>OX424542.1:12500-10012500 GCA_949152445.1 Cerastis rubricosa | reverse complement strand
TGGTTACTTACGTCGAAATATCATCTAATCAATATCGCTGGATATTTTGAAGATTCTTGCGTACTTTTTTTAAGTTTTGGGTATGAATGTGGATAAGAGTAGAGGAAGACCAAAGAAACGATGGATGTACTGTGTTAAGGATAATATAGCAAGAAAAGAGATGTCTGATGAGATAACAAGTAATAGAGAAGTATGGAAGAAGGAGACATGCTGCGCCGGTCCCAAATAAATTGGGATAAGGCCAGGAGATTGATGATGACTTGTTTATTTGCATTTTTTGTTTGTTAATACTAAAGGACTGGGGAAAAGCATGAAATGTATTTCCAGCACGCGTAGTATGACCACTGTGGATACGAGTTTTGTCGACCGAAGAATCGACAAAATGATAGATACACAATGACAATTTCCACAGTGCGTGCAGCAGTGCGAGTGTTTCAATAATTTATTTAATGAAGAAACACTTTAGTCACAATTGCAATAAGTGTGAATCAACTGCATTTTAGCATGGCGTTTAGAACAATTTGATCATACTTGAAACATCCATCGACATTGACTGAATGACGTCATTGTTTGTCTTCTATCTTACCAATTCTGACGATGAAGTTGACGGCTTCATCTTCATCTAACATAGAGAACACGTTTTCTACGGGAATGTACACGTTCTGGGTATGCTCCAGGAAGTCAGCGTCCTTCTCGCACTTGCAGGGCCGTCTGGAAATTGAAACAATATGAATTTAAAAGTATTACCTCTGAAACGGGTTAAAAGAATCATTTTAGACCAAGATTAAGGTATTAAATAATAAACAAAAAAAAAAAACGACAAATTAAGCTATTTTTTTTAAAGGTTGACTGTAAATAGTTTCTCTATTTAATAATCAGCTAGCGTCTTTACCCGTTTAAGCCATTCAGACCATGAGTTTCAAAAAACCACATAAGTGCTGATTTATACAGGACGTTTTTTGAATTTTGCGTATTTGTATATCGCAGTACTATTTCAACAGTAGCAAAGCTGACTAGAAGAGACTAGAAGACGATCAGCCACTGTTAATAAATCGGTAGCTCTGAGTTCGAATTTCCGTCAGTATTTTATAGAAATAGAACATGAGCACTTAGGTAAATAGCGTCGTAATTTTGTATGTTTTGATGTCAATGACGCATCTCAATATTAGTAAACCAAACAACGGATGTTCGGGTGGTTAATGTGAGTATAACACTTAAATAGTGTGCAACATAACTGTTTATGATTTGAATTGCATTTGCAGGTATACTACCATACAGATCTAGTATCCAGAATAAATAATGTGTTGGCAAAACTTGTTTCTATCGGTAAACGTAATCACTACCTAAAATCGGAAAACCGCGAGTTGGAGGTACCTATCTTTTTATGAATGGACACTGAACTATGCAAACTATCAGACGTAAGTCACGGATGTAACCTTGGGCCGTCCTTGAGCAGTTTGACATCCGATAGAAATATTTTTTCCGCCTTAAGCGACAGTGCATACTTATCAGTGATGCGGACACGTCCTATGGTTTGTTTCCGCCTTAAAAGTTCATTGAAAAACGAATACTTAGGGACCATAATCAGAGGTTATCTGTGGAACCTATTAACTTAAATAGTATAAGAACTATTAAAACTGTTGTCAGAAAGACGAATTCACGAATTCTCATTATTTTTTCTTTCACCGAAATCTAGCTTAATATTTACTAGGTACGATTTTCAGAAAATATTATAAGACGTAACATAATACAAGCAAAATTATTTATATTCAACCTACGGCGTACAGAAGAAAAATCTCTGAATGTTTTATAACCAGACAAAACAATTTATAACGCTTGTAAGATACATTTTTTGTACAATAGAATTTTATTTATGCCGCATGTATGGTAATCTAACGAATTGCGGCGAAAGGTAGAAAATGAGATTATGCCTGGTTTTTTCAGGACGAAATATATGAAATTTTTGAGATCGTAAATCATAGAGGTTTCTCATATCATGATTAGTCAGTCTAAGTAGACACTGCAAACTAAATTTAAACTTTTCGCAACATGTTCGAGTATGTTTTCCGTACTACGGAAAACACGCTAAGGCGTTGGTCCCGGCTGCCATTTGTAAATCTTTTACAGTCGTTATGAATAGTCAGGGGCCCAACAGTCTGACAACGTCTTTGATTAAGGGGTATCGTTTTACCCAGTACTATAGGGGTTGTGGAGATCATCAGGTCAGATATGTAGTCGCGCCATGTAAACTACTGATATTTAAGCTGAACTGGATTCAGCTTTCAGTTACATGGATACAGCTGAAAGCCAGTATTTTACATGGAGCGACTGTATTTTATGTAATCTCAACAACCCAGCTACTGGGTACACGATGCCCCTTGGAGAATTTTCAGTTTCTTACTACCCGCAACGACTGTCAAAGGTCTTCAAATGATAGACGGAACCCAGGCGCATCGGTCTAACGTATAGCTATTATAAGGTTTATTGTAGGCTTTATTTAAATCCTGTGATATTCTGAGTACTTATTGAGCCGGGCAGTTCTTTTCACTAAACTGCGTAAAAATAAGGCACCCGCGCTCAGCCCGATTAGTATGTACGGTTAGCTCATCCCTTGGGAGAAGCAAGTCAAGTACTTAGGAGTCTTAATTGACAACTCAAATCAATTAAGCAGCTCGCGACCGAGCTGCCTTTGCTATGAGTAGGCTACATTTAATGATTTCGGCGAAAAGAAAATTGTCCTCGATTGCAAATTGCGCCTTTACAAGTTGTCCTCGAGTGCATGTTGCGCCTCTATAACGCGGCGATCCGTCCCATTATGACGTACGCTTGCGTATGAGTACGCACATACCAAGCTTGTCGGGTGACCAATTTAAACGTCATGCCAGGTGAAAGTACATGAGGGCTTAATCCAATGTTTTGGGTTTGCATGTACTTTATTATCTTTAAAATACTTGCCTGTAAACAATCCTTTTGCTCGGCAGGTTTGGCAGGAATATGTCAACTTCAAAGTAAAACTTCTCAGCATGGTCATCGTTCACAAGCACGGTCCACATCATTCTTCCTGAAAGTTAATACAAATAAATATAATTGACACTTTCTTCTGGTGTTATTGCACTGTTATATGCACTGGCAAAGTGAAAAATTAATTTGAAAAAATGATGTTTCACTTAGAACTCGACAAATTGGCACTCTTTAGTCAACTGATCCACTCATTTGGGACCTGCGGGATCAGTAAATTACTTCATTCTGTTTTATTATTTTTCTTTAGTCGATTGGTCACGCTGCCAAAGATGAAAAAAAATGTCTTCAATAATGGATGATACATAAATTACTTATGTGCATTTAAGTGACTTGCCCGTGTTACTACCATAATAGACGGCACGGTTGGCGCAGTGGCTGAGCGATTGGCTGCTGCGCTGCGTGTCGCGGGTTCAAACGGGAACAAATATTTGTTTGACCTACAAGGTAGTTATTCCGGGTCTGGCTGTTTGTGTATGTGAGTTCAAATATTTGTAAAAGCACCCACAATACAGGAGAAATTTTTAGAGTGGGGAAAAGTTTAAAAACAAAAAACAAACTAGTGTTTTACTATAATGTAATGTAATGTATAAGGTAATGCATAGTCACGGTAACATAGAGAAACCAAAACCATGAAACGTCTGGCTTCTTGCAAGGGTCGCAGTCGCTGAAAAAACAGCTTAGTATAATTGTGTCTGGTATTACAGACAGTGCGGTGTCGGAGCTTCTAGGGTAGGTACTTTACTAGCAGTCGTAAAACAATGAATGTTGTATGTCAACTTATTGGTTACTTTTGTTTGTTTCTTGGAGTATACCTACTCATCTGTGTAGTATTTAATAATTAAGATGAGTTAATTTACTATTAAAGTAGAGAGAGCTTTTGCGATAAAAATTAACATCAATAGTCTTGCAAAAATTACTACAGAACTCAAGTTATTTTCTTCTTGAAAAGGAAAATTCTATATTTGATTTGAGTACATGTTTTTGCAATTTCGACGGAAGTAAATTATTGTGTTATATCACACGACAGTAAGTTGTGTTGTCAAAATTATGAAACCTTTTTAGGAAAATTTACAATGTTCAAAGTAGAGACAAAGACTAGATAGATCAGTACTTTTTTCTGTAATTTTTTTATTCAAATTATATTCTAGAATATTGTTCTAGAAAACCTAAAAATAAGGACGTAAACCTACTCAGTTGCTTATGCGTATATCTTTGCTTAGATCAGAAATGCTAACCTATGGAATTGCTTTGCGCTGACCTACTTCGATAGTTCGAGATAACACGATTCCGATCCAGTTATCTCGAGAACAGATTTGTTGGTCACGTGCTTATCAAATCAATTATGCATTTGAAGTTAGTGACTAATTTAATTTGCGCATTATAATATATACAGGGTGGAAGAAAAACCGATTACCAGGTATATAATACATCATTTTTAATTGACCCACAAATAAATTTTTAATCGGTAATTTAAAAAGGGGTTGCCTACAAAATACAAAACTATATATACTTTGATAAAAAAAAAAAACGCGAGAAAAGGATTATGTAGTTCATTCTATTCGGAATATAATTCCGAAACCCAACGCCGACGTATTTTTTTTTTTTGTTTCTAAACCTGTATTGTTGGTTCGAGTTTTCGCTTATCCTGGAAGGATGTGGTGGAGGGTTTTTGCCCAGCTGGGAAATATACACGGCTACTAAAAAATCTTGTAAAGTCCCATTGCTGTGCAAAGCTCACCTTCGTAGCTTTTCACTTATACCTGTGTGGTAATCTCTGTCATTTAAAATCCCATTATGAAACATATCGGTTCTACTAGAAAATATTTGTATAGAATATTATAGAAATCTCTTCCACTTAATTGAGTTAATAACAGTTCATTTAAACAGGTCAGATATTAACGCCACGCCGGGGGAAGCCCTACCATGGACAGTGGTAAAATGCCACTTTTTTTCAATAAAATACAAGCTTACGTTTATAGGCATTTTGCACTTTTACTGTTCAAGAATATGTTTGTAATCCCTACTCTTCACTTGATCACTTTATGACTGTGTCTGTGACCACAGTTCGCGTTGGTGAATTTTTGTTTTAAACATATTTTAACTGTTTGCCATTGATACGATAAGAAAAATAATCTCTACTCTAATTTAAATCTCATTTGTGATTACATTACAGGTGGACCTTTTTTTTCTATATAAATTGCTAGAAAACTTTTTTGGTGCCTATTTAGCGTTTTTATTGAAATAAAATGCTAGATTTCAAACTCTTGTGGTACCCACCTACTTACTGGCCATACATAAAGATCATGCCAAGATAAACGTATTCAACCTTATATTTTTCATCTCACAATAAGCACGTTCCATCCCTAAAATCTCAAAGAAAATCTTATATTTTATTACAATAATATCCTTACCTCCTCTTTTATCATAAATCTGGTACACATTGAATATTCGGTCGTAGCACCGAAGTAGAAAGTAGTTCAGCACCGGCTCGGTTCTCTTCGCATCCCATCGGTTTTTCACGGTAATGAATGGTAGTTCTGTGACCTTCTCACTGTGCTCCATGAAACAATGGTCCATCCAGTCTCCAGCACGCCCCTTCCATTTGCAGTCCCCTGGAATCACGAGAATTTTTAGGAAAGAAAACAGAGAAATTTCATTGTGTTCTCGAGGATAGATCACTGTCGGTTTGCGTGGATGTTGAATGAGAGTGGATGCAGTATCAAGCTTTGTTTGAAAATACCATTATTTCATTTGGATCTGGGATACAATTCCTCAATTATAATTTTTTAATGTGCACTGTGGTATAGTTCGTCCTGTTTCTTGAACGAATATATAAACACATTAATTAGATAGCAAATTTGACCCTCTCCGACCCTCGCTCGAGCCAGCCCACGATGCTGTGCCAGTAGTTTTAAATCAGCCCCTAAATAATGATATCATTCAGATCCAGCCTGTCCCCATGCGGTCCTCCCCCAGCGACGCCCTGAGCCGAAGCTCGTACCCCACAGGGGGTGCCCTTAGCGTGTAGTCGCTTAGTTTGTAAGTTTATATGCCCTGGCTGGAGGCCTTACTCTTAAGGCACCCACAGGATAGTCCGGTTAAGCAGACGACAACCTCCTAGGTTGAACTGCGAGATGCCATTCCAAAAAAAAAAAAAAATAGCAAGTTTGCCAGAGCTTACATGATTGTGATTGGGTGAATGTAACATATCCTCAACTGTTCTGCAAATCGTATCACTTAGGGGATTCTCACATGACGCCGCTCGTCCGCGCGGTCGTGCGGAGGCAGCGAAATAGGTTTTTAAGCTTGTGTTGTGAAATTTGGATGTGACGATGAATTTAGTTCCAGAAACTAGGTTTATTTCTATATTGAACGTATTTCTTTTTCAACAGATTGAATCACCTCGAGCGTTAAGCAAATATGCTAAGTTGCTTATACTATAATTTCGGTATATTAGGCAGTTTACTGATAGACGCTTTTAAAAGGAAATGACGCCGCAGTAAATGGTGAAATACCCTTTATTTTCGTTACATCACGCCCAATGACTAATGTGGTGACGTATTTCGTTTCGCATCCAAGACACGACCCATTTGGAACTCGTCACTAACTGAACTTTTTCCTGAGACGTTTTCCTTAAAGAAAAACTGTATTATACTTACAGAGGAAGAGAGGTAAATAAAATGGCCGTGTTTATGTCACTGGGTGAGCAACCCTAAGGATATTGAGCGTTCCAATGAGAGCAATTTTTTTGCGTCGTAGGAGAAATTCTATACCGATTTTTTGTTCTTTTTTTCTAGGACTTAATTACGTACCTAACAATATTTTTCGAGGGACTGTTGTTGTTGCTATGTTACAAAAATTAAGTTATAAGGAAAAACATAGGATAGTCCGTCGGCGGCATTCGATGTTTTTCATACATTTTAGGGTCAGTTCATATGTCACGGAAAATGCGCCGTGCATCATAAGTCGCGTAATGCCAGAACAGACAAATAAATAGTAAAGGTATGATTCCAAACCACGCTGCACGCAGCAGTGCTGCTGCAACAGTGCTGTCGCGGCACTACTGATCCCCATACAATCCGTATAAGCCTATATGAGATTACATTCCGAGCTAGGCAGCAATGTCGTGGCAGCAATGTAGCAGCAGCACTGCTGCGCGTCAGTGTCACTCTACCGCTACGACAGACCAGCAGTGACGCGTCTACCGCCGCAGCAAGATTACCTACGTGAATGTTGACAAGTAAATTGACAACAAAAGGATGAATTTCTCTGATTCAGAAGAGGAACAGTTTTATTAACTATGTAACTTTATATCCAGCCCTTTATGATAGCAGTCATACTAATTATCGTAATAATTTAATAAAAGAAAATATATAATAAAATAGCGAATACACAACAACGCATCACCATGAACAGAGCGACACTGCCACCTTGCTCGGAATCAGCGCGGCAGGCAGCACTGCTGGGCAGCACCTTAGTGGCTGCACTGCGGCAACAGCACTGCTGCTTGTTGCCGAGTTCGGAATCATACCTTAAAACATCCAACCTTCTACACACAACAGATGATGCCTTCTAGTACGTCGATCATACTAACGACAATACCCCCAACGCATTTTCCGTCAGATATGAACCGTATCTTATACTAGACGCTCATGGTCGGCAGCAATTATACGCTTTGATTGTGGTTTTTAGCTTCAGTTTTTAAATCATTCAAGATTGTATTGAACAGAACATTTAGATAATTAGTTTTTCCTGGGTCGTATTTTAGTCGGTACAGACAACAAAAGAAGTAAATAAACAGACAACTAACAGCTCGTTTATTATGACAGACTTATTTGCGAGCGCCGCCGCGCCGGGAGTATAAACTCTCTGTCGTCTTGAGTGAGAAAGTGTCTTGTCTTGTCTATGAAAAGTGAACGACATCATTAAATTTTCTGCACAATGCATAAATTATTGTGAGTTGTTTTAGTTTTTCGCACATTACAACTTGTTTTATGTATTTTTCTTTATGTGTGACTATTTTTGAAAGACAAAAATTTTATCACGTATTTTTTTTTTTTTTTGGAATGGCATCTCGCAGTTCAACCTAGGAGGTTGTCGTCTGCTTAACCGGACTATCCTGTGGGTGCCTTAAGAGTAAGGCCTCCAGCCAGGGCATAAAAACTTACAAGCTAAGCGACTACACGATAAGGGCACCCCCTGTGGGGTACGAGCCTCGGCTTAAGGCGTCGCTGGGGGTGGACTGCATGGGGACAGGCTGGATCTGAATGATATCATTATTTAGGGGCTGATTTAAAACTACTGGCACAGCATCGCGGGCTGGCTCGAGCGAGGGTCGGGGAGGGATTTTATCACGTAACTCATCGACTGATACTTAAACCTCTCTTTTGGGTAAGGATACTTTATGGGTATTGATGAGCATAAATGGAAATTAAATTTCTTTGGTGCTCTTAAAATAGGCGATCAAATGGGAATACTTCATCCTTATAAGTACTTATCCCTAGATGGATGGAACTTAGGGTTTTGTCCGGCTCCTGCCCAATAAAACTTCAAGTTTATGAGTCGTAGCCCCATAAAATCGCATATATTCATACGACACTTGACTAGGAATCAGCTCGCCAGCTTAGCGGGCCCCATTAGCAATTCCCACCGATCTCAAACCCACCTCCCATAAACATAACGCGCCACTTCCTATGACTGAAAATTGCCGCAATTCCAGACCAGTGCAGTAACAAATCACGTCACACTCTATTAGTCCAGCTCATTAACTTACCATAAACTCTAGCCATAAAGCAGTTGATGATGCGGAACTGGCAGTGGGCATAGTGCTTGTCCAGCTGCGTAAGCACTGCATGCTTCGGGCAGCCGGAGTTTGTGCACGGGAATAGAACCTTGTTGGCCAACGACTGGAGAGCCGTCGATTTGACCGGGGAGAACTCTTTCTGAAATAAGAAACATAACACAATAACATATATTTTAGACAAGTGTATGGCTTTGCCAAGTTTTTGCCTATCGGTGAAGAAGTGAAAATTTTCATATTGTTGCTAAGCAAAAAGTTAAATTACCTTCATCTAGCATCTCACTTTTACCTACACTTAGCAGGATAATATTTCTTAGATTTTCCAGCACTACGTTTAATCATATTTGGTTAACGAATTAATAGTTATTTGTTATACAAGAGTGCAAAGTTGCTTTTTAACCGCGTGTTCAATTTTGATGACCGAGCAAGCGAAGGATTCTAAAATTGAATCACGAGCGCAGCGAGTGATTCAAAATTAGAATCCTGAGCGTTAGCGAGGGAATCAAAAGAGCACGAGGTGAAAAATCTTTGCACTCGAGTGCAACACGTAACTTTTCATTCCACCTCAGCGAGGAAATGACTAAATGCAAAAAAAAAAAAACGTTTACAATCACAAGAAAGGTACACTTTTATTTCAGTTTAGGTATTAATTACTACATTATGACAGGTAAGTATTATAGAATAATCTTTAAATTATAACAAAATAATATTACGGTATAATTAACAATGACGTGAAAAAATGCCGCGTAAAGAACCGCGTACAAAGCAAATTGAAAAAAGAACACCAAGAAGGTTCCGAGTCTGAGTTTTTAACAAATTAAAAAAAAGTTGTATGATATTATATATTCGGCACCATAGAGGTAGCAGTAAATAGGTTTAATGTTTTTTTTAATTCACAAACTTAGTGCACACGATGTTCTAAATTCAATTTACTTTATCCTCTAGAGAATAAAAACCGGCCAAGTGCGAGTCGGACTCGCGCACGAAGGGTTCCGTACCATTACTTAAAAAACGAAAAAAAATTTTTTTTTGTTTGGGAGCCCCCCTTAAGTATTTATTTTTTTCTGTTTTTATTATTTGTTGTTATAGCGTCAACAGAAATACACAATCTGTAGAAATTTCAACTCGCTAACTATCACGGTTCATGAGATACAGCCTGGTGACAGACGGACGGACGGACGGACGGACGGACGGACGGACGGACGGACAGCGAAGTCTCAGTAATAGGGTCCCGTTTGACCCTTTGGGTACGGAACCCTAAAAACGGCTTTTCCACTCAGATATTGAAGATTAAAAATACTCTTTCCGAGATGGTGGGATGAAAATATTATTGTGTATCCGATAATCCCACTCAAACGTATGTGTCTATACTTCTCTTAAAAAGCGTAGAAATTTTATTTAATTCAAATAACTCATATGATGGAAGGACAAAACACTCATTGCATTTATTTTATACATGCAAAATATATGTATATTTTTGCCAATTAAATCCTACATCATATGTTATATCCCGTCCGTCATTTTCGACACACCTAGGCACATAGGTTGGGCAGTGACTGGACTTAATTAAATTAATACGTACTAAACTTGTTAGGTAGAATACGTTATTATAGCCCCAAATATGAACCGAGGTTATTCGATTAAAAGAGAAGTTACGTAAATATAACGAGAGCTCGTGGCTAAATAATATTAGCAGCACGGGTCGATCTTTAAGATTAAGCCTTGATTTCCGAGGTTGTTCCGTGGATAGGTGACCATAATTACATACCGAGTTTCCTCCGTGCCTCGGAAAGCACGGTAGGCCGTTGGTCCCGGCAGTCATTTGTAAATCTTTGACAGTCGTGACGAGTAGTCAGAAGCCAAAAGTCTGACATCCAGTTTTACTAAGGGGTATCGTATTACCCAGTTACTGGGTTGTAGAGGTCAGACAGGCCGTCGCTTCATGTAAAATACTGGTACTCAGCTGCACCCGGTTAGACTGGAAGCCGACCCCAAGATAGTTTAGGAAAAGGCAAGGCAAATGATAAATTGAACATTAAACATTTTCGTAACCACGCAAACAATTACAATATTCATGATGAAAAAAAAATGGAACATATTTGAACTATAATCAGATTATTCAAACTACTTTTTTCCCATATACATTCCCTACATCTCTTAATTCAGTGGTAGGTATGTGATCGAATTCTTCGTTCGCCAAAAACGCAAACGTACAAAACATCTATTATTTGCCGGCTTCGGTTGCCGTCAGTTTGTGCAGCATGTAGGTCGGGATGCAAAGGGATTATTTAGACCTATGTTCGTTACGTCAGTTGCACACGTGAGAGTTGATGAAAGACTTCGTGCCGATGCAAAACTCTTTGTCGAAACGGAACTTTTATCTATGTACTCATATTTGGGACGTTTATTAAGCGGTTTTGGCAAGACTTACAATTCATTAGTATACGTATAGGTAAAAAAAAAAAGAAATTGTTGGGCATGATTATAAAACTTCTAAAATACCTGCGGTTGTTGGCCCGTGTTGGTTGTTTGTTTTAAATTATATCTACATATAATATGGATACCCATAAAGCAAGTCTACAGAGTTTTATTAGTTTATTTAATTTGACTCTGGCTTTGGCTCTGTATGGTGTCGGACGTAAAGAATAGCACCATCCCATATCTTTCCGTGGGTGTCGTAAGAGGCGACTTAGGGATTTGCCAGAGAATGGGCAGCAGCGTTCTCTGTGCTTTTGTAACAACCGTACTGCGATCGACAACCCGCCTGCCAAGCGTGGCGATTATGGCAAAACCCCCCAAAATGTCAATGTGACTTGGGGGAAGCCTATGTCCAGCAGTGGACGTCTTTTGGGCTGAAATGATGATGATGATGATGATGATGATTTAATTTGACAGAGTACAGGACACAAAGCACGCGCTCGAATAAAGTAGGTGAAGGAATTCCATCAGCTCATTCCATAATTTCGTTCTAATTATACTTTGAAAACCTTTAACCTTACATTAAATAACTTAAATTCAGTTAGCTACAAAAAGCAATCAAAATATTCTGCTATAAATAACTAACTTAAACTATAAATAAATACAGCTCATTGCTAACAAATGCTTAACATTTTATGAAAATAATTTCATACAGGTATTTTAAAGAAAGCTGCACTCGAAGGAATGCCTTGGATACTCAATTACTCAACTTTTGAAAGGGCTTAGAGTCTTTTTAATTTTCTTTATTTATTACGACTTTATGTGATGGGTGTAAAATTGGTTTAATTGTAATTCATTTAATTCTTTACAAAAAATACGCACTTTGGTAATGGAGTTGCGGACAGCCCGTTATACAATACAATATTGGTTTAATTAGCCTGCAAAATTTCGCAGACATGATGTGTATGCCAGAGCTCTGTATGGTGTCGAACGTAAAGAATAGCACCATCCCATATCTTCCCGTGTGTGTCGTAAGAGGCGACTAAGGGACTTGCCAGAGAATGGGCAGCAGCGTTCTCTGTGCTTTTGTGACAACCGTACTGCGATCGCCAACCCGCCTGCCAAGCGTGGCGATTATGGCAAAACCCCCCATATTATGTCAATGTGGCGAAACTTGGGGGAGGTTTATGTCCAGCAGTCTTTCGGCTGAAATGATGATGTGTATACATATACAGATATTTTTTTAAGCCGTATTAAATTGTGTATATATGATTCAATTATTAGGTCAACTATAAGGACGAAGCAAAGAATTATTCTATAAAAAATGTAAGAACACAGTTTCCCCGTATCTCACATGGATTCAGTTTTCTTAAATTTTTCTGACCTGAGAATTTTTATCAAAAATGATAAAAAAATTTCAAGGTAGCCTTGTATGGATAATTAGGTACACTTCTTGATACACCTTTTGACCGCTCTATCTATATTATATCTAGTAATTAAATTCCGACCACTCTTCCCAGACCCTTGCTCGAGCCAGCCCGCGATGCTGTGCCAGTAGTTTTAAATCAGCCCTTAAATATTATTCAGATCCAGCCTGTCCCCATGCTGTCCTACCCCAGCAACGTACCCCACAGGGGGTGCCCTAAGCGTGTAGTCGCTTAGTTTGTAAGCAGCTTAATGCCTGGAGGCCTTACACTCAAGGCACTCACAGGATGATTCGGTTTAGCCAAAGACAAATTCCTAAGTTGAACTGCGAGATGACATTCTAAAAAAAAATACCTTCCACTCTACTTCTCATGGCTGACGGCTAGGATGACGAAAGAGTCACTGAATGATATAAGAGGTAACTACGCACGCAAATTCTCATTTGGCGCTAACATTGAAGCTGCCAAAAAGTGTGTGTTGCTGCCAGAACCTGCTACGTTATAAATACGTAACATTTTTTTGTAAGAGCAAATAGGTACATACCACTTAAATCTACGAAACTGAAAAGGTTAGCACATACAACATTTGTTACTTTTCAAAAACTTTAGTGAGATTTTCCTTAGCAACCACTCTTTTCTTTACATCAAGAGCTTACTACTGGGGATACTCCATAGAAGAATCTTATTGGATTCAGAGGAAGTCTTGATCAGACTGTAAATACACTTTTCCTCAAAGTTCCACTTTTTTTCCTTGTTTTGATTAAGAAATGGTTTGTTATCATTTTTTTGAAACCACCTTTTACAAACATAATATTTCGCCGTAGTTAATAGACGAGTAGTAAAATTACAAACAGTTATTATTTATCTTTCGATAAGCAATACCTATATTTTCGGGCTTAAATGTTAATTTATTTAATGTAATTTAATTTCACTTTATAGTGTTTCATATATCATCATCATCATCTGCCTAGCCTTTTCCCAAACTATCTTGGGGTCGGCTTCCAGTCTAACCGGATGCAGCTGAGTACCAGTATTTTACATGAAGCGACTTCCTATCTGACCTCCACAACCCAGTAACTGGGTAATGCGATACCCCTTGGTATAACTGGATGTCAGACTTTTGGCTTCTGACTATTTGTAACGACTGTCAAAGATCTACAAATGACAGCCGGGACCAATGGCTTAACGTGCTTTCCGAGGCACGGAGGAAACTCGGTATGTAATTATGGTCACCCATCCACAGACCAACCTCGGCAAGCACGGCTTAACCTCAAAGATCAACCCGTGTGGCTGTTTCTATAAATTATTCGGAATTAAAAAAAAACAACTTATACACAGTTGCTTCTACTACTGTCCAGAATTCTGTGAGGTATTTACCCAGTACTAACTGGTTTGTGGCCAGATAGGCAGTCACTCCATGTAACATGCTGGTATTTTGGAGGTTTGGAAAAGGATAGGCAGATGATGGGAAACATTAACGATCCAATGTAAATTACAGCTCTCTGTTATTGTCAAGCCATACAAAAAGGTATATTTGCGACAAGAATAATTATTATCAATAAATATCATTGATTAGCAATGTCGCAGTGTGATAACTAGGGCCGAGATTTTCGTTTACATTGATATCTTCGATAATATTGTTAAGGAATTAGGTGGAGTACATAGGTGATGAGCCATCGCACTATCGGACCGTCCGCCTATATTGTTCAAGGGCATGAATTTGATAGCCAGATTAAGAGCGTTTATACCCTACGGCATTCCATACAAACTTTCAAGTCGTTATTTTCCGAAATGACTAAATAGATTTTAATTAAACTTCCTACGCATAAGCAGTATACATAGGTCTAAAAAGTTACTAAAAAACAATTTCGAAATGTCTTTTAATAAAAATATTTTTTACAAAAAAAGAAACCGACTTCAAAAAACACTTAACGCACTAAAAAGTTAAAAATAATACTACAACCTACCTATATTAATAAACCTACCTAACCTACGATTAACCTATAATAAAATTTAATAATTCTTTGGAGTCGGTGCCAAGCAATATAATTAGAATTAATGAATGAATTAATATTTAGAAGCTGTAAGATTTATGTTTTGCTTTTTCTGGCCTTAGTCTGTATATAGTCATTTAGGTAGGTATCGTATATTGCTTGCTTGTTAATTTTTAGTGACATATTTTTAATCTAATAATAAAATATGGGTAGGCCTAGTAAAGATGATTCTTGTGTGAGAAAAGGCGTCGAACTGAAACTGAGAAAAATGAAAACGATTAAAAGAACTAAGGGAAAGAAACGATCAACGCATTTTGAATAAGAACCCTGATCATCGCGAAAACAGACTATCAAAGCAGAGGACCCACTTGTTACTTAGGTTTAATAAGGAAAGTCAAAAAGTTAGTCTGTGGTACACGTGGAAAGTGCATACCGTTACAATTCCAACAAGCCCAAACACAGCTAAGATACATTGTCTTATTATGGAGTTCCAGTGCTTGTCTCTTGGCTTCATCATCAGATCATCAGATTAGGTAGAATGGTTCTTATTGAACGCAAATGCTTCACTTGTTGTAGAAAATACCAAAATCGCTGTACGTTTCCTATAAAACTTGAAGAGTTCCCTCGATTTCGCCAAGATTCCATTATCAGATCCCCATTTGGTGACTATGGGACCAAATGGAAAGCATAGGCTTTGGAATAAAACAATAATTTTCCAAATCGGTTCGTAAATGACTGAGTTATGCGCGAACAAAAAACGCAATGCAGAGTAAACTAAAAATTTGAAATATTTAATTTTTGTTGATTTTTTCAGAAACGGCTTATCTGATTTCGATAAAATTTTCATGGGACCATTTGGAAAGTATACGCTTTCAAACAAAAAAATAATTTTTCAAATCGGTTGGCAAACGACGGAGATATGCGCGAACAAACATTAAAAAAAAAAAAATACAAACATCCGAATTGAGAACCTCCTCTTTTTTTAGAAGTCGGTTAAAAATGATTTCACGCGGACGAAGGTTGCATGGAAATTTTAGTAAAAAATATCATGAACATCGTAAAGAAACGAACAATTCGAAGACATTGTGAAATCCCCCAATTGCCATTGGTAGATTTCACATGCCAACGGGTAGAAGGTACTTAATAACGACGAGTGTATCCGACAATCCCACTCAAACGTATGTGTCTATACTTCTCTTAAAAAGCGTAGTATTTTTATTTAATTCAAATAACTTATATGATGGAAGGACAAAACACTCATTGCTTTTATACATGCTAATATATAATTTTGCCAACTCAAACCAATCCTACATCATATTTTATATCCCGACCGTGATTTTCGACACACCTAGGCACATAGGTAGGGCAGTGGCTAGACTTAATTAAATTAATACGTACTAAACTAGTTACGCAGAATAGGTTATTTTAGCTGCAAATATGAAACGAGATTATTCTATTAAAATAGATTGTTACGTAAATATAACAAATACTTGTAAATAGGCAAACGAACAGGTGTAGGTAGAGCAACGACATACATAGTTACTCTTATATTGATTACATCTTTCTCTTATCACTACTCGCATGCCAGTTTGCTGTTCGTATGATACACTACTACTACTGCCTTAACAACAAGTTCTTACAGTTGTAAATCATAAACAAGAGGGAAGAACAAGAGAGATTCTCTTCCAATATAGCAAAAATAATGTCACCACAGAAACATAATTTGGCTATAATATTATCACAGGTGGGAAATAGGCATCCTCTCTGAGAGATGGAGTGAGCCGTAATCTACCACGCTGGTTCTTGGTAAGACTGGTTGTCCGACTTTCAGGCCATTGACTAGCTGTAACGACTGTCAAAGATAGATTTTTGTAGCCATGGCCTGAGAGTCCGTTCCGTTCGCACCAACTGCTTAACGCACTTTCCGAGGCACGGAGGAAACTCGGTATGGAATGGGTGATTATCCCTCCTGGGCAAGCGGATCAACCCGAGCGTCTGTTATAATTTAGCCACGAGCTCCTCAAAATACTAATCATTAACATATGTATTTGTAAGAATTCTAGCTGCTGATGACTCAAAAGATAAAAATAAAAAAAAACATTGAAAAGCATACCTGACAAATATGACACTGGAAGCTCTTCTCGAAGCAGCGGCCGCAAAGACTGTGACCATCCACGCAGAGGTGGATGGGCGGCCTCATGTACGTGTTACATTTGGAACACGTCAGCTCCTTGATCAAGCTCTCGTAATGATCCGTCTCGAGCAACGTGCTTAGGACTACTGGAAATTAAAGAAGAATAACTGTTAAGGTCTTTGGAAGAAGAAACTCGGACAATCCTAATTCCCATTCGTAAATTTTTAGCTGATAGTATCATTACTAAAC
Organism: Cerastis rubricosa; assembly: GCA_949152445.1. Taxonomy (NCBI): domain Eukaryota; kingdom Metazoa; phylum Arthropoda; class Insecta; order Lepidoptera; family Noctuidae; genus Cerastis; species Cerastis rubricosa. The sequence goes on along the minus strand of OX424542.1, from coordinate 9,995,460 downwards.
ACCGCCGTAGAGGTCGATCGCGGCGAAGGATGTGTTACGATCTGATCATGTTTGCGGGGCAAACGTGGCCAGAAATTGCACGAAACAGAGAGTTCTTCAGTTCCTTCGTAAGAAGGAGAAAGGGGCAGCGGAGAAGTGGGACACAATATACGCTATGAAAAAGTATTAAAATACCAATATTTTTCTTAGCAAGTCAGTATATTTTGGAATGGGAAAGGCAGTAACATCTATCAGTCCAGGATAAAAAAATATTTATCATGGCTTTGTATTGTTAGAATAGCAGATATATCCAAGAAAATTAGAGCAAAATCTCTACTTCTAAAAGTAATTTCCTCAATGATCGAGAGAACACATAATTACGTGGTCAACAATAACAAAGTCTAAACAAGGCACACAGCTAACCACTCAGGAACGAGTTAATTAGCTTCGAGAAATTATTGGCTTTCTGGAAATTAACACTGCTGAACATTGCATTGTATTTTCATACTACTGCAGTCTATAAACCCCGATAGTTAATATTGCACGTGGTCCTCATTTCATTTCAACCAAGTCCGCATTTCATAATGCCAAGGGTATTTGTGGGTGACTGTTAAAATTTATAGGTTGATATAATATACAGGAAAGCATGCCCTCAAAAACGGTGAAGGAAAACATCGTGAGGAAAACGGCATGTCCTAGAACTAAAAATTCGAAGACATGTGACATCTATCAACCCGCACTGGGCTCGCGTGGTGGATTACAGCCCACTCCCTCTCATAGAGAGGAGGCCTATGTGGTTCCCAGCAGTGGAAACATTATAGGCTGATGATGACAGGAAAGCATGTCCATATATGAAAGGTGTGGTCAGAGATCATCAAGCTGAACAACTTTCTGTATAGGGTCAACATGATAATCGCAGAAATACGTGCAAAACTTAACTATCCCATGCAAAAGTTTAATACCTACTCAACCCAAATGCATGGAACAGTTTATTATGATTTTTCTCGATTATTATATTAGGCATGTGATGCTAATATGTGAATGAGCAAAATGTTGTGAGGAAAATTGCAGGATGATGTGCGGCCAGAAAGGAGGTGTCTCTGAGATCACGAGTAATAGTAAAGTTTGGAAGGAGAACACATGGTGCGCCCACCATAGATACATTCGGATAAGGATAGGAGAATGATAATGTTGGTCTCATACAAAAAGATGTTCAGTTTGATGCCTCTAGTGTGATCACAAGTTCATGATACACGCTGTATACTATATGCTGCTGATTCTTGATTGGTCGCTGTACATACTAAAATAATATTGCCATCTTTTGACGTTCATGGGTTCCAACAAATTTCAACTTATTCAAAGAATCGGCATTTAAAACCTTCATAGGTTTTTATTCATTCATAAATGATTTTGGTGTCTTCATGTTTACATTGTAAAGACTGAATGAATTGTAGCATTCGAAAATAAACATTGATCTTGGAAATGTAAAATAAGAGAACTTGTTCATTCTAAGTAATAATAAATTAGTCACATCCTCATAGACGACATTGTACCTAAACATATAGAAATAAAATAGGTCGTATTGACTATCCCAACAACCAACGCATGGCAATTTAAACAGATACACTAGAATCCAAAATGATACATTACATATAATGGTTTCCGCTGGAAATCCGAATATAAACATAAGTGGAAATCTGTCGATTACCATACACGTAACCGAGTTGAAAATTACGAATATTTTATTAGAAAGAGATCCATCTAACAATGATTTATTCAGTCTCACGATCGCATAATGTGTTCATACAAATATATCGAGAATAATTTGAATTTAGAATACATAATCGACACAATGGTCGTGAGTACGGACATGACACGGGTCATAAAGGGAGAAGAATATGAATAAATACTGGCAGGTATGAAATACCAGTCATTCATTTTATGCCTGACAAACAAAGAATTCATCGCTATGGATCGAAATATGAACGAAACACAGGTGGAGTACGTACATTTAGGGCATTCGACCTGTTAAAATAAGGTATACATAATTTAATTCACCAGAAGAACGGAACCGAATAAAAATATGGAAGGAAAATTGGACATTTATATTTTCCATATTTACTTTCATTCGCAGAAATGCAATTGACATTTTATTGAAAATATAGGATTATACACTTATTGGCTTCTTTATTGAGAGTGATAAATTTGACAAATACAATTCCAAGTAAAATTTAAGTTTAAGGTTATAAATGAAGCATGAATCGACTTAGGAACTATTATTAAATACCTGTTAAGAAGTTAGTACTACGAAATTAATTTCCGTAATTAAACAACAAACTGGTAGATATTCACAGACTAATTGGAACTAGATAGTTGATATTTATAGTATCCGAACGTAATAATTAGACAGACAGCTGGGAGAGTTCGGGAGTTAGTTTATTGTTAGAAGTTCAAGGTTTTGAGAGAATTAGAGCAGGCAGTGTTTAAAAATTAGAACACGTAAATTGTAGTAGTACTGAAAAGGAAACGGACTCTCAGTAATAATGTGGGGTTAGTGAAGATAACCAACAGCCAATTACCCCTCAAAACTTAAAAAAATGCAACACCAAAATTGACACGCGTCAATTCAACCGTATCACTTCACAAATCAAACTCAGCTGATCACTATAAAACTCACAGTAACGCAACCATCTAACCACTTATAACAGCACATAACTACGCTACTAATAATAAAAACACTAACGTTTTCTACCAGCCGGCGACGAATTGGATGACATTCTGAAAATAACGCTGGACGCCAATACAAACGTAACCTAGTCCACGTCCAATACAGTTTTATACTTCATAAACACTTTTTGATTCACGCGGACTTGTGTAAACCGATTAGAACGCAATCGTTTAGCCATTTTCTTTGATAAGACAAGTAGTATCTGAAGCGTGATTGTGGTAACTCGGGTTTGTTGTTGGCGACACTGAACAAGTCTATATTTATGCGGCAAGGTCGCTGCTAAGGGCCGAGTGGCGAGTACGGCTGACCAACTGCGCTTCGGATTGTCGTACATCCATAGAGATATTATGATTAGGTGAAAGTTTGACTGAATTGGGGACTACTTTTATGGTGCAATATTATGAAATTCGCTTATAGTCTCGATTGTCTGCTGATTCATAAATTGTTGATCGGAGATCATTTTTTTTAATTTTATGTTATCTAATGAATACGACTTGGCAGCATTTTCTGACCTGCCAGTTTCAAAGACACTCGATGGAGGAAAATTTATCATTCAATGTGTAGGAAAGTCGTAACTTTTAACAAGGGAACTGCGAGCTAGCTAATGTACACATAAGGTGCCATTTAGTATTTAGCTTAATTTACCAAGCTCGTCCATTTATTCAATCAATTGCCTTCAGTGAAAACTAGCATGGATGGGCGCCTACGTTTAAATTAACGAAATGGACACGTTCGTTCTGCTCGCAAATCACTACATATTCACCCTGAGTTCGTGACGCATATACCGCTCCGAATTATGTACATTAGTGTTGGTATTACGTAGGTATCGATAAAAGACGGATGCCTATGTAATGATACGCCTTATCGTAAAAATACTGCATTGAATGTACGTAAATAAGTTATCTGATTACCTGATTATGTGTTTTTAATTTGTTGCTTACTAATGACTTCTGGAATTTTATACACGAAACACAATTCACACACTTTGTTTTCACTGTTATTCACACAGGTCGATATCTTTCAAATCCGATCACACACAGTTGTTGGACCGATCACGTAACGTTACCGACTGCCAAAACAATTTTTAAATTTTATTTACAGATTCAACAGTTGACTATATTAAATATTGGAAAACGAAACTTGTTCTTATTTTAAATTGAAAATTTTTCACTTTTTCAACAAAAAAAAATATTTGGCTGTGAATTTAAAGCGTTTGTAAATGTTGCGTTATTATGAATGAACTGTTCGATGTGGGTCTACCTACTATTCACTTTTGCCTCCCCACCTTCGGGATACACTGTCGTGATTATATGTTATACTACAAAAATAAATGTATTATATTTATATACCTGTAGTATCCAAGGGTTCCCCCATAGCTTTTCACACTTCGCCTAAGTATCAGTTGTCTTCTAAGATTTGAAAAAAAAAATGAACGTTGATAAAATTAAATATTTTCAAATAATCGGTTGACAGGTACCCGCCTGGTCAGTGTTGCCAGCCTACTCAATGAGAATAAGATAGATAAACGTTATAATTTTGTTATATGTCCTCGATTTAAGTAATTAGATGACGTGATTACCGCAGTATTATATAGAGCAAGTCTTAGATAACACAAAAATATTAATCATCATAAGGAATCTTATCTGAAAATATTTTAACAGTATATTGAAGATTGATTGTTCATTTATTATGGTTAAGCTGCGTCATCAAAACTTTGTTAGGTTTTTTTTGTCAGCCTGTTTTGTGTCCCACTGCTGGGCAAAGCTTCCTTTTCTCCTTTCAAACGTGATCAGGGGGTCACACCATTTTCACCACGGCTGACTTCGGCCACCATATCCTCTTTCAGGCTTCCAGTGAGTGACGATACTGACAATCGATGCTGTCCTCTTTTCACTCCAAAATCAACTACTCGAGTTATGGCGTGCAGGGATTAAAAAACTATATTATTTCTGTTATTTTTATGTTTATAGCTATTGACAAGTTTATGTTTATCCATATGGGGATGTACTATAATTAAGTACACCTGCCTAACCCTTCTGGGATTTCAGGCGAGCTGTGATGAGATTATTGCCACTTTTTCTGCTCACTGCTGACCCCAGGTCAACGGCACGTCAGACAAACTGGAAAGTTATAAAATTATCATCGTTCTTTGGTCTTCTTCTTAGCGTGTCGATGACAATTTAAATTGAATGAGCCCAACATATGGCGACGAGTTTGGGATTTTAAGTAGCATCCAAAAGCTCCTATGATGTGCAAGCGATAAGGCAGACAGGACACGATATCCGGTGTACCGTCACTTTTGGGGCAACATTCACCCCTAATAATGCCCTCTAAACCCTCCTCCAGGAAAGTAGCAAAGAGCCTAGTACACTTAAAAAGTTCAGACACAAACCGCCATCTTTCCGACCTCGCCGTCGAGGTCCGTCGCTACGTCCCGGTCCATGCCCTCCCCGACCCTCGCTCGAGCCAGCCTGCGATGCTGTGCCAGTAGTTTTAAATCAGCCCCTAAATAATGATATAATTCAGATCCAGCCTGTCCCCATGCAGTCCTCCCACAGTGAGGCCCTAAGCCGAGGCTCGTACCCCACAGGAAGGGCCCCTAGGGTGTTCGCTTAGTTTGTAAGTTTTTATGCTCTGGCTTGAGGCCTTACTCTTAAGGCACCAACAGGATAGTCTGGTTAAGCAGACGACAACCTCCTAGGTTGAACAGCGAGATGCCATTCCTAAAAAATAAAATTGGGGCAACCCACATTTACACTTCATTGGTGTAGTGTTCTTTAAGTAGCAGCTTTGAATTTCTAACTTTCGGTAGGGATTGAAAATTGGTAATATTGACGTTTGATAACGCTCCTCCTTTTATAGCGTTGGCAGACCATCAGCCAAATGGATAGAAAATCTACAGAAAGTCGCTGCAAACATCTGGATGAGATTGTCACGGACCAGCGAAGGATGATCAGCAGTAGGTGAAACAAGGCTGCCAATGATGAACCTTCAGTGAATGAAAAGTAGCAACAGAAAAAACATGTATTAGTGTTAGCAGGATATAACAAATAAGTTATTTTCATAAGAACATTTGCATAATCTGGACTATAGAATGCTAAGAACTTCCAAAGTTTTAACTTAGTAATCAACTGATGTAGCATCATTATTACTCAATACACCAAAAGATTAAACAGATAATATTAAATATTTAATGTAATTGCTATTAGCTCGGGTTCGAGTGTAAACCTAATCAAAATCTACTAATATTTATTAACCTAGCCAATTACAGTTATCTGAATACTCTATTAGAATAGAATATTTACAGTTAAAGTAACGATGTTACGATACTGAACTTAATTATTTTCAAATTAAGAAAGTTTGAGCATTTAATTTCAGAAATGTCTGCAACATCATCTGCCTAGCCTTTTCCCAAACTATCTTGGGGTCGGCTTCCAGTCTAACCGGATGCAGCTGAGTACCAGTATTTTACATGAAGCGACTGCCTATCTGACCTCCACAACCCAGCAACTGGGTAATACGATACCCCTTGGTAAGACTGGATGTCAGACTTTTAGCTTCTGACTACTCGTAACGACTGTCAAAGATCTACAAATAACAGATGCAACGTCAGTCAAAAAATACAAAAGCTACCCTTTTGTTTGTGTTCTTTATTGCTCTTCCTAAATCTATTAAAGTTTGACAGCTTGTTGTAGCTTAGAGGAGCTCGTGGCTATATAGCCACAGCCGCAAGGGTCGGCCGAAATTGGTCTGTGGATGGGTAACCATGATTATATACCGAGTTTCCTTCGTGCCTCGGAAAGCATGTTAAACCGTTGGTCCCGGCTGTTATTTGTAGATCTTTGACAGTCGTGACGAGTAGTCAGAAGCCAAAAGTCTGACTTCCAGTCTTACGTAAGGGTATCGTATTGCCCAGTTACTGGGTTGTGGAGGTCTGATAGGCAGTTGATTCATGTAAAATATTGGTACTCAGTTGCATCCAGTTAGACCGGAAGCCGACCCCAACATAGTGTTGGAAAAGGCTGAGCAGATGGAGATTGTTGTAGCTGGATGTGCTGGCTTCTGTACGTTATAGTAGGTAGTATATTCACAAAGGCATTTGAAAGGCATTGCCATTGTGTGTAAAGTTGAAAAAATAAATTGTTTATTAAGGGTTAACTTCCTCAATTACGTATGAGTTGAAAATAATTCTGTCCAGCGGAGAAATTTACACAATTTCTCACATGGACAGATTTTTTTCCAATTCAACAAACTTACAATGGCAATGCCTTTCAATTGCCTTTTTGGAAGGATTTCAGGCGATCTGTTATGAGATAAGTAACACTTTTTCTGCTCACTGTTGAGTAAAATAATGTCTCCTTTTCATGCCTGTCAGAATAAAGAGAGCCCTAGATATATCCAAAACAAGAGACATACTCGAACCCAACTAAAATATCGGCATAGCTCTATCTTTGGATCTTTGGGAACACTCACGTCTTCCAAACATACCACTATCTATAAAGAATGATATCGTCCTCCATGAAGTCAAGAGAAATAAATAGATAGGCAAGTACAAAAATCGCCGTATTTCCTTACGTATAAGATAGAGGGTCGTCTTAGGCTTTCTATACTGTCTGAAATCTTACGCAGTGAATTTATGTTGAGAATTTGAATGAATGAGTCGGCGAATGAAGATTGTGGTGAACAAATGGTAGGATCTGCTTCTTGAAGCCGTATTGTGTAGGTTTTCAACTTTATCGTTAAATAATTAGGGGGTCTAAATGTGAATATGTGTGTATTGTAGTGTCCGGCCGAAGCTTCGGCTTCGGCTTCGGCTTCGGCCACCTTCGGCCAAAAAAGCACCTTCGGCAAAATCTTCGGCTTCGGCCAAAAATTTGCCGAAGGTTTGGCCGAAGCCGAAGGTTTGCTAGTTGTCAAAATTTGAAATTTACTGAACGATGCTAGAGCGAGACGGAGAGTGTGCAGAGCAGCAGAGTTTCGCCGCGCCGCCGCACCGGACCAAACGAATCGCAGTTAGTAAACTAAATGAGTCAAAACAAGTTTGAGAGCGCGTCTTAAAATTCTAATAAGTGTTTTGTTTTTAAATATTTCATATTTGTTATTACAAATTATTTTAAATCTCTAAAGCTCTCACAATATGTATCTAGTATATTCTGAGATCAAAGTAACTATCGTATTTTTTTTTTTTTTTTTTAATTATCTATAGGCCTGCGCTTGACCACTATCTCACCTGATGGTAAGCGATGATGTGGTCGACGGTGAAGCACGCTTGCCTAGAAGAAACCTATTCACTCTTGACTTAAAGACCTCTAGATTGTAGCTATCGGGAAACACAGACTCCGGCAGGGAATTCCACTCCTTAGCGGTACGCATTATAAAAGTATTCCCAAAACGCTTAGTGCGTATGTGTGGGATGTCCACCAAGTACCGATGGCGCATCGCCGTACGTCTGGTAGTCCGATGATGAAACGGGCTAGGCGGAATCAGATCATGCAATTCCATCGCACACTCCCCGAAATGTAACCGATAAAAAACCGATAAGCTGGCAACTCGGCGACGATGTTCAAGGCTCTGGAGCTTAGACTTGACCAGTGCCTCATTGCCAATGAGCCTCTTGGCACGCTTTTCAATCGACTCAAGTGCATCAAGCTGGTATTTGGCAGATCCGTCCCAGAGATGAGAACAGTACTCCATGCATGATCGAACCTGCGCTTGATACAAGTTGAGCAGCTGTTCTGGCGTGAAGTACCTTCTCACCTTCGCAAGGACCCCCAACTTTTTGGCAGCCTGTTGTGCTTTTGCCTCAATATATGAGCCAAAATTGAGGGTTGATTTCAAAGTAACGCCCAGAAGCTCAAGATGGTCTGCTATTGGCACGGTTACATCTCGGAAAGTTGGAGCCGGGTGGAATTGGCTCTTTTTCGCGGAAAAAAGACACGCCTGGGTTTTAGCAGCATTAAAACTGACCAGATTGGCCTCGCCCCATTCGGAGACTGCCTGCAAGGACAGGTTCAAACGCTCCACCAGGGCCTCAAGTATTTCTCAAGGTCAATGACACCTTCGGCTTCGGCTTTGGCCGAAGGTTTTGGTGAATACCGATTAATCGGCTTCGGCTTCGGCTTCGGCCAGAATTGCACCTTCGGTCGGACACTAGTGTATTGTGACTATTTTTGGCTGTCGAGTTATTGAATTAACCTTTATTTATTTTCAGTATAGTGTTTAAACCGCTTAATAGATTTAAACACTACACTACACAAACGACCCCCGTTCCATTCAGAGACGGTCCCCTAATTGGACGGTTTCAACGCCATCAGACTCCAACAGCGCAAATGTACCTACATTGTTAATATAGCTGCAGTGGGTACATTACATGAGGGTATCGAAAACATATCTTGTGTCATCATCATCATCATCATCATTTCAGCCGAAAGACGTCCACTGCTGGACATAGGCCTCCCCCAAGTGTCGCCACATTGATCGGTCCCGTGCGACTCGCATCCAGCGGATCCCCGAAACCTTCACCAGGTCATCGGTCCACCTAGTGGGACGCCTTCCAACGCATCGTCTCCCGGTTCGCGGTCGCCATTCCAGAACTTTTCGGCCCCATCGGCCATCTGTTCTGCGAGCAATTTCTGATTTGATCACGCAAGGAAACTCCGAGCATAGCTCTCTCCATTGCCCTTTGGGTGACTTTGAGCCGTCTGATGAGGCCCATTGTGAGCGGCCACGTTTCGGTCCCGTATGTAATCACTGGCAACACACACTGGTCATAGACTTTCGTCTTGAGACACTGCGGTAAGTTGGACGAGAAGATACCACGCAGCTTCCCGAACGCTGCCCAGCCGAGTCGGATTCGACGATTGACCTCTTTCTCGAAGTTAGACCTACCCAACTGGACCGTTTGTCCCAGGTAGACATAATCGTCTACAACTTCGATAGTAGAGTCTCCGATCTTGATAGGAGTGGGTGTTACATGGGCATTCAACATGACCTTGGTTTTGTCCATGTTCATTTTAAGACCCACTCTTTCGGAAGCTCTACTGAGGTCATCGAGCATTGTACTGAGGTCCTCCATGGTCTCAGCCATGACCACTATATCGTCGGCAAATCGAAGGTGAGATGAGTGTCTCGCCATTGATGTTGATGCCTAGCCCTCTCCAGTCCAGAACCTTGAAGATATCTTCCAGTGCAGCGGTGAACAGTTTCGGAGATATAACGTCTCCCTGTCTCACACCTCGCTGCAGAAGGATAGGTTCCGAGGTCTGGTCCTGAAGTCGGACTGACATGGTGGCGTTTTTGTACAAACACTTCAACACCTCGATGTACCAATAATCAATTTGGCACCGTTGGAGAGACTGCAGTACAGCCCAAGTCTCGATCGAATCAAAGGCTTTCTCGTAGTCCACAAACGCTAAACAGAGAGGCAGGTTGTACTCTTCGGTCTTCTGTATAACCTGTCGCAGCGTATGTATGTGGTCTACGGTGCTAAAACCTTTTCGGAATCCGGCTTGTTCAGGAGGCTGAAAATCGTCAAACCTGCGCGCGAGACGATTCGTGATGACTCTTGAAAACAACTTGTAGACATGGCTTAGAAGTGAGATGGGCCTATAGTTCTTCAACCGGGCGTTGTCGCCCTTTTTGAAGAAGAGTACCACCACACCCCTGCACCATGCCTGTGGCGTTTTCCCCTCGAGTATAACGGAATCAAACAGCTTCTGAAGGGCCTTAAGTACCGGTTTTCCACCCGCCTTCAGAAGTTCGGCCGTAATTCCATCATCACCCGGTGCCTTGTTGTTTTTAAGCTGTTTCAGAGCCATCCTAATCTCGTACAGGCTGATGTCCGGGATGTCTTCGGTGTAGTGTCGGGTCAGTCTAGCTCTTGGGTCATTCGCTAGATTTACAACGGTTTTCCTGGTTGACGTGTACAACTGCCCATAAAAACTCTCGATCTCCCTCAGTAGCTCCGGTTTGGCGGATACGATTCTGCCATCGTCGGTCTTCAGTTTCGTGAGCTGGCTCTGCCCAATAGCCAGATCTCTTGCAAATACCTTTGAGCCTTTATTCCGCTCAATGGCGTCTTTAATACGCTAGGTATTAAAGCGGCGGAGGTCGCTCTTCAAGGATTTAGAGATCTGTCTATTGAGCTGCCGGTATTCCCACGCGTCTTCTGAAGACTGCAGGATCATCTCACGCCGTTCCTTCATGAGCTTGAGAGTATGATCAGAGAGTTTTTTGTTCTTCTGTGTACGACGCGTCTTGAAGAACTTAGACCCTGTCGTATGGACAGTCCACGAATCCATCGTTGCATTCGTCCACTGAGCTTCCTAGGCACTCGAAACGATTCTGGAGTTCAAGCTGAAAGCTCTCGGGGTTTTGGATCTGGATCTGTGCTGGTCGGAGCGTAGACTTCATCAGTCGAGACCTTTCAAGCCTAATATTGATGTTCAATGTGCCTCTTACCATGCGGTGATCGCTCCCAGTTTTCACCGAATTGATCACAGAGACATCATTGAACATTTGCTTCTTGGTTGACATGATGAAGTCAATCTCATTTTTAGTTGCACCATCGGGGCTCTGCCAGGTCCACTTCCTGTGCTCACGCTTTTTGAAGAAGGAGTTTATCATATAGAGGCCCTCCTTCTCCATAAAACTAGCCAGTTGGTGTCCCCGGTGGTTCCGACATCCAAACCCAAATTGCCCCACCTGCAGCTCATCTCCGTCTCGCTTGCCCAGTTTCGCGTTGAAGTCCCCCATGACAACGGTAAAGTGAGTTTAGAAACCATGCATGGCTTTGGAGATATCCTCATACATGTCTTGTGTAGGTCGCTTTAATATGGTTAACGCCAGAACGTCAAATTGTCATGGAGCATAGTGATGTTGTTGTTCGGTTTTGTTTAAAAACTCATGTTTATCGTCATTATTCTCCTGCCTTTATCCTTGTTTTCTTCTTCCATAATTATCTTTTAGTCTTCATTCTCATGATCCTCCTCCGTCCTAGCCACGTCATCTTCACACACGGTTCATCTATCGTTTCTTTGATCTACTCTTACTTTTAAACCCAACCCACATTCAAGCTTAAAACTTTCCTCACGAGTTAATACTCATAAACATCACAAAAACTACTCATGCTTGAAACTCAAATCCGCATGCGGTAGCTTAGTCTCATGCTTCCAAAATGCTCGTAAACAACGAGGTCAATCTTATGTATGGGACATAATTGAAGTCTACAAACCCGAAAATAAGGTCTGAATTTGATCACAAACTTCAACCAATTCCAAAGCTGGACTGACTCGGAATAGTCAATAATTTTAATTGTGCTCTTGATCAGAGTTTTAACGAATAAACGTAGCGTGAGCTTTAGGGTTTCGTGTCCAGCAGTCCGCACTTATCCCTGGCAGCGAGATCACGTACCCTTAAAGTCATTCATCTACTTACTGATAATTTGGTGGTTTTATTCTAAACCCTAACTAGTGTACCTAGTGAACACTACACGAATAAATATGATTACGTTGCTCACATGAAACCGAGCATCACATTGGCCTTCAAATCCTTACGTCAAACCCATGAAATTCAGTAAAAACCACTTTGTAATTTGGCGTTTTACCTCTGATCCCTAATTTAAATACCAAATTGAGCCATACCCAACTGAATTACAGCTTAACCCTACAATAAATTATGACTTGTAATTCGTGCCCATCTGTATCAATCAGACAAAGGCCGGTCAGATCTAATTGGGGGACAAATGTCCAGTCATTCCTCTTATTGGATGCCCTTTACTAATTTCACGGGTAGGAATCGAAGTCGCTCTAAATAGTTTTATCGACTACTCTCTGGTATTTAGGTCAATTAAGTAGGTGTCAATCAATCAATGTATTGTTTAGTTGTAGCATTGGATAATTGTATTTTCTTGTTGTTGTTTATTATTATTGCTAGGTACAAGAATGCTTATGTTAAATCATTAAAATAAAGTCTATTTCTTAGTAACCTTTTATTTTGTTTCACTAGAGGTCGAAAGCGTAAGTGCTAAGTTTGGGGTCCTAGCTTCGATTACGAGATAAAGCCAGTGTTTTTGAGTTATTCGCAAATAATTTCTTTGTCAGTACAACGTAGTAGGTTCCCGTAGTTTGGTAGTAGGTGATGTGACACTTCCGTACCTTGGAAAGCACATAGAACCATTGATCTCGAACTGGATCTATCCCCGGTAGTATCAAATTGTCGTCCCATTGAACTTTGAGAATGAGCGAACAAGTTGTGTTTGCGCAAAAATTTCTGCATTACAATATCTACTGCGTACCTACTAGTAATCTAAAGTGGTTAAAAATGCTTAAGTGGGTTTTATGATTCTTCTCTCTTTCAAGCCGCAACAGAGCAAACGATTGGTGTGATTCTTTGCATAGACATAATTTATTGACCGGAAAGTGATATAGATTTTTAATGTAGGTACTACGGCTCAAACCGCAGTGCGTAGCTAGTAAACTTAATAGTGACTTTGACTTTAACAACATTAAAAGTTAGCTAAAAAAATCTTATTATCCAACAATAGATGACTTCCATTTCGAAATGCAAATCTTGTGGAGTTTGGAACATATTTTTCATTATATAGCAGAAAAATCCCAATTATTTTCTCTCGCCAAATGCTTGTCAAAGACCGGAATGGAATCGTATTTGAAAACCTTTGTAGTTGCGCTAATTTGATGACCTGAATGGGAGACGAAATACGAATGTTGTGTTGCATACCAAAGATTTTTGAAGTGAAACTTCTTTAGCGGCGTTGTGCACTTTTGTGATGGCAAAAAATGTTAAACTTGCGTCAGGACAAGTGTCCGTCAGATTTTATTGACATTAGGTTACGAAGGAATTTGAACTTTATCACATCTGTCATTGAGTTTGGGTTTCCAAAACAGGAAAATTCGTAAGACGGATTGACATTAGGTTACGAAGAAATTTGAACTTTATGACATCTGTCACACAAACAGAACCTTCGGTTTCTCCAAAAAGGTGAAATTCGTAAGACGGATAATAATAGTTCTGAAGTGCTTATTTTTGTTGTAATATATTTATTGCAAATCTTTGTATTTGGTATGAGATATTTGAAAATTGGGCACCTACTAGCTGGAAAATTGATACCCGTTTCCTGGAAGAAAAACTATCTACATATCTAATGAAACACACGCAAATTTGAAGATGATGGTGAGAATGATTTAATCGACTGTTGATTATCCCGTAACCCAATCACAGCAACTGGCAAGATTCCGCTAATTTTACAATGTTGTAGTTAATTCTTAGGTTGCATGGCAATGCTACCTTAATTTTTATTAAAAATAATTCAATAGTATTCATTGAGTTTTTAACGATCAAGTTTTCAAAGACATTAAAGCAATGGATTGGGCATTTCTTTAAAAAACTTTCGCTTTGTGGTTCAAATTGTATTGGGGTACGCAATTCGGTTGCTGGTGTATGTTTTCCTTTTCATGAACACGTAAATTTAATTATTCTAGCAACACCTCTGTGGAATGTAGACGTCACAGTTTAAGTAGCGGTTTTTTTACTTAACTTTATATTGTTCAAAGGTTTTATAACATTTTCACACCGAGCTTAATAAAAAATAAAATTTTAAAGTTAATTGACGACTAAGAACCTCTTGCGAGCGTTTCCGCCGTCAACTTTACATTTTACTCCCTTTTATGTTGCTTCCTCCATAACTTTGTGAAGTTATTTCCCAACAAAAATATTTTATTGGCACATTGTAACGTAAACGGTTTCATCACATGGCAAGAAGGCGTTGTATTACATTTCTAACTTTTTCATACAATACTTTTGGTTGTCGTTGGTATTAAAAAAATATTTATTGCTACCCGTAATTTATGATTTTTATTTATTTTTCATTTCTTACTGTTGAAATGATTTATAATCTTAAACTTACCTTAGTAATAAAGTTGGTCTTTCAAGCCGGATAGAATTAATAATGTAATTGATAAATCAAAAATCAAAAAATCAAAATCAATATATTTTATTTTACATAGGCCTACATGGGCACTTATAAAACGTCGACAAAAAGGTGCTCGGTTCGGGTTGGTAGTTTCCTATGGAGAAGAACCGGCAAGAAACACCATGGTTACTCTTTTAAAATCATTTGGTTCTACAAAATTTGGATGTTACATCGTTAGTACCTAAGTATGAGAGGACAGCGTAGGCCCGACAATAAGTCGTCGCTTACTACAAAAGGTAGAAAAAGATAAAAGTGAAAAAAAAAAATTACAGAGCCTACAATGTCCACACATTCACAAAAATTATGAATAAAAAAGAATCTATACAAAAGTAAAAATAAAACATAAAAACAATGAATTAACCAATTGACACAAATGCAGTCATCAGTACTGTAACATTCTGATATCTTCTGAATTTTGGCAGGTAAACCAATTTAGTTTTAATTCATTTCTGCGGGAGTATAGACTTGACACACTCTCCGCCTGACCGCCGCCGCGTACGGACGTGCCGCTACCTGCTCGCATTCCCGCTCGCTATCAGTGTGTGTCATCGGTTCGTCGCTTCCCAGTGTCGTGACGTCATCAGTAGTCCCTTGACTACACCCCCGAACAATTGTTGTCTTTTTATTAAGACAGCACTTGCTCATTTTGCTTCGGATATTATTCCGATTTAACTTCCTTTGCCCCATCAGGGAAAAGTCCTCAGTTTCGAGGTT
This sequence comes from Cerastis rubricosa, assembly GCA_949152445.1. Classification (NCBI taxonomy): domain Eukaryota; kingdom Metazoa; phylum Arthropoda; class Insecta; order Lepidoptera; family Noctuidae; genus Cerastis; species Cerastis rubricosa. The sequence goes on along the minus strand of OX424542.1, from coordinate 9,980,050 downwards.
CTTGGTGGGAAACCTAACGGTGCCAACGAAACCAAGAGAGGGTGGTGACCCAATCCGCCCGCCTAACCTTCAGGGTCTAGGTGAAAAAAAATTGGGCTCCGTCGCGAACGTGTGCGCCGCCGATTTACTATGCTAGTGTTTCCCGTTTCAACAAGTTCCTGAAAGCAAAGTTCCCTGGACTGGAGTTGGAGTTGCTACCAAGCCCGGACCCTCGGACTGTGGCTGCGGGAAGGTTGAAGCGGGTGAGTCGCTGGACCCAGTAAATTCCCTACATAATTGTGCAAGGAATTAGGTTGTTAGGTTGTTAGGTTGTTAGGCGCGCTGAGCTTCACTCAAATGTCTGCTAACTCTTAGCAGATAATATGGCCCTTAATGCGGATGAGGAACGCCTTTTTGCGTTTTTCAAAAGCGTTGTCCTGAAAGACCCAGATTTTTTAAAGAAATATGGGTCCGATGTCGCTGCGTTGCAGCAACCCAGTATTGCCGTCACTGACTTCAGTGACGCGCTCTAGAGCCCTTTGTCGCCGCCGCCTGCCGACAGAGGCTTACCGCCAGCCGTCGCCGCCGCGATTAAGGCCACCCCAAGACCCATTCTTGTGAAACCCTTTGTTTCGCAAACAAAGGTCCAGCCCGCACCTGCGTCCATTGTTCCCGTTTCCGAGAACATGGACAAAGGCTTACCGTCAGCCGTCGCCGCCGCGATTCCAGCTAAACCGAGACCCATTGTTTCGAAACCTTTTATTTCGCAAACAAAGGATCAGTCCGAACCTGAGTCCATTGTTCCCGTTTCCGAGAACATGGACACAACTGAGCCAATCTCCGACTCAGAGTCAATTTTAGACGCGTGCTCTGCCTCCTCATCCTCTGAAGACGACTATCAAGTCGTCGGAAAGGGCAAGAGGAAGAAGGGCAAAAATTCCCAGGCCGCCATGACCAAAAAGATCGTCGCGCTCCCTTATGCCCCCTCTCACGCGGCCTCCCGTCCCAACTCCCCGGTCCCCTTACCTACGTCCGCCGCTGCTCATACCAGTAGGCCAGTCAGCCCTAAGGCTAAACCTTCAGCCGCTTCTTCAAAGAAGCTGAAGCCCCCTCCCCCGTTGTTCATTCAGGACAAAGGGAAATGGACAGATGTGTCCAAAATGTGTAATGAGCGCCGCATACAATATACAAGCGCAAAAAGCACACAGCAGGGAATCAAAGTAGTGGTTCCTACGACCACGGACTTTAGGGAACTTACCCGCCAGCTGATCGGAAGGCACATAGCCTTCCATACCTACTCCCTTCCAGAGGAGAAGCCCACCCGCGTTGTGATCAGGCGGATCCCGAAGGAAATCCCCACGGAGGACATCCTCAATGACCTCCAAGGCCAAGACATACCGGTCGCAGCCGTCCACCGCCTTCATAAGGCGAGAGGTGGAGACCAGTACGATATGGTACTGGTCATCTGTGATCCAGTAGAAGGTCACCACCCGATCTTCAAAGTGAAGTCGGTATGCTCACTCACAGGCATCACAATAGAAAAGCCTTACCGCTCAAGCGTAGTCGGGCAATGCCACCGCTGCCAGATGTATGGACACAGCCAAGCCAACTGCCATGCGCCGCACAGATGCGTAAAGTGTCTAGGCGACCATGGCACGGCAGACTGCCCCCGTCCCAAAGACAAATCGCTTTGCACGGAGCCACCGAGCTGTGTGCTTTGCGGCCAGTCGGGCCACACGGCCAACTACCGCGGCTGCTCGAAAGCCCCCAAAGGCTCCTCCTCTAACCTGGTGAAGCGTGCAAGCGCCCGTCAGCAAAGAGAAAGCCCATCGGTGAGGCTACCCTCTGCCCAGATGCCGGAGAGACTCAGCCCTCAGAGGCCCTCTCCCTGGACCACGCTGAACCACCAGAGAGCCTTCCCGGCACTCAGCAAAGCCAAGTCCAGCCCCATCCCCGGTCTACTAGATGCCCCTATCCCCACTCCCCCGTCCCAAGCGAGCGCACCGGCGCCCGCTCGTCCCACGCCACCCGGCCCCGCGGCCGTGGACCCCTCTCACAACGTAATTTTAGAAACGCTAGCAGAGTTAGTCACCCCCGAAGCAGACCGCATGGCGGCTGATCTCAGGGCGGCTAACACTGGTGGCGATAAACTAAAAATTATCCTCAAGTCCCTACTCAAGTTAGGCGACCTCCTCCGCAACCTTAATCTTGACTAACTCCAATGGATAATACGAGATTAACGTGCACCAAACCCCGATCCCTAAAATTAGGGTACTTTAATGCCAATGGCATTAGAGGCCAGCGTGATGAGATTGCCACCTTCCTCCGCGACCATCAAATTGATATCCTCCTCGTACAGGAGACCTTCCTCAAACCCAGTCACCGCGATCCGAGAATTGCCAACTATCGCATAGTTCGAAACGATCGGTCACGCTGCCACAAGAGCGATCCTCTAATCTATTATAGAAAAGAACTGCACTGCATCCCCTTAGATCCCCCTCCCATGGAGTCTCTACTCGAGACCTCAGTGTGTCGACTAGGCATGACCGGCCATCAACCGATCACAATCGCCTCTGCGTACATCCCTCCCGGCGGAACGTCCGAGGAGCACACTCTATTCACCAAAGACCTTGCCGTCCTCTTCGGCTTGAGCGACTCCGTTATCATAGCGGGCGACCTCAACGCCAAACACCCCGCCTGGAACAGCACGACGACCTCTGCCAGAGGACGTCACGTGTATAACCTGGGCGAGTCCCTCAACTTCGATCCCATCGCTCCTATGGAGCACACCCACTATCCCCACGACCCCGACCAACGTCCGGACGTTCTCGACATAGCGCTACTCAAGAATGTCAACCTTAAGTTGCATTCCATCGAGACTTTACATGAGCTTAACTCAGACCATAGACCACTGCTCATGCACTTAGTTCCCCGCTCGGGTCCTTCTGACCCCAGCCAGCCCCCGCCGACCCAAGTGATAACCGACTGGAGGAAAGTCAGCGAAAAGCTGAAATCCACCACGTCGCCTCACCTGGAGGCCATCCCCGACCACATAGTCTCAGTCGCAGACACGACGGCCGCCATCAACTCGTTTACAGAACACGTGCAATCCGTACTGAAGGACTGCTCACGGGAAGTCCCAGCAATGAGCGATCAACGCTGGATACTACCCGCTGACGTACGTGAACTGATAACCGAAAAGAACGCGGGCATCCGTGCCTACAGCAGCTTTCCCTGCGAGGCAAACAAAGCCCACATGCGTAATTTACAGCGTGCTGTAAAGGATCGCACCAGTGAGCTTCGTAATAATCAATGGGACAAAACGCTAAGCGAACTCGAGCCTACCCACCTAGCCTTCTGGCAGCTGCAACGCAAGTTGCGCTCCACCGAAGAGGCTTCGATGCCTCCCCTCACCCGACCCGATAAGAGCGTCGCATTCGACGACTCTGAGAAGGCCGAATGCCTAGCCGACAGCCTGGAGTCCCAGTGCTCCCCCAGCTCTCAACCAGTAGACAAGCGACATCTCGATGAGGTGAACGCATTCGTCGAACGTAGAACCGCCCTGCCCCCCGAAGAAGACCCTGATGATCCTCTGCCTCCGGTCACAGCTGACGAAGTGCAAGACATCATTAACAAACTTCAACCGCGGAAAGCACCCGGCTCCGACGGAATCACCAATAGGGTGTTCAAACTCCTCCCCGCTCAGCTCGTCGTGTTAATGGCGGCCATCTTCAATGGCGCCCTGAGCAACAACGCGTTTCCCCAAATATGGAAAGAGGCCACGGTCATCGGTTTCGCAAAGCCAGGCAAACCCAAGTCTGAGCCTTCAAGCTACAGACCTATCAGTCTCCTGAATGCACTCGGAAAAATCTACGAGAGACTTATGTATAAGCGACTCAAAGACTTCGCCGCGGCTAAGAGTCTCATCCCCAACGAACAGTTCGGCTTCAGGACCGGACACTCTTGCATTCAACAGGCCCACCGCATCGTAGAACACTTGAGCGCTGGCTTCCAGGGTGGAACGATGACGGGTGTATTGTTTTTCGACATAGCAAAGGCATTCGACAAAGTCTGGCACAACGGCTTATTATATAAGCTGTACAAACTGGGAGTGCCAGACCGTCTTGTGCTCATCTTACGAGACTTTTTGTCGGATCGCACCTTCCGCTATCGCATCGGGAAGGCACTGTCTTCCCCCCACCCCATTAGAGCCGGAGTCCCTCAGGGCTCCCCGCTCTCTCCCCTTATCTTTACTCTGTTCACCAGTGACATCCCCAAGAGCAAGAAGGCACAGTTAGCCCTGTTCGCGGACGACACGGCCATCTATTACACTGGCCGTAGTCACGACGCTATTTACAGCACCCTCCAAACCTCAGCCAACGTCTTAGGCGCTTGGTTCCGGAAATGGAGAATCGAGGTGAACCCCGACAAGAGCCAGGCAGTTCTTTTCTCTAAACCGCGTAAGAATAAGCCACCCGCGCTCAGCCCGATCACTATGTACGGTAAGCCTATCCCTTGGGAGAAGCAAGCCAAGTACTTAGGAGTCTTACTTGACAACCACCTGTCTTTCGCGGCGCACATCAAAGCAGCTCGCGACCGAGCTGCCTTTGCTATGGGTAGGCTTCATTTCATGATTTCGACAAAAAGCAAGTTGTCACTCAAGTGCAAGTTGCGCCTTTACACCGCGGTGATCCGCCCCATTATGACGTACGCTTGCGTCGTGTACGCTCACACCAAGCCTAAGTACATCCATAGGATGCAAACCTTGCAGAACCGGTTCTTACGTAGAGTCACAGGAGCCCCTTTTTATGTCCGTAATGACCGTCTACACGTAGACCTTAGAATGCCCACCGTCCTTCAGTTTATGAAACGTCTTTCGAAGCGTTTCTTCGATAACGCCATTAAACACCGTAATCCCCTGATCGCAGCGGCCGCCCGTTACGAACCCTCGCGCATTAGTACAGTACGCCGTCCTCGGCATACCCTCGTCACTCCCGATGATGCTATCACCCTCCTCCAGGAGAGTAGCAAAGAGACTAGCACTCTTAAAAAGTTTAGACACAAACCGCCGTCTTTCCGACCTCGCCGTCGAGGTCCGTCGCGACGTCCCGGTCCATGCCCTCCCCGACCCTCGCTCGAGCCAGCCCGCGATGCTGTGCCAGTAGTTTTAAATCAGCCCCTAAATAATGATATCATTCAGATCCAGCCTGTCCCCATGCAGTCCTCCCCCAGCGACGCCCTAAGCCGAGGCTCGTACCCCACAGGGGGTGCCCTTAGCGTGTAGTCGCTTAGTTTGTAAGTTTTATGCCCTGGCTGGAGGCCTTACTCTTAAGGCACCCACAGGATAGTCCGGTTAAGCAGACGACAACCTCCTAGGTTGAACTGCGAGATGCCATTCCCACAAAAAAAAAAAAAAAGTATAGACTTGAACTCCTCCCTAAAGCCGTGTATCCTAACATTATCACAGTACATAAAGCCAAACTGACTACAGGCTAAGGAATGCTATTGGCATGGCTGTTAACATCTACATGGGAGGGCAATATGTTGTATATTGGAAATTCTTCCCCTCCGTTAATACCAGTCGATGGTGTAACGCTCATAATCCTTGGGCAGAATGTTGTGATAAAGCAGCATAGATGTTATATCGATGGTTGGAAGTTGTTTCGAGGAAAACTAAGTAGGTATCTAAGGAAATCATGAACGATATTTTTGTAAGAAATACAGTAGATAAGCTGCACCCGTGGGTTTGCTCTCGGGGATAAATTGTATTGCTTAATTATACTGAAACGCAAACAAAGCCAAAATAAAACATAACTTCAGATTTTATTGATAACGTTTCGCATGTTGCGGTAAATCTTTATGTAGCACCGTCAAAACATTTCTCTCTGGACTACATACTACGTAGTGCTCAGTAGTGCTTGTGTTCTAAAGAACAATGAGGCACACTAGAGAAAATATTTTAACAAAATATCACCATGCATTTGATGTCACTCATCTACCTAGCCTATCTTGGGGTCGACTTCCAGTCCAACCGGATGCAGCTGGGTACCAGTAATTTACATGAAGCGGCTACCTATCTGACCTCCACAACCCAGTGACTGGGTAATACAATACCCCTTGGTAAGACTGAATGTCAGATTTTTGCCATCTGACTACTCGTAACGACTGTCAAAGATCTACAAATGACAGCCGAGGCCAACCGAGGCATGAAGGAAACTCGGTATGTAATTATGGTCACCCATCCACGGATCAACCTTTCCACGCACGGCTTAACCTTAAAAATTGCTGTTATTATTTAGCCACGACCGACCTCCACGAGCATTTGATGTCACTACGGTGTAAATATTTGAAAATGACCGTAACAGGTATTTGAGCTACCCACATGTACCTATAACCTACAGCTACCTACATATATGGTACAGTCAGACAAATCAATAGCATTCCATTAGATCAGCACATACCGAATGCAGTACCGCGTTCGAAACGAACGAACGTGTTAAAATTTATTTTTAAAAAAATATACGGATACCACATCGTTTTTGACCGTTAAAATACGCTGAATTCGGATTGGATGCCAATAAAGATTTTTGTAAAAAAAAAAATATGTAAATATTCATGTGTAAAAATGTAAATGCTGGAATGAAAAGATGGTGCAAAATGTAAATAGTCATGGTAGAAAGAATAAAGTTAAATAAATTGTAAAAAAACGAATATTTTAGTAAAATTGGAGACACACTAGGTAACCTACCAAACTAAAACTAATCATTGGTCATTTTAGTATGTACTTATGTTTACCAGAATGTTTCGTAACTTAATTTCTTTTTCAAAACAAAGCTTAGTAGACTTGTTCAAGTTTCTGTGTTGATTTAAATCCACCAATGAAATAGTTCCAAGAACAAATTCAAAATAGAAGCTTCTAGATCAAAGTTTGGAAGATAATTTGGAGGAAAAAAATACTTAGAATATAATAAGGTTGGCACAGAAGTCGTTCGGGGGATTTGGAAGATCACCATAAATCATCCGAGAAGACCTTTTTAAACCCTCATTAAAATGCCAAGTATAAGGGCTGAATCATAAAAACGACTTGAAAATAAATTCTGTCTTGTAAAAAGGCTGTGACTGAATATAATGGGCGAACGTCTGACATATTTTGTTGTACCTAGATAGGAAAATTAGCTTTTAGATTTTATATCCTCGGCAGATTGGTAGTATTAGGTGCCTGTCTGGGATCATAACTAAGTCATAATTTACTTTACTTTGTTCTGGCGAAAACTGTAAAAGGGTTTGAGGAAAATCTTGCGGTCCCAATATTTTTTTCCATTTGCCTAATTATATTTTTCGGGTATAATTATGTTTGTACACACGGCATCATTATGTACTAACCCCTCAAGTTTTGAAATGTTACACTCCTACAACATCGAATTTATTACGAATAATCTAAACAACTCTTCAAAAAGAGTTCCATGTATCGACTTGGATTCGAACAGTTGCATCACCGAACGTTGTTGAACGTAGACCGGCAGTACAATAGCCATTTGAAATTCTAAGTCAGCTTGTGATAAAAGACAATGAGTTTTTTTTTTAATCTTTCGAAAGTTGTTTGTTATCATTAGTCTTATTACCAGTCACCCTATATATTTTATTAAATTTTGAACATCTTGACAACTGTTTGCAGACAAATGTCTACAAACTAAATTAAACCTTTGTTCTCTGTTCTTATCTTCATGGCCGCATGAACAGCCAGACCTATCTGCAAATTTTAATCAAATATCTAAAATATCAAATTTTATTTTTTTATCTGCAACATGTTATGGCGCCAACAGTGAGAGTAGCTTAGCCAAAAGAACAGATATATATATTGTCCAAGATAACTGTTCAGTCTATCGTTCACGTATGCTGATGAAATGCCTCGAAAAGTCTGGATTTAAATCCAATAGAAAAATGGTTTTAAACTGGGATTCAAGCGAAGTGAAGTCCAAGATTACTTTGTAGAATGAAGTTTTGAGGAGTTGGAGTTGATGCGAGGTAGTAATGCAGGTTGGGCGATGGTCACTCAAATAACAAGCAGACTCCAACAAATAATAAAAAGCGAAAGTCATCCTCTTCGCAACTAAATTTAATTGGTACCTCATATAATCACTTCGCAATCCCGTTTCAATATTAAGTATTATAATAGAACAGTAAAATTGTATCTGTAGTAAAAACATTATTTTAACCAATTAAAGTCATCTCACAGTTTTATGCGGTTACGTTAATTAAGTATGAAAAATAAATAAACAACGAAGACATTAACATTTTAACTCATTAGATCCCACTATTTTACTTGGTATGGCGAATCATTATAATTAAATATCATGAGTTAATAAGAGATGTTAATTAATTATCTATTGATAACATGTTTATTCACTTATTATGCTCATGATTGTAATCCTGCCAAACTAACTTCTAGGTCCTAGACAAGTTTCAAACACTTTCTTCTTTTTTCTTTCGATGTCGCTTGTGAGACACTCAAATGTCAAATTTGAATGCAGAGACGACATGCGACATGACAGAACACATGACATTCCGTAGGCTTATGTCAATGTAAAATATTTCTTTTCAATATTCTCTTTCTTTAAAATATTTCGTTTGTGTCAATTGGCAAAGTAATAGTATTTTAGTTACTGTATTATTATGTTAACATATCGAAGTGTAAAATATCAATCTTTGTAGTAAAATAAGATCAAAGTTTTGTTAAATTGCTATTGGCAATAATAAATATTATTAAATGATTATTTAAGTATTTAATTTTACATTCTTACATTCACATTTACATTTTTACATTCTTTATAAATATTACTAAAACTAAGTAGAAAAATAAAAATAAAATAATATAATGCGTGCTTTTTGTCGTACTTAAATGTGTTGTTTAATTTAAGTCCATTTTTAATGTTAAAAATTTCGAAACAAAGAGCCGAAATAATAGCATTGACAAATTGTAATTCCTGAAATAAACTTTTTGGGTACTTTTTCTTTGAGTTTCGTCTTTGTTTAAGTTTGTGAAATATAAGTGAGACAAAGTGACGATTTTCTTAGTCGAAGTTTGGAACTTGTCGCTTTGCAATATCGATTCGATACGCGATTTGCATTTAAGTAAAAAAATCAATTAAAAATTTAAAAAACCCCCGACACCAAAAACCTCTGAAAAGCCAAAAATAAATTAATCCAAGCGTCGTCGTAGCGTCGGGGGTCCGCTTTGTTCTGTGCTTGTGTATATTGCCATATTAATTTAATTTTAATTGCATATTAATTATTTTCATGTTTTTTTTATACTTATATTATTTTTTCTGGGCATAGGCCTCCCCCTTTCCTTCAAATTTTCTCGATATTGCATCGCTTTTCGCTATTTAACGAAACCTAGGAATGATATAAATTTAAAAAAAAAATGGCGGGAGGGGGGGCACCCTTCCCCCTCGGCAATGTCCATGGTGACAAACGACAAGATTTCAAATATGATTGTTTAACAATAGTGATTGTTGATCTTAAATAGCGTTTCTAAATTAAGATTTTGTCTTTAGAATCTAAATTGTATTTTCTTTAAATGTTTCTATTATGTCAGAACTAATATTCTAAGACGAGGGTTGAATTTTCTCTTCATTGTGACTAGCATCCAAAGATGAAGATAAAATATCAAACAAGTGGATAATTGGATAATGCTTGTCTCGTCAATATAATTGCTTTAATGTATATGTCAGTACCATTTTTGCCGATGCGCGACATGTGCACCTACCTTTGAATATATTAATAATATCTGTGGTAAAAATAAAATTATTTCTTTTAATTTTCACGCCTATTCGTATTTGCGCTCTTGTATACAATTTTGTTTGCGTTGATTAAGGCATAAAACATTTGTAAAATAACGCAGTCTTGGGGATAGGTAGAAGCCACGGAACGCCACCTGCTATGATCTTTATATACTCCTTTCGCCTCGCCCAAGTTCATTGATCTGCTTGCGCTCAGGCACGTTGGTTTTTAGTACTAGGCAGCTGAACTTTCTGAAGAACCTCAACAATAAGAGTAGTGCATGGCTTGCTGGGGTGTCCCCGACCAGTATTAACCTTTTGAACGCTTTTGTCACATATACGTGACAAGCAGGCGCGTGCCCTGTACGCCAATGTCACAAATATGTCACAAAAAATGTGGTGCACAATAACACGTTATTAAGCATATTAAATTATGACTTTTGTGTGTATTTATTTATGTATCTTTAAAATGTAATCTATATTTCTTAAATAATAGGTCTTTACCTATGAAATTGCCGTATTGCAGTACAGACTTTTTCAAACAAAAAAAAGTTTTGATTGGCTATGAGTTCTAAATTCAAATTAATTTTGTTTTAAAAATATGACATTCTATTTACAAAATCAGTCTTTTGTTTATTGATTAGCGTTGTATTTTCATTACATTTCAACATTTTTACTCATAATGGATACTTTGAAATTTCGTGTAATTATGGAATATGAGTTCCGTCGTGGCACCAACGCGGCACAAACGACCCGTAACATCAACGACGTTTACGGAGAGAACTGTACAAACGAACGCACAACCCGTTATTGGTTTGCTCGGTTCCGTTCTGGGAATTTTGACTTGAAAAATGAACCTCGTGGTCGTCCGGAAACTTTGGTCAACAATGATGAATTAAAGGTGATTGTTGAAGCTGATGAAACTCAATCTACAGCTGAGCTGGCAGCAGCTTTTGATGTTAGCATTAAAACAATATTGGTCCATTTGCGACAGATTGGCAAGATAAAAAAGCTTGATAGATGGGTGCCCCACGAACTTAACGATCGCCAGCGCAACGTACGCGTCGAGACTTGCCTTGCGCTGCTTAACAGGCACAGAAATGAAGGAATTTTGAACCGAATTGTTACGTGCGACGAAAAATGGATTCTTTTTGACAATCGAAAGCGCTCAGCAAGTTGGTTAGATCCTGGTTCGGTACCAAAGCAATGTGCAAAACGAAAAATGACCCCTAGAAAGGTGATGGTCACAGTTTGGTGGTCTAGTGCTGGTGTGATTCATCATAGCTTTTTACAAAACGGCGAGAGCATTACTGCAGATGTGTACATTGAAGAACTGACCACAATGATGGTGAAACTCGCACGTCTGCAACCAGCTTTGGTCAATCAGTCGTCTCCACTGCTACTTCACGACAACGCGCGGCCCCATACTGCACAACAGACCGTCTCTAAGCTGCATGAGGTGGGTTTGGAAGCTCTCCCTCATCCGCCATACTCACCAGATCTTGCGCCTTCCGACTATTACTTTTTCCAAAATTTGGACAACTTTTTAGCGGGAAAAAAATTTAATTCCCGAGAGGCAGTACAAAACGCCTTTGAAGAGTTTGTTGTCTCCCGTCCAGCTGATTTTTTCAAGAAGGGCATCCATAAACTGCCACAGCGTTGGCAAAGATGCATTGATTGCAGGGGTGATTACTTTGAATAAAAGAAATAAATAAGTTCGAAAAAAAAAATACTTTAACTTTTTTCAAACAAAACGGCAATTTCATAGGTAAAGACCTAATATTAAATGTGTTATCAAGAAATAAAATAATAATACTTTTTAACCTCTACTCATGTTTGCAATTGTTTAACTTTTTAATTTGTAACCTTAAAATTATTGTTTGATTGATACCAATAAAATGTATATTTTATTGGGATCAATCAAACAATAACTTCCAATATGATTATTAAACGCATAACCAACTGCAATTTTTCAAACAGCTTGTAAATTACATTTACTCCAGCTTATTTCCTCCCCATAATGTCCCCTGAGCCAAGAAGACATTATGGGGGGGGGGCTGTCCAAGAGGTATCGTATTACCCAGTTACTGGGTTGTGGAGATCAGATAGGCAGTCGCTTCATGTAAAATACTGGTACTCAGCTGCATCCGGTTATACTGGAAGCCGATCCCAAGATAGTTTGGGAAAAAGGCTAGGCAGATGATGAATGTCCCCTGAGCCTTTAGTGGATAGGTCGTGATATACTTGATCTAAGCGTTAACCTTTTGAACGCCAGCGCATAAACGCACGCGCGTGCCCTCCACGCCAAGCCACAAATTCACTGCAAATACTTACAAATAAAAAAGGGATTTCAAAACTGTCATTAACTTATTGCTTGTTAAGACATTTAATATTTAAGATATATAGATCAGATTGTTGAGATATATAAATAAACACGCACAAAAATAATGATTTAAATTGTATATTTCGTATCGTAGTGCACCATAATTTTTGTCACATATTTGTGGCGTTGGCGTACAGGGCTCGCTTGCATGTCACGTGTATGTGACAATGGCGTTCAAAAGGTTAATATAAAATACTAGATGCTGCCCGCAACTTCGTTCGCGGGGCTTTTTTATGGATATGAAAAATAGATGTTGGCCGATTCTCAGACCTACCCGATATGATTTACATACAAATCGGTTCAGCCGTTTCGGAGGAGTATGGTAACTAACGTTGTGACACGAGAATTTTATATACAAAGTGTTGTTTTGCAACCTCGTCAAATTCTAGGAGGTAACTATGCTAATGATTCTCGACCCGAATCAATAATAATAAAATGAGTAGGTAATTTTCTTTTTTTTAATTATTTACTGAAATCGGTAACTGTGAACCACCCGTGTTTTAAACACGGGCCGTCTGATCCCCGCCTTATAACGTCGCTTACACACAAACAAAAAACCTCAAACGTTTTTTCGATAATTTCATAATCCCTAAACCACGTTAAGGGGGTTATTCTGAAATATTGACAAATTTAAACAACAAAAAAACGCAGTGTTTTTTAATAATTTACTAGGTACCGTAATTTATATTGATTATTTATGTCTTTTGTGACAACATCCTGAATTTTGACGAGGATGCAAAACAACATCTTGTATAAGAATATCATATGGTACTCTGAAATAGCATAGTTAATTAGTTAAACAGTTAATGCAGTATTTTCGAATCCAATAATTACATTAGATTATTTATTACATCTACTTTAGTTTTAATATTTTATTTTCATAAAACGAGTTCAGTTTACCAAGATTTAGTGCTAAATTGTTTGTTGAGCGTAGAATTCAATATGACGTTTTTAATTTGGCATTAATTTTGGTGTCGCCTAGTTAGTAAAAACGGTCATTAGCGGATTAGTGGTCACATCTAAGTCGTCAATTACTTTAATTTCTAGCCACTAATTAACGAAGGCTGTCTTGGTGCAATGACCACAAAATTAATATTGTTAGTAAAATTATATTTTTCACCAGAGGGTAAAATTATGCTTAATTAAATCAGCTGTCTACAAAAACTTCAACTTTCATTCCAAATGAAATAAGACTATTTCATTGTTTCAGTAATAAAATTCAAACAAATAAAAACCGTATTGCATTTAATTAAAGTTTCGTTAACAATGGTTTCAAAGCGGTGTCTTAAAGTTCAATTACTCAGCTCATAAGTAAAGATAAAATTTTACGAGCCCTATCGTAAACAAACAATTACGAAGTTTTATCTAGTTTTAACAGGATTAACAGTTTCATTATTTTCTACTCTAAATACAAGTCCAATTTATTTCACCTTTACCAATTTGTTATTGATTCCATCCTGTGTTGGTTTTAGTTTTTTTTTTCCTTGTAGACCAAATTTTTTTTAATGTTATCTCGCATTTCAACCTATGAGGTTGTCGTCTGCTTAACCGGACTATCCTGTGGGTGTTTTAAGAGTAAGGCCTCCAGCCCGGGCATAAAACTTACAAACTAAGCGACTACACGCTAAGGGCACCCCCTTTGGGGTACGAGCCTCGGCTTAGGGCGTCGCTGGGGGAGGACTGCATCCACATGCAGTCCTACAGGCTGGATCTGAATGATGTCATTATTTAGGGGCTGATTTAAAACTACTGGCACAGTAGCTGTAGCCTGCGAGCTGGCTCCAGGGAGGGTCGGGGAGGGCTTGGACCGGGACGTGCGACGGACTTCGACGGCGAGGTCGGAAAGAAGGCGGTTTATGTCTGAACTTTTTAAGAGTACTCTTTACTATTCTCCTGGAGGAGTGTGATACCATCATCGGGAGTGACGAGGGTATGCCTCGGACGGCGTACTGTACTAATGCGCGAGGGTTCGAAACGCTTCGAAAGACGTTTCATAAACTGAAGGACGGTGGGCATTCTAAGGTCTACGTGTAGACGGTCATTACGGACATAAAAAGGGGCTCCCGTGACTCTACGTAAGAACCGGTTCTGCAAGGTTTGCAGCCTATGGATGTACTTAGGCTTGGTGTGTGCGTACACGACGCAAGCGTACGTCGTAATGGGACGGATCACCGGGGTATAGAGGCGCAACTTGCAATTGAGTGACAACTTGCTTTTTGCCGAAATCATGAAATGAAACCTACCCATAGCAAAGGCAGCTCGGTCGCGAGCTGGTTTGATGTGCGCCGCGAAAGACGACGGTTGTCGAGAATGTAGACCACATGTACGCAGGATATATTGATAGTGCGCAAGTGTCGTGTGGACACTGATGCACTCTCTGTTCCTTTACTCTTGTAGCCCGATGAGAAGATAATCCGACACGATCGAGGTGTGATCAGGCGCAGTACCAACTACTTTATTTGCTTTCACTGCTCGGGGTTTTCACACCACCATACTTCAGATTCCGGGCTGATATTTAAACATCATTGATACCAGAAAGAAGCATTTCGCGTGGTCATAACTGGCCATCCCAGAAAAAAACGTTGAATACTTTATATGTAGATACACGAACGTAATTATGATGTCTATGGATAGAAACAGGTTATGAATGAGTCATGCATGTTTAGATAGCTTGTTACAGTCCACCATGAATTGTTGAAAATGGAGTGCTAACTCAATATTAGCCCTGATAATAATACTTATTAATGCGCAATTTACCCAACTCACAAAGGTAGAAAGAGCAGAGCACACCATACCTAAGGTGATTCTTACACGACACAGCTCATCCGCGCGGATGAGTGGTGTCGTGTCAGAATCGCCTTAGTCTTTTGTGATAGCACGGGACACCAGAAAACACAATAAAGTTTTGCCCATTTATTACGTCATTGAACTGTGTTTCAATGAACTCGCGTATTTAGGTGAGTTCAAAAATATCCTTACGGTGGACTGTTTCAGAATAACATTAAGAAAGTACTGTAGCCGCCTGGACCAACGAGATTAATATACACCGTTTTCTGCACTCCATTTCTCAATATTCCGTGCAAAATACGCGAGACAGGCGGTAAGTTATGCTGTTTTGCTCATTGTGTTATGAATGAGCATTTTATTCATTTAAATCCTAATTTCGTACTGTTTAAAAACCGTTTTAAAAAGCTTAATGTTGGTAAGCGTAATATTAAATTTTTGTACTTGCGTTTATTAATTTTGGTCTGCTGCATCATTGGGTAAATACCCGTTTTTTTTGTAATAAATGGAAAGATCACATATATGTTTTTTGACAAATCTATATTTGTTTCTTTTTCGCTCTAATTTAAAGTTATCTTAAATTATAAATACATTTTTGAACCCAGTACCGAAAACACGCAGACAGTTCCCGAACAAAGCCGAGCGCGTGTGACGTCGTCATGTTAATTTCTACTCATCGTAATCGCACACAGTTGATACAGAGTTTTGACTTTAAATCAATCTAATCTTATTATTGTCGTCAATATATTGATAAATATTTAAAAATGTCAAACCTTAAGGGTAATCGTGCTTGTTTTGTTCCATTATGTACGATTACTACAAAAACAACTAATCAAAAAATATTTTTAAATGTTCCACAAGATGTTAAACGTCGAAATAAATGGTTTCAAGCAGTGCGACGCGACGACCTAATCCCAAAACAACATAAATTTTTATTTGTTGTGAAGATCATTTTGATGTTAGTATTTTGAAATAAAATAGTAGTTAATAAATATTTCTGTAAATTTAGAACTTGAATAAATAGAATTCGATTAATACAATTTTCTAACTAACCTCCAAATCATAAGTTTAAAAAATCATAACATTAAAAAAATTACTATGTTTAATTTAAAAAGATTAAATAATAAATTCGTATACTGTTAGTATATATAGCGTATTGTTGGGGCTGGAATCCCAATTACATCTGCAGCGTTAGCAGAAAACTTTAAATTTAATTTTATTTGAAACTATTCGTTAAATAAGGTTTAGGTTAAGGGGCATCGTATTACCCAGTTACTAGGTTGTGGAGGTTAGATAGGCAGTCGCTTCATATAAAACACTGGTACTCAGATGCATCCGGTTAGACTGGAAGCCCCAAGATAGTCTGAGAAAAGGCTAGACAGATGATGATTTTCGGTATTTAAGGTTTAAAACTAAATCTACAAAAATAATTAAGTCCATAGGACAAACAGAACTCAAGATATATTAAAAATTGTTAAATGAAACTTTATCAATTTTTTTTTAATTTTTTATAGAAACCTTTTTGTTTTACTAGTTATGTTAGTTATTATTTTTTGAAAAACTTACCTTGACACTTTAGCACCTCGAGCTTCAGCTGAATTAAACCGAATATAATTTTTAACCAAATCTGTTATCATAAATAAATCCACGTCAGGTATATTGTCTGAATTAGCCTATCTAATTAAATATCCTTTATCAAACTATCACACATTAGTAAATAAAATAATTATAATAGAAATAATTTTTTACACAATTTTTGGATATTTTTAGTCAATTAACATGTAGAAGCCGTTCTCACTGTGCTATCGAAAAATTCCTTTAACATTATGACGTCACAAACATCAACCACATTCATTCATGTTGAATGCCCATGTAACACCCACTCCTATCAAGATCGGAGACTCTACTATCGGAGTTGTAGACGATTATGTCTACCTGGGACAAACGGTCCAGTTGGGTAGGTCTAACTTCGAGAAAGAGGTCAATCGTCGAATCCGACTCGGCTGGGCAGCGTTCGGGAAGCTGCGTGGTATCTTCTCGTCCAACTTACCGCAGTGTCTCAAGACGAAAGTCTGTGTGTGTTGCCAGTGATTACATACGGGACCGAAACGTGGCCGCTCACAATGGGCCTCATCAGAAGGCTCAAAGTCTGGGTGACTTTGAGCCTCTTCTGATGAATCATTGAAGGGCAATGGAGATAGCTATGCTCGGAGTTTCCTTGCGTGATCAAATCAGAAATGAGGACATCCGCAAGAGAACCAAGGTTACCGACGTAGCCCGAAGAATTGCCAAACTTAAGTGGCAGTGGGCAGGGCACATTGCTTGCAGAACAGATGGCCGATGGGGCCAAAAAGTTCTGGAATGGCGACCGCGAACCGGGAGACGATGCGTTGGAAGGCCTCCCACTAGGTGGACCGATGACCTGGTGAAGGTTTCGGGGATCCGCTGGATGCGAGTTGCACGGGACCGGTCAATGTGGCGACACTTGGGGGAGGCCTATGTCCAGCAGTGGAAGTCTTTCGGCTGAAATGATAATGATGATGATGAAACATCAACCAACCGTGGCAGAAAATTTTCAAAAGAATCATAACTGCGATTATGATTCTTTTGAACATTTTCTCAATTTTAAAATGAAAAAATCGACTATTATTGTAATTTTTGATAAAGATATTTTTTTTTTGTTTTCAATTCTATAACCTAATTTTATTGGGCACTTTGTTTCTTGTAACAATTGAATTTACACTTTTTGCAAGTAAAATACGTGATATTACAAAACTAATTTTATTTTGGGAATAGTAGCGTTTTATGAGTACATATCAGACGCTTAATTTGCAATTATTCTTATTACAGATAATCTTCAAAACACATCAATAGTATGAAATCTCTTTGAAAAAATCTCTCAATACGTAGCAATTTTACAAACTAATGCTCTTATACCCTAGTCCAAAAAAGCATTAGTCTGAAAAGGATTTAAAGGGTCAGTCTGGAGTAAACCCTACTTATCTGTCTGGACATGAAGTTCATCGATAAGTATTAAGGTCTTGATGTAAAACCATTTATTACGAATAACTAAAATATTTATAAAATCTCGATAGCATGCTTTTTATTATTGGAAAATATTAATGAAATTTTTAAGTAAGACATTACACTAAAAAACCGGCCAAGTGCGAGTCTTACTCGCACACAGGGTTCCATAGCTCCAAGCAATATAATAACAATATTTTGAACTGTCATTCATTAGTTAGTAGTATTAGTTAGTAAACTTCCACACAACCGCAAAACTAAATTTGTTTTTCATAGTATGTTTATGAAAAACAAAGTTACTGCTGCAGTTTGATGAAAAAGTCCCATATCTCAAAAACTAAACATCATATCTTATTGAAACCAATTTTCGTTGATAGTTTTTTTTACGTTCTACAATCCTAAATATTTTCAGAATTTTCCTCCTCTTACTTTAGAAATTAGAGGGGGGGGGACACACATTTTACCACTTTGGAAGTGGCTCTAGCGCAAACTATTCAGTTTAGAAAAAAATGATATTAGAAACATCAATATCATTTTTGAAGACCTATCCATAGATACCCCACACGTATGGGTTTGATGAAAAATTTTTTTTTGGTTTTCAGTTCTAAGTATGGGGACCCCCTTAATTTATTGTTTTTTTTTCTATTTTTGTGTAAAAATCCTAATGCGGTTTACAGAATACATCTACTTACCAAGTTTCAACAGTATAGTTCTTATAGTTTCGGAAATAAGCGGCTGTGACATACAGACGGACAGACAGACAGACAGACATGACGAATCTATAAGGGTTCCGTTTTTTGCCATTCGGCTACGGAACCCTAAAAATGATATAACATCACGCCTGTAAACCCGGTAGAGTTAGGCAGAGGTGTACTAAATGATTTCCACCTATATTTCAACCACCACCACCACCGGTGGTGTTTTTTTCCACCGTTTTCCCTTGTAATACGAGTACGAATCGTTTGAAATTTAATTTTGTTGGTAATTTAGGTTAGGTTATTAAATTACGTTCCTGAAAATGCGAAACGTGGTGTTTACACGCGCCTCTCTTAGATGTAACGGGGAGGGTTTAACATCTTATTTCCCCTATGGGACGAGGCCCACGGGCTAAGCAGTCTGGGGCAGTGGTATTCGCAGTAGATCTTGCTGCCCACTGAGTCAATTGTAAAAAGTGGTAAGAGTCTGACAGAACCCTTCGGTCGCCCCAGGGCGGGAAAAAAAGTTAGGTTACATCTACAAATGACAATGGCCTAACGTACTTTCCGAGACACTGAGGAATCACCGTTTGTAATGAATGCCACTCATCCACCGACCGACCTTAGCAACCGCGGCTTTATCATGAAGATCGACCAGGCTGGGTATTAGTATTTAGCTACGAGCTCCGAATATTAAAAGAATATTAAAATCTGTTAACTGTGAAATGGGCTAGCCATATCTGCCGCATGCCCAAAGAGCTGTGGGCCAAAATAACCACAACGTGGAGCCCTGACACAACCAGAAGGCGACGCGGTAGACTTCGCAGAAGATAGCGGGACGAGCTGGACAGAACCAACGACCAGTGGTCCACATTGGCCCTAGATCGAAGGATTTGGAAGTAATGGGGAGAGGCTTTTGCCCAGCAGTGGGATGACATAGGCTAACAGTAAGTAACTGTGAAATCTATATTTATATATAAATTACGCGTCACGTTGTTTGTCCGGGATGGACTCCTAATATACTTAACCGATTTTAATAAAATTTGCACACCGTGTGCAGTTTGATCCAACTTGAAAGATAGGATAGCTTACATCTCAATTTGTAGTCGCAATATTATTTTATTGCAAGTTATTTGTTTAGTCACAATTATCTAATAGCTCCATACGATTCTATCAGATGGCGGTATCTGTTGACTAGATTGAGTAAGTATTCAATAGATAGCGCTGTGTTAAAAGTACCAACGTTTCACATAAGCTACAATTTAATGGCTTAACCACCACGTGTTGCTGAGGCTAAAGTTTAAGTTAAACTTATTTTATAATAACGGGGAAAATGTGACGCAGACGAAGTTGCGCGGAACAGCTAGTAATGTTATAGATTAAACTACTGCACCCTATAATAGGTAAGGATTGGAAATCCTATAATCTCATTTGTACCCTACAAACAAATATTCAGTACCCGTCCAACGGCGACGTCCGTGACTCTCTCTGTCTGTATTTAATGTGCAAACACTCGCTACTTAGCAACAACAGATAACCAAAGTAAATATTATTCCCAAGTTATGCCACTGACATTTAAATCAGGTCACACGTGACAAAATCGTGTGTAATCCTCTTATCACTTGTTTTTGTACTTCAGAATTTCAGATGAGAGGGTTAAGGTATGGTTCTAACATGCGAACCAAAGTCCGAATGTTTTTATTTTGCTTTTATGTTCGTTGTAATTATGTGTGTGAACTGGGATCCCTTCTTTTCGCATAATGTTCTTTGTCGAAATTATGCCAAATAATAACACTTCGGCATAATTTTTTTAGGCATACATTTTATGTTGGCATAATCATCATAAAGACTAATTTGTTTTGGCATAAATTTGATTCGCATAACGTTAGTAGGCCTAATGACTATTAGCATAATAATATTTAGGCATACAATTAATATAAATAACGAAAACAATTTTCATGGAAACGATTCATAACATTACGTAACTTAATGATTTTTCAATCGCGAGATAACTTTTATCTGAAGAATATATTAGATGTTGTGAGACTTTGGGTGGAAATGGTGGTGGTGAACTTGTAGTGCCCCATACATAATTCTGATCAAACCAATTAGCTATAGTTTCTGTAACAATTAAATAATATTATCAACAACACTTGTAACGGGATATTTACCATGTTTTTTATTTGTTATGAGTTCCCGATATTTCGGCGCTGTTGCAAACGCCATGATCACAGTGATAGTGTTAGTGACCATGTCAGTTTAAAAACTTATATTAAATAATATTGTTGGTTAAAAATTTAATAATATGCTGTGCAACAAAAGTTAGTGACAGAACCGAATTGCTGCAAAACCGACTCCACGTAGTCTTGTTTGTCCTACCCCTAGAGTGTAATTTAAAATCGCGTAGGCGCATAGGGACAAGGCGGCCCGCGGGCTGAGGAGCAGGTGGCTGCGAGCGAGCCGCCGCGGCTGAGGCTGGCCGGCGAAGCCGGGCAACAAGCCGAAGCTGCGTTGGTGAGCGAAAGCCGTCTGCGACGATTAGCAGGCGTGGGGCCGCCGGAGGCCCGCAGCGCCGGAGCCGTGACAGAAACCCTGCCTGCTGCATGTTGCATGCTCGCTTGCATGCTGCATGCTTGCTTGCATGCTGCATGCTTGCTTGCATGCTGCATGCTTGCTTGTTTGCTGCATGCAGCATGCATCGCAAGCAAGCATAAAAGCAAGCGTAAATAAATTTATGCTTTAGGATATTATGCTTAAAAAAGTTATGCTTTAGAACTTTATGCTTTATAAATTTATGCTTTAGTATATTATGCTTAATCATTTTTATAGTTAGAGAAATTATGCTTAAAAAATTATGCGTAAGCTAATGTGCGTAATTATATTATGCGAAAATATAATTATGCCAAACAAAATTATGCTAGGTTATATTAGGTCTTAAAATTTTATGCAAATAGATAGGGAACCGTGTGAACTATGACTTTTTGTTTGATGTGAAATTTATTGTTTTGTTATCGTATATAGATTATTTATGATATTGACACATGTTGACTATAAAGATGTTATGACTGATTTCACTTCCCTGAATAATTATCTTGAGGATGTTTTTTTCACACCATGATGGCTTGGTATGGTAGCTACCCAATACTAGTAATGTGTGTTTGAATGCCCCCTAACATTAAACTATGGACTTTGAGTTACCTTCTCAATCTCTCTCTTACCTTTCCAAGCCTTATTTGATGAACGGATTTGGACGTTGACCTACGGATAGACCATCGTGACCTTGGTTTATACACAGGAAGTATCCTGAGTCCTATGTGCGTAATAATTTCATGGACCTTTACGCGGGTAAAACCTTGGACAAAAGCTACTATTCTATTCTAAGCTATTCTAGTTTTAGGGCTCTGTGTTCATTAGTGCAGGCTCAGCTAGAGCGGACTAGATTTTCATGACAAAAAGTATCAATGTGTCCTATGTTTGTTTGATGAATAAAAAAAAACCTTCGAACTCTTTCAGCTTAGGATTGTAACCATGCCAACAGAGCTAAGCCTATATTGTAACATTTCGTGTCTACATTTGGTTGGCGTTAATCCCGGCTTTTAGAAGGGTCTACCTTTCATCTTGTTTGTAAATTTTCCATGGAATGATGGGTATCTACCTGACAATATGAATGAGGAGTATGTGAGGAGCTAGGGTAGCTAGGGGGTTTTATTATTTACTAGCTGTCCCGCGCAACTTCGTCTGCGTCACATTTTCCCCGTTATAGCAAAATTTTTCATTGCTGCTCCGCTTCTTAGCGTGATGATATATAACCTATAGCCTTCCTCGATAAATTGGCTATCTAACACTGAAAGAATTTTCCAAATCAGACTGGAAGTTCCTGAGATTAGTTCGTTCAAGCAAACAAACAAAGAAACCAACAAACAAACTGCATGATATTGGTATAGATAGTAGGTACTGACTGGACAGGTCCACTCAAATCTATATGGTTCTTTCTTCAAAAGACCATCTCACTTAACTGTAGGTATAGTCCTCATGTGACTTGACTAAGATTATTCCTAGACCCTAAAAGAGACTATGTATATAGTCTCTGAGTTTGTTACTTCTCAGAGTAGTCAGGTACGAAACACCGGCCACATCTAGGTTTATCATTAGGTCTCTGTGGTTTTATTTTGTACACAAATCCTACCATTATCATCATCTGCCTAGCCTTTTCCCAAACTATCATGGGGTCGGCTTCCAGTCTAACCGGATGCAGCTGAGTACCAGTATTACATACATAAAGCGACTGCCTATCTGACTTCCACAACCCAGTAACTGGGTAATACCCCCTTGGTATTCTTTTGGCTTCTGACTACTCTTAAAGACTGTCTAAGATCTACAAATGACAACCGGGATCTACGGTTTAACGTGCTTTATTCCGAAGCACGGAGGAAACTTGATATGTAATTATAGTCACCCATCCACGGACCGACCTCGGCAAGCACGGCTTAACCTTATAGATCGACCTGTGCGGCCGTTATTATTTAGCCACGAGCACAACAAACAACAAAAGACAAATCCTACCCATTCACAAATAAGCGCTTCTGGTTAAGACGAACTTAAACGTCAGAAACATAATAAGCAACTGCTCATCACTTCACTTTTCTTCACACTTTGCTTTTACATCAACTTTAAAGACATTTAAAATATATTACAGTGTTATTTTATAATCTTTTTGCATTTATGTCAGATATATGCCAGAGAAAGCACATTATTGAAGCAAAAATATTGTAACTTTAAAAATTATTATTTTACCTAAAGATTGTGTACTGAAACAACACTTGTTAAAGTAACTAAGGTCGGTTGACAATGAACTATGACATAAGTCGAGATATATCTTCTACATAATATTATTCGAATGAGTTAAAATGTAATTAAAAATATGTGTGTAACACTAAGCCGTTTTCCACCACTACACAACAAGACTACAATTGTGCGAGTCGTACTCGCGCACACAGGGTTCGGCACGGATTGTAGCAAGTAGTGTTCTGTGATAATACTGATTGTACTTGTTGCAAAGAATTTAACTGAAATCCTGTAGAATTAACGGTGAAGAAAAACATCGTGAGGAAACCGGCATGTCCTAGAACTAAACATTCGAATACATGTGACATCTACCAACCCACGTGGTGGATTACAGCCCACTCCCTCTCATAAAGAGGAGGCCTGGGTCCCAGCAGTGGGAATATAATAGGCTGATGATAATAACGATGATAATGCTGTAGAATAATTTGTATTTTCCATTAAAATATCGACGCTCATCCCCGCTTGGTGGAGTCAAGGCCTAATCCTCAGCTCTTACTACCCTATAGTCAACCATGATGTTTTGAAATGTCAGCTTCGTTATTGCGTGATATCCTTAGTAACCTTTCAAAAATACAACTGATAAACCTTCAATGACTTGAAGTCCAAAGTCAGCCATAACATTAATGATTCTAAATTGTAAACAAGTGGGCTCGTGTATAATCTATGTGTAACTACAAAGTAGCTTTGTATATAGACTACATATTATTGTGAAGTCTGTTTGTCCATTTCATCATCTTCATCTATTACCTGAATCCACCACCCACATTTCTGTGCCAGCCATATCTAGGTTTTCTATTCAATCATCATCATCATTTCAGCCCAAAAGACGTCCACTGCTGGACATAGGCCTCCCTCAAGTCACATTGACACTTGGCAGGTGGGTTGGCGATCGCAGTACGGTTGTTACAAAAGCACAGAGACCGCTGCTGCCCATTCTCTGGCTAATCCCTTAGTCGCCTCTTACGACACCCACGGGAAGATATGGGATGGTGCTATTCTTTACGTCCGACACCATACAGAGCCATTATTTATTTTAATTAGCCAGAGTCGTTTTCTATTTACTTGAACACTAATGTGCAACGTCGTCATAAGAGCTGTCGTGGCCCAAACTTAGAACTTGCTGGCCGCAGGTTCGAACTCAGACAGGCGCGTTATTTTATATCATTTATTGAATCTTACTCTCATTGCGTTGCTTGCAACAAGGTGAAGGAAAACTTTGTGAATAAACCGCATGTTCTAGAACCAAAAAATCAAAGACAAGATCTTTCACTGATCTTTCATTGTGCCCACGTGTCTATGGCCAACTCCTCCTTACGCAGTTGAGAGCTGGGTTCAGAAGGAGAAACATAAGCTGATTATGAATAATCACCAGCCGAGCAAGAAAATGTCCGCAGCTGGTCCAACGTTTATGTCTAAAGCGGTCTCCACCATGTTATATTTTTAATGCGGTCTACTTTGAGGAGTGGAGGACTACCCATGTGCAACTGTTCTAATAGTACCATTCTATAACTAAGTTAATATCAAGGTAAATTCGAAGGATATTTTTCTTAAAAGTCAGGACCATATCGAAAGTTCGTTTGGTAAGTGTCAAAGCGAGTAAACCGCAGACAGAAAAGTAGTCAACAAAATTACTGACATGACTGTTTTTATGTTTTGCTTCTTGGTATCGATTTTCTCTAGAACCAATTAATTAGTCTCAATATATTTAGCAATAACGATATAAAATAATGAGGTAATTTTCCGAGAAAGGTTTCCGTGATTTAATTTCAAAACTGGTTTCAATAATAACCTAGAACAAATTCATTAGTTTTCTAAGTTGATCTTATTTCAAACAACCTACTGTTCTATTTTTCTAAAGTGATCTTATTTTGAGACAACCTCTTGTTCAAGGTACGTAGATATTCTTTAATAAAACCTGAAACGTGATCATGCCTAAAAACCCAGGTACGTTACAGTTACTCTATTTTGAATACTTTCTTAAAAAGCTAGATATCCTGTATAGCTGCGTCTCTTTCCCACACTGGAATAGGAGTAAAGAATACTGCTTTAAGACGTCATGTTAGGCCAGCTGTTCATTATTTTTCACTTAAGTACGCTATCACCCACAATATTTAGTTAAGGCGACGCATCTCTTTGTTTTCCTTCACGCAATTCATAGCTTCCACTACCTGCACCCGACAGGAGTTAGCAATTCCTCACCCCGCTCTACATATCGTATAGCGTTTATCTAAGATGCGCATGTGTGTCAGAGTGAATATATTGCCGCTCTACATCAACTGCTGCTGACATTCGTGACACTTGCGACACTGTACAGGTGATATTATGTGTTTTGTGTCGTTATTGTTTTGGTAATGCAGTGGTAGGGGTGTTAGGGTGGATAGATGCAACTGTGTTTAACGTTGTTTTGATTTTTATTTTTCTGTTATTGTTGTAATAAAGTATGTTCTTCGGAAAGCAAGCAAGCAGGCATTGGTTGCGGCTGTCATTTAAAGATTATTTTTTTACAGCTGTTAAGTGTAATCAAAAGTTCGAATCCGTGGGAGCTAGTCTTACCAAGGGCAATAGTGCTAGTCAATAATGTTCTTCTCAGCGTGTCGATGGTAATCTAAATTGTGTCGGCCCAAAACTGAGCCACTAGTTTGGCGCTCTCAGTAGCGTCCATCAGTTCCTGTAACGAGCAAACAGCAGGACACGCAGGACACGATATTAAGTGTCGCATCGTTTGTGGAACGGCACCACATTTACACTCCAGGGCAGAGTCATTAATGAATCTCCACCTGAGCAGGTTTTCCTTGCTGCAACCAACCTGGGTCCGAAGTCTATTTAAAGACTTCCAAGTCAGCCATGGCAACTCATGTCCAGGTGGAAGACTTTCAGCAGGTGGAACGAATGGGTTAGGTAAGGAAGCACTACCTCGCCACAGCGTTAGTCTCTCCGTAGACCGCTCGCCAATAATTAGGTTGTGGAAAGGTAGTGATTTAGTGGATAGGTAGTGTCTCTTTCGATGAAAATTACTAGTTTTCAGCTACATCCGGTGAAACTGAAAGCCCAATATAATTGAGAAAGGCTAGGCAGATGATGATGAATTTGGGTTTAATTATTAGTTATAATGGGTAAGGATAGGGTAACAGTTTACCTAAAGTTACATGGGCCCCATTCATAAGATAATTAGCAAAGATATCTAGCAAAGCAAGTTCTTCTCCATAGGAAACGAACGACCCGAACCGAGCACCTTTTTGTCGATGTCTTGTAAGTGCCCATGCGAAATAAAAACGTTTCGTTTTTTTATTTTATTTTGTTTGAGTCCAAAATAGCTCAGTTCTCTAGCTTTTCATTATGTTGTATCAAGAAAGAATTCAACTGGAAATTCGATTAGAATCTCAACGATTACATTTGCGGATTATAAATAGATGTGACGCAAAATTTTCATGGTGAGCGATCAAAAATGTAAAGGGTGCAAGAGATTTATTGGTACCTCATATTACATTAGGGGTGAAGACTTTTGACAGGTGGTAAAAATCCCTTTAATGCGTACTGTAAATACAAATAATGGTTGTAATGTATGTGGAGAGTACTTTAAAAACATGCACATGGAACAATTTTAAAATTGTTTCTTGACTTGTTACTATAGTATATTGATCGCAATGAAAGTTAAGTATTGGTTTTTGTTCTATATTTAGCCAAAGACTGACAAGACTTAGATAACATGGTTATATTTGAGACGAGAAGATAAGCTACGCAGTGTAAACAGTGTTCATTTCAACACCGGCCAAGGAAGAAGGAGGAATTCACCAGCCTCTCTTGTCAGTGGTCCACCAAGGACCACTGACAAGAGAGGTCTTTATACTCAAAATATAATATACCACTATCGACAATTCACT
Organism: Cerastis rubricosa; assembly: GCA_949152445.1. Lineage (NCBI taxonomy): Eukaryota > Metazoa > Arthropoda > Insecta > Lepidoptera > Noctuidae > Cerastis > Cerastis rubricosa. Next base: position 9,952,677 of record OX424542.1, on the reverse strand, counting down.
ATTAACCATACTGGCGCAGACGCACACGGAGGCTAGACCCCAAATTAGTTGAAAATAGGGTAAGAAAAAGGAAGATATTATTATTGTAATCAGTCTGATTTCAATTGTTCCAAATTTTCATGTTCAAATTTTTGACTACCATCAACACTGAAAGCAGGATAATTTAAAAGCTTTTATTATTTACCATTCTTACATTTTTTTTCGTTTGAGTTCCTGATATTTATTTATTTATTTATTTAACACTTCAAGTACAATGTACAGTGGCGGACTTAATGCCATAGGCATTTTCTACCAGTCAACCTTTGGGTAATGCAGAGACAAACAGTGGTAGGTGTCTATCTGTAATCAAAAATAATTTAATAAGACATAGGTACTAAGGATATATAAAATTCTATAAAAATATATCAAAATACTATAAATATATATCAAAATATAAATACTAACATAAAAGGACAAACTATGGGGAAAATATTAACGTTGTGACGATACTGCTAGCTTTTTCCGAATGTACTCGCGAACTTTAATTTTAAAAGATAGGCGATTCGTAGCCATCCTGATTTCCTTGGGAAGTGCGTTCCATAAATAAATAGATTGGACGAAGAATGATCGGTGAATGAAGTCAGTACGGTGAGAGGGACATTGAAGAACACGGTTATGCGAAGAGCGCAGACTTCTACGCACGGTTGGCACAAATGTATTGAAAGTGGGTAGCGAGGTAAATAGGGGAATTGGGAGAAACAAGAAAAGAAAACAAGGTGGTGAGCGCCCTTAGCTCCCTACGCTGACGTATGGGCAACCACTTAAGAAGAGACCGCTGCTCAGAGACATGATCGTATTTACGCAGATTGAAAACGAATCGAATGCAGTTATTTAGAAGGCGGTCAAGTTTGTCGAGAAGATCTGCATTCAGGTCAAAGTAGCACACATCACCATAATCGATGATACAAGCACCATGCTTGCGCTGTTGCAAGCACCATGATCAAGGATAAACTGAAGTAACTACGCGGTGGTGTTTATGAGCAGACAAAACCAGACCAACCAACTGACCAGTACCTCTTTGGAGAACCAGTTTTCATCTATATAAAACACTTCTAGCCATTAAAAACTAAATATTCCATTAAAACCTGAAGCGTAAATGAATTCAAGATGTCAACTGCAGCCGTCAATAAAAAAATAGATTCCATTACTCATGGTGTTCACGACCCCATCGGGTAATAACACCATAATAACCCCTTGCCATAAGGTGATTACTATTTCCGTGAGAAAGCAAGCAACTGTTCCTTTGTCGGTTTTTTCCAAGAGTGGAAAAAATATGAATAGGTACACTTGTTTATTTGTAGCAGAAAGTGACGATAAAAATATTTTTTTCTGCTGCTATAAATATTACCTATTATGACACTTATTTTTAGTAAATAAGGAAAAGTATGCGATGTGTATACGGATTAAGATTGGTTTACTTGGGAACCTAATTGCTTTTGACAGCGCATTACAGATTTATGATAAGTACCCGTACATTCCTACTTCTGAAAGTGACAATTACTACTTACTTTTTGTGATCTGATTTGACATCCACCAACTCACACTGGGCGTTAAAACTCCACATTATGGTAGCCCAAATCCGCCATTTTTGTTTGTTTTTTTTTTTTACTTTTAGACAGGTTAAACACATTAACCGTCCTTTTGCGCTTCGCCGTAGTCGGTTAAAAAGCTAATCTCAGATATAAATTGTCAGTTGTTTAAATAGTGGTCAAAATCAGAACGAACGTCGCCATGTTAGAATAGAATAGAAATAATATTTATTTCTAAGTGAATGGTACATTAGGATTGTTGTATGTACAATCATCATTCATCATTTCAGCCCAAAAGACGTCCACTGCTGGACCCAAGCGCCTCCCCCAAGTGTCACCACATTGACATTTTGGGGGGTTTTGACATAATCGCCACGCTTGGCAGGCGGGTTGGCGATCGCAGTACGGTTGTTACAAAAGCACAGAGAACGCTGCTGCCCATTCTCTGGCTAATCCCTTAGTCGCCTCTTACGACACCCACGGGATGATATGGGATAGTGCTATTCTTTATGTCCAACACCATGCAGAGCGATATTTACAATAAATTTGACTAAATAATTTTACAAGATAATGTTCGCCATGCGGGCTCAGCAGTCGCAGGTTCTACTCCCATGTCGGGCAAAGTGTTGTTGGGTTTTTTCCGTAGGCAATTTCTAAGTAGCAGCCACGGAGTCTGGATTTGTGCCCAGTTGATGGCAATAGGCTCACCCCATACTTAGACTTAACCATTTAAGTGGCGAAATGTGGGTGTAAGTATTGAACTGCACGGTTGGCGCAGTGGTTAGCGATCGACTACTGCGCTGCGTTTCGCGGATTCGATCCCCGCGCGGAACAAATGTTTGTATGGCCTACAGATAGTTGTTTCGGGTCTAGCAGTTTGTATATGTGAGTTTAAATGGTTAGAAACGCACCCACGATAGAGGAGAAATTCCTAGAGTTGGCAACGTTCTTTTTTTTTTAAAATAGGGAATGTAAGGTGAACCTCTGCCCAACCCTTCGGGGATTATAGGCGTAATTTCATGTTATGTTTAATAAGATGCGCCTTTCTGTCTGTAATTTGTTCGCCAGTACGTATTTATTGTAATACTTGCTCTTTACAATTAAAACATAAATTGATAACAATAACAATTACAAATAATTACAATAATGGAAAGTTCCAGCTAATTTCACATTCCACACTGGGGTGTCAACGCGCGAACTATTCCTGTATGTCCTTCATTTCTATTAATTACGTCTGCTAATTATAACGGCTCCCAATTGTTCCCAGTATTTGATAATAATACATTGTTATCTTGCCAAGTCTAGACTGGATGAATGTATGTTCTTCTCGTGACTCCGTCTGGGTATTTCGATTCTATAGCCATTATTTTTAGATTTCAAAGGCAGTTCAATTTAAGCCCAATAAATGTACCTACTCAAAAAAAGAAAGACCATTTTGGTACAAACAAAACCTATTATGTAAAGCCTCTACATATCTGTAGGATCCGGTCATTAGTACGGACAGTAAATGAATCGGCAAGCGCGCCAAAGGTAGCACCACGCGACCTACTTACCAGTCTACCCACACTTAAGCGCGCTTCTACAGAGTCGTGATGTTTCGAGCTCGCTGTGAGGCGGACAGTCTGTGTCTGACCGCGGCGGAGTCAAGACGTCCCAAAACTGTTCCCCGATTCATGGTGCCTAGTGTTATTGTGTTGGATTGTAATTTCAAGTAATTTGTGAGTAGTAAGTGAGTTCGACAAAAGCAGTGTACCTCGTGTAGTGTGTGTTTTCATAGCACGGAACCCATGTTCTGCCCACATGATGACGGAATAAATCAAGACAACTGCGACATATCTTTTTAACAGTATTTATTCTACTTTGTGTGTTTATAGATAGTTTTCACGCGTAGAATGACCGACATAGAACCGGGGTATGTCGATGGAAGTCAAACAAACTAAGACATCGACAAACTAACACAATTTAATTGTCTGTCTGGCATTATATCGATTCTTCCGTAGACTAAACTCGTTTCGACAGTGGTCATGCTACGCGTGCAGGTCAGTTACAATTTATTCAAATAATCTACAGAACGAGCTTTGACATACAATTTAGCTCTGTCTAATATTCTAGTTTTAAAATTGTATTAAAACGTCAAAGGTGCTAACGAGTCTTCACCTTTAGGCTCCAACAAGAACGGCCAGGAAGCTTAAAGTGAAAAAGTTCTGCTCATTTTACTAATGAACTACCTACTACTACTACTAAGTTTGTTAAAACAAATGAAGTAAATATTATATCTTATACTTTGTTTACTCCCTCGTACGATTCTCGACATAATTTCAAATTAAGTGCACACACAAATCTACTTGCAAACAATCAGGGTCCGCAGTTCCAACCACGAATTTCTAAAAACAACTCGTTATCTTAATTCTATAAATATCAAATCGTTACAGACTTGTCTTGACACCGAGGGCCCTCCGACTTGTTGTTTTGAACTTTTGTATGTTCTGTTGTCACCGTTGACACAGGTTATCGAATCTATTTATTCAGAGTCATCGACTGTGCCGCACTCTAGACGGAAGCGCCAGTTTCTCCCCCGCCAGTCAGCAGATACGACCTAAACTCCGCTTAAAATGATTTCTCCGAACATCAAACTCGGTCTGGTGATCTACGTTTTATTTATGTTCACGGAAATTGTTGACGGAAATGAAAGGAATTCGGGAAACTCCCTCTCCATGGATACCATGATAAGAGATGTGTGCAGCAGATCATTGGCAAGACTGATATTCCAGATTTGTACGGGAAATGTGCCAATAAGTGATTTACCATCTGACAGAATTTCCACAGTAAGGGGGAAGAGAGCCGCTCTGCTATTCAAGAATAGAGTGAAGAGGCAGGTCGCTGACGAGTGTTGCCAGAATTCGTGTTCTGTAGCGCAACTTATCCAATATTGCCCGGATACATGGTGAGCACACGAGGAGACTTGAGACTTATCAGTGAAACGAAAGTGTTAGTGTGATTGCCAAGCGTCCACGTGGAGTGACGCAAACAGCAAAATCGATAATTTGCGATATCGATGACCCCAAGTTGCGCAAAGTTTCCTCTGAGCACAATCAGTGGGGTCATCAGAACAATGTGACTGCAAAGTGCTGTACTCGTACATGAGGGGTCCTAACCCTTTGAGCGTGGAGTTGGAAAGCTTATGTAAAAAAGCGATAATTCTTCGAAAATGCACGTGAAGAGCTTTTAGAGAGCGCTACATCGATATAGAGCTATTCGAAGCACGCGACTCGTGCGGATTCGGCCCGGAGGGGACTTTTGGTACATACGCTTTGAGTTTAAATGGAAGAGTATACGACTTGTGTGTTTTAATTCTTTAGGAGGCTTAGCTTTATTTTTATCTCTCTGTTACCTAACTCCGTCCAAAAATAAGCCTCAAAAAGGTTTGTTACATTATTTTAAACTTTCATTTCAATCTTTATTTACTCTGTAAACACATACTGTCCATATATGTGTACATATGTACTTATTTATATTGCTGTACACATATTATTTTAAAGAACAATGTATTTTCTATGAAGCTCAATATATTAGGGGTTAAAGTATGAATGTATTACCGATTTGTACTGAAAAATTGAAATTAGTTTTTCTTTTAATTAAACTGTTTATTTAATCAAAATAATTACCATTATTATCTATACATTGCTGCCATCTAATAGGAAGGTCATTTATGCCTTTGTGATAGAACTCTGGTGATCTAGATTCGACAAACCGTGTTAAAGTATTTTTTTGTCACGTAGAAAATTGTCAAAATCACGAAAAAAAGGTGGTCCATTGGAGCAAGGTCTGGCGAATACAGAGGGTGACGAATGATTTCTAATTGCAGTTCCTGTAGAGTTAAAACAGTTTCTCGTGCTGAATGAGGTCTCGCGTCAGCAATAATGATGAAGATCGATTCATGAGTCGGGGTCGTTTCACTGCTAGTTTTGCTATGATTGTTCGGAGTTCGGCACAGTAGACATCTGCTGTTATTGTTTGACCAGATTGGAGAAAGCTATAGTGAATAACACCATGCTGAGACCAACAAACACTTACCATTGCCTTTTTATTGGTAAGCTTTGCTTTAGGACACTGTTGCGGCGTTTGAACTGGGGTCAGCCATTGCATTTTTCGCTTACGGTTATTGTAAAGAATCCACTTTTCATGACGTCACAATTCGATCCAATATTCCTTCATTTCTTTAACTAAACCATGCCGCTAATTCCTGGATAGTTTGGCTTGGATCGGTTTCCACCATCTCTTTTAATTCATTGTTATTCACCTGTGTGGGCGGTCTTCCACGTGTAAATAATAATAATGAATAAAAAAAAACATCTGCAAGTCGATAATCGAATGTTGTACATTTTTTAAAAGTAGAACTTCATAGGTACCATGTGAAAAAAGTCTCAATCAAAAATCTCAAACCATGAAGGTTCTATGTCAATTCGAAGTACCTATTACAATAATACGGCAATTTCATACTTTAACCACTATAACTTGTTTTCAATATGATTGAAATATATTCGTTATTAAAATACTTTATGGGAGGAAGTCAAATGTTGAATATTTCTTTTGAGGCATAAATTACTCATCGACGTGAAATGTGAAAACTTCTGGTTTTTTTTAATGATTATCTATGAAAAATATGTATTGTAAAATTGTGTTAGTTTTGATTATATTTGTGTTATATTCTCTATCAAAGAACTGAGTTATTTATTGTTTAACAGAAACTGTATTCAATTTTTTTTCTCATTTATTTACCTACTTATCATCAGTACATAAGATAACATAACATGACACTTGGAATCCCTGATAGGTTAGGCTTAGTGTATGATCACACACCTAGTTATAATAGTACATTTCGGCGGTTCTCTGCCTTTTCGCCGAAAATTGTTTGCCAGATTTTCACTTGCCAGCCAACGTTTCGCAGAATAATCATTTGCTAACTTATCATATAATTTTGTTTTATCTCCCAACGTCACAGTTACCAACTGTACGTTTGGTCTGCTTTCCATAATGACACTTTTTTAAATGCCAACTTGCTCCCCTGGCACCACTCCCATGAAAAGGACCGTTCTTGTGAAAAACAATTATTGTAACCTAACCTCAAAATATTTTATATTCGCTTAAAAAGCGTAGTCGACGTAGCCGCGCTACGCGGGGCTCCTATTTCTGTCTGCAGGGTTTTCAGTAACCTAACACGAAAGGGATGTCGGGGTCTTAGTTCGCTGGCTCAACTCGCTCACTACACCCCGCCATCTCCTTCGAACCTAACCTGTCCGAGTCGGGGTGACCCAAGTCCAGAGCTCGCTTCGCTCGCTCATGCATCCAAATTCTCCTGGTAGCAAAAGTAACATTGCCTACACCTACACCTGCCTTGTACACACATAAAATCAGTGAGACTAAATTGGGGATTTTTAGGTTGTTATAAAAACGGTATGTTTGATAAAAGTCCCAAACGTTTTGAGTCATTATAATAATCAGCTTAACAAAAAATCTACCAAATGAAACGTTGTCGCACAAACATTTGCTAATCGTGAGTTGTCAAAGTGAAACATCGACGTAACGTTGCTTGGTTGGCAAATGAAAATCTGGCAATTTTCGGGAAAAAGGCAGGACACCCATTTCGGCAGATATGCTTATCAAATGTCTATTTACTTAAAACCAATTTCAGATTTTATAAAAACGTCTGTTAATAAGGGTAAGATCTCAGAAAGATTCCACTACAGTATCTTGGAGCTATTAATTTACTAGATAAACTATAATACAACAACAACATAACGAGAGAATAAATAAGTAATTTGTTATGATATATAAATCCTTGTACAGACAGGATAATGAGTCAGTTACACTTGGTGGTATATAATGTACATTCGCCCTACATTTTACATTTGTCTTGTTTACAACTTTTATTTATAGATAACCGAATTTAATCGAAATTGTTCTATTTAGATATACACATAATAATAATAATGTTGTCTGGCTAACGGAGAGTACTTGCATAGACACAATCTTGTTGCCAGGATTATCCACCAGCAACTGGCTTTGAAATACCACCTTGAGGAATCAGAAGTGTTATACTATAAGTATGCGCCCGGCCCAGTTCTCAATAATGGTAATATCACGTTATGTTGAGATCAACCTATCATCACTGACAGGACTACTGTTGCCTGTTGTTGTTACTGTTGTCTGTTGAAGCCTGACATTGTGTTGATAGATCGATTGGCAATGATTGTTGAAATAACGGGTTCGCATGACGAGAACCTCGTGATATCAGAGCAAGATAAGCAATTCAAGTATCTAGATCTAGCTCGCGAGGTTGTCGACATGTGGGACGTGAGTATAGCAGTCATTGTGCCGATAGTCGTGTCAGGCAATGGCTTAATAGCCAAAAGCTTCGACCAACATCTCAGAAGTCTTTCGCTTGGCTGCTGGATCAAGGGCTTGATTCAGAAAGCAGTACTTTTGGACACGGCACGTATTGTTAAGAGGTTCCTCTCTCAAGAGTCCTGACCACCGGTAGCCCGGAACCTGTTCCCGATGCCGGTGGGCTACTATTTTTTATATTTTTAAATGTTTTTTTTTGCATAATTTTATAAAAACATTTTAAAATGTAAATAATATGTATATAAATGAATTAATGAGAATAAAATTTTTTCAAAAGTTTTTGGAGTTAAAGCCAAGTGTGACAAAATTTGTGAATTGTGGAGGAATAAGAATGGTATTTTTTCAATTAAAAAGTAGGATATCGGTAATTAGTGTCACCGCATTGTAAAAGAATTACAAAGATACCACATTCCTCCATAACAAAAAAAAAAACAAATTTGTAATTATCATCTTCCAAAACGAGGAAATCATTATTTAAATATTAAACAATGCCTTGTAACTAATTGTATTTTTTTTGTTTACATAACTTTTGCCCTACTAAACTATAGCAAAACAAAAGGCTATGAAACATTAGGATTAATATTGTATAGTTGGCAATAATGTACAGACCTGTAAGTTCCACGCACGCTACTTTGACCTTTATATCCAATACGTTATTGAAACTAAAATGGGATACCCACAAATCGTCATAGATAACAGGCCGTGTGTCTGAGTGTACAGATTTTTATCACGTCCCATATATTGAAGTGCTGTCCCTATTCTTTCGGATCTAGGTCATGCATCGTAGTAGAGTGTCGTCTAATCGGCCTTTAATTTGATTTGCGTGCAGAATGGCCGTCCGATAAAGCGCTTAACTAAAGCAAAATGGGATTTATGGTATGGATAACTCCAGCCAAAAGGGCCCCAATAAATATTCGCCCTAACTTAATAAAGTCTCCGTTGACGGCTTTATCTGAAGCTGTGACCACGAACAGAGTTTTTTTGAATAAAGTAGTATTGTATTTTTACCGATGGAAACGGGTTTTTCAGATATCTGTTATTTGGACAGTTTTACTTTCACTTCACTTATTTTTCGACTCAATGGAAATTCGGAAACGGTATTGTGAAGCTTGGAATTATTATTTTAATTTTTTGTTTGAAATTCTTTAAGCCTAAACATTATCTGAATGAGCAGGTGGCACAATGTTCCCACTGACCTTTTGGAACATTAGTAAAATATAATTGCAGATGAAGGTAACCTATTTTATCAATCTTTGACAACCGCAAAACTCACTGTCCGTACTTCATATTAAACATGTAAATCTAACTCATCACCTGCCTAGCCTTTTCCCAACTATGTTGGGGTCGGCTTCCATTCTAACTAGACGCAGCTGAATACCAGTATTTTACATGTGACGACTGCCTATCTGACCTCCACAACCCAATTAGTACTGGTTATAATGATATCCCTTGCTAACACTGGTTGTCAAAATTTCAAGTCACTATGACAGTCGGGACCAACGGCGTATGTGCGTTCCGAGGCACGGAGATAACTCGCTAAGTAATGGGTGGTCACCCATCCAAGGACCAACCTAGGTAAGCGCAGCTTAACCTTAAGATCGACCCGAGCAGCTGTTATGATTTAGCCACGAGCTCCCTACATGTAAATCTAACTGAACCAGAATAAATCAAATAAAATTCATTTATTTCAAGTAAGCCAGTTACAGGCACTTTTGAATGGTCGAACAACGGTAAAAATTAAGCTACAGTCCCAGTCACAAAACATAATAACTGTGAAAGTACTGTAATTGCCTATTCCAAAGCGTAGATCTCTATGGAGAAGAATGGGCAAGAAACTCCATGGACACTCTTTTAAATCAGAATCTTGTTACAAAAACCTTGGTTATCATTCATGTTGAGATGGTACACTAAGTGAGAACGATGTAGCAAGATGTGCACGTTAAAAGTGTCCATAGTAAAAACAAAAAGAACAATTAAAAGATAAAATAATTAGTATAAACTGAGCTGTGGCAGCTAAGAGACAACCAGGCTCAACTGACAGCGCCCGTTCACGAACATGACGCATCAGCCATCATTCAACTGAACCATTTTGAAGGGAACTAAATGACCCGACACACGCGCCACCACCAGCGTGACATTTGAGTGAGCATGACATAATCTCAACCGTCAGGGCACATTCAAGTCAATAAAAGACGTAGGTTTCCAGTAAATGATAGCTTTCTTGGACATAGAATTCACACAATATGGGCTATGCGATTATATAATACTAAATTGATTGAATTTATACAATGCAAAGATACACAATACAACAACATAACACACAATCAAAACAACAATAACACAACACACATAACACATCAATTTAACTTATCCACAAATTATAACAAAAAACAGAACTCTTTCTTCTTTGAGACCTTACTCACATTTGTGTTTTACCGCGTCGACGACGTATCTTATCGTATCCGATTTTTTACTCACGGAATCAAATTCAAATGCAATCATAGTACCACGTATTCGTTTTCCGATGCGTCTGTGACTGCGATTGGATATTTCCAATATATGCCTTGAGGCGAGACTCCGGAATGTCATATCCTATATGTCAGGTGAGACAATCTTTTGAAAGAGACATCGTTCAAAAATGTTCTCGTTCGTAAAATGTATTGCAGTTAAATACTATATCTTTGTGGACATAACATACAACAGGGTTCTTTATTTCTATGGGAAACATGCCTAATAGGGGAGAAGTCAAAATAGCGGTCTGTGAAAATTTACCAATCAGAAACACATTAATGAGTATTTAGGATGCAAGAGCGAGCGAAGCGAGCTCGAGACATTGGGCACACCGACTCGGATAGGTTAGGTTCGAAGGGGATGGCGGGGGCTGGTGAGCGAGCGGAGCGAGCGAACTAAGACCCGCTATCCCCTTCGTGTTAGGTTACATTAAACCCTGCAGAAAAAAACAGAAGACCCGCGTAGTGGTGCTACGTCGACTACGCCTTAGTTTGGAGCTGTGGTTTGGAGTTTTTATGTAAACATTTTTATATTGTTTGGTGATTAAAATTTCGTGCCACTTCTATTGTTTTGAAACCTAATAAAATTACTTGATGATCATTATTTCCAAGTATTTCTTAATTAATATTTAGGTAAGCGTTTGAAATTATCTGATGGTTCAATTTAGGTGACAGATCTACTATTTTAGGAACAAATATTATTTATTATGTCAATGAAATTGCATTTATTAGGTTATTGATTAAATCAAACCCAATTAACATAAGTCAGACAAAGAGGTGAGTCCAAACAAGCGTAATTTTGCGAGTCATGAGTCGCACAATTTCGACAGACTACAAAAACACAGGACTATATAAAACAAATGAAACGATGGTAGCTGCAAAAGTATAAACTGTAGCGCAGCTAATAACGCGCTTTCCCAGATACAGAATGGAATGATGTTCCAATGCTAAAAGTGTTTAATAAGTAATAAAGTTAAGTTAATAAAGTTAATTTAGATTTTGTTAATTTATAATAAAAACAAAAAATAAGTTAAAATAATAAGAAAATAAACAGTTTAGGACATAAGATTTGGGATGTATTTTGACGGTGAGTTAATGTGGTGAGTGTTAATGAGCTGTGTATGAGGTGTTTGTAGCATGTGTGTTGTGTGTGGCTTTGTTGGGGTGAATGAGGGAGTGATGAATGTTTTACACTTCCACGAGTTTCTCTGTTTCATCGTAATTTTGAACAGGAGTCAAGTTTCATTTTGCATTTAGTCTTGGTTAATGGGTAGATGTGTAAGCTTTTGTTTAAAATATTGTATATTTTAGAACTAATGTGTTTGTAATGACGACTTGCAGCTACGGTTCTGCGAGACTCAGTGTTGCAAATCCTATTCGAGTGGCGTGTAGAACAGCATTTTGGATCAAGGGAATTTGGCTGTGTTTGCGAAGAATAGTTTGGAGAATAAATAATTGTCTGACGGTAAGAACCTGGCAGAGATTTTTTTGATAACCAACTTGACTACTAACTTAAATAGTATACAAATCACAACTGTCATTCTTTGACAGCGGGATAAAATAGCTATTGTTAGGTTATTTGTCCAAATAATGAAAATAGTTTGATTATTCATTTACAATCAGAGTGAAGAGTTACGACACAACAGTCATAGGGAAGTACAAGGACCGAAAGCAATAGCCTAAAAATAATCTATATATATAAATTACGTGTCACGTTGTTTGTCGGGGATGGACTCCTAAACTACTAAACCGATTTTAATCAAATTTGCACACCGTGTGCAGTTTGAACCAACTTGAAAGATAGGATAGCTTATATCTCAATTTATAGACGCATTATTATTTTTTTTCAAATAAAGTCACAATCTGTTAGCTCCAAACGATTCTAGTAGATGGCGGTATCTGTTGACTGGATTGAGTAAGTATTCAATAGATGGCGCTGTATAGGAGTGGAGCAGCAATGAAAAATGAAAATGTGACGCAGATGAAGTTGCGCGGAACAGCTAGTTGACTATAAATATACAAGACAGTCATCATCTTCATTCTCATTCAGATCCAGCCTGTCCCCATGCAGTCCTCCCCCAGTGACGCCCTAAGCCGAGGCTAGTACCCCACAGGGGGTGCCCTTAGCGTGTAGTCGCTTAGTTTGTAAGTTTTATGCCCTGGCTGGAGGCCTTACTCTTAAGGCACCCACAGGATAGTCCGGTTAAGCAGACGACAACCTCCTAGGTTGAACTGCGAGATGCAATTCAAAAAAAAAAAAAAAATCATCTTCATCAACTGCCTAACCTTTTTCCTAAATTTATTGGGGTTGGCTTTCAGTCTTACCGGATGCAGCGGCTGCAATACACGTTTTTAACAGGCACGAAAGTGTTGCTATCTTATATCTTTCCCTTTTTGAACGTGGTTAATTAGCGTGGGATATCAATTTACTTATTATTTGATTTCCCCAATGGTTCATACACAGACACAGACTCAGACTGGGTGGGTGTCTAAGATAATACAGAACCATATTAATAACATAACATAATATCACGCCTGAAATTTCCGAAGGGTTAGGCAGAGGTGTACCCATTAGTACAGGCCATTCGCCAGGTATGTAAGTTAAGAGCGTACCTTGTAGGTATCTATGCGCTCCGTGTATGTGTGCGTAAGACAGGCGCGCGCGACGCTCCGGGAAGAGTGGCGGCTCTAGTTATAATGGGCGGAACGCGCGCTAATTTAGGTATTTCCTTCATATTATTAAAACCAATACACATTTTGAAAATAAAAAAGGAATACGTTATAGAAAACATGCAGTTTCGTTATTATTTAAAAGCTGATGACCTTCCGTGAAGGTTTTACGCCGTAGTGAGGATTTATTTTCTTTTTTAGAGACTACTTTGGCATTATTTTCTATCGAGAAAACTACAAGTAATCGTGTTTCTAAAGTGTATGATTTATAGAACCAATCCTTGAATTTCTTACAAATTAACTTCATAACTAAAGGTTAAGTAATAACGATGCAGCAAGGGATCAAACGAACGGAATTATTTCGAATTTTCCTCGGTGCGCCCTTAAGTCCCATGTAAAAGGGGGCAAGCCTATTATTTTTTATTTGTTATTTCTATTGCTGTACACAATCTTATTTTATTTAAATACCCATTTCACATACACATACACTCTGACACAAAATATGAAACTGTTTTACGTCCGTCACATCACATTCGCAGGTCCAGTTAAAAACCAGCGTCAGGCAGCCTAGCTGTCCGGCATTTTGCTGAACTGATATTTGGCGCAGCCGTGAGGCACACAATAATTATCCCTAAATTATTTATTTTTATTTTGTTCACTTTTGGCATGTGCCAAATAAACTTATTTTCTTTCTTTCTATTGTCATCTCTTTTTATCTCTTCTTCAACCCTTGGCCACCCAATGCTGAGTGTTGGTCTGTTTCAAATCTCTCCACTTTTGGCGGTTATGTGTCATGCGTATCCAGTTTCTTCCGGCCACTTTAATGAGATCGTCTATCCACCTAGTCGGTTGTCTTCCCACATTCTTCCGTTCCCTCCGTGGTCTACGTCTATTGTCATCAACCGTGCACAAATCCAGACTCCGTGGCTGCTACTTATAAAATCCTGGTAGAAAGACCCAATACCACTTTGGCGGACCTGGAAAACAAACGTAGGACCTCATAGTCTAAGCCCAACTAGGCAGTTAAATACCCATATCATAAATTGTTATAATTATTTGAAATGTTGCATTTTAATTTTCTAGACCAAAATCAGCATTAAATATTTTGACTGAAAACGCACATCTGTACAGTGCACATTTACGAAGAGACAAAATAGCGCCGGCACAAAAATAGAAGCTGGAATTAAAATCTGCCTCGTTAAAGGAGACTTGGTAAATTAGTCCCATTCATTGCGCGTAGTGATAATCTGCAGGCGACGTATAGTTGATTAAGCGATGTACCGCGAACTCATCTGCCCCTGTAAGCCAAAAAGCAGTAACGCCATAAATCCATGTTTTGATCAAAACAGGGTGTATGTGAAAACGTAATAAGTCTTTCATTAAATATGTACTGATGTTAAATACTGTTAAAGTTTTGCAAGTTTTGGTATAGGAGATAATTTTTGGAACTTCTTATCCTGTTTTAAAAATTCTTTTACTGATGCTACACTAATGCCGAGTGCCATATTATGATGTATATTTCACGCGGGCTAAGTCGTGGGTAGAAGCTAGTGTTCAGATAAAGACACAAGTATATTGATTAGTCTAACTGAACGACAGGTGTCAAGATGACGGATGCAAAAAAAAAACATTTATATGATATTAGGCTTTTTAGCTTACGAGGCCAATATTAGTGGCTTATTATATTGGTCAGTTGTGTTGGACTTTTCACGTATGATTATCCCATTGAAAAGATATGAGTCTCATGTGGCTTAACTTTGGACTGAAATAGGGGAAATGGGAAATGCAATGTTGGATTCAAAAGTGGGTAGAAATGACTGGGTTTAAATGTAGAAATTATTGTACCTAGTTGATATGTGTACCTAGTTTATGTAGGGTTAGGTAAACTGGTTATTTGGTTTTTGTTTCTGTTGTTTTTTAAGTTCAGCTGGTCTACCATGGCGTCTTAAAGCAGTATTGTTTTACTCTTGTTCCAGTGTGGGAAAGAGACAGAACTATACAGTATGGCTAGCGCCATCTCTTTCCCACACTGCGAAAGGAGTAAAACAATAATGTTTTAAGACATCATGGTAGGCCACCTGATGTTCACAAAGATTAAGCTAATTTCTTTTGAATTCCGTTTCCTGACTTTTTAGACCAATTATCTTGCATGCAGCACTTTCTAATTATCTACAGGGTATAACAATCATATTTCATTGGTATATCTTGTATACCGTTACAAGTATACCGTCTGCCAATTAAGACCCACGCGTTAATTACCAGACACTTCCAAAGCAAATGATGAGCAAGGCAAGCAGTCATCCAAATTCTGCTAAGATTGTAATTTAATATAGTCCGGGGCTTTTAGATTTGAACCCTGCATTAAATATAAACAGCGATTTTTTTCTTGAATCGTGTACTTGACCTTAGCTCTTCAAATAATAAAAAAATATTAAACAGTTTCCGAGACCGGATCAGGCTTAAAAAGACGAAAACGCGTTTTTGTTAATAAACACATGGGAAAAAAAGTTAACAGGACAAATTTAGTTACTTTAGGTAAAGAATTGGTGACAGTAATATATTTTTTCAGAATTAAATTTTTTCGTCCACGGAAATTACGGTAAAAAAACGTTTACGAAATTTTTGGATTGTACTTAAGGCAAAAATATAAACAGCGGTTTTTTTACATAAAATAACTTAAATTAATATATTACACCGCCAATAAACAAAATTAAACAAATTGTACTACCGGAAGTTATTATTACCAGTTTTTTTACAATAGCAGTTGAGGCGAAAAGGTAACAGGGTTTAATTTAGTTTAACTTTCATCTAAAGGCTATTTCTAACCTATTTACACGAAAATTAAACACTTTAAAGCAAATCGTGAAAAAAAATCAATTAATGTTTACGTAAAATACGTCTGCAAGCTTTATTCTTGTATTTGGCGCAGCACTTTCATAGGAATTTGATCTTTCCGAAATAGAAATAAGGTGTACAATCGCGTAACTCAATAAAACACCAACTCTAACAACAACACAGTCATACGCACACAATGAACGCAGCGCTTATCTTGTTAACGCACACTAGCTCACGCCGTACGCCGCACGCTGCTTAGCGCTGACACCGCTGACACCGTGCATCGTAATTTATTTTTTACT
Source organism: Cerastis rubricosa (assembly GCA_949152445.1). Taxonomy (NCBI): domain Eukaryota; kingdom Metazoa; phylum Arthropoda; class Insecta; order Lepidoptera; family Noctuidae; genus Cerastis; species Cerastis rubricosa. Next base: position 9,936,387 of record OX424542.1, on the reverse strand, counting down.
TTGACAATATTAATTATCGATCTAATTTGTTTAATTTTGGGGGATTAAGGTTTGGATATATATATTTCTCATTATTAAATGAAATTGAATCCTGTTACATTTTTGCCGTAAGCAGTATTTAAGAATTTTTGATTTTCTTGATTTTCTGTGAAGTCCGGAGCAGAATTTGTTTAATTTTCATAATAATAGTTAGACATGGTGATATAAATCATTTTAGCACTATTTTTGTCCTGTTAATATTTTTGCCATAAGTACGAAGTCAAATTATAAGATTTAAAAAAAAAAACGAATGTTCCGTGGACGAAAATGTTTAATTTTCTGACCTACTTGTAGTACTCAATCTGTTCTACAAATACTCCAAATGAACATACCTGTTTATATTTTTTTCTACCAAGTTATATACATATTAGACGTTTTCTTAAAAAAAACATATACGCGGAGGTGAACTTTTCGCGGGATACACCTTAATATACTCTCCTGTCCATACCCTACACATTCAATGAAAAAAATCGCTGTTTTTAATTAATGCAAAGTTAGCCTAATATTCGGCGTAAATTCCCCGGACTAATACTAGAATGTGGGAAGCAATAGAATTGCTGATGTCGATTTTGGTAATTGGTTAACTCCTTTGTTCCCGATATTAGTTATGTATGACTTTGGGAAATCTTCGAATATCTATTTCAGAAGGTAATAGCAGCTTTGGTTTGGTATAGGGCTCAAACAGAAATACGAAATGCTTAGGCAAAGGTTAGCTTAGGCAAATATTTTTTTTACATAAACCTTTGCCTTTTTAAAAGGCAGGACAATTCTTTAACATCCGACGTCAAATTTAAGAAACAGATAACAAAAGACAAAATACTATTTATTTGACTGACGTACAGTCTAAAAACTAGAGTCAGTCAATATTTCATGATTCCATAATAATGCAGGCAATTGCCTGTACTTTGAATTCTCCTGTTTGGTATTTATATAGTTTGGACAATTGGTTGAGAGGTCGGATAATGGAAACCCATTCTGTCAGCCTGGCTATCAACAATTCGAAGTATTACAAATTAATTTAATTCAACCAAAAAATTATGTAAAACAAAGTGTTTTTATTCAAAGTTGTGTTTTTGTAAACGGAAAGATTTGGGTTGTTAATAATTTATTAAAATATTTCCGAGAATAGAACAGGTTATAACTAAAACTTCCGCAATATTGAAAAATGAGGATAAAAGAATAACAAAATTGTTGGGTCTGTTTTGTGTACCCTACCCATATGTTACCTACTTATTACGTGAAGCGAAAAACCTTTATGACTAAACCTAGATACTACCAAAAAAGATAATAGCGAAAGAATTGAGCGATTGCGTGTCAAACACATATTACATAGGCATTTTTCTTAATCCAAAAACATCCTAGGCGTAGGTAATCATTATGTTAGCCCCTAAATATAGCCCGACAGTTGAAGATAGATCGATGAAATGACAGGCTAAAAGAAAAACGGAGGAAAAGAATGAACGGAAAATCGGCACAGGGACCGAATGAATGAAGGCTGAACGGAAGGAACTAAAGCCGGGGGAAAACGGTGAAATGCAACAGCCGCACTGAGCGACCCCAGGCGACGCCGGATATGACAAAATATGGGTAGCGGGTAGCTGTATATTGTTTGTGAGGACAATTTTATAGAACGCAGGGCGTTTAAAAGTTTAAATAAAGATGCTAGATTGTGACACAAAAAAAATATGATCTAAAACTTTACTTCTTGATTGCGATGCTCCTAAGTTTTGTTGATTACTGATGGCGACTAATAATTCATCTATACAAATCAATAAAATAGAAGTGTCTGTTTGTAATTTCAAAATAACAGCTACTGATTGCATCATATGAAGTACAAGCGGATTTGTGTCTATCTTGCTGTTTGTTTCGAAACGGCTAGACCGATTTTAGGGAGACTTTTACTGGCAGAAAGCTGATGTTAAAAGGATTGACTGAGGCTCACTTTCATTTTAAAAAAAGGATTAGGGTTCCATGCTAAAACCTTTAAATTTTCAAAACAATCCGGTTCAAATAGGAAAGTAATATTTTATAAAAAAAAATCGCGGGCTACAGCTGATATAGAAAATGCGCAAAAGTAATAGAAGAAAAAATGCTTTCGTGGCAACCCTTAACACGCCTATTAATTGTTCCTTTGGAGTACATACCTTAAGCTAAGCTGATCGATTGAGGTGTCTGATTAAAGAAGCAGTTTAGGAGTACCACTAAAATGTGCTAAAAGAGGTCAATTTTGGAGCACTCTCCTTTGACGCATTAGGAGCTTTGGATTTTTTATAGCAAAAAAAAGTTTCTGCACCTTAAAATGTTATTTTTCTTGGGAGTATGTTCGTGATAGTTAATCTTGCTAAGCCTGATCGTCCAGTTTGAAATTAGGTACCTAATATATCTAAAGTAGGTTAAAGGCCATGGCACACCTCATTGACTCGGTGTTTGATCGACGACGTGTTAGCGACACCTGGAACAATTTATACCAATTATGGTCTGCATTTAACTTATTGACATTGCCTTGTTTACGTTGGTCAGACGTTGTCGTTCAGTTGCTAAAGACTCACAAATCGCTAACGTGTTAGCAACTTTATAAATATAATAATTGTAATTGTTAACAGCTGTGAAGTAAGTTCCACCTGTGAAGCTAATAAAAGCGTGTTAAAATACCAAACGCTTTTAAAGTAATTGCCACTAGTTTAGGACTAGGGACTGAAAGTCGGAGTATTTTATCCTGCCATGGGAAGGGAAGGTTTGTTCATAACACATTTTGTTGTATGAAAGTACCTATAATCTTATACTTTATTGTACATTGTATTGAGCTTTCAGCTTACGTACAAAGACGAGGTTAACCCAAATTAGGTTTCCTTTCTTGCAAATCTTAATAATACTTCATTAAAATGTCAAATCTATATAATCTATAATAAACTAGGGAGAACAGAGAATTTTCATAATTATTATTGCTTACTTGTTATCGAAACTAAAAGATAAGAAAACATTCTTAAAATGTTATAATGTTACAAAGAAGCTGATAATATTAATATTAGTAAACAATTTCAAACCGGACTTGTGCCAGCGATAACACAATTCTATTTTTAACCCAACACAAGTAACTGATTTTTATTCAGTTGTTTTGGTGGACATTTTAAAAGATTGACTGTTTATGATAATAGTGTGAGTTTATAGCTTTCTTATCATATGTATGATTTATCTACCTATTTTATAAACTGATATCAGTAATACTTAACTGAACTCTTAGATCTCTGAAAAATGAATACCTGAAAATTATTAGGCAAGCTGACAAAAACCAAAATCTGCGTTAGATTTTGATTTGTTTTCGTGCACAAAATAATTAATAGTTTTTTTTTTAATGTTCTTGTAGCATGCTGAGATTTTAAATGTTTTTATTTTAATGTATCTTATTTTTAAGTTTTTCTATTAGTAGCTAGCTTTTTAAATACATTTTTTTTATGTTAATTTAATCATTTTGTTTTGTCCTTTGCAAGACCAATAAATACTTATTCTTTATTTACGCGTTTCTTTCCGGTAAGTAATTTTTTAATGTTGTTTACTTTAAAATCTCACTCAAATAGGTACCATCAGCATTACGCCCCCTGCAAATTGTGAAATATACGATAGTTGAAAAAAAAGAACAGTTTTTCTTGGAATTTTAAAACTTTATCTTAAATAACAGCCGATGCGAAAAACTCAATATATTTTTTTTTCAATCTTTTAGAAACAATTTCAAATTGAGAAAAAATTCAAAAGAATCACATGCCTGCGAATGCGCCACGATTGGCCGCCATGTTCCGAAATTTAGTGCAAAAAAATATTAACATTTTTTATATTATAGCTCATTTTACTTAGTCCTGTGTGATAAAGGATTTAATATAGGCTAATTCCGACAGTATACTCGTACCTGATGTGATGTGAGATTCCTAAAAAAAAAGTACCTATTAGGTTTAATTCAGCTAAGGTTCGAGGTGCTAAAGCGTCAAGGTAAGTTTATCAAAAATTAATAACAAATACAACTATTAAAACAAAAAAGTTTCTAGACAAAAAACTTATCTATACTAATATTATAAAGCTGAAGAGTTTGTTTGTTTGTTTGTTTGCTTGAACGCGCTAATCTCAGGAACTACTGATCCGATTTGAAAAAAATTCAAATTATTTCAAATTCTTGCAGTGTTAGATAGCCCATTTCTCGAGGAAGGCTATAGGCTATATATCATTACGCTACGACAAATAGGAGCAGAGCAGCAATGAATAATGTTTCAAAATCGGGGATTTTATTTTCCTTTGGAGAGCTTCCGCTGCGTGAGCTGCGTGAACGGTTAAAGTTTCGCAAAAATCATGTTTGACAGAATTGTTTCCCTTTAAAAGTTCTAAAAAAAAGTCCGCGACAGCATATGTCTATCCGTTAAGGTAACTATAACCTTTTTATGCTAACCAAATTTGTTCTAAAATAATGCATTATTTTTTAAGGTGTTTTTGAAGTGAAAATGCGACTTCTAACAAGGTCGCGTTAAACGTTTAACGCTACCATGGAGGGGTAATAGAAAGAGACAGAGCGAGAGTGAATGCGTGACACTCGAACGCCGTAGTATACATGTTACAGGCCAGCGCGAGGGTGGTTCGGTTTGTGCTATAGCCTAAATTATATTTAATGGATGGGTGATCAAGGTTAAGCGACGGTTGCCCAGGTCAGTATGTGGATGGGTGATTAACGTAAAGCAACGGTAGCCGAGGTCAGTATGTGGATGAGTGATCAAGGTTAAGCGACGGTTGCCCAGGTCAGTGTGTGGATGGGTGATCAACGTAAAGCAACGGTAGCCGAGGTCAGTATGTGGATGAATGATCAAGGTTAAGGAACGGTAGCCGAGGTCAGTATGTGGATGGGTGATCAAGGTTAAGCAACGGTAGCCGAGGTCAGTATGTGGATGGGTGATCAAGGTTAAGTTGCCCAAGTCAGGATGTGGATGGGTGATCAAGGTTAAGCAACGGAAGCCGAGGGCAGTATGTGGATGGGTGATCAAGGTTAAGCGACGGTAGCCGAGGTCAGTATGTAGACGGGTGATCAAGGTTAAGTGACGTTGGCCCAGGTCAGTATGTGGATAGGTGATCAAGGTTAAGCAATGGTAGCCGAGGTCAGTATGTGGATGGGTGATCAAGGTTAAGCGACGGTTGCCCAGGCCAGTATGTGGATGGATGATCAAAGTTGCGTTAAACGTTTAACGCTACCATGGAGGGGGTATGAAAGCACTCATTTCCACATTACAACGTTTCACTTCTTCCACGCGGAGGGACTCCACGCACAATTTTTTATACAAACATTATATTATTTCTTATATCCAAATGAATACGTTTTCCATCAAAAATATTTAATTTAAAGCAAAATTGCCCTTTGCATTATTCGATTTCAATGAATATCTATTCTTAATTTTATAAAGCTGAAGAGTTTGTTTGTTAGTTTGTTTGCTTGAACGCGCTTATCTCAGGAAATACTGATCCGATTTGAAAAAATCTTCCAGTGTTAGATAGCCCATTTATCGCAGAAGGCTATACATCATCACGCTACGACAAATAGGAGCGGAGCAGCAATGAAAAATGTTGCGAAAACGGGGAAAATGTGACGCAGACGAAATTGCACGGGACAGCTAGTAAAAAATAAACTTCGACAAAGTTTCACTTAACAATTTTCACTATATATTGAGTTCTGTATGTCCTACGGATTTTGTAACCTTTCTTTTTTAGGATTGGAAATCATCAAATGACTTCTCCTGCTCTGGGCGGAGCGGAAGGGAGTGTCAGACTTGACTGACTAAAATCCATCCATGTTCCTTCCTAGCCCTTTGTGTTCCAGGGCCACGGTATCTCTTTCGAACAACCCGTAGCCCTGGCAGGCATCGGCCCTCTTGGACCCCTTCCGATTTGCTGACATCTCCTTGAGGCGCGCGTGGAACCTTATTGTAACCTTGTATAACAAATTTAATCAAGAATAGTTTCAAACTTAAAAATCAAGTCACAAGTCAATACATTGACGATAATAATAAGAAGATTTCATTGATTTAAAGTCAAAACTGTAACAGCTGTGTGCTACGATGAGTAGAAATTAGCATGGTGACGTCACACGCGCTCGGGTTTGTTCGGGAACTGTCGGCGTGTTTTCGGTACTGGGTTCAAAAATATGTTTTCAATTTAATTTAATTAGAACGAAAAAAAAAACTAAAGGTAGTTTGTCCTAGACGTGAACTTTTATTTTAAAAAAACATCCTCAATTGAGGAAAATTGACAGCAAAATGGTTAGATGTAGGGTTATCAATGCACGCTAGACCCAGTGATCTATTGATAAGATGAGCAGATTTTAAGGAAAATAACATATTTTAACTAAATAAAATTGTACGAGAATCTTCATTCTTCTGGATGTTTCATGGTCTAAAAGGCAAACGTTTTTTATGTCCTAAAACCTCTAATAGATTTCGTATCGTAAGTTCACTCGGTTGATTTTAGGAATCTACTTCTTTTCTTTCAGTGATTGTTTTTTTTTAGATGTGACATTACCCGCCCACTAGGTTGTGGAGGTAGATAGGCAGATGTCCCAAACACAATATTCGTATTCAGCTGCATCTGGTCAGTCTGAATGCCGAACCCAATATATGTAGTTGGGAAAAGGGCTTGGCAGATGATGATGATAATTACCCTCTCTCAGCAGTACAGTTGCGACCACGAGTCCAATGCGGTGGTCAGCGGTGGTCAAATTAAATAATATTGTTTTCGTCTATTACAACAAACTTTATCGCCTTCTTAATTTAATAAATAATACTATAGCAGGAGTCGATACTATAATAAATAGTATCAACTGTTGGCGAATCGTTTCAGTTTCTTAGTATGAAACTGAAACCGTTTACCAACATTCGATTGGTCTATGAACTTGTGGACACCGGGACAGATGAACCGTTACTTTAAACCCTGCGGATATACTGAGAATACTGTCTCCAGAGTTAAAAGCTACCGAGGTACCGCAGGTCCCGAGCTCGCTTCGCTCGTTCTTGCATCCGATGTTCTCTCTGCCGCAATGCCTTTTTTACGATGTTATAATTACGCCTAGTAACAAGTGTTTATTTCCTTTCACCTGTCCCGGTGTCTGGTGTCTGCCAATTGTTCTTCGGGTGTAAAGTTATTGGGCAATATTTTGTTGGTTAAACATTCGCTGACGAACAAGTTATGTTGGCGAAACGTTCACGGGTGAAACGTTCTTTGGATGAAATATTAATGATTTAAAGAAAAAATATTTTGTTCACTATTACTCTATTACTACTATAGATATATAAGATTTCGTAGAACGTCGAATACGGTGACGCTTGCGGTAGCATTTGAGCGGTTAAAATCCATTTAAACTCCAACTAACTTTTAGGTAAAGCTTGCAATACCGTTAAAGATTAAGCAAACTGACCTTTATTCTTAACATTCGAAAGGCCAAGAAGACTCGCATTTCATACCGATACATATTTTATTAACGTTGCGATCAACATTATCATAACCGTTCCGTTCCCAGTAATAGTGAGAAAATGAAATTCTATTTACGCAATAAAGTCCCCATATAAATGTTATGTATATTTATTTATCGCGGGAACAGTCGACGGTGTCGCTTAATGTAAAGTTATGGCGCCCATAGGAACTCGCGTTGTAAACATGTGCCGCAAAACACCGTTATTTATGTATGTACGGTTTTTTGTAACGTTCCGGTTTTTGGTATTGTTGCAGTTTTGTTTGGTAAACAAAATACTTTAGTAAAATCGAAGGGAGGAAGTTGCCTTAAAGTGGTATATATTACAGGTTAGAATTATGCAAGAAATAGTAATTTGATAAGATTGTTGGTATTCCTTTATAAGATTACTCCATTGTAGTTTTAATTACATATAATGTATAATCATAATATTAAATATATATTTTTGGATAACGTTGCACCACATTAGGAATTTCTCCAGTATCGTGGGTGCGTTTACAAACATTTAAACTCACATACACAAACAGCCAGACCCGGAAGCGTATTGCCAAACTGTGTTTTACCACAGACATAGGTTGCTCTGTGCTCGCCGGTAGTTTGCTATAATAAATGAAGAGCATAGTACATACCTGCACAGACAACGTCTGTGTTGAAATTAATTTTACTTTAGAATATTGGAGCAAAATACATCCCAATACAGACAACAGAAAGTCTCTTTTACTCCTCTGTGATGCGATCGACGGTTCATGCCACAGTAAAGAAGCGAAAACATTTTTATACTGCCAGAAATAGTAAATGATCACAAAAAATTAAAATCCCACTATGTGAAATTTTAACCTAAAATTGTATATAATGCTATCTTAAAGCAAGCTCCAAACCACAGCCCCAAGCTTAGGCGTTGTCGACTTAGCCCCGCTATGCGGGGCTCCTATTTCTGTCTGCAGGGTTTACAGTAACCTAAACCGAGTCGGGGTGCCCAATGTCCCGAACTCGCTTCGCTCGCTCTTGCATCCTAAGTTCTCCTTAATGTGTTTCACTACACTGCCAAATCCTTTGCTCTGCACTCGTACGTAGTTTGCTTTGAAAATCTCGAGCATAATGTACAATAATACAGAGAATGTCTGTGTTGAAATACATTTGGCTCTTTAGTGTAACGAGCACTAAGCGGTCCAGCACAGACTATGGATGTCTTTGGTAACATACTGTTTTGCATTACGCGACCCGGAACAACTATCTGTAGGCCATACAAATATTTGTTCTGTGCGGGGATCGAACCCGCGACACACAGCGCAGTAGTCAATCGCTCAACCACTGCATCAACCATGCCGTACATACATCATTAGTAGTACATCATTTACTAACTGTGCAGACCTAAAATAATACTACAAGACTCTCTGGACGTTCTTAACTAGCCGCTCCGGCACTAATGTATCTAAAAGGGCTTAAAATTTTTTGCGAGTTACTGCTCGGGCACAATTTGTTGCCTCGTAGAATTAGTTCCGAAAAAACTCACTTACAAATGTTCCACGTCGTGCTGTATCTATGGTTTTACCCTCTATATTTTCTGTATTAAATTCCGCGTCTATGGCAAAAACAACGAGAATATCAGCCGTACAAAATTAAATGTCAAAAAAGTTTTAAACGTCAGTCAGGTGTCAAGTTTCATTCTGTGTAACACTGTGTATGTTGTGATGTGAAGTTCCCTGGATTTAAAACGTGAGTATTATTTTATTTTAACCCAATGTATATAGTGTTATATATCAAAATAAACCTCATTAATCAAGCTTTAAGAATATCTAAAAACATCGTAGGTTCAAAGTCTGTTGAAACGATAATATCGAAATGTAAAAATGGCGCCATTGCGATCGTCGTATTTTGATAATGTTTTTATAAAAATTATTGCAAAAATAGTTAAAATAGTGCTCGTAATATGAAAATTACTTCAATTAAGTAATTATTAGTGTCTCCGCAATATAAAACAGTAAAATAAAACGAAATCTTATCGAATTTTTTACGTAAACACGACAAAATCAGTAGGTATCGAATCGAATGATAGGACTGTTGATTATTTTGGGTGATTGTGCTACTAACAAAGTGCCTAACTAGGGACATATGGGTATTAAAACAAAGCTTATATAGTCTAGTTTAATTATAAATAGGTTTTATTGACACAAACTACAATTCTTGTTGGAAAAACTTAACATTCTTATTGGAGAAACTGACATACAACACATATTCTCAAGTTCTCATTTTTTTCTAAGTACTTATATTTAGTTGTTGTAATTCGTTTTAACATATAAAGATTCTGTATACTTTCAGCTATACACACGTATTTTTTTTTTTGTAGCTGCAGTAGTTTACGAGAAAAAAAGCTTTAAATGGAAAGTGGCACGGGGCGCTCGCGCGGCAAAAATGTGAGCGGGAGCGGGGGCGGGAGCATGTGTCACGTGACACATTTGTGGGGGCGATTAAGCGGTACGTCTTTTTACAGCATTCTCACATATTTGTATAATCTCAACACGAATGGTGTAACCAAGATGCTGTTACAATATTTTGATTTAAATAGTGTCCATCGAGTTTCTTGCCCATTCTTCTCCATAGAGTAGATCTCTATGGAGAAGAATGCTTTGGAAACTGCTTTGGAATGGATAACTACAGTACTTTCACAAGTCATTATGTCTTGGGACTGGGATTACCTTCGCAATTTTGGTTTCTTGACATTTAAAAGTGCCTTTTATGAATGTTCTAATTTAAATAAATGCTTTGAGTTTGAAAAATAAAAATGTGTACGGTCAGCAACGAAAGTCGCTAGACATATCCAAAATTGTAAGACGTCGTAGTTTTAGAACGATCCATATTAACAGACTGGAGTAAATATTTTCATCAATGGTTACACAAATTTGCAAAACAATATTACGTACATCAGATCACACTGCCAGATCAGCACAAAACTTGGTGTAATATTCATAAGTGTTAACCGACTTCTGATGCCAACTGTATATGTATAAATTAATAAAATAATTAAAGGGCGTCAAAACATTCGACTGTTAAAATTACATTGTTTGAAATTATTTAAAATAAACTAATGCCTACCTACGTACATAATTTTTTTTTTATCCTGTTCTACCTTTAGTAGTAAGCAACGACTTATTGTCGGGTCTATGCTGTCCTCCTATACTTAAGTATTGCTCGCTATCGCTGTAACATTCAAATACTATGATTTAAAAAAAAGTAACCATGGAGTTTCTTGCCGGTTCTTCTCCATAGGAAACGACCAACCCGAACCGTGCACCTTTTGTTGTCGTTTTATTTGTCTTTTTTTGTTTTTACGAATCAAATCAAATCAAAATATTTTATTTTACATAGGCCTATGTATACACCGTTACATTTTAATGGTTTTAATCCCGTGGAGGGTCGATTCGGTGCGTGAAACACTATCGATTTGTAGAAAACCTCTAGGTTTTTTTAAAATTAAAAATAATTACCTTTTTTGTAACCTCGAACCAATTTTCGCATTAGTGAAAAAGCAATGTAAACCATTAGTAGTACCATTTGAAACTCATTTCGTACCATATGATGTGACCACTCACACATTTTGCGAATATTACGTTACCACTTGCTATTTTTAGGGTTCCGTAGCCGAATGGCAAAATCCAGAACCCCTAGATTTTATTTTTTATTTTAAGAGATACAATGTTGTGTAAGTTGTTTTTGAATAGTATTTTGAAAGTGGAATCACCCGTCAAAGGGATTAAAACGATCAAAATTTAACGGTGTATACATAGTAAAAGCCTATGTAAAATAAAATATTTTGATTTGATTTGATTCGTAAAAACAAAAAAAAAGTCTGCGAAAAACTGTTTTAAGGGATCCCTTCTTTTCGCATAATGTTCTTTGTCCTAATATACTTTGGCATAACGATTTTGGCACATTTTGTTTGGGCATAATAATACTTCGGCATAATTTTTTTAGGTATACATTTTATGTTGGCATAATCATCTTAAAGACTAATTTGTTTTGGCATAAATTTGATTCGCATAACGTTAGTAGGCCTAATGACTATTAGCATAATAATATTTAGGCATACAATTAAGATAAATAACAAAAACAATTTTCATGGAAATGATTCATAACATTATGTAACTTAAATGATTTTTCAATCGCGAGATAACTTTTATCTGAAGAATATATTAGATGTTGTGAGACTTTGGGTGGAAATGGTGGTGGTGAACTTGTAGTGCCCCATACATAATTCTGATTAAACCAATTTTGCTATAGTTTCTGTAACAATTAAATAATATTGTTGGTTAAAAATTGAATATGCTGTGCAACAAAAGTTAGTAACAGAACCGAATTGCTGCAAAACCGACTCCACGTAGTCTTGTTTGTCCTACCCCTAGAGTGTAATTTAAAATCGCGTAGGCGCGTAGGGACGAGGCGGGCCGCGGGCCAAGGAGCCGAAGCTGCGTTGGTGAGCGAAAGCCGTCTGCGACGATTAGCAGGCGTGGGGCCGCCGGAGGCCCGCAGCGCTGGAGCCGTGACAGAAACCCTGCCTGCTGCATGTTGCATGCTCGCTTGAATGCTGCATGCTGCATGCTTGCTTGTTTGCTGCATGCTGGCTTGCATGCAGCATGTAAGCAAGCATAAAATCGAGCATAAATAAATTTATGCTTAGGATATTATGCTTAAAAAAGTTATGCTTTAGAACTTTATGCTTTAGAATATTATGCTTAATCATTATTATGGTTAGAGAAATTATGCTTAAAAAAATTATGCGTAAGCTTTTATGCGTAATTATATTATGCGAAAATTTAATTATGCCAAACAAAATTATGCTAAGTTATATTAGGTCTTAAAATTTTATGCAAATGGATAGGGAACCCTGTTTTAATCATCACGTGTTGCAGTGGGTTGGTTACTTCTGTAATTTATTTTATAATTATAGCTCTCTATACTGTGATAGAAAAATCAGTCCTAGATATATTAAAAAAATTCTTAAGCACCCACCAACCCGCAGTGGCCACTCCTTCAACCAGAGAAGAGACCTGGGTCACAGCACATGAATTTACCTATAGGCTGGTCATCGCTTTGTGGTTTTGATTATACAACGTGTATTTTCTTGAAAGGCGTGGTCGTATTTCAGGGTATGGTTCAGACTATCAAACTGAACAACTTTCTTCATGAAACCACCATCAAAATCGTGTAAAAAAATCAGCTGTCCCATATGTTTGGGTCGAGTAGGTATTAAAGTTTTGTACTAGAAAGTTGTATTGCTTTGTGCTTGTATTAGAAAGCTAAGGGATTTTCCAGAGAATGGGCAGCAGCGTTCTCTGTGCTTTTGTAACAACCGTACTGCGATTGCCAACCCGCCTGCCAAGCGTGGCGATTATGGCAAAACACCCCAAAATGTCAACATGTGGGGACACTTGGGGGAGGCCTATGTCCAGCAGTGGATGTCTTTTGGCATGAAATGATGATGATGATGACTAGGAAGCCGGTTTTTTTTCACGATATACCTAGGGTTTCCCTGAAATACGATCACAAGTTTTTGGTACACGATACAGCGTGTTTACAGACTGACCTCATAATACTTATTGTTCTTCCGCAATCTCTTTTTACTAGATGGAATTTCCATAAGTTGTTTTGTTGGGATAAGATAATTTTAAATGTTATTAACTATGTTATTACACAACCTTTGACCTGCAACAATGTGTTTTATCATAAATTACCACATTATCTGACTCGAACTGGGATTCGAACCCCAGACTGGATAATGTTTTTTTGGGTATTTCGGTTAGAAAATGCATTCCGTAGATGGTTCAGTTCGAAGTTAGCATTGATACTTGTTGATTGCAAAAGACTACTCAAAAGGTTCCACTTTATCATGATACTTGTACTGGTGAAAGTGAGTACGCATACGCATACGGATACATTACGCATACGGTATACACCGTATACGTAAGCTAGTACGTCATGTAGCTTATGCCTGTGACTTCGCCCGCGCGGAGTTCAGTAATAGGGGATAATACTGGGTGAGGAAAACGAAATTCTATTTTGTCCGTCAGACAGGTTATACAAAAACATTAGACACGTATTTTTTGTTTTATCAAAATATCACTTAGTTAAAACTCATTAAAGTTGGAGAGTGGGGGGGGCTCGCTACGTCACAAGTAGGTATAAAATTACATACAAGTGACGTCATACGCCATTTCAACTCAATTTAGCTCCGTAATTTTATGACCACGTGAAAAGAGAAAAAATACTTGTCCAATACTTTTCAATAATCTACCCGATAGACAAAGAAAAAAATAGTGATCATCCCCTATTGTCGCAAGGAATCATACTACCGGGACAAAAAAGCCTCTGGAATAGCCTTATGTGCTATTCCAGACTATAATCTATCTCTGTGCAAAATTTCATTCAGATCCATTCAACCGTTCTGGCGTGATGGAGTAACAAGCATACAAACTGAATTCTATTCTTACTCCTTCTCCGTTCACGCAGTATGTTTGTGAAACTCACTTCCGCCTAACATTCGAGACTCTAAAACTTTATTTCTTTTCAAAAAACAAATCAAAGAGCATTATCTTTCCTCTAAACTGTAATATTCTGATATATATTATAGGTATATATTTACTTTTTTTATATATGTGTATATATTTATATGTATGTTTATTTTATAAAGGTATATTTTTGTTTAATGGTTTAATTTAATTTTTCCGGTTTCGTCCTTTCTATTCACTGTGTCTACATTTCTAATCCAACTTTCCTCTTGCAAGTCTATCGGAAGAAATTTCTTTTGAAATAAGCAGTACCTTTGTGCTCCCTTATCTTAATGTACTGCCCTTTTAAGTATTTTTTGTGTACATAAATAAATAAATAAACATAAGTCCAAAATTTCGCATTTAAAATAGTAGTAAAATTGCTCCTTCAGTTGACAACAGGTGTCAGGTTCAGCAATAGCCAGTATACAATTTGCTTCTAATAAAATTCACAAAGTTGCCTAGAAACTTTTTCTAGATCTTACCAGTAATGCGTATAGTTTTTCTATCGGTTCGGATTCTCGGCCTTTCGATAGTGATTCAGAACTAAACGTTCAAATAAAACAAAGATCATAGTCTCATCACGTTGCGAAGGATTGAAAGTTGGAGCAATAACCATCTGGAGCACGTTTACAATGTTTATCGGTATTTGCAGCACTTGTGTGGAATAAAAATCGTAGGCACAGTTATGGGAAATGAGATGATTGAAGGTGGAAGAAATAAACTAGACTTTAGTTATTTAAAAATAAGGTTTAAACATTCTATTTTTCCATTTTTCTTGTGGTCATTGGCTAACCTGGTGTCAGATTTTTTATACCACTCATGGACCTCTGACTTGACTTAACATGCCTTCGAGAAAATCTCTCATAGCAAGTATGTTTTCCTCACGATGATTCACCGAAAACATCGTTGCATTATATAACATAACATCACTACTGGGGGGTTACTATGACGTCTTAAAACATCATTGTTTCATTCTTATTCCAGAGTGGGAATGAGATGGAGCTAGACGACCTGTATAGCTCTGTCTCCTTCCCACTCTGGAATAAGAATAAAACAATAATGCTTTAAGACCTCATGGTGGGCCACCTGTACTCCGTGAAGGACAAGTGCGCCTTAGTTTAGCTCACCCGCATTGCCCCAGTTGTTTTAATTCCACGTAATGGAGAGTGATTGAGGAGCTCGTAGCTAAATAATAACAGCCGCATGGGTCGATGTTTCAGGCTAGGCCGTGCTTGCTGAGGTTCGTCCGTGGATGGGTGACTATAATTACATACCGAGTTTCCTCCGTGCCTCGGCGGAAAGAACGTTAAGCCGTTGGTCCCGGCTGTCATTTGTAGATCTTTGACAGTCGTTACGAGTAGTCAGCAGCCAAAAAGTCTTATATTCAGTCTTACCAAGGGGATCGTATTACCCAGTTACTGGGTTGTGGAGGTCAGATAGGCAGTCGCTTCATGTAATATACTGGTATTCACTGCATCCGGTTAGACTGGAAGCCAACCCCAAGACAGTTTGGGAAAAGGCTAGGCAGATGATGATGTAATAGAGGGTGAGTGCATTTATTTCTGCAGGACCAAGAAAATTGTTCCAAACTTTCCTCGCATTAACTAAAGCTCATGATGTTGGCATGTAAGCTGCTTTGCCCTAAGTTTACCCCACAAAGTCGTGGGCAAAAGTTGACAACAAATAAATAAATAAAAAGGAGATTTCCAGTGCAAATAAGCCGACGTTTTAACACACCAGACATGTCCTCTAATTCTAAAGTTTCTGTTTGTTTTGGTAGCCCGCAGAGGATTCGAGTCTCCAAAACTTTTTACGAGACTTTAAAAACTTCTTTTTTTGCGACGTGATCACTCGCCCAGCGGTGAAAACTTATGTGGGTAGCCCAAAAAGAGAATTATTTTAGTTTCAAAAGAACGTGAATTTATAGTTGTGGATAAAATTTCAACCTATTCGTGAGTTCGTGCAAATGGAATCGCGAAAAGTTTTTTTATAAAGCACTATTATTTACTTCTATCGTTTCAAACTTGTACTTTAATACAAAAGAATTTTCTCATTAATAAAATATTTTTTTTTCCCTCTAAATAATAGTTAACATTAGATAAAACTGCTGAAAGCTACACGAAGTATCATAAACAACTCTTATATGACGTGCTGACTCAACTTTTTTCCCACAAATCCAACTTGTGGTATTACTTCATCTACCTCTTTATATTCATTCGACGATCCCTCTTAGGGGCTACATTATTGGCATCGATGTAACACGAAGCATCCCGCATGTCATTTCGTTGCCTCGAGGCGCAAGAAATTGCACGAAATACATCTATGATACTCGACCAGGATTACAAGACCTGCCGCGATCCCTTCAAGGGCAGTAAACTAGGTAATCCACGGAGGATTGAAATGTGAAATAACAGGTCTAGCGTTATTGGTAGTGTTGTGCTGTTCGTGTGTGCTTCATGCACCCCTACAGGGCATATTGGACGCAATCTGTGATACCTGACGTGGCTGGGAATTTCATTATAGTCTATTGACTGGTCATGACGAGAGTTTAGATTGAAGTGTGACGTCATTGTTTCCAGCAAATAAGAGATGCGTGTCGCAGTGTACGCTTTCGGAGATTATGTGCTGTGGTTGTATTATGAAGCTGTAAATATCCAAGCTTTGTTGATGTCGAGAAGGCGAGAGAGCACGTTCGGTTACTAAATAAACGGTTTTATCAAATTGGTCAAAGTTGGTATACAGTTGTTCTAGACGTCACAGTTAATTTGTTGGTTTTTTTAACGGAATTAGCTCACATCATTATCTACCTAGCCTTTTCTCAACAACGAGTATATTGGGGTCGGCTACCAGTCTCACCAGATGCAGATGACATGATGAGTGTAAGACACATGCTCTGGTCATATCATTGACCAGAGCATGTGTCTTACACTCATCATGTTGTTTCTTCTAGCTGTAATATGTATTTACGATCTCGTTTCGGTCAAATAACTCGACACTAATGCCATTCGGTGGCGCAATTAAAAAGAAACATTAAGAGCGTTTATACCAACCGTTACCGTTGTTTTTTTTATTGATTATTATTATTGTATTAATCCTGTATTCAACACAAATGTATTTTTGTTCATAATAAATGACTAATGACCATACGGCATTTCATACAAACTTTCAAATCGTTATTTTCCGAAATGACTGAACAGATTTTAATTAAACTTCCTACGCATTAGCAGTATACATAGGTCTAAAAAGTTACTAAAAAATATTTTCGAAACATAATGTTACAGCTAAATTAGACCGATTTTTAATTATCTATAGAAAAAGAAATTTCCAATTATCTTCATTTTTAAAAGACATTTCGAAAAATTTTTTTAGTAACTTTTTAGACCTATGTATACTGCTTATGCGTAGGAAGTTTCATTAATATCTGTTCAGTCATTTCGCAAAATAACGACTTGAAAGTTTGTATGAAATGCCGTAGGGTATAAACGCTCTTAACATTTTAATGAATCTGTATTTATTTTGTTTGTGGCTGATAAATCATTTTATAATTGGATGGAGCAGGTCTAAGTATTTCATGACAAGCTATTTGATGATATAAAGGAAGGAGTAAATACCAGGATGAATGACAGAGGAGAATAGAGGAAAAAGACGTGTTGCGTTTACCCCAAATAAAATCGGGAAAGGGCAGGAAGATGATGACAAGCAAATTGTGAAAGTAATTAAAGAAACGGTGTTGCCTTTTTTTGTGACTTCCAAAACAGAAACGCTCAACAAGATTTTTTTACCATCACGAAAAATCCGTTCCATGGCACATAACAAACAAACACTATATTTGACAAACATACACACCGCCATACGGGCACTGAAACACAAACGAACCTGAATTGGACAAAGCAAGTTCCCAAATTACATACTCAGATTACAACGAAATCCCCCAACAATATCCGGGGAGTCATGTCAACAAACCTACATTACCTACCAACACGTTATAGTACAGGGTGATACAGCTTAATTTGAAACTATATAATAATATTATAGTTTTGAGGCAGATTCTGAAGACTAAATTGAATCCGTTGATTTTGAAAAAAGAACACGTCATGCCATGGCCTACCCTAGAATTAAAGCACGACGTAAACATTAGTTACATATTCAAACGATTTCTAAATCGAAAAAAAAAACAACTACTATAATGGCGTTTTGTTTTTTTTACGTAAATCGTTATAACTTTATAAGTGACTGTATTACTGAACTCCAAAGTTTAAATACCATCTACAGATATGAATTAGATCTAAAAACGATGTAAATATAACGTACGAATATAGTGATTTCGAGTTCTTGTTAGTTTTATACTGAGTGTTCGCACTAGGGCATTAGGCCCACTAATCTTAAAACACTATTCAAAATAACACGTCGCGGGTTGCCGTCATTATGTTGTCATATCTAATGTCGCTTATAACAAACAAATTCTGTTCAGTCAAACGGCAAACCAAAAATCTACCCTGTATCATGGGTACCTACCTACAGACATCCGTAGGTAGGGAAACTGCACCCTTAGGGGACATGAAACAGCATTTTCATTGATTCCCACCGCGGTCATTGTCCCTGAATAGACGAAAGTCACTAACATTTACCGCTGCATAATTTTACTGTTATTTTATAACTTGCATTTTTATTCGTTGGGGGAATGATAAATCTATGTTTATAAGGTTTGTGGGGACTGTGTGTTTGTTTAAACGTAGTCGAATTATGGAGGTGGATATATCTACTAAAACAGTGGCTCAACCCCCCTTTACTCGCTATTACTATTGTTTAAACTTGCTTGGCGGCGAGCAGATGAAACCAAAATAATTTGCCATCGTGGTGATAGGAGTACCCAATCAACCGGAGTCGACTGCCTTATGTACGCCGGGCGTAACAAAAGGTCCGTAGTGCTCCTTTCATACACTCGCCAAGCTTCACAGATGGAGGTTCGTGGATGGCTTAGATCTCAAGTTCGTATGCAACGTCTGTCCACTGACAGCGACCCCCCCCCCCCCACCTTCCATTTTGTGCGGTATGCATGCCATTAATTTATGCACCTATTTATGACCTAAGACTTCATCAGTGAGCGGAATTTGCGTAGCAAAATTTTGGACCTCATTCGATAGGCTAAGAATAATAAGATTAATTTATTTAAAAATATGTGTACATTTAGGCACAGTTGTATTATTTCTCATAGAATGGTATAATTAGTGTTTATAAGTAAACTATAACTATTAAAATAATTCAATAACAGCTACAAGTCATACGAATATAGGAGCTTCAAGTAAACAAGTAACACTTCATCCAAAGTTCTTTTATAAGTCCAGTTTCAAGCCAAGGTTAGCAAATAGTTTTTCTATACGAACAGTACTGCGGAGGTACACAGTAAGAGTAGCTAAATTGGTCATCATTCTCTTGCTCTTATCCCAATTAATTTGGGGTCGGCGCAGCATGTCTTCTTCTTCCATACTTCTCTATTACTTGTCACCTCACCAGACACCTCAAATCTCACCAAAAAATTTTAGCTAAATCACAAAGTAAATTTTTGAAGAATCCTCTTCCATGTTGTGATGGTGACATTTCCCGTACTTATCAACACGAAACAATAAATTACGCTATACTTTCTAATGGGCAATATTTTTCCGGAAAACCCCGAGCAGTACCGGGGTGCTTCGCTAGTGGTAGATAAATATTTTATGGACAATTTGTGGCTATAAAACTTCATAACAGAACTTGGAGTTTGTCGTTGAAGTACAGTCGATTTTACTAACGTTTTTATGCTTGTTTTAAACTATTTTGTTTGAAATTGTTGCAAGTTCTGAGAATTTTCGTTCAAATTTTCCCTTTCCCTTCGTTCTATTTCAAGAAATATGCATAGAGATGATTGCAGCTCGAAAAACTACGCGAAAATTTTCACTCTGTGTGACTATGTAGCGAGTTATTGTGATAGTAGGGAGAACAATGCACATGTTACCGGCCAAACCCGATTTCCGGCTAAACTAGTTTGTCCTAGGCCAAACTCAATCAAAAGGACTCTGCACCCCATCTAAATGGGTTAGGTTAGAACTGTGACCATAAACGCGCGAGCTGAGCGAGCGTAGCGAGCGATGCCACATCAAAGATGGGCGCATTGTAAATGTTTTGTATGGGTTAGTATATTCTGACACGATAAACCAGTAAACCGGTTTGGCCTAGGACAAACTAGTGTGGCCTGAAATCTGGTTTGGCCGGTAACACACACACCCTTTTTTTTTTTTTTTTTTTTCGGATGGGAAATCATCAAATGACTTCTTCCGCTCTGGGCGGAGCGGAAGGGAGTGTCAGACTTGTACTGACTAAAACCCATCCATGTTCCTTCTTAGCCCTTTGCGTTCCAGGGGCACGGTATCTCTTTCGAACAACCCGCAGCCCTGGCAGGCATCGGCCCTCTCGGACCCCTTCCGATTTGCTGACATCTCCTTGAGGCGCGCGTGGAACACGAACGCGCCGTCGGCACGGTCTGTCGTCATAAGACGGACGGACGGTGAGCTAGCCCATTACTCACCGTCCACAGGCCCGCGCCTACGGTGGCCGGGGGCCACTGGTTGCCCCCCGACGCCCGGGGCGTCTCCCGCGGCGGCTGGGACGTGAGGTTCTCTCCCTCTCACGTTCCGCCACCTCCTTCGCTAGCATGACTGCTTCGCAGAAGGAGGCGACGGCTTCCCATTCCCTCTCGCTCCGGACCATGGATTGAACCAGGGCCGGACGCGAGAGGTCGCCGCCGCCAATCGCCGCTACGAGGACACGGCGGTGCTCAGCCCAAGCGGGGCATAGCTCCACAGTGTGCTCCACCGTGTCCTCCGGCCGATCCTCGCAGTGGTGACACCCGGGCGTTTCCTCCCGCCCGATTCGGTGCAGGAACCTCCCGAAACAACCGTGTCCGGTGAGGACCTGCGTCAGGCGGAAGGTGAGGGCGCCGTGGCGCCTCTCTAGCCACTCCTCAAAGAGGGGACTTATCGCCACTATTGTGGCGTGCCCTGCACGGGGTTGCGACAGTCGCTCTCTCCATGTCGCCATGAGATCGCGCCGGAGGTCTGTCCGCTGAGCGACAATTTGCCGCGGCAGCGGAGTTTCCCCCCGGCGTAGTGCCTCCGCGCGCCATTCGTGCAGGCACGCGAGGACTATCGCCTCCAGATCCCATGGCGGCAATCCGGCCAAGAGGCTCGCCGCCTCGCCGGAGATCGTGCGGTACCCCCGGATATACATTTAGGTAAACAAAGACGTCCTGTTCTTCAATGCAGGTTGCATTGAAGAACAGGACGTCTTTGTTTACTATAGAATAATGGACCCATGTTCACGTCATATTTTTAGATGTCATCTTTTGCAGTCAGTTTGACCAATCATAATCAGCCGTTTTCAGTGTTGGTACACAGACCTCTTCTCTATGACTGGAACTGGATCAATTTTGAGACCAGCGATGATTCGTTTAATCATACAAGTTACCTGACTAGAACAGAACCCACGAACTACGACGTCGGTCACTGAATCCAATCACTTCTATGAAAAAACTTAGATGTCTTGTTATAAACCCAAAATAGCAATAAAAACAGAATTCTTCAGAAAACATAACAACACGCCTGTTATCCTTGAAGGGTGAGGCAGAGGTGTACCTTATTATTATAGTACACCCACTTTTCGCCACTTAAATTTTATCATCATCATCAACTAGACCCAAATCCAGACTCCGTGGCTGCTACTGAAAAATTCCTTATAAAAAGACCCACTGACAATTTGCCCAACCCGGGTTTTGAACCCATTACCTCATGCTCAGCATCCGCGATTGTGACAACTAGACCAACGAGACAGTATATAGATCTCAACATTCAATCGATAGATCAGACGCAGTATGTGTCAGTTTCCACCCTTGCACAGAGCCGGTTATACTGTGATCATCAATCTGCTTGCCGGCAGCGTAATTACCCCTGGGAAGGCTCGATATAGCGATCTATGGGATGGAAACCGTCTCCAACAATAGCCGTCTATACTTCAATAATGTTTTGTCAGCTAGTCTGTTTGTTTAAATACAAGTAGGTAGGTAGGTCTGGTTGATTATTGCGATATTTAAAAAACCGGCCAAGTGCGAGTCGGACTCGCGTACGAAGGGTTCCGTACCATTATTTATAAAAACGAGCAAAAAAATTAGTTTTTTGTATGGGGGCTCCCATACAAAAAGCTATTTTTTTTGCTTATTTTTAGTATTTGTTGTTATAGCATCAAAAGAAATACATAATCTGTAGAAATTTCAACAGGCTAACTATCACGGTTCATGAGATACAGCCTGGTGACCGACGGACGGACGGACGTACGGACAGCGAAGTCTCAGTAATAGGGCCCCGTTTGACCCTTTTGGGTACGGAACCCTAAAAAAAGAGCTTAATAAAGTAAACTTGAACCATAAACCTATACAGGTCTTGGAGATGGAATAAAATGCAGTCAGACAGTCCTGTTTACCAATTAAATACTGTCCAATGAACCTAAATAGATATTAATTTTTATCGTATCGTAAAAATACTACTAGACAGTCAAACTATGTGAAGCCTTAAGTTTATCTAGTTCAAACTAAAATAGCGTTTCGAAACGATTTTAATTATAAAAGAAAAAAATCTTAATTTAATTGCAGTAAGTATTCTTCTAAAACACTCGATAAAGTGTTAAACAACTGCTTTCAACTTTACTCAATTTCTCCTTTTGGCTCAAACTCCCGACTCTCCCCGAGCTGTTATTACAACTATCAAGTACAAAGAAACTATTGAAACTATACCTCACTGAAGGAAACTTCCATTCAACATGATTGCTTCCGGCCAAACAGTTGAATGTAAAAATTAATAGTTTCAAACTTCGCCGGTTTAGCTGCTGGTAACTTGTGGATTTAATTTCAGTTAATTTAGTTATACTTTTGCTGATTTTCATTTTAAGGGTTCGGTATTTTGGAACATTTAAAGCCGCTTCAGGTGTTTGTGACTAGTGAATGTTCTGTACATTTGAATTAGTTTATCCCTATTTCTCTTTCATACAGTTCAGTTATTTTTTTATTTTTAAACTTTAAGTTGTACAAGATTATATTTTTATTTTTTTTAGTTTAGAATGTGGGAAAAAATGATTAAATAAATTAAATAAAAGTCCACCGGTGTTGGGAGCAAGGTCCAGTGGTTAGGGCTCTAGAGACAGCAACCTCCTCAGAATGCGAGCTGTATCTAGGAATACTGCTTTCTGAATCAGACTTTTGATCCAACCGCCTAAGGAGAGCCTCGAAAGATATTCGTCAAAGCTTGGGCCATCAGACCATTGCAGCATTGGTCGTTACGACAATAGGCACAATGATAGCCGAGTTCACATTTCACTTGTCGACAACCTCGTGTGCCAAGTCCAGATATTTCGTTTATTTCTCAGCTTTCAGGAGGTTCTCATCATGCGGGATGGTAACATCGACTATCATTACGCGGTGAGCTGATCGGTCTATCGCCACCACTACACTCAGGTCTCTTGACGGCGAATAGTCGTGTCAATGTATACAAGCTGATGCTATATTTGATTTTATAATTAAGGGTTTTTTAGTGTTCCGTACCCTAAGGGTCAAAAGGGACCCTATGACTCAGACTTCGCTGTCCGTCTGTTACGAGGCTTGTATCTCATGAACCGTGATAGTTAACCGGTGCAATTTTTTACAGATTATATATTTCTGTTGACGCTATAACAACAAATACTAAAATCAGAATAAAATAAATATTTAAGGGGGGCTCCCATACAAAAAAGTGTTTTTTTTTTGCTCGTTTTTATATATTAATGGTACGGGACCCTTCGTGCGCGACTCCGACTCGCACTTGGCCGGGTTTTTAATTCCTTATTTTTAGAAAATTCAATAAACAAATGAAAATCTATGAGATAACGACCTTGAAGTGACTGGCCAGTTAACTGGTCACTTTGTATGAGTCATCCTATAAAGGGTTAACGTAAGCGTCACAGCTTTCAGACATATTTGAGTACACACATGTAACAGCAGAAGTGCAAGCGCAGCAAGCGTTTCCCGAGGAATTCCTGAAATCGTATCGAAATCGTAGTTATATTATCAAATAATACTTAGTTACCGGGTAACTTCATCATCATCATCATCATTTCGGCCCAAAAGACGTCCACTGCTGGACATAGTCCTCCCCCAAGTGTCGCCACATTGACATTTTGGGGGGTTTTGCCATAATCGCCACGCTTGGCAGACGGGTTACTACCTACAACTCACTAACTTACTACAGGTAATTTAATGATAGCGTAGCGATAGCTGCGTTGAGAGCATTCCGAGCCTTCAGCGATTCATTTATTTATCAGGAACAACGGAGGATTCAGAGTCGAACGTTTATGAGTCAGCAGACAAAATGTAGATATTTGGCAGTCCTTCCAGATAGTCAGTGGCCCGACAGTCTGACAACTAGTCTCTCGTTGGTTGCCTGGTTATCGTATTACCCAGTGCTAACTGGATTGTGCAGGTCAGATAGGCTCGCTGTGTTACATTGTAGGGGTAAGTAATATATGATATAATTACAAAATCTCTAATATTTACAACAAATAACAACTGAATCTATAATTTTATTCAATACATCAGTCAAAGTCAGTGTAAAAAAAAAAGTGTAAGTCAGTGTAGTGAAAGTGTATCAGTCTTCAATTCATCATTATGATCAGTTAATATAATAAACGATTGATATAATTTTAAAGTAACTAATTTTTATAAGCATAATATATGTCGCCGCAAGAGCGTTTACCTGCTAAAACTATTCATTAATCTAATTAAGAACCAACTCATAATTCTCATTTGTGATAATATTGATGAACTTGCCATGCCATCTTTGTAGTGGCAGTGCAATTATTACAAAGAATCTAGAAATGTCCGTATCGATTAACAAAAGACTGAGCGCCATCTATTGGGTTGTGTGTTAACTACTGCTTAGATGGGACTTGATCTTTCAGACAACTCATTGAGTAATTTATTAAACAAAAGCCTTTAGCTAGAACTATAGTTACAATTAAGATTAGCATTTTATGATAACTGGGATTTAAGCAATGGAAATTTAGATTTTAACAATGGCAATATTTAATTTAAGGAAGCAATTGTTGTAAAAAGTAATTAAGCTTTAACTTAATAACGTCTTTGCATTTGTCGATATTGGTATTGTTTAATTACTAAAATAATTAATGGTGAAGTTAGTATTGTTTAACTGAAGTTTTAATGAACTTACTATGTAATAAATTACTGTACTGAACTATTGAGTGTGTGTGCGTACTTCCGCCCGCTCAGAGCCGCAGGCGCATCCAGATGTCTCATTCGAGTTAGCTCGCGATTATAGAATTGAAATATTAATGAATTGAAAGTAGTTTTTAAAGTGAGCAATATTAAGTTGTGTTATTAAAAACTGTAACAATTGAAAGACAGATCCAAAAGACACACACTACATCATGTTTGTGAATGGGCGGCTCAACCTATGGAAAGTTTATAAGTGTTAAAGTGCCTGTAACTGGTTTATTAGAAATAAAGATAAGGAGTTTGAGTCAAGTGTTGTGTGTGATTTCAACTACCCATCCACCTTATTGGCAACAATGAAGAATAAAGTTGCACAGTTAGCGACTGAAAGGCAATATGGCGTCGATATTCATTCATGGTGGAATCCCCGCCTTGATATATACATTGAATATAAAATCGTTTGATATACCACTCAAAAGACATAAAACCTATTTGATCTAAAATGATAAAACGCGTACTAAAAAACACAATGCAAGCAAAAATGCAAGTATGCAGCATGCAAGCAAGAATGCAAGTATGCAGCATGCAAGCAAGCATGCAACATGCAGCAGGCATGGTTTCTGTCACGCCGCTCCCGCAGCACGCTCGCTTCACTCGTTCGCCTTCGGTAGTTAATGGTCACTGTTCTAACAAAACTTATCTGGAACTCCACTCCGCTCCCGCCTTAACCTTCTAACCTAATGTAACCCATCCGAGTCGGATTGCTTTGAATCGGGATGTTAACCATAAAGATGGTATCACTATTATATATTTTAAGCGATAGGCCTAATATTTTCGATTAAATAAATGTTATACTCGTATCCATATCGTTTCTGACCGTAGCCTCTCAATTCATTTTTGAAAATTTATTGTATGTTCATAAAAATATATCAAATTTTAAGAAAATGTCCGATATTCATAGCTTGAATACTAGGAATAAGCACAACCTCGCTGTACATCGCACTCGCCTCCACAGAATAGGCAACTCATTCATGGGCCAATGTATACGATTTTACAATAAACTTCCCATTGACATTAGAAATTTATCAATCAACCGATTTAAAATTTGTATTAAAACCAAACTATGTAAGAAGGGGTACTATAAAATAATTGATTATTTAGATGACAAAAAGACCTGGGATTGAACTGCTCGCTATGCTAAGCGTTATGTAATTATTATTCAATATTGACAAAAAATCTGATATATCCTATTGTATATTTCCTTTTTTTTATTAATTATTTCCTTTTTTTATTTATTATCTAATTATAAATTTGACATTATAATTATTATCCTATTTTCTAAGTTAAGATTATAATTTAATTCATTGTAAAACATGAAACATATTGTACATGCTTATAACAGACTTTGATTCCTGAGTTTGTTTCGCCATTTCTTCTCAGGGTAGTCAGATACGAAATGTCGACCCCATCTAGCTTATGTTTAAAATGTGATGACGTGTAAAAGTGATTCCTACATCCTATTTACTGAATAAACAATTTCATTTCATTTCCAATAACATTATACGAAATAACTTTTAGAGTATATAAATGTTATATCTAAAGAAATTATATCAACAGTTAGTATAACTCACGTTTATTATATCTTGTGAACGTTATTGAAATGAAAATATACCAAATAACTTTAAATATGATATGAAGCGCACCCACATTTTAGTGGACCGAGATTCTACTGAGTCGGAGGAAAACTTCACTCTTCTTACACCTCGGCAGCTATGGAAATCTCGAAGAAGCAGGCAAAAGCGTCCACTGTGCTCACATACCAAAGTACAGGTAGAACCACAACCAAAAAATGTGAGACCATCCAGCTACCTCCTAGGTGGTATCGTATTATGGGTAATATGATACCACCTAGGTAATAAGGGGAGGAAGTATCCACGTAGCTGTGGAGGTCAGGTAGGCAGTCGCTCCATGTAAAATACTGGTATTCAGCTGCATGGTTAGACTGGAAGCCGACCTCATACATACATAGTAAGGACTCTAGGCAGACAATATTGATCCAGCTACCTGCAATAAAGTAAATTACTTTTACTCAAAAATGCATGTAATGTGGTCATTATTTTGACAACCTTGTTTGAGCAAAGTCGACCTTGCCGTTCTGTTTCAAGGAGCGGCCGGCAAAGTTTTGCTGGCCGCTCTAACAGGCCGGCAATGTTTTGCCGGCCGCTATTTTGACGTTTCAACGTTTTAAAAAATCAAATCCAAAAAGATTGTATTTAGAACACAGCTGTTTGTATCTATAGAGATAGGTACAAAAAGATTTTATTCCATATTAGGCTGTATAGTTCCAACTACCACTGCTCAAAAAAAAAACAAAGAAGTAACAAAAGCGCGGTTCAGCGAAAATTTTAATTAATATATTTTTATTTAAATTACTTGATGGTTTTATTTAGATTGGTATGGTACTTGCATTTTTGAGTAAAGCACTATACAAACCTTGGCCCACAATGACTGCTTCGCTGGTCACGTTATGATTGCCTCGAGCTAGCCTAGCTACGCTCTAGGCCTTTCAGCTTGGCCATCATTGCAGCCCTAGCTGTCCTCGCTGTAAAGGCCTCGACCTACGGTCTCGGCCTTTATCTCAGCTCGTCCATCAAGTGTTGCACGCTGACCGCGCTGTGTCGGCCTGGAGCTGCGCTACGCTGCGCTGTCGGCCATAATCAGCGCGACCAGCAAAGTAATCATTATAGACCGCGGCAGTAATGTACTATTATTTCACATCAAATAAATCAACGTGATTGGTGAATGTCCTATCCTAGTTCAAGAACCCACAGCAAACTTATTTACGAGCATTGTAAACAAACCATTACTGTATCAGTAAATTACCTTCCCGTTAGTAGTAAGACTCAATTGGAAATAGTTTTATTGCATCGTCTGAGGGGTGCTTCGCTATCTTGGAATTCCAAAACATAAGATTGCTACCGTGAGGGAAGCAAATTGTTGTGATAATATATTATAGTGCTACATGGTTATTTTGGCGCATCGTCGATGTAGTCGGAAGCGGAATTAAACTTTATATTTATTTATTTTTTTAATGTTGTATTTATTTTACGATAACAAAAAAAAATAAATCAAAATAAAATGCAAAAAGCCAACGTCACGCGGTGTTCCCAGGCGGTCACCCATCCAAGTACTGACCGCGCCCGATGTTGCTTAACTTCGGTGATCGGACGAGAACCGGTGTATTCAACGTAGTATGGACGTTGGCGATTGCTACTTCGAAATTATCAACCATAGTATAATCAAAAAAAACGGGTTGCACTCCGGGAGTGCCGGCAGAAGTGAAAACTTGAATAGTAACGTTGTGCATTTTTGGATATGGTTAGGAAATAATTTTGAACGAATTGCTTTAATTATCTAGTTCTATCATTTATGTGGTAAAATACAATATTCATTTATTGCGCTATCATACACAAACATGACAACTTACATTACATAACAAATTTAACACAGAAATATTACGATACGTTTTACGAATTTTACCTCTTTGGAGAAATCGAAGTTTTGTTTGTGCATAAGATAATTATCCAGTTTTGGAAAACCAAACTCAATGACAGATGTCATAAAGTTCAAATTCCTTCGCAACCTAATGTCAATTCGTCTTACGAATTTTCGATCAGGACACGTGACCTGACGCGAGTTTAAGATTTTATACCCATTACAGAAAAAGTGCTCAACGCCGCTAAAGAAGTTTTCACTTCAAAAATTAATATTATTGTAGAAGTGCGAGACAAATTGGTGACGTGCTTTTTTGGTGTAACAGAGTCCATTGTAGTCCTCTGTTAGGTACACCAAAAAAACAAGGGTTGTGTGATTAGCAGACGGACAATAGTGCCTCGTTGGCACTCATTACTCATGATTCACGAGAGTTTACGAAACTCATTACAATCAGAATTAAAATGCGATAAATTCGTAGAAACGCCTCAAACCCTTTATATTTTTCCAAAAGTACATTGAAACAAACGTTAAACAAAACAGAAACAACTTTGAAGTATATCCCAAACAAAACATTGAAAGATAATCTACGACCGTATGAGCTTCAAGCGAAGCCTTGATTAAAAGCCTTTGTTTCCAAGAAAGCCGAGCCAAACAAGAAAATGTTTACTTTCTACTCACTGCAGTTTCAAAAGAAGTCGCTAATAACTCTATTACTAAGTTCCTAACACCACTCTGCAGTGTTTGTGCGGAGTATTGCTGGACAAAGGAGATTTACAGCTGTAGTGGCTTTCCTAGGCAATGTGCTAACGCAATAAATTCTCGAAAATGTGCGAAGTGGCCAATAAAGTACACTTGAGGAGAAAATAACAGGAGTTACTTGGGGGTGAGATTGTCTTGCTCTTATTTGCTTGGTAGTGTTCTATATTATGACATGCTATCAAAATTAAGCTAGAGTGAGAGCAGCGGTGGCCCAGTGGTGGCAGCCCCGACTTACAAGCAGTAAGCCGTGGGTTCGAACCCAGGCAGGTGCATTACTTTGTGTAATTTATTTCATCACAGCTGCCATCAAAAACTGTGAAGGAAAACATAGTGAGGAAATTTCTTAGAACTAAAAATTCGAAGACATGTGACATCTATCAACCCGTACTGGGCCCGCGTGGTGGATTACAGCCCTCTCCCTCTCATAGAGAGGAGGGCTGTGTCCCAGCAGTGGGAACATTATAGGCTGATGATGATGGGTCTATATATATAATAATGCCTTCATTATCATCTTCTTGCCTTTCGCCTATTTCACTTGTGGTCGGCGCAACACGTTTTCATATTTCATTCTCCCCTGTCAATGATCACGGCGTCATATACTTCGTCCTTTTTCAAAATACGTTATGCCTTTAAAGCCTTACATTGTAATAATTATAGATTGTAATGCTCCAAATGCATAATGGTCGTCCTAAAAGTATTCAGATTGACTTTTACGACATAACACATAAAAAAAAAACCGGCCAAGTGCGAGTCTTACTCGCACACAGGGTTCCATAGCCCCAAACAATATTTTGAACTGTCATTCATTAGTTAGTAGTATTAGTTGGTTAACTTCCACTCAACCGCAACACTAAATTGGTTTTTCATAGTATGTTAATGAAAAACAAAGTTACTGCTGCAGTTTGATGAAAAAGTCCCATATCTCAAAAACTAAACATCATATCTTATTGAAACCAATTTTCGTTGATAGTTTTTTTTACGTTCTACAATCCTAAATATTTTCAGAATTTTCCTCCTCTTACTTTAGAAATTAGAGGGGGGTGGACACACATTTTACCACTTTGGAAGACGCTCTAGCGCAAACTATTCAGTTTAGAAAAAAATGATATTAGAAACCTCAATATCATTTTTGAAGACCTATTCATAGATACCCCACACGTAGGGGAATGATTAAAAAAAAATTTTTGGTTTTCAGTTCTATGTATGGCGAACCCCAAAATTTATGTTTTTTTTCTATTTTTGTGTGAAAATCTAAATGCGGTTTAGAGAATACATCTACTTACCAAGTTTCAACAATATAGTTCTTATAGTTTCGGAAAAAAGTGGCTGTGACATACGGACGGACAGACAGACAGACAGACAGACAGACAGACAGACAGACATGACGAATCTATAAGGGTTCCGTTTTTGCCATTTGGCTACGGAACCCTAAAAAGTGGCCATTATCATTATCATTATTTCTCGCCCCAAATGTAACGGTGGCGGAGTTTTCTCAGCTTTAGCTCACTGTGTCAAGGTTGCCATTTCGAAGTCTCTTGAGCAAATATTTGTTCAGTCAGAATGAATGAAAATTCACAAATGAATAAATGACCGCAGGTAAGCTGCGTTTTGAGGTTGATTCTGTGCATTGGTAAATTAATAATGAGATAAATTAAAAATCCAAAGTTGAAGCAGATATGAATATGTTAGCTAAATGATATACTATTAAATTAAAATTACGTTGTAATACGTATTGCCGGTGGCACTCTGTATATATTTGTGATCACGTTCTCGAAAACGGCTCTAACGATTTCGATGAACGTTGCAGTGTAGGTAACTGGGGCGAATAATTGATCTACCTGTCTCATATCTGGGAAAATTCATTTACCCTATTTTCACCCGAGTAGAGCTCGGTCGCTCAAGTACTTTAAATGATATGAGTTCATCAGAGTACTTACGTACAAAAAGTTAAAACACATACGTATTTGTTTCAAATTAATTATTTTTATCCACACCTGTACTTACTATATTTCCTGTTGGTTACAGTTTTAAGTAGAAAAGACGAGTCTTAGTATATAGGGTGACTGGTAATTAGTGATCGATACTTAAACACGTGATAACAAACAGATTTCCCAAAGAATCATTTTTTTATTCTCATTTACGTTTATCAATAATATTAAATTCGCGCGTGCGCCTGTGGCCTATCAGCTTGTGATAAAAGTGAATTAGTATGTCGGCGCCTTTGCAAAAAGGCTACATTATGATTCACGTTGCAAACTAAACTATGACCACAGACGAGAGAGAAGCGGTCTACAATTCTCTCTGGCGGAACGTCAAGTCGTTGCGGGTAGCCATATTGACTTGGGTAGTTGTCAAGGAAGGTGGCGCGTAACAAGACGTTGACGGATCGCCGACGTCTGTTTGCTTAATCTTATTAAATCTGGTGCCACATATCACATGTGATTCAGATGCGGCTAAGAGCCTTCAAGTATATAAAAATGTGTCTTTGGGAAAGCTGTTTGTGTTTGCTGTTTAGGGAGCTTTTATCCAGCGATGGTCTCCGAAATCCTGCTTTTTTTTACGACTACGCAAAATACTGTTGAAGAATCAAACATGATTTTTATGAAAGACTAGCTGTCCGGCGCAACTTCGTTTGCGTCACATTTTCCCCGTTTTCGCAACATTTTTCATTGCTGCTCCACTCCTATTAGACGTAGCGTGATAATATATAGCTTATAGCCTTTCTCAATAAATGGGCTATCTAACACTGAAAGAATTTTTGAAATCGGACCATCTGTTTCGGAGCCTATTCAATGCAAACAAACAATCAAATCTTTCCTCTGTATAATATTAGTTTAGAAGACTTATACAAATTATCTCCAGTTATTAGTTTTAAATGAAAACCTTGTAAACTTCAAGTTACGGTCATTATGTGACGTTTCCGGCACCATTTAGTAAGATGATCTACAAAGTATACTTTAGTTTGCAGGAGAGGGTTGACTATGACCAAGTTTCTCGAAAAACTAACTTTTCTTTGTAAGTCAAATGCGTCCAGAAAATTGAGGCGGCTTCAGACAACTAAATTCAGCCGTACGAAAAAGTTTCAAACAAGACTTTAACATTATGTACATAAAATCTAATTTTAACAAGTCCTATTAAAGTTTTTGGCGTTTGGTATAATTTTATCATTTTGAAAAGGTCAATTTAATATGCATTAATGTAGAAGCAAAAAAAAGTTATGATACTTGTTACTTGTGGGCTTTTATCCCATTTTTGCGGTTTAATACCGATTATTACCAGAATATAAGTACACAGGTTATCAATAGTAGATTGTTGCATCGAGCGCAAAGTGAGTCATTAATGCACGAGTGTTATGTTGGTGCCCGAGCGCACGCGAGGGCACTAAATTATCACGAGTGCATTAATTACTCTCTTTATCGAGGTGCGTAATCTGCTTTTCTTTCAACTACCCTGACAAAATATACCTACTCAAAATAAAAACTCAAGTTAATGAAACAAAGTTTAATTCATCTTCCCTTCAAACATACAATTATTAAAAGTGCAGTTATTAAAGGTTATTAACAACTTCATTTGCAGCTGTTTTATATTTTCTGGAGTTGAATTCATATCGCTATCGCTGTCAATTTCCATGATTTTTTACCTTTTTATTTGGTAAATAAGAAGTATCAAAGTTTTACAATGGTACAAAATGCGCGCCATTTTTTTTTTTCACCAAGTCAGTTTTATTCAGCCGATTTTTACTTTCAGCCAGTAATCTTTTTGATCTAATGCATACATTTTATTAACTTAATAGGAGACATTACACCTCTGTGGTTAATTTATTTCCAAATTTAAAATTTAAAACAGTGCAGTAATGAAAAACAGTGCAATAATGAGATTTCATATAACTTTTCTGCACTGTTTTGGTTCTAAGCAAAAAAGACATCCTTTGTGATCGGTTTTGTAACATTACTGCGTAGTTGAAAGAAAAACAAATGACATTCAATTGATTTTTATCGGATCTCAAAGGTCTAAGCCAATTAACCACCACTAGAAGAATATCTTTTTATTTATTTTTGTTTTTGTCTACAAGATAGACTGGTTCGTTGGTCAAGTAATTGTTAGTGAAATTGCTGAGCATGAGGTCTTTGTTTTGAGTTCCAGGTGAGGCAAAGTGTTATTTTTTAGGGTTCCGTAGTCAACAAGGAACCCTTATAGTTTCGCCATGTCCGTCTGTCTGTCTGTCTGTCCGCAGTTCAGCTCAAAAACTATTGGTACTAGAAAGTTGTAATTTAGCATGAGTATAGACGTTAATGACGCCGAAAAAGTGGTAAAAAAAAATTTTGAAAAAAACAATTATTTAGGGTACCTCCCCTACATGTAAAGTGGGGATAATAATTATTTTTTTCGTCCTTCCCATAATGTGCGATATCGTTGGATAGGTCTTTTAAAAATATTAGGGGTTCGGAAGACCGTTTTTTGATTAAGTAATCTGTTCGTGACTTATCAAGCTTTAAAGTACCAATTTTGTTAGGGTCAAGTGTCCCCCCCGTCTACAGACTAAACGGTTGTTGTTAGAAATACAAATGTCACGGCAGTAGTACCTATATATGAAGAAGTTTAAAGGAAAACTATCACACTTAAGTGGGCTTTACAAGTTTACGAGTAATAGTCGACCAATTGTATTTTACGCGAAATTTTCGAAAAACTCCATAGAAATGTCGACAGATGGCGCTAAGCGTCAGTTGTATTGCGATGTTTCATTCCTAAATAAGTTTTAAAAAAAAAACAGTTGTTGTTGTTGTTTGTATGAAGTCAAATTAGGTAGGTAGTCATGTTTGGCTTTTAGTTAGAGCGTGGTACGAAACTATCAGTCAGCGAATACGACCCGCACTTGGCTATTATAAAACTACAGAACCTTACACTGCGCGTGGCCCGACACGCACTTTACTGGTTTTTATTTTTTATTTGACATTGTCCTACACTAGGAATTTCTCCTGTATCGTGGGTGTGTTCACAAACATTTAAACTCACATTCACAAACAGTCAGACCTGGAACCGGAACAATTAAACTGTGTACGCCATACAAATATTTGTTCCGTGCGGGGATCGAACCCGCTAGACGCAGCGCAGGAGTCCATCGCTCAGCCACTGCGCTAAGCGTGCCGTCAATTTCAGATTTTTTATCCGATTCGTACCCGGTTGATGGCTGTATGCTTGCACCCTACTATAAGAGCCATAAACAAAACTAGGAAAGTTTGGCTGCACTATTGGTACAGCTATTAAGATAGACAATAGACTTTCCTCTGCAAAATAACGAATTACTTACAAAAATATTACATTTTCTTGAAAAAGAAAAACCCTGACGTACTCAAATAGTTTTAATGGTAGTCCTAACAATGTACAAAAAGATTTCTCAAGATGTTAACACTTTCGATTCAGTTAGTCAAGGGAGGGTACAATTCACTCCCAGATGGAGAGGAAACTTTGCACTCTCGACTTCCCTCTCTGGCCGTAATGACTGAAGTTTTGTGTTTTTCTTGTCGTTGCTGCTTTACGACGATTTACTAGTACCCCTCCCAGGCTCTTTTTTGGACCGAAATCTTTAAGGTCATTGTAAATTATGTTAGGATAGAAAAGGCTTGAAATTAATCCTGATTATTAGTTTAGTAGCATCTTGATGAATTTTTCAGTTTACGAAAGTACCTTGATTTTTAATCAGGGTGTTTTCGTAAACTGTAAAATAAACCTCAAAATATGATGCAATTCGAGAAGTTCGTTTCGATTTTTCCTTAATCCCGTTTTTAGGGTTCCGTTCCCAAAGGGTCAAACGGGACTCTATTTCTATTCTACTGAGACTTCGCTGTCCGTCCGTCCGTCTGTCACCAGGCTGTATCTCATGAACCGTGATAGCTAGCTAGTTGAAATTTATACGGATTAAGTATGTATTTCTATTGCCGCTATAACAACAAATACTAAAACAGAATTTAATTAATATTTAAGGGGGCTCCCATACAAACAAGTTACTTTTTTGCTTGTTTTTTTTAATAATGGTACGGAACCCTTCGAACGCGAGTCCGACTCGCACATGACCGGTTTTTATTTATTGTTGAGATTGTGTATGTGTGCTCATCGCGTTCAGTTTCACTGGTGACATTCGCTCTTAAAATTTAAACTTTATTGAAGTCAAAAAATATCACGTTACGTTACCAGTCCCTTAAAAATATTATAAATTACTAGCTGTCCAGCGCAACTTCGTTTGCGTCACGTTTTCCCCGTTTTCGCAACATTTTTCATTGCTGCTCCACTCCTATTGGTCGTAGCATGATGATATATAGCCTATAGACTTCCTTGATAAATAAGCTATCTAACACTGAAAGAAT
Organism: Cerastis rubricosa; assembly: GCA_949152445.1. Classification (NCBI taxonomy): domain Eukaryota; kingdom Metazoa; phylum Arthropoda; class Insecta; order Lepidoptera; family Noctuidae; genus Cerastis; species Cerastis rubricosa. The sequence goes on along the minus strand of OX424542.1, from coordinate 9,900,414 downwards.
TTTTCAAATCGGACCAGTAGTTTCGGAGCCTATTCAATGCAAATAAACAAACATACAAACAAATCTTTCCTCTTTATAATATTAGTTTGATTTACGAAAATAAATTTACGAAGATTAGCTCGTGGCTAAATAATAACAGCCGCCCAGGTCGATCTTTAAGGTTAAGCCGTGCTTGCCGAGGTTGGTCTATGACCATAATTACATATCGAGTTTCTTCCGTGCCTCGGAAAGCACGTTAAGCCGTTGGTCCCAGCTGGGAAAAGGCTGGGCAGATAATGATGATTTACGAAAATAACTCCGGAGTTGAATACATTCCATATTTTAAACATTATTGAAAAATTACACAACCACACAACAACTGTTTACAGATTTTCATATGAAAACATCTGGCAAAGTTTATTCGCTTTTTTGTAAAATCAAACAAGTGACGCGAATTTACAAAAAAATATATATGTAGGCTTATTCAATTTGAGGGTTTACGAACGAATTTACAGATGGATGAACCCGTGGACCAACCCTAGTAGTAAATAACTAAACGTAGGGTTGTACGGCAAAAAATTCATGCATGGCCCCAAACTTTGAACATTATGCTGTGAGTCCAGTGTAAGCTATGATTAAAAAACTGAAGATTTTGCAAAACATACTTTAAGAGCGTTTACGCCTTACGACATTTCATACAAACTTTCTAGTTAAGAACACAATAACTCGGCAAAATAAAAGCTGATTTATATATCAAAACGGTAACAGTTCTTTAATTTCCTAAATACTTAACTGTTTCAAAAGTTACTAATAACATTTTCGAAAAATTGTGTTACAGCTAAATTAGAATTTAAAAGAAATGAAGAAAATTCCAATTATCTTTTTTGTAAAAGACATTTCGAAAATGATTTTAGTAACTTTTTAGACTTAACCTGCATATGCGTATTAAGTTTCATTGAAATCGGTTCAATCATTTCTGAAAATAAGAACTTGAAAGTTTGTATGAGATTTCGTAAGGCGTATACACTCTTAAGGCAGTTACCTAAGTATTTAGGAAATTATACAACTGTTACCGTTTTGAAATATAAATCAGTTTGTATTTTGCCGAGCTATTGTGATCAAAATGTACGAAAACGCCTCGACGGTCGCTGCCTGCTAGAGATTAAACTCATAACGTATAAAAACTGTAAGTTTTGAAGGCGGTCCGTGCGAGAAATTGAGCGTACGATAAAATGTTGGGACCACGAATTAATTATCTTATTACCTGCTGTCGTCTCTAAACACCGCCAGTGCATCGATTTCATGCCAAGTAAAGTTCTACAGTCGAACATAGTTTTAAACTAAACCGTCCTAAGTTTCAACATATCACTAACATCATAAGTGAAGACGTCTTTCACAGACAATTCTGTAATCTAAAACTCACTAGCACCCCTATCCTCAGTCGCGTCACTTTGCCCGCATCACTCGCCAAAAGTAGAAACTACCCCTGCTTATTCAAGTGGAATGGAACTCGGCCAAAAGCACTTGCTTGCATTGGAGTCCTGGCCTTACTTTGGCCTCCCACTGTACCCAGTGCGTTGTGGGATTTGATTTATTCCTATTGAGGCCTCAAGTGGGACTTTAGAACTCCACCGCTTGACCATTGCTTGTGGGTAAGGGTACCGTAAATTATGTTCGGCACTTTGTTGTGCAAGTTGATTATTCAAGGCCCAGAGGCTGTGCTGGGACAAGTATTTTATTTTTTATTCGTAAATATTTTTGCATAGCATTTTCGTGGATGATTAACGAGGCCTTCCGGGGTTTTATTTCGGGTGGCGTATGTTTTGGACCGGTTCAGATGTTTGCCAAACTTTTTTCAATATGTATGCCGGAGTAAATAAAAAAAAGAAACAAAACTGCATGCTAAGAAATTTTGGCTCCATTAGTCCTGTTTCCGTGACAAAAAATTGAATGCGTCATCCAAAAGTACAAAAATGAAACCCGATGCCAACCTGCAACAAATTAACGTCACAATCCAAATTAACATACTACCAACCGTACAAGCAAGCACTATAGTTACATGTGACCCTTTAATCTAATTTTTCATACTACCAACGATAATGGTCTCTCGGTGGAGGAAGCAGACAGTTATATATAGTTATTTCGACCTCTAATGGACTTAACCAGAGAACTATAAATTCCAACCGCCCCTTTCTAAAAGGATAATCACACAGACAACTCAGAAGCAAATGGGAATTTAGGGCTCCCAGGGTGGAGGCCTAATTGACAAAACATACTCGATTACAGCTCGTCCCTTCAAGTTGGTAGTGAAAACAAATTGGTGTGCCAATGACTTTTGTAACAAAATTAATTAGGGACCGCGTGATTTGGAATGTTTTTTGTGACGGTTCGTCGCTGGTGCTCAGGCAGGCGCGAGACGGTTTTCGGGGATGACTTTGCGGTTGGAAAAATAAGTTTTCGTTTATATGGGGGGTGTGGGGGTTAAGGAAAGGAGGATAATGTACAAAGATTGGTTTAGAAAGTCATTTTTAGGGTTCCGAACCCAAAGGGTCAAACGGGACCCTATTACTGAGACTTCGCTGTCCGTCCATCCGTCCGTCCGTCCGTCCATCCGTCCGTCCGTCCGTCCGTCCGTCCGTCCGTCCGTCAGTCCGTCTGTCACCAGGCTGTATCTCATGCACCGTGATAGTTAGCCAGTTGAAATTTCAGTTTACAGATTATGTATTTCTGTTGACGCTATAACAACAAATAATAAAAACAGAAAAATAAATATTTAAGGGGGGCTCCCATACAAAAACTATCTCCCATACAATAAATTTTTTTTTTTTTCGTTTTTATAAATAATGGTACGGAACCCTTCGTGCGCGAGTCCGACTTGCACTTGGCCGGTTTTTAAAGTAAAGTTGTACAAGGAAGCTCGGCACGTGGCCCATAATTCCCTTTTTAAAAAACTTTTCCCTACACTAGAAATTTCTCTTGTATTGTGAGCGCGTTTACAAACATTTAAACTCATATACTCGTAGGCACAAACAGCCAGACCAGGAATACCTTAAGGCCACACAAATATTTTTTTCCGAGCGGCAATGAATCCCACGACAATGCCGTCAAAAATATGTCAGAAAATATTATTATATCAGGGAATTAGGAACTGCAGTGGCCAATATGGATATCTTTGAACCGACTGCGTGCTCAAGATGGCCGCTGCCGATGCAATTTGGCTAGATGGGGAATAATCGACCCATTTCGGACACAATGAGAGTGTGGAGCCCCAACACAGGAAATGCCACACCTTCTCTCGTCCCCGTCGTGCAACTAATTGCACCTTCCAGGACTTGAATGAGGCAAACGACAGAGCTGTCCCGGTTGGTACTTACTGATCGGACGAAATCTGAGTCATCGATTCGAGAAGAAGAAGATATTAGAGAATATTGTGTCAGAAGTAACATTTTAAGTCAGTCATCAACTTATTCATCATGAACCAGCAATCCACTGCTGGGCATAGGTCTCTTCAATTCCACTTCCTACTTCGCGATGCTTGCTGGCATAATTTAACTACTTAGTTTCTTGTACCTTCTTCATCTCAACTTACCTTTGTTACATTATCGAAGAGTTAGTAATTATAAGTTGAGCTGTTATGAACAGTTGAGTACTTAGTTTTGAAGTTAACTTTAAGTTCTACCTATAAGTTTAAACTTCAGGTTTTTACAAACTATACTGCTTGGGTAGGTATGAATTTTTCATACACTTTTCTGTAACAAAAAGTTCAATTTTTAAACAATATGAAACTTCCCAGTTTCTATAATAACATACCTTTAAAAGCGGAAAAAACTTTGTTGTTATCGTACTAAACTTCAACATTTTATACCAAAATTATATTAACTTAGTCCATTTTTAGATCTCTCCTAACCTAAATAACTTTTTGAAAAATAACTCGGTAAGTAAGTATGTATATAAAATGTGAAAAAAAAACAAGTTAACTTAAAGGTTGTTTAGAGAAGCCGAACACGATCGCTACTCAATCAATCATAAAAATAAAGGCGGAAAGTTTTGACATTAACTTTTTACTGTGACATATATTATGTACATTAAAGTATTAACTATGTTACACATTTTGCGACGGATACGCATAGACACGGGTTGAATTGACGTAGAATTTCGATAAAGAACTTATTTTGACAAAACACTTGTTAGTTTGAGGTCAATATTTACTTGAAGTGATACAAAATACACCACCGCGCTCCTGAACTCAAATTGCTGACGTTGCTAATAAACCTGCCAAATTAAAATGGGGCTGGACAGGCCATGTCTGCCAGATGGCATGCATGGCTGGCAAAGCTGTGGGCCCACATTACACAAAATTGGAGCCGTGAAACAGCTAGACGGGGTCGCGGCAGACCGAGAAAAAGATGGCGGGACGCGTTGAGTGGCTTTCTCGTTAATAGGCGAGAAGTGGCAAAAAACCGAGAAAAGTGGAATTAATAGAAGGATGCCTTTGCCCAGGAGTGGAGAAGATCAGGTTAAAAAATAAGAACAATAATAAATAAAGCGAATTTTAACCATGCTTTCTCTATTATCTACGAGTACATCCAGTGAATTGGCTGAATGACAAACTAAGATATTTCTTATTTTGTCGGATGAGATAAATAATCTTTTATCGAAGTGATATATTATTAAAAAACCGGCCAAGTGCGAGTCTTACTCACACACAGGGTTCCATAGCCCCAAACAATATTTTGAACTGTCTTTCATTAGCTAGTAGTATTAGTTAGTAAGCTTCAAGTCAACCGCAAAACTAAATTGGTTTTTCATAGTATGTTAATCAAAAACAAAGTTACTGCTGCAGTTTGATGAAAAAGTCCCATATCTCAAAAACTAAACATTATATCTTATTAAAACCAATTTTCGTTGATAGTTTTTTATACGTTCTACAATTCTGAATATTTTCAGAATTTTCCTCCTCTTACTTTAGAAATTAGAGGGGGGGGACACACATTTTACCACTTTGGAAGTGGCTCTTGCGCAAACTATTCAGTTTAGAAAAAAATGATATTAGAAACCTAAATATCATTTTTAAAGACCTATCCATAGATACCCCACACGTATGGGTATGATGAAAAAAAAAATTTTGGTTTTCAGTTCTATCTATGAGGAACCCCAAAATTTATGTTTTTTTTTCTATTTTTGTGTGAAAATCTTAGTGCGGTTCACAGAATACATCTACTTACCAAGTTTCAACAGTATAGTTCTTATAGTTTTGGAAAAAAGTGGCTGTGACATACAGACGGACAGACAGACAGACAGACAGACAGACAGACAGACAGACAGACAGACAGACAGACATGACGAATCTATAAGGGTTCCGTTTTTTGCCATTCGGCTACGGAACCCTAAAAAGACGCTTTAAAACGGTTGGAGGGGAGACTAAGTTCATCGATTAATCACCAAACCTTTTCCAATCGTCTGTTATTTTTTTATTTTAAATATGAAAAATGTTGAAAAATGTAAGGAACAAAGAAATTAAAGTAATCACTTTTAAGTAATCGCTGGTCGACGATGAAATCTTAGTTTTTAAAATAGTATAGAACGGTAGCAGACTTCAGTATTCGTTCACTTTCTAAATTTTTTGAACGTTGTAAAAAACACACTAAATTAATCTAGTTCACCGAGAGTAATTACTATGTGTTTGTTTTTTTATATTATTTTCATGAATTTTGTCTCTTGTTTACTTAGATTAGAGCCACAAAAATGTAAATTCTTGCTGATTTTGGAAACACAATGCATATACCCACAAGACCACCAACAAGTCTATTAATAGTGATGAATTTATCAAGTAAAGTGAAAATTTCAACATAAAGTACTACGAGTAACCATCATAGTTATCCTGAAATACATAAGCATCGTTTTTGTTTTCTGTCTTGCTCTGTCCAGCTTTGAGCAAAGGCCTCCCTACACTCTTTCCATTTCTAGCAAACCCATGAACATTGCATCTTCAAAAACTTGATGGTAACGCTGCTGGTGGACAAAGTCAAAAATTTATTAAAGCCCACCTCTATGCTACAATCCACCTTTACGCTTCTAAACGGTAATCTTAACTACAAAACCAAAATCTCCTATCTTCCTTACTCAACAAACTTCCAAACTAACTATTTAATAAACATCAACTAAGCACAGGAACAAATGTATCCACATCAAACTTAAGGTACAGCACTTGAGTACCATCGCTCCAAGCGTAAACTTGTTTCATTTAATACAGAACTTGTTTAAGCTGTAAACTCATACACACTAAACACTCAACTTAATACAGCAAAACTTTGTCAAGCTAACAAAGCTGCGCAGCATTCCGACTGAATCGATGCAAAAAGTAGTTTTGCCGATAGTACCTAATATTGGTGGAGTTAGTAAATGGAGTGATAATGAACAGCGGGACACAAGAAGTACTTTCCAATTGGATAAACTTGTGTTTAAATTACCATTTGAGCTTGTGGTGATCTTTAAGGTAAATCTGACAAGGTTATTTTGGATGACTTGCTCATGGACTAGTAAGTTGAAACTTTGTGTAGTAGTTTTGAAATATAGCAGTACATTAATTTGTATTTAAAAACTCGCTCCAGTAAGTATCGTCGGCCGAATGTTTACAAACACAAACATCTGTTTTCAATACCAGTTAGTACGTATAAATGTTGATGGTCGGAGAGGGAGAGGAATACCAAAGAAAAGATGAATTGATTGTATGAGGAATGATATGTAGGAAAAAGGAGTAAATGATCGTGTGAGGAACGCTTGGGGAGAATAGAAGGAAAAAGGTGTTGTGCAACCCATAAATCACATGGAACATGGACAGGAAGATGATGATGATGATAATATTACGTTTTAGTAGCGGCTGCATTCTTAAAATTAAAATTACCAGAAACTTTGCAAATTCTATATTGAATCGTTCAAAGACATCGTTCCACACACTCCGGCTGTTTGCACAAAAGCTGGTTTAGAAGAATTCTTTGAAACCAGCATTGAACTAACTGACTTGAAGCGGTGACCGATATCTTCTTTAAAATAACTAGAAGTTGGCGCTCCGTTGGTCTTGTAAAGAGTTTGTATAGACAGCTTTTGCTACCGACTTTACTTCCTGCTTTTATGATGGAAATAAAATGAAAGGACGGTTTTACAGGTTTTAATTTAGAGACCGTACAATGGGTCGAACTGCCAGTCATGTTAGATATTAACTGCTGGGGCATTATGAACTCTAAGGCGTTTACGACATGGCAACGGTGACTGATAGTCTTATTATTAACACCACCATGAACACCATTATCGTATACTATTAAATATGCGATAATGGTGTTCTAGTGGTTGTTATTGCTTTAGTTACCAGTTAATTGAAGAATTTATTGAATGTGTTTAATTTTATGAATTTGGAATATAAACAAGCTTCAGGCCAATTTTAAATAGTGATTACCTTTAGTGGCCATTATGATATGGCAAGATGATAAGTAATAGAGAAGTATGGAAGAAGGAGACATGCTGCATCGACCCCACATGAATCGCGATAAAGGCAAGAGAATACATGAGCCGTACATATGCCGTTGTACATGAGCTATATATCATTTATCTCTTAATTTTATGTACAATAAATAATAAGAATAAGAGAATGATCATGATTATTTTGACCATAATTAAGTGTTGCTGACATCGAAGCTTTTTTTAAAAAAAGGCTAGTAAGCACCAAAATGCTTTAAAGACATACAAGAGATTTTGTTTTAATGAAGGTGGATGTTTATAGTACTTTTCTTTTGACAACAGAAAAGACCATTGTCAAAACCAAACCTTCTAGCTTGCAAAAATCCCAACGCACAATCCTATAACCGATTTTGTCACCATAGCTGCCGCTAAATATTTTATAGGCTTTGGCCGCCAAAAATCAATTTAAGACAAGGAAGTTAAAAGAAGGGGTCGCTTACCCGCTTATCTATCGTTGGCAGCTGTGCTGAACAACCCCATGGGCTGAGGGTCCAATGTTTTTATTAATATCGAATTTTTGTCTCTCTACGCCTTGTTTTTCTTGCGATCAGCGAGAATATTATCAAGGAATATTAAGTGGGGGATATTTACGTTTTTATCAAGACAAAATTGACAATATTCAGGGGTGAAATAAATCGGCGAGCTGGTTTTGGTGCTGTCGCTGATTTGTTTACAACACTGTATTGCAAGAATGCTTTTACGTCACTTTAGTACACTTTGTATGAACTATTGCAAATAATAGACCGGCCACATTACCTTACAATAGATAGTTAGTTTATAATTTATTTTTTTAAGAAATGTGATTGACTATGTTAATGTTAAAAAAAGTTTCATAGCCACGTTTCACTTGTTTTATCTTCTAGATGACAACTGCATCATCTTTTTAGGGTTCCGTTGCCAAATGGCGAAAACGGAACCCTTAAAGAATCATCCAGACACTGTCAGTCAGTGAGTCCGTATCTGACAGCCGTTTTACTCCGATACTGTTGCCACTATGGAGAATAGGTGTCTTCCATGACCTGCGACCCAATGATGTGAAATTGCTCATATGAAAAAAAAAAGAAGGAGTTACCCTCTATGACCCTTAACTGAGGGTATGTCTAATAACAGCTCTTGAAAAATGATATCTAGGTTAAGTCAATGGTTGGTGAGGTATTCGCTTCTAAAGCTGTTAAAATTGAGTCCGGCGAGGTCTAAATAAAATTAAAAACCACAGTTTTGGTTTTTAATAACCATAATATTATTATCTTATATGTACAATGAAATACCAAGACGTCTTATAAGTCTAAAGTTCTTTTTTTAATTCAAAAAAAATATATAAAACGGATGTTTTTCTTTCGATACAAAAGACAAAAGAGGATTCAAGAATCTAACTCCTACGTAAATTTGTAAGTAAAAACAGACAATGCTTGTTTTCACAATTAATAATATAATTAAAGTGGCTGAAAATTACTACACTGATGAAAAATCAACTCTAGCCGCTGATCCGAATGTTGAAAATCCAACAAGTAATTAATTTACGTACCTATCTATCAGTCATAGACCCATTACTAAAAAAGACTTGTTTTCTTTTGTCCTCATTACATTATTTTAAATATTTTGTTAACCTTTAACACAATATTTAAAAGATCGGCCGTTTTTTTTTATAACAAAAGAAAATGGAATCTTCTGAATACAGGGCTCTTTTTATATAACCTAAACAAATTGAAAAGTGTTTTGTATATTGCTAGGAAAAAAGTGGTTTTTGTTTATTTTTACTGCTATTAAAATGTTGTTGTTATTCAGGCAGACCCAAACTTCTTTTTTGTTCAAACTGTTTTCAATTTTAGGCGAAAATACCTACATAGTGCAAACTATAGTATGTTCCTATATGTATATCAAATTTATGCTAACAAAATGGTATTTTTCTTATTTATTTAATTTTACTCTTTCACCATGTGTACCACTCTTATGGTCATGAAGTTTAAATAAATAAAACAAAGTATTTGAAATCCTATAATTCGGTAGGTACCAACATAATGTTCCAGTGTATCAGAATGAATGCTAATATCCACTGTCTACAATCTGTACCAGTAAAAATTAAATTAAAAAATTAAAAATCCCCGACCGTCGGGGGACCGCTAAGAAGACCGCTTAGTACAAGCACAGAACAAAGCGGAGCCCCGACGCTACGACGTTTGGATTAATTTATTTTTGGCTTTTTGGAGGTTTTTTATGTCGGGGGTTTTTTAAATTTTTAATTAAATTTTTTTTTCATCGTTTTTAAACTTATTTTATTTTTTCATAGCCTTGACTGTCCTACTCCTGGGCATAGGCCTCCCCCTTTCCTTCCAATTTTCTCGATGTTGCGTCTCTTCTCGCTAATTAACGAAACCAAGAAAAGAGGAGGGGGTCGCCCCCCCCCCCCCTAAGCAATGCCCATGGTGACAGGCGACAACATTTCAAATTTCAAATAGACTACCTGTGTAAGTTGTTTATATCCCTTCATTAACTAGAAAAGAGGTGATGATCTTCAAACGCTGAGCAGATTTTCTCGAAACATAGCTAAGAACACTCTCGATTAAAATACCTTTCAAACGACACCACTTTTATCAAAATCGGTTCATCCGTATGAGCTACGATGCCACAGACAGACACACAGATACACAGATACACAAGTACACAGATACACACGTCAAACTTATAACACTCTTTTTTGGTCGGGTGTTAATAATGGTCAGCAATGCACGCGACATCCAAATTAACTCGCGTTGCATTTTCTCGAAATCGGATCATTGCTCACCGATTCAGAACTTTACGATAAGTCATTTGATATTTCGATTCGATTCGATATACCCACAATAGTAACATGGATTGTCTAACTAGTGGTTACGTTATTGATGTTGTTTCAAATTATGGCTAATGCTTTGTCCTGCCCTAGACATGATCTGGCATTTACCAGGCGTAAATTTGATTCAGGCACAATGTAACGTAGATATATATTTGACTGGTTTGCCTGCGATATCCCACTGCTGGGCCCACTACTGTTCTGGGGCTTCTCATTGTGACTTCCAGTTCCTTCGATCCAAGGCCAATGTGGACCACTGTTGGTTTTCTCCTGCTCGTCCCACCAAGGAAATGTAAAAATGTATTTAGTGTATTTTGACCAAACCAAAAGTCGACCTTTTGCTTTAGTCAAAAGTTTTCTATGCGATTTCTTCTTATGGGCTCATAGTATCACAGTTTTCTCTGGGCAACGATCGTCGTTCGATCGTTTATTCAAATTATTCCTTCAAACAGTTTCATGTTTAAGAATAAATAATATCTATTTTAAACTCCAAATAAATCAAGTACCTATTTAAGAGGCATCAATGACCACCCATTTTGTCACCACTGCCAAATAGTTTGCTGGTTCAAATTTGGATCATAAGCTAAAGTATAAGAGTTTTTATCAGCTTAAATAGTTAGGTAGCAAACGCCTGCAAACAATGTGATATTACAACACCCGAGTAAAACAATGTTACAAAGATATCGACAGGAGCTTTAAACTTCGACCCCTCAGAACAGTAAAACTAAAGATATTGTAGAAATGTTACCTTGGGGGAACATTTTATTGTACTGTAAGTGGTTGATTATTCAAATCAATAGTTACTTAGTATTTTTTATGTTTCTTTTACAAAGTAGCTTTTATATTAAAGTTCTCTCATTTGTGTTTTATTTGCACCACTTCAGAAACTTGTAAATTTCCTCGCTTTAGTGGACTGTTTTATCTATGCAGGTTTCACAGGATTATTAAAGCATTATTGCACCAAAATACAAAATTAAACAAAGTAAAGACATATGTAATATATTTATGGATACACTTAATGACATAAGATACATGTTACTACTCACGTAAGAAGTGATATTATCCTTAAGCAAAACACATAAAAGAGCAGGTCATAAGTAAAGTATGTTACGTTTGGGGTCGGCGTAAATCTTCTTCGATAGTGAGATAGTGGCGTGAAAATATGTCTGCTTCATTTTGTAGTGGGTGAACCTTCGCGGATCCCCCCTCCATTACTTACGCACCTTGAGCCTCGGAAACATTAAGTCCTGAAAGAACAAACTTCAAACTTTGACAATAAAAATGTCTCAGGCACTAATTTTTGCCCAAAACTTTTTCCACCAATAATTCACAATAATAGTCCCCAATAAAGTTTGACATTAAAACGTATTAGTAAAATTAATTGTGCAGCGAGTGGACTGTATACATACGTAGCAGCTAGCAGGTCACTGGGAACTCCCAAGAGAGGGGTTCTTTTTAGGAATAAGTACTTTAATAAAACAAGTCTTTAATTACTGTAAGCGATTGAGACTGAATTAAAATACCCTAATTTTTACGGAGCCAAACGGACATAGTGATCTTCTAGACTTTACAATTATTACTGGTTACTTAGTGATTGGCGCGTCCTCTTTTATAACTTATTGTTTCTGGAACATTCGGTGGCCGACCGTTGTGGACCGTGCGCTCACACACACTTAAAAAAGTGCAGGCTCAATATAGGGTATTTTGACTCACACTCCTTCAAATCCTTTATTAAGATTACATTTTTGCTGGCCAGCGGACCCTAATTACGCACACATATAAAGGGCAAACTCGCGTCCAAGCTCACGATTGGTTGTAAACATTTTGGTAGGCATAACAAACCTTATTACTATCTTTTGTTAAATTAATTTTGCTACTCAGTAACAGGTGGCGTTGTGCCATGACGTCACATTTCTGAATCGCGGTGTTAAGATTTTCCTGCATCGAATGACATCTGCGATTTATTTTAAAGAGAAAGATATTTTAGAGACTTTATACAATTTAAAAGATCTTAGAACTAACTTTAAACAAATATAACTATAGTATCTAAATTAACTAAGTATAAGCATTTTAAGCAGGCTAGTTACTGTCGTGCACATTAATACTAAATTCGCGTTTCAAACTAAACGAAATAATTCCACATTTCCGAATAAACGTTCATGTTGTTGCCCCAAATAATAATGAATACCTTAAACAATTTAATTTTCACTCTCTCGGTTTTCAGACATCGAAAATGACAGTTTAATCGCTGTCATACAACATTGCGGTTTAATTACGGGATCCGACCCGCGTCGCAAAGTGTTTAAATATAGCTGTCACATCCAAATAAAACGCCCTTCTCACATCCAAGAGGAAAAGTCATCGGGGAAATTCGTGGGGTGCGACGCACCGGCGTGTTTTCACTCCAGCCAGTGCCGTTTACGCCGACGCCGCGAGAGGGCGCCGTCCGCGCTCGCGTACCGACCACGTGACTTGTTGCTCGAAACACAATCCCGTCGCTCACACACAAACAAAACATGCATCCCGATGCAACGTGACGTGTTTATTATGATACCGACAACCTACAACTCACGGACATGAATTTCATAGCGAAACCCCTCTACAACCATGCCAAACTTCTCATGCTATTAAGTTTTGCGCTCGCAATATTACTCACCGGCGTATTTCTCCGCACAAAAAATAAGCAATCACAAATCACGATTTTGGACGAAATTCAAGAGCTCGAGGACAGCACTGAATACGAGTCTATGATAAATTCGAGCGCAACTGAGCCGAGGAAAACGCGAAGAAAAGAATACCTGTACCGGCTTTTGACAAATACGACCCGTTCCCTCATACAAATGGAAATAAAAGCTAGGAGACTGGAGGAAAATATGCGTAGGATTAAGGAGAAGACTGCAGATTTATTGTGGAAGAATAAGGACAAAGCTTTGTGGCATATTCTGTTCAAGAATATAAGCAGACATATTTCAATCAGACATGAATTCCACCAGCACGCAAGCCTGAGACGAATTATGCAGGATAGTAATACGCATACACATAGTCGAAAGACGGGACGGAGAAAACTTTTATTGCGTAGACGACGATAAGTGCATCAATAGTTGCTAAGTACATAGACGTTTGTATACAAGTTACGTGGGAGACTTTTTTAAATTCTGAACTGACAATAAGCGTATTTTAAGTCGTATTGTGTTTCGAAGTACGATTGGAAGCGGAGTGCAGGCGTTTGTTTCACAGAGCACGTATGTACGATATGTCTGTCTTATTTCTTCATGTCTTTTTTATTTTGTGGAGCTATATCTTCGCCTTGCAGGTTCTTAACGATGTTACGCTCACAGAATGATATTATTGCTCACATTTTACTCGCAGGATGGTTCCGTTTTGTCTTATGGTTGGCTCAGGTATCTTGATTAATGGCGCTCTTGATGATTTCGTTGGAGATAAAAAAGGGAATTCGGATGTTTTCCGTTGGACAGACTGACGAAGCTAATTTTACTTTGACAAGATTAATTGAAGAAGTTATATTTTGTTTTCACTTAATGCTTTTTGAAAAAGATGTTTTAGCAAAATGGGGCTGAAGTAATTTTGTTCTCGACGAGAAAGCATCTGTATTTTTGCTTTTAATGAAGACTTGCCGAGTTTTTCGTGATTGACTATGGTCGTTCTATAAATAGCTATTAAACCTTTGGCAAAACTTAATACTATCGCAACTTTGAAGTTAATCACTGCCGTAGACATTTTTATGATTGATGTTTTTTTTTGTTTCGACACTTGCCTGATATGAAGCCAGTTCCCACTTATTTCATATTTAATTCCTAATTAAAATTCAAAATCAAATTCAATTAAACAATTCACGTTACCATTACAGCAATTTTTTATTTGAATCTCAAAACTTTTCTTATTAAACCTGATCTTATTTAAGAATTTATTTCACTTCATTGCTGAAGCTTTATAACCTCATTATATTTTCTGTTTGATTTTTTCTTTGTCATAATAAGTTCTGTTTTATTAAATCGAAAATTACTTTCATGTATAACACTAAAAGCCTTTATACTCATGTTATTCCTATCAATAGGCTTCAGCTCTACGATTTCACTCAATTTATTTATATTTACTTAAACGGTTTTGTTATAATGGAAAGGGTTTTCTCGTTTTCAGTTTCATTATTTTGCTTTGTAGAATTCGTATCACATAAATTCAGTTGAATTTGTTAGTTCTTTTATCCTTTGTTATTTCGTTGCGGATCTAAATGGAGCTCAGTTGCTAATCCAGAGAATATATTTTATAATTATTTATTTATGAATACACAAATTACTTAACGGAATATTACATTAAGATAGAAGACCACAACGGTGCTGATAGGAAATTTGGATTAGAAATGTAGGCACAGTGTGTAGAAAAGACATAACATAAAAAAATATATTAGAACTTTAAACAAATTTACAAAAATATACATTACCTACCTCCAGGACAATATTGGTCTTTATATCTGAATTTGGTAAGCCATTTACGCGTTATTGAGATATAAATATCTACACAAAATTCTGGATTGTATTCCTCCCCGACCCTCGCTCGAGCCAGCCCGCGATACTGTGCCAGTAGTTTTAAATCAGCCCCTAAATGATGATATCATTCAGATCCAGCCTGTCCCCATGCAGTCCTCCCCCAGCGACGCCCTAAGCCGAGGCTCGTACCCCACAGGGGGTGCCCTTAGCGTGTAGTCGCTTAGTTTGTAAGTTTTATGCCCTGGCTGGAGGCCTTACTAAACGCAAACGACAAAAAAGCAGACGACAACCTCCTAGGTTGAACTGCGAGATGCCATTACCAAAAAAAAAAAAACTGGGTTGTATTATCAAATAACGTATGATTTTTATAAATGACCGAATAAACAATGAATCAGCTTCATCCATAGCAAAGTAATTAATGCAAATCATTATCAAACTCCACAAGTCAAGTTCACGGCATAGTTTGAACTTTCAACAACTTGCACAATAATTTTCTCGTACGAACCGGTAGATCTTATTCACAAAAGTCAAGGCGTTGGAAAGAGACAGCGATATCTGTCAAATATCATAATCAAGTTCTGTTTGCACACTTTATTTACTACGAGTCTTTGACTAGTTGTTCCACTATCGTCAGTGTGACCAGCGGTCAGTTGAGCTGTGTTAAAAATATGTCGTGTTGTAAGTAATCATTTTTATTCATGTTTATCAATTTTTGCTTCAAACTCTTTTGCAAGCTCTTTTTCACTTCCAACTTTAATCTTATCTAGTTGTTTTAGTATTAGAACCAAGTTTGAAAACTCACATCTATTTCATTGTCAAGGTTATTTTGGTTTAAAATGTGTTTATTTCTATTTAGACGCCTGTTGATAGTAGTGCTATTTTCGATATGGGTACCTTTCCATAGGTATTCTAGAACACTTGGTTTCAATCGAATTTATTTGGTAATATAAACACCTCATTTGGTTTAAACCTTTCTAGGAAACTTATTATGTGTTTACCGTACCATTATATGTTTTTGTATTTACATTGTATCTACTCACGTTTGTAGTTGTTTGCCTACTAACTTACGTTTGTTCAAGAATGTATTTGTTAACTACCCATAGTAAAACATGTTAAAACACTTGTCTTTATCTTTGAACGATAAAAGTTGCATTTCAACTCAGTCTGTTTACATTACCAGCACTAGAGTAAGAAATGTGGGGTTTCACGCTTGCAATCACAATCCTAATGGAAGATAGTGATGCGCATAATTGCACATTAAGAAGTATGTCTGTTTAGGAATGAAGAATGAAGTTCTAGGGCAATTAATAAACTAGTTGCCAAAAACAATGTTGTAAGATTTAACTATAGAATTCACCTAGTTGCCAGCAGCGTTAGGTATAATAAAAAGAGGTACTTACCTATAGGTCGTGCTGTCAAGAATCCGTCACAATCGTATTGCACAAATTCACTTTTTTAATTCATTTTTTTATGCTGTATGGTGTCGGACGTAAAGAATAACACCATCCCATATCTTCCCGTGGGTGTCGTAAGAGGCGACTAAGGGATTTGCCAGAGAATGGGCAGCAGCGTTCTCTGTGCTTTTGTGACAACCGTACCTGCCAAGCGTGCCGATTATGGCAAAACCCCCCCTTGGGGGAGGCCTATGTCCAGCAGTGGACGTCTTTCGGCTGAAATGATGATGATGATGATGACTTTTTTAATTTCATAACGAGATTTAACTAACATTTGCCTATCGTCATCATCATACACTAACACTTACAATATTTAACCGGCATAAAAAGGAGGTTTTCAATTCTTCCTTATCCTTTAAACCCCAATATGCTCCCAAGTCGTGTTCCACACGGCTGCACCTATATCGCTATTTGTCAGCTCTTTAACAAACTTATTCGTCCGTGTCACATGATAAGCGAAATAAAAGAACGGTAAAAGGTCATGGTATGAAAAAAAGTGTCAAAAACATCAAGCGGGTTGCAATTTATCATTTCTGCGTTGCCCGAGGCGTACCCCTCAAAGCGCCTTAAACGAGCTTCTCTCAAACGAACCCTAGTGATTTTAATCTCACTGTTTAGATAAATCTCCTTTTTTGAGGATAGAAAAAATCAAGTCCTCTGAATATTAAACTCGGTATGGATTTAAGAGAATCTCAAAGCTACGGAAATAAGTGGAAACGAACAAAGTAGGTACTTGTTTTAAATTCTGGATGGTGATCGATATAATCTTAAGTGGGTTCCTAATAGGATTGAGAAGCTGTTGTTTTAATATCCTTTGTTACCTTTCACACGAAATTGATTTATTCATTAATCCATTGAACGATTCTTGTTCGACACTTAATCCAATATTGAGCTACAATATCGAAAAAACGTCCCCTAAACGTTAGAGGTTGAGTACGAGACAAATAGGACATGCGTAGATAGAAGCGCTGGATTTAAAAGCTATTTTATTATTACGGCATTATTATTCTAGACCTAAGATAAGACTAACTCATCATAGGCTATAAGAGTAGAAGAAGAACAACGGAACTATGAAGGATGAAATGGCAAAAATTCGAAAAATCTAAATAAAAAAGCAATAGTCATTTTTAATTCAAATTTGGTTAATAATAAGCACTTTTTGAACGTCAAAATTACAAGAAACAGTCCACCAAAACGGTGGCCTTTCGCCACATCCTAGTGTTTTAGCTGGGAAGAAGAAGTGGCGTAACGAAATCCCCAGCAACATATCTGTCTGTTAGGTTAGAAGAACTAGATTCTAAACAATAGAGTTCAAATTAATTTAAACAAATAATCGATAACATTAAGTTAATGTCACATGTTAGCTAACTGTGTTAGCTACTAGTACACCAATAATAAAATAAAATATTACAAAATATACTCAAGAATAAACAAAGCCTCCAGACATAAAGGGCGTGCCCGCTTACACGGGCAAACAGACGAAAAAAATAAAATGAAGTAAAATAAAAATCCATGCATGAAGTTATATAACATATCAGTAAGCTAATTTGGAGAAAGAACATAAACATTGTATTGAGTTCAACCTAGCGACCAACTATTCTTATCGTTTAAATAAGCGTTATGGACTACTATATAGGCCTTTGAACAAAGGTTAGATTTCACTTTAGGTTTAAACGCATTAAGTGGCAAGTCTAGAAATGAAGATGGTAGCTTGTTGTAAAAGGTTATACCAAGCCCTGCGAATGAATTATGAACCTTATGAATCCGGTGAAAGGGAGCACGTAGTTTATGCTTATTTCGGGTGTTTATGTTGTGAATATCACTGTTTTTACTGTACAAATGGATATTTTGTCTAATATATAAAATGTTAGCGAAGATGAATGGTGAAGCCACCATGAGATCTCTTTAAAAAAATCTCTCAGAGATAGTCGTGCACCCAGCTGGTAAATTAAAACTGTGAAAATGTAGTACATGCCGAGATGACGAGTAATAGAGAAATCACCAAAAGAATAGAGATAAAGGCAAAAGAGTGATGACGATGATGACGTAGGTAATACTATAATCGAAGTTATATTTTAGAGAACAGAATCTATACTATATTAGGTAGGTTATTTTCTGTAGAAATTTATTTTCATCACAACTTTGTCGTCATTTCCACATTATAGGTTCCTTTAACGTTGCAATACAACGACATAAGTACATAGTCCTGTGTATTACTGGACCATCGTAACTGCACTAAGCATACAATCAGTGTGCCAGACACTTGTTAACCGGCTAAGCTATTAATGTCAAGGTAATTTTTTATATTATGCAAACAGATCTTGTGTTTTTTTTTTAAGTAGCAAAGTACAGGTAAACTAGAAAAAGTACGCGTTTCGTTAATTTTCATGTTATTAAATTCCACCACTTCAAAACAGAGTCACAGCTTCTTAGTTTTGCACCTACTACTGCACTTTCAAGTGTAATAATCATCAGTAATTTATCATGGCCCGTTCGTATTTCCGAAGATAGGCGATGATTGACGAGGCGTATACTTTTTCCTGCGAGTTCTGTATGTTCTGTAATAGCTTGTTTATCAAATCTGCTAGATTTCATTTCGCGCGAAAACCACAAGTTGCACTTCACAACAGTTATCAAAATACCAGTGTAAATAGAATAGTTTAGGTTTTTTGTATTCAATTGGAATTAACGATGCCACGCTATTTTCTCAATATGTTTGCCAGAAGCATTACAGTAATGATCACCAGTAGCACCCACCCTCATGTAAACGTTATTTGAGTGTCGAAACGGGGTCCATATTGGCTCACCTAAAGTTCTTTACCCGAAATTGTTCTTCCTAACGATTTGTAATCCGAATGATCATTCTTCCTAAAATATATCAGCCTAAAGTTTTCATTTATACTATTTGTAGTGCTACTGGCGATGTTCATAACACTCATGTTTCCGAAAATTGTAATTAATAATATCATTAATGTAAATAATTTAAACTCCTACTGTTTTTTATCATAACTCTTTTATCCCTAAACATAATTACCATAATATTTTCACTGATACTCAGATAGAAACATTTACCAAGTGTAATAAAAATATATGTGAGTAGAAGATGATATTTAAAGTTTTAATTTGGGTGGGGATTAGGTCAGAGAGTCGTCTTGGGGGCACTATGAAAAAAATACTTAGAAAAATTTTGCGACCAATTTCGAGGTAGCGCTCGCCGGCCGCTGCCGCGGCACCGCTCGCTTCGCTCGCTCGACTCGCGCGTAGTTGGTCACAGTTCTAACCTAACCTAACCTATGGATATCTTTCTAGGTACACACCGCAATAAATAAAAAAGTAAAAGTTACGCAAAATCAATGTATATAATACTGATTACTATGAATAAAAAGAAATCTAAACAAAAAAGATATGACTTTGAATAATAGTGTAAAAGATGGTTATGTTGAGAAAATATAGGAAAACAAATAAAAGTATAATAGATGTTTATTGTTACTGACATTATGAAGTTGAATGCTTCGGAATTATGAACATTAGAGACAGAGTAGTTAGGAATTGCGATTGTTAGGATGAAAAATGTTAGGAAGAACATTTTCGGATTTCCAATTATCGGAGTTGAAAATTTAGGTGAACTTTGGCGCACCCGTCGAAACGTCTATGTAGAACTTGTAAGTTTTATAAGGTTGGAACTGCTGGCCTACCATGACGTCTTAAAGCAGTACTGTTTTACTCTTATTCCAGTGTGGGAAAGAGACGGAGCTATACAGGATGTCTAGCGCCATCTCTTTCCCACACTGGAAAAGGAGTAAAAGAATAATGTTTTGCAGCAATAATGCCACCCATAATTGATGCAATTGCTTGCCACAAAACAGTTTAGAGAATCTAGGCCATCATTTTAAGATTTTGTTTGAGCTTAAACAAACACAATGTATTATTTACAACAACAAAAAAACATTTACGTGCTTTATACATAGTTGTCACGTCTATTTAGTATTTACACGATTCCAATTAAAGGTTTCTTAAGCTAGTCTTCTCCACTTAGATTTGTACATTTGATTAAGAGAGAGAGGGAGAGAGATTAACCCATTAACATAATCACGATATTATGTCAGGAAACGATAGCTGATGTTAAAGAACAAATTTACATTCAAAATTATACTGAACCTGTTTCATTTTCAATATTTTTCAGTACACAAATAGCTAAAAACGGTATCTACCAATAAGAATACAATATATTTGTAATAATAAACCAAAATGTTAATTTCTAAGAGAAAATGGGAGAGACCCAATGAACCGTGATCTCAGTTAAAATAAATAATAAATATCTTTATGTCCAAAAAATACAAAGCTTATAATTTTGAATTAATGCACTTACATTAAACATTTTGATACTTCACAAATCTGTACATAATAGATTAAACTCTGTCTCTTAAACTAGGTTATCCTGTATCTTATGAGACAGAGTTTAATGCCCTTCTTTTACCAACTCGCGCAACAATATAAATTAAACAGAAGGTACATTATGGTCGCGTGACATTGATACCGTTGGACCAGAAAGAAAAGTATCCTAATATGATTAAGATTAGATTGCGCTTTAATAACGCAAGAAGCAATTAATGTATTAAATAAAAGGGGTGTTTTGACACAGAAAAGCTAGCACTATGGCGTCTTAAAGCAGTATTGTTTTATCTTATTCCAGTGTGGGAAAGAGACGGAGCTATACAGGATGTCTAGCGCCATCTCTTTCGCACTCTCGAATAAGACTAAAACAATAAAGCTTTAAGACGTCAGGGTAAGCCATCAGCACGCGTAGCATGACCACTGCAGAAACCAGTTCTGTCTACGAAAGAATCGACATAATGACAGATAGACAATGACAATGTGTCAGTTTTTCGATTCTTCCGGCGACATAGCCCGTTTCTACGGCGGTCATGCTACCCGTGCAGGTAGCGAAACTGGCGATATGTAGGAGATTCTGTAGAACTTTTCAGTGAAATACAAGCTTGTGTTTATGTTTTACAAAACGTAGTTTTTGTTTCACTATTCAAATAAACGAATCTCTCAGTTGATTGGTTCCATCCACAGTACATGTTCCTTATGAAAAGATTTCGTCTAACATAAGTTCGATTTCGGTCAAAGGAAGATGAAATGAGCAAAATATTTTACTACAAATTTTAACTGGAAAATCGTTTACAATTTTATATTACACGATAAATTATTTTTATGCAGGTAACTAAATTAGCATTTTCGTCACGTAAAAGTGTATGTCCCTACTTCTTACATTTTTATAAGGCATGGGGATTTAATATTCATACTCGTGTGTTTATCTATAACTAACAAGCTATGCAATTTGAAGCCAAAACAATGGGTTATTGATGGGATTAAACCGAACAAAGGAGTAATTTATATGCAAGCATTACCTGACGTGATTACCAAAATGGCGAGGGGTGGCATCCCTCCATGTTTGTCCGCTACCCTCGTTTACGCAGGAAAAAATAACGTTTTGATGCCTATCGACGATTTATACGAATTGACAGTTCTCTTTTTGAAAGAAAATTGGGCGGCTCCCCAGAATAAATATTTGGAGGGAAAAGTCGGGAAATTGATTTTTATTATTTGGTTTTTAGATGCATTCTTAATTTCGGGGTCGGTTTATAACATAGGTATTTTGAGTTTCTTTGAATGTTTATTGAATTGAAAACATAATTTGATTTCGAGTTCGAACAACTTTTGTGTTCTTTATAAAATCTTCACCAACTACAACTCAACTTTTGTGTTCTTCAGTAGCGGAATGTAGTCTGGCCAATTACTTAAATCTCAAGTAGTCTGGCGCCTTTTTAGCCTCAAAACGTTTTGCATATAAAAAGGCTAGCAGAGACGCAATTAGTTCTTGCTTGTTTCTAAGTAGGAATCCACAGACCCAGGCACATAGACTTTTAAGATTTTTTGCTGTTTTTAAAAGCAAGCGTAAAATTTATTTAGGTTTACCTACTAATTAATTTTAACGGTTTTCGCGAGATCATACAAAAATACTTTCACAATAACAACCGTTATTTATACGTGTTCAGGTTTTTATGTACTTATAATTAATAAATATGAAACGTAGGTGAATAATGTAATCTCTGCATAGTATAAATATAAGTCGCGGGTTTGTTTGTATGCTTAGATCTATATAACTACGCAACGGATTTTGATGCGGTTTTCAAATCAAATCAAATCAAAATCATTTATTTCAAGTAGGCCAGTTACAGGCACTTTTGAATAGTCAAACAACAATAACATATTAAGCTACAGTCCCAGTCACTAGACATAATAACTGTGAAAGTACTGTAGTTGCCCATTCCAAAGCGTAGATCTCTATGGAGAAGAATGGGCAAGAAACTCCATGGACACTCTTTTAAATCAATAGCTTGTTACAAAAATCTTGGTTACATCATTCATGTTGAGATGGTAAAATATGTGAGAACAATGTAGCAAGACGTGCACGTTAAAAGTGTACACAGTAAAAAAAAAAAAAAAGACAATTCAAAAATAAAATAAAAAGTTCGAAATAAGCCGTGGCAACTAAGAGATGACCAGGCACAACTGACAGCGCCCGTTCACGAACATCACGCATGGATCAGCCATCATTCAACTCAACCATTTTGAAGGGAACTAAATGACCCGACACACGCGCCACCATCAGCGTGACATTTAATCAATACACAGAATGATACAAGAGGGACGTTTATGTTTAAAATCCCCAAAATACATCAAAATTTCCTTGTGAACGATGTCGCGGGCAGCAGCTAGTATAACATATAATGTTACCAGTACAAGGTTAAAGAACTGCATGTATGTACCTACTACAATGATTTCAATATTGAAGCCTTTTTAATTGTTGCATTTTACTGTTTAAAGTAGAAGATAATATTTTCATGAACATGCTATGGTCTCCTATATTTGGAAGATGTCATCCTAATTCTTTCAACATTTGTGTTATTTTTCGTATTCTTTCATTAATCTTCAAAAAACATACTACAATAGTCTGTTATATTTGTTCTTAGGTAAAGGACCGGGCTACGCATCTCCTCTGGACGCCTTCAAAAATGGGCCCAGAGAGGAACTGCTTTACGTGGTCTGTATCCAACCGGACCAAACTAAACAAGACTACTTAGCCACGGTTGACGTGGACCCTAAATCACCGACTTTTAGTCAGGTTAGTATTTCAAAAAGATATATATATATATAAATTACGCGTCACGTTGTTTGTCAGGGATGGACTCCTAAACTACTTAACCGATTTTAATCAAATTTGCACACAGTGTGCAGTTTGATTCAACTTGAAAGATAGAATAACTTACATCTCAATTTATAGTATCCATATTATTTTATTGCAAATTAAGTCACTATTATCTGTTAGCTCCAAACGATTCTAATAGATGGCGGTATCTGTTGACTGGATTGAGTAAGTATTCAATAGGTGGCGCTGTATAGAAGCGGAGCAGCTATGAAAAATATTTCGAAAACGGGGAAAATGTGACGCAGTCGTAGTTGCGCAGGACAGCTAGTTTGATAATTAAGTCCGGCTGGTGGCTATCGGCTCGCCCTGTAACATATTAGGCGTAATATAGTTTCGATTTCCAAAACTGGTAAAGTTTATTGGTTTTTAGATTTGGATCTTTTCAGTATCAGCACGGAGTCTGACTTTTCGCCCGATAGCAATAGGTTTGCTCCCTATGATATGAAACTCTTTATTCGTAATTCGTAGCTATAGCATATAGGTAACGTTGGGTTCAAAATGGCGGAGTAGGTACCTTTGGTAAACCTCTGCCTAATCCTTCGGAGATAACATGCGTGATGTTATTAAACGATTATGATAATGTAGCTATTGCTATGATGTTTTTGTAGTCAACTAATGCAAGCAGCGGCGGTGAGCCAGTGATGGCAGCCCCGACTTACGAGCAGTAAGCCGTGTGTTCAAACCCAGTCAGGCGTATTACTTTGTGTACTTTATTTTATCACCGCTGACCTCAAAAACGGTGAAGGAAAATATCGTGAGGAAACATGTTCTAGAACTAAAAATTCGAAGACATATGACATCTACCAAATCGCACTGGGCCCGCGTGGTGGATTACAGCCCACTCCCTCTTATTGAGAGGAGGCCTGTGTCCTAGCAGTGGAAATATTATAGGCTGGTGATGATGATAAATGCAAGCACTACCAGTTTTTTGATCGCGAGGCGTGTTCTGAATAATCAAATTTTTTGGGCATGTAGAAAATCAAAATAATTCATTTGACTCTAAAAATATCATGGTTTTTGCTGTGCGATATTCATGGTTAAGCTAATTAAATGAGTTCCCAAACAAAAGGCAATCCCCTTCGGTATCGTAAAAAGCTATGACAATATTAACCCATGAAGGAGGGTTTCAGTTATATGAGCTTTAAACTAATAACAAAGCACTGCGATTGCTTTGTTATTGGTTTAAAGCTCATATAACACACTTGTAATATAGGTACTCACGCTTTTTTGCCATGGGGTAAGACAGAAATCACCGAGTACCCTTATTAGCACTATATTGGATTGGCATCACGTCTTTAACCATCATTATTGTTATTAGCTGATACCTGCCTAGTCAAATACAAGGACAAATCATCATCATCATCATCAGCCTACAATATTCCCACTGCTGGGACACAGGCCTCCTCTCTATGAGAGGGAATTGGCTGTTATCCGCCACGCGGGCCCAGTGCGGGTTGGTAGGTCACATATCTTCGATTTGTTTAGTTCTAGGACATGCCGGTTTACTCACGATGTTTTCCTTCACCTTTTTTAGGGCAGCGGTAATGAAATAAATTACACAAAGTAATGCGCCTGCCTGGGTTCGAACCTACGACTTACTGCTCGTTAGTCGGGGCTGCCACTACTGGGCCACCGCTGCTCTCTCAACTACAAATACAAAACCATATTTGCCAAAAATATTATACAAAGTTTTACCCCATTGACCCCAAACTAGACAAAGCTTGTATCTTGGGCACCATATAGTATATGCTTAAAAAGAACGTTGCAAATAGGAGTTTTATACAGAATCCACCATTCACACGGCTCGAATTGAGACGACACTAATGTAATAGGGTGAATCCCTATAATTTGGTCTAATAACAAAATACTGCCATCACCAGTCTTACGGCACGACGATGACAACTTAAAAGCCAAAACTTAATCCATGACGACATAATCCCTAAGGACATCGCTACGTCCGAGAATATATATAAACGAGTACCAGGGTATGTTCGATATCCCATATTAACGTATCGGAAGGATTTAATTGATTACTGTTACCCTAATACCCGAGCCCCGTGATATCAATGAGAGAGCAAATTATTATACAGGTAAACCCGGAAAGGGTTGAAATAGGTACGTGAAATTAAAGGGTTAAAGGAACTGCCAGTTGCATTTCATTGGGATCATTAATATGTGTGAGGGTTACGGACTATGCTGTTCCTCTGGTGGGTTAATAATAAATTATTCTAAATAATTTATAAATATTATATTTTAAATAATTCTCAACAGTTAGTCCGGGGCTTTTAGATTTGAACCCTGCATTAAATATAAACAGCGATTTTTTTCTTGAATCGTGTACTTGACCTTAGCTCTTCAAACAAAAAAAAAATTAAACATTTTCCGAGACCGGATCAAGCTGAAAAAGACGAAAACGCGTTTTTGTGAATAAAAACATGGGAAAAAAAGTTAAAAGGACAAATTTAGTTACTTTAGGTAAAGAATTGGTGACAGTAATATATTTTTTCAGAATTAAACATTTTCGTCCACGGAAATTACGGTAAAAAAACATTTACGAAATTTTAAGATTGTACTTAAGGCAAAAATATAAACAGCGGTTTTTTTACATAAACTAACTTAAATTAATATATTACACCGCCATTAAACAAAATTAAACAAATTGTACTACCGGAAGTAATTCTTACCAGTTTTTTTACAATAGCGGTTGAGGCAAAAAGGTAACATGGTTTAATTTAGTTTAACTTTCATCTAAAGGCTATTTCTAACCTATTTACACGAAAATTAAACACTTTAAAGCAAATCGTGAAAAAAAAATCAATTAATGTTTACGTAAAATACGTCTGCAAGCTTTATTCTTGTATTTGGCGCAGCATTTTCATAGGGATTTGATCTTTCCGAAATATAAATAAGGTGTACAATCGCGTAACTCAATAAAACACCGCTCAAACAACAACACAGTCATACGCACACAATGAATACAGCGCTTATTTTGTTTACGCACACTAGCACACGCCGTACGCCGCACGCTGCTTAGCGCTGACACCGTACATCGTAATTTAATTTTTACTTTGACAATATTAATTATCGCTCTAATTTGTTTAATTTTGGGGGATTAAGGTTTGGATTTATATATTTCTCATTATTCAATGAATTTAAATCCTGTTACATTTTTGCCGTAAGTAGTATTTAAGATTTTTTGTTTTTCTTGATTTTCTGTGAAGTCCGGAGCAGAATTTGTTTAATTTTTATAATAATAGTTAGACATGGTGATATAAATCATTTTAGCACTATTTTTGTCCTGTTAATATTTTTGCCTTAAGTACGAAGTCAAATAATAAGATTTAAAAAAAAAAACGAATGTTCCGTGGACGAAAATGTTTAATTTTCTGACCTACTTGTAGTACTACTTGTAGTCAGCAGTTTGGTTTCACGAAGGGAAGGTCGACAACGGACGCGGGAGTAAAACTCATCAGTCACATTCTGGAATCCTGGGAGAAGTCCCAGGACGCTATTGGCATTTTTTGTGATCTCTCAAAAGCGTTCGACTGCGTCGACCACAACACGCTGATCTGTAAATTACATCACTACGGAATTCGTGGACAAGCTGCTGATCTTGTTCTTTCCTATTTATCAAACAGGCAGCAAAAAGTAAATGTAAATGGGGCGACATCCTCTGGGTCTATAGTCAGGATGGGTGTGCCCCAAGGTTCAATTCTTGGTCCTTTCCTATTTCTTGTTTATATTAATGATCTCCCATATATGATGGCCAAATTATCGGATATAATTCTGTTTGCTGATGACACTTCGCTAATTTTTAAAATTCATAGGAAAGATAAGGATGTCATACATGTCAACGAAAGTCTAACTGTTCTCTCGAAATGGTTCGCAGCTAACAATCTTTTACTGAATACGAACAAAACTAAATGTCTAAAGTTCTCTCTACCAAATGTAACTCAACGTGACCTTAATTTAAATCTTGACGGCAAAAAACTTGATGTTATCGCGGAAACTGTATTCTTAGGAATTACTATCGATTCAAAACTGCAGTGGGGCGCGCACATTGGTACTCTTTCGGGGAGGTTAAGCTCAGCCGCCTATGCAGTTAGGAAAATAAGGCAGTTGACTGATGTAGCCACAGCTAGGTTAGTATACTACGCGTATTTCCACAGTATTATGTCTTATGGAATTCTGCTGTGGGGATCGGCAGCAGACGTTGATTCAATTTTTATATTGCAAAAGAGGGCAGTTCGCGCGATCTATAAAATGGGTCCTCGCGAGTCCCTTAGAGAAAAATTTAAAGAGATCGATATACTGACTCTGCCTTCACTTTATATCTTAGAATGTATTTTATACGTCCGCAAAAACCGAGGGCTTTTCAAAATTAGAAGCGACTTCCATAATATAAACACACGCAGTAAACACGAAATTGTAATACCCAAATTTAGATTAACAAAAACTAGCAAGTCATTTCTTATAAACAGTATACGCTTTTATAATAAGTTGCCAAAGTCAGTTATTGAACTGACCGATGGAAAGTTTAAAAATTGCATCAAACGTGTCCTTATTAAAAAAGCATATTACAAAATTAAGGACTATGTTGAAGATAAAGAAGTTTGGCTGTAGTTCCCTCTGCTCATGCGGCTTCCCTGGTAGCTCAAAAACGACACAAATATGTGGATGTCTCTAACTATTCCGAATTTTATTTATTCTATTCATTTTTTTTTCAGATTTTTTACTATAGTTTTCAAATCATTGTACCGTTTATTCATTGTGCAGAATAGTTACAGTACTGATGACTACATTTGTGTCAATTGTTTATTTAATTGTTCTTAGTTTTATTTTTACTTTTGTATAGATTCTTTTTCATTCATATTTTTTGTGAATGTGTGGACATTGTAGGCTTTGTATTTTTTTTTTTTTTTTTTTTCTGCTTCATCTTTTTCTGCCTTTTGTAGTAAGCGATGACTTATTGTCGGGCCTACGCTGTCCTCTCATACTTAAGTACTAGCGCTGTAACATCCAAATATTGTAGAACCAAATGATTTTAAAAGAGTAACCATGGAGTTTCTTGCCGGTTCTTCTCCATAGGAAACGACCAACCCGAACCGTGCCTCTTCTGTTGACGTTTTATAAGTGCCCATGTAGGCCTATGTAAAATAAAATATTTTGATTTTGATTTTGATTTTGATTTTGAGTACTCTGTTCTACAAATACTCCAAATAAACATACCTGTTTATATTTTTTTCCACCAAGTTAAATACATATTAGACGTTTTCTTAAAAAAAACCATACACGCGGAGGTGAACTTTTCGCGGGAAACAGCTTAATATACTCTCTTGTCCATACCCTACACATTCAATGAAAAAATCGCTGTTTTTAATTAATGCAAAGTTAGCCTAATATTCGGCGTAAATTCCCCGGACTAAGTGGTGTGGAGTCTGAATTTGTGTCCAGTTACTGTTACTTGACTAGAGTATTTACCTGACTTGGAAATAACACTTTCATTCTCTGTTTTTTTTTTTTTATAAAAGCAGCAACTTTCTATAGGATGTTCCTACTTAACAGGCAAGCTATATTTCGGATAACATTCCAAGGCCGCGATCAATAAAGGTTACTTTGCTCTGTTTTTTGGTAAAGTCAAGTTCTAGTGTCCATTCCGTTCATACAGTTTGACAGCGATATATGAAATATTGAAAAACAAAAACGTCTAGGCAAAGTACGTCCTAAGTAACGTGGGTCTGGGTCTATCATAACTAGTAAAAACAGGCTTCTATAATCTTCTGCCGACCATTTCATGGAACACAATCGTTTTAGGCTTTCGTGATTGCGATTACGTACGCTTTTACAAAGAACCACTCTGTTCAGTTTATAAAGACAGAAATAGTGGTTGTAAATTCACTTGGGATATGTTTCCTATTCGGCACTAAGAATTTACGATCTAGGAACATAATGGAAAGTGGAAAGGTCCCAGTTTATTGAGGCGTAAATCAGTTTTACTTGTAAAAGATACTTCGGGTATTTTACATATTAACTGACTTCACCTGTCAAATGTAGTCGTAAATTTTTTTGTAAATGAAGGTTGAAATGTTACGTAATAGTACATTGTTACCCCAGGGGTGAAAGTAACTTATTTCGTCCCGAGACGGGGTTTGGCGCCCGAATGAAGTGAGGACGCCAATAGTTCGAGGGACTAAATAAGTCTTTAACCCGAGGTAAACACTGTGCTTTTCATTACGAATACAAGGTAAGTATTAATAAACACATGAATTAGCTAAAGAGAAAAATTGTTAATGTTATTTCGGATTGCCGCTTTCCCGCCTGTTTTGTTTTATTTTTCTGTGGCCAGCTAGCTATTCAGCCATTATTTTTCATTTTCATCATTGAAAAAATGGTAAATATTTTGCCCAACTCTATGTTATTTTAAAGAAATTGTTGAAACTAAAGTAAAATAAAGTTATTTAAAAATATATATTCTTTAATCAATACTTAACTTTAAGTTATTTCAATTTTACATCGTGGCTGCATAGAAAGTTGGAACATGGTTCAATAAACATGTGTAAATAGAACTAGTTTTATTTTTATAATTTGACATCTGTCAGTTGAAAGCGATTCTCCCTAGGGATGAAAAGTATTAATTTCATCCCGCTCCTCAGGCTACTTCAGACCTACTTTCAGAGTATGAGTTATGAAAAAAAAATTTAAACCTTTCCCCTCCCTATGAACTTCTCCTGTATCGTGGGTGCGTTTACAAACATTTAAACTGACATACACAAACAGCCAGACCCGGAACAACTATCAGTAGGCCATACAATTTTTTTTTCCGTGCCGGGATCGATCCCGCGACACGCAGCGCAGCAGTCGATCACTCAACCACAGCGCCAACCGTGTCGTCCAACATTAAAATGGTACAATGGTAGTTGGTTATACAAGTGGACCACAGAGATTTACAGCAAGTATATTCAGCACGAAAACTAGATATCGGAGAAGATGGCGTAACCATGAGATTCTGGGTTTCATTCCCAGGTCAAGAAAAGTGCTATTGGATTTTATCATTAGGAATTTCTCAGTAGCAGCCACGGATTTGTGTCCGATTGATGGCAATAGGCTCGCCCTCTATTACATGGGAATTAAACATAACTAGCGAAATGTTATTGTACAATAGTACAGTCACATTTTGCCACTGACTGACTGGGTTGTAACTAATCTGCCTATGCCTTTGGGGATTACAGGCGTGGCGTAATGGTATGGGAACCCAATCTAATAATAACTGACGCAGGCGAAGTGCGTGCGGGACGCACAACTGCGTCTGCGTCCCATTTTCCCCGTTTTTGTAACATTTTTCGTTTTATGCTCCGCTCCTATTGGTCGTAGCGTGAAGTTATATAGCCTCTATATTTCCTCAATAAATGGCTATCCAACACAAAAATATTTATTCGAACAAGTAATTCCCGAGATTAGCGCGTTCAACCAAACAAACAAACTCTTTAGCTTTATATTTTTTTGTATAAATCGACTATGGATGATATTATATTTTAACAGGGGTTTAATTTTAGAAGTTTAAAACAATCATTTCATATCGTACAGAAATACTCCCGTAATCTGGCTAAACCGCTGGATTCATAACAAAAGTTTTAAATATTCTACGTCCAATATTCAGCTTATCCTATGACAGTTTTATGTCAATCAAGAGAAGCCGTTTTTGCCTATGTTGGATAAAATATTGAATATTTGATAGGTTATAAAATATGGCACACGCTTTTAGATCTAAAGTGAAATAGGTACTTAAATCTGTTCTGGAAAAAGTGTCTAAATATTTAAAGTTTATTATATTGTAGTAAAGAATTATAGAACCTCCAGAGGGTTTTATTGCATTTATACATAAGGATATGTAAGGGGAGGAGCTCGTGGCTAAATAATAACAGCCGCACGGGCCGATCTTTAAAGTAAAGCCGTGCTTGCCGAGGTTGGTCCGTTGATGACCATAATTACATTAATTACATACCGAGTTTCCACCGTGTCTCGGGATCTACAAGTGATAGTCGTTATGAGAAGTCAGAAGCCGCAAGTCTGACATCCAGTCTTACCAAGGGGTTTCGTAATACCCAGTTACTGGGTTGTGGAGGTCGGATAGACAGTGGGTTCATGTAAAATACTGGTACTCAACTGCATCCGGTTGGACTGGAAGCCGACCCCAACATAGCTTGGGAAAACGCTAGGCTGATGATGACATAAGGATATGTAAACAATCACACTGCTGGGTTAGGCAGAAGCGTGTCTCAGTAGTTACACCAACACTTCGCCAGTAGGTACTTATAAGTTCCATACATGTAGGTAGAATTATTGTAGTATTAGCCTATAATATTCCCACTGCTGGGACACGCGTTCTCTCTATATAAGGGAGTGGGCTGTAATCCACCACGCGGGCCCAGTACGGTTTGGAAAATGTCACATGTCTTCGAAATTGTAGTTCTAGGACACGGTTTCCTCACGATGTTTTCCTTCACCGTTTTTAAGAGCAGTGGTGATGAAATAAATTACACAAAGTAATGCGCCTGGTTGGGTTCGAACCCATGGCTTACTGCTCGTAAGTCGGGGCTGCCACCACTGGGTCACCGCTGCTCTCCCTCTCATATTCTATTGTTATTTTTCATATTTGCACAGCAGGTCAAAATTCCTTCAATTGAACTGAATTACTTTATACTTAACAGGCAAACAGCGAATAACGAATTAACTATAATAATACGATTCAATTCCGTATCCAAGGAAAATATCTTGTTATACAACATTTCCGAATACCAACGAAAATTATCCACGCAAAAACGATATCCGAACCCATCTCAACGAGCCGTTTAGAAAATAATTACCTCGACTAAAGCTGTCCGCACACGACACAATTTCCCGGGGAGAGACAAGAGATATACGAGCAATATTCCCCGGAAGAAAATAGCAATTACGCACTACTTTTGTATTAGCGAATAAAACCTTACATCCAGCCATTTAGTCGGGCAATGTCGCAAGGCAATAACGTACCAGTAATCCTGGGATTTCAGGATTCAGAAGGAAGTATTATTGTGTACTTTGCCATTGCAATACCAGGCGGGACTAAATTAACAAGCGGAATGCAATATATTGTCCCGGATTTGTTACTTGGATTACGGGATTCTTTTTAGATGTTCTAAAGTTTTTTTAGTATGTGATTAAAAGAAAGACTGATGTCCAGTATGCGTTTTATGGGCTGCGGGACTGTTCGAAAGAGATACCGTGGCCCTGGAACGCACAGGGCTAAGAAGGAACATGGATGGGTTTTAGTCAGTACAATTCTGACACTACCTCGGAGTGAGAGCCGGGGTCATTTGATGATTTCCTATACGTAAAAAAAAATGTTTTAGCTGTTTAACGTTGAACATTTTGGATTTTACAGTAAATTGCTCGATGTTGCTCTGGTTTGTATCTCTGAGAATTAGAATATTGTTTTTTGTTTTGTTGAAATAACAGAAAATAAACAGTATTCAGAAATTCTATTTTGTAATAACATCGTTTCTGAGAACTGCGTTGTATTTTGTAAAGAAGCTTAGCAGGCTTGTTTACAAATACTATTAGGCGAACATTAAGATGTAGGTAGAAATTTAAAAATGTAAGAACTTCTTTATTTTAAGGAATGCTATTGTAAAATTTGGCACGGATGTTTCGAGGGCAGTTTGGAATACGCAGATTAAATAAGTTGTACCAACGCGTCTTATTTTTATTTTTTTTAATTACATATAAATAATGTAGAAACATAAATAACGCACTGTCAAAAAGGTGTGTGGGCACATTTAAGGGTGTGGTAATGCCACCCTGGGTAGATACGACTAAACTATCATAAATTTCATCTATTTCCATTAAAAACATGTCGTCAGTGACGCCCAAACGCAACTGTATTTTTCAAACATTTTGCAGTATATTCTAATCACTTGATTTTTTCCAGGTGATTACACGTACATACACCGGCAGTGTCGGAAACGAGCTCCATCACACTGGCTGGAACGTTTGCTCCAGTTGCCATGACGACCCTTCACTCAAGAGGGACCTCCTTATTCTGCCTGCGTTGAATTCTTCAAAAGTTTTCGCTGTGGATGTAGGCACGGATCCCAGGAAACCAAAGATGCATAAAGTAAGTGGGAATCAGGTACTTTTTTCAGCCCTAATGCTCAATAAACTTTAGCAACCATGGGTTAAGTGACACTAAGTAAGTTAGTAAATACTAAGTATGTAAGTAGCGTAAATGTCACTTCACTTGACTTTTCAGATGGAATACGAAATTATTTGAAAGCGATTGCTCGGAATTGCTTTTAAAGAATTCCGACTTTCGTCAAGATTAGCATAAACTTTTGGATAGTGTTTGGCAGTTCAATACATTGTCTACACTTGAGGACTAGTGAAACCTTTATTTTTTGTCCGCATATTAAGTCACTGAACAGATAACAAAACCAAAAAAGCTCTGCCTAAGTTAAATAAAAAACTAGACGGCTGAAGTAATTTTGATTAATGTGGTGGGCCAGCTTGGTCAAGTGTTGTTTTAAGAGTTTTTTTTTATATTTTGGTAAAAACTTACTAAGTGCTTATCTAATTGAGAAACATTGTCTGGACGCGTCCAAGTGGAAAAACTTTGGTAAATGAACACAAAAGTACTTTTGTATTTTTTAATTACCTAATGCTTACTTTTCTAACTCTGTGAGCATTGTTATAATTTCATATAATTAATTTCATAATTCGGTTAAATTAATTAATGAATTAATGAAATAGAAACCTTTCAGCTAGAAACATAAGTTTACCGTGGGAATTATTATTCGATTCTTACTCAAAACTATAGTTATTATTATTCTGTCACTTATTGACTATTGCAAAATTAGTTATTTCAATATTATTTTTCATAAAAATATCAACAATTAGATAGTTTCCCCTCCCCCACAGTAATGTTAATCCTAAGAAGATTAGGTCCTACCCACAACACAGTCTAGTCTAAGTTCACTAATAAACGCAGTAAAAGCCACTACTCACGTGCACCCAGTTTGCATCGCCCTCATCTCCATTCACCGTTATGACCCTAATTGCCATGATTGATACTTCAATGATCGCGGGAAGATTACCAACTAAGTGCTTTATATTATTTTTCGAGTGCTTTGCAAATATTTGCTTTTAGACCGAGTTTAGTATGTGGTATAAGGGTGCTATTTGCATACACACTGTAGGTAGTATTTAGTAGTTATGAATAACAAGTCAACATGATTTTAATTTAAAGCCACATCTCCCATTTTCCGAAGTAATTTAAAATCTGTTCTAGGCATACGTTTTAGATGTATGAGGGACTGCTTTTACTGGGTAGTAGTATACCACATTTAGAATCGTGGATTAGTTATTTTATTGTTATTATTTAAAAATTTTAGGTGTTGGCCATATTGTTTAATTTGTCGAAATACTACATTGATGAAATGAGAATTTATTATTTTTAAATTGTTGATGCAATTTATGAAATTCAATTAATTTAATTTATTTTTGTGTATGTACCAGGCCCCTCAGAAAGTATTGCGAAAAAAAGTTTTTATATATGGGAGACTGGCCAGTTATTATGTTTTTCGAAAATATGATTATTTATAAGTAAAAATAAGTAAGTTCCAATTTCAAAATTTCCCTCCACATTTTTTGCGAGTTAATTCAAAGTATTGTGTCTCACTGAAATATGGATCTGCGCCGGGAACATTTTAGAGCTATGATTTTATACGATTTCAAGTGTCGCCTGAAACCGGATGAATCGTACGATAGACTTCAAATGGCATTCATGGATGAAGGCCCTTCCAAGGCAACCGTGTATCGTTGGTATAACGAATTCAAGCGCGGTCGACCAACTTTGGGGGATGACGAAAGAAGCGGTCGCCCTTTGACGGCTGTTACCGAAGAAAACGTGCTAGCAGTGAAAAATTTAATCCAAGACAATAGGCGAATTACATATCAGGAGATTCAACACATATTGAAGATTGGATCGGGAAGCGTTCACGAGATTCTACACAGCCATCTTCGCGTGAGGAGGATAGTATCACGCTGGGTGCCGCACAACCTCACCGATGCTCAGAAGCAGGCCCGGGTGGAATGGTGCCGTGATATGCTTAACAAATTTGAAGCAGGCTCGTCTCGGCGTGTTTACGACATCGTTACAGGTGATGAGTCCTGGATTTATCAATACGACCCAGAAACCAAGCGCCAGTCGACTGTTTGGGTGTTTCAAAATGAGCCAACGCCTACCAAAGTGAAGCGATCTAGAAGCGGGGGTAAGATTTTGATCGCTAGCTTTTTTAATTTGACTGGCCACTTGGTATCAATTCCCTTACGGGATCAAAGAAGCATTAATGCCGAATGGTATACTTCCAAATGTTTGCCAGAAGTTTTCTCTGTTATAAGCAACAAGCGACCAAACACAGGGCTCCGCGGGCTACTGCTCCACCACGACAATGCACCTGCGCACACCGCACTCAAAACGAGGGACTTCCTGGACAGCACGCCAGTCAAACTCCTGGGTCACCCTCCTTACAGCCCTGATCTAGCACCGTGTGACTTCTTTTTATTCCCAAAAATAAAAAATCAGCTCAAAGGGATACAATTTTCGTCGCCGGAAGATGCGCTGGCTGGGTTCGAGCAGGCTGTAAACGAGGTGTCTGCGGCGGACTGGAAAAAGTGTTTTGAAAACTGGTTTAGGCGCATGAATCTTTGTATAGAGGCTGGTGGAAAGTACTTTGAAAAGATTTAATAAAAATATATGTACGTATAGAACAATTTTTTTTAGTTTCGCAAAACTTTCTGAGTGTCCCACGTACTGTAATTGTGTAATGTTTATTTATTTATTTATTTATTTGGTTAGCCAACAATTGTTTACACAGTACATTAATAATTTCATTTTACCTGCATTTATAAGTGTAACAATTAATTATAGGCTAACACCACATGCACAATTATAGGTTAAACACATTGTTATCACAACAGTTAAATTAGTTTTAACAAAAAAATCGCACTTTAGGTTGACAACAACAATTGACACTAAGAATA
This sequence comes from Cerastis rubricosa, assembly GCA_949152445.1. Lineage (NCBI taxonomy): Eukaryota > Metazoa > Arthropoda > Insecta > Lepidoptera > Noctuidae > Cerastis > Cerastis rubricosa. The sequence goes on along the minus strand of OX424542.1, from coordinate 9,863,781 downwards.
CAGCAGCTTAAAAGTAGTGTTAATAATTTTGGTTTAGTATTAAATACATGTTTTTTTATAAAATTTAAAAGAAAGTATCATTTACTATAAACGTTAAATTTACATAAGAAACAACAGATATTAAAATAAAAAAAAAACACAGCATATACAATTAAAAGCATTGAAATAGAATAAAATAATTGACACACAACATTAATAAATTTAATTAAATATATCACAGCTCATCATTAATACATTGAATTATAGTTACTTGAATTAATTAACTAGGATTGGATGACAAAATATCTCAATTTAAAATTCTTAAAATTCTTACACATTTATTAATATTCATTCAGTCATACTAGAGTAGTGCTCTCTAATTATTTTGTGAAATCTGCTCAACTTGTCGTGATTTATATCTATTAGATCACTGCAACTGTTAATGTTTATGTTTAAATATACAAATTACTTGTTTAAGAATAAATGACTATGACTAAGACGTATTTAACTGAATTAATAAGAGATTGTCAATTGACTCATTAAGGCAGAATTAAGTCCAATATCTCTGACAAAACTGACCCAAAAAAACTATCTGGACTCTAAAAAAGACTCCATAAACAACTTCAACAAAACCATCACCATCCTACTTTAAGGAAAAAATAGGAATAAATTTATTAAGCCATTGTTACAAACATTTTCTTAATCTAACCTAACGCTATGAGTAATCGTAACAAGGTATATATCATAATATAGAAAAAAAAACAGAGGTACCCAAACCAGGCTGCGTCTGTATCTTGGCGGCCGGAGTTGCAATATCTTAAAGTTAAAACACATATTTGTTGATGTGATAGTTAACAAGGCTTACAGTAGATAATTGTGGATTACCTTTAAACAAAAAATAAAATGATATAAAAAAAATAAAATGATATAAAAAAATAAAATGATATCATAAAAATAAAATGATATTAAAAAATAAAAAGTACCCTAAAGTTTAATAAATGTTGAGTGAGCGCGTGTGTGTGTGTGAGTGTGTGTTTGTGTGTGCAGATGTGTATATTATTTGCAGTTATTTTATGTTTTTTTAGTTTGATTAATGTTTTAAGATTTCTTTCGTCTCTTCATAATTATGTTAATTTGGCAAACCATTTTACTAAAGTTTTCATGCATGAAAAGTTATTCAAGTCTATAATGTAACATTTAGATACCATTGAGTGAAAACTAGCTGCCTACCCGCAAAGAATCCATCTCCCACAGAGCAGTAAATAAACTTGCTTGCCAATACCTCGCAAGTATACGTTTACGAAGAGTAACATTGGAACACAAGTGTGGACAAACAACTTGTTTGTGGAAGTGGGCCAGAGGTAGGAATAAAGTCGATTTAGGTTGTATGTTAAGTTGGGTTGATTTGTTTCTCACTGTGTTTCGGGTCATTTCAATGTCTTCTGGCTTCTGAAAATAGATGATTGGTAAATTTTGGTTTTTGACATCCTAATAAGAGACACTCAGATTTCTCAGTTGCAATCACGGAGTCTGGATTTGTGCCCGGTTGGTAGCATTAGGCTTTCCCCCTATTACGTGAAACTTCAACATAACTGTCGAAATGTGGGTGTACTATTGAGGACACCTCTGCCTAATCCTTCGGGGATTGCAGGCGTGATGTTATGTTAAGTATTGTCATCATTATCATCATCATCATTCATCTTTTCAGCCCAATAAACGTCCACTGCTGGACATAGGCCTCCCCCAAGTGTCGCCACATTGGCATTTTGGGGGGTTTTACCATAATCGCCACGCTTGGCAGGCGGGTTGGCGATCGCAGTACGGTTGTTACAAAAGCACAGAGTTCGCTGCTGCCCATTCTCTGGCAAATCCCTTAGTCGCCTCTTACAACACCCACGGGAAGATATGGGATGGTGCTATTCTTTACGTCCGACACCATACAGAGCATAGAGAGTATGTATTGTATTTGTATTGTATTGTATAGCGGGCTGGTTTTCGCAACTCCACGTCTAAAGCGATATGTTATGTTATAAGAGACATGTTATCCATGTTATCATTTTCAGTTTTGAAAGAATCCACAGCGAAGTTTTGTATTTTATCATAAAAAATGTGGGAACTCAGTATTATCACATGTGATAATACTGAGTTCCCACTTACATTAATTTGAGCAGAGTGCACACATTAGGGTGATTAAGGCATCTATCGATAAATCAATATCGGACCCAATTTACGGTCTATGCAGAATTCCTGAACGTTCGTCGATCGCAATTTAAATTCTCACACGGAGCACTTATCCGTGTTTTTTCTAGATTGTTTGTTAGATTTATGGTCCAATTTTACGATCGGCTTGGCAACCAAGCGTCCGCGTCCAAGATTGAAGAGTAAACAATTTGTTTTGGTCCTTAAAAATGCAGTTGCGGTCGTACAAACTTCGGAACAGTGTACGTGCTTTACTGAAATGGTGAAGACTGAACATAAAACTGATTTTTTATGTCAACAGATCTGGGAAAGTTTTTTAATTTTTAGCTTTTATGTTACGGATTTTCCGAGGCAACTACAACTTTATAGCGAGCGCGTAAAAACTGAAACAAACGGCTGTTTCCGAAATAAATTGTTGTTTTACACTGAATTCAGATTTACGAATCAATTTACTGACTGAAATTAAATCAGGAGAAAGAGTCTGCCTTTCAATCCGGTTGATTGAGTTTGTTGGATTTTCTTGAGTGATAATGAGCAGTAACGTGATAATTTAACTGCTGAAAGCGTTGATTCACTTTTATATCAGTGACGCAATTTGCTTTCAAGCTTCGCATTTTGACTTTTGAATGACTTCATCCATAAAACACAGTTTCGTTCATTCATTTGTTTACATTATTATCTGCCTAGCCTTCGAGTCTAACAGATAGTATTTTATAATTATGTGTGTCTGCCAATCTGACCACCATAGCCCAATTAGTACTGGGTAATGCGAAAACCCCTTGATCGGACGGGATGTCAGACTTTCTGGCCACTGACTACTACTGTAACGACTGTCAAAGATCTATAAATCCTGCCACTGCCAGGTCGTTGTTTACATTCATAAAACAACCAGTTCAAATAAATCAATCCAATTAGAAATGTCCCTAGTAAAAGATAAAGAAGTTGCCATCAAACATTTAAAGGTATTTTTTGTAGGTAAACATAAACTGAATGATCCGTTTTACGTGAACTCAATCCAAAAAAATCATAACCAACCCAAGCTTGAATAAAAAACTAACCAAAATAAACAACATGAAACTTATCCTCCAGTCGAGCGTCTATTTAACTTGCTACAGAATAAAATACTCCACTACATTATTAAATTGCAATTTTATTTAATATTACCCTCCTCCAAGTAAGCGTTGGGTAAATAAAAACGCCAATTTCTTCATAAATTGCATATTACATAATCTCTCTTGCTTCAAAGAGATTCTTGGTTCCATCAAATACCAGCTGCTTTATGTACATATTTTGTTTGTTTAAAAATATGTGAAGTCAATATTTATTTTCTTGGAGTAAGGTAAATAAATTAATATAGCTATTTGAAGGCAGTAAAGCTTAGGATTTCGGTTATAAAAGTGTGGGAGGGTAGTAAAGCCTCATTTACTAGATTGAATCTTGGATGGAACGGTCTCACAGTTTACACAAAGAGGTTTATGAAAATATGACCTCTTTTCTTTTTTTAAATTTCATTTATTCTTTGAAGCTGTTGTTTTTTCCTAGCTTTACATGTTGTTCAATGAAGCATTATAAGTACCTTAATAACTCCACAACGTAATCAATTCAATTGTGATTTTGAAAGCTGCAATCAACTTACCGAGAGCTCAGAACACCACACAGAATCAATCACCACGCAATAACTACAAACAGAAATCAACTCAACTGAACAAGCATAATCAACTAAATAATAAACCCAATAGCGACGGAAACTACTACCCTATTTGTCTCAATAGCCCCCGGTCACCCAAACAATTTCCTCCCTCAAATAATCTACCATCTCCATCGATCATTGCCCACCATAATTATTGCTCAGAGCGTCACATAGTTCGATGGCGAAATGTTAGCAACTAGCTCTCTCAAACTCATCCGAATCTGTCGTCAAACTTGCAGCATTCCAAGTGGTGCCAGACAGTTCGCGAACTCGCTATGTTGGCTGTTAGACCTTTGCTTGACCTTTTCACACTACACTTAATACTCAGAATTTGAGAACGATATTTAGTAGAAACATAACATTATGATTTCCAAGTAGATGGTGAAGTTTAAAAATATTTGAAGTGTTATAGCAATCCACTCAGAATTGCAGAGCGTTATGAAAGCGGCTTGAAATATAAATTTATTATGAATTTTAAATAGAAACTCCTAAACGTTATCTACAATTAAGAATTCCAGCAAATGAACGCTCTGATATTTTGTGCAAATGGAAAATATAAAATGTAGGTACAAAAGCAAACACCTAAAGGTGCTTCGCCTAAAAGTTTACTCCGAAAAAGCCAACTTAAATGTAAATCTCTTACTATCGGGTAAACTGCTAAAGACCTCATTCTCTCAGCTCCCTTATATAGAGGGTTCATAGCGAAAATCTCATTACCAGGTAATCGACGGCTCCAAGATGAGGTCATTGAACTGCAGTTTCCCGCACACGACGCACTGCCTAGCAACTGGCGAAATCATGATTTCGACGATGGGAGATAAAGACGAAAACGGAAAAGGGGATTTTGTGCTCATCGATTCGAAGACTTTGGAAATAACAGGTGAATTGTGAACGCGCCTTTACACAGTTTCAGCAGAGGGGAGAGACTTAATAGGAGCCATATTGAAAACAAAAAACGTAAATCGTTCGCTTATTTCTAGGAACGTGGACGAAAGGGAATAAACTTGCTAAGTTCGGCTACGATTTTTGGTACCAACCGTATCACGATGTGATGTTTGCTTCTGAGTGGGGTACGCCTGCACGTTTCAAAACGTAAGTATTTGGAAATAAATTCTGTTTTTGATTTATGGTCTCGAGGTACGTTCACAAGTATTGGATTCTATCTAATTTTCTAAATTTCGCCTGATTATATGAAACAAGTAAATTGTTCCCAAAAAAAAAAACAAACTAAAAAACTTAAAAAAACTTGACTACTTAGAAAACTTGAATATTAACGCTGTGCATTTTTGATATTTTGGAATGGTTAGGGAATAATTTTCCACGAATTGCTTTACTTATCAGTACTAAAGTACTATCATTTATGTGACAAAATACAATATTCATTTATTGCCCTATCGTACCCAAACATGCAATTTATATTACATAAAAAATTTTACACTTCAGGACTATTACAATCCGTCTTACGAATTGTACCTCTTTGGAGAAACCGAAGGTTTTGTTTGTGCATAAGATAATTATCCAGTTTTGTAAACCCAAACTCAATAAAAGATGTCATAAAGTTCATATTCCTTCGTAACCTAATGTCAATCTGTCTTACAAATTTTCGATCTATGAGTTTAACATTTTTTACCCATCACAAAAGTGCACAACGCCGCTAAAGAAGTTTTCACTTCAATAAAAACAGACTCACGTAGTCAACATATTGGAGTTTAATTATTTATCTTACTAGATAATTAATTAACTTGACTACTGTCAAGTGTCTCTTCTAGAACAACAAAATACTTAAAACCTATTATATTCACGCTCAACTAAACCTTTATAGGCCGTTCCGACAAATATGCCGTTACGCGAGCTCTACAGGAGTTATTCATTTGAATATAATCTTGTCCTTTATGAAGATTAGACCCAATAAAGTTATTATTGCTACAGCCCAATAAAGTTATTTAGCAACGGCTTTGTTTGATACATATTTTATTCAGATCTGCTTTATTTCAGGTCACTTTAGGTCTTTTTAGTGTTTTATCTTTAACTCCATCTGTCGCTGGTGGTTTACCTAAAAAAGATAACATCTTTTTCGTTGTTTTTTTTTGTTTAGTTAATGAAAAAGACAAGGTAATTACTAACAACAACAACCAAAAGTGGTAGTTTTTGGGTTCCACAGTTATCTCACTTTTCGTCAACGATTTGGTTTTCTTGGAAAGAGGAATAAAGCAAACAAAAGTATTTCTTTTTTACGTTTCTAATTAGAAGACCAATATTTTAATTTACCTTTAACAATCAGGTTTAGAATTAGTAAGGTGTATTTTCTTTAAACTAAACTGTGCCCAAAAATAAATCACTGCTTTTTCCAGTGGCTTCCACGAAGAAGACCTTGCAAACAAAGATCGCTACGGAACCTCGTTGAATATTTATAAGTGGTCAACGCGCGAGCTGCAGCAAGTCATAGATTTGGGCCCCGAAGGCCGCGCTCCCCTCGAGATCAGATTTCTCCATGATCCTAAATCCGCGCAGGGATTTGTTGGGTGTGCCGTGTACGCAAACGGTTACAGGTATGAGATTTTCTCGGATTTCTGGTATTGCTCCCCTGTAAATTTTGAACGTTAATTTTGTTTGTTATTGGGGGTTTTATTTGAGAATAAAAACTATTCCAAATTCAGTTAAAATTGTTTTAAAGTGTATGTGATGAGTGAATGTCGTAAGAAATAATGATTTAGGTATTGCAATACCTAAATCATTATTTCTTACATAATGCCTCTACCAGTCAACCAAAGGTGGTGGAGATTATATAATTATCGCTATTGGAATTTAGACTGTTGACGTTGAGCCAAGCGTCAAAATCCAGTAATGCACTTTTATTTAGGCATCTTTTTATATTTCCTAGTGTAAGTAAAAACGGGCATAATTTAATCTATAATCACATGATTATAGATAAAATAATGCCCGTTGGTTTCTTTAAAATTTTACTTACTTAATCGACCAAAAGAAGAAATAATTAGATGTTGTACATTGGAATTTGATTTGTGAAGCAAAGTGACGAAAGAAACAGACCAAGACAAAATGGAAGATTCCGAATACCTATTTCACAGCTACTAAAAGGAATAACTAAGTAAAAGCTTTCAATTAACTTTATTTAGGTTCTACAAAACATCAGACGGAACGTGGAAAGCCGATAAAGTCATCGACATACCAGCGAAAAAAGTTCTCAAGGATGGCGTCGAGTCCGAGATTAACGGTAACTTCTGTTTTTCTTTTATTTTCCTCTAGTTATTCAACTTCTCGGGTGAATGTTTTGTTTCGCTTCATAAAACTTCGAAAATACACAAGTTTTTGGACACATTTTTACTCAAAAATTAAAATAATTTATTTCACATAGGCCTAATTGAGCACTTATAAAACGTTGACTTAGAATGCACTGTTTGGGTTGGTTGTTTTCTATGGAGAAGAACAGGCTAGAAAATCCATGGTTACTCTCGCAACCTGTCTCAGAAATGACATAAAATTCATGCTGCTGAAAAATTGCGCTTTCCACCTCTCCAAATCATAAATCTAACTGATCCCCACGTACAAATTTTATGAAGTCTAAAACTTTTCCGGCAGCTATTCAGTTTTGATGTTTCAGTAGAATAAAACATTCTTATCATATTTTTATTTCAGGTTTATTGGGAGATATTATTATTTCTCTAGATGATAAATATTTGTATGGATCTTGCTGGTTACATGGAGAAGTGAGGCAATATGATATTTCGGATCCTGAACACCCAAAATTGACTGCGAAAGTTCAAATTGGAGGTGTTATCGCGTCGGATCCTGATATGAAACTGATCGAGGATCGTGAGTCGGAGGCAAGAAATTCCTTTTTTCTATTGTCATCTGCGTAGCTTTTCCCAAATATGTTAAGGTCCGGCCGGCATCCAGTCTAACATAAGCAGCTGAACCCGTATTTTACATGGAGCAAGGTATGCGATACCCCTTGGTAAGACTGGTTGTCAGACTTTCAGGCCACTGACGACCTGTAAGGACTGTCAAATATCTATAAACCTGCTGTCCCGCGCAACTTCGTCTACGTCAAATTATCCCCGTTTTTGCAACATTTTTCATTGCTGATCCGTTCGTGATTGGCGTAGCGTGATAATATATATAGCCTATAGCCTTCCTCGATAAATGGACTAACTAAAAATGAAAGAAATTTTGAAATCGGAGTAGTAGTCTCTGAGATTAGTGCGTGCAAGCAAGCAAACAAACAAACAAACTCTTCAGCTTTATAATATTAGTATAGATGACAGCCGGGTCGAAGAAAACTCGGAATATAATTGATGGTCACCCATCCACAGACCGACATTGGCAAGGGCGGTTTAACCTTGAAGATCGACCCGTATGTTGTTATTATTTAGCCGCGAGCTTGCCTTTTTCCAATTGTATTAGTTGAAATTAACGCCTCATGACTTCACACAATTACGTTTTAGCCGCGTCATTCTTTTCATTTAGAGTTTTTACCCTCTGATGTTTGTTAAATTACTTTTCAGCGTTTGTTCCATTTGTGTAATGTTTCTTTGTCGTCAAAGTTACAAATCCATTTAATATCATTTCACTCGTTTGTTGCAAGTAAATGCTTTATCATTTTTGTTTACATTTTTCATTGACAAAACTTGCGATTAATTTTGCGCGCACTCATGTTTTTGTTGATAGTATCAGTTTTTAAAGTAAATAAGTTTGTTGTTGATAGTGTTATCGCTGTTGTCGTTTACAATGACCCTCATTATTATCTCAAAACATACCAACATAAAAATGACATGCGATAGAACATTAACTAACACACAATATGTCATATTGGGATCATCATCATCATCATTTCAGCCCAAAAGACGTCCACTGCTGGACATAGGCCTCCCCCAAGTCACATTGACATTTTGAGGGGTTTTGCCATAATCGCCACGCTTGGCAGGCGGGTTGGCGATCGCAGTACGGTTGTTACAAAAAGCACAGAGAACGCTGCTGCCCATTCTCTGGCAAGTCCCTTAGTCGCCTCTTACGACACCCACGGGAAAGTATTGGGATAATTACTTCATAATTTATCTTTACAGGAACTGGTACAACCAGAGCTGGTAACAATTAAAGGCAAGAAATTGCAAGGTTCTCCTCAAATGCTGCAACTTTCCCTTGATGGAAAACGTCTGTATGCCTCATCGTCTATGATGTCTCCGTGGGACAAACAGTTTTACCCCGATATGGCTAAAGAGGTAAATGCTTTGTTTATTTTTGATTGCAAGAACATTTTAACTAAACACTTAAAACAACATATCGCTTGTTTTCGACAAATGACATTACTCGAAAAATAAGAAATACAGGACGGTGTTTTTAAAAAGTTAGACTAATAATATTTTCATTACATTGCTTTTTTTTTTAATGGAAAACTTATATCAAAAATGAAACGTTTATTGTACGTATTTCTTTATTTTAGTTAATTTTATATTCACCTACAAAAAATGCATTATGTCATCCTTGTCACAAACTAGCGTTATGCTCACGACACTTGCGTATGTGCTTACTTTTTATTTTTATTAAGTTACAGCAAGCAACCGTCAACAAAAACTAAATTCACTCAACCCTAATATTTTGCATGTTTGAAATAGCGAAAAATAATCCTCTAGGCTCTAACTACAAAATTCTTCAACTTCATACCGGATCCCAAAAATGTAGAGCCCGAGACTTTATTAAAAGTCACACTACCAAGTATGTGGAGGCTGTAGACAAAGTATTTTATTGGGTTACGTCCACTTTCACCCCAGCAAAACCGCAATAAACAGCCCTTATCTCTTATATCAAAACCTTCGACCCCTGTCTTATTTACGTTCTCGCCCTATAAGCAATGTTTTACAAAAATAAAGTTATTTTTGCGAGACACACTTTGTGCGACATGTCACCTGGGATTGATGAATAATGCATGAACCACGTCACATATTTTGTCATACAAATAACTGACAGCCGCTGTAATTTTGAACCAAGCTGTACACACGGTAACACATCAAGCTTTATAGTTCCAGTATAACATGGACTCGGTTTGTATAGATTTCCTGTACAGTGAGGGATCCCCATAAAGTGGTTTTGTATAACTTGATTAGTGGTCGTGCGAACCAACTTGTCTTTTTTGCTTTAATATTAACTTGAACGGGATTGAATTACATTTTATGGGATAATGTAATTTGAAGATTAATAACGAAAGATGTATTGTTGTTAGTAAGGTATTTTTGATGGTATCATTATTTTATACATTGATTGAACCTCGACTTATTTAAAACGTGACTAGATAATTTGAATGCCTTTGTAGTAGGAAGAGTAATAAGGACGAATTTTAGCAATGGAACAAAACGTTATCAGCTTAACTAAATTGCGTTCAAAATCTGTCAGTGTGTCATCACCATCATGTCATCATTGGTATAGATGCAATGAATATTCTCTTGAAAGATCTGTAGACGTACTGATTGCGGCGAATTTTAATGGTGAAATCGGCCCCTTGAGCTTTATGAATAACACCGATTTCACCATCTGCGACATTACATCATTTGCGAAGAAATCAACGAAAAAATACGTCAGCATAACTTCCGGAACGCATCGCAAAAAATATTTTTCTGCTGGATCCCGCAAAATTCAAATACATTTGTATTGTATCGCCAGGGTGGGTGGATAGTAAAGTTGGACGTGGATACTGTGAATGGAGGTATGAAGTTGGATCCGGATTTCCTTGTTCACTTCGGGAGCGAACCGGACGGCCCTGCCCTGCCACATGAAATGAGGTACGAACTTTTTAACATCAAACCTGTATGGAATTTTGCATCAATGAGAGCCGTGATATTATGCTTGGTTTTAAGTTCAGTTTAGTGTACAGTTTTTAGTTTAGGTACTGGCTGTTACTTTGTTTTCAGTTCATGAAACAAACGATTTCCGGGTCCAAAAAGGAATATAAATATGTTTTTCGAAATTTGTGAAGCGAATGCATAGCTTGAAAACAATAGTGTCAGTTTGTCTAAAAGTTTGGAATTTACTTTATAGACAGCTGATCAACTTCAAAGTTAATAAAATTATTTTTGTGTGTTCCAAGTTTAGATAAACATTTTATACAATTCACATCTTGTATTAGTAATATCTTTCACCCAAGTTTTATGCCCCTATTGTTCTTAAAAGTTATCTTCACAATCGATGACTGTTTTTCCATAACCGTTGTTTTTAGCCAAAGCCATCATAACACAGTGTTTACAGTAGTACGAGTTGGAAATTTGAACACCATAAGGGACTTGAGATCGTTGTTGGATTTGCAAAGTTCAGCTTAGAGTCGAAAGTTATAAATACAACAGCACGCTCAAGGTCCCTTACGTAATTCACCTTTCCAATATCGCTGTGCAAATGACACCTTATGACTTATTATGAAATTATCTTTCACAGATATCCAGGTGGTGACTGCACCTCTGACATCTGGCTGGCTGAAGACTAAATACACTGATATAATTGCTTACTAACATGTGCCAATATTTTTGTATGCGTGTTAAAATAACAATAATATTTCATATATATTATTATCTACGATTTTTCAAATAGAAGTACGTAAGTAAGGCATAATTTTACTCTGTTTAGACAAAGGCATAATAAATGATTATATTGTAAAATTGTATTTTGTATAAAACGAAATGTAACGCTTTTAGGTAGGTTTTAATAAAATGTATATCTAAATATAACTGAAGTTTCAGTAACAATAGGTTTACGGTTTCCTGATACTTAAAAGAGCTACACTGCCTCGTTGGACCAGTGCCCGACTGCTGAGCATGAGGGCCCGGGTTCGATTCCTAGATCGGAACAAAATCTTATTGGGCTTTTCAATCAGGAAATTTATAGTATCAGCCACAGAGTCTGGATTTGTGCCACATATTTTAATCTAAATCGCGAGAGCAGCGGCGGCCCAGTGGTGGCAGCCCCGACTTACCAGCAGTAAGCCGTGGGTTCCAACCCAGGCAGGCGCGTTACTTTGTGTAATTTATTTTATCACCGCTGTCCTCAAAAACGGTGAGGGAAAACATCGTGAGGAAACCGGCATGTCCTAGAACTAAAAATTCGAACCAACCCGCACTGGGCCCGCGAGGTGGGTTAAAGCCCACTCTCTCATAGAGAGGAAGCCTGTGTCTCAGTAGTGGGAACATTATAGGCTGATGATGATGATGATGATTATATCTAAAATCATATAAGTAAAATATCGACAGTAAACAGCCAAATAATAACGGTCATTCCTAGGTGCCACAAACTAGAATAATTCAGGCATATTTTCCATTCAATTACACAAATTTCGCCAACACTAGGGACCACACTACATTGCGGTGGTGGAATTAGCAACTTTTCCATGTAATTGTAGGCATGGGATCCAGGGAATACAGTTAACCGTCGTGTAGTGTTTAATGTTCCATGTGGAAATGCATTCAGACGTGCTGTTTAGCGGGTTTTCGGTTTGAATCTAATTTTGGGAGTGTAAATCGAATTGACAAATGTGTGTTGTGAAACTACTGCTGCTCGCAGTTCTACTCGTTTAAATGAACTAGTGTCATCATCATCTGGTTAGCCTTGTCCCAACTATGTTGGAATAGGGTATAATACTGGGTAAAGAAAACGAAATTCTTTTTTGTCCGTCAGACAGGTAATACAAAAATATTAGACACGTATTTTTTGTTTTATCAAAATATCAAAAACTTACTTAGTTAAATCTCATTAAAGTTGGAGAGTCCCACTACGTCACAAGTAGGTATAAAAATTACCTACATGTGACGTCATGCTCCATTTCAACTCAATATATCTCCGTATCCTGACCACGAGAAAAAAGAAAAAATAGTGTCAAATACTTTTCAATAATCTACCCGACAGACAAAGAAAACAAAATAGTGATCATCCCCTATTGGCTTCCAGTCTAACCGGTTGCAGTTGATTACCAGTGTTTTATATGGAGCGACTGCTTATCTGACTGCCACAACCCAGTTAGAACTGGGTAATACGATACTCCTTGGTATCACCGGTTGTCAGACGTTCAGGTCAAATACTGCCTGTAACGACTGTCAAAGATCTACCAATGACAGCCGGGACCCCCGAACTGAGGAAACTCGATATGTGATGGGTGGTCACACATACTAGTAGGCTAGCGCACCTAAACCTAAAGATTGTGCCGACCGGCTGTTATTATTTAGCCACAAGCTTCTGCAGAACTTCAAACCTTGCCCCTATAATACATTCGGGATCGTGAGAAAGGCAAATATATACATAATATATTTCGTCAGATACTGCTATCTGTTGATGTCTATATTTAGAGTATACGTAACATTATTGAAATTTTGATAATTTTCTTGTACCTACAGAAATATTTCGTAAACATTAAGTTTGAGATGACAAGTAATAGAGAAGTATGGAAGAAGAAGACATGCTGCGCCGACCCCAAATAAATTGGGATAAGGGCAAGAGAATGATGATGATGATGATGATGATTAAGTTTTTAAATAAAATCTAAATACACTAAAAAAAATCTTATTCTAGTCTTTCTCGTATGCTGCCAGCTCACGCAATGTTATACGAATTTATTTTAAGGTGGGGTTAAAACGTAGTACTTACTACTTTTTTGTTCAATTTATGATATAAAAAGCAAAAATATTAATATTACGAAGAACAAAATAGAACACATAATATCGCTTGAAGATACACAACATGCATTAATGTGTTCCCTTTATCAGAGGAAAAGCATTTAATTGGGTCACTAGCTACTAACTCAGAAAAGACTTTACTGAAGTTACCTATATAACTTCGTAGTTTAGTTCAAAGAGGTATCACACTCTCCGCCTGACCGCCGCCGCGTACGGACGTGCCGCTACCTGCTCGCATTTCCGCTCGCTATCAGTGTGCGTCATCGGTTCGTCACTTCCCAGTGTCGTGACGTCATCAGTAGTCTCTCGACTACACCCCCGAACAATTGCTGTCTTTTTATTAAGACAGCACTTGCTCATTTTGCTTCGGATATTATTCCGACTTAACTTCCTTTGCCCCATCAGGGAAAAGTCCTCAGTTTCGAGGTTCTTGGTGGAAACCTTACGGTGCCAACGAAACCAAGAGGGTGGTGACCCAATCCTACCCGCCAAACCCCTTCAGGGCCCGGCACTCCATTGGCATCGGGAGCCAGAATCTTGGCCTTGGGGGCTACCCTAGTCAAGCCTGGTCTAGAAACACTAGTTAAATCTGACTTCGTTCACAGCAGTCACCTAGTGTCGGTTGGGAGTGTCTACCCCTTCGCACTAGAGGCCCCTTGGGGAGTAGGGCCCTGTCGCACAATAAGACTGGCGTCAGGTTCACAAGCTTAGGGCACACCAGTAGGTACACACCTCCCTGTCATTGCACACCCGACAGAGAGGCCACACACCCCCGGGCCCACCCACCCGGGGAGTTAGGTTGTTAGGCTGTTAGGCGCGGAGCTTCACTCAATGTTTGCTAAATTTTAAATTTTAACCGACAAAATGTCGTCCTTAGACGAGAAGGAAAAAGCGCTGTTGCGTTTTTTCTTCCGCGTCTTCACGACCGACCCAAATTTTGAAAAATATGGGTCGGAAATTGCTGCCATTCAGCAAACCAGCGATACCGTCACTGACTTCAGTGACGCGCTCGACAGCCCTTTGTCGCCGCCGCCTGCCGACAGAGGCTTACCGCCAGCCGTTGCCGCCGCGATTAAGGCTACTCCAAGACCCAAAGTTGTGAAACCCATTGTTTCACAAACAAAGGTCCAGCCCGCACCTGCGTCCATTGTTCCCGTTTCTGGGAACATGGGCAAAAGCTCACCGCCAGCCGTCGCCGCCGCGATTCCGGCTAATCCCGAACCCATTGTTTCGCAAACAATGGATCAGTCCGCACCTGCGTCTATTGTTCCCATTTCGGAGAAAATGGACACAACCGTACCAATCTCCGACTCGGAATCGGTTATAGATTCCTGCTCTGCTTCCTCGTCCTCAGAAGACGACTACCAAGTCGTCGGAAAGGGCAAGAGGAAGAAGGGCAAAAACTCGCAGGCCGCCATGGCCAAAAAGTTAGTCGCGCTCCCTCTAATCCCCTCTCCCGAGGCGTCCCGTCCCACCTCCCCGATCCCCGCACCAAAGTCCGCCGCTGCTCATACCAGCAGGCCAACAAGCCCTAAGGCTAACTCTTCAGCCGCTTCTTCAAAGAAGCTGAAGCCCCCTCCCCCGTTGTTCATTCAGGACAAAGGGAAATGGACAGATGTGTCCAAAATGTGTAATGAGCGCCGCATTCAATATACTAGCGCAAAAAGCACACAGCAGGGGATCAAAGTGGTGGTCCCCACAACCACCGACTTCAGGGAACTAACCCGTCAGTTAATCGGAAGGCGCATAGCCTTCCACACCTACTCTCTTCCAGAGGAAAAGCCCACCCGCGTGGTGATCAGGCGGATCCCGAAGGAAATCCCCACGGAGGACATCCTCAATGACCTCCTAGGCCAGGACATCCCGGTCGCAGCCGTCCACCGCCTTCATAAGGCGAGAGGCGGAGACCTTTACGATATGGTACTGGTCATCTGTGACCCAGTAGAAGGTCACCACCCGATCTTCAAAGTAAAGTCGGTTTGCTCCCTATCAGGCATCTCAATAGAGAAGCCCTACCGCTCAAGCGTAGTCGGACAGTGTCATCGCTGTCAGATGTACGGCCACAGCCAAGCCAACTGCCATGCGCCACACAGATGCGTAAAGTGTCTAGGCGACCATGGCACGGCAGACTGCCCCCGTCCCAAAGACAAGTCGCTTTGCACGGAGCCACCGAGCTGTGTGCTTTGCGGCCAGTCGGGCCACACGGCCAACTACCGCGGCTGCTCAAAAGCCCCCAAAGGCTCCTCCTCTAACCTGGTGAAGCGTGCAAGCGCCCGCCAACAAAGAGAAAGCCCATCGGTGAGGCTACCCTCTGCCCAGATGCCGGAGAGACTCAGCCCTCAGAGGCCCTCTCCCTGGACCACGCTAAACCACCAGAAAGCTTTCCCGGCTCTCAGTAAAGTAAAGTCCAGCCCCATCCCCGGGCTTTCAGATGCCCCTGTCCCCACTCCCGCGGCCCAGGCAAGCGCACCGGCGCCCGCTCGTCCCACGCCACCCGGCCCCGCGGCCGTGGACCCCTCTCATAACGTAATTTTAGAATCGCTAGCAGAGTTAGTCACCCCCGAAGCAGACCGCATGGCGGCTGATCTCAGGGCGGCTAACACTGGTGGCGATAAACTTAAAATTATCCTCAAGTCCCTACTAAAGTTAGGCGACCTCCTCCGCAACCTTAACCTCGACTAACTCCAATGGATAATACGAGATTAACGTGCACCAAACCCCGATCCCTAAAATTAGGGTACTTTAATGCCAATGGCATTAGAGGCCAGCGTGATGAGATCGCCACCTTCCTCCGCGACCATCAAATTGATATCCTCCTCGTACAGGAGACCTTCCTCAAGCCCAGTCACCGCGATCCGAGAATTGCCAACTATCGCATAGTTCGCAACGATCGGTCACGTTGCCACAAGGGCGGGACTCTAATCTATTATAGAAAAGAACTGCATTGCATCCCCTTAGATCCCCCTCCCATGGAGTCTCTACTTGAGACCTCAGTGTGTCGACTAGGCATGACCGGCCATCAACCGATCACTATCGCCTCTGCGTACATCCCTCCCGGCGGCACGTCCGAGGAGCACACTTTGTTCACCAAAGACCTTGCCGTCCTCTTCGGCTTGAGCGACTCCGTTATCATAGCGGGCGACCTCAACGCCAAACACCCCGCCTGGAACAGCACGACGACCTCTGCCAGAGGACGTCACTTGTATAACCTGGGCGAGTCCCTCAACTTCGATCCCATCGCTCCTATGGAGCACACCCACTATCCCCACGACCCCGACCAACGTTCGGACGTTCTCGACATAGCGCTTCTCAAGAATGTCAACCTTAAGTTGCATTCCATCGAGACTTTACATGAGCTTAACTCAGATCATCGACCAGTGCTCATGCACTTAGTTCCTCGCTCGGGTCCTTCTGACCCCAGCCAGCCCCCGCCGACCCAAGTGATAACCGACTGGAGGAAAGTCAGCGAAAAGCTGAAATCCACCACGTCGCCTCACCTGGAGGCCATCCCCGACCACATAGTCTCAGTCGCAGACACGACGGCCGCCATCAACTCGTTTACAGAACACGTGCAATCCGTACTGAAGGACTGCTCACGGGAAGTCCCAGCAATGAGCGATCAACGCTGGATACTACCCGCTGACATACGTGAACTGATAAACGAAAAGAACGCGGCCATCCGTGCCTACAGCAGCTTTCCCTGCGAGGCAAACAAAGCCCACATGCGTAATTTACAGCGTGCTGTAAAGGATCGCACCAGTGAGTTTCGTAATAATCAATGGGAAAAAACGCTAAGCGAACTCGAGCCTACCCACCTAGCCTTCTGGCAGCTGCAACGCAAGATGCGCTCCACCGAAGAGGCTTCGATGCCTCCCCTCACCCGTCCCGATAAGAGCGTCGCATTCGACGACTCTGAGAAGGCCGAATGCCTAGCCGACAGCCTGGAGTCCCAGTGCTCCCCCAGCTTGCAACCAGTAGACAAGCGACATCTCGATGAGGTGAACGCATTCGTCGAACGTCAAGCCGCCCTGCCCCCCGAAGAAGACCCTGATGATCCTCTGCCTCCGGTCACAGCTGACGAAGTGCAAGACATCATTAACAAACTTCAACCGCGGAAAGCACCCGGCTCCGACGGAATCACCAATAGGGTGTTCAAACTCCTCCCCGCTCAGCTCGTCGTGTTAATGGCGGCCATCTTCAATGGCGCCCTGAGCAACAACGCGTTTCCCCAAATATGGAAAGAGGCCACTGTCATCGGTTTCGCCAAACCAGGCAAACCCAAGTCTGAGCCTTCGAGCTACAGACCTATCAGTCTCCTGAATGCACTCGGTAAAATCTACGAGAGACTTATGTATAAGCGACTCAAAGACTTCGCCGAGGCTAAGAGTCTCATCCCCAACGAACAGTTCGGCTTCAGGACCGGACACTCTTGCATTCAACAGGCCCACCGCATCGTAGAACACTTAAGCGCTGGCTTCCAGCGTGGAGCGATGACGGGAGTGTTGTTTTTCGACATAGCAAAGGCATTCGACAAAGTCTGGCACAACGGCTTATTATATAAGCTGTACAAACTGGGAGTGCCGGACCGTCTCGTGCTCATCTTACGAGACTTTTTGTCGGATCGCACCTTCCGCTATCGCATCGGAAAGGCACTGTCTTCCCCCCACCCCATTAGAGCCGGAGTCCCTCAGGGCTCCCCACTCTCTCCCCTTATCTTTACGCTGTTCACCAGTGACATTCCCAAGAGCAAGAAGGCACAGCTAGCCCTGTTCGCGGACGACACGGCCATCTATTACACTGGCTATAGTCACGACGCTATTTACAGCACCCTCCAAACCTCAGCCAACGTCCTAGGCGCTTGGTTCCGGAAATGGAGAATCGAGGTGAACCCCGACAAGAGTCAGGCAGTTCTTTTCTTTAAACCGCGTAAAAATAAGCCACTCGCGCTCAGCCCGATCACTATGTATGGTAAGCCTATCCCTTGGGAGAAGCAAGCCAAGTACTTAGGAGTCTTACTTGACAACCACCTGTCTTTCGCGGCGCACATCAAAGCAGCTCGCGACCGAGCTGCCTTTGCTATGGGTAGGCTTCATTTCATGATCTCGGCAAAAAGCAAATTGTCACTCAAGTGCAAGTTGCGCCTTTATACCGCGGTGATCCGCCCCATTATGACGTACGCTTGCGTCGTGTACGCTCACACCAAGCCTAAATACATCCATAGGATGCAAACCTTGCAGAACCGGTTCTTACGTAGAGTCACGGGAGCCCCTTTTTATGTCCGTAACGACCGTCTACACGTAGACCTTAGAATGCCCACCGTCCTTCAGTTTATGAAACGTCTTTCGAAGCGTTTCTTCGATAACGCCAGTAAACACCGTAATCCCCTGATCGCAGCGGCCGCCCGTTACGAACCCTCGCGCATTAGTACAGTACGCCGTCCTCGGCATACTCTCGTCACTCCCGATGATGCTATCACCCTCCTCCAGGAGAGTAGCAAAGAGACTAGCACTCTTAAAAAGTTCAGACACAAACCGCCGTCTTTCCCACCTCGCCGTCGAGGTCCGTCGCGACGTCCCGGTCCATGCCCTCCCCGACCCTCGCTCGAGCCAGCCCGCGATGCTGTGCCAGTAGTTTTAAATCAGCCCCTAAATAATGATATCACTCAGATCCAGCCTGTCCCCATGCAGTCCTCCCCCAGCGACGCCCTGAGCCGAGGCTCGTACCCCACAGGGGGTGCCCTCAGCGTATAGTCGCTTAGTTTGTAAGTTTTTATGCCCTGGCTGGAGGCCTTACTCTTAAGGCACCCACAGGATAGTCCGGTTAAGCAGACGACAACCTCCTAGGTTGAACTGCGAGATGCCATTCATAAAAAAAAAAAAAATCAAAGAGGTATCACTTCAAGGACTTCTATTGTCAAGACTAATAATACACCCTTGTATTCAGCTTAAAAATCCATACGAATACTATAACAAATAAACAACTTAACTGATCGTTGTTTGTCACATTCTTGATTTTAAAGTCAGTAAAAAAATAATATAATATATTCAAAAGTAACTATCTGTCTGGCTGAACAGATTTTAATAAAAAGTACACCGATGTACCACGATCGTGAGATAATTTCCGACCAGCAAGCGATAGAAGTCACGGGCAAAACCCAGTTTCACATAAATAACTTAGCACAATAGCTTCTATTTTCGTATGTGCTCGAAAAAGATAAAGAATCTTATTTATTTTATAGCGAAGCAGTAAAAGAGACGTGTGGTATCGTAGTTTACATACTGTCCCCCAAACGACCTGATGCGAAATTTATTTCTAGCCCTAAACAATATTAGGGCACGTGATCCTGATAGGGACCGATATTGAAAAGCCGGTATAAAAATGATGTAGTGTAAATCGGTTTTGTTTCCAATAACATCGAAGGTGCCACTTCAAACCAAGGTTGGGTTCGGAACACGTTTTGAGCTGAACAATTTGTTGCTAAGCAAGAAATATGAGTTCCCCTGAACATTTTCGATCAGGGCGGCCTCTTACTAAGCTAGCGGCGCAGGAGTTATTGTAGTGCCCAAGTGTGTCCAAATACCGGTGCGTTCTCTATTTTTTATCAATCGAATCAAAATAAGGTTGTCAATTAGTCTAAATGTTTTTTTTTTTTGTGTTCACCGATATCTTCGCCAATTGTAAACCGATTTCGATGATCCTTTTCTGTTTATACGAGTGTTATTTTGTCACTCTCATTAGTTCGATAGGACGGCAATCCGTCACTACTGGAGAGCATTTAGGCGTAGAACAAATTAATAATTTAACCTGTTTCTGATTCAGGTGCATATACTTCAAACTGCTACCTACCGAGAAATTCCTCATGGAAAAACTCAATAACTGAAATACACAATACTAATTAGAAGTACGAAATAGAAACAATACGACGTAGGAAAGATATTGAATACAATAAAGTATCCAATATCTTTCAGACGTCCATCTCTGTTGTCTGCCTTAATTAATTCAATTATTCATTTACTCTCAGCCGGCCTTCAAAATCCTTAAAGACGACTCAATTGGCTTATCTTTAAAAAGTATTCAGCTGTTTTAATTCAAAAGATACAGCTTTGTACTTTCAGATTACCATATTTTCAGCGCGCATAAACTCGTTTCAGAAACGCGTGTACGCGCGTCCGATTTTATGAAGCTCAAAGTGTGCAAGTGTGCGCACCTAAGCTGATATAAGCTTATAAGCACAGAAAAATGAGCTAGCCTGAAACTGCTCTAAGGTCTGCTCCAAAAGTGTCTGAGGAAAATGTAAAAAAATGGATCAACTAATTTTATATGACAGTTAAAGTGTTTTTTTTTTGTTCTTTTCACAATTGTGGTAGATTTAACAATCTCTCTTACCGTCATCGATTTTTCGGTTGTTGCTAATATTAGTTCAAGTTTTAACAATAATTTGTTGAAAAGTGCCAGGATATAAAGTTGAAACCTTCTAAAAACCTTCTAAATACAAGTAAATGTATAATTAAAATTCCCTTTATTCAGAAATTTTGTAACAACTTAACCTGAAGTGGGTTTGTTTGTACTTTCAGTGGATACTATTGGAAAAGACAGCTCTTTACATTTAAGATTATAATAACGTTACCTTACCCTAACAGTATGTTGGAATTTCCTGGATAATTACTTCTGAAATTAAATTCTGCTGTTTTAGGACATGTCAGGGAACAACACCTCGAACCAACAACGGACTCATCATCATCTGCCTAGCCTTTCCCTAACTACGTCGGGGTCGGTTACCAGTCTAACTGGATGCACTGAAAAGTATTGGGTAATACTATATCCCTTGGTAAGACTGGTTGTCAGAATGACGGACCATGACAACGAGTAACGACTGTCAAAGATTTAGAACTGACAGTTGGGACCAACGGCCTAACGTGCTTTCCGAGGCACGGAGGAAACTCGGTATGTAATGCGTGGTCACCCATACTCGAACCAACTTAGGCAAGCGCCGCTTAACCTAAATTATTGTTTTTAATTTTTTACCACGAAAAATAAAATTTGAAGTCTAACTCCAACTAGTAGGCACCACAGAATACAATTATTCTAAAAGAGACTGTTACACAAAAAACATTGAATAAGTTTTATAAAACGTAGCGACTCAATCTTAAACAGCGGCAAAAAAGCACAGCCGTTTGCAAACTTTTCAAGACCATTACTTGTTCATCAATTGCCTTCTTAATTACACTTTCTGGAGCTTAAAAAGACCATTACCAAGGTTTATAGTCCTGTGTAGACCGAAATTCTAATCTTAACACACCAATCGATCGAAATGGAACAAAATAGAGATTGCCTTCAGGATAATGACGGGGCTTAAAAGGGTCCAAAAACGTCCATGCAGCATTAGCCGTAATCATTATTGGTGTAAGAAAAATTATGGGGGAATTGCTTTTACTCTGGACGCTCTTAACTTGCCCGTATTTCTACATCGTTCTCACATATTTGTAATTCTTAACATGAATGATGTCACCCAGATTTAAAAACAT
Source organism: Cerastis rubricosa (assembly GCA_949152445.1). NCBI lineage: Eukaryota > Metazoa > Arthropoda > Insecta > Lepidoptera > Noctuidae > Cerastis > Cerastis rubricosa. The sequence goes on along the minus strand of OX424542.1, from coordinate 9,841,726 downwards.
ATTTTGATTTAAAAGTGTCCATGGAGTTTCTTGTCCATTCTTCTCCATAGAGATCTACGCTTTGGAATGAGCAACTACAGTACTTTCAAAAGTTATTATGCCTTGTGACTGGGACTGTAGCTTCTTTTTTTTTGTTTTTTGACTATCAGAAGTGCCTGTAATGGTCTAATTGAAATAAATGCTTTGAGTGTTTTTTTTTTTTGTTTGAGTTTGCCCGTTATTTTCTTCGCTGGCATTTCGATTATTTTCACATACACGTCCTCTTTTCACAACAGTTTAGTGGGTCTAATGGTTGCAAACGCGACTGCTGAGCATAAGACTCTGAGTTCCATTCCCAGATCGAGCAAAGTATTATTGGGTATTTCCATCAGCAATTTTTCAGTAGCTGCCTCGGAGTCTGGATTTGTGTCCGACTGATAGCAATGGGCTCGTTCCATGGCTCGTTCGATTTAAATCATAACTGGCGAAATGTGGGTGTGCTATTAGGCACACCTCTGCCTTACCCTTCGGGGATTGCAGGCGTGATGTTATGTAATATTGTGTAACCTCTGTTTACGCTGTTATGGGTAGTAGTAAATAAGTGGGCGATTGTCCAGCTATCTCTAAACCCTTCAGCGTTGTCTATTCAACAGTTTTGCAATAAAAGTGTGATGGATAGACACTTCGGTATCTTTTTTTTTACGTGTCCCCCTCACTTGGAATTTCACCTGTATCGTGGGTGCGTTTATAAACATTTAAGGTCACTTATACAAACAGCCAGACCCGAAACAACTATCTGTAAGCCTTACAAAAATTTGTTCCGTGCGGGGATCGAACCCGCGACACGCAGCGCAGCAGTCAATCGCTTAGCCACTGTGCCAACCTGATGGATTTGCAAAGATTTACTTGCGACTTCGTCTGCGTGGGTTCTGTTTATTCCCGTCCATACTTCAACATCATATTTCGCACATTTAGGGAATAAAATGAAAGAATATTACGTCATGTTTCAAGGAGTTCCAACATCGTTCAAGCTCTTAGAGGAAGTCATGACGTATTTTTAAGCCTTTCCTCAAAATTTATTTAGGAATTATGGTATACAGATATACACAGAGACAATTAGTTACAATAAACTTAGTATGTATTTATTATAAATCTGGTATTCAGTACCTAAGTAATTAGTTTTGTACGTGATAATTATAAGGTGTGCGTTACGTGTGAATGGGTACTTACGTCTTTAAGAGGTGCCAATGTGGTTTTATTGCCTGGGGCAGCCCAATCAGGTAGTTATATTGCTCTTAGTAAGTTGAAATGGCTGTGTGATCCTGGCGAATGATATTTGAGGGGTTTTGTTTGGAGGGTGAACGTTAGTGTCTCTCTGTGGGACTATAACTAAATACGTTTTATGCGTCTTCTTTTTTCAATAAGCATACTGAGATATCGCGGTGCCTTCAGGCGTAGATGGCAGGATGAATTCGACGCCTATTGGTGCAGAAGGATAAAACTTTCTTCGGTATCCTGCCTTTTTACCAAAAAATAATTTACAAACACATATTTACAAATACATTTGACAACCAAAGATTGGTAAAAACATGACAGGTAATTTCATAATTTTACAAAAAGCAGTTTGGCAAATTATTCACTCAATAAAATATTTACCCGAAAAACTTTTATTGGAAAAACTATTCATTTTATATTATTCATGTTATCTCGTAAAACAACGTTTGAAATAAAACGTTTTACATTTTGCTTCCTTACCCAAAAAAGACACTCACTAATTAGGCAATTTTATTAATCTATAAAACAACAAATTCTTAGGATTCAAGAGCGAGCGAAGCAAGCTCGAGAAGGGGATGGTGGCGAACCATACCCCATCATCCCTTTCGTGTTAGGTTACTTTAAACCCTGCAAACAGGAAAAGAAGTCCCGCGCAGTAGGGCTACGTCGACTACACCTTATTGCAAAATAATGATTAAGTCAATTACCTTGGACTTTAGGTGAATTGTTTGTGCTCGGATCGAATCTCTCCAAAAAAAATGGTACTACAAAAACACGCCGCTACAAAATGTACAGTGCTTCCCCGCCATGTAATCAATTGGCAGCACCATGTCATCGTAGGCATTTTGCACTTTGACATTATAACTATAGATTTTTTGAACCACTATCTAGGTTAGCCGTCAGGACGCCAAAATTTTAAGTTTAGATGTACCCTAAAGATCACTTTGTAATTAGTTTAGAAGATTCATCATAAAATTATATTTAGGTTAAATGATTTGATGATCTTCCCAAAAGCATCAAAATATTAAATGAAAAATTTTTATGTGATCAATTTATTATGTGAAACATTTGTAAAGAGAAGTAGTGTGCTAAGCATTTGCCAAATGAGTGCTTGTAAAGTGAGTGTTTATCAAATAAAACATTTGCGTAATTTTTGTTTGTGAAATAAATAGTATACGAAACGTTGGTTGTAAACAAAAAAATTGTAAAAGGAGTTTTGGTGAAACTTTAGTGATGCCACTTTCATCATTATTAATTCAATTATTGATACCGAGACACGATTTACAGATTTTTGTCACTTTTATTCACGAGATGGTTGGAACAGCCAAAAAGGGCAGTCAATAGATCAAAAAATTATGACGAACAGACATCATGATAGGCTACTGATTAGTTTTAATGGCCTATTTCCAGCTGTGGCCTGAAAAAGGCTAAATTGGATAGTTGATTTTGTGGGATTTAGGTTTCAAGATAATAATAAAATTAGGTTTATTTCCCTTTTAATTTTGTCTTTGCTGGCTAAGTTGCATTTCAACTTCATACATCTTCAAACAAAAGCAAAGTAGTTATTTTTAACGTATTTTAATTATTTTCTCGCCAGTAGTCAAAGACAGTTTTTTATACCAATTAACTGGCTTCCTAGCACAACGATACAGCAGTTTTTAATGCTTCAAAGGAGTTAATTTTCCTTTTACCACGTCTTTAATAAAATATACCAGCTTTAAGCAGAAAACGTGGAAAGTACTTAGCTTATCTAATTTATACTTGAACGTGAAGCAAAGTTTAAGTAGATTTTAAAAATAAGATTATATTAAGTACGTGATAAGTAGATGAAACTGTGTTTTATTTGGTTTATGCTAGTATTGTGATGTCTACGAAATGAGCATACATATGAATTAATATACATACAAGCATTTAATTTGTCGGATGCTATACGATGCAGTCATCTTTTTCTTGGCGTGTCGATGGTAATCAAAATTCTGTCAGCCCAGAACTGAGCCACTAGTTTGACGCCTACAGTAGCATCCATCAGTTCCTGTAATTATGTATGTCATTACCTAAGTACCCCATTGTTTGCGGAACAGCACCACATTTACATACCCTCTCATCTGTAATATCAACTTGAGCAGGTTTTCTTTGCTGCGATCAACCTGGGTCTGGAGTCTAATGACTGCCAGTTCAGCCATGGTAACTTATGTCCAGGTGGGACATTTTCAGCAAGTAGAACGAATGGGTTAGGTCACACTACCTCGCCACAGCTTTAGTTTTTTCGTAGACCGCTCGCCATTTATGACACGATACATATACCTTAGTGACACGAGAGTAAGTACGTGCAAAGGGTCGTGTCAGTAGCCATTTTGGGTATTTCGCTAGACCTTGTCACAGTTGCGATACGATGCAGTAACTGGATTAATTATTCCTGCACCTATGCAGCTACGCGATGCTACGAAAAGTTACGAGCAGCAACGAGCGTCTACGCGCTGCTACGCTTCTACGATGCATCGATGAACGAATACAGTGCGCACAGTAGAGTATCTCAAACCTACAATGCTATCAAAACCGAACAGCGGTATTGTCGACAGAAATAAGTATGACAGTAGTGCTATCTAAAGCAAACTTTTCGACAAAGAGCAGCTACAACTGCGGTGGTTTTGAAGCTAAGGAACTACGTACGATACATTCGGCCATGTTTGCGGTTTTCTTATTGCTAGGATACTGTCAAATTGTACTACACGTTTCAGACAGAATTAAAGTGAAAAATACTACAGTTTTCTGTCGACCTTGTAGAAGCAATGATGTTGTTACGTTCAATTTTATAAAGGCACAATGAGTGTCTTTTTACTTAAAGCTATTTTATCTGTATGATAATAGTATGAATATAGTATTTTATATGTATTGTATGTATTAGTAGTTGTATCCTCTTTTGCAAATCTCGCGATCAAAGTAAGTTTTGCTCTAAGAAAACCCAATTCTGGGTTAAGCTCGCTGTTGTACATAAGCTATATTATTTTGCAATTTCTGTTTATCTTTTAATTTTGTGTGCAATGAAGAATATATATATATATATATATATATATATATATATATATTTCCTCTTATCAAACACCGAACTAAATTCGAAGTACAAGCAGGATATTTTCCAGCACAGAAACTCAATTACTTCTAGCGTGACCTAAGGGTTTAACCTCAGAAGCTGTACTGAGAAGCCATGCGACTGTTAGCAAATCAATGAGGCGTTTGGCCTTTAATAGGACCTTAACTTTTACGAGCTTCTGGCTTCCGATACTAAAAGAAAGAATTTTAAGGCTTTATATTGATCAAGGTAAGTACATAGGTATAGATTAGACTTTTTTTCTATTTCTCAATTCGGTGATGATACAAATAAATGTTGAATAAGGAATTATAGCAGTGGGTGCTGTAATTCCTTATGTAATTATTATAAAACGGCATTTACAGTCTGCAAAGGAGATAAGTAACCAGGCCAGTCTCCTTTGCAGACTGTAGCAGAAAAGTGTGGATATATTTCACGGTGTGATTTAGACCATCAAACTGAACCACTTCCTCCATGAGACCACCATCGAAATCGTTTAAAACACTACTTTCTAGTCCGAAACTTCAACTACTCGACCCAAATGTACATAATTGTGACACAGGTTATCACCTGGACATGAGTTGCCATGGCTGACTTGGAAGTCTTTAAATAGACTTCGGACCCAGGTTGGTTGCAGCAAGGAAAACCTGCTCAGGTGGAGATTCTTTAATGACTCTGCCCTGGAGTTTAAATGTGGTGCCGTTCCACAAACGATGCGACACTTAATATCGTGTCCTGCGTGTCCTGCTGTTTGCTCGTTACAGGAACTGATGGACGCTACTGAGGGCGCCAAAGTAGTGGCTCAGTTTTGGGCCGACACAATTTAGATTGCCATCGACACGCTAAGAAGAAGAAGATTACACGGGTGATTTTTTTTTCGAATTTTTGTGCAATATTTCTTTTGTTTGGTACCACTGCAAAACTAGAAATGACGTTAATGATTTGTATTTAGCATCAAACCTTAAAAATAAGTTAAGTACGATTTATACCTGCAAAGTAATAATACAGACACACCTTTACCAATTTTCAGGTTACCTATACCTAGAGACGATGCTTCTGTACTCGTAAATTACTCAAAGATTCTCTTCATCAAGAATTTCAATCGCGTGTAAATAGACAGCGAAGTCTTGAACAATGTGTTAAACATGAGATTCTACAGTAACTTGTAATTACAGACGTACGTTGTCATGTACATACATGACTTGATTGAATTCTTCGAACAAAATTGAGTTTTGAACACGATTTAAATTAAGTTTCTGACTAGTTTTAAATGTTTCAGGAGCTTTTTTTTCTGCATTTGCTTGCTTTTTACTGTATTGGTGGTATATTTATAAGATGTGAGATATTTAATGTATATCAATTGTATTTGATAATGAATTCTTTAAGATACAACGTTCTGATTATGACAATGGACTTGCAGCCCGTACTTTGTAATCATCTGCCTAGCCTTTTCCCGAACTGTCGGCTTCCAGTCTAACCGGATGCAGCTGAAAGTGAGTGAGAGATCTGACCTCCACAACCCAGTAACTGGATAATACGATACCCCTTGGTAAGACTGGAAGTCAGACTTTGGCTTCTGACTACTCGTAAAGACTGTCAAAGATCTACAAATGACAGGCCGGACCAACGGCTTAACTTGCTTTCCGAGGCACGGAGGAAACTCGGTATGTAATAATGGTCACCCATCCACGGATCAACCTCGGCAAGCACAGCTTAACCTTAAACCAACTTTATGAACATCTTAAATTCACTGACAGACAACGCACCGCCTAAACCAGCGAGTTAACCACTTTTAGAAATGAATACAAAACGTGAGGAGATCTTTTGTTTTTTTTTTTTTTAATTCATTCCCTATAGGGATTAAATAGAGGGTGAAATGTCTATAGAAGTTTGTCATTTTTACCAATGGAACGCCATGTCGGGCACACTGCTTGTAATGATAAATAAATACTCATGAGAAGAAATATTACAAGTAAAAAATCGGTGCACCACTTCAAAATGAAAACTCACTATTGGCTAGTTAAATATAGACTGTCAACACTTAAACAAGATTGCTCTCAGTTCTAGAGATGAGATCAAAATTTACGAAAATAAAATATAAACTTCGTTTCCTCGAAGCAACTTTACAGCGGAACTCAAAACAAGTCCGTCTGTAAATTCGTTTTAGTAGTGAAACTAAAGAAATTGAGTTATAAAACAGTACAAAGATTTATGATGACGCCATAAGGCATTTCTCGCTTTTAAAGCGAATCTAGTGATAAAAAACTGGCCAAATGCGCGTCAGACTCGTTCAAAAAGGGTTTCGTATCACCGTGCAATATTTAACTCTAGCTACTGTTTATATTGTATTGCCCTTTAAGAATTAAGCAAAAAACTTTAATTTTTAAGGTTTTTGTTGTTGTTGTTAGTGTTATAACAGCCATTGTTATATACACTCTGTAAACATTATAAGTGTCTATGTTTTACAGTTCAAAACTTACAGACCAGTGACAGACGGACGGATGGCCGGACGGACAAACGGATCGATGGCGTACGGACGGACAGCAGATCCTTAGTAATAGTGTCCCGTTGCTGTTTACCCTAAAACACTCTTTGGATACGGATCCCTAAAAACTGACCTAATTCCCCCAGTCTTAAACCTTTGCGTTGCTTATTTTGAATAACTTATTCAGATTTAATGGCCCTGAAATATCTCTAAATCTTGAGATAGCTGTAAAATAAATTATAGACTGAGGAAGAATGCTCCTCCATTTTGTTTATCTACAATAACAGATTACTTGGTGTTCATTTTCTTTGAGTTAGAAGAAAATAAAATGCTTCTTGGTTGATGAATTTCTTTCGTAAAACGCAATTAGCATTTTATTAAAGGACTTCAAAAAAGAGGAGGTTCTCAATTCAATTCGTATTTTTAAGGTTCCGTACCCAAAGGGTTAAACGGGACCCTATTACTGAGACTTCGCTGTCCGTCCGTCCGTCCGTCCGTCCGTCCGTCTGTCACCAGGCTGTATCTCATGAACCGTGATAGTTAGCCAGTTAGTTCTGTTGATGCTATAACAACAAATACTAAAAACAGAATAAAATAAATATTTAAGGGGGCTCCCATACAAAAAAGTTATTTTTTGTTCGTTTTTTAAGATAATGGTACGGAACCCTTCGTGCGCGAGTCTGACTCGCACTTGGCCGGTTTTTTTAATGTATCACACCGATTACGCTGAGATTTATGATCCGTGATTCTTTAGTTTAATGCGGAATAGTCGCCATGTGGTTCCATAAAAAAAATAACATAGTATGGCCCAGCAGTTTTCATGTTATGAACATTTTTTTTTATTTGGTTATTCGTATGGTATGTCATTCGAAAGTCGCTGGCAAAAAAGTAAATTAAACTACCAAGTCACCGACTGCCGAAAGTAAAGTTATTTTCTACCTTTTAGTGTTTTTTTGTGGAAGTCCGTTCGCTCGTCGAAACTGAATAAATACTTAGTGAGCTTGTGAGTTTTTTTTTTAAATAACTTCAATATTATTAGTATAATTTTAGTCATCTCATAAATCGAACGCTCATGCTGCTAAATAATATTAATTAAGAGCACAGGCAAAATAAATATTTAATTAACGTATGCTTTTAAACGACGTCGAATATTTTTTTTTTACTAAAATCATTATGAAACATGAAAAAGGAATATTTTTCCAAGTAACTGAAACCTGGCAGCACAGTAATTTTAAATTCAATATTTTATTAAACTTTTTTTTAGGTCCCACTGAATAAAACCTTCTAAAACAATCCCTTAAAAAAGTACAACAAAACGCTTTACAAAAACATAAAACGGCCACCCTTTAAACGGCCCCAAATTACGGCGGGAACGGCCTAGATTTCGGACATTAGGAAGCGAATAACTCTCGGGAAACGTCCCATGTCGTGCATAAGACGTTTCCTTGCGTATTTCACATAGTAGAGACCCATCCGTCTCCCAATATGTTCCCGTAATGTTACGAGTTGCGTAATTTGATTCTGCTGAAATATTAACAGAGAAAATTCGCGACGGAAGATAAATGGCACAGGATGAGGGGAGCTCTAAACACATTTGTATCATTGTCACTGTCTTCTCTCTAATAATCACATAGTGATACCGTCGACCTGTTGAGTGCTTCGTTCCTAATTTATTTTGGCGTACCTACGTGTACTAGATTAAATTTTCAATTACGCGAGGTGCTCATAACGGTTTATTATCAAGTGTTGAGTCTAATAAGATCGGTCTACTTGAAGTTTTCGTTTAGTATTTTAGACTGAACTGTGTATTACCTATTATGTGCCTCACAGAAAGTTTAATATATCTGTATGCTCAGCCTATAATGTTCCTACTGCTGAGACACAGGCTTCCTCTCTATGAGAGGGAATGGACTGTAATACACCACGCGGGCCTAGTGCGGGTTGGTAGATTTCAAATGTCTTCGAATTTTTAGTTCTGGACATGCCGGTTTCCTCACGATGTTTTCCTTTTGATAATTCATTGGCTGAGACAGTATCTCTGAAAAAACAGTTATCAATCTACATCCAATATAATCGAAAACACAATTAAACTGGTTACGATACTTACGCATCAAAATTTATTTTATTATTAGGTACTCAATTTTGTTATCTTAGTTGTTTATCTAAAATGCTGTGGTCTCCTGTAATTGAAAGGTCCATTATCTGTACGAGTATGTAATGTTTTGTTTATCTTTTATTGGAGATCATCATCAGACTAGCATTTTCCCAAGTTTATTGGAGTCGGCTTCCAGTCTTACCGGATGCAGCTGAATACAGGAGATCCATAATTGAAATGTTATGCAAGCATTACTCACCCTGCAGCGTTCTTACTATCAGTAAGTTTTCACCCCTTTAGTCTTCCGAGACAGGTCCAATCTTTTATGAAGCAATAGATTACATCGAAATTGCTTGTAAACAGCTTACCAACGAAGGCTACTTTCAAGCTAGTTTATGGAAGAAAACAACGTTTATCACTCGGATAGAAACTAAGCTTTTTGATCTTTATGTTTTATATAATGCAACTTCTTTCGTCAATAAAAATTACTTAGAATAGGCACTTAAAAAGATTACAATTAAGAAACTCTGTAATAACGAATGTCAAAGATCTAAAAATGACAGCCGGAACCAACGGCTTAACGTGCTTTCTGAGGCACGGATGAAATTTGGTATGTAATGAGTGTTTACCCATCAATGGACTAACCTAGGCAAGCTTATTTGATGTTGTTTTGATAATAGCGGCGGCTTCTTTGTGACAATAAGATATAACATCGAGGCTCCTGTCCTAAATCTCAGTTAAATTTTAAAGATTTACACATTATATTACCTTGCAGAATAAATAACATAATATTATTTTCAATTATGAAAATCTCAACCATCAAAATCCATTTTGGTAATATTTTAGCAAATGGACGTCGTTTATGGACGAAAAACTTTTTTAACCCTAAACAATATGTTAAAAAAACCCTGTCCGATCCGCGGGGGTGGTATAGGTCTCGAGATTAGATTCTACTAGTTGTTACCCGCGACTTCGTTCGCTAGGAAATTTTTAGGTGTATGTGTGAAACTGCCTCGTTGGTTGAGAGGTCGTAAGGGCGACTGCTGAGCTTTAGGTCCTGGGTTCTATTCTCGGGTCGAGCAAAAGTGTTATTGGGTTTTTCAATCAGGAATTTCTGAGGAGCAGGCACGGAGTCTAGATTAAATGTCCGGCCCGGTTGATGGCAATAGGCTCGCCCCCTATTACATAGGACTTGAACATAACTGGCGAAATGTGGATGTGCGATTGTGTGTAACTATAACGATAACGATGTTAAAATATGACTATGTGGGTGATGACTACAAAAAGCGTCCTTTTGGGTGGTGTAATTCATGGCGGCGGAGGTCCGAAACATTCGGGTCCAGTTAAAATATAAACCTCATGGCAATACGGTCGTCCCTTAGATTGCGACATTTTTTTTTTTTTTAAACTTTGCCCCACACTAGGAATTTCTCCTGTATCGTGGGTGCATTTACAAACATTTAAACTAACATACACAAACAGCCAGACCCGGAACAACTATCTGTAGGCCATACAAATATTTGTTCCGTGCGGGGATCGAACCCGCGACACGCAGCACAGCAGTCGATCGCTCAACCACTGCGCCAACCGTGCCGTCTTATTTTATCATGATTTAAAACATGACTAGCGAAATGTGGGTGTAGCTGTAGGTACTATTGGGTTCATTTCTGCCAAACCGTTCGGGGATTACAGGCGTGATGTTATATTATGTAAAATATGAACATAATATAAATATATTAATTATAAATATTTGTCATTTTTCATTCATAAATGGAAAAAATATGTTCCAAAACAGAAAATTAATTCATTACGTAAGACAGACTCTTCACTTAATGAGCGAATTGTTGAAGGTTAAAACAGACTTTTAATTATGTTACCACATTATTCGCTTACAGAATAAGATGATCTTACAGCAGCAATTAATTTTCCTTTGTATGTGTTAAAGTACTTTGAAGATATTATTATTATAATGAAAAGTTGAAATGTTTAACTTCTAATACTTGTTGACGTGCGTCTTAATTACTTCAACTGTAAATTTGTACACGACGGCAATTAGATGCGTAATATTCGTTAAACATCTTCATAATAATCGCTGAAAATTCGTCTCAAATAATCAAAATAAGAGTAGGTATCTCCTATCTGTTGAACATATCATAAAATAGCTCAACATCATCATTAAAAATTGTACTATAAAAAACTAAAAAACACGCTTCCTCGTATTCTTCTCAGCAAAGCCTTTCATTTGATACTTTTGTCATGGGAATGCATAAAAAATAACTAATCCGCCATGTTTGGTAGTCCGCCATATTGGATTTAGAATAACGTCACTTAGCTAACCATACATTTTCATCCAATCTAAACATATATGCAAAATTTTGCTCGAATGTAACCGGAAAGTCGGTCAAATTTGATTTTTAAGATTTCTGCTAATAGTTACTATTGAAGCTAATTAAAGGCTGAAGTGGAGAGCGTGTTTAAAATACTATTCTGTAGTCACCGAGTAAATGTGCCTTACCATTTACATAACGGATACAACAATATTCAAAAACGTCAGATAAGACTGCCATCAAAACACGCTGAACCGAATTTATAAAGCATTTTCATAAAAAAGTGTAGGTAAGTATCGATACAAAACGTCTAATACCCTTATTTGTTAAAAAAAACAGGACTATTCCCAATACACTGTTTGCATTTCCACACGTTGCGTTTTTTTTCAGTGATAGGTAGTGTTAAACGTTTTCTCCAGACTTACAAAAACATTTTAGTTCACAAGGTGATTTGAACTTTCCCTTTCAGAAGATAAGATTGAATGTAGAGTGTGGAGGTTCCAAGATAAGGTTTTTTGAAGTGAAAGAGGTATCAAAGGGGCTACGTTTAACAATAGGAGAGGCGTGTATTGAATGTCACATTTTGTATAGATGACACAGGTTGCAAGAAAGTGGCTGAAAAGCTGTTGTATTTTATAAGGCTGCAGCCGTTTAAAGGGTGTGATCGAGTTTGGATACTCTTGGGGGAATTTTTGAATTGGGAATAGAAAATGGTTTTGTGTTTTATGCTTTTGACGTAGAAGTAGTACCTACCTATATGGCATCGTATTGAGTACGTGTGTTCTTGTTTACATCTTTATGGCGTTATTTTTTTTTGGGATCGTTTTCCAAACAATAATTTAAAAAAAAATGTGTATCTATACGGATAATATTCAGATAATATCGAGGCTAATTCAAAGCATGATCTCTTTAATTTGTTTTAATGCACTCGAATTCAGTCCAATCTTATTGATGACTTGCTATATCAAATACATAACCAATAACACTTGTAACGGGATATTTACCATGTTTATTATTTGTTTTCAGTTCCCGGATATTTCGGCGCTGTTGCAAACGCCAAGATCAGGGATAAACGGGTGTTATCGACCATGCCAGTTTTAAAACTTATATCAAATACATATTTTCACATTGGAATATTATATAAATCTTAAAGAGAAAGTCAAAACAAACCATTGCGGAAATATTTTTCCCCGAACCGTACTACTTCACAAAAAGTTGGATATTACTTATTAGGTAGACCGTATATTAATATTAACTCGGAACACAATAACGTTATCAAAAGCAATATCTCTGTTCGCAGAATTTTTCAATTATAATAATTCTGTACTTGAAAATTAAAACTTTAACAAGTAGGTTATACAGACCATATACAAGGTGTTGTTTTGCATCCTCGTCAAAATTCAGGAGGTTGTCACACAAGACATAAATAATCAATTAAAATTACGGTACCTTGTTAATTACTAATAAACGCAGATTTTTTTGGTTGTTTATGTTTGTCAGTATTTCAGAATAACCCCCTTAACGCGGTTTAGGGAATAAGAAATGATCGAATAAACGTTTGAGATTGTTTGTATTTGTGGAGGCGCGGTTATAAGACGAGAATCAGACGGCCCTAGTTTAAAACACGGGTTTTTCACACTTACCGATTTCCGTAAATGAGATTAAAAACAAAAATTACCTACCAATTTTATTATTGATTCGGGACGAGAATCATTAGCATAGTTACCTCCTTAAATTTGACGAGGTTTCAAAACAACACGTTGTAGAGGTACGACCGGCAAAAAAAAAATACAAAACATAAAGAATTTTTGTTCTACTTCTTTTGTGAAGTCATCATTGTGAACATACCAAATAATCATCATCATCAGCCTATAATTTTCCCACTGCTAGGACACAGGCCTCCTCTCTCTATGAGAGGGAGTGGGCTGTAATCCACCACGCGGGCCCAGTGCGGGTTGGTAGATGTCACATGTCTTCGAATTTTTAGTTCTAGGACATGTCAGTTTCAGCACGATGTTTTCCTTCACCGTTTTTCAAATAATCATCATTAAATATTATTTATTTACCGAAGACAGCAGTTTCAATTAAACTATTAGAGAAAAGGCAATTATAAAAAAACAGGGATTCCACTGGCAATTGCCTTCAATGCGACTTCGATTTCCTATCTGAATGGCGTTAATGCATATTTGTGTAGCGGTTCATAGAAAGCACCTGCTCGCCAAATTTCAACAGCGTGGCGCTAATAGTCTCGCATTAAAAAGCTTTTGTCATACGGACGAGCAGACAGACAGACGGACAGGACGAACTTATAATTGTTGCGTTTTTGCCATTTGGCAACGGAACCCTAAAGAGAAACTTGTCTCTCACACAAAACCTTCAATTAAATTAACCATTTCTAAATTAAAACTTAATTATCATAACAAAAGGGTTTATTTTACATGAACAGTGGCTGTGTTGATTTTGCATACTAAACGGCTAGCAGTTTACCCTGATCCGAATTAAGGGGTGGATTAAAATCTACCTGCGTGAGCTAGGTACTTAGTTAGAGGTGAAAATTGTTAGTCTCGCTGTATATTTTGTTAGAGCAGAAAAGGTTAATTAATCTTTACTCTTTTGTAATCGCTAGTCATCATCATCACCATTTCAGCCGAAAGACGTCCACTGCTGGACATAGGCCTCCCCCAAGTGACGCCTCATTGACATAAGGGGGTTTTGCCATAATCGCCACGCTTCACAGGCAGGTTGGCGATCGCAGTACGATTGTTACAAAAGCACAGGGAATGAGGGAACGCTGCTGCCCATTCTCTGGAAAGTCCCTTAGTCGCGTCTTACGACACCCACGGGAAGATATGGGATGGTGCTATTCTGTATAATACCGGACGTAATGACTAGTATTTATGGATAAAAGTATAGTAGGTAGTGCAGCATTATCACGCTGTTTTCGGCTGAATAAAAACTATTCTGTTCGTGTAAGTCGACCTCATTTCTAATCAATTTACTTTTTCTTACTTCGGTTCAAATTTAAAAATATGACGATTCCATGGGATGTCACGTAGGAAAATTTTTCTCAGATGGGCGACGAATCTTTGGAAATATCCTACATGTTATTCCGTTTCGTAATTAAATTGTTAAATTATTTGTAATCTAAAGTCAAAAAAAGACCTAAGGAAGATAATTTGAATTTTGTAGCGCCGTACTGAATAGTCGGTTGTTATAAGTGATTTTACCAAGAACCGGTATGTATTTGAAACATTTTAAATCTTTACTGCTTGAAAGATTCTTTTGGAACATGGTGTTAATTTTTCTGTATTTTTCTCACCATAGATTCGCTCAGAATCGGTTCTAGGACTTTTGACCTAGCTGAGAACTAGTGACCCGTATACTTTCGGCGCCGCGTCAATATACCGACCAGGGGTCGGGAGACGCGTACTAGCCGTTGACTCCGAGGTTTGCCACCTAAGACCCGGAGCAATAGCCATCGAGCGAAGATCCAGACCTTCAGGGAGAAATTTCACGGTGTCAAATTCCAAGAACAAATTTTGTTCTAATCTTTTTTTTTATAATCTATAACAATAGTATAGTTTTTTTGTACCATCATTTAATATATTTAAGCCCCTTGTGTCAAAAGGTCGCGCAATGTATTTTTTCCGGTGTAGTAATTAAGCTCGGATATAATTTGATCGCGCCTAGGGCTGAATAGGTGTTGCAACCCCTTCTCACCTTCTGGTTTTAATTTTCAAAATCACAGATTTTATACGATTCTGAACAACCCGTTTCGCTGCTTTACTTAAAATCAAAATTTTTTTTTCTTTCTTTGATCCTTTTAAATTTTTATATAAAAAATTGTATTAGGTTTTTTTTTATATCCGCAAAATTATACGTACTAACATGTAGCAGTGACGACTTTTATTTTTATTTACGCTACAGTAGGTAGTATTTGTCGCTTGTAAGGTTAAGCGACAATAATGCACTTTGGCAAACTCAATTGAAGGAGAAGACCTTTTTATAATAATAGGTGGAAGCTTTGCTTTAGGTTTTATTCTATAGTAATTATAATGTGTTTTAATCATCGCTTTAGGATTTTGAAATAAAATCTAATTGAGTTGCTCTAAAAAAAGTATTTTTTTAAAGATTAGTATGCCATCATACTTATGAACTTAAAACTAGGTACAAATCTTACCTGAAAAGTGAAACAACAAGCAGGAAGTGTTTTTTTCATTATCTCAACATTTTTCACATTCATGACATTTTGAAAGAAACACTGCCACTAGAATTAGCAATATTATAAAGTAACTATGTAGCAATTCTAGTGTATGTTAGAGTATATTTTATCCATCAATGTTCTACCTTTCACCAACCCGTATAAGTAGGTATTACTCCTATTATTAATTCTTTCTATAGAAGATTCTCATATTGCAGAAGTCACTCAATATAAAACCAGATGAGATAATAAAAATAACCTTCACTCCATTAAAAAGTCAATAAGATACATCCTACTCTGCAAAATGAAATCAGGATATTGATACGCACACATTCAAAGAGTAACGGCAGGATACACGATATAATAATACGCACACACGCGTAGTGACTGCGTATGTATTCTATACGACACGTAAGGGTTCGGTCAGATTGGTACGGGTAATTGTGAATACCGGCTCTGGACACCGGATTCTGACATAATAATGTACTGAAGTATCTGAAAGTGTTCGGTGTCAGCAGCTATGTGTCTATTGTAGAGAAGTGAGGAAACGGCGAGGTGTGAGTGAGTAATGCAAAGCAGTGTGAGTTTCGCTATCCACGGAAATGGAACGTTTTCAGAAAATCTTTGCAAGACCAACCAGACCTACAGTCATAGCTCTAAAATAATAATACCAGCAAATTACTGTCCCATTGCTGGGTAAAGTCCTCTTCTCATAAAAGAGAAGACACGAGCATTGATCACCACGCTTGATCAAGACGTGTTGGCGATTTCAGACTTATATGAATTACTAGCTGTCCCGCGCAACTACGTATGCGTCACGTTTTCCCCAATTTTGAAACATTATTAATTGCTGCTCCGCTCCTATTTATCGTAGCGTAATGATTTAGCCTATAGCCTTCCTCGATAAATGGGCTATCTAACACTGAAAGAATTTTTCAAATCAGATCAGTAGTTCCTGAGATTACCGCGTTCAAGCAAACAAACTAAGAAACAAACAAACTCTTCAGCTTTATAATATTAGTATAGATATTATGTTAAAAAAAAAGTAGATGTGATTGACATCCGACACCTCACAACTTCAGCTCCAGTTGTAAAACAGCATCAGGCACTAGTTGCCTGGCATATTCGCTGTACTGGGCCTATCTGGCGCCGCCAGCTTTTTTTGTTGTCCTACAATGAAACACACTTTTTCGTGTTTATTTTGCAGAATGTGACGGGGGCATTTTAGTCTGAGCTACATACATAGTAAGTAATTAGTAATTTATAGCTAAAGTTAAGCATAATAAGCCTAGTGTTCCCACGGCTTGGTGACCGGCAAGGTGGACGGGAAAAGGCCTCGTAGACGCAGCCCAATACGTTGGTCTGACCAGATCCGCACCGCCCTTGACTCCACAGTTCACACCGCCCTTCAGAAAGACAGGGACAGAAACAGTTGGAGAAAGATCATCCGAGAGAAGGTGATACTGAAGGGAGGTCACGACCCTCAGCATTGAGGAATACGACGCAAGGAGGGAAGGTTCCCACGGCTGGGACATAGGTTTCTAGGTAATGGACCTTATGGAACGGCAGCTTAATACTGCGTATGTATTCCTACACACACATGTAAAATCGCGTGTGTACTTTATCCGTACAGTATAAACGACTGAACCGATTTGTGCTAATGTTGTGTCATTGTGATCCGAATTGTGTTACATGGTATTATAGTTACGACGGTCGGGTTCCAATCGATTTGTTGTGGTCATACTGATTCGGACAATAAGTTATGTAGAAATTTCGTTCAGAGTTTATTTGCTATGTTTTTTTTTTACTTGGGGTATGCTAAAACTCTTGGCTAAATAATAAGAGCCACACGGGTCGATCTTTAAGGTTAAGCCGTGCTTGCCAAGGTTGGTCCGTGGATGGTTGATCATAATTACATACCGAGTTTCCTCCGTGCCTCGGAAAGCACGTTAAGCCGTTGGTCCCGGCTGTCTTTCTTACATCTTTGACAGTCGCTACGTGTAGTCAGAAGCCCAAAGTCTAGTCTCACCAAGTGGTATATCGTATTACCCAGTTACTGGGTTGTGGAGGTTCTGTATGATGTCGGACGTAAAGAATAGCACCATCCTATATCTCCCCATGGGTGTCGGTAGAGGCGACTTAGGGACTTGCCAGAGAATGGGCAGCAGCGTTCTCTGTGCTTTTGTCACAACCGTACTGCGATCGCCAACCCGCCTGCCAAGAGTGGCGATTATGGCAAAACCCCCTTATGTCAATTTGGCGTTGGGGGAGGCCTATGTCCAGCAGTGGACGTCTTTCGGCTGAAATGATGATGAGGTTACATAGGCAGTCGCTTCATGTAAAATACTGGTACTCAGCTGCATCCAGTTAGAATGGAAGCAGACCTCAAGATAGTTTGGGAAAAGGCTAGGCAGAAGATGATGGTCGGGTTCCAATCAATTTGTTGTGGTCATACAATAAAATTAATAATAATAAGATTCGTACAATAAGTTATGTTGAAATTTTGTTCAGTGTCTATTTGCCATGTTTCTTTTTTTGCTAGGATTAAGCTAAAATGTCTTGTTGTCCTGTAGTCGCGAGTGCTACTGCTGAGCATTGGGTACTGGGTTTAATTCATAAGTAAAATGTTATTGGGGTTTTCCATCAGAAAGTACATTAATTCGTACCCAAAAATAAAAAATCTGGCCAGAAAAAGAAAATCAATTTTCGTCCCCTTAAATTGTTTTTTATTGACCCTTCCGCTGCTATTAAACTTTGATAATACTAAAAGTTTTAACGACGACAATGGCACATTAAATGCGCATGTGATATTTTTATTTTTGTTTTTTGTTACTTTTGTTTAATGTTGTGTGCACTTGTGTCTTGTGCCAAATTAACCTATTTTCTTTCTTTTGAAACACAATTATTTTCTATTCTTAATATAAAAATAATATTATAGTTGACTCATTCCTGCCTGTGTTCTATATAGAAAATAAGACAGCAAACGGCAGGATTATGGACGAAGAAATTGTTCTCAAACGCACGAAATGTTTCCAGAAGCATTTACTTAAAACAACGACCGGGAACAGCGTTTAGCACTCATGCTACCAACTCCTTAATAGTACTATACTAAACATAGTTTGCTTCTTAAACATGACGCTTGATTCTGTTGTAGGAATCTGCCAAAAAAGCAAATAATTAATTCCGATTGTAAAAATGTAGTTACAAACCTACGGATAAAACCACGATATAAATTCTATCAATTAAAGCAAGGTACACTGGTCCAGAGGTACACTACCTACAACCTCTCCCATTGAGAAAACCCCTGTGTCCCAGCAGTGGGAACATAATATTTTGTTTGTTACGCTAATCAGGAATTGGGTCAAAAAGTTCTAATATTTTTTACATAGCTAGTTAGTAACAGATGAATCTAATAAAAGCGTGTTATAAATAGCACAAAAATCGTAAAAAATAGACAACGGAACCTAACTAGCCGTTTGAGCAACAAACAAATGAAACACAGTTCACACAATCCTAACTATTTGTGTACAACAATACACAACAACAAACACAAATTCCGTACTAATTCAATTCGCACCTCGCAGCTATTCCCCTATAATCCGACGCCCGTTTAATATTCGACCCGTTCCGGGTATAAATGGTAATGAGTTACCCAGTTTTAGCTAAATGAAGATTCTGTTTATACGATAGTAACCCGGGTAATCCGGTGATCCAGTGACTAGCTATTGAAAACGCATTTAGTCTTCAGCGGGAGTGGACGCTGATAGGCAAATGTGTCAACCCGTAATAATAAAAAAAGCTATTGTTTCTATGATGAGTATTCTGTAAAACGATGATATTACCTAGGTTTGTCTTTTACGGTTTGTAACGAAATTTGGCCGTATCTTGTTCGTTTTTCAATAATAATTAAGTTAAGTAGTTTTTCAATAGTAATTTTTGGAAATATGCATTTACTAATTTAGTTAATACTTTTCGTAAGTTTTTTTTTAGTATTCAGTAAGATTACCAGCAGAACTTAACAAACTACGTCTCGCTATATCACAAAAAAAAAACACTTTTTGTGTGCAACATTTTTTGTGTGACTAAAAATATACCAATAATACTCATTATCGCTACAAATTTTCATAAATAAACTTTATAATACATATCAACATACATACCTACATATTATTTACTATTTCTCTAATCATATAGGTATTTTAAACGTACATAAAGTCACGCCCAAGTGACGGTACTGGACAGAAAAAAAAACAGAAAACCACTTAATACGATCCTTACATACTTCTTAAACAAAAACGAGTATTTACTCAAAACAGCGAACGTATAAGTTGTCACCGTATTGTTTACCAGCATCCGTTTACGAAGCTAGGTACCTATCGATTTATTGGACTCGGTTAAATTAAATGCGATTCTAGCCAGGTGTCGGGAGATGGAGAAAATTGTGTTCCGAGCGTTATAGGGATTTACTTGTCTTGCTTGTATTGGTTAATTAGTTTGTCTTTCCAATTAGGAGTGTGCTGCTTCTGTAGGGTGTTATCTGTAGTAAGGGTTAATTTCAATATTTGTACATGTACATATGTATTTAACTCATTGTCTCACAGTTGCGAATTGATCTGACAATAATTTCAGGCGTTTTAGTAAGCTTCAGGTGCTTCACAGTTGATGGTTGGAGCGGGAGAGGAAGACTGTAGTACAATGCATGGATTGTGTGCGGAATGATATGAAAGAGAAAGGAGTAAATAATGCCATGACATCTGACAGGGGAAAATGGAAGAGAAAAACGTGTTACCCCAAGTATATTGGGACAAGTCAGGAAGACGATGTGATGAAGATGAGATACTTTACAGTTGCTGAACCTACAATATTCTTCTATTGAAGACTAAGGCCAGATAAACCAAAATACTGAATGCCATATTTAGCTAAAGAATGTCCAATGAATTAATGGGTCTATAATTAGGCAAATTCTGAGTCAAATCATTTGATTTAACTGATAACTGAAATTCAACCCAAAAATTGTTTTGGAGAGTTCGAAACAAAAAATCCTTACTTGCATACATTCTCAATATAACAACTTAAAGCCCCGCGCAATTAAAGCGAGTAACTTCCCCATCAGAACGCATCGTGCTAAAGCGTAAATCGCTTCACTTGCCGCTGTGAAGCGTAAAATAAATTAGTTGTGTACAAAATTTTTCCGGTAAAGGATTTTAATGAATTTTTAAAACGGTCCCGGGGCCCGTATCGCACCGACAACTTTAATTAAAAATCCTGGAGGCGTAAAAACGGCGACGATTTCAAAATAACTGGTAGGAAAAGCTCAGAATGATTCCGTTTAGTTTTGTTTCGTACGAACAGATGTTGTAGCGTTCCGTTTTCTATTCTGCACGTATTTAAAAAAGTTTTAAAACCGATATCTGAGCATTGATTTGGAATTTGGCAAGGGCGGTCAGAACCATTGTGGGTATGTGTTTTGGGGAATGGAGGATAATGTTGGTTATTATGCTGGTTTTCCTGTTATACTACTATTTCAATTTAAACAAAATCTTTATTGTACGGAACCTTTGTAAATGACTGAATGTGAGCAGACAAATTAATTGCTTAGGGGGAAGCACCAGGGTAGCCTGCAAAATTATGATTTGCTTACTTTTTACGAATAAGCAGTGTCTGGTTTTTATATGGTTTTAAAGAGTTATTATTATTTTAATTATATTATTAATACAATCCCATTGAATTACTATTTCATGAAAAAGTCATTTGCAAAGGTCAATAACAAAAAAATTAAGAAAATTTGAATGACGCGGGCTACCTTGGCGCTTCCAGCTTACTTACTACATACTTTACGTTAATTTGCAGTGTTAGAGCCATTCCTTAAAACTGCCAAAGAATACCAGAATTGATTTGAATTTAAGGACTATTTAGGTTGTAAGTCAATTTGCTGGTCACTGATCAATTCTCCTGACGTTCACAATACATTATGAACCTTCTTTGAAATGTGACAACGATCTTCAAAACATACCGAAGCAGTCTATATACCGCCTTATGTACATCCTTCAACGCTCTATAGACGTACCACTTCTGACTATTACATATCTGTCAACACGGGATAGCACTTCGCACGAAATCGGAAACTTAAATACGTATCCACTTCCATCAAACTCGAATCGAGACGTAGCAATTCGAGAACTCGTCGAGACGTAAATTGACGATATTATTCCGTAATCGAAGCAAGAAATTGGCGCTTTAATGTAAATGTAGGTTCTCAAGTATTCTCTTTGCCCCTAATGCAGCTGCATTAGCCGAGATCACCGCACACCTCCCCCCAGATATAGAGATACGTTCATCTTAATTATATAAGCTTATAGTCAGGATTAACTGTCCCCTTTTAATCTTCAGATGAAAGTGATGAAACCTTTTTGTGAAACCCAGGAGAAATACAATTACGTGCCTATTAAGTATTAATAGCTATGATGTATAATAGAAAGGGTTAAGCGATTTCAAAGACTTCGTATCTGATCTTAACCCTAGTAATGACGGTAGGGAACTAACATTATCGTTGCAGTATTAAAATTATTTCGTTCTTTATTCAGAGTATTAAATTAACTTTCTGTAAAAAGGTCTATAGTCAAAGAGCTCCACAATCAAGATTAACGTTTTTTTGACGAGGACAAAGTTGGTACGTGAGACAGGAAGTTAGGGAGCGACTTGAAAATGGAACGGAAATAGTGAAAAGGAAATGACTTCATTCCGATTCCAAGGAGTCTCGTGTTGTTTGTGAATCGGCACCTCGATAGGTGTGTTTAAGAAGGGGAGTTCGGTTTAAAGAAAAAGTTTTCAACCAGTGCTTTGCAACTTAAATTAAGGAAGTCTTTGGAACTTTTCAAATCTTGATAATAGCTTACAATAGACGGAGCGCACTTATTTAATAATTTGGAAAGTTAAGAATTCGCTTTTTTTATTTAATTTATTACAAACGATTAATCATATCGCTTTGTCTCAATTTGGTAGTTATTTTAATGTACCTCTTGTCATTTTTCCTTATTGGGATAAATCCAGCTGGCTAATTAATAATATAAATAGTGATTTTCAGAATCAGAGACAAAGTTTCATTACAATATTTTCTTTAGTGCCTTTTGATTTTATTATAAACATGTAACTCGTGTTTTAAGGCAAATAGCAAAATGTGTTGAAGCCCTATCGTATTAAAGAAGCCTATTAAAACGTTTGTATTAAAGCACACGTAATACTTTGAAGCACATAACATACTTATAGGTATACATTGTGGTTCCTGTTCAGTTTTACACAATAAGGAACCGTTCCCAGCCTCGGGCGATGTGACAGTTGACAAGGGACACGCACGCGTACTGTTACCGTATGTCGCTAACCCAGTCGCGTTTTGTTGGTTTGTAGCATGCTCCGAACAGTTGGAATTATCGATATTAAAAGAACAGCGATGTTTTAGAAGGTAAAATAAAAATTAAAAAAATATATAGTTGCTGAATGTCCTTATTACCTTAGTACTAAATAGGAAAATATACTGTCGTTTTTGGGTACATTCACAAAAAAGCAAACTAAGTAGCTCTGTTAGAAGATTTTTTTTCTAATCTGTTTCTTTGCTAATACAGATGTTAACCAGCTTTTGAAAAAAGTTTTCGGTGCAATCGATGTCGTTGTGCAGCACAAATTTATGGCTTTACTAATGGCTACTCCCTTCAACTGATTTGAACAAAATTAACAGCGAAAATTCCTATACCCAAATATGCTTTTTTTTTATGAATGGCATCTCCCAGTTCAACCTAGGAGGTTGTCGTCTGCTTAACCGGACTATCCTGTGGGTGCCTTAAGAGTAAGGCCTCCAGCCAGGGCATAAAAACTTACAAACTAAGCGACTATACGCTGAGGGCACCCCCTGTGGGGTACGAGCCTCGGCTCAGGGCGTCGCTGGGGGAGGACTGCATGGGGACAGGCTGGATCTGAATGATATCATTATTTAGGGGCTGATTTAAAACTACTGGCACAGCATCGCGGGCTGGCTCGAGCGAGGGTCGGGGAGGGCATGGACCGGGACGTCGCGACGGACCTCGACGGCGAGGTCGGAAAGACGGCGGTTTGTGTCTGAACTTTTTAAGAGTGCTAGTCTCTTTGCTACTCTCCTGGAGGAGGGTGATAGCATCATCGGGAGTGACGAGGGTATGTCGAGGACGGCGTACTGTACTAATGCGCGAGGGTTCGTAACGGGCGGCCGCTGCGATCAGGGGATTACGGTGTTTACTGGCGTTATCGAAGAAACGCTTCGAAAGACGTTTCATAAACTGAAGGACGGTGGGCATTCTAAGGTCTACGTGTAGACGATCGTTACGGACATAAAAAGGGGCTCCTGTGACTCTACGTAAGAACCGGTTCTGCAAGGTTTGCATCCTATGGATGTATTTAGGCTTGGTGTGAGCGTACACGACGCAAGCGTACGTCATAATGTGGCGGATCACCGCGGTATAAAGGCGCAACTTGCACTTGAGTGACAATTTGCTTTTTGCCGAGATCATGAAATGAAGCCTACCCATAGCAAAGGCAGCTCGGTCGCGAGCTGCTTTGATGTGCGCCGCGAAAGACAGGTGGTTGTCAAGTAAGACTCCTAAGTACTTGGCTTGCTTCTCCCAAGGGATAGGCTTACCGTACATAGTGATCGGGCTGAGCGCGAGTGGCTTATTTTTACGCGGTTTAAAGAAAAGAACTGCCTGACTCTTGTCGGGGTTCACCTCGATTCTCCATTTCCGGAACCAAGCGCCTAGGACGTTGGCTGAGGTTTGGAGGGTGCTGTAAATAGCGTCGTGACTACGGCAAGTGTAATAGATGGCCGTGTCGTCCGCGAACAGGGCTAGCTGTGCCTTCTTGCTCTTGGGGATGTCACTGGTGAACAGAGTAAAGATAAGGGGAGAGAGCGGGGAGCCCTGAGGGACTCCGGCTCTAATGGGGTGGGGGGAAGACAGTGCCTTCCCGATGCGATAGCGGAAGGTGCGATCCGACAAAAAGTCTCGTAAGATGAGCACGAGACGGTCTGGCACTCCCAGTTTGTACAGCTTATATAATAAGCCGTTGTGCCAGACTTTGTCGAATGCCTTTGCTATGTCGAAAAACAACACACCCTTCATCGCTCCACGCTGGAAGCCAGCGCTCAAGTGTTCTACGATGCGGTGGGCCTGTTGAATGCAAGAGTGTCCGGTCCTGAAGCCGAACTGTTCGTTGGGGATGAGACTCTTAACCTCGGCGAAGTCTTTGAGTCGCTTATACATAAGTCTCTCGTAGATTTTACCGAGTGCATTCAGGAGACTGTAGCTCGAAGGCTCAGACTTGGGTTTGCCTGGCTTGGCGAAACCGATGACAGTGGCCTCTTTCCATATTTGGGGAAACGCGTTGTTGCTCAGGGCGCCATTGAAGATGGCCGCCATTAACACGACGAGCTGAGTGGGGAGGAGTTTGAACACCCTATTGGTGATTCCGTCGGAGCCGGGTGCTTTCCGCGGTTGAAGTTTGTTAATGATGTCTTGCACTTCGTCAGCTGTGACCGGAGCCAGAGGATCATCAGGGTCTTCTTCGGGGGGCAGGGCGGCTCTACGTTTGACGAATGAGTTCACCTCATCGAGATGTCGCTTGTCTACTGGTTGCGAGCTGGGGGAGCACTGGGACTCCAGGCTGTCGGCTAGGCATTCGGCCTTCTCAGAGTCGTCGAATGCGACGCTCTTATCGGGTCGGGTGAGGGGAGGCATCGAAGCCTCTTCGGTGGAGCGCATCTTGCGTTGCAGCTGCCAGAAGGCTAGGTGGGTAGGCTCGAGTTCGCTTAGCGTTTTTTCCCATTGATTATTACGAAACTCACTGGTGCGATCCTTTACAGCACGCTGTAAATTACGCATGTGGGCTTTGTTTGCCTCGCAGGGAAAGCTGCTGTAGGCATGGATGGCCGCGTTCTTTTCGTTTATCAGTTCACGTACGTCAGCGGGTAGTATCCAGCGTTGATCGCTCATTGCTGGGACTTCCCGTCAGCAGTCCTTCAGTACGGATTGCACGTGTTCTGTAAACGAGTTGATGGCGGCCGTCGTGTCTGCGACTGAGACTATGTGGTCGGGGATGGCCTCCAGGTGAGGCGACATGGTGGATTTCAGCTTTTCGCTGACTTTCCTCCAGTCGGTTATCACTTGGGTCGGCGGGGGCTGGCTGGGGTCAGAAGGACCCGAGCGAGGAACTAAGTGCATGAGCACTGGTCGATGATCTGAGTTAAGCTCATGTAAAGTCTCGATGGAATGCAACTTAAGGTTGACATTCTCTGAGTAATGGGCTAGCTCACCGCCCGTCCGTCTTATGACGACAGACCGTGCCGACGGCGCGTTCGTGTTCCACGTGCGCCTCAAGGAGATGTCAGCAAATCGGAAGGGGTCCGAGAGGGCCGATGCCTGCCAGGGATGCGGGTTGTTCGAAAGAGATACCGTGCCCCTGGAACGCAAAGGGCTAAGAAGGAACATGGATGGGTTTTAGTCAGTCAAGTCTGACACTCCCTTCCGCTCCGCCCAGAGCGGAAGAAGTCATTTGATGATTTCCCATCCGAAAAAAAAAAAAAAAAAAAAAAAAAAAAGGTTGACATTCTTGAGTAGTGCTATGTCGAGAACGTCCGATCGTTGGTCGGGGTCGTGGGGATAGTGGGTGTGCTCCATAGGAGCGATGGGATCGAAGTTGAGGGACTCGCCCAGGTTATACACGTCCTCTGGCAGAGGTCGTCGTGCTGTTTTAGGCGGGGTGTTTGGCGTTGAGGTCGCCCGCTATGATAACGGAGTCGCTCAAGCCGAAGAGGACGGCAAGGTCTTTGGTGAACAGAGTGTGCTCCTCGGACGTGCCGCCGGGAGGGATGTACGCAGAGGCGATAGTGATCGGTTGATGGCCGGTCATGCCTAGTCGACACACTGAGGTCTCGAGTAGAGACTCCATGGGAGGGGGATCTAAGGGGATGCAATGTTGTTCTTTTCTATAATAGATTAGAGTCCCGCCCTTGTGGCAACGTGACCGATCGTTGCGAACTATGCGATAGTTGGCGATTCTCGGATCGCGGTGACTGGGCTTGAGGAAAGTCTCCTGTACGAGGAGGATATCAATTTGATGGTCGCGGAGGAAGGTGGCGATCTCATCACGCTGGCCTCTAATGCCATTGGCATTAAAGTACGCTAATTTTAGGGATCGGGGTTTGGTGCACGTTAATCTCGTATTATCCATTGGAGTTAGTCGAGGTTAAGGTTGCGGAGGAGGTCGCCTAACTTGAGTAGGGACTTGAGGATAGTTTTAAGTTTATCGCCACCAGTGTTAGCCGCCCTGAGATCAGCCGCCATGCGGTCTGCTTCGGGGGTGACTAAGTCTGCTAGCGATTCTAAAATTACGTTGTGAGAGGGGTCCACAGCCACGGGGCCGGGTGGCGTGGGACGAGCGGGCACCGGTGCGCTCGCTTGGGCCGCGGGAGTGGGGACAGGGGCATCTAATAGCCCGGGGATGGGGCTGGACTTTGCTTTACTGAGAGCCGGGAAGGCTTTCTGGTGGTTCAGCGTGGTCCAGGGAGAGGGCCTCTGAGGGCTGAGTCTCTCCGGCATCTGGGCAGAGGGTAGCCTCACCGATGGGCTTTCTCTTTGTTGGCGGGCGCTTGCACGCTTCACCAGGTTAGAGGAGGAGCCTTTGGGGGCTTTTGAGCAGCCGCGGTAGTAGGCCGTGTGGCCCGACTGGCCGCAAAGCACATAGCTCGGTGGCTCCGTGCAAAGCGACTTGTCTTTGGGACGGGGGCAGTCTGCCGTGCCATGGTTGCCTAGACACTTTACGAATCTGTGCGGCGCATGGCAGTTGGCTTGGCTGTGACCGTACATCTGGCAGCGGTGACACTGTCCGACTACGCTTGAGCGGTAGGGCTTCTCTCTTGAGATGCCTGTCAGGGAGCAAACCGACTTCACTTTGAAGATCGGGTGGTGACCTTCTACTGGGTCACAGATGACCAGTACCATATCGTAATGGTCTCCGCCTCACGCCTTATGAAGGCGGTGGACGGCTGCGACCGGGATGTCCTGGCCTAGGAGGACATTGAGGATGTCCTCCGTGGGGATTTCCTTCGGGATCCGCCTGATCACCACGCGGGTGGGCTTCTCCTCTGGAAGAGAGTAGGTGTGGAAGGCTATGCGCCTTCCGATTAATTGACGGGTTAGTTCCCTGAAGTCGGTTTTCGTAGGGACCACCACTTTGATGCCCTGCTGTGTGCTCTTTGCGCTTGTATATTGAATGCGGCGCTCATTACACATTTTGGGCACGTCTGTCCATTTCCCTTTGTCCTGAATGAACAACGGGGGAGGGGGCTTCAGCTTCTTTGAAGAAGCGGCTGAAGAGTTAGCCTTAGGGCTGGTTGGCCTGCTGGTATGAGCAGCGGCGAACTTTGGTGCGGGGACCGGGGAGGTGGGACGGGACGCCTCGGGAGAGGGGATTAGAGGAAGCGCGACTAACTTTTTGGCCATGGCGGCCTGCGAGTTTTTGCCCTTCTTCCTCTTGCCCTTTCCGACGACTTGGTAGTCGTCTTCTGAGGACGAGGAAGCAGAGCAGGAATCTATAACCGATTCCGAGTTGGAGATTGGTACGGTTGTGTCCATGTTCTCCGAAATGGGAACAATAGACGCAGGTGCGGATTGATCCATTGTTTGCGAAACAATGGGTTCGGGATTAGCCGGAATCGCGGCGGCGACGGCTGGCGGTAAGCTTTTGCCCATGTTCCCAGAAACGGGAACAATGGACGCAGGTGCGGGCTGGACCTTTGTTTGTGAAACAATGGGTTTCACAACTTTCCCAAATATGCTAAATGGCCTATACTATTTGGCCATCTAGCATTGAACGTAGGAATTCTATAGTATATCGATGTTCTAATATTATTTATCTTTATTTCGATGTTTACCCTGACTTCGATGTTTTCCCGCTAAGTATCGATGTTTATCTATTATCGATGAATACCGAACATCCCTATCAAACGGCTTGTTTCAATCGTTTTTTTTGTCGTCCCGGTCGCAAGACGCGTCTCTCTTGATCGTGTAGTTCTTGGCCAACGGTTTAAAGAGACTGAGATCGGTGTACTAATAATAAATGTCTTATAAATTTATACCACTATCCCTTCTATCTTACTAAACAATTAAGCAATAAATTGTGGCTTTAATTTGCATTGGTTCTAATTGCGTTGCTAATGACGTTGTCAAGATTAAGAAAAATCTGTATATTATATAAATAATTATATCATGTATATTTCTGATTTAATCTATTTAATGTCTGTCTAATTGCTTATTAAGACCACTAACTTATTCTTCTTACTTTATTTAAGATAAGATTACCTACCTGCCTTACGAGTTAAGTGCGTAAACGAGACCACCATTCAAACGCGATATAGTTGAGGAATGAGCACGATTAACATTCTTGAACTAACTGTCGCTTATCATCATAATTTGGCTAGCTTTTTCCCAACTGTTTTAGGGTCAGCTTTCAATCTACTTTAACCGAAAGCAGCAGAAAGCCAGCATTTTGCATGGAGCGACTGCCTATCTGACCTCCGCAACCCAGCAGTTACTAAGTAACACGATACCTGTTCACTTTTACCAAAGTCACATAATTGTGTTTTTTTTGCTCGTAAGAAAAAGTAATAAGTAGAGAGAACAAAAAAGTCGGCTGTTATAAAATTCCAAGCAGCAAAACCTCAATCCGTAAAACGTTTTACTACTGGGTCAGAGAATTTTTTTGTAAGAGGGAGTGGGCTGTAATCCACTACGCGGTACTAGTGCCGGTTGGTAGTTATCACAATATCTTCGAATTTTCAATTCTAGGATCTCCATTATTTCATCATCATCACTCTCCTGCCATTATCCCAATTTATTTGGGGTCGGCGCAGCATGTCCTATTTCCATACTTGTCTATTTCCCAGACCCCTCTTTTTTGCCATACATCCTTCACACAGTCCATCCATCATTTCTTAGATCTTCCCCTATTCTTATACTCATCCACATTCATATTCAAAACTTTCCTCACGACATTTTCCACATTACTTCATCTAATGTTGACATAAATAACACAAAATGCGCTTGCTTGGGTTACGACGATACGACAGGAACAGCACTGTCACAATCCCAAGTATCCAAGCATAGCAAATATCACAAAGCAACTCATAAAACACATGTAGGTACAAGTAAATATTTACATCTAACGAAACTTCAGTTCAAGTTAATTTCAGCATTAATTGTTGGTCGATAAAACTGTTTACAGGGAAATGTTGTCCGTAGCGTATGGGACCAGCGTAACGGTCCGTGAACCAACATTGTCGGCCCTTTACGGCTATCCCATAAAGCAAATAGTGTTCCGTTACCTTTTGTGGAAGCGAATGTTTGATGAAAATGTTGGTGGTGTTTTGAATTTGCATAATTTTATGGGGTGCAACTGGGTTAAATGATAATTTTATGATGATTAAGAGCATTTCGGGAGGAAAAAGGTGGCTTTGCACAGCAGTGAGACTATTAGCAGAAAAAGAGTACTTTTAGAAATCTTTGAATTAAATAAACTCGTAACAAAACGTAGGTAGGTATTCTGAAAATATGGGAAAACAATCTGCACTTGAAAAAACAAATCGATCGGATTTTTGTTTTAAATATTTTAACTTAAATGTCACCTCAAACAAATTCTCATCAAATACACATTTATTAACATCATTAATCTCTTCATTATTCACAAACAGACACACTCCGCTAATTAAGAAAATTTCCCGAATTCTCGACCTAAATCCAGCGGAAAACTCAAATATACACAACTTCCTTGATTAACATCCCGCAGTTATATGCAAATATATACTTATTGCCGCAAAGGGCACCGGTAGATGCCCTTAAGCACAAAGTAGATAGATACAGAACCTCGACTCCATACAACGAAGTAAAACGCACGCACACATAGACATGCTTTACGTATAGCCAGTGCAAGGGCAATCGTAACTGTCATTTGTTTGAGATCTCCGCCCGGACGCGGCTATGTATGCGTGTGCTGGTCTTCTCTCAATGCTTGGAAAAGTATTTCTGTATCTATCTTTTTGGTACCTCAAGGGTACTATAAGAGAAATTGACGCGAAACAGCGAAGGGTAATGAGGTTAGACCCACGATGTGCGATGTATGCGGTTTCTTCAAGTCGTTGTATGAAAATTGGAACAAGGTTTATAGCAAATTAGTTTTGGTCATATTTTCGTTTGTTATGCTAGTTGGCTGGAATAAAATTGCTTATTTACATTTTGAGATAGTCATTTGGTTTTTCACCTTAGTACTAGCCGTTGGCTACGGTTTCACGCGTACACATACACATAATCCCTATCCTAATTTCTTCTACCCACCAACCCGCACTGTTCAATCTCACGGACCGCGTGGTGGATTACTGCGCAATCTCGTAGAGAGGAGGCCTATGTCCCAGCAGTGGGAACATTATAGGCTGATTATGCTAATATCTTCAATAATTATATGCAGGTACAGGATTCAATTAGAATTTTTCCGAGGAATTAGCTGTGATATAAGTTTATTTTGTAATGCAAATTAAATGATTACATAACAGCTGATAAAGGGCTTATCAATCTCTATGAGAAGGAATAAGCAATAGTCACACGGGCCAAAGGCAAGTTTGTGGATATAACATTTGTCTTCGATTTTTCAGTTCTAAGTTTCTTTATGATGTTTTTCTTCACCATTTTGAGAGCAATTGTGATGACTTAATTTATAATCAGTAAAATACCTGTCTGAGTTCAGATCTGCCTTTGTTTCTACGAGGCCACCGCGGCTCATTGATCTGACTCCTAAGACACAGGCACGTACACCTGTATTAGAGTCAGCGCATTAACATTATTGTGACCTAGTTATAAGCCTTATATGCTCTTAGTCTGTGGATCTTACGGTGTGTTGGCTTTTGGTGAAATATGGAATGTATTTAAAAGAATTTACAAGTGTTCAGCTTCCACAGTAACTAGTCGGTTGAGAAAGATCACGGAGATATTTTTGTATGCAAAAGAGTAGATAACACCGCTTTTTACGAAAATATATCGCTGCACAGATTTAAATTGCATAAAAGGTTTTTTTTTTATCTCCACATATTCCGTAAAGGCAAAGGAATCTAAGTAGACGTTACGAGCAGATGTTACATTTTTTGCATATTGGAAGTGTTCCAAGACATTTGAGAAGTTTTATCACTCTTTACTTTGGATTTCCTTGAACCTCTTTTACTGGAGGACGTAAAGAAAATTGTACTCTATCAGAAGTGGGATTTTTGGAATCTATTGGCACTTAGATAGGGATTCATTCATTCATTCTCTTAACTACTAACCAACATTTTAAATGACAAAAGCCAACGATGAATCTTTAAAAGAGTAAAAACCCAAAAATAACTCAGCTCACTAAAAATAAACTTCAATTTCAGAGATCCAAACCACTCTCTTTGAAATTAAAGTTTATTTACATCCCAAAAATAAAATTGTCCTATGTAATCTTCAAACAAAACCTGAATGCTCAAGAAGCGTTCAAATCTACAAACGGAAAATAAATAAGCGAACAAGATTCTAATCTTCATTTTCTTGTTATGAAAAAGCCACGGAGAGGAAGATTAATTCCCTTTGTAACCCACCCAAACAAACGCACGTGGTCGCTTGATTACTTCACAGAGATGTTGATTAGAACCATGAAAACGTATTATAAATAATTTCTCTCTTAGGGGTTTCGCTCACCCAACTTTTTCGCGTCGCTTGTTTTTATAAACGCGCTTCAGATCTAGGACATTTGTGCGAAAGAAAGACACTTGCACGAAAAGACATTTGCGCGAATGAACTTTTGCGCGACTGATACTTGCGGACCGGCACTTGCGCGATTGTACATTTGCGCGACTTAGGCCCCTGAGATTCCTTACAAACAAAACCATAAAATCACGATAATACTTGAAGGGTGGGCTGGGTTGTAACTGAACGGTAAGTTTCAGGCCGACTAGAAGGTTATGATCGCTGTTTTTTATGTCAAAACCAAAATACAAGATAGCACCGATGAATATTTTCCTATCAGTATGCGCATCTGCATCGCTGCATGACAAAAACGATGAAAACACACCTCTGCCTCGCTACTATATCGATGTAAACGCGCGACTGTTTCTGACGGCATCATGGGAATGAAGAATGGGGAACTTCGGAAGGGTGCCGCGCGAGTTGCCATGCGACTGACGCGCGACACTATAACGTTTGAAGCAATACATGATAGTCATCGTTACGTGGTTGAAGGCACACAGCGAGCATCGCGCCTGTATTGGGTCCATTTTACGTTTGTACCGCTGCAAAAAGTCGCCGTGGGTGAAGACCCTAAAGGAGCTTCATTGAAATTCACAATAAAACCAAAAGATTGTTCGAGAAGAATCTGAGATTAAAATTCCACCCTTTATTTTGGGGAGTCAATAGATTGAAATGAAAGTCAGAAATCAAAGGATCCGGCCTATTTATACAGGAATTCGATAAAGATTTTGCAGGAAATTTATATTTAAAGAACGGTGAACGGCTTTGCAGACACGTTCGATTTTAGACGCATATTTAGGTAGTTATTTGATTGATTAATGTTTAATCGAGTTTATAGAAATAAAGAAAAATCTAATAATGTATATTGGTAACGTCTCTAACCTTTTGGCCACAACATTCATGTTGATGCTACTTGCGGCTTGTGACTGCGAAAAAACAAATGAAAGAATTTGTAAATCATACAACGAGTCACAGCGACGCGACTTGCTTTTGTGTGCTTTCGCGAAGGAAATAAGAGAAGCGCGCGTATATCGTTTAAGCGTCTCAAATCTTATCACCCGAGGCTGAGAACAGAGTCTACGATTTTTAACATAGATGGTACGGAAACATTTAAACATGTTTATGAATTAATTAATTAATGAGTAAGGGGTCAAAATTATTGCAACAATGAATAGCTTTATTTTCTTCAAACATCACGAAGAAATGTACATCCGCAAACATCGTAGAAATAAAATTATTTTTAAACTGCTTTCACTGAGGACTTAATTTTTTATTGAAATATTGTTTGTATCAAAAAAATGAATGCACTATTAGTATTTCACAATCACCTCGTTTTTATTCAGAAATTTATTTCAGTGACGTTTCGTATACCTAAGCGAAAACGAGTGGTGTTTTTATAAAAAAATATTAACTGAACTGAACTGTCTCATTGGTCTAGTAAATCGCAAGCGCCACTACTGAACCTGAGGTCCTGGGTTCGCATCCGGGGTCGGACAAATAGTTATTGCGTTTTTCCTTCAGGAATGTCTCAGGAACAGCCACGGAGTACAGATTTGTGCCCGTTGATGGCAATAGACTCGCCCCCTAATGCATGGTACTTAAAACAAAACTGGCGAAATGTAGATGAACTATTAGATATACCTCTGCCCTTTATGTTTATGTTATAAAAATGTATCAACTTATAAACAAAAATATAAACGTCGGCGCCTTTGCAAAAAGGCTTCATATGATTCACGTTTGAAACTAAACTGTGACCACAGACGAGAGAGAAGCGGTCTACAATTCTATCTGGCGGAACGTCAAGTCGTTGCGGGTAGCCATATTGATTTGGGTAGTTGTCAAGGAAGGTGGCGCGTAACAAGACGTTGACGGATCGCGGACGTCTGTTTGCTTATCTAATTAAATCTGGTGCCACATATCATAAGTAATTCCGATGCAGCGGGTAAGAGCCTTCATATATTTATACAAAGTGTTGTTTCGCATTTTCTTCAAATTCAAGGAGGTAACTATGCTATTGATTCTCGACCAGATTCAATAATAAAATGGGTAAGTATTTTTTTTTCTTATTTACCAAAATATCGATTTCCAGCGAGAGAGAGAGAAGGAGAGAGAGAGAAAGTGTGAACCACCCGTGTTTTAAACGCGGCCCGTCTGATCCTCGCCTTATAACCACGCTTACACACATACAAAAATTTTCAATTGTTAATTCGATAATTTCTTATTCCCTAAACCACGTTAAGGGAGTTATTCTGAAATACTGACAAATTTAAACATCCAACAAAGGAGTGTTTTTTAATAATTAACAAGGTAAATCGTAATTTATATTGATTACTTATGTATTTTGTGACAACATCCTGAATTTTGAAGAGGATGCAAAATAACATCTTGTATAGGTATTATTCGTATAAGCGCAAATTTACGTTCTCTACATATAGATTAAGCAATACTACCTACATTAACAAGTCAACACATTAACACCTAAATAAAATATAACGCTCCGCCAAAATCCGTAGCAGCTAAGGGGCTATCCGCAAACAGACACTGTATATTTAAAATAGCATTTTGAATTATTCACAACCCACACCCCTGACGAAGGGGTTGATTATCCCCTACGCATAGGATCAGGAAGGGAAACCCAGCTTAAGGGTTGTGCAAAAGAAAGAATGAGTATCTGACATGTGGCGTGACTTCGCATAAATTATTATGCGAACGGAATAAATATATTATCTATTTCTAGATTGATTCATGAAGATTTTATTTGTTTATTATTTATGTACAGATATTATTATTGTATTATGACGTAGGTTTACTTTGGATCGAATAATTATGAGATAAAAACACTCGTACACTTATTAACAAGAAACATAATTATAATGTTAGATGTTTAACTTTTGTTATAAATTAATTTCTGGAAAAGGTCAATTCCTTTTTGAATCTGTGTCACGAAACGTAAAAGAAAAGTTTTATCAAACTTGTTCGCTTTCTATATAAAGAGTTAACAGTTCCTCGAATAACAATTTTCAATACGAATTAAACAAATCTCGCGTTTCCTATTAAAACATCTTTTGAAAAGCAGGTTTTCAATTAAGTCGTTCTAAATTAATTTAATTCAAATAAATTAAAATTATTACTGAATGATTAAGAGCTTCCACGTTCTACTTTACAGCAGTTGGAATTCTCAGATAGTGTAGATATTTGATTGAAATGGCAAAATTGCTGCCATTAGGGTACCTGTGATATGATCGCTGGATCGTTGATCCCTTAGTCTGAATACCTCGACAGCGGTCAGTATATCCGGACGGGTGGTGAAATCCGGAACTACATTTAAATGTAATGATTTCGACGTAGTATTGGCGTTCTCCTTTGCCTGCAGCGCCCCCTCTGAACTGACATGATTATGTTGGTCGCCGCGCAGTCGTATCTTGATTGGAACTATTGTTCATTTCAAGGGATTTATGGCTGATTTGTATGTGATAAATACGTGAAGGTAGTTTGGATGCATGGGGAGCGATGGGGACTTCCTTGATTGCTGTTAAATTGTTTAAGAGAATTAACCATTAGGGAGTTTGCTGTATGCAAGTGAGAGCTTACTCGAGTAATTATTTTCTGGCCTTTGTGTTAGTGAACAGATGTTTTGATGAAATCCTCTTCTATTCTATGTAATAGAGTTTTACTAAGGTAGATTTCAATGATGTCTTATAAAGTACATTTATATTATGAAAAAAAGAGAAAGTCACATTAATACCTATCTATAATATCTCGTGCATGGGAGGCGCTTGTCTTAACCACTTTCAAGACATAAGTCATCATTTTTTACTAACGCGTTTTAATACCGATATTTATTATACTAGGTTCTACCACACATTATATATGAATAATATTGGTACTTAAGTATAAGTAAAGACGTGTAAAAATGATTCATCAATATGTAATAACCAAATTAGATGTTAAGAGCGTTTACTCCTTACGACATTTCATACGAACTTTAAAGTCCTTATTTTCCGAAATGACTGAACTGATTTTAATGAAACTTTATACTCATAAGCAGGATACATAGGTTTACAAACGTTTTCGAAAAATAGTGTTCCAGCTAAATTAGACCGATTATAAATTATCTATATAAATTCAATTTCCAGTTATCTTCTTTAGGGTTCCGTACCCAAAGGGTCAAACGGGACCTTATTACTAAGACTTCGCTGTCCGTCCGTCCGTCTTTTTTTTTTTTTTTAGGATGGGATATCATCAAATGACTTCTCCCGCTCTGGGCGGAGCGGAAGGGAGTGTCAGACTTGACTGACTAAAACCCATCCATGTTCCTTCTTAGCCCTTTGCGTTCCAGAGGCACGGTGTCTCTTTCGAACAACCCGCAGCCCTGGCAGGCATCAGCCCTCTCGGACCCCTTCCGATTTGCTGACATCTCCTTGAGGCGCGCGTGGAACACGAACGCGCCGTCGGCACGGTCTGTCGTCATAAGACGGACGGACGGTGAGCTAGCCCATTACTCACCGTCCAAAGGCCCGCGCCTACGGTGGCCGGGGGCCACTGGTTGCCCCCCGACGCCCGGGGCGTCTCCCGCGGCGGCTGGGACGTGAGTTTCTCTCCCTCTCACGTTCCGCCACCTCCTTCGCTAGCATGACTGCTTCGCAGAAGGAGGCGACGGCTTCCCATTCCCTCTCGCTCCGGACCATGGATTGAACCAGGGCCGGACGCGAGAGGTCGCCGCCGCCAATCGCCGCTACGAGGACACGGCGGTGCTCAGCCCAAGCAGGGCAGAGATCCACAGTGTGCTCCACCGTGTCCTCTGGCCGATGCTCGCAGTGGTAACACCCGGGCGTTTCCTCCCGCCCGATTCGGTGCAGGAACCTCCCGAAACAAAGTATTAAATGCCCTAATATTTTGATACAACTCATAAAGCAGTTTTAAAATAAACGGTCTTATCTTTATTCAAAGATGGCGTGACGTGGCGGGACGTGTCTGATGAGATGACGAGTAATAGAAAAGTATGGAAGAAGAAGACATGCTGTGCCGAAAGTGCGTGCTAATTTTCTTAGAGTTAAATAGAAACCCCAAGTTCAGCCGGCGTTTACGGACGGGTCAAAGCTCTACATACTGTCTCTTATTGTCCCTTCCAACAATTTTGGGACAGCTGTATACAGTCACGAATAATATTGTAACGAAATAAAAAGTAAATAAACAAATTACAACTAAAGTCAATGACACCTTGAGCCTATGTCGTAATAAGTTACTCTAGCGACGTGAAGGCGGAAGGCTTCGCTGTCCGTCCGTCCGTCCGTCCGTCCGTCCGTCCGTCTGTCACCAGGCTGTATCTCATGAACCGTGATAGCTAGCCAGTTGAAATTTCTACAGATTATGCATTACTGTTGCTGCTATAACAACAAATACTAAAAACAGAATAAAATAAATGTTTAATGGCCCATGTTCCCATACAACGAAGTGATTATTTTTCTCGTTTTTATAAATAATGGTACGGAACCCTTCGTGCGCGAGTCCGACTCGCACTTGGCCAGTTTTTATAAGACATTTCGTAGCTAATTACAGAACTTTAACAACGCCATTTACATCACAAAATTACCTCATAAAATGCAATTTTTAAAATAATTAAGAACACCGTAGCAATGCAATTAAGTTAAAAGAAAAAAAGCGAAAATAATTAGTGTCTCTTCCTCAGGTAAGGAGTGGCTCGAAATTTATGAGACGGCTCGAAAATAAGTCGCTTCAAGTTGTGCCATAATGTTCCTTATGTTAACTTTTATTTTCCTTACGGTCTTATTTATGTTGAGAAGTTTGTGCTTCCGTAGCCTAGTTTTAGGTGTTTATGTTTCTTAATTGAGTTAACAAAAGTTAAGAAATTATTTCAGGACCTTTTTCTGCTCGGTAGCATTTTTTCGTTCAGTGTTTACTGCTTTATTTTATGTATAGCTCTTTCATTTCCTAAAGCGAAAAAGCTTTAAATATAAGATTGACTTCACACTTTTGGTGAAACGTTTGGTCGATTTCTTATTTTTTTTATTATAGTTTTATTTCAAGCGGCATAAATTCTGAATTTAACAATCGTACTTTTCATGTAAAATAAATAAAGCTATACGTTACTAGGGTTTTACTCGTTTGACGATTAATTTAATATGTCTGCTTCTCAGGTTTGACCTACATAAAAGGAGAATTTTCCGTTTGCATATAAATAAGTAACCCTCGTCAGAATAAGACGGACGGTGTGCTGAAGCCGCTTTCTCTTTCCATAATATTTAATACAATTTTCTCTCAATCCCCAGAATTATTTTCGCTATGATTTTTGGCCTTGTTTTATTACAAAAATGTTGTACATTTTTTGTAACACTTGTGGTTGTGATTGTAGGTACTTTATTATTGGTTTTAATTTAATAGCAAGATACTATTTTCAAGTCTCACAACCAGTCTTAGCATATTGTATCATACTTTACATTGTACAATTAATAATTGAACAATATTCTCTCTTCATTATGAACCTTATATCATCAAAACTGGATCTTATAATAGACGAGAAAAGACTTTTATATTTTATTGATGTTATAAATAATTGGGTCTCTTTAAGTGGTACTTTCTGTGAGTGGAACCTAACGAGCACTGAAGTTTTTTATTAAGGCAACTTTAACCCTAATATACCACCGCTAAAATATTGGAAAACCATTGCATTAAAGTTATTGTGGTAGGTAATTCGATAAAACAGAAATATCTGCCTGTATTAAAAGTGCCTATAGTACCTAAATTAAATGAACCGCGAAAGATTTCCTAAAAAACCACAATAAAGTGCCATAATATGACATTTCGTCGGCGTCAGTGTAGGACCTTGTATCTGCAATTTTCGGTGAAATAATATTTTCGGTTAAAATGAATAAATTTAAGTAGCCTGCCATATAGTGGCAAACATTAAGATCAGCACCTAGTCAGCATGCACGGTTGGTAAAGCGTACGAATCTAGACCTTCGACCTTTCGA
This sequence comes from Cerastis rubricosa, assembly GCA_949152445.1. Taxonomy (NCBI): domain Eukaryota; kingdom Metazoa; phylum Arthropoda; class Insecta; order Lepidoptera; family Noctuidae; genus Cerastis; species Cerastis rubricosa. Next base: position 9,802,455 of record OX424542.1, on the reverse strand, counting down.
CTTGTTGTGTGATATTTAAAACAGTTTTGAGGTTCTCCTGTGAAAAAGGTTGTTATGCATTTACAAGGCGCTTCTATGACGCCAACGATATTGAAAATCATTTTTCGATTATGACCTATATTATGCAACTTCATGTTGTTGTATTTATACCGACCCTGATTAGATAAAAAAAAAAATTACGAGCAAAAGTGATTAAACAAACCTGCTTATAAAAACATTATTTAATATTTATGAACCAGAAAGTAGGCACCTACTTACTTATGTATAGGTCTTATATTCCCTCACAAGTCCCGATACCCAAAACCGATAATCACATAAACACATTTTTATTTCATACCTCAAACCTAATCCTACATCTGACCCTAAAATACATAAATAACAGTTTTCACCGAATTGCCAACTTTATATTCACCGAAACTACCCGTAGGGTACTTTATAGCGATTTACTGATGTTTGGGCCACATCGACCGGCTGTCTTGAAAAATGGACGGCCATGCATTAGCGGGCGGGGGTTAAAGCGCTTAGTTGGTCGTATTGCAGGGTTGGGGTGATTTTATTTTGACGGTATATTGGTGCCAGTTCAGGTTTAGTTAGCCTTTAAATTGAAAATGTGCTGTTTTAGGAGTTCGAGTTTATATATTTTCTTTGAAGGAAATAAACTATTTTTAAATAACTGTAGGTAATAGTAATTGTAGTATTGTGTAGGTACTTTTCATTCATGAACTATGTAGTCTTGTGTACTTTGCAGTGAAAGGTACGGCAACTATCATGTGTGCTTTTTACTATCTCTACATAGGTAAAAGTCTCTGACATGTTTATCTATTATGTTCGCAATTTATTTAATAATCTTGCCGCACAAAACACGCACATTCAAGGTTCGGCCCTACACGTATGTACCTACCAATTAATTGCGAACTTTCACAGATAATGCAGAAATCGAAGTACATAATAATCTGTCAGAGCCTGATGTTTATTTATTGGATTGACCTAATTTTACACTGTTCATAAACAATAGTGGAATTCTAAAGAAAAACCCGTTTTCAACATTTTCTTTGTAAAGGAAGCATATTTCTAAAAACCATTCATAATCCCATCAAAAAGTAAGCATATTCATACTTCGTACGTAACACTTCCCTATCTATCCTTTGTGAATAGAAAAAAGGCTATTCAATACAGGCTACACGGCTACACCTATTTTTCGCTGATGGCAATACCGACCGACAATTGCTTTGTGTTGCCATCAAAAGAAAAATAGTAGGCCCCTAGATTGCTTTCAAGCCCTTGAGGTGGTCTGATGGGACGTTATTTACATCCCATTGGAAAAAAAACTTTCTTCCTCTTATTTAACAAGCCCGGGGACGCGTGAAAGAATTGTGTTTATTTCTTTCTCTCACAATAGTTTTTGTTTACGGTGGAATATTTATGTGGTTCAAGGAAACATTGAGTGTAACATTTACTGAAAACCTTTTGTAGAAGGAATAAAGAGGAATAAAGTGAGTTTGGGTATGAAAGAGGTACACATTTACTTTGATGTGGATACCATAGAAACGTTTGAACATGGTATCATTGTATAAGGTATTTTTGTGTCGTTTCAAGATTATGTAACCAACATTCTACAGAGAAGTATCTAACAGAGAATATATTACACTTTACATGGCATAATATACTGGAAAAATCATGATTTTGACCATAAACATGTTCCCTAAAATTGTATTACTACATTCAAGATAATAAATATTATTTTGAACTGAATTAATTTTCGATGGTCGCATTTCGCTAAGTAAAGTCGTTGAAATTGATGACCAAAAAACAATCATCATCACCTGCCTAGCCTTTTCCCAAACTATCTTGGGATCGGCTTCCAGCCTAACCGGATCCAGCTGAGTACCAGTATTTTACAAAAAGCGACTGCCTATCTGACCTCCACAACCCAGACCTCCCTCTTGGTAAGACTGAATGAAGGTCAGACTTTTAGCTTCTGACTACTCGTAACAACTGTCAAAGATCTACAAATGACAGCTGGGACCAACGGCTTAACGTGCTTTCCGAGGCACGCTGGAAACTCGGTATGTAATTATGGTCATACATCCACGGACCAACCTGTGCAAGCACGACTTAACCTTAAAGATCGACCCGTGCGGCTGTTATTATTTAGCCACGAGCTCCTCCAATGGATGAACAAAAAACAATAATTACCAATATTATTTTCCAATTCATTTTCCCATCATCCGATCTCATCTCGAACTCAATATAAACATGATGACTTCGCATTCGTATTACATTTCAGCTTGACACAAAACATAAAAAAACCCTTAAACATCCACCATAAAACCATACACAAAATAAATTCCGACGTAAAAGCTAAATAAGCCAATAAAGTGGTTTAATAAGCACGCATTTACGCTGTGGACATCTTTTTTGGACAACATCAGTGATATTTACTTTACGAGTAAGTCGTAAAAGGCAAATTTCATCGGGTCCCGTGTCCTTAGCGTGTTTTATAGTGACGTATGTGCGGTCACGTATGGAACAGAACGAATACGTACGGAACCGTCTTGAGGACTCGGTGGAATTGTTAAATAGGTGACGTGGGTTCGTTCAGTATTTATTCATTTAGATTTGGGGGTAATGTCACAATACGATGCTAGGTTACAGGTTGATTGTGAAAATAGTTCGTTTCTGTAGTATTAAAGCCAAAACTGAAAGAAGAAAGAAAGAAAGAAAAAAAGTAAGTTTATTTACTGCAATTCACCGTATCCTTTTGACCTTTTGAGTTTTTTTAAACTGAACCTGTTTGAGTTAGAGAAAAGAGATAATGGATACACTCAAAAAAATATATACTATGTACCAAAACATGATTACAAATCTTGTACTTTTACTATTTTTTATACCTATCCCTGTAAAATATCCACTTAATCCAACCCTCAAGTGCGTATTATGGGATATTGACAACCCCTAACACCCCTTCGGTGTGTGAGAGGGGTGGTTTAGGTTTGGAAAAATGCGCCGTCTTACCATGATAAAGGGTTAAAACAATTTAAACTACATTTTACAGCCTTACAAGTGCACCGCATTGAAGGAAGCTAAATTTTACGTGAACCCCTCCTTTGTTTACTTTTTCTTCAATAAAAATAAGTTGCAAGAGAAATTGAATTGTAACTGGCATGTTTTTTTTTAAACTATACACAGCGGGCGGTTGTATTGTTTTTTTTTTTTTAAAAATACACCTTAAATTTATAAATAGCCTACTATGCAGCGCCTGCATGAAGGCAAGGGTCTCGAAACAACAGACCACGTGCTTCTAAATTGCGTAGAAGTTGCCATACATCAATGTCAAAGTAATTCGGAAATATATTTATAATAGTACATAGATATACGCACTATTTTATAAAATTAAAGTACTAATTTCTAAATCTAAATTAATTACTAAACATAAAACTAGATAATTAAAACTAAAAGAACAACAAATTGTAAAAGGGCGTCAAAAAACTCCTCCTCAACGCTGTCAGCTACTAACGTGCCCAAGAGACTGGCGGCGTTGCCACGTTGAATGGCAATACTTAGCCTCTGGCCAAGGTAAAAACCAGCCGCAGCGGCAGCGCCAGCACAGCACGATGAGCTTGGAAGATGTGATGGTGCAAGAGTATCGACGCATGTTGCGTCCCACACTAAAGGCCTACCCATCGTCCAAGGAAACAACGACATGCCGTCCGGTCTTTTGCCATCGTCGCGTGCTAAGCCATTGGGCTCTAAGATAGCTGGAACGCCGACGGTAACAAGAGCTCGACGGATGATGTCATTTATGTTCGCGTGCCGCGCAAAACAACCCGCACTTCGGCTGCATGACAGGCCGTGGTGTCCGAGGCAGTTGACAGCTTCACCGCAGTGACAGCGATGAGGAGTGCAGCAGGAGGCACCAAGACGTAAAGAAGCAGCGCGGCGGAAGGTCGTGTCGTCGATCAAAGTGCCTATGCTCGACGATGGCAGTGCGTGAAGCCAAAGACCCGACACCCACTCACCCACAGCCAGCAGTCGCGCACGCTCAGCAGTAGTAGCAGACGTGTTGAGTAAATTGTCCTGAGCGGCTCGTCCCACCGTCTTATTCGGTAATCCATGTACTTACTCCCTGTGAAGTCGTCACAAAAACCAAGGAAGCGCTGGCCTTTCTTGGAGAAGCTGTTATGGAACGAACGCTAATAAAGTATATAATTTTTTTGGGACACTACGATACTGTTCAATAAAACCGCAATAATTATAATTTAAAGCAAATCCTAGATAAAATTCAACCAATTAAATAAAAGCACCTTTAAAAAATTAAACCAAATCAACCTGAAAGTTTACTTTGCTAATAAGTACCTACACATCGCTCAGTTCATACTTTTATCCAAAAGTTAACCTGTCCCTTTTGGGAAACGGAGATAATAATTTTAAACTCGCTCAGAGTAGTTTTAGGCGCTTTTAATGGAATAAAAGCAGTTTGAATTTTTTTCCACCATTCTCGGGACAGGAAATGGGTTGAAATAATAAACCTTGCTGAAATGTTTTTCGCGTCGCATTTTAGGGTTTTCAGCCATTTTTGTTTTAGTTTGAAATGCTTTTAGCTATCAAGTTTCAGTGAAAAAAATAGGGACTTTTTACTAGTTGTTAGCTGCGACTTCGTTCATTTGGTAATTCTGATGGTTATTTGCGAGAAAAAAATAGCCTTTGTGCTATTCCAGATTCTATGCCGCTTTTTAGGGTTCCGTACCCAAAGGGTCAAACGGGACCCTATTACTGAGTTTCGCTGTCCGTCCGTCCGTCCTTCCGTCCGTCCGTCCTTCCGTCCGTCCGTCCTTCCGTCCGTCCGTCCGTCCTTCCGTCCGTCCTTCCGTCCGTCCGTCCGTCCGTCCGCCCGTCCGTTCGTCCGTCCATCCATCTGTCGTCGGTCTGTCACCAAGCTGTATCTCATGAACCGTGATAGTTAGCCCGTTGAAATGTCCGCAGATTACGTATTTCTGTTGCCGCTATAACAACAAATACATAAAAATTGAATAAAATAAATATTTAATAGGGCTCCCATACAAAAAAGTGACTTTTTTGCTCGTTTTTATAAATAATGGTACGGAACCCTTCGTGCGCGAGTCCGGCTCGTACTCTGCCGTTTTTTTACTACTACTGTAGTAACCTCCTAGGTTCAGCTGGTGTTTGTATTATTTGGCCGATGCTAAACCAAACTGCTTATACAATACATTTTTACAGCAACTTAACGGACAGTACAACAAGTACCTACTACAGCAACATAGTACAAAAAATACTGCAGCACCATCTAGCTCTGACATCCTGATCCTCTGACCATCTTTGGAGGATGAAGAACTTAACGCCCTGTTCTTCACACTCCTATTCTCCTGGTATTTGACTCCAAACACAAAGAATAATTTACTTAAACATCTCTCCCGCACGAAAGTATTAGAATATAATTATTAAAAAAAAAATGTGGTTTTTCTTTTAAAACACCTACAAAACATTCAGCATGACAGTCACAGAAACAATTCTTCACACCTCACTTAAAATTCTAACTGTAACTCTTATATGCGATGAGTAAAGGGCCTAGCAGTTGCCATGGCAACCGTGGCTCGAAGGCACTTAGACAGGGGGAGGCTCAATATGAACTGCACCATTTGAATTTCAAGTGCTATGCAAAGCGAATCCGATCTGAGGATCGGTTGAGATCGCTTTAATGTGCTTTGGTAAACACGGATATTATTGTCTCACTCGAATACCAATTGTTCCTTGTGGCTTTGAACAGGACTTTAGTGGACAGAAGAAAGGTACTTATTGGAAATGTAGTGAAAAAGAAGTAAGCTGCCAATTGAACTGGCAACTCGTAGAAAATAAAGGGCTTAGGATCGTCATCAATGCTGCGGCCTCAGTTACATAAAAACAAAACATAAATCATAATCATTGTAACAACATGATGCCTAAATAATAATATGAATCACATTTCGATTCTTAAAATGGGCAAATATTTACCATTCATAATATTAACTGTATTTGTAACTATTTTAAGAATTATGATGCTGCTAAAGCGGCCATTTTAGGTTCTCTCAGGGCTCACATATAGACTCAGAACCAATATAGAGCACAAAATCTAAGAACAACAATAAAAGAAGAATCCGATACCAGAATCATAGTGTAAATAATATAAAGTAAAACTACGATCACAATGCAAATTCCAGACGTAATTGATCATTACGTCAAGAACGCTCCGCTAAAAATTGGAAGAGGATCCGTTTGGATCCGTTTCTCTAGTCTACGCTGACACAAACAGAAACAAACGGGTCGTGGAGTTGTATCTCACCGCTTTATTATGACGTTTTTTTTTATTATTTCTAAATTGCTTAGGAAGGAGAGTGGAAAGTTTGGTTCTCTTTTTTTGCCACTGACTTTTGAAGCTAAAGATATTTTTAACTTTTTGGTGGGTTTTGTTAAACGGTTTTTTTGTCGATTCAACTGCCTAGAGTTTACCCAACTATATTTGGTTTCCAGTCTTAACCACATGCAGCTGAATACCAATATTTTACATGGATCAACTGCCAATCTGACCTCCACAACAACCCAGTGAGTACCACCATTTCATACCTACAGCTCTAAAATACCAAAACCTTTACAAACACTAAACATGCCTACTAGGTATGCCTTCTGTCTAATATTGCTCTACTCAGCACGAATATTTTATTCACGTTTTGCGCAGCGGTAACAGCTGCCCGATTTTGTACGCAATGGCTACGAAGCAGCTCATTGCAAACGAGCTTTTGGCATTCGTCAAGCATGCCATCGACTACATGGACGAGGTCAGCATCTTGCAGATTTGCAAGTCCTCCTTCAAAGAGGAAGACGTATGCAGTGCCAAGTTGCTGCTATTGCAGTCACTCGATCAAGTCGGACAGATGCCATCACGCCGGAGGGATGGTGGCGAGAAGAGTCTGCAGGACATTATTGACCTGCTGAAGAGGACCGATCCGGATGACGTGCCAGATTTTGTGGCGAAGGAGCTGCACAAGCTGCCTCCTGTCACTTTCGACCACGTCGACGTCACCAGGCTGCTGAAGGACATCACGTCTCTGAAGGTGAGCCAGGCTGAGATGAAGTCCAAGTTGGAGTCATCGAATATCATTATTGGTGAATTGCGAGCCGAAGTAGCGTTGTTGCGCAATGCTATTCCGGTAAGTGGGTCACCCGAAGGCTCCAATGTAAACATACGTCGCGGGGCACAAAATGCTTCTGTTTGCAGTTCACAGTCGGCAAGTGAATCTACGTCATCGGCTGTCAAGAATGCAAGCGTTGCATCGTGTTCCGCTGATCGCGTCGTGCCCGCCGGGGAAGCGACGGGTGTATTAGGTACATCGACCCCCAAATGCGCCTATTCTACAGTTGTCGCTAAGACGAAACCTGCTGTGTCGCAAACAAAACGACAAGCAGAACAACCGAAAGGGGGAAAGCAGAGTCGTTCAGTAACGAGCGCGACTAAGGGCGCTGTGAAGGTCTGCGAACAACAGGTTCCACCGAAGAACACAAGCGATGGTGACGGCTTCATCAGGGTGGAGAGAAAGAAGAGGAAGCCTACGTATCGCAACCAGTGTGGGACAGCGCCGGCAGGATGTAACATGCTGCTACGTCCTGCAGTACCGACGACGCAGCTGTACGTGTCCCGATTGCACCACTCTACGAAGGCTGAGGACATCGTAGAGTACATACGGGTGAAGACCAACTGGACCTTGAGGGTGGAGAAGCTGGAAGCACGCCATAACACCAATTTCAAGTCGTTTGTGGTGCGCGTTCCGACTCACTATTTGGTGACCTTCCTCAAGGAAGAGTTTTGGCCGAAAGGTGTGCTGTATCGGCGTTTCCGCGGCCAGCTACGTGACACCTCGCAGCGTAACACGACGCCGTCACTTCGTGTGCAGTAGTTATTAAGTTATTTTTGTATAAAGTATTTATTAGTTTATAGTTATTATTGTAATGCTTATATATGTATTATGTTTTATGGGCCCTAGTTGCCTGAAATAAAGGATATTGTATTGTATTGTATTGTATTGTATTGTAATATAAAAGAAAAATCAAACAACGCTCTAGGGATAAGAAAACAATAGAGAAGGTAAATTTGGACCTAAACAAATAGTGGCATAATGTAACAGCGCAAGCATGTGTTACCAAAAATATGGACGTTAAGTTACGTTTGTAACTTGTGACAAACGTAGGATAAAAGTAGTGAATGCTTTCTTTTTCTAATTTTCTGACTCGGTGACGTATGAAATAAGCTCTGTGCGTTTAAGGTGGAAGCATCAATTTTCAGCAGCTATTTTTCGCAATTTTCTTACGTTTTTTGAAATTTGCAGGTGTTTGCCAGGTTGTTGTCGATTAAGACTTAACTTTAACGGCGCGTTTAATTATTTGAAGATTATTTAAGAGTGAATGTCAACCGGATATGCCAAGCGCCATCTGTTGAAATAATCGGTTCATCGGTTGTCATTCACTCTGACGCATTCATTTACGTCATTTTGAACACATTGCCATTTTGGGGGGTTTTGCCATAATCGCCACGCTTGGCAGGCGGGTTGGCGATCGCAGTACGGTTGTTACAAAAGCACAGAGAACGCTGCTGCCCATTCTCTGGCAAAACCCTTAGTCGCCTCTTACGACACCCACGGGAAGATACGGGATGGTGCTATTCTTTACGTCCGACACCATACAGAACAGTGCAATAGAGTGCAGAATTGTGCAATAAGATCCAGATTATACTTTGTGTGAAATACATCGTTTGATTCTCCTCGTCCGATCACCCACGTCCTAGTAAAATCAACAATGGATCCAAATGATATTGTGGACTGCCCTGACGCCCCTTTGATTTATATTCGTGGCTGTAAATAATATAAATTGTTTTACTGAGTTATAATCATTCAAATCTAAACTTCTTAACTAATATTATAAAGAGGAAAGTTTGATTGTTTGTTTGCATTGAATAGGCTCCGAAACTACTGGTCCGATTTGAAAAACTCTTTCAGTGTTAGATAGCCCATTTATCGAGGAAGGTTATAGGCTATATATCATCACGCTACGACCAATAGGAGTGGAGCAACAATGAAAAATTTGGTAAAACGGGGAAAATGTGACGCAAACGAAGTTGCGCCGGACAGCTAGTCTTCAATAAACCTGTAAATTCATTCAATCCCAATCAATTACTTTTTCATAAAAAAAGTAATTCAATGGGATTAAATGATCTTAGAAACTACATACGTTTTACGATCGCGAATGATATTTTGCTCAACATAAAGCCACAACAGCTGACAAGCAAATTCAAAAACGCTAGAAAATTTGAATTTCGCGGTCTATCCTGGCGTTTCCCCCTTAACAAATCTGTCTTCTAAGAGTCATTTTACCTCTAACATAAACCTTAAGACGCCGAGAATAAGGGTCACAGTTCTGCAACACCACAGGCAAAATTACAATGGCAGTAATATGTCTTTAGTCGATCAAGTCGTTTGCTCTCGATCGTGAGCTGTATGATAAAAATATTGGTTGAAGATAGAACAGAACGATACTTATTTGTATCGGTGAATAAATATTTTGGAAATTTAAATGGACATCTGATAAGGATGTACAAGTGCCCTGTTAAAAGGCTAGACTATAAATCGTTGTTAGCTTTGTTAGTAGGTTGTTTTTTTTATTAGAACAGCAGCTGCAGCCCTGATTCTGGATGTGTGCCCGGTTGAAGGCAATTGGGTCGCCCCCTATTAAGAGTGTTTAAAATTTAACTGGTGAAATGTGGCTGTACAATTATGTTCACCTCTGCTTACTACTTCTAGGAAAACAGGCTTGTACTCATATAACCTTCTAAGCATGCCAGGAGCTCTTAACTTATGCTAACGAGACAAGAAGAGAGAGTAAGAGAGATCCCTACATAATTATCATAATAGTCCACTTCAGTAACCATTATCATAACACTCCGATATGCAAATGACTATCAACTTGATAACAATAGCCCACTAATAGATTAATCGCAACGCGACACAAAGCGACAAATTCAATGTCGAATCCAAATCAATTAACTAGAACCAATTTGGGCGAAGTTGGACGATGCAATTAGAGATGTCGGGCTGTCGGACTATCTGACCGAAGTAAGACTGGTCCTATGTTAACGACGTACAGACGGTCCATAATGATTTCCATTTGTTAACCGTTTATGGAAATTTGTTGTCTCCTGCGTATATGCAGAGAAGTGGAAATTATGTATTCTCGAACTACTACATACAAACAAACAGAGCATTAACATCATCATCATTTTTCATTTGTTGTTGTTATAAAGTTGTATATGGGAGTTACAACTACCAACAAATTGTTTTATAGTTTGGCAGAAGTAAATGTTTTGTAACACGGGTGTAACTAGGAATAAACGCTATTTCATTCTTGGTTTTTTCTTTTTTCCATCTTAGGTTGTTATAAGAGCTTATAAAATATTTATGCACTGATATAAGCTGCCGAAAACATGACAATCCCATTGAGAAAGTAATTTTAACTAAAAATAATGTCACTAGCCTAGCTTTTAAAGCTCTCAGAGCACAATAAGGCAGAAGACTGTTAAGGTGACACTTTTCGATTTTTTTCCCATACAAACTTAGGGAGGGTATTACTCCTCTGTTTTACTCTGCACATCCAAAGTAAAACATTATACCGAATAGTCTCATTATAAATGTTGTCTGTACGGAAATAGAATAGTAAAATAAAAAGCCATTAAAAAGTTACGAGCTATCAAAGTTTCGTTTTTATTGCAAATTTTAATTTAACGCAACTTTGGGCGTAAATTAGTAATAAAAGAATTGCCAAAATGACAAAAAAAAGTCGGTACCGACAAAGCACAATTATCAAAGAATTCAATAAATTTTATTTGTAATGGATTAACGCAGTGGTTTTTTCATAAAACACTTTTTTCCAAAGGCTTTTTCGAATTTTCTTACGCGCGCCTTTTGTTATGAATTATCGTGCATCTCACTGAATAATGTTTCCCCCGGTCCCTTGCGGGAGGATGACGCTCACGCACACATGAACAATATGTCACGCGCGGCTCCCGCGCGTGCGTATTCTAGTTTTATTCGACTCAGTCTGCTGCGGCCTGTCGTTCGTGTGACGTGTATGTTGACCTATACCTACCTCTGGCTCGAACTTTGGATTTCGATAATTACCTACTTTGGGTACTGAACCCTAAAAAAAACAGCTTTTATATACATTTTGACCTTATAGTCATAAAATTACCGATGAAAAATTCAGAATGAGGTACTGAATAATTGGAATTCGTTTTTGGGATGATGTCCTTTCCACCCTGTATTATGGTCTGATGGATGTCACTTTGGCCCTTAAATTCAAATAGACGACGATCTATGTCTTTTTAAATTCAGTTTTAAATTCAGAACAGTCACACGTTAAAGTTTTGTGTTTCAAACTCTACTAGTCTAGTCCTTGGAACACAAAACTTTAACGTATCACTGATCTATCACAATAGTGTTAGATCAGTGATACGAGTTCGTTATCATTAGATACCTATTATTAATGTAGCTTCGTCATGCACTATATCGATACCGGATTTGATACCTACTGCCTTTATTTTGTTTTTATCTTCAATGTTGGTATGTATTATCTAAGCATAAAATCAAATCTTCATTTATTTACAAAAATTATCTTGCTCAAGTAACTAATATCTTTCTAAAATAATTAACATAATTACACCTACATGTCTTTTAGTTTTTTTCCCTTATCATAATATATGTATTAATCTGATTCGCACACACGCGAAGATTTCTAAATTGATAAAATTATTATAATTATTGAGAGTAGTGTTGGCTCAGTGGCAAAGACCTGGAATTTTAAGTCGTAGTCATGGGTAGATAAGTCGACACAAAATAGATAGAGATAAGGGTAGGATACTGATGAGTCGTGGGTTCGAACCTAAAAATTGAGAAAATTGCCTTGATGTTTCTAATCACGCGTAGTCACGTCTTAAATAGCAGGAGTAACTGACGAGAACTGGAGACCGTATAGAAGAATAAAATGGCTTAAAACACGAAATTGTCAGAATCCAAAAATACTACCAAAAGAGCCGGGAATTTGATTCGCACGTTTTCATTTCAGAACCAAACTTACCACAACATACAGACAAAAATAATCAGGATAAAATAACGTGTTCCACCATAACGCCATGTATATCACCCAAACCCAGGATACCTTTTTATCAATTTCCATTAAGATTGGTTTAATGGTTGAGATGTGGTAAACAGGTAAACAGAGTTAGTACCGCATTTATTTTATTATAATAAGTGTGATTTGAATTCATACAATTATCTTTGCAGCACCTTCACAAAAGCCTAAAACGCCTCTCTCCCAAAAACTTTTTCCATTGAAAATACGATCTTTTAAAGGAAAACTAACAAGTACGTTGAAACCCAAAGCCTTCCCAATTTTCTGGGAGCCTATACTTGTCCACAATACACTGCATATCTCCGGGGGCTTTGTAATCGGTTTTCTCGGTGTCATGAATGCATATTTTGGACCTAGATCTTTGATAGCCATTGGGGCAACAGGGCCTTTCTTCAACGTCTTTGCTACTTCTTCAGATGTTTTGCATAAAAGCTTGCCGAGTCCTTTTCCTCTATGTTGACGGTGCGTTCCAAGGAACATCAATTCAAACCAACAGTCGACACCATACCTGAAAACATGAATACAGCTATCATCATCATCATCATTTCAGCCAAAAGACGTCCACTGCTGGGCATAGGCCTCCCTCAAGTGTGCATAATCACTACTCTTGGCAGTCGGGTTGGCGATCGCAGTTCGGTTGTTAAAAAAGCACAGAGAAGGCTGCTGCCCATTCTCTGGAAAGTCCCTTAGTCGCCTCTTACGACACCCACGGGAAGATATGGGATGGTGTTATTCTTTACGTCCGACACCATACAGAACACAGATACAGCTATAGATAAAGCTATTATTCTGAGTGTAACAAAGGGCTTCATTGCCCCACTTACGCCAACTTCTGTTACGACTTAGGTACTTAGAACTTTTCCTCAAAAAATATTTGGGCTTGGATAGAAAGCCTTTTTGCCAATTGAAGCGAAATTTAATATATGAATACAGCACCATCTAGTATAATTTAATGTCAACTTTCATCGAGTTACGGTATTCTTTGGCGGATTTTTTCGAAACCACTCTACACGACCACAAATTCGGCTTCAACATTTGACCGGAAAAAAATTTCGACCTCATTTGTGGCTTTAACATTTCAGTGAAGAAGATAGAATTTTTTAAATATATTTTAATTCTGGTCTTATGCTCAAATTCATAGGTTTTTTTTTTTTTTTTTTGGGAATGGCATCTCGCAGTTCAACCTAGGAGGTTGTCGTCTGCTTAACCGGACTATCCTGTGGATGCCTTAAGAGTAAGGCCTCCAGCCAGGGCATAAAACTTACAAACTAAGCGACTACACGCTAAGGGTACCCCCTGTGGGGTACGAGCCTCGGCTTAGGGCGTCGCTGGGGGAGGACTGCATGGGGACAGGCTGGATCTGAATGATATCATTATTAGGGGGCTGATTTAAAACTACTGGCACAGCATCGCGGGCTGGCTCGAGCGAGGGTCGGGGAGGGCATGGACCGGGACGTCGCGACGGACCTCGACGGCGAGGTCGGAAAGACGGCGGTTTGTGTCTGAACTTTTTAAGAGTGCTAGTCTCTTTGCTATTCTCCTGGAGGAGGGTGATAGCATCATCGGGAGTGACGAGGGTATGCCGAGGACGGCGTACTGTACTAATGCGCGAGGGTTCGTAACGGGCGGCCGCTGCGATCAGGGGATTGCGGTGTTTAATGGCGTTATCGAAGAAACGCTTCGAAAGACGTTTCATAAACTGAAGGACGGTGGGCATTCTAAGGTCTACGTGTAGACGGTCATTACGGACATAAAAAGGGGCTCCCGTGACTCTACGTAAGAACCGGTTCTGCAAGGTTTGCATCCTATGGATGTACTTAGGCTTGGTGTGAGCGTACACGACGCAAGCGTACGTCATAATGGGGCGGATCACCGCGGTGTAAAGGCGCAACTTGCACTTGAGTGACAACTTGCTTTTTGTCGAAATCATGAAATGAAGCCTACCCATAGCAAACGCAGCTCGGTCGCGAGCTGCTTTGATGTGCGCCGCGAAAGACAGGTGGTTGTCAAGTAAGACTCCTAAGTACTTGGCTTGCTTCTCCCAAGGGATAGGCTTACCGTACATAGTGATCGGGCTGAGCGCGGGTGGCTTATTTTTACGCGGTTTAGAGAAAAGAACTGCCTGGCTCTTGTCGGGGTTCACCTCGATTCTCCATTTCCGGAACCAAGCGCCTAAGACGTTGGCTGAGGTTTGGAGGGTGCTGTAAATAGCGTCGTGACTACGGCCAGTGTAATAGATGGCCGTGTCGTCCGCGAACAGGGCTAACTGTGCCTTCTTGCTCTTGGGGATGTCACTGGTGAACAGAGTAAAGATAAGGGGAGAGAGCGGGGAGCCCTGAGGGACTCCGGCTCTAATGGGGTGAGGGGAAGACAGTGCCTTCCCGATGCGATAGCGGAAGGTGCGATCCGACAAAAAGTCTCGTAAGATGAGCACAAGACGGTCTGGCACTCCCAGTTTGTACAGCTTATATAATAAGCCGTTGTGCCAGACTTTGTCGAATGCCTTTGCTATGTCGAAAAACAACACACCCGTCATCGCTCCACGCTGGAAGCCAGCGCTCAAGTGTTCTACGATGCGGTGGGCCTGTTGAATGCATGAGTGTCCGGTCCTGAAGCCGAACTGTTCGTTGGGGATGAGACTCTTAGCCTCGGCGAAGTCTTTGAGTCGCTTATACATAAGTCTCTCGTAGATTTTTCCGAGTGCATTCAGGAGACTGATAGGTCTGTAGCTCGAAGGATCTGACTTGGGTTTGCCTGGCTTGGCGAAACCGATGACCGTGGCCTCTTTCCATATTTGGGGAAACGCGTTGTTGCTCAGGGCGCCATTGAAGATGGCCGCCATTAACACGACGAGCTGAGCGGGGAGGAGTTTGAACACCCTATTGGTGATTCCGTCGGAGCCGGGTGCTTTCCGCGGTTGAAGTTTGTTAATGATGTCTTGCACTTCGTCAGCTGTGACCGGAGGCAGAGGATCATCAGGGTCTTCTTCGGGGGGCAGGGCGGTTCTACGTTCGACGAATGCGTTCACCTCCTCGAGATGTCGCTTGTCTACTGGTTGAGAGCTGGGGGAGCACTGGGACTCCAGGCTGTCGGCTAGGCATTCGGCCTTCTCAGAGTCGTCGAATGCGACGCTCTTATCGGGTCGGGTGAGGGGAGGCATCGAAGCCTCTTCGGTGGAGCGCAACTTGCGTTGCAGCTGCCAGAAGGCTAGGTGGGTAGGCTCGAGTTCGCTTAGCGTTTTGTCCCATTGATTATTACGAAGCTCACTGGTGCGATCCTTTACAGCACGCTGTAAATTACGCATGTGGGCTTTGTTTGCCTCGCAGGGAAAGCTGCTGTAGGCACGGATGGCCGCGTTCTTTTCGGTTATCAGTTCACGTACGTCAGCGGGTAGTATCCAGCGTTGATCGCTCATTGCTGGGACTTCCCGTGAGCAGTCCTTCAGTACGGATTGCACGTGTTCTGTAAACGAGTTGATGGCGGCCGTCGTGTCAGCGACTGAGACTATGTGGTCGGGGATGGCCTCCAGGTGAGGTGACGTGGTGGATTTCAGCTTTTCGCTGACTTTCCTCCAGTCGGTTATCACTTGGGTCGGCGGGGGCTGGCTGGGGTCAGAAGGACCCGAGCGGGGAACTAAGTGCATGAGCACTGGTCGATGGTCTGAGTTAAGCTCATGTAAAGTCTCGATAGAATGCAACTTAAGGTTGACATTCTTGAGTAGCGCTATGTCGAGAACGTCCGGACGTTGGTCGGGGTCGTGGGGATAGTGGGTGTGCTCCATAGGAGCGATGGGATCGAAGTTGAGGGACTCGCCCAGGTTATACACGTGACGTCCTCTGGCAGAGGTCGTCGTGCTGTTCCAGGCGGGGTGTTTGGCGTTGAGGTCGCCCGCTATGATAACGGAGTCGCTCAAGCCGAAGAGGACGGCAAGGTCTTTGGTGAACAGAGTGTGCTCCTCGGACGTGCCGCCGGGAGGGATGTACGCAGACGCGATAGTGATCGGTTGATGGCCGGTCATGCCTAGTCGACACACTGAGGTCTCGAGTAGAGACTCCATGGGAGGGGGATCTAAAGGGATGCAGTGCAGTTCTTTTCTATAATAGATTAGAGTACCGCCCTTGTGGCAGCGTGACCGATCGTTGCGAACTATGCGATAGTTGGCAATTCTCGGATCGCGGTGACTGGGCTTGAGGAAGGTCTCCTGTACGAGGAGGATATCAATTTGATGGTCGCGGAGGAAGGTGGCGATCTCATCACGCTGGCCTCTAATGCCATTGGCATTAAAGTACCCTAATTTTAGGGATCGGGGTTTGGTGCACGTTAATCTTGTATTATCCATTGGAGTTAGTCGAGATTAAGGTTGCGGAGGAGGTCGCCTAACTTTAGTAGGGACTTGAGGATAATTTTAAGTTTATCGCCACCAGTGTTAGCCGCCCTGAGATCAGCCGCCATGCGGTCTGCTTCGGGGGTGACTAACTCTGCTAACGATTCTAAAATTACGTTGTGAGAGGGGTCCACGGCCGCGGGGCCGGGTGGCGTGGGACGAGCGGGCGCCGGTGCGCTCGCTTGGGCCGCGGGAGTGGGGACAGGGGAATCTAATAGCCCGGGGATGGGGCTGGACTTTGCTTTACTGAGAGCCGGGAAGGCTTTCTGGTGGTTTAGCGTCGTCCAGGGAGAGGGCCTCTGAGGGCTGAGTCTCTCCGGCATCTGGGCAGAAGGTAGCCTCACCGATGGGCTTTCTCTTTGTTGGCGGGCGCTTGCACGCTTCACCAGGTTAGAGGAGGAGCCTTTGGGGGCTTTTGAGCAGCCGCGGTAGTTGGCCGTGTGGCCCGACTGGCCGCAAAGCACACAGCTCGGTGGCTCCGTGCAAAGCGACTTGTCTTTGGGACGGGGGCAGTCTGCCGTGCCATGGTCGCCTAGACACTTTACGCATCTGTGCGGCGCATGGCAGTTGGCTTGGCTGTGACCGTACATCTGGCAGCGGTGGCACTGTCCGACTACGCTTGAGCGGTAGGGCTTCTCTATTGAGATGCCTGTCAGGGAGCAAACCGACTTCACTTTGAAGATCGGGTGGTGACCTTCTACTGGGTCACAGATGACCAGTACCATATCGTAATGGTCTCCACCTCTCGCCTTATGAAGGCGGTGGACGGCTGCGACCGGGATGTCCTGGCCTAGGAGGTCATTGAGGATGTCCTCCGTGGGGATTTCCTTCGGGATCCGCCTGATCACCACGCGGGTGGGCTTCTCCTCTGGAAGAGAGTAGGTATGGAAGGCTATGCGCCTACCGATCAATTGACGGGTTAGTTCCCTGAAGTCGGTGGTCGTAGGGACTACCACTTTGATACCCTGTTGGGTGCTTTTCGCGCTAGTGTATTGAATACGGCGCTCATTGCACATTTTGGACACGTCTGTCCATTTCCCTTTGTCCTGAATGAACAACGGGGGAGGGGGCTTCAGCTTCTTTGACGAAGCGGCTGAAGGGTTAGCCTTAGGGCTTGTTGGCCTGCTGGTATGAGCAGCGGCGGACCTTGGTGCGGGGACCGGGGAGGTGAGACGGGACGCCTCGGGAGAGGGGGCAGAAGGGAGCGCGACGATCTTTTTGGCCATGGCGGCCTGGGATTTTTTGCCCTTCTTCCTCTTGCCCTTTCCGACGACTTGATAGTCGTCTTCAGAGGATGAGGAGGCAGAGCACGCGTCTAAAATTGACTCTGAGTCGGAGATTGGCTCAGTTGTGTCCATGTTCTCGGAAACGGGAACAATGGACGCAGGTTCGGACTGATCCTTTGTTTGCGAAACAAAAGGTTTCGAAACAATGGGTCTCGGTTTAGCTGGAATCGCGGCGGCGACGACTGACGGTAAGCCTTTGTCCATGTTCTCGGAAACGGGAACAATGGACGCAGGTGCGGGCTGGACCTTTGTTTGCGAAACAATGGGTTTCACAAGAATGGGTCTTGGAGTAGCCCTAATCGCGGCGGCGACGGCTGGCGGTAAGCCTCTGTCGGCAGGTGGCGGCGACAAAGGGCTCTCGAGCGCGTCACTGAAGTCAGTGACGGCAATACTGGATTGCTGCAAGGCAGCGATATCGGACCCATATTTCTTTAGAAAATCTTTGTCTTTCAGGACAACGCGTTTGAAAAACGCAACAAGGCGTTCATCATCCGCGTCAAGGGCCATGCTATCTGCTAAGAGTTAGCAGACATTTGAGTGAAGCTCAGCGCGCCTAACAACCTAATTCCTTGCACAATTATGTAGGGAATTTACTGGGTCCAGCGACTCACCCACTTCAACCTTCCCGCAGCCACAGTCCGAGGGTCCGGGCTTGGTAGCAACTCCAACTCCAGTCCAGGGAACTTTGCTTTCAGGAACTTGTTGAAACGGGAAACACTAGCACAGTAAATCGGCGGCGCACACGTTCGCGACGGAGCCCAATTGTTTCACCTAGACCCTGAAGGGGTTAAGCGGGCGGATTGGGTCACCACCCTCTCTTGGTTTCGTTGGCACCGTAAGGTTTCCCACCAAGAACCTCGAAACTGAGGACTTTTCCCTGATGGGGCAAAGGAAGTTAAATCGGAATAATATCCGAAGCAAAATGAGCAAGTGCTGTCTTAATAAAAAGACAACAATTGTTCGGGGGTGTAGTCAAGAGACTACTGATGACGTCACGACACTGGGAAGCGACGAACCGATGACACACACTGATAGCGAGCGGGAATGCGGGCAGGTAGCGGCACGTCCGTACGCGGCGGCGGTCAGGCGGAGAGTGTCAAATTCATAGGAAATTGTCCGTGGTCTTTTAAGAAAATGTAAAAAAAAGTCCTTTAAAATAGGTTTTCTTTTCGTTTTTTAAATGTCTCACCTTCCATAGATGTTGAGCTCTGCATCAAATTCTACCATGGCATCAACCACGGCGCGAGATGATGCTTGTTTACAGCGCTGCTCAGAAAATATTTCGAAGAATGTCTTTTCCGAAGAATCGGAAGGCGCTTCCTGAAAATATTCCAACAATTACGCTATAAATATAATATGCAGAACATCACGCTTGTAATCCCCGACGGGTAACGTAGAGATGTACCTATTAATACAACAACATATCGCCAGTTATGTTTTAAGTCCCATGTAATAGGGGGCGAGCCTATTGTCATCAACAGGGCACAAATCAAGACTCCATGGCTGCTACAGAGACATCCTTTTTCTGCTGTAAATATTATTAATAGTTCTCTATATTGTTTAAGTTTTTTCTTGGAAACATATTGATACTCATATCGTCTTCAGAGTTTCGATACCTAATTTAATTTCTACTAGTATTTGGATTGTCATGTACTGTTGTTGTTTTATACAAGCCATTTTTATAGATGTTGCTGTTGTTCAAAAGTAACATAGGTACACAGTCGGTAAATCTTGTCTTACATAGATTTTTATAAATGCGAAAGTCTTCCCCTTGAACGCAAAAACTAACTACTCAATGGATTTGAATGAAATTACTCAGTTAGTTTATAACCGGGATTATCTTTCTATCTCAGTAATCCGTTCCCGTGGAACAATAATCGAACTACACGCGGGTGGAGCCGTGGGAATAAGGTAGTACATAATCTTCCTCAAAAATTATTAAATAATTTGTAGTGATAAGATATCATTATCGCCGTCAAAATCATCAATTATGCCGCAGGATTAATTAGATTGTGCAATTTATTGATTTTGTTATCATCAAGTGCACTAACTTTTAGTATACTTTATGAATACTTGGAAAATTGTATTTTTTTTTAATGCATAATTTTATATTTAATAAATTTTAATTCTAGAATTTTATTTTCACAAATCTTCTTCACGCTCTTGGACTTGGAGACAAGCCAGATCTACAGTAGTACCTACAGGAAAAAATATTGGTCATGAAATGGCATGAAGCACACATAAACGCACAAACATGTTTCAAAATACATTGACATTTCTTTGCTTTTTAGGGTTCCGTACCCAAAGGGTCAAACGGGACCCTATTACTGAGACTTCGCTGTCCGTCCGTCCGTCTATCCGTCTGTCACCAGGCTGTACCTCATGAACCGTGATATAGCCAGTTGAAATTTCTACAGATTATGTCTTTCTATTGCAACAAATACAAAAAAAAAAACAGAATAAAATAAATATTTAAGAGGGCTCCCATACAAAAAAGTGTCTTTTTTGCGCGTTTTTAACTATAAATAATGGTACAGAATCCTTCGTGCGCGAGTCTGACTCGCACTTGGCCGGTTTTTAAACTAAATAGGCTTGCATTTGGCCGCAACTTGCATATTGTAAAGCGATGATGCGGCCTAGGGTGGAACACGCTTGCGTAGATGAAACCAATTCACTCGACCTTTGAAGAGATCCAGATTATAAAGATAAAGCCAGATCCATATTATGCTTGTGATAAAGTTGAAATGGCGAGTGTTTTCTAAAACACTCGCAATTTGCACTTGCTATTATTTATTGAGAAAAGAAATTTGCTCTAGCAACTTACTTTTCTCAATAAATTGTTTTTGTCATATAAGAGTGCCATTGTAGTTTTTTTTTTGTGAGTGGCTTCTCGCAGTTCAACCTAGGAGGTTGTCGTCTGCTTAACCAGACTATCCTGTGGGTGCCTTAAGAGTAAGGCATCCTGCCAGGGCATAAAAACTTACAAACTACACGACTACACGCTAAGGGCACCCCCTGTGGGGTACGAGCCTCGGCTTAGAGCGACAGGGACAGGCTGGATCTGAATGATTTCATTATTTAGGGGCTGATTTAAAACTACTGGCACAGCATCGCGGGCTGGCTCGAGCGAGGGTCGGGGAGGGCATGGACCGGGACGTCGCGACTTACCTCGACGGCGAGGTCGGAATGACGGCGGTTTGTGTCTGATTTTTTTAAGAGTACTAGTCTCTTTACTACTCTCCTGGAGGAGTGTGATAGTATCATCGGGAGTGAGTGCCATTGTTGCCATTTTTTCCGATGTTATCCAACGCACAACATTTATTCTGCAACACTGTACTAGTGCCACTCTTTTTGTTTTTACGTCTTAACATTAAGTATGAACCTGCAATTTATTGAAAATAACAGAAACTACTTCATCAGTACCAGTAGCGACTGCAACCAAAGAAACGCCGTCCAATGCTGCGTCTGCGCATAGTTCTAGCAACTCTTCTATTGCTAAAGGATTTTTATACACCTCTGTAGAGAAGCAATACACTTCATCTTGGAAAAAATCTTCCCTGATAATCTGAAACACCGAAAGAATTACTGAAAATTTATTGAAATCAGGCAATCAAAATTGAGTCAGATGAGGAAATAAAAACTTACTTTTAAGGCACCGGGTAAAGTGGCAGCTGACAGAGATTCAATTCTGTATTCGCCTGAGCAATAAATAATTATTAGTTTCTAATTTTCTCCTCGCCCATTACTTCACTACGAGAAAATGACACGATCATGCAAGTATCGCGACCATAATGGCGGTCTGTAGTTTTTGCCCAACCCCATGGATAAAGGTAGCAGTTTTTGTATAATGATACGAGTATGTACACACAACGACCAATTGGCTTGATTGGTCGTTGTGTGTACATACTCATATCATTATAATTACAATTTTAAACAACACCAGTGTAATCTCTCATTGTACGGAAAATCTGTACAAAACGAGACCTTGTTATACTGGAAATGTATAGCTTGATGTGTACGATTTGTACTACTTAAAAGACGTAGTAAACCAAATTAATTTGACCTACCGTCATCTGTAGTGAACCACTGCATATTTTAAATATACCAAAAATATTTGAATTATTTTTCAATTAGGTACGTGCTTGTTTTAAAACACTCCACATCAAATATGAATCTGACTTTACTAGCAATTTGATTGCAGTCGGTAATCTTCATAATCATTTTTATACTGCATAATTTTATTTTATAACATAATATATACATAAAATAATAATAATCCATTTATTGTCAGGTTACAAAGACCCATACATAAATATCTTAACCTAAATATACATACTATAACAACAATTCTGTTAGTGAATGAAACTCAAAACTACGTTAGTATCACTTCACTTGCACGAATGTTAAAATAGCTGTATAGTTGATGTACTCGTATAAAGCTGTTGCCCACGACCTTCGTCCGCGAGAAATTATTTAAAAAATTATTAGTTTCCTATTTGAATCGGATTCGTTAACAATTTCATGGGTTTTTATTATTTTGCACGGAATTCTAATCATTTTTCTAATATAAAATTAGCGTAAGTTACTCCTTTTAACATCAGGTTACCAGCGAAACTCCCTTCGAAATCGGTCAAGCCGTTTCAGAGATTACAAAACCTTCGTGCCAAACGCTGTCAAAGGCCTGGGAAATGTCTATAAAAATGGCGTAACAATATTTCTTGCTTTTGAAAGATCAGGTAGGTACGATTTTATTTTCTTAACTAATATTATAAAGAGGAAAGATTTGTTTGTTTGCATTGAATAGGCTCCGAAACTACTGGTCCGATTTGAAAAATTCTTTCAGTGTTAGATAGCCCATTTATCTAGGAAGGCTATATATCATCACGCTACGACCAATGGGAGTGGAACAGTAAGGAAAAATGTTGCAAAAACGGGGAAAATGTGACGCAAACGAAGTTGCGCCGGTCAGCTAGTCTGCTATAACTGTGTTTAAACGCTTTTAAAAAAGTGTTTCCATAACTTCTGACAAAATGGGTAGTAAGCTGATCAGTCTGAAGGAAGACACGATCATTTTCAGAGGAACTTTACCGTAAGGGTCATTTTAATTTGAGCTACCATCCATTGAGGTGGGAAGTTGCTCGTGATCAGTATGCAGTTAAACAGGAGTGTCAGAAAATGCATTCCTTTTTCAGGTATTTCGAGTAAATCGTATCCTAGGGCTACATTTTGATTTCGATTATTGTTTCCATGACCTCACGTGTCTCAATCCTTTCTTGTCAGATCGAGTTGATAAGGTTCATTAGGGGTTAATGTTGTCTTCACTGCTGGTTATCGATGAGTTCTGGGCAGTGTTTGGTACAAACTCATCGGCTAGATGAGATACATAGGCTTCGCGTTTCTTATGGTCACTTTTTGCCCGGAAACTGTCTTTTCTGCATATTGGCGGATTAGAAGCAATGGGTCATTTGACTCTTTGGGTTTCTTTTCAAAGGGAATAGTCTCAAGCAGCCGTAGCATCTTGATAACGCAGATTGTTCAATATATTTCCATTTCTATCTGTATGCAGAAGTGTTTTAAGATTAGCCGTCAAGTAGTAAAGCCGTGTTTTGACTCCGAGGATACTAGTAGTTTGGCACAATTTACGAGCCTTTCTTCTTTCGAATAGGTTTTGAGCAGTCTGGGTCCGTGTATTTCTTGACAGCAGGAGTGCTATTCCAAGCAGTGTTTGGACACACTAAAGAAAAAGTTCGGTTCTAAGAGATTAAGACGAGGGTCTCTTCGTTTTAAGAGGCAGTTAAGTATTGATCGTAGACTCCACTATGGAACGCAATATGTTTCAGTTGGTCCTACGATCATGTAACTTTTTTATAAGCTTAACATGTACAAGCTCCTGGGAAACCTACGGTAATATGGTCAGATAGTAGATAGGTGAAAGGAAGGATAGGGAAGTACATTTGAAACAGCTAATAGGATGAATTTCATAGTGGCCGTTTAAATAAAATAAAATTCACATATTTTAAGGTTTATAACACAAAAAACAAAACTTACAAGAAGGGTGGGTTTAAAACTATCTCTTTCCTCTTCTTCATAAATATTTTTAATTTTAAATCCTCAACGCAGCCCCTTCACAAGTGGTTTCAGCACCAATTCTCTCAGAACAAGATTTTCCATTGTAAATTAAGTCACCAAAAGAGAAGACTTCAAGAATGGTAAAACCTAAACTTCTTCCAACAGCCTTGGAACCAAGGGCCGACCACAACGCGGTACATAATTGAGGTGGCTTCGTGACTGGTTTTCTTGGCTTCATGAATGAGTAGGTTGGTCCTAGATCCGCAATAGTCAGTGGGGCAATAGTACCATCTTTGAATTTCTTTGACAGGTCCACGGCTGTTTTGACAAGCAGTTTTGCGAGACCTTTCTGTCTGTGATCAGGTAGAGTTCCGAGGAACATAATTTCGCATAAGCAATCGATGCCGTACCTGAGAAAAAAGATGAATAAAAATTACGGTAAATAATTTAAATCGCCATGATGCTGAAAAATAGATAATTTCAAAATAGGACAAGGGAAAATAAGGTAACTGAAATATCCTAACCCATCGTAAAGCATACACACAGGAAAGTGCTTCGCTTGGAGATCTGCGTGATAGGTGACTAGGTACTAAAAACAGAGCATGATCTTGCACGCTACTCACTAATCCTTACTCTAAGGGAAGGTACTAGCTGTGTGGCTTCGACCTAAGGCTTGTGAACTGCAACTGTGTTACCTTTCAAGTGGCTTGTAGCGTACATTAAAAGATTTCTTACCTCTCGAAATAATTGCACTTTTCATCAAGTTCGACCATAAATTCCATCATAGCTTTGGACGATGGTCGCTTGACGCGCTCCTCGGTAAATACCTCGAAAAATGACTTTTCCGTAGAACCAGGGTCTGGCTTTACCTGAATTGAATATACAATTATTATAATATAGTACATTGAATGTATGTATTTTTTAACGTTTTAAAACTATAATAAATTATAATTTAAGTCTTTTAGTATTGAGAATTACTTCGTCGTCCATTTTGTTTACAAGTGCGGATGTAGTATAAAAGTTATCTATTAGATGGAGGATAATAGAACTGTCTATGTATCAATTTTATCTAATCTTTTGTGACGGGTCACTAATGTTAAAAATTCAATCAAAAATTATCAACGTTTTAATAAAAATCACAGTTTATCGCGTCGAACGTTCCATCCTGTTACTATAGTTACAGCTCTTTGTGAGATATATATATATATATATAATTTAAAGTCCTGACTGACTGAGAAATCAATCAATTACAATACTAGAAACAGAGACCAATTAGTTCAGCCAAGCTTTTAGATTCACTATGGCAGACCTATCTTTCATAAAGTACTGTTAAAGATGCTACAATAAAATTCCACAAAGTATTCTTGAACAGGGTGAGACGAAATTTAAAATATGCAATAAACGCATGTAAGCAAGTTTATTAGAAATTATGACGACTTTATCGCTGATAATAATGCTTGGCTCAATGCCAAGCTCAATGACCGGGGCGCATAAATTGATAGTATTAAATAGTATTGTTGGAGCTATTGAAGATTGTCCAACTATCATGCATTGTATAAATACAATTAATTTAGTATTATGTAATCGCATAGCCGATATTGTGTGAGTACTATATACTAGAAAGCTATCATTTACTGGAAATCTACGTCTTTTATTGACTTGAATGTGCTCCGGCGGTTGAGAGTATGTCATGCTCACTCAAATGTCCCGCTGATAGTGGCGCCAATGTTGGGTCATTTAGTTCCCTTCAAAATGGTTGTATTGAATGATGGCTGATCAATTTGTCATGTTCGTGAACGGACGCTGTCAGTTGTGTCTGGTCATTTCTTAGTTGCCACGTCTTACTTTGAATTAATTATTTTATTTTTGAATTTCCTTTTTTGTTTTTGCTATGAACACTTTTAACGTCCATCACACCATTCATGGGTACTCGTACCAACTCAACATGAATGAAAAACCTAACCAAGATTTTTGTAACAAGATTCTGATTTAAAAGAGTGTTCATATAGTTCGCGTCATTTGATCGTCACGTTATCGTCATGTTATCGTCATCGAATCAGAAACGTCAAGGATAAGTTATTCGATTATTTGGACAGGTGTAAATATTATCTCAATAATATTATTTATAGAAATCTGTAAAGTCATTTTAACGTGATTTGATAAGCGATAGATGAACATAAATTCTGTTTATGTTTGGTTTTGTGTTTCAATGATGTCTTTGTGTCATAATATTTCCAAATTACTGATTTGCTAGATTTCCTTTACAATCTTCGTCTCCTTTAGCAATATGCACTCTAGAATAGCTCATGCCAACTTTAATTATACCAACCTGCAATTTACTGAAAACAGTTGCGACCACTTCTCCGGTTTCAGTAGCAACTGCAACCAGAGAGAGGCCGTCCAATGCTGCGTCTGCGCACAGTTCTAATAGCTCTTCTGCTGCTAAGGGATCTTTGTCCACCTCTAATCCAATACATCCTGCTTCAAATGGAATAAAAGCTTCTCTGAGGACCTGACACATGAGAAAAAGGGTACTATAATTGGTGTTCAAAAATGTATCATTTATGCATAAAATTAAGGTTGTAAGTTTTGTTCGAAACTCACTCTCAGAGAACCAGGAAAAGTAGCAGCCGAAATAGATTCAATTCTGTATTTTCCTGAAACAGAAAATAAAATGTTATTTAAAAAGAACTCTTCAAGAAGAGATCTTCTTGGTGAAAGGACTGACTAAATTATTAATATTATTATTTTCTGTAGAACCAATTTCAAATGCGAAACAGTCTCGTCTACATTCAATCGGTTAATTATAAAGAACTTCTCTTCAACTTTCCATCCAGTATAGTCCTAAATTCTGTTCAAATAGTGCCGAGACGTTTCAGTTGTCCGTTTCAGATTATGAAGTCTAATCAGTGCCAAACCTTGACCTAAATAACAATTTCGGTTAAGCTTTTACTTGACATTCTCATCTATTTTTATCACATACCGATCAAGATTTCAAAAGCCACATCGCCATCATAGTCATTATAATTTTCATCGTCATCGTTCGTCGTTATTGTCGACATTAACATCGATGTTAGCGATGACGCTAACATCGATGTTACAATAATGATATTGTCATCGTCAACAACGCCAAAATTATCATGAACAACATCGACATCGTCATAATTGCCATTATTAATATCGTCTGTGACAGCATCTTCAATATCGTCATCATTTACATCAGCAGCACTGTCATAGTAGTCGATATCGTCAGAATTGTCATCATCAATGTCATTGCCTTCGTCATCATCGTAAAAGTAAAAATCGTCATTAGAAACGCAACTCAAACTCAAATATAAATCAAAACTAATGCTTTCCAAATCATGTTAAAAAAATCTTACGATTAAAATGATTAATTAACGAACATTTAAAAGGTTAACCAGAAAACCAAAGATTTACTAATTATTTTTCTACACAACAAACAGTGTTCAAAGGTAATAAAGAAAATAGTTGAATAAAAAGGTAAAAGAATTAAAAAGCATATCCCATAAAAACGGGACATTTTGATAACCATTAATTTGATGAATAAAATATTTTACAAAAAAAAACTTACCGTCTGGTGAAGTATACCACGCCATTTTAATTTTGAGAAAATAATCAAATGTTTGTAAAAGTAAGACACGTCTGACGCGCCAAAAGCCCTAACTACGAATGTATGACTGACTTTGACTGTAGGCAATTATATGTCGACGCTAATCTCTATTATAAACACAATATCTCATGAGTTGTCATATTTCGAGTAGATACCCCACTGGTAGGCTTAGTGTGAGTCGGCAAAAAAAACGTTTCGTATTTGCCTACTGCCGGCTAGTGGACTAGCCGACACGACTGTCAAAACTGTTGTAAAGGCCTAGCCTAGTCCTTACAAGGTCTAAAAGCTACTTCCCATGTAGTAGCATTGACGTGGTCGGCAACATAGACACTTAATTCTCAGATTCGATACGACAGTCAAATCTGTTCTAAAGTTACACAACCAACTAAACGGCAATCATCACCATCTTTTTCCTCACCCTCAATCATCACCTTTTTTTTGCCTTGTCCCATGTCACTTTGGGATTAGGACAGAAGTGGCAGCAATCATTCAGTTCAGTACACAGACACAAACTGCTGTTTTTTTTCAATCGATTTACCGTCTTTATCAAAAATTAAGTAGATGGTATTCATAATTTCAATCGAATTACGACGATTTTTTTATTCTATAAAGAAATAAAAGAATCATTTCGTCGAGATCAAACATTTATTATGTTGGGGTCGAATTCAAGTCTTACCAGATGCAGCTCAGTACCAGTATTTTACAAAGACCTATCTGACCTCCTCAGTAACACACCCAGTTAGTGCTGGGTAATTCAATACTCTTTGGTAAGACTGGTTATCAGACTTTCAGTCCACTGACCACCTGTAAATGTCCCGTCCCATGCCGTCCGCACGGGATGGGACCAACGACTAAATGTGCTTTCTGAGTGCCGGACAAAACTCTGTTTGTAATGGATGGTTACCCATCCACGAACTGGCCTTGGTAAGCGTTACTTAACCTGTAAAATCAATTCGTGTGGCTATTATTATTTATCCACAAGCTCCCCTAAGTAGTTAGATAACAAAAAGTAATACGATAGGTACCGCATCACCAGAACGATAAGATAGGAAATTAAGAAAAATGTATAATGCCTAAGTGCTTTCAACATTGATAAAATTGATGATAAGTACAAACTGCTGTGTAATTGTTATTACCTTATGATGGTTGCAATTTTCGTCATAGATTACTATATTTACATCAGTGACCCGTCACACAAGCCGTCAACGCTATCCCAGGATTTCCCAATCTTTTACCTTATGCGCCTCACCTTACTTTCTGCTAAAATACCACTCACCGCCCCCCGTGTCTGTAAAGGTAAATATATTTTTATTTTCTTTGCCAGAGGGGCCGAAATATACAGTCGTTATATAGACTAATATTATAAAGAGGAAAGATTTGATTGTTTGTTAGTTTGCATTAAATAAGCTCCGAAACTACTAGTCCGATTTGAAAAAATCTTTCCGTGTTAGATAGCCCATTTATCGAGAAAGGCTATAGGCTATATATCATCACGCTACAACCAATAGGAGTGGAGCAGTAATGAAAAATGTTGCGAAAACGGGGAAAATGTGACGTCGGACAACTAGTCATTATTAAAATAAATATACGTGTTAATTGTAATTTGTATAATAAAAATATTTCTAGGAACTAGTAGGTATTACCAATGTTTTACTTATTGGCATACTGTGGGGCACCCACACCCTGTACATGTCACTGTAAAAGCCACGTGTTGGTAAATCTTCAGTTTTTTTATTCGCCTTCTTTACGATTTGTAGTATTTCACAGTCATTCGCCCACAAACGTGGTTAAGGCTTTTACAGTAATATAAAGAGGTTAAAACTGGAGTCGCTCGCACTCGTTCGCCGCATTCACTCGCCGCATTGGTATGCGTCTCACAACTAGTGATACCGCAACCCTATCCCACACTGCTGCCTCCCTGTTTGAATTCCCCCGAGCCGTGACCAGTGTCTGCATGACACGTCAGTTTCACCCCCGGTAGGCACAAAATCCAGTCGTATCTGATGTTCCACAGGAGCGGGCCCTTCTGGGCCACCTCCTGTGGAAAATCGCACGGCATCTGCCGTATTTGACACACCATCCCACCAGATAAGCCCCCCCTCCCATGTAGCGGAGGTACGAAGGCACCAGATGGTAACGCAGGGACTCCATAATGCAAATCCAGGGCAGGAAATTGAAGGTGTTGGAGATGTCCAAGGACACCGCCAGCACCACCGCACCCTGGGACATCGCTTCCTCCATCATGGCTGTCACTCGCATTATGGCGGCTATGGTAGAGTGCCTACGCAGGAACCCAAACTGACTATCATTCACGTTAAGCCTCTCTGTGCACAAGTGGCTGATGAGGCGATCTGCAATTAGCCGCCTAGACTTCCTGAGACTTTTGAGGCAAATTTCTTCAAATAAAATATGTGTGGGTGGCACTTGATGTACCAAATTACAGGAACAAATTTCGTGCCTCATTGGCATGTTCAACGGTAACAAATGTGGTGTTAGCCGTTTGCTCAAAACGCTGGAGCCTAGTTAATCAGATAAGGCAAGGTCGTTCAATATCTGGGGTATTTTAACTTTGCTTTTATTTTATTCTGTTTTAAATTTATAGTTGACAGTCAAAAAGGAAAAACAATTCTGCCCGGAGGCCCAGGCTTCTTTCGTCATCTTATCGGTCCTCATCCCACTTTAACTACGATGCACATTATCGCCTTTACGACCACTAGATGCCGTTACTTTAGTATAAGAATTGAAAAATAAATTTCATCTAATCAAAATCATTTATTTCAAGTGGGCCAGTTACATTCACTTTTGAGTAGTCGAACAACAATAAAAATGCAGCTGCAGTCCCAGTCACAAGACATAATAACTGTGAAAGTACTTTAGTTGCCCATTCCAAACCGTGGATCTCTATGGAGCAGAATAGGAAAGAAACTCCATGGACACTCTTTTAAATCAGAAGCTATTACAAAAACCTTGGTTACATCATTGATGTTGAGATAGTACATTATGTGAGGACGATGTCGCAAGACGTGTACTTTAAAAAAGCCCATAGTAAAAACAAAAATGGGTCAAGTGCGTGTCGGGCCACGCGCAGTGTAGGGTTCCGTAGTTTTTATTACAGCCAAGTGCGGGTCGTATTCGCTGACTGATAGTTTCGAACCAAGCTCTAACTAATAGCCAAACATGACTACCTACCTAATTTGTCTTCCTATACAAACAACAACAGTTTTTTTTTTAGGAATGTAACAGCGCGTTACAACTGACGCTTAGCGCCATCTATCGACATTTCTATGGAGTTGTTTCAAATTTTCGAGTCAAATACAATTGGTCGACTATTACTCGTAAACTTGTAAAGCCTACTTAAGTGCGATAGTTTTCCTTCAAACTTCGTTATATATAGGTACTACTGCCGTGACATTTGTATTTCTAACTACAACCGTTTAGTCTGCAGAGGGGGGGGGGGACACTTGATCCTAACGAAAATTGGTACTTTAAAGCTTGATAAGTCACGAACGATTTACTTAATCAAAAAACGGTCGTCCCAAATCCCTAATATTTTCGAAAGACCTATCCAACGGTATGCCACACTACGGGAAGGACGAAAAAAAAAATTATCATCCCCACTTTACAAGTAGGGGAGGTACCTACCCTAAATTATTGTTTTTTTTTCAAATTTTTATTTTACCTCTTTTTTAGCGTCATTAACGTGTATACTCATGCCAAATTACAACTTTCTAGTATCAATAGTTTTTGAGCTAAACCGCGGACAGACAGATGGACATGGCGAAACTATAAGGGTACCCTGTTGACTACGGAACCCTAAAAAAGACAATTCAAAAATAAAATAATTAGTTCGAAATGAGCCGTGGCAACTAAGAAATGCCCAGGTACAACTGGTAGCGCCCGTTCACGAACATGACGCATGGATCAGCAATCGTTCAACGCAAACATTTTGAAGGGAACTAAATAACCCGACACACGCGCCACCATAAGCGTGACATTTGAGTGAGCATACTCTCAACCGCCAGGGCACATTCAAGTCAATAAAAGACGTTGGTTTCCAGTAAATGATAGCTTTCTATTACATAGTACCTACTCACACTATATCGGCTATGCGATTTTCTAATACTAAATTAATTGAATTTATATATTGCAAAGATAGTTGTTCAATCTTCAGCAGCTCCAACAATACTATTTCAGCGCCCCTGTTCTTGTGGAGCAGGACCGGCATTGAGCCAAGAATATTATCAGCGATATAATAAAATAATAAGCTTGCTCACATAGTGTGCGTTTAATGCATGTTTAAAATGTTGTCTCACTCAGTTCAAGAATACTTTTTGGACTCCACTATGGAAGGCAATATATTCCAGTTGGTCCTACGTTCATGTAACTTATTTATAAGTTTAACATGTACAAGCTCCTGGGAAACCTATAGTAATATGGTCAGATAGTAGATGAATTTCATAGTGGCCATTTAAATACATATAATAAAATTCACATATTATATGCAAGGTTTATTAAACAAACAAAACTTTATGTTTAGACAAATAATTACTTAACCCTAAAGGGGGTTAGAAGGGTGGGTTTAAAGCTATCTCTTTCTTCTTCTTCAAAAATATTTTTAATTTTAAATCCTCAACGCGGCCCCTTCACAAGTGGTTTCAGCACCAATTCTCTCAGAACAAGATTTTCCATTGTAAATTAAGTCACCAAAAGAGAAGACTTCAAGAATGGTAAAACCTAAACTTTTTCCAACAGCCTTGGAACCAAGGGCCGACCACAACGCGGTACATAATTGAGGTGGCTTCGTAACTGGTTTCCTTGGCTTCATGAATGAGTAGGTTGGTCCTAGATCCGCAATAGTCAGTGGGGCAATAGTACCATCTTTGAATTTCTTTGACAGATCCACGGCTGTTTTGACAAGCAGTTTTGCGAGACCTTTCTGTCTGTGATCAGGTAGGGTTCCGAGGAACATAATTTCGCATAAGCAATCGATGCCGTACCTGAGAAAAAAGATGAATAAAGATTACTGTAAATAATTTAAATCGCCATGATGATGGCGAAAAATTTATAATTTTTAGGACAAAGGAAAATAAGGTTACTGTAATAGCCTAACCCATTGTAAAGCAGACACACACAGGAAAGTGCTTCGCTTGGAGATCAGCATGATAGGTGTCAAGGTCCTAAAACAACTCATGATCTTGCACGGGTCAAGCTACGCTACTCACTAGTCCTGACACCAAAGGGAAGGTCCTAGATGTGTGGCTTAGTTCAAAAGTCTTAGACTTTTGAACTACAACTGTTTTGGCTCAGGTATCTTGTAGCACACATTATGAAATTTCTTACCTCTCGAAATAATTGCACTTTTCATCAAGTTCGACCATAAATTCCATCATAGCTTTGGACGATGGCCGCTTGACGCGCTCCTCGGTAAATACCTCGAAAAATGACTTTTCCGTTGAACCAGGATCTGGCTTTACCTGAAATGAATAAGATGCAATTATTATAATATAGTACCTACAATGCATGTATCTATTTGATCGGCACACATCGGATCGCTGCAGGGATGCATCGTAAGCCTGTATTCGGTAAGCATAAATTAATGTAAAAATAAAATTTTATTGACTATCGAGAAATTATTAATACGTTGCATTTTTTCGTTGACTACCGTACAATAATCCCTGAAATCCTGTAGCGTTATGAAATTAGCATTATGCATTTTGTTTCCAAGTGCGGATGTGGTGTAAAAGTTCTATTATCTGAGAATGGACACAGAAACACGTCAGAGGATTCATTCTTCATTACACTATCGTGACGGGTCACTACTGTTATCAATTTAATTAAAATTATCACATTATACTAAGTCTTTGTTTGGCTTGTCATATCTATTACCATAACGTTATAATAGTTATGTTGGGTTAGGTTAAACAGCAGTATGTGATATCATCAATTCTATTAAAGTGCGACGTAATTACCCTTTATTTATTTTTGTGGTGATTACGATGACTTAATATGGTGCTTAAGAAAGGTACCTAGTCCATTGTTATATTGTGTAAATAGATAACAATGATATGCAATTTTAAGTAATTTACTTTATATAAACATATCGTGTTTTGACGTTCAAACAACGTTATCGCGTCATTCCATCGTCATGTGATCGTCAATTTATCGTCATGTTATCGTCATCAAAATCGGAAACATCAAGGATAAAGTTATGCGATTATTTGGACAGGTGTTACTATCTTATCTGGCTAGTTTTATGTAAAAATACCGCGCAGTTATTTTAACGTGATTTGGTAAGGGATAGATAAATTCTGTTTATGTTTTGTTTGTTTTTCAATGATTTTTTCCTGCGTAAAATAAAAATAATATGCCGAAAGTACTGATATGCAAGATTTCTGATATATTGTTTGTCTCCACTATTGAAAAGCTCACGCCCGTCATGGTATAACTAAAAATTATAGGTCTGTCAGAATGACGGTATTGAGTCTGACTTTCCAGGTTGTGCTGTGCATACATGTCGACCTCGTTTCTTTATAAACCTACAAATGAAAGATATTGCACGTCATGAAAGAACTCTATTTGTCTTTATGATAGTTACATGGTGTAGTTTCAGCTAAGCTGGTGGCTATATACGGGTATTGTTTGAAACCATCGACACGAAACAAAGAAAAAGTATACTTTCCGAAGTTTAAATTTTCTAGGAATTATGTAAAAAGCGATAAAACAAAAAATGGCCAAATATAAACTCGAACAACGCTACCTTGTGGCTATTTATATGCGGGATGCATTTATCAGATTGCTGTATGTATATGTTTAAATTTAATAATACCAACCTGCAATTTACTGAAAACAGTTGCAACCACTTCTCCGGTTTCAGTAGCGACTGCAACCAGAGAGAGGCCGTCCAATGCTGCGTCTGCGCAGAGTTCTAACAGCTCTTCTGCTGCTAATGGATCCTTGTCCACCTCTAACCCAATACATGCTGCTTCAAATGGAATAAAAGCTTCTCTGAGGACCTGAAGTATTAGAAAAAATAAGGTACTTTAATTTGGTGTTCAAAAATTTATATGCATGCAAAAACATAAGGTTACAAGTTTTGGTAAAAACTTACTCTCAGAGAACCAGGAAAAGTAGCAGCCGAAATAGATTCGATTCTGTATTTTCCTGAAACAAAAATAAAATATTAATACATTTTAGATACTGATTACATTTTTTTAGAACCATTTCAATGCAAAATAATTACATCTACATTTAATCGATCGATTGTAATGAATAAAGACTCTTTATGGAAGATCTTAAATTAAAATCAGATGATGAAAAATTCCTAGGCCAGCTGCTCCACCCAGTATAGTCCTGAATTCTACACAAAAGGTGCCGAGACGTTTATTTGTCTGTTACTACTACATCAAATTATGAAATTTAATCAATGTCATGTTATATAAATCAAGATCTATTTTGATCACATAGCGATCATGATCACAAAAGCGACATTGACATCATGGTCATCATAATTTTCATAGCCATCATTCGCCATTATCGTAGACATAACATCGATAATATCGTCAATATCAACAACGGCAAAATTATCATCAACAACATTGGCGTCGTCACAATTGTCATCATTAATGTCGTCAGTGACAGCATCTTAAATATCGTCAACATTCGTTGAAAATATCTTTTATTTTTGGGGAATTAAAAAATAATTTTCATTTTCATTCACAGCAATATAACTTCGTCAGTAGCAGCATTATCATCTCTGTCAACATTATTATCATCGTCAACATTGTCAATATTGTCGACATCAAAGTCGTTGTTATCAACATCGCTAAAATCATCATCACTGTCATCATCCCATCGTCAGAATTATCATCAACAACATCGTCAGAATTGTCACTATCAATATCGTCAGCAACAATATACACTATCACTATCATCACTGTCATCGTCGCGATTGCCATCGTCGTCATCGTAAAAAATTCGACAAATCGTTGTCAAAAACTCAAATCGAACTCAAACATAATTCAAAACCAGTGTTTTCCAACGCGAGTTGAAAAAAATCTAAGATTAAAATGACATAATTAACGAATCTTAAAAAGAAGAACCGGTACACTACACAACCGGTTCTACACAACTTCCAATGTTTAAATGCAATGAGGAAAATAGTTGAAAAGAAATAAGATAAAATAGCCCATACCCAACAATAGCCCATATAAAGCGGTAAAACATTTTTCCTCCATTATTTTGAAGAAGAAATAATAATAAAAAACAAACTTACCGTCTGGTGAAGTATACCACGCCATTTTTATGTTGAGAAAATTATCAAATATTTGTAAAAAATAAGACACGTGTGACGCGCCAAGAGTACTAACGATGAATGAGTAACCGACTCTGACTGTAGGCAATTATATGTCGACGCTAATCTCTATTCTACACACAATATCTCATGAGTTGTCATATTTCGAGTAGATATCTCACTGATAGGTTTAGTGTGATTCGGCAACAAAATTATCTATATTACGAAATTATTTCGTTCCGTATTTACCTACTATCGACTTGTAAACTAGTCGACGCGACACACTCACAACTGTTGTGAAGGCCACGGCCAATTGATGGAGTTATTTTTTAAATTAGTAAACTGTGGGTGGCATCGTATGTGGCATACTTCGAGTAGGTACGTAACTGAACGGCTAAGTGCGAGTAGGTCACAAAATAAGCGTTCCGTAGGGACTGTTGACTCGTCGCTACGACAATCGACTCTGTTAAAAAGGTCACAACCAATTAAACTGCTGTCATCATCAGCATCTTCACCTGTGTTATTTTAAACCTAGTCAACTTTTCCAACACTTGTCCCATGTTAGTTTGGGATAAAAGTGGCAGCAATCTTGATATAAAAAGATTTAAGTACTACTGAGCCGATGACACTCTCACACTCACAGTTACTTTTATTATAACGTTATTACTATTCCGTGAGCATATTCTGTAGTTCATGTAGTAACGACAGAAAAACTTGAAAGAAGTTTAGCTGTATCAGTTGATTTCGCAGTTTGAAACCAGTGTGCTGACAAACACAGACAAACTGCTGCAACGTTTGTTTTTTTCGGTATTAGTGAGACTGTTGTTGACAATTGTCGAGATCAAAAACTAAATAGGTCATAGCACTACTATGTTCGGGGTAGGTTTCTAGTCTAGTTGAATACCAACATTTTACATGGAGCAACTGCCTATCTGACCTCCACAACACAGATAGACTTGGATAATACTATAGCCCTTGGTAAGTAACTGTCAAAGATCTTCAAATGAGAGCCCAGCAGCTAAACGTGCTGTCCAAGCCACAAAGAAAGCCCGGTATGGACCTTGGCAAGCGTTGTTCAACTTGAAAATCAATACGTGTGGCTGTTATAATTTAGCCTCGAGCTCCCCTAAGTAGGTAAGCTAACAAAAATAGTAAAAAGGTAGGTAAGATACCGCATCACCAGTAGGATAAGATAGCAAGGATTATCAAAAATTGATAAAGCGAAATTTGTGATTTCAATATTGATAAATTGATGATAAGTACAAACTGCTGTGTAATTGTTATTACCTAATGATATTATGGATTTCGTCATAAATTACTAGTTTTTTCGAATTATTACATCAGTGACCCGTCATAGAAGTCGTCACCTGTCTAGGCCTTTGCCAACTTTGTCGGGGTCGGCTTCCAATCAAACATGCAACTGAAATACCAGAATTTGCTTGGAATTACTGCCTTTTTGAATTCCGCAACCCAGTTATTGGAGAACAGTGGTGGCCCAGTGGTGGCAGCCCCGACTTACGAGCAAAAAGCCGTGGACTTGAACCCAGGCAGGCGCTTCACTTTGTGTAATTTATTTCATCACCGCTGCCCTCAAAAACGGTGAAGGAAAACATCGTGAGGAAACCGGCATGTACTAGAAGTAAAAATTCGAAGACATGTGACATCTATCAACCCGCACTGGGCCCGCGTCGTGGATAACAGCCCACTCCCTCTCATAAAGAGGAGGCCTGTGTCCTAGCAGTGGGAACATTATAGGCTGATGATGATGATGAACCCAGTTATTGGGTAATACGATACCTCTAGGTAAGACTGGTTACTGTTACTGCTAACCTGTGTCATCCCACTGCTGGTAAGACTGCCAAAGATCTTCAACTGAGAGCCCAGCAGCTTAGCGTGCTGTCCAAGGCACAGAGAAAGCTCGGTATGGACCTTGGCATCCCTTGCTTAATCTTGAAAATCAACCCGTGCGGCTGTTATTATTTCGCCTCGAGCTCCCCTATGTAGGTAAGCTAACAAAAATAGTAATAAGGTATTAGGACAATTAGCAAGGATTATCAAAAATTGATAAAGCGTAATTTGTGATTTCAATATTGATAAAACTGATGATAAGTACAAACTGCTGTGTAATTGTTATTACCTAATGATATTATGGATTTCGTCATAAATTACTAGTTTTTTCGAATTGTTACATCAGTCCGTCATAGAAGTCGTCACCTGTCTAGCCCTTTACCAACTTCATCGGGGTCGGCTTCCAATCAAACGGGATGCAACTGAAATACCAAAATTTTCATGGAACGACTACCTTTTTGGGTTCCGCAACCCAGTTATTACGTAATACGATACCTCTAGGTAAGACTGGTTACTGTTACTGTTACTGCTAGCCTGTGTCATCCCACTGCTGGGCAAAGGCCTCTCCCCATGACTTCCAAATCCTTCGATCCAGGGCTAATGTGGACCACTGGTCGTTGGTTCTGTCCAGCTCGTCCCGCCATCTCCTGCGAGCTCTACCGCGTCGCCTTCTGGCTAAGTCAGGGCTTGTCAGACGTTTTTGTGTACTTTCAGAGACAGCTATCTCGAAATCCGATACCAAAACCCATCTTGAATCTTGGAAAGCGTAACTTCACCTTCAATTGAACCGTGTGGCTGATATTATTTGGCAACGAGCTCCATCACTGTAAAACATCATCTACCTAGGATTTTCCCAAGTATGTTGGGGTCGGCTTCCAATCTACCGGGATGCACCTGATTACCAAACTTTAACATGGAACGACTGCCTTGCTGACCTCTACAACCCAGTTACTTCATAGTACGATTCCTTTTGTATTGTTTGTCAGACTTTTGGACCACTGACCTGTGAACAGTACCTGTAAAGAGTTGACGGCACGGTTGGTTCGATCCACGCACGGAACAAATATTTGTATGGCCTATAGATAGTTGTTCCGGGTCTGGCTGTTTGTGTATGTGAGTTTTGTTGTTTGTAAACTTACCCACGATACAGCAATAATTCCCAGTGTGGAGCAATGTTTAAAAAAAAAATGTTAAAGATCTACAAATGACAGCTGGGACCAATGGCTTAACGTGCTTTCCAAGACAGAGGAATCTCGATCGATAATAATTAATGGTCATATTGGTAGCATCGATCGAGCCGTGTGGCTGATATAATACAGCTATATGAGCTCCTCGGCAAGTATAATAAATTATGTATTTAAGTTTAGTCGGATGGTGTCATCCTTTTCGTTCTGACAGATAACTTTTATCCAACATCCGGACTTGGAACATAATTCAGTCTGTTTTCAGTTTGCGCCTAACAAATGGGTTTTGTTTTAACTCCCGATATGGAACCCTAAAACAATTATTTTGAAACTATTTTTAGTGAGCCGTGCGAGACGTTATACAGAGCTTCTTTGACGAGCCAACTGATCGTTTAGTAAACAATCTGATTCTATTTCTGAAGACGCGAGTTTCCTTGATTCAAATATTGGGGCAATCTAAAATGAAACTTATGCTCTGATATTAGTAGAATCAAAATCATTGACAAACCGTAAGTTATAACTAGCCATTTTATCAAGTACTAGCTGTTGCCTGCGACCTTCGTCCGCGAAATTAGTACAAAAATACTCAGCCCTATTTGAAACAAAATTTTGTTATTTTATAGGTACTATTTTTATCTATTTTCTAAAATAAAAGTAGCATAAGTTACTCATTATAACATCAGCTATCTGCCAGTAAAAGTCCCGACAAAACCGTTCCAGCCATTTTGGAGATTAGCCGGAACCGGAACAGACAGACAAAAATTTTAAAAAAAAGTTTTTGCCTATTAGTACGGAAGTACCGTATCATCATCATCATTTCAGCCGAAAGACGTCCACTGCTGGACATAAGCCTCCCCCAAGTTTCACCACATTGACATAACATGGGGGGTTTTGCCATAATCGCCACGCTTGGCAGGCGGGTTGGCGATCGCAGTATGGTTGTCACAAAAGCACAGAGAACGCTGCTGCCCATTCTCTGGCAAGTCCCTTAGTCGCCTCTTACGACACCCACGGGAAGATATGGGATGGTGCTATTCTTTACGTCCGACACCATACAGAGCACCGTATACCGTATATACTTTCATATACATACAGTAAAAAGCTGTTATTTTGAAATAACAGACAAATTTTATTTATTTGTATAGATGTTTGTTTGTCACGCCTACTGCGCCTTCATGATTTGCTTAACGCACGCACGCAGCTGCTGGCTAACGCTAGTTTATCACAATCATTTTGGACTTCGGATTGCCATCGTGGTGAAAGGATTAGCCAGTCAGCGTGGGACTCGCTGACTGCCCAGGGTGCGCCGGACGTATAGTGACTCAGTAGATACGTCTCTCGGGGAGGCTCCTTTCTTGAAAGAGCCAAAATGGCTTCAGACACACGACACCCTCTGCACCTAAATACCCTCATGTCGCAAAGGTTGAAAAGCCGAAACAGTTTTTTGAAGTGTGTCACCCCACTCACTGGCGAGCGGTCTACGGAGAGACTAACGCTGTGGAGAGGTAGTGCATCCTTACCTAACCCATTCGTTCCACCTACTGAAAGTCTTCCACCTGGACATGAGTTGCTATGGCTGACCTGGAAGTCTTTAAATAGACTTCGGACCCAGGTTGGTTGCAGCAAGGAAAACCTGCTCAGGTGGAGATTCATTAATGACTGCCCTGGAGTGTAAATGTGGTGCCGTTCCACAAACGATGCGACACTTAATATCGTGTCCTGCGTGTCCTGCTGTTTGCTTATTACAGGAACTGATGGAAGCTACTGAGAGCGCCAAACTAGTGGCTCAGTTCTGGGCCGACACAATTTAGATTGCCATCGACACGCTAAGAAGAAGATCACAATCATGTTCATGTGACTGAAAACTGTAATCTATGACCCAATTTTAATTTAAACTGTTTTCAACAAAACGCAGACAAAAAACATCATAACAGGCGTACTCAGATTGGACGGTAATTTTCATCTGGACTGGAATATTATTTCTAGTTCAGTGGTCCTGTTGGAGGTATTAACGAAGAGAACTGGACTGAGACTAATAAAGAAAAAAACTTTCTTGTAATGTAATTACTGACTTCCAGTCAGTCAGTCGCAAAAAACTCAATAAATAAACAATCAAAAATCACTGACGTCAGCTATTTTCCACTTGTTCTGTTTTTTTTTTTTTGGAGGCCGGTAATATTTTTGCAGCATTTTTTTTAGTTTTTATTTTACCCTTTTTATTGTGGTATCTCACACAAATCCTTGTCAAACATATGAGACCACCGCGGGAGCTTTCTCTACCAAATAAAAAAGTATCACTTGGATCGGATCAGTAATCACCTAATCACGGAGAAATCGGTGATATAAATGAAAAAAAAAAGATTCTAGTGGAATTTTAACCTTTTCCTTTTTTAGAAGTCGATAAAAAAATGGAACCTTAAGTTCTTTCAAAACTTAACTTTTCTGTGTACGTACGGAACTCTAAAAGACCATAACGAGTGTTTTACAAAACTTTAGCCATGTGTTACTTTGTTATCATAACTAGTTTTTGTGATAAGATTAGATTGTTTTTATTTCTGTGGCGTGAGTTATGATGTTACATTTTTACAATATTGAGAGTCATTGCTTACATTTATTCCTAGTTTTTTTATTTGTTTATTATTTAACAGTTAAAACACAGAGTACAGAGCCACACTTAATGCCAAAGCGTCGATGAAGTTCTAACATCAAGTCAATTTTTGGCGGTTTGACATTTCAATTACTGATGCTGTTTGTCATAAAACGCAGTGTTTTAGCCAATCAGAAATAAGTAAAGTCTCAATCTAATTTTAAGTGAACGCAAATCATAAAATGCTATTGTACCATTACCTATGTATTAATTGTACAGTTTTTCACTCTTCTGTATAGTCCTCCCCGGCCCTCGCTCGAGCCAGCCCGCGATGCTGTGCCAGTAGTT
This sequence comes from Cerastis rubricosa, assembly GCA_949152445.1. Classification (NCBI taxonomy): domain Eukaryota; kingdom Metazoa; phylum Arthropoda; class Insecta; order Lepidoptera; family Noctuidae; genus Cerastis; species Cerastis rubricosa. The sequence goes on along the minus strand of OX424542.1, from coordinate 9,760,603 downwards.
TTAAATCAGCCCCTAAATAATAATATCACTCGGATCCAGTCTGTCCCCATGCTGTCCTCCCCCAGCGACGCTCTAAGCTGACGCTCGTACCCCACAGGGGGTGCCCTTAGCGTGTAGTCGCTTAGTCTGAAATTTTTTATGCCCTGGCTGGAGGCCTTACACTCAAGGCACCCACAGGATAGTCCGATTAAGCAGACGACAACCTCGTAGGTTCACTACGAGATGCCATACACAAAAAAAAAAAAAACTGTATAGGTACTATTTTTGACTTACGTGATGTTAGGAACTTCAACGACGAATTTCTATTTATAATTTTAAATAATGGTAATTTCACAGCAGGAACTTTATATTATATAAAAGACGTGGAGGATAGATAGTTTTAGTAAATTTTATTTTTTTTTAACCTCAGAAAAGATCAACTTTCACACAAAGTTCATCCCCTGAGGAGTTTAAATAGGGGTTCCGGTAACCGTCCTGAGACGCATTCTTAAAAAATCTTCAGTGCTTAAATTGTGCCTTGTTTTAAATTGCATTTAAGATTCTAATAAAAAAGAAGACTCTGTGAAAGTAAAATTAAATACTCTTGGATGTTTGGTATTAAATAAAATTTAATTAGAACACAACAGTATGACATTCAACATATTTATAACTCCTATAACATAAAATTATTCTATCTTATTGTAGGTAACACTATTCAATGTACCATACAGACTCCATGATTTAATTTAATCAATCCTTATAGCAGCGGCTTCAGCAAAAACTTCCCCTCCTAGTCTTTCAGCATAAGATTTTCCATTGTAATAAAAATCGTTGAAAGCCACCTTTAAACCTACGTTAAAACCTAGAACCTTCCCTATTTGCTGAGTCGGTGCCGCCGTCCACAGCGCTTGGCATATCTTCGGTATTTTCGCTACTGGTTTTCTAGCTGTCATATTTGAGTAACTTGGACCTAAATCTTGTACTGTCATTTGGGATACTGGACCGTTTCTTAGCTTCTTCCCCAATTCGATTGATGTTCTGCATAGAATTGTGCCTAGTTTGTGGAATCTGTGCTCTCGAAGTGTTGCTAGAAACATTATCTCAAGACTGCAGTCAACGTTGTATCTGAAACAGAACAAAATAATAACTTATTATAATTATAGCTAAGTGAGTTCAAGTATAAGGTGGCAAAATGGAGGATTTTGAGGGTTCCGTTGCCAATTGGCAAATATGGAGCTCTTTTAGATTCACCCTGTACGTCGGTCTGTCTGTTTGTCCATCCGTATGCCACAGTCATTTCACTCCAAAACTATTGGTCCTACATATATTTTTCTTCTTGTGAGATTCTGAGATTTTCTGTCAAGTTGGTATCACGAGCTTCATGTGACCAGTTCAAGCAATCTGCAATATTTATAGGATTGCCACGCCGAATTGTATCTATATAGCATCTCTTGTAAATGAGAGTAGTTTTGGACACCCCCTAACTAGATTGACCTAGTAAAACTAACAAAATGAAATAGACATTAAAGTAGGACTTCACAAATAAAGGCTTTTCATCCTAAGTCTTGCCCTAGCCAAACAGCAAATACAGACTTAAATTTCCTTTAATAGACTCGTACTAATAATAAATACAAAATTCCTAGCACAATGCCGAGATAGTTTCTAGAAAGACAATAGCAAGATCTTAATGGATCTCAAGTGGCAATCAGACTGGAGGTTCTTTGTTAGTATTCTGCAGCTATATGAAATAGTTAAGGTTTTCCTTGATAATGCCCGTTTCTGGCATTCGAACAAAGAACATTTTTCACAGAAGTGCACATATTTTCATTTGTTAATCACATGCTTGTTTCATTATTTCACGTTTAGCTGTCAATTCATGTCACGTTAATATACTTCCTCCATCGATTTATAAAAAAACCCCAGATTCACACTCAGCGTCTCAAAAACATCCGCAGAAAAAGTATGCACTATTTCGAATTGTGCGCTCTTTTCACTGCCTGCAAATTTGAACTAACGCCGACGAATAAAGTTGTTTTTTTTTATATTTCAGCATCGCACGTTGTGTCACGTTTCTAATTCAATTCCTGAAAAAATTAAAAAGAAAACATCAAGTCAATCAGAACTTATGTTGTTTTGGTTTTATTTTTAGTTTGATTTATCGAAGACACTTTCTGATGTGACATTTGCAAGGAACTGTGCATCATGGTTCTTTAGTGAATAATTATATCAATGATCTTATCGTAGTTTTTCAAACAAAATTACTCCTAACATTGTTCCATGTTGCGTTATGTGGTGTATATGCAACAATGGCCAATAAAGACGATCTAAAACTTGTTTCGTAGGTTTCTAAATTACTATAAAACGTGTACAATTTAGGAAAAAAATCGGTTCCAAATAATCAAAATGCGGCATAAGGTGGTACTCTTCATTAAGACAGAAAAGAATGCCTAGGAAGGCTATTGTCTAGGATGTCTACTCTAGATCTAGACAGACTGCATAATCTGGCTAAGAATGGCAATTCCAATTAAAAATTATATTTGGTTGCCACATTTGTACTTCAACTACTTTAAACAAAAATACCTTCACACTCTAACCTCAACATGATTGTTATAAAAAACCACTCGGGTATCGTATTTCTATCTTCCTATAATGCGAATGTAGACTGCCTCGTTAATCTAAAGATCGCGAACGCGACTGTTGATCATGAGGTTCCGTGCTCGATTCCCGGGAAAAGTGTTTTTGGGTTTTTCCGTCAGTATTTTTTCAGTCCCAGCCACGGAGTCATGAGACAAGACGTGATTTTTCAAAAAACATTGCCCCGCACTTGCAATATCTCCTGTATTGTGGGTGCGTTTACAAACATTTAAACTTACATACACAAACAGCCACATCCCGAATAACTATAAGTAGGCCATACAAATATTTTTTCCGTGCGGGGATCGAACCCGCGACATGCATCGCAGTAGTCGATCGCTCAACTACTGCGCAAATCTTGCCATCAATATATGGCTTGACCGTATTCATAAATATGTTTATCTCAGTGTAACCGACAATCTTAGATAGGTTTGCGTGATCGACTGTACGGTATATAAGTACACACTTGTAAGCCATTGCCAACTTCGCAATGACAATGAATGACAGCCGTGACATGTTTACGTTAGAACTAGACGTACTATGTAATAGTACTATAGATAGTAGCGTTTATTCCGTGTTAGGATTGTTTAGTTCTTTACAAAATCTTCTTCGTGTTCGTGCACTGATGCGTTTGTTTTTTTGATAAAAGTTCGTCGTCTCCACGGCTACATCTGCGGTTAGCCAGAGATCACTTTGACTGCAGATTTTGAGGCACTCAAGGTAGAAAAGTCCATATGTGATGCCTTCTACATTTTCGTCGAAAACAGATTTTTACAGTTCTAATAGTTTAAAAAATGTGTACCAAATATAGAATCGAGCTTATTCAGTGATTTTTAACTTGTCTAAAACCGCTAGGGAAGGCAGTAAACACACAAAGACTACTGGAAACATAACGTCGACAAAGTACGTCGTATAAGGACAAAAACAAAGAAATCACGGCCGAAAAACAAGAAAATAACCATGTCTCCTATTGGGGCTCATAAACCCACAATTTCCATAATAATATAAGACTTAATAACTTGCTGGTTTCATTATGTTAAACGAGATTACCAGAATTAATGAGACTCGTGCATTATGTTAGCTATAATACGGGAGATGAATTTGCTTAGAGCCTCACGGTTTTACTTTTAGTCGTAAAGTCTTATATGTAGTTATACACACAACAGTATTAAAGATGATGAGAGTATTTTGCATAGAAAAAAATTGAGCAAAGAATGTCTTCGAATAATTTCTTCAAAATATTCTTGTAGTTTCCTATTTTTAGCGAAACCAAACAGTACTTTGGAACCTTCTATGATTTCTAAACTGGTGGTGAAATAACGAAGCCAAGAGTTAAGGCAAAAGTACATGGTACAAATCAGGGATACAATCAAATGAAGGTCATCGAAGAGGTCTAATGAAGAAAAACATGATCCCATAATCTCAGTGACGCCTTTTTTACGGTTGGGAAATCATCAAATGTCCCTCCCGCTCAGGGCGGAGTGGAAGGAAGTGTCAGTCCTTCCGATTTGCTGACATCTCCTTGAGGCGCGCGTGGAACACGAACGCGCCATCGACACGCCCTGTCGTCATAAGACATACGGACGGTAAGCTAGCACATTACGCACCGTCCACAGGCCCGCGCCTACGGACATCCGGGGCGTCTCCCGCGGCCGCTGGGATGTGAGGCTCTCTCCCTCTCACGTTCCGCCACCGCTTTTGCTAGCATGACTGCTTCGCAGAAGGAGGCTACGACTTCCCATCCCCTCTCGCTATGGACCATGGATTGAACCAGCCGGACGCAAGAGGTCGCCGCTGCCAATCGCCGCTACGAGAAGACGGCGGTGCTCAGACCAAGCGGAGCAGAGATCTCAGTGACGCCTTGAAGCAAAATTACTGAACTGCCTATTTATACTCATACACTAGTACTAGAAGAGCTTATGGCTGAATGATAACAGCCGCTCGGATCAATCTTCAGGTTAAGCCGCGATTGCAAATTCGGTCTGTGGATGGGTGTCCGTCATTAGGTACATACCGAGTTTCGTCCGTGCCTCGGAAAGAACGTTAACTTTTAAATAAATATGATCGGTAGGTACAGTTCCATCGTAATGACTTGAATAAACCTCATTTTGGGTTCAGTGGAATAATAACAGCTCGTGGCTAAATAATAACTGCCGCACGGGTCGATCTTTAAGGTTAAGCCGTGCTTGCCGAGGTTGGTTTGGTCCGTGGATGGGTGACTATTATTACACACCGAATTTAGTCCGTGCCTCGGAAAGAACGTTAAGCCGTTGTTCCCGGCTGTCATTTGTACCTAGATCTTTGACAGTCGTAACAGGTAGTCAGTGGGCCGAATGACAACCCGTCATACCAGGGGGTATCGTATTTCCCAGTACTAACTGGGTTGTGAAGGTCAGATAGGCAGTCGTTCCATGTAAAAATAATAATATAGACTTGTTTCAATTAATGTGTGCCTAGTCTGAAATAAATTTATATTCTATTCTATCCTAAAAATACTGGTATTCAGCTGCACCCTGTACTGTACGCTGTAAGCTGACCCCAACCTGTTGGGAAAAGGCTAGGCAGATGATGACAATAGTACTAGACAAGCGAGCTATGGCCAGTAAACTCTTACAAGCAGATTGCAACTTTATTCGCATTAACCCGTCTTTCGCCAGTATAAGTAAAACCTCTTGAATAGGTGTTCGCTTTAAACTTTGGTGGTCATACTTATAGTGGTACTGGTAGTCCTTACTTCTCAAAGAAGTTACACCTGCCGTCGACTTCTGCCATCCATTCTATGAGAGCTCGTGATGAAGGCTGTGTGCGTTCCTCTGCGAATATCTCGAAGAATGGCTTCTCAGATGAGTCTGATGTTGCTACCTGAAATCATTATTTTTATCTTTATTTGTTGGAGCTAGACATCGACAGGATTCGAAAATCCTGATGGGTTGTTATATGATGGCTTATGCTTAAATATCCTTATAACATAAGCCTGTAAAAGTCCCATCAAAATCGATCCAGCCGTTTCGAAGATTACTAAGTACCGCATGTGAATTGTCACATGCATTTAGTAAAAACTGTTATTTTGATATTACAAACAGACACTTCAATTTTATTTATTTGTATAGATTCTGCATCATTGTTAAAATCATAGTCAACTTTATTCTATAGAATGAAGCTGCTGTTGGATTGCACCCCTTGACAAGTCTATCAAAGTTCCATTACTACTTTCTTGAAAATAAAGGCAATGTACGGTGGCTCCAGTTAGAGGTAAGATAATTTTGAAAGGACTACCTACATTTTTTTTTTCTAATTGTTGTTCAATGTTTTCACGGTTAAGGTTTCTTTTATCTTAATGTGTTTCGGCTTCGACCAAAGTATACTTAGACATCGATACTTAAGAGTCACGGAAACGAATTAAAATAACAAAGTAGTCGCTTAGCATTCATTACTTTTGTTAATTAGTGACAAGCGGAATAATGAGGTTCGGAGTTTTACATGCAAAACAAAAAAGCCAATAAGTAAGCTGAAATAATGTATAATCTACTTTATGTAATAATTATTTCATTTCATTTCGGGACAGGTTTTCGTTTCTGATTGTTTATTTTGTAAGGCTTTTTGACACAAGACTTGTTTATTATTGCGAGTTAATTGTTTAAATACTATTCTTTTCTTTTCTGAAAAAAAAGGGAAGGACAAAGGATTAATGCTACGAATTTAGTTTTATGCCTTCGATGAATACATTAACAATAATTAACAGAACTAAACTAAAATATACAAAAAAAACCGGCCAAGTGCGAGTCTTACTCGCACACAGGGTTCCATAGCTCCAAACAATATAATAACAATATTTTGAACTGTCATTCATTAGTTAGTAGTATTAGTTAGTAAACTTCCACACAACCGCAAAACTAAATTTGTTTTACATAGTATGTTTATGAAAAACAAAGTTACTACTGCAGTTTGATGAAAAAGTCCCATATCTCAAAAACTAAACGTCATATCTTATTGAAACCGATTTTCGTTGATAGCTTTTTTTACGTTCTAGAATCCTAAATATTTTCAGAAGTTTCCTCCTCTTACTTTAGAAATTAGAGGGGGGGGGACACACATTTTACCACTTTGGAAGTGGCTCTAGCGCAAACTATTCAGTTTAGAAACATCAATATCATTTTTGAAGACCTATCCATAGATATCCCACACGTATGGGTTAGATGAAAAATTTTTTTTGGTTTTCAGTTCTAAGTATGGGGAACCCCCAAAATTTATTGCTTTTTTTCTATTTTTGTGTGAAAATCCTAATGCGGTTTACAGAATACATCTACTTACCAAGTTTCAACAGTATAGTTCTTATAGTTTCGGAAATAAGTGGCTGTGACATACAGACGGACGGACAGACAGACAGACAGACAGACAGACAGACATGACGAATCTATAAGGGTTCCGTTTTTTGCCATTCGGCTACGGAACCCTAAAAAAGGAGAAAAACCATCATTACCATCATTTCAGCTGAAAGACGTCCACTGCTGGACATAGGCCTCCCCCAAATGGCGCCACATTGACCGGTCCCGTGCGACTCGCATCCAGCGGATCCCCGCAACCTTCACCAGGTCATCGGTCCACCTGGTTGGAGGCCTTCCAACGTATCGTCTTCGGGTTCGTGGTCGCCATTCCAGAACTTTTCGGCCCAATCGCCCATCCGTTCTGCGAGCAATGTCCACCTGCCCACTGCCACTTAAGTTAAGGTAGAGATAAACCAACCTGTATTTTATTAAAAGCAGCTGAAACGACTTCTCCCGTGTCCGTAGCCACTGCTACAAGTGACACACCGTCTAATGCTGCGTCTGCACATAGTTCTAACAGTTCCTCTGCTGCCACTGGATTCTTGTTTACCTCTGTACCGATACACACTGATTCATCTTGACAGAAGGCTTCCCTTATGACCTGGAACATTGAAATGAGAGTAAATTTTTTTTTAATAGTGAAACTTGATGGTCTTACTGCATCAGTGATAGTAGTTCCCGTGGAATAAGTAAGGGAAGCGAATAATATGTCCCCAACTTTGTAATATTTGGCGCTTTTTAGTGTTCCGTACCCAAAGGATCAAACGGGACCCTATTACTGAGATTTCGCTGTCCGCCCGTCCGTCCGTCTGTTACCAGGCTGTATCTCATAAACCGTGATAGTTAGCCAGTTGATATTTAAGGGAGCCCCCCTTAAATATCAACTGGCTTACTATCACCCATACAAAAAAGTGTTTTTTTTGCTCGTTTTCTAAACTAATATTATAAAGAGGAAAGATTTGATTGTTTGTTTGTTTGTTTGTTTGTTTGTTTGTTTGCATTGAATAGGCTCCGAAACTAATGAACCGATTTGAAAAATTCTTTCACTGTTGGAAAGCTACACTATCCGCGGGTGACATAGGCTATATTATATTTCCAAAAAAATTAAGGATCCTTACTAAAACTGCAATTATGTAACCCAAGGTGTATAAAAATTACCTAAAATATTCTTTACATCGCGTGCGCTGCGAAAACTATTGATGATAGAATAAAATAATGTATTACGACTTTGCAGGACACATCATTATTTACAAAAAGTGTCGCGACAGCATATGTCTAACTATTATATTTATGCCACAATAAGTGTTCTTTTATTTCAAAAAATATATTTTAATGCCGCCGTTAGAAAAGGCTCTGTATTTGTATCTTGGTATTAATCCTTATTAAAATAAATTACTTCATATTCAAGACTGTTTCAATACCTTTATATAACTTTTTGAATTATTCAATTCGGACATTCCATTCGAAAGATATCAGGAGTTTAAAAGTGTAAGTATTAGAAAAAAGTTGCGTGGTCGCCGCTCACCCTGCTCAGCTGGCTAGGCATCACCTAATACGATGTAGGCGTCACTGGGGTACGGGCCGTACGGGAGGGGAATAGTCAAACTTTGTTTATAATTCTTTTTAGTTCATCATCATTCATCATTTCAGCCAAAAGACATCCACTGCAGGACATAGACCTCCCCCAAGTGTCGCCATTGACATAAGGGGGGTTTTGACATGATCGCCACGCTTGGCAGGCGGGTTGGCGATCGCAGTACAGTTGTTACAAAAGCCCACAGAACGCTGCTGCCCATTCTCTGGCAAGTCCCTTAGTCGCCTCTTACGAAACCCACGGGAAGATATGGAATGGTGCTATTCTTTACGTCCGACACCATACAGAACCAAAAAAATTATCTGTGGTGTGAAATTCTGTATGGTGTCCATACACAGAATTTCTCAAAAAAATTATCTGTGGTGTGAAATTCTGTATGGTGTCCATACACAGAATTTCTCACCACAGAGAATTTTTAGGGTTCCGTAGCCGAATGGCAAAAAATGGAAACCTTATAGATTCGTCATGTCTGTCTGTCTGTCTGTCTGTCTGTCCGTCCGTCCGTATGTCACAGCCACTTTTTTCCGAAACTATAAGAACTATACTGTTGAAACTTGGTAAGTAGATGTATTCTGTGAACCGCATTAAGATTTTCACATAAAAATAGAAAAAAAACATAAATTTTGAGGTTCCCCATACATAGAACTGAAAACCAATTTTTTTTTTTTCATCATACCCGTACGTGTGGGGTATCTATGGATAAGTCTTCAAAAATGATATTGAGGTTTCTAATATCATTTTTTTCTAAACTGAATAGTTTGCGCTAGAGCCACTTCCAAAGTGGTAAAATGTGTGTAAAGAGGAGGAAAATTCTGAAAATATTTAGGATTGTAGAAGGTAAAAAAAACTATCAACGAAAATTGGTTTCAATATGATATGATGTTTAATTTTTTAGATATGGGACTTTTTCATCAAACTGCAGCAGTAACTTTGTTGTTCATTAAAATACTATGAAAAACCAATTTAGTTTTGCGGTTGAGTGGAAGTTTACCAACTAATACTACTAACTAATGAATGACAGTTCAAAATTTTGTTTGCTTGGGCTATGGAACCCTGTGTGCGAGTAAGACTCGCACTTGGCCGGTTTTTTTTTTAGTTACCTGACGCAAATAGAAGGGTTTATTTATGTTTGTGTATTGTTAAATACCCGTGCGAAGCCGGGGCGGGCTGCTAGTTAGAAATAATAGCTGTCCCGCGCAGCTTCGTCTGCGTCACATGTTCCCCGTTTTCGCAATATTTTTCATTGCTGCTCCACTCCTGTTAGTCGTAGCGTGATTATATATAGCCTATAGCCTTCCTCGATAAATGGGCTATCTAACACTGAAATAATTTTTCAAATCGGACCAGTAGGTTCGGAGCCTATTCAATGCAAACAAACAAACAATCAAATTTTTCCTCTTTATAGTATTAGTTTAGAAGTTTAGATGGTACGGAACTCTTCGTGCGCGAGTCCGAGTCACACTTGGCCGGTTTTTTTGTTTTAATTAAAACATATTTTCTCGTCGACAGGATTCATCGTTAAAAGCAAACAAATAAACAAACAATATCAGTTTAATATATTTATATGTAGATTTATTTTACCACTCATCAGAGAAGAAAACTATATAAACAGAAATGTTGACTATAGTTTTACAGTACAGTAAAGTTACATAATTAAAATATTTCACTTTAACTTCGAGAGACGCAGTATTTAAATTAAACTTCGGAACAAAACTAAATAGTCTTATTGTGTTTACGGAAAATACTCACTTTTAATGCACCGGGGAAAGTAGCAGCTGACAGAGATTCTATTCTGTATTTTCCTGGAAGCAAAGAGAAAATGCAATCCGTTTAAAAAATAGTACTATTTTACCCAGTCTTTTGTTTGATCTATTTTCTTCTGCAAATAAAAATGTAAGCACTTTAGGCACTATGGCAAGATAAAAACCTATATTTCTCGGTATCGATATGTATTGTTTTAGTACCGTTAGCCTAGTGGTAGCAAGTACAACTGCTGAGCCTAAGGTCCAGAGTTCGATTCCTAGGTCGAGTAAAGTGTTATTGGATTTTTCCATTAGGAATTTTACAGTAGCAGACCGGATACTTTCAGACTCCGTGTGTCTGGAATTTGTGCCCGGTTGATAGCAATAGAATCCCCCCCCTACTACATGGGACTTAAATATTAGTGGCGAAAGTGGATGTACTATTAGGTACACCTCTGGCTAACCCATCGGGGATTACAAGCGAGATGTTATGTGTTTTAGTATCGGGTACGAATCGAGAAGGTTAGAAACTTCCGGAGCGAGGAAAACTAGGATTGGATTTTTCGGTTTGAAAAAGGAATTCAAATTGAAAGCGATAGAGATTTGGTCTTATCGTGTAGGGCTCAAATGTATGTATATTTACGTTGTCTTTTCCTTTACGTTATGATTACATTTCATTAAAAGGATTTCTAACCTTTAGGGCATTGGTCAAAGGTTGAAATTTATGAATAATATATGATTATGATATGAATAAGATTTATGTGTAGAAGAAGAAATTTATGATAAGTATAAGATTTATGTGTAGAAGAAGAAATTTATGATAAGTATAAGATTTATGTGTAGACGAAGACATTTATGATATGAATAAGATTTATGTGTAGAAGAAGAAATTTATGATAAGTATAAGATTCATGTGTAGACGAAGAAATTAATGATATGAATAAGATTTATGTGTAGAAGAAGAAATTTATGATAAGTATAAGATTCATGTGTAGACGAAGAAATTAATGATATGAATAAGATTTATGTGTAGAAGAAGAAATTTATGACATCAATAAAATTTATGTGCTTTTGATGATTGATTTGTAGAGGAGCTCGTGGCTAAATAATATCAGCAGCTCGGATCAATGTTCAGGTAAAGCCGCGCTTGCTGAAGCTAGTCTGTGGGTGGATGACCACCCATTACATACCAAGTTTCCTCTGTGCCACGGAAAGCCCATTAATCCGTTGTTTCCAGCTGTCATTCGTTGTACTTTGATAGTCGTTACAGGACATTAACCTTGACGTCTTAAAGCAGTATTGTTTTATTCTTATCCTACAGTCAGAAAGAGAAGGAGCAATACAGGACGTCTAGCTCCATCTATTTCACACTCTGGAATAAAACTAAAACAACACTGATATAAGACGTCATGGTAGGCCATCTTGTAGTCAGTGGCCCGAAAGTCTGACAACCAGTCCCTCCAAGGGGTACCGTATTCATCATCATCATCATTATCATCATCATCATCATCATCATCATCATCATCATTTCAGCGAAAGACGTCCACTGCTGAACATAGGCCTCCCCAAAGTGTCACCACAGTGACATAACATGGGGTGTTTTACCATAATCGCTACGCTTGGCTGGCGGGTTGGCAATCGCAGTACGGTAGTTACAAAAGCACAGAGAACGCTGCTGCCCATTCTCTGGCAAGTCCCTTAGTCACCTCTTACGACACCCACGGGAAGATATGGGATGGTGCTATTCTTAACGTCCGACACCATACAGACCCGTATTACCCAGTACTAAATGGGTTGTGGAGGTCATATAGGCAGTCGCTCCATGTAAAATACTAGTATTCAGCTGCGTCCGGTCAGACTGGAAGCCAACCCCAACATAGTTGGGAAAAGGCTAGGATAGGATATAGGATGGTCCGTAGTTGACGATTTGTGCGAACGTTGTGGAACAAAATATCTATTGTAAATATAGTCCAATAAATTACAAAACATCAATTCTAGTCTCTTAGAACCCGCATCCAAAGACTACATGGCAATGCGTCTTGAAAATGAGAACTACTACTAAGAAAGAAACAAAGAAAACAAACCTACATAGTATAGTGTACGCACGACAACCAATTAGGCTAAATAAAAACAAGTTTATGCGGATCTTTTACTTTACAAAAAATAAATCCATACTAAACGAGGCCAGGTTATACTGGAAATATGTAGCGAAAATATGTGACACAAGTCACAGATATAATGTATAAGGGTATAAAACACTTCGGTTGCTTTGAACGGATAGTTCCCAAATCCTGAAATCTGTAATATTGTCGTTTCGTATATTCGCAAAAAAGACAAAAAGTAAGAGTCATTCCCGGGTTGTCAGGTTTTAGTTTTCCTTTTTTTAAAACCGGATTTTTTCTGTGAATTCATGCAAAATTGAACCGGAAGTATGTAGGTTTGTGAAGAATACTTTAGAGATGGTGAGGATGTAAGTAGTTTATCGTGATTATTACTGTTTTCCCAAATCCCATATCTTCCCGTGGGTTTCGTAAGAGGCGACTAAGGGACTTTCCGAAGATTTGGCAACAGCGTTCTCTGTGCTTTTGTAACAACAGTACTGCGATCGCCAACCCGCCTGCCAAGCGTGGCGATTATGACAAAATCCCTCCTTATGTCAATGTGGCGACACTTGGGGGAGGCCTATGTCCAGCATTAGACGTCTTTCGGCTGAAATGATGATGATGATTACTGATTTCGATTCGTGATTATACTATTTACGTAGATAAAGATTATAGATTCAACTTTATCGGTCAGTATTTATATTTACATAATTATACTAATTATGTTAGCCCAAGTTGCTTTACACACATCGCTTATATACGACCTTGACTTTAAATACGTGTTGAGAACTAGAAAAAAAAAGAAAAAGCACAGACTCGTGATCTATGGAACAAATAGAGAAGGACCTTTTGCGCTAGGCATGGGCAAAAAATATCGATTTAACGAAATATCGATATTTTTCCATACAATTATCGATATATATCGTCGATATTTTTAATCGCTATATATCGATATTCGATATTTATTTTAGAGTATCGAATTAGTATCAATTTCGATATTTTTTAACGCTACTTTAGTTTCGTGTTAAATGTTATTAGAAACTCTTTGCATGCTCCTCGCGTATCGTTATCTTTAAAAAATCCCGTCACAATTTTTATTTAATGCAATGTAACAGTAACACTAATATATTAACGAACGAGCCCCCATAGGGGCTCGAAGCGCAAACTTCTGCTGGCTTGGTATCGACCCCGAAAGGGGCTAGCAATTATGTAATTAGTCATCCGCATTATTTATGTAAATATGTAATTAAGAGTGTGCGTTAATTAAGTGAGTTGGAGAAAAATCACATAATACAATGCTAACAACGCCATCAAAACTTCTGTATATAGCGCGCAAGTTTCTCAGTTTATCCTTATAAAATTCAGGAGCATAAATACGGTCATCGAAATTTTGACGGCAGTGCTGGTCGAGGCTAAAAATCATTAAAATTATGGTTTTCGAACATGTGACCGAGCGATATATCGATATATCGGTATTTATCACTCGATAATTATCGATACTGTTTAAAAATTTCGATACGATAAATATCGATATTTTTTTTTCACTTGCCCATCCCTATTTTGCGCAGCAGTGGGACAGTACGGGCTGGTAACAATTATGTACGCACGGGGACCAATCAACCTATACAAAACCAATATAAGCGGATCTGTCAGTATACGGGTAATCTATACAAAGCGAGGCCATGTTTAGTTGGAAATGTATAGCTTGATATGTCGCCGTCTGTACTATGAACAAGTGTCGATTATGTGTTAGTAAGTATTTATTCAAATGCTTCGAACATCATATCGAAATATAACATCATCCCTGTAATCTCCGAATGATTAGGTAGAGATGTACCTAATAGTACACCCACATTTCGCCAGTTATGTCTAAAGTGTTATGTAATACGGGGCGATCCTATTGCCATCAAACGGGCACAAATCGGGACTCGGTGGCTGCTATAAGAAATGCTTCGTACCTATAACGATAATCACTAGCAAACAAAACGACTAGCTTCGCATACTTTTTGTTGGTAAAATTATCCGAACCGGTCTTGATAACAACACTGACACTTATTTTTCTTTACCACTTAAAAACTCGACAAACGATAGACTAACAAATAACACAATACACGATACTAACCATCCTCCGTGGTAAGCCACTCCATTTTCAAAATAAAAACAAAACAATATCAACCTTAACCGTCAAAAACTTTTCTTTGAATATGGAACGTGCGCACGCGACGGTGCTTAGTAATAGACTACTAACAAGTAAGTAATTTGTTGAACAAGTCAGTTGTGTTAGTGTGCTAAGTGAGATCACACGTCGCGCGTCGCTGTCAATGAGATAACATTTCACTGTCAATGAACTTATTTCAACCTTTGACCTTGACCTAAGATTTAAGATACAGTGTCGAGGGACCCCGAAGCTAAAACGGTTGCTACGTATTCAGTACCTATATCATCACAAATAAATTGTTCGTCGGTTATTAAAAAAAACAGCTGCTTCCTACAAAACTGTAATAACTTCACGGTCACAATTTATGGAAGTACTGTTTTTTTTTTTAAATCTTATATATAAAATTCTCGTGTCACAATGTTAGTTACCATGCACCTCCGAAACGGATTGACCGATTTGTATGAAATTTTGAGTGCATATCGGTTAGGTCTGAGAATCGCACAACATTTTTTTTTAAACAAATAAAAGATCCACGCGAACGAAGTCGCGGGCAGTAGCATTACTGTTATAAATTTCATTAATGTGGGAGGTTCAGAATGATTTACTTAATACCTACGTGGTAATGTTTTAGTTAACATCGGTGTCTCTTCCACCATTCACCTTCCACCTCCCATATTTAAGGATATTGTGAATTGTGGTGTTACCAAGTTGTTAAGGTCAGAGGTCTAAGAAAACAGTTAGTCAGTTACATCCCCTTAAACTGAAAGCCGAGCCCTGCATAGTCTAAACTATAATATATATAATATTATAAAGAGGAAAGATTTGATTGTTTGTTTGTTTGCATTGAATAGGCTCCGAAACTACTGGTCCGTTTTGAAAAATTCTTTCAGTGTTAGATAGCCCATTTATCGCGGAAGGCTATAGGCTATATATCATCACGTTACGACCAATAGGATTGAAGCAGCAATGAAATATGTTGCGGAAAACGGGGAAAATGTGACGCAAACGAAGCTGCGCCGGAGAGCTAATTAGTATATAAGTGTGTTTTTTTAACATCCTTCCGTTCCACTTTTACTTTATTGTAGTTTTGATATGGGCATCGGTCATTGTACTCTAATAACTGTGTTTATGATTAAACGCTGTCAGTATTTTACGTGTCTCTTACATGACTAATTCTAAATAAATTCGTTACTCATCATCATTCTCTTGCCCTTATCCCAATTCATTTGGGGTGGGCGCAGTACGTCTTCTTCTTCCATACCTCTCTATTACTTGTCATCTCAAATAAATTCGTTACTAAATAATAAAAATACGTGGGACACTCAGAAAGTTTTGCGAAACTAAAAAAAATTGTTCTATACGTACATATATTTTTATTAAATCTTTTCAAAGTACTTTCCACCAGCCTCTATACAAAGATTCATGCGCCTAAACCAGTTTTCAAAACACTTTTTCCAGTCCGCCGCAGACACCTCGTTTACAGCCTGCTCGAACCCAGCC
This sequence comes from Cerastis rubricosa, assembly GCA_949152445.1. Taxonomy (NCBI): domain Eukaryota; kingdom Metazoa; phylum Arthropoda; class Insecta; order Lepidoptera; family Noctuidae; genus Cerastis; species Cerastis rubricosa. The sequence goes on along the minus strand of OX424542.1, from coordinate 9,744,569 downwards.
AGCGCATCTTCCGGCGACGAAAATTGTATCCCTTTGAGCTGATTTTTTATTTTTGGGAATAAAAAGAAGTCACACGGTGCTAGATCAGGGCTGTAAGGAGGGTGACCCAGGAGTTTGACTGGCGTGCTGTCCAGGAAGTCCCTCGTTTTGAGTGCGGTGTGCGCAGGTGCATTGTCGTGGTGGAGCAGTAGCCCGCGGAGCCCTGTGTTTGGTCGCTTGTTGCTTATAACAGAGAAAACTTCTGGCAAACATTTGGAAGTATACCATTCGGCATTAATGCTTCTTTGATCCCGTAAGGGAATTGATACCAAGTGGCCAGTCAAATTAAAAAAGCTAGCGATCAAAATCTTACCCCCGCTTCTAGATCGCTTCACTTTGGTAGGCGTTGGCTCATTTTGAAACACCCAAACAGTCGACTGGCGCTTGGTTTCTGGGTCGTATTGATAAATCCAGGACTCATCACCTGTAACGATGTCGTAAACACGCCGAGACGAGCCTGCTTCAAATTTGTTAAGCATATCACGGCACCATTCCACCCGGGCCTGCTTCTGAGCATCGGTGAGGTTGTGCGGCACCCAGCGTGATACTATCCTCCTCACGCGAAGATGGCTGTGTAGAATCTCGTGAACGCTTCCCGATCCAATCTTCAATATGTGTTGAATCTCCTGATATGTAATTCGCCTATTGTCTTGGATTAAATTTTTCACTGCTAGCACGTTTTCTTCGGTAACAGCCGTCAAAGGGCGACCGCTTCTTTCGTCATCCCCCAAAGTTGGTCGACCGCGCTTGAATTCGTTATACCAACGATACACGGTTGCCTTGGAAGGGCCTTCATCCATGAATGCCATTTGAAGTCTATCGTACGATTCATCCGGTTTCAGGCGACACTTGAAATCGTATAAAATCATAGCTCTAAAATGTTCCCGGCGCAGATCCATATTTCAGTGAGACACAATACTTTGAATTAACTCGCAAAAAATGTGGAGGGAAATTTTGAAATTGGAACTTACTTATTTTTACTTATAAATAATCATATTTTCGAAAAACATAATAACTGGCCAGTCTCCCATATATAAAAACTTTTTTTCGCAATACTTTCTGAGGGGCCTGGTACATTGTCAGCTGTAAGTACTATCGTAGACACCAACGGTCAATCACTTTTCGACCCTATTCTCCTAACTCCTGAGTTATAAATGCCCTGGCTTAAGAGTGAAAATTGGTCGATCGTCAGTGTATCTAGGTATCTACTATATACTTTTATGTACTCTTCTAAGTTATGACATCATTAAGTTCTCAAAAGAGAAATTTATCTTAGAGCTACACGAGAAAATCTTAAAACATATTTTTGATCCATTTTATAAATTTATCTCGAGCTAGAATAAATTAAGTTTTGTCTCGTTTAATCATAATCTCTGTTACTGACAACTTATTTAATACACGGCCGATTAATTTTCTAGTATACAAAAGAGAATAAAACGAAATATCAAACAAAAAGATATCAAGGAGAAAAATGTTCACAAAAAACGACCTTACAAAACACCGAAGGCGATTCTTTCGTGAATATAATCAGCTTTCAGCGTGAAATTATTATTTTGAAGAATGACATTATGAAGTACAGATGGCTTTATTGTTGGAATTTTTATACAAAGTTTAAAAACGTTTCTGGTTTCTCGGCAAGCTTAATACCATTGTGATTGTTTCAGGGGCTGTAATTTTCATCCACAGTTGATAAGAAGACCATCATCTGCCTAGCCTAGTATTTTACATAAAGTAACTGCCTATCTGACCTCCACAATCCAGTAACTGGGTATTACGATACCCCTTGGTAAGACTGGATGTCAGACTTTCGGCTTCTGACTATCGTAACGACTGTCATAAATCTACCAATGACAGCCGGGACCAACGGCTTAAAGTGCTTTCCAAGATATTTTTTTTACTTATCAACTCGCATGGAGTTGATAAGTAGACCATTATAGATAATGCAGAAAAGGATTTCTTGATAACTGGTTAAAAAAATATTTATTTATTTATAATTATATTTTATTTAAAATAATTAAGGTTGTTACATACGACTTAAACAAGGCCCACAATTAGACCCCTAGGGTCTGTCTTAGCATGCCATGGCCTGAGATTTGATTAACTATATATATATGTCGACAATGGAGAACGGTCATCGTTAATTTGTTGGTCGGTCATGATGGAAAGTGGAGTCCAACGTGAAATGACACACAGGCACTGTTCGGTACACTTAACTTTACTGTCCAAAACACTTTACAATCGAAAAAATAAAGGATTCAAGATCTATTTTCAGATTTAAATCAAATAAAAATGGAATGTAGTGAGGTTAGCCAAGTCAACCGTTCGTCACCCCGATTTCAATTCGAATGTTCCCACTCTACAAATCTACCGCCTTTTTATTAACATCAAAAATGACGAACGATAACTTCATTCGGCTAAACACACTCAAGCATTGCCAGACCAAAAATTAAATTAAATTAAACTAAATCAAAATTATGATTAACGCTTGACATTCCATTATCTGCGACACGGCCATTTCTGACCTTCACACGACCTCGTGGGATGAGGTACCTAAAAAGACAAAAATCCAGAAAAAGTAACTAGTTCACTCGGCTATCCTGACCCACGTCAGGGAACATCATCACAAAAAATAATTGGGGCAAATTAAACCATGTGAGTATTGCGTTTAATGCCTTATTGCTTGGGCTAACACAACAAACCAATATGAAAGAATTATAAAGGCAGAAAATGAAGAAAGTATTATTACTTTACCAAAATAAATCCACAGCACTTAACCAGCACCATGCATTACTACTTTCTCAGTAGTGTAATTCACTAAAGTACTTAACCAGTATTTAACATTGTAACGCTTAACCAGCGTTACACATCCTATCACTTAACCAGTGATAATACTAACGCTTAACTAGCGAAAGCACATCGTAATCCGCTTAACCAGCGATTACACTACAAACGCTTGACCAGCGAAAGTACATCGTAATCCGCTTAACCAGCGATTACACTACTTACGCTTAACCAGCGAAAGCTCAACGTAATCCGCTTAACCAGCGATTACAGTACTAACGCTTGACCAGCGAAAGTACACCGTAATCCGCTTAACCAGCGATTACACTACTTACGCTTAACCAGCGAAAGCTCAACGTAATCCGCTTAACCAGCGATTACACTACTTACGCTTAACCAGCGAAAGCTCAACGTAATCCGCTTAACCAGCGATTACACTACTAATGCTTGACCAGCGAAAGTACACCGTAATCCGCTTAACCAGCGATCACACTACTTACGCTTAACCAGCGAAAGTTCAACGTAATCCGCTTAACCAGCGATTCCACATACTAACGCTTAACCAGCGAAAGCTCAACATAACTCGCTTAACCAGCAATAGGGTAATAGTAGAAATAAAAGATTTACAACTTCAATAATTAAACAGGTTCGTTAATTAGCCTCATCATCATTAATTTCCATTGGAACATTAGAATTAGGCATTTTTCTAAGGCGATCGTGAGCGTATTTATAATGGCGATTACTTGTTAGTGATTTTAAATTGTACCTGTCACCGTCTAATACTTCAACGACCTTAAATGGACCTTTATACTTAGGATCAAGTTTTGTTTGATTTCTCTCTTCATTTTTCAAGAGAACAAAATCACCTACGACAAATCGATCAAACTTAGCTTTATTGGAATCAAATCATGCTTTCTCATACTGTGCGCTCCTATCCATGTTAATTTCGGGCTCATCGGAAAACATTAAATCTAAAGGACGTGCGACTTTACCTATGAGAAGTTCTAGAGGACTGTGTTTGGTAACTCTATTCATAGTGCAATTAAGGGCTAACTGAACATCCGGGAGAGAGTCTTGCCACGAACGGTCCTTGCTAGTCTCAACTGCTGTGAGCATATTTTTAAGAGTACTCATAACCCTCTCTACCTGACCATTCGCGCGGGAACTACCAGTAGCACTTAAATGCAAACTAATATTACGAGAGGAACAAAACTCGCGAAAGTCGGTACTTGCAAAACAATGTCCCTGATCTGCAATTACTCGCGTCGGCGCTCCAAACAAAGTCACACAATATTTTAAAGCACGAATAGCACTAGCACTATTTATGTTCAGGGTGTGATGTAGCAGCACATATTTTGTGAAGGCGTCAATTAGAACAAAGACATACTCTTTCTTATCATTTTTGCCACTTAACTTGCCTGTAGCATCAATATGAAGGGTATGCCAAGGTATCGCGATTTTAGGAATGGGATGTAATTCCGCTGAAACTTTGCCTGAGTGCGATTTGGAAATTTTGCAAACAACACAACTCTCAACAAATTTCCTAACAAATTTAGCCATATGCTCAAACCAATACAAATCGAACATTTTTTCAAGGGTTTTCTCCCATCCTAGGTGCATAAGGGACTCGTGAGTGGTGCTGACGATAGACCATCTCAAAGCTCTAGGTACTATAGGTAGACATAGACTCCTATTTTTGCGCTGTACCTTACGATGCAAAACACCAGATCTGATCTCGTATGTTTTCGCGACATCATTTTCAAGATTCCCATCTTTAAGTTTAATCATAAGCTCAGAAATTTCATTATCACGTTGTTGCTCAGCCAGCAACCAATTGGCAGAGAGATTTGTGATATTAACATGCTTCTGCTCTACCTTTGTGAATGGGGTCTTGCTTTGATATCCGGAAAAACGTCGGTATCAATTACATTAAATTTAACTGCAGCTGACTCTACATTTGAAATGGTACGTAATTCGACACTCGACTCTACATTCGACTCTACATTCGACTCTACATTCGACTCTACATTCGACTCCACATTCGACTCCACATTCGACTCTACATTCGACTCTACATTCGACTCTACATTCGACTCTACATTCGACTCTACATTCGACTCTACATTCGACTCTACATTCGACTCTACATTCGACTCTACATTCGACTCTACATTCGACTCTACATTCGACTCTACATTCGACTCTACATTCGACTCTACATTCGACTCTACATTCGACTCTACATTCGACTCTACATTCGACTCTACATTCGACTCTACATTCGACTCTACATTCGACTCTACATTCGACTCTACATTCGACTCTACATTCGACTCTACATTCGACTCTACATTCGACTCTACATTCGACTCTACATTTATGGTATTCATATTAGGTACATTTTTCGAAAAGCTTAAAGTTCTAGACGTCATGTTAATTACCAAGTCATTAATCAAAATTTCACGATCACTGTGTCATGTTGAAGATATTCATCAGGTAAAACATGAAAAAGAATATCCAAACTAATGTTACCAATATAAACATTAGCTAAAATGTTCAGGTTACTATTCGCGGAAGTTATCCTATACCCGTCATAGTAACGACGTTATAATTACACTCACCATTAAATTTACACAAAATATTATCTCTCATTAATGAACACTCTGCTCCAGAATCATAACAAAAACTAAAAGACTCACCAGAGTGACGAATAATACCGGTAGGCGCGTTAACCACGCACAAGTCGACTCGGCGTTGTTCAGGAGCTACACCAGCGCCACCATCAGTGCCGCTGCTGCCGGAACCCTGGGCTGCTGCTGGACAACGGTTCGCGTAGTGGCCTCGGTTCTTGCACCGGAAGCAGGTGACGGACCTGTTGTCCTTGGGCTTCGCGGGAACAGATGATGAACTCCCATGAGAAGATGAGGAGTGAGGTCTTCTGTCAGTCTTGCTGTCCCTTCTCTGGTAACACGTGGAAGCATTGTGGCCTGCCTTGCCACATACGTAACACTTAACTGCACTAGTTGTAGGGTTAGAAGAACCAGATTTTACACAAAAGTCAGCGATAGATGACGCATTACTAGCGCGCATCGCACTCGGTGAAATGTGGATATTCTATTAGGTACACTCTGCCTAACCCTTCGGAGATTACAAGCGTGATGATATGTTATGTTTTGTCAGGATCAAAATCCGCTAACACACTAAAAAAAAACACTAACCGCAAACACTAGCTTGCTATTCACTGGCTGAGTTTTAGTTCGTATCGCGGGTGCAATTATTCGTTTTGTATTTCAAAAAGTAACCGTCACTGATTGTTATTGTCACTGTTCTCGCGTGTGATTGCATAAGCAAGGTTCGATCGCACTTCTGATGTCGACAATGGAGAACGGTCATCGTTAATTTGTTGGTCGGTCATGATGGAAAGTGGAGTCCAACGTGAAATGACACACAGGCACTGTTCGGTACACTTAACTTTACTGTCCAAAACACTTTACAATCGAAAAAATAAAGGATTCAAGATCTATTTTCAGATTTAAATCAAATAAAAATGGAATGTAGTGAGGTTAGCCAAGTCAACCGTTCGTCACCCCGATTTCAATTCGAATGTTCCCACTCTACAAATCTACCGCCTTTTTATTAACATCAAAAATGACGAACGATAACTTCATTCGGCTAAACACACTCAAGCATTGCCAGACCAAAAATTAAATTAAATTAAACTAAATCAAAATTATGATTAACGCTTGACATTCCATTATCTGCGACATATATATATATTTAGGATAGGTATTTATCAAATTGATGTAATGTTCTTTCAGCTTACGCTTTATGTTTTTACTGTTCATTGAGTCTCTAATGTAAAACCGGTAAATTGGGTATTGTGAAAGCAGCGGTACACCTTCCATAAAAGTTATTTTTGCGTGGCACTTGAAGTGATTTTAATTTGATTGTCGTGTATTCATATCATATTTAACAGGAATTTGAATGCCACTATCAAACTGTTCAATAAGTAATAGATACTCAGCGCGCGCTATAACAGGTAACACTTTGCAATATATAAATAAGCCTGTGTCTCGCTATCTATTTATTACATAGTTGTTTGGCCAGTACTTCGAGTTTCAGTAAAGAGTTTGCAAATTCTGTATTTGATCCAGGTAAGTTTTGAATGTGCGTCCATGGTAAGTCCAGGAGACTATAGACTCAGCAAGCGCTGAGTACATTCGAAGGGGTCTGTACGGTATAGATTTCGCTTTATAATATAAAATTTTGTGAGTATTGCACGTAACATGAAGATTTCCATGAAGAAACAAGGTAAAATTGTGCTTATTTAACAAAGTTATGTTATGTTGCAAGATTTTATCGTTCCACCATATTTTATGTTATTTTTATTTTTTATTCATAAGATCCTTTTTAGGGTTCCGTAGCCGAATGGCAAAAAACGGAACCCTTATAGATTCGTCATGTCTGTCTGTCTGTCTGTCTGTCTGTCTGTCCGTCCGTATGTCACAGCCACTTTGTTCCGAAACTATAAGAGCTATACTTTTGAAACTTGGTAATTAGATGTATTCTGTGAACTGCATTAAGATTTTCACACAAAAATAGAAAAAAAAACTTATATTTTTGGGTTTCCCCATACATAGAACTAAAAACCAAAATGTTTTTTTTCATCTGACCCATTCGTGTGGGGTATCTATGGATAGGTCTTCAAAAATGATATAGAGGTTTCTAATATCATTTTTTTCTAAACTGCATAGTTTGCGCTAGAGTCACTTCCAAAGTGGTAAAATGTGTGTCCCCCCCCCTCTAATTTCTAAAGTAAGAGGAGGAAAATTCTGAAAATATTTAAGTTTGTAGAACCTAAAAAAAACTATCAACAAAAATTGGTTTCAATAAGAAGTGATGTTTAGTTTTTGAGATATGGGACTTTTTCATCAAACTGCAGCAGTAACTTTGTTTTTCGTTAAGATACTATGAAATACCAATTTAGTTTTGCGGTTTAGTGGAAGTTTACAACTAATACTACTAACTAATGAATGACAGTTCAAAATATTGTTTGGGGCTATGGAACCCTGTGTGGGAGTAAGACTCGCACTTGGCCGGGTTTTTTTTAAAACTGTTTTAAGCTTTCATGGTTTATAACTAAGCTCACACTTTCACATACATGATATCCTTTTTTTTTTTTTTTTTTTTTTTTTTTTTTCGGATGGGAAATCATCAAATGACTTCTTCCGCTCTGGGCGGAGCGGAAGGGAGTGTCAGACTTGACTGACTAAAACCCATCCATGTTCCTTCTTAGCCCTTTGCGTTCCAGGGGCACGGTATCTCTTTCGAACAACCCGCATCCCTGGCAGGCATCGGCCCTCTCGGACCCCTTCCGATTTGCTGACATCTCCTTGAGGCGCGCGTGGAACACGAACGCGCCGTCGGCACGGTCTGTCGTCATAAGACGGACGGGCGGTGAGCTAGCCCATTACTCACCGTCCACAGGCCCGCGCCTACGGTGGCCGGGGGCCACTGGTTGCCCCCCGACGCCCGGGGCGTCTCCCGCGGCGGCTGGGACGTGAGGTTCTCTCCCTCTCACGTTCCGCCACCTCCTTCGCTAGCATGACTGCTTCGCAGAAGGAGGCAACGGCTTCCCATTCCCTCTCGCTCCGGACCATGGATTGAACCAGGGCCGGACGCGAGAGGTCGCCGCCGCCAATCGCCGCTACGAGGACACGGCGGTGCTCAGCCCAAGCGGGGCATAGCTCCACAGTGTGCTCCACCGTGTCCTCCGGCCGATCCTCGCAGTGGTGACACCCGGGCGTTTCCTCCCGCCCGATTCGGTGCAGGAACCTCCCGAAACAACCGTGTCCGGTGAGGACCTGCGTCAGGCGGAAGGTGAGGGCGCCGTGGCGCCTCTCTAGCCACTCCTCAAAGAGGGGACTTATCGCCACTATTGTGGCGTGCCCTGCACGGGGTTGCGACAGTCGCTCTCTCCATGTCGCCATGAGATCGCGCCGGAGGTCTGTCCGCTGAGCGACAATTTGCCGCGGCAGCGGAGTTTCCCCCCGGCGTAGTGCCTCCGCGCGCCATTCGTGCAGGCACGCGAGGACTATCGCCTCCAGATCCCATGGCGGCAATCCGGCCAAGAGGCTCGCCGCCTCGCCGGAGATCGTGCGGTACCCCCGGATCAGCCTTACGGCTACCACCTTCTGGGGCGCGTTCAGGTAGTGGGCGGCTCGCCGCCTCAAAGAACGCGCCCACACCGGGGCCCCGTAAAGGGCCATGGACCGCACGACCCCCGCGTAGAGCCTCCGGCAGGAGGCGTTTGGACCCCCCAGGTTGGGCAAGAGCCGCTTGAACGCAGCCCCTGCCCGTTCCAGTTTGGGGGCCAAACGTCGGAAATGCTCCACGAAGTTCCACCGGCTGTCGAGGACAAGCCCTAGGTACTTCAGCGTCGACTCGACGCCGATGGGAACCCCTCCTACCGTCAGTATGGATCCCGACGGTGGCGCATTCCGAGGCCCATGAAAGCACATGGCCTCGGACTTGTGCAATGCCACCTCGAGACCCAGTTGCCGGATTCTCTCCACGACTATCGCAACCCCGCGTGTCATAAGTTCGGCCGCCGCCTCGTGCGACCTCCCCTGTGCCAGCACCAGCGTGTCGTCAGCGTAGCAAACTACGCTGACACCGCTAGGGAGGTCGGCGCGCAGCACCCAGTCGTAGCCGATGTTCCACAAGGGCGGCCCCAGAACCGATCCCTGCGGAACACCGCACGACACCTCTCGCCGGTTCCATTCTCCAGTGCGACCGGGGTAGATGACGGCCCTATCCGTCAAGTAGTCCCCGACCACACGACGAAGGTAGGTCGGCACCCGGTGATACCGGAGTGCCTCCCTAATGCAGCTCCAGGGCATGGTGTTGAAGGCGTTGGCGATGTCAAGAGACACCGCCAAGACAACCCCACCCCTGGACACCGCATCCCCCGTCGTGAGAGCCCTCACGCGCATGATGGCATCCACCGTCGAGCGCCCTCTGCGGAAACCAAACTGGTGTTCCGCCAGATCCGGCCCCATCCCCACAAGGTGCCCGGCGAGGCGGTTTGCAATGACTCTTTCAAAGAGCTTGCCCACCTCGTCGAGCAACACAATGGGCCGGTATGCGGACGGAGAGTCCGCAGGGCGCCCCGGCTTCCGAATGAGGACCAGCTTCCCCGTCTTCCAACGAAGCGGGAACTGGCCTCTCTCCAAGCATGCGCTTAAGAGCCCTTCCAGTCGGGGCCCGAGAGCCTCCGAGGCCAGGACCCAGGCTTTGCCAGGCAAGCCATCGGGTCCCGGGGCGGTATTTTTGGCTTTAAGCCTGCCTACCGCCGCTCTCAGGTCTACCCCGGTCACTTCCGGAATGTCGTCATCGTCCTCGATGTGGTCCGCTTCCGGCACCGCAAGCGGCGGAGCCATAGGCGGGGGAGGATGTTCCCCTCGCAGAGGGAACAGAGCGCTCACCACGTCCTCCACGAGCTGAGGGCGGAGACTCTGCGTCAGCGGGGGGGCCCAGGTGCGGAGTTTGTCCCGCACCATCTTGTAAGGGCGCCCCCACGGATCTCTGTCGAGAGTCTCCAGCATCTCCTCGCGGCCCAGGTCTCTGGCCCGCTGGACAGCCTCCTGGAGGGCGGTCTTCGCTGCTCTGTATCCCTCGTACAGCTCCGCCTCAATGGCTGCCGCATTCAGAGGGCGAATGCGGAGCCTGCGATGCCTGGTGTACGGGTGCCGCGCGGCTACGCACGCCTCGCGCAGAGACGTCAGCTCTCGCGACCACCAGTACACCTGACGCCGGGCGCTTCCTGGCCGAACTCGGGGCATTGCCACGTCGCAAATGTCGGACATGGCCTCCTGGAACCACCCTGCCTCGTTGTTGATGTCGGCAGGCCTGTTCGGTGATGTCACCCAGGCCTGCACTATCGAGGCTTCCAGGAGGAGCTCCCGGTCCAGCTTCTTCAGCGCCCAACGCGGACCACTCGGGGCCTGTAGGACCGGCGCGCTTGAGTCCTGGGCGGAGACATCAAACCGGATGTACCGGTGGTCGGAATAGGTCTCCACCCCCTCCATGACGCGCCAGTCAACGACACGCGGTGACAGAGCGGGGCTAGCGAACGAGATGTCCACCACCGACTCGCCCCGCATCCGCACACACGTGGGGACAGAACCCCGATTTAGGACGACCAGGCCCGCCTCCAGAGCCCAGTCCTCCACCATCCTACCCCGCACATCTGTGCAACGAGAACCCCAGGCCAAGTTTTTGGCATTGAAGTCCCCGAGCACAAGTACGGGGAGGGAATAGCTTCGGATGACGACACTCAACTCCATGAGGGAGTTGTGGAACTCGGCGAGAGTTCGGCTCGGGGAGAAGTAGACTCCCGCTACGACGATCTCCCCGAACCGTGCTGCTACGCAGCCCTGACCCTTCCTGACACTCTCAAGGGTCGGGGTACCGGCGGCGGCCGACGAAATTATGACCACTGAGCCGCTCAGGTCCTCCACCCAGTCTTCCCTGGGCGGGACGAAGTACGGCTCAGCGACCACGGCGACGTTAATCAACCACTCCGCCATACTCTGGAGCAACAGATCCTGAGCACAGCGGCAGTGGTTGATGTTCGCCTGGAGAAGGCGTAATGGGGCCATTATTGGCACTCCATTTCAGCCCCCTCCCGGGCCCCCTGTGAGGGCCCTGCAACAGATGTTGCAGCGGCAGTACTGGCGGCAGCCGCGGAAGCGACGGTGGTGGCAGCTGCGGCGGTGGCAACGGTGGAGGCGGTGGCTGCAGGCCTTCCCTTGCCCTTGGCTCTGGTGGGTGGTGCGCAGGCCCTGCCCCCTGCCCGGTGATCGGCTGGTTTGCCCGCTGCCGCACATGCAGTGCAGTGCGGCATGGCGGTGCAAGCCGCGGCCATGTGACCGGGCTGACCGCATCGGAAGCAGACTCCGCTGCGGTCCACCTCCGAGGTGCACCGGCAACTCACGTGCTGCCCCACGAGGCACCGGTAACACCTTAGAGGTCGGGGCTCCAGCAGCTTCACCTGCGCTGACACCCAGCCCACCAGGAGCCTTCCAGCCTCCACGATTGTTTTCGCCGCCGTCACAGGGCAGCTTACCACAACGGTTCGCATACCCGTGTGGTCCGGACGTAGGGTGCCTGCCCTGACCTGCTCGGCAGGACACCCACCGGTCCTGGTGACGGCGGCGACCACCTCCTCCTGGGTTACAGAATCGTCCAGACCCAGGATGCGCAGGTCTGCGCATCTGACGGGTCTGGACACTCGGGCCTCGGCCGCATCTAGGGACGCTCTAAGCTTTTCAGCCAGAGCGTCAGCGGATGGGCCGCTATTTGCACCCGGGATCTCCAGCGCTCGAGCCCCTGTTGCGGTGACTTTGAGCCGGAGTCCCCCGGTGATCCCGAGCTCCCCAAGATCCACCGTCGCCTTCGCCTTCGCGAGCACGTCGCGGTAGGACACGCCCCTCTTTTCCGCTTCCGGCTGTAGCGTGATCACTACAGCAGCGGTCTTCGGGGCGCGGAGTCGAGCCGCGACGCTTCGCGCCTTGTGCTGCCGCCTTCGCTCCTCCTTTTGGGCTTTTTTGGCCGCCTTTCTCCCCTTCCTCCTTTCCCCTACCACCTGCCACTCGGTTTCGGTCATGGCGGGCGGGGGGGGTGGTGGCGGTGGCTGTGGCTGACTTGCCACTGGCGCTGGCGCGTTTGCCGCCTGGGCAGCTGCCTTGCCCTTCTTCTTCTGGGCCGCCGCCTGCTTAGCCGCTACCGGTGGAGCCGACTTTTCGGGAGGGGCCAGCCTAGTCCTGCCGGAGGGCTGGCCAGACTGCCCCGGTCCGGAAGTGGCAGCCGTAGCAGCCGCATATGAGGCCGCCATCGGGCCCGGGACCACCCTTGGGCCCGGGGCCGCATTCGGACCCGAGCCTGCCCTCGGCCCAGCCTTGTTTGCCGCCAGAGGGGGGCGCAGGACAATGCCCTCCAGGACGGAGAACCGCGCCTGGAAGGCAGCCAGCTCCTGCCGAACCAGGTGCAGAACCTGGTTCTCCACAGGCATGGATTGGTTCTGCCGCTGCTGGGGCACCTCTCGAGAGTCGGACTCACGCAGACCGGCCAGGTCTGCCCGGAGCTTCAGATTCTCCTCGTGGAGAAGCTCCGTGGCGGCCGTCAGGCGGGCTACCTCCGCCCGCAGTTTGGCCACCTCCCCTGGTGGAGGATAGCTAGCCTCCACTGCCGCCATGATGGAGGCGGAAGCCGCAGGTATGGCCCCGAGTTTTGTTGAAGTCAACTTTTTCAAGGCCACGACCCTTATCGCAGCTTCCACCTCCTTCACAAACCTGGCCTTACGCTCCGCATCGGAGCTGCCAGTTACATCCACCTCATTTGCATCGGAGTCCGAACGGGCCTGCCCGCGACCGGCCACCCCCGATCTCTCGGAAGCCGAAAGCCCCCTCCCCTTGCCCCTGATTCCACCACGCCTGCTGGTGGAAATCTTAGGAGCCGGGGCCAGCTCCCCTTCAGAAGACGACTCGTTGTCGCCATTCGTTCTGGACCGCTTGCGGTCCTCCGCAGCAGCCCCGATCCTCACGCAGCGGGAGCTCTCCGAGCTTCCCGCGCTCACCTCACTGGACGCGGCATCGGAATCCGACCCCGCATCCCTCCTCTCCCTCTCTTTGCCGTCGCCGGCTTGACTTTTATTATTTGGTTTTGGTTTTTCCATATTGTTCCCACGAGTGTGGGGGAAATAAGAGGTCCATCCGGGCAGTGCCCCCTGTACCCGGATAAGCCTTTAACATTTATAACCCGCCAGAGGGTCGGCTGGTACTCTGGCGGGGGTCGCACTGACGACTGATCGTTCCATAGGAACACCCGTCAGCCATACATCCCCTCACGGTGCGCCGCCGCTTGAGATTCGGGGTAACTTTTTATAGAGGTTTTCTACCTCGCGGTCCGGGCGGTTAAGCCAAGACCCTCGGTCCCGATCGGAGCCGCGAGACGTGATCCACGACACTCCGATGATGGGATTACGAGAACGACGGGGGCAGAGAAGGACTGCGTCCCTCACTGTCTGCTCGGAGGCAGGGTGAGTGCACACCGAGCCCGCCCTTGCTCCTCCACTGTGCCCTCTGCTTTTCAGAGGGTCACGCGGAGAAACGCCGCGTTGGTCCGGGTTGGACCCCACCACGTCAGAATATTCGCCACCGGCAGTGACATTCCCCGGGGAATAGGAATCTCTTCCCACTCCTCGGGGAAGGACACTGCCGGCGCCCAGGGTGCACCGTCCCGACAGCAACTGTTCCCTCCAGACGTATCGAGAGGGACCAGCGCCATCGGGCTCACGAGGAGGTTTTCTGACCCAGCACCCCATACATGATATCCTCCGATATCTATCGTCTTCTATCTTACTGAAACTGTGAGTGAGTCGTGCCGTGACTTTGTATCGACTTCCAGTAGTGCGCGTATCAACAGACATGAAAGAGGGTAGACAGATTTGTCTCATCATCTGCCTAGCCTTTTCCCTAACTACCTTGGGGTCGGCTTCCAGTCTAACCGGATGCAGCTGAGTACCAGTATTTTACATGAAGCGACTGCCTATCTGACCTCCACAACCCAGTAACTGGGTAAAACGATACTCCTTAGTAAGACTGGATGTCAGAATTTTGGCTTCTGACTACTCGTAACGACTGTCTACAAATGACAGCCGGGACAAACGTCTTAACGTGCTTTCCGAGGCACGGAGGAAACTCGGTATATAATTATGGTCATCCATCCACGGACCAACTTCGGCAAGCACGGATTAACCTTAAAGATCGACCCGTGCCGCTGTTATTATTTAGCCACGAGCTCATTGGTAGACAGATTTGTTTGCACTTAATTATTTATTTACCATCTACCCGCATTCTCCAGTCAAACTTCGATCATAGCGCTTGCAACAGCGTCAAGAAATATCGGTAGTTCACAATAATTGAAAATCTCGGAAGAAATAAATGACAGTAAAAGTATCGTTGATAAACCACGAACACAGCAGTAGGAAACCTCCTTCATTGCTGTACATCCAGTATCACGTAAAATCGTAGTTACTTTCGGTATACGTAGGTCCGTATCTCATTTTGTATTCAGAAAACCTCACATGTCCTAGCCGCTACACATTTTATCTTGGCTAGCAAGCGAAATATTTCACTGTAGGCTAAGTCAGTTAGGCGAAATTTATCACAGTCGGTGAAATATAGAGTAAGGTAAGGTACTGCTTCATACTATATCTCATGGGCTTAGCTCATGTAGGAAAAAGGTCCTTTCTATTCCAGATTTTTATGCTTTTTAAATTGAGCCAATGCTGTGTATTTGTAGATACGAGTAAGCCGTACTGCCCGCATTGATCGAAAGTACAGTAGGTACACGGTTGATGGACATCATGATCCAAACTTTTATATATAGTTCTCCTGACCGTTTTTGGTCACAGCGGCCAATCTTAGTGGAGATTAGCCATCACTCATTCATTCCATTTATTCATATAACAATTTACATTGTGTTGAATATAGGCATACACGTGCAATTTACTACAGATACAGAGCTATGAATTAACGGCGCATCTGCGCGGTAGATATTATAGATGCACAAGTGCACAAATGTCTGCGCAGGCACAGGTGCACTCTCTGTTCCCTCACTCTCATAGTCCGATGGGACGGCAATCCGACACGACCGGGGAGAGATCAGACGCAGAACCAACGGCATTACGTGCTTTCCGAGGCACGGGAGTATCATACCGCCAACTTCTAAACTCCGGGCTACTAAAAAAACCCAATAGCAGTTTTGCCCGACCCGGGATTCGAACCCAGACCCCACGCTCAGCCCCAACCACCAACGGGGCAGTTAATTTTTATTATGGATTCAGAACAAGATTTTAGATCCCTCGTCTAAAGTAGAAATATTTGCGTTGGTCTAAGATGCAAGGGCGACTGCTGAGCATCAGATCCTGTATTCGATTCTCAAGTCGGGCAAAGTGTTATTGGGTTTTTCCATCAGTAATTTCTAAGTGGCAGCCACAGAGTCTGGATTTGAGCCCGGTTGATGGCAAAATACTTGTCCCCGATTCATCAACATCATCATTTCACCCGAAAGACGTCCACTGCTGGACATAGGCCTTCCCCAAGTTTCGCCACATTGACATAACATGGGGGGTTTTATCATAATCGCCACGGTTGGCAGGTGGGTTCGCAATACGGTTGTTACAAAAGCACAGAGAACGCTGCTGCCTATTCTCTGGCAAGTCCCTTAATCGCCTCTTACGACACCCAAGGGAAGATATGGGATGGTGCTATTCTTTATGTCCGACACCATACAGAGCATGGTAATGATGTCCCCGATTACATGAGATTTAAACATAATTGTCGTAATGTAGGTGTACTAGATACAATACACCTCTGCCAAACCCTGAAGATTAAAGGTGTGGTGATATGTTACTTTAAAAAACAGATTTGTCATCATCATCATCAGCCTTTAATGTTCCCACTACTGGGACACAGGCCCCCTTCTACCATCGGACATCTACAGGGTGTAACGGAAAGGGTATATACATACTTAGGGTGTGCTACATACCATCAAATTGAACATGTTTCTCCACAAACAAACATAATAACGGAAACGAAAAAAAATTATCTGCTGGCGCATAGGAAATTTCAATACCTATTCGACCAAATGTATGGGACAGCTGATATTTTTTTCGCTATGACGATGTTGGTCCGATGGAGTAACATGATCAGTTTGATGGTCTGTAGCACACCCTTAAGTATATATATATCCTTTCCGTTACACCCTGTAGAAGTAGGTACTGCAAGTTACCATCCCTATCTTGTTGCTATACCACCAATTCACACTATGCGTTTTCAAACATCTTTCATAATCACACAGCAAAGGAGTGGAACTCTCTGCTTCCATCTGTTCCGATCACTTACAAAATTAATCTCTTCAAAGTTAGAGTGAACAGGCTTCTTCTGGATAAGCCTAGCCGACTTTTTCTCTGTGACCTCTGACCTAAATTGAAGTCAAGAGCAAACTCATATATAAAAAAAGAAGCTATATGATGTCGTGAAACTGAAAGCGCCACTGCACGAAGACAAGACCCATCCTCGCCTTTTAGTCCCATATCATGAGCTATTTGCTACGTCATCTACAAAGCAAGTCCCGTCTCTTCACAGTCTCCGACATTGTTTTCTATAAGACAAAGGAAAAAACATGTACGGCGGAGGTGCGTGTTACGTTTTAGACACGCCACATTAATTCCTAGACCGCAACTCAGACTGAGGGCCTACTGTCTCGAGTACCCCACTTATAAGCAAAACGCCTCAACACCATCGGAACTGTTAAGGGAATTTGAAATGCTTCATGCTTGGAATAAAGGTGACAATGGATTACATTTTGGGGTAGAATGTTTCTTTGTAAAACTCATTTGTTGCTTTTTAGACTAGAAAATTGAGAGTGCCTTCGAGTGACTCCTAAAAGAAAACGTATGTAACGGTAATGAAGGACGATTTTTTATTTTCATCTTGTGTTTGCGATTTGTACTTTCGTTTTTTTTGCGGTTTTTTAATTAAGTAAACGTTACTTCCAGTTTTATGTTTTCCTGAGTGTACGTTGGGTCCATTATAAGTATTTGCGGAACAGGACTTGTTTTTGTAATTGTGAGTTTGGTACGTGGGTTATATTTAAAACTTGCAATTCCATGGTTATATTTATTTATTTTACTATTTATGTACACACAGTAGAAATCACAGGAAAAAACATAAAATATTTGCGTAGGTACAAAGGTTGAAGGTTATATTAATTCCTTTTTCGGAGTATTCTGTATGAGTTGATGAAAGTTAGCTCAAAGTTTCTTAAAGTGTTCATTTTGAGGATCCCTTTCTAGTACAATAAATAAATTAAAAAAAAATATATTAATATCTGCCGATAGTATTTTTATTATGATTAATATGATGATTAAAATGACATTGTGGTTGTCTGTACTCGTATGTATTGCGCTCTAATACTCTTAAGCTAAATGTCTTTCAACACAGACATTGTTTGTGCCAGTATGAACTATGCTCTTCATTCATTAAAGCAAACTACCTACGAGCACAGAGCAACCCGTGTCTGTGGTAAAATACAGTTTGGCAATACGCGTCCTGCACGCGTAGCATGACCGCCGTAGAAACGGGCTATGTCTACGGAAGAATCGACAAACTGACACATTGTCGTTGTCTATCTGTCATTATGTCGATTCTTCCGTAGACAAAACTCGTTTCTACAGTGTTCATGCTACGCGTGCTGGTAAGTCCTCTGTTTACCTTTCTTTTTGATTAAGCAGATCTTGATTATAAACAGCAGAGAAACACTATTAGGTACATACGCACGAAGTATTCGCCATTACCGTTCCTATAACTCACGTACTGTGAGTTACGGCTTACAGCATTATACCTCCACATAGGCGCTGCAAAATGATTACAAAGCCAAATTAAGCCTACGTGACGATGATATGGCCGTATCGCGTTACGCTGAAGGATCGAAGCGGCTAGACGCATACGTCACTCCAGCGTGCCCAGGAATTAATGTCCCGTGCCAATGCAGCAGCGATGGTAGTTTGGGGACTTTTCCCTTTTTTGGGGTAATTTCTCTTAGTAACAGACTGTAAAACTTAGGAAATCAATAGATATATTACACACATAGCTACAAAATTCGATATGTGCTCTGTATGGTGTCGGACATAAAGAATAGCACCATCCCATATCTTCCCATGGGTGTCGTAAGAGGCGACTTAGGGATTTGCCAGAGAATGGGCAGCAGCGTTCTCTGTGCTTTTGTAACAACCGTACTGCGCCTACTGGGGGGTATCGCCAACCCGCTTGCCAAGCGTGGCGATTATGGCAAAACCCCCTAAAATGTCAATGTGTCGACACTTGGGGGAGGCCTATGTCCAGCCATGGACGTCTTTTGGGCTGAAATGATACAAAACTCGATACCTAGCGCGGGCAGATAAAAGGTGGTCTGGGTGCACGGAGGCGTGCACTGTGAGTGTGTGCGTGACCCCTCCATTTCGTTCTGAATAAAAAAATGTGTGCGTCTCGGGACGCTCGACAGAAGTGATAATTTAGACTACTCTAAGCCTGCTGCCCTATCCGTGAAAGAAAGGGAAGCCAGACAAAGTGGCGCCGTAACGCTTTACCCTCCCATAAGAAGTCATCACTTCAACCAAAATATATTGGTATGCCTCACCAATCCTGTTACAACTTAAATGGGAATAAAGTTGCAATTTTATTTAAGGGAAAAATAATGAATTTGGGGATAATTCTGAAACTTGATCTAGCAACACTTTACTGCAGAGCCCATAAAAGGCTCACCACAGTGCTAATCGGCTGACCATTATTATTTATGAATTATTACGAATGAACCCCATCGGTCCACCATGGAACGTAAAGCCTGTGATCTATGGGTTTTGCCGGTATTGTATTGATTTTTTTTTGTGTTCGTATGTACGTTTGTTACTTTGTGTTGAGTGGACCCGATTTTGGGTCGTATAAAGTTTGTAGAAATAAATATTATTGGAACGAAGTTCCTTATCGCGCGTTGCGAAAGGGGGCTAGACGGAAAAAATGAAGACCAACAGTTGTAACGCCCTTTTTATTTTTCCTTTCGATTAATATAATCTTGTACAACTTAAAGTACCAATTTCTAAATCTAAATTAATTACTAAACATAAAACTAGATAATTAAAACTAAAATAACAGCAAATTAATTAGATTCGATTAATTAGAGAAGGAATTGTAATTTTTTAAAAGTTATAATTAACTTAAAAAAATAAACGAAAGAAAAGAGTGTAGGTGTGAGTATGAGAGTCTGAAAGGAACTTCGTTCCATCCGGGTGTCCCTTGACAACTTTCAAGGTTTTTGTAGAATTTTAGTCCAACAGTTTAGTTAATAAACTGATGAGAAAATGTTTCAGTGTTTAAGTGTGTAAGTAGTGCTGTTTTCGATTTTTAGCGTAACTGTACTTATTAACCGTGAAAGCTCAGCTAAAAGCGTTTACGCCTTATGACATTTCATACAAACTTTAAAGTCCTCATTTTCCGAAATTACTGAACCGATTTTAATGAAATTTCTTACGCATAAGCAGGATACATAGGTCTAAAAACATTTTCGAAATGTTTTTTAAAAGTAGTAGTCATTTCGGAAAATAGGGACTTGTATGAAATGCCGTAAGGTAAATACTTGTCAATATTTTTTCATGTCGCGATGGCATTGAGCTAAATTCATAGTGCAGGAAAAAATCTTCGTAAAGTGCACTTCACTTTTTCTTGTTCTATTTGACATAGGATCCAATATCCATCTATAACCCAGTATCGGCCAATATCAGGCTGCAATTGAATTCACTGTGGGCTCGGAATAGATTGGTTCGAATGTTGCTTATCTTACATTTTGTTTGTGTATTGAAGTGATTTTCGTATTGGAACTAGGCAGTACTGAAAGTAGTATATTTTTACTGCAAAATTATAGAAATAAAGATTTGGTCATGCTGTTGGGAGTAACGTGGCCAGAGATAGCACAAGATGGAGAGGTTTGGAAGGAGCAAGGGGAGAACTTTGCCCAGCAGTGAGTCAAGATGGAAGCTAGTAAAAAAAAATATGACGGAACAAAAAAAACCGGCCAAGTGCGAGTCGGACTCGCGCACGAAAGGTTCCGTACCACTATTTATAAAAACGAAAAAAAAAACTTTTTTGTATGGGAGCCGCCCATAAATGTTTATTTTTTTCTGTTTTTAGGGTTCCGTAGCCGAATGGCAAAAAACGGAAACCTTATAGATTCGTCATGTCTGTCTGTCTGTCTGTCTGTCCGTCCGTATGTCACAGCCACTTTTTTCCGAAACTATAAGAACTATACTGTTCAAACTTGGTAAGTAGATGTATTCTGTGAACCGCATTAAGATTTTCACACAAAAATAGAAAAAAAAACATTAATTTTGGGGTTCCCCATACATAGAACTGAAAACCAAAAATTTTTTTTTCATCATAACCATACGTGTGGGGTATCTATGGATAGGTCTTCAAAAATGATATTTAGGTTTCTAATATCATTTTTTTCTAAACTGAATAGTTTGCGCAAGAGCCACTTCCAAAGTGGTAAAATGTGTCCCCCCCCCCCTCTAATTTCTAAAGTAAGAGGAGGAAAATTCTGAAAATATTCAGGATTGTAGAACGTAAAAAAAACTATCAACGAAAATTGGTTTCAATAAGATATGATGTTTAGTTTTTGAGATATGGGACTTTTTCATCAAACTGCAGCAGTAACTTTGTTTTTGATTAACATACTATGAAAAACCAATTTAGTTTTGCGGTTGAGTGGAAGTTTACTAACTAATACTACTAACTAATGAATGACAGTTCAAAATATTGTTTGGGGCTATGGAACCCTGTGTGCGAGTAAGACTCGCACTTGGCCGGTTTTTATTATTTGTTGTTATAGCGTCAACAGAAATACATAATCTGAAGAAATTTCAACTGGCTAACTATCACGGTTCATGAGATACAGCCTGGTGACAGACGGACGGACGGACGGACGGACGGACGGACAGCGAAGTCTCAGTAATAGGGTCCCGTTTGACCCTTTGGGTACGGAACCCTAAAAATAACTTTATTAATCCAAATCAAAACGTTTGAAGTGACAAAAATAAAGCAAAACAATAAAAATACATTCATATTTTATACACAAAGGAAAAGAAGAAGGTTTTTATACTAAAACTCGACAAAGTTAATAAGCAACAATGTTCCTTAAACGAGCCGAGTGTTAGATACTCGACGCAGAAAATGGAAACACGGATACAAAGGGAAGTAAACGGAATTAGCCCCGAGTCACTCCTAAACACTGTCGAGTTCTCACGTCTGCTGGCACTTTTTTACTTATTTTGATGGATAAATTCCCATTTACGGAACAACCTTTAAAAGCGACGATTCCACGGTACTTTAAAGTGCCTAAGAGAATAATTGGGCATATCAACCGTATAAATTCTGCACAGTATTTACATAAAATTTTACTGCTTTGACGGCTGTTTGGACTATTTCGCTTATTGTTGTGTTAGCACGGGAAACTGAGCGTTAGCGGAGTGTTTTTAAGTATTAATGTTGGATGAAAGTTTGACGTGTCGTCGCCCCGATTAAAATGTATGAGCCACGCGTGGTTTACCTAAGTTAGTCTTGTAAGAAATCAGTTTGGTCGGTGATAGCTATGCCATAAATAACAGTAAAAGCTATCAGCATTTACTCGTATGACTATGATTTACTGACATTTTCTAGTTAAACGCTTTGCTTGACCTTTGACCTTGAAACAGATTTCTTTTACTTTTAAAGAAATTCGTAAAGTTAATTTTACTTACGACACTCACATGGAAAACCTTTGATATTTATGATAAGATTTCTAACAAAAACTGATTAAAATAGATTATAGATAGACAAAGAAAATTTAACATCAGGATAACAACATAAAATCAACATCGAAAAATCTTCAACTGAACAAAAACCAAGACAAGACAAGACAAAATAAATTAGATTTTGAAAGCAAACATATCGGACACAGACCTCTAAGATAGAACATCGAGAAGGACATAGCTAACTAAATCAATTACTTGGATCAATTCGATTCCTTTAGTCTCGCGAACGAATCCCGATCGAATGGGAGCTTTTCAGAGGAAAACTTTTCAGGAGGTTTCCTTTCACGAATATTCTGTTTGGTTTACTAAAATAATTAGTTTGGTGAGTTAAATTCTTTCGGAGTTTTGGAATAATGATTTGAGTTAGATAAAAAATATTGAATGTATAATGATATTTCGTCTTCAACCCTTGGCCACCCATTGCTGAGTGTAGGTCTCTTCCAAATCCTTTTTTTGTATGGCATCTCGCAGTTCAGCGTCTGAGGCTGACTACTGCTTAACCGGTGGAACCTGTGGATGCCTTGAATTTAAGGCAAAAAGTCAGGTAAAAAGCTTATGATCTCTCCACTTTTAGCGGTTTTGTGACATTTCTTTCCAGTTTCTTCCGGTCACTTCAATGAGATCGTCTGTCCACCTAGTCAGTTGCCTTCCCACATTCTTCCGTCCTTTTCGTGGTCTCCACTGCAGCATTTTCTTCCCCCATCTTTCATCCAGTCTATAATGAATTAAGACTAATAAACTTACAGTATCAACTAGGTAATGGAGGTCAGATAGGCAATCGCTCCATGTAATATACCGGTATTCAGCTGCATCCGGTTGGACTGGAGCCGACCCCAATATAGTTGGGGAAAGGCTAGGCAGATGATGATGAAAGATTAATAAACTGTAGGTGTTTGAACACCTAGGACTTCATGCTCAGCAGCAGCACTTGGGATCCCTATATCAACGAAGCCGTCTATTAAAATAATAACTATTTAAGAGCGTTTACGCATTACGGCATTTCATACAAACTTTCAAGTAGGTATGTATTTATTTTTTGAAATGATTGAACCGCATTAGCAAGCTAGTGTTACAGCTAAATTAAACCATCATCATCTGCCTAGCCTTTTTCCAAACAATCTTGGGGTCGGCTTCCAGTCTAACCGGATGCAGCTGAGTACCAGTATTTTACATGAAGCGACTGCCTATCTGACCTCCACAACCCAGTAACTGGGTAATACGATACCCCTTGGTAAGACTGGATGTCAGACTGTCAGCTTCTGACTACTCGTAACGACTGTCAAAGATCTACAAATGACAGCTGGGACTAACGGCTTAACGTGCTTTCCGAGGCACGGAGGAAACTCGATATGTAATTATGGTCTCCCATCCACAGACCAACTTCGGCAAGCACGGCTTAACCTTAAAGATCGACCTGGGCGGCTGTTATTATTTAGCCACGAGCTTTACAGCTAAATTAGACCGATTATAAAATTATCTATAGAAACAGAAATTTCCAATTATCTTTTTTTTAAAGACATTTTGTAAATGTTTTTTAGTAACTTTTAGACCTTATTCTGCTTATGCTTATGCAGAGTCATTAGAATCAGTTCAGTCATTTCGGAAAATAAGGATTTCAAAGTTTGTATGAAATGTCATAGGGCATAAACGCTCTTAAAAAGCCGAAGCAAGTAGCAGCCAATAGCAAAGTAAAATTTAAAAGGTCAGAGGCAGTAAAACATTATAATTAGATGACAAATAAACTCTCTATTTAGTATAAGTAGCACTTTATCCTCCCAAAGTAATTGGTAAGGGTTAATGACAAAAACAATTCAGACAGTAACAAGGGTCTGTAAAAGAACGCGAAAGTAACATTAATCGAAAAAGTGTGGTTTAGGCACACAAAAGGTAAGAATACAAACGAAATGTTTAAACAATTATACTTAGGTATAATTGTTTAAACATTTCGTTTGTATTCTATGAAGAATTTCTAAATCAATGTTGTACGCATGGCGAACAATCAAGCTATACAAAATCAGGATTATTGAGTTAAAAATCGAAACAAAGCGAGTTCATGTTACCATGTCGCCGTGAGTACTATCATTGCAGTACCTGTTTCTGTTTCCACCACGACGCAGCGCAAAAGTGTTCCAGTTTGTAAGGTGATGAAAACGGTGCAATAGCTGACATGTAACCTTTGCTTCATCTGTGGCACCGCTTCAGTGATTCTTGCTGTGCTGTAGGTGTACGACTGAAGTTGAAGATGTCCACTTGAAGGACCTTTTTTATCAGCCTACTCAGTCTCACTGCAGCGCAAAGGCCTCCCCATAGCGTTCCAATATTCCTGAACATTAGTCTGATCCGACCAATTCGTTAGGAATGTGTCCTGATCGTCACTCCAGCTTTCTAAAGCCTGCCTCGGCTATGACGGCCGACTTCAGTCACCTATTGTATGACTATCTTCACCCATGTCTCCGGCTTCATCCAAGAAACGTGATCCGGAACGAGCTCATCTAGATCCATGGTCCATAATTTGTACCTTCTGCTGATTGTTAAAAATCTGAAGTAAAAATATTAAAACTCCAAATGCACCCTTATAGAATACCATTAATTTAGTAATTTTATTGAACAAATTGTTTTACTTTATCTATCGTAAAACGTACATTATCTAGGCAATTTTCTTTGGGAAATGAAGTGGGCTGGCAGTCGTATAGTTAACAAGGTTGCTCCGTGTTTAGAATTCATGATTCGTACCTCTCACAGCCTGATGTGTTTCATTAAGTCTGCTCGTGACGGGCAACACAATGATTTGACAGACGTTTTTATTGCTGCGAAGGTTGTATGTGTTTTTAATGGTGGCAACAATTTATTGTCACTTTTCTTTTATAAGAGAAATATTGTTTTAGTCATTTGTGCAATTTATTTGGGAATAGGATAATAAATATTATAACATCACGCTATCTAATAGTACACCCACATTTCGCCAGTTTAGTTTAGGAC
This sequence comes from Cerastis rubricosa, assembly GCA_949152445.1. Lineage (NCBI taxonomy): Eukaryota > Metazoa > Arthropoda > Insecta > Lepidoptera > Noctuidae > Cerastis > Cerastis rubricosa. The sequence goes on along the minus strand of OX424542.1, from coordinate 9,719,299 downwards.
CCATGTAATAGGGGCAAGCCTATTGCCCTCAACTGGGCCGAAATCTAGACTCCGTTGCTGCTACTGAGAAATTCCTGATGGAAAAACCCAATATCCCCTACCTGGGAATCGAACCCAGGACCTCAAAGGTACTCAGCAGTTGCGACTGCAACCACTACACCAACGAGGCTATCAACGGGATCTGTGCAGCAGATATTCAAAATACTTCAAAAACTTTTTAACATCCTCCAAAAATATTCTGATAAGGATAACAGCTATACATCATACAAATTGATGCCCAGTCATTCTAAAACTTGACAAGACTTTCGATATCCTCGTCAAAACTTTTCGCCTTATGTACTTTTTCTATTTCACACTTATCAGCGTTCAAATCACGTGCGATCGTATCGAGATCAAGGAACACGATGCAGATGGGAAAATTCTCGAATCTCGCCATCTAGACAAGAGTACTCGAAATCTATTACCCTTTATTACAACCGTGCGGAATGTAAAAAGCTCTTAAAACTACTGTGGGAGAGCTAAGGAATTCTTCCAGTTTAAATGTGAGAATACTTTATGGCCGCGATAGCTGTTAGCACTTGAGAAATTGAATTTCGTCGGCGTGGCCCGCCTGCTGATTGGTCTGAACTGAATCAGCCATATTGCTAGAACCTGACTTGTCATATCATTGAAGCTGTTTCAGTGTTTCAGCTTTACTTTATTATTGTATAAGCAATATTTTGTGAGAAATGTTGAAGTAAATCGAGTAAAAGTTTTATGAAGTTGGAAGTTTGCTTAAACTTGTGTACGAGTTTGTATGGTGTTTATAAAAGCAACATTTATTAGTGTCGGTAACTAGATGACCTGGACGCGAACTGAAATGGGTGGTTCGAGGGTCTCACGAAAAGAATACCTGGAAAGATATGCGGGAAGCCTTTGCCTAGCAGGCGGACTTCCATGGCAACAAAATCAATATTTGGTGAATACAAAAGTGTTAGGTAATTGATTACTCGATTTATTGGTCCTTTTTAATGGAACAAATCAGGGAAGCATGGCACAAAAGGGTTTAGCAGTGTGTTGGAATAATGTTTAATGTGTAGGTTTTACAATGTACTGCCCACACTTAGCCCGCGTGGTGGATAACAGTCCCACTCCCTTTCATAGCAAGAAGGCCTGCGTACCAGCCGTGGAAACTTAGACCAATTATGACAAATCTTGATTGCGAGCAGTGGTGGCCCATTGGTGGCAGCCCCGACTTACGAGCAGTAAGTCGTGGGTTCGAACTCAGGCAGGCGCATTACTTTGTGTAATTTATTTCATCAAAAACGGTGAAGGAAAACATCGTCAGGAAATCGGCATGTCCTAGAACTAAAAATTCGAAGTAATATGACATCTACCAACCCGCAATGGGCCTGCGTGGTGGATTACAGCTAGGTCGTAGAGTTATTGGGCACACTTACTGAAGTACTACCTACGGAAGACCGAAATGCAGGAAACCTTGCGGCGATAAACCAAGCCTTCTTTACTGATAGTACTCATACACTTACTGCATATTTATTTATCCCAAATCGTATCTAAGATGAATATGACGTAGACTTAATTTTACGACAAACGAAGATTCGGATTCAAACAGATTAAAATTTTGATGAGTCTATGAAAATTATGGAAACGTACAGTGCCCTGCACCATTACCTGACCAATCTAACAAAGCAAAAAAATTAAATTAAAAATTTAAAAAACCCCCGACACAAAAAACCTCTAAAAAGCCAAAAATAAATTAATCCAATCGTCGTAGCGTCGGGGGTCCGCTTTGTTCTGTGCTTGTACTAAGCGGTCTTCTTAGCGGTCCCCCGACGCTACGACGCTTGGATTAATTTATTTTTGGCTTTTTAGAGGTTTTTTGTGTCGGGGGTTTTTTAAATTTTTAATTTAATTTTTTTTCATGCTTTTTAAACTTATTTTTTTTTGCCTAGCCTTGACTTTCCTACTCCTGGTTAACGAAACCAAGGAAAGATATAAATTAAACAAAATATAAATGGGGGGGGGTGCACCCCCCCCCCTCAGCAATGCCCATGGTGACAAGCGACAACATTTCAAATAGACTACCTGTGAAAGTTTTTAAATCCCTACATCAACTAGAAAAGACGTGATGATCTTCAAACGGCTGAGCAGATTTTCATGAAACATAGCTAAGAACACTCTCGATTAAAATACCTTTCAAACGACACCACTTTTATCCAAATCGGTTCATCCGTTTAGGAGCTACGATGCCACAGACAGACACACAGATACACAGATACACAGATACACACGTCAAACTTATAACACCCCTCTTTTTTGGTCGGGGGTTAAAAAGAGGTAAATCGGTCAGGTAATGCTGCTCATTGACTGTACTTTAGTATTCTTACGATTTTTTTAATAAACGTTGCCCCTACACTAGGAATTTCTCCTGTATCGTGGGTGCGTTTACAAACATTTAAACTCACAAACACAAACAGCCACACCCGGAAAAACTACCTGTAGGTCATACAAATATTTGTTCCGTGCGGGGATCGAACCCACGACACGCAGCGCAGCAGCCAATCGCTTAACCACTGCGCAAACCGTGCCATTTAGCTCTGTATGGCGTCGTAAATAATAGCACCATCCAATATTTTCCCGTGGGTACCGTAAGAGGCGACTAAGGGATTTGCCAGAGAATGGGCAGCAGCGTTCTCTGTGCTTTTTTAGCAACCGTACTGCGATCGCCAATCCGCCTGCCAAGCGTGGCGATTATGGCAAAATCCCCCAAAATGTCAATATGGCGACACTTGGGGGAGGCCTATGTCCAGCAGTGGACGTCTTTTGGGCTGAAATGATGATGATGATAAAACCGTGCCATCAATTTATCTCATAATAATATTCCATGGAGATAACATTTTTTCTTGGAATAGAACCCAATTGTTGTGTAAGCAGATTGTTAGATAATTTATCGGCTTTGCTAATTATCGGCTTGCAGATGGTTTTTTGACGCGGACACTGTCTGCAAGCCTACAAAGAAGAAAAACCCCGTATTGTAATGAAACTCCATGCCAGCTTAGGGTTCAAAGTATTACGAGTTACTACTGACATTATGCCTACTGTACATCATCATTATCATCATCAGCCTATAATGTTCCCACTGCTGGGACACAGGCCTCCTTTCTATGAGAGGGAGTGGGCTGTAATCCACCACGCGGGCCCATTGCGTGTTGGTAGATGTCACATGTCTTCGAATTTTTAGTCCTAGGACATGCCGGTTTCCTCACGATGTTTTCCTTCACCGTTTTTGAGAGCAGCGGTGATGAAATAAATTACACAAAGTAATGCGCCTGCCTGGGTTCGAACCCACGGCTTACTGCTCGTAAGACGGGGCTGCCACCACTGGGCCACCACTGCTCTCAACCGCTGCTCCTACTGTACGCACAGCAACAATCCTGAATCCGCTCCAACCGAAAGGTATAATTCTCTCAACCACCCTCCAATACTGAGTGTGGTCTCTTCCAAATCATTCCACTTTTGGCGGTTTTGTGTCATGGCTATCTAGTTACTTCTGCCCACTTTAATGAGATCATCTGTCCACCAAGTCGGTTATCTTCCCACATTACTCGGTCCTGTCTGTGGTCTCCACTTCAGCACTTTCTTCCCCCAGTCATAAATCATAATGACCTACCACCAAATAATCCGCAAATCCACTATGGAAGAATTCACGAAGAATTCTCATCGACATAATGACATTCAATATGTCATAGAAACATCATGAATAATGGAAGATAATGGCCAAAAATTCGCCATGAGCACTGAAACGTGAAATCGCATTCACACTTGAGCCATTAATCGAACGTGTCTTTGAAGGGTTTCCTTGAAATCCGACATTTTCGTCCCAATTGTTGCCATTAACCTTTCCGTCCCGCGCGTACCGAATTCGGTACGCGCGGGCGTTACCGCTGATCCTCGCCGTACCGAATTCGGTACGCCGAGGATCAACGGCGCACCGGCAAACTTAAACGCTAATATTAAAAAAAGTAAATTTCTAAATCGTTCTGTCAAAATTTACCTCTATGGTCAACTAGTAGTCGATTCAAACAAAACCAATCGTTAGTAATACTAAACGGCACAACATTATTAAATTTAAAAAAAAAAACTCGTCTATGTCGAATGTCAAACGTCAATGGCAACCCGTGTTATTATGTTCGGAAAAGTGTTGTTTTTGTGAGATATACGTTGTAAAACTTTGGTAAGTAAATGTATAGTATGTTATAAGTGTATAATGCAACTTTTTAGATAGTCATTTGCTTGAAAAAATAACAAAAAAATTATGATTTGAGCCAACAAAAAATCCTTTGTTGTGAAGTTTGTTATTCGAAATTAAAAAATATAATTTGACTCTTTAACCATGTAAAATGGTCTTGGAAACAATAGTAGCAAAGAAAAAATAGTGATAATTCATTATTTCATGTATTCGAGGCATATCTATTCATATTTATTGATATTTCAAGTATTTTCATGCTTTGAACAGCGGAATTCTAAAATGGCCGATTCTAACAAGAAGTTTGAGTTAGGATCTTATAAGAATAATATATGTAGGACTCCTAAAACACACTGTCATTAGATTACTTGTATATTTGTGTTGTTAGATATAAATTTTCGTGTAAATTGAATGAGTAGTTTTACCAAACAAAAATAAGCAACGAAAACAGACGTATTTGCTGCGATCTCTCTCATATCTATGGGATATGTATAATTCTCAAGTAGTTCTAAAAGAGTTGTTTATTATTAATAAATGGCCCCGTTCATCACGAACCCGACACTGTTTACCGTTTAAGATTAGAGCTAATATAACTCGAGTTATAAGTGTTTATCTTTACGATATCGGATGACTCACGCGATGGCGTAATCAAGTGGCCCCCGAAGGGCTACACGCGGGGTTTTACTGTTCGCGCGAAAGGATAGAGAGGTTAAGCCTTTATCGTCTTTTGTTACAATTATTTTTATTTGGGGCAGAATTTGTATTAATTTGTCTGGGTATTACATTGCTTTGAGTCGTGTAGCGTTCATAATGTTCATATAATTCATCTTAAAATTCATGTACAGTTTTGTCATTGCGTGTAAGGTACTCATAGATAACAAACAATATTTCTGCCTTTATTTTTGTTTCTGAATCATTTGCAATCTGGAAATCTCATATTCCTACCAAGAAATGAATTATCTATTTCGTAGACCGTAGGTCATTATTTTTATTATAACAAAATGTATTAAGTATTATTTTTATACAGAATATATTATTTTTTATGATAACACTTGTATTTTATTACTTGAATCTTTACGCAAATGAACTCAATATTTCTGTCAGAATTTCCAAGGGAAAGTAGTACCTATCCAAAATAAACGTATGTTCTAATTTTGACATTTCAGGAATGTTCGTCCCAAAAAATAAGACACTAATGTTGGCATCTATTTTTTTCTTAGAAATACGTCTTAGAACTAACAAGTTGTGTGTGTGGGCAATTGTGGGCCCACCAGAGAAAACACGCGTTTGGTTCGAGGATCCTCGATTTTCGATTGGGGTGGAGGGTACGTTACGAAAAGATTCAGTTTTACGTAACTTTGACGTAGTACTTATAATGTATGTTCCAGACTTGTGCCACATACCATTTTATATGGAGAATGCTACAATGCCTATTATGATTATGGATTGACTTCTTCTTTTTTTTGTGGTCACTTCTGCGACAGATGTGCGCTGAGGTTCTGGGTTCCGATTCCCGGGTCGGCAAAATTGTTATTGGGATTTTCTATCAAGAATTGCTCAGAAGCAGCCACGGAGTCTCGATCAGTGCCCAGTTGTTGGCAGCTCGCCCCCTACATGCAACTAAACATCACTGGCGAAATGTGGGTACTAATAATAAAAGGTACACCTCCCGTACACAAAATACGCGCTTTCGACGTGGAGTTGCGAAACCAGCCCGTTATACAATACAAGGTAAATCTCTGCCTAATCCTTCAAGGATTACAGCCGTGATTTCACGTTTAATAAATGAAACCAAAAATCACTTCAAACATTTTAATCATCGGTCTATAATCTCCTTCAAATGTTTCAGAGCTTCATCCAAAGCCACGTAAACTTCTTGTGTATTCGGTCTAGCTTCCAGGGAAGCCGTCGGACTCCTAATCAGGGATTTGTGGAGAATACTCTGTGTTAATGGACAGAACACATCCGGATTCATTGATTCAGACTTGGATTTTCCCGTGAGGTAACTCATTAGGATCCCAATGAGGAGAACTGAGACAGCGCCGGCGAACGGACAGTATGTGAAGGAGATTCGGAAGAGAGATTGTAATGGCTTCGTCGGGAACTGGTTACTGAAACAAAAAATACTTTAAGCATTCACATTTACATCAGTGGACTTATAGTAAAACGCCATATAGCCCACGAAATTCAAATTTTCTTAAGTATTTTGCAATTTGCCGGCCATTGTCAAGCTGTATGTTGCTAATTGCAAAAAAAAAAATAAGAAAATTTGTATATCGCGGAAAAAATTGGGAACAAGACAAGACTTATCGGTCGATAGTTGTTGAGGTCCGACTTACCTCCTTTTTTATGTAGCAGTATTATATTAGAGTGGCTATTAGTGTTTATTCATTTTAAGAAATGTTTTTTTAATCTAAACTAATATTATAAAGAGGAAAGATTTGATTGTTTGTTTGTTTGCATTGAATAGGCTCCGAAACGACTGGTCCGATTTGAAAAATTATTTCAGTGTTAGATAGCCCCTTTATCGAGGTTATAGGCTATATATCATCACGCTACGACCAATAGGAGTGGAACAGCAATGAAAAATATAGCGAAAACAGGGAAAATGTGACGCAAACGAAGTTGCGCCAGATATCTAGTTGTACATAAAGTACTTTCTTTAATTATTAGGAAATAGGCTGGTGCCACATAGAATATAACTTAGTCAAATTATCTTTATCTTAGCGTGTCGATGACGTTAAAATTGAGTTAGGTAGCCCAAAATTTGGCGACGAGTTTGACATTTTCAAGCAACAGTTTCAATTGTCCCATCATTTTTGGGGTAACACCATTTTGGCACCATATTACTTCTAAGCCTCTTCATAGGATGTAATCTCCACTTAAACAGGTTTTCTTTGTTTTGGCCAACTTGTGTCCGGAGTCTATTCAAGGACTTCTAGGTCAGCCATGGCAACTCGTGTCCAGATGTGAGATTTTCAGCAAGTGGCACAAATGTGTCGGATAGGGAAACACTTCTTCGCCACAGCTTGATTTGTCAAATGATAATAAAATAGAATGATTCGTAAATATCATTATAAAATTAATGAATTACCAATAAGCTCAGTAAAAGCATTCTTGCTGTAAGTCCTAACTAATGCATTGTAATTATAATGAAATTCGTAACCATATATTTTGACTGAAAATTGTTGAGTAATTTGCAAACCAATAATAGTAAGTATTAATTAGAGTTGATTTTATTGGAATTGTCTGTTTACCACAAAACGATCATGCATCGATGCGTGATAATTATGTACTTAGTATGTTATAGTATTTCGCAATTCCTACCAATAATGTTATTGTGTAGGTAATACTATAGCATAATAACGTTACCAAACGATATAAACCAGGATAGATTCCAATACGCATTTTCAAAATTTTGACTTCGCAAAAACCTAAAAATGCTTTTTTTTATTGATACATTCGACTCGCTCAGGAATGCATATCGAAGGGTTTCAATATTAAAGATTATTTAATTCCTTGTTGTATTTTTAACAAATCAATGTAACGTCCTTTTGTGCTAATTGGTTTTATTATTTTTTTAGTATGAGTTTTACTTGGATACACATAAAGAATGACCATAACTAAACTTTTGGGCTCAGTAATCAAAAAAACCATTTCCAGTCCTGAGCCTGAAAAATGCCAATTTTTCAGTTTAAAACTTAATAGAACTTTATCATTACGAACAAAACTTCATCACATAGAATAGTCCAAGAGACTGGCGTTTTAAAAAAACCGACTTCCTTGAAGAAAAGTCATAAAAGAACAGGGAATCGAGTAATAGTAATATGGGTAAAGTTTTAATAAGGGGGGAATAAAAGTGACTCAGCTCGCATCCAACTTACGGACGAAGATTAAAACTTCGGCTTAGGTACGGTCAACACACACTTGTTTTACGAAAACGAACTTTACTTCAACGACACAAAAGCGCTGTCAACTGACGAGTTGCTTTCATAGACGGTTGGCTGTACGTCAAACCGAGTGTGAAGTCGGTTGTAATAAAACCGTTCTTGTGTCATAAAATCGTTGATATGGTTTTTATTTCACTGCCTAATTAGGATCGTTACTTTCGTAATGATCTTCTTTCGTATCAGCAGAAACAGTCTTGATTAAAACATTGTTCAGTCAGCAAAGTTTTAGTAAAGTTTATAGGTACAACCACAGAGGTAAGAGCAAATGCGACAGAACCAGACGCAACTACTACCACTGTTGGTAGTTTAGAAAAATAATTGCAACTGCCACCATTGGTGACAGACCGATGGGAACAGATCGGAATAAACCACCTGACATTGTGTGCCGCATGCCGAACGAGTGGTGGGCACGGAACACAGACTTAGTAATATGAACATTAAACCGCAAGGCAGGGCCACAGTAGACCACGAAGGAGATGGTGGGGTGACTTGGAAGCGGCACAGTACCGGCACCATGGAAAGAATGGAGAGAGGCCTTTGCCCAAGAAATGGGGAGTGTGGTTTCTTTAATCATTAGAAAGATCTTACGAAAGATAAGTTGGTAAGAGGACATTGCTTGATAATTTTAGAGACTCCGGTTAACTGTTTAAGTTTGGTTGTCTGTTTAAAACTGGTGTTAATTTTAAATGAAGATGTCATGTAGTGGCCAATCGGCTTTAAACGCAGCTTATGCACTGACTATGTCAGGGATTGGCAAACCCAACTGTTCATTACTGATGCATAGTCCGACTTCATACTAATCCCTGAATCATAGACGGAATTGTTCCTACTTGCTCCTGTACTAGATTCGATATTAATACAAGAAAATATTAAGGCTCAATGTGTATGATGTTAGTACAAAAATAAAGTCTTAATCTCGTCCAACTTCAAACATGTTTAAAACCTCTACTAGTGAGACAGGGAAGTAACATCTTATGTAACAAATTTTCTAAATATTGAGTTTTATTCTGCAATACTTACGCAGCGTTCGGAACTACTTTGGTTATGTTGGCCAGTACATGGGTGTAATTGGCTCTCCCACAACCCGTTGTGGCTAATGGTTTGCCCTGAAAGGTCAATGCTCCAGTGGCCAAAGCATTTTCAGCACCAATGAGCAACCAACCGCAGAGGATCAGACTTAATAGACAACCACTTAGAGCACCCTGAAAAAAGATGACAATAAAAACTTAACTAAAAAAAACGAAAAGAAAATTCCTAATTTTATTTTCCGACTACCGAAAAACAAAATCTTTTTAAGTTACAAAAAACGCCATCTATGTTCGCTCACAGGAAACTATTTATAGCAGAGCCATCTGTGACCAATAAAGTGTATTAACAAATGTTGGATAAGAGACGCCGAGTACGGACAGATCTACAATGCAAGAGCCCTTGACGAATTTTTATGGCAACCAGTTCGGATGGAACTCGATAGATGGGGATTTTGCAAATAAAAAAAAACGTGCCAGGTACGAATCCGACAACATGAAGGGATTCGCACATATCAATTCAACATTATTGTTTTTTTCCTGAAGAGTATGCATTAGAGTAAACTATAGACGTTTTCATGTATTTCCATTATTAATATCACGCCGAAAAAACACGATTCTTGTATGGTAAAAAAACCTAAAGGGTTGTATAGCGTATGTTGCTATAGCGGCTATACTAATACGAATTTTATGTAAATATTGAAATTTGGATGGTATAGGCTATGTACCTATACCATCCAAATTTTAATTTAAAAGAATATTCTACATATTTTCAGACAAACGGGCACCTTAGTAATAGCACAGACTCTAGTTGGCACCCTTTGTGTACGAAACTTTATCTTTCTAATGAGGTTTATAATTATGTATTTTTTAAACTTACAGAACAGTTCGCCCTGGAGCACACTATTCCAAGAGTGAACAACCCTAGCAGAGTTCCAGCTGTGACACCGGTTACTCCTGAAGCGACGTGCTGCAGACGATCTAGTTCCTTTGCAAACCATACTACTGATCCACAGTATATGCCAACCAGCACGCAGAGACCCTGTTATGTTAATTATAAAATAATAATAATTAATTATTAGACAATAAAAAGATTTTCTATTAGTACAGATGGCCTACCATGACGTATTAAAACATTATTGTTTTACTCCTTTTCCAGTGTGCGAAAGAAATGGCGCTAGACATCCTGTATAGGTCCGTCTCTTTCCCACACTGGATTAAGAGTAAAACAAATCTGCTTTTAGACGTCATGGTAGGCCAGCTGGTTAGCTAAGCTTTGTTTATTTATGTCTTTAAGGTGTTTTCTTTGTTTTAATGAGAATGAAAAATGTTTATTCAGTCCCAAAAGTTACATGCTATACATGAGTTGAGACAGCCCCAGTAAGTAATTAAAAATACTTGTGTTGGGGTTGACTCGCTACTTCCCTTATTTAATACAGTATTGAGAATATATTCTTAGCAAAGAATACAAAATAAAACAAAACCCAGCCAAGAAGCAAACCTGGTAAAAATATTTAATTCTTAGTCTCTATGAACTTTTTCTATTTCATGCTTGCTTGTTATTTTATGCTACACAACACTTTTTTCTTTGTGCCTATTATTGCTATTATTACGGAATGGAAAGGACACCGACGCACAAACCGTTACCAATACATATAGACACATTTCGTCGATAATTTAAAAAAAAAACAGCAGTGTTCTACAATAGTGCAATACCTGCACGGTCAAAATGTTTGGAGAAATGGTTTTTATTTTTTAAATTGAAAAAAATGCTGTATTCCGGTTTCAGAATGATGTACTGAATAACCGTAACCGGTAACCGTTTGTGCGTCGGTGTCCCTTTGACCCTATATTTGCAGAAAACAAGCTCTTGTCATAGGGAATGTCTGTAAAAAGTGCGGGTAGGTTGTTCGAGGCCGAAGACAAATTAATGAAACGTTAGGTGGTCTAAATATGTTCTTATACTACTTCCACGCCACGTCCGCGTCAGTCAGACGTAGGCGGGCAGCCTAAGGCTGCGTTACACTATTGCTATCAGAGTGTTATTTTTTTCCTACAAAAAATCGGTCACCGGTTATCGGACGTGGGCGGGCAGGCTTATAAGAACATATTTAGACCACCTAACGTTTCATTAATTTGTCTTCTGCCTCGAACAACCTACCCGCACTTTTTATAGACATTCCCTATGACAAGAGCTTGTTTTCTGCAAATATAGGGTGGAAGGGACACCGACGCACAAACGGTTACCGGATACGGTTATTCAGTACATCATTCTGAAACCGAATACAGCAATTTTTTCAATTTAAAAAATAAAAACCATTTCTCCAAACATTTTGACCGACAGATAAGGATTTGCGCATATTCCTACCTATTTCTATTATTTTTATTTCTTTTTTATCTATTTATAGGCAATCAATCAATCAATCAAATCATTTAATTTGGATAACAAAGATCTATAACATATACAGGGTGTAACGGAAAGGGTATATACATACTTAAGGGTGTGCTACAGACCATCAAACTGAACATGTTTTTCCATGGGACCAACATCGTCATAGCGAAAAAAATATCAGGTGCCCCATACATTTGGGTCGAATAGGTATTGAAACTTTGTATGGGGCAGCAGATAATTTTTTCGTTATTACGATGTTTGTTTGTGGAGTAACATGTTCAGTTTGATGGTCTGTAGCACACCCTTTAGTATGTATATACCCTTTCCGTTACACCCTGTATACTTTACAAACTATCACACATATTTATTAAAACTACGTAAATATTTTATAAACTATGTTGTACGTGTGTTGTTGTAACTGGGTTGTGTTGTTGTATGTATGTTTTTTTTTATGTTCTTAGTCTTCTGTTTTCGGGTTAGTAGATTCAATTCAATTAACTTACCTTCATGATCCTACAACAGGCATTCTCATTGGTACTTTGAGGCATCCAGGGTCTTATAAATTCTTCGAACAGTACTCCAGCAATGGAATTTATCAATGAAGCAATGCAGCTGCAACAAGAAACACCTAAATGGTAAACTAATATAAACTTTAGACGTATAAGAATAGAGAAAGTTTTAGTCCAATAATAATCATGTGTCTCACCCAGTAGTTGCGCTGAATATGGAGATAATGAAAATTCCGCATATGCCAGGAAACATCAGAGATAAGTTGTTAAGAAAATGAGGGACGAGCTGTAATACAAAAATGTTTGTAAAATCAGCTAACCGAACACAATAAAAAAAATGTATTTAAATAGTAAAATTAAATAAAATTAAAGTGTCTCTTTGTAATTCCAAAATAAAATCTTTTTTAGAATGCTTATGAAAGTAGCTACCGTACCGTAGTTATAACAGAAAACTGTTTTTAAATTTTAGTGTCTCGGTCAGTGTGTATGCTCCGGGTAATCTTCGAAACGGCTGGACCGATTTAGATTGGCAGACAGCTGACTTCATAAGGAGTAACTTAGGCTACTTTTATATTAGAAAAAGAATAAGATTCAAAAAGGGAAGTAATATTTTTATAATAATTTCATGGAGATGAAGTTGCGGGGCACACCTAGTTAAAAATAAAAAAGTATAAAAATACCTGCTCATGTTTCTTAATCTGGCCAGTAAGCAACGGATCACACCCAGCAAACCACGCATACAACGCCAATCCGAGGAAGCAAGACAGTAGCTTCATAAGTATCACCCCTACACATGATATAGTTAGGCAAATTCTAGCCTGGCTTATTGTAGGCACAGCTAGAAGCTTCTGCAGTGTAGACTGGCTAAAGGCTATCTTCCATAGCCAGTTTGTGGATAGAGCTAAGGTTACTGCAAAGAATGATGTGTGGTGGGCCAGTTCTGGATCGGGGCTGAAAAGTGTTGAGTCTGTGTTGAGTTGTCTAAGTATTGAGTGATAATTATGGTGTGAGCAAAATTTCTTTATGAAATGAATCCTTGGTATAAAAAACGTAAGCAAAAAAAACAGTTTTTTCTACCAAGAACGTTTTGTTTTGTTCGTTTGAAGCGAGCGATAACATTCTTAGTTCTCTAGATTTTAATTTATGATCTAGATTATCTTTGTTCTACTTTTGATTAGACAGCTTCTGTTTTTCGTTCAAAAGAATATCAACTCGGTGCAGTTAGGCTACGGTTCAACCATAGTTTTGATCCAACAACTACATTGTTATAAAACAGCAATTTCCTGTTTTGTACCTATTACTCGAAAAGGAATGAAGGATATAAATAGAAATAACTTACTCATATAAAACCAATCTCCCACCATGACTAGCAATTTCCCACATCTTCTTGAATCCCATAGGCAGTAAAGCTAAACCGCTTGGTAGCGCAGTACCAGCTAGAGCTAAGAATGTGGTCATGATACCTATAGATACTATTGCTCGTAGACCACCGACTGCACTGAAAGTTGCGCAGACGACGCACAACACAGCTGTTACTCGTCCCGCTAAAGGATTTGTTACTGAAAAGAATATGAATAAAGACACAGTCTTATAATCAGATCTTTAAGTACCGGTGCGTGCTGTACCGGGTGCGATTGCACTATGAAAATCGCTCTTACTACAATGACATAAAAGTCTATCAATGTTAAATTGTTACTAATAATGTGCAGTTCTAGTTGTATTGACAGAGTTTATACTTTCTCTATCAGGGCACAGAGATGATTTATGTATCTTTTTCAATCATTTAAAATGTATAAGGCCGGAGCCCGGACGTGATATTTCAACTTGCTCACTTCCCATGTTCCTTACTTCATACGTCTTTATGGGACTAACTGGCGAAATAAAGAAAAAGAATGAAGAAGAAGATCAAAAAGAGAAAAAAGTTGATGAATGTACTATTAGTATAGGTACTACAACTCTGTCATTCAAATGATATGTAAGATTTATCATTCAAGTATTTGCTTAAAGTATAAAATCCCTTACCCAATCTGAAAGCCATAAGAGGCACGTAAGGCACAATTGGCAGCAGCATTAACTTGCTGACGACGAACAACACCGCAGCTATCGTCCGCGTGTGTGTTGAGAACCTTATCTCTAAGTATTCGAAACTTGATGAGAGCTGTAGCTTGTGGAACACTGGAAATAAACCGGTGATGGTGTTTAATATAAAGGAATTTTACCAAAAGGCATCTTGGTCATAATGATACATCAGGGTCCTTAACTGGAATCAACATTTCAACATATGGTTTGAAACTAATAACGGTAATAATATTTATTGTTCGTTTTACTCTATTGTAAACATAATTATGAAAATCATCAAGGTTTTTGCGTCTAAAGATGGTCTGAATTCATAAATTACCAAAAGGTTTTTCATCGCAATTTCAGAATTGTTTGACGATAACACCCTCTGTCAATGCCATTTAAACATTAAGTTGCAAGAATTTTGTATAACTGACAGTAAGCTAAATTGCTCACTGTACAGTGGTACAGACCATTGTCCAGGGTGTAGGTTTTGTTGTTTGTTGGAACTTTGGAGGTGAAATTACCGTTTTAAAATCGTAAGCTCAATTTTCTAATAAGGCATTCAGTATAAGATGAATTAATAGCAAGATTGCTTTTTAGTTAAAGTTTAGGAAACGGCGTATTATTGCTTTTTAATCACGACGACGGGCTGAATTCATTGACCTGTTGGCCTACCATGACGTCTTAAAGCAGTACTGAATTACTCTTATTCCAGTCTGGGAAAGAGACGGAGGATACAGCTACACAGAATTGCTAGCAATCTTGTATACAATACAATGTTTTAAGACGTCATGGTAAGCCACCTGTTTGCGCGTTGATGCCCCAACCAACTCTTATAACCTACAGGCTATACATAGTGTTTTTTTAAGTGACAGTATGGGGAAAACAAAGCCTTATTGGAGATTATAATTTCTATGAGTACAAGTTCGGTTGTTTGAAAATAGGAACCTGATTAAATCCTTATCGCCCTTTACGACATCCTCTGTCAAGATTTAATTGGATACCAGTATTACTTCACTTAAGCACCTTAAGCAAATGTCATTACAGAAGAGATAATATTTACCAGGCAAATAAATAACAGCTGTGAGGAAAGTGACGATGATGAGCGAGAGAGCTGATGCCCAGTACTGCGTGCCTCTGAGGTATATTTCTACAGGAACTCCGAGTAGAGTGATACTCGTCAAATGACTGGAAGAAAAGGATAACTCAGTTTTAATGTTATAAAAACCTTTAGTACGTAGCTCATAAGCTCGAAATCACACTGCTCTCTAAAGGAGATCCAAATAGTGGAAATATTACAGGCTGATAAGTAATGGATATGGTTAATCAAAATGTGACTAAAGTAGCGAATATAAAATTAAATGTGGATGGAAAGGGAGAGGAAGACTAAGGTCACGATGGATGGTGTGGTGGTGGTGGTGTAGTGATATGAAAGAAAAGGAGTTAAATGATAGCGTAAAAGTTGATAGAGTAGAATGGAAGGTAGAAAACGAGTGGTACCAACCCCAAGTAGGAACATGAAATAAGGGCAGGTAGATAATTATGGTTTATGGTTAGTGTCTTATGATAGGACCAGCAGAGCAGCGGTGGCCTAGTGGTGCCAGCCCCGACTTACGAGCAGTAAGTTGTAGGTTCGAACCCAGGCAGGCGCATTACTTTGTGTAATTTATATCATCACCGCTGCTCTCAAAACGGTGAAGAAAAAAAATATTGTAAGGAAACCGGCATGTCCTAGAACTAAAAATTCGAAGACATGTGACATCTACCAACCCGCACTGTGCTCGCGTGGTAGATTACAGCCTACTCCCTCTCATTGAGAGGAGGCCTGTGTTCCAGCAGTGGGAACATTATAGGCTGATGATGATGATAGTACCATATTGGCGGGGTTTGGTGAAGGTTTGCGTTATTGCAACAACCGGGCCTACAATTTCGTTGCATCACGAATTATTTGTGCACACACGAATGTCTGTGGCGGTGCTGTCGGTAAATTGACGAGCATCAAAGGGTTTCGTCGCTATAAACTTCTCTGACGTGGCTATACAATGTGTTGTTTTGCATTCTCGTCAAATTCAAGGAGGTAATTATGCTAATGATTCTCGAACCAAATCAACAATAAAATAGGTAGGTGTTTTTTTTTTTTTTTTTTTTTTTCTTATTTACCGAAATCCGTAAGTGTGAACCAGCCGTATTAAAACGCGGCCCGTCTGTTACCGCGCTTACACGCACACAAAGAAACGCTAACAATACATACACAACGCAAACGCAACGAACATACGATAATTTCATAGGTACCTATTCCCTACCACGCACGGCGCGGGCGTGCGGGTATGCCAGCGGGGTGCGCGGGCGCACTCTTCGCTCGTGCGCCTATCCACCCCCCGCCGTCCCGGAACCAAATAGTGCCAACCAAATTTCGCTCCTAGGTACATCGTTGAGACGTAGGTGCAAAGTGCAAGATGACGGACAATTACTCAAACGTCGAGTTGGTAGAGATGGTCCGCATGTATGCCATCAGTGGAGACAGCCTACGTGGAGCAGTACGGTGTTTCCCCTCAATATGGTCGGCATGTACGCGAGTACTTAACCGAAAAGTTTGGTGACCATTGGATGGGTCGCGGAGGACCTGTGGCCTGGCCCGTTCTCCGGACCTGACGTTTCTAAACTTTTATTTGTGGGGAGACGTTAAAAGGTTAGTTTACTCGGAGAAAGTGGCAAGTGTTACAGAATTACGTGAAAAGATAATTAGTGCTTTCGACACTTTAAAAAGGAATGTGATAGTGCTACGTAAGCTGAAGGAAAACCAGCTACGTCGTTGTCGACTGTGCCAAGAATGTGGTGGTGGCAACTTTGAACATACCTCCGGATAACTTAAGTAGGTAATTTATTTATTTGTACATAGACTATCATTTTGTAAATACGTTGTTAGCTTAATCAATTTTATTAGTGTAAATAAGTTGATTTCAAATTTTTAACTACGCCAATAATACCTAACAGTCGAAAGTATTTCTACATACCTACTTAGCTAGCACATCTTTCCGATTCCAACACACTTAAAAAACAATTTTAGATTTAGTAAATTGGTACACCAACTAAGGTACTAACCACCAATAAATTCAATCCACAAATAAAAACAAAATCATTACGAAAACTTTAGGCTGAATTTACCTACGTACAATGTTCAGAGTGTTAGTGTAGATAGCAATAAAGCAAAACTAACATTTTATTAATCATCTGAGAACTACCGAACTTAGGTAAGTACAGGTCAGTGAACTCTTCTTTGGCACACTAGTATTGTTGTCGTTAGTAAGATTTCCGTATTCCAATGATGCTTAAAAATTAGTTTAGTATCAAGCGAAATTTATGACAATAATGTAGGTGATTTTCGAAATAAAATTAGGCAAAATTTGCTAGGTACCGGTCGCCGTAGGTCATCGCACGGTCGCAACACTGTTGCATTTCGTAGGTAAGACGTCGACTGTCGACTCTCACGCACACAGAGCAGCTGCATTGTCGCTGTGTGTGTAGTTGGGTGATTCTGTTTTAAGTGTTTTGGATCAAGGGTTTTATTCTGAAATACTGTTAAATTTCAACAATAAAAAAAGCAACGCTTATTAATTATAGACCGGTACCGACCTTTAAATTGATTATTTATGTGTTTTATGACAACCTCCTGAAATTTGACGAGGATGCAAAACAACACATTGTATATCGCTATTGCATATTTTTTTTTGGGATCATGGAGTGGAAACTCCACATGCCTAAATTGCGATTTAGATGACAAGAACATGGCCCATGCCCGAACACGAAGTTTTTATCGCAACAACCCGACACGAATATGCGTCCGATGTGTATGTGTGTCACTTTGTCTACATCTCTTTTTTAGGGTTCCGTACCCAAAGGGTCAAATGGGACCCTATTACTGAGAATTCGCTGTCCGTCTGTCCGTCCGTCCGTCCGTCCGTTCGTCCGTCCGTCTGTCCGTCCGTCTGTCACCAGGCTGTATCTCATGAACCGTGATAGTTAGCCAGTTGAAATTTTCACAGATTATGTATTTCTGTTGATGCTATAACAACAAATACTAAAAACAGACTAAAATAAAGATTTAAGGGGGGGTCCTATACACAAAAGTATTTTTTTTGTTGGTTTTATTAATACAATCGTACGGAACTCTTCGTGCGCGAGTCCGACTCGCACTTGGCCGGTTTTTAGTATCTCCTTTCGCAGGTATGCTGGAAGAGATTTGAAATAAGCATCATTTTTGTACGTATTTTCTTTTCCTTTCTTCTTTTCTGTATTTAGTGTGTACATAAATTGTTAAATAAATAAATAAATGTGGTAATTTTATAATGATGATGCTGAACACGAAAAAGTTTAATAAAAAAACCTTGATGATGATGATGAATTCATGACGTTACCAAATGAATAGCCTTAGTTACAGGGTAGCAAATATTATAGTGGAAAGTCACATGCACGAGATACCATAACATTGTTTATTAGAATAGATTCATAGTATCCATTGTATTGTTGTAATAGGTAAATGTTGAAAAAGATAAGACTTTGACCGTCATTCATTCATTATTATACATAGTAATAAATATAAGCATAGCTTTTATTTATGTAGAAATTAATATGTCATACATATTATGCTACGAATTTTGCTGGTGGGTGGGTACTGTTAGAAATAATATGTTTCGAAGAGATTTGATGATAGATGCAACAGATTATTCAAGAGAGATGAATCATTATTAAAACTTAATAAAAAAAAACAAAACCCATCCTATACAAGGTGTTGTTTTGCATCCTCGTCAAAATTCAGGATGTTGTCACAAAAGACATAAAAAATCAATATAAATAACGGTACCTTGTTAACTATTAAAAGACACTGCATATTGTTGCTGTTGAATTAGACAGTATATCAGAATAAAATTCTTTAACGTGGTTTAAGGATTTGGAAATTATCGAATAAACGTTTGAGATTTTTTGCATGTGTGTAAGCGAGGTTTTAAGGCGCGGATCAGATGAGCCGCGTTTAATATACCTACGGGTGTGAACCACCACCACTTTACCGATTACTATAAACAAGAAAAAAAACTACCCATTTTATTATTGATTCGGGTCGAGAATCATTAGCATAGTTTCCTACTTGAATTTACCGAGGATGCAAAATAACACCTTGTATTCAATCACAGTAAAGCAAAAGTAAGGTAAGGCGCTTTTCAAAAAACTTGCTAGGATTAGGCCAATATCATTCAACTAACCTCCTTTTCTTTTCATTTGTCCTAACGACATGATAAACAAACAAATACTTGGGTTGTATTGAATCAGTTAAAATCTTAAGAGAAGACACAACAACAAAAATCATGTAAAAATCACTCACCTCGAAATAAGGGCCAAAGTAATTGATATAACCGACATATTCTTTCCACCAAACAGGAACCCGGCAACCGTATTATACTTCCTATTAATAACATTATAATACACAATAATTCCTATTATAACACCTAATATAATGCCAAACAAACAATACTCCGCGACATTAAAATAAATTGGAGAAACGGGAATAACGGTTCTGACTTTCAGCATTGTGGACGTCTTTCAGGTGTTGAATACGTATCGCAAATAGCAAGTTTTGCTATCAGAGCGTCTCTTCTAACAATAATAAGAGATATTAAAGATAAAACTGGATTTGACTTCAATCTTTTAGCAAATACTAGAGCGAACTGTTCTGCGACTGTTTGCAGTTTATGCGCCAAATGTGTGGAGTTCTATTTTCTAACTAGGCGTTGATTTGGTTCTATAGGTGATAGGTTTATGCATTTATGTTGGCAAACAGCGTCGATAGTTGATTCTGTGTGCCCAGTTATGTTATGTTGCCCTCATTCATATTTATTTTTTTGATGGATTGTATTTCAGTATAAACTTAAGTTTTTCTTTGATAATAGGTATGCTCCACAAATTGATCGACTCTTGATAAAGGAAAGTATGCTGAAACGCACGGGTTTCTGTTAGAACTGACTAAATAACTCTATTTTTGTCAATCAATTAATTTAGGATAGGTCGATTGTTCGAAAGTTCTGTTTCCAGTAATATGACAGTTCTGTAGTTGAAATCCACTACTTTACACACGACTTTTCTTTACCACAAGTACGACCACTGATCACATATTGAAACTGGAATGTTGGCCAATGCAAAAGACTCATTAACAAAAGCTTCACACTCCTGAGATGAAGCTACTGAGGGGGTCTTGAGACGTGACGAGACTGAACAAACTACGGAACGAGCCTACGTGTGTAGTTTCAAAGTCACCATTATATCAGAGAAACTAACCGAGAAGCCTCTCAGATGGCATGGTCATGTGATGCGAAGAGACAAGGAACATGTAGTGAAGAAAGCAGTGCAACTACCTACCTGAATATAAGAGACGTAGACGACAACCTCCAGCTACGTGGTGAACATGCACGACAAAACTTCTTACTAGAGAAAGAACTGCTCAACTCGACAACCCAGGACAGATTGTCCTAGCGCCAGAAAATTCGGAGAATCGACCCCACTTGGAGTGGTATAGAGGAAGAAGAAGATAAGGAAGAAATACGAACACTAATTGCGAGTGCAACTTGTCCTCTGAAATCAAAAGCAAACCCAAATTATCGATGATTCTGTCTGGACCCTTCAAATCACGAAGAAATGTGGTAATAGTTTGAATAATCTAAGTTGCACCTGTTGCTATTAAAATAAATTACGTGTTATAAAATCCTTCTACTGATGTACTCTCGTACAGTCAACAAAATAAATAACTATGTAAAGAAATAGGTAATCACACTAATCACATACGCAAGAATAATCCGTTAATATCTGTGTTAGGACGTGGACCAAATATAGGTATATATGTTAACGGAAATGTATGAAATCCGTCATCGTATAAAATTCCTAGGAAATGTGTACAATTCCTAAAATCCATAGGATATGTATGAAATATTTTTTAATTAACACTTTTCCTAGGAAATCTATACATTTCCTAAACCGTGATAGGAAATGTATATCATGCTGCAAGTATGCAGCAAACCAAAAAGCATGCAGCATGCAAGCAAGCATGCAGCATGCACCATTCAAGCGAGCATGCAACATGCAGCAGGCAGGGTTTCTGTCACGGCTCCGGCGCTGCGGGCCTCCGGCGGCCCCACGCGTGCTAATCTTCGCAGACGGCTGCTCCTCAGCCCGCGGGCCGCCTCGCCCCTCCGCGCCTACGCGATTTTAAATTACAATCTCGGGGTAGGACAAACAAGACTACGTGGAGTCGGTTTTGCAGCAATTCGGTTCTGTCACTAACTTTTGTTGCAAAGCATATTCAATTTTTAACCAACAATATTATTTAATTGTTACAGAAACTATAGCAAATTGGTTTGATTAGAATTATGTATGGGGCACTACAAGTTCACGACCACCATTTTCACCCAAAGTCTCACAACATCTAATATATTCTTCAGATTAACTTATAGTATAGTTTTTAATTTTATACATTTCCTTCTGTCATATAGGAATTGTATAGAGTTCCTAGGAAATGCATACAATTCCTAGGAAATGTGTGGAGTAAAAAATAATTATGATACTATTTAACACATTTCCTACATAGACTCGGAATTGTATACATTTCCTAGGAATTGTATACAATTCCTAGGTTTCACACATTTCCGGTAACATATACACTAAAAGTATTAGTATTAGTAGTAGAGCATTTAAATTGAGTACCTAGGTTTTGAGATACAGCCAATTGTTTCAATACTTATCACTCTTATTGACTGTACCTGACTAGGCATTTATTGTTTCACTATCAAAGTATTTTACAATGTTAAACATACAGGCGTTCAATTACCCGCAGACGTTATATCTCTCGGTAAATAACAAAAGCAAATAATACTTTAAGCAGAATAAATAGTAAATGAACAATAACTCAATAACTGGTGATAAAAGTCATTATTTTTGAGTTGAACACATCATACATGGGATTTGTGGATGACGAATTGTTTGCATTGTATTTAAGTATGAGGTTACAGGTTCAAGACCTTGCAAGTAGGTACCCTATCAATGTGACATGTAGGTAGTAGATACTTCTTTTTATGTTTGATCTTCAGCACCGTAATGATTATGGATTTCATGCTTTGATGTCTAAAAAGAAAACTTTTATTCTTCAATCGCATCAAAATAAAATTATTCATATTGCACTTAATATCACAATTGTGGACAGCGCCATCTATTGGTGAACAGCGAAACTTTCCATCTCTGTCGTAACTCAAAATGGCCATCACCATTATCCGCAGCGAGCGTAGCGCTACGCCGCGCGCCGCTACGAATTCCTCGCAGTGCAAAGGATAATCTGACTACGGAGCGCTACGGCCAAATACTTGGAGCAATAATATCGAGATGGCGCATTTTCAAGTCCTGTGAAATGATTATTTTGCTATATTTACGAAGTTTGACTATGTATTCGCTTAGGACTTCTAAACTACTTGAAATATGCAGTATTATTAGTAAGTCAGTAGATATTTTTTGAGTAAAGTAAGTATTCATTTTAAGAGGACCTGTGTGTGGGAAGCAGTGTTGTAACCACTGCTATTGCCTTTCATGTTATGCTTCCCTGGTCTGTGTGAATCTCATCCAAGTGTTCTGCACTATCTGCTTTTGGTCGTCTACCCATTATGTTCTACAATATGTCCATATCACAGCCACCGTTAATTTAGGACGCTGATCTACTTGCCATTACGACGTCACATCATATTCTTAGAATATACACACATACCACCAAGCCTGTAATTTTCGGAGGATTAGACAGAGGTGTACCCTATTGTACACCTGTAGCGACCCACAAAAAGTATTACAGCGCCATCTATGACACGACGGAAGAACTAATATCAATCTCCTACATCTCGCAAGCAAAGTTTACATATAGAGAACCCCGACAACAACTGTCGGGCAGTGGCCCACCAGACAACACCTGTCTGGTCGGAGGTTCCTCCCTTTTCTAAGGAGTATCGAGGAACTTTACACCCTGTTCCTCATACCCCCACCCACACTTGGCCAGTAACGTTTAGGTAAGTCCCTCGTAAGTAATAGTGAACAAGCCATTACCATTAACCTCTGTACCATAGAAATATTGTAAAACCCAATGATTTTAAAAGAGT
Source organism: Cerastis rubricosa (assembly GCA_949152445.1). Taxonomy (NCBI): domain Eukaryota; kingdom Metazoa; phylum Arthropoda; class Insecta; order Lepidoptera; family Noctuidae; genus Cerastis; species Cerastis rubricosa. The sequence goes on along the minus strand of OX424542.1, from coordinate 9,695,940 downwards.
AACCATGGAGTTTCTTGCCAGTTCTTCTCCAAAGGAAACGACCAACCCGAACCGAGCACCTTTTTGTCGACGTTTTACAAGTGCCCATGTAGGCCTATGTGAAATAAACATTTTTTTATTTTGATTTTTGTACCAGGTACAATTCAAATCGGACTGCTACCGACAAAAATACGCAGTAACATAACATCACGCCTGTGATTCCGTAGGGGAAATGCAGAGAGATAGGTATACCAAGTAGTACACACCGTTTCGTCAATTATGTTATAAGTCTTATGTAATAGTGGGCGAGCCTAGTGCCATTAGCAGAGTACAAATTCAGACTTCGTGGCTGCTACTGACAAATTCCTGATGGAAAAACCCAATAACACTTCGCCCGACCCGGGAATCAAACCCAGTACTTCATACACAGCAGTCGCGCTTACGACGACTCGGCCAACGAGGCAGTCCCAAAATGGAAATTGAACCGTGGGCCTCATTCTAAGAAAAAATATTAAGAATTATTGCTTGACGTAAGCGAAGCACAGTAAAAAACGAAGTCCAGTAATTATAATCCTATACTTTCCTTAAACTAGATCATCATCAACATCCTTTCCCCAACTATGTGGGGATCGGCTTCCAGTCTAACCGGATGAAGCTGATTACCAGTATTTTACATAGAGCGACTGCCTATCTGATCTCTACAACCCAGTTAGTACTGGGTAATACGATACCTCTTGGTAAGACTGGTTGTCAGACGTTCGGGCCACTGACTACCTGTAACGGCTATTAAAGATCTACAAATGACAGCCGGGGCCAACGGCTTAACTTTCCGAGGCACTGAGGAAACTCGGTAAGTAATGGGTGGTCACCCATCCACGGTCCAACATAGACAAGCGCGGCTTAACCTGAAGATCGACCGAAGCAGCTGTTATTATTCAGCCACGAGCTCCTCACCATAGTGATCTTAATGTTTGTAGCATAACGTAGTTGTCAGGTTGTTTGTCACTGACAAGTCTTCCAAAATCAAAGTGAACTTTATTTTCACAGATAAAAGGTTACTGTTGAATTGTAGCTACAAATGACAGCCGGGACCAACGGCTGAACGTGCTTTCCGAGCCACTTGGATTCTCGGTATGGAAAGGGTGGTCACCCATCCAGACCTAGGCAAACGCATCTTAACATGAAGATTGATCGATTGCTATTATTTATAGCCACGAGTTCCTACCTTTTTTTTTTCGGATTTGAAATCATCAAACGACTTCTCCCGCTCTGGGCGGAGCGGAAGGGAGTGTCAGACTTGACTGACTAAAGCCCATCCATGTTTCTTCTTAGCCCTTTGTGTTCCAGGGCCACGGTATCTCTTTCGAACAACCCGCAGCCCTGGCAGGCATCGGCCCTCTCGGACCCCTTCCGATTTGCTGATATCTCCTTGAGGCGCGGGTGGAACACAAACGCACCGTCGCCACACGAGTTCCTACCTTAAACTAGATCATCGCAACTCGATTTAAAGATCGTCCTACTTTTCTATACATATTTCCTACCTACTATATCACCTAGTTTTATGTAAGGAGGTGTGGGTGGGGGATATTATTATAGATGGAGGGACGCTCTTACCAACATTAGAATATTACTCTCACACCTGCCCTCTGGGTGACGTTCGTAAATACAGTTTTTGCATAGTTTTATATGTGCCATGAGGTTTCTTTTCATGCTGATTTTAGGAAATAATTTATGGTAATGTGTATTGCTATAAGTATCAATTTGTACTGTAATGGGAGACAGTATGGTTTTGTGATTGTCTGTACCTGGCTTTGTTCGATTGTTTGTGAATTCGAAGCTGTGTCACTTAACAGGTGGTTCAATTTGATGTCCTGGTTTTATATAATATTAAAAACACATTTTAATACACTACAAGTAAGTTTTTTTCAGAAGATCACGGGTAACTCTTTGCTTTTGTAAATATCGTGAAGCAGCAAATAGTTCAATTGCTTTATAGGCAGTAGACTTTTCGTTTTCTCGATATTATTACCAGTGTTAATATTTCCATTAAATATGCTGGTTTTAAAACTGCATAATATTATTCTCTGAGTATTTCTTCGTATACTTTAATTACTAAGTTTAAAGTTAACCTTTCAGAACTTGCTAACTAAAGTATTTTTACCAACTTACTCTTTATTCTAAACAAGCATAGAAGCTAAATAATTTCTCTTTGCATGTATTTCAAACTTTTACTAATAATATGGAATACATCAGAAGCAGAATAAACAGACATCGTTCCAGAGCTTGTTAAAAACTTTTGATGAGTGTACCATTAACTACGAGTTACCATCGAACAATTTCTACACGACTGTACGTTCTATAAATTCCCACCACGTACATGCGAATACACAAATCATCTAATACACAATATCGCAAATATTTCTTGTCCAGAACACTGGGTGACACGGGGCGCCCGAACAAACGGAAGTTTGAGGGGGCGGGCGCGAGGGGGGGACACAACCGAGGAAACGCCAGACAAGGACAGAAATACACATTTGAATTACGAACGAACAGTACGGCGCTAAAGAAAAATTAAATTATATTTCCCAATGATGGTGTCAGCCAGTTATTAAGTGGCCAGACGCCATTTTGAATTATTATATTTTTTATTTCTTTTTCCCAGGTTTCCCTTTTGTACGAGGAATTCCTTTTATTAGGAATAGTTGTGGGAGCGGATTGCAAATGGATTCAGTTGAAATGTGTTGGAGCTGTAAATCAATGGCTGTACTTTATGGGACGTTTGGGATCATTATACCTTAATAAACCTTAGTTTTATAAATAAATCTCTTTCGTTGGTAAGTTACTTTGGAGAAAAACATATATGAGAGGATTTATGATCCATTTAGTAATTACTGATAGTATTTCCATCGTACTCTTCATATTCAGTTATTTTCTTCGATCAATTTGTTTTCTTGAGCTATTTGGTAGTGTTGTTCCCTTTGATTTGTTGTAAAGTTATGCAGTATTATAGCCAATTAAACTTTCATTAAAATTCTTTTATTTACTATTTCAGTAGTGACTCGAAGTTCTTGTCAACTTCTTGTCTTTGTCAAAACAATGACTTTGGTTTATCAGCTTTTGTCGAGCCAGCATTTTTAATTATCAAACTCAACTTCATTTTTGCCTTTATTATTTGCTTCAGCTTTTTAAGAATCACACCGTGTTCCTTTCACAACAGCTAAGCTACAAACAAACTTCACTTCAAAACTCTCAAAAAATATTCAAAGAAGCTCATTACACCCCTATATTCAAAACCTTTCTAAACATTTAAAACCCACTTCACGTATTTCAAACTTAGGGGAGGTTTAGTACACATCTATCTCACGACATCCAAAATTGCAACACAGTAGGTAGAAAAAGCTCTCAAGGCTTTGCATTTTTCCCGCGGTCCGAGTTTGTGCCTCAGGCGAGAAAATTATAAAAGAAAAGGGGAGAATGGGACAAAGCGACGCAGCCTCTACACGCGTGATTGCACTTCCCAAAGGGCAGACGAAGAGATGCTATTAATTTTATCGGGCCTGTATTTAAAGTGGGTTTTTTCTTGTGTTTTCTGCTGGCTTCATGTTCTTTGATGTTGGGCAGATTAGTTGGTTTAGATTACGACATGACAAAACATGACGCTTGTGTGTGTTCTATTTTGGTACCTTGTTTCACATTTTACTAGATTAATTTTAAGACCTATTAATTGGAGGTGAGCATGTTGGCTTTTGAACATAAAAGTCTGAAACTTTACTTGTGTTGTGTGTTGCTACATGTCTTGTATTGACAATTTCAAACAATAAATTATGTTGTATTCGGCAGGGAGGTACTCATCATGATTTGCCTAGCCTTTTCCCAAACTTTGTTGGGGTCGGCTTCCAGTCTAACCAGATGCAGCTGATTATCAGTATTTTACATGAAGCGACTGCCTATCTAACCTCCACAACCCAGTAAGTGGGTAATACGAAACCCCTTGGTAAAACTGGATGTCAGACTTTAGGCTTCTGACTACCTGTAACGATTACCAAAGATGTACAAATAAAAGCCGGGACAAACGGCTTAACGTGCTTTCCGAGGCACGGAGAAAACTCGGTATGTAAAGATGGTCACCCATCCATGGACCAAGCACGGCTTAACATTGAAGATAGACCTGTGCGGCTGTTATTATTTAGCCACGAGCTCTAGCAGCAGCGAAGTTAGAAGGTAGGTGCTATTGGAGCCAAATACCTTACCTGAATTCTCTTGTAAAAAATGTTACGTCTAAAACTTGGAAAAACAACATCATCTGCAACTTTTCTCAAACTACATTTAGGTCGGCTTCTAGTATTAAGGTCTTCTTTTTCGGATGCAGCTGAATACAACTATTTTAAATAGAGTAAACGCCTTTATAAGATCCATAACCCAGATACCAGACCTTGGATATAATAAAGAACGTATCAATAACGAATTGGCCATTAAAACAAAAGAACCAGCAATAATCCTCTTCATCATTACAGACAATGACAATAATAACTCGGTTGCCAACCTACTTACCGGCCAGAAAAGAGCCAATTCCACAAAGAATGGTACTTTAATCAAACGTTTAGGGTTGAAGCTTAAAATAATCTCGAGAGGAGTTACACAGGGCCCCGGGCGTATGATAAACCGGCGATAACCGGATATGAGAACGAATGAACGAATGAATTGCCCGCTTGAAGCTACGTTTTTTGCGTGCTTCTATAGTTTTTAGGATCCCATCTTTGTGGTAGTCGACTTTGGTAGGGACGTATGAGAAATGGCGATTAACTTAGTTTGGCGGACGGTTATAACCGTCCTATAGGAGGAGGCTCTTTCAGTATCAGTAAAATTTACAAGAAGTTTTTCTAAATTAAACTGTACCAAAAGGCGGCGTAAAAACTGATGCTCGTAATTCCTGAAATTTTCTGTAGGTACTGTACTGTGATACGATGTCCTAACCTATCTAGTTACTTAATCTTTGAATGTATATTTATTTATTTAGAAATACATTCTAAGTTTACAGATATTTTTTTTGTTACCAAAACGCTCAAGTGCTAACAATAATCAAATGACAATGTCAAATACCATCTAATGAGATTATATGTGAATGAGATTATGTTTCAGGTATAGCTACTAGTCATGGAATATATTCGCAGCAACTGATATACCCCTAGCACAGCTTCAAATCCCCAATCAACAATACTTCCAATTTCATTTTAGCTATGATTATGCACATCACTTTATCGACCAACACAAAGACCTAACCCTAACCTCCCTTGCCAATACAACTGCTTCCAATAATGAAACAAATGCAAATCAAACGCCACACCAATACCCCTTTCTCATTCATTTAAATAGGACACGTTATCGCATGATATGCTTTCTTCTTTACTAACGTTACTTCCCATTCTAAGGGGTGTCATTAACATAAATTTTACGCTCTCCAAGATAAGCTTGGACTGCTGCCCGGCCCTCCCATTAGGTCCTTTCTTTTTGACTAAATTTACGCGACATTATTAGTTATGATATGAGGAAGTACTACAGTATTTTTGGTGCTGATCGTATGTTAGTAGTCGTAGATCAAGATATATCGGATAGTTATGGTGGGTTTTATTGTGATAGAAGCAATTGATGTAGATTGTAATTAGTTTCGGTTTGATTTAAAACTTATTTGAACCAAATTCTTCGACTTGTTGGTCTAGTGCAGGGACTCAAACTGTAATCGTAATAAGTGTTTTTAACACGTTTTATAAAACAGTTATAACAGAAAAACACTTTTAAATGTAACAGATACAATAATGTTACCGAATCAAACTGTAACCTTTTATATGTGTTAATATGTGTAACTGAAATAATCAATTATGGCTTTAATACGCTGCGTTTACATATTACACTGTTAATACTTTTATATCTGTTACATTTAAAAGTGTTACATATTTGATTCTGTTACCAATTCAACATGTAACACTTATAATTCTGTTACCTTTAACCTATTTACTCTTTAAGTCAAGAGTGAATAGGTTTCTTCTAGGCAAGCGTGCTTCACCGTCGACCACATCATCGCTTACCATCAGGTGAGATAGTGGTCAAGCGCTGGCCAATAGATAATAAAAAATTAAAAAAAAACCTTTATAAAGGTGTTATTAAGTCCCTGGTCTAGTGGTCGCTAACGCAGCTGCAGGGCATGAGGCCCTGTGTTCAATGCCCAGGCCGGGCAAAGTGTTACAAGAAACCACGGAGTATGGGTTTGTGCCTGGTTGATAGCAATGGCTCGCCCACTTTTATATGGGACTTAAACATTCCTGGCGAAATGTGGGTGTACTATTAGGTACACCTCTGGCTAACCCTTCGGGGATCACAGGCGTGATGTTCTGTTATTTTTTCAGTTGAAAAACATCAACTACTGGATATGCGTCTCTTTGAGCGCCTGTATGGTGTCGGACGTAAAGAATAGCACCATCCCATATCTTCTCGTGGGTGTCGTAAGAGGCGACTAAGGGACTTTCCAGAGAATGGGCAGCAGCGTTCTCTGTGCTTTTGCAACAACCGAACTGCGATTGCCAACGCGCCTGCCAAGCGTGGCGATTATGGCAAAACCCCCTTTTCGGGGGAGGCCTATGTCCAGCAGTGGACGTCTTTCGGCTGAAATGATGAAATGAAGCGTCGTCAGATCGACCGATCCTGTGCTCCATTCATCCAAAGGATTCCGATGGCATCAGTCCACTTTTTGGGAAGTTTCCCAATACAGCGACTTCTTGTACTTGAACCTTAGGCTACTGTAATGCATGTCTCAGGACCAGTACCTGCAGTAGTATATCATATTTGTGCTCGGTTCTAGACATGCCGTTTTCTCAAAAAGTTTTCTGAAAGCAGTGATGATGAAATTGCACGAAGTAAAGTGCTTGCCTGCCTGGGATCTAACCCATCACATTCAACCCGTTAGGGTGCTGCCCCTGGTGTAAAACCAATAGCAACGGAACTAACAGGAACGGAACTAATCCTTTCAAGATATTCGCTGAACTTTCCAACTTCTTTTCACCTTCACCTCTGCACCTCTCTTTTCTATTTACTTATATACTCATTTACATAGACACCACCGCAAACTGGAATAAAACAAACCTCTTTACTATTTCTTTGTTTTCCCTCCCCATCACAACATATAACACGACAAAACTACTCCGATTACTCCTAACACAGAACAATTTTCATTCCACACATTTCGTTTGAATTAGGCATAGTAATACCACGTCTCTTGCACGCCTTCAAAAGTCGGGAACGAATAGAAAAATGGCTGGAGGCACACGACACCGGAATATATTACGTAATCGCACTCTAGTTTTGTGAGGTAACACATAAATGTGTTGGTATAGTGCGACGAACTCCGAACTCTGATAAATAGCTCGCCCAAAATATTTTTGTTCTGAAAATCGCTAAATAAATTGAATTGGGCACGTCTTCGGGTGCCGGGTGTCGTGGTGTTAACTTACAATAGGCTTATGACTACGAGTTGAATTTGGAAATTGAATGAAACTATTTGCTCTGATATGAATTGGCGGTGATGGTGAAGAAATTCTATTCTGATAAGTAGTTCGTAAAAAACTCTATTTTGCCGAAATCCTCAGAGATTTCTACCTGAACTAACTATACTGCGAATGGATCCAACGCGTATGTTACACAGAATATTGTAAGGCTTTTTTCCCCCCTAATTATTATTTTTTCGTAACTTAGAGGTTCATTCATCTATTAGGATTACGAATAATTTTTTGTTCATTTTCTTCTGTATTGCTTTTTCTAACCGAAAAATTAATATACTTTTACATAACCCTTTCGGTATACAATTTAACCCGGCCTAATTTAATCCAATATAAACATTTTCCCTAACCATTAAGGATCTACCGAAAAACCACGATCAACCCGACTAAAATCATGCTGGAGGCAGCATAAAATGTATTTAAATTATTTTTAACTTTTGACCAGAAATGTACATTATACACGAGCCTTATGCATCTTACTAACTAACCATCATAAAAGTCCCCAAACACACTTCACGAAATACAGTCACGCACACAAGCGAAACAAAAACAATAGTTACACACGCACACGTACACACGCTCGCTCTACCTTTTAGTGTCAAAAGTGTGAGAATATGGGTAAACAAATCCTCCAATTTCCATCACATTTATTCGAGGCGTTGCTCTGACGTCACCCCCTCCCTCCCCCCTGATAGAGAGGAACATGTAATTTCTTTTGTAGATAGTGTGAACCGACACACCCTATTGGCTGTGATGCGGTGTAGTGATAGCAAAATTTCGTCAACAGTAGGGACGTGGAGCCAATTTTCCAATAATACTATTAAAGTGTGTGAGTATGGAGATGATATAGGTATAGGCGACTTAGGGATTAGAAATTGGTTATAAGGGATGGGAAACTGGAAGAATTAACCTACGAAAAAGTCAATTTCGTCGCTTTCTTTCTAGAAAGGATTTCTGCTAGCAGTAAAAACAGTAATCACACTACCACGCTTATATTATAAAGGCGAAAGTTTGTGAGTGAGTGTTTGTATGTTTGTTACTCCTTCACGCCTCAATGGCTGAACGGATTTGGATGAAATTTGATATGTGGATAGATTAAAACATATACTCTTTATCCCGGTCCGCGCGGGTGAAACCGCGGGGCGAAATATATTTTTTATTGGTTGTATATTGTAAATATTGTGACCAAGTCAAAGTATTTATTAGTGTGATTTTTGATGATACATTATGGTCTTATAGTCCTTTCATTTGTTGTTTAATGTGGTCTTGACAGAACAATGCATATCTAAGCTAATAAGTTTGGGTATGTATATAGTTGTCAGATTCAGTTCTACTGTCTGGCCACCCTTAGTTTACAGGGTAACTAAAGATTATTTCAATAGGAAAGGCAGCATTTTGTCTCTACCAACATTATGTCGAACGCGGTTTTTATTGCTCTTACTTGACATGCCTATAACTCACTTTTGGTGTATATGTGTACCACTAGACCAAAAATTATATAAACTCTAATTCTTTTTGGTGCTTTTGGTTGAAATTCATTCATTTATTTATCAACCAACAGTGATTTAAGGCTGAAATAAATTAGTTATAAGATTAATGAGTGTTTTCTAAGAAACCCATACTATAAGGTTTAATTGTTGGTTTTAAGTTATACATATATTAATGAGGAACCTGTGGATCTCAATAAAATAGTGAGTAGCAAATGCAGTAAGTACTTTGTCGCCTCCGGATAGTGAAGCGTTTGAAGGCCTCTCACAAAACCCGCAATGTAGCGGGCGTTCCAAAGCTTCACCTTGCGATGAACTTGTGAAGGCTGTGGGCATCCTCTGAATGCCAAGTGCCAGTAGCTTAGTAGATGAAATGATAAAGCCTATGTCCAGCAGTGGACCTCACTCGGCTGAAATTATTATGTTGACGATGATGAGCACATTGACAGTGTGGCTAACTGCCCCGATTATGATGGAAATAATAGATAACCTTTCCGCCCATTTTTATCCAGACCGTCCCGCGAGAGATACCTAGTTTTTCATACTTCAGACAAATAGATTTGGTACAGACAGCGTCGTCAAGTAGTACCCCCCTGGCGTACTCGGCCGGACCGTAGAGAGGTTAGCACATACTGACGCTGTCTGTACTACAACCAAGTAAATAGAACTGCGCGTATCTCTTGCAGTACAAAGTTTGAAGTATTGTTGTAAAAGCTTCCTCTAATGAAACATGTTCAGTTCCCAGTTCTTTTGCTTGTTTTGCAATCAGTTTTATGTTTTCTAGATCTTACTTTTCAAATATCTTTAGCCAATGGGTTTTGGTATTAATCTAAACATAGTACTTAAACTAGATCAGAAACTAAATTTACCAAAAATTAAACACTGTGAAAAAATAAGGTTAAGTCACCGCACTTAAGAGCGTTTACGCCGTACGGCATTTCATGGAAACTTAAGTCATTATTTACCGAAATTGCTGAACCGATTTTAATTAAACTTCATACGCATAAGCAGGATACATGGGTCTAAAAAGTTACTGGAAAACATTTTCGAAATGTCTTTTAAAAAAAAGATGATTGGAAATTTTTGTTTCTATAGATAATTTACAATAGGTCTAATTTAGCTGTAAAACTATTTATTCAAAATATTTTTAGTAACTTTTAAGACCTATGTATTCTGCTTATGCGTATGAGTTTAATTTAAAAGCTGTTCAGTTATTTCGGAAAATAAAGACTTGAAAGTTTGTATGAAATGTCGTTAGGCGCAAACGCTCTTGAGTTAGGAGAAAATAATAATAGAAAAGGCTCGATACCAACATGGACACACTGGGTATAATGGTCAGACTGTACACCACACAGTATGCACCAAGTCCATCATGAGCCATCACGCTATGAGTATTTAACAATGGTAATCAATGTCTGTTTTGTAATGTATATGAGATGAAAATTCCCTGCCCTGTAGTAGTGAACCAATAGTAGTACCAAGAAAATGTTCCAAGCCATCTTCAAGCCATTGTCTCATCCCCAAAGAAAATATTTCAAAAAGCATTTCACTTTGTACACGTGTCACATTCATTTTCGATTTGTTACCCAAACCCAATATCCTGGCGTCGATATTTATTTAACATATCATATCAGTATTAGCTTGATATATAGGCTTTGATCCTTCGGTGGACTCAGGGCAGCCCACTATGATTTATGCCTACATTAGCGCATTGCAAAGGAATTGGTGACGTCTAAATATTACAAGGAAATATTGTGTTTATTTTGTTGAGATTGTTGAATGTTAAGTGATGAGATTTGGATGCTATAATTTTGGATGTGGGAGTATATATACTTTAGTATATTACTTTAGTTTAGTAAAAAAAAATTAAGCAGGTACGGCGAGACTTTGGAAGTTTTAAAAGGTGATGATGATTAGGTTGAAAATTATAGTGTCGTGAAATAATCTTGCCAAAATGTACGTAGTCATAATTTAAGCCAAAAAAACGACAATGTGTGAACACAAGCCTGCCAAGGCGTCGTTACATTGACCGGGCTTATGCTTCTCCCATTTATCGATGTCTTAAGATTTTCACTTGATCATTAGTCCACCTAGTTCCCACATTAGACCTCCCAGCCTACCGCGCCTCATTCTAAAATTAAATTAAAAACTACATTAGGCTAAACTTAACAATGTACGCACTACCTCTCTATAGAGGTATTCCAATTTCAAAATTCGAACTTATTACAGGTACTAATACTCATTCCCTAACTTACCCACATCTTCACAAAGAAAGCCGAAACGAAAGTAATATTTAAATGAAACTACCTACATAAGAAAACTATCAGCATAGTGTTGAGTGCCTACAACGCATCGCGACGAATTTTCTAATCGTGTCCACACGGGACGGGAAAACATCATATTTCACCGGGCCCGGGGGTGAGACGGGGTGAAAAAAGGGAGAAGGGGGGCAGGGTGACGGAGATGAGTTTTTTACGCATTATTGCTACACACGGAACCAAAATTGAACCCCTACGCAGCACTAATAAATTCTAATTTCGATTATTTGTGACACTTTATGTTGATGACTTTTGTGTGATGAAAATCGAGTTTTCTGGACTCGGTTTGGGCAGTATTGTTGTTTGTTACAGGGTAAAGGTCTTTAATAACTTTTCAGTAAGTTATTGTCAGTATCGAGATTTTCTTTGATTGTTACTGCTTAGCATAACAGGCACGTTGGTTCTCACTTCTTCATGAGCCCATTGTAATTTATTTTTTGTCGCTTCACAGTAGGAATTTCTCATGTATCGTGGGTGCATTTACAAACATTTAAACTAACATACACAAACAGCCAGACCCGGAACAATCATCTGTAGGCCATACCAATATTTGTTCCGTGCGGGGATCGAACCCGCGACACGCAGCGCAGCAGTCAATCGCACTGCGCCAACCGTGTCGTCATATATTGTACATCCAAATATCATTTGATTAGTTTAACTTAATTAATCGCCGTCTTTATTTTTTATGCCCCTTATTCAGATATAGTTAAAGCATATCATAGATTTCTTTTACGTTGAAGCTTATGTACATTCCTGTACTCAAAAATAACAACACAAAACATAATATTATTGCAACAGCCAACAATAATAATTGCCATCACATCCCCAACTACATCAGAATCAAACCACGAACACACTCGACGAACTACCTCCAACTATCCTGAAAACTTGTAGTATGCTCACCGTAGGAAATGTTAACAAACAAATTGGAAATAGTCCGGGAGATAGCAACGTTCCTAATACCCAACTTCATTTCAGAGGCACGAGCTCCTGATCGAACGAAAACATTGTTGTGTGCCCTTATCGTTACCGTATACGTACTGGAAATGACTTGGTGGGAGAGAATTGTTCGAGAAATGGAATTTTAATGGTGTAGATGGGTCATCATGATTATTCTTTTCATCATCTGCCTAGCTTTTCAACTATTTTGGGGTTGGCTTCCAATCTTAATCAGCTGAATACTAGTATTTTACATAGAGCGACTGCCAATGTGACCTCCACAATCCAGTTGGTACTGGTTAATACGATATCCCTTGATCCCGGGACCAAAGGCTTTCCGAGGCACGGAGGGAACTCGCTATGTATGGGTGGTCACCCATCTACGGAACAACCTAGGCAAGCGCTGCTTAACGTGAAGATCTACCCGAGAGGCTGTTTTTATTTAGCAACGACCTCCTCTCTGCGTAATCATTATCGTCTGAAAGACTTATGTGGTGGAATGGTCTGAAATCATTATGGGGAACTTGGAACTTGGGGACCACAGGGCATCAGCCTGTTTTAATTACTTCGTCAACAAAAGAGGTTTTTTTAGTTCAAACTTTTCTCTTCTATTTGCAATGTTGTTTATGTCAAACCCCGTATTCCAATTTAAACAAAACAAAATACTTTTTTTTAAGTGATAGTTTTGTTTGATGAGCCTGCTATTGACTTAGGTCTTGCCTGATGAAAAGCATTGTATGAGGTCTAACAAGCATGCACAAAAAGGTTCCTCTTCACTCTAGCTTTCTGTCGGGTTTATTTCCAAAGCTCATGTTCAATCATGGTGAGCATTTGTTTGAATCTAAACTTTTTTATTTGATACCAGCCCAACAAACAACTGCTGACAGAGGAGAATGGAAGGAAAAAAACCGGCCAAGTGCGAGTCGGACTCGCGCACGAAGGATTCTATACCATTATTTATAAAAACGAGCAAAAAAGGGCGAGTTTTTTTTTTTAATGGGAGCCCCCTTTTTTTCGGATCTGAAATCATCGAATGACTTCTCCCGCTCTGGGCGGAGCGGAAGCGAGTGTCAGACTTGACTGACCAAAATGGGCCACGGTATCTCTTTCGAACAGTCCCCAGTCAATGGGAGCCCCCTTAAATTGCCTTGTTGTTGTTGTTAAATATTTATTTTATTCTGTTTTTATTATTTGTTGTTTTAGTGACAGTACAAATACATAATCTGTAGAAATTTTAACTGGCTAACTATCACGGTTCATGAGATACAGCCTGGTGACAGACGGACTGACGGACAGCGAAGACTCAGTAATAGGGTCCCGTTTGACCCTTTGGGTACGGAACCCCTCAAAACATGTTGCGCCGACCCCTAGGAACATAGTACAAGCCCAGGAAGATGATGATGAAACAAACTTTACAAAAAAAAAAAAAATGTTTATTTGTCCCAAAGCAGTTACATAGATTATAAATGAGGCATCCCCAGTAAGTAATTAATAATACTTGTGTTGAGGGTGTCTCGCTCTTTCCCTTAATTATTAACAATATTGAGACGAACAAATTATTACAAAAGGTTACTAAAAAATAAATTTAGGAAGAAAAATTACAAACAAAAAACAGTAAATGACTTATAAAATAATTAGCAGCTCTTTATATAACTGCAGTTGTATGCCTTTGTGACACTGTGTGTGCGTCTTGCTTTTAAACAGAGTTTGTATTGTTGTGTGTGTGTTTGCGTGTATGTGTTTGTGTGTGTGAATGTGTATGTGTGTGTCTTCGTTTAAGTGCCTTCTTTAAATATTATTCTCGGGGTGTACTTACATTATTGATATTGAGAGAATAAAGTAGTTGTTTAAACAAGCCTAACCAAAACTTGCTCAGTTTCCTCGTATGTTAAAGTTTTGAGCCACTCAGTTATTACCTTTTTGCATACGTGTGAGACCTCATGGTGGAATCTTAATTTTTTGTTTATTTTATTATAAATGTAGGCTGATTGGGTTGCAAACTGACGCCGTGCAAAAGCGGTTCGGACCCTTGGGGAGTAAACCACTATATCCTTTCGTCTTTTCTCCTGTCTATCTTTGTTGAAAGGAATAGACTTCTGTAAGTACAGGGTCGTAATTAAAAAGTATAGTTTTCTTACTGTAAGTAAGCCACTGATTCTATATAGGTCGACTGTGGGATATCTGTATGGTTTATAGTACATTACTTTTATGAGTGATCTTTGGGCTCTTTCTAACTCAAGGAATTTAGTTTTAGTGGCTCCTCCCCAGACTGGTAAACAGTATGCAATAACTGATTGCGTAAGCGCAACATAGATACTATTTAGTGTATTCTGGGGCATCACATACCTTAGATTTTTAAAAATCCATATAAATTTTCGCACCCGTGACGTAACAATATCAATATGCGAATGCCAAGTCAAACACTCGTCAACTATAACTCCCAAGTATCTTGTGGACGTAACATGTTTAATGGCTTGACAATTACAATTTTGGTCCCTGTGGTCCGTACACGTGTGTATTCGAATTTGAAAATTAAGGCCTGGCTTAGACCTTCTACTAGGTGAAAAACAAATGTAATTTGTTTTAGGAACACTAAGGGTAAGTAGATTGGCTTTGAGCCACCTGTCTATAGCAGCCAATCCTTGCTCGGCATTATTGCAGACGGCTTCCCACGTGTCTCCAACGTAAACAATGGCCGTGTCGTCCGCGTAAGAGAAGATCTTCCCCCCACTGTTTCGTAGGTTGCAGAGTTCATTAATATACACTAGAAACTGTGGGGGGCCAAGGACTGACCCCTGCGGGACACCGAAGACAATGTTTTCCTCCTCGCTAAGTGAGTTACCTATTTTTACTTGCTGTCTCCTACCTCGAAGGTAACTGTCAAAGAGGGAGAGAGCCTTACCTCTTATTCCTATAGCCTCTACGTATAATTATTTTTATTACCGTGTCACCATATAAATGTTACCATGTCCATATGTAGATGTTACCATGTCCATATGTACTTAGATGTTACCATGTCCATTTCTACTATATCTGTGTTCCGCACGATTTTCTAACATGCAGACTGGAGGTGTATTTTTATTAATAAAGAGCTTATACTGAACGCCTCTTCAGCAAAAGCTTTTAAGCGCTTGAGCATTCAGCGAGCGTTTTCAAAATGTTTTTGATAAACAGAAGCTGCTATTAACGTGTATCGATAGAATTGTTACGAAATTACAGGAAGTTTCCAATTTTCAAGGATTAAACATTTTCGCTTTTACACGAGATTTTTTTTTTTTATGAACTGGTAGTAATGAAGGCGATGAAGTTGATAAGAACGTAGTATTTAAATGAGGCATCTTTCTTCTACTTTTATTTGCTCACATTAATCTAGCGTTAATTGACAAAAAATAATAATATTTAGACAAAATAAAAGCAATTTTATCGAAAAAAATAACCAGTCAAGAGCGTCAGTCTATTTATTGAGTCAGTCTAATAATTTAAGGCAACGTAAACATACAAGTTCTCTTAAATCTATGCCAAGTTAACTCATGATGTGCCTGTACTAGGTAATCCTGTATTTCAGGTGATTACAGGTAACGTTAATTGATTAAATAATCACATATCATTTTAATCTAATTGGTACAGGTGCATAAAATTATAATAACTTAACCTACTAAATAATTGAAAAAAACAAAATAACAATAATACGAACAACATTTACTTTAGCACAAGTAATAACTTCTATGTATCTTCATAGGACATAGATTGAAGAATTTCCTTAAAGAATTTCTTGCAGTTGCTGTAATTTAGGGAGTACATGTTCATTTCATTTAGCCTGTTATAGAGTAGCGGTCCGAGGTGATGTAACAACCCAAGTTTATATTTTGTGAATTCACTAATAACACCATTACAGTAACAGTGCGCAACCTGTAATGTATGATACAAATTGTAACGATGACGACAACGACTTGTAACAAAAAATGCTCAAAAACGAATCTGAGACATAAAATAACATCAAGCCTGTAATCCCCGAAGGGTTGGGCAAAAAGATGAACCTAACACACCCACATTTCACCAGTTATTTTTGTAAGTCCCATATAATAGGGAGCGAGCCTATTGCCATCAACCAGCGTCAAATCCAGACGCCGTGTCTGCTACCTAGAACTTTGCATGGAACCCTCTTGGGTTCGATTCCCGAGTCGGGTAGGCCGGTCGGTAGGTCTTCCTCCTGCTCAGTTTTCGCGCTCGCAACCACTCTATCAACGAGAGAGTTGAATGTTAGAGTTTACACAAAAATGGCATTCCTAATTCTAATTTAATCTCAACAACACAAAAACCATGAAAATCTGACTTACCACCCCCAAAACCTCATCACATGTCACGTATTTAACACGTCATCGTCAGCGCAATTTGCATAATGACCGGGTAAGGTGCCTGTCACTAATCATCGCTGGACCAACGCTAATTCCCCGGGTAACATGCTGGCCAGTATGCAAAGCATACGGGCAAACATCTAGTTTGCTATTAGTCTTTTACGTTGAGTTACGAACGTTTTGATGCGGCAAATAGGTAACGCTCGTTAGATGGAAAAACAGCAGTTGTGGTGGAACGTATGTAGTGCTTACATAAAGAAGCAGGTTTCCGGTACGTGCGGGTCGGTTTCGATCGGTGCAAGTATTAATTTCTATGTGATCGCTCACTTATAAAGAAACAGGTTAAATTATGTCAATTTTATATGCAAGTTAACCCTGCACCGATCGGTACCGACCCACACAGATTTGTCTGTACCGGAAACCTGCTTCTTTATACAAGCACCCTAGGCTGGACTGAAATGCATTTTAATTTTTCAGTAATGGTGTGACAAAAGATGCCATAAGACACTTATTGGGTTTTAGAACACAAAATATTGCTGGTCTCCTAATCCTACCTTTGATAACTAATAAGTCACCTTGTAGTCAGAAAATACAAATCACTACAATAATCAAAACATCATAGGTTTATGCGGAACAGGGTGTGAAGTTCTTCAATTTTCCGTAGAAAAGGGACCTCCGACCAGACAGGTGTTGTGTCTAGTAGGCCCGACACTTCTGGACGGGTTTTTCAATTGAACACAAATATACACATACATATTACATAAGTACTCTGTATGGTGTCGGACGTAAAGAATAGCACCATCCCATAACTTCCCATGGGCGTCGTAAGAGGCGACTAAGGGACTTGCCAGAGGATGGGCAGCAGTATTCTCTGTGCTTTTGTGACAACCGTACTGCGATCGCCAACCCGCCTGCCAAGCGTGGCGATTATGGCAAAACCCCACAAAACGTCAATGTGGCGACACTTGGAGGAGGCCTATGTCCAGCAAAAATGAATGATGAATGATTACATAAGTCGCGAGGAAACCAGTATGCCTGAGAGATTTTCTCGACGGCATGTAAAGCCTAGTCAAAGGCCCATGGGCGGCATGATAACTCTGAAACCAGGTTAGGCACTAACCACAAGATAAAGAAGATAAGTCGCGAATAACTTTAATAGCGCAATTCAGAATTTTGATGTTATATAGATCTACTTTTGCGACTTAAATAGCGCTATAGTACTTTTTGTACTATGTTGCTGTAGTACTTTTTGTACAAGTCTAAGTAACTTGAACAGAACAGTAACCCCTGGTCCCCTTAAATTAGTTATAAGATACTTTGTCATATAACACCCCTACGTAGAGGCCCAAATTAAACTTTTCAAAAGGTTTCAAAATAAAACTCTATTAGTTTTGACTCCTGAAAGACAAGTACTCTAACCTAGCTCTTGAGCCAGGGTCTCACAAAATTGTAACCTGTTTTTATGGCAATAAAAAAATATATTATTATTATTTCTATTGCCTTCTCCACAAAAGCCTGTTCCACGTTCAACATCTAACGTAAGGGGGAGTGTCCACTGTCCACCACGACGTTGATGTATCATGTCGGATCAACGGACGGGCAAGCGCGTCTGTCCTCCACCTAATCTCCATACATTATGGCCGTGGATATTGTTCAAATAAATGGTACTTGAGACTTAAGTTTTGACAGTAGCTGTTAGGGTTGCCCGTTTATTTAACAAGTTTTTTTTTAAGAATACGAAGGCGATTACTTTTAGCTTTTGTTACAAAAACACGTGTTGATGTTGCATTATGGTAATGATGTGGGTTATGAAGTAGACGATAATCCCTTGTGTTAGTATTGACAGCAATTCATTATTTCTGACATCAATCAGACAAACTGGAGAGTTCATGGGCAGGTAAAAATCAACAAAATAAATCTCTATTAATGCTTTAGTTTTTAAGTACTGCCTCGTCGGTCTAGTGGTTACAAGCGGGGCTGCTGAGCATGAAGTCTTTGGTTCGATTTCCAGGTGAAACAAAGTGTTATTGGGTTTTTGTATCAAAACTTTCTAAGAAGCAACCGCAGTCTGGATTTGTGCCCAGGCGATGGCATAGCTTGCACCTTATTACATGGGATGAAGGGACTTTAAACATAACTGGCGAAATGTGTGTGCACTAATGCGTACATCTCTGCCTAACCCTTAAAGGGATTACAGGCGTGATGTTAAGTATTTTATGTTTTTAAGTAGATATACCGCGCAAACAACACCCTTTGTGCAACAGCGACTGTGGAGGAAGGATATCTTATGAAAGAAATGGTTTCGGATAAGGAAAGTGGGGACTTTGGGGTTTTTAGTCACTGTGACGAGCCTTACAAAGCACGGTAAGTACTACTACTGAAGACACAAGTGATGCGCGCTTGACCCTTTGGTCAAACGGGACCCTATGACTGAGACTTCACTATCTGTCCGTCCGTCCGTCTGTCACCAGGCTGTATCTCATGAACCGTGATAGTTAGCCAGTTGAAATTTCTACCGATTATGTATTTCTGTTGCCGCTATAACAACAAATACTAAAAACAGAATAAAATAAATATTTAAGCGGGCTCCCATACAAAAAAGTGATTTTATAAATAATGGAACGGAACCCTTCGTGCGCGAGTCCGACTCGCACTTGGCTGGTTTTTAGTTAGACACAAAAGGTTTTACCATTCACATTGCCCAAGATTGTAGTAGAAGCATAGGCAAGATATCTGATTCACAAGAAAATTTGTCATCAACTTCTTCCTGCCCTTGCCCATTTACTTGGGATCGGCGCAACACGTTTTTATTTTTCACAAGAAAATTAATATTCAAAGAAAAAATGTTAATGCAGAACAGACATAATTAACAAATCAAGCATCTTGCTAAATGAGACTAAATGCCAAAAATCCCTTGTCAAATGCAAAACAAAGATTGTCTTCAATAATAATTGAATTGGAAAAGTAAAAATGATTCGAATAGTAGCAAAAATACAAAACTAACGAGCGGGTGGCGGCGCGGGCGCAGCGTATGGAGATTAATTTGCGCTCGACGCCCCCACTGACCGCGCCACAGCCTCCCACACCGATAGCGTAGTGTGGATGTACCAGACAGAAATATTTGTTACATTAACTGATTATTGTTTTAGTTTGAGTCCTTTTGGAAAAAGGACTAGTCGGTTAGCCTCTGCGTTACAGAGTACTAACAGTCCAAATTGTGCAGAGTGTTTGGAAACGCAATAGGATTTATTTATTTGAGAAATCATGTACAAAACAGACAAATCCAAGCCATAACAGTTAGAGTTAGGAAACATATTTACCATTAGAAATGATAAAAATATTTTAAAGTAATAATTAAAATAACAAGAAAAATCTGTCATGCCATGTCATCCTCTCACAGAACAAGCACAATGAAAGTCATCTTCCGTCCATTCTCAGGATATTTGAGGCTCCCCTCGTGCATCCTTGACCCAGCCCAGACTCAGTGTCTGTGTGGAGCTCCTTTGCAGGATATGCCCCACTTTCGTTCTTTCTTGTCCATCCAAAACAACCACCCACATCTTCCAGGCTTTAAGCGAAACCAAAGATAGAGCTATGCAAATGGCCACATACTGGTCGGTTTTTGGAATCAGTAAGTAAATATGATATATATGATTTAAGAATTTACATTTAAAAAAAAATGGTGTGTTGCTTAACCTACTTTACTTTTTTTTACTTTTAGTACACATTTTGTGTGATGTTGTGCAATAGATAATATCAGAATAAATATTAAATGAAGACAATATCTTCGACTATTTAAATGTCTAAAAAACTGGCGTTCAAAGCTAGTGGTAAAAACTCAAAAGTTAGATAGCAAAAGAAGCAATTGAATTCTATTCATGTTTATAATATTCAGATCCACATTATGACAACGTGGTTGGTTAACAAACGAACAACCCCATCTCTCGCTACCCTTGTAGCAGTCTTGGTAGGTATATAAGGTAAGGAACGGAGTAATTTACTACGACTGACGCTTCTTGATACTTGAAATTGTTGAAATAAAAGTAGTCATTTTTGGTCTCAACACAAATAATGTTAGTATTTCAATGGCAATACGCTTCAAGAAACGTTGTTTAAACTTGAAAGATTTAAAACACTGTGGAAATTAATTGGTTACCCGTTACCCTATTATCACATAACAACATAATTATGCAGTAAAGTAAAACTATGAGAAGTAACTGCTTTATTTTTGTTTTTGTTATATCTAGTTACCATAATATTTTGCTCTTTCACTCAGTAAAAAAATGCCCTGCTGATGATGACTTGCGAATCCAAACCGCCCGGGATACCAAAAAACAATTCCCAAAGTATCAAAACTCCTCACTCCCACTAAAGTCTGAGTGTCGAAGATAAGGCAGGCTGGGCGAACTATTAACAACTACGTCTGCTGAATATGAACCCGGCGCCACAGCCAACAGCGGCCATTTAATGAATATTTGATCTCCATTGCACTGGTCGCAAGCCTGGACACATTCGAATCAATTGTACTATGTTCCATACAACAAACGTACTGAGTTACAAAGATGGCGGCGGAAAATTTGAATGAACCCGCCATTTTCTTTTTTTTTGCGTATATATGTGATGGATATTTTGAATTATTTAAGGTGTAGTTTAATATTGTGTTGTTTCGTTATTATATTGTACTATTTTAGAATAGTTTGATAAAATAAACTGATATCAGAATCGCCTAGCGGTTTTTATTTCTTCATAGGAACAATAATTTGAAGCAGTTTGCTTTAACTATATTGTTTGAAACAGGTACCGGTCTACCAATATGAATAATAAAATCTCTAGTATCTGGATTTCTTGGAATAATTAGGTGAAACTTATTGAAGTAAAGATGCTTTAAGTAGGTACGTATTTCTATCCAAATTATTTTAGAGGTCTACAATGTATAAGCTATTTTTATAATTCACCACCTATTCATATTTTTTTATGATTTTCCACGAACCCAACAGAAATATATCAATTCAGCCACGTGTTACCGTTACCATCATTCTTAAATGATTCGTGGAATCTTTTCCACGACAGAAGAATTTCACGAATGGTTTCTGTTTTACAATAATGAACATACACCTACACTGAACTAGAAACGAATAGGTTACCAACCATAAAAATTATTCCCAGATTGGCTTTGCAACAAAAACAGGTAAGCAAAGAATTCCCCGTACATAGTAAATCTATGTGACGTATTTTATTCTCCTTCCCACAATCCTACGCTGGTCTGCATACGTCTCCAATATTTCCACAGACACAACAAAGAAAGAAAACAGCATATAAAAGCAGATCGCAAATGAGAAAACCTCTCGAGACGAAAGCGAGTCGCTGATAGTTTCAGACGTCGATACCGGCACATAATTAGCGTTCAATCTTCCTTTCATAAAAAAATAACTAAAAGTAAATTAACATAAAAATTCAAACAGAACAACTCATTAAATTATAATAAGTTTACGTAGAAACAGAATTTCCAAAAAAAAAAAAACTTTCATTATTAAACGAAATCCTCGTACCTTCAAAGACTAACCTATTTGAAGCGAATTACGCGCCTAATCTAATATTTGTTCAAGAAGAAAGCAAGAGAAAAAAAAAGTTCGCCCCAATTAGCGTGCGACCGGGTTCTGAGAGAAAAACGAAATTGCTACGTAAAAAGTCGTAACTCAATTACTGCGATGAACCGCTGTCGCAATAAGTCGTTCGTTAGCAGGGTTGAGACTAAAGTCGGAGCATGCGCCGTGACCCGAGGTCGATAATGAGGGAGACCTCTCGCTCTGGAGCCTCAACATCACACATCCTCACAATTTAACGTTTACGTATTTACATACTCTCCCACATATGCATATTCACCCTATAACTAGGGTTGGCAGGTGGGACTTTGAATTTTGGCGGTATGTGGTGGTTCGTTGTCAGTCAGCTCAGCACTCCTTCATTTGCATTTTTTTATTCTTATTCTTTATTGCACACAAATTTAAAGATATAGCCATAAATTGCAATATAAAGCAGATATACAAAGGCGATCTTAATCCAGAATTGACTATTTTTGCAGCAAACCTTACAACTCCTGTTACTGTTAGCCTATGTTATCCCACTGCTGGGCAAAAGCCTCTCCCCATGACTTCCAAATCCTTCGATCCAGTAACAACAACTCCTACACATAAAAATAAGGTTTTTTTTTTCAAATCTAAATTAGCTATGTCATTTAAAACTTAGTAACAAAACAGATGTTTTTTCTAATACAATAACATCCATGTAACTGTGAAGTTTTACGACTTGACAAGTTCCTAGAAGAACTTCTGTTTTTAAAGTCTTTGATTTGAACTGTTAAAGCATTCTCACACAGTAAAGAAAATGGTTCGAACAATCCAGTGAGATATTTCAGCAAATCCATTTCTGAGTTTTTAACACATCATCACGCCTGTAATCCCTGAAGAGTTAGGCAGAGTTTTACCTAATAGTAAACCCACATTTTGCCATTTACGTTTAAGGCCCATGTAAGAGGGGGGAGACTTCGTGGCTGCTACTGACAAATTCCTGAAGGAAAAAAAATTGGTTGTCTGTAAAGTTGGTTTACGGACGATAGTTTAACGTGACAACGTCATAACAAATCCTTAGATGTAAATTGTGTCCTACCGATGTCTTTCTTCTCCTCGGACGTTTAGGCCACTCGAGTGGAAGAGAGATAGATGCGGCGCAAGCGTCCAATGAGCGTAACGGGACAATGAGCGCAACGGGACAATGAGCGTAACGGGACAATAAGTCGACCTTTTTCGTGCATGCAGCCTTCGTTCTTTGATTTATTAGACGTTGTCACGTCAGCAAAATAACAATTTACCCGGCCCGCGAAACGAATCCAGAACACAGATGAACAGATCTCAGTAGTCGCGATTACAACCAATAAACCAACGAGGAAGTCACAGTTATTTTTTTTTTTATTTAATCAAAAACACTGATGTTCCATATCCTCCGCCTGCCAGCCCTACATCCACCACTATGACGTATATGCACCGTACGGCACACAAACACAACCTACACACTCACACGTACCAGCATCTTGGAATTTGTTTAACTCAAGTAATGGCGTCTTACATTGACATTAGTTTGTCGAAAGATATTTATGTGAGTTGAATGTTTAGTTGAATAAGGGGTTAACTTTATGGGCCCCCATTGTTGTAACTTTTCTAGTTTTTTTCGTTGCTTATCTACGTATTTTATGAGATAAATCGTGTGATGTATTGAATCTGCAGGATTGATGGCGTTACGAATAAAGGCATTGTCATAAATACATTTGGTATTAAGGAACGGTATTTTTTTGTAACCTTCATCTCTATTTTCCTGTTAGAAGTGAATGGGTCTTGAAATTCTTTAACATCAAAGTATTAATACTTAATTATTGCTTACTTTTTAAACCTATTGTTAAAACAAATATTTTGCAAGAACAAGAAGGCTAAGCTAGTATAAAGTCGCGTTGTGAAAATATGGCTTCTAAATTGAGATACTTTTTAATACTTATTTTAATATTTTCTTTTAACACAATTACCTACTCATAATTTTGGGTAAAACATTAATATAGATTTAAAGTGGCTTAAAAATGAAGTGTCACGAGAAAAAATAAAAGCGACAATACTCACGAAAAACAACATAATCATCCAATTAACTAAACCAATAATAACACTAATTTATTACCAAAACAAGTCGCGCCATCCACTCAAATCAGAGACACATAAACATAACATCTAAAATTGGTAAGTTCTGTAGGAGCCATAACTCTCGTCTCACGTCGCAATATAATTAAAATCACGACTGTCCCGTGGTCCTCCGTGGAAGAAAGTGCCCCCCCCACCCATCCTCCCACCTCCCCAAGAAAAAGGGGGGAGGGAGCCGGGGCGATTCACATTAATATTCCCCACTTTTATCTCTATATGCAAACTGGCAGCTAAAAGTTGGTCCGTTCATTGTGACCGGTTGATTCTTCCTAGTTGAACGATTGTGCTGCTCCAATGTTCGCGGGATGAGAAAGTTTTTGTTCAGCTATAGCGCTGCAGAATTCTTTTGTAGGTTTGATTTTCTTGTTTCATTATGAGCTCTGTAAAAGTTCTCGGTTTTGATTGCGGGGTAGTTTTTAATATTAAAACGCTTCCCAGCGGTATAGCAGGAGAAACTTTTCATTCCATGTTAATTTTCAAATACCTACGAAGGTTCTACCGGTTTATTCACAAGAATAAGGGTACTTAAACATTTTTAAACGTCTATCAACAAAAATACAAAAAGTAATCTCGGAAAAAAGTCGTAAAGGCAGAATTTTAAATTACCGTTGTAAATGACTGTACCACCATCAATTAAAGAAAACGCCGGAGCAACGGACCGTAAAAAGTAATTCGGTCGAATCTAAAAACATAACGCCCATTTCGCAAGTCTGATTGCTCTCAGCAAATGAGAACGTTTCACAATCGTGGAAAATTTTAATTAAATTACTAATAGAAATTCCTTTTGACGACAAAATAATGCCGCTAAATACAAAATCCCATTGGTCATCTTGGCGAAAGGAAGAGCGGGTCGTTCTAATTACAAATAATCAAGCTTTCCGATTGGCGGGTGCGATCCCCTCTTGTGTTTGTTCTCGGTGGTGGGCGGGGCATTTCTCGCTCGCTCTTTTAATTAGTGTAAGGAGTAAATTGCTTGCGAGAGAGAGCACTACCGCTAGTTTTGCTCGAGCGCCATCTCTTATTGGATGCTGTAACTAGTGGGGGGTAGGGAGAAAGGGGGAATAGTGTTACGTAGTTAATATAAGGAAAACACGTACGGCAAGCTTTGTAAGGGAAATGGCTCGGTTGACATTTTCAGAGTTGATAGTTGCACGCTTCTGAGTTAAATCGTTTGTTGTTATGTGACATGAGAATAACGATATAAACACGGGGATGGAAGATAAATGGGTGATTGTATTAGTTTTTTCCCGGTACCTGAAAAAAATCGTTTATATTCAAATGAATGTTTCAAGTGTTATACATACATAGAATCTGTACTGAGGAGCTAGACATCTAACCTTACTAATACCTTACCTTAATATATTTTATTTTATCACACCAATAATTTTCTCATAAAATATTAGTCTACAATTTCTCACGTCACGATAATGAGCCATCGCATCTTTCTTTCGCATTCATCAATAAGGAAGAGGACGTACAGGAAATCTGCATCATTGTTGAAACAATAAGAAACAACTGAGTCTCGAACCACCTTCGGTGTATCATCGACGCCCGTTTGCTTTTTTATTGCAGCTACCTCACTCCCCCCTCTTATAACCCCTCCCCTCCCCCACAACGCAGCATTTCCAAGCCATTTAATATTAATGTGCATTTTCGTGGAGAGGAGAGATTCGTATAAAGCCCCAGTCTGCGATACACTACTATGGGGAAGTCGGGCTAGAATGGACAATACGTTTAAATTTTAATTATGCACTTGGGAGAAACAATTTTCCTTTTATGGCTGAAATAAGAATTAGCTGGCAAGTTTATTTTATGATGTTTTTAGTTGGTTATTTGTGTTTTTAAAATAATTTGTCTGTTTTGTGAGTAAATTGCTTTTAGATGTAAATTACGTAGCCTAAATGATAAAGACAGAATTGCTACAAAGGGTTTTCGATGACGCGTTATACCTACTTATTATCGTGGAATCTAATAATTACTTTTCAAATGAGGATTGATTATATATTCTTTAAAGTTTAAATAGTTTCTTCTTCAAATAAGTGTACGGCCAAAAAACTATCGTCCACCCAAAACTCGAAACAACAATAACACAAAAATACACAGTAAATCAGAGTGGCTATTTCACACCGCTCTCCCCACTATGCAGAGTTGCAGAGCTCCTAGCCAGCCTTACCCTGGATTTATTACTCGTAGTTAAAAGTAGTTCGTAAGGCCAACAGTAGTTCCAAACAGCCATTTCCAATAGATAAAGCTTCGAGACAGATTCCAAATACATTAGGCGGTGACGCAAGAAGGGGTGAGACTATTAAAAATTCCACAGAAACGACGTATAGTCGTGTATTTTCGGTCGAAAACTCGCGAGTGCATGACACGTTTATTAGAAAATTTCCTCTCCCCTGACATGATTTTGTGAAGATTTTATGTAAGTAGGTATCAACATAAAGCTTGCAAGTTAGTAAAATAGAGGTGTTGTGTAGTGTGAGGAATTTTGAGGATGTGGCTTAGGTGGCTGAGGTTTTAATATTAGTAGGTATGCCATGAAAACATGAGGGGCTCGTGGCTACATAACAACAGCTACCCGGGTCGATTATCATGGTTAAGGAATGCATGCAAAAGTCGGTCTATAGATGGATGTCCTTACTAAACATATCGATACTCCTCTGTATCTCGAAAAGCAAGTACGTTCCCGGTAGTCGTTCAAAGACCTTTGACAGTCATTTCGGGGAGTCAGAAGCCCGAAAGACCACCAGTCTTTACAAGGGGTATCGTGGTATCCAGTATCTGAGTTGTGGAGGTCAGATGCAGTCTTCATGTAGAATACTAGTGTTCATATGCATCCTGCAGATTTGAAACGAACCCAAACAGACTTGGGAAAAAGCTAGCCGGATGATTATGATTAAGATACGAGCGATCGACTGCTGCGCTGCATGTCGCGGGTTCGATCCCCGCATGGAACAAATATTTGTATGGCCTACAGATAGCTGCTCCGGGACTGGCTGTTTGTGTATGCGAGTTTAAATGTTTGTAAACACACCCACGATACAGGAGAAATTTGTAGTGTGGGGCAAAGTAAAAAAAAAAAATTAAAAAAATAAGATGATAACAATTTTTGAAATCACATTTCAGAATTTTTGGAAACGTTTTAATTGTGTTCTGAAAACCATCATAAGGAAAGTAACATTTTACTGCCAAATTAATCAAACGCCATGAAATATAATTTGCGCTAAGAGATTACTAATTTAGAGACGAACATAATAATAATAAAAGAAACAATGTTTTCCTCTTTCACGAAAAAAGAATAAAGTATCAATCCATATTTTTAGTAAGATGAATGGTGATAATGATGTTGATTTCCAGCAGGAACATGCTTCATAATCAGCCTTTATTGTTCCCACTGCTGGGACACAGGCATCCTCTCTATTAGAGGGAGTGGGCTGTAATCCACCACGTGGGCCCAGTGCGGGTTGGTAGATGTCACATGTCTTCGAATTTTTAGTTCTTGGACATGACGGTTTCCTCACGTGATGTTTCTGTCTCTTCTCGTCTACTCTTCACCGTTTTGAGAGCAGCGGTGATGAAATAAATTACACAAAATAATGCGCCTGTCTAGGTTCGAACCCACGGCTTACTGCTCGTAAGTCGGGGGTGCCACCACTGGGCCGCTGCTCTGAAGGAACATGCTTATTGTTTATAAATTAATCTTGTTAAGTCATAATGAAACCGATTTGTAAAAAAAACCTAAAATCTATATAAATCTTCCTCGTTTGTGCAGTAGTCACAAGCGCGATTGCTGAACATCAGGTTCTGAGTTCGATTCCCGGGTCGGGCGAAGTGTTATTGGGTTTTTTCATTAGGAATTTCTCAGTAGTAGCCAAGGAGTTTGGATTTGTGTCATATTGATGGCTTGCCCCATTACATGGACTTAAACATAACTGGAAAACAGCATTGGCCTAGTGGTGGCAGCCTCGACTTACGAGTAGTAAGCTGTGGGTTTGAACCCAGGCAGGCGCATTACTTTGTGCAATTGGTTTCATCACCGCTGCTCTCAAAAACGGTGAAGGAAAACATCGTTAGAAAACCGGCATGTTCTAGAACTTAAAATTCGAAGAAATGAGAAATCTACCGACCCGCACTGGGCCACGTGGTGGATAAGCCCATCCCTCTCATAGAGATGGATGGAATGGAAGCCTGTGTCCCAACAGTGGGAACATTATAGGCTGATGATGATGATGATGATGAAACATAACTGGAGAAATATGGGTTTTCTATAATTAGGTACACTTTGGTTATGTTCATTTAAATTAGCACCTACTGACGATGGACGTATGAACCATTTTTTTGCATACTTAAAAGGAGGTAATCTTAAATGATCCACACAATTATATTCATTTCTAACTACCCGACTTCCTAAACACATACCTACTAAAGTACTTATCTATAGGGGAGAGTGGGGTGACAATGGTCCCGACGGCGAATCGTAATTCCTATTTTACAAATGGTCCACGATTTATACGACACCTTCGTGATTATTCGCAGTACCACAATAAATTACCTGAGTTTGGTCCAAAGAGGATTTTATTTTTGGATTTATAACCGCCATTTTGTAATTCGGTACCCTGATGAGGGTTGGTACAGATGGTTCTTGTAATATTAATTAGATATAAATTATGAGAAATTCTGTCTTTGTAATTCGAATTTTCGAGGAGAAATTACGGAATTCGTTTTAAGATTTATGAAGCAGGTGAGGCTTCTAATATACTGTCGAAATGCTTAGGGATGATTTCACTAATAAGCTAAACACGATCAACACAGCGTTCGTTAATTTAAAGCTGTCACTGTCGAGTCTCGGTATTATAATATCCATAGAAATTATAACACTGACAGCGAAGTATTCAGTCATAGTTCTTTATACAAATCAACATTTTGGTAGACTATTTTACCGATAATTAGAGTTCACAATTGCTTTCATAGAATGATCTTCAACACCATTTAAATATGCCATTTTAATATGATTGTTATTGTTTCATTTATGAAAATCGCCTTTAGACTTTTCAGAATCAAAAATGAAAACATAATGCAAACGAATTCAAAGAATCTATTGATAAAAATATTTCTCATGAACAACTTAACAAAGATATTCCGATCGAACTAATTCTTCTGTCTAATCATTAAAGCATGCTTAAGACATTATTTATCGCTATCTTAAGCTTTCAAAATATTTACTATGTTAATTAATTATCTGACTAGCGACAAATATGTGAGCAATGGCCGCCTTTCAAACCATGTGGTCAAGTCGAAAAGCTATTTTATGGCTTCCTGTCAACATAGAATAAATTTACCTTTTTTTGTATTTTGATGAAGTTAATTCTTATACTTAGTTGCTTACTTTCTTTTACTTTTTACCATATGTCAGCTGGCATTAAATAGTAGGATGCGTTTTTTGAGGAAATAATTGTATAATTTATCAAGTTGATGAATAAGATAAATAGGTAAATAAATAAAACGATTATCGCTAGCTAAGTGTGACCACTTAGCTAGCGATAATCGTTTGAGTGAATGAATTTCAATTCAATCATGTTCAATGATTGAGATGAGTTACATATTTTTCACGTTTTTTAGTTTTTTGTTAACTCGAAATATGAGGAGTGAAGTAGAAAAAGGAGAAAGAAAAAGATGCGATGCATGGACTGTGTAAAGGATGATGGCAAGAAAGGAGGTGTCTGATGAGATGAAAAGTAATAGAGCAGTATGGCAAAGGAAGACATGCTGCGCCAAACCCAAATAAATTGGGTTAAGGACTGGAGAAGGAGTAGGTCAAGCAAGGTACAGTATACAAAAAATATACGAAAAGAATACGAGATAATTGCTCAACATTCCTCCATTTCTCCTCCGTAGTAGAACATGAAGATCCAGAGACTGGATCATGATCTCGACTGACATCGAATTGTCTCACTTTGCGACAAGCAAACAAAATGTATTCGTTGACCTTTTGCAGGTACAGAAGCATCACAAGAAGATAAATAAAACATACTTTTGTGTACACTACAAATCCAACCACTACCGCCAACAAGCTGGTCCTGGTCTGACAACCAGGCTCACAACGAGTCTCACCAAAGGGTATCGTATTACCCAGTACCTACTTACTGGGTTGTGGAGGTCAGACAGGCAGTCACTCCTTGTAAAATACTGGTATTCAGCTGCATCTGGTTAGACTGGAAGAAGATGATGATCATAATTGTTAACTACTAATATTGTAAACAAAAAAATACCAAAGACTACTGATGATATAAAATATCTTGTGAAAATTGGCTTTCAGGGCAAAGATTCTAATGAGAATTATTAAATACTCCATGTATATAAAAGATATTGAAATTGTAGAGCTTAGAAGGATTGTGTGAGTAATTAAAAAAGTGAATGGAGTTAGTTATACTATGACGGCTGACAGAGGAGAATCATAACCATCACCAGCCTATAACGTTCCCACTGCTGGGATAGTAGCCTTCTCTCAATGAGGAGAGGGAGTGGGCTGTAATCCACCACGCGGGCCCACTGCGGGTTGGTAGATGTCACATGTGTTCACTTTTTAGTGCTAGGACATGCCGGTTTCCTCACCGTTTTGAGAGCAGCGGTGATGTCATAAAATACACAAAGTTATGCGCCTGCCTGGGTTCGAACCTACGACTTACTGCTCATAAGTCGGGGCTGCCACCACTGCGCCACCGCTGCTCCCACTGGGCCACAGCTGCTCACAGACAGAGGAGAATAGAAGAACGATAATAGAAGAAATGGTACGCAGACAGGAAAAGAAATTGCAGTCAGGAAAATAAATTGAAGACTATTCTTTGAGATCATTTAAAAATCAGAACCTAACGCAGAGGA
The DNA here is from genome assembly GCA_949152445.1 of Cerastis rubricosa. Taxonomy (NCBI): domain Eukaryota; kingdom Metazoa; phylum Arthropoda; class Insecta; order Lepidoptera; family Noctuidae; genus Cerastis; species Cerastis rubricosa. The sequence continues at coordinate 9,664,697 of OX424542.1, read as the reverse complement.
TACTCGTACTGCCCAAATTCCGTCACGAGTACAAAAAAAAATGCACATCGTACAAGGCGCGCCCGTCACAGTCGACTACCCTCTTAATTTATAGACCGAAGTGTTAATTACAGTAATGAATAGCTTACATTACGTGGCTATCGTGCTTATCGGTACATCTATTTGTTCATGTTAAACGTTTATGTTAATTTGAGGAAGTTTGCTCCAATGAGTACGGAATGTCAATTGGGCGGTGTATTGAACTGTTTTGTGTTTGTGTGTGATTAAAATATGTATGGCAATCTGGTGTGCTAAATGATGAACGATATTTATTATATAATATCGGGAACTCAAAACAAATAGTAAACGTGGTAAATATCCCGTCTTTAGTGTTATATATCTACTACTACTAATAATAAAGCTGAAGAGTTTGTTTGTTTGTTTGCTTGAAATACTAGTCCGATTTAAAAAAAATCTTATGTGTTAGAAAGCCCATTTATCAAGGAAGGCCATAGGCTATTTATCATCACGCTACGACTAATAAGAGCGCAGCAGCAAAGAAAAATGTTGCCAAAAAGTGGACAATGTGACGCAGACGCAGTTATGTAATAAAATTAGTTTAAATAGTGTTATGAGTGTTCTTATTGGAATCATTTTAGCTTATCAAAACTAGATGTGGTTGGTGTTTCATAGTCAACTACTGTGAACACATAACATAATATAAGGCTGATAGTCCCCGAGGGTAAGGCAGAGGTGTGCTAATAGTACACCTACATTGTTCTCCAGTTACGTTTATTTTCCATGTTAAAGGGAACAAGCCTATTGCCATTAACTGGGCCCAAATCTAGACTTCGTTGCTGCTACTGAGAAATTCCTGATGGAAAAACCTAATAACAATTTGCCCGCACCGGGAATCGACCGCAGGACCTCAAAATCAGCAGTCGCGATTGCAACCACAAGGCCAACGAAGCAGTCGTATTAATAGATAGAACCTTAAAACAGTGCTAGTATACTAACATACTCAAAAAATGTTTCAATGACACTAGTCTTGGACAGTAAATTAATTAATTTATTTCAATGAAAAGAAATCTCAATAAATATTATATAACTCACTGGACTAGCCAGGTGGTGGAGGAGCTCGTGGCTAAATAATAACAGCCGCATAGGTCGATCTTCAAGGTTAAGCCGTGCTTGCCGAGGTTGGTCCGTGGATGGGTGACCATCTTTACATACTGAGTTTCTACGTGCCTCGGAAAGCACGTTAAGTCGTTGGTCCCTGCTGTCGTCTGTAGATCTTTTGCAGTCGTTACGAATAGTCCGAAGCCGAAAGTCTAAAACAGAAAATCCAGTCTTACCAAGGGGTATCGTATTACCCAGTTACTGGGTTGTGGAGGTCAGCTAGGCAGTCGCTTCATGTAAAATACTGATACTTAGCTGCATCCAGTTAAGACTGAAAGCCGACCGAAATGATGAATGAATGATGGACTAGCCAGGTGGTACGACTACCTATAATTATAACTTCTTATTTCCAGATGAAATAATGGGTAAACTATACACTTATTTAGAGATGATTCAAAGAAATCATACAAGATTATGATACCATACAATTACCATTCAATTAAACCCATAAAAACAGTAAAAAAGCCAATGTAAATGAATCATTCCTTTAACAACAGTGATGAAACTTATCTATTCCGATGTTTATCTTACTGAGTTATAGTTAACTAAACGGCAATTACACGCCAATCAACTGCCTATGTTTTATGGTAATTAAATGCACCCTCACGTTACATTAAACTATCATTTTAAACCTTCTTGTTAACCATTAAGTATCGTTTAAAGTCAATGAATAATTATCACTTTAAGATCTTAAATAACAAAAAACAGCGTGATAAAAAAGCGTGACTATTTTAAAAACGCTATTTTTTAATAAACATTATAACGTTATGACGGATATTGCAATAATTTTATTCTAATATCACATTTAATTTTCAAGGCAATAATGTTTTAAATTAATGAGCTAAATTAGAATAAGGTTAAAGCGGTAAAATAAGAGGTAAAGGAGAGAGAGGTAAAGGTTTTATGCGTTTTTAATTTAAAATAACGTTAAAATTCATCTGACACTTTTACTTTAACAGTTTCTTTAAAAATATAAGCTTATTAATGTTTTATCTTATATTTATTGCATTCTCATTATAAACACGACACATTACTTCATATTTATTAGTTAGTTCAAACTTCTTAAAAAATAAAAAAATCTTATTTATTTTCATTTTTAGGGTTCCGTACCCAAAGGGTCAAACGGGGCCCATTACTAAGACTTCGCTGTCCGTCCGTCCGTCCGTCCGTCTGTCACCAGGCTGTATCTCATGAACTGTGATAGTTAGCCAGTTGAAATTTTCACAGATTATGTATTTCTGTTGATGCAACAAATACTAAAAATAGAATAAAATAAATATTTAAGGGGGTCTCCCATACAAAAAAGTTATTTTTTTGCTCGTTTTTTTAAATAATGGTACGGAACCCTTCGTGCGCGATTCCGACTCGCACTTGGCCGGTTTTTTATTTTTTACTTTATTCAATTAAATAAAAATTACTTTGTCAAGGTACAGTCAGAGCCTTTTGGTAGTCACAAAAATAAAAGTCAGATACTTTATTAAAACGATTTGTCATCTACTCGGCAGTGCATAACAGAACCGATATTGATGAAACAGTACAGTTTTTTTTTATTACAAGCGAAGGATTAATAGTTGACAGGAAGAATCGGCTCGCATAAATATCTCATTAGGCAAAGATTTATTACTTAAGCAGTCACGAAACTGTAAAAAAAAGTTTGAAAGAAAACGGTTTTGATAATTACTTGTCAACATGCGATTGTCTATTTGGAGCTCAATGTTGGTTAATTTGGCCTTTTTTATTTGCCGTAATATATCATTTTGTTAATGACACCTAAATGAAGAGTGATCACGAACGCAATCCACAAATTTGACTAACAAACTTGGTGTAATAAATTTGAAAATTAAGTATTTTTTGCAGCTTGTGTAAACGAGTTTGGCTAACAAAATGATTTGTATTTGGTTTGGAATTTGGAACTTAAGCCTCGGGTATTGCGTAAATTTTGTGCTAATAGAAGGTTACTTTTTCTTAAACTTAAACTTAAGTACACTTCTAACGAATCGTTGTCATAGATAGAACATACCTCATCTAAATTAATTAATTACAATAAAACTAGTTGCTGCCCCCCACTTCGTTCGCGTGGAAATTTTGATGTGTTTTTCAGAGATATAAATAAACATAAATACATATACAAACCTTCCTCACGAATCTTTCTGTCAATTCTTATTCTTTATTGCACATGAAATTAAAAGATGTACACACAAATAATATATAGCGATACAACGGCGAGCTTAAACCAGAATTGGGTTTTCTTTCAGCAAATCTTCAATTGATGAAAACAAAACCAAACAGTAGACGGCCGGAAGCGACTTGGTTTTTTCAATGTAGATTTTCAAAATCATACGAATCATTGTATCGCTAAATATAATCGTTTTACTTGATCATCACTACAAATCTAAGAAAAAAAAATTAATTATAATGAGCTTATTTTTTGCATATCAATAAACATTAAAACGTCACTCTTACTCTTAAAAATACAAATCAACAGCTGTCTGACATGATCACAAATAAAAAAAAGCGCTGCTGTTAAAATTCGTTCCCCGATTGTACCGATAAGCAAACACTGCTCAGGAAAGGTGACATTCGGTAAGCATAAAAGTCTAAAGGAATCGGTGTGCGTCCTAATAATTTATCGACAGTTTGACCCGCTTCATTTACATTAAACAAATTGTTAATTTTTTGATAGTTATCATCCGGAACAGATGGTCGGAACCAAGAAACTATAACCCAGTCAAATTTGAACTGTGGGAACTCAGATTTTGGGTTGAAGTTTGAATGTCGGGTACTGAAATTCTTTATGGTGTTTTTTATGTTTACGCCGTAATAATTGTGGAAGGTAAGCATGGCATGTGCCGTGGTTATGAGACAGGTTGACCACATGTGGCGCAATCTGCTAAGTATTTTATCGTACATTTTAGATTATAATTTGACGCGTATCGTTTAACTTAATGAAATTTGTTTTGTGGCCACACGATTTTCTGGACTGGCAACTCTGCCAACGTAACTTAGGATCGGATGTATTAAAAATATGAAACTTGATATGTACCTCAGTTGTTCAAGTTATTAGGTTTTATCGAACAAGTTTTATGATTCCACCTTTAAACCTTGTACATTGGTCCGTAAAAATAATCTTTTAGTATTTGAATGTCGTTCTTATAAATAGGTTTAGGGCCCAGAAAGCTTCTTAGTAAGGTAAGTTCTTTTGGAACGTTAGAGATTTGTATCGAGTGGAAAAGTATTGATTTATAATTGATTGAATTATGTTATTTGACTTTCTTAGACCACTTTGTTTAGAGTTGTTAACTAATAATTACTGAATTTGTCAGCGTTTTGTATATTCTGACCACAGTAATACTGACTAGGAAGGTTAGATAGTCTCATCGATCGTATGAGCAGTCATTTTGTAACTTCTAGGAAAACAAGAAGGAAAATGAATGAATGGTAAAAGAAGACCATATAAGAACACCGCTGCGTATCCTCTGCGAATGGATGGTCCAAATGCCTTACTTTTTACACTAAAAGACTCTAAAATCGACGTTATTTATGAAATTATTAAACATTAAAACGCACACGTGCGTCATAAACAACAGCAATGTGTAAAGCGTCCCATGTGTCCGGGACGAAAGTGCGACATTTATTCGCACAAACCATTACCGAGCGCCACCGAAAGTGCCATTAACATAAAAGAACGAAAAGAGAAACTACTTTCAAACTCAATATCAGAATCTTTTGTGTAGCAAATCTACTCTCCAAGCCCTCAGTTGGCGGCCATCCGTTAACACATTGATTATACATCAAGGAAAATAAAAAGGAAATAGCACCACGAAAAAAGCCGCCGTAACGATTTCAATCAGACAAAACGTTTTGCGTTTTTATGGTGGCACGCCATCGACGACTATCTCGTTCCGAAACAGATTATTTCTCATTTGATTTATGGCGGTTGAATCTTCCAACGATATTATGTTTTGGTCATCCATTCGATTCCTATTTGAATGCTGAACGCCGAATGGGGTGGTATGAGACGGGGGTGGCACTCGTACTATATTAATCTCAAATCCATTTGTTGTAATCTGCATTCGATAGTGGTGCTCTATCCAGTGGCGTTAGGGTTGAAAATCGCGTTTGTTCTACGCATGAGTTAGGACAGTTCAGAGATCGCCAACCGATAGAGGTGAGAGATGAAACAGTAGCATCGAATTCATTTCGCCGATGTATAATTCCGTCTCTTTCTTACGCCCTGCGGGAGACTGGGCCCTAGTATGTATCAGATTTGGGTTTTATCGTTTTATTGCTTATTCTTTTTAGATTTTCAGCGGCGAAGGCATATCATTTTGTTTTTAATGCGAGGCATAAATAACCGCACAACCAGCCAGTGACTTAAAGTAATGGCGCGTTTAGGAAAATATGCGGAAGTGAGCACTATTTCTTATGTTGCAATAAAAAAGATTTGATGCACATTTTATTGTAATTGAATGTTAATAACATTAAAATTGTTTTTATTGTGCAAATATGCAAATTATGGTTTTGTGGCAGATCCTTACCATGGAAAATTTGTTTTCCTAGGAGGTTCTTGGTTTCTTAACTACCCCATGTTAGAAAACCGCCTCCAATTCAATAAATTGGCCACAGAGAACGTCAATCATAGATTAAACTTCTCATGAATTGCCGCTCAATTTCTCCGAAATGATTTTAAAGAGCAGAGGGGTGATTTGCTTGAGTAAGTATTTTGCAGCGAAATATTTTGTCGTCGGTTTGCCGCATCTGGCGTAGGGCCAGTCGCTTGATGACAGCTTATGAATATTTTTGGCAAAATTCTTCGCTTTTCCATTGAATTTATTCTTCTTGTTTAACTTTTTGTTCCAAATTAAACTTTCCACATTGTGCCATACAATACTATAAAGTCTCCAAAAGTCAATAAAACTATTTACCTAACATAAATTATTATGCAGCATTATACCCGGTTGGACACTATTTGCGCTTATATGTCTAAATCTTTATGTCATCTTAAGAAATCGATAAAATACCTCCATTTATTTGCAGGCAACCTTTGTCACCCTGAGCTTACGTTTGCTAACAATAGGCGATAGTTCTTACTACTCCATAATAGATGCCGCTATGTGTCAGCGCGGCCACTGTCCTGTAGTGCCACCCCTCGCCGCATGGGGCGCCACGATCGCCCATTGTTTGAACCCTAGAATCAAACAGAGTTCGATAACGCATAAATTCAACGGGCCTCGAATCTTTTGTTTTATCTCAGTAACGTATGGACACTGCGAAGTGAGTCCGTATGATGTTTTGTTATTTGTTTTGGCTTTATTAATGAAATATGTCGCTTGGTGCACACAACCGCGGCTTTATTTTATTATTTTAGTTACCATTTGTTATCACGATTTTATCTGCCGTATAGAACAGGGATGCATCGAAAAGTAAATTATGAAGGTATTGTTCGGGTCAGATGTCTTTAGTGAGGAACAATAGGAGCATATAATTTTTGCTTTCGGTAATAAATTTTATATTAACAAACACTGTTACATCCGAAATCGTTTTGATAACTCCCGACAGAGATCTTACGTCAATTACTCATTTCATACATTTTTTAAGGGTTGACAAACAAACTTGCGATGCAATGAATAATCGCCCTGGCAAGCACTGTTTAATCTTCAAGATCGACCTGTGCAGCTATTATCATATTAAGCCACGATCTCCTCTTCCATGAACTAACAATAATTGACACTGGAATCCTTTTCCTCAGTTCCACTGAACCACTGAAATCCTACATTCCCCTCAACATTTTCATCAGTGTGACGTCACAAACTTTTCAACATTTCATTTCCTCTTTAATTTATACAGGGTGTCGTTAATCCATCGATATTAGAAAACAGCGCAAACATAGCAATCTTCATCGAGTGACTCTTTACTTTACTTCGGAGGGGGCGAACTAATGAACCGGTGAAAACTTTCGCTATTTATAAAGAAAACTTCGTCATTTCATCTTGAGATGTTCGGGAATTAAAACTTAAATCTTTGAAAGGAAGTTTGCTTAAAATATTGACTGGGATTTCATTTCTGCTTTGTTTGTGTGGTGTTACATATTTAAATCTATTCTTTTCTATCTTTTTTTTTCTAATAATAAAGCTGAAGAGTTTGTTTGTTTGCTTGAACGCGCTAATCTCAGGAACTACTGGTCCGATTTAAAAAAATCTTTCATTGTTAGATAGCCCATTTATCGAGGAAGGCTATTGGCTATATATCATCACGCTATGACCAATAGGAGTGGAGCAGCAATGTGACGCAGATGAAGTTGCGCGGGACAGCTAGTATTTTATAATAAAACTGCTTTTGCTCGCGGTTTCGCCTACGAAATTATCACACTAGATAAAGATAAAAAGAACTAAACAGAAGTATACTCACTAAGAATGTTATAATCAGGGTCGAAGTCTACCAGTTTGCCCAATTTAATCGAAATTCGTTCAGCTGTTTAGGCGTATCTAGGTACTAGACAGACAGACCGACAGGGCTACTTAAAATGTATAGTATAAGTATTCAGCATTTAGGCCAGTCATTTTAAAGACCAATGTGACTTTTTATATCATGAATAGTTTGTAGTAGTTTAGCCTGTAAAACGCAATTTGCATAGCGCCATTTGCTCCTCTGCATTTTGCCACTCTTTTCAAAATATCTTAGTATCGTTTCAGGATCACAAGGGCAAAGAATCTATCTGCTACCTTTTAAGCAAAAGTGAATGAATAGCACTTCAATCATACGAAATATATACATACATGGACCTCAAGGGTGAATACACTCTATCTGAAAATACTTGGTAGTTTTGTGGAAGTACCTATTTAAGTAAAAAAAAACGAAGGCATACCGTTTTTCATCTGTTTCCAAAACCGTTGTAATAAATAGCTAACTTCCAGTTTTTTATACACAAACATAACACATAAACGCCTGTCATTCCGAAAGAGCTAGGCAGAGGTTTGTCTATAGTAGGTACAGAGGTTTGCCTTTAGTACATCATTATCAACAGCCTATAATGTTCCCACTGCTGGGACACAGGCCTCCTCTCTATGAGAGAGTGGGGTGTAATCACCACGCGGGCCCAGTGCGGGTTGGTAGATGTCACATGTCTTCGAATTTTTAGTTCTAGAACATGCGGGTTTCCTCACGATGTTTTCCTTAACCGTTTTTGAGAGCTTTTGTTGAAATAAATTACACAAAATAATGCGCCTACCTGGGTTCGAACCCACGGCTTACTGTTCGTAGGTCGGGGCTGCCACCACTGGGCCATCGCTGCTCTCCATAGTACATACATGTCCCTAACTACGTTTAATTTGTGCTCCATTACCACCATCTAGATGCCACTGGGCAATTCCAGATGAAAAAATCCGACACTTTGTCCGAGCTGTCAATTAGGATCCAGGACCTCAACATCAAAAAATTTAACTTCAACTAGTAGACGAACGATGCAGTTTTTTTTTTTTTTACATACGTTGCTATAACTATCTATTGAAGTTTCAACATCTCTATCACAATAACAAATCTGCACTAATGATATTTAAAATAAATTCATTACACAACGAACAAATATATTCGGACTGGACATTCGTCACGCGCCCTAACCCTTTCCCCGCGGGAGTGGGTCGAAAATGCCCGCTGTGCTAAATCCAAATGAACGTAATAATTGACGCTGCCCATTCACCGACGACCTTTGGGCATGTTTGACATGGGCTAGGACAGAATGGCGTGGAAATTTATTTAAAATGATTTATATTAGTAGTTCTAATTTCGGATTATTTTTAGTGCTACGTTGAGTTATACCTACGTCGTCGTACGTTACTTATACCAACACCAAATTTAGCCAGCCCCACAAATGCATAAACTTCTTTGTATGAAGATTCGCAGTTTTGTAAGCCCGTGATTTTTCATTTTTGGTGTACAATAAAGTTTTATTCTATTCTATTCTATTCCATGAAAAAAAATTTTTTTATTGGATTCTATATGTGATTACGAGTAATAGTAAGTGAGCAAACAACAAACGCTTAAAACAAAACACTCAATTTGACATAAAATTATACAAACGTTAATTTATTTTCATCTAGATAATTTTAATAACAAAAACGTTAAATGACCTAGTATTAATTATCAAAAGTATAGTCATAAATCAGAAGCAAAACTCATTCAACCCTACCATAAGAACTTAATACCCAACAATGATTAAGACTTGTAAAATACTAAAACACGTCCTCTAAAATCTGTCCCAACCCGCCCCTGTACTAACAAGCGGGGGTGACATAATCGGAGAAACAAATCTGGCTACTGGTGCTGCATATAAATGATGATGATTAATTTGTTCTTCGCAAATGACAAGAAGGGTTAAAAGGCAAGGGTAGGGGGCGTAATTTTGCCACTTGTACCAAATATCCCCGGTATGCAGGAGTGGGGTTGAAATTTGCGCAGTTTAATTTCCAGTACGGTACTTTTGTACTTTCTGATTGCCTTTGTGGATCCTTGGAGTTTGATGGAGAGATATTTCCGACTCCAGAGCTGTATTAATTACAATTGTGATAGAATTCGGAATGGCAGCCGTTTCGTAACAATGGTAATACAAAGTTTCGTTGTCTTTGATCCCGACAATGGGGTTGATTTTATTGTGATTTAAGAATTTGGTAATTTGATGATTGGACTGATGTAATTTGTGGTATTAAACCGAATTTTGAGCATTATTTAAGCCTTTTTTTGTAGGTAAGTAATTGTTTTTTAATTATTTTACTAACTATATATTGCATTTACTGTCCATGGTGTTGGATATTTAGTTTTTTTTTTATTTCTCGATAGCACCCTGAAGTCTGGATGTGTGTCCATGGGCTCGCCCCTTATGACATCGGAATATAACTAAAAGAATATAGGTGTACCTACTACCACCCGTTCAGCTAAGCCTAACACTTCACAAATACAAGCTTATGATATGTTTGTTACTAAATAGCAACGTTTTTTTCTAAAACATTTAAAATTAAATATTTGTAGTTACATAATACCTACCAAAGATTATCACAAAACTTATCGCAACAGGTACTCAACTCACCTATCATCGCCGTCCATATTAACCCCCTTTGGTAAGTACAACCGATCTTACACGTGGCGACCACTTGACACTTACCCTTTACCCACAATACATTATAGCAAAACAAATAAATTGAATCCACCACGCCCATCACGATCTAAAAGCGTAGGCAATCCTTTAACATCGATCGTCCCCAGTCAGCGGTTCGCGAGACATTTGCAATATTCTTAAAAACATTTGGGTCCCGTCGGCTATCGTGTCGCGCCCGACATCATATAGGGAAAGAATTTGCAATTCGTATAATAAGTTTCACTCTATACCGTTTCGAGACCGCCGTCAGCTTTGTAGGGTTAAGTGGGAAGGTGAAAATTTGGTAATTGTGAATTCGTGTTTTTATTATTTAGTATTTGTGTCTTTCGTGTTTATCGTTATCATTGAATTTTATGTACAATGCCTACTTTAGTTTTTATAAGTGCTTTCTCGGAACTTAGGCTTTGTCATTCTAATAAAAAAATCTAAGACACCCAATGGCTCCTTGATTTTTAAAATTTATTTTGTTTTTTTGTTTTGTTAAGTCAAAACAGAAACATGTGAATATGTTTTGTTACATTTTTTTGTTTACCTGAGAATAGGTGTCAATTTCAGGTCACCAACAATTTTTAATATCTTATCGAGCTGTTAAAAATATTAACTTTAGTATTATTACTTTCCTACCACATATTTAGTTCACAGAAAATACAATAAAACAGCTAGGTCAAATACTCCACATACCCTCGCATTTCCAATGTATTTTCAATAGGAATTCCTTACAGTTGTATTTAAGGTTGAATACTTGAATCTGATAGCACCCACACACTATGTACTCTACGTAGGAGCCACCCGATATTAACGATAGACAGGCCTCTCGTCTGCACTGACTGATACTGATCGTATTAGTTTATATTATTTTAGTCTAAGGGCAAAATCTGACGGATATGTGTTGTTTGAAACAATTTTACTCGACTTAAGGGTGACATTTGCCGTCACCAGAAAGTAAATGTGATAGCAGACCAAAAGTCAGATTCGATGTCAGTCAGAAGATCGTAAGTACCAGGGCAGCATTGCTCCAAAGAGAGGAGGCCGTAACTCAGCAGTGGGTTAAATAAAGTTGCAAATCGTGATGCTCATGAGGTGTGCTTCTGTTCATAAATAAATAAGGAGGTGATAAGAAACATGTAATGCTTTATGTGGTCCTAACTACCACAAACTGGATATCACGTTTTGCTGCACCTCTTCAGGGATTTCCTACTAATAACCAATGTAAAAAAAAAACACATAACCAAAAATTGCGCAAACACAATCCGCCCAAACAAATAATCTCCAAAAAAAATCAGGGAAACACAGTGACACAGGAAGTGTGACCTTTTGAAGAAAACTAGACAAAAATGATGCGCACAATATTTTAAAAGGTGGGTAGTCGAGACAAGATCATGTGAACTCGCTACTAAGAAACCGAGTGCGTCTACCCACACATGACAATTAAGATAAAACGGTGCAACGAACATCTTCATAATATAATAAAAATAATGTACTTTATGAAACTACAATTTTTTCTGCTATTGTTACTTGTTAGATAATGACTTGTTTATGTGGAGATGTTTCGGGAAAGTTCTTTTAAGACTAGAAATTTTTGGAGATGATGTCCGGTTTTAGAGATGACATTATAGTAATGTAGGTATTTCCTCAGTCTTATTTTGTCTTTTTTTTACACGAAATAGGCTACTCGCCAGATGTGAAGCAGTGACGCAGCCTAGAGTAGAGCACGTTTGCCTTGAAGAGATCTGGATTATATTAATATGATCATAGGAGACAATCATCCAAAGTGTCGAAGCAATAGCTACAAAAGGGGGTGGTATGAGAGATCCTAAAGCTCACCCTTAAGTGTCAGTTAAGGCCGTGGTGTGATTTTAGTATGGCTATTCCAGACTAAGGGCTGTTGCCATGGGCTGCAGGTTGTTCGAAAGAGATACCGTGGCCCTGGAACGCAAAGGGCTAAGAAGGAACATGGATGGGTTTTAGTCAGTCAAGTCTGACACTCCCTTCCGCTCCGCCCAGAGCGGAAGAAGTCATTTGATGATGTCCCATCCCAAAAAAAAAAGCGCTGTTGCCATTGAAAACAGCTTCTGAATAAAACTTGCTTTGATCATAATTATTATTTTGTAAATAAGAACAAAGCCAAGTAACTAATATCATAATGTGAAGAAGAGATGGTTTCCTTAACTAGCCAACTCATCACAAAAAATGCCTCTTAAACTACCGTCACCTCCTCCGATCGTTATCTTACTCATCTTCCACTAACCCAAAAAAGAACCTTCGTTAAAACTAGTGCACGTGCTGCCCATAGCACGGACTTATTACTACATAGATAAAAATCGCCTTAATTTTACAAGGAACGTGTAAACCTTTGTTTAACTTTAACCGGGCACTGTGGTAACGACCTCTTTAGTATTAGCGGCACGCCCGCTACCGGTTATACTGGCGTTTTTTGTTTTAAACCATACCTAGTTTGTAGGGTTGAACGTGGATAGAGGAAAGATAGTGTTTACTTTTGTTTTTGGGTGAAATAAATCGAAGGGTGACGCCATGAAGTTAGTAGCTCCGTACCTATAATATCTGCATGCGTATCATGACCGCCGTAGAAACGGGCTTTGTCGGAGGAATTGACAAACTGACACATTGTCATTGTCTATCTGTCATTATGTCGATTATTCCGTAGACAAAACTCGTTTCTACAGTGGTCATGCTACGCGTGCTGGTACTGCCCGTTGGTCTCGTTATCACTAGTGCGACTGCTGAACGTGGGGTCTTGGGTTCGATTCCCGGGTCGGGCAAAAAGTTCTATTGGGACATTTAGAAATTCCTCAGTAGTGGCGCGGAGTTTGGAAGTTGTCGGTATGATACCCCCGTGCCTTGTAAAGCAAGTTGGCCGTTGGTCCTGCGCCTGATCTCTTTCCGGTCGTGTAGCATTGCCGTCCCATCGGAATATGAAACTAAGAAAGATAGGAGCATGGAAATGCAATTCTTTGCTGGTATATGTTGCTGAGCTCTTACGATGACCTTTACCATTTTAAGGGCAGTGGTGATAGAATAAATTGCACTAATTAAAACGCCTGTGTAGGTTCGAACCCGCTACCACCACTGATAAGTCCAGGCCGTTGCCTTCGCTTCCCAAAAAAACACACATCTTTGCCATTGTCAAAATAGAAACACTCAGGTGCCACCCCTAATTCTTCGTTTAATTGTTACGACTCGGCTATCATGAATATCATCTTAGACTTCATGGGAACTCGGTTCCGCCATTTTTCGACTTTTGTCGGTACATTGTCGAACGAAGCAACATCGTGTTTTCTCAGTAATGAATGAGATAATGTGTAGCACGCACTGTCCTCTCGTTTTTGTGACATTTCTACATCATTATAGTGTTTATTGTCATTTTTAATGTTAACACGAATGTTCTTAATGACTTTTATTGTCTTAAAACGGTAATTTCTTGGGAAATATCCTGTTTTTTGGTTTGTATTTCAGCGTTGTTTGACGTAGTAGGTTGTAGGTTCACTAGGCTATATGCTATATCCATATTAACCTATACCGAAAGAAACCGAAGATCACCGAATGGGGATTGCAACTATAAAACGAATGGCACTAGCATAGGTGGTTCCAAGCATCGTCATTGGTTGAAAATCTGGTAATGTCATTTTGCATTAAAAAATAGCTAAACCTTATTGGACAAATTGAGACCTAGCTTTAATCACGCCATCTACAATTAGCATTTAACAGTCTTCCCCATTGCTGTTACAGATCAGACAGCGACACGACTGTGTTTATTTGCAAACTTATAAAACCGCACTTCCTTATATGGCAACATTGCCATTTTCATAGTCACATTGTGATTGAGCAGCTAAAAACATGATACGTACCTACTAGTGACTGGATTGTAGTGCGTATTGTATAATTATCACTTGCTTCAGTGAAGGAAAACCATCGTGAGGAAACTAGCATGCCTGATAGATATTAATCGACGTCATGGAAATCCAAGTCAGAGACCCATGGGTGACACAAAAATTCTGACGCCAGGATAGCCACTAACCACACGATAAAAAAAAAACCTGAAAACCGTCCGCTTCTTTCTGTGTTCTCCAGTCGTCTATAAAGGGTGTAAAACACCTCTTAACGAAGCCGAAAGGCACTAGTTCTCCCTGTCATTGCGATCATTTTTTTGTTCTACACCATACCTGGGAACCTTCTAGTTACGGAGATATTAGGGGTCAAAGTTCCAAGATTATGACAAGTATTTTTTTAAATACAAGTTTTTAATATATGATTTTTACTTTAAACACCTCCACGAACCCTGTACTATTCAATCCGTCCATGAGCATGAGAGAGTAACACCACAAAACATGATTTTACACCCCCCAAAAAAAAGTCGTTTCCCAGCAATAATTTTTGCGTAAAGTTACTTAGTTTCATGTACAGAATGCTTGGTTGACGGCTTCGAGATGACGGGGTGTAACCGTGTAACACCCCGTATAGTAGGTACTTCTGAAACGTCTGAAGCTACAGGTTTGTTTGAAGTTCACGGTATCCAACCTAAAGTGAGAAATTGTCACCTGTAGCATCTACACTTTGCTGTATAACACAATTCCTGCTTCATTCTAAAAAAAAAACGTTTTTCCTCGTTCTACAAATTACTATAGCTGTGTTGTTTGCCTGAAAATCACTACGCTATTAGCAAAATGCAATCCAATTTAAGATTGCTGACTATATCATCAAGAATCAGTGAGCTCTAATCAATGTACTTTTATAATAATAAAAAAACATGTTTTCATTTAAACTTTATTTTCAACGTTTACAGGGTGTAACGGAAAGGGTATATTATATACTTACTTACATACTGGGGTAGCTGATATTTTTTTCACTATTACGATGGTTGTCCGATGGAGAAACATGTTCAGTTTGATGATCTGTAGCACACCCTTAAGTATATACAAGGTGTTGTTTTGCAACCTCGTCAAATTCTAGGAGGTAACTATGCTAATGATTCTCGACCCGAATCAATAATAAAATGAGTAGGTTATCTTTTTTTTTTTATTTATTTACTGAAATCGGTAACTGTGAACCACCTGTGTTTTGAACACGGGCCGTCTGATTCCCGCCTTATAACGTCGCTTACACACAAACAAAAAACCTCAAACGTTTTTTCGATAATTTTATAATCCCTAAACTACGTTAAGGGGGTTATTCTGAAATATTGACAAACTTAAACAACAAAAAAACGCAGTGTTTTTTAATAATTTACTAGGTACCGTAATTTATATTGATTATTTATGTCTTTTGTGACAACATCCTGAATTTTGACGAGGATGCAAAACAACACCTTGTATATATATATACCCTTTCCGTTACACCCTGTAGAATTGCAGTCATCAAATCCCGAAGATACAGTTTTGCAGGAAGAAACAAAATACACTCAGTGTTCAAAATATTCATAGACCCAGAGTTAGTAATAGGACTATCACAAATTCGCCAGATCGCCACTAAATGAACAGACACCGTACTACCGTGAAACAGAAGTTGAATTTGCGTATTCATAACTGTAAGATGGCCGCTTGTTACACCGACGCGAACATACTAAATTGGTGAGTGCAAAATGTAGAAGTCTTCTTTTTTGGTTCTTTCTGGATTAAAATTGGTGAAACGACTTCTGGTAAATAGAGGCAAAATGTAAAACAATCAGTCTTCTGTTAATGAAACACCCTAAAATATGTATGACAAATTATGTTGAAACTAACAGGTTTTATTTATTTCATCACCACTGCTCTCAAAAACGGTGAAGGAAAACATCGTTAGGAAACCGGCATGTCCTAGAACAAAAAATTCGAAGACATGTCACATCTACCAACCTGCATTGGGCCCGCATGGTGGATTACAGCCCACTCCCTCTCATAGAGAGGAGGCCTGTGTCCCAGCAGAGGGAACATTATTGAAATGCTATAAAGCAGGCTTCTTATACAAGGAAAATAAATAAAATACAGGATGGAAGGGACGCCGTCGGAAAAGCGTTTACCACGTTTTCAGTACATTGTTCTGAACACCCACATATAAATTTTTGATCGGTATTTTTTTTTAATGTAGCTGTTTTACAAAACTGCAATACCTACACGATCAAAATATATGAGACAGCTGTTTTTTATTTAATAATAATTACTATTACAATAACAATTAGATTATTAGCAATTAGCTTAGCAATAACAAATTATATCAACGCAGCTTCTGAACGATTTTCCATTGTTTTCACCAAATCCAAATTCGCAGTCCTACACATTACACCACAGTGTAACACACACCAAATATAATGAGTTGCGTCGACGTGCTCGGCCGGGTTCCACCATTCGGAGCGTATTCACCCGTATTCATATTCATTAGGGCGCGAAGGGCCCGCTTGATTGCACAAAGAGCCGACTAATTTGCTCCCGTGACTCCGTCCGCACTAGGCTTAATTTATTTACGGGTTGTTAGCAGCAATGTACTTGTGAGGTATTTGAATTTTGTTTTGTTTTAGAGCTTTTGAAGGGTTGGTTGGGTAAGGAAAATGTTGAGAATGTAATGTGTGTTTAGTTAGATTATCTTCAAAGCAAATAACTTTGATAGATGCACTTGAGGTAAACTGCGAAATTAAGGAACACCATTATCTTTCGGCACTTATTCCCATGTGTTCAACGCAACACGTTTTCTTCTTACATTTTTCTCTGCTCTTTTCTTTTTTGACTGCAAAATTGTGGTTATTCGTGTAAAAATAGTAGTCAAGCAAAACTGGTGTATATTTTCAGGTACTCCGTATTACTTCGATTTAACTGTATCCATTACAACGATTAATAACGAATAAATGAAATAACTAAAATAACAATAAACTAAGGGCGGCAAAAATCTCCTCCTCAACGCTGTCACCTGGTAATGTACCCAAAAGACTGGCAGCATTTTCACTTCGATTTTGAAATAAACTTGCATTCACCATACAACACCATGAATCCATCAAACGAAAAATCACACCTTTTTAGAACTGATTGCTAAAATATGAAATATCTTGAAAACAGAAAAAATAAAATCAAAAAGCGTTGCCACATTCTTTATATCGATTAATAACCAATACCTAATAATATCGGTTAGTATTTATTCATTTATATTATTACAGACATTTTTACACATTCAATGATGGCACAATACCCATTCAGAGAGACTTAAACCTTCAGCAATTGACATCCACGCAACATTCCCACATAACTTTACCTATTAACATGATAGGCAGCTATCAACAATTGTGTATATGCAAATACCAGGGCTAATCAACTATATCCAACTAGTGATGTACGATACTTATAGTATCGATGCGACAGGATGCGATACTCCGATATTTTGGATAGAATCGGTATCGAAAAAAATGGATCGTATAGTGTCAATTGCATGATCAGTCAATTCAAAATAATACAAAGGGTACACAATAGAATTACAAAATAATTCCTGGATTATGCCTAAAATCGATCAAAATCAAACATTTATTTCAAATAGGCCAATTACAAGGCATTTTTGAAGAGTCGAAACAAACACAAATAAAATGAAGCAACAGTAACAGTTACAAAGTACAATTACTGTGAAAGAACTGTGGTTGATTCCAAAGCGTAGGTCTCTATGGAGAAGAATAGGCAAGCACTTCCATAAACACTCTTTAAAATCAGAATATTGTTACAAAAACCTTGGTTACATCATTCATGTTGAGATGGGACATTAAGTGAGAATTATGTAGCAAGACTAGACCTAGTCTTTCTTAAAGGGATTATAACTACGAAACGATACTTGCATTCAAACGTAACAAACAAATGCAAGTATCGTGCATTCGAGAGGACGAAACGGTTCGATATTTGAAGAATCGGATTGAAGCCGTTTGATACAACCCTAGAATCGTATCGCATAGATGCGATGATAGATCCAAAATATCGATAAAAATGCAAGTATCGTGTATCCAACTACAACTACCCAACTATACGCAACTATAGTTGGTACCAACGTATTGTCGAATCAATAGCCATTTTGAAGCACGCTCTGTTACGGGCGGATCGACTTAATTATTGAATTAGCATTTAAATTATTTCGGGAACCGTTCATTTGTAACTAATACAAATAGCGAGCCGCATGAATAATGTTGGGTGCGAGGAGGTACGAAAGTAATGGTTTAGATTTGATGAGAGTGTATCCTGTTTGTAGGAAACTATATTATAAAGAAAAGTAGTACAATGCGTAGACAGAAAGTGCTGAAAGCACCAAATAAAGTAAATTAGGAAAACGAATTGAATAGTTAGTTCTTAGTTTTGAGATTATTTATTAGTAATGAGTTAGAGAAACATCATTCTCATTTCGGGCCAGTCGGAAAAAAAAAACATGGTCAGAATAGACAACCATGTCATTTAAAAGCAACTGGCGAGCCATGATTTGAAGAAACATACCAATTTTACGTAACATATTGTGCTTCCGATTTACTCTGAAAACACCTGACGCTGAGTTGTAACTTTGTCGAAAACAACCATTTTAAAGACCTACAGCGTGGATAGCGTAAATAAAAGAGTAACCATGGAGTTTCTTGCCGGTTCTTCTAAATAGGAAATGACCAACCCGGAACTTGCACCTTTTCTTGACGTATTATAATTGCCCATGTAGCATATCCAAAATTTTCTAATTTCATGATCTAAGCCCATGACGCACGAATACGTGCCGCCTTGCTGACGCGAATATTAAGTGCTATGTACTACTTTTATGTAAAAATAGGCTTAATAAGTTACTCAATTTCGTCGAAAAAAAATGTTTCAAGTATTTTATATTCCTCTGACCGAAGATATTAACATAGGCCGCGTGGTAAGGAAGTTTAATCGACTTTAATCAGCTGATTAAAAGTATTATTATATTTTAAATTTTCCTTTATGTATCAATTACTGGTAGTTCTCTATTTATGGATGTATATATCATCGTGTGGGGAAATACTTGTCTCTTTAGCTTGGGACTTATTTGGGTACGAAACGCAAACGGAATATTTTTTTTATGTTTTAGACTAGTGTGTAATGAATACTATATTTATTTTCTATTTAAAAGTGACACGTGTAAAGTTTAGTAGTCTAGTCAAATTCAAGGTCAATAATATCGATTGAAAATAATGCCTATCATCAACAGTGATAGCCTAGTTATGTGAATGCCAGACTGCCAATTCATAGGGAGGAAACCAGTTTTGTATGAGAGATTTATTTCGACGGCATACCAGGCCCCTCAGAAAGTATTGCGAAAAAAAGTTTTTATATATGGGAGACTGGCCAGTTATTATGTTTTTCGAAAATATGATTATTTATAAGTAAAAATAAGTAAGTTCCAATTTCAAAATTTCCCTCCACATTTTTTGCGAGTTAATTCAAAGTATTGTGTCTCACTGAAATATGGATCTGCGCCGGGAACATTTTAGAGCTATGATTTTATACGATTTCAAGTGTCGCCTGAAACCGGATGAATCGTACGATAGACTTCAAATGGCATTCATGGATGAAGGCCCTTCCAAGGCAACCGTGTATCGTTGGTATAACGAATTCAAGCGCGGTCGACCAACTTTGGGGGATGACGAAAGAAGCGGTCGCCCTTTGACGGCTGTTACCGAAGAAAACGTGCTAGCAGTGAAAAATTTAATCCAAGACAATAGGCGAATTACATATCAGGAGATTCAACACATATTGAAGATTGGATCGGGAAGCGTTCACGAGATTCTACACAGCCATCTTCGCGTGAGGAGGATAGTATCACGCTGGGTGCCGCACAACCTCACCGATGCTCAGAAGCAGGCCCGGGTGGAATGGTGCCGTGATATGCTTAACAAATTTGAAGCAGGCTCGTCTCGGCGTGTTTACGACATCGTTACAGGTGATGAGTCCTGGATTTATCAATACGACCCAGAAACCAAGCGCCAGTCGACTGTTTGGGTGTTTCAAAATGAGCCAACGCCTACCAAAGTGAAGCGATCTAGAAGCGGGGGTAAGATTTTGATCGCTAGCTTTTTTAATTTGACTGGCCACTTGGTATCAATTCCCTTACGGGATCAAAGAAGCATTAATGCCGAATGGTATACTTCCAAATGTTTGCCAGAAATTTTCTCTGTTATAAGCAACAAGCGACCAAACACAGGGCTCCGCGGGCTACTGCTCCACCACGACAATGCACCTGCGCACACCGCACTCAAAACGAGGGACTTCCTGGACAGCACGCCAGTCAAACTCCTGGGTCACCCTCCTTACAGCCCTGATCTAGCACCGTGTGACTTCTTTTTATTCCCAAAAATAAAAAATCAGCTCAAAGGGATACAATTTTCGTCGCCGGAAGATGCGCTGGCTGGGTTCGAGCAGGCTGTAAACGAGGTGTCTGCGGCGGACTGGAAAAAGTGTTTTGAAAACTGGTTTAGGCGCATGAATCTTTGTATAGAGGCTGGTGGAAAGTACTTTGAAAAGATTTAATAAAAATATATGTACGTATAGAACAATTTTTTTTAGTTTCGCAAAACTTTCTGAGTGTCCCACGTATAAAGCCATGTCATAGGCCCCCCATGGCCGGCATGAAAACTCTGTCAACAGGTTAATACTAACCACACAATAAAGATCAATCAAATTCACAAAGGTCAATCATCGGCTACACTCATTCACTCACTCACTCATTCAATCATTCACTTCACCCAGACAGCTTTAGCATTTTACTGAGCTTCGTAAAGCCAAGATTTAATTTACAGTCCCACCTTATTTTCCTGCACAACACAAAAGTCCTAATAACGATACTAATTTAAGCAGAAAACAAAAAAACATACTGAAAAAACCTTCAAAGCTACCACTAGAAAATCTATTGCATTGTCTTGTACCTCAAAGACTATCCTTGAGCAGTCCATTGCTAGACCTATGCCTTACATAATTATTAAACCAAATTGAGGTCAGGCTACTCAAATTCATCCCTCTTCAACCACCCTGCGAAGAATGACGCTTTATCATCCATTAAAGACCTTCGAACAGTTATTCTTTTTCCTACACGCTATTGAAAAACTGCCAATAACATCACCAATTTACGCACAAATCAAAAAACCTCACGCAAAAAAAAACCTTCACAGCTACCACTAGATCATCTATTGCATTGGTTTCTTGTACTTCAAAGACAGTTACACGAAACAATCGTATTTCAATAACTAACAGATGGGTTGTCACAAGCCGTCACGAAGCATTAAAATCTGTGTTTCGACGGCATAGGTCATTAATTTCTATGTTTATTGGGCCATGATGCACGAACCTTAAGTACTTAGTAGTAGTTGTTTATTGTGTGGATATCCGCAGTTTTGGGTTAGGTGTTCAAACTGTATTGGGTTTTGTATTGTATTAAATTAAAACTGCTGTAAATTTTTGATTTTTAACCTTAAACGCGTGAATAAAAGTAGCTTCTTTCTAACATAAACATCGCGGCTGTAGTCCCGGATAGGTAAGGCAGAGGCCTTATAGTACACCCTCATTTCACCAGTTATGTTTAAGTCCTCCTCCTTCCATTCCACACTACTAAGCCGCACTACTTGTAGGATCGTGGGTTTTTTTTTCCTTTCTGCACTACTGGTCCAGAGGTATCGTAGGTATTGTAAAATACATATACAGTGTTATTGGTAAAACACCAACAACCTCTTAATAGGTCGTTGTACTCATCATTGTGAACAAAATTTACTATGGGACCAAACCTGAAATCGCAAAAAAAAAATCAGCTGTTCCGTACTTTATGTTCACATAACTCGTCAAAATGTAGGGAACTGCAGATTCTTTTTCACGATTTCGGGTTTGGTCTCATAGTAAAAGAAGTTCATAAAAATGAGTAGAATGACCTCTTAAGAGGCTGTTGGTGTTTTACCAATAACACTGTATATGCGTTCCCTATTTTAATACTAGATACAGCCCCATATAATAGGGATGAGACTATTGCTATCAAACAGCCACAACCCAGAACCTGTGGCTGCCACTGTGAAATTCCTGTTGGAAAAAAATACAATAACGATTTGCTTGACGTGGGCATCGAACCCGGGATCTTATGCTCAGGAGTCGCGCTTGCGACCACTAGACCAGGCAGGCTTCTTTCTATGAGTACAATATCGGGCTAAAGAAGAATAATTTATTGACTTTAAAGAGTCAATAAATTGATTCAGCAAACTCTCTTCTTTTTTATCACTCTGAAGAAATGTTCATTTTTGCTCCCATGCAGTGCTCCCAAGTCACGAGCAAATGTTGGTTAAATAACGCCGATAATATAGACTCATAAATAGCTAACAGTGCCAAGGCTCGCATAATTAAAATGTAAAGTCTGAATGATGATCAGCCACATTTTTCACTTGACCGTCTTTTTAAAGCAATACCAACATTCAAGTAAGCAAACCGAACACATTTCAAGGAGCCCAATAGTCCAAAAGGCGTAACATCAAACGGATCTTCACACCCTTTGGTCGGGTGGCCCGCGCGTGGCGTGTGTTACAACTTTAAACTTGCGTTTATATTCGAACCGAGATTAACGAAACCGCTTGCCTTAATTGAAACGCTAGGAATCCTTTGTAGCATACGGCTGAATTATAACGAAGAATGGGAGGAATTAGTTAAGTTTTTTAATTAGATAAAGGGATAGGATTTCGGGCATGTGTGGTGATAGAAAATATTTGATGTATGTAGAACTCGACTGAAGAGTTAATCACTGATGAAATCGCGTTAACCTTTTTCAGGAATTTGTTATCCCTTTTTAAAACCACAAACTACAGTACTAAGTTCGGCTCATTTGACTTCGTATTTTTGGTTCGATTTTCTGTAGGTTTTATAGTATTAATTTCATCTGTTACCCCGGCGTATTTTTTTAAGTTTATAAAAAACATAGAAATATAAAGACATATTCTCAAATACGGCAACTAGTTTGGCATACTATTATTTTGCCACTATATATTAATACATAAAATCCTAAATAATTAACAAAATCATTGTATCTACCAACGAAAGTTTCCACCTACTCACCAACAGATGGCGCTACTAACAACTATCAACCAAACGTAAAAAGAAAACAAAATGACATCACAGTATTACAATCTTATTACAAGACAAGTACCATAAGTACATGATAATATTTCTCGTGCGAAAAAAAGGCTTGCAGCTATATTTTTAAATGCATTCTTGGAGAAGGAGCGGTCGCGTGGGTTGCATTACAATTAGGTATGAATATGATACTAAAACCACGTTAATCTGATGTTGGTGTAACAGTGATAAATGTGGTTTTGTTTTATTTTATGTTTGAGGTGTTGAAAGTAGTTTTTTTTTTAAAGGAGTACCAAATGAGGGAAATCTTACTCCTTTATAAAACAACTTTCGAAAAAGAAAATCTTATAAAATTTAAGTGTATCGCAGAATCACTTGAGTGCAAATGACTTCTGGTGCTGGTCCTTGCCACAGTGAGAAAGTTACTAGATATTGCTGTATTTAACATAGACATAATATCACGCCTATATTTCCCAGAAGGGGTAGGCAGAGGTGCACCGTAGTACCTACACCCACATTACCCGCCACTTATGTTTTAATTCCCCGTAATAGGGCGAGTGTCATCAACCGAGCACAAATTCAGGCTCCGGGGTACGGAGAATTTCTTGAAGGAAACCCTAATATCACTTATCCCGACCATGGAGTCGAACCTAAAACCCCTCGTACTCGCATCGCTGTAGTGCTTACGACTAGACCAAGTAACGATGCAGTCGAGGCAATTATGTATTTGCGTGTTCACACAATAACTTAAAATATTGTACTATTACTACTACTACTAAAACTATTACTATTGTACTGAGAGCAACGGTGGCCGTCGTGGCAGCCCCGATTTACGAGCAGCAAGTCGAGGGTTCGAACCCAGGCGCCTGCCTGGGTTCGAACTCTCGACTTGCTGCTGCATTGCTTGCTGCTTGCTGCATTACTTTTTGTAATTTATTTCATCACCGCTGCTCTCAAAACGGTGAAGGAAAACAGCGTGAGGAAACCGGCATGTCCTAGAACTAAAAAATCGAAGACATGTGACATCTACCAACCCGCACTGGGCACGCGTGGTGGATTACAGCCCACTCCCTCTCATAGAGAGGAGGCCTGTGTCCTAGCAGTGGGAACATTATAGGCTGATGATGAGGATGTTCTGTATGGTGTCGGACGCAAAGAATAGCACCATCCCATGTCTTTCCGTGGGTGTCGTAAGAGGCGACTAAGGGACTTGCCAGAGAATGGGCAGCAGCGTTCTCTGTGCTTTTGTAACAACCGTACTGCGATCGCCAACCCGCCTTCCAAGCGTGGCGATTATGGCAAAACCCCCCCTTCTTGGGGGAGGCCTATGTCCAGCAGTGGACGTCTTTCGGCTGAAATGATGATGATGATGATGATTGTACTATTTTCTAACCCTCGACGCGCGAAATTTGTGACAGATGGGCTAACACATTATTGCGGATATAAGACAACGCATCTAAACGTCCTGCTTCTAGAACAGTCTTATGACTTTATGACCAACCTACCCAACTTTAAAGGCCCCGAAACCTCAGACAACGCAGGTGTAGGCAAGAAGTCGGTCACGTGTCCATTGTTCAGATGCCGCCCGTAATGAAATAATTCGTGGGGATGCGCAGGCGCAGCGATCGTGCTGATAACGAGATGCGTGTGTTGATGTGACGCCAGATGGGTTGGTTTGGTGTGAAATGATTTATTTCATTTAGAATTTAAGACGCAGTACGTTTCTTTTTTAACCCCCGACCAAAAAAGAGGGGTGTTATTAAATAAAAGTGTTAGATTATGTAGGTAGGTCCTCTCATGTGCTGTTTGATATTGCATTGCTATCAATTTGACATTTTTCTTTATTCTGGTTGCAATAAGGTCGCCGTTGAGTTGTAGCTACTGTATAGTCCGATAAATAAGTACCTAAGTGATATTTTTTTGCTTTATGTTGCTCATTGTTTTGCTTTATGTTGCTGTTCGTTTCTCTAGTTTTTTTTTTCTTTTTGGGTTCGTACCCAAAGGGTCAAACGGGACCCTATTACTGAGACTTCGCTGTCCGTCCGTCCGTCTGTCACCAGGCTGTATCTCATGAACCGTGATAGTTAGCCAGTTGAAATTTCTACAGATTATGTATTTCTGTTGACGCTATAACAACAAATAATAAAAATAGAAAAAAATAAATATTTAAGGGGGGCTCCCATACAAAAAAGTTTTTTTTTTCGTTTTTATAAATAGTGGTACGGAACCCTTCGTGCGCGAGTCCGACTCGCACTTGGCCGGTTTTTTTATCACTGTCAGCCATTAAGACATCTTATACATTGAAATACTAATAGCTTTAAGTTAAAGGGTGAAATAGATTTTTAGAAAAAAAATCTGGAATCAAACATCTTAGGCAAACAAATTCTTCGACGAAAATACACGCTTCTTTAAATTCGCCTTTTGAGTATCAGCAAAACGTAATAACACTTTTAATAACGTAACTATCACTATTCTAAAACCTACCTATATAAAAATAGCCATTCACAAACCATATAAGATGTGAAACTTAAGTAATAAAAAGTCATCCACGCATATCATTTTAATGAATGAGCGTAGGCAAAAGGCAACGCGCCAGACTTAATAAAATTGTCATAAAGGTATGATACAAAAAAAAAGAAAACAAAAGTAAATCTGGCTTGTAAAAAAGCTTAAAGAAAAGTCATCGAACAGATCTTCAAAAAAAAGTGTGCGCTCCGGGAATCATCGACTGTATTTTAAATTACGAACGCGCGATGATGAGATCTAACATAGAGCTGTTACAAACACTTGCCTGTGTCTGTTTGTTTGTGCTGTTACAAAAAACTTTTGAAAAGTAATATGATGTCGATCTGCTACTAGAGCAGGTAACCAGAAAGGTAGAAGACTTCATAAAATTGCTGATGATGTATTACAAAATTTCGAGAATTGCTACAAAATTATGCAGCAGGACGATAGTTAAAGTGGAACGACGCTGATTCGAAAACACGAAGATAACCGAAGCGCATACCTTATCTAGTTACACTGCACTTCACTGCTAAGAAGCTGTTGTAAAATGAGAAGTAAACTCATATTTTTTTCTTGTTTACGACATGTAAGAGAACTGACTACTGTATAAAGTAAAAGATCTATGATATTTTAAACTTTTTCTGATTACGGTTTTGAATAACAATGTTTGATATTTTCTTTATTTTGAAGGTTATGTCCGCTGGGTTGATTAACTGCTTGGTCTCACGGAAATTCTGTTTTTATGATAAATTGTTTATTTAGTCGACGTTATAATGTAAATCATTGATGTCATGTTCAACAAGACTTTTTTTTGTTGAACGGCAAATTATTGCATCATATTTTTCTGTCAGGAATTTCTTAGTAGCAGTCTAGATTAGTAACCGGTTAATGGAAATAAGCTCGCCCCTTTTGCACACTTGGTGCACCTCTATTTAACTATTCGGGCGTGAATAATTTTTTGTTTCACCATCATCATCAGCCTATAATGTTCCCACTGCTGGCACTCAGGCCTCCTCTCTATAAGAGGGAGTCGGCTGTAATCCACCTCGCGGGTCTAGTGCAGGTTGGTAGATGTCACATGTCTTCGAATTTTTTGTTCTAGGACATGCCGGTTTCCTCACGGTGCTTTCCTTGACTGTTTTTGAGGGCAGCGCTAATGAAATAAATTACACAAAGTAATACGCCTGCCTGTGGGTTCGAACACAGAGCTTACTGCTCGTAAGTCGGGGCTGCCTCCACTGGGCTACTGCTGCTCTTAATTTTAGAATTAGTATTATACCCTTTATATAATTTTCAAGGGCACTTTTTATTGCAGAAAATATACTTAAAAAATCAGAAAGAACTCAATACTAATCCCTATCTCCAGTGCTGCACTAAACGCGAGCCAAACTCCAATCTACAAATATTACAAGGGAATGTAACCTCAAAACTAAATTACAGAAACTCAATAATGGACTGTACAAGCAATAATCTTTGAAATCACAAATCAAGTTGTAAGCCGAACGCTTTCACGAGCACCGTAGGCGGTTCACTAGTCGCTTCCAGCCATTACTAATGACATACGGACCGGTAGAACGGACAGCCGAACGGGCAACTCGTCACGAATGCCTAGAGCCTCAACTGAGGTAGCTGTTATAGAAAATGCTTCGTTTCATCGTGATGAGTAGCAGTGGTTAATGTGCTGATTTGTTGGCTGATATTGTTGGCGGTGTTTGCAGGGCGTGTGTCGGATTGAGCGCCTGTGTTTGCAGTGTGCAAACACACACAATATTTTTAGTTACAATCTAAAATAACAGATGACAATTAATCTGACACTTTTTTGACTGAATTTATCTGTACAGGTGGGAAAACACATAACTAAAATTCAATGTAAGGTACCAAGTTTGACATTTCGATGCTTTTTTTTTCTTGACAAGAACCATGAACTACAAATTTAAAGTGGTCATACTGTAACTGCCAGACGGGTAGGCCCAGAGAAGATAGCGAGACCTGTGTGGAACTCTCGCACATATGTACATACTACTAAAGCATGACACAAAAAATGGTTGGTCTATACCTACTCAGCAGTGAGTGGAACACGGTTAATAATGATATAATAATGATCCTGTAACTTGAGATAAAGATTTTGCAAGTTGATAATAACCAAAGTGAAGGCTTCGTACTTGGACAATACACAAAAATCTAAATAGTTATCTTTAAAATGTTAAAATACTTACTTCTCCAGAACCCAAACCATTCCCTTGGAAAATAAATAACAATCAAGTATGATACTTTTACAGCCTCATAAAGTCTCTTCTATTAGCGGAGTACTTAACATTTAATCAAGAAGTTTATAGTCTCCCTGTTCAGTTTATTATGACAAGTTCTATTCAGATTGCTTCTTAAAAATATACAGTTTAATAAAAACTTTGTGACATAAGTATCAGCATTCGCTATCGAAGAATGTACATTTTGGTAGCGAATGATGTAAATGATGATGGTGAAAAGAGAATTCTAGTTTGGGTTATGAACTTTGCTATAATAATTTAGCAAAATTATTTTTTTGTCACCTCCTTTGCGTCCTGGGCCGTCTGCTAACCCACAAACAGCAGCGGCACAGTCACCCCAATAAACGATCACAACAACAAGACCGGTTTCTATTACTTCTATGGAAACGAAGAATGGGTTGTGGCATTGTCCGTTTGTTCCCACTAGTTCTACTGAACAGTTCTACGGTAGAACAAATGGGATTTTTTTTTCTCACTAGTTCTACGATATTAGGTATAACAAAATAGTAGAACTATTGGGATTCTTTATTCCCACTTGTTCTATGAACAGTTCCACGGTAGAACTAATGGGAGTTTTTGTTCTCACTAGTACTACGATATACTATATTACAAAATAGTACAACTAGTAGGAGTCTCTATTTCCCACTTGTTCTACCTGTTCCATCGGTAGAACCCAATATTAGGGTTAAAAGACACTTAGATATTACTGGAAACATTAAAACACTATTAATTAAAAGACACATCTAAACTAATATTATAAAGAGGAAAGATTGATTGTTTGTTTGCATTGAATAGGCTCCGAAACTACTAGTCCGATTTGAAAAATTCTTTCAGTGCTATATAGCTCGTTTATCGAGGAAGGCCTAGCCTATATATCATCACGTTACGACCAATAGGAGTGGAGCAGCAATGAAAAATGTTGCGAAAACGGGGAAAATGTGACGCAAACGAAGTTGCACCGGACAGCTAGTTGTTTAAATAATGGTAAATATTGTAATAATATTTATTTTTTATAGTTATTTTCCTTTTGAGGTATCATACACCCAATTATTCAGTAATATACTGTAATCAAACTAATTAACTTACGTACATATCTCAGAAGATGCCAGAGAAAATATGAAAAAAGTAAAACATTATTTCATGAATGGGATGCGTTTAAGTCCTGTCCTCCACCATTTAAGCAGATTTTCAGTATTCATGGCGATATTGGCAGTAATTGCAACTAAACGAATGTAATTCCATTACTGTATGCATTTATGTCGCATCAGCCAAAAGAAGCATACTTAATTTTATTTGACCTAATAAAGTCACAAATCCCAGATTGGGAACCTAGTAAAGTCACTATAGATTTTGAAGAAGCTACAATGAGAGCTTTATCTAAAATGAACGTAACAGTAAAGGGATGCCAGTATCATTTTTCAAATAGTCTGTGGCGCAAGGCAAAACAGTTAGGGTTACACAAAAATAAATTCGTAATAGTCTAATATTGGGTTCTACCGATGGAACAGGTAGAACAAGTGGGAAATGGTGACTCCCACTAGTTGTACTATTTTGTAATATGTATAGTATATCGTAGTACTAGTGAGAACAAAAACTCCCATTAGTTCTACCGTGGAACTGTTCATAGAACAAGTGGGAATAGAGAATCCCAATAGTTCTACTATTTTGTTATACCTAATATCGTAGAACTAGTGAGAAAAAAAAATCCCATTAGTTCTACCGTAGAAC
The DNA here is from genome assembly GCA_949152445.1 of Cerastis rubricosa. NCBI lineage: Eukaryota > Metazoa > Arthropoda > Insecta > Lepidoptera > Noctuidae > Cerastis > Cerastis rubricosa. The sequence continues at coordinate 9,634,839 of OX424542.1, read as the reverse complement.
TGTTCAGTAGAACTAGTGGGAACAAACGGCATTGTCACCAACTATGGAAGCGACAAGACCAGCTGAACGTTTTTTTCTAAGAAAATTCGTAATTAAAAACAGGATTCTCGTTCCAAAATCATAGCTTTATTCAGTCTTCCTAGCTTCAGATGAATGTTATGGTTTTCCAACCGCACCGGCCGTGTGTATTCGATATTACGAACAGCTTCGAACTGTCAAAATAGCTAAAATATACGCCGTTTTATTAACACCGGACACAACAATTGCTGGGCAAAGTGTGGGATTCCTTACTCCTCTAGTTTATTGGACGGGAGAAGGTGCGTGGGCTTGACGTAGACTCTCGGTGGTCCAATATTTCCATACTAATTATTATCGGGCTTGAACAGAAGTTGGTCGTTTTTGGGCTTTGTCAAATACAGTGTTAGTTCGTGCAGCAGAAGTCGTATTTGTAATACGATGGTATAATATTCTTGGAAAGTTATTAAGTCAAAGGATTTAAAGTAAGCTTTAATTAGAATTAAATGTAGTTTGCCCTGATTTTACGATTACAAAGACAAGTTACATTGAATAAAACATAATATAATTCTTAGATAAAAATAAAAAAAAATAGCCTTTACAAAATTATGTAAAACATTACGTGTATAAAATATTACTCTGACTTTGCGCAGTCGAGTAAAAATAATATAAAATTACCAAAAATCTTCTTCATCTTCCTAAGGTCCAGCATTCAGTAAATTAAATAGTTCTCGTTCTTGTGTCTCCCGTAATAGATTCAATGCTATTGAAGTTGGTGTTCTGACTTCCAAGTCACTTTTTGGAGTAAGACCTATTGTGGTAAAAGCTCTGCGAACTTGTCCAGCTGATAGCCAACCCCGGTCACCAGGATCAAAACTTTTGATGATTGCTTCTAAGTGCCTTGAAGCAATAAACTGACTTGTATTTTTTTTATCAATCAATGCAAAGCATTTTTGTTACCGAGTTTCCTCCGTGCCTCGTTAAGCCGTTGGTCCCGGCTGTCATTTGTAGATCTTTGACAGTCGTTACGAGTAGTCCGAAGCCGAAAGTCTGCCATCCAGTCTTACCAAGGGGTATCTTATTACCCAGTTACTGGATTGTGGAGGTCAGATAGGCAGTCGCTTCATGTAAAATACTGGTACTCGGCTGCATCCGGTTAGACTGGAAGCCGACCCCAATATTGTTTGGGGAAAGGCTATAGGCAGATGATGTAGATGCAAAGCATTTTTGTTGCTACCCTCACTTACATGTATAGACGGCAACACCTATTTTTTTCATTATTTTACATCATATTTATGTAGCGTTTCATAACTCTCCAAATTTCATCTGTGGTGCGAATAGTCTCGTAGTAAAACTCTCTTACATACGGAAGGACAGACAGACAGGCGGATAGGACGAATCTATAAAGGTTCCGTTTTTTAAAAACTATACCCACCAACGGTTGTCATCTGACGACGTAATGGTCCTATACTTTTTCTGGCCATTCTCTTTTCTAGGGCTAGTGCTGACAAAAATACTTAAATAAAAAAAACCATTCAAATATTCACCTTTCTTCGAACAATACAGGAGCTTGACCATATCCTGCGCGAAAACACATGCATTCATCCAAAAGTTTAGCTACGTACGTTTCTACACGACAGGGTTTATTGCACATTACTTTGGCAAAAATGAATCTGAAAACAAAAATGTCATGTAATGAGACGAACATAATCAGCAATAGTACTAGGCAATTACGAGATCCTAAAGAAGAAGGTGCAATTTATATGGACCCTGGGCCCAGTGTTGTAGCTCTTTCTAACCTATCTTAAAGTTAAGGGCTAATCAATAATATCGTTTTGTTACAAGATACCATGACGCTAATCAATTAAATTAACAAGGTATGTAGAAACGGCTCTGTATGGTGTCGGACGTATAGAATAGCACCATCCCATATCTTCCCGTGGGTGTCGTAAGAGGCGACTAGGGATTTGCCAGAGAATGGGCAGCACCGTTCTCTGTGCTTTTGCAACAATCGTACTGCGATCGCCAACCCGCCTGCCAAGCGTGGCGATTATGGCAAAATCCCCCAAAATGTCAATGTGGCGACATTTGGGGGAAGCCTATGTCCAGCAGTTTTTTGGGCTGAAATGATGACGATGATGATGATGTAGAAACGACACCTCTAAAATACCTACCAATTATTACCACTATTTGTCTGAACTTAATCATTGTATTTACCATTATGCACATTTATAAACAAGTTTAGAGCTCATTTGAATATATTAAGAAGTACCGAATGACTGTAATGACTCGACTGCTGCTACTCAGGATCATCTCCTTACTTGGGAACTGCTGAACACTGAGGTGCCATTTTTGCAGTTGCTGTATTAGCAATGGTCATAATTATTATGTAAGAATTTCCATGCATAAAACAAAATGATTCTTACCGATTTATTAAAAAAAAGGGATAGATCGTGAGTAAGACAGACGCGTTCAGGTCAGAGAAACATGACATAAAAAGATAGGACTGAGGCATATATCCAACAGGGAAAAATTAAAAAAGGCTCTCAACGATGATTATGATTTGAGAAATGAATATCGCAAAAGAATTACCACCTTATAAGCTCAGGAATACGACGTTCCTTCAAATAGGTTTCTGTTGTAGAAGCCTTTGAAAATATTCTGCGTTTTCGCTCAGGTATGGGTGTCTCCTCTGATGTGTAAGATCCATCTATAAGGCATCCACATACTGATATGAGATCAGGAGCTGTTGGTGTCATAGTGATAAAACTGGTTTTTCGTGTAAAAGTTTCTGAATCCACGGTATAGGTTTGGTGTTGCACGGTTGACTGGTTACTGTTTGGGATTTCCTCGGGTTTTTGGTTACTGGTATGACTCTCTGCAGCAGTTCCTGAATCCTGGGTATAGGTTAAGGATTCGACAGTTTTCTGAATATTGGGTTTATGTTCCTTAGTTTCCTGGTTACTAAATTGGTGTTCCATTATAGTATGGATGAATAATATCAAAGTATAAATAACAACAATAAAAATAAATAAAAAAGATGTTATTTCACGCTAAAATTGTAACGTTTTTGACACTTTCATTTTACAATTTTTTTAATGTTCGCCTGACCTTTGGGATGTTTATGAAAAGTTTCGTCGCTTTGAGTCTATAGCTTTTACAGCCTTTTTACGAAGGAGACTTTAATTTGCTAAGTTACTTATGAAAATATGATACTTGTGATACTTGTTTGGCTAGGTAGATATAGCTGTCGACACATTCTATTGTGCTATATTTTACATTAATGGACTTTTTTATTGCTCTTTGTCATCAAATAAAACAAACAACGGAAGGATGGAAGAAATTTTGGTCACTCAAGGAAATGTAAAAAGGTGACTACTTGATAAACATGAAGAAAATCATATTAGATACCTGCATACTGCCCAGCCTGCTGTATGGTTGCCAATCTTGGGTATTCACGAAAAGAGCCAAACAAAAGATTGAAACAACGCACAGAGCCATGTAGATATACTGAACGTAAGGAAAATACACAAAATCAGAAGCGTAGTTATTACACAAAAAGCCTAGGTAACTGACGCCCTTACGCAAGTCCTAAAACTGAAATGGCAATGGGCTGGCCACGTATCACGATACAAAGACGGTAGGTGGACAGCTAAAACTACAGAGTGGAAAGGGCCAGATGGAAAAAGAAGAGTAGGCCGACCGAAGAGAAGGTGGGCTGACGACATAATAGATACAGCAGGAAGCGGTTGGCAGAATAATGCATTAATAGGACAGGAAAAATGAAAGAAACTGGAGTAGGCCTGCACCCGTGGAGGGGCCCATATCCAAACCAAGAACATACTAACTTAGATTAAAGAAATCTAAATATAATTACAAAGAAACAAAATATTGTGTACATTTATAATGTCATTTTGAGGGAAATGGGAAATAAAGGCTTTTTAGGGTTCCGTAGACAACAAGGAACCCTTATTTGAAAAAGTGGTAAAATAACATTTTGAAAATAACAATTATTTAGGGTACCTCCCCTACATTTAAAGTGGGGATGATACCTTTTTTTTTCGTCCTTCCCATTGTGTGGGATATCGTTGGATAAGTCTTTCACACCGAAAGACGGTTTTTTGATAAAGTAAACAGTTCGTGACTTCTCAAGCTTTAAAGTTTTTCGTTAGAGTCGAGTGTCCCCCTCTCTACCCCCATAAAAATCTCGATAGATCCTCTCTTATTCCATATAAATGTCGATAGATGGCGCAAAACGTCAGTTTTATCGCGCTATTTTTTCATTCTTACATAAGTTTTAAAGATCCCGAGGTAAAAGACTTGTATTTTATTATTTATTAGAATTTTAGATTTAAAAGTGTTAATGGGTCTTTCCTTCAGGAATTTCTCTGTAGCCTCGAAGTCTGGACTTGTGCCCAGTTGACGGCAATGTGCTCGCTCCCATTTCATGGTATTTATACAAAAACCTCGAAATATATATGTACTATTAGGTACACATCTACCAAAACTTACGGAGATTCCAGGCATCGTGCCCGTTATAACTGTTTTGTTATTTATATATTTTATATTCCAAAGGAAATACTCCTTTCATAAAGTGTCATCATTGTGGGCGCAATGGACATGTGAAGAATGACTGTTATTTCTTCAAACGGATGAAACAAAATACGGATATAACACAGATCACCAAACTGAACATGATTCTCCATCGGACAAACATCGTAATAGCGACAAAAATATTAGCTGCCCCATACATTTGGGTCGAATAGATATTGAAATTTTGTATGGTGCAGCAGACAATTTTTCGCTATTACGATGTTTGTCCGATGAAGAAATATGTTCAGTTTGATGGTGTGTAGCACACCCTTAACTATGTATATACCCTTTCCATTACACCCTGTACATCCATTGAGTTCGTAACAATATTCCTAACCTATGTTAGTACTTAACTAAAAACACAGACTGTGGTGACTAGTGACCTCACCAACGGGCTGTCATGCCTCCCGACTATGGCGCTCAGAATGCTGTTGGGGCTGCCACGAATTCTGTTTAGCAGCGAGGCCGCAGTCTTACGCCGTAGAGCATCGAAACAGTCGGTACGAGCCCCATCGAACATGGATGACGCGCTACAGAACCGAGGCAGACGGCAACAACTAAATGACTAACAACCACCAATACGGAATAAAACCACTACACGATCAATAAAAATATATATCAATCAATCAATTGTTGCCAACCTAGCCTAGCTTTAATTATTCCAATTATTGCCGAGTAGTGATTCCAATTATTATCAGCTGATACCAATAATTGTCGGTGACAACTGGCAGGCATCCTTGGCTATTCATTAGGCCTGCCAATAGATTATTGATTGGTGCTGATTGTTCGTTTGTATGTGCGTATGTAGTTGGGGTCGTTTGCATGAATCTCTGCCGGTTTTAATAGACAATCTCGACTAATTGTACAGAGTAGTGAACGGGGTATCGTTTGTTATTGTTTTGTTTTTTATTTGGCAGTATATCGTCATCATTCTTCTGCCCTTATCCCAATTTATTTGGGGTCGGCGCAGCATGTCTTCTTCTTCCATACTTTTTTGGCAGAACATCATCATCTGCCAAGCCTTTTCCCAAACTATCTTGGGGTAGACTTCTAATCTAACCGGATGCAGCTGAGTACCAGTATTTTAGCACAATATATGAAGAACAATATATGAAGCGACTGCTTATCTGACCTCCACAACCCAGTAACTGGGTAATACGATACTCCTAGACCCCTATACCTCCGGACGGACGGTGAGCTAGCCCATTACTCACCGTCCACAAGCCCGCGCCTACGGTGGCCGGGGGCCACTGGTTGCCCCCCGACGCCCGGGGCGTCTCCCGCGGCGGCTGGGACGTGAGGTTCTGTCCCTCTCACGTTCCGCCACCTCCTTCGCTAGCATTACTGCTTCGAAGAAAGGATGCGACAGCTTCCCATTCCCTCTCGCCCCGGACCATGGATTGAACCAGGGCCGGACGCGAGAGGTCGCCGCCGCCAATCGCCGCTACGAGGACACGGCGGTGCTCAGCCCAAGCGGGGCATAGCTCCACGGTGTGCTTCACCGTGTCCTCCGGCTGATCCTCGCAGTGGTGACACCCGGGCGTTTCCTCCCGCCCGATTCGGTGCAGGAACCTCCCGAAACAACCGTGTCCGGTGAGGACCTGCGTCAGGCGGAAGGTGAGGGCGCCGTAATAAATGAAATGAAATGAATAATATATACTAATATAGATTACATCATCATCTTCATCTGCCTAGCCCTTTCCCAAACTATCTTGTGGTCGGCTTCCAGTCTAACCAGATGCAGCTGAGTACCAGTATTTTACATGAAGCGACTGCCTATCTGACCTCCACAAGCCAGTGATTGGGTAATACGATACCCCTAGGTATGACTGGATGTCAGACTTTTGGCTTCTGACTTCTCGTAACGACTGTCAAAGATTTACTATTTGGCAGAAAATAATGTACAGTAAATGTATATTACGCATTGGTAATTGCTATCAATTAATTCTGATAATTATGACTGCTACAGTCAAAACCATGTTTTCAAATGAATAAACTCGCACCCTTTTTATTTATTTACACTTCAAGTACAATGTACAGAGGCGGACTTAATGCCATAGGCATTTTCTACCAGTCAACCTTTGGGTGATGCAGAGACAAACAGTAGTAGGTAACAATCTATTAAAAAAAAATAAGACATTTATGGATATATATTTAAAATACTATAAATATATATCAAAATACTATAAATATATATCAATATATAAATTATTAAATAAAAAGACAAACTACGAGGAAAACCTTTTTCCCATGGGGGTAGTCAGAATCTATAGAATGCTACATGCTACGGTCCTTACATGCACCTCTTGCTTCGTAACGTGTGGACGAAATCAAACATCTGGGCATGCACGCCGGTTGGGACTATACATCCGTTGGGAGTATACCCTTATCTCTCTGACGAATATCTCCAAAAAAGTTCAGTGTATGTCCTTCTAGGGCGTCCCTCCCCCTGTTATCACAATCCAGAAATAGAGATAAGATCTCTATTTGTGATTTTCCCTCATGAAATGATTGTTATTAGATGCGTGCAATGTGTATGTGCGACTTCTAATAACCCTGCAAACAATGTTAGAAGATACTAGAATCAAATCTGGTCTCGCAAATGAACCTTTTTTTTTCAGATGGGAAATCATCAAATTACTGCTTCCGCTCTGGGCGGAGCGGCAGGGAGTGTCAGACTTGTACTGACTAAAACCCATCCAAGTTCTTTCTTAGCCTTTTGTGTTCCAGGGCCACGGTATCTCTTTCGAACAGTTCCGCAGCCCTGGCAGGCATCGGCCCTCTCGGACCGCTTCCAATTTGCTGACATCTTATCTCCTTGAGGCGCGCGTGGAACACGAACGGCCTGTCGTCATAAGACAGACGGACGGTGAGCTAGCCCATTACTCGCCGTCCACAGGCCCGCTCGCAAAATGAACCTTAAATAAGAAGATAATTTCTAATTAAGGTAAAACCACAATCAAATACCTATTGGTAAAGTTAAACACACTCACTTCACTTCGTTCACATTATTTAGTGTCAATTACCGTTACCAGACACGGCCGCCTGTTTTTAAATGCGACCTTATTCCATTTCGAGAAGTATTATAATAAGTTGTACTTCGGCGACACCTATCAAACTTAACTAGTACTTATTACCAAATACGGCAACAGTTTTCCATTAACATTGTTCATTTACGCATCCATATTTAAAAGTGCGACAGAACTCAGAAACGCACGTGTTTTAATAACGTCCTATGTATGTTAAAATTCACCTTTTAAGTGAACACAAAAACGCTTCCATAGAATGTGGGACAATGTCTTCTAAAGTCAATAAACGCCACCGAATTAATTATCTTGTACGTGCTAAAAATCAAAATGGCCGCCGTGAAAGTTTGACTGGTCTGTGCAATTAGTGCTCGTTTACAAATTGTCCGTTCGGTCGTCATGGCAAGTGATTCAAATTGCGGATAATTGATCGCCAATGAGTCCACTAACTCACATGACTGTGGCAAATAATGAGCAATGTCATGTGTGACAATTGACTACCTCTGTTTCATGTGTTCATCTACAGTCTTTTCACAATTATTTTATCTCGAACAACAGTAATCCAACAACTTTAGCAACACACACGAAACAAGTATTACGAGTCACGGGGTTACAGAGTTCGGACTAAATAAAAATAATGATCTTAAGGTTAAGCCGTGCTTGTCTAGGTTGGTCTTTTTTATGGGTGACCACCCATTAGATCCTGAGTTTCCTCCATGCTTCGGAAAGCACGTTAAGCCGTTGGCACCGGCTTTCAATTGTAGAACTTTGACAGTCGTTACAGGTAGTCAGTGGCCTGAAAGTCTGACAACCAGTCTTGCCAAGAGGTTTCGTTTTACCCAGTACTAACTGGGTTGTGAAGGGCAGAGGCAATCGCTCCATCTAAAATACTGATATTCAGCAGCATCCAGTTAGAATGGAACCGACCCCGACATAGGAAAAGGCTAAGCAGATGATGATGAGCAGTAATCCAACAGCTACCGTAAAGTAACGGAAATAATGATCAATGTCATTCTGACAGAGTTGTCAGTGGAAGCAACCTAAAAGCTACCTTATTCCAACACGCGTTAAAGTCACTGTGACATTGATTGTGATGCAGAATCAGAGGAAAAAGAACTACGGGAGAACTGTATGTTGTGTTGTGACGTGTTAATGAATGTGGATGAAAAAGGAAATTGATGTCGAAACAAGTTAATAGGAGGTTGGTCAATGGCAGTGTATAACACAATGGAACAACAAAGACATAATACGAAATAACTGAAATTATTGTTTTGAAACTGACACAATAGGTTACACTGACCGATTGATTAATTCCCCTACCACGTATACTGATTAACAACAGCTAAGCTTAGTGATATTAAGATATATATTATTATATTAAGATTCTCCTTTATTAATTTTTCTTCTCATTTTTTATATTTTTACATATTTCTTATATAAAATAAATTTAAAAAAAAAAAACATTTAAAAATATAAAAAACAGGTTTCCGCCGGTATCGGGAGCAGGGTCCAAGCTACCGGTGGTTAGGGCTGCAGAGACAGGAACCTCCTCACAATGCGGGCCGTATCGAGGAGTACTGCCTTCTGAATCTGGCTCTTGATCCAACTGCCAAGTGAGAGCTTCGACAGATGTTCGTCGAAGCTCTTGGCCATAAGGCCATTGGCCGTTACGACAATCGGCACAATGATAGCCGAGTCCACATTCCACATATCGACAACCTCGTGAGCCAAGTCGAGATATTTTATCTGCTTCTCTTTCTCAGCTTTCACGAGGTTTTCGTCATGCGGGATGGTAACATCGACTATCATTGCGCGGCGCGCTGATCGGTCTATCACCACTATGTCAGGCTTATTGCCAACAATAGTCCTGTCAGTAATGATAGGCCGATCCCAGTACAGCGTGACATGGTCTTTCTCGAGAACTGGGTCGGGCACATACTTGTAGTACGGTACCTCAGATTCCACAAGTTTATATTTCAGGGCAAGTTGCTGGTGAATAATCCTGGCCACTTGGTTGTGCCTGTGCAAGTACTCGCCGTTAGCCAGACTAGAACAACCAGAAATAATATGTCTGATGGACTCACCCGGACGGTGGCATGCCCGACACACGTCCACCGTCCCGTCCTTCATAATATGTTTCCGGTAGTTGTTCGTCAGCATAACTTCGTCCATAATCGCACAGACAAAACCTTCAGTTTCCCCAAAGAGGTCGCCGAAACGTAACCAGGACACGGACGCTAGAAAATCTACATCAGGCCCATGAAGAGCCTGGTAAAAGCGCCCGTGAAGAACCTTGCCTTGCCATATTTCCTTGCGGTCATCGGTAGTCAGTATTACAGGTTTGCGCCAGTTCTCTTTAGCCATGGACAGCGGGGTGAGTGCCTTGTCCACTCCGACCACATCTCGGTGCATACCCACCTCTGTTTTTAAAAAATATTCTCTGAGGCTGCACACCTCGCGGTTGTGGAGGGTCTTCGCGTTTAAAACGCCTCGACCCCCGCACTTCCGCGGGATGTACAGTCTCATCACCGATGATCGTGGGTGATGCATCCGGTTTGCGGTCAGCAGTGTACGAACTCTCCTATCCAGGGCGTCCAGTTCGGTCTGAGTCCATTTGAGTATGCCGAAAGAGTACATTAAAACCGGCATGACCCAACCGTTGAAGGCACGCACCTTGTTCCCGCCTGAAAGAAGGCTATTTAGTACCTTCTTCAGGCGACCAAAGAAGCGCTCCCTCAACGATTGCTTCATGTCAGCTACGTTAATGCCTAACGCTTCCGACATACCCAAATACTTATAGTTTTCGGATGAGGAAAGGGATCTTAGGTGTATGGAATCAGAGAGCTGAAGTCCCTCGGATTCCATAATCTCCCCTCGCTTTACATACATGACTGCACATTTGTCCACACCAAATTCCATCCTGATGGCACTACTAAAGTTTTCAGTGACTTTCAGTAGCTCCATCAGTTGCAATTTGCTGGGGGCAAAGAGTTTCAGATCATCCATGTAAAGAAGGTGAGATATGACCTGACCACCTCTCCTCAACCGGTAGCCTAGACCTGAATCATCCAGCAATGTGCTTAGAGGATTCAGGGCTAGACAGAACCAAAGAGGACTTAGACTGTCGCCCTGAAATATTCCCCGTTTAATCCATACAGGCTCATCGTTTCCCTGGATCTGTCGACATCCTGGATATCGAAGGACCGTCCTCCATTGCCTCATACACGACCCAAGGAAGGCGCGTAGAGTTGCATCAATCTTGTACAACTCCAGCACCCTCATGAGCCATGTATGTGGCACAGAGTCGTAGGCCTTCTTATAATCTATCCAACATGTCGACAGATTTTTGCGGGATCGACGAACCTGTTGGCTAATGGCCATGTCGATGAGGAGTAACTCCTTAGTACCACGGGACCCATTCCTACATCCATTTTGAGAGGCCGACATAATGGAATTTCTATCGATGTGCTTGTTAATCTTCACTCTCAAAATGGATGTAAGAAGTTTATAAACCGTCGCCAAACACGTGATCGGTCTATAATTCCTGGGTTCCGCAGGACTACCGGACTTATGAAGCAGGTGGGTAACACCCGTTGTAAGAAACTCTGGTAGCGACCCAGACTCTAAGCATGACTGGAATTGAGATGCCAGGCGAGTGTGTGAACTACTCAGCCATTTAAGCCAGAAGTTGTGCAGTCCGTCCGGTCCCGGAGATTTCCAGTTCGGTAACGGACGAACTGCTCTGGCAACATCTAAAGGTGTTATTATAAATTTTTCCATTTCTGGTATAGATTCACACACTCGCTCGACATCTTGCATCCAGTCAGCTTCAGTATGACAGACGGGCACCGACCAGATGCTGCGCCAGAATGAACTAGTAGTGGCATCATCTGGACGGCATACGTCTGTCACATTTTGTTTGGGTCGCTCCCAATCTCTGTATACCCACCTTTCATCACTCCGGAACATGCGATTCTGCGAGTACCGATCAACCCTGCGCTTATACCTCCGAATACGGTTCGCCCATGCATAAACTTTCTGCTTCAGGAAGTCGATGCGCTCTGTGACACGGGACATGTATTCTTGAGGGCTGATTCCAGTCCCCGAGAATGCCCGCCTCACAAAGCGCATCGTGTCGTGTGTTGCCCTCCCTGAAGCAGTATAGTTTGCCGATGAGTACCCTGGCCCCGTCGATACGGCACTCGATCCTGCGTTGCCAAGCTGGTACGGCTGGTTTTGGTCGAGTAGCTACGTCATAATTTTGGAATTTGACGTTAGCTAAACGACAAGCCGCTACAGCCCCACAATACAAAATCGAGTGCGTATCAACGAGGTTCTCGCTATGCTCAAATATATTTTTGAGTTGCGAGTCCAAGGCACACACCAGCGCCCTATTTTTCTTATGCATGGGTAACCGTGGTAATCGGGGCCTAAGTTGGGCAGGAGTAGATCGATAATCGCGAAGCGCATCTTCCAGAGCACTCCTCAATTGGTCGTTGCACTGGCTACTTACCGTGGCAACCCTATCATCTTCCTCTACAACAGTTAAATTGGGCCGCGGTGGAATGGCATCATCAGCTAAACTTGTTTGTGTCGTGGTTTGTGAAGAAGTCAAGATGATACGGTTGCTCAGTACCTCTGAGCGCAGCCTATCAAGTGCGGCGTCGTCCAACATGTGATTGCGTTGGATGACCCTTACCTGATCCGACAACCGTTGGGCCGAAACGTTGACAGTCGGTTCAAGTTCCTGAAACATAGACAGCATCCTAACACGGTACGCAGTGAGGTTAGTTCCCCCCTCTGTAGACCCATAGTATGCGCGCATGACGTTTTCATTAATGGAATAAGTCCATCTCATGCGCGGCACACAACCACCGGCAGCGGGGACCCGGCTCGGGGCCGGTTGGCCCCTAAGTCCCAAGCTTTTCGGCGGCCGGCCTCGCCCCGGCCGACGTTCAGGTGTTGGCGACGTCGGCGGGGAGAAATACTCGTCACTGGAGCTCGACGCGACTGCCGCTGCCGGTGACACAGGTGATCCGGGGTCCGGCGGCGGCGGGGCGGAGCTCAGCGACGAGTCCGGGGATGGTGGGCGTGCGCGACGTGTAGCAGCTCGTGTTATCATTGTAAAATTGAATTACATCATTCCATTTTCGCATGATTTTTCCATTTCGTCTTCGACGTTGGAACGTTGACAGATGTCATTTCACTTCAGTCTTGTTTTTGGATATTTGTTATGGTTCTTTTCAGTAATTTTTCAAATATGTGGTGGTTAAATGAGTTTTCGACTTATTTAAAATACAGTGGTAAACAATTTGGGTATTAAAATAAATATTTTATGGTAAAAAAGGAATAAGGATAATAATTTTACGTTTTGACACACAGAGTTGCCAGTTATTATATATACAGTAAATATTAAGATTATCATTAGGATCTAGCAATAACACCAGTAACGGGATATTTACCATGTTTATTATTTGTTATGTGTTTCCGAGTTCTTTGTTTGTATCCCGTTACTAGTGTTAGTGATAGTGTTAGTGACCATGTCAGTTTAAAAACTTATATTAGGATCTAGGTTCGATTCTCATGTCGGGTATATTGTTATTGAGCTTTTACATCAAGAATTTCTCAATAGCAGCCACAGATCCTGGATTACATGGGACTTAAAACATAACGGGCAAAATGTGGGTATGCTTAGGCACACATCTGTCTAACCCTTTGGGGATCAGGCTTGATGTTATGTTATGAATTTCTCGGTAGTAGCCCGCAGTCTGAATGTCTGCCCGGTTGATGGCAATGTGCTTACCCTTTTCCAGTTGAGACTTAGGCCCAGTACATACGGCGCAACGCAAATGTAACGAAACTGCAACTTCAAGTTACTTTTGAGTTTCATTTGAGTTTAAGAAATGACTCCTTTGAGAGACCGCACATGACGCAACCATTTTCAAACCGGTTTGAAACGCATTGCAAATTAAAAATTGCAAAAAGACGTTTAGTTGCAGTTGCGTTGCGCCATATGTGCTGTGCCTTAAACTTAACTGCTACCAAAGAGGTGTACTAAAAGTCACCTCTGCCTCCCCATTCGAGGAAAACAAAACGTGATGTTATGTTGCTATATATTTCTAAAAAAATAGTTACTTAAATATGTCGTAGACTCGGCCCTTATTGTAAATAGGGCGCTCTTACGTCACAGCAAAGTTTGACGTCACAATCTAAATTGTCTAATAAGTGAAGGAACATCCTCAGTGATGTTAGTCTGATTGTTCTAGTACATAATATTATAAAAGTACGAAAGACGTTAGGAATCATATTAGGGTTTAGCACCCAAAGGATGCCAACGGGACCCTAATACTGAGCGTCCGCTGTCTTTCCGTCTGTTCGTTCATCTGTCACACTCACAGGGCTGATCTTTGAATAGAATCTTTAAATCCTATTGAACCGTAATAGGTAGACGCTGAAACAGGGTGTGTATCGCTCATCTGACTAGCTTTTTCCCAACTGTATTGGGGTCGGCTTCCAGTCTAACCGGTTGCAGCTGAATATTAGTATTTTAGCTGGACCGACTGCCTATCAAGCCTCCACAACCCAGTTAGTACTGGCTAACACGATACCCTTTGCTAAGACTGGTTGTCAGGCTTTCGGGCCACTGACTATATGTAAAGACTGTCAAAGACCGACAAATGACAGCCGGGACCAACAGCTTAACGTGTTTTCCGAGGCATGGCGGAAACTCGGTATTTAATTGGTGGTACCGACCAACCGACCAGACGGTTTAACCTAAAGATCGATCCGCTTGGCTGTTATTATTTAGACGACGAGCAACTTAATCGGATACAATGAACTAAGGGTCAGGAGGTACCAGGTCACACTAGTGACTTATATGTTTAAGGTAATTAAAGGTTTAGGGGAATGAGGAACAGGGTGTAAAGTTCCTCGATACTCCTTAGAAAAGAGAGGATCCTCCGGCCAGACAGGTGTTATGTCTGGCGGGCTACTGCCCGACAGTTGTTGTCGGGTTTTTCTATATACTCTAAGTCGATGTAAACTTTGCATGTGAGATGTAGGAAATTTATGTTAGTTCTTCCGTCGAGTCATAGATGGCGCTGTAGTACTTTTTGCAGTAAGTTGCTTTTTGTTGGTCGCTACATCACCTCCCCCCGGAGACCGGAGCTCGATAGTCGAATGAGTCTTGAAGTTTTTGCCATGCCAGTTTTAAGCTCGTTGCCGCATTGTTCACTGTGAGTCGGAACAGTCTGCGGTGGTGAGGCGAAAAACACACAAAGGGAAGATACACAATGCGGATATATTGCGAAGAGTGGAGCTAGTTGTGCCAGGCGGGTATGTGGGTCGTCCTCGTCAGCTGCGGTTGCTGGTGGAACCGCACGCGCGATCTCACTTGCTGCGCGAGGCACCGCTTACGAGCGCGCTCCGCACTCTCAACCTCATTGCTGAGGGCTTAGACATATTCTGTTGCACTTTGGGTAGAACTTTTAGAATTTGCTATGTCAACAACCGGTTGAATTATTTTAAATTTTAAGTGTGCTACAATATCGCATTAAAGCAATGCGATATTGTAGCACACTTAAAATTTAAACCTGTAAGGATATTTGTATATTTAGAGTAAATAAAATAAATAATTAATAAAATAAAGTTGTGATTAAAGGAGAGACCCATACGAGAAACGTGTATTCGCGGTGATTGATGCTTGTTAACTTTGAACGGTGATACGAAACCCTTCACGTGCGAGTCCGACTCGAACTTGGTCGGTTTTTAGTACCTCCCTATTCAGTTTCTAGGTCGAAAAATAATGACCCAGTATTAGTCTTTAACCAATTTTCCTAAATACATATTTGGTCCAGATTTTCTGTAGCTAATCGTGACAAGGCTAACAAACAAATTATGAGGTTTTTCGGTAAATGTCTAGACTATGTGTATTGATTTTGAACAGGAATCTTTACAACGACACTTTTATGTCTGTTTGAGTAACCAAGTTGTTATTTTTAGGGTTCCGTACCCAAAGGGTCAAAGAGGACCCTATTACTGAGATCTCTGTGTCCGTCCGTCCGTCTGTCTGTCACCAGGCTATATCTCATGAACCGTGATAGTTAGCCAGTTGACATTTCTACAGATTATGTATTTCTGTTACCGCTATAACAACACATACTAAAAACAAAATAAATTAAATATTAAATATTTTAGGGGGCTTCCACACAAAAAAGTGATTTATTTGCTCGTTTTTATAAATAATGGTACGGAACCCTTCGTGTGCCAGTCCGACTCGCACTTAGCTGATTTTTATTTAAACTACGCAAAAGGATTTTCTCTTTTTATTTTTGTAGCCTTTCGGCTGTCCCTCTGCTAGGCAAAGGCGTCCCCTTCTCCTACCAAACCTCTATATCCTGTGCGATCTCTGGCCATGTTCTCCCCGCAAACAATATCAGATCCTCACACCATCTTCGCCGCAGTCTACCTTGACCGCGATATCCCCCGAAAGGCTTCCAGACAGTGAGGGTGAAAAAGGACAATTTTATCTTTCAAATCTTTATGAGTATCAGTAATCGCAACAAGTAAAGCTAATTTACCTAAAGTTGGAGGAAGGAAGTCACACGAGTTGATAATACCTCGTATAGAATCTTTAAAGGCTAGTTAAAATAATAAAGAAACTACTAATTGTATGTCAATGACCTTGAGTAAATAAGTCTAAAGTAAATATTGTTATAAGTTCATTCGCACATTATTATTGGAAAAGTTACTGGAATAGTATAATCAATATAATAAGATTTTTTTTCCAAGTTCATCATCATCATCATCATCAGCAGTCTATAATGTTCCCACTGCTGGGACACAGGCCTCCTCTCAATGAGAGGGAGTGGGCTGTAATCCACCACGCGGGTCCAGTGCGGGTTGGTAGATGTCACATGTCTTCGAATTTTAGTTATAGGACATGCCAGTTTCCTCACGATGTTTTCCTTCACCATTTTGAGCATTGAATTCCTTCAAAATCCTTCGGATTATTATAAAGTGTGTTAAATATTTGGTTAGCAAGTCAAGTAAAGTATCCACCACAAACTCCTTAGTAAAACGTTACAGGCGAATATTTACATTTCCACTACCCATGGAACCAGAGTCCTGTTGTTAGTGCAAAAATCACGTAAAATACGAGTAGGTAAGTACAATCAAGTGTCAGAATGTGTAAGAAAAAGACGAGGTATTTCACAGTTCAGTGTAAATTGGCACTTAAGGTCTACAGTAATACTTACTTTCAAGTGCTAATGTACTGAGTATCCACTTATTACGATATTTCAGATGAAACAATACCTAGGTATATTATTGCTCTAATGGAATTTAAACACTCGACACAAAAATCAAATGGCGGAGTACACTTTTATTTAGACAAAACATTTAGCTGTCGCATAGTAGTTCGTGGCTATAAAAACAGTTGCTTTTGTCGATATAGGTTAGGCCTCGCTTGCCTAGGATGGTTCGTGGGTGGGTGACCACTCATTACATACCGAGTTTCCTCCGTGCCTCGGAGAGCACGTTAATCCGTTGCTGTCAGCTGTCGATCTTTCACAGTCTTTGTTGTTACAGGTAAACTGAGGCCTGAAAGTCTGACAACCAGTCTTATCAAGGGGTACTAACTGGGTTGTTGAGGTCGGATAGGCAGTCGGTCCTTGTAAAATACTGGTATGAAGCTGCATCCGGTTAGACTGGAAGCTGACCCCAAAATAGTTGGGAAAAGGCAGATAAAATGGACATTCCTTCAGATGATGATGATTTAATTGTCGCATAGTGAAAGTGAAAATAGATAGTTCTGAGTCTCAACCTCAATTAATAATATTTTTTTAATTTTTATGTTTCCTTCAACCTTCTCAACGATATAAACAATTATCCACAAATACGCAAATCATAAACCTAGAAATCTAATTTCGCCGAAATGATGCCATAAAGGCGCATAATCGTTCCGTAACGTCCGGCATTCAATACTGACGCCTTAAGTAATGAAACAGCGGCTTATGTTTATTATATTATTTTACGCCGAAAAAATTACTAATGTTATGAAAAAATACCCGGTTTCTGGACGCCCCATCAATTTAGATTAGTGAAGTAATAACCCGGTGTAGTCACTTAGCTTGGTAGCCACCCCCTACCAAGGAAATCTATGTAAAAGTTCAGCTATAAGAAAATTTCAAGCCTATTATGAGTTGCTGTGGCGTCTTTGGACGATTGTGTGGTCTTGATACTTGTTTTTTTTTATTTTTTTAAACAAAAATACGTTGACGCCTTCTTCATAGGAAAGGAAATCAAAATACAATAGTTGGCCAAATTACATTAACCTGCTGGAGAACATTGTAAGGCTCTAGACAAAAGTAGCAATATCACCATAATAATAGAAGCAGCTCCAGGTAGATCTAAACTAATATTATAAAGAGGAAAGATTTGATTGTTTGTTTGTTTGTTTGTTTGTTTGTTTGCATTGAATAGGCTCCGAAACTAGTGAACCGATTTGAAAAATTCTTTCACTGTTGGGAAGCTACACTATCCGTGGGTGACATAGGCTATATTATATTTTCAAAAAAATTAGGGATCCTTACTAAAACTGCAATTATGTAACCCAAGGTGTATAAAAATTACCTAAAATATTCTTTACATCGCGTGCGCTGCGAAAACTATTGATGATAGAATAAAATAATGTATTACGACTTTGCAGAACACATCATTATTTACAAAAAGTGTCGCGACAGCATATGTCTAACTATTATATTTATGCCACAATAAGTGTTCTTTTATTTAAAAAAAAAATATTTTAATGCCGCCGTTAGAAAAGACTCTGTATTTGTATCTTGGTATTAATCCTTATCAAAATAAATTACTTCATATTCAAGACTGCTTCAATACCTTTATATAACTTTTTGAATTATTCAATTCAGACATTCCATTCGAAAGATATCAGGAGTTTAAAAATGTAAGTATTAGAAAAAAGTTGCGTGGTCGCCGCTCACCCCGCTCAGCTGGCTAGGCATCACCTTATACGATGTAGGCGTCACTGGGGTACGGGCCGTACGGGAGGGGAATATTCAAACTTTGTTTATAATTTTTTTTTAGTTCATCATCATTCATCATTTCAGCCAAAAGACGTCCATTGCAGGACATAGACCTCCCCCAAGTGTCGCCATTGACATAAGGGGGGGGGTTTTGACATAATCGCCACGCTTGGCAGGCGGGTTGGCGATCGCAGTACAGTTGTTACAAAAGCCCACAGAACGCTGCTGCCCATTCTCTGGCAAGTGCCTTAGTCGCCTCTTACGACACCCACGGGAAGATATGGGATGGTGCTATTCTTTACGTCCGACACCATACAGAACCAGACACCATACAAAATTTCAAACCACAGAGATTTTTTTTTAGTTACCTGACGCAAATAGAAGGGTTTTTAGGGTTCCGTAGCCAAATGGCAAAAAACGGAACCCTTATAGATTCGTCATGTCTGTCTGTCTGTCTGTCCGTCCGTATGTCACAGCCACTTTTTTCCGAAACTATAAGAACTATATTGTTGAAACTTGGTAAGTAGATGTATTCTCTGAACCGCATTCAGATTTTTACACAAAAATAGAAAAAAAAACATAAATTTTGGGGTTCCCCATACATAGAACTGAAAACCAAAATTTTTTTTGTAATCATACCCCTACGTGTGGGTTATCTATGGATAGGTCTTCATTTTTTTCTAAACTCATATACAATATCATTTTTTTCTAAACTGAGTAGTTTGCGCTAGAGCCACTTCCAAAGTGGTAAAATGTGTCCCCCTCTAATTTCTAAAGTAAGAGGAGGAAAATTCTGAAAATATTTAGGATTGTAGAACGTAAAAAAAACTATCAACGAAAATTGGTTTCAATAAGATATGATGTATAGTTTTTGAGATATGGGACTTTTTCATCAAACTGCAGCATTAACTTTGTTTTTCATTAAAATACTATGAAAAACCATTTTAGTTTTGCGGTTGAGTAGAAGTTTACCAACTAATACTATTAACTAATGAATGACAGTTCAAAATATTGTTTGGGGCTATGGAACCCTGTGTGCGAGTAAGACTCGCACTTGGCCGGTTTTTTATGTTTGTGTATTGTTAAATACCCGTGCGAAGCCGGGGCGGGCTGCTAGTTTGAAATAAAATGAGAAACAGCAAAATGCATAGTTTAATGAACCTAAAGGCAAAGAGAAAAAGCATTCGAGTCGGTGGAGCCTACTGAAAGCAGTATCCTTGGGGAACTACTCGTATGTACCAAGTTTTTGTTAGTGGACATATCTTGTAGTATTGCTTTTATTGCTTAAGTCAGTCGGTTTAATGGAGATGAAAAAGGAATACTTACAAGCGATAAATGAAAATGTAGGTATCATTTTCATTTTCTCAACAGACCAAGACTAAAAATCGTCGTATACTAATATGCACAATGAAGCTAATATGGTAGAGGTTAATTTCTGTATGGTGGGCCTCCTATAGCCTTGGTTAATAAATTAGTGAGCCCCCACGCTCCCTCGTTACTTACCTTGCATTATAACTTGGTCGCTTTCTCATTACTTCTAATGTACCACTTATGAATTAGAAACAATCACGTACTAGAACAGCGTAGTATAAAAGCCTTCTGGTTTGTTTGTACTTATCATACTGTCTCAGAAATCTTGTGTATGTTTTGAAATCAGAAAAAGTGATAACAATACGTCGAAAAACCACATTTTAAAATGTATACTAACTACTTAATGCGTCATCATCATCTTCCTGCCTTTGTCCCATTTTATTTGGGGTCGGCGCAACACGTCTCTTTCCTCCATTCTCCTCTGTCATTCGTCATGCTATCATTTACTCCTTTTACCTTCATAATCATTTTTCACACAATCCATTCATCTTTTCTTTGGTCTTCCTCTTTCCTTGAGTTGGTTTTGAAACCAGATAAAGTGATGACAATACGTGGAAAAACCACATTTTAAAATGCTACTACCTACCTAATGCGTAATGCGTGTTACTACTAAATCAGTAGGTTACTTTACAGTCTAATTTATTACAAGAGTAAAAAAGTGTAAAGAACATCCATATCTAATCAGTTTTGCTAAAAAACGTATAGCCAATAACTGGACATAATTCCAGATTGTGGCTGAAGAAAGAGGAATCATCATCTGCCTAGCCTTTTTCCAAACTATCTTGGGTACAGTCTAACCGGATGCAGCTGAGAACCAGTATTTTACATGAAGCGACTGCCTATCTGACCTCTACAACTCAGTATCATCGTAATACGTAATCCCTTGGTAAGACTGTCACACTTTTGGCTTCTGACTACTCGTAACGACTGTCAAAGATCTACAAATGACAGCCGGGACCAACGGCTTAACGTGCTTTCCGAAGCACGGAGGAAACTCGGTATGTAATTATGGTCAACCACGGCCTAACCTCGGCAAGCACGGCTTAAAACCTTAAAGATCGACCCGTGCGGCTGTTATTATTAAGCCACGAGCTCCTTCTGTGCATAAAGAAGAATGTAATACTTAATTGCTTACTAAATAGGTTACAATTTTTTTTTCATCTTCGTAAATCCTGAACTCTGACTCCAAAAACCTCATAAGCTTCAATTCTCACCTAAACGAAGGTTATACTTAAGACTACAACATACCCAGTAACAGTTCCGTCAATAGGCGTTAAAATCAAATATAGCCATTTACGGCCCAGCTGTCTTCTCATTCAGTCGTTAGTCTATTAAGATTTATTGAGCAATACTAACGCCTTCAGACGTTTGCACCCCTTCACTAGTAGCAGCAATTACAATAAATTCTATCTCACTTTAGCGTGTAGTTGTGACTTCATTAACTGTTGATATATTGTCATTGTTCATTATTTTACAGTATGTGGGTATTGGTATGAAAGGATAGAGTGTACTTTATGACTAATCATTGCTAAATTCAACGGTTGTGGTGAATGGTCCCCGTCAGTTCTGGGATTGCCCAACTTACTGACTGATATGTTAAAACCTTATAGGTCATAACCAGAGGTCGGAATTAGGTAGAGTTATTTAAGTAACACTGATTTCATACAGCGAAAGAATAAAGTGGATATGCCTCAAATCCCGAGATTAATTTTTGGTAGTAGTGGGAAGGATTAATTTTAAAGAGCAGAAAAATCCTGTGATTTATTTAATATAAAAATTATTTATACAATTTAAACCATCCGACATCGGATGTCAGAAGTTGCAAAATTCCAATGCGCACACGCAAGGGAAGATCCATTATTAATACCAACATTTCGATGCAAGAACAAAAATAACTCTACCTAATTCCGACCTCTGGTCATAACTCTCAATATTTCTGCTATATTGGTTCACCATGGTAGATCTGTAAGATCTATCTAGACATGGTGTAAGCTAGGTATGGTGAACGACTCTCAGAATCACGGGTCAGACCTGGTTCTGACTCACTCGGACAAGACAAGCATGGCATAAAAGCAAATACATTTTTTTTTCAATAAACCAAAGAAAACAAAACGCAATAAACAACCAGATATTGCCAACATTAACAAAACGATTTTCATGACAACTAACATTACAGAGGTTGTCAATTATCCATGAACAAACAACCGTTTAACTGCAGTACCTCAGCCAAGAAAAAAATGCCATAAGTAGGTAACAATTACAAATTGGTCGTAACGACCCTGGTTAGATAGTCACAAACGACTCACAGAATAATAATTCATAATACGACCATGATTAGCTCGTAGTCAAGAAAATCGAGCTGTACAGACATAATGACAATTTAAAGACTTAAAGGTCCATTTTATTATCATATTGTATGATTCTTGTGGAACTATTAGCCCTTATGACAATAGCATAATGATACGGTAACACGCAAACCATTTTTCTTATCGAAGCAAGAGGCAAATATTAGTTTTTACAACGGTACAGAGGTATTTTTAGTTGGCAGCATTAACTTGGCTGTTGATGGTAAAATTTGGAATTGGAAATTATATATGGAACAGTTTAGCTTCTTCAGCCTATAATGTTACCAGGAGGAGCTCCAGGCTAAATTTTATTAGCTGCTTGGGTCGATCTTCAGGTTAAGCCGTACTTGCCTAGGTTGATCCGTGGATGGATCGAGTTTCCTCTGTGCATTGGAAAGCACATCCAGCCGTTGGTCCCGGCTGTCAATTCTAGATCTTTTATTCAAAGTTGTTACAGATAGTCAGTGGCCTGAAAGCCTGACAACCAAGGGGTATCGTATTCATCATCATCATCATTTCAGCCCAAAATACGTCCACTGCTGGACATAGGCCTCCCCCAAGTGTCGCCAAATTGACATTTTGGGGGGTTTTGCCATAATCGCCACGCTTGGCAGGCGGGTTGGCGATCGCAGTACGGTTGTTACAAAAGCACAGAGAACGCTGCTGCCCATTCTCTGGCAAGTCCCTTAGTCGCCTCTTACGACACCCACGGGAAGATATGGGATGGTGCTATTCTTTACGTCCGACACCATACAGAACTATATCTATATGGGTATCGTATTACCCAGTACTAACTGGGTTGTGGGGGTCAGATAGGCATACATCATCATCATCATCGTCATCAGCCCATAATGTTCCCACTGCTGGAACTCAGGCCTCCTCTCTATGATAGGGAGTGGGCTGTAATCCACCACGCCGGCCCAGTGCGGGTTGGTAGATGTCACATGCCTTCGAATTTTTAGTTCTAGGACATGCCGGTTTCCTCATGATGTTTTCCTTCACCGTTTTGAGAGCAGCGGTGATGAAATAAATTGCAATAAGTAATGCGCCTGCCTGGGTTCGAACCCAAGGCTTACTGCTCGTAAGTCGGGACTGCCACCACTGGGCCACCACTGCCCTCTATATATATATGATAGGCATACGCTCCATTTAAAATACTGGTTTTCAGCTGCATCCGGTTAGACTGTAACCCGACACCAACATTGTTGGGAAAAGGCTAGGCTGATGATAGAGCCTTTAATGTTTCTACTGCTGGAATTTAAGGTAACTCTCTGGAAGTGACTGTGGGCCGTTATCCAGCTAGTGCGGGTTGGTGGTCATTACATACATGCTTAATCAATTTTTGTTCCAGGTATTCGTAATAGGCCACCACGGCTAGACAGTTAGAGAGAGAAATTTAGATTTTTTGTCATTTTTTTTTTGCTTTCCTCCATGAGCTTTTTGAATTCATTTCTTTATCTACAGATATACAACATCAATGTAAAAATAAACTAAATAGACGTAAACTTGGAAAAAGAAGTAACAAAATTGTAACAAATTAACCATTGTGTAAGCTAAGCAATACGAGTTACATAATACAAAAGTTAAATACTTACACTAAAAACGTTCAATTTTACGTCGAATTAATAGAAAGCGTCACAAAAACTGTGTCATAAAAAAATATATATCGCCATGTCTCGCAAGAACTTTGTCAATCAGAACTATCGTTACACTTAAGGCCCATACTCACGAATGACTTTTCGCCGCGTTAGTACAATTCGAATTTCGTTTCGACGATTCCTTATTTAGGGAAATTCTACATCCTGCTCTTTTATGCAAACGGAGACTAAGGGTTTCGACTAGGATCATAGATGATAAATCGTAATATCTGCATAGGTAGATTTTTAGTGGGGGTAAGTAACGTATAACTTGGTGTCCTATGTTGATGAAATTTTATTTAATTTAATTTTATTTTATTTTATTTTATTTGGGACACTATGCAGCTACAATATATTTTTTACAAATAATTAATCGGTTAGTAATAGCAATATTGCAGCCCACTACATTATCCGCATGTTAGCAAAACAAAGATTAGGTAAAAAGTGCTATAACTAGATTAGTATTAATAAGATGTACATAAAAATGCCTATTAAAATACAATACAATTAATTAATTACTAAAAATTATTAAGTTTTTGGATAAAATTAAATAAAAATAAATGTGGGATTGTTCCTTATTAAGTAGCATCACAGATACGAAGCAAAACTATGAAAAATGGAATTGACAGTACAAAACAATTTTTCTCTAACAAAATAGAATGGAATGGACACAATTAGCTTCCATAGGTGCAATCTGTGTGCCAAAAATCTATACGATAATACTTATATGTGTACATATAAGTTTTTAAAACCCATATATGATTACGACGAGACACTGTGATCAGACATGGGCTTTACTTTTCCCTTGTTAGGTTATTGGATGGTGATTAAAGCGAGTGCCTATATTCAGTTGCATGTCCACTCATACAAGTAAAGTATGGGTGGACATTTAACTACAGAAACACCATCACCTATGAAAATCTGCATGGTGCAAAACGAAAAAACTTAAAAGGTATCATGTGTTATTTTTGGGATTGTATAAGACTGTCTGCCTAAACCCTTAGAATTTAACACATCAAACACAATACGAACGCCATCCCTAGCCGAAGTTCCCGTACCATAGTTGGATCATTACAAAAACTCGTATCAAATGAAGAAACAGCCTATTCGGCATTTTTATTGTTTATTACAGGCAACTTTTAATTCGGCCAAGTTTCCGATGCGTGATTCGGAGTCGTTAGTTTTTTCAACTTTTTTTTTATTGGAGTTGAGTTTCGTGTCTCTTACTTAATGCACCCTATTAGGTACGCTGCGGACATAGGTCGTGTGACACGGTCTTTACAGTTAATCAGTTTATATATTGTAGTGGAAAGGTAAATAAAGGGGTTGTGTGTTAATTTTATGATAGCTCGAAGGGGCGCTTCTGTTTTGGTTTGAAAAAGAAAACAAATATTTAATGTATTTTGTTTTTTGGTTCTACGAAATTGTGTCTACTCAGGTAGGCGATTTTTACTGTTGTAGGTTCTTATTAGTTGACTACCATAAGCCTACCGCTTCATCCAAGTTTTGTCCGGTAAATGTCCCACGAAATCTTTCTTCCGGGATAAAAACTATCCTATGTGCTATTTAATACTATTTATCTATCCGTGCCAAATTTCATCACGATCCAATCAGTAGTTTTTGCGTGAAAGAGTATCAAAGATCTTTACACCTTCACAAACTTTCCTATTGAACTGGACTGGATTCTTTTTACATCTCAAGATCATTTTCCACACCGCAACACACATAGTAAGTGTGAATAAAAGGTTAAAAATAAGGTCTCAAAAATATCTCCAATTAGCATTCTGTTAGCATTAGTATACATATTTATTCATTCCAATTAGTATACATATTTATGAAATCCGCAGCTAAAGTTGCGCTCGATAATTTATGGATAATGTCAAAGTCGTTTCGGTCTTTAATTTACCTTTCTTTCATCTATTTTAATTCGATTTTCAATCGTTACTGTAATAAATCGTTTTTACGACAAAAAATCTAGGGCTGATTTAAAAACAATAAAACGTGAAATAACATTTAATGGGACGATGGTAGCTAAATGAGTACTAAATGCTTAGCCTTGAATGGAAATTGACTTTTCCTGATACTTTTAAATAAATATGATCGGTACAGTTCGATCGTAATGACTTGAATAAACCTCGTTTTGGGTTCGGTGGAATAATAACAGCTCGTGGCTAAATAATAACAGCCGCCCAGGTCGATCTTTAAGGTTAAGCCGTGCTTGCCGAGGTTGGTCCATGGATAGGTGGCAATTATTACAGGGTGTTGCAAATATTACGGAGTGTGTGAGTGTGGCAATTATTACGGAGTGTTGGCAATAATTATTAGTGGGTGGAAAGCATGTTATGCCGTTGGTCCCGGCTGTCATTTGTAGATCTTTGAGAGTCATTACGAGTAGTCAGAAGCCAAAAATCTGACATCCAGACTTACCAAGGGGTATCGTAATACCCAGTTGCTGGGTTGTGAAGGTCAGATAGGCAGTCGTTTCATGTAAAATACTGGTACTCAGCTGTATCCGGTTAGACTGGAAGCCGACCCCAAAATAGTTTGGGAAAAAGATTCTCTTGATCTAAAACGTGGAAATTGAATTCTACATTAATTTATTAATTATGATTCCTAATTTTATTTATTTACAAAATGTTTTTAAATAATGTGTTGTTATTCTTAGTTTTAATTAATTAAAAATAATGCATGGAGTTTTTCTTTAATATTCAGTTTTTTCATGTATTAGGGAGAGATAATTTTATTTATTTACAAAATGTTTTTAAATAATGTGTTGTTATTCTTAGTTTTAATTAATTAAAAATAATGCATGGAGTTTTTCTTTAATATTCAGTTTTTTCATGTATTAGGGAGAGATGTATGTTTGTGGTAGAACAAGCCTATTTTTCTGTTTTTATTTTATTTTTATATTACCTATTTCGGTTTATTTAAGTGAACATTCAATCAGTAGGTAATGCCATCCATTAAAACACTTACAAAAAAGAAATCACAGGATAAAATAGAAACTCAAACAAAATTTCCCTCCTACCTATTCCTCGTAGGAAAGTCTTGTTTAACAGAACAAACATACGGAAATTTGTACTACTGAGCAGTGACTTGGCAATTTCATTGTGTGCCCAAGAATTATGATGTATGAGAAATCGGCATTTGCAAATCGTTTAACTGATACTGAGGAAATTGCGGACAATTTCACGTAATTGGCTTTCATGCGGGTATAACGATTGACTAAGTGTATGGATTTTGTATAAATTATTACCTATCTACATGGTAGATATTGGAATTAAATTTTTATAATTTTGTGAGTTCACTTTTTGCTGAGGATTCTGTTATTATGTTTTAATTTTTTTATTGCCGGTTTTAGATGTAAAATAGATTGCTTTAAATAACCCTTGGAATATTTCACGGTTACATAGGTCATTCTTAGAACAGTAAGACTTCTTCTCTACAGGTTCTCTTCCTCTCGATAATACTTCTAAAACTAAAAAATAATAATAATTATTAACTACGAAGTTGGCCAACAGAACTGAGATAAATAAAGTACCCTAGCCCTCGGTAAAGTTAAGTGGCTTAGATATCAATCTAGGGCACTTAATTTTACCGAGGTTTCGAACAAAAACAGTTTTTTTTTAAATACTGACGAATGCTATTCATCATGCATCACCACACGCAACAAAAAAAACTTCAATGTAATCCTCGCTCACAAAATCGCGTAGCCTAAGTATCCATCTAAATAACAATTTTCACAACGGCCCATTTAATACTATTTCATAGTTAACTAACTCAGTCACTTGTAATAAAACCGTAAGCCACGTCAAGTAGTCGTCGACAAAACGACGGTGTAAAAGCAAATTGATTTGACATTCCAATGATAATTCGACACAAGATGGCGAATTTCTAAGCTCGGTGAAACGCTCTTTTATCTAGGAAATGTTCGATTGTCTGTTTATTTGCACTTAGTTGTAATTGTTGATTCGATTAGATTGGGTTTATGTGTTTTAGTATTGCAGGTTGTGCTGGCGTGCATTGAAAAGTATCTTCTCGACACGATTTTGGGCGCGTCAACACTTTTACTATTGCTGCCTGGTTTATCTTTCATTTGTAAATAACGTAAGTAGTTCATCATCAAAAAGTATGATCTTTTATAAGAATCAGAAGTATTATGGTTTAATAGGTAACCTGGAACTGTGCATCAAACGTGTCCTTATTAAAAAAGCATATTACAAAATTAATGACTACGTTGAAGATAAAGAAGTTTGGCACTATTTCCTTCTGCTCATGCAGCTTTCCAGGTAGCTCATAAATGACACAAATGTGTGGATGTCTCAAACTATTCCCAGTTTTATTCTTTCCGTTCTTTTTATTCAGATGTTTTGCAATAGTTTTCAAATAATTGCACCGTTTATTCATTGTTCAGAATAGTTACAGTACTGATGACAACATTTGTGTCAATTGTTTAATTTTGTGCTCATAAAATGTTTTATTTAACTTTTGTGTAGAATCTTTTTCATTTACCTATTTTTTGTGAATATGTGGACATTGTTATGTGTGGGCTTTGTAAATCCTTACTACTTTTTTTTAATCATCATCATCATCATCATTTCAGCCCAAAAGACGTCCACTGCTGGACATAGGCCTCCCCCAAGTGTCGCCACATTGACATTTTGGGGGGTTTTGCCATAATCGGCACGCTTGGCAGGCGGGTTGGCGATCGCAGTACGGTTGTTACAAAAGCACAGAGAACGCTGCTCCCCATTCTCTGGCAAATCCCTTATCCTTATCTTCCTTTTTTTTCTTTTTTTTAATAACTATTTTTTATTTTTTTCTATCTTTTGTAGTAAGCAACAATTAATTGTCGAGCTTACGCTGTCCTCCCATACTTAAATACAAAAATTGCAAAACTAAACGATTTTAAAAGAGTAACCATGGAGTTCATGGTTTACGCTAGCGCTCAATGTTATGCACTCAAAATTGCGCTGATGGATACTTTGCATAGTACAGGGGTCAGTTTCAGGGGTCATGGAGTTATTTAACCTCTAGGTCCCGGCCGTTCCATTTATGGAACGGACGGACCTTTGCCTTGAGCCTCGCCGTTCCATTTATGGAACGGCTCGAACCAGCAAACTTAAACGCTAATATAAAAAAAAGTAAATTACTAAATCGTTCTGTCAAAATTTACCTCTATGGTCAACTAGTAGTCGATTCAAACAAAATTAATCGTTAGTAATACTAAACGGCACAACATTATTAAAAAAAATATAGAAACTCGTCTATGTCGAATGTCAAACGCAATGGCAACCCGTGTTATTATGTTCGGAAAAGTGTTGTTTTTGTGAGATATACGTTGTAAAACTTTGGTAAGTAAATGTATAGTATGTTATAAGTGTATAATGCAACTTTTTAGATAGTCATTTGCTTGAAAAAATAACAAAAAAATTATGATTTGAGCCAACAAAAAATCCTTTGTTGTGAAGTTTGTTAGTCGAAATAAAAAAAAATATTTGACTCTTGAACCATGTAAAATGGTCTTGGAAACAATAGTAGCAAAGAAAAAATAGTGATAATTCATTATTTCATGTATTCGAGGCATATCTATTCATATTTATTGATATTTCAAGTATTTTCATGCTTTGAACAGCGGAATTCTAAAATGGCCGATTCTAACAAGAAGTTTGAGTTAGGATCTTATAAGAATAATGTATGTAGGACTCCTAAAAAACACTGTCATTAGATTACTTGTATATTTGTGATGTTAGATATAAATTTTCGTGTAAATTGAATGAGTAGTTTTACCAAACAAAAATAAGCAACGAAAACAGACGTATTTGCTGCGACCTCTCTCATATCTATGGGATATGTATAATTCTCAAGTAGTTCTAAAAGAGTTGGTTATTATTAATAAATGGCCCCGTTCATCACGAACCCGACACTGTTTACCGTTTAAGATTAGAGCTAATATAACTCGAGTTATAAGTGTTTATCTTTACGATATCGGATGACTCACGCAATGGCGTAATCAAGGGGCCCCCGAAGGGTTTCACGCGGGGTTTTACTGTTACGCGCGAAAGGACAGTGAGGTTAAAGTAAATTTATAGTTTTTTTTAACTTGTATTTGAAGAAATTGTAAGTTTGACCTTCAATATCTCCGGAAATAGATGGGTCCCAGGTATGACAGAGCACAAAAAATAACATCAATGATGGGCTAAACAAGTAACTCTTGCTTTTGCTAAGGGTATTTTTACACCCTTTATACACATAGGTAGTCACTGCATGTAAAATACTGGTACTCAGCTGCATCTGGTTAGACTGGAAACCGACTCTAACATAGTTTAGGAAAAGACTAGGCAGATGATGATGATGCACATAGGTATCTCCTAGAGTTACAAAAGCACAAAGAACCGATATAACATTAATTTGGTGTCAAATCCCACCAGTAAACTGAAATGGCATAAAAATGATTTTCACCATCCACTGGTCATAAGTCTCCCCTAAGTTTGCACCACTAATGTCAGATGATGAAACCGTATTAGGTACAGAAAATTAAAATCACGCAAATCCTGGTTCAACAGTAAGTATTAAAATATATTTAAATGGTTACTAATGTAATCAGCTCGCGGGAAGGGAAGGCCTACTTGTAAATAACGGTAAGAAAATTATTACCGTTTATAACATTAGGTACTAAGTATATAATTTCTCGTCTGGTTTGCTGTTGCCAATGATCATTGCTAAGCAATAGATAAGATTTATCTAGGCATTGCTTTTCGTGAACATATTAGCACTACAGAGCCATGTTGCTTGCTTTGTTAGAATTTTAAGAATAAGATTGTTTTTCTGGTGGCATTCAGTTAAGTTTAGACAAACTTGTGGATCATCATCTTCCTAGCGGTTTCCCAGCTATGTTGGGGTCGGCTTCCAATCTAACCGGATGCAGTTGAATACCAGTATTTTACATGGAGCAACTGCCTATATGACCTCCACAACCCAATTAGTATTGAGTAATAATAGGGGTATCCCCCTTAATAAGACTGGTTGCCAGACTTTCGGGCCCACTGGCTACCTGTAACTACTGCCAAAGATCTTCAAATGACAGCCGGGACCAAAGGCTTAACGCGCTTTCCGGGGCACGGAGGAAACTCGGTATGTAATGGGTGGTCACCCACCCACGGACCAATCTAGGCTTATGGATCTGATTAAGGCAAAATATTTGGTGCATTTGTAGTTTATTTTTTAGAGAATGGGCTGTAACATCCTGCTTTCCGTTAATATTGAACAGACAGTGATCTCCAATTTGTCTGCCAAGTTGGATGATTCGAAATTCTATTTGATATTTCAATATCTATGTGCATCTTTAGTTAGTAGTGGATCTTTGTGAACATTTTCTTGATATTGTCTTTTAAGACTACATAATAGTATTATTTATTTCGATAGACATAATAGCTTATTATGTTTGTGCTTTCACTCGATTCGAGTGATCCTTTCCATTGAATTTTCTTGACAAAAGTTTGCTCAAAGAACCACAAGAAAATAATAAAATAGGGTTAATTTTATTTCAGCAACTTATAATATTATTATTAATGTTTCCTCGCTAACGCGTTAAGCGCCATCTTATGCAAATACAGAACTAGCCACCATTGCTAAATCTAGTCCAACTCAGGATTTATAGGAGCACGGCTAAGCTAGATTAAATTCTAGCTTACAACCAGTATAAAGGTGATACCTTATCGTGAACGCAACATAATGAGTTTTCGACATAATTTCTATAACGTTCTATATTAGATTCTGACTAGCAATATTCGGTATTCAATTAACGAAGTAGGATTTTTTTTATTTCGCTCTGTTCATTCATTCCTCGCTCATCTTACCACAGTGCCTTCAATATGTACTTAATATAAGTAATATTACATTTTGAGAGACTGTGAGGTAATGGCAAGATAAGACTCGCAGAATACAGCCTACAAATGCGTTGCTTATTAAAATCGATTGATATTAAACAGCCCATTACGATTACACGGACAATTTGCATGATTCTAATGGGCCAAAGGTTTTAGACAGAAGTGCAAACATTTCTAATTGCGGTGTCTAATAACAGTTTCTGTAGTTTGAGGTTATGAATGGTTAATGTTATCTGATATTGTGGTATCTACTTTGATTTAATGGGTTTCATGGGCCGAGTGTTGCTGAGG
Source organism: Cerastis rubricosa (assembly GCA_949152445.1). Taxonomy (NCBI): domain Eukaryota; kingdom Metazoa; phylum Arthropoda; class Insecta; order Lepidoptera; family Noctuidae; genus Cerastis; species Cerastis rubricosa. The sequence goes on along the minus strand of OX424542.1, from coordinate 9,602,630 downwards.
CTAGTCCGGTTTTAACACTTCGATCGAATGTAGGTATCTAATATATATATTTATTCTATATTTTTTTAAGGAGCTCGTGGCTAAATATTAACAGCCGCACGGGTCGATCTTTAAGGTTAAGCCGTGCTTGCCGAGGTTGGTCCGTGGATGGGTGACCATCATTACATTGCCCATGATTACGGTGACCATGGTTTTGCTCCGTGCCTCGGAAAGCACGTTAAGCCGTTCTGTTCTGTTCGATTTGTAGATCTTTGACAGTCATTACGAGTAGTCAGAAGCCAAAAGTCTGACGTCCAGTCTTATCAAGGGGTATATTACCCAGTCACTGGGTTGTGGAGGTCAGATAGGCAGTCGCTTCATGTAAAATACTGGTAATAAGCTGTTTCCGGTAACTAAATAATCCGGTAACTTTGGATATAGTAAGGTGACTCGGTGATTAAAAGTTAAAGTCAAATGTGGAAGTCTAGGTAAAATAATAAATCTTACATTTATAAGATAGTAACAGTTTGTTTGGAAAAATAAGAGTGTCTACTAGTAAGGGGGAAGAGCCAGGTTAGCCCGCGAAATATAAATTTACTTACGTTTTAGTACTTCAATGGGATTAAATAAACTTATAGGGGTTGTGAGAGAGTAGCGGTGGCCCAGTGGTGGCAGCTCCGACTTACGAGCAGTAAGCCGTGGGTTCGAACCCAGGTAGGAGCATTACTTTGTGTAATTTATTTCATCACCGCTGCCCTCAAAAACGGTGAAGGAAAACATCGTGAGGAAACAGGCATGTCCTAGAACTAAAAATTTGAAGGCATATGACATCTACCAACCCGCACTGGGCCCACGTGGTGGCTTACAGCCCACTCTCTCTCATAAAGAGGAGGCCTGTGTCCTAGCAATGGGAACATTAAGTTGATGATGATGATGATAGGGGTTGAATATTGATGATTTTGATTCTGCAAATACATACGTGTTATGATCGTGAAACATATTTAGTTCAACATACAGCCTGACCTGCAAATGGCCAAAAACTTCAGCAAGTTTTGAAGTTTGAGTTTTTTAAGGACAGCGTCAGTACGTGCTAACCCCTCTGCAGTCTGGCCGAGTACGCCAGGGGTGTAACTACTTAATGACGCTCTCTATGCTGTACTGGTATAGTTTTATGTTTCTTATAATAAGTCTTTACCTATGAAATTGCCGTATTGCAGTACAGACTTTTTCAAACAAAAAAAAGTTTTGATTGGCTATGAGTTCTAAATTCAAATTAATTTTGTTTTAAAAATATGACATTCTATTTACAAAATCAGTCTTTTGTTTATTGATTAGCGTTGTATTTTCATTACATTTCAACATTTTTCCTCATAATGGATACTTTGAAATTTCGTGTAATTATGGAATATGAGTTCCGTCGTGGCACCGACGCGGCACAAACGACCCGTAACATCAACGACGTTTACGGAGAGAACTGTACAAACGAACGCACAACCCGTTATTGGTTTGCTCGGTTCCGTTCTGGGAATTTTGACTTGAAAAATGAACCTCGTGGTCGTCCGGAAACTTTGGTCAACAATGATGAATTAAAGGTGATTGTTGAAGCTGATGAAACTCAATCTACAGCTGAGCTGGCAGCAGCTTTTGATGTTAGCATTAAAACAATATTGGTCCATTTGCGACAGATTGGCAAGATAAAAAAGCTTGATAGATGGGTGCCCCACGAACTTAACGATCGCCAGCGCAACGTACGCGTCGAGACTTGCCTTGCGCTGCTTAACAGGCACAGAAATGAAGGAATTTTGAACCGAATTGTTACGTGCGACGAAAAATGGATTCTTTTTGACAATCGAAAGCGCTCAGCAAGTTGGTTAGATCCTGGTTCGCTACCAAAGCAATGTGCAAAACGAAAAATTACCCCTAGAAAGGTGATGGTCACAGTTTGGTGGTCTAGTGCTGGTGTGATTCATCATAGCTTTTTACAAAACGGCGAGAGCATTACTGCAGATGTGTACATTGAAGAACTGACCACAATGATGGCGAAACTCGCACGTCTGCAACCAGCTTTGGTCAATCGGTCGTCTCCACTGCTACTTCACGACAACGCGCGGCCCCATACTGCACAACAGACCGTCTCTAAGCTGCATGAGTTGGGTTTGGAAGCTCTCCCTCATCCGCCATACTCACCAGATCTTGCGCCTTCCGACTATTACTTTTTCCAAAATTTGGACAACTTTTTAGCGGGAAAAAAATTCAATTCCCGAGAGGCAGTACAAAACGCCTTTGAAGAGTTTGTTGTCTCCCGTCCAGCTGATTTTTTCAAGAAGGGCATCCATAAACTGCCACAGCGTTGGCAAAGATGCATTGATTGCAGGGGTGATTACTTTGAATAAAAGAAATAAATAAGTTCGAAAAAAAAAAATACTTTAACTTTTTTCAAACAAAACGGCAATTTCATAGGTAAAGACCTAATATTAACACAAATGTTATATTATGTATAGGTTAAACTATTTATCTATGGGTCTTTGTTACATGAAAATAAATAAGCAAATGGATTAGTAGGCCAAACTTACATTTCCTACTGTTATAAACATGAAGACTTCACAACTTTGATCTTTTAGTAATTTCTTAGTTACATATACCCACTACATCATTTTCCTCACTAATTATTTCCTTGATCAAAGTAGGTACATAAAAGAAATCAAATGACGACACAAAAAATACATAAGTAGATCTATTTTTGCATACGGAACCGCCTGATACATCTATAAAATTGGAATCACATATCGTGATTGCTACTTAAAAATGGAATGTCGACGGTTGCAGGAAATCAAATTGAAATTGTACATATATGTTGGTGAAAATGTCGCCGCAAGAAGCCACGCGATTCTCGACACTATTTTTGTAACAAATACGATTTCTAGATTAAATTCGATGCGATTGCGATTTATAAAATAAATTGAAGATCTTTGTTTTAGACTGTAGAATAGAAATGTAATTGTCATGTGTCCAATATTATATTTTGAATTGAACAGACACGAAATGTTGAATTACAATGACAAATAATTCTCCTAAATTATCTTTTTGAATTGAACTTTGAGGAGCTCGGGGCTAAATAATAGCAGCCGCCCAGGTCGATCTTTAATGTTAAACCGTGCTTGCCGAGGTTGGTCTGTGGATGGGTGACCATAATTACATATCGAGTTTCCTCCGTGCCTCGGAAAGCACGTTAAGCCGTTGGTCCCGGCTGTCATTTGTAGATCTTTGACAGTCGTTACGAGTAGTCAGAAGCTAAAAGTCTGACATCCAGTCTTACCAAGGGGTATCGTATTACCCAGTTACTGGGTTGTGGAGGTCAGATATGCAGTCGCTTCATGTAAAATACTGGTACTCAGCTGCATCCGGTTAGACTGGAAGCCGACCCCAAGATATTTTGGGAAAAGGCTAGGCAGATGATGATATCTTTTTGATTGAAATCTCTTGCAGATGCAGGTACTGAAAATAGACTGCTTATGATAAATATCGTAGCTTTAATAAAATTTACAATTTCCATAACACATCATAATCAGCCTAGCCATTTCCCAACTAAGTATGTTGTCGCTGACTTTGTCGTACAATTAATTTAACATAAAACGACTGTCTATCTGACTTCTACAACCCAGTTAATACTGGAATAATACTATACTTGGTAAGACAAATCACCTGACCTCATGTATGAGTAGGCAAAATAATTTGACTCTGTCACCTCTGAAAATTGATAAAACTTCAAAATAAAATACTCCTACTACCCAAATACACCGAAAACCCTTCAACGCCGTACAAGTCAAAGCACCTAATCCCATACTCTCAGGTAGGTACAGTCATATCCAAACATAAGTGCATACGTTGTCGGCACATCGACGTAGACCTCTGAAATTACCTCCCCGATTGGCTTCGAAATATGAATGGTAAATTGGATGGCACCGTGGCCCCCACATGCCAGGTTTATGCCTGTATGTACCTAGTGAACAATGCTTAAGAATATTCCATGAATGCAAAATAAGCAGCTAACAACGAAAACGTATTGTCTTTGTTCGTGTTTTCTATGATTATGTCATACTTTTTGTTACTGAGTTGGAAATTTTTCATGCTGACTGTATTTTAGTGGGAATTGTTTTGAATGTGGGTCATATGGTTTTTGATTTTTTAACACGGTCATGTGAAATAACTGTATTATTAATAAAGAAGCAAAATATTTCCAGTGAATAAATAATAAAGAACGTATACCGTCGTCTATAAGTAGGTTTACCTAAAATATTCGATAAAAGCTTTTTTTATGAAACTATTTGAAAAAAGCTACTAAGTAATGCCCTTCTATATGCTATAAACACTACAATCATAAAACCATAAACAAACTCCGTAACGTTTTATAACTGTCCTCAAAGATACACATCACACCTATTTTTTGTTTACCCTTCGAAAACTTACATAATAATCCAAAACAGTCCTTCAATAAGTTTATGAAGTCCCAATAAAAACATTATAAAGACAGTTATCAAACTACAATAATAATTACGAAAAAAAAGTGACAAGCACACTTTACTGAATATACCTACACGAGGCAAACGCCGCGTGGCAAAACTGGCTAACTTTTAAAACGTTATATGGCCGGTAATAAAACGTTCGTTCCGTACGAGCACAATACTTGCAGAAATATTTTTGAATACGGAATTAGGTTTGCCAAAAGCGCGGGGAGCAGATAAGGCAGAAAAAAAAACAAATTTGTAACGGGTAAAGTTTTTGGAGGCAGAATGTCTCCCTCGGGTGCTGAATCTTCGTCGGCGTGGCTCGTAAAACGCGGGACGTGGGCAAGCGGGCAAATTTGTCCTGAGAGCGACCTATGACGTTTTGATGGAACGCTCCCCGACTGATTTCCCACACCCTAGATTCATATTCATAACGATACCTCCGCCAACAGTGACATATTTGACCCCAAATCTATCTAGGTCACCCTATCGATACGTGACGAATCACGCGAAATCGATTCGTTAATAAGTAATCTAACTTGCAACTCCCAAACAAAGAAGCTTGTTAAGAATATCATTAAAACTAAAACTCTATTTGAAACTCGTATTCGCTACGAATGTCCTTTGCATGATGATCGCCTCTTCAAAAGAATGGCACCCGTGTCTAAGCTATCTTGTAGGAATTTTAAATTGGACGAATCGCTCAAATGTAAATGGTTTTCCTTTATACCCCATCCTCTCGGGCTGCCCACCCCCGTCTATTGCGCGCCTAGAGGCGACTGGCATACCAACACACACGCACACACCTATGTGAAAGCCTACGTCGTATATCACCAATGGATTTGGATCTCCTTGTTTGCATACGTCATCCGCGCAGCCGTCTCATTTGCATAGCTGTGGGGAAGGGGTGGTGGGTCATCTTATGTTGGTATCGTTAAGCAGACACTAACACACACAAATCTCACACACGCTCACATCTCATCTCGACATACAACTAGGAGTAATGCGAGTGTGAATACGTAAATACGCGTCGGAATCGCGAGTTCAAAAACGCGAAACGCAATATGTCTTCATAGTAAAGAGGTGTAGGGAATTTTTTTAAGGGACTCTAACAAAAGGGCGGGAGACGTTATCACGGAAGGAGATCTCATGTTTTTGATGTGTTCTCTAAATATAATGTGGGATAGGTAAATATTATGTAGTCGGGTAAATTTTATTTCAAAGTAGGTACTTCACGTTTATTCACGGAAATAGCATACTGAAATCAATTTCATTGCTTGGGTCCATTGCCTGTTTATTGTTAAATAGTGTCATGTTAGTGTTTATGTGATTTTTTAATTAAGTAGAAAATTAGCCCTTCGTTTCAAATAAACGTCATTTTCAAAAAACTCCTATTTTTTTATTTTTGTTGAAACAAATAATCAACTCAAGTTCATACAAATTAGTCGAATACTGACAATTATTAGCTTTACCATATGACCATATAAATTAATTAATCAATGACACATACTTACATCACATACTTTACATGGCCCATCGTGTAAACCTGTAATAAAACATGGTCTAAAGTTTCATTCACCTTTCTATTTTCCAATCACCGACTATCGAGTTGAATGGTCAGGGATCGTAAACAGTTTAATGTGTGGGAGAGGCTGGCTAGTTGGCTAATTAATTAAAGAAGCCATCGTATTATCGTTACCCACCCCTGGTTGATAAGCGAGCGATATATGGAGGATAGGCTTGTCTGTGAAGCTAAGTAGCTTGGATTTTATAATGGTCGTATTTTTTAATCTTTTTAGGTTAAGTTGCGAGAATGCTAAGCTGTTTAATTCACAAATTTTAGAAGTTAGAAATAAATTATCGGAAAATAGTTTTTAGTCAGCTAGAGATAGCCTTTTTTGTATTCAAATTTAAATACTAATATTATTATTTTTTATCTGCACATGAATCGCACGCAAAATCTTAATACTTACATGCTACAATACTTTTTTCACAAAAATCCAACTCTCCCGCCATTGATTCCGCTATTCACCGCTAGATGGTGCTAAGCGTCGTCGCTCACGACGGCCATTTTTATGAAATTATTAATAATTTTGTAACAATGTTCACAGTTTTCTCATTACACTTATAAATATAGAAAATGCTATTTTCTTTTCCTCTCCCGAAGCGAGGAACTCTTCAGTTTAATGAACAAAGTTGTAGCTCCACACTTTTCCATTTAAAACTTTTCATATTGATTTCAAAGTTTATTTTTTATAACAATGAACTTGATTCTAGAATAATGAGTTCGATCGAACTGTTTAATTGAATCAGTCCCTAGTAAGACTTGTTTGTTTGTCTTCATTGTTTTTTTTATAAAACTCGTTTATATAGGTAAATATTATTATATAAAACGAGTTTAAGTTATATTTCTGCTATAAAAAATATTATTTTTTATAGCAGATAGGTACCTAAGTGTTATGGAAAATAATGGTTGCATGATTTTGTAGAAATTCTAATACAATAAGGTTTTCTTCATTTAAATAAAATTTTTAATTAGCTATTAACAGAAACTCAGATAAATTAGGCTGTTCCCTATTCATTCAACATGCTTAAGTTTTTCTGGGTTTCTAAAGATTTCTGAAGTCATCATCATCATCATTTCAGCCGAAAGACGTCCACTGCTGGACATAGGCCTCCCCCAAGTGTCGCCACATTGACCGGTCTCGAAGCCCGGTTCCGGTCCCGGTTCTGAAGTCGAAGAGAAGTTATTTCTGGTGGCGGAAACTTTACATTCAAAGGTAAGCCTTATAATCTGGTCCTACATTTCGTAATTTATAGTTTCCTTAGACTTTTTTTTATTGGAGAATAAAGAGCTTTCAACGCGATGGTTTACATTATAATAATTATATAGAATCTTACATTTAGTCAACAAAAAAATACAGGTACTTACTATTGTTTTTGAAATGTCTCGTTAAAGTGCCTTCATTTGGACTCGTTCCTGACTGATTGGCCAGAGAAGGCAAAACACTGAAAGAGTTGGAAAGGAATATATAATCCGACAGCTGGCCTTTGCCCAGCTGTGGGATAGCATTGTTTAAGTAATATAAAAGTGCCTTCGTTTTCCGCCTAGCAGTTATAATATCATGTTAGTTATTAGTAAAACCCTGACAAGTATTTTTTTTTTTTTAGTTTAACGTATGTGTTTATGTATTATATTAACTTGAACGTTATGAGACTGAAGGTATAAGGTAGAGCCAGAAGAGGAAGGTATAAGGTAGAGACCGAAGGTATTCTACATATATTTCTAAATCTAAATTAATTACTAGACATAAAACAATTAAAACTAAAATAACAACTAATTATAAAAGGGCGTCAAAAAACTCCTCCTCAACGCTGTCAGCTGGTAACGTGCCCAAGAGAATGGCGGCGTTGCCACGTTGTATGGCAATACTTAGCTTCTAGCCAAGGTAAAACCCAGCCCTTGGGAAGCGTCAACTAGGCGTTTAGAAATTTCCTTAAAAGGCTGTGAGCGCTCGGACCCTACGGCGCCAGAGTTTCAACCCCAAACGGCTTGAAGATATAGTTACCACAAAGGTATATTTATTTAAAAAAGTTATTAATTAATTTATTGAAATTCCACGTTAATTCTTAACAAACTCGACGCTAACTACCAGGCTCTCATAACACACCAGAAGAAAACAAAAGCCAACCGATTCAGGAAAATCTTCAAGTTCCCGTTAACGGCAAACAGTTCCCCAAGAGGAAGTGGTAGGAACGCATTAATTTAATTTAATGGTTTTTGTGTCTGTCACATAACTAGCTGGTTGTGATTTGTGACCTCTCTAACGAGGAGGGCTTAATAAGTGGGACGTAGGTTTTGATTCTCGTTAAGGATATTTTGTAAGGGATTTTTAACGTTGTGATGTCTTTTGTTTTTTTTTTAATCCCACTAAATTTGTCTATGAATATTAGGTAGGGTCATAATGACTTAAATAGTATTCTTGTATAACACAGTATTAGTTCATTCTACGTTTTCTTGATTGGATTAGACCTTAATTGCTTTGAAATTAATAGCATATCATAGTTGGCTTACTTTCTGCGTACTCCAATTATCATAAATGTATGGTTATATACTGTTAAAAAAATACCTACCTACTTATAATTGCTACAGAAAAGCACGAAAGCAAAGTAAACAACCATTCAGAAAACAAAGATCATTCGAAACCGTATTGATGGAACTCTGTCAATAGATGGCGTTGCTTGTTGATCCATGCCTTATTCGATTGAGGAAAAGTTTAGTAAGTGAATCATGGAAGTGTTTTTATTCGCGGCATATTATATTTAAATTAAAAATACCTGATAGCAAAGAGGACCATGCACATATTTTAATAGTTTAGATAGGTACTACAAGTTCCATAAAAAGTTTACTGTCTACTCAACTGGTCTTCATAACCCGGCTCAGCCATATTTTTCAAAATTGACAACAGTTGAAAATTCACCTACTATGGTAACCTTCTAACAGCCATATAATAGCGCAAAAAGATAGTACGGTACAGACATAAAGGGACATCCCATTAAAGGACGCTGAGAGAAAATCAGAAAGCACCTCATGTGGGTGCTAGTCAAACAAAATCCTTATTCGCGACTATAATGAAATTGTGAAGATGAGCAGAGTTCGCGCTTTAATAAATGATGGGTCGTTTCTACATCGGCCACTGCTCTTTGACTAGGTATCTATAATAAAACAGGCAAAACTATACGAGACTCTTATGTGACAGGTAAAAATTTCTCTAGATTCGGATTCAACTTGGCAAGGAAAACCTGTTCAAACGGAGATTCATACCTGAGTTTTACTCTGAAGTGTAAATGTGGTGTTGTTCTACAAACGATAGGACACGCAATATCGTCATCTGCCTATCCTGATGTTAAATTTTGGGACGATTAAATTTATAATGCCATTAACACGATAAGAAGATGCATTTATAAACGAACTATGCCTAAAAGTAACAAACATTGTAAGATAACATTCGCCCCTACAGTCATAAAATTTAAATAAAACTACGTATAATAATATTCATTAAAACGTCAAAACACAAATTAATCGGAACTCGATCATCCAATCTTCCCATCACTGATATCGTGAACATTGACACTGAATCATTCCTTTAAACATTCCAGCAGAACATTAAACAACAAGAACGTGACGGAGGTACACCCATCTCTTTCACACCTCTTGTTTCTTACTACACCCATTTATCACTATTTGAATAAATTCAATATGTACATTGAATTGCGTGTAATTAATGGTTTTATTCGTTTAGCACTTAAAACGCTTTAAGGGCGAGGTGTCCAAACATTTGGCGTCCCTTTCTTATAAGGAGGGAAGAAAGGGAAGGGCGATCGCGCAAGAACACCCGCTGGTTTAGATCATTAATATTGATTTGTGGTCAATCAAAGCTCTGGAGGATTTCACTTTTAATGTTATTATTTTTTGTCCTACGCCTTTGATGGTATGGATTTAAGTATCCTTCGTTAGCTGGAGGTAGTTTTTGTTTGTCTCAAGTTTTGTCGCTAAAATTATTATGAGTATTTCACATGTCAATTGGCTCAATCGCAGGCTTCGTGATTAACCTCTGGAATAATTAATTTTAAGTTTTTTTCTAAAACAGTTGGAGTCTCTCAAAATAACGGTGCACTGTCCTTGATAAGAAAGGATCGTCTTTCTTATTTATAACGTGAATAAATTCCAAAGTAATCAAATATGTAATAAATACAGTTACAGCCAACGACACCATTGATTCAAAATTAATTACAAATGCATACTTATTTAAGATTCTGATGTAATAAAATTAGCATACCAATTCATCACAAATGTAAATTAGATGAACAATTAATCATTGCGTACAACCTGTTTAATAATATTCAAGTTCAATATCAACGATAAAATTAGAAACAATTGTACAATCGAAAACAAAAGTACCAGTCAATAATATTAAGTGTGTATACCCACTTAAGCAACAAAGCGTAATGATTCCACTCGACAAATAAAGGAGAGTAGTCACTAGTGATGTTTGCTACTCTGGGAATTCCGAGATTAAGAATTTTAAAACATTGGTTTTACAATCTCTCTATAAACTACTTCGACCATCTAGAGTAAAAACAATCTTTTTCAAAGTGTTCAACAAAAATAGACATAGAATAGTTTTTACTAGATATGAAGACAAGAATACCGCGTTACTCCTAGAACAGTAGTCTGTTACAGGGCTTACAGGCAAAAATTCCTAATGTAAAATGATATACACCTACCACTGCTTATCTCTGCATTACCCAAAGGTTGACCGGTAGAAAATGCCTATGGCATTAAGCCCGCCTCTGTACTATGTACTTGAAGTGTTAATTATATAAATGAAAACGACATAATATGTAGACGAATCAGATTTCACTTAGGTAAATTGCAATAGATTAACAAACGCGCATTGCCTTTTAAAAAATATTCCGAAAAAACTTTCAATTGTATTTTTAATGTATTTGAACACAAATGAAGTAAATAACTGACATTTTTCGCAATTTCTGAATTGAATTGGACCTACAATAAAATTTGTTCATTATGATGAAGTACAATCACGAGTTTAAGTATCGGTCACTTAGGTATTACCATTAACCCTATATACCGATCGGATGCCGAGCCCGGAACATTATTGGCCCTATAATATCCCATAATATCCCACTGTGCAGACTCCCAACACTAGTACAGTCATACACAGCGGTGAGCAATGACCGCGGCCGACAATCATTAACAATGCAGTGTCTTATCTATCTCAATATAATTAATGGAACCACCTCTCGCTGTGAAGGACCATACACTTATTGGCACGTAAGGGATTGGTGATAATATTTGTGGTGATTTGGATTAATGGTTAATTGGTGATTATTGAGAATTTGTCTCTTCTTGAATAATAAGGGACTGGCGATTATAAAAGGGTTTGGAAATATTTTTGTCGATGTCAATATCATAACAGGGAGCTGATAAACTGATAAGAGAAGATTTTAATAATCTTTTATAACAAGTCTTACCAAAGGGTTATGCGTCATCCAGTAACTGTGTTATGGAAGTCAGATGGGTATTCGCTCCATTTAATTCTTATTGTAATTCTTTATTGCACACAAAATTCCAAAATATGCACACAAATTGTAATATCTAGCTTATGTATAACTGCGAGCTTAACCCATAATTGGGTTTTATTACAGCAAACCATTTTTCCATAGCGAGATTTGCAAATGAGGATAAACTTACGGTATGTGCACAAACAGTAAGTACATTCAAAAACTTAAAATACTGGTATTTAGCTGAATCTGGTTAGAATAGAAGCCACACCCAACATAATACATGATGATCCATTATAAACAGTGCTACCCCTGGGTTGTTTGCAAACATCTTGTAATTTATTGCAATTAAATAATCCAGCAAGGTTGTTGTGTGTTCGCCACAAAATAAACTGGTCACATTTTTGTATACTCCATACATTGAAAGTAAATTCGCCAAATGCATTAAAAATGTGTGTAAATTCGTCACAATTCTAAAGCACATTTTTGATAAAATAGTTGTAGCAAGCAAACTTGTGCGCTATGTATCCACGACTAAAAGCTAAAAACCAAGCTTCTAGTCGTGAAGTCGTAGCGCTAGACGGCGCGTTGATACAGCTGAATCACGTGCCGATGATGTTAAAAAATAAAATATAATTGCCGAATGCCTCGCTGGTCTAGTGGCCCCAAGCACGACTGCTGATTATGAGGTCCTGGGTTCGATTCCCAGGTCGGGCAAAGTGTTATTGGCAATTCTCAGTAGCAGCCACGGAGTCTGGATTTGTGCCCGGTTGATGGCAATAGTTTCGCCCCCTATTACATGGGACTTAAATCTAACTGGTGAAATGTAGGTCTACTATTAAGTACAACTCTGCCTTACCCTTCAGGGTTTACAGGCGTGATGTTATGTCATGTAGCTGGATTATCAGTCGGCAACAAAAACGTGAATGATTTTCTTTATATGCATATATCTATTATGCACTAATAGCAGGAACGAGAGAGCAGTGGTGGCCCAGTGGTGACAGCCACGGCTTACATGCAGTAAGCCGTGGGTTCGAACCCAGGCAGGCGCATTACTTTGTGTAATTTATTTCATCACCGCTACTCTCAAAAACGGTGAAGGAAAACATCATGAGGAAACCGAGATGTCCTAGAACTAAAAAAAATCGAAGACATGTGACATCCACTAACCCGCACTGGGCCCGCGTGGTAGAATACAGCCCACTCCCTCTCATAGAGAGGAGGCCTGTGTCCCGTGTTCCCCAGTGAGAACATTATAGGCTGATGATGATGATGAATAACAGGAACTAACTAATTAAAACCCGCACACCAACACTGGCCCAAAACATTTTTCTTTGTTATCCTCATCTTTCCCACTCCTGGATAAAGGCCTCCCCCCATTTCTTCCACTTTTCTCTCTTTTTTGCCTCTTCTCGCCAATTAACAAGAAAGCCTTCCAACGCGTCCCGCCCTCTTCTTCTCGGTCTACCGCGACCCCGTCTAGCTGTCTCAGGGCTCCAGTTTTATGAAATCTTTGCGGCGGACATGGCTTGCCCAGTCCCACAACATAGACAAACAAAATCAAACCCATAAATCCGTTCAACCGCTACCACAAACTCAAACAGTTACACAAACATTAAAACAATTCATTACTAAAATTAATAACCACCCAGACAACCAAGCACTCACGACTGGCTTCATTTAATACATAGCCCTTTATAGGCTTAAAACCTTGAGCTATGGGGTGCTAACTATTATTTGAAGATGAATAATGAAAGAGAATCATTGGAATTATGAGTTTGCACATTCCATTGACCTTAGTGATGGCGAATCGCTGTGTTTACTTATATTCTTTGATTGATGGTCATAGTTCTTCAGATTTGCGTTTTGAGGAATGGACTCGTGTAGATCTTAATAATGTTTGTTTTGTGTGGGAATGAAAAGGGATTAAAATAGCAAAGAACGATATTGATGATGGTGTGATTTTTATAAAATTACTAGTTTTTGTTGGCGGTATCGGTGAATTGAACGTCGTTAATTATCCAACTACGGTAACAAATATCTTATGGCCTATGGCCCAATGCCTATTTTACCCTTCTGTAAGGTGTAGGAGAGCAGCGGTGGCCCAGTGGTGGCAGCCTCGGCTTACGAGCAGTAAGCCGTGGGTTCGAACCCAGGCAGGTGCATTATTTTGTGTAATTTATTTCATCACCGCTGCCCTCAAAACGATGAAGGAAAAGATCATGAGGAAACCGGCATGTCCTAGAACTAAAAATTCGAAGACATGTGACGTCCACAAACCCGCACTAGGCCTGCGTGGTGGATTACAGCCCACTCCCTCTCATAGAGAAGAGACCTGTGTCCCAGCAGTGGGAACATTATAGGCTGATGATGATGATGATGATGTAAGGAGACACATAGACGGCTACTTTAGCCATTATAACATTCGTATGGATTATTGAATCTTAATGAGCATTTTGTTTTTACAACCCCAAACTTCAACATTGAAGGTTAAGATTTAAAGAGGGTTAAAGATTTTCTTGGCGAAGGGCGGGTGTTTTGGAGGACTGTCTCTTGTAATTTTGACGTTCAAAAAATGCTGATTATCAGCCTAATTTGAATAAATGACTTTTGATTTTTGATTTCTTCATAGAATTTGTGAGATCATAATTACAAGCTAATGCCTCAGTACAGATCCTAAACTTCTGGGTACAACACCAAAACTGACCATTAAACATCACTTACAAAGTGCTAATTCAAACAATATTACGTCAACGCAGTAAATAACGGCTGTCGCAACGATTTTCAACAGGCATACCGTATTAATTTATGTTAAATAATGCAACAATACATCAAAGTTTATAGTTTCTAATTGTGTAATGTTCTAAGCTCCATTAATTATATCTGAGGTTGATAAGGAACCCGATTCGTGTCCATTGTTCGAGCAAACTTTGAAAATGTCGCTTTAATTGATTTAAGCCGTGAAATATTCGTGCTAACTAAATCTTGGTGGAGTTTATTGTTTGCTTGCGGGTGCGCATGATCTTTTTGCTATCTCAATGATCTACTGCGATTTTGAGGTTATTATTTTTTACAAAGGGGTTTCATTTCCGTGTCTCGAAAAGCACATTAAGCCGTTGGTCCCGGCTTTCATTTGTAGATCTTTGACAGTCGTTACGAGTAGTCAGAAGCCAAAAGTATGACATCCAGTCTTACCTAGAGGTATCACCCAGTTACTGGGTTGTGGAGGGCAGATAGGCAGTCGCTTCATGTAAAATACTGGTACTCAGCTGCATCTGGTTAGACTGGAAGCCGACCCCAAGATAGTTTGGAAAAAAGGCTAGGCAGATGATGATGAAAGGGGTTTCAGTTTCATTAATGAGGCCTTTAATTCTTATTCTTGTTTAGCAGCTATGAGTTTTTTTGTTTACTTCGCTGTCCTGCTCTTTTATCGTTTTTTTTTTTTTCTATGCTTCTCATTTTAGTCTGTCTATAATCAATTCTGTAGTAGCACGGTTTACCTACTTCGTTTATTTATGTCAAAGATCCGTTTGTGATTGTCTTTTATCATCATCATCTTTCTACCCTTGTCCCACTCTAATGGGGTCAGCGTTACACATTTTCTTCTTCCATTCTCCTCGTCGGACGTCATGGCATCATTTACTCCTTTCTCCTTTATGGGTATCTTTCAATGGTACTTATTTCATGAAACGTCAAAAATCCATTTGTGGCTTTAAATGTCAGTTATTCTCGTGAAGTCTCAACTCGATAAGTATCAGATCTGTCATGATTCCATGCTAATTGATATTCATGTCACTGACATTTGTAATTACCAGTAAAATATTTCTTACTTGCCTTTAATATTTAGAGCACTTTAATTGGTATCTCTGATCGAGATAAATCTTGTCATTTGTTTCAATAACTTTAAGTAATTCGGCACATTACGAGCCACTTGATTGCAGGGAATCGAAATGATTCTTCATTCTATGTCAGATGTTCTCATTCATTTTACTGAGTATTGATTCTTGATTTGCTTTGCCATAAAGTTGGTGACAAATGGAGTGCTTTGTTACGTTACTAAATATCTCTTACTTTCAGTAATTTTTAGGATTCCATTTAATGAAAACAACCAGAAACGATCTATACATTGTTAGGTATAAATGCCCAACTGAAGCATTTAATAATAATTGAAAAGAACATCATTATTAATTTTAAAAGCTTATCATTCAATTCGAGACCGTTCACACAAAAGTCATACACAACTGCCAGCGATTCAAAGAATTGAGTACAATAGTATGGATATTCTAGATCTTAATCATTATAAAATTCACTTTTTGCCGTAACACTACCACGTTGATCCCGCATCTGCACTATAGCCAGGTACCAAGTTTTAAAAATATAATTAATCATTATATTTTGTTTGACTACGGTTGACAGCAAAAATTAATTAACATTCCATGTAAAAAATACAAAAAGACCAATCAGGTGTCTCCATGAAGGTACGCCTACATTCATTCAATTTATTTTGTGCACAGACAAAGATTATTACACAGAGACACCACCTTTGATTTGTCTACAAAATTAAAATATTCATAAACGTTTCTGTGAAACATAATTATATATTCCTACCTCTAATAAGCCCATGTAAAGTTCTTCTATGTATAACATCAAGCATACGAATGTAAGTACAGATTAAGCCATAAGCATTTTATACCAGCCAACTTTTGAGTAATGAAGGGACAAATAGTGGTATTCCAAAATCTGCATTATTCAGTTTTTTGCCAGTACCTGGGACGCACAATGCAACGTCATGCTATAGGAACAAAACGCACCTACAACTTCTTAAAATATTATAAGTATCATGAAATCATGACACGCATGTACCTAATCACCGAAATATTTTTTTCCTAAATTACGTTTTATTGCTGCCTTAAAACAATCACTCCTCACAAAAGCAATTGGCAAAAAAGACCACCACCCATCCAGCCATCAAGCAGGTGTCATATCTGTCACCAAAATCTCTGGCCACTTGCATCTGTTATCTACAACAAGTTCAGTAGCCGATCGGTCGCCCGGCCGTTAGTAATTTGACAGTTCAGATGACAGATTACAACGAGCTTCGGAGACCACCAGGGTTTTGTCGCTTCACTCCATCAAGTATCGTTTTTGTTTATGGGACAACACTGGCCTCTAATTGGGACTTCGGTGCTACCAAGTTGATTATACTGGCTTACTGGGTTGTTTTAATCAATGAGGGTGAATTTTTAATTAGTACTTTTAAAGCTTCAAGGTTCGATCTTCGATCATTTATGACATTTAGATGTTGGAGTTTGCGATTAAAGTTATTTTTGGCCCATGATCCGTCTTCTTAAGATTTGTGAAAATATTATATTCCATTACATATAACGCTCCGTGTCTCGAAAAACACGTTAAATCGTTGAACACGGCTGTTAATTGTAGATCTTTGACAGTCGTTACAGGTAGTCATAAGACTGAAAGTTTGACAACCAGTCTTACCAAGAGGTATGGTATTGCCAGTAACTATGTTGTGAAGGTCAGATAAGCAGTCGCGAAATGTAAAATACTGGCATTCAGGTGCATCCGGTTAGATTGGAACAAACCTAACATATTTGGGAAAAGATTAGGAAGATGAAATTTAATTCAGATGGCCTACCATGACGTCTTAAAACATTATTGTTTTACACCTTTTTCAGTGTGGGAAAGAGAGGGTGCTAGACATCCTGTATAGCTCCGCCTCTATCCCACACTGGAATAAGAGTAAAACAATACTGCTTTAAGAGGTGGAGGAGATGGTAGGCCAGCAGGTCTATATCCGCTCTGCTTTACATCTTCAGCCCAGTCAATTCCATGATGACTTTCAACACATGTAATATTCGCAAAACAATTGTCATGGGAACCTATCAGGGCAAACCAGTTGACAAACTGAACCTAGTTTTGTTTAATTCTATAATTATAATCTCTATGTACCAATAAAACATAACAATATGACTGAAATCTTGATCTTATCAGTTACACGAGTAGTTAATTGATGAATGACTAACCCGACACGCCCACACCACATTCTATGCTGACTGTTGATTCAATATGGGTAATTTCGTAATCGTTGTCACTCGCTGATTTGTATGATTAATATTATTGTTCAGACACTGAAAAGCATTTAAAATATCTGCGGTAATATCCGTCCTTCAGGGTCAAATAATGAAGGCAGATTTTCCAAGATAAGGAAATCAGGCCTGCATCATCATCATTTCAGCCGAAAGACGTCCACTGGATATAGGCCTCCCGCAAAAAGGGGTTTTTGCCATAATCGCCACGCTTGGCAGGCGGGTTGGCGATCGCAGTACGGTTGTTACAAATGCACAGAGCACGCTGCTGCCGATTCTCTGGTAAGTCCCTTAGTCGAGTCTTACGACACCCACGGGAAGATATGGGAGGGTGCTATTCTTTACGTCCGACAACATACAGAAAAGGCTCCCTTTTCTGTATGTTGTCCTTGCCGAGCAGTTGTGAAGCAGGACAGCAGTTATATTAAAGCACCAAAAAACAATACTCAAGTGACCAACTTGGCACATCGAAGAAGGTTGAAAGTTGTAAAGGGTGTAAATAGACCCTTGACGAGGGCGAATGTACTAATGGCGAGCACATGTTCTCCCCTGTCATTGCGAAATTTTTTTTTGTTCTGGACCACACCTGGGTACCTTCTATTTACAGAGATATTGAAGGTCAAAGTTCCAACTTTATAACAAGTTTTTTTTTTTATAATTTTACTTTAAATACCTTACCGACCACCATACTATTCAATGCATCCTTCAGCACAATGTTTTGAATGCGTTACATTGAGTTCTACCGTAAAACGCGACTTTTCACCAAAAAAAAAGTGGTTTCCCAGGAATTTTTTTTACGTAGAGTTACTTAATCTGATTTACTGAATGCTTGGTTGACGATTTCGTGAAGCGTCGGTTTACACCTAGTATACCTGGATGAGTCAGTTTCTAATAGGCTTGAACATAAGCTTTCAGCTGTCTATGACGTCTTCGTGTGAACCAAAGATACTCACACTGCATAAAACCTCTAAGGTCCAACCTCAATCAACAAAACATTGAAATCAAACGTTACACTGATACTCAAAAACTTTCAAATATTTAATAACAAGACTACTCACGGGCGGTCTTTCGTCAAATACACAACAAAAGTACTTGTCTTTCACAATACATTTCTAGTAAACGTCTGGTATTTAAATATAAATCGAAAGAGCGGAACACAATGGTGTAATCGATAATTGAATTCAGCATTGATGAACTTTACACCGCTCGACCTTATACGTGACAGATTACAGTGGAATCCATGCTGGGATGTATAAAGAGTTGATATAACGCTACATTTAATTTGACAAGGTCAAGCATTTTTGTTCATTCGGGGAAATCTGATCTGTCATACTTGGAATTAATTTCGTGAGCAATGCAATTTTTTAGTTTGACCGACACGGTTTTGGCAATTCCGAGGCAAAAGGCTTCGACTGTTCTTAAAACACATGTGTTTGAACGAAGTACTATGTAGAAACAGAGGGATTCATTAATTTAGCTAATATTTTCTTGTGAAATTGTAATGTGTACGACCTTTTTACAGTATTTTTTACTGGTTTGAGCATTTTGCTCGCTTCACGACTGATTTTTCACTAATCGATAGCAGTTTCATCATAATATTATTTTTGTTTATATTTAGGAACTTATCAGATTACAAGTTTTTAAACTAACAAAGTCACTAGCACTGAAAACGGGATGTTTACCATGTTAACTATTTGTTATTTTTTTATTTTTCAGTTTTTTGATTAAACGTGTTAAGAGAAAAATTAAATTAATAACAGACTAATACATTCCATACGCATGCTGTATCAACAGCTCTATATCCATATCATTACATGTCAGATTAGGCAAGTCACCGTCTGTCGTCATAGTTAATGCCAATTAAAAGATTTAGAATTGTAGATCTTTGTTTGACTCTTACTAATATCGAATGCTTTATGACAAGCTACGCTAACGACTTTTTGTTTTCTCTAACGGCCCATTCACGACCTCTGCGACTAGCGCTAAGCGAAACGCGCGTGTGTCATTTGTTTCTTTCGCATGAGTACCGTCGTGGTTTCTCATGGGATGCTCCAAGGACCGCTTTTCATTTGTTTTCTCTTCAGCCGCTGTCACAATACGCATATCGCTTGATCGCAAAATTTGTGGGTAAGCGGTTAGGCCGTGACTCATAATAATTATAGGAAGACTATGGATTGTCTTTTTGACAAAGGATAAGAGAGAAAAGATACCGTTTCTTCCTCAACTGTTAAAGTGACTAAGAAATGATGTCACTAGCAAAGACATTCGGGATTTTCTAGTTAGTGATAGTGACTGTGATGACAAATCGGTCTAACGAGTTTAGATATTGTGTCCTTTCAATTAGTTTATCTTCGATATCACTGACTTAAATAAAGGCACTACCTACCAGAAACATGTGCCGTTACTCCAGTTTCAGTGAGAAAATTAATTGTATCTAAATTTAAAAATCATCACCACGACGAAAAAGAAGAATTGTCACATACACCAAATAGACCTCGTCATTTTATCATGCGAATGTGACATTGAAGCTTAGGGTGGCGAAGCTATTACGAGGTCCACTATACGCCTTTGTGATCGCTGCCTTAATTTACTGTCATTTGTTTTTTGTCATCCTTCTTTAAAACATTGTTTGCTAATTATTCCTTTTTTGTCATCACCGTGTATGACAGATTGGTTTTACCGTGATCAAGTGCTGTTATCTACATAGGTACCCATAGTATTAAGTGTGATTAAACAATGCTAAGTCTTTTAATATGAGACGGATACGCTTTTTGTTATAGTATTTTAGATTGATGATGCATGATTTAATTATCAATGCACAACACTTTAAAGACGGACGCATATGAAGGATGAACATGTACTCAAAAAACGCATATAGGAGCCGTAGCACAGTGTCTAGCTGTCCAATATTTCCTACAAAAAATTATTTTTATTAGTTGAAGCCCAAAAAGCTCATAAAACTGCAAAACTTAAATGGAACTGGGCAGGCCATTTCTGTCGAACCTGTGGGCCCGTGTATCACTAAACTGGAGCCTTGAGACAGCTAGCGGGGTCGTGCCAGACTGACGAGAAGATGGTGGGAGGCCTGGGGTGGCTTGTTCATTCATTAACGAGAAGTGGCTCAACATCGAGAGAAATGGAAGGAATAGGTCCTTGGCCCAGGAGTGGGTAACTTAAGGCAAACAAAAAAAAAAAATGCTCTTGAATGGCAACGGTGGCCCAAGTGATGGCACCGATCTTGTTAATGATCTTCACCGTCTATGGAGAACACCAGTATGCACCAGAGTAATCGCCGATTAGTTAAAATGCGTCTCAAAGGCAATGCTAAAATGTCACATACGATCTATCGAGGCTCAACCTTTAAACTAAGTACAGTTTAATATATTTTAAACACTGCAAAGGTCTAGGTTTTTAATCCTAGTTAAACAATATCTCACCAAAATAATACTGAACAAGATAGACAAACAGATAAATCTAATGTACCGGTTATTCTAAATGAAAATAATAAGGTCGTTAACCCATTGACTGCAAATGGTGTAGTAACGTATGCTTTGAACGAGTCTAAGATTTGCATCGCCAAATGAGTTTTTGATACATTACATTTTTATTACCTTCTATAAAAGTTTGTATATCGCTATATACGTAGGTGAGTACTTGTCTACCTAACTATGGTTCAAGGTTCCAATATTATTCATTTGGTTTGATTTTTTAACTTACTTTATTTAATTATTATATTTTGACACAATTTCCATCCAAAACCGATCACAGTACAATTTTTATTCTTTAGGTAAATATTGCAAAAAAACAGACCCTAATGAAGTAAAACTACCAACATCTGCCTCTATCTCGATTAGATACAGTTCACTATAAGAATTTAACCTCTCCTTTAAGGATACAATACAATAAATAAAATAAAACTACTAGAATAAGTAATGATATGAACTAAAACCCGAAGGTTATAACTAAACTGAACCTTATAGTTCATCAATCCGTTACTTTGAAATACGCAATTAATATAACACACACAATAGAAACGAAACATAATATCGTTGGCACGAACCTAAAGGATTAATTGTTGCTCAGCTAAATCAGAAATACGGAAGATTTGTTCTTACTGAAGTACAAGACTTTATCATTAATTTAAGAGCTTTAAGAGTTCATAGATGTAGAAATTGTGTAGAATTTAGAAAAATAAATAGGTAAGAAAGAAAAGAAAGAAAGAAGGCAAGAAAGCAGGTGCCTGATGAGATGACAAGAAATAGAGAAGTATTATGGATGTAGAAAACAAGCTGCGCCGACCCCAAATAGTAGGGATAGGGGCAGGAGAATCGTGATGACGATGATGAGTAGGTAATATGTGCAGAAATAAAAGTTAGCATAGAAAAGCAAGTTTTAAAATAGACAATGAAAAAAACCTGACAAATCAAATGACTGCAGTAAAGAGTAATCTGTTGTTTGCATCAGAGATTGTGAAGATTGACTTGAGTGAAGGACAAATGGCAAAAATAAACAATTTGACGATCAAAATTATTATGTGACGAATTTACTTCATGAAAATAGAGCTGTGGCAAACTTACATTATTAATTTGTTTGTTTGTTACATACAAATTTAATTTGCTTGTTTTGGTGGCGAGTTTACTTTGCGACGAATGTACAATAACCCGATGAGAATAGATATGGTTATAACTAATAAATGCATGCATGTTTCAAAAACATCAGATAAATCAATATAAGCATCAAAGACAATGACGCCATATGGTTTTACTACATCCCAATGCAATCCACCAAACGTTTTGTTGAGTAAGTAAACATTTAGATTAGTATTTAATTGCTGCTTCAAAATACGTGAGATGTTTCATTTAAAGATTTATAAGATGTAGAATTTTAATTATATTTACATTTTATATGACGTAAAACGCATTTTTGGTCCGTATATACATTTGGCACAGAAATTGCGCCCCTAGGGAACATGGATAGGTTTTAGTCAGTACAAGTCTGACTAAAACCCTTCCATGTTCCTTCTTAGCCTTTGTGTTCTAGGCCCGCCGTATCTCTTTCGAACAGTCCTGCAGTCTTGGCAGACATAGGCCCTCTCGGACCCCTTCCGAAAGGCTACTCCCCTGAAGAATACTGTAAAAACTGCGAACTGCGAAAAACTAAGTCAAAATATTTCTGTGATTGCATTGTTTCTGCTTGATCAACCTATATTGTTCCCAAAGCTGGGACACAGGGCTCCTTTCTATGGACTCCTTTCCATGAGTTTGAACAATTTGATTTGGAGCAATTTTGAAGCGTTTGTCAAACCTTAGCCAAATTCTTGACCATACCTATTAATGTTCTTCTACCCTCTACGGGATCTAACCCATAATCTGCAAACGAAAAATGCAATCATTTGCAACCTCCATGCAGTTGCTAAAGACGCAACTTACACAGCCGGTATGGGATAAAAACCCGAAGTAACTTCACCGAACACCTAGAAACTATTCTTGATACTAAAAACATTGCGTGTATGCCGAACGTTAACATCGGATCATCCGGGTTTACTCATTAATTTATTAAAAGAGATTTTTCTGGCTTCCTGCCTGTATTATATAAGAACGCAATTCACATGTGATTAGCAGATTCACCTATTTTCGTAAAAACATTAATATAAGTACGCCACGGCTGTTATTTCTCATCCTGTTTTTCTCTAAATAATCTTGTAATGAGTTCGGTGATATATTGAGTTATTTATACTTGGCGTTAGTAAAATTTATTGTCAAGCCTAGTATAAAATCCGATGAGCTCATTTACAGACTGTTACAAATTAATCATGTTCTAAAGTGATTAATTGTTTGTGTTTTTAACACAGTTTTATGGAAAATGAAGTGAAACACAAAATTAGATTGGGATGTTAATAAACGAATCACGCAAGTATTTTTTTTGCAATTTTAAATAAATATAACTAATGTTAGATTAACAAATCCAATAAAGACACACCCAAACATTCATAGTATGGATTCGTAGGAAAATATGAAACGAATGATGACTTTCTAAGTCTATAGAATATCCTTTTACTTCTTCTTTATTGGTAAAGATTAGCCCCTTATTATGGGTCTGTTATGCTACATGCCAAAACTGACTACAATAACACCATACAGTGGTAAAACTGAAGACCAACCCGAGTCAAAAGTCCCATCGAGCACTCAGCAGCCGTAAGCCGAACGTATCACAGCATCGTCACTCGCAAAGACCTCAAATAATTACAAAGGAACCTCAACGCATTGTTCACATCTTGTATAACCCTAAAGAATTGTCCAGCGATCGATTGCGCCGCCAATTAATAAGCCGTGATCATAAATTGATATTAAGATTCTTTGAATTAGTCACTGCCATCTTGATTGTGTCGTATATTGTGTCTGTGTGTATAAAGCTTTAGAGTTCTCGGTTCATTAGCGTATCGTGTAGATATGGAGCAAGAATTTAGAATTAAATAGGTGGGTTATTAATTTATTGTTTGGTATTGATATTGATTTTTTGTAGGCCAATGACTTTGGAATAGTTTATGATGCTACATATTTAACAATTAGCAATTATTATAATAAGCTTGCTTAGCAGCATACACACAATTAAATTTACTTTAAATGAGGAAGAGAGAGTGTTTTAAATCACTGAAGAGGATGTGGAAAATAGGACAAAGTAAAGAGTGAAAACTAGGACAGCTAACTTCATGACCATTATGGGTGAGCAAAATAAAGAGGGGTATAAATGAGGAAATGCGCCTAGAATATCAAAATCCAATTTAAAAGAAGCAGATTTCTTCCTTTTGACGAAGGCAAGCGTGAGAATATCTCCAATTGAAAATAAGTAAAATGGAATCATTTAAACCTAACTAAGTAAGTTAAAACTTGAAGACCAATCGCACTTCCCTATTAACACTAGATGCTCAATTATCAACAGTATACAAATGACTCTATTCATTAATATTTTGAAGCGCAAACTTAAATATTTCCCACGGTCACCGACGAAAAGTGAACATTAGCCGAATGTGGAGATACAAAATAGATTCAGAAGCTCAAGTGTTTCGACGAAGGTGACTGATTGACAGACCAAAAGAAAAACACGAAGTTAACAGGGCAGACCAATACGCGACTATGAAAGGCTTTATCTACAAGATTAGTCTGGAATCAAGAAGAAACGTGAAGTCAAGTTTATAGACGGGAAAATTTTAAGAAACCTAAGCAAATTATGGCTATGAATCTGTAAGAATTATACGATAACATTAATAACAGTTAAGAGGTTGTAGCTTACTAATTTGTCATTTCAGCTTAAAGTGATTGCATCAAAAAATTGTATAAAAGTGTACTCAAGAGAAAGTGACATGAAGTAGGTAAACATTACAAACGCTCAGGGGCAAAATGTCCAATTCTCAAACAAACCGGCAAAATCGAAGAAATCAGAATGCAATGAAACTTCAAGATCCAAACGATGACATTTATATGGGTAGCAAATTTTTTATGACACACTAACTTGTGGGCTTCCAGCCCATACCTTAGATACTAACAGTTTTGTACCTACAATGAAGATCCTTTAACCTAATAACTTCTGTTATCGCAGCCGGATGGATGATTTTTGAAGACTGTCGTTACACTGGTCTGAGAGATGATCATGAGTAGTAAGAGTTCCAAAATAGTGAAGTGCCCTAAGATCCAACCTTCTGTTCCCATCTTTTGGTCTATAGTTTCACTCTATTTAGATATTTAGCTACCGTTTTGAGATAATAAATCATTTTGTCGGTACAGGGGTAATTATCGCAATTAAGGTTAAGCAACGATTAGCTTTGTTCTTTGAGAGGAAACGTGGGACCGAGTGGTTTGGATGAATCACTACTCTCGGAATTTGAGATGAATGAAGAATATCTGAAGACCATTGTTACTTTGTGTTTGAACATCAGTTCTGAGATTTGGGACTTGAGTCGGGTTAAAAAGACGTTAATGTCAGGTATCGCTAACAAGCAATTGATAAATCATTCATACTTTGCCAGCTACAAGATTCTTTCTTTGTGAGTATTTACTCAAGTTGGGGTATATTGTTGGTAACTACAGTGTTATTTGGTTGCATGTGGTAATCGAAACAACGAGCTTAAAATAGATGGCAGGTATTTTGTCCACTCTAATTGAAAAAAGTTCTTTAAAGAAGAAGAAGTAGAAGAATTAAAGAAGTTCTGTATGGTGTCGGACGTAAAGAATAGCACCATCCCATGTCTTCCCGTGGGCGTCGTAAGAGGCGACTAAGGGACTTAGCAGAGAATGGGCAGCAGCGTTCTCTGTGCTTTTGTAACAACCGTACTGCGATCGCCAACCCGCCTGCCAAGCGTGGCGATTATGGCAAAACCCCCCAAAACGTGAATGTGGCGACACTTGGGGGAGGCCAATGTCCAGCTTCGGACGTCTTTGAGCTGAAATTATGAAATGATGAATTGAAAAAAAGCAAAACACAACAACAAACAAAAAGACAGAAGAGAAACATGCAGACTTTTTGCGATATTTGTTCCAAATGTCAAAACATCTTTCTTTTTAATTATTATTTAGCAACATCTTTATTGCCAAGCCTAAAACTAAATTAAACAATCAAACGCTAAAGAATAGGTCACGCTTCCTACAAAGATAGTTAAAGCTTTTGCTAATAAAAATAGCGAAATGGCTTCTCTGGACATATAAAATAATGTACATACAAAATCAAATAATGCGTGGTTTATTTTTTACACGAAGTATCTTAAAATCACTACACGAATGCATGATAGGTGTGTTAGCTTAGTCAGTTAGATGAAATCTACGCTGTATCATAATATGAATTTATAATTTGTAAACACGAAAATACTTAGTTGTTTCTAATGAAAAATCTCAATATTTGAAATTTTGAAGACTGATTTATTTTAAAAGATCAATGATAAGGAAAAAGTCGGCAGTTAAGGCAGTATTTTTCAAATCCAATCTATTGACAATAACGCGTCATGATTTTGAATTTGAAGATTCATTATGTGTCCATTATTTTCCGTATTCAAATTATAGTTGCAGAACATAAACACAATGTGAACATAAAACACCAAAAAAACAAACACTAGGCCTTTCCATTTGTCAATCGATAAACTAATAAAAAACTAATTTATTTCACGATAATATTGTTGAAAATTCCCAAGTCATATTTCAAATTGTTAATAATGAGCCCGGTACCTGACGGTTTGAGATCGCGCTAAGACTTCGATCTAAAGAGGCTGCATTTGCATAAAATCATTAGTAAGCACAATGGTGTGCGGGCAGGGACACGGCCCGAGAGACACCTCACAGTTGCTCTTAAATATGCCACAAACATCAACAAACAAAAATCATACACTACCCATTACCTGCTCCCAAAATCTTGTAAAAATTTCAACGGAACTAACACAGAAATGGATAGCGTACAACAGAAAGTTGACGTTTATTGATGCGTCGTAAGAATAGCACGGCACGGGCTACGAGCCGCCTCTCGAATATGATTTATCATCGTTCATTAGGTGAGTTTGTCCGCAGCGACAACAGATGGAGCTGATAGCACTTGGCAGGGTGGCCGGCTTGTTATTATTTTTATTACCAGTTTTCAAAGAATAATACTTGAGGAATGCATCTCTTAATGAACTTCCACCCTTTTTGGGATCGACATGATGGATAGAATTAATGTCGCCTACCATTGTTGATTGGAGACACTTTCAATGGTTTGGGACACGTCTACTTTGATTATGTCGCATTGATTTCGGGTTTGATACCTAAAATGGTTTTCTGAGAAGGACTTAATGGTTGTTTTTGCTGCCGTGATGTATGGATCATTATAAAATCTCACGAAGGTGTAGTAACTAACGTCATCGTAATCGCTTTTTATAGCGACAATCATTAAGTAACTAATGTAACAATATCGATAGCACCTTTCCAAAAATAAACCATCTCTCATTTCTAAACAATACAAAAAAAAAATTACAATATACATTTAATTGAAACAGTGACAGCCCTAAACAACAGTAAACATTTTCATAGTCACTCACAATGCTCTCACTAAATCCTCTTACCATTTAAATCTCCCAGCGCACGCGCAGTGCAAACACTGACAATTCTTAAAACTGCATCTTTAACACCGTCGTCAGTCGTGTTCGAAACGTAATTAAAGGTCCGAGGGGAATTTGCATTCGTTTCTGAGAGCTCGTAGGGTAGAAAAAAAAAGTTGTTAATTAGCATATTGTATTTTGAAATGTGACGGTTTGCATGCAGAGTTTCATGCCCCTCAGCGGTGGGCTTGAGTCTCGGATTTTTATGAGTCTCACCATGTGTGGACGTGTCTTGATTCAACTTGTCATGAATAAAATCATGGTTATTGGTTTTAATTAGTTTGTTAATGCCCGTGTTCACGGGTTCTGTATGAGAGTTCGGAATTTATGTTGTTTTAATCTGGAGTGCTTTTATTTACACGAAAGTAATAACCTTTCATTTATTTTATCATATAAGTACGCAATAGTGTTGGACGTTAGAGTGATATTCGCTTGATTATAAACTTTTCATGTTCATTACTGCTCTTATTTTAGTTCTTTAGGGCAACGCCATCATATCTACCAATTAAAGTCAACTAGGAACTAAACACTGACCTGCAAGTAAGCCACAATTTCT
Source organism: Cerastis rubricosa (assembly GCA_949152445.1). Lineage (NCBI taxonomy): Eukaryota > Metazoa > Arthropoda > Insecta > Lepidoptera > Noctuidae > Cerastis > Cerastis rubricosa. The sequence continues at coordinate 9,574,286 of OX424542.1, read as the reverse complement.
AACCCAGTCTTATCCACACTAACCTGCCGTCTAAGTCAATCGTGATAGCTTTAGTTTTGTGTCTCTGTTTTAATTAATTTGGTTCACGAAGTCGCCACTTCGGGTGTCACGACAAGATGCTTCGAGAGAACTGACTGACATACTTCAAAATGTCACCAAATCATTGGGATTATCTGCGATCGCTACCGGTAGCCTACCCTTTTGACCGTCATTGTTTAGACGATTGTGTGTCTAATTCCACATGAGGAATTAGGTCCTGATGCAGAAGATAAACTTAACGAGAAACGTGTTGAAGGTATTAAGTAATGCTTTTAGATGTTGTTCTTAGCACTTTGTGTGGACGAGTGGAGATTAAAATACATGATTCTTTGGTGACCTTCAAGGATGTATTTTGGGGCCAGTGTTTTTTTGTTATTATAAATAGCAGTAAAAGATAGGGAGAATCGGAAATAAATGAGGTTTGCCCAGCAGTGGGACAGAATAGGCTTATTCAAAAAAAGTAGTAGTAATAAACCCGACGAATAATACCTACCTAGCAGGATCCACTTTGAATCCACATGATACAGCAATTACAAATCTACTTGCCATTCATGTTGATTATGATACCCGCCCCCTTCGGTAGGACCAATGCATAACTAAGTGGGTTTCGATTGCAAATTACTAGACGTTGATTAGATGGTGACGAAGCAGTTAGTGCCTAATCACATTACGCCCTTCCTTACATTTGGGGATTTGTCATATTCAATAATGAGTCAATTTATCTTATCTCTTCTTCTTTTATATGTCATTCCTTTATATTACAAAACCCTTATTTGGAATCCTCTGCAAAACGTTATTATTTATAGCTATAGGTTATTGTGTCGCTATGTCATCATCAGCTTTGTTCTTTTGCTGACTACACCCATAAGCATGACATTTGTTGTTACTGCCATAATCAAAATCGTCGTGAATACGTAATAACTATTGCAGCACAAATTAAATCGTATCGGAGTGTGAGAACCCCGACTATCACGATTGCACGGATTTGGGTGATGTCGCAATGTTCCAATTAGGTGCTCATTTGTGTCAGTCGTGTATTGTTGCCATTCATTGGTGGCGAACAATCGGCTCATTGTGAATGTGTTTACCTATTAGTTTTCAAAATCACTAAGGTTCGTTCTGTTTTATGCTTATTCACTTTATTTCATGGAATTAGAGCCATGAGGGCATTATAAAGTTGAGGTCTAGTGAATTTGCTAAAAACATCGTTAAATGCATTAGTCAAGCATCGATGTATGGTCACCTCAAAACTTTAATAGTCGAACTAGAGGAGCATAATACCTTTGAATCTGTATGGTGTCGGACGTAAAGAATAACACCATCCCATATCTTCCCGTGGGTGTAGTAAGAGGCGACTAAGGGATTTTCCAGAGAATGGGCAGCAGCGTTCTTTGTGCTTTTGTAACAAACCTACTGCGATCGCCAACCCGCCTGCCAAGCGTGGCGATTATGGCAAAACCCCCCCTTAAATACACTTGGGGGAAGCCTGTGTCCAGCAGTGGACGTCTTTCGGCTGAAATGATGATGATGATCTTCTTCTTAGCGTGTCGATGGCAATCTAAATTGTGTCAGCCCAAAACTGAGCCACTAGTTTGGCGCTCTCAGTAGCGTCCATCAGTTCCCGTAACGAGCAAACAGCAGGACACGCAGTACACGATATTAAGTGTCGCATCGTTTGTGGAACGGCACCACATTTACACTCCAGGGCAGAGTCATTAATGAATCTCCACCTGAGCAGGTTTTCCTTGCTGCAACCAACCTGGGTCCGAAGTCTATTTAAAGACTTCCAAGTCAGCCATGGCAACTCATGTCCAGGTGGAAGACTTTCAGCAGGTGGAACGAATGGGTTAGGTAAGGAAGCACTACCTCGCCACAGCGTTAGTCTCTCCGTAGACCGCTCGCCAGTGAGTGGGGTGACACACTTCAAAAAACTGTTTCGGCTTTTCAACCTTTGCGACACGAGGGTATTTAAATGCATAGGGTGTCGTGTATCTGAAGCCATTTTGGCTCTTTCATTACAGCTTGCCACTGTTCGGCGTATTTCTGGTGGTATGATGATGATGAATACCTTTGAATCATATATGTATAGTGTATTTTAGTTTAATAACTCGACTGTTATCTTTTTACTCGCATTTACCCCAATAATGGGTTTCATCTGGTTTTTTACTGTCTGCTATTTAAAGTTCATTTCACAATTTATTAGACAGAGTTAAGTAGATAGTGTATTCATTTGCACTTTTTACTTTCAGCACCTAATCTAATACAAACGTGCTACAGAGGTAAGTTTTCGCGATGCATTGTTGTACTATCGTCCAACAATACAAGTTAATTGCAAGACTTGTCGATCAAAACTGTAAGTAAATTATTTTCGTAATGACACTGTGAGAAAGGTCAGGTTTAACATGATAGCCCGAAAGAGGATTGACACCCGATACGTGAACCATTCTCACTGTCCCAAATACGTATGGGACCATTTAACGAGAGTGCCTCATAATGCTCGAGTATTATTTAACTACAGATTCAATAGATTCAATCAGTGATACAACGATTAACATAGTACACACCCATCGTACAAAGCCAGGCGGGGTAGTGACACAATGGACCGTACGCCACAACATCATCAAACAATTTCAAAATCTGATCCTATGCATAACGAATGGAGTTGATAAATAGTTTGAATTAACCGATCTAATACGGGTCACCCACAACACAGTGACTCGACGGAATATCGACTCGTAATGATAATTGAACTGGCAAACACCCAGGCTGGACTATCAGAACCATCTATTGAGAAACGACGCTGGAAACTATGACTTGCGCTATTGTATTTATGATTGTTTTTTTTATTTCTTGTCTTCCGACACAATCTTTAGCGTTCTGATTAACTCGGAGCTTTACCGCTGTGAATTGTTTCAAACAGCCCGTTAGAATATTGAATTATGTACATCTATGAGTAAGGCGTTCGGGGAAATCAATGGCATTTCACGTATAATTGTTGCTTAACGTTTTACATTTGGGTATTACCGTTACTGTTTGTTTTTTGGAATTGAGGGGATGAAGTATAGTTTTGACCAGAAGTCCATTAGAAGACAAATACTTACTTAGCAATGATGACATTTTAAAAATTGTAACGACGATTTTCCTCCTACCCCACTTATGAATCGGAAATCGGAAGAATAGGAAGTTTCCAACAGTTAAAATGCTTAATCTGATGTTTAACTCACGAGCGCCATAAAAAACAATGATTTAGATGCGGAACACTAAGCTCTGATGTAGTTTGGTAACTATCAGTTACTATGCATTTGATTTTCGAAATTCATCTTTTCACTGTGCACTGCAAGACAAAGCTGTATCACTGCAACTAAGTGAAAAATTGGCAATCACCTTCAGGACTCCAGTCCGACCAACTCTTATGTGTGCTAATTTGGTTCCCAGTCTCGTCAGCTCCAATCAATAATTCAATTCCATTAAACCAATACCTGGCATAAATATTAATCGATGAGCTCATAATAACAATTTGGAATGTCTGTCGTCTAACTGTCAATTCCAACGATACCATTACCACGTAGGAATGTTTGTCATCAACATTGACAAGAACTTTAATCTTAAAAATGAAATAATTTTCTTAAACATTGTTTGTTTCTTCCTAAACTTTAAGATGCATTCAAGACAACATAAGCTTATAAATAATATTATTTATCTCTCTTTCAATCACAACAGCTTCAAACTGGTTAGACTTGACCATGATCTTTCTTGCATTGTCATAAAAGATCCTCTAATTGAATTTTGGTAATAAACAAGAAACAATGCGGTTTATTTTAATATAGATTAACGACCGATGACTTGACACCTCACACTCAAATCCGAAGCCGGTTGCTCATTTACAAAGATACTGTTACCGTTCCTGTTATCAGAATCGTTGGAATAATGAACCTTATTTCTTAAAGTTTTGACTTCATCAATAGCAAAACTAAGTTTGTCAAAATCATAGATGTGTTTCTCTGAATTAAAATTAGTTCGAAATATATTAATATGTATTAGTGTCAACCTTTTTACGTTATTGGTTATTGGTTCATTGTTGGGTTATGGTAATTTTCCGTGAGATATATTTGTTTTGTTTGATAGAGATCTGGTACATAACATAACAAGTATTATCTACTATTCAAACCAACAAATGCATACTGGATGTTTGAGCTAACATTATTAAATTTAGAATAAGTTACAATACACTATCATCATCTGTCTAGCCTTCCAGTCTAACCAGATGCCGCTGAATACCAGTATTTTATATGGAGCGACTGCCTGTCTAACCTCCACAACCCAGTTCATCATCATTATTCGTCATTTCAGCCCAAAAGACGTCCACTGCTGGACATAGGCCTCCCCCAAGTCACATTGACATTTTGGGAGGTTTTGCCATAATCGCCACGCTTGGCAGGCGGGTTGGCGATCGCAGTACGGTTGTTACAAAAAGCACAGAGAACGCTGCTGCCCATTATCTGGCAAGTTCCTTAGTCGCCTCTTACGACACCCACGGGAAGATATGGGACGGTGCTATTCTTTACGTCCGACACCATACAGAGCAACAACCCACAACAACACAACCCAATTAGTACTGGATAATACAATACCCCTTGGTGAGACTAGTTTTTAGATTATTGGGCCACTGACTACCGAAAAAATAAGAATATGTAAGGATACCTATAGATTTGATAATCGTAGTGTATTTGGATCATCATCATCATCATCAGCCCATAATGTTCCCACTGCTGGGACACAGGCCTCCTCTCTGTGAGAGGGAGTGGGCTGTAATCCACCACGCGGGCCCAGTGCGGGTTGATAGATGTCACATGTCTTCGATTTTTTAGTTCTAGAACATGCCGGTTTCCTCACGATGTTTTCCTTCACAGTTTTTGAGGGCAGCGGTGATGAAATACATTACACAAAGTTATGCGCCTGCCTGGGTTCGAACGCACGGCTTACTGGTCGTAAGTCGGGGCAGCCACCACTGGCCCACCGCTGCTCTCATTTTGATATCGTTTCGTGCGTATTTGGATATCTGAGGATTATTACATTCTAGATAGTCAAAAGAAAAATAACTATGTTTCAATATATTGTAACACACACAATTAAAAATAAATTACAGTATAAGATTGTTCCATCAGTCATGGTGATATACGATCGCATTTAATACTTTCAAGTGACCAATAAAATCGTCCAATAAATACATCTGGTCTCATTGTTGGACTTGTTTCGGCACTTTTACGATAGCCAGACTTACGATTGTCAGGCTTCACTCCGTATCTGCTCTGCAAAGTATTAAAAATAAAGAAATTGGAATATTTTTTTAGTGTTACATTGAATATTTTCCTTGTAACATAATAAACAATTTGTTATGAGATATATAATCTATATTTCTATCTATATTTGGGTATAGAAGAGTAAAATTTTTTACTACTACAATCCTTGTAAGACGATAATGTTAGTATGTCTTTCAAATGAGTGTATAAATTTGGTCCAATATTCTTACTTTCTAATTGATTTTAAGATTTTAATGTAATTGACTTATCAATTTGCAACCACATTACCATCTATTCACAGGTTATCGTTTCAAACTTGTGCTACGTACAGTACAGTACATACGTTTTCCTGCTTTTATACCTTTTCTCAGAGTGACTCTTGTTTCTTATTTACAGTATTCCTTTTGCAATCACAACATTTTAAATCTTAATTTCAAATTGAACTTCACCGCCTCTACAAAGGTCATTTTACCAATCTGTCTGTCACTCAGAAACACAAAGTCTCTTTAATAAAACAATGCTTTATTTTGTTTAATGCCATCAGCTTTTAAAGGGTTATTAAGTTATGACTTGTTGCACTTCAGTTTTATAATTTGATATAATTTTATAGTTAGGTCTATCATCATCATCATCATCATTTCAGCCCAAAAGACGTCCACTGCTGGACATAGGCCTCCCCCAAGTGTCGCCAAATTGACATTTTGGGGGGTTTTGCCATAATCGCCACACTTGGCAGGCGGGTTGGCGATCGCAATACGGTTGTTACAAAAGCACAGAGAACGCTACTGCCATTCTCTGGCAAATCCCTTAGTCGCCTCTTACGACATCCACGGGAAGACATGGGATGGTACTATTCACATGAGTGAAGCGAAGAAGCAGGATAAGTCGTCGGTCCCGGCTGTCATTTGTAGATCTTTGGCAGTCGTTACTGATAGTCAGTGGCCCGAAAATCTGACAACCAGTCTTGGCAATCGTATTACCCAGTACTAACTGGGTTGTGGATGTCAGATAGACAGTCGCTCCATGTAAAATACTGGTATTCAGCTGCATCCAGTTAGACTGGAAGCCATCCCCAACATAGTTGCAAAAGGCTAAGCAGATGATGATGAGAGAAAACATATAGAAGTAAGTTCAGTAATGAAATCTCTAATACATGTGACTCTTCTCTTTTTGTCATCTTTGTGCAGTTCCGTTTATTATTCTTAGCAGCAGCAGCGCCACTGGTTTACAAATTAAAACACTTTTGTAGTTGCTTAGGTTATAAGATATTAGTTTGTAAACCAAACTATTGTATATAGTTTGACTAAAAAGCTCTTCTCGTACGTATATAATTATCTAGGTCATTGAAATAGTAAACTCGCACAATTGACTTAATGCACATTTGGCTATTGTCTTTAAACAACGATTTTTATTTCTACTTTTGCATATCAACAAGAAAATCACGGAACCATAAATAAAATTGAAAACAAGATTCCAATTTACTTACGCAGCCAATTGCCATAAATTTTATTGTACAGAAAAGCCAATCGATTCACAAGTGTGTACACTTAACCTCACTTACATTGTAAGTTGCTTTCTTATTAAAATAATCATAAAACACTAAGAGAGACTTTCTCAAAACCTACGCAATGGGAGGTCGATGCCTCAGTGAGCGGAATGCGGATCTCATCGGTCCATCGATGTCGATTGTTTTAATTGTTTCGAGATGAGACCGGGGAGCGGCCGTGTCAATGAGAGGTCAACTAACGACGTGATTAGTATTTCAAATCGAGAACTCGATTCTGCTTAATTTGAAACGATGTTTTATCGATACGTCGCACAGACACGAGGTTTGTTTGTGTTAATTATGTAAATGTTCGTTTTAATTGCCATATATTATGAAGAGAAAATGTTTTATGTTTTGGGAAATAGGTTTACTATACTCGTAGTGCTGACATGTTGACGGTTAGTAAATTATTACTGTTAGAAGATAACCTCTGGTACTTACTTACGATTTAGTGAAACAACGTATTGCCCAATGAAAATGTTATTTCGCTCAACTAAGAGCAGTAATTAACTTATCTGAGGTGAGACCATTCCAAACTTTATGTGTTGTTAACATTTTAACTGTTTCGTAAAAAAACAAAGTAAAAAGCTCAAAAACTTCGTAAAATTCCAGCCTTTTCATTCACAAAACAAAATTGAATTAAGAATGAAATTGTTTAAGGCAGAGGAACATTAGCAGAAATCCAATACTTTTTTATGTAAATACCCAAAATAATTGTCTGCAACATTAAAAAGTGCTTATGTGATGTGTGTTTATATTAAACCTCAGCATTTTTAAGTTTGTTTAAAATTATAAGTCGGTCCAAAAAATAACACTTGTTCAATCGATATCACACAATAAAGGATAGGGTTGCCACTATCAAATCAAAGTGAAGATAAAAATGTTAGGACTGGCAAATTTATTACCAAAAAACTAAGTTTGTATTGAATATTATACTTAATAACATTACATCATGTGATCATAACATCAAGCCTGTAATCTTCGAAGGGTTAGGCAGAGGTGTCCTTATTGGTATACCCACATTTCACCAGATATTTAATCTTTTGTAATAGTAGTGGTTGATTATAAATGAAAAATTCAAAAAAAAAAAAAAAAGTTAAGTGTTTTTTATTATGTGCCTATCCATACTTTTAGTCTTGTTCAAGAAAACAATCCTTTGTTGTTTTGTTTAGTTTTTTTTTCAATCATATTTGAACTGGTGTCAACCATAATAAATCCTAACTAAAATTCCCGCCTACATTTTAATAAGTGCCGTTTGAGTGTTTAATAAAAACGGATTGTCCTCAGGAGATGGCAGGGTATAAATAAAAACATGTTCACATGCTCGCTACAACTTGCTTAGGCGACATCGACATTACGTTTTGGAAAATCGTTAGTGACGCCTACGGAAACATCATGTTTGGGATTCGGAAGTTTTAGAATAGACCTGCGCGGATTTTATGAATTAAACTTTGGCAGACTAAAAAAACAGCTTTCCATTAGCAAATTCTTAACTATTTATCGAGGTCCTTGTAGATTGAAATAAGCCATTTTGTCAAAGTAGACCCTAACATTAGATTATTTTGTGAAACAGTACCTATAGGAAAACAATTGCGAAAGATTTTGTAAAATTCATAGTTTTGGATTAAATATCATAAAGTCAGCAGTGCAATTAAGATATTTTTCCATATCAAATTCATGGAATGTAGTCATCTGTTATTAGAAATCTGCAGATAGAATAGCAACATAAATATAGGAATTATGAAGCTTTATTAAAAGTTACACCTGCATCTACAACAGCTTGTCATCGCAAATTTTAGCCTAAACGACGCGAACTACAAAATTATTATAAAACCTACAATCGCAAGAACCAAAACACATTTACAATATCTTAACTCAAGCACACAAAGCTATTAAAGAAAGATGTTACCTCTATAACTTCCGACCACTACAACCCCGTATCTCGAAGTATAAGCCGTCTCTTCACTTATCCGAAACACCACACCCCGAATGCACTTAATGTACAAAATATTGTAATGTTATTATTATTTCATATGATAACCCGAAGCCTTGCCTTTTCAATACCGGATAAAATAATTTCAATGGCAATGTGTGCCTGGACGAAGATAATCTGTAAAGGAAGATAGAACGAGTATGCACCTCGATTATTATCATAAACTTATCTAACAGGTTGTATGAAATGATATGGAGCGCTTTAATTTGGTAAGGAGACCTGGTTATGGTGAAATAGGTGGCGATGCAAGTGTAAATGGATTTTGAATTTGTAGTGCGATATTCAGTACAGAAAATAGGAACAGAGATAGGAAGAGGATATTTGGAAAGGCACTCAAAATCATGAAGGATCATGCATCTACAACAATCGAAAGAAAAATAGAGAAAAGAGTCAAATGAAATATAAACGTTATCGTTTATGTTATACTTATTTTAAAACAATACAATCAACTCAATGCTAAACAAACCAATGCTAAAAAACCAATACAATTGTAAAACGAAGTAAAACATACAAAGTTAGAAGTGATAACGACCAACACAGGATTCATAGTAAAATAACTAAAATATGCATTACACCAAGAATGCTGCAGTCATTGAATGCAAACCAATTCACACTAGAAATTAATATTATCTAAAAGCGATGAAGCGAATGTGATGTAACCCGATCTTAACATATGCAGTCTTTAATTTTAACGAAACAAAGATTCGATTCCAAAACAAATTAATGTAGAATTTAAACTCCGCATTAAAAATCCAATATGTGTCAACACAAAAAGATAGCAAACATTTATCACGAACATGAACATAACATTATAGAGGCGACTCAGGTGGGACACATAAAATTGGCCGAGATCACAACCCACCTAAACTAAACGTAGGCAGACCCAATAAAAGCCCCTAAGCCATTTAAATCTCTCTAAACGACAGGGTTATAGTTTAATTTTACTGCAGTAAGCATTTCCATCACAATTGGAAGTGACTCCTTGTCATTTATTTTAAAGTGTTTGCGGGCTTCGTCCTGACCGTGCGTTATCATAAATCTTTTTTAAGATCGTACCATAAAGGCGGATAAGGTCGCACCCAATCGCCTAAAGATTGCCCTTTACCGAATTTACAATGCTGACGAATTGTCAAGCGAATGTGGAAGGATGAGTTGACTGGACGATGCGATAGTTGGTAACAACATTTTTGATTTTGATAGAAGAATATAATCATGAGAGGAAAATATAAACTGTATTGATTTAGGACCTGAGAAAAACCCTGAAATGTATAAAAACAATAGCAGTATGAATACCTTTTGGTCCCATATACCCGTATGATAATGACACGATTTCCTTGTCAATGTTAACAGTTCAAATGAGGTCGTGTTATTTATTAGTACTGCTTATAAGCCAATAGCTTTGTTAAACGTTTACAAAATTAATTTCGTCTACTAATGGACGTGCATTGACAGCCCTTATCTTAATTTATGAATTTGAATAAAATTACCTGCGAACACCGACCACACGAAAGAGACATAAATACCTCTGTAAAAATACTATATTTTTTATTACTTTCATCCGATGAATTTTGCCAGGAAAAATCAAGATTAAATATTGTTTTGTCCATGCAGATCAGTATCAGAGATCAACGTAGGCATAAAAATCCCTTTTTAGCAGGATATGGCCTTTCTGTATTCTTTTTAATCTAAGGTAAAAAACCGAATGATTGAGTGGTGGCTGCGATCTCAGTAAATTGATTAAGTGTCTGATTTTTTTAATATTTCCCGTTTAGCGTAGTCCATGTTGAATGATCAATTAAGTTGATCGACGTTTGACTGCGGCGATTTGGGAATCATACGCATCAGAGGCTTAATCTGAGTGATTCTTATATTTAGGCAGCAGGCATGTAAGATCACGGGTTACGATGTTAATTTATTCAAACATTTTGTTAATTTACATCACCTGTTGGGGAGCTTTGAAGCCAATGATCGTGTGAGTTCTATATAGGTTAAGTTTCATCGCTATCTATATCTTGCCCTTCATGCCCTTGCCTTATTGTATATTTTCTTCTTCTATTCTCCTCTGTTTTCTTTCACGCTATCATTCACTTTTTCACACAATCCATCCATCTTTTCTTTGGCTTTCTTTTGCTCTCCATTCATCTTCATGGACTTTTCACAACATCTTTCATCATTTTCATAATGCAGTCATAAGAAGTCCGCTATTGGCATAGGTCTGCGCTTTTTATCATCATTACGATGCATCCTCTGCTTACCGCATGCATTCCTCCATCTTTTCATATTATGTAATTACTATACCTAAATAATTTATAAGTCATAGAATTACAACCACTTGACTAATTTTCATTACGAAAACGTTGCCAAAAAAATATTATTAATATCCAAACCACTAAAATAGAATATAAGGAACTCAAACTATCATTCAACAATACGACAATAGTCATAACAATGGATACCAAACTTTAAAAGTCCAACGACGCATTTAATTTCATAACTAAACGTGTGTTCGTTTTTGTGCTTGCACCACAAAAGATCTAATTGAAGTAGGGATGCACCATGCTTGCATCTGTATCGATACTTTGATCGTACCGGATCGTAACTAACCGATTCGATTCTAGGATCGTATCGAGTGGCTTTATATCGATGTTCTTACTATAGAAAATCGTATTGCATAATTCTGTGAGATGCACGATACTTGTACCTACATATTTGAATTGATACAAAATTTGTCACACCGCTGCCATATTAAAGACACCAGTATTGTAGATACCTAAGTATATTATTAATTGAACAAAAATGTTTCTAAACTACTGATCAATCAATTTATGACAATGTGATTCGATACGATCCAATCATTTCAATGCCGATATAATTGTATCGATCCAAGTATTGACCCGTTTTCGTCTGTATCGACCCAAAATATGGAAGTGTCGTATCATGTTGTATCGATACTGTAAAGTATCGGATCGGATCAGCATCACTAAATTGCGGTGAAAAAAAGGAACGATTCTCAAATGATACGTGTTTGTTTGTATGATTGATGTATCGACGGGCCGAGTCGGCTATTTAACAGTCGGTTAGACAAAATAGTCGAGGTATGCGAGACGTCGGGGTGCCATACCAGTACAACGCGTACGTACTTTGGCGTATAATGTGAGGTGATTCTCAAAGTTTTTGGCTAATTACTTGAACATTTATTTTCAATGCAAAATTGATAGACCTTTTATTTTGTAAGTATCTTAAAACCTTACCTAAGCATATTGGGAAATAAATACATCAATTTATCTGTAAGTAACAAGTCAGTAAAACAAAGTTAACAAACAATTTTTTTAACTTTTACCAACTTATACTTACAAGAGAGAGATTATGCACATCCCTTAAAAATATCAGTCCTAGTACTTAGTTTAATAAAACTAGATACAAGAACTACCATCTGCCTAGCCTTTTCCCAACCATGTTAGAGTCGGCTTCCAGGTTTACTGGATGCAGCTGAATATCAATAAATAACACTAGTTTACAACATTTTCCTTTTTTATACCCCAAAAAAATGTATATAAATATGCTAATCTACCTTCCATAAACCAAAAGTGTCAGCAGAAATATTTTACCACGTTACAATTTCTTCCTGCAGTCAAATGTTTTTTTTTCTCTAACGTGGTGACGACAGTTTATTGTTAATTTGTCCGCTTCAAACGACAATTATCTTGTTTTGGATTGATTTTAAATGTCGAATAGAAAGTGTAAACAAAGTTCTGATCGTTTTTGTTATGTTTGTAGACAGTTTATATTTTCAAAAAAGGGAAGACCCATTGTAGATTCGTTAAAAAGTGCATATCTTTTTTATTTTGGATTTCCTGTTGCAAATCAAGATAAAAAGTGGGTGCCTCATGTGTTTTGCGATAGCTGTAGAATCGTCTTACTCCAGTGGTCATGTTAGGTTTACGTTATGTTAGGATTACTGTTGGTCCATTATAAGAGAAACTAATTCAAATAGCTATAAAAAACGGCAAAAAATTGAATGTTCTTTTTTTTAAATTATTAATTAATTCCAAAATTATGTATTTCAGTTAAGTTAATAATTATTTCTTAAACTAGACGTGACAGATTTTTTTATTATTTTTCTAGATAATTCTATGAATAAGAAAATAACAACTTTCAGCTGGGGTATGAAAACCGTGTAAACTAGTGTAATTAACATGGATTGTTCCATGTTAATTACACTAGTTTACACGGTTTTCCAGCCTCAACAGTCGATTTACACAACACACCTGGCAAGACACATCGTCATCTTCCTACCCTTGACTCATTTACTTGAGGTCGTCGCAACACGATTCTTTCTTCCAATTTCCTTTGCCGATCATCACGCTATCATTTACTCCCTTTTCTTTCAAATCACACTTACACAATCCACAATCCATCCAACCAACTCCTTGGCAAGATTGTTTCCGACTAATTTCGAGCGTGCGACTCTTTAAAACAAATGTTTTGTTAAAAATTAAACTACTCAACCTGAACACGGAATCTTTTATTCGTTTGATGTCCAACTTGCCTCAAGATCACCTAACCAGATCTTTGAGCACCGCTGCCACGACAAACACAAAAGCGTGCGTGTGTGCGTGTCGTGATCACAATCAGGTTATTTCACTGGTAATTATGATACGACGTGCGAGAGTCCGACCCCGGGTCACACTGCCCGAATGTGGCACACATGACGAATAGTGCTGACCGGGCTTAGGTTTGAAGCACTTCGGCAATTGTTTCGTGTTCTGCAATATTTGAATGGAGATACCAATTAAACCTGTAATCATTCTTAACAAGTCTTATATTTGTTTTGTCAATTCAGAATGTCGCAATCCACTGCTGGACAAGATCTCTCCACAACTGAGCCAAAACACCTGGTCCTCCACTTTCCGCACTTAATGTAATCATCTAGCTGGAGAGAACAGTACTAAGAGAGCTGTGTTATCCATGGACTGAGAGTGACAGATTGCAGCGTCTCGGCTGGTATTCTATGTAGAAAACGGCAACAGGCGCCAATGTCGCTATCTCCGGAAATGTTTTCATAGAAACCGTAACCGTAAGGCCAGCAGTGTCGCTGTGGTTAGGCATTGCGGCTAGGCTGCTTTGGAATTGTACTTTAAATAATGCTATTAGAAGAGCATTTTCACAGCAATTTAAAAAAAAAAAGAAAAAGCCGAATTTTGCTTCGGCCTCGGCCTAAACTCATCTGACACTGGTAAAACACTAGCAAGAACACTAGTCACTAAGTATACACACAAACCCATTCTGATTATATCTCATTACATCTCGATATGTTTGTTTATAATTTTGAGAAACTGCTTCGAATGTGAAAGTATGTAACAATCGATTGTCGAAATGTTAATCGAATGATTATTTTATTGTTGTGGAATTGGTGATGATTATAGGTTTTCTGTGGTGTAATGTGTGTTAGGTCTATATTTGTATGTATACCTTTCCTTTGTGCTGATTACTCTATAATGTGTTTAGGTCAGTTTATTTAAGATATCAAGGTTGCTTGAAATCTCAGTCTATTTGGCAGTCACTGCCAAGTTAATGTCCTTCTTTCCTTGGAAATAACTTAGGCGAACTAAATCTGTCACACCTGTAGTTTTCCTTTAATTCTCGCCATATTTCTATCTCTGTATGGTGTCGGACGTAAAGAATAGCACCATCCCATATCTTCCCGTGGGTGTCGTAAGAGGCGACTATAAGGACTTGCCAGAGAATGGGCAGCAGCGTTCTCTGTGCTTTTGTAACAACCATACTGCGATCGCCAACCCGCCTGCCAAACGTGGCGATTATAGCACAACCCTCCAAAATGTCAATGTGGCGACACTTGGGGGAGGCCTATGTCCAGTAGTGGACGTCTTTTGGGCTGAAATGATGATGAATGATGATATTGTTATCATCTACCTCCAGGTTTCTCATCATCCCAGCCCGACTTCATCCACTGCTGGGTACAGGCCTCTCTTTGTTTGTGCCACGTGTCCTACTTTGATGAAAATAAAGTCCTAATTTATGAGGAAGTGCCTTTATAAAATGTGTCTGAAGCATCGTTTTGTTATTCACCTACTAACTAATTTCCTTATCTACGCCAGTCACCATTTCCAATCAAACAAACAACAGCTGATAGTACACTTTTTAAACCCATAACTTAATTTCCAAGTATACTAACAGGGGTATATTCCCACCTATACACCGTGTAATCATATTAAACACTTTAAGCGAGCGTCGTGGGCGGGAGACCCCAGGTCAAACGAATTCATAGATAAAAACCTGTCCATATGACGTCACGAGATCGAAAAACCTTCATCCGTAGACTCAATGCACAGAATAGATGGAACACAGAAGGTCAGTCGCATGCAACAAGTGACAACGCACGCACACATAACGCTTTACTTATACCGACAGCAAACGCACTCGCGACTGTCATTTGTTTCTGATTGGTCGGGCTAGAGTTTCGTGTGAAGCGGACGAATCAGGAAAATGTCGTTAGGAAAGTTTTGAGTATGAATGTGGATGGGCAGAGGAAGAACAAAGAAACGATGGATGGACTGTGTGAGGGATGACATGGCAAGATAGTAATAGACAAGTATGGAAGAAGAAGACATGCTGCGCCGGCCCCAAATAAATTGGGATAAAGGCAAGAGAATGATGGTGAGGTCGAGAGTTTCGCGTACGAACGTGTCTATGTGTGCGTGTGCCTGTTTTTGTTCGTCGTATTTAGTGAGCCTTCTGTGCTTATCCATTCTGTGTCCAGCCTCGAAGTATCCCGCGATCAACATCGTAATGATTCGACGTTGATTTAACACGCCTGTTAATTTATACATCAGACTAACGTATGACACTAGCAAATGATTTATGATGTACATAGATTAGATAATTGTTGCTTTTTAAGCTTCTTTATTTTATTAGGCTTCGTTTTGATTGCAGAGGTTTGTGTTTGTAACTACTTTTTTATGTGTCAGTTGAGAGGCTATAACTTCTGAGGGATAGGTGTGAGTGTCCAAAATAAGATTCTTGATTTCTGAAAATTTAAAGACACCAGATCCACAAATTTTTGAATAATCGGAATGAACCAGCGTTTGTTTTACTTCAGTAGTTAAAGATTTCCGTAAACATTAGATTCACAACAAAGGATCAGTTCACCCAATCCCGTGGTCAAATCCAATAATAAACCAGTCGCACACAAATATTATCCTAATAACACCGTCCCTTCATCCAACATTTCTATTTCTATAAACAACTTATCAGCCAACACTTCCGATAAGTGCGTATAAGACAATTTTCTTCAAGTATAAACCTATCAGACAAATATTTGTGGTTGCACAACAGTTGGATGCATCGTCCCACAAGGCGGGTGCCCCCGCGCAGTATTTCACGCTGCCCCTGCGTCGACAGTGTTTTGCACTTCGCTTGGTGAGGTACGGACTTGGGAGGGTAATAGATTAATATTTTACCGAAGTAGAACTGTATTGTTATGATAGGGGAGAAATATCGGGGCTTAACATCAGAAAACTAATCTGACCTAATATTTAAACGTCTATTTAACTACCTATATTTAATTTAATGTTTGTCTGTCATTGCTTCATAGTGTTACACTGCTGTAGAATCGTTTTCCAAAGAAAAAAACAGTGATTTACGCCATCAACTTCTACCCCAGTTTGTAGATAGAAAATTCAATAACAGGAACGTATACGATGCTGACCAAAGAGCCAAAGCTAACCAAAGAGATATAAAAAAAACATTTAAATACAAAAAGAAAACGATCTGGAGATTGCACAGAACTTTAATGTTTTTTTTGGTCTTGGGCTGTTTTTAGCTCCTAGTTTAAGGAATTTGCTGTAACAGATGATTGCGATGCGTATTGTCCCAAATGTGACCCTGTGGAGATGTAGCAGAGCAAAGAGTTAGGCGGTGCGGCCGCAGCGTGTTCACCGGCGGCCCACACTCCGATACCGCGTCATCTGTTTATTGTACCACACGAAGAACTAAAGTAATACTACTGAAAGAGATAACGTTTCTACATATCCACCCTAAAGCAGACAGAAGATTGTCAAAAAAAGAACAGATGGCATAAACAATAGTGACATCCTATTAGGTCATCTTAATTATTTTACCTCTAGCTCTTAAGCTAAATCCTAAACCTAATAATTCCTAACTTAACCTAATAATCCCCCTGTAGAACATATTCAGCAGTGTAATGATGATGCAAAAGTAAGAGATGTATTGGATTGACATAAGCTATCGAAAACCTGACGTCATGCCTATTAAAAAAGCAGTTGCCTCTTGTCTAGATCCTCTGGTTTGTCGTTGACCAAGCTATTTGTATTATTTCAACCGATTAGGCGACCGATCCAGTATACTTCATCCGTCTATTCACCAGCAGCCATTTCCATCGTCAAAAAACTTTGTCACTCCACCGATTACAGATTAATCAACAGTCAACATCATTTCAACAGCTTGTCAGTTATCAGATTCTAAACGAAATACGAAGTACGCTCATCACTTACCTTCAAGAAATAGAAATACTGAAGCCTCATCTAGAGAATCGAGGAACTATCTTTGCATTGTTTCATTTTACGACGTGTCCACACTATTGTTCCCTTTACAATAGATTTGGTCTACATCGGTCTTATTTCAGAACCTGTTTGTTGTTATGTAGAAAAATTACCATTTTGTTATCGCTCTTAACGACATGGACCATTCCGGTCTTCAGGTCCCATTTGGGACGATTGCGATCTTAACTTAATACGTGGAAAGTTTTAATATTGCATTATATTTTGCTCTTTGAATAAAAATGGGAATTAGGAATCTAGTTTCCATCTTGATGTATGTCATAAAGTAAATGTGGGAGTTCTTAGAATTAAGTTTTGTTCAAGTGTTTTTATTTAAATATTAACCTCACTGTCCTTTCGCGCGTAACAGTAAAACCCCGCGTGAAACCCTTCGGGGGCCCCTTGATTACGCCATTGCGTGAGTCATCCGATATCGTAAAGATAAACACTTATAACTCGAGTTATATTAGCTCTAATCTTAAACGGTAAACAGTGTCGGGTTCGTGATGAACGGGGCCATTTATTAATAATAACCAACTCTTTTAGAACTACTTGAGAATTATACATATCCCATAGATATGAGAGAGGTCGCAGCAAATACGTCTGTTTTCGTTGCTTATTTTTGTTTGGTAAAACTACTCATTCAATTTACACGAAAATTTATATCTAACATCACAAATATACAAGTAATCTAATGACAGTGTTTTTTAGGAGTCCTACATACATTATTCTTATAAGATCCTAACTCAAACTTCTTGTTAGAATCGGCCATTTTAGAATTCCGCTGTTCAAAGCATGAAAATACTTGAAATATCAATAAATATGAATAGATATGCCTCGAATACATGAAATAATGAATTATCACTATTTTTTCTTTGCTACTATTGTTTCCAAGACCATTTTACATGGTTCAAGAGTCAAATATTTTTTTTTTATTTCGACTAACAAACTTCACAACAAAGGATTTTTTGTTGGCTCAAATCATAATTTTTTTGTTATTTTTTCAAGCAAATGACTATCTAAAAAGTTGCATTATACACTTATAACATACTATACATTTACTTACCAAAGTTTTACAACGTATATCTCACAAAAACAACACTTTTCCGAACATAATAACACGGGTTGCCATTGCGTTTGACATTCGACATAGACGAGTTTCTAAATTTTTTTTAATAATGTTGTGCCGTTTAGTATTACTAACGATTAATTTTGTTTGAATCGACTACTAGTTGACCATAGAGGTAAATTTTGACAGAACGATTTAGAAATTTACTTTTTTTTATATTAGCGTTTAAGTTTGCTGGTTCGAGCCGTTCCATAAATGGAACGGCGAGGCTCAAGGCAAAGGTCCGTCCGTTCCATAAATGGAACGGCCGGGACCTAGAGGTTAAGTGCAATATTTTTTTGTTTCAGAATTGGAAAATAATAGGGTAGACTTAGAGTATCTTTGCCCAGCAGTGGGACAGAGTAGGCGGTAAAAATAATAAGTTTAGTTACTGTGAAAATCTAACATGTGATTACTTTAAATACCTAAATAAGTGAGTAGTTGCACTTATGTTTCTCCCAGGCAGTAAAATGTGGTTGATTTAATTGCCAAAAAATCATAAGAAGTGTAAAAGCCCTTTAAATAATACTTCTATGAGACTTATAGAGTTTACAAGAAATGTGCCTTTTTTTTCGGATGGGAAATCATCAAATGACTTCTACCGCTCTGGGCGGAGTAGAAGGGAGTGTCAGACTTGACTTACTAAAACCTATCCGTATTCCTTCTTAGCCCTTTGTGTTCCAGGACCATGGTAGCTCTTACGAACAGTCCCGGAGCCCTGGCAGGCATCGGCCCTCTCGGACCTCTTCCGATTTGCTGACATCTCCTGGAGGCGCGCGTGGAACACTAACGCGCCGTCGGCACGGCCTGTCGTCATAAGACGTACGGACGGTGAGCTAGCCCATTACTCACCGTCCACAGGCCCGCGCCTACGGTGAAGAAATGAAATATGCCTTAAATATAATTCTCTTATGGTACCTTCAATGAGCATGCCAACCCGTAAAATCAATTAAACCTATCAACACCAAACTAACAATGAATACCATCGACAAAATTCCGCAAACGTCTACTAAAATAAATCTTCAAAGAAAACCTATTTATAATATGGAAACAGACTATCTATTGAAAGCTACTGACGCCTTGTAGTCAACATACAGTAAGCAGCTAAATGTAGTGTAGCGTGAATAAAAATAAAAGTCGTCACAGCTACATGTTAATACGTATAATTTTGCTGTTATAAAAAAAAAACCTAATACAATTTTTATATAAAATTTAAAAGGATCAAAAAAAAGAATTAAATAATGGGCGACATGTAATATTATTTTATGTAAAGCAGCGAAATGGGTTGTTCAGAATTGTATAAAATCTGTAATTTTGAAAATTAAAACAAGGTGAGAAAGGGGTTGCAACACCTATTCAGCCCTAGGCGCGATCAAAATGTATCCGAGTTTAAATACTACACCGGAAAAAATACATTGCGCGACCTTTTGACACGAATAGGGTTTAAATAAATTAAATGATTGTACAAAAAAAGAAACTATACTATTGCTAAAGATTAAATAAAAGGATTAAAACAAAATTTGTTCCCTGAAGGTCCGGATCCTCGCTCGAAATCGGATCTTCGCTGTTGCTCCGGGTCTCAGGCGGCAAGCCTCGGAGCCAACCGCCAGTACGCGTCACCCGACCCCTGGTCGGCCTTGAGTCGCGGCGCCGAAAGTATATGGGTCACTAGATCTTAGCTAGGACAAAAGTCCTAGAACCGATTCTGAGCGAATCTATGGTGAGAAAAATACAGAAAAATTAACACCATGCTCCGAGAGAATCTTTTAAGCAGAAAAAATTTAAAATGTTTCAAATACATACCGGTTCTTGGTGAAATCACTTATAACCGACTATTCAGTACAGCACTACAAAATGTAAATTATCTTTCTTAGGTCTTTTTTGACTTTAGACTACAAATAATTTATCAATTAAATTACGAAACGGAATAATATGTCTGTTATTTCCAAAGATTCGTCGCCCATCTGAGAAAAAATTTCTTACGTGACATCCCATGGAATCGTCATATTTTTAAATTTGAACCGAAGTAAGAAAAAGTAAATTGATTAGAAATGAGGTCGACTTACACGAACAGAATAGTTTTTATTCAGCCGAAAACAGCGTGATAATGCTGCAATACCCTCTTTCTAAGAAAAAAAGGACGTAGGTACGAGTGAGAAAGAAGAAAAAAACTGGATCAGGCAAAAACAAAAAACAGGCATCATATCTGAATCAAACGATATCGAAGTGCAACAGATACTGAATAAACACGGAGGCCACCACATCTAAACGTTATCCGCGCGAACTCGCGATATCTCAATTACATCTATGGAGAATATGAAAGAAAATAACGAACACCTAAATCTAAATATATATTGTTCAGTTAGAGCCAAATTCTAACCTACCACATCCTTACAATTATGAAGAACAACCAGTGAACTTTAGATCTAAGTAAAACTAACCTAATTTAACATAAGACGTAACTATTACCTATCAACTATAAGAAAAAACTTGGGGATCAAATAACCTATCAACTATAAGAAAAAAACTTGGGGATCAAATAACCTATCAACTATAAGAAAAAAACTTGGGGATCAAATAACCTATCAACTATAAGAAAAAAACTTGGGGATCCCCAAAAATAATTAACGTGAACACGTAAAGTCCAACCTTTAGTTATAGAAACAAAAGACAAGTTGGACAAAAAAAAACTAAGTGTAAGAAAGAAAACTTAAATCAATTAAGTCAAAGATGAACTCAAGACATAGAACTTAAATCAGACAACTCAAGTCATAAAACTCAAGTTTAAATTCAAATTTAAATGTTGAATGTCACGCCATCTGTGTTAAAATAAAAGAAACAAAATAACCTTAGAATACAAGTTGACATAACACAGAAATAAATAGATGTCACTATTAACAGGTAATCTATTAAGTTTTTAATCTAATCAAAAACTTATGCAAAGAAATATTCCAAAGAGGAAAAAGGATTAGAAAGCAAATGTCAATATGGAACAAAGAGAATTTAATCCAATTTATTTTAAGATATCTTTGATATGATATTGTCCGGAGTGGACTGAATCACAATCCTGTAGCAAATAGGTGGTCCTTGAAATGACTCTTATTACACGGCACTTAATAAAACGTGGAGCAAGCTTCCCAGAGAAAAAATCACCTCCAGAAGACTTGGAAAAATTCCTTCTCCATACAGTATCACCAACATTCAGAGTGACAGCTGATCGATTAGAATTATATGTACGAGAGTTACGGAGAAAAGCTAAAGAAAGATTATCAGCAACCTTTGCATAAACTTCGCTGAGAGAAGATAGGTTTGAAGCATGACGAGCCCGACTGTCAGCCAAATTAGAGCTTCGAGTCTGACTATATACACGACTGCTATCCATAAGGACCTCTCTACCAAACATAAGAAAGTTAGGCGTAAAACCAGTAGCTAGATTAACACAAGAATTGAGGTAAAGCTTAACTTTAGGTAACATTTTAGCCCAACTTCTTTGGTTTTCACCAACCAAAATACCTAAACATGTTATAACGCTTTGGTTGTATCGCTCAACCGTATTTGCTTGGGGTGTATAATATGGCGTAAAAGTAGGTGATTGAATATGGAAAGATCTGAGAAAATTAAGGAATTGATTACTACGGAAAACTGTAGCGTTGTCACAAAGAATAGTACGCGGAACCCCAAAATTAAAGAAAATTTCAGACTCTAACGCTTTTATAACAGAAAGAGTGTCAATCCTTTTCAGAGGAACTAACCAAACATATTTGGAAAAAACATCTACCATAGAAAGGATATATTTATAACCATAATAAGCGCAGGGCAACGGACCAATTATATCGATAGAAATCATCTGTAAGGGCAAGGAAACCTCTTTAGGGTAACACATCTGACCGCGAGGTTGTGTGTTCGAAATTTTATAGGCTTTACAAACCTCACATTGACTTAACGTCGAAGTAACGTCACGGAACATATTTGGCCAGTAGAACAAATCCCTAAGCTTTAGATAAGTTTTAGTAACACCGGGATGTATCGAAGGAAAACTATTGTGAATTTCCCAAATAGCGTCTGGAACTTTTTCAGCTGGTAACACCACACGCCATGGTTCAGAAGATAAAGGAGTAGAAACAGGCATGCGTCTCATAAGGATACCGTTATTTATAGCGTATGCTGGGAACATTTGTGGCGTATCTCGAGCACCTATATATATCTTCTTATACCAACGGTCATTAGTATGTTCAGGACCCTGGTCAAATGACACAGGATTAGCATGGATCCTGGAAAGAACATCGGGGACTATATGTTGCGAACCTTTACGATGCACAATATCAAAAGTATATTGGGAGATAATAGTAGCCCAACGAGCTAAACGACCAGATGGGTTGTTAAGAGAGAGGAGCCACTTAAGGGCCATATGGTCTGTTATGACAGAAAACTTCATACCATCTAAATAACATCGAAAATGTTTAATTGAATCCAAAACTGACAAGAGTTCACGCTCTGTAGTACTATAATTGCGTTCAGTTTGAGAGAATAAACGCGAATAATAGGCGATTGGATGTTCCACATCGTCTATCTTCTGTGTCAGTACCGAACCAAGACCAACAGCTGACGCATCACATTGCAGGATGAACGGCTTCGAGAAATCAGGACATGACATAACAGGCGTATCAATTAGCGCTTGTTTCAACTTAGTGAAAGCTTGATCGGCTGCATCATTCCAACTTATTGGATCATTACCCTTTCTCTTACCGATAAGGGCAGTAAGCGGAGCAATTATAGAAGAAAACCCTTTAACGAAACGCCTATAATAAGAACACATACCAATAAAACCGCGTAATGACTTAGCTGAAGTAGGAGTAGGATAATCTTTAATAGCATCAAGTTTGCCGGGATCGGTTTGAAGACCCTTTTCATTAACAATATAACCCAAATATTTTAGTTCGCTTTTACAAAACTCGCATTTTTTTAAATTTATAGTTAAGCCTGCCTCTTTAAGTCGAGCAAGCACCTTCCTGAGCAGCGCCATATGACTAGAGAAATCTTTAGACACGATTATCAAGTCGTCGACGTACCCAAAAATACAGTCGTCGCTGGTAGAAGTAAACTCGAAATTAACGATCATATCAGTAAGGCGTTGCATCTCCGAAGCAGCGTTCGTTAGACCAAAAGGCATCCTAACAAACTCAAAGAGACCACGTTGTGGGACAATAAACGCTGTTTTCTCACAACTTTCTCTATCAGCGAGTGGAATTTGCCAGAAAGCACTTCTAAAATCCAATGAGCTAATATATCTAGCACCACGAAGGTTGTCGAGGATATCGTGAATACGGGGAAGAGGATATGAATCTCTAACTGTCACACTATTCAGTTTTCTACTGTCGACACAAAATCGAACAGAACCATCTTTTTTTGTCACCATTACTACTGGACTAGCCCATGAAGAACGAGATGGACGAATAACACCCATATCTAACATTTTGTCAATCTCTTCATTGAGAATTTTCAACTTGACAGGGGATAAGGGATAATATCTTTGACGGATAGGGTAACCCGTAGTATTAATTTTATGGGACAACCAAGATGTTTTACCAAGACCAACTTTTTCCGAAGAGATAACTTCGTACTCTTTAATAACTTGTTGAAGACAAGACTCTTGATCCGGCGATAGGATGTTACGAGGATGAATATAACGGACCTCGCCGACAGAGGAAACTTGAGGGGAAGAGTGCTGAACAGAAGGGATAAACATATTACCATCAATATTTTTATTAAAAGCCTGACTAAAAATAGACGTCAAACCGAATTTATTCCAAAATTCGATACCTAAAATAACAGAAGATGACATCGAACTTGCAACTAAAAACTCATGAATAAAAGTTGTACCATTAAATTTAACTGGAAGGTACACAGAACCAAGAATATCAATCGGCGAATTATTAGCCGATATAACACGGGGACAAGCGTCTTTTGATGTCAAAGAAACACCAAGTTGCTGAATAAAATTATCGCTAACAAGCGACATCTGAGCACCAGAGTCGAGCAATGCTTTAACAACTCTACCACATAATAATACTTCTATAAACGGTCGGTTATCAAATGAATCTGAAGTAAACACTGGGGATACTGTACGGAAAGAAGCGTATCGCCAGTGGTTTATGCATTTTTTGGATTACATTTCGGACATTCCCTAGTAATAAATCCAGGAGTGCGACACTTAAAACAAATCATGCCTGTGATCTCTGGGCAAGAACGGTAAGAATGACCAACTTTGTTACATTTTAAACAAAGCTGAGACTGACTACAACCAGGACAAATCTGAGGGTTACTAGATGTTGGCTGATGGGAAGTTTTGTTCGGCCTAGGTTTTGGTGGGTTAAATACTTGAGAAGTCGACTGGTCGGCAACACAGTCGAGACTGGCTACCGCCTTTGAAGGTTTTAAAAAGGACTCGAAATGAGTAACGGCCTCGATTAAATTATTGACATCATGGAATTTTTGAATAGACAAGCAAGGAGTATACTTTGGCAACATGTTGTGGGTGATGATCTGCAACAACTCCGATTCTTCAATAGGCTTGCTCAGTTTAGCGTTTAAGTAAGAAACTTCGATAATAAATTCTCTTATTAGCTGTTCCGGTTTCTGCTTGAGGTTACGGACCTCCTGGCTTATCTTAAATTCAAAATCGGTTGTACCGAATGTCTGAAAAAAGGCATCTTTGATCTCAGAAAAAGAAAGACCCGGTCGACGGATCGACCTAAAATATTGAAGTGCGACACCTGACAAAACTTCATGAAATCGCTTAACTAAATAACCATCGGACAAATTGTCGGCCTCCCTGCACTCCTCTAAACTCGTGAAAAATTCCCGTACGCAGGTCTTACCATCGAAAACAATCTTCCACTTAGTAAGAGAGAACTGCCTGGTAAATTGTAGGCATTCCTCAGATCTTATTGGAGAAGGAATGATACTCTGTGAAGAAGCGTGAGAAGGTCTTGGTGGAATAGGAGGAGGTGGTGGTCGCGAAATAATGGGACTAGCACGACGTGGAGTCTCAACAATAGGGAACCCCTCTTCTGACATGATGTAACTAGAATAGACCTAATATCGTATGAAAGAACAGACAAAAGGCGATTGAATCCTAGCGAAAAAATAGGCACGGCATGAACAGACGGATAAAAATAATCCAGCAACCAGCAGTCAGTGAACGCCAAGCTATTAAACAAAGATACAGGCTACATAACCGTTCATACTAAGCTTACCTTGAAAACCGACGCCTATAAATTCATACGTCACCATATATACTCTACGGGTTCTAACTACCGCTAGCTAAGGATATGGAATAAAAATCAGGAGACCTATCGTTATATTTGCTGCGATAAGTGGGTAAAATAAAAGACAGTTATGTGTTATATAGTTCACAAAATTATTTTTCCTTTAAAATAAATTACATTTAATGAAAAAATATATATATATGTCAAGGAAAAATGACAGCTTCACAGATCTGAACTGGTGGTAAAAATCCCAGAATACCTTTCTAGAATGAAAGAATATCCGTGTCCTGAAACAAATAAGCTTAAGAATCATTAGCTCCCGGAGGGAGTGACCATCCTCAATAAGGCAAAAAAGATTTTATGTAGAATCAGTCAAATTTCAAAGTTATTAGGTAAAAACACTTACTTTAGTTGTTCGGGCGCCATTTTTGTAGCGTGAATAAAAATAAAAGTCGTCACAGCTACATGTTAATACGTATAATTTTGCTGTTATAAAAAAAAAAACCTAATACAATTTTTATATAAAATTTAAAAGGATCAAAAAAAAGAATTAAATAATGGGCGACATGTAATATTATTTTATGTAAAGCAGCGAAATGGGTTGTTCAGAATTGTATAAAATCTGTAATTTTGAAAATTAAAACAAGGTGAGAAAGGGGTTGCAACACCTATTCAGCCCTAGGCGCGATCAAAATGTATCCGAGTTTAAATACTACACCGGAAAAAATACATTGCGCGACCTTTTGACACGAATAGGGTTTAAATAAATTAAATGATTGTACAAAAAAAGAAACTATACTATTGCTAAAGATTAAAAAAAAGGATTAAAACAAAATTTGTTCCCTGAAGGTCCGGATCCTCGCTCGAAATCGGATCTTCGCTGTTGCTCCGGGTCTCAGGCGGCAAGCCTCGGAGCCAACCGCCAGTACGCGTCACCCGACCCCTGGTCGGCCTTGAGTCGCGGCGCCGAAAGTATATGGGTCACTAGATCTTAGCTAGGACAAAAGTCCTAGAACCGATTCTGAGCGAATCTATGGTGAGAAAAATACAGAAAAATTAACACCATGCTCCGAGAGAATCTTTTAAGCAGAAAAAATTTAAAATGTTTCAAATACATACCGGTTCTTGGTGAAATCACTTATAACCGACTATTCAGTACAGCACTACAAAATGTAAATTATCTTTCTTAGGTCTTTTTTGACTTTAGACTACAAATAATTTATCAATTAAATTACGAAACGGAATAATATGTCTGTTATTTCCAAAGATTCGTCGCCCATCTGAGAAAAAATTTCTTACGTGACATCCCATGGAATCGTCATATTTTTAAATTTGAACCGAAGTAAGAAAAAGTAAATTGATTAGAAATGAGGTCGACTTACACGAACAGAATAGTTTTTATTCAGCCGAAAACAGCGTGATAATGCTGCAGTAGCCATTAATTTTAACGACTATTTAGGAATCCATGGAACATTATAGAACGAGCATCAGGAATGCACAGACGAGTTAATGCGCATGCCATCGGCTCCACGACATTTATTTTGCCATAAACAATGCGGGTGTGAATGATTTGAATAAAGATATTTTAAAGGGGTCTGGGTAACAGTGGCATGTTTTTTTAAGTCTGCGGCCACAATAAGACATTCATTTTCTTGTATGAACAATTATTTCCAAAATGCATCGGAGCCGAGATTTCCGTGTGAACTTTGCAAGTGGGTGGAAGGCCAAATCCGAAACTACGAGGAATAGTGAAAAACACTCAAAGGAGTAAAGAGCCTGATTTTGATAAAAACTAAAACGATATCATTGGGTTTTTGAAAAATCAATATTCCTAGCCAGGAATCGAACCCGTCAATTTTGAAAAAAAAAAACAATCTGTATTATTACACCATTCGATAGTGTCGCTGCTAAAGATCAAATTCTGGGAAGTAATTACATACGGCAAACGATAGGAAAGAGTTAATTTTTGATAAAATACATAACAGTATGCTAACTGTTAGTATAGGAACAACACAACTATGACATCAGATATTTTGAGCTCCGATATAATTTTCGGCAAAATTATTTTAAGAGTCTTTATTATCATATATTCCACTATACGTTAGCAACAATTATCTTTGTGGCCGCAGTGAAAAAAAATCATGCCACTGGTTCATATAAACTTACCCAATGCGCTTTGCAAGTTTTATGTGTGTTTGTGTAAGCTCTGTATCAGGACGTCAGTTTATCTGGTGCTCATGAAGAGCTCGTGGGTAAATGATACCAGCCACTGGGATCGATCTTTAGCTTAAGCCACGCTTGCCTAGGTTGGTCCGTAGACGGGTAACCACCCATTATATACCGTGATTCTTTCGTGTCTCGGAAAGCACGTTAAACCGTTGGTCCCGGCTGTCATTTGTAGATCTATGACAGTCGTTACGGGTAGTCAGTAACGCTAAAAAGTGAGAACCAGTCTTACCTAGGATAATACGATATCCTAGGTAAGACTGGTTCACAGTACACACAGTACTAACTAGGTTCTGGATGTCAGATAGGCAGTCGCGCCAAGTAAAATACTGGTATCCAGTTGCATCCGGTTAGACTGAAAGCCGACCCCAACATAGTTGGGAGAAGGCTAGGCAGATGATGAGTTTATCTGCAGATGGTTCAACTATTAATTAATTTAAATCTGAAATTGTCAAAAACCCAGAAAGCTTCGTGAAGAAACTGGCGTGTCCTACATGCAAAAATTCGTGTAACATTATGTTCCAGCAGTTGAAATGGCTGATACTGCTGGTACGATTGAACGAAAAGAGCTCCTTTGGGTTTATTCTACATGTCTTTTGTTCTTCTCCAATGGTACAGTAAGCCTACGTCATCCCATTACTGAGTAAAGGCCTCTCCCCATGATTTCCAGTTTTGCCGATCCAGGACTCCAGGGCGTTTGGTTTTGACAAGCTCATCCCGCCATCTTCTGAAAGGTTTGCCGAAAAATCTATAAATACACTAAATTATTAAAATATGCTGTTGGGTCACCGAGGTTAAAAGGGTTATAACAGTTGAACGGAAAGTATCATTTAAAAAGTGTTTTAGTGAACACAGTTGGAAATGTTGCAATTTGTGCGCTCTTACATACATATTTATTTGCTAATAAATGCTTACAAAAATGTAACTTTAATCCGCTAAATTAGTTTTATTTGAAAAAGGGCTCGTTTTGCAGCTGCTAAGAATAAAAATGTTGCAATAAATTGAAAACTAATATTTCATCTTGATGAACGTTTTAATTTCCAAAACCATTCAAAAGTTTTACCAAATATGTAAATTTTCAATGTGAAAATTTCGTTTTTTATCAAACAGGACAGGAACCGTGACACAGTTATTAAAAAAACGACAGTATAAACAATTGGGTATCAATGTCGTCCCTTTTATATTATTTTAAAAACCCCAAAGTAATCGCATCGTATCGTAACAATAAAAAATTTATTTGTCACAGCACATGCTCTTAAAAAAACCGTATTATTTAATCCTAAGTGAAGTGTCGTCTTCATTTTATCAAGTTCCAAGTGTCGATATATTGTTATAACGGCGATGCCTGGGTACTAAAGAGTGCAGGCCAGATAACCATGTGGATGTACTCCCCTTGTTAACGATCCCACAACCAAATAAATTTGTAACCAAATTAGTCCCGAGCGATAAAATTTATTCGAAATCCACTGAGGAGAGTAAAAATAACACATTCTCTGTCGGATTAAAGAAGAGATACGAGCAAGATACGGGCCTCGAACGCCTCTTCCGCCCGTTTTTAACACTTCCAATTAATAAAATTGATTTTGTTTTTTAATTAAGCCCGTAACGAAGGCTCGAGGCTTGTTTAGGGACCCAGATCGGGTATACCTCTTAAAACAAGATTTATTTTATTGCTCAAAGCACAGCATTTGGATCTTTGACTCGGATCGTATACCTACATGACGACGAAGAACCAATCGCCTACATTTGTAGCGCCATCGATGCATAAAATTCGTTTTTTATAAAATGTAATCGAACTCGTAACAATTATGCTGGTGTAAAATTACCAAGCGGAAATTAGGCTCGTATAAATATTTCCATAGTGGTAAAAAGTGCGTTTTGGTGTCTTTGTTTTTTAACGGACCCTACATTAAGCTTTTTTTGTATAAAATTCAACGGTCGATTGGGCTTCATTCATATTTTTATCTTGAACAACGAACAGGAAACTTTTAAAACAAATAAAGTACTAAAAAATTAGCAGTACCAATTCATGATTTTTAAATACCATACATTTGCGCCCTCGCCATAAAAAGTTGTATAGAAACGATTGCTAATTACAGTGCCAACATGTTCAGAAGCACGCATGAATGAGTGCCAGTGAATGTGCACGGATTATGTATGGACGAATCTTTACGGCATTCCCGTCTCATTTGCATATGAATGTGTAATTAAACTACGGTATGAATGCTAAATACTTATATCCCTTTTCAATCTGCAGGTACATTTTGATCCTTATGTCTATTGACATATGTATGTGTAAACTTTTTGTTGGTCTATTACTTGCATGTAAGCTACATTATTCGTCATATTTTATGATAGTTCAGACTTTTGAATGCAGAAATTAATGAGTTGGACGCCTATAAGATATTAATTTAACTTTTGAATACCGTAAGTGACAAGAATAATTAGCGCAATGTTTAAGGATGAAATCATTCAAAGGATCCAAAAATTTTAATTCGAAAATTTCGCCGTAAAAACTGTTTACACTGAGAAGACTGAGCACATCTCGCAAGGACCGATGTGTACGATTTTGAGTGCACTCTGCGATACATCATCATCACCATCAGCCTATAAAGTCCCCACTGATGGGACACAGGCTTCCTCTCTATGAGAGGGAGTAGGCTCATCAGTGGGACTGCGATACATCAAGCGATAAATTTCCAGTATAACATAGCCTCGCTGTGAATAGATTTCCAATAAAATAAAAGATCAGCAAAAAACTAGTTTTGTATAGCTTGATTTGTCAACGACATATATAATAAAATGATCAGCTAAAGATACAAATCTTTGGAAGGATCCAAATAAACATCCACCCTTTTTGACAAAGCCCTTTATCACCACACAAAGATATAAACACATCAAGTTATTTAAAATTATGCCTACATATTTAATTACGATCGCTTATATTTTTAACATTCAACAAATGTCGGTGTACGTGAGTGTTCAGGTTAATGTCAGGTTTGTTTTGAAGACTTTATGTTAATGATTAAGCATAAAGTGCCGATGACTAATATAAGGGACTTTTAATAACAACAAAAACGCTATTAGCACGTACGAGCCGATAAAATGAAGGTCTATGTGATGTGGAAGAATTCCTATTGATTGTGATCAGGTTATTAAGGAGGCGAACTAATTTGCAAGTTTGCAGTTCTATGAATTATAGAAAAATTATACGCGTGCTTCGTCGTGCTGTCGCCAAAATTTTCTTTTGTAACTTGATATTTTATCTCATTGGAATGTACAAGTACACACAACAAAAAAAAGATAATAATTGTGTGTCTCACGGCTGCGCACGCCGAGGCTTCATTGAGTGGAGTTTTGATAGATAATCCTACTTCCTACTATCCTACTTATCCTACTTCCTACTAATATAATAAACGCGAAAGTTTGTAAGAATATATGTTCGTTACTCTTTCACGCAAAAACTACAGAATGGATTTTGATGAAATTTGGTATGTAGATAGCTTATACCCTGGATTAACACATAGGCTACTTTTTGTCCCGGTCTGCACGGGTGAATCCGCGGGGCGCAGCTAGTTGTATATAATCCTGTGTACACACAAGATCTTTATTTGTCAACTTTAAAAGCAGGTTAAATCCAAGGTGTAAACGCACCCTTAACGAAGCCGTCAAGCAAGCATTCTGTACATCTAATTAAGTAACTGGGAAACGACTATTTTTAGGCTGAAAAATCACGGTTCACGGTTGGACTCAATGTCATCATCATCATCATCATTTCAGCCCAAAAGACGTCCAGTGCTAGACACAGGCCTCCCCCATGTGTTGCCACATTGATATTTTCGGGGGTATTGCCATAATCGCCACGCTTGGCATGCGGGTTGGCGATCGCAGTATGGTTGTTTGAAAAGCACAGAGAACGCTGCTGCCTATTTTCTGGCAAGTCCCTTAGTCGCCTCTTACGACACCCACGAGAAGATAATAATGGGATGGTGCTATTCTTTACGTCCGACACAATACCGAGCCTACGGACTCAATGTAACGCACTCAAAACGTGGAATGGATGCATTCAATAGTTCGGAGTTCGTGGAGGTACGGTATTTTAAGTAAAGCTTTATTAATAAACTCGTAATTAAAAAAAACGTGGAAGAGTTGCAAATTTGACCCCAATATCACAGTAAATAGAAGATTCTAAGGAAATCCAATAAAAAAAATATCGCAATGACGAGGAGAAGGAGTGCCTGTCGGCTTCGTTAAGGATACATTTACATCCATTGTATCAGAACTAATTCGGTTTCTAATATAACCGATTTTTATTTTTTCTTTTAAAGTTGGTTAATACCCATTTCATGTAAATTAACTGCAAACGGACGTTTTGATTGATTCAGAATGATCGTCATATGTTTTTCCTGATTAATGGAAGAACCGAAGAATACAAAGTACCTAAAGAATTCGCAATAATCAAATATTCAGCCTTCATCGATCGTAAAGCAGATTGGGTCCTTTCTGATAAATATTACGTAGGTGCACATGCTTACAACACAATGTGGTGATAAAACTAAAACTGAGGTTGATGACGTTAGAACTCCGAAAATAAACCTTATTAAAGAGGTCTAAAAAGGTAGCTCGTGGCTTAATAATAACAGCCACTTGGGTAAATCTTCAAGTTAAGTAGCGTTTGCCTAGGTCGGTCTTTGGACCGCCTATTACTGCCTGGGAAAGCTCATTGAGCCGTTGGTCTCGGCTGACATTTCTCGGTTGGCATTCAAGCACCTTTTTGCCGACGTTTTATAAGTGCCCCTGTAGGCCTATGTAAAATAAAAATATTTTGATTTTGATTTTGATTTGTAAGTCTTTGACAGTCGTTACAGGTACAGCGGTCTGAAAGTCTGACAACCAGTCTTACCGAGTGGTATCGTATTAACCAGTATTAACTAGGTTGTGGAGGTCAGATAGGCAGTGCGATGACCGAGACAGAGCGACTGCCTTTTTGACCTCCACAACCCAGTCGGTTAGACTGGAAGCCGACCCCAACATGGTTGGAAAAAGGCTAGGCGGATGATGAGGGGTATCAACAGTTTATATAGATATAACAAGGTCAGTAGGTAACGTTCTCACTGTTTTGACAAACATCTCCTACATCATGCCCAGTGTGGGATAGTGAATTTCACATGTCTTACAATTCTTTGTTCCAGGACATGTCGGTTTCTTCACGAAGTTTTCCTTCACGTTTTGATAGCAGTGTTTGTGAAATAAGTAACATACGATTAAGCTAAAGTGTCCATTATTCATCATCATTTCAGCCCAAAAGACGTCCACTGCTGGACATAGGCCTCCCCCAAGTGTCGACAAATTGACATTTTGGAGGGGTTTTGCCATAATCGCCACGCTTGGCAAGCGGGTTGGCGATCGCAGTACGGTTGTTACAAAAGCACAGAGAACGCTGCTGCCCATTCTCTGGCGAATCCCTTAGTCGCCTCTTACGACACCTACGGGAAGATATGGGATGGTGCTATTCTTTACGTCCGACACCATACAGAGCCAAAGTGTCCGTCTCGATAAAAAGAAGCTTCTGATACAAATGAGAAAAACAAAGCTCCGAGCCTGTAGCTACTTCGTAAGACGGTTGTGACGAGGAGCTGGTCTAATTCCTTGTCATCAGATATAATTAAGCGTATAGGTAATCATATAATGGTAAATATAAGTGCGTAGAGTAGATTACATTTCTGTACAACACACCTATATACCTGTAAAACCCACATTTTGAACATCACACAGATAGTCAAGTTTTTTTAAAAGCATTCATCAAAAAGATGAAAATCATGGTCTGTTAGTTCGCATAGAATTCCAAATTCACGCTAAAAATATTATTCCTACCAAATAAAAAGCGTTAAAAATTGCTACAGGAATTCATATTAAAACCTAAGTTTGGGAGAATAAAGTCGAAAATCAAAAAGCAGCCTGATTTATCAGATGCAATAAAAATGTCTGTGTACAGAAAACGTTACAAAGGACTCTTCAATTTCAATATGGCATACGAAACACGGTCAAAGCGAGATTGCACTCAGAAACAAAAGCACTCGCAACAATTAACCGAATCACAGTAATTATATCGGATTTGAAACGATACCATCATTTTAGCATTAATTCTTTTTACTTTAGACAAAGGGTCTAACCCTTTCGGCGCGTGGCATGCCATATGCCACTAAGGTTAGGGTGCTCGAATCTGGCAACAATAAAACGGTTTACGCGAATTTAAAGGCAACGGAGATCGCCCGTCTGTAAGGTCTTGTGTAGTTCCTTTATTCAAATTGAATGATTTTACTTTTATGGATTGTCAGTGAACATTGGTGGTTGTAAATTTTAGTCGCAAAACTGTGTTGAAGCGAATTTTGGTGGCAATTTTGAGGGTTGTTGCAATGATGGGTACTTTAAAGGTAGTAGGAACAAGGTAATGGAATATTTTATCACTGACATCAATGAACATCGTGAGGATGCTTGAGCTTATCGTTATCGTCACATCACATTCGCAGGTCTTGTTGAAAACCAGCGTCAGGCCTAGCTGCCGGCATTTTGCTGAACTGGCCCTATTTGGCGCAGCCGTCCGGCACCCGATAATTATCCCTTTTGTTTGTTTTGTTTATTTAGACAATGATTATGCTTTTTTTTTTCTTTTGTTTAGATTTAAGTACTTTTTGTTTAATGTTCTGTATCACTTGTGGCATGTGCCAAATAAACTTATTTTCTTTCTTTCTTATAGGTCATACGTCTGAAACCGCCAATTCGCCTTGAGCAATCATGGTTATCAATGCTCATGATTTCTTTGTAAGAAAAGAGGGCAAACTTGAAGCAGTGAGTCAGTAATAGACTAATATCATTATTATCATATCACTCACTGAAAGATTTATAGCATGGAAAAGACAGAACGCTGCACTTACCAAAAATGGATAGAAAATAAATCAAGGAAGTTGATCAAACTGAAAATTCATGGCATGTTTTTATTAAAAAGCACCAATCATGAATTGGAATGTTCTATAATTATGGTGTCGGACGTAAAGAATAGTACCATCCCATATCTTCCCGTGGGTGTCTTAAGAGGCGACAAAGCGATTTGTCAGAAAATGGGCAGCAGCATTCTCAGTGCTTTTGTAACAACCGTATTGCGATCGCCAACCCGCCTGCCAAGCGTGGCGATTACAAGTGGGCAAAACCCCCCAAAATGTCAATGTGGTGATACTTGGGGGAGGCCTATGTCCAGCAGTGGACGTCTTTTGGGCTGAAATGATGATGGTGAATCATAAATAGAGATTCACTTTATCAATATACAGAAACCTGATTATTTATCTAATGTTGACTGTGTTGATAAAATAAAACAATCACCAAATATTCAAAATACGTCACACCGTCTCATCTAAACAACTTCATCGGCGCTCTCAAATCCCAAAATCGACATCTGCCATTTGAAAGAGTGTTATAACCGTTATAACAAAGCAAAATCCAATAATTATGACTGCAGAATAATTATCACCGTAATCCGCGGGGTGAACAGATGCGACATGGAACACCGGGCCACTCACGCGGCCACTGTATCGTTCATAATTGTTTATTTGGGTTCCGTACTAAAAGGGTGCCAACGGTCCTCTGTTATAATAAGGCTCCTCTGCCTGTCCGTCCGTCCGTATGTCTGTCACAAGGCTGTTTCTTTTGTAATAGGTAGGCACTTGACATTAGCACAGAGTCTTTGTTACTATGGTCTCATTGGCCAATATAACAAATACTATAAAGAAAATAAAGTTAAAAATGTAAATACGGAGTAACCCCTACAAAACTCGTGTTTTTTTCAGCGTCTTTCGCTCGATTATATTCTATTGAGGTACGGAACCCTTCGTGTGCGAGCAGACTCGCACTTGGTCGGATTTTTTATCCTATTCACTAGATCCCCATTTTACTCTTTGTAATTAGCCATCGACGTTGATTCTCTGAGTAATTATGGACCCGTTGGACTTTGAGCACACTTGGTCTGTACTCGGTTTGTTTGATGTTTTAATTTTTGTAATTATTATTTTTAATTGTGTATGTTGTTTTCGTAAGTATATGGTGTTGGTGTAGGTTTTGTTGTCCTCTTTTGTACGCCTGTATAGCACCGTGAAAATGCAAAAGGGATTTACGCCTTTGTAAAAAAATAATCTCAAAAAAGGGATGATAAAAAGACAAGTAAAAAGCAGAACTTGGAATGGTATTTAAAACAATGTAGAACATCTAGCTACGAAAGCTTTAACTTCATTAATTAATTCGATGATAATATTGATCAGACGCTGTGTTACAATTTTTTTTCGCAACATTTACAATTGCAAAACACATTTGAGTTAACCATGTAAGCTATCGAATTAATTTCAATATTTGTTATATTTACCACAGCAGTTTAGTTTTTGTTCATAAGCTGTTCCTTCTGATGTCTTTCCACCGAAGGTTGGGTATCAAATCCAATCTTACAATTCTTATGTTTTGGCGAGGTGGAACAGCTGAACAGCTTTCGTGATTTTGACAGTCGCTAAAGTTTCTCAACAAAGTCACCACGTTTCCCCGTTTAACTTTAAGCTATTTGAAGAACCGTAGAGCCGTTTGGGGTAGACCTGTTCTTGAATGGTGACCACTATTCTACAACCAGGGCTTCCAAATCAGCAAGCCTATCTGAGGTATAACGCCTTTAGGCTAGTTGGATCTCCACAAGGTGGCTGGTAGCAGCTGAATGAGAGTTGCCGAGAATGAAACTGACAGGAGTGTAATTGGAGAGCTCCCAGCAGTGGACAGTTCAAAGTCAAAGTCAAAATTATTTATTTGCAATAAATGTGGTACAAAAGATGGAAAAAATAATAGTAGTGCAGTGACACATTTCGCCATAAACATGGCATGCAAACATTAATTAATGGGATGCTAATTTTAACACGTGACTACATTTAAGTGTACACAAACATTAAATTAAGTAATCAAGTAATGTATGTTTTAGGTTTAATAAACTCAACACAAACCTTCAAACAAAGAAATAATTAACATAATAATAAAATATTTTAAATATAGGTACAAACATCACAATTACAAAAGAAATAGTTGTAGGCTGATGATAATTTAGAAGAAACCGGAGACGGAGAGCGTGGTTTAGAGTTGACTTCCTCGTTGGTCTAGTGGTCGCAAGCGCGAATGCTGAGCATAAGGTCCTGGATGCAATTCACAGGTTGGGCAAAGTTTCATTTGGTTCTTCCATCAGTAGTTTCTCGTAGCAGTCACGGAGTCTGGATTTGTGCCCAGTTGTTGGCTATAGCTCGCCTCCTATTACATGGGACTTTAACATAACTCGCGAAATGTGGGTGTACTATTAGGTAGACTTCTGCCTAAAACTAAAACTAACGAGGATTACAGGCATGATCTTAGGTATGTGGTGAATTTATGATAAACAGTAACAAAAATCCCCGAACTACATCAAAAACACAGCATCACGACTTCATTAACAGTCACCCGTAAACTTTCACAAAGGCAACTCACAACTGTCAATTAACCCTTTGCCAAATTGTAGCGACGCATATTCAAATATTTTGACCCTCGGCAAAGGAGCATAATCCATGATGTTCAACATTCATATTTATTACATCGCGCGTGTAAGCGACTTGTAATAGAATAAAGCCATTGTGCCACAAGGGCCGATTTAACCCTTTCATACCACGCTAAGAGAAACGGCTGCTAATGGTCTTATTTTGCCTAATGATGCCCCTTAGTTAGGGTTGTAACAGTTCGAGATGGAATGATAAGTTTATGTATGAATTTCTATTTGTTCTTGGGGGATTGTGGGAACTGCGCGCAATTAATAATTATCGTTCAAAATTTTGAATGAAAGGGCTTGATTACGAGTTATATTTATGGTGATACTAATGACTCAATTATTCAAAAAGAAATATCATAAATAATGTACGAAACATGTTAATGAATGATCGGAACATTATTACCGAAAAAATCATAAGCTCTAATCAGTATTCCTCGTTTGTTCAGCTGTAGGATTTGAATAATGAATTTCCAATTTTTTTGGCAGAAAAAAAAGTAATTGCATTACATTATCGCCCCTAACCTAATAACAAACAAGCACCCCATTGTTTGCCGTCTGAAAAAATAGCTTAAGGGCTGAAATATGATAATGATCATTCTTTTTCGCCCGCCTGATTGCTCCTAAATGATGAAGACAAAAAATATTATAGGGATTAATCTTGCTTCCCAATCAGCGACTATGCAAATATGGCGGCAGATGCGCCCGCGCAGCCCGTGCCGTACCGTGATCACGCGCATACTAACATAATGATGTTTAAAATAATAACCTGTTATTTTTAACAGTTAATTTATAATGTAAGTAGGTATTTTATTATGATTCCGATGTGGCCATTATTTTGTTTCGCATCTTGAATAATTATCGCCTAGGGCGCTGTGTGTTATTGAGAGGTTATTTTTGTGTCGTTTATTTGAGAAGCTTATTTTAATTATTACTAATTTGTTTGGCTTATGAGTACACTAGTGATTTTCGATTTTTGCAAAATCATGATTGCTTGCCTAAACAGAGAAATCATTATAACTACAAAAATATGCTTAATTTTTGTTTCATAATGTAAGTGGTAGGTACATAAGAATCTTCGAACTTATTATGCTGATTGACTATTTAATTGTGAAAGTTAAATAATATAAATAATATGTACTTACCTACTATCAAAAACCTTAATAGGTACTTTATAGTACCTACATTATCCGGTGGCTCTTATCCCAATTAATTTGAGGACGACACAATCCTTCAATTTATGTCTTTCGAATCTAATTTACATAAGAAAATCAAAACACTTACTTAAAATAAGATACTTAGAGTTCTCATTTCGGGCCACCGTGTAAGAAAATTATTCTTAAGAGGCCTCAATTACTGTATTGACAATTACAAGTGTCCGTCTAAAAATAAGTTGTGTCGCCTCCGAACGAAATAATGATAAGCAAACATTTCATATTTTTGTACGCAGAGTACCAAAATACAGGTACATATCTGTTGGTCTACTGACTGTTCTGAATTTTGATGAAAGTTATTCTTTTAGACTTTGTCTTGCAAGAATAACGTAAATGAACGTAGGCCGACCGGCGCCGAATTGATGTCTCAAGTACAGACAATAAAAAAATATCAAAACGTACAGAAAGTTCAGTAAGTAATGTTTTTGGAAAAACAACTAGTGTAACAACCTATTTGTTACCATAATTTTACTGTCTTTTTATTATTTCTTTGGCTTGAAAGTATCAAAATAGAACGTTGCACTATAAAAAAAATATGAAGCGTAAAAACAAACAACGTTTGATTTCACCGCCTCTAGCAAAGTTGGCAAATTGAATTTTAAGGAAAAAATTACTTCAGAAAAAACAAAGACCAAAACAAAATTTACGGAAAAATTTAACATGGTACCCAAGGCGACACATCCAGCCATTCTAATTTCCAGTATAACATAGTCTTGCTTTGAATAGATACCCAGTAATTGTACTGAGAAAAGAGAGAAAGAGATCCGCATAAACTGGTTTGTATTGCCCGACTGGTCGTCGTGCGTACATGGTAGTTTGTTAATGATTTTACCGCCTAAGAATTTGATTGTTAAGCACCCTACCTCAAATTATATTATATATATAACTGTTTAGGTTAGTGAGAGCAGCGGTGGCCCAGTGGTGGCAGCTTCGACTTACGAGCAGTAGGTAAGCCGTGGGTTCGAACCCAGGCAGGCGCATTACTTTGTGTAATTTATTTTATCACCGCTGCCCTCAAAAACGGTGGAGGAAAACATCGTGAGGGAACCGGCATGTGCATGTCCTAGAACTTATAATTCGAAGACATGTGACATCTACCAACCCGCACTGGTCCTACGTCGTGGATTACTGTCCCACTCATAGAGAGGAGGCCTGTGTCCCAGCAGTGGGAACATTATAGGCTGATGATGAGGTTAGTGACTATACAATAGTCAATAAACCAAAGAACTTTGTTTCGGTTCGTAAAATTATATTCTTCTCTGCACTTTTAACCCAGTGTCTGCCGCGTGGTATTTCTGCATATATTTTTATTCATATGCCGTCACCTACGTCAATCATACATACATTAATTATTTATGTAGAGGTTGGTAGTCGAAAGTCGAGAGGCTGGTAATAATGTGTGCGCTATCGAAAACAATCGTCCGATAAGTGGACGCCAAGGGCGACTCATTCATATTGGTGGGTTCTGTTTGGGACTATGAGAATTGGACCGGACTAATCCATATTTATATTTTGCCAGATCACATTGTAATTAATTTTAAAATAATATTATGAATTCATTGATAGTTTCGATTGTATTTGACAGGTTAGTACAATAAAAGTAACTCAAACTAAGGATTCTTAGATTTAAAATCTTTATCTACTATGAATAAAACATTTAAACATAAACGTGTACGTTTTTATCAAAGTTTGTCATCATTTATAATGCGATCTACATTTTAACGAAAGCAACGTTTAAACGGTTGACATCTACGCCAAAATAGGTAGAATATTTTGTCAAAAGTATATTAATCTATATGGTCATCTAATTGTTAATTTTATGCTTAAATACTTCAACTGATTAATATCACCTTGCCATAAACTTGAAATGTCAGGCATAATAAGTCTTCGAATTAAAAAGACACAAAATTCAAAACATATTTACGATCTTTTTGTAATTGATCGTTAAAATCATTCGTTAATTAAGAAAATCTAGAAGCAATATATTGGATGGGACTTTTAGTCGTTGTTTTTTAACTAAAATCAGTTTTCATTTAGTTATTTCTAGTAAATTCTGGGTAACGACTATTATATCCAATCTAATTAGGTTAAAAAAATACATGTCATGTTTATTTTCAGTTCACAAATATAAACATCGATTAGAATACAGGCATGACCACTTTAAGTGTGCAGTTCAAGGTAGCGTTACTTGTAAAGAAAATTTACATTGAAATGTCAAACTTGGTACCTACATTTATTTTTCTTCCGTCTTTTTCGGCTTGCACTGATAAGTTGATAGAAGTAAATTAATGTTGAGGTTCTAAAGGCGTAGAGAAGTGAAAATATGTATTTAGCTTCTATAGCATTTCGAATAGTTAAACGATATTTTAAAGGATTATTCAACCTTTTTGGTAGTTTACGTCAATCCAATATTTTTTTGACATTTCCATCACATTATCGCTGACAAAGTGTCTCTTTGTTTATACCCTGTGGTCTCTAGTGGAACATACTCTTCTATACTCGGTCGGTGGTCCGTAATACTTATGAAAGAAAGGCTCGGTACAATAAATAAAGCTTGAAACAGAGGTGTCGGCCCACTGTCTCTTATAATGCATCACTTGTGTATCCTAATTCCTAATGCTTGTTTTAAAATAACGAATGAATTATGCCGTCTGTGGCACGGGCAACTATTCAAAGATTTTGAATTGATTAAGGGCTTGTATTGTTACTATTCTGCCGGCAATCAATCTTGTTTTGTTCTGCATATAATTGAGATTGCTTATGAAAGGGATTTCATATCATGATATGTGGGTTAATTAGGCCGTATTTAATTTTGGTAAACTTAACATTCCCATCAAGAATTTCTCAGTAACCGGACGAACAGGACTAAAACATATATGATTGACCAAATGTGAGTATTCTATATCCTAACCCATCCAGGATTCCGGGGATGACATCCCTTAAAATACCCCTATGAGCCTATTGCCATCTACGCTGGCATAAATACAGAATCCGTGGCTGCTACATGCCTCAAGGAAAAACTCAGTAGGTAATATGCCCGACTGACTTGAATCGGACACAGAAAAAAGTGTTTAATTTTTTTAAATTGATCCCGATTTACAGAGACAAGAATTAAAGTATCATAATTTTCGAAACTGATTTTTAATTCTATCAAGATTAGTTTCAAAAATTATATAATCTTTCTTGTAGGCACGGATCCCGGGATCGGTGGATACAAGTATTAATAAATTTTTCGTTGGAAACGGATCCCGAGATCCGTGGACATAAATCTGCGGGACCTGTTT
This sequence comes from Cerastis rubricosa, assembly GCA_949152445.1. Taxonomy (NCBI): domain Eukaryota; kingdom Metazoa; phylum Arthropoda; class Insecta; order Lepidoptera; family Noctuidae; genus Cerastis; species Cerastis rubricosa. Next base: position 9,532,140 of record OX424542.1, on the reverse strand, counting down.
CCAATTCAATCCGATCTCGGGATCGGTTTTGTTTATCACAATTTTCATTTCGATTCACAAATTAAAGATGCATCAACCTAAGACGATGGTAAAACAGTTTAATTTTAACGTTTACCGGAAGATATTCACTCTCCATATTAACTAAAGTGTTTTATTTTCATTGATAGCTTTCCGTGTTTTATATCATTTATTATTTAAATGGTGATTTTTAATTAAACTGGGATTAATTGATTAAAAAATTAACAAAACCTATTAATCAAACTCAAAAGGCAAATGTTCAGTTTTTGAACATTTCGTAATTAACACTTATTCGTGTATAGTATAAATCATAAAAGCAATTATAAAAATTCCTTGCAAAAATTAACGACACAATTTTAAGCATTTATTAAAATCGAGTCATCATAAAAACTTCGTTTGGTTAAATAATTAATTACTATTACATAAGCAAGTATGGTACACACCTATGTTCAGTCGTCAGCAGATCAAGCTTCCCGAAACTGCAAATAATCCCAATCAACTTTGAACCTAATTCTTTAACAATAAAGACGAAAATCTATTAAAGAAATTTGACCGATTTTTGTAACTTGCTGTGCTGGCGTTTGTACTTTTATATAATGTATTCTTGCAAAATATATTTTAATAAGCTTATCTTGTCATCGAATATTTCAAAATCTTAATTATACTTTTTATGATTTCTCAGAATTATAATTATTACACCCAATTAATAATTCAAATCTTGTTTATTTTAAATGGTGATTCAGAATGGCATTAAAATGTCAATTTGTTATGATAAAAACGTAAATTTTAGATGCTTTGGTAGAATATTTTCGTCCGTTTATAATTTAAGGATTTATGTTACGACTGTAATTAATCACATTTCTGTTTTTTTTCTTCTCTTTAAAGCAGTGACTCTTTTTATATTTAAGTTCTAATTTATCACTAATTACAAGGTTATATATCATAATTATTAAAAAATAATATTTGACATTCAAGCATCAGTAGCTCTGTATGGTGTCGGAGGTAAAGAATAGCCATCCCATTTCTTCCCGTGAGTGTCGTAAGAGGCGACTAAGGGATTTTCCAGAGAATGGGCAGCAGCGTTCTCTGTGCTTTTGTAACAAACGTACTGCGATCGCCAACCCGCCTGCCAAGCGTGTCGATTATGGCAAAACCCCCCAAAATGTCAATATGGCGACACTTGGGGGAGGCCTATGTCCAGCAGTGGACGTCTTTTGGGCTCAAATGATGAAATGATGAAGCATCAGACTTTCAAATTACAGGACTGAAGTAGGTTAAATCAATTAATGACTAGAAAATAACTTGTACCAACTTAAAAATATCTTACAACTTTACATATTGGGAAAGACGTAGGTAATTAGGTATATGTATGTGTTTCTTTATAGCTAGACTTCTTACTAGCATGTCGTTTGCAGTCTAAATAGATTCGGCTCAGAACCGGGCCACAAGTTTTGCGACTGCAGTAGCCTCCATCAGTGCCTGTAATTAACAAACAACAGGACACGACATTAAGTACGCACGTCTACCAAAAAAACCAAAAACATTTTATGCGGATCTATCAGAGTACGAAATCTAAACAAAAGGAAGGGAAATCTACACTAAGCGAGTTATTCACACTAATTACATACCAAGTTTCCTCCGTGCCTCGGAAAGCACGTTAAGCCGTTGGTCCCGGCTGTCATTTGTAGATCTTTGACAGTCGTTATGAGTAGTCAGAAGCCAAAAAGTCTGACATCCAGACTTACCAAGGGTAATTGTATTACCCAGTTACTGGATTGTGGAGGTCAGATAGGCAGTCGCTTCATGTAAAATACTGGTACTCAGCTGCTAGACTGGAAGCCGACCCCAAGATAGTTTGGGAAAAGGCTAGGCAGATGATGATGTATAGTTTGATGTGTCATCATGTGTCACATTGTTTAGCAATGCTCAAATTCAAATTTAAAAAAAATGTCATTGGATAAGAAGGAGAACAGATATTCCTCGTTTCGTCGATCGATTCGAAACCAGCCACATCAATCAGCTCATCAAAACTACAGAAATTAATTAACACACATTCACTAAAACATAGAAACGGTAATGAATGTAGGAACAGTGTCAACATTATTATTTATAATCGAAAGACATTCCGACCAACATTTGGCAATAAATTAAAATAGTTTATTGGGCTGTAAATCTGTTCAGTTGTTGATACAACAGTGTTGGATTACAAGCTGATTTGTGACGATTTGTAATTATTGCTTATATCTACCGTTTCGGTGATAATCCTACGAATTTGCATAGGATGGGTTGATATTTGAATGTCGGTTAGCGAAGGAGATTTTTATTTACCTAATTTTAAAGTCGCGGTTTTTAGGATCGCGTTATGGAACTCAAATGGAGGGGTTCAGTGGGGTTTAGGTCACCAAGAAAAGCGCAGTGATGACAGGTGGACTAAGGCTATCATCACCGATTGGCGTCCACGTACTGGAAAAACAGGTGTGGGTCGTCCGTTGGCGAAATGGGCATACGACATAGTTGCCATCGGAGGAAAACGGGTTGAAACTGGCACAGGACCGTGGAGATTGACACAAGAAAATCTGAGAGGCCTATAGCAAGCAATGAATTCAGGCTGTGGACGATGATCAATTAGAAGGTTCTTTTTGGATGCAAGGGTGCAAACAAACTCGGAGAATAACAGCAGTATCACAGCAGAACATACTTATGCATTTGGGGATTCTTTTTATACTAAAGAGACATGAGCATTTTGCGCTTTGATTTCCACGCTTGCTCGAAGAAGATAAGCGGTTTTAGACTTAGTTACATTCATTATAAGTCTACATTTCGTCACGATGTTCTCCTTCACCGTCTATCAGTGATGAACTGATGATTGATGTCCAAGTTTAACTTGAAATGTGTAGCCTGCCAATATGTTAAAATTTTGAAAAGTCATATTGTTATTTACATGGTTTTTAAATCGCCATCATGAAATGAATCCTGGCACGTAAGAAAAATGAATATTTTTGATAAAATCTCAACATTTCAAATAATATTAAGAAAGCACCTTGCGCGTTGTGACATCATAGCAGATAATTTGATATTGCTCAATATAATTTTAAATGAGACAATTACTAATCAGATGACGATGAACGATTGACAAAACATGAAATACAAAGATTCAGCCACGCCCATTTCCAATAGGATACGTGCAGAACACCACGCGCAACAATCCTTGCCTAACACATACCCACTAAGCCTATTGCTTTGTCTAGATTCCTTTGTTTCTATAAGCTTAGGCACTCCAATATAAATCATCATTCATCATTTCAGCCGAAAGACATCCACTGCTGGACATAGGCCTCCCCCAAGTTTCGCCACATTGACCTAACATGGGGGGTTTTGCCATAATCGCCACGCTTGGCAGGCGGGTTGGCGATCGCAGTACGGTTGTCACAAAAGCACAGAGAATGCTGCTGCCCATACTCTGGCAAGTCTTTTAGTCGGCTCTTGCGACACCCACGGGAAAATATGGGATGGTGTTATTCTTTGCGTCCGACACCATACAGAACAATATAAATAAAGGGTGTAAAAAGACCCTTAAGAGCGTTTCCGCCTTACGACATTTCATACAATCTTTCAAGTCCTTATTTTCCGGAATTACTGAACCGATTTTAAAGAAACTTTATACGCATAATCAGAATACATACATGGGTCTAAACAGTTACGAAAAACATTTTCGAAAAATAGTGTTACAGCTAAATTTTAATTAGACCGATTATAAATTATCGATAATAAAACGAGTTGTTCAAGATTCTTTCTATGAAACTACATTTGACATACTGATTCTTAAAAAAAAATGTTAGGTGATGCTGATTTAGAGCAGTTATTAAAACTATTTATGCCATCAGCTTTATACAAACAAAAAATTAACAAAGAAATTTCATAAGTCACAACTCAAGTTTCATTATAAAATACCCGGTAGCCATTTTGGACACGACAAATCTGTCTAATCGGTAAAGTATCGTTCGTAAGTCCAAGCCCTAAGGCTGCGCCCGCAGCTTAGCGCGTGTCAATTTTATTGTAAGTTTCACAAAGCCGTTTAATTAATCGATTTTCTCCAGCTTAAATGGACAAATAAATTACACACAGCTGTTCTCGTTTATTATATTGAAATAACAATTTTATTAGTTTAGGGAAGATGTTAAAATAATTTATAGGCTCCGTACATCTGCTGAAAGTTATTATATTTGTCTTTAATAAAATGGTTAAATAGGCATGTAGTGTGTAAACTCATTTAAATTACTGAAGATGGATTTAAACTGTTTGTTTGATCGTAATTTTAGTCTAGATGGTCTAGAATTGTTAATAGAAGATTGCCTATAATCATTCACGGCTGGGGAATTTGAAGATGGAGATTTAGAAGCATAGAAGCAGTTCTTGCGAATGCAAGAACTGCTTCTATGCTCCTAAATCTCCATTACATTTACACAAAAATTCCACACAAAGATTACATTGTAGCTGAATAGCTACAATGTAATCTTTGTTTATCTGACATTGTCATTATGGGTGTTACCACACCAATCGATCGTCATAGAAACTATCGCTCATCGTCGATTAATCCATTCTACGATCGTCGATCGATGCCATCGATCGACGATCGTAGAATGGATTAGTCGACGTCGATCGATAGTTTCTACTAGGTGAACCGATCGATCGATTGTCGACTAATCCATCCCTAACACTACAATTAATAACATTGGAAAAATCCCAATCGTAATATTAAAGGTTTAGGCGCAGAATGCCTAATTCTCAAAATGGCAACTGAGTCGCAAAAGGACTAATTCTCAAAATGGTCAATTCTCTAAAAGCCTAATTCTCAGAATGGCCAATTCTGTAAAAGCCTAATTCTCAGAACGGCTAATTCTCTAAATGGCTAATTATCAAAATGGCACATTATCTATAAATGGTAGTAATCTTATAAATGAAAGATAATATATAATAATAGATAATATATATAATAATAGATATTAAATAAACTAATTTCAGTAAAAATGTTATTTAAGTAAAAATAATGTTCTTTGCAAAACCAAAAGAAAAGTCGATATGCATTTGAAGAGTTAGTCCAATAAATTAATAATCTATTCTTTGTCATCCTCTTGTTAAAATATGAAGCTCGCTGATCAAATAATATTTCGGCACAGATCTGACAGGCTGACAGGGTAAGTAACTAATAAGTTAGTCTACCAGTTATTAAAATGGGTACTAAGTAAATCAACGCTTTAACCCGGCTACCTCACCAAAATAGACTGTAATCACAAATAAATATCTCAGGCTCAGCACAGGACCTACAAATTTAATTTACATAAGGATTTTATTAAACTTTTTATCTCATTTTGTGGCGTATGCGCGAGCGCACTGCGGGGTGTCGATGCCGGCGATCCACTGCCATTGTTGTTCGAATTTTGAATACGATCTCCTTACTCTTTGACATTCGCTTTTCAAAATTATAAATTTAACTTTAAGTAAGTTTAGTAATTTTTGAAATGTCCTTTTTGGGATGGAGTGTAATTTATGTTCTTGTTGTTTACTGTTATTGAATTTTATTGTGTTTTCGGTAGGCATGTTTTAAAAATTTCGTAAGTGGAGCTGAAGGTTAATTCTGTATTGACACGACATTTAGTTATTTACTGTAATATTGATTGGCCAGATGTGTGAACTTGCACGAGGCGAAAGGAGTATGCAAGGAACGATCCTGAAATAAATACTTTCGAAGCAGGAGGTGTTTTGTAGTTACTGCCTATCCCTCGGAAAAAGGCGTGAAATCTCACATCATTCATCATCAACATTTCAGCCTTAGGACGTCCACTGCTAGACATATGCCTCTCCCAAGTGTGGCCACATTGACATAACATGGGGGGTTTTGCTATAACCGCCACGCTTGGCAGGCAAGCACGGCTTAACCTTAAAGATTAACCCACATAGGCTCACCTATTACATGGAACTTAAAACATAACTGGCGAAATGTGGGTGTAAGTACTATTAGGAAGGACCTCTGCCTAATCCTTCGGGGATTACAGACATTATGTATGTATATATTCAAATAAATATTAACATTACATAAATTCCAACACCCCAAAACACATTTTCATACAACTTCCAATATAATCTTCAATCCTATCTTCATCTCACAGTAAAAAAATACACACAACCGAACAATAGCATTCCTTGGTTCGATTAATGACATTCGAGTACCAACCTATACGACACTCGTACACCTACTTAGTTGACATTATGTAAATACAGTTCCACTTTACATTGTCGTACTCATTATGCCTTCGAAGATTCGTTAGGTGAAGAAACACATGTTGTTTTATCGTATCTTTTGGTGGTATGGGTGTTGGAAAGTACGGGTGTGTTGTTTTTGTTGTGAATCGTGTTGTGTTGGTGAGTGATGTTGTTTGGGAGATGGTGGGTTGTGGGGAGGATACAAGATATAAGATACAACATATTTATTTTGTTAAAACATTAGTATACTCATAAATGCAAGATGTTACATAAAAAGTTCAATTGAGTCACTGTCATGTTTTGCCTTAATGGCGTACGAAATATTACTGAGGAAGAAAGTTTAAATCATCGCAATGCTATTTACTCTTACATACATTACTTAACAACAATAATTAACGGTCAAAAAAGTTCTGACATCATCATAATCATAGTTTAATATCAAATACAAAAATAATCATAATTCAAATATGTCATACTAGTCAAAGTTTGTTACTCGAATTATAATTAATCAAAGATAACCAAAAATAATGAGAATGGTCTTAATTTTTCTCAAATCAGTTATGTTAGTTTATCAGTCAGAGAAGAATGTTTAGAATAAGAATAATTTTGAATTCAAAATTCGCTTTTTTATTTATTTTGCTATGGTTTTTACAGCAAGTACTCTACTTAGACCATAATTTAAAATAAATTGAAGCATTCATTCTGATCAAGACGCGAAGGCTATTTAGAGGTGGAGAAATACCTGGAAAGGATATGGAAGATGCCTTTGCTCAGCAGTGGGACATGCAAGGGTACAAAAAAAAAGTACAAAACGCAATATGTAACTTCTACGTATTTTTTCTGGCCTTGTATTCCTTGTGGTTGGTGTTACACTTTTGCTTTTTTTTTATCTCAGTTGCAAAATACAATAGTTTCAAAAACTGACCAGACTTTTACAACACAACAAAAATGTTGTACAAACTATACTAGAGTACTTTCCTACTTCCATACCTCACATACATACATCTTAGCTCACACAATGAGTTGATTACAATCCGTTATATCTATCTATAATACTTTACACTATAAAAAAATAACAAGCCTCGCTTGTGGGCGAAAGAAAACAATTGATGCTTCTTCCTGCTCTAATTTTAGATACACTCGCCCAAGATAAGATCTAAGAATGATTTGATTAATTTGAACAAGGCTTTAATACATCGAATAGTTAGGGTTAAGTATTTTTATTGTAGACGCGTGTCGATACTAATCTTTTGCGTTAAAGTTATTAATAATTTTGTTCATAATGAAGTTTTAATGATTTTGTTGGACGTCGGTAGGTAGGTAGGTAGGTACAGCTGTGTTTTGACCCTTTGCTTTTTAGGGTAGGCTTAATTTTGCTATTGAATGTTGTGGTCAGGGATAGTGAACATAATATTTTCATTTAAAGGGATGAGGAACAGGGCAAAAAGTTCTGGCACTCCATTAAAAAGAAAGGATTCTTCGACCAGATCTATGTTGTGTCGGTTGTGCTAATTCTCGCAGATAACTGTGGCAATAGCAGGATTTATACGACGTCAGGTATGATCCTGTTTTAAGCTTTCATTATTTAATTTATAACTAAATTTACAATGTCAGTCACGGGACATCTCACAATAAATAAATAATAATCACGGAAGATATCCGTCATGTTTGAAGAGCTCGTGGCTAAATAATAACAGCCGCCCAGGTCGTTCTTTAAGGTTAAGCCGTGCTTGCCGAGGTTGGTCTGGTGGATGGGTGACCATAATCACATATCGAGTTTCCTCCGTGCCTCGGAAAGCACGTTAAGAAGAGAAGAAGATGTTTAGTGATTGTCATGCCGAAAATAAATTAGTGTTAAGTGACTTATCTTCTGATCACTGTGGATTAATAGCTAGCTTCCCTATGCCATTAATAAAAAGCCGCGCAAAATAGAATGTAGGCCTTATACAGCTAGTCGTTGCAATAAATTTAAAAATAATATAGCACTTAAAGTTACACCGTCAATAGTGGATCACGAAACTCCTAATTAAATTTATGAAGCCCTTTTTGATGTTGTTCAAAATGAATACCAATCTATTTTCAAGTCTAAAACTATTAACATTAGTGGGCCTTCCGCTGGCTTCAACCAATGGGCTACACCAGGTATTTATAAAAGTCGAGCTAGATTATACGAGTTATATGGTCTGAAAAAATACCGGTTTGATACAACTTTCTTGCGTATGTTAAAAATTATTCAAAATTATTTAAAAGAATTTGTGGTATTGCAAAATCAAAATTTTTAGCAGACACTATAAAAAATTCTAATACTAAAGTTAAAGCCACTTGGAAAATTATAAACAATGAAACGGGTAAATCTATTAAACAAGACAATCAACTTGAAATCATGGTTGATAACAAATTAGTTAATAATCCAGCCGACGTAGCTGAGGCATTTAATGAGTATTTTGCTAGCATACCTATAGCTACGACTCGCTCTCTAAGTTCGTCGCCGTCTAAAGCTGAAAACCTTTTGCATAGTAGCGTGCCTAAATGTGGTCTCGTATTTAGTTTTGAACATGTAACACCTCGTGATATAGTTAATGTTTTTAATTCAATTAAGTCTAAAAACACAGGTGATTACTGGGGCATTTCCATTAAACTTTTGAGTAATATAATAGAAATCTTAGCCCCCTATCTTGCTGTTACTTTTAACAAATGTGTTGATTTAGGTACTTTCCCTGACCTCATGAAGAGCAGTAAAGTCATCCCTCTATTTAAATCAGGCAGTAAGAATGATATTGGTAACTTCAGACCAATTTCTATTTTACCTGCATTTAGCAAAATTTTTGAAAAGTTAATACTTAAACAGTTGCTAAGACATTTTAATTTAAACAACCTTCTTCACAACGATCAATATGGCTTTACCAAAGGTCGTTCGACTACAGATGCGGGGGTTGCTTTGTTGAAACACATATTTAACGCATGGGAGAACGCGCAAAATGCAATCGGTGTTTTCTGCGATCTCTCGAAAGCTTTTGATTGCGTACACCACGACACGCTTTTACGGAAACTACGTTATTACGGTGTTCAAAATGAAGCCCTGAATGTAATAGACTCGTATTTACAAAATAGATTCCAATGTGTAGATGTTAATGGCGCGAAATCATCCGGGCTACCTGTTCAGCTAGGTGTACCTCAAGGCTCAATACTGGGACCGTTTTTATTCTTAGTTTACATTAATGACTTACCATATTATTTGAAGGGTATTTGTGACGTTGTACTATTTGCAGATGATACCTCTCTTATCTTTAAAGTAGATAGAAATAGACACGATTTCGGAGACGTTAACAGCGCTCTATCAATGGTCACGGATTGGTTCACAACAAATAACCTTGTTCTTAATGCCAAAAAAACTAAAAGTATTAAATTCGCTTTACCTAATGTTAAAAACCTAGGTCCCAACATTGTTCTCGGCAATGAGGAGCTTAAAACTGTTGACTCAGCTGTGTTTCTGGGTATAACAGTAGATTCAAAATTACAATGGGGTCTACACATATCAAGCCTAGCTGGGAGGCTTAGTTCGGCCGCATACGCCGTCAGAAAAGTCAGACAATGCACTGACGTTGATACAGCACGGTTAGTCTATTTTAGTTATTTTCACAGTGTTATGACTTATGGTATTCTGCTGTGGGGCAAAGCCGCTGATATCCAAAATATATTCGTTCTTCAAAAACGAGCGGTTCGTGCAATTTACCAGCTGGGTGCACGAGTATCTCTGAGAGATTTTTTTAAAGAGATTGGTATTCTCACGGTGGCTTCACAATTCATCTTCGCTAACATTTTATATATAAGACAAAATATCCATCTTCCTTTTTAGACTTGCCATTTAATGCGTTTAAAGCTAAAGTAAAATCTAACCTTTGTTCAAAGGCCTACTATTCCATTAACGACTATTTAAACGACAAGAATACATAGTTGGTCGCTGGGTTGAACTCAAGACAATGTTTATGTTCTTTCTCCAAACTAGCTTACTGATTGTTTTATAACTTCATGCATAGATCTTCTACTTAATTTTTTTATTATCTTTTTTTTATATTACTTTATTTTTATTTATTATTTTTCGTCTGTATGCACGTGTAAGCGGGCACGCCCTTTATGCTTTAATAATTCTTGTTTTTTTTAAAATATTTTATTATTGGTGTGTGCTAGCTGACATGTGACATTAATTAGATTCTTTGTTTATATGAACTTGAACACTATTGTGTAGAATCTGGTTCTTCTAACCTAACCGACAGATGTGTTGCTGGGGAGTTTGTTCCACCACTTCTTCTTCCCAGCTAAAACACTAGGAAGTGGCGAAGGGCGGGCGTTTTGGGGGACTGTCTCTTGTAATTTTGACGTTCAAAAAGTGCTGATTATCAGCCTAATTTGAATAAATGACTTTTGATTTTGATTTTGATTTTTGATTTAAGCCGTTGGTCCCGGCTGTCATTTGTAGATCTTTGACAGTCGTTACGAGTAGTCAGAAGCTAAAAGTCTGACATCCAGTCTTACCAAGGGGTATCGTATTACCCAGTTACTGGGTTGTGGAGGTCAGATAGGCAGTCGCTTCATGTAAAATACTGGTACTCAGCTGCATCCGGTTAGACTGGAAGCCGACCCCAAGATAGTTTGGGAAAAGGCTAGGCAGATAGTGATGAATCACGGAAGATATCCCCAAGTGATAGGGTAAGCTTTTTTAAGGTCAGATATGATGCCTAGTTCGAATCTGTCATTGAAACTGCTGAAACAACCACGCGAAAATCAACTATTTTGTTAGTCAAACCTATTTGGTCATACCAAAGTTTTAATTTAAAAGTCGTGACGAAGGCATTGACATTCTTTTACTGTCTAAGTACCTAAATGCATGGAAAGGTATATTGAAGAAATCAATACCGTGATTTCTCCATGTTTTAATATCGACACATTTTGGGCGTGGAGTTCTCGAATAACCCTTAATGTCAGCACACAGCTGTTACATCCACTTAATTACATCTCATCACATAAAAATTTAAAAATACAACAGTATCTTTTTAATTTTAGCAGCCAAATATAACCAAGGTATTTTATTGACACCTTTTTAGTGTTGATAATTTTAGGAGTGTTCAATTTATCCAAAAAGGAAAACAAGCAAACTCGGAATGGAAAGCGATACTTTTTTAAATCTTCGATGAGAAAAAACTAGGTAGGTAGGTACGTAATGGGTTTTTTATCCAGCAATCTCATTCGAGATGTTCATTAAAAAAATTCTAAAGGCATTTTCGCAAGACGGCTTTGGATCCAAAAGGGCGTTTGTGAGATGATCAGTTTTCTGCACCAATAAACTTGAACCGTATCAATTATGGTAATTCCTGGTTTAATTTCCTGGCCCAGATTAACTATACCCCCTCTAGTAATAAACCTGATTTATTAGGCGAAGTTTTTTTTTTATAATTTCTCCCCTGAATTTTTAAGTTTGATGGTGTCCGGATCTTGGGCAAAGCTGTGATTAAAACGATTTATGTCTGTCAATTATGTTTAATCGCTTGAAGTTTATTATTGATGAGGCTGTTTTTTTTTTTCAGAATATGGTTTTAAACAGTTGTTATTATCGACGATTATGTTTGGTGCAATTAAAGTAAGATGTCTATAAAAAAAACAGACTTCCGAAAAAAAAACACTGTCAACTGATCATCAACCGTTATCTCTTCAAAGTTAGAGTAAACAGGCTTCTTCTGGGTAAGCTCGTACCATTGTCTGTCTCTATCATCTCTGACCGAGACTAGAGTCAAATGCAACGAAAAAAAAAAAGAGAAATTAGCGACCAGAAATAAGCAGGTAAGTGACCGTTACACAAACATTATTTAACAAGTTTCAAAAGCATTTCATTACACAAACGTTATTTTCCAATTTTCAGCATTACACATACTTACATACAATAGTTGTACTGTTCTAGAATTCTCGCTCTGTTAACACTTTGCACACGATTGTTATTTACTTTAACTTAATAACATGTAAAAGTTAAGTGAGAACTGTACTGTTGCTGGGTTCCATATCTGTCTTAATATTTCTTTCTTATTTTTGATGAGCCTCAGAAAAGGATCAGGAAATAATGTGTAACAAAATGGGAGCTAAGGGCTAGCTCACTGTCCGTCTGTCTTATGACGACAGGCCGTGTCGACGGCGCGTTCGGGTTCCACGCGCGCCTCAAGGAGATGTAAGCAAATGGCAAGGGGTCCGAGAGGGCCGATGCCTGCCAGGGCTGCGGGAATGTTCGAAAGAGATACCGTGGCCCTGTAACACAAAGGGCTAAGAAGGAACATGGATAGGTTTTAGTCAGTACAAGTCTGACACTCCCTTCCGCTCCGCCGAGCGGGAGGAGTCATTTGATGATATCCAATCCGTAAAATAAGGGCCAGACAAAATGGCTGAGCCTATAGTTACAGTTAACCATGTTGGAAACGTCAATTTTTTTTTGTATTGAGATAAGCAACCGAAAAGCTCATCTCATAACATAACATCAAGCTTGTAAGCCCCGAAAGGTTAGACAGAGGTGTACGTAATAGTACACCTACATTTCGGTTTTTCTTAAGTTCTATGTAGTAGGGGGCTAGCATATTGACATCAACCGGGCACAAATCCAGAGAACAGCGGTGGCTTCTGTTGTGGCAGCGCCGACTTACGAGCAGTAAGCCATGGGTTCGAATCCAGGCAGGCGTATTACTTTGTGTAATTTATTTCATAACCGCTGCCCTCAAAAACGGTGAAGGTAAACATCGTTAGGGACTATCGGCATGTCCTAGAACTAAAAATCCGAAGACATGTGACATCTACTAACCCGCACTGGACCCGCGTGGTGCATTACAGCCCACTTCCTCTCATAGAGAGGAAGCCTGTGTCCCAGAAGTGGGAACATTATAGGCTGATGATGGGCATAAATCCACACCCCGCGGCTGCTACAGAGAAATTCCTGAGGGAAAAACTCAATATCACTTTGCCCGACCCGGGAATCAAACCCAGGACCTCATGCTCAGCAGTTGCCACAGCGACCACTACAACAACGACACGAACAAAAACTCATATATCAATTCTACTGAAAGACGTTGTGAAAAACTATCTGAAAATGTTTTCTACTTGTCAAGGCCTTTATTTGTCTGCTGTCTTATCAATATATATTCATGAATATATAAGCTAAGCTGAAGTGGCTGAAGTTCTGTATGGTGTCGGACGTAAAGAATAGCACCATCCCATATCTTCCCGTGGGTGTCGTAAGAGGCGACTAAGGGACTTGCCAGAGAATGGGCAGCAGCGTTCTCTGTGCTTTTGTAACAACCGTACTGCGATCGCCAACCCGCCTGCCAAGCGTGGCGATTATGGCAAAACCCCTCTTATGTCAATGTGGCGTTGGTGGAGGCCTATGCCCAGCAGTGGACGTCTTTCGGCTGAAATGATGAAGTGGGACTGGGCTGGCCATGTTTGAATATGCCCGACGAACTGTGGGCCAAAATAACCACTTTTGGAGCCCTGAACACAGCCAGAATGCGTCGCGATAGACCTCGTAGAAGGTGGCGGGACGAGATAGACAAGACCAGCGACCAGTGGTCCACATTGGTCCTGGATCGAGACAGTTGGAAGTCATGGGAAGATGCCTTTGCCCAGCAGTGGGATGACGCAGGCTAACAGTATCAGTATCGTGAATAGATATACAATCCTTCTATCTTAACATGGCCTGCATTAACGACTACTCTTTCTTTATCTTGTGGTTATTGCCTCACCTGACTTCTCATCTGACTTGGCTTTACATCATTCATCATTATCAGCCTATAATTTTACCTACTGCTGGGACACAGGCCTCTTCTCTGTGAGAGGGAGTGGGCTATAATCCTATAATCCACCACGCGTGCCCAGTGCGAGTTTGTAGATGTCATATGTCTTGGATTTTTTTGTTCTAGGACATGCCGGTTTCCTCACGATGTTTTCTTTCACCGTTTTTGAGAGCAGCGATGATGAAATAAATTACACAAAGTAATGCGCCTGCCTGGGTTCAAACCCACGGCTTACAGCTCGTAAGTCGGGGCTGCCACCACTGGGCCATCGCTGCTCTCACATGCCATCGAGAAATATTATTATCTCTAAGGCATGCTGGTTTCCTCACTATGTTTGCCTTCACCGAAGCAAGTGATAATTATACAATACGCACATGAGTCCGAAAAATCAGAGATTAACGACTTTCAAGGACAAAGACGACCATATTCTCATCATTCTCACCTGAGGCAGTAGTCTCTGATATCAACAACTGTTGACAGTAATGTAAACAAAGAAATTAATTTTATGCCCCTCTTCCCATGTTGTGATGTTTTCTTATCGAAGGCACTTGATAAGTAGGTACTTACTTGTCAACTTCAAGTCGCATGAGAAAATGAATGGGGGATTGTTGATGTAGGCGAAGGTAGGTACTACGGGCTAGTTAGTGAGAACCAACATAGTCATGTTTTAGTAAATATAGAAATACGGGGAAATCGCTTGCAATATCCTTAAGTTTACAATTTATGAATAGTTTTGCAAAGACCATGAAAATCTTCTTCTTTTTTTGTTAGTGCCTAAGCTGGTGTCGAAAGTTTTTATGCCACCCATATGGGCCTCTGACTTATCTTTACATGTTGTCGAGAAATATCTCTGAGGCATGCTGGTTTCCTCACGTTGTTTTACTTCACCGAAGCAAGTGATAATTATACAACACGCACATGAATCTGAAAAATCAGAGGTGCGTGTCTTAGATTCGAAATTGAGAACTATGACTTTTTACCATGAAAATGAAATTATACTATTAACAACACAATTTCCACTCAGTGACTCCTCCCATACTCACTGACCCCTAAAAAACACAGGTTCTAGAAAGCGTACAGCGTTGTTACACCGAATTAAACAGTCTTAAACACAATTGAATTACTTGAATTTCCTCGTCGAGAGAACAAAAGCATTATTAAATACGTAATTATTCACATTTACGTGGCGTGCAAGGTTTTAATTCAAAGTTTCGAGGGAACGTTCGATTTAATACTAGCTGAACTAATTGGTAACGTGGGCCGGAGTAATTTTGTTTACTACCTTTTAAACGACCCCACCCACTTGCATCTCATTAAGTGTTTTATTGTAATTACCGACTTCTCGGACGTAGTAAGGAACATTTTGTTCAACACGAGCATTTCGTGAAATTATATGAGTCAGCCGTCACGGTGTACGAGGTTCTTTAATTTCATGTTTATTTTACTTTTGTTGTGAATGTCTGGTTTGAGTCCTTTTGCATGGTTGTTAGTGTCCTTCAACTTGGTTTATGAAATCAGTACGGTTATGTTTTGTTTTTAAGAGGCCTACGAAACTAGGAGCGTAAATCACTCTAAACAAGGAGTTCTCTATGTGGTCTGTGTGGACTTGTTACTTGAAGTATCAATAGACTTGACTTGACTCTATAATGATATATTGAAGAACACTGAGTCAGTGAAAAGAGGTAATAGATCTTTGAAGGTGTCAAGTTGACACCTGTCAACATGATAATTTTTTCTTGAGTACCTTTTTAAAACCCCAAAATTTGCCTTCTACAAGACGCTACTTTGTTCTTTGATTATCGTTATCAGAACATTGATGTTTCAACAAATTGTGAACGTAGATTAAGCCGTTTAGTACGGTACACTTGCGTACAACAATCGCATTCGTTGCGAGCTTTACAACTTTCCGGAATGCGTCAACAACGCGACGAAATTTCCCAATTACACTGTTCAAGCCGACTGTACTCGACTGCACGCTGAATTTTTAGTATCTGATTCACAATCTTCCTAGAAAAAAGCCAAAATTTTCTCAAAAGGCTCACTAACTGTCATGTATTATCATAATTTTATATAAGCGCTACTGTTACTATGACCCGATACGTTTACAAGCACAATAATGATGTATTTTGCTTGCAAAGTGAGTCCAAGAAGCGACTGTTAGAAAATTTTATTGCCAAATAACGGCTGTTAAAATGAGTCATTCTATATTGCTGAGGTCACAAATTTCTTTATTCGACGCACTGGTGTGTAGAATACTAATACACGAACATGAGGAAAAAACAATTTGTCCTGCCATGTTGTTTGTATGTTTTAAACCGCATTTTAATTGTATATCTCCTTTCTAAATGCCCAAACGCAGGAATGCGGGTACTTACGATATTTCTTGTGCGTACTCACATAAATGTTTGTTGTCTTTGTATATTTTAAAATTCTTTTTGTATGTTGTGTATGTATTTGGGGTAGGAGGACGGTACTTAACTTTTTTTTTAACATTTAATCACATATTCGTTCAGTGCGTTTAACAGTCTGGTCGGGTAGGAAAAGGTTTATATGATGACATTTACCTGTTTCATCAGTTTTACAATACTTATCACCGTACATGACATATCATTTCATACACATTACATTATTATGGCATGTTTCCGGTCTCCCTTATGGGTAGAGAGTAGTCATGGTCATTTGGTGGATGACATGACATGAGTTTGAAACAGTTTATTTCAGACAAGACGATCCATTGCTAGTGAAAACCTGTCAGAACTTGCCAAACACGCAATATTCTTGTTTTACAACGGCTTTTCATAAAAAATAAATTATAAACATATAAAAACCGGCCAAGTACGAGTCGGACTTGCGCACGAAGGGTTCCGTACCAATTATTATTATTATTCTGTTTTTAGTATTTTTTGTTATAGTGGCAACAGAGGCTTTTGTAAAATCCTTAACAGTTGCAGTGATCTAATAGATATAAATCACGACAAGTTGAGCAAATTTCACAAAATAATTAGAGAGCACTACTCTAGTATGACTGAATGAATGATATTAATAAATGTGTAAGAATTTTAAATTGAGATATTTTGTCATCCAATCCTAGTTAATTAATTCAAGTAACTATAATTCAATGTATTAATGATGAGCTGTGATATATTTAATTTAATTTATTAATGTTGTGTGTTTAATTTAATTTATTAATGTTGTGTGTCAATTATTTTATTCTATTTCAATGCTTTTAATTGTATATGTTGTGTTTTTTTTTTAATTTTAATATCTGTTGTTTCTTATGTTAATTTAACGTTTATAGTAAATGATACTTTCTTTTAAATTTTATATAAAAAAAAGTGTATTTAATACTAAACCAAAATTATTAACACTACTTTTAAGCTGCTGTATTCTTAGTGTCAATTGTTTTTGTCAACCTAAAGTGCGAATTTTTTGTTAAAACAAATTTAACTGTTTTGATAACAATGTGTTTAACCTATAATTGTGCATGTGGTGTTAGCCTATAATTAATTGTTACACTTATAAATGCAGGTAAAATGAAATTATTAATGTACTGTGTAAACAATTGTTGGCTAACCAAATAAATAAATAAAAATAAATAATAAAACAGAAATACATAATCTGTAGAAATTTCAACTGGGTAACTATCACGGCTGATGAGATACAGCCTGGTGACAGACATACGGACAGACGGACGGACAGCGAAGCAAACTAATAGGGTCCGGTTTAAACCTTTGGGTACGGAACCCTAAAAACTATAATTGTGCCTTATCTCTTCGGATTCATCTTTACCCTCCCGTATTCCAGCTACAATAGAGGAAGACTAAGAAGGATGATGAATAATATTCTTTCGTACTTAATAATAAAACGCACATTAACAACTTACCCACCAAATACTGATCGCAGTTGTTATCCTTACAAGCCACGTTTCCGACCCAATGCCGTAATTAACGCTTGACCTTATAATTTGCTGCAAACGCTGCAGCGCTGGCACACGGATTGTCCTAATTGCAAAGCAATTACTTATAATCGTTATACTGCGAACTTCCAGCGCAAAGCGCTTTATGTTAGCGTATTCACAATTTCTCTGAATGGAATCAATCTTTATGCAAATATTTTGCATTGGTTTATGATTGACTGTGTGAAAATGATGTTGGCGTTTAAAGTGCAGTAACTTTAATATAATTTGAGATAGCATTAAAACACAAGAGAATGGAGATATTCAACATTGAACGTGTAAATCCTTCTTTTTGATTTTAACGAAGAAAATTTTTGCGATTTTTTTCGTGTTACAGCATTTATCATCATTATGCTTACTGCAGTCTTGGCCAACCCACGCCCCCTCTGAAACCCTTTATCTATCCACAGAAAGTCTTGCTGGCCTACCATGACGTCTTAAAACAGTATTGTTTTACTCCTATTCCAGTGTGGGAACGAGACAGACCTATACAGGACGTCTAGCGCCATCTCTTTACCACACTGGAAAAGTAGTAAAACAATAATGTTTTAAGACGTCATGGTAGGCCAGCAGATCTGTAGCACTTAGTTTTATGCAAAAGTCTCACTGTCAAGACAGATTGCAAGGTCACTGTAAAAGAAAAAGGAGACGAAAATGTCCTTAACTTTTTCTTTAAATGTTTAACTTTTCTTATTGACTTCTTTCTTCCTTATAGTGACTAGTATCTTCATCATCATCATCGTTTCAGCCCAAAAGACGTCCACTGCTGGACATAGGCCTCCCCCAAGTTACGCCACATTGACATAACATGAGGGGTTTTGCCTTAGTCGCCACGCTTGGCAACCCGCCTGCCAAGCGTGGCGACTAAGGCAAAACCTCCATGGCGACTGCAGTAAGGTTGTTACAAAAGCACAGAGAACGCTGCTGCCCATTCTCTGGAAAATCCCTTAGTCGCCACGGGAAGAAATGGTATGGTGTTATTCTTTACGTCCGACACCATGTTTCTTAGTTTAAATGTATTGTACTTAAGTCTTAAATCACAACAGCCGCTGGGGTTGATCTTCAGGTTAAGCCGCGTTTGCCTAGGTTAGTCCGTGGATGAGTGAGTATGCACACATACTGAGTTTCTTCCGTACATCGGAAAGCACGTTACGCTGTTGGTCCCGGCTGTCCTTCATTGATCTTTGACAGTCGTTTAGGTGTCGTATAAAGTAAGGTATTGATATTCGTTAAATTTTTGATCTATTTGATTTCATACCCGAGGATATTCTGTTCTAATTAAGTCTATAAAAGTACGAAGTTTTGACCTGGTTAAACTCGAGACGAGCAGAGAAGAATACCACGAATAAGATAGAAAGATAGATAGACCTATCTATCTAATGAGACGACGTCTATACTCAGCAGTGCATGGAACAAGACTGCCAATGATGATGCCGACGGTTATTTTAAGCCGTGCTTGCCTAGGTTGGTCCGTGGATGGGTGAACATCCATTACATACCAAGCTTCCTCCGTTATTCGGAGAGCACGTTAAGCCGTTGGTCCTGGTTATTTGTAAATCTTAGACAGTCGTTACAGGTAGTGAATGGCCCGAAAGTCTGACAGTCTTACCACGGGGTATGGTACCCAGTACCATCCATCCCTCCATATAATATATTGCTACTCAACTGCATCCGGTTAGATTAGAAGTCGACCCCATCATACTTTTATAGTCTTGTACTTCTCATAAAGTTCTTGCTAATACAAAAAAAAAGTCCAGAAGAGCCTAATTCTTATCCACAAATCTCATAGTTCATAACTATCCAAGCATTGCGATTAATTGATTTGGCCTAAAGCGCTTATTTCACAGCAAATTATTAGTACAATCAAATCAAAGGGTGTGGGAACTTGCAGCGCTGATCCGAGATTTAATTGTCGGACGTGTAGTCGTAACCTTTAATTATACATCGTTTATAAATAATGAGCTGAGCTGACGGTAGATATTATTTTCGTTAATTTTATAAATGGCAACGTGCGTTGGTCCGTACCTTGATAAATTTCGCAATGGCAACATCGATTATTTAGATTGTGTTTATTGAATTTGTGGATAAACATAGTAGATTTTGATGGTTTCTCTGATCTTGGATAAACTCTTTTGCGTACCATGGGTAAATCCCCTACATACAACTTATGCTAGCCTAGTACTTTTGCTGGGTTATTTTATGTTTCTTTTTATTTTTACTAATTGTCTTTTAAATGGTGTTGTTATCATCACAAGTTGTAATGTTTTCCTTCCTTTTTTTTGTTTGCAACCGCCAGTAGTAACACGGGCAATAAATAGTTTCCCTTGCTACTAAGTTCAACTGCGGTAGTAACACAGGCAATTTTTTTTTGCCCGTGTTACTGCTTGTAGTAAGAAGTAGTAGCACGGGCAAGTCACGATTTATGCCGAACGGTGTAAATTTCTAATTACCTACTTAGATGTTCAAGAAATCTCAAGAAAAAGGCTAGAATACCTCAAAGGTTGACATAATATTGTGTCTAACATAGTGGGAACGGTATTATAGACGCATTTAGGGTTAAGAATTTTTTTTAAATACATATTAATTACTTAAAATAAATTAATTATTATTAATTTGTTTTAAGCACAAATACATATGAACGTTGCGTTACACGTTGTATTCAGGTGTGTTGCGTTACACGTTGCACTGATGTGTGTTACTTAAACGTTGAATTGAGCAAACCAGGTGTTGGTATGGCAAATAACAAATAAAATGTCTGTACAATAAATAAAACAAATGCACTTGCGTTTGTAGTATACCGAAAGGAACAGCTGAAGAAGATGAAGGTCCCCACTTTTTTATTGTTACTTCAACACTGATGTACGCTCTTCACGACACCAGAGCCATAATGACCATAATGTCAGAATAATAATCAATCTATATGCATTCAAACAATAGCTACTGTTTTTTTTTTTTTGTTAAACAGTAGTCGTATGGAAATAACAAATGTTGTTTAAATGGTAATCCAAAACTTGAGATTCACAATTCTCACATACATTACAAGCGGTGTGTTTTTGATGTCCAAGAACCTATGCAGGACCACATCCACGAAGTGGCAGCTGTCAAATAAAATAAAACTATGTGTTTTTAATGGTAGGGTGCATTATCCTTTGTAGGCCAGTTGCTGTTTCGGGGTTGATTTTTCGTGCACCTCACGACTGGTTGTTAAAATGGGTTTAAGTGTGGGATTTTGGAAGACGATTCCCTAAAGTGACGTTATGAGAACTAAGGTCACGATCATACTCATTGATTGTATGTGGGATAAAATTGTACAATGTTTGTTCACGAAGTAAAACACACGCCTAAGTTTACGTCTCGTATAGGTGGCGGGGAAGATATTAAATTAATGGGATGATGTTCATACAAGCCTAATCAACAATAGTGTGATAAACTATGGTTTTCAGATCCTCAACTTTTTTCGATTCGACTGTATGATGGAAGCAAAACCAAAATTTGATTGATACGAGCGCTGGTATTCCCCCTATCTTCTAGACGAATGCTGAGAGTACTCTGGATCGGGAACTCAAAACAAATTATAAACATGGTAAATGTTCCGTCACAAGTAGTATTGATAGAGGTACAGAAGTTATGTTTTCCTTTGGTAAAGCACACGTTGACTCACTCCTTTCGAGAAAGTGTCAGTCAAAGATAGTCTGCGTATTTTCGATGATACCACTCATCAGGATCGAACCACTCACTGGATTGAGCTACATAACCCTCATGGTCATCTCGACAGAACGCCAATACATACCCAGATTGGTAAGAGAAGCTATCGAAATCACCAAATATAGGAACATCAAACGGGAGAATGGGTTTCAACTGCCAAGAGCCTGGAATCCAGTGGTTCAACTGTGTAAAAACCGAAAAAGTGCCGTAAAAAGTTCGCGGGTGGACACAGTGAGTTTCGTGTGCACGCACATCAGTTTATCCGAGATCATGGCGTTTTCAATAGCGCCGGAATATCTGGAACTCAAAACAAATAATAAACATGGTAAATATCCCGTCACAAGTGTTATTGATAGTGTTAGTGACTATGTCAATTTAAAAACTTATATCTCTGTACCTCTGTCTACCCCATGGAAGACTACAGGCATGATGTTATGAATCCTTTGCTCAACCACGCGAACAAATTACAACAATTCAGAATGTATTGCAACATATTTAAAAATGGCCACATCAGGCGAACAATTTACATTTAAAAGCACCTTAATATTAACCGAAACAATGACACGATTACGCAGATACGTATCAAAAAATCTGATTAAACCCTCGCCCGCCACGTGTCGAAAAAAATAATCTCCTAACAACGCAACCGTTAATTCGGCCTAATCCATTCGGCTCATAATTATTATATTCGTTTGTTCCTCGCGACCAAGTACGTTTCGTCTGCGCCCCGAATTCGTAATGAGCCAGGCTTTCCAAGTATCGGGTTGGCACTTATCGGGCGTGCCATCTGACTATTATATTACCAAAATACCACTTTAAATGCAACCCACTGTAATCCTATAATTAACTTAATATGTACCTTATGGCAGAAGTTACATGAACAGTGCGGAAAATGCATTTTCGATGGCGAAAATCGTAATGTCGATGGACCGCCCCTGCTATTAGAGGGTTAATTTATTCATTGCTGCTTTAAGTATATGTTTTCGTTAGATATTTGTTTACCTGTGCGAGGTATTTAGTCTTTGAATCTGAAACAGTTTAAGGTTCTGTTTACCTTGTTTTAGTAAATTGGAGAATTTACTAATTTGATGGTAGGACACGTCATTATTTTTGTAGGAAAAGTACAAGCCGTATTTTGTGTGTAGTATTTTCCACAATGATTCAACTAGGTAAATGTCCTCATTCCACATTATTAATGTTAATTCTGTGATGCTTTAAGTATTCCGACGTAGCTTTATCCTCGTTTTAGTTGGTGATAAACGTGGTTACTACGAACAATCATGTTTTATAATGTTTAACAATTATATGTAGATATTTTGATTAAGGAATTGTAAAACTGCAACACCTGGGCAAGTTTATTTATTGAATTGTTTATTGCACAACATAATTTATTGAGTAAAAAAATAACTCTATTAAAACAAGATATTTTTAGACCTCAGACTTCTAAAAGAAAGAAGAGACTAAGAAAATTCTAAATAGACCAGCTTTATCCATACTTAATCACCTTATTCCGCCCATCCACATTCAATGACTAATATTCCAACAAACTTATCATAAAACACACATTTACTCGATCAAATTAGAACGAACATTTCTTCACGTACAAAAACCCATTTAAAATCATGTCCAATACTCGTGCAAAACATGTTTAAAAACACGAGTTTATTCACTAATCTAAACGGATCAAATACAGCCAAACGATCACTGCATTTTAACGCATACCTTCTAAGCGATTCTCAATTATAACACGGTATATTAATTATTCATTAATAATATGCTATCGGTATGGAAATGTAAAGAAGTGCCGACGTGACACCTAAGTATGTTGAACCAAGCGATTTTAATTTGCATACCTATATCGGACACCCACATCGCAATAACGATTGGTAGCCGGATCAAAATGTAATTAAATCGTCAATACACGAACTGTATATGAACGGCGTACCAATAGTTACGTGGATGTACTGAGAATGGATGGGGCAGGACGCGCTGTTTGAAATGTTCAGGATTTTCATTTTCTGTCTCCTAATTTTTCCGTCATCTTATGAAGCTTAACGAAGTCATCAATTAAATACCTTTATCGTAGTAGAGTACATTCTATTTAAGTTATATAATTTTAAATAACTTCATCATCATCATTCATCATTTCAGCCCAAAAGACGTCCACTGTTAAGAGCGTTTATACCCTACGGCATTTCATACAAACTTTCAAGTCGTTATTTTCCGAAATGACTGAACAAATTTTAATGAAACTTCCTACGCATAAGCAGTATACATAGGTCTAAAAAATTACTAAAAAACATTTTCGAAAAATTATGTTACAGCTAAATTAGACCGATTTTTAGTTATCTATAGAAACAGAAATTTCCAATTATGTTCATTTTTAAAAGACATTTCGAAAATGTTTTTTAGTAACTTTTTAGACCTATGTATACTGCTTATGCGTAGGAAGTTTCATTAAAGTCGGTTCAGTCATTTCGGAATATTACCACTTGAAAGTTAGTATGAAATGCCGTAGGGTGTAAACGCTCTTATATAGAACATTAATTAAATATTGCTTTAGTAATAAGGACAAGCCAAACGGTAGCTTGGCAAGTCATTTGATAGAATCAGACAACAAATGTATAAAACGTATTTAAGTTTTCCTCTTAGATGAGGCTTACAATAACTCATGCTGTATAGGTTTGTATAGTTGTATTACGTGTTTTACGAACTGAGCTTTCTCATTTTGAATATTATTTGCGATGATTTTTATTTATGTTCCATCAGTGGAGTTTAATCCGAAAAAAATAGACTAGGTTGTCCAAGCAAACTCCAAGAACTGGTCCACCACACGCAACGGTTTTGGGTAGAAGCTTTTTTTTCGTAATATAATATTCATATTTCATCGGTCAGAGTAGCCGTGGCCCAGTGGTGGAAGCCCTGACTTACGAGCAGTAAGCCATGGGTTTAAACAGAGGCATTACATTCTGTAATTTATTTCATCATCGATGCAGCTCTCAACAGTAGAAGGAAAACATCTTCAGAAAGTCCTAGAACTAAAATTATAAAACATGTGACATCTACCAACGCGCACTGGGCCCGCGTGGTGGATTACAGCCCACTCCGCGGGAACATTATAGGATGATGATGATTTCATCGGTCACATCTAGAGAACTTTCATCCACGCCCATAGCTATGTGGCCCAGCGGTTTTGCCAAAGCGAGTCGCGATAAAACTACTAATGAACGGAGTAAGGCTTCCAAGTAACG
Source organism: Cerastis rubricosa (assembly GCA_949152445.1). Lineage (NCBI taxonomy): Eukaryota > Metazoa > Arthropoda > Insecta > Lepidoptera > Noctuidae > Cerastis > Cerastis rubricosa. Next base: position 9,507,127 of record OX424542.1, on the reverse strand, counting down.
GGTGCCCATGTACATAACATCGTAACGCTATGAATTATTGATATGAACACTAACGAATCTGATAAAACATTTGTTTTACACTGTTTATGGAACAGGAACGTGTTTGAAGAATTCGTGGCTTAATAACAATAGACGTACAGGCCCACTCCCTCGAGTTCGATTCCCAGTTTGGGCTGTTTAATTAAAAATCCGAAGACATGTGACATCTATCAACCCGCACTGGGCCCGCGGCCGCGTGGTAGATTACAACTCACTCCCTCTCATTGAGAGGAGGCCTGTGTCCCAGCAGTGGGAACATTATAGGCTGATGATGATGATGTATGGGCCCATCTCCAAGGTTAAGTACCGCTTGCCATGACTGGTACGTAGATGGGTGATCATCCATTACATGAGTTTCCTTCGTGCCTCGGAAAGCACACTAAGCCTTTAGTTCTGGCTGTCATTTTAGTAGACATTTTGTCAGTCGTTACGGGTAGACAGTCAACCAGTCTTACCAACGTGTTTCGTATTATCCAGTGTTAACCGCCAGATAGACTGACGCTCCATGTAAAATTGGGATTCAGTTGCATTCGGTTAGAGTAAAAGCCGACCTCAAAACAGTTGGGAAAAAGCTAGGCAGATGGTGGTGTTTATGGAACCGTTAAATGGCTCGCCCATTTCAATGGCAGCCACTTTTTGGATGACATCCAAGATGTTTCTCGAAGCCAGTTTACGTGATTTTAATAGATTTGTCAACGTTTTGCTTTATTGTTTTTATTGGTGTGACGGAATTCCTTTGGTGTCTGGCCCTTGCCTCATTCAGAAACTTTCATTGAGAAACATCGTTTCTTGAATACCATAACAATAAACCACGGTTGTCGACATGTGGGACGTGAGTACAGCTGTCATTGTGCCAATAGTCAATTTAACCAATGGCTTAATTGCCAAGAGCCTCGACCAATACCTGATTCTCATTAGGCAGCTGGATCAAATGCTGGATTCAGACAGCAGTACTTCTGGACACAGGGCTATTGTCCGGTGGTTCTTCTCTCAAGAACCCCGACCACCGGCAGCTCGGGTGCAGCTATGATGGACACGAGAAAAACAAGGGTTCTTCTCGTGTCCATCATAACCACTTCAGCCGAAAATTTTCACTTTTGGACATAGGCTACCTCCAAGGATGACACAATGCCCAGTCCTTGGATATTCACTTCCAGCTGATTCTCCAAACTTTCGCCAAGTCGTTGGTCTATCTAGTCTCTAAATTTCTAGTACGATAACCAAAAGGATTCCGAAGCTAGAGCTTTTCTACATCACTGTGAAATCATCAAAACAACAAATTCTTCTCAATTAATGCTTCACCTCTACGACACTGACTCTAATAACCCCCCAGCTAAATATAAGCGTGATGACAAATATATAGGTAAAATGGTTGCCAATAAAATGAAGAGCATAGTAAAAATTTTATTCCAATCATTTCATTACACCTCATTAATATTAACATCATATAATTATTTTTGTTGCGTATCGGATATTTGAAAATATTTTTTCTGTGTCTAGTAAATAACACGGTGGGACAAATTTAATAGACTTGATCTTGTTCTCTCGAATCAGAATGATCTAAATAAGAAAAGCATTATTGTCTATCTGTCAGTTTGTCGATTCTTCCGTCGACATAGCCCGTTACTACGGCGGTCATGCTACGCGTGCTGGATGAAAAAATAATAAGCTGTTAAGAAGATGAATGGATGGATGGGTTGTTTGTCGTAGTTCATTGTGGTTGATGGCTGAAAGTCTGCCCAGGGAGCAACAGGCATGGAGGTTCTTTAACCATTGTTAAATAACCTCCATGATGCCATTACATCATGAGAGCAAATCCTTTGCAGTTTGACAGCGAATTAAAAACATTTCTAAAACAAGATTTTAAATATAGGTGCGACGTTTTTTTATTTTCGGATTCTTCTCTGCAAACCATTTTAATTGACCCATATTAGGGGGTGCATAAGAAATAACTCGTTTATCATATTTGTGAGTCTATTATATTGTATTTATAAAGACATCACTTAGCTAACCATGTATTGTCATCCAATCTAAACGTATATGCAAACTTTCAGCTCAATCGGTTGAAGATAACTGTTTTAAAATTCAGTTGCAAGATTTGACCTTAACTAACATTGCATGTTAAGCAAAAGCTTGTAAAATGATGGCCAGTTCAGATGTACGAGGTAAAATAGATGTATCTAGAGACTAGAGTCTAAAGTCCTGTAAGTCTTGCAAGAAGTCTGTACACAGGTTAGTGCCAAACGATCAAGGATAAATAGGTAACATCGGGTGCCACTGTGCCAAGATTTCAACATTGAATTAATATTTTTTCTACTTAGTATGCATAAAGGCTTTTTGTAACCTACTATGTTACTATATATTATATGTTAATATATATATTCACTTTAGTAATACATCTTCAGTTTATTGGTCATTGTGATTGTAATGTCAGCTAAAAGATCAATAACATTGCATCATTACATCACGTCGTTTGGCAAAGCTGTACATCCACATTTCGCACGTTATGTTTAAATTCCATGACATGGGGAGCGAGCTTATTGCCATCAACCACGCACAAATCTAGACTCTGTAGCTGCTAATGAGAAATTTCTGAACGAAAAACCCAAAAGCACTTTGATATGCCCGACCCGGGGTTTATTCCAGTATAGCACCTGGGTGGTATCGCCCAGGTGAATAAAGCAGATCTTTTGTTGTCCTCATTTGACCTCGAAAGAATTACACCTAAGGATATTTCCCACGTGAATTAAGTCGACTAAAGCATTTGTTCACCTGGGAATTAATTCACCCAGGTGAACAAACGCGACTTTTAGTATTCATGTGGTGGACTTTTCACCCCCATAAATCATCATCATTTCAGCCGAAAGACGTCTACTGCTGGACATAGGCCTCCACCAAAGGGGGGGGGTTTGCCATAATTGCTAAGCTTGGCAGGTGGGTTAGCGATCGCAGTACGGTTGTTACAAAAGCACAGTCAACACTGCTGCCCATTCTCTGGCAAGTCCCTTAGTCACCTCTTACGACACCCACGGGAAGATATTAGATAGTGCTATTCTTTATGCCAAAATATACCATGCTAATAAATCTTTCAAATTAACGAACAAAGCCCCCCCCCCGCCGCTTATGTTGAATTATTTCACCTGGGAGATATCACCTAGGTGAAATTCTTCAGAGGTGAAATGAGGACATCAAAAGATCTACTTAATTCACCTGGGTGGCATCACCCAGGTGAACATTGTGGAATAAACCGACCCAGGAATCGAAATCAAAATCTCGTGCTCAACCACCACCACTAGACCGACGAGACAATCAGTATGTATGTAATGATTACAGTACGTATATCCATATTGCAGTATTTACATATCAGTTAGCGTAGATCACTAGACCTATTCTATCGCTGCTTTGGACATGAGGTTTAGTTGACAATCAGTATCCGTTTGTTCTGAATACACCTGATCTACAAATATAATCCTCAAACAAAAAATACTTGGACACTACCCGAAAGGCACACAATCCAAAAGTAAACAATAGTATCACCTCGAAGAAATAACATTAATAATAAAAATAAATTCGACTTTATCAAATCCAGCGGCCTATCATGATTAATGTACAATATAACACCTCCCATTGATAAGAGTGTACCAACTAATGATGGTAGAGATGAGTTTGGTGTTAATGCACTGTAATCTTACCTTGGATTTGACACGTGAAGAAAAAATAGGAACAATGTAGGAACGAATTTAAAAAGCACAAGGAAATTAGTTACTTTTTGAGAACGATGTAAATAAAAGCAATAAAAAAATAGCAACGGGAAAAGAACTGTGTAACGCGCTTCCTCAGGAAATCAGGATGGCAACTAATCGTTTGTCCTTTTATAATAGGTCTTTACCTATGAAATTGCCGTATTGCAGTACAGACTTTTTCAAACAAAAAAAAGTTTTGATTGGCTATGAGTTCTAAATTCAAATCAATTTTGTTTTAAAAATATGACATCCTATTTACAAAATCAGTCTTTTGTTTATTGATTAGCGTTGTATTTTCATTACATTTCAACATTTTTCCTCATAATGGATACTTTGAAATTTCGTGTAATTATGGAATATGAGTTCCGTCGTGGCACCAACGCGGCACAAACGACCCGTAACATCAACGACGTTTACGGAGAGAACTGTACAAACGAACGCACAACCCGTTATTGGTTTGCTCGGTTCCGTTCTGGGAATTTTGACTTGAAAAATGAACCTCGTGGTCGTCCGGAAACTTTGGTCAACATTGATGAATTAAAGGTGATTGTTGAAGCTGATGAAACTCAATCTACAGCTGAGCTGGCAGCAGCTTTTGATGTTAGCATTAAAACAATATTGGTCCATTTGCGACAGATTGGCAAGATAAAAAAGCTTGATAGATGGGTGCCCCACGAACTTAACGATCGCCAGCGCAACGTACGCGTCGAGACTTGCCTTGCGCTGCTTAACAGGCACATAAATGAAGGAATTTTGAACCGAATTGTTACGTGCGACGGAAAATGGATTCTTTTTGACAATCGAAAGCGCTCAGCAAGTTGGTTAGATCCTGGTTCGGTACCAAAGCAATGTGCAAAACGAAAAATGACCCCTAGAAAGGTGATGGTCACAGTTTGGTGGTCTAGTGCTGGTGTGATTCATCATAGCTTTTTACAAAACGGCGAGAGCATTACTGCAGATGTGTACATTGAAGAACTGACCACAATGATGGCGAAACTCGCACGTCTGCAACCAGCTTTGGTCAATCGGTCGTCTCCACTGCTACTTCACGACAACGCGCGGCCCCATACTGCACAACAGACCGTCTCTAAGCTGCATGAGTTGGGTTTGGAAGCTCTCCCTCATCCGCCATACTCACCAGATCTTGCGCCTTCCGACTATTACTTTTTCCAAAATTTGGACAACTTTTTAGCGGGAAAAAAATTCAATTCCCGAGAGGCAGTACAAAACGCCTTTGAAGAGTTTGTTGTCTCCCGTCCAGCTGATTTTTTCAAGAAGGGCATCCATAAACTGCCACAGCGTTGGCAAAGATGCATTGATTGCAGGGGTGATTACTTTGAATAAAAGAAATAAATAAGTTCGAAAAAAAAATACTTTAACTTTTTTCAAACAAAATGGCAATTTCATAGGTAAAGACCTAATATTTAAGAATTTTTATATTGATATATATTTATAGTATTTTGATATATATTTATAGTATTTTATATATCCTTAGTTTGTCTTATTAAATTATTATTATTTTTTACCGATAGACACCTACCACTGTTTGTCTCTGCATCGCCCAAAGGTTGACTGGTAGAAAATGCCTATGGCATTAAGTCCGCCACTGTACATTGTACTTGAAGTGTTAAATAAATAAATAAATAACTGAACTTAACTTTAATGAAAATGGCTGTCATGAAATTAATAACAACAATGAAGAACAATAAAAGACTCGCCACACAGAAACAACAAACGACATTTTTAACGACTATATCGGAGCAAATGTGAACCGGAGTCATGACAACGATTAGACAAAAGCTTTTGACGGCACAAACACTCGTTTTGGGGACAATCATTATGAGAAAATCTTACAAATGACTAAAACACGGTAATAAAGACATTCATAGATGTACACAATGTACTTGTGGACGACACTCACGTTTATGATGTGTATCTTAGAATAAAAGTACCGCTTCACTGAGAGATGCCGCGGGAGAAACCTGATTGTTATAACTAGCAAACTTGGGTAAAAACAAATCTGCAACACCCTTACCTCGTCTCATCGTTAAAGTCGCAAAGACAGAAACAAGTTTAGAATCAAATGAGACAAATATAATCAGCGTATAAAATCAACACAATTAACTGATTAGCGAGAAACTAATGTCTGAATCTAAAATTGATACTATAAAAGAATCTTAAAATGAGAATTCTCATTAACAGCTAGAGTAGACAGACTTGATTGAGCAGATCTAATCAAATCAAAAATGTAAATTGCAACGTAAACTTTTAACGACTAATGATTGGAATTGAGAAAGAGACTAAAATAAACTCAACAGTAATGATGCAATGTTTAAACAAAAAGCAACACAAACAAGGAGACACGATTCAATAAGACAAAATTAATTAACAAGATTAAAAACTGAAAAATGACCGCAGTAGGCGTATCGCGAATCATACAACATTAATAACGCAAACGTTACGATTTAGATATGCGTACGCGTCGAACTGAACAATGACACAACATAACTGTTGTCAAGAATTTTTTGCTAGGCCATTCGGTACTTTATGTCCCGTATATAGTCAGTAAATCGTTACTGCGTACATATTTGGCACTGGGTCCCTCTTTAAGTTTACCGCTAAGCACATGTATTAGCGCTGCGAAGTCTCCCTGAGCTGAATTGTAAATCGTATCGCATAAGTAGATTATATTTTCTGCTATTTCTACTGGTCCATTGTTGGTACTGAGAAGGATGGTGGAATGAGGCTACTGTGCGGACTAATTTATTAATTTATTGGTGCAGGAGGATGTGAGTGTGGTGATGATGATTCTAGATTGTTAATGACGAATTGGAATTGTGATTTACGTGAGGCAAGTATTAACAAAACTATTAGGCATAGTTTCATCTACGAAGAGTTAAAATTAGATAAAGGATGGTGTGTGAAATGCATCAATATAAATATTCACAAAGATGATAAATTCAATTGATTTCTGCTTTGAGCTCCATTTGAAATTTTGTCAGTATTTTGCTTTCTGTTGCCATTTTGATCACGTTCCTGAAAGAAACAAAAATACGAATTAATCTCAAATTCTACCGGTACAAGACAAGTGAATGCAAGGAATGTGAAGATTGCATAAACTCTCCATGCAATTGTAACGTTCTTGCTCAAACATTCCTGATTAAAATATTAATGTTGTACAAGTAATATCTAAATATAGAATGAAAATTCAATTGCTTATATCAATCACGCGTCGACACCAGTCGAGCACCTGTTTCTAGATCGCGACCGAGAAATCTTGATCGTTGCTGTTCGTAGCCGTTCAGAATGCGCGCCGCATCGTGCACAGGACATTCGCGCGACTGGACCAGAGAATGATTGCTATTCCATGTATGTTCTCGTATATAATTATAAAATATGCTGCGCCCCGTGCGCTGACAGATGGCCCACTCTACGGTGATGCCAGCTCAAGGGATTATGGCTTTTTATTAAAAAAAAAAAACAAGTTTTGTGGATGATTAGACTTAATGCCATATTTTTTATGACTTTAACATGTTGATATACAAATTAGACTCTTCTCTCATTTTAAATACTGGGTTAAGGATTTTGAATGGTCACGTTAAATAAAATATTTATTTAAGTACAGGAACACCAACAGCTATTAAAACATGCATAAGAAATACCAAACAATTTGGGAGCGTCAATAACTTAAAAGCTGGCAAACCCTTACCACCTACTTCATCCAAGACACAATTATTTATATGACAGCTAAGCTATTGTCTCTTTTCGTACATTTACAAAGTTTTTAAACGTTCCATGTACCTACAATACATGTAATTGCGAATTCTGACAGCGAATGCGCTTTTTGTTATTTTATTTGCAGAATCACGCAGTTTACTTGGAAAAGATTTTTTAGGAATTAGTCATTCTTCATTTTCTTCGGTAAGCTTTGATTAAAATCTGAATTTATTTTAAAGGGTCAACATCCTTTGTGTGCGCTACATTGCTTTGTATGCGTTTTGAAGCTCGGGAACTTTAGCAGGAAAATTAAGAAAATCACGTAATAATGTGCTCATTGGGGATTTTCCGTTTAACAATTAACTTACATTAAAAATGGAGGTAAACATATTCTAGAAGATTAAATTTTAGGAATTTATATTATGCTTTTCGGGTTGAATACTTCTCTTCATTATCACTTTTAGTTTTGTATTATAAGTTTGCACTAATGATATGAAAGAAAAAGGGGAAATGATAGTGTGACAGTTGTCAGAAGAGAATGGAAGAATAAAACGTGTTGCGCCGACCCCAGTTACATGGGACAAGTGCAGAAAGATGATGATGATAAGTTAAACACTAAAGAAACACTAAAGGGACCTCTCAACCAATACAGAAACATAACAATCCTAAACTTCTTCTTTAATTTAGTATCCTTAGGTAAGATAACTCCTGTAATTCAGGAAAAAAACACAATATCATAACAGGGCTCTTTTTAGGGTTCCGTACCCAAAGGGTCAAACGAGACCCTATTACTGAGACTTCTCTGTCCGTCCGTCCGTCCGTCATTCTGTATCTCATGAACCGTGATAGTTAGCCAGTTGAAATTTCTACAGATTATGTATTTCTGTTGCTGCTATAAATCAAATCAAAATCATTTATTACAAGTAGGCCAGTTACAGGCACTTTTGTATAGAAATATTACAACAAATACTAAAAACAGAATCAAATAAATATCCCTCGCTCCCATACAAAAAAGTGTCATTTGTGCTCGTTTTTATAAATAATGGTACGGAAGCCTTCGTACGCGAGTCCGACTCGGTTTTTTTCTATTCATACCAATAAAAACCTATTTTTTATTTTCCATTAAGTAGGTGTATTATAAGCAAATATATTCAAATAGAATATGTTCAGTCCTGGCATAAAACCAAGAAAGCTTTCTACGAAAATAAACGTGTACAGGATAATGAGCCAAAACGCAATAGTATGTAAAATCATTTTTGCAAAGTTTAAATGCAGGGCACGTATCTACGAACATTTAATAAACTATTTGTGAGTCCATTTTTCTATGTAAAGTAGGAACGTTAGTAAGGGGAACTACACACTTTTTCAAGTCGGTACATTCAATTGGACAGTATTTACTGAACAACAAAACCGACTGGCAGCAATTAATACTGTCTCGTTGTCAGTAAGCCATGGGTTTGAACCCAGGCAGGCGCTTTACTTTGTGTAATTTATTTCATCACCGCTGCCCTCAAAAACGGGAAGGAAAACATCGTGAGGAAACCGGCATGTCCTAGAACCAAAAATTCGAAGACATGTGACATCTCTCATCAACCCGCACCGGGCACGCGTGGTGGATTACAGCTCACTCCCTCTCATAGAGATAAGGCCTGTGTCGCAGCAGTGGGAACATTATAGGCTGATGATGATGATGATGACTGTCTCATTGGTATATTGGTCGTCAGCTTGACTGCTGACCATGAAATCCTGAGTTCGATTTCCAGGTCGGAAAAAGTGTTGTTGCATTTTTCCATCAGGAATTTCTCAGTTGCGGCCACGGAGTCTGGATTTGTGCCCGATTGATGGCAATAGGCTCGCCCCGTATTATATGGGACTTAAAGATAACTGGCGAAATGTGAGTGTACTATTAGGTACACCGCTGCCTACCTCTTTGGGGATTAAAGGCGTGATGTTATATAAATACTAATACCTGACAATTCGCTAATCTGTCATTTTCCGTTTCTGACATTCTTCGCCCAAACCATTACTAGTACTACACATTATGACATTACTCATCTAAACTAATAATATTATAAGGAGGAAAGATTTGATTGTTTGTTTGTTTGTTTGCATTGAATAGGCTCCGAAACTACTGGCCCGATTCGAAAAATTCTTTCATTGATATATAGCCCATTTATCGAGGAAGGCTATAGGCTATATATCATCACGCTACGGCCAATAGGAGTGGAGCAGCAATGAAAAATGTTGCGAAAACGGGGAAAATGTGACGCAAACGAAGTTGCGCCGGACAGCTAGTAGTACATATTCGTCTTTCCTTCGGCTCGTTCCGATCGGCAAACTTTGATCGACAACAACCCTCGCTGAAACATGTGAGCTGAACTGATCCGTTTTATTCTCGAGCATAAGTACTTATAAGATTCTGTAGCCTGGCTTTGCCTACCCGAACAATTTGTATGTAGCATCCTTTATAAACTGCATACAAATATACTATTCTATTTAAGTCGAACATTTTTTGTAAGGCATCAGCAGTGACACATCATCAAACGTACCGTGGGATACACCTCATCCGTTCTGAGGAAACGAGCATTGATCACCACACTTACTCATTACATTACATGTTGGTGATTACAGGATACGAAATCGTGGCTTCTTCATGATGTGTAAGGAACACATCATGAAGAAGCCACGATTTCTATCGCAGAAAATCACGAAATCACAATCGAAATCGAATCGAATCGTATGACCCAGAAAGTGTATGAAAATATCTGGGAAAGTAACTTCTTAATGGAGCACCTTTTTTTCGACGTTTTAGAAGTAAAAACCTGGGCACAAAAAAAAAACACATACAGAAATTAAATGATTTGGAATGACAATTGTGATTAATATATACGAGTACGGATATTGGTAGCCAAGAACCAGGAAGAATGGCAAAAAACGGGTTGCAAGTGAAAACTTGAATATTAACGTTGTGCCTTCATTTATTTTGGAATGGTTAGGGAATAATTTTGCACGAATTGCTTTAATTATCAGTATAAAAATACTATCACTTATATTGTAAAATACAATATTCATTTATTGCGCTATCGTACACAAACATGACAATTTAAATTACATTAAAAATTTTAACACTTCAGAACTATTAATCCGTCTTACGAAATTTACCTCTTTGGAGAAACCGAAGGTTTTGTTTGTGCATAAGATAATTATCATATTTTGGAAACCCAAACTCAATGACAGATGTCATAAAGTTCAAATTCCTTCGTAACCTAATGTCAATCCGTCTTACGAATTTTCGATCAAGACACGTGACCGTCAGGTTATGTGTCATAAAAGTGCACAATGCCGCTAAAGAAGTTTTCACTTCCAAAAAGGGGAGCACTAGCAGGCCTATACCCAGCAGTGGGTGATTCCGGGCTGATTTGATAATGATGACATAATATGGATAGGTAATTTAAGTTGATAGTCAATTAGTTAAACATTAAATTTCCCTGGATTTAATTTAAATTGTTTTATGCGTAAGTTCAGTTGTGTAGGTAATATGCTTTGAGCATTCTATTAATTCTTGCCCAAATCTGGAAATAGCATATAGGTAATATGCATACACCCGAATTTGTCTGTTAAACTTACTATAATTATACCACCGAGCAATTACAGCCACGAGCCGCTTATATTTTTAAAATAATACCTCAGTTGCATTTCCAGTAGGCTTTAAAAGCTCAAAGAATATGCAAAGATAAAATTCCTCAGAGCGAACTACGCTAGGAATGGATTGTTTCATTCGAAACGCAGTCACGGTTCTAAAATTATGTTCAGTCCTAAAAGGCAATCCTTAACAGCTTAGTAACGTGTCCGTACTTATTAAATCATGAATCAGTTTTGTATTGCAACGACGTTAGGCTAGGGCCTGATGCAAGACCCACCATTAGTTAAACTCTCATCAGCCATTCCTGGCCAAACGTCAGTTATCGACATTTTATCACTTAGACTATGAACACGTATAAATACAACATACCGCTAGCCTATTTAACGGCTAACATATGAATACAAAAACGATTAATATCTCAGCTCCCACACTAAGGGCGCTAATATAAAATTCTGCATCCGATGCGCACAGTTACGCACACAACAAAATCCATTTCGCGCATCCGGCTGTGCGTTTGCGCATTCAACACGCAAGCGCCATCTGTGACAAGAAAGCGCATAACCTCATTAGAAACCTAACACACAAATTGAGCTCAGCTCATCTAATAATATTATTATACATATTCAAAAGGGCTCCGTTCGTAATGGTCGAAATGACCCGCATTCGGCTTTTAATAGTCCAATTAACATTTGGAGTCACGTTTAGAAAAGACAATGGCCATCTTCGTGGGGGCAGCGTAGCCTGGCACATTGGCAGAGGCGAGCTTTCCATATTAATGTATGTTTGTTAGCGGTAAAACACGTACTGATGACGTAAACCCGCAAGCATGTGCGGGTTGGCTCATACTTTCTGTTGAGGTGGGTTTCATTAGGTTGTTATGTAGGATTAATATTGCCTTGTACCTAACATAAACGTTTGGGTACGCCTTGATAGAATTTGAATAAGGCCATTTCTGCTGAATTTTTAAAGCGTCACACGGTGTTGATTCTCAGAATTTCGCCTATGACTATGACTTTGAATGTGTCTTAGGTTACAAACTTCCATTCACAGACTACGGGTGGTCTTCAAGAATCATTGAAGCAGTTAATTTTCCATCGGTAGCTTGTACTCATGTGGTCTTGACCTTATGTTCAAGTGCTTTATAGGCCGTATCACATTCCCCATTCTGGTCACCTACAATCAATATATTAAGTAAGACTAATGAGTACCTAGTATCCATTGCCTAACGAATCATCAAGTAGTGTATTGACGAGTAGACTACACCTTGCGCCATATTGCGATTCATTAGTTGTTTCCAATTGTATTGTTCTCGGAATATCAGAACCGTTGTTTACAGTAACTGTCTGTATGGTTCGGTTAACGACACTTTGAAATAATTAATGGCTCGTCAATTTCGTGGCGGAGGACTTACCGTGAATCGTAATTGAATGATTGTTTTAGCTAAATCGGAAATCAGGATTTTATAATACTGGTGGTCAGGGGTCTAATTTTGATATGGCCAATATAGCCGTCCATCTTTGTAAAGTCGAAACAATTCAGTATCCAGAAGGGAACACAGTTTGAGAAACTGATACTTTGAGCAATCGTTTAAAAAGGAATGAGAATTGTCGCGCTATATTTCTCAGCCTGATCACTATGTACGGTAAGCCTGTCTCTTGCGAGAAGCAAGCCAAGTACTTAGGAGTCTTACTTGACAACCTCTGTCCTTTGCGGCGCACATCAAAGCACCTCGCGACCGAGCTACCTTTGCTATGGGTAGGCTTTATTTCATGATTTCGGCAAAAAGCAAGTTGTTACTCAAGTGCCATTTGCGCCTCTATAACGCAGTGATCCGACACATTATGACGTACGCTTGCGTCGTGGTCGTGTACACACATACCAAGGCTAAGTACATCCATAGGATGCAAACTTTGCAGAACCGGTACTTACGTAGTCACGGGAGCCCCATATTATGTCCGAATTCTCAGCCTTCGAGGTCCGTCGCAACATCCCGGTCCTTGCCCTCGCCGACCTTTGGTCGAGCCAGCCCGCGATGCTGTGCCAGTAATTTTAAATCAGCACCTAAATAATGATATAATTCATATGCAACCTGTCCCCATGCAGTCCTCCCCCAGCGACGCCCTAAGCCGAGGCTCGTACCCCACAGGGGTGCCCTTAGTGTGTAGTCGCTTAGTTTGTATGTAGTTTTATGCCCTGGCCTTACACTCGAGGCACCCACAGGATAGTCCAGTTAAGCAGACGACAACCTCCTTGGTTAAATTGCGAGATGCCTTTCACAAAAACAAAAGCGGCATATTTGAGCAACGAGATTTGTTAATTTTGTTCAGAAGACGTTGAACATTCTTTAAGCATCATTTAAGGATTCCAGACGAGAGTGAGAGTTGCCTGTATATAACCTTTTCATTCTTTTAAACCTGAACGGATTTTGATGAAACTTGGCGCACAGGAAAAATGTCATGGCCTGGGTCAGGATATATAGGCCTTTTTATCCTGATAATACTCGCATCTTCCCGTGGTAAAATTTCCGTCTTTCACACAGGTGAAGCCGCAGACACGAGTTAGTTACTAAATAATTATACATCCAACTGGTTTAATAGACACAAGTGTTGTTTACAAATTAGTTCATTTCAACCAGCATTAGTCGATTATCTAAAATCGATTAATTTAACACTCGAATTATCGATATAAATAAACATAAGGCGAGTTATTAAGCAAATTCTTAGCCTATTGAAATTGCTATTGAATATAGCCTTTCCTATGTGCGTCGTTACTAAAATGGTTTTCTAATTAAATTAAGTTTCTCTTAAAAGGCAGGTATATTAATTATATTCGAAGCTACTTAAATAATATCTTATGACTTCGAATTGCTGGATTACATGTTAATTAATACTGGATAATTTAAATTGTAATTTAAACCCTGATTCAGGGGGAATAATTTACTTCACTTATAGATTATTTTTTTGTTACCTGCAGATTTTTATAATTATAATTTTGAGGATCATAATAAGTACTCTAATTTACTACATTGTCTTAAGATGAACTTAAAACAAGTGACTGCTTAGTTTTAGAATATAAAGTGTTTTTTAGCTACTAGTCACAAGAAAATCAATGATAATTGACAAATAATGAACAATGACAGTGCGTTTCCGATTTTGAAGCGAAGCTCGGCAAGGAAATAAATGATATCCAATTCTTTTTGTATTACACCACTGAAAAAATTGTGTTAATTTTGGCAGAGTATTTAACTGACTACTGTCAAAACATTGTATAAACTCTTCACCATTTTTAAAACTTAGTAACAATGATCATCAAAATATATGCCTTTTTTCAGAAAGCTTAAGTAAATGAAATATTTTCAGAATTGATTTATTACAAGTTGATTTTGTTTTGTTTGTGGATTTTCCTACAATTTTTTTACGTGTGTTACGTGATTGTGTGCTTTTGACTTCCTCGTTGGTCCAGTGGTCTCAAACGCGACTGATGAGCATGAGGTCCCGGGTTCGATTCCTAGGTCGAGCATAGTGTTATTGGGTTTATCCATCAGGAATGTCTTTACCCCGGAGTCTGGATTTTACCCGGTGAATGACAATATGCTCGCCACCTTTTACGTGGGACTTGCACATTACTGGCGAAATTGGCTGTACCATCATCGTCACCAGCAGGCCCCGACATACGACTTTCCGAATCGTAATCGAATCCGAGCGTTTGTGAAAACGAGGGCTGCCCCCGTAGAAGACAACCGTGACTCTAAACTATTCGAAAACCTTCATCAAATTAGTTCTTTGTCACATTTAGCTTGCTACTTGCCAACACGGTCACTTTTTCTTGTGTGGCATGTCTATTCTGATAAGGTTCCAAGCATGGTTGAGGTTTTGTTTGGCCAACTGTGCAAGTGTCCAAGTTGTGCAACATTATAAATGCGGGTTCTGACATACGATCGTCAGATTCGATCAATTGTAGTATTTCATCTTGATTTATGTTCGAGTGTAGTGCACGCCAAGTGTCGTAAATTAACAAGTTAACGGCTAAACTTGACTATCACTACGCTTTGACGTTTGAGTATCATTTGTCAATGGTTTGGTGGGTTAGATTTTGTTGATGTGATGTCGTCAAATGCAACAATCTAATTGCATTCGGATAATAATATTATCCGAATTCGAATAGCTGAACTGAAATATGAATTTACATTTTCGACATAAATTTGTGTGGGTGGTATATTATGCCAGATAGGCATCTCTTTCTTGTTTAATTTGTATGAAAAGCTTTCCTGTGAGTTGAAGGGAATCGTCATAAATAATAAGAAGACGATGATGAACATGAGAGTATTTATGGATTCCATAAAAACTATTTTGTTTCTTGTTAAATTATTGCTGGAGTGACCAGAAGCAATTACGATACATTTCAAATTGAAAACTCCTTACGGCATCTTAATCTGCAGAATCATGTTTGACAATGCTCATTTCGAGCTTTTTTATATATATTATGAAGCCTGCTGTGCCGAAAAAATAGAGTGTATGAGACCCCAAACTTTCAAGTCCTTATTTTTCGTAATGACTGAAGCGATTTTAATGAAACTTAAAACGCATTAGCAGGATACATAGGTCTAAAAAGTTACTAAAAACATATTCAAAAAGTCTATTGCAAAAAATAGATGATTGGAAATTTCTGTGTCTATGGATAATTTATAATCCGTCTAATTTTGCTCTAACACTAGTTTTCGAAAATGTTTTTAGTACCTTTTTAGACCTATGTATCCTGCTTATACGTATGAAGTTTCATTAGAATCGGTAAAGTCATTTCGGAAAATAAGGACTTGAAAGTTTGTATGAAATGTCGTAAGGCGTAAACGCTCTTATTCATGACAACACTAGACAAAACCAACTGCCAAGTAGCTCCTACGCAAAAAATTAAAATTCACTGCATCCTTTCAATCCACCACTGATAAAATCATCAACCAATAAAACCATCTAAGAAGAAACCCATTAATTTATTGGGTCATCGCACCACACAACACTATGACATTTCCGTTCACGTATATACCCTAATTAAGTAACATGTTGACAATAAAACGCCTTATTTTAGTACCCAACAATTACCAGATGGACTCTTTTATATTTTTTCTCCATCTGACTTGCATCGAAATAGTGAGATTATTACTATAAACAGTTTTTATTGGCAACAAAAGGTGAACTAAGCGGATAGAGGAGTCTCCATACGCATACAGAATAGGTTTTTAATTGTTTCAAGCAAGCTCGGAATAACGAAAGGATATTGGTATTCTCAGAAACTTCGTGTTGGTTGTAAAATCGTAACTTGTTAACTGATCCGCTTGCTAGCTTTGTTTTAAAGACAAAAGAATAATTTAGGAATCGCACGGGGGTCATATTAATTGGGAGATTTTTTGTTGTGATATTTTCAATCAACACTTCTGCGGTGGGACTTAATGTTACGAATACTGATTGGAAACGTGTCTCGATGCTTTGTAATTGATTGGAAGAAAACCCTTCCACACCCATCCCTTTTCATTACTATTCTTCATTCTCTAGCCCCCCAATTTATTTGGGGTCGAAGCAGCATGTCTTCTTCTTCCATACTTCGCTAGCACTTCTCAACTTATCATTAACGTACCTCCTTTCTTGCCATATCGTCCTACACGTGGTCCATCCATCGTTTTTTTGGTCTTGTTATTGTTTTGCAAAATTATAATACCTACACAGCTCAGGATCTGTTTGGTTTCGCTACTGAGCTGTATTTTTGAAACTGATTATAATCATCCAGGAGCTACTTGCCTAGCGAAGATCAGTGTTTATAAGCTTTTCAAAGTGTTTTTTTTTTACTCTTTTAGAAAAAGCCCAGAGTCAAAGACCAACTTCAAAGAATCTAACTTAAGATTAACGA
This sequence comes from Cerastis rubricosa, assembly GCA_949152445.1. NCBI lineage: Eukaryota > Metazoa > Arthropoda > Insecta > Lepidoptera > Noctuidae > Cerastis > Cerastis rubricosa. The sequence continues at coordinate 9,490,087 of OX424542.1, read as the reverse complement.
GTTTGTACCAATTTAAAACAACATTCAAATTAATTCCAAGCACTTACTTGATTTAATAAGATTCTAACAACAAATGACAATTGGAAGCTAGTAAAAACAATTTAATTACATTGAACAAGTCTGAACAAATTAAACCACTGTTAAGGAGATTGGACGAAGTTAAAACGAAACACGAACTTTTTTACGCCATAAACTAGACTGTTAGTCATTACTTCTTGGATTTCGCTTCGAACTGACTTATAGTGCTTGTATCTTATGGCATTTAATTGATCCCGAGCTTATATCCTCATTCATAAACTCGCGACACGTTCGAATCGAAAGCAAATACACCATTGCTTTTTCTGTTCGAGGTCCGAGTTCTACTAGTCTTTTGGAACAGCATTGGATGTTGTCAAACGCGGGATTATGGTGTAAATTGAAGGCAGTTCGTTGTGAATAAGGTTGACGGTCGAGATTTCTCGTTTTCTTTAATTTATTTTCCTCCGGGAGGTGTCTAATGACCTGCTGCGTGTGGCCCGACATTTTTATCGACCAGTGAGGAGCTTTGACAATATTTCTCGAATATTAATGTCGATACTGTATCTGTAACCAATTGGTATATCTAAATAACGGCCTCGAACTCACGGATATTTATTTAAACTAATTGAATTGCATGTATTTGCAATTTTAACAGAATATTACATAGTGTTGTTGTATTTTTAGTTAAGATAAAACTAGATGGAAATTGTTGTGAACAAATGAATATGTATGCCGATAAGTTTTGTCTACAATACTATCGATAGCGGGAATATTCGATGAATAAACTTATGTTTTTATGTTGTAAACGTGTTGTTTTAATAACACTTTTTAAGTTAAAATACAATATTATGAAGATAGTGATAAGTAATGAGACATCTTTTTTTACAGATGTGAAATCATCAAATGACCCCTCCGACTCTGAGCGAAGCGGAAGAGAGTGTCAGACTTTGACTGACTAAAACCCATCCATGCTTCTTCTTAGCCCTTTGTGTTCCAGGGCCACGGTATCTCTTTCGGACAGTCCCGCAGCCCGAGAATATTGAAACACCTTGTGCCAACTAAAGTCTATTGTATTGATACTCATGAATCATCGATATTATATAAGGAAAACCTCTTACGATCTTCAAAGTTAAATTTATTTTAATTAAGTATCAACATACAGTTTTTAATGAACTGCAGTTACCTTCATCAAATTAATCGACTTAATGAAATTTAATTTAAAGGTTACTATTTCTACTACGAGCATCTTTCAATATTACTAATACTTCAACTTTTTTTTAAGTTCTAAACATTCCAAACCTATCACAAACGGACCCAAAAATCTATTAACAAACAGTTCTACGAAAAAACCTAGTACCCAAAGGCGCTAAAAGCCGAAAGCTGGCCCAAAGTGTGACCAATAAAAAAAAACAAAAAAAAAGCCTGGCATGGGCCATCGCGAGGTGTAAAATAAACAGTCGAGTTTGCCATTAAGGTCCGGTCCTTTGCTTGTATTAATTTGTATTTAAGTGTAGTATACAAGATAAAGTAAATATATGGGCACAGCGCAGTCGGGTCGGCTCTTGTTACGTGTACGATTGCTATGTTGTTTGTGGAGCTTGTTTTTTTTTTGGTTCTCTGTGGTATTAATTAGGAATGTCTGTTTCGGTTGTGCTCTTGAGACTTGAGTCACTATTCTGTGTTGTATGGTTGGTTAATTCTTTTGGTTACTAATTTGGAAATAAAATTACGAAGGAACTGATTCATCATCATCATTCTCTTGCCCTTATCCCAATTTGTTTGGGGTCCATGCGGCGGCGTAGCATGTCTTGTTCTTTCATACTTCTCTATTACTCGTTATCTCATCAGATACCTCCTTTCTTGCCATATCATCCTTCACGTGGTCCATCCACCTTTTCTTTGTCAACTCTTTTACCCATCCACATTCATACTCAAAACTTTCCTCACGACATTTCCCTCATCCTGTGGACTAAGTACATTTGAAATATTTTGTTCTAATCAATCAATAATTCATTAGTTATTTAAGTGACCTTTCCAACAAAATGCATTATTATCGCCTTCAAAACTTTCTTCAAATTGTAGAAAAGGGAATGATATTCCCATATTGATTCATTCCTTTATTAATTCCACTTCGTATAATCATGGCATAACATATTTTCTTTTTTATCAAAAAAAAACAGTCAGTATCTCTGCTATCATCAAAAATAAATCAATAGCAAGTACTTCCCATCGTGTATCCTTCGACATACACGTAATCGTTCGTGACATCGGATGACTTCGGTGACACCTCGAATGTGCTCATTAAGGGTGAAAGTTAACACAAAGGAACGAATATTTACTTGACGCCCATACAAATACTTGTATGCTTTTATGTAATAAACGGTATTTTATGTAGTTAAGGTAAGGAGTGGACGAATAAATTTAAGAAATAAGTAAATACTTATTCATCGAACCAGTGCTGGATTAAAGCCTTAGCTTATACGACAAGGTCTGTGCCTGCCGTATCTAAATTTTTCCTGCAACCTATTGAATTTCATCAACCAAAGAAAGCTGTTCGATAAAAACATCACATTGTGCCATTTGGAAATCACACACATGGACACGAGGTGTCATGGCTGACCTGGAGTCTTTGAATAGACTCTGGACACAGGTTGGCCGAAGCAAGGAAAAGGTGGAGATTCATTGATGACTATGCCCTGGAGTGTACGTATATGCGTACGTTATGTGATGCGAAGGAACGATGAAGGATAATATCAAGTGAACCACTGTTTGAAACGTTCATAACGAATGAACGATACAAACGGTGGGCGGTCCTGCTTGTCCTGTTGCTTGAACATCACTGGAGCTGATGTACGCTACTGAAAGTGCCAATCATCATCATCATCATCATTTCAGCCCAAAAGACGTCCACTGCTGGACATAGGCCTCCCCCAAGTGTCGCCAAATTGACATTTTGGGGGGTTATGCCGTAATCGCCACGCTTGGCAGGCGGGTTGGCGATCGCAGTACGGTTGTTACAAGAGCACAGAGAACGCTGCTGCCCATTCTCTGGCAAGTCTCTTAGTCGCCTCTTACGAAACCCACGGGAAGATATGGGATGGTGCTATTCTTAACGTCCGACACCATACAGAAAGTGCCAAACTCGTCGCTTTTTGGGCTGACTCAATTTAAATTGTCATTGATACACACGCTAGGAAGAAGATTGTGAGTAAAACTGTTAATGAGTTGGAACTACTGTCATCTATCAGTATGATATAGGTGTCAGGCACGAGAAGGCACTAAAAATTCAATTTCGAAACTCGGCTAACGGATCGATTAACCAAGACTCAATTGATCCCAGTATAATGGTTAATCCAGCGATTACTATTATTGCTACAGCAAATATCGCATCCTGAGTTTTTGGCAAAGACGCCATAGGTAACGAAGCTAAAATAGCTTCATTTGGAACATCCTTGGCTGTCAACCCTACCAACTGTGCTGACAGTCTAAACTTCTTGAAATTCTGCACCAAGAGCGAGGAAGAATGCCCTTATGAAGTTAACTGGACCAGAGAAATTAAATGATATCGTGCAAATATCCCTAAAGAGCACAAAATATGTGAATTGCTTAAATATGCAATTTAAATAATTTAGATTAAGTATGTGCCGTGTGGGCGTAAAGGAATGACAAGTGGGCGAGTGTGAACACGATTAAGATTAGGGGTTCCGTTTCAATACTTATTTTATTTGTTTGTTTGTTTAATTTTGTTATTCAATCTTATGCAAGTTTTGTGTGCTGAAGATATTTGTTATGTCGGTATTTTAATACTGTGAGAAGAAAGTCCGGCGCAACCCGGGAAGACCGCCATACTGCTCTATATAGGGTGACTGGTGATTAGTACCGATACTTATTATACTCATGATAACAAACAACTTTCCCAAAAAACATATTTTTTATACTCATTCACTTTTATCACAATTTTACAACAGCCGTACTTAATTCGCGCGCGCGCTCGTCTGTCCTACCAGCTTATGATAAAAGTGAATGTGTATATGTATGTGTGTTCTTTGGGAAAGTTATTTTTTATCATGAGTATAATCACGTGTTTAATTATCGGTCACTAATTACCAGTCACCCTATAGATAATTTTACCTAGAAATGAGGACGTCTACATTCGGTGAGGCAAGCCTATGTGAACTCCGTCTCCAAAAACGGTTCATTTGATGTCCTTTACTAGTTTTTAAGTTAGATGTACCTGCAACGATAACTTATTATCATCTGCCTAGCCTTTTCCCAACTATGTTGGTTTGGGTAACTATGTTGACTGGGTAATACGATACCCCTTGGTAAGGCTGATTGTCAGACTTTCGGGTTACTGACTATTTGTGACGAAAATACCTTAGGGTGGTACCACACCAATCGATCGATCGTTGATCGATGCCATCTATCAATGGTCGTATGGCTAAGTCAACGTCAATCGATCATCGATCGATCGTTGATCGATGCCCTCTATCAATGGTCGTATGGCTAAGTCAACGTCAATCGATCATCGATCGATAGTTTTTACTTCCATCGATCGATTGTTGAGTAATGCATTCTACCATCGATCGATAGTTTTTACGTCGATCGATAATTTTTAATAAGTAAACCTATCGATCGATTGTCGACTAATCCATTCTACCATCGATCGATGGCATCGATCGACGATCGATCGATTGGTGTGGTAATACCCTTATACTCCACAATATTTGAAAACGAATTATTTTTGATTATATGTTTACCTATAAATAGGCATTCATTCTAAGTGTCCACAGCCATATTTATTAATAGTTCTGAGGAACCCACCACAGAATTAGGTATTAACCAGATTATAGCACTAAAAACAGATTTAGCCACCCATTAACTTGCAATCTGTGTTAATTGCTATGCAAATTCCATCACCATTAACTATAAACTCTATCATTTATATGGATGTGTGAAATACCTCGTTTGTGCGATGAAAATGAATAGTCTCTTATTGGACTATAAAAATGAAATGGACACAAACGTCCATAAATAGAAATTGCTGTTGGTAACCCAATGTTTCCAGCTTGGAGATGATGTTGTTGGGTTTGTAAAGTCTTGTTAATCATCATCATCATCTGCTTAGCTTTTTCCAACTATGTTCAGACTTCCAGTATTTTATATGGAACTGGTTGGTAAACTTTCGGGCCACTGGCTACCTGTAACGACTCTTTAAGATCTACAATTGACAGCTGGGACCAACGGCTTAACATGCTTTCCAGGGCACGGAGAAAACTCGATATGGAATGGGTGCCCAGCCATCCATGGACCAAACTCGTCAAAGCTCGTGGCTAAACTAGCCACGAGCTTTAACTTTAACTTTTTATGAGTGTTTTCGTGTGTGTGTTTTGTTGTGCGTATATTGTACCCATATTTGCAAAAATAAAATTCTATTCTATTCTATAAATCTGCCCAAAACTACAGTATTCTTTGGTAGTTGAAAAATATATCTCCGATGCACAACGAAAATCGCCTTTACTGCTACCCACTGTAGATATTAATTAGTATTACACGTGTCGATTAATTTTTACTCTACAACAGAACTCATTTGATCCATTACCTATATTGGTATAGCTGTGTAACAACTAACAGCAGTCCACAGCTGGACATAGGCCTTTTATCCATTCTTCCTCTTTCTCCTCATTAACCTCCCTTCTTCCTCCATTCTCAGCGACTTGAATTCAGCTACAACCAGCATACCTACTCCAACGGTCATAGATTCTATGGTTTATGACCAGCTCACTGTCAGCTTACTTCTTAGGTTATGTTGACAATGCCTCTAGTTCTTTGCTCATCACCTCGATCTGGATTCGATCCCAAACATGTCTGTATCTGTAACTTAATAAAATTCTTAATGCGTTTCTTTCCGTATATTTTTCCTAAAAGCGACCAATTTGTCACTAATTAAGGTTTGTGACTTTATCTTTATTAGGGCATTTATTTCGTAAACATTGAGATAATGCTCTTGTATATCGCTTTGGAGTGTGACAAACAATCTTAGTTGAAATCATCGTAAATTAAACCTTTTTGTCAAGACTTAAAGTTGAGATTCGATTGTTTTCAAGAGGTATTAAAAGCTCTGCCTTTAGTCCTATACCATTAGCTATCTAAAGTAATTCTTGAAGTTCTAAAACTTGAATATTGTACGTCAATTTAATAAAAACCAAAAAGTTTTGATGACTTTATTTTATAACAACATACTTTTGTTTTAACGATACTTATTGACCAACCATCTTAAAAATATAAACATATAAATTCTTAATCCATCTTTTTCTCCACACATAAGAAAAAACCTGTATGTAACAATAACTAACACAATAAAGAAGAAACACTCTGACCCCACACTGCACCGAAATAAAATTATGATCGTCGCTCGAAAAATTCAAAGATTCCATAAAATAAATTAGAATTTAATCTAAATGAAACACGTTGGAGCTAAACCAACAAACATAACCGGGCATTATTTACGGCCAAAAGCTATGGAAAGAAAAAAAAAAGCATAAAATACCTTATAATGACAAAGAATTAGTGTATGCCATATACATAATTCCTATAGGAGAGTTAAAATTAACACCGGCTCATTTAAGACGAGGGAAATTAAAAGTTTTTATCCTTTTTTATGTGGCATTTATGGTCATCGTAAAGTTGAGCTCGGTACCCCTTTTAAAACGTTGTCACAGGATTGCTGGATTTAAAACTTCGAGGACTTATAACTTTTACTTTGAATATTAAGTTTGTATATTACGGAGAATTGAAGATGATTAAACGGAATTATAACGGGGTAGACAAGATCTTGGTGAGTTTCTCAGAGTGTGAGAAAAACTTTGTCATCCCACGCGATTTTGAAGGTGTCAACTGAAGTATAGAGTTTCTTCTTGTAGATAAAAGATAAGCTGTGCATATTGATTAGTGTTACGTTAATTATTTCATTTCAATCAGCGTTTAATGATTGTACTATCTTTCTTGTTTGAGCATCGTTTTTTTGTATTGGAGACGTTGGAGTAAGATGGCAAGTCAGTTATTTAGCTAAGTCACTAGGAATTAAGATAAAAGCCGCCGTTTAGAAATCGTCCAGGAAGTCAGTTAGGTTTCCAATTGGAAAAGTTGGATAATGATACTAATGATAGCCAAAACAGTTAATTTGCAAAATCACAAGGAAATTTACAAAACACTCGAATTTTAGAAACTTTCTGTGAAGACTGTGACTGTGACTGAGTAAAGCAGTGATGGAGCAGCGGTGGCCCAATGGTGACAACCCCGACTAACGAACAGTAGGTAAGTCGTAGGTTCGAACCCAGGCAGGCGCATTTCTTTGTTTAATTTATTTCAGCACCGCTGCTCTCAAAACGGTGAAGGAAAACATCGTGAGGGAACCAGCATGTTCTAGAACTAAAAATTCGACGACATGTAACATCTACCAACCCGCACTGGGCCCGCGTGGTGGATTAAAACCCACTCCCTCTCATTGACAGGAGGCCTGTGTCCCAGCAGTGGGAACATTATAGGCTAATGATGATGATGATGAAAGCAGTGATAGTCGAGTGGTGAGACCGTCGGACTGCCAAGTCACACGTCTCAAGTTCGAACCGAAGACCTTTTATTTTTCAGATTTATGTGCGTATTGTATACCTAATTATCACTTGCTTCGGTGAGGAAATCAGCATGCCTAAGAAATATTTCTCAACGGTATGTAAAGCCATGTCAGAGGCCCATGAGAGCATAAAAACTCTGACATCAGGCCCCCTATTCACAAACGCTCGGATTCGATTCGGAAAGTCGTATGTCTAGGTATCTCGCTCGCTTTCGTAATGCCAAAAAAGATAGACATACGACTTATCGAATCGAAATCGAATCCGAGCGTTTGTGGCCAGGTTAGGTCCTAACCACACGATACTGACGAGACAGAAAACGGTAGAGCAGGTACTACCAAGTTCACTGGCGGTGTGCCACTTTTCACCCTTATGCCCTAAGTAATAAGGTTGCCTACATATTTTATGATTCTTGGCTATGGGATGTCCTACTGCGAGAAACCCGTTACTTATTAACATTTTATTAATTATACGGTCAACATTTTTGGAAGACGCGTTTATTTGTATGACTGTCTTCGAAAAGCTATAAAACAGTAGGTGTTGCTGTAATGTCTTTACAAACGAATTTAAAAGTTCTGGTAATCATTGGTGGTATTAAAATTATGTAATAATTTCGATAGAATTTTAATAGATTATTTAAATTATTTAATTAATAATTAACATTTGTTTATCTCATATCAAATTACAATTTATTCAATTAATGTAGTTGCTTTGTATTAATTTCAATAAGTTTTATGTAAAATGCTGGTATTCAGCTGCATCCCGTTAGTCTGGAAGCCGACCTTGACATATAAAAGGCTAAGAGATGATGATATGATGATCATCATCATTATCAGCCTATAATGTTCACACTGATGGGACACAAGCCTCCTCTCTATGTGAGGGAGTGGGCTGTAATTCACCACGCGGGCCCAGTGCGGGTTGGTAGATGTCACATGTCTTCGAATTTTCAGTTCTAGAACATGCCGGGTCCCTCACGATGTTTTCGTTCACCGTTTTTGAGGGCAGCGATGATGAAATAAATTACTCAAAGACCTGCCGCCTGCCTGGGTTCGAACCCAAGGCTTACTGCTCGTAAGTCGGGGCTGCCACCACTGGGCCACCGCTGCTCTCGATGATATGATGCGTTGTATTCATTTAAACTGCCTCCTTGGTCTAGTGGTAGCCAGAGCAACAGCTAAACATGAAAACCGGGGTTCGACTCCCAGGTCGAGAAAAGTGTTATTATGTTTTTCTATCAGGAATGTCTTAGAAGCAGCCATGGAGCTCGGATTAATTGCAATAGGCGCGCTCCCTATTAAATGGGACTTAAACATCATAATCATCGTCATCTGCCTGGGCTTTTCCTAAACTATTCTTGGGGTCGGCTTCCAGTCTAACCGGATGCAGCTGAGTACCAGTATTTTACATGAAACGATGATGATGCCTATCTGACGTCCACAATCCAATAACTGGGTTATACGATACCCCTTAGGAAGACTGGATGTCGAACTTTTGGCTTCTGACTAATGACTGTCAAAGATCTACAAATGACAGCCGGGACCAAACGGCTTAATGTGCTTTCCGAGGCATGGTGGAAACTCGGTATGTAATTATGGTCACCCATTCATGGACCAAGCTCGGCAAGCACGGCTTAACCTTAAATATTGACCCGTGCGGCAGTTATTATTTAGCCTCGAGCTCCTCAAAAAAATGGGACTCAAACATGTAACTGGCAAAATGTGGGAGTACTGAGGTATACCTCTGCCTAACCCTTCGGGGATTACAGGCGTGATGTTATGTGTAATTAAAACTAGTGAAGGAAACTACTGATGCACTACAATAGTTCTAAATTGTGCTCTTTGAATTAAAGTAAATAACGTTTAAATTTAAATGGCTTAAATTATCAAATTACAACACAGTCATGTCTGTATATCCTTAAAAATAAACATAACTTGTATCAGAGGAGATTATTACGTATACACACACAAAACTTAAAACGCTCCTCCAACCCAACATACCGAAGATGTTATTGATTACACCAAAGAAATCTTTAGGTGCCCATATCATTAATTATTAAAAAAAATCGAACAGGTAAAATCATTCAATCCGTACAGAGACTAATTACGGACGCGTGGCGGCCATATTGGAATCCGATAAAATAACAATTAAGGAAACATTAATGTATCGTACAATGGCGTCGCTTGTACTTGCGCCCGCGTCGCTCTGATAAATGACCTCTCCTTCGGGACGTTAACGGCGCGTATTTGATTTATAACATTATTTGAATAAAAAAAAAACAAGAAGGAATTGTTTATTCAATCGTAATCGATCCGAAAGATCGTTTGGAATGTCGAACTCTCTAATTACGAGTAGAATCGTCTATTGTTCGGTCGAAAGTGAGGCCTCGTTTGTTTTCGAGTTGCGTGTTCTTAGAACCTAATCAAGTATTATGTTTATATCAATGTTAATTATTCATAGTTATGTTTTTATGCCTGCTTCTATACATAAACGTCTTATGACCTGAATGAGGCTTGGTTTGCTTGACATTCATCAACTTGCCCGCGTAGTGAATTGTTGCGGTCTCTCACTTTCTGCCTTAGAGATGAGGCCTAGGCAGTGTCCCTGGAAAGAGTAAGTATATAATATGTATAGTAATGTAGTGCATAGGCATGACGCAATTTCGTTTTGTTAAGAAACTCTTTTTTTAGTCTGGTAAAGAGAGTCCGATATCAGCGAGTAAGGGTCCTGCATATAAGAAAAAGCTATAGAATTTGAAATTTATTAAAAAGAACAGATTAATTCACGACTCTATTGATTTTCGAAACCAGCATAGTATAAGTATTGACTTGTTTCAGAGCGCCTCTTTTAACAGTTGATAAAATGTTTAGCTCTCATAGGCAGCAGGAATTACCAACCCTTTGGTTGCTATCATCTTCTGTTTCCCACAGTCATTTGTTTTATTTTCTCCTTCGAAAATTTATTGATCAAGTGTAGTCATTAAGTGTCTTTACTTCTTTAACATTAAAGAGATTGGTTAATTGCACCGGTGACAGTTATCAGGGTAAGCAGGTTAAGTGCTAAGCGCTTAATGTGTCCAATACGTGTTGGGTGAAGTTCATTATGAACGTGATAGGTGGCGCAATGTGTCACCGTTATCACGCTGTTTTAAACACGTTTAAAATAGTGATAACGCGTGATTTTTGGTAAATTATTTTTTTGGCAGCATATTTGTATGCCAGGTGCAACCCGCAGTGAGCGTGGTGGGTTATGGCCTGCTTCCTCTCACAGGGAAAAAAGAAGGCCTGAATCCTTAGCTGTAGAAATGAGAACGTTACCAAAGACTTTACGAAATAATTATGATGATGGTTCTTTTAACACCACACGTCATAATAAGAAGACTAACAAAAGTAGGACAGATCCAATATACAGATAGACAGATATAAAAATACTGGATCCAATTTTAATCTTGGACACTGACCATACAATAGACACGAACCAAATTAACGACGACGAAATACGGGAAATACAATAGATGTCATAAGATTACAAATTTTATGTTAATTAGCTCGATAATACAAAAAAAAACATCTAAGATTCTGGGCGTTGGCCACAATAATAAAGATAACGAATAGACAATTAAGTAAATCAACGGCTTGTGCTGTCAATAAAATCATTCCGGACCGGCCATAATTAAAACGATAGAATTTTGAAAGCAATCGATACCCGACACACTTTTAATTACGATTCCATGCAAATTGACTCGATTGAATGTTGTATTTTTATATTAAGACTATCTGGTTGTTGGATTGTAACTTACGACTGCGACCAGTTGCTTTAGATAAAAATTAAAGAAATATATTTTGTTTATATTCTGTGTTGTTGTTAGAAAATAATGCAGTAATTTAACCCCAAATCATTTCTTCATGTTAGCGAGGTGGATCAGCTCAGCAGCAATTCATTTGTGAATCTTTCTCTACCAAGACTTCATCGGCCACTACCTGTATTATCACGAATGCCAGTTGTAAGAAACGATGGATGGACTGTGTAATAGATGGAGAAAGGAGGTGTTTGATGAGATGACAAGTAATAGAGAAGTACGGAAGAAGAAGACATGCTGCGCCGACCCGAAATAAATTGGGATAAGGGCAAGATAATGTTGATGATGACCTGTATTGTGACCGTTTGCATAGCTATCAATTTTAATCATACATTATATTTAGCAAACTCCTTGTATGCTGAAAGGATTAACATTCCGATTTAGACAGTATAAATCATAAACTATTTAAACAGACCATCGTGTTGATCGCACAACTGTCGTTCCGTTGCGCCATAAAGCACTCAATGTCAGGAGATCAAGAAGGCACGAGGTTGAAAAAGCTATTTGATTAATATGTTACTTACGATACAAAATTAGATGTAAGATATATGCAAATCAATACTTTTATAGCAGCCACACACGACAAAAAGATTTTAACAGTAATATGAACCGATGTTATAAGGCTATTAGTATTCGATTAGCCATTTGAGATGTGACAGAATTTAGAGTTGTGCGTTGTAAAGGGTTTTTTAGATGTTAGATAAAATTCGAAAGTGTCATTTATGTGGTGTATTTCTCGATCGAATGAGGTGTCGTTATGTAGGTAATGGAAGTACTAGTTCTGTATGAAATCGATATGTAACAGTAGGTGTGAAGAAAGTATACTGCGGTGGTGTTTATTGTTGTTTGTTGTACATTAGGTCGTTTTAGGGTTTCTCCTCTATAACTTTGTAACTTGTACTTGCTATTATGGTGGATGAGATTTCATGGAAGTTGATACGATTACTTAGAAAATGTGAAAATGTTTTTTTTTTCTGATAATTCTTGTTTTGTGTGGTTGTTTTTAATAAAGTGTTTTTATTTTGCGTGGGATTAATGAATGAAAGGTAATTTAGGAGAATATTGCTTAAAAATAACAATATCTAAAAGAGTTGAAGAACGAATTAATTAGCACGCTGTTTTAACGATCTTAATACGACGAAAAAAGGAGGAGGTTCTCAAAGCCGACGTATACATCCTTAAATCTTATTAATTCTAAGTGCTCATTTACGCAGACACGGCGCAACGTGCAACGCGGACCGCTTTAAATTCAATCATATGGGTTTACGGAGAAGCGGTTTGACACGCGTTTGCTTGAGATGTAGGCGTCCGACGCTGCGTTATGTGACACGGACAAATACAAGCATATCATCATCATCATCATTTCAGCCCAAAAGACGTCCACTGCTGGACATAGGCCTCCACCAAGAGTCGCCACATTGACATTTTGGGGGGTTTTACCATAATCGCCACGCTTGGCAGGCGGGTTGGCGATCGCAGTACGATTGTTACAAAAGCACAGAGAACGCTGCTGCCCATTCTCTGGCAAATTCCTTAGTCGCCTCTTACGACACCCACGGGAAGATATGGGATGGTGCTATTCTTTACGTCCGACACCATACAGCACATATAATACAAGCATATATAATTTGAAAATCATAATGCATTAAAATAAAACAATATACCTAGCAAGAAAAAGTAATATTTTGCAGCTTAAAACAAAAAATCACAAAAAAACATTCTTACTGATTGTGATTTGATCTAGCAATCTCTGATTCGCAGTCCGGCTACAGTACCATTAGGTTACTTACTTCGCTGACACTAAGTCTAAAATAGACGTGCCATTCTAATGCATGATGTGACAGTTGTCAACACTTGAAGAATATGGTCCCATGTTGGGCTACAAGCGGCCGACGCGGCGTCAGACGCGACAAATACACCCAATCCAACGCGTCTGCGTTTATGAGCACTTACTACTATTTAAATGCGAAAATTGTGGAATTGATGGATGTATGTATGGATATTTGTTATTCTTTCACGCAAAAACTAGTGAACGGATTTGGAGGAAATTTGGCACACAGAAAATTATAACTTAACTGGATACATAGGATACTTTTCATCAAGATTGTAGAATCTTGTGTGACAATTACCGAACTCCTTGCGGGCGAAGCCACGGACATAAGCTAGTAAACTGTGCTTTTATAAAACAAAAGAATTTGCACAGTTATCTCTACAACATAGATCCGGTTTGTTCTACCATAATAGACCAAAAGACATTGATGAATACCAAATGACATTGCTCCCATTTGTAAAAACAACTATTCATTCATCTCGCACCAATTTTTTATAATTTTTCCGCCGTTTTTCTAGAAAAATATCTACCTAGACTCACCTAGATTTAGTCTGACGACGAATTGATGGTATCGGCGTAGGCAGTGACGAGAACCACCTAGAACTAAAAGCTAATGGAACAGTAAAATATTGGGAAAAATTATTCATTTTTAACAACGCATTAAACATTGTTTGTTAGGATATTAATGCTGTTTTTCTAATTTTTTTGAATGTTTAAAGATGACGTCTTAATTCGTGAAAGGTTTGCATGAAGAGTTGAAGATGCTTTCGATGCTGTGTTCGTCAGGCAACTATGCTAGCCGTTTCTATTTTTGCCAAGGAGTTTTTCAGCCACCTTTTTTATCCATCCAAAACACTAGGAATTGACGAAGGACGGTCGTTTTGAGGGACAGTCTCATGTAGTTTTGACGTTCAAAAAGTGCTAATTTGAATAAAAGACTTATAATTTTTATTTGATGATACGGAAACACAGCTGTGTTCAGAGTTGTGGTGTATGGTCAGAGTGTTTTATTAATCCACAATCTTTGTAATAAACACACTATTGCGGTCGCATTTGATAAATCGCTACTTAATTTGATTCTTAGAACATACAACAAAGTATTTAATGCATCTCAAAGAATCTTGAAATTCTTATTCTTATCAATTTTCCAGAATGATCGATGTATTTTTTTTAATAAACGTAAACATATAAATCATTACCATATTGTAGAATTGCGAAATTCTGTTCTGCGAGTATTTTTAGTTTGCTCCACCTACGAAAATGATTTTACTAATAAAATATTTTCGCATACTGAGCATACGTCATTATAATAAATTATATCAAACAGAAATAAATATATTACAATTTCATGTCAAAGAATGTCTCCAATTATTTATACAGAAATTAATGTTAACCGAATTTGGAGCAGTATTGGTTATTATCATGCTAATTTTATAGTGTGTTCATCTAAAAGTTTTTGTTGGAATTCTTGACAAAATAACGGCTTCGAGGTGTCAAATTAATAAAAATATAATTAAAGTCTGACATTTGATATTGAAGCTGCTTTTTGATACGAAAAATTATGATGGGCTCTCTTCGCGACTAAATGGAGAACTTCATGATTTGTGTTGTTGGTTTTAGAAATAATATTTCTTAGCTGACCGTTTTGGAATAATGATTTATTAGCAGTGACATTTTCTTATTCATAAATAACTATTTATTTAGTGTTATTTCGTTAGAGGCTAGGTTAAACAATCTAAAGCCACTGGACCCGGTTGTCATTTGAAAATTTTTGACAGTGGTTTCGGGTAGTCAGAAGTTTGAAAGCCTGACAACGATTCACACCAAGTACCTTTGCCAGTCATCTGCAGTATCTGCCTAGTCTTTTCCCAATTGTTGGGGTCAGCGTTCAGTCTAACCGGATGTAGATGAATACCAGTATTTTTATATAGAGCGACTGACTATCTGACTTCCACAACCCAGTTAGTACTGGGTAAAACGATTTCCCTTGGTAAGACTGGTTGTCAGATTTTCGGGTCGCGGGCCTGACCAAGGGCCTTATTCAATAAAATACTGGTATTCAGCTGCCGCTAGTTAGACTACAAGCTGACCACAACATGGTTGAGAAAAGGCTGGGCAGATAATGATGATAGGTAGATACCGAGAAAAAACATTATTCTAGAACTCATAAACAGGTCAATAACCTGCCATTACAGATGCACTATTTGTGATCTTTTACTACGAGTAAGTACTTAGGTACAGCTCGTGACTCTGCAATTAACATTAATAGCACCGTACACAGACACTTTACAAGTTAAAGAGCGCGAATATAATAAAATAAAAATCAATCAGTTCTCAATATAGTTTCGAATATTAATGAAACATAACTGCAGTGAAACGGGCAATTAATGATGTTGGCAGCGATTGGTACAGTGAATGCGTGACCAGAGCGTCGATGACAGCGTCTGCTTAATCAACCCGCGATCTTTCATTAGTTACGCTTGTTGGCTTTTTGCTCGCACTGCCTTTAGTGGACCGCCAGACTACGACGCTGCCATATTTGATACTAATAAACTACGCGTATTTTAAAGCTTTAATTATAAGAGTTTATGTTAAACATAGACAACTTTACCTGTTATATTAAGGTGTGGGATACCTTTTATTTGTATTGGGATTCCCAAAGAGAAAACTTAAAATATTTTTATTGTTTCGAATGTGGGCTAAAACATATCAATCGATAAAGAATTTTAATTTTCATAATTTATGTCGATAAGCCTATGTAAACTAGTTATGACGGAAAATAAAACAGGTTATCTAGTAGCTATAAATAAGGTTAACACAAAAGAAGTGTCAAGCGCGTACATTAATTTGCATTTTAATGCCTTAAAATCGTATTGATGTTCGAGTTATGGAACATTCCATTGGCGCGCCATCAATCGTTTCGAATCAAAACAATCGAATAAACACGTTGCGTTAATTATTCGGTTTGGTTGTGAAACAGTCGCGCTGTGTAAATCAGTGTGTTCGTTTGTGGGTCTATTTCGAGACACACGACTCGAGAGTTGATTAGAAAGAATTGCTTTTATTTCGCGTTTTCACACTCGTCGTGGCGTCGCGTGACGTAGGCTCAGGATAAAAGGAACAGAAGCTCCATACATCATCTGCCTAATATTTCCCAACTATGTCGGGGTTGTATATGCTCTGTATGGTATCGGACGTAAAGAATAGCACCATCCCATATCTTCCCGTGGGTGTCGTAAGAGGCGACTATGGGACTTGCCAGAGAATGGGCAGCAGCGTTCTCTGTGCTTTTGTGACAATGGTACTGCGATCGCCAACCCGCCTGCCAAGCGTGGCGATTATGGCAAAACCCCCCATGTTATGTTAATGTGGCGAAACTTGGGGGGAGGCCCATGTCCAGCTGTGGACGTCTTTCGGCTGAAATGATGATGATGATGTCGGGGTTGGCTTCCAGACTACTCAGATGCAGCTGAATATCACTATTTTATATGGAGTCACTGATTATCTTGCCTCCACAAGCTCAGTTCCTTACACCGCTGGCATAGGTTTTGGCGGTAAGCTCCATTTATAACGAGCGAACATCTCAAGGTCATAATGAACACGCGTCTACGGACAGCAAGTGCAAGCACACCCGTGACTGTCATTTGCTTGGGATCGTCCGTCGTATAATACCTACACACAATGACACAATAAGCTATACATTTCCAGTATAAGATAAGCTTTTGCTGTATGAAAAGTGTTATACAATTTGCGGTCAATAAGTTGATACACTGGATATCGATCTATTCCCATCCAATACCAAGAGCTAATACCACTTTCTTGCTCATAACAAAATGCTACAAAATGAAATGTGTGTATTTCATTTTGTAGCATTTTGTGATGAAACACCCTGGACTGTGGAGGTCAGGTACGCAAACCCTCCAAGTGAAATACCTTATTCAACTGCTTACTATTAGTCTCGAAGATTACCCCAGCATAATTGGGAAAAGACTAAGCACAAGATGATGTGTGCGTTACGGGGTGTTTTCGTTCCTTATGTGATCCTGGCCTTCTGTATCTTTCTATTCTGTGACAAAAGTATAGAAACGTGTGAAACAGAAAATCCTCCTTGATGTACTGTCCATGTTTAATTATAAGCTTTGAATAGAAAAACGGCAATTAGAGAGGCTTAATGAATAATTTGTGTGTAAATATTTTCTGGGAATAATCACGTGTTTTTTCAGTGTGTTTCAGTAATGGCGGATTTGTATTTTAGGATAGAGGATAAGTGGGAATTTTGTAGAAACAGGTGGAATTTAATTTCCTAGGGATAAATAAGATTTTTGAGGATTTGGTTTCTAGTACCAGCTGTTTGTACCAGGTTTTAAAATACATAAGAAGACATTTTAATCCACGAACGAAATATCAACATGTGAAAGAGATGTTGTTTTGTTACTTGCTATTTTCATTGGTAATCCAATTTACAAACAATTAACGATATTTTCATAACATTTCAGAACTTAATACGATATCAAATTTTAACCCTTTTATGGAACAATGTAGTATAGAATATGAAAGTAGGTCAGATATATTTTTAGCCAATAATAAGTAGGTACCTACACATACCTGGTTTAGGTACTTTAAGTTCATCATCATCAGCCTATAATGTTCCCACTACTGGGACACAGGCTTCCTCTCTATGAGAGGGAGTTCGCTGTAATCCACCACGCGGGCCCAGTGCGGGTTGGTAGATGTCACATGTCTTCGAATTTTTAGTTCTAGGACATGCCGGTTTCCTCACGATGTTTTCCTTTACCATTTTGAGAGCAGAGGTGATGAAATAAATTACACAAAGTAATGCGCCTGCCTGGGTTCGAACCTACGACTTACAGCTCGTAAGTCGAGGCTGCCACCACTGGGACACCGCTGCCCCTACTTTAAGATAACATATATATAGATAACAATCTCAATAAAAGTAGTAATTATATTCACCTTGTGATACAATTTACATTATAAATACCTGACACTTTGATCATTCATATTGTCTTTAGTTTTCAAAAATAAAGTATGATAAATATATTTTCATAAAAACCATTATTTATTAGCGTCTACGTTGATTCAGGATTAAAAGAAATAACAGCATAATTTGAAATAAAAAAAAACATGTTTGAGAAACTGCGTGTATCTTCGTTATTACTAACAAATCATATTTTTATGTTTCAGCTACCTACCACTGCTCCTAGATGGAGAAGACAGATACCTTCATCATCAGTCAACATCAGTCCACTGCTGGACATAGGCCTCTCCAATGGGGATGGAAACTGTGGAACTAATGGCGCCACCATAGCTGGTTCCAAGCATTGTCATTGGTTGAAAATCTGGTAATGTCATTTTATATTTCAAAATAGCTCGACCTCATTGGTCAGACCCAGTTGAGACAGACAGTTGAGACCCAGCTATAGTCGTGCCATCTACAATTAGCTTTTAACGGTCTTCCCCATTGCATGATTCTCAGCTCGATTCTCGTCAACTCCCATCCAGCTGCTACCAGCCACCGTGCAGATATCGTCGCTTCATCTAGCCTGAAGGCGTCCAACCATAAGCTTGTCGACTTGCGGTCCAGCCGAAAATTGTATTTACCTACTCGTAGGTACTGATAATTGAGATCCAACGCATATCAATCGTTGACGGTTGGAAACTGATCTCAAAGAGAACCTAGTAGATGACAGTGGCCCAAACAGTGGACAATGGTAAGTTTTTAGGGGTATGAGGAACAGGGTGTAAAGTTCCTCGATATTCCTTAGAAAAGAGAGGATCCTCCGGCCAGACAGGTGTTGTGTCTGGCGGGCTACTACTGGCCCGACAGTTATTGTAGTCGGGTTTTTCTATATACTGTTAAGCCGATGTAAACTTTGCATGTGAGATGTAGGAAATTGATGTTAGTTCTTCCGTCGTGTCATAGATGGCGCTGTAGTACTTTTTGTAGTAAGTTGCTTTTTGTTGGTCGCTACAAGTTTGTCATTACAACGGTAGTCGAATCTTTAACATTTGGATAGAATAAGAGGGGTTTCAGTTCTTGGTGGGTGTAAAAAAAGACAATGGTCGAAGTTATATGCTTAGTCATAGTGGAAGTTATTTTTTTTCTTTCTTTTCTTTCTTATTTATGAGTTATAGGCGTAGATACTGAATCCCTGAGATTGAATTGACTGAAAACCTGTAAATATTATTGACTGATAAACTAAAATAGACCTCAAGTTCATGATTTACAACAAAGCTGGGAAACAAAATAAGACAGGGCAGGCCATGTCTGCCGAATAGCTAAGCTGTGGGCTTGCATATCGTAAAACTGAAGCCCTGAGACAGCTAGACGGGTTCAAAATCGAAACATTTTATTTAACATAGGCCTACATGGGCACTTATAAAACGTCGACAAAAGGTGCACGGTTCGGGTTAGTCGTGTCCTATGGAGAAGAACCGGCAAGAAACTCCATGGTTACTCTTTTAAAATCATTAGGCTTTATAATATTTGAATGTTACAGCGTTAGTACTTAAGTATGGGAGGACAGCGTAGGCCTGACAATAAGTCGTTGCTTACTCCAAATAGTAGAAAAAACAGACCGAGGAGAAGATGGCGGGACCCCTTGCACAGCTTCCTCGTTAATTGGCAATAAGAGGCGCAACATCAAGAAAAGTGGACGATATGGGGGGAGGCCCAGGAGTGGGGCAGTTCAGACTAATACAAAAAGACTGAACAGTAGGAGTTCCAACCTCATGATCACGAAAACGTTCCCCTCAATATTATTAAAATTCATAATCACGAGAAATAGTTATTTTCACTAAGGTGGAAACTGCGAGGTCGATGTTAACGTTTTAATGATAAACGAGGATTGAAAAATGTAACGATTGCTGATTCCGACGCAAATTGAGGACGTAAGTTGTCTCTAAATCTTATTTATGAGTTATTCACTTTAATACACGTTAATAGTTCACCAGAATATATATTCTTTTGATGTTGATTACGCTCATTTATTTGTAAATTCTATTTTCGATAGGATTATGCTAAAAAACGTCATTATTTTAATGGGGTGCGCGGCGAAAAATGGCGCTGTGACAATTTTATGTGAAAGGGATTAATCAGTGACGGTTTAGTGATTTGATTGGGGATAGAAGGGCCTATAACGATGAAAAACAAGGGCATTAAACATATATTTAAGTAAAATTCTGGTTTTCGTGTGAGTAAACAAGTCATTTCTTATTTGTTAGACATACGAGCACTCTTCTTCTTCGTCGTGTGGTTAATGCCCAAAGTCCCAAGTAATAGGGGGCGAGCTTATAGCCATCAAGCGAGCAAATCCAGACACCGGTGTCAGACTTTTACACCGCCCATGGGCCTCTCTGACTTAGTTATACATCATCATCATCATCATCATCATTCCAGCCCAAAAGACGTCCACTGCTGGACATAGGCCTCCCCCAAGTGTCGCCAAATTGACATTTTGGGGGGTTTTGCCATAATCGCCACGCTTGGCAGGCGGGTTGGCGATCGCAAAGCACAGAGAACGCTGCTGCCCATTCTCTGGCAAGTTCCTTAGTCGCCTCTTACGACACCCCCGGGAAGATATGGGATGGTGCTATTATTTACGTCCGACACCATACAGGGCCGTCCGACACCATACAGGGCATAGTTATACATGCCGTCGAGAAATATCTTAAAACAGCAGTTATTAAGCAATAACTATTTAAATCTGCCTTTACTGTGTTTGTTTATCAAAGATGCAATCAAAGCTTAGGAAATTTTATTTTATTTGTTACTTACTATACTAGTTTCCTATTTCATCCTGTGTTCGACACTCGTCTATTATTATTATTAAATTTTAACGAATTCCACATAATGTCAGTGGAAATGGACACTAGTCTGATTCATTTCTTAAATATTGCTTTTAACCCTTCAAAAAACCCATTCAACCAAAACCACTAACACCAAACACAGAAATCACTAACATTTAACTTATCAACAGAAAGTGGGTCTCAAGCCCATATAATCGGAGTGATCAATTAACAGCATCGGGTCCCTCAATGAGAGAAATTACTGCTCCAATCCGTGAGGAAGCGGCAATTGTGTGCTGAACAATGCTAGCGTGGTTTTTAAATGGATGTAACAATTAATTCACAACAATTAGGCGGACGACGCCCGCATTTTCAAAGATTTGTAGAGTAAAGAACGTATAGAGGCGGATATGGACTGTTCTGAATCGGATTTGATGTAACATCAAGCCTGTAATCCCCGAAGAGTTAGGTAGAGGTGTACGTAATAGTACACCTCTACCTAAGAGAGAACAGCGGTGGCCCCGTGGTGACCCCGACTTACGAGCAGTAAGTCATGGGTTCGAACCCATACAGGCGCATTAGTTTGTGTAAATTATTTCATGACGGCTGCCCTCAAAAATGGTGAAGGAAAACATCGTGAGGAAACCGGTATGTTCTAGAACTAATAATTCGAAGACATGTGACATCTGTAGGTACCAAACTGCACTGGGCCCGCTTGTGCAGCAGCAGTGGCAACATTATAGGCTGATGATAATGATGATGTACCTAATAACCACTTTCATTTCGCCAGTTATGTTTAAGTCTCATGTGGGTGAGTCTATAGCCATCAACCGGGCACAAATCTTTGGAAATGTTTGTTGTAATGTAGTGAGGAAAAACAAAACTTTTTTTTTTTAAATTGTTAAGAAAAGAAGTTAGCTTAGTTTTGTATAAAATCAAAAAATGTAAGTTTACAGCACATTCATTACAAGAACTGATGGACGCTACTGAAGGCTGCAAACTCGTTTAAATAAGAAAACAATGGTTACCATCGACACGCTTAAAGGTAGAGCCACATTTTATTTTAGTTTTTCTTGAATCCAAAAATATGACGACTGAAACAAATCTACGGAATTACAAAAAATCTAGCATTATTTTAGAATCATCAGCTATTTTATTTAAGGAACAAGTGGGTAATTCAAGAACACTAATTTTATTTAGAAATACATTAAGACAGACGTAACGGAGTCATTACTTTTTTACGTCACAAAGATATACATTACAATGACGCAGGTGTTTGTTTATTTAACTGTAGTAATTTATGTCTGGATCTACATTAACGTCTATCTTATTAGTAACCTTCATGACTTTCGAGGATTATAATAAAAAACAATTTAACTATGTAATTGATTCATGTTTTTGGGGATGAACATGAAAATCCTTGGAACGGATGAAGTAGGTAACAACCACGTTTCTTTCTTCTAAATATTTTTTCTATCGTTTATGCAAATAGCATGTGGATGGATAATAATGAATTATGATACTTTTAAAAGGAACGTTTATAATTTTATTACCAGAAACATTACGAATTTATAACAAGCTTTTCAATTTCATTATAATTCTGATAATTTACGTATTCAAATTACTTCTGAACCTAACCAATAATAATAACCTAATCAATAATTGCAAAGCATACGATTCTTCAATCATACATAAATATAATATTTCCACACTATATTTCATATAATATTTTTAATCAAGCTACTAGTACAGTCATGGACTTTAATTGATGAGCCACTTTCAAACTTTTCAATTTTGCAGTTTTAAACATTCACGAGATTACACGATTAAACACGAACTCAAACCGCATGCTCGTAAACAAGATATCATATTACTAATAATGAAAAAAAAGGTAGAAGAATGACTAATAAATTCTCGATGACAAATCTGTAACATTTTACATACGTTTCTACAACCTATTTCTAACTGACCTCCTTTGAATTAGAGCTCATAACATACTCTTTATTTTTGAAAACCTTGGACAGGTCTTAAATGTAATAAAATGTTGTTTCATTCTGTCACCCAAAATATTCATTAGTAATTAATTTTATCAGCCTACTGTTTTAATTAGTTGAGTGGGACATCGTACAATATTATTTTTATTAATGATATTCAGAATCTAATTTCCTAAGAATTAATTTTTATAATACATAATTTTCATTACTAAAGTCTCCTTGAACTTTTATTCGTGAGTATCAACAATTTTTACCAGTCAAAAAAAATATTTTCAAGGCATTTGCTCTGAAACTGTCTAAGAGCGTTTACGCCTTACGGCATTTCATAAAAACTTTCAAGTCTTTATTTTCCGAAATGAGTGAACCAATTTTAACTATACTTCATACGCATAAGAAGGAGACATATGTCTAAAAAGTTACTAAAAAAGATTTTCGAAAAATAGTTTTACAGCTAAATTAGACCGATAATAAATTATGCATAGAAACAAAAAGTCATTTCGATAATGTTTTTTTACACAATCGTCCTTCTTACTTTGCATTTCCGTACTAGTGCAGGTAAGTAAGCTCATAGACACATAACTGACGTAAATCTCACCTTGAGTGCAATGACTAACGTTGCACACTTGAGTGAAAATACATAACCTACATACATTTTTTTTTCTGCGGGGATCTTTTCTATGTTCTTCTTAAACCTGTGGTCCGTTGACGCGACTGTCAGTACTTAACGCGTTGTATCGCACATTATTGTCGTGATTAAAACTCTAATTGACCCATAGTAAATCACAATTGACTGCCTTTGTCTTGCTATTAACGCTGTTTGGATAGAGGAAGCGAATTGATGATGTAAAGGAATTTTGTGGGGTTGAGTTTTTGACTTTTATCCTTTCTTAATACGATACTTCTTTTTCAATACAGTTATTAATGGAGATGCTTCTTCAATAAGAAGTTCTGAGAAGAGATTTTTTTATAAAAAGGTAGTCGCATAATCCGATTTTTTTTTTTATATTGGTAAAATATTTTATATTTTGCATTTTGAACTTCTTGCACATGCACTCATGACCGTAGAGTTTCATGTATGAACCTGATTTTTTTTTTAAACAAACAGTACGGAAACTATACTTCAATAGCGTAACACCCTTCCCTGTGAAATCCCGAAGGATTTCAAGGAAAGTCATAAATATAATCCATAGAATAATTTTAATTTAAAACAAATCTTGCACGATTACATCTTGCTCGGTTTGTTTAATACAATTTGATATTTCGATAGCTTCCGTTGATTCAAAAGGAAGCATGCAGATCTAAAAACAGATTAAAACCTTAATTTATGACGCAACCAACATGGGTGAGTTCCGATATTGGACTAATTAGTCCTCATCAGATTTGGCGTAGCAAGAATTGTCGTAATTAATGCCGACGACCCCTCGTGACACTTGACGTAATTAGGTTAATAATACCGATCAGCTTTATTAGCGAATGTTCTAATTAACTCGATTCCAGTTGAAGGTGAGGTCTACTCGATTGTCTGAAGAATCGATAAGGTTCTGATTAGCCTAATTGAGTTATAAACTTTTGTTGTGAGTTTGAAAAAAGTATGATAATGAGTAACGGAGTTGGTGAGGTCAAATGGAATTCTTCATTTGGAATTGGTCCTTAGCAGCTTTTTAAACATAAAGATGGATTGAGAGTAGGAAGACATCATCTGCTTTTAATAACAATGCCTTACGAACTTATGTCAAAACACTCGAAAAATCTTTTCAAGACACATTTTAAAGTGATATTTTTGACATTAAAATATTAATTCCAAACAACTAATCTAAGAACATGCCAAACTTCTCTCATAGCAATATCAACACAAAATAAAGAGGTTCCTCTTTATTTTGAATCATCAATTTATCATAAAAACTAAAAATGTTTAAGTAATAGAAAGCTCACGTGCCTACGTAAAAAATGTGATAGCAATTTATATTAAACACGTAAAGCGTTCCACTGAAAACCAACGAAGGTATCCAAACAAACAAATTGACAAGACCTATTAAACCAGGTATTCATAGCCCCACGTCATTCATTTACACACGAAGATACTTAGAATTCATTTCTCACGTCGAAAACGCATAACTGTTTATTTTCGGACCAATAAAACAAAGATGCCCACGTTACCCATTAAATACTATAATAATATTTGATTTTACGTCGTTCAAAATCGAATTTTATGAAATACATAAATCAATTGGTCCATGTCAACACTTTCGATTAAACCGCGAAGGTCGCTTTCAGATCGTCGACGGTGTATTCTTAAAGCGAAGTGTTTTAAAAATAGTAACTAACTCATTATAACTTTTCACGTATAAAAAATAGAAATGTAGTCATCTGTTACAATTATGCGGAATAGTTTGTGTACAAGCGACTTGTGATTTTGTATTGGTCTTTTTATACGCGGGATTGAGTGATTTAGCGTAGTGATGTGCTTAGCTATGTATAGTGATGTGCGTGTGTTCCGTGTCTGCGTTCACGCCTCACTAATTGAATGTGGGTCGCCGTAAATAATGTGAATAACAGGACATTTTACGTAATACGCTACTTTGTAGGTGTTCTTGCGAAGCGCCAGCGTCTTCTGAAATCTTTTCAGAGATGTGTTCAACGAACGAGATGTGGTGATTTTACTATGAAAACCTGGCAATTACCTATGGTGTGTGTATGTGTCCTATAGCTCGTTGGGTCGACGATATCATCAACGTCGCGTGAAACACCTGGATGAGGGGCGCTTAGTATCGGAAAGTCAGGCAGAAAAAAGGAGAGGCCTATATAGCAGTGGGGGATTCCGAGCTAATACGATGATGATGATTTACATGAGATGACAATTTACATATTTTTTTAAAACGAAAATGCCCGTATGTTGTCAACTTTCTATTATATTAAAAACATTTAAAGATACACTGCGTTAATAAACTTACGATAGGAAAAACTGATTCAGTTAATATTACTTTTCTTTTAGCAAAAAAATTAAGAGAAAGTGCATGATTATTTCGTACAGGTGAAAACCTGTCTCAAAAGAAAAACGTGTAGGATGTTTTGCCAACTCTTGCAGCAATAGTCTTTAGAGACGAAAGGCGGAAACACACATATCAACATCAATCGGCATCAGACATAAAACGACTGTTTTGCATCGAGATTTGTCCGCGTCCACTCAATATTACACATAATTTCTCTTAAAGTCCCTACGTGTGTGTGGATGCTGCAAGTCTAAACGTATCCTTTAAACCCGCTTTCTGCATTAACACAAGTAGATTCGAAATCATCTTATCTTAATGCTGATTGATGATGATCTGTGTTTTCATCTTAAGTATTTCTATACATTCCAATATTGAGCCAATGATATTTTCAAATTGGGACCGGAAATATTTGGAGATTTAAGATATATGCAATAAATTATGCATTGAATTAGGTATAAGTTGTTGGCACCCAGATGGGTCCAGATAGAGAATAGACAAGGCCCTTTTACACTTAAACTTACGAGTGTAATATTGTTAAGATACACGGAGTACATTGTGGCTCGAACTGTTACCAAAAGGATCTCTTCAATACAGCTTAAAAAAACTGGCTGTTCCATACATTTTGACATTCAATCATATAAAAAGTAAGTTCGATACAAAAGCGCAGTTCATACTTTATGAACTGAATTTTTAAACCATTTTAATCGGATCTCTCATTGTATGGGAAGTCTATACTAAGCAAAGGCCATGTTATACTGGAAATTGATCGCTTAATGTGTCGCCTTGTCGCCGTCTCCGGAGATAACGGCAAAAACGTAACTTTTCAGGACAAATCAAAACATGTTTTCGCCGATTGGTCATTAAATACATTTTTCATTATCTAGTCAAACATTTTTCACGAGTACATAATTTTATGACTGTTAGTCGCACTAACAAGTAGGAATACATTTCGATACCATTATACAATTTAGTGTCGTAATTTAAGGCCTGTGTTAAATCTTTAAATACTATTGTAAAATTTCGTAACTTCGTAAATAACAGTGTAAAAATTACCAAAAACATTGAGCAGATGTATTACCCACAGATCCCAAAAATGGCATAAGACTAAAACCAAGATAGTGGCGGTTATCATTTTATTCTCCGGGGACGGCACTGTGTTCATTCATAATTATTGACGTTCACAAAAGTAGTTAAAATGGTAAAAAAATTACACAGCACTAAGCAGAAGAATATTCATACTATTGAATGTTTACAAGTTCGGGAGACATCGTTAAAGGTACTTTAGTCTATTTATAGGTTTCACGTTACTATTTTGGACCGATATTTTGACGTCACCATGGCGAAACATGCTTCCAAGGTGTAGTGGCTTTATAGAAGAGTGTGTTACTAGTGACACATTGAGCCCAACGTCGATGGATGACCTGCTTCCGTCCATTCACTTACAGCTGACCTACCATTTGCAAAGTGACCTAATTATAATTTCAAGGTCAAGAAAAAATCCGTTTTAAGCAATTTGGTTTAGGTTGCTTTTACCATTTTAATTTTCCATGCTACAGATCAACTGTTTGGTCTTTTAATCCAATTACAAGATTAAAAAAAAAAAAAGTAGTTAATGATGTAAAATCTGTTGATTTTATAATATGTCATCGGTTGGCTTCCAGTCCGAACGAATGCAGCTGATTGCCAGTATTTTACATGGAGCGACTGCCTTTATGGTGCACTGTATGTGATTGCACTGTATGGTGTCGGACGTAAAGAATAGCACCATCCCATATCTCCCCGTGGGTGTCGTAAGAGCCGACTAAGGGACTTGCCAGAGAATGGGCAGCAGCGTTCTCTGTGCTTTTGTAACAACCGTACTGCGATCGCCAACCCGCCTGCCAAGCGTGGCGATTATGGCAAAACCCCCCAAAATGTCAATGGCGACACTTGGGGGAGGCCTATGTCCAACAGTGGACGTCTTTTTGGGGTAAAATGATGATGATGATGACTGCCTATCTGACCTCGACAACTCAGATTCCTCGTGATTTTAAAACACCTACGTATTTTAAATAAGAACATCTAAATTATACATGACAAATAACAAACAGATTCCACATTCCTTCTCTTGTTATTGTAGTAATTAAAATGTTAATTGATATAAATGAATGAATATTACAATATATTCTGCCCTCATTCATAGTTTAAATTAGGATTTGAGTGGGAAGAGGTTCTGTATAAATAAATTCAATAATCAAATGGCTTTACAATTTGAGATGGACATTTTTTATTTTTCATTTCATAGCTTTTTCGATTATGATTTTAAGGTGGAGTTCCATCCAATTGTCTGATATTATTAATATTTAGGGGATATTCCAATTAACTTCTGTTAGAACTTTATTTTAAAAACCTACTACAGTTATGTATATCCCACCTGAAAACTTTTCGATCGCCTGAAATCAAACATAAAAAGATAATTTAAACAGCTTCAGCTAGCCAAACAACTCAACAAATCACTGAAAGACCAGCGCCCTTTGAAACTGCAACAAACTTACAATATTACAAATATTAACTTTACGAGTATTCGGGCGGCGCGCGCGCCAATACAGTCCCGCCACCGGCGCCCGCGCACGCCTCGTCGCCGCCCGCCCTAACGCGAACACGAAAACACGAAAAACGACTTTCATTCATGGCCTTCCTACGGCCTTACTTCTAACTTTAAAGTACTAAAGGACCAAGTAAGGAAGACAGATCAAAAAATAAGGCCGTGTTGTGACTGTGTAATTGATATTTTCTCCTCGAAAATAAAAGTGTGTGAGTAAACATTGGGCAAGTGTAGACTTAGCCACTCGACAAATGTTTGTGCTGTCAATAAGTGAGACACGTTCTTTCGGTAATATTGAAGATTTTGTTTTAGAGACACGACGTCGGAATTGAGGTACGGTTTTGTAATTAAGTTGTAGTTAGTTGTGTGTAGTTTACGTTTTCTCATTATTATAAGGGCCTGTGTCACTGCCTTAGATTTAGTTTCCGTTAACTAACCTATCAGATAATTTTATATATTTTTTTAATGGCGTCTCGCAGTTCAACCTAAGTGGTTGTCGTCTGCTTAACCGGACTATCATATGTGTGCCTTGAGTGTAAGGCCTCCAGCCAGGACATAGAACTACTTTCAAACCAAGCGACTACACGCTAAGGGCACCCCCTGTGGGGTGCGAGGCTCGGCTTAGGGCGAATTTCTACAAATTCGGTTCAATTTATAAATATATTCGGTGATTAGTTTGTATTTAGACGTCTAACAAGCCCTTACTGTTAATTCCAGTGTAGATATTTCGACAATTAGTTACAAATAATTAATAAGGACCAAATGCTCTATAATTGCGTACAAAATTATGTACAGTAATCAACAAAATCAATAACGCCTCCTCGGCAATTAAGTTAATACACATTGACCAAATTAAAAGATCGATAATAATTACCTAACTACGGGTTTTCTTTCCACCTGAGTAATGAAATTATACTGGTTCGTATGTTATCATGTAGGTCAATGATAAATGATAATTGGTATAGTTTGATGTGTATTTATTAATTTTCCGTCATTAGAATAACTTACCATTATTCTACAATGACAGCAGCGGTGGCCCAGTGGTGGCAGCCCCGACCTACGAGCAGTAAGTTGTAGGTTCGAACCCAGGCAGGCGCATTACTTTGTGTAAATTATTTCATCACCGCTGCTCTCAAAAACGGTGAAGGAAAACATCGTGAGGAAAACGGCATGTCCTAGAACTAAAAATTGGAAGACATGTGACATCTACCTACCCGCACTGGGCCCGCGTGGTTGGATTACAGCCTGATGATGATGATGATGATTCTACAATGCTATTTTAGTACATTAGGACTTAATTAAGGCTTCCTCGTTTGTCTAGTGGTCACAAACGCGACTGCTGAGCGTGAGGTCCTAGGTTTGAGAACCGGGTCGGGCAAAGTATGTATGAGTTTTTCCGCCAGGTATTTCTCAGCAGCAGCCATGGACTGCCATGGAGTTTGGATTTGTGCCCGGTTGATCCCAATGGGCTCGCCCGCTATTACATGGGACTTAAAACATAAGTGACAAAATGTTTGGAGCCCCGTCCGCTTTTTTTTCGAAACGGTTTAATCAAATATTTATGTTATGATTTACTTTTTAGTGAAATAATTTTTACGCTGTAATTGCCATATTTATATAGGGTGATTAGTAATTACTGACTGATACTTAAACACGTGATTGTACTCACGATAACAAACAACTTTCCCAAAGATTTTTTTTCATTTTTTTATTCTCTTTAATCACAATAACACAACTACCGTATGAAATTAGCGCGCGCGTGTGCCTGTGACCTATCAGCTGTTAGACGCGTTACGCTGCTGTGTCTCATTACTTTCGTTCCGTGCCACAGTGGGTAGGCAGAGCACCCGCACGGCTCGCAACCCCGAATTTCATATGGCTGTTGTGTTATTGTGGTAAAAGCGAATGAGAAAAAAAAAATCTTTGGGAAAGTTGTTTGTTATCATGAGTACAATCACGTGTTGAGTATCGGTCAAGAATCACCCTATATAATTACAATAAAAAAAATCTTTTGTTTTGTTTGCACATTAATTTTTATTTTATATAATTCATGCAACTGATCTGTCCAATCTTTTTATGTTTTATTTGTGAAATATTTTCTTATTCTTTCTTATTTAAAAAAAAAGACTGTACTAGACTGTGAATGTAGAATCCCTTGAGACTGCGTCCCATTAAAAGTTAACAATTCTGTTTTTATGTTCCCAAGGGAGTTATGAAAGTTTAAACGCCCGGAAAGAAACTAATTTTACATTAGTTAGTAGTCTAAAGGGTGCTAGGCCCCGTCCTCAATCTAAATTAGATATGCCGGTTATGAGTAGTTCTGTATTCTCATCTATTCACGTCCTTCTTTTAATTGTATTATTTCCATCTTATGTTTGACCAAACCTAAAATTTAGGTTAAGCAATGGTGCGGCCTAGGGTGAAGTACGTTGGCCTAGAAGAAACCGATTCACTCGAGCTTTATACAAGGTGTTGTTTTGCATCCTCGTCAACATTCAGGTTGTCAGCAAAAGACAGAGATAATCAATTAAAATTACGGTACCTAGTTAAATATTAATAAACGCTGTGTTTGTCAGTATTTCAGAAAAACCCCCTTAACGTGGTTTAGGGAATAAGAAATTGTCGAAAAAACGTTTGACATTGTTTTTATGTGTGAAAACGCGGTTATAGGGCGAGGATCAGACGGGCCGCGTTTAAATAACGGGTGGTTCAGGCTTTTCGATTTACGTAAAGAAGAAAAAAAAAATACCTACCCATTTTATTATTGATTTGGGACGAGAATAATTAGCATAGTCACCTCCTTGAATTTGACGAGGATGCAAATCAACACCTTGTATAAAGCTCGAATGAATTGGTTTAGATTTACTAGCAAGTGCAAGCTTATTAACTACTACATTAGTCCAAAACTCCGAATCAGGCAATACAAAAAAAAAAGATTAATTGAGTACAAAATTAAATCCTTTACTTTTATCAAAAACCCCCCAAAATGTCAAAGTGGCGACACTTGGGGGAGGCCTATGTCCAGCAGTGGGCGTCTTTTGGGCTGAAATGATGATGATGATTACTTTTATCAAACGCAGAACTTTAAGTTGGAACTTCGTATTTTCAATCAAAATAAAAAAAAAAAACAATATATTTTTATTTTACATAGGGCTACAGGGGCACTTATAAAACGTCGACAAAAAGGTGCTCGGTTCGGGTTGGTCGTTTCCTATGGAAAAGAACCGACAAGAAACTCCATGGTTACTCTTTTAAAATCATTTGGTTTTACAATATTTCTGTAACAGCGTTAGTACTTAAGTATGGGAGGACATCGTAGGCCTGATAATACATTTAAATGATGAACAATACCATAGTCTAGAATCAGCAATGACTATAAACTGCATTCATCAATGCTTCTGCCAAGAGTAACTCTTCAGGCCGCCTTTAATCTACGTTGCCTGAAATGATGATGCGAATGTTACAAATGCACATGTTACCGGCCAAACCCGATTTCAGGCAAAACTAGTTTATCCTAGGCCAAACCGGTTTACTGGTTTATCGTGTCAGGATATACTGACCCAAAAAAACATTTACAACGTGCCTAACTTGGATGTGGCACCGCTCGCTACGCTTGCTCGGTTAACGCGTTTATGGTTACAGTTCTAACCTAACCCATTTAGAGTCCTAGTTTGGCCTAGGACAATCTAGTTTAGCCGGAAATCGGGTTTGGCCGGTAACATACATATCCACACTATTGCCGGCCGCCATTTACACTGTAACCAGAAACCTTGAATTATATAGGTACATAATTATTTACGTTACTCCACCCACTAATTCTACTATGAATTACATCTGTTGCATGGCTCATATCAGACGTCATATTAATAATAAATACGGGATAACTAAGCCAACACTCTGTCTATTGTACATTGGGATAGTTACTGGCACGAGTACTGCACATTCATTAACTTGCCTGGACATGCACTAGTACTGGGATATCAGCTAACATTCATCATTTTTCTTCGATTGTTCTAAAACTTGAGCGTAGTATACACTAACAGAAAGAAGCTTAAATAAATTTAAAAGCAAGTAAAGCTACCTAGTAGTAAGCTTGTAGGTAGTAGTAAGTTATCAAGTAAAGCTTGATACACAAGCAAAAAATTGGTGAAATTTAAATAGAAAAGTCAATACATAAACATTTAAAGAGCCTACAACAGTTTCCGAAATCACTTAAATTCTTCGTAAACAAGTATGATTTATATAAAATCAATGTAGCTTATAGTTTATACCTCATTAAAATGGTTCATTTACTTACTTTCCTTGTGAATGTGCCAACAACGTGACAATCGCATTGTCACGTTTGTTGGTAATAGAGAAACTTCTTTGTATAAAACTGCTTACAAGGACCCTTTTAAAATAGGGTTAAAAAAGATTAATCGGTTACCTGGAGAATTTGAAAACATACAATTTACTACAAGAAAGCTAATTCGGCTCGAAGGACCAAAAGTTTCACATAGGTACATTTCACTTGCACACAAGATAACCCAGCCGGAAATGCAACAAAAATACTCACACTCTAGAAATCTTACATTTCCTACAACCTGTTCATGACATTAACCCGACATTAACTACATACAATCAGTAACAGAAATAGTTTTCTATAAAATGTGACACGTTTGTAAACTAATATGTATATAACGAACAAATACACTAACGTCAAAGCTCTCAAATCGTGATAATCATTGAAAAAAGAGCGCCACTACGATACACTAGCATTTTTATCTTTTTAAGCTCGTTTCTCACTTCCAATTTTCTGAGAATCACGGTAATGAGATTCTACACGCCGCTCCGGCGAAGTCTCACCGAGCAAATACCTTTGTGTACCCAGCGCAGTCCGGTAGCCGCGCTCTGTTTGCTGTCGACCTGTTAATTAATAACTCGGCGCACACTGTATACACAGCCTTATTACCAGTAAAATCTCACAAGTCACGAGTCTAAACTGAGCCAAACCAGTTTCCAGTTTCGGCCTCCGTTTTCTAATCACACGCCAATGGTAACGCAGTGGGCTTTCACGTTTATTCAACTTAATTATGACGCATAATTATCCGACATTAATAAAAAGCGCAATGCACCAAAGCCACATTTAAATCCACACCTCGCACCTATTAGTCGCACTAATTTGAATACAAAATTCATGACTACCTTCAATACAATGTTATTTATCATTACCATGCCCATTTAGCCTCGCACCCGCGCTCTATAATTACAGGCGGGAAAAAATGAAACTTGAAGAAACGCGATGGCGACTAATGGCCTGAAACTAAATTTTAATTAATGTCGCGTTTTATGAAATGAAAGTGATTACAGAAATAACACGACAGGGCGGCGATAGTGCGCGGGTAAGCGGTGAGCGGTGAACGCTGAGCCCGATCACCCCCCACCCCCACTCATGTTCGACAATTTACGACATGGTAATTATGTATACGTGTTTAGGCGCCTTCACCCGACTTTACGGACGGTGTAATTTTGGAAATTAAAAACGGTAAGCTTCAATCGGGCCGTAATATCTAAATGATGGATTAACCTCGCGTTTTGATGTGGATCGATTTATTTGGCCGGCAGCCAGTAATTATTCTTTATCGTCGAACGTGTGGTGAACACAATTAGTTATTGATCAGACGGCAATTAAGCCCAATCGATTTTGTTTGTTGAAGTTGAAGAAAATTGTTTTAGTTCAACGTTTAATCGACGTCGTTTTATGCTTCTAATGGATTCTCGGTCATTAGAATTGACCTCAGTGCCCCTTTATTGTTTATTAGAAAACAATAATTTATCCTTTTATCGGTGACATTAAAAACTGTTAGTATCATTTACGTTCGGTTAATAATAAATTCCGTATGGATTTATGTGGTTGAGCGACAGTTGTAATAAAAGTTAAAAGGTTAAGTAAATAATAAATTGGTTGTTGGATATTAACATATCGCGAGTAAAAGTCATATCGATGTGTTAGTAGACAAAGAGCCGCTTAAAGTCAAGTGTAACGTTGTTTAAGTCAAACAAGTACGTCGGGGCACGGCTCTCTGGGAGTAATTGGCGCTGGCGAGCCTCGGGCGTCAGCAACACCTCCGAACGTATCAAACCGTTTTAATAATGAGCTAGCTTGAGATCGTGAAACAATAAATTGCGAAGCTTGGAGGCTTCGTGCACGAGACAGCTATCTGAGGCAAGCATTATGCATCGCGAGTTCCCGAGCCAGCGATAGCGGGCTATCATCTGCGAGATTGATAGGAGAATAGCCCCACGGCTAGGCGGGATTCGGACGCCATTGTGAAACACAAGCCCTTGTGCACTGTTGTTGCATGAATTCATTAAAAATACGCGCGAACTATGTTTACGTGGGGCTCTTGGAAAGTTCAGTGGTTCATTGTTCGAGCAAATAGAAAGTTCCTGGTCGTTTGATTATGCTTTTTTAATTTTTATTTGACTTCTGCACAAACTTTGTAAACTCTGTGGATAAAGTCTTGAAGCAGGTCCCAAATGACCAAAGTAGCATTCAATTTTAAAAACATTACATAAATTGCTGACAGCAAATCCCTATAATAATGGTATACACTGTTGTTTTATCGTAAGATTACATTAGCTCCTTAAACATTATTACGGTTAAATACCTAATAGGTTCTGTAGCGACGCAAAACTTACACGCGAACTTTTAATGGAAATCTTTAAATAACTTATAATGTAGCATCGAGATTACGAACTCATTAGCACAGCCAAACATCGAACCTGTACCTTATCGTACGATCGTCCCAAATTAGCTCGCAACTTTTCCCTTAATTAAGGAAGTATGATTAACAAAGTGTAATCACGAACACAAAAGTCTTATCATTTGTATTAAGGGGAGAACAAACATTGTGTAGCGAAATTAATAAATTAGCAGCCCCAATACTTGGATAGATTCGGAGAAAAACATGTGACTGTTGTTTATTTTTGCGGGTAAATGAGATTTATCTAAGGAAGCGCGTGGTCGTTGTTCAAGAATTATTACTGAAGACCAGTGATAGATGCAGTCTTCAATGTTATTAAAGGCATATATTTCTGTCACTTGTGGTACGAATAAATTTGATTATTACAAGAAAAAACGCTTTTTTAAAATGATGTATCTTTCATTATTCTTCTAACTCTAAGAATCTGGATTTCATCATAATACTTAGGGTCAAAAACCGTATTAGATGTCAAGAAAGGTGGTTGTCAAACGTCTTTGTTTTAAGCGAAGGGAGCCAACTATACTTAGGGAAGAAAACTAACGACGAACAGGAAACAGCTGATACCAAACTTTTATCATCTTGTATAGGGGAAAGGTTCATAGACAAACAAACAAAGAGAAATTAATAAATTATCGCCAGAGGAGAGTTATTGCGAAGACGTGTAGGTTGTGTAGAAGACATTACTGCGTTGCTTAATGAATAGCAAGCTTTATCTTAAGGGAGGGTTATACTTGATAAATGTACACAGATTTGTATATGATGAAGTTTCTTAAGTTCTTCCTCGGCCTAGTTATTGATGGCTCATTAACTCTGATAGGCTTGTTGTTTCGTTATATTGATGGATTTATGTGTTTTTGTTTTTGGCTTAGATTCAAGCTTTAGTGGCGCAGAGTGACTAAGTCAGAATGTTAATTTTGACCACTGGATTCACTGATTACGTTTTGATTTTTCAAAATAATATTTGGTTCAAATAATTGTGGTCCTCAGCCTAACAGTCAGCCACCCGTTAGTGTTAACAGTTTAATTTGCAACGGTCTAGTATAGTACGGAATTTCAATAGAATGAAGTTTATATAATAAATGCCAGCATGTGATTTGTTGCCATATACAAGATTTTGTTTTGCAACCTCATCAAAATTCAGGAGATTGTCACAAAGACATAACAAAAACAATTTACATTACGTTACCCTAGTTAATTATAAAAAAGCTACTATTTTTTGTTGTTAAAATTGGTCAGTATTTCAGAATAATCCCCTTAACGTGGTTTAGGGAATAAGAAATAATCGAATAAACGTTTGAGATTGTTTGTATGTGTGAAAGCGCGGTTATACGGCGAGGTTCACACTTACCGATTTCCGTAAACAAGACAAAAAACAAAATGTCTACCTATTTTATTATTGATTCGGGTTACCTCCTTGAATTTCAAGAAAATTCAAGCATTTGGTTATTTAAATGGTCCTTCGAGCCGATAAACGTTGTAAGTAATTTAATTACTTAAGGCATTTTTACTACCCTATATGCTTGTAATTACTCATAATACCACCTGAAACACTAACTAAAAATTAATGAAACCCTATAAATAATAGAAACACGTAATAACTAAAAAAAGTCATTTAGCTGTAATAATTCGTCACAAAAACGAATCCACTTTCTATTGTAATTACTTTTATAAACGCCAAAGACCGTAATGACCACTTCTAATGCGAGTGCTGGACTGCTGGCTTCATTGCGTTATTGTAACTCATTAGGGGGGGTCAGAAAGAAATTACCTAAAGTGTGACGAAATCTGATAATGTTCTGAACACTTCTGGGTCTGAGAGTCCTCTATTAGAGCGTAGCGAATGTTAAGTACGGCTGTGGTAATGATTTTTTAGTTTCTTTAGATTAGGATTGAATTATGGAAGTGGTGGATTATATGTTTCCTGTATTTCTTCGTCTTTTTTTCACCTATGAATTTTCTTTGTTCTGAATTTGAAATTCCTTTTAGTAATGTGTTTGATTCTTGTCGTAGTATAATAGGGTTTTGCCACGAAGAAGCTCAGTAGCACCTCGAAGTCAGAATTTGTAACGATTAACGGCATTAGGCTCAACCCATTTCATCTGCCTAGCCCTTTCCCAAACTATCTTGGGGTCGGCTTCCAGTCTAACCGGATGCAGCTGACTGCCAATATTTTACATGAAACGACTGTCTATCTGGGTAATACGATCCCCTTGGTAAGACAGGATGTCAGAATTTTTGGCTTCTGACTACTCGTAACGACTGTGAAAGATCTACAAATGACAACCGAGACCAAAGGCTTAACGTTTTCTCTGAGGCACGGAGGAAACTCGGTATGTAGTTATGCTCACCCATCCACGGACCAACCTCGGCAAGCACGGCTTAACCTTGAAGATCGATGTCAGTACAAGACAAGTTTTATTTTTGTTCGTCCAAAATCTGCATACCTATAGCTTTATCTCATTCTTGTTGACATAATTTGCTTACTCTTACCAGTCATTATTATTCCAAATATAAAAATAAATAAATTACCAAACATAAAAACATCAAGGCAATGCGCACACGCATCAATACACAAAATAGTCAAAACACTGTCGCGACAGATCTTAATTCGGATTAATTTTATTTCCCCACGCAATTATGATTGGAACTACAAAGTTTCGTTGACTTTCATGTGTGGCTCATTCGCTAAAACATAATGGCCCAGGACATAAAAGACAGACTAACAGATCTATTTCAGGATGCTATAACAATATTCATAGAAAGTTATGCAAAGGGTCGTTGCTCGGATATTTTTTAGAGTCACGGTTCTTGATTTACCATCATTATCATCCCTAATATTTTATATGGAGTGACTCTCCATTTGTCCTCCAAACCAGTTAGTAGATAGTATGCAGCAAGATCACTTGGAAAAGCTGCTAGTCTGACTTTCGGCATTCTGATTACCTGTAACGGCTGTCAAAGATGCCAACTGTGAACCTTTTCCCAAAAAAATAATATTTTACATGGAGCGAGTCTCCATCAGTCCTCCACAACCCGGTTAGTAGATAGCATGCAGCAAGATCACTTGGAAAGTCTGACTTTCAGCATTCTGACTACCTGTAATGGCTGTCAAAGATGCCAACTGTGAACCTTTTCCCAAAAAAATAATATTTTACATGGAGCGAGTCTCCATCAGTCCTCCACAACCCGGTTAGTAGATAGCATGCAGCAAGATCACTTGGAAAGTCTGACTTTCAGCATTCTGACTACCTGTAATGGCTGTCAAAGATGCCAACTGTGAACCTTTTCCCAAAAAAATAATATTTTACATGGAGCGAGTCTCCATCAGTCCTCCACAACCCGGTTAGTAGATAGCATGCAGCAAGATCACTTGGAAAGTCTGACTTTCAGCATTCTGACTACCTGTAATAGCTGTCAAAGATGCCAACTGTGAACATTTTCCTAAAAAAAAAATATTTTTCATGGAGCAAGTCTCCATCAGTCCTGCACAACCCGGTTAGTAGATAGCATGCAGCAAGATCACTTGGAAAGTCTGACTTTCAGCATTCTGACTACCTGTAATGGCTGTCAAAGATGCCAACTGTGAACATTTTCCTAAAAAAAAAATATTTTTCATGGAGCAAGTCTCCATCAGTCCTGCACAACCCGGTTAGTAGATAGCATGCAGCAAGATCACTTGTAAAATCCGACTTTCAGCATTCTGATTACCTGTAATGGCTGTCAAAGATGCCAGCTGTGAAAAAACTGCCTTTCCTTGACACGGAGAGGTCTCGTTATACACCCCATCTTGAGACCATTCGTGACAGGATTACTTAACCATTGAGATCCACTCGTGCAACTGCTTTTATTAGTTTATACTCAGTGTAATCAGATAGGAAACACCGATCTCATCTAGTTTGTAAAAACGACGTCTTTAATTGTTTTTAATAACCCACTTATAAAATAAATATTTTTTAATTTCAATCAATCTACATCTACATGTCTACATTACTATTGATTTTAAGAACTAGAAGCACGAATTATAATTCTATGGAGAGTAACACCCAAGGATCCCCATGGTTTCAGTCTATAACAGTCAGTAATCTCCATTTAAAATCAAAACTGTTATAACTACGCTACTCATAAAAACAGATTATTTATTTCAGTGGAACAAAAAAAAAATAACGTATTATACACAATATTACTAAGTGCTTTCCACATAATAATCTGTTTTCTTCTTTAAGTTTTTTTTTTCAATGGAAAAAGTGTGCATTCTCTTTGAATGTGGTTTGTTTATTTCTGATCAAAAGTGAAGATCTTTCTTTACCATCTTATGCGTTATGGTTAAAGCCAGCTTTCACTAATTTTTTTTCATTCTTGTGAAATACCGTAAATCCATGAAACCGACTTTCAGCAGCTTTTCATAACATTTCCAACAGGACATTTATCTCTCTTAGACCAATTCTATTTTCAGATGCTCTTCACAATAATTATGATGTGTTTCCCAAACTATAGTTATTCAAAATTTATTCTTTCTTCTATTAAAATAGCTGACATTGGC
Organism: Cerastis rubricosa; assembly: GCA_949152445.1. Lineage (NCBI taxonomy): Eukaryota > Metazoa > Arthropoda > Insecta > Lepidoptera > Noctuidae > Cerastis > Cerastis rubricosa. The sequence continues at coordinate 9,450,088 of OX424542.1, read as the reverse complement.
ATACATTTAAAACAAGATTCTATTCACCATTATAATGAAATATGTTGTCTTCTCTAGAAAGATTAATTGCAGTGTCAACATTTTCTTGCCCCAGCGTCTTTGTAATATGGCTGTGAAAAATAACACTTTCCGCCTACTTAAGTTTTGAATGAAGTTCGTCAGGTTATTTAGTTTGTGGATTCTTAGTAACTGTATTTTGAATTCTTTATTACATATTCTCTCTTGTTTTTGACAATGCCACGTGGCGGCGACGGCGTCGACTACAAGCATATTAGTAAAGACTTTTGCAAACTTTGTTTCTGATAAATAAATAAAAATAATAAATAATTATAATAAACTATTGTTTAAATAACTTTTATTTGTTTTTTTTTCATATTTAATGTTTTCTTTACTGTTTTTACTATTGTATATGGGTATTTATTAATTTGTTATTGTATATGGGTATTTTGCCTAAATAAAAGCACAATTTATTTTCTTTTAAAAGTTGTTTCCAAAAGTTGTAAAGAAACGGAAATATGTTTATTGATATATTCCCTTTCATAGGTTCTTTTTTGATTTTCCTTCAACCGAAAGTTATATCCTGAATACCCAATTAGACATTTGGCCATTTAGTTCTTGGACTTTAATTTATTTATTTAACAATTTATAAAAACACTAAATACAGGAAAGAAAAAAGGAACAGGAAATAGGTACAAATGTGATGCTTATTTCTAAAGAAATCTCTTCCAGCATAACTGCGAAAGGTGATTCTAAAAAAAGAGATGTGGACAATGTGTGTAAAAGAAGAAAAGAAAATGGAATACATAAAACTTTTCTTTGTCTTCTGAATTTATTCTAGTCTACACACATCTACCTACTGGTTTATATCTTTTATTTTGATTGTTTTTGTAGTCACTAAAAAAGCAACAATATTAAAAGAAATGTGACATCTTGCAATTATGTTGAATCACAATTCATTTTCATAATATTTATAACCAAACACAATTCATTTTTGACGCGTGCATAACATATAATACTATGTTTATGATTGATGACTTGTTTGATAGACTTTTAAAGCATGTCATATTAAATTCACTGGACGTGTCTGTCACACTATTTTATCACATTTCTGGAATCTGAACATATACAACGAAACTGAATCATTTGATTTTAATACAATCATAAACAACAGTAAGAATGTGGATGGGTATAAGAGTGAGGAAGACCAAAGAAATTATGGATGTACTGTGAGAAGGAAGCAAGAAAGGAGGTATCTGATGAGATGACAAGTAATACAGAAGTATGGAAGAAGAAGACATGCTGCGCCGATCCCAAATAAAATGGGATAAGCGCAGGAGAATGATGACAATCATTAACAACAGTTCCAAAAGTGGACGCATCAATATCTGTTTAACAGTTTATGAGATTAGGTCGAACACAAACATACATACATACTGTCCTCACGATATATTAATCAAATTGCCTCGCAACGACCATACACAGAACAGCAAGATATTTAATCTAATAATGGATGCCCGTGATTGCTTTTCTTATGCTTTCTTTTATATTTATAATTCATATTTAATGATCGACATTAATGGCATTGCTTTAGGCCGAACTCGTAGTAACCAGCCAGTGTTACTAGATCTTTCAATCCGTTCTCTTTTTCCCTTTGTCAACTATGCATAGAATTGGAAGGAGGGAGGGGGAGGTCATTGAAAATTGGTCCTTATGTACACGTTAATTTCAGATTTAGGCGCTTTCGTGATTGTTACGAAACGATCATTCTATTGTATGGCAAGTATAATAAAGTGCACCGTGATTGTGTAAATGAGCGCTGACTGGTCAGATACGGTGAAGTACTACTTTAGATTGTTATTTATTTATGTTTTTTGACCTTACCTAAACAAAACGGGTTTTTTTTTAATCCGTTCCTTTTTTATCATTTACACACAATATGTACCACCTATTATGGTTTTCAGAATTAGGGTAGGTAAAAGTTTGTTATTTGTTACACATTCTGAAAATGATTTCAAGTGGTACTTTCACGGAAAAAACGTGACGCAGCTGGGAAACGTCGATGTTTCGGAAAATCTAATAAATGTTGGTTTGAAAGACCAAGATGTGATGGGTAATTTTATCATCATAAGAGCTTTGCTAGAAAGGCCAAAGTAAGCTTCAGATAAGCGCTGCAGTCATGAAGTGCACTACGCAGTTACTCACATTTAAAAATAATTAAATTAAAATTATTATTCAAGCATCAAGACGATTCAATGGTGCTCTGCATGGTCTGTATGGTGTCGGACGTAAAGAATAGCACCATCCCATATCTTCCCGTGGGTGTCGTAAGAGGCGACTGTGTCTAAGGGACTTGCCAGAGAATGGGCAGCAGCGTTCTCTGTGCTTTTTGTAACAACCGTACTGCGATCGCCAACCCGCCTGCCAAGCGTGGCGATTATGGCAAAACCCCCCAAAATGTCAATGTGACTTGGGGGAGGCCTATGTCCAGCAGTGGACGTCTTTTGGGCTGAAATGATGATGATGATGATGATGAAGACGATTCAAAACCGGATTTTACATGCAACACTATGTTTTTCTCAAATTCTGAGTCAGACAAGGAAAATGAAAGAAACTTTCCGCAATAAAAAAACGCCGTTATCATCCCAATATAATTTGATGAGTCCTAAATGACATAAAATAATAGATTTATAAATTATACCAAGTTGAGAAAAAAATTAACTGTTTCCATCTTTACACGTACGATTTTTTTAATACATCGTTAGACACTTTTAGAGGGCATAAAATACAGACATACAAATATTTACACACCCACGTTACAAAGTTATGAAGATAGTATCGTGTCTTATAACCTAATTTATTCCTCATAATTTTAATTCAATCCTGGTATATTCATAAACAACCTTAATTCTGTCATCGGTCACATTGGGGAAATAAAAACAGCTGTAAAAATTTTAGTTGACAGCGGAAAAATAATCCGCGTATCGCAATTAAAAACATAAAACACTCTTAAAATAAACCTGGAACGAAATATCATATAGCAGAAGAGTAATAACATTAAAACATATACAGTGGGGCAGATGCGCCAATATTCTATTATTACTGGCTTTTCAACGCGAACGGCGCGAGCATTCCTGACTATTTCTATAGCCCTAAGATGAATCATTAAATAATAAAATCCAAAGCATACTTAATGCTCAACAACACATAGAAATCTATTCACGAGCGCGTATTAACTAACACAGGCGCGCGCTAATCAGTTCCAGATCCGTTCCTCGTGTTACTTCTCAATCGAACACTCACACTCCAGCAGAACACCTATACATCAATGGTGGATCTAATTGCGAACGCGTAAACACACTCCCATGTGTTTGTGATCATTGTAACAATGTGCGTGATTCCAGCCACCTTATTAGAAGTACTTTAAACAAAAATACAATCCAATTAGAACACTGTTTGAATTTGAAATTGGAACGGTTACAATCTGACAGATGGCACGTTATAAATAAGGGTGTGTAGTTAGCACCGCGTTTTCTCGCGTGCGTTTTGTTCACGCGGATGCAAGAACAGATATTTTAATGTCTACAACTTATTAGCCACAAATGTCATAACGTTTGATGCATCAACTACTACTTTGTTAAAGTTGGCTACGTCCTGGGGATTATTTGCAAGCGTAAATTAGGTTCACGTGCGTTTTAATGCATCCCGCAAGTGTTAGTGTTCCAGTTCGATAATCTTCGACTGGCGAATGGATCAGGCGGAGATGATTCATAATGTTCTGTTCTATTGTTGGCTTGCATATTGCAAACTGGTATTATGCAATGTCCATCGCTTTGTTATATAACGTTTGGTACCCACATTAACTCCTGCCTTACTACTGTTACTGTTCAAAGATAACGTTCGTCATTATAATTGGCTTCTAAATAATCAGCGTTTAGTTCTTCCAATGACGTCGCTGAACCAACTATTTATTAGAATTAAATTATAAACATTTGATGATTCCACGAATTTTCTTTTCAATGCATTTGTGTAAATTATATTTTTTTAGAAATAATGTGTTTATGTCAAACATTGTGTTAAAATATTAAATTCGTACGCCGATCTCATGATATAATGCCGTGATCCACTTAAACAGGCTATTTTAACTCACCACATTAAATTTGATCGATCAGAGCTATATTTTTACTGTTTACCAAATATTTAAGTAACGGCCATAAGTCAGACAGTAAAATAATTCAAATGTGAAATTTCATGAACGCTCATAATGAACTTGGCAGACGACCAAAAAACGTCTTATTTTCGATGTGGAATCTGGACCAATTTTTATTGCAACGCTTTGGAAATAGTGATACAAACGACCCCCACAATGACTTACCAATTATAATGAGTGTGGCAGTGGTGGCAGAGCGGTGGCGGAGATATAAACAAATGAATAGAGCGGTTACACTTCCATTTAGATATTGTACGGTTTAATGCGAGCCGAAGCATTATACGGCAGTAAATCATGCTCTCGAATCTGCGCACTAACGCACCAGACTACATTGTTTATTTCTTCATCATTCTCAGCCTTATTTATTGCTAATTCCAAAAATTTTATTGTTCCATCATAAACGGAACGTTTTACGTTTCCTACCCGTAGTTCAGTTCCAGATTCGATAACACGTGGCGTTTAGATCGAAATCTTTTTAACGGCATTCCTGGTGGACGTTCACTTTGGCACGAATATCAACGGGAACATTACAATAAACGCCCGAATATTCTCACCTATACTTTCGAACACTCGTAAGATTTATTTCTGTGACTTGAATCAGTTTTATTGCTTCTACGTTCATCTGTACTCATTTATAACCGACATAGATACTCTTTTTACGATTCGAGGCGCTCTGTTTATTTTCGTTTTTAATTACCTCTAGCGTGGGCCGAAGAGCAAAGTGACAAAATAAATTCGGGAACATAATATTGTTAGGAGGATTCTTAATACTGAAATGACTGTGATTGTGTGATTATGATTTAGCGTCTGTGTCTGCCCACGGCACGGTAGTAAAATTGACAAATTGTGGAGTCGGACCAGTCCCGGCTGAGTAATACAGTATTTATACCAAATTTATCGCGGTTCCATGCTAATTTGCATGTAACTAAACTTCAAAACGATACACAAAGAAAATAAATAGATATGATGGAAGCGATTTAAATGCGCAAAATCTCTAGAATAATTAAAATAATCAAATGTAACAGAATTGAATCCATGACAAATTAGGTGTCAAGAACGGATTTTAAAATATGTTCAACCGCCAAGGAGATTAATGAAATAATTCTACCAGCCCAACACTGCAAGCCAAATTCTAGACACAATAAAAAAACACACATTCTGCAGAAGGCGTAAGAAGTGGTCGTAACTTTGACGATGCTAATAAAATGTGAACAGAATTAATGACACCAACTAATTTGAAAATTTTAATAACAGTACTAATGGGTGTTAGAACTATAATACTGTCAGTCACAATACGAAATGAGAATGTGGACGGGAACATTTTTGACGGAATTTGATGCATTTTGTAGTGGCAAGAAAAGTATGGTCGATTATACAAAGGATAGCTATGTTGGAAAATGTACCGACCGACATTAATGAGGCATCTCCATCACGACTCATCTCAATCAAATCCCGCGACTGAGTCAGTATCGATGCGTTCGCGCATAACGACCGTCGGATGCGCCGAAGTGTTCCAGAGAGAGATTGTAAATATTTCTCTGTTTCAGAACACGACTAAAATAGATTAGAACGCGTGTTTCTAAATCCCCTTTGAAGATTACACACGCGGGCATTAGATCTGGCAAATTACCCTCTAACAAAGATTGTATTAATTACCTGCTCCCGATAGCTCGATGTAAATAGTATTTAAAATTAGATCAGCGATTTGCGTGCGCGCAGGTTTTTGGCGCCTTATATATCTGTCATTTTCCTCTGATACTTTGAGCTAGTTAGGTTTGGTTGAACACGGTAATTAATTCTTGTTCTTGCATTAGTCATTTTGTAACGAAAATAATTTTGTGCTAAGATTGCCAACTGAAAAAAACATTATCCATTTCATCGGATCTAAAAATTAGTTTCTTATTCCGAACGGACATGAGTTATTGTTTGTGTGACAAGCTTTGATTAATTTTAAAACTATATTACGGACTTCATGTTCGCGTTTTTCCGGAATCGATGTCTATTTAGAGCTAACTGCGTAAGTGTAGTTTTGTCTGTTATTTGTTTTATTAATCGATACAGGCATCGAGCAAATGTTTTCTCGTGTAGCAGATACAAATGGGATCGAGGGCTAATTATGTAATGTTGGTCCAGTTTCAGACGTACTCTTAATCGATAGCCATTTTTTATGCCATTTGAAGCGGGAAATGGAAATTAGTCTGTTTATTATTATCTTTACTGTGGAGGAAAATATTTTGCTTCACTTCTGTTTAGTGGTAGTGTTGCGTTATGACTGAAAGTATGTAACGTAATAAATATTTCTCAATCTCTTGATGCCTTTACAACATAATTAAACACAAGCTAAAGTCATCAACTGCCTAGCCTTTTCCCAACTATGTCGGGGTCAGTTTCCAGTCTTACCGGATTCAGCTAAATAACAGTATCTTAAATAGGGCGGCTACCTATCTGACCTTCACAACCCAGTTAGTACTGGGTAGTACGAAACCTTTGCCTTATGACTGGTTGTCAAACTTTCGGGCCACTAACTAGGTACCTGTAACGACTGTCAAAGATCTATCAATGACAACCGGGACCAACGGCTTAAGATCGTTTACACCTTACGTCATTTCATACAAACTTTCAAGTCCTTATTTTCCAAAATGACTGTACCAATTTTAATAAAACTTCATACATATACACGATCAGGATACATAGGTCAAAAAAGTTACAACATTTTTGAAAAATATTTTTACCGCTAAATTAGATCGATTATAAATTATGTATAGAAACCGAAATTTCAAAATTTCTTTATTTTTTTAAAGACTTTTCAAAATTGTTTCTTTTTGGTAACTTTTTAGAACTCTTTACCCTGCTTATGCGTATTAAGTTTCAATCAAATCGGTTCTGTCATTTCGAAAAACAAGGACTTGAAAGTTTGTATGAGATGCCGTTCGGCATAAACGCTCTTAGCATTTATGAGGCACGGAGGAAACTCGGTATGTAATGGATGATCAAGTGTTCACCCATCCACGGACCAAGACACGCTTACCTAGGTTAAAGCGGCTTAACCTGAAGATCTACCCGAATGGCTGTTATTATCAGAGGTCGGAATTAGGTATTATTATATATTATTATTGTAATAGATTTATTTTTGTAGTACTTGCATCGAAATGTTGATATTAATATGGATTTTCCCTTGCGTGTGCGCATTGGAATTTTGCAACTTCGGACATCCGATGTCGGATGGTTTAAATTGTGTTAAAGTAAATAACTTTTTTATTTAATAAATCACGGGATTTTTCTGCTCTTTCAAATTAATCTCGGGATTTAAAGGCCTATCCACTTTATTCTTTTGCTGTATGAAATCAGTGTAAGTACAAATAAGTCTACCTAATTCCGACCTCTGGTTATTATACGAGATCCTCCTAAACATAAGCTATAGTACAACTAGTTAATTCTACTGTTTATGTAGAACAAACTATAAATGTCTAGTCAGAATCACCAAGTTTAAAGACCTTACCTACAACATGTTCATACTGAGAGGTAACAATGTATGCAGTCATAAAATCACTCAGTCTTCTTTTAATGACCGACCAAGTGCCAAAATAATTTGAAGGCACCAAGAAAAACAAAGGAACCGTAAGTATTTATTATCGCACATAATATACACATAAAAATTCAAGCAAGCAGAAAAATTTCTGACTTATTAGACGATGTCGAACAGGTTTCGGAAATCGAGAAATGAAAATTACATGTTATTAAAGAACATCAACACTGTACGGTTGTTTTAACACAAAAGATAAACAGGCCGAATTAAATAGTCCCTCATTACGTGCATTTTGGTTAAAAGTTAGGTTATTTGGGCGAGGTAGGGTTATCTTATGCGGGGATCTCGACGATCGCCACTCGAGATTATTCGGTTCTGGTGCGTACGAATTCTTTAAGTATAGTACGTTATTGATGATGTTTAATAAGCATTGCAAGGTGTTTGGTGGCGGTCATTTTATAATTTCTGATTTATTCTTTTGTTTTTGTGTTCGGTTATTTCTTTTAAATGGTAATGAGGCCGATTCTTTTTCTGCTCTAATTGTAAATGGTAAAACATTTTTATGTTTTTTCTTACGATTTAGTCACCTTACTTTAGTCACAATATCGCCTACAGTCATTCATTATTGTCTTAGATTAAATAACCTAGTTCTTCTAAAGCACATTTTTAGCGCCAATCCATAAAATACGAGCCAAATACAGCGTGGAAGAGACAATTGCAATACCTACACGGCCAGAATGTATGGATGCATGGATGTATGTATGGAATGTATTGTAATTGCTGTTTCTTTAGGGTTCTGTACCCAAAGGGTCAAACGGGACCCTATAATTGAGACTTCGCTGTCCGTCCGTCCATCCGTCCGTCTGTCACCAGGCTGTATCTCATGAACTGTGATAGTTAGCCAGTTGAAATTCCTACAGATTATGTATTTCTGTTACCACTATAGCAAAAAATACTAAAAACAGAAAAAAATACTAAATATATAATAAGGGCTCCCATACAAAAATCTAAGCTTTTTCCTCGTTTTTATAAATAATGGTACGGAACCCTTCGTGCGCGAGTCCGACTCGCACTTGACCGGTTTTTTTAATTACCGATAAAAAAAAAAACTATGTGGTAACCGCGTGCGTCGGTGTCCCTTCCACTCCGTATATTTATTAACAACCACTATCTATTAATACAAATATATTTTGTATATAACATATGTGCATTATTTACAAACTACAAATAAATGTAAATTAAAAATAAAATATGTACAAGTATCAAAATTACAGGGCGTCAACAAATTCGTCGACATCGCTGTCGACAGGAAAAGTGCCTAGAAGGCTGGCCGCATTGCCACGTTGGATGGCAATGCTGATTCTTTGACCAAAAATGAGGCCAGCCCTCTGGTCTCGTGAAGCGTCGACCAACCGCTTGGCGATATCCCGAAACACAAGATGGGCACTCGGGACAAATAAAATACATGACCATCTACCGTCAGGAGCTCGTGGCTAAATGATAACAGCCGCACGGGCGAACTTTAAGGTCAAGCCTTGGTTGCCCAGGTTGGTCCGTGGATGTGTGACCATAATTACATACCGAGCTTCCTCCGTGCCTCGGAAAGCACGTTAAACCGTTAGTCCCGGCTGTCATTTGTAGATCTTTGACAGTCGTTACGAGTAGTCAGAAGCCAAAAGTTTGACATCCTGTCTTTTCCAAGGGGCATTATCGTATTACCCAGTTACTGGGTTGAGATCAGATAGGCAGTCGTTTCATGTAAAATACTGGTATTCAGCTGCATCTGGTTAGACTGGATGCCGACCCCAAGATAGTTTGGGAAAAGGCTAGGCAGATGATGACATGACCATCTACATTTTCCGCTCCATCAATTTCCCCAAAAACACAGTCTTATAAATAAAAGCAAACTTTCGTATCATTCGTAACAACCACCCAAAATATCAAGATCAATTCAATCGAATGCACAGATAACCCGAAATTACGAGTCACAACCGGCGTGTATTAAGAACATTAAAAGCAATAAAACAGCGTGAAATGGTATGAGAGCATTAATTCGATTATCAGATTGAGGTGTAAAGCGAGTTTCGATGTTTATCTAGGTATAAAGAGGCGCCGTATAAGAAATTATTTTACAGCAGTGAAATAATAAAAACACTCATTAGCGATCATTAAGGTTCCGCCTCCGCGATTTAGGGTTAGATAGCGAGGTGCGAAGTTTATTTTGTATAATAACAGACCGAAGGTGGTGGTTGTCTATCTATCAGTAGAATTACGTTGCAAGTTAGTGTGATAAAAGATAAAGTTTTTAGATAAGGTGTAGGAAAGAAACCTCCTAAATTAACACTTTGTTTTCCGAAAAAATGACGTTTGTTTTTTGTTATGTTCAAAAAAAGATATCTTAAAATAAGTAACTATTTATTTTAACTTACGCTACGTTTCTTTTCTTACCTTTCCTCATCATTTACTTAATAACATTCAAGTTGTATTATTTGCTTTGCAAATTATAAGGTGGAAACTATAATTCATTTACACTTTCCATTGCGATGTACTTAACCACCTGTCACTGTCAATCACTTGTAAATAATTTTAACCTCAGGCGAAATGTTCTGTCGTTATCCCTAAGTAATTTACATTATACTTGCCAAATGTTCTTTTATAAGTAAAAATCATGTTATCATGAACCTGACAATGAGGGCAGTACTCGTGCCGGATCTGAAACCGCAAAGCTAATTATTAAAAAGATAAAAGAATAATAATACAATTAAAACCGCAACAAAAAGGACTCATTTTCTCCCGACGCGGCATTGTAAGGGTTAATTGACACTTATTATAGAAACTCAAATATCTTGTTTGTTAATTACGTTTATTTTGGTTTTGTGTTCGGAACAGAGGAAATTATTTTTATTGTTGTTTTCGAGGCAGTCTATTATTATTGTAAGGTAAAAAAAGAAGAAGAAAAAACCTAATCTTTTTTTGCTGGAAGAGAAACATCAATTGGCCAATTAAATCTGAGCTGGTATGGTTTCTTTTTAATAAGCATGCCAGACTTTGCAGATTTAAAGCAAAATGAGCAGAGAGAAGAGAAAGTACTGGTGTTGTCTTTACATTCTACGATTTTAATTTCTCTGATTCAAGACTCAGTCTTACTTTATCTTGGTAAGGGATTTTTGCAACACTTTCCAAACTATCTTGTTAATGATTTGCTGTAGGTTCAGCATTGTAGACCCTATTAATTTGAATTCCCGGATAGATATTAGGATAGCATAGCGTCTGATTTATTGATATTTTAAAGGTTTTTAAACTCAGAAGTACCGACATAAACATTTCGTCAGTTATGGTAACGTCTTATTTAACACAGGACCAGCCTATTATCACCAATCGGGCTATAATCTAATATCCGGGCTGCTTCAGAGGGATTCCTAATAATAAAATATATGAAAAAAACAGGTTGCACTCCGGGTTTGCCAGCAGAAGTCAAAACTTGAATATTAACGTTGTGCATTTTTGATATTTTGGAATGGTTAGGGAATAATTTTGCACGAATTGCTTTAATTAACAGTATAAAAGTACTATCATTTATGTAGTAAAAAAAAAAAAAACAAAAGTAGTAAGTTCCTTCGTAATAGGTTACGAAGGAACTTACTACATACATACACATACATTATTAGCATGCCAATCAGTTCGATCAGGACACGTGACACCTGACGTGTGTTTAACATTTTTTTACCCATCACAAAAGTGCACAACGCCGCTAAAGAAGTTTTCACTTCAAAAATCCGAGAACTCTTTGCTCGAATTGGAAATTGAACTCAGAACTTAATGTTCAGCAGTGGTGCTTGCGTCCAGTGAGGCAGTTCTCTCCAGAGAAAGATCTTATAATACAGAAGAAAAAAACGTAGTCGGTAATACACTACACCTTTGTTTTTTTTTAACATTTCAGCACAAAGCAACATTCTTTGAATCTTAACCGTTTGCAACTATCTAGAAATATTCGAAACTAACAATAAATTACGTTTTAATGATTCAATCAGAATCTAATCTCTGAAGTTATGGGTGCAACTAATTGCAGTAATGTTGTCATTAAATTTAATTGTGACAGTAACAGCCTGGGTGGAAGCCTACCTTGACTAGTGGGCGATGAACTGGCTAAGCTAGAAATTGAAATCAATTGTTATCTTCAGTAGGTATCTAGGATAGAGCATATTTTGAAACCTGCCATGATATCAGACCGTGCCTTCAATAATTTGGACAATAGGTCTCTGGGTATGTGATGCAGGATTAATTTCGCAAAAGGTTTTTTAAGTCACTTTATGTTTAGTCAGCTAGAATAAAAATGATATGAAGGAAAAAGGAGTAAATGATAGCATGACGAATGACAGAGGAGAATGGAGGAAAGAGACGTGTTGCGCCGACCCCAAATAAAATAGGGCAAGGGCCGGAAGATGATGACACGCTCCACTTAATGTAATGATGAGTTAGTCTAGGAGCCTCAACATAGAACATTGGACACCTTCTCTACTGCCCGTCGTGCACAGTTAATTGCACACTCAGGACTTGAATGAGGCCAACCACAGTCCTCTGATAGAAATCTGAGTCAACATTTCAAGATAAAGAGGAAGTGATTCCAACACTTATGCAGATGCTATATGCATGAGATCAGAAAATTACTTACATGCTCTGTATGGTGTCGGACGTAAAGAATAGCACCATCCCATGTCTTCTCGTAGGTGTCGTAAGAGGCGACTAAGGGGCTTGCAAGAGAATGGGCAGCAGCGTTCTCTGTGCTTTTGTAACAACCGTAGTGCGATTGCCAACCCGCCTGCCAAGCGTGGCGATTAAGGCAAAACCCGCCTTATGTCAATGTGGCGACACTTGGGGGAGGCCTATGTCCAGGAGTGGACGTCTTTCGGCTGAAATTAGGATGATATCTTACATATCCCACAAAGGAAACCTGAACTTATTAGTGTAATCGATGGAATTCAGTTTCCCTTTCATCCCAATACACTACAGATTACAGAAGCAACCTGATTAGTGATCTATTTTAGAAAACGCTCGCAATTATCCATCACGTCAACTCCAAAGGCGAAGCATGACTGTGCTTCCAGCCATAGAAAACGTTCATTAAACAGTCCATGACGTCATACCCTAAAAACACTAAATAGAAATACGGTACGTAAATCAAATCAAGATTTATTAGTGAATTCTTCCAAGTTCTAAGAAGATGTCGGCGTTTGACTGAAGAAGTCATCACACTGACGTATGAAACCTCTTTTGTTTACCGAAAACGATTTAATTTTATTCATAGACGTGAAATATGGAGGAAATTTATTCTGACATTAAGCTTAGTACATTATTAACATGGTAGTTTAATGCATTTCGCAAAAATATTTGGTGTTTCGACAAGTTAACCTAATAAACTTTGCTGTAATGCACAATAAAATAATCTTTTGCTTGTATATTTGTTTTTGTCAGTAGCTGAATTTAAATCCTGAGAATCAAGTCATCGAAAAAAGTTTAGTGTTTTATAAATCTAGACTAAGACCTAGGTATCTTTATGTAGTTTTAAAATAAGCCTGTTTGTTTATAAAACTGGTAGTATAGAGGAAGTCCTACCTATTTCCAAACACTTTTTGTTATCATGTTAGCATAATAAAATCTTCTGGCTTAATACCGCAGACCTTACTATATGATGAGAGCAGCGGTGACCAAGTGGTGGCAGCCCCGACTTACGAGCAGTAACCCGTGGGTTCGAACCCAGGCAGGCGCTTTGTGTAATTTATTTCATCACCGCTGCCTTCAAAACGATGAAGGAAAACATCGTGCGGAAACCGGCATGTCCTAGAACTAAAAATTCGAAGATATGTGACATCTACCAACCTGCACTGGGGCCGCGTGTGGATTACAGCCCACTCCCACTCTTAAAGATGAGGCCTATGTCCTAGCAATGGGAACATTATAGGCTGATGATGATGGTGACGATGATTTTTGATAGGTTTAATTGAAGGGTACCTTATAATCACACAATGGGAGACAGCAGTAATTCTAAAGCCGTTAACTGAACCTGTTTGGTAGTGTCAATGGCAGAACATTAAAAGCACTCGAAACAAGATTGTAATTGATTCTTATAGAGTCACATTGAATTCACACTACACTGTACACAGTATACCATAAAACCAGTTAGTATGAATCTCTCATTTTACGGGAAATCTATACAAACAGAGGCCATGTTACACTGGAAATGTAAAGGTTGATGTGTCCTTATGTGTACTACTCTAGGTAAAAACATACAGAAAATAGAAATAGTATCTAGTTAATTGGACATATATGACCGATGAATGAAGACACTTGCACTTAAAATGGGTCTAAAAAGGAACTTTTTCTGCCCCCACACTAGGAATTTCACCTGTATCGTGGGTGCGTTTAGAAACATTTAAACTCACATACACAAACAGCCCGACCCGGAACAACTATCTGTAGACCATACAAATATTTGTTCCGTAAGGGAATTGAATCTGCGACACGTTGCGTAGCAGTCAATCGCTCCGCCACTGCGCCAACCGTAAGTATCGTTTCCTCACGATGTTTTCGTTCCCAAAGCTAGTGATAATTATACAATAAGCTCATGAATCCGAAAAATCAGAGGTGCGTACCTTAGGTTCGAAATCACACCACTAAGCTATCGCTGCTTGTTTCATTTATATAAAGGTTGGTAGGTGAATAATGTATCATTTGTCTGTCTTCCATTCGCATTTCATTTATAATAAAAACATTTACATTCATAAACGAAAGACATTAATTCGTTATTAACCAGTACGAAATCATGCCTGAGGCGAAATAAGCCCATTTAATTAATAGAGTCAATGCAAATTGTTAATTTTCGCTGCAATCATACCTCGTTGCGGTCTCTCATACATTTCGCCGGAAGGTATGAATTCACTGGTACCTACTACAACGGGGAACATGGATACAATACAGCCGACTGGAAGTGACATTGTGTAGCGGAATGTAGTTTTTTTATATTTGATTTTGGGATGGATAGTGCTAGGTTAATGAAGACCTCTTGGCTAAATACATAAATATAATATAAAATAAAACGTAGGCACAACACAATGTGGTAATAAAACTATAACTGAGGTTGATGACGTTAGAACTCCGAAAATAAACCTTATTAAATAGGTCTTAGAAGGTAGATGAGCTCGTGACTAAATAATTACAGCCACTAGGATCAATGTTCAGGTTAACCCGCCTTGCCAAGGTTGGTCTGTGGATGGGTGACTATCATTACATACCGAGTTGCCTCCGTGCCTCGGAAAGCATGTTAAGCCGTTGTTCCCGGCTGTCATTTGTAGATCATTGACAGTCGTTACAGTTAGTCAGTGGCCCGAAAGTCTGACAACCAGTCTTACTAGGGTGTACCGTATGAATGCAGTTTATTGTTATTGACGATACTAAAAATTACTGTACATTATGAACACGAATTAATTAGCCACCTTGACAGCATCAGGCGGTAAAGAAGACCTAACTTGTCTTCAACAACCAGTCTCACAAAGGAGTTTCGTATTACCTACTACTAACTGGGTTGTGGAGGTCAGATCGGCAGTCGCTCCATGTAAAATACTGTGGTTCAGCTGTAATAGCCTTCGATAGTGATTAAAAGTATATGATCCACAATTGGGGTGCTGATCTCTCGGGGCTGCGGGACTGTTCGAAAGAGATACCGTGGCCTTGGAACTCAAAGGGCTAAGAAGAAACATGGATGGGTTTTTTAGTCTATACAAGTCTGACACTCCCTTCCGCTCCCGCCCAGAGCGGGATTTGATGACTTCACAACCGTAAAAAAAAGGTGCTGATCTCTGCTTATTTCCTATCCTTCTTTACTTACTATTTTCGTTAAGTACCATTTTAAAACACAAAACCACTGCCACTTCCATTAGACCTGTATCTTCACCGCAACAAAATCTCACAATAAGCACTTGAAGCTACAATTAGCCGTTTTGTAGTCGATGTAAAGCCACAATTAAGCCTTCTGAGAGACCCGACAAGTCTACAACTGCGTGAGTTTTAATAAACTGCTCATTTCCTTGCTCTTTGTCAGGTGATGTCGTTAATTTATAGTGAGGAGCGTGATTCATTGGTGGATGAGTTTATGCAATGATGACCAGTATGTCTTTAAGATTGTAATGGGAACTTCAGAAGGGAATAAATAGTACATTATGTATTAAGGGCGGTAAGTAAGGAATTACGATCGAGGTTCTAGTAGAAGCCTGAAGTCGAAGACTGAGGGCTTTCTGAGTCGAGGTTCGTAATTCCCGTACCGCCCGTGAAACATACAATGTTTTTCATCACATTTGGGAGTAAATAATTATGAATTATAGCGTTAATTAATACACAAGTCAGCACAACTATTATTACGAAATACGTGTTCTTTTTTTAAGCGGATGGCGGTCTTTTTACCCGCACCGCAGATTATACAAATGTTTTGTTCAAGAGCGTTAAGGGCAAATACTGTAAAAAAATATATCGACGTTTTGATACAAAACTATCGATTATTAAGAACATTAGTTGAGTATTTAAGTAACATGTAGCGAGATTGCAATGAAATTCCTGTTTAGATAACATTTTAAGACAATTTTTCAATTGCGTGTAAACTCCTTGCTTGAATTTGCATGACCTATGTCCTGTGCTATAAATTAAAAAAAAAATAACTTACCGGCCTTGGACTTCATGACAAAAACAAAAGTCGAGGGTTTTATATGGGGCATTACGGCCAAGTTAACCTGTATGTTTAGATACTGTTTACGAGAAAGTGTGATGAAATTGTATGTTACCTGATGTCTTCAAAATATTCAGCCTCAGAACATTTAAAAGTAAATTATTTAATTTTTTTAAACAAATGTTATTACTTGACTGAAGATTTTATGAATAAAAATTTTTACTAGATCATCATCATCATTCTCTTGCCCTTATCCCAATTCATTTGGGGTCGGCGCAGTACGTCTTCTTCTTCCATACCTCTCTATTACTTGTCATCTCATGAGATACCTCCTTTCTTGCCATATCATTTTTTCATATCATATCAAAAATTTTTACTAGATATTTGACATTATTGCCTATAAATCATATTTTATCTCCTTGACTTCACTGAATTTTGACTTATATAATTAATCTCTTAAACAAATACTGTTCAATTTATTTAAATTATTTGTAATTCTAATGATTAATAACTCATTTTTAATGTAATGATAAACCATAATTTTAGGACGGAAACGGCAGAATATTGTGATCGTAATACATAATTCACATAACACCTTTGTACAATATTCTGACAAATAAATACATTCTATTCTATGGAATTTAGTGCCTACCTGTAAGTTGTATCACTTTGAAATTTAAAGATGACCTAAAATATCAGAACATAGCTCTCAATGTCTAAAATTAAAAACATATTAACTAAAACATTGTAGATCATAATTAACTCCGCTGAAAATCTCCATGATAATAACTTTGAAAGGAGTAAAAAATTACTAAATACCCTTTTTCCTTAAATGATTTTAAATATGTAATGCTGTTGCAAAGCAATTTGCCTCATTTATTAATACCCACATTTATATTTGAAATAATCTAAAAAGAAGGCTTTTACTTAACCTTTTAAATATTAACCTCAATTTAAAAAATGCCTTATCAAAACGTTAATCTAATCTAAATTTAATTGTTGATTTCGTGTATCAATGAATAAATCGTTTAGTTTATTACACATAATCACTCCAGAATAACAATAGCCTTTTAATTCTATACTCTATTGAAACAGCTTGAGCCATAGAAAGTGACTGGCATGAGCGAAATGCATAATATGCTGAAACGGTTCCGCATAAATAATAATTCTTTCACTATCTTAGGTTTATTTACCCAAGTTATATAAAAGCTTTAAAATATGAATTATAGCTCTCTTACTTACATGCATAGAGCTAATTGTCAAAGAGCCCTAAACTAGACAGCGACAGGAAATTGAATCCAAAAAAAAAAACGAACACACTATTCACTTTCGCTTACACAGAACCCTAAACGTATCCAAAAACACAAATTATTCCAATAAAATGCAAAGTAGACAATAAAACAAACAAATTATAAAAACATTACCTACTCATGCTAGGATACATTAAAATTCTATTGTAATTTATCAAGAAATACGCCTTCCCCTTTCTCTAAAGCGTCTTCAAAACGTACATATAGTTAACAACGAACCAATAATCCACAATTACCAACCTAAAGGCTTAGAAAAAAGGTTCAAAATCGAACGTGTTGTTATAGTGAGTAGTATAAGTAAGTTTGTCAGATATAATTGGCGTTAAGTGTCTGTTAAATTATAATGAAACATAAGTAGATACCATCCATGCAATGTTTTCCTGTAATATGCAATTAGCACATATTGTGGTACAATAGTCCGTATGTCATCACACGAAGAATCTACAATTACTTGAAGAGTCCCTTGCGATTGTCGGTTTGAGTTAATTGTTAGTTTCATACAAAGACAAATTACTTATATGCATGTATGGACATTAATTGTGTGTTTATTGTACTACGGTAATGACTTAAAGTTAGTTTGTAATTTAATGTTTTCATTTGTGGTCTGTTATTTCTTGAATTTTCTACTATTATGGCTTTATAGAACTGGAATAAATTAAGTTATTTCTTTGTTGCAGGTACACATCCCTGACAGTATAAACGGTATGAAAAATAGAAACAATCAGTTTTGTTACTGCTTGCTTTTCATGCGGATCCCAGAAAGTGACTTAAACCGATTGCTGTGGACTACTGAATGGCTTAGAGCTTAATTAAAACAGAAAACACAGAAAAACAGCTTTAAAAAAAAAACCTGGAATTCAGGACTTCTTTTATAAAGTCTGACCCCATTCACACAGCACATGCGGAATAAAATTATGCTTAACTTAAATTTTAAAAACTGTTTGGTAAATCTGCAGATTTACTTACTTTACCCCGTCTTCTTTCTGCGTAGAATAGTGTTAAATATGACATTACGGTTAGAAATTGGTTCAGTTTGACTTCCATAAAAAGCTGAAAACAACAAAAAAAACTCTCTCTCCAATAAACAAACACCAACATATCAAAATATTAGGACACACCAATTACAAAACAAATTATTACGCACCAAATAACTCCACCTTTAAAAAGGACATAAACAATTACTCAGCGGCCATCTTTATTCATGTTTCCTTTGCTAAACACGTGTGAAGACAAAGGTAATTAAGGGCTTTCATCAGCTCAATGGATCGAGGTCACAGCACGTGCTGCATTGAAGGGTTATAGACATTGTAGTACTTAGTTTACGTAGAGGGGATAAGCCGAGAAGTTCCACATTGAAAGATGATGTGTTTTTAACAAACACGAGTGTTGCAGTGGTGTTTTTCGAATGGTAGCATACACGTTTCAACTAATTGAAATAACCTTTAACCTAACAAGCTGTTTGTTTTTTCATCTTCATTAGTAAAGAAAAAGAAAATCTTCTTCGTTGTGCCAATGATTCCCATAGTCCTCCATAATCTAGAACTCCGTCACATCGACGGCCTCGGTAGTTGGTAGGCTTCAGACAGGTCCCTCAAATTACGGGTGGAGTAGGACAAAGAGTAGGTCAGGAGGTGGGCCACGGAAAATAAACGACTATTAAGACTATCAATAACACTACAAACGGGATGTAAGACTATTAAGAGTTTGCATGCTAGAACTCTCGTTAAAGTTACCGTAAGATTACTTACAAGAATTCGGTCAGGTAGATTTTTAGACGTACCGTACTGCAGAATTTTAAATAGGGTTTTTTTTTAATTTACATTCGCCGCAATTATTTACTTGTCGTGGTACTTCTGAATTATTATTTTGTTGTAATTAAAGTATGTGAGATTAAAAGGGATACGGCAAGACCGGTATGGTATAATTATTTTATACTTTACATTTTAATAGATAGGTATGGAGTATGCTTTGTGAATTGAAGGTCAATAGGAACAAAGATTTGTACAACTGCGCAATTTGTAAGAAAAGCAAAATGAATAGTCTTTAACGCTTGGATTATTAAAGCCGAAATAGCTTTTGGTACTGGTCGTAGTGTAGTAACAGTAGCCCTTAAAAGGGTTAAATATTTTTTGGAATAACTATTTTAACCTGTCCATAAAGGTCCTGTGACAGGGACCAATAAGAATAGACCTACATACATAAATTTAGACCAAAAACCAATCCAGCACGAGTAGCATGCTCACTGTAGAAACGAGTTTTGTCTACGGAAGAAACGACATAATGACAGATAGAAAATGACAATGTATCATTCAGTCGATTCTTCCGTCGACATTGCCCGTTTCTGCTTCGCGTGCAGCTAGACAAAGTGCAAAAGAGAAAGGGGAACTTGTTCTATGAATTTGGATTACAAGATAAATTAAGAGCTTCATATATATTACTGACAATATAGATATTAAGAGTAATGTTGAACACTGTAAATGGACTAGAAGTGGGTGATATGACAATGACAACAAGTAAACACTTAATCGTCCATGCATACTACATTTGTATGAGTGGACGAAAAAGAAAACAAGCTGCGCCAACCCCAAATAAATTGTGTTAAGAGCGTTTACTCCTTACGGCATTTCATAGAAACTTTCAAGTCCTTATTTTCCGAAATGACTAAACTGATTTTAATGAAACTTCATACGCATAAGCATCTATCTATATCTATCTTCTATATAAATAAAAAGAGAAGTCCTGACTGACTGACTCATCAACGCCCAGCCCAAACCCTTGGACCTAGAAAGCTGAAATTTTGCACAGAGGTTCCTTTTATAATGTAGACAAGGAATAAGGAAGGATTTTTTGAAATTCAACCCCTAAGGGAGTTAATTAGGGGATGAAAGTTTGTATGGAAACCGGTAATTTTTTTAAGTTAAAAGCATACAAATTCACATACAAGGTTCTGGTTAGAAATAAATAAATACGTATTTGAGCGTTTTTGAGAATCTACCCCCTAAGAGGGTTAGATAGGTGTTGAAAGTTTATATACGGATTCCGTCATTTTTGAAGTAAGAAGTATGAAATTAAATACTGAACGTTATGAGTAAAAAAAAAATTAATATGTATTTCGTAGTTTTTGGAAATTCAACCCCAAATGGGCGAAAAGGGGTGAAAACGTTAGTATAACAAAAATGGTCTGATCTGCTTGAAATTCACAATGTGTTTCTTGATTGAATTGATATACATGTAATTCAGTTTTTGGAAATTCCACCCCTCAGACGATGGATTTTTTTTATTTTTGTATTGTTGTGTTAGCACGTTTGTACGTACAAATACGCTATTAAAACTTCATATACATACTTCTAGGGGATCTGGGACATTTGTGCGAAAGACATTTGCGCGAAGGACACTTGCGGGAACCCATTTGCGCGACAGGCACTCCCGCGACTGGATACTGGCGCGACTCAATGGCTTTATGGGTGTCGTTTTGGTGGTTTTCGGGGTCGCTGATAACGAAAATGAAGTCAAAATGCAAATCCAAGACGGCACCGAAGTAAATTTACTTTCATTCCTTCACGGGTGTCGTTTTTGTGGTTTTCGGGGTCGCTTACAATAAAAATCAGGTCAAAATTAAAATCCAAGATGGCGCCGAAGAAAACTTTCAGTTTTTCCTTCACGGGTGTCGTTTTCGTGGTTTTCGGGGTCGCTCATAACGAAAATGAGGTCAAAATGCAAATCCAAGACGGCCACGAAGAAAATTTACTTTTTTTCCTTCACGGGTGTCTTTTTCAACCCCTCAGGGAGTTAAATAGGGGATGAACGATTGTATGGAAATCGGTCATTTTTAAAGTTAGTAGCATGAACATTCATATACAAGCTAGAAATAAATAAATACATATTTTAGCGTTTTTGAGAATTTAACCTCTAAGAGTGTTAGATAGGGGTTGAAAGTTTATATGCGGAATCCGTCACTTTTGAAGTAAAAAGTATTAAAATAAACTAAGAAGTTTATGAGCAAAAATAAATGATTACATATTATTTCGTTTTGGTTTTGGGAAATTCAACCTCAAACGGAAGAAAAGGGTTGGAAACATTTCTAGGTATAACAAAAATGGTCTGATCTGCTTGAAATTTAATATTTGTGTTTCTTGATTGAATTAATAAACACGTATTTCGACGCTTCTGGAAATTCCAACCCTCACACGACAAAAGGGGTGACATTTTTATACTTTTGTTTTGAAGCGTTAGCACGTTTGTATGGACAAATATGTTACAAAAAGTACAAAATTCGTTTTCGTGGTATCCGAGTCGCCGACAATGAAAACGAAAATCTAACATGGCGCCGAGGAAACTTTTCAGTTTTTCCTTAATGGGTGTCGTTTTCGTGGTTTTCTGGGTCGCTGACAATGAAGCAGAGGTCAAAATGAAAATCCAAGATGACACCGAGGAAAGCTTTCTATTTTTCCGTCATGGGTGTCGTTTTCGTGGATTTCGGGGTCGCTGATAACGAAAATGAGGTCAAAATGAAAATCCAAGATGGTGCCGAGGAATGTTTCTGTTTTTCCTTAATGGGTGTCGTTTTCGTGGTTTTCGGGGTCGCTGACAATGAAAATGAGGTCAAATTGAAAATCCAAGATGTCTCCGAGGTAAATTTTCTGTTTTTCCTTCATGGGTGTCGTTTCCGTGGTTTTCCGGGTCACCGATAACAAAATGAGAATTTTCTTCGGCGCCGTATTGGATTTTCATTTTGACCTCATTGTCTAGGTGCTATTAATGAAATTTAAAATACACAATGTCTCAATATCCTTCCCTAGGCTATTTCTCGCATTGATGTGAGAACATGTTTCTCACATGGGCAGTTTTATGTTGCATGCTCCGGAATGAGCTCTGCGAGTAACTTAGTAATTTTAACCCCACAAGGAAACAACACAAACGGCATTTACAAAGAGGTGGTAGGATGTTTCCGGGAGTTAAATACCAAGACATACTTTTTCTAACCCGAATTAATTATCTGACTTCTTACTTTGAAAATCACAGACTTTAACACAACTATTTATCCTATACATACACTTACGTGCGAGCAAAGCTGCAGCCAACAACTATTATCTATAACATTTAAATTACAATTTTCGACATTATTTTGCGGGGGTAACATATATGTAGGCAATTTCCGAACTCCACGCGGGCGAAGCCGCGGGCAGAAGCTGAAGCAGAAGTAATACATAGATCTAAAAAGTTTCTACAAAACATTTTTGAAATATCTTTAAAAAAAAAGCTAATTTGAAATTTCTGTTTTGTAGAAAAAAATTAATCGGTCTAATTTAGCTGTAACACTATTTTTCGAAAATGTTTTTAGTAACTTTTTAGACCTATGTATGCTACCTGCTTATGCGTATGAAGTTTCATTAAAATCAGTTCAGTCATTTCGGAAAATAAGGACTTGAAAGTTTGTATGAAATGTCGTAAGGCGTAAACGAAGTTAATTACAGAAGAAAGATGATGATGCAGATGACGAAAAAAAAACAAATGCGACAAGAATTAATAAAACACAGCTGTATTAAAGTAACGTTGTCTCCAGTAGGTAGGAGTCTGGGAAGGAATTTTCTACTGATTAGCGGTCACTTAGTGCTAATTACTTAGCTGTGTCTGTTAATTAGTCGACTCTTAGAATTAACGCTTGAAAATTAGCAACTAAAACAGTCGGTGAAGTTTCACTATTTTCTTTAAATTTTCGCTTAGATGAGATGAGATGTCTCATTTAGGAATTTTGATGAGTACGTTTTAAAGTAGGTACCTACTCTATCTTTAAGATTTTTATTAAATCATTAAAAGAAAATCACACATAAATCCTTTAGACTTAAGTGTGTAGTATTCAATAATTCTGCTCTCATAAATTTTATTTGCGGACTAGGATTAAGAAAAAATAAAGTGTGAAAAAAAAACAGCTAGCCAGAGTTCCATCCTCAAATTTTTGAAAGAGACGCATCTTTTAATTTACATGGGGATACATGTATAAAAACTTAAACTTATCACTTCCTTACAGATCATTTACCATTTTCCTGCATAACAATACCAACTTACTTAAAACAAAATGAATAAGTCAAAACAGCACACGTGTTTGTCAAATCGGCGTACCAAGTTGAGGAGGAAGTGGTAATTATAATTGCGGTGTCGGCCAACGTCAGCCATCGTCGGCCAGCGTCCCGTGACGCGGAGCCCTTCTCAATTGTAGCTCCTGGGCTGACGAGGCCTTCCTTCCTTGCGGCTATGGGGTTAAGTTACGGGTTTTTGTCGAGACAGCTTTAATATTAAATGAAACGTATATTTTTTGGAAAGAACTCGGGAAAAAAATTCGACAAGCATTGTCGTATTTTTTATAAAATTTACTTAGTATAAATTCCACTTCTGTTGTAGTACCAAAAAGCTTGGAAAATTAGCAAAATTTTTAGTACAAATGAAATTTTATGCAGTCATTTTCAAGTCAATAAGTAGATAAAAAGTTCCATGATAGTGTGTAAAAACAAGGTAGATTTGTTTTGTTTTTTTTTCAGGTAAAGCAATCCCTTTTTTAGACAAGTACATTACGAAAACTAAACGTAATCTATCGTCTAACATCCACATAAAAACTAAACGATGTGATGTAAAGAGAATTCTACCCAACTCAAGTCGTTAAAAATAGCCACATTAATAAGTCCGATAAAGCGGATATGAGTAATTTGTTAACTCGGGATAACTCATTAATGAAATCTGGATTATAAGAACTACATGACGCACATAACCACTACATGTTTACATTAAAAATACAGTTTCAGCACAGAAGTTCCAAAAAAAACCTTGCTATCTCAAAAAATATCTAATTTGCACTCAATCTTCGTATAATCAAGATATAAATTACTAAAATTATATTTCTCAGACAACGTTATATGCCATTTGCACAAATTGTTAGTCACTTACTGTATATCTTTCTAAATGGGATCCGCTGATCATTTAATTTTACCTACGCATGATTATGACATAAAAATATATTTTTAATGAAAATTCATTGCATTTCTTTTAATTTATTCCTGTAGTTATTCTAACATACTTGCTACATCTCTAACACTTACGAAACAGATCAAAGATGGATTCTCTTTGATACTGTTTTACGAGCTTTTAACTATAACAATAATTATCGCTTTTCGCTTGTAATATGGGCCACGCGAATTATTTCCTCAGGTTAGTACATTATACATGTCGGGTCAGAACGTTGCAACATTGTAATTTTATGTCGTTATAATTGTTGTAAAAAGTATTATTAATTATTATTATGTTGTTATTTAGCGATTTGTTACTTATGTTAGTTTTAATTAGTAATTAGCAACATTGTATGTTGTGTGTAATTATGATTGAGTATCATCTTTATCACTAATGTTGTTCACCTTAAGGCTTAGTAAACGCAAATAAATTTCTGGTTTATGTTATAAAAACTACTGACCTATTTAACCAGTAGATATGTAGGTATGAATTAGGTCACATTGGAAGTTGTGACTTTTTCAGATCAGACTAACCCTTCATTTTATATTTCTGACACATAGGTATAATAGATGTGTCCACCTTAATTAATTGTAAGGCCTAATCGCTTATAATTCTAACAGGAGGACGCACTGTTAGTTTCCGTGGCAAATCTGTATAATAACAATCATGCGTTCATTTAAATACAAGCTGTTGTTTTACATCCTCGTCAAATTCAAGGAAATCATTAGCATAGTTACCACTATGCTAATGATTCTTGTCCCGAATCAATAATATATTGGGTAGGAATTTTTAGTATTTTTTTCTTATTTACGAAAATCGGTAAGTTTGAACCACCCGTCTTTTAAACGCGGCTTGTCTGAGCCTTTCCCTACAACCCCGATTCCATACATACAAACAATCTCAAACGTTTATTCGATAATGTCTTATTCTCTAAAACAAGTCAAGGGGCTATTCTGAAATTATGAAAAACTTAAACAACCTAAAAAATCAGCGTTTATAAATTTAACTAGGTACCGTAATTTTAATTGATTATTTATGTCTTTTGTGATATCCTCTTGAATTTTGACGAGGATGCAAAACAACACCTTGTATTTTCATTCAAGTTTTTTTGTTATTCTCAGTAGTAACCTAGAGTCTGGATTAATGCCCGATTGATGGCAATAGGCTAGCCCCCTTTGACATGGGACTCACTGACGAAATGTAGGTACACCTCTGCCGGACACTTTTGGGATACAGGCATGAGTTATGCTTCTTAAATTCCGTGATCTTCAGCTACTAGATGTAGCAAAAATATCAGTTCCCATGAACCAAAATAATGACAAAATTATAATTGAAAGAAAACGTTACTTACAAAAACTTTCTAACTGTACATTGATTTAGATAATAACTTGTGTATACACGTATATTTATTTAGTGCGCAATTATTTATTATTTGTTGCCATGTAAGTAGGTGGGCACGGTAATGATTCCAATTTAATTGTAGATGGTGGTTCGTGTTCAGATTGGAGTACTGGCCTCTACAAAAAAAAGCAAATGTTTTTTTTTTGAGAAATCTGCTGTAGGAGTATAAAGACATCTGTGGTATTAAAATAAAATACTTCTTTGGTTTTTCTGCATGTATGTACCTACATATAAACTTCAACAACATTATGTAGGTACGAAGTTGATCTAAACTTGACTGTTCCTATTTTAATTTTATTTATTTATTTTTAACCTGTTTTGTTTGTATGGGTCGGAACATTGTCAGTTTTAGTATGGGATCAAAGAAATCAGGGCCAAATCAAACATTGTACGAATACAGATTATTAGTTATCCACAAAGATTTAGTAACTGTCAGATCAATGAACCTCCGTAACTAACATAGATTTAATATAGGAGCATGAAATCCCCAAAGTAATTTATAAAAAAAAAACTACCTACTTTAAGAACGTAAAAAAACCTGTGTACATAATTCGGAACTGTGAATGTATGTTATAACAGAAAATTATAAAATAATTATCAGTAACTAACAAAAAATAAATCATCAAAATTAAATCTAATACGTTTCAAAGTCCACGTATCACAATATGAACATAGACCAGGAGCCGTCTACCACGGCAGAGTCATTACCCGTTTTGTTAATACCGCATCGCTCTTTTGTTATTTTGACACAGGAAGTTATTAAAGCAATTAACTGGGGCACAGCTCCTGGACTATTATCATCTCTAGAGTGACGTGTTAATGTTCGGCCGCTAGTGATGAGGTCGTATCGCGATAGTTGTGGTGAATCGATTGGGTATCGAATGTTGTGTTAGGTCAATGAAGGTCAAGATTTTTTAAACTTTTAGCTGCATCTGTGGGCTACTGTTTGAGTTCTCTCATTTCTAAACTAATATTATAAAGAGGAAAGATTTGATTGTTTGTTTGTTTGTTTGTTTGCATTGAATAGACTCCGAAACTACTGGTCCGATTTGAAAAATTCTTTCAGTGTTAGGTGGCCCATTTATTGAAGAAGACTATAGGCTATATATCATCACGCTCCGACCAATAGGAGTGGAGCAGCAATGAAAAATGTTGTGAAAACGGGGAAAATGTGACGCAAACGAAGTTGCGCCGGACAGCTAGTCTTGAATAAAACTATCTGCCTAGCTTCTTCCAAGTATGTTGAGGACAGCTTCCAGTCTAACCGGAAGCAGATGAATACCAGTATTTAACAAGGAGCCTGTATAATATTCCTCCACAAGTTAGTACTGTTTAAAACGGTACGCCTCGATAAGACGGGTTGTCAGATTTTCAAGCCACTGACTACCTGTAACGACTGTCATAGATCTACAAATAACAGCCGGGACCAACGGCTTAACGTGTTCTCCGAGGAACGGAGGAAACTTGGTACGTAAAGGGTGTTCACCCATCCATGACCTAGGCAAGCTTCATTGGCAGTCTTGTTCCATTCACTGCTGAGTATAGGCATCGTCTTACTAGATATATAGATCTATCTCTCTATCTATCTTAGTCGTGCTGTTCTTCTCTGATCGTCTCGAATTTAACCAGGTCAAAACTTTGTACTTTCATAGACTTAATTAGAACAAAATATCCTCGCGTATGAAATCAAATAGCTCAAAAAATTAAGGAATATCAATGCCTTACTTTGTACGGTACCTATGTCTTTTTCATATTACCTGGATATTATTTTAATCTTGATATTGCATGCTTAGTAGATTTATTAGTAGGTAATATGATTATTTGATTAACACACAGCTACATCACTAGTCCCATCTCAAATTATATCGGTTCTTTAATTTTCAATCGGAATGAAAGCTTCTGTTCGATCACAATGCACTCTCTCATATACACTATGGACATAATTGATAGTCATACAGCCTTAACAATAGTGAAATCATTCACACACGTCATTCCAAAACCAACTCTATTTAGAGAAAGTTACGGTAGAGTTTTAATTGTGGTATATGGATGGTGATATTCAAAAAATAACAAGTAAGCTTTACTTGCGTGGCTCCTGTACTTACTCAGTCTAATTTCTTAGAAGTCGTTATTATTGTTTCTCATGATTAAATTTCTTTTTTGCTCACAATGGAATCACGAAGTGTTCCGTTTATTTTGTATGTGGGATGCTATTATGTTGTTTCGTTTGACATTTTTTTTTGGGGCTTAAGAAATAAACTTTTGGGTGAATTAATCTGTATTGTAGACTTGAGTAGGAAAAAGTTTTTAATTCTATAAAGTATTGTTGTGAGTATTGTTGCCTTGATTTACTGAAACTGTATTTATTAGGGTTCCGTACCCAAAGGGTCAAACGGGATCCTATTACTGAGACTTCGTCTTCCGTCCGTCCGTCTGTCACCAGGCTGTATCTCATGAACAGTGATAGTTATAATAACCAGGTGAAATTTCTACAGATTATGTATATCTGTTACCGCTATAACAAAAAAGACTAAAAATCGAATAAAAATAAATATTTATAAAAACGAGCAAAATAATCACTTTTTTAAATGGGAGCCATACAAAAAAGTGATTATTTTGCCCGTTTTTATAGATAATGGCACAGAACCATACGTGCGCGAGTCCGACTTGGGCGGGTTTTTTTTTCTAGCAATTTACATCACTGGTATCAAGTATGATACCTGTCCTACCTGTCTAATTGTCAATATCCTGTTTTCAATTACACATATTTATATCAGCAGTAAGTCAGAGATGTGAACTATAAATGAATAATTAGACAACTATTTGAATTAAAAGTTATGAAATAACAAATGAAACATTTCCTTGAATACTATGAAATCCTTTTTCGAAACCATCCTAACCCAACCCGCTAGAAACAATAAGCACGACATTTTTCAATTACATTTACTATTTTTAATAATTATTAACAACAACTTTTAGTTGTTATATACCCAAAAACGCTACACGAAAAACCCAAAACCAATACAATCCGTGTGAACCAAACAAGTGTTAGACGCGAACAAAGAAAGTAACGTGTCAATTAAATTTCTTTGCTTTTTAGGGTTCCGTACCCAAACGGTGCCAATGGACCCAATACTAAAGCTCCGCTGTCTGTTCATCCGTCTGGCACAGGGTTGCAACTTTTGAACAGTAATAGATCGACACTTGAAATTTTCACAGTGTGTGCATAACAGTTATTTTTTTTAGTACGCCCTTGTTGTCCCATTCCAAGGCAAAGAACTCGCCCCATTCCTTCCAGTCGTCAGGATGGTGTGCTTTTTCTCACAAATTGTCGAGGAAGCCATCCGAGGCATGAAAAACATTTAATAAATAAAAATGAATTAAAAATTCAATTGTGTCCCCAACTCATACAAGACACGTATTTTTTTCAGCTTTTTTTCTCGGTCTTAATAATACAGTAGTATGGAACCCTTCACATGCGAGTCCAACTCGCATTGCACCGGTTTCTTTTCCCTTCGTAACGAAGCGTAATGCAATTACACGTAATAGCAGGATGATGTCCACGACACAGCCAGACGACGCCCTGGAGTAATCAGTCACACAATTAAAATGTCGTTACCTCAAGTTTTTACACCTAGCAGCGTAACTTTAATTATGGCGGGATAAAAAGCGAGCGAAAAAACCTTGATTAACTTAAGGGATATTGAAAAAAGTTGGTGACGAAATAAGTTTTTTCTTCTTGTAATCTAGATTGTAGTTTGATTTAATTGGTGTTGTTGTTAAGATGAAGTTGGTGATATAAAATGTGGTGTGTTTTAACAGACACAGAGCATTTATTTAATTGTGTTCGACATGCTGTTGGTCTAGTGGTTACCAACGGCAGTACTGATAATGAAGTTGAGTTTCTCCATCAGGAATTCCTTAGTAACTGCCACGGAGTATGGAATTGTGCCCTTTTGTTGGCAATAGGATCGGCCTCTATTAAACTGGCGAAATGTGGGTGTACTGTCAAGTACACCTCTGCCTAACTTTTCCGGGATTACAGGTGTGATGTTTTGTATGATGGTCAATGTTTTCACTATATTTTGATTTAAACTACAATTTTATAGGACAAGGGCAAGAAAAAGACGATGAATTTAACATTTTTATCCATCAAAAGAATATTAGTTTCGACCAGCCCTTAATAAAACAAAATAATTCGAAGTAAAATATTATATGAGAAAAAAGTCTTTTGGTAAATGAGTTGCCACCAAAGATGGAATGAAATATGCAATATTTACATATAAACTCACAAAGCATTTAATTTTTATAAGCAGTCTGCCTTATTATCCTCCAACAGCCACAATTAATTTTAAATCAACCTGCTGTCACAACAAAAATCAATTAACCCTATACGCGTCAACACTAATTCCGAACAACAGTTGTTTCGAAACAACAGATGAGCAGAAACGGGTTAAATTACGCGTCCAATTTCGTTGATAATTCAAGGAAGTGTGATGTGACATTATTTTGTAAAAATTATACCCTTTCTGTAATTATATGGTGTGCTTACCCCCTTAGTCATCTGGTGTCCGCCTAATGATGTCTGCGGTAAAGATTCTTAAGGTTGAGTGAGTTCAGTCGATATAAAAGTATAGTTGTTAGCGAGTTAAGTATTTTCTATAGCGATGTTGTATTCACACTGTATTTTCAGTTTTTATAATGATGTTTTTGATGTCAGATGACAGTGCGTTCGTTATAGATCTGCAGCTGGTTAGATGGTGTCCAACAGGGTTATATTATTAATAAATAAATAAATATATTGAGATTTTTTTTTTAATTTATTTTTTTATGATTTCAAATTTGTTTTAATTATAAGTACAGGTCAAATAATTCAAATAAAATTACGATTTTAAATGCATTTAAAAATGGATTGTGGTAAGAATAGTGGATCAGACAGGAATTAAAATACTATAATAAACAACAGGGGATCAGATCAGGGGATCCGACCGGAATAACTCGAAAAAAGAAAGACATAAAACTGAATAACAACCACTGAGATCCGTCTACGAAATATTAGTGAAGTACCATTTGATAGACCTAATCATAATTCCACTGATTATCTTTCTCGTCACTTCAGTCAACATAGAGATAATCGCAAACTGGACAGATCGCAGATTATGTTTGTCCCGACACTCGTAGGCTTCTTGCAAACGATCGAGTGACAGTTTACATAAGTAATTAGCTATGTCATACAGGAAGGGTGTTGACAGATTGCGGGACGAATATTAGTTCCGTGCGGGTTGGCCTTATTTGCTTACGTGCTACGGGCTACGACGTAGCAGCGTCGTAGCAAATGTTTGTAGCGTTTTTAATTAGTTTCGTATTTATTTTATGGTTGCTGCGCATTTTGTGTTTTATTTTGATATAGTGTAGTATTTTTTGACAAAGATCTTGTTCTTACGGACATAAACGGGATTTAATTTAATTAACTAGCGAAACTCCGCAATGACAATAAATCCTGATTTCTAAAGAAAATATGTTTTTTTTCAAGAGTTTATGACCGCAGTTAGTTTTATAGTTTACTTAATGTTTATCAGGTTTTTTTTGGGTTTAGGTATCCATATGTATCACGTGTGCGAAGCCGAACTGAATAAAAAAAATAAATTTAAAGTGACTATACTACCTGTGGTCAAACTCTTGAAAAAATCATTGAATCATAATACGATAAAAAGGTATCGTATTGAGATATTAATACCGACTAGTATTTTTTGCAAATGTTGAGTGAAGTTTTGTTAGCTAATTCAATTTAACCTACCCACCTACCTACCTTTTTTATTTGCTTACCCAGTTTATTACTTCCCTATCATGTAACCCAACGAAAATTCCATTTCTGTATATTTATATCAACCAAATTAGTATATTCATATAATAGATTCCTCCCTCATAAATCGAGCGAACAAACAAATCAAGCGAAATGAGACACAAAGGCCAACAACAACAAATTATTGTGAACGAACCTAATTTGCTAACTTTTTATATATTTTCCTTGGTCGCGTCTTGGGGCTATTAATATGAAGCCTTGTTTAATATCTGACATCTGTTGCAAAAACTTTTATTATAAGACTAATCCATTGCACACACACATGTACATGTGTGTACACAGTACATTCGCGTATTTTTCCTTCACACGCACACATACAAACACACGCACACACACTCAAATGTTGACACTTAGTTTAGCGTCTGAAGCAACATTGTAAGTAACTGTTTCAGGTAGGTACATTGTTTTTTTTTACCGACAAAAACTTTTGTACGTTATCGTTAATTAACGTTTTATAAATAAGTGTGTTGTAATAAATTAATAATGATGAATGTTCAGGATAAAGTATTTTTTTTTTATACTAGAGTAATTATGGCTGTTTTTAATATCATGGTGCCTACAAGTATTTATCGGTTTAAGCAAAAAAGTGAATAATTGATTACGCATCAGTATTATAATAACTATAATTTGTTTACAACCTATACCGCGTATTTAAATAAATTAAGCAGCCGACTACACTGACACAAAAATAGATTTTTATCATCAAGATATAAATCACTTAGACACCTAAGATAATAAAACTGAGTACCTGTATACCGTTCCCACTGCTTGTACTTGGGCACTGAGTAGATTGATAAATACCATTTTTTTTTGTTTCAGGTTTTTGCATAAGGTATACAAATATTTAAAAAAATTACCATCACCTGCCTAATTTTTTCCCAATTATGTTGGGATTGGCTTCCAGTCTAAATAGATGACGCTGAATACAAGTATTAAAAAAAAAAACAAATAATAAATTTAATAAATCAAATAAAAATATCCACAAGCAGACATCACATAATAAAAAAAAATGTAACTGTCTTCCTTTGTCCATCAGTCTGTCACACGGTACACAATTAACAAACCGACCCCTACTTACCACACCGCGACCACCCGCCGGCGCCTCTCATCTACCACTTCTTAATTAACTTAGCTTATATAACGAAAGATGGTCTCATTTAGATAACACCGTAACTTTCAGGCTAACTTAGACTACTTAGCGCGCTCTGTTAATGCCCTTGTAAAGTTGGGCGGTATCGTTTGCTAACTTAATTAGTTAAGTTTAGGTTAGTTTTATGATGTAACAGATGGTGGAACAATGTGGGGGGTTTGTGTGTGTGTTGGAAAGTTTTGTTGAAAAATGTCGTGGTAAGTGACGGCACGGTTGGCGCAGTGGCTGAGCGATCGACTGCTGTGCTCCGTGTCTCGAGTTCGATCCCCGCACGGAACAAATATTTGTATGGCTTACAGGTAGTGGTTCCGGTTCTAGCTGTTTGTATATGTGACTTTAAATGTTTGTTAACGCACCCACAATACAGAAACAATTCGTAGTTTGGGGCAAACTTAAAAAAAACTGGTTGAAATATTGTTTTTTAAGAAAAATATATAAAGGGTAAGTATAAACCATATTTAAGTCTTCTTTTCGTATTATCAAATCTTTTAAGACCAGTAATTAGCTACCTGAATAGCTCTTTGCTTCCTTGAAATCATCATATTTATATTATATAGACTAGACTAGACATTTACAGACTTTGGATAATCACTGAACGAGCACAAGTCCATAAACTGAAACGCTACTGAAAAAAAAAGTAACTTGGGATTCGAACCCAGGACTTCAGGCTCTGTAGTACCACTTCCGACCGCCAGACTAACGACACATATCGGCGGGTACCTACGAATTAAGAACTGCTTACCTACGTCACAAATCAAATTATATTGCTAAACAAAAAATAAACATTAATCATCATAACATTTAATTAAATACACACTGTATAAGGTCAAATGAACACACTAATTATAATTACTGCGAACGTTTATCTAATTTCTAAACACATTATACAAAACAAATGTAGATGTTTAGACGCTCCGAAGAACCAAGTTTTTCCCCTGAGTGTCTCGATTTTGGTCCAAGTATACAAAGAAAAACAGCTGATTAGATTAAGACTCATCTCAAAAAAGGAAAAAAAGCTTATTTTGACTACTAAAAATCAAACAAAAAACTTATATATATTGCAAAAAAGAAGGGAGACAATCAAATACGACAATATTAAGGGTACGTAGTCACGGAGACAAATCAAGCTATACAATTCCAGTTTATGTAGATCTCACATTGTATGGGAAATCCGTACAAAGCAGGGCCATGTTACACTGGAAATGTCTAGCTTGAGATGTGTTGCCGTGTCTACATCATTATCTCTCGGTAACAATCATTGAATCAAACTGACAACCAACCACCGATCAACCGACCCGGCCATGTTGGCTTTTTTAACCGACTTCTAAAGAAGGAGGAGGTTCTCAATTCGGATGTTTGTATTTTTTTTTTTTTTATGTTTGTTCGCGCATAACTCCGTCGTTTGCCAACCGATTTGAAAAATTCTTTTTTTATTTGAAAGCGTATACTTTCCAAATGGTCCCATGAAAATTTTATCGAAATCAGATAAGCCGTTTCTGAAAAAATCAACAAAAATTAAATATTTCTAACTTTTAGTTTACTCTGCATTGCGTTTTTTGTTCGCGCATAACTCAGTCATTTACGAACCGATTTGGAAAATTATTGTTTTATTCTAAAGCCTATGCTTTCCATTTGGTCCCATAGTCACCAAATGGGGATCTGATGATGGAATCCTGGCGAAATCGAGGGAACTCTTCAAGTTTTATAGGAAACGTACAGCGATTTTGGTATTTTCTACAACAAGTGAAGCATTTGCGTTCAATAAGAACCATTCTACCTAATCTGATGATCTGATGATGAAGCCAAGAGACAAGCACTGGAACTCCAAAATAAGACAATGTATCTTAGCTGTGTTTGGGCTTGTTGGAATTGTAACGGTATGCACTTTCCACGTGTACCACAGACTAATTTTTTGACTTTCCTTATTAAACCTAAGTAACAAGTGGGTCCTCTGCTTTGATAGTCTGTTTTCGCGATGATCAGGGTTCTTATTCAAAATGCGTTGATCATTCCTTTCCCTTATTTCTTTTAATCGTTTTCCTTTTTCTCAGTTTCAGTTCGACGCCTTTTCTCACACGAGAATCATCTTTACTAGGCCTACCCATATTTTATTATTAGATTAAAAATATGTCACTAAAAATTAACAAATAAAAATATTTTTTACAAAAAAAGAAACCGACTTCAAAAAACACTTAACGCACTAAAAAGTTAAAAATAATACTACAACCTACCTATATTAATAAACCTAACCTAACCTACGATTAACCTATAATAAAATTTAATAATTCTTTGGAGTCGGTGCCAAGCAATATAAGATACCTACCTAAATGACTATACAGGGTGATTGGAAGATGGGTGCAAAGCTTTAAGGCGAAGATAGTACAGACAATTTAGAACCATTTAAGCCATGGTTGTCTTAGACGAAGTCTTACCAAATATTTTTAACCAAATTTTTAAGTTTTTTTTCGGAAATTCTCAAAATTTAATGTAAACTGCATAATTATGGCCAAATTGAATGATAAATGAATTCATTTTTTATTTATTTAATTAAAGTAATGTGTAAGCAATCAAGCAAAACATGTTTTAGGCTTCTGTGTCATTAGACATTTTTTTTACAGACATTTAAAGATCAGAAAAAATAAAAAAATTGTACAATACGTCTTTTAAACCTTATTCAAAAAAAAACGGAGGGTGCTTTTTTTGTTCAAACCTTTTTGAAGACATGCTTGATAATCGCTCTTTCTTTTGAGGTATCATTTATGCGGATATCTTACAAATTATTGAAATTAGGGCCTACAAACCAATTTGAGGGAGATTTTTTTTTTATTTTAGGCAGACTAATTAAAACAACATTTGAATTAAAATTATTTATTTTTCATGTTCAAAATGACGGCCGTGTTTCCTAATACAAGCACGGCCCCGTCTTCTAACTTCTGTAGTCGTTATTTTCAACATCATCTCCTGCTTCATTGTCTCAAACGCTGAATTTATTCTTTGTATCAATTCTTCTCTAGTGTTAATTTCTTTGTTGTTATACACCAGTTCCTTGGCCCGGCCCCACACGAAAAAGTCCAACGGGGTCAGATCTGGGGAGCGAGCGGGCCAAGGGATGGGTCCATCCCTGCCGATCCAGCTATCAGGAAAGCAATTGTTGAGGTGTTCCCTTACATTTAAAGTCCAATGCGCTGGACAGCCGTCTTGCTGAAAGATGACTGTTCGGTCTCTTTCGAAGATCGGGACACCTGATTCC
The DNA here is from genome assembly GCA_949152445.1 of Cerastis rubricosa. Lineage (NCBI taxonomy): Eukaryota > Metazoa > Arthropoda > Insecta > Lepidoptera > Noctuidae > Cerastis > Cerastis rubricosa. The sequence continues at coordinate 9,413,669 of OX424542.1, read as the reverse complement.
TCTATCAGCAGTGGTAAATCAATTTGCAGAAATTGCAAATAATTTTCGCCATTCAATCGATCAGGCAAAAAGTGGGGCCCAATCAATGTTCTGCCAATTATTCCAGCCCATACATTCACAGAGAATTTCATCTGAAATGACACCTGCTTCTTAAAATGTGGATTGTTGTCTACGTCGGCCCATTCATGGATGTTGTGAAAGTTTGTAATACCTTCCCTTGAAAATTTACTTTCATCCGTCCACAAGATTGATTTCAGAAACCACGCATCTTCGATGTCTCTGTTGAGGAGGAAACGGCAGAACTGAATTCTTCTTTGAGGATCTTGCTCTACTAGACCTTGCACACTCCTGCCATGGAACGGATACTTATCATTTTGGTGCATTGTATGCCACACCTTCCATTGAGAAATGTTTAAATTTCGAGCTACTGCTCTAGTACTGGTAGTAGGATCCGCTTGAAATGCTGCTAAAATGTCTTCGTCGACGGCAGTTTCGTGTCTGCCCGGGTTGACTCCAGGTTCCACGCGGTGAAACCCATCTTGGGCAAGACGACGAAACGTGTTGTAAAACACTCGGACATTCGGTATCCTGCGATTCGGATAGCGCTCTTGATACATCCGTCGCGCCAAAGATCCATTGCCGTCTGCTCTACCGTACATAAATACGATATCCGCATATTCTTGATTGGAAAAAGTAGCCATAGTCACTTAACAATTAAGAAAAACGGCGTAGGAGCGCACTAAACGTCAAGTCAACACAATTAAGTCAAAAATCAACACGTGCAGGAGCGCGAGGCTACGACTGGACACGGTGAAACAAAAAAGTTCAAAACTAACGCAAACAACACGTGCAGGAACGCAAAGGGCTACAACTGAACACGGTAAATTGTGAATCAACACGACAACGTCCACTCACAAGGGCAGTAGTTTGACTAATAAGTAAAAGATGTAACGGCTTCATCACAGACCGACTGACCCTGACTAAAGAAAAACGACTTTGTTGCCTCAGTAACTAAGACCATTTTGCTGTAAAAACCAACTCTTTATCGCTTTTTGCTATTCATTGGGCGTTCTACCTGGAAATGCCGTCGCACCGCGCTCGGTGGCCATTGTTTAGAGAATCCCCTCAATGGGTTCCCCTCAATTGGTTCCTGCATGTGCCAAAAATTCTTAGAATTGAACAATGTTATCATTTCGAGCACATAAAGTATTCTTTTAAGCAAAAATTTTGTGTTTTGTTAGACTGCCTAAAATTTAAAATTTCTCCCTCGATTTGGTTTATTAGGTCCTAATTTCAATAATTTGTAAGATATCCGCATAAATGATACCTCAAAAGAAAGAGCGATTATCAAGCATGTCTTCAAAAAGGTTTGAACAAAAAAAGCACCCTCCGTTTTTTTTTTAAATAAGGTTTAAAAGACGTATTGTACAAATTTTTTATTTTTTCTGAGCTTTAAATATCTGTAAAAAAAATGTCTAATGACACAGAAGCCTAAAACATGTTTTGCTTGGTTGCTTACACATTACTTTAATTAAATAAATAAAAAATTAATTCATTTATCATTCAATTTGGCCATAATTATGCAGTTTTCATTAAATTTTGAGAATTTCCGAAAAAAAACTTAAAAATTTGGTTAAAAATATTTGGTAAGACTTCGTCTAAGACAACCATGGCTTAAATGGTCCTAAATTGTCTATACTATCTTCACCTTAAAGCTTTGCACCCATCTTCCAATCACCCTGTATACAGACTAAGGCCAGAAAAAAGCAAAACATAAATCTTACAGCTTCTAAATATTAATTCATTCATTAATTCTAATTATATTGCTTGGCACCGACTCCAAAGAATTATTAAATTTTATTATAGGTTAATCGTAGGTTAGGTTAGGTTTATTAATATAGGTAGGTTGTAGTATTATTTTTAACTTTTTAGTGCGTTAAGTGTTTTTTGAAGTCGGTTTCTTTTTTTGTAAAAAATATTTTTTTAACACACAATTTTAAATATAAAAAATACAAAAATATTTAGTTCTTCTCAAACATTGTGTCTTACATAAACTGAGGCAGCCCCAGTAAGTTACAATAGTACTTGTGTTGGGGCTGTCTCGCTCTTCCCTTAAATGGCATCTTAACAATGATAAAAGTGAAGTCAAAGAACGAAATTTAAAAAAAAAAAAATGATAGTAAATTAAATGATAGTTAATTAAACAGCTCCCAATGTGTGAGGCCCGCACGTATTTGTATTTGTGCATAAGTGTGTGTTTTGTGCGTGCGTGTTTCAATTTTGTTCACCCAATTTTAGGCAAACCGAGTGAACTGATTCTGCTCCTGTTCGAGTGATCGCGAGCGCGACTTACTTCTACACGACCACCTAAACTTCGCTACCATTAACCTTGTGTTACATGAAACTAAATTATAATATTAAAATACTGCTTACCTAGTCAGAGAACCGTTTCTTTGGTCTTCTTCTACTTTTATCATTGACATCTTGAAATGGTTAAACAGAAACAAAAATAATCTTGATTTGCGTCGACCTGTTATAATTATTTGGTTTTTTTGTTTTATCGTGTTTGGATATCGAAAACCATCACGTTTGCAGAGTTTCGCTAGCTAATTTAGTTTGACCCTGCCTCAAATACTGCTATTAATCAACACACTACACTTCAATCGAAACGGTGACGGTACGGTTGGCGCAGTGGCTGAGCGACTGGCTGCTCCATTGCTTATCACGGCTTCGATCCCCGCGTGGAACAAATAGTTGTATGACCTACAGGGTCTGACTGTTGCGTATGTTTGTAAACCCACCCACGATACAGGAGAAAATCCTAGCGTGTTTTTTTTTAAGTAGGCCATACTCTATATTATATCAAACTTCATAGTAATTACACACAAACATTTATCTACGACAGATAAACACAACTACAGCCTTGCTTAGACAGTGAGGCAATAAATGTCGCCACCAGAACATAGCGCCGCCATCTAATTAATACTTCCTATGTCCGTAATGAAGTGTCTATACTCTATGGGTGCTTAACACTGTTGTTGTTCGCTGTTTATTCTTATTGAGTGCCTTTAATCTAATCTTGTCATCATGTAGCTCATACTATGATGGAATTGTGAGAAAATTGCACGTTAGTAAGAGCGTTTACGCCTTACGACATTTCATACAAACTTTTAAGTCCTTATTTTCCAAAATGACTGAACCGATTTTAATAAAACTTCATACGCATAAGCAGGATACTCATGTCTTAAAAGTTACATAAAAGATTTTCAAAAAAAATGTTTTTTGTTAACTTTTTAGACCTATGTATCCTGTTTGTGCGTATGAAGTTTCATTTTCATTTCGTTTTCATTTCAGAATACCGTAAAATGTAAACGCTCTTAAAGTCTTTTTGTGTACTAAGGAACGAACTCGTGGTTAAATAGGTTGGTCTGTGGATGGGTAACCACCTATTACATTCCGTCCTTTCTACAGTACCTTGGAAAGCACGTTTAGCTGTTAGTCCCGGTTGTCATTTGTAGATCTTTGACAGTCGTTGTAGGTAGTCAGTGGTCCGAACGTCTGACAACCATCTTACCAAGGGGTAACGTATTACCCAGTACTAACTTGGTAGTGGAGGTCAGATAGACAGTTGCTCCATGTAAAATATTGGTATTCAGCTGCATCCGGTTGGACACTTGTTACGGGTTATTTAGTTTCTAAAGACATCGAAGCATAAGGCTATGGTCAGACTATGTTAAAAATAAAATTTCCACTAAAGCAAAACAGTTTCACGAGTGTGTATTTTTTATACAAGCAATACGGCGGTGGCGGATGCCATAGACATATTCTCCTGTACACTGAGTGATTTCACAAGGGCCACGTACTGCGTAGCATGTAAGGTTTAGTAAGTTAAGTATATTTTAAGTTACTTTGTCGCATTAGGTTTATTATCTGTAATGGCAAAGAAAATTTGTGTGTGAATAAATAAATAAATAATCTGAATAAAGGCAGTCGTATTACCGCGCTTTCTGACTGTTGACCACTATTCACGCTTATGGCCTGAGTAGTAAGGTTGAAAAGTGGTCGACCGTCAGTGAGCGTGGTAGTAGAGTACATTCGATTTCAAATTCGAAAACGAATTCGACGTCTAGGTGATTCGATTATTTTGCTCTAATGCAAGTTTACCTACACATTTATTCATCGTAATCACGTTATCATTCATCAACAACCCTTGCGTCAAGTAGGTATCATACACAAAAACTTGATACTATCGGGGTCCAATCAACCAAGTTTCCTTCCCAACTTATTACAAGATTAATACGAATTCTAATCGAATTTTCTCTCATTAAGTACCACGGTAACGGAGCCCTCTTTATTATAGTAGAATAATACTGGCGGGTAATATCGCGGTATAGTTACTTAATCAATTCCTTTGTTGGTAGAATCGACCCCCGCCGCAGTGGGTGGGGTTGATTAAGAAGAATATTGCTTGATTACTTGCTTGAAGTATGGGCTGCATGGATGTTAGAATTAAGGTCAGGCTATACTAGATGTGGCTAAGAAGTTCCGTAGATTATGTTTGAGAAAAAAATGTTTTTTTTTTTGTTTTTTGGCGGTGCTCTGTTTTAGTAATGTCAAGTTTAATAACGAAAGGATCGTTGTTAAACTTGGCGTTTATATTCATCATCATCATCATCATTTCAGCCGAAAGACGTCCACTGCTGGACATAGGCCTCCCCCAAGAAGGGGGGGTTTTGCCATAATCGCCACGCTTGGCAGGCGGGTTGGCGATCGCAGTACGGTTGTTACAAAAGCACAGAGAACGCTGCTGCCCATTCTCTGCTAAGTCCCTTAGTCGCCTCTTACGACACCCACGGGAAGACATGGGATGGTGCTATTCTTTACGTCCGACGTTCTTTACGTCCGGCGTTTATATTGGTATTTAATTAAACAATTTTTATTTTATATTTTTATGCTAATGCGGAGAGCAATTTATTTCTCGGTATAACATCTCTTCATTACTAGTTTTGTTTTTATTGGTGTTTTTCTAACACTAATTCCCGCTAAAGACATTTTTCAGCAGTTTCTGTTTTCATTAAGCTGGTAGACATTTCTAATTCTCAACTAAATCGTGGTAAACGGTAATCAAATGTACTACCTATAGGTACGTTAACCACCCAACAGTTCACGTAGCAAATCGAATGTCAACCACAAAATAATACTCTCCAAACGATATTCTAGATACGATTGTCACTTTCACAATGTTCTGACATCTGCATCGTCTACCATACACTTGTATATGTGTGTGAGCTTGCGTCAGTATGTGTGTTGTCTAATGAATGTCTCCATATCATCGATGAATGTGTCTCGTCGATCCTTCGACGGAACTGTTCGACAACTAATGCCATCGATTTAGATACAATTACGTCTCGTATGTATCCGATTACGCGACGCCTTCACCATATGGGCACCCTTAAACCCTCTTGTTCATTGCTTTATAAATACAATATATTTACTTTGATTGGAAAATACGTTTTAAAAACGATGTTTCTTGTCAAATTGATGATGTACTCGGGTGTCTAATGTGTGTTTAAAGTACTTTATTTTTAGTTGTTTTTGATGTTTTGGCTTGGTGTCGGAGAACATGATTTTATTGGTGTAATTTGATTACGTCTATATAATATGACGTTAAAGTGTTGCAACTAATTGATATTACAAGTAAAAATATCATTATAAAAGATGCAGAAATAAAATAAAATAAAATGGGATAGTGAAGTTACTCTACACTATCCCATTTTATTTTATTTTTAATATGGTAATTGATAGCCATCCCTTCTACTTAGTTTTGCTAACGTACTATATTTGACCCTGTATGGCAAACAAAAATCCCAATAAAAAAATTAAACTCGTCAAAAAAACCTCACAATTTTCTTCTTAAGGCCGCTTCACACGAGACCGTGTTCGCAAAATGCGCACATGGCGATTACAACAATCTCCTTTGTACTTGTCCTTATCTCACACTGTCTAACGACATCCACTCATCTCTTGGCGACACAATGGACGGGCGAATTGAAACTACTACGGATAGACAATGCCCGATTTTGTGGGGAATCGGCCGGTCAAAAGGCGAACAAATTGGGCTTAAGAAGTGTCGTGTTTAATCTTTCAGAAGTCTTTTAGGACTGAGAAAGGAATTCTAATTTTCTTTTTTTGTAGAAATTGGTTCATTTCAGTAGGTTTAATGTTTTATGGTTGATATTTAGATGAGCAATGTTAATTATAAGACGGTTAATAAGAGTAATTTAAGGAAAAGTGACGGGTGACACTGTCACTGAGTCTGTATTAATAATAACCCATATTTCATTTTCAACCATTGATAATATTTTATTTATTAGAAAATATTTTGCATATATTACTTTGCAATAGATTCTGATATACTCGAGATGTCATTGAAAACATTAATACAAATTAATACCGTAATCAATATAACAAACAAGCTTTTCCAATGTGCACTTGTATAAATGATTACACTGATATCTTTTGTACCAAGCCCTTATCTGGCCAGCTAAGTCGCTAACGACGTCCACTCATCTCGTGGACACAATGAATGGACTTAGTGACTGTTGTGAGACAAAGCGGATTGTTGCGATTGTGGGGGAATCGGCCGGTTGTAACAGCTCGTGTGTATTGGCCTTTACGTTTGAAGTGACGAGCGGTTTTTTAAGGTGGTGATATTTTAGTTAAACATCCTGTTTAAAAATGATTCCTTATGGAAATGTGGCTTAGGTAGGATTCTTAAATGTGAATAAATAAATGAAATGAACGCAGTCTATAGTTGTACGCACGACGACCAAACAAGCTATACAAAACCAGTTTATGTGGATCTTTCATTGTACGAGAAATCTAGAAATGCATGATCATCATCAGCTTATAATGTTCCCACTGCTGGGACCCAGGCCTCCTCTCTATGAGAGGGAGTGGGCTGTATTCCACCACGCAGGACCAGTGCGGGTTGCAGCATCAAGCTATGCATTTCCAGATTTCTGGTGACACCGTGTGTAAACGAGGTCAACATTGAAATGTTTACCAATAGCTCCCTCCTGTTGATATCATTCAAGCTCCAAAAGAGCCATGCCGCTCTCTACAAAATTTGCATCTAAAAATAGAATAGTTCTTTATTTCCAATACAAAAATTGTTACACCATTCATCAATTTATAATTATTAACAAAAACTTAACAGACACAAAAAAGGTAACATAAGCAATAGCTCCCATTAACAGCCAAACGGGGCACCTTAATAAAATTAAGATAAACGCTACCAATAGTCAGGCATCGAAACTCCCTGAGTTATTTCTTGGTCCGTCCCTAATTCCGTAATTGCGGATTAATAGGGTCGCGAACGTAACGTACAGGTAATTAAACGCTGGTCCGACTGTCGATGACCTCTTTAGACCTTTGGCTCGAGGTAATTCCGCTTTTACTTCGAAAAATCGAAGTTTTAGAGGGGAAAGTGTGGTCTGTTAGTTGGTGTTTACTCACTAGTTGTTACCCGAGACTTTGTCTTCGAATGGATGATCAAAATGTAAAACAAAACCATTTTTTTTCTGTTTTACCAGTTTCTTAGAGGAGTGGTGGCCCAGAGGCGGCAGCCCCGACTTACGAGCAGTAAGTTGTAGGTTCGAACCCAGGCAGGCGCATTACTTTGTGTAATTTATTTCATCACCGCTGCACTCAAAACGGTGAGGGAAAACATCGTGAGGAAACCGGCATGTCCTAGAACTAAAAATTCGAAGACGTGTGACATCTACCTACCCGCATAGGACCAGAATGGTGGATTAAAGCCACTCCACCTCTCCAATGATGAGAGAAGGTCTGTGTCCCAGCTATGGGAACATTATAGGCTGATGATGAGACCATTTACATACACTTTTAAATAGACAAATACAAAATAAAAAATAAAACTAAAGTCCCAGACACAAGGCATATTATCTGTGAAAATTATTATAGTTACCCATTCTAAAGCGTTGATTTATATGGAGAAGAACAGGAAGGGAACTGCATCGACACTCTTAAGATTAAATCAAGCGACTGTTACTATTTAGTCACGAGATACTAGAAACATATTGAACAGTAGCCCCAAATACAGTAGCCACAGGTTTCTTAGTGATCCAATTACTCCCCTTAAACAGGGTCGAATCAAATTGCCAAGCGAAACTCCAGAGATGCACAGACGTTTATGAACTTTACCCAAAAAATAACTAGCAGTAAAATGAAGGTCACTCAACTCAACTAGATCAACAACACTGTGCTCCAAAACACTGACGTGTCGCTCAAACAGCCGATAAGCTGAAGAGGGACTGGGCTGGCCATGTTTGCATATGCCCGACGAGCTGTGGGCTAAAATAACCTCGATGTAGAGCCAAAACACAGCTAGAAGGCGACGCGGTGGACCTCGCAGGAGATGTCGGGTTATCTGGACAGAACCAACGACCAGCGGTCCACGTTGGCCCCGGATCAGCAGTCGGATGACAAAAGCTAACAGTGACAGTAAAATTATGTAACTACAAGATAGTTGAAAGCAGTGGTGTGATCGTACATTTTTTTTTATCCATCATTCTGTTATTTCAGGATATCATTCTTGAAGTGAGAAAGATCTTACAAGAGATCAATGGGTAATATATTACAAAATGGATGACTATCTTTGTTTTCAAGGATTTTCAAGTGACCTTCATTCCGTATCTTGTTGTTATAGTTTGTATTTTCTTTAATGGATTATACAAAACTAATGACGAGCTTATTACTTAAGTGCTAGAGAGGGTTTTGCCCTGCACTGAAATTTATTTCAGGGTAGATTATAATTCAAGGTCAAAGTAGTTAGCAGTAACCACCATTTAATTACACTCATAAACCTCTAGAACTATGGACTCAACGAACATGAATAATTAAGTTAATATCGCGACTGATTGGAGTCTACTACAATTAAATTTACCAAAAATTATTATAAGGAGAATAGGTCAATCCCTAATGGGCCAATAAACTTACGTAACGTAAACTTTCTTCGAAAATCGAAAGGCTAGTTACGGTACTGATTCAAATCTTGGCTAAAAGATACTCGATATCAAGTTTTACAACGAGTCAGCACAATATTAACATACCTCTGGGTATGATAATATTGTGCGCCGTTTTTATTTAAAAAAAAACGTAAAATTTTAAAGGCGTCAACGCCACATTTATCCTGGATGTACTGACCTGACAAAATATCTGATCGAAGAGCCTTTCGTCAAAATAAGAGGCTAGCCCCAAGGAGATGGTGGAATAAGCTGGACTTTTTTTTAAAGGTTTGGCATACAACCACATTAGATAGAAAAGTGGAAGGACGAGGTAAGGTTTTGCCCTGTGCTGTCCAAATAGGCTCTTATAATAATATATACCTAATATAATGATCGGTAAGAAGTAACTTGACTTGTCGAGGTTTGCGACATGTGGGATGTGAACTCAGCGATCATTGTGCCGTCAGTCGTTTCAGCCCATGGCTTAATTTGCCTCGAGCCTTGAACCTGAGGAGGCTCCCGTTAGGCAGCTGGATCAAGAGCTTGATTCAGAAAGCGGTAGGTACTCCTGGACACGTCTCGTATTGTTAGGAGGTTCCTTTTTCTTTAGCCCTGACCGCTGGTAGCTTGGCCCCTGTTCCCGATACCGGTGGGCAACATTTTTTTGTATTTTTAATGTTTTTCTTTTTTATTGATTTTATGTAGGAATATGTAAGAAGTACAAAATAATGATCGGTAACAAAAAGTAAACTGTCGAATATTAAAGCTAAGCTAACGTGCGAACAACACCAGTAATAACACTTATAATAGTAGCCCTCATTCCAAGACGACCTTTGTGTCAGTAATTAAAGTGTTGTTAGCAAAATTAAAATAATCGTCATTATATTGAGGTGGGCGACCGAAATCCGAAGGTTGGAGCAAATGGAAATAAATTGTCCTCAAGCAATGCTTAGTAATTAGTGCGCAAGTATTTAAACTAAGCGCGACACGGCGGGTTTATTTGAATGTGTTAAGGCGCAGGTTATTTGAAATTCGAAATGCAGCGGGAATTTTTTTTTCGTTTGTTTTTTTTTTCAAGAAGTTTATCATAGTGCCCTTCCCAAACATTTTTGGTTCGTTCTCACTACTAAATCATGGGATTTGTTTCCCAATAGTCCTGCGACATAAGATGGTACAAAACCATAGAACTAGAGAGACCAAAAATTCTTATTTCTTCCACCTGTTCACAATTCACACAATTCTACTTTTAAATAGATTCGGCGCAGTTTTCTTCTTCTATACTTTCCTCTAATAACCGCCATCTCATGAGTCACCCCTCTTTCCAGCAATAACCACTTTAACACAGTCCATCCATTGGGTCTGTCCCTACTCTTATACCACCTATCCTCATTCATACTCAGAACTTTCCTTAAGACGTTTTCCTCATTTTTTTTTCAAAAATGTGAGTAGCAAAAAAGTTACACAGCTTATATCAGCTGACCCGATTTCCGTGCTGTCGGTCAAGGTTAAGGAAAACTAAAGGCGAATAGAGTGCGATGGCAAAAACACACAACACCTTGCGTACGCACGACGATCAATCAAGCTATGCATAACCAGTATACGCTGATCTCTCATTGTACGAAAAGCTCATAAAAAGCGAGGTCAGATTATACTGGATAGGTATAAGCTTTTTTTTTACGGATGGTAAATCATCAAATGACCCCCCCCCGCTCTGGGCGGAGCGGAAGGGAGTGTCAGACGTGTACTGACAAACCCATCCATGTTACTTCTGAGCCCTTTGTGTTCCAAGGCCACGGTATGTCTTTCGTACAGTCCCGCAGCCCTGGCAGGCATCGGCGCTTTTGGACCCCTTCCGAATCTTGAACCTCTTCCGATGGATAAGTAAAGCTTGAAGGGCAAAAACCCTAAATCGAAGATCTCTTTTCGTGTGTTTAGTGCCTTACCTGATCAGAGTTTTATACCGGCCATAGGCCTTTGACTTGGCTTCACTGAAATGAAAAAGAAATATCTCTCAGGCATGCTGATTTGGTTTCCTCACGATATTTTCCTTATCCGAAGCAAGTGACAATGTATAATACGCAAATGAATCCGAAAACTTAGAGGTGCGTTTCTTGGGTTCGAACTCCAGACCTACGACTTGGCAGTCGGACAGTCACACAACAAAACATCTGCCGCTATAATAACCAGAGGTTGGTTTTTTTTTTTTTTGTTAGCCTCTCATGTGTCCCACTGCTGGGCAAAGGCCTCCCCTTTCTCCTTCCAAATGTCTCTATCCTGTGCGATATCTGGCCATGATCGCCCGGCAAACAAGATTAGATCGTCACACCACCTTCGCCGCGGTCTACCTCGACGGCGATTTCCTCCGTCAGGCTTCCAGTGAGTGACGATCCTTGCCCACCTCTCTGGGTGCATTCGAGCTACGTGGCCAGCCCACTCCCACTTTAGCTTGGCTGTTTTTTCTCCGACATCTGCAACTTGAGTTATGGAACGCAGGGTGGTGTTCCTAACGCGATCTGTACGCTTCACACCTATTATGCTACGCTCCATTGCCCGCTGGCAAATCTTGAGTTTGGACTTCTGTTGTTCAGTTAGTGACCAGCTTTGCGCACCGTAGGTTAGGACGGGCAGGATGCACATATCAATGAGTTTTCTTTTCAGTGTCATTGGGAGACTTCCCTTCAAGTGTTCTTTTAGGGCCCAGAAGGACTTCCAAGCATTTTGGACTCTACGTTCAACTTCCTTGTCTTGCCTATTTTTAAAAGACACTATCTGGTTGGAATTAGGTAGAGTTATTTTTGTACTTGCATCGAAATGTTGATATTAATATGGATCTTCCCTTGCGAGTGCGCATTGGAATTTTGCAACTTCGGACATCCGATGTCGGATGGTTTAAATTGTGTAAAAGTAAATAACTTTTTTTTTAATAAATCACGGGATATTTCTGGTTTTTTAAATTAATCTCGGGATTTGAGGCATATCCACTCTATTATTTCGCTGTATGAAATCAGTGTAAGTACACAAATAACTCTACCTAATTCCGACCTCTGATAATAACCTTTCATACAAAACAAATGAATGCTACATTATTTAAACACTCCTCATCTTTACAACAGTGATTAAAATGTTTAATTGTAGGAACGGTAAGCGGATGTCAGGTAACTGTGCGCTACAGTTTCATCTAAAACATTGTAATTATTACAATATTACGTTGAAAATTACACACGCACGCAATTTGTTGGCTTGCTGTAATTAACGGGTGAAAAAATGAATCATGCTCGTGAAGGCTGTGGTTTTTTGGGTTTAACCTTCTGGTGTGAGGAAGTTTTTAAGTTAGTAGGCACAATATACTTACTTAAGTAGTTCAGTACTGGTGGCCTACCATCACCTCTTAAAGCAGTATTGTTTTGCGATTATTCCAGTGTGGGAAAGAGACGGAGCTATATAGGATGTCTCGCGTCATCTCTTTTCCACACTGGAAAAGGAGTAAAACTTTATTAACTATAGCTCGTGGCTAAATAACAAACGCCGCAACGTTCGATGTTCTAAGTTAAGCAGCAACCGCCAATTTTTGGATGGGTGATCAAGATCATCCATAACCGAGATTCCTCCGTGCAGATAGCACATTAAGCCATTGGGACCCGCTGTCATTTGAGTTTATATGGTTCATCAGGTTATTTTTCGTTTTATTCTTTTATTTAAACTTTGCCCCACACCAGGCATTTCTTTTGTATCCTGGGTGCGTTTTTCAAACGTTTACACTCACATACACAAACAGCTAGATGCGGAACTATCTGTAGGCCATGCAAAAATTTGTTCCGTGCGGGGATCGAATCCGCGACACGCAGCGCAGCAGTTGATCGCTCAACCACTGCAAAATCAAAAATCAAAATCAAAATATTTTTATTTTACATAGGCCTACAGGGGCACTTATAAAACGTCGGCAAAAAGGTGCTCGGTTCGCGTTGGTCGTTTCCTATGGAGAAGAACCGGCAAGAAACTCCATGGTTACTCTTTTAAAATCATTTGGTTTTACAATATTTCTGTTACAGCATTAGTACTAAAGTATGGGAGGACATCGTAGGCCTGACAATAAGTCGTTGCTTACTACGAAACGTAGAACGAAATAAAAAGTTACCAAGGATCTAGGAATCTATAAGGCCTACAATTTCCACACACTTACAAACAATCGGTAAATAAGAAAAAGAGTCTATACAACAAAAAAATAGAAAATATCACAAAATGACTAGATCAAATAAGTGACACAAATGTTGTCATCCGTGCTGTAACTATTCTAAACAAAAGGTGTAATGATTTAAAAACTATTGTAAAGCATCTGATTAAAAAGAAAGAAGAAAGGAAAAAAAAATAAGATTCAGAATAGTTAGAGACATCCACACATTTGTGCCGTTTATGAGCTACCAGGGAAGCCGCATGTGCGAAGGGGCTAAGGCCAAACTTCTCTATCTTCAACGCTCTGCGCCAACCGTGTTGTCAAATTATAATGTTATAATTTAGTGTAAATATTTAATTTACGCACAGTATAATTAATGAAATTACTACTGCCATGCCATTTATAAAGTTACTCTTTATTCTAATGGCAAGGCAGTAAATTTAATGTTAAATTAAAGTATGCAAAGTAATGAAAATATTATATTCAGATAGAATCGTTTATGATCAAAAGATCGCTTGTGAAGCCAAAACCAATAATGTACTCGTTTGCGGATTTTCATCGTAAAATATTAATAATTGATTCATGATTATAAAGATTTAACGACTTTTTTGTTGGTACACTGTTTTATATTACCGATTTGCGGGTTTTTCCTTTTGAAAGTAGGTTTAGAAACCGATTTTCTGTGTTCAAAAAGTATTATACTACTTATATGTTCTTTTAATTATAGAATAGCACGCTAAATATAAAGTAGCTATTCGACAGAAAATAAAATTGCCACCAAGGATGCGATAGAGCCACAAGTATAAATATGGATTTTTCAAATCAAGCAGAATTAGCGGCTTAGTTTGTAAGTAGTTTTATGCCCTGGCTGGAGGCCTTACACTCAAGGCATCCACAGTATAGTCCGGTTAAGCAGACGACAAACTCCTAGGTTGAACTAAGGTTTGTCATTACTAAAAAAAAAACCATCCATGCAAGCATACCATTAGTATGGCATGGGTACTTACTTATTATTCTTAAATGCCTCGTTGGTTTAGTGGTTGCAAGTGCAACTTCTGAGCATCAGGTCCTGGTTCGATTTCCAGGTCAGGTAAAGTGTTATTGGGTTTTTCCAACAGGAATTAGTGTGCCATTCTAATCAAAATCAAATAATTATTTATTTCGAACAACAAGGTTCATATGGGTTAGTGAATAAGTACCTACTTACGAACTATGTTAGTGGCAGAACATTTTGGTGGTTTCATCATCATCATCAGTCTATAATGTTCCCACTACTGGGACACAGGCCTCCTCTCTATGAGAGGGATTGGGCTATAATCCACCACGCGGGCCCAGTGTGGGTTGGTAGATATCACATGTCTTCGATTTTTTAGATCTAGGACATCCTCACGACGTTTTCTTTTACCGTTTTTGAGGGCAGCGGTAATTAAATAAATTACACAATGTAATGCGCCTGCCTGGGTTCGAGCCCACGGCTTACTGCTCGTAAGTCGGGGTTGCCACCACTGGGCTATCGCTGCTCTCTTGGAGTCTCTTGTAGTCTTGGTGTCGCTCTTTGGTGATTTAGCGTCATTCATTTAAATAACGCGTATTTTTTTTTCTTTTTTCTCATTATATGCTGAATCTTCTTCAATCATTTCTTAGAGTAAAGATTTTCTGTTCCAATGTGCATAGGCGCTGTGAGTGACACATTATTTTTATAACTATACTGACAAATAGAGTTGTCATAACCAGAGGTCGGAATTAGGTAGAGTTATTTGTGTACTTACACTGATTTCATACAGCAAAGGAATAAAGTGGATATGCCTCAAATCCCGAGATTAATTTTAAAGAGCAAAAAAATCCCGTGATATATTAAATAAAAAGTTATTGACTTTTACACAATTTAAACCATCCGACATCGAAATTAATTGACCTATGAACAAAAATAGACAGGGCAACATTTTCTATGAAGATTTTTTGAAAAATGCGACCTATATTAAAAAGTGGTTCAATTGATTCTGCTCGTTATGCTGATCAAACTAATTTCAGGTTTTGCGTATTTAACGTCACACGTTGTATATGAATATACAAATTCCCGTACACACGAAGACCACATCTGTTTGTGGTGTTTAGAATCAATTTTTGGTGGAAGTACCTACCTATAGTACCTACGTCCAATGTTTGCCAGTAATGTTCAAGTCCCATTTAAAAGGGGCGAGCCTTTTCCCATCAAACTGTTACTAAGAAACTCATCATCTGCCTAGCCTTTTCCGAAACTTTGTTGGGGTCAGCTTTCAGTCTTACCGGATGCAGCCGAGTATCAGTATTTTACATGAAGCTACTGCCTATCTGACCTCCACAACTCAGTACCCGGTAATACGATACCCCTTGGTAAGACTGAATGTCAGACTTTCGGCTTCCGACTAGTTGTAACGACTGTCAAAGATCTACAAATGAGAGCCGGGACCAAAACGGCTTAACGTGCTTTCCGAGGCATGGAGGAAACTCGAAATCACGCACCGACGGATACACCTTGGCAAGCACGGCTCAACCTTGAAGATCGACCAGTGTGGCTGTTATTATTTAGCCACGAGCTCCTCTGTTACTATGAAACTATTGATGGAAAACTCATTAAATCTTTGCCTCACGTGGGATTTGAACTCAAAGCATACATCTGATCGTAAGATTTAAAGCGTCAACACAGTGAACAAGTACTCAAAGTTCGTTATAACGTTTTACTGCAGTGTAAACTTTACCAGGACAGTTCAAGGTTCAATTCACCAACACAATAAAGCACTGAAGTGTCACCACGCCAGAAAATAAAACAAAATAACTATATTACTAACACTATAGATAACTGCCGTCCATTCATCGACAACTATAATATAATAATAACAGAACACATAATTGCTCTGACACGAATCATATTTTACGTTCCTCGGTGATGACCATCATTTGAACAATACGTCGAATCAGCCTGTCCGGTAATTATTGAGGACTAACTGTTTCATATACAATGCGAATAATTATCGCTGGTGCTCTGAAATCGTTCACCATTTAATAGTCCAACAAATTGTATGGAACGAAAAATTGTGAGCATTGTTGGAATATTTTGATTGATAACTGTATTTTGGTGTTGTGCGTTATGAATTCCTTATAATGTCTGTGTTTTTGGTTGGAATGAAGAGTTAGTGTAGCCTTTTATTTTTACGGATGGGAAATCATCAAATAACCCATCAGTGTCAGACTTACACTGACTAAAACCCATCCATGTAACCCTTTGTGTTCCAGAACCACGGTATCTCTTTCGAACAGTCCCGCAGACCTGGCAACCATCGGCCCTCTCGGATCCCTTTCGATTTGCTGACATCTTCTTGAGGCGCGCGTGGAACACGAACGCTCCGTCGACACGGCCTCGTCATAAGACTGACGGACGGTGACCTGTAGATATGTGTAGCCTTGCATTACCTGTACTAAGAAACTCAGAGTTTAGCACTAGAATCAACGTAGTACTCGGGTAGAGTCAGTGAGAGAAATTTTATCATCATCTGCCTAGCCTTTTCTCAAACTATCTTGGGGTCGGCTTACAGTCTAACCGGATGCAGCTGAATACCAGTATTTCATATGAAGCGACTGCCTATCTGGCCTCCACAATCCAGTAACTGGGTAATACGAAACCTCTTGGTAAGACTGGATGTCAGAATTTCGGCTTCTGACTACTTGGAACGACTGTCAAAGGTCTACAAATGACAGCCTGGACTAACGGCTTAACGTGTTTTCCGAGGCACGGAGGAACCTCGGTATGTAAATATGGTCATCCATCCACGGATCAACCTCGACTAGCACTGCTTAACCTTAAAGATCGACCCGTGCGGCTGTTATTAGTGCGGCAGGGAGAGAAATTGCATATTAAAACATAATATCGCGCCTATAATACCCTAGGGATAAGCAGTGGTGTATTGAATAGTACACCCACATTTCGCCTGTTATGTTTAAGTCCCATGACAGGGGGCGAGCCTATTGCCATCAACTGGGCACGGATCCAGACCCCATGGCTGTAACTGAGAAATTCCTGATGAAAAAACCCAATAGCACTTTGCCCGACCCGGGAATCGAACCCTGGACCTCATGCTCAGCAGTCGTCACGCTTGCTTACCACTAGACCAGTCAAAATTGCATAGTATATTACTACTATTAAAAAAAAATTAAATATTTAAAAAACCCCAGACACAAAATAATCAAAAATAAATTAATCCAAGAGTCGTTGCGTCGGGGGTGACAAGTGACAAGATTTCAAATTTCAAATCCACCAAACCTGTGGAAGTTGTTTAAATCCTTTCAACAACTAGAAAAGAGGTGATGATCTTCAAAGGACTGATCAGATTTTCTTGAAACATAGCCAAGAACACTTGATTAAAACACTTTTCAAACGAAACCAATTTCAACAAAATCGGTCATCCGTTTAGGAGCTACGATGCCACAGAAAGACATACAGATACACACGTCAAACTTAAAACACCCTTCTTTTTTGGTCGGGAGTTAAAAATACAGAAAGAAGTAGTCAATTAAACACAACATAACACCATCCCTGTAATTCCCGAAAAGTTAGGCAGATAAGTGTAGTTAACAGTACCTTCACCCAGAATCCTTTAGTTTCATTTTAATACCAGGTAATATGGGTGAGTCTATTGCCAGTCAATTGAAATCTCTGGTAATCTTGTAGCCCGTAAGACATGATCTAGTTCTGTATACCAAATGTTATGTAAGCCAAACCCAATCAGGTATGATTACAAATTTTCGGATACCCCAATTGCCAGAGTCAACGTCATCAAGGATCTTGGGGTAACTTTTGACTCAAAGCTTTTGTTTGATGCGCACATTGACAATGTAGTCAACAAGGCTTCTAAAGCGTTGGGTTTTATTTTTAGAGTCTCTGCTGAGTTTAAGAATGTCAAAACGATGAAAATTTTATACTGTGCTTTTGTCCGTAGCCATCTCGAGTATGCTTCTCAAATTTGGAATCCAAATTATAATGTTTATATTAACCGCCTTGAAAGCATACAAAGGCGATTTTTAAGGTACACTCAATATCGCTCAAATTGCTATCTCCCTAACTATACTAGTCGGTGTAAGAAATTTCATATTCTTCCCTTACACGAGCGAAGAAACATTGCAGATCTTGCTTTCCTATTTAATATAATGAACGGATCCTCTGACGTCCCTGAGCTGGTGGCCAAGATTGGACTTCGTGTACCGTCTGGGTTTCTTCGGAGACCTCATCTTCTCCATGTACCTATTGTTAAAACTATATACAGACAAAATTCATATATTTTAAGAGCATGCCGTAAGTTCAATATGGTGTGCCGTGATGTTGAGCTTGATTTATTTACAAATAGCGTCCAGAAGCTTAAAAAAAAATTAAGTAACTTTTTCTTTGAGGTTTAGCAACTTTGTTGTAAAATGTATTTTATTTTTGTTTAATCCCTTCAGATGCTTCTATGTTTATGTTTATCTTTGACGCTATCAATGCCGTCGCTTAAATTTTATACATAAGTTTATATAAGTGAAAACTTGTAATTGGCCTTTTTCTATATATTATTTCTTACTACTTGAATGTACTAGCTGTAAGTTTTCTTAAAATTAATAAAATAAAATAAAATAAAAAATACCAACCTGATTGTGCAAAATAATTTAGTAAAGGTCATTTTACCAAATTAAACACACCTGTGGGTGGTACACGATTTAATAAAATCTGTAATCTACAAAATAAGTTACATTTTTAACGCTTACGTAAAAGTAAGTCAAGGTCGACTGTTCTCACGGACATTATTTAAACAGTTCAGTTCAGAGACATTTTAATGAAGATCATAGAAGACAAACATTCTAAGAAAACTATTCATATCAAATACAATTTCAAACAGCATAAAGAATGGACGCGAGTCCAATATTTTATAAGAGATGTCGCGCCGATGACACGACTGAAATATCGACCACTGTTCGAGGTGCAAACAACTTACTAGGCACGCCTACAGGCTATCCGGAACAAAAAAGAACACCACGTCCAAGCAACACACTCGTGAGGCAATATAGCACAATTTTTATCTCGCAGATTTATACCGTAGTGTGCACACAGCCGATTTGCAGCTGCATATTTCGTGTAGTGTGTAGGCGACCCAGCTGTGTATGTGTGCGACGAGATGTGAGCGCGAAAGTTTTGCATATGTGTAATGTTTCGAGATATACAGGTGACAGAGGAGATACGCGGTGGGCGGGGCCAATGGAGGGGTGAAACCTATTGGAAAGAGATGGCGGACTCGCTATGATAATGATGTTATTGCTTTCTTGATGTTCGCTCTCCTTTAGTTTTATTATTTCTCGATCTACTTATAAGGCGATATAAACGTTAAGTGTGAGCGCGTATAAAATACGTTTATTGTGTCGTTATAGCCGCCCGAGGCGGGAGGGAATGCAAAAAGTGGAGATTACAGATTTAAGATTCTCCGGTATGGGACATGTCGTTACTCCGGTGTCTTTCGTCGATAAAAGTTAATCAGAGATGACGCGTGACAGCGGTGATACACGACAGTATGCTGCGAAAAGTGTATCGTATGAAGTTTACTTCTTGTTCGATAAAACTAACAAGATAATATTCGCAACTGTTTATAGCAAGGAACACGTAATGCGTCGTGCAGGCCTCGCCAAAACGATGGAGGTTGCATATGTTAAGTGTTTAATATGATAAACATACAATTATCACTTTCTCTTTTACATCACTGCTTACGAGTTTATATTTTAACATGACCTCTTCTTGCAATAAATCTGCAGTAGGTTTGAAAACGGAAAACAAAACGGTGAAGTTTTGAATTAAAAAACGTAGTTCATTTGTTTTCCGTTAAATGTATGGTCTTCATTTAAAATTGTCAATGGCGAGCATCAATTCTCTTTTTTAAATAAACACCATTCTATATTCAAGTGTTCTGAATATGATTATGCACCCATAACACGATCAGTGAAATGCAATTAATTATGAAAACGCATTGCATAATAATATCCCGCAGAATAATATTGCTACGTGCATTTCCCGACCACGGAGTAAATGAATTGCTCCTACACTATGGTATGTAATTTTAGTACCTATAGAGAGCAATAAATTGTGCTTTTAGAAAGCATTTCATTGCATTAGTTTATATTAAGATGGTTTCGCAAATGTTGCGCTTTTAAATTTAAAGTTGTATTAGATTAGGACCTCTACAACGCATTAACCAACGAGATAAAACTGTCATTTTTTTTCTTTTTCATTATCGTTTTATGCTGAACAACCGATTTTAACCCCCTGCAACCCTCGAGGAACCAGAAAATCAGGCTATGGCAGAAGGCCTCTTCTCTATGAGAGGTAGTAGACGGTTTCAGGTGGGGACCAGACAGTTTGGACAACAAGAAGAACACCTATCTCAACAAGCCCAAAAATGGATTCTTGAATGTAGTCCACCACGCAGGCCCAAAGCAGGTCGGTGGATTTCAAATGTCTTCGAATTTGATTCACCGTTTTGAGAGCAGTGGCGGTGAAGTATCGTCAGCATCATTCTCATTCTCTAATCCCAATTCATTTGGGGTCGACACAGCATGTCTTCTACTTCCATGCTTCTCTTCTTAGCAGTGGCGATGAAGTAAATGAGTCACATTAAATCGTTATCGGAGAGCAGTGGTGGCCCAATGGTGGCAGCCCCGACTTACGAGCAGTAAGCCGTGGGTTCGAACCCAGGCAGGCGCATTACTTTGTGTAATTTATTTCATCACCGCTGCCCTCAAAAACGGTGAAGGAAAACATCGTGAGGAAACCGGCATGTCCTAGAACTAAAAAATCGAAGACAAGTGGCATCTGCTAACCCGCACTGGGCCCGCGTGGTGGATTACAGCCCACTCCCTCTCTCTAGGGTAGCAGTGGGAACATTATAGGCTGATAATGATGAAATCGTCATCTGTCTGACCCCACCATTTGTAAAGCGTCATATTGGTGACATCAGTGTTGGCTTAGGTTGCAACCTGCAAAGTAGAGACTAACTTTGAAGCATAAAATCAAGCTTTTTATTAATATATTATGACTTTGCTACGTACATAAAATCACACCTGTAATCCCCGAAGGGTAGACAGAGGTTAAACTAATAGTACACCCACATTTCGCCAGGTATATTTAAGTCCAATGCCATGTTTGCCATGTTAAACTTAGCGAAACGTAGTACTTCGAAGTCAGTGATGGTATTACATAATCTAGCTATAGAAGGGTGCCTATGCTTTGAAAGTCAACCTCCTCATTATCCAATCAGCTGACGGAAAGTCAACCACCGTGAAACGAGCCATACCAACTAGTTTACCGTCATCAGCGTTTCTATTAAATCAACGTCGCTAAGTGCGTGTAGATATCATTCATAAGGTACTGGGTAGCCGCTGATGAACAGTTGCAGTCATTAGGACCGGAAAACACAGCGGGTTTAACTATCGTCACGGATGTGCTGATACAATTTGATTTAATTCATACGACACTGGCGAAATTTTCTCTGTCAGGCATTTATTACACCTTGTGTAACAGACAGAGGTATACCTGATAGTACACCAACATTTAGCCGGTTGTGTTTAAGTCCCATGTAATAGTGAGCGAGCGTATTGCCCATTACTGAGAAATTCCTAAAGGAAAATCCCAATCAATCTTAGCCCGGTAAGGCTTTAAACCCAGAACGAGGGGAGTTAGAGGGAGTCATCATCATCATTATCATTTCAGCCAAAAGACGTCCAAATGTCGCCACATTGACATAAGGCGGGGGTTTGCCATAATCGCCACGATTGGCAAGCGGGTTGGCGCTCGCAGTACGGTTGTTACAAAAGCACAGAGAACGCTGCTGCCCCTTCTCAGGAAAGTCCCTTACTCGCCTCTTACGACACCCACGGTAAGATATGGGATGGTGCTATTCTTTACATCCGACACCATACAGAGCAAGGTAGATGGAGTATATTAGGTTCCTTTTAAAAAAGCCACATATAAATGAATAGTGTGTTCGTCGATTCTTGTCTACAAACCACACAATTCCGTCCCACTTCAACATTCCCCTACTAATCCAAAAACATTACAATTTGCAATAGAAAACTGAAACCGCCATTAATTATATGAACGCGTTGCATATAGCCGCACGCATTTGCACGCGTGTAACCGCAGGCTAAATGAATCGTCTGCTATCACCTTTTGTGCCCAACCACTCATTAGGGGGAAACGATTGTCTTTCGTTTTACATTCCATTGTACGCTGTAAAGGGGGCGAAGAATTAGGTGACCAAGAAATGCGGTATAGGAATTTGAAATGCAGTTGTATGTAGGTTTCTAGTCGTTTTCTAATATGTGTTAGGCGCGAAGACTAATGAACTCTCCTATAGGCGAGTACTTAGTGATAGGTTTTGTTTTGAAAGAATGTAGGCAGAGAGCAGCATTGCAAATCATCCTTGAGTTTTGTTAAAGAATGTATATGACTGCAATGTCCAGCAGTGGACTCCTATGCTGATGAAAATGATGTCATCATGATCATCATCATCAGCCTATAAAGTTCCCACTGCTGGGACACAGGCCTCCTCTCGATGAGAGGGAGTGGGCTATAAACCACCACGCGGTCCCAGTGCGGGTTGGTAGATGTCACATGTCTTCGAATTTTTAGTTCTAGGACATGTCGGTTTCCTCACGATGTTTTTCTTCACCGTTTTTGAGGGCAGCGGTGATGAAATAAATTACACAAAGTAATGCGCCTGCCTGGGTTTGAACCCACGGCTTACTGTTCGTAAGTCGGGGCTGCCACCACTGGGCCACCGCTGCTCTCTAGTCGAGTCTAGAAAATGATGTAAGTGACATTTATTTTTTAAATAAACAACTCACCTGAAGTGATGTGTGATGCGGCCTAGGGGGGAGTACGCTTGCCTATTAGAAACTGATTCACTCGAACTATAAAGAGATCCTGATAATAATGATTAGGGAACAGAGAAGTCGGTAATGAATTCCACAGACTGTCATACTACAATTTTCATTTCCCATAATCATAAAGTGGATATGGAAAGGTACCCGCCATTTTTTTTTTATCTTTTTCTAGTTTGTGTAGTAAGCAACGACTTAAGGTCGGACCTACGCTGTCCTCCCATTCTTAAGTTCTAAAGCTGTAACATTCAAATATTGTAAAACCAAATTATTTTAAAAGAGTAATCATGGAGTTCCTTGCCGGTTCTTCTCCATAGGAAACGACTAACCCGAACCGTGCACCTTTTGTCGAGGTATTAAAAGTGCCCATGTAGGCCTATGTAAAATAAATTATTTTGATTTTGATTGAATGGCGCCATATACTGTCTCTCATTTTATAATTCCAGCAACATTATATTAAAATCCACCCAGTTTCCCAGAAACGATGTAAACTCGAGTAACACTATTCCTCATCTCAAGTTTCTTATTCTAGAGAAAGTTGTAAATATGACAATTAATAGAGCAAGCTTGTATAAGGCTGTGATACAAAATGAAGTTGTATTTAAGTAAGGAGTCCTGAAAACTGAAAAAATACAACCTCTGCCGCACAGGACCTGCGTCGTGGTTTACAGCCCATCCTCTTTCATATAGAGGAGGCCTGTGTCCCAGCAGTGGGCACAAATTATAGGCTGGTTAGGGTATGCTTACCTATGCTAAGGATGCCAAATGCAACAGTTGGGCTGCAATAGAGATGAGGGTTTCCCTGCTCCACAGTTTTGTTCTGAATGCATCGGGTTTAAAACAGCATCAATTTCTAGCCTTTCCGTACTATTTTAGTGTTAGCTCTCAGTATTTCCGGAAGCAGCTACAAGGGGCGACTGTCTACCTGACCTTTATAACCCAATTAGTTGGCAAGAATTTTTGCCAGACTTGCGGACTTCTGACCATCCGTAAAGTCTGATAAAGATCTACGAATGACAGCTAAACCTACTACTTAACGTGCTTTTATACAATATCAAATAATTGGCAAGTTGAATTAATAAAACAAATAAAACCTAACGGCATTAACAACATTAAAATTACAAAAAATGGTTAGATAATAATCTTCTCAAAATACACAATGATCCATTCAAGATTATCAGAAAAGGGTTGAAATAAAAAATTAAAAAACTAGCGACATGAATAAACATCCTATCCTTCAAATTTCAATACATTACATCATCCAAATTCAGCCATTATAATTCATACATTAGTCCCTTTACAGGGTTCATCATTATAGACGGACCTTTACTGGTTCATAGGACCCTAGTCGCCCACCTGGGGTCGCCTATCAATTGGTTTTAATACCACATGCTTACTTTGTTAGTGCAATTCTACTCTTCTGATGATAAAACCTTGTAAGTAATACCGTTTTGATAGTAGAGTACTTTGGTTTAAATGTAGGGATTTGAGAGGGAGGGACTTTGTTTTTATCTGGAGTATCAGAAGAGGGATAATTATGTAGGTTTTAGTGTTAGTGGTTTTTCGGAATGTCTATGTCAATAGTCAGAAGCTGTAAACGGAACGGACCCTTCATGAAGCCGTCAACCAAGCATTATATACATTAAACAAAGTAACTCTACGCAAAAAATATTCCTGGGAAAAGATTTATTTTTTTGGGTGAAAATCATTACCGTAGGACCCCATGTAATGCACTCAAAACACAGTGCTGATGCATGAATTGAAAAGTACGGGGGGTCAAGGGGGTATTTAAAGTTATAATATTGGTATCAACGTTTCTTTTTTTTGCCACACATGTCTTACGGGCATTTTTTTTATAAATTGCATACGTGCATAGCGGACATCCGCAAGAGAAACAAGGTTACCGACGTAGCCCGAAGAATTGCCAAACTTAAGTGGCAATGGGCAGAGCACATTGCTCGCAGAATGGATGGCCGATGGGGCCGAAAAGTTCTGGAATGGCGATCGCGAACCGGAACGATGCGTTGGAAGGCCTCCCACTAGGTGGACCGATGACCTGGTGAAGGTTGCGGGGATCCGCTGGATGCGAGGCGCACGGGACCGGTCAACGTGATGTCACTTGGGGTAGGCCTATGTCCAGCAGTGGACGTCATTCGGCTGAATTGATGAAAAATGATGATGGTAGAAGCGTTTTATTGAAAAAAACAATATTAAAACCAGAGTTTAAAAGAAAAATACAAACTTAAACTTATTTATGCACAAATACAATAAATTAATAATAATAAAATATTTTTGCAAAATATAAAACCAACTAGGCCCAACATGGATTTGAACGCACATGTCTTTTGGGAGGGTAAGAACTTAATGGAGCTGTGTGTACAGGAGCTATGGACTCATTATTGTAGTCTACCTATAGGTGAAATTCACCACATATTTTTTTCAGTTTCCTTATGAAAACTTAAAAATAATGGGTAGATTACGAAAAAAAACTTTGTTCGAATATTTAACTGTTAGGTAATCAATTAAAAATAAAAAAGAGTCGATAAAATTCCTCCAGGGCGTAGTTCTTTTTCAAGAACGCCATAAACTAGACAGAATTTGAATTTATGGCTACATTAAAGTTATTTTTGCAAATGTCCACGAAATACATTAAAAAATTTAATACCAGTGGCGTCTAAAATAATCCGATAAATTATCGCAAAAACGAATATATTAATTTAAACTATATTTTAAGTAGTTTATACTTTCGTTGCTGTTAGAATAATAATGGAAGGAGGAGGGAATTTGCTTTTCAACGCAATTAGTTACAACCATTTTTGATTTTTGTTTGTGTTTGTTATTATAATTGGGCGCCTAGCATGGAAACGCTGATACTTCTTGAATGAATTTTACAAAATTTTGGGTACATATACATATAATTATACGTAGTACCTACTCAAAATTTTGTATGATTCAGCAACAATAAATTATTTACAATCTTCAATTGTTAGATTCACCAGAATTCGTCCACAACTTTGTAACACATACTTTTTCATACACATCATACATCTCCGAACAATAGTCGAATACTGGCCGAATGTCATATTGTTTCTTATTTCTTACGCCTTTTTTATAAAAAAGAATATGTTTAAAGCTGGCCACCCCAGTGGCCAACGCATCCCAACATTTCGACACTAAAACTTTGATTTACGACTTTTGCCCGCCGATTGCGCACTAAAACAGCACTTACGTCACTTTCAATTTTAAAAGGGAACGTCTTCACACCGATTTGTGAGCATGTTAAAAAGATGCGTGAGAGATAGAGGTTTAAACTTTTTTTTTTAAATGAAAATGTGATCGAATTGGACATTTTCTTTGGGCTCGATTGCTAACCATAGACTATACAATTATTGTTCAGTGTAAAATAAGGCTAGTTTTTGAGGCTTGTTTTCCAAATCCTAAATTGGTTTGATCAAACATTGATTTGTCTTGATTTCTCAGGGAGGTATTATTCATAGTTTATCGAAATAGTTGCTAACATCAATCTAGCTTCTTAGTTCTTCTGCACACCTGCAAAATTACACGACGGTGTAAATGCAGCACACCTTAACGCGAAGCTTTTTAACCGCCCTTGTTGTAAAACTGTGCGCGTCGCGATTGTCCGTGTTACGCAGTAAACTCACCATTCTTACGCTGACGAATAACATATATTATCTATCATCTAAACATGCCTTTAGAGCTGCAAAGTCAATTCGGATTTATGTTTGACTTGGCAGCAAATAATTATGAAACGAAACAGTAGCGAGTGTGTTCTCGGCCTTATTTATAGAGACGAAATTATTGAGCCTTTCTTAAAAAAATGATTAAAGATGTCTTGGTTAAAGCATACATTTTGCATGAGATTAAGAACTTTGCCATATCCACATTTTTTCAGAAACTGATTCTCCCAAACCAATACTAATTACTCAAAATATCCATTTTATTTTGTGCGTTTCCTACCATGATTTCAAATTTCGAAGTGCGTTTCAAGAACGTATCTATTTATTTTGTAGCTTAAAGGAGTTTACAAACTAATATTATAATTTAAACCCTATTTACCCACAACAAACTCTACTTCTCCCATCTTTTTAGCAAAAGCAAGAAGTGTAAACTCAATAAAAAAAACTCCAAAATTAAAGAGAGCCAAAAATACAAACGAATTTGAAATGCCCCTCCGGATGAGCTCCCGACGCGTTGTATCTCATTGTCTTCATTGTGACTGGTCAGTTGAAAGAAAATGAGTACGTTTCATTATACACAAGCCCTGACAGACGATACGCACTTCCTTTCCACGCCATGTGGCCGGCAAAAGCTATTTAATTTTTAACATTATTATAACTGGTTAGCGATAAAATATTATTTTTAAATTATATCCTGCGACACGTTAAGTATTGAGGCGATTGAAAAGAGTTGTGTTTGTATAATGGCGGCACGGGTCAGTCTTGTAATGTATTGTTAAGACCGGAAAAGTGTTCTAAATTCTAAGAAATATGAAACTCTAAAGTCAAAAAAAGAATATGATGGCTGTTGCTATTAAGTTCAGCGGTGTAAGGATCAGAGAATAAGGGCGTATGTTGGCCAAGGTCAAAGCCAAAGGTATTTGATGTTACGTCAGTTTTCATTTAAAGTTAGATATATCGCACAAAGCACCCTCACCTTTAAGAGTTCCTGTTTGTAGACAATGTGTTGACCGACATTCTCAATAGACGTAAACCCTTGTACGTAAGGGGTGGTCAACAAATGATCCTCGAAGCTTTTTCTGTACGTGTTTTGGGGAGCTTAAGTCAAGCCATAATGTGTTTCGTAAGTATATCAATCTCAAAAACGTTAACTCGTCAGTCGTTGCTAAGTCAATTTGAAGTCAGAAGTTAGAAAGTTCTGACAATCGGTCATTGATTCATGATCATAAGGCCCAGGCGACTGGTCAGAGTCATTATCACCGTCATATCAGCCTGGAATCATCCACAGCTATAGGCCTCCCCTTTTTTCTGCCGCACATCCCGGTTCTGTGCGTCCCTTATACAGGAATTCCCTCTTCTTCGACTTTGACGATATCGTCGACCCAACGAGCTTTAGAACAAATCAGGGTGGGTCAATGATGCTGGAAAAGTGAAAATAATTGAGACTGAATTTTTGTCTTTCCTATTGCAAGTCATTGATAACATATAAAACATTTGAAAGCGGTTGTCTATAGTCACTTTAAGACTAACTCAAATTTAGTTGGTCTAGTCTCTGACTACATATAAGTTTAGAAAAGCCTTAAGTAGTTTGGAACAGGACGTCTTAATGCACCTAAAAACACAGATAAAATACGTAAGCACACCACAATTTCAATCACAAAGCTAATTACTTGGCCAGTAAACGGATGTACTTAAACACAAAACCCTTACTGCCTAGCCGCAAAACATCATTTAATTGCTTCCTCCATCGAACGGCTCAATCAATTCATTATGGAATTCTCATAGAAGGATAAACAAAGAAGTCTTTATTCCTAAGTACGTACTCAACCTTACAGGCGTGGCCCGATGACGTCAGGACAAAACCATAAGCAATAATTAAACGACCTAACTTATAATTAGAACAAAATACATGATAGCTTAAAGACTTGTATAGAACTGATTTGGTAATAAAGCTTTGAATTTTATCTTCAGGTGTTAAGGTTGCGTTTTGTAAAGCAATCCAGATGCATAAAGCGTTGAGCCTTTTATTCATAAATCGAATTCATCAAAGTTTTAAATACTGGCTGGATTTACAATATTGTTCCAATATTTGATTGATGTTATTAGTGTTCCGTACAAGAATTATAGAAGATTACTTTTTACATTGAGTTTCCAATCTACCCTTAGTATACAAATTACGATATTACACAAAGAAGCGAATAGCTATACACATACAGTCTGATGGAAGCTTGATTACGTACTAGCAAAAATAAATAAGTTTATTAAAGCTGATTAATATGATGATTGTCAATTTACTTTATAAAACGGCAGGTACTTAAATAAAATAGAAGTGCACATAAAATATCATAAAAATAGAACATTATAACTCATATCGAATAAAACAATGTATATGATATCTTTGCACTAACTTCGAGACAATATCTCAGGAGCTCGCATTCCTGTTTACTCCATATCTGTAGTATCGAAGCGAGATGAGGCGAAGTGAGATTTATGATTCAGAAAAATCTCTTAATGGACCATCGAGCGCATGGTCCGCAGTGATAAATGTGCAATTTCAACTTTAAGAATGCAAGCACCAAGTTTTGACTTGCCATGATATACTAACTTACAAATGTTCACACTATCCGTGATTAACGTTTAGCTTTACAGCGTATAGTTTGTTTTGTTATGAAAGGGACATTTTGTTCTTTGTCGGTTTTGCTCCGCGGCTTTTGAATTTGAATTTGCAAATGAACCCTAATTGAATTTGTGATGACGTTCTGCGATGTCATTTTAATAATGAATTTTCATTTGTTTTATTTTTTATTTCTTCTTTTATACGTTTTAATTGCAGTTGAAAAATGTTTTTGCAAAGATAGACTTGGACGTAAGATTAATTTAATAACAAGTTAAATAAAAGCTTTTAAAAATTAAAACAAAGTGGGTACTTACAATAAAGTTAATTACGCAAAGCCAGTTCTCAATGTCATTTGGAAACTACATAAATCAAAAATAAAAACATAATTAACATTGTTCAGTGACACGACAATTTTAATTACAGTACTTTGTAAGATATAATGCGTCTCGAGACAAAGCACTGTGACATTAACGTCCTCCGCAAATTGGGAGACTTAAGTGCTCTAGCCGGGGACATAAACAATACGCATCGCTGTTTCAGGCAAAACACTCCACACTATAATTTTTCCACATTCATACAATAAGGGCCGCAGTCAATGAGTCTAGTCTGATACTTCCACAAGTAAAGTTTGCACGCACACAGGCGTACGCCCCACTCGTTAAAGCTCCGAGTGATCGCGTGCAGAAAGCTCACACACGCACACCGCCGCATGGCCGGCGCCCTAAGCTGTGGTCAGTACTAACGCAAACTGTGTGACGGACACACGAAAAACGAGCTGAAAACGGAACGCAAAACTAACAAAATCAAAAGAGTATTTACATTAGCACGCGGGACGTTCCGTTGCAAGCAGACTCGTCGCGTCGAGCCGCGTATGTAAATGTTCTGCGCTTGTGTTAGTTTATGATCATCTGTCAAAAGTCGGATACATGTGACGTTTCGCGTCTGAAATGTAAACAAAAGTTGTTCGAGTCTCGAGGCATTCATTTGGACGTTATTTACGATCTGCGATGAGTATGTTACGTGAGTTATGAACTTGCATACATTAAATTAATTGCGGCAAAGTGTTGCTGACGACCCTTTGGATTGTTTTTGTACGAGTAAGTAGTGAAATGCAACTTGTTTAGCTTTCGTGTTTCTTGAGACAAATTTGGACGTAAATAGAGGGATATTAACGCTTGCAACCGTTTAGTTTTGTATGAAATACTTACGTGTTTTGTTGCTTGTAAAAATTATATGAAGTTGCCCTGTGAGCTGTCAAAACCAAAAGTTATTAATTTTGTAAACTGAGCCTTTGTTTAAGTTTGTCTGACAATGCAATATTCATGGATGATTTCAGCTTATTTGTAATTCCTTTTTTAGACAAGTACTGATTTTATTTTCAGTTTTAAATGCTCTGGCAATCTGTATGATGTTATGGAATTCTCTTATTGTAGGTAACTATATTACAGCAGAATGTAATATTAACCTATGGTTTCTGAGTTAAATGTTTTAAAAGCTTATACCATATGTCACGCACATACGGTATGTATGTGTATGTTTCTACTAAAACTTTTAAAAACGAATAACGAATACGAATAATTCCCTACTAAAAACACGTTCCAATGCGACCCTGAATGTAAAATGATATCAATATTTAAAAAAAAGAAACACTCGTTTTCCAAAATGCATAGAAACTTCACCTCCTACAACCCATCCAAACAAGTTTCGCAATATTTCTTCTGAATATTCTTAGAAAAAAAAAGGTAATAAATAAAGTTAATTATTAATTGCAATCGGTGATTCTTCATTAGCGGCCGATGTGGTAATCTCATAGCTACGCCACTAATCCTTAGGGTGACGTCCGGTTACATTTATGTGAACCTAGGGTTGGCACGTTTGGTAATAAGAGGGTGCAATGAGACTCTTTATAACTATAAAAGGTTTTTTGAGTTTTTGTCATTTCAATCATGTTAGATGTAGGGTCTACGAAGTGCTACGAAACCGATTATCACAAAACATTTTAATTCATCAGAGTCAACTTCTGCCTTCTGAAAAGCTTTTCAAGTTGACAAAGGCTTGAGTTTGAATACATTTTAATGCAGTCTTGTATATTTTTCCGAAAAAATATTACGCATTACGGTCAGTTCAGATAGAACGGAAGAAAATCTTCCCGCAATTTACTGGTTGCATTATAAATAGGACCGTATTACTATTGATTAAAGTAGAAAATTGTATGTATATCGATGCGGACGTCAGGCGTCGTCTCTCGCTTGATCGCGACTCGATCACGCGGTTTTAAGCAATGGTAGCATTTTTCCCTTTAGTCCGTACTGACTCTTATTAGTCAAAATCATGGATTAATGTTCCATTGACCACACTTTAAATAAACAAGTGATTATTTGAGCAAACCAACAACGCATTTTCAATTGGTCACCATTACAAAATGAGACAAATTTTGACTTTATTAAATTCGCCCCAAATAAAAATATTTTCTCAAAAAATCTTTAAAATTACAATGCAGAATCTACCAACCCTCAAACCGGCTTTTACCAGCCCTACAAGACAACACAGACAGGGTGTACGTACAAATATTTGAATGTACGAGTGCGTGGTGACAGTGTGCGCCTCCCCTAGTGACACCCCGGCCGGTTATAATTGCATTCCACTAAAATATGACTCTTGAGTTTATCTAGAAGACGATCAATATGTGCAGCCATGTGTGGGCAAGGTCCTCTCAAATGAACCTGAAGTTTGAAAAGAATGACCGGCCAGAACAATTGCGTGAAACACTGTTCAAGGGTTTTGACAAAACTCATAATACACTTCTTCATTTGTTTCAAGAACTCTTCAACTCGGCAATGTAAATCATGCAATGAATATTGTTGATCTTTCAAAATGTATGCAATTAGTAAACACCATATTTATATGAATGAAGGAATGATTTATTTGCAAAAATAAAGGTTACATAAGTTCTTAAGGTCTATGGTTTTCACTATATTCGGCATTTTAGCCTTGCAAATATTTAGATTTACGTCTTAGTAGGTACATGAAGCATGCAGTAGGTACATATTTAGTAATTAGCAATAAAAATACAAAAAATAATTTCATAATTTTAATTAAGACTACAATGCAAAAATTAAGTTAAATGCAACACTAGGTATTCATTTAAAATAATAATTTATATTCTGTTTATATTAAAAATAGCTATCAATAGTAATTATGTCATGTCAATGAAAAATAGAAAGAATTATGAAAAATGACAATATGTATACGTCATATTAATTATAATAAATAAGTTTCACATTTCATACTCAAAATATTTATTGATGGAATAAAAATATCTCTCACACAGCCGTATATCGTTTTTTATGAAATTCTAAATCACTTCTAAATTTTACGGCTAATACTGAGGAGTACTCAAGTATTTTAACTAATATCTAATTTCTAACACTTTTATATAATTTGACTGTATACTCGTATAACAAACTGAAATGATTCACAACGGCTGTGTCATACAGAATTCCTTCAAAACCACCGCAGCTAATAAAAAGGGCAATAAAAAGATAAATCCTGTTAATCAAGAAAACAAAAACAACATAAAAATGTTCATTAAAACAAAACAAACAAACAGAAGAGGTTATTACGCTCATTAACAAACGTTAAGGAGTTTTATTAGAACAAAAACCATCCAGGGAGGAGACAATATACTCTTAAGAAGAGGGAGACTTAAGTGGCGTGCGGACGTTACAGCATTTTCTTAATTTCTTAACCACTACACTCACACGCAGCGGGATGAAATTAAGAAAACATTCACCACATTAAGCGTACACTATTTATGGTTATATTTGTACGGTTACCCGACTAAATCTAATAGTTGTCTAGGAGAACAAACGCTAAGGCCCACGCCACACTCTCGCGTCTACCCTCCTTTTTTATTTGGGTGTCGGGTGAGTTTGTCTGAAGGTTGGACGTCTAATGAAATGTTCTACGTAGGAGTTTCGGATATCCTATGTAATTAAACAGGTGTCTCGTGGACTTAGCAAAGGTTCGCTGTAGAGGCGACTTTTCTATTTAATTAACTCGAGCAATTACGTGCTAATAAAATTTTCGTAGCACTAAATGGTTCGGCCAATTAGTGCTAATCTCCAGATTGCTACGTTTTTGCTGTATGAAAATAATATCACACATGGTGGCTGAAGAAAAAGAAACCCTATCTAACTATAGCGATATTTTCTCAGCGGAAAACTCCTTAACCGACGACGTCTTAGCGTCCAGCCACGAAAGCAATAAAGAGCGCAGGCTTCCACGTTCATTAATTAACCCCCACTGTTCCTATCTCTTTCACACTTAAGCAAACTATTTGTAAATGAGCGGAGCTCTCTTTCGCCCAAGCTTTGCGCAAAAATTAACTACTACATGTTCCGCTTTCGTGGTATTCACACATGGAACAAGAATGCATATGCACGCTTTGGACAAGCAAAAAGACAGCTGAAGAGCCTTTTCCTTTACTTGGGAAATTGGTATTAATTACAATAATGGTAAGGTGGAGTTTTGTGTGGTTTAATTCTGTTTTATATAATGTTTCTAATGCGACGTTCGGTCACGTGTGGTTTGTTTCCTATCCTCGTGTAATAAATCTCTTACTCCTCGTAATTACAATGTTCTTGTCTGTTGTGTGTTTTCATTAAGGGTGAGACACATAGATGTAGTTTGGCAAGTTATTTCATCAACTAAATTGTAACAAATAATAGTGGAGTTGCAACCCTTGTATTAATTTTCTTCAGGAAAAACTTCTGAACAAGATTCAAGGTTGCCGGCCTGAATTCATAACTACTCTATGAAAACCTCTTTTCTGTGCCGAAAGTAAAATAATAAAATATATATTTCACTTGACTAAACTGACCCTATTTTTATGAGGAGCACCAAAGACAAAATATTTTAGTCTGATTTATTTATGCTGTAAGAAGTCAATGTCGAAAACATTTTTGCCAAAAAAACTTAAATAAACTTGTATTGCTGATGCTTTAAATATATGGTTTCATTATGTTTTTAATGAAGGTGAAAAAAACATTCCGAAATTAAAACAATAATTAAAAAAAGCCACATTTATTGTAATGTTTACGGGGGATGTAATTCAACGATTTCAAGAAATAATAAATATCCAATCAACTGAAAAGGACTTACCAAGACAAGGTTCCAAGGGTGGAAAACTTAGTTAATAGACAAAATGATGCGATAAGGAGTTTGGTGGTTTTTCCATGTAAAGATATTGGCAGTTAAATAGTAAGATTTTAATAATGCACTCAAACAAGTGACATTTTGATAACCTGTTTCACAACTACTTGACAGGTTCTTTTTAAACTATTATTCAATACCAGAAATATACCAGCAAAATGATTTTTTAAATGGTTAAACGGTTAGAACCGTGTTCATAAATTGGCCAAATATCTCTATTACTTAGAATAAGAAAGCATGGACTAATTATGTAGGTATTATTAAATTATCCATATGAACTCTTGTCAAATTACATGAAAACAAAATACGATTAGCTAAAATTTTAATGTTGTCATTCAAAATTCCCAAAGAGGCGGTTAAATAGATGCTCATAAATGAAATTTTGAGATCGCATCGCACACACGAACAAACACGCAAACGTGTTCATTAACAGATTACAACCATCCAAGCTCATTCATGCTCTCTTCTATCGCACGAATTGTCTGCCAACTTGTCAAACAGTGTCGCATCCGACGCGACGCAGATAAATTTATTCCTATCCTTTTCACTACCCTGTTTACAACCTTATTTGCGTATACAACCTACTTATTTTAAGAAAAACAAGAAAAATTGTTGCTGTTCATTGTGAAGAAAAAATAGTTAAAAAAGTTTGATTTTTTAAAATTGTCAAAGTTTAAAATTTGGATGTTTGAATCGCGGATTGTCGCGCGTTGTCGGGTCTGTTCGTCCCTGTCGCTCGTCATGGGCGGCGGCGCGCGTCTGGGCGGGCGGTATGCAAATGCCTAGCGCCGCGGTGGTGAGGGTTCCCTGTGTGTGTGTCTTGTACCATTGGCCGCGCTAGAACGGCCAACTTCGCCACCAGTTACGGTTGTTTTTCGTTCCGTTTCTAATTAACTTCCGTATATTCTTAAAGTAACTTTTCTCATCTCGTTCTCTTACTTTTTCCGCACTGTTTTGTTAACGTTAAAACGAACGGTTGTAATGTGAAGTACGCTCGCGTGTGATATGCGAAAATTGCATTTTTTTTGTCGAATTTTCGTGTGTGTTTATTTTGCGAGGCGTATCGTGCGCGGTTTCGGATTCTTAATATATGTAAATGCGCTCGTTTTGAGTACTATCAACTTTTCTTTAATACAGAGTTAGTTCTCAGTGTCACGACAATGTTTGACGAGTGATTTCTGAATGCAAACGCTTTTTGTAAACGAACGCCATAATCGTTGGACGTGTTAGTAACTTCGCTAAAATGTTACTTTTATTGCTAAAAGAGTGAGATTTTACGAGCCTTAAAAATAAATTACTTGACTCGGACGGATAATCGTATCTTCCAAGAGTTCGCGAGTGAATAATATAATTCCTGATTAGTGTACAGCGAAGGTAAATAAATCGTTTAAATTACTCCATTGAATAATACTGCTTAAGCGCTAATCGCGCGTGACCTTTACGTCTTGTTCTTAACGCCAAAAGTAAAATATACAGCCACTAATTAAGGACAACAAATCGTGCGACTTTTCCGGTCGCCAACGACGATTATAAAACCATTAAAAAAATAAAAACCGCTTTCGATAAAGTCAAAGCCCTTTCATAAATCACGCGTCAAACAATTACACTTGTAAAAAAATAAAAACAAATCTCGTCACTCGATCGACTTGAGAACTGTGCGCAAAATGTAGTTAAACATACGTTTACAAATTATTTGTGCCAATAAGGTAGCATTAATCTCATACAAAACGAACAAATCCACCAAATGAATGCCGACACGCAACTCTCCGTGCGAAATTTTATATATTTTTTAATCGTAAAAGGTGGGAATTAATCCTCGGTTTATGGCAACACCAATACCTTTTAATTGCTGCATTGACAGACGTTAAGGGCTCTCATCAACGAAGTTTCGGGTGTGGCCATAACAAACTTGAACACTGACAGTTGCCAATATATTTTTATAGTTTTTACTGGAGGTGTTGTTTTTATTAGTGACCAATTTATTTGCAACAGTCTGTAGGGCCGTTGGGCTGCAAATTAGAAAGTTTATGTGCGAATGAACGAGAGATATCGTAAATTATATCGACGGGTTAGCGAATGCGAGGATTCGCATTTCGAAAAGGGCCATTTTAATTAGCCCCCAAATGATTTATAAGCCATCAAAGTAACATGAATAAATCTCGATGTTGTACAAAACGAATAAGGGGATACTATTAAAATATAACACTGCCTCTGTTTTGGTGTACCGCCAAATTTTTATTGCTAAATACATTTTTCTTGTTTTTAGCAGAGATGGCATCTTTTTATTATAATGGGAGTTAAATTGCTTTAAACTTAAGCAATGGATATTTTTCAATAAATTATACATCGTGTCACATAAAATTATAAGGAAATATTCCCAGCCTACGGCATATTTAGTGCTATACAAAATAAAAATAATTATATTTGTAGAAATATGAACTTTCACGCACTTTATAAAGACCAAAATGCAAACGATGACTAACGTTTCATACAAACGGCACCAAGAGAAGCTCATACATTGTTACCGTCGATTCATTTCGATTCTCGATGCTACTTTCATCAATATCGATATATTTCACTTCTGTCTTAGTTTAAA
Source organism: Cerastis rubricosa (assembly GCA_949152445.1). Lineage (NCBI taxonomy): Eukaryota > Metazoa > Arthropoda > Insecta > Lepidoptera > Noctuidae > Cerastis > Cerastis rubricosa. The sequence continues at coordinate 9,376,414 of OX424542.1, read as the reverse complement.
ACAGCGATCGTGATCATACAACACGACGGTTTCATATATAAAATTTATCGATAAATCGCCAGACTCGTAATGTACTTTATTCGAATAAAAAAAAATACGAGGTGGATGGCAGGCGACGAAAAGTATTCGACTCGGAATGCACTTTTGCATAAACAATGCTCTTTTGTTTAGAGAAAGTATTTCACATTTTAACCTTCGTGAGTGATTTATTTTTATATGATTTATAAAGGCGACCACCGTGTCTTGCGTCGGGAGATATCGAGTCTCAGGCCTTCTGGTCTTATTGTAATAAACGAAATATGAGAGCAACTTGAAAAATATTGCGAGATGAAATCTCCACTGTAACAAACAAACCAAGTTTTTAATCAATAACCGTTCAAGGAAGCTTTAATTTTCCATTTCCATACTTAGAAGCAAACTTTTTGAATGATTTTAGCTTTGATTCACAATAACATTGAAAGAATACGTGATTTTCTCGGAGTAACATTTAAAACTCTTTTTAAACATATATGTAATATTTAATTCAATATTCAATTGTCTATTTTACAAGTCTAAGAGCCAAAGAGTCTCCCAACGCGGACACGTCACCTTATTCATTCTCTTTTTTTCTTAAACAGCAAACTTTTAAATCGTAACTAAGTAACAAGTACATACTAACTTATGAACGCTAATAGACTGAATTGAAGTGATTGTGTTTTCATATGTGAACGAAAAGAGACTAATAAACACCGCATGGCTATGATAGCATGTGCCAACGCTCCTGCTTTAAAGGTAAGCATAATCATAAACACAATATTATTATGAATAGACAACGTAGACTAAGGAATGTGGAACGTGTGGTGATAAATAATTATTAACTAATTATTTATCACACATCATCATCACCACCGAAGTCAAGCCATTTATATCAACTTTGATTTGACCATTAAAAAAATCTAAATGCCTCGGAAGAATGGACTTCTTTCAGAGACTTCAAGAATCATATCAAAAAGTCATACACATAGTCAGAGTATTAAAATAAAATTAGTTACCTACTTACTAAAATGCCTTATTAATTAGCATCTACAAATATGTGTGATACAGGCGCAGTCTAGTTTAGCGACCTCTATTTTCTAACTATATAAAAATATTAAAATCGGTCTAGTAGTTTTTGAGTTTATTCGTTACATACAAAAATACAAATCTTTCCTCTTTATAATATTAGTGTAGATAACTACGGTAATTCATAGTGCTAAGTTAAATTAAGAAAATGTTCGTAACTATGGCTAGATAAAATTATTCTTATTCTAAAATCTTCCCTTCATATGGATAATCTTACAGTAAAGATAAAAAGCACATTTACCAATACAAGGTTTTGTTTTGCATCCTCATCAAAATTCAGGATGTTGTATGTGTAAGCGTGGTTATAAGGCGAGGATCAGAAGGGCCGCGTTTAAAACACGGGTGGTTTTCACACTTACCGACTTCCGTAAATAAAAAAAAACCTATGCATTTTATTATTGAATCGGGTCGAGAATCATTAGCATAGTTACCTCCTTGAATTTGACGAGGTTGCAAAACAACACCTACAAGCCCAAAGCGAGACTCGACTTTTCAATCGCTGTCACCCCCTGACCACAAGCCTTGTTAATATATTCTCCTGTCAACTTTGACCAGCCCACTGAGCTATCACTACCAAACCCTTAAATTACCTTGTCATACTTTAAAACTGTCATGGAGGTGACAAATTTTCGCCTCGGTATGTACCTGTCATAAATGGTTGTTTGTCTTTAGGCTTTAGAGGTAATGCTAGATAATTGTTAAGTGGAGAGAGTGTTTGCACACGCGATCAGGAAGATCGGCTTCTAAATTAGAGTTTATTTTGGTTAGTTTGATTTTTAAACCCCGACCAAAAAAGAGGGGTGTGATAAGTTTGACGTGTGTATCTGTGTATCGGTGAATCTGTCTGTAGCATCGTAGCTTCTTAACGGATTAACCGATTTTAATAAAATTAGTTTCGTTTGAAAGGTGTTTTAATCGAGAGTAATCTTAGCTATGTTTTGAAAAGCCGTTTTAAGCTTGTTGCGCTGTTTAGCCGTTTTAAGATCATCACCTTTTCAAGTTGATGAGGAGATATAAACAACTTCCACAGGTATAGTCGATTCGAAATTTGAAATCTTGTCACTTGTCACGCTCGTTTTTTTTACAACTTTCCTTGTTTTCGTTGGTTAGTGAGAAGATGCATGAAAAGTGGATGGAATGGGAGGAGGCCTATGCCCAGGATTGGGACAGTCAAGGTTAAGGAAAAATAATAAGTTTAAAAAGCATAAAAAAGCGATTTTTTGTGAAGGGGGTTTTTTAAATGTTGGATTTAGGTCTGTGTTTACAAGCAATGTAGGTAGGTAGCATTTGCATATCAATCACTTCGCGTGATTTTACCAATGCTATTAGCCACGTTGGTCAAGTGGCCGCAAGCGCGACAGCTGAATATGAGGTCCTGGATTGGATTCCCAGCTAGGACAAAATGTTATTGAAGTTTTCCATCAGGAATTTCTCAGTAGCAGCCACGGAGTTTGATTTTGGACCCGGTAGATGGCAAAAGGCTCGCCCACTATTTTATGGGACTTAAATGTTACTGGTGAAATGTGGGGGTAATGTTTGGTATAATTAACCCTTGGGGGATTACAATCAAGATGTTATGTTGTGTTATGTTATTAGAATTCTCAGTTGACGCCAGAAGACTTTTAAGTTCTACCAAGCCTAAATTGGTGACGTCATCATTTCAGCCCAAAAGACGTCCACTGTTGGACATAAGCCTCCCCCAACTGTCGCCACATTGACATTTTGGGGAGTTTTGCCATAATCGCCACGCTTGGCAGGCGGATTGGCGTTCGCAGTAGGTAGTTACAAAAGCAAAGAGAACGCTGCTGCCCATTCTCTGGCAAGTCCCTTAGTCGCCTCTTACGACACCCACGGGAAGATATGGGTGGTGCTATTCTTTACGTCCGACACAGTACAGAGCACGTAACGTGGTAACGTGGTAACGTTGGTAACGTGGTCGCTCACAATGGGCCTCATCAGAAGGTTTAAACTCACCCAAAGGGCAATGGAGAGGACTCAATGGAGGGCTCGGAGTTTACTTGAGTGATCAAATCAGAATTGCTAAACTTAAGTGGCAGTGGGCAGGGCACATTGCTCGCAGACCGGATGGGCGATGGGGCCGAAAAGTTCTGGAATGAAATGGCCATCGCGAACCGGAAGACGATGCGTTTGAAGGCCTCCTACTAGGTAGATCGATGACCTGGTGATGGTTGTGGGGATCCTATGGAAGCGAGTCGCGCGGGACCGGTCAATGTAGCGACACTTGGGGGAGGCCTATGTCCAGCAGTGGACGTCTTTCGACTGAAATGATGAAGCCTAAATTATGATTGACATTGAATATCCTATGATAATGTGCTAGTTCTCCTAAATAAAAGCTCCTAAATCATAGACTCCTTTTAGATTAAGACAATTCAATTTCCCTTTTAGAAAATCTCCTAAAGAATCCAACGAAACAAAATGGTGCTATCCCCATAATTGGTTTCATTTGATAAATATTCAATACCCGTAATTAAGCCCCGAGATTAACCATAAAAATAGTAATATTTTAAGATTTGTCCACCGTTATGAAGATTTAACGCGGTATAAAAATGATACGGCCTGATTTATACCTCCTGCATTCCTAATTAGTAATTTAAGAAATGAAATTAACGGATTAATGTCTTTGTCGCCCATATTAATGCTATTGAGATGCCCACAATTTATTTTATGGTGCATATTAAACGAACAATCGCCGTAAACGTACCTATATTCGAAATCGTAATCTTAAATAATATGCATATTAATCAAGTGCGGTTCATTGTCATTCTTGTCATTTTTAATGGCTTTAAAAAATAAAATACCTATTTAACGAAAACGAAAATAAATGATTACAACTACAATTTGTCGGTTCATCAAAACACATCAATAAAATAATTATCGATAATTGATGTGCACATCACTAGCTTATTAAAAAGAAAAAATTATAGAGTAAACAAATAATGAGTCGCGACAATAATTATTATTCATAAATCGAACAGACACGATAATCGTCGGCGCACCATCTTGCCAGCGGCGGCCAAATGTTTCCGCTTTAATTTCTCCAGTAATTTGGTGTTTCCGGTCTCAGCCAATCCGTCCCGTCAGTCGGCCGTAATTATATTATTTCGGCAATAAATTATCGAATTTTGAATACAAAAGGTGGTTAAAAAGATGGCCTCCTTAATTTTGGGTAGACATAACAATAAGCTCTGATGCGATCGAACGGTCTTACGAAGATAAATGTTTGAGCTGTAACAGTGCTTGTAAAGTAAGAAGTCATAAAATCAATGACATATTTTGTGCTTATAACTGTCATAAGATGTACCCTGTTTCCGTTTTATTTAAGTTTTCAATCTTAATATAATTACCATATTTTCGAATAATTTAAATATAAATGTTTTAATTTTTAGTATCGCGAAGTCAATAATTGTGGAATGGTTATTACCTACATACTTAAACTTTTTAACATTGTGAATCATTCCAATGTCGAAAGCATTTTAGTTGTTTACATATATGCGTTTCAAAACAATCTCCGAGTAAGTTCCTAGCTCCTGTATTATCCCGAATTTAGTTTTAGTCAGATCTCTGCGTACTCATAAAAAATCTGCATTTCAAATCTTTAAAAAAAAACCTTTGCAACATCCAACACTCAAATAGTGACGTCAACTTTTATTTCAATCACACAAATCGATAGCTTGATTCGATTAATTCCGTTGGAAATTAACGCGGCGGGTAAGCAACGGGTATCGACACCGACGCCGTAACCATGGCAACGCGCCCCATACTTACAACGCACTAATTATGCCACACTGATTGCTTTTCACTTTTTTTTTCTGCCCCTCGAGAAGCTGACGCCACCCTATCCTTGGCTAGTGTTCGGCAGTTTTTATCGATTTTGAATTTATCGACCGTATTGCAACCCTTCTTAAAATATGTTGATTAGGATGTTTGCTGTTCATTTTGTTGCTTGTTTTAGTTAGGGATTTTAGGGAGGTTTTTTGGCTTTTGCTTTAAGTATAGGTCTATACTTATTGCCAAAAAAAAAACATACAACAAACCAAAAATGCCAAAAACAAAGTAGGAAACCGTTTCTATTTCAGTAAAAAACGCAGTAAAGCCAATAATCGTAAATATACTTATAAATATTAATCTTGCAATAAGGTACCTAGTCACTTAATTCCTATAATAAGAATGACTAGTGATTTATCCTCACCTTTTAATTGTATTATTTATAACATTAACAACCAAATCTGAGCGATAACCAAAATGCATTATATCGATAAAATCGGCATTCTCTATAAACACACAGTGACTTTGCATTCAAATGTTGATGACGTCACGTCGATCGATTCAAGGAAACGGGTCATTACACTGTTTTTATTCGTCACACTGATTAATCAAGTGATAACACTTTCACGGACACTCAGATGAAATTGACATTCTGAAAATGACACTAAAATTTTTCATACAAAATAATACTACGCGTATAGCCGGACTGCCGTAATAAAAAAACCTGGGTACCTTTAGTATGACGTCACGTCGATAACCGGTACCGTCGACAGGCGGACTGTCGTATCAAAGAAGTTAGTTTACTTGGTATATGGCGATCCGCCCGTAGCCGGTACCGTCTACAGGCGGACTGTCGTATCAAAGGAGTTAGTTTACTTGGTATATGGCGATCCGCCCGTAGCCGGTACCGTCTACAGGCGGACTGTCGTATCAAAGGAGTTAGTTTACTTGGTATATGGCGATCCGCCCGTAGCCGGTACCGTCTACAGGCGGACTGTCGTATCAAAGGAGTTAGTTTACTTGGTATATGGCGATCCGCCCGTAGCCGGTACCGTCTACAGGCGGACTGTCGTATCAAAGGAGTTAGTTTACTTGGTATATGGCGATCCGCCCGTAGCCGGTACCGTCTACAGGCGGATTGTCATCTCAAAGGAGTAAGTTTACTTGGTATATGGCGATCCGCCCGTAGCCGGTACCGACTACAGGTGGATTGTCGTGTTATAGGAGTTAGTTTAGTCTCCGGTATGACCTTTCGTCCATAGGCGGATCATCTGTAGCCGGATTGTATAATTAATAATCAAATATATCTAGGAACTTGCAATGCGTGCGACGATCCGTCTCCAGGCGATACTAATCGCATAATCATCTAAATCAAAGAACATTTGTTTGTAAGGGTGAAATAAAAACAGCTATTTTTACTATAGGAACTTTAATTACCGCTATCCATTCAGGATGCATAAACTGTATATAAGCATCAAAATCAAAATAATAAGAAAAAAACAATCAAAAGCAGATAGGTACACCTTTTATGTGTACGCTAAATTTCACAAATAGAAGCATAAAAACTTCAGTTTCAAAACTGTCTATTCAAGTTTTTACTAAAATCTAGATTCTATCAGTCTTTAATCAGTCATAATATTTGGATGGAATTAGAAACTAGGTAACTATCTTTAAAATAAAATAAACAATAGAAAAATAATCAGTCAGAAGTATTAAGATGCCATTCTTCGAAACATTCTGGGCAAAGTGGTGGTGACCTATGACATCCTTTGCACCTATAGCTAGTCTCACGGCGTATTTTTTTTTGGTGGCAAACTCTGCAATTTAAAAAGGAATATTTTTTTTTTGAATTTTCTTTCGCTGGTATACGCGTTGGCCAATGGATTTGTGGTTGTGAGGAAGTACTTGGTTGTGGCTCAGCTGGATTCGCTTGAGCCGTTCTTTTGTGCCAATGTAGCCCCCCTTCTTGAACTAAATCTTTTCCGATCACACCTGTTTGAAGTTGCAATAGATTTTTTATCAACTGATCTCTATAATCAACATATTCGTATTTTGGATCTTTTTTTACATACTTTTTGAATAAATAAAAAGCATTCCAAACACCGATGTCTAGCATGTGGAACAAAACCTTTTTATACCATCGTATTGATTTGCGTGGTGACGAATAATAACTTATCATTTGATCTGCGCGATCAATACCTGCCATGTGGTTATTATAATGCAGAACTTCTACAGGCTTGAGCTTCTTTTGCCCTCGCCTGTTAGTTATTTCAGCCATACCTGGTTGTTTTAGCGTATTTATCATTAAAACTTGACGTTTGTCCTTCCAGTTGCTCACATATACCTTATTTTTCCTGAGCCAAAAGTATTCCCCCTTTTTCATTTTTTTTTTAATTACAGCTTCAGGGTTTCCCTTTCTGTTGGAACGAAGGGTCCCAATTGTGTGGGTTTTAAGGTCTAAAAGTTTCTCTGAGAGCGGCACAGAATTATAAAAGTTGTCCATATATAATTCGTGTCCTTTTAGAAGGTAAGGTCTCATTAATCTCAATACCAACTTCTGTAACTTTGATCCCGTTTCACCAGAATCATCCTCAAGATCCTCTGTTCCAGTGTACATCTTAATATTCAATACGTATCCGTCAGAGGTGGTAAGAACATAAAACTTTATTCCATATTTAGTTTTTTTGTTTTTCATAAATGTACGGAATATCAATCGCCCTCTAAAAAGCATTAAAGATTCATCCAGTGATAGCTCTTTTGTTGGATAAAAAACAGTTCTAAAATTTTCTGTAAGCATATTTATAAAGTCACTTATCTTGGCAGATCCAACAGAGTTCAATTGGGAAGCATATAAACACCGTAAAATTTGCTCGTAACGTCGACCTGACATTTTATAGCTAAAAATTGGGTGATAATACAGTGGGTCACTGTGCGTAAAAAGCTTTTGCCTTTGTGGAATTTTCACGTGCCCTTGAAGCAATGAAAGTGCAAAAAACTTCTTCATTTCATCTGCATTCGTTTCACGAAAAGCCTTCATTCTGCAGTTTCTAGTATGTGGGCGAGATTGGTTCACTAACGCGTTGCCGTAAGCGTTAGTACATGTTACTAAATAATCGATTATTTGCGATGTAAAAATAATATCAAACATTTCTTGAATAGTGGTATTTTCGTTGATATCAACGCGGGGGCCAGTTGTTGTATCATCAAAATTAAAATTGGGAATATCAGATACAGAATTTTCCCAACAGTCACTTTCTGGAGGTGGTGTACTCGAACGAACAGGTTGTCGCGCCTGCCCTCGTGTTGACTGCTGTAAAACTAAATCTTGATGTGCTTGACTAGCACTGTAAGATTGGCGGCGCTCGATAGTAGCTAGGCGTGCACCTACAGGTTCACTAGAGGAAATAGAGAGGTGACGACGCTCCTCGGAAACACAACGTCGATGTGGCTGATTGTGAGGGCGTCGGCGTTCTTCAGAGGCAGATCTTGTTTGTGGCAGCTCAACAGACTCACTGTGAGGGCGTCGGCATTCTTCAGAAGCAGATCTTGTTCGCGGCAGCTCAACAGACTCACTGTGAGGGCGTCGGCATTCTTCAGAAGCAGATCTTGTTCGCGGCAGTTCAAGAGACCCACTAAGAGGGCGTTGGTATTCCTCGGAGGAGCATTGGTTCTGTGTGAGTGTGTGAGGCCTACAAAAAGAGCGGCGGCTCTCCTCGAAAGAAGCGCGGTGCTCTAAAGGGCTAACAGGAAGAGAATCTTCGGTTGAAGTATCAGAAATATCAGAACAAAGACTTTCTGACACGCGGCAATGTTTTGAAATTCGATTAGTTTTTGGCTTACTAAAAATTTCCAGGCTTGAATCACTGCTGATACCGTCTCCGTTCTCTGGTTCGTAATTACCATCTGAGCCGTACTCCCCGTCTACATCACTATATGGGTCGCGGACGGAATATATTATGTCACTACGATCTTCTTCTTCGAATAAGTTTGGGCATTTTTGAGAACAAGTTCTTACCCGTTTAGCTTCGATAGTACTCTTGGGTAGTGTCTTTGAGCATTCGCCATCGCCGTCAGATGTTTTTGGACGTTTTTTGGTCAATTTCTTTTGTTCTGGAGCCATCTATGAACAAAAATATTCGTCAGAGAAATAATCATAGAAAAAAAAATACCTACACATATTTATTTCGTGTTTTATGCATATAAATTGATAATGAAATAGATAAAAATAATATAATTTAACAGTATAAATAAAAAAGTAGTCTGTACTATAAAAATAAGCAAGCTTCTTACCTCTTCAGCCCGCTGATATCGACGAACGCTCCGAGCAAACAGCGAACACGGGCTCCGCTAACCGTGACACTACAGGACTGTTTGCATAGAAAACTAACGTCCAGAGGCGCGTCGTCACACAGACATGTGCGTCGATGTGTGAGTGTGGAGCGGCGGGGGGATCTCGAAATATATTTATATTTCTTTTTGCCTTGACACTAGACAAATTTAATTGAGTGCAATATGACACTGGAATGCGTGGCTTCATAGTAATGTTCGCAAATTTACACGGGTATAGGCGGTCTGTCTGATTTGACTTGGTAAAATTAACCGCCTGTGGGCGTAGTGTCATATCAAACACGAAAAAAAATACGCCTCTGGCCGTGTCGTCAACGAAAGTGTTAATTATATAGTTTCTATTAGGACACGACGGGTTGCCGCTTTTTTGTGTACCTTTGAATAGAATGCTTGTTTAATGTTCCTTGTGGTTAAAATAAATAATAAAGAAAAAAGTAACTTCGTACGTTTACTAATGAGGTCGAAAAGACATTCTATTACGAACTTATAATTATAGAAGTAAATACGCAATATCAACTGGCAAAATTAATCGCACATTCACATCACTAAATAATAGACAAAATGTCACGAAGCAAATTAATTTTCAAATCAAACTTCGCTCCTCTCATTTAGGAACACTAAACCGAATCGATTTGTAACTGGCCGTTTCGCGAATCGAGTTGACCATTGATCAGATAGAACAACCCTGACCTTGCCCAACGGCACACATATGCGGCACACGCACGCGAGGCTGTTGCACACTACGCGAAAACTGTTGTTACTCCAAATCGGTACTTACTTACGTAACGTTCTGTATTGAAAAAAATATGAAGCGGCTTTAACGTTGTGAGGTGGGTAAATGTTGGAGAAGCTTTCGCCTAGTGTTTATACACGGGAAAATGTTGAGTTCTTAATTTGAATGAATTTGCAATGTAACTTCAATAAATGGCTAGTACCTAATAATCAGGATTCTTACAAGATTGGTTCATGCGTGTTATATTATTCGGATTTGGTGATTAATTTTGACTCGGGAAGTAGGTATGTTAATGACGGCGTTAACAAGACTCTACTAAGAAAAAAGCTTATAATCCCCTATCGCATTCTATCTCAGCTTTAGACAAAATTATAGTGACTAATTTAAGAAAATCCAAGAATACGATTCAGAAAACAGAATTGCCAATGAGAAAACAAATCCCATTAGAGCTTGCAACGAAACCCTAAAACAAAACCAAGAATAAAAATATTTCTCAATCGACTAAAATCTTGCCCGATAGTTATTCGATTCCGATACCAAGAAAATTTAAGTCTTCCTTAATAAAATCTCCAGAAGTCCCGACACCGATTAACATTTCAGCAATCACAACAGTCTGCCAGCACGCGACGGACACACGAACGAAGCCGAGGGAAATAACTATATCTAATTCCGTATAAAACTTCGATACATTGATTTTTTTTCTTTTAATACTTTTAATGCGGGCTATCGCTGGTGATTAACGGACGTATGTGTGTGTGCGTAGATACTAATAGTAACGCCGTGTCGTGTGCATTCGCAACACACTACATAATTAGTGAATGGGGTCGATATTATTAATGAGGGGGGGGTGTTCCTACACCCCCTTGGGGGGATGGTTATCTACTCAAGCTTTTGTGTTCTTTTTCTATAGATGGCGGGCTATTGATTGTTTAGTCGATACTTCAGCCTGCCTTTAATTATAGGGGCTAACTGGCTAACTGACGTGCACACCTTTCTTGACACCGTAATGGCGTCGTGGGGACGGTAATTATTTTCCAGTAATTATTCATTTGGACAACTTCGAACAGTTGGATCAAGTTTTATTGGTAATAAATTCGTTATTTTAGTTTGTGATTAGTTTTTGGTTTTAATTTTGTTGTTTGGTTTCATTTAGTTGGTCGGATTAATTAATATTGTGTGCTAGTTTCTTACTGAAACTCGTATGGTACCGTAGAGAGATAGGTACTTAACTGAGACAATCAAAACAAAACATTGACCGGTCGGGCACTTCTCATGGTTAGCTTAAAAGCTCCCAAAAACCACGATCGTAGGTTTTATGAAATCTGTTGGCAAATTCATCGAATTTATAAATATTATATGAATGCATCAATATCCTTTACTGATTCTAAGACCTCAACATAAACTCATCATAATGTTCCCACAGCTGGGACACAGGCCTCCTCTCAATGAAAGGGAGTGGGCTTTAATCCACCATGCGGACCCAGTGCGGGTTGGTAGATGCCAAATGTCTTCGAATTTTTAGTTCTAGGACTTGCCGGTTTCCTCACGATGTTTTGTAAGTCAGTGATGAAATTAATTACACAAAGTAATGCGCCTGCCTGGGTTCGAAACTACGACTTACTGCTCGTAAGTCGGGGCTGCCACCACTGGGCCACCGCAAACTAAACTTTCTTAAATACAAAAACTAAGTTAATTAGTACGAAAAATCTAACAGGTAGAAATGCTTAACCAACAAGTTTCTCCTAAAGATATGTTGAATATCTAATAAGAAATAAGGTCCGCATCAAACAGACATGTGAAGAGACGCCCGGTACTTCACTGATTAATAAGATGGGGTTGCGCCAAGCAAGGGGTACCAAACCACCCCACGCGATCACCCTAGCGCCTTACCCACGAAACAAAAAAAAATGTGACTCATCAACGCACACCAACAAACAACAACTCACACCGACGCACACAGCAAAAACAGCGTAAAAACCACACATGAATTGAAATTAACAACCTTATTATAACCGCAAAAGGTTTTATTTCCCTTTCCCTCCAAATGAAGTTCTATCGCTATTAAGTAAACTAGGTCTCCTATAATCGTTCATTATCGCACACATGGAAGCTCAATTCACGTATTGTCCACACATACAAGTATGCGTTAATTATATCGGAAAGTGGTGGGTAGGGGGCTGCTTGATTTGATTAATTCTAGCTGGAGCCGACGGCCTATTTGGATATACCATAAACATTGGAATATTCCGCCTTCTCCATCGAGCCCAGTTAGCCGCTAATTGGTGATTTCTCAGACAATACATGATTATATTGAAGCATTCTTACGTTCATAATAAATGTAAATAGCCTGCGCTTTTTTTAGGGGCGAAGAGAACCCCAAGCATCAGTAATGCGGGGTGTCTTGGTACCGCTTGGAACTATTTAAGGACCCTCATCGATGAGCTTAAAAAATGTTCACTGTAGCAGTGACCGTGTATAAACAATGTTTGAAACAAGACTAAAAGTATCATCCTGTAATTTAGAATCAATCTCTTCCACCAAAATAAGCGTTTTAAAGAGAAAGAAAATAAAAATATCGGAGTTTAATAAAATTCCCAGTGTGCTTCCTATTAAAAAGATTCCACTTGGGAATCTTTCGTTTTCTCCATACTCCTACACTAATACTTGGTATTACTGAATAGACAGAATTTAATTTTAGAGACGAACGTATGGGTTAAGATCTATCACCTCGATTTATAGTACTAGAAATATAAAACGTTACTAAAAATACACCCTACATGGACTTGAAAGAAAAAAGTCTGTTAGCAATACGGATAGTTTCAATAAAGCCGAGCTTAATATCACACAAAGAAAAAAACATGAAGGAAGAAAAATTCAGAATGAAGTAATCAAAAGTGCAATTTCCCCAAATAAGGAAAGTATTTGAAGTATTCGTCCATCGGAAGTCGTTGGCGAGCACTCGGCAAATCGCTTCAAATAGCGCGCACGATGCCAATTCTATTCTAATATGTTTTCATTTTTCATAACTCCACGTATTTTTGATGTATGATCAATTGGAACTTTAAATTGTTAAGTTGTTGTTGAACAAATAGAATTAGAAAATAAATCAGGCATTTTTTCAGAGGCAAAACTTATTTCGGAATACCAAATGTGATGCTTTGAAGAGGTTCAATATAAACAATAAGTTTTAAATTAATCAAAATATAATTCATTCAACGGGAATAGAAACAAATAGGAAGCCATCAATGAAGTGCCAATTAGATTCCTAAAATCTAAAGAAATACCCCCTTCTATAGATTTTAGGAATCTAATTGGCACTTCACTCAATACCAAAACATAATATTTATCATAAGAGTTGATCATGCCTGTACAATCCTTGAATTGTATCCAACATTAGCTATTGTGTATGTGCCAAACGAATAAATTAATACAAAAGTCTTATCTTGTACTGAAGATGATGAACTATACGGTAAGTTATATAAGGGTATAACTAGATGGGCTGAAGAGGTAGAAGCCATTTTAAGAACGTTCATTGACAATGGCGTAAAATTGAAGTTTTTTGATCCCAAGAGTAAGAAATGAGAAAAACGAAGAAAAAAGTAGGGATAAACCCTCTAAAACAAAAATAAAAACAGAAGATCAAGCAATGCAGCACAGAAAAACAGACAGCACTTCATGCAGTATTCGTAAAAATTCAATTATACTACCGCAACAAAACTTTTGGCAATTAATATAGTTTTTTGCAACGTTGTTTTACTCTGTCATAAGTAAATAATGAAATGTATACAGTCGACGGCCCGTGTACCACGAAGCTTTGCGTGTTGAATATTACCCGAAAACGATGAAAAAACTCTCTGGTCTTTTTTTCATTATTGACTGAACTCGCCTGATACAGCACTGACAAATTGCTACGGTTTTTAACAAAATTTTATTTGTTCCTCCTTGAGTTAAATATGAGAATCGGTGCAATTTATGCTTCTATGTTGCAGTTCGGTTCACGTGAGGGTCGTGTGTTGCCAAGTTGTTATTTAAGTACGTTGTCGTAAAGAATGTCAATGCCAGTATTGTGGGAGTACAGGCAGGAAAAAATTAAGGGAAATCTGTTTATGTTCTGAAATTATAGACTATGTTTAGCCTACGTTGAATAAAGTTATAAACTTCAACATTTGCTTTGCATTTTGCATGACGCAATTCACATTCATTCACGATTGCATACATTAAATCCTCATCGAGAATCTTTATCTTTCCTCTTCCAAAATTATGATCCGTTGGTTCATTACACGAAATTAAAAATACATCAAACCGTTACACCCCAAATTTTTCGACATCATTATCACCTTAACACGCAAAATTAACCAAATCATTTCATATATTCATTTCTTGTCACAATATATTACGTTCAGTTACTTTATTATCAGAGCCGTCCTAATAATTCTTAATCCAAGAATACACACTTAAATTCACCATCAATGTATAACTTCTTACATCTCCAAAATTCATGGATTCATTACCATAAAATAAGGCGAGTTACAATCAAATCAATAAGGGGCTGACAACATTTTACTCAGCCTTACACCTCTGGCTGATACTTTAATATAAAGCGTTTTCGAAGAAGTGTTATCGTCTTATGCAAAAATATTAGCTCGTGGCTGACTTTATGCAAATTTTGGTTTACCTTACTTAAAGCGTGTGTACGGCTCTTAAATAAGGCATGAATTTGTGCCTCGTGCTATGCGAGGGTAGTCTAATATAGGAGTGTAAAAAGTGTGGTGGTGTTCTGTTGGTTCCGCTGCTTCTTAAAATATTAGTGGAGCTTCGTCTGTTTCTTTTTTTTTGCAGGTTTACTGCTTTACAAGATCTCCATTAACAGCTTTGGTTATAGTATAATGCTACTACGCTAATCCATCATGTTGTCTGCTTTTTCCATCTTGTGCTCACTCTTTTCTTGTCCTCGTTTAGTCAATAATGGCAATAAGGCTAATTCTTTTAATTACCTTTGTTTTTTATTATTACCTTTTATTTAACTAAATAATAAAGAAACTTCTCCTCTTGGACTATCTGTGGGTCTATATTTAATCTATTTCTTATCTCAGAATGTGGTAATCACAAAAAAAAAAACTAATAAAAAATAATACCAAAACCTTATTACATTTTACATTTTGCATCCCAACGCTGACAACTAAAAAGCTTTCTTTCATACTGTTTCCGTTGTGACAGAACTCCAAAAAGACAGAATAGATAAATGTAGATTTTGGACTAGAGGTGGGTACGCAAATTCGCGCGTGGACTCTTCATATGCAAAGTACATGATGGCTCGCGACTTCTTTGTGCTCTTTCTTATGTTGATCAGCGGCTCACCTCTATACTATTTAGGTGTTTTGATTACGACTTGTCACTATTGACAATATACAGAAACCTATTCAAGAAAACACATTACATATTTTATCATAACACATTTTATTCGTATTAATACAAACGCTACCGCAATTCTAAAACGATTTTATTGCATAACATCGAATGGGAAATTGCGCAAAAATATTACATGTAGGCAAATTTTACGTCCCAACAGTTTCACTAATGCACATGATGTAACGGAAAAGACGTTATTTTCTACTGCAAGAGTTACGTCTGCGTTCCCACTATCTGTATTTCGATCGGTAATACTTCTATTCACGAATTTCATATGTGTATCTCTAATTTCAATAAGACCCCTCGCTACCTGTGCCATCTCATCTACATATCAATGTTCGCAACGTCTCCCAAATTTCTTTTCTCTCGCTAAAGTATGCAACGCCCGTGCTCCATATCATTACTGCTATAAGAAATTCACTAAAATTGGATCGCCCTCTCGCGCGTTGTCATACCCTTTGGTAATAGTAACGGTTTCTTTTCATAACGAACTTTTTTTGTAATGCGATATTCGCGTTGTTTCCACTAAGGGTGGGATTTGTTACAGACGTTTGATTGGCGTTTGACGCTTTGATGGTTACGTTACTTGTCCTTAACGAACCCACAGCGCCAAGGTTACAGTTTTGATGTCTCATGTTTGTTAAAATATTCAAAATGTATGCTGTCAGCTCAGGTGACATTATAACGTTCATATCTCCAACGTCGTCTTTCAAATCATCGAGCTAATCTCCAGATGCAGTAATTCGTAACAATTATCTGATAAGTATCATCTTAACCCTTCTTCCCACACGAACTTATCGTTCAATAACGACCTCGATGCAACTCATCTATTATTGTGAGCTTCTTCCTGCGTACCCTTCGATGTATCTACAATAACTTGCCTTAAATTTATGCATGTAGCCGACAATGGTAGCATCGGCTGCATAATTTGATTACGAAGCTATTGTCAGACAAGGGCAGGTATCAGATCGTAAAATTTAATTTAGACCCATCATTGGTTAATTTTCGGATTCTCCTAAACTCTCGATATTCCAAGGGGTACCCAGTAGGTATCATTCGCAACAATGGTGTTCGATCAATTATTATTTCTGGTGCACCTTTGACGAAATATAAAATTGTTGCGATAACGGTCGGTTCATTGTTAAGAGCAACGTGCATAATGTCTTTTGTCGAACATTTGCATATATCAGTTATTGATTGAAAAAATATTCAAATCTGCACTATTTAGACTTTAGAGTCACTCGATCGATCCGTTACGGTTCTCGTAATTTGCAATTACAATAGAATTTGCGATTTTAAATAATGGTTTCGTGCTTTATGGAATTTAATTTGCATCAGGCAGAGATTATTATTATTGGTCGTAATTCAACTTTATTTAGAAAATGAAGTTTTCACTGCATTCGCGTTGTAGACAATGAGGATCTATTGTTGTGCACGAGTCCGGCACAAAACTGTAGCTACCCTCCTCAGTGAGTGAAAACCTAATTGTTGCGACGTGTTCGTTGTGAAAACATTGCTTCAACACACATCACTGTTTCCTGTCGGCGCTCGGACGCATATTTCTGAATGGCTTTTGTTCTTACTTGTACAATGATGAAGAGATACCGCAACTATGGAGTTGATAACTAGATACGAAAATTAGAGCAAAATAAATTGTTTTGAAATGTTTCTACTTCTCATTTCATTTCAAAGGCTGGATTTGCATTGTAGAGTGTCAATTTTTTTTTCTTTAAAATAGTCTCGACTAAATACTAAACTTCTATAGCTTCTATATCTTCTTTTTTTAGTTATAAAAAAGTAGTTATGTAATGTCGTATTATTCAGCAATACTTAATTACACAGACACAGAAAAACTTCTAGAAGTTGTAGTACCTATGGTTATGTATCCTCTCGTATCTATTTGTACATATTAACTTAATTAGCCAGTTTTAGTGTTTTTTTTTTGTACCAATTTGATTGTGCTAAAGTTGTTAATTTTATTTTATAATTTTAACGTCCTAATTAAATTGTGCTATATGATGGCCTGAAACACAGGTTTAAATAAACCTAGTTCGGGCAGGTCCTACCAAACATCTGAATTGAACTATCATTACTTTTGAATATGTTTTAGTTATAGTTTCCTTATAAGTACTAACTATACCATTGTATGAGAAATAATATTACTGCGCCTAAATGTACACTTTTTGTACTACTTTTTAAATAAAAAATAAAAAAAAAAAAACAATATTTGAATAGGTATGTTTAGGTATAAAAGGTCTTAGATGCACATTTGGGTGGCTACGCCCTGAGCCGAGGCTCGTACCCCACAGGGGTGCCCTTAGCGTGTAGTCGCTTAGTTTGTAAGTTTTTATGCCCTGGCTGGAGGCCTTACTCTTAAGGCACCCACAGGATAGTCCGGTTAAGCAGACGACAACCTCCTAGGTTGAACAGCGACATGCCATTCCCAAAAAAAAAAAAAACAAATTTGTGTGGCATTAAATAAAAATATTATAATAATAATTGAAGGCGCGGTGGTCGTGTGCGAAGACAGGGCGCACATATCTAGATTACTTCCCACATACATTAACATACGAATCAGACAATTTAATATTTCTTTTGCACCATTATCTTTTTCCAGGTACTAAGTGTTTTGCATATATTTAAATAGATCAGAAGGACGCGTGCTGTCGCCTTCATATGCAAGTAGGAATGTTCCGGGACCATGGCAACTGTCTCATTGTCAGAAATACGATCATTTACTTTGCATATCATGCTTGTTGTGACACTGAGGGATATTTTTGTAGTCGTTATTTTTATGTGCTTTAATTAACTTGTTTGGGATTATGATTTGTGGGTTTAGACAGTCTGGGTGAGAAATAGCAAACTGTAATATTTGCTGGTCAGCTGCATCTAGTAAGACTGGGAGCCGAGCCCAACATAGTTAGGAAAATGCTAGGCAGATGATGAATCTTCGCTAGGCGTAACTTCGAATTTGCTCTATAAAAATTAAGAAAAATTTTATAGCCTGATATATTAGTTAAAAATTAGATACGGCCTAAGTACCTACAACTTACTGTTTTTTTCCGTTTAAAATGTACCATACAAATAAACATTTGCTATTATAGCAATAGAATTCAAATCATGTTTACAAAAAATCTGCTCAAGGTTCATAATTTTACCATAATTTATTCAAATCCACCTAGCAGACACTTCACATACACCAGTTACCCCGCTAGTTTCAAAAGAAACACTTCTTTTCCTTGAAAATTATGCAGCTCGTGCTGTCATTGTCACTTCCACTCGTGACATCTTACACAGTAGTGCATAAAATTAGAGACACTTTGCATATGAGGGACACCCTTACTAAGTGAGTGGCCACTAAGTGAATATTTTGTGCCCTTAGATTATGCAAATTATCTAAAATCTTACAATAGTGTGGCTAAAGGTAAATCGACTACTGGTTTTAGAAACCAACTCGTGCCATCCTACACTGTAGTGCATAAAATTAACGACACTTTGCATATGAGAAGACACCCTTACCAAGTGAGTGGCCACTAAATGAATATTATGTACCCTTAGGTTATGCAAATATCCAAAAAAACGTACAATAGTGTGGCTAAAGGTAAATTGAAGTAGTCAATTTTTGAAAAAGCAGCTCGTGCCATCTTACACTGTAATACATACAATTAGAGACACTTTGCATATTAGAAGACACCTTTACCTCGAAGGGAATTTCATAGGCTCTTGCAGGTAGATGAGCGTAATGAAAAAAATATGATGTAATCATGATGAAGTAAATATTGATATTGTGATCAGAGAATTTGTTTTCGCTGATGTTTACTAGAAGTTTTATAAAGACGAAAACTATTTTTTTAAAGATGCCACGATACGAGTACAAGGAAACTGGTTGAAGGCGTTTGATCTGAAAATCATTTATGAAGTGGAAATGAATTGCATAATTAAAGAGAAAACAAAAATTTGCATAATTAAAATCTTCAAGAAAAAAATACACAATAAACCAGTCAATGTAAATATACTACATATTACTACATCAATATCCAACAATTTAGGCTACACCACCCGCATCAAATGAATATGGTTGATTTTTCTAAACTAATATTATAAAGAGGAATTTGATTGTTTGTATGTTTGCATTGAATAGGCTCCGAAACTACTGGTCCGATTTGAAAAATTCTTTTAGTGTTAGATGGCTCATTTATTGAGGAAGACTATAGGTTATATATCATCACGCTACGACCAATAGGAGTGGAGCAGCCATGAAAAATGTTGCGAAAACGGGGAAAATGTGACGCAAACGAAGTTGCGCCGGACAGCTAGTATATTATACAGTACCTACACATACACCTGACAGTCTTCAACTTCAAGATCTGATAGCACTTGTGCCTAATTTCTATAATTATATGGAGAACTCACCAAACACAGGTAGTTTTAACCGACAAATGTCTTCATCTTTAAGATTATGCAGCTCGTGCTAACATTGTCGCTTAAACTCGTGCCATCTTACACTGTAGTGCATAAAATTAGAGACACTTTGCATATTAGGAGACGCCCTTATAAAGAGATTTGCATAACCAAAAAGTGTCCATAAACTTGCTACATTGTACAAGTCATAATATTGGATCTTTGGCGTGTGGTATGCAAAACATGCAAAACTCCCTTCTTATTTTACACTTATCATAGAAGAAAAACTCTTATGATTATGCAGATGACTTGGAATTGATACTCGTAAAATCATTTCTGTTTGTCTATGTTTTAAGTTTTTAACTTGTTTTTTTCAATCAACAATGTCGTTTTCTGTTAGACAAATGAAATATTAGGAAGAGGCAATAAGCAGACCTTTCATAACTGAGTTAATCTTTACACAACACAAGATTGCAATTGTGCTAGTCATGGAACAATGTCCTTCTAAAATATGAAGATTTTTCAATAAAGAATATTTCTATACTTCCATTTTAGTACGCGTGCCACAAAGTTAGTAATAAATCCAAATATTGCAAGCATCATAACCAGAGTTCGGAATTAGGCAGAGTTATTTGTATACTGATTTCATACAGCGAAAGAATAAAGTGAATCTCAAATCCCGAGATTAATTTTAAAGAACAGAAAAATCCCGTGCTTTACTAAATAACAAAGTTACTTACTTTTACAGAATTTAAACCATCCGACATCGGATGTCCGAAGTTGCAAAATTCCAATGCGCACACGCAAGGGAAGATCCATATTAATATCAACATTTCGATGCAAGTACAAAAATAACTCTTCCTAATTCCGACCTCTGATCATATATAACAATTGTCACGAAAAACATATTAAACACAAATATCTAACAAAAGTAAATTGCTAATAACCCGCGATCGCCCCTGTCCCTTAATATGCTAATAACACTGAAAACTAATCTCGGTTTTAATCAGAATCAGTCAGTTTATGTCAACTAAAGGATGAGCATTTTATTTGATGACTACCTTATGAAGACCTCAACATCGAAACGTGCAGTTATAAACAAGAGTTCATTAGGTACTGGCTGGTAGTAATTAGGATGAACAAAAGAGGTTTAATGCATTCAAAAGTTATGATGCATCTCCCTTTATATATCTTATGAAGAACTTAATCGAGAAATCATATTTTGTCATTTTCTGAGAGCGTTCAACACTTCAGAAACTTTAGTGTCAAAGTTTAAAGTTGAAGCTAAAAGGTGAAAAGTATTTCTTAGTACTAGTGATACCTTCAAATGTATTTTACGAGTAAATCCACATACAATTTTCAAAAACAATTTATAGGACAAGTCTCGCGTGACAGGGAATCGTCAGCAAAAATTTTGATAATTCAAAACTTATAAATTCAACTTCAAAGGCTATAAAAACCCTCGTTTTCAAAGTCTTAATTCGCGAAATTAATTGCGGCGCATTGAAACAGTAACTTACAAGTTTTAGGCAGTATTTGCGAGAAAACTTTTTCCTTTTCCATTGCAGTACTTTTTCATGGAACTTAATTAAATACAATCACAAAATTTCGTGCTAAATGCAAGCCGCGAATTACTGCGACTACGATCGAACAGGGCTGCCAAAATTTTGTCAACTTTATGACTGTCCCGCGACTATTAAATTCAAAAGTTTCACAAAACAATTTGGCTGTATTTGTTTTGTTTTACTTTTCTATTCTGTATTGGGATATTTGGTTTTTGAAGTTTTAGTTTAATCTTATTTTTGGTTACATTTTAGTACTGCTTGAACCAATTCATTGCTAGAAAATTGTTGGTTTTAAATTCGATATTTACGTGGGACACTCAGAAAGTTTTGCGAAACTAAAAAAAATTGTTCTATACGTACATATATTTTTATTAAATCTTTTCAAAGTACTTTCCACCAGCCTCTATACAAAGATTCATGCGCCTAAACCAGTTTTCAAAACACTTTTTCCAGTCCGCCGCAGACACCTCGTTTACAGCCTGCTCGAACCCAGCCAGCGCATCTTCCGGCGACGAAAATTGTATCCCTTTGAGCTGATTTTTTATTTTTGGGAATAAAAAGAAGTCACACGGTGCTAGATCAGGGCTGTAAGGAGGGTGACCCAGGAGTTTGACTGGCGTGCTGTCCAGGAAGTCCCTCGTTTTGAGTGCGGTGTGCGCAGGTGCATTGTCGTGGTGGAGCAGTAGCCCGCGGAGCCCTGTGTTTGGTCGCTTGTTGCTTATAACAGAGAAAACTTCTGGCAAACATTTGGAAGTATACCATTCGGCATTAATGCTTCTTTGATCCCGTAAGGGAATTGATACCAAGTGGCCAGTCAAATTAAAAAAGCTAGCGATCAAAATCTTACCCCCGCTTCTAGATCGCTTCACTTTGGTAGGCGTTGGCTCATTTTGAAACACCCAAACAGTCGACTGGCGCTTGGTTTCTGGGTCGTATTGATAAATCCAGGACTCATCACCTGTAACGATGTCGTAAACACGCCGAGACGAGCCTGCTTCAAATTTGTTAAGCATATCACGGCACCATTCCACCCGGGCCTGCTTCTGAGCATCGGTGAGGTTGTGCGGCACCCAGCGTGATACTATCCTCCTCACGCGAAGATGGCTGTGTAGAATCTCGTGAACGCTTCCCGATCCAATCTTCAATATGTGTTGAATCTCCTGATATGTAATTCGCCTATTGTCTTGGATTAAATTTTTCACTGCTAGCACGTTTTCTTCGGTAACAGCCGTCAAAGGGCGACCGCTTCTTTCGTCATCCCCCAAAGTTGGTCGACCGCGCTTGAATTCGTTATACCAACGATACACGGTTGCCTTGGAAGGGCCTTCATCCATGAATGCCATTTGAAGTCTATCGTACGATTCATCCGGTTTCAGGCGACACTTGAAATCGTATAAAATCATAGCTCTAAAATGTTCCCGGCGCAGATCCATATTTCAGTGAGACACAATACTTTGAATTAACTCGCAAAAAATGTGGAGGGAAATTTTGAAATTGGAACTTACTTATTTTTACTTATAAATAATCATATTTTCGAAAAACATAATAACTGGCCAGTCTCCCATATATAAAAACTTTTTTTCGCAATACTTTCTGAGGGGCCTGGTATATAATTTCGTAGTTTTTCAATGAAATATTCGATGTATTTTTTACAAGACTCCATTTAATCAGCAAAAATGCATCACGACATACTGCATGAAAAAATAAAATCACCTTCACAAGTGCATGTCATAACAAGCGTACACGTCTGCTTACATGAAATTAATCCTTTAACGAACTTAGCGACAAGTAGTACAATGTTAAAAATGCAAACGTCGTTGCAAGTGTAAATGAGGGAGAGGCCATGGAAACCCTACGCGTTGCAGCGAACATAAGGTTTCCCTAATTAACTGGCTAGGTAATTAAATACACTGTAATTGCTTAATGCAATCAGCTCGTATCGATTGTTGCACGCTACTCGGTACTTACAAAACAAACAACGTTGGGAACGATGAAATAATCGCTTTGTGGAAACGGCATCGATTTTTTAACGAGTGTATTTTTTTTCTTGTTAGGAAATCTGTTTATGGTGTTCACGTTTGAAGGTTGCGTTTGTGCTTGGGGCGGTTTGCTAGGAGCTTGTTATTAATTTACGTATGTCACCCGGTTAACAGCTATTAGAGAAAATCGATCTTGACTAAACGCTTTTAGAATATCGATAACGATATATTATAGCTTATAGAATATCGATTTATTCTTTATGAACAAATTGGAGATCCAAGTTTAAATTCTCTGATTTGTCTATTGAAACAATTTGGTAATTTGATCAAAATAAATGTCTCGATGCCGAAAAGTCAATTAGCAATCATAAAATTTAGATTTACGACGCCATCAAATTAAGTCAACTGAAGAGCGACAGTAAAACAGAGCAACATGACACGGCATGCCTCTAATATTTAAATCAAAACGACAAATCAATTACTAACATAGAAAATTGAATAGGCCGAATGTAACTTCCAAAAACCATAAAATGAATCATTTTCAATAAAGGAACTTGTACACCCGCCCACTCCGATTCGACAGCCGTGGTGTCCGGTCGTCCGGCGAACGTAGGCATTATTTTATTATTGTAGAAATAGTTTGAAAGCTGTGAAGGACGTGGGTCGTGTCCGGCCGGACATGGTTGACGCCGGACCCTGCTTCATTCATTACAATCGATGCCGTAGGTGTATGTTTTGATTGTTAATTATCTACATATACTTATAATAAATCTGTTGGTAACGTCTGACCACTGATTTACGTCTTTGATAAGAGTTTGAAATAGATGTCAATGTACGGTTCTTTTTCTTCTATTTAGTGTCGTGTTGATACTGGCTGTATCTTGTACGAGTATATTTAAAAAAAAACATACATGTTCTCAATTCAAAATTAGTCATAAGGTTATGACGTACACACTTAAGCAAGCCCACAAACAAAAGCTAATCTGTAATAAATTATGCATCGATAGATATTTAATGGCCCAAAAGAATATAAACGTAACAATTAAATTATGTTTTCTATAATAAATCCCAGTTGATTTCCGTGTCGATTTTATTGTCAACTCGTGGCATGTGTGGGCTTGCATACCTACACATATTATCGACCAGATGTTTCAAAGACTATAGAAAATCTTTATTAATTAGGAATTTCAACATATTAGGCCCAGGTGATGACATTCGATCCATGCTTCTGCCTGTTCAGGAAAGTTCAACAATGTCAACGATTTATTTATTTCAATAATTCTCTCGATATAGATTGATAAACAATTTATCTTTTGATATCACAGCGTGTGGTGTCCATAAATAAATTAATAGTTAAATTATATCTAATTTACATGGTATTTCAGATTTTAATATGCAAGAACAAAAAATAATGATGTTTACCAATCCAAAATCGATATAAGAGTCAAAAGTCAAAATCATTCATTTCATAAAGACTATTATGGAAGTCTTGAATTTAATAATTATTGTAAAAAGGTACACTAAAACAGTAGTCTTTCGGCCATATTTAGGCAGTGTTGAATATTAAAAATTAAGTATAGAGATATAAAACAGTAGCGTCCACAATTAATGATGATACAAGTACGTGTCATGTTAATCTAATAAACGTTGTACTTTAATAAATCAATCCAACTTGAAACTAAGATATTTGATGTAAGCGGATTAACTACGACCGGATGTCACCAATAAATCTGGACGTGATCAGTACATCTAAGCCGTGTTCAAGAGTTGACATGTCCTGAACGCAGTTTATATGTCCAGATGGTCTACCATGACGTCTTAAAGCAGTATTCTTTTAACCTTATTGCAGGGTGGGCAAGAGATGGTGCTAGACGAACTCTATAGATCCGTCTCTTTTCCACACTGGAATAAGATAAAAACAACACTGCTTTAAGACGTAATAGTAACCCCACTAATCGCCCCAGTTTCAATGGTGAAATCTGCCCTTAGACTTAACTTACCTAAAAAAGTACCTAAGCAAAGTTAATGAAATTTATAATTATGATACCACCGCGCGAACTTCCTCTACCAAATGAAAAAGGGTAATTGGAATCAGACCAGTAATTACGGAGAAATAGGTATACAAACATGAAAAAACCATGACCACTTCCGTTTTTAGAAGTCGGTTAAATACCATTTCACTTTACTCTAAACATCCAAACATCCTAAGACGATATTGCACCTAATAATTACAACAATAGGGTTGTCAATGTAATACGGGTCACCCCGGCCCGCTCCGGCGCCGGAACGGAAGCTCGCTGGCCCAGTGTCCACGCTCGATATATCGATCGTGCGAACACGTAACGAGAGCTTACGATTCGTTGACACTTAGACATGGTGAACTGATTGTATATGCTAATTTCTTAGTTAATAGGGTTATGTTTCATATTTATTAGGGACAAGCTTCTGCCCGCGGCTACGCCCGCGTGGAGTTCGGCAATTGCCCACGTGTTACCCCCGCCAAATAAGGTCGAAAATAGCGGTGTAATTAAGCTTTAACTTTAAAGCCTACATAAGTGATAATCGCTTTCAAAGCATTTCGTGTTTACACAACGAAATTTAACTGGCTAAGCTTAACGGTAGCTTAATTATGTCAACACTCTGACTTTTGCAGCATGATTATAGCTGATAGATTGATATTTAGTCAAAGTCCATGAATTAATATTTGAAGAAAAATCAATAGCTCCTTAACTGAGTCCCTTCCTACCCAGTTATTCATGCTAATTGAACCAACAAAGAATACGTTACCTGGAAATTTTCCTAACTTTTAGTTTCAACATTATAAACAAACAATTGGCGACCATATGATCGACTTCTATGTGTGTTGCCAACACTACATCAACTTACTGGACACATCACTCACACGAACTAGCTAGGCCTGTACCAACAGCAGTGTGACCACTACAGAAAATCCTCTTCTATCACTCATCGTCAGAACAACGCACACAAACAAAAGACTGTCGTCGCTCAAAATTCAGCGTGAAAAAACGGTTACTTTCTCCCGAACTCCATTTAGATTTGCGTGTGAACGAAGCTTGCGTATGTATGGGAAATTTTGTGCCAAATGTTGGGAGTGTAGTGACCAATTTGTTAGTGTACGGCTCACGCACACCTTGTCAGCTCGCCTATAGTGTACTATTTATTCTGTGCCTATAGTATCGTTGTGGCACGGTCAACACAGGTAGGGGTGTACTTATCTCGATCTACTAACCATTTCGTGTGCCTTTTTGACACTTAACTGCTGTACTAGAACCTTTAACTTTGTAAACAAAGTGGTTTGCGAATGAAAAGTAAGTCGAGTTTACCGTTCTATATTTAAGTAAGAATTGGTATGTTGATAGCTGTTGTCTTAATAACGCTGTGTACTGAAATTCAATCTGTCTCTCTTGATTTTCTTTTGTTTTCTTCAAGGCATTCTATGAGCCGCTTTTTTCTAGTCACACTTCTCAATGCTATGTCGGTTAAAACATTCGAAGTCACGCAACAAGTTATAAAACGAAACGGTTCTATTCGTCTCCCCGTCTCCCTGACAGTCCCTTTCAGTTAAAACTTGCCTATAAAACGTTTACTACAGAACTATGCAATTGTGGTCACTCTTCGGTAGAAATTGTGCATTATTAACAGTCTTAGTAGATGAGTTAATTATAATACCAGCCCATTATGGGTTCACTGCAGAGCAAATGCTTTTTCACAATGTTATTAATAATTGGACCTAGTTGCCAATAATAAACAAATATGTAATTTTAATTTAATTGTTCACTATACTTGCCTAAGACGGAGTGGAGATTTCAGACTTATATTAATGAGTTATAATCTACACCAGCAGGTAGGCTGTAGTAGGTATTTTATAAGGAGCTACTGCTTATCTGACCAAATTAGTTAGTCTCAAGCTGCGTTCAATCTACTCGAAAGTCCTAAACTTTACTCTCCTAGCCCACTGTCCAAATGAAAATGTGCGTAAAGCAAGTGTCGGTGTTAAACATAGTAAACGCCAGTGTCCCCTAAGGGTCGGTTCACAGGTAGGGTGTTTTTATCTGCCATCTACTGACCACTTCAAACGCATTTTTGACACTTCACAAGCCCTCCGTAGTGACAATTTGATAGATATTCAAAAGATAATAATAACATGTGTTTTTTGATGTAATACTCTATATTTAATTTTTATTGTGTTGTAAGGTTTTTTTGGGAGGTCTTTTATTTCGATAATTGATTGGTTTTTTGTTTATGGTAATATAATTATTTCAATGCTTTATTTATTAAACGACTGGCCACTGAATTTTTTTTATTCTTTTGGTCCCCGAATTACTACATTTTTCTTATGGATCAGATATAAAAGTAGAGTTTTATAGTTCATTTTTTTAATCGATATAACTCAAGCCCCCTTACAAGACGTCATCTTAAATCTACTGTCAAACTCTTATGCACTACCTATTTAAGATCGTAAGTACAGATCATAAAGCATACTCCACAATAGGGTGCAAGCAATTAAAGGCAGCTCCCGACGTGCTAATGTCATATTTATGGGCTTCAGTATGTTACAGACAGTTTTCACATGCTTATCTCAGTTGCTACCTGAATATCGGATTTATGGTTCATAGAGTTATTTGGGCATAGATGTGGCAGTTGGGAAAGTATGAAGTATAATTATTTTGATTAAATAATATTTAGGTTCGTGGTTTCTACTAAAAGTTTTTTTAACCAGTCTACGAGATTTGTGTGTAGTAGCCAAGATAAAAAGAGGAAGGATACGTCTTTGACAGATTTGTTTCAAATAAAGCCCTGAGCAGATGATGAGCTACTTGTCCACCGGACAAAAATAACTGCTAAAATGAATCCTGTCCATTGGGTAAACCAGTGGACAGGATCCGTTTTAGCGGCCAGTTTGTCCTTTGTTTGTTGCAAATTGTCCACCAACCGCTCAGCGATTAAACTCCACGTTTATTCAGAAAGTTCCTTGTGTTAAGTCAAGCATCACTCTCAATCAAACTCAGCACATATCCTACAATTAAAACAACATTTATCCCTCATCTCACATCCATACCCAACCGTTAACTTTGATTTTTTACGGTTTCCACTCTAGTGGTTTGTATCGTTACGATTTTAACGCTTAGAGATACCTATTTAACCCCTTACGCACCTTTTACACCCTCATATAACACGAAAGAAATGGGTATTTTATGGTTGCTCAGTTACGGTAAAGATTTCGGTGTCATAACATTTTGAATTCTCTATACGTCACCGTGTAGTGATAAGGACTAGTTATCATTGTAGCGGCGTAAACTTAGATGTTATGCCGCTTTTATGGGGTTTGTTTTTTAGGGTAGTGCTTTGAGCGTTTTGAGGGATTGTTCGGAAAATATTTGTGGATTGTTGTAGTACTTCTGTTTCATTTTCCATTTCTATTTGAGATTAGTTGTTCCCCGCGACCTTCATCCGTGTAACATTACCTATTATGAAATTATTACTTCCCTATTTGAATCTGATTTTGTTATTTTTTTGCACAGAATCTAATCTTTTTTCTTGAATAAAAGTTGTCTAAGTTACTCCTTATAACATCTGCCCGTAAAACTCCCGTCAAAATTGGTTCAACCATTTCGAAGATTAGCCGGAACAAACAGGCAGCCATCCACACAGAAACAAACAAAAAAAAAAGTCGTTCATCGTATTTGCATTCCGTATAAACCTGTTATTTTGAAATTACAAACAAAAACTTAAATTTTATTTATTTGTGTAATTTAAATTATCTTGTACAAAGCTGAACTTGAGTTGTTGATACCTAAGATTATGAAAATAAGGGACCTCAATAAGTTTGTGATGCTGTGCCTAAAAGATATTTAGACAATGAAGATTGAACTCCAAGCATCAGTAAAATGTGCATTCTGTATGATTGGCAGTAGAAATAATTACTGCACGGCATCGATGTTAACTTCTGCGATATAGTCTTTTAAACGAAACAAGAACTATTTGCCGACCCATAAACTCCCATTCACAGCGCATTCTCAAATCATCAAAATCAAAATGAATTACACGCACAACTAATCTCTCAACAGCCAAGTACAAGACAAACACCATTAATAATCTCACATAACCAACAACTTCAAAAAACTATTTGCCAAGAAGTTAACCAAATTGTAATTTTTCAAACAAACTCATTTCTCAAACCTATGTAGTCACATTCAACCCTAAGTCGCCCTATATACACATGGGATTATGTATGTATGTATTGTTCAATAAAATCGACAGGGGCTGTAAAAGTAATATAAATATATCACTTTACAATGTAAAAGCAGAGTTTGTAACTCATTGTGGTACCAATCAATGGTAACAAAAGTACCATTGTGGACTACGGTTCTCAAACTGTTGTAGAATTTTAAAATAGGAACAAATTAAGAAAGCATTCCAATGAAATTATCAATTTCCATGATATTCCGCCCAGCTGAAATGTTGGTAATCAAAACCCAAGAAAGTCACGTTTTTTAAGTTAGAGTCTTTGTATAGTATAACTCGATTGTAACAGTCTCAAATAGCATTTGAGTTTATTTTCTATATGTTTTGTTTTATTCTCTAAAATCTTCTTTCATTGCACACAGACATTTTTTTTTATCAAATCAACATTCCCATAAGTATATTTTTTTCGTATTTTTATCCAGCCAATCCCAAAAAAACTTTGAGCGCCACACACCCAAGAAATACGTTGCCGATCACCGAACTAATCCTAGCGAAATCTTCACGCTCACCGAGCACGGTTCAAAACAATTTCTGGCTTATTAAAGACATCCCCAGGTACTGACTTATCCGTTATGGCACTTATGGGGCACCTTTGAACACCCTTACGGTATACCTCAATCAATATTTGGAGTAGTTCCTGACGAGGTTTTTTAATGGGTTATTTAAACATTCATGGGTAAGCTGCAGCTTGTTTTTTTTATTACCTTTCTGCTTCTGAATTTGATTTTGGGATGCGAAAAGAAAAAGTTCGTACCCTTGTTTTAAAATTTTAAAAAATGGTGGGTTTTTACTGGGTTTATGCAATGTCGTGGGGGCCTCTACAAGAAATAATTTTATAATATTTCTGTTGTTCGAATAAGAGAATAAAGAAAGTAACAATTCTTTAGGCCAAATTAAATAACTTTATATTTTAAAGGGTGCAATTTCTAGCCAGCGAGGTGTTACCACAAAACACAATAATAGAACAAAAAAAACAAAGTCTGTTAAAAATAATTAGGTAACCCGTGAAAGTTCTGGCTCCCGAGAAAGTTTAAAAAAGGAACAAACGTTTAGGGTGCGACATACACAGCCGATAATTAAGGCGTATTCAGACTGTGATCGGAAACTATAAATAATAGATTTTGGGATCGACGCGGATCTCTTTTGTTCGCAATTATTATAAGTTTCTTAACCCGTTCCAATCGATCGGATTGGTTTAATAACATGGTTCGTGTTTTCACCTCCTGTCCCACAGGTGTGCCCATGTGAAATATCTTTTCATGTCGCTTGCTTGTCAAAGGGTAATTCCGGCAGAGAATTTAATTTACTTTCGGAACAATATTTATTTTACTAAAAAAGGAACCTTCTTGTACGCTGTAGAGTTGTTTAGAAACAAAGTAAATTATA
Organism: Cerastis rubricosa; assembly: GCA_949152445.1. Lineage (NCBI taxonomy): Eukaryota > Metazoa > Arthropoda > Insecta > Lepidoptera > Noctuidae > Cerastis > Cerastis rubricosa. The sequence goes on along the minus strand of OX424542.1, from coordinate 9,345,440 downwards.
TGATTTATGAATATACTTTCAAAACCTACTTTTCCAAAGTGACAAATGCTGCTGTCATTATCACAATTTCTCACGTTAAACTAGTAATACAAATCTTCGATTGACGATTGAAGAAACTATCGCGTTTCAATCCCGTTTTTTACTTGTTTAAATCTTAAACTGTTCAAAAAACTAAGCCTAACGGTTCAAAGTGTTCTTAAAAAGTTATTTTTTAAATCTGTACTGGCACAAAAGAAAAAATAATCGAGCTTAAAATCTGCGCACAAAAAACTGTTACAATTAGACAGTTTTTGTTCCTTTGCCTTGGTAAAAAAAATCTTTTAAGTTACAAAATAGTAAGTACAATGACATGTCAGGTTGGGGTTGAAAGGCTCTCTCCCTTCGAAGTGTTAGGTGACACTAGTGATCGCAATTTTTGACGAAGGCCTTTGTCAAATTTTTTTTTCTTAAAAAATAGCAGTGTCGTCTTGCATAAATTAACGCATGCGTATTAGAACATGAATATTCCCATGTCTATTATATTTTTTGCGAGCCATAGATTTCTTTGTGCGAGTGATGTGTGTGTGATTACAATTTTAATTGAAAAACAACATTGAAGTAATATGGCGCGTCTGGGACAGACTTTACATTAAGTTTTTTGCTTGAGAAATGTGATGACATTTTTATAGGCATTGAAGAAATTTAAACGATTTTTGTAAACTGTTTCGCTCGTAATATTTGATGTTCAAGATAATGAAAAATAAAAGTTCTAATTTAGCTTTGTAACCGACTTGATACAACTTTAATTCAGATTGCATGTTTAAGACTTTCTTTACCGTTTTTACTTTGTAGTTTTATATCAAGCAAAAATATTTTTCTTTTTTAACACTCTGGTGATAAAAAAGAGTACTGAAATGAAGCACGTGCTGCACATCCCACGCTAATTATCACCTTACCGATGGTACCTAGAACGGCTAATAAGGGCTATTAGAGCGCAGTTGATTGCTTCATTATTTTCTACTTTAATCTATCCTATTAACTAGCAAATAAGCGGCCGGTAAAGACTTAATACATATACGAGTTACGACTCACAGTAACGATTAAATAATTAGAAGCCTACACATAAGGCACGTGTAAGACTTTTCTGCACTATAAAAGGTATGCAAATAAATTGTGTTATGACCTATTCAATTCAGTATTTCTATCCACCCTGCGTTGTTCTCTAAAACTTGGAGATTAATTTAACATGCTTAATCTGCATGGTCTTCATACCACCACCTTGTCTAGTCTTGTCTATTATGACGCGTTTCAAAACCAATTTACAGAAATAAAGATCTATTCAAAAACGCTAGCAAAGAGATTGTCAAAACAGAAGTGTTTCTGTTGTTGTGTTTGGCTGTTTGTGTATGTGAGTTTAAATGTTTGTAAAAGCACCCACGATACAAGCGAAATTCCTAGGGTTGGAGCAACGTTTAAAAAAAAGTGTTACTACAGTTCTATATCTTCTCCATAGAGATCTATCTCTTTGTAGAAGAATGGGCACAAAACTCCATGGATAATCTTTAAATCAAAATCATCATCTGCCTAGCCTTTTCCCAAACTATCTTGGGGTCGGCTTCCAGTCTAACCGGATGCAGCTGAGTACAAGTATTTAACATGAAGCGACTGCCTATCTCACCTACACAAACCAATAACTGGGTTAAGTTCAGTAACCAGTAACGATACCCTTTGGTAAGACTAAATGTCAGACTTTCGGCTTCTGACTACTCATAACGACTGTCAAAGGTCTACAAATGACAGCCGGGACCAACGGGTTAACGTGCTTACCGAGGCACGGAGGAAACTCGGTGTGTAATTAATTAATTATGGTCACCCATCTACGGACCAACCTCGGCAAGCACAGCTTAACCTTAAAGATCGACCAGTGCGGCTGTTATTATTTAGCAACGAGCTCCTCTCCGATTCTTTAAAACAAAATATTGTTATAAAATCTTAGTTACATCATTTAATCCCAAATTATTCCAGCCAAGACACAAGATACGTCCATAAGAATTGATATTATCGTTCTACCAAACATCACACCTCCAAGTTCAGCATTTAGACAGCAATACTGACCAACTTGTGACTATAACTTTACGACGCAGGAAATTATTGTCCAGTTCATTCAAGACCCCATTAACACGTTGCACCCATTGAGTTTCTACGGAACCATAAAGTTAGAGACAATAAACATGATATCGTTTCTATTGGTGAATGAGTTTTGCTATCGACGTTTGAATGGGTTACAACTAGCTTGGGGAACAAGAACTTTCTTAATATGTAGTTAGATAGATTCAGATCTACCTCGTTGAGAGAGACTCTCTCGTTGGTCGAGTGGTCGCAAGCGCATTGCTGAGCATGAGTACCTGGGTTCGATTCCCGGGTCGGGCAAAGTGTTAGTTAGGATTTTCCAACAGAAATTAGTAGCAGCCACTGAGTCTGGATTCGTGCCCGATTGATGGCAATATGTTCGCTCCCTATTCATCATTTCAGCCCAAAAGACGTCCACTGCTGGACATAGGCCTCCCCCAAGTGTCGCCACATGGACATTTTGGGGGGTTTTGCCATAATCGCCACGCCTGGCAGGCGGGTTGGCGATCGCAGTACGATTGTCGCAAAAAAGCACAGAGAACGCTGCTGCCCATTCTCTGGCAAATCCCTTAGTCGCCTCTTACGACACCCACGGGAAGATATGGGACGCCCCCTATTACATGGGACTTAAAACATAACTGTCGAAATGTGGGTTTAGGTACACCTCTGCCTAACTGCCTAGGGATTACAGGCGTGATGTTATGTTATAGATACAGATGCAAAATAAAGTGGTTTTTTAAAATTGCATGATCAGTCAGGGAACTTAATTCTTTGCCGAAATTGATACAATACGTAATAACAAATTGGTCATATTAAAGACATTTATGCGACTGCCAGGAAGAGGCAACTAAGGGACTTGCCAGAGAATGGGCAGCAGCGTTATCTGTGCATTTTGCAACAACCGTACTGCGATCGCCAACCCGCCTGCCAAGCGTGACGATTATGGCAAAACCTCCCCTTTGGGGGAGGCCTATGTCCAGCAGTGGACGTCTTTTGGCTGAAATGATGATGATAATGATGATGCGACTGCCAAAGAATGCCTGTTGTGATTTCATTATACCAACAATTTTAGTTTGTGTGCAAAACCTTTGATAAAGTGAAAGAAATCCTGATTTAATGTATACTTGAAAAAAGCCAGTAGAAAAGTAATTTGGTACCTAGTAAGAAGGAAATGTCTCAATAATGAAACAAAAAATATGCCATGCCATAAGCCGGAATGCACCGTATTTATTACTCGCTTTATTCTAAATCCAATTGGACAAATTTATGACACTCCATTCACAATAAATCATTTTCCGCAGCGACATTTTAAATACATTTTTATATGCGAGCCCAATGTTCTAGTACAATCGTCAACACAAGTATTTCCAATCATTCAAACGATACAAAGAATTCTCGTTCTTCAACTGAAAAGGGAGAGGTTAGAATCGCGTGAAAGACTTCGGCATTTTTCGGCACAAAGCGTCAGAGTTTAGAGGTGAAATTTATAAGTAATTTGCGAATAAATCTTTCTATGTTAGGGGAGTTTTTTTTTTCCTTACACCGTCTTCCGACAGTATAAGTAGACTATTAATGTCGTGTACCGATAATTGTCGCACATATTTTAAAAATATCTTCAATAGATATAAAATGGCTTTTGTATGGAATATACCCTATTATTTTTGGGAACAATATACGGTATCTCTGTGAAGTTTTGTGAAATTGAACATTTTGTGAGAATATTTTGTATTAACGTGATATTTTTCTCTTTTTTGCAGAAGGTGAGTGGATACGAAGCACAATAGACATTAATAAGTTTATGAAGACAGTCCTTTTGAATGCTGTGAGTATTAATAATTTCAATTCAAGTCACTATCTAAAAAATTTAGGTATACCAGAAAAGCATGTTAAATTTATGAAATTATTGTTTTAACAAAAAGCACATAAGCACTAAGCCATTCTTATTCTTTATTGCACACAAAAAAAAGAAAAATATACACACAAATTGCAATATAAAAACTTGATTGGTAAGGATTTTTTTTATTTTTATTATTCATATGAAATGGATATAACGCGGCAAGTTGACTCAAGTTTTATTCGCTAAACATTGCATTATGAAACTCGTACCTAATCCAAAATATAATAGAGAATATTTACATAATACTTTTTTTTTAAGAAACAATACGAATCCCCACAATCTATATTGACAACAATTTGACCCTCAATCAGATCCAAACACATGACATGCCCCTGCGCAGGAAATAGCATTGTTTTTACACCATCAACCAAATGATCGATATCGAAATATAAAGGCTGGTGCAGACGCGCGATCGACCGTGTCACTCGCATCCGCAGCTTTGTGTCGCGTAAAACAATGTGATAACTGCTCTGTATTGTGTCCGGTTCAATGGACCTCATGTGACGATGGGTGGCCTGCTTAACTATGTAGTTTGAAGTAGAATGTAAGTACCATCAGGTTATTTGGTAGGCAAATAGACACCCTACATAAATTTTCCGTGTTATAGCCATTTGAAACAACTGTCAAAGAACGACAGTTGAGACGTTATCATTTTTTTTAGCTGCAATAAAATTAAATTAATATGTTTCAACTCAGATTAGGATAAGTTGATAACCAATATTTGTGTAAAGCTGCATATAAAAATATCATAGAAACTTTAATTTCTTACAATATTATGGGTGATGTATTTAGGACTTAACACCACTAACTTGCTTAGGTTTAAATTCACACATTTTCATTTAATATTTCCTGTTTTCCTCTCAGTAGTATTAATAGCAAACTGCTCATTTCAAACCAAACAGTTTTTTAAAATAATATTTCGCAATTGAATTGCACGTCATCTAATATAAAACAAGGCCGCGACTACATTAACGAGCGCTAGCGATTTAGCGAGGCGGAAACGTCAGCGAAGCCGCCCCGCCTCACTTCGTCAAGAAATCGTCTCTATTTACGCAATCACGACAATGCGTAATGACGATCGTTAGTCGCTGCGACTTCCAGTTTGTACAGTAATTGACATTATTTTCCAATTTCTCCGCGACTTTTTTTTCCCTGTGTAATGAAATCGCGCAGTCGTGCTCAGTCGCTCGTGTACAGCCATTGCTTATAAAATTTAACGCAATAACGTTTACGAACTCTCTACTTACTGTTCTATCGTATTCACATCCAATTTAACGGGAATGTATGTTTATTCAAGTATCTGTTGAGATTTTTATCGATACAGGAAGACTTTGGTAGTAAATAAAATATTAAAGGATCCCTTAAGTTTTGATGGGGTGTTATTAAAAATGTTGGTAAAGGTTTCGATTTTCATTTTTTCATGAAAGCACACGTTCGTAAAACTCACAACAGCAATGATAAACGAAATGGGATTATACAATAGGATTATCAGAAAACTGTGCACCATAGAGCCAGTTCTTTAAAACAGTACCCAATTCCGTGACCCTCTCCCTAAAACAAAGAACAAACAAATAACTTAGCAAACTGCAAAATTATAAGAATACAGGAAGAACAAACTATAATAGAGCCAAGAGAGCGGCAAACGGCCAAAACGTGATCTATCACCTACTAGAGTCGCGGCAGTTAGCTCTCTCTACATATAATTTAAAGCCATTAAAGACATCTGCAGAGCCAGCAATGAGTTCGCTTACTTGGGATGCGTAACGTCCCTTTGGTGCCCTTTTTTGTGTTCCTACGGTACGTGCGGGGGTGACTTTTTCGAGCAAGGGGTGAACGCGTGGGGTGGTTTGCTCATGTTTATGACTCCTATGTTCTTGACTCATATACCTCGTTTTATGAAAAACTCTGCCTCGAATTGCCGTTTTGGAGTCATTATCGTGTGTCGGTATTCGTGGAAGGGGAGGCATTCCAAATGTGTAGGCCGTGGATCCGAGGCAAATTAGCATTTTATGCGTCTCTTCGTATTTCATTCGGAATATGTGAGTGTAAGTGTCTAAGGAAAGCAGTTTAATCAGTTCGAGATTAGTTAAGTGGTAAGTTTCGTCACCTGATGGCTTTAAATACGTTTGACACGCCTTCAAATGCAGATACAACTATAAAAATTCTTCCCATACACGAAATTAATCTACTATCTCAATAGACAATCTTAAAACTTCATCAGATTATAGAATCTATTGCATTCAAATTGTAACAGTTACGACAGTATTAGTTGAGTTGTTAAAATACAAAACATCGATTCTGTTTTGGGGGATATCGTGTTACTTGTAGTATGACGTAAAGTTGTCGACAATAAAACTTTTTTTTTCGGTATAATTTTACTAAACTCACGAAATTTTCATCGTTAACATCACCATCTGTCCGAAAAACAATCGTAGCCTCATACGTATGGTGTCAAAGTATCGAAAGCGCTCGGCTTAATCACAACGTACCCTGATTAGGACGGACCCTCTGGCCATAAAAACATTATCGTTGCGTCCCTCCGTAAAAAAACATAAAGAACAAATACAATGGCCCAGTGGGCTCACGGTGCATCAGATATTGGCAGTTTGCTACATCCATGCCATGCGTCTTCCTCTGATTAGATCCGCAGACTACGATCACTGTTACTGTTATTGGTGTTTTCAATTGTAAAGCCGTTAGTTCTGTTGCTTTTATGTATTTTATTAGAATATTGGATCTGTTTTGCTAACAATGAAGTAGTTGTACTTAATTTAGATGTATCATCAATTTTATTGAAGAAATTGAGCTCTTGACAATGATGACTGTAAAACTGTAGGGATCCGGTATGAATTGAAGCAGATAAATGTGAGAACCAAGATACAAGATGAAGTTAATACTTCCAAATTATCTACATAAAATAATCCACATAAACTAAGACCCTGTTTTATGTACTACGCAACATAAAATTTCATTAAACACAACATAAGCTCCTTCCAATCTCGGAAATGGCCACCAAAACAAAAATAGCCTTGAGGGTGAAATCTGAAAGCATTGAGAAAAACATTCGCGGCACAAAACTGACGATATGCTTAATGCACCCCACAGAAATTATCGATTAGAAGCTTTTTTATGCAAGAGGGAGTGCGTAGGGGGAGAAAGCCCTGGGGCGAGTGGTTGAAACAAAAAACGCGAGTGAAGAGTGAAAATAAAAAGTTTAAACAAGTAGGATTGCAATGGTAGCCCTCAAGACGTAGGAAAATCAATATTCGATGCCGTCCGATGCAAATCTCCTTGCATCCCGATTTGAATTTCAATGCGGTCGCGAATTTGAGTTACTGCTTTTATTTTTATGTAATTTCGTCGTGTCTGGGGTTTTAAGTAGGTAGTATGAAATTTAGGAATAGGTAGGTACAATTACAGTAAGGGCACGAGTAGGTAGGTACAGTAGATGTATATTTTAGTTTACATTTATCTTTCTTCAAATAATTTTAAAATTCAGATTGCAGGATTCACCGAGATTTTCTTGATAAATTCTGTCGTAAATATATCATTATTATGTAAATAATAATTCAACAAAACGATTATCAAATCACAATGACGTCTTTAAAGTCCGTTTACAATTTCCCTGCAAACCTAAGGCAATATATTGCTCAGATCAGTAAGAACATAACTACGACAGATCATAATTTCTCCGCTAACATTTCACAGCACACTATCGTTTTACTATCTAAGTTAAACGCGTATTTCATAATTTTCTATGAATATGTAATTCATAGTAAAACGCTGAATGGTGAATAATAAACTTCACATTAAATGTTCGATGCAAAATGCCTAACAGATCAGAAGCTCGAAGATGCTTATAATAAGAAATACAGGATGGTGAAAAACTGGAAATTAAAAACATTAACAAATACATGTCTTGCCTAATACGATTGACAGGGGGATCTGCCGTAAATGTACCAATCAATCAACGGAGTACATAAAAGAAGGTTCGTTTCGTACTCAGCCCAATTAAAGCGCCCCAGGGCTCAGATGTACTATCGCAAAAGTGCCAATAGGTATACTTTTCGAACCAAATCCCGTGCACTCGACCAGATCTGAAGACCACATCTGTTTAACACCTTTACTGCTATTGGTCCGCAACTCCGCACAAATAGTTTGCGGACCAATAAACGCGACCCTTTTTTTAAAAACCTTTTGTTTAAAAAAAAAACTTAGTCTCTGTTAATGATCCCAGATGTTTGACCACCGTTTTTCGACCAATAGGAATAAAACAAAAAAAGGGACAAAGAAATAGAAAGTTTTTAACTGTTTTAACGCTGGAAGCAAGGATAGTCCTTACGGGGGTCCGATACTGAATTAGTTGACTGTACACTCTTCTTGATCGTTGGAGCGTCATCTTTAAATTTCCGTCGTTAAGATTTAATTTTTATCAAGGTCCCCCTCACGCGGGGAGAGGCAACCTGTCGCGCCAAATATTTTCCTCCGTAGTTTTTTCCCTCCTTCGATGGCACTTACTCGCCTCCCCTCTGTACGAATTTTTTTATCATTAAAACTCGGAGTGGGGTCGCCGAACCCGGCGTTGCCAACTCGCGCTGTCATAACAAAACAAAATCATACGGAACCCACGTAATTTGCAACATCGCTTTTTTTACTATGAATTTTTAAGGTTCTAAATGATTAAAGAGGCGTGCTATGCATTTTAAATATTTTGCGGGAGGATTGGCGTTTATTACTGAATAGAAATTATTCATAAAGCACCAACATCTCCTTTAGATCTTCTCTCAGTAAAATTAACCATACGCTCATTTGTAACATAAATCCACTAAATAATATTATCAACAGCAACATACCTATACTACAAATATGTGCTGTATTTGTTCCCTTAATCTTCTTTAATTCTATCTACTTAATCAAAAGCACCCAGTTCGTCCAATCAATACCAATCGTTACTAATAAATTCATTAACCCCGTCAATGTATGAGGTATTACGCAGTGACGATTTAAGTCCGTTTGCGGCCAATAACAGCCGGATGACACATTTCACTTAGCCTGAATGCGGCCGTAATTAAGCCGGCTACGTGATAATTACCGACCCACTGACACCTCGCCACGATTCATTCCCTTCAACGAACCGCTCACACCTCCATCTTTGTTTTCCTTTTACCATTTACTTGATGCTTATTAAGGAACACTTTATGATAATGGAAACAAAAGACAATAGAATAAATACGTTAGACGTAATTGCGATCGTTTATTAACAGAAAAAGAAAAGTAGCGAAGAAAAAGACAACTTATCTTATCAAGCACCTAAACCATAATTAAGTCCAAGAAAAGAAAGAAAACGTGGCGAAGTTTCATCAAGTGTTTACATAGAAGCTAGCACTAAAACATTGGAACAAACAAAATTAACGTAAGTAAGGTTGAAAAGTTGTGGAAACAGAACTCTTATAATCTTGTTAGAACGCAGACGCAGCGGCTAATCCTCATCCCATCAGCTAATTAATCCTGCCAAGTTTATTTCTCAAAACTTGGTGCGGAAGTAATTTCACGCCAAGGCATTAGTGGGGAACGAACTTCACACTTAGCTACTCGGTAAACACTCATGACGTTTCCTAATTAACGGACGCAATTAGTGGTCGAGCTCGATGGACCAGTGGGGGGTGGGTGGGGGTGATAAGTGGCCAGGAGCGGAAAAAGTTAGGAGAAAATTCGAGGGCTTAACATGGGGCGAACGTGAGGCGCCCCAGACGTTGGGTAGTTGCACGTTCTTACTTCGTACTACGGTTGTCTGGACTTAGCGACCTTGGACTTTTAGTATGGTAAACTGTTTTGATTGTGTTGAACGTTTTCCTTTTTTGTTTTTATATAAAGTTCAGTATGACAGGAATGAAGTTTGACTCTACAAAAATGAGTATTGTGTTTTAAAAACCAATTCTGAAAGTGACATGCAGATTTGATACAAACATCAGTACTCTGTCGAAAACTTGCGGTCTCTGGCACAATCGATGACGTGACCCAGAGCCCCAAAAAGTCGACGGCACGTCATCCTGTCATAAGACCCGAAGCTCTCACTTTAAACAGACAACTTCAATTCTAAGAGAACCTACACACATTCTTAGAAAGTAAGCCACTACTCATCGTTGCGTGTCTTAAAATATTATTCCACAAGAGTCTGAACATTTGCATCTTAATTACGAATTCGTGATTGTCCGAAGAGACCAAATGAAAAATATCTCGCACCCATAGTCTCATCTTATTAGCATTCCGCCCCCGTGCTTTTGTGATGAGTAATTGCTTCTTTAATTCGCGTCATCCATCCTCAAAATAGGGCAATTTTTCATTCAGCTTCACGGGCCTTATACACTTAATGGCAATGAAAAATACACACGTCTACCTTACAGGATTGATGGTAAATAAATATAAAATTTTCGCATAATTTGATGTAGATTTTTACATGAGTAACATTAGGATTTTTTTGATAGAAAGTTTCTTATAAATAATTTCATGGTCCTTTTATAATAGTAAATAGGCTCTAGGTATGGCTGCATTGGGTATACCTAAGCCATGATAGTTATCTGAGGTGGTTGAAAGAAAGTAATAGCTTGAAATAAGTAAACCATTTCGTTAACTGTTGGAAATGGTTTACTTATTTCAAGCTATTTAGTACCGCAATGTAATTATGTCAGATGACTCGAAGATATTTTGACGCATGGTTGATCTGTAATTTTTCAGCTGGTAGCCATACATAATAAGATATATCTACATAGACCAACATGTCATATTAATCCGAATCTATAAACTTCATTGTATAACCACAGTCTCCTACGATTATTTTCCTCATCGGTAAATTACAAGGGAATTCTCCACAAAAATATTTGCTTCGGTAACCAAGCATCATTACTAGGACCAACAACTGCTTAAAAACCAAAATCGTTACCCGTTGTTTGCGGGACCGTGGCTTCCCTTCTCTGCCTTTAATTTATTCCCCAAAAATATAAAAGGATTCTGAGGAATCGTTAGCGATATTGTAATTTGATTATTTGTATTTTTTTCTTATACTTTTAATCACCGGGCTTTGCCGAGGGAGGGAAATCAGATTTCAATTTCAATTAGAGAAGGATCTTCGTGGAAAAATCCGAATCGAGTGAATGAGTATTGATGAGTTTGGTCGTTAATATAAATGAGTCATTTTAGCGGGGGTGCTCAATCAGCCTTTTTATTTGTTCTCTTGTTTGGAAGATGCCAAAATTATTTGCCTATGATTCTTTTGGTCTGATTGCCGCGCATTAGATAATGTGCCAATTTTAAGTGGGTAGACGTAGGCATAATGGAATTGGGGCATTCCGAGTTCTAAATGAGCCTTTTTGTAATAAAATAAGGTACATACAAGTAAGGTACACATAAACGAGACTAGTCAGAAGCAAAAAGTCTGACATCCAGTCTTACTAAGGGGTATCGAATTACCCAGTTACTGGGTTGTGTGGAGATCAGATAGGCAGTCGCTTCAAGTAAAATACTGGTACTCAGCTGAATCCGGTTAGACTGGAAGCCCACCGCAAGATAGTTTGGGAAAAAGCTAGGCAGATAATGAAGTAAACGAGACTCTGAATCATACAATTACATAATATCTTGACCACCACTGATACTTAAATTGTACCGGGAAATTAATAGAGTTGGCGAAACCGAGCGCTGGATCCAGACACTACCCCCGTTGCACCATTTCAATCCTCCATTTCCGAACAAAAGCCAAACAAAACAGCCCAATTACCACGTCTTACTTCCTAGCGGTTGGAAAACCCTCAAGACCTGAAATCAAAAGCAATGCCACGTCATAACGTAATATCAAACAGCAGGATAATTAGAGACGTTGCGATTGCACGCAAGCCACAAATAATTCATTAGCGGTGCCGTAGTTCACCGCATACAATCACTTAGACTGTCATGCACCACGTTTAAACTTACCAAGTGGAGTAATTACTGCACTGAAGCGGCCCACGCTGAAAGGTTAGAAATAATTGGATAATAAGGGGTGTGTTATGCACCGTAATGACACGTAGTTACCTGCATGTCGCGCCCGCAACAAAGATAGCGCAAACCAAACGACTACAACCTAAAATCAATGTTTACCCAACAAACAATTCCAAAATGAAAATTCAATTCTTTCAAGTAACGCGCCGACACGAACCAATTAGAAAACGGATGTCAAGGAAGCCGCAATTAAAAGCTATCCTCGAATATCTTCCGACTTAATGACTTCTTTGCTTGTTAATTCCTTGTCGCGAAGGAAAAAACTCGGAGTCGGATTAATTCCAAGTGCAAGTCGATTGTTTGCATAAGCCTCGACGGGGAAACATCACCTCGCCGCCACCGGCTTAAAAAAATAATTAAAATTCGTAATCACTCTTGACTCGACCCCCCGGGGGAGCTGGCTTCCGACCGCGAAGCGGACTCGACTCGAGATTTTCACATTGAACGACACGAACGTCCCCGCAAATTCGTTTATATGACATTTTAAGTAATTTGTGTTACTCGAATGTTGTAAAAATTACTTTATTACGAGCTGCGATTCCCATCGTGGCGTTGTTCAAATAGTGGCACAAAAGCCTTGTTGGAATGTTTATGGACGTCTTAAAAAACTCGAACGACATACGGTAGGAAAGTTTCCGAGTCGCTTCGTTACGGCTACCCGCAAAATATGAAAGCTTAGTTCATCCCTTGCATGTTCACCGGTAGTTTTCTACCCTCTTAACAACATATTTCGGCATATTTCGATTACCATAAAGCGTTTCGTGTGATGTATATTTACGTTTCATTATTTGTACTTATTTCAGTGGTTACATGCATTAATTTCTTCACTATGTTGTGTATAACATAACCTTTAATAACCCCCTGGATATGGCCCGGTTGGCCATAATTTATGTACCCACATAATTATACAAAATAATTGCAGGTGGTAACACAATGCATTTTTGCATGAGGCTTCTAGTCTCAAATAAAACTGAGTTAAGTAACATTGTAGGCAGTAACTTATGATCGGCGTTCATGCTTCATTCTAGCATATTGTCGGCCCTCAAGTACCGTTGCTTACAGAAACATGACATAAACTGACTTAAATTGCATGGCCAGTTATTTCTACAATTGCTGTTATTAGTAGCAATAGTTACTAAGGAAATTACCTCATTAAATATTTAATTAACGAAGCTTGATTCATAACATTCTACATTGATTTTTTATGTATTATAAAAGTATACATCTCAAAAATATTAATTCCCTAGGGGCTTTAACATCATTATCGAAACATTTCGCGATCTGCTCCTCTAATAGGATGTAAAATAACTCATCACAATGGCCAGACATTTCTTTCGTACATTCAAAAGAATCCGAGCTTATCATAGCCTTAAATTAATAAGCATTCAAGTCGAGCCAAGTAAAAATGAATAAAGCCCGTAACACCGAACAATAGCGTAATAAGGATGGTGCATTTTGTCTCTGAGAGCTCGCTTGCAAAACAACAATAATTCTTCTTTCCGTGAAAAGATTTTCAGCGTTATTCCACTTGAAATTATTATATTTTTTTTCTTGTCGTCGTCTTGCCATTGTCTCGGACGGGAGGTAAGTAATGAGGGAAATTGGGGGCTCTTGGCCGGGGCTGAGGGACGCCAAGATTTGCGTGGCCGACCGCCGGCTAATGCCGAATAATGAAACAGCTTTGAGATATTCTCCGCTCAGCGGTCGGGATTTATTAGATTCAGCCAAACGGAATTAGGCACTTACAAAACGTAGATATTGCTATAACTATGTATACTTGCCCTTAATAAAGTTTTACGGTCGGTACGCATTTGGTGATCAAATTAAATCGGGCAGTGAAATCAAAAATTTCGAGACATTTATTGTTGGAAATCAAAAATTATTTGGTTAAAATTCAAAATTTTATCCGGAACATACCTACTGTGATTCTGTAAAGAGTTCTAACAAAAGAAGAAACGCTACCGAAAAATGACGTAAAGTTAATTCCGACATCGGATGACGTAAAGCGATCAAGATAACCCACTCACAACAACATTCTTGTTTAAAACGAAGACTTATTTAAAATTTTGTATAGCGTACATCTAAGAGTAGCTAAAGACGGCATAGAGAAGACTGCGACTTTCGAACACGTTATTTTAATTTAAAATCTCCACTATAAGTAATTGTTACGGTAATTTGTTTAAAATCATGAAAGAAAGAAGAATTTATTAAGCAAAATAAAACAACAAATATTCGTGTACTTCCAAGCACAACAAACCGCTATAACAACGTAAAAAGGCAAACAAAATATGAATACAATTAGACCAACCAGTCTTATCTCAAGGATTTTCTAAGGTTTTTTCCAGCTTAACTGTACCTATTACCCCGCAGTGGTCAGTCGCGTGTTTACAGTCAAGTGTCGTCTGTAGGATTCCTTAGATCCTAGTTTTCGCTTTATTCGAGACTCGGAGACGAGTCGAGAGCAGTTTTACTGTATTTTTTCTTACCATTGTGTTTGTTAGAATTCAAGTCGTCATTAGTTTTGTGTGTCCGTGGGTAGATGTCTCTTTCAATTGTGTTGTCGATAGTAACTGTTTGTGTTTCGTGGATTTTACAAGTGCCTGTTAAGGTTAGAACTTTTAAGAAATATAAACTTTCGAAACATTTTAATGTGCTGTGTTATTTGGTAAGCATATCATTAATTTTTCTTTGGTAAACTATGGGATCTTTACATGTTCTGGAATGATTTCAGAATCTTTACAGAGAATGATTATTATTGATGTGTACTTGCTACGCAACATAAAATTACAATACACCTGCTCCAGAGTTGTCAAAATCCATATAAGCCCAACAAAAACCAAACATCGATCTCAATTTAAATTGGATAAGCTTGCACAATATCGGCGGCAATAATCCAGCGACCACTCACTCTCGCGACGTCCCAAACTCAAACATTACTTTTGTAGTTTCCTATTTACATATCCCCAAAGCGGCTTTCTTCGTGAACTCCAATATTTCTTGGCTCGTACTCGACCCAGAGGTCTCCCATCCAGCATTTTTAATCTCGTTGGTCGGATCTGCACGTGGGCCCGCAACCCCTCTATGTTTACCTTCCGAAATAGTTTAACGGGAACAATTTGCATCTGCTTATGCGGGGGCCGTCCTCGGTTGTTAACTAGTCTCCTTCGTCTTACCTTTTCAGAGCCAATCGTATATCAATATGTATTCGTTGATATAATGTTTGTTTACCATGAATCTGAGGAGTTCGGTAGCAAAATTTTAGTAGTATCATTCTCTTTACAGGGTTCTAAGTTCCGATTAAGTCTTACGGAATTTGGGTCATAAGAGGTTTTGATGGATCATAAGCAGTCAGTTTATTTCACTTTCATTTGGTTTTTTTTTATACTTAAGCGAATATTTATGGGACAAAAGTTTTTTTTATAGAGAAATATCGGTAGTGATATCTATAATATCGGTAGTGATATCTATAACTTCCTGTTGAACACGATTTAAATAATTTCTCTATTATTTTAACGCACGCTCTTTTATTTTTACATTAAAATTAAACAAAAAAAGAAATGTTGGAAGTCGCCAAAAGTAATCCTATGTACACATGAGTGTTCCACAAAGATATGGGCAGGTTAGAGACGTAGTCCTAATCGATATCCTTATAATGATTGCTGGAGGAGCTCGCATACGAAATAAGGAGGGTGCTTGACGGCGGAGGTGTCCGGGGGCGGGGGTGGGTCGGGGGGGAGATATGAGACGATTTAGATTTTTTCCCTCTTCTATTCTTTCGTTTTTTTGGGGGAGCCCCCTCGAAAAGGGTGAGGAATTTAAGACGGCAACGCGCGATCGATTTTTCGCGCATGCATTGGTATTCTCGTAATGTCTTACTTGAGATTAGAGTTATGCTTTTTTATGTTCCGCTTAGCTTTGCTCTTCTAATGTGCGATACACGTGTGTTTTGTATGATTTTTGACACTAGTAACGTTGGCAATAGTATCTATAATGTTACCTCATGATCTGCAAGATGAAATAAGAATGGCAAAACTGTATTTATCACTTAATCTTGTAATAGGATACCTACTTCAAGAGCATAAAAAACAAATCATTATCTATAAAAACCAACAAAATTACAAAAGACAATAAATTATTACAAACGTGTACACAACTTAATCCTTAACTCACAAATTAAAAAGCTACTTAATCAATTTCAATAAAAACCCACACACCTCATCTTAATCAAAATTTATTAAACAACAGCAAAGCATCAAATTACGTTAAATATTTATTAAAAAAAAAACATAAAAACACGTCATTTGTAAAGATAAATAAAAAAGGGAAATATTTTCCATCATTAATAGATCACTGGCGAGGAAGACACAAAGGCAAGGCGCGACTCGCAGTCAAAGGGGCTAAAAGCCTTCGGCCCACAAAAAAGTCTCAATTAAAAACCTGACGGAAGCTTTTAGAAGGTAATCCCTCAAATTGTTTCCAACGCCCCCTCATTAGCACCAAAAGTGTTAAAAAATAAACTTTTTAATCTTTATTACTCGACGACTGCGCTAAACGGGTTAAATTATTATAGAACAGGCGCTATCTCATTTTTTATTCTTAAACCCTTCGCTCGCGTAATTTATTAGTGACTGTAGACTTGGCTTTTGAAATTTTTAGTCTATGTTTAATTTAGACGGCGTCTGTCATAATTGCGGGGAGGTTTGACGCGATTTATCATTATTCCTTGGCTGCTCGCTTCCCGCCTTTCTTGAGGAAGATTTTAATAATCATGCTTAGAAAAACAGGCGTTGATAACTTTATTCTGTTTTTATTTGTTTATTTAATAAGTTGTTTTAATGTTTAATTGGATTTTTTGTGGGTTGTTTACAGTTTGTCTTTTAACGCCGCATTTTTTTCGATTAAGGTCAAGTTAATTTAATCATATTAATCTATATTTGTAGCTATTCATTTGTTTAGATAAAGTCACAAACAAAATAAAGTAGAGAATAGGACTTTTTCAAAAAGCTGTTTTATTTTGGTATTCATTCCGTTAGGCAAGAGAATTAGTGGTTCCAAAAAGTTCTTAATTTGAAACAATCGAGCGCTTTTTGTACAATCCAACTCACCTCTAAATTGAATTCCACCCAATTTGTTACACAAAAAAGAACAAAAATAATCCTAACGGAACAAACTTCACTAATTACACGAATAAATCCAAACAATCCAGCGCTGAACTCGCGGCCCCAACAAACTGAGCGAATTAAAAAGAAAAAACCGACAGATGGACAAAAAAGCATTTCCTTGACAAGTTTTATTTACCATAAACATTGTTACAGAAAACGGAGGCCGGATGAAAAAGTTCGCGTTCATTAAATCCATTAATTAATTCAAATGAAACCGCGACAAAACATTTACATTCCTCGCCCCGCTTCCCTTTTAGACAAGGAAAATCCGAGTCATTCAAGATTTTTCCTTGCAGACCGTGGCCACTAAATGGAAATTAAGCGTTTAATAAACCGACCGATGGTGGCTAGAATTAATTAATACTTCGACTTGTCTTGCAAGTTTTTCTTACCCTCTCAAGTTTCATGTCTTGGTTGATAGGTACCAGGGGCCCAAAGGTCGAGGGGAGCACTTTATAATGGTGTAATAATTAAGACAAAGTCCCTTGTTTCGGTGATAACACCACTAATTATTCATTTCGAATGCGACATCGAGATTTTATGGGGTGACGATTTGTAATGTCATTGTAAGAGAGTACGTTTTCGTTGTAATTTTTAAAGGAATTAATGTTGAGTTCTGAGTGAACTTTATAGCTTTCTCTCCGTTTATTATAACAGTAAAGTTCATAATAATGTCGTAAGGGTCAACTGAGTGTGAAGAGAACGAGTAAATTCTTAGTTTTGATTTTTAAAGCGGAGAAGAAATGTGTGATTTAGTTGAAGAAAAGTAATTAGAACTAAATTGACAACACTGAATAGCATATTCAGCCTGTAACGTTCCCTTCGCTAGGAAAGAGGCCTCCTCCTTATAATAAAAAGCCACTTTGCGGATCTGGTGTGAGTTTTTCAATGTCTTCGAATTTTCTGATCTAGGACGTGCCAACTTAGGTTTTATTCCACGGCCTACGGCGCTAAAGCCTCCATTACAAAGACATTGAACATTTTACAATCAACGTTGCCACTAGCAAGGAAATGACAGCTCTAAGGAGAACGGAATTCGAACCATCCTCAAGAATCATAGATAAATTTCCTTACACCAAATATTTTAACACACTACAACTAAATATTTCTTAAGTGTCGTCAACGCGGTGCCTTTACATTAACATGTAGTACCTTCCTACCTTTATTTGTCAATTAGGTGGTGCGCGCGCGCTTCTTAAGTGCCAGGGAATTGGTTTACCGCTCCTATAAGGAATTTCATGGCTATTGGAGCTCGTTTAATGTTTAGTTATTTAATTAGATCCCTACAAGTTACCGTTTTCGACACGACATGTTCGGATTAGGGTTTTCCTGGCTGGTTCAGTTAAGGGCCTTTTATGAGGCTTCATTGTTTTATTAGCTGCAGTTTTCTTTTTCTTTTTAAAACCTTGATTTATGCTTTAGTTTCTTTAATTTGAATTTGGAATGGAATTCGTCGGTTAGCATAGATACTGGGTAGAATATCAAAGAAATATTATAATTTTATAACCAAAAGGTATTTTAAATATCGCCTATTATTATACAAAATTCTTGTTTATTAATATCATAAACAAATACCAATATTACCAATGTTTCTCAATTTCAACATTAAAATGACATTCAGTAGCAATTTTATCATACATTATACCAATATTTGACACCCGAAATAGCAGCGTTTAGAAAAATATCGGTGTCGGTAAATCTCTAATATTTATATACAGATATAACTGTTATATTAGTCGATAGAAATATTTTGACAATGTGTGATAATATCGGCTTTGGTGAGGATTTACATAAGACACACATCATGACGGTTATTTATTATGGTGGGCAAGCATAATCAATGCCAAACATACTAAACGACATTTGATAGAAATTAGATGGTCTTTTGTTTGTCGAATTATTTAGGATGGGTCAGGGAGCCAAGAAATTGTAGAAATCCCTTTCAAAGGTTTTCGTATTTTAACGACAAACAGCCGGATCGACGTAGTAGCTTACATCAACAGAATACATTTCTGACTTGTATATCACCGTGACCGCAGATAGTATGCCATTTTGTGGAGGCCCTCTGATCAGCAGATTCATTAAACATTTCCTTAATCCAAATCCCGTCAGAGTTATACCATCGGAACACTAGTTATTGCCCCAAATGTGCTCTTATTTGTGTAGGCCACTAATTTAAAATCATTCGTTTTTCACGCGAACGAATCTTAGCGCCCACGAGTCGTGATCGCGCTTACATCACAAGTCAACCCACGGGAACAAGCGCCAAAAGAAAAAAAAAACGCACAAAAATATTCTCCACACAAAATTATCTCAGCATAAACGCCATGTACCAGGCTCGATCTGATAATGCGGCCCATTAATTTGAACAAAGTTCGCGTCGACACCGCCGTTGGCCTTATAAAGGTGAGGCGACAAAATTTATAAGTTCGATTACTTTAATCTTGGTTAACTTATGCGAGTACAATTTCAAAGCTGACAAAAGAAATGCAAGCAATAAATCGAGTGTCTCTTATCTGTTGTATACCTGTATTGTTGTTGGCGGTGTCGGTGTAATCTAGACTAACATGGGGTAATTAATATAATGAAGTAGGTAGACGAGTGGATCACGCGAAGTTTTTCGTCGCGTGTGCCCGTGACGCCGCGGGAAGTGGCCACTTCCTCAGGCTATTTCGGACTGTGAATTATGCAACCGTTCTGAATATTTGGTGTCTTTTTGTGGCTTATGTGTGGAAGGTGAACTAGACGTCGTTAATTATGTCTCTATGAAAAGCAATGACCCGAAAATCTTAAAAAAAAAACCACTGCAACCGAACGAACAGTGTTCATTTCTGAACCGTGCGTGTATTCTAAACTCCACAAAATGCCAATTTACAAACCATCCACATAATATTTAAAATATTACCAACGCTACCCCATAACGAAAGCTTACACTAATCAATTTAGGAGCACTAATGAGGACAATATAAATCGATGTTCTTAATCCGAGGCCTGTGGTAATAAATAAAGGCATAAGAGCACGAACCATATTTCTCGATTAAGTGCGAAAGTGAGGCGGTCGCGCTACGCGGCCGGCAGAGGGCGCGCTGCCAGCGATAAGAGATGATGAAGCGATGCTGCGGAAGTGTGGCGTTTTGAGGAGTAAAGAGTTGAGCGGACAGAGTTGACCATGGAAGGTTGACGAAGTTATCAAAAGAGTGAGAAGAGTAGGTAGTCCTGTTGATGGGTGCTACAGTTAAATATAGTGTCACAAGTTTAAAATAAGCATCATTTAGCGATTTTTTCACCGATTTCAAAATCTCAGCATTTGACCGGATTATTTAATTAAAGATTTTTTCAAAAATAGATAGGACCCTGGGAGGAAATCACCAAAAATAGGTCCATGAGGCAAGCAAAAATGTGCCTCTGGAAAAATTTAGTATATTGGCTGTATCGCTTCACTCATGTAATGTCCCCTAAGCTTTAAGCTGAAACGCAGCGATGCCGGGCGGTAGGCGCGCGTCATTACCTGAGCAGGATTGGTCACGCAAATCAGATCCGCGCTGTCCACGCAATTATAATCAAGTACGCCACGCCACTCGTAATTCTAAAGTAATCAAAGGTTTAGCCATCTGTTTGTGAATGTATTTCATGGATCCCGCAGCCTACGTAACGAGAAATGCGAACCGTCAGCCCGCCACTTTATGTCGCACTAAGTTCACATTTTATGTACTTAAATTTAAATATTCGAACACAATTTATATTCGAACATAGAATGTGTACACAATATTTATTTAGACAACCAAATAAAAGTTAACAAAATATTGATACAACGGCAACAATAGAAACCTAAAAATTATTAGTTGCATTGTTGACGCCCGGGTCCATAATCCTTAGGAAAGCTTCTTACCATAAATAATACGTGTAGCTGCTAGCTATAATAGTGAATGCGTAGGCGCAACGCTACAGATCGACAGTCCTATCCTGATTGTAAATCAGTGCTGGCTGGAAAACTATTAGGCCGAGCCTTCGAATTGAGCGGGCACGAAAGCCTGATATACATATATTACGGTGTAATGCGTCTTTATCCTGGCATTATACGAGCATTTCTCCGACTTTAGATAGATAAAACAACCACAACCAAAAAAAAACTACAACATCATACATTCCCATCGAGCGAACATTCCATCTTTAACATATTCAAAATAATTTGAAATTAGAACAATTATGTGACAAAAAAGGCGAGTGTCAATTGTCTGTAACGCATACTACTGGCGGGGCCGGTCTCCGCCCGTTGCTTGTAACCCGCTCGTCTCGAGGCCGTCCTGAGCTGACGGACATTTCGACATGGCGTGTCTTAGTATAAACACCTCTGATTCATACGTTGTTCATGTTTAGCTAATGGCTACGGCTTTCTAGGTGTCACAATGTTTGGTGTTTTTTGTTTGGTCCCGTTAACTGGTTCTGCCTTTGTTAGAGGTGTGCGAATTATTTTATTGAGGCACCAATTTAGGTATCAATATTTTATTTGGATACCAAGTTGGCCAAATGACATGAAAGATCATTCAAAACGATGACGTGATTTGAAGGCAAAAACTGATTCTTCAAAAGCCACCTATATATATACTTGCCGATTACATAAAAACCTCCATTACATATAAGACAGTATAAAATATAGAGAAGTTACACAAAAAACTCCACCTGACATCACCACAATACAGCAGGTACATTGCATAAACATTTCAGAGACATTGTAGCGAAACAAAACCGACGAAAAAAAAAAGAATGTTCCGTACAAACATAATATAATGAAGATATAAATCGCTGTTATCTTGAACAGGGCTCGTGCGAAACACCTAAGGAGATATCGTAATAGAGAAATTACTATAAAATAATCTTGGTGTATATGTGTTTGTTGTAAGTCGATAGGGATAGGGTCGTCCCCACGTGCGAACATCGCCGACATGGTCGCTGTGTTGATTGTAATTTGTAGTGCGCGAGCGCATGTCCGGCCGTACTGGGGTATTCTGCAACTATTTGATGTCTTGTTTCAGTTCTGCGAGGAGATAAACACGTTTGAAAGATACGAGAGACGTTTTGTATCGGCATTTAAGTGTTGAAGTTCCAGATGTTTTTAAAGGTAATCTATTTTAGCAGACGTCATCCATTTGGGATCAACACACACACATTTCGCTGTTAAATAGATAGAATACTCTTTATTATCTACACCAAACCGGTACAATATTTGTCTTTTACTTTTAGCTATAAAAATAAAACTCTTGGAATTCCTTCGCTATTATAAACACTTCCATCAAAACACCTTAAAATTCCAATGTCACGCACATTTATCTTTCTTTATTTTACCCAGAAACGATGTCAACAGTAGTAAACAATTAGTATGTCAACTCTCGACCACGTGCAGGTTCAGAGATCAACAGTATTGCCAACATTACGATCGCGATGGACCAACCTAAGCGACACCGTCCTAAGCGACACCAACCCATTAACATCCACCTTTATTTACTAAAAAAAAGAAACTTTTTTCATAATAATTTATGACGAAGTTAAGTCTACTTAATTATTCTCTAATGTTTAATTTATTTCTGTTTCGATCTTACGTTAATATTTGCATTTTAGGTAAACATGTCGTATTAGTCATTGGTTAACGGAAACGAATGTTAATGTCAACAAATTTGACGGTCGATGTCAACGGCTTTTATAGTCGCCATATTTTATTGTGTAATGGACAGATGTGGAGATGTATGACAGACTTGAGTATTTCTAAAATGGTGTTCGTAAAACATGTCTTAATAAGCTCAATATTTTTTTACTGTAGGAAATAAGATTATTTTTATCCGTTGGATTTCTTATTTCAAAGATGGCAGTTATCATGCATCCTAGGCCAAAGTGTCTGACTGACACAGTGTCTGTCAAATTTTTTTATGCAATTTCTGGCCACGTAATATTTTAAATCCTAAAATCTAAATCACACATAAAATACTTTTTCCTGTAAACGTAAACCACAGTCCAGAACAATACAGCCCAGCTTTAAAAACTGCGACGAACAATAACTTTAAACGCGCCTTTTAACTTTAAACGAGCATTAAAAGTGAGAATAAGCCAAAGGCTTTGTCTCCGTGGCTGGCAATGGTGTAATTTACAACCTGCCCCGGGAATGTAGCCACGAGGACTCGGGGATTAGTCCATCACTAGTACTTTATGCACCACGCTGCAAATTATCGCGTCGCCTTAATTGGAATGGGAGGATTTAGTTTAATTAATAATCAATTTGGATTTACATCGTGGAGGCTGATTTGTGGTTGATATGGAGTGTAAAGGAAGAGCTCGTGGCTAAATAATAACAGCCGCACGAGTGGATCTTTAAGGTTAAGCCGTGCTTACCGAGTTGGGTCCGTGGATGGGTGACCATAATGACGTTACGTTAAGCCGTTGGTCCCGGCTGTCATTTGTAGATCTTTGATAGCCGTTAAGAGAGTTGGTTAGAAGTCTGACATCCAGTCTTACCAAGGGGTATCGTATTACCCAGTCACTGGGTTGTGGAAGGTCAGATAGGCAGTCGCTTCATGTAAAATACTGGTACTCAGCTGCATCCGGTTAGACTGGAACGACCACAAGATAGTTTAGGAAAAGGCTAGGCAGATGATCATGGAGTGTAAAGGAAACGGAGATTAAAAGTAAATAGTAAAGTGAAGATTATTGCTGCAGAAATGGCTTTCCGTTATACTACAGTTATACTAGTAACTATAAAAACAAAGCTACTATAGTCCAAAAAACATGGAACTGGGTACAAATTGTAATCTTACGTTTGAGGGTAAATACAAATACGCTTTAGGGCTACGACAGTACAAAACAGAACCACAGTAGCCTCTGCCCTCAAAAGTCTATAACAATATAAAACCAATCAAGTCAATACAAGGTTTTTTAAGCATCGATATTACAAGAATTTTCGATATAGCAGAAATACCCTGCAGCGGAAATATGCGGGCAATCTGAATGGGTGTGGAACGAGTTTGTTAGGTACGCCAAATTTTAAATTGCTTAATTTTAAAAGATTGCGACGGATTGACAAATAAGCGGAATATAATTGGAAGAGGAAATAATAAAGTTTCTCAAGTAATTCGTACATGTTTTTAAGTTGAAAGCGTACTTCATTTATCTGATTATTTTTTATGTATGGACTTACCTACTTATATGCATTGGGACATTACTTCTTTTTAAAACTTGACAGTCCCACTTAGTCTCTACGTTGAGACTATAAGCTTGGTCAGGAAAGTCCTTCTTCGTTTGCTCTTATATCGAGCTTTATTTTATTTAACCAGAACACTTCACCTTCAAAGGTGCATATTTCGTCATGTCATTCATGGCCAAATGAACAAATGCCCAGTTTTTCGACCTATTTTTAACCGACTACAAAAAAAGAAGGTTATTCTATTATAGACATAACCAGTTTATGCGGATCTCTCATTGCACGGGTTATCTATACAAAGCGAGGCCATGTTATACTGGAAATGTATACCTAGATGCGTGTGTACAAGTGGGTATATCCTAATTGCATGGTAGTTATGATTCTAAGGAATATATTTATTTAGCACTGGACTTGGTAATAATTAATGACGACCATGTCAGTATTACAATAAGAAAATCGTTTTAGAGATTTTTTCAAATAAGTTAATTGTATTTACCCAGCCATTGACAGTGTTTTATTAGTATCCAGCTATTTCATGCCAATCCCTAACACGACTCTTAACATTTACTTTTTTTTAAAGAATATTGTGAACATAAGTATTTCCCCTGTCTATGCCTATCTAATTACCACCAATCAATAAAAAAACTAAAACTACCACCGAACACTTACAAATCACAGGTAAATAAAACTTACTAACTGAGCAAACGGCTGTAATTTCTAACATCCTCATATTTGTTGTTATTCTCAAGCACACAGTAAGAACATCTCAATTTAAGGCATCCTTACTCTGGAAGCTCATTTTCATGATTACACAGCAACCAGATGTTACTTGTGTGCTTCTTGACTTTCTCTGGATTCTCAGGCATTTCTTCGTTCTTCTTCTGCCTTGTCTTATTGAATCCTATAGCTTCAGGATTTAAACATACTTTGGCAAATCCAGGGCCTGGGACTTCAAAACACCTTCATAAAGGTTACAGAATTATAAGTGTTACATGTTGAATCGGTAACAGAATCAAATGTGTAACAGATATGTATCTGTAACAGATATAAAAGTGTTAACAGTGTTAATAAGTGTAACAGATAAACGCAGCGTACTAAATCTATAATTGATTATTTCAGTTATACATATTAACACTGTTTTTAAAACAGTTTTAATAGAAAAACACATATAAAAGGTTACAGATTGATTCGGTAACAGTATTGTATCTGTTACATTTAAAAGTGTTTTTTCTGTTGAAACTGTTTTAAAAACAGTGTTAAAACACGTTGTTACGGTTACAATTTGAATCCCTGTTCAGGGCTGCTTTCTGTAAGGCTAGGGCAATTACGGTACCTAGTCAATTGACTAGGTACCGTAATTTGAATTGATTATTTAATATATTTAATTAAAATCTTATAATAATCTTAATCTTAAGACTTTTTTGGTTGTTTAAGTTTGTCAGTATTTCAGAATAACCCCCTGAACGTGGTTTTGGAAATAAGAAGTTATCGAATAAACGTTTGAGATTTTTTGTATGTGTGAAAGCGCGGTTATAGGGCGAGGATCAAACGAGCCGCGGTTAAATCACGGGTGGTTCACACTTTCCGATTTCTCTAAATAAGTAAAAAAATACCTACCCATTTTATTATTGATTCGGGACGAGAATCATTAGCATAGTCACCTCCTTGAATTTGACGAGGATGCAAAACAACACCTTGTATTGCTTCTATGGTCAAACTGCACTAAAATCTAGCCTGATTCTGTTGAACACCAGTGTTCAAGTTATATCACTTTCCACATTAAAAAGGCCTGCACTGTCATCAAAAACATCGCAAGCTCTTGTAGAATTATTACGATTACTGTCCAGAATAGGTCTGCAGTATTTACGCAGCCAATCAACTATGTTAACAGTCTCCATGAGGTGAAACAAATCGTTCTCATAGCTCAGAGCAAACGATACCTTGCCTTTTATGAAGCGTTTTACGCTACGCCAGACATATTCACTACTCGTTTAGAAGTTAACTTTAGTTTAACTATATGGATGTTAAGTTGTACAATGTTGTGAACGGATTTTTCTTAGTAAAATGGGCCTAAGTAACTGTAAACTGCAAAGGGTGAGGTTTTGGGATAGCCATTCTCGTTGATTTTTTCTATAAAAAGTCATCTATAGGTTTATCCTGACGTCTGGAGGACCCGACAGTAGACATCTCTAGAGCCCAAATACTAGCCATGGTGAACATACCAGGGGGTAATGCCAAGCAATCAAAAATAACACCTTCACGGTAAGCAAAATGTCTGTATCAAATGATCATCATTTCTGGAAGGCCTAGAATAAAGTGAAATTCTGTCAGCGACAAGAGGCAAAGTCAAAAGTGTTTAATAAATAAATAATAAAAGTTTATTTCGGAACAAAAACACAAGACTAGGTACAACAAGTAAAACGATGGTAGCTGCAAAAGTATTAACTGCAGCGGCGCAGCTAACAAAGCCCTTTCCCAAATTCACAATGGAATGATGTTCCATGTTAAAGGTTCTTAGTAGGTAATTAATTTAGATTCTTTTTTAATTTTTAATAAAAACAAAATATAAGATAAAAAAATAGAAATAAACAGTACGGTCATCATATCTAGGATGTATTTTGACGGTGAGTTAATGTGGTGATTGTCAATGAGGTGTCTGTGGCATGTGTGAAAGTATGGAACTATGTTATGGTAGTCCCAAACACTTTTGACTTTTCCGAGCTACCGAAAAGCTGACGTTAGCCCCTTGAAACGTTTTACAAATACGAATTAACGATGCTTTGGAACCGACTACCACTTGTCCATACCCTCTCATCTAAGTTAATAGCAGCCTCTGATCATAGTTTAAAACAGTTATTCAAAGCATTAAAAGTACGCGTTGGGCTAGTCCTAAAGAAAGAGAGACCACACGTTAAACTATGACCACAGTAACCATAAATAAACCAGACAACCCAAAATATTTGGAAAGCATTTCTCCCGATACCACTTAATAGTCATATTATGTTAATTAAAATAGTTACCTTATAAAATCACGCATGGGACACAAAACATCTTTATCATTTTTTTTTTCTGACAAGATGTATGGACGTAATAAAGTATAGGGCTACCACATAATTCTATCGATAATGGTACGCCTACATATGAATTAATTAGCACGTGATGTCGAACGGGTTCTCGATAGTCGATGCTTCGATAGACGATGTCAACGGTCCGGTATAAGAGAACGGAACTATGGCTTGGACATTTTTATGGTAGCGGATTAAACACCAATGAGTCATTTCTTCTCGACATGCTAGGGCGTGCGAGGCGCGCCTCTATTAGGTACTTACATGTTTACCTTTACGGATTGTTGTGTTTAGATAATGTTGTCTAGTGTTTTTTAGGCGATAAGCAGTATTGCAAGTGATTATATTGGAATAGAAATCAGTATTATCATATGTATGAATCTGAGAGACAACTTTTGAGGCCAGCATCATTCTTTAAATTCTGGTCCCATCTTGCGTTTTGTCAGTACTTCTTACCAACATAGATAAGTAGGAAGACCGCTAGGATGCCACATGATTACAATACGACATGGATAATGACAAGTTGCTATTGCATTGTGAGTTGCTCATCATTGGCTTTCACGGCTTGCGTGGGTTAGGCATGCACGTCCAAACATGCATATTCGGCATTCCATTGTACTGTTTTGATTGCATAGAAATGCCTTACAGAAGATGCCACTACCAGACACATTTTACTACCTTAAAAAGTATAATATCAAAGTAAATTTTAAAAGACATCTTAAACACCATAAGTTAAGAACGCGTGATTACTATCGGTACTATTAAGTGCACCTCCCACTGTTACTAATATATTTGAAATAGCCATAATGTTCATTGGATTGGACAAACTCTAGTTAACAAATATTTCCATCGCATGGCTGACCACTATTTTGTTGACGCTGTAAAAGGCACTATTCCTTATGAATGAACCGTGTGAGCGTGCGTGCGTGTACCGTGTTCACACGTAACGTGCACGTGTGTGCGTGTTGGTTTTTTGTGAATGGCCGGCGATATCCGGTCCTACAATATCGAGTCTACAGGTTTCGTTATCATCTCTCGGACACAGTCTAAACACAACATATAAAAATTGTGTTTTATTGCATTTTACAACTCTCCCGGCCCATGAATATCGATGAGACGTATCAAATAATAGAAGTTTTGAGTGAAAAAATGTCGAGTTGTATAACGTAGGTGTCAATGCGTCTACCATTTCTATCTAAACATCGATTTAAGGACGAAGAGTTAAAATTTTACATAACAAAAAAGACTGAATCGAGAGTTGAGATTTGGGGATATGTTAATTCGGTTTTATTCTGGTTCGAATAACGTATTCAAGCGGCGGCGTGGCTGGCTTGCTCGGCAAAAAACCTATAACCGAATATTTGGAATTGTGTCGACGCACTTTTACTGGTGTAAAACGAATTAACAACTGCGCCCGATTGACGTGATGAATAGATCAGTTTTTGTGAGAATAATATGAGTTCATACATAAATATGTCTGGCGTATTGATTATAGTGGTGTTCTAGTTGCCTAGTTAAGAGTGTGGCGTAAGAGTTCTAGTAGCAGCTATTAAATTAATATATTAATAGTTCACTTTTTCTTATTGAAACTAGACGTATCGTACATAACTACTTATGAAAGGATTCCCAAGATCTTTTTTGCTCTATTTTACTTATCATATTTCAAATTCCTTAGTATGGTGGCAAAATACATACATTATGGAGGAAAAAGTGAAGGTGTGCGAACAAAACACAGCCATCAAAAAAGGTGTATCAAGATTCTCCCGCTGAAGGCCTTGTATTACCCAATAATAAACTAAATTCAAACACTAAAACAAAAACAAAACTAAAAGACAGAACAGTTGGAGCAGAAACAAAAAAGCCACCCTCACCAAACGAGGACACAGTTAGAGCAAAACAGGGACTTGCCTTATCAAAATTTAAATTTGGAAAAAAGCGGGGGCCTCGTCTCATTTCAATAACCGTTATTCGCGTCCCCTCCCCCCTCGCCGGCGTACCCCTCGCGTACCCCCCTGTCCCAAGCCCGACCGGCCGAACTATAGGTGATTGATAGCCCCAAAGAAACAATAGACAGTCTTCGAAACAGAACCACGACGCGAATCCTAATAAACGCTTTATTTTATTTGTTCAGAATAACAAGAGTCCGATATAAATATCGATATTCGACTTAGATACTTAGGAATTATTGACGCTGCCGATGCCGTGGAGAATTTTAAAAGTATTCTTTTACATATTCTCGTGAGGTTCTGATTTAAAATAAATCAACACACTTGGGTATGTAAGTGCCTATTAAAAATAGTGCGGAGAATTTTAATGGTGGATAATTGACGACAGCCTCTGTTTATTTCCATAAAAATCTTTGCAAATAGATACCCAGGTAAAAAGTGAATAGATTACATTCATTTGTATTTTTTTCAACTAGATTATTTCAGGCTTAGTTCTCTCTCATTCAGTACACATCAAAATTCTGGAAAGGAATCCTGGAATTTGTAGAAGCTATACAAAAAGCTAGGCTTGACATAAAAAAAGCTAGACAAATATCAATTAGCATTATGACAATGAAAATACTAATTTAATTTATTCCAATTTGCATACGAAGATAAATATAAATAATCATATTTGGTCACTGACCTTCGCCACATCCTTATGGCATATAAATCAGACTAATAGCAAGGCTACAATTCCGCTCTACCTAATATGATATAGTTACATCAAATTATACAATAAATGAGCATGCATGAGTACCCTTAAAGGCGTTTCTCCACAATTTATTTAATAAATTTTCGACGAAATTATACATTATAGTTTGCAGAAGTTAACTGCTCAAAATCACAGTGATATTGTCATGACAAGCCGTCTCATCGTTGTCACGCTTAAATGACATCGGGTCCTGTTATTAAACGTTTGCGACCGACGATATGTTCGCCGACTTTCAAAGACAGGTCTAACAATTACACACATTTTCCCCCATATTAAGTATGGTGTAAAAACAAGTAACATGTCGCGTCATGCGTGTTATTCGGCCCTCGTTATGATTATTCGAGCATGTAATTAGACGGCTTTTACTTGTAAGAGTGGTGCAGAATGAAAACGACATTACTAGTAAGAGAATTAACGCCAAAATCGTTTCAATAATGTATGCGCTGGATGGTTATAATTTCGGGATGTATGGACGCGTAGAACGGGGAACGCGAAACGATTTTGCATTGCTCGTTCTTGATATGCAGCGCAGTTCAACACTTAATCTGACTGCAATTTTTGCGCAGGTATTTAGAGATCTTGTATAGGACTTAGTGGTGTTTCTAGATATTATTTAGTTGTCTCATAACATACAGTAAAAGCTCTTTAGTGAACAATTATTTCGAGAGCTATAATGAGCTTATGGTATAAATTAGAAAAATAGCATCCTTTGTCATTAAGCATTTTTTGTCTTTTTAACAATCTGAGTCTACGTCATTACTTTCAATTCTGAACTTGAGGGTAACATTTTGCACACTTGCATTTGTTTCTTTTTGTGGCTGCTCTTCCACAAACACAACATTATATTCTTGTACCTCAAAGGCCAATCATAGAAATTCTCTTCGAACCAACTCGTCAACATTAGCATCCGTGTGTCCCACTCAGTCGTGGGTCGTCCATTTGCGCGAAAGCGTCTCCAACAGTAATTGCATTGCTTCGCGTTAGCTTCGTCGAAGGCATTAAACCTGAGGCCCATGGCCTATCGTCTGTATGCTATTTTACTGTGCGGTAAACTGCTTCTGTCTTGTCTATGTGTTATTGAAAAATGTCATGTGACGTTTACAAATTGTCATGAGAATTTGACAAGTTGTCATGTTTGTTTATGACATTAGATGTCAAACTTTTTGGTGGAATTTATCGAAGTGTGTAAGTGTGACTATTTAGTTTCTTATATATGTGTTGTCTGTCAAGGTACGTAAAAGATACATGTGTGTGTATAAAAATAGTTTACGTATGTTAATTTTTAATGAGTTATAAAATATAAATTGCTACGTCGTATAATTCGATTAAAAGCTTGTTGTTTATAACAAATGAATTTGTTTTAGGTGTGCTGTCACATTTGCTAAAACGTCGTGTTTAATAAACCTTTGTTTGGTTGTAAAATTACACAAGTAACATCTCAATTTGAATATTATCATTATTTGAAACTTTATTCGACTATAAAACCGAAACGTTAAAACCCGTGCCACAATCAGAACTATCACCACTTAATATTGATATTGTATTAATGTGTTTTTGCTTGAACAATTAAAATACTTATGTTAATAGCCCCGCAGAGGACCGACGCTCTCAGTGTGAGACCGGTCCAACGTGATCTTTTTACAGATATCCAAATAATTAATTAATCAAAACAATTTATATGGTTCCCAATGACTTTCCGTCAACACAAGAGCTCGTTTGCTTGCGTTTTGTTGTTTCTGATGAGCCCGTTCTGATTATTTTTCCTTTATCTGTCTAATGGCTATTTGGCCGGTGTGGCTACGTCTAGATTGTCTATGTTATCTTAAGAGATACAAATTATCTTTATTGACATTCTGTGAATAAGTATATGCATATGGGCAGTATCTAAATAGATAAAAAACTTAAATTAATATTGTTAAACGCTTTTAATAATTTATGGTTTCGTAGAAATTTTCTAAGATAACCTGGGACTTCTACTGATTTATTTATTTTTTACATTGGCCCATGGCCAATCCGAAGGATTTTAAAGGTAATTCCTAAACTTTTGATTTACTATGTTTGAAAAATCACAATCCAAGTCCTAAATAACAAACACAACATGACATAACATAACAACACCTGTGGTGTACCTGTAGTAGTATACCAACATCTCTCTAATTGTTTTTTGTCCCATGTAATATGGAGCGAGTCTACTGCCATCAACCGGGCCCAGACTCTGTAAGTAGCTGCCACTGAGAAATTCCTGATGGACAAAAACCCAATAACACTTTCGCCGACCCGGGAATCGAACCCAGGACCTCATACTCAGCAGTCGATCAGGCAGTCTAATCCTAAATAATGCAATGTATTTGTAGGACGTAAAGTGGTGGACGTTGTGTAGGACGTAAAGAATAGCACTATCCCATATCTTCCCGTGGGTGTCGTAAGAGCCGATTAATGGACTTCCGAGAGAATGGGCAGCAGCGTTGTCTGTGCTTTTCTAACAACCGTACTGCGATCGCCAACCCGCTTGCCAAGCGTGGCGATTATAGCAAAATCCCCCCTTCTTGGAGGAGGCCTATGTCCAGCTGTGTACGTCTTGCGGCTGAAATGATGATGATGATGATGATGATTTGTAGGACTGTCAAAATTAAGTGCATTACCATTGTAGGTAATTGTCTTACGCAATTATTACTAACCCCGTTATACCCATTACGTGATTAAAAACAACAAAACAGAAAAAAAACAATTACACAAAATGGACCATGAACAAAACAAAGCTCCTAATAACAAACATTACTTGTTTAATAACAACAAAAATCATTCTAATATTGTAAGTAGACGAAATTGATGTTAATCATCTTTAATCATTCCTGTATCTGAAATTGAGCGTTCCTTGGCCATTATTGTAATAGGCTGGTCAGTGTACAAACAAAAATTATATAAAGGTAATTAAAGAAAGGGGTTGATAATAGCCTGATAATAGCCCGATAATAGCCTGATAATATATCTCAGGCAATTTTCTAGTATTATAACAATGGGTGTTTGGTACGCAGATTGCTCTGATGGATAACTTGAGGCGGTTTTAATATCATATTAATTTGGTAAACGAGGTACAATTATGATTCGAAATTGTTTTGGTATAAGTGTGATTGAGGTAACACAAAGTTGGGGTTGAGACTAAAGGGATTAGAGGGTTTGTCATTAATGTATAAGAAATATGGCCGTATGGTAAGCTTCTCATCATTAGTTGATGATTATCAGATGAAGGTAAAAAACATAATCGATTAGGCATAAAATATCGAGAGACCTTACTAATTCTTTTATGAAAAATCTCCTTTGATACAGGTGGCATAAATCTTTTAGAGGCCTTTTAAACGTCAGTCAAAAAAAAACACACGCCGTATCCAAAATTCGAGCTTCCACTTTTGAACGAAGTACAAAAATAATAAAATTAATTCATAATATCGTCAAACAATTAGCGCTCGGTCGAAGGATTTTAAACAAAGAGAACAGAGGGTCAGAGGGTGACACTGGCAATTTCATTTGCCCCAATTAGCTGTTCCAAAATTGAATTTTCTGACAATATTACCCGGGTATCCGGATACGGGCCGATTTCCACAGCCTCCGTGAGAGAAAGACACAAAATGGAGAGAAAGAGATAGGAAACAAGCAACAGGTGGCGTTTTGCTGCAATTAAAACCCGGTTTTAATTACAAGGGGAGATTATTAGCAAATCTCGCGAAATGACGGGGCTTTTCAGTGAGATGTAAACCACTTGAAAACTAGGGGAGCGAAGCTTGGCTTTCAAATTAGCTGTTTGGGCTATAATTAGCAATGACGATGGAATTAAAATCAGATAACGAACGTAATCGAATAGCGATTAGCATTTATTAGAACC
This sequence comes from Cerastis rubricosa, assembly GCA_949152445.1. Classification (NCBI taxonomy): domain Eukaryota; kingdom Metazoa; phylum Arthropoda; class Insecta; order Lepidoptera; family Noctuidae; genus Cerastis; species Cerastis rubricosa. Next base: position 9,311,410 of record OX424542.1, on the reverse strand, counting down.
ATTATGCTTTTGAATTGATAATTTGGTGCAAATGTCTCGTTTATGTTGATTAAAAATTAAAAAATGTATCCTGTTGGTCAAGAATTTACTGATTTAGAGAAATACCGTCTTTATTACTTTGACTTAATGGTCTTAATGGTATAATTATATTAGCAAGATCATGTCGTGTGGACATTAAAATTTCACTCACGCGCTAGTCGAGATCTAATTTATTTTTATTGCTTTTCCAATGCCTAATGATGTCATCAGTTTGAGACTAAAGGTGTTCTCAAGTGCATTCAATAACTTAACTATTGTATCTTCTTGGACATAAATCAACTACTTTACAAGAAAGAATTTTATACTACCATTATTACTTATTTTGCAATGCAAACAAATAATCAATAAGTATGGAATGCCCGTGCGTATAGCGTATAGATAGTCTATGAATCTAACAGCCTGATAAAAGCCATAAAAGAATAAAAAAAAATATGAATTGACGACAGTAAGAAAATTGGCTAACTTATGTGTTTTTAGTTTAAACCAAAGTAGACACAAAAACGAGGTTACTCGTAGGTTAGGCTTTATTTGGGTTGTGATTTTCCACATGCTAACTGTGGTGACAGTAGTAATACTACAAGGTGTTGTTTTGTATCCTCGTCAAAACTAAGGACACACATGACATAATTAATCAATTTAAATTACGGTACTTATTTAACCTAAACTAATATTATAAAGAGGAAAAATGTGATTGTTTGTTTGTTACGATTTAACTCAAAAACTTCTCGGCCGATTTTTAAAATTCTTTCACCATAAGAAAGCTACTTCTTTACTGAGTAACATAGGCTAAATTATATCACAATTTTAGCGGACGAAGTCGCGGGCGAAATGCTAGTAATTAATAAACGGTGTTTTTTTATGTTTAAATTTGACAAAATTTCAGAATAAACGCCTTAACGTGGTTTAGGGAATAAGAAATTATTAAACAAACGTTTGAGATTTTTTGTATGTGTGAAAGCGCGGTTATAGGGCGAAGGCCAGACGGACCGCGTCTAAAATACGGGTGGTTCACACTTACCGATTTCCATTAATAAGAAAAAAAAATACCTACCTATTTCATTATTGAAGTCGGGTCGAGAATCATATGCTTGTATACTTAGGTGAAGGTTACCAATCCAACTCGTAAATATTTAATCCACATAGGTTGCACTAAACGAATTATATGAATTCTAATGAATGTTGCTATACATTCTAACAGATTTATTCAAATATATTAAAGTACTAATTTCTAAATCTAAATTAATTACTAAACATAAAACTAGATAATTAAAACTAAAATAACAACAAATTATAAAAGGGCGTCCAAAAACTCCTCCTCAACGCTGTCAGCTGGTAACGTGCCCAAGAGACTCGCAGCGTTGCCACGTTGAATGGCAATACTTAGCCTCTCGCCAAAGTAAAACCCAGCCCTTGGGTCACGGGAAGCGTCAACTAGGCGTTTCGAAATTTCCTTAAAAAGGCTGCGAGCACTCGGACCCCAGAGTTTCAACCCCAAACGGCTCGAAGATATAGTTACCACAAAGGTTACTATATTTACGCCGCTTGAGGTTCTCCGCAGCCGCAGCACAGCACGATGAGCTTGGAAGATGTGATGTGTTATTGAGTATAAACTCACGCTTACGGCTACGGATAATCAGGAACTACAGAATGTCACCAAACGAACCCTAGATACTTCTGTTGCCTCATCCACATTCTTATTCATCTCTCTATCCATTTGATCAATTCAGACTACCGTTGTCCTTTGCCAAAAAAAAGGAAGTTTTATCCTTGATTCTGATATCATCTACATATATGATTATGATTAAACAATCATAATTATCCTATCAGCTGTTCTAAGAAGATACGTTAAAGGTGTCAAACTAATAACATCATCAATAAAAAAGATTGTCACAAATGACACTCGAACACCAAATTTTTCACCCACCGTTAGGCATTGTCTTTTCTAGGTTACACTAAGTAGGCACACATTAGACAAAACATAAATAAATCTGCCTATACACCCACATACAGCCTTAACAGATAGAAAAAAAAGTCAAGTTACCCGATCTAAAAATCATGTAAGTAAACAGTTATACGAAGCCTCCGTATTATGATATCCTTTCGTAAATACCGCTACTGCTTCTCGATGCTTATTTGATACTTAGCTTTCTTGAAATGTCTGCATTTCCTTATGAAAAGACTCCCAAGGGTGTGAGGCGGTTTTTAAAGGAGGTTCGGTGGTAGGGGGGCCTGTGTTTGTGTGCGTACGGTTACATGTGTGACTACTCATCTATATGTGTTAATGCGATTTCTTTTTACCAATTTTTCGGGTGACCATTGTTTGTTGAGGGTGGGGATTTTGCATGAATTGGGTTGATTGATTTTTTTGGGATGAAAGCGTCTTCGTTAGATTTAAGCCGTACAACTTACAACATCATTTGCAGTATGGTATCCTAGTAGAACACTTTCTAACAAATTACGATGAGGCTATGTAATGAGATCAATAATTGTACAACCTTTCTACTTCTGAAAATGTATTACATATATTATTATTTTGTTGCGCAAGCATTTTATTTTATTACTGATTGAAAGCTACCCGTGGGAATATTCCGTGAAAATTACATTAAAAAGCAAGACGGCGACAATTTTCTATTAAGGAAATGCGCCAAAAGATACATCCACAACTACAGGTAACTAAACCAACCCAACTTGCATTAAGATTGCACTGAGATCACATCCGACCAACACACCAACTCATAGTCACCGCATACGTCTTCGCTCCGAATCCACACGAGCGTGCATATTATTACACACACACACACAAACACACACACATTGTGAGTGTGAGTCACTCTGCTATTCACGATTTTCGCATCGATGGTGTTAGTATTGATTTCGTATTGTCGTTAGCTCGCGACATGTAAAAAGAAAAGGGGTCTTGTGGGCCGAACACACTTGATCGCTGTTTCCGGGTAAGGTGTTGCCTTCAATGATGCAATGAAATATACTTGGTTGTGGTTTTGTGAATGGGAAATGTGTCTGTATGTTAATGCTGATTTTGAAAGCTTTGGAATACTGTGTCTTGGCGTTGTGTATTTTCCTTCTCATAGAGAGGAGGCCTATGTCCCAGCAGTGGGAACATTATAGGCTGATGATGTTGTGTATTTTGGAATTTCGAAAGTTTCAAGTTATCCGAAAATGAAACTGTATTTCTAACTTATAGATATGTTTAACAGATTTTCATTTTGATTATCAAAATTTTAACTAGTAAGTACAAACTTCTGTCAACTGCTGTGCAGAGGTCTTTTTAAGCTGCTAACAACAAAGGGTTAAATTAAAAGTTAACCTACTTTACGACTCTACTACCTGCTTTGATGTGTTAGTGTGTCTATGGGATAGGCAATCGAATTGGTATTAATTAGGCGACTTAGAATCAGCATTCCTCTACTACTCTACTGGTAAACAGAAGTGGTGATTGGATGTAGAACGTTACCTATGATACTATATGTTTTATTTTATGTTACTTTTTATATTTATTTATTTAAACTTCATGTACAATAGTGGTACACAGGTGGACTTAATGCCACAAGGCATTCTCTACCAGTAAACCATTCAAATTTTTCCTTCTAGCACACAAACAAAAATATGCACACCCATAAAAAAATCCTCCATCGTATGTGTAAACTCCATTACAAAGAAAAAGGGTCTCAAACACGAGCCACCATTAGAAAAATGTCGCGATAGGATGTTCAATCATTTCGCTACCAATAAGGGGCGCTATCGATTTTGGCGAAAATGTCAAGCGATATCGAATATCGCTAGCGAATAACGTGTGGGAGTTTAAAGTTTTTCTTTGTATTATAATATTTATTATCTCGATTTTGTCTGTGGGGAGGTTGTGTTCAAAATAATGATGTGACAGGAAACTATGGTTATACGGTTTAAGAGAATGTTGGTGAAACTTTCAAATGTGAAAACTTTTTATGTAAGATTAAGAAAAGAGCCAGAAACGTGTGGTTTGGCTCAAAACAGAGTAACCAAGGTACACGAGTACCTTGAACTCTCTTTTCTTGTTTACTCAGGGCAGCCCAGGGCTAGGTACCTATACCTGGTAGTGAGCAAATTTAAAATGTAGATGATCATGACATTGATGAGGTTCCTATATTTTTTTTTTATATCTGTTTATTTTGGTTCTTAATATTGTAGAACCAAATGATTTTAAAAGAGTAACCATGGAGTTTCTTGCCGCTTCTTCTCCATAGGAAACGACCAACCCAAACCGTGCCTCTTTTGTCGACGTTTTATAAGTGCCCATGTAGGCCTATGTAAAATAAAATATTTTGATTTTGTTATTTTTTTTTTCCTTTATCTGCCCGTCTATGATTGCGATCTATAGTAGGCAAGGACGGCATTTACCTACGTATTTTGGATATGCCAAAAGGTTGGCGAAGAACTGCTCTGGGCAGGAATAAGTAGAGGGATATAGAGGAGGCCTATGTCGCAAGACATCCTGACCTGGTAGCTGATAATGGCAATGTAGGATCAATCATTAGAAAATGTTAGTAGTTTTAAGTAAGAGTTAATGTTACTACTTGTTTATTTATTGAGGTCAGAGTAAATAAAGGCTATTTTAATTTTATTTAATTTTTTTGGAACTTTACAATAATAAGCCTAAAACTAATAACTTCAAGGTTCTACAGTTAAGCTTGTTGTTAAATGATATCAATTTGATTTGTCCAAAGGCCTTTTTTTATTTTTTTAGGGATATATGGGAAATCATCAAATGACTTCTCCCACTCTGGGCGGAGCGGAAGGGAGTGTCAGACTTGACTGACTAAAACCCATCCATGTTCCTTCTTAGCCCTTTGTGTTCCAGGGCCACGGTATCTCTTTCGAACAACCACGGTGACTTAGAACCTCCTTTTCTTGATCGATTACTGTCAAAATCTTACCATTACCTCTATAGACTTAGCTTCTTCACGTATTACCATAGTCACAACATCTACCATACAAATTATAAGTGATTGTGAAATTGGTCTCATAAATATGTAAATTTTCTTCACGCTCGTGCCGTTTTGGTGTCAGCACAATAGCAGCTGATGGCACGCGTAGAAGGCAGAATAGAAATTGTTTAAATAGTAAAGATCTCTCTATATTTTCCCCTCTTAGATACCTTGTTTGAATTTACATAATGTTAAAGTAACTAGTTATATTATGGAGATAATAATGTGAATGATGTACTGAGCTTGATATATTTAGTAATAATATAGGTAGGTTTTCGTTAAAAATATGTTCTGCTTTTGCTGAAACATAATAGGTACTACGTAAATATGAACCTATCGGAATATTTTAAATCGTAATGAGTTCAAGATTTCTAGAAATTCTCGAACAGTTTTTTTTTTGTAAATTATTTGACGTTTTGTATTTAGGCATCGGCCCTCTCGGACCCCTTCCGATTTGCTGACATCTCCTTGAGGCGCGCGTGGAACACGAACGCGCCGTCGGCACGGTATATAATCCCTACCTTCAAAACACATACATTTATTTCACAAAATGATCTTATTTCCTAATTAAGATACTCCATCTTCCAAAAATACTAATTTCCCAACATAAAGAGTCTAATAAAATCCTTTTTGTTACAGGTAACCCACTTTGATATTCATCGCAAGGAAAAACCCACAAAATTAAGAGGTAAACGCAGAACAACCAACCTGTAGGAATTTAACAATCAAAATACTAACCGTAAAACAATTCAGTGTTATTTTAGTGGCATTTGAAACATAAAAATGTCATGTAAAAGTAGTTCGCCTATCCGCTAAGAGATGGCGCTGGCGGTCAAAGCAGTTCGTTCGCGTGGAGGTTTTATTTTCTTTAGCCACGTACGATACTAGCGCTTCACACATGTGTTAGAGGAATTTTCTCAGCTTTTCCTCAAGTGGGAAATAGTAGGGTTGTTTTCGGACGTAATAGTACGCCATTGGTCGTATAGGGGGCGGTGTGCGTATGTTTTTAGGTGACCGTTGACCATTGGATTCGGTTATGGACATGGTCAGTGTTATTTCACATTGATTTGTTTAGTGACGGTTTCCGTATATTATAATGTTGTGGTATTTTAATCGGGCTGAACATTTATTGCAAGCGTAATAATTGCGAGTATTATTACAATTTATACGTATTTCGTTGGCAGTAAAAGTTTAGAATTTGTACTAAATAATAATACTTACCTGTTGCAATTTAAGGTTATATTTATGATAAGCTAGGTACATCCTCCATATTTCTTAGAAACCGGTAGGTAGGACTTATGTATTTATTGTTTATTTACCCTTATTACTACCAACAACTTTTTTAGCACAAATTTTGCACGTTTTTGAACGAATTTCGACTTCTAAAACTTAACTGAAAAAACTAAGTTTGTGTAAATAAGCACTCTATCTATATCCACACGTAAACAACGAAAAGTAAATAAATTATCAACGTTGCTACCTCAGGGAGTCACTACCAAAATCTCATGTAGCAATATCTTTAGGTAGATAGGTACTTTCAAATTAACGTTTTAGTACAACACAAATAAAAATCCCTCATAGTAGGTAAAAGAAAATTAAAGAAACCTTGACGCGCTAAAACTTACATGGAAGCCACGTGGTTTGGTTATGTCAGATTCATACATATTTTCGTGCATGAAAGACTATGATTTAGGGAGCTAGCTATGGAAACAGCTTTCAAATCCAAGCAAAATTAATCCCTTCAAAAATCTACTTCGAATAAAGAGTCCAGTCCACGTGAACAAGAAGTAAACAAGTGCGTAGCATCACATGTAGGAAAGAGTCACGGTTACGTCACTGGGCACAGTTCACGATACCAAGGTCAGGGGTTGGCCGCGCGGGTCAACGGCCGAACCGCTTTGTGACTGAATCGCCGAGAGGTCACGCCACGACTGTATACACTGCCTTTTTTCGTACATTCCCAATAATAATTCGATCTGTAAAAAAAAAATTCGAAGAAATGAGGTTTTGATTCTTTTTTCCACAAACATGGCGGTTTGATCGGGAATTTCAAATTTAGAAGCTAGATTGAAAAACAAATTCAGTTTGAAAATGGAGTACGAATTCGCACCGCCTGAAGCTTACCGGCTATTATCGTATTTTTTTTTATAAATTTTGTAATCGTTATGTAAACATGACGATTTTGATGTCATGGATCTCAAATAAAGATTAAAATTCGAGGTCAAAGTCACACCTGTTACAGAAAATAGATTCATGCATATTCTGCAAAGAAAAAACTCGTAAAATTTTATGTTATGTATGTCTGGTGGTTTCATCAAACCAAAACTAGCTTAGCTTTAATATTTTTAAGGCAGAATATCAGCTGTTTTTTCTCAAAGTGGTGACTTAAGCAAGCCTCCTAGTTATGTAACATTCTTGAATTCGGAAACCGAGGGCGCTCTACAAGTCTTCCTAATCTAAATCAGTGTTTGAATATATCTATTTTGTCCTGGGAGGATCATACGAAAATAAAACGCATTAGGTACCCACTTACGGTAAAAAAAATATATTGGTTACACATCGGTCACCTGAGGAATTTAATATAATCTTCTTCTAATATATGTATAAAAATCTCGTGTCACACACAGTGTTTGTTATCAAACTTCTCCAAAACGGCTTGACCGATTTTTATGATTTTTTTTGGGTATATTTGATAGGTCGTACGCTATTTTTTTCTCACACATCCCCTTCAAAATTTGCATACGGACGAAGTCTCTGGCAACAGCAACTAAGATATACATTTGTAGTTAGGTAGTAGGTACTTAATTTAAGAGCAAGATAAACTGAGAACAAAGATTTGGTAAACATGTGTCTATGAAATCTATCATTAAATTTTGTGACGATTCTCGGTACCGATACGAAGCTAGATCAACCACTTGGACAGCTGGACATACCCAAATCCCTCTGCTTAACTGGGTGTCAGGGTTATGCTTAGGGTTCCGTACCCAAAGGGTCAAACGGGACCCTATTACTGAGACTTCGCTGTCCGTCCGTCCGTCACCGGGCTGTATCTCATGAACCGTGATAGTGAGACAGTTGAAATTTCTACAGATTATGTATTTCAGATGCCGCTATAACAACAAATACTAAAAACAGAAAAATAAATAGTTAAGGCGGGCTCCCATACAAAAAAGTGATATTTTTGCTCGTTTTTATAAATAATGGTACAGAAATCCTCGTGCGCGAGCCCGACTCGCACTTGGCCGGTTTTTAAGTTTTGACACTATACGGGGTGTAAGGAACACCGACGCGAAAACTGTGACCACTTTACTCTAACATCATTCTGTAAACCCCTGCATAGATATTTTTTAACGATTTAAAAGCAGCTGTTTCCTTCAATATTATTAGTTAGTATTCATTATTATTTAGTATTGTTTCTTTCTTTGTTTTGTATGGTGTCGGACTTTAAGAATAGCACCATCCCATATCTTCCCGTGGGTGTCGTAAGAGGCGACTAAGGGACTTGCCAGAGAATGGGCAGCAGCGTTCTCTGTGCTTTTTGCAACAACCGTACTGCGATCGCCAACCCGTCTGCCAAGCGTGGCGATTATGGCAAAACCCCCCCTTATGAACGCAAAAAAGGCGATACTTTGGGGAGGCCTATGTCCAGCAGTGGACGTCTTTCGGCTGAAATGATGATTATGATGATGATGTTTCCTTCAAAAGTGCAATACCTACACGGTCATAATGTTTGGAACAGCTGTTTTTTTTTTTTTAAATTTCCGATGTAAAATTTCTATATGGGGGGGTTTAGAATGATGTATTAGGTAAGTGGGAAGCGTTTTCGCGTCAGTCTCCCTTACACCTTGTATACCACAAAAACATATTCCTATATTTTTAATTTTAATAGCATCTGAGACCTCTGCTTTTATTTGAAAGCATGCATGGGTAAACTGGCTGAAAAGCATTTATAGTATACCTACAGGGTGAAAGGGACACCGATGCACGAACGGTTACCACTTATAGACAGCACAGAAACAATGCACAGAAAATTTTCATCGGAATTTGATTTTAAATGATATTGATACATTTGACGTGTAGATATTGCACTTTTGTAGAAAACAGTAGATTTTTTTAAAATTACCTATGTAAACTTTGTGGTAACCGTTTGGGGTAACCGACACACAGGGTGGAAGCTAACTTCCACCCTGTGTGTCGATAGAATGAGGGTATGTAGTGTCTAACCTTACACATTGCAACTGCTACTGTTAGAAGTTTCAAGTCAATCGTGCAGTATCCCCAAACGTTGTAAGTAGGTATATGGTAATGTAATCATAACGCAATAACGAAGCGCCCTTCATGAGATTCATTCGGACGCTAATTTCTCATCTCAAAGAAGATTCGCCACTTCACTTGCCAGTACCATTGAACTAATTTTTTGACTAACATCGTCCCTAGGTCCGCCTACCAGTGACAAGGAGTGAACCACTAATCGAAATATACGAGAGAAATATAGCAGAGTCACTTTAATTATTTAAACAATGATTTCATTCGTGGACCCGTAAAGCTCAGGATTGGTGCACTAAAACAGTGACACGGGGTCGCCGCATTCGACGAAGGAGATGGCGGGACGAAATGGAAGTCTTCCTTGAGAATTGGAAAGAAGTAGCACAGAATTGTTACTGTTGGAAGAAATGGAGGGAGGCCTTTGACCAGCAGGGCGACAATATGGGCTAGCTATCTTTATATATATAATTCTACTGTACGTGTGTATGTCACTGAACTCCTCCTAAACGGCTGGACCGATTTTAATGTTTTTTTTTTGTATGCGTTTGGGTGGCACCCTGGATGGTTTACATTCACAAATCAGCACGCTACGACCAATAGGAGCGGAGCAGCAATGAAATTGGTTGCGAAAACGGGGAAAATGTGACGCAGACGAAATTGCGCGGGACAGCTAGTACTAATATCATCATCATCATCATCATCATTTCAGCCGAAAGACGGCCACTGCTGGACATAGGCCTCCCCCAAGTGTCGCCACATTGATCGGTCCCGTGCGACTCGCATCCAGCGGATCCCCGAAACCTTCACCAGGTCATCGGTCCACCTAGTGGGAGGCCTTCCAACGCATCGTCTCCCGGTTCGCGGTCGCCATTCCAGAACTTTTCGGCCCCATCGGCCATCTGTTCTGCGAGCAATGTGCCCAAAAGTACTAATATAATTATTCTTATTTCTGCCTGGTCAATACACTGATGAGAGTTACTCATGGACTGCCCAAAAACAAAAGAAAGATTTAGAAGGTCCAAGACAAGGCTTTATTATCACAACCACGAAAGCACCTAAGTTGACATCTTCACCACAAACTGAATTGGCAATTGTCTGTCGCATTCTCCGTACTGCCCTCACACCGCAGAATAATATCCTAATTTAAAATAGCACAGAACTACCACAGTAGATATACAAATAGAGGCAGGTAGCGGTGGACACATTTTTTGCATGCGCATACGCCGTGGGTGGCGGCCACAACGTGGGGGAATTTATTTATAGCTACCGACATGTCACAACTGGACATATACGCTTTTTATTGGTTTTTTCACATAAATTTTCGATATGTCGCGTTTTGCAACTATGTCGTGAGTATGTGAAAATTGCTGGTGGTTGATGAGACGGAGACATAACCCTTGCATCTTGACGTACACGTTTTTTAAGGCTTTTATATAAACTTAAAGGTGAACTGAGGTACATAGTTGCTGAATATAGCAGCATCAGATAGTAAGTTGGCTAAGAAAAAAATGGAGGAGTGTTTTTCTTATCTTTACCGAGTAACATAGGCTATGTTATATAACAATTTTCGCGGACGAAGTCGGGGGCGAAGTGCTAGTGTTAAATAATTAAGAATAAGCCACGATGTAGACGGTGTCAGTATATTTATGTTGGTATTATTTTAAAGACTACCCAATTCTCATCCAGCCATCCTAAATAATAATTTACGTCTCTTCTTAAAACCACCGACAATTTCATCATCATCATCATTTCAGCCCAAAAGACGTCCACTGCTGGACATAGGCCTCCCCCACGTGTCGCCACATTGACACTTTGGAGGGTTTTGCCATAATCGCCACGCTTGGCAGGCGGGTTGGCGATCGCAGTACGGTTGTTACAAAAAGCACAGAGAACGCTGCTGCCCATTCTCTGGCAAACCGACAATTTGGAATGATAAAACTACTATATATTTCAAGTGTCCGAAAGCGACATATTCATAACAAAAACTTGGTACATTGAACATCGCTTATTTACCGATATGTATCTACTAGAATAAACATTTTTTACAACTTCATGATGAGCAGCTGGTAAACCATGTTGTTTTTGTTTGAGAAACAAGATAGTATATTGGTAACTAAGTTAAATTCATAATTAAATAACACATACTTACTCAGGACAGCCATGTTTTCTGTTTAATTATCTGTAAAACATGTTAAACTGGAAAATGGATGACTTACTTACTTAAAAAGAGAAGATAATACAAAAAAACCGGACAAGTTGCGAGTCGGGCTCGCGCACGAGGATTTCTGTACCATTATTTATAAAAACGAGCAAAAATATCACTTTTTTGTATGGGAGCCCGCCTTAAATATTTATTTTTCTGTTTTTAGTATTTGTTGCTGTAGCGGCGACAGAAATACATAATCTGTAGAAATTTCAACGGGTTAACTATCACGGTTCATGAGATCAGCCTAGTGTCAGACGGACGGAAGGACAGCGAAGTCTCAGTAATAGGGTCCCGTTTGACCCTTTGGGTACGGAACCATAAAAAAGCAAATCTTTTACTTCTTGGCAACTCGGTGTAAATGTTTCAAGTTTCGAACGAATAAAATATTTGTTTGGTTTAGACCTGCTGGCGGCTTTTAGAACATCTACAACTCTTGTTGATGGTTATAAGCTATCTTACTAAGCCATAGGTTGTCTCAACCAAAGGAAGCTAAAAACCGTTTGAAAAACAAATACGACTTTTTTTAATAACAACACAGTATAAAATATCAATGTGTTAAAGACGACTCCTCCGCAACGGTACTTACCCATCATAATTTGGCATTTCCGTCAGCAAATAAAACTAGTCCAGTGAGATAAAAAGTGATAAAATGATATAACCATAGATATATAAATGATATACTGGCCATTGAATCAGATATTTATCTTGAAGATACGTTATTTGAATTGAATCAATCTTTCAAAGGTAAAGAGATGGTTGATGGTTGACGAGACCACAAGACTTTTGAACCAACCGTTTAAGGGATACCAGTGAACCATAATGATTGTGTATCGGAAAAGAGGTTTTTAAAAACAATACTTAACTCGCCTGATGTGAAGCTATGATGCAGCCTAGGTCCTAAGGTGGAGCACGCTTGCCTAGAAGAAACCGATTCACTCGAACTATGAATAGATCCAGATTATAATCATTAAAGTGGCCGGAAGAAACTGGATAGCCATGACATATAACCGCCAAAAGTGGAGAGATTTTGAAGAGACCTACACTCAGCATTCTGTGGCCAAGGGTTGAAGAAGAGAGAAGAGAGAGAGATAATACAGGTATTGGGATTAGGAATACGGTGTAGAGAGTCATCTAAGTAATACCGTTTCAAAGATACGTCATATTCGACCTGTTGAGCATGCGGATGACCATGCTGCTCTCAAGGTAGCCAGGACATTGGATATGGGCCTAACGCCTGATATTGGGAACGGTGGAGTGTCTAGGGGCAACATTACGGCAAGCTAGGGCCGGAATACTCTCCAAAACCTTTAAAAATAAAAAGTTTTAGTGCAAGCCAAGCTTATGGACTTGTTCAGAGGAATCGCCACTGATTGTGATGGTATACTGCCTCTAGCAAGGCACGGTTATGTCAGGTGGGGCAAAGCTATGAACAAGTGGCGTCGAAGGACTGGAAAGAGAAGTTTTGGTCATTTTTTCCATCACGGATATATCCTGAAAGAGGTTGGCACGGGAAGGTGGACATTGGCACAAGGAAAGCGAGGACTATACTCAACAGTGAGTGAAGTCGGGCTGTGGATGGTGATGATAATGATACTGCTCACAAGAAAGATCTCTTAAATATACTGAAGAAAAGGAAGAAAGAAAAAATATTTATTTGGCACGTGCCACAAGTACACACAACACAAAATAAAAAACTTTTTAAACATACAGAAATAGAAAAGAAAACCGGCCTAGTGCGAGTCGGACTCGCGCACGAAGGGTTCCGTACTATTATTTATAAAAATCACTTTTTTTTATGGGAGCCCCCTTAAATATTTATTTTATTCTGTTTTTTGTACTTGTTGTTATAGCGGCAATAGTAATACATAACCTGTAGAAATTTCAACTGACTAACTATCATGGTTCATGAGATACAGCCTGGTGATAGACGGACGGACAAACGGACAGCGAAGTCTCAGTAATATGGTCGCGTTTGACCCTTTGGGTACGTAACCCTAAAAATAAGATATATATAATTGTGTGTCTCACGGCTGCGCCAAACAGGCCTAGTTCAGCAAATTGCCGAGCAGCTAGTGACACTGATTTTCAGCTGGACCTGAGATAGGGATGTTGTGTGTAGTGTAGTTCTTAAGACCCTGACGGTCTTACTATAATGGAGCCATGAATTCACAAGTAAACAGGGGTAGCATGTAAGGGTAAAACATACGTTGACCGCGTTATCGCTTAACATCAGGTGAGACGAAGGCTCTATGATTTGTTGAGCAAACATCAGCTAATCTATTTCAATTCTGAATCATTACTAATTTCCATACTTGAATGAAAAAATACCTGTTAATTATACATATATCGACCGACTTACTGACGTATCATAAAGTCTTGATTTCTCGAGTATATCTCACGTAGGTGGAGTATATCTCACGTAATTTTCTCAAAAAAGTAGTTAATTTTAGATGTTATTTTGTACCCGATCACAATGTTGTCCTATTTAACCCCTATGAACCTGAATTGATATGATGACTATGAATTGTACATGAAATTTAAATAAATAAATATTGTAAAATTTCAAAACAAAATTCCGTCCATGTCTGTCTGATTTGATATTGAATTTCAGTACGATTCACGATCACTTGGAAGTTTTATGAGCGAGACTGAATAATTTCCTTCATCATCATCATCATTACAGCCGAAAGACGTCCACTGCTGGACATAGGCCTCCCTCAAGTGTCGCCACATTGGCCGGTCCCGTGCGACTCGCATCCAGCGGATCCCCGCAACCTTCACCAGGTCATCGGTCCACCTAGTGGGAGGCCTTCCAACGCATCGTCTTCCGGTTCGCGGTCGCCATTCCAGAACTTTTCGGCCCCATCGGCCATCCGTTCTATAATAATTTCTTTGTTGCTATAGAAAGTCGAGATATTGCAATTTCTAGTAGGATTTGCATTGGAATCATTGACGATACGTTTAGGCATTCCATGTAAAGAAAGTTTCTTGCACGAAGGCTCTGTATTCCATCATCCCAGCTGTCAACAGGTGAGCTTCAATAGTTCTTGAAACTTATCAGTATTTGATATCACCTTCTCTAGTTAAACGGCTGCAATTCAAAATAGAATAGAATAGAATTGAATAGAATAAGACTTTATTTTGCACCAAAATGAGACATAGCGGGCTTTGAAAACTGCTAATTTTATGGTTACAACGGCGGTCTGATCGCTGATAGCGATATCTTCCAGACAACCTTTTGATGGACATTACGGATACTAATCGTATGAAGAGCTAAATTAATGATGTAATTCTTGAGCGCTTCATTTTGTTACTATGACATTGGAAAATATCTCACGTTAGACTATTTAAATTAACAAAACTTCACGTCTGTAAACCCCCAAGGGTTAAGCAGAGGTCCCCAATAGTAAACTAACAATTCACCAGTAATGCTTAAGTCCCATGTAATACCCCGGTAAGCCTATTGCCATCAACTGGGCACCAAACATGACCACGTGGCTGTGAGAAGTTCCTGATGGAAAAACACAATAACACTTTGACCAAACGGGGAATCGAGACCAGACCCTTATGCTGCTTGTAATCGCGCTTGCGGCCACGAGGCAGTTAGTCTATTTATTTGTATACTAGCTGTCCGGCGCAACTTCGTTTGCGTCACATTTTCCCCGTTTTCGCAACATTTTTCATTGCTGCTCCACTCCTATTGGTTGTAGCGTGACGATTATAGCCTAAAGCCTTCCTCGATAAATGTGCTATATAACACTGAAAGAATTTTTCAAATCGAACCAGTAGTTTCGGAGCCTATTCAATGCAAACAAACAAACAAACAATCAAATCTTTCCTCTTTATAATATTAGTTTAGAAAAGAAGCTTACTAACCTTCCCATACCAGCAAAGTTACTGGCAGTCACGCTTCTATGTCAGTCAGTTAACGCCATCTGTCGGCAAAATTCATATTAGATTGCCGTTAGGGGAGATCTTATGTTTCCCGCGTAACGATATTGTGTGTATCATTATGAAATTGTATCATCATCAAATTGTTTTAATTTTAAATGTCATTATTATAGACATAGTATAAAAATATGTTTCTGCTACGTTTAATAAAATCATACATTTTTAAATAAATCTAAGTACTTAAGCAGATTATGCAGGTATACAGTAGGTATGTTTAAAAAAAAAACACTAGGACGGCGGTAGGATTTTGTTAGTATGACACCTAGCCCTGAGACCAAATGAAATCAGATTTAAATTTCAAAAGCAATAGAAGGACAGTTACAAACAGTTTGATATTGAATTAAAGGACGAGTATAATACTCGTAACGTTTTTAAGGTTGTGCCCTTCACCATCGTTTGGGCGTTAAATAGCCCACTTCCGTCCTATAAGTAGTTATATTGGGCATTGGGATTTGTAGTTCATAGTTCATTTCTATTAGATAGCTCGTGGCTAAATAATAACAGCCGCACGGGTCGATCTTTATGCTTAAGCCGTGCTTGCCGAGGTTGGTCTGTGGATGGGTGACCATAATTACATATCGAGTTTCCTCCGTGCCTCGGAAAGCACGTTAAGCCGTTGGTCCCGGCTGTCATTTGTAGATCTTTCACAGTCGTTACGAGTAGTCAGAAGCCGAAAGTCTAACATGCATCCAGTCTTACCAAGGGGTATCGTATTACCCAGTTACTGGGTTGTGGAGGTCAGATAGGCAGTCGCTTCATGTAAAATACTGGTACTCAGCTGTATCCGGTTACTCTGGAAGCCGACCCCACGATAGTTTGGGAAAAGGCTAGGCAGATGATGAGTTCCTTTCTTTTAGACACATTGTAAATATGTTTTTTTTTGTTGTTTTTGGTCGTGTTTTAGACCAGATATTATTAACCTGGTCACGCCACGTACGCGTCATAAGGCAAACAATTATACTCTAGCTAGCTTTCCGGCTTCCGGATCTACGGGAACATTTTTATCTACTCAGGGATAATGTAGCGTAATCATTAGTACCGAAGATTAACCCCTACATACAAACTTACAACAAAATTTTGCCTTTTCATCATCATTCATCATTTCAGCCCGAAAGACGTCCACTGCTGGACATAGGCCTCCCCCAAGAAGGGGTTTTGCCATAATCGACACGCTTGGCAGGCAGGTTGGCGATCGCAGTACGTTTGTTACAAAAGCACAGAGAACGCTGCTGCCCATGCTCTGGCAAGTCCCTTAGTCGCCTCTTACGACACCCACGGGAAGATATGGGATGGTGCTATTCTTTACGTCCGACACCACACAGAGCCTTTTCATATTATTAGTTAATCCGTCCTTCTTCTTCTTCAGCTTTTAGCCACCCAATTACAGAAATATCATCATAAGCCTATAATGTTCCCACTGCTGGGACGCAGGCCTCCTCTCTATGAGAGGGAGTGGGCTGTAATCCACCACGCGGGCCCAGTGCGGGTCGGTAGATATCACATGGGTTCGAATTTTTAGTTTTAAGACATGCCGGTTTCCTCACGATGTTTTCCTTTATCGTTTTTGAGAGCAGCGGCACACGACCACGACCGCGAGCACGACCACAGAAATATAAGAATACCCAATGCAATGTATCTTTCAAATCTCTCCACTTTTGACGGTTATTGGATTATTTTAACGTGTTTTTATTATTTGTTGTGTCATTTATAGATTTCTTATTTCAAGCACAATGTGAATTGTTCTTGAAAAAATTGAATTGAATTGGTTATTGCTATCCAGTTTCTTCCGGTCACTTTAATGAGATTTCCTACTCATTTAGTCTGTTGTCTTTCCACATTTCTTCGTACCGTTCTCTGCTTCACGTCTGCAGCGGATTTCTATGGTCTTCACCAGGATATAGGTCCTATTGCTATTGTCTTTGTGCTATTGTCAATGAACTGCTAATACCAGTGTATTTTCTATGAGTTTTGTCAAGTAATATTGATTGATTGATTGATAATATTGTTCCCGATTTACTGTTTAATATACTAAGCTTCTGATTGTTTATTTTTATTCATTCTTTTTTTTCATTCTTTCTTTCTTTCTTTTTTGGTTTTTATCTAAGTAGCTGTAGGCGCATAGTATAGTGCATGGAGTGCTCTTCTTTAAGTGATGGGGCACTTAGATTTAAGTTGGTAATGTTTTCTCTATTATGTATAGTGTACTCATTCTTGAAGAGCCAAATTAAATAAATAAATTTATCTTCTTTAATATATTCTTCTCTTTTAATATTGACGATTTTAATTTCTTCTTATTTAACATCTACCATTTCTGTTTCCCTGTTTGGAGAGCGAGCATTCAATTGATATAATAGTTCCACCGCGCTGTATGGTGTCGGACGTTAAGAATAGCCCCATCCCATATCTTCCCGTGGGTGTCGTAAGAGGCGACTAAGGGACTTGTCAGAGAATGGGCAGCAGCGTTCTCATTGCTTTTGTAACAACCGTACTGCGATCGCCAACCCGCCTGCCAAGCGTGGCGATTATGGCAAAACCCCCCAAAATGTCAATGTGGCGACACTTGGGGGAGGCCTATGTCCAGCCGTGGACGTCTTTTGGGCTGAAATGATGAATAGTTCCACTGTTCTCTCTTTTCTGCTCCTCTCTACGTATTGTCATTCAATTGATATAATAGTTCCTCTGTTCTCTCTTTTCTGTTCCTCTCTACGCATTGTCATTCAATTGATATAATAGTTTCTCTGTATGGTGTCGGACGTAAAGAATAGCACCATCCCATATCTTCCCGTGGGTGTCGTAAGAGGCGACCAAGGGATTTGCCAGAGAATTGGCTGCAGCGTTCTCTGTGCTTTTATAACAACCGTACTACGATCGCCAACCCGCCTGCCAAGCGTGGCTATTATGGCAAAACCCCCCAAAATGTCAACGTTATTGGCAACACTTGAAGGAGGCCTATGTCCAGCAGTGGACGTCTTTTAGGCTGAAATGATGATGATGATGAATAGTTCCTCACGAGCTGATTGTTTCTACTGTAAACAATTCCCGATTTATAAAACAAAAATCGTTAATCTGTTTCCTGTCATTTACAATCATGCATTGTCAATTGTCAATAATTGAGGTTATTATAATATTAACTTTTTATATCGCACTGCAAATCAAAGGCACCTCCTTGTCTGTTTTCACTACATCATCATCATCTGCCTATTTATAGGCTCTTCCCAACTATGCTGGGGTCGGCTTCCAATCTTACAGGATACAGCTGAATACCAGTATTTTACATGGAGCGACTGCCTATTGTTTTACCAGATTTTCTCTCCTTCCACTTAGGTACCTATCTTTATGTATTGCTGTTGGTGATAATAATGATGATACCATCTAGCCGATTCCAGCCACGGCGACTGCATACGATGGTTTTCTAGAGAGTTTGAAGAGAGCTTTGGTGCACCGCTCTTTATAGAAAGAGAGAAAAAGTAGTAATTGGACTCACACACGACAAACAGTAAAATATGAAAAAGAAACCAAAGGACATTAAACTAAAATAAAAAAATTAGAAAAACAAAAAAAAAAAAACAAAAAATTAAATTAAACTAATAAAGGTATTGTAACAAAAAAGACTCAAGTCTGTGGTAGGAGTAGGACTTATAAGTCCTACTCCATCTCAGCATGGTGCTGCGCTACATTAAAAAAATAGATGTTTCAGCGCTGGTATTCTAGGGCTGATGCCCTGATGGGGTTCTTTCATGTGCTCTTGGCCGAAAAACTTCAAGCAGAAAGCGTATATGCGAACACCATTCATGACATTATAGGTTATAATTGTAGGTGGCCTGGCCTAGCTTTAAGGTCATCGCTATTTGCAGCCAAACTTTATAAAGAGAGTCGTGTTCGTTTTGTCATCTGCTCCTAATTCTATTCCGTCGACGTTTGCTGCTGTTTGAGGTAGCGGTACTTCCATACAAGCATACAAGCTTGTCTTGCCCTAATAGGTACTCTTCATGATGTGAGGGTTTCTGAACAGTCTGTTTGCCTTATGGGCTTGCCGTTATTGTTGGCCCCGACAGTCCCGACACGCCACTGATGGGACCCACAGTGTTTTGGGCCCATTAGCCCTTACTGGGGTTATTTTTGAAGTGAAAACTTCTTTAGCGGCGTTGAGCACTTTTTCTGTAATGGGTATAAAATCTTAAACTCGCGTCAGGTCACGTGTCCTGATCGAAAATTCGTAAGACGAATTGACATTAGGTTGCGAAGGAATTTGAACTTTATGACATCTGTCATTGAGTTTGGTTTTCCAAAACTGGATAATTATCTTATGCACAAACAAAACCTTCGATTTCTCCAAAGAGGTAAAATTCGTAAAACGCATCGTAATATTTCTGTGTTAAATTTGTTATGTAATGTAAGTTGTCATGTTTGTGTATGATAGCGCAATAAATTAATTAGGTAAATGAATATTGTATTTTACCACATAAATGATAGAA
This sequence comes from Cerastis rubricosa, assembly GCA_949152445.1. Lineage (NCBI taxonomy): Eukaryota > Metazoa > Arthropoda > Insecta > Lepidoptera > Noctuidae > Cerastis > Cerastis rubricosa. The sequence goes on along the minus strand of OX424542.1, from coordinate 9,291,491 downwards.
CTAGATAATTAAAGCAATTCGTTCAAAATTATTTCCTAACCATATCCAAAAATGCACAACGTTACTATTCAAGTTTTCACTTCTGCCGGCACTCCCGGAGTGCAACCCGTTTTTTTTTTAGAATGATTATACAGTACCTACGTAGTTTTTTTTTACGTTATTACAGTAAACGTTAAAAAATAGCTTAGGTACGTAGGTTATAAGTAATCAAGACTTTATATAGTAGCAAATATTTTTTAATAAGAGAAAGACCTAGATTGAGAACTCTTAATTTTCTTTCATTACTTTAGGAATTCCTGATATTTCTTCACAATTTTTAAACGATTGCTAAGCCTAAACAGTTGTCCCAAAAACTTATTAAGTTATTACTTACCTTCGTAAATGCACAAGCTACTGAACCAGTAGCCAAGTCATTGGTATGCATAACATAGACACAACTATTAATAAAAACATGGTGAAGACACGCCATAACACCTGCCAAATGTTTATTATTCATTGATGGTTATGTTGTTTATAGAGTTCTGTGTGTTTTTAGGGTTCCGTACCCAAAGGGTCAAACGGGACCCTATTACTGAGACTTCGCTGTCCGTCCGTCTGTCACCAGGCTGTATCTCATGAACCGTGATAGTTAGCCAGTTGAAATTTCTACAGATTATGTATTTGCGTTGCCGGTTTAACAACAAATACTAAAACAGAATAAAATAAATATTTAAGGGGCTCCCATACAAAAGTAATTTTTGCCCGTTTTTTTAAATAATGGTACGGAACCCTTCGTGCGCGTGTCTGACTTGTACTTGGCCGGTTTGTTAATTATTTCATAGTAGAAGGTAGAACGATATCGTCAATGTCGTGGGGAACACCTGGATAAGGGACTCACATAACTGAGAAGTGTGGCAGACAAAAAGGGGAGTCCTGTACCATGCAGTGGGTGATTCGTGGCTGATATGATGATCATGATGTACTAGTACCTACTATGAGTAGGTAGGTAGGAGGAATGACGAGATGGCAAAGTGGTTAAAACCCTGCCTCTCGTGCAAGAGGTTGTGGGTTTAAATTCAGCTTGTGACTTTTTAATTCATAATTTACTTAAAAGGTGTAAGGGGGTAGGTACGTATGCAGGTAGTGCAGTTTACAAGTTTATCTTAGTCATCACTGACATAGGCGAAAGAAAACCTCATCAGGAAACCTGGATTTATACTCACTTAATAAAAAGCGTCTCGGGACGCCCGACAGAAGTGATAACCAGAGGTCGGAATTAGGTAGAGTTATTTTTGTACTTGCATCGAAATGTTGATAATAATATGGATCTACACTTGCGTGTGCGCATTGGAATTTTGCCACTTTGGACATCCGATATAGGTATGTAGGAAGGTTTAAATTGTGTAAAAGTAAATAACTTTTTTATTTAATAAATCACGGGATTTTTCTGCTCTTTAAAATTAATCTCGGGATTTGAGGCAAATCCACTTTATTCTTTCGCTGTATGAAATCAGCGTTTGTACACAAATGACTCTACCTAATTCTGACCCCTGGTGATAACTTAAACTAATCTAAGTTGAACTATTTAATATTGAAAGAGCCTGCCTACTGCTGCCGTATGCGTGACAGAAATGGAAGCCAGACAGAGTGGCGGCGTAACGCGTTACGTTACAAAGCGGTTTACCCTCCCATAAGAAGTTATCACTTCAAAATGTACTTACCTATGGCTATAAGTCTGTGGTAGGAGTAAGACTTATAAGTTATAACTACTGTAATCCCCAGAGAAGAGTAGGCAGAGGTAAACTGAATAAGCACCCACCTTTCGCTAGTTACGTTAAAGTTCCATATAATTGAGGGCGAGCCTATTGCAATCAACTGGGCGCAAATCCAGACCATGGCTGCCACTTTGAGAAAGAGCACGCTGAGAAATTCCTGATGGAAAAATCCAATAACACTTTGCCCGACCCGGGAATCGAACCTTGGACCTCATGTTAGCTGTCACACTTATGCTTTGTGGTAGAGCCAGTGTTATTTTTTAACCTGACGTCCTCGGTTATATTTTCTTAAGTATTTTTACATAGGTATTTCCCCATAATACCTAAATAAATCAACAAACAAAAAAATAGTAGGTATTTTGTTTTTTAATTGAGATTAATTAAAATACTTACCATTATTAAGAACTACAGAAACAAGGAATTAGCAGAGGGACGGCGTAGACATTATTTTATACAAGGTGTTGTTTTGCATCCTCGTCAAAATTCAGGATGTTGTCACAAAAGACATAAATATTCAATATAAATTACGGTACCTAGTAAATTATTAAAAAACACTGCATTTTTTTGTTGTTTAAATTTGTCAATATTTCAGAATAACCCCCATAGCGTGGTTTAGGGATTATAAAATTATCGAAAAAACGTTTGAGGTTTTTTGTTTGTGTGTAAGTGACGTTATAAGGCAGGGATCAGACGGCCCGTGTTTAAAACTCGGGCCGGTCGTTGGTTCACAGTTGCCGATTTCAGTAAATAAATAAAAAAAGGAAAATTACCTACTCATTTTATTATTGATTCGGGTCGAGAATCATTAGCATAGTTACCTCCTAGAATTTGACGAGGTTGCAAAACAACATCTTGTATGTGGGGGTAGATACCTAGGTAGGTACAGCGAGATGTCAATGAGTAAATAGTTTACAGTAAAAGTTTACACATACCCGGTTTTTTTTAGATACCTACAGCAAGATATCAAATATATTTTTATTGAAATTCTTAAGAAGTGCGTTTTCGAAGAAGACGTATTTCTAGGTTATTCTAAAAATAGTTTTATCGTTTTCTTAGAAAAAAAATCTAATTAGGCAAGAAGGTACTTTATTAGTGGATCGAAAAATATTCGACATAAAAAGAATAATTTTATTATGAGGAATATTTTTTATTACCTATGCTTACCTACCTAAGTTAGATTACCTACTTAATTATTAATCCAACTTAGGTAAGTATAGGTAACCTAAGTTAGAAAATGTTTATTAAAAAATATTAAGAAATTACCTACCTCATTAGCGGACGTCTACACTTATAATTTAAACCTATTATATTTTTAGCTACCAGACCTAGGCTGCGAAAAAGAAAATAATTAAAGGTTATGGAACTAAGACCTACACCATTAAAATATTATTTACGAACTTAGTTATTTAAGCAGGTAAGTATTACCTACCTATACCTAGTTTTACCTAAAGTTAAGTGCGTAAGCAAAGGTATGTAAAGCTAAATTAAATAATACAGCAGAATATTGAAAATTTGTTTTTTTTTTTTAAAGTATTGGTAGGTTATAGCGTTATATCCTACGGGTAGTGTAGGGTTTTATACTTAGTAGGAATTTAATATAAAACGGTAACTAGGTAAAATCATTTAACGGATTAAGGGACTCTCTTATATCTGTTAAATTATTAGATTATTAGTTTAAAAAACTTAAAAAGGCATTCGATTATTTCCTTAATAAAAAATTATTAACGGGCAAATGTAGTACCTACCTATTAAAATGTCAGAGTAACCTACCTATAAAACAATAGCGTAATGTTTCTAAATTCTAAGTACGTTCTTATGTGTTTTGAAAAAACTTCAGTCGTTGTAACTCCAGATAGAGTCGATGTGTTCTTTCTGAGCTAATTTTTGTAAATTAAGTAGTTATAGGTATTTCAGTTAGCACGTTACTCAAAAGGTATCTCCTTAATTCTTCTTTATTTATTTACATACTTAACTACTCAAATAATAAAAAAAAATGATAATTTTGTAATGTGGTAGGTAAGAGGTTTAATTTCGGTAATACTATGTTGTAATTTTATGTCAGTAGGTAATTTTACTGAGGATGGTAGTGGCAAGAAAAGAGGTGTCTCATGAGATGACAATAAAGAAGTACTTATGGAAGAAGAAGACATGCTGCGCCGACCCCAAATAAATAGGGGTAAGGGCAAGAGATGACGATGATGATGGTAGTAGGTAACTAGGTACTCTGTAATGAATTAATGATGGCCGAGGTAAGGAAGAGATTTCTTCTCTACTTACCTTCTATGTAACTTGAACTACACAGAATATAGGTAGGTAAGTAGGTATGTAGATTGATAAGTACCTGTTACGATAAAAAAAAATGTTTTCAAATAATGGTTTTCCTTAAATCTGTAACCATTTGTCACAAATTTCTACTTACCTGTTAAACATTGTTGTTTGTCTCTTGTCTTAAAATAGTTAAGTATTTATTTCAGTAGGTATTGACATTACTCGCTAATTAACTACCATATCATAACATGGCGTGAACGGCATCCACAACATACAACGACTTTTTGACCAATTACATTGACGAGTCAATCATCTCGACCAGAAACAAAACAAACGTGTTCCAAATTCGAACGCAGGAATCTGCGCAAAAACAAAAGCGCGCGAGACCATCGACAATTAAACGTGTGTAATTAAATGCGGGCGGGGCTTCGCGTTAATGAGGGGCGCTCAGAGGCGGCGGCGGCCGTAATCAACTTTAAAGATTGGCGGGAGATGCAGCGCCCCGCGCCCGCGTCCCTCATTACTTATACAAAATACTTAAGACGCGCGTCGTCCCGCTCTCCGCGCGCTAATAGCTCGCGCCCACTCGCTATCGCCGTCCCGCTTCGGCCGGCGAGCGTAATTAAGCGCTCGCATCGCCTCGACTCGCTCGCGGCCACGCCCCCGGCGGGGCGCGGGGTGCGCGGCTCGGGCGGGGGGCCGCCGCGCCGGCCGCGCAGTGTGCCGGCGACCGTTGACTGTGCTGTGTCGCGCGCGCTGCGACCTACCGCATCCCGAAACGACAAACTCACACCAACAACACAACTTTAGTTCCTCATTAACAGTTACAGTGGGTGTTTTGGTGTAATAACGTATTTACTTGTGTTTTGACTGACCGCACTCGAGTGTAACAAGTTCTAAGTTCTGGATACTGGACAAGTGATTAAAAGTGACTGCGTGCTATGCCGCAATTAACAGTTTAGCTGCGTTCTGCGGGCGATGCTCAAAGGTTAATATTTACTTTTTAAGTTTTCTTATAGGAATCCAATTGCAGGAAGGATCTGTTCACCCAAAACAATCCCTTTTAGTTGAGTTGGAGAAAGTCGAAAACTTCAAAAAATATTTCATCGTTTTCGGCCGAAACAAAATTTGTACGAGAAGTTCGTTAAGTTTTTGCGAAGTGGTTTTTGTCGGGCCTACGTAAAAATTTTCGTGATTTTCTGACTTAGCCCTTATTAGAGTTTTCCCGGATGTGAAAGAACTGGCATTTTCTCTATTTGGTACTGGAAAAGTACCTGTCCCGATTAAATGATAACTTTCTTTGCGATATTTGTAAGTAAACAAAACAATAAATTAAGTTAATTTCCATGCATCGGACTTGTGAAACTGGAAGATATTCCTTCTTTCCGTGTTAGTCAAAGTAATGTTATCGAGAAGAAAGCGGATAAAAAATCCGTAGACTTCCGTAAATCGCGAATTTAAGAAAGTATTGAATACGGCCTCAAAACAACAAGGGGTTTCTTCAATAAGTCGTTAACTTTCCCGTATTATCCCTCCTGGACCTTATTTATTCACAATTTTAAAGTTTAAAACCAACTTTAATTCAAAAATCTCAATCGTTAGACAATAATATTATCCGGAAAAAATCTGTAATCTCGACTCAATTTTTTGAACATCTCGCTTAAAAATTTAAAAACTAATCTAACCCTTTTCTGCTACGGCAATAATAAGTAATTCCCATCCCTAGACCAATAGTTGCTAAAATTCCGTTCCCAGTTGAACTCTGCGTTCCGTCGCACGCTAAAATCATAAACGATGTTTAGAAAATAGTTTTAATTTGTATAAAGATAAAACGTGGCATTATTGTCGTTTAAATAACATTATTTTAAAAACAAACACGCAGTCAGTTCCAACAGTTAGTTTCGTTCATTTTATTGCACTTTCACACCGGCATAAAATGCCAGACATTTCTAAGATTTGAGCGGATTTTACGATACCTAGGTCTTGATTTTGCAAGTCAATTTCTAATTCTGTTATCATTCGATTATCTTGAATTGCGATCTGTTCTTTTATGAAAATACCCACCTATAATCGTTAATAATAATCGTAATAGTTTAAAACTCGATTTGTAAAACTGTTAAGCTCTTGTTTTTAACTGGTACCTACGTGATTTTGTTTTGTTTTAGCGCATAAATCTTTTCATTACCTCTGGACAAGATGTGTAAGAAAGAAATGCTTTAAACTCCTTTTAGGATCGATCTCGTAATTATTCTAGTGACCTGAGCATCACGCCAATAACTCCTTTAAGACAGGCAGTAGGTACTATACCTACTATTGTGTGTATAGTTAGCTACAGTTAGCGGATAACTATACCAGTTTCTAATCCGAAAATAGTGTTTTGATAGAAAGATATACTGCGAGGACCCTTCATTCTATTCTGGTTTGACTAGAATGTCCATCAGACTCATTGACGGTGATAGTTGGAACAGCGCCTTTTGTCTATTGACTTAGGTTCTTAGACTTAGTACAGTAGTAAGTAACACATGTTTATCACAGTTTCTTTAAAATTTTACCAGGCTGACAACAAAGATATCGGTTTTGCCTTAAAAAAAAAAAACAAGAAATCTTGTCTTTGACACCTTTTCTTATTTGATTCTGAAAGATAAGAAAACTATCAAATTACACATTTGTTTATGTTCTACGAGATTTTATCCTAAATACGTTTTTTTCCAAGCCGTTGTTTTTTCACCTCACAATTTGGTGACTAACATAACCCTCTGAGCAAACAAAAAATGTTGCTATTGTCAACAACGCAGAAATTGCGATCTTGTGTATTGATTTGGCCTTAATTTCGATTAGTTGAAATCAATAAAAAGAACTTTTTAATCAAGAAGTTAATTTTCCTTTAAGAAATCCAAATTGAAATTGCCGTTATTCGCAACCCGTGACATTTGATAATCGCTATGTGAATACCGTGTCAAAGAATTAAGATCTTTAATTCTGCTTTAGAAAATGCTTATAAACTAGGGATTTTGTATTACCTATTGAGATTAATATCCAATATTATTTTACATTTAGGCACTTACTTCATTGTTGTGGAGAGCTAAATAGAGCTCTTGGATTTGTACCGCCGTGTTCCTGTCAGTATAGGTAATAGAAGTAGGTAGGTAGGTGTAAGGTAGGTACAATGTCTGATTCTTCAAGATATCTTCAGTATGATGTTATATATAAGTAGGTATTGTCCTAAGTGATTCACTTAGCTTATTAAAATGACCCATCCCTCACACAAACAAGAGCCCATAAGAAGCCAATAAAACGCCATCTAGGTATGTCTAACCCCAAAACAAAAAAAAACTAACTAAATACCAAAAGTATAGTAGTCAGTAATTAGTTTATTAAAAAAAAATATCTAAACAAATACCTATTCCAATTAACAAACTTCAATCACCGCTCAAAAATTCGAACAAGAATGAACCCTTCATGCGCCTGGTACATTCCCGCGCAACGGGCGGCCATCTTGCGCCGAGATTTCCCGATACACATTCAGGATAGATCCATTTATCAAACCGATCGATATCTATCGCAAACAGTATTTAATTTATTACTAGCATTATAATTGATTTGAGCGTAGGCGCGTAAGGTTGGTGCGAATTATACTGACAATGGCGCCACCAAAGACGTTATGGTAATGGGACCTTATAAGCATAACACTTACTTGAATAGAGAACTCCTTTTTGATTCAGGAGTCTTAGTACCTACCTAAATTTTTTTGTGCTTATGATATGCTATGATTTTGTCGGTGACGTTTTTAAACCGGAACACTTCTTTATATTTACAAACAAAAGAAAAATTACCTTTAGATACTGCTACTTTTGCGAAAACTGATCAATTATAGTTAAACCATTACATTTTAAAAAAGATGCTGTAGAACTGTAATTATAATCCTTATTAATTATAGAGGTGCTTAACTGTGTAAAAATATACTAATTGCATCAGGCATTATGCAGCCGTAGTTTCCGCACTCCTTTTCTTATTCCTGATGACTAGTAATTAAAATGTCAAAGTAACTATAAATATGTAGAAGACATGTATAGGTATGTCATAATGCACAGACTTATGATTATTTACAAGTTGCACCTTTATGCAAATAATGTAATAAATTAATGCAAAGTTTAACACTTAAATTAATTCTAGCAAGCACTACTAAGTCCAAAGTAATAATTATGCAGGTAAAATGAATAACACTCAGAATCAAAATATTAATGCAACAAATAAAATTTACTAATTGGGAATCTTATGAACTAACTGCGTTTTTGCCTTTTCTGTTGGGGGAAGAAAATTACCCCAAAACTCTCTCTGCTTTACTTTTCTTGAGCTATATGTATCGTAATTTATGTTGAAATACATACTTACCTTATTTGTTGTTTTGTGTATTAACAATAGAAGGTTAGTCGATACAAAAGTTCCAAAACAACGTAACAGTATGATAAAAAAAGACAGTATTGAAATAGATTTCATACCGTGTTTGTTACATTTCCTTAGTTACCTTCAACAAACACGTGATTTCGGGAACCTTACTTCCCGAAACTACTAAAGAAACTAATGTTTATTTAAGTATTCCATGTTACTAGTGCCCGATATACATGTTCTGTCTCTTCGACGACACTCGAAAAAGTAAGTCGAATCATAAACCTACTGGCCTGCCATGACGTCTTAATGCAGTATTGTTTTACTCTTATTCCAGTCTGGGAAAGAGACGGAGCTATACAGGATTTCTAGCGCCATCTCTTTCCCCCATCGAAAAAGGAGTAAAACAATAATGTTTGAAGACGTCATGGTAGGCCACCTGGTCCTGGTCCTGGTCGTGGGCCCTAGTTGCCTGAAATAAACGATATTGTATTGTATAGACAACATAATACATGTTTCTAGCAAAATCTTGTATCAATTAAAAAGCATACGTGAGTTAAGCTAGAAAAAAAAAACGAATTGTTTATTTATTATTATGTTACACGAAAAATAATGTCACGTAGGTAGGCATTCGATGTATAATTCACGATCTCAAAGTGTGATTTGAAACCAAATAGTCGTCGAGACGAGTATTAGCAATTTTAATGTGTTCAAAACACTGTGGTAATAAGCTGTAGGTTTATCTCGTTATAAAATCAAGCTGGAATTGTCTATGACTGTAAGGGAATTTCTACGTAGAGTGGTATATATAACACAATGTAAACCGACTTTTGTGGTTAGTTCCGGGTCCAGGTTACAATAAAAAGACAAACATGTTGAGTATTTCTTTTGAATGATTTGTCTCTATTTGATTTACAAGTGAAATGAAAACGTATCTGATAACAAAATTGCTAACATTTTATTTCAAAATAAGATTTATTGTTTCAATAATTAGACTGGACCAATTTTAAAATATGACGCAGTCCCATAAGTTACAGACTGTAACATATGGGAATTTTCTTCATATTACAACTTACAGTGTAGGTACCTATACATAAAAAAATGAAAGAACACGAATATTTTTTTGGGGGTTTTTAAAACAATCCGCAAGATAGGGTTTAAACGAAAATAATGAAAACTTTCTTTTTAATTTAAAATAAAAATATATTTTAATTTATATTTTAAATCGGTACCTCTCTATTTACTTTTGCTTTTGTACCTTCTAAATAATATTTTAAGCAAGTAGGTGCAGTTAGAGTAGTGTGGTGTTAAGTGTGTTCTCGACTATGAATAGAACCACCCTGTCACATTCCGTGGGTGGTTGCAGTCGAAACTGAGGGATTTATTAGGACGGGCAACAATAACTACCTATGTAGCTATTATGACATCACTCTGAAATTACCATTAAGCCTAACGTACTAATTATGGCAACCTAGAATTACATGCGCATTTGAGGGTTAAAATTGGTTCAAGAAATGGGAAATAAAGCAGAAATGCAAAATCGTTTATAGCAAGTTTTGTTCCGAGGACTTTTTAACCAAACGAAAATTAAATTTGATGAAGTATGTGGTATTCAGATTGTAACCTAACAAATGACCCACCTATTAAATATAATAGATAATTTATTTGTGTCGTAGTTTTCCGTAAAACAATAACAAATTATGTCCCAACGCAAATGTGTACCAAGCTATTCAACGAATCATAAAGCGACCGTTTCGATCAATTTCCATGCCAGCATAATAATACGTAATTTTATCCTGAAGAATATCGTTTAAATTGCATACATTACAATAAATGTATTAGTCATACTGTAAAATGGTCTAGAAAAATCTGAAAAAATAACGGAAGCCTTTACGTGGTTGGCTGATAAACTTCGTACCACTAACGCCATCTATCGGGCGGTAGTGGAAGCTTTTTTTCTGAAGAGCTCTCAGTTTGTTCGGATAAAGTGTCTTTGTTTCTTACTGAAGATCCACTAGATATGTATAGGTAGGTACTGATAACTTTTAAGGGTTCTCAATAAGAGGTTTTAGGGTAAGTTAGTGTTGTTTATTTTATTTTTGTGTGGTACTTTATGTTACTCCTAACTCTGTTGGTATTCTACATTTACAGGCTACCTACTTTAATTTGTAGCACAATATTAAGTTCTTATATTGGATTTTGTTTTGTTTGTACTTATTTATTTTTAAATCTTTTATGAGTGTAGATTGAAACTGCCTCGTTGGTCTAGTGGTCGTAAGCGCGACTGCTCAGCATGAGGTCCTGGGGTTCGATTCCCGGGTCGGGCTAAGTCATAGGTAGTGGGTTTTTCCATCAGGAATTTCTCAGTAGTAGCCACGGAGTCCGGATTTGTGCTCGGTTGATGGCAATAGGCTTGTCCCCTATTAGGTACATGGGACTTATACATAACTGGGGAAATGTGTGTACTTACTAATTAGTACTTAGTACTACCTCTGCCTAACCCTTCGGGGATTACCGGCGTGATGTTATGATGATGAATAAAAGAGTAGACGTAGTTTATACCTTTTGTTATCGAAATAATACAGTTTACTTGCTGGGTTACATGGCAATTTTCTTAAAGGCCTACTTTATATCGAGCCGACACTTTAAACTCACAGTACTAAGATTTAGGATTTAGGAGCTCGTAGCTTAATAATAACAGCCGCACGGGTCGATCTTTAAGGTTAAGCCGTGCTTGCCGAGGTTGGTCCGTGGATGGGTGACAATAACTACATACCAAGTTTCCTCCGTGCCTCGAAAAGCACCTTAAGCCGTTGGTCCCGGCTGTCATTTGTACATGTGTCAGTCGTTACGAGTAGTCAGAAGCCAAAAGTGTGAAATCCAGTCTTACCAGGGGGTAGCGTGTTACCTAGTTACTGGGTTGCGGAGGTCAGATAAGCATTCGCTTCATGTAAAATACTGGTACTCTGCTGGAAGCCGACCCTAAGATAGTTTGGGAAAAGGTTAGGCAGATGATGACCTCTTAAATTTAAGCCAAAAAACTTTAAGTATAATAACCATTTCAGTCTTTTTTTTTGCTTTAGTAATTTTAAGAGGGTTTTAATCTCAACCGATTATTGAAATTGTTAGAAATCAATATAATACAAAATTCTAAATCATTTTAAACTACTAGTGGGTATGTTACACAATGCTCCAAATTACGTCATAAACGTACCTGTCAATGAATAACACATTATGACATTATACAAGAGTGTAACAAACACTTGAAAATTCTGGATTCATATCTGCACACATCCCGTATCACACGATTCCCCATTCTGACGTCACCAAAATGTCTAAAGTTTACAAAAATAATAAAAGATGTCGGCGACCTGTATGAGGACAACGCCATCTAACCCAAATACATGCCATTACACAGTTCCACACAATACTCTTTAAAATTCAGCTGATTCCAGATAGGCCATTCCTCAAATAAGTCCACATTATCTGACAGATCTAAGGTCTTTAACTTTACACTTACTAAAGCCATACCTAACGGTTATTTTAGATACAGTGTGACATCAGATTTCTGATTAGCATTGCATTTTTGCTAAATTTGGACTTCGTTTTGCATGTTTTATGTCTTTTGTCGTCAATTGATGTAAAAAGCAATCCAGTTTATTGATTTTATTAGCGAAATAATTTACAATAGACGCTAAAGTGTGACTAAATTTTAAGCGCGATTTCATTAATATTACTCGCAAATTGTCCTTTCCATGTGCTTCACAGAGTATGTTTGTCAAGATCTCGAACAAAAGAGTAGCACAAATAGTGGCTTATTTCCTCCCTTGAAAAAATAAATCTACAAGTGACCGTTATGATTTTGCACGTGTTCCCCATTCACAGACACAGATGACCCGAACCGTTTACCTATTTACAATCGTTCAATGTCCGTTATTCTATTTTTCAAATTCAAAAAGGTGTTCTATAAAGTTCCGCTCCACATCGGTCGCGTTCGGCTTTTTAAATCGAATGTCAACAAACATGGCGACGTCAAACAAATCGATTTCCGAATTTTTAACGCTGCGTTCGAGCGCCACTATTACAATAACAACTTGTTATTTATTCGTGTTGATTTTTTCCTTTCAGTATAAAATATATTTTTTATAACCTAGGAATTAATAAAAAATAATGTAATGTTAAATAGTTAACCGTTACGGTAACAAGAGAGGCTCATGATGTGTCGAATAAAAATTCCTACGGCACTTTTGAGTCCATTAAAGAGTGTCAGAAGACGAATATTTGTGTGTACAACAGATTATGTCCACACACCGGTACCATTTTCTCGTTTAGCGCAATTTATCAGTGTGGAGTGACATCAATAAGTTTTTCGTCGATTTCGTACGTGCTTATATGGGTATGATAATTTGTTTCCGGCGTACGCGGCGCGTGCGCAAGGCACGACAAACTATTACATTCATAGCGTTAGCACGATTTGCATTTGAAATATTTCGTTCGGCTCGCGCCACTAGGGCACAATGCCTTCGGGAGAGGCGATACATTCAATAAAAGATGTACATAAGTGTCATATCAAATTTCTTGGTATATTTTTCAGCGACTCGTGCTGTGGATTTCTTTAGCTGAACGATAATAGGGCTCATTTTACGGCGCACGTGCGTGAATAATGGGCACCGGCTTTCGGCTCTTGTGTGCTTTGCCTTATCTATTTAACTCGTGATACATAGCGCGGAATGTATTAGTTAACTATGTAAGTGGATACTTTGTTAGCTGAACATGCTTCTTGTTTTAGGTTACGCAAAATGGTGTCATAAAGTTACTTTACCATAAAATGTTGCTCTAAAATCCAGCTTGAGATTTTTTTGTGCAAAATACAAAAAAAAAAACTCTTATTAAAACCTTTTTCATCCAAAATAGCGTCCAAACTTCCACTCATTAACCCGTAATTGTTCTCAAAAACTTTCAAAACCCTCAGGTGAACAGTTAATTACGCTGAAATTAATTTGCGCGAACATTTTCTGGCGTTGTGGCGTAAACTTGGCGTGGTTGATGCTTTTGTTTTATTGAATAATTGCCCAGAGGTGTTTCGGACGAGACCGACTGGTTCCTTCAAGGCCAGACGACGAACTTGCCCGAACCATTGTCCTTATTCGCGCCGATGAAACTCGACTCGATTCACGTTACCGACGACAGTTTTTTTTAAACAGTAAGGTTTTTGGGTAGCCATTCATTGTTATGCTCAACTTAAGATTTTAATTGAAACATTATTATGGTGTTTTAGCACCGAAAATCTGAATTTTGAAGAGTTATTTTTAGCTTGGAAACTGGGTTCCAGTGTTAATAGCGAAATAAACGTGAATAGTGTCGCTTTTAGCGATAATTGTGCGTAGTTATTGCGAATAGCCCGAGGCAAGGCGCGCGCGCCGCTTCGGTTGACATCGCGCGCAGCTTTTTGATGACTCGGACTCTCGGACAAATCACCTTTTTCGAGTTGTTTCGAATATTACTTTAGTGAAGAAACGTTTTACGAATAACCTTACTTTGGCTTTATTTTGCCTTTACTTTCAGTTTTTTAAAAAAACATTTGTAAAGAGAAGGTAAATTGATTTCAACTTTTTGATTAAACGGAGTCTTTTCAGTATCAAGATACAAAAACACAATTCGTATTTCAAACAGAACGAAATTTTTTTGGGAATCTACATTCTTCTATTTTTCAAAACAACATACAAAAAATACTGTATTTAGCAGTAGGTACATATTTAAGGTAGTAAATACATAAGTAAATAACCTCTGTTTACCTATATGTTTTAATATCAAAAAAATTAAAACAGCTAATGATATTGTCTAAGATAACGGCTCATAATCCGTTGTATATTGCCCTGGTATCTGTAGATACCGAACATAAACATTTAATGTAATTTCCGACTGACAACGAGGGCGAACCTTCCAATCTTGATTAAATAAATTAATAAAGGTTAGTGTTTATTTCAACTTCATATTCTTAGCTTACTAATACCTGATATTAAAGTTCTGAATACGTTTTCAGAATTATAAAATTTTCCAATGTCTTCAGTAATTAGATTTTCATCTGAATTCAGAGATTGAATGTCATACACATTCTTCAAATTATGAAGCCTTTCGGATAAGTACCACCCATTTAAGATTCCAATTCTTTTTTTAAATGTCATTCTCAATCTAATTCGTGAATACATAACTAAGAATAAACCACTAAAAGAAAAAAAAACAACCTCTTTTTCAAATTTTAACTGAATCACCCTTCCATATCTATGAACACCTAGCTGTAGATTAAGTATATTGTCGAGCCACTCCAGTTCAGTAATAAACCTTGTTATCTTCCAATAATTAGCGATAACTACCCAAAACGTTATCTACGGTGTTTGCTATTAAATAATCGATAGGTACTTCGATCGATAAACGGTCATTGGCTATGGTTTGTCTGTAAATGAAAGCTCCTTAGTTCCGACTTGTATGTTAATAATTGTGAATTCGTCTTGCTTCTAAGCTGCTGTCAAATGGATTTTGGGCTGTGGTTTTGTTTGTGAACGGTAGTGACAGCCCTTTTTGTTTGTTATGGTGACATTTATCATTTATAAAAAAAAACTTAACTTTGAGCATGAGTGTATGAAATTGAAACTGTGACAAAATAAATAAAATTGCCCAAAAGCTCTATATGCACTTTGAGAAAAGCTCCTAAGTTGAAACTTTCTACAGAGCTTTTAATTTTAAATTCACACCTTGTTTTAAAAAACTAACTTTATTTTGACATTTATTTCATTTCCGTCCAGCAATGTGGGTGTCGCTATCGCTTCGAAAAACAACCCTTATTTAAGACTTAACTTATATTGTATGGAAGTCTAAGCATTTTTATGGATGACATAAACTTAGACACCTCTTCACATACATTATTAAGTGCTTACTTATTTACTGACAACTTAAGACTACTGCACACTGCGTCCATTACAATGAATGTGCCTGCATTCTCGAATAAATTGTACAAAAATACTGGCACAAAACGAAAAAAAAAAAACTTTATTTTTGTTATACAAACTCCATGTTTAAGAAACTATCTGCGTGCATGTGTGTGTAAGTCGTTTTGCGAGTGAATCATTTCATTATGCATGCAAAGTGTCACTTTAATTAAGTTTTGTGTTTGCTGCAATTGTGGTGGACATTTGTAAGGCTCGTTATGAATGGTCCCCCTCATTGTTTTGAGTTCAGAAATAACTATGATGCAGCATAATTTTAAACTGGTACAGAGTAGGTAGAATTCTTTCGTTGACCGTTGAAATCGGTGACTAACCAGTAATTAATAGCGATAATTATCGCAGACACTTCGTGGAATGATTCATTTGCTCATGTAGAAATAATTTGTGGCTTTGCTTTTGATTTATAGTGAATACGAACAGGATGTGGAGCCTAGTTAATCTGTCCTTCTACTAAAAGGGTTTGGGCTAACGATCGAGACTTTTCGTCAACGGTTTATTCGGAAGTTGAGAAATGTGTCAGCTACCTGCAGTTTTGTTTACAAAACAGTCGTGTCATTGACCACGCAGTCATTCACTGGTTTTTGTGCCATATGTAGGTCTACCTACCTACTTATTTAAAATTACCTGGAGTTTATTTACTCTTGCATAACACCAGTCGAGGTGCAGCGTAATAAACCTTCTATTTCCCCAATAATTATGTTTACAATCGTTTAATTTCCAGAATAATAAAATTGTAATCAGCATTAATTTGTCATATGAGTGCCGCTATAAATCGCCCCACTTCCAAATTCTCATTTTATTGATAATTAAAATTGCCCGCAATTAGAGTAAGTAATAATTACGAGTAATTGTAAATCAACGGATTAGTACGTCGCAGCGGTCTTTTTATACCATACGATCTTTATCTTAGTTTATGATTTAATTACACCTTAATATTAGGCCTCGTTATTTCGTATCGAGTCGAAAGGTGTAAAATTTAATAAAGACTATTATCCTTCGTAATAAAAGGAGTGGCCGTGAAAACAATTTTATATTTTGCCTCCAATTAACTGGAGTGTAATTAAATTTATATCGACACGTTGGCGTTTTAGTGTTATAATTTTGTTTTAATTAAAAAGAGTTGTGAGTAAATCTAAAAATACCCATAAACGCATACAGTATGGAGTCAAAGTCAAACGCAGTAACATTATAAATTGAATGGATTATAAAAGCCTAAAAAAGGTACAAAGTAAGGCAGTGTGCTCACTGTCGCCGGAACGCCACGAGCTAAACTGCGTCGGACGGACGAAATTACCCTCTCGGCCGCTCCCATTGTTGGGTTGCCAAAAGCAATAAAAAATTCCCTTAAAACAATAGCACCCCCGGGCGTCGACTGCCGCAAAAGATGTTCATGATAATTATTTTAGAAAATGCACCGCCTTAAACGCTCCTTGGGCTTACAGGTGTGGCATAATACGTAAATATAAAATATCGCTCGGTTATGTCTCACAAAATCATTACACTTAAAGACAGATGTATTTTTGCTGCATTTGAAATGCCTTTGCTGTGGCGGTTAAGTTATCTGTAACTGCATGTCATGTAAGATAACAAAAAATTAAAACCCAATACAAAATAGTAAATAAATAAGAATTTCAGACTAGCTGAGTTTTACAGGACTAAGCATAAAATCTGTTATTAACTGAAGACATTTTGATTCTCATATAAAATTTTATGTTTTTAATGAAATTAGTTCAGTATATCGCATAGATTATGTATTAATAAATGTCCTTATTGATATTTTATATTTTACGAATAAATTGACTGTAATTATGTTACATACTTATACATATTTACCGACGATAATGTTTTTATTGTTACCTATCACGAAGGTTGCGACGATGACAAATTTATAGACATTGTCGCTCGCTTGTCCCTCAAAACTGAGCCTGCTAGTTGCTCATCACAACGTTAAGCGGATTTTAATAACATTTTGGATGCGGAGGTAAGTAATTACTGTTTATATCATCAACACTCGCCTGCCACAATTAAGTCAGTTTTTTTTTTGGATGCGCGACAATCACGTTTTGATTACGGTCGTAAAAACATGGACATGGCTACACTGTCACTAAATAACGATTAACCATAGTCAACGTTGTGTTGTCCCTACGGTTTTGAATAAGTGGTGTAATTTTTATAAATAATTGTCGTGGAAAATATTTTTGTAAGTAATAATAATATAACTTGGTGTGGTGATCGTAGTCCAACAGATTAATGCTACATAAATAACTCTAATCATTGAACCAGCGAAAATTACGCGAAGCACACGCAAAAAACGATCACACTTGCTCGCAACAGTTGCTTAAATTTGATTAACTATTAGACACCTAAAAAATAGATTGTATGATTTATTACTAAAGATTTGAAAGCTATAATTATTGTTATTCTTATAAGTTTAATCGCTGGTAAAGCAACCGCTGTCATGTCCATACTAAATTTCTACGACAATTTACTCGTATTTACTAATGCTCGTTACGTTTAAACGTTGTTTTCGGTCACATTTAGGCGTTACGTAATTGGTGTTGAAAAAATATAATTTCGTCCTTCTCACGGAAGGCCTCGAGTCAACAGATCGTATCGTGTAAACTACGCTTTACAATCTCAGTGTCCACGACTATATCCCATTGTTATGAGACATTTAATTTTCATGAATCTTCTCATGGATAAGCGTAGGCTTTTATAAAGAAAAATAAAGTTTTGTAATAATAAAATAGACCTCACACTATGATAGCCTTCAACGATATCGTTCGTGTACTGATTACTTGTAAGCACAAGCGAAAACAGTCCTTATTTTTGAGACCTAAGATCTGTTTTAGATAAGAGCGTATTTCAGATGTTTAATTAATGTGAAATACCATCAAGAGATTAATTAGTTCTGTCCCCCATACACTTTGCCGGCTATTAATTTAAAGCCGAATAATTCCATTTACAAATTGAATGTTTGAGAACTCGTTTGAGTGTTGCGTACGTTTTTGACACTGCATGAGCTTTTCAATGCAGATTTATCGCCATTTTCGCGTAAATACTGACATCAATGGCTGCTTGACCATAATGTTATTATGATAGCCAGATTTATAGTTTCTAATAGAAATAAGTAGTTCTAGAGTTTAAAATGAAAGGCAATTTATCAATTTTAAACAAGAGCTTGAAATAAAAACAGCAGACTTCTGGTCGAGTACTCCCGCGTAAGGCAACAAACTTTAGAAGTAGGCGATATGGGCATGTATCGAAAATATTTATAAATATTCATATTTTATCGACATATTTTATCGATACTTATTAAGGACCGGCTACCACTCGCGTCGTGAGGTGAGAACGATAGCGCCCCCTGCTGGGCGCGTTCACAGTCAGACGGGAACAAACCGAACGGAATTCAAAATGAAGTTATGGCTTAACATTCCTTTTTTTCCCTCGTTTTAAACGTTTTTATTTTATTTTAAATATAATCCTGGTGAAGTTATGACCGTTTCGTACCTACAGTTTATGTAAACCTGTACCTAATTTGTTACATTAATTCTGATCTTTCTAACCTTAAGTAAACTGATCGTAAAAATATTTTATTATGCCTTTTCTGGTTAATGTCTCTTCATTACAGTAGCTGCGTGGTGTGAATTTTACAACAGTAAATAATATTATATGTAGGTGCCGCCATTAGCTAGGAGTTGGACAAATATCGAGTGTCAGTGTTTGCGGGTGGTTGAGTAAATATCGACATCAGAGTTTGCGTTCCGCATCACTAGAAGTTGTTTGTCGAAGTGCGCGAGCGACGCGTCGTGCGCGGGTGCCATCGTGTAAAGGGTTGCCCACTCGACAACCTTGTCGATAAATAGTAAATACACGTGTTTACCTCGTTTGCACTAACAAAATATTTTACAATAGTTCATCTTACCAGTCTTCCATGGTATTTCCTACAACCATTTCGTTCCTCTACAAAAATTATGGGCATTTTGACATCTGATATTAAACATAATTTATCTTACTTTTAAAGTGCAGAGGATCATTTTATTCAACAATTAAACTATTGTAATTATTTAACATAAATTCCCAATATGTTTTCCATTAGACTTACTGTCATACCATGTATTATGCATGAGACGCCCATATTGTTTCCAAAACTTAAATGTGTCGTATCTTTTATGCAATAACTCAGATTAAAATTGTATTAAGTATTATGTCACCCGCTCTAATAGATTTAATATTCAAATAAGAATCGTGCTCGCATTTAATGTGTTTAATCAATCATAAGTTACGATTAATTACTTAGATAGACGCGTCCGTCCGTCCGTTTGATTGTTGTGCGCCCGTTTCAGTAAGTAAAGACATTTATAACATAACGAGACCCATTGTCCAGTTCTCGGTAATCAAAAGTTCAAGTCTTTAATATGAGATGTTTATTAATTAGTTTGGAATGGAAATAACCGGCTTCTTAATCCGTACGAAACTACCATTGTCGGAGAGCAACGACGTGACTCGGATCCTAGTGCGATATTATAATTATGTAGCACGCACGGATCCTAATTCGACCTCTTTTAATACGATGGAATGTTCCTGAGGAGCACTTAATTTGTTAAGAGGAAAAACAAGTGTTTTCCTGATAGAAGCCTTGTTTAAATTCTGAAGTAGATCCGACAGTAAATCGCTCTCATAACGATGGTTCAAAAGCCTGTAGGTATAAATTTGTAAATTAAAAATGTCTAGTCAGTATGCGTGCGACGTTTGTTGACGTGTAAGGTCAAAACTGCTGTATTTTTATTACAAAAGGAACCTATTCTACCCACGCGGTTATAAACCATAATTCTCAACTAACCTCATTTAGCAACATAAACATAATTCAATCAACACCAAATGATTTATAAATTAATTTGGTGAAAAAAATTAAATATGGCTGTGTAAAACTATTCCATAACTTACCCAATAATAATTATCGAGTCAATCTCCCCGATTATTATGACTATTCGAGTGATAGATAATGTAGTAGAAAATTAATTAAAAGTAATATCGATTGGAATCACAGTTACTGCATCGTTTATAAGGCAGAAAGTGCTAGGTAACGGTGAGCGATGGCTGTTGTACTACCGGTTTTACCCGTGCCTGCGCGGGCGCACTCATTATCGCTTCTAGTCTCGTCTTTTGTCGAAAATCAACGAAGTTGGAACTCTTTTCATTTGATAGTTCTTTTGGTTTATGTTCATTTGTTTGCTTTTGCTAAGTAATGACTGTTTGGTAGCGTGTTTGTTTTCTATTGTGTCGGTTTTGTAGCTGGCTGGTAAGAGTTTTCTTATTTCTGTGTGTTTAAAGGGAATAAATACACCTATCTTTTGAAGTAAATCATCATACTTCAAAAGATAGGTGTATTTATTCCCTTTTTAGGGTTCCGTAGCCGAATGGCAAAAAACGGAACCCTTATAGATTCGTCATGTCTGTCTGTCTGTCTGTCTGTCTGTCCGTCTGTATGTCACAGCCACTTATTTCCGAAACTATAAGGACTATACTGGTGATTTTCACATAAAAATAGAAAAAAAAACAATAAATTAAGGGAGTCCCCATACTTAGAACTGAAAACCAAAAAAAATTTTCATCAAACCCATACGTGTGGGGTATCTATGGATAGGTCTTCAAAAATGATATTGATGTTTCTAGTATCATTTTTTTCTAAACTGAATAGTTTGCGCTAGAGCCACTTCCAAAGTGGTAAAATGTGTGTCCCCCCCCCCTCTAATTTCTAAAGTAAGAGGAGGAAAATTCTGAAAATATTTAGGATTGTAGAACGTAAAAAAAAACTATCAACGAAAATTGGTTTCAATAAGATATAATGTTTAGTTTTTGAGATATGGGACTTTTTCATCAAACTGCAGCAGTAACTTTGTTTTTCATAAACATACTATGAAAAACAAATTTAGTTTTGCGGTTGTGTGGAAGTTTACTAACTAATACTACTAACTAATGAATGACAGTTCAAAATATTGTTATTATATTGTTTGGAGCTATGGAACCCTGTGTGCGAGTAAGACTCGCACTTGGCCGGTTTTTATAACTGACTTCTTTAGTTATTAATGCCACGATCCTCTGAAATACCGACCCCTAAGTTTTCAACTTCTGAGATGTTCGAAGATATTTCTAATCAAATACGTTTTTCTATTACCTATTATCACGTCACATTCGACAACTTAACATACTTAAGTTGGGATCAAATCGTAAAAAAATATCAGTGGGTGTTGGGATTATGTCAATTGTAGACTGATAATTTTTGAACTGGGTAGCCCACCTACTTCATAGAGTTTTCTAATATAATAGTCGTCATAAAAACATTAATTTACGAGAATTTATGACAGAAATATAATATGTAGTAAAAACTTTAATTTACGACTTGAGAAATAATGAAAAAAAAATGAATATTGATTTTTGCAAATTGGCTCTCGTGTTAATGTGGAAATTAGAAACTTAATTGCTTTTAAAAATACTTTATACAGCAGTCATTTTTGTTAAGACTTTCGTCGGTTCGAAATTCTTAATGTCGATGACGTCATCAAGCTCAAGTTCTACAGTTGACACAACACTATCAATGATGTTGACATCAAACCGTTTATCAATCATCCAATCCTACTACTAAAGCCTACTAATTCAGTTAAAGCCGTCTCGATAACGTCATACAATTTGATTTCCACTCGCGTTTAGGCATTGACCAACGTCCATTCATATACTATTAATCCATTCATAAAGTTTTAAGCATGTGGCCATTTGGCCATTCCCAAGGTTAGATTGTGTATCTGTACCAATACATGTATAACCTCCTTTGCTTGTCGCTACCGGTTTTACGCCCAAAACATTATCTACAGGTGAAGCTTAGGTGTCACAACAGTCTTTTTTATGTTCAACAAAACCGAATTATTTATGTTACTGCAATCTGATATCAGTTTTTCGTTTTTTACTGTTCGTTTTAGGGTCCCAAGTTTTGAGCGACCATTATTGTATCCGTCATATGGGTGGCATCAGTGGGATACATCTCATAATGTTATATGGTCGTCATAAATATTATGAGAAACATCTTAGTTACTGAATTGATCAATTGCTTATCATTCCGTGTCAGTAGTAAATGTCTGACGGTCGAGTTAGTGCTTACTGTTGTAATAGCACTTATAAATATATCATATAAGACTTACTAATTAGGTAGATAAGTACTATTTTTTAGTGAATTGTTTTGATACAATAATCTGATTACTTTCGTAATTAGATCGAGTCCTAAGATAGTTCCTTGGGAAACACCGTGCGTCTATGTTAGAATTTTGTGGTAATTTTAGCTCCTAAACGTTCTGAGATTTTCTGTGATGCTATTAATGTTTAGATTTTTAAATTCTGCTTTGTCACTGTTTAATTGAACTTTAATCATAGGCATGTTTAAGTAGATTTGCGTGTCAAAATTACATAATTCTCGACAAATTCGCCTTTTGACTATTCATGTTAGCTACCCAATATTTATTTAACACAGCACGAATTGAAACAAGCTTCAGAGTTAATAAGAGCCATTATATTTGCCCTTTGTTACACTTAGGTATTTGCGTCGTACTGGCCAAATGATTTGTCATAACTCAATCTGAGACTGGCTTTGATTATATTAAGGATATGATTCACTCGTTGTTGCAACTGAGCTAATAGGATTACTACAGAACTTCTCGTAATTTAAGAGAATGTTGTAATTAAGGCTTCGATGATGACTAAAGAGTTGAATCAGCTACAACTTTCGAGGGAAATAGCAATAAAGGCGACTGTTAAAGAAGAAATCAGTTAATTAACTCAAGAAGTTTCGAATGGGGATAACCCAATTAAAACCAGAGCAGTCATTTCGGAGATTGACGATGCCACCCACATGAGCGATCTTACTCGTAGTGAATCCGATGAAATTGCCAATTGACTTCTGCCACCAAACACTTAAGACCGTACGTAAAATAGTTGCGTAACATCCAAATATTTAGTGAAGTGAAGACATAAATTTTGACTTACGTAAGTAGGAGCCATTACGGCTATCGTCATTGAAGGCATAGACAGAGATGTGCTACTGTAAATATGTCTTAGAGTGTCAGATTTAATACGGGATAATTAGGTCCATCACAGTACAGTATTATTGATAGAATAGAGAAGAATACAGGGAGAGGGTAATAGAGAGTAGTAGTCTAATAACTAATTTGACATGAAGCCATCAATTCTGCATTGGGTTATCACCAAAGCATCTCTATCAGCTGACTAGATAGGTGTTTTTGGGTTGGTCTGTATCAACATTCTCCTGCACTTATCCCAATTTATTTTGGTTCGGCGGAGCATATCTTCTTCCATAGTACGTCTCTATTACTCGTCATCTCGTCAGTCACCTCCTTTCTTGCCATATCATCCTCCAAATTTACTATATTTTTATAGCCCCGCTCTGGGCGCAGCGGGAGTGTCAGACTTGTACTGACTATAACCCATCCATGTTCTTTTTTAGCCCTATGTGTTCCAGGGCCACGGTATATCTTTCGATCAGTCTCGCAGCCCCGGCAGGTCACATTTACTTGGGTTTTTGGGTTTGACCGCTTATACAGCAAAACCTAAAAACACATCTCTGATTCAGAACCACTAATCTATGTCAAAGCAAAACCACCACTTTCCTCGCCAAAGTTATGTCACAGTCAGTAATAACGTTTAAATTAACATGTAATATGTGCAATATGCAAAAGAGTAGCTAAGTACGCTCAAGTGTTAGATATACGAGATCCCGGACTATGTTCAAGTACCCTTAAGTACGAGCTGAACAGGGCTCTTGACGTAATCATTAGTTAAGTTTATGAATATTTATGTAATTATGAAAAGGTTGTGTAAATGAAGATGGTCGTTAGTGCCCATATTCGTTTTAATTGGGGATATTTTGGAGTTGAGTACTTTTGTGATCTACATGTTTATGTGTAAAGGCCCTCTCACACGGCGCAAAGAACAATGTGTTCCATAGCCGAAGAGGCTTCTAAAATTTCTGCTAAAATAACTTACATAATAAAATCACGCCTGTAATCCCCGAAGGATTAGGCAAAGATGTACCTAATAGTACTTACATCGCCATTTCGCTTTTTTTAAGTCCTAAGTAATAGGGGGCGATTCTATTGCTATCAACCGGACACAAATCCAGAGTCCGTGGTACTGAAAAATTCCTAATGGATAACCCAATACCACTCTGCCCGACATGGGAATCGAACCTGGGATCCCATGCTCAGCAGTCGCGCTTGTGACCACTAGAAGAACGTGCCAGTCTGCTGAAATGATTGCTTCACAAATCACAGTAGTATTTGCATAACAGTCTCGTGAATCGTCTCAAACGCTTCCAAGAATTCAATAAACTTCTAGCCTTATCCGCCAAATATTCATAAACTTCGTGTGTATCCCACCTAACATTGCCAACACTCATTGGCACGACTACACCCGCAATCAATTTGCCATTATTTTCGTGAATCGATAAAGACAAGTTGTAAGTCGTTACCCTATAAACGCAACATTTAAAGTTACGTTTAAGGCGGTCGTAACCGAAGTCCACGTGTGATCGGAATAATTACTGGTCACCTAGTAGGCTAGTACCTAGTTTTGGCTGAATCACGATTACTGACGCAACAGAAATACGGTATTTACATAAAAGTATGCGAGTTCGTTCCACATCTGTAGTGGTTTTTCCTTGAACTGACTTGAGGAAAGCTCCTTTTATTTCTGAGTCTGATTCTACTCTCAAGATTCCTATTTAAGATTGCTCGCTAAATGCTATTAGACGTTTCAATTATACTTCTTAAATTAGAATCTCTAGACATTCAAAATTTGTTCACACAGATCGGAAATCAATCTCAAAACGATTCTGTTAATTAAATCAATACGATCTAAATTACTCGTGTAATTAAACAGTATAGAATAAATCAAAAACTTTGGTCATTTATTATGTGTATGCGAATTAAAATCCGGTAGCCGTACGAGTTAGCGCGTTCATCGATTTAAACATTTAAATTCGACCGACGGAAGTATCACGCGGCGATAAATTATTTACGACCTTTATAAACACTTAAAATACCAAAAACCATTTCCATTCATAAGACGAACCGAAACGAACTCTTTCGAACGCACGAGCGATACTCATAAAACCTGTTTAGATTTTGATAATTTTATTAACGATCGAATGCATGGAACGCCGAACGCGAGCCTCTAAACT
The DNA here is from genome assembly GCA_949152445.1 of Cerastis rubricosa. Classification (NCBI taxonomy): domain Eukaryota; kingdom Metazoa; phylum Arthropoda; class Insecta; order Lepidoptera; family Noctuidae; genus Cerastis; species Cerastis rubricosa. The sequence continues at coordinate 9,265,833 of OX424542.1, read as the reverse complement.
CTCATATATTACGGCTTTAACACAAATTATACAAGTTTAGAGGCACAACATAGACCGTGCGTGGGTGCCTTAATGTTAAAATGTGTCATAAGTAATTATACGATCCAGGGAATTTTAATGTCTTCCAAATGTCGTCTTCTTTATTACAATAGGAGCCTTACTGAACTGGATCTATTGTATCGAAACTTATTATGTTCGAAATGAATAATATCGGTATTAAGAATGTCATCTACCAAAACGGTATTTTTATTTTGGGACAAAAAGTGGTAATAAAACTAGAATAAAAGTAGACCTGCAAGGTAGATAAATAACGTGGCGTGGTGCCCTCGAATTTGACAATTAGTGATGTGACGATACGCACCACGGAGTCTCCACGGCCCACGGTAATTACAGTGTTGTCCATTCACTTTATGTCGTTACCCAGATTTCTACATCTTCTTTTATGTCAAACCAAATTTGAAGCAGAGTCGTCGCAGTGTGTGGCGTAAATAATTTATTTTACTTGTCCCAACGTTCATTAGGGGCACATTGTCTCACATTCGAACACATTTTAATGGCGCTACCTTCCAAATTTTATTACGACAATTTGCCGCAATTATTTTCTAACGATATGAATTAGGAGTTTTCGGTAGAATAAATCTCTGTTCTCGAATTGTTGTGATCAAAATAGTTTGAATACGTGTTTGTGACGTCGCAGACAGAAGACGCGGTCGCAATTAACGAAGTGTTTGCAGTCCTTGGGTATAAAGAAGTGCTAAAACGTACATCACAATTACTTCTTAGAAGTACCTAGCACCATTAGTACGGGCTTATGTAACAACAATATCTACAAGTGATCCGCTAATCATCTGTCTCTTTGATCTTTAGAAACGTTAACTCTTCAAATTCTTAGCACAAATACGAGAGAGACTGGCCCTGTTTATTGCTACACAGTGAATCAATTGAACAAACTGCTTTCGGGCACTAATAGAAAGAAAACGATCCGTGCGTTGCGTCAGCAGTCAGATTAATTAAACTCCTTACGACCGACTGTGCGTTATTCCATTTAAGTCTCGACGCACAAGTACCTACTTTAATTAGTAGTTTTCCATTTGTCGGACACCTGGTAAAAGCTATTTGACTTATTAGCTGTGTCGCCTAAGCTGATGGGTGTAAACGGATTTAAGCCTTAAGGTGATTTAATAAAGTGTAAATTAGTTAGCTGCCGAGTTGTCTCCGAGCTGTTTTATGAAGAGGCAAGGTTTTCAGTGCGTTCCCATTGGTCGATGGCGTGCTAACGCAGCCATCACGCGTGGTACATTTTCAAATAGTTGTGGCCATAATTTGATAGTCTTTACGTCGTTGCTGACTTGTGAATTGGCTTTTATTATTTGTCTTTGAACACTCATGCTAATTTATTTTTTAGGTTTAACGGTTTCATCATGTTGTTTAAATATCACGAATGTTGTTAGTGATTCGTGTACATGTATTATTTCCAAATATAAGTTATTACAAATATACAAATAATGTTTGCACAATTCCCAAGGCTTTTAAAAGGCATTATTACAACGAATTTTATCTATACTTATGAAACTCATATTTTACGACTCATTAATAATAATATTTGGTTCTGAAAGCCTGTGGCTGTAAAGAATGCTGTATATAATACGTCAAAACTTAAAACGATGAAGTCAGAAATGACTATCCATCGGCTATTAACCGATGGTCTCAAAGGGCCGAGTCGTCTATTGAATTCAGTCAGAATGCATGTGGAGGACAAATGCAGGAGATCATCCTTCATATTTGACGTGGCAACGCTCCGACATAATGTCATCCATTTAGCGATACCATGCACTATTATTGTCGTAGCAGTCATTAATGTAAAATCTAATCAATCACTCACAACATCGGGCTATTGTCATTTCAATTCTAGTTTCGGTCACTCGTTGGACAATTATCAACTTTCTACAAATTGAAACGGAATTTCAGTTTGTCGATGAACAGTTTTGCAAACAGACGTGTATGTCGGTAGACAGCACCGCTTTTGGTGTCAACCTAATGTCGATAATTAAATTTTGAGAAAAAGGCGACGTCACCTAATAAGTGTTACACGATACAAACACCTTTGTCGCAACACTCCGGCAATTAGCATTAAAACGTGTTAATGATACAAATATGAAATATGGAAACTTCGAGACGCATTTGGATAATAAGTAAGCAAAGATCTAACTTAATAGATGACAGAATTAGGAAATACCGAATTAATCAAAGACCTCAAAAGATACTCTCAGAAAAACACTGAAGTATACTAAGTGCAATTAGGTATAAGTTTTTGTGTCAACCCGGAAAACAAGTGACAAGCAGAGGACAATAACATTCGTCAATGTACTGACAAAATAAACAAAGAGTGGTCACGCTCCTCTTTGTTACCACCAAAGAGTAAGCTCGGTATACATTGAAAATGTAAAGTATTCGGTAACGGTAATACTAATTATAGTTTCGGTAACGAATCGAACCACTCACGACACGGCTCCTTACTTAAGCGACGCTGGAAATGAAGCAAAAACTAAATCGTGAGTTCAACACATTCAAAAACTTAGAAAATAAACGATACTAAGAAACGATAATATGGTCTGGTGTCAAACAGAGCGTTCTTAACTACTCAAGTTTTTTAATAGAGACCTTAGCACAATCATCTATGGTGAAATCAATTTAGATTTAGATTGTTCAATCAATGTTTTTAATAATGCTACTGAATTATGACTGTATTCTCGCCATAAATTAAAAATTATAAATCATTTATTATATTAACGTAATTAAGTTTTTATTGCGATTCGGGTTTTGTGAGCTATTGGACCAAATATGGGCACTGCATTATGATTTTTGCTAATTTATTACATGATAAATAAAATGAAGTTATGTCATCATACATAGTCGTTAACTTGAAACTTCTAATAAACCACTCCTTATTTCTTAGTGATTACAAAATAACTTAACATCGTAGGTCTGTACGTTTTTTCTCGTAAGCAATCTTTTAGTTGAATCCAATAGTGTTGGGCGAGTGTCGATGTCGATATAATGGTGCCCATTGCGAAGTACTACGTGACAAGGCGACGCAGGGCTTTAGTACTAGCCAACAAAAAATGATCTCATTTAGTTTCACCGATATCAACAAAACGTGAAAGGTAATTTCATAGTGCATTTTCATTTTAACACGCCTTCAAGCACTTTGCCCTTTCCACTTTCGTTGTTTTTTATCGTCATTTTAAATTAAGTAGGTAGGTAGGTACTTACTTATAGCTTTCGACGCGTCAACCTTTTATTTTACATTAGTCTGACAGTTCGTTGGCCGACTTTTTTTGTTTGTTGCTGTTTTCCTCTTGTAGAGTCACGATGTTATAATAAGCTAGTTTTCTCGATGCTAACCCCAAAATAACACAAATAAGGGAAATTTGGAAGAGATTAGAGAATATTCTACAAAAGCTGATAGATTTTAGACATGTCAAGCTGATGATTACTCAGTATTAGACAGATGTTCCTTTCATTATAATCGCAACATTATGAAATATTCTCAATTAGTTCTAAATGCGGTAAACTATACGCACATGTGACATTATCACTATTTTGTCTTATTGTTGGCGCAAATATGAACCCACACAATTTGGGGAATTTGTTATAATCCGCGTTGACTCCATTGTTATGCATTGTTACTATGAACGCGGGGATGATAACTGTAGGGGAGAACACAGGGGGCTGATGAATATAATAATTTAAGAATTTAGAAAACAGTGATCGATCTTTAATATTATTAGCAAACATTGTTATTTTGCTGGTCTCGGCGGCGTCGCGAATCGTACGCGGAATGCATGCCTCAATGCGGTCATTAAAAGTCGTGAATAAACGTTGGCGCGGTCATATGGTGCGGTACAGCGTGCAGCGTACAGGTGGAGGCGCAGGCGCTGCAGGCGAGGAGTGCGATGGGAGTCGCTCAAGCCGCGGCCGTCCGCGTCGTGCCGAACCGGAGCGGGTTATTAATAATCCGCATTCACGTCGCACGAGCGCGGCGAGCGAGCGGCCCGCGACGACATTCCACACCATTGTACCGGCCCGCTCCGCCCGCGACACTTTTGTCTATTCACACCGATAAATCACCGCCGGCGGCCACAATGCCAGCATTATTTACCTCTAACGACGACCTCTTCGCGCTACATCGATTAATTAGTACAACACTACAGATAAGATAGCCGGGAAAGCGATCGCTTTCAATTTCCTCTCGAGGGGCACTCGGCGTAAAGTGTGCGTTAAGTGCGGACAATCGGAGATAAAACGTGCGCGACGAGACTCCCTTAATCCGGTGATCGAAGATTGCGAGGAAACGTTTTGTCGTGGGGTTGTACGCTCCACTCGCTGCCATTGTCTGGTCGTCACTAATTTGATTGCCCACACACGGCCAGTCGGCCACGCGTTGACGTGGGCGACCGGCCGTTGCGTGGATCCCTAATTAAACCTATGAGATGCTAATGGGAGTCATTCATCGCGAGGTCAGATCGCTTCTCTGGCACACAGTCGCTGCGACACGACTTTTATTGCCGATCTACATAAACATGCATTCTAACCACTAACATTTGCATAGAATTTATGAACTGCATATGTTGACTTGTTTAGAAGTTCAATATCGACAGATCAAACAAGCGAACTGCTTTCCCGTTTTATTGAATTAACCGTTGGACAGACGGTCGCGGTCGCCACACGCGACGTGGACTCGCCCAGTCGTCCAGACGCAATGTCATAGTGCTCGTACGCTGTTTTAAATTGATTGTAATGTGTACGAGTTGTGAACAACTGTGATTCGAGTGAGGAGTCTTCTGGCTTTCATTACGCATTTACATGGTCATTCATCTTTGACCTCGCGATGAGACCGTGTCTTCGTCTGCCGTATTTTCCTTTAAAGATATTCCGTATTAACAACATTATAAAGGTATTAGCGCGAATCGCTCGGGGCCGGCACCTATCTATGGCATCGGTCCGGTTAATATGCTTATTAAATTATGTCGATGGCAAAAACCGTGTTTTGCTTTAGGGAGTAATTAGCGGAATGAGTCTTATCATGGGATTTAATCACTGGCTGTAATTATTGGGTAAGATGTGGACCACACTCGCACGCGCCCTTTCGGTTTGCCGGCAGTCGGTTCACTGACATCGAGGTTTTTTGTCATTATTGACTTTTATGAGTTGAGCAACAAGAACTAGTCACCAGGTACCTATTAGCCTTACCTACAGCTAGTACGTATGTACATCTAGACAAAATATCGGTGAATAAACAATAGCCCGTCTATTGTAAGCAAGCGTCATTGTTACTGTTGAATAGTAATTGGTATTAGGGTCAATCTTATTGATTAGCGAACAAAAATTTGTGAACAAGCCATGGGACCGGCCGCCACCGCCCGCATCGCCAACGAACCGACTTTGCATATCAATGCCTATTTTAATATCGACATGCATCATTTCATCTAATTGCATTTCCTCCATACAGATCAACAGATAATTCCACATTTTATTTAAATTGATAACTGCTTAGGGACTGTTAAATATTTATAATCACATGAACATGTTACATGTCAATTAATGTTACGCTGGAAAATAATTGACGTAAAAACGTTCTCAATTATGCAATAAAATAATGCTTAAGGTTTGCCTTATACGCTACAATCGGGCACAAACATGGCCGTAACCAAAAGTAGTGCAGCGATTTTTTTGTCCTCCAACGTGAACGAGTTTCAGATACAATTTGTTTACTTTGTCTGTATCGAAACGTCATCATAACGCAATTTCGTAGACAAAGCGCGGAGTGAACTTGAAGGCGCCGTAATTAGAAATCTGATAAAAATATCTCGACCTGGTTTCCACAGCTCCTGTAATTAATAATCCTCACGACGTGACCAAACAGGGAATTCTATAGGCTAGGTCAGAAACTGACTCCTAACATGGACGGTACGGACCTAGATTGACTTCAATCGATAACGCTCTCGACTCGATGCATCATCAATTCCATACTGTTCGCTCGATAAGGAGTAAGTAATTGTACACCAAATTAATTAGTTCCCCGCACTAAGTCTCACAATGGTCGGGTGAGACTTGCACATTTGTCCCCTCAGTGCCAGCGGTAGGAATCTGTTCAAAAGTGTTAAATCGGTTAATATAATGATGATCGATGCGGTCCCGACCAAACAGCCCGCAGCGGGGGTGTTTTACCCCACTATACAAATAAAATATTTTTATTATTAACTAGTTTCCTGTCCTATTTGCACCCACTAAAGCTCCCAATCGAGCCGTCTCCGTCGCACAGTTTAATCGAAATCATATTTCTGTTTTGTCATTATGGTATCACGTTAAGAGTTCCTCTCTTTTGTCCAGGGTTTCGATTCGTTGGTTTCTTGTTTCCAATGCAGCTTTGGTTGTTTTTTTTTTAATCAGCCGCAGCGGTAAAGAAATGTGAAACCTTCGGAGGTAGAGTTCAGTTGTTCGAGTTTCTTTGGCTGCCATATTGTACATAATATTAGAGTTAAAAACCTGCAGAGTTGTAATGTTTGTTTTCCTTCTGTTGCAGGTAATTGTCAGTGGGCGCATGCGCCATCTGTCGCCTAGTAGCGGAGTTCGCGGAGTGTGATTTTTTCTGTCCGCCGCTGCTTCATATGAATGGAAGCCTGACGATCACCATAAAAAGGTGCAACCGTGTCAAAATCGAACAATATTGTTTAAAATTTAAGACAGACACATATGAGTTTCTTTCATCATCGCGAGCTTACCTGTGGGGGCTCACAAAAAACACCGCAGGTAGCCCATTTGTTTGTTATTAATTCTCGCGTCGAATCTTGTTTTTTTACCGTCGACCACTCTAATACAGTGAGAATATTAATTATAATTATAAACGTAGCTCGTCGTGTTCGTTATAAGGTGCTCTCGTAAAAATTTGCTTTTAAAATTTAAATCTGATCGTTAATCATGCGACAATGTCGGTTTTTATCTTGATATTGTGTTTTTCAAATTTATTGTTTTCTCTCACTGACTTGAATCTTAGGACCTCATGATTTACCGTTTTTGGGCCTTTATAAATGAAGATAAAGGAAAATCTTTTAAATTGATACCGTAACGCTATAACGACAGCTAACGATGAATCAAAAGATTATGACATTGATAAACCCGGATAAATCGAATTAAAAAAAGATTTGTTGTGATGACTTATAATCTTATTAGAACTACGCTACAACATTATATACTTAGTCGATATGCACTAATAGGTACGTCCGCTTTTCAATTGCAATAAAAAATTCTAACAATACTGTAGACACGGATTCACAAACTAGAATGCCTATTTATTACGCCCCACAATTATCACTGACATTGTAACCACAGCTCTTCGAATATAAAAGTCTTTGTCAGTAATCGTTTCACTGTTCTGTACCAATAATAACATTTTTATAACGCGAAGACATTGAAAGGGGGGTTTTACTGTAAGTGGCCGCCGCAAAGTCGCGTCGTCAGGCAAATTATCAGGAAACTCCCGCATACGCTTTCTGCACACACTAACTGACATTAAAAATCATACTTAGCGACTCCAATGGCCGACCGAGCAACAATACAACATGCTACGTAATTGAGCAAGACGCACATTGATCTTTAATATTCCATTAAACCAATTGTATGCCCACAGTCGGATAGGCAATCATTTTCTAGTTTACATATTGACATGTCGTTTTCAAACTAGCGTTTTCGTGTTATGGCTCCTTGCGTTTCGAGGCTTTAATATATTGCTTTAAATGCAAATTGGAGTGAATCGAATGTAGCGAAAAATGTATTGCAGCTTTTTGTATTGACTATCGGTGTAGCAACAGGAGCAAGTGCATGGTGGTGGTTCGATAGAGCCCACATGTGGTCGCGTTTACCACTCGTGCATTTTATTGTCTTGCATGTACAAATGAAACCTCATTTTTATCCAATACTAAACAATAGATTTAACAGTTTGCCTTGACTTCCCGAAAGTGCAAAACAGACCTATGCCCTCATTCAGCCTATTTCGGCTCATGCAAATAAATTCATGATCGTGACAAAATAAATTGAAGAATCTGTTTCTCATCCTTGACATTCGATCTGTTTTTAAACTGTTAAACAATACCCGCGGTTCGACATTTTGTTTTAGAAAGTGTACTGTATTACCGCGTTAAACGAGTCGACGTCTGTCAGCGTTGTGTGCTCTCGAGGTGTGGTAAGGGGTCACCATTAGCTCCTTCACTAATATATCACGACTAGAGCATTACGCGTCTATCGCCCCCCGTTTAGACGCGAATTGTCTGTGGAAAGCACCCATTGTGACCGGTGAAATTTATTTTCTTCGCGTCGTGGGAATGAAGCAATTATCTTCGGCTGTTAGATTGAGATATCGAATCGAATTTAGTGTTCTTTGTCAAGATAAGCCTCGTCGAATGGACGACTGTGAAGACGTCAATTAACGATTGACTAAGCATGTAAATAGTACTAGGATACAGCTAAGGAATATTCAGTCTCCAAATGTGGATACAGTGTCGTCGAGTTAATGCATGACAACGACGCTGACTTGTGTTAGACACATAATAACATATCCCGTTTATTTCTATGATCTGTGAATCCAAGGAAAACACTTGGAGTCGAGTAAAATAAATAAAAGATGGCGGGTGGAGCTCGCGATACTTCTCAAATTGAATATTAGATTGAAATTACGCGCTCGGGCGGCTCTCTCCTCCGGCTTTTGTTACGCGAATGATACATAAAGCGCGCGCGCATACAAACACAGCAATAAGAATTTTAAATTAGCATTCTTTTTGTGTAGCAGCCACCCCTACTCTACCCGCACACCCCACCGTCTTAATAATATGGAGAAATTGAGTTGTTATACACCCTTTTCAGAGGAGGCGCGGGTGCAACGGCACACCTCGCGGAGAAGCCTTTTTGTAATTGAATTTAGATATTCTTTTCCCGGATATAACGACGGGGAGGTCGGACCGCTAGTTCCTCGAATAGGATACATGTAAATGTGGCGATATGAAATTCTCAAGTCGAAACGCTGTGACGGTGGCGTGCCTTATTATTGCTAACTTTTTATTCCTTTTCAGTAACAGGGCTGTATAGATCGGTTCGGAATGCAATAAAGACTTGTATAATTATACCAAATATTTGGATGATACATAATGCAGCCAAAATAGGTTCTATTAATTTGATCAGCCTTCTGAGAAGCAACGTTAGCATGATACTGGTATGTAATTACTAAAGGCTATTAACATCGACCGTGTACAAACATGGCGGCTGATTGTGGGTTTCGTTTTAATTGCGCACACGCATCGCGATACCGAGTTAGAGGTCTCTCACTGAATCCAACGTGATGTATCTGGGGATCGTGAGAACATTGATCAATTATTGATTTTGGAGCGATAGGCAGGCCAATACCGGCAGTTAATAACGAAATACAAACATGTACTTAAAGTAAAAATAATTACCATTAAATTGGTCGGAATTTCTCGTACACGCATTTGTAATGATCTCGAAATAATTTTGTCACGCAATTCCTAAACGAGTAAAAGCAACAGAACTATTATGTTCGGCAATTTAATAATTATCTAGAAACGTGACAAGCAGTGAATTTACTAAATAATTATCCATTCAAATTCTGTCTGTCAACGGTTTGGTAGTTCCCACAATTGTCACTCTCACCTGGTTCCCATCCTAAAATGACATTAAATAATAGTTAAAGTAAGCTAATTTTACAGTGGACATAAAGTGTGCCCTCTCTCCTCTGAGGTAAATTCGTTAGCCATTACCGGACGGTCACATTACGCGTCTAAACTGTAACTTCATAAGGTCGTGGTGACACTGACCGCGAGTAGCGATTCTTGTTTGTTTTCTTTTGAATGTAGCCTAATTAGAACATGATTTTACAAGTAGTTTTTAAGCTGAAATGCTTCAATTTGATGTTTTTTTCCAGGACAGAATAAGATCTTAATTGGAATACAAATTTTTTAATTAAAATTCCCTAAACGCTTGTCAGACCCAGCCCATAGATCTCGGCTACTTAATTGTTTCGACATTAAATTCGTCCGTGGTCGGTAATTATCGACGTCAACACTTAACTTCTGGCTCGGTGAGAAACTTTGTAGCTAGCTGTTAAACGTATTTGCTTTTATTTCCTCTTGTTTCTTGAAAGTACCAAAACCCCGGCTTTTACCTTTTGTTTATATTAACCCAGAAATTATGACAAAAAACGGTAACAACCATTCAAATTAACGTTAATGACACATTTCTCGAGAACGTTAAGTCGGCGTCACGCTCATCCACGAGATTAAAACTAATTCGAGGTCTCCCAAATTATAGACGTATAGAGCGGCGGATGTCGCCGCGGCGGGAGCGGCGCCGGCGCACCAAAACCGCACGTCATTGTTTTTTGTGGAGAGGCCCCCGGGCCCCGGCAGCCTTCCGTACCGTACGAGCCGCGCCGCTAATTAATTATTTCACATGTATCGATCATTAATTACGAACGGCGATAGCATCCACCCGTTATCTACACAATGACGGCCAGCAATTTGTCGATCGTAATTATCTCACAAATCACACGCACCCACAAAAACGGATAATGATTTAAAATCTTAACACGACTCAGGCATTATGCCGCGTAGGCATTAATAGCAGAAAGCATCGAGATCGAATCAATCTTAATCTCGTACAGAAACGTAATCCAGATTTATTTATGACGGAGGAGAGCGTGTGCTATTATGCTCGTCTGCAGCAATTTGCCTCGGAAATTGTCTTAATCGGCCGCTCAAGGGACTATTTATGTATAATTATTTCCAAATTCGACGCTGCGTTTGATGCCTTTCCGCTCTCTTTGAGTTGGTTCGACAAAAAAGTCATCTGTTGCAACAATTAAGCTGGGGAAAAAATAGAAATAAGTATCGAAGGGTCCGCAATAATTACAGGCGCAAATTGACGGTTCGTAAGAGCCATCGGTCGAATGGCGCCTGCCAGGTTACCTGCAGCACACGCGATGCCTGCCCTCTGCCGGACCTCCACGGACATCTGATACATGCACCAAATTAGTATTAATCCATTCGAACACAACTAGTCTGATTCCTAAAATGGTCTAATTTAAATCACCGCTTTAAATTATGTCTCAATCAAAAGTTTTCCTATAAAAATAAATGCTTTATCAGCATTTTAACTAGATATCTGTCGGACAACAAAGTTCCCGTCTATCGACATTGTTGAATGAAAACCTCTAACAAACTCACAAGCCTTTGAGTGGGAGCGATCAAAGGTTCGCTCCACAATGACGACAGCCGGCGGGCGCCTAACACAATTAGCTTCGAAAGCAAATAAATCATAAAATCATCTGGTTTATGATCCGATCTCATTCCGAAGATTACTTTGTGCTTTCAAATAATCCACTCTCTACCATGTACGATTTGTATTGGAAGCCAGTACTGTTTCTCAATTAATATGACAAATTAATGGGAAAGTGTTTGGTGTACGTTAATCATCACAAGTTTCACGTTTCACGCGTCGAAAACGCTTTGTAATTACAAACACACTTGCGTTGCGGTTCCTCCGAATTTGCGTTGTCACTTTATTATCGTGTGAAATGAGAGAGCGGTTTTTAATTAATAGCTTTCTCCTTAATTTTAACGTACTTGTTGGTATTGTGTTAAACATGTGCTTACAGGCTTATGCTTACGTCATCCCGTTCCAAAATTATAAAAATCCTTTTAGCAATATTTGTTCAACACCTGTTTCTTTTGTATATTATAATATGACTATGGAAATATTAATCTCCGTTAAGAAGAATAGTGGTATAGATAAATCATGTATTTTATTAAATAAAGAGCGATTTGGAACTGGTTGTTAATGAAGATTCTCATAGCAAAGTGAAACTTTTATCAGAGATATCAGGTTTAGTCATTGACATTAAAAATCTTATAAGATTCGATGTTAGTGGTTTACAAGACCCCATATTTGGCAACAGGACTCTAATTGGTATTTCCACATGTTTGACAGAATTGAGTTATTTGATTCCAATTAATAACTGTTTACTCAAGCCTTTGACTGACTCTTAAAATATTTTAATTTTCAAAATATCATTTTCAATTTTACTTATTTTAACTTCACGTCTGCAACTTCGCATACCATTACTTCCAAAATATAACGCATATCGCCTCGTATTAACTAATTTGCATAGTCAGTTTGCAGTTTATTTTTAAACTGAAATCCGACTAAACTCTGCTCCAACATTAGTAGCTAAGGTTAAATCTAAATCTGTTGCCATCGGGCTTTCTCAAGCTGCTTGTCGGACAACCATTACTGTAACGTCTGCTGCGCAAAAAGAGGCATTCCCATCGACCTCAGGCCCATTACCATTAATGAAGGTTTAAAGTTACCCTAACGGTGGACATTGTTCGCTTCGTACCTTACCATGTTCCACCCAGGTTGCTCCTTCATTCCCACGTCTAACAAGACTACCGTCATTACGGACATTTTACATACATTCCCCCCACTTATTATCAATGTATTAAGTAAATCGTTCCTCTGGACTCCGCTCAATTTTATTTCCATTAATAGCTTTTCAACATTAGTCGTATGCAGGCTCTGCGTTTTGTGTTACCAGTTTAGTTTGACCCTCATCTGGGAAAGAAATGTAAGCGAATGAGAGATCAAGAATTGGTCTACATTCTACAGTATGCCTTGAGCTTTCTGTGGTAGGGAATGCATTTGATGGCAGTTTTAAGAGGTGGTACACCAGTACTACTTGACCCCTCTGATGCAGGCCAACACTTGTAAAAGCCGGTTCAAGTAGCACCGGTTAGTTTTCAATTTCCCACGACTGGTGTTTTGCTTCAGAAATCTTGCGTAATATCCAAGAATGGGTTAATTAGTTTTCCATTAAAGTACTAAGAGGTGTCAGAATATAAAGTTTAACAGATAATTTGCATGTACAATGCCAGTCTAACAAGAATCAATTAATTATTCCGTGCATGTCTAACTGATAAACATCCATGGTTTTTCCATGTTGTTGTGGGTGGAGTGATAGCAATACGATGCCAACACGAGAATTATCATATTTTATCTTACTTTGTGACATGTTCTTCAAAAATATTCAAGAGTTTTCGTATCAATAGCTAGCTTATACACGTTCATTCAAAACTACCGTGCCAATGAATTTCCAATGGATTTTAGTTTCAAGTGGCTTCCTCCAAGTACTATTTAAGCTTAACACATTATTCAAGTCTTCACTATCAATGAGTTATTACTCTGAATATATGCAAAATTCCAACAGGTCCAAGGTACCTGGTAGTTCGAGCCTCACCCGCATATAATAGCTACTTATATTTCGGTCTCTGACAACGTCGACTTAATACCTTATTTATTGTAATTCCTCGCGCCGACTTAGTAGATGTTGTTTAATGTGCTCTTACCATGTTTTCGTGAAGAAAGCAGTGTGGGGGTAATTATTTAGCAGCGTTCTGCGGTTTCGTTGGCGAGCGGCCGCCGCAGTTAATGAGGGCCTTCGTAATAACCCACGATTATTAATATGGCCGTAGTTTACCGCGTCTCTCGTTACTGACACATCCCTCACACTACGCTATTTACTCTGCCTTCCACGCTCACGCATATTCCCATCCATTATTGCCTTACACGACGTCTAAATTTCAACATTATCTACTTCAGTTTAATTGTATGCACCATTATGATTCCCTAATTAAATGTGCTCAGTTTACATTCGTTATGCTGCTCAGACAACGTAATATGCTACGAACCGCAAATGTCACTGTTTCCAACTAGTAAATTGTAGTTTGAAAGTGATACATGGCTCACGAACTCCCATTTCGCGGATACGGTAATGAGTATGTTGATTGACTTTTCATGCCATTGCCTTTGCTAATTATAGGATTTAATGGTATCCGAGTATTATATCATTGTTAATTTCACTTCCATTGACTTTACCTCATTAAATTTCTTTTCGATTGGCTTTCTCTTTTGATAAACAAGCGAGATTAGCCAGCGATCATGCACGATACTGTGTTCGTAAATTGGACATTGACAAAAAGGTTATTGAATGGTTGGTATTCTGGCTATCAATTACAATGTGGGAGCCTCATTAATGTTTTGAAAAGCTCGCATCTTCATTATGACGGGCCCGATAACTATTGTAGGAGAGTCCGATGCGGGCGTAGCGATGCGCGTGCGCCGCGTCCGCAGTGCGACTGTATGGCAAATACGTACGAGCAAATTGCGTCAGTATCCACGCACACATGCGCCATTGTATCCGCCGTACTTTTCTCACGCTCACACACCCATGTGTATGTGTAATTTGCACTCGAACGTAGCTATGTAGTACGTTTGTGTGCGTGTTTATCGGAAATTAGTTCTGCTGCAAGCATCGGGGTATCGGTGGAAATTGACAACACCACTGATTGTATTAACGATGGGAATCTGCGCACGTGTGCCCACATTAAACATTTACTTCACTGAGTGCCACTCTACAACCGCAAAATACAAATTATAGACACATTTGACACACGAGCCTTTTGATTTGGCGTTTCTATAAATTTTAATGATAACTTTCGCGCGTATCATGTAGTTATTATCCGGTGAAACACAATGTTAACATTGGTAGCTTGTTTTCTTATTTAAACGTCACTTTATTTGTTATTAACTGAGATAGTTGGTTTTGTCTGTGTATAAAAATAAATATAGAAGCAAATTATAGCATTATGGACCATTCACCTCGACTCTAATTACCAGCTCTTTGCATAATTTCCATACACATTAGCACTGCGAAATGATCTACAAATTGCTATTGCTAAGAACTAGTATAATTATTATTATGTGTAATTAGTCTTTTTTACTTTGTCACTTGATAGTTTCGTATAATTGCAAGTGATGCATTTCTAAGCAGTACTTATAGGAATCCTGTTTGGTCTGTCGTGGCAACCTTTTCAACAATAATTCTCAGGAGGATGTCTTTGAAGATATTCTATTTTGAAAACAATTTTCATTGTTCTTTCTTCTCAATACTGAAACTTACCATAATTATTCCACTTTGTGATTATTTTTCTTCGTTTTTCTAGAACTTCGTTTCCCCCTCTTTATTTCTGACAGGATAGAGATGGTTACAATTTCATCAAAATGGCATTGGTTTGGCCACCTGTCACTATTTCACTACTTTATCGACCTAATCTCATGTATCAGGCTGAATTCCTGAGGGGTGAGGGGTTGAGGGGTGTCCCTATTGACTACATTTTGTACTTTTAATTGTTTTGAATTTATAGCCATGTAATATTTTTCCTAACATAGCCTTCAATTAAGAAAATGATGAATTTGTGTTAGTACAAACCTAAATACACATCTATATGACAGTTGAATGAGTCATCAAAACGCTTCTGTTTGAAAACTTTCTACCAGAAATATATTTCGAATATGTTGATGAAATAAGTATTCTATAGATGGAGGAGTTAAAGTAGAAAATAGTCTTCACACGCTGGAAATAAGTAATAATTTATATACCTAGGAGCTTTATTTATCCATAGATAAAAACAAACATTTAAATTAAACCACACTTCCACAGAATAAGGAAACTCTTTCATACTCAACGTGCCTTTACAAATATTTGCATTATAAAGTCCCGTTTGATATCAATTATCAAATGATGATTTCAAGGGCCACACTCGACCGTTGTAATGCAAACAAATGCTTATAGGCGTGGTTCACATTATAATCTATAGGAAAACCAAGGTCTTGTTAATATAACTTTGTTGACATTGACAAGAAATTTTGTTCGAGTTTTAATGTCGTTTTGACAAGCTATGATTTTAGGCGGATATTATGAAAACTTTCTTCAAATAATTTGGATGATTCTTATCGAGCTTGCTAGAATCTCGTAGACATCATTATGCCTAGGAACTTCTAAAAATAAACAAATTAGAGCCTAATTAGCTTCTTTCCTCCAAAAGATAAAGACTTCAATGATTTCTAATGTCAATTGATATGTCAATATTAATTTGGACATACAAACTTATTCAGTAATTCCCCATACGAATTCTCCATAGGAGCACATGACTAGGTGTTCAATATTAATCATGCGGGTGACAAATAATGATTCATAATAAAAATGTCAAATAGTACTAGGCGTTTAGCCTTCATATTACTTATCTCCTCTCGTCAAAATATCAAAGCGTTATCATGTAATAAATTACTCTAGGAAAGACATTTTTTTAGTGTACGTGTAATATATTTCACGAATCGTATTGAATTTCTTCTCCTCAAACATATGTCCCTCCCTTTCTATCAAGATGGGGCGCATCTTGGGTTCAATGGGGGGGACTTTTGACACTTTATTCCTACTGGTGTAGGTACTCAAGGTCTCTACCAAAACTCAGCTTGGTCAGAGTTTTTGTTAATTGATATGTCTATTTTGACCGGACTAATAAAACTTCTGAGCAGAAATAAATTAAATACGTATTCCACCGTTTTTCGAAATTCAACCCCAAACGGGAAAACATACGGGAATCCATTTGCGCATCTTAAACTTGCGCGACTGGACACTGGCGCAACTCAATGGCTTTATGGGTGTCGTTTACGTGGTTTTCGGGGTCGCTGATAACAAAATGAGGTCAAAATGAAAACCCAAGATGGCGCCGTGGAAAACTTTCGGTTTTTCCTTCATGGATGTCGTTTGCGTGGTTTTCCGGGTCGCTAGGAATGAAAATGAAAAGCAATGATGACGCCGAGGAAATTTTTCAGCTTTTCCTTCATGGGTGTCATTTTTGTGCATTCCGGGGTCGCTGATAGCGACAATCAGGTCAAAATGAAAATCCAAGATGGCGTCGAGGATAACTTTCGGTTTTTCCATCTTGGGTGTCGTTTTCGTGGGTTTTGGGGTCGCTGACAATGAAAATGAGGTCAAAATGAAAATCCAAGATGGTGCCGAGGAAAATGTTCTGTTTTTCTTTCGTTTTCGTGGTTTTCTGGTTCCCTGGCAATGAAAATGACGTCATAATGTAAGTCCAAGAAGGCCCGGAGGAAAATTTTGGTGTTTTTCCTTTATGGGTGTCTTTACGTGGTTTTCGGGACCGCTGACAATGAAAATGAGAAAATTTTCTTTGTGACCTCATTTGCTAGACGCAAATTATGAAATTATGACATAAACACACAAAGTCTCAATATCCTCCCCTAGGCTATTTCTGGCATTGATTTAAGTGAGAACTGTTTCTCACATGGGCAGTTTTCTGTTGCATCATCCGGTTAGCTCCGGAGTGAGGTCAGCGTGTAACTTAGTAATTTTAGCCCCAAAGGAAACACCGCAAACGTCATTTATTAAGAGGTGCTAAGATAATTCATTATTAATATAGTTTTTCGGGAGTTAAATAGTTTTGTTTAAACAGAGTATTTTTGAATAAATAAAATGTAAGCTAGCTCATTTACACCATTAACTATATTGAAAGGCGTGGGTGGATTTGAGCAAAGTCATCGTAGCTCGGAAGACATGTATAAATTAAATCCTGGTTCAAACTATTTAAGTCACTAACATTCTCTTATCTATAACATTTAAATGACTATTTTCGACATCATTTTGCGGGGGTTACGCACACGTGGGCAATTGCCGAACTCCACGCGGGCGGAGACGCGGGCAGAAGCTAGTACTCCATAGAAAAGGGAGGATCCTCCGACCAGACGGGTGTTGTAGATTTTAGCTATCATCTTGTCGTAGCCAGTGTCAGGTTGTATGTTGATTACATTAAGATTCGAGACCGTAACAAATATGGCTTAACAGAGTTTAATCACGAAACTCATCAAAACAATCCTCATGTTCATTTAATCGTATTGAACAACTTTTTCTTGAAATAGCTGATAAACTGCAAATTTGAATTTCGGGCTACCCTGGCGCTTACCTTAATGTTTTCTTTGATGAATGCTAATTGGAAAATATCCCCAGCATTCGAACTGTCACTGTGGAATGGTCGTTCTGACATTTTGTTTTTCCCAACTCTTCCCTGGATTTCCCCCTCATGATAATTTAGATTAGTTGATAGTATTGATACATCGATAAAACCCACATTCATAAAGATAAATACTATCTAAACCTAATTCAGCAGGGTGACTAAAATTTACAAATTCTGTTAACTAATCATCTTTGTTGATCATGATCATCAATGATGATAATAATCGATCTCGCAAATTATTTGGGGTCGGTGTGGGGTTTCTTTTTCCATGATGATGGTGATGATGCCATCTAGCCGATTTCGGCCAGAGCGACTGCATTCGATGGCTTTCTGGGGTGGTTGTCGAGAGCTTTGGTGTACTGCTCTTTTTTTTTAACTTTGCCCCACTCTAGGAATTTTCTTCTGTATCGTGGGTGCATTTACAAACATTTAAACGCAGAAGTACACAAACAGCCAGACCCAGAACTATCTAGGCCTTACAAATTCGGTGTGGGAATAGAACCCGCGACACGCGGAGTAGCAGTCAATCGCTTAGCCACTGCACTAACCGTACCGTCAAGTGCTCTCAAGTGGCTAGTACATATATCAAACTTTAGCCTAAAACTCTGAGGACAACTCAAGATTTTTTTTCTTCCATACTTCCGTTCTTCTCTATTAGTCGTCAAGTCAAAAGTACCATCCAATATCCATCTTTTCTTTGATTTTACCCCTCATTTTGTAGGCATGCACATTCATACTCGAAACTTACCTCACGATGTTTTCCTCTTTCCTTCGCATCATCATACACCTTCAAAACCGATTTCCACACTTTCAGTAAATTCAGTTAGCCAACACATGTTATAATTTAAATACTAAAAATTATTATCAGTTTGCTCATCCGGTGCAAGGATTCGGGTTTTTGCGGTAAATACTACGTTATCACATCCTGGCTTAATCATTCATTAGTCAGTACTTGATTAGTGTCGCGAAATTACGAATTAGTCAGTTTAATTAATACGAAGTGTTTTAATTCTAACAGTTATTTATTGGTCATCTTATTAGGAAAGTCTAGGAAAACAACTTCCTTATGTAGATAGGGCTTAGTTTGTAAGACAAGTTTCTAAATAAAATTAGATTTTATTCCCACTTATTAGAATTGCATTTGTATTAATAAGATCTTTTTCTAAGCCTGTGTGACGAATGATAGTAGACGACTTTCAGAGTTAATCTTGTCTTACGATTGTCTGAATAATAAGAATAATTTATTTTTTGTGTCATGTGATATTTTTCGTCGATTATCTCAACTGTCAACTAAGTAAATATATTATTTTAGTCCTCGTTAGGTATTTGTAGGACAAGTATCTTTGATAACGTTAGATAACGGAGATGACGGCTTAATCTCGTTTTTAACGAATTTTTATTCTAGATTGCCTGTTTATTTTCAATTGCGTAAGTTTCGAATCTAATCAAGTCTTATACTGAGGGAAATAAGGGCTATTTTTCTGTGGGAATTAACTTTATCGCGATACATTTTAAAGTTGCCGAGACCTAAGTTTGTTGGTTGTTTAATTGTAATAGTGTCAGCATTGACATCGTTGACAAGCTGTCATACGGATAAATTGATCGTGGTTGTTTGCGCAAATGTCAGTTAGATAACGATTACCATGTATTTTAATTTGATATAGGTATTCGTGATACCTATGGGAACTCGTAGCTTATCAGTTATCAAAAAGGCGGTATTAATAAGTTGAAACATTTTATTGGCAGACAGATGGTTATTGTTCACCTCCGTTGGCTTCAAACGGAAAAATATGTCATTATAATTTAAATAGAGGAGTATCCGCCTAATGTAAATAGGGCACCTACTAAAGGATCTATCTTTGAAAAACAACACAGAGTGACACAACGATGACCCTACCTACTTCCGGTTGCGCGCCCGACACAAATGTATTCAACAGTCACCTTCAGCTCTGTGAAACTGGTCCGTGAGAAATAGGTGATTGATTACGGATAGTTTACCGTTCGGTAGCGGTCCGATACCCACCACATATTTGGCTATATATCATGTTAATCGATGATTTAACGAGCCTACACCCATTTGACTTCCGACTCGATATTAACAAGATGTAGAAGTTCATTGAAACTTGACGAATCGATCGATGTGCTTATGTGTGATGTAATTTGTTGCAGGAGAGCATGTGATGCCGGCCTTTGACGCCCGGCGCCATGCCCACGCCGCTGCAGCCCGGCGGCCCCGCTAGCGGCCCGCCCCCGGAGCGCAAGCGGCGCCGCAAACGCGACGATCCGCAGAGTTCAGCTGCGCTCGAGCCCGACGACGACGACGGCGACATGAGTCCCGAGGAAGAACCGCGCAACGCGCCCGCGGCCCCCGCGGCGCCCACTCCTGCGCCGTCCTCCGCGCCTGCGCCCACCTCACCCCCTGCCGCACCCGACGCCGTCGATCTCACCTCGCACCGAGACTCTCCGCCGCTCTCCTCCGACGTAGAAAGATTCGACGGCAAGATCGTGTACAACCCCGATGGATCTGCGTACATCATCGAGGACCCTGAATGTTCAGAAGGAGAAACCAGCATGTCGGATCTACCCAAAATAGAACCTGGGTGCATCGTAGACAGCCGAGACAACAACGTATTGGAAAGACAGCTCGACTTCCCACAGATAGCGAGCGCGTTCTACGTGTCGAGAAACCCTTCGTTGTACGGCGCGCTATACGGAAGACTGGCGGCAGAGCGGGCGCGAGCGAGACCAGACGCACCTGTTATGCACAGCTACCGTGTCTTCAGTTTTCGAGGAGGAAAGGACGCTCCCAGACCGCCATCTCCTCTAGCTGAATGTCCCGTCAGCGTTCCAGTGAAACCGATCTTAATGTGTTTTATATGTAAATTGAGTTTTGGCTATGCAAAATCATTTGTAGCGCATGCGCAAGCAGACCATAGTTTATCATTAATGGACTCTGAAAGAGACGCCTTATCGAGAGAGAATGCTTCAGCTATTATCCAATGTGTAGGCAAAGATAAAGAACCACTAGTCTCATTTTTAGAACCTGTAGGTGCCGCGGCGCCACCACGATTATCATCATCAGGTAGCCCAAATATGACGGAATTACCAAGCCCATCGCTAGACAAGCGACAAGATTTAATGACGAGCGATACTGAATCAATGCTACTTAACGGCTCATGCGATGAGAGGAAGCCAAGCCCAACAGCGGCGTGGAGACCGCCACGGTCGATAGCTGAATCGTTAATGCCACAACATTCCTTGATCTCCGTGGCACATCCTCACACGATCAATGCTTCAGTGCAACCGCGGGCCAGTCCCAATTCATCCCCACCGTTTCAAGCAACTCCACCTGCCTTTCTTTCTGGTACGACAATAGGCGTCTGTCCAGATCATCTAGGAGGACGACCCTCCGGTGCTGACTGCCCAAAATGTGAACTAATATTAAACTCAGGAAGACTAGGCGGCCCGCTAGCCGGTATGCACAGCCGAAATTCCTGCAAAACCTTGAAATGTCCGAAGTGTAATTGGCATTATAAATACCAGGAGACGTTAGAAATACATATGAAAGAGAAACATCCTGAAGCCGAGACAAGCTGTATTTACTGCATAGCTGGACAACCTCATCCACGGCTGGCACGTGGAGAAACCTACACCTGTGGATACAAACCATATCGATGTGAAGTGTGCAATTACTCAACTACGACTAAGGGCAACCTAAGTATACATATGCAATCTGATAAGCATTTAAATAATATGCAAGAGCTCCAGAACGGTGGCAACCCTGGCGAAGGCACTCTACCTCCTGCGCCACAACATACACCACCAGGCCCACACAAGCCACCACTACCACATCATTCACCACTGGGTCAAAAACCAAAGCCGACCTTCCGCTGCGACGTCTGCAATTATGAGACAAATGTAGCTCGCAACCTGAGGATACACATGACTTCCGAAAAACATACGCATAACATGTTGGTGCTACAACAAAACGTGAAGCATATGCAGACGCTTTCAGCTCTACACCACAGACAACAAAGCCAACAACAGCTTGAAACTTTACTACATTTCCATGGTGGTGATGCCCCTCCTCCTAATCCTGAGGCCGCACTCGCTGACATGGCTTACAATCAAGCACTGATGATCCAACTAATGACAGGAGGACCCGGACCCTCACCTCCTGAGCTGGGTGCTCATCTTGACGTTGGTCTAAATCCTGAAGCGATGGAACCCCCACCAGAACCAGCAGATCCAGAGCCAGAGAGAACATACCACTGTTGCATCTGCAATTGTTTCTCCACAGACTCTTTAGAAGCGCTGGGTCATCACTTAGCCCAAGACCGCACGAAGATCAGAGAACAAGAGATCCTAGCTTTAGTTGCTGGCCATTACGTTTGCAAGCTCTGCACGTACAAAACTAACTTGAAGGCGAACTTCCAGCTACATTGCAAAACTGACAAGCATTTGCAAAGGCTGCAGCATGTAAACCACGTGAAGGAAGGAGGTCCGAGAAACGAATGGAAACTGAAGTTCTGCGGTGGTGTTGGTACCGGTGGCGCGAGCGTTGGTGGCGTGCAAGTTCGCTGCTGCGCGTGTGATTACTATACCAACTCTGCACACAAGCTGCAGCTTCACGCGGCTGGCGCGAGGCACGAAGCTGCCGCCTTATTGTTGAGACATCTTCGTGAGTGTGCGGCGCGTATTCCTCGAGAACGACCACGAGTGTACCGCTGTGCTCTCTGCGGCTTCGGAGCCCCTCACCGCTTACCACTGCTGCAACACGTTCGATCTGTGAAACATCTGCAGATGGAACAAATCCATCAGCTCCAACGTCGGTCTGAGGGCAAAGATCCAACGCCTGACGTCGCCGAGCTGTTCCAAGTCATCCCACAGCCCAGTGAGCTACCGAGTCCGTACGATCAGCAAGATAATGGTAAGTACTGTCCTAAGTATTTCTCGCATTATTGTAACGAACCTCCCGAGGCACTTACTTATACGAACCTATTTTATTTGTTATGCTTATTATGTAGGCTGCTCGTTCAAAGATAATAACGAGTAATCTAATTTAATTGTTTTTTTCCACATTTTTAGTCCTCGTTTGTCTTTTCATGTTCACCAGAGTGGTAATAAGGAAATTGCTTATTTGTCAGCTAATAATTTCCCAAGCGTGACTGGTCTATTGTTATTGCACATTAACTTCCTCAAGGCGTTGTCTCCGTAAGGTACTACAACTTACTTAATGATAATTAGTTGGTTACATAACGAACCAGCTCCACTAACAATGTAAAAGTTTTCTAGCTAGACGTAGTCGTTGCTGGTGTCTGCACAATGACGACATAATAACCATTCACGATCGAAAACCGATTAGATGCGCGTGCGCATTCTGCTCAGTTTTTCTGCTTCGCGCTAGATGTCGCTCGTGACAACCTTTATTCAATCAATAAGCGAACGCGACGCTACAAAATATATTATTATTTATTACTCCCGTGCTAAACACATTTCGTAACATTTTTATTCTATAAAGCGTAAAAATCCCATTAAAATTAATTCAACCAAAACCATTACCGGCGTTCGTATCGATAAAGTAATACTGAGTCGACTTATGAATGTGATTTCGAAACGTCACTATCGGTTTCCAATTTAAACCGATTCGTTCCTTAATCAATTTTGTTCTGCGTTTTTTCAAAGTGAACTTCTTTCTGTGGATCGTGTCAACAAACATAACGATTTGTTTGATGTTAATTTGTGAGTATTGTGAGTGATACGAGGGCACATCGTGCGCTCCGTTTTCGTCAACGGAGGATTCATTATCGTTTATCGCGTGACCGTCACTCCGTGTTCAATCTGAGAGGCAATCTCCATTTTAAGCGATGAGCATTTAGCGAAGAATTCGTAATCACAATAATGAGATAATTACACTCGAACAAAATTTAATTTAAAGCGCGCAACATTAGAACAGGTTTCTTTAATAACGTACGCCTTACACGGTGTCGCCACAGTCGGATGCCGTCATTGGTCGGAGGCGGCTCCGCCCCGCGCGCGAGGGAGACGGAGAGAAGATTTGAATTGAGAACGCGAATTTTCCATAAGTACCGCACACGGGACAATGACTCGCATTACGTATGTGGCGGTCGCGCATTAAGGATGATTGCCCCCTTGTGATGAGGCTGCTACATCATCGCACAATGTCGCCGGCCGCATCGCCCCGCGCATGTTTATGGCCACGGTGAAATACGATAAACTCCGAGAGAAATGTGGAGGCGAAAGAAATCCGCCTTACACCATTGTGCGCCTCATGTTTATGCTTATTACTTATTTTCACCTTATTGAGAGAGCCCGTTTTAAATGATCGATTTTGATATAAATTTTAGGTTTTCGAATTGCTTACGGTTCATTGTAAAACACGACGATGAGCTAAATGTGTCGTGGAGGAAGATTGCATTCATTTAGATTCACACGCTCTCGAAGTACTCGCATGACAACAAAAAACATCATTCTTTATGTGTAGCGACGTCATTTGTGTAGCTTCCTTTGAGTCTGTCACTGTTTTACCCCTCGCCTCGGCTACTGATTCATTAGTTACTGTCCCTATCATCAATATGATTAAACCAGAATAAGAACCGGTTTATAATTTAATTCGTTATACAAGACCGGCACCCTGTTCCAAAAGATTTTTTGCTTTGCTGAACTAAGATCAAATAAAGACGTCTGGGACATTATTCACAAAAAGATAAGACGATAATACAATATTTTCAGCGAAATTAAATATCGGACTTGAAAATTTATAAGCAGGCTACATAATACAACAAGATTTGTAAACACAGTAAAGGACCCTAGTGGCCAGTTGGGACCACTTTAGCGTATTCAAAATCAACTTGAAAGAGTTTAATACGTTGGCCATTGCAGACTCCAGTTTGAAACTCGAACTCGCAACACCGGTGCGCAAAGACAGTAAAACGTCCAGCTCCCATTGTGTCCCTGACGCCACATTGTAAAAATCCTGACCTAAATCTCGCAAAACAAAACTCACACTGCACAATACTTACTTTACGACGCTATAACGATGTGGTGTTTCCTTAGAAAAGACCCTTTGTCCATTGACAAAAAGCGTCAGAGATCGCGTTTATGCAGACAAGGTCCTTTTACCTGGCCATTGTTCTATGCTCCTACCAGACTGTGGGACGGCGACTTTACATCATAAATAATTACATTCACTGGTCACTCTGGAATTAGGGTCAGTTGCGCTATCATTATTATTACGTACTCGGATTTACTTATCCCTCTCCCCTTCATTAGATGTAACGGTTTTAACTGCTTAAAACTATGGAACGGGTTCCCGGACAGGGGTACGACTGGTTTCAACTTCACTCGACTGTGAGATAATTTCCAGTTTTAATTAAGTGAAAATTCAATGCAATGCTTCGGACGATTTTTTTGCACCATTATGGATTGTCAAAATTAGGGAGTGGGACAACACTAACTAACCATTCTCCAAATATTTAATTTATGTGAAATCTTTGTATTATTTGTACCGGATTTATTCTTTGCCAAATCTTAACATTTTGTGTGAGGCGAGTACAATAGCCGGCTGGTCTGTTGCCCGTCTAATAAAGCATAATTGTAACGTTACATTAACGAATCAGCTCTCCCTCGGCCGTTTCTTTCACCTTCCTTATTTGAGCGTAAACAATGCGGCCCAGCGTCTTTCACACGCTGCCGCGGACTTATCCTTGGTCAAAATAATAATTGCACACTCACATACAGTCGTCTCGCTCACACCCGCAGTCACATACGTCAACTATCCCGATGCATTTGATCCGATGCGAAACGAAATATTCGAAACCTTTTGTAATAATGAACAATGATTGTTTGCTCGTCCTGTATCTCCTTTGTGTGCGAAATTACAATATACTTGTTACGTTAGCATTAATACATCTGTGCATGTGTGCGTACGGGATGGATAGAGCGATACCTTTGTCTTGCCGGGACGTCGCAAACAAAACGAGTCCTACTAATAATATAAAAGAGAAGAATTTTATTTTTAACTTCAATTCAGAAAAGTAACAAACGCTCGCACCGAACAATAGTGAGCTTCATTTATAGAAATAATCTTTTTTGTAGATAAATCTCACGTAGACGTAGGTAGACATTGTGGATTTACGGCGTACAGATCTGTATCCATTCGGCTCGCAGATTCCATAGCGGGAGGTTCGTCTTGTACTATTTGCGTTTAGTCAATCCGCGTTACATAAACAAACGTTTTCATTGCTTGTTTTTGTTGACAGACTCCAAGGAGCCGATCGACCAGAAGCCCGAGCTTACTCAAGAACAAAAGATGATGAGATTTTTGGAACAACACCAGCAGCAGCAACAACAACAGCAACAGCAGCAGCATGTGCAACAACAATCTCAGCAAGGCCCCAGTGAGAGGGAGGAGGAGCGAGAGACTCCGGGACCACACACGTGTCCTTATTGTAACTTTAGTTGCTCGAACGAGTCTCGCCTACACGCACATGTCTCCTCCGTACATGGCGACCCCTCGCGACATTTCATATGCCCTCTTTGCCAAGATGGCTTCAAGGAACGACCAGCCCTCGAACGACACGTCATGCAAATCCATTCCGTTAACTCTGAAGGACTGCAGAGATTATTGTTACTTGTTGACCAAAGCCATTGGTTGAACGGAGGAACCCAATCTCAGAGAGACGAATCTCGACAAGGTGATGATGAACGGGAGATTTCATCGCCTCGATCGGAGGGCAGTGCTGATGGCGAAACAGAAAGATGCTCAACATGCAACCGTACTTTCCGAAACGTTGATGAATTGTGTCAACATCAGAATGAGTCCGGCCATCTAGAACTGAAACAAACACCTCAGGGGCCGGGCTATGTGTGCTGGAAGAAAGGATGCAACCGATACTTTGACGCGGCTCATGCGCTACAGAATCACTTCAGAGAAGCGCATGCGCGTAACTCCATCACAAACATGTCAGTGTCAGAGAAACATGTGTACAAATACCGTTGCAATCAATGCAGTCTAGCATTCAAGACGATTGAAAAACTGCAATTGCATTCACAGTACCACGTTATTAGAGATGCTACCAAGTGCGTGCTATGCGGAAGGAGCTTTAGATCTGTGATGGCACTTCAAAAGCACGTCGAGACGTCCCACCCAGAATTATCTGAAGAAGAGCTTAATGCATTCAAACGAAGCTTAGCATCGAACCCTTTACTACAAGCTGCCCAAGGTACAGCTTTAGATGCTGCAACTGCAGAGCTCCTCCGCAAGGAAGCTTTAAGAACACCCGATGATGACCTAGCAGATATGGAAGACAGAGATTCAAGCGCAACGGTCGCTGATGAGTCCGGTCATAATGACGCCGAGAACTCAGATGACTCAATTATTTACAAAGATCAACAATTCTTGGAAGATTACCTAAATTCCCAAGCAATGGCGGAAGATTCATACAATGACCCCAATAGAAAGTACAAATGTCATCGATGCAAGGTAGCCTTTACACGCCAATCGTACTTGACTGCTCATAACAAAACCCTTCTCCACAGAAAAGGTGAAAAACTAACCTACCCCATGGAAAAGTACCTTGACCCAAACAGACCGTTCAAGTGTGACGTTTGCAAAGAATCGTTTACGCAAAAGAACATTTTGCTAGTACACTACAATAGCGTGAGCCATTTGCATAAATTGAAGCGAGCTATGCAAGAACAACAGAATAATAATAACCCTCCCGTGTCGCCCGGGGCGGGCTCGGCACCCTCTAATTTGACACTCACTCCCAAGAGTACATCGAGTGAGGAGGATGACCGCAAACGATACAAATGCAACATTTGCAAAGTTGCGTACACGCAAGGAAGCACGCTAGACATTCACATGAGATCAGTTTTGCATCAAACACGAGCTGGCAAGTTGCAAGAGCTCGCCGCGGCTGGACATGTGGACTTGTCAAGGCCCTTGGTAGAGCAGCCGGACCGAACCGACCCCGCCAAAATTTTACAAGACGTGTTGTCGCCGAAAAATACATCCCCTTCGTCTACAAGCAGTGGGGGCCCGCGCTCCTCGCCCCCTGCGCGCCCAGGTAGTCCGCGATCCCCGCGCGCAGGTAGCGCGTCGTGCGAGCGCTGTCACGCGTCATTCCCAACCGGGGAGCTACTCGACGCACATCGAGCGACCTCATGTCCGTTTGGCGATGCGCGGGCGCACTCGCCGCTAGGTGAAGCTGAAACAGCTGCACTTGACGAGATGGTCGCCAAGGGCAACCCGCCCAAACGCAATTCACAAATGTATAAGCAACTGTTGGAGACTTTCGGCTTCGATCTCGTCATGCAATACAATGAAAATCAACGGAGGAAAATGCAAGAAGAACGAGAGATGGCGCGCGTACCAAGTCCGCCGCCACCACCTCCTGAAGAGAAGCCCCCGGATGGTGAAAGTAAATCTACGTGTCAACATTGCAACAAGGAGTTTTCTAGTGTGTTCGTTCTTAAAACTCATTGTGAGGAAGTGCATAAGGACAAAGTACCGCTGGAATTCCTGGAACAGTTCGCTGAGCAGTTCAAATCGGAATATGAGAGGAAGTCTGGTGCGCCAAATTCCCCGCGCGCTGCGTCGCCCGCGCCGCAGGGAGAGAGGTCGCCGTCTCCGCGTGACAACAGTGGAAACTTCAACGAGAACGGGAACGCGCAGGGAGATGCGCAAGCTGGTGCGCTACTAGCTGCGCAAGTGCAAGAGATGCAGGCGGCTTTGAATATGATCCAACTACAGCAGCAGCTGGGGCAGTTGCACCCGATGGTGGCTCAAATGCTATCGTTGGGCCTTCCCCTCGGTTTGAACGTGGGTGCACTGGCAGCGATGAACCTCCAACCGCCTCTGGTTCCGCTGATGCTGCCGCCTCCTCCATTTGACACGATGCCCTACGGTCACGACGCGCAAATGAAACAACAGCAACTGTTACAGCAGCAACAGCAGGTGAGTCCTCATTTATAATAACTACTTCTTTCTATCACGTCGTTATTACATCTAATTACATATACCCACACTTAACTTATAAATAACAATAAATAAAACATTAGATAAATTACATTATACCCAACATAAAATAATGGAAATTATACAAATTAGTATTAAATGGTTTGTGATGTCACATTAACGCCAGTATGGAATAACATTAGTATACTTAATCTATGACTTATAAAAGTGAAGTGAATAAGCGTTTAATCGTATTCAGTACAGAATCAATATTATCACAATAATTACCTACGTTATGTAAACAATGATAGATTTAGAATCAATTAAAACAAATCGTGTCTCGAATTTTAAAATCAAATGTGGTTTTGTGCCCATTATAAGTTCTATAGCTCCTGTGTGTAATGTATTGACAACTTTTCTGTTTACCAATTAAAATTCGAAGTGTGAATATGGTTAGCACATTAAATGTCTTGTTACGAATTGCGCAATTTTATAATGACCATTATATTCATCGTACATCAAATTCGCAATGAAATCGTCGTTCAACCAAAACGGATTTAAACTTAAATAATTAAAAACCAATTTCAAGTCGAATATGACTGCGCAATCATTTAGCAACACTCAATTACCTCAGCTGTAAAATTCAGTCGAGACGTACAAATAACATGTATTTACTTATACAAACACAAGGCTTCGCATTGATTATTTTCGTCGGTTACTGTGTAAATTCGATCGTGGGCAATAAGGATATCTACGACTTATTGTGAGATAAGCACGACGATTTACGTTAGCTATCTGTTTGCACAAGGCGACAGAGAATCTATTGTTGTATGAAGGGTCTGACCATTATTATTAGTAACGACTTCCCTTAGTATTCGGACTTACCTGCTTAATATCGTTATAGATAAATTAACCCTTTGACAACTGGAAACTCGTTTCGTTTCTTTAGTCTCGAAGCTCGTATTTAACAAAGATTTCTTTTGTTTGCAGGCTAACGCCGCAGCTGGTCAAAAGAGGGCTCGGACTCGCATCACCGACGAACAATTGAAGATTTTGCGAGCGCACTTTGACATTAACAACTCGCCCAGCGACGAGGCTATCGCGAAAATGGCCCAACAGTCTGGACTGGCAACTAAGGTAATCAAACATTGGTTCAGAAACACCCTTTTCAAGGAGCGCCAGCGGAACAAGGATTCACCTTACAACTTCAACAATCCTCCTTCCACGACACTCAATCTCGAAGAATATGAGAAGACCGGTGAGGCTAAAGTAACAACTTTGGATTCATCAGCAAGCTCGGATGAAGGCAAGCCACCGCCTGAAAAAAAAGCAAAAATTGAGGATACTTGTATGATTATCCCACAGGAGGTAAAGTCAGAGCCTAATGACGAGCCATCGATGGAGGAGAAGTACAATTCGTACGACGATCGTCACCAGGAAGATAAAAGCTTTATATTTCCCCAAGCGCCTTCACAGAGTCCAGCGCCAATAATACATACAAATGAACACCACCACCCAATCAAATCGCGACCGCAAACTCCCACGCATATATCGCTGAACTCGCTGATTCAGTCTCAGTTAGATTCAATTCCGGCTACGAGTATACCGCAGCCGCCTCATCCGTCGATGTTACCACCTAAAATTATGAATCCTAACTTCACGTCCCCAAACTCCGCGCCCCCGAACGTCCTACCTTTGACCCCGAATCGCAGCCTCAGTCCTGGCAGGGGACCGGCCGATTTCGGACTTTCCGGGGGCAATTCGAACGGATCCAACAGCTCAACGGGGTCTTCTGGCAAACGCGCCAACAGAACTAGGTTCACTGACTATCAAATCAAAGTATTACAAGAGTTTTTTGAAAATAACGCATATCCCAAAGATGATGATCTCGAATATTTATCGAAGTTACTGGGATTGAGTCCGAGAGTAATTGTAGTATGGTTTCAAAACGCGCGCCAAAAAGCAAGAAAAGTTTATGAAAACCAACCAGCTGCTGATCCACCTGCGAGTGCCACAGACGATGCCAATAGATTTCAGCGTACTCCAGGTCTTAACTACCAGTGCAAAAAGTGCCAATTAGTATTCCAAAGGTACTATGAACTCATAAGACATCAGAAGACTCATTGTTTTAAGGAAGAAGATGCTAAAAGATCAGCACAAGCACAGGCGGCAGCAGCTCAAGTGGCTGCCACATTGAGTAGTGAGGATTCCAATTCGAGCAATGTTGAACACCACCCTCCGCACGTTGCGGTTTCGCCCGCCCCGCCCCGCACGCCTACCCCCGCGGCTCCCAACTACCCAGTCTCGCCAGCACCGCCAGCGCCTTTAACGCCAGTTACTCCACTATCACACGCACCTCGTGTTGAAGAGAAAGATGGAAATTTTCAATGTGATAAATGCAACCTAGTCTTCCCTCGGTTTGACTTATGGCGGGAACATCAACTTGTTCACATAATGAACCCAAATTTATTCCCCACATACCCGCCGGATTCCCCTTTTGGGATCCTTCAGCAGCACGCGCAGCTGCAACAGCTAAATGCGTCCCTTGGGAGTGATGAGGCTCGCCACCCTTTAGTGGCAGCTCTTAATCAACAAGTAGCAAAGAGGAAATTCGATGAATACGAAGAAGTGGAAACTGGTGAACAGCCAAAAGACAAACGCTTAAGAACAACTATTCTACCGGAACAACTGGATTACCTCTACCAAAAATACCAAATCGAATCTAACCCATCGCGAAAAATGCTTGAAAACATAGCACGTGAAGTTGGTCTAAAAAAAAGAGTGGTACAAGTTTGGTTTCAAAATACACGAGCACGTGAGAGGAAAGGACAGTTTCGTGCGCATGCACAAGTGATAAACAAACGATGTCCGTTTTGTCCAGCTTTGTTCAAGGTGAAGAGCGCATTGGAAAGTCATTTGAGCACTAAACACGCAGATCAGTGTGCGAGAGGAGAAATCAATGTAGATGCGCTGCCTGACGAAGAATTAAGTACAGAATCAACACCGAGTTTTGGCTCCCAACAAAGTGACCGGCAGCAAAATTTTTCGCAAGCGGGGGCTCCCATGTTGCCCCCTATTTTTCCACCTTTTCACTCAGACATGGAGAAGTTTATCAAGCAGTACAGTGAGGAGTCAATGAAACGCTATGTAACTGAATTACAAGCGCATGCCGCCGCCCAACAAAACGGTGGCGGAAACAATGAAACATCTGAGCGACGCCTAGAACATGGAAAATCGGAGATACCTTTAGATCTCAGCAAACCAGTTGATCTGTCACGACCCGGGTCGGATGCCGACGAGCGCTCCGACACCGCTTCCGAGACTATGGAGTTCTACGAGGAAGACGAGCCGACCTCGCCTCTACCCGGCCAACCGCCATCGACGCGCACTCCGGGCAAGCGATACCGCACGCAAATGTCATCCTTGCAAGTGAAAATCATGAAATCGTTATTCGGTGACTATAAAACTCCTACCATGGCCGAGTGTGAGGCGCTCGGGCGGGAAATCGGGCTGCCGAAACGCGTAGTGCAAGTTTGGTTCCAAAACGCACGTGCCAAAGAGAAGAAGGCGCGCTTGGCCGCCGGACTCATGGAGGTGTCCGACGCGCCGCCGCCGGAGGAGTGTCGAGTGTGTGACTTCAAGTACAGCCACAAGTACTCGGTGCAGGACCACGTGTTCACGCGTGGCCACATCGCGGCCGTGCGCGCGCGCCTCGAGAGCGGCGCGGGCGGCGGCGAGGACAGCACGCTCGCGCTCATGCAGATGGCGGCGCGGCTCGAAAGCGGCATGGGCGGCGACCTACACAACGCGTTCCTGCGGCCTCAACTCGCCGGAAACGGTGAGTGTACAACTTGACCGCGGGGCGAGTCGCCTAGCGCTTCCTAGCACTAAGCGATCCTGCACCCTCTTACGTAGAACCTCGCAGCGGCGAGCTCCGCTCGATCGCGTCATTGTCGCTCTGACTATGTTCATTTCTAGATGGAGATGTTGTTATGCGTTTCGAGCGAAGCTCTATTGGTGCCGTGACGGTCGTTGCTATTTTCCTACTAGCGAGTCCTTTTGTAAATAAAATTTAGGTATAACTGAAATAGTTTAACGTTATCTCTCCGTAGTGTTGCTGTTTCAATATTAAGAAAATCTTCTCCGGATTGAGCTTAACTGTCTTTGCCATTGAATAAAGTACCATTCAAAACAGTACTAAGATAAATATGCGCCAAGTCGGTCGGCCAATGCGAAAGGTAATGGCGGCACGTACGCAGCCGATTCAATCTCAGAAATTATTTCGTAATTCAAATAATTACTGAGCACCTATACCTGGGAGCGTGGCAACAGTAAAAAACATTACTCAATCTTCAAATTATAATATAAATCTGAAATTAGTGTGAAATAGATTATTTTTTCTGTGGTTGGGCAGTATTTAGGAGTTTGAGCATGATTTGTGTTTGTTGGCGTGTCTTGGCGCGACACGTGTTGCTGGTGCGTTGTCATCGCGCGGAGAGGCGGGCCGGTCGCGCTGGCGGTGGGCGGCCGCTCCAAGCCACTATACAAACGCGAACGATGCACAACAATGGCAGGAGTTAGGACGCGTGAAGGACGTCGTATATCTAATGGGACCGATCTGGCGCACATGCATTTCGCTCCACATGAATAATCAATTATTTAAATGACGCCAATCAAAAGACTTTCTCGGAAACGGCACATCAGTGTTCATTGTTTCATTTGTTTTTACTACCTTATTATAAGTTTGCTCTACATATTGAAAAGCAACACCACAGAGAGATATAGACTAGTAATCTGTTGCATAATATTATTCTTCCTAGTTGTTCGTATTTAAAACTCCTATTAGGTATTAGCGACATGTCGATTGTTGTAGGATTGTAATGAAAACCAAATTATATATTTTAGAGAATTTAAATGTTTTAGTTATTATTATGTAAAGTCATAGCGAAGCCTGAAGTCTATAATTATTTAAAATAAGGTGCCTTGTAGGATCCAAGTGTTTGTAAATTATTTTTCTCTTGAGCTCCACTGTAAATAGTTAAAAGTATACTACTAGATGTAACGATGAGCATTGTAAAATTATCTTCGACCGCTGTTCGTATTGTGTATTTCGATAGTTCTTATCTATAGGTAGATATAAATATATTATTTGTTTCGTAGAGGCATCTTAAGAACTTGTGATATAAATGTATCTAATTAGTTTACTTCGCATATCTTTCGCAAGGGTCTCGGCTATGGGCGCGAGCCTAAAAGTACAAAAATACATACAGACATAACATTAGAAGTTTGTCGGTTTTACATGATAATACCTCGTTTTGTCGTGTGGGGTCCCGGTTGCAGTTTTTGCTATTCTTTGAGAGATTTACATAAAAGTGGGCCTCGATTGGGGCGTTAGGCGATATGCAAATATTTTCTTCAAATTTGAATGTACGTGGGGCGCACGAGCGCGGTATGCTGCGCGAGCGCCCTTGCGCACGCGCCGCGGGAGCGTACGCTTTGCCCTTATTTATTACGTGGAAATTTTCGCTACCGACTCTAAACACCTTGATACCTCTCTATTGATCTTTCAAATGCAAATGTCCCAGTCTGTCGTAGAAAACATAATAAGTATTATTTACTACTCCAATACATACAGCATTATGGTTTTACTTTAGATTCTGAGCATGTTTATTTGCATATCGCTTTTTGTTATTTTTTTCTTTTATTTTTGTTATGTTTGTATTTATTTTTGTTCTTTAGTTTAACTATTATTTTGTTTGTCATGTAGATACCTAAACGTATTTACGTCAAGGCGACTGACGTACCTACACCTTGATATTGAATTTGCCTCCAATACGACTTCCAATAATTTTATTTTAATTTGTATAATTTAATTTTTAACCTAATTTTATGCGATCTGCATTTACTGTTATTCAGATGACGTTATTCTAAATAGTTATTTGAAACAAAGTCCAGTGCCAGCCAGTGAAAGAATTCTTTGGTTTTTTGCGGCGTTGATTCGACCGCCTAGGGAAAGATTGAAAGTCTTGTAAACTGAATAGTATTATTATAATTATTATCTACAGTTATTATATTTGCAGAATTCGTTGAAATAAATGCAATATTTATATTATTGAATTATGTTTTTTTTTTGTTTTTTGTTTCCTTGGTTCCTTTATCCTGAGTTTGTTTTTTGTTTGCTTTTGTTGGAGAACATTTATGTGGAATGCAATGTGAGGTAACAAAGAGTATTGAAACAAAGCTGATATTTTTTGGTAGAAAGTCCCTTGCTAAGTCTCCGAGAATTAACGAATTATTTAGGGGCAGGTGAACATTGGAGATAATTGCAGATGTAAAGTATCTCACGCAGATAGTTACAATAGCGTTGTAAACCTTGTACCTGAGTCTTAAAACAAAGAAAACTATTGTTTTTATTCATCTACAAGACAGATAGCCACAAAAGATGTGAAATGAATATTTTTAGGGATATATTTCATGCCTACGTGGGAGGTAATGTTTAAATTACGATTCATTTTAAGTTTTCAAGCTATATCTTTAAAAACAGATTGCTAGTTTATACAGTTTTGAAGTAATAACTTAATAAGTGCTTTCTTAAATAATATGAAAACGATCGTGACGGCACATTGCAGTACCTAGACCTTATTTTCTATGCTTACTGAAACCTTACACTGTTTGGCTCTCTTTACTACACACACACACACACCGTATGTAGAGAAAACTGTCTTGACATGTACACCTCAAAAAGAGATAAAGCTACCAACTTGATGACATGTAAGTAGCTTATGCTTATCACAATATTGCTTATTCATAAAGTTCTATCAAAACCTGATGCTGTAATAATACAAACTAAAGTTTCAGCCAGGTTTAGTTTAGGAACACACATTGCCTCTACAAATGTTTATTTTTTTATTTTTTTTACATATATATTTTACATATTTTTTTATTTAATTATAATATTAGGAAGGTATCAGCATCGTCATTTTTATTTCCAAATTAGGGTATCCAGTCTACTAAGGGAGCTGAAAATGTTGGATTTTCTTTTACATGAAGTGAGTACCTACCTTATGCACGGATTTAACAAAAGCCTTAAATTATGTACCGTATTATATTTTTTTGGAAATCCGAAAACACATAAACCAATGTCTCCGAAGGTTTCCAAATCCAACTTCACCTTATTTTAAATCACCACCCACTTTCTTTTAAAAATACGAATCACTAAACCTTGATATATTTACAATACACATATTTTTTCTCGCACCCACTCATTGGGGTTCATTCGAAAAAAATATTAAATTACACACGTACAAAGGAAAAACTGAAGCTTAATAAAAAATGTTCCCGTTACCGACCTGGCTAATTATTTCATTGTAAAAGGCAATAATATAGGACGTGCTTACCATAAAATAAGCCTTTTTTGTTCAAATACAATAGGACTTTTTATGAAATCGATATCATGACGGTAAGTAGGCAGATCATTGATGCGATGTTCGTGGAATATTTGTGATGATAGAAAAAAAGATTTAACCCGTTATTTGAGCTTCTTAATAAAGGAAATGTAGGCAGATGTCTGTCAAATTGACACGAGTAGCAAGATGTACGCAAGTGCGTTGACTTCATGTCAATGTACCAAAAGATGATGTTGGTGCTATTTAACCTTATGGCCCTAAAGAAGGTATAATCCTCCTCCTTGCGTCGTATTCCTCAATGCTGAGAAGAGCTGCAAGAGTGGGTTTTTCCATCAGGAGTTTCTCAGTAGCTACTGAGTCTTGATTTGTGCCCCGTTGATGGCAATAGGCTCACCCCCATTACATGGAACATAACTGGCGAAGTATGGGTGTAGGTACTCTTAGGTACACCTCTGCCTAACGATGTTCATAAAAATTGTATGGAAAACGAGAAAAGAATACAATTATTAATTTAAAATGAGAATTAACATTTTTGAACCGATCGCGATGTAAAAAGAGGAGGTTCTTGTAGGTCGTATCCTCTGGGTATCTCCTAAAAACGCCCACCCTTCACCACTTCGTGTTGTTGATGTTCTAATAATAGACGAGACATACTCCTACACTAAGCTATACATACATGCTAGAGTTTCTTTACGCGGAGATAAGACACATAATCAGTTAGGATCATAATGGAAACGGAGTAATCCGTAAAAATAGAATGAGTAAACTAAAAACTTCCTATTGATAACAATGATAAAAACTAAAAATGATTTAGGGAAACTATATCATTTCTACTTCTTAAAACTTACTACAAAGATGATATCTTAACATCAAAGGAATCCAAATGAATAAGAATAGTCTGTTCGTATCCCAACATCAGAAATAAAAGCGTTGTTGAAGTATGCGATTAGGACGTAAACAACTGCGACAGCATCCACCTGATATAATTAACCAAAGATTCATGAATAAAAGTTGTCTTCTTAGATACCCATACGATAAGATAGTTGGTAGGTACTTATAACCAGTACCAATGCATTTTGACTTCGTTCATCTTTAAACGCATCGAAATAATGAGCTAATCAATAGTAAGAAAAGAGTAACTGCAAGATGCAAGGAGTAGAAAGGAAAGAGGTAGCAGCTTGAAGTAGAGTAGAAGCATTTTCTCGTAATGAAAACAAGCTTATACCAGAACAGCTTGGTGATACACCGCCAATGCGACGATGAGATGATCTTTAAAATTAGGAGGGAATGTTATGTGGTTGATAGGTGCCAGTTGATTCTAGCACTCATCTAAATCGAAACATGTATATAGAGGAAATAAGATTCGTGCTCAGCCATAGAATAGATGAAGTGCCTAATTACGTAACTAAAAAAACTTATAACCTATCTTGGGAAAACAATATTCCTTTGATGTTGCTCTGTCATAGCTCCTGAAGCAGTAACAAGCGAAACAGCTTATAAAGCATGCATCATGGGAATCAGAGAATCAATCTCAGACCTTAGTCTAGAGATTCATCTATCTTACTAAACTAATAGATATGTACCTACTGACCACCGTTCATATCACAGCAATTCCTATTGATAACAATGATAAATAGAGCAAGGTCGAATCAATTGTCAAAATAAAGACGCACGTCGCCATTTTTTAAGCCTCCGTATTATCTGACTGTTAACAGTAACACAGTAGAAGTGTCCTACAGCCTTTGACGTGACTGTCGCAATGTTTGTATAAAAAAAGCAATATTATGTAAAAAAGCAACGTTTTCGAATAAAAAAGTAAAACCAGGTTATCACGTATTAGTTTATATACTTCACGCTCGTACGCTTAGTTTTCGATTTATAGTTTTATGTATAGAAATTATTTGTTGTTAACGTTAGGTTGGGCCTCGAAATCAGCGATTCATGAGGAATCAAGGTTGCAGTGAAGGCAACAGATGTTTGTCTCTAAAGATTAAAGACGCTGGTTTAGTATAGCTATCTGAATTTAATTAATGCACAAATTCTGTGAATTTGACATTATAAATTAAGTATTCAATATCCTGTTTAAAAACATGTGGGCGGATGAGAATATGTTAGATTTTGATAAGATACCTATCCACTATAGGTATGATTTAAGGCTAACATTAAAACAAATGCCAAATACAGGTGACACATAAATATCATACTTATAAAATGGCATAAATTATTTTTATTGATTTAGCAAATCTAATAGACGATCAATCTACATCCGTTCCATATTTTTAAGTTTTAAGCAAATCAGTATGTATGGCAGTATTGCAACTGTTATAGTTTCTGATAAGATACCGGTACCCGTCTACCTCACTCAATCAGTTAACTACCGAGTCCCTACATAGAGAGACGGGATTTGCTTAAATTTATAAACACTAGAGGTTTTAAGAGGTGATTTAACATCGCCTTTTGCTCAACCTATAAAAAAAAGAACCCATTTATTATGATACTAGCTGCGCCCAACGGTTTCTCCCGCGCAGACCGGGATAAAAAGTAGCCTATGTGTTAATCCAGGGTATAAGCTATCTACATACAAAATTTCATCCAAATCCGTTCAGCCGTTGGGGCGTGAAGGAGTGACAAACAAACACACACAATCACTCACAAACTTTCGCCTTTATAATATTAGTGTGATATACTTACATGAGTTGGTAGCATTCTCCATCACTCATTAGGCCCCCTGCCCCTAAACTTTTTGAATAACTGTCAAAATATATCATCAAAGGTACACGTGAGTAGCTAGGTGTCATCAAAAATTCCACCCTCCACGCTGTTTTCACGGCCAAACATCACTCGTAAACGTTCAATGGCGTCGGTTTTACGCGAATTTCGTAAGTTACCGTTGCAACCGCCGAAAAATGATCACAAAACGCTTTGTTAACACCAAATCTTCACGCCAAATCGTGTTTTCACTAGGTGTAAAGATTTACTGAATAGAATATGGTATGACATTGTTCGCTGTGTCGCCTTAATAAAAGGATGAAACATGAATCATAATACGCGAGGAGATTTCACGTGCAACGTCAAAAATGACAGAATAGTTGTGAAAAAATTGACATCAGAAATGCTTCGTAACATTGGAATGGTCAAATCAAAGAATGGAGGCATGATCTCCTCGTAACATAGATTTAATCATGATAAAGTAGCTCAGTAGCATAGTTAAAAGTAGGTACTTGTTAAGTATACACATATCGACCGATGGCTATCATAGCGATCGATCTGCAAATCTCTCTAAACAATAATGACTTGAGGACGTAAGGTGAGGCGAGGGGCGGTATGGGGTGGAGGGGAGGGGTCTTCCAGTACGCCCTGGAGTCACGTCGAGGCGTCCCAACCCATTACCCGCTCCAAACCGTATCGACAAATAACCGCCAATTATTGGATCGCTCTACAATCTTTTTACAATTTCTTCTCCGTCGGACGTTATTATATTTCTATTAAGCCTTTTTTGTAATCAAACTACTAATGATTCGATTCCATTTCCTAGGCCGACGTGCCGCCTCCGCAATGTTAATGACACTACGTAATTAGATCCGGATGGTTTGAGGGCGTTGACTCCACTGCGGTGCCCGACCGGTAGATAATGGCAAAGTGTCAATTTTACTAAAAATATGGTAATTTACAGACGACGCCATCTTGTCTCTCAAATAGTTGAGACAACGTCAGGCGGTAATGAGTTAACACCGTTAAGAGCGATGTAGGAAATGTATGTGCGGGGGCGACACGATCCGTTGAATACTGACGATCAACGCTATGCTAGTATAATAAATATCTAGGTAAAAAGCAGTGACAATAGCCTAGTGGTGTGACTGTCGGACTGCCAAGCCATAGGTAACGAGTTTGAACCCAAAGTACGCATCTCAATTTTTTCGGATTCATGTGCGTAACATCGCGTAACATCGTAAGGTAACCAAACAAGACTGAGAGATCTCGATGGCATATAAAGCCAAGTCGGAACCCCATGGGCGGCAAAAACTAACATTAGGTTAGGCACAAAGAAAGAATAATATCTAGGTACTGGTACTGCTTACCCACTACCATCGCCATCTATTCAAAAACTAACGAATACCCTCACATTTAATTAAAACAATCACTTTGTTTCAATGTGAGTGGTTATTTTTCTATTACGTTACATAACATTCAATTTTATAAATGTGACGTAGCCGTCGGGAAATTCCTAATCATAATAGGTAAAACTAATTTGGTTATTAGCGTGTCGGTAGCAATTTTCACATCAACTCTGACTATCGACTGATGAATCTAGATGGATGCTGTGTTAACCAGCACTCATTTAAAACTCTTTGTGTAAAGAACCTCTGTATGGTGTCGGACGTAAAGAATAACACCATGCCATAACTTCCCGTAAGTGTCGTAAGAGGCGAATAAGGGACTTTCCAGAGAATGGGCAGCAGCGTTCTCTGTGCTTTTGTAACAACCGTACTGCGATCGCCAACCCGCCTGCCAAGCGTGGCGAATATGGCAAAACCAATGTGGCGACACTTGGGGGAGGCCTATGTCCAGCAGTGGACGTCTTTCGGCTGAAATGATTATGATGATGATGTGTAAAGATGATACCTACAGTTAGTCTTGTTACTAGAAAACAAAATACCTCATGAGGAAAAATAACATTCGTAATAGATTGTTCAATATCGGACAGTTAGTTGAGTTGCGTACAAAACTGTCACCTACATGGCGGTTGCTGGGCCAGCCTGCCTGGCCATTGGTCGCCAATATCGTGACCACTGCAACTACCGTGACCGATGACAGTTCTCATTGCCAATTAGAAGTTCAATCACCGACGTCAATGGGGGCCAGGCAGAAACGAAAAAACAAGCATTGTATCTACAGTCATGTTTCAATTTGAGAAATTGATTTGTGATGCGACCAACGCCACATTCGTTACTTATATATAGTTAGTTTTCTAATCAAAGCGACATCACGACGCATCGGTAACAATGGATGGTTCTTGTCAAGTCATTTCATCATCAAACGTCATTTGTAGCTCATTTATTCGCTTGTATATAAACAACACATACGTAATGACGCTGTTTTTTCAGTTATAATCTTAGACGAAGTGATTGATGTAAGTCGTTTGTTTTTCTTTGGAATAGACTTGTTAATTCATAGAGAATTTTGATAATCACAATATGCCCTGAAGTGAAACAGATTAAGTAGGTAATTCAGCCACCTTTCTAAGGCATAATAACTTAATACATAAAATAACATTCTTTTATTATCAGGCAACTTTGGTACCTTACAAACATACATAATTATGATTAAAATACAATTTGTGTACCTTAAAACTATGTACTAAGTAACACTTCAGATACGAATTTTTCATCAGTACCTAATTTGTTAAAAATCGGCCATTCTATACATTTTGACCGTGTAGGTATTATTTTATTTGTGTTATTGTGTAGGTATTGTATTATTTTAATAGGGAAATTTACCGATGCAAAATTTGTTCAGAATGATGTAGTTACTCAATACGTGTCAACCGTCTGTGCATCGTTGTCTCTTTCACCCTGTATAGAGCCTGAGATAAACCGCATGCCTATTTGTAATAGGCTATTAAAAATAATGTAACCATAATATCATTATGTAGGTAAGTACATAAATAAGATATTTTTATTCGCGTCTCGTCCCTAACTGGCAGTGATATTTTACTTCGTAGGTACAGGTCAAACAAGAGAAAATTTCGGCATTCCTTACAACGTGACTAGCCTATTAATTTGCTTAAAAATATGATCTGAAACGAAACTTTGTATAAAAATAGAGATGTCTTATCACTTTATTTTGTGTCGTCCTTAATGTCCCACTGTTGGGAAAAGGCCTCCCTCAATTCCTTTCAGAAACCTTTTTACCCGGGTTTTATACCCAACTAGCCTTTGC
This sequence comes from Cerastis rubricosa, assembly GCA_949152445.1. Lineage (NCBI taxonomy): Eukaryota > Metazoa > Arthropoda > Insecta > Lepidoptera > Noctuidae > Cerastis > Cerastis rubricosa. The sequence continues at coordinate 9,223,510 of OX424542.1, read as the reverse complement.
TAACTACTTTTAAGTATAGCCTATTAAACTCGGAGATAATGAAGCTTCTCGTTAATGAAAGAATTTTCGGAATCGGATCAGTAATTTCGAAGATTACATACAAACTTATAAACATATTTTATCTCTAAACTAGCTGTCCCGCGCAACTTCGTCTGCGCCACATTTTCCCCGTTTTCGCAACATTTTTCATTGCTGCTCCGCTCCTATTGGTCTTAATGTGATTTTATATAGCCTTCCTCGATACATGGACTATCTAACACTGAATGAATTTTTCTAATCGGACCAGTAGTACCTAAAGATTAGCGCGTTCAAGCAAACAAACAAACTCTTCAGCTTTATAATATTAGTGTAGATATAAATATTAGTATAAATATATATTTGTAGATATATAAATAATATAAAGATATAATGTTAATGAAGATGAACAATTCCACTAAAGTAAGATATAAATACTCTTGACAGTTTGAAAGTAGAAAACCAAGTAACGTACTAAAGATTCTTGTTCCTTGCCGCAAATTGCCATTACATAGTTAACTTAATGACCATTTCCACGTTTACCTGACCACTGAACTAGTTATGTATCTCCTAGTTATATTCGATTAGATACTAAGTAAATATTGCCGTTTAAAACTTGTTCTGTCGAACAACATTGGTAAAAGATACCTACTGAAGGAACTGTAGATAATTTCGTTGGATATAATTTTCAGTATGAAAACAAAAATAGTTAAGTTTAGCGACTAAATTCAATCAAAAAAGTATTTGAAAATGGTTGAAGATGTTATGTACACTTTTTCTCCCTGAAAAATCAATTAATTAATTGAATTCCCACAAGGCCGCCATAGGCCTTTGCCCAAGGGTGGGACAGAGCAGCTGTAAAACCGGCCAAGTGCGAGTCGGACTCGTGCACGAAAGGTTCCGTACCATTATTTATAAAAAAGAGCAAAAAAACACTTTTTTGTATGGGAGCCCTTAAATATTTATTTTATTCTGTTTTTAGTATTTGTTTTTATAGCATCAACAGAAATACATAATCTATAGAAATTTCAACTGGCTAAGTATTAGGGGAAGGTTGCTATGAATGGACCACTTAACTTTATGACCTCAAATCTCAAAAAGTATAAGTGTTAAAATGAAAGCAGTTTATTATTTTTGTTTCGTAAGATCTTTATTTGTAATAATCAATCTCTCAAACAATTCGGGCTAACACTTTTTTATATAAACGAAGAAAACTGAATCTTGGGCTGTTGCCTTCTTTGGACCATGAGCACCTTCATTGAACCACCAAGTTGCCATCAATGGACTTCGAGAAATTTGTTCTAGAGGTCCATTCGAGGCAACTAATAATTATCAATTTATTTCATAAAATAAATAAAAGCTCCTGCTCTTATTCCGAAGGGAGGTCACTTTCGGAACTCAGTATTTGGACGTGTTCTTTAGCTTTCTGGTTAAATCCATCTAACCTTCGTTTCTTTCGGCACTCCATATAATTCTTAATGCTTCATTTAAACCAACTCTTTGTTTCCTTACAGATTGTTTCATTCCATGCAAAGTACTTTCTTTTATTTGGCGACATTCTGGAATTTTCAATTTATATAATTATTTTGACCAAAAAAATACAATCAAAAGTTACTATGATTGGACCGGTCCAACGGTGGAACTGTCTTGAGGTCCATTGATGGCAACCAGGTACTGGTTAAGAAAAACTAAACTAAAATACACATGGTCATGATTAGCCAAAAAGTAATAATACTCAAATAAACTGTCCGATATTTCATAACAGTGCACGCAGACAAATATGAATACAATGATACTTACGTCAAATTGTTCTGAACGAAATTATAAGATTTTGACCGTCGCAATCACAACCACACGCGTCACTCCTCGCTATGTGCCGCAGCGTCACTGGGGTAAAAGGGGGGTGCAACTGTATCGCCAGGGACTCGTTTCGACTAGTTTGGGTGTTGCTAGCTTGCACAGTTTTGGAAATACCTTGGTGGTCCAATGAAAGCGCTAGTCCAATGATCGCAACCTTCCCCTATAGTTCATGAGATACAGCCTGATCACAGACGGACGGACGGACGGACGGACAGCGAAGTCTCAGTAATAGGGTCCCGTATGACCCTTTGGGTACGGAACCCTAAAAATGTTTTGCTTTCATTTAAGTAGTTGTGAATGTTCTTTACATACACATAAACCTTCTAGAAAAGATTGTGAATGCTGCATCCAATTAAAATGGAAGCTTAACACAATATGATCAAGATTAAGGCTATGTAGATTTTGATGTCGTTTTCACTATCATCATTTATAGTGAAAACTGCATCAAAATCTACTGAATAGTTTACACTTAAAATATCTAAACGGTCACACAGACAAACGACTTTATACTATACGAGCACTTCCCCCGCGACTTCGTCCGCGAAGATTGTGATATAATGTAGCCTATGTTACTCGGTAAAGATGTAGCTTTTTAGTGGTGAAAGAATTTTTTAAATCGGTCTAGTAGTTTTTGAGTTAAATCATAACAAACAAACATTCAAATCTTTCCGCTTTATAATATTAGTTAAGAAGTAATATGTTTACGAATAGAGTTAAGAAATCTGAATAACTACCAATTATTATGAACCTACTTACTCTAATTTAAAACATTCAGACAGTAAAGAACACTGCCCCAGTCTCTCGCTAAATTACAACAAAAATAACGACCACATACAAAGTCTAGAAGTAAAGGAAACAACTAGTTACCGGAGGATACTTTACTAATGAACTAGGCAACAGCACTCAATGTCCAATTAATATAACTGATGCTTAAGACAACAACCTAATGAGTTATTTGCTAATAAGCACTCGCTACGGCTTTATTAGCGATGTTGCAAACTGATTATTTGCGACAATGTAGCTGGTTTGCTCTGTTATTATAGTACAAGTGGCTAAATTGTTAAGTGTTCAGGTAAAAGATCCGCTTTGCTTGTGGCGAATTGGACCCAATGGATTGCTTTATTCGCTATTTTTAGTGGTATTAGATTTAAGGGGTGTTACCTAAATCATATTTTAAGCCTGCCCCTTGTCCCAGTTTGACTGACTATCAGTTATCGCAAAAAGTTTTCTGCTTCCATACGATATCCAGCCACAGTATTTTCATTAATGTATCATTTTTGACATAGCCAAGATCTGATTTGACAGCCAGTCTTAACAAAGCAGTATCGTTTAATCCAGTAACTGGGCTATTCAGGTTTGATTGGGTAGCCGTCCCTGTAAAATTACCGACCTCCAACATAGTTGGGAAACAACTAAGCAGATCTTTGAGATTTTTAAGACACAAAATATTCACTTGGAACAATATCAAGGTTTCAAGATTCAAACATCGAATCCTCTTATAAACGTCAAAGTAACTTGTTGCGAGCACACCACACTACTTAACTCCTTCGCTGACAGTACCTCCTTATAACAGAATGGGGAAGAAAACGTCTCATTTCAGTGGATTAAAGTCGTGATGATTATTTTAATCGTTTGTCTAACAAAGAGAAACGGCGGATTAGCGGTAATTATCTGAGCTGAGTCGGCGTCGTGACGGTGGTTTGTTCCGCTGTGCTCCATAGATAATTTCCTTGTCCTTTTAGAGAATATTGTCGATTTTTTGAGTGGGTAATATGTTTCTGTAATAAAGTAGAAAGAGTCAATGTTATTTAGCTCTGTCATGTCGAAATATTGTTGGCTAAAGTGGTGACTTGGTGATATTTGCTATGACAATTAACTGCGATAAAATTATCTTCAATACGTTATTTTTGAAGCATTCCTTTGGGCACGAAGCTAAGCTTACGCTCTCCTGTAAACCTCGGTTTTTGGCTTGACCTTATGTACTTACGTAGGAACCGTCGAGATAGGCTGTTGCTCCATGTAAATTTCTGGTACCTATTCACCTGCTTCCGTTTAGACTGGAAGCCGACCCCAACTTAGTTGGTAAAGGCAGTTGAATAAAGTATGTTTGAAGAACTAGAATATTTATTGTATGTATCTTAATCTTAATAGTACAGCCACATTTCGCCAGTGATGTTTAAGTCCCATGTAATAGAGGGCGAGCCCTTTGCCATCAACCGGGCACAAATAAGGTGTACCTACTTCAATCAATCTTCAGTTCTAATAGCCCTACTTATGTTTAAGATACCCGATAATTACCTACATTACAAAGATCATAAAGTTCTAATCAATAAACTTTTTAAGCTTGATTAGGCCTGTATAAACTTTATAGTTTTCTTATGAGCTGAAATCTATTGAAACTAGAAAACAGCTATCTTGTAGTGGCCGCCGCGTATAATAAGTTTAACTATAATTAAAAGTTAGAAGGTAAGTATACCCTTTCTTACATTCTCACGAAATCGAAAGTATGTTAAAAATATGTTGCGTATACTCGAACCTACCTGTGAAAATAATTTAATCTATTTTGCCTGAAATGTCACCACTTAAACACCAACACGCATGACCTCCGTAAAAACGGGCTATGTCGACGGAAGAATCGAAAAACTGACACATTGTCATTGTCTATCTGTCACTATGTCGATTCTTCCCTAAGCAAAACGCGTGTGACGCGACAGTGGTCATGCTACGCGTGCTGTACAACGTTATCATGAGATTTGTTTTCTTTTGCAATACCTTATTCTGGCTCCAGTTCGGCTTTTCAGAATAGGCAACCCCCATATTATCATTCAGCATCTACATCATGTAGCAATTCCACTACTGGACCAATAAGCCACTCTCAACTATCTGCAGAATTCTCCACACAGCATCTGAAATAATTCAGTAGTCAATTACTTTGATTACTTAGTTAAATAAAGTTATCCACAAAATGCTAGGCATAAGACAGGCAGCTATCTTATAGCTCCTGTACTGTCGTAAATACTGTCAGTATCATAAATGCTTCAATAAATAACTAGCACTTTACCCATTTACTGTATCACACTGAGATTGTATCGGCTACCAATTACATAATAAGTACTACATAGTTGTTCAAGGCTAGGACACTTAATTTGACACTGTTATCGTGATTTGCTTAAATATCTAGAAATGGCGGAGGTATCCTTATCTGTCCTGCTTACCATAAGTATATATGTTTGAGGAAATAGTTGGGGTCTTTAGAAGAGCATAGCTATAAATAGAGATCTACTGTGACTCTTCTAATCAAATATGTCTGCCGTCCTCAACTCAATTTTGCGTAAATTCTCTTATAGCATAGGCCGTTAACGATCGTTGTTTTTGAAAAATCCTATGCTTTCCCAGACTTAGAATAGGAAAAAGATATTAAAAATACATCTGAGAGTATTCAAATTAAACAGCAAAAAGATCCACTGCATCAATCTAAATCTCTTTAATCTAACTTTACTTAACCTACTGCTGTAACAAAAGATATTTCATCCATTTACATACTGATGTAAGTAAACTCTTCATAAAACCAGAAAGAAAAACTGCAGGGAAACACTGCAATCAAATTACTCATCGGTCTTCCTGAAATAAATTTAGGTAGGTACCAAGTCCAAGCTTCAATAGCATCTGGAACTGACTCACTGACATGTTAAGTTATAATTAACACAACTAGCCTAAGCTTCTAAATTCAAAGTAGGTGTCATAGACAAAAATTAAAAAGAAAAACCTAGGCACAGGTAACAAGTGGTACAATCTAGCACGGCGGTGGTTACCTCGCTCGTGCCGTCCCGCCCCGATATTTTCATTACCACTATAAATGCCTAGGAATGAAGTCTTCGCATTGCTGTTTATTGAGGTTACACCTTAATTATATTTCGCGATAACCGCGCTCAGCGGGTTAAATAAGGAAACTTTAATGGCGAACATTTATTTAGTTTTACGCTGTGTTTTGTTTTTTTGCTGATTGCAATTTACAATAGTAGAAATTAACATCCGCATTGTATTATTTTTGACTAATAAATAAGTCATTTTTTTTTAAGTTAATTGAGGTATGTAGGACCTCATTCTGCCCATTTTTTCACTAACCTAAACCTATTTATTTTCAGTTTCTTGCTCCAAAAAGCATTTACCTAACATTATTATAATAACCCAAATATTGTAACTTTGTAAACAACACCTCATTCAAACCTGTCTTGAAAGAAAATCAGGAACACAACTCGACCCAAATAAGTACTACATTAAAATAAAAGACAGTCAAGTAGGTACAAAGGTAGTACGCACAGAATCTGTGACAAACAACATGATATGAGACCACGTTATTCACCCGTGATGCAAAAATAAACGAAACGTGATCGAAAAGCTGTGATCTGATGAATTCTGATGGTAATGATTGGTGTCACGTTCACACAATAGGCGCCATTCCAACGATCTTGATCGGAACGACGCGTCTGTCATATTTATCTATGTAATGACTTAAGACACCTACGTAGACTTGTAAAAAAATATTGTGTTCTGTTGGTCATACTAAGCGGCCACAAATGCCAACTGTTTTTATTTACTTTCTCAACAAAATGGCAATCAATAAATAGAAGAAACATTCGTTTTTCCAATTCCTAGTTTAGTCGTAGTAAATTTATCTATAGCCCTGGTTAGCTTTTAATCTTAAGTGCTTTGCTAACTTTATAAAATACAGTCATAATCATGAAAACTTTATTTTTTAGGGTTCCGTACCTCGAAAGGAAAAAACGGAACCCTTATAGGATCGCTTTGTTGTCCCTCCGTCCGTCTGTCTGTCAAGACCCTTTTAGCAAAGTCTTAAAGCACAGATACCTAAAGGAAAAATTGTGAAAACCGTAAATTTTTAGTTACAGCATAATAATATTTTTTTTTTTAAATTTTACGGAACCCTCGGTGCGCAAGTCCGACTCGCACTTGGCCGGTTTTTTCATTCTTCAAATTCACAGAAGACGAATTCTTTAACCCTAGAAAGATAATCATATTAAGTTATACGTAAAAGATAATCATACGTAAAATTGACTCCTTAGTTTTGAGTGGCTGCTAAATGAAGATTTTTTTACTGATTTGAGTAAAACTAAAAAAATATGTTTTCTACTGCTGTAATCAATAAAATATAATAACATTTACATAATGATATTTATTCTTATAATAATAATAAACAAGAAAATTACAAACTGCTTAATAATCAACAAAACTTAGGAACTTCTTTTTTCTTCTAAATTTTTTTCATAATCATACCTAAAATTAGTATTTTTATATTATATTCTAAGTAGTAAAAATACTATAATTGAACAATAACATGATTTTTTTTAAAAAATCCGTCATAATAGCTAAGGCTAGTATTCGACGAGAAGCCGTTGAGCGAGTCCCTTGTTGAGAGCTTTCTTCCTCCATGGGGTCATTTTCACAGGGAGTTTCTGCCTCGCCTTCCCTCACTTCATCCACAACACCTTTTTCCTCATTGCTCTGGGCGTCATCCTCGCTCTCGTGATCTTCAACTTCGCTTTCGGTGTCAGCACAGGGCGGCTCCCTTCACCCTCTAAAAGAGCAGTGAGGATGTGGTCTTCATACAAATCTCAAATCCGTAGCAATATCAGGATAACTAAACAATATGAAAAATAAATAAAAATAACTAATACAATAAATAAACAATGCAAATAACAATTTCACCAAATATCGTAAAAGTCACGTAAAAGATAATCATACGTAATTTTGACTCCTGTGACTATGGTATCTCAAAATTTCGGGCACTTACCTCAATGATACGATGGCACACGCTAGGTCCCAGCCTCGAATGTGATGTCTGAAATACACGACGCCGGATTTGCAATAGTTAAAAAGATACGGCAATATTTCGTTCGCGTGGGAGTCATTTTGACGTAGATTATCTTTCTAGGGTTAAAAAGTTTTCGAGAAAATGGAAAATTATTTTCGATACCAAATTATAGTAAAGTATCAAAACGTATCTAAGACAACATTGTAGAAGATTCTACTACAACTTTGTATAAATAAATTCAACTTCCTACGAGTAAAACTGTTGATACCGTTAGTTATTCGGTAATAGAAATAGGTATTTTACTTTCTTACATAATTCGGTCTAACTGTCAGAGATATATATATATATATTTTAAACATAGCCCCCACACTTGGAATTTCTCCTGTTTCGTGGGTGCGTTTACAAACATTTAAACTAATATACACAGCCAGACCCGGGACAACTAACTGTAGGCCATACAAATATTTGTTCCGTGCGGGGATCGAACCCATGACACGCAACGTAGCAGACAACCGCTTAGCTACTGCGCCAACCGTACCGTCAAATATTTTATTTCTATCTTCTTAATCTAATTCAAGCCAGAGAATGGGCAGCAGCGTTATCTGTGCTTTTGTAACAACCGTACTGCGATCGCCTACCCGCCTGCCAAGTGTGGCGATTATGGCAACACCCCCCAAAATGTCAATGTGGCGACACTTGGGGGAGGCCTATGTACAGCAGTGGACGTCTTTTGTGCTGAAATGTTGATGATGAATGATTTGTCGAAGTTTTTGGCCGGTCAGTAGTAGTGTTCTGCTAGGGAGTTCTTAAATATAATATCTAGAAGTCAGAAAATTCTGCAAAAGCACAGAAAGAACGCTTTAGAATGCTGTGGAGCCTATTTGCAATAATCGAATCAATACCTCTGTAACTATTAAAACATACGGTGGCTGTCACATCTGTTATGAGCACACATACACTTGACGATGCAAATCTATACTAATATTATAAAGCTGGAAGAGTTTGTTTGTTTGTTTGCTTGAACGCGCTAATCTCAGAAACTACTGATCCAATTTGAAAAAAAAAAACAGTGTTAGATAGCCCGTTTATCGAGGAAGGCTATAGGCTATATATGATTACGCTACGACAAATAGGAGGGCAGCAGCAATGACTAATGTTTCAAAATCGGGGAAAATGTGACGCAGACGAAGTTGCGCGGGACAGCTAGTTTTATAGATAACGTCAAGTTACGTGCATTATAAGAGAAATCGGACGAGAGTCGACGTCCGTATATCATATTATAATGACGAATAAGCTCTCGTCGGCGCGTCGCCAATACTCCAGCGTACTTTGATAGTCAGATCGTCTTGATTCGCAGCTTTCATCATAGGCCTCTACAGCCCTAGTACCTCTACAGCCCTATTACCTCCATTTCGATCAACAATCTCCCGAAAACATCGAATAAAAATCCCGACATTATGGTCACCTGCCCCCTCTATTTCTGACCATTCTAAGAGTAATATTCTTACACCATAAACACAACTTGCAATGGTCTCAAAACAACCGATCCAGTTGTTTTCAATTTTATTAGAATATTTGAACTCGACACGTTATTACAGAAAGTTGTAAGTATCGAAGAACTCCATAGGTTAGTTTTACACAATGTACCAATTAGGGTCTGGGTTTTGCAAAGGAGTAAACCATAACATTACAAATGTATAAACACATAATTTAAAACGTAAAAGAATGAGGTCTAACGGAGAAAAAAAGTCGAAACTTCTGTGTGTATTTCGGCTTTGCCACGGATTCGGTCTGACTGTAGACACTTTATATTCCTTGCACATTAAGTGAGTTACAAAATCGTCACAAATTACCTTAGAGATTTGACTGTCAGATGAATTTATGACGGGTCAACAGACACAAGATTTACTTAATTCGTCGTGGAAAGTTTTCAGACCAAGTACCGACGATATCCCGCGTTCGCTTTGCATATCATCACTATGGTTCTGTATAAATATTAAAACATGTAAGTACTTACCAGAACATCCATATATCAACTAATCGTATAGTTTTACACAAATCCATGTCATTTACTTTGCCCTAAATAAACAGGGACTTGACTATTAACTTGGTAATGAGTTAGATAAAAATACAAGCTTCAGGTGATACCTGAGTTCATTTATCATTTTTTTTAAACTTTCAGTTGGACTTGTAATTGATATTAGTCTTAAATCGCCAATTCTTCTTGAGCGATCGAGGTGGTAATACCTTCTTTGAGATTTACTGGACACTGGCATTCCACTACATTAATATCCTCCGTTTCACATTCCATCACTATGCCTCTTTGAAACGGAAAACTAGGTGCTAAAACAATAAACTCCCAAGTAGTAGTATTTAAGTTGATCCTTATAAATCCGAGCCAAATCTCGAGTGATGTTTTAACGGTTGGACGCTGTTGATGGTCGTTCATCGTTCCTAAGCTAATCGGTGCGGGAATCACTGTTACTTCGGTGTCCGAACGCCTAAAATGCTGCTGTTTTCAATTAGGATTTCAATGACAATATTATTGTGTTAGTGATGGGGAGTTTTTCTTCGAAATTCATAACTGTCTTAATGGTTTTACAAATCGATCACTTATAAAATTAAACAAAAAAAAAGAAATAGAACAAAGAAAATAATTCTAGTTGCTTACCTCATTCCTTAAATCGTTACAAAAACAAACAAGCACTTCTATCTAGCTACTTTCTGTAACGTGATAACTTCGCAGTTGAATTGAAAAACATCAAATTTTGGGCACAAATCAGTAGAAAAGAACACGTTGCCTGTCGATCTACAAACTCGTTACCACACTCAACCAAAGCAGCATTTTAGCGCTCTCCCGTCCCGCTAGTAAGGGGCCCGCATATCCGCCATATCCTAATTGAGCCCATTCCGTCGCGCTAAATAGTCCAGATTGGGTCCCCACAAGGATTGTTATCTGATTCAACGATTCCTCTGCGAACGTTAATGCAATAAGGATGTACACGTCTACATTTGTGTCCCTAACACGGGATATTGGGTATTAGAATCGTATTATTGTCTATTATTTAATGACCAAGTGTCGTTCACGCCGGGTTCTTGTTTAGATTTAAGTGGACGTTCGGTGTGATTTAGATTCAATTTCCTCCTTTTTTTTGTCTAAATCGTTGTTGTTTGAGGAATTGGTACAAAGAGCGAGGTTTTTGTTTCGATTTGGTATTAAAGTAAGTTATCGTCTGTTATTGTTTTCTAACCGAAGTCGTTAACCTCGACTTTGTTCCTTCGGATTTGTCCCGACTTAAACACCAATTAATAATGCTTTATTATTTTTTACACTTCTTTAGTTTAAACTTCTATAACGTGATGTTCGACAGGGAAGAATGGAAAAAGAAAACGTGTTGCGCCGACCCTAACTAAATAAAATGGGACAAGGGCAGAAAGATGATGAACGTCAGATTTCAAATTTAAGTTCTGTGACAATCCCTGCCATTCAATGCGAAGTATAATCTTCTATCATTACACCACAGAATTTTTTCTTACAACTAAGTACAACATTTATAATTTAACAAAGTACATTACTAACTACGCACTATTCCACTTAAAACAGTCACACACAAAGAAACAAAATCCAGCAGTTAAACACGATCTCCAGCGTGCATCGAAGTGTAACAAGTCTCAAAAATATGGCTCCCATTATAAAAAAGCATATTGTCGAATATCGGACCTGATTCTGAGGGCACTTCATACAATATGCTGGCCTCATTATAAGGGCTCTTTTGTCCTTACAACCAGTTCTTTGCAAAGCATTGGCCTTTACAATAAGTGTATCAAATCAAAGTGCCCCTCATAAGATTTCTTTATTCATGACCACTTCATGTCACCCGGAGACTTAACTTTAGTTTTTAATTAAACGGAATTGTCTTTTTGTCCTTGGGTACCGTGTGATCCAGTGGACAATGATCTTGATTGTTGTTAGTAATAGTTTGTTATCGGAGAAATATCATCTTACTTTTGAAAGTAATGAAAAAACGCTGAAAATTTGAGAAATAAGACTTATTCAATATCAGAGGGCAGATAAAGTACTATCTCTATCTATCAGCGATACCAATGGTGGTAAAGTTTAGATTTAGATAGATTTTCTTTTTAATTACCGGAATTATTCATCAGAAATCTGATGTTCCATACATTTTGACCGTCTATGTATTGCACGAGAGCAGCGGTGGCCCAGTGGTGGCAGCCCCTACTTACGAACTTTGTGTAATTTATTTGATCACCGCTGCTCTCAAATCTGTGAAGGAAAACATCGTGAGGAAATCGGCATGTCCTAGAACAAAAAATTCGAAGACAAGTGACATCTACCAACCCACATTGGGCCCGCGTGGTGGATTACAGCCCACTTTCTCTCATAGAGAGGAGGCCTGTGTCTCAGCAGTAGGAACATAATAGGCTGAGATGATATGAGGTATTGCACTTTTGTAGGAACCACCCAAATTGGTCCAAGCCTCTGCGGCTTGACCAATTAATTGTTTGTCCAATCAATTGTTTTGTAAAATGATGTATTGAATACTTGGTCACCGTCTGTGCGTCGATGTCTCTTTCACCTTGTATATTGGACCGCATAAGCTACCAAAAACCTTATGTAAATCCTGTTCAAATTCATTCTATCACAACGAATCGCTTTCAAAGTAAAAAAAACAGGGCGTTGTTTTCATTTTGATTATCTGTTCACCCTTGGTAAAAGCTTGTGATATTCGTAAAGGATGATAAAGTCATTCTCAATCATCAATGAACAGTTAATTGATTTATTAACTGAACAAGCGGGCTACTACGCGTAGGAGTAGATATTAGTACGGATTCGTCTACTATATAAGCAATGCTTCACTTAAGGCGGTTTACGCAGTAGTTTTTGATTAAGTATGAACTCTATTAGGCACATTTTTAAGTAGGAATTTGCAATAAAAAAACTAAAAGCAATCAATACAATCAAATAGGTTAATTTTCTGTAGGAGCAATAAATTATGACCCTTATAATAGCTTTTTTACCTGAAGATAACCTTTTCAGTCAAACATCTGCTGAAATATCAACAAGCAAGACATACAACATGTTAACGTTCAAGAAAATATGCTTACAAGATAAAAATGCACGCAAATCACTACTTCCTAGTATCCATATGGGCTGATAATCACACACTCCAACTTTCCCAGCCCAGCAGCTAGAATCTAGACAGACTATAAGCACCTGCGAAGCTAACTAATTACCAGGCGTTTCCCGGCTCACGATTCGTGCCCACGACAGCCGGATTACACCACCCTTTCATTACTTTAACTAGCGATTACGGACAACTAACTGTTGTTTAAGTTTTTTTTTTTTGTGGAGACGGCTTTTAAAATGGATGAATGGATAGGGTGGGTTTTAAATGTCGTGTAGAGATCGATTAACTGAAGCGCAAATTTCATTAAAATCTATTTAGGAAAACAGTACTTACAAAGTTGTTCTTACCTACGTTTGAAAGAAAATATAGGTAGAAATCAAAAGAGCATTACAAAAACATAAATAAGATTTTCTTGAAAACAATACTTCGCACTTTTGATGACTTTGAATTTCCACGGTCTTGATATTTGTAGGCCACAATCCCATGAACATACATAAAATGATAGGTAAATCAAACAACAATATAGAGCATTGTACATTTTTTTATTAAAAAACCAACACGCCCAATGATTTTATTAATATTTACATAATAAATAAATTAAAAAATACAATAGAACATAAACATTTTCTTAGAATCAAGCTCGCCTACGACTTTATTGTCAGTAACGGCTATAAAAATAATATAATAACATTGATTTATAAGTTTTATGTTGGTACTCAATGAATATTTAGCTTTAGTCAAGCGTTATTCCATGCTCACTGTATGTGATCTATCGTGGAAAAAAAATAAACACAAAATCTGCGTGGAATTTTCTCGACGTTTTCACAAAACCAACGATGTTACAATGTAAACAAAGCAAGCGTACAGTAATTGTCGTATAAACCGTTGACGGTGTAATTATTGGCTAGGAGTTTAATTTGACATTAACCATCATTTGCGAGCCATAATTAACAGACATATGTAATTAATGTACGTAACAGACGTTATACTGCTATGAATTGACACAGTTAATATATTTTGTTTGTTTGAAAGTATTCATTTCATGAACAAACATTGCAAAGAGTTGCATAACCTATTTGATATTAATCATAAAATAATTAGTACATATCTAAGAGAACAGTAATTCATTCTGCACAATATCATTTTTTAATTAACCTTTTAAATAAGCTACGGTAACAACTGCATTCTAAAAACATTCGTTCGCAAACACAATTTTTCACGGTTGGCAGCCAAACTGAATCAACGGACGTTTTGTTAATTATACCTAAGTAATTACAAAATAATTGCGCATGTTAATTTTTCACTTTCAAAAGCGGATGCCGTACACACATAACGTCCAAGACCACGGTCGTACGAGCAAGTCACCGTCGCGTGATTCCCCCATCACTACCTACATTGTTTACACAACCATTAGGCTGTATTCACACCAAACCGTTATTCAGCCACCGACTTTGAAAATGAATAAAAAATAAATGAAAGTCAGCCTCATCATTCCCCTTAAACTAATTTGCTTGTGGTCGGCGCAGCTTGTCTTCTTCTCCCACACTTGTCATCTCAGCAATCACCTCCTTTCTAGGCAAATCATCTTTCACACAGTCCGTTCATCATTTCTTTGGTCTTCTCCGACTCTTATAGCCATCCACGTTCGTACTCAAAACTTTCCTCATAGCATTTTCCTGATTCCGTGGCATCATATTCCTATATCACCACTACTGATTTCCATACAATTCTTCCGTCTTTGTCGCCACTTGACTTCCTCTTCTCTTCCTGAAGTAGATTTTTTATTCGACATTTTGGAATAGAATATAGAAGGCTCATATTTGGCAGCTGACTATACGTTTAGTGTGACCACAGCCTTACTCACTTAATGAGCACACTAATGTGGCAGCGTGACGATGTAATTAATGTTTCGCGACCTTAAATCATTTGCTGACTGAGTTATTTAAAACGTTCGGGATTCATTACGCACTTTTTGTTCACGTTAAAACACAATGTGGTTGTAATATGTTCGGATTTTGGAGAGTCCTTCTGAAATATCGATGTTTAATGAAGCTTTTTTGGATATTGAACAAACTGAAGTGAACAATGAAACCTTCTTGAAAAATAAACATAAGCTTCATCATCCTTCACTACTGACTACTGATTACACGGTAAAGTTATACAACGTAGAACAAGCTTCGACAAAGTTTTGTCTAGAAAAGCAATTTCCTTCGCGGCATTGTGTTCGAGTGAGTTCGCTTAAAAAGTGGGACAAGAGTGGCGCTTTAATAACAGTGGCTCTGAACGTCTCTCGGCTATTAGCCGTAGGATCCAGCTAACGTTTAATTGACGTATTTATCGCAATTACACGCATCCATGGTTTGAGGGCGAGTGCGAACCGTGATAACAGATTTCACTTCTGACCCAAGCTAGAAATGTAATTGGAAATTAATTCATTGTCTGAGCCACGACCTCGCCGCAATCTCGGCGCGATAAACTCTTTATAAAACATTTTTTTTGCATAATTAATTCCTATAAAATGTGCTATTGGCACGTTCGTATTGTTACTCAAAATGAAAACCTTGAACGTTGAAAAAATCCTCAGTCAACAGCAACAATGGTCGCGAATTTGTCATTACCGTGAACGTGACTGTAACCCAAACAGTGCGCCCGCGCAGCGACCACGCATGTCTCGTTTATTTTAATATCACCCTGATTTTTTACTCTTTTCCGTCAATTTTGTGTTTTTTTCATAGCGATCTTTTTGTTCTGACAACGTGACACCTTTAACGGATTTTTCACGTTCGCTGATAAATAAAGTATTCAGGCGCAGTTTATTGGAATGCTCGAGTACATGGAGTGGATTACCATAAGTCCTTGTGATCTACATAGCATTGGGGAGCTTGCGAAATATCACGTAAACACAGAATATGGAGCTGATGAAACTTTCATAATCGTTCACGTGTAACCCTTAATAGAAAAAGTTTTCTTGTGTGTTCGTAATTGAGTTTTTGTTAAGAAAATTAGATATGTTTGAAGAAATCTTTTGATTGATGGATACGCCATGTTGTAGAGCTTCGCTTATTTGATATTCAAATGTGGCCGGGACTCACACACCATCTATATGTTTATTTGTTTGATAATTCTCTGGAGCTTCATGAATTACATTATTTTTATCTATATGTTTAGATATTTAGGTGTTAATTGAATGATATCTTAATTTTTAATGTTTTTGTTTCATGTACTGTTCCATGACGCCATTACCTAATAGTATGAGTAGGTATAATTATTTATTTATTACGCACATACACACACACACTATGGTATGAAAGATTTTCTAAAACTTGCTTTAATTAATTTATCTTGAGACACTCAAAACAGAACATATGTATCATTCATTTCATTTGTTGCACCCTGAACATGGTAAAACTTAGAAATCGCGACTTTAATTGATAAAGCCTTCTCTTTAGGGGAATGTCTGTAGATTAAACTAGAATACAATTTGCATCACGACACTGTTTGTACCTTTATGTGCGATTTAATAACTCGATTGAATGCAATTTTTATAAAAGATCCAGGTCGTCGGCGACGAATTGAATACTAAAAGGAAAATTTAGCTCAATAAACATACTAAAGGCGCGTCATCCTATGGAAGGCGCGCCGGGTACACCTGTTAACTCCTACATTTTTCTTAGAACAGCAAACAATTTTTATTTCACATGCTAAATACACATCGCCGCCACAACTTTGATGTCATTTAGCGAAAACAATGGAAAGATCCGCGCGCACACTGGCATGCTAATTCCTACATTTTATTTAAATAAACTTATTCTTATTATAAACGTGTCCTATGACCAACTGCTGTTAAAATTTATAATGCTATTTTTACGTTTAAATGAGTCATGTGGGATCTCTGAATGGGTTCTTTACACTTGGCATCGATTCATTACTTATCGCTTGATTTGTCATATACATACATAAGTGACACGTTAAAAAGTCGTTTACCTTTGCCTACGTTCATTTGCTGTTGTGTCGTATGCACGGTTGTTATTCTGATTTCTATTCCGTTATGAAGATGCGGGAGCGCATCGTTTCGTCACGCATGTAACACTCTGTCCGCGATATATCCGCCTTAATACACGCGATTTGCATCGGCGTGCCTTATGAGCTTTCCTGGCAGTTTTCGCCATCATAAAGTGATCAAATAAGTTATCAAACGCGACTATAAATCAGTGGCTGTGGGACTTTCCCCGAGTGTCGTTACGATTCTCTACGGCGTCTTACGCGGCGCGTTTCTGACGTTTTGCCAGCTTTTTGTTTGGTGCGGTTATGCTAATACGTAATGATGGGTTTCAAGTTCCCGGTGAGGCATTAAAGTGGACTCACACCGTAATACTAGCCATCATTGAGCCCTACAACCGTGTTCCTCCATTATTGTACTGCACGTTCCACTTTATAGCAAACAACTCAATCTACCGCGGTCGACCTTCGCAGATGTCTTCTAGTATCGAATCAGATATGTACTAGTATGTTTGAACTCTCCGTTAGTTTCACTCTGCTTCAGCTCATCACACTTTGTCAACCTAACCGTCATTAAGATGAAATCCTTAATTAGTATTGACAACAAAATCTTCTTTATATCTCACTCCATAAAACAAGGTATATGAACTGGGTAAATATGTTGTTTGCACACGCGATATTTAACGATACAATTTAAAATTCAAAAGTATCGCAGGTGCTGCTAAGTATCTTGTTTTATAGGGTAATGAAAAAAGGCCTTATTAAACCGCTGGAAGATACTGCTATCGGAAAAAAATTAGGTAGGTATACGAGGCTGAGATCATTGGTATGCGAATTACGAAGAGTCGAACAAAAGGTATTATAACATCCTGTTCCCGCGACACCACTTCAACTCTTATTATTAGCCTAATG
This sequence comes from Cerastis rubricosa, assembly GCA_949152445.1. Lineage (NCBI taxonomy): Eukaryota > Metazoa > Arthropoda > Insecta > Lepidoptera > Noctuidae > Cerastis > Cerastis rubricosa. The sequence goes on along the minus strand of OX424542.1, from coordinate 9,205,741 downwards.
ACAAAAATTTATAGCTCCTTATATTCGCCGTGCTGCAAATATTAAAGTTCTTTTTTTACGAAGGGAAATGAGAAGGTTTGCTGGGGTTTGGCATCGTATTGGGAGGTATGTTATGATACCACATTTATATCTGTGGGCTCGGCTTTTGTTCATTCAGTTTGGTAGTAAAATGTTGCGGCCGCGATATAATTGAACTGTTATAAAAATGTATCATCAATTTGTTTATTTTTAGCACAAGTGTGTTTTTATGCTAAAGGAATGAGAATGTTTCCGGTACCTGAGGTCCTAACTTGAATAAATGTATAAAGTCGAGCTTCTTTGGAAAAATTATGCCATGTGTTATAAGCATTGGGTGGGCATGATATCTATTGAAAAAGAATAATTGTTCTGCGCTACTTTTTATTTGTTTATATATATATATATACATAAATTACGTGTCACGTTGTTTGTCGGGGATGGACTCCTAAACTACTTAACCGATTTTAATCAAATTTGCACACCGTGTGCAGTTTGATCCAACTTGAAAGATAGGATAGCTAACATCTCAATTTATAGTCGCAATATTATTTTATTGCAAATTAAGTCACACATGGCGGTATCTATTGACTGGATTGAGTAAGTATTCAATAGATGGCGCTGTATAGGAACGAAACAGCAATGAAAAATATTGCGAAAACGGGGAAAATGTGACGCAGACGAAGTTGCGCGGGACAGCTAGTTTAATTTATATTCTGTCAAGTCTAGGTATCATCCTGCAACAATAAATTATTACCACCATTTGACCTGTTTACTCAAATTCCGTAGCATTTAAAACAAGTAGCAACAGAGAGGCCTTTTATTAAATTACAGTGAATTATTTAAAAAAAAAAGCTATCGACGCGTCACTTCTGACGTATAAATTAACACTTCACCGCTTTGGCAGACCATGGGCGCATAATACCACAAATTAATGTGTGCGATAAATTACCGCAGGTGAATTAAAACGAGACACTTCTATGGACTCTTAACAGTTTTTCAATACCTTTTTACTTTCATTTTCATATTTGCCTATATTTACGTCCCTGTATTGAATAAATGCATACAATTTTGGGGTAATTACCCGTAAAACATTGTTGTTGCATTCAATTTTCGTTTTAAAAAGACAAGCTCGTTTATTAGTTGATAAGTTTGGTTGCTGTCATGTGTTGTGAGGTCTTTATTTAGTGTGTTTATGTTAAAATTAGGTAGTAATCGCGTTAGGTGAGTTGGAACAAGGCGCGCACGCAGTGGGCGGGTTACGGTCACCGCTCGAAAAGACGCCGCCATCTTTTAATTCACTCGGATTTGAATTCATTCACGTTTTTATATCGATATTATGTACAGTCTTGTTTTTTAAAAACGTATATAAACTGAAGCGATGTAATTTATCAAATTGATAATATAGGCGTTAGTTTAGGAGGAAACTTCCAAAGGTTTCTTTCTGAAGCTTTGAAATAAAAGCTGTTGAAGTATACCTACAATTCCCATTGTATTTTCTGGGTAGTTTTGTTGTCTAAGTTTCATAAAGCTGATTGCTACAAAGCCACACTGAGCCCACGTGGTCTTTCCCTTTCAAAACGAGGAGGTCTGTGGCCCAGCAGTGGGAATATAATAGGCTCATCAATGATCATCATTATGCGTAATTGCTACGAAGACTAAGTAATTGATTTTGACAATCCTCAACTGTCAGCTCATAGCAATAGAATACAATATCCAGGGCATTAATTCGTACGCAACAAAAGCAATGCAACCAAAATCCAGTCATTTTCCGAAGCTACAATCTAAATACAGTCACAAAGTCAAGTTATTCACTCCACCAATACTTTGGTTTTAACTTTATATTTGTTCGACCGTATTTATCTCATTGCGAAACTGAATCTGCATTTCAAGCGGGAACGTCCACCGGTCGGAACCGATGGATTTTTATGCAAATGCCATACAATACGCAGATGTAATGTCCATCACTCGCCCGGTATCGTTTGTTTTAGTCTAATTTGAATGTCTAATGCACGTAACTCCTTATCATTTACAAATATGGCCAAATGATATGCGTACAGATACGGAGAGTAGCTGAAGTCGTTGCTGGAGTTTGTGAACCTGTTTTTGTTGTTGACTGTACGCATGGCTACAATGCTTAATTTTCCAGTTAATGTTTTCTCGATACAAACAAATATCTGCTATATTGACGACATGAAAGCTTAGATAAAGAACCAGAACTGTCGCTCAGCGCTCCGAGATGTAATATAAACAGATTTCCAGCTACTTTTCAATATGTGACTTTGGTAAGCCTATAAACGTTTCTTTATTTCAATTTACGTCTCATAGTAGGCGGGCATTATTGAAAGAGCAGTTTCCTACCGAATTCCCGTTGTATAATCAACGCTTTTCTCGCGTATTTTTATTGATTCAACCAGAGCGCCCTCCCCCCTCCTCTCCAGGAGGAAGCTGGGTTGGAAGCTGCCTCCTACCGCGCATTCATAATCGCATCGACACACATGACACTTGGCGCACGCTAAACACCACCTTACTGGCTTCGGAATACAGTCGGTATTGTGAAACCGATACGTACTGAAATAATGGAGCAGAATCGTGCGTTACCAGCCACGAGACATTAAGCGTCATATAAATTACATTAGCATATAAATAAAGTATTTTTGTTGCGTCTCTGGCCGCAGTACTTCTTGGGTCTTTTACGACGTCGGGCGCAGGGTTAACTCGGGACATTTTTGTTCTCCTTTTTAGATAAATCCACGGTCTTAACGACCGTAAGCAAATACATGTTATCGGTATACGTTTATTGCTTATTCGAACTCATAAATAATGTCGATGGAAACACGAAATTAATTTAGTTATGAGAAAGAAGGTAAACATGTTAAGATAAAATAGTCGGGTGAACTTATGAGTGCTTGTTACCAGTGCGACGTGGAGTCCAATTATTTATAACATACCTTTAAAAGGAGGGGAATAATACTCAAGTAATTTTCTGTAGATATGTATTAGATTTTGATTTTATATGTTGGTAGGGGCTCCTCTTACGTTTTGTTATTAAATTCAGAGACGAATTCTTGGAAAAACAGATCAGATAAAGGGTAGATGGAAAACAAAGATCATTGTTTACAATTTAGACTCTATCTTCTTAATAAAAGTCTTAAAATTCACTAACAGATCCTAGACCGCTGGGTCAAGACGCTGGATGCCCAAAAGTTCCTTCAATATTTCTGACGATAGGAAATTCCAATGACAATGCTTGTTATATCATCATTATTTTGCCCATATCCCAATTTATTTGAGGTCGCTTAACATACCTTCTTCCAAATTTCTCTATTACTCATCATCTCAATAGACACTCTCTTTCTTGTGGCAAGAAAGATAGTGTGTATAAATTCTTGTTAACCAATATCATAAAAAACCGTCAAAATACCACGACATTTCACATAAGTAATATCTTAAACAATCTCACATTGACCTCCATGAAGGTACTTAAGGTAACTCGAAAAAAGCACGAGCGAAATTCCAGTCAAAATAGCCATATAAAAGTGTCTCGACGTCATAAAAGTTAGCTATATAAGCATTTCTGTAGTTAAGTACTTTGCATATGTCATGAATACGCCATATTGTTTATCATTGCTATGGTTAAAGTAATCGTTTAGCAGAATGAGTATGCTTTACTTTTCATTCCATCTGCCTAGCCTGTCCCTATGTTGGGAATGGCTTCCAGTCTTACCGGAAGCAGCTGAATACAAGTATTTTACAAGGAGCGTCTGACTATCTGACCTCCTGTTTACTCTCATTAACTGGGTGAAGAGTGAGTTGTCAGACTTTCGGGTCTCTGACTACCTGTAACGACTGCCAAAAATCTACGAATGACAGTCGGGACTAACTGTTTAACGTGTTTTCGAGACACGTATGAAAAGGAAGGGTCACCCATCCGAAGGCCGATGTCAGCAAACGCTGCGTGATCCTGAAAGCTGTTATTATTAATCCACACGCATCCTAAAATTTTCATTTACCAATCGCAAAACAAAAGTCTCAGTACCAACTTAAATTACAATGAAAACTAACAATTAAGTTATCAACCAAACATTTTCAATCATAGATATTTCCTTAAATTTTCAAACTAAGTATACCTACGCAATTATAGCGACATGCAACACTGAAAGAGGTACAAATACACAAGAATATACATCAATATACATAGTACGTATATACAATGTAAACGAACGTGCAAGATCTGAACGGGGCAGAATAAATGGGACAAACGAGGATAGGAAACTGCCAGGAAGAGATAAAGGGGACAGTTTGTAAAGCGTAATTATTTCACGGACAAGAAAAACCATTGTAGAAGGAAAACTAAATAGTTCCTATTCCACATTTGCTTTAATCTTTAATGTAAAGCTTCTATTATAAATTAAAGGCGCTTTTGAGGTCTATCTAATATGACCGCGTCGCGGCGTCGTCTGTCTGAAGTTCGCAACGGATTTTGATGCGATTTTCACCATTATTTAGAGGAGTTATTCCAGAAGATTAAATATATAAATATTTATACATATACGTATAAAACAATATAATTAAACTAACAAATAATGAAAAATTATGATGTTTTGTCAAGTCTTAAAAAAACCGGCCAAGTGCGAGTCGGATCCGCGCACGAAGTGTTCCGTACCATTATTTACAAAAGCGAAAAAAAAAAACACTTTTTTGTATGGGAGCCCCCCTTAAATATGATTTTGTTTCTGTTTTTATTTTTTGTTGTTATAGCGTCAACAGAAATACATAATCTGTAGAAATTTCAACTGGCTAACTATCACGGTTCATGAGATACAGCCTGGTGACAGACGGACGGACGGACGGACGGACGGACAGCGAAGTCTCAGTAATAGGGTCCCGTTTGACCCTTTGGGTATGGAACCCTAAAAACCGTGTGAAGCCGAGACGGGTCGCTATGAGTACCTAAGGTACCTAAGATGAGCATGTTTCGTTACCAATTTCTCCGTATATATTTAATAATGTAGGTGCTTCTTCGTGGAATCAAATTGACAATTCAACTGGGTGACACGTGGCGCCCCCTCTACCACCCTCACTAAATTTATTCCCATAGGTATGACGTTCAATCATTGACTTTTTTTCATTTTCCCTCCGAAGATTTTTCCTTACCTACATAAGTGCTACATACGGTTGATATTGGTGTTTTGATTGCTTTGGGAGACTTCTAAGTTAAGAGTTTAGAAGCTTAGATAAAATGAGTGAATGAAAGATAAAATTCACTATCATCATTTATAAGTGTGGTAACCTTTTTGCACTTAGTATGAGGTATTAAGTTATATTCCTAGGTCGGGATAATAAAGCTTTTTTGAATTTTTCAGAAACCAAAAAGTCTTACATCCAGTCTTCTAAGGGGTGTCGTTTTACCCAGTTTGTGGTTTGTGGAGGTCAGATAGGCAGTCGCTTCTTGTAAAATACTGGTACTCAGCTACATCCGGTTAGACAGAAAGCTTACCCCAAGATAGTTTGGGAAAAGGCTAGGCAGATAATTATGAGATGATGATGAGTTTTTCCTTCAAGTATTTCTCAATAGCAGCCCAGAGTCGGTATTTGGGCACAATTTATGGCAATAAGTTCGCCCCCTATTACATGGAACATAAACATATTTAATCGGCTAAATGTGCGTATACTTATAACACACTTATACCGTGAGTGAACAAACGAGACGTGTTCTATTACATAATAAGTCCCTTTATCTTACCGAAAGACTCAAAAAACCTTAATTGTCTCTTTTAAAAAATGTTGATGGTAACTCCAAATAACCATAATGAAAAGCTCATCTATTACAAAATTGCTACTTTGGTGCAGCGCTCGGCTAAACCGAATGACGAAGACTTCTACGCTGAAAACCTATAATAGCTTTCCCCGCTAGCTTATTGCTTCAATCGGGTGTAGATTTACCACACAATCTGGTTCCCACCACTTCTGTTCCCTTCAGAAGAGTCTTATTGGAAATATTATTGCAGTTTTTCCTAACTAAAATGTCTTAAATGTCGGATTGCCTGAAATCCCCGAAGGCTACTGAGGTGTACCTAATAGTACACCCACATTTCGCCAGTTTATTTTAAGTTCCATGTAATAGTGGACGAGCCTATTGCCATCAACCGGGCAAAAATCCAGTCTTCGAAACCTGAACGAGATTGAAAAATACCTGATAGCAAAACCCAATAACACTTTGCCTGACACGGGAATCGGACCCAGGAACTAATGCGCAGTAGTTGCACTTGCAACCTCTCGATCAACAAGCCAGTCGATTTATAAATGTCTCATAAAAATCGGAAAACAAGTATTAAATGTAAGAAGTGAAAAAGTTCAATATTTTTAACTCGAAGTCAAAAAAAAGACCACCCACCAGCACATTATGATGTAAGTCAAAACTTCTTGTCTTGCATAACACAAAATTGCGTTGTTCAAAAATCATCAAAATTGCAGCTGGGCTACCATGACGTCTTAAAGCAGTATTGTTTTGCTATTCTTTACGTCCGACACCATACAGAAAGGAAAAAAAGGGGGGGAAAAGGAATAAAACAAAAATGTTTTAAGACGTCATGGTAGACCACCTGGTCACATCATACCACCACGAAAATTCGCCCCAAATACCTTTAACAACACAACATTCCATACTACCCCAACCTACCCTTATGTAAAATACGAACAGTGAAATATAAATCCCATTAGGCATATCGCGTGGCCACATTTTGCGTCTTGAATACTAAAATGGTTAAGAAAAATTACAACCCAGATACATATCTTGGAATCGAACATCTCGGGGTGTAATTCGGGTGCGACACGGAGATAAATGAAGGAACGGAGGGATATATGCAGGGTAGTTTCACCCCCTACGCCCCTCCCCGTATCGGGCCTTGGAAATGTGTCGTTGTTGTTTTAACATGGATAGAGTATAGATTTGTTTTGTTTGTATGTTGCAGTGACTGATTGCAATACCTATTGGTTTTCGATTTATTTTATGAATTGCTGGTATTAGAGAGGGTGATACTTACATGGTATTATTTGTACCTACGGCTTCGCCCGCGTTTTGTTCGTTTTGTGAATGAGTAACAAACATGCAGACATCCATACCTACATCCTTACAAACTTTAGCAGTTACAGTGGCATGTAGGCTTATAAATCACTAGCACTTCGCCCGCGACTACATCCTCGAAAATTGATATAATGTAGCCTATGTTACTCGGTAAAGATGTAGCTTTCTAAGCGTGAATTTTTTTTTTAAATCGGTAAATAGTTTTTGAGTTAAATCGTAACAAACAAACAATCAAATAGTTCTTCTTTATTATATTAGGTTAGATTAAAGACTAATAAGATCATAGATCGATGTCGTCTACAAAGCATAAGGTATTGAAAAAATCTGGACAAAATGTTACATAGCATAACATCATGCCTGGAATCTCCGAAGGATAAGTCAGAGGTGTGCCTAATAGTACACCCACATTTCGACAGTTATGTTGAAGTCCCATGTAATAGAGGGCGAGCCTATTGCCATCAACCGGGCACAAATCCAGACACCGTGGCTGCTACCGAAAATTTCCTGATTTTCTTTATTTTTTACCAGATATTAACATGTCTGAATCTCCTTTTTACAGAGTATTACAGCTCAGTTTTCATTGAAGGTCTTGTTTTTAATACAATGTTGTTACTAGATAGACAGAAGACGCGAAATTAAGTGCTAAAACTTAATTTATAAACATTCTATGATATTGCTAAAACGCCCAACTTGCACTCAAAATATATTGTTAATATCATAAAGTAAAGTTAACGATAGTTGCCAATTTTAAAACTCATTACGTTATTTCTGTACTTGGCACACCACCAAAACCTGATACTCGCGTAATATAGCTCCTGTTTACCGTTTTAGTAAAATAAACAATCTTCCATCTTTAAAGATAAACTTCCAGTATAAAATGGAGTATATTATAAATATGTAATGTTGCTTTATTTACATTATAATATTGTAACTACACCTACACATTTTCGGCTTATTGCCTGTCTAACTTACTTGATATGTGATCATCATTCGTCATTTTCAATGAGTATCTATAGCTTTTGTGCTTCTGAAAAGTTTGGAGCAAATAAGTTTTCATACGATAAAAATTTGACCATCAAGCGGAAAATTTATCCTCCTACTCCATAGTAAAGATTTAAAAAATGAAAGCCATAACAAAAAAAACATGACAAAGCCATTTCAATTACCCCCCGGATTACGCCCATACGTCACAATACAGAGTAGGTACAAAAAAACGCCTAGCCAAGCATAGAAGAACAAATCAAAAATATATGCACCCTTCAAAGGTACGTGAGGTGCTCCTGAAGCGATTTACATGGGCCCACCACCTTGTCGCGTGCCCACATTTTTTATTTAAATCAGACTATTTAGGTATGCCAAGACATTTCTCCTTCACTGTACACACGAACAATAAAAATAACGTTTTAAAACTTTTCGAGCGACCTGTATATTTTAAGGTGTATTTTCTGACTGTAAACGTATTTCATCGGGTATTGAATGGTGGCTCACGTGATTTTGTGCATTGTTATAAGAGACATTGACTCGTAAAGTTAACACAAAAGTTGTGTTTGAATAAAATGATTCTAATTCATGTATCGAATTTTTGTGTACTGACAAGCTCAGTTGTTTTTTGAACAAAGAACGGGAAAAACGCGTGGTCGGTTTTTGGTTCCTAATATTTTCCGATACCTTCGATTTTTTTGTGTCAAAGGAATACTCATAGATCTACTTTCCTTTTATCACCAATTCTGAACATTATTCGAATACCCATAATTTAGTAGATATTTTAATAACTTTTAAGTGATATTTTTTTTCCTATAAATTGATTAAAGTATATGTCCTATTAATTTGGCCTAGCAATTGAGTTAATTAATGAACATTGGGGACGAGATTCGCAAATCAGCTTAATTGTCTATTCCTATTAAGATGTATCGTAATTTATTGAAATTGGGTTTCCTAATTAATTATTCTGCCTTCATTCTGTTATTCGAAAACATTGCCTTGCGATTATATTTCGAGAGCTATACTTCCAAAATGACAGGCGTCTCCGTTTAGTTATTATTAAAAAAAAACAATGTCCAATATCCATTTTGTGTTGATTATAACGGGTAATTAGTAATTGGGTGCAGTCCTTGAAATAGGTGATAGTAGAGTTAACTTACAATAAACCGACCCCATAAGTAGGGGTCCAATCTGGGTTGTTTCGGAGTTATCGAGCTTTTAAGTTTTTTTTTTATTTTATTTTGCTCCTCTCGACCCAAAAATGATATCGTGGCAAATCTACCTCACTAATAAATTGGGATACGGGCAGAAAAATGATGACGATGATCCGTTTTGCGTTGATTGTGACATTTTGTGTTGATACCATAGAGTAAAATGCTTGAACTTTTCCAATCATTTTACTGCTTCAACGTTTGCAGACACGTTTTCCTTACAGGGGTAGGAGACTACTGTTCTTGACATTTCGTTTTTATACATAATATTTTGTTACTTGATAAGATAGTGTAAGCAATTAGCTGTAGGTACCTACCCAACTTTCCTTTGTTTCTCCGTCTTCTTTCGTGTTGATGGTACCACTTGTTTATATTTCATGGGCACAGTATGTGGCCATGTTAATAGCGGTGTCTGTGGCGTCTTTTAGGTCCCCAAAGTGGAGTTGTTGGGACTTCGGACACTCCAGCATGTGGCACATCCTGTGGTCTCCGCTTTTTTTCTAAAAGGGTTTAAATGCCTGAAAATCTTTATGCATTGTTAACAGCGTCATATTTCTACAATAATAAGTACACATTTATGCCAACTAATAATAATCCAGTAGGTAGGTCTTTCGGGCTGTAACATGTGTCAAATTACTTGCACAATTACTTGCAAATGAAACACTACAAGGGGCAAAAGAGTCAAACAGTCACGACCTATTTGTCTTACTCTTTCAAAGTTTTATTTTAATCATATTGAAATAGACAAACACATACTTATATCGTACTTATTAAAATCTATTATTATTTATTTTACTAGAGGGCTAGACAAAGCATATAATTTTGTCGAGGCATCTTATTTGATAGAAATCATCGATAACGATATTGAAAATTTCAAAACTATCTAATATTCAATTAGTAGTAACGTGTTTGTGCTGTTTGGGGTTGAAACACTATGGGGTTCGAGTGCCAACCTAGTGTTTACAGTGTTTTTATAATACCACATATACTTTATAATATCCCTTTCCACATCTTTTAAGTGTTCATGAACGGTTTTCTTTCATAAACGTTTTCTTTTTTCATTTTCCAATTAGTTCCCCAATTTTCTCTTGTATGTGTTTGTTCTGAAAAAATAATCTGTATTATTAAATTGTAAGATACTAATACTCATCCACCTTTAAGTCTATGTAGAGAAACCTTACCTAAAAAGTACGTAATATCGTTACCTCTTTACATAAAACACCTACATAATAACGGTACAATAGCAGGCTTATTAAGCCAACATTATCAAAAACCTCCTTTTCCCAACATATTAAGCCGTGTATTCCTACACATATATGAAAGGCTCGCACCCCCTTTCACCCCCATTCACCCCCTCCTCTTATTTCGTTCATAAAGCCCCCTTATCTACAATTTCGAGCCCATTTCATTTGAATGTTACGTCTGTATCTTCTAATGTTCCAATGCATGTATCGTTAGGGGGAGGTTTAAGAACACCATGGAAATGATAAGAGGTTTACCGCTTTCAGTTATTTCTCAAATAAATATACCATTAAAACATTTGCGACTACGGCATGTAACTTAACGAAAAGCAATCGTTACAATACTTTATGTACTTACATACCCCAGGGAACCTCCTAATTCTGCACCACAATTGCAAAAGATCCTAACAGGGCAACCTATTCTTTTTCCTCCCGATCTTAAGGTCGTCTAATTAAGGGTGTATTTACTTTCACGCCCATCCCTTCTTATGTGTTAGCGGCCTAATGAACGCGAGGCGTCGATGAGCTGTTGTTTCCTCTGTAATTAAACAGTACTACGCATGCGCCAACCACGCCCAGCCGCGCAGCCTCTTCCACCCCCCTCCCCCCCTCTTTCCTACCCCCGGTCTTTAATTACTGCCAAGACATTACCCCTTAATGCTTTTATATAACATCTAAGTTGATTGTATAGAGGGTACACAATGATGAGGTTTTATCTCGCGGGGTTTGTGATACAGTTAATGTAGCTAATTCTATTTTTTGTGATTTGGGTAATAATGGAATGGGTGAGTTTCAAAGGTAACTCTAAGATTAGTTGGGAGGTACCTACATAAAAAACTTCTAAGTAATATTTTTTAGTGTGCAAGTTTTTTTTTTTAATGTGGTCTATTGGTATTTAGCCAGTTTAACACTTGTAGCTCTGCCAAAAGCATAGAAAAATGAAGAAAAATTAAGCACAAAGTCAGCTGGTTTTAATTCCAAGTTGCGTTCTTGACAGTTCAGACAGCTCTGACGTGGTTGTCATTCTACGGGGTCTGGCATTTGCTTCAGTGTGTATGGCTACTTAGAGATGTCTGGACATTAATGGACTCAGGTTGTAACTCCAGTGATCTTACCAGCCTTGCGTGATGATTAACGTTCCATGGGTCCACGTAGTCGGCATGCCCTGTACTCCTGTAGAAAAAAAGCCAATATCTAATCCATTAAAAATGACAAATTCCAAGATGGAGGCCGTATACAGAACGCAAATGTTCTCATTTGTAACACAGGGTGTTCCTATTCGGCGCACGTTTACCACCTCTCTCATTTTTCACTACATTGGTTTCACGTGTGAATTATTGTTTTTTTACCGCACCCTGTTTGTTTATTGCGGTCCTGTTTTTTGGGAAAATTTTGACTGTGGAGTTTTCTGCTGATGAAAGGAAACGTTAAGCCCGATTTTGACTATTACAACCCGATTTCTATGGAACATTCTGAACAGGCTAGTGTCTGAAAAGCTGCTATTTTCAGTAGGTCTACAAGTATCTAGAATAACCCTGTAAGCACGAATTACAGTTCAGCACGCATTTAATTTTCAAACTGGCTTGGTTTATGTATGTATGACTTGCTTTTTTTTTTTTTTTTTGTTGTATATACATGGACATGGCATACGTCAGAAAAATGTAAACAAAATTATATTCTATGTGTATCTGCAATCGAGAGTATGTGGCTGTACTAGTCGTCTTGCAACTATTTATGAAAAAAACCGCTTAAAATAAATAATCACAGTAAACAATCAAGAGAACCATGCATAAATAATAATGTAAACATAAACACCGAGCTTCAAACGTATTACGTTCCACAAAGATCTACGAAGCAATACTGTCCAAACTCAATCTAAATTTCATTTTACGCCTCAAGTATCACGTGCGAGCATATAGAATAGACTCCGCCGTCCTTCGTAACTCGTAAGAACGTCCGCTGTCAAATTTTAATTTCTCCCTCAAATATTTACCGAAGGAAAAAGGATTCCCCGGCGGGCTGCGCTCTAATAAGTTTTCCATAAGAGAGGAGGTAGGGGGAGAGTGGGGTACGAAGGCTCTTATTGTGTTTGTAGAAGCTGGCGCATCCGGGCGCATACCTAACAAGATGGATATCTACTCGGGCCCACCCTACCCTTACCCCTTTCGGACCGCCCGCACCCCTATGTAGATACGACAGCTCTCGCCGTTGCACCGAAATTGCATTTTCGAATACTAATTCCTTTTCGTTCCGAACCTTTTAGAAATAGTACTTATTTAAGTGGATGTTGAAATGGCGGAGTTTGAGCTGTTTATTTTGGATTACGATTTATGTAGCGTGTGTTAGAAATTCATGGTTTTCTTTCCTTATATTTGATAGGATTACTATTATACATTATTTTATGGTCGTGAGCGTCATTTAGTCCACGGATTCGCTACACAACAGCTTCTTTAATTCTTACATTTTGGCAAAAGTCAAGCCAAAAAGTGCTTCAGTGTCTATCAAAACAGACAACCTAAAGTGGGCCAATGAATAGAAATCGTTTATTTATACACGGAACATTTACAACAGTCTCAAGCGATACCAGTACATCTCATATTCATGATTATTAAATCACTATCTGCTACATTACTTCAATCATAAACCACCGAATGTTCTAGCTAAAAGCAGAATCACTTCAGTATACGACTGTACCGTACAGGCAAAGTATCGAGATCTTGCATAATATTGTACTTACTTATAATCGAGAAGTAAAGTCAACGTAAAAAAGACATACCCGAAAGATTAACGTTTCTATTCTTGATCAGTGTACTCCTGAATCTAGTTACTATTTTCATCTTTCTAGAATACGGCTGTATTCTATTTTTAAAAACACTCAAACTGTGATAACGTTTTTCGTCAAATTGAATGAGTTATTAATAGGACGTTTTTGTCACATGTGAATACTAAAAATCACGTTCATAAAACTTTGTTTTGTTGAAAAACAACTTGTTTCATTGACAATTTTCAGTAAGTACATTGTAGAGACTTGCACGTGTAAAATGTCCCCTTTCAGCGTATTAATAATTTATCTACATAATGTAATTCCAAAGTAAAGTAACATACATACATCAATAAGGGAGCGGAGATACGTCATGCATAACGCTTCCCCCTCTTTGCAAGAGGATGTACATTCAGTACAATAATCTGAGAATGGAGGCTGGTTGGACCACCTGTGATGTTGGCTTGAGCTGTCGACTCATTTGGAAATGCAATGAGCAATACTTTGCGATTTTCAAAAGACTTTTCGCTTGGCAAACTAGATAACATTATTTTGAGTCAGTTATTTTTTGGATATAGGGGTTCTCACCTAGTTTCCATTTACTGCCTGCAATAAACTTTCTAAAGTTTATTAAACCTTTTCAGCCCATCTAATGAGGCTTTATCATACGTAAAAACTTTCCAGAACTTTCTAGAACCGTCTATCTATTACCGTTGGAATTGAAAGCTTTAGATTTAAAACGCAGATTTGTCGGATCCGTTTAGAAAGAGCGAGTTATTTACATTTCCACGTCAACATGGCTGCCCGTTACGTTTTCCTGGCTACGTCACTGTGAACGTGCTTAGAAGGTCGACGCTAGCGCACCCATGAAATAAGCGGAGATAAACGTTTAACACAAATATTTGTATATCACTCATTCCCAATAAAACAAAAATATTTGTATTATTTGGCAACACCATGTTCTCGTGACACTGTTCGCAAAACGGAAAGGTTGTACACCTTTCCGTTTTTGCGTTGCAATTTCGAAAAATCCTGGCATATCCCACCTCTACACGTTCTAATTCAAATTTATTTATGGAATATAACATTTTAACTTCTAAATATTGTTTATGTTTTCCGTAGTTGAGTACGTGTGTTGTCTGTCAGTCAATAACGATCCTTATTCCATTTTGATAGTATACAGATTCAGGCTGAAGATCATCTGGGTCATTCTGGGTCCTTCCTCAGTCCCATCATTGCAGCTGTCAGTTACTACAAAAACTTTCCTTAGACTATTTACTGTGCCAGTAACATATTTATCAGAACATCTAAAAATAGACTATCTTTTCGCTTTATTATCATATTTGTTCCTTTTCTGTATCATTTATGAGGAGAGGCCTTTGCTCTGCAGTGAGACAAATACAGGCAGTCGGAAAACATTGAGTCAAGTATAAGATCTCTTTGGTTAGGTTAATGGGACACAATATGCGTCTGTAGATATACTACTTAGTGATAAAAATACCTACAAACAAGACGTTTACTTATGTGTATTTACTTGCGTTTATTATTTAATACAATAAATTCAAGGAAATTGTATAAGTTGCTTATTGATTGTTCTGTTAAATATCCATTATCGTGCCTATCAAGTTAACACGGCTGTATTATAGCAGTAAGGAGACAGGTTTTAAAGGGTTATATTTTTTCTACAATTTTCTATGAAAAAATAATCGTGCAAGTACGGAATTCCATAGATATCTTCTTCCTGCCAATGTAATCTACAGAATATCGTCAATTACCTAATTCAGTAATAATATTATTTATTGTTTTATTCGAAAACATGTGGCTTTTCACACTGGCCACCATTCCACACTGGGCCCACTTCAGTTTCCCAAAGAGGTGGCCCATGTCCCAGCACTGAGACATTTGCAGTCAGCTTTTTCTACAAAAAACAATGGCTGGCTTTTCAGGAAAAATACACACCCACACTATTCAGTCGCTGATTATACGACGCTATGTAGTATAATAATGGCACAACGCAGACGATATTTTCAATTTAATTTTGAATAATAAAAATATTTTGCAATTAAGTCGCTTCGCTTAACCGTAACGCTGTTTTTCTGACGTCAGCGGTACATCGCCCTCCCTTCATAAACAGTTGGTACTTCCAATGAGTCTGTTTGCGTCGCTAAATACCTACGTAGGTAAGTTGTCAAGACCACGGATATTATCAGATGCTGCTGCGTCACAAATTGTCTTATTGTTATGTTTTAGACCTCGCTAAGTAAATGCGCAGTTATGTACCTATATTGTATCGTTTTCCAAGATCTCATTTTACGATAAAGACGGAATATAGAAAAGTAAAAGCTTCGACAAATACTTGAATTCGAGTTTGCATCTTTGTTTATTGATAGCGTACACGTAAACGTTACAGCAGATTGAGCGTCTCCTCGTAAATGCGAATATGTCTTAATACCCACAATCTGCTCCAACTGAAATCGTATATTTACACTATCATTTCTCGAGCTCTGAAAGAAGTAAAAGCCAATACAAATACTCGTAAAATACTCTTCGAGCGCCAGATTGAAACGAGGCGCATCCACTCACGTTCCCGAGCCCTTGTCGCCACCAAATCGGTCCAATATAGCTTTTTCTCGTCGATTATTTCAACCAGCCTTTAATGTTTTTATTTACCGCCTTCGGGTATTGAGTCGGTGTCAGCTTTCGTCACTCGGCCTAATTTATTGCAGGTCGGAGCGTTCGCGCGACGTGTTTTTGGCGCGGTAAAAACGCGCGCGTCGGGCGAACACCGCGCGTACCGCCCCACGGTGGGTTGATTTATATACGTAGTGGACTTAGGACATTAAAAAAAAAGTCATCTTATTTTTACTGATTAATGATGCAAATTTGTTCTACTATCTAATACAGTAAATTATTGTTCTATGACTTTTTATTTTACGCATTATTTTTAGTACTACAATTTTTTAAATATTTTTTTGTATAGAAAAAATCATAAAATCTAAAGAATCTCAAAAATCTGAAAACATCTCCAACTGCGATGTATATATTAAAATAGTACTATTTATTAGCTTATTTTTACAACTAGTCAGCTACTGCGCTTTGCTGCGATTTAGGAGAATTTTTTTTTTAATTTTTTTTCTTATTAAAATCGCATTTAAGTCTACAAAATCTCAAATTTCTTCCAATTGTTGGATAAGTATTTTAATAGTACAATTTATTTGCATCTAATCGTCTACTGTAGTTTACTGTGACTTAGTAGGTAGTTAGACTTTTTTAGATTTTTTTGAACGAAAATATCTTAAAAGTCACCTAAATCTTAGAATACTTAGCAGTGATAATTATTGTATTCTCTATTCCACACCACCCCAGAGGTAGAGAACTAGGCGCGTTTTTTTTATCAGTGGTCTCCCCAATAGGCCTAATCCACGACTACAAATCTGTGTTCTGTATGTGTGAGACTTACAAAGACAAATTCAAAATTCAAATCATTTACCAATATTTTTAGGAGGGGCCTGCACCATGCTCAACACCATGCTCTGACAATAACGGGTCTTCAGTTAAAACCCCTAAATTTTCTTGATCATCATCGTCAACAAATGTATCCTTAACGATCAACAAAGCTGTTGCTTCTTCTGAAAAGGCTTTGTGTTTTCGCACCAGTTTGTGTCGTATCTTTGAAATATGTGGATCAGAGCTGATTAACAAATTGTTCAAAATATCTTCATTAGTAGCTTTTCTACAGAATTTCCTCGAATTATGAGCACGATATCTCCGAAAATCTTTGTTGCGTGCTTCAGCTGCTTCTTCGGATAATTTTCCAATGGGCACTATACCCAAGCTTTCAATAATAGCTGCTCCGTGAGCTAAAACTTTGTGAACACTTGCAGGCATGTAAAACCAATTATATAATTCAATGTATAGTTCCATGGTGGTTTCGGTATAATCTTTAAACTTCAATATATCAATACGGTGACCCGACGAAATTGCTTCTAATATAGTTTTAAATCTTTTTATTAATTCTTCATTTACTCCTGTGATCGAAGCTGCAATATCGGGGTTTTCGAAAAATCTCCTCGCAGTATTCCCATCATTTGTTGTACCATGACCCTGTTTCACAACATCAATTAAAAGTCCTGTTTCGGATTTAAATGCTTCCTGAATATTTCTCTTTTTGCTCTCCATAATAGCTTTACTGTCACCTTTCACCATCCATGTCTTCAAATCTAATCTGTACGCTATATGAAGAATGCATTCCATGAATCGTATCCAGATGTGTAACGACGATAAACCATATTTATATAAATCGACATCAATTTCTTTTGCCAAAACCAAGGACAAATCATTCATTTCCTTTGGAGTAGCTTTACATATGTCACATCTTTGTGTTGATGTATCGCAAAGAACTGCAGTCGCTTTACCATCTATCATGGTTAGTATTAGGTTGTGCGAGATGGTCAAATCATCAACCACTGTCTTAACTAAATTGTTAATCTCTGCCTCAATCGCATTTTTTTCTTGCAAAATGCTGAATTTGTTTTCCTTCATGAATTTAAAAAACAGCGGACGACACCATAATGAGGAATTTGGGGAATCATTTTCCCATATAACTCTGTCACCAGACACTAATTTGATAGGAATCAAACTACCCATAAATACGCTAGAATCGTCAAAGTCCTCATCTTCTTCATTTTCTCTTCCAACTTTCTGCTTATAATTGGCTTGATTCGAAGCTCCGTCAAATCCCCATTTACTAATCAGTGTCAAATCTTTACAAGTTTCACTAATTTCGTTTGACATTATAATTCTCTTCACAGTAATATCCAATAGTGCCTGCAATTCTATCATAGCCGTTTTATCTGTTACTACAATAGCAGTTTTAGGTGGATAACATTTAATTTTTTCATTTTGCAGTGCGTAGTAAGAGGGATATACGTTGGTACCAGTTACTTCTGCGATACTTTTTCGTAGCGTATTATATTGCCATTTTGACAATTTCAAAGACAAAAACAAGCCTAAAGCTTCATCTGGAGAGAATACTGATTTCTTTTTATTTCCAAAAAGACAATCTTTTACTTTTTGCACGTCCTGTGGATGCTTGAGCAGATGCTGTAATATGTCAGCAACATCTTCCTTTCCTTCTGCTTTTAAGTTAAAAACATGGGCATGTGACAACTCCTCTGAAGCAATAGTTTGCGTAGTAAGTTCCGTACGTCTCTTTTTTTGTTTAGGACCTAATTCTGTAAATGGTTTTCTCGGACTTACTTGAGTTGATGTACCAACAGACACCTTTTCATGAGATGTAGTTGATGTGCTAGGAACTGGTTCGTCGTCGTTTTTTGCAAAATCTTTCATAAACTCAGGCCAAACTATCTCCGATGCCAACCAATCACTGTATTTACTTCTAAATGTATGTTCTTTTCGTTTAGCATTTTCCCATTTTTTATAAGTATTATAACAATACTTTGCGCAGAATTCCTTTAGCAAATTATCATTATCTTGATTTAAATCACACAATTTTGACTTGATAGCACTGTATAAAAAGTTATGATCCTTAATACTACCACTTGATTTCAATTTCACAAACATATCAACATTAGTAACTAAATCACTAAACATTTTCACAAAATTCTCGAAAATCAACTTTTAACAAAAATCAAGTAACGAGCGGGTAGTCCGTATGTAAAGGGTGGTTACAACGAACTGATATCATTGTTTTCAACTTGCTACCCCAAATATTTTTTACCTGCAAATTTACTGCCCTCTGATTGGCGCACGTCACTAATGACGACTCGTCTACTGATAAGAAAACCGGTTTTGGTGTTGTGGAAAGAGTGGTGTGGAATGCAGTTGCACAAAATATTTACAACAAACTAATAATAATAATCCTAATAATATGCACCATGCATCGAATTCTTTGTTTTATTCATACAAATTAAATCTCTGAAATTTTAGGGTAATAACCTACTTTAAAAAAAAGTTCCAAAACATAAAAGTATGGTATAAGTATATACAATGCAAATATATATTTAAAAATCCTTAAGTCCCAACTTCGCGATTTCAGCCCACCGTGCGCCCGCGCGTTTTTGTCCGCGTATCGCTTTAATTACGGCGTTCGGAACGCGCCGTGTAGACCGGCCATTGTCGTGCTTCTTTGCGTTCCATTTGAGATACAGCCGTTTAGTATAGTTTATGGTAGTTAGCCTTATGTTAATGGCACGTTTTGCAAATTGGATGTGCAAGAAGAGTGTGCATAAGTATTATTAAGATGTCACATTACATCTGTTTACTCATCTATGTTACCTTTTCATAAGATTAATGTCTACAAAGAAAAGAAAATCAAACAATCTAGCGGGGCATATATCGTAAAATTAGATTTCGCCGCTTGTCTCAGGTCATAAAGCGTGTGGACACCGACATGTCCTGAAAATTATCCGAGCGAAGCCTCCCCGCTGACCGGGGACTTGAGAAAACATACATTTTTAACGTACCCCAATCTCCCCGCCACCCGAGGGTGAGACGGGGGAAAATTACAAAAGAAAACAGCCTTAATTTCCAATGTCATCTCCGTTCCACCTAATCCTCTTATCGTTTTATATTTTGGCCTTTGAATTTTCATTTATTTTTGTTTGTTTAAGGAAAAGGTCCGCCGCGGCTTGTTTAGTCTTGAGATATTTTATTGATTCGTGTGATTAGGTGTACGGTATTTCGTGGAAAACCACTCATTACTTGATTACTTTTGTATCAACGCTTCTAATACTTATAAAATAACCAACCACATTGTAATAACCGTTACATTTAAATTAAAACAAATAAAAACAACAACATTCAATTTTGAAAAAGCGATTCTAAATATAAAATTGCAGCAGTGTGCGTCCAAGCCCTTACACTTTCAACGTAACAAAGTACAAAATGGAACACACAGAGACAAAATGCTGATACTTACACATTCCGGATCCGGTCGGGGATCGTTTTACTCTCTTATTGGTGGATGCAGATTGGAACAGACAATAGTACGTCAGTGGTGGATGTCGCATTAATCAGTTGTAGTGCAACCATAATTCAATCTGTGGTAGGCACCGGCCGCGGTCACCGCTTGTTTTATGCATGTGTGGAATGACCAATGTGTCAGATGTGAGAATGCTTGGATGAGCCGGACATCGAGAAGAGTTGTGTCATGGGTACAGGTAGATCAGATACAAGTGAACAATCATGCTAGATCAATTATAGTTGCACGTAAGGTCTGATTATTCTAAATTGCCCGTCATTTGGCATGGGACCTATTTAAAACAGTAATCACTTTGATGATTAATCCTTCATGTCCATAAAAATCCCATATTCAAGCAATGCATGCTTGAAATCCATAAATATTAGCCGCCTTCCTACCTAACAGCTGCTATACATGAAGATAGGTAGGCACATGAAAATCTCCGCTTCAAATCCATTGGAAGCGCCCAGTATTTCCATCCACGCTCGCTGAACATAGTTTATGTACATTCCTATTCCTAGTTAAGCTCTCAACACGAGTACCACATCCATCTGGAGAGTCATTTGTCCGGCATCGGCGACCGGGAGCGAGACTCTTTCATATTTTACATAGAATGCGGCGCACTGTCAATGCGTCCGTACGCTCAGTCTCAATCACTCAGCCAGCTATATCGATCGAGCATTTGCAAATTAAACCTACGATAATATCGCTGCCATTGTGTAAGATCCTTAATAGCCATAGAAAAGTCATATTCGTAAATCTCAACGATTCTTTCTCTATTTACTTTTTATTGAAAAACTCTTTAAAATGTAATAACTTTTGTTAAACTGTTTTCGTTATCATTAGCTCGCAATTTTACATCTTTGTGGTCAAGTTTTAAAATTCGAAACTCAATTTTCTTCTTTATGAGTATTGTGGTCTTTTTGGATTAAATTTGAATAACAGATTCGAAATTCAAAACACAAATAAACGAAAATTAGAAATTTATTGTCATAGGGCCAGTTTCTGGGAACATTAGACGCGATTAATTGGACTAAACCAATAAAGACGACATCCCTGGACACGTGTAGGGACTTTTGGGTAATAAAAAAAGAAATTGTGTCTTCGGCAACGTATTCTAAATATTTCTCGGGGCGGCCGAGAGGCTTCGATATTTAATTGTTGTTTTTTGTTCGAATTCCCGTTTTTTTGTGATTGAATCAACATGCTGCTGTCATTGTATAAGTTCAGGTTTTGATCACGGCTTTTTTCTGAGTTCGTTCAATTGTTTGTGTGTTTTAAAGAACCGAGTCGGGGTTGTTTTTTTCTTCGGTATGGTAATGTGAGGCTCTTAATCAATCTGATGAATTTCAAAGCAGACGTTACTGTGTATATTAAAATTGTTATAAAGTTTAAAGAAGGGTCTCTGTAGGTATAATATTCGTAAATAAATTTATTCAAGGAGACAAGCAAAGTGAGCTTATTGGCTGGCGATGGTGGGTGAAGACATGCATAATGAAATATTCTTCCATTTGCAAATGCTTATTTTGATTTTTAGATTAAAAAAGTTTACAGAAATAAGTTTTCTAAACTAATATTATAAAGAGGAAAGATTTGATTGTTTGTTTGCATTGAATAGGCTCCGAAACTACTGGTCCGATTTGAAAAATTCTTTAAGTATTAGATAGCCCATCTATCGAGAAAGGCTATATACCATCACGCTACGACCAATAAGAGTGGACCAGCAATGAAAAATGTTGCGAGAACGGGGAAAATGTGACGCAAACAAAGTTGCGCCGGACAGCTAGTTTTTTATAATAAGCGTCGTGGAGTCCGTGATCTTAATTAAACTCACGCGAGTATCTACAGCTTGGGACGAAGGCAACTTTAGCCTAATTGTCTAAAATCCCATCACATTTTCTAGTCTGTAATCCTTGAGTTGATCAACAGAATAATACGATGAAACGATTTATTTCTTGAAATAATAGGAACCCAAATTACTTCAGTTGTTAGAGGTTTACTTATACTTACCTAAATAACATCACGACTGTAATCTCCAAGGGGTTAGGCAAAGGTGTACCTATTAGTACACCAAACACCAGTGCTGCTACTGAGAAGTACCTAATGGAAAAACCCAAAAACACTTTGCCCGAGCCGGGAATCGAAGCCACGACCTCATCCTCCGCAGTTGCGCTTGCTACCACTGGACCAACGAGGCAGTCTTATTTACTTATGATGATGACTTAATCAAATCAAAGTCAATATCAAATTGATCCACATTACCATCACTAACCACTAATGCCTTCACACCTGACTATGTTCCATAATATTGATGGATAGCATGTCCCTGACCGAAGACTGCAAATATTTTCTTTAATGTCATGCCAATCGGGAATCGAAGGGACTTACAGCCAGTCATCCGCGAAGCATTTATCATAGCTGCGCCCTAATGTGTGAGCTATTCATAATGTTTCATTAAGTGGTAATGCGTCTATGATACCCGATCAAAAGGCAGCTACCATTATCTATAAAATCATCATTATCATTATCATCATCAGCCTATATTATTCCCACTACTGGGACACAGGCCACCTCTCTATCAGAGGGTGTGGGCTGTAATCCACCACGCGGGCCCAGTACGGGTTGGTAGATGTCACATGTCTTCGAATTTTTAATTTTAGTACATGCTGGTTTCCTCACGATGTTTTCCTTCACCGTTTTTGAGGGCAGCAGATCTATTAAATATATAACTTTATTATGCTTCTGCGCACATTTAAATCAGATCCCAATTTACAAGGCAAAATTATTGATGGTCATTCCAAAATTGTCATAAGTTATGCCATTTTCTGCCCAATGAAATCTTTGGCCCTGAATTTTATCCCAGTTCTGCCCCTTATTGCGTAGGTTACTCGACAAATAACTTGCTCATGAATTATGTAAATTCAGTATATTATTATTTTACATTTAAAACTTCACCCCTTGTAAATATTTGTAGTAAACATACTGCGTCACCAGTGTTTACGTGCGGAACAGAACATCAATTCATAGATTAGAATCAATCTGGTTCGTTCATTTTATGATCAATAGCATCTTAGGCTAAATCACAAGCGCTTGTTGAAAGGAATAACAAAATGGACTATTACTTTATTTTTAATTTTGATACAGACAGAATGAAAACATTATGATTTTGCGCGGGCCCACATCTGGGGCAATTTGGGAGAGTAATCGAACCGGCCGAACAGAACAAAAACATAAAGCATTTTACGATCGCCCCTGTTGATTTATTTCTCATTCATAATTTGATGTTTCGGAACATCAGAGGATTTAATAACGCCAGATAGACATCGCTTTAACCGATGTAAAACTGCTCGCGTCTTGTGTAACAATCGTAAAATACACATTAAGACGCATTAAGAGACCAACGTTATAGATTCAGACATCCAAAGTCTTCCACCCCTTAATCTTCAGTTATTTTAAAACGCCGAGAGATCCAACAACTTTATTGGCCAAAGTCATAACTGCTTTTATTGCTATAAATCGTTATTACGCTAATATTATTTTATTATGGCTATTTTAAAGTTGCTTCTTAGCCTAAATAAATCGTGAGATGTTGCTATCTTATCAGAGGTTTAGATGAAATTCTTCAGCGATTGATAACGTATCACCGGCGTTGTATCTTCACATATCGTCCAGACGATAGGTGCTTGTTTTTTTTCACGTTGCTATACTTAGATGTCAATGCTCTCTTTGTAAACGTTTGACCGGTGAAAGCACTGCAGTCGAGTGTGACTGACGTTTCATCAAACAAACCTTCTAGTGCCTCGTCGTCGAGTGTCAACAATGTACTACGGCTAGTAACGTAAACACTTAATTAGCATCATAAAGTACCAAGACTATGCAATCTCCCAACACTTATCAAACGTCCATAATAATTTGAGACGCGTTGTTATGGCGAGGTGCAAAAGTGGCTGACCTGCCATCACGCCTGTGACCCTCAGCGGTCGGGCCTCTCTCTCGCGCACCACCCGCGCTCTCTCTTGCACATCACGCCCCCACTTTTCTTAATCATCTTCTTAAAGTCACATGTTTTGGTCACGTCTTAAAATTAATGAACTCTAACTCTTTTGTGGTAAATACGATTTTGGATCGATGCGTATCGTCGTGTGCCGAACGTCGAGGAGTCTCGGTCCATCACCGGCGTCTATTGTCATGTCGTCTGCTCTTGCTTTATAAACAATCTCTTTTATTTTCAACAAGGAGTTTAATCGGTGCGCTTGTGGAATTTCTGTTCCTATTCTTATCGGGTGGTCGTTGCGGAGGTAACGAGAGCACAAAGGTTGTTTTGAGGTGTCACGTCGTGTCAGCTGAGCCCAAAGCCCCAACTTTCGGCTTGATTGTTTCTTTTGCTCATCTCGAGTTGTTATCGATATCGATTGACGCTCTTAGTGATTGTAATATCATTCGCTTGATCACTGATCAGATGCCTGTTGCGTGTTCGTTACAAAATTTACAAAGTCACACGGTCATGTTTAAACATGCTCATTTAGTTCGGGAAAAAACGGTGATTCTTATCAAATTGATCACCTGAATGGAAATCTAATGACATTTGTAATAGAGCTATCTGAAATAAAAACTTCAGAAGTTTAACATCGTCAAACGATAATGACGTTCAATATTTAGATTGTTATCTGAACTACTTATTTAATTAATGTCGTATTCCAATACCGATCATCAGTCTGAAATGAGGGATCATTACGGCACATACAAGCACTTTTTACCAGCGTGCAATTTATCATTTATTCCGGTCAAGTTTTTGTTGAAATTATATCATGATTATTAATTGCGTCGCATCATGATTCAAAAAGTAATTTCCTCCACCATGTTTAATAGAGTCAGATAGGAATGCGCTCATAATTTGTAATGAGTAAGGATCGTGAGATGTTTCTTCGCTTCGCCCCTTTAATACGTTTGTCTCGTTACATGTTTCCCAAGCTTTCTTTGCTCACTCGTTTTTCTTGTTGCTTTTAAATTGGGTGTGATTTAAGTTACTGCTACTATGTAATAGCGAGCGCAGTTAAGTATCAGTGATATGCATTCGCTAACAAGCTAAATGAGCCAAGCTATCAGCTCCAATGTCAAATGTAATAAAGACTGCTTGTTCTACATGACGTTATTACATTTACTGCATTGATATTTGCAAAAGGAAAAAGCTCTTTTGACATTCCATGTATGATATACAGCATGTTTCAAAAAGGTGTCGTTATATTTAAGGGTTTGATAAAGACCATCAAAACGAACCGCTTTCTCCATGAAACCATCATGGTATAAGCGCTAAAAAAATATGAGCGACGATAATAGTGGCATGGAGAAAGTTGTTCAGTTAGATGGTTTGAATCACAGCCTTAATTAAGACCACACTTTTCTGAAACACGCTATATGTAGGTAGATATCGTTCATGCTTTATCAAGTGTAAAGCTCTGTCAGACAAATATTCATTATAGGTACTTAAGTACAAAAAAAAACAGGAGTCATCAACACTACCTATCTTCGCTATGATCAACAAGTTTGTTGAAATAAAAAATCCAATCTTACAATTGAATAGCGTCTTTACGCCAATCATTGCGATTCGCGGTATTTCCATTTGGCCAGTGTGGCTTGTATTGGAGCGAACACTCAATATCTATGGTCTTCGACAGCACCTTTATGCCGAGGTATTAAGGGCGGTATTTGTATGTGACGGTTGTTTCTTATTTGGTCGTCTATGAGGTCCATAATTAGCTCCCAATCAGTGCTCGTGAGGATAAAGAGGCTCCAAGCTAGTAGTTAAGTAATAAAAAATGAACTGTACAGTGTTTGTCTTATAATCCTATTTTGCTTATCTGAGACAAACAAATATATTAGGGAGAGTGTTATGTATGTTTAGACACAAGATAACAGTAGGATGCAACCTCCCTAGGTTGCGGTTTCACATGCAAAATCAAAAAGCTCTTCTATGCGGCATAACTTACGTCTTGTCACTTTAGCGACTAAAATTTTTACTCATTCATTTACACAAGACCCTTTACACGAACTTAACCTAACTCCTTCAATTTTCGACTCAATCACATCATTATCAGAATTTTAACCCCAACCTCTTAAAACAAAGTGTAATTGCCAAATTCCTCGCCATTTCGCAAACAGGTAACATTTAATCGGCGATCGAACTTCACAGCCCATTGAAAACAGAACTTTACCCGTGTCTTCGGTGCTCTCCATAGCAATTTTAAACGTTGCTGGGCCGTATTTAAACAGGCACGAAGCAGAAATTAAGTGCAATTAGATGAGCGAGACGGCGTGCGGGAATTTGTTGAAAAAGCGTCGGAATGCTCTCGCGACGCCCGCGACGTGTGGATCGGAACGCGCGACTCCTGCGCATCCTCGCCCCCCACTCTTCCACCCTCCTCCACCGCGTTTGTATTCCGTCGATAGCTCATTTTCACTTTTCTTTTACATCTAAAAGTAAGACTCAATCCAATATGGTATGCTACAGGAATTTCCAAGCCCACTCCGAAGTTTATTGCTTAATAAAGTGGAACTTCAACAATTACTTTAAATGGGCCTCTATCTATTTGTTTGGTAGTTAATAGTTGGCTGTGATTTATTTTATGTGATTCTAATCTTACATTTCTGTTGCAGGTAAGTACGAGCTACTACAACATTAAGTAAGTTTGCTACTCGAACTTGTATCTTGCATCTGACTACGTTTGGGGTGGGTAGAGACGTGTCTTCCGACTTATGCCCGGATTTTATTGATAAAAAGGATTATCCCAAAAATATATCGCGCGTTGTTGGGTCTTGGTATATACCAGTAGATCTGGAGAAGGCTGAGGGGATCTGATCACAATAAGGTTCAATTTCGATCAATTCAGGCATCAAACGATACTTATCTAAACCCATCACCACATAAAACAAATTAAGCTATCACCATTACCCAAACTACTTCACACCTATACACCTATCAGCTACAAAACCACACCCACATCAGTACCGCACGTTCAACGCACACATGCTCTTGCGCATCCCGCAACATTATTGCGGGGGCTCAATCAACGCGCCCATTAGGTGCCGAACATCGCGCGCATTGTTCTGCCGCACATGCGCGAGATTTAGGGCCTCTTCAAGGTATAACTGTTAATTATATAGCGAATATTCTGCGGTCGTCCGAGAGTACTTTGTCCGGGGTTATTTATGAGGAAGCGGTGGTGTTTGTCCATTGTATGAGGTATATGGATCTGTTGCGATACTACGTAGAGCTGTGTTACTACAAAGGTGACCCTGTAGGTCACCTTTGTTGTTGTTTTCTGGAGTGGATCCAACAGGAAGGTTAAAATTCGGAGTTCGTATTTTCAAATAAAACATTAAATTTAATTTAATTAGTAAATTCATAAAGCCATTTTTTAAGGTCTCGTCCAGATACGTTTACGATTGTTGACCAATGTCCTTTATTTTTCACTTAAATACTTAACCTTGATTTAAATAAATTATATTCTCAGAAATCAGTGAGATGGTCTGTCTAATAATGATATTTCATGGAATTCCTTCCAAAATTCTCACATATTATATTTAACCGACACACGTATTACCATTGGAACAGCGCCCTGCAGACAGCATAAGAATTGTCATTATTTGGGGTATAATTCCAAAAGGCTTCGCGTCAGACGATGAAAAACCGCACACGACTTTTACGGCGACAGCCAGGATTGTTTATGGTCCCACTGTCAGTCAGCCGATCGTTCGATTAACATTCAAAACCTGCAATTAGCTCCAACGCTTTCTTTGTCCGTGTTAAACGCACTAAAACCACCACTACGGGCAGTCATAAATATCTTTTAAATAACACCATCTATTAAAACCCTATAAATGAATTAATAACCTCAGTATCTCATCGCTCAAGCCATTCTAAATTCCATTAGTTTCTTATTGACTTGCATAATTATGTGCCCTTTAAATTTTTATTAAAGATTACACCGCAAACACTTTTGCATAAATTGTCGATTACTTTCAATATCATCCGACTAGACATTTGATAGAACAACGAAATGTCAGCGCCGCAGTCGGAGCGACCTATCACGACCAATTCGTACAACAATTAAGTGGACCTCTAGAGTGGACATAAAACAAACTGTCCGATGGGGCCCAACAATGGCCCGGACGGACGCAGCCGCATAAAAACTCTTACGACATAAAATATTAATAGAAATGCACGTGTGTTCATTGTCAATAAATTACCCGAGTGACAGAGCAATAAAAAAGTATATTTCTTGTGGAGTGAATGGGAGGCTGCGAGGAGGCTTCGATGTGAGGTAGCCAATAAAAGTGGCTGGCGTTCGGTCGTAAACTTCCGTCGTAGACTGCGTGGCGAGACGCGGTGCAAGGCCGAGCGCTCGCCATCGCCACCCAGCCCATCGACCACTTAGCACCACGTACTACACAGCCTATTTAACTACCGAATTCACGCTTTACATTAAAACAAGCCCAAACAGACAAATCATCCGACTCCATATCTCCATACGTCAGTCCTGCATCGCATCGTTCATTAAACCGTATTGAAATTCAAATCGGAATCAACCAGAAATAATATTTGTAATTCATTACTTACAGTCGACGATGATTTGCAATACCGAACTAGAAACGTGCTCGTAGCACTGAATATTGCAACGTAATTTGATCTCTACACTGATAGAGCAAGACGTATGAAAGTTGCATGAACGTCTCCAGAGATATTTTCAAAAGTTTTAGAACCAAGTGCAAAGAAAGGTCAGGGGACTTAAATTAAATTAGATTATATAAATAATTGATAGAACACGACAGTGGATGGACGGTTTGACGTACGGCCGGGAGATATGATCGGTGACCCGCTGATACAACCTCACCTCCTAATCTTCACGATTCATCTCCTAATACCTCGTGTTGTTTCGTTATCGAACAAAAAACATGTAATGCTTTTAATTAGATTAAATTGATTTATTTTATATAGATCGGCTTGGGAGATAAACGCGAATAGTGAAGGTAATTAAACTCGGTAAATAGTAAATGAACGTTGAGTATCGATAGATAGTTGTTATGGTACATATTTTGAAGTTGAAGAAGAGAAAAAGGAATTCGATAATGATGACGTTTAAGCTGTACTTAAATAAGTAACAGCTACGAATGTAGACCAACAGGAAAACATTTCAATAAATGCTAAATGCCAAAGTACGTCATCCAAAGAAAGTTCAAAAGATTTCTTATTAGATGAGCCTAATTAATTGGTTTGGGAGGTAACTGTTATCATAGTTCTTTGAATTGATCTCTTCTTAAAGAATTCATTTAGTAAACGGTGATCGAAGCTAAATACCAAAAGAATGGTTGTCAGTTTCATACATTGTGCACTTAATACACCTTTTGTTGAGTACAGGACAGCAAAAACTCATAGATTAAAATTCGCCTTACCCAAACTATAATTAACAATAATTTGTTGAACAAACCATAACAAGCTGTTAGTAGCTTTGTGGATGCCGCCGTTTCATTTGGACATTCGATTTGCTACCTTATTATGACTGAAGAAATATCTTTTTAATTTATTTGTATTAACTATTAGAATTACAATATTCCTCAACATCTTATGGCTCTCAAGTCCTAAATTGCGAATTGATCATTTAGTACCTACATCTAAAGCTTGCTTACAAAGAATTACAGAGTCCTAAATTATGATAAGCTTTGTAAATTCTTTAACGACTCAACTTTAATAACCTTTGAAACTGAAACAGCGCAATAAATTAAATTAAAATGTATAATTATGAAAATGGCCAAAGTGGTGTATAACGAAAGGTCTAACTAAGGCAGACCGTGTGACTTCGGAATATTTGCGTTTTTGCTAATTAGGACGCATACTTAAACTGTCAGGAATGTTTTTAATGAGCCCCGTATTAATTATGTTTGGAGGCTTTTAGAGCCACCGCGAAATAATTTCCGGGAAACCGATGTTTCTTTTGTTCGGGCTGTTAATTTTATTTTTGCTTGTTATTAAACATACCGTTGGTTGATATTTAAGTTAAGGCTTCATAAGTTGAATCTGATTGAATACCTCTTTAGTAAATTAAAAGCATATATGCCTTAATCTGATTACCTGTAGAGTATGTGCAAAACTGCAAGTTTTTTTGTTCTACTTTAATCTTGAACAGCGGACCTAGTTCTAAACTATTACAAGATTTCTTTATAAGATAAAAATGTATAACAAAATTCATCAAACTCTGCACACATTGGCAATTTCAAAATCTCATCAATACTTCAAAGAGCTTTGGTATTTGTAAAGTAAAGTAAAACGCAACAAAGCCCCCGAACCACCCAGCTTTTATTGACAAAATTTCTCATGTATTTGACGAAACAATAAGACACGTCCGTCTACCCTCGATCGTGATCCATAAAGCGCGAACTTAGCTAATGAAAGATAAAAAAAGTATAAGTACACCTGTACAAACATTGTTTTGCTACCAGAATTTACCACCCTGTATAATAACAACCTTAAGTTGTGAATGATAAAGTTGAGGTTCGAAATTTGTAAGTTTGGGGAATATAAATTAATGTTGGTTTTTACATCTACCTGCGCGCGCGCTTCGCAGCGTATTGTCTAGCTTGACTGAATGCAAACTGCACAGCCGGCAAATGCATCAATACAGGGTTGTCGATTGGCTTGATCATCGTACTTTGATCTAGTTTATAATTCAAAGAAGAAGGAAAAACATTCAACCAATATTATGTGATTCATTTCGCGTGGAATACGAGTATACAATTACTACATTATTTGATATCAAATTCATGTTCCTTTGTATTTACTTAGTATGTTCCACAAAAAGACAACCAACAAATCATTCATTCATAAACGGGTAATCAAGTTTTATCCCAAAAAGTACGATGAAAGTTCAAAATCCTTCGATTTGTTTCAAACATTTAATATTGTCCGCGTCGTCACCCCTGTTGAAGTTCATACACCTTTAACAATAGATCTAATAATTATTATTTTTCATCTGCTACGTTTTTGTCACAGTTATCAATCAACGCAAGGGCCGGTGCTTCGTCTCTTTCTTTTTTATCATCTCCGTCATCTATCTATCCTTGTCTATCGCCATCCAATGTAATTATATGAACACCTGGGCGCAAAAGAATGTCGCACAAAGAGACGAGTAATGACGATCCGAAACTTAGATCGGGAATATTTTGTTACCAAGAAAGCCTTTTGCTTCATTAATTATGAAACACAATACTCTTTACAATTTTCGTTAAAATTATGTTCTTTGAATGCTGTCATATTATTTGATAAATCGCCTTTCGACTTGGCCTTCTGTTTAATAAAAAAAAACACTACCCGGAATTTACTTGTATGCTTGATTTGGACATCGATAACTAGGCTAGCCAAATCTTTGTATCTACTCGAGATTGTATCTTGAAATATTAATTTATTGCCAAGATATTACTTTCCGTTTAGTACTTAAACGTTTTTCTTTTTATACAAAACACCAAAATTAAAATCAAGTCACAGATGAGTGAGCAACGGTAACATTCCGCAGCCAAAATGGTAGGTCCCATAAAAAATATGTAATTGTAAGAATATTTGAAATCATACTTTCAATCGAACACAACAAAAGTATGGAAACGAAGAAGGTAAAAAACCTAATGGTAATGGTTTAACTTAAGAAAAGAACCATCGTCACGTTTTAAATGGAGAGAAAGCTGTAAATGATTTAAATTAGGGGCATTGATAGCTAAAACTATTGATGTCATTTTTGATGTTTAAGACGGTGATCACACAAGAAATGACAGTTTTCAAACCAATCATGTAGAAGCTCCACAATGCCGTCTCCATACATTGACATTTACAACTTGGACGGGACCATAAACAACGATACATCCTCTGTTTCCTTTCAATCCGCCACCATCATGGAAATAACGACAGAATATTACAAATAAAATAAAGCACAAGTACGTCGTGAAACTGCTATATTCAAGTCAGAACAGCATCTTAAATCTATAGCAGATGTTAAGACGACGGCTCGCACCTCGTGGTACGTCGTTAATGAAGAAATATTGCTGGCTTTTGATAAGTCGCGCGATAACTGCGCACCGCCCCGGGCGTACTATCGATTCTCAATATTAATTACACGCCCTGCTGTTAAACCTTGCTCTAGTGCACATTAAGCAAACTACTATCTGATGCCGAGTAAAGCACCGGCAATATCCGAAATTAAAACACCTAAGATACGAAAGTAAATCACCTAACTTCGCAGACCCCTAAAAAAATGATTAGCAAACAACGTCTCAAATAGCGCTATATTCCATCCTTCAATCCCAACTTTAAGATTAAAGCAAAAGAATATCTCAAGAAAATAATCAATCTTCTACCCCTAAAATAAAGCTTGTTTTTGAATAAACATCCAAGTGATGAAATTTCGGCGTATTAAATTGAAACTATATCGACGGTCAGCAAATCCTGAATGTGTTTGTTTAGGGCGAGCCCACCCTAAAATATTTATTTTATCTCGGTTTGCCGAAGTCGCGTCAATAGTTTGTTCTCATTTTTACCCCGGTTTAGGAGATAGGATCGATATTCGGTTATAATTTATATGGCCGCTTATTGCCCGTTGTTTACACGTCCATTGGAGGAGATATGTAAAACTAACATCTTCTGAGCAAACGTTATCTAACTCAAATACCTTCGCAGAATTTGGTCATCCTGGAGGAAGTATTGATTTTTGAATCTATGAACTAATTCTAACATCCTGTTTGCTTTGTCTTAAACCAATGATGGGATCGTCCTCTTCATACATCTTATAGACAGTGTTACGGAAATACCACTTATTGAGAGACGTGACAATATTGTGTAAAATATCTCCCACAGTTTCTTCGCCTACTAAAATATTGTCATCATTCGGTCTTACTCTTTACCTCACATCCTCACAGTCAGGATTATCGCAACTAACAGAGCAAACTTTGTTTAAACACAATATCGTTCGCGATGGATTAAAACGGCGAAGTTCTTAAGTTCTAGCTATGACAACATTTTCGCGGAAACCAAACCGTAGAATCTTGTCATCTTCATCTCCTGGAATGTTTTGGGGGTCTTTACTTCTTTGGCATAAGGTTTAATTTAGGACAGCCTTCAATTTGGGGAGGTTGACGAGTTTGGTAAATAGTGTGCTACCTGAACTCATACGCATTGTCTCCGTACAATTGTTGCTCTGGTCCCGTATCTCGAGGGATGTAATCCCTTGACAAACGGCACCTTTTATTTTAAAACCGTGACGTAAATTCTCTTGTTTTTTGGATTATTGTAAGATTTTTTCACCTAAATCAGTAAACAAAACAGCTTTTGTGGCCTTTGTGCACTTTCCATATGAGCTGGAGTGGTTCTTTCTTGAGTTTATGGCTGCTGTAAATTATTTGTGGACTAAAAACAATACTTGTATAGCTATTCTTTCAGGTCTAAAAAGCTTTTGTTGGGTGGCACGAGCCACTCTTGACCTTTCAGTAATTTCTATGAGAGTGCCGTTTTTTACCGTCTTAATTTTGAAGAACAAATACCCAGTCATTTGTTTTAATTTTTTTCGGCTTACCTTAGGCGTTTTTTAATGAATTTTTGGTCACTTAAACTCATTGTTTCCTTAATTATTGTCAAAGTTAAGCTTTAACCCTTTGAAAATTACTTTGGCCTTTCTGCCTTACCATATAAACTATCATACTTTTTAAAATTACCTGCAATTTTTTCACATTTTTTTTTGCGATCGCTATTAATTTACCCACTCATCAAGGGCGGCTTTTGTCACTGGCATCAAATTTACACATCGGTGCGCTTGCGCATCGCAGCTGCCGATTTTAACAAATAACGCCAAGTGATAACCCTCTGTTTGGAGTAGGTGCACACATTTCGCATAACACTTATCTTGATTTCTTCATGTAAGTACAGAACAAACGTCATAAAAGCAAGTTTTATTAACTCTTGTACAATGAATTTCGTTTTCTCTATTGCAATGGAGTTACTTGTTGTTTCAATCTTTGATTAAAATGATAACAGCAAGAGTTTTGGAAATATGTAAAGCTACGCATTAACACATGAAATAGCTACGTTTTCTAATCCTACAGCATTAATCTTACCGGTTCCGTCTGTCACGCCTACACAACCATCGTTTTAGAAATAATTAATGGAGAAACTTTACTCTATACCTACAACTTTTTATATGCAAAAAAAATATTGGTATCGTCCATTGATACGGAGCTTTGTCCGTGCCCACCCCACATCGCCCCACCTGTAGTGAATGGCCGAAGCGTTACAATGAAAAATGTATTTTTTTTACGGTCCTTTTGTCGGTGGCAACACTATATTTCACGTGGAACAATTATCTTTGTCTTTGGCACCTCAGAGCAGTGTGGTTGCTTAGTTCGGGACTCTTTTGTGTTTTCAGAGATTTTTATAGATGCGCCCTTTGTTTCCTTAAAGAGGCCATTGTTCGAACACGAAATGCGAATTGTACAAAGCATTTAGAATATACGTAAGTAATATTACGCTGAAATAAGCCAATCTTGGTGATTAACGTCGCAAAGTAATAACAATAATTGGCAGGCACATTAAGAAAATTGATTTATTGTAATTATTTGAAACATTATAGTTACAGTATCGATAAAAGAAACTGGGATTTGGAATCGATTTAATTTAAACTGCAATTTACGAGCAGCAATAAATAATTCTGTCGCATCAACTCCGCGAGCCATTGTCGCCATTTTTTAAGGCCATTAAAAATCCTATCAATGACTTCCATTCGGATGACAAAATCAGTTGCATTAGAAGTTGCCCCCGGACATATGGCCGTCTCCCTCACACTTGCAATCAAAAGTTAAACATAACAGAAACAGAATTAGCCTGACGCATTCGCTAACTAAAAAATATTAACATGCGTAACAAATTTCAATAAATAAGCAAATAAATTGCTATTCGATAAATGGGCATTGTTAGAGTTTAATATTGATTTATATGAATATTCATGTACGTATTTAGTTTATAATATGTGGCGTTCGTTATTTATTGGAAAAAAACATTAATTTTATATATTAAAATGGCATTGAACAGCGTGACTTTATTGTGTGCAGTGCACGTGTGCCTTGTTATTGAAAAATACTAATTTTGATTTAATGCAATACATGTTAGTTTTATATATTATACAGCTCATAAAAATGTTGATTTAATATTATATAATAAAATGTTTGTAGGGAGCATAGAAGTAATAAAAACGCCTCATTGAAGTTGAAGATTTGCTGTGAGAAAGTCGCTAGGCTTATCGAACAACTTCTAAAATAAACGTAATAAAATAAATAAATGCTTCGAGTTTTTGGTATTAAAAGTTAAATTCAACCTTTCATGTTTTATTCAGTCCAACTGGAATCTCGGTAACCGATTTATAGCGAAGGTCAAACATTACTTACTTAATTTTCTTATCAGAGTCCATCTTGTTAGACAGCGACACAGCACGAACGAACTGTTACCTCATTTCATTCCCCATTTCCTTGAGACCTTTCATAATTCACATTCATTTTTCATCCCACCAACAGCTGCACTTATTTATGTGGGTGTGAAGCCACGATGTGTACCCTATGTCATTGGGAAGAGGGTTTATAGCGACTGCATCGTAAAGTTGTCACGTATCCAGAGGCTTGGATGCGCCGTGCACCGTGTCATGACTAAAAGCGATTCGTCGCTAAACAAACAAGCTTTTTAAATGCTACCTAACTTGTCTTTTTTATATCGCTATTTGAATATTACCATCGTTTCAGTAAGGTCGTGACACGACACGGCACCGGCATCACGTGAGAGATATTTATAAAAGAAAAGACGTGTATCGCCGATATAGCGTAATTTCCAATTTAATGATTGCTAATACCAAATCGGGGCTGCCGGCACGTCAGCCCGGTCGACGTTTATTATCGGTTCTATAGCCGAAATGTCTGTCGATTGCTTAACAACCTATAATTCTATTTTAAAACTTATACGTCTACTCTTTAAGGATAGGAAAGTACATTAATTAAGTACAAAAGTTATGAAAACTTAGGAAAGTTAACGATATTGTGACAACTTTCCTCCTTCTATCGTGTTAATTTCACATGATCCGACTAAAAGTAAACACTCAAAAAAAGAACAATAAAATACCCCTCAGCCATAAACAAGGAGCTACTGAAATGTTTAACCACAAACTCTAAATAAAGCCGTATCGCACGCTATAAACAATCTAGCAAAAAAAAAAACTGTCGAAAAAACTTCATCAACAAAAGTGACAAAAAAGTTCCCCGCGATCACATGCAAATGTCGCGGCGACTCAGCTCATTACTGCGCCATAAAACCATAACAACAGTCATTACGAGCACAATTAAAAAAAAAACTTCGTCAACACTAACAGTGTGCAAGTGTGACGAAAACCGCTTACGGTGCGCCCACATAGTTTGTTTTCAATGAAAAAAAAAACTCAAAATCGAGGGCGCCACCGTCTTATGCAAAAAAGTCCTTACATATTCACCCCTCGCGAATTTTACTTTAATGAATGCTCCTCGACGTTTTTTTACCATCACTCGACGCAGTTGTTTTGACGGATCGCAATCTAGCCACTAATTGCTTTTTCCTCGTCGGGGTGCGCATTTCACCTCGCAAAATTACGTTTTATTAATTGAATAATATTAATGATACTTCCTCGCAGCAATCAATCTTTAATGACGTTTTTATTCGTCGCGAGAGTGACGCTACTCTCGCTTTTCCTTGGGATCGTTCGAGTCGTTGTTTTTTAGTCGACGATCGATGTTAATTATGTATCTAATGGCTCCCGTGATACACTTCCATTAATAATACGTCGGACGACATCGTCCCGCTCCACAGAGATTTAATAACCACGCATCTTGTACGAGATTAATAGTGCATCTGTGGCCGGCGTTATTATAAAAATATGGCTCGCCGCGGCCCTGCTGCACTCCTCAGGGCTCATACATCGCTGCTTTCGATTATTTGGTAAAATACAACCCCAAAGTATTCAAAATAAATATAACACTAGTTAATACAAAAGCGGACAGGCGAAACAAAAATGTCTCATTATAATGCAGTACTTCATCTGAGTGAATTTAATCCGAAAATTTGCGACAGCTGCTCACCGAGAAACGTCAAAAAGCGTATCTACGCTGGAACTAGTTCAATAAACGTTGATTCATTTCTAACGCGTAAACGCGGCATATTGTTCTGAGCAGCTATTATTACTGCTTTTTATTTAACCATTTCATTTTATTATCATAACGATTTTTTCGCTATGGATCCGCTCGTTGGTATAATTTCTTTTGTTCCGCGCTCTGATATTGTTTCTTTTTTTGTGTTATTTTTTTTTCATTGTGTCGCGGTGTTGCCATCGGTGCGCGCGCGTGATTTATTCCCCCTTTTGGGTAAAACAACACCCGTGCGAGTTACGATTAGTTGGGTAACGTAATATCTAATTACTATGTGCGAGCACGTACGGACATAACTCGTGTGCTTCCTCCCACCAATGTGGTTTATGGAATTGGAT
The DNA here is from genome assembly GCA_949152445.1 of Cerastis rubricosa. Taxonomy (NCBI): domain Eukaryota; kingdom Metazoa; phylum Arthropoda; class Insecta; order Lepidoptera; family Noctuidae; genus Cerastis; species Cerastis rubricosa. Next base: position 9,167,884 of record OX424542.1, on the reverse strand, counting down.
GCTCATATTTCGGCAGTCTCTCGGTGGCCATAGTTTTTGTCCGTGTCTTGGAAGTAGCACTTTTACCGTGTAATCTGATATCTTTATAGTCCCAACATTCGGAAATCAAGTGGCGATCATATACAGAAAAAAACCGCGAGCCACCCGCCGGGGCTCGTCTGCCTACACAAACACAGTGGGTACCCGATGCTTTTTATGCAGCTTACTTTCCCCCGGGATGGTGGCTAATGTTAGTAATTCTGAATTCAATCATCTCAAACAAAGGACGTCTCTCGCGTAGCTAAATGGCGTTTTTTAATCGGATATTATAATTAATGTTCCTTTTGTCGCGTGCTGACGTGCCCTCGCGCGAACAATGGGATATCTAATAGAAAAAGATATAAATATTTTTTTCTAAGAAACGGGAGGCTACCTGACGATAAAACGCGACAGACGAATCCCGAGCCGAATTAAATTAGAATAATAATCGAAGAGCCTCTTTGTTCTGGCCTTAAACTTTTGATTTTGATATGAAATTAATGCTTCGATTGTGTATTCAACAGCTACTGGACGTCCGAGCGTCTGCCTGGATGGCATACGCATTACCATGGACTGGCAAGTTATCCTAATGCTCTGAGTTATCCAAAGTAATTCCAAGATTGAATGAAACGCAACAAAAGCACTCCAGTGACCCTTAAAAGTCTCATCTAAACGAGCATCCTCGCGAAACTCGAATCGACGTAAATTTTTTATCAAGCTTAACCCTCTAGCCCCCGTCCGAACTCCGAACCCTTCCCCTGCTGTATAGAAAAAACACTAATAGTTAAAATGTATAATACGCGTGTATGGTGGAGTTTTTTTACTTGTGGGTATAAGGAGTAAGCAATAAAAAACTGCATTATATCTGGGTGCCCTCCCTTCATTACGTGTCGCGAGGGTCGTTGGCGAAAGTGTGCGTATTTCTCGTGTCTACACGCACGTCTGTGTGAGCTTGGCGACACTTTTAAACAATGTTCTTAAAAAAATATTACACTTTTTTTACGTGGCAATTTCTTGTAAGAAGGTTTTTCAAATAAGATTTGGTGTACCAAGTTGATTATAGAGTCCCATACCCACTTTTTTTTTTAGTTTCTTGTTGGATTAAATTGTTGTGGAGTACTTAAGTTTTTATTGATTATGATAAAACTGATTGGATTTATCATTTTTGTGTCTACTTGCACATTTTTTTTAAATCTTTAAACCAATACTTTTTTTTTTTCGAAGAAACTGTTTATAAAAAAGAGAAAGTGTCGTTGATGCATCTTAACAAAGAAAAGTTATAAAAACTCCTTTATAGCTGAACTGGACTCATAAAGCAAAACAAGGAACATCAGTAGCACCCTTCCGAATCGAATCTATAACGAAATTAACAGGGATAAAACATGGGTGCCAGTTTTTTTGTATGCAACTAACAGTAGAACATACAGGATGGATTGATTCTGAAATAGAAATCAGAAATACCTTAGTAAAAGGTAACTAATTAGTGTCATTATTTTATTAAGTTAAATTAAATCATTGATTTTTAGGGGCAACGTAAAAAATACTTAGTTTTGCTTGTGATTAGGGTGAGTAATTGAATCTAACACCACCTTCTCAATTTCAATCTTAATTATAAATAACCACTTTCTTGCAACTTTTAAAACTTAGGTCATGCAACACTGTATATTTAAATATAATATCCTATGAATAAAAAGTTCGTTGGTAAAAATGCTAATGAACTTTTCAACATCCTATATAAAAACACATTGCATTTCTCACATTGAACCGAGTTTTTGTGAAGCCATAAAAATAACGACTGTCTCCCGAACTCCCAATTGTAACGATCATAAATCGATATCGTTTCCTAGTGTTTGATTAATATTGTCGATACGATTTTATGTATCGACTTTGGATATAAAGTTTTATGTAATGAGCAGTTGAACTCCTTACTTTTGAGTTGTGACATTTTTTATTCGGGATTGTAAATAAAATGGCGTTTGAACACTGGGCTGTGTACAAAATTAATGTGGGATAATAACCAGTTTTTTTTTGTACAATTTTTTCATGAATTCTCCAACTATTTTAGAATCTAGAGACATCATTCACGATCATTTCATAATAGAAGACTAGGAAATACTTATTCAAAGACGTTAACAGCTAAATCTGAAGAGGCAGTAAAGTCCTACCAACATCAGAGAAACGCGTGAAATATTTTATTAACATTCAACAATTATTATTGGTGTTTGAGACAACATTTTGCACATTAGTACCCACAAGCAGTAACGAATGCATTATAATGAGACTGTATGTTACAATCAGTGCCGGTAACCAATTAGGTATTATTATCGCGCTATATTTTCTAAACACTCATCAGAATACCTTTTGCAAACATTCTGAACAATCCACCCAACAGTTTAGTATGATATGAAATAAAGCTTAAGATAATCTTCCAATCGTAGGTATAATCCAGACTAACGTTCCATATGATTTCCTGTAAACGGTAGCCACTAAAACACAAAATATATAATATTAAAGTGTAGTAAAATAAATAGACATTAGGTCCGAGAACGTAGCGTGCACCGTATCGCCATTCCACGCCATAAAAATAATCAAATATATTCGTTCCATCTCATTTGGCGGCGTCTTAAACGATTTCTCTCGTCCGTCCTTTATTACCGAAAACATAACTCCTCATTTTGTTTTTTATCCCCTATCCACGCCACCCCGACGGGGCATAAACCTACGGGGGTAACTGCATATATTTTATGGGTTTTACGCGGATTTTCCTCATGTAGACTGCCCTCTTGTAATTTTAATCACATCTGTTAGAAACTATTCCGCTTTCAACCTCGAAAACTTTATAAATCAAGATTATTGTATCTTATGAAAAACATTATTTATGATGATCCAATCACTGTAATGTAAGTCGTGTGTTACGTTTTTCAAGGTAGAGTTTCCCTTGGCTAACAAGAACCCAAACCGTAACTGACAAGAATACATAATAACACATTGTTTCATTTACGCGAGAGACGTACATAAAGTGTTTTATCAGTGGGAGCCCACATATTGCGAAGGGGACGCCATTTTTTCCTCGTTCTAATGCGGTTAATTTCCTTTTTTCCTCTTTATTTATAGTAATCCCTTTATAAGGTGATTACGGAAATGTGTTTTTGTGGACGTAAAAGAGCGCAGCGTGGGGGCTTGGGCTTGTACTTAGGAGCTTAGGTGTGGCGGGACTCAGGACACACTTGTCAACAAACATCCACACTTGTACTACTGGCCCATTCAATGACTCGCTACTACGGTATCACAGTGAGTCATACGATTACCCACAATCTTCTAGAACTTTTATTAAAATAAAGCATGACTTATTTATTCCCAACACGTCATTCCCAACATTAACGGCACCTAAAACTAAAACATCACACGACCGCTTTAGGAAAGTTTTACTTATTAGACTTACAATCAAATACTTCCATTGGCAAAGTAATGAAATGTTTTCACATGAAATTGAATCTTTCATATGATAACTTACATTTCAAATACATTAATTTACTACAAATTAACTTACTTACAAATCAATATACATTAATAGATTTTGAGAGCAGCGGTGGCCCAGTGGTGGCAGCCCCGACGTACGAGCAGTAAGCCGTGGATGACCCCAGGCAGGCGCATTACTTTGTGTAATTTATTTCATCACCGCTGCTCTCAAAAATGGTGAAGGAAAACATCGTGAGGAAACCGGCAGGTCCTAGAACTAAAAATTCTAAGATGTCGCATACATCTACCAACCCGCACTTGGCCCGCGTGGTGGATTACAGCTCACTCCCTCACATAAAGAGGAGGCATGTGCAGTGGGAACATTATAGGCTGATGTCATGAATTGATTTTGAAAGAATCCTTACAATATTTCAAACGTACTTCAAATTCTATTAATATTTCAGAATGTTGAATTAGGAAAATTTATTCGTACACTTTTTGAAACTGACTTTTGAATTGAAGTGTTGTGACGCATTCGAGACCGGGACTACATAATATGTCCTTGGTATCCGCATTCATATTTATGTAAGATGGGAACGGTCGCAATCTCATAAAAATAGTCTTAATATTAATGTGATTGAACACTTGTTAGGAAATAATATCCAGGTCTGGTGGAACTTTGTTCCTTTTGCCGAATTTTAAATTGCTAGCTCGCATATTAATCAGCTCTTAGATTAGGAATTGAAATGTATATGTGTGATTTGAAATACTCATTATTTTCAAAAAGGGTTTTCAGTGTTCTCTACGCATAGAGAACACTGAAAACCCACCTGTATTTAATACTAATAAGACAAAGGATGCAAAAATATACAATATCATCAAATTCTAACTAGAAGTAACAATCATTCCTTTTTGAACACCATTCAAAACTTATCATCTCGCATATAGCTGATGCTTTATCGTCAAAAGTTGCCACAATATTATTAAGTCCGATTCCCATACAAAATTCTAATACTCGTCACTGTCGTTCAACTCAAAACGTCAAACATTTGACAAACAGGTATGTCTTCCTTTGATTTCCGGTTCAGTGAGTCCCGTTGGACAGGGTTGACAAACCTTGACCCAGTATTTGCAGCTAGTCGATGTATATTCAGTATTTACTGACGTTCGTATTAAACGAGGCATAATAGATGGATGATAAGTCAAATTTGCATCAAAGAAATTGAGTATACCCGCGATATACCCGACTGAAATAATACTTTACTTAGAAAGACTTATTGGAGTATTATTCCTGGAGTTTTAGATATAAGAGGAATTCAGGATGGTATACCTTTACTTGACTGCACTACAAATGTAAAAAATGTGAATTCTTTATTTAAAAGTCTTCTTTGATTAAAGTTTCAGGTTTATTTTTCATAGAATTCTGATCCGAGTTTCATGTTGTTTCTCGTTAACTGAATACTAACGCCATCTATTGTAGTAGTTGGAAAGTTATCGTCATTTACTGAAAAGTAATGCTCGCTGAAAAGCTGCGTGTAATGAGACATTTATTTGTATTATGCTTATTTATTTTGTTGAATATGTCCTACAAACGTTATCTTGGTAATATTTTGTACTCAAGCTGTTTGATTGGCAGAGGAGTAAAATTAAATAGAAATAAAGTTTCGTTTTTTTTTTTACTATTAGTTTATAAATACAAGTCAAATTTTGTGCCTTAAATAAAAACATAACCTTCAAAGAAAAAATGGCTAACAAACGATCCCTTACCGCCCCTATAATAATTTAAAGATATTTCATACTCTAGCACAATTTATTCCTCCATGAAGACAACCAAAAAACAAAATTCCAAATGTGGCTCATTACCAGAGTACACTACGGCTCTACCCTCCGCCCTTTGCATATAATTGCATCTTTTTGTCTGAAAAATGCTTGCCCCGAGCACTGATTTACGCATACAAGGTGTGCAATAATAATGCCGCCTCAGAAAAATATTATTCAAACATACAATCAAGATTAAAGTAAAATAAACCTTGACAATCCGAAATAAGACCCGTTTTCGTGTGGGCCCGTGATAAACAGAGCGTATTTACTGAAAACGTTGAGTAAAGAAGCTTGGGGAGTCGCACCCTCGGTTTTTTCGAGCATCTTTTCCTTAATTTATATAGAAATGTTTGGTCTCATCTGACGCCTTTGAACGTAACAAGCTCTACAACGCAAGTGAAAATTTCGATTTCAATTTGCATTTTTCCATTAGTGAAATAGTAGTTATAGTGAAATTTATTATGCTATGAATGTATCTTATTAACATGAAATTATGAAATAAGTGTTTTGAGAGGAAATACATTTTTGTGAGAGCTGTATGTTATCAATCAATACATAATATCAGTTTGAAATTAGTAAACTCAAGACGGTATTATAATCAATTATTAGGTATCTGACGTAGTGACGTCCTTTAAAAACTCTTTAAATCTAAGTATTAGGTGTTAGTTAGTGGTCTTTCAGTTAAAGAGATGTGTGTGTGTGTGGGTATTTCAGTGTACCTACATTTATGTTACAATGTAGCCAATGTACTGTTGACTTAACTTTGAGTACACCCGAAGTAGTCATATTCTTACATTGTCAAGCACTTTGACTCGGGTTTGAACATCGCAATATCTTTGTCATTTAACTTTTTTACTACGAAAAATAATAATAAACATTCACAAAAACTTCACACTTAGATTACGGCAAGATTCTCATTTCTCGCAAAAAGAATTCTTTCTTACGATGACTTTCTTTAGTCGAATCGTTATTAAAAATATATCCCCTGCTCCCCTCCTAAGGAAAGTTGACTCATAATAAAGGACGGCATAATTTTTCCTTTTAAAACTTTTTGATTAGATAAAATAATGGGGTGGCGTGGGGTGGCTGGAGGCTCGCGGCGATGCGCCGATATCGGCTATTCTAATTGTTGTTCCTCCGCCGATGTTTACATTCCTTTGTAATTCAAAAAAATATACCACTTCGTTAAATCAGTGGGTACTTCTTAACAAAAATATTTGCCGACTACGAATGGAAAGTTGGGCCTAATTAATCGCGTTTGAACTTCAAAAAAATCGATGCCCCCATCCCTCTTCGGAGTTAGCACATAAAGCCGCCCTCTTTCTATCGATTTAAATTGAAAAAACATCGACAGTTGAGTTTGACATGTCGTTAAAGTTCGGCTGCTTTGTGTCGTTCACATCGCCTGTTTGTATTGATTCGTATTCATTTATTTAATTCATTGAACACTGTTTGCACAACCTGACAAATGACATTTTCGACAAGTAAGCAGTGAATGCAATGATTGCTTACCCTTTGAATTTTCTAGTTAAGCATGCAGTCATTCCTCATATGCGAGTCTAGAACCAGATACATGTATGACTGGTATTAACTCTACCATATTTGATCAGATAGTGTATGCATCATTATTATCCCAGTCGGTAATGAAGCAAATGCCAATTTAACCACACATGTAGGCACACACAGTAGTCTGCATGCGAATTGCAAACCCATTTTAGAATTTGCGGTTACAAATTTAATTCTGCAAGTACGGTTCTGCAAGAACTTCAATTAGTTGAGGTATTTTTTGTCCAAAATCGAGTTTAATAACTCCCCAAAATACAAAATGTCACAGACGCATTACTGGCCCTGGTTTAGGGTTGTCCCCCGTTCTTTTTTCAATTTAAACCGTTTGACAAGCCGCGCGTCGATCGCAGCTATGGCCTTTCCGATGCCATACAATGGCAGTTTTCAATAAGATTGGTTACACTACACTAAGCAATGCAATCAATCAAAATTGCATCGGTTGATAGACTCCACGCACGTTCGCCCCAACCTACCCACGATCCGCGATCGTTTGCGCTTGAGTTTTATGTGGCTATTCCTCGTTATTTTAGTTTTCGTCTGTTCTTATTTCAAAATTAATTAAAAAAGGAACGTACCTACAACAATCTCCAGAATATGTGAAGATGTCTAGGATAAATCTTGGCTCTTTGGCAAACATTTTGTAGAACTGTGTTATTAAAGTTTTCAATTGCACGATTTCGCGAAAATTGTTTTCATCTTGCTCTCGGCATTTTAATTATTTTCTGAAATACCTAAATGCAAAACACGTACACAAATGGAATCAAACTTACATAGCACATACAAGTAATTACAAACAACCAGCGATAAATCAGACCGAAGTTTTTACAGACAGTTGAATTACAAAAGCCAGTGATCATCGAGCGTGGAAACCTACGTAATTACAAACGTATGTGTACGTAATTAAATAAAAACACTGTCTATACCCGTTTAGCTAAGCCGCGTCGGTGTCAAACGGTGCATGAAATTCTAACAAAAACCCGACAATTATTCGATATATCTCATCACTTAGTTTTAATGACAGCTTTGCTACAATTTAACACCTCGCTGACAGCGCTTCGTAATTATTGGGTTTTAATAGCCGTTATTCTGTTGTTTTTATTTTAATTAATGTTCCAGTTTACACGACATGTTATGGACATATTTTGTGGGGCATTTTAGCCTTCGTCGTGTAAACGGGTGATTTTAAACGTGGAACATCGTATCATGCATGTTTACACCTTGGAAATTATCATGAGTTAGGGTACAGAAATTGATTTTGCATTTGCCGATTTATTTATTATTAAACTGACAAAGTATAATACTTTTTGCTGTTTATTTGTTTACATTTTAATGAGTAGTATACTGACCTACGTAATGCCATTGTCATTTTCTACACGTCTGTTGAATTCCTAATTGAAATCAAATACTAACCGTGTGTATTAAATCTAGGAATTCTACGAAAAATCGAAGATGACCCAATACCAGTAAAGGTTGTCACTAGGGACCATTGAATTACTATGGAAAGAGCAGTAGATAAACACACCACATGAAACTCTATATCTATTAAAAATATATATAAACCTACCAAATGGCGTTCCACATTCTGATTGAGAGACTAAATCCAAATTCATAAAGCAAATGACTAGTTAGAAACCACGAATAAAACCCCGCGATGTATCACCCTTTAAATAATTAATCAAGGAAAAAAAGTGTGTAGGAAACAGTGGGTAGTTATCATTAATACTAATAATAATTGGTGGGCTGTTATTTTACCCGTTTGAAACAACAAATTAGTGAATAATGAATGCATGAGTGCCGCCCACGAAGCGTTCCCAACATTTCTTCATTTGTCTTTGGTAGCGTTTTGTATAAATTATTTTTTTTACGTTTTTTTTTCAAACTTGAGTTCTGTAATTATAGTTTATGTCCGTTTAAATAGCTGCTATAACTTGATAAGTAGTTGTTTGGAATTTATAATGAATTTTATTTATTAGTTGGGTTTTTTTGGGTTTACTCGGGTAAATGAAATGAAAATTGTTTTGACTCGTGTAAAGTTGGTTTGAACAAAGTGGTGGTTAAATTATTTTTTAATGTTGATTAATGTGACAAATATACCTGATTTGGTATTTAGTACCTTAGCATATCTTTTTTTTTTTTTTTTTTTTTTCGGGTGGGAAATCATCAAATGGCTTCTTCCGCTCTGGGCGGAGCGGAAGGGAGTGTCAGACTGGACTGACTAAAACCCATCCATGTTCCTTCTTAGCCCTTTGCGTTCCAGGGGCACGGTATCTCTTTCGAACAACCCGCAGCCCTGGCAGGCATCGGCCCTCTCGGACCCCTTCCGATTTGCTGACATCTCCTTGAGGCGCGCGTGGAACACGAACGCGCCGTCGGCACGGTCTGTCGTCATAAGACGGACGGACGGTGAGCTAGCCCATTACTCACCGTCCACAGGCCCGCGCAAACGGTGGCCGGGGGCCACTGGTTGCCCCCCGATGCCCGGGGGCCTACCTTAGCATACCTTGTTGATGAGTCAAAATCGTCCTATCTTATTCATAAAAAAATACAAAAAAAAAAACAAAAAGAAACAACAAAAAGAGACAATTTACACCAAAATCAAAAAATCTAAATCAAAAGTCACTTATTCAAATTAGGCGGATAGTCAGCACATTTTAACGTCAAAATTACAAGAGACAGTCCCCCAAAACGCCCGCCCTACGCCACTTCCTAGTGGTCCTTTTAATCAACTCAAAATATTGGTCTCTCCCAAGCTGCGCGAAAACACAATATCCTCAGGTTTCCACATCCACTCTGACTGAGCTTTCTTCACAGCTTAAGACACCAAAACATTTTTCCGAATTTTCACAAAGCCTTTGCAATAATACCGTCGACTTATGTCCTTCTAAAGCTATAAACCGAATGGCATTGGCACACTTCCTCCCCTCCTAACTGCTGCTAATTAATAGCCCAGTACACTGACCTACAACAACTTTCCCATGAGTTTTCCTCCCTCCACTAATTTCCAACCCCTAACGAACCATCGGTTAACCCTGCAAACACGGACATGCAAATTAACCCTTTCTCCGCCGGCTGTTTGCGCAGTTTACACCGCTTTATTGAATTAAAACGAACTGGCTGACTTAATAAAAGGGTTGAGGGATGATACTGTGTTAGGAGATTCCGTTAATGAGTTCGCCCCCAAGGGCTCTGTGATTAGGTGAAGTTGTTTAATTATTATGGTAAAGGGTTGGCTTCGGTGCTAATGTGGGTTAATCGGTTCATCTTTGTCTTGGGGAACACCTGTTTGTTTGTATAGGCTGTGGTCTTATTGATGTTTCTATTGTTTTGTTTTTGTGTTGAGTGATTTGTTTTTGTTTTTCGTGTTTAAACATAGGTTTCTTTTTATCGTGACCAACATAAATTAAATGTCTCTAGCGGAAGCTTAATAGTTTTCTCTATCACATCTCAAAGGCATCTTACACCCGTACATACATTATAAACAAGTCAAAGAGATTACTTGAGTCATCATCATCATCATCATTTCAGCCCAAAAGACGTCCACTGCTGGACATAAGCCTCCCCCAAGTGTCGCCATATTGACATTTTGGGGGGTTTTGTCATAATCGCCACGCTTGGCAGGCGGGTTGGCGATCACAGTACGGTTGTTACAAAAGCACAGAGACCGCTGCTGCCCATTCTCTGGCAAGTCCCTTAGTCGCCTCTTACGACACCCACGGGAAGATATGGGATGGTGCTATTCTTTACGTCCGACACCATACAGAGTAAAAGTCGGTAATTATTTAAGATACAATTTTTTTATTCTGTAGTATTTTTATTCGTTAGTAATTTCAGTCAAAGGTTAGCATTCATAGCTTTGCTTTCTTTGTCGGTTATTACTTCGTTTAGATTACTTGTCTATTTCATAAGTAATTACTTAAACTTGGCCATAGATACGGGTGTTAGAAGATCATATCAAATTAAGCAAACTACAAAACCACTGAGTCGAAAGAGAAAATTCATTACAAGGAGATTAAAAAGAAAGCTCAAAAGAAAATCTCTGCAAAGGAAACTGTAATAAACTTCCAAGCAGATTTAAGACACAATTACCATAAGCAACTTCCTACGGTGAAAACAAAATCCACCCCTCTGTGGTGAAGGTCCTGAAAATCAAAAGTTTTCCAACAGGAAAAGCCGGGATTGTTCAAATGAGCGAGTGTCCGCCCGCCCATCCGCGTTAATTGCTTAATCGCGTCGTCGGGGGCGGCTTTAATTGGCCAGTCTGACCACTTAAGCCCGGCCAGGGGCCGACAATTTCCGACAACGTCCGACAACTTCCGACAAGTTTGAGTCGGTAATTACAAGGCGCGATGTTTAATTACGCTCCGTCGCGCGCTCGGACACCAAGAATTAATTACTAAGAACTCCTGCCTTGAGGGTTCGTGTTGCTTACAAACGGCTTTCCTTGAGTTTGAGGTTTTTGAATCGCTGCAAAGCGCTTGTTTTATTTTTATGAATAATTAACAAGGGGAAATGTTTAATGATATTGCCGCTTTGAAAATTTTATTGAAGTGCTGTTTTTTTGCCGAAATTTCGAGATTGCTGTAATCAAGTTTTGAGCTTTGGTTTTAACTTTTCCGCTTTTCTTTGTCGGTTTTTTTTTCGTTTCATATTTTATGCATTGTACTGGAGAACATGGAAACATAACACTTCCAAAATCAATCATAGTTCTGACCATACTTTTTAATCTTTTATTTGATTTGATCTTGGATGCGTTTACAACAATTTAAACTAACATACGCAAACAGCCAGACCCGGAACTACTATCTGTAGGCCATACAAATATTTGTTCCGTGCGGGGATCGAACCAGCGACACGCAGCGCAGCAGTCGATCGCTCAACCACTGCGCCAACCGTGTCAAGTTTTAACTTTCCTACACCAAACACTTCTAAACCTTGACTCTTCTCAAGCCCATCTATTGCCACGTGTGTGCTAATTATAATTACCATTTAAGACTGAGGATACGTCTCGTGGAGGCGGCACTTACCTACACTGACGTCCACCGGACACCAGCTCATTGTTTAATGGCAGATACTGGGTCACCCGCTTTAGGCTATCGGATGAGATACGCTTCCTAAATAGTGGTGCTGTGAATGAAATGTACGATTATCTTTTCTTGTGTTTTGTTAAGTAGTGTGGCATTCTTATTTAGCGTAATGTCGTTCATGTTTAGACTTTTAAATACAGGTAGGTAGGTACAAGTCCTGTTTTCGATGAGATTTCTTATAGCAGAAATGTCGAATTTTCAATACAAACTCGTTTTCTTATTTCCTGGGATGTATATTGAAACAAAATCATGAAGTAAAGTTTTGACCCAGCGGCTAGGCTGAGCGTTTTGTCTCTTAACTTTAATATTTTTTTAGGATTTTTGAGAGACGTTACAATTTATGAAATTGCATTAGTCATGTAGCTGAATATTAGTAAAGAAAAGACTTAGAACTAAACCTACTCTAACTCATGAAACAAATGACGTAGCAATCTGTCTCACTATGCTAAATGAATTACTTACCGTAATCGCAATCTATAAAACCAAAGAAATATCTCACTAGATGGAAGCCAGCGAGAAAATTAAAGAAATCTGAAAGTGATCACAGCAAACACGTAATTTAATATCAATCAAGCAGCCCGAGAAAATTACTGGGAACGAGAAAATGGAATTAAAAGAACACGGATGCTAACAAGTCTCGATTACAAATTAAACAGAGTGAGTGTCAGCGCGATGCCGCTGATTTAAGGAGATGAAAAAGAATCTAATTACAACGAGACTCCGTAGCCGTTCTTTAATTGAGAACTTTATACCCCCCGCCACCGCACCCCGCACCTCCTCGCAGGAGTGTTCCGTCCTGTTTGCATTTCCCCCCTAATCGCGCTCCGGCGTCGATTACATTTTTTTAACATTTTTTAATTTCGTTCGAGCTTTTAATTTTCTTCGCGCGCCTTTCTTTTATGCGGCGTTTTTCTTTTCCGTTCGCCCGGCGATATTTCTCACCGCCATTATACCCGCCGTAATGAGATTTTCTTTCATTATGTTTAATCTCCCGATTAATTCAAATGTTAATCTTCTTTTTCCACGTAGCTTTTTATGGATTAAACGTTACCGTGGCGAAATACAGAGGCGTCGCAATCAACTACGGATTTCGGGCGCGACATTTAGAAATAATTAAGAAACGTGACGTTCTTCCGGCCGGTCGGGTGGCGGTACCTACTACCGGCTACCAGTGGGGGGTGTCCGAGTGAGATCGGCTCGCCGATTAGATCGTCAATAATTTAATTCGCAACAAATTCAAAACGCCGGTCCGCCCCCAGATAGGTGCGTCGAGACGTGTCCGGAACGCCAATGGCGAGTCCAGGAGTCGGCAAATTGAAAACACCTCCGGCGCGGCTGTAAACACGTCACGTGATTTAGGTTTTAATCAAGTAGGGACGCACCGCCCCGCCGTAATTGTGACAAATCCTCTGTTTGTCCGAAGAAACTTTTAACTCGGCGGCGGAACGGGGCCGGAACGGCTCTTCGCACGTGCCCGGGGAGGGAGACGCTTTTTTGTCGACACATGTGCTCCCTTCCCTCCTCTCGCCTGCTCGGGCTCTTGATTAATTTTTAATATTTTTTCTTCCAGTTCACGTACGCAATTTTCACTTTACCGCTTAGACAGCGCAGTTCGATCGTCTCTGCTTGAAATACGGACGTTACGCACTCTCGGTAAATCTATTAGGAGTGCTCTACTTACCGCCCATACGTATTATAGTTGCATCATATGCAGACTAACATTCTTTCGTCTAGTTAGCGTTAATGCGCGTCAGTTGTTAGTGCTAAACGTTTATTTCGCCCGCGCTACACCTACATACCTCATTAACGAATTAGCAAGACTTGCAATTGTCGCACTTAACGCCGGTAATAAACTCAATAAAGATTAAACTCAGAGACGCGACGTTTGAACAACTGATTGTTGTCCTTATTAACATTGATGACACTTAAAAATGAAGTGGCACTTAAGGCTGGATTTAATTTCTACAATGATTACTGTCAATCTAACTATACACTTTTGATGAATGAGAGCCAATGATGTATGTAGAATAAGCGCGGCTGTCGCGTCTGTAGAAGTACTACGGTAATCGGAAGAGCACGTATTGTGCATGTAATCTGTCGCAATTATCGCGTGGCGCATATCCCGATTAGACGCGGCGCGACGACAATTAGGTCGGCGGACACTCGCGTTAACCTGCGCAATGAGGATACGGCTAAACACCGCTCGTTGTGCCAAAACGACCGACATGCGCTTATTAACGACCTCAAAGCTAATGGAAAAAATAACCTCTAGCAGAAATGAATGGTCAGCACACACAGCCGCTCTCCCCTATTTATAAATCACATCCGCACTCTTTGTAAATTCACCTTAGCGGCCCTCCCTCCCGAGTTCAAAGAGTGCGCCGTCCGGGGCAATGTCCAAATTATAAATTCGCATTAGATCGGACGCGCACGGTTCGTTTACCATTTCATTTTGGTTCAATATCGCCACTCTACTTTGTTCCACACACTCCCCCCGGCCCGCGCTCACCCCTACGCCTTAAGACGCCGGGAAATATCTGCGTTTTAAGCTATATTTCTTTCATCCCTCATTTTTGCAGTTCGTAGCAATCTGAAATCCAACACGTCCCCCGCAGGGGTCTCCTTCCTCCTCGGGTGGCGACCCCCTATTCTTATACCCGGATAAAAAAAGCGATATCTATTTATAAAATGTACGCACGCATATACGTGGCGTGTGTGGACGCGGCATTAGCGCATGTGTGTGAGGGCGGGCGCGTGTGTGCGTGCCCGCTCATTTGCAAACCGTCTCCTGAGATAACGTCCTCTAGTCGGTTATCCCGTTCTTATTGCCTCCATCTTTCCTTGATTGCTGTGTGTGTGGAAAACTTTGGAGCTCTCTCACTGATGGAAATTGATTTTGTCGCTGAAAACGAAAAAGTTACAATACGTCTTATTTCGAGACGCGCTGTTGTTGTTGAGTCTTTCATGATTCAACGTCGAACGAAAAAAGAATGGAGGCGGTGCTTGAATGTTTAAAATTGGCAAGTTGTTTCATAAGGCTTTTAATAATTAAAAAGGAATCGTGAGCGAGAGTATGAAGCGGAGAACTATTCTAAATAAGTAATCGGTGGGAGCTGTGCGCCGGTGGTGGCGGCGTCGGCGGCGTCGGCGGCGCGGTGGAAAGCGGCGGCGGCGCCCACGTATGAACGTAATTATAAAAATTGAAGGCAACTCGAGACCCGCTCCTTGGGTCTCCCTCGCTCCCGCAGCGCCGTGCATTTTTTCGTACATATTAAAGTCCCCGCCGCCCGCTGCCCGCGTCACTTCGCCCCGCGACTCCTCTTTTTAATCGATTTTCCCGATACAAGGGGTGAGTCCTCTGGGGTGAATGTAATTTTTTATGCGTTTTTTTCGAAGGAGGAGACCGTCGCCGGAGGTGCCATTACGCCACGGCTTGTTGAGAATATTTTAATTATAAAGCATTAGCGCGTTTTATGATACCACTCGCGTTCGAATTTATAAACGATCGAGAGCTAAAGTAATTAAATATTTGAATGCGGCGAGATTTCCGCGGGGACTTGGAGGAAACAGGGATAATGGACGTGGCGGCCCGTCCGCTCAGCGTTAATATGATGGATATAAAATTCGATGAAATTATTGGTTAATGGCCTTTAGAATTGCTTTGGGGCTGAAATGATGTTTCAGCGTTTTCACGTAGAGTACATTTGTTTGATGGTACCTTTCGTGGAGCTAAATAATTAATCCTTGTTTACATTCGAGTAGTTCGTACTTATAAATGTTTTCTGTATCCTGTTAGTTGAGATAGGCCGGTGCCTGATTGATGACTGTAGTCAGTCGAGGCGACCGCTCCCTGCTTCCCTCCGTCCAACGATTATCGCTTCAGATTGCGGGACACTTTATTTGTTCAGCAAAAAATAAGGTTTTTCAATTGGCCCCTTTTGTGATAACATCAGTTTTGTTCGTTCTTCTTAAGTGGGATCAGTGTATGAGGCCAATTTTCCATACACGTCGCACTTATCGTTCATGACATGGCGTTCTTAATTCAGTCCTCAATCACCTTCTCTGCCTGTGTCTGTATTGATACTTGATATCTGCATTATTATCTGCCCTCTCATAGAGAGGCTTTGTCCCAGCAGTGGGGAACATATAGCCTCATGGCTATATGTTCCCTATTATCCTCAGCATCTCACTCCTTTTGATTTCGCACTCACCCAAAATCAACACTCAACTAATATTTGGTATCTTCATTATTATTTCCCTCTCACAAATAAGAGAACTGTGTGCCAAAAATAGTAACATCATTAGCTGATTACGATACTTATTTTCATCAACATCTCTCTTTATTTCGATCTCGCACTAACCCCATTATTCGCTAATTCACACCAACAATTCTCGCCTTCTTAAGACGCATGATGAACAAACGTGTGTCGTACTCCACACTAATTCGATTAGCAGTAAGTGAACACAGTACAAAGCGGATTCATGTATTTACACCGGTATATAGGCGGCGGAGAAAACGGCTGACACCTAGGGTTTCATGCCAACTAGCGTCTTAGAGGTGTTAGCGCGCCCATTTGTTGTGTAAGTGGGTTATAATGCTTGCGGGGATATATTAACACGGGCATCGTGTAATAGGTTTGTACGATTTTTGTTACAACAAAACAACGTACAAACAACGTACACAGCTACAGCTGTTGCCTGTAGTTTTACCCATGTACAGACAGCGTCATTAAGTAGTAACCCCCCTGGCGTACTCGACCGGACTGTAGAGGGGTTAGCACATACTAACGCTGTCTGTACTTGGTAGTCAAGAGTCCCTATGATTGATATATTGTCACTGGGTCTTGGATTCTCGGCTTTAAGATTCATCATCACCCTTTTGGCTTCAAACCTGGGAACCCATTTATGTGTTATATAATTTTACTAAAGTACAAAGTTATAGTGGTAGTCGTAGAAAACCCCAAAGATCGCTTTTATTATCCTGAATCCAGATTGAAACCTCAAACGTATTTTTTTATTTGCAACAAACAATATGTCCACTCGGTATTATTCATCATCATCATCATTTCAGCCCGAAAGACGTCCACTGCTGGACATAGCCCTCCCCAAGAAGGGGGGGTTTTGCCATAATCGCCACGCTTGGCAGGCGGGTTGGCGATCGCAGTACGGTTGTTACAAAATGCACAGAGAACGCTGCTGCCCATTCTCTGGTAAGTCCCTTAGTCGCCTCTTTCGACACCCACGGGAAGATATGGGATGTGCTATTCTTTACGTCCGACACCACACAGAGCAAAGCAGCGCTCGCAGCAGCAGCGAGCGAGCAGCGCTCGGTATTATTATCCTAATATAACGTCATTTGTAATCGAAATAAGCACGAAAGATTTTAACTTCTCGTGAACAGAAATCCTTATCAACCACCAGTCCAAACAAACATACATATCTAATCACAACCACATCGTTACTCCACCATGAGTAGATGACACAGAAAACATTCCCCACTAAATAATTGCCATGCACAAGATCGATCTCATACGTTTCCCTGAGCTCTACAAACAAGGAGCCAAGTTCAAGTCTAACCTCCGCAGTCCGTTAGTCTAATTGCTCGGACATCCCGGACAGTGATGGGACGGACGCCTGTCCGAGCTGTCCCGGAGATGTCCGGGAGAAACGCTCTCGGAATACACTGCTCCGATAATACTGGCTTTGTGGGAAGATTGATTTGGTGATAGGGCTTTATGTAAATTTTGTTGAACGTTCTTGGAGCAAAGGTTAGGAGTTTGTTAATGTTAATGTTGTTTGGGGGTTTTAATTTGGCTGTTAATTGAATAAATAATTAGTGTAAGGTAGCACATTAAGGCGAAACGTGTACTTAGAGAAATATTCTTTATGATTTAAGCAGAGCAATAAAAAATACCGGATCAAAATCGTTGGGGAGGCCTTATAGACTAGCTGATGAAGATGAAAAATTAAATGAAACGATGTTACGAAAGTACGTTTTCTAAGCTCTGTATTGGAATCAGATAAATGGTGCTCTTTCAGAAGGTTTTTGTCCAGTCAATTACAAATCTGCATCTTAAAGGTAAAACAATAAGACAGCTACAGAAATAACACCTAGAAACACTTTTCAGTCCAATCTATTGCTGCCAATCACCAACAGATACGTCTGATACCACCAGGTTCCACGTCCAAGTCCTGATTTAATTACCATCCATCAAGCATTGCATTGGACCCCAGTATCGCTGGATCAGACCCCGGACCCGCCCAATACGGGTCTCGATAATTGTTGTTGTTAATATACGTCGCGTTTTGGAGACATGTCATGTCGTCACTGTCTTGTTTGGTGAAAAATTTGTTGTTCTATGTGAGACTTTGGGTATTGGAAATTGGGTGACTGACTACAATTATTTATTTATTTTTTGATGAACACATCGGAAGTGGTTGAACAACATTTGGAGAGGATGAGTTTAAATTTGAAGAAAATGGTCTGTTGGAGGATTTCCATTCGCTTAAAGTTGATGATGGCAAAATTAGGCGAGCGTCTTCATCAGCATTAAGTAAACTTACCTTATTAAAGAGCCTAAAAAAATAAAAAAATAAACCAGAGAATACAATACACCTTAAAATACCTTCCAAGTAAAAAAAGAAGACACTTAATCCCTTATAAAGGAGTTGACGCAATGCTCAAATCTCGAGCAGCCTGCGAAAGTCTGCATAATGCGTTGTATAGTCCAATAATAGCATCCTTAATGAGATGTAAATGAGCGAAGAAATACCCGACTCAGGCCGTTATAATAACACGTAACGACCTACAAGCCCGGATTAAGAAGCCCTTTGACTTAAACTTGCCCATCGGACCAAGTGGACGACCTAACCCGGAGAAAACCAACGGATAATCAACTTTATTACACGCCGTAAAGGTAGAATTCTCGTCGTGGGATTTAAATCGTTAGGTGCGATGTGTGGTCGTGTTAGCAGCACAATAGTGTGGCTATTTTGAAACTAATTGGCAGAAAGGGTTGCGAATTAACGTCAGGGCCAACGTGTCGTGGCAGCCGGCTTTGTGCCACCGACGCTTGATAAATAAGAATAGGAATTATAATAATATTAAGACAGATTATTTTACAGGGATTATAGAAGCTAAAGCGGATATATAAAACGGTTAAGCCGCACCAGAATAAATTATATCAAAATGGTTTGAGTTGCTAATAAATAACAATGTATCCGTCATGCACGTCAAGACCAAATGCGACCTTTTACTTTGTCCTACATTAGAACAAATGCTAAGCTGGCTCAATTAGCTTTTGAATTCCACTTGAGCCATGTACGGTGTTCATTACCATTAGAAGGAACATGACATACGTATGAGCAGTCCCTAAGGCCTCATTACACGAAACACGACTGGCCAATCAGCCCGAACGATTGTTAAGAGGCTGATTGAAAGCCGCATGGTTTCGCACGGGATTGTTCAAGATACCGGCTGCGATTAAGGTCCGTATCGCATCACTGGAATGGTTACGAACTTAGATCGACCATCGAAAGGAGCTTAACGTTAGAAATGCTTTTGTTTATTCCACTTCCTAATGATTTCTGATTAGGAGTAATTCTGTGGCTGTATTGTTTAATTTGCCCTGTATAGTGTCGGACGTAAAGTATAGCACCATCCCATATCTTCCCGTGGGTGTCGTAAGAGGCGACTAAGGGACTTGCCAGAGAATGGGTAGCAGCGTTCTCTGTGCTTTTATGACAACGATACTGCGATCGCCAACCCGCCTGCTAAGCGTGGCGATTATGGCGAAACCCCCCATGTTATGTCAATGTGGCGAAACTTGGGGGAAGCCTATGTCCAGCAGTGGACGTCTTTCGGCTGAAATGATGATGATGATGATTGTTTAATTTTCAAAACCAAAATGTATTTTTTGTGTATATTCTGAAAATTCTATTCTGCACTTAGTCAATGTTTAAGCATTCCTTTTTACTATTACGTTTTTGAAACGTAAAATGCGCTTGCAAAGTATGAATAAAAACCGTCGAAATGACGTAGACAGTACATAACTATCTTTAAGTTCTTTGTTCTCGAGTTCATCGTCAAGCACCACTTTAAGCTTCGCTGCTCGTTCCCCGATATAAAACTCGATGGCGACTCAAAACCTATGTATTATGCATTCGTGAATATAAGCCGCATAAAGCAGCGTCCGAATCAATTACAGAGCCGGGCCGGGCTCGTTAGAAACGCATCACGCATGTACAATCGCCTCGCAGTAAGGTAAACACTGTTTATCTGGTGCTAACCTATTGCGAACAATGGGACTCCCAATTTGGGCTGCAAGACGACGAGATCGACCGATCATGTTTTACTTTTCGTCCCTCCCATGTATTTGAAACGTTGACTTTATCTTTGCTTAATGTAAACAATTTATTGATGAATAACGAGACATGTTACGTATTTGCACAATTACAAGGATAAAGTTGAAAGTTGAAAAAACGTGTAAAATTGTAGCTCGGTCGAAAGGTCAGTTCACGGCTGCGGGCCGGCCCTCGGCCCTCGGTGTAAGTGGATTAACCCCTTTACAACGCGCCCGAGTGTCACACGAACGTGTGTCGGTAATGTCGATATTTGACGCTCTCCGATGCGATTTGCCAATCCCCTTAGCCATATGATACGTAGACAGATGCAGGATACTAACACGTGGCGTTAATGGTGTTAATTCTTAATTATCTCATTATGCTAATTACTTTACATTTATAAACGCATTATTCTCTGTTGTTACAGGACCTAGTGTCGTCCCCGCTGCTCTCCAACCACAACCACAAGGCTTAATAGTGGAGACGGGGAACGGCGCCAGCGTGCTCCAGCTACCAGCGAGCACGCTGGAGCAGATCCGGCACATCGCGGCGGACCCCGGCGCGTCCACGCTGCGTCTGCCGCCGCCCGCCAGCGAGGCGCCGGCGGGCGCGCGTGAGCTCGACTTCGACCTGTGCTACGTGTGCAAGCACTGCAAGGTGGCGTTCCCAACACCGGCGCCGCTGCAGGTGCACCAGGCGCGCGCGTGCTACTCGGGGCGCGAGGCGGCGCGCGGCGTCATCCGCGTCGTGCAGCCGGCGCTCGAGTGCCGCGTCTGCGCCGGCGAGCGCTTCCGTACGGCGCACGAGTTCCGGCGCCACGCCGACACCGAGCAGCATCGCCGCAACACCCTGCCGCAGCCGCCGCTGCTGCAGCAGCCGGAGACCCTCACGCACGAGATGGAGGATGTAGTGAACCAGATCACACTGCTGGCAGCCCGCGCCGCGCAGGACACCGCCCCCCCCAAGGACCCGAACGCTAACTTCTGCGCGCCCGGGCCGCGCTTCCAGCCCCCCGGCGAGCTCCCCCTGGCGAGCGCCGGACACTAATCCTACTCTGAAGAAATGTATAGTTACTATCTATTAGAGCCCCTCGCTCTCTCCGTTGTCCGACAACGCAGCAGTTCACTATTAGCTCTTAACGCTTCTTTTCGTTGATGAATGTCGCCGCAGAAGCGGCACTTTCCTAGTTATATTTAAAGCTTGTAGTTGTTTAAGAATAGGTTAATCGGGAGCCAGCTGCCGGTAGCTCTGCCGTCAGTGGGCCCCACGCCGGCGCCGCGCACTGGGAGGCGGCGCCGGCGAGCGCGCCCGGCCGCGCCGCGCGTCCGCACTTCATATCATACGTTAGACAGGTTTTATTATATACGTTTATCGTTGCGGCAGCGCGCGCGCCGCGGCTGAGGACGCGCCTCACACTCTCAACATCAATTCCCAGGAAAGCAAGTTCCTATCTTTATGGCATATAATATTATCGATATTGATAATTACGATTTAATTATTGTTTAAAGCTATGTAATACATACATATAATCGTTCTAATTTTAGGCATAGATACGTTCTCGTAAGAAGTTCCTGACGCATCGTAAATGTATGGAGATATATATAGTGATATACGTATATGATTTTTTTAAACATGAAGCGAAGTTAGGTACGTATGTTAGGCAGTAGAGCGGTCGTCCTCTCTCGCGGGTTCCACGCTCAGGAAACGGCGTGAACTCACGCAAACGCAACTGAAACTAAATGCAAATACGACGAGTATGTGTAGTGCGGCTTGTCGCTCGCACAGTGCTTACATCACGTCGACTCGCTGATGTGCACTGAGCGGCGCCGCACGTTCGCGCGACACGATCGCCCGCGCGGCTACCGCGGTACCGCGCGGCGAGCAGCCCCTAGCGCGCAGAGCCGCCCGCGGAGACGCGACACCGCGTAGGCTTATTGGTAACACTTAATTATAATAATTATTATCGTAGCAAACTTTTCCAAAACGAACGAACTCGAAACTCGGGCTGCGCGCTAGCGCTCAGCCTACCTCGCAAACAAGTGAGTTTATTTTGGAACTAAGTGTGATTCTTGAATTTTTATTGATATTGTAACGATTATTAGTAGTGGCGTAAGTGAGTCCAGTGTCCGAAGGCGAGGGGGGTTGGGGGCGAGGGGGGAGTCGCGAGCCGCGCGTCTCGCCCCTCGCCTCCAGCTTCGACCGCTTTACCGAGTGCGTGGAGTCCCTAATATTTTCGATGGCACAGATCACGTTATTAAAAATATTTTACATATTTACATTTTATCTAGCGGAGTGTACTACAATATTTTATCTACGAGTGGATCCTACTACAACATTGAGTTTGTTTTTTTATAAAGTGCAATGTTTTATTCCACCGGTTACCGGTCCTTGTTATGTGTATACATGCTGGTGTGTGTGCAATGTGCCGATGTTCGGGCGCGCCGCCTCTCCTTCGGTTTACTGCTCCCAGCGGCGTCTGGGGTTACACGTCAACGTTATTATTGCAAAAATTACATTTGAAATTGAAATAGATTTTTATATATGATATTTGAGTCAATACCAATATAGATGAAAGTGTAATATTTATCTGTCAATACACGATTGAGCTGGAAGGCAGTGGTTGTGAGGAGATGGCGTGTCGTGGGAGGCGGCTCGCTCGCACATTGGCGGTCGCGAAGGCGCGCGTCTACAACACAATTATTTTGTTTGATTAGTGTTTAATATTTGCGGCTCATTGTTGCTCGGTTACGTTCAGAGCTCCACCGCTCCACCGCGCGACGTGACGACGGTTACTCGTTCGCAGAGATATTTATTTTGATTGGTTTGTACTCGGGAGTATATGTACGTGTAAGTTTGAGTTAGTGTAGGTGGACGTGTGGGTAGTGCGATGTTGTGTCTCCGCGCGGCCAGAGCCCGCGGAATGAATCATGGTTCCTATGTATATTTCAATATTATCGCATCTAGAGTTTCACTATACTTTCCGAATACAAATTTTAATATTTAAGATTAATTCGGACTAGTCTGTTGTGTCTGCAGCTAGAGGTGCCGCCACGGCCATGTTGTTTGTTTCTTTATATAGTCTTGTTTACTTCATTCTCGAACACTCATGTATATTTCATTTATTTTTGTTAATAGTGAAACATTTTTGTGTAGAATTTTAAAGCCCTCTAGATATTACATAATGTTGGTTACGAATATTAGTTTATGATCGTAAAAAGGTAGCATTCCTGTCTATCATAGTTCCTAATACTGTATTGTAATACTAAAATTATTTTAAAGTTCTTTACTAGTAAAATATACCGTTCCTACTATTTTAAATCTGTGACAAGATGTTAAATGTATACAAGAAAAAAATCAAGATTCACTTTCGATTTTGTTGGTATGTTAAATGAGGTGTTCTCTGTAATTTATTTTTGGTACAATCGGGAAAAGTTCCTTTTTTAACTATTTATAAAACTAAAGTCTGTTATACGATTGTACGCGGATTTTTCGAAATTATCACTTGACTAAAGAATAAATGGAATTTTCTCTAATTGTACCTGTATTAATGTTAAAGTATAATTTATCATAATTTAATACATAGTTGGATGTGAAACTGTCAACTAACTAGCTGGTTTCGTAGCAATAGTTTAAGTTTGTCCCGCATGAGACGTGTGCTACGCAGCACTCTACGCGTGCTACGCGCCTACGACGACATCCGTAGCCGACAACAGATTACGAATACATTGTCAAGTGTAAATGGTAAAAATAAACTCAAAGTTAGTTTATCAGATTCTGGAGTTTCATTTGTTTTCTCATTGAAGCCTAATCATAAACCCAATTATAAATAAAAGAACACTAAGTAGATACAAAACTTTCATAATTATTCGTAGCGCCAGTCGTAGCACAGCAGATTGCTACGAAAAGAAATTAAAATTTTATTTGCTGAAAAATTACATGATATCCGAAAATATACCGTAATCATGTTGGAATAATTACTAACTACAAGTTTTAAGAGTTAATAAATGTAAAGGATACGGTTTCAGGTGTGTCATAGAAGGCACAAATATAGTTTGCAATAATCACATTGCACGCCCATATAATATACAACACAGATACACAAGCTTAAATTAAAAACAGCATTTTAACACTACCTACCTACATACAGTTATAATAAGTACTAATATTAGGTACTAAATTGTAATCATGAGAATTCTTGTTTGTGATTTTACTCAAAATAGGAGGTATTTTATGGTTGTAAATTACGCTTCTGAATAAAGGTACACGAACAAAAGAAAAAAGGATACAGTCTTGTAATAAAGGTACATAATACAAGTTAGTGATGTTGGTATTAATTTCAAATAAATAAGTACTTAATCGACCTGTATCTAAAGAATCATTCGTACTATATTTCAACATTTACCAAGAAACTGTCTGATCTGCCGTGTCACACCTCAACGCCCAGAAAATACTGAAAAAAAAGAATTTGAATCGTAAGTATAGTCTGTATAGAAGGTTACCTACAAACAATATTAAAAAGATACTTGAAACAGCAACACGACTGCATCAGAACAAATGAGAATTAGGAATCTCGAAAAGATAATACTGGCAACTCACTGATTCATATAACCTTCAGAATAGGCAGATAACTCAAATATTTGTGAATGGCCAATAACCTACACTAAATATATCTAGACAAACACAAGATACAACTTTAAAAAAAAAACCATTACGCGAAATTAGCGTCACTAGCTATAAAAAGATTTTACATAACCCCTACTATGACGTCTTTAAGCAGTCTTGTTTACTCTTATTCCAGTGTGGGAAAGAGAAGGAGCTATGCAGGATATTAGGCCATCTCTTTCCCACACTAGAAAAAGAGTAAAACAATAATGTTTTAAGACGTCATGGTAGGTCACCTGGTTGGGTTAAATAGGAAAAATAATTTGACAGCTCGTATTTGCTACAAATTATTACAAGTGTCAAATAATTCTCAATAAATAATATTAACTAAATATAATTTCCGGTTAAACCTGACGATCGTATAAACTGGTTAGTTATGACTGTCACTAGCTGTCATTTGTGGACAATCCGACAGCTCAATTGAGTCGCCAGTGCGAGTAATATTGAGCCTTGATATGTATTAAACTATTGAGTTAACTGTGCGACAAGTAAGGTAAACAGACGTAATATGAGTCACAATTGGTGGTTTGAGGCCTACATGTCACTCGTCTTCATTATTTAGTAACACACACACATTTAAGTCATACAACTAAATTATCGAAACTAGACTAGGTACTTATTAAGTTGATAAATGTGTTATAGGGGGCCCCTAAATTTTAAAAATTGTTAACGCTCTACTTTGATACCTATACAAGCTGTCGTTTCGCATCCTCGTAAAATTCAAGGAGGTAACTATGCTAATGATTCTCGACCCGAATCAATAACAAAATAGGTAGCAATTTTTTGAAAAACTACCGTATTTAAACAACTAAAAAAAGCAGCGTTTATTAATCATTTATTTATTTGTGTAGACACAAATAATTTAACAGGTCAATCAATTAAGATACAAGAGCACAAAGGTACTGCTTATTTAAAAAGAAATTTCTTCCGCAAGTGGAAAGTGTTTCTTTTGCGATTGGAAAGTTGGATTAGAAATGTAGACACAGTATGTAGAAAAGATAAAATAGGAAGGAAGAGCTTCAAACAAACATAATACCAATATAAAATAAGCATACATACAAATAAATACATATATAAAAATATTAAATCTAAACTTTAATAATAATATTATAAAGAGGAAAGATTTGATTGTTTGTTTGCATTGAATAGGCTCCGAAACTACTGGTCCGATTTGAAAAATTCTTTCAGTGTTAAATAGCCCATTTATCGAGGAAAGCTGTAGGCTATATATCATCACGCTACAACCCATAGGAGTGAAGCATCAATGAAAAATGTTGCGAAAACGGGGAAAATTTGACGCAAACGAAGTTGCGCCGGACAGCTAGTAATTAATAATTAACCAGGGAACGTAATTTTTATGGGTTATTTATGTCTTTTGTGACAACCTCCTGAATTTTGACGAGGATGCAAATCTACACCTTGTATTAGTCAGTAATTAACGATGGATGGTCTGTGTGAAGAATTATATGGGTAGAAAGGAGGTGACAACTGAGATGACGAGTAATAGAGAAGTATGGAAGAAGAAGACATACTGCGAATACCCCAAATAAATTGAGATCAGGGCAGGAGAATGAAAAGAAAACCTATAGTAGGTGGCCCACCATGACGTCTTAAAACATTATTGTTTTACTCCTTTTCCAATGTGGGAAAGAGATGGCGCTAGACATCCTGTATAGCTCCGTCTCTTTCCCACACTGGAATAAGAGTAAAATAATACCACTTTAAGACGTCATGGTAGGCCAGTAGGTCACAGCTGGTTCATACGCCTGTCCAGACCCTTTCAGTCATCTAGCGAAGATCGTTGCTACTTTGTACCGGAACCTGCAAACTAATTAAA
Organism: Cerastis rubricosa; assembly: GCA_949152445.1. Taxonomy (NCBI): domain Eukaryota; kingdom Metazoa; phylum Arthropoda; class Insecta; order Lepidoptera; family Noctuidae; genus Cerastis; species Cerastis rubricosa. Next base: position 9,141,094 of record OX424542.1, on the reverse strand, counting down.
ATAAGGAATACAACTACACTGTACTTACAATACATAATTGTAAGTAGTCATCATCATCATCATCATCATTTCAGCCGAAAGACGTCCACTGCTGAAAATAGGCCTCCTCCAAGTTTCGCCACATTGACATAACATGGGGGTTTCGCCACGCTTGGCAGGCGGGTTGGCGATCGCAGTACGGTTGTTACAAAAGCACAGAGAACGCTGCTGCCCATTCTCTGGCAAGTCCCTTAGTCGGCTCTTACGACACCCACGGGAAGATATGGGATGGTGCTATTCTTTACGTCCCACACCATACAGACAAGTTGTAAGTAGTATATGATTCTAAATACTGAGCATGAGGACCTGGGTTAGATTCCCGGATCGGGCAAAGTGTTATTGGGTTTTTCGATCAGTAATTTCTCAAAAACAGCCACGGAGTCGGGATTTGATCGCTGTTGATTGCAATAGGCTCGTCCCCTATTACATGGAACTTAAACATTATTGGCGAAATGTGGATGTACTATTAGATACACCTCTGCTTCATCCTCTGGGGATAACAGGCGTGATGTTTATGAATCTAAATAATAACAAAGGGTATTGAAACTACGCTAAAATCTACTGTTTATAAATTGAAGCTGTATAATTGTTAATTGTTTGTAATTAGTAATTAAGTATAAATTTTTGTATGCCAAATGGTAGAATGTACCAGGAACAAATAATTACTAAGTAATGTAACAACCAATATATGTACCTACAATACAAATAAATTATTTCTATTATATTCTATTAACTGGTTCTTTATATTCTTTTAACATGGGTTCGTTCTTCTCTACGAAAGTACAGCTGCTTTTCAAAGAAAGTTTCAATGTGCTTTTATGTTCCCGACATGATAGTGAGGTAATCTGAAACTACATAAAATGGTTTCGAGAGTCGTAAATCACAAGCACCTATAAATGCTAGAAGACGATCTTTTCTACAAAACGATATTACTCACCAAAACAAACTAAAATCACATTGCAAAATACTTTGCAATAGGTCATAATGGAGATACATACAGATTTCTTGGAGGTCCTCGTTGGTCTACCGGTACTGATGTGCATGAAGTGCTAGGTTCGATTCCCAGGTTTGCCAAAGGGTTATTGGGATTTCCCATCAATAATTTCTCAGTATCCGTAGTAATTTTGTGTAGTACACCACTGACTACCCCTTTTTTTTATTTTTTTATTTTAATTCCATAATGTCAATCCAAAGGTTGTCTGGAAGATATCGCTATCAGCGATAAGACCGCCGTTGTAACCATAAAATTGTTAGTTTTGTAAGCCCGTTATGTTTAATTTTTGGTGTACAATAAAGTTTTATTCTATTCTATTCTATTCTATTCTATCCGCCACTAAGTTTGGATTTGTACCCGGTTGATGGATTAGGCCCATCTCCTATTACATGGGGCTTAAACGTAACTACTACGTACCAACCCGCACTGGGCCCGCGTGGTGGATTACAGCCCACTCCCTCTCATAGAGAGGAGGTCTGTGTCCTAGCAGTTGGAACATTATAGGCTGATGATGATGAAACTTAACTGGCGAAATGTGGGTCAAAATCAAAACCAAAATATAATATTTTATTTTACAGGGGCACCTAGAAAACGTCGATAAAAGGTGCACGGTTCGGGTTGCTTGTTACCTATGGAGAAGAACCGGCAAGAAACTCCATGGTAACTTACTCTTCTAAAATCATTTGGTTTTACAATATTTGTAAGTTACAGCGTTAGTACTTAATTAAGGGAGGACAACGTAGGTCCGACAAAGTCGTTGCTTACTACAAAAGGTAGAACAAGAAAAAAAAATACTACGAATTTACAAAGCCTACAATGTCCACACATTCACAAAAAATAGGTAAAAAAAAAGAATCTATACAAAATGTATGTATGTGTAAATGTATTATTAAGTGCACCTCTGCCTAACCCTGAGAGAGCTGTCACTTCAAACCAGGCTAAAAACAAGGCACAGGTATCTGAATGAGTTGATCAAAAGAAGAAGATCAGAGTGGAAAACGTCTACACTTAATGGGATGCCTAATAGGCGTATTATAGTATTAGGTAAGTAATTCCGTATTCTGTATTTCTACATCGTTCTCACATACTATTAATTCTCAACACGAATGATGTAACCAAGATTTTGTAACATATTTTGATTTAAAAGAGTGTCCATGGAGTTTCTTGCCCATTCTTCTCCATAGAGATCTACGCTTTGGAATGGGCAACTACAGTACTTTCACAAGTTATTATGTCTTGTGACTGGGACTGTAGCTTCGCGTTTTTTTTGTGTTTTGAGTTTCAAAAGTGCCTGTAATGATCTAATTGAAATAAATGCTTTGAGTTGAGTTTTGAGTTTGAGTTTAATACAATAATGCTACAGTGTCATAATAAGCAATGTGTGACCAACCCCTGATTTTTCGGATTCATGTGCGTATTGTATAATAATCATTAGCCTCGGTGAAGGAAAACATCGTGAGGAAACCAAACATGCCTGAGAGATATTTTTCGACTGCATGTAAAGCCAACTCTGGGGCCCATGGGTGGTATAAAAACTCTGAAACCAGGTTAGTCTCTAGCCACACGATAAAGAAAGAATAAGCAATATTGAGATTGCACAATGGTAACGGTAAATGGTAACGACCTACAGATTGTAGGAAGTAAGTTCGATTTCAGGCATCGCGGTACTGTGTGTAAATTATTTCATCACCACTGCTCCGAAAATAGTGAAGGCAAATATCATGAGAACACATTTCCTACATGCCAACCCGCATTGGGCCCTGAAGGTGGATTACAGCATTTAAAGCCCACTCTCTCTCAAGTGGATGCACTCTCTCGCCAAGACAATCCGAGACAGAGCAAGTCCGAGCGTGTAAACCCAAGCCTCGGTGTTCCTCGCTTTAGAGAAGAAGCCTGTGATCCAGCAGCAGTATATTTATAATCTATTTACGAACTGAAAGTAAACAACATGTGACTCTAATAGAGAAGCTCGTGGCTAAATAATAATAGCCGCTCGGGTCAATATGCAGGTGAAGCCGTGCTTGCCTGGGTTGGTCTGTGGATGGGTGACCGCCCATGACATAACAAGTTTCCTCCGTGCGACCAAAAGTAAGTTTAGCCATTGGTCCCGGCTGTCATTTATAGATCTTTGACAGTCGTTACAGATAATCAGTGGCCCGAAAGTCTGACAACCAGTCTTACCAAGGCGTATCGTATTACCCAGCACTAATTGGGTTCTGGATGTTAGCGTTCCATATAAAATACATGTATTCAGCTGCATCCCGTTAGACTAGAAACCGACCCCAACATAGTCGGGAAAAGGCTAGGCAAATGATGATCTGACTCTAATCGGGGATATTGAAAGTTTCTTTAAAGTTCGCAAGCTCTGCTGCCAAGCAACGTTGCGCAAGCTGCAAGATGATAAGCTTGCTTGCGCAAGCTGAACATAGCATTTATTTCGACAAATCTTTTTAGGCAGTGAAGTCAAAGTTAAATGTCTTATGTTTTCGAACTGCTCTATAAGGAATGTTTGATCAGTAGGTATACTGTAGGCACCGTCATCATAAAATTAAACAATGAACTTCAGAGGTAAAACTAACAAACATTGAATTAGAAAGATGTTGAAGCTCTCTGCATAGCGTACTAAGAATTATAATAGAATCTTATGTATACATACAGTTAACTTTAATAAAATACACTTTTAATGTCCCGTACCTTTTCAACTATATTTTTATAACCTTCTTTATTAAATATCATTGTTTGTATAAATTCTCCGATTGGCATTCATGGTCTGCTTCAATAATCTGATGTATTTCTAATTTCTGAATCCCCATACAATAACATGGAATGGCATTTTGTTATTTCACCGCATTATAAATACTGAGCATAAAATGAACTAAAGAAAATTGAATTTTATATCGTTTTATAATCTTAGCAAGTTGAAGTAGGTAATCTAAAAGTTTAATCACAACTTAATACAGCTTGCAGCTAGGCTGGTAACCTCTACTTATTAGAGTACCCACAAGACTTCATGATCAATGACTTAGCTCAAGACCCAGTAAAAGTACGGTAGGTTTTTATATCTGACTTCCTGAATATTTTTCGTATTTGAGTAACGAAACGCGGAAGTCATCATTCTATGTTCCACCGCACTGTATGGAAAAGGGCAAAAAAATAAATGAACACAACATTTACGTAATTTCCAAAGATATTCAAATCAAAACATTCACTCTCAAATTGTACCGACACGCGAAAAATCACGCAACCTAACCAAAAAGGCACACACGAATCAAACAAACATTGACACACGTTTATGCAAAAGAGAAAAAATCGGGAGGCAAACATTTATTACCGAAAAGCACGAAATAACGAACGCAAACTATCTGAAGCGACGTCAAGTTCAAAAAGCCGCACGTCGCTTCTCTAATCACGCTGTTTGAACGAAAATGTAAAAAACAACCCTTAGCCGCTTCGATTGGAGAAACTGTCACACGGTCGGATGCAAAGGGGATCTCACTAAGTTATTGATTATATCGGAATAAGTCGCTCGCGGGGTCTATCTCCTCGGTGTCGCACCCCACCGCCCGCCGTGGGGGGGTTACGATATATCGGCCGCATTATTTTACATATATGAGACATAGTTGCAGCCAGTAATTTTCGCTGTTATTGTATCGGGTAGATAATCTTAAATTGGATTTTACTTTTGGGGATTCGGTGGTGATTTCGTTTACATAATAAAGTAGCTGCTTTTAAAAGCTGTACCTATTCTATTAATGTGACAACCCTTCATTGTCTCAGCCATGCTTTATGTATGACTGAGAGATGTGCCTCTTGAAACTCACAAGAAATGTTTAGCAGGTTCTTTTTAAAACAAGTAGGTAAAAGCATCTTTTACGTAACATCTCCTTATGCAAACGTAACCCCTTATATTCAGCGATAAGTCTTGAACAGACAGAGGGTAGATAAGAGTCCTATAAAGCCTTTAACTTATATAGCTCTTGAAGAACTTTTATGAATACCTCACGATTATGATTACAGCACATATCAAAAGAATAATCTTACCTAAAGGGCATAAAAAGTTCGAGAGCTAGTAGCTACTATTTATACTGTTGTGCGACTATAAAGAAATTGATGACGTAATTCTCCGGCCCTTATTGCCTGTATTACTCGAGTGTCATGTCTAACTCGTAGTTAGAAAGTTTGTAACAACAAAGTTAACGTTACTAAATCCATAAGGTGGCAAGGTCACGACAGGTGAACTAAAACATTTATACTTCTGCTAACTAAAGCTGGATTCTTTTTGCAAGTTTCACTAAAATCTACTATTGAAAAATGAGTGTTTAGCAAGTATTCAGACGCTTCATGAACTTAGATTTCGTTTTGTTGATGAGTTCTAGAATAGATTGTCTTTTGTTAAAAAAAAACCTTTTTAAAAAAAGCTTTTATTTAAATGCTCTAAAAAAGAAAAATAAAATTTTCTTTTAATTTTTTAACTTTCAACTTATAATCTCACTATACACAATTTATATGATCATAAAAGCTTGTCGCGAGTTGTACCTATAAGTATTTAATTAAACTAAAGTAAAAAAAAACTTAAACTTAGCAGATTAAGTTACTCAATTAAATAGGTACTAGTTTATTATTACACAAGTAAACCTCGCGACAAGCTTTTATGATCATATAAATTGTGTATAGTGAGATTATAAGTTGAAAGTTAAAAAATTAAAAGAAAATTTTATTTTTCTTTTTTAGAGCATTTAAATAAAAGCTTTTTTTAAAAAGGTTTTTTTACTTATAATTTTATTTTAACATTTTTAGTTTTGCCGTAATCGTTTCTGAACACATTATTATCTCAATCTCAACACTTTTTTCATATCCATGCTGTTAACCGTTGGGGAGTTCCATCGTGAGGAGACGATCCTGGCTGTAGGATGAGTACATGATACAAATCGTGATTATCCATCAAATATGAACACGGGTTCATATTTGATGGATAATCACAATTTGTAATGTGCAAAGTTTCGTGTCCACGCTATTAACCTTTGAGGAGTTCCCCCGTGAGAAGACGATCCTCCTCACTGCAGGTTGAGTTCATGATACAAATAGTGATTTTCCATCAAATATGAACTCATATGCAAAGTTTCGTGTACACGATATTAACCGTTGAGGACTTCCCTCGTGAGAAGACGATCCTGGTTGCAGGTTGAGTTCATGATAAAAATCGTGATTATCCATCAAATATGAGCTCGTATGCAAAGTTTCGTGTCCACGCTATTTACCGTTGAGGAGTTCCCTCGTGAGAAGACGATCCTGGTTGCAGGTTGAGTTCATGATATAAATCGTGACTATCCTTAAAAAATGAACCCGTATGCAAAGTTTCGTGTCCACGCTATTTACCGTTGAGGAGTTCCCTCGTGCGAAGACGATCCTGGCTGCAGGTTGAGTTCATGATACAAATCGTGATGATCCATCAAAAATGAACTCGTATGCAAAGTTGCGTGTCCACGCTATTAACCTTTGAGGAGTTCCCCCGTGAGAAGACGATCCTCACTGCAGGTTGAGTTCATGATACAAATCGTGATTATGCATCAAATATGAACTCGTATGTAAAGTTTCGTGTCCACGCTATTAGCCCTTGAGGAGTTCCCTCGTGAGAAGATGATCCTGGCTGCAGGTTGAGTTCATGATACAAATCGTGATTATCCATCAAAAATGAACTAGTATGCAAAGTTTCGTGTCCACGCTATTAGCCCTTGAGGAGTTCCCTCGTGAGAAGATGATCCTGGCTGCAGGTTGAGTTCATGATACAAATCGTGATTATCCATCAAAAATGAACTAGTATGCAAAGTTTCGTGTCCACGCTATTAACCGTCGAGAAGTTCCCTTATGAGGAGACGATCCTGGCTGCAGGATTAAGTTATGTCTGTCATAAAAATGTATTGTCTTCAGAACCAAAGGTGTGTGCAAAATTTTAGCTCAATCAGACATCGGGAAGTGGTTGTAATTTACCTTACAAGATTTCACCGTAACAAACATACATACATACATACATACATACATTGCAAGTTAAATAAAAGCTTTTAAAAACGTAGTAACTGAGTAAAGTTGAACCGTAATTTGAAAAAAAAAAAGCGTAGTCGATACAATACCCCCAAAAAACAAACAATAGCTGATGATTGGAATAATATCGTATGTAAATGCGGAGATCCAAGGAGAAAGCAACTCGGGCGCTACTAAATCGTATTGCAATATCGACGAGGACATATGAGGAGGCGGCGATCAGGGAAGGCGCGGGTGGCAACCAACCCTTCACGCGTTCACGCCAAATCCTTAACGCGCGATTTAAAAAAGAAAACTAACGGCTGAGGGCGGCGGGGCGGGGAGGGGGCGATTGAGATGGAAATGCCGATTGTCCCGATCGTCGGCGGATCGGTGCCCGCTAACTCCAGTTATAACGATGGGGAGAGAATTTTAATGTGCCACCATTTTGGCGCAATGCTCAAATTTTACGACCGCCGAGTCATTATGAGGGAAATTATTGGCGCTCTGATTGCTTTCGCTGTGATAAAAATTCTCAAGTCGGCAATAAGGTGGAACTAATTCCGAGTTAGATTGAAATGGCGCTTACCTAATGGAATTAGGTACATAGTTAATACCGCGGTGACCCGCTCTCCGAGCTCAGCGCTCCGATACAATATTATCTCATTATAATAAAAATCTGTAATAGTATTGTTTATTAAATTGAAACAATTTTCCATTACTCGTTGGAAATTGAAATTGGATTATTCAATTATCTGTTATGCCAATAGCCATGTATCTAACAGTCTTTTGTTTTACAACTGAATAAAAAAAATGATTACAAAGCTGTAAGCGAATCTTTATTATAAACCTATGTTTAGTGGTTACATAAGCTTTCAATATAAATACAGTGTAGAAAATACCATTTATTTTATGCTTCTTATTGCTTGCGGTATTCCTATGATGGCTCCATCGACAAGGGACAAAAGCTAACATGTATTTGTCCATGTTTATGGCAAAAATCCAGCAGCAAAATTTACAGATTGAAAACGCTAAATTGTTTTTAAAACCGCTGAAGCTCAAAACCCCTCAAGACATTACGCCACCATATTCAAAAACACGCTTAATATAAACAAATAGCATCACAAAACGCTGGCAACATCACTTGATAATACAATAAAGGAGCTCGCAGCAGCACAAGATATATTACTATTCAACTTACTTAAAAGTCTGAGTCCATCAAAAGTTTTGAACAAAGCTTAAAAGTTAAAAGAAAATATCCGAGTCAGGTGAAGTCTCAGTTGAATAGGGAAAGTTTTGTGGCTCAGCGTGATTAATGAGCAGCCTGTGTTTATTCTGAGCATTTCCAATGAGGATTAAATGGTAGACGCCTTCTGAAGGCTGAAACTTAGGTATTACGAACGAGTGTCGTCTACTCGTCTTTCAGTAGGTATGTGTTAATAGAGTTATTGCGAGATTTTCCTTGTTAGAAGGATTCGTTAGTAAGTTAGACCTTTTAGCAAGAATTCGCGATTCCGGTTCTGGAAAAAGTTGGTAAGTCAAAAAAGGACAGTCTAGAAGCGAGCTGAAATGAGCGAGGTACAATATACTTATGCGGGAATTTTCATGAATGTCAATCAAGTACACCTTGTTTTAGATGTACGATATATGTCGCAATTTGTGTGTAACGGTTTTAATTTTGTGTGCAATAAAGAATCAGAGGATTAGCTGGTCTGTCGATGATATTAGAGTCTGCCTAGAATTGAATTTTCATGAATGGTTAAAAATAAGTGAAAATTTGTGGCGTGATTGAAGAGCTGTCTGTGTTTATTCTGAGCATTTCGAATGAGGATTAGGTGCCAGACGCCTCTTGAAGGCTGCTGTTTTGGTATCGGGGGCGGGTATCGTCTTTGAGTATGTAAAATTAGAGTTAATGGAGGAATTTTCCTGCATGTAGGTAGGTGTAGCTGTCTTCGCAATTTTCATACTGAAAAGATTGTTTAGTGCAATTGAAATTAAAAAGATTTGTTAAAATAGGTTATTGTACGCAAGCATTACCATGAACAGTTATTATCCTATTATTGCCCATTTAAAATGATTAGCTTACCCTATAAATAATAATTACAAGTAAGTTAATACTTTTCATACACCAACCTTTTGAAGTTCTTGAAATTTGTTTAATTAAACTTAGGACCTCTTCTGAAGTTGCCTCGTATAATTTTTTTAAATTTAAGTAATTAAAATATTTTTCACACTACCTGTAAAGTGATGATTTATTTTTGTAAAGGTATGGTCTTAAAAAGTTTCGAACTTAGATTAATAATACGAGCCTTGATCAAGAAAAAATATCATGTTACCAAATTACCTTCTTAATTGTTTGAGGCATTCTGAGAAGCATTTGGAGATGTTTCGATGCAATTCGATATACTTATTTATATTCTTAAGAAAACATCATTATTGCAAAGCCAATTAAGAGTATTAACTTGAACAACTCGTGTAGTTAAAGCCACGTGTACCAAGAATTTCCTTTCCCTTGAGCACCGACGACCCGTTTTCTATACTTTTATATAAATTGGAATAGAGACCTGTCTATAGAGTACCTAACTAACTAGCTAGATATGGGCAGGATAGTCTACTTAGCTACGCATCAAGCTATTAACGCAAATAAACAGTAATTAATTCCTAGAGAATTAATGAACGTATTTAAAAGTACTTTCACATTTAAAAAGCATGAATTTACTAACATACCCTTTATTGACAAGGTGATGAACTTGGACAGCAACTAACACTGGTATTCTTAGTCATGAGCTGAACTTAAGTCGGATTAACCGCGCCTAAATTCCGCCCTGTTTGTTTATAAATTGACATAGTAAACGCCTACTTTTAATTTGCCAAATTTGAAGTATCGGAAAACTATTAACTATATACACATGGTTTGACAAAGATAGGTAGCTTGAGGAGGTACCTTATTCGAAGATCCGCCAATTGCGGCCAAGAAAACATGCATGGATTTGGTTGGAATGAACAAAAATGGATTTGGTTTGCCTTTTAGGATATGGGTGTGAGTTGCCTTAAGTTATTATTCACACAGTAACTTTATAAAAATATGTAGTATAAATGTTTTCTATATATTCTGGCAGTTCATTTGTAGATCTTTGTCAGTCGTTACAGGTAGTCAGTGCCCCAAAATTCTGACAACCAGTCTTACCAAGGGATATCGTCGTCAATATTTGCCTACTAATGCTGACCTGAGGAAGACCAAGGAAGCGATAGATGGATTGTGTGAGGAATGGTATGAAAGAAAAGGGAGTAAATGATAGCTTGACCGATGACAGAAGAGAATGGAAGAAAAAAACGTATTGCACCGACCCCAAGTAACATGGGGCAAGAGCAGGAAGATGATGCTTTTCATACAAATGCTCATCTGACATCAATAACGTCAATACTAGAAAAAAGAAGATCTTACAATAGACAGCGTATGCGTCCCATCGGATGTCCCAGGTAGATACCGCTTTAGTAATGAAGTTCAGAAAGCCTAGAGCGCTCTCCGAAGAGTCGATTGGCCGGATATGGTGCAAGGGGGAGAAGGAAAGCGTTCTTCAAGACCAAGTTTTTTTTTGAGCGAGTTTATTGAGAAGTTATCTTGGAAAACTTTTTTAGTGTGGAGGACCCTTAAATGCAAAATGATATGATAATTACAGATTTAGTCGTAGGAAACCATCTCATCGAATTTGCATCGCGATAAAAAGTGCATTTCATGTAATTAAAAAAAAGAAGCAAGTTTGAATTCTTTTTACAGTATTAATTTTGTAGTAGTAACATATCGTATTCTTAAGTGTATTTATTTACATTCTTGACGTTTTCAACATTGATTATCGCATAGATTTTTCGTCGATTCCTATAAAATTGCAATACAAAATAGACTACACCCATATATCTATGAACACATTGATTACTTGAGTAAAAGTAATTATTTAAGATACGATTTTTATTATGTAGTTTAGTAATTGCTTGAAGTAAGAACTGTCGAAAGTTAGAATTCATATTTTTGCTTTTTTTGACGGTTGTTACTTCGTTTAAATTCTCATGTGTATAGCAAAAAAATGTTTGCATAAGTAATTTTAGATACTGAAACTTAAGCAATTACTCTAACTTGACTATAGACACGGTTGTTAGACTAGACATGTGACATGACATAAGACATGAGTTAGCGCCACTTCGACTTCAACTATAATCCCAAAAACCGAACCAATGAACTAGCAAACGAAACAAGTACAAATACGTAGCAATCGGTCAAATTCCTGCGCGTACGGAGTCGATGCCGCAGCCGTCCATCGCTCCTCGCACCGCACCGGTACAGTTGCGCATTTGTATAGTCGTACAAATTGCTAACCCCCTGTTTATCTGCGATAGCCGACCTCCCGGCCCCTTGTACGTATTTATCTTCAACCCTTCGGCTGCGACGACATTGCATTGACTTTGTAGCGTTTTGTTCGATCTGTTCGAAGGAGTTTTTACGTTTTGTGTCTTTGTTTGTGGTATAATCGATGTTGCTTAGAGGGTCTAGACAAAAAACGATTACTTCCAAAACGTTTCGTATTCCTCAAAAAAATTCAACAGGATTGAAATTAGTTCCTCGGTAACATAATGCCAATTCCATCACTGTTTTAAATAATGTCTTGTTAGTTACTGTTTTTTTTTCTTCTTTTAGACATCGTTGCCCCACACCTGTATCATGAGTGCGTTTATAAATATTTAAACTCACATACACAAACAGCTAGACCCGGAACAGCTATCTGAAGGGCTTACAAAATATTTGTTCCGTACGGGGATCAAACCCGCGACACGCAACGCAGTAGTCAATCGTTTAGGCACTGCGCCAACCGTGCCGTCCTTTATTAATATCTCTCTAAGGTCTTGTTAGTTACTAGCTATTTTTGTTGTTGCTGTAGTCACTGTTCTTGAATAAAATATTGTAATTAATCATTTTTAGTAACTCAAGGAAAGGATCTATACGGCTGACCAACAGCATGAGCATTATTTCATTACTGAAATGAATCTCCCGAAAACATATTTTCGTCTTATTTCCTTTCTCATCAAGATCATCATCCTCAGTCTGACTGCCACCACTGCTTTAGAGGCCTCTCTTTGCTTTTGCCAAGCTCCACGTTCTTGTGTAACTATACCAAATACGACGTGCTATGATGTAGATGTGTAAATCAAAAGCTTACCATGTATAGTCCTCCTCTATTGGAATAGTATTTGTGTCTATCGGTTGGTATTTGCCGTAGCTCCATTAATAATACCACAAAATCGCTGATGAAATAATGAGCATACGATTCAAGCCTCATGAAAACGAAGCACTTAAACTCAAAAGGTCGGCAGTGTACCATGTTATGTATCTACCTAAAAGTAGGCACAACCCTAGCGTAAGAAGTTAACTGCATAATTTAGCCAGTCATTTGCGGCTTGGCGCCAAATGTCAGACGGAGTTTGTGCCCTTACGACTAAAATATAAACACTGTAACGTTTTACACAGTATGTAAGTATGTTTAATCACGGTGAAATTCAAATTTACACGATTTGTAAATTTAATATAATTTTCTATGTAAATATAGTTTAATGTTTGTAATTTTAGGTAATATGCATAACTTAACATTTTTGTCAAGTTAGGTGAATTATGTTTCACGGTGCTACGTACCTATTTTAACACATTGAGTAGTAAGAGGTATACAGAAATGCTTGATTTCATAAAGCACCTTTTCAATCGGAAATATTTCTGTTAACCTTTCCAAAATAGTTGTATTATTTAAATCATTTCTTTTCAGCAATGTAAGTTAATACAGTAAAAGAAACATCGTGAGGATACAGTAGTTGCCCTAGAACCCTAAAATGGACACATATGACAACAAACAACCCGTTCTGGGCCCGCGTGGTGGATTACGGCGCTTTTCCTCTGGCCGGTGTCCTAGCAGTGGGAACTTGCTATCATTATAGTACATGCAGACTTCCATATTGCATCCACAGCAAAATTAGAAACACGCAATCAATATGTACCTGATTATGGTTTATTGTCTCTGGTCGCAAACCACAGCGCTTCGGGCTACGGCCTGCATAGAGAATGGGTGTATGATCGCAGTGAGGGTGACAATAGCCCGTAGACAATACCATAAATATGTGACTCGATACTCAGCTCACACGCCAATAGGCCCTTCCACACACGAATAGGTTTTGTGAGATTAATTAATTTCATAATCATTTTTCAAATATCATTGTGTTAGATGGATTGGGGAAAACGGCATGGAAACCCACATGCATACCTAATATCATGCGTATCTCAAGTTAGCGGTTATGATTGCTGAATTACATACTTAATTATCTATGAATCGTTGTTATTATCCGTTTATATAAGATGGAGTAACTCCTTAGTTTTAATGAGCCACACTCCTGAAACCAAGGTTTGGTTAGGAAGGAGATGTTTAGAAAAGCTGGTTCTCTAATGTTTTTCCGGCCCATCAAAAGATGATGGTGATTTAAGAGCCCATAGCTGGGAAATTTATCGTACCTATTATGTATAAGCGAAGAAGAAGAGGAAAGGAAAATGACAAAGCCTTCAATTATCGTCATCATCATTTTCATGCCCTTATCCCAATTTATTTGGGGTCGGTGCAGCATGGCTTCTTCTTCTATACTTCTCTATTAACAGTCATCTCATCAGACACCTCTTTTCTTGCCATATTATCCTTTATAAAGTCTATCCGTCGTTTCTTTCACTATGAAAACGTAAACATAAATTCCTTTTAATTTATACCCACCTAATCAAACCACTTGATAAACAATGCCAGCGCGATCGAAGACCAGTCGTGGGGTGTAAACGAGCCTCTCATAGATTTATAGCCATAATTCCGTGTGCAAAAGAAAACGCCGAGGTGTTATCGAGGCCATATTGACACTTTAATGCTATTGTTTGATTTAGAGGGCTCATTACAACTGCGGGAAGAATGGCGATCGTGAACCAAAGGTGCGAACCTACCAAGAACCAAGTATTCATAATTTCTTTATAGAAACCCTTTAGTGTCGCACCAACATTTGTAGTGTTTATTTCCAACAATTTATGTTGGTGTTGTTCGGTTGTGGCTGATATGATAGCGGAACTAATGGACGATAGTCGATGGTCGGTGGTGAGTGGTCTTTATAAGGCGTCGATGGTCAGTGCATTATGAACGGTGTTAGCGAATGAATTAATGTGGGTTGTGGTGAAGACTCGGAATGAACACTTTAATTTGCTGGGGATAACTTATCGGTTAAACTAAGGTAGAACATGATGATTGTTACAACGGCCGTCCGTAGAGTGTTTGTTGTCACCGTAATGTCACTGATGTAATTATTTTATTATTTACGGTGTCGATAGCAATCAGCATCACTTCGATGTCAATTGTCACTTTGGCAGTAAGTGTAGTGGATAGCCCATTTTTCTTAGGAAATCAGTTATATTAAGGTTTCCGATTGAGTTTAATTTTCGCCAAAAGCAGGCAATTTCCAAAATTGGTTGCGTGATCGATTAGCACGTAATCAATTTTGGAAATTTCGTATCTTTCTCTATCTGTATGCTAAAATATGTAGTGCAATAAAGTAACCAATGCATTGTATTATCTCATTAACAATCATTTATTATGAAGCAGTTTTACAGTTGTGCTAAACGGATCGTGATTGGCTCGGTCGTTGTATACGATCCCAGCGATGAGGCGATACAGCGAGGTCTCCGGGCTCAGCGCCCCGCGCGTGCCGGCCGGCCCGTAATAACAACAGAAAATTTTACGCTCCGGGACAATGCGATATAAAATTATCTGTTAGATCCAATAATCGCACGGAACAGCCGGGACTTAATGCCGGCCAATCATTAGCTACGAGGGATAACGGAGCCGACAGCCAGCGGCCCATTAACGTCGCAACAGAACTGCGCTCGCCGATGCCCCGTGACCAAACGTCAATGCAACATCCACAGCATCGTGTGTTTGTTACGCCGGAGTGCCGGACTCATCCCTCAGGCATCGACGGACAAAAGAATGACTTCATTGTAACTTCCAATAGTATTCAGATATTTTTATGATTCTTCTAAGAATCTGCTCGTCATACACCGTCTTGGGAAACAAGAATCTCCTCACTCCAATTACTTGTGATTCGTTTAATTATTGACATACACGTTCCCACAGATTTCTCCAGGAAATTTTAAGTGCGCACGTATGCAGCTCACTTAATAACTAGTATAAAGCTGCGATTAAGTGCGAGCACTTATAAATACTGGTAATTATTTTATCGGGATCGACTAAAGAGGACGCGAGCGCAGGCGGCCGCACTATCATTAGCGCGAGGAAAGCGATCAGTTATTTACGCGGCCGAGCTGCGCCGTGTTGTGTTGGTTTACGGCGGGCAACCCCCGAAGGAGATGCATTCCGCCATTCCACCGGCTCACGAACTCACGACTGCACAACAATAATTACCCGTGGGTGTACGCCATTATACTTCGCGAGCGATTATTATCAATCGTTGTGCTAGCGAACGGTCACCGCTTAGAACCCGATGTAATGGAGCGAAATTATCGTAATGTTATAACGAGAGATGCAAAGCAGATTATTCGATAATTATATGAAATAAATCAAAATCTCGCGAGTGCGGTAAGTTTGTCCCTCTCTGTCGCGCGGGGCGCTGGTGTCGCGTCGCGTCGTGCATGCGCCCGCGGCGGCTAGCGCCCGCGCAGCGACGCCGCTGCTTGTGGCCGGTATTGTTCGCCGACGTCGCCGCCGGCGGCGATTCATACCTCACCCCAACTCTTACCAGGATGTTGCTAATTTTCTATCATTGCGATCACAACGAAGTTTATAGACCTCTAGATTCTGAAATTTAGGTGTCAGTGCAGTATTTATTGCTGATGCAAAGTAGGTAATTTCCAACAATGTAAGAACAATAGCCCTGTGTTTGCTACGATAATATTTCATGTATTTTCACTTTATTTTGTACAAACAATTTTCAGCCGTGTCTCTTGAAATGTTTGTTATTTTCAGAATGTCTGAATACAGTTATTCTAGGAATCATAAAATCATTTTTTGTTTGAAATGATATCACATAAGTTGAACCTTCAATCACCAGAACACTAGCTTGAAATACCAAAACCCAAAAAAAAACATCATTCAGAAAAAAAAAACCTATTATTATGTTAGGTTAGAAATTCGTTCACCCCATTTGAGATCACCCTACGATGGGGCTTATGGTACACTCTCAAATGTTTTCAGAGCCACTTAATTAAATAATAGCCTGAAAATATCAGTCAACGTGCTGAAACTTCACTAGCTCTATGTTCACAAAAAAACATAATGTCCTATTCCAAAATTCTCCCGAAACTCTTCCTAATTTGCGATATCCCATGCAATATTCTAGTGTCCTTATGGTTTAGTGCCCACTTCCAAACGCCTTTAGGAGTTGGATAATTGATGACGTCACTTTTTCTACAAATTAAATCGTAATAACGCCATACAATTCCGTCAAGCAAATTCTTTTCCTGGCGGTGTCCCATGCAATGGGGGCCGGTGGTCATATGGTTTAGTACCCACTCCCAAACGCCTTTAGGAGTCAGTAAATTGTAGACTGCGAGGTTCACGCTCCTCTCATTACGACAGTAATGTGTTCCGTCATCAAGATTAACTCTTCGTAATGGCGCCACTTCTTATACATTTCTACAACGTCACTATTACAATTGCACGTAATTGAGGTTTGTCCGCTTTTAGTAAAATGGCCAATTTCGTTCTTAATGTTGTTGTTTTGTTAAATGACTTAGAATTGTCTCGTTGTGGGCTGTTGTTAGTTTCCTATTTTTTGACGTCATAATTTCATTTCGGAATTTGAAATAAGTAGGTTTACGATTTTTGGGTGATTGTCGTAAGTCGTAACACACGATTCTGGTATTGTGTAATGGATTGAAAGAGAATAGAAAGCATTTACAATGAAAATACTCCTATAACTTCTATGGTCTTTACTGTTTTTGCACATTATACCTTATAAAATAATAGGACTAATGCCACAGCTGCGTAGACCACACATAAATCCAACAGCTAATCTTACAAAAAAAAAAACAAAATAAAGCAATTCCTTTTGAACATAATTTTCTAATATCACGAAAATCGCAACAACAACAACTAAAAACGGTGATTAGTGAGCAGATTGTCCGGCAATAAGTTAATTGACGGTTGGTTGAGTGATCGATCTATGGCGGGAGGCGCGGGGGTGCGGGAGCGGTGTGCGGGCGGCGTGGTGGGGGGGTGCGCCGGCGCAGCGACGCGGTGGACCGCCGCAGGCGACGCACTGTCTCACCTGCAACAACAGTGTAGGGCTGGCGAATCCTGAAAACTGTGTGTTAGTAGGGATAGTTACAGTTAATTGTAGCGACCTCCTACGTCGATGCTTTCCGCGATGACATTTATGATAAAAACACGATACCCTGACGATGGAACTTTGTTCACCATACATATAACTCATACCCGAAGTTAAATAAAACTTAAACAATTTTTAACATCTTTTTCAGTTCGACATTTTGATATTGGGTCTACCGCGAGGTAAGCACTGCATAGGCCTTACTTCTTCATTTGTCGGTATGACATGCAGCAATCTCGAGATTCGGATGGGACAAATTACCATTCCCGAACGTTACTCCCACTTCTGTGCTAATCTCCCACAGTGACAACATAGGTACATTCTAGAAACATAAAATAAACTCTCACCTAACTTGTTCCAGCCTATTTCCTCATACAACATGCGTGCTGGTACGTCAAGCTATAAATCCACCGGCTTGCACCAAGTCAGCACCAATCAGAACCACGTGTGGATAACGAGTTGTTCTAAAGATCACGATCGCGCGTAAATGACAGGCTCCTAAGTAACGGGGCAACCACAAGAGCCCACGACTACTTAATAACCCACTTCCTCAGTACCTCACACTTGAGCGGAATTATAAACAGTTAAAACAATCGGATTGGAGCTTTCTAACTTAAAGACAATGGATGAAAGTTTAGCATCTAACCGACCAATATTGTTTGTGTGTTGTTTTCTAAATATTTCGAAACTCATCATACTACTAAGTACGCGCAAAATGACTTTAAATAATATATAAACTTAACAGCTTATGGCACATAATTTTTTAAAGCATCTCCTGAGGACCTAGACCAAGGAATATTTTATCAGATACCGTCATCATCTGCCTAGCCTTTTCCTAAATACTTTTGGGTCGGCTTCCAGTCTAACTGGATGCAGCTGAATAACCAACCACCAGTATTTTACACGGAGTGACTACGATACCCCTTGGTAAGACTGGTTGTCAGACTTTCAGGCCACTGACTACCTGTAACGACTGTCAAAGATCTACAAATGACACCCGGGACCAACGGTATAAAGTGCTTTCCGAGGCACGGAGGAAACTATTCTGCCAGCGACACCGAGGATAGAAAAGTCAAAAATGTATCACAAAGGTAACTACCGAAATGTGTGATAATCCTTTTGACAGTCGGCGTAAAAATCCGAAAGCTCTCTTCTTAGCCCTTTGCTGTACGAGCAAAAAGAAACGAAAGACGGAGAATAGTATATTTCATTACGAGTGTGGAAAGCCTGTCATTGCAAAGAGTTCCGACAAATGTCTACCCGAGCCGAGGCGCAGCCGAAGGTGAGGGTGGACAGTCGGAACAAGTTGCAATGACGGTTCCGCACGTGTACTGAACAACTATTTTTAGTACAGTTGCGAAAAATGAAGCAATTTAATAAAGAACATTTTTGAAAAATGGCGCCAACCGTAAAAGAATATAAGCAGAGATTTTTTTTCTTTTCTTCACCCATTTTGGGTAGGCAAAGGGAACTGTGCCCATACAGCCAAGTCTTCAGTAATTTTTTTATTGATATGAAATGAAAATGAAATTTAATGAGATGAAATGAAATGAAATGAAACCTAACCTGACTCATTGAATCAAATCTGATATTACATATTATCATAAAACAAATTAGTATATCATTATAATAAATTAGTAGCTTCTTGTTAGAAATATTTGCATGAATCATAAAAACTTCTATATTTTTTTTTTATTAAGATCTTCGTGGTTGGTTTTTCTTTTTAATAGACATTATTTTGACAGTTGGGAAAGAGAACGCACGAGTTCGGAAAAGGTAAAGAAAAAGCTCGAGTGTGTAATAGCCCACATCCCGAACGCTATAAGTCCCTGCAATACACCACTTTTTGAGCAACTGTATTAAAAAACCTTTTTTTCCTAACGAATGACTGTTAAAATGACCATTCCTTATCTGACAGCTGTCAAAGTGACATATGCACTGGCGCCAACGACGCCATGGACGTGGAGACGTTTACGATCAATAACATTTTAAATACTATCGTGCCAGCGACACGAAGATAAGCGCGAATAGTGCAACGCCAAAACCAAAAAAAGAAAGAAACTGACCATTTCCATTATTCAAACTTCGAAGCTAGTTCTCCAAAACCAAATGCTAAAAAGCACACCCCTGCAACAGCATAACAAAGCAAAAATGGTTGAGATAATGAAGCATAATGCAAAGCGTGATATAAACTTCATATGTGCCCGCGGCTGGATTAACTTGTTAGTTAGAGACTCAGTTCTCTCCAACACCTCACGTCCACACCATGTCAGGATCCAGATTGGATCCAGGTACAGTACGACTTAGATCTTGAGTGTAAGTAATTCAGTTGGTAATCGAAAGATTGCAGTTCAAAATTGAAACTACTTTGATTTTGGAAAAATAATTGTGACTGCTTCGTTGGTCGCAAGCGCGACTGCAAAGCACGAGGTGCTGGGTTCGATTCCCGGGTCGGGCAAAGTGTTATTGGGTTTTTCCATCCAGTAGCAGCCACGAAGTCTGGATTAGTCCCGGTTAATGGCAATAGGGTGGCCTATCACATGGGTCTTGTCTTAAACATAACTGGCGAAATGTACTATAATTGGGTATACCTCTGTCTACCCTAGTCTATCGGGTATTATAGGCGTGATATTATGTAATTGAACTCTGAAAACTCACCGTTTTCGATTACGACGGTTAACCAGAGCGGAGACTAGCCCAGACCACACACACCACACTTTCTTCTGTCACTCTCATATTGTTGAAGGTATACAGTTGAAGGAAGAAAGAGATCAGCAGGTTCCAATTGTTTCTCAATGTGTGATTGTATGCTATAGAACCGACCTACAACTTTGGTTTGTTTCAAGGTCATCTCATTGAAAAATAAAACATGTTTTCTCTGTCTCTCACTGCGTAGGTACCTAGCTACTAGGTATTCATTTGTTTATTTCAGATTCATCTAAACCAATTTGTGATTACATCTTGCGTCCACGTGTCCTGTTGTAAGCCCCAGGGCTGTTGAAATGGTCGATTTGTTACTAGCAGAGGGAACCAAAGGGGAGTAAGTGCAGGGGACTATAGATGGGAGCGCACCGTTACAACAATCACCACTGAAATCTTTAAATACATCTGATATGGGTATCAAGCCTTTTTTTTTGCTGAAAGCAAGAAGGTTTAACATATTCTAGCAACCGGTTGACTGAAGGTTAATTGTATGCCTCATTACCTATGTGTTTTATAAAGTGACTCACATATTAAACTATAGAAGGAGGCTGATTATCGGAAGGAAATCTAAATGTGTTTTTCTTTTCACGAAGCAATGACCATTATGTATAGTCTTCGGAATCAGCACAACAGTATAATTTGACGGCACGGTTGGCGCAGTGGTTCAGCGATCGACTGCTGCGCTGCGTGTCGCGGGTTCGAACCCTGCACGGAACAAATATTTGTATGACCTACGAATAGTTGTTCCGGGTCTGGCTGTTTGTCTGTTAGTTTAAATTTTTTCACCCACGATAAAGGAGAGAAGGAGAAACTCCAAGGGTGGGGCAATGTTTAAAAAAAAAAGAATGAATTTCATGAATAATAATTACTGCATCGTCAAACAATCATTTTAATTAGTTATAACCGTCAAACTGCCGCTCATTTTTATACACCTCAATTGTATTGCAACAAAGAAAACAAGACTGACATCATAACTCGAGGATCAAATTACACAGTTAGTTATGTTTCAAAGCTCTCTGGTAAATCATAAATATCTCTTAACGTGTTTAACCCCAAATCACTGTAAATTATTATTGGAAGTTTACATTATTAAAATAATGAAAATGATCGCCGAAGGCCGCCATGCGTGCCTCCTTGCGAACATTAAAACCACTCGAGGCGATTAAAAATAAACAATAATTGGGCCGGCCATTCACGCATGTAGCCTCATTAAAACAATTAAATCTTGATTGAACAGAAATTATAGCTGTCGATTCTTAAACATAATGCGATGGTACCTTGCCGGAATCTGCTCCGAAAAAATATTAACGTTGATTTTAATAAGAAACAATTATATACGTAGGTATGTGTCTACATCCCACGCTCAAGTAGTTTGATCGCGTTTTGGACCGGTTATACATAATTATCAAAAATTACCGATGGCGTTTTTTTTGGTATAATTTCAGACTTTTTTGTTTGCTGGCAACCACAAGCTGGGGATTAGAAACATACCTTTGAAACATGAGTCATTGACATTATTATATTATTGTCTGATTCATCATTTAGTATGTTAAAAGAAATATCATTACATTCATTCAACCTCAAAGAAAACTAACCGGTCTCAGAGTCGCCAATGTTACAATAATTAAGTTCAAGCCAAGCTCACGAATTTGTTAAACTACCATTTCAGTTTTCAGCTGAAACCAACCCTGCAATTATCTAAGGCACCCTGTGTAATGTATTCAGACTGTATAATTGAGGTTCAAGCTGTACTGAACTGTTCTACAATCAGCATAATTGTGGTTTAGACACCCAAAACCACAGTGAAATGTTTACTATCCATGCCTTACATTAGTTCTACAGAATAGTCTTTGTCTAGAAATTATTTTGGAGGAACACAGTACAGACACAGTACAGTTCAGTTAGTGTTTTTTTATTTGTTACTTTCGATAATTAATTTTATAATTAGTGACACATATCCCATTAAAGGTAACGATTAAAATCCTTTTAAAAAGAAGCAAAATTTCCACATTTTTCCATAAAGATAATTAGGTAAAAAGTTTCGCAATTTACTTAAAATTTAAAGCAAAGAAAACAAAAAGTTCCATAAATAAATTAATTCGACATAATGAGAATAGACGCTGATACCTCTATTTGGGAGGCGGTACCCAAACCTTAGTATTAGCTATGGAAATGGGATCGTTATCATAATTATAATTAATCTCCTAAAGTGGCCCATCGACGATCATCGACAGGATTAGGGAGGGACTCATCGTATAGGTACCTACTTCATATATTTACGTAGCTATAATTAAATTAATTAATAATTGCTGTGCCTACGTTCAGTTTGATAAGTATAATGGTATCACGCAGTATTTTTTAATGACAATTACGTTAGTACGTTTAAACATAATTGTATTTTAGTCATTAACTTAATCCGTGGATTATTATATAGGAATTAAGTTAATTTTGTTTACCCACACTTCAATTAATAGTCCTGAAATCCATCCACTCGTACTTGTCGTATATTTTTTTACGTTCATAAGCTAGCGACATTCAATGGAAATAATAACCAGCTCATTTTAATAATCGATTTAATCATTTATTTATTGTCATTCGATTAAACAACCAACGCATTTTCAAACTAAAAATGTAATAAAACCTGCAAACTATTTTTGATTTTGAAATGAAACCTCTTCGTAGAACTTTTTACTACGATTAGATATAATAAAATGCCTATCTCGAATATTTGCAGAAAGTTATTCAAATAAAACTTATTTAATCTAAATCCGAGACGTCTGCGGGCTGAGTGCAGGAGCAACATCATTACGATCCCCATACATATTTACGTCTTATGATATTTTTAATTTAATTTTCCCGGCGAAAGTTCGGAACCTACTCCGTTGAGTGTTGAAAGCTATCCAATTTGCGTAATACTGCCAAAATATCTCATTTCTACGCTCGCTACCGATACACTACGACCAGACGACCTAACTTCACAGAACCTCTGGCTAAAAATAACTCTAACAGTTCATGCAATTGAATTCAAAGTCCTCCGACCCACTTCTAAGGTACAATGTTTGGGTATAGAACGCAAATGGAGTTTTGGCAATTCCATAATGCGAAAGTGGTCTGTTCAAGCTTTTGACTCTATGAAAAAAAAATACGAAACTCGGAAAACGTTAGAAAAAAGAGAACATTTATGTTTTCATAGAGTTATTATTTATGGTTCGATGGACGTGTAAAAGCGATATTTAGAGGGCAGCACTCTGCCGATTAGTGGTGCTTGTGTGCGCCGAGCTTTACGGAATTACACCGCTTTTCGAGCCCCAGTGGCCGGTAACCCTTTCAGGCTTTGAAGCTATCAAAATTATTTCGGGGAGGGCTTAATACAAGTTGAATTTCATATCGTCGTAGTGGATTTTAATATTACAAATTTCGCGTGGTATATAACGCACTGATGACTGTGGCCTTCTGCGAAAATGTTAAACAGTATTTTCTTATTGAAAACTTATTGAAATTGTAAAAATGAAAATAGAAAAATGTTCTGTTTATTTTGCTGGGTCCTTTAAATATTAACTGTTACTGTAGTACCAAGTTATTGGCTGTGTAGAATAAATTTTAATACTGAAATTACTTTGATGAGGATACCAGTAAACTAAATTATGTCAAACTTGCATTATGTCAATACATCTCTTCGGAAATTAATTCGACGACATACATCATACTGCTGAATGCTGTTGCTCTTAGCAACAGCATTCTATTCTGTGGGTCTATAGATGGGTAGGTAGGTTCTGAGATCACCAATCCCTTTTGCCATGTGTGATTATTAGCAGAGAATTATTGTCTGACTCCTATTAATATTAGCAAAATAAAGAAGAAGAAAAAATATTTTTCGTCGCAGGGACATGACGTGCATACAAAATTACAAAAATAAAATAAAACAATAAACATAGGTACAACGCAAGAAAAAAATATTAAAAGTACAAACAGGAGGGAACAAAAATATTTACTGCTTGCACGTAGTAACTGCGAAAAGCAGGTTACCACTCAGCATGATGCTGTGCCATGAGGATACCCACAGCACAGCGCATAACATAACATTACGCCTATTCCCGAAGGGTTAAGCAGAGGTGTAACTTATTGTTAGTACCTGCACCAACATTTCGCCAGTTATGTTTAAGTCCCATGTTATAAAGGGCAAGTATTTTGTTATCAACCGGACACAAATCCAGACTCCGTGGCTGCTATTGAGGTACTTCTGTTGAAAAAGTAAATAACACTTTGCATGACCCGAGAATCGAACCCAGGAGCTCTGAGCTCCGCAGTAGCGCTTGCGACCACTAGAACGAACAAGGCATTCCCAATATGTAGGTGACTAATTAACATTGGAGTCCCAAAGATAAAAGATTAATAATCCACAAAATGTACTCAGGTAAACACTACAATAATTTAGTTTTATGATTTACAAGGTGTGCTTTAGATCCTTGTCAAATTCAAGGAGGTAACTATGCTAATGATTCTCGTCCCGAATCAGTAATAAAATGGCTAGTAATTTTTGTTATTTACGAAAATCGTTAAATATGAACCACCACCCGTTGTATAAACGCGGCCCGTCTGATCTTGCCCCATAACCGTGCTTTCATACATACAAACAATCTCAAACATTTATTCGATAATTTCTTATTCCCTAAACCACGTTAAGGGGCTTATTCTGAAATACTGACAAACTTAAACAACCTAAAAAATCAGCGTTTATTAATAATTATGTAGGCACCGTAATTTTAATTTATTATTTATGTCTTTTGTGACATCCTCTTGACTTTTGACGAGGATGCAAAACAACACCTTGTAAACATGTATACAATACTGTCAGGGCAATTTATTATTATGTAAAAAAACCCTACGTCAATTTTCCATGCTAAAACCATTTGATACGACTGTCAAAAAAAGATATGACTTTTATAAGCGAACTACATAAATAATTATTATTTAGGTTGGTAGTCGTTTTAATTGTTAATAACGACAGCCATCGCAGTTAAACGAGTATTAGATATTCCTTGTCAAATCCATTGCAAAACAAAATATTCAATTTTTTACTAAAGCACAATATCATCATCATCTCAGATGATGGCAGATGATTCATCTGCCTAGCCTTTTCCCAAACTTTCTTTGGGTCGGCTTCCAGTCTAACCGGTTGCAGCTGTGTACCAGCATTTTACATGAAGCGAATGTCTATCTGACCTCCACAACCCAGTAACTGGGTAATACGATACCCCTTAGTAAGACTGGATGTTAGATTTTTGGCTTCTAACTACGACTGTCAAATATCTACAAATGACAGCGGGGACCAACTTCGGCTTAACGTGCTTTCCGAAGCACGGAGGAAACTCAGTATGTAGTTATGGTCAACCATCCACGGACCAAAAGAATAGCACCATCCCATTTCTTCCCGTGGGTGTCGTAAGAGCCGACTAAGGGACTTGCCAGAGAATGGGCAGCAGCGTTCTCTGTGCTTTTGTAACAACCGTACTGCGATTGCCAACCCACCTGCCAAGCGTGGCGATTATGGCAAAACCCCCCAAAATGTCAATGTGACTTGGGGGAGGCCTATGTCCAGCAGTGGACGTCTTTTGGGCTGAAATGATGATGATGATGATCCACGGACCAACCTCGGCAAGCACGGCTTAACCTTAAAGATCGATCCGTGCGGCTGTTATTATTTAGCCACGAGCTCCTCACTCAAGCTCAATATATTAGCTAGAAAAGTTGACTCCGAAACAGAAGGAAAACGGGTAGAATAACATATCATTCAATAAAGGGTTAATTGAATCAAATAAATAATCATTTGTGGTACAGTCAGCGCCAAAACTATAGGGTAAAACAGACTCTTCGAAAAATTCATTACACACAAAAATTCTAAATTATAATCAGCTTTTCTTGAACTTTAAACAATAAATAAGCCGCCCTTCACCACTGCCTAGTATAAGTATAAGAATACCTTTATTTCATTAAGCTAATCAATATGAAAAGCAGCGGATTTTCTTTTATTAACCAAATGTAAACTCGACACTATATCAGCTTATCGAATTGTTGCGCGATAACAGTCTAAAACAATTCTAAAATAAAAAAAAAAGATAAAGTCCTGTCACAATGTTGGAATACCTACAGATGTCGTGTTCTTTGGGATTCCATTGAGAAGTCCCATTGTTTCAGAATGCTTTAATTTTCTAATAAAATATTTATGAACTACGGAAGACTTTTAGCTAATCAAAACAGAATAAAAGTAGTAAGTGAAATTGACAGCCAATTACAAGTCTTCAGTTATAAAAAAACAGACTTATCTGCATAATTAAAATTATGAAGTCAAATGATCCCGATATGTTTGTCGCTGACTGTACAGCCACCCCCACATACAAGTGATCGCGCTTGGATATTCTCGTCACGCACCTTGCTAATAAAGCGATGTATGAAGTGCTTACACAAAACAATATCACCTCGTTTCTCTCAATAAGGGAAATTATATCTAGGTCAAATGAACTGGACTTATAATGTGGTAAAGTGCTAGGTAGGTTTTGGTTGGTTTAGGGGTTGGGTACAACAGTACCTCAACGGAAAATTAAAATATTGATGAAGTTTTAATGTTTCTAAATCCTTAATAGATATAGTTTAGGTCCATACCGAAAAGTGACTGTGATTAGATCCTTTTAGTAAAGAAGGGTTGGGTTTGGGCTACGGTCAACATCATCATCATCAGCCTATAATGTTCCCACTGCTGGGAGACAGGCCTCCTCTCTCTATGAGAGGGAGTGGGCTGTAATCCACGACGCGGGCCCAGTGCGGGTTGGTAGATGTCACAAGTCTTCGAATTTTCAGTTCTAGGACATACCGGTTTCCTCACGACGTTTTCCTTCACCTTTTTTGAGAGAAGGGGTGATGAAATAAATTACACAAAGTAATGTGTCTGCCTGGGTTCGAACCCATGGCTTACTGCTCGTAAGTCGGGGCTGCCACCACTCGGTCACTGCTGCTCTCTACGGTCTCTACGGGCTACGGTCAATTCCGGTAAAATTTACGTTTTCCTATAGTTACCAATTCACCATTTATTTATCAGACCATAAACAGAGTTTAACCAGGGGTAATTTAACGCTTAGGGGGTAGGCACCTATACTTTAGATAAGAAGACTTTGGGCTGAGGAAGTAGCATATCTATACCTAGGTCAATTTTTATCCCCGAAAATCACGAACCAACATCCTGAGGAAATCTACACGTAAGTGAAACTGCCAATAGCTGGTAGTTTATGAGTAAACAAGGTGTTTTAAACCGCCAAATGATTATCTTTGCCTAGGAATATTATAAAATTAATATACGTTAAGAGTGAGCTGCAAGGGTGGGCGTCGATAACTCTATTAAGTTGTTATACTTCATTTATTACCGCAGTCATGTTCATTATAACAAGCGATATCTACACCACTGAAAACCATCCCACATTTTAATAGGTACTTTATATCTCTAATTAATTGCAAGAAAATTTTCAAACGCCTAGTTGACGCTTCCCGTGACCCAAGGGCTGGCTTTTACTTTGGCTAGAGGCTTAGTATTGCCATACAACGTGGCAATGCTGCCAGTCTATTGGACACAATACCAGCTGACATCGATGAGGAGGAGTTTTTTGACGCCCTTTTATAGTTTATTGTTATTTTAGTTATTTAATTTATTAGTTTGATAGTCCTTGTAATGTATAATATAGAAGTTATTTAAATTAAATAATTATAACTACCATTACAACATAACTAAGGGTAATGACCTAGTCCCACCTCTTCATTTTAAGTACCAGTTAACTTATCTGGTAAAAAAATTCAATATAAAAATCTATTTCATTAGATAAAAGGTACCTATTGTTTGTCCTCCAGATTCACGGTGACAATGTAGTCCTGCAATAGTCATAGCGCCCGATTCTACTCGTCATACTTAACAACTTTCTCTAAAAACTCATATCCGATTCTTGGTGAAAAAAACAGACATAATTTCGATGAATGTATAAAAAGCAAACTTTTTTTCATGAATCAAATATGGGTTTCCAAATCAAATCATACATGAGGTGTTACAAACAAAAGTTCTTACTGCCATATTCTACCTTAACAGGTGTGCAAATATGTGTTACATGCAATGGCAAATATTTTAATAATGATAGTTTCATAATTTAATAGTTAATACATCTAAATTACATTGTTTCATTTAAATAATCATTTACATTATAATAGGCTTTATTAATTAGATATGTCTTTAATTTTATTTTTAAACGAAATAAAATTCTCAGCCATCTTTATATAACTAGGCAATTTGTTATAAATTCAAGGGCCCATACAAAATGCACTGTTGTCAAACATAACCGTTCTATGGCGTATTGCACGAAGTGTACTGGTCAGCCTGGTGCTTTTTAACGTTTCATATTCCTTAATATTATTTCTAATGTCTAATGCTAGTTCATAAATATACAGTGATGGGAATGTCAATATTTTTAGATTTATAAAATGTGGTTTACATGTATCTGTAGGTTTTAAAGCACATATTGCCCGGATACATTCCTTTTGGGCTTTGAAGACACTTTCTCGATCAGTGGCATTCCCCCAAAACATTATACCATACCTTAAAGTCTAACCAACGTAAGCGTGGTAGGCAGATAGAAGTGCACTTTGATTTACCACTTTACGAAGCATGTATAAGGCATATGAATACCGACTTAGATTAGTACATACTTGTTCAATATGTGTCCTCCATCTCATGTCTGAGTCTATGTGAAGTCCAAGAAATTTTGTCGAGTTTATTTTTTCTATTTGTAATTGTTCATAATGTGTATGTGTTCCAAGGAAAAGATCTTCAGTATTATGGATAGAATTACCCACTATTGCAGGGGACTTTATATTATAATTTGATTCATAAAATGTTGACCACTTTTCTGAAATAAAAAATCTTTGCTAAGATTCAAAAAAGTACCGTTCGTTTTAGACGGAGCATCTTGATAAACCGCCCCGGCCCTCTAAAACATGGCGTAGAGAAACACTAAAATCAAGATCCCACATTCTGTAATTTCAGTAAAACAACACAACCCACCCTTACAGTGATAACAGCACTCATATCATTTCATATCCCGAGTTCCCGGTAAACACGCTAACAGCTACATACGAGTATGTGAGAACGAAACCTTATCACACTAACGACATACATCTCGCGAAGCTCTTATAATCCTATCAAGTTTACAAGGATGCTGCACGTTATGTGCTGGCTTTGTTCTTTGAAGTTAGTGTGGAAAACGGAGAAAATCGTAGAGAAAAGAACGAAAGAAAATGCGTTTACTTGGAGTTAAATGGTAAAGTTCCAAAGACGATTGCAACAGCAAATCGTTGGGACAACAACAGATAACGGCGACACTATTGGTTCCTAATGAACTCGAAAAAAATACTTCCATAGATAGCGAAATTGTCGCCTGACGCTGCGGTCGTGTATCGCCCGCAGACGCAAATCAGTAGTGCTATCTTTGGCTGTCACTAAGTCCAGAGTGGCAAGGCGTATTTCCTTGTTTGACAAATGAGTTTTGCGAAACTGAAGAAGAGAAACCAAGATCACGAAATTCAAGAATTCAATGAAAGACAGGAAATATAAAAAAAAAATACTATACCTACGTACGCAGGTACCCCCAGGTATACAGTCCTAGACAGTGTAACCCTAAATCAAAGATTAATTAGTACTCTTATTCGTTACCTTTTGTGAATCATCATCATCAGCCTATAATGTTCCCACGGCTGGGACACAGGCCTCCTCTCTATGAGAGGGAGTGGGCTGTAATCCACCACGTGAGCCCAGTGCGGGTTGGTAGATGTCACATGTATTCGAATTTCTAGTTCTAGGACATGCCGCCGGCTTCCTCACGATGTTTTCCTTCACCGTTTTTGAGGGCAGCGGTGATGGAATAAATTACACAAAGTAATGCGCCTGCCTGGGTTCGAACCCACGGCTTACTGCTCGTGTCGGGGCTGCCACCACTGGGCCACCGCTGCTCTCCTTTTGTGAATAGCCCGGTCAAATTAGACATAAAACAGTGCTCAAACAACTTTTAAAATCGCGATATCTTAGGAATAATAAATAATAAATAGCCTTTTATTCCGAAACCAGACAATCACACAAACTAAAATGGTTAAAACAAAAATCACAAGATGTCTCGAATTTCGGTGTGCCTTGTGGCATAGGCCTCCTCTAACAATTTCCATTGACATCTGTCGTGAGGTACTCTCCTCCAGTTTGGACCTGCTGTTAGTTTTATTTCGTCCTCCCAGCGGGTAGGCTGCCTTCCCCGTTTTCTTTTGCCCCGTTTATCTTAGGAATGGTGGTTCTTAAAAAAAAGCATAAGACAAATTTGCAGATAATTTTTTGATCTAAAATTTTGTCAGTGCTATATTTTTGATAACTGATTTCGAGAAAAATCCAAAAACCCGAAAATTTTGACCTTTGACCTGGAATAACTTTTTCTGCACACATGGGATCGATGGGGACTTTTAACACTTTATTTCTACTGGTGTACCCAAAGTCTCTACCTTAATTCTGCTTGATCCGAGTTTTTGTTAATTGAAATGTCTATTTTGACCGGACTAGAAATACCACAATTATTGATGTTTAATAATTGACAGAAATAAGTATTCTTGAAAACAAGGATCAGAAAATTTTCACAAATGAAAATGTTAACAGCTTAGTGTGTAGGAAATACCATCGAATCGAAACAATTGAACTAATTACATACATGGCCCTGGAACGCTCCTTGCAATAGTGGTATCGTTTTTACTGTGCTCTCCGTTATTAAATCTAAAAAGTCATAAAAAGATAACTTTGGTGTGTGTTGTTGACTGCACTAATTGGCCAATGAACTTTGGTACCAAGCAGAGTAAAGTAAGCTACTCTACGATCAGTGATAAATAAGTTATAGTGAAAAAACTTTCAAAATTCTTGTATCAAACGACCATAGTCATCTTACGACAGTCACCCGCTCCCCGCAACCAGCCTACCGCCCTGCTGACGTCCGATACATGCTTCACATCACATCGCCACAACGCGGCCCTGCAACGCAACTCGACCATTGTGTATGTACACCAATTTTTTGCAATTCATTCAATATATAAATTCAATTTTTTGTCGAATTGCAATCATCGTGCTTTTATTTCAAGAATATTATTGAAATTGAAATGGCTACACACAGAACGCCACCTAAGTCTAACGAGCTTTCATTATCAAACATGTCTACCTCTGCTCCAGATCTGAATAAAATAGATTCTTGTGACATCAGTACACCTATTAACGTAACACAACGTAAAAGACCACGATTGCAACATGATTGTACAATTAATAATTTATCAAGTTTTAAAGACGAAATAATGTCCATGATGAACGAAATCCGAGATGCTCAAAACAATCGTCTAGATAAATTGGAGGAATACATGAAATCCATTCACGAGCAAAACAAAGACATACAAAAAACGAACATAGATATTGATAACTCAATCACGCACTTATCAATGAATGTCAAAGCAGTCGAAGATAAAATAGACCAACTGGAACACGAACGTAAACAAATTCATTCACACATATCGGCACTGGAAGAAAAACTAGATTCTCTTGAAATTGCTAGTTTAAAAACACAAATGGAAGTAAGAAATGTACCCAAAGTCCAAAATGAAAAGAAATCCGATCTATTTGGATACGTCATCAATTTATCCAAGACAGTAAACTATCTGGAATTAAATAAAAACGATATACGTGATGTCACCAGGTTGCCGTCTAAGAAAGAAACAACCAGTTCGTCAGTCGCAATCGAATTTACTAATACATTGACTAAACAATATTTTCAAGAAGCGGTAAAAAAATACAATCTTCCAAAACAGCAAATTGATCAGCTCAACTCCACCAACATGGGCATTCACACATCTAAACAACCAATCTACATCTCAGAATTACTCACTGCAAAAATGAAGCGCCTTTTATTCCTTACGCGAGATTTTGCGAAAACTGCTGGGTACAAGTTTGCCTGGCCCTCAAATGGCCACATTTATATACGGAAAATTGAAGGAAAACCTTACATCCGTGTCAAAAACGAAGTCCACCTGAATGAACTCAAGAAGGATCTAAGTAATGCTATTTGACTAACCCTAAATCTCTTGTACATGTATTGCACCTCATTGTTTATCATATCATTACTGTTTTATTATAATAATGCATGCTTAATTTTATTTAAAAAATATGTCTGTACAACAACACAAATGAATACTAACTCTGGACACCAAATACAACAAAAACAAACATTACATATAAATAACACTTATACCACTACCACTACTTACACTACTTTCACTATACCAATTTCGGAAATCCCACAGAAGAAAATAAATCACTCACCGCATAAACCTAACACATCATCACTAAACAATAAATGGACCAACTATTTAATTCGTGTTACACTTGTAAGCGACATAACCTCACATTCTTCGCAAAATGTACTCCACTATATACTTCTGGTGATATCCTTATTGTTTTACAAATATCTTTCACTTCACATTATTACACGCAAAACAACACTAAAAACCAATCTTATCAACTTAAAGAATGAAATTCCTTGCCTCATCTTAATTCAAAATGCAAATAAACAAGTAATTAGTGCGATCAAAGGATTCTATAAGACAACCACGCAAGCTTTACTAAACCCCCACTCAACGTTAAATATTTTATGCACATTTAGACATTGTTGTACCTCTATGTGTCTATACAGACATGGTCCGCGCTCGCTTAATGACTCAAACGTCAACATGCAGATAACTATACCACAATATATAGGCGTTTGCTGTTATTACTGGTCTAATAACTTTGAGTCCCCTTTAATTTTAATTGTTACAAATGGCTAATACCGAAGTACAAATTGATGACTTAACCGTATCGGAGTCCATGGTCTGCAATGCTGAAGACTGTCATAGCTTTATCTCACACAGTAAAGCTAATATAAAAATACTAACCCAAAATATACGTAGCATTTCTCGTAATTTTGACGAACTAGTTGTCCTTTTACAAAGATTAAGAATGGAGTGTGATGTTATAATACTGACAGAGTGCTGGCTGTCGTGCAATCTTTATATACCAAACCTACCTGGCTATAAGTGCCACATAACACAGAATTATAAAAACCAGAATGATGGAATTACAATCTATTATGAAGAATCGCTTAATGTGACCATAATTGAACCACCATTTTTGGATAGCAACTGTTTAGTTATTACAATAAATAATGACACAGCTATAATTGCAATGTACCGCTCACCATCATACAATAACTTGACTCCTTTTTTAACATCCCTCAACTCAACCTTATCTACCTTAAAAAATATTAAATCTGCTGCAATAATTGGAGACATAAATATAGATATTTCAGTACAATCGCACGACACCAAAGCACCTGAATACCTAAACACAACAGCTTTTGGAGGATTCTTACCAGCCCACACCTTTCCCACTAGGCAAGGTAAAACCTGTCTAGATCACGTCCTGCTTAAAACTAAATTTAAATCACACACCTTTGTTGTAAATTCCTCAATCACAGATCACAACGCGGTATTACTTTGTCTTTATCAAATTCACGAAAAGAAACATCATCAATCTCACATTAATAAAGTTAACATCGATGCTATTTGTGAACAACTTAAGAATATAGACTTCAGCTTCATAAGAGATATAGAAGATCCCAATCAGGCTATGGACAGTCTTATAAAAATTTTACAAGATGCGATAAATGAGAATACAGTGATTGTCAAAATCCCCCGTAAAAAACGAATTATTAGACCTTGGATTACACCGGGATTGCTTAAATGTATTCAAAATAGAGATCGCCTCCATAAAGATTCACAAACAACACCCGATAATGAAACACTAAAACTAACTTACACAAGATATAGAAATCATTGTAATGATTTGTTGAAAAGACTCAAGAGGGAACACGACAGAACGGAATTAGACAAAAATAGCAACAACAATAAAAAGCTTTGGGAAGTTATCAAAACCATAACGAATACGAATAAAACTAAGTCAGGCTCCTCCGACCTTCTCGGTGAATCTCCTCAAACATCTGTGAACCAGGCAAATGATTACTTTGCCAATTTAGGCAGTTCCCTGGCCAATGAGCTTCTTAACTCAACAACAGTTCAAAATCCAACTGATTTTTCTGTCTCAAATCACACTAATACTGCTTCGTTTGTATTATTAAACACAGATAAACATGAGATTCTGACACTTATAGATGGACTAAAACTTTCAAGCGCAGTCGGGCATGATAAAATATCTAACAGACTACTCAAAGCCATTAAAGAAATTATTGTTGAACCACTTTGTCACATTTTCAATGTTTGCCTTGGGCAGGGCGTCTTTCCGGACGTACTTAAGAAAGCCATTGTTGTCCCTATTTACAAATCCGGTGATAAACACAATGTTTGTAACTACAGGCCTATTGCTATACTCCCAGCTCTATCTAAGATATTAGAAAGAATAATTAATAGCAGACTCGTTAAGTATCTTGAAAGCAATAGTTTTATCTCCTCCTCTCAGTTTGGTTTCCGTTCTGGCAAGTCAACGGAGGATGCAGTGCACAAACTTACTGACTATGTTATAAGGAAACTTGATGATGGCAATAAAGCACTTGGCATCTTTTTAGACCTTGCCAAGGCGTTTGACACGGTGTCTGTCCCGCTTCTGCTTGCTAAATTGGAACGTCTCGGAATAAGAGGTTTGCAGCTCAAATTGTTTCAGGATTACCTGACCGGTCGTAAGCAATGCCTGAAAGTAGACTCTTACATTAGCACGGATCTTCCTATCTCCTTTGGTGTCCCACAAGGTTCAGTGTTAGGACCTACACTTTTCTTAATTTATTTAAATGATCTTTGTGGTTTAAAATTGGACCAGGGCATTATAATATCCTACGCTGACGATACTGTATTGCTTTTTTCTTCAGATACGTGGGATAAAACTTTCGCTCTGGCACAGAATGGCTTCGACAAGGTGTCTGATTGGCTAAAACAAAATATTCTTACCCTAAACACCGATAAAACTATGTTCATGCCATTCTACATCCGAAGTCCTAATAAACCTCCCTCACAACTAACTCTTAAATCCCACTCTATCCACCCAACAAACGGTAGTACCTGTAATTGTCCTTCACTCATCAGGAAATCCGAAGTGAAATATTTGGGCATCATTTTGGACTCATCTCTGAACTACAAAACTCATATATCATTGCTTCAGACCAGACTAAGAAAACTAATATATGTCTTTAAGAACTTACGTCATGTGACCGACATTGATATAATAAAAAAAGTTTACAAGGCACTATGCCAATCGGTACTAACCTATTGCATTACATGTTGGGGTGGAGCTTCGAAAACCACTCTTCTTCCTCTAGAAATAGCACAAAGGGCAATCCTTAAAGTTAGCTCCTTTCGACCCATTTATTACCCTACACATCTATTATATCAATCTTGGAAATTACCTACCGTCCGCCAACACTTCATTATAACTACGATCCTCAAACAACACACTCTCACACCTTTAGACAGGAGTATTGTGCTTAAACGACGTCGCAATGCCGTAGTCCCACGATCCATTCAATTCAAACACTTTTTTACACATAGATTTTTCTGTTTCTGCGGTCCTTTCCTTTACAATAAACTCAACACCACACTCAACATCTACACACTTAACAAACAAGAGTGCAAAACCAAACTATTAGAGTTTCTACTCAAATGCGATTACCAAACTACTGAGGATATTCTTAAAACTGTAAGATAAAAAAAAGTTATATTTAAAAGTAGCACCCATCCATACAAAACACAACACTCACAACACAACGCAACACAACACAACACACCGACCTCCAACACACACATCCTCTGCACTCACACCCAAAATACAACACACACAAACACAACACACATCAAATCAAATCAAACCAATTTTTTATACTTAATTTATAATTTAGATTGATTCATGGAAATTACTGACTTTTTCATTTTTATTATTTCTGTATTTTAAAAAAAAGCGTTTATCTGAATTGATCAACAATTGTTAATACCGCTCACAACTCTGGGAAGAGAACTGTGACCTGAAATACAGGCTCAGCCTAGCTCGGGCGCAGTTGCTCATTTATATTTTTTGTGCTTAAATCTAACTGCTTTTAAATCTGTTCAACATGTTATATTTTTTAGGAGAAATAAACTTATTATATTCCCTTTATTCATTTTTATATACAAATTTAATACATTTTTAAATATTTCTTATAAATAATAATAAAAAAAAAACATTTAAAAATATAGAAAATTGTAGCCCACCGGTATCGGGAACAGGGTCCAAGCTACCGGCGGTCAGGGCTCCAGAGAAAGGAACCTCCTAACGATACGAGCCGTGTCCAGGAGTACCGCTCTCTGAATCAAGCCCTTGATCCAGCTGCCTAACGAGAGCCTCATCAGATGTTGGTCGAGGCTCTTGGCAATAAGGCCATTGGCTGATACGACTATCGGCACAATGATCGCTGAGTCAACAGGCCACATGTCGACAACCTCGCGAGCCAAGTCAATATACTTAATTTGCTTATCTTTCTCGGCTTTCACGAGGTTCTCGTCATGTGGAACCGTTATGTCAACAATCATTGCGCGCCGCTCTGATCGATCCACCACCACTATATCAGGCTTATTGGCTACAATAGTCCTGTCAGTGATGATGGATTGATCCCAATACAGTGTGATATTGCCATTTTCGAGAACTGGGTCGGGCACATACCTATAGTACGGCACTTCCGATTCCACAAGGCTGTATTTCAGAGCAAGTTGCTGATGGATAATCCTGGCTACAAGATTGTGTCTATGCAAGTATTCTCCGTTAGCTAGACGAGAACACCCGGAGATAATGTGACGGATCGATTCGCCCGGACGGTGGCATGCCCGACATATGTCAACCGTGCCATCCTTCACAATAAATTTCCGGTAGTTATTTGTCATCATAACTTCATCCATAATTGCACAAACAAAACCTTCGGTTTCTCCAAAGAGTTCCCCGGAACGTAGCCAGGCTACGGACGCTGCATGGTCTACATCAGGTCCATGCAGGGCACTGAAGAAGCGTCCGTGAAGCTCCTTACTCTGCCATACTTCCCTGCGGTCATTAGTGTCTAGCACTGCAGGTTTGCGCCAGTTCTCTTTAGCCAAGGAGAGCGGGGTGAGGGCCTTGTCCATCGCGACCACATCTCGATGCATCCCCACGTCGGCTTCTAGGAAATATTCCCTGAGATTGCATATCTCGCGATTGTGGAGAGTCTTGGCGTTTAAAAAGCCTCGACCTCCACAACTCCGCGGGATATACAGTCTCATAACCGAAGAACGTGGGTGATGCATTCGATATGCCGTCAACAATGTACGGACCTTCCTATCCAGGGCGTCTAGTTCTGTTTGAGTCCATTTGAGTACGCCGAAAGAGTACATCAAAACCGGCATGACCCAACCATTGAAGGCACGCACCTTATTTCCGCCTGATAAAAGACTATTAAATACTTTTCTCAGGCGGCCAAAGAAACGCTCCTTCAACGATTGCTTCACGTCAACAGCATTGATGCCCAGCGCTTCCGACATACCCAAATACTTGTAGGTTTCGGTTGCTGAGAGGGATCTAAGATTTATGGAATCTGTGAGCTGGGTTCCCACAGATTCCACAATCCCACCTCGCTTTACATGCATGACCGCACATTTGTCTACACCAAATTCCATACTGATGGCGCTACTGAAAGTTTCTGTTATCTTCAGTAGCTCCATCAGTTGCAAATTGTTGGGGGCAAAGAGTTTCAGGTCATCCATGTAAAGAAGGTGAGATATAACCTGACCACCTCTCCTCAACCGAAAGCCTAGACCTGAATCGTCCAGCAGCGTGCTTAGAGGATTCAAGGCTAAGCAGAACCAAAGCGGACTCAAACTATCGCCCTGAAAAATACCTCGCTCTATCCGTATCGGTTCGCTATTCCTCTGGTTATGTCGACATCCTGGATAGCGAAGGACTGTCCTCCATTGCCCCATACACGACATCAGGAAGGTGCGCAGAGTTGCATCAACTTTATACAATTCTAGCACCCTCATGAGCCATGTATGTGGCACCGAGTCGTAGGCCTTCTTATAGTCTATCCAACATGTCGACAGATCCCTTCGGGAACGCCGAACCTGTTGGTTAATGGCCATATCAATGAGGAGCAGCTCCTTAGTACCGCGGGACCCGTTCCTACATCCATTTTGAGAAGCGGACATGATCGAATTGTCATCAATGTGTTTGCTAATTTTAGCTCTCAAAATGGATGTAAGAACTTTATACACTGTCGGGAGACAGGTTATAGGTCTATAGTTTTTGGGCTCCGCAGTACTACCCGATTTATGGAGCAGGTGAGTTATTCCAGTAGACAGGAATTCGGGCAGCGACCCTGACTCTAAGGCTGACTGGAATAGAGCCGCCAAGCGAGCGTGCGACCTTTGGATCCACTTAATCCAAAAGTTGTGCAGCCCGTCCGGCCCTGGAGATTTCCAGTTAGGTAACGGACGGACTGCACGAGCTACATCTTGGGGGCTGATAGAAATTGCCCCCATTTCTGGAACTGGATCGCACACTCGCTCGACTTCCCGAGTCCATTCACCCTCGGTATGGCTGGCAGGCACCGACCAGATGCTGCGCCAGAACGAACACATGGCGTCATCATCCGGCAGGCGCGTGTCAGCCACACCTTGGTCCGATCGCTCCCAACTCCTATAAACCCACCTTTCATCTCTTTGGAATGTGCGATTCAGAGTGTATCGTTCCACCCGCCGCTTATACCTACGGATACGGTTTGCCCATGCATACACTTTCTGCTTCAGGAAGTCGATGCGCTCTGTGATACGGGACATATAGTCTCGAGGACTAATATCAGTACCCGCAAATGCCCGCCTCACAAAGCGCATCACTCGAGGGCGATTGTTGCCCTCCCTGAAGCAGATTAGTTTGCCGATGAGTGTTCTGGCCCCAGTAATACGTCGCTCAATCCTGCATTGCCAAGCCGGTACGGCAGGTTTAGGTCGTGTAGCTCTGTCATCAGAAAATTTGACATTAGCTACACGACATGCCGCTACAGCCGCACAATACAGGATTGAGTGAGCATCAGTGAGGTCTTCGCAGTTATCAAAATAGTTTGACAACTGCGAATCCAGAACAGCTACCAGCGCCCTATTTCTGTTATGCATGGGCAAACGAGGTAAGCGTGGTCTAAGTTCAGGCGACATGTACCGATATTCTCGAATCGCACCTTCCAAAGCACTCCTCATTTCCTCACTGCATTGGGTACTTACATTAGAAGCCACGTCATTACTCACTTCGTCAGCGCGATTAAATAACTGACTAGACTGTGGTGGATCCACAGCCTGCGACGGAGGGACAATGACGTGACTACTCTGCATTTCAGTTCGCAAGCGATCAAGTACGGTGTCGTCCAACATATGATTACGTTGGATGACCCGCACCTGATCCGATAATCGTTGTGCCGACACGTTGACAGCTGGCTCAAGCACCTGAAACAGAGAGAGCATCCGAACACGGTACGCGGTCAGGTTGTTTCCTCCCTCTGTAGCCCCATAGTATGAGCGCATGACATTCTCGTTGATGGCTTGAGTCCATCGCATGCGCTGCACACTTCCGCCGGGAGCTGGGACCCTATCAGAGGCCGGTGGGCCTCGAGGTCCGAAACCGTCCGGCGGCCGGCGTCCTCCCCGTCGACGAGCAGGTGGTGGCGTCGTGGGCGGAGAGAAGTACTCGTCGCTGTCGCTCGACGCAACTGCCACGGCCGGTGTCACAGCACTCACGATGAGGCTGGGTTCCGGCGGCGGCGAGGCGGAGCGGGGCGACGAGTCCGGAGGCGGTAGGCGTGCAAGCTTAGCTTTAGCTGCTGCTCGGGTCAACATTTTCATCCATTTATTTCTTTAAATTTTCGTTTATGACATGTGTCATATTATGTCACTTTAGGGACCAGGTTTTTTCTTTTCCATCTATTATAGTATATGTGTTTCATGTTGGTGTGCTTGAATTTATTGCTTCTTGATTTTAAAAAAGAGATGAAATAGGTACCAGATTGAATGGAAACGACTGTTAAAAATTAAAAATTGTATCAAATCACGGAAAGAAATTGGATGACGTTGACTTTAGTGTTGCCAGCTTTTTTTATTATTATTAACTTATTATTATTATTCCGTTTATTCATTAAATTAACATACATTTACATTTTTAAATATTTTTAACAAAAAGATATAAAAAAAACATTTAAAAATATAAAAATAGTAGCCCACCGCCAAGTGAGAGCTTCGACAGGTGTTCGTCGAAGCTTTTAGCCATAAGGCCATTGGCCGTTACGACAATCGGCACAATGATAGCCGAGTTCACATTCCACATGCTGACAACCTCGTGTGCCAAGTCGAGATATTTTATTTGTTTCTCTTTCTCAGCCTTCACGAGGTTCTCATCATGTGGGATGGTAACATCGACTATCATTACGCGGCGCGCTGATCGGTCTATCACCACTATGTCAGGCTTATTGGCGACAATAGTCCTGTCAGTAATGATAGGCCGATCCCAGTACAGCGTGAATTATTATTATATCTTTATTCATCTTATCACACATAATTTACATTTTTAAATATTTTTACAAAATTGTATAAAAAACATTTAAAAATATAAAAAATAGTAGCCCACCAGCATCGGGAACAGGGTCCGGGCTACCGGTGGTCAGGGCTCTTGAGAGAGGAACCTCCTGACAATACGTGCCGTGTCCAGAAGTACTGCTTTCTGAATCAAGCCCTTGATCCAGCTGCCAAGCGAAAGCCTACTAAGATGTTGGTCGAGGCTTTTGGCAATTAAGCCATTGGCCGACACGACTATCGGCACAATGACTGCTGTATTCACATCCCACATGTCGACAACCTCGCGAGCCAGATCTAGATATTTGAATTGCTTATCTTTCTCTGCTTTCACGAGGTTCTCGTCATGTGGAACCGTTATATCAACAATCATTACGCGACGCTCCAATCGATCTATCACCACAATGTCAGGCTTATTGGCAACAATAGTCCTGTCAGTGACGATAGGTCGATCCCAATACAACGTGATATTACCATTATCGAGAACTGGGTCGGGCGCATACTTATAGTATGGCACTTCTGATTCCACAAGGTTGTATTTCAAAGCAAGTTGCTGGTGGATAATCCTGGCAACAAGGTTGTGTCTATGCAAGT
The DNA here is from genome assembly GCA_949152445.1 of Cerastis rubricosa. Lineage (NCBI taxonomy): Eukaryota > Metazoa > Arthropoda > Insecta > Lepidoptera > Noctuidae > Cerastis > Cerastis rubricosa. The sequence goes on along the minus strand of OX424542.1, from coordinate 9,099,594 downwards.
ACTCTCCGTTAGCCAGACGAGAACAACCAGAAATAATATGTCTGATGGACTCACCCGGACGGTGGCATGCCCGACACACGTCCACCGTCCCGTCCTTCATAATATGTTTCCGGTAGTTATTCGTCAGCATAACTTCGTCCATTATTGCACAGACAAAACCTTCAGTTTCCCCGAAGAGGTCACCAAAACGCAGCCAGGATACAGACGCTAAGAAGTCTACATCGGGCCCGTGTAAGGCCTGGTAAAAGCGTCCGTGAAGCACCTTGCTCTGCCATACCTCCTTGCGGTCATTAGTGTCTAATACTACAGGCTTGCGCCAGTTCTCGTTAGCCAAGAAGAGCGGGGTAAGGCCCTTGTCGACTGAGACCACATCTCGGTGCATCCCCACGTCGACTGTTAAGAAGTATTCCCTGAGACTGCATACCTCACGGTTGTGCAGGGTCTTAGCATTTAAGAAGCCACGACCACCACACTTCCGCGGGATATACAGTCTCATCACCGACGACCTTGGGTGATGCATCCGATTTGCGGTCAGCAGTACGCGGACCCTCCTATCCAGGGCATCAAGTTCCGTCTGAGTCCATTTGAGTATGCCGAAAGAATACATCAAAACCGGCATGACCCAACCGTTGAAGGCGCGCACCTTGTTTCCGCCTGACAAAAGACTGCTTAGCACCTTATTCAGGCGGCCAAAGAAACGTTCTCTCAACGATTGTTTCATGTCAGCAGTATTGATGCCTAATGCTTCCGACATACCCAAATACTTGTAGGTTTCTGTTGAGGAGAGGGATCTAAGGTGTACGGAATCCGAGAGTTGAGTTCCCACGGATTCCGTAATCTCCCCTCGCTTCACATGCATGACAGCACATTTGTCCACACCAAATTCCATCCTGATGGCGCTACTGAAAGTTTCAGTTACCTTCAGTAGCTTCATCAGTTGCAAATTGTTGGGGGCAAAGATTTTCAGATCATCCATGTAAAGAAGGTGAGATATGACCTGACCACCTCTCCTCAACCGATAGCCTAGACCTGAACCTTCCAGCAGTGTGCTGAGAGGATTCAAGGCTAGACAAAACCACAATGGGCTCAGACTATCACCCTGGAATATACCACGCTCGATCCTTATGGCTTCGCTGTTCCCCTGCATCTGTCGACATCCTGGATAGTGAAGGACCGTCCTCCATTGCCCCATACACGACTCAAGGAAGGCGCGTAGAGTTGCATCTATCTTGTACAACTCCAGTACCCTCATGAGCCATGTATGCGGCACCGAGTCGTAGGCTTTCTTATAATCTATCCAACATGTAGACAGATGCCTTCGGGAGCGGCGAACCTGTTGGCTAATGGCCATATCAATGAGGAGCAGCTCCTTAGTACCACGGGACCCGTTCCTACATCCATTCTGAGAGGGAGACATGATGGAATTACTCTCAATATGTTGGTTTATTTTAGCTCTCAAAATAGATGTTAGAACTTTATAGACCGTTGGTAAACAAGTGATTGGTCTATAATTTTTGGGCTCCGCAGTACTACCTGATTTATGGAGCAGGTGGGTAATGCCTGTCGTCAAGAACTGGGGCAGCGACCCTGACTCTAAGGCTGATTGAAACTGGGACGCCAAGCGAGCGTGCGATCTTTGAAACCATTTGATCCAGAAGTTGTGCAGTCCGTCCGGCCCTGGAGACTTCCAGTTAGGTAACGGACGAACTGCACGAGCTACGTCTTGGGGGCTGATGATAATTGCCCCCATTTCTGGTATTGGATCACACGCTTGTTCAACTTCCCGGGTCCAACCGCCCTCAGTGTGACTGACAGGCACCGACCAGATGCTGCGCCAGAATGAACACATGGTGTCATTATCCGGCAGACGCGTGTCAGTCACCCCTTGGTCTGGTCGTTCCCAAGCCCTATATACCCACCTTTCATCGCTTCGGAATGTGCGATTCTGAGTGTATCGCTCCATTCGCCGTTTGTACCTACGAATACGGCTTGCCCATGCACAGATCTTCTGCTTCAGGAAGTCGATACGCTCTGTAACGCAGGCCAAATAATCACGAGAACTAGTGTCAGTTCCCGAGAAAGCCCGCCTCACAAAGCGCATCACTCTAGGGCGAGTATTGCCCTCCCTGAAGCAGATTAACTTGCCGATGAGTACTCTAGCCTCACCGATACGCCGCTCAATCCTACACTGCCAAGCTGGAACGGCTAATTTTGGTCGTGTGGCTCTGTCATTGTCAGGAAATTTGACGTGAGCTACACGACATGCCGCTACTGCTGCGCAGTACAATATTGAGTGGGTATCAGCAAGGTCTTCGCTGTTGTCAAAGCAGTTTGACAGCAGCGAATCTAGAGTACACACCAGCGCCTTGTTTTTCTTGTGCATAGGCAAACGAGGTAAACGTGGTCTAAGTTCAGGCGGTGTGGAGCGGTACTCTCGGAACGCACTCTCCAAAGCTCTCCTCAATTGTTCGTTGCACTGGCTACTCACGGTTATAACTTCGTCATCATCCTCTTCACAACCGCGATCGGATCGCGGCGAAGCCGCGGGTACATTTGGCAGCTGCGCCGCGATTATTGGCGAAGCAGGCGTAACTGGGTTACTCCGTGAGTCGAGGCGTAGTCGATCAAGTACATTGTCATCCAACATATGGTTACGTTGGATGACCCGCACCTGATCCGACAGTCGCTGCGCCGACACGCTGATAGCTGGCTCAAGCACCTGAAACAGAGAGAGCATCCGACCACGGTACGCAGTCATGTTACTTCCCCCCTCAGTAGCCCCATAATATGCGCGCATGACGTTTTCATTGATAGACTCAGTCCATCGCATGCGCGACACATTTCCACCGGCAGCGGGGACCCTGTTCGGGGCCTGTTGGCCTCGAGGTCCCAGGCCCGCTGGTGGCCGTCCTCTTCCTCGCCGTGGTGGTGATGGCGTCGACGGCGGGGAGAAAAACTCGTCGCTGGAACTCGACGCAACTGCAGCGACCGGCGACTCAGCGCCCACAGATGTGGCGCGTCCCGGCGGCTGCGAGGCGGAGCTCAGCGACGAGCCCGGAGATGGTGGGTGTGCCTCTTCTTTAAGTCTTGCTCGGTGTCGGGTTAGCATAAGTGACAATATTTTATGACATTTCTATTGTAATGATTTGTGGTGCATAGTAGTAGGTTTTCTATTTTTATTTATTGGTTTCATTTTTCTTTGCATGTTTCTTTATGTTTGAATAGTTTTGTGCGTTAAATTTGCAAAATAATTAAATAAAAAATCGGTTTGGAAAATTTTTCTGTCACGTCAATTTGACACCCGAGCCACAATTTTATTATTATTATTACATACCTTAATTTGACAATCCACGACATGATAATTTCCCCGCCCACACCTTTACACTAAAGACAGTTCATCAAACAGCCTTTAAATAATTAAACCCTATAATTAACACTTAGAAAGTGTCAAAAAACACCCTTTACTAAGCTGCCCTAAGCCATACCGGCCGTTACTTCGCCATATGTTGTCCAGGTTAATTCCGCTCTCTGGGTATGAACGATGACCCCTTTATTACTTATTAAGGAGCTTCTGGCCGCCTCACCCCCTGTACGATGTTATTTATGTCGTCTAATAATAATTTGTATTAAATCACGGACGCTTCCCACAGGACAAACAGGATTTGTTGGCTTTTGTTGTTGACGGTTCCCTCTGCTTTCTTCGCGAAACGAAAAGATATTGTTTGTTTGTTTGTGTTATGGAAAAAAGATATTTCTAATCGTGTTTTGTTTGTTTGCTCGGATTTTCACTATTAGGGGCGATTTTCTTGAGGTTTTCCTTCCTCTGTGTGTTTTGGGTTAAAAATTAATTAATTTTTGTAGAGATCTATATGTAATAGTAACCCTAACCCAAAATACAATTTTTCAAGAAAATGAGAAACGACTACACCAAAATTCTCTAGCAGACAGGCCCAATACGAAATAAATTAGTAGAAAAAAACTGTTTTCGTTTACGAATCCAGTTTGAGTTCTTGAAATTATTGCCTAAAAGCTAGCAAATTGTACCTCTATTGCCGTTAATTTGGTACCACCAAAACTCAGCTGTCACTCACAATATTTTGATTGTTTACGAATAAATGGACGGCAAATAGGGCAATTCCCATTACTAAACATCAAAGATTCAAAAATTTTATTTTTTCGAAGCTAAGCGTTGATTTTCCAAGACATGATATGACCGCAGCACGCCTACGGATCGCGAAGAATATGAATTTGCGTGGACAGTTGCATTTATTTCAGCACGCTACACAGAAAAATGTCTGAAACCGGTTTACGAAAAATAAAAAGTCTTGGCGTTCAACTGAGCACAACTCAAGCAATGGATAGCACTAGGTAATCTCCTACCTTCGTTAGGCAAGTACTTTAACAAAAAATTGTCGTGCCAAAAGTGCTGATTGAAGCTCCGATTGACTCAAGCCAGACTGGCAGATGATGTTCACAAGTTCCTAATTATTATTTGTTTTGGGAGTCATATTTAATAAGTATGTGCCACAACCAGAATTTTCACAAATTAGCATATCAGTGCAATATTTTTACCTTATTTGTTTCCAAGAAAGTCTTAATCACACACGGTCCCTTAAAATAAAACAACAATAAATAACCCCTAAAACAGTGTCGGTCATCGAACGGTAAAGTTTCATGTCATGACACGGCGAGGTGTAAATCTCATGCGCTTATCTGTTCCCGATTCGCATACATTACAAGTTGAAGATACTTGGGGCGACAACATTTGCATTTCAACCACACACACGAGTAATTACAAGTGCCCCGCTTTAATTATCCTCAGGTCAACAACACGTGACGTCGACGCCTGCGCAGGAACGCGTGCAATTTGTTTTTGTGATTTAAACGTGTCGAAAGCGCGCTTGCACATTTCAGACGCTTTGTAAAAGGAACGGCGATGTATCTCTATAGATCGCAAGTTATGTCTTTACTTAATTTATTATGTTGCCATACAATGTCCAGTACTAGAAAAACATTACTCACGCCGCGGAATGTGTGAATATATGAATTATTAAAACATTGCTCTTTGTCGCTTCTTCGTAATAAACGATGTGTAAGACAAAACATGCGTCTGCGCATCGCACGAACATTTCTTTTGCAACTTTTCAGCACGTCGTCGGGCGAGCGTCAATTTTATTTTTTAATTATGGAACTGCCTAACGAATGCCTCCGTGTTCATTGTGCTTAACTAAAAAACATTATAAGCGATGCTGCAAACATCCTAATCTAAACTTTATTTCCTATATCACAAAGTTGCAGTTCCTGCAAGTGCATGTTAATGAAAGCCTTTTTAAATAAGTCATAGATGGCATCCAAAGCTCCTCAGCCTGTCCACAGCCGTTGAGCTTCAACTTAAGTAATGAGATATGACTTCAGCTCATTATTATTTTCCTTGTAATTTGTACTGTGAAATAAATAAATGTGTTGTAAATTTATAACGTGAGAGATTTACTGCGCGCTTGCGCAAGTTATAGGACGTGATCTTTTTGCTTGGTCGACTTCGTTAATCAACCACTTAAGTACTTACTTACTATGAATGTGAAACCAGATATAGATGTAGTGTTGTACACTTTTTCTGTGCTTCAGCTGAGTTGATCGGTGTTGTCGTCGCTAAATGAATAATGAACGCAACTATGTTCAGTGGGGCTCTGGCTCAGTTGAGCATCGCATGAGTGCGTCGACGTCATTACCGACATCATCGAATCACTGTACGTAAATGAAAACTCGCCTCATCACGTTCCAAATTGAAATCCTTCGTTCCCTCGCTAAGGCAGGCCGCAGACGTACTTTTTCCCTTTGTTTTATTGTATTGGCCGAGGCTCGATTATTCGAATTATGTTTAATTCATTTCCATCTCGATGGTAATGCCCGCGGTCTATGTACCTAATGCTACGGTGAGATACTAGGGGTAATCGATTCACTATCGATTACCCTTGTACTTTGTAATAAATTCAGCTAATCGATAAGCCATGTTGCTCAAAGTAATCACAGACCTGATTTGAAGGGTATTAATAAATATAATCAGCTATTTCTAAATGCATGTTGGACTCGAATGAGGCAATCTATTGGTAAAATAGCATACCTTCTTAGTAATAATTAAAAAATAGTAAGAAACTTACGTTGCAGAAACTAATTATAGGTAAGTAGGTACTTATTTACCTTCAACTTTCAGCTTAGAGAAAATAATTTTGTAAAGTGACACGAATATTTGCACGATATCTATTCGCCGTAGATACGCACGAGTAAACGAATCGAGTTACTGTAGTGACGGTTGCTCTGACATAAATTAACATTAAGAAAGGGACCATTAACGGCAATAAATGCGGTTACGCAAGACAACAGATGCCTTCACTGACGAATTTTATTAGAAACGTGATGAGCTGATGAATGATGAGTATTTTCGTTCAGAAATCAAAATCAGTGACGAGCGAGTGATTGTGGTGTGCGGACGTGATGCCCGCGACACCTTCCGGCCGGTGTGAAACATTATTATTTTTTGATAACTTAATGCTCCATCTGTAACGCTGTAATTGCACGTTTAGCGGTTTGTATTCCGACGAAAGATAATTTCTCGGTATCTTCCCACCCTTTGTTACGGCTAAACCGATTTCCTGCCGGGCTACGTGAAAATTTAAACCGACTTAATCCCCTATAGAGCTTTTAATGACATTTTCTCGGAACGTGAAGCCACAAGAAAACAACCAACATGCCCGAGGATGGTTAGCCGCAAATCATAGAAAGATTTGCCGCATTGATAAAAATAAACGAGAGACGATATTACGAAATCAATATGAAATTGCATTTCCTAATGTCAATTGTTAGTTACGAAGTGCAATAAAGTTCCAATAATCATGATATGAAATAATTTCTGAGCGATGTGCTCGGTGGGTTGTGTCTGTCTCGTTCTTCGATTGGTGGTGGGGCTACATCCGTCTCTGTCTAGGCCCGAGGATCGCACGGGGTATGATGAACTCGGTAATGATCCAATCAGAAGTGAAGTGCATCAAGTCTCGGCCGCTCTGTGAGAATGCGGTTGGGGGTGCAAAAACTACGTGCACAGATTTAAATTAAACCGACCATTTGGTTTTGTTTCAGATCACCTTGCTTTTTAAACGAACAAATGATTGGTTAAAATAAACGAAGATATTATTGCTTGTAAGTATTGGTCACGCTCATGCCTCGTTTTCTTTAGATTAAGATGAGCTCTAGGTTTGCCATGCTGAATGATTTGACAACAGGCATTTATAATTACATATAGTTTACTTTTTCTAGATTATTTGTCTAGCTTGACCATCGTTCACGGTGAAGGTAATAAAGGGAAAACGTATAAAATATTTCACCGTAACCGTAACGTATACCAATTTCATATTCCTCATTCCTCAACGTCTTCCTCTTTTTTCTTTTGTAAAACCTTATTTAAAACTGGCTAATTTCCCAAACCTTTCTAATAGAAGGTTCTGACCTTCAAGACACCCATACTGCACATCCTCGCCGTGCAATTATTTCACCCAAAATGCTCCAATAATAATATAAATTTGGTGCAACAAAATTACACCAAAAACTTGTAATAGTCTCATTTATTGCCCGCATTGCACCAAACAGCACTAAGTGTGTGCTTTTAAAAATATTTTTTTGAATTAAAAAATAAGTAATGGTCTCAAAACACTGGCTGTTACGTTTCTCCGATGGCTTGTAATTATTTTAAATGTCCCGCGTGCGCCAGAGTCGATGCGCCCGCTCACAACGCCGCGCATTGCTTCGGGCAATCCGCGCGTGATTGAGAATCCATATTGAACAAAAGTTTACAGACACTTCGTACTTTTTTAATTAGAATAATACACCTGGAAGTAGCCACATACATTGTCAGGAGAATAAAGAGAATTCTTCTCATGTAAGACTCGAATAAAAATATCACCAGATTATTATTACAAAACAAATCCAGCTAACAAATCCGCTCAATAAGTATTGGTAAACTTCAATTTGACCTTATTACACACAAGATTTATTAATATAAACAATTAACTATGGATTATTAAACGTTACAGTGCCTGCTTTGCTTTTTATGGACTTTTATAATTAGTAAATTAAACCTAGAGAGCTATAATATTTTATAATTACTGCGGTATGTGCACTATAGATCTTAGATAAGGATAACAGATTAATCTTAAGCTAACGAAACTGTAGATAAGTAAAATAAGTCACGATTTGTTCTAGAAACAAGTCACATAGATGTGTTAATTAATTGGACGCTTAGTTTTCTGTTTGCTTCGCCAGTATCGCCACGATATTCGACATCCACAAACCCGCACTGGACCCGCGTAGTATATTTCGGGCTTTCGACTTTACATATTTCCCAGCTGTGGAAACGTTATAGACTGATTATAATTTTCTATGAAATTCATCTTGCCCTAAGCAGCAGCGTTATGCTGTCAACTAATAACACTAATGCCCGTTTTCACCATTACAAAGCGACACGTAGTGGTACTTTTATGAGGAACCCACCGAACAACAGTTGTGGTGGATGAAAAATTAATCTTATTGGTGGTCATCCGTTTTAATGGGGCAGGATGGAGAGAGGCCAAAGCAGGTTACCAAGATCAGCAAAGCATAATCAGCCATTTAATATTCCCATTTTTTGAGACACAGGCCTCTTCTCCACCAGACAGAGTTGACCGAAATCCATCACGGAACCGGGGTGTACTGTTGGATGTCAGGTAGGAATAATAATATTATAGCCTTTTATTCCGATACCAGGCAATTACACAAACTAAAATGATTAAAACAAAAATCACAACATGACTCAATTTTCGGCGTGCTTCGTGGCATAGGCCTCCTCTAACAATTTCCATTGCGTCTGTCGTGAGGTACTCTCCTCCAGTTTGGAGCTGAGCTGTTGTCAGCTTTATTTCGTCCTCCCAGCGGGTAGGCTGCCTTCCCGATTTCTTTTGCCGTCCGTTTAATACCATTCTGTCACTACTTTGCTCCACTTGCCTTTAGTGTCTCGCATCATGTGGCCTGACATTTTGTTGGTCTATTCTCGTTAGAACATCGGTCAGTTTTGTTTTGGACCGGAGATCTGTATTCCTTACCGTGGCCCTGGAACACAAAGGGCTAAGAGAGACATGGATGGGTCTTAGTCAGTCAAGTCTGACACTCCCTTCCACTCCGCCCAGAGCGGGAGGAGTCATTTGATGATTTCCCAACCTAAAAAAAGAAAAAATAAAGAGATCATCATCCTAATTCTGTCTTGTCGCTTTGAGCCTACCATGCTTCTCGCCATTGCTCTTTGACACTTGGCAAGCTTTTTTCTGAGCGATTTGGTGAGTGCCCATGTCTCACACCCGTAAGTTAGACATGGGAATATACATGAGTTGAAGGTCTTTCTTTTCAAAGTCATGTCTAGGTCTTTTGACTTCATGATCTCCTTGAGGGACCAGTATTTTTTCCAACCAATTGCAATCCTTGTTTTAATTTCCTGGCTTGTTTGGTCTTTGGTGTAGATGACTTGACCAAGGTATATGTAGTCCTCTACATAGGCCAAAGCTTCCTTTTTTATTTTTATACCTACCTTATTAGAGTTGGTCATTAGTTTTGTCTTGTTGTAATTAATTATTATATTAGAATTATTAGCAATTAGACATTAACTCACGTTTTCTTCACCTTTTTGAATGATAATTAATTGAATAGCAGAAAATAAAGTGCATAACTGCCTGTTAAAGAACCCACGACATACTACATGTAAGTTCGGGTTGTGAAGGAAAGCACCAAAGGAAAAAAGCAAATATCCTAGAACCGAAAATTCGGAAACATGCTTACCCGCACTAAGCCCGCGTGGTAGATAATGGTCCATTCTCTTTCACAGAGAGCAGGCCTGTGTCCTAGCAGTGGGAACTTTATAGGCTGATTGTCACTGGTCAGAGAGGTTTTCAGACTTAGGGCCACTACTTGGACTACACTACTTTAAGGGGGACTACTTGTAACGACTGTCAAAGATCTACAATTGACAGCCGGGACCAAGGGCTTTTCGTGCTTTCCGAGGCACGGAGGAAACTGTAATGAGTGGTCAACCATACACGGTTCAACCTAGGGAAGCGCGGCTTAACCTTGATTGACCCGAGTGGCTGTTATTAATTAGCCACAAAAAAAAAACTAAATACATACAAGTCATACAACTACCTACATATCACACGAAATTTATCGTGCACCGCCGTTGTTATCAGAATTTTATAATTCTGTATGTAGATAAGTCATAGGTTGGCACAGGCATTACTATCAACAGCCTTTATCTATACGCTCACTTCAAGGCGATCGTAATAATCGAATCCACGTCAATTTTTGAATTAAGAATTAGAAAAGTTTTTTTTTTATAATGCCTGGTTTACATCAGCTCAAAGTGCCTGAAATTCGGGATAGTGTGAGTTTTCCTTTTCTTTTGATTACTTTTTATCTAGATTTTTATTGAAAGGGTTTTATATCATAATAAACGTGAAGTTGCTCTGTTACTGTGTTCTTATCTGTGTGACCGCGTGGTTTTAGTTCAGCTACTTTTTTATCCTCTAGCCACTAGAGGCCACTAGGTTCTAGTGGCCAGTGTGAAATGAACTCGTGTTTCTTGTATTTTTATCACAGTTTTTTATTCACAGTCCAACGTCTGGGTGATCGTTTAATGGATGCTTTCTGTCATTTAATCATTCTTTTATTGGTTATTTATACACCTGTGCCTACCTACATATAGGTTGATACTCAAATATATATATCAAACCCAGGGGGTATTGTTCAAGAATATAAACCTAAAAGTGCGTTTAAAGAACTAAGTGCTAAAATTATCTTCATAACATCACGCCTATAATACCAGAAGGGTTAGGCAGAATTGCACGTACCTTAAATAGTTCAAGAACATTTCGCAAGTTACGTTTTAAGTCCCATGTAATAGGGGGCGAGCCTATTGCCATCATTCGGGGACCAATCCAGTCTACAGACTAATATTAACCATAATTGGGTTGCTACTGTCATTACTGCTGCCAAATTCCATAAAAGAACCCAATTGTAAAACTTGTATTACTTACTTTTGATAATTTACGAAATTTTACAAATCATCAGTAGCTTCAAACTAATAATGACTTGCTGGGATCTATCAGATCTCCTATTTGTTAATTTTATGACATTGTGTAAGACTTACAGAGCTATTGCAACTTAGTTTGGTACAGTCAGCAACGGCATAATTAGTTGTCTATCTCTGTTGGATGTATGAAGTTTTGGTTAGATAATCGACTTTGTTAGCTGACCGTACCTACATAATTCAATATCGGCATCGACAGTCTCAAAAGACCAGATACCTACCTCTTACCTAGTTGTTTTAATATCCAATTTTAATCCAGATTATTCTTACCTAATGTTTTTTTTTCGACTTTGACAATTAATTAGTTTTCAAAGCCCATTTTACTTTACCTCGAAAACTGAAACACAATACACATCTAGGTAATTATCAGCTAACAATGCATTAGCAAACAAGTGCCACAGATACAATGGAAGTAGGTAGGTAAACCTTTCTACAATAAAAATAAGTTCTTCTTATAACGGCTTCCCAAACTCTATCGGAGGTGGTCAAGCGGAGCCGGGACAGTGAACGGTCGGTCACGGCCAAGGCCGAACTGAGATTCCGAATTCAGTATTAATCTAACTTAAATAGTCACTATAATACTAGCCTTTCACCACAAACCGGGAAGTGTTGTTACTTAAATACTTGGGTGATAAACTCGCACTATTATAACCAAGAACTTAGCATCAGTGACCCAACGGAACAGTTAACGTGGTCAAGTTGTTTGGATTGAACAATTGGATAACTGTAACACAGTGGAAGCAAGATGATGCATTTGGTGTTTCGAGAAATTGTCGCAAGAGCTTCGGTTGAAGCTAAAGCTGATTCGGTTAGTAGTTTGAATTCAACTTCAAAATTCAAAATTCAAAATTCAAAATTCAACAAATTATTTTAATTACTAGATCCTACGTTTAATTAAGTAGGCACCTGCCTAGCTAAGTTATCAAAAGATCTCCTAATATTGTGCCTTCAGAAATTCGAGTTCTGAAATTAAATTCCTACCTATCCTAAACGAAAGGGACAATATAATGCTACATAACTAACTAATTAATTATCAAATTATCAGTGTTTTATTTTCAACTTCACCACTGAAGGGTCGTTTATGAAGCAAGACTTACGATCAACCGTACCTACAAATATTACACTGGATTTAGTTTCAGATAAACTCAAATTAATATTTTGACATATTGTCTACTAATTTTACCCTAAGTTCACATACTTTGATTATTTTAAAAACATAAAATGTTGAACTTACGCCATCTTCGTAAACAAGAATCAGCCCCCTATCGCCGAATGACAGAATTAAATCTGACAATGACATTTATGAGCAAAACCTAAATGTTGTTTTGGACGGTTTTATAGATTTTTTATACGAAATTGTACAAAAAGTGCTAGGATTACAATCTAAAAAGTTAAACTACAATAACTTCTTTAGTTCTACCGTAACGCATGCTATAGAAACGAAAGATAAGTGAGGTTATTTCAGAAAAATCAGTGTCACTGATTGATCTTCAATACACATGAAAAGAAAACAATGCTGACGACCATAAATGCTCTTTACTTTTAGACTATTATGTTATTCAGTCCTTATATGGCAGATATCGTCAGTTGAAGCCTCATATCGATCTCACCTGTTCTGTTATTATATGAAGGACTGTCAAGAAGGCCCTCCAAAAGATGGGACCATTAAACTAGACCCGAGGTTCTTGCAAGCTGCTGTAGAGGCTCGTGGCAGTGACGTATACAAAATGCCGAGTGGTTCAGGAGCCAATGGGTTCTATCGGCCCCGGAGCGCTCTTGCTCGGGCTATGTATGAGAAGCAGCACAATGATAGATACCTGCAGGAACTTGATCAGAATGAGGTAAGTTAATATTAGCTTAACATTACTGAAAATCACGTACACATGTTCAACAATATGTGTGATTCATATAGTATATTCATAAATAGGAATAGGGAGTTATTACTTGTAATACAAAATGTAATATAAAAAATTGGCAATGATTATTCTTAACAGCAAAACTTTATTCATTCATTGGGACTAAAAAAACATGATGCATGGTGCAGGTACTTATTTTGTATTAATGCACTAGAAAAAGATCATTTTGTTCAGTATGCACTCTAGACTCGGTATGAACAATAAATACTTTTCACTTTATAAGACTACTAATCTTAGTCTTCTAATGAATTTGCTGACAATTCAATACATTGATTATTTATTTATTCATTTGATTTATTGGTTCAATGTTGCATCATTTGGCCTTGGTTGAAAACTTAGTCATTACTTGTTGAATTTAATTATGCACACTGATAATAATTGAGAAAGACACTTACAGAAATACTTTTTAACCTATTGGACTCTTATATTAATTAATAGTACACTAACATACTATTAACTATTTAAACACATTAACTTATTTACAATACAACAAAATAAAATGAAGATTTTGATGATGATGGTTGATACTGTCTATTATTTATTTTAGTTACCCTAAACCTCTTAGGGTCAGTTCAAACAGAACAGAAAAATGCATGAGCAATTTACTAGCTGCATTGAAAATAGGACCTTTTTACCAATAGGCACCTACTTCTATTTCTTAGTGTTTCAAAGGCAATCTAAATTGTATCGGAGTTCTGGAACAGAGCCAGGAGTTTGTCGCCTACAGGAGCAAATTTTATTTAAAAATTAGAGCTAACAAAAATCTCTGCTTAAACTTAAATCCACATCTTTGGATGTTTATTTTATTGTTAACTAATATTATATAGTAAGGTTTGTCAGTTAGGAGTTAGGGTAAATGGGCAATCTTCAGAACTACTGATCCGTTTCAGAAAATTCTTTCACTGACTCCTAAGGAACATTATTCCCGGAGTAATAGACTATATTATTTAAAACATATGGTATAGTTTCCGGCCATATCCCAAGCGAAGCTGCAGGAAAAATCAAGTAATGTATATATTAAATTGCTTCGTTTTTTTTTGGGCTGAATTAATGATATTGATTTTATTTGAAAATTTCCTGTTATGTTGGTATTGCATTTAACTTGGGTCAGTCAGTATTCAACACCTGTGTTAAATCTCTGGTAGGTTAAAAATAGACAAAATAAAATATTGAAAAAATGAAAAAATTGTCATAATACTTTGTCATTTCAATTTTAATGTCGAAAAGGTTTTGCGCATCCAGCAGCTTCTGATCATCTTCACCAGGTGGACACTCAACTGAGTGGCAATCAGCCAACAATTGGCGCTTCATGAGTATCATTTTGTACTATCATTTTGGGTTGGCCCTGCGAAAAATGGTTTCCATCCTGCACCTTGTCCATTCTTACTTAAAGTCGCCGCAACACGTTTGTTTCTTCCGTTCTGCCCTTCTTTGGTCTTCCTCTCCTTCTCCAGCAATCAAAATTTCACACATGGTCCAAATAATCGCAAATCCGACTAACTACTCCCCGATTTTGCATCTAGGTCTTTTCCAATTCATAAATTGGGTTGGATTCTTTACTTGACTTTTGTCTCGTTGTTTAATTAAGGGTTGCTATAGCGAGAAACAAAGCATGCTGCCGCGTGCGATACGACTCCCACTCTTTGTCTTACTCTAGCAAATGTCGATTCTGAGCGAAAGAAAGAATAATAGAAAAAGAAAGTATAGTAGCATGGTAAAATGAGATTCTGTCCTGATAGGTCTGGCGCAACCCTAACCTATCCTTTTTTAATAGTGTCTGGGTATAATTCTTCAAACATACTTCAACGTCGAATGTACCCCTAAGCTTTGGGTAAGAATACTCTTTTAAAGCCTTTACAAAGAGGCGATAGACAAACGTACACCATAAAACCTGCTCTCTCAGTAAAATCCACAGGTTGATAAAATTCAAAATCCGAACTTTTACTGCTGGCATATTTTGGCTCTATTTCTTGGAAATCCTTGTGGACCAACTACAGTGACGATTTGTAGTCCATCGTTGATATGACTCGCCAGATTGACTTTCTAAATGACTACAAATCTAATTGCTGCCTTTATTGTGTAATTGTCAGTATCTTTGTTTTTATTATTTCTGGTCTTTGTAAAAGTATTTGTGCGATGATTAGCTACGGAATTGATTTCTTATATGACTAATTGACGCATTGACCGATGTTCAGTGTTATGAACTGAAGTGCCTGATAGAAATAAACGGTCCAGCACGCGTAGGATGACCACTGTAGAAACAAGTTTTGTCATAATGACAGATAGACAATGACAATTTGTCAATTTGTCGATTCTTCCGTCGATATATCCCGTTTCTACGGTGGTCATGCTACGCGTGCTGGTAAGGCAAAACATCGCTCGAAAGACTAGAAGCATGATTCTGATGACACTAGGCAAAGTCCCACACTGTACGCTTAAGACCTCCTTTTTACTACAGTTACGGACTTGTTATCCTCTGTATGGTGTCGGACGTAAAGAATAGCACCATCCCATATCTTCCCGTGGGTGTCGTAAGAGGCGACTAAGGGATTTGCCAGAGAATGGGCAGCAGCGTTCTCTGTGCTTTTTGTAACAACCGTACTGCGATCGCCAACCCGCCTGCCAAGCGTGGCGATTATGGCAAAACCCTCCAAAGTGTCAATGTGGCGACACTTGGGGGAGGCCTATGTCCAGCAGTGGACGTCTTTTGGGCTGAAATGATGAACGATGACGGACTTATAAGATGTGAAACCTGATTTTGGTCAGTTTAGATCTCCAGAACGTCGTAACAACCAACGCGGTGAATCGCTCTCAACCTACGTTCCATTATAGTGTAGGTACTCGTATGCTATTTGGAGGAGATCGTGCCTAAAAAATAACAACCGCTTGGGTCCATCTTAGGTTATACCGCGCTTGCCTACGTTGGTCCGTGGATGGGTGACTACCCATTACATACCGAATTTCCCCCGTGCCTCTGAAAGCACGTTAATCCGTTGTTCCCGGCTGTCATTTGTAGATCTTTGACAGTCGTTACGAGTAGTCAGAAGCTAAAAGTCTGACATCTAGTCTTACCAAGGGGTATCGTATTACCCAGTAACTGGGTTGTGGAGGTCAGATAGGCAGTCGCTTCATGTAAAATACTGGTACCTACTCAGCTGCATCCGGTTAGACAGTCGTTACAGGTAGTCAGTGGCCCGAAAGTCTGGCAAACAGCCTTACCATGGTGTATCGTATTACCTAGTACTAACTGGGTCGTGGAGGTAAGATAGGCAGTCGCTCCATGTCAAATACTGTTATTTAGCTACATCTGGTCAGGTTAGATTTTTCCAGTCGATAGGAAATGGCTAGGCAGATGATGCTACGTCTAAAATTACTTCTCTGCCCCAAAATCCTGTCTTATCTAAATATTTGGGAAAAATCTAGAGTCCTAGTTCCTTTTAATAAGTTTTCCTGTTGTGTCACCGAGTCTCGGACGATAACGACGCAACGTTTGTCCAATTCACCGTTTGATTACTGAATCCAATTTTCTGGCAGGGACAATTCCCACGGTTCACCGTCGCACTTACTCGCCAGGGGTTTCTATACTAGACGCACGCAATCGGAGGCTCACGTGTACCTTCGTAACGAGGATATATTTGCGTATGAAGAACACGAAATACCTCTGAATTGTGGAGGGAATAAGACATTCAACCCGCTCCTCCCCCCCTTACACCACACCCCCTACACCCCCCGCGCGACCCTTTTAACTTTCATCTCTGTCGAGTGCTCGGTCCACATACTTTTGTTCTATTTGATCAATGTTATTAAAATGTCGCGGGCTTGCTGGATTACAAACATTTGACTATAGTAAAGCCGATTCAGAATAATAATGTAAACCCCTGAAATTCATGGAATTATTACGGTCGATTTGTTTAATATTCGAAAACGAGTTTACAAGATGAGTTTCATTGATTTATTCAGCTTAGATTGACGATTAATGCTATTAAGATAAAATTATCGCCATTGGTTCGCGTGTTACTAACTATTTTTATAGTAGACCTTCGCGACATTCATCAATAAAAATATAAGTTCTAAACCTATGCTGGGAATACTTCGGTCAAGCAAGACCAGTACACAGTGTCATGTGATCGATCCTAATCATTGTTAAATCTCGTTATGCGTCCAACAATTGTAACGAATAACTTTTGATTGCGGTCCACCCATGTGTGCGTACGCGCATCTCCGGCGCACCGAGTTGAGCCGAGCGTCACACGAGATCGTCGCCATCGGCCGTAATCACTGCTATCCATTCTGTTAAAACCACCCGAGGATAAATTAGTTAAGTAGAAGCTTCCGTTAATCGTCGGTCGACGTCGGTGCCGGTCGCTCGCTCTAAATGGATTAATTTATACTTATATGAACGAGGACGTTTTCGGTGTCATGCGAGGATGGGGTGATTGTGTTGTGATTGCTTGCGCTTCCTATGAACACGTCCTATATTAAACGGCCTCGCCTTGCCCGCGTTGCCCGCCTGCCCGCCTTGCCCCGTAGCCCGGATTGCTGCTGCCATTAAAACGTCGCGTTACGCTTGGACATCGTCATGTTGATATTGTGCTTTATGACTTTCGAATAGAGTTGTTATCAACATTTATTTAAATCTGTGTAAATCACCTGTTAACAGCATACTTAATTTTGCTCTAGGTATCTAATTTCTGTAATTGTATTTTATCGCCAAGGGTTCTCATAACACGTTCACGCTACGTACTGTCTCTCGACGTTTATTCAGCGTAATGTAGCGTATTGCGACAGAATAATGGGAAAGTTTAAGAAAATATGCATTATTATTTGAAGAACCACTTTAGATGCTTCTCTAGTATAAAAATACTTATTACTGCACAGTGCTTATGTATTTCAAACATAGATAAAGCTCGCTCCGAGAAGCACAGGAGGCGTGATGTCCACACAGAACTAAGACACCTGAGTCGCGCTGGGCGCATCGCTCACTGCAATCTGTACATTATTTCTCCATTGTTCGCGTAACGAGCCCCCACCCCCTCCACGGGGCCACCCCGCACCCCTTCCCCATGTCTCCTATTTCCCACACCCCACCCTGAGGCGGTGGGACCTCGCTCGCGCCTTTCTTTTATCATTCCTCTCTTTATTTCCGAATGCAAATAATCCTCCACACGTGTGAGAACCGAAACCATTGTTCTCGCCTCCCCCCTCCACCCCCACCGGGGACCTTGGTGACGAAATCTTTTTCTACAGCATTTAGGCAAATGTACCTACACAAATATTTCACTTGCTTACAACATATCTCATACGAGCTTCCTCGTTACCGACTTGTATATCATAAAAGAACATTATTTGCGTGCACTGTCACACAAAATACAACTTAACGTCGAAGAATCTTTTTTGGCAAATGTTGATTTTCCGACACAATACTTGAACGACAACCAGTATAATTTTATTTAAAGAATTATTTAAAATTTCATAAATGTTTTAAGAGAAGATGCTCTTCAGTAAAACTCACCGGAAAAATAAAATCGGTATACTACAAACCCATAAGTGGACTGAGTTCAATAATTTATCTACCTAATGAGTAATTTTCTTGGCACCAAGTATAAGTGGACTTTGGCTTTGTCTTGTCCCCAATCAGAACTACCTACAGAGAAGTAATTTAGACGACGACGCCAAAGTGTGGAGCGACAACCGCCCTAGTTGCCGCGAGTAGAGGACAAACAGCTCGTTAGGCCTCCGGACGGCGGAAGGGTGGAGCGCCGCGATTCCCAAGAAAAACGCTAAGTGGGAAATCAATACGTATTAGGCGCGATATCGGACCGGTCGCCCGTCACACCATGATGGATGAACGCACCCAAACTTTCCGCGCCAAGTCTAATAATGACAATATACAAATTGACGTCCGCGAACACTTCCGAAACGCGATAGCTCGCTGTCGCCGACGCCACTCACGTTATGTATACAAACATGAAAAAAACTGATCGCTTTCAATTTCTGTAATAGAAATCTCAATTACGGATATGTTTTTTTGGGTCTCATCTATCATGCGGCGTCCTGAGAAGGCGGTGCTCCCGTGTGAGTCAATCGTCGCATCGAATAATGGCGTCGCCTCCGTGACGTCGCACAAGGAGTGCGATATTGGAGTGGATCGACAGGCGGGAGTCAGCGCGTCTCTACATATTGAAAGCTATTCGGAATTTGCAAATAAATACACACATGCACACGAGTCGCGAGTACAGGCCGCGTCGGGTCCCGCGATCCCGCCACCTCGCACTGTCGCACACCACTCCGCTGCCTCTATAAAATTGAAATCTCATTTACTACCTCGCAGACACTATCATATGCTCAAAGAAAGTATAAATAAATTAAATGAGCCCGTTTCCAGTCTTAAACATTAAGTTTTATGTTTACCTCTTGTTCATAACATTATTTAGGATATGTTATAGAGCTTTAAAGAGCACCGGGAACTATACGACACAGCTCTCGAAAGGTTAGGAAAGACATGCAAAATGCATTAGCGACGCACCCATCTGGGATGCCCCATTACATTTAAGTCTATCTGCACATTTACAAGATAATTTACATCAGTCTTTTTTACATATGACATTTATATTTTTGTACCAGTAACCAGTTCATTAAGTAGGTACTGAAAGTTCCAAAGAGCAGATTTCTGGCAGGACCGCAGCAGTATAGATTTCAAGTAATTTAACCTGTAGTTGGCAAGACATTTTAATGCGCTCTGCTTCCGTGGCGTATAGCCTTACATGATATTAACTCGGGGGTAGTTGGAAGCGAGGAGTTAGGGGGTAGTATTTATGTCACCTCGGGGACGCGAGCGCTCGCCCCACCCCAATTATACCGCAGTAAAAGTCATAAAAAGACACCCGAAGTTTTTACACGAACCAAGAAGAGGCTCACGCGAAATTAAGAGGGGCGCCGAAATGTGAGATGAGCATGAATTTTTTATAAGCCCAGATGATGGTGCTCCGTTTATGATGTCTTATGGCGGATAATGCCCGCGGTGCACGCTCGCTTTGTTTGCTCGCCTGAATCATTGATGAGCTCGCCTTTATAGCCGCCACAAGCCATAACTAATAATTAATTACCAATCCAACACTCCGACGCCCTTAACGTGCCCAACTCCAAATATGTTCCGAGTGTAGGGCCATTGTGAAACTTGAAGCTCATTGATGTCAACATTTTAATCGGCATCATGTTAAATATAGTGCCCATCTGCAATTTTTTCTTCGGCAGTTTCACTCAATTGGGTTGGACTGAACGTATCGTAAAGCATCAACGCGCCCAATATAACTCTTTTCTTACAGCAAAAAACTGGTCAACGTTATTTATTTAAAAGAGAAGGTAATGCTTTAAAATAATGAATCAATTTACTCAAAACGATGCCTCAACGACAACGACGCGCAATTTAAAACATACTAATTAAATAAGAATATTGGCTTAGCTATACCAAGTTTAGTCAGAGCGGTTCCAGATAATGACGAAATATTCGTCGACACTAAAATAGTAACTTCAGCTTTATTGCCATGGAGACCCATTTGAATATTCAAACTCAAAGTCAACTTTTTCAATTCGAAGTATGGACGTCATAAATAATGCTTTTATTTAATGCGATTTATGTTCACGAAAGCAGGTCGAAAACGACCTGAGAGCTGGTTAACGCAAACAACGATTTTCGTTTTGTTCACGCTTGTATGAAACAATACATTCTCACGTTTAATTTCTTTCGGGTCTTAACAATTGATTCTTTTACGAGTGTGTTTATTGAGCTCACTCGAAATGCGTTAATTTCAATTGTGGTTTTCGATATCGCAACTTGTATATGGTCAGATAGGTGTGACGTCATGGAAAGCGTATATTAGTGGTTTAAGTTTTTCTAGGGCATATGTATTAAAAATCTAGGAGGAGCTCGTGGCTAAATAATAACAGCCGCCCAGGTCGATCTTTAAGGTTAAGCCGTGCTTGCCGAGGTTGGTCTGTGGATGGGTGACCATAATTACATTACATATCGAGTTTCCTCCGTGCCTTGGAAAGCACGTTAAGCCGTTGGTCCGGGCTGTCATTTGTAGATCTTTGACAGTCGTTACGAGTAGTCAGAAGCTAAAAGTCTGACATCCAGTCTTACCAAGGGGTATCGTATTACCCAGTTAATGGGTTGTGGAGGTCAGATAGGCAGTCGCTTCATGTAAAATACTGGTACTCAGCTGCATCCGGTTAGACTGGAAGCCGACCCCAAGATAGTTTGGGTAAAGGCTAGGCAGATGATGATGTATTCAAAATCTAGCGCAGTCGATGGCATAATGTGTTCGATGCCCCGCCCCGGGTATGAGATAAAGAGTCCGCCTGGACACAATTCAATGTTTAATTCATATTGTGAAAACACTTACATTAACGCGTTGCGTATCGCTCGCTACGCCATGTTTGTACTCTCTACTATGTGTAGAGAAACGTATTAAAAATTATAATGAGTTTTACTTCTACATCAGCGATCTTAATAAGATCATATTACTAACTTACACTAACACGAAATATTAAATTATCAATTATCATCTTCGCATCAAGACCTGTTTGTGATTCTATTGAGCGAATTTATTTTGCTTTGAAAATAATGTTGTCATTTTACTTGTGTCTTTGTTTCCATTTGCCATTTGTAATTGGCAATTACGATGCGATTGTTTTAAATATCTTGATGTTTAGATTGCTTAAGAAAGTTTCTGAGATTCAATCAGTCGTATCGTTTTATGTCTTTTGAGATAAAACACTTTTTTATATCTGTTACAAATTACAATCCTTTTTGTAATATTGGATTGCTAAATCATGTTTTTTTTTTACTTATTTACTTATTTTAATGCCTCCTCGCATTTTGTTTTTATGCACTAAAAACTAGGCTTCCAAAAGACATCTCTATACAAAAACAAGACGGGCTAATTATTCATCACAAATGACAGAAGTTACCCTAAAGTTAAGAGTAGGTAAGTAGCAGAGTATAAGTGCGTGGTGGGTGCGTGCGTGCCTAGCCGGCCTCCGGTCTCCGGTCTCGGGGCTCCGGTCGCAGCTAATATGATTATGACAGCAGTACGTGCCAGCCCAGCTCCGGGAATCCTCGCACAAATATTCATTAATCTTTCACGGTCCGACGTCCGCCGCGATGGAGATTTAATCAGATTAAGGATCATCTTTTTTTGCGGGAAAAGTCATGCCCTTTTGTTGCTAGTCGACCGTCGCTCGCACTTTTGTGCTGAATTTATGACGGCCGATGTTTGCTCTGAATGTAAATTTTTATCTGCTAGAATATTATTTTTGTGGCTTTTATAGCAGTAATATTGTGTTATGTGAACATAATTACTCGATTTGAAGTCGGTGTTTGAAAGCAGTACGTTGTTTATGTGTGTGGTAGACGGCGGCGCCAAGACGACTGTCGGTGTCGGTGTCCACGGACGCTCTCGCCACGACCTCGCCACGCAGTCTGCCGCGGACGCATCTCGCTCGCCTGGTGCGCTTATAGCCGACACCACCATCGCTTCTAGTGAAGCCGAAGCCAACTTATCTCCCAGTTATTTTAATGTCTAATTACGTTACTATATTTTAAATTTATAACACGTGCATAGCTTCGACTTAACTGGCCAGCTTAATGTCGAAAAAAGTTTATAATGACGTTGCACGCTGGTATATGTAGACGACTCGCTGTTAGATTTATACAATTCATAAAAGTATTCGAAAGACTTCTCAAAAATGTTAACACTTAAATGGGCGCGCGCGAGCATGCCGTTTGATTCGTAGATAGGGCGCGGAAGGCCAAATAAAAAGTAGAATTAAGCGCTGCGAAACGCGCGTAAAATTATTTTACCATTGTATGCAAATCAACGCCGCCGTGATTATTTTATTTCCTAAGAGAGTCCGAATATAAATCTCGATTAAAAATAAACCAGTCTGTGGAACGTCTGTTTGTTGATAGGTGTTTAAATACTTAGAGCTTAAAATTCAGAACTCTTTTAAATTAACTCATGGCTTTTAGTTTTATGATACAGACGTTTTCGAAGTAAATTTACAAGCGGAGGCTGCAGACGCACTGAAAAGCAATAAACAAAAGGACAGACATACAAGAAATGTATGAATGAGTAAATAAATACACGAAAAGTTGACAACTGCGGGCCTTGCGGAGTTTGAGGACATTTACAGCTAACAAAAAGATTGTACGTGCCAACCGAATGTGGAAATACCTGCGCACATTTTTGATGAATTGTACACTGACAGCTACGCATCAACTTGCTACCAACTGAAGGATTTGTTGGATTGCTTTCTTTGCAATCGAAACTTTCAGATTAAACTTTAGAATGATAATGATAAGGCAATGAAATCGGTCTTCAAAACACAGAACCGCTGGCGCAGACTTAAATACCCACCGATGTCCAAATAAAAAATCATAACAATATTTTTTAGACAATGCAACTGTATAAGTCAAAAAGCTCGCGGCCGTCGTAACATTCTTGACACCCTAGTGGTATAAACCGGGCAGCCATCTTGGATATAAACGCATAACTCATTTATTAAAAGGAAACGCCTCGGTCCCGCGGCGCGCGGTGTCTAATGAAAGTTGGCGTAGCAAAAACGTCGCCTCGTCGGGAATGTGTCGCCCTCGCGTCGTGAGACGTGTACAGGCTATAAAAATACCGGTGGACCAGGCACCGGCCTCGACACCCCCTCTACGTTTCTTTTTCAATCAATTCAATCAACGGCAGTTCGATTGGCTTCTGATGGAAGGATATTGTCACATCCCAAACAAATGATACTGCTTTGAGCCTCTCGTCTAGTTGTGTCCTGACAAAGTCTTTTAAAAGATCATCCTACGAAAACAAGAGTCTTCAGACATTGGATTTGAGGAGTTTGCTTTAGATACAAGTCCATCAAGATTTTGACACTGCAAAATGATAGACTGGTTGTTCTGACGTTCAAAGTCAGGTTGTGGCTTTTCTATCAAGAATTTAAATCGAGTCCAAAGGACAAACGTTGGAGCAAACACAGTGTTTCTAAAAACAATAGTAAGTATCCTGTAAAAAATCGAGGTGTCCTGTTTGAAGTTCAGGAAATAGACAGGTGGAATATATTTATTAACACAATGTTCACAAATAAACCCCATAAATTAATCTACAACCACCGCCAACCCAAACGGCGTTAGAACTTCAGAACAAGAAGAGATACTGAAGATACTGATTTTCTTTACTCCTCACGTACCTACCCAATAGAAAATATCATAGAAAAATATGACGTGTTTGTATGAAATACAGTCGTATATAACTTCAGTAAATCAATGAATAAGAAATGACGTATGTGGGGCCCGTAGGTGTCGGATCGCAGCCGACACCAAGGTCGACTACATAAAAGCTAGTCATTTTAAAACAGGAGCGGCTGAACTTAACAATTTTATTTCAAATGAAAACTTTGTTACGGATGTATAGTTTACATAAACATTATGTAGTTAACTGATAGTTTTTTTACCTGAAACAAGAAATGGAATGTAATTGTTAAGTGAAATTTCAAGTATCTATCGAAGTTTTCCTCAATCTGTCTCAACTGTCTTCAATAATAAGAAGAGATCTAAAAATCGTTTATGGTATCATTTAAATTATTTGTAACACTGACTTCACTCTTTTGTTAAACGTATTTTTTTACGGCCACTGTTAATTTCAGCGGACAATGGGTGGGGCCATCGACGATCGCGTCCGAACAATCAGCCAGCCGAGAGCGCGCTTAATTGCTCTCTTTACCGACGAGTAATTTCCATTCCAGCACCTTAAATAAACACTAGTTATTTTAACAACCTTCAGCGTCAAACAACTTTATTGTAACCTACGAAATTGTTTGGTCGACTCGAAGTCTGGACCACAGTGATCATGAAAACATATAGGTACACAGTTTGTATGTATGTACGCCTTGCTAAAAGACGTACCACGATTCAATCAATGAACTTCGTCAAAGAGGTGACCCATAGTTAACCTGAAGTTAATTTAACAGTCCACTGCTTGGGTGGTAACCAGCGACGATATTGTCTCGAAACATAACGGCTGATTTTACGATCAAATCGGCCAAGTTGGTGCTTAATGTAAAACCAGTTTAAATACACTCGTAAATCTCTTGAACGCGTGCCCACGCTGCAGATGACGTCGTGTCTCATGCAACTCTACTTTTTTTTCAGTCTTTTAATGTGGTAGGATTCGCAGATGACAGAACTTACGTGTATAGAAACAACACTTTTCATATCATGGACCTTAATCCAAAGGAGGCCGGTATTGTTAATTATTAATTTCAACGGAAAAAAACAACTAAATATATTCCTAATGGCCATTTTATAGCCTGACAAAACGTCCCAATGAATTGTTAGTTGATTAAATTTGTAGACGGCGCATTCCCATGGTCCGGCTACGCGGAAATAATAGCGCAAATGAATGTGAATGGCATTACGGCTGGAGATCACGTCTGCACATAAATCCCAACCCCCGATAGAACAATTAAAAGACGAGTTTAAAACAATTACGCAACGGTGGCCCCCGGGCTTGCTCGTGATGCCATAGAACAAAGATCAATGAAGCAGCTGGGGCATTAAAATAAATGTACCCCAAATGCACTTAAAAAGAAACTTCCGAAAAATCTGGATGCGGTGCCTTAACATGTTATCCTTGTTGTTAGTTATGCTCGAAACTTGTCCTTCGATCCGGATACTTCTGTGCTTGGTAAATGAAAACTTATGTTTATCCTTATACGCTTAAATGACACCTAAACCCAGTGAAGGCACTTTAACGCAAGTAATTCATACCAAGAATTTATTATAAGTACTTTAAGATTCCTCTTTTGTTTTTCAATTCTGCACGCTAGTCTTTGAACACGTGAACATATAAATCTGCTAAAATATATGCGTATCTGATAGAATGCTTTATTGTTTAGTAGCTTTGTCGAGTGTTAATCGAAATCAATTGTTTTGCCGCAATAAGTCATGCATAGGGTTTTAATTGAGAGTATCGCTCTTATGCATCTGAGCCTTCGGCTATTACCATAGTTTATTCTCTTCCCAATGTCTGTTTGCTGTAGGTCTTAGACATAAATCCTGTTTATTACTTTCATAAAAATCGATGCGGTAGAACAATGTTACAGTTACCCATGATTATATTCAGTTTTATTAACAGTAGCAATTTCTAACATGTCATTAATTCGCCGTAGCACAGGGTGCTGGTAATATAATTGATCTTCTTGACCCAATGCAGCACTACTTTCTATTTAACTCACCCTAAATTCATTTTTTCCATTCGCTTTAATGATTTTAATTGCTCGCTGCAATGACTTAAGAGAGAAATTCCTAAAACATGTTAAATTTAAACCAGAATGATAAATGCATACCTAGAGCAGGTGGACAATTTACATAAATCTAAGACTACCTGAATTACGTCTTAAGTACGTTCATCATATGAACACGTACGCTACGTTCCGTATAATCAATATTGTACGTCGTATATCCCGGAGGCGGCAGCTCATGCGTCCCGCTTGCAGTACGTCCAAGCGATCTGCATCCAGCCTGATCCCATTTTAATGGAGCGCCCGGCAAACAAGCTTCCGAGCCGCTTACTGGCAAATCCACCGGGATCCCATGCGCCACTTAGCTCGCAAACGTACAATGTTTTATACTTGCTCCAACACACCCTGGTTCTTCGCCCGTCACACGAACATAACATTTATTTAAAGGCTCCTGAAAATACCTTGAATGATTCCCCACACTCATAAATTCTCCCCTTATAAACCTATATAACGGTTATAAATCCAAGCTTATTGCTTATATACCTAAGCAGCGGTAAATATGGAAAATTTATCTACTGCACATGTCGCGACAAATTGTATGATTGCGCTTTTCAAAGACACCATTCATCTATCGGAGAATTGATGTGTAGAAGTCAAACAAAGCGTCACCGGCCGAAGCGGCTGCTTTTAAATGGCCGCTGCTCCGCCATTTATTCGCACATTTAAATGGGAATTAATCTGGCATTGTGCTCGCTGAGCGCGTTCAGCGTTAATATTTCGCTTCGTATTGACAATATGCTCACACTAAGGGCTTTGATTCATTAGCTGGAGGCGAACGACCTTCGGATAAAGGAGCTGGATCCCTCCATTTGTTCCATGGATGCGCCTGCGCTGACCTGCGCGCTAACGAGTCAGCCGAGTATAATGATCGCATTGAAGGCTATGACTGGCCGAATGACAAGTGTGAAACACAAACGCGCATAAGATAAAACATTTTATTATCATCTGACCTGTTGACCACTCCGTGAAAATCGGTAACCCACATAGACAGTAAAATAAATAAGAAATGGACCCGGCCTCGATAAGTCGTCGGATTGAATAAATCATTCACGATTTGTCTTCCTTTACAGGTAGATTTTAAAAATGAGGTAATTGTTATTCATGCAAATCTAACTTACACGTGCTGAAAATGAATCCTTAACATAGACTCTCATAAATAATATAATCCGACGGGAGCCTCTTGTCCATGGTATGGAAAAACAAGGAAGTACCTTCTCGTGTTTTTAAAAAGCGTACTCCCGTCACATTAATTTGCTGAAACGAAAATAAAATCTCGTATGAAAAAGTGTTATGACATGCAGTCACAACATGCATGATTCATATTTTGCTCAGCTTCAGGGTTAACAGAACCTTTATCAATATCACAAACATTTCCTCTCAACCGATTGTTTCATCGTCCACGAGATAAAACCGGTCTATAATTTTCCATCATTTTCGAAACAACACGGAAATTATGCGTAATTTTGATACTAGACTGTTATTGCGAATACCTAATAACAATTCAATCTGAAATCCTTGTGATATTACGGCACATTCTATTGTATACCATTGATGATTCTTCAGACTTCAGGATTCAAAATTTTCCACGATTTGTATTCCGTCTGAAGAATTTACCTCGTCGAATGCCGTAGTTCCGATGCAGGCTATTTAAATGTAAAGACGGGGTATTGCATAATCACCAACGTGATTCGCTATCAGTATTCGGTACTAAATATTTATTTCCCTCGGTTTTTACGATACTTTTTGCCGTTCATCGTAAAAATGTTTAGATATGATGGTTATGCTGTCATTTGACTTTTTCTTAACCATATGGTTTCCTAATAAATCTATCGAATTCTGAAACAATTTCATGTGTGATTACTGCTGTGACATCTGTTGCTACTTTTATTGGTTGGTTTTACCTTGTACACTATTTATTTTTTAACTATATTTGATTACAATCTTTTCATTTATTTCTGTAATTAAAAGTCATTAATCTGCCTTGACGAAAAATAGCTCGAGTTCCTCCTGCTGAGCTCAAATATTTAAAAGATCCTGATGCACAAAAAACAGCTCTAGAAATACTAGTAGCCGAACGAAAAAACGGTGTCTAATCGGATGAATAATAGTATAAAACATTGATTGTATTACACAAAGTAAAGGCGGCCATCATTTATCGCCGCTCCGACTCGAACTCACTATAAAATTGAATACGAGCTCCCGGCCTGACGTTTCGATTTGCCGTGACGATTGTTTCAACTACCGGTTTTAGACAATTTGGAGTTCCGTGTGTTGCCTTCTGAAGCTGTATTCTGTCACTTATGTTCTCATTTGTCACTCGTAACTGACGTTCACTTCTGTATTTTTGACAATTATTAACAGGATCCTGATACTTCAAAAGTTCACACTTTTGTGTTTACAAAGATGTTCCTTTGTTGTTTTTTTATGATTCGCAACAACATCGTGTAATTATGAAACCCAATTAGAATGAAAAAACACAAGATAATTGCTATCGTACATTAATTATATTATACACCTTAATTACACACACTAATTAAACACTACGGAGAACCCTGTTTGATATGCAGCCCGTACCACCTTCCCAATTTTTTATAAGGCCGCCGTTCGATTTTAATACAAAGACAGATCTGGCATTAATTAAGTTGGGCTGATGAGTTCGCATCGTCCGTCTCGCTCGCCGCTCGCCATCATTACGGCTACATGTAGAAGCGAGAAGTTTTTTAATTCGTCATTATTCTGTGGCGTAAAGAAATGTTAATTCGAGGCAGCGTGAAATTAACAGCCGCCGCGTTGCCCTTTGTAGGGCCGCTGCGGCTGACTTAAACACACAACGGGTGACGAGATGCACGCTCCTTTCATACTACACTCTCTTATTTGCACTCGATTACTCTTTTTTGTATGCTTTCATTAAGAACTGCTGCAATGGGTTGTTAAACATCAATTTGTATAATGGTCGAGAAGAAGAAATTGCGATTTGCCTTTAATCATGTCATTACTAATATGTAACGCTGTACACGTAGCATGTCTTACTTGAGATGTCTCATCTAGATCTATGTTAGGTGCTTTACAAGGAAATTATGCAACTTTATAGACGTGGGGATAATTTGTCGGTTGCAAATACAAGTTCGACAAGATAGATTAGTAAAGATCACGATTTATTAGTACCAATGCGTGTTTACGAAACATTTGTCTACTTACATATTTTTTTTCCTCACAAGGAAATCACCACTTGCTGGCTGGCACCTTTGTATTTTAGAGAGCTGATGGCTGATAGTCATTCAAACTAACGTGAATTGTAGTTATTAAAACAGATAAATATGGGATTACCCAATTATCGTAGTAACTATGTAATGTACCGAAAATTACCAAAAAATTATAGTCTTAAAATTATTCTAAACGTCTAAATGTCAAATATTAAAAGCCATTAAGTTAACAAGAAGACATCCCAAATTTAAAGATGTCACAGCATACTCACACCAAGATTTTGTTTCAGTGGTACCGCGTGAACAAGGAGCGGTTAAGTCCGGAGCTGATCAAGAAGTTTGTTCAACTGTATCCCGATGAAGAGACCAAGGCGTTCCTGTCGGCCTCCATTGACAAGTCTTCATGGGTGTGGACGCAGATCTGGTACCTGCTGGCCAAGGCTGTGCTCAGACACTTCTGGTCCGTCACTGATATTAATGGGTAAGTTTAGTTTTATTTTTCGGTCAAATAAGTCCCTTAACGACCCTTAATCATCGTGAGGAGACCGGTATCTCCTGAAACCGAAAAATCGCAGAAATGTGGACCGTATGGCCCACGTGTTAAAATACGGCACGAGTTCATAGTAAGGAGGCCTGTGTCCCAACTCCAACCATGAGAACATTGTAGGCTGATTAAACTACGTAGATACCTTAAATGAAGAATAACATGTTTACGCCTGTAATCCCCGAATGGATATTCAGAGGTGTACCTAACAGTGCACCCACATTTCGCCAGTTATGTTAAAGTCCCATGTAATAGGGGCTAGCCCATTTCCACCAACCGGGTACAAATCCAGTCTCTGTTGCTGCTTCTGAGATATGACCCAATAACAATTTGCTCTACCCGGGAATCGAACCCAGGACCTTATGCTCAGTTGTCGCGATTGCGACCACCAACAACGATACAGTCGGTAAAGGATGAAAGTATAGTAGTTGTTTGGCTGTTAAAGAGATCCCAGGATTATGACATCATAGAGACAGCGTTTGGAAATATGCCATTGTGTTTACGACCCTTGAAAATGTAGCCTATATGAACTACATTCTAACTAGGACCAAGATATTTTGGATGACAACAGTGACATTTTGCATCAACATTTTCAAGACTTATCAAATACTAGCTGTCCAGCGCAACTTCGTTTGCGTCACATTTTCCCCGTTTTCACAACATTTTTCATTGCTGCTCCACTCCTATTGATCGTAGCGTGATGATATATAGCCTTCCTCGATAAATGGGCTATCTAACACTGAAAGAATTTTTCAAATAGGACCAGTAGTTTCGGAGCCTATTCAATGCAAACAAACAATCAAATCTTTCCTCTTTATAATATTAGTTTAGATCTAAAGAGCTTGTGTAATGTAGATGTTTGCATGTATTTAACACCGGATCTACCTGGTTTATCTGGAATTCAGTTACTTCGCCGAGCCAAGGAAACATCAAGGTAAGTTAATCTTTTGCCCTTTTTATCTTTGTTAGTTGCAGAGGTGGGTAGGACCCAATATTTTTATTTGAATTTATAACAGACGTTTGAATCCTAATACACGCTTATAGACAAACATATGAAAAAATGCCTTCTCATCTGTCAGTCTTCACGGCATCATTGAGTCCTTTTCTTACATATGATTCCTCATACAATCCATCAATATTTTCTTAAGATAGAATAATTAATAAAAAAGATTTTCCTAAAGGATATTTTTTTTGGTTTTTTTGCTGCCACATTGTCTTTGATAGTCTTATGAAACACGTTCCAAAATACTCGAAATTATTATAAAAATACATGTAAAACATATTCCTTTCCTTTCTAATATACATTGTGAAGAAAACTCCATAATAGCTGAAAATAAAATAATAGAAATTCTATCTCGTTCTAAAGACATGACTTCTATATGATTCCCGAGGCAAATAAAAATATCAAATACATGTATAAATGTTATTATGATTTGGAATACTAATCACTAGCAGGATTTATGGGGATCAGACTTAACAATATAACTCGCCTGTGTTGTCATTTGAAATAATACTCTTAGTTCCGCTTATCACAGAAAAGGGATGTTTTTAATCAAATAGATAAATAACCGTATGCGTCATGTAATTGGCCTATATTAAAATGTCATATTCAACTCTTTGGAATTAGCAACCAATACACATACATACATACGTTTTCCTTTTCTTTCCACTCTCCTAGACCATCTTCACAATGTGAAATACCGCAAACTTAACCCAAAGGTGACTAACATCAGGCGACATGCTAAGATGGGTCATAAGAAAAGCCATGCGGGAGTTCCCGGGTTTTACTATGGGATCGCATGGCCGCATGCCCTAGTCATAATAATTATACTAGCTGTCCCGCGCAACTTCGTCTGCGTCACATTTGGGGAAATGTGACGCAGACGAAGTTTTCTCAATATTGTTAATTGCTGTTCCGCTCCTATGCAGCGCCATCTCTTGAATACTTACTCAAACCAGTCAACAGATACCGCCATCTGTTAGAATCGTTTGGAGCTAACAGATAATTGTGACTTAATTTGCAATCAAATAATATTACGACTATAAATTGAGGTGTAAGCTATCCTATCTTTCAAGTTGGATCAAACTGCACACGGTGTGCAAATTTGATTAAAATCGGTTAAATAGTTTAGGAGTCCATCCCGGACAAACAACGTGACGCGTAATTTATATATATAGATATTAAACCAAGCTTAACAGAAAGACATCTTCATCATTATCCTTCAAAACAGCAACGGTTACTTTCAGCCTACCAACAAGGGCCACAAGATCTTCGTACTCCCAACTCTGAACAACGACGTCAAACTTTTTAATTTAAAAGTAATGAATCATATCTTTTACAAACGATGAATTGCCATTTGAATGACGACAATGGGGCATTATTAAGTGCGTCCAGATTCGTCCAATTACGCCAATTACAATGTCCCGGTACATACATACGTAGATGTGGGTGTATGTGTTATTTCCTCATCCACTGTGTTGTGCCTGCACAAATTAACTAATTCGGGATGTGATTTAGTCTTTTGTTGCTTCTGAGCTAATGGTGTTTCGTTTACTTTGTACAAGGCTGTTATAAGATGTCAGCATTAGCCATCGTGTAGGTACTAACATCATCATCATATCAGCCAAGTCCACTGCTGGATCCGTTTTTGGCTGATATGATCCTCCCCAAAGCCTCACCACGTCGATCCTGGAGATTTCACCGGGACGTGAGCTTTTCAAAATTATAAAACTCTTGGTCGGTTGCTATTTCTTTGAGTCTTTCGAGTTTCCCACTTCAATTCGACTTTGGGTGTTATCAACGGTTTCCAAATGTAAATTCTGGTCTTATTCAATCTCTATTTGTTTATTATTAAATAAGAATGGTAAAGTTGGTAATTTTCGATCTCCGAAACTAGAAACTCCATTTAAAAAAATCCTTCACTGATAGAAAGCTACACTAATTAATGCCGGGTGCCATAGAATATGCTTTATATTATGTAGGAATTCCACGCAGACGGAGTCGCAGACGGAGTCGCAGACAGAAACTTGTCTCTAATAATAAAAGTACATCAATAGATATCGATAACAGTATCCATCCGCCATAATTGCATCAGTAGGGGCGTCCGTCCGCTGATCGTCGGGTGTCTATAGCGGGCCACTAATAAATAATTTAAATAAATTGACGGACGAGATTTACTCATTGGTTGCTTCCGTCTCTCAATTACGTTTTATTTATCACTTACTACGCGTCGACCAAAGCGAGTATTGGGAAGCTGAACTAAAAACAAATATTTTTTGGTAGTCCAGGAATTAGGCTCATAAGGTGTGGAAAAGCATATGTGGTCCTTTCGGTCGCATCAGCGGATCTAAAGGTTTTATTTAATGCTGTTAAATTGTCACCAAGACACGACTGCACGGAAAGTGTGTGCAGGGGTGCACACACTTTTCATCGCAATCAGAAATATTTTGAAAATTCGTCTACTCGACAGTGCATGTAACGCAAATATTTTATTATTGGTGTGTGCTAGCTGACATGTAACATTAATTTGATGTAAATGGATTCTTTGTTAATATAAACTTGAACACTATTGTATAGAATCTGGTTCTTCTAACATAACAGACAGATGTGTTGCTGGGGAGTTTGTTCCGCCACTTCTTCCCAGCTAAAACACTAGGAAGTGGCGAAGGGTGGGTGTTTTGGGGGACTGTCTCTTGTAATTTTGACGTTCAAAAAGTGCTGATTATCAGCCTAATTTGAATAAATGACTTTTGATTTGATTTAAATGAATATTTTTAAGTACGTATTGAAAATAGTAATGGCATTCGATCTGCTCTTCTTGATGCTATATAATCTAAATAAATCACTTTTAATACTAAGCAAATAAACAGTAATCAAACATTATTTATAGCTACGTTATAGAACCAATGAGATATCCTTCAAACTTCGTACCTGTATGTTTTTGCCACCAGCTAATTATTTCATTTCCAAGACTCATCAGTAATCAGATTCTGACAGCACATATCATCATCAGCCTAGCCTTTTCCCAAACTATCTTGGGGTCGGCTTCCAGTCTAACCGGATGCAGCTGAGTACCAGTATTTCACTTGAAGCGACTGCCTATCTGACCTCCACAACCCGAACCCAGTAACTGGGTAATACGATATCCCTTGGTAAGACTGGATGTCAGACTTTTGGCTTCTGACTACTCGTAACGACTGTCAAACATCCACAAATAACAACTGGGACCAACGGCTTAACGTGCTTTCTGAGGCACGGAGGAATCTCGGTATGTAAATATGGTTACCCATCCGCGGACTAACCTCGGCAAGCACGGCTTAACCTTAAAGATCGACCCGTTGTGTTATTATAACCATGGGCTATATATATGTTTTTAGCCATGAGCTCCTCACGAGATTCTGACAGCACAAATGCTTATAATAACGCTTGATTAAAAAATAATACAAAAGGAGCGAAATAATTAAGTTCTCTTATAATTACTTGTACCTGCGTATGAGTTAGTGCCCTCACTTTTTGGTGCCTTCCATTATCCTGTTGCATTTATCCCAGTCATCATCATTTGGTGGTTTTATGTTTTTTGTTAATTTTCGTTGTGTGTTGTAATTATGTGCGTGTGTTTGGAGTCATGAGCAAACGTGATGTAGTCACACGATATTTTTGTTTGATTTTAAACCTTATCTTCATAAATACAATCAGGATCCTCCTAATCTGGACAGACCCAGTAGATTTTAGGCAATAAGTGTAGTTGTAAGTTTGGGAGCAGCGGTCGCCCAGTGGTGGCAGCCCCGACTTACGAGCAGTAAGGCGTGAGTTTCGAACCCAGGCAGGCGCATTACTTTGTGTAATTTATTTCATCACCGCTGCTCTCAAAATGGTGAACATCGTGAGGAAACCGGCATGTCCTAGAAGAATTCGAAGACATTTGACATCTACCAACCCACACTGGGCCCGCGTGACGGATAACAGCCCATTCCCTCTCATAGAGAGGAGGCCTGTATCCCAGTAGTGGAAACATTATAGGCTGACTATGAAGTGTGTGTAAGTTTTGGGTTTCTTAAGCGCTCATATTGGGCAAGGACAAACCTTTAATTACAACGACCCATGGTTTAAGTACCAATGGATTAGACAATTCTTGAAATAAGATACAACATTTGTTTATTATTGGCATAAACGCTTGAACGTCCATACATAATATTTAGTATGTATGGACGTTCAAGCAGATATCACATAAAAGACGACACCACCTGACATCCCCTTCCTAATCCCTAAATCTCCATGCACGCCACCCACGAGAACTTTCAATTAAAAACTGTATTCCTCATAAGTCTCATAACTCAATGTTGCCCTGCTTACTATTTACACATGCTAAACCATATTTCATTATAAAATGACAATATTTTTTGTGAAAGTTCCTCGTCCCGATGGCTCCCCTTTAGCCAGTATATCCGAGATATTAATCATAGTGAGGACTGAGGACTCACTGAGCGCCGCCCTATCCACTTTTCCTTCAATGAATCTATTTTCGATGAATTTCAATTAAGTATCCTAAAGTATCCTCTTTGCTTAGATACTGTATTTTCTTTTTTTTTTAGAAACGTTGCCCCACTCTGGGAATTTCTCCAGAATCGTGGGTGCGTTTACAAACATTTAAACTCACATACACAAACAGCCAGATCCGGAACAACTATCTGTAGGCCATACAAATATTTGTTCCGTGCGGGGATCGATCCCGCGACACGCAGCGCAGCAGTCGATCGCTCAACCACTGCGCCAACCGTGTCTTCATTTGATTATGGCTACTAACTGGGAGTCTACTCTCTAAGTACGTCAACGCAGATACGGGCCCGTCCGAAAGTAGCTCGAAATCTCAAAATTAACCCTACAACTCTTCAGTTTCGTATTCATGAGTTTTGAAAGCACATAAGGTTTGAACTACTGTCCAATCGCTTTGTAATTTTTTTTTCGGGCTCCTACCTAATCTTATGTCTGTAAATTATACGGAGTAGGAAACTCCCGTAACTTCGGGCTTCTTGGTTAGAGAGTAGACGTCCTGGTTGTGTCTTTGGTACGGAATGCCTTGAGCACTCTTTCTACTGTCGTTTTAGTTTTTACATCAACAACTTTACAACCTACTT
Organism: Cerastis rubricosa; assembly: GCA_949152445.1. NCBI lineage: Eukaryota > Metazoa > Arthropoda > Insecta > Lepidoptera > Noctuidae > Cerastis > Cerastis rubricosa. The sequence goes on along the minus strand of OX424542.1, from coordinate 9,063,276 downwards.
TAACGAAAGTCAACATGTGCCTAGCCTCATCCAACTATGTTGGGATCGGTTTCCATTATAACCTCTGCACCTTTATACCACTATTTTACATGGAGCGACTGCCTATCTGACCTCCACAATCCAGTTAGTAGTGGGTAATTGAAGAAGAATTGGTAAGACTGGGTTAACAGAGGCCTGTAACAACTGTCAAAGATCTACAAATATTCAAAGGCTTCACGGGCTTTCCGAGGCATGGAGGATACTCGGTATGTAATGGGTCACCCATCCACGGACCAACCTAGGCAAGCACGTCTTAACCTAAAGATCGACCCGATCGGCTGTTTTTATTTAGCCATGAGCTTTTTAAGGAAACTAATAATCGCTATTATTGACACACTTATCAGTGACAGCAACCCAAAAGCAATCTTACAGTGACATTTGCCAGTGATGCAAAGTCAAAGGTGAAATAACTTTGAAAGGACTGTAGGTTGATTGTAGTTCCGCAAAATTAAAAAAAAGATAACACGCCTTGTAATTCCCGAAGGGTTAGGCAGAGGTGTACATATGTTCGGTATGGTGTCGGAAGTAAAGAATAGCACCATCCCATATCTTCCCGTGGGTGTCGTAAGAGGCGACTAAGGGACTTGCCAGAGAATGGGCAGCAGCGTTCTCTGTGTTTTTTTTTGCAACAACCGTACTGCGATCGCCAACCCGCCTGCCAAGCGTGGCGACTAAGGCAAACCCCCCCCCCCCCTTATGAGCACAAAAAAGAAATGGCCCCTAGTACCCCTCTCTACCCACGACTATGGGAGCGGTCGAGGTTACGGCGTGGCAAGGGGTGCAAAGAATCTCCGGAAGGGATCCGGCTGCCTATACCGACGACTTGACCTGGCAACATATAACACGCGAACACTCCGGACCGACGAGAAGATAACGGAACTCGAGGAGGAATTGAGCAGGTTGCGATGGAGTATTGTGGGATTATCGGAAGTCCGAAGAGAGGGGGAGGACACGGTGATCCTGAAATCCAGCAACCTGCTCTATTTCCGAGAGGGTGACCGGCAGTCCCAGGGTGTTGTTGGGTTTATCGCCCACAAGTCCCTTGTGAATAACGTGGTGAAGATCGAGACTGTGCCGACCAGGGTGGCGTGCCTTATACTCAGAATATCCTCAAGATATTCGCTGAAGGTCATACAGGTCTACGCCCCGACCTCGGCACACCCCGACGACGAAGTGGAGACCATGTATGAGGATATTGCTAAAGCCATGCATGGTTGCAAAACTCACTTCACCGTTGTCATGGGGGACTTTAATACGAAACTGGGCAAACGAGACGGGGATGAGTTGCAGGTGGGGCAATTCGGTGTTGGACGTCGGAACCACCGGGGACACCAACAGGCTAGTTTTATGGAGAAGGAGGGCCTCTATATGATGAACTCCTTCTTCAAAAAGCTCACGTGAGCACAGGAAGTGGACCTGGCAGAGCCGCGATGGTGCAACTAAAAATGAGATTGAGTTCATCATGTCAACCAAGAAGCAAATGTTCAATGATGTCTCTGTGATCAATTTAGTGAAAACCGGGAGCGATCACCGCATGGTAAGAGGCACATTGAAAATTAATATAAAGCTTGAAAGGTCTCGACTGATGAAGTCTACGCTCCGACCAGCACAGATCCAGATCCAAAACCCCGAAAGCTTTCAGCTTGAACTCCAGAATCGTTTCGAGTGCCTAGGAAGCTCAGTGGACGAATACAACGATGGATTCGTGGAAACTGTCCATACGACAGGGTTCTAAGTTCTTCAAGACACGTCGTGCACAGAAAAACAAAAAACTCTCTGATCATACTCTCAAGCTCATCAAGTTACGGCGTGAGATGATTTTGCAGTCTTAAAGACGAGGCGTCGAAATACCGGCAGCTCAATAGACTGATCTCTAAATCATTGAAGAGCGACCTCCGCCGCTTTAATGCCGAGCGCATTAAAGACGCAATTGAGCGGAATAAAGGCTCCAAGGTTTTTGCAAGAGATCTGGCTATTGGGCAAAGCCAGCTCACGAAACTGAAGACCGACGATGGCAGTATCGTATCCGCCAAACCGGAGCTACTGGGGGAAATCGAGAGATTCTATGGGCAGTTGTATATGTCAACCAGTAATCCCGTTGGAAATCTAGCGAATGATCCAAGAGCTAGACTGACCTGACACTATACCGAATACATCCCGGACATCAACCTGTACGAGATTAGGATGGCTCTGAAACAGCTTAAAAACAACAAGGCACCGGGTGATGATGGAATCACGGCCGAACTTCTGAAGGTGGGTGGAAAACCGGTCCTTAAGGCCCTTCAGACGCTGTTTGATTCCGTCATACTCGAGGAGAAAACGCCACAGGCATAGTGCAGGGGTGTGGTGTACTCTTCTTCAAAAAGGGCGACAATGCCAAGTTGAAGAACCTTAGGCCCATCTCACTTCTAAGCCATGTCTACAAGTTGTTTTCAAGAGTCATCACGAATCATCTCGCGCGCAGGTTTGACGATTTTCAGCGGCCCGAACAAGCCGGATTCCGGAAAGGCTTTAGCACCGTAGACCACATACATACGCTGCGACAGGTTATACAGAAGACCGAAGAGTACAACCTGCTTCTCTGTTTAGCGTTTGTGGACTACGAGAAAGCGTTCGATTCGATCGAGACTTGGGCTGTATTGCAGTCTCTCCAACATCGAGGTGTTGCAAGTGTTTGTACAAAAACGCCAACATGTCAGTCCAACTTCAGGACCGGACCTCGGAACCTATTCTTCTGCAGCGAGGTGTGAGACAGGGAGACGTCATATCTCCGAAACTGTTCGCCGCTGCACTGGAAGATGTCTTCAAGGTTCTGGACTGGAGAGGGCTAGGCATTGACGTCAAAGGCGAGTACATCTCTCACCTTCGATTTGCCGACGATATAGTGGTCATGGCTGAGACCATGGAGGACCTCAGTACAATGCTCGATGACATCAGTAGAGCTTCCGAAAGAGTGGGTCTTAAAATGAACATTGACAAATCCAAGGTCATGTTGAATGCCCATGTAACACCCTCTCTTATCAAGATCGGAGACTCTACACTCGAAGTAGTGGACGATTATGTCTACCTGGGACAAACGGTCCAGTTAGGTAGGTCTAACTTCGAGAAAGAGGTCAATCGTCGAATCCGACTCGGCTGGGCAGCGTTCGGGAAGCTGCGTGGTATCTTCTCGTCCAACTTACCGCAGTGTCTCAAGACGAAAGTCTACGACAAGTGTGTGTTGCCAGTGATTACATAAGGGACCGAAACGTGGTCGCTAACTATGGGCCTCATCAAGAGGCTTAAAGTCACCCAAGGGCAATGGAGAGGGCTATGCTTGGAGTTTCCTTGCGTGATCAAATCAGAAATGAAGACATCCGCAAGAGAACCAAGGCTACCGACGTAGGCCGAAGAATTGCCAAACTCAAGTGGCAGTGGGCAGGGCACATTGCTCGCAGAACGGATGGCCGATGGGGCCGAAAAGTTCTGGAATGGCGACCGCGAACCAGAAGAACAGAACCGATGACCTGGTGAAGGTTGCGGGGATCCGCTGGACGCGAGTCGCACGGGACCGGTCAATGTGGCGACACTTGGGGGAGGCCTATGTCCAGCAGTGGACGTCTTTCGGCTGAAATGATGATGATGATGTACCTAATACCTATGTACAAATACACCCACATTTCGCCAGTTATGTTTAAGTAGGCCCCATGTAATGGTCACAAATCTAGACTCCGTGGTACTGAGAAATTCTCGATGAAAAAACCCAACAACAATTTGCCTGACCCGGGAATCGAGCCCAGGACTTGTGATCACTAGAACAACAAGGCAATAATTTTCCTGAAATAAAAATTTCTTCTTATACTACCCTATGGACGCCTATCTAGAAATGCTATAGTGGATTTATCGTCTTTCATAATGCGCACAGCAAAGAAGTGGAACTCTCTGCCTGCGTCTGTGTTTCCGAACGCTTACAACCCTAATCTCATCAAAATTAGAGTGAACAGGCTTCTTCCGGGTAAGCTCGTACCATCGTCGACTTTGTCTCTATCATCTCTGACCTAGACTAGAGTCAAGAGCAAACCCAACGCAAATAAAAAAAAAACTGAGTTCCCATAAATAATCCTAACTCGATGAAAGTTTTCTTAAAAAACTAAAATGCAAGAACATAAAAGCCTTATCACGTTTCAGCTATCTTATTACTAGTTTTAAAAGTAGTGTTCTAATCTCTAGATAATCTTAGGAACTACTGAATTATTTTTAAAAAATCTTGTAAAAGAAATATACTTAGATTGCCTTGACTTTAATTTAAAGAAATCCCTTTCTGTAAAAGCTAGGGTTATCATATATATAAGTTATAGTTGAATTCTGACGCCCAATCGTATGATCTAGCAATCTAGCTAAAATGACGATTTATTACGTCGAAGGCCCAATTTAATTTACGTTTTTCGCATAGGTATAAGGCCTTACTTGTTAATTTTTAACGAACAAATTCAGGAAAGCCTCTTTATTGAGGACTGGGTGCAAAAACAGTACCAACGATTATAATAGAGCTTTTGAAATCAGGTAAATTTTGTGTAAGATACAGTACAAAAAAGTAAATCCAACGGGCTGCGTACCATGATCCCTTGCCGACTCGTAGTCACACCAGCAACTAGTCTGATCTTATTGTAGCGACCTACAAATAGCAACTTACTACAAAAAGTACTTCAGCGCCATCTATGACACGACGGAAGCACTAACATCAATTTCCTACATCTCGCAAGCAAAGTTTACATCGACTTAAGAGTATATAGAGAACCCGACAACAACTGTCGGGCAATGCCCACCAGACACAACACCTGTCTGGTCGGAGGATCCTCCCTTTTCAATTGAGTATTGAGGAACTTTACACCCTGTTCCCCAAGATACAATAACTATGTAACTACCTTAAAATACCAGTTAGCCATTTGATTTAATTTAAACGAAGTTTCGTGGTTTGTCTAGCCACCTATATTTCGTTTAACATATAAAACGATAGTAAAAGCCGCACGGGTCGATCTTAAAGGTTAAGCCGGGCTTGTCGTGGTTGGTCCTTGGATGGGTGACATACCGAGTTTCCTCCGTGCCTCGGAAAGCACGTTAAGCCGTTGGTCCCGGCTGTCATTTGTAGATCTTTGACAGTCGTTACGAGTAGTCAGAAGCCAAAAGTATGACATCCAGCCTTACCAATGGGTATCGTATTACCCAGTGACTGGGTTGTGGAGGTCAGATAGGCAGTCGCTTCAAATAAAATACTGACACTCAGCTGCATCCGGTTGGACTGGAAACTGACCCCATGATAGTTTGGGAAAAGGCTAGGCAGATGATGATATTGAACCCAGTAATTATTAGGTACAAAACATAAAAGTCATACAAACGCATTTCAATCAGCAAGCAGACGAGCTCATTGACACCGAACAATAAATTCGGCAAATCAATTGGCAAATGGTAATATTCGGACTCGCTCTTATATTGAAAACGTCTATGATAATGTGTGGATAAATTAAACGCATTGGCGTTTATTAAGACGAATTTGCGTGACATCTGGGTGTTTTCCATTGAGAATGACAAGTTATATTTAGGGTTACCATATCCAAATTTAGAAAAACCTGATTAAATGCCGAACTTTTTCTGAAAAGTCCGGACAGTAATGTCCTTAATCCTTATTTTCTACAAGGATCATCAACATCTGCCTAGTGTTTTCCCAATTATGTTGGGGTCGGCTTCCATTCTAACGGATGCTGCTGAATACCAGTATTTTACATGGAGTGACTGCCTATCTGACCTCCGCAACCCAGTTAGTGCTGGGAAGTACAATACCCCTTGGTAAGACTGGTTGTCAGACTTTCGGGCTACTAGCTAGCTCTAACTGAGGTACCGAGATCCATAAGTTGGTAAGTGGTCACATGTCCGAAACAGTATTGATGAATGATCTTCATAGTCAAAGTCTTACGACCTTCATGGTTTTTAAGACCCTGTGCGAAAGTCAAGATCAATAATCGTCAAAATATTCTTGACATTAAACTATATCATACTGAAGATAAAGACGTTATTAAATGCCCTTCTCTATACAAGCATATAAAAATATGGCAGTTGGCTTTCTGTAATTTCCTTGCAAACCTAAGCGACTTTGATAAATGATGTGGCATTAGATTTGTGTCAACTGAAGACGTCAATGGACGTCGAGTAATTCAGAATGAGGTCACAAGTCCTCTAGAACAGTGCATATCACGTCGATATATTCATTACATTTTCATATTCGGTTATACGAATCGAAGTCTCGGCGAAATGTTGCCTCCGGGTTACATCAATTTACGGAAAATTGTGAATTCCTTTACCGTCTTTAAAAATATTACTCATTATAAGGTATCAAAAAAAAAACCTGTATATTATTTTTTAGGGTTCCGTACCCAAAGGGTTAAACGGGACCCTATTACTGGGACTTCGTTGTCCGTCCGTCCGTCTGTCACCAGGCTGTATCTCATGAATCGTGATAGTTAGCCAGTTGAAATTTCTACAGATTATGTATTTCTGTTGCCGCTATAACAAAAAATACTAAAAACAGAATAAAATAAATATTTAAGGAGGCTCCTAATCCCATACAAAATAGTGATTTTTTTGCTTTTCTATAAATAATGGTACGGAACCCTTAGTGCGCGAGTCCGACTCGTACTTGGCCGGTTTTGTTTTTAATTTACTGTAATTAAACCTTGTTTTACACCAGGCTCCTAAAGCTCGACGTATCTGCATAATATGCGAGAAAATTCCACGAAATATATTTACTCAATAATTATTTGTGAATTAACGCGATAAACTTAAAGAATCACCACAATATGCAAATTTTACCATAAAGGCTTAATATTAAACATTAAAATGATTGTTATTGCACACGTTAATTATCCCGACCTTTTTAAATCGTTCAAGTTAATAATACAAAAATGCCATATGATTATTTTTCGGACACCATTAAATATTATTAAGTTTTTTGACATTTCTTCTTAATTGCCTGTTTTTTAAAACCATAATGAGATTCCTTATACAATCTCATATTTTACGTTGCGGGTAAATTGATTCGATTGTATTACCTACATATTAAGTTTGGATTATAAGATTCAACAGATATTAATAAGGTGTCGATGAAACACGTTATAAGTGTGGAATATTTATTGGCATCGTCGCATTGAAATCAATTTAGTTGAAGGGACGTTAAGTATTTTATTTAAGAGGCAGTTGTTTTGTTTATAGGGGTTTTAGAGCACTCAAGGAGGATGTTGGCAATGACACTTCTTAGGAAAATGTATGTATATATTTATTCTTAGGAATATTTACTATGAATATAACCTTTTTGTAAAGCGTTGATAACGATAGTTACATATTAACCCAATTTCCGCCAGTAACGTCTAATAACCATTGTGGGAAACAACAGAACAATTGTTTTTCCACCCGCAGATCATTGGGAATGTTTATTTATTTATTGTGGCCACTAAACGGGCGTGTGGTCCGTATTCCGCGGCGGTCTCCACTTTTCAAGCGGCGGTGTGCGATCGCTCGATAGTGTACCATTAGCGCGAAGAGTCGCGCCGGCATCCAATTGTGCGCTTAGATAGCGCATACAAATGTCGATCGGCGGGCTCCGTTCCCGCCTCGCTCGCCCCGCTCATCTGCATTCAATCCCATTGTTGCCTTTATTATTGGATATATGCGTAATCGCTAATTTATGGATCGCACTGACCGCGCCAACGTCACCACTGATCTAATCTACGTTTGCGGCTTTCGGCTTGTTTACGTAGTTGCGTACAAAGATTATTGTTACCATTTCAATATCATGTTATTGTAATAAGCAAGAACTGTTTGCTGTTTGAAATGAAGTCTCGTTCCTTTATATCAATAGAACATATCTCATTAATGAACGCGATTTCTTCTGGCACTAATAATCATAAAGCTCGTGGCGTAGACGAAGCTAGAGAATGTGACGTACGGCAATGAATGTGGCGTCTTTTCTTTTGGTCCTCGATCCCGGAGCATATAGCTTGATATCGATGTGATATCGTAGGGTGACAATAATTATCTGCAACAAAAAGGCGACAGGTTCGTAATAGGGACTGAAAAGACGCGCCGGGCTCGCCGCCGCCGTAAAAAGCGCAAAGAATACACCTCGATATAATCGCACAAAAGCCGCTCCTGAATCCTACCTCAATGCTAATTTCCACTATCGCGCTCGCCCTCATTCATTTTCAATCGGAGCCAGCCTCCGCTTACTTCTATTTTTTTAAAGATCACATTAAAGAATCGAATATGGTGGATGTTTTTTTGTTCGACTGGTGCGTGCGACGCGATTTATTTATTTGCGAGGTTTTTTAAAGCGACATTCCGGCTCGCTGTATACTTGTGTCTACCCGCAATTGGCATTTCGGGCTAAGCGCGAGCTATACAAAGTCGCCGGTTTTAACGGTTGTTTTTAACGCTCGACCCTCTCGCGCAAGAAACCGAGGATACAAATAAATTATTAATCGTTTGTCCTGTCTTTTATAAATTAAAATCCGTCCTTTTTTTGGTCGACCGCGCCCCGGTCGGTTATTTTTTGGTCGCGTCGCGTTTCGTTGTCTGTCCTCGAATTTATTAAAAAGCTTAAGCCAGAGGTGAGCAATTAAATCTGTGACAGAAATTAATACGGGAACGGGCAACGGGCCGGGGAGCGACCGCTGCCACCTTATTAATTCACAGCTTGTATGCTTTATTAATCCTCTTATTATAAATAAAGACCTTTCAAAGTGTGCCCAAGTTGTTGTAAGCAGAAATCTTGTGCGTAACTTACCTTTTTCGACTGCACTATGAAAAGAAACGCTGTAAACATAAAACGTGCCCTGTGTACTTAATCTTTGCTACGTGTTACTTCAGGAAAAAAAAAACTAGGAGGCTCACATAATATATTAAAGTAAGCCTTCCGGGTTCGTCGGTCCGAGAAATTCATGAAAATTATCTAATTACGTGTGTGCAGAGAGAAAAATCGCGAGTTACTTACGTAACCGCCCGGAAAATTACAGGCATAAATCACGCGGCAGCGGGCGCGGAGGGAGGGGATGATTTTCCATTCGCTATCTTTTACGTTGGTATTATTTTGATTTATTTCCGTACGTAATGAAAGCGTACGTCTCGGTGTTGATGTACCAGACATCCAGTGGTTTATTCATTTGAGTAGATTGCCTTATTGGTTGGGCGCATCGTTATGAACTAAGTAGCTGAAGTATAAATCTTGGTGGTTATAAATTTAGTAATAAAAATAGGATGAGGATTACCACAAATAGGTGTTACTTATGTGAGGACTAAATCGGCGGACGTTGTGGCGAGGTGTGGACGTGTGGAGGTAGGATGCGTGATGGGGCGGTATACACGCTCGTTAACATGGAAAGTGCTACATTCCGCGATACCGCACATTACGGCGGCTACGCAATTATGCGCGACTCTTATTGCGCGCCCCTGAGTCTCGCGGGCCTAGGAGCCTCGTTGAATAAAGATGTAACCGCTGCGATCATCCGACTACTTACATTTACGCGGGCATAACTGGATCCATATTTCCTGTGATCGAGAAGATCAAATTAATCATTAAGAAACTGTTGATTGATCAGTAGGTTTTGTTAAAAACATTACTTATTAGTTTTTTTTTTATTAAAATTTATTTTAATAATTTTCATTATCATTACGTTTACCCAGATGTTGTGAAGACCAAGGTGCTCTGTCATCAATTGCAGCGATCTGTAGACGGACCATTTTTAGGAGACGTTTAGGTTACCTACTCACGGTTACACCCCGGGTTTCCTACCTCATTATAGTAATTAGTATCATGAATCATCATTATCAGAGATAGGAATAGGTAGAGTATATTTGCCTAAACTTCGAGCAGGTAAGTATAATGTGGATAATACCTTCGCATGAAATCACAGAATGATTTATAAGTGCCGAAATAAAGCTGTTAAATCGGAGGGAGGTATTATCCACCAGTTAAGCAAATATACTACTTATTCCGATCCCTGATTATTATCCCATAGTCCGGGGCTTTTAGATTTGCACCTTGCATTAAATATAAACAGCGATTTTTTTCTTGAATCGTGTACTTGACCTTAGCTCTCCAAATAATAAAAAAAAAATTAAACATTTTCCAAGACCGGATCAAGGTGAAAAAGACGAAAACGCGTTTTTGTGAATAAAAACATGGGAAAAAAAGTTAACAGGACAAATTTAGTTACTTTAGGTAAAGAATTGGTGACAGTAATATATTTTTTCAGAATTAAACATTTTCGCCCACGGAAATTACGGTAAAAAACATTTACGAAATTTTTGGATTGTACTTAAGGCAAAAATATAAACAGCGGTTTTTTACATAAAATAACTTAAATTAATATATTACACCGCCATTAAACAAAATTAAACAAATTGTACTACCGGTAGTTATTATTAACAGTTTTTTTACAATAGCGGTTGAGGCAAAATGGTAACAGGGTTTAATTTAGTTTAACTTTCATCTAAAGGCTATTTCTAACCTATTTACACGAAAATTAAACACGTTAAAGCAAATCGTGAAAAAAAAAACAATTAATGTTCACGTAAAATACGTCTGCAAGCTTTAATCTTGTATTTGGCGCAGCACTTTCATAGAAATTTGATCTTTCCGAAATAGAAATAAGGTATACAATCGCGTAACTCAATAAAACACCGAGTCTCGCACAACAACACAGTCATTCGCACACAATGAACGCAGCGCTTATCTTGTTTACGCACACTAGCACACGCCGTACGCCGCACGCTGCTTAGCGCTGACACCGTGCATCGTAATTTTATTTTTACTTTGACAATATTAATTAACGCTCTAATCTGTTTAATTTTGGGGGATTACGGTTTGGATTTATATATTTTTCATTATTAAATGAATTTAAATCCTGTTACATTTTTGCCGTAAGTAGTATTTAAGATTTTTTGATTTTCCTGATTTTCTGTGAAGTCCGGAGCAGAATTTGTTAAAATTTTCATAATAATAGTTATACATGGTGATATAAATCATTTTAGCACTATTTTTGTCCTGTTAATATTTTTGCCTTAAGTACGAAGTCAAATTATAAGATTTAAAAAAAAAAGTATGTTCCGTGGACGAAAAATGTTTAATTTTCTGACCTACTTGTAGTACTCAATCTGGTCTACAAATTCTCTAAATAAACATACCTGTTTATATTTTTTTCCACCAAGTTAAATACATATTCGACGTTTTCTTAAAAAAACATATACGCGGAGGTGAACTTTTCGCGGGATACAGCTTAATATACTCTCCTGTCCATACCCTACACATTCAATGAAAAAAAGCGCTGTTTCTAATTAATGCAAAGTTAGCCTATTATTTGGCGTAAATTCCCCGGACTACCAGGTGAAAAACTCCCACAGTTAGCCAAAATTTTTACCACAATCTCGAACCTTAAATAAATACTTAGGTACCCAGTTAAGAGACATAGCCCCTGCGTTGTCTGTAGAACCAAATCTATCAGCCCTTGGGACATAAATCATACCTTAATAGCCCAGTAAACTGTATGTACCAAGTCTTACCCAAATTCCAACGGCTTGCTGGTGAAAGTAACTGTTATAAATATCACAGCATTCATTGTAGTGTTTGACCCTTAGGCCGGGTTCACGACAGCGGCGTTTTGTCGTCGATACGCAACGTTGTTATTGTGTACATACGCGACGACGCAGGAATGCTGGGAATGACGCGTAATGGCGGCCATTATCGTTGCGCTAAGCAGCCTACGAGACGCGACCACCACCAGCCTGATAGCCGATCGCGAGTCTGTGCACAGCTTTATGCACAATCTACGTGTTTTCATTTTCGCTGGATGTGGGAGATAGTTTAATTATATTTTGTGTGATAATAACAATTTTATCCTTTCCAATTCTTCGTTAATTAAGGCAGGGCAGGCTTCAAAAGCCTTGGGCTGCATTAAAGACGTATTTCACAGTAAAGGACCAAAATAATCACGACAGTAAACTTAGTTAGTTTAAGGGAATCCAACTTTAAGAATGTTAAACTTACGATACATATTCAGCTATCAAATCACCATCGAAACATAAATCCGGCTATCAATCGTTGTAAAGGCTGCCACATAAACCTTATCCGACACAAAGTCGAACGGTAGACCTAAACAAATCGTATAACTTAGTCCAGAACAAAAGGACCACAAATCTCTAACAGCAACTCGAACATTTCTTAATTAGCCAGTTTTTATTGAACAACAAATTCGGTTAACTTCAACAAAGGATTCTAAGAAAATAAAAATAAATTTGATTCGTGACGAATCACGAAGGTGTTTCGCCTGATCCCTCGTAACCCTTTTTGTGACTCTGACTAATCTAGAGATGGCTGGAGGTTTTTAATTAAAGATAATGTTACATAGCAGCACGTAACTACTGCGCAACTACGCCGTTTAGGGTTGTACCAACCTCCGCCAATCAAGTTCCGGACCGAAAGGAATGTTTAATCAGAACAGGCTCATATTTGACGATAAATCAACTGTAGACCTTTTCAAATTATTATTAGTTCTATATTTGATACAATTTAATTACTTTTGTCAGTTTTGGGCTTTGGCCGTGTCAGCATTATCGAAGATTACTTTCTGAAACTAATATTTTAGAAGGTACTCTTACACTCTTCAATCTTGTTTATTATAAAGCGACAGCCCTGCGTGGTGAGGCGTACGGCGGTAATTAATAGAAAGCGCTCTCGAGCAGTGTGAATAGCATCAACAATGTAGCCGGTAGCTGCCTCGCCACCTCTACCTATATTCAATTAAAAACACAATGCCTCAACAACTGACCACTTCGGCGAAGAAAACAACCTCACTCGTCTCCGCACAAACTAATTCATCTCACTATATGGACCATAAATTATACGTAGTGCGTATATGCTGTTAAACGCGAACTTTTATTGGTTTTTACGACAAATTATCCCAATCGTGATCATTGAAAATGACTCAACATACAAGACACACGTCTTGGACGGAACCTTTCTAACTCATTGCCCAAAAAGTAACATTAAGATGGTCGTTAATAGTCGCCTTGATTACCATCTAAGTTGAGTGGTGAACGATTATTTCGGAGTCGGCTTCTTGATGCGAGAGAAATAAAATGTAGGCGCACGCGTCGCCACCGAGTTACGCTGTCGTTAAGAAATTACCGGGCGCGCCGTCGACGCCGCCGATTTTATCGATGGAATTTATCGTCGACACTGGTCGACTCGCGCGTGCGCCTTCCCTACCAATGCGCATACAATATATGGGCGTTTAGAAATCTCCAATATGATCCTCCGATAAAATCTACAAAAAGTCTTCATCTTGTTAGATTCTCATCAACGAAAGTACTTACTGCTAGTGTCAACATTACGGTCGAACAAACATCTCTACGTTGAATTCGAATAAATTCTGTTCATTAATTTGTTGTCAAAACAATTTCTCCGATTTAATTTATTGAGAGCATTGGTGAGGTGTGTGTGTGCGCGTTGTGCGCGGGCGCAGCACGGTAGTAACGAGTGTATAATTATTGTTGGCCGCGGCGCCCGCGCCGGTAGCCGAAAGGCCGACTCATCGTAATTTGATGGCGTCGGCCGGCCCGCCCCGCCGCTGCCGACAAAAAACTAATTAACAGAGATGGACCACGAGATAGCCACCTCTACCTACTATGTTGCATTCGCAGAACAAAATAAAACACTGTGAAACCATGACGATGACATTCAACCTGATCATTTTTGTGATTCATTTGCTCAGACCGCGTCGCGTTAATTAGAAACCAGTTGTGGCGTCTGAAACTGCATTCTTTCTGACACCTAGTGGGAAGCCAAACTAGACGGATCCTAAGCCTAGCATAGAAAATACTCAGTGTCAAATTACCATAGAAACCTGTCGATTTGGTTTATGATCGTATAGATCGTATATCGCTGAACGTTTTTATGGCTACCCACTGCGCATTTAAAGTTAGAATATGGACACCCACATGCGCGTATATGTAGATTGGTTATAGGTATACATAATGTGTAAAACATGCGTGTCGGTTGTTGCCGGGCTCACTTGGTGATAGATTGTCGTCATGATGGATCGCCGAGCCCGCCAATGGTGTCCGCGCCGACCGCAAACACGACACTACGCTCACTACTTACTTGTTATTGCTGGTTGCTAGCCACCATAACAACATTGGAAAAACAGATTGGACTCATTCTACTGTTAATAGCATTAAGAAATTCTATTGATTTCGCTGATCTTATAAGATGTTCTTTATACAATGTGCTACTTTCAACGCATTACTGGCTACGTCCTGGTAATTACACGAAATCTCGACTCCAAAGTCAACAATGAATGAACCATGGAAAATTATTTGGTAGCGGCCAGGACACGGTTGCTCGATTTCCGAAATTCGATAACCAGCCGCGACGCGTCAACAAGTCGAACTTAATCATTTTAAATATGTACTTTTAACCCTGCAACTGTATTGTCGCTGACGTGACTCGCCATTGTTTGCCAGTTTTACCACCGTTTTATACCTTTTAGTGAACACTCCCAAACGTAGATATTTATTATTACGGCAAACAGGCAAAGCGAATTCCTTACCACTTTGATTCGATGAAAACATAATAATTTATGGTATCTGAAAACAATGAATTATAATGAGATCCACACCATTGTTCAGAGCATAACAAAATAAATAACAAAAAAGTTTCGAGAAGTGCTAATTAACGTTTTTTGAAATAGAATGCGACCTCGCTTTGATTACACAAAATATGATTGTTTTTTGGCGGCGCCGAAATCGGACGCTTCATTAACACAGGGACACAGCGCGACCCAAAGAAATGTCACGTCAAAATCGTTTTCCGAGAAGCGTAGAGCTACCGGAGCCGAAAGGGAATTAATAAATACAAAAGGGTTATAAAAACTGTGACAGAATTAAGAGCGGGCGCGTTAAAAATGGAGGTGCGACTGCGACGCGAACAAGTGAAACATAATGCGCGAAACAAAGCAGCCGGAGCGAATGCCTTAAATCATTTTTAATTATGTTATGGCGCGGGCGCTGCGTATGCGCACGGCTTGGGTTACAGCGGCTGCTGCGCGCGCACACTAATCACGCGGCGGCGCACATGTATCTGTCCGTCCGATGCGTGACCCCGTCACTAGACCCAAGCGGCCAAGCCTCACCTATAGGGATTATGATCATAGAAAAACTTTATGGAACATCGCCTTCAAGGATTTAATTACCGTCATTTTGATGTGCAAACGCTGGAATGTAGGATGCCCGATTTTTTTATAAAAATATTAAGTGTTAACGAAGGTGCCGTTTACATTAGCATAGTCGAGGTATACACCACCAAATCAATCATATCGGAGCAATCGTAGACGGATAGGTATAGGCTCCTTTAGCAGACCATGAGCGAAACTCCAATGAAGCCCCAAAATGCACTTAGTAATTTGGAGTCCACTCCATCTAGAGCAGTGTAAAGCTGATGAAGCACCGGCAACATAGGGAGACACGATTAAAATGGCTGTCGGAGGCATTTAGCAAGCGGTCTTTATTGCAGAAGCCCGTATAACTTGAGCTGCATCGTTTGTGGTCATGATTCTCAGCATTGAGGGAAGGACGAAGAAAAAGAGACAGCTGATGAACTATTACTATTACTGACGAATTAATTAAAAGCCAGTGACATCCTAAATCCTCGTACATCCGCGACATAAATTCTGATCACAAAAATTACTATTTTATACTTCGGTCTCCCAAAATGAGCTTAAAGCGTTTTCACAAAAGTGTTTTAGTGTGTGTTGTGTAAAAAACAAGCTATTATTTAAGAGTCATACGTAACTCGGTGACTCATTGTTGGCCGGTTCTTATTTCACGGTAGCTTAGCGGCTTACTAGCGAACCTCGTTCGACTACACATGGTGCGCGCTTTGACTTCACAAGACGCGAAGCCCGAAAGTCTGATAGTAGATAACTAATCTTTCTTGTAGTATCATTACCCAGTATGGGGTTTGTGGAGGTCTGATAGACAGTGGCTCCTTGTAAAATAAGTGCACTAAGCTGAATCCAGTCAGACTGGAGGCGGACCCCAATATTGAAAAAGGCTTGGCAGATGATTGCTTTAATTTGACAGTGATTTTACAAAAAAAAATGGTTTTCATGTTAAGGTTTGGAGAAAATCGTATCTATAATATACTTTGCCATTTATCGAAGTGTGGTTAAAAATAAAGTACCTAATGCCCAGCCTACGTCAACACAATATTTATTCAGGTTGTGCGAAAGTGGCCGTGGGTAGATGTGACATGAAATAATACTCCTATGTAAAACTAAACTAAGAGCTGCCTTCAAAATTCCTAGAAATGCCTCGGGAATAAAGATTCGATACCCAAAGCAGATATAGTGCTATTTTCTGTTGATGAACTGAATCCCGTGAAAAGCAAATCCATTCCAAAAAAAGCGTAAAATCTTTAGATGCACATATAAAACAAACAAAAGATATATGGATGGACCTTCTAGGATAAAATGCCAGAACGATAAAACCGGCTGAACGATAATTAATTTTAAGATTCTTAGAGCTAAAAAATCTAAGTAAAAGACATTCCAGAAAACGATGCGACTAGAACTTCTGTACGGTTAAAATAAACCTGTTGTAGGTGTGTATACATACCTGAAAATAAGCATAAGCAAGCAAAAAGAGGTTGGATAGTTACAAAATAAATATTTGTTATTCTAAAAAGACTACACGTTTTCCTGAAATGAAAGGTCGCACCGTAAACGTCCGAATGCCCACACCTCGCTACATTCCTAATGGTAAACAAACAGCAAGAGTGGTCTGCGTCGGATTCCAGCAGAACGTCTCCTGATGTGATATTGTACTGCAAATATGCGCTTCCTGATCATCTCAAGCACTTTTGTTGGTATCAGGCAGAAATTGGGATGTATACAATACTAGCTGTATGCGTTGTAATGCCCTTTTTATTACCTACCCTAACCTACCTACCCTACACTACCTACCTACTCTACCCTACCTACCTACCTACCCTACCCTACCTACCTACCTACCCACCCTACCCTACCCTACCTTTCTCACCTTTTTAACCTTCCCGGGCGGGACTACGACGAACATTTCAAAACCAAAATCAGCCAAATCGGCCCAGCCGTTCTCGAGTTTTAGCGAGACCCACGAACCACAATTGATTTTTATATAAATAGATAGATAGATTTACACACACATAACTTCATGCCTGTAAAACTCGAAAGGTTCGACGGAGAAGAACACACATTTCAGTATTTTTTAGACCTATGAAATAAGCAAGCCAGTTGCCATCATCAACATCATCAGCCTATAATGTTCCCACTGCTGGGACACAGGCCTCCTCTCAATGAGAGGGAGTGGGCTTTAATCCACCACGCGGGCCCAGTGTTGGTAGACCTGCCAGTCAGTTGCCATAAACCGTACATAAAACTAGACTCTGTGATGCTATTGAGAATAATCGAAAAAAAGGCAATAACAGTTTGCCGTACCAGGAAATTGAACCCAAGACTTCATGCTGAGCAGACTTAACGCTTGTCACCACCAGACTAACAAGGCAGCCCAAACAATATGTTTTAAGACTCATAAAGTATGACAGTTTCAAGTGGTCTTCAATCAATACTAACTTTCCATAATGTGAGCTCTAAGTTGATATCCTGAAAGAAAAAGAAACTGAAACGCACACCTAGGAATATGACATTTATAGGATTCCGACATTATGACCCAATAGTGGTTGACATCAGGAAGAAACAGAACTTGGAAGCGCCATCTTAGGATTCTGAATAAACTACAAATATGTCAGCTTGTAGTCCCCAACCGCGATCAACTCCAACGGGAATAGCTTGTGATATTGCCTATAACCTGTAACTAGATGGCATCTCATCTTCTGTATGGTGTCGGACGTAAAGAATATCACCATCCCATATCTTCCCGTGGGTGTCGTAAGAGGCGACTAAGGCACTTGGCAGAGAATGGGCAGCAGCGTTCTCCGTGCTTTTGTAACAACCGTACCTACTGCGATCGCCAACCCGCCTGCCAAGCGTGGCGATTATGGCAAAACCCCCCTTATGTCAATGTAGCGACACATGGGGGAGGCCTATGTCTAGCAGTGGACGTCTTTCGGCTGAAATGATGATGATGATGAGATGGCATCTCTAAAAAACATTTATTTAAAAAAAAAAAACTCATCTAATTTTTCAGCCAACATTTATCACATCCGCAGACTGGGTGTCGCAAAGTCGTGCTCACGCGCAGGCCAATGTCAACTATCCGTGAAATTCACCTGAACCACCGCTGTAGCCACGACACGACTTCCCACCACGTACGGTGCTCTATGATAGAATTGTTGGTTTACTTGAAAGCACGTGTTTCAACCTCCTTCGGTGAAAAAGATCGTGTAAAAGATCTTTTCCTTTTCTCTGCTTTAAGTACAAATTATAAATATGTACGATCCTCCTTGAGCAGGATAATTAAATCAGGGTGTAGATATTACGTTAGTAATTCGAAGGGAAAATCATGACCTAATTTTTTACCAATTTAGATAATTTTACTAGGGGATATCTGCAGGCTACGCACGCGCTAATTTGCCACATCAAACAGATATCGGGTAGAGTCGCCAGAGTCCGCGTTCGGAATGCATGACCGATCGGCCACGAGGAAAAAGCGCTCGCTTGCCGGTGAATGAAGCGATTAGCGCTGAATGGTCAGCCGGCACGCGGAACCAAACGCCTGGCACGACGCGCGCGCATCCACGCCGCGCTTTGTCTCAGCTGACTTGACCCGTGCCCCGGGTAAAAACCGTGCCTGACCAAAAACTAATAAAAAGCACTAAAAAACTACCATCGAGCTGTTTTTAATTGTGGAAAAAATGTAGCTGGCCACGTTTTTGTCGATTAAAACGAGTCGTCTAGTTCTTCTTAATGTATTATTCTTGTTACGCCGCGGACTATTTTAATGCAGATGAAGATGCCAGTCCCCATAATGATGTTATTGCTACATCGCAACGTTTTTGTGTAAAATGCCTCGGATGCCACTACCGTTCTATTTTAAACATGAATATATTTACAGCGTCATTAAAGCGTTTCTACACAATTGCACACGATCCGTATCCGATTGTGTTTTTTGCGTAAATGGGTACACAGCACTCGACCGTTACGGGAACGTTTCCTCGACGGATTCGCTAAATTCGATGGCTGAACGCGAGATCTCGGTAGAAAATCCGCTCGTTTAGGATAAATCCCTTAGGTAACAAGGCGTTTGTTAGGCGAGCGCGCGAGTCGCAAGTCGGCGCTAATTTAAGCCGGGGCTGTGCGCTCGCGCAGGGTCCGCATCTCATTTACCTTATTAAGCGGGAGGCTCTCGGCCGGCCGCGTCACTCAACGTCACTCGCGCTGCTGCGCGGACGCATAAACACCTCCTTAGCTACCGTCTATCGCCTCTCTAATCGGAGCCGCGCACACGCACACGTTCTCGCCGCGCCGATGTTGTTTAGCAATTCGAAATGCCTAATGTATAGATCATAACTCATCAATTACGAAAGTACCATGACACCATACCGATACTATCCGCGAAGCCTGTGTACCAATGATTCATGCTGCTAAGTAAATTTTGCATTTTAGGTATCAAGATTTAAGCTACTCATAGTTTTTTCTCGCGGTTAACATTTACTGAACCTTCCAGACACTATATGTAGACTCCCAAAAACTTTGGCACGTGATGAGAATGGAGATTAAAAATAGGCGAAGACTAAAAATAGTTTTGAATTGTGTGAGCTGAAAGCCGGGCGGCTAATGGTCTCATTGGTACTGCAGACGGGATAAATCTCGGCTCCCGGCGCAGGCGGTGTTTCAGTAATGAGCTAATTCGGCATGCGCTCGGTTCTCTGCGCACATAATATACGTGGGATCTAATGCTGCAGGGAATGCGGGGAATGCACTCCACACGATCGTTTTCATAACTCAGCGAAGCATTATCTACTTGGCTTGCGATTAGACATTCTGAGAATCATAATCGTTCAACTATATAGGTGTACGCTTTCCATGGCTGTATAAGAACCAACCAGTTAAATAGATTCGTTGAAGTACGTAATAACGTCTGACCGGTTCAAACAGTGCAAAGTCATTTAATCTTAAAACAAAAGGAGAAATACTGACTTAAATACAATGTAGCAAGACTAGGTACCCACAATCAAACCAGTAGAATAAAGTGTGAAGCGAGATAATATCGCAAAGACAATAGGCATTGTTCCTGAGTGTAAACAAGAAACGCTCCGACCAATCGGACGGCGTTCCACTGCTTGCGAGCGAGAGTAATTAAAAATTCAAATTAGGAGCGTCGCCCCTCGCGCGACGCGGTTGGTGATTACACAGCGTTAATTACCAGCGACCAATTAAACGCCGGGGCGACAGAGCGGCACGTTTAGCCGGCCAATGGGGGCGCGTCGCTGAAGCGAGGCGTGGTAATTAAGACGAGGCGAAAGGGTTGTGATTTTCCGGGCGTTCTCGGGGGCGTGCAATTAATCACCGCCCGACGTGAAGGAGTGCCGCCGCCACTCCCTGTCTGTCCGCATTGTTTTAAATAGCCTTTAATGTAACAGCACACAATACATACTAAACGTTTATTTAATATATGGTCTTACAACAACCAAATCAACGTTATTGTTGCGAAAGGAAAACCGTCAAACAATCATACAACTTCGCTCTGATTTTCGCGCACCTCCAAATCTTTTCGTGGAAGTGAAAATTTCATCTTTATTTCACCTTCGCAAGAACTTAATATAGAGCTACTGAGTAAATAAAGATCTAAACCGACTTACGCACCCTTCAAAGAAACAATAACGCAGGTTTATTTGCATGCAGCGATTCATTGGGACGTAAAACAGGTGTAGGTGGAAGAATTGGGCTTAGGCTTTAGTGGTTACGAACGACCCGGGGGCACACAACCGACCTCACTGAGGACTTGTGTGATGAGGGGTTTTGTAGCTGACTGTACCTAGTTGGGTTGTTTTGATCGTTTCGGTTGATATGGAAGTTTATGCTTAATACTTGGAAGGTCTCCACAGAAAAATCTTAAACTAAGCCTTTACCTAGCCTACTTTTAGACTTCTTAACGATAATTTGAGCATCACTGTAAACTAGCTATTTTCTTAAAAGTTTGCAAATTTTCTAGGAATATTATATTTGCTTATAAAATTCCAAAGCCGCCATGAAATACACGTAATTATCTCGATTTTTATAAGAAAACATGGCTACAACATTCAGCCCGTGGCAGGTACAAAGTCTCGCTCTCGAAAAGAACAAACATTCGTTTCATTGTTGGGGGCTTACAACACTGTTATTAACAAAGCCGATGAAGTATAAATGATCCGCGTAGCCATTCCTGAAAGAGAGTTATTCCAGCCTCGCCCCCCCCCCCTGTGCCAGCACACCGCGCGCCCCTTGCCTCCCCCGCCCGTCACCGGCAGAAGAAAAATGCTAACACGCCCCCGCGAAAACTATTAGTTATTTTGGCACCCCCACAACCCTCGCTTCCTTCGATTATGAACCACTACACATTGTGTTTTAAGAGGTCACATGCTTATTATAAGTTTCACTAACTGGGTTGTGGAGGTCAGATAGGCAGTCGCTTTATGTAAAATACTGGTATTCAGCTGCATCTGGTCAGACTGGAACCCGACGCCGCCATAGTTGGGAAAAGGCTAGGCAGATGATGATGATAATGCTTACTTATTGGTTTCAATTTTGTCACATGTGACGCAAAATCATGATCATAGTAACAAAGTGCAGTCCATACTCCATGGAGTGCTAACCTCTTCAGTCATAAAACATTGCATAAGGAAAAGGGGTTGTGTTAGCAATAAGGGCTGGCAATATCTCACTACCTACGTAAAGTTAATATTATTATGCGATCAAGTTTTAACCCTATTTTCTATGCAAAACGAGATTTTCTTTAGTGCATGCCTATCCATGCTTTAGGTAAATCTCGTTTCTCTCTCATCTCAAACACTAATCGTAACTACACTTAGGTGACATAACGTCATAAACGACACTGTAATCGCATTGCACTTAGAAATCTAGTAATAGACATTTAAAGAAAACAATGCGACATTTTTATCAATCTCGATAGCGATACGTACGTAAGTATTGGCAAAGTATCTGTCGCCAGACCGCGTCACATTTAATATGTATCGAGATCGATTCCGATCACCATACGGAGTAAATCTGACTGATAAGTTATTTGGATCCAATCTGGAGATTGCAAAACCGACTCTAAAACATTGGGGGGGTTACAAAAAGCCGGCTTAACACTTAAATCTCGCGTTGCAGACAAGATGATGAAATTCAAAACAAGATAAAGAATATGGGCCATAAAAGTTTTATTGCTGTTAACTTATTTATGAAGTCGGCTACATATTTAAATGTGTACTTACGTCAACTGTAAGTACGTACACACTAACTTAACGTGAGCGTGGTATTGTGTAGTGTATTGCGCATTGAGGCATTCTTCCTTGCCTACCGTATTCTCTAATATAGTCGAGGTGACACGGCGGTACGAATGTTTTTATTGTATGAAGTTTTTAGTTAGAGACCAGTAATATACCACTTGGTATGTTTTTTGGCCCAAATACTTAATGTTGACGAAAATGTTCTTTTCATTACTCATACTTTGAAAGTAGGTCTGAAGTTGCCTGAGGAGCGGGATGAAAGTAATACTTTTCATCCCTAGAGAGAATCGCTTTCAACTGACAGATGTCAAATTATTAAAAAAAAACTAGTTCTATTTCCACATTTTTATTGAACTATGTTCCAACTTTCTATGCAGCTACGGTGTAAAATTGAAATAAGTTAAAGTTAAGTATTGATTAAAGAATATATATTTTTAAATAACTTTATTATAATTTAGTTTCAACAATTTCTTTAAAACAACATAGAGTTGGGCAAAATATTTACCATTTTTTCAATGATGAAAATGAAAAATAATGGCTGAATAGCTGGCTAGTCACAGAAAAAAAAAACAAAATAGGTGGGAAAGCGGCAATCCGACATAAAATTTACTAATTTTTTCTTCAGCTAATTCATGTTTTTATTTTTACTTTCATTGCATTCGTAATGAAAAGCACAGTGTTTACCTCGGGTTAAAGACTTATTTAGTCCCTCGAACTATTGAATGCCTCGCGACTAAATAAGTAACTTTCACCCCTAGATTAACAATTTACTGTTAAAATATTGCTGGCTTGAAAGTAGCAGAAAAATAAACTATGGTAGGTACGGAATTTAAAGGCAGTTCTAAATTTCGCCCTTATTTTTTTGGATTCATGGAACATTTTCTTCAACATAAGCATAAAAAACTGAACACCTCAATACCTCATTGTGTGTGCCATTGAAAAAGTAAAAGAAAAACAAGTGAGTGTGAAAACAAATATGTGTTCAGAGACGCTTACGTTTCCTTGTTTTCATGCCCATTTTCCTTAA
This sequence comes from Cerastis rubricosa, assembly GCA_949152445.1. NCBI lineage: Eukaryota > Metazoa > Arthropoda > Insecta > Lepidoptera > Noctuidae > Cerastis > Cerastis rubricosa. The sequence continues at coordinate 9,039,703 of OX424542.1, read as the reverse complement.
GGAGTTCGGCGGACCCCCTACTATACGTAAGGTATTGCTATTCTTGAATTTTGCTTGACTTAGAAGGTACTGCCGGTATACAAATACACCAAGTTTGGAAAGATTTAATCCTTGATTATAATCATTTAATTAATTATTATGATATCGCAAGATTCTGATTTTACTCTAAACTTTCCGAGACTTTTCTTTAGCTAGGGTAGAGCAGGGCAGTATGACAGAAGAAAGGGAAAGCCTATAGATATAGTGGCTAAATCCTGGCTGAAATGACGATGATGATGGTGTGGACTAGCTAGGCTTATCTATTTCCTTATAACTTGTAACGACTCTAGCGGTATGCACGTGAAACGATAAAGAATCCCTTGAACAATATAAAATACCAGAGGGTAATTATTTTCCTTATTGAACTTTTAAAGGTAGGTTAACCTTCCTATTATTATTATTATTTCCTATAACTATATGATTAACGATTTAATAACCTAAAATTCCTGAAGCAAAAACAAATCGCTTGGTATTCTACCCTACATATTTAACGTATTCGATCACAGTCCGGCCTATGTGGACGAGATACGCAAACATGTCCCTGTGCGCCCTCCCATCTGTCATACACGCTTCCGACGCAGACCTCTTGCTTAATTGACCTCCCTGTCCACCCTGCATGTTTATGTCTAACCTATATAATATACACGAACATCGAAACATATACTTAATCTGAGAGACAAATACTAATAGCGAGATGAAATGGATTCACGGTGTATTTTTTTTTATTCTGGTCAAAATTTTTCAGTTACATACGCAAAGGAACATTTTTGGATACTGACAAAGGAAAACTGGATGTTTGATTTATAGATGTACACGAGCTATTTCAATAGCTGCCCACGACAAATATAAAGAGGTTATATTATTCAAATTGGACGGACTTTGTGAAAGTGGCGGATGAATGCATGTCAATTACTCTAGCGTTGGCATCGCGCACAATGTGCGGTGTGTTGGTACAGTTGTTTGTGTGGCCACGACACATGACAAAGTTTCCGCGGCGGAGACGAGCTGTAGGTAATGTAACAACACAGCGGATGACCACTTACATAACACACACACAAAAGGCCAACACTTGCAGCACACAAATGAACGTAGTTTGCACATACGTTGAATAGACAAAGCACACAGTCACATGAGGTCATCTCCCCTCATTAGGTGGTTAGTTTTCCGGGCGTGTCCGCAGACTCCGGGGGGGTGAGGTGCACGGGGTAGGTGGCAGTGGGAGGGGGAGGGGGGTGCTGGTAGACGGGAAGTTACTTAATTAATCCCCGCGCGGCCGCCATTGGCCAGCGGGACGTGCGGGCGGGCGGACGTCTCATCGCCCACGCGTTAATTGGGCGGGAAGGCGCACAGATTACAGCAACGGGTCCCGTTAATGAAACCAGACTCTCGTACCTACTGAAACTTACCCATGTCACTTATATGTTGCTATGTAGGGAGCAAGGAGGCGTTAATGAAATGTAGGCACCCTTATAGAGACTTGTAGGTAAGTATGCCTTACCTCAATTAGTTGCTAAATAACCAAACTAAATGTAGCTTTTGAAATAACTGACTCGTATACATTTAGAAACACGAGACCTTCTCGAATCTTGCGCATTCTTGGGAAGGTATCAATATTTCATGAGATTCTAAACAACTGTCCTCCAAAACCTGTTAGATATTCTTCTTAAAAAAGTTCAAAGACAAAGTTTATATTTCTACCATTCAAACATGGCTTAACGAAAAGGAAATGAAAAAAGTCGCGCATGGCGCTGTTGAAGCGTTAATAAATATTGTAGTAGGGAAGGAGTTGACTCGAAACTAATATTGCTCTCGTCGCGTCAAGTGAACGTATAAAGCTCAGATTTAGCGTGAGCCGAGGGCTGAGCAGGCGCGAGACGCCCAGGTAAAGTACCTACTTACACCTCGATATACGAGGAAACGTAAATTATAATATTGTGTGTGTCGGTGCTAACCCTCTCGCGCTCACGTCGCGCCCCGCGTGTGTGCGCGCCCACTGAAAGAAAAGCAATTTCCTCCGGGCGGCGGGCGGCCGCTGGGGTTTGAGGTCTCGCGCGAATATAATTTTGTTCATTTTTTTCATTCGGCCGAGTTAATTCGGCTTCGCGGCGGAGTCGGCTATTGATTAGGGCGCGTCTTACGTTTTAATTTGTTTGCGCGCGCAGCCAGCGATGCACCCGCCGAGATGAGCTCCCCCTTCGCCCATCTCGTGCACCCCAACACCCCAGCATGTTCTAATGAGCCTCTAACTACGCCTAGTGTAATCAGGAGCCTTTTCATAATAACGTTCGCGCGTCACATGTTTATCTGTATCTTTTATGGAGGCTCTCGTCCGAACGTCTGGCTCTTGTTCACACTTGAACCGAGACCCCTACACGTTGTTGAGCGGTTTCAGGGTTGCCCTTTTGTGGATGACCGATATATTATTTTTGGACGAAAATACTGATACGGTGAAAAACATAATGTCCGGTGTTATTGAAGTGTTTACGTAGATAGGTAGGCAAGTAATTAGTTTGATGTTAGGGACAACTTGTAATGTGGAGCTATGCTTTTCAGGCAATCTTAATTTGCAAAAGAAGTTACAATTCAACATCCTAGCAGATTGTAGAAATCAAGGAACTATTACAGATACTAATATTAATTGGGTCACAACTGAAACGTTTTAGGAAGATATCGTTCCAAGTTTCGGTAAGCTAGGATTTCCATATTTTGGTACCTAGTGGTTACACTTACATAAGATTAAATATTCATAACTTGTACCCACTATTTCAGCAGTAGGTACCCAACCCAACAGATACCAAACTAAGAGGTACATAAGTACAGTAGGTACCTACACTTTTCCCATTACATACAGGCGCACTATCAGACGCACACTTAATCATGATAGTGTAATTAACGGTGCATCGTCGGTGCGGCTCGGTGCGACGCCATTGGTCATCCCTCCCATCCCCAGGCAGCCACCCCCCCCTAAGTCCCCCCCCTCGAGCACGGACCACCTCGCCTCACCCCCCCGCACGCCTGCCTGAAACAACGCCGGCTGCATGTGACACATTAGTAAATGAGACGACATTCGTTACCGGAGCGGAGCGCAGTAGGAATTTCCTCATTGAAAGCCTGTGGAGTTGATGGTTCAACGCAAAATGCTATCTCTAGTAAAATGTTGGCGATCTATGCTTTAGTGAGCAAGTGATTCTTGGGTTGTTAACCGTGGATGCTTCAACCTGAAAATATTAATTGTAAAATTGTAATGGAACGCAGCCTTTAGACTGATTTTAAACAATACGTTCTTGATAGGATTACGATTTTATTTGGAACAATGCTTGCCTTAGTCTTATTGAGTTGGTAATTATTACAATTGAGAGCTTAATATAACAGTTAATAATAATTAGGTATTACCTAATCCATTTTCCTTGACTGCAGCACTGTTACCTTAACTATACTACTTCCACCTCGTTTTTTGCCATCTCCATCAATTATCTTCAATTTTCACCTGTTAAATAAAAGGTAATTTATATTAGCGTGTCAAACCGTCCATTTTCCGAATTTGGCTTGTGTCAGGTCTCGGGGCGAAGCACCTCACTCAATAAATGCGGAGGCCGCCGCGGCCGCCTCCGCTCGGCCATTAAGGCTCGCGATAGTGGATACTCTTCGGGGTTCACTTTGTTTTATTACTTTCATTTTATTGTTTTAATTTGTGTGCGGGTGCGCTATTTGCGTGCGCGCAGTTTGTCGCGTGCCCCGCCCACCGCGCGGCGGCCAATCGCGCGCGTCCCGCTAACGAGGTAGCGTCGCGCCCGCACCCGCCGCGCGCCACGCGCCCGCTGCGCCCGCGCAGCCGCGCCGGCCGCGCCGCACACGCACAGACATAGCGACAATGCTCATTGTTTCAAACTATTCTTATTTTGTTTTAGTTAGGTCCACCTCGCCGGCCGGCATCGCCTCCCACCGAGCGATAATTTCAATGTCGTCGCGTATATTGTGATATTGACTGAGATTCCACTCTCGCCATGTTTTATCGTCGGAGGCGCGTTTCGTCAGAGCTACTCAATAAGCAATAAACCATTCGCCTCCGAGGAGTTATTTTAAACCCTGACTGGGACTCGAATTGAGCCCACGCCTTTACACCTTTTAAAGGTTATTGTGTTTCCGAAACGCTCAAGATATAAACATTCAGCAGCCTCACAAACATTCACATCTCCAAGTAAACAAAACACAAATAGACGTTTTGAAATACAATAAGCAATGTGTAAAATAATGTAACCTTACGTAGAGGCACTCATTTTACATAATATCAGAGTCATTTTAATTCGAAGGTTATGGCTCCTAATAGATCGTTAATATTGTCAACAATCTGTGTGATATTCAAAGCAGAATCAGACACGACACCGCCACGAATAATATTAGGGGGAAACTAAGCAATTGATAGTAAAAATGGGCGTCGAAATAGAAAAATATCGTCGGACGCATTCGTGGCCTGGTAAAATATTCAATCGGGGCAATTCGGGTCCGCGTATAAATTCGGTACCGCCATTATTTGTAGCGCGTCCTCGCGACCGAAAATCGGTACCTACATTGATAGTCGTCATTTTTCTTGTAGGTATCGTTAATATTTTACGGGTGCGTGTCAACGGTTTATGGGCCCACTCTTAACACTAAAACGTTTTAGCCGTGCTCTCATTGTTTATACATTTTACTATCCACTTTTTATAGTTTATTGCAGCTTGAGTGCTGTTCGGGGTTATGACACCGCGTAACGTTCGGGTGACGTTCGATTGTATGCCATAGAAGTTGATTTTTATTGCGCCCTAATGTCAGGCGGAAACTTTTGAAATTATCATGTGTATATTTGGCTGGCCCGTCAAGCTGTAACCATGGGCGCTCTGGTGGCGTGCCCCGGCCTATCCACCAGTAACTGCCCAATAAACGTACAACAGACTGCGGTATGATCATTTACTGTCAATGAAACTCCACTTACATTACTGTTCCGTACGAAATTCGCAGTCTATAGGGTATTAACAGCAAAAAACTGTAAACCTACAAGGTTCTAAGGTTTCCCAAGTTAATTTCTATCGCATTACATAATATAATTTGTTTCACATAAAACGACGCTATCGTAAAACACATAACAAGGACGGGGTCTTATCTAAGTGTAATTATCCGTCCAAGTTTGCGAGCTGAGAGAAAGAATTGCTGGAGAGTGTGTGCATGTGTGTGTGTAGGGGGTCGGAGCGGTGGGGTGTGGGGGTGTAGGCTCACATGGGACGCGCTCTAATGAGGTGCCTGAAAGCGACAATGTCTTTGAGTAAAGCAAATGTGTAGGTATCTACATAAGGGAGGGCTGCCTCCTAGCTACGCTCTATTTTAATGTGTATCTAGTGGTACGTTTACGATGGATGTATAATACGCTATGTTGTTTTAAGCTAGTTTCAGAATAAAGATTGTTAGAAAATGAATTTGGATATATTGTTCTATGTATGATTCTTTATACGTAGGTATTTCTTAATGTATCTGTACCTATTGCAGAAACATGTGGTTCTTAAATATTGGCAAGCAAGACCTGTGAAACCATGCATAGGTAATCAATCAGTATAACAATGCCTAGTAAGTATGAGTTATTACAAAACCATGACACGATAACACAGAACACCTAGGTAGCCTTGCAATTTTGTAAACTCAGTTAATAGCTGAGACAATCGTTTACATAATTCTAATTTTTCTTGGAAATACCTGACTGCTTAGAGGTAGGAGGGTATTATAGAGTATCATCGTAAATCAAGTTTGTAGAACAATGTAAGGTGTGTGTGCGGTGTGACAGCGGCGGACGGTGTAAGCGTATCCCTGTCCGTACGAAGCGCGAGGGTCGATTGCTCCTTCCGGTCCGGAGCCGGTTTTAATTTCCCGCGCCAGGCGGCGGCGCGTTAAGTTAAACGGCCGGAGATGAGCCGCACACGTACTAATATCATGCACGGCCCGGGCCGTCGCCATAGCGACGCACACTCTTATGACGTGTGTGGCGCTGGCGCGGCGGGGGTGTGAGGCCGGGGGTAATATGATTTGAGCGCCCCCGGCGGGGTGTCGCGCCCGCTTGTTTGCTCTCCGATGCAATCGCGATACGAGCCCCGCCCGCGCCCCGGCCCCCGCTGGCGACACATCTCTCACCTCCATCGTCGATAACCGCATCGGATTCCTTGTTGCAAGCCACCGCATTCTATTGAAATAGATACCCCGCGCCCGCCTATCCACCTACCTACTGCTCTACTCGATTTACACGTCACCCCGCGCCGCACAATTTTCAACTCCACTCGACAGACCGCGCTCTTCCGTGTGGTTTCTGTTACCTATTACTTCATCGCCCGCCTCGAATATGTGGCTACCTACCTTCACTATGTTCACGATATGTCACACACTTTTTGTCAGAAGCTCTGAAAAGTACCCATTATGGAAGTTTTTACACTGCATACGGGATGGGTAAAGTGTCACCGCGACAACGGTGCTTATCCTCGTTATAGTCCTAATAAATCAATCAGTTGACTCCGCCGACAACACAGTAACAACCGCCGTCATATTTCCGCGATCTTTTTGCGTGTTGACTCAATCGTGTGTTGTCACATCGAGTGTGGAATCTGGCGAGTTTACGCGGCGGCCGGTGACAATTACGCGGTGCCGGTGCTCATTAGTTGCGGGCGCGCGGCCGCTTCATGTATCATGTATTGCGCGTCGCTCGCAGCGCCAGCCTCCGACCAGACAATAAAGCAATCAATCGGAACCGCGCGCCTCCGCAAACGAGCTGCCACGACCAGCGACGACGCTCCACCGTGTCCGACGCGATACATATGTATCAAACTATACCTGTCGTGTAACGCGACTTAACTACGTGTTCTCTACTTGTTCGCTATCCGGAGATGAAGCCGACCCGATCATCTCGGCAGGGTACTCCAGTTTCAGACTTAGGCAACACTACCTCTAAGGCTTTCCTAATAGGGCATTGTGACTGAACGGTGTGCGCTGTTCGGGCCGCTGTAATTGCGGCGCGGACGCCGGAGGCCGCGGATAATGCCGTACGTGATATATGGTACTACGGCTAATAACAGAGCTCGAGCCTTGCGCCGATTATCCCTTTACCCGGCGCAGACGAATTCGTATCGATCGCAGCGTCGCTCGCTCTCAGCTAATGAGAGCGGGATTTACTACTCATTATCCACTTGGGTTGGTGCCGGGGGCGCGATGAAGACGTCGCGGGGTCGCGGAGCCGCGGGCGCACAATTTGCGGCCAGCGTCGGCCGCCGCCACTCGCCTTAGCCCGCAGCGCGCTTTGTACTTGATCCCGGTAATTGCGGCACTCGCTGCACCTTCCGACGGCCACCACCACACGACCCACGCTAGTACTAGATAATTGCGCTATTGTTGCCTAGCTCAGCGACTAGCTCACAAATCGCTTTCAAGGAAGCTATCCACGTTTAAATTAGAAGGTTCAACATCGAACGAACTTTGTTATTTGGACAATTAAGTTAGATAAGAAAATTAATAGTTCCATTGAATCGTGGCTGTAATATTGCATCGCATGTTCACTCCAGGCGGTGGAACGTTACCACACCCTGTTCTTTAAAGTAATTTTCTCATACCCCGTATTCATTTCATGATGATCCACTACTTAGTTGAACGTTAGTCCTGTCTGCTAATATTTCATAAAAGAATATAATGAATATGATAACCATAGGTTTATGTAATGGTTGTTCATAAATCTAAAAAAAAAATAGGTTTTAACTATAAAGACGATGCAGAACTTAGAAGGATTATGGAAAATGCTCTTCTAAACTAACACGTCTCCACCGAGTGTCTCCGTCAGAATAAGTATCGCTGAATCTTGAAAAGGTAGAAACGATGACACACTTGTTACGTTTATCAAACGATATACCCTCCAGACTCCACCACCACCAGAACAAAATTGAATCAGTCACTACAGCATGATCACTAAATTATGATCCTCACGATATTTTCTTTCACCGTTTTCATTTCTCAACCTGTTTCATTGTTGCAGATGGCTGGGTCGCGGCTCGATGTTCGTGCTGTCCGAGGCACAAGCGCGCGCGCTGCTCCGCGTCACAACACACGGCATCGGCGCCGGCGCACTCGTGGACGTGGGCGCGGGAGACGGCGAGGTCAGCAGGCGCTTTGCACATATCTACCCGAACAACTACGCCACTGAAATATCGGCCAGCATGAGAAAAACTCTCGCTCATAAAGGATATAAGTGAGTAGCTGCTTGTTTTGTTCTTAATATGGTCTAACACCACTCTTAAACTGTCCCACTGCAGGGCAAAGGCCTCTTCTTATACAAATAAGGCATCAGGATTGCAGGCTTGTTCAAGGTGGATTGGCAGTTACAGACTTATACTAATTACCTGACCCGATAGACTTTGTCCTGTGATCCCTTAAAAACAAAAAAACATCAAATTCCGTCTAGCCGTTGAAGGGAGGGGAAAACTTGCGATACACGCAAACCGGTTTTTTTAAATGAAAATAGGCAACGTTTCCTCGAGATGTTTGCTTTCACCGATGTCAGTTCAGGTGTAGATTTTAATTGATCATCCTGCCTAGCCTCCTAAAGATGTCGGATTCAGTTAGCAATCAGACCGGTCCGGTGCAATGTGCCTGTGGTAACCTCAACCTCAGCATACAACATGCAGTTTTTGCTTTTTGTTTGCCTTGCTGAGGTGACCCTCAGCAAGGACAAACAATTAATTTCAGCCGTCTGGCCATCAATCTGAATGGCTGCTCCCGGTTCTTCACCAACTCTTGCAGTGGACTTATTAAGGCTTGACATTTGATGACGCATTTTGTAGTGATCTACGAAGACGTCCAACATCATCTGCCAAGGCTTTACCCAACTATGTTGGGGTCGGCTTCCAGTCTAACCGAATGCAGCTGAATACCAGTATTTTACATACAGCGACTGCCTATCCGACCTCCATGACCCAGTTACTACTGGGTAATACGAAACCCCTTAGTAAGACTGGTTCTCAGACTTCGAAGCCACAGACTACCTGTAACGACTGTCAAAGATCTACAAATGACAGCCGCTACCATCAACAGACCAACCTAGGCAAGCGCGGCTTAATCTGAAGATTAATCCGAGTGGCTGTTATTGTTTGGTCAGGAGCGACGTCCAGCGTACAGCATTTAGGTACACCCATATTCTAAAATCCTTCCCAAATCCAGTTTTGAACTTAGTCGACCGTCGTTGTCATGACAACAGGTGAAATCATCCACAAATCGAATCAAAGAATTCATAAAATTTCTTGGCTGCAATTGGCGGATCTTTAAATAAGGTACCTCCACTTGCTATCTATCTTTGTGAAACCCATAGTTGCATTCTGCTTCAATCTATACTAAACATGTCATAATTATGCCACTTTAATCAATGTTAAAGATTTATATATAATTAATAGTTTTCAGGTACTTCAAATTTGACAGGTGAAAAGTATGCGTTTATTTATCAATTTATAAACAAATCGGGCGGAATGTAGACGTGATTAGTCCGACTTCAGTTCAGTTCATGAGTAGATATCAGTGTTAATGTTGTAAGTAAAAATTTTTAATTCCAGACTGCTAGACACGGAGACGTGGTACCACTACCGTCAATTCGACTGCATATGCATGCTGAACCTGCTGGATCGTTGTAGCAAGCCGAAGACGATGCTGAAGCAAGCCAGGGATGCTCTCGCGCCGGGCGGCATCCTCATGCTGGCGCTCGTGCTGCCGTATAAACCTTACGTGGAAGGTAAGACCAAAAACCCAAAAAAAGCATCGTAAAATTGTATCACCTCAAGACACAACGTTGGCCTAAACAAAATACAGCCTAAATAATTATATGTGTTACGAAAAGGTACCTCGATATCTAATAAGATCTAGCAGCATCTGAAACCAGTTCGATTTGAGAGAACTCTTGTATTTCTAATCGCCAAACCTACTTATTTCCACATTCGGGCAAGTTGCTACATACCCAATGGGGTGCCTGCTGGAATAAAATGCTTCGGCAGGAAGTTATTCAAGTTGGCAGTTATTTAATTTTTTATATTAAAAAAACACTTATGTTGGTAAGGCACCTAAACGATCAGATCTCAGATTTCAGAGATTTCAGATTTCCCCTTGTTTCACAAAATCATTTAAATATACCAGTCTAAAAATACCCGTTTTACTCTTCTTCCAGTGACACCAGATCACAAACCGGAAGAGCGTCTGCCGATCGAAGGCCCGTGCTTCGAGGATCAGCTGGCAGCCTTCGTGAAGTTCATGCGTGAGGAAGCTGGCTTCGACTTGGTGTCCTGGACTCGCGCCCCCTACTTCTCTGAAGGGGACTTCGCACAAGCTTACTACTGGCTTGACGACTCTGTTTACGTGTTCAAACCTACCGCAGTTGAACCCACACCCTAAGTCTTAAAACAACGAATAATATACTCAACTATCTTATAATAGAGTTAAATAATCATTTTTCATTAAGGAAAAGTTTTTAAAACAACCTTTTGAATATGCGAACCGCTGTAGTGCAGTATACGTTTCTGAAATTTTAAACAAAACGTGCTATTTAAAATTTATAAGATTTTTTATCGAATAACAGACTTTCGGGAACATGATCACGGTATTAGAATTTTTGTACTTACATTAAATGTAAAATTTAATTAATCAGTTCCGTATACTGTATGCGCTTGCACATACGGGTTTAAATCTAAGGGGATTACGCAATACAAGCAAAGAATTTTCATAATTCAGAGTGAAGGTCAGCTTAAGATGTTTTAGTTTGCCTGTACTCTTTGACCAGCCATCCATTCCTTGGAACTAGTGAGAGAGGAATTGAGGACCATTTAAACCTCTAGAAAATCACGTTAGACACCATACATATGTATACCGGGGTGTTCTGCCACACGTTTCACTAAAGTTTCCAAATAAGGTCCTTGAAAAACCAAATAGGCTTAATCAAGAGAGTGGGGGAGGGCTTCAACCCCCTAACTATTGCGTCCTCGGTCCTCTTCTGTGGGGTGCATAAGATTACTTAAATAATTACATTCCTAGTGTAGATCGTATTCTATTGACATACTTAATCATTTCAACATTACTTAAACGGTCGAACGCATTTATCGGTTTCGTGATGTCAATTTGAGTACCTACTTTAAGTATTTGTTAATATCCTGTCTTTAAATCTGCTGAAAGCTTTTTTAAATATGCTATCCTAATCATGTTAATGTTGTTGTCAGTTTACGTTAAATATCAAATTATTTTATGTTAAGCCAGCTGTAAATATTTTTTTGTTATTTTCTATAATTATTTTAATTCAGTATGTACTTACATTATTTACAAACTACAAATAGTAATCTATCATATATTTAATAGAATTAATAAATTATTTAGTACTGAAAACTTAACAAACGGTAGTGAAATCATCGAACAGAATAACTATATTTGTAAGATTATAAAACTAATAATTGTACGCACATACTTGACATCGATAGATGTTTTACAAATCAGAAAATTATGTATATTCTGTACGCCATGTATTACAGTAATAAGTATGAGAAATTAGAGGTTTTATACGTTTTCTACGATATATTTATAATCTTTAATACATTAATAATTAAATACTCGTATAATCTATGTTACCCGTAGATGGTTAGACTAAAGTAATTAGATAAAATAAACAAGTATTTATTGTGTCGTGTACTTAAGAGCGTTTAAGCCTTACGGCATTTCATACAAACTTTCAAGTCTTTTTTTTCAATTATTATTTTTCGAAATGACTACTTAATGAAACTTCATACGCATAAGCTGGATACATAGGGCTAAAAAGTAACAGCTAAATTAGACCGATTATAAATTACCATAGAAGCAGAAATTTCTAAGAATCTTTTTTTTTTAAAGACATTGCCAAAATGTTTTCTTGTAAATTTTTAGACCTATGTATTCTGCTTATGCGTATGAAGTATCATTAAAATCGGTTCAGTCATGTCGTAAAATAAGGACTGGAAAGTTTGTATGAAATGCTGTAAGGCGTAAACGCTCGTAAGGATTGTGCCAAACGTGTGTTTAAAGAACATTCCACAAGTATATTGTTCAAGCTATGTATGTTCTCTCATGTGTATGTTACTATAAAAAAAAAGTCTGTTTCTGAATTAAGAATTTTGCAGTTGGAAACCTGTGAAACCTTACTTTTATACCAAGTAAGGATACATTCGACTGTGAAGGAATACTGTAAAGTTTTTCCTTTCTTCAAAATTGAATGCTTTTTTTATGGTTTTTTTTTTCTTCCCTGGATCCGAGTTTTTATGCCGGCCATGGGCTTCTAACTTGGCTTTACATGCCGTCGAAAATCATCTCTCAGGTATGCTAGTTTCCTCACGATGTGTCCTTCACCGAAGTATGTGATAATTATATACAATACGCAAATGTCTCCGAAAAATGAGAGGTGTTGAATGCTTATATGTCGTGTTTCAGGTTCTCAACTTCAAATACTTAATTCAGAAACCTATGTTTTGTCTCTTTTAATCATTCTTAATTATAATTTATTGTATTACATTTTCTAAGTATCTAAATTAAGTACGGTCGGCAATCATTCCGTTCTGTTTCAATAAGTCGATATTACTTTGTTAAGTACTTTCATAATAAAATTGATGTAATAATGAATGTTTATTAAAATAAAAATTTAAATCTTATGTTGACTATTTTTATTTGATCCTTATTCCAAGCAGTTCTAAAGGATATTATTGAAGTTGTTGATTCAAACAGTGCTGCTGATTATTTTGTTGCTTAAACTAACAAACAATAAATGAAAAACTTTTAAAAACACTTGTTGAAGTGATAACTTCTTATAAGAGGGTAAACCGCTTCGTAACGTAACGCGTTACGGCGCCCCTCTGTCTGGCTTCCCTTTCTCTGACGCATACGGCAGCAGGGTTAGATTAGTTTAATTATCACTTCTTCCGGGCGTCCCGAGACGCGCACGATTTTTTTACCAAGATGGTCGAAAGTTCCGATTACGTCCACGCGCCAAAAGATCTATGTAAAGCTATAAGAATCGTTTCTTCCTGAAAAGTTTTAGGCAATGCATGGCACAAGTTTTAATTTGAATAGTCTTCGGTACATGTATGCAAACGATTGTCCTTTTGAACGCCATTGTCACATATACGTGACAAGCAAGCGCATGCCTTGTACGCCAACGACAAAAATATGTGACAAAAAATGTGGTGCACTATAACACGAAAGAAGCAATTTTAATCATCACTTTTCTGCGTGTTTATTTATAAATCTTTAAAATATGATCTTTAGATCTTAAATATTAATTGTCTTAACAAGAAGAGAAGTTAATAAAATTTTGAACTCACTTTTTTTATTTGTAAGTATTTGCGGTGAATTTGTGGCTTGGCGTGAAGTGCACGCGCGTGCGTTTATGCTCTGGCGTTCAAAAGGTTAACATTTCATGTCAAATGAAATGAAAAATTTCAATACCTATTCGACCCTAATGTATACGGCAGCTGATATTTTTTTCGCCATTCGATGTTTGTCCGATCATCCGATGGCGAAACATGTTCAGTTTGATGGTCTGAGCACATCCCTACGTATGTATATACCCTTACTGTTACACCCTGTATAGTCTTTAGTCGCATCAGATCCAAAATATCTCTAAGGCTCCTGAGTGCATAGCATGCTGATGAAATACAGGAGTCAGTTGCAGCTAGCTCTTGTTTCCAATTTATATTCATATCTATGTTAATACCTAAGAATTTGACTTTGTCTACTAATTTAATCTTGTCTCCTTTGATTTGTGCTTCTCAATTGTCAATATTGCGAGTTGTAGTCTTGAATAAAATAATGTTAGTCTTATTAGTATTTAGTAAAAAACAATAGGCTATAAACCAATACCAGATATTTTCGAGGCTATTATTTACAGTTTTGGTCAATTCTTTTAAGTCATTTGCTCCCATTATTATATTTGTGTCATCTGCAAAAACAACGAGTCAACGAGTCGAACAGAGAGTTACATCGGGCTGAACGTCATGCATAAAGTTAAGCAAGTCATTTGTGAATATAATAAATAGTATTGGTCCTAAAATTGAGCCTTGGGGTACACCACGTAGTATATTTGTAATCCTAGATGTGTATACAACTTCATGATTTGTTTCATCGATGTTTTTTATTTCGACAAAAAATCGTCTGTTTTGTAAATAGGTTTTTAAATAAATAGGTGCTTATAGCCAGTGTCAGACACGACAAAGAAAAGATTATGGGCCTAAAAGCCAGTGCTTTTACTAAATACTAAGTTCAAGTACCTTTGGTGTGAAACCGGTAAATACCCAGTATGTTTTCCAAAATCAAAACCGGCTTTCACAAAATCATTAATCACATTAATTGTAATTTATTGGAGTACGTAAATAAATATTGAGATGCAATTTCAGCCTGGTAAGATATGTTCCTTCAAAAATAATCTCAAGAAGCATTTAACTTCTCTATAAGATCTTGCTTAGACCAATACTGGTATATGGCTCGGGAATAGAAAGAAATAGAGTACCCAGAGAGAGAAGAGAGAAGTACCCAGTACTTAGCAAAAAGGACGAGAACTCTGTTTGTATTCGAAAGGAAAATCCTTTCACGTAGATTCGGTGCAGTTCTGGAAAACGAGCAACTCAGCTACCCGAGAACCATGAGCTCTACGAGACCTTCGAAGTTTTCGATGGTCAGGACCAGTCGCAAGAATGGACGTGACCGGTGCACACAAACGTTTACTTGATAGCAAACCTGGTGGTCTCTGTGGGCTCTGTATGGTGTCGGACGTAAAGAATAGCACCATCCCATATCTTCCCGTGGGTGTCGTAAGAGGCGACTAAGGGACTTGCCCATTCTGGGCAGCAGCATTCTCTGTGCTTTTGTAACAACCGTACTGCGATCGCCAACCCGCCTACCAAGCGTGGCGATTATGGCAAAACCCCCCAAAATGTCAATGTGGCGACACTTGGGGGAGGCCTATGTCCAGCAGTGGACGTCTTTTGGGCTGAAATGATGATGATGAAACCTGGTGGTCAGAGAAGTCGAGGACAGCTCAAAATCACATGGCTGGATGGCATAGACCATGATTTAAGAACTGTTGCCAGTGTAAAGCCCATCCGCGGCTGTCAATCCTCAGGTGATGATGAAAAATTAGTTCTAGTATCACCCATTTCAAGTAATGCACCCAATTGACGGCACGGTTGGCGCTGTGGTTGAGCGATCGACTACTGCGCTGCGTGTCGCGGGTTCGATCCCCGCACGGAACAAATATTTGTATGGCCTACAGATAGTTGTTCCGGGTCTGGCTGTGTGTGTATGTGAGTTGCAATGTTTGTAAACGCACCCACGATTCAGGAGAAATTCCTCGTGTGGAGCTAAGACTAAAAAAAAATAAAAAAAAAAGTATTAGCAAGCACCCTGTATATTATTGGTTTTGTTTCGTTATTTCCTTTTGACAGCTATCAGAGATCCCTTTAAAAACATTCGCCTGTATACTGAAGGGCAAAATAAAAAAAAAACAACATCATTCAGTTTATTCATTATTTATTTATTTCTAAGCACTGCTTTTCATTACTAAATTACCACCTTTACATCAAAAGAATCTTCAAATACAAATAATAAATTACATGGCAAGGCCAATTTTGATATAAAATAAATACAACTGATGATCGCTTTAACCGAATCGACTTCTGTATCGGCGAAATAATAGTAATACTAGTGGTTTGTTAAAGACACCTCCGTGTGTCGTGTTTCTCTAATTGGATCAGTCTAAAAAACAAGCAATCATCAGCCGCGAAACACACTATATACTTAAAGAAATTTAGAAACACAATCTATATGTATAATAGTAACTAATTTTCCGATTGGTATTGCATTATAATGTCAAAATTACATTTTGATTGAAGAAAAATTTATCACAGAATTCAGATGCCAAACATTATTCGCTGTAGAAGATTACTGGTACGTATACCAAATAATAATAAATGGTTTTTACGATGAGAAATAAAATAATGATGATGAATTTAATTTAACGTGTGCGTAAATATTACAATACAATACAAAAAAACTATGTTATTACGTATGAATTAACCATCACTAAGAGAAAGTATATAATTGAGAGATATTACAGTTACTTATGGACTCTGCCACTGCAGCGAGCATTTATTCTGGCGATCAAGCCGCCAGAATAAATGATACGATGTGAGATCTGCAGTATTACAATATTATGGTTCCACGCTGAACTGACAGAGCGAACGTTTAAACGAAATAAGTCACATACAAATTTATCAATTTCCAATACCTTAAGAAAGAGTTCCGATCATATCAATAAAAAATGCAATATGAAATCCATTTTTGACTAGAAAGCTTATAATTCTAATACAGAGAGAGATTCTTTTGGAAGTTTATAATACTTTTTCAAAGAGTAAGATTTTGACGGTTATATCAACTTAACTAATACTAGGTGTATTGTTAGTTGTCGATGAAAACGTAGTAGCCTCGTTAAATATTTGGATAATGTACCGAAACGAGAGTTGTAGGTAATGTAGAACTAGTTTGTCGATTATAGTTTTCCCATATAAACAGCTAATACGAATATGAAATACAACACAAGTGTACAACGCACTTACCTACAAAAAGCTGCTTACAATTAATGTTATTTGACAATAATCAAATAAATTGTAATGCGTACAACAATCCAATGAACCGAGACCATGTCAGAGCAAGTACTTACGCTATACAATACAACCTCACCCTCCCCCCCCCTACCCGTTGTGATGCGAATATGATAAGTTATGTTTATAATTTAGAATTACAGTACTAAGATACAAAACTTTAAATTTAAAGTAGGCTTTGCCTAATTATTGCACTAATCATTAACTTATGTAGTCCATTATTTCACATGATGATGTTATGGAAGTAAATAGTGACTCCTAACAGTGATACATTTCGATCAAAGTCAACTTCAGCTAAGCTCCTTCGACCGTTCTATTTACTCTACTGTACACTGAGATAATATAAAAACAATAATATAATAGGTAGGATAAAAAGTGGCCTAACTACGAATAATAATTTATACCTATTACTTACAATTAAAATTCCGTTTTGTACGAGGCGACGCGACGTTATCCCAGTGCACAGTATGCACTTCATCATAACTTACTGTTCCTAATCTTATACATCCACAGGCAACATCAGCTTAGACGTGAAAAATTTGCAGTCTTCAATAAGATACTAACCTCCCTATCATTCACAAGACAAGACATGGCGATCAAAACTTTATTACATATTAATATGCGCATAATACTCGGCGACTTAACAGCGTCGTGCGAGTGCGAGTGCGGCTGCGGAGTGATCGAGTGACGGACCGACCGGCGACAGTGCCTGGCACCCCTTCCCCCAGCTCGCATCAACGACGGTCAATACTACATAAGGTTGGAGTGTAGCCTTAGGGCGCTATGGCGCGAGGACTTTGTTTTTTTTTTAATAAATCGATACTACAATTTAATAATTTTATTTTTTTGGAAAATCAACTAATTCCCAAAAATAGTTTATTCGCAGTAGCAAGTGCACAGATATAAAAAAAATAACAAAAACCTTTTTTTTTTTGTTTTTGTTGATGCTCATAATGCCCCTAAGCGTATACTCCAACTCCTAAAAATCCGCCCCTAAGACGACCACCTGACCCTAAATACGTTCCTAAGTAACATTCATGTCAAGACTTTGCTCAGACCTACTCCTATTACACTTCTATCACAGTGTAAATAATGCACTTACGATAATAACTGAGAATAAACTTAAAATAATTAGGACGAATCTTGAAATTACTGGAGAAAAAAGACCTTAACCATTAAATACGTTCAGTAACAACAAAAGCAATAGCATACATGATTGTATGAACATTTACAACAGACAATATGAAATTATATGAAAAAAATATAAAAAGAAACTTCTGCAAACACCAACAAGTAAAGCAATAAAAACCGCAAAAACAAAGACAGCATGATAATCAACTCCATATAAATTCAGTTTGTGCTAAGCATGAGGTGGCGACGTTACACATTATTGTACACACACCCCATGTTCAAGTAATTCAGCGTTAGCGTTCACGCACAGATTCGTGCAGCGTCAACAAATATTCCTAATACATAAAAGAACTAGACAGCTCTGTGTCCGACACGGTTTCACTTTCAAGGTACAACGTTCCAAACTAAATGGAAGAAAACTATCTCAATCTTACTCACTAACTAATGACAAGTTTTTATCGAGAATTACTTTTACGAATAAAATATGCAGATCTTGATTAGAT
Organism: Cerastis rubricosa; assembly: GCA_949152445.1. NCBI lineage: Eukaryota > Metazoa > Arthropoda > Insecta > Lepidoptera > Noctuidae > Cerastis > Cerastis rubricosa. Next base: position 9,021,327 of record OX424542.1, on the reverse strand, counting down.
ACGAACTTAAATAACATTAAGGCCTACTTGCACGATAAACCACTTCATACATTTAGTGCAAATATCGTTTTATATCTGAAAAGTATTTGTAGATATAGACAGAGAGTTTAGCACTAAATGATTTAAGTGTTTTGTAATGCAAGTCGGTCTTAGTGTGGCCCGAGTGTTGAAGTTTACAGCATCTAATTTAGCACGAACTTATCATCATATTTACGAGTACATAAGGTGTACTATCCATCCCTTTTCAATATTAATTGGGAGTAATAAATTTTGAGGTGTACGCTAAGAAGAAACATCTCTATGGACTATTTCTAACTGGTGTGGCATTTTCAGCCGTAGTGGCTTTCCTATTTTTTGTGCAGATATTTAAGCATAGACTACTTCAGTTCACTAGTACTAAGACCAGTTTCCACCACAGAAGAGACGAGCGGAGCGTTGCGGAGACTTGCAACATTCGATCAAACACAGGAGAAAACGAGAAATGCTAAGTCGAATTCAACTAATATGATTGGACGAAGAAAAGTGCGGGCAGTGACCAATCAGGAAGACTGCCACACGTCTCTTCTCAGCTCCGCTTAGGTGGAAACCGTGACTTGTGTAAGTACTCAGTTAGTGAATGATTGCTGTAAACTACAGCGCGTCAGGCGGGTCCGGGCGCGTGTCTTGTGTCGCACGTGGTGACGTCACCGGGCGCTAGTCGTCGCCGGCGCTGGTGTCCGGTGGCTAGTTGCCGCTCACTATCTTACGGCTCTCGAGTTCCTCCATGTTGTTGGAGCTGAATAAATAAGGCGGGCGTTTAAAATGGAACTATTTTAGATACGAATTACGATTCACCGAAAAAAGGGAAGGTGGGAGGGATTGTTTTACAAGGTCAAAGGACAATGCGTCAAAATGTCCCCCCAAATCCTTACACTAAACAACAGATTTAAAATGTATCTCAGTCAAAACATCTTAGTATGGTGATCATTACTTAAGGTTGCACAAGTCGACGGCACGAACTCATTGGCGGGCGTGGCTAATATGCATCCTATTTAGTAAGTTTTTAATTTATATAGTTTAATTTATTTAGTATTCATTTATCTAGTTTTTATTTACTTATTTATTTGTTTAGTGAAATATACAACGATTTATAGCGAAACTGAGCTCGTCATATTTCATAAATTGAGTTTTGACCGTATAGATATTATGGGAAAACTACTAAATGTATCTACTCAAAATAAATTATTTGAACTTTTGAATAAATTATCTATTCCTGTACGGTTTCACTTTTTCCATTTTCATACTACATAAGTGATTTATTTACGCCCAAAGATGAGTTAAAATTAGTGTTGAAATACAGAAGTTTCGACGCTCATAACTTCCAAACCAATATTTTTTTTCCAATACTGCTTCCATACAGGGCTAGATAATGACAAGACCAGTTGATAGAATTTTTAGTTTTGAACCTACACCGTCAAACAGACGAGTAATCACCGTACTACGTTTGTATGGAAGAATGGCCGACTTGTGTACCCTTAATATGGCGACATCTCTCAAAAGTATGGGATATTCTGAGAAAAGTTACGTAAAGTGGTTTTAAAACTATTATTTTGGCGCGAAATAATTGTTTGTAATATTGCTTGATTTGAAACCCCATGGATTTTGAAGTTAAAACTAATTGCTAGTCTTTTTATAGATCCGTATGAACCTACTAACACATACGAAAGATCAGCTGTAGGGGGGGGGGGCGGGTCTCATACAAATTTGGTCATCGCTTTTTTTGGGTATCGATTTATAAAGATAATCAAAAAGTCACTGCCTACAGCATAGTATGATTAACGGCTGCCGAGAGAGACTTGTATTATGATTTTAAGTAATCTTTTAGTTTTTGTTTTTTCGTCATAAGTAAACGCTTACCTTTTCGTCTGTGAAGTTTCGTAAGCCAAAAACATTTAATAAATCGTATCTCCTTTCAACTTTGCGTGAATAATGCTCTGAATTAAGTTTTAAAAACGTAAGGATTTATTCTTGGCAATTGATGGATTTAGATTTAAATAATAAAGTATTATACAAGTAAAACTTACCGGAGCTTGTCATCGTTCTTCCACGAGGTGACCTGGATATGTGGCGGCGGCAGATAGCTACGGAGCGACTGGACCAACTGGATGGTGTCCAATAGAACTGAAATTATAAAAGCAGAAACTGAGTAACTTGTATTGTATTGTATAGCGGGCTGGTTTCCGCAACTCCACGTCTAAAGCGCGTATTTTGCGTACGGGTGGGAACATTACTCCAACCACCCCAGCTCCCCGAGAAAGGCCAGCAGCTCCTTGGTGTTGCTGACGATCTCGCGGAGAGTACCTGGGTTTCCTAAGTACTTTGCCCAGTAGAGTAACTTGTAAAGGCACGTGCGATTAAACCTTGAAACTAAACTGCGAACCAAAGAATCTAACATATCCCGAATGGTTGTTTAATGTTAGGTTTTCATGAAAAAAAAATATTAAAGAGATTTAACTTTAATGCGGTAGATCGCAAAAATCGAACCTAGGCAGACGCGTATTTTTTTGTAATTATTATAGGTGTTAATATTTATTTCATAACCATTGTCCTCAAAGCGGTGAAAAACGTTCTCAGGCCGGTATCCTCATGAGAGTTATGTAGAAACCGGCATGTTCGGGAACCGAAAATTCCGAAGTCTGAATACATGTGACATTTACCGCACTTGACACGCGTGATGGATTACCCCCGCCCCCTCTCACCGAGAGGAGGCCTGTATCCAAGCTGAAGAAACATTAAAGGCTGGCTAAGGTATAGTTATAGATACTGACTCTTCTGCAGCTGCTCGCTCTGCTTGCCGTAGGGCTTGCACATGGCGGGGCGCACGCAGGGCCGCATGCGCTGCAGGTTGCGCGCCAGCTCGGCGAAGGCGCGCACCACGCGCTCCTGCCCGCCCGCACCGCCCGCGCCCGCGGCCCCGGTCGCACCACCCGTGACTCCGCGCTCAGTGTGAGACGATGATCCAGTCCCACCTGATAGGGATTCCAGGCTCTCTAGATTTGCCCTATAAGTTGAGAAAAAGGAGAAAAATAACCATATGCTCGCTTTTATAGTTAGTCCTGCAAATGTAAACTAGAAGCGTAATAAACATGCAATTTTATAACACAACAAAAAAAAAAACGAAAATGCAAGAACTAAAACTGTAGAAATACAAATCACTCACCTCAAAAAGTCAGTGAGCTTATGCTCATCAGAGTAATGATGTTTAGACTTCGTTTCCAGACTGGCTTGAGAGGAGCTGGACGACCTCTGCTGCGAGTGGGCGTACTTATCGATGGAGGACTGGTGGCCCAGAGACCGGCTCTGGTGCTGTAGCAACATCTGTTGGTGCTGGGATAACTTGTCCTGGCTGCGACGGTCCGACTTCTCACCTGATAGGCTGGCTAGAATTGAAGATGTAAGATTAGAAGTTTTTTTTTCTTTTTATACTCTGATCATGCATCATCGACTATGAGCAGCATATGTGGTGCTGGGTTGACTCTTTGTATTTGATAAGTAATTTAGATAATATTTGTGGAAAATCTTCTAGTCGGATTTGAAGTAAGAGTGAATTTATATTTTGATAGTAAGATGATAATTATTTTAAATGTTTATCTTAGAAATTTGCATTATCTTTGCATGTAGCGGAGATGAGAATGTTGAGGTGGATATGTGGTGTGACAAGAATGAATAAAGTGAGGAATGAGTATTTTAGAGGAAGTTTAAAAGTTGCGCCAGTTAAAAGGGAATCGTCTGTCATGGTATGAGCATGTGATAAGGAGAGACGAATCGCATGTGACAAAAAAAGGTGATGAATATAAATGTTGATGGATGGAGACGGAGAGGAAGACCTAGGAAACGACGGATGGATTGTGTGAGAAGTGATATGGAATAAAAAGGAGTAAATGATAGCTTGGTGGATGCCATGGGACAAGGGCAGGAAGATGATGATGATCTTAGAAATTAGCCATTGCTTCCTGTTTACTAAGGTAATCCTTACTCTGTCCCACGTTGATAACAATGTATGTGCAAAAAATAAGCTAGAAAACCGAAACCTAAAACTTTAATTTAGATCAAATTGAAGTGTGACCATTTCAAAAGAAAGTGAGGGATAAAAAAAGCGATTTTTACATAACAACTCACTGAGTGCGGCGAGGTGTGGTGCGAGAGGAAGCTGGTAGTCTTGTGCGAGAGCCGTGCTGCGTAACAGACGCTCCACGGCCTGGCTGTCGGGCAGGTTTGACGCGCCCGCATCTGACACCGAGGAGAAAGAACCGTTCAATACACAGTCAAATCTCTTTATTTATTCACGATTCTGTTAAACATAACATCACGCCTGTAAGCCCCGAAGCGTAAGGCAGAAGTGTGCCTAATAGTACACCCTCATTTGGTCAGTTTTTTTAGGTCCCATGTAGTAGCGGGGCGAGCCAATTGTCATCAACCAGGCACAAATCCAGTCTCCGCTACTGAGAATGACGATTCTGTTAATCGCGACATAATTATTAATTATACCCCGCGAATTAGAAGTTGTTTAGGGTTTTGTCAGTCCGCCCGTCTGTCACGAGCTGTATCTTTTGTACCGTAATAGGTAGACACTTGAAGGCGTCCATACGAGAACCGTGTTTTTTTGGGCGGTGGCAAGGACACCTTCGTGTCCAGTTTTTGTTTTCCAATCGACGGGAAATCATTACGATCATATTAAATGATAGGTGGCCACGTCAATCGTGTGCGAGTCCTTCTTGCGCATGATCGATTTTTTTCTTCCATATTACAATGTAGAATAGTCAGGGGAACTTAATACAATGTCTTTGTGGTCAGTCTGATCTTTCTTCTGATATGGATTATCCATACTCAAATTTAATATATAATATTGATATAGACCACTTTATACTCAGTGGTGTGCCTAGGAGTCAACAATAAGGCAAGCATACGGTTCAGAAAGCCTAATAGTGAGAAGGTTATAAAGGCAAACTAAGCTTGTAGGCTTGTATGAAAGTACCGCCACTATTTATACCCGTAGTAACTTCCTGTGGGATAATTTCTCATGAAGCATTATCTAGTCATTACTATTATGTTTAACCATGAGAGTGAAAAATAATCTTTCATTCAGCATAGTTTAGATTATAATTCAGTACATGTTTGGTATTGAATCATTCCATTGATTTCCCAAGTAGGTCATAATAGCTCATAAGAACATAGAACAGTAAGAAACATGTATATTATCTTAATGGAAACCAACTGGACTGTGAATGCACACAATGATTTTCTCTTTTTGATGATAATGATTTTCCTAGAAATATACATATTTTTTCATAGTTTAGAGTGCACATTGAGTTTTTCTTGTTTTAGACATTTTGGATAGGGATATCTACAATTTTTATTAGCAATTAATATTCATAAGGCAAATGGCCTAACTAAGATCCTTTTTATTTTGAGTTTATGAGGTGTCTGACTGAGTCCATATCAACAATACCGTTCAGTATCTTTTAAATTATTTCTTTATTTTCTTTCCATAAAATATTACAAGAATTGAGGTAGGTTTATATACATCTCTATCTATACATACACCACCAATTTTTTAAATATTTACAATGAAATTAGAATAAAGAATAGATACAAGGTAAACTGGTAGAAGAAAATACTCAAGTCATTAAGTCTGCCTTTGCATAATTATTTTAATTGAGCATAAAGTTTTAATAGTTATAATAAATTACCAGGTATGTATGTGGGCTGTTGAGACAGATGCTGTTGTATTGACTTCTGTGTCATCTCCAACTGGTTCTTGTAATAACGGCAAGCGGGGTTGGGGCAGTTCTGCACCACTTCTATTATGAACTCCTTCTCCATTCCAAACTGCTCCCTTCCTATTGTGTATGACTCTACAACCTAAATGTAGAGTAAGGCATTAATATCATAATACAACATCATACTTCATTTTCTCTGAATGGTTAGGCCCTCAGCAGTCACACTTGCAGCCACTAACCCAACGATGCACTCTTAATATTATGTTGAGTAAGTAGGGATGGCGTCACAAGCCAACTAATGATGCTTGAACTGATCCGTGGAGCTTAGTGAACTAAGTGCACAAAAATAGTATCATGCTATACAGTACAAAAAGTAAACAGCACATCAATTTGAGATTGACTTCAGTATTGTAGTGGTAAGGACAGTTAACACAGTGCAATTATTAAAACTGAAGCATTGTGGTCTGTTCTAAAGCTTCTTTACACTCGTTGTGAGGAAATCAGATATGTACATCTGTGTGAATGCTGGAAGCGTTAAAATGTAACTTGTTTACAATGTTGTGACATAATCTAATAGGAACTCATTTAAGTTCTTAAGCTTTTTTTACATAATATTTACTTACAGCTCTAACGGTTGCTTCTAATCCTAAATGGAGTCCATGAGGCCCATTCATGTGTTTTAACATGACAGCATTAGCAAAGTGTTCATATGGCAATATTATCTTGCCGTTTTCACGAAGAATCAGTCTTCCTTGTGTATCTAAACCTACTCTGGATGCCATCATTCTGTAAATAAATATGGAATTGCTTTAGGGTAAAGTTGATGTTAAATTCACACTTTAGAACAATGTTACAAATCAGTTGTTTAAATAATAACAAATTATATGTCCATTTAATTATTCTTACATTTGGAGTGATAATTTCAGTTATTTGTATTTGATTTTATTGCAACCATTCTTGAATTACAAATTTTTAGCAGAATCTTGTAAGAAAGTTCAATATCGACACATAGAATAAATGTTTGACTTACTGCAAATATGCAGCACTGGGAAGCATGGATGACTCTTTGAGATCACTGAAACACTGAAGCAGTTCTATGCTGGGGCTCCAGCCCTTGTTCTGTAAATACAGCTGCAGCAACATGTACAGCTTCTCGGTGACATAGCCCTCTGCCCCGTGTGGGGTTGCCGAGCTTGACGTACTCGCCGCGCCACTCGAAGTCCCAGTGCTTTTAGCCAATACACTCTTCATCGTCTCTGCCAAATCCATCTTGTAGATGTCTAAATATGTCCTCTTTTGGGAATCCTTCGAGATAACAAACAAACAGTTTAGCAAATAATGCCAACCACAGAGATCGATAGCGCCAGACGTTCACTTAAACACTGCCTCATACACCGTGTACACGCATACTTACCAGAATGATAATATGTTCGTGCTAAAGAATTAAACAGAACTTGAGTAATTAAATCTTAATTACAGATTTATCCATTCGTTATCTTGCACAAAAAATAGAAATAGTGAGGTTTTGGGTTTTCTCTTGACGCTGTCAATTTTTTCTGTCGATTGTCGAATAAAAACGAACTAGTGTTGTGCTATAGACTGTCTTACTAATTTCAATGAGAAATCTACTTATCCATGTAATACAATAGGGCAGAGTTGAAATGAAATTGAAACTAAATCAATATTTTAGTTTTGGATTTAAATCAGGCTGTTTTCCTATTTGACGTAAAACTTTTATTCATTTCATTTTTTGCAAAATACAAGCCTTGCATTGTGAATGTTGGAGCATCCCTTTTTTAGACATTGACAAGTTTGACTTTGACACTTTGACAGTATTCAAAATATCGTGCAGGTGCAGTGTCGTGCGTGTTTGGAGGTTAAAAAAGGATCAAACTAATTCGTTTCACATGCTTTGATTGTTTTTAATTGAGGAAACTCATCAACAACAATGGACGAATTAATTGTTGGCACTTACGAGGGCTTCTTACTCGGTTATTCAATACGGACAGAAGATGCGGTAAGTCCCTTGAAGTTTTTCAACATTGTGTAATTTTGGGCTTTACTGTACTAAATTAATATATTCTTTCTTGTGTTTAGGTAATGAAATTGAAGCAAACATTTGCTACCCACTCGCATACAGCATCAGTCCGTTGTATGTCTATCGGCAGCAAGTTCCTTGCATCTGGTGGTACCGACGACAAAGTCGTCGTCATTGACATGAAAACACGGAAAGAACACACAGTACTTATGAACCACGATGGAACAATAAATACTGTAGCATTCACAAATAATGGTACACATCTTCTAACAGGCAGTGATGATGGTTCTATTATTGTAACTAGAACAGGCAACTGGCAAATAGAAAAGATATGGAAAAAAGCCCATGGAGGTAAGCATTACTGTTATCTTGCATGTAGTAACTCAAACAAAAGTAAACCTTTTTCAACCAACCTGAACTTATAAGTTTCAATTATTTAGTTTTTTTATTTCTATACTATAAACTTGCCATCAAATGATTATTAAGTATCAAATAATTATTACAGGTCAGCCAGTCACTGCTATTGCTGTGCATCCATCAGATAAACTTGCTCTTAGTGTTGGTGGTGACAAAACATTGAGAACATGGAACTTAGTTAAAGGCCGGCCAGCCTTCACTATCAACCTAGCAAGTAAAGGTGTACTATTGCCAACAGAAATCAAGTTCTCTCCGGGAGGAGACAGATTTTCATTAGTTTCCCAGCAAACAGTAGATGTGTGGACAATAAGTAAAGCGGGAGTAGAAAAACGAATCACATGCAACTCAAAACCAACATCAGTGCAGTGGTTGACTGATGAAAGATTATTTGTAGGTTTAGAAAATGGAAATGTAATAACACTGACAGTATCAGATACTCAAGCTCTGACATACAAGGCACACAAACAGAGGGTCAAGTCACTGCATTATGAAAACGAAATGTTATATTCTGCTTCTAGTACAGGAGAACTGAAAGTTTGGTCTGTTGATGATTCAAAATTAGTTGAACTTTGTTCCTGCAATGCTGCATGTAGAGTGACTTGTGTCACACTGAATAGGCAAAGCCATCTTATCAAAAAGGAAGACAAGCCTGAAGAAGAAAATACTGAAGAGAAAGCAGCAAGTGAAGACATTGATGATTCAGATGAAGCAGAGGACGTCACTTTGCCAACTAAAAGGAAACCTGGAGCTTTTGTAACTATAAGCTATGGTGATGATGTCAAAGATAATAATGATGGTAAGGATGGGGAAGTCAAACCACCACCAGCAAAGAAATTCAAGAAACGAAAACGCAACAAAAAGCCTAAGAACCCAAAACCACCTGCTAATTAAATACTTGTTTCAAAGACTTGTATTTATTTATTTCCATAATTCCCAACTACAGATAAGATTCCATGCATTCTACAGGCATTAAGAATAAATAGCAGCAAGAAAACTCACATCTACATTGCAGATTATATTTTCATCGTCTTCTCACAAAATGTACATGACATGATACAAAGAACACAGTAAAAAACAATGTGATGTAGACTTTGGTTTGTTTATTAAATTATAAATTAAAATCTTTCTCGTTTAACACACACCCAAATACATAATTAAGTTCATAATAAATTAATTTGGTCCCAAAATAAATATATTTAAATACATAAAGGAAACTGTAAATCAATAAAAAAAAACAACAACATTAAACAAAAGTACTGATCAATTTTGGCAATGGACTCTACTTATTCTTAAATCTTAAATGAAATAAATATTCTAAATGCATAAAGTACATCCAGTCACACAGTATGATTTCAAGCTCACTCTGTAGTCTCCACATTATCGACTTGAGACTATATTTACATGATTACATGACTGGTCACGGAACCGAACGACGCTCATGAATACACAGACAGTAACACTTACTTGTTAGATAAACCATACATGTATGTCGCCTAAGAAAAACTATAAAGCTCATCTAAAGGACCAAAACCTCACACAGAAACAACTATATAGATAGCGATAGTAATTTACTGGAATGTATAATAAATCGTGAAGATTGCATTTCATAAGAATTCACATGATAGTAGGTAGACACTTGGAATAAATACTATGACATGGGCTGGGAAGATAACCTGTACTCTTACATGACATGAGATCACAATATGTTGCATGAATGTTACTTCACTATACAATTTAAAATATACTAAAACGTTGGCGACATTGTAGAATATAATCAGTCACCGTATCACTAAGTACATTTTGTGCATAATATTTCATAATTATATATAAATGCCAAAGATTACCAAAATCAATTTGCATTGCATTGGCTACAAATGAAAAATAAATTATCGCGTTACAATCTCGTTATTATAATTGGTGATCATTACATACAAGAAAGTTATGATCTAATCTTAAATACTTCAAAATTTCTAAGAAAAAATTGTATTAATTCATGACTTTAGAACAGCTAATTCATCTTATGACTAGATTGAGCCAGTATTTTTTCTACTGTCCACAGCGTGATCTCGAACCTCAAGAAAAACTGACACAATTAATACAAAAATGTAGGAACAATGAAGAAACCAACAAAATACCTGTTAAAGGATACATTGAAATAGATTACATAAGACAGTCTAGATAAATGAGTTCTACTTGTCCTGTTCCACATTCACTTATGTCTAATTTTCGATTAATAATATTCGTTTCTTCGTTTGAAGCAGCACTATCGTCACTAGTCTCTAAGCTATGGGTCAGATGGCACTCTGTATGCTATCAGACACAGCTTCATACCCACCACCAACACCATGTGGAGCTTCAGTCACATGAACATGTTCCAAGTAATTACCTGTATTTCTAATAATATCGTACAATGTACACGCTGTCGAACTTTCACACGTCATACAAAAAGAAAAGGCAAGAAACAAAGTTGAACACGACAGTCGGAAATGCTAGGTAATACAAAATATTATAAATACTGGGAAATTATTTAAATATGTTTATAGGTACTTTAATGTTCATAATATATTATAGTAAAGATGCCATATAATTGCCACGGAAAATAAACAATATAGTCGAGAAACACAGGAGACAGTTCACATGAAACATTACCTTCCCATCAGAATATTAAAAGAAATAGTAAATAAGTAGTGTATGTAACAACATGTAAGTGCACAATCATTTTCACATCTCCAATACAAAATTAAATATCTAATTGCTTTGTTGCATTGCAAACAAGGGTAGTTCATGTGAACTGGCTCATTCTTTGGTGATGGCATGCCACGGGCGTGTCATAGAGTTAAGCCACACGGGTGTTGCCGATGCATTGCGTCGCCGCAACGCATGGATGCCGTTCCTACGTCGCAGTGTTTTAAAAAACCTTAGGTATTATAAATAAGGCTGCATTACCGCTTCGGCGTCGCATCACAGCTACCCCGCTCCGACTCTCATGCACCGTGTGGCATGTCCTTCTCATTTATAAGTAGAACGACGCATCGTCACCGCGCAAGCGTCGCAACGTACCGACAACGCATCGTGTGGCATGTCTCCTAGGGTTTACTTCTTCTTGGCTTTCTTCTCAGCCTTCTTGAGGGCTTTGAGGTGCTTTTCGTGAGCTGCGCGGAGTTCTTTGAGGCGGCGCTTCATTCGGCGTCGGTCGTCGCCGCCCAGCCCGAGCAGCTTGAGGTCGGCCGAGCTCAGCGCCAGCAGCAGCGCGCCGTCCACGCCGCGCGCCGCGAACGCGCCCGCGTGACGCTCCAGACCCTCGCCCAGTCCGGACACCCACTGCCATACCTGTTTCATAAAAAAATTGTAGGTATAATGACTGTAGGTATGATGCTGGTCGTTGGTCTATGGGTGCAAGTGCTTCTGCTAAGCATGAAAGCAGATGTTGGGCAGTGCTATTTGATGTTTTCCATAACTTGTGAACTTCAGTAGCAGTCATGGAGTCTGGAGTTTTGCCCGGTTGTTGACAATATGCTCGTCCCCTATTACATGGTACTTAGACATAAGCGTAGTCTACTGCACTGTAACCTCTGCCTAACCCTTTGGGTATTGACGTGATGTAAGGTATATAATGTGTTGTGGTACCTGTTGCTTGGTCCAGTGGTTGACGGGATGCGGCGCGGCGGGCGGCGGCGTGAGGCTGGCCTCGGACACGGCGCTGGACAGCGGCTGCCACGGCACCTCGCCGCCGACTACGCACGCCGGAGCTTTCTTTACTATAACCATAACCCAACGTCAACTATAATACACGTACGTGGCGGCCCTCCCTAGAAGCATAGGTACAGGATGAAGCTCACACTCGCTTTGTGACGTCGAAAGGTTTTCTTATTAGAGTTGTACGTTATTGTGGTAATCCATTGAGGTGTAGGTTAGATAACAAACTGTGCGCCGGATGAGAATCATCAGCATCATCATTTCAGCCGAAGGACATCCACTGCTGGACATAGGCCTCCCCCAAGTGTCGCCACATTGACATAAGGAGAGTTTTGCCATAATCGCCACGCTTGACAGGCGGGTTGGCGATCGCAGTACAGTTGTTACAAAAGCACAGAGAACGCTGCTGCCCATTCTCCGGAAAGTCCTTATGATGAGAATATCCATCTGCAAAACTGACGAGCTACAACCACATTAACAGCTTTTATTTTTAAAATTTATTATTTAGTACACACCTTTTTTAAATAAGGTACAAAAAACAAATGAAAAATTTTATGCTTCTAGCAGAAGTTTTAGTCGGTAAAAAAAAACAAAGCAGTTTTCTTTTTTTAACAGGCTTGTTTTCGTAAATGCAAACCCAATAAACAAAAAAAAATGGGAATAGAATAGAAGATACTTTACTGTAAACCAAAATTGAAACAAAACTGTTTTACATTATTGTTAATTCTATGGTAACATGGCGGTCTTATCGCTAAAAGCGATATCTTCCAACCCAGACAACCTTTGGATGGCTGTAAAGGTTATCGCTGAAAACTCCCCCTTTTGTGATTTTGGATATTCTCCTCCTTCTTAACGACAGTCGACCCGGAACTGGGATTTTTAAAAAGAGAGTGTTCTTCATTCTGTACACATTTACGCTTCTAGGCTTAACAATATTCCAAGTTACGTACGCATTTTAACTACCAAAACCCATCTAAAATGTATTACATCTATCTATATAAATCTATATTTCAAGTTGTACTGTAAGACCAAGTAACATATTATCTCAATTAAAAATAATATAAAACACCACCACCAAACAACACCGAATTTTAGAATAGCGAGCCAACACCAACACAAAACACAAGATGAAATCCAACACCAACACAGAAAACTAACTATATAACATCAGTAAAACCACAAAGATAGAAAACAATCCTTCGACGACTCGGTCCTTACTCTATGAACGCTCTGCAATCATTCATCTGTTCTTTATAATTCAGATGTAGGTCTAAAGTCCAACGCAAGAAAACATTTCTTCGAGTGAAGGATTCGAGTATAAAAAAATACTTGTCCATTAAGAAAATTAAAAAAAAACTTTATAAATAAAAGGTACTTGAAGTTCTCAGAACACTTTTATTTCTTATAAACATCAAAACAGACTGTACACGAATCTCCAAACTTAAAGAACCGAGAAGAAAAATAGAAGAGAAGCGGCATAGCATCAGAGTGAGTCGGAGTGCGGATACGAACCTCGTGCGTTGGCCTCGCTGACGGCTTGGCGGATCTCGTCCACGAGGTCATTGGTGAGCTGCACGGCGTCGGGCGGGCCCGCGCCCCCCGCGCCCACGCCCCCGGCGCTCGAGCCCCCCGCCAGGCGGCGCTCGCGCTCGGCCAGCACCAACTTCAGCTGCTCCGCCAGCGACGCGCTGGGACCTAGCGCACCGGGTTGCATCATACTGACTACGTACTTATCGCTATGCGTTCACTCTCTGCCGATGGCTCCCGTTTGGGTTGGTTTAAGCGAATGACGTTAACGGGACATTATTCACGATCACATTATTACGAACAGTTTCGCTTGTGGTGAGTTTGTTATGAACTTGTGAAGGTTACATACATAAATATTATGAACATTAGGCGTACGTTTGAAAGCAGCCCAATGCTGAATGCACTGGTTCTATTTTGAAACGTACGCTCAATGGTCGGCATTGCACGGTACACAATGATTAGGAAGCGTTACTTGAGTGCTCTTACCCGACAGAGGGTGGTGCCTGTGGTCTCGGGAGTACACGGCGTCATCAGTCGCGCTTCCTACGGAACTGCCGCAACTCTGACGGGTGTCACGATGCTGGTAAAACGAGTACTTAGCTTGTAAACATTTTAAAAAAAATGTAGGTTCTGTGGTGACATACTAAACTATCATTGATTGATTAGATGGTAGTTTAGGTGCAGATCTGGCTTTCGACACACTGTGAACGTTTATTATAGGTCTAAATCTAAAATTATGTTCTGAAAAATAAAATATGGAAAAGTATAAATTAGAACTCACAGCACCAACGTGTGGCGGTCCCCCTGATGTGGACTCGCTGAGCGACTCGTCTGCTGAGTCATTGTACGAATCATCGAGACCGTCGTACTGAAATATAAAACTTACAATTATCAAGAATGAAATTGATTATGTAAATTCATTATAACATTGTATGTTTGTGATTTTTTAAGAATGTAATGAAAATCTGATATCATTTTAGTGCAGAGCAGGCTGTGGACACCCCATCTACAAGGACTTTTGACCGACCTTCCCAATTTGCCTTGACCGTGTTGTGTTTAATTAAGTTAACTAAATAAATGACGAGCATTTGTGGCACGTAATCTGATCCAGCCTGTTCTTCGCTGTCTTCCCCCAGCGATGCCTAAATTCGGGGCTCATACTCTGCAGGGGTGGGGTGGTGCCCATAGCGTACTGTCGCTAAGATTACTTTTTCGAAGTGAAACTTCTTATGCGATTTCCAACAAGGTTGCGTTAAACGTTTAACGTTACCATGGAGGGGGTATGAAAGCACTCATTTCCACATTAGGAAGTTTAACTTCTTCCGCGCGGAGGGATTCCAAGCACTATTTTTTTATCTTGGCTCGAGACTTTACGCTCAAGACAGTATAGCACGGCTAAGCAGCCAAAAACGTCTTAGGTAAATCTGCGATTCTCTGATGCCACACGCAAAATAAAAATGTGTGACGTGAGTACTGACCGAGCTAGCGTTGCTGAGCGAGTGCGGCTCGTGCGGCGAGTGCGAGTGGTGGCGGTGGCGCGCCAGGTCCGTGCGCGCGCGGTGCGCCGACGTGTACGTAGTGAGTACTGACCGAGCTAGCGTTGCTGAGCGAGTGCGGCTCGTGCGGCGAGTGCGAGTGGTGGCGGTGGCGCGCCAGGTCCGTGCGCGCGCGGTGCGCCGACGTGTACGTAGTGAGTACTGACCGAGCTAGCGTTGCTGAGCGAGTGCGGCTCGTGCGGCGAGTGCGAGTGGTGGCGGTGGCGCGCCAGGTCCGTGCGCGCGCGGTGCGCCGACGTGTACGTAGTGAGTACTGACCGAGCTAGCGTTGCTGAGCGAGTGCGGCTCGTGCGGCGAGTGCGAGTGGTGGCGGTGGCGCGCCAGGTCCGTGCGCGCGCGGTGCGCCGACGTGTACGTAGTGAGTACTGACCGAGCTAGCGTTGCTGAGCGAGTGCGGCTCGTGCGGCGAGTGCGAGTGGTGGCGGTGGCGCGCCAGGTCCGTGCGCGCGCGGTGCGCCGACGTGTACGTAGTGAGTACTGACCGAGCTAGCGTTGCTGAGCGAGTGCGGCTCGTGCGGCGAGTGCGAGTGGTGGCGGTGGCGCGCCAGGTCCGTGCGCGCGCGGTGCGCCGACGTGTACGTAGTGAGTACTGACCGAGCTAGCGTTGCTGAGCGAGTGCGGCTCGTGCGGCGAGTGCGAGTGGTGGCGGTGGCGCGCCAGGTCCGTGCGCGCGCGGTGCGCCGACGTGTACGTAGTGAGTACTGACCGAGCTAGCGTTGCTGAGCGAGTGCGGCTCGTGCGGCGAGTGCGAGTGGTGGCGGTGGCGCGCCAGGTCCGTGCGCGCGCGGTGCGCCGACGTGTACGTAGTGAGTACTGACCGAGCTAGCGTTGCTGAGCGAGTGCGGCTCGTGCGGCGAGTGCGAGTGGTGGCGGTGGCGCGCCAGGTCCGTGCGCGCGCGGTGCGCCGACGTGTACGTAGTGAGTACTGACCGAGCTAGCGTTGCTGAGCGAGTGCGGCTCGTGCGGCGAGTGCGAGTGGTGGCGGTGGCGCGCCAGGTCCGTGCGCGCGCGGTGCGCCGACGTGTACGTAGTGAGTACTGACCGAGCTAGCGTTGCTGAGCGAGTGCGGCTCGTGCGGCGAGTGCGAGTGGTGGCGGTGGCGCGCCAGGTCCGTGCGCGCGCGGTGCGCCGACGTGTACGTAGTGAGTACTGACCGAGCTAGCGTTGCTGAGCGAGTGCGGCTCGTGCGGCGAGTGCGAGTGGTGGCGGTGGCGCGCCAGGTCCGTGCGCGCGCGGTGCGCCGACGTGTACGTAGTGAGTACTGACCGAGCTAGCGTTGCTGAGCGAGTGCGGCTCGTGCGGCGAGTGCGAGTGGTGGCGGTGGCGCGCCAGGTCCGTGCGCGCGCGGTGCGCCGACGTGTACGTAGTGAGTACTGACCGAGCTAGCGTTGCTGAGCGAGTGCGGCTCGTGCGGCGAGTGCGAGTGGTGGCGGTGGCGCGCCAGGTCCGTGCGCGCGCGGTGCGCCGACGTGTACGTAGTGAGTACTGACCGAGCTAGCGTTGCTGAGCGAGTGCGGCTCGTGCGGCGAGTGCGAGTGGTGGCGGTGGCGCGCCAGGTCCGTGCGCGCGCGGTGCGCCGACGTGTCCAGCAGCGCGCCGCGCGGGACCGCCGCGTCCAGCTCGCGCGACGCAACGCCCGAGCACACGCTGCTACCCACACCCACCAGCGACGAGGTAGACCTGGGAATACAACCACTTTATAAAAGGTGTAAACGAACTCTTCGCGAAGCCGTCGACCAAACTAAGTAGGACAGTGCAAAATTTGTTGCTGCGAACTGACTTTTTTTATGGATAAAGACATGATTTACGAAAACGATCAAAGGCTCAAAACATGGTACGCGTGGATGCATTAAGATAGTAAAGTGGTCATGGAGGTATTTGTAGAAACATCGTAGTTTTCAACATTGTAGATTCCCAGGTATGGTCTAGTATAAGACATAATATCGCAATGATGAGATGGAGCCTTGCCTTTCGGCTTCGTTAAGGGTGTTTTTACAACCTTTAAAATCACTAGCTTTTACCCAATTACTAAGTAATACGAAAGATGACGTCACCAATGGGTGTTAAGCAAAACTCACATAGTATCCATTTGATGATTTGTCGACTGTAGAGTGCTTTGCGTCGTATGTGTCACATGAGTCGTATGAACAGTATGCGCTGTGGTGACCGCGGTGACCACGGGCGTGGGGGCGGGGGCGGCGGCGGGGGGCGGGGTCTGCGGCACGAGCGGCGCGGGCGCGACTGCCGGTGACGTCACGACGGGCTTGGCTTCCTCAACCACGGGCGCGGTTACGTCACCGAGGTCGGGCGCCTCGTTCCGCCTCGACTTGTCCACTTTAGCGTATTCGTCCTCCACTGGTGATAGATCGGAGAGATCGCTGTCTGAACTCCACGGATCTGTAATGAGGTAACAAAGGTGTTACATGCAATATCCAAGCGAGTTTATTTATCCTATATCGAAGTAAGTCATGTTCAATTATTGACTACTAAAGGAAGAATTGTGATTCTATGGCTATATCAGAAATTGTAAGGCCGAATATTAAACAAAAATGAAAGGGTTATAATTTCATTTCAATTACCCTATTTCAAAGTCGAGAAATTTACGTATTTTGCAGTCAAGTCGCCGACTACAATTAAACTTAGTTGGGAAAACTGACTATTCGAGTCGGCTTTGCCAACTAGTCAGTGCATCGCTAGAATAGTCGGCTTTGCCAACTAGTCAGTGCATCACTAGAATAGTCGGCTTTGCCAACTAGTCAGTACATCACTAGAATAGTCGGCTTTGCCAACTAGTCAGTACATTACTAAAATAGTCAGCTATGCCATCTAGGTAGTGCAACACTAGAATAGTCGGCTTTGCCAATTAGTTAGTACACCACTAGAATAGTCGGCTATGCCAACTAGTTAGTGCATCACTAGAATAGTCGGCTTTGCAAACTAGTTAGTACATCTCTAGTAACTAATTGTATACTAACTGTTGATCAAAAGTGGATCGGGATCGGGGCGGCGGGGTAACGGCGGCGTCTCGCGACGTGCCGAAGGTTCGTGCGGCAACATCACTGGCAGACCTGCCTTCTTTTGGGTCTCCTGGAAAACCAATTTAATTAATATTTCAACAAAAGCCTTTCGGAGCAGGAGTTTTGCCTCTGAAACGGAAACTAAGTCAACAAGAATAGTGTCTTGCCAACTGGATCAGATAACAGTTATGAATATCGCAGCACGAGCTGTTTCCTGATAGTATAAACGATGTAATTATTTTTTGAGAAAACTAATGTAAGTAAGTAAAGAAAAGCAACGGGAAGCATTCAAATATGTGATGTGTATATGTGATTTGCTGAATCTATTTTAGCTAAACAACGCTAAGAATAAAATTGGCAATGAACTGATCGAAAATATAGAATTAAAAAATGCTGTTTCATTTTGAGTAATATACACTCAGTGGCATGGAAAGTGGCCCAAACACTTAACTCTGACTTGTACCCTTTAGTGCTTATTGCACAAGTTCGACTTTAGCACTATAATAGCGGATGATAGGTCAATAAAATATTTTATTAGGTACAAGACGAAAAAACAGTTATTGAGCGGTAACTAAAGTCGTACTAGTGCAACATGTACTAAAGTTCACAAATCCGAGTATAGTGCTCAGGCCACTTTTCTTGTATCTAATAAATGAGTGGTGTGTTATGGACCACGTTTCTAAGCTCTGGATTTACTATGACACAGACAGCTTGAGACCGAATGGAACGTCTATCAATTGATGATTGCTGGTATGTCTATGAAATCTTTTTACAAACTTGAAAAAGTAAAAAAGATACTAGTTTTTAATTAAGATCGAATAGAAAACGAAGCCTAAGCCACCCTATTATAAACAGGGGTTTATATTAGCAAATAGATACAGTACCCGGGCGTTGATATGGCGCTTCTAGTTTAAGACTGCATTTCCACTAGAGATATGCGAGGATGCGTAGCGAGGGACGAGTGTGAAACTGACCAATAATATCGCATCTTTTTGACAGTTTGAGCTAAGCTAGATCTGTGAAAAGTAATATTTCACTCGTAGTATATCCTTGCGCATCTCTGGGGGAAACGGAGCCTTAGAAATAAATAGTCACAAGGTCGTGAATCACGCCATATAAACTTTCGCGAACTGTATAGTAGGGACCCAATTATTTAAATAAGTAATTGAATGTATGGAACTTGACAATTTTGCAACTACTGGCTTAGCGCCATTGTCCATTTATTAAAGGAGAAAATAACCAGGTCCATGTTATGTGGATCTAAATGAACGTGGAAGACGAAATTCAATTCTACGGGGGGCATACCACCACCACTATTTTCATTTTACATCTCGATGGAGCTATGCGCAACGTATAACTGCATCTTTTCTCTTTTACACACTGAAATGTGAGTCCTGAGTGGCAGTGCATTGTGTTTCCGTGTAAGACATGAGGCTACACTTTTTGGATAGTTTCATTTCGTTCCCACAGTGAAGTAAGCGTCGCCGCCTATTCGTGTGGGCCCACGTTCACGTTAGATCCGGGCGTGCAAGCTGCGTGCGCTCACCAGCAGCAGCACCTCGAGGCGCGCCACGCGGTCGTGCAGCGCGGACAGCGCGGCGCCGTACTCGCGGTGCGCGTCCCGCAGCGCGCCGCTCCACCACTCCTCGCGCGCGCGCACCAGCGCCCGCGTGCGCCGCCACTCGCGCAGTGCGCGCCGGGCCTGGGGGGGGAACGGCCAGGTTACATTCTAACTCGCACTAAACAGTTAAAGTTACTTCACGAACCATATTAATAACTGTGAATGGACTCTAGTTGCCCATTTCAAAGCGTGGATCTCTATGAGAAGAGTCTGAGTCTATCAGATGCTCGTCAGGCGCTCGCTGCCGCCACCCCCTCCGTGCCTACCAGTGGCGAAGGGTGAAAATATTGAAAGGGGAAGCCGAAGAAAAAAATGAGAATTTTAATTTTGTTTTTCTTCATCGCATTTTTCAATTTTCGTTTTAATTATCAGCCAACCCGAATACCTTGAAAATGACATTCATGCCACTACACAAAACACTGTATAAAAAAAATATAATATAAAAAACCTTTTTGAAACAAGCTTTTATGAATATGAACTGAAAATAAGAAAATAAATCTTTAAAAAAATTAAACCGATGTAGGATAATTTTCACAAAAACTTGTCGCGTTTAGTTTTTATAGCATTTACTATTCACGCGACAAGCTTCAGGTATTGTGTTTATTCATAAAAAGTGAACGCGTAAATTTACAAAGTTTCATATCCGTGCTATCAACCGCTGAGGAGTTCCCTCGTGAGGAGACGATCCTGGCGGTAGGATGAGTTCATGATACAAATCGTGATTATCCATCAAATATGAGCTAGTTTGCAACGTTACGTGTCTGTGCTATTAAATGTTGAGGAGTTCCCTCGTGAGCAGACGATCCTGGCTGCAGGATGAGATCATGATAGAATTCATGTTTATCCATGAAATTTGAACGTGCATACAAATTTTCTTGTCTGTGCTATTAACCGTTGAGGAGTTCCCTCGTGCGAAGACAATCCTGGCTGCAGGATGAGTTCATGATACAAATCGTGATTATCCATCAAATATGAACTCGTATGCAAAATTTCATGTCAGTGCTATTAAACGTTGAGGAGTGCCCTCGTGAGGAGACGATCCTGGCGCTAGGATGAGTTCATGATACAAATTGTGATAATCCACCAAATATGAACCTGTATGCAAAGTTTCGTGTCTGTGCTATTAAACGTTGAGGAGTTCCCTCGTGAGGAGACGATCCTGACTGCAAGATTAAGTTATGTTTGTCATAACAATGTATTGATTTTAGAAACAAAGGTGTGTGGAAAATTTCAGCTCAATTCGACGTCGGGAAGTGGTTATAATTTAACTTTCTGTACATACAAACACTGTCGTAACTCGATAAACTTCGGCTTACCTAGTCCCTACAAAACGCTGCTGATAGCCGCGAAGTCACGTGTCCGCGTCCATACGAATTTAGTTCTGAATTCTGACACCCGAGCTCCGGCTTACTTTTGGCGCCACATGTAGCTTTCTTTGTTGACATGAAAAATGTTGGTATTCTTTTTTTTCAATCCGATGTATTTAATGCCTGTACTGTAATGTGATAACCACAGATGTGTACATAATTTACTAATTGACTACAGTAGACACTAGACACTACGTACATTGCCTTTTTCTCAAAGGTAAGCCGGCAGGAATCGGCTTCTTAGGTGCCTTCGGGCCTGGTGCCTACCTTGTCGTACTTCCTCTGTGCGCGCTGCGCGGTGTCGGCGGCGGCGGCGAGTGCGCGGCGGAGATGGTCGTCGGGCGCGCGCAGTTGGCAAAACTCGCGCACGCGCACGCTGATTTCATCCGCGCTGCCGCCACCCCCTTCCATTCCCACCAACTGTACAAAACGAAATTAGTTACTTAACTGTGTTTACTCATAGTAAAACCGTGTAAACATTTATTTACCACTATTTTGCACGCCACATGATATAACAAAAATGACAAACAGATTAAAAACTAATGTATAACAGGTGTAACCGCACTAGACAAATTTAGATACTGAACTAAAATAGAGACCATTCATGATAAGGCGAAAGCCGCTCCCCAAGCATAACAATAAAAGTTCGGTTCGGTCCTGTGCGGTCCGCATTTCATAGCGGAATTCAGTCACTCTATAAAAGTTCTACACGATCATCGTTTCACGTTTTAGCCAAATCCGAAACTTCATTTAAATCCAACTAATACAAACGAGTCACATAATACAAACTTCTTAGAGCAGAAGGAATATAAAAGTCGTAGCAAGTGCCGTTGTGTAGTTTCTGTCTAAAAAGGCGTGACTTTCTCTATTTATTTCTCTGTCTTACGACTATCAATACAAACCTCTTGCAGGAAAGCTCGAAGCTCGTTGATTTCGGGGTGTCTTGTCTGTGGCGGGGAAGGTTCGGCGGGCGCCGTCTGATTAGTATCTTCATCTTCTGTCTGCTGCCGCCTCTGACGTTCACGGTTCGCTCTGGATAAATATTACAATGTGGGTTTTAACAACGGATATTCAATCAATATTATATACTATTGCAACCATGAAGTAAAAGAATGTCATTCAAAATCAAAATCAAAATATTTTATTTTACATAGGCCTACATGGGCACTTATAAAACGTCGACAGAAGAGGCACGGTTCGGGTTGGTCGTTTCCTATGGAGAAGAACCGGCAAGAAACTCCATGGAGGACAGCGTAGGTCCGACAATAAGTCATCGCTTACTACAAAAGGTAGAAAAAGACGATACTGAAAAAAAAAAAAATTACAAAGCCTACTATGTCCACACATTCACAAAAAAATATGAATGAAAAAGAATCTATACAAAAGTAAAAATAAAACTAAGAACAATTAAATAAACAATTGACACAAATGTAGTAATCAGTACTGTAACTATTCTGCACAATGAATAAACGGAGCAATGATTTGAAAACTATTGTAAAACATCTGGAAAAAAAGAATAGAATAAATAAAATTCGGAATAGTTAGAGACATCCACATATTTGTGTCGTTTATGAGCTACCAGGGAAGCCGCATGAGCAGAAGGAACTACAGCCAAACTTCTTTATCTTCAACATAGTCCTTAATTTTGTAATATGCTTTTTTAATAAGGACACGTTTGATGCATTGATAGAGTTAATCAGAAGATAATAAAATATTTTAAATGTATTATTCGCTGGGCCGCAAATTCGGATTCGAAGTTTCCAGTGGGAAGTTTAACAGAACTGCTCATGTATGTCCGGCTTCACACTTGGGGAACACATGTGTACCAGAACATTAAATATTCTAATTAAAAAAAAATACCTCTACGTGTGTGGCACGTTGCGATCTAATTCATTTTTTATATCAGTAGAATAACATGTAGATCTTCAGTTTGGAATGTATGTGCAGGAAGGCCTTGGCCCAGCACTGAGACAAGATAAATTAACAATAAAAAGAATAATTACCTTTCTTCCCTCTCTTTATCAGCGGCAAGTGACTGTCTAATGAGATGCGCTACTTCACTATTCTCAGGGTCCTTTTCACGTCCAATGAGGAACTTCACAGGACCTGAGGTATTCCGAAGCACTGACGCTGCGTATGCTTGCGTCACACCCACCTACATAAAAAGTCAAAGTTTGTAATAAAGTATACCATATGTTGAAAAAACCTGTCCAATCCACAAGGGTGTTATTAGGTATCCAAATTAGATTCTATTTGAGAAGTTCCTTTTGAATAACAAGCTAAAAAAATAAGTACGCCGACAAAAATGAATTAAAATGAGGAAACTGACATCGCAACACAAGACAATACTCCGGTCGCTTCTGAGGTAGTGACGTCATAAAAAAAAACACGGACGATCGAACATACTAATGCCGAAGATAGTGCTCTCACGTTTTAAAAGTTTGTTCGATTTTAGGGAAATGCTTGTGATTTAGGCACAAAAATCGGGTTTTTTTAATTCATAAATATGTTACCTTTCATGAATAATTTATGTTTCTTATTATATTTGGTACTGTCATAGGCATACCTATATGCCCCTTTCGAATCGGACGGGGTTTTTTTAAAATGTTGTATACTAGTGGGTAAGTAAAGAATGTATGTAAGTGTACCAAAATATGTTAATCTATTGCCTAAGGGTATGGGTGCACATTGGAGAAACGGCACATGAAATGTAACACGAATTGTCGTCCATAATTATGCAATGAAACATGAAATGTAACAACAAAGCGAATTTGTTAACGTCTGTTTCATGTTACGTTTCACTAATCTGAGGGTACCCGGAACATCATAAAAAGCTGTGCAGTGAAAATATCCATATATCTGAACATGCTCATACTAAAAGGTCATTGCAAAACCTGTCCACCATTCATTTATTGTTTCAGGGGCCATTTTGTGAGCACCATCTTCATCATCATCTCTACAAATCAAAATAGCAAACTCACCAAACTCTTGCCATCGACTTCGATGATTTGATCATTGACTTGTATGCGTCCGTCGCGGGCGGCGGCACCGCTCTCAGTGATCGTCTTCACGAATATCCCCAACTTCTCAAGACCTGCGTCCGCGCCCACACCCATACCTGTAACGATTGACGACAATTCATGTAGGTTTAGAATGATGCAAACTTTTTAGTGAGACGGGGTAGGTCTTGAAGAAATAATGGGTTACTTAATAGACACACAAGAAAAAAATCGCGGCGCCTGACCCTACATTTTGTGCAATAATGATTTTTCAATACCAGAAGTTTTAACTTTTGCGATTTATGCTATATTGTAATGAGTCAGTATTAGTTACGTCGTTAGTTTGTAAAGGCCAGTCGTTTGAGTGTGAACGAAACAGAAAGGAGTCTGTAAGGATCGCAGCATGCGGCGATCTAGTTTCTGCCTCCCACGCTGGCGTCGTAGTTTATCTACGTAAGAATTACCTTACGAAAAACACGTTGGACGTGGAGTTGCGGACACCAGCCCGTTATACAATACAATGTAATCATTACCAATAATAGAGAGTCCAAGTCCGTCGGCCCCCTTCACGAGGTCGACAGGGAAGACGTGCATCTTCTCGACGCGCTTCTCCAGCTCGTACTCGGCGCTGGCGGCCACGGGGTCCACGTCTTCGTTGCGGCGGTCGTACTCGCGCACCGAGTGCGTCGAGAACACGCGCATCGGGTTCGTGCTGCAAATTAGAAGTGGGAAAGGATTAGCTTGTGGCGTACACTGATGACGTGCTCTGTATGGTGTCGGACGTAAAGAATAGCACCATCTCATATCTTCCCGTGGGTGTCGTAAGAGGCGACTAAGGGATTAGCCATAGAATGGGCAGCAGCGTTCTCTGTGCTTTTTTTGTAGCAATCGTACTGCGATCGCCAACCCGTCTGCCAAGAGTGGCGATTATGGCAAAGCCCCCCAAAATGTGTATTATATTTCATCATCATTGCTCTCAAAATGTTGACAGGAAATGTTAAAACCAAAAATTCGAAGACATGTGACATCTATACACACTCAGACTGGGCCTGCTTTTGTAGTGAGGTAAAGGAGTCTTTGTGTACTGCTTGTTTGTCATATACTGGGTAAGTGGTTTGTTGACCTCAAAATCAAGAGTTTAGACAAAGATATAATCATCTCTGATTTTGCATCACAGTGAACATTTATTTATTTATTTATTTATTTATTTATCTTACACACACTATCTTTACAGGATAACCCCAATACAATAGTGGTTTGCAAACACACACAGAATAAATTGAAAAATAAACTTACAGCTAAAACTTAAAATCTATCTAAAAATATAAAAACAGACATAACACAGAATATTAATATTTAAATATAACTAACATAGTTCAACAAAACTTTTGCGAATTCACTCAGATTGCACGAAAATATGTCAAGTCTCTCATGCACTTCGTTTAGTACACAAATTGTGCGGGTGAGGGGTGTTTTTGACAGCAAGTTGGTTCTGGCCACAGGCACGGCCAGCAGTGGTGGCCGCCGCCGCCTCCACACGTACCGGTCTGGCACGAACAGCTTAAGGTGACACAGCACACCCGGGTTATAAGCTACTCCACGCAGGAGCTTTAGCGCATACGCCGCGAGTGTAAATTCACGGCGCACTCTGAGTTCGTTGTACCCCACCATGCCCAGTACAAACAGTGTAGGATACATCAGCGGGTAAAATGGGTACACCCCATAAAGTTTAAAATACAAATGTCTAGTAAATTTATTCTGAACTCGCTCCAGCATGACATTGTATTTCGCTTCATGAGGGGCCCAAATCACCGCACTGTGTTCCAAGTGACTCCTTACCAAAGCATCATACAGCACCCTGAGCGTGGTAATGTTTGTGAATCCCTGCGACTGTCTCAGCACGAAACCCAGGTTTCTGTACGCTTTCTTGCATATCTTAACTATATGATCCCGGAAAGTTAGATCCGGGGTAAGCAGTACTCCTAGATCTCGTACCTGAGACACTCGCTGCATCGGCGCTTCCTCTACTATGTATTCGTAGGCTAAGGTGTTCCTCGCGCGCGTAAATGTCATAACTGAGCATTTCGCTGTGTTGAAATAAAGTTTATTTTCATGACTCCACTCTACCACTCTATCTATGTCTTCCTGCAATCTCTTACAGTCCGACTCACCCTTAACCTCAAGCAGCATTTTGAGGTCATCTGCAAACAATAAACATAAACTATGTTTGACTACGTCTGGTAAGTCATTTATCATTAAAATAAATTCGAGAGGACCGACATTGCTGCCCTGGCTCACGCCTGACCTGGTGTAGTATGGTTCGGATTCGAACCCGTTGTAGTCAACGTACTGCTGTCGATCTTTCAAGTAGCTGGCGAAGAACTGTAGTAGGTGCAGAGTACAGCCAATTTTTGCCAGCTTCATTAGCAGTACATCATTGTCGACGGTATCAAATGCCTTTTTAAAATCAAAATATGCCACGTCTACCTGCACACCAGCATCGACAGCCGGCACCACCCTCGCCATGAAGTTAAGCAGATTAGTGGCAGTGCTGCGCGCCGGCCGGAACCCGTGCTGCGCGTCCGATAGCTGTGCGCTCACTTGTGCCTGCACGCTGCATTGGATGGCAGACTCGAACACTTTCGCAGGCGTCGACAACACTGCCACCGGTCTGTAGCCACTGACATCTGGACCTGACTTACCCTTGGGAACCGGAATCACTCGCGTGATTTTCCATCTAGGCGGAAACGTTGCTTGTTTTAAACAAGTATTAAAGATATGACACAGGGGCTCAGCCAACACTCTGCCACAGTCTCGGAACAGAAAAGCTGGAATGCCATCTGGGCCAGATGAGCGCTTCGGCTTGAGCTTTATGAGCGCTTCCCTTACGTCTTGAAGACTGAGGGTCTCGATGTGAACTCGCGCACTGTTCGCTCCAGCCTCCGCCCCCGCCGCCCGCGCATCCAGCCGCGGCCGCTCTTTATTATACACCGACTCAAAAAATGACGCAAATTGTCGAGCACATTCCTCATCCGAAAGATGTTGACCATCCATTATGATAGTTTGCCTATTTAACCTACTTCGTTTGGACCTAATATACTGCCAGAATGATTTTGGATCTTTTGAAAATTGATTTTGTAATTTAAACTTGTGTTCTTTGTGTGCAATTTCGATTGATTTAAACATCATCATAATAACTTTCTCACAGGTAAAATAACTGTGAAACGACTGTTTCCTGTACGTCGCGTTGTTGAACAACTGCTTCTTTGTGTGATTTTTTTACTGTTTACCTGAATTTAACTTTGGTATTTTTCTTGACAAATACTGGTGGGTAATAATCGTCATCCTCGTCGTCCTCAACAGGCGGAAGTCCGGCAACCTGTAAGATAATAAGTTATCGACCATTAAAATTACCATAATAACACATTCGTAATAACGAATGATAATAATAAATTTGTCCTCAACACGTAAACTGTAGACTGCCAGAAATTAAAATATGACTGTTTTGCATTCCAACAAAACAGGTATTATGTGTTGAATAAGACACACAGCGTTGAGTTGAAGAAAGCTGATGTAAATTCGCCTTAAATTAGTTATCTGTGGTTAAAAACTTACCGAATTGTCCATGGTTTTATACCTGTCTCTCTCTTTCACCAGCGTGCATCCTTTTCTAATCGTGAAGGATGCTTGACACGAAGCTGTCAACTTCATAGAGTCTTCAAAGCACCGGCAAGAGACTTGCTGCAACGCTGTGTGTCTTATTCAACACATAATACCTGTTTTGTTGGAATGCAAAACAGTCATATTATGTGCTTTCCTAAGACACACAGCGTTGAGTTGAAGACCTGTTTGGTATCTGCTGGTGGTAAATGCAAACGCTATGATGAATGAATTATAACACTGTTTTAGAATAAAAATCAGTTTTATTTTAACTCAATGTAGCAAAAATTATCCTCCCTTAATAATCATCCCTTATTCCTTCCTTAATTGGGAACTTCTTCAGAAATTGACAAGAAATAAATAACACTGGTCAACAAAAATTTAGAATGTAACATGCAAACTTTTGTTTAGCTAAGTATGTTAAGAAAGACAATAGTGATAATAGAAATGATTTTAGAATATTTCAAATAACAATAGTTTTATTGTATTTGAAAGTTTTAGTACACAAAGTGTTGTAAAAGTTATGGTGTTGCAGTATTATTATCAATGCCATTATTAATTTTCATTGTTTTTGTTTTAGGGCGGTCTCATTGTAATGTCCAACCGTAATCTGCGAGCATTATTATATGTAGATTACACTAGCCCTGATGGTTTTATATTGTAGAAAATGTCTTAGTGGAATCTTTCACCATGTTCATTGCTGACGGTGCTCAGATGTGAAAGGACCCAACCATGAATGTAGGGAATGTATTTTCAATAACATATTACACTCCAGACTCTTACTCTCAGATAAAAGCTATTAGACCAATCTTTTATAGTAATTTAATGGGTGATTTCCGAGAAAATTTGAAGTCACTTTAACACTAAAACTAGACCTGATCAAATCAAAATAAATATAGTGTTCTAATGAGGGTAGGTTATTCCAAATTAGTAACCTCCTTGTTAAAAAATTTTGTTGACCAGGATAATTAATAGTTACAAGAAAATAATTCTAAATTAAAACTTTATCAAGGCATTGGTTATTTAAGTTTTCTTTATAAAAGGTTTTACACCTTTACCTTATCAATAATATAAATACTTAACTGCAGTAAGTCAACATTGGAGTTGGTATTATCAATTTTGTTTACTGGACAACAGTATAATTTCTGAAATGTTTTAATACTCTTCCAGTTTCCTCTGTCAAGAATTTCTTGTACAGATTTCTTATACATCTATTCTCCAACCAATACCCAGAGGCTATAGGTGAGCTGATGCTGCCCGATGGGGCATCAATATTAGGATCTTTAAAGATACTACTTATCCAACCTCCAATCATTGTTCTTGAAGCTGGTTGTTTTAATTTTCCAGATAGAAAAATAAATACAACTTGTGACAGTCCTGTCTATGTTTCTTCTATTTTGAGATTTCTATAAAGTTATTAACATGTCTAATAGGGCAGACACGATGGTCTGGGTGTTTCCGCAACAACCAACCTGACCGTTTCTGTGTTTTTTAATCTGTCTGTGAACCGAACTTTGGCCAAAGACTAATCTCATCTTCCACAGAAATAGGATACTTAATAACATTTTCAGGGCTATTTACTAATAATGTGAGATGTTGAATTCTACAACCTAAAACCTAAGGCTAGAAAGAGAAAGCTCTTAACCTAGCCATCTCAAATAAAGAACCTGAATTTGCTGACGTCTTTAGTCAGTTAAATAATATTGCAGTGTCCCATATTGGAAGTTTTTGAACTGCTGGCTTAGCAAGTGCAATGGTTTTTAGAATCTGATGAATTAAAAATTGTTTTGTGATATCTACCTTTGATGTTGCACAGTAAGTTAAGACACTGATTTATTCAGGAAAATAGTTCTTTAAACTAGTCTGTCTTCTAAAAATAGTTTTGACAAAAATGAACACCTTCAGGTGCTTTAGAATTAATTTGATTTGTGTCACACCAGGATAACCCTCTTTTAATTGGGGCCTTATAAAGTTGTTAAAGTAAATGTCCGCCAGCTACTTTTAAACAAGTTTTGTGCCTCTATAGTCCACTAAGAGACTTAGTCGCCCCCCCCCCCCCCAACATTCCAGGCAAGGAGGGTCAACTTCTTCACCTGGCACAGATATGCCTGTAGTCCGATCTATTAGGACCTTCCGCAGGTTCTTTATCGGAAGAGGCAGTGCTATGGCTCTCGCTCGTAGGTCGGGTAGCCAGAAGCATTTGGTCCATTCTAATGTTATTAGGATGTACGTGCCCTTGGCATTGTTCAAATGAGTTAGTACTCTTCGTATTAAGCTGGGTGGGGGAAATGCCCAGCCCAGCTGATAGTCCCATGGTCGGCTGAAAGCGTCGCAGAAAACTGAGTAACAGTCTCTGCAATCTAATGTACTTTGGTACAACAGCCTTTTCTCATGACGCGAATAGATCTACGTCTGGGACGCCCCAAACTTTGAATATAGCCTCCGTGGCTTGGGGTATAAGATGCCACTCTGGTACTTTGCGACCCCTTGATAGGCGATCAGCAATTCCGTTTAGACTCCCCGGGAGGTAAGTGGCTAAGAGAGTTAAATGTAACTGCTCAAGTTTTAGGAGACTGATTGTCAACCTTAGTAGTGCAAAGGAAAGAAATGGAAAGTGTTCCCCCTCTCGTTTCGGAGGTATGCAACAAGAGTCCTGTTGTTGGACTGAATATGTCTGTGTGCACCTTGTAGAGTCATCCGCTGACTGTTTATGGCTGCAAATACAGAATACATTTCTTTTGTGTTTGAATAACAGTGTTTTTGGAATGGTGCTATCCCAAGGTATCCAACGTTCTCAATGTTTCCGCAACCTGAGAAACCAATATGATCCTGATTGACCAAAAAAAATCGTCCAAATACACAATTACACAGAAACCTTGTGCTTGTTGGATTTCCGCAATCCAGTTTGTTACTGTGGCAAAATCTTTTGGGGCCGATTACAGGCCCAATGGTAAGGCAATAATTGTAGCACTACATTGTTTTAAATCACAAGGAGGAACCTCCTGTGCGTTTCCGCAATTGGTAGATGAAAATAAGCCCGGTGAATGTCCAATTTCACTAACCAATCGGTTGTCTGCACGAAATTGGTTACATCTGTTTGTGAAATTAGCTATAAATGTTTCACAGACACATACGAGTTGAGACCTCTGTGGTCAAAGATGGGACATAGCCCGCTGTCTGATCTTTTTACAAAAACATTAGACCTAGACAAACACGGATTGAGTATTAGTAGTGTCTCTAATATTTGCTTTAGTTTCAAGTAAAAGATCATGTTTGTCATGTCTCTTGTTGTCTGGGTTGCAAACTTGTTGTCTAGATACCGAAAAGGAGGTTTCTTTATAAATATAATAAAGCGGCCAGCTGTTATTAATTTTAAAATACAATTGTATGCTCCCTGTTGTTGCCATAAATGGGCATGGACCTTTAGACAACCCCCTCAGTTAGTCAGCTGTTTTTATTATTGGTGTTGGGAGGTGTGTTATTTGCTGTGTAATTGTTAGAAGTATAGTTCTTAAATTTAGATTTTCAATCTCTTTTCAAATATGGTCTTGTCTTACTTCAATGCACTCTGCCCTTTTACAATACACCATCTGCATAGCAGATTTTTTATATGACGGAGACCCTGGACCAAAAGTACCAGAAATATTTCAAAAAATGTGTTAGTTATTATAAGAAAATAATAACTAACTAAACTATTAGGGTTATTACTAAATTATTAGGATTTGCTGATGCCCAGTCAAGCAAATCTTGTAATCCTAACCGCAATTGCTGTCTTTGTCCCAATATACTGTTAGACAAACCTGTTGCTAACTGCGCAGTTGGAGCTAAATAATCTCTGGTCTTGTTAAAATGTCACAAGTATTAATTAACTTTAAGACCTACGAAACCGGGACTAGCAATGCAAAGCTGTAAAGCTTTTTTATAATGAATGCCTTTCTGAAAAGGAGTATCAAATTTTTTGTAAAAGATTTTTTGTAAAAGGAGTATCAAATTTCTTGTAATCGTTCTTTGTCAGCGTGTAGAATATTAATTGTTTTCTCGTCATACTCTGTACCAAGTTCATTTATTGAGAGTTTACACACACAATGAAGTTGTCGGATTACTCAAAAAATTCGATGTGGATGGAGTCAGATCGCTTTTTCGTTGTTCAGGCAATTGCGCTGATTAATTATTAGTCGGTAGAAGATGTAAGTTAGTTAAATAACTAAATATAAACACCACTTGTTGAATAAGTTTCTCTACACGCGGGTCCGAACAAGTTTGAACTTGTTTGTACTTACGTGAAACTTTTCGTCTTTTGTTGGGTGGAGGTGAAACTATGTCCCACTCATCCTCCGAGGATGAAGAAGGTGATGATGATGACGAGTCATCAAGTCTCACCCTATTCGAATACTGATCTTAATCCGGAGCAACAACACTCGAACTTTGTTCACCTCCGACACTTATCCGCACAATTTCGTCCGGATTCAGCATAAAACGCTAATTTATAACGAAAACAAAAGCGAAACGTACACTAAATAAACGCTATGTGCAAATTTAATACAATACATTATTGTATTTTCACACTTTTTTAACTTTGGAAAATTTTTCGATGTTTTACCGGCAAAATTTACAAACGCTATGAAGTTGACAGCTTCGTGTCAAGCATCCTTCACGATTAGAAAAGGATGCACGCTGGTGAAAGAGAGAGACAGGTATAAAACCATGGACAATTCGGTAAGTTTTTAACCACAGATAACTAATTTAAGGCGAATTTACATCAGCTTTCTTCAACTCAACGCTGTGTGTCTTAGGAAAGCACATAATAACCAGTATTGTATACTTATTATACAGCACATCTTTTTTATTATTAAAATAGTCAAATAGTCTTAAGAGAAAGCTAACAGACAAGAGAGAACTCAAAAAGTAATCAACTCAATCCATATTGGCAGTTTTGCTCCATTTAGTTCTTTACTCCTCGCATTGATCCACGTTCGTACATTCAGAAACAGATTAACGACTAGTAATAGAAGTGTCAAGCTATTTGTTACCAGCACGCGTAGCATGACTGCTGTAGAAACGAATTTTGTCTATGGAAGAATCGACATAATGACAGATAGACAATGAAAATGTGTCAGTTTGTTGATTCTTCCGTCGACAGAGCCCGTTTCTGTGGCAGTCATGCTACGCGTGCAGGTTGGCACTAACTACACACTGAAAGAAGAAGAAGAATAGAAGTGTCGCTTTTCCTCGATAGCAGACTTTCGTGGAACTTTCTTAGGTCAACCAACCTCAGTATAGAAGTGTCCATCTTCGAAGTAGTGTATCCCGTTCTCCTCGCCGAGTTCCCGGAGCTGGTGCGGCGGGTAGTGCGTGAACACGCAGGCGGGCTCGCCGGGCTCGGCCGCGTCCGCGCGCTCGCCCGGCCCGCGCCGGTCGCCGCCCGCCATACCCGCGTCCGCTTCCAACGACACAAACGAGTAGCTCTCATCCACTGACTGCATACTGCAATTTTATTTGTTGGTCAAAGTAGTGTCTTGTTGAAATCGTTATAAGAAATAATAAACTCGGCCTTTTTAGTTCAGTGTCTCACTACAAGGGCAAACTGCAAAGTATATTTTGCTGTTAAGCCCCTACAGGCCCATCTCTATGAAAAAAAAGGGTTTGACCGGCCTTCTCTATCTGCAGTTAGGGACCAATTGTGTGGACCAGCCATTGCACTACAAAGCAAAATTACAGGCTGCGATATATTTTCGTTAAACTTTGGAATGTGGTGGTATAAGATGTGAAACATGATTCCGCGCAATCCCTTTACACTGCCGGAACACAGATCCACGACAGCGCCTTTTTTAGATGATTTTAAGTTGCACTTTACGACACATCAAAGCTTAATCCAAGTACACCCGGCGGGGCTATAATGCGTTTTGTCGTCTCATTGTCTCATATCGTTTCAGCACAAGATGAAGCATACTTGTTAGCTTGGGAGAACAGTTGTACCTAGTTACATAAAACACCCACCTCTCATAGGAGAGCACGGACTGGTAGCTATCGTTGAGCGAGACACCGTTGTCGTGCGGCAGAGCGTGCGGCGACAACATGGCGACGATCTCCTGCGCCTGCTCGTCTGACAGCAGAGCTTCTTGCCTATAACACAACACATGTTACCTCTAACTACTTAGTACAACTAGCTTTAACTTTAAAGACTAGCGCATATTACAACCGTATTGGGTCGCACCGCATCGCAAAAAGAAACTGAAAGCATTTATATCAATTAGACCAGTTACTGGCACTTATGTATTGCCAAAACGAAGCTACAATCCATCCAAAACGCATAATAACTGTAAAAAGACTGTAGTTGCCCATTCCAAAGCTTAGATAACTACGGACAAATAAGAGCAAGAAACTCCGCAGAAAAAAGTGATGTGGGAGAAATTCAGCAATGCGTTGCAGTGCGGGCCGCACAAACTTGCGCTAACCTTACAACAATACAGTACTTAAGTAACATGATAAAGAAATATACAGGGATTGCAGTGTACAAATACGTGACAGAGCAAAAGTGGCACATACGAAAAAAGAACCAACCCGAATTTACTCTCACCAGACTTTGCCATGAAAAAGCTAAGTGCGGAACAAAATTGTTGTTTATGTTGTCATAACGGATGTGTATGAAAAGTGATAGCGATAGCTAGATGGATAAACCTAAATTCGCTGAAACTTTTAGCGTATCACAATTCGATTGGATGCCAGATAGCCCTGTAATATGTATAGCTATCTATACTCATCTTATTTTGATAAAATGTGTAGTACCTCTCTTGCCCTGTCGCGTACTGTCCCAGTATATTATAAACCGATTTGGTATATAATCATTATAGGTTTGCCGCTACATTTAATTTAGTTGTACATTTCTAGTGAAAAATCCAGTACTTAAATGGAATGAAGAAATACAGGAGCACATTAAAAAAGCATTCTACAAAATACTGCATAATATATAGAAGAAAACGACGGTTGCACAAATGCCCCGAGCTTACCTAAGTTTTTTCTCCAGAATACTGCAAATACCAGGCAATAATGAAGCGTTGTGCGGACAGGCAGCATGCAAATGATAAAAATACGACATTTAATAATCTAAGCGTTACGAATAACAAGTCCTGAAAAAAGAAAATATAGAATAGCGCTTTAAACAATATCGTTTAAGATAAATAAATAAGGAAAGTAATAAATACAGAACACGACTTCGTTATAGACATTACAAGTGCGTGGAATCATGCATTCAAGACAGAAATTTCAGATCATATTCCAATAAGAATTAAAATGAACCAGAAAGTAAACATTGATGAATAGCATGATTACATCGAGGAAGAAAGGTGTGACGAATATTAAACAGTTACTTAGTTCCGCATAGCGGACGTGCCTCAGATAAAGTAATTAAACACAATTGATGTGACGCCTTATTATGTAACTAGCTACAATAAACTATGGTTAATCTAACTAAATTCGAATGACATATTTTTATTTCTTTGGTCATACCCAAAGTTTTACGCTAAGACCAGAATAATAGGATTTTTAACAAATACCCGCCTGTTCAAATTACAAACTCTGAAGTACAAAGTTTGAAGCAAGATATTTGAAAAAATAAATAGGCTTGCACGACATCAACTGTGCAGCGGTATAAGAAAGCTGTGCATCGGAAGTTACACGCTTCAGTCACAATCGACGTTCCATAAAATTATTGCGATGTAAAGAGTAAGCACTCTTTGCAGAATTGCACGAAACGATAATGAGTGCAGTGCTATAGGACCACAAAGCCTGCAAACAATCAAGCTTCTAAACGGGTTTTTGTACTTTGGTATGGGTTAACCTGAATAGTTTTTAATAGGTATAGTTAGACCCGGTAAGTGGCGCTCTTGTCGACCTTTAGAAAGGACGCTGTTTGGCAGGTTAGCTACCAAATACAAGTTATCGTAGTGCAATATGAAGCAGCGAGGGTCACCTGGAGCTGAGCAGTATCTCAGCCTCGTCGGGCGTCATGCTGTCGGGCTGCTTGGCGTCTGCGTCGTCCCCGTCCCAGCGCGTGCCGCCCGCGTCCCCACCGCGCCCGCTCTCGCCCGACGCGTTCTCTCCCTCCGACACGCTCCATTGGCTAGTGGTCGACTTGTCGAGCACCTCTATGGAGCCTTGGCTCGCCTCGCTCACTACCACGCCGGAGTCCTGCAACATAGGGTTTGAGGGTTCAAAATGTGGCCTTGGTAAAAGTGAACTTGACAAAATTTGATTTTAAACAGCTGCAGGTTAACATGGAGTCGCCTAAAATGCAAGTCTCTCCTAAAGCCACACAGTGCAGCGAGTGACAGGGAGCCGCTTCAACTAGGCGGAAAGGACGAACTAGTTTTGCTTGGCTACTAAGAGAACCGACTATCTTTTCGCCAAGGAACAGACGGGTAAAGACATACCTGCTGTAGTACAGAGAGCGTATCAGGATCCGAGCGCGCCCGCTCAGCGTCACGAATGTCCCTGGTGAGCGGCGGCGCGGGGGGCGGCGGCTCGCGGTACTCGGCCGGCCGCAGGCGCGCCACCACCTCAGGCGAGGGCTCGTTGAACCCCCCCTCGTCGGACACGCTGGACGCCCGCGACCCACTCCGCCGCGGGGTTTCTTCCGCCTCGGACGACTTGCGACCTCCGCCCGCTGAAGATATCAGATTGATTCGTTAGGATGATAATGAAAGCTGATGCAGTGAAATGGTTTAATTCTATGTAATCTTCAGGTCAGATTGGATCACTACAATATTAATTATGAAAAAGTGGTAAGTAACATAATTAAGGCTGATATATCTGATGGAGCTACGTGATCGGAGGCAGAGATAGCCAAATACTAGGTACTCACCGAGAATTCACTCTCAGGCAGTACCTACTAAATGTGGAGTAAAATTTGGGTCTCTTAATTTCAGATTTAAGGGTCCAAACTCCAAATTAGTCAAATCAAGTTACAGTGGCATTATTAATTAGCTTAGAATATTTTTTATTTCGACCTTATTTGAAAAGATCGATACTCCGGTTCTATCCAAATGAATCATGCTACAAGAAAATCCTAGAGCAAAATTTTCGCCTCAATGAAAAACATTAAACTATATTCTTCGGGGAGCGAGTACGGAGTAAATTTAGGCTAATGAGCGAACTATTTTTACCGCAGATACTCTACTTCCGCAGCTCGGCAGGTGGCGAGAATACAGGTGCCCAACATAAACAAACACAAAATCGGTACGTGTTATTTTAACGAAAACTCGGGCAACAACTTCAGTTATTTAAAGTACGTCCATACGGGCATTTATAAAATACGACGAATTATATTCAACGCCCTTGTTCGTCCCTCAAATGACATCGACTCCAGACGCAAAGAACACATTCTTAATGTTTCGGATACGTGGAACGAATATTATTCATAGAATATTTGTATAGAATTGAAGAACTGAGTGAATGCGAAGCAGTAAATAAATGGTATACTTATGCTTACG
The DNA here is from genome assembly GCA_949152445.1 of Cerastis rubricosa. Taxonomy (NCBI): domain Eukaryota; kingdom Metazoa; phylum Arthropoda; class Insecta; order Lepidoptera; family Noctuidae; genus Cerastis; species Cerastis rubricosa. The sequence goes on along the minus strand of OX424542.1, from coordinate 8,984,182 downwards.
TTTATAAAATAAAGACTAACTCGTAAATAATACGAAACTAATAAATGTTATCAGTTATCTATCACGTTGACTACAAAATATCTCCTGGAATGTATTTGTTTACAGTTTGCATGCGTGGCTACACTTTCGTTTCCCGATCTGAAGATAATTAAAGTTGCACATTCTCAGAAACTTATTTATGATAGATAACAATAACGACTGACCATTCAACATTTATAGTAATCTTGTAACGCATGAATTTGCAGCAAACCGTTAGAACCATCACGCGATCTCGCGAGACAACGAGAGCGAGTCATGCCCACTTTACTAATTAAAACACAACTACACATACATGTATAGGCTCGTATATTCAAATGGAACTTTATGAAATTGGGAGTTAATACCACTTGTTGTTTATTCGTTTCTCGCATCTCTGTACCCCAAGAATGTGAGCACTTTAGATACGGTTCGAGTCGGCGACAAATTGTGGCGACAAAAGAGGGGAAACTATAAATAGATGTGGATAAAATTAGAAACATATATAGTTTATTTAAATAGAAAAGTGAGTTAAGTAAAATAACTGCAAATTACAATAGTCATCCTTCGCACGAGAAGAAGTGTATACGTGTTTAATGGAAAATACTAACAACCTAAAAACATCATATATTTCAATCCTACATAAAAATCCCAGAATCTAACGAAATATTCAAAAAATTGATTTAGAATTAAAGCTTCAAAAACTAATAAAATTTAACCTTGTAAAGTCAAGGTACTCCTCACAAGTGGTTAATATGAAGTCGGCCTTCCAAAAAAGGTAATGATCATTTTCAAGTAATAATGCGTCAAGATGTGGAGTGGATGATGCCCACGCTAGAACTCATAATGTAGGTGCTGCTGTGATTTATATTGTAGATTTGATACCACTCATATATTTTAATAGCTAGGTCATTGAAAACCCATATTGAGAAAGGAAATGTTCTCAAATTAATTGACTAAATAGATATCTATTAATGAATCTTCTCTCTCTTCTCCTGAATTTGAAGACTTGTTCGGGTGCTACGTTGCAAAAACCTCGTTCGAACAAGAAACTCGAGTGAACTCCCCAAGCCTCTAATTTGACTTCAGTTAGAAATTTTAGATTTTTTCCTTTATGTAACTATAAAATCTTAATTTCTAGTTCATAGTTATAAGGTGTGTCAGTATTAACTTTCCGTACCATATAATTTCTATATTTATGAGACCTAGCTAAACCTACGTAACCACCAGTACTAAATATCAAATTAAAAACAAACTACGGTTACAACTGATGCGTATCCTCTATAAAAGAAAAGACACGTCAAGCTCACTGCCCGTACGGAGAAGTGATCCATTGAATCAATAGAACACACACGAAAGTTCGCTGAATGGACGCAATGTGCCAAGAACGATATTGTATACTGTGGATATTAAACACGAGTATGCATGTAGTTAGAGCCCTCGTCGCTTCGAAACAATTGATATATACATATTTATTATATGTACATTTTGTACATGTAGCTGAATGCTGGGCATTATAAAGATTGAATTTCAATGCTTATCTAGGTATAAAGTTGAATAGAAAGCGTTTTGCGATTGTTATCATTTTGTACATTTTAGCACAATGCATCCCTTACATGCACATGAGCCAACAAGAAAATGTTGACTTAAAATTATAGAGACTGTTATTCAGTTTGTGATGTTTCGTACATATCATAAATTCATAATTAAGATCGAAGGTTAACAATGTATTCCACAGCTATCTATAATTATTATTATTATAAGCCTACATTATCGCACTTTAGGGCAAAGGCCTCCCTTCCCTCCTTCCTCTTTTCACGATCTAGTGCGATTGTATGCCAATCCTTAGAGTACGAGTCCAACTCATAGCTATCTATAACTATCCAAAAATATTATTTGACAAAAATGTACACAACAGGTTCAAAAAATGTACCCGCAGATGTCATTTTTATTTACCAATTGTGTGCTTTATTTGAATTCTAAATAGAATTGTAAGTAAAAATTCTAATAATGACATAATTGAAAACCCCATACCACTTTGTCCAACCTGGGAATCGAACCCAAGACTTAGTGCTAAGCAGTAGCGCTTGCGATCAGTACACCATCGAGGACGGCTTAGTAAATATAATAAGAATATGAGATAACACCAATGAATCATGGTATAGCTTAGTATAAAGACCACACACTCTTATTTCATATTATAGGATTGGAGACATAGAGACTTATTCATATATTCGTCTACTGAAGCATATGAAAATGCGAGAAACGCGTTCAGCTCCATCAATAAACCGTAACTGAAAAGCGACCCAAATAATGTTGTTTCTAAGCAAAAGCAAAACAATAATAAAGCAACTGACCGAGGCAACAGCCGCAGAGGCGCATGTTGAGCGAGCGCATGCGACGGGCACGCGCGACGCCCGCCGCATCACCGCACCATCGTCGCCGGCGTCCCGTGCCGCCACCGACCACTCTCACGTGGACTATCACTTCCAAACGACGTATTTTGTACTATCAAGTCACACGCGAAACGAAACTGTTCCACCAAAGGAAGAAAAGGAAGCTGATTTCCTAATAACAAACCACCATATTTTCACAATAATTGCTTTCAGTTAGACTTTGGCTGCTAATGTAGCACAAGTGAGAAAGACAAAGTAAAACTTTACGACAGCAATGTTGTTTAACACCGGTACCAGCGCGCTTTGTAAACAAACACAGCCACAGATAAGCAAGTTGGCAACAAACTAAACTAAAGGTTTAAAAAAAATGATTATATTTTGGAAACGTGGGCAGCTCACGGTTTCAACATGAAGGTCAATATCACAAGAGAACAAGGAAAAGATTCAGATCTCAAGGGATCATGTAATCACATTGTACATTAAATATTTTATTAAGTCCGAAACGTTGCTCGATGAACGTAATATTCAAGATAGAAACGAACACACCGTTCAGAACGAGACGACTCAAAGCAATACGAGAAAGAGTATTGGGAAGCTTATAACAACAGAATTGATAAAAGACTGAAGGGACTATTCGAACTTTGCGCTTTATCGCGAACTGAATCAGCCTTTGTACGTAAATATCGACGAACACTGGATTGTTTAAATTCTAGGCACAAATACCACTGTTTTTACTCATGAGCTTTTTGCTTGTTTCATCACACAAAAATGAGTAAGAAAGTCACACACTTGTTTATAAGGTAAATAGAGTTACTCAGTATCTCAATACAGATACAATAACGAGTGTTGAGGAGAGTAATCAATTGTCAAAACGGTCCCGTAAAGTGTATAATAGTGTAGCGTAAGAAGGGGAGCGCGCAGGGCGACGTCGCTCGGGTTACTGCGTCGCGACGACGGAGGCGGCGGCGGCGCCGGAGCATCTAAATCGGGATCGACTCGCAAGTCTCGCAACGACTCAAATACCTTGACTTCCTCAATATTACATTGAACCCACTGAACACGAGACCGCTAAACGTACGTCAATCGACGCCCACTTTTCGGTTTCTTATGGATTGACTCCCTACAATATAGAAACAACAGCATCAGGTAGCTCAGATTTTAACACAAGCTATATCACATAATTTCATACACATACATTTCATAATTCCCTAGCATAAATAAAAGCGTACAGCATGCGGTCTTCTAAATATTTACTTATAAATTAATATGAACAATAACGCTTGTATTAGTCTGAAAGAACTATGATGGCATGTATACTGATATCAGTAGATAACGTAATGAGGTTGAGGATTATAAAAGCGAAGCAGTGCAAAACCCCTAAAATCTACATGAATAATGGAACTTGAACAAGAAAATGAGTAGATAAGAAAAAAAATACATTCCTAGGTCCATTGAAAAAATATTTTATCACGCACAAACAATAAACATGGTTTTTTCAGCCTTCAACTCTATTATACGTGAAGTACGTACGTACGTGTCTACTAAATACGTCAATAACATTTCTTGTAGTGAAGATAAAACACAGATAAAGTATATAACAAAATAAAGATAACAGACTTTACGTATTGTCTAAAGAATTTTGTAATTATCACAATAACTAGCCATACAAGAAGGTAAGAAAATCACTTACCAGGCGAGGGTGAAGCTTGAAGCGAAGCAGGAGGCGAAGAGTCCGCAATACGAGGTACAGGAGACGCTAATGGCGACACTAGCGGGGAGCGCGCCGCTTCCTCTATCTTCACTGGACATGTAGGAGACTCTGGAGTCGAGGAACGCCGCCTGCTCTTTTCTTCCCACTCTCCACTATAATCTACAGACTCGTAAGCATCTTCATCCAAATTTTTCGATGATCTTGAGCCATTGTCCAAAGTAACTGGACTTTGCGGAGTCGGAGATACACGATCACAAACATTTTTAGTATTATTGTCGTCAGACTGTGACAACACAGGCGACTCGTGAGATGTAACACTAGGAGAATATCCTTCAACTGGAGATATAGCTTCCGGAACATTATCTGACGACGATGTAAACGTTTCATTATTTGGTACTGGTGACACTGAAGATTCGCGTTCAGCCGAAGGTAAACTATCTTTGTCGTGGTACAACGGAGAAACTGGAGATTTCGGTGACCTTGCTGAAGGCGATGGCGATTTTTGTTTTCGAGGCACAGGCTCTAACTTTGTTGGTGTAGATGGTGACGGTGGGGTAGGCGATATTCCTTGAATGACGTCTGACATGGAACTAGTATGCTGTGGCTGTTCACTTGACTTATGTGTTGGAAAATCATTATTTGAATTTCCTTCATCCTCACTTGGAGGAGAAATCGACGATCTTACGGTAGGCTGACTTTTCTCAGTGGAGGATATAAATTGAGATGCCGAATCAGGTTTTTTTTGGATTGGTGAGTTTAAACGTTCCCTTCTCGGGGGAGGCGAAACTGTGGATTCGGGCCTCGGAATTGGCGACACTGAATTATTAGGTCTCGGTGACACAGGTGTAACACTTTTTATAGGACTTGGAGTTTTTGTGCTAGATGTCACTCGACTTACTAATGAAGAAGGAAGAGTCGTAGGACGTTCCACCTGAGAATCACCGCCAAACGGCGATAGAGGTGGAGAGTAAACACGTGAAGGAACTACATATCTTTCGGGAACTTCCGGAGATTTTCTGTCGTGATAACCACTAGAATATCTGTTAGAGTCCACTTTATGTTCATCATGACGAGATTGACGAGATTTATTAAAGTGAGCAGTCCAATTTCTTTGTTTTTCTATGAGCTCCTTGTTAAACCTTCTGTCTGGTTTTTCAGGTTTAGGCAAAACACTTGGCTTCACAGGTTTCGGCGGCGGTACCATTGCACCATTGGCGAGCCGATCACCATTGACAGCAGGTGTCGGCATCGGCGTCGGCGTCACGATTCGTCTAGGCGGGCTCACGGAGCCTGCAGAACTGGACCGAGACCGCGCGGGCGCCGGTGGAGTCACCCCACGGGTGCCAGCAAAACTAGCAGCTGCTGAAGGGGACTTCTCAATACGAAATCCACGATTTTCTTCACCCAATTTTTCAAAAAGTGCACGAGCATTGTTGAATCTAGCCAAATGACTTTCGGTTCGGACGCCTGTCACGTCGCTACCGCGAACTTCGTCTTCCTCCCTCGAAGGCATCCCTTGAAATATATTTGCAATCTTTGAAACTTTAGTGCCTGAATGCCTTTTCTTGCACTCCTCCATACTAGCCGGGTATGCCCGTTTTAATCCAACCTGTAAGATAAATAAATTAATCAGAATAAATTCTTGATCGCCGCCATTGAAAAATAAATAGAACGCGCCTGTACGGAACTGAAAAAGTAGGATTATATAGGCGCGATCTAAAATGCGTAGATAGCGGCGCAAGTAGTTAGCGCTCGGAACGGGCACCGCGGCGCGACTCGCGACGTTGGCTGGGCCGGGTTGGCTTGATTATTCTCAGCGTTAAATTAACTTGAGATAGCGATAGTGCTGATAACACCGTATTCTTATTTAAACGGTCAAATCTGATGTTTTGTAGATTGTTAACGTGCAATGCGGTGTGTGAGCATACCTATAGTTACGTAAGTTAAGTATGCAAAATCCTATGGTTACATTCCACGTTTTTCTCAAGTTCAGAAACTAACCACAGTGTCTTGGAAAAAAAACAAACAACCTGTCTACTACAACAAATACATCACAATACCGCAGAAAATATAATAAAATAATGTGCAGATATTGTAACAGCGCGTATCTCTGTGTGATTCATACGCACTACTGATATAGGTTTCTGAAATAATAAACGATAAGATGTTCGTGATAAAATGATAGCACAGATAACTGTTCAATCAGTAATTAAAGTTACTTATTGTTTGCGCTTGAATAGAATCACCGACAAAATAATAAAATAATTGCATGTGTAAAATTATAATAATGTTCCGGAATTGCCGATTGCCCCTGTGGCTTTTATTTCTTGGTTGTACATTAGGGAGTGTGAGTCCACAGTGTCAAATCGCACAAACATGTGTAACTGATGGACCGGAAATTTGTTATGCACCCGAAGTTATAGTACCAGGCCACGGCATATCTGGGTGTTGTCCAGCATGCGGAATTGATCCCAACGGTAAGTTGCCCAAGTCTACAAAAAAAAAATTATAGCTAGATAGTAAACATGATACACCTATTATCAAAAGCATGTGTAAGTACGAGTAGAACGTATCGTTTGTATTAAATTTCACTCACACTGACCTGTCGGAAGTTAAGTTATTCGATCTATTCATTGCGATAGCCGACCGCAGTCTCCGGGAAAGGACGCCTTATTACCTTGTACAAAATGTCCGGTTGCAGGTGTTCGACTAATTATTATCATTTGTACAGATTTCCAAATATGTAACTAATTCGCCACGACTGCTGTATTTTATTACTACATATTAACTTTTCTCATTGCTAGTTTCGTCATTATTAGACGGTATAGATCCGCTTGTTATTTGGCATGGAGAATAAAAATAAAACATGAATGATACCATCACGCGTAGCATGACCGCTGTAGAAACGAGTTTTGTCTACGGAAGAATCGACATAATGACAGATAGACAATGAGAATGTGTCAGTTTGTCTATTCTTCCGTCGACATAGCCCGTTTCTATGGCGGTCATGCTACGCGTGCATGTCGGATAAGCGCCATCATTTATTTTGTCCAAAAATTGACAATTTACCACTTTGTTCCGAACAGCCGCTTCATTGTGGCACTTTCTCTGCGTGACTACTACGGTCTTTTGTAGCTACACTTACATCTGCAGCTAGTCACTCTATCCAGATAGTGACTCCTACGATCCTCCTCGACAGACTCTATCGAGATAGGATTGTTACACGATACGGTTCTACTTTTTCTTAAACATAGGGGAAGTACCGAAAATCAATGAACCAATAAAGGTTAGCTGGACAGCCGTTAGCTACTTTAGAAACTTCTTTTTTTAAAGGAAATTGCAAGAACGTTACAAGACAGCATTAAAGAGTTCTCATTGGCAGTGATATAAGTATACGATTATTTGTTTTGTACGATCCATGTCTATTCCTACTGTTTTGCCTTATTTGCTGATAATGAAATTGTTGTCAGCGATAGCACGCCAACTCGCTTTCATACAATGAACGTTACGTCCGGTCCAGAGTAGAAATTTGCAAGTCATCACTGAAGCGTGTCTACTTCAGCAGAACTGGAATTAATGTATATCAAATACAATGCACAATATCCGAAACAAACAAAACATCATGATATTGAAATAACTGAAAAATCGAAAACTAGTTTGGTCAGAATCGAGAGTAGCATAGATTACATTACTTTTTTTTAATACTTACAGATATTTTAACAAAAATACAGTACTAGTTTTAATAGTCATTTAGTTTATGGAAAATATTAATTTCAATTTTATGAAAATTAATAATAACGTGTATGTAATAAATATCAATGTAAGTAATTATTTGGGGTATCCGAGTTTTCGACGTTTTCAATTAAGTACACCTTTAATTTTTAACTCAATTTTTTCATACTTTTTACTATTGATTGAATGCTAAACCATAAAATAAATGACCCCAATGTATTAAGTAAGTAAGTAGTTAATACTTCCGACCGTAAAAACATAATATAAACAAAAAGTAACAGCTAGAGTTAAAAACCACAACAATAAAAACTATTGTTTTAAAAAGCATTTTTTTCAGCTGGTGCTGGCGATGCTCAAACCGAGGGTTGCCAGCCCCAATCGTCTACTTGCTTGCCTGATGGAAAATATGCTCCTGTACAATGCAAGGGCAATCTATTCACTGGCAGGTATGAATATTTATTGTGTTATCAAATTCTCAGAAACAATACCGCCAGATTGGTAAACATAGCCCAGAAAATGGTTTCCTATTTTAACTTATTTCGATGATTATCCACCTTGGTATGCCATAAAGAAAAACAGGTAAAAGAAAATTTTAGTGGAGGGCGGTCTTTGGCCAAAAGTGGGACAAAGGAGTATAAGCCAAAAACCGGCTAAGTGCGAGTCGGACTCGCGCACGAAGGGTTCCGTACCATTATTTATAAAAAATCACTTTTTTGTATGGGGCCCTCAATATTTATTTTATACTGTTTTTAGTATTTATTGTTTTAGCGGCAACAGATATACATAATCTGTAGAAATTTCAACTGGCTAACTATCACGGTTCATGCCATACAGCCTGGTGACAGGCAGACGGACGGACAGCGAAGTCTCATTATTTGGGTCCCGTTTTACCCTTTGGGTACGGAACCCTAAAAAAGTGATGAACTTACTACTGTACTTACCTACTTTCATTTTAAACAGTCTGTTTTTAGCGATATTATAGAATATGTAGAAAATCTAACGTCATGCATGAAATATTTTTGTTTAATCTTGATGAATTTCATCGCTGTACATATCATACGATACAGTTAAGATTGAGCACATCACTGACAACCGTGTATTGCTTATCAACCGCGACTTCCGAGGCATACCAAGAATTTTAAATTACTTTGTCGATAAATTCCTGTGATTTTTACCAACCATATCAAGATATAAAGCAAATTATCTTTTAATTTTAATAAAAGTATGAGCTGCGAGTGTGACAGATGTTTTATCTATTATTGTAGATGCTTTTGTTCGGATGAAAAAGGAAATCGGATTTTTGGACAAATGTGGAGGGACCAAGCGGAGGAGATGACTTGTGGTAAGTTTTAAAAGGCACAATAGACGGACTGTGTTAAGTTTAAAGTCAAATAATGGTATCTTCAATACGCTACCTGAATTTGATACATTATCAAATTATTCAAACACGACAATGTCAAGTTTAACGCGGGATCTTGCATTTTGCCGGAATGTCACCACCAACATTCATCATTGTCATTAAATGTATAAGAAAACATCACAATTATTTAGTTGTACGTGAATCCACAAAATTTAAGATCAAACAGTATATCTTCTCAATATCTTTCACACAAACACAAACAATAATTTACGCTAAAAAAATCCATAACCGTCAAATGCAGTCAAAAGTCGAAAAGTCACGAAAATGATTATCATCAAATCAACCTTCATGGTTATATGAAAAATTTTATTTTTAAAGAGGTTTTAAGTGTTACCATACAATATTATCATCGATTAAATTATCATTACTTTAACTTCAGCATGCAGTCGCAGAAGAGCAGAACTAGAAGCGGAAGGCAGAGTTGTGACAATTCATTGTACTGCAAATGGTGATTACGAGCCCCTGCAATGTGATGATGGGATGTGCTGGTGCGCCCAGCCCCAGACTGGCCAGCCAACCGTCTATCCTATTCCAGAAGAAGACATGACACATCTGCCATGTTGTATGTATATTGTTTGATTAAGGACACGTAAAAACAAGCTTTGATATCGTTGTTTATCCGAAAGAGACGCAAGAGGTTAACGTTTTTGTTTATTCTTGTGTTGAAGTCGCGATCAAATCTTGGGAGAAATGACAAAAGTTAGGACTCTTAACTATGAAACAAGCTAGTCTATATTTCTTTTGGTAATGAAGGTCACACATCCCCATCATCATCATGCTTCTGCCCGTATCCCAATTTATTTGGGGTCGGCGCAGCATGTCTTCTTCTTCCATACTTCGTCATCTCAGCAGTTACCTTCTTTCACACAACCCCATTTATACCTGAATCCGTTACAGAACTGGGGAATCGAATATAACATCTGAATTTCAAGTCTCAAAGTTAATCTGCTAAACACTTTATCATCCGAGACTAATGATGATAAGACACAAAGCAGTTTGCACTACAATAAGTAGTACATAAATCCATAATAATTTCGCCATTGTAGTACATCATTCGTTTGTCGAGTAGATGCAACCACAGGATACGCACAATTTAGGTGATTCACGGTCTCAAGATATTGAGTGACCAAACCTAAGGCAATTGTAGACAATCAGCATGACAAAGAACCCAGATACACTTGTTCAAATACGCTGAAAGCACATACATACCTTACGGTATGTTTGTTTAATAATTGCAAGCGTTGAGAATAATGTTTAGTACAGTATAATGCGATCAAGTCATCGAAATAAAACCTCGTTTAGACTATTATCCATATTATCCTATGTGAAAGATGATTTGGCGGAGAAGAATGGGATAGAGGCATGCAGCGCCGACCCCAAATAAATCGAGATAATGGCAGGTGATGGTGGTAATGATCATGATGATGTTACGCAGTCTATTAAAGAAGAATTAGCTTCAGAAACTGAGTTTAGATAATTAAAATAATACATTTTGCAGTTATCTGTTAAATTAATGAAGATCTAGAGACCTACATAAATTGCAGAGTGACCTGGTTTCCAAAGAATCTACTTCTGCGCCTAGTGCAATATTTATGCATAAAGATAAATACAGGTGGGTGGGTGCGACCAGCAAAAGGCACGTGTCCGACGTGACGTCATACTACTACAGAGGGCAGCCACCCTACTATTCCGTATCGATCGATGCAAACATTAAAAAAAATCGTAAAATGATTTCGAATTTAGACGTGTCCAAAAATTTTCTAGTTACTTACACAATTTTAACAGAATTGTCGTAACTCAAAGGTAAGTACTTTGTAAGGAATCACCTACAGAGTGAAAAGTTGATGCGAGCCCTCGAGGAAGTATAGATCTACATTTTAAATAGTGATGTTGCCAACTTTTACTCATAGAAAACATTTTTTTTTTCAAATTCTATTAAGCTATTGTTTCTGTACTGAAACATTTTTGATCAGTCGCTTGCCTGAACCAGGAGTCGAACAATTCTATTATGTCATTGTGTGTGTTCAACTTTACTGAACAGCAATTATTGCTGATGTTACCGTGTTATACAGAGTAGCTTTTTTGACTGGGACAGTATCCGAATCCTTAAAAAATATCGGAAAGTCAGCAAGCGTTATGTATGTAAAGTATGACTTAAAAAATCTAACCCTGAACGGAAAGTTCTTAGTATTTGTTTTTCATTTTATATTACAGATAGTCCTGCGGTTGTTGGAGAGCAATATTTACGAAAATGCGAAAGTTTAGTAATAGCCAGCAGCATGATCGCGAAAGAGCATAGAGAACACGGCACCGTTTTCCTCAGTCGGTCTGCTTTATATTGTGACTACGACGGCAGCTATGGACCATTCCAAATAAGGAACGGAATGTAAGGCACATTTGACTTTTTTTGTAAACCTTAGTAAGTGTAGGCTAACTCCCAGAAATATTTTAAGCTTATGCGGCTCTACTGTCTTTTTATGCCAAGCCGACAAACAGCAGAAGTCCTTATATCAATTGACTTTTGAAATTGTTTCAGAGCTTACTGTACTGGTCGAGATGGAGAAATATTAGGCGCCTGGCAGGAACCAGTTAGTACAATGGACGGAATGAATTGCAGTAAGTACCCCACTTTTTACTTAAAACTTTACACATGAAAATATAAAAACATAAGTTGGTATCTCAGTAGATCAGTACCGCATAATAGTCATAATATTCCTGAAAGATTGTCGAAGCATAGGGAGCCACGTTATGGACTTAGTCATACATTTCGACACCTGTAATGACCATGTGGCCTACCATGATGTCTTAAAGCGTTATTGTTTTACTCCTTTTCCAGTGTGGGAAAGAGATGGCGCTAGACATCCTGTATAGCTCCGTCTCTTTCCCACACTGGAATAAGAGCAAAACAATGCTGCTTTGACACGTCATGGTAGGCCAGATGATATGAATGTGCACCTGATGCGATCACCTCACTGTATTTTTCTTTTCTAACACTCTTATCTGCAATTGGTATCCCTCCAACTATCAAGTAACTGAATACGATTTAAAGTTATTCAAGTAGATAATCACTACTTTCCTCTTTAAACTATTAAAGAAAATTATGTTAATAAACGAGGTCAGTCAGAATTATAGAGATAGGACGAACTTAACTTACTTCTAAGTAAGATCTGTATAATGTTGAAAAGAGAAACGTACGAATTAGAGTAAACAAAAGTTAAAACATTCAAGTTTGAAGATATTTTTAAAACTTGTATTGCGTGGGTGCTGTTTAGGCGGAATGAGGGCCTATCCGGCTTCGGATCATACAAATTTCCTAATAATTTGCTACTACACTAGGGATGTAAATGTGCTCTTATGTTTTACGTATATACTGTTAAACCATTATCAAGAAAGAGGCTTGCAGTCATTCATACTGAAATTGTCCTAAGCTGAATTTACTTGAAAAGCCATATTGATATAGCTACTGACTTTCATTATACGACTAGTAGTGTTTTTTTTTTAAACAATTTAGTCTATTGATGTTATATGCCTAAAAAAACACAAAGATGACTACATGTACATAAAACAAGATAGGCTGGAGGGCATCAGCGTACCGTTAGCATGGTTCATTCGCATTGTGCCATCACGACCGACAGTCGGCCGTGACCCTGTTCCCGATGCGTTGTACGGTTCCACCCATCCTACCTTTCCAGCTGGAATGCGGAGACGATTTATTTATTAATAAAGGTTTACGAACACGGGGTCTACTCTCTTTCTCCGAAACGTAACTTCGGCAACGAACGAAAATTAAACGTAGTTACGTTTGTGACCCTAATCTATAGCGTTTGCGGACGCACACAAGAAGTTCGAATTCACAGACAATTAACGTGAACGAATGTTATTGTGTGCGTCCGCAAATGATTTAGAATAAGGTCACAAACGTAACTACGTTTAATTTTCGTTCGTTGCCGTAGTTAAGTTTCGGAGAAAGAGAGTAGACCCCCAGTTTCGGTATACCATACATGTACAGTAGTAATAGGTGGCATTAGCCTTGGACTTCCACAGTCGCCAATTATTCACAATACTAACATAATAATTAAATTTCATCAACATTAAAAACACAATATAACAGTAAAATTTTAAAAAAATACATTGTTCAGTTCACACACCGAAACATATGAAATCCGGTCCCCTATTACAATCAATTCAATTTTCACATTTAATGAAAGCAGAAACGCTATGAGATATTTAATAGTGACTACGGCAAGCCTCGTATTACCATAAATTACAAAATTTACGGGTTCATGTATTCTATGAATCACTTGATTTTACTAAGATTATAATACGAATCAAACTGTCGTATATTTCAAACTGTCAGCCTGAACACATTTCATGGCGAGAGTTATGAGAAATTAATTGACCGTGAACCACACCTTTACCGATAAGTCCGAAACGATTGTACAACTATTTTATTGTTGGCTAAACCTTGAAATGGAAGCCTTGACTATTTATGTTTTCTTGCCAATACAAACTGCATCTTGGGAATAGGGTTTATATTAGAAGTTACAATAATACAACTAGGAAATCGGGTCATTTGTCATGGTGGTCCAATAGACTGTGAGTGGAATGTGTGGAACCCGTTTTACTTGTTTACTGAGTTGTGATTTGAACAGATTGTGCGAGAGACACCATGGTGTACTTCCCTGCTCGTGGCATGACAGTGACCGAGACCTGCCGCTCGAACGGCAACTACCAGGCGACCCAGAACATTGGAGATGTGCACTACTGCGTCGATTCCGATGGCTATCACGGTGAATTATCTTCAACTCCACTAGAGTGTGATGAGGCCTAGTTATTCTTAATTATGTCATTGTAATTTTTGTTCACAGAATTTAGCAATTCCTCATAAATATTAAATTGTTAATTGTGTTGGCTTTTTTGTGTGTTTTATAAAATCTTAAAAGATAATAAAATTAGTATAATTTTATTTCGTTTTTTTGTGTGTTATGTGTTTTATAAAATCTTAAAAATAATAATAAAATTAACATGAATGGACACAAAATATGTCTTCATCATCATTACAGCCGAAAGACGTCCACTGCTGGACATAGGCCTCCCCCAAGTGGCGCCACATTGACTTTGGGGCCAAATATGTCTTACTTAGAACAAAAAAAAAAACTAGTATAGGGGTGTCCAAAATCTTACGTACCGGATAAATGGATGCTTATTAGACGATCCAAGCACCGCGAAGCGCTTGTCACCCGACGCCGGGGTGGCGCCGCCCTTCTGCCGCGCAATCTCTTCCATCTGGAACATGCGACTTAGGTTACCAGTGCCACTTTGAAACTGTGGCCCGACCACACCTCACCTGCTGTCATGACAAGGTCGCGATCACTTTGTTGCAAACAATCTATTGGTAAAGTTAAGCACGTGTGAGTGAGGATCGGATATTTCCATAATGTCGGTGTTCAATTCAATCAGGGTAAGGTAAAACCAGAAATATTTCAGATTCAAACTGTTCAGAAAATGTGGAAACATAACTATCGAGATTAAAATCAATATAGTCTATATTGCAATTATCTTGTAATCAGTCGCTCTACTCTTAACTCACATAAGGAATTAGGGACGCTGCTGCCCTATCTCTCCACATACCCCTGCATCATCGCTTACATCTACATGAATTTGAAGAAAACGAGGCCTCATGTTTCAGGTATTACTCTGTCACCTTAACGAGTGAATAAAGAGAGAGAACTATTGTGAAGAAGTTGAGTGTGCGACATTATGAACACAATCAGAACAACGTTTTGCTTGTATGTATGTGCTTGTTAGTTAAACTAATTATAACGATGACGAGGTTTTACCGTGTTTCTATTGTGACATACTAAATTCCTTAATGAATGGGCTATTTTTATACGCTAATCACTAAGGATCGCTAAGGATTAAGTTAATCTACCTTCAAGTTGGATGATCTTTCAGTTTCTACAAGTAGCGCACTAGCGCAAGTGGATACTGAAACATTATGTTAGTACTTGGGTCGTTTTGAGAGTACAAAATTGCCCTGGCATGCTAATATGCGGCCCCCGCTAATTAGGGCAGTGCTCCCAAGGCACAAGATACATTTTCCGCGCGGTTTAGAAAAGGACAGTAAAGAGGATTTAGATGTAGTATTCGTAGTTTCTGTCACAGTGAAATTCAGAACTTATTCACTGACTTCTGGTATAAGGGGATTCCTCTAAAATTCAATATTAAGAAACAGTGTTTAAGTTGTTTTGTAGTTGGTAACCTAATTTTCTATGAAGGTGTGCGTTACCCCACCAAATGTTGTCGAAAATGGTCATTTAAACGTTATAGGTAATTAGTTGACCAGCTTCTGTAATTGTTGCAGACATTTTTAAATTTGTGGCACTGATAGTTTTTTAGTTATTTCTCAAAAACATTTCCCGCTGGGCTAACGTTGCCCCAGCCAGACATAGCTGCGAAGTTATTCGAGATCATCATAATTTCATGAATGAAACTTCAAATGCATTTGAAGGCAATTACAAGCTATAAAATAACGTTCAAAGTAGTCTTTAGTATGTTTAGACCGTATCAGCTCATAATGTCAACTTCGCAAAATGACAACTGATCTCAAAATGACTACTTCTTAAAATGTCAAATTCGCATAGTGACTGTTACTCAAAATATCCATTTCTCAAAATGACAAACTCTCATAACGTCAACTTCTTAAAATGACAAATTCGCATAATGACAACTCCCCTTATTTCCGTTTGTGGTTCATTCACACAATCTCGTGTTACACTGTTACCTATATAACCAGATAACTAGTGTTACTTGTCGGGATATTTTTTCCCAATGGGTAACAGTGTAATACGACATGGTGGGACTGAACGGGCACAAACGGAAACTACGGGGAGTTGTCATTATGCGAATTTGTCATTTTTAGAAGTTGACATTGTAAGAAGTTGACGATATGAGAGTTTGTCATTTTGAGAAATGGACATTTTAAGAAACAGTCATTATGCGAATTTGACATTTTAAGAAGTGGACATTTTGAGATCAGTTGTCATTATGCGAAGTTGACATTATGAGCTGATACGCTTTAGACCTCTAATTCGAAGAGTTAGGACCCATTAAAGTGTAAATATTAAATTAAATAACCTTTGAACGGTGCATTATTTTTTATAGCACAACTAATTCTTAAGAAGTTGTGTACCTACAAAAGGCGATATGAATCCGCTTGACCGTTTCAGACATCCAGCAAAACCACAAACATTACTCCTGCAGGATCTCGAATAACTTCGCAGCCAAAAATAAATTAAGTTGCAACATTTATCTCGTCTAGACAACTAATACTATATAGCTAATATACAGGTAGTAACGGAAAGGGTATATACATACTTAAAGGTATGCTACAGACCATCAAACTGAACATGTTTCTCCATCGGACAAACATCGTAAGAGTGAAAAAAATATCAGCTGATACATTTAGGTCGAATAGGTATTGTAATTTTGCGTTACACCCTGTATATGTATTTCAATATTCCCATTAAAAAAGGAAATGTCTGGCTGGGGTAAAGTAACCCCAGTAGGAAAAGTTTTTGTGAATAACTAAAAAAGTTTAAGAAAAATGTGCGCAACATTTACTTAAGCTGGACAACTAATTACATAGAACATTAAAAATTACCATTTTTGACAACATTTTGCTGGGGTAACGCACACGAGTAAAAGTTAGGTATTTTTCATGTATGTATTGTGCAATGTTTTCGTTTCTTCTTAGACAAATATTGTATGAGGCATGTTTCGTTTATTTTAGCTTTTAGTACTAACATAATTACGAAATACTATTGTAAAAGTAATAGGTAGTTTTGGACATGTGTATGTTAATTCGAATCATTTTCAGGGCAGCTGTAGAAATAACTAGCGAGCTCCCGGCGACTATATTTGCGCCAAGTGGGTATTCAAATAGCTAACTATAGCTCAGTCAGAACCATTGCTATTAATTTTCGAGTTTTCTCCAACAGTGAAGTTGCGTGTGATCATAATAATATGACAATATCTTTTAGCTTTACTAACTGGTACCAAAATCAAACAATCCCGTTGTTGGGTTCGGCATACAACTTTCATCACAAAGCTTTTTAGGGTTCCGTACCCAAAGGGTCAAACGGGACCCTATTACTAAGACTTCGCTGTCCGTCCGTCCGTCCGTCTGTCACCAGGCTGTATCTCATGAACCGTGATAGTTAGCCGGTTGAAATTTCTATAGATTATGTATTTCTGTTGACGCTATAACAACAAATAATAAAAACAGAAAAAAAAAATATTTAATGGGGGCTCCCATACAAAAAAGTTTTTTTTTTTTCGTTTTTATAAAATAATAATGGTACCCTTCGTGCGCGAGTCCAACTCGCACTTGGCCGGTTTTGTATTTATTAGCTACATTTACAATGATTCTTTGGACTATTTTGAATAATAAAGAAGGGACTGTTTACTGAATGTTGGTTTCTTACAAACAGAGGTCCACGGCATGCGGCAGACCAGTTCATGGTAAGTGTACGTGCGGTTGACTGTACGATGTTGGAGCGGAGAATATGCAGGAATATTGTTTTATAAGTAAGATGGAATAATATGTTGAATAATATGGCGTATTATTAATTTGAAGGGGTTATTTTTTATACTTTATTTTCTTTTGAACTAGTGCATGTCCAGATGTGCACTACAGCCTAATAACTGGACTTAGGAAGGTATGGTGGATTCAGAAATCGAAACTTGGCATTTACAAAGTACCGTTCCAATAGAGATTTTGCCTTTTTGAACCTGTAAGCTTATTGATTAAGGCAAAAAGAAATAAAGACACTAAATAAAATTAAGTATTGAGTAACTTATTTATAAAGAATTTATAAATGTGCCGGAGGTAGTAGCGTGAAAAGGGGTCACTGGCTTGCTAATATATAGGCTTGACGTTGAAACCCGAAACCCCATAGGTACACCGCCTACTGAGCGGCAAACACAACACTATAGCCGCACACGTTTGTTTTGAAATAAAACTTATTGGTGCGTGTCTTATACGGCCTATAGGGAGGTAGATTTGGTCTTATTTGGTGAGTATGTATTATTAAGTAAGATTGATACTACCATCTGATCTGCATTTTTAGTTGGAGTAAACTATTAACATCTGGACGGTATTTAGGTTATTTTGGGTGACGAACAAAATATTTGTACCTGTCGTGTGTGTGATGTACGTAGTTTTGATAAGAATTTATCTATTCTGGATGAGGCACATACCTTTATTACATTATTTTTTTCGTATAAGATTAGTAAAGAAAAGATGGTATGAGTTAATGTTCGGCGGAGTTCATCACATATCGAGACCCCTCCCTCTATGCTTCGGAAAGCACGTTAAGCTGTTGCTGTTGATCCCAGCTGTCTTTTGTAGATCTTAATTGACAGAAGTTACCAGTGCTCAGAAGCTCGAAAGTCTGTCAACCAGTCTTACTAGGGGATCAGCAGTCGGTCCATATAAAATACTGGTATTTTGCTGCACTCAGTCAGGGCTCATTTAGGGAGACGGGTGGTGCGTGGCGCATAGGTTCCGGCATGACGCATCGGGGCGCGTTACCGGTTTTTTTTTTCGTTTACGGAGAGGCGTCGCGTGCAGCGGCTCGCGTTATACCACGCGCAAACATAAACATATGGCAGTGTATAATATTGTTTACAAAATCGCGGCATGATGCGGCGCGTGAGGAATACCGGTGCCCGCCGCTACACCCGCGGCGGATCTTGTAGCGTGTAGAGGTGTCAGCGTTGCTCGCGGCAAGCATCGCTGCGGCGCACCCGAGTTTGCAAGGAGAGGGAGGGAATACGCTTGGCACACCCCACACGAAAGGCATGTCGATTATGTACTTTAAAAAAAGATCTCTAACTCGATTAAAATCGGCGAACATCCAATCATACGATTAAGTTCTATTTGGTGTGGCAATCCAGGAATCGTGTTAAATGGAATATTGTTAAAGTGAGACAAACGAAAGAAAACGATGAAGTGTCGTTTTTAAGGTTGCGAAGCCAAAAAACCTTTATAATTTCGTTATGTGCTGGTGCAAACAGTGGGTCACTTCTTATGTTAAATAATTCGCTCTTTAGAATAGAATTATCTTCTATAAAAAGTGAATCATGTACCTACTACATTGCTCACGTCTGCTTTGTCGTTGTGCGAAACAAGACCGGTAGAAGTCTCCACTGTGGGCGTAGCGGGCACTGCCTTATGGTCTATTTGCGCGTGTGAAACTGCGTACTCCGTCGCGGGCATCGCTACGGTTTTTTCACGCCGTTTCTCCTCGAACGGAGTATTGCAGGAAACTGCAATACTCCGTTCACCTACTTTATATCGATTTGACATAATATGTCGGTGTTACATCCTTACATTCACCAATTTGGGGCATTCACAGTAAAATACATACAACGGTATCTACCGATATCTAAGCAGGGCGATGTCGCTCTAGCTAACGAGAAGTCGTTGTGAATCGAGTCGAGGGTCGTTGACGGAGGGTGGAGCGGAGGGCGCCGCGTCCGTAGTTCGGTACCCTACCACTTGGACACGCCTCGACCCCTATCGACAGCACGCGAACGATGAACAAACCGTACCGTATCGATACACATTCTTATAGGTACTTTAAACTGTCACCTACTTAGTGAGTTTGCTTAGAGAAAGAAAGAAAGAAAAAAGAAATCATTTATTTGGTTCCTCTCCCCCTTTCAGTCCAGTTACCCCAGAATATAACTCCGAATCTCAAAACTGACACAACTAAACCGTGATAAGCTTCCAGCACGGTGCGAATGCTTTCTTTTTTTTCCAGGTTCTAAAGAACGTACGCTGACTTGCTTAACCTCTTACATACATCCTCTGCATGTTTTTCCAGGTCAGTTTGTTATCAATAAAAATACCAAGGAATTTTGTAACATTTGTCTATTCTACTTTTTGTCCCTCAAATTCAACTCAGCTCCTAATTTTCATCTCCTAGACGCTGGTGAAAATGCATCACTTTTGTTTTCTGAATGTTTATGATTAAATTATTTCTATTAAGCTTTTCAATGTGTTATAAATATTGGTTTCGTAATTATTTTTGGTTCTGTATGGTGTCGGACGTAAAGAATAGCACCATCCCATGTCTTCCCGTGGGTGTCGTAAGAGGCGACTAAGGGACTTAGCAGAGAATGGGTAGCAGCGTTCTCTGTCGTGATCGCCAACCCGCCTGCCAAGCGTGGCGATTATGGCAAAACCCCCCCTTCTTGGGGGAGGCCTATGTCCAGCAGTAGACGTCTTTCGGCTGAAATAATGATGATGCATGATGATGAATTATTTTTACTGCCGCCGTACTGTCGTCTGCGAATAGGTTGCTGTTGTGGCCATAGGTTGTTGAATCTGGCGAAGCAAGTCGTTAATATAATAGGTCTTTACCTATGAAATTGCCGTATTGCAGTACAGAATTTTCAAACAAAAAAAGTTTTGATTGGCTATGAATTCTAAATTCAAATTAATTTTGTTTTAAAAATATGACATTCTATTTACAAAATCAGTCTTTTGTTTATTGATTAGCGTTGTATTTTCATTACATTTCAACATTTTTCCTCATAATGGATACTTTGAAATTTCGTGTAATTATGGAATATGAGTTCCGTCGTGGCACCAACGCGGCACAAACGACCCGTAACATCAACGACGTTTACGGAGAGAACTGTACAAACGAACGCACAACCCGTTATTGGTTTGCTCGGTTCCGTTCTGGGAATTTTGACTTGAAAAATGAACCTCGTGGTCGTCCGGAAACTTTGGTCAACAATGATGAATTAAAGGTGATTGTTGAAGCTGATGAAACTCAATCTACAGCTGAGCTGGCAGCAGCTTTTGATGTTAGCATTAAAACAATATTGGTCCATTTGCGACAGATTGGCAAGATAAAAAAGCTTGATAGATGGGTGCCCCACGAACTTAACGATCGCCAGCGCAACGTACGCGTCGAGACTTGCCTTGCGCTGCTTAACAGGCACAGAAATGAAGGAATTTTGAACCGAATTGTTACGTGCGACGAAAAATGGATTCTTTTTGACAATCGAAAGCGCTCAGCAAGTTGGTTAGATCCTGGTTCGGTACCAAAGCAATGTGCAAAACGAAAAATGACCCCTAGAAAGGTGATGGTCACAGTTTGGTGGTCTAGTGCTGGTGTGATTCATCATAGCTTTTTACAAAACGGCGAGAGCATTACTGCAGATGTGTACATTGAAGAACTGACCACAATGATGGCGAAACTCGCACGTCTGCAACCAGCTTTGGTCAATCGGTCGTCTCCACTGCTACTTCACGACAACGCGCGGCCCCATACTGCACAACAGACCGTCTCTAAGCTGCATGAGTTGGGTTTGGAAGCTCTCCCTCATCCGCCATACTCACCAGATCTGGCGCCTTCCGACTATTACTTTTTCCAAAATTTGGACAACTTTTTAGCGGGAAAAAAAATCAATTCCCGAGAGGCAGTACAAAACGCCTTTGAAGAGTATGTTGTCTCCCGTCCAGCTGATTTTTTCAAGAAGGGCATCCATAAACTGCCACAGCGTTGGCAAAGATGCATTGATTGCAGGGGTGATTACTTTGAATAAAAGAAATAAATAAGTTCGAAAAAAAAAAATACTTTAACTTTTTTCAAACAAAACGGCAATTTCATAGGTAAAGACCTAATATATCATAAAAGAAACAATAAAGTACCTTGCAGTACGCCATATTCAACTTCTCTGCAGCCGGATGGATATTTATGTTCTTATTTAGTTTTCACACATATCCTTGATACTTTTGTGTATTGCTTTCGATTAGTTAGGTATGACTTTTTTTAGATTTAAGACATTTGCTCGAATGCCGTACTTGTAAAGTTTATTTATAAGAGCGTCATGGTTTACGCAATCGAATGCTTTCGTCATATAAAATATTTATATAGCGTATACAGGCATTTCATAGTCCACACTTGGCATTACGTTATTCAGTAGATCGTATATGTATTGCCATATTGATATTTTTGTTTTTTGTGAACCCCTTTTGGTCGTCACATAAGATTTAATTTTTTATTAAGAACTTGATAGACTGTCTCGTATATATTTTTTTCATAAATTGGAAAATACTGGAATTAAGGGCACTGGCCTATAATTAGCCATGTCTTCTTTGCAATTTTTTTATGGAGTAGTTTTAAAATTACTTTTTTAAGACTATTGGAAAGGTGCCTGAGCTAATAATTGTATTCATTATGTGACTTAGAGGTACAGCAAGAAGATAAGATTAGAAGATTATAAGCACAGATACGATACTTTATCACTTGACACTGTGAGAAAGTATCACTTCTGGTACCCAAACTATGTCACGTGATTATAGCGATATATCGAACGTGTTATTTACGTAGCATACATTACAAACTTTACGGTAAGTATATTGAAAGTTAAGGCGGGATCGCAGCTAGACACGAAGTCGAAGGCATAATGAAAGTTCTATTATGCCTTTGACTTCTGGTCTGGCTGGTTCCATTATGGATCCTAGGGTGGAATGACAGATATTCACGACTATAAAGGCCAGCGCACACCGGGCATGGCAGGGCAGCGCATTTTATCTGAAGGAAAAATAAATAATAGCCAATGATTTGCGACCATTAACGAAACATCAAAAAATATTAGCAGTGACAGTTACAAAAGAAATGTTGTAAGGTGGTCAATTTACAGGTGATTTTTGATTTTATACTCAAGGACGAAATCTGAAGATACCAAAAATAATTGTGATTGGAACTATGTAGTTTAATAGGAAGGAAAATTAAACTGTTAAAGTTTAGTAGATGGTGATATTTTTATACCAAAGAGGGCCCCATTTCAACATTTCCACAGCAAGACCACCCTGCCGGGACCGGTTTAAACCGCCTGAAAACTTCACCAATCCACCAGAGTGCCTTCCACTTGGGCCCACATTGCCAACTTGATATTCTCTTATCAGACATTGAACCCAAGTCAACCAGAGCAATACCCTGCTTCCTGCGCACTTGATGATCTATTTGCTGCATCAGTGAGCGGAGTCCAGGTGGCTGAATTTAGCTTTTTGCCGTTAACCCAAATATAGCAATTAGCAATCAACTTGGATGCCCCGCTCACACCCACCACTACCCATCATGGTGCCCGCCCTATGCCTACCTTTTGGTGGATTGAATGATGGATTTTCCCACCCATACTTAAAATATGCACTTTGGAAATGGAGACAGACACCATCTCGTTATACCCTGATCACCTTTATGTGATGAACTCTAACCTAGTAACGTTAATTTGACTTTAATTGCAGATTTGATGATCACTTACTAAAGGAGACAATTCCAAATTTAC
Source organism: Cerastis rubricosa (assembly GCA_949152445.1). Lineage (NCBI taxonomy): Eukaryota > Metazoa > Arthropoda > Insecta > Lepidoptera > Noctuidae > Cerastis > Cerastis rubricosa. The sequence continues at coordinate 8,960,535 of OX424542.1, read as the reverse complement.
CCAGCTTCAGTGATTATGATGTATCTCACATTATAGAAGTAGTTAGTAATATAAGTATATAATATTGTATACATAAACATCATTGCTTGATAGGGTGGTACAAGGGGAGAAAGAGAGAATTTGGTTTAGGCGCACACTTTGTAAACATGTTTAAATAATAAATGATTTATCTTTTCTCTTGATATTTTCCGATCAAATGACACTCACTAAAAAAAAAACACTCAACTTAAATATACAAACCTTTTTAACAATGTAGGCTAAAAGTAAATTCATATGTCATGATCTTTTGTTTAACCTAATTAGGTTACTGCTGGTGGGGTAAGCAGATGTTTTGAAGCTAATTTAATAATACTTACAAAAACAAACTGTCACTAACAATATTAGTGGTGGAATCAGTAGGAAACTGAGTGCAGAGGTTCCTAGTACAGTTAAAACTTGAATGTGTTAAAGCAGAGTTTCCCGAATGGAGGGTCGCAATCCGGTACCAGGCCATCAAAATAAAATACTGGGCCGCAGCATTTCTGCCAAGTTTTAAAAAAATATGAATTTATCTATTAAAACTTAATGCAAGTAAAAAAACTGTATAAAGGCGGGCTTAATGCCTTGGGTATTTTTTACCAGTCCACCTTAGAAAAATTTGCTCCATTCGCTCAAAATAAGCGATACTGATCAATTTTACTTAATGTAATCAGCGGGGGAAGAGATTTTAAAGTATTGAGTGGGTCACTAAGGGCCAGTGTGACATTAACCGGGCCATGGCAGAATAATGTTTGGGAAACACTGTGTTATAGTGTCACAAACCTTACCAAATTATTAATTAAAGTTTTTGTTATTTTAGGAAGTTGTTTTTTACACCTTTTTTAGCATTATGACACAATTACTGAGCATTACTAAATATGAATACTTAACTCATTGGATAGGCATAAAATTAGAATGCTAAATAGGATTAGTGTGTGACAAGAATGTCACAGAAAAATAAACACTAATTAAGGAGTATCCCATGACAATGTTATAGTTTTGGTGCATACCTTTTAATTAGTAGGTACTTTTAAATGTTTAGTGTATTAATCAAACTTCTGAATATCTTCTGACAATCTTTACAAAAGGGTCAGCATTAAATTGAACACACGATATAGTACTAGAGTGTGTAGCTAATGACCTGCATATATCATTTTCATAATTCTGAATGGACAGATACAGGTTAACTCAAATCTGTTCACTTTATACTGAATATGTGAATTAATTGTTCGACATGCCTATTAATTATAAATTGTTACTGACCTTATAAGAGCGTCACGTTTTCTCCAACTTGGTGCAATCCGGTTTGCCACATCAATACAGATTTGTAACACATAACAGAATAACAGATTGCCACAATTTCACTTTTTCACAATTCTCTATAACTCTTTGTAGCTACTACACATTACATTTTTAGACCACACACCCACAAAATAGCGTACACAAACAGTATTCGGAAGCTAAAATTCTAAGTAGATGCCTATATTAAACGTCAATAACCCGGGCAAAGCGGCTGTGATGTTATAGACCTTATTATATTTCAGCACATTAGTTTTGGTTTCAATATTATTACAATAATACGCCTGTAGTGTAGCTCAATCAAAAAATATATTATGTACAGTAGATCATTTCATTCATAAATAAAATAAAACTACTTTATCCACTTCACTAGCTTTTTGCTGTTCACCCTCGCTCGTCCCGGAATGGCTGTGTTACCAGCTCAAGAGCTCTCCGAAGAAAATGTGTTGCCCCTGTTGAACCAGGACAAAAAAAAAAGTCCGATTTTTATTATTAGGAAGTAGGATTATTAGGATTACGTTCACCTGCAACGAATTTAGCAGACTCATGCGGCAATATGCACAGGTCGTAATAACAGAATGTGGAAATTTGTTCGTGGTATGGAAGTAGTACGTACTAAATATTGTATGGGCCCCTTACATTGTTCAAGTGTACCCATGTGGATCGGGCTTTAGAGCATTAAGATTAGCCCTAAGAAAATGGCTCAAATTTCACAAATGTTTGCACCAACAGCGCACTCTAGATCATTTAATTCCAGTGCGGAAATAACCATGCATCACTAAATAGTGCCAAACATGGCCTAAAAACATGTAGCTTCAGTGACCTCTGAGCTGCAAACCGATGTCTCTGTGGAGCTAGCGAAGTTTTGGACCAACAAAATATAAAATACTGTCGTGCCAGCAACACAAAGTAACAGAAGAAGAATCAGCGTACAGCACTTTTTAGTAAATTAATGGTGTCTGCATCCTTATTTTAGGGCTTTTCTGTGGGTGGATCTGCAAGATACTTTATTTGCGGGCTTTGATTTCGGCTTTCGCAAGTTGAAGGAGTATGTTACAGTCAAGTTTTGACTGTAACATACTCCTTTAAACGCGAAAGTTTGTATGAATGTATTATACCCTGGATTAACACATAGACTACTTTTTGTCCCGGTCTGCCCCCGTATTCACAAACGGTCGGATTCGATTTCGATTCGGAAAGTCGTATGTCTATCTCGCTCGCTTTCGTAATGCCAAAACAAGATAGACATACGACTTATCGAATCGAAATCGAACCCGACCGTTTGTGAATAGGGGGCCTGCGCGGGTGCAATAAATATTTCATAAGTAAGATATTCATCTAAACTAATATTTTATAGAGGAAAGATTTGTTTGTTTGTTTGCATTGAATAGGCTCCGAAACTACTGGTCCGATTTGAAAAATTCTTTCAGTGTTAGATAGCCCATTTATCGAGGAAGGCTATAGGGTATATATCATCACGCTACGACCAATAGGTAAATTTTTAGGGGTCTGTATGGTGTCGGACGTTAAGAATAGCACCATCCCATATCTTCCCGTGGGTGTCGTAAAAGGCGACTAAGAGACTTGCCAGAGAATGGGCAGCAGCGTTCTCCGTGCATTTTGCAACAACCATACTGCGATCGCCAACCCGCCTGCCAAGCGTGGCGATTATGGCATAACCCCCCTTTGGGGGAGGCCTATGTCCAGCAGTGGACATCTTTCGGCTAAAATGATGATGATGAGGTACCTTTTTGGATGGTTCGCCCTTAAGTCGTTCATCGTAGATCTGTTTCTCTTTCTCGCACTGGGTACGTAGTCCGGGGCTTTTAGATTTCAACCTTGCATTAAATATAAATAGCGATTTTTTTCTTGAATCGTGTACTTGACCTTAGCTCTCCAAATAATAAAGAAAAAAAATCCAAGACCGGATCAAGGTGAAAAAGACAAAAACGCGTTTTTGTGAACAAAAACATGGGAAAAAATGTTAACAGGACAAATTTAGTTACTTTAGGTAAATAATTGGTGACAGTAATATATTTTTTCAGAATTAAACATTTTCGTCCACGGAAATTACGGTAAAAAAAACATTAACGAAATTTTTGGATTGTACTTAAGGCAAAATTATAAACAGCGGTTTTTTTACATAAAATAACTTGTATATACATATTACACCGCCATTAAACAAATTGTACTACCGGAAGTTATTATTACCAGTTTTTTACAATAGCGGTTGAGGCAAAAAGGTAAGAGGGTTTAATTTAGTTTAACTTTCATCTAACTAAAGGCTATGTCTAACCTATTTACAAGAAAATTAAACACTTTAAAACAAATCGTGAAAAAAAACAATGTTTACGTAAAATATGTCCGCAAGCTTTATTTTTGTATTTGGCGCAGCACTTTCATAGGAATTTAATCTTTCCGAAATAGAAATAAGGTGTACAATCGCGTAACTCAATAAAATACCGACTCTCAAACAACAACACAGTCATTCGCACACAATGAACGCAGCGCTTATCTACTTTACGCACACTAGCACACGCCGTACGCGCCGCACGCTGCTTAGCGCTGACACCGTGCATCGGAACGCTCTAATCTGTTTAATTTTGGGGAATTAAGGTTTGGATTTATATATTTCTCATTATTTAATTAATTTCAATCCTGTTACATTTTTGCCGTAAGTAGTATTGATTTTCTGTAAGTCCGGAGCAGAATTTGTTTAATTTTTATAATAATAGTTAGACATGGTGATATTAATCATTTTAGCACTATTTTTGTCCTGTTAATATTTTTGCCTTAGGTACGAAGTCAAATTACATATAAGATTTTTAAACAAAAACGAATGTTCCGTGGACGAAAAATGTTTAATTTTCTGACCTACTTGTAGTACTCAATCTGTTCTACAAATACTCCAAATAAACACACCTGTTTATATTTTTTTCCACCAATTAAATACATATTAGACGTATTCTTAAATAAAAAAAAACATATACGCGGAGGTGAACTTTTCGCGAGATACAGCTTAATAAACTCTCCTGTCCATACCCTACACATTCAATGAAAAAAATCGCTGTTTTTAATTAATGCAAAGTTAGCCTAATATTCGGCGCAAATTCCCCGGACTAACGCTGCGAAGTTTAATAGAAATAGTTGTTGGTTGACAGAGACTCGTTTGTTGTTTCAGGCTGCACCACGATCGGTCGAGGTTGGGATTGGAGCACTGTTACGTTGAGTGAATCCCTTGATATTCCAGCACCTACCGGGAATGATTCAGGATCCTTTGGTGTTCAGCAGGAGTGCCTTATTGATATTCATACTGCTACTATCTTCAGGGGTACACTAGCAGATCAACGATAAAAAACTGCCTGCGAGCCGTGTGCCATGACACACATCACAAATATGTACTGTTTTACTTCCACACTGCGGTCTAACTCTATACGGTGTATTCCCGATACCCCCACTAGAACTATGTATACGCGTTGCCACTTTCGACAGCGATTTTCTTTTAGGGTTTGTACACAAAAACTGCGATGCAACGTCGCATCATAAAAATCTACAAGCTCAAACAGTACAGTTACATTCAAGGAAGAATTTAAGAAATAATTGTGAACTCTTCACGATGTAGATAAAAAAAATTGTGACATCAATGGTGAAAAAGTAACACTCAATCTGCTCACCTGAGAAAATACTATTACTCGAGTTTCTCAAAATATACTAGACTAGTGGCCCGCCCCGGCTTCGCAGGGGTATTTAACAAAAAAAATACAAAATTTAAAATTATAATACACGCAAATACACAATCATTTCTTGACATTGATTCCCCTTCCATACGCCCCGTACCCCAGTGACGCCTACATCTCATAAGGTGCTGCCTAGCTAGCTAGCTGAGCAGGGTAAGCGGCGACCACGCAACTTAATTAATACGAGCACATTTTTAAACTCGTGATATCTTTCGTATGAAATGTCCGAATTGAATAATTCAAACAGTTATATAAAGGTATTGAAGCAGTCTTGAATATGAAATAATTTATGTTGATAAGGATTAATATCAAGATACAAATAAAGAGCCTTTTCTAGCAGCGGCATTTCAATTTTTTTTTTTTAAATAAAAGAACACTTATTGTGGCATAACCATAATATGCTGTCGCGACACTTTTTGTAAATAATGATGTGTTCTGCAAAGTGTACATCATTTTATCTTATCATCAATAGTTTTCGCAGCGCAGAATATTTTAGGTTTTTTTTTTACACCTTGGCTTACATTATTGGAGTTTTAGTAAAGATCGCAATTTTTTTTTAAAACAAACAATCGAATCTTTCCTCTTTTTAATATTAGTTTAGATATATTATTAACCTTTTTGAAGTGAAACTTCTTATGCGACTTCCAACAAGGTCGCTTTAAACGTTTAACGCTACCATGGAGAGGGAATAGAAAAAGACAGAGCGAGAGTGAATGCTTGGCACACGAACGCATGCGCGTAGTATACCTGTTACAGGCCAGCGCGAGCGTGGTTCTCTTTGTGCTATAGCCTAAATTATATTTTGTGGATGGGTGATCAAGGTTAAGCGACGGTTGCCCAGGTCAGTATTTGGATGGGTGATCAACGTAAAGCAACGTTAGCCGAGGTCAGTATGTGGATGGGTGATCAAGGTTAAGCGACGGTTGGCCAGGTCAGTCTGTGGATGGGTGATCAAAGTTAAGCGACGGTTGCCCAGGTCAGTATGTGGATGGGTAGTCAAGGTTAAGCGACGGTTGCCCAGGTCAGTCTGTAGATGGGTGATCAAGGTTAAGCAACGGTAGCCGAGGTCAGTAAGTGGATGGGTGATCAAGGTTAAGCGACGGAAGCACTCATTTCCACATTACGAAGTTTCACTTCTTCCGCGCGAAGGGATTCCACGCACATTTTTTTTATCTAACGGTATCTCTTTCAAACAGTCCCGCAGCCCTGGCAGGCATCGGCCCTCTCGGACCCCTTCCGATTTGCTGACATCTGCATGAGTCGCGCGTGGAACACGAACGCGCCGTCGGCGCGGCCTCTCGAAGACGGATGGACGGTGAGCTAGCCCATTACTCACCGTCCACAGGCCCGCGCCTACGGTGCGGTGGCCGGGGGCCACTGGTTGCCCCCCGACGCCCGGGGCGTCTCCCGCGGCGGCTGGGACGTGAGGTTCTCTCCCTCCCACGTTTCGCCCCCTCCTTCGCTAGCATGCCCTGACAACCCGACTTAGTATATTTTTTTGTTTTACCTTGTTAAGATATCGATAGGTAACATAATAACATTGCTAGTGTAACTCGAGAGATCTGATGGTTATTAGGTCTGTCGAGTTAAGCTAGCTTGTTTTTTCTGTGTTCAATTAAAACGAGTATCTAGAGGAACTAAGCATGATTTATTGTTGGACGAAGTGTCCAATGTATTACCATTAAAAGAGTTATAAAAAAAACCTGTAATTGATAGGTATATTTGATTAGTCATTATTTTACAATATCTCGCAGCATCTTTTCTTCTTTTTCCAACGCGATATTACTGAGCGCCTTTTTCTAGCTTTTTGTATTCTTTTTTTGTGATATTTGTAACTTTTGCGGCCGCGTGCACTTTGTCTAGATTCTCTAGATTTTACTCTGGCACATGAACATGAAATACCTGCGCGAGTGACTGTTTCCATAGCACTGGGACATTTCTTTTTCATTTTTTTACATTTTGCGTAACACTCATCTGGTCTTGGGCAGGGAGCCGGCCGGGGTCTGTGTCTGTGGACGCTGCATGTTGGCGCTGATACGCACGGTTTTATGCTCCTAATGTCTGAGTACACAGCTGTAACATTTCACACCAGCAGTCAATAAAATGAACAAACAATAACTTTTCTAGCAGTACCAACGATCTACTTTTCTTACTTAGAGTAAACCTTGTTTTCCACATCCGTGTCCTAACCAAAGCAATAAGTCGCGTTGATATGTGACTCGTTTATTCGAATTATGGGAAAGCGCCCTTTGTCGGGCCTTCGTTTCGGCTTTTGTTGGTGATTAGGTTTGTTGAACAAATTGAATATAACGATTGCGTATTCAGGTTAGCCGAAAAAATTGACAAGACAGTCGCGTATTCGCGCGACGGTAGTTTTGGTAAGAACGCAGCCTAGAGCCGCGCCCGACCGACTTAGACGATAAGGACGTAGCGTAAAGACCTGAAGATCAAGAAGCCTTGAACCTGCCGAAACGAAAAGGTAGTGACTTAGTGGTCAAATAAAAGGAGAAACTGTTTGCAAGACCAGTCGCCTGAACCGCCAAACCAAAGTCTCGAACTCTCGACGCAGAAAAATGAGTAGACCAGACCCAAAAAAAGAAGTGGGAATTGAGGGCTGTTCTACCTGCAATTACAAAAATTTGCTACACGGTACTATATCTATAATTCCGCACGGTTATAATATAAATAAATATCGCTCAAAAAGTTATGAAATAATAACTGAAATAAAAATCTTATCCCTATGTGTTTTCGTTTTATACTGAAACGCCCAAAGGTTGCGCAACTCAAATGGACATATTTAATATGGGCAAATGACATAGAAACTGGTGCCCTGACACATTGGGGCAGGGTCATCGCAGACCACGAAGGAAATTGGGACGAAATAGATAAGATTCGACAAAACTGTAAGGAAGACGCGCGGGCTCGCGAAAAATGGAGGGAGGCCTTGTGTTGCCAGAGTAGAAAAGAGCAGACTAAAAAAAAATCAAACGCGCGACTGTGTGAGGTAAGGCACAATCGCTTTGTGTGTAAATCCAAGATTTATGGATATAATTCAGTTGGGGTATTACAAAAAAACCGACATATAACTTTATAACGATGGGTTGCGAAAAGAAAATAAAACAATTCATATAAATATTTTTATTTCTAGTACAGCTCAATGTTTACCAAAATATGCATCACTGACATCGGTGAAGGAAAACATCTTGAGGAAACCTGGATTTATGGGTAATTAATGTATGTCATCATCATCAGCCTATATTGTTCCCACTGCAGGCTGGGACGCAGGCCTCCTCTCTATGAGAGGACCATTGGGCGCCATTATGTTTGTATGTACTTAAGTCTTAAATCGCCAACCCGTCTTGAGCAAGCGTAGTGATCAATGCTCGTGCCTTATCTGTATGAGAAGAGGCCTTTGTCCAACAGTGGGGCAGTAATAGGCTGGTATTATTTTATTTATGACACTCATCAGTTAATCAAAACCTATGGGGTAAGTACCGGGTTCCCATTGACCTGGAATCGTGAAAATTGGCAAGAAATTTCTCAAAAATTATGACTAGTCTCCTAGACCGTTTTCCATTCCAGTTGTGTTAGCTAAGCTGACCTTCATAAACAATGGTTACATAGCAGAGTTCAATAAGCCAAAAATACCCGAAAAGTGGAAGGAAGTTTAGTGGTCCGATTATCATGGGAGTTTTATTTTTAGGTCCTAGAGGTGTGGAGAAGAAAATCAAAAAACAAAATTCGCCGCTCGCGACTCTTTTTTTCTTAATTACCTTTACAACTTTTTAACCGACTTCTTAAAAAGAAGATCGTTACTTATTCAACCAGCATCTTTTTTTTATGTATGTAACCCTATTTCTCCGTGATTACTGGTCCGATTTAGGTGTTTCTTTTTTTATATGGTAGAAGAAGGAGGGTCGCGTGGTTATCACATCAAAATTTTACTACCTGTACCTACTTAATTTTTGAGTTATCCGCTAAGTATATCAATTTTTTTTTTGGAATGTATTGACAATTTGCTGGGGTCTAGTTACAACATAAAATTGATACCTGACTAAGATTTATGTGAGATACCACAACTAAAAAGGTTAAATAAAAACTTAACTTAGGAAAATAACTTTACATTCGGAAGTCGGTGGCAAAAATGTCCATGAAACAAACAAAACTCACCAAATCCGAAAGTACATAAAGTAATTTACGACATTTTAAGTGTTTTATTGGAAGTCGTTTTTTTTTCTTTGCTAAAAAGTTTTTTGTTCCTTTTATGGATAACTTGAAATTTAACGAATTCATATTGCGGCGTATTAGTGTGACCTGTGTGCATCCATTAAATGCCTGTTTGGCCTGTTTTTGTTCATTGCCGTCAATTAAACGCATTTAAAAAAATCTCGTTTTCTTCAATTATTTTTTAAGATTAATAGACATCTTTTGTATTTAGTAACTGATACTTTTTCAAGTACAACTGAAAAAAAAAAAACAAGAAAACGACATTCATGAGTGTTAGTGATTAAAAATTCATTCGCAAATTTCAAAAAATACAAAAGCAATTTTATAAAAAAAATATTTGGATAATCTATCTATACCAATATTATAAAGCTGAAGAGTTTGTTTGTTTGCTTGAAAGCGCTAATCTCAAGAACTACTGGTCCGATTTGAAAAAATATTTCAGCGTTATATACAGGGTGTAACGGAAAGGGTATATACATACTTAAGGATGTGCTACAGACCATCAAACTGAACATGTTTCTCCATGGGACCAACATCGTCATAGCGAAATAAATATCAGCTGCCCCATACATTCGGGTCGAATAGGTATTGAAATTTTGTATGTAGTATGGGGCAGCTGATAATTTTTTCGTTAATACGATGTTTGTTTGTGGAGAAACATGGTCAGTTTGATGGTCTGTAGCACACCCTTAAGTCTGTATATACCCTTTCCGTTACACCCTGTATAGCCCATTTATCGAGGAAGGCTATATATTATCACGCTGCGACCAACAGGAGCAGAGCAGCAATGAAAAATGTAGCGAATACGAGGAAAATGTGACGCAGATGAAGTTGCGCGGGACAGCTAGTTGATAAATAAGTAATATTAGTTATATTGCTGAAGAGTAAAACATGACAAAAGGAATCTATCGCTTAGAATCGGGAGCGGTACTGTATCGGTATGTCGGAATTAGTATTAAATGGGGCGCAGCCGCGCAGAGACCCAAGCTTGCAACTAATCCTAGATACAAATTGTGAGAAATGGTTAGGTACGTCATAACTACCTACTTATAATTATTTATGTAAATTATTTACCAGTAGCCCCATTCCACCTTCGTCAACAATAATCACCATTTATCGAGAACTTTTTTTTCAGTTTTTTTCTCTGTAAATAGCTAACAGAATAAGGATTTTTCCAAGATAGTATTTATGTCCAGCATCATAGAAATATTTGGATTTAAATGCCATCTTTAACTATTACATAGTCTGTATGGTATCACACTTAAAATTCTACAATGACACATATCGTAATAAATACCTAAACTAGTTAGATTCAAACTAAGCAACAATTGTATTGATGTACCACATTCATATGAGGATTGAAATGATCAGTGAGGTTTAGTCTAGGATCTACGTATTGGAATTATAAACTGAAGCATTAACGCTAAAATATGCTGGAAGATGTCTTCAAGGTTCTGGATTGTAGAGTGCTAGGCATCAACGTCAATGGCGAGTACATCTCTCACCTTCGATTTGCCGATGATATAGTGGTCATGGCTGAGACCATGGAGGACCTCAGTACAATGCTCGATGACCTCAGTAGAGCTCAGTAGAGCTTCCGAAAGACTGGGTCTTAAAATGAGCATGGACAAAACCAAGGTCATGTTGAACACCCACTTCTATCAAGATCGGAGACTCTACACTCGAAGTTGTAGACGAATATGTCTACCTGGGACAAACAGTCCAGTTGGGTAGGTCTAACGTCGAGAAAGAGGCCAATCGTCGAATCCGACTCGGCTGGGCTGCGTTCGGGAACTTGCGTGATATCTTCTCGTTGAACTTACCGCAGTGTCTGGAGACGATAGTCTATGACCAGTGTGTGTTGCCAGTGATTACATAAGGGGGACCGAAACGTGGTCGCTCACAATGGGCCTCATCAGAAGGCTTAAAGTCACCCAAAGGGCAATGGAGAGGGCTATGCTCAGTTTCCTTGCGTGATCAAATCAGAAATGAGGACATCCGCAAGAGAACCAAGGTTACCGACGTAGCCCGAAGAATTGCCAAACTTAAGTGGCAGTGGGCAGGGCACATTGCTCGCAGAACGGATGGCCGATGAGGCCGAAAAGTTCTGGAATGGTGACCGCGAACCGGAAGACGATGCGTTGGAAGGCCACCCACAAGGTGGACCGATGACCTGGTGAGGGTTGCGGGGATCCGCTGGATGCGAGTCGCACGGGATGGGTCAATGTGGCGACACTTGCGGGAGGCCTATGTCTAGCAGTGGACGTCTTTCGGCTGAAATGATGATGATGATGATGAACGGTAGAATAAATCCTTTGAAATTTTCTGTAGAGTTCCCGATATTTGCGACTGAATTTTTAGTCACTTTACTCATAAATGTGATTTTCTTGAACATTTTTATGCCTAGTTATCTGCGAAAAAGTATCAGTTACCAAGGACATAAGAAACCTTAGTCTAAAAATTCGGAAGCTGGACGCAGTGCGTTGTGCGGTTCAATAAATACAATTATGTGGTGATGTATGAGAGCGTTACTTGCGGCGGAGCCCGCAGATGACATTGCCACTACGCATGCGGCGTTCAACGCGACGGGCGGCGCACGCAGCGTTGCGGTCAGCCAGTTACTTTGTTCACGGAGTAGCGGCGTGTGAAACCTAAGGATACCCGCGACGGACCGCGCGGCATTGAATGCGCCGCTTCACGCACCTCCGTCGGAATTAGGGAGAATTATTTCTAGTTAGTACTTGCATCGAAATGTTCATATTAAAATTCAAATGCGCACACGCAAGGGGAGATCCTTGCGTGTGCGCATTTGAATTTTGCAACTTCGGACATCCGATGTCGGGTGGTTTAAATTTGTGTAAAAGCAAGTCATTTTTTATTTAATAAATCACGGGATTTGTCTGCTCTTTAAAATTTATCTCGGGATTTGAGGCATTCTACTTTATTCTTTCGCTGTATGAAATCAGTGTAAGTACACAAATAACTCTACCTAATTCCGAACTCTGGTTATAAAGCGGGCCGCGGGCACTGTTTACTGAGAGGCGGCCCTCTCAGTAAATGGCAAAAACGCGGAACCCCACGCGCAATGCACTGCATCTCCAACTGGTATTAGAACATTAGTAGAGCGTAGCCAAGAGTCGCGGGCAGGAGCGACGAGTTTTCCAAGGATATTTTGTATTTGCGCACGATATTTAGCTGACGCCCTCAACGGTAAATAAAAATCATTCCATACCCATCAGACATTGTTACAAACTTCGTTAACTTTTTTGGTCGAAAGCAATTGACTATTAAGCGATTCTCAACTCAACACGACACCGCTCCTCCGCGCGGTTCCGCGGTAGGTACGCGTGTTATGGCTACTATACATTATGCCAACGGCACAGGTGGCTGGTATTTGCCGCCCCATTATCGTAAGATAGAAAACACCAGGTAAGCCACCATATAGTGTTGAGACTTAAGAACCTTTAAGGATGAACGGATTCCGTACAAGTCAATGGGAAGTGGGATCCACTAAACCACTCTTCCGTGCGGACGAGCGGTGTTCTATGAGAATAGCCTAAGGTATGTAGATCGATTAAACTGTGTTCCAGCTTCTAGATTCTTCAGCCGTTCTTGATTTCTTTTTTCACGAGAAGACATTTAAACTGCTGCTAGTTTACTGAACTTATCTTTTTTTCCGCACTTTCTTCCAAGAGACTTTTATCGTATGGATACAGGATAGAGCGCTAGAAGGCTCGAGATTTCTAGTATGCATCGTCTGATCCGGGTATGTGTATGGATATCCACATCCAGTCAAGGGAAAATTGCAGCGCTTTTATTATATGTTTGAAAGATAAGCCACAGCATAATCGTATCCTTATGGAGGTACTGTAAATAAATTCAATACGTTTTATGGATTCAGTTAATAAGTTGCCTTGACGGCTACATTAATTAATAAAAATCTAGATATAATATTGGTAGGCACCTACATACATACCTACTACAAGCAATCGTTATATCATAAAGAAGCCAGCCTCGCTCAATACCTACTTTCAAATATTATGAATTATGATACTATACTATCAAATGATATCCATCTTACCCGAAACGTTGCCAATTTATGGTGCACAATTCCATTCAACGTCCATATCATTCGAAATAAGTTTTTTGCCATTTAGTAGGCAGTGTTCACACTCACAGGGAGGATAGAGTGCAATAAAACAAGCAGCTTATTTTGTAAATGTTGTTACTATATTAAGATAATAGTATAGTTGAAATGTTAATGTAATGATAATTAATTACTTCTCTTTCAGTCTGAACATAATCCTCTTTACAATATTGTACATCGTCTCTTTTTCAGCCGGCCTCGATGACCACGTCCCGCACAACATTGCTCTTGTCTTTTCGATTGTCCCAGTTTTCTCGTATACTTTAAATATGAGTGTGTTCCCTTTAGTTTATCAGTCCTCCTCATTTTTGCTTCACGTCTTTTTCTTCTTAAATATTTTGTAACGTGTGCCCTTCTGTCTCGTTCGGATTCTACTCTTCTTTTTTTTGGTCTTCCACACGCGGTGCATTCCGACCTTGCTCTTGTTGCCATAATAGATGCTGCACTGGGGCATGGCTTTGATCCCTTCGACGTAGTTTTCCTCAGGCATCTTTCTGGGTTTTGGCAGATCGGCGGGCGTGGGTGGCAACGGTTCTGTTGACATGACGGAGACAACACGCATGGTGGGTGCATAGACGGAGCCATTGATACAGATTAGTTATTACTCTGCAATAAAAATATTAATTAATTAAATTTATTGTAAATCACCTTAAAATATCTATCAATGGAAGCCAGCGTCAAGAAAATTATTAAACTGCCACTCATTCTACGAATTATATTTTAGACAAAATAATTAAATACAACTTACCTACCACAGATTGAAGCAAACCATCAAACACTGAAATCGTAAAACATAAAACCGGAGTACTTACGAATAATCGAAATTACATAATTATAATGAATTGTGCCACCACAGCATTAGCAAACTAAGTTGGTATAACGTGAATGACTGAGTGATACTTACAATATCTGCTCGGTCGACTCATGATGATGTAATTATCTAGTTAGTCCGCCGGCTTCAAAATTTAAGGTAGGTACTCTAAAGTTGAAAGAAAAAGATATTCTTTGAGTCAATCCTTTTGGAGAGGTGAAGAACTAAAGTTAAATGAGCTGTAGTGTATATGTAACGATTAGAGTAATCAGTAATGCAGTTAGTACCTATTAATAAAGAGCACAAAGTATGGAAGCGCGTTGTCACGTGAAAGATGGGTACGGTGTCCCATTTGTTGTGCTCTTTTTACAAGGGAAAACCGATGATCAATTCGTGACCCCTTAAGGACTATCTAAACCCGTGCAGTATACGACCGGCCAACAGCACAGTTATCTGTGACACGCTGTACTTACACATTTATTTTTCCCGCCCGCCAATTACAGAAAGTAGAACAATATTAATTATCACGGAAACAAACTATTACATCTTTCCGCCTTTCCGCACTTTCCCTCGGAAAATTGATTAAAACCTTGATAACGCGGGAATTATTAATAGTGACCGGTCAATATGATAGATTTATCACTTTAATATAGTAGTTTCTGGGTATCAATAATGACCGGTTATTATTAATAATTCTGAATGAACCACACTGATCGTAACATATACATTATTATAGATAGCACCAAAGATTTCAATTATATCTGACGCACCTTACTAAACTTTTAAACATTTACTTTTGTTCACCACTTAACCGTAATGCAAAGCACTCACAACTTTGTACAAAAGTTCAAAGCCTGTCGCGCGAATGTAATTTAGTGTTTGAAGAAGTCTTATTAACTCACTATCGGACTCATATTTATAACGTAAACAAATTCATACACTTGGGATTCGATAAAGAAGCATTTTTCTGTCATTGCATTTGAACTTTTGTATGAGACTAACACATGTCTGTTACATTTTAAAACGAATTAATTATGAGTGGCAGTCATATTTACACGAGGCTGGCTCCTTTTATGAATAAAATCAATCTACATTTGCAGGCTTCTTTGTACAAAGCTGTATTAGTGTCTACTTAGGTTAGAAAATCTAAATACTCAATTATTGTGATTACTTACCCATGATATGTTAAGGTCTAAAGTGTTTTGGTGACTATTAAGTAGGTATTATTGTTTCATTTTGGTTTATTTTAGTTTATATTGTTAATTTAACCATTTTGCGTGACATCCGGACTTACATTTTTGATCTTCTATTTTCAATATTGACATAAGCTATTCTTAATCTTCTTTTGCCTGTCTATTTTTACACATGGTTGTGCCGCAAAAAAAGTTTAGTTTTCATATAAATTATCAGCAAACTTTACTACTCCTTCAAAAAGTTCACTCGTAAAACATCATCATCATCTGCCGTTTTCCCAACTATGTTAGACTCGGGTTCCAGTCTAGCCGGATGCAGCTGAATACCAGTATTTTACAAGGAGCGACTGCCTCTCTCACATCAACAACCAAGTTAGTACTGGGTAATACGATACCTACTCCTTGGTGAAACTGGTAAAACATTTAACAAAAACTACAGTTAAAAACCGACAAAAGTGGCTGTTGAATCAATAACAGTGAAGGGTTCCGTAGTCGGTATGAGAATAGGTACAGCATTGATCATTCTAAAAATGCTGAAAAATGTGTTTTATTGTTATCATAAAATAAGTATTCCAAGTCTCAAAAACATATCGACTTAGATTATTAAAAAGCCAGTTACAAACATTACGTGTAACATGCAATAGGTACATTGCACATCGAGTGTTGTGAATTGTTTTTTCACCAGTCGTCGATTGTTTATGGTACTTGGTATTTTTTTGTTGTTTTTTTTCACTACACTATTTTGTAGAGGTAGGTACAGTCTGCAAAGGAGATAAGTAAACAAGTACGCATACTAGTAGTATAAGAACTTTGTTACTTATCTCATTTGCAGACCGTACATACAACAATAACTTATTTCTAATTTTCATCGATGTAATGCCAAATTGCCAATACTTAACTACAATAGGCTTTTGGTCTGTAGGCGGTGCTAGCGGTGCCCAGGCACAGGGCGCAGACCCTGGAGGGGCACAGAAAAGGCCAGATCAGGGCCACTAACAATGGGCGCGGTTATAGCAGCTCGCACCGAGCGCATAAAAGGCTAATTACGACACTGCATCAAATAAAACTCAAGGATTAACAAGCTAAGCCTTTATTAAGCTTATAATTTTGTGTACATTGAATTTTGTACGGAAATAAGAAATAAACAGCTTATGAATATACAGTCGTAACACTACAATATTTAACATAAAAAATAACTCTGTAGTTGATCAAATACACTTTGATTAGTTTCTAAACGTAGCCGTCAAAATAAGGATACGTCTTGGATTTCCAACTCGCATACATAAAAGTTTAATACATACTAAACCTATACTATCGTTGCAATAATTTTAGCTAAGTAAGTCTATAGGTACTTAATTATGGTTACAGCAAAATATTGGTCGGTGTTGGAACCTCCAAAATGATTTTTCGAACATTTTACCTGACCACTATGCAATATTTTTTTTTAGTTTGTTTTGTTTATTAAAGTTATTTCCCGGGCCAAGGACCAATACTTTTGTTAAATAATTAAGTATAAAACTGTGGTATAAATTCAGGTATCATCTAGAATAATTTTATTGATACAGTAGCAAATAGTAGATAACAGTATTAAATTTTTAGAAAAATGGTTAGAAATCTCTCGGTGCCTTCATTTTAACGGCCATATTTACGGATAACAGTGAAAGTGAATATAATTGTAGATTAATAGATTTAATTTACTTTATCAAGAAATATCACATAAATAATAAACGTAATCAACTTTAATATTTTCTATATTTTATAATAGCATTACCATGGGCCCATTCGTACAAAGCCTTTTGATTATAATATTTGTTACCTCTGAAATACTAACATTCACATTCTTTGGCTCCACTACAGTTTTGATTACATAAATACGGCCAGTGTAAATGTTTTGCTAAATCTTATTTTTTGTAATTTACATATTATAATTAAGAAAATCAGTGTGCAGTGAAGATAGTGATAAAATCTGTCAAGTTGTCAGCAAAGCCATAGACGTCCGTCCAGGGCAAAATTATTTGGTAAGTATGGATCAAAAACGAGTCTCTCTACATGTTAACAGTTTTAAATGGTAACATGTTTCTGCTATGAAAGAATGGAATGTGTTTGACAATGGCTCGACCTATTAATACCATCACTGTACAATCACAAGCATTACTAAGTAAACTTGTTTTGAATAGGATACGTTTATTTATATCTACAGATTCCAAAATATCCGCATTGATGAAATACTCCTGCTACTTTACTTAGGACTTTACCTTTAATTAAGGACTATTTTTGCGAAATTGTTTAGATGTTAAGTTATTTTTCGGAATTTCGGAAAAAAAGAATATACTTGAGACATATTGTTTGACGCCCAAAAAAATCTATTAATACTTGTAAATTTCTAATATTGATAGACGTTTCGTGACTATGATTGACGTTAATACTCCATACGCAAGTAGAACTCGTCTCGACCCTTCATACAAGATGATTTCGGTGGCATTTGGAAATGTGGACAATGCATTAATTTTCTTTCTTTGTAAGTGACTCCTGATAGGTCGGCGGTTGATCCTGTAATATAGAAATTGTATATTCAATAAATCAATTAAATTAGTCATTAGGTCAGGCGCGCTTCACACATTTCCGGGTCGACCTGACTCGTCACGAATACCTGGTAGGCTGTGGGCCATCTAATATCCCACAGGCGTTAAAATAAAATTAAGAAAAAAGAAACCAACATAACAACAGAAATCCTGACCTATCACAGGCGGAATGCAACCTTTTTCTGAATAAAACGCCAGAGTTTTTCCTATCTATTTGGGATTTATTTTGTCCATGCATAGAAGAAACCAATCCCAATGGACGCGGGGAGCTAAAAGTTCCGAGCTCGCTTCGCTCTGGTATCCTGCATTCTCCAAATATAAGCTTTTCTGCATACGTAGACAAAGATAGCCCCTCTATAGCGCATCGCACACAGCACACAGGCAGCGTCGCGGCATGGTCGAAGCTAGAGTTTTATTCGAGTCGGGTATACTCGTGGTTTCACGGTTTCTTCTCGCGGCTACATCCGAAACTAACAAGACAATGGAGTACCAATCGTGGCGCGGGCATACTGAGGCAGCCCACTGCCCGCCGTCACGTCTCCCGTGCCGCACCTCAGGTATGAGGTCAGGTATGTGCGCACTGCCACTTACTTTTAAAGAAAAACTAGATGCGGCGCGCCACCTGGGCGCCCGCGGCGCGACCCAGTCACGATTCTTGATCGTGTGAGCGACGCCCCTTACATTTATGAGGCGCTCACTTATGACTCTAGAGGGCCTTTCTCCATACAAACGTATTCCGCTCCGTTTTCTTCGTGGATAATGCGTCTAGAGCAATATTTTTTTTCCAAAAAATCTAGGTCTTATTAATACATGCCCCTATCATTTCTTTTTTTTCAAAACATAATTACTAAAAGAATTATGACAATCCAAAAACCCGAAAAAAAACCCCGTTTTTACCGCCATGTTCAGACGACTATCAGACAAATTATATAAGTTTTTAACAAAAAAGAAAATAATAGAAGCATAGATATACTTTTCCTCTAAATTTTGATATAAGAATTATTTAAATCAGTTTAGTTTTGAAGAAGAAAACAGCTGAATACAAAACTTTTGGTCAAACAGGTAAAATCAGCCTGAGCTGTAGTTGTCCCTTTCGCACTTTACGGGGGCTTGGTCGGGCGCAGTGGTTTCTTCAAATTCCTCGGGCGTAGAGTCCCCTCTTAATGTGCACCTCTTTCTAAATCAGTCTCACATATTTGCCTAATTTCAACATGAATGATGTACCCAAGATCTTGTAGAAATAACTTGATTTAAAAGATTGACCATAGAGTTTCTTATCCATTCTTCTCCATGGAGATCTACGCTTTGGAATGGGCCACTACAATACTTTCACAAGTGATTATGCCTAGTGACTTCATCCTTTTGTTTTTGACCTTCAAAAGTGCCAGTTACCGTCTATTTGCTTTGAGTTTGAGCACAGTTTGAGTCTGGAGTGAAAAAATCAAACTCACTTGGTGGGGCAGAAGATGCACCCCATCTGAAATTAATTCTGTCGACGCCCATGTGGCAAATGTGTGAAACACGCCTAGACCAGACGATAAAACGCCAGACAATAAAATATGGAAATGAGTGTTCAATTAATTGTTTTTATATCCTACTGTTTTTATATCCTACTGAATTTATGTTGACTTGTGTACTTACGTCGTATGGCGGTGGCACGTATGCTGTCTGAGGCCTGTTAGGGTCGTAATAGGCGCTTTGTGCAGCCTCTGCAGCTTTAGCATCTGTAAATGATAGTGACACTACTGCAGCAACAAATACACGGAACAAATTTACGCTACAATACCTAACTAAACTAACCTTCAATTCAGAATATTACATTATTTTAGTACCATTATACAAATTTTATATAATGGTACTTATTACACATTTTATATATAATGGTACATTCCAGCTAAACCCTGGTTTGTGAAAAATAAGAAACTGGATAAATTAACCACGTCAATTATTATAATAATATTCAATTATTATACGCCTCAGACTAGGACACGTTTGCTCCTCAGTGTTTTTAGCTAAATGTGGTGTAGAAGAGGGCACTCTGGAACATATATTTTTCTTTTGCCCTAATCTTTTAGTCCCCCTATATGATTTACTCCCTCCTAATTTTCCCAGACCTATTAACACTCGTCGATTCCCCACTAATTAAATCGCTCCAAAAATGTTTTTTATTAAATAACATTAAACTTTAATAGTGGATTTATGTGCAGTTATTTGAATCACTATGGTTCATTGTGATCGTCTTTTAATAAAATTAATTTGTGTTGTCTGTGATCACTAACAATTATATTTACTATATTACTAACAATTAATATATTTATTGTGTTGTCTTTCTGGGTTAGGTACCCACTCACATAGACCCAACTGCCCCCGAACCCCGACCGACCCGACGCACAGTGGAACGAATGTATGGGAGCGGTTGGACGTAGACATGTCCGAAAAATAAGAGTAAAATTATGACAAACTAATGATGCCATCTTATTCGATTACTTAATGCCTTCGTAAATTGTGGTGATGAATTTCTTCATAACTCCCATATTTCAGGAGTAATTTGAGAAAATGTGAAATTTTACTATGAAAATGAGTGTATCGAGCTCTCTCCCTCCTGATTCCGGGCTTGTTTCAAGTAGCGGTCTCTAATATCGTAATGCTATTACTAAGAGCTATATTTAATACTAAGACACATAGTGCGCCAAATGTGCACTTTCTGGGATAAAAGGAAATGAAAATTTAAAAAAAAAAACGTTTTTTCCCCATTTGTATTTACTTTAAACCGCAGACAGACTTATTAAGAGGTCTATAAATATATTATATATATACAGAAATATATATTAACAAAAATATTCACAAGAACTGATGAGAGTATGACTTTTAAGTAAGTTGATAATAAATTACCTAGTTTCATTAAAAGTACAATAAATAATTAAGATGTAAGCTCTAATTTACTAAGTTACACATTTTAAAACAATAACATCATTTAATTATCTTCGTCATCATCATCATCATCAATTAATTCAAATTCAGAATCGATGTCCGCTAAATCATTTATGTTAACAAATTCGATATCACTTTTCTCAGAATCCGTAAGCTCATAAAATTCCTTAAAAGAATATTTTTTTACAAACTTATTTCCTTTTGGACGGATACTTGTAACAAGTGGATCAGAAGACAGTAAAAGATTGTGCATAATATCTTCATTGCATGAGATACTGCTATGCTTTCGAGAATGCCCCTCTCTATATTTTCTAAAATCTTTATTTCTAGCCTCAGATGCCTCTTCGGATAGAAAACCAATGGGCACAATTGACATGTTCTGAACTATGTCTGGCCCATGCATTAAAATTTTATGAAGTGAAGAAGGCATATAATACCATGGGTATAACTCCACGTAAAGCTTAGCAGTATCAAAGCAGAACTCTCGGAATTTAGTTACGTTGATCTTCTCTCCTGATGAAATACACTGCAAGATCACACAGATTTTTCTTAAAAGCATAGCATCTATTCCGGTCAGTTCAGCAGATTTAGTGTAGTTTTCAAAAAATCTCCTTGCCGAGTTGCCATTGTTGGTGGATCCACTGCCTTGTTTCACAACATCGAGAAGTAAGCCCGTTTCTCTTCTTACAGCCTCTTGAACTCTTTTCTTCCTGTCATCAACTTGCCTTTTTGCTATATCACCCCTTACTTGCCATGATTTTATGTCTAATTTGTAGGAAATGTGTAATAAGCATTCCATTGAATCCAAGCGTGAAGGGTGCTTAAGCTATATTTATACATGTCCTCGTTTGCGTGTTTATCTTTGATTAACTCTAAATTATTCATTTCTTTAGGACAAGCCTTGCATATGTCACACACTGAAGCTGCTGTATTGGATATAATGGAATGAATTTTACCATCAATCATTGTCAACAGCAGTTGGTGTTTGACACTAATTCCATCAGTGATGGTGGATGGAGTTAAGGCTTCAATCTCTGCTTCGATTTCAGCCATCTCTCTCTGCACATTTTCTTTGGTTTCCTTTATAAACTTAAACAATATTGGCCGGCAAAATGAAGTGGAAGATGGTCGCTCGTTTTCCCAAATTGTTACAACTTTTGAGACGAGCCGCAGTGGTACAAGACTAATCATAAAATTACTAGCAAGATCGATTTGCTCATCTTCACTCGTCCTTTGATGATAAATGCTTTGGCTAGATGATCCGTCAAAACCCCATTTGCTGGTCAATACGAGCTGTTGATTGGGATCAACAGGGGTTTCTAACGACCTAATAAGTCTTCTTGAGGTTAAATCCATCAAGGCTTGTAATTTGATTTTTGCAGAGCTCTCTGTAACTGTGAGATCTTCTTTGGCCGGATAGCACTTAATTTTTTCTTTAACCAACATGTAGTAACTCGGGTATTGAAGAGCTCCTTCTTGAGTGTTGAAATCCCGAAGAGTGTTATAGCGCCATTTCGATAAGTTCATCGATACATAAAGAGCCAATGCCTTCAAAGGGGATATTTCCCGTACCTGAATTGATTTACCTTCAATGAAGGCTTTGATTTTTGAGGCCTCTTCTGGATTCTCCGTCAAGTATTTCATAACATAAGCTGTATCGCTTTGTCCTGCCTTTTGAAGCGCCCTTTCGGCCGAAAACATAATTTCAGCGCTGCTACTGCTGCATGAAAGACTATCTTCAGTGCGTCTTCTTTTTGCCGGTTACTAAGGTCCTCAAAAGATTTACGAGGACTAGGATGTGTACAAGTTGAAGCATCAGATTTAGCAGGAGAAATTATGGGCTCGATTACGTCACTTATATTTTCTGTAGAAGGTTCCATATTTTCATTCTGTAATTCCGGCCATTGAATTGCAGCCTGTAGCCAAATCTCATGTTTCTTCCGAAACTTATCTGTGCTTCTTCCAGACTTTGTCCATTTTGCATAAATGCGGTAGCAAAATCGACGACACCAGTCTTTTAAACTTGTTTCAGCACTTTCACATAACTGAACACAACTGTTATCTTTTAAAACACTGAACAAATAGTTAAAGTCGCGTAAATCTTTATGTGCGCGTGCGCATAAAGCAACGTGAATATCAAGATTTGTATTAAAATTTGGAAAATACATTGCGAGATTAGCTTGGATACAACGAGGTGTAAATCAACACTGATTTTAAAGTTACTAATAGTGACCTATTTATATAAAATCCAGGTATCCCAGGTATCCTTTGTTAAATATTGCAAGGTAATTAGTTATTGTGATAATTAGTAAATGATGCATGCTAAATTAGTGTATTAAGAGCCATTTAGTAATTAAATAATAGCAATGTTCTTATCAGTAATCATTAGTGCATCAGTTTTATATGTAAACCTTAAGTCCCTAATTATATATCCTAATTAGCTTATATCTTCTCTAATTGGCTGCTCAGAAATGTTATTGTAATAAGGTAAACCTTTAGAAAAACGGTTTTAATCAACAAAATAAACAAAAAATAAAAAAAATTGTGTTATAAAATAAACATCATTCTTTATCCAAGAAAGTGCACATTTGGCGCACTATGTGTCTTAGTATTAAATATAGCTCTTAGTATTAGCATTATGATATTAGAGACCGCTACTTGAAACAAGCCCGGAATCAGGAGGGAGAGAGCTCGATACACTCATTTTCATAGTAAAATTTCACATTTTCTCAAATTACTCCCGAAATATGGGAGTTATGAAGAAATTCATCACCACAAGTTATGAAGGCATTAAGTAATCGAATAAGATGGCGTCATTAGTTTGGCATAATTTTACTCTTTTTTTTCGGACATGTCTACGTCCAACCGCTCCCATACATTCGTTCCACTGTGCGACGGCCCGAACTGGGCTGTATAACCGGTCAACCTCAACGGATACACTTTGTTTACCTCAACCTTGACATTGACAGAATCATCGATAAAAAGATGGAGCCATTACCATAAAATTAGAATTGGAATATAATGGTACTAGCTGTCCCGGGCAACTTCGTTAGCGTCACATTTTCCCCGTTTTCGCAATATTTTTCACTGCTGCTCCGCTCCTATGCAGCGCCATCTATTGAATACGTACTCAACCCAACAGATACCGCCATCTGTTAGAATTGTTTAGAGCTAACAGACAATTGTGACTTAATTTGCAATAAAATAATATTGTGACTATAAATTGAGATGTAAGCTATCCTATCTTTCAAGTTGGATCAAACTGCACACGGTGTGCAAATGTGATTAAAATCGGTTAAGTAGTTTAGGAGTCCATCCCCGACAAACAACGTGACACGTAATTTATATATATATATAATATAAGAAACATAGATGTGTGAGACACGCTCTTAACACTTGCTCACGACAAATTAGTTGAGTACCTATATGTAAGTGCAAATTAAATGTGTAACATTCTGAATTCAAGCATAATTATTTTAAATCAAATATACTCTAGTCGTATTGAATCTCACTTATCTAATGATAATAATCTAAAGCATTAAAAGAAACTAATACGCATGACTTATTACGCTCATAATAATAGTTAGATTTACAGATTACGAATATGTTTGCAAAAGCCTGCTACTCACAGTGGAGCCTCGGCTTGATCATTTGATTAATTCATATATTCACGAAAGCTGTACAGTAAACACGATTAAAACAAAAATTAAAACACTTCAGAACTTAACACAGCAGTATTTACTTAAATCAGGTAACCTGTGTTTAATTTTAAAGAATTTTGAATTTAGAATAGATTGAGCCTCACCACTGGATGACATGCCAGCCGGGGCTCCAGGATAGCCGGGCGGGGCTGAGGGTCCGTGCATGAATGCCGCACCTGTGGGGGAGGGACTATCCTGCGGGCTGACACCGGAGTACCCCGTGCCCGGCGGGTACGCCCTGCCCGACACGCCGGGGTACGGCGGAGGGTTGTTGGACACGAATACTGAATTTGGTGGCGGCTGATCAGGGAAAGTCTGGAAATATAATTTACACATTTATTATTTTCAAAAGTATCTTGGTTAATATCTTTTATAGGAAGCAAAACTTAAGAGGAAAGCGTTAAGTGTGGATCTCGCCAAATTCAAATTTTCTGTTTCTGTTGGATGTTGATGATCGATTGACTTGTGATCGTAACAAAAAATGTATTTACAGAACTATAATCATGAATACTCCAATAATAATATAATTCTCTAAATGACGACTTGTATCATCATGAAAGAAACTTTAGACATTGAACTTATTGATGATTTTCTACTATCCAAAAGTTCAGAGGTAGCACAGATAGACAGTAGCTTAGTACTCGTAGGTATGTGAACAAGTGATACTAACTGTGTAGGGAGGCACCCATCCATAGTATCCCTGTGGAGGTGGCGCGTACGCCGGCGGAGGCGCCGCATACCACGGCCCGGTCGGCGGGGTGTAGGGCGGCGGCTGTGCGTCTGCCGCCGCGTGACGGGTTGCTGCGAAGCAAATGTTCAATAAACATGTGCAAGTGTACTATAACTATTATACAACAAGAACAGAGAGTTATTGTAAGTTTAACAAACTCTGTATCTACTATGACGTACTCTATCAATTTGAATGGAATATTTGTGTTTCCTATCTTAGTCACTAGACAGTGCTTTTAGTTTAGTTTGCACGATTCACGATGGCGTTTACGCGATCGAATTGGAATTCAATCTTCGACTAGGACCTCTTTAGCGGACCGGTAAGATTTCGTACCATTTTTAGGGTTCCGTACCCAAAGGGTCAAATGGGACCCTATTACTGAGACTTCGCTGTCCGTCCGTCTGTCAGCAGGCTGTATCTCATGAACCGTGATAGTTAGCCAGTTGAAATTTCTACAGATTACGTATTTCGGTTGATGTTATAACAACAAATACTAAAAACAGAATAAAATAAATATTTAAGGGGGGCTCCCATACAAAAAAGTGACTTTTGTGCTCATTTTTATAAATAATGGTACGGAACCCTTCGTGCGCGAGTCCGACTCGCACTTGGCCGGTTTTTTTAAATTTCAAAGAAAGGGGTTGAATGGCTCGATACAAATAATAAAGTACCTACATGCGTTAATATTTAATTCATACCGACTACGGCATCCTTAACAGTGCACGGGTTGAAAACCCAGCGGTTTAGACAACAGCATCATTAGGGAATTTACAGCTGTACATACCAATTTATTCTCTGATAACCGTAATTAATTAAACACGAACAATGGTTCAATAACGATAGCTTATCACTTTGATATGAAAACTAAACAACTTGCATCACGAAGAGGGATGTGACAACAGTGTTGTGTTTCAAAATCTTCTTTGAAATAGAATATCTAGAAAAATTGAAAAAATACATACCAAGATGTGCGGCTTTCAACATAGCTTGACCAAACTCAATGGCACCTCCAGACTTGAACACCAATTTGAATTTCACTTCGCCAATAAAGTTACCGTTGGGTTGCGCATGAATATTTCCCTTGATGTAATTCGCAGAAAACATAGGCTGTTCTACAGCCACCTAGTAAAAAACAATGTTTAAGTGGCTGGCTCTTATACGTTTTCAGAATAAATACATCATTATTTAGAACCAATCACAACAGTGAAAAAAAATTGTGAATGTTTGTACCGCTTGAACAACATTATTTTAATTTCACTAAATTGGAATTGGAACAGAATGTTTCCCTTTATTTTTTTTTTAGTGGACAAGTACACGAAAAGTAGCTTGACTTGTATAAACAAAAAAAAAAACACTTACATCTTTCAAAGTAATGAAAGGAAAACTGAAGGACCTCAGTGGTTCCGCAGGGCTCTTTGAATTGAAAATCATGCGATGGGTAGTTAAATACATACGCCCTTGTTTGACACCTTTGAACTCAGGGGTGTCATTCCCAATGAATTCAACTGTGACATTATCCGAAAACAATATTATACTGAAAAAAAAAGGTTACATTAGCATTGTAGGTACATAACAAATTCACTTTCTAATGCCTGCCACACTTAGATTTTTAGTTGTATATGTTTACTTGGTGATTGTGATTAGTCACACTATATGGTGTGTTTTAAATTAATGTTTGTATTTTATATTTTAAATATTCTTTATTTAAAAGACAACAATTGATCCAATGACATTTAAAACAAGACTACAAGAAAACTTATAAATTCTGGATGTTAGTACACAATTTAACTTATAAAACTATGTTAGTACTGTTAGTATTTTGTATAAGTGTGTGTCTGAAAGACCATATTGATATGAAATATTATGAACATTATTTCATATCAATTGGTCCTAAGACTTAAATGATATTTTATTTTCATGTTTAGCTAAAGTATTTTCTAGAGCTGCTCTACAATAATTTGTTATGCAATCTTATTTTATATTAATTGTATTTTGGAAGAAATAATGGGTACCTGTTTTATTAACCAATAAATGGCTGGTCAAGGCTATTCTAGTTGGCATATAAGATTGCTCTAAATCTGATTAAATGTCTCATATGATAAGTTTGTAATGAGGAATTGTGATTAATGTGGAATCCTATTATTATTATCCTAGATGATGTGTAAATTATGATGCAACACTTAATGGAACAAAAAAAACAAAACAAAACACACAAAACACTTATATAATATATAAACACTTATATGGTGGGAGTGGATAAAACACAACTTATACCAGAAGCAACTTCACTGTCCTTCAAAAAGATGTGAACAATTTACATTTTACTAGATTGTCTTTCGGTTCATTTCCTTACAGCCAAAGAATTAAAATATGAAACTGTACATAAAAAGGTATTAAACTCAATATTCAATAACTATAACAAAATATTGTACAAACTAAATACCACCTATATATCAACCACCTTTTTTAAATTCATTGATAAACAAATAAAGTGAGGGTTAGGGAACTAGTAATTAACTCATTTAAATGCAACATAATCCCAATAAATTAAAATAAATTGCTGCTGTAAAACTTTTGCTTTAATTTGTAAGTCTATCAATAACTATATAGTTGTTTTGTAAATAAAAATATATTCATTCGATTCACAATATTTTATATCGAAAAATACTAAGGTAAAATTTTCTTAAGAGAGAGCTGCCCTACAACAAAATGAGATCGAATAGGAAATAAGGTAAGGTAATCAATCAGTTTATAGGTGTAAGACTGTAAGACTTCCGAACCATGAAATTGTAAAATAAGCAAAATATAAATTAAGCTAAAATAAATAGGTTATAGACAATCTCAAGTACAGAAATCAATACTTATAGCAATAAGTAACGAAAGTGTAGAAGATTCTATAGCAATTTACGCAGTCGTCATTCGTACACAAAAGATGACTCACCATTCTCTCGCATGTATTAACACCCCATGATCGGCATGAGCCGTATTAAGAGACATTTTGAGGTGATATACAAATTTTTGAGTGATTTAAGAAGTTTTTGCTGACTACTGATCTGTAACAATTGCTATTTAGCTGCCGTTTTCAACAAGAAATAAAATAATAAACAGCGACTAGAGATAGATTTTTGCTTTGCGTCATTGCGTGATGACACAGGCAGGTGACCGTGACACTGGCAGTGCCGTGACCAGTGTTGCCAACTGCTAGCTTTACCCAGTAGCTAGACAATTTTAAAATGTTGCTAGATTGCCAGTTTTTTGTACCCCAAAAAGTTGCTAGAAGTAGCTAAATGTTATATGTACAGTAGATAAGTAAGTTACAATGAAATGTTAATTCCTGACAATCATTTTTATTTTCATTAATTCTAACAAGAGAGTTAAAAATGTGTTGTGTACGTTATTGAATAAAAAATAAATCAAAAATTAATTATTTAAAGAAGAAGATGTCGATGGCTGGGGTTCAGTATCTTTCGTTGATTTAAAATATTTTTCAGCGGTGCCCATTTTTTGTAGTATATCTTTAAGCAAAACACAGTTATAGCAGCATTTACCACTTTTCCTGAGACCTGTACCTACCATAGCATCTATGAAATATAAAACTAAACTCGAATCTATATTCGAGTTTAGTTTTATATTTTTTTACGAGACTCGGTACCCTACTTTACGAATCTCGATAGCCTCAAAAGTAGCTAAAAAAAGTAGCTAAAAAGTTTAGCTACAAGTTTCATTAAATTGTAGCTGTCTGTCACCAAATAATAGCTAGATCTAGCTATAAAGTTGCTAAGTTGGCATCACTGGCCGTGACAGTCAGTTGTCGTCGCAGTTGAGCCCATGGAACTAATAAATACGAAATCCTATGGCATACGCTCTGTGCATGTTGCCGCAATGACATGTGTCTGAGTCTAGCATATTGTCAGTCATATTGTATGCATCCAAAGAGGAGAATTCAAGAAAAAAACGTTCTGCACCCAGTAATACAATGAGTCCTGACTTCCCCACCTGCTTGTCTACTAGGTAGTGGCAAGCGAGACAACCTCCTTTGGTGATTGTCGACTGCGTAGGTTTGGTATACTTAAGTATTCTATGTATTATACTCTTTGTGCGTAAGTAGTGATGGGACGAGAGAATATTCTCTCACGGAGAATGTTCTCGGATCGAGAATATTCTGCAATAATAATAATGTGAATATTCTTTTCGACGGAGAATTTACGAGAATTTAAAATTGGATTTATTGACTGCTCTAACTTTTTTTTGGAACGAAGTTCCTTATAGATAAATCCAGATCTGGATAGACGGAAAAAATTAAGACCAAAAAAGTTGTAACGACACTTTTTAGGGTTCCGTAGTCAACAAGGAACCCTTATAGTTTCGCCATGTCCGACTATCTATCTGTCCGCGGTTTAGCTCAAAAACTATTGGTACTAGAAAGTTGTAATTTGGCATGAGTATACACGCCAAAAAAGTGGTAAAATAAAATTTTGAAAAAAACAATTATTTAGGGTACCTCCCCTACATGTAAAGCGGGGATGATATTTTTTTTTCGTCCATCCTATAGTGTGGGATATCGTTGGATAGGTCTTTCAAAAATATTAGGGTTAGGGAAGACCGTTTTTTGATTAAGTAAACCGTTCGTGACTTATCTAGCTTTAAAGTACCAATTTTCGTTAGGGTTAAGTGTCCCCCCCCCTACAGACTAAACGGTTGTAGTTAGAAATACGAATGTCACGGCAGTAGTACCTATACATAACGAAATTTAAAGGAAAACTATCACACTTTAGTGGGCTTTACAAGTTTACGAGTAATAGTCGACCAATTGTATTTGACGCGAAAATTTCGAACAACTCCATAGAAATGTCGATAGATGGCGCTAAGCGTCAGTTGTCTCGCGTTGTCAGTTGTTTCATTCCTAAATAAGTTGTTGTTGTTGTTTGTTTAAGAAGTGAAATTAGGTAGGTAGTCATGTTTGGCTTTTAGTTAGAGCATGGTACGAAACTATCAGTCAGCGAATACGACCGGCACTTAGCTGTTATAAAAACTACGGAACCCTACACTGCGCGTGGCCCGACACGCACTTGACCTGTTTTTGCTATTGTTGTAAGCCATGCGGCGTACAAGGACAAGGACAGGGACATGGACAGGGACAGGGACATCGACCGGGATAGGGACAGGGACAGAGTCAGGGACAGGGTCAGGGACAGAGACAGGGACAGGGACCGGGACAGCGACAGGGACAAGGACAAGGACAGGGACAAGGACAAGGACAAGGACAGGGACAATTGCTATAGTTGTAAGCCGTGCGGCGTGTGCGTGTTTCTCTGTCTGTCTCTCTCACTCTCTCTCATAGAAAGCAAGCCAGTTAAAAGGAACTTCGTTCCATCCGGGTGTCCCTTGACACCTCTCAACTTTTTTTTTTTTCGGGTTGGATATCATCAATTAAAGTTTTATTTCCTCGCTATTTATTATTTACAATTAAAAATTGTCTTTCTATAAACCCACGAAATAAATTATTATATTTACAATTCCTAACTTATAAACACAGAATAAACACAAAAAAAAACAGTTTTATTTATTTACACACATTTTATTTATTTTTTTAAATAACGAAATAACTTCTCTAAAATGAATTACGTCACGGTCAGTTCAACGACAACTGACAAAAAAAAAACGAAAACAAATATTTACTTGACTTTAAACGTAACATAGTAATACCATACTTTCGTTCACGCTATTATGTGTCTTATTTCTATATAAGTATGGAAAAATGGCGCAAACAAATCTACAAAATGGCTGCGCTACCCATGCCGCTAGCCGACCGTGACCTGAGCCCCGCGGCGCAAGCCTTGTGCCGCCCCGCCCGCGCCGCGAGCCCTGCTCCCGCACCCGCGCAGCGAGACACGCGCCGCCACCACCCGCGCTGCGCCCTGAACTTCCAGGGTTTAAAACACTTGCATAGGATAACAATCCATGTAGTATTACAAATAAGGATCATTATCGTATTTGCGAAAAAATACTTTTAACATCGAAGTATTTCTTTTTTCGCAAATACGATTGTGCTCCTTATGTATTTGAAGACATGGGTTAATTTCCTATGCAAGTACCTTTCAAGTCTGGTTTCTTCTAACTTGCCCGCGCGGCCGCGCCTTGCTAAAACTTTCATACTTGCAAGTATTTCCCACTCATACCAGGGCGCCCTGGTTGGAAGCAAAGCCCTGGTTTCAAAACCTGGTTGCGTAAATACGTCTCATCCCTAGTCGCAAAGACAAAGGTGTTTCGCCTCGGCGTTAGTCGCCCACCCCGACCACAGTTCATGTTTTTACTATGTCCATGGTTTACTGTAATATTACCTCTCTGTCAAAGAGTATAATAATAATACGTTACTCGGCTTGCGAAAAAACGTTCAACTAGACGGACGCGTCCTTTTTGAATTAAAGATTAATTATTTTATAAAATACTGTAAAATAGGATCAGTAGTTTAGTTTTAGTGTTCTCTTCTTTAATTTATAGTTTTGTAGTTTTTTTTTTCTCTTCGGTAGTGGTAAGTTTTTACTATATTATTGTTGAAGCCTTTTAATGAACGACCCGCCAGACCCGGGGGACTTTGTTCCCCCGGCAGGCAATTTTGTTACTGTGGTGAGCAATGAGTCAGGCATGGATACCGATGGGTCGTCCTCGGCTCGCAACCTTAAAAGAAGTCGCGTACATGTGTGCAAACACTGTAACAAACGCCGTCGCACCCGAAAAAACCACGGTTCCGAGTCGTCGGGTTGTGGTTGCACGGATCCTAAAAGTCCTACAACAACTTTAGCAGAACCTATTTGCCCTGTATTACCAACCATTGCTGCTGATTTTCAGGCTCCATCCGTAGCTGTTCCCGCGCAAATCGGTCGTAAAGCATACGACAAAACCGACAGTGCACCTTACACTATTCATTTACAGAAAAAAACTATTTCCCCTGATGATGATACTACATTGCACCCAATCACATTTGGCAAATATCTCAAACATAACGCCTTTCAAAACATTATAAATGGAAGCGTCAAAAAAATTGGGCGTAATAAAATTTCTCTGTCATTTTCCAATTATCTGGATGCAAATTCTTTTATTTCACATAGTAGTCTGGAAACATATAATTACAAAGCTTTTATACCCACATTTAATGTTACAAGAATGGGTCTAGTACGTGGTGTTCCTGCAGAATGGTCTCCTGAGGAAGTAATTGATAATATTACAGTTCCCATTGGTTGCGGTCCAATTTTAAAAGTCAGACGCCTTAATTTTAAATCTGTTGTTGATGGTACAACCATTTGGAAGCCATCCCAATCCATTGTAGTTACTTTTGATGGACAGGTTCTACCTAAAAGAATCTTTATGTGCTACAATGCATTACCTGTTGATTTATATATTTTCCCTACTGTACAATGTTTCAATTGCTGTCGTTTTGGACACACTAAAATTCAGTGCAGATCTAAACCTCGCTGTTATAAATGTGGTCAAGGCCATACTGGAGATAGCTGTGAAAGGGAAGTAGAAAATGCATCTTGCTGTCTGTGCTCTGGCTTTCACTATGCCATTAATAAATCTTGTCCTGAATTATCTAGACAAAAACAGATTAAATCATACATGGCACATAGCTCAGTTTCTTATGCTGAAGCAGCTAAAGTATATCCCCCAGTAACGAAATCTTATGCTGACACACTTTTATCTTCTCCTTCTAAAAACTTTGCAGAAACTCCATCAATCTCTTCACCTAATAGAATGCAGACTTCAAGTAGTTATAAAAAGACTGTCTTTCTGAAACCACGCTCTCCACCCAAATCTACACAAGGTTACAATAAAGAGGCCCACAATGCTATTATTAATGATTTTAAAATTCCCCAGCCATCTAATGGTTGTGCCTTTTCTAATAATCAAAATAATGATAAAAATGATGTAAACTTTTCTATAAATGATTTACTCTCTGCATTACACAATCTTCTTTCTCAGTTCAACATCTCACCGTCCAACGTTGCCTCAACTTTCAATGTACCTCAATCCATTCATAATGGACAACACATCCAATATAATCCAGTGGAACTGCCGCAGTCTACTAAACAAAAAGAGTGATGTAATATACCTTTTAAACAAATATGAGCCATTTGTCTTTGCTTTAGCAGAGACTTGGCTCAAATCAAATCATATTTTTAAAATTAATGGTTATTTAACCATTAGGGAGGATAGATCTGATGGGTATGGTGGTGTAGCTATACTTATCAAGAACTCTTTTCCTTTCTCTATTGTTTCATTACCTCCTCATAGTGAGGAAATTTCTATTGTAGCTATTAAGGTGCACCAAACTTGTTTTGTTTCTATTTACATTCCTCACCCTTCTTCTTCTATTCTTCAAGAGATGAATAATCTCTTTTCTTTTCTTCCAAAGCCTTTCTTAATATTGGGGGACTTTAATTGTCATCATCAATCATGGGGTTGTTCTGTTTCTAATTGTCATGGTGAAGATTTACTAGATATAATTGACTCACATAACTTATGCCTCTTGAACTCAGGAGCTGCTACTCGCCGTTCAGATCCAAACCAAAGTGCAATTGACCTTTCTATCTGTTCTCCAAACTTAGCCTCTTCATTAACTTAGCATACTCTAACCTCTACTTATGGAAGTGACCATTTCCCAATAGTTATTTCTTACCCTCTTTCCAAATCAAAGGCTTCATCAAGGAGATCTAACTTAAGACATAAATTACCAAGTAGAAATAGTAGTGACTGGGACAAATTTAGAAGCCTTGTTGACAGTAAGCTTTGCTCCCTGCCTGTAATTTCTGATGGCAATGAAAACAGCTGTGCTGAAGCTTTAGCACTTTTGTTAATTGAAACTGCAGATGTAGTTTTTCCTGTAAAAAATAACAATAATAGTATAATACCCTCGCCTCCATGGTGGGACTCTGAGTGTACAGAATTAGTTAACAAACGTAAAGAGGCAGAATACAATTATAACCTAGATATGTCTGATATTAATTTTGAAACTGTTACTAACCTAATTAAGGAAACTTATAAACTTTTTAAGAAGAAAAAATTTGAATCTTGGCGTAACTTCTGTTTATCAATTTCACCGAACACTCACCCAACGATTGTCTGGCGTAATATCCGTAGATTTAGATCAATTTATAAGAACCCTTCCCCTATACCAGTTTCTTTAGCCAGCGAATTTTTAGATAATTTAGCGCCGCCTTGGGTCCCTGAGGCTGTTAACCCTAACATGTCCTTACCAATATTGTCAATAACCAACGGACCACATAACCAGGACACCCATACGACTCTAAATGACCCATTCACTCTTACTGAATTAAAGGGTGTTATTCATAAAACTAAGGATTCTGCACCTGGCAGTGATGGCATCCCATATTCCTTTTTTGCTAATTTAAATGAAGACGTCCTCAGTTACTATTTACAACTTATCAATTCTATTATGATCACTGGAAACATCCCTGTTGAATGGAAACGTCAAATGGTGTTGCCATTCCTTAAACCAAATAGAATCCCATCTGACGCTTCTTCATACCGCCCCATAGTTTTGTCTTCAGTTCTGATGAAATTAGCTGAGCACTTAATTAAAAATCGCCTAGAATGGTTTGTTGAAAGTAAGGGTCTTTTGGCAGAATCACAATATGGCTTTAGAAAGGGTAGGAGTACCAGTGACTGTTTAGGCATTTTAACATCGGATATTCGGATTTCATTTTCTAATAATCAATCCACTGTCGCGGTTTTCCTTGACATTAATTCAGCATATGATAATGTTGTATTATCAGTTTTACAAAATAAATTAAGAGCCCTAGGGGTCCCATTGAATTTGTCAAATTTTATTATTAATATCCTGACTGAACGCTCTATTAGTATGCTAATTGGTGATCAAGAGGTATCTTACCTTGTGTGGAAAGGCCTACCACAGGGTTCTGTGCTCAGTCCCCTGCTTTACAATATTTACACTTTTGATTTAGACTCGTCCTTATCTGATCATGTTACGGTTCTTCAATATGCCGACGATTTGTTGTTATATTCTTCAAGCCAATCCATCGAACAGGCTAGCCAGGCTATCAATTCCGCTTTATCTAATTTGGAGTCATGGTTACATCTTAACGGCTTGAATATATCCACGTCTAAAAGCGCGGCAGTTTTATTCACCCGAAAGAGAAATATTCCCACAATAAATGTCTTTTATAAGGAAACTCCTATCCCGATTAAAGATAATTTCAGATATCTAGGTGTAATACTTGACAGTAAATTAAGTAGTGTCCCTCATTGTGATTATATTGTTAACAAATGTGAAAACCACATAAACATGCTTAGATGCCTGTCAGGTGTGTGGTGGGGTGCACATCCTTTTTCTTTAAAATTAATCTACAATGCTATAATCAGAAGCACTTTAGATTATGGATTATTTATTCTTGAACCGGGTAGTGTTATGGCTTTTAAAAAATTGGACCGTATCCAGTCTAAATCATTACGAATTATTGCGGGTGCTATGAAGTCGAGTCCCATAAATGCCTTACAGGTTGAGTGCGGGGATGCTCCTTTATATCTTAGAAGACAGTTCCTTTCTGATAAGTATTTGTTCCGAATTATTCAGTTCTCAACCCATCCTCTCATTTCTAAACTGGACATTTTAGTGACGCTGATTGATTCTTCAGATTACTGGTCCCATAAACGTGCTCCTTGTTTAGTAATAAGCTATAAAAAATACCTTTCTCTATCTTCTCCAGTACACCGTTCCAACAAACTTCCCATATTTAGCAGTAGTTATGATAGTTTACATTTCAAACCCATCACACAATTTCACTGTACTAGTAAATCTGACCCCGTTTGTCATTTAAGTTTCAACAATTTTCTGGCCGAACACTCGGACTACCATCACATTTTTACGGATGCTTCCAAGCGTTCCCCGACAGGTTGTGTGGGGATTGCCACTTTTCATTCGCAATACAAAATCGTTCAAAAAATAAAACTTCCTCCGGAGACTTCCGTTTTTACAGGAGAATGTTTTGGCATTTTGAAAGCCATTGAATATAGTCGGGTTTTTAAGCTCAAAAAAATTATAATTTTTTCGGATTGTCAAAGTGCGCTCCTAGCCATCAACCAATCTCCACTGACACATAAATTCCAGTTGCCCATAATTTATTTAATAAGAGAATTTGCGTACAGAACCTTATCTGAGGGCAATACCTTGCAATTTGCGTGGGTTCCAGCCCATGCTGGAATCGAGGGCAATGAAGTGGCGAATTCTCTCGCCGGTGAAGCGGTGCAGTGTGGGGACATAGTTCCATACTTAAATTTTAACTCGGATATTATAAATTTACCTAAAACTTTTCTTTTGGACACCTGGAAGGTAGCCTGGGAAATCAGTAGTAGACAAAAGGGTCGTTATTTTTCTTTGATCCACCCCGAAGTTTCGGAAAAACCGTGGTTTGGCGGGGCTAAGTTTGGCAAGATGGAGACCTCCGTTCTCATACGGATGAGACTCGGTCACGTTTGTTCTCCAGCTCATCTTGCCAAACTTAAAATTATAAATGATCCCAGTTGTTCGTGCGGCACAGATGTGGGCGATTTGAACCACATTCTTTTCTCCTGTCCTCTCTATGACCGTTCTTCCTTTCTCAGTGATCTATTGTCTCTCCGTATTCCTTTTCCTACTTCAGTTCTCTCTTTATTTTGTACAAATAGTTTACCTGTATATAAATGTATAGCTTCATTTATCACCATTAATAATATTAGATTGTAATACAAATTTAACTTCATCAATATATTGTATTTCATCATTCATTAGTAATATCTAGTTAGTTATAATCCTATTATCCTACTGATCCTATTTCCTAAATTCCGTTATAAATATTAATATTGATAAATTCCTGTTTCCCTAACTTTGTCTCCTTCAATAATAATCCTCCAATCTAAATAACTTGACACTGGCTAAATGCACAAACCGTGCGAAGCCAGAAAAAAAAAAAAAAAAAAAAAAAATACGTTACTCTCTGCCAGTGCCAGCCAAGTGTCAACGTCAAACGTTAGGAGCGGCAAAACTTAGTACTTAGTAAATTATTCTATTTGTATTCTACTCTTTATAGTAAAAAGTGTTGTGTACACAACAATGTATTGTGATGAATGATAACAAGAGAAGAAACATACACTTAAGATAGCAGGTTTTTTATTTGACTTATATTTGTAATTACACTTTAGACAAATCATGGACACAAACACAAATCAAGGGAATGATAACATAAAACCTATAGCCAAAGATACAGTTCATAAAATATGTTCTGGACAGGTATGTTAATAGAATAGACTTTTCTATTTTTAATTATACGAATAAATTAATAATTTAATAAAATTAATGGAGTTAAAAAAACTCATAAACTACCTAGCGATTCTTACCCAATAGAGACACAAATTTAAAATCCCAAGAAAATGATTGAGACTGCATCACTGCTTGTCCTCAACCTCATGTTCAATTCTAGAGTATAATTTAAAATAAATTAACATTTTTAGGTTGTTGTGAGTCTAGCAGTTGCTGTGAAAGAGCTGGTAGAAAACTCCTTAGATGCTGGCGCAACAAATATTGATATAAGGTTTAAAAATTATGGCATTGACTTGATTGAAGTATCGGACAATGGTACTGGTGTCACTGAAGACAACTTTGCTGGTTTGAGTAAGAATAATATTAACATTAATTTATGTTGTGTCCTGCAAGTTGTATTTTTATTATGAGTTATTTATTCCTTGTAGCAATAAACTCAACACTGCTGAGTGTCAACTTCATAACACACTGTAAAAATTATAAGTAGAAAACAACTAACTTACTGATACTGTTAGCCTGCATCATCCCACAGCTGGGCAAAGGCCTCTCCCCATGACTTCCAATTGTCTCGATGCAGGGCCAATGTGGACCACTGGTCTCTGGTCTTGTCTAGCTCGTCCCACCACCTTCTACGAGGTCAATCATGACGCCTTCTGGCTGTCAGGGCTCCAGAAAGTGGTTATTTTGGTCCACAGATCATTGGGCAATGGCAGACGTGGCCAGTCCAGTCCCACTTCAGTTTAGCGGCTTTTTGAGCAACATCAGTAATTTGTATTTTGTGTTTTAACACGGTTGGTTAGTTTGACGCCTAGAATGCTGCGCTCCATGGCACATTGGCAGGCCTTGGGGTTTGGACTTTTGAATATTTGTCAAAGACCAAGTCTGGGATCCATAGGTCAAAAAGGGAAGAATGCACATGTCCATGATTTTTTGCTTTAGCAACAAAGGAAGGTTTCCCTTCATAAGCTCCTTCATGAACCAGTAGCTCTTCCAGGCATTTTTGGTTCGTCTTGCAACTTCCTTGTCTTGTTTGGACTGGAAAGAGACTAACTGGCCCAAGTAGATGTACTCATGGACATATTCCAATTCTTCATCATTCACTCTGATCCTATGGTTAGTGGTGTTTGATATGATTATATTTAACAATTAAGATGACACATAATTTTTATGAAAAATTTGCTAGAGTAAAAAATTATTATACCAACATTTCCTTGTTGACATGATTATAGTGATGCCTTTATCAAGGTTTTAATGTCTTCAAAAGGAAGGAGAACTCTTGCTGAAATTCCACACAGTGCTTACTTACATAATAATCTATATATATAAAAGAAAGTCGTGTTAGTGTTACTTCGCTTATAACTCAAGAACGGCTGAACCGATTTAGCTGAAAATTGACAGGGAGGTAGTTTAGAGCCAGGAGAAGGACATAGGATACTTTTTATCCCGGTCTGCGCGGGTGAAACCGCAGGGCGCAGTTTGTTATTATCATGTTCTTGGCGAGCGCCACGCGCTTCGGGGAGGCGTGGTCGGGATTGAGGTACTAGGAGAACATAGCTTACCGGGATATATATGGGCGCGTGATCGGGATTGAGGTACTAGGAGAACATAGCTTACCGGGAGATAGTCGAGTGTGGAGTAGGTGATTGATGGCGCGTTATGTTCT
Organism: Cerastis rubricosa; assembly: GCA_949152445.1. Lineage (NCBI taxonomy): Eukaryota > Metazoa > Arthropoda > Insecta > Lepidoptera > Noctuidae > Cerastis > Cerastis rubricosa. Next base: position 8,921,162 of record OX424542.1, on the reverse strand, counting down.
TAGCGAGCCTGTCTGGGGGCGGCGTGGTCGGGATTGAGGTACTAGGAGAACATAGCTTACCGGGAGATATATTATATTCTTGGCGAGCGAGTCTGAGCGGCGTGGTCGGGATTGAGGTACTAGGAGCACATAGCTTACCAGGTGATAGTTGAGCGTGGAGTTGGTGATTGAGGTAGGGTAGGGTAGGTAGGTAGGGTAGGGTAGGTAGGTAGGGTAGGTAGGTAGGGTAGGGTAGGTAGGTAGGGTAGGATAGGTAGGTAGGGTAGGGTAGGTAGGTAGGGTAGGTAGGGTAGGTAGGGTAGGTAGGGTAGGTAGGGTAGGTAGGGTAGGTAGGGTAGGTAGGTAGGGTAGGTAGGGTAGGTAGGGTAGGTAGGGTAGGTAGGGTAGGTAGGTAGTAGGTAGATAGGGTAGGGTTGGGTAGGGTAGGGTAGGGTTGGTAGGTAGTAGGTAGGTAGGGTAGGGTAGGGTGGGTAGGTAGTAGGTAGGTAGGGTAGGGTAGGTAGGGTTGGGTAGGGTGGTGTAGGTAGGGTTGGGTAGGGTAGGTAGGTAGGAAAAGTGCATTGCTTTAACTTTTGACAGAACGAAGTCTGTCCGGGCAGCTAGTATACTTATATAATATACTAAGCTGCTGCCCGCAACTTCGTTTGTGTGGAAATTTAGGTGTGTCTTTCAGGGATAAAAAATTCACAAAAACCTTCGTCTTGAATCACTCTATCTATTGCTGAACTGCATTAAAATCTGTTGCATAGTTTAAAAGATCTAAGCATACAAACAACGAGAGTGACTTCTTTTCATACAATGTAAAGATATACTTTCATTACTGTTTTTAAATAACGCATGTTTCTTTATACAGCTTTAAAGTACCACACTTCGAAGCTAACTGATTACTCAGACCTACTTGGGGTATCAAGTTTTGGATTCAGGGGAGAAGCACTAAGTTCATTATGTTCTTTAGCTAATATCACAGTTACTACGAGACACAAAGATTATGAATATGGTATGTTTTGTAACTATTGTAACCAAAAGCAAGCAAAACAGATCTGCAATTATAATTACATTAGTGATAATTGTAGATCTGTTTTGCTTGGTTTTGGTTCTGTGGTGTTATCATTGTCTTGCTCGCATCTCAATTTATTTGGCAGGTCAACTTCTATTCTGGGCAGCATTTACCTGTCAGCTTAATTATAAGCTTCCTTTCAAGCTATGACATCTTTCATACACTAGCGGTTCTACTTAAGTACCTATTTTCAATAATCAAAATATTTTTTTAGCAACAAAATTAGAATATGACCACAAGGGGAATATAACAAAACAAACACCATGTTCAAGACAAGTTGGTACTACTGTCAGTTTAACAAACCTCTTTGCATCATTACCTGTGAGACAAAAGGAATTTCATAAAAATGCTAAAAGGGAATTCAACAAAATGACTCAGTTGCTGTATGCATATTGTTTGATTTCTGTTGGAGTTAAGTAAGTTTCAATAAACCTATAGACAACATTTTAGGCAGTTATTACTAGTATTAGACAATATTTAAATATAAACAAACCTATTCCAGAATAACTTGCAGCAATCAAACAAGCTCCAACTCAAAGTCTTTAGTAGTAGCAACACATGGAACATCCTATAAAGATAATATTGCCAGTGTTTTTGGGGTCAAGCAACTACAAACATTACTCGAAATAAAGCCAGAATATGTCACAAACATAAAAGATAATATTTTTAAAGGTTTGTCAGGAGAAGCTAAGGAAATAGATGAAAGTGTTGATATAGAAGATGTTGAAATAGATTTATCTGAAGACTCCAATGATGCAGAAAAATCAGATGTGTGTGGTATTAGTGGGTCACAGAAATCTCAAGGGTATAAAAATGTTACAAAACCAATTGAGTTTACAGGTTTTATATCCTCTTGTGCTCATGGTAGTGGACGTTCCAGTACTGACAGACAGTTTTACTATGTAAATTCCAGACCTTGTGAACCAACCAAGATTAATAAAATCATCAACGAAATATACAGACAGTACAATTCACATCAATACCCTTTTGTGTTCCTAAATGTTGATATGGAAAGAACAGCAGTTGATGTAAATGTCACTCCAGATAAAAGGAAAATATTTTTAACTAAAGAAAAAATGTTATTAGACATACTGAAAAATTCTTTACTAAAACTATTTGAAAATATACCTAGGACTCTGAAGATAGAATCAACGCAAAATTCCAACAATATAGAGGCAAATGATGTTAAACCAGATTTGGAACAACCAAGAGTTTTTAATTCGTTTTTGAAACAATTTCAAAACAAAACAAAACAAGTTTCTGATTGTGACTCTATTATTGAAAAAGAACCTAAATATATTGAACTTAAACGAAAATCAACAACAATGTTAGATTTTATCTCTTCTAAAACGACGAGAACTAATGTGCCTAAAAAAGAAGAAAGCTTAGCAGCAGACAAAGAAATTGAAGACCATAAAAATAGGTCTTTTGATATTCTTAAATCTGATGATGCAGTAGTGCAAGATAGTGACGATGCTGAAAATCAACAATTAGACTCTGGAGAAAGCAATAAAACTAAAATCACAAATGATTTTTCTAAAAGTCCATCTCTAGAAGATGATAAACGCAATGTTATGTATTTAGACTTTGCTGAAAATGTACCTAATACGCAAATAAGGGATATTAATGATGTCATAATAGAGAAGTCACATACAATATATTGTAAAACAAAAGCCTTAAAGACGAAAGCAAATACTTCAAGTGAACTCAAAGAGAAAACACCTAAAAAGCAGAAAATTGTAACAGATAAGGAAGATTTGGGGAAAAATAACAGGAAAACTATAACTTTAAAAACATCACTGGAACATGTTAAAGCATTGGCAAGTATGTATGATAATGACAAAAAAAAATCTGCTCCCACAAAGATTAAATTTAAAAGCGAAATTAATCCAGTATTTAACAAAAAATGTGAAGAGGAACTAAGTAAAGAAATATCTAAGGACTCGTTTAAAATTATGGAAGTCATTGGACAGTTTAATTTGGGTTTTATAATAACCAAGTTGGAAGATGATCTTTTTATAATAGATCAACATGCTACAGATGAGATTTACAATTTTGAAATGTTACAAAAAACTACAGAGCTAACTAGTCAAAAATTGGTCATGTAAGTTAATTTGACTGCCCATAATGTTTTTTATTTCAAGTTAAAATGTTCTATCATGTTAAAATAATTAATTTCAGTCCACAATCACTTGAACTAACAGGAGTAAATGAACAAATTTTAATGGACAATGTAGATGTGTTCAAAAAGAATGGATTTACGTTTGAAATCAATGAAGCAGCTTTACCTACAAAGAGAGTTAAATTATTAACATTACCTATGTCAAAAAATTGGATCTTCGGGAAGGAAGATATAGAAGAGCTTTTGTTTATGTTGAGGGTAAGTATTTGTGACAAAACTACTTACCCTGATAACATCACGCCTGTAATCCCCGCAGTTTGGCAAAACTGTACCGAATAGTACAGCCATATTTCACCAGTTATGTTTAAGTCTCATGTATTAGGGAGCAAGCCGATTGCCGTCAACTGACTGGACATAATTCTAGACTCCGTGGATGCTATTGAGAAATTCCTGATGGAAAAATACAATTACACTTTGCCCGCCCTGGGAATCGAACCCAGACACCTCACACTTATTTCTTGTTTTATATATGTAGGTTTTAGTAAACATCCAACAAGACAGTTTTAACATTTCAGGAATCTCCTTCAGAATATTGTAGACCAAGTAGAGTAAGGGCAATGTTTGCATCAAGGGCTTGTCGAAAGTCAGTGATGATAGGCACAGCTCTGGGCAAAGCCGATATGAGGATGCTTGTTGATCACATGGCTGAAATAGACAAACCATGGGTAAGTTTTATTATACTGAACTTGTGTTGTAAGTATCAAACATCTTTGTTAATGGGGTATTTATTTTCAGAATTGTCCGCACGGCAGGCCAACAATTAGGCATTTAGTGAATTTAGCTATGGTCCACACAAAGGATAGATTTGATACCTGATTTTGTTTTTATGTCACAAATCTCAATCATGAAACTATTGGTCTATTGCTGAGTAACCTACGGGATATTAAAATAAAGATTATGTTTAACTTTATTGTTTTATTCATACACTAATAGATTTGAATATATTGAATCCTGTGTGTGCGGTTGTCACCATGACTCCTGGCATTTGCTTGTGCCAATGCAATTCCTTTATATCACTCTGTCCCTGATGGATGAACAGAAGCTGGGGCGGAAGGTTCTGAAAAAAAAAAAACAATTTTATCATTACTTCATAAATTACTCTTCACATTTTAGTGAGCATGACACATACTGAGAGTATGTGCTAGTGCACATTTAAGTCAAGAAAAGACATAGGTCCAGTGAATGATAGCTTTGTAGAACATAGTACTCACACAATATGGGCTATGCAATTATACGTATAAAACGATTGCGTACATATAAACTAGAGATTGAATTTATTCATTTGAATAGTTCATAACATACATCCGTCCGTGAGGTGAGGAGTCCATGTGGTGCCGGACTCAAAGAATACCACCACACGCATTTCATCCAGCGGGTGTCGTAAAAGGCGACTAATGGAATACTTACCATATGTACAATTAAAAAGATACGCACAATAGCATTCCCGAGGAGGGTTGACGTCAGGCAGGCGGCTGGTTGCAAAATCTTTGCCAAAACCCAGTATGGTTAGTACAAATGAAAGCCAGCAGTATGGTTATTACAAATGAAAGTGATGTAAGTTAGGGGTAGGGTGTACCCCACAGGCGACGCGCAGAGGCAGTACCCGGCCACTGCGGAAAGTGGACACGGGTTGTCGCACCAGAACGGGCGGGTGCGACGTAAGACGCAAGCTCGGAGAGTAAAAGAAATAAGAATGAGGTGTGCGAGCTGGAATGTAGGTACGATGACAGGAAGAGGAAGAGAGCTAGCAGATGTCCTAAAAAGGCGACGGATAAAAATAGCGTGTCTGCAAGAGACTAAGTGGAAGGGTGAAAAGGCAAGAGAGATAGGAGAAGGATATAAGTTTTATTACTGTGGCAGCGATGGCAAGCGGAATGTGGTGGGAATAGTTTTGGACAGTGACTTAAAACAATGTGTAGTGGATGTTAAAAGAGTGAGCGATAGAGTGATAGCTGTAAAAGTGATTCTAGATAGTTTAGTGATAAATATAGTTAGTGTGTTTGCACCCCAGTCAGGAAGTGAGGATAGCGTAAAAGAGAAGTTCTGGGAAGAATTTGATCGAGTGATGTTGGATGTGCAAGAGAGTGAAGACGTGTATGTAGGGGGTGATTTCAACGGGCATGTTGGAAGAGTGAAGGATGGGTTTGGGAGAGTGCATGGCGGCTCCCCCAGCCGCCATGCACTCTCTCAAACCCATCCTTTGGAGACCGTAACACTGACGGCGAGGCTCTGCTACAAGCTGCTTCTGCTTTCGACCTGGCAATTACGAATACGTGGTTTAAGAAAAGAGATGAACACCTCATAACTTATACAAGTGGCCACCACGCGACGCAAATTGACTATTTCTTAGTCAAACGGAAAGTGCTGCCAGGAGAAGACTTAGTCTCCCAACACAGATTGGTCGTAATGGAGGTAAAAGTTAGTGTCCCGTCTAGTGGAAACAAAGAACGGCTCCCACCTAAAACAAGATGGCGTATGATAGAAAAAGAAGAATGTGCAAGTATGTTTAAGAGCCAGGTGGTAGATAAGATAATTGATATGAAGGATAAGGAAGGAAAATCTGTGAATGAATGTTGGAAAGAGATGGCGGACTGTATAAGGAGAGTAGCAAAAGATGTGTTTGGAGAATCGAAAGGGAAAGGTATAATAGATATAAACCCAATTCTGGGTTAAGCTCGCCGTTGTACATAAGCTATATATTATTTATGTGTATATCTTTTAATTTTATGTGCAATAAAGAATAAGTATAGATAAGGATACATGGTGGTGGAATGAAGAGGTACAAAAGAGTCTGAAATAAAAGAAGGTTGCGTTTAAAGAATGGCAGGGTGTAATAATCGGGAACGACAGTTTGAAAGAAGAAGATTTATAAAGAACTAGCTGTCCGGCGCAACTTCGTTTGCGTCACATTTTCCCCGTTTTCGCAACATTGTTCATTGCTGCTCCACTCCTATTGGTCGTAGCGTGATGATATATAGCCTTTAGCCTTTCTCGATAAATGGGCTATCTAACACAGAAAGAATTTTTCAAATCAGACCAGTAGTTTCGGAGCCTATTCAATGCAAACAAACAAACATACAAACAAACAATCAAATCTTTCCTCTTTATAATATTAGTTTAGACTAGCTGTCCGGCGCAACTTCGTTTGCGTCACATTTTCCCCGTTATCGCAAAATTTTTCATTGCTGCTCCACTCCTTTTAGTCGTAGCGTAATGATATATAGCCTATAGCTTTCCTCGATAAATGGGCTATATACCACTGAAATAATTTTTCAAATCGGACCAGAAGTTTCAGAGCCTATTCAATGCAAACAAACAAACAATCAAATCTTTCCTCTTTATAATATTAGTTTAGATGGAAGAGAAAGGCAAAAAAGGCGGTAGCAGTTTCCAGGGTTAAGGCGCAGGAGAAGTTATATGACTCACTGGACAGTCCTAGAGGCCAGAAGGAGCTCTACCGGATTACAAAAGCAAGAGAAAGGAGAACGAGAGATATAAATCATATAAAGTGTGTAAAAGATGGCGCTGCTAAGGTTCTGTCTAAAGAAAGATGATGAAATAAAAGGGAGATGGAAGATTTATTTTGAAAAGTTGATGAATGAAGAGAATGAATGGAGCCGTGTGCTTAAAGAGGTACTAGCGCTGGATGGCGCGTTTCTTCCAGTCTGCTGCATTTATAAAACAATGGTTAGACCTGCTGTCTTGTATAGATCAGAATTTTGGGCCACAAAAGGGATGAATGAAAGGCATTTGCATGTGGTTGAGATGAGAATGCTAAGGGGGATGTGTGGTGTTACGCGAATGGATAGAATAAGGAATGCGTACGTAATCGGTTGTCGTGGTATGGGCATGTTATGCGGAGGAATGAGGAAAATGTCGTGAGGAAAGTTTTGAGTATGAATGTGGATGGGTATAAGGGTAGAGGAAGACCAAAGAAACGATGGATGGACTGTGTGAAGGATGATATGGCAAGAAAGGAGGTATCTCATGAGATAATAGACAAGTATGGAAGAAGACATGCTGCGCCGACCCCAAATAAATTGGGATAAGGGCAAGAGAATGATGATGATGAGTTCATAACATACATTTAATTCTTCATCGACAACATCATCATCGTCTCGCTCGACAGCCAAGTCCCAAAGCGCAACTTGGTGGTCTTCGCCAGCAGATGCTAGCACGCTTGGCTCACTCCAGTGCCACTCTATCGAAGTAACAGGCGCCGTGTGATGCTTGAAAGTCCCCACAGGTGTTTTGTTCGCTAATTGTCTTAAATCCCAAATGTGGAGGAACCCATCATCTCCACCTGAAATTAAACATTAAAGTTATTAGAAAAACTCGCTACAAGATGCGCCAGAGTTGTTTTATTTGATTGGTTACATTTTTGACTAGACTCAAAATGAATGACAATGAAACAGACTACAACTACGAAACTGAAATGGTCCAAGTATTGAGCCTTGTGGAACTCTCATTCTGAACATAAATAGGACATGGGTACTCTGTATATTATGTTATCCATATGTCCTACTACCATTACTTAACTTCATGGTTGAGATTCAGAGCAGCTTCAACAAGCATATGGTATGGTTTTAACTTTTTGGTGATCATTGATAGTGATATTAATGAGTGATGAGCTTGGTCAAATGCCAATCATAAGTTACAGACAAAGGATATGTCAAGTATATGTAAACTATTGTCACATTCGTCCTGATGATGAAACAGGAAGATGGTGCTAGGAACTCTATATAGCAGCCCTCCATGTATTTCTTATACAACACAGTTCTTGGTACATACAAAAATAAACGTCTTGATCTTACCACTTGCAATAAAAGGCTCTTTGCTATTCCACGATATTACATTTACGTCACTTTGATGAGCATCCTCTACTGCAAGCATGCAAGCTTTCTGAGGAGCTGCTCTTGTGTCCCATATTCTAATTGATTTATCTACAGAACATGATGCTAAGACATTCCTGTAAATAAGATAGAATGTTATTAAATTCGTTTATTGCCACTTTTCAGATGCAATAGCAATAGAACCCTTCTTTTGGGCTAAGCCGCAGTTGGATGGTATTGCTACAACTATAAATCTGTATCAAAACTTTGATTCGAAAGTGTAAACAAACATTTTCAATCCACAATCACTCACTTAAGAATACTCTAGTCACTTTCATCTTTTCCAACAATTATTTTTTTAATACCATTTTTTAATTGTATTAAAAAAATCCTCAATGATCGAATAAATAACGTCTTTAGGGTGGATTATAATAAGAATATATTTCCAGTCAAGTATTCAATACACATATCCACATGTTTACATTTACATCATAATATTTTCTTACAGAGATTTTCTGTAAATTTAATACTGAAGCTGTGTTTTAAGCTAATACATGCCTTTCATTAGGGGACCACTGTATGTCTTCAACAGAATTAGTGTGACCCACAAGAGGGCGCTGGTCCACATCCCATGTTCCAGCTTCGTTTGGTTTCCAAATGTGAATATCTCTTCTGCAGTCACCTGTTGCTAGAACCTGTAAATACAAATAATGTAAGGCAGGTGAACTTGGCAAAACAATAATTGTTCCTTGTTTTATTGTGGGTAAACAGGTATGTGTTAATCTAAATTGCACTTTGCTGACCTCATAGAATAAGAGGGGGGATGAAACAATGCACTTACACCAAGTTCTGTAGGACACCAATCAATTCCAAAGCCTTCTTGCTGATGTCCATTGAAAGAATAAAGTGGCTTGACAGGATTATTCACAGTATCCAGATTATAGCGTTCTAGCAATGTAGGATCATCCACTGCTTGTAGCTGCTGTGTTATATTCCAAATGTCTACCCTGCCTAATTCAGACCAACTTGCAGCTAGAACTGAATTTCTGAAACTTGTTGCCTGTGAAAAGTAGTTCAAAATGAAAAACAGTACAAGGCACAAATGATATGATTTTGAGATTTTGCAACAACATATTATATGGAAAAGTCAAGGCAGATAATGGCGACAACTTTCTTTCAGGTGGGGTTGGTTTATGAGCAGAAAATTGGAATAGGCAGAGCATTTTTATTTAAAATCAGCTTCCAGGCAGAGTAATAAATACCTCACTTTAAAATTTTAATACCTCAAGGCCTCAATTTAAATGAAAACGCCTTGAAGGAAAATACCTCAAGGCCTCAATTTAAATGAAAACTCCTTGAAGGAAGTAATTCCTTGAAGTTTAGTACTAAGTATTGTTCCTATTCAGATTATAACTTACTCTTATTCTATTAACACAGCCCTGGTGCTTGATAAAGGAAAATGTCATTTGAGGCTTCTTCTCCTCATCCTCTTCCTCATCATCCTCCTCCTCATCAGATTCTTCCTCGTCCTCTGCTTTTGATGTTTGATGCAGGTTGGACATTTTGATCACTAGGAGACTATAACATATTAACTGTTAATGTTGGTATATAACAGCTTACTATTTAGCTAGTTTTTATACTTGACAGAAGATGATTTATTTATTGATTGGAAGACTATCTAATCGATGATTTATTTATTTATTGTAAGACTATCTAATCCAACTTTGACAAAGATGTTTACAGAACTAAACAAAGAAGTATTCTTAGAATGTCAATGTTCTTGCCATTAATATGCTAAGACTACTTCTTTTGTTTTGTAGAGCCTACACACCACAGCCTCGTAACGGACATGTAAACTGAACGCGTACGAATTAACTTACTTATTTAGATGAGCGCTAGAAGCTTGAGTACCGGCAACTAAATAAGCCGTCATCGGATACTCATTTCTGTCGTTGCCAAGATTATCAGGAACTATGTCGAAGCTGAGACAAGGGGCGCCAGTCTGGGCTTGGTGGAGCATCACATAGGCAGACTGGTCGCAAACTAAATGCTCGTCTTCTTTCAAAGGCTGCCCAGGAAGGTAAGTCTTGGGGCGGTCGTCATTTTCCTCGTCTCCTTCCATAACTTCGTCCTCACTCTCAGAAGAACTGGCCTCCATCTGGTCTTCTGCTTCATTGGCTGACATGATAACACGGACGGACACGAAACTTGTAGTTAAAAAAATAATAATCAACAACGAGACATGCGTGACAATTTAGGTTATTCCATATACGTTTGACAGTGACAGCCGAGCGGCTGCGGACAGAATTAGTGTTTGGAACCTGCATGGAACTAATAGTCACCAATAGTAGTGTTCAAAGTTGCTTTATGGCAATCACTTGCTTAATGCTTTATGCTTTATATTTTAAGCAAACTATTTTATATGCTTTATTTTAAGCATGCTTTTTATAAGCTTAGGTACTTGTTACGGCCAAACGGGCGACTGCGAATAAAACAAGCGCAGTGTTGTCGGAGCGGAATATTTCATCGCGTTTATGAATTTATTACGGAACATTAAAAAACTAAAATTAACTTTCCTTCATACTTTCCAGGCTTAGGACTGTCTATAATTGGTTAAGTGTTATTATGAAATAAAGTATGTTAGTATTTAAAACAATTATAGGTTTTTATGTATTTAATTGCGTGTCCTATCACTGTTTTTTTACACTAAAAAAGCACGAAGCCAACGAAGCATAACAACATTGCTTACGTTACGTGAGCCGCCCGAGATCGCTATATCGCAAGCGCTGCGTAAAATGATTTAGCACGCGACCGAAAAAGCAATCCCACCCCGTCGCACCGGTCGCACCGCAGCGCAGTGGGTGCGACGGAGAGACATAGCATGGAGTGCCGTTAAGTGCGATGTAAAGCAAAAAGCAAATAGCAACAAGTGAGAGCCACGATAGCATTTGCTTTATGTTATGTATAATAAGCACGGTGCTTTATTTTGCTATATGCTTTATTATCCACCACTAGTCACCAAGATGTTCGGGGACTATGTACATAGAGATTTGGGAGACCCCCCCCACAATCTCTACTTTGACTCATAACTTATAGGAGTAGATAAAACAAGAGTATACTTAGGAGTCCTAAGTATACTCTTGTTTTATAGAGTTAATAGCTGTAGGGTTGGCACAGCTGGACTTATCCCTCTGCTAAATGGCCCAAGAACACAAGAACATACGGCATAAGACCATAGACGTTTTATAAAACTAATTCATTTACCGACAGAGTAAATTAAGTATCATTTTATGTCGCAAACAAGTGCTCTCTAAAAATGGTCAATTGTGTAGAAAACGATCTGCCCCTTCAAATCTGCAAAAACAAGGTGTGTGGTGTGCAAAATTGTTGTAATTTATCTAACAAGAATTCCAATCATGCCACCCAGTTTATTCGGATCTTTTATCCTATTTCCGAATAGAATAGAATACAAAAGAATAATTTTTATTTGCGTAAAAACATGGTCCATTTATGTCTTATAAATAGGGTTGTGAACTTACATGTTTTGGCATAGAATGGCATACAAATATTTGAAAATGTTAAACGTGAATTTTAATACGAAACATAAATTTGTTAAAATACTATAAAACACTATAGCACTTACAATATCCATTCGAAATCTTTAAACAATTAATATAAACTTAAAAATAAAAAAAATCACCTTTCTCTGTTTATGATTGTACATAATACGTGAACCAGCGCCTTTCATTCTTGATGTCGAGATAAATAAAGATTTATGATTATGATTTTTCTCAAGTCGTCACATAAATGTGAAGACTGGGTTGTTTTTGTACTTATTAGTTCCATGGCCAAAATATTATCTGTGAGTTCACTAGTGTCACTGTCACAATCAGTGATGCCAACTTAGCAACTTTATAGCTAGATCTAGCTATTATTTGGTGACAGACAGCTACAATTTAATGAAACTTGTAGCTAAACTTTTTAGCTACTTTTTTTAGCTACTTTTGAGGCTATCGAGATTCGTAAAGTAGGGTACCGAGTCTCGTAAAAAAATATAAAACTAAACTCGAATATAGATTCGAGTTTAGTTTTATATTTCATAGATGCTATGGTAGGTACCTGGTCTCAGGAAAAGTGGTAAATGCTGCTATAACTGTGTTTTGCTTAAAGATATACTACAAAAAATGGGCACCGCTGAAAAATATTTTAAATCAACGAAAGATACTGAACCCCAGCCATCGACATCTTCTTCTTTAAATAATTAATTTTTGATTTATTTTTTATTCAATAACGTACACAACACATTTTTAACTCTCTTGTTAGAATTAATGAAAATAAAAATGATTGTCAGGAATTAACATTTCATTGTAACCTACTTATCTACTGTACATATAACATTTAGCTACTTCTAGCAACTTTTTGGGGTACAAAAAACTGGCAATCTAGCAACATTTTAAAATTGTCTAGCTACTGGGTAAAGCTAGCAGTTGGCAACACTGGTCACAATTCATTTTTGTTAATAGTTGTTTTCTGATTTATAGGTTACGTTGGTTTGTTTTAAAGATTTTGTAAATAAAAACATCAATCACGATGGCTTTTCGGTGCACAAAACTGTTAAAAATAATTAGAACTACAAATGTCATACGCCATAGTTTCAGTACAACTTCTGTTGGTTTGCCAGAAGAAATTAAAAACCATAAGCGAAAGGAATACAAAACAGAAGATAATTTGGTTTATTTAGAAGACCCAGATACCTTCGGCACTTTATCCAGAACAGTTAACACTCAGTCGGACGAACTTGAAGATGAGGGAGATAAACAAGAGCAGGATTTTATACAAAATAAACCATTACATTCACAGAAACTAACCACTAAACAATACGCCGATATCATAAAACAATTGGTTCATTATAAGAGACTGAAAGAAGCGATTGACGTTTTAGAAGTAAGAATGTTAAAAGAAGACAGAGTGAAGCCTGAAAACTATATTTATAATATACTGATAGGTGCTTGTGCTAATGTTGGGTATACAAAAAAGGCTTTCTCATTGTTTAATGACATGAAGAGACGAGGTCTGCTCCCTACTGGCGACACCTACACTTGCCTATTTCATGCTTGTGCTAATAGTCCTTGGCAAGTAGATGGGTTGAAGCGTGCCCAGCATCTAAAGGAATTAATGATTGAAAAAGGATTTGAACCCAATGTAACTAATTATAATGCCATGATCAAAGCATTTGGAAGGTGTGGTGACTTACCTACAGCTTTTAAAATTGTTGATGAAATGTTAGCAAAAAAGATGAAAGTAAGAGTACATACTCTGAATAATCTACTGCATGCTTGCATAACTGACAAAGAGAATGGATTACGCCATGCTCTCATAGTTTGGAGGAAAATGTTAAAGATGCGGGAAAAGCCTAATATTTATACTTTTAATTTAATGCTAAAATGTGTTAAAGATTGCAACTTTGGCAGTAAACAAGACATTGAAGACCTCATTGAAACCATACAATCTCAGATACAGTTACAAAATAAAAATAAAAAACAATTGAAATCGACTGAAACAAATCAAAGATTGATAATTGAACCAGATAAACTATTAACTGAACCCAGAAAACCTGTTAATGAAATAGATAATGATAATCAGCCTACAAATCCATCTTCCAGTAAATTAAGTGTAATTGAAAAGAAAGACGAAATTTCAATAGAATTTGCAAACAAATTGAATAAAGTGGTCACTAATGACAGAAGTGTACCAAACCTATTATCTAGAGTGTTGAATATGGAGCAAGTAACAGGATTGCAAGAGGTCCACACATTACAGGATAAGTTCGCAGTATTAGGAGGGTCAGAGGACTTCTTAAAAGAAATGGAGGCTTATTCTGTAAAACCTGATATCAAAACTTTTACTCAAATGCTGCCACTGTTAGATAACACTACAGAAGCCGAGGACACATTACTGAGAAAAATGAAATCTTTAGGAGTCCGGGCTGATATAGATTTTTACAATATGTTAATTAAGAAGAGGTGCTTGAGAACAGATTATGATGCTGCTGTTGTAAGTTATTATTTATTACAAACACTTTCAAAAAAATACTCGCAACCTTTTACACTACTTTAATAGGCTTAAGCTTGGACGGAACTGGTGTGATGTGAAGAGCTGAGCAACCTTCATATACAAAAAATTGTTCTGTTTTGTTTCAGGCTGTACAAAATATGATTGAAAAAGAAAGTGAATTTCGCAAAAAAAGGTTTCCATTCTCCAAGAAGTTGAAGTTAAAAGTCAATATAATGACGTATGGAGTTCTTGCCTTGTCATGTAAAACTAAGGAAGATGCAGAGAAACTTCTCAAAGAAATGGAGGAGAAACAACTGAAGTAAGAACTAAGCCGGCTGATTTTGATTTCTACTGGGTGTATATATTATAAAGCTACAAACCTAGTCCTTTGAAACCAGAAAAGTAGAAAAACTCGAAGGGGACGGCATGGTGATCAGTCTCCGTATTCACAAACGCTCGGATTCGATTTCGATTCGGAAAGTCGTATGTCTATCTCGCTCGCTTTCGTAATGTTAAAACAAGATAGAGATACAACTTATTATTATTTATTTAAACTTCATGTACAATAGTGGTACATAGGCGGACTTAATGCCACAAGGCATTCTCTACCAGGCAACCATTGGGTTAAAAAGGACAACATTGTGAAAGGGTACAAAATAATAGGTATCTAAAAATATATAATTAACTTCGAATTAGTATATAATTACATAGATACTAATACAGAAATACACATAAAATAGACTAATACATATTTTAACAAATACCAAATTAAAAAAGGAGAAAACTAATTATAATTACTGTGACTAGACTTCAAACTGCGAGCTACTTCGTCTGATTTATTAGATAGTGGTTACGAACTTTCCTTTTAAAAATGAATTTGCTTTCAGCTTTTTTAATACCGAGGGGTAACGCGTTCCACAGCTTTATTGATGAGACAGCATATGAATTGGACATAAACCGGTGTGGAGGAATTTAGAACACTAAATTTTTGGAAGCTATATGGTTACGACTGTGAGAACTGCCCAACACTTTGAAATAAGTTTTAAGATAATCGGGAGCACATGGACCGTTCATAATAGTGAAGAGCATACACAGAGATCTGAGTGACCTCCTGAGTCGGATAGGCAGCCATTTAAGCTGAGAACGGTAGGAAGAAACGTGATCGTACTTACGAAGGCCAAAAACAAAGCGAATACAATTGTTGGGAAAACGATCCAATTTATTAAGTAGTTCTTGTGATAGATCAGAAAAACAAACATCAGCATAGTCAATAATGGGAAGCACAAGTGACTGGACCAAAGTAAGTTTGATGATAGATCGAAGGAAATGCTTGAATCTATAGAGACCGCAGCGAGAACGTGACTTTCTGGCTCACCTGAGCCACGTGTTTACTCCAACTAAAACTGTCGTCAATGTACAGACCTAAGTTTTTTACGTGAGGTGAAAGAGAAATGACGTAGGTCTCGTACATCAGCGGCACAAGTTGGCTAGTGTTCACATTTCTCAAATAGTACTAACTACCAATGAGGATGGCCTGGCATTTTCCGACGTTAACAGAAACCCCGAATTTAACAGACCACTCACTGATAATTCGAAGATCCGCACTGAGAGATGAAATGCAATCATCAAGGTTGGCAATGTCCGACTGAGCGTAGAGTTGCAAGTCATAAGCGTACAGATGGTAAGAACATTTGAGGATAGCAGTAATAGAGTATATAAATAAAGAGAATAAGAGAGGAGAGAGTATACCGCCTTGTGGAACACCAGTTACCAGGTCGCACCAGTCAGAGCAAGCCTGATCAGCACGCACCGCCTGCTGGCGACCCCAAAGATATGACGAGAACCAATCACGTGACAACGAAGAGACCCCAATTTGAGAAAGACCAACTTATGACTTTGAACTTATCGAATCGAAATCGAATCCCAGCATTTGTGAATAGGGGGCCAGTTGACATGTTGATGTTTTCCAGTTTTTAGGGTTTCATAGTCAAACAAGGAATCCTTATAGTTTCACCAAGTCTGTCTCTATATTAATAATCTAAGCTATACAGGATAAAATTTTGGGATTTGGCCATCAACACGCACCTAAAAACCCTGTGTATTATTAGCCAACCACAAGACTCGAACATACATAAAAAATGAAATTTCATGGAATCTAAACTATGGGTACCTTACACACTAAAAATATGGCTCAATAGTGTGCTGTATTTTACTAATACTTGTAACTCTTTACAGGTTCAACATAGAAATTCTAGGAACTTTGCTGAGGCAGGGAACAGCAAATAGCCAGTTTGGCTATGTCCTATACATTATGAATGTAGTCAAAAATGAAAATATAAAAGTGAATGATGTATTCCTAAAACATCTTGAAAAGTTCAGTGATAAGTGTGTAAATATCATTACAAAGGTATGTTGAAATGATATTATTACCCTTAGTTGATCAGCACCATGCCTCCTATGTATTATTTAAACATTTTTTTTTTCAGGATGAAGGTTCGGAAGTCTTCAAGAAGTCATATGAAATTTTCGTCAAATTCTATACAAACTGGTTAAAAGAGATAAATGTAGAAGAAGCATTGAAACCTGAGCATCCTTGGCAGCAGTATAGGGAAAAATATCCACAGACAGTGCAACACGGCAATGTCCAAATTAAACAGCCAAAGAAGTTTTACAAAAGAAATAAAAAATATGTACCATATACTCCAAGAATAGTAGAATAAACGCATATTAGAAATATCAGTAACTTTATTTATATAGTTACAAAATTTGACTTATTGGACACTCTAGATTTTAATATGGTGGAGTTTGCGGTTGAGCTCTTCGAACTTGAGGAGTTTACGAATGAAGAAGTCACCAAACCGATGAGCCACCTTCGTGTCAGCAATGTGTATCATGTCATTATCGATGTAGAAGTCCAGCTGGAAACAATAAAAGAAATCAGATGTTATTCTTGCTAATTAAATGCAGTTTACTGCTTTTAATACTAACATTTAACAATTTGAAATCTTGTAACGCTTTACGGCGTCCATCCGCTAAGACTCGCGTGCGTGCATGCATAGATGCAGGTGCTGTTGTCTGTGTTCATACTTAGAAAACTCGCCGCACGAGCCCGCGCGTATTAGCGCTTCTCATACTATTTTTCAATACAGACGTGCGTGCATCCGCATCCGTAAACGCGCGTGTTTTAGCTTCAAGTTAGACCCAAGTACTAGAATAAAACTCGAATATTGATCAAATTATAGATCTCCACTAATTACGAATTGAACCATCGCTACACTTATCTAGTTGCCACCCTGCTAAAATGGTCCAGTTTAAAAAAAAAAACAGATCTTGCCTCAGAACCACTCTGGAACTTTCCATCAAGACCACTGGGTCCCTTAGACCAGACGACGTTCTTCATCTTATGCTTGAAGCACAGCAGATGGATGGCGAGCGCAGCATGCTCCCGCGCCGCGTCACGGTCGCCGCCGCGCGCCGCCGACATGAAAGCGGCCAGCTTCGATAGGGGCAGGGTCGTGTACAGTTTCAGGTACGACCGAATTGTTGGCAGCATCTTTTGCTGGCGGACCTGTGAACAGTTTAATTACGTACGTATTTAGTAGAAAAGTAGCTACATTTACTAGCTTTCATAAAGAGCCTGCTTTTACAAAAAAAGCAAATGAGCATTCACTATGCCTTAACTTTTAACTCGGATCTGAGACAGATCAATGCCTGTATTGTTGCATACACTGTACACATTCTTTCTCAAGCCGCACACTTCTGTTTTTGAATGTGGGTCAGTGCATTCTCTATCAGACGAATCAAGATGGACTGATAGTTGGCACTGATTTTCTGTAATATAAATAACTATAAATTGTTATTGTATAACTGACCTCATCCATGAACACTTGAGTCTGGTGTTTAACGGCGTCGCGTCCGTAATTGGAGCCGGGCTCGATGGGTGGCGGGCAGGGAGACAGGAACTTGGGGCAAGCGAATGTGAAGCAGCTCTCGAATTCTCCTAGGTCACCATACTGCATCTTGAACATCTTCTCGTGGTAGTTCTTCTCACGGAGCACCTATGAATTTAAAAATGTTTGTTAATGATACTTTTGACTAGCTGTTATGTGAAAACAAATTCCAATATAAATCACAGATGGCAGATTTCCCTCTCAATCGACAACATTAGTAATTACTGAAATAACCAACTGTGACTGGTAGACTGACAAAGCCGCGCTATAAGTCGAACCCTAAATCTAAACTAATATTATAAAGAGGAAAGATTTGATTGTTTGTTTGCATTGAATAGGCTCCGAAACTACAGGTCCGATTTGAAAAATTCTTTCAGTGGTATATAGCCCATTTATCGAGGAAGGCTATAGGCTATATATCATCACGCTACGACCAATATGAGTGGAGCAGCAATGAAAAATTTTGCGAAAACGGGGAAAATGTGACGCAAACGAAGTTGCGCCGGAAAGCTCGTAATATATAATTTGTTTACATACCTGCTGAATAGACTCATCAACACACTGTGGGTGGAGGACCAGACAGATAGCCAACAGATGGTACATCTGCTCCGTCTGCTTATTGATCTGATCGTTCTGGTACGAACGGGAGGAGAACAGCTGTTTAGTGCGCTGCATGTATAGCAGAGCAGACGACAGCGTGCGGATAGCGTCGGCGTAGCGGCGCATCATCATGTACGCGAAGCCCACATAGTAGGATGTGGAGATCTGACACGCAGGCACGTGGGAGTACTGGGACTTCTTGTGGAGCTCGATGTTTTCCAAGACCTGAAACATGTTGATTGCATTTGATTTTTGGCAATGTATGTAGTTATTAGATTGCAGAACATTATAATAAGAATAACTGTTCCTACTGTGTATTCTTGCCGTAAATACCATATAGAAATGTTTAGTTGAAACAAAGCTTTTTAAATACAAATAAAACCCTTACCTTGATGGCCTGGTAATAATCTCCAAGCAGAGAGTGAAGCCGAAGGAGGCCTACCAAAGAGAAGTAGCCCAACATTTTGTAGAGAGAGTGACGGCCGAACTCTCCCGCCACAGAGTCAGGGTCGCCGCCAGCAGCGTAGACCTAGTCAAGAAAAACAAAATGGAGAAGGCAACAGATTGTAATCATATATGTTCATAAAGCACAACCAACTCTGCAATAACAATTAACACCATTGGTATGTATAGTGTCTGCATTTAGCTGCAGAAGACCGATTTTTTTCTCAATTTTATTAAAAAACTATAGATATAGCTGTAGTTTATTCATAAAATTGAGATAAATGGTTCTGTAAAATTTTTGCACAATATCCTACATTATAGCATTCTGCCTTGTTTCACTATACTATGAAACAAAACCATTTTTGAAAATGTAAACAAATGGGCAAGCTTAATTTTCATCAAAAACTTTTACCACATTCTGTTCTAGTTTTTCCTGAATCTGTAACTTTATAATGAGGTTAATAAACCATGATGACAAATGAAGTATGACTGTGACAGAGTGGCGTCCAAGTTAGGAATATACATCGTCAGGCAGCGAGAAGAGAAGACAGACAATATTTAAGATAGATTTGAAATGAGTATGGAGGTTGCCACAGAAAAACAGTGGCTTATACTCTTACCACATACCAGTATTAGGCGAAGCTAGTGTAGATGGTTGTGATGAAATAAGTGTGATGATTGAAAATACTAAAGTTTCACAGCTTACATTACTTACTTCAAGTTGCCTCTTGATGTTGGACTTGTCAACAAGTGAGTGCAACACATTCAAAATGCAGAGAACATTCCATGCCTTGTTTTCAGTATTGAGGGCATCAATCTCAGCAGGGCTCAGTTTGGATGTGCGTGACCTGACAAGCAGATGAAGCAATTATTAATATAAATGTAGTGTTTACCATAAGCAAATAATGACACAAGAAGAAATCATGTTCATGGTCATGCTAAACTTGCAGGTGTTGACACCTGCAAGTTTAGCATGACCACTGTAGAAATGAGTTTCGTCTACGGAAGAAACGACATAGTGACAGATAGACAATGACAATGTGTCAGTTTGTCGTTTCTTTCATCGACATGCCCGTTTCTACGGCGGTCATGCTACGCGTACTGGTATATAAAAAACAAGATCAGTTTTTAAGGTTCTAGGATCTTTTGACAAGAGAAAGAGAAGAACTTATTGATTAGTCTTTTCATGATAAGACTAACAAACAGCCTTGTTCCACCCTCTGCTAATTATGAGCCTCCTGCCTTTTAGGCCATTTTCTCTGTTCTATATGTTAGTCTTACATTATCATTAATTTCTCTGTAGTACCTGTATTGGGCAAATGACTGGAATTGGTAGACAAACTCATCAATGAGCTCCCACAGCCACTGGTCAGGTAACTCCAGCGGCACAGGTGTCTCCGCAGACAGAATGTAGTTAAAAAGGTCACAGTAGTTGTAAAATGAGTGAAACCTTTGGTCAGGTTTGGGCCCACCAGGCACACGCGCGTAAATGTCGCGATAATACAGTTCTTTGTACAGAATCATGAATACCTGCAACATACAAATTAGGGTCATTGCATTGTTCTGGTATGGTGGGTTTTTAAGTCCCCCTATATCTTTAATGCAAAGATCATCAAATCATATGGTATTCTGCACTGTTATTAATTCAATAGCTATAGTATATAATACACACAGTAGAATTCTATTATTATTTGAATATCTTAAACCCATAGTACTGGTAACACAGCATTATAACATGTTCTAACATAGAACTTTTTGGTGTACTTATTATTCATTAAACTAACCACTTGAACTTACATGGTCACTGTCTACAACAGGGGCTACCTCGTTCTCATCGGGCCAAGGAGTATTCTCAAAATACTGTTCAGTAAGTTTTGGGAAAGTATTTTCATACAGATTCAGGATCTCATATGATACTCCCTCATTGATCATATTACGGAAGTAAACAAGAAATTTCTTGACCTGAAATAGAAAAGTATTTTTGAACATTTTCATCAACTCTATGCCTGTGTCTGTGTTTCCGCATGCTTACAACCCTAATCTCTTCAAAGTTAGAGTGAACAGGCTTCTTCTGGGTAAGCTCGTAACATCGTCAACTTTGTCTCTGTAATGTCTGACCTAGACTAGAGTCAAGAGCTAACCCATCACATATTATTAAAAAACATCATCATCTTCCTGCCCTTATCCCATTTTCTATCTCAAATGTAGTTAATATCTTCGTGCTTCTGAAATATGTCTAATTTAACCAGTTTAATATTTTTTTGGGACAGATATTAGGGTTATGATGCAGAGAATGGGCAGCAGCGTTTTCTGTGCTTTTGCAACAACCGTACTGCGATTGCCAACCCGCCTGGCGAGCGTGGCGATTATGCCAAAACCCCCATTACGTACACTTGGGGGAGGCCTATGTCCAGCAGTGGACGTCTTTCGGCTGTAATGATGATGATGATGATTAGGGATATTTAGATTGCAAACCATGGCAAAGGGCTTCCCCTTTTTTTAGTTGAGCCTATCAATCATATTACTGTTTCACAATAGGCACTTTGGATATATTTCTGCTTTTCACCGGTTCTCTATTAGTATTTTAGAATAATAAAGGCATGAAAGCAAACAATCTTACCATGTCTGGCATTTTGTAGAACGAAGACCTATCATATTCCAGGTCGTACTGGGGATCTCCTGTGTGTGGTTCATATGGTTCAACATAGGATTCATATCCACCCTAAAAATACAGAAACAATATGTAATGTGACAAAAAAGAAGATAACTGCTTACGTTTTTACATGTAAGGTTATGATGCAAATTCACAAATAAGGCTTTAAGATTTGGATTTGTACTAACAGACGGCTCATTGTAATCGTCACTGGAATACATTTTGTTATTATTCTACTACTAAACAATAAAAACACAGTTAACTTTACTAAAATCTGTATCAGAGAACACACACGCCACCAACGCCACTGACAGCAAGAAAACGCCGTAGCCAGTTCGTTTTCATTTACGCATCTTTTGTATATGACTCCTGTGTTTTGATTGGTTCAACATTTAAGTTAATGACATTACCAATAGCAAGTCAGTTAGGAAAATAAAGGACGAATCCGCGTGCATCAATGATACAATTGTTTTATGGTTTCATTTATTTCCTGTTCCACAAAATGGTTAGTCGATTTTCGAATTAAACACATAATTATGTCACATAGAGTTAATTCATAGCTGTAGAGTTGGCAAAGCAAGACTTACCCCTTTGCCAAAGTATACATTAACCACAAGACTATCGACGTTGTATAAAACAATGTAGTTCATTCATTCGCTGACAGACTCCATTCTTTCTTTTTTGTGTGGTTACTGGTTAGGGCCTAAACAGATGTCAGAGTACTTAGGCCACCCATGGGCCTCTGGCTTGGCTTAACATGACGTCGAGAAATATCTCACAGGCAGGCATGCTAATTTGACGATACATATACAGGGTGTAAGGGACACTGCACCGTCGCGAAAACGCTTATTCATTCAGTGCATTGCACTCATCAGTTGTAAGCTATGGAAGCTTACTACTTTATGGTTCCAGGTTCAGCACTACTCACACCACTGGCAATACTGGCATGAGCACCACTAATTAGACATGTCCAAAAAAGATCGATATTTTTCCATCCAATTATCGATATTTATCATCGATATTTTTTATCGCAATAAATTGAAATTCGATATTTATTTTAGGCATCGTCCTAATAGAACGCGAATGCGCGATCATCGTAGGTTTGCGCGAAATTTACTCGTACGAACGCGCGATTAAACAAATTGAATTCGAATAGGTGTCAGTTAGGACACCAAAAAAAAAAAAAAAAAAAAAAAAAAAAAAAAAAAAAAAAAAATAGGTGTCCTAACTGACAATCGCACGACGCGGTCGCGCGACTCAAATGTTTGTAAATCTATTCGCACGAACTTAGTTCGTACGAACGCGCGATCAAACATATTGAATTCGAATAGGCGTCCTAATTAAAATTCGCGCGATAATTGCGTCGGCGGGCTGCTTTGCCCGCGCCCCTCGCTCGCTCGCGTCGTCAATTCGCGCGATGATAGGACACCCAGTTTTTGCCATCGCGCGAACACGCGATGTTCGCATCGCTTTCTCGCGCGATGATGCGCATGTCGCGACGGCGTGTATTTCTCTTCTTTCCCATGTTATATTCAAGTTATGCTCTAGACTACAATGTGACTTATTTTATTGTAATATTATAGGAATTTACTGCTTCGCTTTGATGTGAAGAGAAACCCACGCCCCCACGAAACGTCTGAGATACTCACAGATACGGATCACACACCGATACGGAGCGTCTCTCAATCCAGTCTCTTATGCTTCGGTCCTCAAAGGCACCGAAGTGGTTATCATCAGGTCGACCATCAGTTTATCCATTTCCTCAGGTCCGGCTAGGACACCTGTAAAATTATGTACCCATGAATCTCTGGGTTGGTACCTATTACCTATCTGTTTATGATTAATATATTAATCGTCTCTGCTTTCTCACAAGCAGGTTATATTTCATCGTTTTAACATTTAGGACACCTCCGTGTCAAACGGATTCTGGAGTTTCACTTCCTCCGTTATATCAAGTGTTACAGACTGTTTCGGCTCATATTTAGCATATAGCCTCCGCATCTGGAACGAACACCTTTGTGCTAATCAAATTCCGGATTAACCTCATTTGCAGAAGCACCCATTCCAGACTGATACGGCTTGCAGCCTTCACGTCTGGAATGTCCCCCCTCAACATTTATAGCGTCCGTCGACGCCAGCGCCCGTCGACGCTTACTTGGGCCTGTGGGGATTATGTTATAAGGTTTGCAAGAGAAGTTGGCCCTTGGACTTTCTCACAAACCTAGCGCGCGTGTCCGGCCAGACTTATTGCGCGTGAGGGTCGTAAGTTACACCTTAAGCCGTGATTATGAAACATCTTATTAAACTAGGACCGCGGCTTAAGACACGACCATCACTTCAGGTGTTTTAATTAGGTATAAGTTATTCAAACTGGTAAACATAATTTCATAGAACATTATTGAACATATCAAATCTCTAAACCGTACATAAACAGAAAGTTAATATCTAGGTACTTAGCTTTCGAGGTGGCGCGCCTCACGGATGACAAGAATCTCCATATACTCTTCTTGCACTGAATTTACTTAATTTAAGTTAGCTGTTAGCCAAACTGTGTGATGGCAAAAAGGCGGGAAAAGAATGGCTTGGGTTTGCGTCGTCAGGTTGCTCATACTGATTTAGTGTTGCTATCTTATTAGTGTTGTGTAATTAAATATTTACATTTATAAGTTTGGAACATCGCGATTTCATCTTTCGCGACACTCCCGACGGCGACAGAAGCTATATGTGTTCCAACAAGTCTCGCGTCCACTCTCGTATCTTTTCTCGAGCTTTCATGGACGCGTCTCTCACATCTCTCACTTCAGGTGTTTGTTTTAACTCATTTGTATCAGTGCTTTTAGGTATGCTATCATTATTGTGTTCTTCATCAAGAATTATTGGTTCATCATTTTCTGTGGTAAGTATTCTTTGAGTTATTTCCTTTTCTATTTCTTCACTACTTATGTGTTTTTCTGTTTCAAGTTTGTCAGCGGTTTCTACAGCGGTTTGTGGAGTTGTGGATATTTCTTCGGAAAGAATAGTTGAGTCGAGTTCTTCTAGCAGAGGTAAGTCATCCAATTTTGGTGTGACATCTCCTTCAAACTCAAACATTACTTTATCTTTTCCAGATATATCTTCTTCAGCCTCCAACGGATAAAGATGTGCGATGGAACGAGTGAATTCCGTATCATTCACCTTTACTCGTGCCACTCTGCATTGACTGTCGGCTCCTTTCAACAAAGATATAATTTTTCCGACTTTCCAGTTCTCTCGGTTCTTCGTATCTCCTTTAATCTGGACGATATCTCCCAGTTTTGGAATTTTTAATTTTGTTATCCTTGGTTCTTTGGGAGAGTGTCGATATCTCTCCCTTAGACTTGGTAGATACTGATCGATGAACATTCTTTTAAACTCTTTCAGCATGTTCTGTCCACGTTTCCAACCTTCCACTAGATTCTGTTTTGTTACTGTGCCTTCTTGTGGAAATTCTGCATCTGAAGGTGTTGTCTCGATGCATTTACTCAAGGTTAGAAAATCTGAAGGTTTGAGAATATCTTCTAGTTCAAAACCTACACACGTCAGTGGGCGTGTGTTTAATACTGATTCTATTTCTTTTGTGATTGTACTTAGTTGATTATCTGATAGTAAACTTTTCGTCAGAGTTCTCTTGAGACAGTGTTTAACTAGTCCAACAAGTCGTTCATAGAATCCTCCATGCCACGGTGCTAACTGTGGTATGAATTTCCATTCTATTTTATTAGTGATGCAATAGTTGCTTGACAGTATTTCTGCAGTTAATTTAAATTGTAGTGCGTTATCTGAAACTATTCGTGTTGGTATTCCTCTGCAAGATATAAATCTTCTTAGTGCTAAGAGACATTCCTCAGCCGTAAGATCCTTAACTACTTCCAAGTGTATAGCCCGTACTGCTAGACATGTATACAGACATATCCATCTTTTTTCTAATTTATTATTTGTCTTTACTTGAAGAGGACCCAAATAATCTATTCCGGTATACGTAAAAGGTGAACTATAGTTTACTCTTTCCTTAGGAAGCGCTGGAGTGGTTGGTAATTTGAATGGACCTCCTCCATGTTTGACACAATTTGTGCATTTTCCTAATATTTTCTTTACTTGGCTTCTTCCTTGAGGAATCCAGTACGATAATCTGATCAAACTTAAAGTGTGGTTGACTCCTACATGATAGTTTTTCTTATGTGTTTCTAGGATCATTGTGTTAGTGAAATCACAATATTTTGGAATTAATATTGGATATCTTTTGTCATAAGACCAATCAGCGTTTTGTAGTCTTCCTTTGCAACGTAGGATACCGTCTATGTCGGTGAATACGCCTAAGTTTCGTTGTAAACTAGTATGTTTACCCTCTACTTCCTCAGGGAAATGTTCCTTTTGAATCCTTTTAATCCTATGTGTTTGTGATAGTGTATTGTCCTCACAGTTATCTGTGGAGTTGTTTCCTGATTCCTCATCTAATTGATTTCTGGGTTCCTGCTCTTTTAAGACCTTTTCTCCACTCGTGAGATCCTCCCCAACAGGAAAAGAAAAGTCTTGTTCAGCAGAAGAACATGTGGGATTTACAGTGACTTCAGTTTCGTTAAGTAAACAAATTTCGGTTCTACAACCTTTCGGCCAAGTTCTGGAGTCTCCCAGTAGAAAACTTGGTCCGGATAACCATATCTGCTTGTCTTCCTTAGAACTTGTGGGTCTAGTAGCCACGTCTGCTGGATTTAATCCTGTTGGAACATATCTTATTGTAGCTGGTGTATTTCCCTTTATTTCTTCTATCATCCTTGCAACGAATGGTGGTAGTAGTTTGTTGCTGTAATACCAATCAATCACTATTTGACTATCTGTCCATATAATATTTTTTCTAAATTCAAATTTTAGGAACTTGGTTACGTACTTCAGCAACCGACTACCTATTAAAACACCTAATAGTTCAAGTCTTGGGATTTTTAAATTGTCTTGATCCTTGATGGGTACTAACCGTGATTTTCCTATTACAAAATTCAATTATTTTTCATTAGAAATGTATACAACTGCAGCATATGCTTTGGTTGATGCATCTGTGAAAACGTGCAGTTGGATATTGTCACCACCATTTTGTTCGAAATATTTCATTGGTAAAATAATGTTTTTGGTTTCTTCTAACTGTTCTCTAATGATTTGCCACTCATTGGTCAATTCTTCTGGTAATGGGGTATCCCATTTGAATTTATGTATCCACAGATTTTGTAATAAAAGTTTTGCTGGTAATAAATCTGGTGCGGCATATCCACATGGATCGTAAACTGATGCTATGTTTTTAAGTATTTCTCTCTTGGTGGTGGCCTCTTTAGTCTTTCTTGGTCTCAATCTGATCGTATCTTCGTCTGCGTTCCAATTCAGACCTAATACTTTAACTTCTACATCTCTGCAGACATCTGATGAAGAAATGTTCTCGGAGAATTGTTTGGAATTCGAACTCCATTCTCGAAGATTCATTGAAATCTCTTCAAATGTGATCTTGCACGACTCGTACATTGCTGTTGCTTCTTGTACAGATTCTGTTCCTGTGACAAGGTTATCGACGTAGATGTCATTTACTATGCCTTTTAGACTTTCCTCATTGGAACGCAGTAGATGATGTTTCAAAGTAGCATTTAGAAGAAATGGACTCGATATCACTCCAAACGGTACCCGACAGAATCGTAAGTGCAGAATGTTGTCTTCCGTGGCCGCCCTTTTTATGTCTTTCAACCATAAGAATCGAGTTACGTCTTTGTCCTTTTCGTGTAATGCTATCTGTAGAAAAGCCTTTTCTACGTCTGCTGTTATTCCTATCTGATGTGACCTAAACCTTAACAACATTCCGGTTAAGTCTTCTAGCATAAGTGGACCGCAATGTAAACATTCATTTAAACTTTTGCTATGTTTGGTCTTTGCCGAGGCGTCGTAGACTATGCGAGTTGGCTTGCCTGGATGAATAACACCGTGGTGCGGCAGGTAGTGTATAGGATGATCCATATCTTCGATTCTCCTTTCATTGTCTGGTACAATTTCAATTATTTCTTTTGCTAGTTGTTCTTTCAATGTATTATCGTACGCTGTTAGTGAATCGGAATCTAATCGTTTGAGTAAGTTGACTAGTCTGCCTTTGGCTAGACCGTAATTAGTTTCTAAATTAGGTGGGTAATCTATCCATGGCCAACTAACAGTGTATCTATCCTTTACTAGTTTTATGGTATCATTGAATTGGTTGATTACTTGTTCGTCTCTAGTCAATTTTGGCGAATCGCATATTCCAATGGATTCTAGTTCCCATAAGCATTTGAGGTTTTCATTGTATAACGGGAGATCCGGTGGTGTCAATTTGTTTTCTACTCCTTGAAAGTAAGTTAATACTGACAATGTGTCCGTGGTTTTTGTATTAGTTTTTCCAGTCAGTAAATAACCGAATTTAGAGTCAATCAAGAATAAGTTACTTTCCAGTTGAATTCTGTCTTCAAGGATGAATGAAAAGTAGAAGTCATTGCCGATCAATATGTCTATTGTAGGTGACAATGAGCCATCGTCAGCCAAAATCAGATCATCTTTGTATTTACCTATGTCAATACCAGGGAAAGGAACTTCATGTGAAATATGAGGAACAACGTTTGCTTCTATTTGTAAAGTATAATTTGTCCTTGTACGTATCTGTAACCTGACTACGGGGCTTTCTATTACTTGGGGAGTTTTCGATCCAAACGTGAAAACTGATAAGGTAATTTCCTCTTCGATAGGAAGGTTCAATTTTGAAGCTACTTCTCGCGTTATGTAAGTACGTTGACTACCCGAGTCCAACAGTACTCGACAGACCGTTCCATCAGAATCATCGTCTTTACGTAGAGCCTTAACTATTGCTGTTTGTAATACGGTGGAGCTTATAGAGTTGACGTGTAACGTCTTGACATCCTCGGTTTTATTAATGCAATTCTTATAACAAAGTGCTCTGTTATGGTGGTTAATTTTGTTACAGTATGCACAATGAATTGAGCTTTTACAATTTATTTTTTGATGACCCTTCTTTAGGCAAACAAAACAGTGATCGATTAATTTGTCTTTCTATTTGACCAAATGTGTTCCTTGCTTCTGTTATATTGCCTTTGGAGGCTTTCGGCACTTTGTATAACGCAGCGTAGTGCGCGTCTATGATGTGATTTTCTTTACCATATCTATTTTTCAGTAGAGAAACAGCTATTTCATAATTCTTATTAGTGGTCTCGAGCCCATCGATGACCTTTTTTGCTTCGCCTTTTAAAGAACCTTTAAGGTATAAAAGTTTGTCTACCTCTGATAGGTCTCTATTTCCTACGTTGGAGCAGAATTGGTCCCAAAATTGACGCCATTCCAGAATGTCTCCGGAAAATTCTGGCAAACTTAACTTGGGTAATTTCCCCATTAGTGCAGTATTCCTACCCGGTAATACAGTTGGTGCAGAGTTTTCTTTTATTAGGTTAGAGATAGCACTTGATATAGACTCAAGTCGTCTTATAAGAATTTGTTCCATTTTGGAATTCTGAAATAATATTTAATAATTTTATACGCTGTATATCATACGTTAAGGATTTACATCCTGTATCGTTAGATTTCTAAGTTACGTAGTATTAGAAGAAAAAAAATTTTCAAATAAAAATTTAGTAACACCCTGTATGACCAATTTTTTTTTCCAATATTTCGTAAGAATAAAGAGTTTTCTTAACACCTGGCATATAATGGAATAATATTTTATTAACACCCTGTATAAAACAGGAACATTTTATATACACCCTGTATAACAAAAAAAAATTCCAAGTTAAAAGCAAGGAATATTCTACTATGTGTATATAGGATACTACATTCAGCATGATAAACTCAACCTTTGAACTATGTGTGCAAGGAAAATTCTTTGTACTTAAGAGGTTTTAGTATTAAATCAGTATTTATTCAGATATATTTCTAACGTTACCAGATATTATCCTTACTGACTGACGGGTACAACTGGTTTGTTTCATTGGTATGAATTTTATTTAAATAATTTCTATGTCATACAATTATCCCCTCTTGACTTCTAATAAAACATTACTAAAGAATTCTACGCTATTTCATTACTTATTAATAAACAAGTGAGGTACCAACACCGTTTGTGTATGCATCCACAAATGATGTTAGGTTTTACCTACACCAACTTAGTACCTGGCTGCACATATGTCAACTTAGTACCCAGTACATAGTTTCACATACATCAACATAGTACACTTTAGTAGCTACATGAAACGATGCAGTCAGTTAGGGACGACATGTATAACATTACAGAAGTTCAGATACAAGTTAAACTATACAACCCAATTTCCTCCGCCAGCATGATTTATTAATATTTTATTTTAGTTTTTATAGGAATATATCATACTCCGTACGCAAAATACGCGCTTTAGACGTGGAGTTGCGGAAACCAGCCCGCTATACAATACAATAGGAATATATCAATTTTATGCTCAGTTTTCAAAGTAACAGGTAAGATGAACTTACTGTGAATGTTGATGTACTTTTGTTTTAATAGTAGTGATCTACACATAAAATGTTAGATATGCAGTATCGGCAGCGCACATCTGCTTTCATTTGTCCATCTGTTTGGAGAGTATTAGGCATAAATAAACAGTTTTATGAGAACTCATACCTAGTAATACTATCTCTAGGTAAATTTTAACACCTGGTGGTTAGGTACATATTACAACTTTACCAAAGTACACATTAGGTAAAATGCAATTTTAAATAACGAGTGGGCACATAGTGACGTGACTCCGTGGTACTGAATATTAGCCTGGGTCATCTATTTAGTGACCCCTTCATTTGTGAACGATGACCACAGTGGCTGTTGTCAATTGTTAAACTATCGTGTCGACTTTGCTCCCCAGTCGGAGACTTAAAAGTGGTTTTATAGCTTGTAAATCATAAAATATCTTACTTGATGATCTTCTTAATCACTCCTAGGTTATGATATGCTTCCTTTCCTGCACTTTATAGGTAGGTATAACTTCCACTGGGGTTATTTCAACCAAAACAAGTTGTGAACTTCGTATTTAGATTATGAGCATCTTTCACAGTTGATCGAATCACGTTTACTAAATATACAATTCGTAACAGGTTTCTAACAAAATCACTTTTCCCTTTATGTGGTTTTATTCTTGTAAAAGAATTCAACGAACTAAGTTTCACTTTTCGAAGTTCAGTATGAACTCCTGAATCGCCGCGGTTTGTTCGCCATTTTGAATGCAGCGTATTTTATTTTCTATTCCGTTCGAATTTCATAATTCGTGAATATCGGAATCTTGTCAACCGTTTAGTGTAAAAGTGATTATTATGTCATTCAGTCATTTTATTTTGAATTTTACTTGACTTGTATGATAGATTTACAAGTTTTAACTCGTTAAAAGTAGGATAATATTACATTCATTTGAGCTTTCATACCGCCTATTATTTCTTACTTCCGGTTAAGGAAAGCGTAAATCATTTTTCGAATTTGCCAATACGACACTCATATCGTATTCGCGCCAAATTCAAAGTTGAATATTTAACTAGCTCATAACATTGCACATTACACGTACACATGTTATATACTTATTCAATTTGCAGTAACTTCGATAATCTTTCATATCATCCTGCCATTTATCTCATTATACTTAGATAAATGAACGTTTACTCATCATTAACGCAACGTTCGAATTTTGGCGCCTGTAAGTGAATTTTATGGACATCTGCTTATTGATCATTAGTTCCAATCAGATTATATAGAGGTCGCTGACAACCTGATTCATACTCAATGTTTACAATTTACCAAGATAAGAGTCTGGATTGATTTTATGCCTTGGGATACTTTTTGGAATGTTTTTAAATCCCAGCATCTCCACCATGTCGCGACGGCGTGTATTTCTCTTCTTTCCCATGTTATATTCAAGTTATGCTCTAGACTACAATGTGACTTATTTTATTGTAATATTATAGGAATTTACTGCTTCGCTTTGATGTGAAGAGAAACCCACGCCCCCACGAAACGTCTGAGATACTCACAGATACGGATCACACACCGATACGGAGCGTCTCTCAATCCAGTCTCTTATGCTTCGGTCCTCAAAGGCACCGAAGTGGTTATCATCAGGTCGACCATCAGTTTATCCATTTCCTCAGGTCCGGCTAGGACACCTGTAAAATTATGTACCCATGAATCTCTGGGTTGGTACCTATTACCTATCTGTTTATGATTAATATATTAATCGTCTCTGCTTTCTCACAAGCAGGTTATATTTCATCGTTTTAACATTTAGGACACCTCCGTGTCAAACGGATTCTGGAGTTTCACTTCCTCCGTTATATCAAGTGTTACAGACTGTTTCGGCTCATATTTAGCATATAGCCTCCGCATCTGGAACGAACACCTTTGTGCTAATCAAATTCCGGATTAACCTCATTTGCAGAAGCACCCATTCCAGACTGATACGGCTTGCAGCCTTCACGTCTGGAATGTCCCCCCTCAACATTTATAGCGTCCGTCGACGCCAGCGCCCGTCGACGCTTACTTGGGCCTGTGGGGATTATGTTATAAGGTTTGCAAGAGAAGTTGGCCCTTGGACTTTCTCACAAACCTAGCGCGCGTGTCCGGCCAGACTTATTGCGCGTGAGGGTCGTAAGTTACACCTTAAGCCGTGATTATGAAACATCTTATTAAACTAGGACCGCGGCTTAAGACACGACCATCACTTCAGGTGTTTTAATTAGGTATAAGTTATTCAAACTGGTAAACATAATTTCATAGAACATTATTGAACATATCAAATCTCTAAACCGTACATAAACAGAAAGTTAATATCTAGGTACTTAGCTTTCGAGGTGGCGCGCCTCACGGATGACAAGAATCTCCATATACTCTTCTTGCACTGAATTTACTTAATTTAAGTTAGCTGTTAGCCAAACTGTGTGATGGCAAAAAGGCGGGAAAAGAATGGCTTGGGTTTGCGTCGTCAGGTTGCTCATACTGATTTAGTGTTGCTATCTTATTAGTGTTGTGTAATTAAATATTTACATTTATAAGTTTGGAACATCGCGATTTCATCTTTCGCGACAGCGCATTCGTGTTCTATTAGGAAGATGCTTAGAGTATCGAATTCGTATCAGTTTCGATTTTTTTGGTTTCGTGTTTAATGTTGTTAGATACTCTTTGCATGCTCCTCGCGTTTCGTTATCTTTTGATTAAATAATAATTCGTTTGATTAAATTATATTATATACAATTGTTTGAGCTCGAGCATTAATATAAAACACTATTTTGTTCTATTTTCGTCTATTCTTTTTTACGAAGTTTGTATGCTTTGGGAATATGTATGAATAGTCATGCGAAAACTGACGATATATCGTTATTTTTTATTATTTTTTAACGTTGTGATAATTATCACAACGTTAAACATCGACGTTTTTTTTTCACTTGCCCATCCCTACGACTAATTCGCACTTTGACATAACTGACAATGACTATCATTGGTACATTGATTCACTTCACCAGTGTAGCCAGCCCCACAGTTTTAACTGTAGAAGTATGGTTTTTTGGAAATCTTCCCAGTTTATAGTTTAGGAATATATGCAATAAACGGGCGCAATCCATTTAATATAGACGTATCATCGATACGAAATGAAGAAGAAGTAATTGAGGCCTCAAATGTACAGTTTTTAGGATTCCGTACCCAAAGGGCCAAACGGGATCCTATTACTGAGACTTCACTGTCCGTCCGTCCGTCCGTTTGTTACCAGGCTGCATCTCCTGCAAGCGTGATAGTTAGCCAGTTGAAATTTCTACAGATTATGTATTTCTGTTGCCGCTATAACAACAAATACTAAAAACAGAATAAAATAATTAAGGGGGCTCCCATACAAAAAAGTGAGTATTTTGCTCGTTTTTTTGAATAATGGCACGTATCCCTTCGTGTGTGAGTCCGACTCGCACTTGGCCGGTTTTTTATTTATGATGCTATGCGTCATCATTTTATTTGCTACGTAGTCCTCAGCAAAACCAACTATTGATGGAGTGGACTACTAAATTATCAAACGAATTAATGTTATAAAAACGAAACTAAGAAATGAACTCGTAACAAGCACAATAGAAGGTAGTTTACACAAAATCAGAAATGAAAAATTGTTTCAAATTCGATGCTTTAAATGACTATTTCAAAAAGTTCAATAAAATATATAGGTACTAGAGAATGACCTCCCCTTGCAGGGATTACTGCATGTAATCGTCTTGGCATGCTTTCTACCAGGCTTTTGATGGTGTCTTGTAGAATGTGTTCCCACTCAGCCGAGATCACACTTTTAAGCTCCCTGATGTTTTGTGGAGGTGGTTGGACAGATCGTACTCGCCTTTTTAGGAGGTGCCAGACGTGTTCAATGGGGTTAAGGTCTGGGCTCCAGGCTGGCCAATCCAAACCACGAATAGGTACCAAACTCTTGCATATAAGCATCTACGTCGCCAGAACGGTAGGCCTGAGCATTATCGTTCATGTAAATGCCATCTTCAACAATAACATTTAGTGTGGGTTGTGCATATTGACAAAGGATTTCTGTTATGTACCTTTGTGCATTTAGTGAGCCATTTTTAATGAATACTTTAAGTCATAAGTCATTTAATCATTTGTTAACACAAGTAAGTACAATAAATAGTTGTTATAAAAATTACAAGAGCGCTACGTTATAACCGAAGGCGTACAAATATTCACCTCTATGAATATTTGTACGCCTTCGGTTATAACATGTCATTATGATATAACAGTCATTGACATTAAAATTGATAACATAATTACATAAATGGAATGCATATAGTAATAAGTAAATAATTTTGACAACAACAAAAAAATAAGAAAAGCATATAAATGTCAAAAAAAATGTAAGTTTACTATGTCTTTCAAGCGATACATCGCAAAAGAATAGCGTCTTTGATGCGCCGCATACGGGGCAGCCCCAACAGCTTTCTGCAGCTCATTGATGGGAGGATGGACATGGAGTGCTCCTTCATGGAGCATTGGACAAAACTGCATGTACGTGTTGTCCGGTCCTAATTCAATGTTTCCATTTTCATTTTTAATTTGTTATTATTGTAGTGTTTTTTGTTGCTTTTGTTTTTATCATTTTTGTTTTTTAAATGTGTATGGATTGTCGTAATTTATCTGAAATAAATGAATTGAATTGAATTGAATATGTCAATATTCCAATAATGTCAAAACAAAAATATAAAAAAAATAATACATAATGTCACGTGCAATGTCAAATGGAATTGTAATTATTGACATACTATGTCAATGGGTACTAACTAAGGTCAAAAAAGGTCATTACATTTTGTCTGTCAAAAATTACGATACTATCTCGATAGTCGGTACGATAACTGGAAGTTACGCCCGCCCAAAGCATAACAAACCCTCTACAATAAGGGATGATTTCTTCAAAACACGCGTAGCGTTCCCCTGATCTTCATAACACTCGCCGACGTCGGTCCTCAGACAAATTCCGAAGAGCCTCATCGGAGAAGAGAAGGCACGCAACTTCAGTTACCTTGTGTCCAAGATAGGCAATTTCTAGCGAACCTCAGTCGAGTAATCCTGTGCTCACTGAGTACTTGAGGGTCAACTTGGGGGCCCACCCTGGTCGTCGACTGCGTATATGTTAGATTAATAAAAGCAAGGAAATACGTATGAAGAATTATATTATTGGTATGGTGCAATATATTTGTATAATTTATAAGTTAAAATACAAACGTCAGAATGCTAACCAGCGAACAGTTGTCGCCAAGAACTACACATAGAGAAGTATTTTCCTCTTCCAGCAGACCCTTAATTTTACTAGCTCTTATTGCTTTTTCTGCCATTACAATAGACACAAACATATCTGTTTTTAAGTCACAATAAGGCAGGATTGTGCGACAAACATAAATGATTAATTATTTACAAGAATTTAGTTTTAGTTGCCTGATAGATCTAACCTTTTAACCGCACTTATATTATACGCATTTTATACCAATAATGTTGAAAAATCAAAACCACCCGTTTTTTTTGCATAGTAGTTTATAATTTTGAAAAATGAGGAACATAATTAGTACGGAACCAGCCGATATAGCCATAACCAGCTGATAATATATTCAAAATGTTGTTACATGTACATAAATTCATAATGTTTCTTGTATCCTTTAAGTTCCTTTTCCATAAGTGTTTTATGTTTATTAGTATAATTAAATTAAGTACGAAACCATACAATTATAAGTAGCGTGGATTTGGAGTTCTCTACAGTTTTTTTAGCATAAATATCGTAGATAAATGTAGTTTTACTCTGAGATGGGGTTGGCATTGGCAACACTGCTTGACACTGATGGA
The DNA here is from genome assembly GCA_949152445.1 of Cerastis rubricosa. Lineage (NCBI taxonomy): Eukaryota > Metazoa > Arthropoda > Insecta > Lepidoptera > Noctuidae > Cerastis > Cerastis rubricosa. The sequence continues at coordinate 8,884,989 of OX424542.1, read as the reverse complement.
AGTGTTAACTGACAGAACTTCTTCATCTTCTCTCTTTTGTTGAAGTCTTGTCAAATAACTACGCAAAATTAATAAAGATTAAAATGTTCGCCAAAAGTGTTATCAATCTTTTGATTCGCAATGCGTCAGTAATGAAATCTCCCCAGGCTATTAGGTCTTTTTCTGTTACGTCAGTAAATGGTGATATAGTCAAAATCCAAAGCACAGATGACTTCAAAGATAAAGTTATCAACAGCAAAGTCCCGGTCGTTGTTGATTTCTTCGCTACGTGAGTATAATTTGGACTAAAGCAGCAGCAGTAGTAATTGCTACCAAACTATTAATTTGTAAATACTAATGATGTTATTTATTTACAGTTGGTGCAATCCCTGCCGCTTACTGACACCCAGACTAGAATCCATCATTTCTGAATCAAAGGGAAAGGTGATTCTAGCAAAAGTCGATATTGATGAACAGACAGACTTAGCTTTGGATTATGAAGTAAGTTCTGTGCCTGTCCTTGTGGCCATAAAGAATGGGAAAGTCTTGAATCGCCTGGTTGGATTGCAAGACTCTGACAAGCTGCGTAAATGGATTGAAGACTTTACAGCTGATGACGAATCTAAGCAAAAAGTTAATGTCTAAGATTCGATCTTAGTGCTTACTAAATTATTGTTGTTACCATGTAGTCAATATTTCATTTTTTTTTTCTTTATTTTTCTTAGAATTCCAAACAAGCAGACGACCCGCCTGATGAATTTAATTAAATAAAGGAACAATAAAACATGTGTTTATTCTTCTAGACATTGTATTAAATCCCTAGCTCTTTTATAAACATTATCGTCAGGTTTCTTGGTTTTGGAGGCACTATCTTCATTGTTCTCATTATCCTCTTCATCATCTTTCATATTTCCTTCTCCAGTTTGGGACTCTGTCCATTCATCCATTTGCTTTATAATTTTGTGAGCATCAGTCAATAGCATGTTACGAATATTACCCTGGGCAGATTCAAAATATTCTAAAAGCATAGGCCATGATGAGTCTGGTAGTAAATATGATGAAAATTTGTTCTTGTAAAGCCAAACTTGCTTAGCTTTCATGAATTTCCAGTTTTGTCTATTGTGTTTCCACTGAGATAGATAATTTAGACATTGACCCTTAAGCTGGTCTTTAGCTGTAGATTGTGCTTCAGCCTGACGTTCAGCAAACCGTTCCCTCTTCATTTGTCGAATGGATTTCTTTCCTTTTTTGTCCGTTGATTCTGTTGCAACTGGTTGCTTTTTCTTTTTCTTCCTCTGAGGCTTTTCTTCAACATCAGAGTCATCATCGTTATCGTGTTGTCGCTTTGTAGAGCTAGATTCGTTCACTGGAGCATCTAGTTCACTTTCCTGATCATCAACTTGGTCTTGTTGCTCTTCAGGACGCTCATCGCCAACATTCGCATTTTTAGCCCTTTGCAGTCTTTTCCTTTTGTTTTTATTCTTCTTTTTATAATTATTAGCCATATTTATGTTATGAAATTTGCCAAGTGAATAAAAATGTGCTAGTGCCTGCTCTTGGTATTTTGTTATTTTTATAGGTTAGAATAATCCTGTCGCACTTGTCAAGTGCTTTTTGTTTCGTTCGGAAATACTTGAAAAAAGAACAAAATCCTTGTTATTATTAAAATAAAATAAATAGGTACTGAAAACAAATTCCAACGCCATCAACTGAAAGTTATTGTTTTTTTTTTTTTTTTGTTTATGGTTATCATGAACACGCCTATCGTAATCTTGAAGAAAAACGGTTTACGGTCAGAAGCCTGCAAATTACGGTTTTGTTGTTTGTGATAAAGGCGTAAATTATTATATAACATTAAAAGATAATTGCGTAATTTTTATATGAAGTGTTTTAATTCGAAACTCACTCTAGAAATACAGGATTAACTCATTCTGAATAAATAACTGTATATTTTAATGAATTACTTCTTAATTAAGTGGTAACCCAGTTTAATACTAAATCGCAATTTTTGGCACGTCACAGCCGCGTCATCATGTCTCCGTGTCTGCTTTTATCACTTTGGAATTAATTTGTTCAACATTATCATACCTTATCGACAACTTTATATGTAAACTATAAATTTTGGGTAGTTTTTGATTTAGAGGCTTAAGATGGAAATTTTGAGTCAAGTGTCTAACGCGCAGTTTATGTTCACCGCTGCGGCTGTGGCTGTTGTTTTAGTATGCGCAGCACTCGTATTCGTATTCGGGTTCCGCTCAGCAGAACAGCCGCAGTTCGATAAGCTGCCTCTGGTCCTGGACGATAGAAAATCGTCCAACAAGAAGAACAAAAAGAAGGACAAGGTGAGTACAAACAGTATGTTATGCACTCCCGCCGTTGTCATCAATGCGTGCTCATTTTATTTTTAACCTGTAAGCATATGCTCGTTTATCACCGGGAGATACGAAATTAAAATTACAAACATCACTCCTATTTACATATGAAGTCTTCTACTAAATTCCTATTAGTTCTAATTTATAAATCTGAGTCTACATGAACTCAGTAGTGATGAGTAAATAGAAACATCTACTTAACATTTTTTTTCGTTCTATTAGAAGTCTTCACCCAACCGCACTGTGACTGATGATGTCAAGACAAAGTCCGAAAGCTCCAAAAAGTCTCCAACCAAGGAGAAGAAGGAGGAAAAGGTGAAAGAAGCAGAAAAACCTAAGCCAAAAGAGAGAACTTCTGAGCCCAAACCTGTGAAGAAGGATGTTGCGGGTGGAGGTGATGTTAAGAAGGGCAAGAAGAAGGTAGTTGAGGCTGAGAAGCCTGCTGACTTTGATGATGGAGTCTGGCAAGAAGTGCCCAAGAAGAGTGACAAAAAAAAGGAACGAAAGCCTGCTGAGGAGAAGGAAAAGAAAAAGGAGAGTCCTGCTAAGAAGAATAAGAAAGTGAAGGATGCTGATATAGAGGCTGCCCGCCCAGTGGAGGAGCCTGTTGAGGAAACTATCAAGGTCATCAGTGCTGAGGGACCACAGGTGGATGAGGATGCGGCCCGTGCTCTGCAAGCTCAAGTAGAGGAGCTCCAGCGTGTTCTAAAAGAGGTAACTTTGAGATCTCATCAGAACTACCAGCATGGTAGCTATTGTAAAAAGTTCTGAAAACATAAGGCCTTCTATTGATTAATGGTTCAACATTCTTAACTGTAACTTTGTTGAAAAGAAGTTGACTGTGAAATCTGGATGTAATTTCATCCAGATTTTCCAATATGTTACTTCTTCTTAGTGTGTTGATGGCAATCTAAATTGTGTTGCCTCAGAACTGAGCTACTAGGTTTGCACCTTCAGTTATGTCCATCAGTTCCAGTAATGAACAAAAAACAGGACACAATATTAAGTGCCCCATTGTTTGTGAAAAAAAAAGGTTTGACTATGCTGAAGTACTCTAGCAACGAAATTCTGCTCTTTTGAAGAAAAATATGTTTTGTGAAAATCTGCAAATATCCACATTTCATAATTAAACCAGCTGGGTTATTACAGTAAAGCCACAGATAAGAATCTTAATTCCCCGTAGTTAGTTGTACTATTAATAAAAATCTAAGAGAATTTCCACAGATTTGACTAACAGTTTTATACATTCACTAACTAGGCAGAGCGTCGTGACCAAGCTGCTCTGGGCAGCGCTGAGGATGAAGAGGCCCCGGATGTTGAGGAGCTGACTGATGTGAAGGATCTCAGGAGCAACAAGAAGAAAGAAAATAAAGAGAAGCAGATCAGGAAGAAATCTGTAGAGGTGAGATACTTTTATGTAATCCCGGCTCAAATAAACTATATCTAATAACAATTTAGATATGTAATAATAATAAACTCAGGCTTCCAATTTCCATAAGTAATCACTGTAAATTATAGTTGAATCGTAATTTCAATTAGGTTATGGCTCTATTGGTAGTCAATGATATTTATTCAATGATTTATTATAAAACTAAGGCACTGTATTTTATGACCATAGATCGGGGTAGGTCGATTGAATTGGGGACATTGATCAGAAATGTTTATATTAATATGGACATTCCTCCGGAATTGTTTGATTTGATTGAAATTTAAGTGCAATAATTTATAAGAAGTTGTGGCCACAAAAAGGCAAAAAAAATAAGAATATTAATGCTTCAATTGGAAATCGATTGTTTTTATTATTCAAGAGTTAAATAATAAATTAATTTAGTTTTGATACTGTAACCTTTTAAGCTGTGTGTGAGATTATATAAAGCCACCTAGGCCAATGTAGGTGTGTATTGGAACAAAATTAAGGTGTGTTCTCCTAAAAATAAAATATAAACAGGATTTCGGGCGCCTTGGAGCACACTAAAAATAGCCAGATAGTCAAATCGAAGGGATCGAACTTTTAATCTGCAGGGAGGTAGCTTTTTGTGATAAATTTCCAATGAAACAAGCAAAATATACCCTTGAACATTTAAATTTATTTAAGCCAGTAGCTTAGGATTTTAGAATTTTCTTAAATTATATTACTAACATATTTTTTTTGTTTTGTTATTAATTGCATCCAGTAAATTGAAATAAAGAAATATAGGTTACTCAGCAAAAGGCTGTAAAATGAATTTAAAAGGTGACCTCAGGCGTCGAATATATGGTCGACACGTGGATTGGCAAGAACTGCATCGGAATTTAACCCAGAATAACCTGAGTAAGACCGGAATAAAACCCAGAATAAAACCGCCAGCAGCTGCTAGCTGCAAAAGAAATACGGAAACGATGAGTAACGTGTTCTGCCGAATCTTTGGACCTCGTGGAAACGTGGCGATTCATAGAAAGGAGACTTACCGTTTATTCCATCAAAATTGAGTTCTCTCAATGCACCTATAATATATTAGGTGACAGAGTCATTGAAGAGACGCACAATGGGATCTGGAAACAATAAGTTTGAATCGTAACGACGATGGAAGAATTTGTAGGAGAAGAAAACAAGAATTTGTTCGAAAGCATCAAAACTCACCAGGAAATCCGAATGAACAATCCTTCCACCACTCCCTGGGTCTTTTATATTATTTAAATGGCATCTCAAAGCCAAAAGTTATATTGGATTCAACCAGATTGAAAATTAATAATTTTTAGACGACATTATCACCGCCAGTTAAGGTCGCAAAGTGACACATCCAAAATTTGACACTTCAAACCTTCAGAAACTGACATAGATTAAAAATGACAGCTAGAAAAATTCGTTCAAAAATCGACTAATTAGTCAAAGACATGTAACGATATAATAAACTCGTTACATTACATCCCTCCCCGAAAAAATAAAAGAAAGCAATTTCTTTTATGCTAAGAAAATGAATAGGGTAAAACGAAGTTTTCCAAAAAAAAACAGGAAATATAAATCCTAAAGGTATCAAAAAATATCATGCATACAAATAAAACACCAAAGTGCAGACAACACACTAGCACAACTGACCTACAACACTAAAAGAACCACATGAGTACAGTTAAGCACCTTCGCCACTGACTAACAAGTGAAATCCAAGAAATATTATAAGTACAGTTAAGTGCAGTAGTCGCTTAACACTGTATAAAACTACAACAGAACTATACCTAAATGAGTACGGTTAGGCACAATAGCCACCGACTAACATGTATAACCCTAAAAAGAAAAAAATACCAATATGAGTTCGGTTGGGCACCACAGCCACCGACTAGCAAGTATATGTATAATATAACAGAAGAAAAAATATTAATTGAAATACAGTTAGGCGCAATTGCCGCTGTTTAATGAGAATAATCCCAAAAAGAAATGTCTTTATGAGTGCAGTTAGGCTCCATCGCCACTGACTAGCAAGAACGAATTATAACTGAAAGAAACAGTATAAGAATCTTCACATCTCTAAAGATAAAAAAATATAAAGACAAATTTTGTGACCGGCTCAACTCCACCGACTTTCCGAGCACAAACAAAAAAAATGTTGTGACCGGCTCAACTCCACCGACTTTCCGAGCACAAACAAAAAAATGTTGTGACCGGCTCAACTCCACCGACTTTCCGAGCACAAACAAAAAAAAACAACGAAATCAAGGGGACAAATATACCGAGATCCGTAAAAAAAGATAGGTATACCTCTACAAGTGTAAACAAAGCGTACAAATATAGTAGGTACCGATACAGTAATTGTATACAAGAATGTGCACAAAAAATTGTATACAAGACTGGAAAAAAATAATATTAATAATAAGATCTTTCGATATGGAAAATGTATTTGTGTGGCGAGAAAAAGTATATAAAAAATGTCCTAAGTTGTATTTTAGAATGTTAATAAGTCAAATTTAATAAATTTATAAGAAGTTACCTAACATACATCTTCTTTCAAATCACCGATAACCTATTATCCATCCCAGCGTACATCACATTCAAAAGTGACCTTCAAACAAAATTATCAGAATCAAGATTAACAATTGGAAACCAAATTAATATTTAATTATATCCTTAACATGATAACGACCAGTGGTGTCCTTTTTAAGGTCTTTCAGAATATAAACATTATCAGAGATCTTTTCAGTAATTTTACATTTAATAAACTTAGGAGCAAACTTTGCCGAAAAATAAGTAGGTGCATGAGATTGAACGAAACTCCTTCTCCACACAACATCACCCACATCAAAAGAAATGACTTTGCGACCTTTGTTATAATAGCGAGCATTACGCTGATAAGCTTTTAATAAATGAGATTGAACTTTAACAAAAATATCACTAAGTGAATTGAGAGCATCGGCATAGTGAACTCTATCGGAAACTTCTAGTTCATCTAAATTATCGATAGAATCACTAAAACGATGTAAAGAAGCATCAAAAATAAGTTCTCTACCAAACATCAAAAAATTTGGTGTGAAATCTGTGGCCAGATTAACACTATTATTCAAAGCTAGTTGAATATTAGGTAAAAATTTTGACCAAGTTCTATGATCATCCTTGACAAAACAAGCTATGCAAGTTTCAACAGTTTTATTATATCTCTCAACAGTATTATTTTGAGGCGTGTATAAAGTGTTATAAAATATTTTATTAATATTAAAACCCTTCAAAAACTCTACAAAATGTTTAGAAGTAAATTGTGTACCATTATCACAAACAATTATCTTAGGACAACCAAATTTAAGAAATATTTCTTTTTCAAAAAGTTTATTTATTACTCTAGTAGTAGCATTTATCATAGGAAAAATCCAGCAGTATTTAGTAAAAACATCAACAACTGAGAGAATATATTTATGTCCAGAATAAGATTTAGGTAATATACCTATAATATCTACTGAAAGCATCAACATGGGACGATCAACTTTTTTAGGGTTAACCATAATACCAAAAGGAGGTTGAGTGGTATGTTTATAAGCTTTACAAGTATCACAAACTAGAATATATTGTTGAACATCATTAAACATTCCTTTCCAAAAATAGTGTTGTTTCAATTTATTTAAAGTTTTATGAATACCCAAGTGTCCAGAATTAATATCATCATGATTAGAACGAATTGTATCTAAAATATGTTCTTTAGGAATAACTATTTTCCAATTGAGATTACTATTAGGATCAAACTTACTTTTACAAAATTTATATAAGGTGTTATTTTCTACTCTAAAGTTTTTATATCTGCAAGGAGATTTTTGACAATTAATAAATACTTTTTTATACCAAGGATCATAAATATCATCATCAGGTAAAACTAAATTATTTTGAGAGATTCCTATAGCAGCTATTTCAATACGAGACAAAGCGTCTGGGACTAAATGTAAAGATCCTTTTTTATGAACAATATCAAAAGTAAATTGAGAAATTCTAGCAGCCCAACGTGCTAAGCGTCCACTAGGATTGCTAAGACCTAAAAGCCATTTTAAACTAGCATGATCAGTTATTACTGTAAACTTCATTCCTTCAATATAAGGTCTGAAATGTTCTATTGAAGCTAAAATAGCAAGTAATTCACGTTCTGTGGTACTATAATTGCGTTCACATTTATTGAGTGATCTAGAATAGAACGCAATAGGATGTTGATCTCTATTATCATCCTCTTGACTCAAAACACTACCAATGCCAACAGAACTGGCATCACAATGTAAAAAGAAAGGTTTTTCAAAATTAGGGCATTGCAAAACAGGAGCAGTAATTAAAGTTTGTTTTAACTCATCAAATGCATTCTCAGCTTCATCGTTCCAACAAAGTGGTTTTTTAGAATTCTTACTTCCCGCTGTTAATTTAGTTAGAGGAGAGGCAATATCAGCAAACTTACAAATGAATCTACGATAGTATGAGCATAAACCTAGAAAACTACGAAGTTGTTTAACAGATTCAGGACGTGGGAAACTTTTAATGGTATCTAATTTAGAAGGATCAGTATGCAAACCATTACTATCCACTATATAACCAAGATAGCGGAGTCTATCTTTACAAAAATTACACTTTTTCAAATTAACTGTCAAACCAGCATCTTTCAGTATATTATAAATTTTATGTAAATAGTCTATATGTAAATTGAAATCCGAGTTAACACAAATTAAATCATCTAAATAACAAAATACAGTATTATCAAACTCAGGTCCAAAAAGTTTATCCACAAGTCTCTGCAACTCAGCTGGTGCATTGGTGAGACCGAATGGCATACGAACAAACTCGAAAAGTCCTTTTCCCGGAACTACAAAAGCAGTCTTTTCTCGAGAAGAATCTTCAAGGGCAATTTGCAAAAATGCTTTAGAAAGGTCAATGGTACTAATATATTTAGCTCCTCCAAGGTTATCTAAAATTCTAGTGGTATAAGGAAGAGGGTAAGAATCTTTTATAGTAACTGAATTTAAACGTCTTGAATCTAAACATAATCTGGTACTACCATCCTTCTTCTCTACAGCTAAAACAGGTGAGCACCAAGGAGATTTAGAAGGTTGAATAATTCGTTCCTTTAATAAAACTTCCACTTCATCAAAAAGTTCTTTCTGCTTTGCAGGACTTAAAGGCCAATATCTTTGTTTAAAAGGTTCACTAGTAACATTAATTTTATGTTGAACAAGATGAGTAAGACCTAAGCCTCTCTTTTCATAAGAAATATCTTCAAAGAGTGAAACAGTATTACTTAATTTTTGTTTTTCAGAAGGAGAAAGTTCACTAGCAGAGGTGACTGAACTAACTTGAACTGTATTGCTACGGACATACGTTATATTTTTCCATAAATCCTTAGCCAAATCGAATTTTAACCAAAAATCAAAACCTAAAATGAAATCAGGTTGAAAAGAAGGTATAATTAGAAAATTAATATTTTTAGTTAAATTATCACAAGTAACAGGTAATTCAATGGTACCAATAATTCTCTGTGAAGAACCATCAGCGGTGTAAGCAGCACTAGAAACAGAATTTATTTTATAACCTAACTGTGAAAATTGTTTATGACTATTTGAGCCCAAAATACAACTATTTGAACCACTATCCAATAAACCAGAAAAAGTATGGTTACCTACGGAAAATTGTAAATACGGTCTAGTATCATCATTTTTGACAAATAAAACAGGAGCTGATTTATAAATCTTAAAAAATGTTTTTAAGTAATCTAACCAATTCGCGAAATCTCTGTTACGAGCAGCATCCTCAGGTTTGTGATATTCAGTGAAATTTTCATTCATCGAGACACTCTCGGTTATGTCAGTAACAACAGGGGCTCGATGCAACCTAATCAGTTTTTTGACTCGCTAGAGTTTTTCTCTACGTTACAAACATCACAACTCTTAGATGTAACTCCAACCTTTTGACATTTAAAACAAATAACACCAGGTATGGAAGTACAATGCTTAAAATGATGTCCGGATTTTTTGCACTTTAAACAGGTTATAACTGCATTAGACTTAACAGTAGGTTTTTCAGTTTTAAAAGATTTATAACTTACAAAAACTTCAAGCTCTTTTGCAAGAACAAGAAATTGTTCTACAGAATCTATAGGTTTACCAAATATAAAAGGTGTGTAAATAGGCAACATGTTATGTTTAATAATAGTAATCAAAACCGCATCAAACAATGGCGAAGAAAGACGACTAGCCATGTCCATTATTTCTGTGATGAAATCTGGAAGAGATTCAGAACTCTTTTGTTTCCTCGTACGAAGTTCATGTTCCAAAAAATAGTCAAAATCCGGCCTGTCAAAACGTTTAAGTAAAGCAAGTTTAAGCTCATGCCAGGATGGAATACGAATGCGAACTGTGCGAAACCATTTCAGAGCAATACCACTAAGCAAGTCTGTGAATGAACCAACCAACAAAATTTCATCAAAATTTTTGTACAAAAAATATTCTTCAACTTCAGTAATAAATTCTCTAACACAAGATTTCCCATCGAATTTAAGTTTACTTTTTTTCAAGTCAGGCAACTTAATTGCAGAAGGCAAATTCTTTTTAATATGTTCATTAACCAAAACATTCATAGAATTAAATGAAGGCAGAGCGTGCGACGCAAAAGCCGAGGAAGAGTGAGCAATCCTTTCATTATGATCAAAAGTGTGTGGTACTTCTGTCAAATTAATCATGTCCGGAACAGCAGGTGCAACATTAGGATCTGTGCAAACACCATCAGATTCTAAGTGGTCTTTAGCAATAGGCGGAGAAGACTGATCTTCTTTATCCATAATGAATAATTGAAACGATAATTGATGAGCAAAGCAAGATGCAAAATTTCAAAAGTTTTAAAATATTTGAGGTTAAGTTTAAAATATTTTCAAAGTTGAAAGTTAATTTGTTGAAAATTTCAAAGTTAAAAGATGCATTAATAACTTACAAGATAAATTAAAGTAACTTAAAGTAAGATTACCAAGTTAAACCAAAGTTTACTTAAGATTAAATATGAAACAAAGTTTCACCGCACTAGATTTACACTGTTGAGTCACTTATACAAAACAAAACTGTCTTACCATACAAAATGTTGATTTTGCAAGAGAAATAAAGCAGTAATGCTGTAACCATAAACATTAAATACACACAATAGTACAAAGTACAATAATGTTAGTAGAAAATATTGTTTACCAACAAGGAAACATTTAAAGAAATTAAGTTGTAAATTACAACAATAAACAATAATGTGTTACAAAAACTATCTAATTGGTTCTGTAAACAATACTACAAATAAAGAACAGGATGCAATGAATAAATAACAAAATAAATAAGCTACTTCAAAGTCCCTGTTCGCAGAGCGACAAATGTAACCTTTTAAGCTGTGTGTGAGATTATATAAAGCCACCTAGGCCAATGTAGGTGTGTATTGGAACAAAATTAAGGTGTGTTCTCCTAAAAATAAAATATAAACAGGATTTCGGGCGCCTTGGAGCACACTAAAAATAGCCAGATAGTCAAATCGAAGGGATCGAACTTTTAATCTGCAGGGAGGTAGCTTTTTGTGATAAATTTCCAATGAAACAAGCAAAATATACCCTTGAACATTTAAATTTATTTAAGCCAGTAGCTTAGGATTTTAGAATTTTCTTAAATTATATTACTAACATATTTTTTTTGTTTTGTTATTAATTGCATCCAGTAAATTGAAATAAAGAAATATAGGTTACTCAGCAAAAGGCTGTAAAATGAATTTAAAAGGTGACCTCAGGCGTCGAATATATGGTCGACACGTGGATTGGCAAGAACTGCATCGGAATTTAACCCAGAATAACCTGAGTAAGACCGGAATAAAACCCAGAATAAAACCGCCAGCAGCTGCTAGCTGCAAAAGAAATACGGAAACGATGAGTAACGTGTTCTGCCGAATCTTTGGACCTCGTGGAAACGTGGCGATTCATAGAAAGGAGACTTACCGTTTATTCCATCAAAATTGAGTTCTCTCAATGCACCTATAATATATTAGGTGACAGAGTCATTGAAGAGACGCACAATGGGATCTGGAAACAATAAGTTTGAATCGTAACGACGATGGAAGAATTTGTAGGAGAAGAAAACAAGAATTTGTTCGAAAGCATCAAAACTCACCAGGAAATCCGAATGAACAATCCTTCCACCACTCCCTGGGTCTTTTATATTATTTAAATGGCATCTCAAAGCCAAAAGTTATATTGGATTCAACCAGATTGAAAATTAATAATTTTTAGACGACATTATCACCGCCAGTTAAGGTCGCAAAGTGACACATCCAAAATTTGACACTTCAAACCTTCAGAAACTGACATAGATTAAAAATGACAGCTAGAAAAATTCGTTCAAAAATCGACTAATTAGTCAAAGACATGTAACGATATAATAAACTCGTTACAATACCTTCCTATAAATTCTTGAATTGAGTAGTAATAATATCACTACCAACAGTAACAATATTTAATTGAATCCGGAAATACCGGAATTACTTTCCGGTAAAATGGCTTATCCATGTTATTCTTTCTGTGAGCATTTAAGATACAAGTACTTACCAAAAATCATTCTACCTACTCCGATCTATGTTTACGACTGCGAACTAACAGACAACAAATAAAATATTGCTATAGAAGTAAAGGAGAATTCTACCTCTCTCAACAAACTTTGGAATTCTTGCCAACAATATGTCCTGCTCTAAAGGGTCAAAACTCCAAACTCCAAAAATGTGATTGGTTTTCAACTAAACATGCCAAAGAAGAAAAAAACATTAGATGAATAGTAAAACATTTTGATTGTGTTCTCTATTTGTCGAGGCTGATAGATTAAACATTTTTTACAGATTTCTGCAGCTAAGAGTGTACCGAAGCAAGAGTCTGTCGAGAAGGACTCCTCTGACTCAGAAAAACAAGACAACCAAAACGCATTGGCCTTTGACGAGTTAGGTGGTAAGTGTAGACATCTAATTCAAGTAGCTATTATACAAAGATTACCACTGCATAAAAACTTTGCGCTGGCTGGCAGAAATGTCTCTAGAACAATTGAAAACATTTTGCGATTTGATTACTTTCTCTACTGTCTCTAAAAAGTGTCGTAATTTTAACAACATGCGTACAGAGATACGCATTTTATGCTCTGATTATATTTTTTATGTAATTATAGCACAAAAAGTATTTACTTCAAAATTGATTATGTAACAGCTACAAGTTACATAATACTGGTTTATTTGTTACAGACACTTGGACCGACGCGAAAGTGGCCAAAAAGAGCAAAAAGAAGGTCCGCAAAGACCAGTGAGGAGTGAGTCGTAGACACAGGGTCCAGCCGGGCGCTCCGCCCCGTTGCTAGCTCAATGCCACTCACACCTGATAAAATTATCTACCTGCAGCTGCTAACATACTCGAAGTGAACATACTATTACTGTTGCCATTCATCAAAAACCTCAATTTAAGTCTAAATTACCACTCAGTTCAGGGTTGTAGTTTTACAGGGTGTGAAAGTTGTTTATATTTAAGTTTTAATACCTTAACTTTCTTACACATTCAGTTAACTTTCGTCCATGTTTTTAGTTTCATATTTTATTGTACATTTAGCTCGTTGACTTTGTTTTTCATAATAATTTAATTATTGTTTTCAATAAATAGAGCATAATATTTTTTTATTGAGTCATAATTTCATTATAAAGGTATTTCGAGAACTTCGATGTGAATTTTGGGAATCTGCAATATGTTGAGTGTTATATACTTTGTTATTGAGGAATGCGAACTAGAAAATATGATGGGACTCGTATTCTGACGAAAATAGTTGTTACCTGCGCGCGCGATGTCTTCCGAGCCGACATAAGGATTCCAAAATCGGATTAACAACGAAGTAATACTGTGTACGTGTTAGGTTACTGAGTATACATACCATGATTTCATATTTACTGTCCCGGGAAATCTAGTTCTTTGTTGTTGTTGTTTCTTGTTTTTCTCTTAATTTACGAAATTTTGGTCCTTCATATTGTAACATAATATTATATTTCTTCATGTGACAGCCCTACACTGATCGCGCGCGTGTATTGTATTATACTTTCAAATATGTATTTCAATACCTAACGTAGTTCTATATTATAGCTCTAGTTGTAGGACTGTATATCCGGTAATAATATATTTGAGATCTTCTGGTGCTTGTAGTAAATAAGTCTCTTTTCTCCTTTCATTCCATTTGTGTGCATTTCACCTTCAATATTAGATTACCGTAGATATCATTCCTGCTAAAGATTTTAATGTAATATTACTTTGATAACGACATCTTATTTATGTACTTTAGTTGAAAACCAACTAATTGTGTTATGTCAATAATCAGTGTTGTGATTTACCCATGACAAAATATGTGATGAGACCTGAAATTGGACCAATCCGAGTTAATACGCGGTTTTACGTCGTAATGTCTTCAATAATTATATTTAAAAATTAAATGGTTGATTGGTTTATGTTTTTGCATCGTAGAGGCGTAATATACCTAATGATAAAAATATTCCGTTTTTATGCACATTTAGAAAGATAAATTTGTGGATATTTTCCGTCCGGACACAATGTGCTTTTTCTAAAGCTTGGCACAAACAATATGAATGTTATTCCTTGAAGAATATATTTCAATTGAATCAATACTACATATCCATGTTGCTAAGGTTAAAGTAAATATTATATCCTATTGTAAAATATCTTAAAGCAGTCATTGTTTACTGTTTCATTGCAGATTCCTATTTTAAACCTAGTTTTAAGTATAATTCTAGGGTAGCGCCGCTATAAAATCATCTTAAAATTCGAAGTGTCTTTGCATGCAAATAATTTATTATTATTAAATAATAGGGTAAAATGCGGGCATGTTTTAATGTTATTCGGTACTTGCTGCTAACAAAAGACAACCTGCATACACATAAATATTACTATCACACTACTATTTATTTGTCTTGGACATCGGCTGTGAAATATTTTATTGGCTCATACTAACAGCGTATATGCCGATGTATCTACTACGTGTAACTCTCGCGAATGATCTTTGTATCTCCATTTCATCTACCTATAATTTATTTATTTTTGCATGATCTTGATATTACTTTGTGATATCTGCTAGTGCCAGGGCAAGGGTCTGTAGTGTATTTTCGTTGCAAGAGTTAGTGATAGTGTTCCGACTACGACTCCTCTGATAGCACTTGAGTTTTACCATCCATTTTGTTGTTCTTTAGGTAAGCATATCGTAGGAGTTTTTTTCCAGTTGTGGTTCCATGTCTTTTTGCGTTTCCAAGTCTAATTCAGTACTTAGGGCCTACATTTATAAGAATTTATCATCTAGTGAATTGTCGAAGATGAATTAACCTCTCTATCCTTTCGCGCGAACAGTAAAACCCCGCGTGTAGCCCTTCGGGGGCCACTTGATTACGCCATCGCGTGAGTCATCCGATATCGTAAAGATAAACACTTATAACTCGAGTTATATTAGCTCTAATCTTAAACGGTAAACAGTGTCGGGTTCGTGATGAACGGGGCCATTTATTAATAATAAACAACTCTTTTAGAACTACTTGAGAATTATACATATCCCATAGATATGAGAGAGATCGCAGCAAATACGTCTGTTTTCGTTGCTTATTTTTGTTTGGTAAAACTACTCATTCAATTTACACGAAAATTTATATCTAACAACACAAATATACAAGTAATCTAATGACAGTGTGTTTTAGGAGTCCTACATATATTATTCTTATAAGATCCTAACTCAAACTTCTTGTTAGAATCGGCCATTTTAGAATTCCGCTGTTCAAAGCATGAAAATACTTGAAATATCAATAAATATGAATAGATATGCCTCGAATACATGAAATAATGAATTATCACTATTTTTTCTTTGCTACTATTGTTTCCAAGACCATTTTACATGGTTAAAGAGTCAAATTATATTTTTTAATTTCGAATAACAAACTTCACAACAAAGGATTTTTTGTTGGCTCAAATCATAATTTTTTTGTTATTTTTTCAAGCAAATGACTATCTAAAAAGTTGCATTATACACTTATAACATACTATACATTTACTTACCAAAGTTTTACAACGTATATCTCACAAAAACAACACTTTTCCGAACATAATAACACGGGTTGCCATTGACGTTTGACATTCGACATAGACGAGTTTTTTTTTTTAAATTTAATAATGTTGTGCCGTTTAGTATTACTAACGATTGGTTTTGTTTGAATCGACTACTAGTTGACCATAGAGGTAAATTTTGACAGAACGATTTAGAAATTTACTTTTTTTAATATTAGCGTTTAAGTTTGCCGGTGCGCCGTTGATCCTCGGCGTACCGAATTCGGTACGGCGAGGATCAGCGGTAACGCCCGCGCGTACCGAATTCGGTACGCGCGGGACGGAAAGGTTAAATTCGTATATCGATATAGGTATATAATAATGTAAAAGATATTTTTGGCTTCATATTCATTGTAGTTTGTAGTGACGGATTCCCGCGCCGGCGCAAGCCAGGTGTGGACAATGCCAACGTATAGAGACATTGTATCTTGATAATATTGTTGTTGTTTTATAGGCTCTAAAGTAATTAATATAATGAATGTGTAATATAAATATTTTTTTAAAATCAATAAAGAGTGATATTGATATAATTGTATTATTTTTACCCACCTATGATGATTTCTCTACCTCCATTCCGCCTGGAATGTCTCAGTAGCAGGCCCGAAGACACCTAATAAGCCGATTCCTACCGGCTTCCCTTTGGGAACAAGGCACTATACGTAGTGTCTATTGAAGTCAAATAGTAAATTATGTACACATCTGTAGATATCACCTCACAGTATAGACATTGAATACATCTTAGGATTGAAAACATAAAAAAGTGCCAAAATTTTTAATGTCACCAAAGAAAGCAACATGTGGCGCCAGTAAGCCGATGGTCGGGTGTCAGCATTCAGAACTAAATTCGTATGGACGCAGACACGTGACTTCGCGGCTATCAACAGCGTTTTGTAGGAACTAGGTAAGCCGAAGTTTATCGAGTTACGACAAAGTTTCTATGTATAGAAAGCTAAATTATAACCACTTCCCGATCTCTGATTGAACTGAAATTTTGCACACACCTTTGGTTCTAAGAACAATACATTCTTATGACAGACATAACTGAATCCTGCAGCCAGGATTGTCTCCTCACGAGGGAACTCCTCAACGGTGAATAGCACATATACGAAACTTTGCATACGAGTTCATATTTGATGGATAATCACGATTTGTATCATGAACTCATCCTACCGTCAGGATCGTCTCCTCACGAGGGAACTCCTCAGCGTTTAATAGCACAGATACGAAACTTTGCATACGAGTTCATATTTGATGGATAATCACGATTTGTATCATGAACTCATCCTACAACCAGGATCGTCTCCTCACGATGGAACTCTTCAACGGTTAATAGCACAGCCACGAAAATTTGTATGCACGTTCATATTTGATGGTCAAACATGAATTATATCATGATCTCATCCTGCAGCCAGGATCGTCTTCTCACGAGGGCACTCCTCAACATTTTATAGCACAGACATGAAACTTTGCAATCGAGTTCAAATTTGATAGATAATCACGATTTGTATCATGAACTCATCCTATCGCCAGGATGGTCTCCTCACGAACAGGCTCCTCAGGGAACTCCTCAACGGTTAGTAGCAAAGACATGAAACTTTGTAAATATACGCGTTCACTTTTATAAATAAACATAATTCCTATAGTTTTCTGAAGCTTGTCGAGTGAATGGTAAATGCTTTAAAAACTAAACGCGACAAGCTTTTGTTAAAATTATCCTATATCGTTTTCATTTACAAAGATTTATTTTCTTCTTTTCAGTGCATCTTTATAAAAGCTTGTTTCAAAAAGGTTTTTTAGCTTATATTCTTATTTGTTAATAGTTCCTGTGCATTTATCGTTACAAAAAAAAAGGATCAAGTCGGGTCCTTAGATTTTTTTTGGTATTTTTATCATGGGTGACATTTTCGTGGTTTTTGGGGTCGGTGGTAACGATACTGACGCCAAAATTAAAAATAGCGCCAAAACGTGACGTATAATTCTGGTATTTTCGTCATGGGTGTCATTATCCGGGTTTTCGGGTTCGCTGATGGCTAAAACGAAAATAAAAAAACTAAATTTTAAATTCTCATTTTTTTCTTCGGCTTCCCCTTTCAAAATTTTTACCCTTCGCCACTGCTCAGTAGTAGCATGGACGGAGTCTGGATTTGTGCCAGAGATTGATGGCCATAGGCTCGCCCCTACAAAATGGGACATATTTTTTACACAACTAACATGGCTGTGTGTAGCCTAAGCCTTTGGGAATTTAGGCATAATGATATATTATGTTCTATGCACTTGATCCACTGACTGACACTGAGGATAGAAATAGAACTATGACACATACACAATGTACCATTGTACAATGTCAAGGTTATCTTTGGCATTGTAATGATAATATGTATTCCTAACCATGTAAGTACACCAGTACATTTTTGAAGCGGGGATATATAATGGCTTGTTCTAAGGTTAAGTAAAATATCCGATAGTGCTTCACATAATAATCGTATAATAAAATTACAAAATTGAGATTCACAGTACTCGTATGTAAGTATACAACAATGCCTTAAAACTAGAGTTTATGTTAAACGAGAATATAAAACGTGATTCATATCGACTAGGGTACATAAGGCGTAGGTGAAGAATAATATCTAATCATAAAAATTATCATACCAGTCAGTAACCTTATTATTATCTATCTTAGAAAGATGTAGAAAAGTTCAGTGAGTGAATACTTGGAAGAATATTTTTATTCCTATTATATAGACATAAGATAGTGCGACTATATTAGAGCTATCTACGAACCATGAAACTTGGCCTTCGGTTGATAGTACAATAAGTAATTAAGCGGCGATGGCCCAAATGTTGGGTATTGGTCCGCCAATCGACAGGTGATGCGTTAGGGTGCTTGCATAAAGATACAGGATCCCAGTACGAACAAGTGTGAATCGGATTAGTAGCGATATAGGTGCGAGTAAAAAATTGATTCATATCTTCTGCATGCGCTCGAAACAAGTAAGTAGGTAAAGTATGCATGTGTTTGGGAACTGGAACCTTGCAACTTTTAGCAAGCACCCTTACATAGCACTTCTCTGATAGCTTTGGCATACACACACTCAGAGTGGAAATCTAAAATAAATGTCTTAGTTTGACGGATTTCCGTTTACGGGAATAAATACCATTGGTGTATGAAATATTATTGTCACCATAGGATGACTTCCGTGAATGTCTTGTCATGCTGAGCTGTTGTAATGGCGCTGAAGTTTTCCAGGTGGGAACCCAAAAGATTTGCCTAACTCAGAGACGTCGTCACCCACGAAAACGGCTAGATGGTAAAAAAAACTTATACCGGTTTATACCTACGCATGCCAAGTCTCGACAGCAAGCTTCCACAAGCTTATACAAATGCTAGGCTACGCTCGCATTTTGGGAGTCATTTGAATAAAAGCGATATTAATATCGCTTTTATTCAAATGACTCCACGCATCCACGTATGAATGCGTCGCAAGTTCACGTTAATCTGTGTTCAAAAACCGACACTCAACCGGAACGGTGACAAGCTTCTCCAAGCGCTCACGCAACCGAAGCCAAACATCCGTTTACATGTTTCTGGACGCCTAGCTGAGTTTTGACATGTGTGTAAATGTTTTCCTCTTTCCAGTTTTTTGCTACAAGCAGTTTTCCCGCCCCGGGTTCATGACGTGGAAGCTTGAGATATCACCGATAGCAGGTATAACGACACTAGACTCTAGAACCTAGTGCAACCAAAGTCTAAAAGTCACGGAAGATATCCTGTTGGTGAGTAATGAAATAAGTGTTTCTAATAATGTAGCTATGTAAGAAAACTGTAAAAGATTGATACAGCCTACTGATCTAGTCGTCTTTATAGGGGTGATCCTGTCAGCCATATTAAACAACTTGCCCCGTGAAACTGATTATTATATGTAACTACCTAAATAGCTCCTACGATTTCCATACATGTGTCCACAGATGTGTAGGTATGTCAATATTATAATTAATATTTACTTTGATTGTCTTAGTTCGTCCATGTTTTTTTTTTTAAATATAAAATCCAAAAAAATAATAAACAGTTAATCACTTTGTCGGGTAGAATCACTCCCTATAAGTAAGCAGACGACTAAACAACCTGTAAATTTGAGAATACTCCTCCGTCTTAAATATCCACCTGTAGAGGATAGAATTCGATAAAAAGTTTAAAGTTCAGAATCACTTCTAGCTCCAGACTTATTCCTCTGTCCCTTGTTCAGTTCGGGGGCAGCACTTTTACTGCGTGGTTTACGTTTCGGGCGCTTCCGTTTCTTCATCTTGCCAACACCCGTTGTGGGCGCTGCCTGCACCCGTGCTTTGGTTTCAACTTCTACTTTCATACGCGCGAACATGTCGTAGTTCGTTATTGCGCACTGCTTACCTACAAGAAAGAGATATAATATTTCTTATTAAAAATCTTATATGTACCCACATATAAGATTTTTTTGGGACACCATTGTCCTCGTAAACATTAACATTTTCCCTAAAGTTTGCTGCTGTGAAAACACACTTAATTACGTTTATGTAGATCAAAACAGATATTGGGCCACTGGGCTATGACAAATTCATAAGCGTATAAATCTTATCTATTTGGGCAAATCATCACCTTTTTGAAGGGGTAGAAGTTTCAAAAGACACACCCAAGCCGTACATCTTTGACACTAATAAGTTGAAATACAAAGGGAAATGGAATGATATGAAAGTGAAAAGAGTAAATGATGCCGTGACGTGTGACAGGGGAGAATAGAAGAAGAAGACGTGTTCCACCGACCCCAAATAGAATCATAGAATGGGACAAGGGCATGAAGATGATGCGACTGCGATCTCCCACATCGTTTTTACTCACCGTTGCAGTATTCTTCGCCGCATTCGGCACAAGAAATTATTCTCGTCTCGGTAACACCCGAACGATTTTTCGTTTTTCGGAACATGGTGTTCTTAGCGTAATCTCTTTTGTCTTTAGCTTTAGTTTTAAGCTCAGACTTGCCTAGTTCTACTAACCTGAAAATATTTTTGAAACTGAATTAATTAAAATACCAATCAACACGAAAATCAGCAAATACGCTTAAACAGAAAGTAGTCTGCATCAATAAAATTATTTATCCGACTTGATCAAGAAGATCCTAGTCAGGGGTGACAAAAAACACAGAGGATTCTATAAATCGAAATCTGCAAAAGGGTTGTCCAAGAAGGTTGTTTTTTCTTGAATTCACATTTATCAGCATCGATTTCTGATGCGTACACATCTTCATACAAAATGGCTATTTTCAATGGATAAAATGCAAACCGGTGCTGAACTGCTGATACATGTTATCCAAGCCTTCAGTCGGAGTCGCAGAGAGGATGAGACAAACTGACCTGTTAAAAAATTCTTCGTCCATCTTCAACTTAGGCCTGATAGAAGTAAGCATTTGCCACTCAATGGGAACAATACACAACTCTTCGAACTTCAGTCCTTTCATTTCCACTGGGATCGGGTCCATGAATGTGAAATGTTTTTCCTCGTATCCTCTCGTTCCTAATGTTTCGTAAGCTTTTATTACTTTCTTGGGTGTCTTTGTTTTATTGTCTTCTTTGATTTTGACGTCTTCTGATCTCACCTAATGAATTTTATTTCAAATGTATGTAAATAAATGAGTATCATCACGGTTCACTTTAATGGTTATAATGCAAGTTACCTTCTCTGGTCGAGTCTTAAAGTCTGGAACTTTATCTAAAACTGCTCTATATTCTTCAGCAGTGTTTATCACAGTTTTAGACAAGTCCAACATAGGGGCCTCATCTTTCTTTTTATCGAATAACTCGTCTATTTTAGACATATTTACTAAGATAAAGTGTGCACCGTACAGCTAACTTTACACTATGATGAGTAGTATCGATCCAACTGAATGCCGGCAAACTTAGAAACCGTTAAATCGATGGCGTCTCGTAAGTAACCTAATTTTCCACTACGTGTTGCATGACTAGCCATATTGTGTTATTTCCGTAAGGAAACATTTAAATCTAAAATTTGGTTTTTACAAAATTTTCTTGATCTTCATGTTTATCAAAAAGCTCTCTTTTGGCAATATTTATTTGGTCTATTATTTTCTTCCGGTTTTCAACATCGAACAAATTTGCTTTACCATTTCTTTCATTCACGTCATCTATCCATAATTTTCTGTTACCATATTTATCGTTGATGAACTTCTGGGATAGTGTCATTCTTTTCATCGGTGAAGTTTTGGGTGACTTTTTATTATCAGCCGCTTCGTTGGCTGTTAATTGTACCAAGGGATGAAAATCTGGTTGTAAATTATTTATAGACTCGGATATATTGATAGATTTCGATATGTTATTATCTTGACTAGATCGTTTACTTCTCCAATACGATTGACTTAATGAGTTACGATGTTTGTTACCGTTTTCGATTGTTTTTTCAGATCTTATTGGCGGACTTGGAGATCGACTATCTTCACTAGAGTGTGATAAATATTGTCTCGCTTGAGGTCTATATTTTTGGCGCTGTTTTCTTTTTTGGCTATAAAATGGGTCTTTCTCACTTTGTTTTTTGTACTGAGCTGCAGGTCTGTTAACACCCCACTTCGGCCGATTTTCTAAATCTTTCTTATACCTTTCCTCGGATCGGAAACGTCTATCTTTTTTTAGTGTATTATGATGACTATCCTGTGGTGCATTTTCATCAATGTTTGGATAATCTTTGTCAATATACCTTTCAGGTTCGTCGGTTTCTACAATTTTATCGGTAGTTGATTTAAATATTGAATCAGTTTGAGTTGATGCGTCTTTCATTCTTGATGTTCGATATTTGTTTGGTGTCAATAATTTACCGATGTCTGTTAATTCATTCGTATTGTTTAAAGAGTTTAATGATACACTATACAAATTGTTGGCCACATTCTGAGGAACTAATACTGCTAGTTGTATATTATTTGGCTGCGTGTTTATTACTTCATTGTTACCATTTAACCCAATCGGCACGATGTTAAATTGTCCATCCGCTAAAGCTAATGGAGGTACGCTATGAATAAACAAATTAAGATTCCCAGGACCAAGTGATCTAGGAGAATTAAATTCCGTTGTTTGATGAGAATTACAATCTCTTTTTTGACTTTTTGCGGAATGAATATCGTATGTCCTACTCGTCTTGGTTGGGCTCGTTGGTTCCACACGAGGTGTTATTTCAGCTGCTGGGGTTTCTTCAACTTTTGGTTTCGGAACATTTTCCACATTAGAATTATTATTGATATTTGTGTTTCTCTTGTGCAAACTAAACCTTTTCTCTTTGTCCAGCTTGGCCTTCCTTTCGGCGTCTTCCAGCGCTCTTTTCAGCGTGTCTAGTTTCTTCTGCTCCATCATTTTTTTCTCTTCCAATTTTCTTCTCTCATCTTCCAGTCTTTGCCTGTCTTCTTCTTGTTGTCTCTGTATGCGTAATTCTTCTAGCCTTTCTTCTCTTAATTGTTGTTCCCTTTCTTCTTGACGGCGTTTCTCTCTGTCTTCTAATTGATTTAAAATAGCTGATTGCAATTCTAATGCTTTCAAACGTTTGTTTTCTCGCTGAGCCTTAATTTCAGGCTCTATTGGGACGTTTTGTCCTCTCAAAAATGTTCTGAAAAGTGTATGAATATTAATAACAAGCCGTGTGGACTAACATTAATTTTGATTTCTAAATTAGGTTACTTTATGGTATTTGATAAGACTTACCTTCCTTCATCACTCCCGTTGCAGGATGATCGGTCGCAGTCTACCCCAGTACTGTTGCTCGAACTTCTTTGGTCTATGACTAGAACCTCAGCTGTGTTGTCAATCATATTTAATCCACGTTCCACCCATGACGGTGTGCCTTTCTTTTGATTCGGCATCTACGAACAAAATGAAAAGTTATAGTCATTAATATTAATAAGCCATTATAGATAGGGATCGATTCGAAGGTCCTATTAGTATTATAATAAAAAAGAATACATCGGTGCATCGATGCTTAATTGGGCTATTAATATTAAGTATTTTTTTCTTCTATTTGTATGAAGCACGAAAGAAACCTCTTGTGCTTAGTACCTCCTAAGGTTTCGGATTTGGAAGCAGGAGTGTTTTGATTTAGAAATGTTTTAATATTGGAATATTCTATTAATAAAAACAAAGACTGCGCTCATCATACGGGCAATGAATGTGTTTGTTTTGTATACCACAATTGATTGATTACTTAGCTACCTGGGGCAGTCTAGCATTAGGAGCTGTAGGTTCCCAAAGGCGGCCGGTGGCGACGCCGCGGTCTCCCCACCGCAGCCGTCCCTCTTCCGAGGTCCTTGGGCTGCGACCTGACCACGCTCCGTCAGACATGCCTGACTTACCGCCACTCGAGTCCCTGTTCCTATAAGAAAAATGAAGTTAGGTAAACCTGGCTCTGTATGGTGTCGGACGTAAAGAATAGCACCATCCCATATCTTCCCGTGGGTGTCGTAAGAGGCGACTAAGGGATTTGCCAGAGAATGGGCAGCAGCGTTCTCTGTGCTTTTGTAACAATCGTACTGCGATCGCCAACCCACCTGCCAAGCGTGGCGATTATAGCAAAACCCTCCAAAATGTCAATGTGGCGACACTTGGGGGAGGCCCATGTCCAGCAGTGGACGTCTTTTGGGCTGAAATGATGATGATGATGAAACCAGGACTTGATACCTTTAGACGTTAATATAGTCTGAACTCGCCAAACCGTCTTGGACAAGCGTGGTGAATAATGCACGTGGCACCTCTCTACGAGAAGAGGCATGTGCCCAGCAATGGGAACTTTCCCATCGTCCTCGTGTCGTAGCAACAAGAAATAGTAACAAAAATAACAGCCCTTCATTTAAATTAGGCAGCCAAGGTGTCGGTGAAGTTGGTTGTCGTCTATTTTATAGTGTGATAAGTTAGGGAAAACCAGCATCACATTTTTATTACCACCACAATGAATTATCGTGCGTTGGTTAAAAATAGTCTAACTAGAATTATAAAGTTTTCATTGAACAAAGGCATCGCGGTCTAAGCTAGTTGTGGAAACTAATTGCCTCTATTAGCGATAAATAGCAAATGGTTGGGGACGGAATACCTAACGTAGTATTGATTTCACCTGCGTGGGTATGAGATATCTTCACGCCATTCCGTTATAATGAGAGTAAAACTAGTGCGAGTGTTTCTAATGATGCTTGCGCTTCGTCACCTCTTGAAGATTGCTCTCGAAGCGGACTGCATACCTACATATAACGATAACTATCGAAACGAAAGTTTTACACTTTTACTTGGCTTACTCCTAAAACTCTAAGATTTGGAATAGTTCAAGAGCACTGATTAATGTCAATACATAGAAATTGCATAAAGTTGCTAATCTGTTTAACGGGAGCCTATTTTCATTAAAATTAAGCAGCACAGTAAATGCTGAATACATAAGCGTGGTTATTGTGGTAGGCATCCTAATATGAGTTCGGGTGGTCTAGTAGTGTGGATGTAGGTACATATTACGATTTTTTTTAAAAGAATTTGTTTGCTATTGCTAAAATTGGTACCAGATTGCACCAAACTAAAAAAAACTACAGGCAATAGTTTCCGATCACAAGAGCATGGTGTCAAAGGCAAAAAAAACTGGACTGTGTTCTACACTGAATGTACGCAAGGGGCTATGCTCGGAAAGCGGTGTTTAGGACTTACACCATACTTAATCTTCGGAATTAACGTGGATCCGCGAACTAAAGTTAAAGATATAAAAAAAAGGTCCGGTAAGTAGTCGGATCCACGTTTATACCAAAGGTTAAGGTAGAAATATAGATAACTTCGTGTGTCTACGGATAATAAAAACTCAAATAAAAATGTTGCACAATTATTTTTAACGGATCTAGTACACGCGTGACTGGCAGCGCTAAAAATAAAAAAGGTGCACAGAACGTTGCGAAAAATAAAACAATATAAATTATAACGTAAGTTACGCGGGTAGTTAAAACGCGACTGCACTACATCCGTAAGTTTCCGCACTCAAGGTTATCTAATAAATGTTACCTGTCGTCTTTGCCTGGTTGCTGCTGCCACGCCACAACAGGGCTGCGATTGCTTGCCTCGTGTATAGCTCTGTGCCCGCTTCTGTTCATCTGGTTGAGGGCGTCGCTGCCGTAGCCCGAAGTGTCGCCTTCTCCGTCTTCGTCGTAGAAAGAGAACCTTTTCGCACTTGTCATATTTCGGTTGAGTACATTGTTTGTGTTCCTCCTGTCATCTTTCGCGGATCTCTCTTCTATGTTATGTATCGGCGGCAGGCTGGGACTCCGCTGGCGCTGCACAGGCTCCTGATATTCGTACGACGACTGCTTATGAAGTTCTAATGTACTCGCAAATTGATTCCGCACTTGCAAACGATTCGTGTACCGCTCACCGGAGCCCCAAAGTAGGTACAGGTGGGACATTTCCTCTGAAAACAACAAAATTGACGTTTGCAATTTATTCCTAAATGTAGATTCTACAATAATTACGTAAACACAGAACAAATTCAAACGTAACAAACACTGAAACTATCTCTAATAGACTACTTTCTATTTTTACTGGCAAGAAATACTTGATAACTACCGTCCATGACAACAGTCGTCTTTGAATTAACTGTTCAATTTTTTGTTCGGAAAACATAAATGAAAAACCTTCCCCTTTATGTACAAAGGGTTTTAGTTTTATCGATAGCGCACGCTGAAAACGTAAGTCATTCATGCGAGCTGCATAATATAATGTTATAGTGAGCAAGTGTTGTAAACCACCGCAGCTTTATTTTAGTGCGGGGGACACGCAACCATTGAAAGACTTCGATATTTTCAGAGTTTATTGTGTCTATAAAATTGAGGTTTGAAAAAGTCAATTGCTTTATAGTTATTACCAGGTAATTCAAAGAAGGCACGTTTAAAACATTTAAAGCTGAGGTACGTGTTTGTTATGTGCACTTGGAATAAATCACACTCATTATTGTCATTAGGGTAAGTACGCGTATCATCTACATAATAATATGCAGATGAACAGATAACAATTTACTTCCGAGATTTTAACATGTTAAATGTTTCTACTATTACATAAACATACGGTAGTACGGCCCACGGTTGGTATATCACTGAAGATCACTTTCGTTTGTTCTTGTAATCTTATATGAAACAATAGCATTGTTCCTATGGCACGTATTTCTATTTACAATAATAGGTCCATTACTGTTTGCGGTGGCGGTCTACGAATGGGGACGTAAAGGCTGAACTATGCTTATTTTGTTCCGACACAGAACACGCAAAGCTCAGTTATGGACACAAAATGGAAGGAATGTTTTAAGGAACCGCGTAACCGTAATCATGTTGTCGTTGATTTCGATTTGGAAACATTCTACACAACAGTAGGCTAGGGACACAACCAACAAAAGTACCAATTACCTACATGTGCCTATATCATAATTTCTATAACAATTAGGTTCGTGTCATTCCTGTTTTTATCATAGTAAACGGTATTTGTATCATCTACAACCCTAAAATTACGCCTTTTCCATTCCTTCCGGACTTGAATTAAAAAACTATGCCGTAGCCGCCCCACGTACGGTTAACCACACAACAGTGGGACCTATTGTTTGAGCAGCAGTTTCTGACTACGAAGACTATACCCGTGCAAAATAAAGGCCCTATCAATTACCAGAGACTTAGAATTAGACTTGCGGGTGACTGTACCATAACACGTAGGCGTGCAATAAGCTAGACGTAACATATTTGTGTCGGAAGCGGTGGAAACCTCAACGATTTATGTCCTCAGGAAAATATTTACTTATTCGAACGCAGGCGGCCAAGGATCTGGGTCATGTAAGCTACGACAATTCGTTGAACTTTTGTGGAAAGTGAAATGTGGCGTTCTGAAGTCACGGCCTGAATAATTTACTATTTAATAAGTACAGATCGATTAGCTGTTATCCGTAAGACCACTTTTTACGGCGACTGAATTGAAAAAGATTTCGTAAAGTTATTTTTTTATTTTCTGTTTCAATGAGTGGCTCCCTTGTAAGTAGATAATAATAGAAAATAACGGATAGTAAATAAAAACAAGTGTTCTGGCTGGTAATGGTATATTTTGTTAGAGCCGTCACGCTCTCGTGGAGCGCAGGCGCAGACCGTCTAGGTATTAACGAGCAGTGAGTGTTTCTGTTACATTATTTAATGCCAGCACGTTACCTGTCCAATGTACATCGAAACTGTAATTGTTTTTAATCTGTCAGTGTGTAGTCTACTTGTATGTGTATCTAGCTAGGAGTTGTAGAAAATCTACAAAAAATCTGATTTACTACTAGACTAGACTAAACTTCAACACGCGTTGCATGACCACTGTTTAAATAGGTTATGTCGACGGAAGAATCGACAAAATGACAGATCTGTCATTATGTCAATTCTTTTGTAGACAAAACTCGTTTCTACAGTGGTCATGCGCGTGCAGGTGGAAACTGAAACGAGTAGGCTTATTACAACTTTGATTTATTTAGTAATAAATAACATTGATTCTTTGATTAGCAAACCGAGACATGAGTTATTAAAACTAGACTTATTTATGAGTAGACAGATCATACAAAAGTTTGTCTCTTTTAACTAGCAAGAAACTTTCAATAACCGACATTTTCATTGGACTTTAGTTCAATAACAGAACAAAAAAACCGGCAAAGTGCGAGTCGGACTCGCGCACGAAGTATTCCGTGCCATTATTTATAAAAACAAGCAAAAATATCACTTTTTTGTATGGGAAACAAAAAAGTCCGGTCCCGTTTGACCCTTTGGGTACGGAAACCTAAAAAAGAGTACCTACTACCTACCTACCTAAGTCCTTTGTATTTTTTACTTTTGCGTGTTGTCTCGTTGTGCAAAGAATTATGATGATTCAGTTGTTCATTAGGTAGGTACCTATCTACTTGTAATAATTATATAGGTTTGTATTATCTCAATGAGTAAATAAATATACAGGAGAGCTGATTAATGAGGAGAGAAAAGTAACTTAGGAAGAACTTTTATGTAGGTATTTAGGTATTTCGAATAGGTACCAACATACTTATGTAGAGCAGCTACGAAATTTTCACTAAAGCATCGGGTGTCTTGAATCTGCTTAGCTCTACAGGGTGTAACGGAAAGGGTATATACATACTTAAGGGTGTGCTACAGACCATCAAACTGAACATGTTTCTCCACAAACAAACATGGTAATAACGAAAAAATTATCTGCTGCCCCATACAAAATTAGAATACCTATTCGACCCAAATGTATAGGGCAGCTGATACTTTTTTCGCTATGACGATGTTTCTTTGTGTAGAAACATGTTCAGTTTGATGGTCTGTAGTACACCGTTAAGTATGTATATACCCCTTCCGTTACAGCCTGTATGTTCTTCTAATTTATAAAATTCTCGTGTCGCGGTGTTTGTTACCAAACTCCTCCGAAACGGCTGAACGGATTTGTATGAAATTTTGCGTGCATCGGGTAGGTCTGGGAATCGGCCAACATCTACTTTCATACCCCTAAAACCCATCAAAACTCCATGCGAACGAAGTCGCGGGCAGCAGCTAGTAAATAAATAAAATTGAAGAGTCTGTTTGTAATGCATATAAAAGTGTAAACGGTACCTAACAAAAAAAAAACATTTTAAATTTTATCGGTGTGCCTGTTTGTTCCGACTAATCTCCGAAACAGCTGGACCGATTTTGACGAGACTTTTACTGGCAAGGAGTAACTAAGGCTACTTTAATTTTAGAAAAAGGATTAGGGATCCGCACAAAAAAAAACCCTTGAAATTGTTAACAAAATCCAGGGCTTGTTAACGTTACCAACTAACAAAATAATAACCGTTTCTTAACGTTAATTCCAATGTGATACTTAAATAACGTTACAAAATATAACGTTAATTGATAACATTACCAGTAATTTAACGTTAAATACAATTAACGTAAAATACGATCGTAACGTTATTTTTACCGTTAATTTAGCTACAAGCCGGTCACATTCAAGGTTATGAGCGTGGCGTGGTGAATGCGGAGCGGGAGGGGCATCGCATATTGAAACCAAGGCTTATTTTACTTATTTTTAGTAGTACGCACGGCGACAAAATCAAGCACCCGCATTGTACGAGAAATCTATACAAACGAGATCATGTTTTATTGCAAATGACTTCGTGTGTCGCTGTGTGTAGACTACTACCTATTTATATTATAAATATTTTTGTTCCTTTCATTTAAATCGTTATTACAATTTTTGATTTTTAAAGAAGACTAAGTTCAAATTATGAATAAGATTAATTTTTTTACAAAGTTATAAACGAGTGCAATCATGTACCAACTAAGCATATGGGACGTAAATGTATTAAGCTGGGACGCCTCTAATTTACCTCCGTTGGATTTTAACCAAGACCAACCATGACCTAGCGACCCACGAAATACAGCGTTCGCAACACTGGTCGCTTTTGAACTGGATCGTGTGCCAGAAGAAAAACGTACAGTAACTTATGTCAATATACTCAACGTTGTTAGAAAAGTACGACATGAAAAGGACTTGGGTAACATAAGTTTGCCAAGTTACGAAGAATCAGAGTAATGATTATAAGACATCATTTCCGCCGAAAGACGTCTACTGCTGAACATAGGCCTCCCCCAAGTGTCGCCACATTGACCGGTCCCGTGCAACTCGCATCCAGCCTATCCCCGCAATCTTCACCAGGTCATCGGTCCACCTAGTGGGAGGCCTTCCAACGCATCGTCTCCCGGTTCACGGTCCTCATTCCATCGGCCCCATCGGCCATCTGTTCTGCGAGCAATGTGCCCTGCCCAATGCCACTTCAGTTTAGCAATTCTTCGGGCTACGTCGGTAACCTTGGTTCTCTTGCGGATGTACTCATTCCTGATTTGATCACGCAAGAAAACTCCGAGCATAGCTCTCTCCATTGCCCTTTGGGTGACTTTGAGCGTTCTGATGAGGCCCATTGTGAGCGACCACGTTACGGTCCCTTATGTAATCACTGGCAACACACACTGGTCAAAGACTTTCGTCTTGAGACACTGCGGTAACTTGGACGAGAAGATACCACGCAGCTTCCTGAACGCTGCCCAGCCGAGTCGGATTCGATTATTGACCTCTTTCTCGAAGTTAGACCTACCCAACTGGACCGTTTGTCCCAGGTAGACATAATCGTCTACAACTTCGAGTGTAGAGTCTCCGATCTTGATAGGAGTGGGTGTTACATGGGCATTCAACATGACCTTGGTTTTGTCCATGTTCATTTTAAGACCCACTCTTTCGGAAGCTCTACTGAGGTCATCGAATATTGTACTGAGTGCCCTCCATGGTCTCCGCCATGACCACTATATCGTCGGCAAATCGAAGGTACGAGAAATTCTCGCCATCGACGTTGATGCCTAACCCTCTCCAGTTCCCTATGACGTCTCCCTGTCTCACACCTCGCTGCAGAAGGATAGGTTCCTAGGTCTGGTCCTGAAGTCAGACTGACATGGTAGCGTTTTTGTACAAACACTTCAACACCTCGATGTACCGATGGTCAATTTGGCACCGTTGGAGAGACTGCAGTACAGCCCAAGTCTCGATCGAAACGAAGGCTTTCTCGTAGTCCACAAACGCTAACAGAGAGGCAGGTTGTACTCTTCGGTCTTCTGTATAACCTGTCGCAGCGTATGTATGTGGTCTACGGTGCTAAAGCCTTTTCGGAATCCGGCTTGTTCGGAGGCTGAAAATCGTCAAATCTACGCGCGAGACGATTCGTGATGACTCTTGAAAACAACTTGTAGACATGGCTTAGAAGTGAGATGGGCCTATAGTTCTTCAACCGGGCATTGTCGCCCTTTTTGAAAAAGAGTACCACCACACCCCTGCACCATGCCTGTGGCGTTTTCCCCTCGAGTATGACGGAATCAAACAGCTTCTGAAGGGCCTTAAGTACCGGTTTTCCACCTGTCTTCAGAAGTTAGGCCGTAATTCCATCATCACCCGGTGCTTTCTTGTTTTTAAGCTGTTTCAGAAGCATCCTAATCTCGTACAGGCTTATTTCCGGGATGTCTTCGGTATAGTGTCGGGGCAGTCTAGCTCTTGAGTCATTCGCTAGATTTACAACAGCCCATAGAATCTCTTGATCTCCCTTAGTAGGTCCAGTTTGGCGAATACGATCTTGCCATCGTCGGTCTTCAGTTTCGTGAGCTGGCTCTGCCCAATAGCCATATCTCTTGCAAATACCTTTGAGCCTTTATTCCGCTCAATGGCGTCTTTAATACTCGGTATTAAAGCAGCGGAGGTCGCTTGTCAAGGATTTGGAGATCCGTCCATTGAGCTGCCGATATATCCACGCCTTGTCTGAAGACTGCAGGATCATATCAAGCCGTTCCGCGTATCACTCCGATCAGAGTATGATCGGAGAGTTTTTTGTTCTTCTATGCACGACGCGTCTTCAAGAACTTAAACCCTGTCGTATGGACAGTTTCCACGAATCCATCGTTGCATTCGTCCACTGAGCTTCCTAGGCACTCAAAACGATTCTGGAGTTCAAGCTGAAAGCTCTCGGGGTTTTGGAACTGGATCTGTGCTGGTCGGAGCGTAGACTTCATCAGTCGAGACCTTTCAAGCTTAATCTTGATATTCAATGTACCTCTTACCATGCGGTGATCGCTCCCGGTTTTCACTGAATTGATCACAGAGACATCATTGAACATTTGCTTCTTGGTTGACATGATGAAGTCAATCTCATTTTTAGTTGCACCGTCGGGGCTCTACCAGGTCCACTTCCCGTGCTCACGCTTTCTGAAGAAGGAGTTCGTCATATAGAAGCCCTCCTTCTCCATAAAACTAGCCAGTTGGTGTCCCCGGTGGTTCCGACGTCCAACCCCAAATTGCCCCACCTGCAGCTCATCCCCGTCTCTTTTGCCCAGTTTCGCGTTGAAGTCCCCCATGACAACAGTGAAGTGAGTTTTGGAACCATGCATGGCTTTAGAGATATCCTCATACATGGTCTCCACTTCGTCATCGGGGTGTGCCGAGGTCAGGGCGTAGACCTGTATGACCTTCAGCGAATATCTTGAGGATATTCTGAGTGAAAGGTACGCCACCCTGATCGACACACTCTCGATCTTCACCACGTTATTCACAAGGGACTTGTGGACGATAAACCCAACACCGCCCTGGGACTGCCGGTCACCCTCTCGGAAATAGAGCAGGTTGCCGGATTTCAGGATCATCGTGTCCTCCCCCTCTCTTCAGACTTCAAATAATCCTACAATACTCCATCGCAACCTGCTCAACTCCTCTTCGAGTTCGGTTATCTTCTCGTCCGGAGTGTTCGCGTGTTGTATGTTGCCAGGTCAAGTCATCGTTATAGGCAGCCTGATCCCTGAGATTCTACGCAACCCTTGCCACGCCATTACCTCGACCGCTACCATAGTCGAGGGTAGACGGGCTGTCGGGTACTTGGGGCCATTTTTGCATTGCGCTCATTAGAGGGGGTTTTGCCATAATCGCTACAACGCTGCTGCACATTCTCTGGCAAGTCCCTTAGTCGCCTCTTACGACACCCACGGGAAGATATGGGATGGTGCTATTCTTAACGTCCGACACCATACAGAACTTATAAGATATAAATAAATAAATAAGTAAATTGTTTTAAAAACTTTATGATTATTCACTACTAGCAGCCCGCCCCGGCTTCGCACGGGCATTTAACAATACACAAACATAAAAAACCGCCAACCCGCCTGCCAAGCGTGGCGATTATGGCAAAACCCCCCCTTCTTGGGGGAGGCCTATGTCCAGCAGTGGACGTCTTTCGGCTGAAATGATGATGATGAAACATAAAAAAAAACACTTGTATTTGCGTCAGGTAACTAAAAAAATCTCTGTGGTGTGAAATTCTGTATAGTGTCGGACGTAAAGAATAGCACCATCCCATATCTTCCCGTGGGTGTCGTAAGAGGCGACTAAGGGACTTGCCAGAGAATGGGCAGCAGCGTTCTGTGGGCTTTTGTAACAACTGTACTGCGATCGCCAACTCGCCTGCCAAGCGTGGCGATTATGTCAAAACCCCCCTTATGTCAATGGCGACACTTGGGGGAGGTCTATGTCCTGCAGTGGACGTCTTTTGGCTGAAATGATAAATGATGATGAACTAAAAAAAAATTACAAACAAAGTTTGAATATTCCCCTCCCGTACGGCCCGTACCCCAGTGACGCTTACATCGTATAAGGTGATGCCTAGCCAGCTGAGCAGGGTGAGCGGCGACCGGCGATTTTTTCTAATACTTACATTTTTAAACTTCTGATATCTTTCGAATGGAATGTCCGAATCAAATAATTCAAAAAGTTATATAAAGGTATTGAAGCAGTCTTGAATATGAAGTAATTTACTTTGATAAGGATTAATACCAAGATACAAATACAGAGTCTTTTCTAACGGCGGCATTAAAATATTTTTTTTTTTAAATAAAAGAACACTTATTGTGGCATAAATATAATAGTTAGACATATGCTGTGGCGACACTTTTTGTAAATAATTATGTGTTCTGCAAAGTCGTAATTTATTATTTTATTTTATCATCAATAGTTTTCGCAGCGCACGCGATGTAAAGAATATTTTAGATAATTTTTATACACCTTGGGTTACATAATTGCAGTTTTAGCAAGGATCCCAAATTTTTTTGAAAATATAATGTAGCCTATGTCACCCGCGGATAGTGTAGCTTCCCAACAGTGAAAGAATTTTTCAAATCGGTTTAGTAGTTTCGGAGCCTATTCAATGAATACAAACAAACAATCAATCCCAATCAAGTCCCATCCGTAGGCATGCGAGGAAGTTGGCAAAAGTTTAACCGTTTAAAAATAACGATAAAATTAACGTTATTAAACAATTAACGGTTTTAAAGATTAACGATAAAATGTTGCAAAAATAACGTTATATCTAATAACGTTATTTTAATATTAACGTTAACTCTGTCAAATGAAGGTAACGTTACGAAATTTTTACCGGTATTTAAAGCCCTGACAAAATCCGATTTGAATATGGAAATAATATTTACACGCGGACGAAGGTCGCAGGCAACAGTTGGTATCAAATAAAATTGTTTCCACAGAAATATTAACGAAATCCATTATCTCGATGGAGTAACAGAACTTTAATTTAATATTTAGACTTCGGTTGACGTTAATGATAAACACCATAATAAAGTAGGACTTAATAGATAGGACGATAATGTTTAAAAGTTTTACAAATCAATACGGCTGAATACGACAGCCTAGTGATTATACTGTGGAGGCTATTTCTATGAGTAAGGTGAATGGGGTGATTTAAATCTATGCGTATGTTGAAAACACAAAGGTCATTGGTTCCATCAACCTTGAATTCAGATTGTGAACTGATTGTTTCATCGACTACCGCCGAGCGTTGTCAATAACAATCGTTTTTTTTTTCTATTGTCATTTGGCAACGCACTGTTGTCATTTAAAAAGCGAGGAAACAATTTGATGGCTATTCCGCTGTCGTAAACTAAAGTACTTCCTGGCGACGGAAACACTGACGACCTAATTGAAGTTTTAGTGACTCAATACGGTTAATTTTAAATGAGAATTGCTTTCGTAATACTTACAATAGGCTCTTACGAAGCGAAGCGTTTAACTTTGGTCTAACATGACATCCCGCTGACCTAGCTTTACTAGCCGCACATTTTTTTAATTGCTTGCTTAACCGAGAATGATTTCGTATCAATTTTTACAATTTTCTTCTTTGTTTCCATTAGAAATTCGTTTTCATCTGCATTCTAGAAGCTTACGATCTCTCAGATAGATTCTGTAGAAATGTGTTTTCTCTTAGTACCGTATTGCCAAATGATTATTGTTTTATAATTATGAAGACGGCTGTACCTTTTGCCGCGAAAATCGAAATTAATACTTGCACTATATTAATTAACTTTTTGTTGTACCCAAGCCATTGAAAATGTGGAAACTAAATAGATATCGTGTGATACAATACGTATTTTTTACCCAAACAGCACTTCTGAAAGTGAAATTGTTGTCATGATTTATGTTCAATTCTAGGCAAATCGTAACGAGCCGGTCTTACGCGTAGGACTCATTTTATGAATTAGTCCAAATAATTTTGAAAAATATTGTTTTTTTAATACGTACCGTCTTATGTTGTAGCAATCCAAAATAACTTTAGTTAATCCAACGTGTCGGAAATTCGCGGACGCTAGTAGGTAAATCTCCTTGATGGAATCACGACCGTGAATATGTTTCGAAATGGTAAAGGAGCGTGATGCAGATGCGAGTGTGCACCAGCTCGGCAGCGCAATGACGAGGGAGTCGCGCGGCGGCGGCGGCGCTGCACGACACGCGCTCGGACGCACCACACTACGTAGTACGCACCTCTCTCCCGCGCCCACTGCTGCTTCTTCTGCTGGACTAACGACGCCGGCTTGCTCACCGACAGCATCGCACCTCACTATTCATTACACTTTCTAATGCCCCGTATTGCACACACGTTGTGTTTCGTACTACCTCAGCGCAGTTACGGTGCACCAGCTAATGAGTGCTTTTTAAAAACGGCCGCTCGCGCATTGCCGGCGAGCGCGCGTCTCGGTTCGCTTCGCGCGTGCACTCATTGTCCACGGCTGCTGGACCCGCACTACCGACACGATTCAATCACCAGGCAGACAGTTTTTTTTTAAATTAACGGCACCAGCACGCACGCATCAAATATCCATACCGGAGTAATTATGTTAAAAGCGATTGTATAAGGGTCGGACGGTAAACAACCCGGCGAGTATTGAGCTGGGTGTCTAGACTTCGGTGCCTTATTGTTTCAGAAGGCGACACGCGAATGAGACTTTCAGGGAAAAGCCTCGGAAAAGCCGCCGATCGATATAATTGTCATGGTAACGTTTGTTTCACGTGCTCGCGAGGAGTCGTGGCATTTTTCTCTTATTTGCATTTTAGGCCACGAGGTGACGCAAATAAAATTAAATATTGTTATGTGGGACGATTAAAACACGGCGCGGCGCCAAGTGCTTGTTTCGTTTTAAACGGTGTGTTTACTATGTACTAGTTTCGTATTATGGCAGAGCATGCCCGTATTGACTACTAAATTACACTCTTGGGAGGCTTACTTGAAACTTAGTATTCATTTCATGTTTCATAAAAGTGACAGAGAGAGCCATTTTGCAATGACATCATTTCAGGATATAATCACGACGATATAATCTGCTGATATGTAAATGTTTGTTTTTTTTGAGTCGTTCGATATCTACTTATCAAAATTCCGATGCGGCATCATAGGTTATTCCGGATATCCTGGGTAGGTTATGGAATTCTTAACAGGATAGCATTTTTAGTACCTTCTTCTGTTTCGTTTAAGAAAAGGAGTGATTCTACTGCGAAAGTCGAGAACTTAAAAACTCGCTGCAAAAGTAGGTTACTGCTTAATAGACCAATGGGTGCAAAGCGAGCTTATGACAGTAGAGGACTCGACTTCGAACCCCTACGAATGATGGCTCGAGGATCTTCCGTAGCAATCAGTTCCAGCAGATCTGTCATTTTCGCGCTACAGTAGTAAGTAATTTCAGTAGTTCTCAGTTCAGCCCCAATACTAGTAAAAGGGAAGTCGGAATATTTTTCTATTTTACTAGGTATCAAAGTCGTATACGTATATACGTACACAACCATGTCCATTATCATATTTATCATGCACGCAAACGTACCTACCCAGATTATCATGGAAAAACGTAAGTTTGGTAAGAAAGCGCATGAGCGCCGGGAGCAGGGTGCAAGGGGATGCTCTTGCGGGGTGCAAGAGCATCTCCTTGGGATCCCCATCTCCTGTCGGGAATGAAAATACATAGAAAAAACTTAGATTTTTTGTACTCTGGGAATAAAAAGTTACGAGTTCTGAGTTGCTGTCCACATTTGTTCATCTACTAGTCAATAAGTTTTCTCCTGTGAATACAGCATGCACAGGCCGCTCTCGCGTCTCTCATCTTCAGGGCCGTAGGCAGGAGGAGGACGAGGTGTGACATCTCAAAATTTCAAGCTCGTTTCGCTCGTTCGTACTCCTATTGTCGTTCCTACATAAATATATTATGTATGAACAAAAAGGACCTAATTTATCGGAGAACATCCTAAAATATTCGAGCTCACTTAGTTTGTTCAGACATCTTACGTCCTTTGCGTTCATAAGCTTTTCTTTATAAATGGGCAGAATTAGCCATTTACATCTATACTAATATTTTATTGAAGAGTTTGTTTCTTGGTTTGGTTAAAGCGCTAATCTTGGCAAATACTGGTTCCAATTGAAAAATTCTATAATTT
The DNA here is from genome assembly GCA_949152445.1 of Cerastis rubricosa. Taxonomy (NCBI): domain Eukaryota; kingdom Metazoa; phylum Arthropoda; class Insecta; order Lepidoptera; family Noctuidae; genus Cerastis; species Cerastis rubricosa. The sequence goes on along the minus strand of OX424542.1, from coordinate 8,846,651 downwards.
TGGATAGCCCATTTATCGAGGAAGGCTAAAACATCACGCTACGTCCAACACGAACAGAGCATCAGTGAAAAATGTTGCAAAAACGGCGAAAATGTGACGCAGACGAAGTTACGTGGGTCAGCTAGTCCTAATAAAGGACGAGAATACCTATCTAATTCGAGATTAGCGCTAAAACGCGCCACTCTTTTTTTAAATTGTTTGTAGGCTTTTCTACAGAAAAAGTAACATAACCCACGTCGAATGCAAGAAAATTCGAGCAGTTTTCATGAAACTGCATTGCACCCTTCAAATTGCAATCCTGCCGGCGCCCATGAAAAGCGTGATGGTGCGATTCCTACATAAAATTATGAGATAGATATTCCACTCTGCAATTAAATCATACTAATTCATTATTCAACATTATACGAATAACAATGTTGGGTGTAATTAATTTGCAATATGATAAAACTGTGAAAGCGTTTGAGAAAACGGCAAAACATTGAAATGAGTTAACGGTTGTTAACTTAGTATAAAATTGGATTATATTTATAGTTAACGCGTGGCACAGCAGTGTTCCTAGTTTTATTATCCAATCAGCAATCCACTAGCGTATTCATCTTGTGTTGGCATTTTCCTGAAGCTTGCGAAATTTACTATTCTAGTTTCTACAAAGATAAAATATCGAATACATTCGGTAATCAGAGTAACTTTGAGACGGGTAATCCGCGTGCGCTTGGTACATATTACTTGTTTTTCAAGCAATGTTTTTTAACGCTAGTAATTATTTATTAGTTCTGCGATTTTGCAATGCGGGTAGGTATCTCTGATATATTTTTTAACCAACAGTGTTTCTGGCAGATGATTGAGATTGCGGAGTTTTTATTTTGTAACATAATATGCGGCTTTCATAGGATTTATCCTCGATTCTTTGTCAATAGCCGATTGAGTGACCATGTTAACGGACTGATGATAGGAGCCCTTTATCATCGACCTCTTGAATTATGTTCCTATTTATCTAATCACGAAGGTATCAATATTTTATATTTGCGAGTTTTGTTTTTATCTTGTAGCTGTCGGTATCATTTATGCGGAAAAAGAAATGATTCTTATAAAAACAGTTAGGTATAATTGATTCGGTACAGATTGTTGCCAAGCGTTTAGGTTAAAAAAAAACCAGTCAGTTTGTGATTGTAGAAACGAGAAGGGTGTTATGAATGTTATGATAGATTCGACTGCACCAGCTGTGACATAATGAGGTCAAACTTTTGGAGGCCGTGTATTCTTTAGGGGATAATTTGAGGATATCTGGAGTCATCGCGTGACTACGCACGATGTGTCTCGAGACACGTGAAAGTCGCCCCCCCCATAGGATATGTAAAGGAGTCCTCGTTTTTTTTTTAAATTTCTGAATGTATGCGGTGTTTACTTATATGTGATTGTTGCACTGATGTATAATTGTATCTTGCTTAGACAGTCTTCCCAAGGGGTATCGTATAACCCAGTACAGAGTTGTGGAGGTCAGATAGGCAGTCGTTCCATGTAAAATACTTATTATTCAGCTGAATCCGGTAAGACTGGAAGCCGACCCTAACATAGTTGGGAAAGGCTAGGCAGATGGTGATGATCTTTAGCATTAGACCAGTGGAGATTTGTTGGTGGACCAATAAAATAAAACACGAAAGGTGCACGCTCGTTAAAAAAACGCCCTGTTATGCAAGACTCAATCAAGATTGTTAAAAAGCTCAGTCTAGAGTAAAGCTGCACCAGAGTCATACAGCTACTTGTCTAAGGGTGCTTACATAAAGAAGCAGACAGGGCAGGAAGCCGGTACCGATCGGTGGATGTATTAATTTCTATGCTATTTTATGCGCTCATCTATAAAGAAACAGGTTGTTTTTCACTGTTTCTTTATATGCAAGTTAGCCCTGCACCGATCGGTACCGAACCGCACAGTTTTGTCTGTACCGGTAACCTGCTTCTTTATGTAAGCACCCTTGCAAAGGATTTAAGACACCATGGCGACGTCACCAGCTACGTATCCAAGCAGTTAATATTGAAATGCACGGTCGGTGTAACGTCACCAATATGGAAGCGTGGTCACCAGCTACAGCTTCCTGAGTGGCTTCTAGATATTCGAGGCCTGGCGACGATTGCCACTACAAAGTACACAAATGTGTGCACCACGCTCACTCAGTAGAAGGGTGGGCGTTTTAGGGGACTGTCTCTTGTAATTTTGACTTTCAAAAAGTGCTGAACAGCCTAATTTGAATAAATGACGATTTTGAACAAAGAAGTGCGATTTCTTCTTCGTCCATTCCCGACTACGTAAACGAACTGACTGTCGAGATGCCATGGCCACTCGAAATGGAGTAGCCAGACCTGCCCCGTATTCACAAACGCTCGGTTTCGTTTTCGATTCGGAGTCGTATGTCTATCTCGCTCGCATTCGTAATGCCAAAACAAGATAGACATACAACTTATCGAATCGAAACCGAGCGTTTGTGAATACGGGGGCTGCGCCGCTGGCGACGTCGTCGCTATGGCGTCTTAATGGGGGCAGATCTTGGGAGTATCGGTGTATAAATAAAAGAGAAACTTAATATTGTTATTTTTATTTCTTACATTAAATTAATACAATGAAATCACCATAACTTAAAATGCGTATCTAGTTCTAATGTCTTCCAACTTTTTCGACACTTCAGCAGGCGTTCTTTCCAAGTCGCCAGCGATCGCCTTCTGCTTAGCTGGCTCCAATGAGTTGAACTGCTCGCATAAGTCGCCGTCTATCACATTCTGTCAAACAAAGAAAAATCAGGGTTTAGTCAAAGAGATTCGGAGAAAAATGGTAATGAGACAACATCGCATTTTCGCGAAATATTCGTATGATTGTTAGATATGTCCGTTCCAAAACTAAAGTAGCGCTATGAGAAACGCGTCCAACTCTCCGGAACTCGACGGACGGTGGCGACGAGGCGCAGTCATAACGACAAGCACACATGCCGCGTAGCGCCCTCCGTGCTCTACCGACAGTGTAACACAGGAGACTTCGTAGAGAAGTAAACTGCTGACTAACTGGCGGATACCCGGAAAACATAAGCGTCAGGACCCCTGGACCAATAGAGATATTTTATGTTTGGAAAATACCAAAATCCTCTACATTTTTGCTAAGGCTGGATGTTGGTTTTATATAAAAGCAAGTCCATATTAAGAATACGACGTAAGCATGTAATGACTTTAAATATGTACTAACCTTTACTGGATAATAATAGCTTCTAAACGATAAGTGATCCCGGCCACACAGCGGCTGGTTTTCACTCCGCATGTGCATCTCCAGGTGCTGGAAGAAGTCGTGGTCTTCTCGCGACGTGAAGGGCAGAAGCACGCCAAGGGAGCCACTGACAGTCGCGTACAGAAGGGCTTCGGAACCACCAGGAATGAGCGTAGCCCTTTGTAGTGTCGTCACAGTTTCTCCCACGTGGAAGTTCACCACAACGTCTCCTTTCTGTGACGCTCCGTTCAGAAGACCTGAAATGTTACGTAAAATTAGGCTTTGTTTGATCGGTGCCGCGAAAACTTTTTCATTAGGTGTCTGCATCAGATTGGAATAAATAATCATTACTATCATTAGTCTAGCATGTATATAATTTTGTTTCATCAGGCAAGGTTGTGACTAGTGCGACAATTCGGAATACAATTTGAGAAATAATAAATGTGTTATAATTTCGTCCTTACCTCTATCCCAGAGTGCTTTGTTTCCTGTAGGATCTTCGTCAACATCGTCGGTGACAGATTGTGGTAGTCTCATCACAGCTACGTTGCCGAATTTATCAGACATGGCGACCGTATCGTAATCTAGTATGCAGCTATTGGTTATCCATCTTGGATTAGTGTCGTCAGCAAATATGATGAGCTGGTTCTCCCTCTTTTTGTACTTGAGGCAGAATACAGACTCCTGCACGTCTGATGCGAATATCCTTTGGCCAATTGTCTTGACGTCGGCTATAAGGTTTGGAATGTGTCGGTTTTCACATTTGCGCAAAAGTTTTCGTCTCCCGATGTCATAAAGTCTTAGCATTCGCCCCACTCCCGCCAACAGTCTTCCATTGAATGGCGCTAACGCGCCAGGATATTCGTCTACAGGTGTTTTGTGAATCAGTTCTAATTTCCCTGTACTGCCATAAATCTGGGAACAAAAATTTTAATTAGTAAAGATTTTCAATTGAACACATAAAATTGATAAAAAACTGGTTAAACAATATAAATATTTACCTTATAGACATGTAAACTGCCTTCTGTGCAGGATCGTGGAGACAGAATCATGTCTTTAGCGACTCCCACCACGAGGTGCGCCTGCGCGTGCTCGGCATGCGCGGCCCAGCGCACGATGCAGGCGGACACGGCCGCCTCGTTCTGTTCCAGCGGCAGCTTGAACAGCGTCGTCGGCTGGCCTCCGCTCACACCCATGTCTACCACGCGGATCTGAGACGCCCACATACCTGACAAACAAAAACGTTGGTATAGAAACATGTACAAAAAATCATGTGGTAAATAATAATTATTTAAAAATGTATCCCACACTTGAATCAAATGTCTTATGGTAAGCACATTTGGGATTAACGTTGGGAATTTAATCTTGCCACACCCGATTAGAGTCAGTATGCTCAATGTCATTTTCTGCTCTTGCCCAGAGAATGTGGCTTAGATTGTTAATAAGTAAAATAATGTAATACCTGCTCCAGCTTTAGGCGAAGAGAAGATATTTTCAGGCAGAGTATCTGAGAGGAAAGCATCAGCCATTTCATTAGCAAGTTGTTGTTCCTCTGGACCTCCACCTGCAGCCGCTTCCCGCATCTCTTGCGCCATTTGCACCCTGGATTAAAAGGATTAGGTAAGAAATTGTCATAGCTCTGGAGAATAATGAGTATTTCAAGCTATAGTCAGTACTGCAGGGTTGTCAACATTTAATTCAGTTAGTGTGTATTTTAGTCATCATATGGAACAAGATTTATAATAAATCAGTACTTTATATTTGTTTACCTTCTTTGATTTTTCATTTCTTCCGTATATGAGTTGTGATCAGTCTCCAGTATGATGATGTTGTTGTTATCAGAGTTGATGACGAATTTTCTTGGTGTGTATTCAAGAGGTAAGTATGTTTGATTAAAGACAGCACCGAGCTTTTCTAACGCCAAAATTCTGAGGGTGTTTGAGGAAATAGCTACGATACCTTCGGCGCATTGCTCTGAAACAGTAAAGCTAGTGTTATAAAGGTGGTAATGGTAGTTAAAATAAGAGTAATTATTTTTATTTAGAGTGTCCACGGCATGGTTTTGCCGCCTTCATCGCCTGAACGACTCCAGCTTGGCTATGGAATATGCCGAGTGCCGCACTCTACCGCAAGCGGGAGGGCGACATGCTCTGCGACGTTGTGGGCTTGTCACTGCATGGGGCAGCTACGCACCACCCTTGCGTGGCCACACCCGAAGGCACGACCACGCAAACACGTCGGTGTCAAGGAATTATGTACTGATGACGGCCATGTGAAATATTTAAGAAGTCCTTACTCACTTAATACTGATTTCACGCATCACCGTCAGCAGTACACTAAAAACGCCTAACACTTTAGGTGCCGAAGAAATGCTGATGACAACTTTATAACATCGTCTTTGATGCAAATGCATTCAATCAAGAGCAGTTTTCTTTGAAATGACCTAATGTGTTAGGTCTAAAGTTAAAGCAAAGTGAGAAATAACTTTTCATAGGTACTACTACATTATAATCTTGTTTCCATGTCTTACCAGAACTAAATCCAGCAGCATATTCCAGGCATTCATAGGACAATGGAGTGAGATGGAAGCGATTCTGGTAGTGGTAACCCAGCCAAGTCCTTGAAGACACAGCTAAAACGGCCTCGGCGGCTTGAACGCGGACTTTGAACAATTTCACTGGCCTCGATCCCAGGTACCTAGTAACACACAAAGGATTTATTAGAAACAAGAATAGATAGATTGTTTATAATGATTATTAAGTTTGGAACCTCAGATCTGGTTAAGTTAATCCTCACAAAAATTCAGATTATAAAAGGAGCGATAGGTTTTTTCATCATTGGTAAGTTGCTTAATGAGATTGACACAATCGAAACTTAGATAAACATACCTAGTCCTAGTATCAGCTAAGTCGCCGCTAACGGAGTCCAAAGTAGTTCTTAGCAGTACTCCATTGCTCAGTCCAATGTTCAACTGCAATGCAGACTTCGCTCCCGACTCAAATGGTTGTTCTACTATACACAGGGATTCAGCGCCGGCCGGCAAAGCTTGCATGGAACGTGGCGCTAAGCAATCCTGAAAAAAATTTCTAGTTGTATTTTTGTTTACTCGAAAAGTGGAAGTTTGTTTGAATAGTTCGACATCAGCAGTATTAGAATAACGCATTTAGGTTGTTGTAATCACAAAAATTCAATGGTGTCCTTGTATCATCATTTTAAATATGGGAAAACTTAACTTATGATCAGATTTAAAGTAATTCTTACCGATGGGTCTAAAGAGATGATCCTGACAGTGTTATCATTCAGCCCCACGGCTAAAAACCACGCCCTTTGCTCCCCGGTAGCCACCGAACCCAGTGCCATACAAGATACATCAGATGATAACTTCTTTCTTTCAGTGTATTCATTTAGTTGACCAGTCTGGAATAGTTAAACTGGTTAGAACAGAACACTGATAGGAATACTTGAAAATAATCGTGTATTGTTTGTTTGTCCACGGCATGGTTTTGCCGCCTTCATCGCCTGAACGACTCCAGCTTGGCTATGGAATATGCCGAGTGCCGCACTCTACCGCAAGCGGGAGGGCGACATGCTCTGCGACGTTGTGGGCTTGTCACTGCATGGGGCAGCTACGCACCACCCTTGCGTGGCCACACCCGAAGGCACGACCACGCAAACACGTCGGTAAAAAAACAAGTAATTTAGAATTCAACTTACGGGGTCCATTTCAAAATAAACTAATTCGCCTCCCGTCAGAGCAATAACTACTTGTCTCTGATTAACTGCGCATTTGACGATCGACTTTTTCCCTGGCGCTTTCCATTCGTTCACTCGTTTGTCCGCCCGAATGTGCCTGATGCCATCTGGATACACCTGAACGAGTGCGTCCGCGCCGAGTGCGTGACAACTGAGTGTGGGCGTCGTGCCCAAGAACCCAGAGTCCGTTACTTCCTCGACCGTCTCACCAATAGACAGCACTAGTGTGGCATTTACGAATGACACAATGATGTAAGAATCATACTCCTCTGCAACCAAAAGAAAAATCTAAGGTAAAATTAGACCTAAAAGCTATTGAAAATGTATAACAATCTTCCTTGTAGTCAGCTTCCAGTTGCGTTTTATGAAGTCATGGATGCCTACCTTCAGGTGTTTGTTGAAACCATCTCTATTCGTTCATCAGCCGAAAGTAGATTCTGAAAAGAAAAACCACTGGTGTTTATGTATGACAAACAACCAGGGTTTTATTAGTAACTTGTTGATAAAGAGGAGCATTCATAAGTGGTTAGTTGTAACGTCACTGTATGTCGGCAACACGGACCAAAGGATATAATCATTAAGCTCCTTCATTTCTTTGTTATATTTGCAAGTTACATTGATTGGATATACCATAATTTTTTTAAATATTGAAAAATATTACTGTTCTTCAGATTTTGATTCCTAGATGTTACAAATGTGCCACTTACCATCCTTGTGCCTTCTAACAGTCCAAACAGCATTCGGTGAACCGGGCAATTCAGAGACAGCCATTTCAGCTACCTCCAAACCATGTCTAAGCGCTCTCAATGAAGATCTTGGTCCTCGGCCACATGCCAGATACACTTGTGGGGTATCCTCAGCAGCCAAATCAGCCACCCGACATGCTAGAATTTAAAAATTAAATATTAAAACCAATTCCTAACATGTGAAGTATTGTCTTGTACGTTTGGAACCTCAGATCTGGTTAAGCATTCGTCAATGTTTTTCAGATGAAACACGGAGCGATAAAGTTTGACATCATTGGGAAAAGAACTTCATTGATATAAGAAAACAGAAAATGAATGTAAAATATCTTACCTAAAATGGGTGATAGAGAATCTAATTCATCAACAAGCACAAGATTCCTTAGTGGTCTAGGAGCAAAGAAGAATGTGTCTCCCTCTTCCAAAGGCATGGCTGAACTGAACTCTGGTTCATCATCTTCATCACCCAAGTGAGCAATTTGGTACAGGTAACTGAAAGAAGCACAATTTCTATGTAAATATTTGTATAGTGAGCCTAATAGAATCTTTTAGGCATGATTAATTAATTTTAGAGAAAATGTACATCTCACATCAGTGTGCTCTCCCCCATATAAGTAAGGGAGGACCTTGGTTCGGAGATTACTTCTCTAGCATTACAGTATACTAAAGAGAGCACTAAACATCTCCCACTTTTTGTAACATTATGCATATCAATTTCCGAATAAAATAATACTTACTGGTTGCCAAATTCACAGGCCACAAACAAGAAGCCAGTCTTCAGGACACACATGGCTGTTGCCACAGGAACAGTGTCAAAGTACTTCAGTTTTATCTCAGTGACCATGTCCTCATCAGTCTCAATAGTTATTTTGAAAATGTCTCCTTGCTCTGTCTGTGCCAAGAAGAAGAACATAGACTTTGTTTTGTGTGTTGCTGAACACACAAAGATCATGCCTCGCTCAGGGTCATCCAAATCGTTTCGCCGTCGAGGGATTGGACATCGAATGTCATGTTGGTCACCCAAGTTTTTATATGTGAGATAGTTTTCAGAGCAAATGAGTACTCCTGATGGTCCATCATTGCCTCCAGGCACTGTTATTAGGAAGTTGGCATGTTCTTCAAGAGGTTCTGAGTATTTTCTTACTACGTGGTTCAAACCTAAATCTAACTCATAAAATGTAAGGGTTTGCTGTGTCTTTTGTGCTGCTTCACCTAAAAGATTAGAGTAGTGTTAATTATTGAGATATCTGAAGTAGTTGTATTTAAAGAGTTAGGTAAGAACTCATACATAGAGGATTTTACGTCACTGTCAGTCGGAAACACGGACCTCAAAATAATCATAGTCAGGAGTCTAATACAAAAGATTTCTATTCTGTTACCTACCAGAAGGATCGGCATCGGCTTCTTCATAGTCAATCTCCAGGCAGGCAAACATTGGGTTCTCAAATCCAACATCCACTCCAACCATGTGGTACACTAGTGTATTGGACTTGTGAGCCTCCAGGGGCGAGGAGATTGTGAGTCTAGCTTCAGCATCTCTGTTCAATATGTAAACTAGCTTCTGCTTTTCAATGGCACCTAAAAAATTTTGATTATGTTAATTTTCACCACCACAAAGATTTTACAATGTAAGCTGCTATTATAAGTTGACAAGCTAGTAACCAAACAACAGTAGAAATAGACTTTCAACATACTATTTCTGTTACAAATACAAAAATAATCTTACCAATCATAACCGCTCTGCCTTTGGGATCAATTGCCAAGTATTGACCCGGAACAATCCTGCGGCATCCTGATTTGCCAAATGTTTCCTGGTGAACTTTTTCGAGAATGTTCTTCTTCGGAATATACTCTAATATCACAATGCGACCAGAATCTGAACCGATTACAATATAATCTGAAACAATAGACATGCAAGTTCTTGAATACGCAAATATGTTGGAAGGAACAATTGATATTTTGAAAATTGTCTAGTGTACCAATACGGTACATCTCGACAACCATAGGTGATTGTAAAGAGCGACGTACTGGCCATACTGTATGCATGTAGTTATCCCATACACCGTGTGTTATTAGATGCATGGAGCAAGACGATGCAATATTACGATCAAGATAGAATCATTTAATAAAACTATCTACTTGCTACATAGAAACAAACTTTAAAAGACCTAAAAGTTGCGGTTATTTTCACCCATCACCCACGTGGTGTTTAGGCAAAAATAACCAAAAAGTTGATGTGATTAGCATAACTCAAAAAGGTAATTTACCTTTAGTGCCTCCGGTGAGCCGAAATGACATCATAGATCTGATAACGCCGAATATTTCCACTTTCATCAGAGTATGTACTTTGCCGGTGTTTGGATCGGGGCGGAGGAGTTCCAAGGTTTTCCCACGTGATATAACAATCTCCTGCTGCTTTGTGCCGGAGAAATTGCCGTGGACAGCATGTGTGATAGACGATGAGCCTTGCAAAGTCAAATTGTAGAGATACATCTTTGCGGCCTTATCCTATTCCTGAAAGTAAGAATAGATTACAACAGAGGTCACTATAAAATCTTTGCCACATCGTGGCGTTATGGATGTAGGTAAAATGTAAAGCTCGTAACTGACGAAAACAGAGAAGCGCTTGTGTTTTCGAATGGGTGAGCTTATTTGATCTAGCACCTTTTAAACGACCACGATCGATATAAAACCCACCGTGGAGATACCCAGTGCAAAACAAAAAATATGTACCCATGTGAGTAATGGAAACACACATTACAATTATTTCTTACGTACCTTTTAGAAAAACCGGCTGATTGCCGCAATGCGGCTTGATATTCACAGTATTTCTTTGAACGCCACTTCCACAGCCAGGCGTTGGCAAAATGGCGGTTGTCAAGAATGCCATTTCGTACCGGCTCGATCCACCAATCAAAAAGAAGCATTTTCATTAATAGCATTCAGTTTTATATCGCTGGAGTTGCCATTTTACAAATGTTAAAATATTTTTTTTACCGCCATCTACTGTCGAATAGCTAAAATATTCATTTGCTATTCCCCAATAGATGGCGCTACTGAGAAATCGAAAGTAGCGCAATCTCTTGAAAGATAGAATAAACATAGTTCTATAGTAATGAGTGTAGAGGGCAGCAATATCGGAAAATTGAAAATGTCGTTTAGGCCCATGGCACACGGTGTATCTTTACGCTTTGCTCCCATATCATAAGTTGTGAGTTGGGTTGGTTATTACGTGGGATTTTTTGACGGCACGGTGGTTGCACTGCTGCGCTACGTGTCGTGGGTTCGATCCCCGCACGAAACAAATATTTGTAGGGCCTACAGATAGTTGTTCCAGGTCTGGCTGTTTGTTTGTGTATGTGAGTTTAAATATTTGTAAATGTAAACACACGATACAGGAGAAATGCCTAGGGATAGCAACGTTTGTTAAAAAAAAAAAAACAAAAGATATGCATCTATTGACCTTTCACAAAGGAATTAGTGCCCTGATAAAAGCAAAACAAAATTCTGAATTTAATTCAGTTAAACTTCAGCTGAATTCATCAGTTTCTGTTGCCTTTGCATAGAGCCCAAACTTTCAAAATATTTTAATTAAATATGGTTTTGTCAAGTATTTTTATATTTGCTAATTTCTGCTGATGGCCAGTTCACAAACTCACATCAATACATCATGATTTCACTCAGGATTGCAGTAATCGAAACTCAATGTAATAATAACAGTCACCACGTAAGCAACTTCACATGAGCCAAAGAGGGATTTTCATCATAATTTCCATGGTTTTCCATCCCTACCTAAATACAAAACTTCTTCACATGGCCCATTCATCCGAACCTACAGTTGGTTCAACAATAACTTGATGAATAGGTATCGTTTCATTCTCTAGAACACCTGAGGTTTATTTCGCTGGGATTTAAAATTCCAATACGTATTTGTGCTCGGTTTGAAAGGGCTTTCGTCCATTGTGGAGTGTTTTTTAATTCTATTTTCTGGCTGCGGCGGCGGCGCGCCGTCACAATGTATCTGTGCCGTGACGCGGCGCAGGCGCACCTGAGTATTCCAACTCGTTTCACTTTGAGAAGCCGCATCTTTACCTACCCACATGATCGGTTAAACGGTTCCCCTGATCCATTGCTAGGTAACTACATATTACTTGTTGAAGGTTTAAGCTTCTTTATTCATTAAAAAAAGGGAGTCGTCTAGGTAAGTATTTTTCTCACATTCGTTTGGATAAGTTGATTTGGAATGATTGTTAAACATTTCGCGAAAAATATTTCTAATTAATTTTATAATATCGATAATGAATTGAGTGCTAATTAACCCCTAATTGATCGCATGGGGTGTTTCACAAAAACACCCTAGCGCAACTTTGAAAGTGTAGGACTTTTTTAAATTCTGCATTTTGCACGCTGAAGTTTCCGTTACCTTCATAAAAACACGTGTCCTCTATGATCAAGTATCGAGCATAATTGTTATTTTGTATGTATTTCATGTTTTATTTATATAACAGGGGTGTTAACGCACCCCATGCGACCTTTAACGTAGGTAACTATTTAGTCGCGACCAATTAAGGGTTAATGAGAGTCTGAGAATTTAGATCTAAAGTGGCGTCAGACAATTAAATCGGGCGAGGTGGTTGAGGCGCGCGGCGGGGTGCGAGGTGCGGGGCGCCGGCGCAGGTCACGATGTGCGCAGGCGCGGGCGGTGTGCACGTGTGCTCCACCGACCACTGGCATAAAGAGAAAAAATAAAACTGGTAGATAAAGCCTTATTTTGACTCGCTTGGAAACTTCGGCCGTTGGACCTTACCAAGGCTTTTTATTTCAATGCGTAAATAAGATACAGGTAGAGATGTAGTACCACTATAGGGTCTTTAAGTAGTTTAAATTGTTGGTATATCAGTCGTTCATAACAAAGATATCTAACAACAACCTAGCTTGAGGATCGTCTCATCAAGTCTCATGTGTTCCACCGCACCGCGCAGTCCGCGCACTCCAGCTACAGACATGACTCAGTATGATCTGACACGGACCCACGTGCATTCAGTTTCCCATTTCAATTAAAGTTCAACATGCATATTTATAGTCCGGGGCTTTTAGATTTGAACCCTGCATTAAATATAAACAGCGGTTTTTTTCTTGAATCGTGTACTTGACCTTAGCTAATCAAATAATAAAAAAAAATTAAACATTTTCCGAGACCGGGTCAAGCTGAAAAAGACGAAAACGCGTTTTTGTGAATAAAAACATGGGAAAAAAGTTAACAGGACAAATCTAATTACTTTAGGTAAAGAATTGGTGACAGTAATATATTTTTTCAGAATTAAACATTTTCGTCCACGGAAATACCGGTAAAAAAACATTTACGAAATTTTTGGATTGTACTTAAGGCAAAAATATAAACAGCGGTTTTTTTACATAAAATAGCTTAAATTAAAATATTACACCGCCATTATACAAAATTAAACAAATTGTACTACCGGAAGTTATTATTACCAGTTTTTTTACAATAGCGGTTGAGGCAAAAAGGTAATAGGGTTTAATTTAGTTTAACTTTCATCTAAAGGCTATTTCTAACCTAAATACACGAAAATTAAACACTTTAAAGCAAATCGTGAAAAAAAATCAAATATTGGTTACGTAAAATACGTCTGCAAGCTTTATTCTTGTATTTGGCGCAGCACTTTCATAGGAATTTGATCTTTCGGGAATAGAAATAAGGTGTACAATCGCGTAACTCAATAAAACACCGACTCTCAATCAACAACAGGCATTCGCACACAATGAACGCAGCGCTTATTATGTTTACGCACACTAGCACACGCCGTACGCCGCACGCTGCTTAGCGCTGACACCGTGCATCGTAATTTAATTTTTACTTTGACATTATTAATTAACGCTCTAATCTGTTTAATTTTGGGGGATTAAGGTTTGGATTCATATATTTCTAATTATTAAATGAATTTAAATCCTGTTACATTTTTGCCGTAAGTAGTATTTAAGATTTTTTGATTTTCTTGATTTTCTGTGAAGTCCGGAGCAGAATTTGTTTAATTTTCACAATAATAGTTAGACATGGTGACATAAACCATTTTAGCACTATTTTTGTCCTGTTAATATTTTTGCCTTAAGTACGAAGACAAATTGTAAGTTTTTTTTAAAAAAACGAATGTTCCGTGGACGAAAAATGTTTAATTTTCTGACCTACTTGTAGTACTCAATCTGTTCTACAAATACTCCAAATAAACATACCTGTTTATATTTTTTTCCACCAAGTTAAATACATATTAGACGTTTTCTTAAAAAAAAACGTACACGCGGAGGTGAACTTTTCGCGGGATACAGCTTAATATACTCTCTTGTCTATACCCTACACATTCAATGAAAAAAATCGCTGTTTTTAATTAATGCAAAGTAAGCCTAATATTCGGCGTAAATTCCCCGGACTATTTATTGGTATACTTAGATCCGTTCAATCGAGTTACCAAAAAGCTCGATGCCAGTTTGAATAACGAAATACATGAGCTGTTCTATAATTTCCAGCAGTATGGGGACACAAAGATACAGGCAGACTAAAACTACCCTCTTTCTTAGCATATTAAAGTAAACATTTCTGGATCTTGGTTATTTAACAATAACAAGATTATCTTTGTATTTGATATTTTAACGTACACAATAGAGTCGATAAACGAATATATTTCAATAAAAAAATGTACAAAGCGCTGCGCCGCCCGCGCTCCGATAGTGCATGTAATCCGTGAACTTGGCAACACCACAACACCACAACTCACTCACGCGCATATCGCGGCCAATAATTTAAAAGGCGTGAACACTTTATCGATGAGCCGGCTGCCGCTCGCCCTGGCCACTTTATACCAATAAAAGATTCGCTTTTAAGATCCGCTTTGTGTTAGATTCTCTTAAGATTGCCGCCGCGCTAACTCAGCTATACTTTGGATCTAGATTATTCGAGTTTTGCAACTGCCGGCTGTTGGAGCTTTTAAAGATGTAACTTTATACTCGTAGGTTTAAATTTAAAGCTAGTTTTAAAACAGTATAGATAACTAAATTACACAAAGTAATGCGCCTGGGTTCGAACCCACGGCTTACTGCTCGTAAGTCGGGGCTGCCACCACTGTGTCACTGCTTCTCTCTTTTACTGAGCTGTAATCATTAAATTCATCAATACAACCTTTTGAATTTCGCGGTCTACCATGTCGCTTTCACCTTAAGGTCCAAGAATGAAAAAGCTTAAAGAATGACCGTAGAACTGAAGCATTTCTTCATTCAATCACGGTTAAGATTTATGTCTTCAGTGTGTATAACTTCAGCATGAGCTGTAGCTTGTATTCAGATTATAATTGGGATAGTCGTGCAGTCTGTAACCAGTGGAGTGGAGGTGTTAGTCAGTCAGACGAACAGCGGGGCTGACTCACTGTGGCAGTGTTTGGACACGGCGCGTGGCATTGTCTTTGTCTATAATGTTTTGTCAAGCAGAGTTTCGACGAAATTGAAGCCATTATAACAGTGGTCGTGTTTATTGAACGTCTGCCGCTTGTTGATAGTTCCGTCGTCGTCTATATGTGTCACCGTCGTCTGTATGGAGCGCACAACGCAACGCTGCTTAGACATAACATAAGTCGCAACTGAACAGGCGATGATAGTATGTCAACAGCAAAAGCAGGCAGCCGCCACGGTGGAGACTTCATGTGCATCGGCAGGTCAACGCCTTTGAAGAGAGAAGGTCTCATTACATTTAAAACATGTTGACCTTAAAGTTAGACCACCTACAGTCATACCCTACAATGTCGTCAATGGTTCCGACATGTCCGCTCTGTGCTTGGAGTTTTTCAGGCGAAGATTGATACGCTAACCACTTGAGAGCACATGAAAGAGCAGCACACCAAAGCTCTCGACAACCACCCTTGAAAGCCATCATAAGTCGAATGCAGTCGGTTATGCTTATTATGCCGGCTTCACGGTTGGTATAGTTAACTTCTACCTAATCGATCACCACTCATTTAAAAAAAAAAAAAGGAATATGAGGATGTTGTTGCAGTTGAAGTTCTTTGAAGGTGTAGGTGGTGAACACACACTATCATAAAGTTAAGCTTTATGAGTTAAGCACAGACTCTTATGAATTCTACTTGGCTACTCGCACATCAGGATTTATTATATATTAGCCCAACTGCCAAAGGCAATAAATATTTTTCGTTTCTAGTGTTTCACATTCTGCCGAAGTACTGTCAGTTTAATCATTTCTCCGCGAGTGTTTGAGAGGCATAGCATAGATCGCAATCAGCCAGTTTATTTGACGCGGAGCGTGACGTGCGATGCTCGGCTGCGTATAGGAATGCAATATGGCCAGCACCAGCCCTAAATCCCAGTGTAAACATTCCACCCACACCTCGCCTCGGGTAACTCAATATATGACGCTCCGACTCCACGTAGGGTTGCAAATTTAAAATTTTAATGGCGTAATTAAACTGGTAGAGAGTGCTTGTAGTCCAAATGGCTTTTTTGTTAGAGGGGTGCTATAGTTACATAGAAAAACCCAGGAATATCGTTTGTAATGGTTTGAGAATAATCTTATGATTAAGATTCAAAGAGAGACCCAATCTACATAATTTGAATATACCTAACAACATTGTTGATCGACTCTGGACTTGTTCCGTGACTGTATGACATCTATGCATGTTTACTTAGGAGATAACCCTAGTGTACCCCTTGTCAGACATACCGGCCCCTACTTTAATAAAACATCTCGATAATGAAAAGTCAGGCATTCGCAGAGGGTGGCGAATTAACCCTCAATCCGCAACCTAACCCTGTGCTCCGCGAATTTAAGTCTTGTGACGTGGACACACTCGCTAAAATTAAACTATAGTTGCGTGCTCAACGTCGTGCAATAAATATCTTAATGATATGGAATCAGAAAGTATCTTCGCGTTCGTTCGGGGAAAAAAGACCTAAGTGAATGTGAGGGCGACGCGAAATGTGTTTTACGTTTTTTATCGAAGATTCTTTATATGCGATGTGGTTGGTAAAGTGCATAGTGTGCGGTGTTCCGCGCACATTTGACATTCATTGCGTTTTATTGAAGTCGGCACGTGCGGGGCCACCTGTCGCTGATGCTGCACTTGTTCTAACTTCACCTACCACTACCAGCTATTTAATTAGTAAATGCTATCGAAATTTCATGCGCATGGAAATTTGCCGAGAACCGAACGTAAATAGAATCATGTAGAAATTGTGATAAAACTTGGTGGATTTTATAAATTACATTTCGATTAACAGGCATGTGCATTCAAAAAATATGTTCGTTAGATATCGTATCTTTTAATCTCGAATAACTTAAAGTAAACTTGGGTTCACGTGTGACTGTTTTTAAGCACGTAATTTAAAATCAAGGAAAAGCATCAGCATAGAATATTAGTTTGATTGAAAATAATCGATTCTGAGCTCGTCCGATGCAAATGGCCGGCGCCGGATGGACCTCCCATCACTTCAGCACTGCACCGACAATCGGTGACACTACGGATTCAAGATGGCGCCGGCATGGTTTATTGCTTACTCGACATGTTCTTACCTATGGAGTGAGGACCAATAAACGCTTCCGCCGACTACGTGCTACGATTTATTTGATTGTTTAATGAGTAGAATAAGCAATTTGACTTTTTATTCATACCACACGCTATTCATTAAAATAAGCTACGAACATCGGCACTCTATCTGCGTTGTCATACAATAATAAGAAGTCAGGTGTCTACAAATGAAAAGTTCCTATATTGCCTTCGATGAAAATACTGTTGAGAGATCAAAACCACAATTTAAATTGTGTAGCTTTACGTATAAGCGGTTTATCCGACGGACGTGCTGCAGACAAAAAATAAAACAAGATTTTCAGATTTCGTGTTTAGGATAAAAACGAGGATAGTGTAGAAGTGACTTCTGATACTTGAATGTGTACTTATTAACCCTCTTATGCGTGGAATAGAATTTAGCAGTAAATGTCGATACAAACACAGTCTCTATTGTCCATCAGAGTCACGAAAACCTAGTCTTGCAACAGTGCTAATAGTTTTACTTGCCTCTTAAAGCCTTGTTAAGGAACAGCACTTTTGATGAACTACTATCTAGTTACGAATAAATAGCTTAGCACGAACGTAGGTATACACTTTTCCATTAGCGGTATAACAACGGGGTTCAATACAGGTCGTGATTTCCGTGTGATTGAACAATACTGCTAGGTTACAAGTTACAACCTACGTTAGTCGTGACGTGTCCAGTCGATCAATTCGCTTATGATCACCGCTCACCTCGCGAGTGCCAGCCAATAAGGACGCTGATGCATGTAGCTAAAGAAACATGATGAACGAAAGCTCCTGCAATATGGTATCAATAAAGGGAGAATATATTGAACTAAAATGTTACTTTTTTAACTGTAAGTAACTGAGAAACAATCAGTGATTTAGTAACATGATAGTTTTAATCTAAGGTCCTTACCATGTAAGTATGTTTGCATTGATTTGATGAGATTATTTCGTTATCTAGAAAAGCCTTTTGTATTCCACCCGATAAGAACTAAACTGTTTTGAAAGTGTACAAGAGATTCAAAAGCTTGGAATTAGTCAAAGCATATTAATTGATCTTGTAATCATTATGGTTGAAATAAATTAAAGTAAAATGTCTTAGCCCGTAGCTAGATCGACACCGCTAATTAACTTATGAAATAATTAAATTATCATGGGAAGGTCTGTAGGTGGCAGTACTCCTCATGACGAAAGAATTCTTAACGAGCATTTGAAAGGTAATTTAAATGCTTCCATTACCTTCGATATCAATAATATATTGATTATAAGATGCTTATTAACAATTTAATTAATTAACTTATATATCGTTTTTGGTTTTTAATTGGGCCACTTGTAATAAAGTTGATTGCCACTTATCTATGTCTCAATTAAGTTAAATTCAGAGATATACTTGGAATTATAAGATTAGAGGAAACAGGTGCTGGTGGAATAACAAACATAGTTGACGTGATGAAGGATGTCTACGATTGTACTAATTACACGCATTTACGTGGTCATTAGAGGTCTAATATGGACGGGTAATGTCCACTAATGTCGTTATATTTAGAACTAGACATTGGTCGCATTCATCTCTAGCTAACTGTAGTACGGTACTTATGCTTTTTACATGGAGTTGTTAGACTTACTTGTCTTGTCAGTACTTATGTCTTGAGAGAAGCCTATGGCTTTCTACGTAATAAGTCAATTGAACTTTATGGAACGGATAGAAGTTATGCGGTGACTTAACGATTTCCGTGATCTCATTTGAATATGCCATCAAGTTTCTACGGACTTAAATAACTCAATGAATAATATCAAAATAAAATCTGTGAGATTACGAGTCTCCGCCACAGTGAGCACAAAGGAGCATTAAACACGTCTGTGTCCCATGGCCCGTCGGTATCAGGAATAGTAAATTAGAAGGCGAGTGCACCTGTGTGGCCCGCCGACCAAAAAACTTACCCGGTACCTCTGGACTAAACGAATTATTAACCACTACCTGCGACGCTCACACGTGTTCCACACTAACTATCAAGGCACCTTACTCTTTTTCCCATCCATTGCACCAATTCTTTCACATTTAAATCTTAAAACGTCCCATCCACAAGCAATGGACCTCGACAGCGTTGAATCACACATTTCACGGTGATTTGTAATAATCGAAATATTAGTCAAGTGGTCCCGCCTTCATTCTCAGGTGCATTTTTGTATTAAAGAAACGTTTGTGTTTTTTTTTCTTGTGTTTCAAAAGACCTTTAAACGTCAAGTTTCCCAAGATTTGTTAATAAGGCAAGTTTTAGAGTTCTGTTCTGTGTTAGCATTATAAATTAGCCAGAGATTTATTCATGGGGTCTATGTTTTATTACGTGTAGCATTTTTAACCACATTGGCTTGATGTTCCACAAGATTTTAGCTACAATCAACGTAACGGATGTTTTTCAGTACAGATATTCCATTCCGTACAGTTTCGGAATTCGTTTCGTTCGTAGTTTCGTCTTCATGAGGTAGTTTGCACATACATTCTTATATGTAGAAACTATTGGATTGTCTACCGACTTCCATTTTGGTAGTGTTCGGAACTCAAACGTGAATCATCGACTCCAGCTTGACCAAATTTTTGACTAGTCATTTTGGTCATTATAATTTTCTGGGTTGTTTTGGAATTTTTAGTAGGTTAAGATAAGCCATTCAGAAGGGTGACTGTTTTTGTTAATATTAAAATGTTTTCAAACTTTAAATTATTTATGAGATTTGTAAATGTATTGTATGTGAAATTGGTTCGATTTGAATTATTCAGCATAAACACTGATATCAGTCCACATCTGGTAACGTGTTTACGAAAAACCAAGAAGAGGGAATTTTATGATAACGACTCGGTATTATATAGCAGAAAACAAAACATTACTTTATGGGTGTTTAATGTTGACCAGCTTTGATGAGTAATTTAATCTGGTCATTAAATTATTCCTTTTTTGTGGTTGCGGACACCTGCATCTTGGAAAGTACTGTTTGAGATGACGTCAGACGTCAGGGAGGCATCATCGGCGGTTATTGTGTGGTGACTAATGGGCGCAGTATGTGGCAGCAGGTTGATAAGCCGGCGCCGGGCTGCCGCAGCAGATAACCCTGCCACCGCTCACCGCTGACCTGCACTCGTCGCCGCCTGCGCCTGCGTCTGTACACGATCTATCACTACTTTATTGTTCGCTACCGGAGAACAATAAACTTTTCTACAGCTTGAATGGGAAATAAAAGTCAAATCAGTTTCGTTAAAACATGCCAAGGTTTTGGTGTCCGAAAATGTTGTTTTACGTCCACCTCTCCATGTGAACGATGTCAGCAGGACATTTGCGATTGCAAAAAGCTTTGATTGATCGCTCGCTACTGCTTTTTCGCCGAATAATGAAATAATATGTATGGATCGGTTTAATGTAAACAAATTATCAGGAAGAATGTCAATGCAGAACATTTGTCTGTTTTTACAGAACGTTTAAGGAACACGAGATCCTCATTACGGAAACTCAAAGCTGGTCTTTCACTTCACCTGCATCCATAAGAGACTCTTATTCCTTTTATAAAGCAAACATAAAAATGTACATTTTCAGGCCAAATATGGCGGACGGAATGGTCGATGGTAGGCAGTGATTTCTTTTAATAACGAGCTCCCTTGATTTAAGGCGACGTCAACTTTCCTTGCGGAGTTAGAAACAAAAAGCGACATCACTTAGCTTTGGAGATGGCCTTACATAGGCGGACGGGTGGATCGCACGACAGTTCGCTAAGCATGCGCATGCGCCGGAGAAGGGAAGGCCATAACATTTCTTTACGTTTGTAGTGCGTAGACCTGCGTAGTAATGTGCGTCGTACACAAGTAGACCTCAATACTTGTGTCGTTATGTATTACACAAGGTAATCGGTGTCTAAACATTGTTGCTTGAATGTAAATAAATAGCAATTTTAGCTCCTGCAATAAAGTAAATCAGCTTGTCTGGCAGAATTACCAATTTATCAACAGTTTTATTAAAGCCACCTTAGCAGTAACTTGTGTTCACTTTTGCGGTAAAGATCGAATTTCACGACTTCAGTGCAATAACTATTGAATAGGACGTGATTCGTGTACTTTATTTATTTCATAAAAGCAGGTATTGGAAAAATTATAATAGATTCGTTGAATGTATGCGCCGGCGCCGCGCCGTTGTCCGTATCGAGTACACTATAGAATGAGGTATTGGTCGATGACGTCACCGAGCGGCGCAGGGAAGGGGGGGCGCGGTGCGCGGGCGCAGTGGCGTTGGCGAGGTGCGCAGGCTCAGCTCGCCACCATTGGGTCGCGACCGCGACACCTGCAAATCGCGAGTCAATGATCTCGGCGTCAGTCGTCGTATAGACGACGGCGCGGCGTAGGATTGCTGCACGACGCACGTGTGTGGGCCCTCCACTAACTAGAAACTTGTTTTAATGTAACTGAATCTGCATAATGCGCACTCGACGTGAACTGGCAGCACAATTGTAGCAATCCTCTGTACTGTTCTTATTGTTCATGACTATTGAGAACGAGTTTTATCGCCTGCTTCTTAGATCGCGACGTTTACAATGTACATCATTCTGAACCCCCCATCATCAGCATCATCGTTTCAGCCAAAAAGACGTCCACTGCTGGACATAGGCCTCCCCCAAGTGTCACCACATTGACATTTTGGAGGGTTTTGCCATAATCGCCACGCTTGGCAAGTGGGTTGGCGATCGCAGTACGGTTGTTACAAAAGCACAGAGAATGCTGCTGCCCATTCTCTGGCAAATCCCTTAGTCGCCTCTTACGACACCCACGGGAAGATATGGGATGGTGCTATTCTTTACGTCCGACACCATACAGAGCAGAAATTCATCGGAAATTAAAAAGATACTGCTTTTTCCTGCAAAACTGCAATACCTACATGGTCAAAATGTATAGCACGCTATTCTTACCTGACTGTTGGTTACGCCGGTTGGTAAAGCCGTCCTTCGGCGTGATCGCAGAACAATAAAACATTATTATGCAAACGTATAATTATTTTTCTGTCTTCTAAGTCGAAAGTGGGCTGTTGAAGTCTATTGTTGCCAAGCGCTTTGTTTGAAGCCGTTTTTTTGGTGATAAAGTAACAGGTAGTCGCGAGTCTATTGTCAGAAACCAATTACCCGTTGTTAAAATCTTAAAAACACCACTTTTACATATTAACTTAATCTTAGGCATATAACAAAAGAAGTTCTTATGTAATGAGTTTTGATAACATGGTCACCGCCATTGTCGTAAAGAAAATAAAAAAGCTTAAACTTAAGCAGAGTAAAACGTGGTTTAAAGAAAAGTAAAGTAAAATTTATTTGAATAGATTGTAGGTAGTAGTATAGCGAGTTTAGGGCTATATTACAACGTATTCATGATCATTCATAAGTACTTTATAATTTCTAAGTAAGGTATTTTTTCTTGTATTAACTGACAGAGGCAGCATCCGTCATCATCTGCCTAGCCTTTTTCCAACTATGTTGAAGTCGGCTTCCAGTCTAACCGGATGCAGCTGTATACCAGGACAATATCTGGGTACATGGACCGACAGCCTATCTGTCCTCCACAACCCACTTAGTACTGGAGTATTGGGTTATACGATACACTTTGGTAACACTGGTTGTCAGCTGCAGCATTCCTATATACTTAAAGTATAAGGAGGAGCATGTGTTTCTTATGCATAGGAGGTTGGACACCTCAATAAGACTATCTCTAATTCCTTACTTATAACCTCATGAAAAAGTAAACGCCATCAAACCATTATCATCTTCATTTTTATTGCCAGGGTTGTTTTTTTAGTAATAAAGGACGGGATTAATGCTTCATTTTTCAATGCAAAATGTAGTTTGTTCTCACGTGAGTCATCAATACACATAACATCGATCAAAGCATCGAATGTTACAACAAAATGAACAAAGCTTCATGAAGTACACAATCGGACTGGTCGCAACTTGTACTCAATACGGCGACAATCGTTCATTGAAATGGACAGTAGGCAATATTTAGGGTATTTCCGCTACACCACCGATGCATGACCACCTGAATGTAAGCATACAAGAACGCGAAGAAATACTGCTAACCGATGAATGGGCGATATTAAGAATAGTGTTGTCGGAGCAACGGTCGGTTTGAATAGCGCTTCGAGTGTCGGTGCGCCTTCGCCGCCCGCCGTCTTATAGCCTATTGTTAGCGAACAAACGCAGGAAACTGTAAAGTCGAAAGTCCGCTGAGAGATTTCGCCGTACAGACAGGTAGGTCGCAGGTGTTTCTATTCTGTGTCTACGAACACTTGGAGCTGCAAACAACGTTACAAACAATGTCGAGCCTCTCTACGTGGTGACTAGGCTTTTGGATTTTGGAGGATATTTAAGAAAGAACTTACATGAGGCGTTCACCTAATTGACTGAATTTTATCAATGTTTTTTTTTTATAATTTTAACTTGTGTAAAACCATTTTAAAAAGGTCATCAACTTATCAGGCTGTTGGGTTCTTCCCAACTTGGCTTCTTTTTCCTCCTCACAATAATTTTATTAATGGAACAGTACGACGTAATTAGATTTTAACTGCCCTGGGAAATAAGCAAAAAACATCATGAGGTTTAAAGCTGATTATACTGCAGTTTTCTAATGATTTTTTATTGTACCTAAGTATCGTCGCCTTAGTCTCTGTCATCTCTGACCTAGACTAGAGTCAAGAGCAAACCCTAAGCAAATAAAAAAAAAGTATAACTTACTACCCCTTTCGGTGATTTCACCAGTCCTGATATTTCTAACCAAAACCATGGCCAACCTACGGACACAACACAACTCCAATGCGGTTTACTAGTCAAAGAAAAGGAAGTTGTTTTGAAGAGTTTTGCGAAAGTATAAAGGGATATATCAATTAGCACAATGCTAACATCGCTAACTCATTGTGTCGTCAGCAGAGCTGTTGGTACAACACTAGCGAACTGTTTGAACGATACGCTTTTGACTTACAATGCACGTGCAAACGGAATTTAAGGGTATTATTTCACCTTCAGTAGAGAATCGGAATGAAGAGCTACAGTAAAGAATAGAACCTTTAAATGTATTGAATTTGGATAATAGATATTTAAAGTAGGTGTGCATGAGAAAACCCAAGTGCATATTTTGTAAATGTTGAAAAACAGTCAGTACAGTTTTGTGTGAATGGCAATACTTTTCATTGCGACTTGTGCATATAGACCTAGATCTTTAATGTATAATATGCACAAGTTGCAATGAAAAGTAATAACTGTTTATTACTTACTTATTATGTGGATTTGGTAAAATGCAGCGTAACTTATTTTCATCCTGTTAAGAAACGGTTGTTAATAATGCTAGTTATACTATTTTACTAACAAAGAAATACTGTGTATTCTTGCTTGAAGTACTGTGCTTATGTATACGTTCATATACAGAACTATCCTAGGTATAATTACAGCCTTGCACCCTACGATAAAACGGCACAAAACGACTGAAAACCTTCCCCACGTCACTTTCCCCTTCGTCCCGTTTGGCGGCGTGACGCGTTACCATAGCAACGGCTTTTCATACCTACCAGCATTGGTCGGAAAATTCAACATGGCGGCCGCTATCGATCGCCAAGGGTGGTTGAATAGGCTGAGGAAGGGGGGAGGGGGGAATTGGGGAGACGGAAAATTGTATTCACAACGTTTAAGTTTACATATTCAATTTCATAGTGAGGTAAATGAAATATGATCGAGTGTACACCTCAAAAGGTTTTGATACTTTTTGTACTGTGACTTACCCAGTCAGAAATATCGAATCGTTTGCTTTGCCTTTCAATGTGTTTTTAACTGGAGCGAGTACACATTTAAGTACTTACTGCTTATCATATAGTCAAACAACTGTAAATGAAGTTAAGATTACATTATCTTTGTTTAAATGGCAGGTCTTGGCTTGGTATGTCATCTCTGACCTAGACTAGAGAGTCAAGAGTAAAGCCCATCTCAAAAAAAAAAAAACTCACTCATCCAAACATCTTTTTTAATAAAAAAATGAGAAACGCCTTGTGATACGGTAGAGTTGTACCATCACTTCATAGAAGTATTACTTGCTTAGGCACTTACCCACTTGACGCCATCAAGAGTTTGCATGGTATGGTGCCTCTTTATTTATAGTAATTCTACGGTACAATACATTCTAATCAAATATAAAAAGTTCTAATAAAATTGTACGTGATGGGTATGTATGTGGGAACTTTTGACTATAAATGAGAAATTCTCACTCAATATCTAACAATATGCCCTTTGAATACAAACTAAAAAGAAACCCGGATATTTACGTGAAAACGATTTTTGTTTTTGTGAGGACGTGAATCTAAAGAAGTGAGGGTGAGACCTGCCTCGCCCTCACTTCTAAGACTTTCACTTCTGGGTAGCATTCAGTCATCAGACGATGACTGAATGTTACCCAGAACTCTGCAGCAACCCGAACGGATGGCAACCCCACCTTATGGCAAATCTGGCAAACCTTTCAGTTGTATAATTGCAAAAAAAAATACATATGATACTGTAAAATTGCTAATTGGCGCTGCTACATTGCATTCCATCTTACAGTAGCTTACTACTATTAACAATTCAAAGTCTATGCCTACCATGTTTAATAAATTATTTAATTTTAATAAAAATACCATTGTTCCGTAAGCAAAATACGTAATAATGTTGCATGCATACATAAAACATTGTCCTAGTTGATAAACTATATACTAATGACATTTTATTAAAGACAAAGTGCGGAATAAAGAGTCATTGTCCATAAGTAAGTGCCAACAAGCGGTGCACGTGCGCTTGCGGCTTGTGTATATTTTAGAATTAGGAAGAGGCGCCCGCGCCGCCGCCGGCCGCCTGTCGATCGCTGATAGACGCACGAAGACGAACAATGTGCGCTAAATGCCAGTACACACTGTTGTATTGCGTGCCTTGTACATAAAGGCATGTAGAACGACCGATATTACATGCCCTCATTTTCTTTTGAGCTTTAGATGTAGGTTATATACTGAAATGTAGGCTGACGGTGGTTCAAAAGACATACATAATGGACATTTTAATCTAATCTCCCTTTTCCTTTATGAGATTTAAATTTACAGCGTCGTTTTATGTCCGAGAGTTACACTCGTTTCAGCAGTGTTAAAAGTGGGATAAAGAAATAAACAAGTACAGAATATCTTCTGTATTTCTCCAAAAGCTATGTGGAAACCTTACGTTATTCTTATTAGTAAGAATAAGCACGGTACGTAATCTAAGATAACATCGGTATGTACAAAATGTAGTTTCTGAATATACAAATGTTAATATGTTCAACAGAGAAATACCAGCCTTATCTGCCATCACGCCATTTTGGATTACGTTTTGTGAATACAAATTGAGAAATTACATGAATATTGTACTTGCTTTATCACAGGACACGTAGGACAATAACTTGGCCAAGGACCAATCATATGTTTTTCTGTAAATCGTTCAGTATTTTTCCGGAATTTTCACCACTTTTTCGTTTATTTTTTGTCCTTGTGCAACATGCACCATAGACAATCATTACTCAGTTATTGAATTGACAACTTATAAAACTGCTGTCTAGATAATTCAATGTAGCACTCGAAATTCTAATTCTCAATTAAAAATAAGTTAATAGTGTAAATGTTAGCCTATATACCTCAGGTATTGTTGTAAATCCGTAATTTTATACAGCAGCACAAATGCATTATGAAACAAGCCCACGTAAAGACCTGTCACTTGGTAAAGTGTCAAGTAGCTATTGTAAACTTCAACCAACTTATCTGTGCAGGCGGGAAAACTCAGAACTAAAAAAATGTACTAAGTATGATATATACTTGCATTTTTGCTTGACAAGCAGTGCCACCTTGAACAGCACACATAAAGTAGTGATACTATAAGTCAGACACAGACTGTAAGTTATAGCTGGCGGAAGCATTTCGCGCCGGAAGCTCTGTCGTCTTTTTGTTTCGCTTTTTGAGTGCGAAGACACCGCTTGACACGTGCCATGGTCGGTATATTTAAAAGTTTATATACTTATTAACATATATGTATTAAGAGTCTTTTCATTTAAGTTTTCCTTCGTAGTTGAAAATTTTTTGTTTGGGAAACCTTGGATACTTTTGTTAATATCAGAAAATCGTAATATGAATTGGGGAACGTAATCTTGAAAAAAAAAGCTTTTGATGGTTTTACCTGTGGTGACCCGATTACAGATAGGAACAACAGAAATGCAACAGACAGTGAAGGTTCAAATACATGTTGTGTGGAAAACCTGGGAAATCATGTAGGTAGAGATAACACAAACCGATGTGCTGCCAACACATTTATGAGTTTATTCGGCCAAATAACACATGTATTGGCTTACAATCAAATTATTTATTAGCATATCGGAATTAGCAGAGATTTATTTACACAGCGGCAGCAACGTGAACATGAAAGCGTGAGGTTGATTGTTGTGCCGGCGCGCGGCGTCAGTCCAGCAGATGACCAGATGTTATGACACCGCGGACAAACAAATAAACGAGCGATTTTACTGTCGATATAATGTTTGATGTGGTGTTTTATCTGTGGGGTGGGCGTGTCCGCGAGACAATGATCTATTTTTACTTGGGCGCGTAAAGAGGCGGCCACGTGGCGGGCAGCTGCGCCGGCGCACGTGCCACGTATTTATACTGAGACGCCGACGACGACGCCGCGACGCCCGCCCTTAAGTCGAGGATGCGTATTCTTGACCGTCAACCCGATGCAAGCGGCTAATTATGAACATTTCTAACTACACGTTGAAACTACTGGCTTGTTCTGTCATTAATGATCTTGAACGGGTTTACCAGACCTTA
Organism: Cerastis rubricosa; assembly: GCA_949152445.1. Classification (NCBI taxonomy): domain Eukaryota; kingdom Metazoa; phylum Arthropoda; class Insecta; order Lepidoptera; family Noctuidae; genus Cerastis; species Cerastis rubricosa. Next base: position 8,818,444 of record OX424542.1, on the reverse strand, counting down.
CGTATGAAGTAGACAGCTTAAGGCATTAATAAGTCTCTAGATACTTACTGATAGTAGGATTTACTTAGAGTAACTTACATAGAACAGAATGAAACTCATGATGCAGCTTAGTTTTGTAGATAGAAAGAAGAAATCGTTAGTCTAATATGCTTAAAAAGTCCTCGCTTCAACTAAATACAGTCCATCGACTACTGGCCACTCACTTTCTTTCTTTTTAAAACCTATATTTAAAAAGTATCCAGCACAGCTGTCCGTGGGTGTGATATGACGAGTCGGAAGGAGCGACAGGCCGCCGGACGGCGAAATATGAACACCCTCTGGGGTTATTAATCTGCTCAATTATTATGAAACTGACGCACAAGGCGACATGCGTCTTCTTTGTCGCATCCGTTCTAGGTAGGGGTGACACTATAGTTTCAAGCGTTCGAATCGTACGAAGTATTTTCTCTATTGGACATGTTTGTGGTTTCCGCCAAACAACGGATGGTGATGAAGATTTGAGTTCTTCTGTCTTGCCTTTCCAAATGATCTCGATGATTTTCGACATATTTTTGAACCAACTTGCCTATCCTTATTCATTATCTTTTTCTGCCGCTGGTGTGGTACCACATTTTCCGCAGAGTATTAATAGAAACACATTTCATGCAAAATTTTAATGTAGATGTGAAGTTGTTTAAACATTGAACACGGGAATGTTAGGGTACCAGTCGTATATACAACATTATCGTAATGTCTACCTGTAACAGGAACATTGAACATAGAGGAACCACCATAACTCAATATAAACACTGTATTATAAGCGATGGTGTTTGAAAACTATGGTCTCTAGATCATATGTCATGCGGCCTATAGAGGACTTCGATTTTGATCACTTCAAAACGTTTAAGACATATAGTCAATGTAGGAACAGACTAGCTTTTCCTTAGTATAAGATGTACACTTTTCCCAGAGTATATCAGCCCTGGCGGGTTGGGCGGCGCGCGCCCGCCGCCCGCTCCAATGTACGCGGACAGGTGTGACCGGCTGCCGCGCATTTTCATACAAAACCAACGTTTCAGATATAAAAGGCACTTCCTTTCATCCCACTACCCACCGTCGGGAATGCCCATTAATTTGCCAACACAATATTTTTAGTGCGCGGCCCGCGTGTAATATATCGTGGCCACGTGTCGCCGTATGTCGCCCGCCGAACGGCTGCGTCAAATTATTTTCGTTCATGTCACAAGATACAGCGTTCATCTGGACCTTTCTTCCTTGAAAATCACAGCATTTGTTAGCTTATGTAGTTACACGCGTGATGCATCCGGTGGAAAACGCGCGCCCCCTCGCTGCCCGCCTGCCGAGGAAACTTTACGACTGACCGCACCTACATACGTAGCTGAAGCTACGACACATAAAAAATGTTCTAGTTATTGTAAAATACATATTATTTACTTTCATAATTTAATAAGATTTTATGTTAATTCAAGTTTATCTGTTTTATAACATCGGAATTGTCGAGGCAGGATTTTCTCGATACGATTTCTTTATGTGCGAATCTTGTCGTAAATCAGTATTATTTGGTATTTAAAGTGCGCTCTCGAGCCGGCGGTTACTGTAATCATTCGCGTATATCTCTTGTAAAGTTATATGCAAATCATCCAGCAATTTTCATGGAAACTGACCGTTTCGCCGCGTGATGGATGGCGGTCGGTGCCTGTGGCGCGGCGGTTCGCTCGCGCTACAATTTTTGCATTATCGCGCCATTTTATGCTTCTCCCGCCGAAACCATCCATCAAACACTATAAGCATCTCGTTACAATCATTTTGTGTTTTAACACTCTTCTATTTTAGAGTTCTGTTACTGCGTGATATTGTCTGGTGAGCATCAATAAATCTTTTCATATGCGCCAGATAGGTATTTTTCACATGTCAGTTAATAGTTCTTTGTGATATATTTTTATGATTTAATGCAATCCTTTTTATTACCATTACGACTTATTAATGGTGACTTTTTCAACACGGGATTAACATCAAAGGTGGATTCTTATAGAGATATAATGCTCTCATATTTAAAATTGAAATGTTGCGGAAAACAGTTGTTGTTTTCCTTTGTGCTTGACAATTTTATTATTTTGATGTAAAATATATGACGGCGCCTTTGCAGAAAGGCTTCATATGATTCACGTTGCAAACTAAACTGTGACCACAGACGAGAGAGAAGCGGTCTACAATTCTCTCTGGCGAAACGTCAAGTCGTTGCGGGTAGCCATAATGCCATATTGACTTGAGTAGTTGTCAAGGAAGGTGGCGCGTAACAGGACGTTGACGGATCGCCGACGTCTGTTTTCTCAATCTAATTAAATCTGGTGCTACATATCATAAGTAATTCCGATGCAGCGGGTAAGAGCCTTTATCAGAAGTGGGATAAAGAATCGCGCCCTCCACGAAAGTAAAGCAAAGTGAGGAACATAACCAATGAATTTTACAAGCAACAAGGAAAGCGACCAAACCTGCAAGCACAAATCATCAAGAGGGTACCCTCACAACATCATCGGGTGAGACCGTTTCTTTTCTTTTTCGATAAGTAGGTCATCTGACTCATTGCTTAAACATGGCTTGTTTAATTGGTTTATGGGTGACATCATAATCAGTAAACCTTACTGGCATCGGAGGTTATGATTTAAAATGCACGATGGAGATATTTTGATAAAATAGGTTGTCGGCCAATAAGTTCAGGAATTATTAGATGCTGGCGTAATTTGTAAAAGTTCTTTGACGTTTGGAGTAAGCGCTTGTGTGGTCCACATGTTTCAGTCGAAAAGAAAGTGTGTTTAGTCGAAATATCACTGTTGTCCGGTTCATGCTTTACGATGATCGAAGGGACGCAGGTGCCCGGTTTATGATGTTTTTGTGATGACGTTGGTCGAAGGGACGCTGTTGTCCGGTCCGTACACTGGTATGGTCGAAGGGACGCAGTTGTCCGGTCCAAACGTTGGTATGGTCGAAGGGATAATGTCGTCCGGGCCATGCAGCTGATAGCGGCTGGTTGAGGGGACACATTCATCCGGTCCAACCTTAAGTGTTCACTGGTCGAAAGGACAGTGAGGACAGTGTCGTCCGGGCCATGCAGCTGATAGCGGCTGGTTGAAAGGACACACCCGTCCGGTCCAGGTGTTAACTGTTTAGAGAAAGGTGTCGTCCGGTCCATGAGTGGTCGAAAGGACACACGCTTTCGTTGTAGGAGAAAGGTGTCGTCCGGTCCATGAGTGGTCGAAACGACACACGCTTTCGTTGTAGGAGAAAGGTGTCGTCCGGTCCATGCGTGGTCGAAAGGACACACGCTTTCGTTGTAGGAGAAAGGTGTCGTCCGGTCCATGAGTGGTCGAAAGGACACACGCTTTCGTTGTAGGAGAAAGGTGTCGTCCGGTCCATGAGTGGTCGAAAGGACACACGCTTTCGTTGTAGGAGAAAGGTGTCGTCCGGTCCATGAGTGGTCGAAAGGACACACGCTTTCTTGGTAGGAGAAAAATGCCGTCTAGTCCGTGAGTGATCGAAAGAATACACGCTTTCTTTTGTTCTGAAACAGTTACAGTTACGACGAGAGTAATGTTTATCATAGTTTGTCAGGATGGAAGAGCGGATGTCTTGGTGATAAGACATAGTTTGTTCCAGGAATACAATAACGCCCGAGGACGGTCGTATGTCAGTCTGGCCGTGACGGCGCCTTTGCAGAAAGGCTTCATATGATTCACGTTGCAAACTAAACTGTGACCACAGACGAGAGAGAAGCGGTCTACAATTCTCTCTGGCGAAACGTCAAGTCGTTGCGGGTAGCCATAATGCCATATTGACTTGAGTAGTTGTCAAGGAAGGTGGCGCGTAACAGGACGTTGACGGATCGCCGACGTCTGTTTTCTCAATCTAATTAAATCTGGTGCTACATATCATAAGTAATTCCGATGCAGCGGGTAAGAGCCTTTATATATTTCATCTTAAGTTTTATAAACGTGTTAGTGATAAGATAAATATAGATGTGTTTATTATTGATTACATAAATATTCACCACGAAAACGCATGACGAGCACAATTGGTCTCCAATATTTGAGGAAAATGGCTTAGTAGGGAATCGGCTACGAGACACGCGTAGCGCTGAAAAATGCAGACATTCCGAATTCAATTTAGATATCTAAGTACCTAGACAAGAAGTGAACATACTTAATTAAATACTTTTTTCATGTCGTGTTTAAAAGAAAATAGTTCGGAATGATTAATCTGGTGCTGGTGGTTGTGAAGACAAACGCGGTGGACAACTGTTGTCTGCACGTCTCGACAGCTGCGTGCCTGTGCTCCACTTGCGCGCAGTTGCTCACCGCTCGGCTGCGGACATAGATCGTGAACGACGCGATTTAATGATACATATATTGCATATACGATATATTAAATGTTTGGGACGTTCCCACAGACAGAAACATGACATGGCTTAGGCTACGAAAGTAGCGCCCATTTTTCGTAGCCAGTATTTGCTTCTACCCTGTTAGATCTTAATTGATTTTGTGCAATATGAGTCATGCAAGTGTAAAAATTACCATTCTTTTCATCAGATAAAAAAGACTTTATATTTTTCTTTGTTTTTGGATATGGATAGATTTCTATATTTCAATTTTAATTTCATTGCATTTATATGTAGATAGAACATACTTCAACGTACTGGTTGGAGAATCTAATAAACCTGCATTTAAAAACTTCGCGTGGACACGGAATGTGTTTTCGATAGCATCAGCAACACCAGTCAACGCTACGTCTAACCGATGTAGCCAATACCTTATACGCGAAACGATGCAGAACCAGTACCAGTCGTGTTTCTTCTTCGACTCTAAACCTTATATCTTTGCAGTACTTGGAATCTCTCGTTATCAAATTTAAAGGACACAATTGTTACTAAATGTCGCTGTCAGGGTACCAATGTAGGTATTACTCATGTAAATCCGTCGGCTTTGCTTGTTTAATTACGCGTTACATGTTCATAAATAAAGGTACATATCAGTATAGACTGGTTGGATTAGTATCACTTCAGTGGCGTGACTGTTTGACTGATTGAAATGTTTGATTAGTTGGCGAGCATTGACTTGTAGAGGTGAATGTGACAGATGAGATGTTGACTTATTTATTTTGAGATGATCGGCTGTGAGTGAGTCATTTTGTTTTAGCACCTGCAGATGCATTGTAAGATTTGTATTTAGAGATAGACTATGATAACTTCGTTTCAGTCTACAAAATAACTTCAGACGGCACGGTTGGCGCAATGGTTGAGCTATCGATAGCTGCGTTGCGTGTCGCGGGTTCGATCCCCGCACTGAACAAATATTTGTATGGCCTACATATAGTTGTTCCGGGTCTGGCTGTTTGTGTATGTGAGTTTATATGTTTGTAAACGCACCCACGATACAGGAGGAATTCCTAATGTGGAGCAAAGTTTAGAAAAAAGAATGCTATGTACCCGAAAGTAGAAAAACCAAATGAATCACAAATCGAACATTTCTCTCAATAAAGTTCAGGTAACGGAAAAAATGCTCATGGTCATGACTCATAGAGCATGCCAGCTTAGTAGTCACAAGTGAACTATTGCCTATACTACCTGAATCATATCAGCCGCAGTAATTATGATCAGTAAATTCTAAAGTATCCGAAGCTCGTCAAGTGAGTGAGTCATTTGGACGTGTGGCAGTCTCGGGAGTACGTCTCACGTCTCACGTCGGGTGACGCCGCCGCGACACGCCGCGACGCGCTGCGGACGGCTGCGCCCGCGCAGTGATTTATTTACTTGGAACTTGTGCGCTGCTCGCGTTTGTTATTCATTGCTATGAGCAATGGTGGCTCACAGATATACATGGTATGAGAATTATACTTGAAGTAAGTGCTTTTCCTATTTAAAGGTCATTAAATTGATTCGTGAAAAATAGGGTGGTTAACAGAAAATCATTAAAATCAAGACAAACACAAAATATTCAGAAACTGAAACTGTTCCGACATTGATATCTGTAGGTACGCTAGTATCTACGCTACGGTCTACGCCAGGTTTACAAGAAATGGAAAAAGCTTTCTCTTAATTAAGGAAATCTTACTTTAGTTACAGAAAAATGTGAGTTTTCAGACAAAAATGATGATGAAGATTATCTTCTAATTATACTCTTAACGCTGCATCTTCACAAGTTGGAGGCACACATGTGTCCTGCGCACGCGCTACTTTGCTATTAATCACGTTCACGATCCACGATCATAATCTAGCGGTCGGCGCCGCACGCCCTCTGTGTTTGGATAACCGTTTGGTACAAGCACCTTGACTGACAGATGAAACACATACGATACTCTTTATTATTATAATCAGCTCTAAGAACTGGGGTACGGTTTCAGCGCTTGAGTGGACCACTCAAGCGTTGAATCAACGGATTTGACTGGCAAATGACATAATTATGTTAAAATAAATAAAATATCGGGAAAATTAGAAAACTTCGCCAGAAAAATAATGACGTCTAACGTTATTAAGTTGTGAAATGTCCAATTTAAATTTAGAATGCTGTACGTTTTGCCACGAACACAAACAATATTGATTCGTTACAAAAGGTGACGTTAATTACTGCCGCAGCTTTAAAAGTCATCTTGATAAAATACCGGTCCACAAATATCCACTCGGGTGGGTCGGTCACTTCGGGTTCCACTTTTTGTTCTCAAGCGTTAATTGGCAGACTCACGAGCTGCATTCGTCATTCTTTGGACAACCACGATCTAAATTGGTACTTAAACTAAATAAAATTAGAGTTTTCACTTGAACGTTGCACGTGCATGTGTATATTTTCACAACACGTTGAATTATTCGCCTCGTTTGCTTACGATAATAGTTTGAGTCTGTGTTAAAAAGTTTCCAATGTTATTGTTTACAGTAAGGAGTGTATTAGGAGCGCCGCTGATGAGAGAAGCTTTTAGTATGATCGATAATGAAGAAGGCGCCACGGATGAACGTTGGATTACATAACAGTTTTGTTTTATCGATTTTTCCGTCATGATTTCAGTTTTTGTTAGTGTATTGTTTAATATTTCGGTTTTCGCCTAGACAGGAAGAAAAACGATTGAAAGCCCGTTCGAAAACGTCTGATTTTAACCAAGTGAAACATAGACTAGGTTAAGAAAATAAACTTTTTTTTATCTAACACGAAAACATTCTTCATTAAATGGCACAGTATACATACCAAATATTTACAATGTCATTAGAGCTGTAGCGTGCGTGTTTCTTTACAGTAAACACGCCATGTTTTCCTATAAAAACAAGGACTATTTAATTACCGGATAGTAATGTAATTCCGCTGATGGTGTCGTGTCCTCTCGGAGGCCGGAGGGCGAAGTCTCCGATACAAATTGGCGCGCGCATGTCACGTAACTTAATCAGCACCCTTCCCTGCCCACCCCAACTAGCTTTATAGGCAAATATACCTCGATATATTTAATAAAACATGTACATAACTCTCAATTAGAGTAGATGGAACATTTGTCTGACTTTGATGTTTAACGAACTGCATTTGCGTTTGTTTAGCTCGTAAATAAAAAACTATTTGTGAATTGGTAATGTAATTTTACAAGAACTCGTAACGTAGGTACACATAATATCATAACTTGAAACGTGTTTACACTTCATAAAGTTTGACGAACGACTTGTATTTAGGTTATAGGTTTAAAACGTACCACTTATAGATCGCGGAAAATAGTTTTCACAGACTTGAGTACATGTTAGCGCTACATAAGTGGATTGTTTTTGCAAATATAACAAACTGACCTGTCTTAACAAAGACATGACAATGTGTAAGAAACAATCGCCTCTGGTGTTACAGCCACAAAGTGAAACCAAAGAAAGTTGTATCGCACGGTCTTACGGCCGCGTCATCGATTGCTATACGCAATAACGCCGCACGTGCATTTCCATCGCTCACACAACACCACGGGGGAGGGGGGTTATTTGTAAACTACGAGTAACGTACTCTATGGGAAACCTTTTTATTAAATTGGATCGGCGAAGCAGACAGCTGGCTAAGTTGTATGGGCTCGTCCCTATGATTTATGCCGTTGATTCCTTTAAATTAGATTAATTACTTGATTGAATCGGCGATACGGAATACTTATAAATAAGTGATAGGTGGAGTTACACACTGTAAATTCGATGTTATTGATTTTCGGATTAATTGCAGTTACATGACTTCTAAGTACCCCCTGAATAAGAAAGGACAAAATTTTCACAACACAGTTTGTAGAAGTACACCGTTTTAATTTCTAAAACGGTTTTTATCGTTTCTTCAACATTTAAGTTCTTTTTTTACTCGATCTAAGAGTATCGACTTTGTAACTGTTTTCAATGAATATGTAGTTACATTTTACTGGTACTATAAATGTGTTTTGGTATAATCTGGGAAGGGAAGGGCAGAGCGGATATTTTGTGGATTGCGAGCACGTTTCACGTAATTTAGCCGAGTCGGGCCGACACGATCCGACTTGGGCCGAGTGGAAAACGCTGTAAGCATTTCATGCGCCAATAATGCACGATCGCAAATACCCAAGTGTCAATTTGGGACGATACGGAAAATGGCTGACGTGACGTAATGTTTTTATTGCCGACTCTTTATGGTTACACAAGTTTTGCGAAACGTTAAATTGTCTTCTTGTTGTTTGTTTGATATGAAAATATTAGATAACAACGTGTTTTATCAATAGAGCAAGAAATATGAATAATAATAATATGATTTCTATTCGCTTTTAGATTATTGACTTTATTATTTTTGTGAAAATGTAAAAACACAACGTAGGTACATGAAGTCTATTCATAAATCGATCGACTGTTTGTTTGGCTTTCTCGTAGATAAACAAATGTTAAAGTTTTCGCAACATTTGCTTACATCAGGCGTAATCATCAACCCTTCTGTTGCGACGTCCATCCCCGGGGACACCCTCGCCCCGCCCGGTCCATCGCAAGCGTCATTGACTTTACCGTGTTAAAAAAGGGACATGATGTGAAAACATGCAGGGTTTTTTTCTACTTTTACGTAGTCACAACATGCCAGAGATAGATAAATGGAAGTCTAAAGATATTGAACATCACATCTTGCTACATCCATTTTTATATGAAAAAGTGATGGCTTTTAGAAAATATAGCGGCATTGTTTATGTTCCTGTGCCGTTGGAGTTATTCACACTTTGCAATTCGTTCTTAGAAAGCGCACGCTAGTCATATTTTATGTTTATAATTGAAACCATTGGCAAAGCAAGGTTTCCCAGTGGAAAACCTACTCTTACTAATAAAACAGGTGTTATTCAAAGAATTTTGCTCGTTTATATTAAAATGAAATATGTGGCAATAAAATATGCTTCTGAATTTTATAGCCACTCACTAAAAGATTAGAAAAGTCGATAAATTTTTCCCTCAAGTCACGCTACACCCCGCCATGTATTTTCGGCACAAGACCGGAAAGCCGGAACTATGTCCACGTGCCGCAACGGAACTGGCGTCAGTTTCCGTTCTATCGCAATCAGAATGTTTGTTGTTGGTATATAATGTGTGACGTAGCAAACATAACAAAAGTTATGTACCTAGGTACTTCTTGTTTCTTGTGGTAGCAAAAATAATTACTTTTTAGATTTTATTTGCATGTTATATGATGGTAATGTGAAGAATGATATGGCAAGGAAGGAGGTATCTCATGAGATGACAAGTAAATGAGACGTATGGAAAAAAAGACGTACTGTGCCAACCCCAAAATAAATTGGGCAAGAGAATGATGATGTATAAATGATGGTTGTAAACTTATAATGATACATTTCGGATACAATAAGGAACTTATTCCCACTTGTATCAATCTACAGTATTATTTTGTAAGCAATACTGAAGTCAAGTAATTTATTTCTCTATCAATTAAAATAGGTCTCACGCTAACAGCCATCAATTCTTTGTTGTGTAACTTCGTTACTAAGCACAACAGTAATAGGGAAAAGTAAAAAAAGAGGTTGACAATGCTTCCTCCTAAAATCGATAGGCTCAAGCCACGTGTTAAGATAACGGTGAGCGTGTCCCGCACGTGACAGCGATGAGGGGTTGCATTCACGTACTGTGTTCCTATTCTGTACAATGTACTTGTAATGATCAGTTGATCCGGGAGTTCTGAGAACTATGATATGTAACGTAACATAACATTACGCCTGTGGTCCCTGAAGCGTAAGGCAGAGGTGTACCTAATAGTTTTGCTAGGTATATGTAATAGGTGGCGAGCCTATTGCCATCAACCGGGCACAAATCCGGGTCCGTGGCTGCTACTGAGAAATGGCTCAATAACACTTCACCCGACCCGGGAATCGAACCCAGGACGAACAACGAGGCAGTCGAACTATGAAATATGTAAGACAATACAGTTTGATTTCAATGGTGTAACGTAATAGTGTCACTATAGGTATCCTTGGAGCATTTCCGAAGCCTAAACTATATAAGGCGCATAGCTGAAGATTTATTAAAGATAAATTTTAAAATGTGCTTTTCAGAACTTATAATTTTAATTATTCAAAATTTATATCTCGGTATTACTCGTATCTAAACTATTTTCTTAACTAAACGGGAGACTATTTAATTTTCTTGCTTTTTGTCACGCCCGTTGAACTAAATGTTAAAGTAGATGGTGGAATTCGGCATTTGCAAAATGCGGCTTAAGCCATATATTATAATCTCACGACCTCACTCTGACTAATAATGATAACCTTCTCTTAACCTGAAAATGTATGATATAAAGCGTGACTCAAGTATGTTCTTCGTGTCAACCTTTAACGATCTTTTCTTTTTACAATCTGAACCGACCTACTGTAGGAGTCGTGCGCATGCGCTTGTAACCATCGTGGTACATTTCGACTCACGACCTTTCGACAGCCAACTGTGCCGCCGTTGCTTATGTCAACGATTATATGTTGCTTAGGTTGGGCAAGAGTAAAGAATCGGTTGTACCAAATTGGGCACTGCTTTTGATATCTTAATCATGTATATATTGACAAATAAATAAAATTGAACTGTCTGTAATTTCAAAATAACGGGTGTTTACAGAATTCATAAACGTGTTATATATTACGATACTATAACGATATATACAGGGTGTAACGGAATAGGTATACACATACTTATGGGTGTGCTACTGACTATCGAACCGAACATGTTTCTCCATCGAACAAGCCTCATAATAACGAAAAAAATTTCTGCTGCCCTATACAAAATTACCTATTCGATCCAAATAAATAAACAAAAAAAAAAAAAAAAATATAAAATAATAATGAATGTATGAGGCAGCTGATATTTATTCGCTATTACGATGTTTTTCCGATAGAGAAACATGTTCAATTTGATGGTCTGTAACCCTAACCTACCAATATGAGCTTTGTCAGCCAATAAGTATTCATTAGATTATTATTTCCCAATTTCCCATTCATCAGCATTTATAATTATCTAGAACATGCGTCCATCTGATCACGTTGTGCATGTACTACGTTAGCAATTAAGTTAGTATATAAGAACAATATTTCATTTGCTTTGGCAATTATTGTTTCGCTGTAACTCTGTCGGAATAAAGTATTTTTTTAATACTTCCGTTGTCGCTTACTTAATTGGCACTTACACGCTTAAGTATGTACATACCCTTTCTGTTACACCCTGTATTTTTTGTAATTTTTGTCTGTCTGTGTTTTTTTTCCGGCTTAAATCTCCGAAACCGCTGAACTGATTTTGACGATAGTTTTACTAGCAGTCCTAGCAGATAGCTGATGCTATAAGAAGTAACTAAGGTTACTTGCTTTTAACCCTTGTAATAGTTAATAGAATCGGATTCAACCCCTTCATGCAGTGATGATCAGCATATTCAGTATGATGTGTTACCAACTGTACTACGATATGAATTTATTATTACAGGGTAGTTTAGTTCTGTCCAATATTGCTAACTATACGTCTAAGTTTGTATAAACCTTAATAACATAAACACGATCATGTAATATCAAGGAAATAACTTGCCGCTCATCATAAAACCATTTCATTATAATGTCTTTGTTGCTCTTTATAGTAATAAGCCGCAGCCATAAAACCAGTCATCAAAAATAAATCTCAGAAATACACACCACTACTGTTTCATTCCCCTTGAGCTCCAACTGAAATTGGGAGAACCTTCTTCGTAATCTGCCTCGTAGCAAGTTTTAGGGCGATAGAGGGTCTTTTTACAGTGGTCGAATATCTTCCCCACTCGCTTTTCCCTTTGAAGGCCCTCTGGGCGGGCGGAGCGAATCACGGAGAGAGTGCACTGGGTAATGACGACACGCTTGTCCTGCTATGAATGAAAGCCATCTCGTCATGAATATTTTCATTGAGTGCCTGTCTGGAATACACACATCAAAAAAGTCTGAGCAACACGCAAACTTTAAAAAAATATTTTAAAAATATGTCGAAAAGTTTAAATGTTGAACGATTTGAAGTTGAAAAAGTAAAACAAAAAATATACGCATTTTTGTTTGGAAGGACAATTAAGATTTGTCGCAGTGAAAGGCATTTTGTACTGTAAAAGTCGAGGATTTATTGAAGTGTTCGTTTTTTTCTGGTAAAAGGTATGATTGTGGTAATTTTTGTGACTCGGAGTATTATGTCACGTCGTAATTTAACGCAGGGAGCGATCCCTAGGTATGTCGGTATGTTGAAAGGGGGCCTTTTTTTTTTTTTTTTTTTCAAATTTCAGTTCGCCAGCTAGTCGGAGTCTCCAGTCCCAGTATCTAGTTGTGATCAGTGTCCAAACTACCAGGAGATGATAACTGCAGGGCAATCTATACGCTCGCATACCGTTAGAGCTAAAACTTTGCGACATAAAAATCGAGGGCTTCGTGAATTTTAGGTTTATGCACATTTACTAGATCTAAGTGGTCACGTGTTCTGTTTTTCGATGAACTTTCCTTTGGTTTTCATCCTGATTTAAGGGCTGATTACGGAAACCTCAGGAACATCATCCAAATTTTTCAAGTTAACTTAATAACTTTTTGACACATCTTTCCAGTGAATAGAGACCATAGGAGAAAATCGAAAACATCATATTCGGTATATGAAGCCGATGTAGAAGAAGAGTAGAAATGTTACTTTGTAACTTTATTCTTTTAATTTTTATTAAAAACGTCCTCTTAAAAGCCTCGTTTCACTTTTTTTTTTCACTTAGAGTTTCCTATCAAAATGTCACAATTAATTAATTAATTATGAATTAAGTTACGCTTCTAATAAATGTATGACAATTACGGACAACATAAAAAAAAAGAATTAAATATGTATTCGCAAAAATATCTGTGTTGCTTAGTTAGACTTTTTTGATGTGTGTATTTTTTTTGCACTACGATCGTTTTGAAGAAAGACGATACCCCGATATATTTTAGGTGAAATACTTTGATATACGGTGAGTTTTAAGACGCAAGAGATGAATCTTTCATGAAATTAATGATCCATTTATGTGAGGAGAATGTATGAGTTTCGGATTAAATGACGATGTTAATTATTGTAAAATATTGCTTCGGAAAAATGAAAAACCATCCCAAGTTCAAGCCTTATAGCGCCGGTAAACCATTTATTAATTTATCTAAATAGAACGGCCGAAGCCAATTACACTATTTAAACATATAATTTATTTTACACAGGCATGCATCATTCTTCTCACAAAAATTCAAACATTTTGACAGTATCACCTTCCATTCATTCGCAAACATTTCATAATCTGTGTTTGAGTTCAGGAGAGCGTTAATAGCGGTTAATGTCCGAGGAATAGGTGACTTGGAGCGCACAACCGTACGGCAAGGTGGACCAGCCATACTTTCAACATGACGTATACTAACTACTAACCACTCTTCAGCTTTTTGCATACGCTGTATAAATGAATATAAGTAATCATTCGTCACGGATATACTTGGGTGTGAACGCTTAATGCAAATCGAATGATTCGCGCATCACCGCTCTTGAGTTGAACGGCACTCGATCTGGGGTGCGTTTCGCTGCGTCTAGGTCTGCGCAAATGAACACTTGTTCGCTGTCAACTCGATGAGACTACACATTTATCTGCACGGTGTAAATGAACGGATAATGCGTTAATTGCAGTTTCTTTTGTTACATACTCTACAATGTGGTAAGTTAAAACGCATTCATAACAAGCAGCTCAGATTTTCTTCGTGAGTTGCTTTAAGTCTTAGGTGGTCTTTAAAGAAATTCTTTTTTGCCCGCCTTTAACATTTTTTCTGCCGTTTAACAGACCTTCTACTGACAACTGAAGGATAAAGGTAAGCCTCAATCAAACACACGAGTTTACAGAAGATAGGTACTTATTTAGCACGTGTCCGCGATGTCCGTTGGATTGTGACAAACTGACAACAGCCGAGATGGACCAATATTTGTACGTGGCCAGGATGTTTGCGGTACATATAACGCCGTCCGACTAAAATCTAAGAAAATATTTAAAACGAGAACTTCACGGACAAATATTCAACAAAAAATTTGATCTTCTCAACGCGACCTAACCGTGAATGTCGAATAAGTAAATCTGAAGTATCTTATCGTGCAGTTGTATAAAAAGCAGTTCTGACAGAATGCTTTCTGATAAGGAATCGGTTATTTTTTGTTATATTAGGTTATAAATACATGTAAGGGATGCTGTGACGATTTCGGTTGTGCTTATCGCGTGCTGTTATCAGCGGAAGGCGCGCTCTTGACCCCGAATGGATAAAGCTTACACTAAAATAGCTCGGCCGCAGATAACGAATGCCATGTCCGTTTGCTAGGAACTATGGGGAAAAATACCGAATCCAACAGTAGGATTCGGTAGTAATGGTACTCATAGTTTATATGAATGTGTTAAAAATGTACATAAAATTAAAAGCTTGCATTCGATCTGTACAATTACTTCAATTTTTCAATGCTGTTTATGCTATTGGAAGGTTGGCTCAGTTCCCATAACCTCTAAGGGGAACTATATTTTTCTGTAGATAAGTAAGAAATACCAATTTTGAATTCCTTGGACATCCTAATGTTAAAAGTGTTATGTGATGTTGAGAAAGGATGACACTTACGTCTCTCCCGAAAAAGGCTGGTGATCTTTATTCGATATAATAAACAAGCATTTCAATCATCATCAATCCCTAAGTTTTTCTTTATAACTGTTGTTCTAAGAGCAAAGTGCTGTTACTTTAACATGGGAAGATATTCCAGTGTTGATATTGCTCGACTGGTTGCGAAACATTCCAGAAAAACGATCAAGTGTAGCAAAAACGTTCTCCACAAAACGTGTGAGTCAAGTAGGCTATATTTCGATCTCGACTATCGTTTAAAGCTAAGCCCATCCAATATTTTGACACTCGGCTGTCGGCAGATAAGTACTGTCGCACTAAAGTCATCGTCGGCTAACACTACTGACTTTTATCGTCGTGAACTTTTTGCGAGCTGTCGTAATATTTTTTCTTCGTGTTTCCAATATATTATGTTATTTTCAGTGTATATTCCTGCTATAAAACTTCCAGGTGTTTGTGCTATCTGCGTTTAATGATGATTGATTTTCTATTTTGGAGTGTTTTGGGGTTGGTACTTAAATGTTTGTATTAAATTAAATAAATTATTAAATTTATTTAAGTGTAACTGTCTGCTACTTTGATTAGAAGTATTTTAGCAACTCCAGGGTTTTATATAAAAATGTTTGCTTTAAGTTTTATTTCAATGTTAATCGGTATTTAAACAACGTATAGGTATAAATTAACCCCTAAATGTGTTTGAATAATTTTCTTCGAAAAGGAAAATGTAATTTGATCACTTTCAAACATATTTCGAAGCTTAATGCATTGGTTTTCTAAAGGTTAATCATAAAATTGAACGTTTTCAAATTTTTTGGCTTAGTTTGAATGATTCTTAAGCAAAACATCGTTATAATCTGAGAGGAGGTCGTCAAGCGAATAGCAAGAAGCTCATTATATTAACATACAGCGGGTAGATATAGGCTCGCCCCGAGAAGGGCCGGGCGTCGCCCGACGGACGGCCGATCAATAAGTCAAGACGAAGCCTAACGCTCAAAGGAGGATATTATTATGAAAAAGTCTTTTTACTTAAAAGGGAAAATAACAACATAAAAATCTTTAGGATATTGTCTACTGAATTTACTGATGTGAAAAACATATTTTATAGCTACTTAAGACTCTATAGGGAAAAATGATTCTATTAAGTTAACCAATTGATATAAAAGAAAATATTTTAAATAAAAAAACAAAAAAAGTAAATTTAGAATAGAAATTTAAAAAAAATGTTCGCGACCCTGCCAGGATTCGAACCTGGAATCTTCTGATCCGTAGTCAGACGCGTTATCCGTTGCGCCACAGGGCCAGATGTAAAAGCTGGTAAAATTAAACATTAGGTTCTGAGAAAATAAAATAAAAGAAAAACTTATATTATTGAGACATTTTACAAGTCCTTGCAATATTAATTTTTTTTATTTTTTTACATTTTTATTTTATAAACTTCGTACTTAAAAAACTTTGGTCGCTTCAAAGACATATTTTATTTACCTATTTCATTGATTTGTGTGCCTATACTTATTACTTTGGCTGTATTGCTTTGATCATTACACAAAGGGGTTCATTAGATAGCGAACACGTGAACATTTTACTAATTAACGCTCAGTGAGGTCGTGTGCAGGCCGCGTGCTCGTTAGTGCCAACCACGGCCGCGGGGCGGCGCCATTGTGCGCGCGCACGCTTGACAACGCGACATTTATTTGATTTTTATTTTAATTTGACATGGCAGAGGCATATAAACAATCTTGTATTGATCATAATATATTGTTTATTACTTTATTAGTATGCACACTGAATTATGTAAGCGTCAATATAAATCATAATTGTCCTAGAGAACAAATTAATATCTACGACGAACGTTTCTATTAAGGTGAGATAACAAGAAAATGTTGGATCAATAAAATCTTTTTTACTGGCCACATATCAACATCAAATATCACTTCAAACTTACGAATTGACCCTAAAAAAAGATTTACACGAATATAATTTTAATATGATTTCATTTTACGATTTCCCTTGTCGTTCCATGTCGTCCACGTGTGAAGGCGTTGGACTATTTTTCATACTATAAAACATTTCAAGAGGAACATTAAGCATATAAATTAGTGCGACAAGGTTCCTATGGCTATCAACACTTCGTCGGCTGTGCTGTCGCAATTGTACCACGCACCACCGTTTCCACTTCCCTCATAAAAATGCGGTTTTTAAAGTTTTATTATACGAATAAAATATAATGATTAAATACGAGAAAATAACTTTTGAACATGTGTATGTCTGTAAAAATGGTAAAAAGTGTAATTGGAATTATGACTATCGAAACGGCTGTTTCAAAAATGCATGAATATTAATGATATGCTGAGCAGTTTGTTACTATGAATATTGTGTAACACAAATTGTTTGACTTTACGTAACACGATGTTTTTTGTGTGCTATTCTAATATGGTATCTCTATGTGAAATATAGCGAGCCATTTGTTGAGCACTTGAGCAATTTCTCGCGACTCGCAGCTGTTTAACGATTGGTGTGAAGAGTAGAGTGTGGAGCGATAACAGTCGTCAGTCTGGAGAGGTGATTTCAACGCTGCGAGGGCTTTCAGGCGAAGTAAGGCCTGCTTACGCTTATCTAAATCATCCACTTGAGATAAGGCGATAGCTACACTATGTGCGCACTGCGCAGCGCAGGTGGTTGTACTAAAACAGAAAATTGCTAATAAACACAACATCGTCCTTGTTAGGTACAAAGATAGTGCGTTATGTAGGTAAATAGATAGATAATACACAATTCTCAGTTTATACAAAATGCAAGATTGACATTGTCTGTGATTAAAATTAGACGACGACTAATTAGTTAGTCGGTTATTGTGATTGATTAGTCTGGATTCTTCTATGAACGGTGCAAGAATAAAGTAAGTATTTTGTCTAAATATCTACTATACTTTATGGCGTCGAATTAGGACGAGAGCGAAAATAATGTTCTTAGATCCCATTCAGTCCTAAACTGGTATACCATATCTTAGAAGCCCTTTGTTCTTCTAGTATATTTTCAGTGCCAAACTCGTCGCCAAATTTTTGGGCTGACTCAATATAAATTGTTATCGCCACGCTAAGAAAAAGCGGTTAATAAGTCAGTTGTTTTTTAGGGTTCCGTAGCCAACGGGTCAAACGGGACCCTATTACTGAGACTTCACTGTCCGTCCGTCCGTCCGTCCGTCACCAGGCTGTATCTCATGAACCGTGATAGTTAGCCAGTTGAAATTTCTACAGATTATGTATTTCTGTTGATGCTATAACAACAAATACTAAAAACAGAATAAAATAAATATTTAAGGGGGGCTCCCATACAAAAAAGTGATCTTTTTCTCGTTTTTATAAATAATGGTACGGGACCCTTCGTGCGCGAGTCCGACTCGCACTTTGGCGGTTTTTTTTTAATCAATTACCTTGCTTTTTTCGTCATAATGCGAAGAGGATAACTTGTGAAAACCGAAAATGAATCCTAAGTATTTTATATTGTTTTACATGTTTCACAAAGAAAACAAAAGTCAGTTATCTTCTGTCGGACTTTATTTTGACTTAAGAATATCTTTGATACATTATTAATTCAGGGAAATCACGACCAACATTTCTCAAATCAACAATACAACTAAGTCTAGCCGGTAAAGTATTACTGTGTATTTCGAACTGCGCAGGCGCCGGTGCCACTGCGGTGCGAGTAAATCCCATACATCAACGGGGCCGATCCGCTTCCGTTCAAATAAACAAGCGTTCATAAAGCCGGCTCGATGACGTCTATATCTACTTCACACTCGCCCATCGCTCTTTATAACACGCTATAAATATGTACTCGATGTATTACAAATGAAACGCGAAATTGTTTGTGTGTCTAACTGAAAAATATGACCCTCTAGGAGATTTTTTAGGAGTGTTGGGAAACAATATAAATACGGCCGGTTTGTTTATTGTTTAAAAACAATGATTTTGCTAGTTTGTAGTTGAAAATATATTTAAAATATTTCTAACATCACATTTTCCGGAAAGCAAAGAAAGACAACAGGGAAGGTACACCCGCATTTCGCCAGTTATGAAGTCCTATGTAATGAAATAGGTGGTGAGCCAATGGCCTTCAACCGGACCATACTTCGTGACTGATTCTGAGAAATTCCTGATGAGAAAACCCAATAACAATTTGCCCGACCCGGGAATCGAACCTAGAAACTAGGACCTCTCATGCTGAGCAGTCGTATCGTAGTGTAAATTGTAGCAATATCAATGATTGTTAAATTGTTTTGAACGTTATTGACATTTAATTAGTTTCTTTCATTGATGGTTATCTTGTCATTAGATATAGGCCTGAAAAAGTCATGAACTTAGAGTCTGAAATGGTTTTGTTTTTAAATAATAGCTTGATAAATTAATATTATCCTCTTCGACTTTGTCAACCTTATCCACAAACATAAAAGCATGTTCATACATGCATAAAGAGTCCCACGTCGAACACAAGACATGAACGTAGCCTTATTAGGACATTACCACATGCTTGTCCTGCGGAAAGATAAAAATAAGAAAAGATAGAAGGCTACGTTCATGTCTTGTGTTCGACGTGAGGTGCTAACAGCAGGCAGGCCGTGGGAACAGCAAACAAACTGATTTTACTCAAACACCTCATTCAGAACTTGCTCCTTGGAGAATTTCATTCATGTTTGGCGTTAGATCTTAGAACTAGTTAGGCTCAATAAAATTTTCAGACCACGAATAATTTAAAATAAACAACTTCGTGTTAGCCCAAAAAAAATACAGCTCTAAAGAAAAAAAAAAAATGTTCTCTTGTCATAACAGCAATATAATTCACTATAACAAACTAACTGTCGCTTATTTTTCAGGGAACCAGTCATTCGTTTACCATTTTCTACGTAAATAATAGAAGAGGACTACAAAAAAAAAACTGCATGAGTATTTTTCTTACAAACTCCAGTTCGCAAATCGCTCACAATTATTTTTGTTTGTCCATCGTGTCTATCAACATGGCAGTGTTGACGTCATGCGCAAATGCTTTGTTTGTTTGCAAACATCTTAGGTATGATTATTAGAAGCGATTTGTGCATGTGTGCCGCTAAAAACGGCTGTATACTTTTGTACCAAGAACATTCTTTCAGCTGCTTCTCAAAATACCTGTGAGGCTGTGAATGAGGTTGTATTGCTACTTTCCGAATAGTTTCTTACTCATGCCATGGAGTCATTACAGTACAGGTTTACACACTAACCAAACCCGAAATGTTAACCTGAGGGTCTAGGCAGCCTATTAGGCTAGCGACTGCTTTACCGGACTATCCTGTGGGTGCTTTGAGTGTAAGGCACCAACCAGGGAGTTTAAACTTTTTTTCCATCTGCACTCACTTGATCTAGGTGCGCAGAAGAGTTTGGGATTTGACTGGTACGGTTGACTGAATGAGTTCCTTACAAACCTTCAACTAGCTTTATTCCAGTAACCAGAACCCACTCAATCTTCAAAACAATTAAACCAACTGAACTTAATTTGCAAATCTCAGTACCTAAGTAGTAAACATACCTAACTGTCCACCACATTTCACACCGGATTTTTCCAAGAAGATCGAATTGCATTGTTTGTCGTACAAATAACTTTCAAATAAAGTACTTAATGATGACGCTGATGTCTAGGAACCCAACAACGGTGGAAAGGTGTCAATGACTGGCGCCAGACAGACGGCAAGCTTTGACTCCGAACCTGAGACTGTCACACGAGACTCCACAGAATAGCATTATGAATGCAAATGTATGATTGCTGCATAGTGAATATTTTTCTCGGCTGACTGGTGGGATGAAGATAGCTGAGTGCGTTGTTTAACTTCAGTTGATGTCTGTAGGTAATGTATTGACAAGATGGCGAGAGGACGAAGGTGGGTAGTGCGGTGATCAGGGATGACGTAGCTACCTCGTCTATTCCCGTAAAACCTTCAATAGCTCCTTCTTTACACAAAGAATGACATGGTCAATATTCAAATAATACTTTATTAAAAAAGCAACGAAGCACATAATCTTGGTAAATCCTCAGTTCCTAGACCTCGTTATAAATGTTATTGTTTGCTGAATATACTCGTACTTGTACACATTGCACGGACTATAAAGCATGCGATAGAGCAGTTGTACAAATTAAGCGAGTGAACTACTAATGTCCGAATTGTCTCATAGTCCTTAATGCATGCATATGTCGTTGCATCAGCTTTTCCGCCCTAAACTACTAAGGATAATTGACTATTACACCTAGACCTACCCCGCCTCCTTCTGGTTCTATGAAACTGATTATAAGTAGAGGGGTTGTGTGGACTGTCAGGGGTCCTGAATATTTGGTTGTTTATGCATTGCGCATGGTGTTGCGCCATATGGAGTATTAGCGGGACACTTGGGAGTTGGATGCGGGATTGCTTCGAATGGAAACAACTGGCTACATTCGCGACCTAATGTTATGTTATGATATCTCCATACATCTCCAATGGGTTGTCTCCCCAGCTGGTTTGCCAATTGCCAAAATCTGTAGAAGCGAAACAGGACACTTGGTTCTCAAAACGGATTGAGGTCTCATGCATGTTATTAACATTTAGGTATATCAAATTACATCGCATAAAGTAATTGATGTCTTAAGCAATCAGACATGCACAAATTTAATAATTTATAGCGAATCATGCATAAATAACTATTTGCCTAGAATTAAGTACGTAATTAACAAGAAATCCATCAATATCTGCCGTCGACACGAATTCGAGTCATAAATTCATATGGCGGGGCGACTTAATCAAAACGTGCACTTGGCGAGCCCCCTAGCCCCCTCGGAGGGCACATGATGTCGAATATATTCATTTCCTCCGCAATATTTGTACATTAGAGGTCTCGGCTCGGTACGCTCCCCATTGCTCTCTAGTTTGACTCTATAGCTTCAGTTTTCTATAGGGGAAAATGTCCCCTACCATTGGTTTTCTTGTCTCCAATTTCAGACAACTTTATTGCGACTATAGTAAGCTAATTTGGGATTGTCTATTGCTGGACGGTTCAGTTAAATTTCATTGGCAATTTTATCATCAATGACAAAGATAAGGTGACGTCAATGCTGTTAAAAATCAGCACAACGTTTTTTGTTTTATAGATGTAACAGATAGATTATCTTCATAATTCACGTCATTGCAGCTATTTAGGTAGTATTTTAAGGCGCAGTATCATACCTATATGAATTGGCAAATATTAGAATATCAAGTCATTCTGAATCCGCTATAAACAATTATGCGATAAAACAATAGACTTTTCTTTTTTGCACTCTTTGATTGCGGTGATGTCGTTGTCGTGTTTGTTTCGAGTTTCCCTAGTAGGGCTCCGTAGGCATGAGACAAGGGAGACGGCCGCAGCCGAGTAATGAAACCTTAAATCCCTGGTACGGACTCGTAATCCCATGACGAGAAGTTAGTGCAGGGGTGCCCCGCGCCAGTTGGCCGCACCTAATGTGGTTTAGTGTTTCATTTCCAGCGCAAATTGTGTTTTTATACAATCATCGGGTTGTTTTTTATCTAAATCTCTTTTGCAACTGTTATCGGACTTGCACTTGATCGGTTTGAAATGAGGTTGGATGTAAGAAATCGGCAAGTTTTGAGTTTTTATATCCCTTTAGTTCTTTTCCGCATCTAAATAATGTAACTGAACCTAAAAGGTATTTATTACTAGCTTTTGTACAGAAAGGGATAAGTAACAGTAGCCCTGCGTAACATTTGCAGATTCTGTCACGTTGTTTATAAAATGTCCGGCAGTTTCTCTATACTTCCAAACTCCATCCTCATGTTCCACAGGTTCTATAAATAAACTAATGTATTCAATGGTTTACCTAACTCCTTGAGCCGTCTTAAGATAAGCTGGTGAAGTCATCTGAGTGTTCTTATTATTTATGAAGTCAGCTGATTACGTAACAATCACTAACAAATCGCTGTCAGAATACGTAAACAAACGTGATGAAATATCAGAAATATTTCATTGAACATAGTGCTAAGAGAAAATCGTTAAAATTCCATGGTTTAAACTTAATCTGTAGCAGACAACCTTGACGTGCAGAATCGACCTCGAAGTACAATTTTCCTGTTGTTAATCTTTGTACATTCAATATTTATGTTACATCTGAATGTTTGAACAGCATTGTTTGCTTGTTTCCTTGGCTCTGGTTTACGGCACGCTGAGAAACTGTGATACAATCGGTATGATCTTTACTTTTACCGTGGCGTCGTTATCGAGATTGCACGATCGGTGGTGTCGCAACCCTGGCTCGATCGAGCTCGGCATCGCGACTCGAGCTCTCGAGCCTGCCGTCGGCGACGCACGTGCACTCCGCTTAATGAGACCCTGCCAGCCATCTTCCGATCGATGTTTACGCTCGTTACTTTCCACGATGCTGGATACTGATTTAAAATAATGACTGCGATAATTAAGGAGGGGTTACAACTTACAATGCCTTTTTGCTGGCGCTTTTATTTTGATAAAGCTTTTTCGTTTCAGTTTTAAAGAGAAGTTGGGTAAAAGAAGCCTTCGAAGTTCTGTGGTTGAATTTATGGTTGACTTTTACATGTTACATAAATATGCAAAAAGGTTCTTCGCAGTCGGTAGGATTCGAACCTACGCTCCCAGAGGGAATCTGATTTCTAGTCAGACGCCTTAACCGCTCGGCCACGACTGCTCATGGCCGCCGAACGAAATTATCTGTCTTGTCACCCAAAGCATTTATAACAAATTGAACTAGATTAGAAACGACAAAAAATAAAATGAAACGTCAAGTACTCGTTGGCTATCTTATTAACGTTTGCAGCTGCTTTTAATTGAACAATTTAGCATTGATTATTCGCCATCACTTATCTGCACAAAGATCACGGATCTGGTCGCCTGCTCTTAGAATAACAAGAGGAGAGAGCGAGAAACTCAGCGACCCGCATTCCTAATTAAACAAAGACAAACTGATTACAAATTGAAAGTTAAATCGGAAGCGGTGGCAGTACCTAAGTAGAGGTTATTTGTGGAATCATTGTGCAGTAGTAATAGCCGCCTATTTACTCAGCTGTAAGTCAGGCACTAAAACAAAATAAATGGAGCGAGAAATCCCCGGTCCGTTCACAACACAAGTGCGGTTTTATGATTATGAGATGCGCACGCGCTTGTAAAACAGCACGAATTAATCATTGCTCGTGAACATCAGCTTTAACTATTTTATGCGTAACAACAGGGAACTTTGGTTTATTAGAGCTTTTTCTTGTACTACTCTTTGTTATAAGAAATGTTTGATGATGCTATTTACGAAAAACTCTTTTAATGTTACTCGACTGGTGTTGACTACTGAATATTAAGCTGTGGTAAGTTTAAATATAGATTTTTATGTCCAAAACAACCTTCTGATTTAGTGAATGGAAGTTTGTAGAATGCAAGTTTTTTCCAAGGCTCGTCGGGTTGGTATTAATGAATTGGGTGATAATGAATAAAACATATCAAACAAAACATGTAAATGTGATCTGTCACGTACTGACCACATTGACGTGGTTACAGTATCGTGGGCATAGCGTGACGTAAACAAAGCCGACGAAACCGGTGCACACCGGTCTAGGGACGCCAACATATAGGGAAAACTGGAAATTTTCAGCATACCTAATGCTAAATCAATCATACATGTAATAATACCAAGCAATTTAGTCTTGCTATAATTATGCCCACAATTTGTTTTGTTTTTACAAACCAAAAATGCCAGTTAGGTGTTAAGGATTTGTTTTTACTGTTATCATTATCATTGAGTCATTAAAGGTTTTATGTGAGTTTTGACTTGTATGAGTCAATGCGCTGATAAAAATCGTAGATGCTGAAGTTGGAAAAGTGAAAAACAATGCGTCATATGCACTGAAGTATAGCAAAAACGTTTTATCAATAGGATTGAACCGAGTAGAAAGTTCGAAAAAAACTTGCTTATTATACAATATTGTAATTCTAATCATAACTTGGTACATTAGGTAGTACAGTAGACAGAAACCAAGCAACTTAACATATCTGACATTAAAATGAATAGCGGTGACACTTTGTATAACAGGCTTACAAATACAGAATATGATTGTCACCAGCAAAGTAGTTTGACATTGACACGCTGGTTGAATGTGTTGATTTGCTACACTGTGACAGCCCTAGCATACAAATGAGTGCTTTACTAGACAGTTGCATTCTTTTGCATGCGTATTTAAAACCGTGCATTGTGCTTGTGCATGTGCATTGTGAAGCCAGGGAGACAATGCTAAACCATGAGCTAAGCGTTTTATATTTAGACGGGGCAGCCGCTAATGCGCCGTTCATTACCGTTTTGTCGCGTATTGTTGCGATTTGTCTCTATTGCCACAGCATGTCACATTGAGTATGTCCACATTAAGATATGCAACGTGTTAAGTGTTAATAGATTGTGTATATTTGCTTTATGAACACCTGTGTGTCTTTTGCTTTTTTTTTTTGACGACACCATCACGATTCAAGACTTACTTTTGGACGCAACATCGTTAGTTTGCCATGGCGGATTAATTTGGAATAGAAACTAAGTTTTTTTTGAAGACGATTTCTTGTATTTTTGTACAAATTTCTACAACTTAGGTACTGGTACAAATAGGTGGATGCTGAGACATATGGTTTAAGGGCCCAATTTACTGTAGGGTTCATACAAAAAGACAAATTGGGGAGTCATTTAAAGTCCTTTGCACCACCAATTACAAAACGTAAATGCTGCGAGTGGTCGTTCAGCTGCAAATTATGACGAGTGCTTAGAACTCCTACTATGGTGACATAAATACGTGTAGGTATATGTAGTGATTTCTATTTTAATGTCATAAAAAAAGTTAATGAATAGTTTAATTGGTACTATTTCTTTTAACTTCTCAAATAGAGCAAAAAAACCAACCGATACATCAATTAAAACGTTTGAACTACCTTTTACTGCTTCCTCAATTAAATAAATTTTATTGTTATTTAAATTCACTAGTTTAAAGTCAATGATAAATGATGTTTATTTTGCAAGTAGGTTTTTACAAACACTTTTACACGTCAATTTTTTTAAACTAGATGGGGCCGGTGTTTCGTACCTGACTACTCTGAGAAGAAACAGCCGAAACAAACTCAGAGGTCACAGTCTCTTTTAAGGTCCAGACAAAATCTTGGCAAATTCACATGAGGACTATGCAGATACGTGTCTGAAATGGTCTTTTGAAGAAAGACACACAGATTTGAATGGACCTGTCCAGTCAGTGCAAGCATTTGTCAGTTATCGTGTAGCTCGACTTATAACGATTACTGAAACAGCACTAGTACTAGCACAAGTGACGTCAGAATTCAGTATTCACAATAGAGAAGCGAAACGTCGTTGAATAGAATTACAAAGTGCGTTTAGCATTATCGTGAATAAGCTAAAAATAGAATACTATGTCAGAGAAGGCAGTATGGCCAGGGCTGGCGTGGGTATTAGGTACACAATGCACGAGGTGACTGGGCCATCACTTCCGCTGCAGAACGCAACGAACAGATAGGCAGCGCTATGCACTTGTGTGGTAACGGAGCCACAGTTTAATGTAATGCAGTAAACCCGTTACTAATACAATTTTCGCAATGTGCAAGGAATACTCATGTCACTTCATGTTCACTTTAGGCTTTCTATGGGTGCAGGTGTTGTAGGGTTTTCTTTCTCGAAGAAGCATGGTAAGACTTTGATAGGTCTGGAATTCATAGTGTGTGGTGCTTACCTACATATGTGATTGTTCATGCATTATGTAATGTACGCTTCCATGTATAGGCCGTAGAATAAGACAGTGCACCTGGGCATACTGCACACAAAACAGAGTATGTCATAGACAGTACATTTAATTTTGTGGCAACACCAGGTTTAACAGCTCATTTCGACTAAATACTTTTTGTTACGTTCATCATGTTTTGTTAGTTTGTCATAATCTTAGACAATTGTCTGTCTAAGATAATGACAAACTATCAGTTCTGCAGCAGTCCTGATTCGATCGGCTCTGAGCACAGTCCAACTAAGCCAAATTGATGCTACGCGGCGCAGTATAGATGAAACTATACTTATAAAGTTATGAAAAGAAAATGGAGGGGTAAATACTGGCGACCCTGGGGAAATATGCGCAGTGTTGCCCTTTACACCCTTTGAATATTTAAAGTCTCCGTCAGTTTCACTCACGTCTGACCCCCGGGACTTACGTGGAACGGTGGAACATTAATGCTTTGTTAAAATGCTTCCTCAGTTCCTGCGTTTGCTGTGAGTGAATAAGTAATATAGACTCGTTGAGTGGATTTTGTTCTAAAGAAAAGGAGTAAAAATATAACATAGAACATAAACAACTATTTCCAATAATCGATTTTGTTTGCATTGTTGTAGAGAATTTTTTTATCCGCCGCTTTGCATGTGAAGATAAATCATTATCAACATCCATTTGCTTTTACCGACGCTTTTATGACGATTCATTATTAGACATCCAGGTGTACTTTGCCATTCGATTTTTACGAAACATCACCTTATATCAAAGAACGAAATAAATCGCAATATGATTTTGAAATATTTCAATAAGAATTTTAATCGTTTTGTAATCAACGAGTATGTTTTATTGATGCACGGCATTGTACTGATTACAGTGTACTCATTACTACTAATTATAAATATACTTTCATTGCCTTGAAAGATTGTCTCAGTGCACGGAAAGATTATCAAGTACGTTGTTTGCAGTTGAACGATTATTAGGTACATTGCAGTATTTGACTGTCAGTATGTCGTCAATCTGCGAAGATTTGCTGGGAGATTTTAATGGTTAAAGAACTGCTAAGGATATCCTCTCACTGATTTTGGAAACGGATTCTTCTCTTCTCAATGCTGAGGATTGCGATCACATACGCTGCGTTTCCAAGCCATGCGATCTTCTGCAGTGTGGACCCGACAAGCCTTTCGTCCAAAAGCCTTTTTGATCGCGTCTGACCATCTTGCCGGAGCTCTGCCTTGCACGCGTTTACCTTCTGTCCGGCCCAGTACCAAAAAAAGAAAACATTGATAGAGAACCCGAAACAATAAAGCGAATACGCTACGAAATCGCTATTCCGTAAAAGTGGGAAAACACGGTGAAAAATTCATTACATAATTCATTACTCAGCCAGATGTTGTTTGAAACTTTACATGTTATGTAGATAGTGTCCTAAACTTATGGACCTTCTGTTCAGAATCACAATTTTTCATGAAAAATGTATTAGTTTACACAAAAAACTGTTGTTCCGCCTTACTATCATTGTAATGTATGATAATAACTTCCCATAATCCTAGGTGAATGTGCTATACTAAATGCCACCTGTATTCTTTGAAACTCCAAGTGTCAGTTGAAACAAAACGGGCTCTATTTTGAAGAATTCGTCAGTTTATTTCAATTGTGGTATGAATAATATATGACGTTGAGTGTTCGTGAAAGGTTAACGAGTTGTCGTGCCCTCGTCGACTGTTCGGTACCAATACTATACGAATATTTTGACGGTGCCCCTAGAGTTGAGTTTTACATTTGGGTGATGTCACTGTTCCCAGATATGGAAACATAATGGGTGTAATAATACCTTAGTAATAAACCCTTAACGAAGCCTAAAAGCAATAATTCTCCCCGTCAGAGCGATATTTTTAATGTCCGGGACTAGGTATACCTGGGAACCTTCTAATTACGGAGATATTGGAGGTCGAAGATCCAACTTCTTCACTTTATTTTTTTTCAAATACTAGATTTTAAGGTTACAAATTTACTTTAAATACCTCCATGACCCGTAAACTATTCAATACATCAATTGTTTGCACAATGTTTTGAGTGCGTTACATTGACATTTACCGTGAAACGAGATTTTTCACCCAAAAAAGAAAATCGTTTCCCAGCAATAATTTTTGCGTAGGGTTACTTACTTAGTTTGATGTACGCAATGCTTGGTAGACGGCTTCGTGGAGGGTCTGTTTACACCTTGTATGTATATGAATACTGAACATTATTGTTTCATTCTTATTCCAGAGTGGGAAAGAGATCGAGCTAGACGACCTATATAGCTTCGTTTCTTTCCCACTCCAGAATAAGAAAAAAAATGCTTTAAGACGTCATGGTAAGCCACCAGGCCCCTTATTCACAAACGCTCGGTTTCGATTTCGATTCGAAAAGTCGTATGTCTATCTCGTTCGTTTTCGTATTGCCAAAACAAGATAGACATACGACTTATCGAATCGAAATTTAAACCGAGCGTTTGTGAATACGGGGGCAGATATGGAATTAGTAGGTACATGAAAATGAAGAAATTGTGTAGTGCAGATAATTACAACCAATACTATAAAAATCATCATCATCATTTCAGCCCAAAAGACGTCCACTGCTGGACATAGGCCTCCCCCAAGTGTCACTACATTGACATTTTGGGGGGTGTTGCCATAATTGCCACGCTTGGCAGGCGGGTTGGCGATCGCAGTACGGTTGTTACAAAAGCAGACAGAACGCTGCTGCCCATTCTCTGGCAAATCCCTTAGTCGCCTCTTACGACACCCACGGGAAGATATGGGATGGTGCTATTCTTTACGTCCGACACCATACAGAACTATAAATATAGGAGGCACAATTAGTGTGAAACAATATCATTGTTATTGTTGTTTGCATTTTTTTTGCGCAGTAGTAACTTTGTTTTTCTATTTGTTTACCTATAGGTAAGGTAATCAATACCTCGTGAATGATCCATCACTAATCTTTAACACATTGACTTATATTGATACTTAAGTGTTGTTGTATAAATGGGATATTTTTAGGTAGGTACCTACCTATCGTAAACCACTTGTAGGTACCCATGGAAAAACAGTGCAGGTGTGCACAGTTTTTACAATTGTTGACTGAAGTTATCTTTTTGTGTGCTGTCTATATTTGCAAACCGTAAATATTTCCTCGAAAATTTCCATGTCCTTCAGACATCGCACATCGTTTTATCACTTGTGTCCGTATCACTTACACTAAGTGACACCTAAAAAAGAATACTTACCTAACTGAATTTCGACTTTCGGCGGCGGGCCGGGCGTTTAAAAACCAGCAGAAAGTTTTGCAGTTAGATATGGTCTAGAGTGATGAAAACGGGCATAGAACCTGCAAATTTCAGGTTTCAAGACTGCCTTGTTGGTCTAGGGGTCGCAATCGCAACTGCTGAGCATGAGGGCTTGGGTTCGACTCCCTGGTCGCGCAAATTGTTATTAGGTTTTTCTATCAGGGATCAGTAGCAGCTACGGTGTCTGGATTCGTGCTCGTTTATGGCAATACGCTTGCCCCCCATTACATGGGACTGAAACATAACTGGCGAAATGTGGGTGTCTTATTAGGTCCACCTCTGCCTTCATCATCATCATTTCAGCCAAAAGACGTCCACTGCTGGACATAGGCCTCTCCCAAGAAGGGGGGGTTTTGCCGTAATCGCCACGCTTGGCAGGCGGGTTGGCGATCGCAACACGGTGGTCACAAAAGCAGAGAGAACGCTGCTGCCCATTCTCTGGCAAGTCCCTTAGTCGCCTCTCGACACCCACGGGAAGATATGGGATGGTGCTTTTCTTTACGTGCGACACCATACAGACAGTAATGTTATTTCAAGCTCGTATGCTCATGTTATTCAGGAGTGTCAGTGCCAGTGCATCAAGTGCAACTTCGGTTCAAACACCTGTAGTCCGATAAGTCTTATCATAAATATCGCGCTATCGTATGCGGACTTTGCCGAAGTATTTTACTAAGTGCCCAGATATCGAGAGAGATAACATTTAATTTTACGGCAATCGTTACATCGCAGATTTTATTGAGTTTGTTTGGTATTTACGAATCAACCAAGATAATTGAAGAATTATATACGTAGAGCTTAAAACAGTCATAGGTATACCCATTAAAGTTTTTTTTTTGTTAGCGTCCGTCGGCTGTGAAAATTTATATTCCGTTTATTCATTAACTTAACATACATTTACATTTTTAAATATTTTTACAAAAAGATATAAAAAAACATTTAAAAATATAAAAATAGTAGCCAACCGGTATCGGGAACAGGGTCCAAGCTACCGGTGGTTAGGGTTACAGAGACAGGAACCTCCTCACAATGCGGGCCGTGTCAAGGAGTACTGCCTTCTGAATCTGGCTCTTGATCCAACTGCCAAGTGAGAGCTTCGACAGATGTTCGTCGAAGCTTTTAGCCATCAGGCCATTGGCCGTAACGACAATCGGCACAATGATAGCCGAGTTCACATTCCACATGCTGACAACCTCGTGTGCCAAGTCGAGATATTTTATTTGTTTCTCTTTCTCAGCCTTCACGAGGTTCTCATCATGCGGGATGGTAACATCGACTATCATTACGCAGCGCGCTGATCGGTCTATCACCACTATGTCAGGTTTATTGGCGACAATAGTCCTGTCAGTAATGATAGGCCGATCCCAGTACAGCGTGACATGGTCTTTGTCGAGAACTGGGTCGGGCACATACTTGTAGTACGGTACCTCAGAATCCACAAGTTCATATTTCAAGGCAAGTTGCTGGTGAATAATTCTGGCCACTTGGTTATGCCTGTGTAAGTACTCGCCGTTAGCCAGACGAGAACAACCAGAAATAATATGTCTGATGGACTCACCCGGACGGTGGCATGCCCGACACACGTCCACCGTCCCGTCCTTCATAATATGTTTCCGGTAGTTGTTCGTCAGCATAACTTCGTCCATAATCGCACAGACAAAACCTTCAGTTTCCCCAAAGAGGTCGCCGAATCGTAGCCAGGACACGGACGCTAGGAAATCTACATCGGGCCCATGAAGAGCCTGGTAGAAGCGCCCGTGAAGCACCTTGCCTTGCCATACTTCCTTGCGGTCATCAGTAGTAAGTACTACAGGTTTGCGCCAGTTCTCTTTAGCCATGGACAGCGGGGTGAGTACCTTATCCACTGCGACCACATCTCGGTGCATACCCACCTCGGCTTTCAAAAAATATTCTCTGAGGCTGCACACCTCGTGGTTGTGGAGGGTCTTCGCGTTTAAAAAGCCTCGACCCCCGCACTTCCGCGGGATGTACAGTCTCATCACCGATGATCGTGGGTGATGCATCCGGTTTGCGGTCAGCAATGTACGGACTCTCCTATCTAGGGCGTCCAGTTCGGTCTGAGTCCATTTGAGTATGCCGAAAGAGTACATTAAAACAGGCATGACCCAACCGTTGAAGGCGCGCACCTTGTTTCCGCCTGAAAGCAGGCTGTTTAATACCTTCTTCAGGCGACCGAAGAAGCGCTCCCTCAACGACTGCTTCATGTCAGCTACGTTAATGCCTAACGCTTCCGACATACCCAAATACTTATAGCTTTCGGATGAGGAGAGAGATCTGAGGTGTATGGAATCCGAGAGTTGGATTCCCTCGGATTCCATAATCTCTCCTCGCTTTACATACATGACTGCACATTTGTCCACACCAAATTCCATCCTGATGGCGCTACTGAAAGTTTCAGTTACTTTCAGTAGCTTCATCAGTTGCAATTTGTTAGGGGCAAAGAGTTTCAGATCATCCATGTAAAGAAGGTGAGATATGACCTGACCACCTCTCCTCAACCGGTAGCCTAGGCCTGAATCCTCCAGCAATGTGCTTAGAGGATTCAGGGCTAGACAGAACCAAAGTGGACTCAGACTGTCGCCCTGAAATATTCCCCGTTTAATCCATACAGGCTCATCGTTCCCCTGAATCTGTCGACATCCTGGATATCGAAGGACCGTCTTCCATTGCCCCATACACGACTCAAGAAAGGTGCGTAGAGTTGCATCAATCTTGTACAACTCCAGCACCCTCATGAGCCATGTATGTGGCACAGAGTCGTAGGCCTTCTTGTAATCTATCCAACATGTCGACAGATCCTTGCGGGATCGACGAACCTGTTGGCTAATGGCCATGTCGATGAGGAGTAGCTCCTTAGTTCCACGGGACCCGTTCCTACATCCATTCTGAGAGGCCGACATAATAGAATTACTATGGATGTGTTTGTTAATTTTCTCTCTCAAAATGGATGTAAGAAGTTTATAGACCGTCGACAAACACGTGATCGGTCTATAATTCTTGGGTTCCGCAGGACTACCTGACTTATGGAGCAGATGGGTAACACCCGTGGTAAGAAAGTCTGGTAGCGACCCAGATTCTAAGCATGACTGGAATTGAGATGCCAGGCGAGTGTGTGAACTACTTAGCCATTTGAGCCAGAAGTTGTGCAGTCCGTCCGGTCCCGGAGATTTCCAGTTCGGTAACGGACGAACTGCTCTGGCAACATCTAATGGTGTGATTGAAATTTCTTCCATTTCTGGGATGGATTCACACACTCGCTCGACATCACGCATCCAGTCACCCTCCGTATGACAGACGGGCACCGACCAGATGCTGCGCCAGAATGAACTCGTGGCAGCATCATCTGGGCGGCACACGTCCGTCACACTTTGTTCGGGTCGCTCCCAAGCTCTGTATACCCACCTCTCATCACTCTGGAACATGCGATTCTGCGAGTACCGATCAACACGCTTCTTATACCGCCGAATACGGTTCGCCCATGCATAAACTTTCTGCTTCAGGAAGTCGATGCGCTCTGTGACTCGGGACATGTATTCTTGAGGGCTGATTCCAGTCCCCGAGAATGCCCGCCTCACAAAGCGCATCACACGTGGGCGTGTATTGCCCTTCCTGAAGCAGTATAGTTTGCCGATGAGTACCCTGGCCCCGTCGATACGGTCCTCGATCCTGCGTTGCCAGGCTGGTACGGCTGGTTTTGGTCGAGTAGCTACGTCAAAATTTGGGAATTTGACGTTAGCTAAACGACAAGCCGCTACAGCCCCACAATACAAGATCGAGTGCGTATCAACGAGGTTCTCACTACTCTCAAAAATATTTTTGAGTTGCGAGTCCAAGGCACACACCAGCGCCCTATTTTTCTTATGCATGGGTAACCGTGGTAATCGGGGCCTAAGTTGGGCAGGAGTGGATCGATACACGTGAAGCGCATCTTCCAGAGCGCTCCTCAAACTTTCGTTGCACTGGCTACTTACCGTGGCAACCCTATCATCCTCTTCTACAGCAACAAGATTGGACCGCGGTGGTATTGCGTCCATAGTTGACGCTTGCACCGCGGTTTGCGCCGGAGTCAAATCGATGTGGTTGCTCGGTACCTCTGAGCGCAGCCTATCAAGTGCGGCGTCGTCCAACATGTGATTACGTTGGATGACCCGCACCTGATCCGACAACCGTTGGGCCGAAACGTTGACAGTCGGTTCAAGTTCCTGAAACATAGACAGCATCCTAACACGGTACGCAGTGAGGTTAGTTCCCCCCTCTGTAGACCCATAGTATGCGCGCATGACGTTTTCATTAATGGAATAAGTCCATCTCATGCGCGGCACACAACCACCAGCAGCGGGGACCCGGCTCGGGGCCGGTCGGCCCCTAAGTCCCAAGCTTCTTGGTGGCCGGCCTCGCCCCGGCCGACGTACAGGTGTTGGCGACGTCGGCGGGGAGAAATACTCGTCACTGGAGCTCGACGCGACTGCCGCTGCCGGTGACACAGGTGATCCGGGGTCCGGCGGCGGCGAGGCGGAGCTCAGCAACGAGTCCGGAGGTGGTTGGCGTGCGCGTTGTGCTGCTGCTCTTGTAATCATGCTTTAGAAAACATCGTAGTTCAAGTTCAGTTCGTAGTGTCAAATCCCAAATTATATTTATGACATCTGTCAGTTGAAAATTTTCTTATGGTTTTCGTATTTCTGTGATTTATTATATTCATTATGGAGATTATGGTATATAATTAGGTTTTATAGGTTTTTGTACTTCTGTATACGAAAAAGTAATACGGTTGGATGATTAAAAACAGATTTTTATAAATTTATTTGAGGAACTATCGATTGACGTTTTCTTTAGCTAGAGTTGCCAGTTTATTAAAATTTATATTATTATTATTTATATTAAAATTTATATTATTATTATTTATTTGCGATGGGTTGGCTCTTGACTCTAGTCTAGGTCAAACAGAGACGCAGTCGACGATGGTACGAGCTTACCCAGAAGAAGCCTGTTCACTCTAACTTTGAGGAGATTATGGTTGTAAGCGTTCGTAAACACAGACGCAGGCAGAGAGTTCCTCTTCTTTGCTGTGGGCATTACGAAAGACGTTTTTTTTTAGACATACATTTTGTGGACGTTGCGTTTTTAGATAACTAACCTCATTAACTACCTGCCTACAGAAGTTTTTAATCGGATTAATGAAAAATATGTATACTATGAGAGCAGCGGCGGCCCAGTGGTGGCAGCCCCGACTTACGAGCAGTAAGCCGTGAGTTCGAACCCGGACAAGCGCATTACTTTGTGTAATTTATTTAATCACCGGTCACCGGTCACCGGCCCTCAAAAACGGCGAAGGATACCATCGTGAGTAAACTGGCATGTCCTAGAACTAAAACTTCGAAGACAAGTGACATCTACCAACCCACACATGGCCCGCGTGGTTGGTTACAGGCCACTCCCTCTCATAAAGAAGAGGCCTGTGTCCCGGCAGTAGGAGCATTATAGGTGATGATGGTGATGATGTATACTATAAATACACCTCTTCTTAACTCTTCAGGGATAACAGGCGTGACAGTGACACTATGGTATGCACAGTGAGTAGGTATGCTGGTTTAAAACAACTAATTATTGCTTCGTCACATTTTTTTCGTATATATATTTTATTCATCATCTGCCTAGCCTTTTCTCAAACTATCTTGGCTTCCAGTCTAACCGGGTGCAGCTGAGTACCAGTTTTTTACATAAAACGACTGCCTATCTAACTTACACAACCCAGTAACTGGGTAATACGATACCCCTTGGTAAGACTCGATGTCAGACTTTTGGATTTTGACAACTCGTAACGACTGTCAAAGATCTACAAATGACAGCCGGCACCAACGGCTTAACGTACCACGGAGGACACTCGGTATGTAATTATGGTCACCAATCCACGGACGACCCTCGGCAATCGCGGCTTAACCTTAAAGATCGATCCGTGCGGCTATTATTATTTAGTCACGGGCTCCTCCGTACAGATATTATTATACTATACTAGTTGTCCCGCGTAACTTTGTCTTCGTCACATTTTTCCCGTTTTCGCAACATTTTTCATTGCTGCTCCGCTCCTATGGGTCGTAGCGTGATGATATATAGCCTATAGCCTCCCTCAATAAATGGGCTATCTAACACTGAAAGAATTTTTTAGATTTTTTTCAAATCGGACCAGTAGATTCTGAGATTAGCGCGTTCAAGCAAACAAACAAACTCTTCAGGTTTATAGTATTATATAAAATAATAATATACTTTGTTTTATAAGTATAGATTAATTTGGTTTTATCATGGCTTTCAGTTTAAACATTCCTATTGCCAGCCATCTATAAAACGTTAATGCCTATAAATTAATTAGCAGCTAAGCTAGTAGAACTGGAGCAGGATATTATTGAAACACGTGCATGTCTCGTAAGCATCACAGCTGAAACACCTGCTGTAGTACCTACACTTGCTGAACACTGCTATCATAATAACTTATCTTGAGGAAAATTTACAGGAAGTACAGTCACAGCCAACGCCCAGAAATAAAGGAATAAAACTTGTGACAAACATTGACATAGTGAATCTTAAAAAGAATAGAGTAAGAATATGCTTTTATCATCATCATCTAACCTTTTTCCCAAAAATATTGGGGACGGCTTCCAATGCAGCTGAATACCAGTTTTTTTACATGGAGCAACTGCCTATCTGACCTCCACAACCCAATTAGTACTGGGTAATACGATACCCCTTGGTAGGACGGTTGTCAAACTTTAGGGCCATAGTAAGAATACGCTTTATCGTAAATACATAATTATATACAGGATGATTCGTTGGATCCAAGTTATAAACCACCATGACATCGATTTTAGTGTTCAGAAAAC
This sequence comes from Cerastis rubricosa, assembly GCA_949152445.1. NCBI lineage: Eukaryota > Metazoa > Arthropoda > Insecta > Lepidoptera > Noctuidae > Cerastis > Cerastis rubricosa. The sequence continues at coordinate 8,781,291 of OX424542.1, read as the reverse complement.
TGCAGCGCATCAAAATGTGAAACTTTGCCTATTGTATGTGACAAGTTTTTCCATCATAACTTCTAAAAGATATAACGAATTGTCTAGATATTTCATGTGCCAAAGAAAAACAAACACATAAAATGGCGTACGTGAACCGCTTATCTGCCTGTGTAAGTTGTAACACTTGACTGAGGAAAATGACTTAGTGGTTTGTACGAGATGTGCTATATTTACTTCGCCGTAGGTATGGTGAAACATGTATTATTGTTTGCCTGTTGGTAAATGTCTCATTATTGGTAATTCCTGATAGCAATTAGCAACCAGTGCTAGAGCCGATTCGTTTGGCAAAATACTGAATTAAGTTTTTCCTGAAAACTTTTCTGATAATCCGGAAAACTACTCATCGGCTTATCAAATACGGATTTAGAAAAGATACTGTTAGCTTGATTAAAATGCATGGATTAATTTCTATTAAATATTGTGCATTTAAAAAAATACTTTTGCCAAATCTATACTTCCATACTTATTAATATTATAAATACGAAAGTCACTCTGTTTGTTTGTTACCTTTTCACGACTAAACGGCTGATTGGATCTTAATGAAATTTGGTATGAATATAGATCTCAACCTGGGGAAGGACATAGGCTATATATTATCACGCTACGGCGTGGAGAACTGTTTTTGGATTTTAAAACAAACGTTCAACAATAACTGCAGCGGACTTCTGATCTTACTATAATAGTATTCGATCGTAATGTTATAATTTTATTGTACCACATGATATATCGACTTCTGATCGCGGCGGTCATTTACAGCCGGATCGCGAGGAAAAAAGCGCGCTCATAATAACGGCTCTGGCATGTTCCCTCGAGGTCAAAGTCAATTGATGAGCCGCTTTGACATTGATGTTCAAAGTGGACAATCAGGTTCTTTGTTCCTCCAAGACGCGTAGGACGTAAATTCTACGTTGTAAATCAACATTGTGCAAGTTGTTTGGCCGTTACGACGCACTCTCGGTATTACGGAGTATTGTTTGGCCACAGATTGCGTGTGTAAACTTATGTAGCCGACCGTATCGTCGGCTAACAACGGCTTATTGTTATGGTTAGCATAACCGCGTTGCCTAGTTACGCCTCTTGTTGCAATAATTCGCGGTTCGTGCGGTAGTTTGCAACAAACTATATTACCTATTCATTACCCCAAAACCTTATCCTCCTTAAAATAGGACTGATTTTCATTTGTATAGTGACTGTTATTAGTTTGCAATACCGAATACCTAAAACAATTTGACGCGACAAGCAGTCTTTGTGTTGACTTGTTTACAGCGCTAGGCTCGCTAAAGGAATTTTGTTTGAATGGTTATATAACACAGCCGAGCCAATAAATATTTAAGACAAAGCTTTAATCTGTCTCTATTATCGCCTTTGTTTGTTGGTAATCATAATTTTGGTTAGACGTTTGTCGTAGATATTGAATTTCAGTAAAAAATCTAGCACGATGTAACATTCCACACAAATAACATGAAATGTCTCTATTAAGTGCGTACGTACGGAATAGCAAAAACATTTACAACATAATTCGCACGCATACTTACAGTGATATATAACGTCGCATTGCATTGGGAAAATATTGAAATTGTTTTTTTTTTGGTAAAGCACAACTGACAGATAGATGTTTGAAGGTATCGGTAATTACTCGTAAAATGTGATGTCAATTTCAAAACCACTTTTGTATCGAGCCAGTAAAGCGCAATAAATGCAAAACAGATTCTTTTTACCACCTTCGCTATGGTCGTAGCATGAAACCATGCCTGTGTAACGGATTGCTAGAATTCGTGTTCATAGGTAGGTACTACGTTAGTAAGTACGCTACGGTGCTTCAACGTGATTAAGTGTGTTATCGGTAATCTTATCAGCTCGGTGCGGGCACACCGAGCAAGTGCAAACACCTGCCCGCCCACCTGTCACAGACTATTACTGATGGTGATATGATACTATGATACGTCTATCAGATTATCACACGTAGGTACTTATAATCATCACCTTATATCTTTATACTATTTCCTTGTATTAGGTTTATCTAGTGTTTAGTACTGTTACGCGCACTATTTATTTTATTACTTAAAACTTTTATTGTAGGTACCTAACGTAGTAGTAGTACTTAGTAGTAATATAAAGCTGGCTTTATTAATAATACAAGTTTCATATTGCAATTCTGAACGATTCTAAAGGAATGTTAACGAATTTACCTTATTTACGTCGCAAATTATCAAATTGTGTAATGAAAAGTGTAACTGAGATTTTCGCAATTTCCCGTTGCAATTACACATTTTTTTTTAATATTTATGAAGCTCGACATTGTTTAATTTCGTCGAAACTACGACACAGGGTATTCTTATTCATCATTATCATCATTCTCTTGCCCTTATTTAATTTTATTTGGGGTCGGCGCAGTATGTTTTCTTCTTCCATACTTCTCTAATACTTACCTGTCTGTCATCTCATGAGACACCTTCTTTCTTGCCATATCATCCTTCACTCAGTCCATCCATCGTTCGTTCGTATTTCTTCTTATAGTATTGTACGTAGGTACGTTACGTGAAGTCGTTCACAGAATACTGTGAGTCGAGTTCGATTGTCTCGTAAGTCTAGTGGCCGCAAGTGCGACCGCTGGTCATGAGGTCCTGGGTTCCATTCCGGGGTCAGGTAAAGTGTTATTGGATATTTCAGTCAGGGATTTCGCAGTAGCAGCCACGGAGTCTGGATTTGTGTCCGGTTGATGGCAACAGGATCGCCCCCTATTATATGGGACTTAAAGATAACTGGCGAATTGAGGGTATACTATCAGGTACAATTCTGCCTAACCCTTCGGAGATTAAGGCGTGATGTTATGTTATGTATAGGGTTAGTGAGTAAAAAAAAATAAAAAAAAAATTGATGATTAAATAGCTAGGAAGTTGCAATCTTCGCAGAATATAGTCGTTATCAGAGCCTGTGCTAGGCAGCTAGGCTTCGCACGGTAGATTCCCGGCGGTAATGCCCATAATGCGTGTAACAACGTTTTCCACGGCTTCGTACAGCTGCGCGCTAATCAACAAACGTTCACCACAACTCATAAGTCAGTGCTCCGTCCGACGCCATTTTCTTTTGTGTTCGATATTTAAAAGTTTTCTGTTGCGTTATCGGTACTCATGCTCTGTAGAAACATGGCAACAAAAAAATTAAGTATGTAGGTAATAATTGTAATTGTTGTATATTGTAGTCAATTGTTAATAAAATATTATAGTTTAGTCAATTGATGTAATTTATGTTTGAGGTAGGTTATAAATTTCAATAAATCTATAGGAATGTTTTATTAAAAGTATTTAGTGTCAACAAGTCAGTGCAATGTTAACGAATGATGGCTAAAAAGGTGTGAAAATAAAATCGTATAGATACCTAATGTGGATAATAAACGATGATTTAGATAACTTTAGGACAAGTATGACACATTGGTTTTCTGTTTTTGATATCTGCAAAGGTACTACTTAGACCTGAAGGTGAACACTACCTAAAGTCGTACCTAATAAAGGTAGGTATATAAGTGGAAGTTAGTGCTACAGCAAATTTTTCATAGTTTTAGCAAAATATGCAATTTGCTCAGATTTTTTCCTGCACTCAGCTTCCTGTTCCAACGGGTTTCTTGCGTAGACCATGTTTCTTTTAAGTTGAAAGTAGAGACTTCATGTTCCCAATACGGATGTTTTGTCATGGTTTGTACTGAAGACAATACACGTGCACCGAGCGAAGGTCGACGTTAAAGGCGCGGGCGCACCTGCGTGAATAATCGCCGCTCAGCTATCGGCGTGATAGCGAGTCGCCTGAAAAACCCGTTAACGGAACCTCGCGATAACTATAGGCTGGCTGGTGACTGATACTGGCGGCATTTATAGATTTCCGACGTTTGCAACAAGCCTAATAATGCATAACATTAACATCAATGCTCTGTATGGTGTCGGACGTAAAATTAGCACGATCCCATATCTTCCCGTGGGTGTCGTAAGAGGCGACTAAGGGACTTGCCAGAGAATGGGCAGCAGCGTTCTCTGTGCTTTTGTGACAACCGTACTGCAATCGCTAACCCGCCTGCCAAGCGTGGCGATTATGGCAATACCCCCCATGTTATGTCAGTGTGTCGAATTTTGGGGGAGGCCTATGTCCAGCAGTGGACGTCTTTCGGCTGAAATGATGATGATGATGATGATCAACATCAAACTAGTTGTAAGAGTGAGTGGCTAAGTATAAACAGCCTCTCGGGTCGATCTTTAGGTTAAGCCACGCTTTCCTAGGTTGTTCCGTGGATAGGTGACCATCCTTGACATACCGAGTTGCCTCCGTGACTCTGCAACCACGTTAAGCTGTTAGTCCGGCTGTCATTTGTAGATCTTTCACAGTCGTTACAGGTAGTCAATGGCCAGAAAGTCTGAAAACAAGTCTTACCAAGGGGTATCGTATTACCCAGTACTATCTGGGTTGTGGAGGTCAGATAGACAGTCGCTTCATGTAAAATACTGGTATGCAGCTGCATCCGGATAGACTGGAAGCCGACCCCAACATAGTTAAAAGGCTAGGCAGATGATGATTAACATCAGACCAGTCATCCCGAAAGGTACAGCTGAGGTGTACCGACAGTACTCTCCGACATTTAGCCAGATAAGTTTTTAGTCTCATCTATACCATACCAATATTATAAAGCTGAAGAGTTTTTTGTTTGTTTGCTTGAACGCACTAATCTCAGGAACTACGTGTACGATTTTAAAAATTGTTTCAGTGTTGGATAGCCCATTTATCGAGGAAGGCTATAGCCTCTAGGATATATCCTCACGCTACGACCAATAGGAGTGGACGGCAATGAAAAATGTTGCGAAAACAGGGAAAATATGACGCAGACGAAGTTGCCCGGGACAGCTAGCATAATAAATTTTTTGACATGGAATTAAAGGCTTTAATATCAATCATAATAGGTGTAATATGTCAGTGCGAGCCAAAAAGTTTTAAGTTAAGTAAAGAGGGAGACTACCTCGTTGGTCTAGTGGCCGCAAGCGTGACTGCTGAGGTTGAGGTCCTCGGTTCGATTCCCAGGTCGGGCAAGGTGTTATTGGGTTTTCCATTAGGAATTTCTCAGAGTCTGGATTTGAGCCCGGTTGATTGCAATCGGCTCGCCCCAAATTACATGGGACTTAAACATAACTGGCGATGTGGGTGTACTATTAGCTACACTTCTGCCTAACCCATCTTGGATTACAGGCGAGTAATAGGGAGCTCAGTGGTGGCCCAGTGGTGGCAGCCCCGACTTACGAGCAGTAAGCCGTGGGTTCGAACCCAGGCAGACGCATTACTTTGTGTAATTTATTTCATCACCGCTGCTCACAAAAACGGTGAAGGAAAACATCGTCAGGAAACCGGCATGTCCTAGAACTAAAATTTCGAAGACATGTGACATCTACCAACCCGCACTGGGCCCGCGTGGTGGATTACAGCCCACTCCCTCTTATATAGAGGAGGCCTCTGTCCCAGCAGTGGGAACATTATAGGCTGATGATGATGATAATGATACCGAGCGAAGCTGTTGCCATCAACTGGGCACATATCTAAATCCTGAGCTGCATTTGAGAAATTGTTGGTGATAAAAACCCAATATCCTAGCTATCTGTAGCATAATAATGTTGGAAGAAAAATTGGGTGTCACATTACTGTCGCACCTGACTTTCGTCGGAATCGTGTTCCAAATTGACAAGCCAGATTGTGTGTTTTTATTTTATTCTTGTAATTCAATGTGTTGATTTATGTCGGTAAATAACATTTTCATTTTGTTTATTCTCCTCTCAATCCGCTCGTCCGAGTGTCTACGTTACGAAAACTTCCGATAATGACACTTGACGAAGGATGTTTATGTATAAGTTCATACAACGATAAATAAAATGAGATCCGGGATCTGTTGAAATTCTGAAAGCTAATTTACTTTTAGAATAAAATGATCTTAAAATCTCTTCTGTTTCTAAACAAAACAAGAATATACGTTATTTTAACCTTTGTTTCAGCTAAACTAACTTTTCGTTTTTTCGTATTGCCTGATGTGACCTCGATCACACCATGGAGAAAGTCTAAAAATTTTAAAAATCAACTGGTGAAATTGTGCAATGTCTATTCGACTATTCTGTGAGCTGAGCCCCTTAATCAGTCGTACAAGTACTTATGCATACAAGTTAGTACTTATGTAAGTTTTATAATCGTGTTCGGTGTATGTACAGTACCCCATTAGTTGGACGGTCGTCCCACACACACATCGAGTTAGGGCATTTCCTTAGCGCAGCTTGTTACTTAGCTAACAACCTGTCACGGTGCAGCTGTGATCTCTGACCTTGCTGTCTGCCTACACACTGCACGATCCGCGGCTTAAGTGTTGGACGTGACTGCGAATATCGACGATGCACTTATTTTGTCAGTATGAAGATATACACTACATAAACAAATGTCGCCATCTGTATATACATAGATATACATAATATGTATATGTATATCTATTTCTATCAAAATTCATATGCATATTATGCATATGAATTTTGTTGATAACACTTCTGGCTAGTCGTGTTAGTATTATAAGATTTTTTTTGTTCGGTACTCACCATTTATCTATGGTTATTTTAAAAATAGACACAGTAAAGAGATCGCGACGCAATAGTCTATTTCGATCACAAACTCAACGGGCCTTGTGGCGCAACGGATAACGCGTCTGACTACGGATCAGAAGATTCCAGGTTCGAATCCTGGCAAGGTCGCAAACAATCTTTTTTTGTTTGTTGTATATTTTTCCTGGTTACCTCGTGTAAGTAATTAGTCGTATTGTTTGTGTGACGGCATCAAGCTAATGTTTGCGAACAAATACTCACGAAACCAATTATGTATTGTGTTTTCAGTGTACGGTATTCAACTTACTGCTATCGTATCACGGTACAAATTGCTTTGTTAATATTTTAGACGGGTTACCAGAGGAATTTGAACTTTATTGTCGAGTGAAAGAGTAGAATTTCGTGTAGTTAAGGTTTGTTGTTGAAGTTCATAGTACATTATGTACGCAGCTGACCAAATATTGTAGTTGCGATAATTGGTCGTGATGCAATCGCGTGATCTTGCCGGATCCGTGCTGGAATGAAACTTTTTAGAAAAGTATAAGTAAACGTTGTTATTGAAAATATATTATTTCCTTTAAAAACGGTTTTTGTGTTACACGACGCTTATTCTTTTTGCGTTACCTAGTATGAGTACTATGAGTAAATAGAGGATAGACCCACACAAAAACATAGATTTTGGCGTTTGATTTGTCAAGCTAATAAGTATTAAAGTGTCATTATTTTTCTTTTGAAGCTTGTGTTTGCTCCCGCATAGGATTCAGAAAAAAATCCAAACATTGATATACATAGTTACTATTTATGCACATATCTTTCTTACCGTACATATTTATTTAATTAAGGTTCACCAACAGTTGTTACAGATATTATACAGATAGGGTCATATCCTACATACCTTCTCCTTATCTGACAAATCATAGCGAACTTTAAGTAAATTCGAGTACCTACTGTGTAGTATAAACTTTATATCTGTGTCATAAATACATCAATAACAGGTCTAATCTTGGCAAAAAAATATTATTTCTAATCAAAATTCTCTGCGTAGGCCTCCCGTAGCCTGCTACGAAAATTAGGGTTTACGGCGTAGCACTTTTGTTTAGGGTTCTTATCGACCATCAATCATCATCATCATCAAATAATAAATTATAATGATAATATAAATGATTGAATGTAAGGTTTAACTGTAACTAATATTTTAAGTTAAGGTGTAAATTTTTAAAATAATTTTTAATTCATTAATAAAAATACTTGTACCATATATATTTGCACGCCATGAATATTGGCAGACATGTCGTGAGCCCCTCTTAATTAAGATCTTGCATGCATGTATTATTTTAATTCTGTATGTATACACATGTTTGAGCAAATAAAATTTGTTATTCTTATCAGCCTATAATGTTCCCACTGCTGGAACACAGGCCTGCTCTTAATGAGAGGGAGTCCGCTGTAATCCACCACGCGGGCCCAGTGCGGGTTGGTAGATGTCACAGGTCTTCGAATTTTTAGTTCTAGGACATGCCGGTTTCCTCACGATGTTTTCCTTCACCGTTTTTGAGGGCAGCGGTGATGAAATAAATCAAACAAAATAATTCGCCTGTCTCGTATTAAGTCGCGGCTGCCACCACTGGGCGACCACTGCTCTCCACCAATAGCTTCTCTCTATTCACCAAATAAAGCTTCCATATTCGGGCGCCCATAGTCAGGGAGTAATCTTAAGTTTTTGCCATAAGTAATGCTAATGACTATGTTCTGTTAAACAAAGAAGCGTTCGTAGCAACAGCCTACGAGCGCCTACGCAGGTATTTGTAATTATTAGATCAAGTATTATAACTGTTATATCTGCTTGTACCTGGCGATATGTGGGTGTACTAATGGGATACCTCTGCCTAACCCCGTCGGGGATTACAGGCGTGATGTTATGTTATCTACTTATAACTGATGTACCAGATTTGGATGTATACTTTATAAAGTAAAAAGTGTTCTCTAATCGAATGAGGTTGTGAAAATGTTTGTGTAAAGTAGATATATTTCACAGTTCAGTTTCACACAACAGTTCAAAGTCAACTGTAATATTATTTGTGTTTTTCAGATATACAATCATCATCCGGTTCAAGAATCAGTATCGATTCTATTAATTCCTTTTTTGTATACAAAATCATCATTTGCTTAGCCTTTGTTGGGGTCGCGGCTTCCAGTCTAACCCGATGCAGTCAGTATTTTACATGAAGCGACTGTCTTTTTTGTGTAAGTATGGTAAATAAAAGATTTCATATATCCTTAATATTTTTTTTTATTTTCCGTTCATTGTACTGGTACTTAATAAAAAAATCAGTGCACAATTTATAAAACTAAATAATAAAGGAAAATGTGGCTGATTAACATCGTGAAATGCAATCAAGACAGATACAATTTGTGACACAAAGTTGTAACGTTAGCTGCCTGAGGCGTGCGGCGGCCATGATGGAACATGGAACATGGAGCATGGATCAGAGTCATGTAGTTAACACCAACTTCACCAACACAACGAACCACACATCTACCAACAACGCATATTTGATCATTATTAACGCACCTCAACTAAAACTATAACAGTCTATTTAAAATTATAATACACCATAAGTAATAATTATGTATATAAAGATAATTAAAGCATCTTCACCTTATAATCGAAATAAAATCATAAAATGTATCAAATCGATAATTTTCAGTTAATTTTTATATTCATTTAGTTTTTTTACATACATTATTTACATATAGTAATGTGCTAAACACAAATCATAAGTTAATAATAGAAAATTTGCGTGAAGCACTCACAAAATAATATTTTATTAGAAACAAAATCGCCATGCAAAATCACACTCATGAAATAATAACTTAAAATAATAAAATTATATACGTGGACCGACTTTCAACCGGCCCACTTCTTTGATATAAATGGAAGCATTAGTTTTATAACTAAAAGATAGTAGTGACATTTTCTAAGAAATAAGGTTTTCTTTTACAAAATTGAAGGACTACGGCATTTTGTACGTGAAGTGTTCTGAACAGTAATAAGAATCTATTTATTACAAAATATATCATCTGTTGTCAGACAGGATGTCCTTCGGGTGTACCACAAAACCACTCAACATACCTATTTACAAACATGGAAAATTTACATTCATTACACTACTAACTACCTAGTAAAGCTTTTTACACAAAACATTATAACAAAACAATCCGCGGCGCTCCGGGAGCCGGGGGTCGCGGGGTTGCATTGCAATGCTCAAGTCTTCTGCGTGTAATGCCACAAAACAATTACATTAAAGTAGTTTACTGATCGTAACGAGATCGTGCATAGGATATCATCGTCGTGATGATGTTCACTGGAACTGAGGCGGGGGCTCCTGCGGCCGGGGGCGCAGGCCTGCCTCCCGCGGCGACACACGTCGCCACTCGAGGTATATAAACATTACCATAAATTATATTGTCTCTCTTAACTTAACCACCACTTAGCATGAGGGCCTGTCAAGCTGATTCTGCTTTTCTGGCGTCTGTAACAAAAAGAGAAAACACATGAGTAAAGTTTTGCCAATGCTTCAAAATCGGCGTATGATTTAAGATTCAATTGGATATAAGAACAGAAGGATAGTCCATGTAATCACTAGCGAGGGTGCAGCTACCAATCATTGCACAGATGCGCGCGCACATGTACCCCTAACATCTGACACGATCGCAGCGCAATAATTATGATATGAAAACTAAAGCTTGTTTAGTAGTCATTATAATGTAAGCGATAGGAACAATTTTTATTTATGACGACCAATAAAGTCTCCCTCGTCGTTTTAGTGTTATTAGTGATTGCGACAAATAGTATCGTGCGGCACATGCGCATCCCGCGCCCGCGTCCGGCCATCTGTCACCGCATATGCGCTCGTTTCAACACTGTTTTAATTCATTAGTGCCCGGACAATGGGCCTCCTGTTATTTGGTTGTTCTAATCTAAACGTATGTGGGTGCAGCATGTCAGGGAAAGCGGGTTAGAAATATGCTGGAAACACGGAAGGTTTGGTTACTTGAAAATGATATTTTCTAGCAGATGGAGGACGGTGGCGGTTTCAGTGTGAATTTCCGAGTATCAGCGAGTGTTAGATTACAGCTTCCCGTCCGTGCACATCCGCGACACAGCTGAACGGCCGCACGTGGCCACACCCTATTTACGGACACATACCGAAGGGAGAGCACACATGTCCCGAACGGATCGGGACTTCGCGAGTGCGCACACGTGAAATCCCTTTATGAGAGGAGCATTGTCGGCTGGATAATGAATAGGTATGTTCAGTGTTCGTCGCATTTATTTAGCTATCCGGCCACCGGCGCCGTCACGTGTGTTCACACGCAGCTGCGAGCGACCGTTACCCGCACAATGCCCTCGATCGATCCGTCGCCGATGGAATCCAAGCGATCGGCGAAATCGTGCACGTGTGCAGGCGCAAACGAGACATTTCGCGGTGAAGTTGCATTGTCTACTCGACGACGCTGTGCGGTTTAATAGTTCGGAGAAGCGTAAAGGTGCTCGTAAAACTTTCACGTTCGCGATTTATGCGGAGGTACGCGGAGACAAAGATATGCAGAGGAGCGGAGAGCGTGGGCCGCGCGGACACCTGGCGGCTCGTTAGTGTCGCCTGTCGGATGGCTGGCCGCGCCGTCGCCATCGGCCCCGCGCCGCGCCGAGCGTGGGCGACCCGCGCCGGCTTGCAGCCACACATCATCCAGCTAGCTTGTACCACAAGCCAGAACACTTGTACGCTCAATATGCAATTACTATTTACTTTAAATTGGCTTCAGGCATAAAATAAATATTAATGCTCAATAGCTTGCTTGGTTCGCGTCGATTAACGGTAGGGGTCCTTAAATTGGTAACGAAAGGCAACATGCGGGCCAGTAATTGGATGATTAAGTGATATTGACAAACAATAGTTCGGAAATTAGGAGAAATGTCTTCTCTTGTAAACAAGAAATGAGACGATCCATTGATAATGTGTTCCTTTCATATAGCATCAGATATGAATATTAATATTAATAGGGCTGCGCCCTTTTATGGGAAATAAAGCGGGGGTGCCACCGCAGCGGATTACACGCCTAACAATCGTCATTACGGTACTTAGCAGCTTATTATGGTTGAAGTGTAAAGTCAAACAAGAACAAAAGGGCAACTGGGGTAACTCGGTCGATACAAGAGGCAGTACTGACTCAGACTATGATAATGACGGTGATTTTAGAGAGCAGTATCAAAAGAGCAGAGTGGATTGATCTCACGGCCTTTCGAGTGCCGGCGGGCGGCAGCTGCAGGGTACAATTACGGTCGGTGAGCAGAGCGTGGCGTATGCTCGTGACCGGAGGTTTGTGGCACACGGCGCCCGATGGCCCAACAGATACCGTCGTGAAATGCCGCCTCACGACGACCACGACGAGATACAAATTCCAGCACGATCGCCCCCAGCCGCGCTATTCTTTCTAGCTTCGTACTTGTGAACCACACATTCGTGTTTTTAGAAAACGATGATCAAACTGTTTGTGATAAATGTCCTTGTGCGAATGAATATTCCACATTTTGTATTCAAGAATGCGGCCCGATTAGTCGACATTCCAATATTATAGTAGGCGGTATATTAGTAAATATCTGTGGCTATCGAGATACTGCCGGCGCCCGACACTAATTAATAGATGTTGTTTGTTGTTTCTGCTTTGCTGATAAGTTGTTTATTACTGTTTAACGACGAACCTTGTTTTCAAAGATGACATGGCAACAAGAATACTGTTTAAAGAAAGTATCATGTTTGTTAATTGCGACTAAATGTGCTCTCGGCGCCACCGCATCGTCATGCCACGATAATGTTACATAAAAAGAGAGATTTATCTTTTATAGTCGTCGAAAATCACGAAGTATTGCAAAGTTTTACAATTCTTAGCATGTAAACGTGATCGCACATTAGACATGCCAATTGTATGGTCTTGTATGAGAGTTGTATGTCACGAGTGGGTAGGTACCTAACCGTTGTCAAGCTGAATATAAATTAAAGCCGTGGTGCAGTTGTCATCTTCTACGTGGCACTTGCGTCGCTGTAAATACAGCAGGCACGTTGCGTCTCTTAAATCACGGTTGTTTTGAACATTTCCCTCGGTTCCAACAACTGGCAGTGATTAAAATTTACGTGGCGCGACCAAGTATTAACGAGCGCGCATTGCGCCTGAGGCTCGTAATCTCAGAGCGCTCGAATAAATCCTGCGAGATGCACCTGCCGCGTGTCGCGACCAGACATCAACACACTCACTGAGACCTGCAGCATTTTTAGCAGTCGCACAGAGACAAACGTCTAATTGCGTACTACGGACATTAGCTGCGACCAACTTTGTTAATGTTCTGTCACGGTAAATGGGAATGACGAAATGGCAATCACACACAGGTGTCAGGCGGAATGTTAAACGAGCAAGATAAATATGTGTTGAATATTCAGATTGTGTCAGTACACGGTCGTTTACGCGGCGCCGGCGCAGGTGGCCGCGCTTCAAGGCTGAAATTCAAAACAGCAGTCACGCATGCGTGAACAGCGGTTTACACTGACACTGCTTATTTACCGAATCAATGATTTCAAAATGAAACTAAGTTAATCAGACGGTACACCACGATGTTAATATGAATATTGATGATTAGGTTCGTATTAACTATTTCGAAGCGATTAGAGATTGTTTGTGGGATGAGAGGTTTACGGTTGATTTATCAATCGATCTATTGGCCTGTTCTACAGTTCGAAATGGCGCGTCAGTGACAATTTATATTAATGTATGCAATAATAATTATGATGATAATGTGTTGTGAAACTCTGCATCTCCGCTTTTACCTTCCCGCGCTTGCGAAACACGCAGGTGCGCGCGCGCCGCAAAAACACCGACACGGCCGATTTCATTTACTTTTTATGCAATAGTAGGTATCTCTCGTACTAACTAGTGCACGGCTATCTGCGCTGAAAGCCGCCAACAGCCGCCTAGCCAAACGTGATGTTGATTTAGATGCATTATTTTGTTATTGTGAGCTAACTTTCTACTTTGGCAATAATGATGAGCTAAAGCGTTAGTTGTTTATTTTACAATAAAGGAGGCTTAGATTTTTACAAAGACTATTATTTGTATTATCAGATGTTGTGACTCATTTAGTGATTACATGGCAAGTTAGGGTTGATTGGGAAGAGTGAGTACTCGATAGACTACGTAGAGTTACGAGGTATTAGAAAAAAAAAACTTACGGTTTGAGGTCTGTGTTGTGTTTCTTGACTGGGGGCTGTTTGGCGCAGGATGGTGTTGGGTGCGGCGCGGGGCCCGAGCGGGCGGCGCTGTGGGCGCGCGGGGGCGCAGGCCGGGGCCGCCAGCGCGCCTTCCGCGTCGAACTGCTCCATGGCGGGGTGGTTCTCCAGTGCCGACTGCAGGTCGCAAATATAGTCGATCACGTGCTGGATCACCTCCAGCTTCGAGATCTTCCTGTTCTTGGGCATGAAGGGAACCAGGTCCTGCAGCTTGGACAGGTACATCTGGATCTCGGCGTTCTCGCCGTCGCGGTGCCGCGTGACGCGCCCGCCGGCGATTGCCGGCACGGAGGCGCCGGTCGCGCACACTGCTGTTATCGCTTTCATTGTGACTGTCACTGAACACGAACACTGGGTCGGAACTAAACACAAGCGCGGACGTGCGTCGGGCGCGGATTGCGAGCGAGGAATGAGGAGATGCGCGTAGCGGTCTTGTATTTATGGGCGCTGGTGGGGCGCGGGGCGGCGCCGGCCGGTCCAATGGGCGCGCGGGGCGGGGGCGGGGGCGGCGAAGCCTGATTTTTCCCATGGCGGGCGGTGGGCGCCGCGTCTGCCGCGCTGGGCGGCCCTGAGTAAGGCCGTTGCGCTCGTGACATGCACTTTGTCCTGGCTGTATGTTGTTTATTTCTGGGTTCTTAATTATCATGTTGTTTGCTTATTGAACTTAGATTCTACACATATTACATAAATAGTTTGTAGAGCCTTCCTGTGTTGTTACCTTGAGATTTTCGGATTCGGTCAAGATGCTCTCCTTAAAGTTAGATAAAAAATAGGGAGAGTCTGCAAAGAAAGTGAATTTGAACCACTATGACGGACGTCGTCAAAAATATCGTAATGAACTATTCGGACATAGACTTTTCAGGAATAATAATTTAGACGGACATGGTTTCTGTATAATGTCTCTATGTATGTAAATAAAACCTTATTAACGTCATTGATGGAAAATTCAAAACTTTTCAGCCTACATTGGTATGTCGCCAGAAAACAGTATCGTTCAGTCTGGGGGGTGTTTATGACCACGAGACGAAGGAAAGAGGGGAGAGGGAGGGTGAGAATAGGCTGCAGGGGTGACGAACAATGGGAGAACGTGAAGGCATCCACTTGTCGCGCTCCCACGGCGACAGGTCCCGGAGGCTGCGTCTGCGCAAAAAAAAACCTTTTGAGCCTTTGAGCTTTGAGCTTTACTCCGCCTTTCAATCTGAATTGTAAAAACATAAATCGTGTTTTTATTAAATAAGAGCTTTTCTGCTTACTTACTTAATTGTTCTTTGAAGGAAGCGAGGTGTGAAATTGTGTAATGCTAATTTAATTTTCAGATAGTTTTGTTAGCTGATAGTTACAGATGTATTGTTTTATTAGTTTCATTGATATATAAAGGTAGATTCGAATTACGCTCATAATATAATACCGTCACAAGACCAAAAATCGTAACAACAAAAATCAAAGTAAACGCAGAGACAACAAAAAATAAAAGAATGTTGATTTTTTTTTACGTAATTCAGATCCTGCTTGACGAGGTAGTAAATAGACACGAGTATAATTAATCAATATGTTTTAAATTCACGAATAGCATTTATAAACGCCAAGCGCCGATTAATTATGTAAAAAAAGTATCTCTATGCGTCCAAAGAGATACTTTTTTTTAGTAATTAGCTTAGTGCTTAAAAAGCTACTTTAAAGAGATAGAACAAAGTAGCAATTGATTTGAAGTGCAATTTAAGTACCTAAATAGTATGTTAAGATTTAGGTTTTTATCTAAACAATGCAAATAACCATAATATAGGTATTACCTAGTGCATACATCAAATTTATTTTATGTATGCACTAGGTAATACCTACCTATTGCTATTCTTATTGTTTGTTTTATGTATTGAAATATATTTATTGCACCAATAGGTAGGTAAGGTGCAAAGAAATAAGCAATTAATAACTGTTTTCAATCATGTGCCATCCAGTATATGATTAACTTTTAGTTGATAACATTCACGGCACACCCTCGGCGATATAATTAAGTAGGTACCTAATTACCTACGTATCTAATTTAATCATACATTTAGAATTATTCAAATAAAAACCGTCTTCTGTACATTTATTTACGTCGAACCATTTCACGTTGACACAAGAATTTTTTACTGAAATTGATGACCTGAAGCGAAGTTTGTCACTTTGTCACAAACCCGACGTAAACGACTATAAGTAATGGTTCAAGATTTATGTTTACTACAGATTAATTAACTTACGGTGCTATTAATGGCTTAGGTATTTATATAACCACTTTATCGTTCGACCACACAGAGGTCCAAATCGCAATAACACTGGGCATAAAAAACGACGCGGCAAAAAGCCCCGAGTCACCTTGGAGGCGGGAGTAAGGAACTCAGGTAGTGAATTGCTTCATTTTGAGTTATTTGGACCGCCATTTAACGTTATAATGTGATTCGATAAATTGGAACGTACGCTCGGACGTGACGTGACGAACAGTAAATGTATTGTTGTTGAGTTTTTGATGGCCGTTGGAACGAGGCTCGTTTGTTACCGACTTTTTATTACGTAAAATAGGTAGCGTAATATGCGTTTATGATGTAAATTTTGAAATGTGCGACTTTGAGCTTTTATTTGATTGATTCTTTTTAGAATATTATCAAAACTGTATCGACCGTTCTTCCTAATGATTAATCAAAAATTCCTATTCCTAAGTCTCATTAAACCAAACCAACCAACACATTGTTAATTTCTCACCAAGATAAAGTTACTTATAAAAACATAAACTGTGTTAAGATAATCAATAGCACGTAAACGTGTCGTCACGGCTACCTGTGAAATTAGTTGTCGAGACGAAGAAATTTATTTGTGCCGGTAGACGCATTGTGTCCTCACGTTTCGGACTATTGTCCAGTGGGCGCTGGCCAATTTGCGTTTGGACTGCATTAGGCACCTTGCCGTGCAATTGATAGAATAATATTGTTTTAGTTGTACAGGTATCTTTTGGAAGATTAAGAAAAAAAAGGTGTAAGAAAAAAAGGTTAAGTGCCAGGTTGATTTGGCTTTGGGTTCATGGGTTCCATCGATATTTTGTATTGGCGTAGTATCTGTTTAATTTATTTTTGTTATTATAGTCCTTTGGTCACATCTCATCCTCATAATTATCACTTCCTCATGTTGTCTTTCCGCGCTGCCATAAAATAATAAAAAGCTCTCTAAGACATGGTATCTTTTATGGCAGCTGAAACCTGAAGAAATATTTTAAAATTGTTTGCCTTTCAGGATTTCAGATCAAAAATTAGCTGAACCACGATGTAAACGAGGGGATTTTGGATTTTGCGACTAAACTACGGAATCCAAAACGTTGAGACGTTGAAAAAATAGTACAAGAGTACGCGGACATAAACACCTCGAGTCAGAAACGATGACAATGCGTAAAGTGTTTTTATGACTTCGTAAATATTAAGTGTCCCTAACAAAAAATATTCGTCAACAGGCTTTGTTTACAGGTGTCGCGTATTCTCATAAACCTTTTAAATATTGAGGTGTGAAATTAGGAATAACGAAATGCATGGGTCTATAATAGTATTTTCTTTGCAGTTTCGAATACAACAATAGTGGCGACTTAAAAGTTATTTGTGTACTTGTAGGTTTACCTTTTGATTGGAAAACAAACAGTCCATTGAAGTGGTGCAGATACTAGTACGATACTAGTACTGCCATGGGAACCTCAGACCAGGGGGTCACCCCTGGTCTGAGGTTCCCATGGCAGCTAATGCTGCGATGCAGGTGGGTCATTATAACAATCTGGACAGCATTGCTTTAACTTCTCTCTCTCGAAAAGTAGGTTTATTCAAATTTGAATCAAAGACATTAGGTGCTCGTCGTTTTAAAAAATATTTCTTAAAGATGAGCTTTTTATGAAGGTTTTCATGAACTGCGCGGCCACCACTGGTATGAAAACAGTTCGAGTCGATTGTTAACGCAGTCGTAAACATCGAACAAACTTCTGTTCGATTAAAAATCGATTATGCACTTGAACTCCAAGAATTCAATTACACAGTTGACGTTCATTTTCTTGATCATAACCTTGAACGGAGCACAGCAACTATAAATTATTGATAGATATTGAAGATTATTGCAATCCAATGTTTCTTAATAACCGTCAGCCCAGCATTCCATTTATTTGACATCATTGTTCATATTGTTGGAGTGTTTCCATGAAGGTTTGTGCATTAGGTCGGGGTGGAGCGTTTAGCCCCCGCGCGTGTCGTGGGAGTGCCGGCCGCGTGCCGCTCCCATCACGCGATACACCCCGACTCGATTGATCAGTGTTATTTGTTGCGATATTACTGATATTAGTACACTCATTGTCTACATGCGGTTAAGTGCAGTTCAAAACAATAGTTCGAGCTTTCTATAAACCCCTTGTGTTAATATATAAGTTAACTAATCTGTAGTAATTTCGCATTGGCTATGCGATTGTAACGATTGGTATGAAATTACAGAAACAATGATTCAGTTACACACATAGCAGGAATACGTATTTATTTACGTCTAATAACATTAAATTGCAAACTACGAAACCCAATATCCTTGCCACAGGCCATAATGAACCCTCATACAATATTGGCTAGCCGTTATTGTTCCTCAGCGTGTGCTTATTGACAGAACAAACAGTTCGATTCGTGTGATACTCTCGGCTCCCACGGGAGGGCGCGAGAAATCCCTTAATTCGGACAGTGCAGGTGCGGGCTCATTACGCGCTTTTCCGGCACGTGGCGGCGCGTGCACTGCGCACATATCGACTTTAGTTTTAGGTCGAATGCGTTGCACGCACTTAGAGTATTACTTTGATCGACGTAGATTAATGGTTGAATGTTATATATTATGTATTGGTGCTTGTTATGTAGTAGATAGGCGGGTAAAGATATGTATTCTTCCTAGAGTATTGTTGAATAACTTGAAGAAGCATAATAAACTTCAGTCTTTATGTGTTTAACATTCAAAGTATGATTCTTGAGGATTTTTGTTGAATGAGCTAAGTGATAACTTTGGAAATAAATGGATAAGTACTGTTCTCTTACACTTTCTGAACTTGTTCCGTTTGCTAGGTTCTGGGGTCCTGTAGGTGTTATTTTCGTACGAATACAATGTTTCGCTTCATATTATGGTTATATTTTTGTTCAAGGCCCAAAACATTGAGTGTAACACCTATTTAACAGTCTGACTCACCCCGCTTCTCACGTTGCTTGAACCGAAGCCACAAAATTCCGAATAAGGTTGGAAAATTCAAAGTTCCGATGGGAAGCGGTGATTTCTCGTGTGAATACTGCGGCGTGGGAAGGTTGGTCGGGTTGCTCGGGTGGCTCGGGTCACAGGTCGGGATAATTACGAGCGAAGCCGAGCGTCGACGCACGCGCATCTCGGCGGGGTGCAAGGAGGAGTACCATATTCTTTGTTATTCTGCTTTGAGGGCTTGATTTTTGGTTATTGGCTAAGAAGGAACATGTATGGGTTTTAGTCAGTAGAAGTCCGACACTCCCTTCCGCTCCGCCCAGAGCGGGGGGGGGGGGGTTTGATTTTTGAGCATTACTTTTAAAAACACAAAACGGCAGTCGTTAGACGATGTCTTCAATATCTCCCATTAACAAAATCTAAATAAGACGTTTAAATCGATTTATCTTGAGAGATTCTTTATCCCTGTGACTGACCTCATACCTGTACATAAAAAAAAACTTTCACAGACCTAGCTATTAACCAAGAATTACATAAGAATGCTCCAATCGTGAGACTGATGGTGTTCCCAAAGTAAATCGCGGCATAATTTAGCTGTGAGCAGCGCAGGCGCAGCCGTGAGATAGTAGGTGTTCCTGTGTGAAGCGGCGCGTGAGAGACGCACCGAGAGGTCACGGAGATACACGAACATCAGTAAATATACCACGACTTAATATTGGTAATGAGCCAAGAATTACGAGCCAACAGAATTTAATGCCCGTTAACACGCATCTAATCCTTGTAGCGCCTTCAGGCATGGTTTAAGTGCTATTGATTTTAACAAGTTGCCAGTAGATCCAAGATCTATTAATCCGAGTTTAACAACCCTACTTCAGCTGAGGTATAACTTCGGTTTTAGAACTGCTCTTTTTATAAATCAATGGTAACATCAATTTGATATAGCCGTCTCGCTTAACAACCCTGTCTAGAGATTAATAACATGGCTCCCACATAGGCGAGGGGTTTTAATTCGCAATAAGCGTAAAAGGCATTTAATAATGCAGACGTCCGTCCACGTGCGTGTATTGTGAACAAATACCTAGCAATCGTAGTAATGAAGGAGCGGGGGTGGGGGTGGGTGGTGAAGGTTAGGGGGGGTCGCGTGGCGGCCACGTGACAGTTTTACATTACCGCCCGCCGCTCGGGGTGATTTACATTCGGTTTT
Source organism: Cerastis rubricosa (assembly GCA_949152445.1). Taxonomy (NCBI): domain Eukaryota; kingdom Metazoa; phylum Arthropoda; class Insecta; order Lepidoptera; family Noctuidae; genus Cerastis; species Cerastis rubricosa. The sequence goes on along the minus strand of OX424542.1, from coordinate 8,760,877 downwards.
TTCGAGGAAACTTTTCACTGATTAAAAGACAATATTACTTACATAAAATTGATAGTGAAAGTTATTGATGGCGGTTTGTTTTTGAAGGTAATGAAATGGGTTATTTAAACATAGTGTTTAAAGTTAGATTATAGGGTTTGGAGTAATAGAATTTAGCAAAGGTTCATGTTTCCTGAAAATGTAACCTCGTCATAATGCATTTTGGTATAAAAAACTGTAAATAAGCTTAGAATGTATTTCTGAATAAGTAAAAATCCCATTCAATGACTATTTCACGAAAGAGCCATTCAAAAGGCTTCCCTGGCGCTTTCACTCTAATGATACAGATTTAGATTAAAAAATACTCGTTGTATTTTTTAATCTAAATCTGTATATACGTCAAGAGGAACTCTAAAAAGAGTTTTTAACTACGTCAGCAAATCAAAATAGCCTTTTCCTTGTTAATTTGTTATCCCCCATTATACAAGCGTGACGAAAATGGAATCAACTTTTATGTTAAAAATGTTATTGTTAAAAATAATTGTGTCCTTTGTTTCGAAAATAACAAGCTTCAGGGGTACCTTGGCGTTAAGTAAATAATTACATTTTTCACCGAATGTTGACATTCTTTATGTATTATGTGAAAACATGCCTGGACTACAAACTCAATTGTTACCCACTGAGAAATTGCAACAGTGCACGAACCATTAAACAAAGAACCCACATAACGATGTCAAAACGAAACTCCCACAGATTTATAACAAAAACTGTGTCGATTTTCCCACAATCGTTGTTATAATAAAGGCTGGGGATCAAACGGATTGGATCACCCTGTGCGCGTGGACTGACGTCACCCCGCGAATGCAAACCAATATACGAAAAACCCCAATTACATACAATAGTTCTCTTGGAAGTTAGAACAGCGAGAGGTCGAAGTAAGCTGGTGGGGCTGCAATGTTCGTATGGGGTGTTTTGACATGGCGTGGGAGCCGCCTCTATTGTGAAGGTACTTAACTCTGATAAAGGAACTATAGGACCATTAGCCGGATTCGTTTTGCTCATTCGTTGTCGCTGATGAATGGACATTGGATTATGAGACGTAAAGAGATTTCGATAGAGGCACGAAGCTGGAACGAAAGCGAACGACTCGGCAAGATTAATGTTAGCGAATACATGATAAGTTAGTTTGTTGTTGTGCTTGAGTGCTTATTTATTGTCTAAGTAAGCAGTAGATATCGACTGCAACGATTACATAATCGTATGTTCCTCTAGTTATCTGATATATTTATGGTAGCATTAATTGATTTCGTTTTGCAAGCATGAGATCTCACTCTAGATTACGCATAGAATTCCCAACAAAACAACTAAAGATCGCTATCAATACTTTATCATATTGTTGCCTAAACAATAAAAAAATTCGCAATACACGTCGTCGTGTTCACAAGACTGTGCCCCATTCACGAAACCAATGAGCCGTGGAAAGTATTATTGAAATTTTCGAGCACCTTTAAATGCGATAATAGAACAGGCCAGTCCCGGGGTGAAAGCCAGGTGTATGGGTACGATATCTTGATTCACTTATGAGGGCTTTATGAATGTCGGTTTTTTTGGCGTAAGAACCGCCCTTAAACCTTTGGCGTCAATTATTCGTGACCCTAATTGCAGATGATGTGATATGAGCGTATTGTGATGCAGTTGACGGCGCTATTGCTTTATTTGAGGAGCTGTTTTTTATTCTCGGCTGCTGTGTAAAGCAGTTGTTTGGGGTTTTTAACTTTGTTTGCTATTGTAGACTTTCTTAGACGTTACCCACATTGTTACGTTGTTTTCTCATGTTGGTCCATTGAACAGATGTTCGTTACTAAATGCTGGCTTTTGAGTCGTTTTGGGAAATACTTTTGAGCAGTTTGAAACTCAGGCGCCGTTGTGTCTTCTTAGTTTAATTTGGCTCATGGCGTCACGGGACGAGACAGTTATCGCCAGGTTATTCAATTTGTATGGCAAATAACGACTTGCGTCGACAAATTCAATAGTAATAACCACACCACTCCTTATAGTTTAGATTGGTCTTTGGGAAAGGCCGACGTTCACATCATTGTAGACATCTACGGTTTGTTATGAATGACATCATGGGTACTTAAAAATCATTGAACCTATATTAATAAATTGGCCAGTTCAAGATGTGAACTAAAAATAGTATATAGCTCCATTCATTAATTGTCTTACTTGTTACGTGAGTCACCAATTTATCTCAGTTTTGGCAACAATTAGCTATGATTATAATTGTATGACATAAGTCTATTCTTCTTTTATCTTTAGCGCAGTCTTAATATCTTGTTATTAACAAACTATGTTCGCGACAAAAGTTCGTAAGGGTCATCTAACATAGAACGAGCATTTATTAAACAGCTTCTACTAAGTATAGTTTTCCAAGGAGTGCCACCGCATTCTCAACCTTGCAGTCTTGTCTAAGAAATTATTTACAACCACTGACTGAACTAGACCTTGGCACTTGACCGTAAGGGTAACATGTTAGCTTGTAATAAGTTCAGTTAAAGCTACCATGTTACCCTTACTTGGGAAGAGACTGGATCCCACCACACAGGGTATATGTCGGTAGTGTGGAGTGAGCAAAACTATCGCTTGTCATCATTGTCTTTTGTTAATAGAGTTTTTTATTAATATTGCACCTTGTTATGCAAACTGAATATGTTTTTATAATTTGTTTTATTTATAAATTTATAGTATAGACATATTTTTTGTATGGAAAAGCTTTTCATTGATAGCTGTCAAAAATTACTAGTCTTGATAACATTTTTTACCGTTGCGGAACCTCCCAAAAACTGCTCAGTTGCATATGCTTAGGCAAGCTGCTAGGCCAGCTCCCCTATAAAATCAGCAGCCCAGTTGGTCTGTATGTGAATCGCGGTGCGTTGCTTTTCACACCGTGCGGCAAATCGCAGCTGCGACGGACACTCGCGCTTACAGCTGCCGTCGCGTTTGTATGCAAACGCCCTAATAAACTAACACTTTTTATTACTTGGCGCTCTATGGGCGTATTATGACCTCGTAGATTACAGCGCTAATCCCGGTAGATAAGACGCCTCCCGTGCAAAGAATGGAAGACGTTGAGAATGTTCAACGAGTGTCTTATGGAATCGTTCCCAAGGAACCATTGAGCGTGTTTTACTATTATTTAGTACTGTAATACTGCATTTAGGCAGTATGATGCATATTTTATTGTCACCTATCTATGTGAACATTCGGAGCCCCTTCGGAACATGTGAACATCTTTCAACTGGTAACTCAAGTGAAGTGTAATTGACATTGACGCCGTAATTATACATTTGGTCATCTCCTAATTGAAAGCGTTACTATGATTTACCACTGACACTCCATTTGAATGATACCTCATTATCATCGTTCTCTTGCCCTTTATCCCAATTCATTTGGGGGCGGCGTAGCATGTCTTCGTCTTCCATACTTCTCTATTCCGCGTCATATCATCAGACACCTCCTTTCTTGTTATATCATCCTTCACGCAGTCGATCCATCGTTTCTTTGGTCTTCCTCTACTTTTATACCCATCCACATTCACACTCAAAACTTTCCTCACGACATTTTCCTCATTTCTCCGAATCATATGCCCATACCACGACAACCGATTATCAAGTACCTTGGATGAATAACTCTATTTCCTATTCAACGCAAACCAAGGAAAATCGTGCACTCTCGTCACTGTCAAGTCTTTATCTCGCCAGCAGTGCAGAATCACAGATGAGCACATTAAACAGTATCTGAAGCGAATGTGTTCAGCTGCGGGGCATCTGCGCATGTGCCGCTCGGACGAGGTCCACATGGCTGGCTGCTGGGCCAGATGACAGAGCTCCGTTGTTGAGCTATATCTGTGCGCGCACGTGGCGCATACGCAGACGCACAGGGCGGCCCGCCCTTACGTAGGATACATGAAGACTTCGCTCTTTTGTACTTATTTAAACGTTATTTTAGAAGCCAAGATTGGAGTTATAAACGATGGTGTGTTATGTACACGGGGTGGAAAGGACACCGACGCATAAACGGTGATCGTACCTATTCTGTACATCATTCTGAACACCACATAAAAGTTATTATAATATGTATAAATAATATGGTAATTTAGCGAAAAGTCAGCTGTTTCCCACAAAAGTGCAATACTTACACGTTCTAAATGAACAAGAGCAGATATTTTTTCAAATACCGATGAAAAATTTAGATGTGGGGGGGGGGGGCGACAAACACACAATCGGGTAGACATCGGGTTCGGGTAGACAATCGGGAGAAATCGCCACCATTGCGGTACAGTTTAAAATTAATTCGACAGCCATAAAAAAATAATATGTGTACCTTAACTAGTCTTGCAAAAAGTCGGTATGCATGTGTAAATCTGTCTAATGTTCAATATTGCAAGACTGACTTCTGAGAACTTGAGTCCTCCTTTTATAGCATTTCACTTCTAAACTTTTTAAAACAGATGTCATTTGATGCCCAAATCGACATAACGGGCATGATTCGTATTTTGTTATTATCAAACGGTACAGTCTAATCAAAAACAGCCACAAAGGTAATAACATACCATGATATGCGCTTCTATACAATGTTGTAAAGGTGATCACGGTCATATAATTTTATAGCGGCTTTACGAGTTGGTATTGGCTCAACTTATTTCAAAAATAGATTCTAATTTCAAATGTTATTAAAGGTGGCCAGTGTTTAATAGTGTTGTTTTTCAACGGTAGGGTTCAGGTTCAGGAGTTGTCGGATATTTAATATCGTGTGCTTCATGAAAAATGCTAGGAATTAATGGAATCACAATGACAAAACAAAATGTATCACGATTGTATGGCAGATTGTATGTTCTAAGCAGAGATGTAACGGTATACGTATGGCGTACGGTATGGCGTAGTTATAGACACACTCACTTTTCGCCAAGTCCCATAAGCCTGACCTTTCCTAGCCAGAATCAAAACTCCCTGGCGTCAAAACGCAGTAACTTTGTACTGTGTGGGAATCAAACGCAGGGCCTAATGATAAGCAATAGCAGTAGCAACCGCAGTACCAATGAGATAGTTCTGAATTTGAGAACGAGAACTAAATTCGTTGTACTAAATTAACGTCAAAGTTCAATTTTGTGTTTGAGATAACAAAAAAAATTACAAACGAAAATATTCGACATGTTTCTATTCTTTTAAACGGTATAAATAAATAATATATTCTTTGAAAACGAACTACTGAAACATTTGGTCTGCGTGCTTAGAATGGAGATTTGACTAAAGATAACTCGGCAGAACAGTGAGCGACTTAACAAGTGTAAATCTGCGACACACATGCGCTCTCTTCGACGTTTTTTTATATCCACTATCCGTAAATATTGTGATTCTTTTACTAAAGTATGGCTTGTTAGTTACGGGAGCGGATTTTTTTACCAAATATACTAGCTAAAGCAAATAGGGAAGGAATCAGAAAGAGATGTTTTTATTCAATGTAACTGTGTAGGCATGTGAAAGGAAGTTTTATATAATGTATAGTACCATTGTGTGCGAATCTGATAAATCTTTATTACTCCAATAAAATTCAACGGTATTACGATAAAGTATGATGTACTTGACAGGTAGGATGTACTGGATTTTGTTTTATTGCATAAAATATTATGGTTACCGTAAATCATGTTAGGGATTAGGAGAGAGCAGTGGCCTAGTGGTGGCAGCCCCGACTTACGAGCAGTAAGCCGTGGGTTCGAACCCAGGCAGGCGCATTACTTTGTGTAATTTATTTTATCACCGCTGCCCTCAGAAGCTGTGAAGGAAAACATCATGAGGAAACTGGCATGTGCTAAAACTAAAAATTCTAAGATATGTGACATCTACCAACCCGCACTGGGCCCGCGTGGTGGATTACAGCCCTCATAGAGAGGAGGCCTGAGTCCCAGCAGTGTGAACATTATAGGCTGATGATTATGTTAGGTATTGAAACGTTTTATCGAGCCTAACCAAAAGCGCTGGGTTGCCACAAGCAAGGTTCGTAGTAGTTTCAGTTCTTCGTGACACTTTATTGGTAGTGTTGTGAGGGGAGTACTGACCATTCCCTACCAATAGTTCAATGTATAATAATATTCTAACGAACAAGAAGCTGGACTATAAATGGCTTGATTGATATCACATAACAAAGTACGCACGTGTAACATTTCACATCTGGGCACATTCAGGACTCATTGTCGGACCCCCGGCATTTCCCCTGATTAATGATAGCAACACTGTGTCAATATTTGCATAAGAAACGGACAAGAAAGGAACTTATCATCCCGCAGATCTCGCTTGCTGGTACATTTGATGACTTTCGTGTTGAATTACGCTTAAGTTTATGGAAATTTTTGGATTTTGAGTTCTATTTTGCTGAACGTAACACCCTATTTTATTCGCCAACTTATCGTTTCAGGCATTTGATTGAAAAGGGAGCTTAATGTGGTCTAGTAAGATTCATATTAGAATGACTGCTTGCAAGTCCAAGATGCGACGCAGACGTCAAGATCCGATGTAAACTCGTCAGGCGCGTCAATAAAAATATTCATTGGCTCACACTCTATTTAACAGTTGATGAGACAACCCTGCGAGATTTATCAAGGATGTGCCAGATAGTGTTTCTTGAAACCCACAATACTAAACACGTACTCCTTCCTACATACATTTTACTGGTGTACGTGGAGATGCTATCTAACTGTACACCGTGCTTTGTTTGCATAACAAGTGTCACAGAAATAACTTTAAGGATCTATTTTGTCTTCTACAATTTGAAACAGGAAACATTACACATAAAACTCAGTCGTTAAACTCCTTATCTCAGTAATCAGAATAACATTACTTCGTTAAACTTATCAATAGGTAATAATTGCGGTGACTTGAATCATAGATATGAGTAGTATCATGATTTATTTGGTTGTTTTTAATACCAGCATAGCTTTATACCTAAGCGAGAGCTAAGTGCAAAACCGGTGCAAAATTTTGAAGGACGAAAAATGTGATATTTTAATTTTCGATTTTTGCGATTGCGCCATCCCTAGGCTTCGTAAGAGCGGTCCACATAAGCGGGCTGATTGATGCAATGAAAAATGACGCGACAATGTTTTGAGAAATTGCGTGCTTGAGAGCTTTGTAGCGGACACAGAATAGGATTTTATTACTTGCATAATTTAATACGCGCGATACGAACCGGACCGCGGGAATACTTTGTATGCCTTTTGTACTACACTTGATAAGGGAGATCACCTTTACTTTCCGCTTATGATGTCTGAAAAGAATGTCATTTATCTGCGTCTTATTTTTAGGAGTCATTTTGTTAATGTCATTCATGGACCTTGTGGACAAGTACATAGGTACATTTATTACACAGCATGTTAATACGATGTTTTAACATTGTTGACATTTAGTACTGTGAACAGCGATCATGGTTACTCATTAAAATTGAAAAGCAAACTTTTGTACGAGGTCTTTCGAAAGATTTTCGTAAGCCATGCTATTATCGAAGATTGATACTTGGACCAGACAGAACTAACGATTAGCGGCGCGCGGTCATTTACTATTGCCTCACTAATAAGCTGGTGGAAGCGCCGTAATGACGTCGCGAACATTCGTCACCGCGCGGACTGACCGACTCCCGCGCAGGTGTCCGACCACAGCCTACTGTCTGCTGTCTCTACTCATTTGTTCGCGTCAAACGACTGTTATTTTCGACCAGCTCATTTTACAAGCGCTCCACATATCCAATCTATTATAAGTTTTCTTTTTCAGTTCAATAATAAGTCTGAATGATTGAGTAACCTGAAGAAGTAAATGTGGTACGGAAATCTTTCAAATTGAAAAATAAATTAGAATTTTCGTTAAATATCTGGTTGATGACAAGGGTTTCACATAAATTGTTGTTTAGTGGCAGTATACCACATTGGTTGTGAGTTGATGAAAGCTCAAATGCTTCTGTTATGTTTCATCGAGCTCTATAATACTATTTATTTTACCGTGTAGTCCTTCAAATAGGGAAAAGTTTATAATGACGTCAATACAAATGAAAACAAAAAAGATTTTACTTTGTTGAACACCTGAGCAAAGGTTGTGGTCAGGACAAAGATCTATACACAGACAAAGACATCCGTGTACCGAACGTACTAGAGTCTAGACACACGTGGGCTCACTGCGCAGATGCTAATAATTACCGGCACCTAACAATTATGAGGAATAAGGAAACAATAAGACATTTACTGCTGCAGTTTATTGTTGGCCGCCCGCGCTGTTCCGTTTGACGGAAACGCTGGCCACATTTGGCGATCACCTTTCTTTAGAAAGCTATAAGCGCTAGTTGTAAAACATTTCATAAAACAGTCGTTATCTCGCCATGTGCGCTGCAACTGCTGGGTTCCGTGCCCATACCGGTGCACGTGTAAGGAAGCTAGCTCGCAAATCTGTGCGACACATTGGCGGCGTTATCAGAGGACTCTCGCACATGGGGACCAGTGATAACATTGTGAGGGTTTGTTTGTGCTGGCTGAAGGCGAAGCTTTCGAGCAAACTTCTGATTACAGTTGAGCTACTGTTCTAGGTTTCCTTTAATCGTTTTCATGATTATGTTGCACTGGGAATTTTGGACTTTCCTGTTAGTCAAAACGATAAGGTTAGCACTAAGACGGATTTTCCAACGTATATGTGATTTGCTTATTAGGTAAAAAGAAAAACACATATAGGTTGGAAAATCCGCTATTCGGATTATCATATCAAAACACCGAACGAAAATAATCCAGTATCGTATATTAAATTTTCAAGCAATAACCTAATCTAAATATTTTTATCGAATGCACTGGTAATAATCGTAAAACGACGTGGGCGAATGTCCTGGCGCGTACCATGTGACCCGAATTCGTCGGTACATTCAGGTGCACGTATATTGTGCCTATTGTCGTTAATCAGGCTTAAGATAATGAGCTAATCTAATGAGTAAATCATTGTTATCTACAGCTACAGTTCCACGTGTGATGCTAGAGTACGAGTTAGGTACCAGTGTGTCATCGCCTGCACCTGCTTAATTATGTTATTTGTTTCTGCGTATCAGGTATGTTTCGCGGATTTTGTCAGTGATAAGGATAAGGTCAGTCACTTGTAGGTAATTAAGTACATTGTTATTGAGTGCATTGGAGATTATTTGTTAAGTACATTACAATGTTAAGTACTTTTAACATCCACAACTATCCACGAAAACTTCGTGATTTAGCAAAGTACCTTTTCATTACTCATACTCTGAAAGTAGGTCTGAAGTAGCGTGAGGAGCGGGATGAAAGTAATACTTTTCAACCCTAGGGAGAATCGCTTTCAACTGACAGATGACAAATTATTTTTTAAAAAACTAGTTCTAGTTACACATGTTTTTTGAACCATGTTCCAACTTTCTATGCAGCCACGATGTAAAATTGAAATAACTTAAAGTTAAGTATTGATTAAAGAATAATTTTTTTTTATATAACTTTATTATAATTTAATTCCAACAATTTCTTTAAAATAAGAGATATAATAGATAGATAGAGTTGGGCAAAATATTTACATTTTTTCAATGATGATTATGAAAAATAATGGCTGAATAGCTTGCTGGCCACAGGAAAAAAACTAAACAGGCAGGAAAGCGGCAATCCGAAATATAATTTACTAATTTTTTCTTTAGCTAATTCATGTTTTTATTTTTACTTTCTTTGTATTCGGAATGAAAAGCACAGTGTTTACCTCGGGTTAAAGACTAATCTAGTCTCGGGACTAAATAAGTTACTTTAACCCCTGGGGTAACAATGACCTGAAATACTATTACTCTACATTGTTGAGCCTTTACTGTCTATACAGTTTTCAGCAGTTTCAGCGTTTATTCTTCTTACCACTTAACAATACTGTACTGCATACATAACATCTCGCCTGTAATCCCCGGAGGGTTCGGCAGAGGTGCACTTAATACCCACATTTCGCCAGTTTTGGTTAAGTCTCATGTAATAAGAGGCGAGCCTATTGCTATCAAACTGGCACGTATCCAGACTCCGTGGCTGCTACTTAGGAATTCCTGATGGAAAAACCCGATAAGACTTTGCTCGACCCGGGAATCGATCACAGGACTTCATGCTCAATAGTCGCGCTTACGACTACTCGTCCAACGAGGTAGTCAGTATAGTGTACAGTGCATCCTTATTGCGTCTTTTTAAACGTAAATTCAATCTTAAAAGTTTAACCAGAAATATCAGATTTGAGTGGTAATAATATAATCTCAATGGAAAACAAAGGTCATTGAACTGTCATAAAAGGTTTGCTATTTGTATATAAACAATACAGGCACATAGACTACAGCACTATTAGATGACGCATAAAAAAATCGCATACATTACCTTTTATCCTCCGATGTAATAACCATGAGTTCGGTCGACAGATGTGCTGTGATAACGTATCTGCGTAATAAGAAGGGCAACTGTTGTGATACGCTGCCGTAATTGCTATGCCATCGTGTTGAAACAGTACTCCAAACGTTATCAATCAGTGCTGGACTGCTGGCGCTCTTGTGCCTAATTACGGCCCTGGTTAATCCCGAAACATGTTGATTAGATTGTTGACGGACGTAACAATGCACCCAGTTGCTAAAGTTTGTGATAAAAGTGTTAATCCAACCTGGTTATGGTTACACAACATAACATAATAGTAGGTACACCCACATTTCACCAGTTATGTTTAAAGTCCCATGTAACAGGGGGCGATCCTATTGCCATCAACCGGGCCCAAATCCAGACTCCAGAGTTAAGGTTAATTACCTACTCACTCCCTCTAATGAGAGGGAAATCTAGACGGAGAGGAGGCCTGTGTCCAAGCAGTGGGAATATTAAAAGGCTGATGATGGTGATGATGACTCACTAAAGGTAACTATAATATGGTAAAACATTCATCTGTATAAAATTTCGAAGATTACATCTTTTTCCACTACTTGTATGTGAAGAATATTATTTAATTGAACCGAAAATTCTTCCCCGAAAATCGAAAGCTCTGGAAGAATGTAGAATTTTCTGTTTAAGTATTTGAAAATCAAATCAAACCACTCAAAATGTAAGTGGCGAGCACAGAGATATCCGAAGTATGTTTTCTGACCCATTTGCTTACCTTCATAACAAATACTTTTTGAGCAGTGTATAAGTGCACCTGTTACATAATCCCCTAACATGAATGCGAATTTCAGATAGTTCATAGAGCATAATAAGGAAATGCTCTAGATTCGCGACCACAACACTGCATAATGTACTAAATTGTGAATAACTAGCGATAAGATTTAGATGTGGACTTGTATCCATTCACTGATACATATATTTCCTTCTACAGATCCGTTAGGACATTAGGTATACGATTTGTTTTCGAAAGTTGTGCATTTTTCATAATTTTGAAGTGAGTAACAAAATAAACCCAATGACTCATTTTTGATTTGGGCCAAAACGAAACAATCTGAACCGATTAAGAACTGTAAATCGAGGACAGATAATCTTTTGGCGAACAATAAAACATTTGAACAATAAGGCATTATTGTACTAGGAGCGCATAAATTCAAGGATGTTGAGTCCCACACGTGCGATCGTGCGTACAGCTGCGAGCACGTGTGCTGTGTATCATCTGGTGAATCCTACGCATCTACCCAGGTGGCTTCGTACTTCTATATGTATTAATTTGGGACTAAAATATACAACTTATCATGTGATTATTCAATGGCAGGAGAGCGTGGCGTTTTATTTGGATCAGAAAAAATGTGAAGTTTGCTATCAGATTGTGAGTTAAAATTACAATAAGCACCTAAAGTTGGAAATATTCCCACTGAACAAAAAAACAAGGAGTAATAAAACAAAAGTTTTTCAACTCGCACACATTTTCCATTTCGTGAAAGCAGATGTTTAGCAATAAAGCCATCTGACTTTACAAGCGCTTATTTGTAAAACAATTGGAAATGCCCAATAAGCCCCGCTACAAATCCCCCATATGTTTTCGTAGTAGGTGCGTATCGTAAAAATATATAAACGAGTGTTTCTTTCACCAACAAATGTTTCTTCGGTTCTCACGTCCATGTGGACTGCAGGATTTTGGGCAATCGTCATGGAACACCAAGAATCTGCTTTGCACATGGTGACGAGGGGCGGCTCGTTAAAAGTTTTGACTTCCAGTAATTTCAAAATTAAATGTACTTAAAATGGTTCTCGTGTGACTAATCTGTGTGTCTAAAATCTGAACACTGAGATGTCTTTTGTTATTTTTTAAAACTAACGAAACTTCAGGAGTTTCAGCCGTTTGAAAAATGAAATATGTAGGACAATCTATTACAAAATTAAATTAATTCTTTGAATTCCAAACCACCTATTAAAATGTAAAGCGCTTTCCTGGTAATAAATATTCTAGCTAATTATGAAGAATGGCTGAAGTGTCGCTGGCCACCTATAAATATCCTCAATCATATTTTCGAGTTCACCTAAAAATGTCGGAATTGGCGTTGTCGAGACAGGGCGACGGAGCGACACGCCGAAACTCTATATCACCCGGACTGGACGTATCGCCGTGACAAAGTGGACAGTTTTTACACGTTTTAAATAAACTTCTGAGGTGTCAGCCTAGCTTGATACTTTCACATTTCCAATATTACGAGACGTGCACTCAATTTGCATTTTTATTATGTAAGTCAATTAATCTAAATTCTTATGAGCCTCGTAAATTCATAGTATATAATGATAATAGCGATAAATACTGCGTATTAGATACGCAGTATTTATCGGTATTGTTAAATCACTGCCTCTTAAAATACAGGTGATCCCAGTTTAAGAGGCAGGGTTATATAAATTATTGTACAGATTTTGCAACATTTGTATTGTTATATTAGTATATCTGTAGCTTATGTTGGTAATTAAAGAATTTATTATAATGTCGATGATGATTGAACAAAAAAGCTATTATCAATAAATTAGCGATCTTAGATTGAATTGTACGGTTCGGATTTTTTATTATTTTCACGTCTGTCTGTCTTAGTGTGAATACTGTGTTGTAAAGTATGACATTAGTATGGTAATGTCTAGTATATTTATGGGTGTCTATTGTCGTTAAAAATAATCATTCATTTGGTATATAATGATATTCATTAACATCCGGCCGGACGGACCTGGGCTTTGTGTTCAGTGCGTGTCCAGTTTGCATAACTGTGTCGTGACTCGCGAATTCGTTTTTTTTTCTACAGTATATCTGACATCATTGTTTGCTGCAGCCAAACTCTAATCATGTAAATGTTAAGACGTAATTCTTTATTTAATCTGCGTACATCCTTGTTATACTACGTACTCAAGTTACTTAACACTGTCTATGACTAAACCAGCCATATACTTCGGAGTGGTATTTGTTTGACATGGCTATGATTCATCATGCAGTTAAAAAGTTAATGGTCGTTGAGATTTATATGCTTTAGTTACCGCAGGCCATCCAACCAACTCGTAAATAATATTAGCGTGTATCATTTGTTATAGACCAAGGAGCATATATTCACGAATCTCCGTTTCTTAAGTACCAAAATATTGGCGCATGTGGGCATCGCATGTGCGTGCAAGACAAGGGCGCTTTGAACGCGATGCGCTGGCGCAGGCGGCGACAGCGACACCGCTGTGGAGCCACGTGCTGGACAGATTGATCATCACACATGTGCTCTGCTCATACGCTGAACATACGAGTACTGTCTAGTGTTTGCTTTGATTCGCTATCTATTATGTTGTTTCAGGTCAGATGAGTAATAATTAATAAAGCTAGAATGTTTGTCGTTAGGCAAACGAGTTTGAAAAGAAACATTTGTCGTATGAGAACAGAAGCTGTGCTTTGACTATTAACGCTCAGATGATCGAAAATTACTGTGTGAAACATGACAACAAGAAAGGGGATGTATAATAGGATTCTATTCTATTAGGATGGCTCATAGGATTTAAATAACAAGATCCTGGGGACGACCTAGCACCTCGAAATATGTAACAACGTCCTGGGGACGACCTACCGCCTCGAAATAAATAACAGGGTCCTGAGAACGACCTAGCACCTCGAAATAAATAACGAGGTCCTGAGGACGACCTACCACCTCGAAATAAATATCAGAGTCCTGAGGACGACCTACGAACCTGAAATAAATAATAGGGTCCTGAGACTACGTGGCACCTCGAAATAAATTGGGATAGTGACAAGAGGATGATTGTTGATGGTTTATAAAAAAAATCTGTCAATGCTTAATTCTTCAAGTGTGCCACATATAACTCTTAACAACTTGAAGGAGATCGAAAAGAAAATTGGAAAGTAATGTCGACATTAAGCTTGGCTTTATGGACATGAATCGAAAACCGGTACAGCTATAATCTGAAATGTACCTGCCGAGATCTTAATGTTACTATTAACTAAACGTTTTCCATAAAATACAAAAACGTTTTCAATATCGTATCGTAAAATATAATAACTAGATGGAAACCATTACAAACACTTTACTGTTTGAAATGGTTTCGGTTTAGGGATCGAGCAATTTCAATTCAAGCGTTTTGTACATCAACGGACTCTCTATAGTATTGGTGTCTTGGTGGTGGCAGATGTCTACTTGATCGTCTATTCGAAGCACTGGTGGAGAATGCCACCGTTTCAAGTGGCATCTGCCTTCCTCTGGTGGTCAGATGCATCCACTACCAGTAGTGGTAAATGAAAAAAATAGGTACAACTGCCACTACTGGTGGCAGACCTGTGCCGGGAAGACCGGGATAAGCCCTTCATTTGTAATGCCGAAAGCTTTATTGAAAAATCAGATCGGACAATAGTGACGTCACTGGAGTAATCTCGCGATCTACGTCACGTCGAGTATCAAGCCATCGCAGATAGCGCACGCGCATCGAGCAGAGACAATGGCGTCGCTTGATCCAGCGATACTGGCCCTTTGTAGTCGCCGACTGCAAACTGGCAATTCTAACAGATGCTTACAATAGGCTGGATTCAATTGTGTACTAACTTATGTATGTATAATTTGTATAATCCTACATAATATTCTCAAATCTACCATTTACGGCGTTTCAAACATAACCTCTTCATTTTCTCACTGAATTGAGTGTCGTCAAAAACCACAATATTTACTTTATCACTTTGATGAATGATTAAAAAATGGTGTCACCTGCAACCAACTATTTATTTCTTTTTCCAGATATCGGTATCAGGCGCAATAATGGCCTTAAGAGGGTAGGTCCACTCTAGATAACGTGGAATTATTTCATTAAGCATATTTTTTCATTGCGTCATCAGTCACCAGTGTTACATTCATTTTTATCAGTTCTTCTTTTACTTAATGTTACTAAATATGAGCTAGTGATTCAGCTTGTATAGCAGTCTTGAAATCTATAAATGTGGTAAGTACAGTACACACAAATGCGTAAAAATATGAACACTGCGTCAAAGTTTACAAACCTTCCACTCTTTTACACCTGGGTCCATATGAGTAGTGACGATGACGCAATCACCCAACTGGACAATGATCCACCATTGTTGTATGCAAAGGAGGAAACGTGCTTCCGGAGCCAAGGTCTGATGGCGTGCAAATTAACTAGGTAGCTACTTTTTGTATGTCGTTGATGTACATACTTGGTAGTTCATGGCCAAAATGGAAAAAATCTAGACAAAACATTTTCCGGTAGACAAAATGGCGGTAGTCAATTAAACATTTAAGGATCTACTGAGCCTTACTTATGAGTTTACAAATTGATGTTTGCCAAGGGCGACCCCCTTAGCAATCATCAATCTATATCTATACCAATAATAATTAACCCTTAATAAAATAATGGTAACTATTTTACCACCTCGTACCAGTTAAGCAGAAGAGTTTGTTTGTTTGCTTAAACGCGCTAATCTCAGGAACTACTGGTCCGATTTACACGCTACGATCAAGGAGCGGAGCAGCAATGAAAAATGTTGCGAAAATGTGACGCAGACGAAGTTGCGCGGGACAGCTAGTTATAAAAAGTCACCTCCAAGGTCGAGGCTGAATTGAGAACAGAAACTTTGCAGGTACTTAGACCGAAGTGAGCGAAAAGCTTTAAGACATTAATGTCTCAGCTAATGAATTATCTATGTAACAGATGCCAGTTATATGTATAAACTGCCATCAGAAGCACAGGGTAACAAATAATCGCTGTATAACATCACGCTATGACACGCTGAGTATAAATAGTAGTTCTGGTTACTGTTAGGGGTGTCAGCAGTGAGGCACACGTGCCCTGAAGCAGCGCAGACGCAGCCATCCGAGGGCTGCTCTGTCAGTGTTTGTAAACATCTGCTGCACTCACTTTACTTGTTTTGCAGACTGAAATATTCTTGATCATTCACTATTTGACGTGAACACGATATACTTTGTGACCGCTCTGTTCTGGTTGTTTTTACCAGTCCAATTGTGATTAACATTTCCACGTTTTGTTTAAGTATAAGGGATCTGTTATGTTTATACCCTTGAGGTTCCAATTTGAATTCCTAAGGAGATTTTTGGAGCTGATCACATGGACAGATTGAATATAATAAATAAATGTTTCGTCAGGTGGTAAATGTACCGAGTACGATAGGTCTAAAATTCAAATGTGTGTAATACTCCGGATAAAAAAGGGCCACGATTGTTGTGCGACCGGCCAGCTGGCCGGAGCGGCGTGAATTAGCAAGTTGATAGAGTGACGCAGGCGCCGCGCCGCGCCGCGGCCCCAACCTCCGACCTGCGCCGGCGCAGTTAAACGTGCTACCTAATCATATTGATGTGGAATGTTTTTGCGAAGCGGTTGTTGTGTCTGGAAAGTAAATAAAAGTAATAAAATAGTTTGACTGAGGAGACATTTGGGAGGAATTTGGTATAAAACCATTCAGCATGAGCCTCCTCGTTACCTTTGGTTTGATGGTGACAATCTGAATAGAAGATTTGTTAAATTAGCTTTAAGACTTCGTTCTGGACATTATCCATCCGCAAAGTTTGCGTTCTTGATGAAAAAAGTCGAATCACCAAATTGTATTGTTTGTAACAAAGTTGAGGACGTACAACATTTGCTGATGGATTGTGTGAAAAATAAGAAAGAGAGAGAAGAATTGCTAAGAGAACATAAATTGAACAGATTCGATATAGGTTTAATTCAGACGATTTTGTCACGCCCTAAATCAGATTTAGCAAAACAATTGTGTGGTTTAGCAGTGGTGAACCACGAATTGTTGAATTCTTAGACTATTTATTCTATTTATCAAGTTAGTATAGTGTAGTGTGTAGTGTAATTGTGTGTATGATATATATATTGATTGATATGATATAATGCTAGAAGATACAATGGGGTTGGCGTATCTGTGTGAATAAAAACCCCTAAATTAATAAATAGAAAAAAAAGAGACATTTGGGAGAAATTCTCAAGTTTGATCACCATCAGAGTTTCATTCAAGATATTGCGAAATGGTAAAAAATACTTAGATATGGGTTTAACAGTTTGCACGTATGTTCAAAGTTATTCCGATTGCCCTTGGCAACCTACACCAAAAATGTAAACTGATTCCATAATTCTGCTTTTTCCAAAATGGTCATTACTGTAGCCAAACATACGTCGCCAGGTAAAACCACGTCTCCCGACTTTATTACTTTTTACAGTCATAAGATCTGAACGCACGATTCCTGTTAAAAAAGTAAAACGACTGCTGAATATTAACGAGTGTTTGTCGTGATATCACAGCTCCGTGAAGGACCCATGTCTCGGTCGTGACCATCGCACGTGTACGGCAGCTGCACTGTCCACTGTCCCTGCTGATCCAATTTATTGGCATTGAAATGTCACTGGATACCTACTTATAGAGATTCGGGAGATACTGATTTACTTACATAAAAACATTGATTGATTGAACCTCGGTTTGTACGGCTGAAAATATTGAAGAGCACTGTGCAGTGTGTGTGTTTTGTTTGTTTGTTTAATACTTGAGCCGTTTGAGGCTCTTTTAAACTTGCCTTATAAGATTTCTCCGTAACTGGAGCTATGAAAAAAAGTCACTTCCTATACATAGTCACAAAAATATCAGAGCCAGCCAACTAAGCTTGTTTGGACGAAAAATTCTCGCACCAACCAGCTCTCGTGTAAAAGTAATCTTTTATTTAAGTGGCTTCGTCACATTCTGAATGTGTCAACAATTTGTTTGACATGTGTCGGGGACGTTTGCTCGTAAAATTGGATATTTATGGCAAAATATATTGAATTTTAAACGGCATGCAGTTGCAGGGCCGAAATATCGCCACAGATTGGACGACCTGTTCAAATTAGTTCGACAAGTAATTAATTGGCGACAAGGTCTGACAGCTAAAATTACGACAAATGACTTACACTGATTGTAATACCGCACAGTTGTCAATAAATTAATTAACTAAATTGTTACAAATGCGATAAAGTCGTCGTTAAATTATACCCCACTCGCTGCCAAGACTGTATAAAGAACAGTATGTTGGTTTAATTTGCGGGATAGAGTGCTGGTAATAATAAAACTGGGGTTTCCGATTTCACAAGATTCTAGAGGAAACGAATAGTAATTAAAGTTTGATAAACTGCTGTGGAATTTGAGACTTGAACAGAAAATCGGTAGATTATCGGTGCCTGTTGACAGCCACTCGTTATTTATTTGTTGCTATGACGTAACAGGGACCATTCTACAATAATCTAAGCGTTTACTCTATTTGTTACATCCCATAAATTATATTATAGAACGCAAATAAATGAATATGTGAAAATATGCAAACTATATCTAAAAAAAAAACGATTTACCAATAAGCACGTTAGGCACACCAAACTATAGCCAAGTGCACAGCCACAGTATAATATAGACTATATTACTTTAATGATGAAGAACTATTTTAACTACCCAAATCAGCTGAAAAACGGTCGCGAAACTAATTTCACAACAAAGAGTTAATACAGAGAACACCCATAAAGTTTTTGTATGAACACCATTTTAATGCGACCACAAACAATCGGGCCGTTCGTGTCCTAGTATCCGAGAGGAAACCTCGTAATTAGAACAGGGTAGTAAAATAACCATCAAACTTATTTGAGAGGAGTGTGTCGCTCTTAAACCTTTGCCAACCTTTTTACTTCCAAAATATCAGTGACATATCTCTAGCTTTTTGTATATAAGGCTGAAAATTCAATGTGAAATGTTTTTTCAGCAGCAAAAATGTGATGGTTTTGTGAACCAGCTTCATAAATTAGGTTGTGTATGACAGAGCGCGTTGTTGCAAGTTTTAACGATCGGAAACATCGACGGTGGGATTAACTTAGTCATATGGAAGGTCAGGTATTTAACTACACTCATAATTGTATCCCTCGTATGTATTTATGTTATGTTACTCACGTTATGTTGTAGCAGTTTTTTTACTGAAGTTATGGGTTTTCGTTAAGGCGTGATGTTTTATAAAAACCGGCCAAGTGCGAGTCGGACTCGCGCACGAAGGGTTCCGTACCATTACTTATAAAAAAGAACAAAAAAATCAGGAGCTCTCTTAAAAAAATATTTTATTCCGTGTTTAGTATTTGTTGTTATAGCGGCAATCGAAATACACAATCTGTAGAAATTTCAACTGGCTAACTATCACGGTTCATGAGATACAGCCTGGTGATCTTCGATCAATAAAGCTGGTGATAGATAGATGGATGGACGGACGGACGGACAGCAAAGTCTCAGTAATAGGGTCCCGTTTGACCCTTTGGGTACGGAACCCTAAAAATGCGTTAAGGAAATATGGTTTTTGTGACTAATTCCTATGTGTGGTAGTTGTAATGCTGTTCAAGAAAAAGACGTATGAAGAGTACTGCATGTCGGACGGCATTGGTAACAAAACCATTATAAGCTGGTCTCTTATCCCATTGGAACTGCACACTGCTCTAGCACAAGGTCATAATGTTACCACTAGTGTCGACTGTAATAATTTCTACGGTATTTATGACTTTTAATCTAATTAACTATAATTAGATCAAAAACACGAATTTCACAAGTTAATATGTAAATAGTACCAACTCTTTAAGATAAGAGAACCAACGAAAGTAATAAAACTGTTGCTGGGCACATTGGTATTAATGCCGAGATAAGAGCTTACCTTGAATTTATATTTAACAATAAAATATATTTACATGTTTTACATAATCTAGCTACAAGAGAAGAAAAAGTAAACAGGCTATGGCGCTAAATTAGACTCTACTAAAAAAAGTAATGAATATAAATGCTGATGGATGGAGAGAGAGGAAGAGGAAAACAGGAAACGATGGATGGATTGTGTGAGAAATAATATTAATGAAAAAACCGGCCAAGTGCGAGTCGGACTCACGCGCCGAGGGTTCCGTACAAACATTATTAAAAATATTTTTATTATATGATGTAACTAAAAATGTACGGTTTTCGCCATTTTTGCTTTATCTGTGCTATAAGACGATGCTTCGTACCAAATTTCAAGATTCTGAGTTAACGGGAAGTAGCCTGTAGGTTTTGACACCCTTGCGAGTGTCGAAAATTTGCGGAAATTTGCATCATAAACGCTGTATCTTTTGATTGCGTTAGTTTTGAAGTTTGATCTTTTCACAGCTCCAAGGGACAGTAGACTTGAGTATTTGATATAAATTCAAGCTTGATACCTTCACGCGTCCTTGAGAAAAAGGGTCTTGACAGACAGACGGACGGGCAACAAAGAAGATAAAAAAAGATCCTATAAAGCTTCCGTTTTTTCCTTTCGAGGTACGGAACCCTAAAAAGGAGTAAATGATTGTGAGACGGATGTCAGAGGAAAATGAAAGAATAAAATGTGTTGCGCCGACCCCAAGTAACATAAGTCTTGTAATGACGGCAGGAAGATGATGATATTCAAGAGAAAGTATTTGCTTGAGTCATGAAAATAATCTAGGACGTAGAAAAACTATCATGATCATCATCATCAGCCTATAATGTTCCCACGCCGGGACACTGGCCTCCTCTCTATGAGAGGGAATGGGCTGTAATCCAGCACGCGGGCCCAGTGCGGGTTGGTAGATGTCACATGTCTTCGAATTTTTACTTCTAGGACATGCCGGTTTCCTCACGATGTATTCCTTCACCGTTTTTGAGGGCAGCGGTGATGAAATAAATTACACAAAGTAATACGCCTGCCTGGGTTCGAACCCACGGCTTGCTGCTCGTAAGTCGGGGCTGCTACCACTGGACCACTGCTGCTCTCGTTAAACTAACGTTATTCTACATTACATTAAAAATTACCTTAAAATAATATTAATATCTGAATACTTCTGAACTTATGAGAATTAAGTATTCTATCAAAACCATTCAAATCAATTTATTCACCATCAATTTACATTGTGTTTGAAATCATTCATGAGTAAGATAGAATAGGAAATAAAACTGAATGAAGATAATATAAAAAAATAAATGGGTAGATGTATGAAAAGTGATGCAAATGTCGTAATTAAAAAACAATTTCATAATTTTATTACCTAAAGGAACTACAGGAGTCTGTGTAGACTAGTTATAAATATGAATAATATATGAATGGTGTTAGCTTTTTTTTTAAGACATTGCCCCGCACTAGGAATTTCTCTTGTATCGTGGGTTGCTCATAGGTTGCAGCTATCTCACAGCATACCAGGCCGGGACATTAATTTAGGGTCAAAGATTAGCACTGATAACAACGAGGACCTAGAACCGATAGTAGCACCATGCACTAGCATGAATAGTCTATGTGAATCAATATTCAATCTATGATTGTTATTACTTAAACGGTCTTAAACCTTGCTTTTACATATGTATTTTTCCGCGTGAATTTCGGAACAACGATGGTTTTGTACTGTTTCTGTGTGTTTTTGATGTTGTTCCTAAATATTCGTAGTTTCATTAAGCTAAGCTTTCAGAATATAATTAATTTTGTTCAAATTTTCAGCTAACACATGCAAAATTTACTAAGAAATCATAAGTTATCGGCGGCATAAATCATCAAATAAATTAAGTGCACAAACAAAAAGCAGCTGCGAAGCCAACGACATAGCACCTCACTTTATTAGTTCTCATTTAATACATAATCGATTGATATAACAACATTTTATTGATGCTTTCGTAATTTGGGGATTTCCGAGCGTTTTTATCTTTCTCTTTTAATCCCAATTTGGGTATTAACACTGAATTAATTTAAGAATATGGATGCACACATTCCTTGTTTAAGTTCTTCTAAAGATAAATCATACTTATCTTAAATGGATCTCGTTCTTGATAAGTTGAAAGACGATCCTTAAATCAACATTCTCAGGGGCGATAAGAGCAAGATTTAAGGCCTCGAATTATATTCAGCTGCATACCCATGCAAGTCATGTGCCGAAAAAGTAACTTTCTACGCAACGGCATCAACGTTGTACGGTAAAAATATGAAGGTGTTGCGCGGACGGACGCTGTAAAAAGTCAAGCACTAGTGATGTGGCTAGTTCCGGGTGCAAGTGGCTAGTGGCCGAGATAGCGCCAGCAAGACGCCAGGTGCAAGGCCAACTACGAGGAACAAATATGTGACCTCATTAGTACTATACATTATTCATTAGACGAATTCCACTTAAAAAGGCTATAATTTAATCACCTCCTGCGAACTCGATCCGCCCGAATCTTCACACCTGAGTATTCGCGCTATCTGTTCAATCCGGCCTGTTTTATGTGAATTTAAATTAGCATTGGTCATAATATTCTAGATGTACATATATGGGGCAGGTATTCTTCGCAGATCCTCAGGACAGATTAACACCTGGGTCCGCGTTCTTTATTATTCGTTTATGTTTGACCTTACGCCATAAATTTAAGTATTAATTTAATCCTAAATGTTAACTTGGCATTATGATAGAACACTTCCATATAGTTTGATTAGTTAGTTACCTAAACACCTCTTCAGGAAGTTGTCTGACACACTACCAACTTATTACTTGATAATATTCTCTTAGAGTACAGGGCAATGATTATGGAAAAGTTCTGTAATAAGTAACTCAACCTTTCACAGAAACGATTATCCCTTCGCATTAATTTTGCATATCTAAATCATAAAGCCAAGATAATCATCGGGAGCCTTAATCATCGTGTCATTTGTAAGCCCATCGTCAAGATGCAATCGTTCCCCAGTGCGTTAAGTGCTAGTTAAACTGACATTCATACGTAAACACAAGACCTATCCTCATGTCGACCACATCCGCGTACGAATTGGACATTCGCACAGCAGAGAACGCCACGAAAACACATTAAAGTTGCAAAATATTTTTATTGATAAACATGATAGATAAATGTAAAACAAAACAGCTGGCATAGATGAGTTACACGAAATGTCCGCTGATTTACATAATGAGTCCGTTGGGTTATTCCAAACAACCGCAGAACAGTTACATGGCAAGGCCGTTGCGTTGTTCCACACTTATTTGTTACGTTTGTTATACCTATTTGATTTAATTTATTGGTTTATTATGGTCGTTGCTAAGGACTTCTTTATTTATAAGTCGTTTTACTTTTATTTGAGCTATTTTTAGAGAAGGATTCATGCCCTAAAGCCCAAAATTGCTCTACACTAGCTCTTCTGGGACCAACCGGCTTTTCAAATGTTGTGATTGTGAACTGAGAGGTTATATTATGAAAAGTTATTTTAGTTGAAAACGTATACGAAGTTACATTTACGATGTCTAAGTAATTTATAATCAGCTTATATCTACTCTCATTCGCCCGAAAGAAAACGTCGTCAACTTCAGGAATATATTGCAAAAACGGCGAAAATATCGAAAATAACTCACCTGTTTTTGCGGTACTAGTATGAATGACGTCTTCAACTATTGAGAATTTAAATATGTATATTTGACTATTCAAACACCTGCATAAATTCATTGCTTCGCAGGTGGTGCAATATCACTTAGTACTAAAGCACCATTATCTCATTGACCTATCTATACGGCTCTTAAACTTTAATCGGGGAATTATTCACACTGATACCAATCTTGATACTCTAAATTACATTTATTAACATCTTCCAAGGTTCCAAGAAAAATAAGAAAAAAAGTGCAACAAAATACTGCCTTTTCGGTTGAGTTTTATTTTTAAAACGTATCGATACTGCCAAGGAAAGTTTATATAACAACACTCTCAACTCACTTTATCACTACCTATATTTCAGTTACTCCTATGTGAATACTTTTTCTAAAGTAATGGCGGCAGTCTACAGTTTATCCTAGTGTAATATGGAAACAATATTATAAGAAGGTAAGCATTTCTAAAAGCAATTACGGTCGTAACAACATGGTAACCAACTCCATTACCTCCATATCAGCTGCGGAAACGTAAATGCGAATATAAATCGGACTTCATCGATTTATCGTAATCGATTAAAATTATGTTTGAAATTAGAAACTCGTTATCGAAACCCCAGCTTTGAGAAGTTAGAACGTTGCTCGTTGCTCAAATGCTGGCTGGTTTCTGTGAGTACAATGTGGTTTGACCAGCCTTGCAAGGCCGAATAATTCTGTAATTATTTAATAAAGCAGGAATGCTCACAAAAACGTATATTATGTACATGATAAATGGTTTTAGTAATAAGAGTATTCCATTAATTTGAATCTTAGTTATATTTACCTTGTATTGTAAAGTTTTACGAAGTGACTTGCGGTAGAGTTGCCTTAGATTTTAATGGTTTTTTTTAACCCACTGTCACTAATCTAGTCTACTTTAAAACTTAGTTTAAATACGTGTTTTCTTCACATTTATTTAGCCCTCAATCAGCACGCAAGCAATTAACTAAATAATAAGATAATTTCTATTCAAATTAAACGACAGTGCTACCAGATACATTATCGCCGTCGTGAATATTCTGGTCCATTTGAGAAGTATTTATCACATCTTAACAGTCACAATAAAGGCACAAATGCACAATAAGCGGAATGCACGGAATAAATATCCCACAATTATTAGCTAGTGTCTGCGAACAGTGAACACGTGCAGGGTTCCAGTAAACAATTCGTTTTGATGTAGCCAGTCCACTGAGTAGTGAGGTACAGAATACCCGCTTCTATATTCCCTGATCATTGTAATCTGGATTTGTTCAAGGTTCGAGTGAATCGGTTTCTACTAGGCAAGCGTCCTCCACCCTAGGCAGCATCATCGCTCCACATCAGGCGAGTTCCGGCCAAATGCAAGCCTAAATATCTTGCTGGCTTGCATTTTTTTAAATACTAAATAGTATTGAAAATACGCCTTTTGCTACTGTTCTTTCACACTTGAATGTTACTCGACCTAAGGATCTTTGTACTTTACAAATTCAAGCTGATCCAAGTGTTTTCAAAACTCTTTGCTAAACATCGTTTGATGGCCGATGAGAATTTACCGCAATAGAATATTGTTATTTGGCGGGCTTTGAAGCAGCATTTTAACCTCAATGAAATAGTAAAATGGGTTTGAAAACGATTTTGTATTCTTTTGGATAGTTTAATTTCTCAGAAGATAAGTTGGTACTGCCGGTTAAGATCCCATGAAAATCATTACCATTGATGGGTTTTCTTAAATATTTTGTCATTTTTATCTTCGCGTAGCAACGGCTATGACGGCGACGGTGCTACGAGAAATCTATAAAATTAATATCATAATTTTAGTCGATTATTACGTATCCTTTTACGACAATTTTCTTATTAGCATCATATAATTATGTTACGAGCTGTGTGTAAAGTAAAGCTTCTACTTATCTCGTTTATACCCGCGCCGTCATGACTGCGCGGGCGCCGATCTGTGGTCGCCGCAGTCTCTTGATCCTTGCCGGTGACAGCCATTGTAGTTTCATTATAATAACCAACACTTCCTGCTGTTCAGATAAGAAGCAGTGGTCCGTTGATTAGCTGGAAGTCGTTTATTTTGGTATGGAATGTTCATAGTTAGATTTGACACAAGAGGACCGTTGTTACTTTTTGTTGACTAAAGTCTCACGGTGAACTATGCTTGTACTTGATGTAGGTGTATTTCAAACGCGGTTAAGACATATCTGTCTCATCGCCAAACTCGGTCAAGAGGACAGTTTAACGGTAGCGTAAGTATTGCACGAGCGATGTCCAGTGCCACGTATTTACGCGATCCGATATTCGTTTCCGCAAATAGTTGCGTTGGCGCAGCTGTGCGCTTGTTTTGGCGCCATCCTGGCGAGAAACTTGACCTGCTTATTGTGCTAGAACGCGCACCTATGTGTTACATGCTCGAACTAGCCCATCGGAGAATAAATTCATTCATTTTTCAACTCCTACGAACAAGTCTAGCTTTTAATTGGGATAGAATTGTTTTAATGGGGTTCAAATGTCAGTCTGTCAGTAGCGTTTCATTCATGTAATTGTGCAACCTATTTCTGGCTGTTTCTTTAAATTCGTAGCGATACACATTTTTTTCCAACATTGATGGTGAATTCCACACCTCCTTTATTAGAAGTATTTTGTGAGTCATGCAATTTTACAAAGTCGTTCCATTTAAGACCGCAGCAGTCTTGAAACCAGTTTTTTAAAGTCTAAGCGCTCCGGTCAACTCTTTGGGAATGCAACAAGAGAAAAAGTATTATAAACCAAAAAGTATAAAGTGCAGGGTCGCTGCCGCTGCCGTGGAAACAAAAGCCTTTGTTGGGTTCCACGTATCCAGCCCCGGTGTTGTGTTGCGGAATTCTATAACCAATCGAATGGATTGTTTGGTGAAATCTGATTAGCGCGTGTATGCTTTATTGGTCTGGAGTCGTTTTGATTAGGAGTTTCGAAACCTGAATTCTAAATGTTTGTTTGGGCTTTGACTGCGAATGCGATCTTAACGTCTCTACGGGTATTTGATCTCGGGTAACTTTCTGACTTATGGGGAAGCTTGGGTTGTAAAGTTTATAGTTATGTGTTGTAAAAGCAACGTTAAATTCAACTTTTGATTTCTGAATATCAGTAGGTGTATCGATTTTATGACTTGTTTTATGTTTATTTCTACATTTTGCTTCTTTTAAACCGTATGAACTGCTTTAAGGTTTAACTTAATAGTCACCTGAAATCACAGCTGTCAGCGCCGTATATTACCTATGACTTTTCAAACATTATTTAATCCAATTTTCGACTGGAAGTTTTCGATGTCGTATTTCGATACTGACCTCTTCTTCCAGACTTCATTAGCAACAGTCGACTTTTGACATTATTTAACATCAATAAAATAGACTTGAATACAAAACGGTGATCAAGAGTTAATTGCGATGTGACTAATCAAGCAGGCCGTTGTATTTATGATAATTACTTAGAATATTCATGGAGTTAATTGTGAAACTGTGAGAATAATTTATACAAGAAATTCATTATAATTCTACACACTGAGCCATAGATTTACAACAATTAATGTTATTGTCACTCGGGCTGGCAATTAAACTCAGCGCTAACAGTGACACTATCTTTATTAAGGTCTTATTGCATAAGCGAGCGTTCATAGAAACGCGTGATAGCGCACAATTAAGACTAATCGCGTCGCAAGCGCAGCTAACAGCTGTTAGTAGGTATAGCAATAATATGAGATGAATGGGGAGCGTAGTGCGCAGGCGCGGACGTGGCGCGCTGGCGCCTCGCGGGTTATCGCGGGTCAGCACAGCTGCGCGCGCGCCGATCAATGGACCGCAGCTGGCTTTGCACAACACACTCGCTAATATTCCATTGATATCTAATTGTCAGTTAACTTTGTGCTTGATAATAGCTTCCTGTTGTTCACATGAGCTGAAGATAATAACAGGATCTGCTTATGAGATAAGTAGGTGACATCACTGTTGAGTGCAATGTGCGAGTGGGTCTTCACTAAGTATAGGCGTTATCGATGCAGTTACATCATTAAGAAAATCAGGTCTTTTTAAAGTCAATACCAGTCTTGCGGGTCTTGTTACTTTAAACAATATAATTCCCAGCTCGTATTCACGTAATATGTCATTTAAACAATGCGATGTTGTTAAAGCGCGGCTTCACATTTCTGCATGCGCGTGAGTTGCACCGCCCCGCGCCCCCGCCCCGGCCGAGCCGCTGCCGCCGGCGCCGGCGTCGCGACCCGATAGCAATGCTGCGTATGTTATAAATTCTTGCCGCGACCGTATTGGGCACGGCCACTTAGAATGAATAACAGCTCCTGTGTAAACGGAGCATGTATTGTTGAATCATCTACGAATACGACACCCGTTCGTTATGTGTAGGTTTATGTCATACATGGAGATACTAAGCTATAGACATAGAGAGTTCTTAGGCATACCTAGTGTAGACTGGGTATATTTTCATTCAATTAATTCATTATCTCGTTATTATTTTTGAAGCAGTAAAAAAGCTTTACTATGATGTGGATAAATGTCAGTAATTCCACATACTAATGTAACTTTCAAGTACTTGTTATTTCTGAAAATTGGAGAAGATTTAATTCCTGTCCGTTCTTGATACCCGTTTTGGCATTGAGTGCATTGTTAATAGCTTTCTTCATCATCATCAGCCTATAATGTTCCTACTGCGAGGACACAGGCCTTCTCTCAATGAGAGGGAGTGGGCTGTAATCCACCACGCGGGCCCAGTTGGTCTAGGACATGCCGGTTTCCTCACGATGTTTACCTCCACCGTTTTTGTGGGCAGCGGTGATGAAATAAATTACCCAAAGAAATGCGCCTGCCTGGGTTCGGACCCACGGCTTACTGCTCGTAAGTCGGGGCTGCCACCACTGGGCCACCGCTGCTGTCTTACCTAATTCCCAATTGATATGATTGAATTACATATTGTAATTAAAATTCGTGGACCCAATTTCATCGCTATCGCTTCGCTTTATCGTGTACTGTGCAACCAATTCTGAACATTTTGCTGACAGTTGGTGTTTTATTTAGTGCAGCACTATTGGTACTAGTGAATATTTCATTATTTATAGAAATTACGATTTTAAACACGGCAAAATGGGTGGCCACGCTCATGATGAAGTAATGGACGTTGTGCTTACGGCATCGGATATAATCGTGCTCATACTCCTTGTGATAATGCTCTTCTTGGCGGGAATGTATCTTCTGAGGCGGTTAAGAAGACAATGTATCAAGTGCATAGAGAAGGAAATACAGAAGAAGATGGATTCTGTGGATGCCGCGAAACCACAAAATGTGACAGTTGTTAGGAAAGTTTAGTGAAATATATGGTTATGTAAGTTTGTTTTATTGTGTGTTTTATTTCAATTCAGTTTTTTTTTTATTTGCGATGGCACTAGTCTAGGTCAGAGATGACAGAGACAAAGTCGACGATGGAACGAGCTTGCCCAGAAGAACCCTGTTCACTCTAACTTAGAAGAGATTAGTCGATACTATTTATATTTTCTGGCTAATTTTATAGTGCTTCATGTACAGAGTTATTGCAACGGATGTCCGTTTAGAGCATGAGTAACCTCTTTAACAACAAAGTTAGAACCTCTAGGTATAAGAATATGTCTTGCGCTTGAATTTTATGTGAGAAGAACTAATGAGCCCAAAAGGGAACTGTAAATCATACCATGTTATGTTACGATGTCGGTTACACATGTCTCACAGGGTAAGACAGAAGAATAAAATGATGGGGTCATATTTGTCACTTTGGGATAAACCAATCATCATCATCATTTCAGGCCAAAAGACGTCCACTGCTGGACATAGGCCTCCCCCAAGTGTCGCACTTTGACATTTTGGGGGGTTTTGCCATAATCGCAACGCTTGGCACAAAACAAAACACAACGGTTGTTACAAAAGCACAGAGAACGCGGCTGCCCATTCTCTGGCAAATCCCTTAGTCGCCTCTTATGACACCCATGGGCAAGGGCGGATCCAGCTTTGGCGCCAGGAGGGGGTCACATAGTCGTGGTCAAGTCAAGAACGTATAATTAAATTTTGATAACAATAGATACAAGTAAAAAGTAGGTATTTTATTAATGTACGTGAGTACTGTACTTAAAAATATTTATTCTTTATTGTACACTTGAAAAACTTAACACATAATAACTTGTACATATACACGTACATATTGCCATCTTCTCTTGAAGACATCCAGAGAAGGACTATCACGCACGTTTTTTTTTTATTTTTTTTTTATTTTTGGGTATGGCATCTTGCAGTTCAACCTAGGAGGTTGTCGTCTGCTTAACCGGACTATCCTGTGGGTGCCTTAAGAGTAAGGCCTCCAGCCAGGGCATAAAAACTCACAAACTAAGCAACTACACGCTAAGGGCACCCCCTGTGGGGTACGAGCCTCGGCTCAGGGCGTCGCTGGGGGAAGAATGCATGGGGACAGGCTGGATCTGAATGATATCATTATTTAGGGGCTGATTTAACTACTACTGGCACATCGCGATACTACTACTGGCACAGCATCACGGGCTGGCTCGAGCGAGGGTCGGGGAGGGCATGGATCGGGACGTCGCGACAGACCTCCATGGCGAGGTCGGAAAGACGGCGGTTTGTGTCTGAACTTTTTAAGAATGCTAGTCTCTTTGCTACTCACCTGGAGGAGGGTGATAGCATCATCGGGAGTGACGAGGGTATGCCGAGGACGGCGTACTGTACACGCGAGGGTTCGTAACGGGCGGCCGCTGCGATCAGGGGATTACGGTGTTTAATGGCGTTATCGAAGAAACGCTTCGAAAGACGTTTCATAAACTGAAGGACGGTGGGCATTCTAAGGTCTACGTGTAGACGGTCATTACGGACATAAAAAGGGACTCCCGTGACTCTACGTAAGAACCGGTTCTGCAAGGTTTGCATCCTATGGATGTACTTAGGCTTGGTGTGAGCGTACACGACGCAAGCGTACGTCATAATGGGGCGGATCACCGCGGTATAAAGGCGCAACTTGCACTTGAGTGACAACTTGCTTTTTGCCGAAATCATGAAATGAAGCCTACCCATAGCAAAGGCAGCTCGGTCGCGAGCTGCTTTGATGTGCGCCGCGAAAGACAGGTGGTTGTCAAGTAAGACTCCTAAGTACTTGGCTTGCTTCTCCCAAGGGATAGGCTTACCGTACATAGTGATCGGGCTGAGCGCGAGTGGCTTATTTTTACGCGGTTTAGAGAAAAGAACTGCCTGACTCTTGTCGGGGTTCACCTCGATTCTCTATTTCCGGAACCAAGCGCCTAAGACGTTGGCTGAGGTTTGGAGGGTGCTGTAAATAGCGTCGTGACTACGGCCAGTGTAATAGATGGCCGTGTCGTCCGCGAACAGGGCTAACTGTACCTTCTTGCTCTTGGGGATGTCACTGGTGAACAGAGTAAAGATAAGGGGAGAGAGCGGGGAGCCCTGAGGGACTCCGGCTCTATTGGAGTGGGGGAAGACAGTGCCTTCCCGATGCGATAGCGGAAGGTGCGATCCGATAAAAAGTCTCGTAAGATGAGCACGAGACGGTGGATCGGCTTGCGGCTTCACCCAAGCTGGTAAGTTTTTGACTCGTGCGCGCAAAAAAATCACCATCGTCTGTGCAGGCCTCCGCTGGCCGCCAACGAAGTCCCCTGCGCCACCTCTGGCGCGGGTTGTGATTGGCCGACCGCCCAAATTTTATAATTCGTAAAGTGGGTAGGCGGGTTAAAAACTTTTTACTAGTACCGTCCGAACCGGAAAAATTTTAATTAAAATTTTATTCGTCGTGGAAGGTACCCGTTGGGTATCCATGGGCACTAGGTGCCTGTGGGTTCGCAGCGGGTGCCCCCCGTGCTGCCCGGTGCAGCTGCACCGTTCCGGTTGCGGAGAGGCCACACCAAATAGTGATGCCTAAGAAAATGTCGCCTCCTACGAACTCTAAGTGTAGTGCTCCTGATGCCGCTGCTGACGGCGACGTGGAGCGAAGGAGGGCCTTCCCGGCCTCACCTCCTACACTGCCGCCTCGCAGCAGCCCAGGTACCCAAATTACTCCACCATCCGTGCGCACCCCGGCGGTTCCTTTACGACCGCCGGCGTTTCGCCCAGTGCCCACCAACCCGGGTCCGTCCGGGACCAGTAGCCGCGCGCCCGCTGTTCGTGCCGTCGCTCCCCCCCTACGCTTCGATGCGCAGGCGGACCGAGCGACCACGACACATGCGGCCCGCCCCGCAAACCCGCGCTCCGCGCGCCCAACCCCGTCCGTCGCTGACACCCAGGCTGTGCCGGCCGCGTCGTGCCCTGCCGCGTGCCTAGCCACGCATGCACGGCCCGCCGCCGCCGCACCAAGAGCCGGGCGCACCGCAACACCCGCACTTCACCGCTTGCTGGCAGGCTCAGCCGCCGCGACGCTGGTGACTGCGGGCCCACTGTCGCCGCCTCCGCCCCGCAACTCGGCCCAGGACTCGCCCGCGCCCATGTCGCCCTGCTACTCAAGCGTGGGCAGCGACATGGACGACGACGACCTAGAGGTAGGTGCACCTGCCTACGACTCCTCACCTGACAACTCAGTGGCGTCCGGACACGAGCCTTCGCTCGAGACCCGTGCCCAGCGCCGCCCACGCAGCTCGGACGGTGACGCCGCCGAAGAGGCGAAGCGTGTCTGCCCCGACTCCCCGCTCCCGCAACGCGATCCGCATGGCAGGGCCGGAGTCGGCTCGCCTACCTTCGCCGAGGCGGCCCGCCGCCCGCCCACAGGACGGAACACAAAGGGCCAATTATTGATGCCTCCCGCCGCCGCAGCCCCCGCGCAGAGCACGAGCACAGACGCAACGGCTAAGGCGAAGAAAAGGGACCAGCCACGGTACCCTCCGCTAGTGGTGGAAAGGTTACCCAACTGGGCCTTCCATTTCAAGGCCGTGAGGACCATCCTGGGTCGCCCTCCGAATGCTCGTCCTTATCAGGGTGGGATTAGATTCCTGCCCGAAACAGAGGACGAGTATCGGGTGATCCAGAGATACCTCACCGACCTGGAGAGATCGGAGGGCCTGAGTTGGTTCTCCTATTCACTACCGGCGGAGCGTAGTGTAAAGGTGGCCATCAGGGGCCTACGACACGGACCCTGAGGACATACTTGAGGAGCTGAGGACGCGTGGTTACGAGCCAGAGTACGTCCGTAACATAAAAGCGCGCGGCGGACGACCTGGCTGTCTCTTCCACGCGGTCCTCAAGAGGCAAGTAGACTTTCGTACAATATACGACACCACCGAGCTTCTAAGCATGCGTGGTGTCCGTATCGATGCCTGGCGGAGCAAACAAGGGCCCGCCCAGTGCCACCGGTGCCAGCTGTTTCGACACAGCTCGCACCAGTGCCACCGCCCGCTCGCATGTGTGCGTTGCGGGGATAACCATGCCGCCCGAGACTGCCCACGCCCGAAGACAGAGAAGGCCACCTGCGTGAACTGTGCAGGTGACCATCCGGCGTCTAGCAGCGGGTGCCCCGTGTTCCGGAGAGAGCTTCGGAACAAAAGAGCGGGCACTGTCGCCATTTCCCGGCAGCGCCGAGAAACGACGGCCACAGAAACTCAAGTGGAGGCCCATGAGGCCCCTAGTACGTCGCTAATGGCGACAGCGAACGGGCCCTCAAAGGACGAAGATGCTCCCGCCTCGAGGCGGAGGAAAAAGAGACCACGCGGGGGTAAGAATAAGAGGGGGAAGAAACCCCAACCTCCCGCGTCGCAATCCAGACAGGACCCTGGCCCTGTCCCAGCGCAGGCGACGACTCAGGCGCCCGCGGCAACCGCTACCATAACGACTGCCACTACTCCTACCGACGCCGCCACCGGCGTCGGCAAGAAGAAGGGGAAGAGGGCGAGGAAACCCGCCCCACCCACAGACATGACTACAGTCGCCGCTCATCCAGTAGCGGCGCCTAGTACACACCAGCCGCTTGCCGGCGCCCCAGCGCAACAGCGCCAATCTCCACCTTCAAGTGAGTTCACCGCCTGCGCCATCAGGCTGCTATTGGACCTTATCAGGGCCATAAGGCAGGGCCAGGATGCAGAGCTGGTCATTCTCGACGGGCTCGCCCAACTACTACAGCTCTACCAGGGCTAGCCCGTTGAGTACAGCTGGATTGCCGCGGCCTTACGAAGAAGGCCGCCCCTCTCCGCCTCCTCCTCAGGTAAGCAACTTATAACCCAGATTAACAGGAGCCGACGTCGCATGGTCGCCCCAGGTATAGTACCCAGGGGCCACTAGCGACTGCCGACTCACGATGGCACACCGCGTCCGCGGCACTACGCCAACCGCAGGAATGCCCGCTTCCTGCCCATGTCGCCCTTCGAGCGACCTGGTGCCTGCGGATGTGACGTAGCCGTCGTCACCCCTGGACTTGACGCACCAGGGTAAGTCGCACCCATCGACACGCGATTTACCCAATCAATAAGACTCCACAAACATAACATACACTCGAAGCGCGTCGTGTTCTAAGTTAATATAGGCATGACGCGCCCGACCAGACACCCATGTGACTCAACATGCATAAATACCTACTCGACGATCGTGCGGCGCGGGCTCGCCTTTCGCTCGCAACATGAGCGGCGTTACACAAGTACATTGCCGCTCAAACACATTCATTACGACCTCTTAGTCC
This sequence comes from Cerastis rubricosa, assembly GCA_949152445.1. Classification (NCBI taxonomy): domain Eukaryota; kingdom Metazoa; phylum Arthropoda; class Insecta; order Lepidoptera; family Noctuidae; genus Cerastis; species Cerastis rubricosa. The sequence goes on along the minus strand of OX424542.1, from coordinate 8,726,283 downwards.
GGAACGTAATCGGCTAGCTCTGAGAGCGCAACGGACGGGGGTCAACATCCTCAGCGGTAGGGCGCGCCACCAAAGTCACCTCTGGCAGGTCTGCATCTGCTGGGCCTCCTCCGGGCAACCGGAGGTCTCACCTGGCGATGTCAAGCCGCCGAGATGGCGTGAAGATAGCGGCGCTCGCTACGGTAAAGTTTCGCCGTAGCTAAGCGCGCAGCGCTCAGCGCCGCTGGCGCCTCCTACCGGACATAATGGCAACTACACACTGGCGAGTTGCGCTGTTTACACGCACTCGCCAATTACCACACCTATATGGTACCCCTATGAGGCACCCGTTTTAACGGGTGCATACTGATCTCCGCGGGGAAAGGGCTTGCCCACATCCCGCCCGCCGCGCCCCCATGTCGGGGACGTTGCGATTGCTCGACTGTTCACGAGACGGTCTGGCACTCCCAGTTTGTACAGCTTTTATAATAAGCCGTTGTGCCAGACTTTGTCGAATGCCTTTGCTATGTCGAAAAACAACACACCCGTCATCGCTCCACGCTGGAAGCCAGCGCTCAAGTGTTCTACGATGCGGTGGGCCTGTTGAATGCAAGAGTGTCCGGTCCTGAAGCCGAATTGTTCGTTGGGGATGAGACTCTTAACCTCGGCGAAGTCTTTGAGTCGCTTATACATAAGTCTCTCGTAGATTTTACCGAGTGCATTCAGGAGACTGATAGGTCTGTAGCTCGAAGGCTCAGACTTGGGTTTGCCTGGCTTGGCGAAACCGATGACAGTGGCCTCTTTCCATATTTGGGGAAACGCGTTGTTGCTCAGGGTGCCATTGAAGATGGCCGCCATTAACATGACGAGCTGAGCGGGGAGGAGTTTGAACACCCTATTGGTGATTCCGTCGGAGCCGGGTGCTTTCCGCGGTTGAAGTTTGTTAATGATGTCTTGCACTTCGTCAGCTGTGACCGGAGGCAGAGGATCATCAGTGTCTTCTTCGGGGGGCAGGTTCATCTCATCGAGATGTCGCTTGTCTACTGGTTGAGAGCTGGGGGTACACTGGGACTCCAGGCTGTCGGCTAGGCATTCGGCCTTCTCAGAGTCGTCGAATGCGACGCTCTTATCGGGTCGGACTATCACGCACGGAATGTGGCAACCTATTTATATTCCATAACCGTGGTGAATGATATGTCGTATCAGCTAGAGGTATGTCGAGGGGCATGACGCAAAACTCCGCAAAAAGTAAAGAGGTGGTACGACAAGGGTTTCCAACTAACAAAATAGAAACAGAAAAAATACATATACAGGGTGTTTGGTGCATCGTGTGCCAAATTAAAATGGTCGGCTGAGGGGGTCATCTGCTATCTTTTCAGACCCCTAAACAATTATCATGCCCTGTGGACTTTTTATTGTTTTATTAAAAAAATACCCAAATTTTACATTCAAATACAAATTTAAAAAAAAGTATAAGTCGTAGACTCTAAAATTTAATTTAATTTAGATGTGTTTTGTATTCCAGTACTTTAATCAACATTTGTGACATTAGCCATCTAGTTTTTTTTTTTAATTTACCTACTCGCAAAATTTCGGACTTATATAAGATTGAAAGATAGAATTTTTGAGGGAGTTGGAAGATCCCGGTCGCTTTTGGTTTTTTTTTTATAGCCATGTAAATAGCTGTAACATGGACAGCTTTAATTGAAGTCCGAAACTTTGCTAGTAAATTAAAAGTAAACTAGATAGCTAATGTCACTAATTTTGAATTTAAAAGTACTGTAATACAATACACATCTAAATAAAATTTAAATTCAGAGTCTACGACTTACTTATACTTTTTTTTATGTAAAATTTGGGTATTTTTTAAATAAAACAATAAAAAGTCAAAGAAAAAATATCCACAGGGGATGAGAATTTTTAATGGGTCTGAAAGGATAGCAGATGACCCCCACCCCTCCCCGTTCTATCATTTCAATTTGGCACACGATGCACCAAACATCCTGTATTTAAATAACAGAATCAATTTTTCTTTTACGTCTTCTCCCGAAACGCGTTATTACGTCATTTACGTCAATGGGTACGTTTTTATGATCGTAGAGAAGTGCCAGTCCGGTTAAATTAATTAAATATTCAAGGTTCATGTAGTTACATAAAATCTATATGGTGGCAAAATATATAAATAAAATCATTATGTTGAATTAGTGGTCCTAAGTCAAGTCCTGCAACCGGCTCAGGGGGGGGTCATGACCCCCATGACCCCCCCCCTGGATCCGCCGTTGCCCATGGGAAGATAATGTTTATAATAATATAATAGGGGGATAAGCCAATGTTCTTGATGAATTAAGAAAGGATATGGTCGGGTATGTACGGTTATTTACATACTGCAACTAGACTTTTCCAGGTATGTAGTTGATGAAATATTATAGGTGTGTATGAATATGAATGGCTCTAACTCGAGTGGATTAGCAAATTTGAAGTTAATGTAATTATAACACAGAACAGACTACTCGTATAATTAAGGTAAGTACCTCTACTTCAGGACTACCTAAGTAACACTACTATTATGCTTTTAATTGTTAATAAAAATGAAAACTGTTAATATTTTTATTGAATGAATGAGCATGTTCATTATTTGGACACGAACAGTTATCCATTATGTTTAATACTATACAATAACCAACAATAACAGTAAACAGTAACAATGGAGGTTGCGCGATGTGCGCGCGCGCAGATGTCATGCGCTCCTGAGTACACCTGGAGGTCAACCGTACTGGGTTAATATTATTGGTATTCATTCATTATTATTAATGTTTCAAGTAATTCAACGCAACCGCAAAAGAAAATCTTCGCTAACATTGTATGACGCTTGCAAAAGAGGTCTTCTTCCTTTGAAAGAAATTGGCGATGTTTGTGGAGAGTACAGCGATAACGACTGTATTAGCAAATGATACATAATATCTAGGCGTAGCAAACCTATTTATTTTGTAAGAAATTGTAACATTAATTAACATATCAGGTCAACTGAGCTCTTTACAGACCCAATAGAGTAAGCCCTAATAAAACACAACACCGCTGCACCACCAAATCAGCGATTAAAAGTAACTTAACTAACTAATAAAAATCTTTCAGCGCACTCAGAGATCGTAACAATAAAAATCGATGTCAGCACCAACGTATTTTAGCATCTGTCAGTAGCAGCCGCCGGTGACATGTGTGAGCCAAACCACCCAGCAACTACCCCTCAACAACCCTCATAGATGAGGGGCGAGAGTTCCAGGTGAGCCAGCAACTGTGCATATGCGGCCACGTGTGGGGAACCCCTCTACAGGTGCCCGACATCAATGGCTTATTGTTGGCCACTCCATTGACAAATGTTTGGCATTTGGCGCGCAATTTTGGCGGGATTACCTCGCGCACAAAAGGGTTGTTTACCCTGACGGGTCAACGAGGTTTGATTGTGTGTTGACGAGTGGAGATATTGGTTACAAACTTTGTATGTGCCACTTTTGGGCTCTTGACGATCTATTTTGGGGTGTAAGTTTTTCCAAAATCCAATAATAGACTTAATTCTCCCCATATTATTATACACACAAATTTCTTTTTATACTTTTTGCCCATTGAACTTTACCAACCCTACAATGCCAATTTCCCTTTTTCAAGAAACGGTTCTTTCTTATAAACTTGTCCCCTAGGCCAACTGGCACGATTCCCATGATTTAGATTCCTTGAGGAACCCTCACACAGGTGTACATTGATTAAGGTCAAGGCATTCCCATCGAGACGGGTCAGTGGCCACGTCTTGGACCGTCAGACCATGGATGACCGTTGCTATTTAATATGCGTAGATTTTTTCATCTTTATTCAAAGTGGGAAGGCAAACATTTGGCATCCGGTTACTTTTAACGGATGCGTCTGTAAAAGCGTTATCTCGTCTATGCCTATACTAAAACCCTTTTATTTGACATGCTTTTATTCATTGCAAATCAATTCAGCTTCAACAAAACTTGAAGCTGAATTGATTTGCAATGAATAAAACAAAAACTCACAAAACAAAAAAAAAACAAAATAAAACAAAAATGTTAAGCTTCAGCCTTGTTATCAAAAGGTCTAAGGCATCTAGTGAATAAGACCACAATCAATCTGCTACAGTTTCCAATTTTGAGCCCTGCTCCGTCACAATAGATGGAACGCAGCACAACGACGCATATCCTGCGCAGGATTACCAACCAGTCGCAGTCGCCACAACGACTACTTCCTCATTAGCAGCCAGTAATCGCCGCTTCCGCTAACATCGTACGACAAATAACTGAGTTTACATCGAGCCATTAGTTTAACTTGCCTTTAGGGGCTATTAAAGTTTTGTAGCTAAGTTTTAGAAGAATTTGACCAAAATGTTCTGTGACCCAGCCGTGGGAACATTAGACTGATTATGCTTATGGTATTCGCAAATTTTCCTAATCCAAGATTCACATAGGCATCTAAACTATTATTAGTAATATTTAGTCACCTTCATTATGCTACCAAATTATGCACACGCAGGTACGTTTCTTAACTACAGAATAAGGTTACACGCCAAATAAAAATATACACGAAGTAATTAAAATGTGGGTTTTATAATCTATCAAGTTCATATTCGGAGTTAGTTGATTTGTTTATAACTTCGACTGCCAATCAGGCTGGCAGAGTGCCCATATACGATGCGTTATACCGTCGTATAATAGTGGAAACATATGCGTTCACTGCCATATTTCGCAATACACTATTAACAATGACCTCAATCGTTAGAAATTTGCGTAATAACAACAACAATGTGCTTTTACATCGAAACGATTTACGATCAAAGTACGCGCGTGACCGTAGGAATCGTGAGCCAGGTGCGCGCGCAGCGACACCTAATTGGCGCATACCGAGACTCCTTCATGTAATTGGACGTCATTCACAGAAATTGTTCGCTGATTGGCTGATATAAATGTCATGTGAACCTCCACACTTGCCGTAAAGAAATTAATATTCGACGTTGATATCTTAGTTTCAAATTCGAAATTCATGATACAACACTTTAGGGACTTCGGTAAGCGATTTATAATAGCACCCTTAGAATCTGACAGTTGGAGAAAATCAGTTAGCTGTTGTGTCGTGCTTAGACACCGTGATTCCTGTGATGCACTTTTTCAACTCTCGCCGGTCATTCACCAAAGCGCATCAGACCAAAACGCAGAATTATGAATAAAAAGGTGCGTCGAGGAATCACGCTGTGTAGACACCCTACTCGAAGGAAACGACTTGGAGATAATCACAGTAAGGAGCCTGGTCGCTGGTCGGTAATGTACGCTGCAATTGGGCGAAGACGTCTGTAGGTACCGAGGTAGTGTAATGTGTGGTCACCCCTCGCAGGAAGTCCAATTTGTGTGATTACTAATGTCGTGAGCGAGATTTACTGTGGCCTCCGTAACTGCATATTACATGTCTTTGTTCCTCGTATAATTTAATTTCAAGAAATGGTTTTGTGTGTGGTTTGTAAATTGTAATTGAGTTATTTTAAAATCAGCCTGTGTTTTGTGTAATTTCTGAGTCTGTCCATTTGCAGGAAGATATTCGTTCTTCATACTATTATTTATCAATGTTAAACACACACACACACAATACCGAAAAGCACCGGCTCACCATTAACGGCAATGCTGGACAAGCCATATTAATTGATTTTGATGTTCTATTGTACATTCAATGTTATTCCGATTGGTATGATAACGATACAGTACGAAACTGATTGATTACTAACGATCAATGGAGCTCTAATATATAATATTCGTGATTTGAATATTACATTTTCAAAAGTTACACCTTGCTCCTCCACAAAAACAATAATTCTCCACACTTAACAAACCCTCTATATGGCAACCTGCACAGAACCATAAAGGTTACGACATTTATTATCCTTTTTACAGGCACCTACATATTACAAGAAAAAAAAACATAAATCTATTCAAAAAAGGAACTGCATAAGGAACTGCGGTCAGTGGTCACAACGGGTACGACTTACCTCTATAAGGTTTATGGGCAAGAAGCATAACGCACCCTCTTACAAGTCGGTCACGGGGTGAGCACAGTGATTGCTATGCTCCTTACACTCCTGCGCAGTGCTGCTTCGATGCACATTTGCTAGCTGAAATGGAACGGAAGGTACATTGTAACAGACGATGATTTCATTGCCCTTATTATTTTCTGATGTTACTATCTAAGTTTATGAGTGGCTAAACAAAGCAGTATTACAGGGAATATAACATATAATTAACATTGTATATTTGGTACCGATGTGCGTCGTACGTACGTGTTTGTATTCACTTTTATTACTAGAACTAGAAAAAACATTGAATCACAAAACAAATATAAGGTAACCTGTACCACATATCATAATATTATTTCCCAAACATCAAAGGATTTCTATTTCTTATATTGTACTCACAACAGTTACAGAAACCCACACAAAACTTTTTAATTATAGCTTTGATGTGGTCTCTTCTACTCTACACTATTTCAGTGGTTTTACCAGATTCCACCAGTGTTCATTCAACAACTATAGTATAATATACCACGCCTGAATACATTTATTGGTATTCCCACGACCTTGTTAGGGTACAAAATAGAAGGATATCCTCTTTCCACCTGACCATGACATCAACTCCTCAAAACGCTCGATTTGTGGCACCATTCAACCGTGTAATTGCCTTGTTGTCTATAAATTATTCCACAAAAGTTAAGCCACTTGTTTTGTTTTTCAATTCAATAAAAAGCATACCTTATAAATGTATTTACGGTGATTTGGAAAATAAAAGAAAAATTTCGATGACTCCACTTTCTAGCTACGGCGTAGCACTTAAATCGTAGCAGTTGTTGGTGGTCGAAACTGGTGTTTATGTACGATTTCATAGTGTCGTAAACATGTTGTTGTTCCATGTTAAACCGATTTTAACTTATTCAAACTTTCGATAGATACTTCAAATGCCTGTTCAAACATCGTTACAATTACAATCAGACCACATAAAAGTAAAACGCCCACCAAAAGTTAAACATGATCTGCTGTAATTCGTAACACACATGTTTTTCCGACATTAAAACTGTTCGATCAGACGTCAGGCGGAGTCAATGTATTTCCAGAACAAATAAATAGTGTTTAAACTGTGAAGCTATGGAAATTAAGCGTGGACGCATGCGCGGACCGCTCCTGCGCAGTGAAAATCGTTTGTACTAAGTTCCAAGCATGTATTAATAGGAGAGGTAACAATACACAGATCGCTGTTGTGCACGCTGCGTGTGGCCGTAGCATTATTCTCCAAATGAAGAGGAAAGTCTATTGTGAATGTTCGTGATGGTTATAGCGTTTTCCTTTGTTTGTCGCTCTGTGTCTTTGAAAGTTAAGTTGAAAAATTAGCATAGCTAACGTGCCTTTAATAACTCGTCCAGGAAAATCTGCTCAAAAGACTGTTTTTATAAAACCCTGGGCAAAAATATAAAGTTGTAATTTGATTACATTAAAATCGTTTACGCGAAATTTTGAACGTAAACGATTATAATGAACATCAATATGATGACGCTAAAAATGTTCACAGGAATCAGGTGCAGAATATTTATAACACGCTTGCTCAAAGTTAGCGGCGTCCATTAAAATCACGTTATAAGGTAATTACTCGTGTCTATAGAGGTATATGTACCTAAATGACTTCGTGATGTGAGACATTAATCTTGTTGCAAAAGTTTGGGAAACTGCGCTGTGAAACGTATTAATCATAACGATGATGTTGTTCCTAATTTGTCTGGTGGAGTTATTAGGTGCTGTGCTCGAGGTCTGTCCCAAACATAGAACGAATGGCGAATAGAGGAGCCTTACTGGTGTTGGAAATACATACTCTAAATAAAACCTGTTAAAATTGTTTAAAGATTTAAATCTTAGCTTGCAAATATAATTATTATGTGCCATAAAAACGAGCCTATCTACGAACCTAATACTTAATGGTTTAAAAGAAATACACCATCTCAAGTTGTATCTAGCAGTCAGTTGCCAAGTATTCTAAGAAACCCCATGTAGGTGGGAAAGCAATTAAACTCTCTAAGTAAGATCAATAATTATAAAAAGTCCTAGCAATAAATTCTATTAGTCATAATAGCGTATAGATATTTAATGGCACCAGGATCGAATATTTTAACGACATGAATCACAGTAAAAAGTTGTGATGATTCCTGCCGGACTCGAACCTGATATGTAAGTAACTTTCTTATGTATGTAGGGTGATCAACAGTGTGGACTATGGGCACATATATTATTGTCTTAAATGCATGTCTTACCGCAATCAGTACGTGATCAATATTTTTTTATTATTTAATAGTCATTACTTTCTAAGACGTCCTTCGGTTAGTGTAGATGGTCTAAACTTTTAGTTACAAATAGGTCTCGTGAGTGCAATAGTGTCGCTTTTTATGAAATGTATTTAAAAGAGATAGAGATAGGTAACAATAAATAAATAGACTTAGCTCAGAAAACTGGTTATTTTATTCAAATGTGCGCAAGCGCCGGAGCTCAGGCGCCGCGCGCCGTCATCGCCTGCCTCACCCACGTCCCTTGCTAAAGCGTCAGCTTCTACATCCTGTTTCAAAACTTTCAAACGCTTATCTCTGCGAACTGCAGATTTAAGAGCAGGCACTCTAAAATAATTTCTACGCAAGCTCCGCCCCATGCACCCCGCCACTCTACGCTATGGTGCTAGACGCTATGCAAGCCGTAATAAAGTTGAATACCGCATGCGCTCTTTGATCGCGTTCAAGCTCGAAACTAAATGTCGTAAGTCTCAATTCTTATTTCATTTATAACTGAAGTAATAATTGATCTAGAGAAAAAATATCTTGTGACTGGATAGTAAACTATATTTTCTTACTGTTAATATTTATTTTAGACATAAAGGCCAAGCAATCTTGAAAAAAAAGGAAAATAATCTTTAAAAAAGACATGATTTTTGAATTAAAAATGAATCGAGTGAAAATGTTACAATTACGTAACTGTCTTGTACATGGAAAGAAAAAGATCCAATAAATCATATACTAAAGTTCCATTTTGATAGTATGTGTGACTGTTCAGAATATTTATGCTAATTAACATAAAATTTAGGGAGCCTCCTCTTAACCCCGATGTACTTTTGGTTTTTGTAAATGTGATTTAACCCTATGTACTTTTGGTTTTTGTAAAGTATAGTCCCCGTCGTGTAACAATTTAAGTAGCATTCATAAGCAGGAGGTTCCATCACCTGCGCAGGTTCCTACGGTAGTTCATATATTTATATCCTTACTTCAACCATCTCCCTTTATTACCTACATATCAGCTATACTGAACTATCGAAAAACTTAATTATACTGTAACTTACTTATCTATATATAGACTAATATAATAATAATGTAAAATAATGTGTATAATAATGTAAAATTAATTCTGTTTGTTTGTTTGCTACCTTTTCACGATTAAACGGCTGATCGACTAGCAATGAAATTTGGCAAGGAGATAGATTATGTCCTAGGGAAAGACATAAGCTATCTTTTTCTTCTCACACATGCACATCAAAATTTCCACGCGAACGAAGTCTCGGGCAACAGCTAGTTCATTATATGACTGAAATCGCCAACCCGTCATGAGAAACCGTCTTGATCACTATTGTGTTCTTTGCATGAGAAGAGTCTTCGCCTGGTAGTGGGACAATCATGGGCTGGTGTATTATTATGTATGGTCACCGCTGTGATTACAGTCTAGGTATATGGCGGAGGCGCCCGACACCTGCGCAGCTTCCCACGGTGACTCATACATCCTTGCGGTCTCGCTCTACATACTATCCTTCCTCCCGCGGTTGCGTCTGCGGTTTTACAACGGATTCACCTGTGAAATCGTGGTAATTATGTACTTATGTCAATTGGTTTAGTCGCTAACTCGTTCGTATTTCGGGGTAGGTTAACGCTACAGCAAACACCTGAGGGACCTCAAATTGTGTCCCTGTTCAATTTACAATAATTTATAGTTAATTAAATTTGTTTTGTTAATTAAATACCTTGTTAGAATTATAAAAAGTTGTAACGGATGCTGTAATTATGCCTTCATGGGACATTCGCGAATCTAAAATTTTTATCATTTCCTACATTTTCCTTAGCGACTTGGCTAACAAGTAAATACCGATCGCCCAGTATATTTCCAACGGCACAATCATCATTTCAGCCCTTTTAACGTTGACTGCTGGACATAGGCCTCCCCCAAGTATCGCCACATTGACATAACATGGGGGGTTTTGCCATAATCGCCACGCTTGGCAGGCGGGTTGGCGATCGCAGTACGGTTGTTACAAAAGCACAGATAACGCTGCTGCCCATTCTCTGGCAAGTCCCTTAGTCGCCTCTTACGACACCCACGGGAAGATATGGGATGGTGCTATTCTTTACGTCCGACACCATACAGAACGGCACAATCATTTACTTCATTTAGGGACTTGCCAGAAACAAACAAACAGAGGGTTTGTTTGTTTTCACGACTAAACGGCTGATCGGCTGGCAACGAAATTCGGCAAGGAGATAGATTATATCCTTGGGCAAGACATAGACTATCTTTTTCTTCTCACACATACACATCAAAATTTCCACGCAAGCGAAGCTGTTGGTACTTAATTATTGTCATTAATCGGAACAGCATGCGACAGTAAGAATGTACTAAGTAGACGTGTCACTTAGCGCACATCACGAAGAAGGGGATAAACAAAAAGTATTCTTTTATAATTCGCAAACATGATACACCTGTGTACTGTTCCCACGATATCTTCTGTTTCATTGATATAATGGGAATTATCTATCTTTCTGTCTTTACATAAGCATTGATTTGTGAAACAATGAGCTTTTGTTGGCAATTGTTTGTTTAATGAAACTGTGGTAAATTTACGTCTTTATGGTGTGAAGAATTCACGAGGTCCAATGATCACAGCTTATGTAACTAGAACTACTTATATACGTTTCAGAGCTGGTTGAGAAAAAGTACTGTTACTGATGTTGTTAGGTGTCCTGCTGGACTAATATTTTAGTTACCACCCACATTCATGATGGAACCAACCAATGGATCTTTGATTGTCAGTGTATTGTTGTAAGTAAAAGTAGAATCGTTGAGTTTGATTTCGAATATTTTTTATTTGTATTTTCATGGTTTTTTATAGACCCAGTATTGACAATGGTGCCAAATAACAAACCGCATCTTCCAGTTTACAGGCAGAAAATGTTCATACCGTGGGTGTACTTACATATTTATGTGGTAGGTTACCAACCAGTAGTTATTAGTGACATTGCAAGCTAACTAGTCTAACATATCTTGTACCTCATCAAGAATATTACATACATAATTATGGGAACTGAGATATCAAACTGGATGTGTCATGTAATTATTGTCACCCATCCACGGACCAACCTCGGCAAGCACGGCTTAACCTTAAAGATCGACATCATCATCATCATCTGCCTAGCCTTTTCCCAAACTATCTTGGGGTCGGCTTCCAGTCTAACCGGATAGCAGAGTATCAGTATTTTACTTGAAGCGACTGCCTATCTGGCCACGTATATTATCTGCCCTTATCATTACAAGAATATAGAATGATTGTGGAATTAAATCAGTGTCTCTACAAGATTCTTTGTGCTTGCCAAAAATGGATACCTAAGTCCTGAATCGAATGAATCTAGATTTCAGATGGACCAGTAATTGGCTAGCTCACCGTCCGTTTCTCTTATGACGACAGGCCGTGCCGACGGCGCGTTCGTGTTCCACGCGCGCCTCAAGGAGATGTCAGCAAATCGGAAGGGGTCCGAGAGGGCCGATGCCTGCCAGGGCCGTGGGTTGTTCGAAAGAGATACCGTGGCCCTGGAACACAAAGGGCTAAGAAGGAACATGGATGGGTTTTAGTCAGTCAAGTCTGACACTCCCTTCCGCTCCGCCCAGAGCGGAAGCAGTCATTTGATGATTTCCCATCAGAAAAAATAAAAAGATGGACAATAGAGATGAATACTGGGTAGGGATATATCTAGCAGATAAGTAGTGTTACGTATGATACTATTTTTGTAACACTAAGCAGTGATGACATTGTTTCAAATAAAACTTAAAGCGGCCAAGCCAAACTATGCACCCTGCAAGTAAACAAACCATAGAAAAAGCCGGACACCTAACGATAAAGCTCCTATAAATAGATATAATATGTCCAGTATAATACGATCTCAATAAATAATCATAGCCAGTACTAGTAACAGGTACCCAGGAGCTGGTAGTGATTTCCTGAGGCAGTGAGGCTGAGCTCGCACCTGTCCGACGTTCCCACACGTCGGTTACACAATGATCGAGTTTTTTATTCCTTTGCGATGTTTTTATACAGTGGATGTGGCTAATATTGAGGCACTGAGCTTCACGACACTAACCGAGTATTGAGCTGTGTCGTTTCAGAACGATAGTATGATTCTAATAGGGGATGATCACTATTTTTTTTTCTTTGTCTGTCGGGTATATTATTGAAAAGTATTGGACACGTATTTTTTTCCTTTTTCACGTGATCATAAAATTGTGGAGATATATTGAGTTGAAATGGCGCATGACGTCACTTGTAGGTAATTTTATACCTACTTGTGACGTAGAGAGCCCCCACTTTCCAACTTTAATGAGTTTTAACTAAGTAATTTTTAGAAATTTTGATAAAACAAAAAATACGTGTCTAATATTTTTGTATTACCTGTCTGACGGACAAAATAGATTTTCGTTTTTTTTACCCAGTGTTTTTGTTTAGTAAACAAGCTTACAAAGCTAAGATACTTATCTTAGATTTGTAAGCTTGGTGACATGAGGCCTAAGCACAAACGCCATTTACATAAATGTATATTGGAAATGTTTTTTAAATCACAAATACATTTTTTTTTTGTAATGTCAAATTTGAATGACCCTTAGATATATGAACGAAAATTTAAATATAATTAAACCTAAGTACCTAAATATAGTAAATCCAAGCTGTTGTTTTGCAATCTCGTCAAATTCAAGGAGGTAACTATACTAATGATTCTCGACCCGAATCAATAATAAAATGAGTAGGTATTTTTTATTTATCTACGGAAATTGGTAAGTGTGAAACACCCGTGTTTCAAACGCGGCCCGTCCGATCCTCGCCTATAACCGAGCTTTCACACATACAAACAATCTGAAACGTTTATTCGATCATTTCTTATTCCCTAAACCACGTTAAGGGGGTTGTTCTGAAATACTGACAACCTTAATCCACAAAAAAGCAGCGTTTATTTTGATTGATTATTTATGTATATTATGATCCCCAAACCTGGAAAACCACCCCAGGAAGTAACATCATACAGGCCTATATCACTTTTACCAATCATTTCAAAATTATTTGAAAAACTACTCTTAAGACGCTTAAAACCTATAATAGAAGACAGAAAACTGATTCCAAATTACCAATTCGGCTTCCGAGAAAAACACTCCACGATAGACCAAGTACATAGAATTACCAACATTATAGAAAAAACTCTTGAAGAAAAAAAAGTCTGTTCTGCAGTATTTCTAGATGTAGCACAGGCATTTGATAAGGTTTGGCATAAGGGTCTTATTTATAAGATAAGGAAAATGCTGCCAAAACAATTCGCAGACATTTTGGAATCCTACCTAACAGAGAGGACGTTTAGAGTCAGACATGAAGATGCTTATTCCGATCTCAAGCAAATAAAAGCTGGTGTACCACAAGGAAGTGTTCTTGGCCCAATCTTGTACCTATTGTACACCTGTGATATCCCAGAAATGGAAAACAACTTCATTGCAACCTTTGCAGATGACACAGCCATCATGGCTATAGGTGTCACTCACAAAGAAGCCGTAGACAAAGTACAAATTGCTGTCAATTCCATCACCAACTGGACAAAAAAATGGCGAATTAAGTTAAATGAATCCAAATCGACTCATATAGACTTCACAAACCGAAGACCTAATTATACACCGGTATACATTAACGGTTGCGTAATACCTTACGAAAATACAGCCAAATACCTGGGCATGACGCTTGACGCAAAACTTCGCTGGAAGGCTCATGTCAAAAAGAAACGCCTGGAGTTAGATCTACGCTACAGGAATATGTACTGGCTACTTGGCAGACATTCATCATTGTCAGTGTACAACAAAGTACTTCTGTACAAACAACTACTTATGCCTGTATGGGCATACGGTATACAGCTTTGGGGCTGTACAAAACGCACCAATATTGAAATAATCCAAAGATTTCAAAATAAGGTACTTCGGAGCATAGTCAACGCTCCCTGGTACATTAGAAACGAGGACATCCACCGGGACTTAGGAGTGGACCTTGTCGCTAAAGTTATAAAAAATTACGCCGAAGCTCATGAACAAAGACTTACAAACAAAGACTTCATAAACATGTGAATGTCGAGGCTATTCAGCTCCTTGACACCACGGACATAGTAAGGAGACTGAAAAGGACTAAGCCTTTTGAATTAGTTAAGTGATTGTTACGGAGTGCAGTGAGTGCTACCTTTTAAGAACACAAGAACTAAGTGTCTTTCCGTCATAATAGAGACAATAAGAAAAGTGCCAATGGACACATTCTTTAGTATAAATTTACTAGGAAATTAAGTTAAATTTAAATTACTTATTAGCCTCAAGGCTAGATTGTAATTGTTATGAGGTAACCATTCGGTTACAACATAATGAAAAAAAAAAATTATGTATTTTCTTACAACCTCCTGAATTTTGACGAGGATGCAAAACAACACCTAGTATAATGTGTGGTGTTGAAACACTTTAAACAACTTGAAGCCTTTCTTTAGTAGCAAGTTGTGCTCCACAGAAAACAGAAACACTACTGTTTACATGAAACATAGTCGATTGACTTTTGAAACAAAAAAAGAAGGTACCTGAGGTAGGAGCAATCCTCCATAATATTCATGAATCTTTAATCGGACTAAAGTTCAATCGAAAGGCAAAGCAAAGAATTAATCACAAAATAACCATAAAGTTATTAGCTAAAAGGTCAATAATCGAGCCATAATTACGTCTCAGGCGCAGTTAGTACCCAAATGATTATGCGCCTCGAAGTAATTGTGATTGAACATTATTCCAACAGTTGCTCTCGTCCGTCGCCGCGTCGCAATGACTCAAGGCGCGTAGACGTCGACTGTTCCTTACACCTGTCCAAGATTCTCACGATCAATGGATCTGGAGATTATGGGCTGCCCTATCCAACTTAACCACTTCATTTAATGGTGGCAGGCCGAATCGTCACGTTCGTTTTACAATTTGTCTGGGGCTATGAAGTCTGGTCCCGGTTATTGCGGCTCACCAAAAAATAAACGAAATAGAATGACATTCCATGAATTAATTGTCTTTCTTTGCAGTTGCGTATAGGGTGCGGTATCTGTTATTAGTTTGATCGTCGATTTCTTATATTTTTAGGTCGACACCAACTTTTTGCTAAAAGTATTACGAAATAAAATCACTCAACTGGAAATGTAAACGCTAACTTCCTCAATCAATGTTCGTAAGCACAGGTGCACATACTGCGCCGGTATATAATGACACGGTACCTAAATTAAACAAGCACCTATAAATGACTCACTCGGTACAGATGTAGGCGGTGCTAATGCTGCTGTAGACTATGCAGGAAATTCAACCATATTCACATTATCTAAACCTGTATAACAATCTGAACAATCACTTAAAGCGACTGGATCGTTAAGTCAACAAGATATCAAATACTCAATAATGCATTCAGCTGTAACAAGCGGATTTATTATCAAAGGCTCCATAGACTAATTTGCTCCGTCAGATAGATGGAGTACATGATAATTGATTTCCATGGCCCAGCGTCCAGCCAGTACAATGTAGTCCAGCACGACATAATTAAAGACTGAACTCGCCCGTTATTTGCTCGACTCGGTCGCAAATGAGTTTTTGCGACGCTATCAATGCGTGAAGCTCACTTAAAAGTTAATTACCTACACTTCATGAGAATAATCTGATTATGCCCGCTTCGAGTAGTAACCATTTATTTTCTTACAAGCGCAAATGTAAATTATACTTAATTTTGCTATATTTTTTCTTAAGGCGGCCGCGAACCTGTAAATGTAATGAGTACCTGTAAATGTAATGTGCATTTTTTACCAAATCCACTGACATCTTTAAAGTGTTGTGAATGTGACTTGTTCCAGCGAAGGAGCAGTTATTACGTGTGAATGCAGATTTTATTACTTTCTGAAATCTCAGAATGCTACCGACCGATTCGACACCGAACGGACTGGTTCAACTTCAGAAGTGGTCCAATTTTATTTCTTAATACGCCAATCATTTCCAATGTGAGAAAGTAGAACACAGGTAACCACCGGATTTGGTCGGATTTAAAGAGCATGTCTCACTCCAGTCGTTTGTATTTCCTTTTACTCTCAAGAATATTAAACACCCAACATGACAAAGTTGAACACAATATTATCCGACATCTTAGAGACAAGACAGAGGCCTCGCAGCGTGGCAGTGTAGTTCGCTGGTCAAACAGCGCAACCTTGAGACGCAGACACGGCTCAACTTGTTCGAACTTGAGCCGCAATTGGATAAGCACTTTAACGACATTGTCCTTTTGTCGCGGATCGCGGTGTGATGCGGTGCAGGCCGTGCAGGTGCACGTGACGTCACCGGCCATGAGAATATCCCGCGACTTGCCATTCTCACGCCTCCGCAGGACGACAATCGCGAAACCAGTTCCTCCATTAAAAGTGCCGTTAATGTAACTGCATGCTCGTTTTAGCGGACCTCATCGACCGATGCTTACAGATCATTTGAACAGGCTTTACTGATAGGCTTAATGTTTGCACCCACATTACCATAAAGGACCCGTAGAGGAAACATTAATGTTAAATCTTTAGATAGTAAAACTGAGTCTCGAAATCGACATAAAATTTACTGACGCTTAAACCTGCTATCGACCCTTTACTGCGATCATTACCATAAAAGATTCACAGCTTTTTGGGAAATAAAATGAAGGATCCAAATGTAATGGAATTTTAATTTCACATGATAGAGGAAGTGTGTCCGGGCATTGATTGCAATTACAAAGTCAAATCAATAATGAAACAAAGTCACCCTTGTTCAATTCGGAAATTACCATAAAATCAGTCCCACGGCCGATCCAATTATTTGTGGGGGTGTCGCCGTGTGAATGGACTGAATGGCCGACCGGAAGCCGCGGTGATGCGTGAAAACCATTCTAATTCCGAAATAGTGGAGCAGTGCTTTGTCTTATGTACACGATGCGTTTCCAACGTGAATGGGGAAATAAACCTGAATGGTGGAATTTCATGTACGTACACTTTGTAGGTGGAATTAAGTCCAGTAATTAAGCAAACATTGTCTACTAACTGCAAATATTTCCACTTGTTTTTACAACTAACATAAACTCGTAGTTTTATAACTATCTTAAAAGTTTACATCATCATTTCAGCCGAAAGACGTCCACTGCTGGACATAGGCCTCCCCCAAAGGGAGGGTTTTGCCATAATCGCCACGCTTGGCAGGCGGATTGGCGATCGCAGTATATACGGTTGTTGCAATCTCGCAATACTCAGGTAGCGTAAATCGATTATGCACATCTACAATGCGCCGGCGCTGTCTTTAGAACAATCATTGCATCGAATCGTCCAATTGGTTACGACTTTCGTTTGATATGTGAAACTGAGTTGGTCTGCGGATCGTCTTGATATGTTTATTGATATTTTATGGTCAATTCCAAGTTATGTCTGTTCTGACCTATTTGCTTTTGTTTGGCGTCTGTTGCTTGCTTTGCTTTGTTCTTGATTGTGACTATCATGTTTTGTGGGGCAGCTTAGTGCAACTGTGCAATACATTTCCAATTCAATGTTGTTTTTTGAATAATACACCATCATGGTGCTAAGTTTAGAAACATGACGTGTCAGATACATTCACGAGCAAGTTTCAAGGTTTTATTGGAACTGTAACACGTTTGAGGCAAATTGATGTTCAAAAAGAAGCAAAACAAAATCAAAATAACAGAGCGGCTTTTCGTGCCAACTACAAAGCGGTTTAGCAGTATTGTTTCGCGATGCGTCACGAAATTATCACGGCATACGTCTGAGCATATCAAGTGTGGGACGTGGAGAGAGCGGGTAAGCCGATCTGGCGTCAGGCGGTAACCGAACCTGGCCCTCACGCTCGCAGCACATGTCTTGGCGCGGCCTGCGCTCTGCTGGACAGACGGGCAGACCGCCGCGACCTCGACGGTGAAGTACTTACTTCAGTTGGTGTCAAGTGATAGCTGATCTTGATCGCACATTGACCAAATTAGTTTTTGTTTTTTTTTTAACGGTCTGCTACTTAAGTGGACATTTGTATTTTCAAAAAGAAGGAAAATTAAATTGTGAATCTGGAGCGACTTAGGTTTTGTTTATCAATTACCCACTGAACGTTGAAAGTTCTATTGTGTAGTTTCCTGTAAAACACAGAGAGCTTTTACTTTCACATAGAGTTTTGTGTGTCAAAGTTACAGCTATGAGTACACATAGGTACAAAGATCTTTTGGCGGGTGGCTAAAATGGGAACTAACGCCATTTAAAAAAAGTCTCTACTCTGTTTTTCCAAGCTTTCAGTTTATTAATATCTAGAAATATACCTGATTGCAACGTTATTTTCTGTTTTCGCATTACACAAAACAATTCCCAAATGTCCATTACTATACCTACACCTTCCAGAATTGTACCTACCAATTTTGAATTCATGGAACGCAATAATAATTAACACTAATTTATTCAACTACGAAAAACAATAAATTCCTAAACTTGTTTATCACGTAAACAAACGAGAGGAGGACAACTCGCCGTCCAACATGTCTTTGGCAGTCAAATGATAATAACACATGTTCGCAATCAGTTAATTCAATTTATCTATCATCACGACCAGGCACACTTAGTATAGGTACGAACAGATTTATCGTAGATTTATTGATGCAAATGCAGGCATTTAAATAAATTATGACGGGCGCCTTGTCTAGACAGACTTCATCACAAGCTGTGTCCCTTTCAATTTGATTAGAACTAGCTG
The DNA here is from genome assembly GCA_949152445.1 of Cerastis rubricosa. Classification (NCBI taxonomy): domain Eukaryota; kingdom Metazoa; phylum Arthropoda; class Insecta; order Lepidoptera; family Noctuidae; genus Cerastis; species Cerastis rubricosa. Next base: position 8,707,142 of record OX424542.1, on the reverse strand, counting down.
TCCGGCGCAACTTCGTTTGCGTCACATTTTCCCCGTTCTCGCAACGTTTTTCATTGCTGCTCCACTCCTTTTGGTCGTAGCGTGATGATATATAGCCTATAGCCTTCCTTGATAAATGGGCTATATACCACTGAAAGTTTTTTTTAAATCGGACCAGTAGTTTCGGAGCCTATTCAATGCAAACAAACAAACAATCAAATCTTTCCTCTTTATAAAATATAAGTTTAGATTTAGATTTAACTAAGAATGTGTTGCTTTTGATACTGTCACCCAAAGCTTTTCATTTTCAAACTGTTTATACTTAGTCTTTCCAATATCAATACTTTTAATTTGGCATATTTTATCACTTGCCTAATCAATGATAATTTGATAACACAAAGTACCCACATACGCAATTTTCACGAAAAGTAATTATTTGTCGATCATCTTTCACTTTATCCTGAAAATGACGTAGGTACATTACATAAAGATTCTCTCTGACGGTTCTTAATCGCTATTGACTAACGAACGCTCAAAAGTATTATCAAAATCAATGTTAGTTATTTAGGAACTTGCTTTTTAGGGTTTCGTACCAAATGGGTCAAACGGGACCCTATTACTGAGATTTCGCTGTCAGTCCGTCTGTCCGTCCGTTCGTCTGTCACCAGGCTGTATCTCATGAACCGTGATAGTTAGCCAGTTGAAATTTCTACAGATTATGTATTTCTGTTGCCGCTATAACAACAAATATTAAGAATTAGAATTACTAAGAACTGAATAAAATAGATATTTAAGGGACTTCCCACTCAAAAAAAGTGATATTTTTGCTCGGTTTTATAAATAATAGTACGGAACCCTTCGTGCGCGAGACCGACTTACACTTGGCCGGTTTTTTTACCTTTTAATTAACATTTCTCTCTGAAATCGCCAAGCCCGTCTTGAGCAAGCATGGTGATCAAAGCTCGTGCTTCCTCTGTTTCAAAAGAGGCTTCTGCCCAGCTGCAGCAGTGCGACAGTAATAAGCTGGTATTTTTTTATTATTATACGCCGTAAGACTATCTGGAATTTTCAGCTACAATCATGTTATTTACCTGTGATCAATTCATCCTAGTAGATAAGAGCTAAAGCACAGTAGCGACCAAACTCGACCGAACTAAATTAATTGGCAATCACGTCGACCTACCGATTCCGTCAGTTAGCCAGCACGCGAACTATACAATCGCGCACGTATTTAGTTACACGTCAAGCCCTGTAAGATATTGCTTCCTTGTGTCCACGATATTACTCTAACGTATACTAGATACGTAGGTTAAGTAAAGAGTGGTAGCTTGACTTGACTGATTTACTATAGAAAACCCAAGTATGTTATACTTAAATTAAAATCTTAGTTCCATATAGCTTATTTATTGGGTACGGCTATATTTGTATTTTGGATTAAATAGCAGGTTTAAGAGCGTTTGCACTTTACGGCATTTCATACAAACTTACAAGTCCGTATTTTCCGAAATGATTGAACTGATTATAATGAAACTTAATACGCATAAGCAGGATACATAGGTCTAAAAATTAAAAATTTAAAAAACCCCCGATACAAAAATCCTCTAAAAATCCAAAAATAAATTAATCCAAGCGTCGTAGCGTCGGGGGTCCGCTTTGTTCTGTACTCTAAGCGGTCTTCTTAGCGGTCTTTTTTTTTGTGTCGGGGGTTTTTTAAATTTTTAATTTAATTTTTTTTCATGCTTTTTATACTTATATTATTTTTTCTTAGCCTTGACTGTCCCACTCCTGGTCCTTGGCATAGGCCTCCCCCCTTTCCTTCCAATTTTCTCGGTGTTGCGTCTCTTCTCGCTAATTAACGAAACCAAGGAAAGATATAAATTTATTTAAAAAAATGTATTTTTTTGGGGGGAGGGGGGTTGCACCCCCCCCCTCCCCCCAAAAAAGCTATCTCAGCAAGCATGCTCTCAGCAATGTCCATGGTGACAAGCGACAAAATTTCAAATTTCAAATCGACTAACTGTGAAAGTTGTTTACATCCCTTCATCAACTAGAAAAGAGGTGATGATCTTCAAATGGCTGAGCAGATTTTCTCGAAACATAGCTAAGAACACTCTCGATTAAAATACCTTTCAAACGACACCACCTTTATCAAAATCGGTTCATCCGTTTAGGAGCTACGATGCCACAGACAGACACACAGATACACAGATACACACGTCAAACTTATAACACCCCTCTTTTTTGGTCGGGGGTTAAAAAGAAAACATTAAATACAAACAAACATTTATTCATACAAATATTTTCGAAAGGTCTTTAAAAAAAAAAAGATATTTGGAAATTTCCGTTTCTACAGATAATTTGTAATCGGTCTAATTTAGCTATAACACAATTTTTCGATAATGTTTTGTAGCAACTTTTTAGATCTAAGTATCCTGCTTATCCTGCTAGGGCTGCGGGACTGTTTGAAAGAGATACTGTGGCCCTGGAACACAAAGGGCTAAGAAGGAACATGGATGGGTTTTAGTCTGCAGTCAAGTCTGACACTCCCTTCCGCTCCGCCCAGAGCTGGAGGAGTCATTTGATGACATCCCATCCGGAAAAAAAAATATCCTGCTTATGCGTATGAAGTTTCATTAAAATGGGTTCCGTCATTTCGGAAAAGAAGGACTTGGAAGTTTTTATGAAATGCCGTAAGGTGTAAACGCTCTTAAAGCATAGCACAAAGGGAGGAGTCCTTCCTATATTCTACAAAGGGTTGATAACCCACATTTCGCCAGTAATGTTTAAGTCCCATGTATACTAGTCTATGGCCATCGAACGGGCACAAATCCAGATTCCGTGTCTGCTATTGACAAATTCCTGATGGAAAAACCCAATAACAATTTGTCCGACACGGGAATCAAACCCAGGATATCATGCTCAACAGTCTCCATTGCGTCCACGAGACTGACGATGATCATCATCTGCCTAGCCTTTTCCCATGCTATCTTAGGCTAGGCTGCCAGTCTAACCGGAAGCAGCTGAGTACCAGTATTTTACATGAAGCGACTGCCTATCTGACCTCCACAACCCAGTTACTGGATAATACGATACCTCTTTGTGAGACTGGATGTGACAATTTTGACTTCTGTCTACTCCTAACGACTGTCAAAGATCTACAAATGACAGCCGGGGCCAACGGCTTAACGTGCTTTCTGAGGCACGGAGGAAACTCGGTATGTAATTATATGGGCACCCATCCATGGACTAACCTCGGCAAGCACGGCTTAACCTTAAAGATCGACCCGTGCGGTTGTTATGATTTAGCCATGAGCTCCTCCGAGACCGACGATGATATCATACCTAAATGCTTTTTACTAAGTTCAACAAGTCATACTAAACAATAAGTGTGAGATTTTTGTTTACCAATAAGACATGTAGGTACATACACAGTACATCTGCGATCAATCTACTGCGGAATAGGTACTTACTTAAACTTGAAATTGCCATAACGCACAGTGATGGGATCAAATCAATAAATAACATTATGGTTGGTTATTAAAACTTTTACTGTTACGGTGATGTTGTAAAAGTGGTTAGTGATACTCTCATAATTATAAATTGTGTAGTTTTAGTACTTTACTTAGGTACCTACCTACATAAGAAATGCTCACTAAAGTGAACCCTCCGAGATCTTTATAGTATTCAATTAAACTTAAGAAGTTATGAATTTTGACTCAAAATGTCTTGAATATTACGCTCCTACAAAGTACTTAGATGTAGATAATGATAGCAATATTAACAGTAGTAAACGTTTCAACTTAACGACATTAAGTGCTTCCTGATTAAACACGGCATTTCCTGTGTTAAGTAAACTGGCTTATTACAAGCAGAATTTTTTATTTTTAGTCGTATGTTGTAAGTTAATTGTACACTTGTTTGTATCAAGTACTTTTAAAAGATTTGAAACAGAAAAAAAATGAAAAGAAATTAAAAAATAATAATAAACATACCATAACATCACACCTGTAAACCCTAGACAGATGTGTACTTAATGGTACACCCACATTTCGCCAGTTATGTTTAAATCCCATGTAACAGGGGGCGAGCCTAAAGACATCAACCGGGCTGAAATCCAGACTCCGTGGCTGCTACTGCGAAATTCCTGAGGGAAAAACCCGACAACTCTTTGCTCGACCTGGGTGTCGAACCCAGGACTTAGGCTTGGCAGTTGCGCTTGTAACCACTAGACCAACGAGGCAGCTAACTGAGCTGAGCTGAGCAGAAAACTAACGAGCCTTATTATTTGTCTAACTAGATTACTAGGCAAGTTAGCTTATCTCAAATAGACATGGTACGAGAAGAATAAGAATAAATTTATTAAACCATAGTTTCAGTAATTTTCTTAGTCTAACATCATTAAGGATATCGGTAACAAGTTTTATTTTGACAAAATTAGATAACAGTGGTGCCCAAACTAGGCTGCGCCTAGATCTTGGAGGCCGGGCTAATAAGACATTTTGGTAAAGAAACAAAACATTTTGATAAATTGGATTGCCGTAGTTAATAAAAAATTAGAAAAAAAAAACTTTTGCTTACGTCCATGCTGATTATTAAGGACCTTGACGAAGACTACTTTCCATTCAAGATCGTGGAAGAAGTCGCTAGCAACCGCTCATAACTCCAAGTCTGCTTACCTACTTAAGAGAGATCAACTTGCACATTAATAACGCCTTTTCTAAATACCTTAGCAAGTAGGACATTACTCTTGAGTCTAGACTACATGAAACAGAGATTCCATACCAAAAAAAAAACGGTCAGAACTCTCAGAACGCACATTAAAGTGCATATTAAATACTATGAAAGATAATATAGGCGAATGTAAAGTTAATATAGGTATTAACTTTCAATTTCACGTTATTGGAGATAGGTACATTAAAATGGCGACGTTACAGTTAATCGAGTAACTGGACGCTGGTTCGCGGAGTTCAGATACTCAGTGCACGCTCCAATTAAAATACGAGTATACCTACGACCTGCAAATAAGTGGTTGGAAGAAAAGAACAGTACAGTTCATTCGTATTAAGTTTAATTTTGAGTAACGGTAATGCTGTAATTTCTGTGATCGACAACCTGCAAAGTATACGTTTCAGTTTCACAGAAAACTTCACTTAATTTGTACCGTGATGTGTGTGCCCCTTTAGGCACAGACTCGAGATGAAAACAGTATAGCACAGGCCACTGAACCTTAAAAATCAAGAGCAGTAAAAACATTACCGGTACGTTATAGTACTTAAATTATTGGTTTGCGGTACAGTGGACGTGCCGCCGGCGCAGACGCAGCCATAAGCGGTCAACGTAATGATGGCCAATTTCCGAACCAACGCAATTCACCGATAGGTGCTTTATTAACTCAGTGCCGTGCCTTACTGGAGAAAGCTCCGTTCTCTACCAATTTCCATGAACCCTCAACGGTACTTTTATACTTTTTAGATGTCCCCCATTGTCGTTAAAGATATCGTTTGAGAGTCACTAAGATGGCGCCGTATAATCTGCAATAAAGTAAATTGAAATTTTATGAGATTTACGTAAATATTTGACGTTTAGATAAGTCTTACTAAACGATGTAGTTAAATAAATCGATGTGTGCCCATATAAGTAAGTTTGTTGGGACTTATTGATTTTATACATCGGCCCAAATACAATAAAATGTTTTGGTGTACACCTAACGGTGCATAGCCATTACCATTATTAGTCATAACATTTCTAAGCACGTTGCAGCAACTTCCCACATAAAATTAATTCAATGAAGGAATTACACATAATATTCAGACATCCAATTTGGTAAATCCGAGCAATAAACGACTACTGAAGTAGCTTTGACCTCTCACCACTTGCTCGTACCACAGTTACCAGAAATGTTTATTTCTTCGAAACGAGTTTCTTGTATTTTTATTGGCAATTTCCGATTACACGCATAATTTCAGTGGGTAATTATAAAGATGGGATTGTGAAAGATGGGAACAATTTGGCAAATAGATGCTAGTAGCGACGCCCGCGCAGCGTCAGTGCACGCGATTTACCGTAACATTCTCGTAATTTGATTGGTTAAAATACTTTTTTGTCCATTCTCGTTCATGTATGGACACCTGCAATAATTGGTTACTCTTCGTTTCTGAGGTATTTGTACCTATGGGTGAGGGGTCATCCAATAAGTTGCAAGCATCTGTACGTAATGCAAGATTTTTGGTGGTGACTGGTGACACTGATTTGAATATAAAACAACAAATATAGTCGAAGTTATCAGAATACAACTTTTCTTTCAGAATATTTTCAAAGCACCGCCCTTTATCGAAAAGTTACGATTCTGAAGAGCCATCCGTTTTGCAATTTAAACTATATTAAACACATTCTTCTGTGTCCACTGTATGTTCTAAAAGCATCGAATTCAATAAAATGGATTACGTCTCAAACCTGATCAATGTGGAAGTCAACATCATCAATATTTCAGAACCATAACCGTTCATTACTCTGTTTTCGTCGAGTCGGTAAAACTAGCTCCATACATTACAACCTTCCGTAGCTTGATAAATGAAAAACTGTTCAACATTACTTATTACCTTGTATGGTGGACGCAATAATCAATATAATAGTCAGCTTCAGGACCACAGATGTTGTTATAATGCTCTATTACCTTTTTTTATATAGCAAAGAACAGCTAATCAGTGATTTGCTGCTACCCATGTAAGGCAAGATTAATGAAAAGTCAACTAATGGTTCTAATCTGGTTTTCCTGTCTGTAGATGGCTGACTAGGTTTTTGAATTACCATGGTGTTTCATTATTTATTAACGCCAGTCTTTATGAAGCGAGATTTTATGTATTCTACTCAAACTTTGACCTTCTTGGTCTTTGATGGGACCGTTACGTAGAAGAACGCTGTGTCCGCAAATTAAATAATAATAGCACATTACCTAATTTTTACAATTGAATTATGTTAGAAGCAAGCTGCATACAAAAGATGCCATCTGCCGGTAGACCATGAAAGACAAAGTGCTCACGGATGGGTGTGAAGTCTAGTCTTACAAAGAGGTATTGTGTTACCTAGTAACTGGATTGTTTAGGTCTAATAGGCACTCCATATAAAGTACTGGTAGGTAATCAGCTGCACCCGGTTAAACTGAATGCCCGCTCACCCAAACTTAGTTGGGGAAAGGCTAGGTAGACGGTAGATGTAGAAATTGATACATAACTTGTTTCGGTAGCAGAACAACAGTTTTGCAGGTTATTTTACCTATCTTATAAATAAATAATTGTCCACTAGTAGGGGCTTCAACTAGTGCTTGCCGTTTTAGGTCGCAGTATGCAAAGTGGTTATATCTCTGCTCGGTAGCTTGCTCCAGTTCACCGTATTTGGCCCGTGTCCGCTGATCCGCCCGACATATGGCGATCTGCTAAATGCCAGCTTGCAGCGGTGACAAGCTCACATGTGTTCCAAACCTCACCTGAACGGATTTAACACAGTTTTGCTGCGTTTTTTGTTAAACATCCTTTGGTAATGTGAGAGTTTGCAGGAAGTTTTAATTAACGTTTTAAACTGTGACGTCTTTATTCTGTGGTACAGTGTTGTTGGTACTGGGCCATATGGCCTAAGGTGTATTGAGGTGGAGATTTATGTAATTAATTGAGATTAGATTTTAGACACTTTGAATTCTTCAAGAAATGCTAAGTTACATAAATATGGTTTCTTTTATAGGTAATGCGCAAGAGAATGCGGGTAATATTTCACATTTTCAGGAAAAATATCTAACAGGAAATGACTATAGGTATACCTACCTACATTTACATTTCCTTTGGACCAACGTCATGTCGTGACTCTTATTGCCATTAACATTTTATGATAGCGAGCCGACTTTTTAAGTCCTAACAAATTGATATACATCTTATCAAATTTGCATAATCATATCTTTTAAGTACTACAGTACAGTACAGTCACGACTAATAGTACTTTAAAACTAATAGTAAAACAAGGCTTTAAACTCCACATTTCATTAGACTGTGGTTCCAGAACGACGGTGTTACGCAAATTACTGTTAATTACTCTGCCCCAGCTTAACCTTTATGGTAATTATGCATAAGGACTACTTGATAACCCTGAACGTTAGATTCCGAAGTAGGCAACACCAACTGTTTAAATAATATGCATTGACATATTATTTTATTCAAAGACGAATTCTATCTTCAACGGCATGCGTAAGCGCGTTGCTTTGGTTACAATTTGAATGTCAAAACTACGTCATCACTTATCACGTTATAATTATTCAAGGAAATCACTACTGTTTTATGTAAATACAACAAATGAAATGGGTGGAGCTAATCATAAGAATTAATTAAGTCACCTTTAATAAAGTTTTTTTAACGAATGTACATACAAATGTGTACTAAGTCCTGGAATAATAAAATACTATTTTTGCATAGAATATACTCAGATACTACTTATGTACACCTTGATAGAATTGATCAATTTTGTTTCGGGTATCAAAAAAGTTACAACTTTATTTAAACAGCTTGTATTATGGCAAACATCATCCCCCTCTGTTTTAAAGAAAACAAAATAAACTTAAAACACAAGCATTGTGTGCACAACTGTACCCACCCACCGTCTGTTCAAAAGCAAGCGCAAATTTCGAGCTACTCGTCGTAGCCTCCATAGCTCAGGGGTTAGAGCACTGGTCTTGTAAACCAGGGGTCGAGAGTTCAAATCTCTCTGGAGGCATTTTTATATTTGGCCATAATTTAAAAAAGCTATTAATAAACACATTTACACCTAATTATAGTATTAACTACGTTTTATTACGCAAATTAATTCTAATCTGGAGAAGAAAGATCGTAATTATTCAAAATTACTTCCTTCTATTTGCGAAACTATTAGCTTATTGTGATTGACTGGGAACAAATATTCATGAAAATGTTAATTTCAGTGCTTAATTGGATTAAAACTTTTGTCGTCTTTTGTCGTATAGAAATAGTAGATTTATCGAAAGGGCTAATTGTAAGTAGTAAAAGAGGAGGTTCCAAACCGAGTAAGCCCCATTTGGTTAGGCTTGAAGCCTTGTCAATATTCTCTTTGCTCTGAGCAACGCTACGAGTACGGCCTCGCGCAGGTTCCCTCCCCTACGAAGCCGACCCGGCCTCCACCATCACGGTGTGGCGCTTTCCGCCCTATCTCCGGGGACTTTCCACAGGGTGAAGTGAGTTACAAGAACTCTGTATGTAACCCCGACGACTGAACTGGTCGGAACCCTCAGTTATTAACACGAATGTTCAAGCATCTGCTGATTTGAAAGAAAACTTTAATAGCGCGATGTAGAACTTTTCTTGATTATGTCCAAATCGCGATGTTAACACAACTATTCGTTTAAAATATTTTTTCTATAAATCGTAAGAAACGTGAAAACGTATTACTACAGGGCATTATAGTTAAGTTTCACCAGCAACTTAATGAAATAGATTGAAGCGAAACGTTTCAACCGACAGCGCCATCTAGTTCGTGGACGCAACACTAAAGAGCTCGACAAAAAGTTGTATGGGATTTCGGAAGAATTCCAAAGCACGAATTCTATTTTTATACGGCTATACATATAACTAAACTTATTATGTATATTGGTTCACCCATACTTGTGATCGTCAGTTTAATGAGGCCTCAAAAAGAATAAAGCCTCCTTTGTTTAAGTTGGTAGGTTTCTCGTTAACTTTTACTTTAAATAAAAAATGACCATATTTCTCCGGCAAAGGAATCTTTATAGTCATGCATTGACCGTAAAATCCAAGTTTGCTGTAAAGGTAGAGACTACAGTGTTTTGTATAGTTTGTTTGTTACATCCGTGATTCGTAATGAGGGATTTGAGTGTTGTCATTGGATTTTGCAACTAGTTCTATACAGTTAAGGTGTATTTTCAGTTGTGACGTGTGAGATGCGCAGACGCAGGTGTGCGGCCGCCTGGTCGTCGCCGCGGCTACTGCTCTCGGATATGGTATTCATTTATTAATTTGCTTGCGTTGACCGACGCGGCAATACATTCAGTTTAGACCATTGTGCTAGCATTATTTTTTGCAACGTGAAGTATTAAGTTTTTGAAGCAAATACTGACTTAGATGTATGATGTGTGATTACATTATAGATCAAAAACAGTTAAGCATTCAGTAACTTAACACATTTAACACTTACAAAGACCAATTAAAAATTCGTTATGATGTCATGCTTGACAAAAGATGCAACATGCCATTTAAGTATAAATTGCATATCAATAAAAAGTCCCACTATAGGGAAAAATTGCGTTAACTTGGAAATCATAAATTCCTAGCTTGATCAATATATGCAAACAAAAATAATTGCTCTGAGAATTGTTACAGGCGTTCTAGTTTTGGCTAATATCGAGTTAATTAAATAAGTATTTTACTAGTTTTTTACATCTTAATCAAGTTCTTTTTTACGTCAATATTTTTGCTTATCAAAGTTCTATCAGTTCAGTTAAAAATTAGCAATGTTCCCACAAAATTGTTACTCACTAATTCTATTTTTGTTGACACATTGCTAAGCACTTCTTCGCCTTTTGGTAAATTACTGGGCAAATACGCAAATAGGTAGGCGCTTTAAGGAAATCTAAATCACATCGTTGACACAGAAAAACTAAGTTTAAATAAATAAAACAAAGAATAATATAAAATAAAAATTATTTGGTTCTTCATAATACCTAATTTAGGTAAAAACTGCTACCCAAATTAAAGAAGCACCAAAAAAAATTAATCTAACGAACAAAACTCATAAATTAACCTGAAACAGAATAAAAGAGTGGAATGCGAAACAGTCATTATGTATTTAATTTACAATATAAATAAAGCCGTCGATAGTGGAGAGTTTTGTCTGAGTAAATAGTCGATAAGGCCGGGTCCACATAAATCATGGGTAGTGTTCGAACGAAGGTCAAATTCTCGCCGAAGCCGAAGATGAAGCCGAAAGTTGATATCATCCTAAGAATTTCAGTTCAATCTTAACTAAAATGAACACTGTTTAAAGGTTTTTTTAACTCTCGAATTTTAAGTTAATGTTGACTGTTTAAAAACAACTTAACGTGATGAAAAAAATACGTTGCAACTTGTCAAAAATTACACACACACACTTCGAAATAATGTCATGTTCGTTCAATTTCTGCAATTGCTAGAAACGTTCGGCTTCGGCTAAGACTTCCGCCCGTTTTTGCCGAAGCCGAAGGTTTGGCCGAAGCTGAATGTTCGGTCGGTCACTAATCATGGGTGAATTAATGCAGGTTAGCTGCATTCCAGCGCCGGCAAGCCGCGGTCTCAGCGTAGTGTTGCCAACTATTATGAGACAGATTTCGGGACGCGGATGTTGAGTTGTCTCGGTAATACAAGTAGCTGTTGATGTGACGCAGTAGTTATAGCGTGTAAATCAAATCAATGTAGATTTAATCTTCGTTAACCCTAAAGTTTTGTCCCACATTCAAAAATTTCTTAGTTTGTCCCAAACAATAGGCTTCCTTCGTTCCAAAATATTGTTTCAATTATTTCATTCCCGCTTCGTCCTATTTTATATTCCTACTACGGCCCATTATTTTTTTGTTTATGCCAAACTCACTTTTTTGTACGATTGGCAAAAAAAGTTTACGGTTTATTAAATATTTAACATGAATCAACTATTAAAAATCCGTTTTTTCATGATTTTGTTTGGCATACCGTTTTCGCGTAACTTTTATAAGCATAATAATACTGTAGCATAAAGCAAAGGTTAGCATACTATCATTTAGTCTAATTTGTTTTTTTATTTGTATATTTTAAAAATATATCCTAGCTATACAGAATTACTAAGCCATCCTAAAAATTGTACAAAATACCATAACTGCTGATGAATGAATAAATTCTCAACTAAGTATTTGCTTGTTCCAGAACTCTTCAAACCAACAGAAACCTTTGAAATCAGGACATTCCTTAGAAACGTGGAGACATAGCAACAGTCTAGTGGACAACAAACGCGGAACTTGAAGCCTCTAGCGATGAATTCCGATCGTTGTTTTTGCACAAACTCACAAACCAGTCACTAAGGAAAAACCCAAACGCTGTCCTCGAACTGCCAAAATTTTACCAAAATAATTGTGGCGCCAAGCTATTTATTATAGGTAGGTACGTTATTCCGTGTCTATGTGGCAGAGCACAGACTTTTTATCTATTTATCTGTCTATGTCTATATGTTTAACATGGATGGTAACTGGATTGATATGAAAGAGAAAGGAAAAAGGAAAAGGAGGAAGGAGGAAAAGAAGGAAGGGGATAAGGAGTAAATTATGCCATGACGTGTGAAAGAGGAGAATGAAAAAAGAAAACGTGTTGCGCGAACCCCAAGTGGAATGGAACCAGGGCAGGAAGAGGATGATGATCTATCTATGTTTAGTTACTGGTGGTTTAGTTTTGTTATTAAACTTAACCTGGATATAAAATGATTACCAAGGAATGTTTAACTACTTGATGATCTTAAGGTGTCAAGCTATGTTTTCAACAAGAACTCTTGATTACCCGCTGAACTATCAATAGAAATATAGATTTCTATCTATGGGACGACCACGATCAATGACACCCTGACTTCTTCAATCATTATACTGTTGGCACTATTTATTCATTGATGATTAATGATGAGATATTCGATGATCATCATTGTATTACTTGTAGAACACTAACGTAACAAAAATGAACGTAAGTACTCCCCCAACTTCATTTCAAGAAAACCTCAAATAAAAAAAACCTTCGATTTATTATATTAAATAGAATAAATCTAGATACCTACGCATTCAAAAGTGCAACAGCTTGTCCAGTCGGGTCTCAAAACTGTAAGTACAAGAGCTTTCAAAAGCTTATACAATTTAAAATCAATAAAAAAGCTACCCAGTAGTACCCAGTTATCGAAACAGGAACAGGTTGCTAACCGACGCCCAAAAAACATTAGGCAAATAACCGGGTCTTGTGATAAGCGAACCGATAAGCTATCACCACCCATATCAGTATTTTGACAACAACAAATTATTAGATAGCAACTTTGATTGCTCATGACTTAAGCTCGATGCCGTGTAGGTTTTTTTTTAAATAAGCTACCAGTATTTTACTTCTTTAATAGTTACTTAGGGATCGCATGTGACTAAAAGAGTGATGTATATAAACGTTGATAGATAGAGAGGGAGAGGAAGATCAAACAAACGATTGATGGATTGTGTGAGGACAAATATGAAAGAAAAATTAAATGAAATTTAAAAAAAACCCTGACACGAAAAACCTCTAAAAAATAAAAAACATCCAAGTGTCGTTGCGTCGGGGGTCTGCTTTGTTTTGTGCTTGTGCTAAGCAGTCTATTTAGCGGTCCCTCGACGCTTAATTTATTTTTTATTTCATGCTTATTAAACTTGTATTTTTTTTTAGCCTTGACCAAGTCCAAGGAGTGGGACAACTCCTTGGCATAAGTAGACCTCCCCCATTCCTTCCACTTTTCTCGGTGATGCGCCTCTTCTCGCCAATTAATGAAAACAACGAAAATTATAATTTTAAATAAATCCTGAGCCTTTAGGGTGAGGGTGGGGGTGCAGCCACCCCTCCTGGAGATAACCATGGGGACAAGCGACAAGATTTCAAATTTCAAATCGATCAGACCTATGGAAGTTCCCTTCATCAACTAGAAAAGAGGTGATGATCTTCAAACGCCTACAAGCAGATTTTCTTAAACATAACTAAAACATAGCTAAGAACACTCTCGATTAACACACCTTTCAAACGAAACCAACGATATCAAAATGGGTTCATTCATTCAGGAGCTATGATGCCATAGACAAACACACAGATACACACGTCCAAGTTATGACTCCCCTATTTTTTGTTCTCACCCACATCGATGCAGTTTAAATTCAAACACAACTTTCTTCAGCTACAAAACTCTCCTCGCTGGCCACCGTCATCAAACAAGTAGAATGTATCGAACACGATCATAATTTCCACACAGGTGTGATGGCACGCGGAGAGGTAATGACTGCCGTCGAGAAGTTATGCCCTTTCTTCATTAAATTAGGAGCCAACACGAACATCGTACGTATCGATGTGTAGGTAGTAGGTAGGTACCCACTTCTACATATTATCTGAGTGGTGAAGGTTCTGTATCTTGGAAAAGAAGGTTTTATTTCCAATAGCCACGGACGGAATATTATTGTGATTTTCCAAAACAACAAAAATGTGCTGTTAATAATAAAAATAAACGCCAAGTTCCTTTCGGGTTGTAATCTACGCCGAACCCTGAAGCCAAATTCATCTCATCGGTAACATTGCATGTAAATTCTTAGCTTAGGGCTACCAGCTGACAGTCAGACCAGTTAAGAGTACAGAATACAGAGTGATCAGTCTGTACCCATCAATATAAATGGAAAATCTACATTCTAAGATCGAGGTATTCAAACACATACACTCACACATACTTTTTTTGGCCGTCTCGCTCGCGCACGGTCAAAGTAGCGCTCTGTATATTTCATTTAGTTAAAAATTCCGGTTGAAAGCTCAATCAAGTGGAAAGTGTGCAGAATGCAGGAACATGCATCAGAGTACGTCAACATCAAAATAATTAGTACAGTCGCAGTCAAATAATATGCAAATGTTAACAGATCACATACATCCAAGCGCTAAGTGCTTTCCGATCGTCTCAGTGAATGGAAACAACGCTCATGGAATACTAATTTGTTTAATCAATAATGTATCGTATACATAAATTGTTTTTTCCCACTTCCCTGCGTTTAATTATAGGAGATAAACGGCTCGACGTTGGTATTTATTCCTTAAAACATGGTGTTTTATCTTTTTCTCCATCCCGTCGTTTAGCCTGCCTAAGAGTATGGTGTATAGCCGCTTTGCTTAGGCTTAGGAACCAGTCGTAAGCACATTAGCACACGATTGACCGGTTCCTCGAACCACGATCTTTTACTTTGTAAATATTTCCCGCATCAAAGGAAAATTCTGTCTAAAGTTATATATGGACTGGTTCACTGATTTTCATTAACCAGGGACAGAAGTCAACAACAAAAATAATATTCAGTGTTTATATTCTTGTTTTTAAACAATTTTAATTACCTCGCTTCACCAGATAAAGAAAGTGCCTTCAATTTATAGCAGTGTTTAAAAGTCTAAAGCAAGACAAACGAGCTGGAGCACAATCTTAATCGTTTCGGGAAACGAAGTGCGCATTTCCAAAGCTTTTAAACCCGTACGAAAAACGAAGCAACCGAGATCACCGATACCTCTTAACTCTTAAAGTAACGCATCTTTATTTGAAGGGGACGGTAGTTAGCGCATCGCGTGTGGAGCGGTGGACGATGCGACAAATTACATGTCGCAGGTGGGAAATGACACCAAAGCCGCGCCTCATATAACATTTTAATTTATTTTACGCGTTCCCTGAATTATCGTCCCGACTTTACAAGCGTACGTGTTCAGAGCAATCTTACAGCATTAAATCTCTATTTTACTGCGAGTAAAAGCAGTGAAAATCACGCGAATAGTCGTTCGTTTTAAATAATTGTGTTATTTTAATTATACAGATTGAGTCATGTTAGCTAAATTAACTCGTTATTTTAGAGAAGTTTAGATAGGTAGGTACCTATAATTTACATCCATAGTCATGATTCCGCAACCGTTCTCCTGCCATCGGATAGGCTCCAAAGGCGAGCCGCAAGGCCAAAGCATGAATAGACCACTTTAATCACACAAAAAAAAATCACACATAACTAGCTTTCCCTACAAAAAACAAAGCAAACAAGTAACCCCACATATTAAGCCTACACCGCTAATATATAATTTAGTCTACACACTAATAACATTACACAAATTGGCCTTTAATCAGCCGTTATTACGTGTGATGTTGGCGAGAGTCTGCGCCGGCGCAGAGCCCGCCCTTTGACTCTGCCGTTCTCAGAAATGAAGACCTAATGCGTAAAAAAATCAGCTGTTTGTACCTACACGGTCAAAACTTATGGAACAGCTGATTTTTATTTTAATTTGCGATGAAAAATTTCTATGTGGGGGTTTAGAATTATGTACTGAGTATGTAGTTAGCGTTTTCGCGTGTTCCTAACACCTTGTATAAATACTAGGAAAGTTAAGTTACTGGTCTCTCCCATTTATTTGTAGTTTCTACTTCGATGTAATACAAAAGCATTCCATTTTCTCCGAACTGTCAAGGACTACATTTATGTATAGTAAAGAGTTTATTGAGTATGAAGTTTTTAATAGACTACAAGCTATATAATTTAGAAGTAACTGCGTAAACACCTATGATTTGAGTTATTTGAAAACCTAAGCTTAAGTCTGTGAGAAAAGCAATTTAGAAACCATTTACTTAAGTTATGAAAGAGCAACATACATTTTCTACCGTCAGATTGCATTCCTGTGTTCTGCTAAATTGATGCCGCTGCAAGTTCAGGCATGGAAGACATTTCAAATTATGCAAATTTAACAAAGCTTTAGCTATCTTTGCTGTTGCACATACATATGTCAACACTTCTTTTTCAGGAACATCGTCATCATCTGTCTAGCCCCAACAGGGTTGGGAAAAGGCTAGAGCTTCCAGTCTAACGTCTAACTGGATGCAGTTGAGTACCAGTATTTTATATGGGACGACTGTTTATATCTGACCTCCAGAACCCAGTTAGTACTGCGTTATACGATACCCCTTGGTAAAGCTGATTGTCAGACATTCAGGTGTCTGACTACCAAAGGTCTAGATATGACAGCCGGGACCAACGGTTTAACGGGATTTCCGAGACACGAAGGAAACACGGTATGTAATGATGGTCACCCACCCACCGACCAGGACTACGTTTTTTTTTTCAGGAACACGTTCGTCCGACTTCCAAGTGACAAGGTAATACAACCTAGGAATTAAAAGCTACTTAGAGTCTGAGCATTACAATGAAATGCAGTTCACCCACGCATTGGCTAGAGGTAATGATATTTCCTCACTGTCCAGTGCTCCGTGTCTCAATCAAAGATACGGAAGGACTCGTAGGCAAACCAGCGCGTCGTGAACATTCCTGCCAGTTGCCAGTATTGCCAGTGGCCAGTGTTGCCACCATAACGATAATATTCAAATGAAGCTATAATCGCCGGCAGCTCAGCCATTGCTAAGATTTAGATATAAGGATCTACATAGAGTAGTAAATTACCACTTAAGTCTTTGGGACGTTTACTTAAAGTTTAATTATAAAAGTGACTATTCAGGAAGGAGATTTTAGTTATTCCAGAAACTATACTAACAGATGTAATCCCGATTGCAGCATCAAATGTGAATGTTCCTGAATTACCCCAGGATGACAAAAATTTCGTTTTTCTAAACTATATAATATTATAAAGAGGAAAGATTTGATTGTTTGTTTGTTTGCATTGAATAGGCTCCTAAACTGCTGGTCCGATTTGAAAAATTCTTTCAGTGTTAGATAGTCCATTTATCGAGGAAGGCTATAGGCTATATATCATGACGCTACGACCAATAGGAGTGGAGCAGCAATGAAAAATGTTGCGAAAACGGGGATAATGTGACGCAAACGACGTTGCGCCGGACAGCTAGTCTTAAATAATGCAATATTAGTTTTAAGGTCGGTTTCCCCCGAAACGTGAATTACGTGTAGGTCAAAAAATCTATATGCAGTTCTGTTCTTGGATTTCCCTCGGGTGTCAGCTTTCAATATCTTTACAAGAGATAAACCTTTCAGGATCTATAACAAACAAGCTTGTTCAGTTGCATTGCATTCTTTTGACAGACTCGTCAAGATAATGTTGATGCTGAGGAATATTAAAAAAAAACTAGTACTTATTGCATCATGCTATATCATTGCAGCATCCAAAGGCATTACGAAGATGCATACTAGCATTTCAATTAAACGATGAATATTTGACAAAGCAAAAATGAGGAAAATGTGAACGAAAGACCAATGCAATGCATAAATGCAACTCTATGTAGATCTGTGCGTATTAACAACTAATTAGATTCAGTGCGCGGCGCTTGCGCAGCAACGCGGACGACGCCAGGATGTGGCCGTGTCGCGTTGCTACCTACCCGACACTTATCTACGACAAATAATTACTATTCACTGCTATTTTTGCACTACGCACTACCTTTTTGAAGCTCTGCCTTTGATGACGTAATCACAATGATCAGTTTGTGAAGTGGCCTATGCTTCACTCCACCGTCCTGCCCGCTGAGCCTAAAACATGCAGCCTATGAGCACCATTTCATGACAGCCATTCAGACATCTGCAACGTTTTGGGCTAATGACATTTATAAATAACATTAGTAACGACCCGTTCCGGCTTCGCAGGCGAGCAATTACTAATTTAATGTGGACAACAGCGCCACCTATCGAAACCAAAGATATCTTAATTATCTTTCAAGTTGGAACCAACCATACATTCAATTTTCTATAGCGAAGTCGTTTGGATGGTTTCGGAGAGTAGTGTGATTTTTAGATACAGTATAACCACTTTAAGTTTGCAGTTCAAGTTGGCGCTGCTTGTCAAGAAAATATGCATCGATTTGTTAAACTTAGTAGTCTTAGTTCTCTGATTTTCAGCCTGCACGGATGAGTTGGTTGAAGTGTACTGTGTCTGCCAGCAACAAGACGAAGACGAAGATCACAAATATTTTGACAGTTAACATTCAATATTGACTATATTTGGTAATCGCTAGAATTACCAGATTAAAACCAAATTATGTTAAATAATTTGATTTGCATTCAGCGACACAAATATTGACTTAGAAGATATGGCTCGAATGTAAATATGGCCGTTATAATCATTCGAACCACGATAAGAGGCACTCCCTATTCTATCTTTACGATTCGTTAAGGTCTACGATGAAGAGTGTCCGTGAACTTTTGCGTGCACCAGAACAAAAGCAGTTTACGGTGAAAAATAATTGGTAGGTATACCTTAAAAAAACTTCAAACGAACTTAGAGAATATAGTATAATATATAATATAATAATAGTTCTCGTACCATAGTCTGTCGGAATAAAATTTTAGAAATTAATCAAAAATCATTATCATGATGTTCATCTAAATGAATATGATGTTCTATTTGCGAGGCGAACATGGCCAGAGATCGCACAAGATTGAGAGGTTTAGAAGGAGAAAAGGAGGCCTTAGCTCAGCTGCGAAACACTAAAAAGGCTTTGAAAAAAATAAGCACAAAATAATGCATTATCCGTACTGGTATCGATACCGCTCTTAACTGATCAAAAAACATGAAAGCACAGCACGTAGGTGCTAAGTATCCATTTTAAAAATCTTCTCACGTAAAAATAATCCGGGATTATCCCCAATCACACGCGCCGACTCGTAAGTAGCACCTAATCGAAAAACATTATAGCTGCATTACATTCCGTAATAGAACTGAGAGTACATTTAACATATTATAGATAATTTATAACCTGATCAAAACTACCAATACTTTTTCAAAATAAAAACAGAAACTCAAAACATATTCTCTTTATAAAGAAGCATTTATCACTTCCAAAATTTAAAAGAAAATGTGTACACAAAACTGAGTTTTATCTCTAGTCAAAAGGAACACATGATTGTATGATCCTTTTCCTGTGATAAAATTCAAAGTAAACACGTTGTATTAGACGGCAGTACAGGTGCGCGGTGTAATCAGTGCTAGGAATGCAGAGGCAGGTGACAGGACGGGCGTGTTCCACGTACGTACTCGCACACCGCCCTATGCTCTATGCCCGCAGCGTTAGAGCGCTCAAATCACGTCCATTAACCGCAGGACTATGACCGACCATACGCACGTGAAGATTGTAGACGAGGCGTGTTTTTGAAAGATCTGGGGACCTGAAACAAAGATTTAAAGAATTGGCTTTCCTTATTTAACTTAACAAACTCTTTATCGCAATGGGTTCCACTGTTTTCTTCTATATAATGGTATATCGAATGCCAACCTAGGAGCCTGTTGGCTGCTTAACCGGGCTATCCTGTGGGTGCCTTGAGATAGGACCTCCTTAGGCCCGGGCGCTAGGGCCAAAAACTTAGCGGCTACACATCAAGAGCACCTCTGTGAGGTAGGAGCATCGGTTTAGGGCATTTATGGGGTATGACAGCGAATTGGCTGGATCAGATCAAGCCAGCTTCCACTTTAACTAAACGATAGTATTTTTAAAATTCCTCTTACTTTGGATAATCCAAACTAACTATCTAATCTATCCTAACTTATGAATGTTATGATGCAGAAAGGTGCAGGCATGCTTGGTTATGAATCATAACATGCATAGCATGGATCACCAGGTCTGTTTAAAATGTTGAAGAAGTAGAAAGCAAGTCCGTTGATGTTGGCTGCTGAACATAAGCTTTTTCTTTGCCGACCTATAAAGCACACACTAACAAGGAAAAAGTTACTTAATTACCAGTCGGTGACAGCAAGGTCATCTTCGTAAATAAACTAATCTTCATCGCAATAATGTTCCAGATAACTATTATCGTAGTACATAATCCTTTATCAGATTTGCAAACGAATTACACAACAATTTAAAAATAGAACATTACCCATGCATGACATTACTGATTTCACCGAGTCATGGCGCGATACTGCAATGTCATTCATTATTATGTCATGTCACTTTTAAAGTGCAGTTCGATAATGTTGGGCTGATGGCGAACCTCGGGATAAGGGTAGGCGTATACCCAACATAATCAGCCCATAATGTTCCCATTCCCAGGACATAGGCCTCTGTCAGAGAAATAGGGCCATAATCCACCGCGTGGACCATTGAAAGCAGTGTTGATACATTTTGAAACAAGTGTTGAATTCACTTCACTTCAGTGTTATGGAGCTAAGAAACACTGGTAGAAATAAATTAAAAAATCTACGAGAAATGCATTGTATTTTGAACCCAATAGTTTCGAGAAAGTGTATTGAAAAAATAATTTACACAAAGGTAAGCGGCTGTCTGAAATCAAACCTACTACGCGCCCTTCGTTAGTCGCGGCCGTGTCCACTAGGCTACCAACGTTCTTTATGCTCAGCCCGGTAGTTTTTGGCTGAAACGATGATGATGCGACTGCAGCTCAAGTCACCTCCGATTTTTTTTCTCTATAATGTATGAGCCAAGATTTCTGCTGCTAGAAAACCTTCCCTTGAAAAAAAAAACCATTTCAACGAAGTCCAATTCTGTTTACTACACAGTCTATGGCAAGTAGGTATAATAGCGTAATTCTAGACGGACGCGTATAAGGTATAGTGAGTAACGAGATTAAAAAGCTACGCCAGCTGACACCTGGTGTTAGAACCGCGTTAGCTACAGGCTTCAAGCTACCAATCATATTACTCTGCAGTGGTATTTGATACGCATCAGGTTACCTAAGGTAAGAAGTCTTAGGTGCTGTGGTGAAAGGATTAGCTGAGCTGTGGTGATCTCGAAGAAAAAAGTGTGGTTAGAGTTTTCTTAGATAACAGTTATGTTGGATTGCAATGGGCTGTTAGGATAGGAGCTATAACAGTCACGGTTGGAAACGTTCTGAAACTTTATCGATAGAATAAAGTGATTTTCACCTGTACAATGAAAAACATTTGCGAAATTGCCTACATTTTCAGCTAGATCACTTTTTCAAAATACCTTTATGCGGGCTTCAAGCCATTTCTAGCTATAACAAAATTAAATTAAATGACCTTTACCTTGACACAAATTATCCAAACGATAAGTTTATGAAGAACTTATTAAGAAATAAAAATTTTTTTTGGGTGTTGAAAGTTGCAACGAAAGTGCCACTTATTCTACAAAAACTATCTGTTTTAATTCGTTGACAAGAATCTTAATGCACGTCATGGAACCATTATACATTCATTAAGTTCCTCGCAGGAGAGGGCGGGAGGTGCTTGACAGAACCAACGACCAGTGGCCCACATTGGCCCTGGATCGAAGGAAGTCATGGGAAGAGGCCTTTGCCCAGCAGTGGGATGACATAGGCTAGCAGTAACAGTTAGTTTAAACTACGAACAAATTTGGGATCTGACTGTAGCGCACAAAAAACAGTTGAAATTTATGGGTTACGAAACGGGACTCAATGTTTGGATAGTTACGAAATGGCACTGTTTTTCACTTGTTTTATTAAGTTGCACGTCTTTTGTTAAGTTGTCAATACGGGAAAGTTACCAGACGGGACGTAGCCAAATTAACTGTTCTATAACTTTTCTTAGGTGTTGAAAGTTGCTACGAAAATTGGGAAATCAAATACATACTGCCATACTAAAACCTCGTTTTATCTATAACTTTCCTTGTTTTCGTTAATTAGCGAGAAGTGGCGCAACACCGAGATAAGTGGAAGGAATGGGGGGAGGCCTATGCCTAGGACTCCCGATTCAAAAAACCTAAAATAAATTAATCCAAGCGTCGTAGCGTCACCCAACACGGATTCGAACGCACATGTCTTTGGGGGGGGGGGGGTAACTACTTAATAGAGCCGTGTGTATATAGACATAATTTCCCGTCGTAACACTTGAAATAAATTCCTAAAACACTTATCTAGCAACGGCCCTTTATATGACGTGTTCGGCAACAACTTATCGTCAAGAGTGCTGGGTCAAGCCGCCAGCCTCTTGAGCGGTCAGCGCAAGTGTTACATCTCACACCTGCGCGGACGCAGCGGTATGCCGGCTAATAAAAAAGAGTCTTAATAAGGAAGGGGTCGTCCTCTAATCACGTGAGTTTCGAACAGGGGGGAAGAGGTTCAGAGAAAAAACCCCTATTAATTACGATGGAGGCGAGTATTGTGAGAATAACGTGTTTTTTTCGAGGACCTGACCCAGCGAATTTGTGTCAAAAATCTGATTTAAAATGTTTTTATAAAAAAATATTATAAAAACCATCTGATCATGGAAAAATACACGTGATGCTATGACGGGGGAGGATGGGTAGCCTAAAAGACGGCGACGTATCACCAAGGCACAAGGGAGCTATAAAAATGGCCTTAAAAATATCCCATCTATCGATGGGATGAGATGGCCCCTAGCCAAATCGGGTTATTGTACAGTCGTCACAAAGTAAACTCGCCACAGAAAAAAGTATGAGTAAATTCACCACAGCTCTATTTTTATGAAGTAAATTCAGCACATATTAATTTTGATCGTCAAATTGTTTATTTTTGCACAGACAGAGGAAAAACCATACAAAAAGTAGTATTAAAACAAATATAGCTCTGGCTTTACTTACAATTTAACTTGTTTAGTTTAATTTTAGAAATCACTTGCGCTCGAAATTAAAGATAAATAATTATTTCATTTCGAGCGCAAAAAATCAATAACTTTGCTCGCTACTGCTAATGAAGACTTAAGATGAACGACTTTACACATATTTTAATGCATGTGGCGAATTTACTTTCAATGTACGGAATTTACAAAAAAGTGGCGAGTTTACTTTGTGACGAATGCACAATAGCCCGCTAAATCTGTATCAGACCTGTAATTAGTATATTAGGTAAGTACATTATAGAGTATTTTATCTACACTACAATTGAATCAGTGGTTAAACTCACGCTGAAGACCTAGCAATAAAATTGTATCCCTTATGGTCTTAAAGGTGCTGTCAATTTCTGCTTGTAAACATTAATGTGCGGTTGACTTTACAGTAGGTATACATACCATTATTAATTTGTGGATGTATGTACCAAGCTGGGCTTTCTGATGGCTCAGCTTCGTTCGTTGGTTCGTTACGTTTTGTTTTTAAAGCCTTGCAATGTTTTATTAGTTCTAGACTAGTAACACCAGGTTTTGTATCTTTGCGACATAATATAAAAAAGTCCCAATTTGACCAAAACAGAGAATTATCCGTTGAAAGATATATATTTGTTTAATGTTATGCATTCAACGCCCTCAACTCAACAGCAAATTTGCGTAGCGCTACATTCTGCAATGTTTAACTCAAAGGCACTTTTTAAAAGCGTTATGTGGTATGTACAACAAACGGTCATTTAGGATAACACCATAGGACTTTATTTAGCGTTATTGCTGTTTATAATAAAAAACTTAGAAATAGTTTCAGTGGCCTGTCTATTTTTATATCTTTAGTAACTACATAAGGTTATCTTAATTTTGTATACAGTGCATTATGTTCTTTTATAAGATAAGATGAGATATCTAGGATATTCTGACAAGTATCATTTATCACACACACGGCCTATGTATGTAAATGTGATGAACTGATGACTGATATGCATACATACGTATATTAAATGAACCGAAAACAATAACTCAAAACGTTATCTAAACGAACAAGAAATCATTTAAGCTCGGTACAGATAGTAAATTACGGCGAAACAAAAATATATGGGCACCCGTTATCTCCTAGCGGGTAGATAAGATAATAGGGATGTCGGAAGCGTATAAGGTATCGATATAATATATTGGATCGATGTTTTGAAAATGTACAATGAGGCCGGACGGGTTACGTTTCTAGGATGAACCGTTTCTGAAGTTCCAGCCTTTCAAGCTAGGATGATTTTTAAAGGGGAAAATATATCCTCTTCTTCTTCTTAACGTGTCGATGACAATCTAAATTGAGTCAGCCCAAATTTTGGAGACAAGTTTGGCACTTTCGCTTTCGCCATTTTTAGTAGCTTCCATCACCTCCTGTGAAGGGTAAATAAGGCAGGACACGATGTCAATATTTCGTATTAATATATTATATTTCGACATTCGTTTTTAACTGGTGAAATTGTACTATTGGGTACCTACATATCTGCGTAAATCTTTGGGTATTATGTGCGGGATGTTATGTGTTGTTTTATCCATACACTGAAATAATGGCTTTCACTTAAAATTAACGATATTTCTATTGAAAAATATCGATATTTATCCGACAAGCCTATAAGAAAGTACGTGGAACCACCTGCCGACCAATAATTACGGAATGGAGTCTCTAACACGATTCTAATAGGAAATGTGGACAGCGAGGCGGCCTCGCCGGCCACCTGCCTCCCTACTCCAATCACAACCATACGCCGTTCATTAAATATCTAGTAATAATACATAGGATACACGTGTCACTTTTGAATTTGAAATGTCTTCAGTGCCTTGCCGATTGGTCTTTAAATGAGCTGTTATTACATTTTATGTGTCGCTCGAAAGTGATTTGATTTTAAAGTATTTTTAATGGATCTTTGAAAAAGAGATTTGATTATTAAGTATATTATTGGATATTTGAATGGACAAAGTTTAATTTTGTTACACTTTAACACTTTCATCCGTCGTAGTAGGAATGTCAATCATTTAAAGAATTACGCACTAATGTGTAACGCATGTCAGTTTTGTTATCAAAAAAGGAAACTCTGATCTCTTAATTAACAGTACTGTTTGTACCGTCATTAATTCATCAAAGTAGGTAATTACAATGTCAATAAAAATCTGCTCAGCTGTAGATAACATAGTAGGTACCCATTGATAAACGGATAAGAACACAAATCACGGCTAATACGGTACAAATAAAAATATTAATAAATTTTATCTTATGCGAATACTCAAGTCATTAACTTTAGTCTTTACGGCAGGAAATCCTCGATGTTATTATGATGCAAAAACTGTTGTAACATCAGTACTTGGGGCTTAGGTTGTAATAAAGTGGGCAGGTGTGCTCATTAGACGTAGAAAATTTGCAATGTACGCCACCTGCCGGCAGGAAAATGACAATTTTCTCGAGACATGCGCCTGAGTCGCCGCCCACTAGCAGTGCTCGCCGACAGCGTTTAAAATATATGAAAGTACCACCATGTAACTTATAATTATCCGTTCCAGGATGAACAAAGTTAAGTATTTGTAGTGTTCAGTATTTTTTTTTAGTCTCACAGAATGTATCATGAATGGATGGAAAACAATGTCTCTATGTTAAGAATGTTATTTATTTAATTCTAAATGTCGAGTGGTCGTAGTGTTGAATTTTGGCCCTAATATTGTCCTCGATGGCTTCTTATTTATCGTATGTACACAATCATTTTACAATTGACTTTGGTTAACTGCTGGGTAATTATTGTGAAGCACACTCACAATTTTAATGTCTTTCAATGTGAATATTCAAAAACATTTATTTCGTTATTTAAGAAAGTGTGTTACGCAATTGGGGTGCTGACCCCTATTGCGTAACACACTTTCTTAAATAACGAAATAAATCTTTTTGAATTTTCACATTGAAAGACATTAAG
The DNA here is from genome assembly GCA_949152445.1 of Cerastis rubricosa. Taxonomy (NCBI): domain Eukaryota; kingdom Metazoa; phylum Arthropoda; class Insecta; order Lepidoptera; family Noctuidae; genus Cerastis; species Cerastis rubricosa. Next base: position 8,680,906 of record OX424542.1, on the reverse strand, counting down.
ATTGTGAGTGTGCTACACTAATTGTGAGTGTGTAACACACTGTGACACCAACGAGTCCAAATGAGGAGACAGGAAAACACAATTCACTAAAATAGATATGATAAATTTTCACCCCAAACAAAGGCTTTATTTAACGCATGCAAAACTGACAGCATCAATGTACATAAATGTAGATAGTTACTAGAGATTACTATCAAACATTTTCTTGCTCACAAATAAAGACAAATGTCATTTCAGTGACACAATCAACGCTGATTAGCATCTTTGCTACTGTTAACACAACTTGTATCTATGACGCAAGATAATCTATTGAAAATCTTAGGATTTTTCAAAAATAATGTAGCCTAATGAAAATCGTGCATAATGTCGATAAGTTCAAACGCTGATTAGATGATATGATGGTTATTATGCACTAGGATGCTCATTGGTTTCAGTTTCACCTAAATCATGTTCTAGCCAACCAGAATAAAGATGTAATGAACTGAGTTTTTAATTAGCCAATCCCCAATCAAGTTTCCAATTCCAATAAAGATTGGAAATTGGATTTGGATTTTTTTTTATTTTAAAATAAATACTGTTTGGAAAGCCAAACAGTATTTTTTTTAACAGAAACTTTAAGAATAATACCATTTTTTCGATTATCTTGCTACATAAGTAGGTAGGTGAGCGGAGTTAGAGGTGAGTTCGTATATTACGACTTTCAACTTAGATTTTCTGCTGAGATATTATTCTTCTATGAAAATACACCGAATGGTCGCAGGTGTTTCCTGTAAGTGGCCAATAAACTTTAAATTCAGGCATTTCGTGTTTATTTTATTTTTAACCTTTTTAACAGCGAGCGCGTTCACAGGGTGGTCTTTATTGTGACGAGCCATTTGCGTCGTAGAGATTTTCTACCCATAACGACGGTAAGGTTAAAAAAGCTGAAAGTAAATTCACTTTTAAAAAGAAAGTTCGGACTTAAATAGTGGTCTATTTAAGTCAGACTAAAAAGCTCTCAATAAAAAGTCTAGTCATAGTAATTATTATCAGGTTTCTCTTTTTTTGTTATGGTTTATTAGTCAATTCTATTTGTATACGTGTATTAGTATCTATTTAATTTTCTTAAACTGCAGTTATTTGTAGATATTTTTTTGTGATAGGGATCACAATGTTGTCGTATTTAACCCAAAAGTTGACTGGTAGAGAATGCCTTGTGGCATTAAGTCCGCCTGTGTGCCACTTTTGTACATATAGTTTAATTAAATAAATAATAAATAGTCATACATCGTAACATTCATGTATAATGTTAGATTTCATGAGTAATACACGTTTATATTATTTTCAGAATATTCGCATTTTCCAGAGATAATAGAGATATTTTATTGTTAGTGCAAGAGTTACTGCAGTTTGGGCTTGGCCTACGCTAGTGGAGAAATAAAATAATAGTAAGAGATAAGATATCAATAGTACAAATAATTTCAATTTCATGTTTATCACACTATCCACTTCAGATAAAATTGACGTTTTCCTGAACAATCGATTTTATTGTTTGTCTTTAATCTAGCGTCTCCGTGATCCGTCAACTATAAATAGGTGTGTTCATAATAATTAAATGACGCAATGATTCCAGATTACAAGTATCAGAAAGGTATTCTAACAGGTCATCTAGTCAATAAAAAGCTTAAAAGATGATGAAAGATGAATGATACGCGTGACTTGAATACTATACATAAGCGTGATATTTTTCTAGCATGCTAGTGCTATGCGATATGCAAGATATCTATGTGCAAGATTTTTTAGGAACGTAGGATTTTTGCAATACGTAGGTAGGACACCCTAAAATGTTCAAAAATTGTTTATATTTTCTGTGGATGTTCGTGAAACTTTGACTTCTATGAGTAACTTTTATAAGGTTCCCTATCCATTTGCATAAAATTTTAAGACCTAATATAACTTAGCATAATTTTGTTTGGCATAATTATATTTTCGCATACTATAATTACGCATAACAGCTTACGCATAATTTTTTTAAGCATAATTTCTCTAACCATAATAATGATTAAGCATAATATTCTAAAGCATAAATTTATTAAGCATAAAGTTCTAAAGCATAACTTTTTTAAGCATAATATCCTAAATCATAAATTTATTTACGCTTGTTTTTATGCTTGCTTGCATGCTGCATGCAAGCAAGCATGCAGAATACAAAAAGCATGCAGCATGCAAACAAGCATGCAGCATGCAGCATTCAAGCGAGCATGCAACATGCAGCAGGCAGGGTTTCTGTCACGGCTCCGGCGCTGCGGGCCTCCGGCGGCTCACACGTGCTAATCGTCGCAGACGGCTTGCGACGTGCTCACCTCCGCAGCTTCGGCTTGTTGGCCGGCTTTGCCGGCCAGCCTCAGCCGCGACGGCTCGCTCGCAGCCGCCTGCTCCTCAGCCCGCGGGCCGCATCGCCCCTCCGCGCCTACGCGATTTTAAATTACACTCTAGGGGTAGGACAAACAAGACTACGTGGAGTCGGTTTTGCAGCGATTCGGTTCTGTCACTAACTTTTGTTGCACAGCATATTAAATTTTTAACCAACAATATAATTTAATTGTTACAGAAACTATAGCAAATTGGTTTGATTAGAATTATGGATGGGGCACTACAAGTTCACGACCACCATTTCCACCCAAAGTTTCACAACATCTAATATATTCTTCAGATTAAAGTTATCTCACGATTGAAAAATCGTTTAAGTTACATAATGTTATGTATAATAAATCATTTTCATGAAAATTGATTTTGTTATTTATATTAATTTTATGCCTAAATATTATTATGCTAATAATCATTAGGCCTACTAACGTTATGCGAATCGAATTTATGCTAAAACAAAGTAGTCTTTAAGACGATTATGCCAACATAAAATGTATGCCTATAAAAATTATGCCGAAGTATTATTATGCCAAAACAAATTGTGCCAAAATCGTTATGCCGAAGTATATTAGGACAAAGCATATTATGCGAAAAGAAGGGATCCCCTTTTATAATCTTTACCTTTTTTAGGGTTCCGTACCCAAAGGGTCAAATGGGACCCTATTACTGAGACTTCTGCTGTCCGTCCGTCCGTCCGTCCGTCTGTCACCAGGCTGTATCTCATGAACCGTGATAGTTAGCCAGTTGAAATTTCTACAGATTATGTATTTCTGTTGACGCTATAACAACAAATAATAAAAACAGAAAAAAATAAATATTTAAGCGGGGCTCCCATACAAAAAAGTTTTTTTTTTCGTTTTTATAAATAATGGTACGGAACCCTTCGTGCGCGAGTCCGACTCGCACTTGGCCGGTTTTTTTTTAACTCATTGCCTAAAATTTCTGTGCGCCGGTAAAGTGATACTTACTGCTTGTTGTGCAATAAAATAATCAACTAATTAAAAAGTCATCAAAAAAATAAAATTATCGTTTTATCGTATTTTCTTGTGATAACGATGATTGACCCAAGAAAAATCAAAAATGAATTGGATCGACAAGACATGAGTCAAGCCTGTTGAAATTTGTTGTAGAAATGCTTTTTCCATCCATCCACACTATTTTAGATCCAACTTTTGCATCTAAAATAGTAGGTATATAAATAATAATTTGATTAACTAGTCATTAAAACATGAAACCTGTCGATGTAAACTGATATAACTTTTACAAAGGAGAGGAATTTTATGCAAGGATTTCCTATCCTTGCATACAATTTGTCTCCATTACTGTCAAAACATGAAATTAAATGAAATGATTTTTATTTTTGCCAATAGGTTTTTACAAACACTTTTACACATCGTCTTTTTTTTAAACTAGACTGAGGCCGGTGTTCCGTACCTGACTACTCCGAGAAGAAACAGCCGTAACAAACTCAGATGTCACAGTCTCTTTTAAGGTCCAGACATAATCTTGGCCAACTCACATGAGCACTATGCAGATAAGTCTCTGAGTTGGCTTTTGAAGAAACAACCACACAGATTTGAGTGGACCTGTCCAGCCAGTGCAAGCATTTGTCAGTTATCGTGTAGCTCAACTCATAACTCAAGGAGCTCTACGACACGACGCACAATACCAAAAAAAGACATTGTGTAGGTCGCTTATACTGCTCAAACTGCCAGACAATCGTTAAAACCAAAGAGAAAAAAAAACAAACAAGACGAAATAAAATACCCACAAGGGTCTCACAATCACACTAATCAAATAAAACAAATGAATAAATTAACTAAACAAGAAAAAAATGTTAAAGAAAATCATTAAATGTCACCGTCACAAATTAAATTGAGATCATCCTGTGTCCGAGTTAAGAAAGCACACCTGTGCACACTGTGCGGTTCCCACAACGCCTCCGCTCAATATTGACACAGATTAAATCAATTCCGTGGATGTGCGCTATCTGACGTCAAGCGCGGCACTGGCTCACCAACAACCTTTCTCATAATAAAACTCAAGTCTTAAGTAAAGAACTAAAGAATATTAAGTATTAGGAGGATTTTTAAGACTTTCAGCTTGCTCATATACGCGCATATACGGCAAAATTGCGGTTCTTGGTTTCGTGGTCACGAGCGCGACTGTTGACGTCTGGGTTCTCCAAAAAATGTCTTTGGGTTCTAGCAGTCTGGAGGTTATGAAAACCCCGTGCGTCGGAAAACACGTAAAGCCCTGTGGTCCTACGTCTTTTCTTAACCGTACTCTTGAGTATGTCTGTGTAACTGATTCGATTTTAGGATGCTTTTTAACCCAGTATTAGGTTCCCGTGGGAAGATTTCTGACCGCGGACCAAAGCCAGTAAATGATATGAGGTAAAGTATAAGTGATAAATAATGTGTTCTTAAAGTGACTCATCTGTAAACGATATAATTTACCTTTATTTTTCAGAGATAATGCATAGGACACATAGTGACAGCACCTAGTAACAATATAAGAAATTATGGAAGTCACGCGCTCTACGTTTCAGAAAAATTAAACAGAAAATGGTAATGTAGTATGTAAAAGTAGGCCACGGATAGAAAATAAATGCAGTATATTTCACAATTCACATGATTGCAAATCTTTTTTCAAGAAGTACCTGCGCGGGTAAAACTTGATGTAACTGCATTCTTCCGCTCCTGGACAAAGGCCGCCTCCCATTCCTTCCACATGTCTCGATTTTTAACCTCTTAGCGTTAATATGTGAGGAAGTCATCCAATGCGTCCCGCCATCTTCTCCTTGGTCTGCCGCGATTCCGTGTCTCAGGGCTCTAGTCTTGCGATATACGTGCCAACAACTGTGACGACATTCCATTTCAGTCTTGCAGCTTTATGTAGAGGACGCATTGTGGTGTTTCTGATTCGGTCAGTAAAATTGTACATCCAGTATGCTGCGCTCTATCGCCCGTTGGCAATCCTTGACTTGAACATAACTCGCGAAATGTGGCTTTACAACACTTTACAGTGTACTCCTCTGCATAAACTTTTCGGAGATTACAGACGTGATTACTTTATATTTACAACAACAACAACATACATTTATTTGCAGGCAACTTTGGCCCATAGATATTTACCTTATAGACTAACATACACTATTAAATCTTCGCGGCATGAAAACGGTACGTTGGGCTCTGATGGAGCCTTGCCGCAGCGGTTCTTGTTGGTTCGTTGACGGCGCTTCTTCCTCAACACCGTCACGAAACCATCATCTGCCCGAATCGGTGCCTTTTTTGGCACAGGCTTCCCAGCGGGAGCGACACGATCTGGTCACTTTTGTTAAGCGACCGGTACAGCAGCAGCTTGGCAGAAGCAATATCATCTTCACTGAAGTTCGTAGCACAGATTTGAACTGCGGACACCTCGTCCATCACATCCAAATTCTGCTGCAGGAACGCCAGTAATTCATTCGCCACAAGTGATTGAACCATGGCGATTATAATTACGAGCGACGCGCTGCCGCGTTTGCGGTTTATCAGCATACGTCCGCATTGAAACGCAGCTAATGCAAGACCCCATTACAGATTAGATTTCATTAGATTTACGACAGCATTGTTGAAGTTATCCGCAGAAAGTTTAGTTTTTCTTTTCAAAGCCGTTCACTGATAAACATTGCTACCTAAACATTATTTTATTGATTGACTTAATCAGTTGATTCATAATAATACCTAATAAGTTGACATTTACATACGCGTTGTACGACGTATATAATATTCAAACAATATGAAAAGGAAGTTTGTTATAGATCAACTCAGGGTCCTCTGATTTTACAAGTGCCGTAAAAGGTTCTGGCTTTTATAGCAACACATTACCAGAAGAAATAATGGTTATCTGAAGGCTAAACATAATAACACGATGCGACGTCGCATTATGCTACGTTGCAACGAACACGTCGCGTCGCGGTCGTGTACGGATGCGATGTGGTGTCGTGGAATGTGTATGGAACGTGCATGGTACTGCATTCATGTACATGAATGGAATCAGTATTCTCGGTGATGTGCAGTGCAACGCACCACGATACGACATCGTGAAGTGATTTTTTTGCGTAGCACGTCGTGGATTGCCACATGATGTTGCAACGTGTTATGATGCGCCGTCGCGGACGTATCGTATATATGATGTGTTTGAGCCCTTAGAAAAATTGTGTGTTGTATTCAAGGATGTTCATAATTGATGATGAATAACAATGCAATATGTTGATGGCTTCACATTTAAATATTTGAAGAGCAAAGCAAAGACACAATACAATGTAACAAACACATAGGAACAATAATTATATTGTGTCCGACCGAGCAGCCGGAAATCATCATCTTCCAAGCCTTCTATGTCAGGCAGGGGTCGCCTTGCAGTTTAACTGGATGCAGCGGAATACTAGTATTTAAGTACTGGGTAGTACGATATTCCCTTGGTAATAATGGTTTTCAGTATTCGGGCAACTGACTAACTGTTTCGACGGTCAAAAATCTACAAACGACAGCCGGAAATCAATAAACTTAATAATGTAGTACAGTACGGTCAGTACTCCATATTACCAGACATACTTACTATTGCACCAAAAATATTCGTACGTAGGGACACTTACATTGAAGATTTTTTTATCATTGATATGCTTTCCATCATATTTATTTTATATAAAGCGACGATATCACAGAATTATATTAGCTCGTCAGGCACGGGGGTGTACTTGAGGCCGGTATCGCACAGTATGGTGACGACCCACGAGGCTTCGGGGATCAGCCATGACTCCAGCAGCTTGACGGCAGTCGCTACATTGGCAGCGCTGGCGTAACCCACGTACAGACCCTCCTTCGAACCAATCAAGTCCTTGTACTTGACAGCCTCCTCGTCAGTCACTGAAAGAATGCCGTCCATCAGGACGAACCGGAACAAGTTGGGAACAGCACCGGTGCCCGAGACCTGGCTAAGAACACACTCGATTAAAAGAACTATTGAAACAACGTGCAATGGTTCGCAACAGACTATATTATTTTTAATAGACAAACCACAGATTACATATAACAAGATAGTTGGCACCACTAGGCTCTATTTAATCTATATTTTGATACATATTACAGACCAAAAAACTAACACCCCCACTTATCAAAATAAATTTTATACCCACATATATGTATTTATACTCTGAACATTACAAAGGAACAATGCCAAGTAAATTCACAAACTTGTAATGTTTAATGTGACAGAGACCTTTAGTTAATACATCAGCAGGCATTTCCTCACTAGGGATATATTTAACTTTTACGTATTTGTTCTTTACAACATCTCGAATATAATGATATTGAACATCTATATGTTTAGATTTATTGTGGCTGTGATTACTTGAAGCTAACTTCAATGCGCTTTGATTATCACAATACAGATCAATGACATAAAGTGTATCAGTAATTTCACACATTAAATTTCTTAAATAGACAGCTTCTCTAGAAGCTTCAGACAGAGCAGTGTATTCTGCCTCAGTACTTGATAATAATACTGTTTTCTGTTTTCTACTTTGCCAAGACACAGCTGACCCAGACAGCATAAAACAGAAACCAGTATATGATTTCCTATCTATGCCATCACTTGCCCAATCACTGTCTACAAATCCTTGTATATGACTATGATTATTACTATATTTTAAACAATAATTCTTAGTATGTTGTAGATATCTTAATATACGTTTTGCATAATTCCAATGTATTTGACTATAACAATTATTGAATTGACTGAGATAACTTACTGAGTAAGAAATATCTGGTCGAGTTAATACTGCCAAGTACATTAAGCTTCCAATTAATTTTTGGTATGGAACATTAGGTAAACATTTGTCAGATGACTTATCTAAATTCAATTTAGGTTCAATTGGAGTACTTTGTGTTTTACAATCAGACATCTGAAACTTAGCAACCAACCGTTCAATATATTGTTCTTGATCTATAGTTATAACATTTTTATTTTTATCTATATTTATTCTCATCCCTAAATATTGTCTGACAGGTCCTAGATCTTTTAATTTAAATTCAGAACCTAATACATTTTTTAGTTTATTAGTTTCAGTGTCGTTGTTCGAGAAAATCAAAACCGGCCAAGTGCGAGTCTTACTCGCACACAGGGTTCCATAGCTCCAAACAATATAATAACAATATTTTGAACTGTCATTCATTAGTTAGTAGTATTAGTTAGTAAACTTCCACTCAACCGCAAAACTAAATTAGTTTTATTCATAGTATGTTTATGAAAAACAAAGTTACTGCTGCAGTTTGATGAAAAAGTCCCATATCTCAAAAATTAAACATCATATCTTATTGAAACTAATTTTCGTTGATAGTTTTTTTTACGTTCTACAATCCTAAATATTTTCAGAATTTTCCTCCTCTTACTTTAGAAATTAGAGAGGGGGGGACACACATTTTACCACTTTGGAAGTGGCTCTAGCGCAAACTATTCAGTTTAGAAAAAAATGATATTAGAAACATCAATATCATTTTTGAAGACCTATCCATAGATACCCCACACGTATGGGACTGATGAAATTTTTTTTTTTGGTTTTCAGTTCTTAGTATGGGGACCCCCTTAATTTATTGTTTTTTTTCTATTTTTGTGTGAAAATCCTAATGCGGTTTACAGAATGCATCTACTAACCAAGTTTCAACAGTATAGTTCTTATAGTTTCGGAAATAAGTGGCTGTGACATACGGACGGACAGACAGACAGACAGACATGACGAATCTATAAGGGTTCCGTTTTTTGCCATTCGGCTACGGAACCTTAAAAAATCATCGACATACAATGCAACTACAATCTTAATTTTTCCATTGGTTTTTGTAAACAAACATGGTTCATATTGGCTATTTTTAAAATCCAATTTCGTTAAAACTTCTTTCACTCTTTCATACCATGCTAAGGACGATTGTTTCAGTCCATAGATAGCCTTTTTCAATTTTAATACTTTTCCCCCACTTTTGTTTACAAAACCTTCTGGTATTGACATATATATATTTTCTTTCAACAAGCCATTCAAAAAAGCAGTGGTGACATCTAAATGAGTAATACTCATTTGCAACTTAACACTAAGAGCAAACAATAATCTTAGGCTAGAATGACGTACAACCGGTGAAAAAGTATCTGTATAGTCAACACCATGTTTCTGTGAGTAACCTTTTGCTACAAGCCGAGCTCGGAACCGCACATTATTGTCAATATCAAACTTTTTAGTGAACACCCATCTGCACTTCACTATTGTTGAATCACCTGGATTGTCAACCATTTCCCAGGCTTCACTGTCCTCAAAAGACTGCAACTCCTCAGACATTGCTCGCTTCCACTGCTCCTTCTCTGGCCCTTGGAGAGCCTCTGAGAATGTAATCTCTTCGGATGCTGGTACAGTACTGGAAACGCATATGTTAGTGAAACCAAATCGCTCAGGTGGCTTTCTCTGTCGCTTGCTGGACACTTCCTGTTGTTCTGGAACATCTGGTGTAGCAATTTCAATTAATGTTTCGTTGCCATCAGCATACGCTGATGAATCTGAAGAGAAATCAAGATCATCCTCAGTTTCTGGTATATACTCAGATTCTTCCCCCACTGAATCTCTATTCTCTTTTCCATAGCCATCGACATTCAATGTTGAATCTATAGAGCGATCATGATAAACTTCAGTCCCTGGAATATTCTGGGATTTTTCCCCCACTGAATCTCTTCTCTCTTCCTGACTGTCTGCTGGTTTTTCTTCTGTTGGATACCAGATGGCCGACTCATGGCTGGTATTCTCGTCCTCTGTTTTCTCCTCCATCACTATAACATCTCTGCTGTAGTCAACAGTGTTATTGTTAGGATTATATACACGATAACCTTTTACATCTTCACCATATCCAACTAAAATGTGTTGTGTGGCTTTCTTGTCCCATTTCATACGTTTCTGTTTGGGAATATGTACCATGACTTTGCTGCCAAACAAACGTAGGTGACTCAAATTTGGTTTAGTACCATACCACAATTCATATGGAGTTTTATCCAATCCCGATGCAATGGACCTATTCTTCAAATATACAGCAGTATTGGCTGCCTCTGCCCAAAATCTCTTATTTAACTTTGCATCGTATAATAGGCATTTTGTTTTTCCAACCACTGTGCGATTAGCTCTTTCGCATAGTCTATTTTGTTCTGGAGTATAACAATTTGATTTCTGATGTATTATACCCGCCTGTTTCAAGTAGCTCTGAAAGTCTTTATTGCAGAACTCCAGTCCATTGTCTGACCTCAATATCTTAATTTTCTTACTAAGTTGATTTTCAACAACTGATTTAAATTCTTTAAATCTGCTGAAAGCTTCACTCTTATTCTTCAGGAAATATATGAAAGTCATTCGACTGTAATCATCAATGAACAAAAGGAAATATCGAGCACTATTCAAAGAATTTGTTTCCATCGGGCCACATATATCGGTGTGAATTCTGTGTAGTGTTTCTGTACTTCTCTCACCTATATGAGTAAAGGGTAGTCTAGTTTGTTTACCCTCACAACATGTGGTACATTGAGACTTGGTTATGTCATAAGTGCTGTCATAAGACAAACCATCCACAACACCATTTCTCATTTTGTGCATATCTTGACTGTTTATGTGTGCTAGCCTTCTGTGCCATAACATTTCACTATCTGCTTGAGCAGTCAATAAACAATTTGGCGATTGTAATCTTAACTTATACACACCTTCAGATAAATCGGCAGTCGCAACCAAAACATTGTTCTTGTCTCGAATATAACAATGGTTACGTTCAAAGATCACATGATTTCCATTTTTAATTAGCTCACTCACTGATAATAAATTGGTTGTTAAACTAGGCACACATAGCACATTTCTAACTGTTATGTGACATTCTTAATTTGAAACAATATTTACGTCTCCGGAACAAACTACTGGCACTTTTGATTCATTGGCGACAATAATTTCTGGTAAACACGGCGATTCATTCATGTTCTTTACCCATGCTTTATTCGGAGTCATATGTGCACTTGCGCCGGAGTCTACGTACCATTCGTTCTTGTTGAACTTTCCATTCAGGAAAACAACATTAAATACACATTTACTTGCATTTTTTTTAACATTGGGCACTGATTTCGGTAATGTCCTTCCTCTTTACACTTGTAACAAGTTATTGTTTTTGTGTTTTCTGTCACTGTCTTTTTGGTTGACGTTGACGGCCCGCCATTTTTCTTCGTAGAGGAATATCTATTTCTGGTTGCGAACGCTGCGCCACCTTCCAAATCACTTGTAATTTCCATGTCAAGTAACTTTGATTTTATGACATCAGCAGTTTTTGCAATACCCGAATGTTCTATTGCCATTATCATTGGCAAATAACGTTCGGATAAACCTGCTAATAATAATGAGCCGATCCACTCATCTGTTATTATAAATCCCGTGCCATTTAATCGTTGAGCTGTTTCGACCATCTGTGTGACATAATTAGCCATTGAGTCACAAGTTTCAAGCCTTATTGAAATCAGATGTCGAAGTAACGATATTTTTCTCGAGAAACCAGAGTCATCAAACATGGTTTTTAACTTAACCCATAATTCTGCTGAGTTCTTGGTATTCTTTATGTGCACATACAAAACTGGATCAATCGTTAATATTAACTTTGCCTTCGTTTTGGCGTCGTCTACTGGCTTTATTTCAAAACCTGCGGTTGATTTGATGTAATTTTCCATGCTTTCAAGCACCAACAAGTTTTCAGCCGCGAAGCACCACTCATCGTAATTCTCTCTGCCTTTAAGCTTTGGCACACTAGCAATATAGTTCATAGTCATGTTTCCGCGAAACAACGTACACAATTTATCTATTTTACACTGAAAATAACTGATAAATTCGGATTGCCCATAACCTATTGAAACAACGTGCAATGGTTCGCAACAGACTATATTATTTTTAATAGACAAACCACAGATTACATATAACAAGATAGTTGGCACCACTAGGCTCTATTTAATCTATATTTTGATACAGACCAAAAAACTAACAAAAACTTTCAAACGAAACCAATTTTATCAATATCGGTTCATCCGTTTAGGAGCTTTGGGGATACGTGGCAAAGCTCTTGAAATTTTCACAGACTACCTAAACAACTCAGCCAGCAACTCCAAATTGGTACCCATTTTAGTAATTTAGTAATGAAGAGCTAGTGACTTACGGCGTACCACAGGGTAGCATATTAGGGCCAACATTGTTTCAAATATATATAAATGATCTCTGCAACATGACGCTCCCAAACTACAACATGTACACCTGTGCAGATGACACCGCAACCATCGTCCACGGTCTCTCTTGGGAAGCTGTACAGGCAATGCTGAATCTGCCCTAAGTGGAATCATGCGCTGGATTAACTCTAACCTGCTAAATCTAAATCTAGCAAAAACCTCATATATTTCGACGATCCTCATATATAGCGATCCGCTGCAATATGAAGCCATCAAGTACTTTCTCCATAACGGCACACTCATGTGAAAGTTCTTTTACACATTGCTCCTGTCCAAAATAAATTAGATATGACAGCTTTAAATACCTCGGAATCCATATAGACAGCGGAATGAGATGGGATAAACACCTAGACATCCTTACCACCCGAACAATGAGACTAATCTCGATCTTTAAATCACTCAGGGGGTCAGCTGACCATGACATCCTTAAAATGGTGTATTTTGCTTTACGCCAATCGGTGATAGGATACTGTATCAATGTGTGGGGTGGGGCAAAATAGACAGGTCTCCTGACGGCTGAGAGAGTACAAAGAGCAGTCCTTAAAGTTATGACTAACAAACAACGCAGATATCCAACAGCGCAACTTTATGCAGACTGTAAGGTTTTAACTGTACGACAGCTTTTTGTGTTCAAATCGATTCTTAGGACACTTGGCAGTTTAGCTCCCCCTGACACCAAAAAACGTAAACACATCATTCCCAGCATTCAACATAAAACTAAGTTAGCAAGGCACCAATTTTACGTAATAAGTAATCACATTTATAATCAAGACCTTATATAACTAAATATTCTCGGACTCCCTAGATTTAAACTAAAAGATTCAGCAATGGAATGGCTACATAAACAGGAATATTATAAAACAGAATCACTTTTAACTTACATCGTCAATAAACATCCTCACTACACTTTACGGGTCAATCACCTATTAACACCCTAATTACATTTAGATTTTTTTTAAATAATTCAAACAAGAGATAAACTCTCTCACATTTATTACACACTGCCAACATACACTCACTTCATTCACTCCACTCACGACAAGCACAACATGTCTCATAGTCTGATGATTGTGTGTGGGGAGTGTCCCAAACACTCCCCACACACAATCATCAGACACTTCCACTTACATCATGTACTTTTCCACTTTCTCACCCTTATATTAGTTAACCACAAGATCAAAAATGCACTCACCTGCCACAGCCCTCTAGCACGTCATCTACAATAGAATTACAATAAGCATACCCCTATAGCTGGACACTGCCCCCTAAGATACAGGCCTAGCCTAGTTTAGGGGACAGGGTTGAACATATTGTACTCATCTATCAATGCTAAATTAAGAACCTCAATTTGTATACAGTGCAATGTGCTTAAACTATGCGGTAATAAATGATTATTATTCCCTTTATTTCTGTATGGTGTCGGACGTAAAGAGTAGCACCATCCCATATAACTTCCCGTCGGAAGTGGCGACTAAGGGACTTAGCAGAGAATGGGCAGCAGCAATCTCTGCGCCTTTGTAACAACCGTATTGCGATCGCCAACCCGCCTGCCAAGCGTGGCGATTATGGCAAAACCCCCCCTTCTTGGGGGAGGCCTATGTCTAGCAGTGGACGTCTTTCGGCTGAAATGATGATGATGATGATGATGATTCCCTTTATTCATTTTGAAAAACAAATTAGATTATATTATTATTTAATTATTATTATTAGCTACGAAGCCACAGGTAGACACACAGATACACAGATACACACGTCAAACTTATAACACCCCTCTATTTTGGTCGGGGGTTAATTAAAATAAGATTAATTAACCTACAGAATGATCAGGGAGTAAAGACAATTTTATTGTTCTAATATTAATAACTGTTCACTTGGTTAGCTCGTCAGGCACGGGGGTGTATTTGAGGCCGGTGTCGCACAGTAAGGTGACGACCCACGAGGCTTCGGGAATTAGCCCTGACTCCAGCAGCTTGACGGCAGCCGCTACATTGGCAGCGCTGGTGTACCCCACGTACAGACCCTCCTTCGAACCAATCAAGTCCTTGTACTTGGCAGCCTCCTCGTCAGTCACTGACAGCGTGCCGTCCATCAGGTCGAACCGGAACAAGTTGGGAACAGCTCCGGTGCCCGAGCCCTGCAGCAAGTGGAGAGGCTTCGTGATCGGGTCACCCTTGATGGCCTCGGCCCCAGCCGGCTCCACAACGTACGTCTTAATGTCAGGGTTCATCTCCTTTAAATATTTAGCGGTGCCTACAAACGTGCCCGCGGTGCCCACTGTAGCGACGAAGGCGTCCACGTGATGTCCAGTCTGCTTCCAGATTTCGGGTCCGGTGCTCTTGTAATGCGCATCACTATTCGCTTCGTTGGAGAACTGGTTAACGTAGTATGCGTCTTGCTCCTCGACTATCTTAAGTCCAGCTGCTTCAACAGCCTTAATGTCAGCAAACGTAACGTTGCCGTAAGTTCCTTCTACTTGATCTATTCGGACACACTTTGCACCCAGCGCCTCCATATGGATTGCCCTCTGAACACTGTTACCTTTAGACATGGTGAGCGTCAGAGGATGTCCCAGCACGGCGCACACCACAGCTAACCCGCAGCCTTGGTTGCCGGAGGTCACTTCCACCACAGGTGCGCCAGGTTTCAGCTCACCAGTCTTAATGGCTCGGGTAATCATGTTCAATGATGAGCGACACTTGATCGAAGCACCAGGATTCATGAACTCACATTTCGCCAATATGCGTCCAGGTCCAGTGTAAACACGGTCCAATGCCACGATGGGTGTGTTACCAATTAACTCTAGGGCTGATGCCTTGATTTCATTTTCTTCGTACTTGACGTCGTCCTTCTTAGTGATGGGAGCCATGTTGCACGAGTGTTTGTAGGTTAGTTTGGAACACTTTGAATTATTCAGATATCGGTTGGATACTGAGTTGTTCGGCGTTGGAGCGGTTATTATAAGCGGCTCGGAGGTCGGAGGTCGGAGGACCGTGCGTATGTGCCGTGTGCGCGGCTTGCGCGACAGTCGGACAAGCGCAAACTATTCGTCCGCTATGTGCAACGTACTAACGAAACGCGATTCATATTCTGATTGACTCCCTAACTAGTTGAAATTCAAGGCTTGTACCGCTAATTTACATCTTGATGGATAACAATGCAATATGTTGATGGCTTTACATAAAATATTTGAAGAGCAAAGCAAAGACATAAAAATGTAACAAAAACATAGGAACAATAATTATATAATTATTGTGTCTGAGCGAGCAGCCGGAAAGCCGGTTGTAGGGTTGATGATCTTGAATCAAAGTCGCCAATAGGTTACTGCCACGTTTAATATTACTCTTGACATGTTGTTATACAGAAAAAGATTAATTTAATCAGAAAATATTAAATCATGTGCAGACATGCGCGCTTAATTGAGTTGTCAGAAAAGAAGCGCGAAAAAATGGCCGCCGCCGGCGCTGGCGACCCGTCGCGTTCCATCCGTCTGGAGTCTGAGGTTTTTAGCGTCAGAGCGTTCAAGCTCCGTTGCGAACATCCTCCCCTCCCCCCCCCCTTGGGACATGTTCCCCAAGGAGCTCTTGGGAATCTAGTAGAGAATAGTTTTGAGACAGGCCTATGAATGACGCAGTTCTCAGTATTTACGTCAACCACTCTGCATGCGCCGTCAGCTCCCGGGTACAGCTTGATAATGCGGCCCATGAGCCACTTCATGGGTGGCAGCTGGTCGTCTAGGATGCTGGAGAGTGGATAAGTAGTCCTTTGTCCATCGGGACCAGAAGTGGTGTCTCAAGCGCTCAATCAGCTGGTATCGATTAATACCGGCTTTTCGGATAACGGGTGAAGGTAGTGAGGTCAAGGAAGTGCCCCGGTGTAAGTGCTGACAGATCAAAAGGATCAGCAGACAAAGAAGTAATGGACCGTGAATTCATAATGGCTTCAATATGTGCAAACATAGTATACAATTCTTCAAATGTTAAACTAGAGTTACCCGCTATCCGTTTTAGATGATGTTTAGCTGTCTTGACTCCCGCTTCCAGATACCACCGAAATGCGGTGCATACACGGGAGAGAAATTAAACGATATACGCTCTTTGCTCGCAAAGTCGCTAACTGAACGTTCATTCTCCTTGAGCAGTCTTTTCAGTTCGTTACTAACTTCTACCTACAAAGTTTTTACCATTAACACAGTATATAGTGTGAGGTTTACCTCTTCGTGAAATGAATCTATGCAAGCACAAAACGAAGGCATAGCTACTTAAGTGGCTCACGACTTCCAAGTGCACAGCTTTCATGCTGAAACTAACAAATATGCATAGATAGCACTTGGAGGTCTTGGCACCGCGACCCTTTCTATTTAAGATTTAAAAAGGTCCTGCAAAATCAGTGCCACAAATAAAAATTGCTCACGAATTGTATTTAAAAGTTGCTATTATAGTTGGTATTATGTCACTAGACAGAGTTTTAACATTTAAACTTATTCTTATTTCAGTTAAAGTAGAAGAAGTAGATTTAGATTGGGGCCATTCATGTTCAGACTTGGTCAGAAAAAAGGACCATGCCACGAAAGAGTATTACCATAAAGAAGACGTGGTTGAATGCCCCTGGACGCCATGTCAGTAGGATTATGTTCAGAAGATACATGACGCCATGTAGTTATGTCAGTTAATTCTCGAATCTGTTCAATCCGATTGCTTACATAAGTTTTAAGAGTCACAGTCACTCGCGCGTATTTGAAGCGTGCGCTCGTGTACCATATTTTTGGTGTATGTATGTTGGTTCCGTCCTATTCGTCACGTGATTAGTAGTGCCTTGCGTTAGCGAAATACTATATTTTTTTATATAATGGGAAGAGAAGAAGAAGATGATGACTCTGGTGATGAGGAGAGTTTACCTATCAATCAACAACAAGTTGACAAGTCGTTGGAGCCAAGTAATTTGCGAAATGATATTACAAGTGAAAGTGAGAAGAGATTAGCTGAGACAAGAAAGAGAAGGAATGAAAAACAAGATGAGAGTAACGAGGATGATTTTTTCGAGATGAGTTTTATCGGAAACTGAAAATATGTGGGCAGATGTGGAAAAAAATGTGAACTTCCAGGATAAGCCTGGAGTATGTATCACGTGGGTTGAAAATATGCCCAAGCAAATGGCATTAGCATAATTACGAAGATCTGAAAATATCAATCAAATAAACCTTATAAAATCTACAAACTTTGAAAGCCGAGTTGAAAGCTACGCTAATATTATCGCAGGATGCAAAACAGGATCAATACAAAATCAAGAAGAATCTGTCGAACAGTCAGTACAGGAAGAAGAGGAAGAAATGGATGTATCGCAGCAAGATCAACAAGATAGCACAGAAAACACAACACACACAGTTTAAAAAAAAATGGAACTGGAGAAAAAAAAAAATTGGAAAAGTCAGAATGCTTTAAAACAACCGATCGTAATATATTTCAACTACGATCGGTTGTTTTAAAGCATTCTGACATTTCCTAATTTTTTATTTTTTTTTCTCCACCTCCATTTTTTTGAGCTGTAGGTATGTGTTGTGTGAGGAAAACTCTCAATGAAGAACATAGGGAAAGAAACGAACAATCACGATTTAAGTTTGAACTTGAAACGTTTATTTATAAGTTTAAAAATATTTACAAGTCTGTAGGTACTTTTGACGATAAAGTTACATTGGTAATTAAAATTATTTAAGAAGAAATTAAGGAGATGTTAGTTGGTTCTTAGTTGGATGTATTTTTGGAAAATTAATAAATAATTTAGATGGATAGTACACCCAATAATATAAAAATGCTGCTAAAAAAAAAATGCTTTTATGTGCCTAGTGAACCAATAAATTGTCAAAGTAATTGCTTTAAAATAGATAAGAATGCGTCCGTAATGACGTTGGAGCTTATTGCAATCTCTGAAGCACTTACGTTCTGTACCAGTAGTCAACATAAAAATATTGTTATTTGCACAGACAGCAAAAGTTCCTTACAACATTTAGCTCGATGCGCCTCTGGCCTCAGAGGTGTATCGCTAGCTTATGTTATTCTATCTAAGATAGATGAATTGATGCATAAAGGTGTTACATTGAGATTGCAATGGGTTCCATCGCATATTGGAATACAGGGCAATGAAGAGGCTGACATGCTGGCAAAATATGCAGCTAAAAATGGAAAAGAAACTAATATTATTTTGGATTATTCAGAGGTTTTACCTAAATTAAAAAAAAAGTGTTACGATGATTGGAATTAATATTTTGACAAGCGTTCTTTAGATAAAGGGATCTGTTAGAAAACCATGCAGAGTCAGCCTTTTCGTGTACCCTGGTTTGTAAATAATAATTTAAGTCGAAAGCTTGTTGTAACGGCTCATAGACTCAGATCTGGACACATTCCGTGTAATAAGTTTGCGTTCATGATGAGAAAAACGAACTCGCCTAACTGTGTGGAGTGTGGAGTTGTTGAAGACTTACACCACTTATTGATCGACTGTGTTTGGTATGAGTCTGGGAGAAATGATTTGTTTAGGGTCTTGAGGTTGAACAGACTTGAAGTAGGCACATTCCATAAAATCCTGGCTCAACCAAATGGCGATGATGCGAAGAGTCTATTTAGGTTCATGGCCAAAAATATGAGAAATGTGTATTTAGGGTACGATGAGACTCAGTCCATGTATGTCAGCATACGCATTGCGATTATAAATGTCCCTAAACAAATAAAGAAATAAAATATATATATATTTCAATGGAACTCTCAAAGTCTCCGTCCTAAACTAATTCCCTTTTCTGAGATCCTAAATAGGAAAATGTCCATATAGCAATTCTGAGTGAAACATACTTAGATAGTGAAACTGACATTCATATGGAGTCGTCTCAATTTTAGTGCATAAATCCAAACGTTCTCACCAGTGTTCAGTTCGAGTTCGAAATAGTGGAAAAGAAATTGTTTGCGTTAAATTGATAAAATGTAAAAATATAGAAAATGTTGTGACTATTTATTGCCCATCTTCTGTCTAAACGCAGCTTTCAGACTGGGAATAGATATTTTCTGTTTTCAAAAAATACCTTGATAGCAGATGACTTCAACGGTCACCACACCAACTGGTCTGTTAAAACGGATATGAGAGGTACGTAGATATTGGACGCGGCACTTGAAAATTCATTTGTTCCTCTTAATAATTGTGCGGCTACACGGGTTAAACTAGTAAGCGAAAATTTGCAAGAAACTCCACCGGATATTTCATTCGCATTTTCGGACATGGCGATTAAATTTGACTGGCAAGTATTCAACGAAAATTTGGGAAGCAATCACATGATTATTAAAATGTCAACCAGTATAACCAACGACTATATTATTTAAACGACGGCTGAGTTAAGCAGCATATGCTGTCAGAAAAATCCGTCAATTTACTGATGTAGATACCGCGAGGCTAATGTATTTTAGTTATTTTCATAATATTATGTCATAGTCGGTATTTTACTCTGGGGACGGGCTGCAGACATCGAGTCTATATTTATTCTGCAGAAAAGAGCTATCAAAGCCTTATATAATCTACGTAGGCACGATTCTCTAAGAGAACTCCTTAAGGAAATTAACATCATGAGGGTACCTTGTCAATACATCTATGCAAACATCATGTACGTTAGGAAAAATCTGCATTTATTTAGTAAAAGATGTGACCATCACCACTATAATACTAGAAACAGGGACCAACTAGTTCAGCCAGGTTTCAGGTTGGCTAAAGTAGACTCATCTTTTATAGGGTACTGTTTAAAATGTTACAATAAAATACCTCCCCCCATTTTACAACTGAATGAAACGAAATTTAAATCTTGCATAAAACGCACACTATGTAGGCAAGCATATTATAAGTTGGGGGATTACATTGATGATAAAAATGCTTGGCGCAATGCTGGTCTTGCTGCACAACCATAGGGGCAATCTGAATCATCTGAATTACCATGGGAAGTAATTGTGGAAGCAGCAGAAGATTGTAAAAATATATTTGCATTGTATAGATTCAATCTCTTAGTATTATATAACTGCATAGCACATGTGTGAGTAATATGTACTGTAAAGCCACCATTTACTGAGTACCTTCATCTTTAATTGACGCGAATATACACTGGTGGTTGAGTAAATGTCATGCTCACTTAAATGTCACGCTGATGGTGGCGGGTGTGTCAGGTCATTTAGTTCCCTTCAATATGGTTGAGTTGAATGATGGCTGATACATGCGTCATGTTCGTGAACGGGCACTGTCAGTTGCAACTGGTCATCTCTTAGCTGCCACGATTTATTTTTAATTACTTTATTTTTGGATTTCTGATTCAATCTTTTACTCTGGACGCTCTTAACTTGCCCGTATTTCTATATCGTTCTAACATATTTGTTATTCTTAACATGAATGATGTAACCAAGATTTTGTAACATATATTGATTTAAAGGAGTGTCCATGGAGTTTCTTGACTATTCTTCTCCATACAGATCTACGCTTTGGAATGGGCAACTACAGTACTTTCACAAGTTATTATGCCTTGTGACTGGGACTGTAGCTTCCCGTTTTTTTGTTTTTATGAATTTCAACAGTGCCTGTAATGGTCTAATTGAAATAAACGCTTTGAGTTTGAGTTTAAAAAAAAAGAAATTATTCTAAAGCTAATTGAAAGGAATGCCAGAATTACCTTACACAAAATTTTAACCTACCTAGCGACAATATTCTAGAAAAAAGTACGATTATTTATTACTGTAAATTAATATTGCTGCAGATAAACATATCTCGTTTATTAAAAGTAGAACTGTTAAGCCTTTAGCAATTTTAAACCTAGTGAATACTGGTATCCGGAATTATCCCGAATTACCCGACTCCTGACAATTTGACCAAACTAGAAGAAAAAACTAGCGGATCTCAAATATTGATCCAAAAAGCAAGGTCTGTAGGCTGGCTGGCATAGGTTTTGTGATTCCATCGATGAAGTAAGCACAGTGTCTGAAATGTGGAGACAAATGCGTTGGATAAAGGGCTATAAGCAACTTAGAACTTACGCCTTTTTTTTCTGATGGGAAATCATCAAATGACTTCTCCCGCTCTGGGTGGAGCGGAAGGAAGTGTCAGACTTGACTGACTAAAACCCATCCACACCACTCTTTCGAACACAGCCCTGGCAGGCAAAGGCCCTCTCGAACCCCTTCCGATTTGCTGACATCTCCTTGAGGCGCGCGTGGAATACGAACGCGCCGTCGACACGGCCTGTCGTCATAAAACGGACGGACGGTGAGCTAGCCCATTACTCACCGTCCACAGGCCCGCGAATTGAACAAGCACCTTGTTAAAACTTTTGAATTTAATTCTTATAATGTTTTTGATATTTTCAGATCTTCGTAATTTTGCTAATGCCATTTGCTTGGGCATATTTTTAACCGACGTGATACATACTCCAGGCTTATCCTGGAAGTTCACATTTTTTTCCACAATTGCCCACATATTTTCAGTTTCCGAGCCAGTGTTCCAGGGCCACGGTATCTCTTTCGAACAACCCACAGCCCTAGAACTTACGCCTCCATTGAGAAACAAAAATAATTACTTCACATTAACACCTGATTATGTTCCAAACCAAGCGCCTGTGTAGGGTTCAAACAATGAAGTCTTGGATGGAACGCTAATTCAATATTCAAAAACTTGAAAGCTGTCTTAAAAAAACCCCCGACACAAAAAACCTCTAAAAAGCCAAAAAATAATTAATCCAAGCGTCGTAGCGTCGGGGGTCCGCTTTGTTCTGTGCTAGTACTAAGCGGTCTTATTAGCGGTCCCCCGACGCTACGACGCTTGGATATTTTTTTTTTGGCTTTTTAGAGGTTTCTTGCGTCGGAGGTTATTTTTTTTTTTCATGCTTTTTAAACTTATATTATTTTTTCTTAGCCTTGACTGTCCTACTCCTGGGCATAGGCCTCCCCCCTTTCCTTCCAATTTTCTAGGTGTTGCGTCTCTTCTCGCTAATTAACGAAAACAAGGAAAGATATAAACTTTTTTTTAAAAAGGGGTGAGGGGGGCGCCCCCCCCCCAGCAATGCCCATGGCGACAGCATTTCAAATTTCAAATAGACAGACAGACAAGGTATTTTAATCGAGAGTGTTCTTAGCTATGTTTCGAGAAAATCTGCTCAGCCTTTTGAAGATCATCACCTCTTTTCTAGTCGATGAAGGGATTTAAACAACTTCCACAGGTCAAGTCGATTTGAAATTTGAAATCTTGTCACTTGTCACCACAATGACAATTGTCAACTGACATACGGGGTGTAAATCACCTCATCACGAAGCCGTCAGCCAAGCATTCTGTACATGAAACTAAGTAACTTTACGCAAAAATTATTGCTGGGAAACTACTTTTTTTTGGGGGTGTAAAATATTGTTTTGTGGTAGAACTCAATGTAACGCACTCAAAACATTGTGCTGATGGACGGATTGAATAGTACGGGGGTCGTGGAGGTGTTTAAGGTAAAAATCTTCCTTAAAAACGTGTATTTAAAAAAATATTTGACAAAAAGTTGGAACTTTAACCCCTAATATCTCCGTAACTAGAAGGTTCCCAGGTATGGTGTAGAACAAAAAAATGATCGCAATGACAGGGAGAACCAGTGCCTTTCGGCTTCGTTAAGAGGTGTTTTACACCCTTTATTTTTTTAACTCACAACTTTCCTTGTCTGCATTTATTAGCGAGAAGAGCCGCAACACCGAGAAAATTGTAAGGACTCGGGGAAGCCAATGCCCAGGAGTGGGACAGTCAAGGCTAAGAAAAAATTATAAAAGTTTAAAAAGCAGGAAAAAAAAATTAAAAAACCCCCGACACAGAAAACCTCTAAAAAGCCAAAAATAAATTAATCCAAGCGTCGTAGCATCGGGGGACCGCTAAGAAGACCGCTTAGCGCACATAACAAAGAGGACCCCCGACGCAACGACGCTTGGATTAATTTATTTTTGGCTTTTTAGAGGTTTTCTGTGTCAGGGGTTTTTTTTTTAATTTTTAATAATTTTTTTAATGTAACATTTTATTTAATCAAAATAATTACCATTATTATCTATACTTTGCTGCCATCTAATAGAAAGGTCATTTATGCCTTTGCGATAGAACTCTGGTGATCTAAATTCGACAAACTGTGTGAAAGCATTTTGTACTGCCTCCTGAGAAGAAAACTTTTTATCACGTAGAAAATTGTCCAAATCACGAAAAAAATGGTAGTCCGTTGGAGCAAGGTCTGTCTCTCATGAGTCGCTGTTTTTTCACTGCTACTTTTGTTATGATTGTTCGGAGTTCGGCACAGTAGACATCTGCCGTTATTACTTGACCAGATCGGAGAAAGCTATAGTGAATAACACCATGCTAAGACCACCAAACAGTTACCATTACCTTTTTATTGGTAAGCTTTGCTTTAGGACACTGTTGCGGCGTTTGACCTGCGGTCAGCCATTGCATTTTTCGCTTACGGTTTTCGTAAAGAATCTACTTTTCATCACATGTCACAATTCGATCCAATATTTCTTCATTTTTGTATCGATTCAACAAGGCAACACAAGTTTCAACACGCGGTTTCTTTCTGCAGATCAGTCAAATCATGAGGCACCTATTTTTCATATATTTTATTTTATTGATTTAACGAAAATGAGTCAGTATTGTTATATTGTTAGTAAGGTAACGTTCAACCATGCCGCTAATTCCTGGGTAGTTTGGCTCGGATCAGCTTCCACCATCTCTTTCAATTCATTGTTATTCACCTGTGTGGGCGGTCTTCCACGTGGTTCGTTCTTCAAATCAAAGTTTCCAAAAAAAACAACTGGAAGTCGAGAATCGAATGTGGCACATTTTTTTAAAGAGGGACTTCATAGGTACCATGTAAAAAAGTTTCACTCAAAAATCTCAAACCATGAAGGTACTATGTCAATTCGAAGTACCCATTACAATAAAACGGCAATTTCATACTTTAACCCCTATTATATACAACTAGCTGACCGGCGCAACTTCGTTTGCGTCACATTTTCCCCGTTTTCGCAAAATTTTTCATTGCTGTTCCACTCCCATTGGTCGTAGCGTGATGATATATAGCCTATATAGTCCGAGGAATTTACGCCGAATATAAGGCTAACTTTGCATTAACTAAAAACAGCGATTTTTTTCATTGAATGTGTAGGGTATGGACAGGAGAGTATATTAAGCTGTTTCCCGCGAAAAGTTCACCTCCGCGTGTATGTTTTTTTTAAGAAAACGTCTAATATGTATTTAACTTGGTGGAACAAAATATAAACAGGTATGTTTATTTGGAGTATTTGTAGAACAGATTGAGTACTACAAGTAGGTCAGAAATAAACATTTTCGTCCACGGAACATTCGTTTTTTTTTTTAAATCTTATAATTTGGCTTCGTACTTAAGGCAAAAATATTAACAGGACAGAAATAGTGCTAAAATGATTTATATCATCATGTCTAACTATTATTATGAAAATTAAACAAATTCTGCACCGGACTTCACAGAAAATCAAGAAAATCAAAAAATCTTAAATACTACTTACGGCAAAAATGTAACATGTATATATTTCTCATTATTCAATGAATTCAAATCCATTCATTGAATAATGAGAAATATATAAATCCAAACCTTAATCCCCCAAAATTAAACAAATTAGAGCGATAATTAATATTGTCAAAGTAAAAATTAAATTACGTTGCACGGTGTCAGCGCTAAGCAGCGTGCGGCGTACGGCGTGTGCTAGTGTGCGTAAACAAAATAAGCGCTGCGTTCATTGTGTGCGTATGACTGTGTTGTTGTTTGAGTCGGTGTTTTATTGAGTTACGCGATTGTACACCTTATTTCTATTTCGGAAAGATTAAATTCCTATGAAAGTGCTGCGCCAAATACAAGAATAAAGCTTGCAGACGTATTTTACGCAAACATTAATTAATTTTTTTTTCACGATTTGCTTTAAAGTGTTTAATTTTCGTGTAAATAGGTTAGAAATAGCCTTTAGATGAAAGTTAAACTAAATTAAACCCTGTTACCTTTTTGCCTCAACCGCTATTGTAAAAAAACTGGTAATAATAACTTCCGGTAGTACAATTTGTTTAATTTTGTAAACTAAATTAAACCCTGTTACCTTTTTGCCTCAACCGCTATTGTAAAAAAACTGGTAATAATAACTTCCGGTAGTACAATTTGTTTAATTTTGTTTAATGGCGGTGTAATATATTAATTTAAGTTATTTTATGTAAAAAAACCGCTGTTTATATTTTTGCCTTAAGTACAATTCAAAAATTTCGTAAATGTTTTTTTACTGTAATTTCCGTGGACGTAAATGTTTAATTCAGAAAAAATATATTTCTATCACCAATTCTTTACCTAAAGTAACTAAATTTGTCCTGTTAACTTTTTTTCCCATGTTTTTATTCACAAAAACGCGTTTTCGTCTTTTTCAGCTAGATCCGGTCTCGGAATATGTTTAATTTTTTTTTATTATTTGAAGAGCTAAGGTCAAGTTTACGATTCAAGAAAAAAATCGCTATTTATATTTAATGCAGGGTTCAAATCTAAAAGCCCCGGACTAATAGCCTTCCTCGATAAACGGGCTATCTATCACTGAAAGAATTTTTCAAATCGGTCCAGTAGTTTCGGAGCCTATTCAATGCAAACAAACATACAAACAAACAATCAAATCTTTCCTCTTTATAATATTAGTTTAGAAGTTTAGACAATATTTTTAAATTTAGTATTTCACCGCAACAGTGGCAGCATATTCAAATTAGTTCAATCCCTAAAGCTAATAATTCTAACGCTGATCAAAAATCTTTAAAATCATGTAAAATTTTCCATTTAATGATAGTAAAACGATTAGAAAGGTACGCTGAAAGAAAAAAATATATTTCCCCAATGCACCGTTGGTTTTAGAAGATCTTATTCATGTCTCGATTCATTCGCCCGTTTGGTCACCTAAATCCAAATTAAATTTTCTAGAAATATTCCTACATTAGCATGCTTCTTAGGTATTCAAACAAAACGCCTATAATAACGTTTCGATTGACGTAGCAGTTAGAATTCTTGATGAACTTGAAATTGCAGCAAAATGTTGTTCTTGTAGATGGGCGTTTCTGAGTGAAAGATCTTTAAAAATAAAATGTGATAATAGTGATGAGTTAACAGCTAGGTGGACTATTCAGGGTTGGCTCAAGGAGAGACTTTGTTCCCATTACTTTTTAATTTAATTACAGACGAACTCTGTCAGCTTTTGCTTGATGTAGTTACATCTCAATATGCAGACGATTTTGTTACATATGTTTAACACAAAGTGGGTATGGGCAAAATGCATTGAATTCTATTGTAAGGGGTTTGGATGATGAAGCCAGCCCGTGCCAGTGGAGAACCAGGTCCTGAACCTGGTTCGGCAGGAGCTGGCTGCCTTCCAGGCGCGGTTCTCCGTCCTGGAGGGCATCGTCCTTCGCCCCCCCCTGGCAGCAAACAAGGCTGCCCCGGGCCCGAGGGTGGTCCCGGGCCCAAAGGCGGCTTCGTATGCAGCTGCTACGGCCGCAGTTTCTGGACCAGGGCAGCCTGGCCAGCCCTCCGGCAGGGCTAGGGCGGCCCCTACCGAAAAGTCGGCTCCGGCAAAACCGGCAGCGGCTAAACAGGCGGCGGCCCAGCAGAAAAAGGGCAAAGCGGCTCCTGAGGCGGCGAATGTGCCATCAGCAAGGCGGCTGCAGCTACCGCCGCCCCCCCCGCCCACTAATCCTCCCGCGGCCGAAGCCGAATAGCAGGTGGTCGGGGAAAAGAAAAAGGGGCGAAAGGCGGCAAAAAAGGCCAGGGACGAGGAGCGAAGGCGCAGGCACAAGGCGCGAAGCGTCGCGGCTAGGCTCCGCGCCCCGAAGACCGCAGCTGTAGTGATCACACTACAGCCGGAAGCGGAAAAAAGGGGCGTGTCCTACCGCGACGTACTCACTAAGGCGAAGGCGACGGTGGATCTCGGGGAGCTGGGGATCACCGGGGGACTCCGGCTCAAAGTCACCGCGACAGGGGCTCGAGCGCTGGAGATCCCCGGAGCAAATAGCGGCCTGTCCGCTGACGCTCTGGCTGAAAAGCTCAGAGCGTCCCTAGATGCGGACGAGGTCCGAGTGTCCAGGCCCGTCAGATGCGCAGACATGCGCATCCTGGGTCTGGACGACTCAGTGACCAAGGAGGAGGTGGTTGCCGCCGTCGCCAGGACCGGTGGGTGCCCTGCCGAGCAGGTAAGGGCAGGCACTCTAGGTGCGGACAACTCGGGCATGCGAACTGTTACGGTAAGCTGCCCTGTGACGGCGGCCGGAACAATTGTGGAGGCTGGAAGGCTCCTGGTGGGCTGGGTGTCGGCGCAGGTGAAGCTGCTGGAACCCCGACCTCTGAGGTGTTACCGGTGCCTCGTGGGGCAGCACGTGAGTTGTCGGTGCTCCTCGGAGGTGGACCGCAGCGGCGACTGTTTCCGATGCGGTCAGCCCGGTCACATGGCCGCGGCTTGCACCGCCATGCCGCACTGCACTGCATGTGCGGCAGCGGGCAAACCAGCCGATCACCGGGCAGGGGGCAGGGCCTGCGCACCACCCACCAGGGCCAAGGGCAAGGGAAGGCCCGCAGCCACCGCCTCCACCGTTGCCACCGCCGCAGCTGCCACCACCGTCGCTTCCGCGGCTGCCGCCAGTACTGCCGCTGCAACATCTGTTGCAGGGCCCTCACAGGGGGCCCGGGAGGGGGCTGAAATGGAGTGCCAATAATGGCCCCATTACGCCTTCTCCAGGCGAACATCAACCACTGCCGCTGTGCTCAGGATCTGTTGCTCCAGAGTATGGCGGAGTGGTTGATTAACGTCGCCGTGGTCGCTGAGCTGTACTTCGTCCCGCCCAGGGAAGACTGGGTGGAGGACCTGAGCGGCTCAGTGGTCATAATTTCGTCGGCCGCCGCCGGTACCCCGACCCTTGAGAGTGTCAGGAAGGGTCAGGGCAGCGTAGCAGCACGGTTCGGGGAGATCGTCGTAGCGGGAGTCTACTTCTCCCCGAGCCGAACTCTCGCCGAGTTCCACAACTCCCTCATGGAGTTGAGTGTCGTCATCCGAAGCTATTCCCTCCCCGTGCTTGTGCTCGGGGACTTCAATGCCAAAAACTTGGCCTGGGGTTCTCGTTGCACAGATGTGCGGGGTAGGATGGTGGAGGACTGGGCTCTGGAGGCGGGCCTGGTCGTCCTAAATCGGGGTTCTGTCCCCACGTGTGTGCGGATGCGGGGCGAGTCGGTGGTGGACATCTCGTTCGCTAGCCCCGCTCTGTCACCGCGTGTCGTTGACTGGCGCGTCATGGAGGGGGTGGAGACCTATTCCGACCACCGGTACATCCGGTTTGATGTCTCCGCCCAGGACTCAAGCGCGCCGGTCCTACAGGCCCCGAGTGGTCCGCGTTGGGCGCTGAAGCAGCTGGACCGGGAGCTCCTCCTGGAAGCCTCGATAGTGCAGGCCTGGGTGACATCACCGAACAGGCCTGCCGACATTAACAACGAGGCAGGGTGGTTCCAGGAGGCCATGTCCGACATTTGCGACGTGGCAATGCCCCGAGTTCGGCCAGGAAGCGCCCGGCGTCAGGTGTACTGGTGGTCGCGAGAGCTGACGTCTCTGCGCGAGGCGTGCGTAGCCGCGCGGCACCCGTACGCCAGGCATCGCAGGCTCCGCATCCGCCCTCCGGATGCGGCAGCCATTGAGGCGGAGCTGTACGAGGGATACAGAGCAGCGAAGACCGCCCTCCAGGAGGCTGTCCAGCGGGGCAGAGACCTGGGCCGCGAGGAGATGCTGGAGACTCTCGACAGAGATCCGTGGGGGCGCCCTTACAAGATGGTGCGGGACAAACTCCGCACCTGGGCCCCCCCGCTGACGCAGAGTCTCCGCCCTCAGCTCGTGGAGGACGTGGTGAGCGCTCTGTTCCCTCTGCGAGGGGAACATCCTCCCCCGCCTATGGCTCCGCCGCTTGCGGTGCCGGAAGCGGACCACATCGAGGACGATGACGACATTCCGGAAGTGACCGGGGTAGACCTGAGAGTGGCGGTAAAACTCAAACTCAAACTCAAAGCATTTATTTCAATTAGACCATTACAGGCACTTTTGAAAGTCAAAGAACAACAAAAAAAAAAGAACGCTAAGCTACAGTCCCAGTCACAAGACATAATAACTTGTGAAAGTACTGTAGTTGCCCATTCCAAAGCGTAGATCTCTATGGAGAAGAATGGGCAAGAAACTCCATGGACACTTTTAAATTAAAATATGTTACAGAATCTTGGTTACATCATTCGTGTTGAGAAGTACTAGTATGTGAGAACGATATAGAAATACGGGCAAGTTAAGAGCGTCCAGAGTAAAAGACGAAATCAATAATTCGAAAATAAAGTTAAAAATAAAATAATTAAAATAAACCATGGCAGCTAAGAGATGACCAGGCACAACTGACAGCGCCCGTTCACGAACATGACGCATGTATCAGCCATCATTCAACTCAACCATATTGAAGGGAACTAAATGACCCGACACACCCGCCGCCATCAGCGTGACATTTAAGTGAGCATGACATTTACTCAACCGCCAGGGTAAATTCGCGTCAGTGTAAGTAAGATGTAGGTACTCAGTAAATGGTGGCTTTACAGTACATAGTTTTCACACATGTGCTATGCAATTATATAATACTAAGAGATTAAATCTATACAAAGCAAAGATATTTATACAATCTTCTGCAGCTTCCACAGTAACTTCACATGGTAATTTGATAGCCCCTATGGTTGTGGAGCAGGACCAGCATTGAGCCAAGCATTTTTATCATCAATGTAATCCCCCAACTTATAATATAGGCAGGTAGGCAGGCTTAAAGCCAAAAATACCGCCCCGGGACCCGATGGCTTGCCTGGCAAAGCCTGGGTCCTGGCCTCGGAGGCTCTCGGGCCCCAAATGGAAGGGCTCTTAAGCGCATGCTAGGAGAGAGGCCAGTTCCCGCTTCGTTGGAAGACGGGGAAGCTGGTCCTCATCCGGAAGCCGGGGCGCCCTGCGGACTCTCCGTCCGCATACCGGCCCATTGTGTTGCTCGACGAGGTGGGCAAGCTCTTCGAAAGAGTCATTGCCAACCGCCTCGCCGGGCACCTTGTGGGGATGGGGCCGGATCTGGCGGAACACCAGTTTGGTTTCCGCAGAGGGCGCTCGACGGTGGACGCCATCATGCGCGTGAGGGCTCTCACGACGGGGGATGCGGTGTCCAGGGGTGGGGTTGTCTTGGCGGTGTCTCTTGACATCGCCAACGCCTTCAACACCATGCCCTGGAGCTGCATTAGGGAGGCACTCCGGTATCACCGGGTGCCGACCTACCTTCGTCGTGTGGTCGGAGACTACCTGACGGATAGGGCCGTCATCTACCCCGGTCGCACCGGAGAATGGAACCGGCGAGAGGTATCGTGCGGTGTTCCACAGGGATCGGTTCTGGGGCCGCCCTTGTGGAACATCGGCTACGACTGGGTGCTGCGCGCCGACCTCCTTAGCGGTGTCAGCATAGTTTGCTACGCTGACGACACGCTGGTGCTGGCACAAGGGAGGTCGCACGAGGCGGCGGCCGAACTTATGACACGCGGGGTTGCGATAGTCGTGGAGAGAATCCGGCAACTGGGTCTCGAGGTGGCATTGCACAAGTCCGAGGCCATGTGCTTTCATGGGCCTCGGAATGCGCCACCGTCGGGATCCATACTGACGGTAGGAGGGGTTCCCATCGGCGTCGAGTCGACGCTGAAGTACCTAGGGCTTGTCCTCGACAGCCGGTGGAACTTCGTGGAGCACTTCCGACGTTTGGCCCCCAAACTGGAACGGGCAGGGGCTGCGTTCAAGCGGCTCTTGCCCAACCTGGGGGGTCCAAACGCCTCCTGCCGGAGGCTCTACGCGGGGGTCGTGCGGTCCATGGCCCTTTACGGGGCCCCGGTGTGGGCGCGTTCTTTGAGGCGGCGAGCCGCCCACTACCTGAACGCGCTCCAGAAGGTGGTAGCCGTAAGGCTGATCCGGGGGTACCGCACGATCTCCGGCGAGGCGGCGAGCCTCTTGGCCGGATTGCCGCCATGGGATCTGGAGGCGATAGTCCTCGCGTGCCTGCACGAATGGCGCGCGGAGGCACTTCGCCGGGGGGAAACTCCGCTGCCGCGGCAAATTGTCGCTCAGCGGACAGACCTGCGCGATCTCATGGCGACATGGAGAGAGCGACTGTCGCAACCCCGTGCAGGGCACGCCACAATAGTGGCGATAAGTCCCCTCTTTGAGGAGTGGCTAGAGAGGCGCCACGGCGCCCTCACCTTCCGCCTGACGCAGGTCCTCACCGGACACGGTTGTTTCGGGAGGTTCCTGCACCGAATCGGGCGGGAGGAAACGCCCGGGTGTTACCACTGCGAGGATCGGCCGGAGGACACGGTGGAGCACACTGTGGAGCTGTGCCCTGCTTGGGCTGAGCACCGCCGTGTTCTCGTAGCGGCGATTGGCGGCGGCGACCTCTCGCGTCCGGCCCTGGTTCAATCCATGGTCCGGAGCGAGAGGGAATGGGAAGCCGTCGCCTCCTTCTGCGAAGCAGTCATGCTAGCGAAGGAGTTGGCGGAACGTGAGAGGGAGAGAACCTCACGTCCCAGCCGCCGCGGGAGACGCCCCGGGCAACCAGTGGCCCCCGGCCACCGTAGGCGCGGGCCTGTGGACGGTGAGTAATGGGCTAGCTCACCGTCCGTCCGTCTTATGACGACAGACTGTGCCGACGGCGCGTTCGTGTTCCACGCGCGCCTCAAGGAGATGTCAGCAAATCGGAAGGGGTTCGAGAGGGCCGATGCCTGCCAGGGCTGCGAGTTGTTCGAAAGAGATACCGTGCCCCTGGAACGCAAAGGGCTAAGAAGGAACATGGATGGGTTTTAGTCAGTCAAGTCTGACACTCCCTTCCGCTCCGCCCAGAGCGGAAGAAGTCATTTGATGATTTCCCATCCGAAAAAAAAAAAAAGAAAAGAAAAAGGGGTTTGGATGAACTTGGTTTGGAATTACATTAAACAACCATTTTCAATAAAATGGTATACACAATATTGTTCTTCATTGGAAAACTTAATATTTTTAGTTGGAATATCCGCAACTTCCCAGAATCTAGCCAGAGTCCCTTATTTTCAGAGAAAAGTTCGAATGAGTGGTAGTAGTAGGGCTTACATCGGTAGGGCCTGGCACGAGCCCACTCAGTTTAGATTTTATTAGTGTAAAGTTTATTTTTACCTAACTTAATTTGCTTAGAATCTACAATTTCCCAATAAATCTCAGCTCCTAGCAGTAAGTAAATTTCAGAGGGCATATAGTAGGTAGGATCTGCTGGATCTATAGATTTAGGAATATTCCATTCAGAAGTGTGAACCCTTGAGCTGGGCAACTAGCCAGTAATATCAGGCACTAAAGACATGAAACATTCGCATGGAATAAGTTAATCCGCGATTTAAGTTTTACGTTACACCTTTTAGTAGTATTAGTTAACTTTCCCTTTATTCATTTTTATATACAAATTTGTTACATTTTTAAATATTCCTTATAAATAAAAAAACATTTAAAAATATATAAAATTTTGTAGCCCACCGGTATCGGGAACAGGGTCCAAGCTACCGGCGGTCAGGGCCCCAGAGAAAGGAACCTCCTAACGATACGAGCCGTGTCCAGGAGTACCGCTTTCTGAATCAAGCCCTTGATCCAGCTGCCTAACGAGAGCCTCATCAGATGTTGGTCGAGGCTCTTGGCAATTAGGCCATTGGCTGATACGACTATCGGCACAATGATCGCTGAGTCAACATCCCACATGTCGACAACCTCGTGAGCCAAGTCAAGATACTTGATTTGCTTATCTTTTTCGGCTTTCACGAGGTTCTCGTCATGTGGAACCGTTATGTCAACAATCATTGCGCGCCGCTCTGATCGATCCACCACCACTATATCAGGCTTATTGGCTACAATAGTCCTGTCAGTGATGATGGATTGATCCCAATACAGTGTGATATTACCATTTTCGAGAACTGGGTCGGGCACATACCTATAGTACGGCACTTCCGATTCCACAAGTCTGTATTTCAGAGCAAGTTGCTGATGGATAATCCTGGCTACAAGATTGTGTCTATGCAAGTATTCTCCGTTAGCTAGACGAGAACACCCGGAGATAATGTGACGGATCGATTCGCCCGGACGGTGGCATGCCCGACATATGTCAACCGTGCCATCCTTCACAATAAATTTCTGGTAGTTATTCGTCATCATAACTTCATCCATAATTGCACAAACAAAACCTTCGGTTTCTCCAAAGAGTTCCCCGGAACGTAGCCAGGCTACGGACGCTGCATGGTCTACATCAGGTCCATGCAGGGCACTGAAGAAGCGTCCGTGAAGCTCCTTACTCTGCCATACTTCCCTGCGGTCATTAGTGTCAAGCACTGCAGGTTTGCGCCAGTTCACTTTAGCCAAGGAGAGCGGGGTGAGGGCCTTGTCCATCGCGACCACATCTCGATGCATCCCCACGTCGGCTTCTAGGAAATATTCCCTGAGACTGCATATCTCGTGATTGTGGAGAGTCTTGGCGTTTAAAAAGCCTCGACCTCCACAACTCAGCGAGATATACAGTCTTAGTTAACTTTTTATTATTATTTGTTTCTTGCCCATTCTTCTCCATAGAGATCTACGCTTTGGGATGGGCAACTACAGTACTTTTACAAGTTATTATGCCTTGTGACTGGGACTGTAGCTTCGCGTTTTTTTTTTGTTTTTTGATTTTCAAAAGTGCCTGTAATGGTCTAATTGAAATAAACGCTTTGAGTTTGAGTTTATATAAACCAGCAATTGATAAATTGATATTCATCATTCATTCATCATCATTTCAGCCCAAAAGACGTCCACTGCTGGACATAGGCCTCCCCGAGTGTCGCAACATTGACATTTTGGGGGGTTTTGCCATAATCGCCACGCTTGGCAGGCGGGTTGGCGATCGCAGTACGGTTGTTACAATAGCACAGATAACGCTGCTGCCCATTCTCTGGCAAATCCCTTAGTCGCCTCTTACGAAACCCACAGGAAGATAAGGGATGGTGCTATTCTTTACGTCCGACACCATACAGAACAAAATTGATATTAGAACAGGCTAAATACATTTTTCTTAACATTCTTTCAGATATAAATGAAGACTGGCATCCATTATCTAATAATGCTCTCACAATGTGTGTTTCAGAAGATCGGCTATCAATTAATTCCACTTGAGCAGTACATAAGAGGATCTGCCTGGGCATTGCCACGGTGAGTGATACAGGATTAAACCTGGCAATAGTACATGCCTGAAAGGTACTAGCTTCTTGAGGACCTGATGTTGCAGAAGAAGTATTAACATGTGAGTTTGTCTTATCATTATTGGACTGTGGTTTATGTAGCAGTAAATTGTGTCTTTTGCAGTAGATTTTGTAATAATTATGTTTGCAGTGAGCAGAGTAATGACCAGGACGCAAACAGTTGTGACAGCTTATGCTTATTAACTTCCATAAATCGACCATAGCCCAGACGACAGGCGAGGACGAGATTAAAATTAATTCAATTTGTTTTATTATGTTATTCTGTTACTGCACGCGTAGCATGGCCCCTGTAGAAACGAGTTTTGTCTACGGAAGAATCGACATAATGACAGATAAACAATGACAATGTGTCAGTTTGTCGACTCTTCCGTCGACATAACCAGTTTCTACGGCGGTCATACTACGCGTACTGGTTACATCATTTCAAATAAACTTTATTCTCAGCAGTTACATTATATTTTACGATTTTATGTGTAAACATGCTAATAAATAACGCACGTGCTAATCTTGCTAATTATTTTAACAACCATACTCTAGCAAAACAACGATGATATTTATAAAATAAATAGTCTGGCGTTATATTTGCAGACGGTTTAACGTAATGGCGGTATCTCCGCTAAACTCGAGGGAGGTGCTTCGAGCACGATCACAAACATTTGTACAATCCAGATAAATACCCACTAATACGGCATCACCGGTCAACATATTTATTGCGGAACAAACATTGGATCAAACACAAATACCATCAAAGACCCTTTTTTGCAAATCATTTATGTATTTGGTTTCCTTAAATCAAACTATACCCTCGTATCATCTATCCCTAATCATGTGTACAAAAAACACTTGCTTATTTTGATCGATTTATGTCTGCCCTTGCCTAGAGCGGATGTAAAATTATACGATTTGACACCGTTTACCAAAAACACCGAACAGCATTTAGTTAAGAAAAAAGTTTGAGTAACGCCCACATAACAAGCGCAGACGTTATAGTAGACGATATAACTGCTGCCAAAATGGATCACATATCCGAATTGGACAGACAAACATAATCTATAAAATACTCTGTTGTGAAAATCAACGACGCTAAATTACAGTTTCGGTCGAGTCACGGATTACAAAGACTTGCCGATAACTGTGTGATGTTGATTATTCTTCGAGGCTTGGTCAGGTTTGCCTTGTAAGGTATACAAAGAAACACCTGTCTCACGAGCGGTGTCCTTTACTAGGTTGCAAAGGAAATTGATCGCCTATAGTCACGATCACTATTTTGGACGAGGCAATGCAGTTTCCTTTGTTTTTTTTTACTTAAATTATACAGTTACATGGACCCGTTTAGTGGTCCCAAGTTCTACTGTTGAGCAAAAGCAATTCAATTCCCAGGTCGAGCACCGAATTATTGGGGTTTTCGCTCCATTACCTTTTATATGCAACTTGAAAATTTTTTTGTTTGTGAGCCTGTACTCTTCCGCTTCTGGGTAAAGGCCGCCACCATTCCTTCCACTTGTCTCGATTTTGAAACTCTTAGCGTCAATATGTGAGGAGGTCATCCAATGCGACCCGCCATCTTCTCATTCAGACATTCCATTTCAATCTTGCAGCTTTATGTAGAGGACGCATTGTGGTGTTTCTGATTCGGTTAGTAAAATTGTACATTTTGTATGCTGCGCTCCATCGCCCGCCCGTTGGCAATCTTTGAGTTGAACATAACTCCCGAAATGTGGCTATACAACACTGTACAGTGTACACCCCTGCATATGCACTTTTCGGAGATTACAGACGTGATTACCTAATATTTACGATAGCATGGTCGAAGATCCGCGGAAAGTTTAGTTTTTCTTTTCAAAGCCGTTCACTGATAAACATTGCTATCTATACATTATTTTATTGATTGACTTAATCAGTTGATTCATACATACCTACTAAGTTGACATTTACATACGCGTTGTACGACGTATTTAATATTCAAACAATGTTGTTTGTTATAGATCGACTCAGCGTAAGCTGATTTTACATGTGCCGTAAAGGGTTCTGGCTTTTGTAGCAACACATTACCAGAAGAAATAATGGTTACATAAAGGCTAAACATAATAACACGATGCGACGTCGCATTATGCTACGTTGCAACGAACACGCGGTCGCGGTCGTGTACCGTTGCGATGTGGTGTCGTGGAATGTGTATGGAACGTGCATGGTACTGCATTCATGTACATGAATGGAATCAGTATTCTCGGGGATGTGCAGTACAACGCACCACGATACGACATCGTAAAGTAATTTTTTTGCGAAGCACGTCGTGGATTGCCACATGATGTTGCAAAGTGTTACGATGCGACGTCGCGGACGTATCGTGTATATGATGTGTTTGAGCCCTAAGAATATTTTATTCAAGGATGGTCATGATTGATGATGAATAACAATGCAATATGTTGATAGTTCACATTTAAATATTTGAAGAGCAAAGCAAAGACACAATACAATGTAACAAACACATAGGAACAATAATTATATTGTGTCCGACCGAGCAGCCGGAAATCATCATCTGCCAAGCCTTCTATGTCAGGCAGGGGTCGCCTTGCAGTTTAACTGGATGCAGCGTAATACTAGTATTTAAGTACTGGGTAATACGATATTCCCTTGGTAATAATGGTTTTCAGTATTCGGGCAACTGACTAACTGTTTCGACGGTCAAATATCTACAAACGACAGCCGGAAATCAATAAACTTAATAATGTAGAACAGTACAGTCAGTACTCCATATTACCTGACATTGACCCCTCTTCATTTTTGTAAGAGTGGCCAGGAATACCTACAGGGCACTAAGTAGTGTTATTCTTATCATAATAGAGATGATATCACCAGGTTTTACCCCAATCATTGAAGGAAGCATTACCCTATCTATTAACAAGAAAATATCCATAGTAAGACGTACTTGACTTTACAAATATACTTATATCTATCAATACCAAAGAGACCGCAAAAAAACTACTTCGGTCGGTCTTATTATTTATTATGTAGATAGGCAAAAAAAATATGGAGGTTTTATGATGTAGCGCCAATATTTGGATCCAAATACTAGTGCTTACGCCTTTTTAGCATCATTAGTCGGCCCACAAAAATAAAAATGTTTAAGATCTTTGACCGAATTCATCGGGGGCGTCGTCCACAGGTACCTCGACCACTGGGGGCGTAAGCCACGGACCCAAAATAAAAATACACATGATTTTGCTGTGTTCTACGTTGCTTTTAAATATAATCTACATCATTTTCATGAACGAGGTGCACTGTATGCCGCAACGTGACATGCTAATCATTACCGATATTATTTTCGTTGAATTCATCCCTACATTGCCCTCGTAAGTCAAAAAGAGGCACCCCAAATCACCGAAAAGGATGTCCTGTATTCTAAAGCTTGAATCTCATATCAGATTGAAACCAAAATAACCAGATCTTTATTGAAAAAATCGATTCGGTTGTGGAGGTCAGATAGGCAGTCGCTCCATGTAAAATGGTATTAAGCTGAATCTGTATAACCGGATCCAAACATCATTTCAACCCAAAAGACGTCTACTGCTGGACATATGCGTCCAAGTGCCGCCACATTGACATTTTGGGGGGTTTTGCTATAATCGCCACGCTTGGCAGGCGGGTTGGCGACCGCACTACGGTTGTTACAAAAGCACAGAGAAAGCTGCTGCCCATTCTCTGGCAAATCCCTTGGTCGCCTCTTACGACACCCACGGGAAGATATGGGATGGTGCTAGTCTTACGTCCACCATACAGAGCCAAACATAGTTGGCCGTAAATATCAATACCAATCAGCCTAGCCTTTTGTTAGGCAGATGATGTTATTTCCCAGTTTTCTCTCTCTATTTATTTAGTTACCTCTGTTTGGTTTACATAACGAATGCCAGACAGATGATTTTTGTTGGTACTGAACCTCAATTTAAAATTGGTTTACAAACGCAATTACGTTTCTTGCTAGATTAGTCCTGCTGTTTGCTCGTTACAGGAACTGATGGACGCTACTGAGAGCGCCAAACTAGTGGCTCAGTTTTGGGCCGACACAATTTAGATTGCCATCGACGCGCTAAGAAGAAGAAGTGCGAAATTTTGATGCAGTATTGTTGTCTAAACATAATCAGGTGTGAATACCACCTATAATTTATTATTCATAAATTATAGGTGGTATTCACACCTTGATGACAAAAAAAGGCGCCAAAGTTATAACTTTGATGCCTAATTGATTAAAGTTTAGGATTTTTCAGACTCTACTTATGTTATAATTTGAATTTCGAGTGATGCAGTTGGTAGATTAATAAAGGAATCACCAGATCACAGGTTATGGAAAGTTTGGCTAGTTCTTTATTCAAATGCTCAAATCAGGAACTATATTAGGTAAGTGTTTTATTGACTTGGTTAGTTGATTCTACCTATTTAACGAGATTCTCGTGAATACTGAAAATCGAATAAGTTAATATTCTAAATCTTTGAACGAATACTCAACTAATGGTCACATGATTTCACGTTTGGAAAAAGTCTGAGCACGTAGTTTGTAAGTAGATGATAATTTTAATTGTAGAGTCGGCCTAGAGTTCCTCTAAGAGTTTTGATTAGCGTCCTTATGTTCTTTTAACTTAAAGATATTAGGGCAGGCAGTGACATAACATAAGGGATCTTCTATCGTTTGCGAAATGGTCCGAAGGCAAGTTGGAAGCAGGTTTTAAGTGTCAATCGTTAAGTAAACATAGCAATCCTTAACTCTAATAATTAAAACAGATTAATGACAAATTGTCTACTTTATGGCTCTAGAACACAATAGGAACCTGCTTGCCTTGTTAAAGTACTGTGTCCAATAACCTCAATGATGAAACCTTGAGATTATATCAACGGCTGATAAGTCTACTTACTTGTAGTTTTTAGGGTTCGGTACCCAAAGGGTCAAACGGGACGCTTTAACTGAGACTTCGCTGTCCGTCCGTCCATCTGTCACCAGGCTGTATCTCATGAACCGTGATAGTTAGCCAGTTGAAATTTCTACAGATTATGTATTTATGTTGCCGCTATAACAACAAATACTAAAAACAGAATAAAATAAATATTTAAGGGGGTCCCATACAAAAAAGTGATTTTTTTGCACGAATCCGGCTCGCACTTGGCCGGTTTTTTTTCTATTAAGTGACTATCAGATGGTGGTAGTAATAGTGTCCAATACTTAATTGATCTGTTTAACAAAGAGTATATGCACAATACTAATTTCGATAGTGTTTTGTTAATGTTTGTGTTGTGTTGTGGATTTACTTTGCCTGGGAGACAATTTAAAAGCCATAAATACAGTATAATAATAATTTATTATTATCGAGAAATGTAAAAATATACTTTACCTTATATGTATAACTATTACATAATTATGAACTTATCCTAATCCTTACTATTGCACCAAAAATATTCGTACGTAGGTACACTTAAATTGATAGGATTTTAAAATCATTGTTAATCCTCTCATTGCGTTAATTTTATATCAAAGCGACGATATCACAGAATTATATTAATTTCCAATTTAAAGCCTACGAATTGAATACAACATCAATACATCAATTTCTTACAACTATAAATAATGACTCCGTCTTTTAAATCACAAGTAACATGCATTGCACAATATCATTAAACTAATCACTTCTTTCTAATATACATTAAAAATAAGAATAATTAACCTACAGAATAATCAGGGAGTAAAGACAATTTTACTGTTCCTATATTAATGACTGTTCACTTGGTTAGCTCGTCAGGCACGGGGGTGTACTTGAGGCCGGTGTCGTTGAGTAAGGTGACGACCCACGAGTCTTCGGGGATCAGCCCTGACTCCAGCAGCTTGACGGCAGCCGCTACATTGGCACCGCTGGTGTAACCCACGTACAGACCCTCCTTCGAACCAATCAAGTCCTTGTACTTGACAGCCTCCTCGTCAGTCACTGACAGCGTGCCGTCCATCAGGTCGAACTGGAACAAGTTGGGAACAGCTCCGTAGCCCGAGCCCTGAAGCAAGTGGAGAGGCTTCGTGATCGGGTCACCCTTGATGGGCTCGGCTCCAGCCGGCTCCACAACGTATGTCTTAATATCAGGGTTCATCTCCTTTAAATATTTAGCGGTGCCTACAAACGTGCCCGCGGTGCCCACTGTAGCGACGAAGGCGTCCACGTGATGTCCAGTCTGCTTCCAGATTTCGGGTCCGGTGCTCTTGTAATGCGCATCACTATTCGCTTCGTTGGAGAACTGGTTAACGTAGTATGCGTCTTGCTCCTCGACTATCTTCAGGCCAGCTTCTTCAACAGCCTTAACGTCAGCGAACGTAACGTTGCCGTAAGTTCCTTCTACTTGATCTACGCGGACACACTTCGCACCCAGCGCCTCCATATGGATTGCCCTCTGAACACTGTTACCTTTAGACATGGTGAGCGTCAGAGGATGTCCCAGCACGGCGCACACCACAGCTAACCCGCAGCCTTGGTTGCCGGAGGTAACTTCCACCACAGGTGCGCCAGGTTTCAGCTCACCAGTCTTAAGGGCTCGGGTAATCATGCTCAATGATGAGCGACACTTGATCGAAGCACCAGGATTCATGTACTCACATTTCGCCAATATGCGTCCAGGTCCAGTGTAAACACGGTCCAATGCCACGATGGGTGTGTTACCAATTAATTCGAGGGCTGATGCCTTGATTTCGTTTTCTTCGTACTTGACGTGGTCGTTCTTAGCGATGGGAGCCATGTTGCACGAGTGTTTGTAGGTTTGTTTGGAGCACTTTGAATTATTCAGATATCGGTTGGATACTGAGTTGTTCGGCGTCGGAGCGGTTATTATAAGCGGCTCGGATGGCGCGGACCGTGCGCATGTGCCTTGCGCGCGGCTTGTGCGACACTCAAGACGAGCGCAAACTATTCGCCCGCTGTGTGCAACACGCTAACGAGACGCGATTGAGATTCTGACTGACTCCCTAACTAGTTGAAATTCAAGGCTCGGACCGCCTATTTACATCTTCATTAACAAGTAACGATGTTATGAACGTGTGATTGTTATCAGTCGTAGTATAACCGCAGCTCAGCGATGCTTCGCTTTAATCATTGGAATTTTAAGTAAACAATTTTGGTGATGCGGTGCTAGGGAAACAAATTACTTTATCGTTTCTCTTCTTCTTGGTAACTTTATTGTATGACCATGAATAGTATGAACATTAATCTTTTCTCTCTAAACATCTGGAACAAAATATTCGAATACTAATGAAGTGTAGTGCAAATGTTGCCAGTGAAATGAAGAAAATTTTGCAAATTTTCCTAAAGTAAAATTACAGTCGTTAGTTTATTTTTGTACGGCTGACTCACCGTTCTTGTAGCCTCATACATAGTTTAAAAGATAATCATAATCTAATCTACAGATAGTTATCTACCTGTACATACATATTATGGTGTGTTATAAGTTGTTGCGCAATTGACGGAAGACCGTAACCAAAAGAAACTAGGATGATTGACAGAGCTGAGTGAATTGATCTTGGATATCATCACCATCTTATCAGCAGCCTTTTGATAGCAACTATTGCCTTTCCTAGAAAAACTTACATTATCAGTCTATGACATGTACGTTACCAGGGCTGGGAAACATTCCTGCTCTGCTCACAATGGGAGGGTGTTTAATTAATTTCATTCTAATTGACTTTTGCTTTCACTTTGTCGTTGTTAATACAGTCGTTTGATAATCACGAATTTAATTAGCTAGCTTAATGGCTATAAACATTGGAGGAGCTCGTGGCTAAATTATAAAAGCCGCACGGGTGGATCTTCAAGGTTAAGCTGTGCTTGCCGAGGTCGGTCCGTGGATGGGTGACCATAATTACATACCGAGTTCCCTCCGTGCCTCGGAAAGCACGTTAAGCCGTTGGTCCCGGCTCTCATTTGTAGATCTTTGACAGTCGTTACAAGTAGTCAGAAGCTGAAAGTCCGACATCTAGTCTTACCAAGGGGTTTGGTATTACCCAGTTACTGGGTTGTGGAGGTTAGATAGGCAGTCGCTTCATGTAAAATACTCAGCTGCATTCGGTTAGACTGGAAGCCGATGACAACAAAGTTTGGGAAAAGGTGGACACATGATGAATGGCTATAAACATTGCATGTCCTCGTAACAACATCATATCGCACCAACTGGCAAAACACGCAAAAAGTACAAAAAGCTGTTAGCCTCTGACAACCAAGCGATTAACTCACAAGTGGCAATCCGGGGACATTCAACAATCCACAATTTGGTACTCATGTCAGTAAAAAGCAAACTCTAACAGTAACAACTAAAGTTTATTTTTCTCTGCTAACCTTACCATACAATGGTGATATCAATCAGAGAAAAACATATCTTAAATATAGGACTGTAGAACCCTAAATTGTCTATATAAATTTCATTGTTATGTGCAGATGTTACGTGAATAGGGTCTATTGTTAACAAATACGGGTACAATTGCGAACAATGCAATACATTATTTTATTTGGCGGAGGCAAGTAACGCCAAATGTCGGCTGTTAGCTAATTGAGACATCAATCGAAAATGGAATGGAAAATATGGCGAGTTTGGCGACCAAATGTCACGATAGTTACCATTTTTGGTAGTGAACAAAAAGCAAAAAGCAGCTGACAAAAAGGTCTTTATTTATTTATAATTATCGTTAATGAGGTACGTATATCTGTAAAAATTGTTATCGTTAACATGACATTGCTTATTTTTTACAAAAGATAATGTTGGAGCATACGTTTTCGTAAAAAACTTTAACTCAGGCACTTCAAAATAAAAATAGTACAATAAGTAATAATTTTTTTTATATATATTTAATTATTAGTTATATCAATACATAAAGATCAAAAACATCATCATCATCATCATTTCAGCCGAAAGTCCACTGCTGGACATAGGCCTTCCCCAAGTGTCGCCACATTAACCGGTCCCGTGCGACTCGCATCCAGCGGATCCCCGAAACCT
This sequence comes from Cerastis rubricosa, assembly GCA_949152445.1. Taxonomy (NCBI): domain Eukaryota; kingdom Metazoa; phylum Arthropoda; class Insecta; order Lepidoptera; family Noctuidae; genus Cerastis; species Cerastis rubricosa. Next base: position 8,636,778 of record OX424542.1, on the reverse strand, counting down.
TCACCAAGTCATCGGTCCACCTAGTGGGAGGCCTTCCAACGCATCGTCTCCCGGTTCGCGGTCGCCATTCCAGAACTTTTCGGCCCCATCGGCCATCTGTTCTGCGAGCAATGTGCCCTGCCCACTGCCACTTAAGTTTGGCAATTCTTCGGGCTACGTCGGTAACCTTGGTTCTCTTGCGGATGTCCTCATTTCTGATTTGATCACAAACATAACTGGCAAAATATGACTGTGATTTACCTAGGTACACCTCTGTCTTACCCGTCTGAGGAACCGAGCCTGATGATATCAGATCATCCATATCAAAAGACCACCATTTGATATTTCAAACACTCGATAATTCGTAGTATTTTAAGAGTCCCTCGAGTTTCGAATTAACGAGAGTCGACTGTATTATCATGACAAAAAAAACGGCCAAGTGCGAGTCCAAGTCGCGCGCGAAGGGTTCCGTACCATTATTTATAAAAACTAGAAAAAAAAACAATTTTTTGTATGGGAGCCCCCCTTAAATATTTATTTTATTCTGTTTTTAGTATTTGTTGTTATAGCGTCAACAAAAATACATAATCTGTAGAAATTTCAACTGGCTAACTGTAACGGTTCATGAGATACAGCCTAGTGACAGACGGACGGACGGACGGACGGACAGACAGCGAAGTCTCAGTAATAGGACCCCGTTTGACCCTTTGGGTACGGAACCCTAAAAACTAACTTATCAAAAAAAAAATTGACCCCCGCTCTACGCCAAGTTGTATACCTACAAAAGATCGGGTTATCATAATTTTATTAATTATTATCATACAGAGAGATACCACAATATCGTATTCTAAATTAAAGATGACAACAAATATTTAATAATTTTTAATAAGAAGGTACCCATTTTTATTTTGACATTGGGCCACTTTACCCAATAATTAACAAAAGTTATTATTTGTTATTAAGTTATTAGTAGTTATTAGTTAGTTATTGTATTAAGTTATTATTTGTTTTTGGCATGTTTAGTATGGTCTCCACTCATAATAAAACTATCCCACTGTCTTTAAAATAATAATAAATAGCAAAACAATTTAATTATCTAAATAGAAATATAGCACTTGAACCTAAATCTAAACCAATATTATAAAGAGGAAAGATTTGATTGTTTGTTTATGCATTGAATAGGTTCCGAAACTACTGGTCCGATTTGAAAAATTCTTTCAGTGTTTGATAGCCCCTTTATCGAGAAAGGCTATAATAGGAGTGGGGCAGCAATGAAAAATGTTGCGATAGCGGGGAAAATGTGACGCAAACGAAGTTGCGCCGGACAGCTAGTTTGATAAGAGGTCATCTTTGCACGCAGACAGTCAACATACAAAGACGACAATTTTCTAATAATATCGCAAAATACTTCAGTTACCATTAACTAGCAACAGGGTCATGACATCAGTTATATCTATGTAGATGATAAAACCACGCCTGTTCCCTGGAGGTTTTTGCAGAGGTAGCATTTAGTACACCCACGTTTCGCCAGTTAAGATTAAGTCCCATGTAATACGGGGTGGGCCTATTACCATCAACCGGGCTTAATGTAGACTCCAGGCTACTACTGAGATATGACCTGAAGGAAAATCTGAAGCACATCAATGTCCTAATACTATCGCAAAATACAGTTACTTTAATCTGCAACTGGAGACAAGACATCGGTTACTTATTTCTCTATTCATAAAGTCATAAATCCACTACTGCCTTTCCAATAAACAACAAATTTCTCTATTGAAAGAGACCACCAACGTCTCTATTACACAACAGCACTCACTAACAATCTTAAAACGAACCCAATCCTTCAATAGCATTACAAGGCAAGGCATGAAGGCACACCCAATTATGATACAAGTCTTATTCTGGTCCGAAAATGTCGGATTCCCACGGGCGCAGGTGCGGGACTGCGCTCGCGCATACAATGCGGTGCGCGAGTGCTCGGAATGCGAGCGAGCACCGACGCAGCTCCGATCGTGACTTGTATAACACAATACATCAATACGGACATGGAATTAGGCTTAACTTAATATTTGTATCAAAATATTGAATGGCCAACTCAAACTAAATGTCTCTTATTCTGCTTAATAAAATACTTTATTCGTTTTCTGACACAACACGCAGCCAAAAGCCACACACTGAAAATTTTCAAATTAGTTCCTGCTGGTCAGAGAGGCAGTCAAATACCGGTATTCAGCCGCATCCGATTAGACTGTAAGCTGACCCCAGCATAGTTGGAATAAGGCTAGGTGGATGATGATGAGCTCTTGATGCACCGAAACTGAGCTCCAAGGAAGGAATTTATTGCGTTGCCAAGAGTCTTGGGAGAGTGGCGAAAAGTAGCAGGTTAGTGTGTACATTCTGAGACGTAAAATAAGTTGTAGCTGGATGGACAGATAAGGACGTAAAAGTAAATAGAAACAGACAGACAGATAAGGGCATAAGAGTTTTAAAATGTTGGTTTTACATTTTATAATCCTAAGTAATAAAATACGGAAGTCAGTTTCTTTGCGACCTCTTCACGCCTAACCCACTGAACCGATCATCCTGAATACGTTGCCAGGTGTACAGAAAGGGGCATAGGGTAACTTTTATCCCGAAAAATAGTACTGTTCCAGAGGACAACAAAAATAACGTTAATGGATGGCGCCACGTGCCCTAGCCGGTTACTGTCAAATTTTAATTAACGCGAGCGAAACCGCGGAATACTATAAGTACTTCACTTTAATTAATTGATATTTTAGATACTGTTGGTTAATATTGTACCTATTTAGCTTAAGAACAAAACGCAAATATACCTAAAGGTATACTTTACCAAACTCTGCATTTTATTGAATATATTTATTTCTTTCTTTTAAAAGATAAGTTTATATTTAATCATTCAAAAGATGCAAGATGTAGGTGGTCTTACAAGCAGTTTAAACGAGCCATTTAGAAAAAAAAAAAAAAAAACCTTATTTTCAAACCGAAAACCGGGTTTTTTGTACGGAACCCGAATGTGCATTCCTTAGCTAGGACCGAGCCTGCAATCTTGACTATATTGCAGGATTGGTCCCAGCCTATGAGAGTCCATTGTTGGACATGGGACTAACCTCTCCCGAGATATCAACCAAACTTGACAATCCAAAATTGTCTACCAAACTTTTCCAATTCCCGTCTCTAAGTTGACGTAACATTAAACAAATATGTAGCGATTTCGTAATAAGGAAACAGTTTCGTAAATAAAGTAAATAGTTTCACCAAATATCGTAACGTGTTATTGGGCAAAGTTCGAGACAGTGTTAATCAGTTACACTTATATGGCCACAAAATGCCACCGTAACTGGCAATACCATTTTAGAGCGAGTTTCGTGATTTCTGAAATGACAAGATCTAAATTAGTAAAGAAATAAATCGGTTATTTCATGTTATGGAATAAAGAACTTGCTTACTTATGGAAGGTATGAGATAATGATACCCTATCATCATCATCATCATCATTTCAGCCGAAAAACGTCCACTGCTGGACATAGGCCTCCCCAAGTGTCACCACTTTGACCGGTCCCGTGCGATTCGCATCCAGCGAATCCCCGAAACCGTCACCAGGTCATCGGTCCACCCAGTGGGAGGCCTTCCAACGCATCGTCTTCCGGTTGGCGGTCGCCATTCCAGAACATTTCGGCCCCATGGCCCATCGGTTCTGCAAGCAATATGCCCTGCCCACTGCCACTTAAGTTTGGCAATTCTTCGGGCTGCGTCGGTAACCTTGGTTCTCTGATGATGATACCCTATGCGTTCACTGAAATTGACATTGTTAGGAAACTGGCATGTCCTAGAGCCAAAAATTCGAAGACATGTGACATCTTACCTTTGCGTTCACTGAAATTGTCGTTCATTTTTAGGCTAACTAAATTATCATTTTTAATTAGCTAGACTCTTTTGTGACTGGACCCTCGCACTACATGGCACTTCTAACATGGCGATAGTTGACGATTATTTCAACTATTTTATTACATTTTATCTTTAATTAATATCCTCAAATTTTGTGAAATGTATTGTGCTGAAAGAAGAAAAATAACATCTGACGTTATCCTGTGTCATAATATCATTTGCAAAACACCTATAGGACAGTATCGATAATCAGATAATGTTAAGTTTTGCAAACGATATACATAGATATTTTTCTGTTATAGTCGCACAAAGACATTTTTATTAATAAATATTCAAGACGTCGCGTCGCGCGACTCTTCTATAAACGAAGATCATCGTCCAATTGTAGGTGACAGGTTATCATGCTGCAAGTACTTCATGTGTGGTGACCGACTGCTCGGGCTAACAACCTTACTATCAGCTTCATTGATACGACCTTCAAAGAGTTTATATCTGACCATCTATGTTTGTAACCTATATATTCAGGATCAGTGGCCAACTTATACGTTTTAGACATTTAATCTTTTTCGATACTCGTATCTAGCCGTAGATTTGGAGAAAGGTTGGATGTATAAAACTCAGATTTAAGTCAGCTATTTTTTTTTTTTTTTTATTTATTATAAGGACTTTTACACATTGTGCATACCAGTCCCATTATATCCTAACCACATCTGACTGCCAATAGCTTATACTAGAAATATAAATATAACAATTTACTTCGATGCTATTAATTCAAACAGACACTTTGCTACCTTAGAATTGGGTTGACTAAGAATCACATTGAATGTGCCAACATCCAGTCTGTTTAATTCAAAGGCATTTGCTAGACATGTTCTCCCAGACTCAAATCGGACACATTCCAGCAATAAATGATATACATCCTCACAGACGCCACAATCTTCACAGTTTGGTGAGTCAGTCTTCCTCATCATGAAATTAAATTTATTGCATGGTATGTGTCCAGATCTGAGTCTGTGAGCTGTAACAATCAGTTTCCTATTTAATTTAGTGTTTGCGCACCAAGGAGTATGAAAGGGCTGACACTGGATGGTTTTGTACCATATTCCTTTTTCTAATGAGCGCTTATTAAAATACTCCTTCCAACTCTCAAAACATATTTGCTTGTATTTAGGCAAAAACTCTGAATAATCTGGTACAATATTCATTGGTTTACCAGAGGTAGCTGCATATTTAGCCAATGTGTCAGCCTCTTCATTACCCCTTAAGCCAGTATGGGAAGGGACCCATTGCAATTTCAGAAGTACACCGCGTTCTGTAAGTTCATCTATCTTACATAGGATAACATAAGCTATCGATGCACCTCTGCAACCAGAGGCGCATCGAGCTATGTGTTGTAGTGAGCTTTTGCTGTCTGTCAAAATAACCACCTTCCTGTGTACACCAACATTGCTAACATAAGTCAGCGCTTCCGATATCGCAACAAGCTCCAAGGTCATAATACAAACTTTTTTATCAATTTTAAAACAGTTATCATGATGAGACATTGGTGTATTCGGTACATAAAACGCTGCTCCTTGACCATTCACATTCTTAGAACCATCTGTAAATATAGGAAACCAGTCCCTATATTTTAAATGTAACTCATCACTAATTGATTGATTTAATGAACTAATTTCATAGGACTTTTTTGATTTTGCAACACTGTCTAAGTTTGATACAACTAATTCAGTCACATTAAAATTAGTAACCCACATTCTTAACATAAACATTTTTAGAGGATCACTAGAAGCCACATGTTCTTCTTTAACTTCATCGTACACAGAGACAAGCAACGGAATCGTTTTGTTTCTCCAATAATTATTGTTACAAAAAGTTTGCAGATCCGATAACAAATCAGTTATTGAACTGTTTAGTAGGGATTTAGACTTAAGACAAAATTTATATGCTAAATACTTTCTCCTTAACTGCAGTGGAGGTACACAGAGTTCACTTTCCATAACATGAATCGGCGTGGATTTGATAAATCCTCCTATAATCCTTAAAGCCTGATTTTGAACCTTAGTAAGTCATGTACCTAGGTCTAGTACACCCATATTTTGCCTAACGCCAACTTTAGAATATAAAGTCATGCCTGTTGGTAAGGGAAAGGTTTAGGTACCTTTAGTACGCATTTCGCCAGTTTGTTATGTATAAGTCCATATAATAGAGAATGAGCCTATTCATATCAATCAGTCTCAAATCCAGGCCCTGGGATGCTATTGGGGGTTAACGACAAGTGCATAGATATAGCAGGGCCTTGAGTTTTTACAATTGTATATTTTATTAACATATTGCTATTTTTTTAAACATCCTTAGGAAACTGGCATGTACTAGAACCAAAAATTCGAATAGATGTGACATCTACCAACCCGCACTAGGCTCGCATGATGGATTACTGCCCACTCCCTCTCGTAGAGAGGAGGCCTGTGTCCCAGCAGTGGGAACATTACAGGCTGATGATGATGATGATTTATTTTTAGTACTGATTCAATTTATTGCCTTGTAATGATTATATTTTTTCGCAAGTCATCGCATATCGGACCATCACGTACACACATACCGTAGATATTACGTTCCTAAGCTTATACACGTGCCATGTGACGTACATTTACATTATAAATGATAATCTCCTGTTTGGAAATTAGGGTTAGGTACCAATGAACTATTTTCTATTATATTAAATATGTCAGGGGTCAACCTAAGTACATCCTTCAGTAACAGGATTCATTGCAAATATTAATGTGCCAGGATCTTAAGAAACAAAACTTCCATGTTTATAATTCTCTACCAGAATTACCAAGATGCGAAGTAAAACTCATATTCCTAATATGTAATACCTACTATTGTATAATAGGTATAATCAATCTTGTTTTGACAGTGACAATTTCCGCGCCTCAAATCTCGCAGCTATCGTCTCGTGGTGTGCAAATTTGTACAAAAACCAGCTTCTTTTGCACACAACGTTCGTGTTTGCACGCGGATCGTAAGAATTGAGCGCAAAAAATGATAACGAAGTTGTATATTGAAGTTGTTTTGATACTATCGTTGTTATTGTTTAGTTCTGAAGGGTCAAATAAAAGTGTTGTAGGTACTGAGAGACGTACAGTATGGGGCTATGGGTCAGTAAATTGATTAAGTCATTGTAGTTCAACCAACGCGGATCCGTACTAATATATGACTTTTACATGTGCTTGTTCTGTGAGAGGATGCATGAACGATGATTTTTTCTTGTTATTTTAAAGGTATTTCATTTAATATTTTTATCATTCCTTGTTGTAAATATGTTTCGTAAGTAGATCGGATTAATCTGTTATGTTGTAACATACCTATTCTCTCAAATAAGTATATTATAAAGGCTGCTTTGTCTGGAAATATCTTTTCGCGCATTGAAGTCTTAATTGATTTTGATCAAGGTCACTCAGGAAGGCCACAGCCTGGATATGGGCAAGAGGTCTTTAATCTATGGGCCAAACTGATTATTATTATTGTTTAAGGTCGCGTGAAAAATGTCCATACATCAACGCGAGGAAGCCGCGAGAAAAATAATTGCAGAATCATGAATGGAACGCAAATAGCTACGGTTTGTGGTCTGCCTAATGGCCACGAGATCTCATCGACATAATTATTTTCATTTTCAACAAATATTCTTGCTACAAGGCTGAAAATGAACGTACGTATAATGTACCTACTTTTCAGATAAAGTGACTGTAATTGTGTTATCAAAATAAAAATAAAACGGGATCCTCCGGGACGGGTGCCTCGGGTATCTGGGTACTCAGGGAATATAGGTAACCCAAAACAGAAATGGGGTTACATACCCACCTATAGATAATGAAGATAAAGAGTTAAGACCTGCGCTATTAATTGAATGCCGGATTTTTGAGATCCTCCACTTTTTTCAATATTACAAAAGTTTTTATTAGGATGGTGGGTTTAAGAAAGAACTTTGGTTTTTCCTTGTACATCGTTCATAAAAACGATTTGTGCAGTCATCGAAATTGCAGTTTATCAAGTAGATACCCTGTTTTTTTACAGATAAAGCGTAGCTTACTTACGTAACTCTTTAAAATACAGGTAGGTTAGGTATTTAAATGTAAAATGTAGTAAAAGCGTTGATTGGACGTTATATTCATTTACGTTTGAATTTTTCCACTGAAGAACCGAAGAACCAAAGAAATAAATCTCCAAAATGTTATTGTATACAGATTTATAAAAATAAAAAAAAAATACGAAAAAAAAGGTTAAAATTGTAGACAAATGATATTGACATAAAAGACAACAATAAGTAAAAAGCCCGCCGAAAAGAAAAAGAGCTAATGTTGGTCCCGCTCTGTGGGAATCAAATCACGACTCACGCGCACCGCTGTGAAAGGATACCGGGACGACTTTGTGCTAATACAGCGGGCTCACTTTTCAGTGGAACATTAAAATTAAGGAGGTGCTAAGTAAAGCTGTGAAATCCAAATGAAATTCGATTTAGTTAAAAATTCATTAGTAAAACGAATGAAGGCAGGTGAAGTAATGGCGAAGAAATAAAGAAATATAACTAGGTCACAAATTGCAAAACCCAAATGATGTACGAGCAAGACGAAATCTCCAAAGAAAAGTAATTGGGAAACGAATATAGACAGGTGAAATAACGGTAAAATCTGGTCGGTACTTTTGAAAAGGCATCGGCGAAGTACGTAACACCACAATAACGAAAATATTTGAGTAAGATCAAATTATTCCTAAAAACATCACACATTTATAGCTTAATAGCGTAGTTACTGTTTTCCAAAACAAAAGGATTCGAGATAACAATCCAACGCAAAATAACAGTCTCCATAAAAAATAAATCTCCACAAAAAAAGCAAAATCAAATCCAAAAAAAAAAAACAAAGTAAACACTAAAGATACAAACAAAAGTAAACCTAGACTTGCTTCGCACTCTCCTTGTACTCTACACCAATAAATTACCGACGGCCTATTTAGAACACAAAAAGAGCACACTGTACAAAATCCGTGGGCACCGTGGGCAGGTTCGGATGCACCTGAGTATTTCACACCGCGACTGGCTGGCGCCGACGGCCAGTCTACGGTAGACTGTGACCCGGCTATGTAGGACCATGAAGTCGTAGACCCCACAGAGAGGAATAAAGTAAATGACGGCATTGAAATTGTGGATGATGATGAATATGATGGTAAATTGAATGAAAGAATGTATGGTTATGATGGAGTGGACGTAGTCAATAAAAATCATAAATTCATTGACTGTCAGAAAGTCTAGAAGCATGAAACTTTGTTCAATAATTAATATTAATTTATATTGAACATGAATATTAAAAACGAATTTTTGAAAATTCATTTCCTTATCGTGAATAGGAAGTTCGTATTTGTTGGCCCTGGGAAATGACACCAATGGCACCAGGCTTGTAATGAATAATTTATAAATTGAAAGAATGCAATATTGAAACTTCAAGTTAAGAGTTAACCTCATATAAATCGAGCAGCGGAAGGAGCGGAAGTAAATTGTTTATTTATCCGCGACCTTGCAGAAGGTTGCATTTATTTAGTGGGTCATGATTTAAATGCCTAATTCAATATAACACCTATTGACGTGAGGGTCAATAAAGAACAACCGCTCTCTTCCCAATTTAAGGACACGCAAGGTGAAAAAAAAGATATAAAAACATAAACAAATCATTCAACACAATCATGGCTAACAAGTTTGTCTGGCGAAGCAATAAAACAGTCTCATGACTCGACCAAATCGATTGAAGTACTTACGTGCCTGCATTGAGCTGCTCCGCAGATAATCCAGTTCCATACCTCCTGTGATTGTGGTTACCATATTCCTTAAGATAAACTTGTGACCTATCCCATAAGAACTATCTTCTCAACATTTTGAATGACGACCTGCTTCATATCCTCAACAGAAAAATGTGGAAACTAAAGGAAGTGAAAAAACCGATCATGGAGTTTCTTACACGTTCGTCTCAATAGAGATTAACATTTTGGCGCTGGCAACTAGCTTTGGCTTTGGCAACTTTCAGTCCTGACACTCAGCTTAAAAATTGAAAAGACTTTGTTTAAATAACTACTTTAAGTTTGAGTACACTTTTTTAATAAAGCCAGGTCTATTCGTTGTAAGTTTGTACCACCCACTCGCAGCGAGTTGTGTCGTGGTCCATAATGGTATTAGTGCATTCCGATTCCGAGCGAGCACCGCGGCTCGGCTGAATGCTGTAGAGTGCGCCCCCGCAACCAGCTTGTGTTACATCCACTATATAACAACTAAATGGATACTGAAAATGATTTGCCATTACTATTGCATCACAACCTCTACAGCTGCCCACGTGACTGGATTCTAAAGACATTTGATTGAAATATGCAGTTGCACGGGTTGCATCATTTGAATTTGTATTTTCTATAGTATTTTAGCTTAGCCCCCATTAGCTGACTATACTTGCATTTGGGCAGTAAAAATAAAACTCGCAAAAACAAACTTTGCTAAGAGTGTGTGGAAAACGCATTACCTACTTATATCGTAATCCGTACTGTTCCTGCTGCCTGCTTTCCTTCCTTTGAAACCAATTCTTAGTCCAGTTTCAGGACATGGGGAAAAACTATCATAGTAAATCTAGCAAGCATCCCATTACATTTTTTTTATCTTTAATAATATTAAGGTTAGTATACATGATATGTTATGGTATAATAAGTATTAATACTGGCTATCGTATAAATTATAAGTATTACAATAAATTACATTTCATAAATGGTAAAAGGTTGTTTTTTCTTCCGATACAGCTCTTCAAAGAGTTTCATCCTTTGCGGATAGATTTCGGCCTTCATCTTCATCTCCTCGTCTATCACTAAGCATGCTACTTGTGTGCCAGTCATGGATTCCCATCTCGTGGTCACCAAAAACTCCATTCTTGGTGTTGGATTACTGAAATTAGAAAAATGAATAAATCGATAGGCTACATGCTAAGACATAGCACACGGCGTATTTTAAACGCGCAGACGACGCGCGTTTCAGGACCACGCGTTATCTGCGCCGTAGCTGCTGATTTTTGCGTTTTTATAGACTCAAACGCGCGTAAAACGCGATACAAACGTGCGTGTGAAGCGCGTTCGTATACACGGGTCGGAGGAGGGGTAGAGGAGGGGCGCGAGCTCCCGTCACCCCACCGCTCGCGCCGCAGTTGCGAGGAGTCTCTGACCAAAACGCGGAAGCTACGAGTGACTACAGCGCATCTGAATCGCTGTATCTGCGCGTATATGCGCAGCAGACGCGCATTTCACGATCGCTCCATGTGCTTAGGTTACAAAGTTGCAAGCGCGTATACGCGCGTATATTATTATGGCAAAACCCCCTCTTATGTCAATGTAGTGACACTTGAGAGAGGCCTATGTCCAGCAGTGGACGTCTTTAGGCTAAAATGATGATGATGATGATGATACGCGCGTAATCTGCGCGTCGTCTGCGCGTTTAAAATACGCCGTCTGCTTGGGGCCAAGGTTTAAGTTGTTAGTGTTGTGAATTTTGAATGTCGTTAAAGGGAATCTTTGCAGGCACTAAATGAATACGGATACAAAACACGTTTGTTTATCTCGAAGGCTGCTTTCATTTTAAAGACAAAAATATCAGTGCATTGCGGAATGGAAATTACAACTCACCCATAGCTGGCGAAATTCACCCACATTTGGGTCATTGTATTCCGCACCAGTCTGTCCATTTCAGTGGAAGGGCCGGTCAGTTTGTCGCTCTTGACAATGTAACCGCCGTCGTCGCCGTGACACGCCCCAGGCCGACTGATGCCGAAGCACTTCTTGATGTAGTTGAAAGCTCCATCGTAAGAGAATTCATACATAAACACAGGAGCATTGTGTTGGGCTATTAATGTAGCAGCAGTATAAATACCACCGATAAAGTCGACATCCGAAAAGAAATTGATTGCATAATCATCTGCGTATCTAAGTGATTCACCATAATTTGCCTTTAGTCTAAGTTCTACATCTATTTTGTCCGCTTCCTCAAGTTCAAATGGAAAATAATCTACAAAATATTGATCATGTATAAATTTCTGCAGAGTGTGGTTGCAGTGAGTGGTCATAAGTAGTCCCTCTCGTGAACAAAATCCTGTCACGTAGGGCACTTTGTTAAATTGTCCTTTAGTTAACAATTCATATGGTAGCTTATCTAAAAATGGTTCCCAACCGCCTGGCTGTTCTACAGTTGGCACAAAGCCGAAAAAAAGACCTCCTCTAGTTTTTACAGTTTCTAAAGAGGCCATAGCTCCAATTATTAAATCATTCGTCGATAATCCTTTTAGGTATTGCAAAAGCTCGGCGTTGTCTTCAATGACGCGACCGGTTAAAATATCTGGTATCCTTGTGGCTAAATAACGTATGTTCGCATGAGATTCTTGCGCCCAGTGCAATAGAGATGAACCCGACTGAGCAATAGCTTTATGGAAAAGACCTTTAGCCATAGGCGACAAAAGAAGATACTCGACGCTCGCAGCACCGGCGCTGATTCCGAAAATCGTCACGTTGTTTGGGTCTCCACCGAAGCGTTTTATATTTCTTTGAACCCATTTTAGTGCTTGAACTTGATCTCTTAAACCCATATTTCCTGGAGCCTCTTTCATATTCAAAGCAAGGAAACCGAGTATCCCGAGTCGGTAGTTAATGCTGACAATCACTACTTTTTTATGAATGAGATAATCTGGACCGTGACTCGAATCGTCTGTACCATTGCCGAATAGAAAGCCACCTCCGTGAAGGAACACCATCACTGGATATGATTCACCACTTGTAAAAGACTTCGGTGTGTACACATTTAAATATAAGCAATCCTCATCTCCTTTTACGACTTTATCTTCTTTGTCTAACTGTGCACAGATGTTGCAGTCTTTGGTACCATCCCTGATTCCTTGCCATGGATCCGGTGGCTGGGGCACCTGAAAATAATGAAAACCACTTATGAGATAGGTAGTTGCATCATACGCATCCACATAAAAATGATATGATATTTTGCTACTGTAATCATATTATTATAATACCTCGTTTCATACTCTTTTTGGAGGTATAGGAGATTTTTTTTAAACTTTCACGGTTTATAACTAATCTTACAATATTACGGGGTATCTTCCGTGATTATTGTTTTTGTGAGTTACCGATATTTTGACGCTGTTGCAAACTCAATGATTGCGGGATGCCTGGAGAATGCGGATGGATGAAAATAAAAATTAGGAGCAGACAAATCTGTCTACCATCTTTCTTTTGCTACACGAACTACTGGCACTCCATACAAAGTCACAGTAAAATACACACACGACATCACTAAAATTTAGGGAGTCCTTACTAAGACTCCATCTGTTTCTTTTGAGCATACCAATCACTAGATTCCACGTACTTCCACTACTTACAAGCCTTCTCGGAAACTCACAAAAAACCATAATCACGGAAGTGATTAGGGTATTTTTAGATTTTATGGCAGAAAACAAACTTCATTAATATCGTGCTTTGTTTAAAATTATTTTTTGCCATGATCTGATCACTGATCTGGCCATTGCTCCCATGGCAATAAATAAGCTTACTTTTATCTTAACAAGCAAGAAACAACAAGAGTATGTCTCTAATTAGTTGGCAACACAGCAAGTAGTTGACGATACTCTGTTTTAGATTCTGATTATAATTTAGCCTAGAATCCTAGTAGGTACAGTCAGTCGCCAGCATTACCTGACCCATTTTCCTCTTTGTTGCTTTGTGAGATGAGTTAGGTAATGGTGAAGGTTACTGTACATAATAAGTCTTATAACCTACCCACTGCTGGGACAGAAAGCTCCAATCTAATTAAAGAGTTTGCTATGGCGCGGTGCTGTTGCTTAGGCAACTCGCTTCAGAAATTATGACATAAGCTTGTACCAGATAGGTAATTTTAAAATGATAAGGGACCGTCATGATTAAGATCTTTTTATTTCCGTGCTGTACTATCTTATCTTTACCTTCTATAATCAGTTTCTTTACCAACTTCAACATATTATGATAAAATTATTCTGAGTAGGTAACACTTGTTCACATCTTACATTATGTACAAATAAACAATCATTAAGGAAACTTGCTTGAACCATTTAAGCAACTTAATGACCTACATTTACTTTACCTTTCATGGATTAGTAAAAAGAGTATCAGGAAAATATCGGTAAAGAAAAGCAAATAAATGCGTTCTTGGAAAACCTTTATCAACAGCATAATCACCAAAACAATCAAAGGTATCTAACATTAATTTGTGAACGAAAGGCTAATTGTATCTCAATATAATCGAAGGCGCCATATGAATTATACACAGCGAAATTAGGTACTTACACAGAATCGCAATGCGCCAATGGGCGGTTTCGCATAAGGAATGCCCTTGAAACTGCAGTACTCAAAATTTTCGAAATTCTTCAGCACCCTTCCTTTTATTTTGCCCTGTTCTATTTCCACCATCAGTTCAACCATCATGATTTATGGGTGTATTATCACAACAAACGATTAAAACTGCACTGCTTGCACAACTGTTGCGGGCATTATTATAACCTCAAACATGACGTTTGCAGACAGTCACTCAGCCCTACCGGTCAGCCCCAGCATCCTTGGCTTTCAACTTTGAACTTAATTCATAACTTTGAAGATAGATGGCGTTTTTTCAAGTGAATGACTTATTTTCTTTTGGACTTAATACATTGAACATTGATTATACTACCGAATTTGAACCAGCTTGCAAAATTTTTGATTGCCATAAAATATCGTTTCTATTTATGCGAAAACAGATTTAGTTTACCGACATGGACTTCAGTGAGCCCCCTTCGTGATAAATACGTGCCATTCTTTTATTATTTAGTTTACCGACATGGACTTGAGTGAGCCCCCTTCGTGATATATACGTGTCATTCTTTTATTATTTTGTAAAAGCCTAGAAGTAAATAGATACGGAAAGTCTAACAAAAGAATAACAAGAAAAATCATCTAGTGATACTACTCGAAAACAAAGTAGCCGGAGATGTGATAACTTCGGTACTTCAATGCCCGCAACCCAATTAAAAGAACCCATGATTTTAATCCTTAGCAACTTTTTAGAATAAATTATGAAAAGCGCGAATAGTATCCTTCGGATGAACAAGACTGAATTCATGGCAGGAATAGCTTAATTCGGGCAAATTGATACTTATATAACTAACTTTTTCCTTTCTTTTTAATCAGATTTTTTACAATAGTTTTTAAATCATTACACCTTTTGTTTAGAATAGTTACAGCACGGATGACAACATTTGTGTCACTTATTTGATCTAGTCTTTTTGTGATATTTTCTATTTATTTTTTGTTGTTGTATAGACTCTTTTTCTTATTTACCGATTGTTTGTAAATGTGTGGACATTGTAGGCCTTATAGATTCCTAGATCCTTGGTAACTTTTTATTTCGTTCTACGTTTCGTAGTAAGCAATGACTTATTGTCAGGCCTACGATGTCCTCCCATACTTTAGTACTAATGCTGTAACAGAAATATTGTAAAATCAAATGATTTTAAAAGAGTAGCCATGGAGTTTCTTGCCGGTTCTTCTCCATAGGAAACGACCAACCCGAACAGAGCACCTTTTTGCCGACGTTTTATAAGTGCCCCTGTAGGCCTATGTAAAATAAAAATTTTCAATAAATCATTTACAATATTATTACTCTCGATGATATTATTAATAAATCATTTTACCAAGCAACTTATGTTTTCATTTTATCATAAGTCCATTTTATTCTTATTCTTATTCTTTATTGCACACAAAAAAAAAGAAAAATATTCACACAAATTGCAATATAAAAACTTATGTACAACGGCGAGCTTTACCCAGAATTGGGTTTTCTTACAGCAAACCATTTTTCGATACTACGGGATTTTACTTTCCCTTGTCCATTTTTTTAGGTCTGAAAATAAGGTACTGTATCCAAATTAGGCTTTGCACAAACGTGTGTCTAGTGTCGGATACAAGCCACCAATGTATATTTGATTTCTATATAATCAGTATGAAATCAGCCCCTCCCTGCGCAGACGTAAACTGTGTCCGGTCGCCGCTAACAAAAAGTGTCTATGTTTGCGCAGCCCCTTGAGCAACGAAACCTGGTTTCGGTTTCGCATGCCCTAATCTAAACACAATGCATCACCTGAATTTACTTCAATAACAAAAACTATTAGGCTATCAAAAACAGTATCTTTTTAATTAATAATTCAAGCAATAATCAAAGACTTCCAACGATCATTTGCTCAAATCATTGATCTTTGTTTCGGCACCACAATTAGAACGCTTCACTAAACTGATTCGAATCCCGCGCAGGCGAGATAGCCGGATGCGCACCTGTGTTCCGTCGTCGTGTCGTGAGAACCGACCACGATCTCGGACGCAAACCCCTTCTTTATCCTCATCTCCATCATTTCAAAGAACTGTAAACCTTACTCCCTCATCATAAAGATCTCAAATTTCTCTTATCCGCAAATTCATCGTGGCCATGTTCATATAAGGCCATACAGAGTTCCCTGTTGTGCCATGTTTGTTGTGTTATTTTGTACGCTTTTAACATCCGCGCTATTATCGCAACTTTTTATCATAGTTTAACCACGTTTAGGGAAGCGAATCAAAATTTTATGATTTCTAAAATAACGAAATCACACATCTGCTTCATCATCATTTCAACCGATAACGTCCACTGCTGGACATAGGCCTCCCCAATTTTCAACACATTGACATAACATGGGGGGTTTTGCCATAATCGCCACGATTGGCAGGCGGGCACATCTGCTTAGATCGTTTAATCGGACAATGTGGCGACACTTGGGGGTGGCCTATGTCCAGCAGTGGACGTCTTTCGGCTGAAATGATGATGATGATGATGAAATAAGTAAGTAGTAGTAATAGTTTAGCTTATGCATACACTTCTAGCAAAAATAAATATGTCTGCTTAGGTTTATCTCGGGAAACCTTGACACCTGTTACAGGATCAGTGCACACCTTACAGGATCAGCGCACATCGAGAATTAGATAAACTTAGACAGTGACAAAAACATAAATGATGGATGGTGATGTTTTTAACGATTACTATTTTAGCAGATAATAATATAAGATTTCAAATATTTCTTTCCCAATTCATATCTTGTATTTTTGGCACATAAAACAGACACCCTACACTCACACACGTGTATAGTTTGCGAAACGCTTGTGCTTCGTGTGAACCCGATCACGATCTTTTTACGGTTTTCCAGACCGGCAAAAAGTGTTTGAATTATAATTCATTGAATCAGCCTCTATAGATACCCGGATTCCTTTGAGCAAATTTTGTTTATTTGTTGTACATACCAATACAATTAATATGTGTGTGAAGATATCGGCACCTTTAAGCTTTTTTATTAGTTTTAAACACATATTGTAAGTTTTTTGCAGGTTTGAATGACTTGATACCTAATCAATATACAACTTAGTTTATATACCTATTTATTAGTTGAGTTATTGAGATCTGTAGGTATTCAATCTGACTAATTCTGATCGGTAGAGAATCTGTACATATCAGATAACTTAATTATTTACTGGCTGAATTTGAAGGCATCTTAGGCATAACTCTTCTTTCAACGCATTAAGTGGCGTTAAGTATATACACACATCAAAAGTGTCTAGGGATCAAGCATTTTTATGCGGATTTCTTGAGATGTGGCTTTGTAATAAATTTATGATTTTATAAATTTATATGGATCCTTTTTGGTGCATTTCATAATTTGAATCAGGAACTGTGAATCAAATTCGAGTAAAAGATGAAAATCAGCTGTCAATATTTTCCCTATAAAAACATACAACGCATTGAAGACATATTAGTGCTACTGTTTCCCTACTACTGATTAAAACCAACGTTATTATGGAGCGGCGACGTCATTTAAGCAGGGAAGAAATGCTCAGAGCCGTGGGAATGATAGAAGCTGGTTCCCGGCAACGTACTGTGGCTTTAGCTCTGAATACAAGTCAGAGTGTTATCAGTCGACTTTGGACACGTTACCGAAGCACTGGTACCGTGGCTGAGCGCCATGGAGGACGGTATCGCTGCACCACACGGAGACAAGACCGATACATTCAAATCTTAACTCGAAGAGCTCCAACAATAACCGCCATGATGTTAGCCGTGAGGCTTCATCACTCTTCAGGGAACTTAATTAGCGACCAAACAGTCAGAAACCGCTTGCATGAAGTGAACCTTCATTCCCGAAGACCGCTACGGGTACCACCTATAGCAATGCACAATCGTAGGATTCGATATCAATGGGCTCTTGAACACAGAAATTGGGCAGAAGAACAATGGCGTTTCGTGTGCTTTTCTGATGAGTCTCGTTTTGGTATGAGACCGGATACAAGACGTATACGACACTGGAGAACCCCTGGACGCCAACAGCGATTAAAATCCTGCCAGGAAGTCCATCCTTATAGTGGTGGAACCATCATGGTATGGGCGGGTATTTGGATCGGCGGAAGAACTGAGTTGATTTGGATCAGAGGCAACCTCAACGCTCAAATTTATGCTGAGACGATTGTATCAGACGGCATCGATCCTCTACAAGTGCAAATCGGTCCCTTATTTCAGTTAATGCATGATAATGCACGACCGCACACCGCAAGAGTTGTAAGACAGACTCTCGCCGCAGCTAACATCAATGTCCTGCCCTGGCCTGCTCAGTCGCCAGACTTGAACCCGATTGAGCATGCATGGGATATGCTACAGAGAAGAGCTCTGCCGAATATGGAGGGTATCCAGTCGCAAGAAGACCTTTTTTTGTTGTTGCAACGAACATGGGCGGCCATTCCACAGCGTGATTTGGATGAACTCATTTTGAGTATGCCAAACCGATGTTCTTGTGTTGTTAGTGTTCGCGGTAGAAACACGGATTATTAATTGTTTAAGTTACCCAATAAAATTTTAAAGAAAACTGTTATTTCAGTCTTTTTTTCGAACTTTAATGTTAGTGGTTCAAATGTCAAAAATCCCTTTATTAGAAAATGGCAAATTTCTTTATTAATGCAAAGGTGAATTGGTTTATCGTTACTGTGACAAACGAAAACACTTTATTTGATGAATCCTTAAAGAAAATTTTAATTAATATCAATCAGGAGAAAAGTTATTGCAAAAATATATGTTGATCCCTAGACACTTTTGATGTGTGTACTTACCTACGTGTCGCATTTTTCTAGAAATGGGTTTTAAACTTCAATCAACTCGATACACTAGAATAGGACTTCTCATATAAAAGTTCATTCAACTGAGTCGGCTAGACGCCTTCAAGTCTTCTTCCATAAAACGTCAGTATGTTTCTGAGTTATCTGACATCTCCACGGGCATTTTCATTAGTAATTCTTACCTTATCGTAGGTGTTGCGTAATTAAGTGTCAATTAAGTATTCAAGAGCTGTCAAACTGTATTCGTGTTGGACAATGGCGTCAGGGCCGGTCTGTGCTTTCATGTGACCGCGCAAGCGTGGAGGCGGCCATAAATCGCGATGCGCGAGCGCTGCTTCGTCTTTTGTGTGGAGTGAGTTTATTCTCCGTGCGCATAGGGCCTAGCAGACGTGTGTGGGTGGTGCGGCGTGATTGTGTGTAGAATTGGTGCGCGCGCAGGTGTGTCCGAGACTGGCCGGCGCCGGCGCACATTCCTCCGGCGGTCACGGCGCCGCAGCGAGTGCGTACTTGATGATTGCGGACACGACTCATGCGCGTTCCCAAATGATACTAACGTCTAAAGTATTCGATATAAATTCTGTGCGTAATTACTAAAGCTCATTGTTAATCATAAATGTAGTTAGAAGAACAATAAATAAGCAATCCGAGTTTGTTTATTTACAGGTCTTAATTCATTCTTCCTGTGTATGGTAGAGACCAAAGCCAAAGTGGCAAAATTCCAAACATAGGGAAGAATGCAGCAAGTATCAATGTTTGAAAATTTGTGTCCAAATTGAGATAGCAAAGCTAGCGAAAATGTTGAAAGGCACAAAATTGCTTGACACTAAAGTCATAGTACAGTTACACAATTTCGATACGAGGCGAGTAATCCACCAATGACCCAGGACTTGCAGCTAGGTAGATTCAACTAAATTCAAAAATAGCTAGCACTGATAGTGCCATCTATCCACTGTATGTGAACTTACTCACGAGTCTCATGACTGTTTAGTTCCAAACATCATATTGTGTGGTTCCAGATGGCGCTAGTTGACGCAGTGAAAACTTAAAAGCAGAATAATCAATATTGCATGGGCGCTGCCATGGGTGGCAAGGGGGTGGCTGCTGACCCACTAAGGACTCAGGTGTTTTAAAATTTATACCTGCCTGATACCAAAGAATTATAAACGATGCGTAAGAACGTAATTAATTGTAACGTACAGTGGAATCACTCTCATCTCTCTCATCATGTAAATTATAGAAAGTAATGCGCCTGCCTGGGTTCGTACCTACGACTTACTGCTCGTAAGTCGGGGCTGCCACCACTGGGCAACCGCTGCTCAAGCTGCCAAAGCTGCTGCTATTGTCATCAACCGGGCAAAAATTGAGACTCTTTTTTTTTTTAGAATGGCATCTCGCAGTTCAGCCTCTGAGGCTGGCTACTGCTTAACCGGGCAAAATAAATTCAGACTCCGTGAGATCTTTCTTTTTCAAAAATAAACCCAAAAAATATTTTACGTGTATGAACGAAATTGTTGTATTGTAAAAATAATCTAGGACATGAAAATTGTATAGGCAAGGGCGGCCCATTCAGCCTATACCTTGAAAATTTGTAAATCCGCCACTGTAAAGCAAGATAAGTATTCTAGTATGCGCAAGAAGAAAAACTCAAAACGGTTTCAAATATTTTGTTTATGATGATTTTCTTAATATTCTTTACGCCAAACCTCCTGTAGAAGATTTAAGGTGAGATATTGATCAACTTCAATCTAGAAAACATGTAACTCCACACAGAACTGACCAATACTGCAACGAAACATTCATGAAAATGGCTAAATCACTGAAGGAATTGGGTCAAGAACTAACACTAGAAGACAAAAATGCAAATGTCCTTACAAAGTATGAAAAATTAGAAAAACAACTAACTCTAATCAAGACCAAAAACACGAGAGATAAGAAATACAGGCTGACCGACACAACACTTAAACTTATAGAAGAAAGAAAAAACTTGCTCTCAAATCACCCCAAAAAGGAAAATATCAAACTAATAACCGAACTAAGTAAGAAAATTAAAGAAAACATAAGAAAAGACAGAAAGAACAAGAGACAGGAAACACTAGAAAGACATATAAAGAAGACAGGGGGCGTAAAGAAAGCTTTAAAGGAACTCAAAGAAATAAACAAAGAATGGATACCAAAACTCATAAAACAAGGAAATACTTCAACGAAAAGAAAAGATATTAACAATTTAGCAACTAAATTCTACAAAGACCTATACTCGAAACAAGATAACGATCAAAATCAAGGACGAACGAACCAAACGAAAGGCAGCACAGAGAAGGTCCAGAACCAAAAATTTTGTCTAGCGAGGTCGAGAAAGCTATAATTAGCCAGAAAATGGAAAAAGCTCCAGGCCCGGACAAAATTACAAATGAGCTCCTCAAAGGCACCCTCGAAGAACTACTACCTATACTTACATCTTTATTCAACGAAATAATGAGCACTGGTCTAATCCCAGCACAGTGGAAAACATCGCACATCATTCTTATTTTTAAGAAAGGACCTAAAGAGAACATAAGCAACTATCGTCCTATAAGCCTGATGTCAAATATTTACAAGGTTTTCTCCAAAGTGATCTTGGAAAGAATAACCAAAAAGCTCGATGAAAACCAACCACGAGAGCAAGCTGGCTTCAGACGAAACTATTCAACTCTACACATACAGTGAAACAAATAATAGAAAAATATAAGGAATACAATAAGAACATGTACATGGCATTCATTGACTACGCTAAAGCCTTCGACAGTATTAGTCACAAAGCAATATGGGAGAGCCTAGAACAACAAGGGGTACAGTCAATTTACATAGAAATTTTAAAAAACATCTATGCAAACACCGAAGCAAGGATACAACTAGAAACGTTGGGAGAAAGGTTTCAGATCGGAAGGGGAGTAAGACAAGGTGACCCTCTGTCACCGAAACTTTTCTCGGCCGTACTGGAAAGTATCTTTAGCAAAATGAACTGGGATGAATTTGGCCTCAACGTACACGGAGTAAAACTGAACCACCTAAGTTTTGCAGACGATATAGTCCTGTTTGAAGAAAATCCTCTACATCTCGAGGAAATGATAAACTCACTTGAAAAGGAAAGTAAGAAAGTAGGTTTGCATATGAACAAAAGTAAAACAAAACTGCTCACAAACTCCAAGCCAACAGCTATAGACATCGATAACCAACCACTCGAATACGTAAAAGAATACATCTACCTGGGGCAGATAATCTCTCACAGTGACCAAACTACTAAAGAAATTAACAGAAGAATTGCAAATGGTTGGAAGAAGTACTGGTCCCTGAGAGAGATCATGAAATCCAAGGAGTTAAGTATGTCAACAAAAAGGAAAGCTTTCGACACCTGTATACTACCAGTCATCATCTACGGATGCGAAACATGGTCACTCACCAAACACCACAGAGAAAAACTGGAACGATTCCAAAGACCCATGGAGAGAAGTATGACGGGAATAAAGAAACAGGACAAAGTGAGAAGTTGCAAAATAAGGGAAAAAACAAAAGTAGCAGACATACTTACTCGGATAGACCTACGGAAGTGGAGATGGACCGGTCACATGATAAGAGACCCACAAAACAAATGGAGCACAATAATCTCAGACTGGTACCCCAGGGACGGGAAACGAAAAAGAGGTCGCCAACAAACCAGATGGCAAGACGATCTGAAGCTCACGGCTGGACAACATTGGAGAAGAGTAGCGCGAGACAGAACCCAGTGGAAATCGTTAGAGGAGGCCTATGCCAAGAGGCACACTGATCTACGGGATATTTTATAAAAACTCTATAACATAATTATGTATTCACTAGCTTCTGCCCGCGGCTTCGCCCGCGTGGAGTTCGGAAATTGCCTACATATGTATATGTTACTCCCGCAAAATAATGTCGAAAATAGTAATTTAAATGTTATAGATAATAGTTGTGTTATGTAGTGTATGTATAGGATAAATAGTTGTGTTAAAGTCTGTGATTTTCAAAGTAAGAAGTCAGATAATTAATTCTGGTTAGATAAAGTATGTCTTGGTATTTAACTCCCGGAAACCAATATAAATAATGAATTATCCTACCACCTCTTTGTAAATGACGTTTGCGTTGTTTCCTTGTGGGGTTAAAATTACTAAGATACTCGCAGAGCTCATTCCGGAGCATGCAACATAAAACTGCCCATGTGAGAAACATGTTCTCACATCAATGCGAGAAATAGCCTAGGGAAGGATATTGAGACATTGTGTATTTTAAATTTCATTATTTGCACCTAGAAAATGAGGTCAAAATGAAAATCCAATACGGCGCCGAAGAAAATTCTCATTTTCATTGTCAGCGACCCCGAAAACCACGAAAACGACACCCATTAAGGAAAAACTGAAAAGTTTCCTCGGCGCCATGTTAGATTTTTGTTTTCATTTTCAGCGACTCGGATACCACGAAAACGAATTTTGTACTTTTTTTAACATATGTGTCCATACAAACGTGCTAACACTTCAAAACAAAAATATAAAATGTCACCCCTTTTGTCGTGTGAGGGTTGAAATTTCCAAAAGCGTCGAAATACGTGTTTATCAATTCAATCAAGAAACACATTGTGAATTTCAAGCAGATCAGACCATTTTTGTTATACTAACGTTTTCACCCCTTTTCGCCCATTTGGGGTTGAATTTCCAAAAACTACGAAATACATATTAATTTTTTTTTACTCATAACCTTCAATATTTAATTTCATACTTCTTACTTCAAAAATGACGGAATCCACATATAAACTTTACCTTTAACTTTTAACTTTAAAAAATTACCGGTTTCCATACAAACTTTCATCCCCTAATTAACTCCCTTAGGGGTTGAATTTCGAAAAATCCTTCCTTATTCCTTGTCTACATTATAAAAGGAACCTCTGTGCCAAATTTCAGCTTTCTAGATCCAAGGGTTTGGGCTGGGCGTTGATGAGTCAGTCAGTCAGGACTTCTCTTTTTATTTATATAGATAGATAGATAGATTAGCTTCTGCCCGTGGCTTCGCCCGCATGGAGTTCGGCAATTGTGTGTGTGTGTGTTTCCCCCGTTCTTTCACGTGTGTATTTCCCCCGCAAAATAATGTGAAATAGTCATTTAAATGTTATAATAGTCATTTAAATAATAGTTGTTGGCCGCGGCTTCGCTCGCGCGTAAGTGCAAGTATAGGATTAATAGTTATGTAAAAGTCTGTGAATTTCAAACTAAGATGCCAGAGAATTAGTAGTTAGTGACCTAAATGGCTTGAACCAGAATTAACTTTTCACTTTATACTTGTCTTCCGAGCTACGATGCCGGAGCTCAAATGCCCCGGTTATCCATCCACGCCTTTCGATACAGTTAATAGTGTAAATGAGCTAGCTTACAATTTTATTTAATTAAAAAATACTCAGAGTAAAAAGAAACTATTTAACTCCCGAAAAACTATTTTAATAATGAATTTTCCTAGCATCTCTTTGTAAATGTCGTTTGCGGTATTTCTTTTCGAAGAAAGCTACATAAAACTGCCCATGTGAGAAACAGTTCTCACTTGAATCAATGCCAGCCATAGCCTGGGGGACGATATTGAGACATTGTGTATTTTAAATTTCTTTATTTGCACCTAGAAAGAGAGGTCAAGCTGAAAATCCAATATGGCGCCGACGAAAATTCTCATTTTGTTTTTGGCGACTCGAAAACCACGAAAACGACACCCATGAAGAAAAAACAGAAAGTTTTCGTCGGCGCCATCCTGAATTTTCATTTGGACCTTATTTTCATTGCCAGCGACCCAGAAAACCACGAAAACGACACCCATGGAGAAAAAACCGAAAGTTTTCCTCGGCGCCATCTTGGGTTTTCTTTTTGGCTTATTTTTATTGTTAGCGACTCCGAAAACCACGAAAACGACACCCGTGAAGGAAAGATAGTAAATTTTTTTCGGGGCCGTCTTGTCTTTGCATTTTGAACTCATTTACGTTATGAGCGACCCCGAACGCCACGAAAACGACACCCGTGAAGGAAAAACTGAAAGTTTTCTTCGGCGCCATCTAAGATTTTAATTTTGACCTGATTTTTATTGTAAGCGACCCCGAAAACCACAAAAACGACACCCGTGAAGGAAAGAAAATAAATTTACTTCGGTGCCGTCTTGGGTTTGCATTTTGATCTCATTTCCGTTATCAGCGACCCCGAAATCCACGATAATGAGACCCATGAAGTAAAACTAAAAAGTTTCCTCGGCGCCAGCATCTTAGATTTTCGTTTTCATTGCCAACGACTCGCAAAACCACGAACACGACGCCCATGAAGGAAAAACAAAAGTTTTTGTCGGCGCCATCTTGAGTTTTCATTTGGACCTTATTTTCATTGCCAGCGACCCAGAAAACCACGAAAACGACACCCATGGGGAAAAACCGAAAGTTTTCCTCGGCACCATCTTGTATTTTTATTTGACCTCATTCTCGTTATCACCGATCCTGACAGTCACGACAAAGACACCCGTGAAGAAAAACCGAAAGTTTTCCTCGGCGCCATCTTGAGTTTGCTTTTTGACCTTATTTTTATTGTAAGCGACCCCGAAAACCACGAAAACGACACCCGTGAAGGAAAGATAGTAAATTTTCTTCGGTGCCGTCTCGTCTTTGCATTTTGACCTCATTTTCGTTATCAGTGACCCCGAAATCCACGATAATGAGACCCATGAAGTAAAACTAAAAAGTTTCCTCGGCGCCAGCATCTTAGATTTTCGTTTTCATTGCCAGCGACTCGCAAAACCAGGAACACGACGCCTATGAAGAAAAAACCAAAAGTTTTCGTCGGCGCCACCTTGAGTTTTCATTTTGACCTCATTTTTTGTATCAGCGACCCCGAAAGCCACGAAAACGACACCCGTGAAGGATAAACCGAAAGTTTTTCACGGCGCCATCTTGGATTTTTATTTTGACCTCATTTTTATTGTAAAGGACCCCGAAAACCACGAAAAAGACACCCGTGAAGGAAAAAAGTCAATTTTCTTCGTGGCCGTCTTGGACTTGCATTTTGATCCGATTTTTATTGTAAGCGACCCCGAAAGCCACGAAAACGACACCCGTGAAGGAAAGAAAGTAAATTTACTTCGGTGCCGTCTTGCATTTGCATTTTGAATTCATTTTTGTTATCAGCGACCCCGAAAACCACCAAAACGACACCCATGAAGCCATTGAGTCGCGCCAGTATCCAGTCGCGGGTGTGCCTGTCGCGCATGTGGGTTCCCGCAAGTGTCCTTGACGCAAATGTCTTTCGCACAAATGTCCCAGATCCCCTAGAAGTATGTTTATGAAGTTTTAATAGCGTATTCGTACGTACAAACGTGCTAACACAACAATACAAAAATAAAAAAAATCCATCGTCTGAGGGGTGGAATTTCCAAAAACTTTGAAATACATGTATAACAATTCAATCAAGAAACACATTGTGAATTTCAAGCAGATCAGACCATTTTTGTTATACTAACGTTTTCACCCCTTTTCGCCCATTTGGGGTTGAATTTCCAAAAACTACGAAATACATATTAATTTTTTTTTACTCATAACCTTCAATATTTAATTTCATACTTCTTACTTCAAAAATGACGGAATCCACATATAAACTTTCAACCCCTATCTAACCCTCTTAGGGGGTAGATTCTCAAAAACGCTCAAATACGTATTTATTTATTTCTAACCAGAACCTTGTATGTGAATTTTTATGCTTTTAACTTAAAAAAATTACCGGTTTCCATACAAACTTTCATCCCCTAATTAACTCCCTTAGGGGTTGAATTTCGAAAAATCCTTCCTTATTCCTTGTCTACATTATAAAAGGAACCTGTGTGCAAAATTTCAGCTTTCTAGGTCCAAGGGTTTGGGCTGGGCGTTGATGAGTCAGTCAGTCAGGACTTCTCTTTTTATTTATATAGATAGATGAATGTAGTCAGAATAAAAGGGCTTTATTATTATTTATTATTATTATTATTGATCAACTTATTATACTTCATAAATAATCATAATCAGCACATAATGGTCCCACTGTTACACATGACGCATGCCTTTTTTTTTTAGGATGGGAAATCATCAAATGACTTCTTCCGCTCTGGGCGGAGCGGAAGGGAGTGTCAGACTTGACTGACTAAAACCCATCCATGTTCCTTCTTAGCCCTTTGTGTTCCAGGGCCACGGTATCTCTTTCGAACAACCCGCAGCCCTGGCAGGCATCGGCCCTCTCGGACCCCTTCCGATTTGCTGACATCTCCTTGAGGCGCGCGTGGAACACAAACGCGCCGTCGGCACGGCCTGTCGTCCTTACACGGACGGACGGCGAGCTAGCCCATTACTCACCGGCCACAGGCCCTCGCCTACGGTGGCCGGGGGCCACTGGTTGCTCCCCGACGCCCGGGGCGTCTCCCGCGGCGGCTGGGACGTGAGGTTCTCTCCCTCTCACGTTCCGCCACCTCCTTCGCTAGCATGACTGCTTCGCAGAAGGCGGCGACGGCTTCCCATTCCCTCTCGCTCCGGACCATGGATTGAACCGGACGCGAGAGGTCGCCGCCGCCAATCGCCGCTACGAGGACACGGCGGTGCTCAGCCCAAGCGGGGCAGAGCTCCACAGAGTGCTCCACCGTGTCCTCCGGCCGATCCTCGCAGTGGTAACACCCGGGCGTTTCCTCCCGCCCGATTCGGTGCAGGAACCTCCCGAAACAACCATGTCCGGTGAGGTCCTGCGTCAGGCATGACGCATGCCTCCGCTCTCTAGAGGAAATGGGCCATAATCTACGCTGGCCCAGGGCCAGTTTTCATGCGCTTAAACTTATTTTAATCTATTAATTATAAACTTTAATTTCAGAGTCCTCAGCCACCGGATACATGGATTGGGGAAAGAAACAGCACCATATACAACGAGTCCAATCTCTGCATACAGTTAGATCTATTCAGGAGACCGAAAACATCGCGGCAGTGAGGACTAGCCTCTAAGTCAACGTCTCCACACCAAAGGTAACCAGCAGGGTTGTTGATGCACCTGCTACCTGTGATGGTATTCCATTCACGACGGAGGCTTCTTCTTCGGCAAGTTTGTAAATGGCCCCGACTATCTAATAGCACATAACATTGTCGTTGTAACCATGAACTATAGACTCATTGTCTTGGGATCCCTCGCCTTAGATTTACCCGAAGCTGCTGAAAATATGGGATTGAAAGATCAGACACTGGCATTGAAATGGGTTCAAGAGAATTTTGAAGACTTCGGAGGGGACAGAAATGATGTTACTATATTCGGAACTGATGCAGGAGCTGCCTTCGTAGGATATCACAGGCTTTCTCCATTAAGCAAAGGCCTCTTTCATAAAGCTATCATGCAATCGGGATCAGTTCTCAATCCGTGGCCATAGAAACTCCAGATAGAATAAAAGATCTTGCTTTGAAACTGGCACTAGAACTCCGGGATCAAAGACCTAAGCTCCTAATGATTATAAAGCAATTCTTAACCATCTGATGAATATACCCCAGCAGAATATATCGTATTAGCCACTTACAAAATATCTGAACGTTTAACCTACCTACTAGTAACTTTTAAAATCGCGATTTTTGTAGATAATTTTATGATCTACAATTTTGTCTGTGCTAGGCATATTTTTGATAAAACTTACTGTTTTCGAGAAAAATCCAAAAAACCGGTACCTTTTACCTCACATAACTTTTTTAGCACATGGGATCGATGGCGATTTTATTTCGGGTAGTATTCGTATTTTTGTAAGCAGAAAAATACAATGTGTTAGCCGAAATATTGCTAATTGATCAGCAACTCATGGCCAGCAAACATTCCAAAATGAATCAGCAATTTAATATTTATTTATTTTATTTTTATTTATGTCTTTCTGGATGGCTGTAATTATTTTTTTACAGCATAATAATATTAATTATATAAGCTGCAATGAGCTGCTCCTGTTTAATAAAATTTTGGTAAGCACTCAGAGGGTAAGCAAAAAAGTTCATTTTGAGCTGCATTTAAAAGTACAACATGCAGCAGGCATGGTTTCTGTCACGGCTCCGGCGCTTCGGGGCTCCGCCGGTCCCATGCGAGCTTATCGTCGCAGATATTTTTCACGCTCGCCATCGGCATCGACTTGCAGGCCGGCGTCGCCGGCCAGCCATATATATATTGTAGTCTTTAGGCCAGCCTCAGCCGCGGCAGCGAGTGTTGAAACCACCTGCTCCTCAGCTCGCGGACCGCCTCGCCCCTCCGCGCCTACGCGTTTCTGTCTGTCAACAAAAACGCAATCCAATTAGTTATTTTGCTCACCATGTTTTAAATATGCATACCAAATACACTGCTTGTAGACATGTTTTCTCTGCTGATCAGTCATGAAATCTTGCTGATCAAGTAGGTATTTTGCCGACTGAATGTTTATTATGTATTGTAAGCTGCCTATTTATGATTTAATTTTTGACCATTATCAAAATTATTTGCAAAACAAGGATTGCTGCCTGATTTTTTTAATTGCAAACAAAATCTTTGTATGCCGACCAAATTATTTAAATGCTATTTTTTGTGGTTCACCAAATTTTATAATTGCTAAACCAATTAATTACTTTTCTTTTATTTCTACTGGTGTACTCAAGGTCTCTACCACAATTCAGCATGAACCGAGTTTTTGTTAATTGAATGAAATGTCTATTTTGACCGGACTATAAACGCGAAAGTCTGTCTATCTTTTGGCATACTAAAGAGGCTTAACGGATTTGTTTTGATAACATTTAGTATACGGATGAAAATTAACTGGGTTAGGAGTATAAATCCAGATGGTACGATTTACGATCCCGCAGTATGAAAAAGGCTAACCATCGATATTTTATCAATTTCATCCTTTCTTGATAAGGTTGCAGGCAATGTAAATTAAGTAGTTTTAGAATAACTTACCGTCACAGTTTTTATTTTTATTTTAACCCCGGAGTCATCCACTGCTCCGTATAGGCTAGGCATCTCCTTTCTTCCTTCCTGCTTCTCGGTTACGTGTGTCCCTCCCTCTTCCAACTATCACACATTTCTTTCGTCAAATACATATCTTTTTTTGTTTCAAGAATCCAGCCTCGAACTCCAACACCCTCTTGCCAGTATACTGGCCTTCCTTCAGCACCAATGAAGAGTTCTTCCTAGTGATAAACGAGGAACTGTCTCTATGTCCCAACTATGGCGAAGTACGCACACCAATATTTGAAGAAATTACGAGAAAATATCAAAGATAGGATTCGTGATGATTGTGTCCGTGTTGATTTATTGTGTTCAGTCTTATTAAAACCACCCCTCTCATTTTGCTGTTGTGAATTATTTTCTTTTAGTTTGGCACCTAAGTACGTTTCTTTTCCATTGCCATTTTTCTTGCGTTAAAATAACTGATTTATCTAAATATCCTATCGAGTATCGAGCCATCTTTTTTTATATTAATAATATCTTTATTGAACAAAAATACCTTACAATTTGCTTAATATCTACCTCGTGTTACACAATTTGTGAAAGGCATACAAATTTATTAAACCCTGCCTCCTAAACTAGGATACCCTGTGTCTTAGGAGTCAGTATTCTACTGTCGCTTGGACTTTATCTTAACCCTTAGCAAGTAAATAGTACAAACGCTAAATCAGCAGATAATCTACAGCAAATACACTTACAAAATAAAATAAAAAAGGAACGAAAAAGAGGTGAATACGGGATAAACTATGAGTGAGTGTGAGTGAGTGCGTGTGTGTGTGGGTGTGTAAGTGTATGTGTGTGCGTGTGTGTGGGTATGTGTGTGCGTGTTGTGTGCAGTTGTTGAAAATGTTATAAATATATTACATGTGGACGAAGCTAATGTGGTTATGCAGTGACCTCTTACTAATTTGATTATGACATGGGCATCAGCAGTTTCTCGGTCTGCGCATTGTCAAGAAGATACAGAAGGTTTTGTAATTTAGTCTTAGCGTCGTGTTTATTGAGTCTGGTTATAGATGAGGATTTATTTATGTTTCTATATATTATTGAGCTCAAGACATAGAAATGTCTTCTAGCAAATGCGGTTTTATTTTATCTTGATTACGTACCTACTTAATAAGCCTGTTCAGACAAAATGAGGTACTAATAACCGTTCCCAAGTTTTACTATAGTTTACGGAAATGACGGGACCTACTAAATTTTCGTAGATTTTTTTATTACCCTAAAAATGTGTCAGCTTCACTTATTTAGGTGATCGAATGTATTGACTAGCCAATTCGTTTGAACTAGCCAGTTTAAACGAACTGGCGTTTGATAATGCACCTAATAATTAGATAGAAGTGTACCGAACCACAACTAATTATTAGGAGCAATATCTACCCAGACACAATAGCTGATAATTTGTGTATATTTGTTTTTACAACTTGTAGTAGGTACCGACTAAATTTTTCTTTCTGATGGCCCTTTGTCGTTATATTCTATGTCTACATCACAAAAAGATAGATATACGATACACGTATTCGTTTGTACCATTTAGTTATAGAGAGCATTATTGTAATATTTTTTGGATGTATAAAAACGCCATCTATGTATATTTGTGCCAATTTAATCCATTACAGAATTTTGTTAGTATTGCTACTCGCCACTAGATGTCAATGCTCCGAACATTGCAATGTTAAAATTTATTTCATGTTGTTGTTATGTTTCTTTCATTAAAAAGTGTAAGTTAGTGCCGTCGTAAAAGATTTATAATATTTTGATTTAGATAATCAATAAGCATGACATGTTTAATTTATTTATAATCGATCGAAATTCAAACTTATTTTTTTATTAATAAATAAGGCAACCCCGTCTGCACATGGATAAAATGAGATGAATGAACTATTGTCAAAAACCTACGGTCGCCGGTCGGTTTGAGCTCGAATATTCTAGATTAGAATCTGTCAGGAGTTACATTTTATTCCTTCATTTGTTTCCAAGAAATTTCTTACACCAGACAACATGAGCAACGTAGTAAAGCGCCTGATTCCTCTGCTCGACCGCGTCCTTATTAAAAGGGCTGAAGCAGTCACCAAAACCGCTGGCGGCATCGTCATCCCCGAGAAGGCGCAGACCAAAGTCCTTCACGGTGAGGTAGTTGCTGTGGGTCCCGGCTCGAGAAAAGAGAATGGTGACTTCATTCCTGTGCTAGTCAAGGTTGGCGACAGAGTTCTTCTTCCAGAATATGGCGGCACCAAAGTGTCACTAGAAAATGATGAGAAGGAATACCACCTCTTCCGAGAGTCCGACATTCTGGCGAAGATCGACAACTGAATTTAGTGCTAGTTTTACATTTTATGATTCTGATTCTGTTTACTTGTTAGTTTTAAATTAGAACATGTTGTAGTGAATGAACATTTCGTGATTGTGTAATATGCTACTATGTTGTGAATTGGGGTACAGGATGTTATCTCCTTTGCATTTCTTATTATAAATTTGTTACTGAAGTTCTCTTTCATTTTAAAAAACCTAAGTTTCATCATACACATAACCTAAAAATGTTAAGATTTTCAATTGCCATACCCATTCCATTTTCAAGTTGACATAACCTAACAATGCAAGTGTTATCTTTTGTAATTTGTCATTGTTCTACACCTGGAACAAAGTGCATATTACACCTCTTGAGGTAGCTGGCCTAAGATGTCACTATGCTGATAAGACTGATAAGTAATCACCCATGGGACTGACCTACTTGCAGCTTAAATTCCCATTTCTAAGAATGTGCACTAGTATTTCATGTTGAATATTATTGAGATATTAGGTACTGATGCTGCATTTCCTTACATCAACTGACGACTATTTCATTCAAGTGACAAAAACATATAATCTCGCTTAAATGGTACTAATGCAATTTAGGTAGGTACAGATGGAAACAATAGATTTGCTGTATCACATAATTGGTCGCACCCATCTCCAAAATCTATAGTTAGTTATGTAACTTCAAGTCAAACAGCCACTTGATAAGTATCTGTTTATCTAATGGGATTGCAACATAGTAACTCGGCAAATGATTACTATATTTTTGATTTATTATCAGAATGATACAAAAACTAGCAGTATAAAATAAAATATATTTCGAACAAGTCACATCTTTTGTACAACCTGAATACATTTTCTACTAAATTTAAATCACAGTAAATACAGTATCTGGACAGCCAGTTTTGTGAGAATAATGTTTATTTATTAAACAATACAATGTTAACACTTTCGTTGTTAAGCACCCACCCCGCATATGGGTCAAACAATAATTGATTGTGTGCCCACAACCTGCCTCCTAGTCGACGCTATACCTACGTAGCTATAGATGACTTGTGTGGCACACTAGTAAAAATTACTATTTGAACTTGAACAGCGAAAGTATTAATTAGTAGAATATCTACTTGTTCATCAAAGTAATTAATCTCTTTCTGTATAAAATACAAAACTGTGGCGGTCTTTTGAGTGCAGCACTACAACATTGAATGAATAAATTTACATAATCATGGCAAGCTTTAAAATAACATTATAATTAGTACATTGCTAAGCATATTGTTTACTAACCATTGTGACTACCCACTGTAGAGAGATTAAAGTTAATACTGAGTTAATTTCAGATATCAAACCTTATTAACTAGGTACTTATTTGACTTATCAATATGCAACATAGCATGCTTACAACAAAAAAGGTACATTATAATGGCATATCAATACATCATTAAAATGCAGAATCTATTGTAAAGATATGGCAGTGCGTCTCACTGCGGCAGA
The DNA here is from genome assembly GCA_949152445.1 of Cerastis rubricosa. Taxonomy (NCBI): domain Eukaryota; kingdom Metazoa; phylum Arthropoda; class Insecta; order Lepidoptera; family Noctuidae; genus Cerastis; species Cerastis rubricosa. Next base: position 8,602,831 of record OX424542.1, on the reverse strand, counting down.
CAATGCCGGGTTTGGGTCTGGAGGCTCTGTCAGAAGTTGGACAGATGTCCAACAGCCATCCTCATTAGATTGACGTAGAGCCTCCATGGTTGCTTGGACTCTTTGTCCATCTTCAAATGTTGCTGCTGCCTTGACAGGTTCCTTTACCCAGTCCATTTGTTCTTTGACAGGCAGGAAAGCTTCCTTCAAAGCACTTATCATTTTACAGAGACCCTTTATATATGGTTTAGGAACAACGCTAGATGCACAACTCAAATCTTCAACGTCAACATAAATTACTTCTTCTTTATCTTGAGGCCTCTTTCCTTCATCCTCTGTGGGCTTAATATTAGGTTTATGTAATTTTCCATGTAGGTCTCCTCCCTTCACAACTAGGTATCCTTTCTTGCTACACACATATATCTCCTGATTAAAGCAAGGTCCTGGTAAGTGATTGTTCAATGTAGCTGTTACTAGCAAACCTTTATCCATTTGTAATTGGAATGTACAAAAGTCTGGGGCAGTAATCTTCCTGATTCCATTCACTTTGCTTGTTTCTTCTACAAAAGTCCTCAAAACTCCATGTACTTTGACAACTTTCTGACCAGTGAGGTATGACACTAGATCTATAACATGACTACCAACTAATGTAAGTGTTCCTCCTCCCATGGTGTCATCACACAACCAGTTATATGTATCACTGATCAGTGGGCCCATCTGAACTCGTACATCTACTAGTGTCAATTCATCGGGGTTCCCCAAGTAGCCTTCTTGGATAGACTTCTTCATGTGACTGAAGGCTGGCAAAAACCTCAAGGAATGATTTACTATGGATATCAGAGTTGGATAATACTGCGCCGCACGCACCATTTTCAAAGCCTCCGCCTGACAGAGTCCAGCGGGTTTGTCACAAACAACATGCTTGCCTATGCCCAGTGCCTTCACTGATATCTGGGCGTGTAAGTTTGGCGCACATACAATAAACACTAGGCTCACATTCTTCTTCAACAAAACGTCATCAATTTTGTTCGTAAAAAATGGTATCTTTAGCTCTTTAGCGGCTATTTCAGCTTCCTGCAGGGTAACTCCCCATATCGCTTCAACAGGAAATCCTTTTTCCCTTAAAAATGGCACTAATACCTTAGCGATAGCCCCAGTTCCAAAAACCCCAATTCCCGGCAACATTGTTAGTTTGTAAACTAGAGGCGGGTTTCGTAACAATTAATTAGACCACTAAAGCCAAACAACCTCTAGTTTCCCACGTAACATATTCACACATTCCAATAAACGTAGTTTGATTTTATAAACTCACAAATACACAAAAACCACTACGCGACAATCAAGTTTCAGTTCAATCAAAATGAGAGATAGTGATGTAATGTAAAAATAACATCGATAAAATTCAAACCGAACAAAACCAATAGATTTTGTTTTTGTTGTTATAATGTTGCCATGGAAGTGTCGTTTATTTGGCAAAATATTATGATTATCTTTTTGCAGAACGAAATTTATTTTGTGTGTGGTTGTGATAAACCCTATGACTGGAATGTAACAATAATGGATTTATCGACATCGGCAATTTGATCCACAGGGTCCATACCCAACCCGAATGTCAGCTGTCTGATTTAAGGATTTGTTTGACGTTTAGACTAGTGTGTGACCATAATTACCTAATATATTACATCCGTAAGTTTTGTCCAGTGGCATTTTTTTGTGTCGTTTGTCGAATGGTTGAAAAATACACACTACCTATCAAATTAATACATGCAGTGCATTTCTTCTTTTTTCATTTCAGTGCAGACGCCAGCAGGTCAAGCTACCCGAAACTGTCAAATTTTCCCAATCAATCTTGAACCGTATGTTATAAGCATAAGGTTGAAAATCTATTAAGAGTTTGACAGATTGTTGTTGCTTGATGAACTGGCGACTGTACATCTGCTCAGCGCCTGAGAAATTTAATAGCATTAACCTCACGACCAGTCTTGTTATGTTCTAGGAGATAAAACAAATACATGGATAGTTCGAACTGGACAAATCTGCAACCGAAACCAGGACTTTTTCGCAGCTTCTTCTAATAAAACTTACCTATCTACGATATGACAAGTCTTTGCTTATCCTTGAAACACATTAAATTCATCAAAATTTTGTTTCACATATATCGTTATTATTTATTGTACGCGTGTAAGTGGAACATAGAATAATATTAGTTGAGTAAACAGTAGCATCGTAAGTCACACTGTATGGCGCTTAAAACGAATCACTTTTCGTCGGAGCGGTTAAATTCAATGCTTTGATATCCGCCACCTGGACTCCTAGGGTTGTCACTTAAGACTTAAGATTTAAATTAAACATTTTTAAATAAGCTTGAATTTTCTTATGGAATTTCCGAAATACGATTTCTGGGAAACGAAAGGGTCCAAGCTTGAGGCTAGGTAATAACAGCCGCACAGATCGATTGTCAAGGTCGGTCTGTGGATGGGTGACCTTTATTACATACCGAGTATCATTCGTGCCTCGGAAAGTAAGTTAAGCCGGTGGTCCCGGCTATCAATTTGTAGCTCTTTGACAGTCGTTACAGGTAGGTAATGGCGCAAGAGTCTAACACACTGTATTACCAAGGTGTGTAATACTTATCATGTTGGATATTGTACCGTATTACCTAGTGCTAACTGGGTTGTGGAGTTCAGGTACGCAATGTCGCTCAATGTAAAATACTGGTACTTACCTAATAAACTGCATCCAGTAAGACTGGAAGCTGGCCCTAATGTTGGGAAAAGGCTAGGCAAATGATGAAAGCGTCGTGAGCTTTCATCATTTTGCTCGGGTTGTAATCTTAGTCTGGACGTCAGATAGCTAGTCCTTCCATTAAAATATTGAAATTCAGCGGATACCTGAACGCTCCAAGATGATCATTTCAGAGCAAATAATCCAAGAAGACACGATGACACAAAAAAACGGCGTCGACAAACATAAATTTGTTTTACACAGAATTTAAAAGGATCATCACAAAGACACCAAGAATTCTGTACATCAAACTAAGAAACATATTTTTTTTTTGTGAAAATTTCTATTTAACGCACTTATAAAATTGTGCGAAGAATGCACCGTATAATACCTACAGTGGTCATCGAGGCATTGAAAGTAAAGTTAGAACATATACAGGGTGGAATGGAAATCGACACCCAAACTTGTACCTCCCCCTCTATATAAAATTGTTTTTAAAAGTAAAAGTGGGAAAAAGTCAGAACTTTGATCTTCAATATCTCTGTAACTAGAAGGTTTTAGTATGGTCCAGTAAAGAAACATATCGCAATGATAACACGTAACGTTCACACACAGAACATAAACGTAGATTAATGAGAGAGAGAGAACATTATATTTGTATGCTGGAGCCTCCGCATACCTCTCACAAATGGCCACGAACTTCCTTAGTCCACAGATTGTGTTATGTTACAATAATTGGTTTTTTTAAAGAACGATGCATTACTTTTTCATGAGATTGGTGCCAGGGGAGAAAGTTGGCATTTCAAAAAGTGTCATTATGAAAAGCAAACCAAGCAACCCTACATGCATCCTATTTGCAGCAATTCGTCTAACACCTCGCAGTTGGAAGCCGCCGCCGATCATCTCCACAATTAGGGCTGACTGACGAGCTCAGACTAATATTAAATACCACCCCAAATTACTCTGAGTAACAGGATTATCATCGGATGTCTATAGACTTTCAATTTCTTTTGAGACGACAACATTGCAAATTGCGATGGACGCAGATTCACCTGTCTTATTCATTAACCGACATTAAAATGTCGTCATCAAATGTGGTTTGCAGTTTGAGGAGGTGCCTGGAATAAGTACTTAGAGGTGTAAGTGCTTATTCCAGGCACCTCCTCAAACTGGTGGTTTAGGTATACCTACCTAAACCACCAGTTTGAGGAGGTGCCTGCCTGGGACATAAATCCTGACTTAGTTACATTGGTAAGCAAAGACCAAATACAGTTTAACACTGACTTGCCTAGGGCAAGTCAGAAATTGTTATTAATTTTAATTTAATTTTTTTAACATTGTGGGAAACCTTACAGACAACATTATAAGTATAATAACCAATACCTATATATAACTAAATTGCTAGTTACAAGTTTCCACAGATGGAATACAAAATTTTTACCTACTTCCTAATACAAGTATCAGTTACTTCCTCAAAGTTGGTTCATTTTATTTTTATTTTATGCCAATATAAATAATAAACGGTTCAAGTGCAGGGTGTATCTTGTACAAAAAATGGCTTCCTTTTGAATCCTTATACTTTTCCAATCTTAAGTAAGTACCAAAACAACCTGACACCCGAGTTACCACCTTGGTTGTGAAGACAGAATCTACGAAGTCACTGATGAGTAGATACAGTAGAGTTTAATTCATAAATAAGAAGCACATTCACACTATAGGTACAGATAGGCTGAAACTATTGAGGTAAGTATGTAGATACTTAATATCTTGGAGCGCTGAAGCTTCTCCTATGATTTCCGTCTCATAGCTGCTCAGGCTGGTCTTCAGACCACCGATCCCAGTATTTCCTCAAAATGAATGTTAATTCTCTAAAAGTTATTCCAAAGTGTCGCAAGGGTTCATTCCAGGGTGTGACTGCGTAGCACGTGTGTGTGACAGGGCGGAGTCGTTCATAAAGTATTATGTGTCGCGGAAGTGTGACCCGCGCGGCCTTCTGTCAGTTTTTTGTAAGAACACTTCGACGGCGCTAATTGCTTTACACTTTTGAGGATATTTGATTTCATAAGGTAAAGAAGGAGCTGGAGGCCTGAGGAGCTCGTGGCTTAACAATAGCAGTCGCACGGGTCGATCTTTAAGGCTAAGCCCTGCTTGCCGAGGTTGGTCCGTGGATGGGTGTTCATAATTACATACCGAGATCCTCCGTGCCTCCGAAAGCACGTTAAGCCGTTGGTCCCGGCTGTCACTTGTAGATCTTTGCTGTTACGAGTAGTCAGAAGCCGAAAGTCTGACATCCAGTCTTACCAAGGGCTATCGTATTACCCATTACAGGATTGTGTAGGTCAGATAGGCAGTCGCTTCATGTAACATGTACTCAGCTGCATCTGGTTAAACTGGAACCCCACCCCAACATAGTTTGGGAAAAGGCTAAGCAGATGATGAAGCTAAAGAAGGCAAGGTAATTAAAGCATGCAAATGGATGGACATCAATTAGTTGAATCTAATCGCACAGAACTAGTTGTAGGTAAGAAGGTACCCCACCCCTACTGTCGCTTAGGACTAGCCCACCGAGCTTGATCATTACTTCGATCCTTGCAAGCCAATGCTAGCTAGAATTGGCACGTGTTCCTATAGATACCGAAACAGCAACACAAATTACATCTTACTGGACATGATAGAGATGCTCTACAAACTCTACAAGAAGCTATACTAGGTATAATTGAGTATAAATACAATGTCGCCATCTTATAAACCTAAAAGTACATAAACAAAGTACGTTTGTAAAGTACATACGTAGCTTAGGTACTTTAACTCCAATTACAAGAGTGAATCTCAACTGTAGAGTTTATAATGTCTAAAACCAGCTAGGAGTTTCCCTTTCTTTCTCCAGGTTTTTAAATAATTTAAAAAAATCCTCAGCTTAATAAAGCCGATGTTTCACAACCATGGGCTATTTAGAAGTATACAAAAACACACCAAAACGATGAGCTATGTATTTCTTGCGTAAACCATCGTTCATTAGTCGAGGAGTAATCCTGAAGTTTGTTCGGGAGGGGCGATTGTTGGCGCCGCCCAACGGGCCAAGCCGCCCGCCTTGCGCCCGCGCCGCTCAAATGATCAACGTCACGCCGGTAGACAAGAGAGCACAAACCAACCCTTAAAAAACATATTGAAGTTGACCAAACTCCTTTCAAAAACATTCTAAAAAAAAAAGAAACAACATCTGTTTGAAATTCGAAAATTAAAAGAAAATGTGCCAGTGTGTAGTGAAAGTGATATAAATTAGTGCAATATTAAAAATGCCTAGAAAACGAGTGAATCGGTCCCCACCTGTTGAGAAACGGACAGAGGATGCGGATGATGACGATTTCTTTTTTGATGACACTCAATCAAACTCAGGTTAGTGGGACATTTTATTTATTATATTTCATAAACGACGAAACTTGAACTTTTTTTCGTGCGTCGGAGTGAAACGTAGGTACTTTTATTTTATAACAAAATAACGAATTAATTAAACGGATTAATTATTATTAATTTATTTATGTAAGTACCAAGTAGAAGAAGAGATACGAAAACTTCAAAATTTAAGATAAACTTTCATATGAAATGTATTGTACCTACGATAAAAAATTTCTTGTCTGGCGGTCTGGTCACCATGAATGCCCCTCAAACCCAAAACCGGTAATTAAATATCTAGTACGAAGTAACCATGGGATCGCCACTGCTCATGGGGTACCCTGCTCTCAAAAACTGAAGGAGAACGTGAAGAATCAAAATATTCATGAACCGCACTGACCCGTATGGAATTTTATTTTGGGGACTGAACAATTTCGTGCGTTGGTTCAAAACTGGATTTAGGTAGAGATTGAATGTTTCTAAACTGCTTTTGGATCAAAAGAAAGCTCTTAAACTTACTCCCTCGAAATTATTATAAAGTGCAGCTACTGGGAGATTATAATGGCGTCCTCGCTAGTTACACCGTAAGAACTATTATATTAGGTAATCTGTACCCGCTTAAACTTGTGTTACAAAATGTGGATTTTATACTGCTTTGATCACACTTCATTAGTCCACCAAATTAAGTAGACAACTGTCAGTATGTGATTCGAGACTAATCCGCAAATCAGAAGCTTCTGTGCTTCCAGTGGAACTAGGCTAGTTATGTTAGACAGGATCACAGGAAGCATTGCCTACAGGACCAAATGAGAGTTAAAGTGCGGAAAATGGAGTCACAGTGGACTCATACATAATTCATACAAGTGAGCAGGTGAAATACCATCCACCCAGATTTCTCAGTGTTGTCGGCTGGTACAGTTCCAAGCACCGTAACGATAGGAAGAAAAACGTTAATTTGGAAAATTAGGTACCGCTTGCAAGGAACAACTAATTGACAAGACATTTCTGTGCAGGACGGAATTCACAAGAGCCACAACACAGAAACGCCGCCAACGCACGGGAGCGAGCCAGAATGAGAGTCCTCTCAAAAGCATTTTGCAGGTAACAAACAACATAATGAATAACCTACGTAATCACTTATTTTGCGTAAACCATATCTAACTTATCTCATTCACAGACTCTGTGAGCTTCATTCTAAAGACGCCTCAGTATTGCTTTTTCTGTGCATGACTTATGGTAAGAAAACTAGACCTTGCAAGATCCCCTGGGACGTGCTTGAACAGCTTAGTTTTGCAAAAACAGTTTTTGTCATGTACAATAGTGGTACATTACAATTATAGATGGACTCAAGGAAAATCGATATTGATATCAGTGTAATATGGCAGCTTTTACAAAATATTTTTCAAGGCGTCCCGTACCTATTTCTACAGACGTCTAGTAACTATTAACTACCTCCCTGCCAAATTACAAGTTTGTACCACAAAAAATGAAGGACTTTCATACAAACTTGCGCGAGCCCTTAAACATCCTTAATCCGGCCCTGGAGCAAAAGCCGTTCTTAGTGGACGTCTACTAACTATTAACCACCTCCCTGGCAAATTTCATGTTTGTGGCACGAAAAATGAAGGATTTTCATACAAACTTGCGAGAGCCCTTAGACCTCCTTTATCCGGCCCTGCCGCAAAATCCGTTCTTAGCGAACGTCTACTAACTATGAACTACCTCCATGCCAAATTTCATCTTTATATGTTAAGCGGTTTTCGATATTTTGTGATGAGTGAGACCTTTCGTTTTTATATACATATATAGATTTGCACTTAGACTATAATAATTTGCTTGTAAATTAAAATAAATCAATGGTAACTGAGTCAGCGCAGTGGACTTTTATTGATGTGTCAGCAACATGCGTTCAACGTGGAAGTCTAACCTAGAGTATGACACTTTACGCGCCCCCGTAGTCGATGGAGTTGATGGACCTATATTCTGCTATCTTCCTAGCAGAGCACTCAACATCACCCGTATGAATGATGTTACCAAGGTTTTGTAACCATATTTGGATTTAAAAGAGTGTCCACTGAGTTTCTTGCCCGTTTATGTATTCTCTGTATGTATTCTCCATAGAGATCTCCGCTTTGAAATGAGCAACTCTAGTAATCTCATAGTTATGATGTTGTGTGACCTGGCACTGTGGCTTCATTTTATTGTTGTCTTTGTTTCAACAATTTAAACGTGCACAGGAACTTTCCTTTTTTTCAAGTGGTCAGTTACAGAACCGGTCACTTGAAATAAATGGTTTGATTATGTTAAGCTTTTCGGTATTTTTTCTCAATTTATCGCTGATAGAACGTCACCATGTCTACAATCCCTCTTGACAAAGTCATGCAGTAACAGACATTTCCTCCTGCAGACTGAAAACCACACTTCCCTGGGTGCCGGCGGACACAAAGCTGTCCAAACTGGACACGCTACGACTAGCAGCATCGTACATCGCGCACCTTCGGGCTTTGCTACACGAGCCGAGATCAGCGCACACGCCGCCGCATCCGCTGAGCTTGGTCAGTATTTTACATAACGTACATTTGTGTACAAGCTGTTACGTACTTTGGAAGCAATAGTAAGACAGTATACTTAATAATACGGACGAAACTGCATTATTTGCTATAAGTATTCGTAGATACCTAAGTACACACGAATTCGTAGCACGTAGCTACGAAAATGCTACGGGACCTGTAATCGTGACATTGCTTAATCGCCGCTTTCACTTAGCTTATTAAGAACCTTTTTTTCATTTTAATAATATTTTACATATTATTAACATTTTTAAAGAATTTAACAAAGTTATATTAAAAAAAAAAACATTAGAAATAGTAGCCCACTGGCTTCGGGAACAGGATCTGTGTCCATTGTGTCCAGAACTTGATCTAGCTGCCAAGCGAAAGACTCCTCACATGTTGGTCGAGGTTTTTGGCTATTAAACCACTGGCCGACACGACTATCGGCACTGCTATACTCACGTCCCACGTGTCGACAACCTCGCGAGCCAGGTCCAGATATTTGAATTGCTTATCTTTCTCTGTTTTCACGAGGTTCTCGTCATGCGGGACCGTTATATCAACAATCATTGCGAGACGCTCCAATCGATCTATCAACACATTGTCAGGCTATAATAGTCCTGTAAGGGACGATAGGTCGACCCCAATAGAACGTGATTATCATCATCGAGAACTGGGTCGGGCGCATACTTATAGTATGGCACTTCTGATTCCACAAGGTTGTACTTTAAAGCAAGTTTCTGGTGGATAATCCTGGCAACGAGGTTATGTCTATGCAAGTACTAAAGAACCTTTATTATTATGAATTGGGTATATTGTATAACAAAATTAATTTGAATATTAGAAAGGATACCTTCTTATTCAGGGTTGAGTTGGGGCTTAATTTAAAGTTTCGTCACACTTGCTACGAATACTGTAAATAAATACGTTCCGGTATAAATCAGTGGTTAAATTAAATTACATTAATATAGGCAATAATGTTTAGCGTACCGGTAAATATTTACTACAAGACACAATTCAGAGGACCTCGTTAGGCAATGGTCTAATTTCCGGAAAATAACGCTTGTAATTAAAACCGCTAATACGTCGCTAAATACAATCTTTTTGAAAAAGATCACGGCCTACGTTTCCACGTGCTAGCTTTAGAAGTCTTTTTCTATGCTACTCCTAGCATAGAAAAAGACATGACATGGCTGTTAAAGAATACAAGTGTTTAAATTGAACATGAAACTGCTGGCGTTCTTGTGCCGACGTTTCCCACCTGTGCGCATCTCTTGCGTCTAGTTAATTCAATTCACTCATGCATATTTTTAGCAAATGTTTCTCTTCTTGTAATAAATTTGAGATATGATTGTAACGGAAGGAATATTACAAAAAATCTTATACTTATAACTTAACTAGGTACCTATCGGCTATCTGTCTGGTTTTATAAACTATTTATTCAAAAACATAACGAAACAGCCAAATAACAAACCGCTTAAACATTCATCAGAGTTGTTGTGGCGACAAGTTGAAACTACAAAAAGTTAGCACCCGTTCATTTATCAGAGAGGCGTGAATCTCATAATTGTTCACAATTTATTCCCTGTCACGCCTGTCATCCCCTTAATCGCGCGGGCACGAGGCACGGCCGCAATGAATTACTGTCGAGCTCACGAGCCTAAAGGGCATTATTTTGCCAAACGCCAAAGCATCTTTGAAGCGCGAGCGCTGTCGTCGCGGGATTACTGACACGTTCCACGAAGGTCGCATACTTGATCGATGGCCGGATTAGCAGTTTGTGAACGCATCGTTAAAGAAAAAAACATTTTTCAAAATAAGAATTATTGAAACAAATGAGAAACAATTTAAATATAAGTATGTATTCTACTGTTGAATCATTCAAACAATTTGCACGATTTTTAACCGACTTCGGCAAAGCGGAAGGATATTTTTTTCATCAATGACAAAAAAAATGTACCTACAGATCATGACATGATCCATGGATTTGACCCTTAGAGAATACTATAGGGTTCCGTTAGGATCGGTTTGCTTATCTATGACCCTGCACATAAAAAAAATGTTTGTAAACTTTTAATATTTGCATCTTCAGCGGTACAATCTTCGTGTGTGTTCCATAGTTCCATGCAAAATAAATACCTTTTCATACAAAAAATCAAGAGTCACTTTTCCGACCCTTCCGTTCGAATACAAACAACAAAAAAGTATATCGGTACAAGTGGAACGGAGAAACATAGAAACAAAAAGGTTATAACAATAAACAGGAGAGTTTTACGCTGCGCACACGAGCTGACCAAAAGTTTGCAGCTGTTACGAGTATAAATAAAGTTTATCTCCGGACGTTAAAGAGATGCTCCAGTTTTATTGTTCCCTGGCTGTTCCTTTGTCTTATTTACTGCTTCATTACGAACATGCAGAGGTTGTGTTTTATTTGCATGTTCTTCATTTCAGAAAGTTACATTATATTCTACATGATTACTACGCCAATCAATATGATTTGTTACGACTATATCTATTTTGCTGTCCTCTCTGATGATGTTCTATTGTCTTCATAAAATCTTCAGTAAGCATTAGGCATCCGACTAAGCTGGTTCCCTGGTGTCCATGGCCGTATGAAATTGCAACAGTTTTGAGTCTTATGCCAACCTACGAAACACATGTGCGCGTCAAAGACCCGACCTTTGTTTGAACATAAAAAGTACGGTCAATTTATGCTCTCGCAATAAACCGATCATCATACTTGTACAGTACTGATATGGCTAATTGGGTGGTCTAAGGATCTTGTAGACTTTATTTACAAATTATCCTAAAAGTCTACTACTTAGATGTAGGACGCTCAGTACATACCAATTAGGTACTACTTTGGGTATTTAATCAACTGAAAGTCCAACCTAACACCTAATCTTATTTTCAGGCATGGCCTTTCGCCTTCCAACACGGAGGTACGCTCAGCTGCGCAATATCACAACGCTGGAACGTCAACCCGACAACCAACGACTCTTCAACCTGCCGAAACGTCCAACCAGCAAGAGAGAACGTCCAAGACAGTCATAACAACTGTGAAGGATACCAAGAATATCCTGATAATGAGTACGAAGAACGGTGCTATGAAGAAATGACCACGAACGAATCTTGCGCACCTATGCAGTACTGCAACTATGGTTACAAAGATAATTACTATGAAATGAGAAATGACATGAGAAATTCTTACACTGATAGTATGATGAATTAATGTAGAATGGAAAGACATGACCAAAGATTTTTTAAATTAAGTATTTCTACGTGATTTTTAGGTACTTCTCAAGTTATTTAATTGGTTGGACATTTTCGTAAGATAAGATAATACGATTTTATTTAATAAAGAAAGTCATTCGACCTGCTTTTATTCATTAAAATGTTATGTAACAATATGGTTTTCTTAATTTTCGAGAAATATGTAGGTACTTGGATACCAAGTCGGAAGTCATGATGCAATCCATCAAATTACTAATCAAGATTTGTCATATCAAATGAGGCAGTAAATCACGTTCTTAGAAACCGTAAAATTAATTAATGATTTTAAATGAAGAAATTCAACACACTGCGAACTTCAAAGCGAATGTAAAAAAGGATAAAGTGACACAGGCATATCAGCTTCCATTGCAAAACTCAACTTTTGAGAAACAGCATAACAGCACGCCTGTACGTAATTTTTACCCGTAGAGGTGTACACTTATAGTACATTGCCATTTCACTAGTTATTATGTAGGCAACTCTCATGTAATAGGGGGCCTATTGCCATCAATTGAATAAGAATCCTGACTCTGGGATGCTGAGATTGCCTCGCAATTTATTCGTAAGTTTGCCAGTCAGTCCAGGTAAATTATATATTCCTCTTAGTTGTAGGGAACTAATTCGGCATTATTAAACATTAAATCACGCAGGCAGAATAAATTGTGTTCGTACTTCTGCTGCTTCATTTCTAATAATATGATCCATATGGGAAAAGGCAAAAACGCACTATTTTGATAGATTAAAAATACCTTTCCTTATCCTCAACGTTAATAATGAGTGCAGTAAGTATTAAAAATAAGTTTTCAGTTACAAATAAAATGCATCAGTTACACTAGTTCTGAACCGGAACGCGTTAGTCATTTGAGGTGAAGTGGTAACCCGATATTGAACTAAGTAGACGTCGAGAGCGACATCGCTTCGAACCTGACAAAACAAACACGAAAATAGTCGCGGACAGAAAAAATATTTCCGTACGGAAACCGCGTTCTTGCTTTTGATTTTGTGAAGGAACACGAAGATAAAAGTATTGGTAATTCATTACATTAATAAATTTTAAGACACCAAATAGCTTTATTATTATTATTGCTTATTTGATGTCAGGTAAATGTACAAACACACTGAGGCGAATACCGATTTTGTTAATCGGGATTCCCGGTATTTATAATTTTTGTTTCGTGCACGGGTTAATGAAAAGTCAACTTTAGCAGGTGAAAAGTTTATTTTGTAAGTATTCATAGGTAGGTATGTATTATGCCAGAGCACACTACAAATATTATCGTTTTACTTATTTACAACAAAATAAATGTAAAACTTAAGCGAGGCATGTTTTGGTAAAATTTGTTGAAATAATTACACTAAATTTACAACTAAAGCGAATATGTTAATTGATTTCGAATGATCTTTAAAACATTATAACTTACTTACATATGGGTAAGAGGCAGTAACACATCGATTAGCTTACAAAGCTTAAACATACATATATTAAAATAAAATTGTACATTATCTAGGAAACATTTAAATTGCTTTTTTGTGGCTTATTATTCTCTAATTCATTTTAACGCTTTCGTTTTTCTATAAATTATTACTACATCTACAGCTATCCTGATAAGAAAAATTGTTATACGATAGTATAAATTACATACGTTTCAGTATCGAACGTAGTCTTAAGTTATTTGCTCATTAAATTAATGTTTTGGACATTAGCTTACGTGTCAATAAATGGTAGAACACGATTACATGATAGTGATTTTGATAAGTATCCTAACGCTAACTTTAGTCCTAGTCAGACACTCGCACTACACTCGCACGCAAAACGCATGAAGATGAATTATATTCATTCCTCGCACTAACTATACTAAAGCATTTTCGCCTGTAATGATAGTCAGGTATAGTATACATTACAATAAAATATTATTTCTACCATATTTTTGGTAGCCTCCTAGCTTTGAATTCACGCTAAATTTAAACTAAAACTTTTCAAGTTACATTTTTCTAACACTCCTATCGGAGTGTTCCGATCCTGAATCGTAATTTTTATGCCGAATTTCATAAAAAAATATTATTTTTATATTCTTTTCAAATGTTACTCAAGGGTCCCTTAACAATATGAGTATGTTACCAAATGTATTGTCTTGTTTTGACAATTTTGAGTACTGATAAAATTATATTTATTTAAAGTTTTCTAGAAATCCAATGCTTTGCAAACACTGGTTTTCTTAGAAAATTGGACTAATTATAATCTTATTTATTAAATTCATATGTTAGGGACTTCGTTACGAGAGCCCTGTTGGTTTCGAAATAATTTTGACTAAATATTTTATTATAACAATGTACAATTCAAATTCATCCGCTTTTATGTCGAAATTACTTAATACAAATAATATTTTATCCGTATAATTGATTACCTCTTTATCCTTCGTCTAAGCGGCTGAAATTGTCTGTTTTTTTCTATTGAGATATGTCCACACTTTCTTATAAGTAGAATTTACTAATTTCATTATGAAACAGCCAGTTTAGTGGTTATTTCAGAATGTTACTACTATATTTTCCAGCAAATAATAAATGTTTTAAAAACAGCATTGCTTACATAGGTAATTATACCAACCAATTCACAAAAAAACTTTTCTAACACATTCACAACTCCGCTCAAAGCCTAACGTTACCGAGACTACCATTATAGAAAAATATGTATAAGAACATACATCAGAGTATTCGTTAAGCCTATACGCTATACTTTTCTCACGTTATTGCATTGCTTGTTGCATTACATACACTATAATATTGTTGCATGTTATTTGCTTTATATGATTAATACAATATAATTCATAGTTTATGTAAGAATAATATACAGTTCATTTTACTTGCAAGAGTTTTTCTGAACGTAGTAAATTCACAAAACCTATGTGACTGAACCTTAATAATAATATATTGGATTTCGCGACACAATTCCTCTAGATGGATTAATCTGTACATTGCGATGAAATAATTTTCGTACAAATAATTCTAGTCGTAATAAAAATACAGGCAAAACTTCCCTACAATTTACGTTTATATTGAGCAAACCGTTTACTAACTGCACAACTTCTAGAGAAATTAATCTTAGGAGACAAAAATATCATCTTCAGTCTGTCGCTGGAACAATAACATTTGAACCTAAATTCATTACTAAAATTACAAGACTAAATTGAAGACTTGGTTGTCTTCTTGTAAAATATATAGCCGAGGAAATTAATTGTTTATCAAATTGGTATACAACGTCAATTAACCATGCTATACCCATCTCATACAACTTTCAAAGGATGACGGTTGTGATTCCAATATACGGATAATTTAAGTTGATAGTTAATTTGTTAACAAATAATTTCCCTGACTTTACATTGACAACATACAGTGTCACCCATCGCTTGTGTCGCTCACAGAGTATCAATATACATAATTTTGCACACAATGTACGTCTTAGCATACACGGCGAACAAATACCGAGCGGTACCCATAATGTACCTAAAACTTATATATAAATGCAATATACGATGCAAGTCACATAATATACGTTTCCTAAAAAATCTATATAATGGGAATACCACAAGGAACAAGAGTAAATTAATGTAATTGCCAGAAAGAAAAAAAGTCTTCTTTATAATTAATTTTCTTCTTTTAATTATCTTTTTACCTCTGTTGCAATAATTATGGGCCAGAAGATAAAACACATTTTTTATAGCAGTTGTATAAGCACGAGAAAATCCCGAGCGGGATTCGCCGCAGTGTGTTTTAACCTTAAAACGGAATAATGGTCAAACTGTGTCTGGATTTGTCAAGTTTTTAATATGGCTTTATTTTACAGTTAATTACAAAATATTAGCATGTTTGTGTTTCTTGTGGTATTCCATTACAATACTTGTTTACACTTACACATCATATAGAAAGTCCCTGTAGAATGTCTTTTACCATGATTAAGAGAGCTTTGTTGTGATTTTCAACGTTACACTATAGTGAATTACAAATGTATTGATATATTTAGTTATTTTACAAGCTATAAGTTATCATAACTATATTATTGGTTATTACATTGATATTTTGTGCGTACCGCCATGATATAAAAGAACGACAAATAAAAAACACACTTTATTAACTTAAAAAATAAACATAAATTAATTATATAATTTAATATGACTTAAATTACCGATTCAAATCCTTCATTGCATTAAATACAATAAATTAAAAAAAGTAATTGTATACATTTTAGATTACACCACTCAAGCCCTAATAATAATTGTATAATAATTCATTAAAACGTTGCATCAGCATTACGTAATTAAATAATGTATAAACCGATTAAAATTATTTAATCAAAATAAAATTGTATTTACAAGAGTCGTCATAAAATAAGTCTTAATTATTAAAATAATTCTAGAGGGTTGTTTTTAATAATAATAATTTAATTATAATTATTTAGCAGTCGTAAGACGTATCCGTACCGTAACGCAGCGTGTAAAGCGGACGACGTGGGTATCGTCGGATTTACTCTCGTGTAAGCTAGAAATGGTAGGGGTTGCATGCTGCGACGGATACCGACTACCTGCCCGAGAATATGCTGATCGAGTTCGACGCGGTGCGCTTGCGGACCAGATTGGCTTCGACTAGAAAGACGAAAAAAAAAACATTTTAAAAAGGAAACACTACTCAAATAAGGCCCAGAGGATGGCTGGTAAATAATACCTTAAATGGCGTAAGTAATTATCATTTTAAAAAAAACATGATTATATGAGCCCAACAACATTTATGAGAGTTGGTTGACATAACCGCCACATCCCCACGCTTGTCAAACGGACTGGTGATTGCAATATGACATAAGAAAGCTGCTGCCCACCTTGCAAACATTGAATACCATAACTTACTCCAAGTTATTCCTGGCTAATAATAATCCATCGCTTCCTGCGGAGGTTGTAATACGCGTCTAGGTGTTGTCGACAAGTGCTTGGACCAGAGAGTCCGCCTGGTCCCCATCAGCATTGGGCCTGCCAAATTTCAATCTGATGAATCTGATGATTATGAAATTTTGAAGCGGGAATTGTTCAAAGGGCTTTAGAAGTCCTAGCTGAACAGTTGACAGTTGGCGCGAATCGATAAATCAAGGAGTTGAAACTGATAGTTATGAAATTTTGAAACTGGAATTGTTTGAAGGGCTTAACTGACGAGTGAAACGACCAATCTTGGGGATAAAGTTATACTCGTTGCCATCTGTCAATTTTCATGAACGGGCTCTCGACAGATTACAACTTCTACGTAGTTGGTTCTCTTAGAAGAACACTCAACAGAAAGTATTGTAATGACAAATGGTGTTCCCAATGCAGTTATTAGATTTTACTTATAGAATTAGGCGATTCTCACACGACACTGCGCATCATTTCGCCCCAATATGCGGCGGCGCAACGCTCGTCCGCGCGGTCGGGCTGTGTACGTGTGTTAGGCATCAACGGATGTCATACGCAAGTCATGTGGGAATCGCCGTAATAAAATAAGGCGGCAGCTGATCTGAAAAAACTTCCACTCCAGCAGTAAATCGTCACAGGAAAGTTTGATGAGAAAACAAAGATACGTAATGAAATTTCGAGATGATTAGCAGAATACGTAGGCAATGACGTGGTGAGAGTTTGTTTATTCAAGCTATCGAAGATATGCTAACAGCACTCAAAGGTTGATAGACTAGACATGATCCAACATGATCCAACATGATAATAGGGTACGTAACACGTTAGGAGTGACGCAAAATATGACGTGGGTGTAAAATAGTTGCTATTACGCCTCCTTAGAGGCTTTTTCTATAGAAGCAGTAAAATGCTAACAGCATCTACAGTAACAGGGTAGACGTGATCATTCATGATTGTTCGTCACGTTTAGAAGTGACGTAGGACAATGTAGGCTTGGAATAGTTACCACTACGCCATTATAGCAATGTCTTACGCTCGATTTGTTTTGTGAAGAGAGATCGTAACCTTGTTCAAAGTGTCCTGGGGGTTACTATGACAGTATTGTTTTAATCATATTCCAGTGTGGGAAAAAGTCGGAGCTATAGAGCACGTCTAGCGCCATCTCTTTCCCACTCTAAAATAATGTTAAAACAATACTGCTTTATGACGTCATGGTAGGCTACCAAGACTTGTGGCTTGTATACAGGGTGAAAGGGACACCGACAATAAAACAATTACCATGCTGTGTACGTAACTACGCGTTACTCAACGTGGTCAATCGTTTTCACTTCGATGTCCCTTCTAGCCTGTATTAAATGTTCAGGCAAGGGTATACCGACGCACGATTAATACTAGCTCTTTTCTTTAGGCCTGAGAATGCCAGTTTTAGGCATAGAAACTTTCACATTAATTCTTCTGGTAATAAATATTCCTTTACACAAATGGTCGGGCAGCAGCATCTTAAAAAAACTGTTTGCCAAACGTGTTACCACATTGTTGAAGTGAAACTTCTATGCGACTTCCAACAAAGTTGTGTTAAACGTTTAACGCTACCATGGAGGGGGTATGAAAGCACTCATTTCAAGATTACGAAGTGAAAGAGCGAAGGGATGCATCTATCGCTGCGCGGGCGCGCGGGGCGAGAGGGGTGAGGTACGACGCCGGTGCGAGCGGGCGCCCCGCTGCATTTCGGCAGTGAGAAAATGCTAATTGGGTCAAGATCACGCATGTTATCGGTCCGACGTTCCTCTCGCGAGTGGATTAAATGATTATCTGTGAATATATATGTGATAACTATTAATCGACTTTACTTTCTGAGTTTCCTTTCAGCTCAGTAAATGGGATTAGATTCTTTAAACGTCCACTATTAGTAAATGTGAACTCGAATAATTATAACTACCTATAGTTTTAATCCGCTCTCCGCGAATCGAACGATTTTAAAAAAGTTGTGTTATTTGTGTTATCAACGCAACGACGTGAATATACCTATGTCGTATATTCTTACGTGAGTGTTTTTGTGAATTGTGTAAAAGTGCGTGTGGGCGAAAATGAGCGCGGATAACGCAATTAAAAAAGAAATTAGCCGCATTCGTCGCGAGCTTTTATCTAATTTAGAAGAACAATTAAAACTTCGTGTGCGTAAACTGGAAACGGAAGTTTACGGCGCGCCGGTTTCGCGTGATACTGATGAAGAGGGCTCATTGACACCACCGATACCTACATCATTGACCGTCGGATATGTGACTTCGGCTGGGCAAGGCTGTGGTCATCGAGCAGCGCATGGGAGTGAATTCTGTACCACTGTTCCCGCCACGACGTGTCAACATGGCTACTTCACGAGTTCGTGGACGCCTGCCACTATCGGTAACGGCCACCGGGCGGTTTCGCAAACCGCTGGACCAGTCGCGTCATCGCCGGCGGAGCAGACACCGAATATGTCAGCCCCACAGCTGGATACAGGTATTTCTCAGTTAGCGATGCCGGGCGCCCCGTCCGCGTCGGCGTCGCTTGGCGTCCATAACACGGTCGGCGAGTGCGGGTTACCAGGCACGTGCGCCGATGAGCTTACGCGTGTTATTAACAAGTTGCCTGCCGCCGGTACGCCGTCGCAACCGAATTTCACGACTTTGACACCTACAAATACCGGGTATGTTGCATCTCCATCATCACTGCGATATGTAGGTCGTAGCGACCCTATACCGGAATTTGACCCCCAGAAAACTTTAGTTACAATGGATCTTTGGATTCGTAAAATCGAAGGTATATCTAACATGTATGGCTGGGACGAAAAGACCACTATTTTCAATACTTCGTCAAAATTAAGGGGCTACGCTCGCCAGTGGTTTGATAATTTAATAGATGTGAATGTGACTTGGTCGGATTTTAAATCAAAGTTAATGGTGGCTTTTCCGTCCCAGAAAAGTAAATTGAATATGTTACGTGATTTAGTTAATGTCGTACGGAAACCTGACGAGGACTATATGCAATTTTATTATGATAAACTGGCTTTGGGAAATGCTTGTGGCCTTCCGCCATCGCTCACCACGGAAATTATAATTGGCACG
Organism: Cerastis rubricosa; assembly: GCA_949152445.1. NCBI lineage: Eukaryota > Metazoa > Arthropoda > Insecta > Lepidoptera > Noctuidae > Cerastis > Cerastis rubricosa. Next base: position 8,582,878 of record OX424542.1, on the reverse strand, counting down.
ATTGGTAGTCAGATCGTAGAGGTCGGTGCGGTTTCCGCGGCTTGTAATGACCCCACTAAGTTGTTGAAATACCTATCCTCACTCCGTACCGCCGAAGGTACAAGTCATATCGTGTCAAGTGTAAATTCCTCTTTTAAAAAGATAAGATGTAATCTTTGTAAAAGGCGCGGTCATATTGCAACGAATTGCAATTACAAGGCGCGTGATAAAGCAACTATTTGCGCTTTTTGCCGTAAATCGGGCCATACAGAAGATAAATGTTTCCGCAAAGCTAAAAAATGTACGTATTGTGGTAAATCGGGTCATAGTAAGGATGAATGTTTGAAACTTAAGGCTCGAAAGACGCACATCAATAATAATAATAATTCGAACGCTGGCGCATCCCAGTCGGTAAATGCTATAAAAGACCAATCATCAAACTCGAAATATTATATAACTGCCAAGGTCAATGACCGCCCCGTGAAAGCTTTTATTGACTTCGGTAGTTCGTGTATAACTATTACTAATACTACGTCACAAAAGTTAAATCTCGAAGTCCAACCCTGTCAATCGAATAGCGTTATTAGTGGTTTTGGTGGTTCGAAGATAATACCTATTGGCGAAGCGTATGTAAAGGTGTGTGCAGACGAAGCTTCGTGCGACGCGAGCGCTTATATTGTGCCAGATAGCGCACAAGACATCGGTGTGATTATAGGTCAACCGTTCACGGATTACCCAGACGTGTACGTCATTAAGACACCTACGTATTTAAAAATGTATAACGCTAATAATTTACGCGAGCTACCCGCCGTTTGTGAGGATGCCGAACGTGTGAATTTGGTCACGGATAGTTCAATCGCGTTGTCGCCAGGAGTAAACAAAATAATAGTTTCATGCGACCAACTACTATTGGGACATGCGTCCGTACGTCACACCGAACATCAAGCCCCGAGGGCTGAGTGCGTAATTCCACAGAGTGATATCGAGTTTATTGACGGAAAGGCAGTTATGAATATAATAAATACGAGTAATAAGTCATTTGACTTACCTGTTAATCGATGCGTAGCACGAGCCGCGATAAACGATAGCGGGATTACGTACAAAATAGGTGACGATCTTGAGCCGGACGTGTTAACGAAACTCGAGTCGATTTTACAAGAATACTCGGAATGTTTTTCGGGAGCAGACGACGGTAGAATAGGTAAATGTTCTGTTAAGATGCATATCGAGTTGACGGATATAGAAAAGGTCGTATATTACCGACCATATCGCATGTCGGCGAGTGATCGTGACAAGGTCCGCAATATCGTTAGTGATTTAAGGAGTAAAGGTATCGTGGAGGAGTCCATTTCGCTATACGCGAGTCCTGTCATTCTCGTGACCAAAAAGACGGGAGAACCGCGCATGGTCGTCGATTACCGAGCGCTTAATCGAATTACTAAGAAGGAGCGCTACCCTTTACCGTTGATACAGGACCAATTAGATCGACTTTCGAATGCACGTGTTTTCTCGTGTTTAGACATTTTATCGGCTTACCATTGCATCCAAATCGATGACGAGAGTAAACACTATACCGCGTTCATCACGCCGGACGGTCTTTATCAGTACACTCGCATGAGTTTCGGATTAGTTAATGCACCAGCGGTGTTTCAACGCGCTATAGACGAAATCCTCGGGCCGTTAAAATTTAAATTTAGCACGGCTTACTTAGACGATATTTTAATATATTCAAACTCGGAAATTGACGCGTTAGACCATTTAAGGGCAATTTTAGAACGAATCCGAGACGCCAACGTTACACTGAGACTCGATAAGTGCTCATTTTTAGTGTCTCGTGTCGAGTATTTGGGCCACGAAGTGTGTAATGGCGAGGTTAAACCGGCTCAACATAAACTTAATGCCGTGCACGATTTTAAGCAACCCGAAAACGTACACCACGCCAGACAGTTCATGGGTCTAGCGAACTACTTTCGTAAGTACGTACGTAACTTTGCTTCGCTAGCTCAACCTATTACGCTATTGACAAAAAAGGACCAACCATGGCTCTGGGGCGCTGCACAACAGCAGGCCTTTGATAGTATTAAGAACATACTAGTAAGTCGTCCGGTACTATTATTATTTCACCCGGATTATGAAACGCAAGTACACACGGATGCCTCTAAAATCGGTCTGGGAGGTATTCTGCTTCAAAAACCGCCTAATGGTACTTACCAACCAGTCGCTTACGCTAGCCGCCAGACGACCACCGCGGAGCAGTGTTACCATAGTTTCGAACTTGAGACATTAGCTGTTGTCATGTCATTACAGAAGTTCAAGGTCTACCTAACGGGTTTAAAATTTACCATTGTAACTGATTGCAATGCTCTGCGGTGGACGTGGTCAAAGCGGGACTTGAACCCACGCATCGCTAGATGGTGGCTCGAAGTTCAGGGATTTAACTTTGACGTGGAATATCGGCCTGGCAAGGCCATGGCTCATGTGGATGCATTGAGTCGTAACCCAGTTGAATCCGTTATGCGTTGCACAGACGGAGATCTTATTGAAAGCATGCAGCACGCTGACGACTCAATCCGATCCACTATAGGGCAGTTGAAGGACGAAACATCCGTGGGCAATAACAACGGCCTACAACGGGACTACGTTTTAGAAAATAACGTTTTATTTAGAAAAGTAAACGGTCAAAACAAAGTTGTAGTGCCACGTCAGTCTCGCTGGTCAATCGCGCAAACTTTTCATGATAACAACGGTCATGCCAACTATAATAAAACCTATGACGCCATAAGGGAAAAGTATTGGTTTAGTGGTATGAGACGGTTTGTGCAGAAGTACGTCGGTGGTTGCATATCATGTCAGTACGCAAAGAAACCGACGGGTCGTAAAGTAGGATTATTACATCCTATAGAGAAGGTAGCTGTACCGTTTCACACCGTTCACGTGGACCACCTCGGTCCATTCTGTAAAAGTCCATCAGGCAAAATGTACATACTCGCCATTATAGACGCATTCACACGTTTCATCTGGATTGAGGCGGTACGCGACGCTGGATGTGATAACGTATTAAAGACATTCGATCAGTACATTAAAACGTTCGGATTGCCGAGCCGTATAATCAGCGATCGTGGTAAAGCCTTTGACTGCCATGAGTTCAAAAGGTATTGTCGTGATAGGCAAATCAAACACGTACTAACCGCGGTGGCAAGTCCAAGGGCTAATGGGCAAATTGAGCGGTTCAATCGTACGATATTGGATGCTCTGGTCGCCTACCTCGGAGAAGAGGATCAGAACCGTTGGGAAGAATATTTGCCCAAGGTACAGCTCGGGATTAATTCCAATACCAATAATAGTACAGGGAAGTCACCACTGGAGTTACTATACGGTTTCCGACCACGGCTGTCGGGAGACATCGTTGTACCTACAAGGTCTGATATTAGCTCTCTTCGGGCTGGTGCTATTACTCGCTCTCAGGAGGCTGCCCGGAGGTCAAAAATCAATTTTGATAAAAAGAGACGTGAGGGCGCTCCATTTAAGGAAGGCGATCTCGTCCTGGCTGAACGTAAGGTATTTAAGAAAGGTTTACGCAGCGGCAAGCTTATGCCTCGTTTCGATGGTCCTTATACCGTGCGCAAGGTTTTACCTCATGATCGTTATTTAATCAAAAGTACCACCTCTCGTGGTCGTCCTTACGAAAACGTTCTTGCCGGAGATAAGCTCAAGCTTTTACATTACTCTGACGAGTTAACTTCCGATACTGATTGATAACAGGATGGAAGTTGTTTATATTATGTTTTCTTTTCCTTTATAATTAGATATTGTAGTTAATAGTTTCAACTATCATTATAAGACTAACATAATATATACTATGGTTAATTCACATTAAATAATAATCTACCTACCGGGTTGCACGTTAAACGTGTTAATATGCTTGCCCTAACGTCACTATAACAGGCAGTTGAATAATTGTTACTATTAAACACATGTGTGTGTAATTGTGTGTGCAATGTGTACTGACAGTTGGTGGTGGATGTCAAGATGTTTACAGTACATAGTTTTCAATATATTCATTTACTTAATGTAAATACTGTTAAAGTTGTGAGCCACTACTCTGTGGCCGCTGCAATTGTTCATTTAATATAATATATTCATTTGATTAATGTGAATGTTGTTATTAATTGTGAGTCACTAAACTGTGACTGCTGCAATCGATGATCTGGTTATAACATAAGGGTACGCTGCTAAATATTAAGCGCTAAATTGAACATGCATGAAAGACTAATACCGTATTGGTTTGGTCGTTTAAACGAAGGCCTTCTCAGACTGGTGGATGATACAGTGTGTCGTTCCTGTCGATGGGCGCATTTATAAAGTGTCAGTCACTTGTAACAGATACGCAGTGTCGTCACCGTCGATAGACACATTGGTAAAGTGTCATCTGCAGATGATAGACAACAGGATCGGCACATCCAATGTCATCATCTGATAGACACATTCATAAGGTGTCGTCTGATATAACCACGATAGATGCTCAGCTCGTCGTCGTCTGACAGACACATTCATAGGTGTCCTCATTATCTTATAGTGCCAGACACATTGAGAAGTGTCACGACAGTGTCTCATGTTCTGACTGTCTAACAGACGTGTCGATATACCTACACTCTTCAATTCTGTTTTTCGTGAGATTAAGAACTCACACTAACCAGTTGACATCGAGAGTCGGTATTATTAGTTCCAGGATAGGCTACCCGGGACGGGCAGCTTCATCAGGAAAGGCCGACTGAAAGAGCGAAGGGATGCATCTATCGCTGCGCGGGCGCGCGGGGCGAGAGGGGTGAGGTACGACGCCGGTGCGAGCGGGCGCCCCGCTGCATTTCGGCAGTGAGAAAATGCTAATTGGGTCAAGATCACGCATGTTATCGGTCCGACGTTCCTCTCGCGAGTGGATTAAATGATTATCTGTGAATATATATGTGATAACTATTAATCGACTTTACTTTCTGAGTTTCCTTTCAGAAGATTCACTTCTTCTGCGAGGAGGGACTCCACGCACTACTTTTTATTTGATGAGAGACTGATAAAATAGGACATGAAGAATAGCAAGAAATCGAGTGATTTCACTCCAATATAGTGCAAAACAAATGGTCAAAAAGTGCTTCTTCATTTCTACGTCATGATCAACAGTAATAGTTAGTATTTGATTAGAAATATCACAATATTGTGCAACTGTCAACTAGTAACATGTTCTATCTAGGTGGACCTTGGTCAGCGATTACCTTTATTTCGTGTACACTCAAGGGCACAAACATGTAACACAGCAAACTCCGAACGCGTTTTTCTCGTCGAGACAATTGGTGATTTTCTCGTAGACACAATTAAAATTTTGAAAGCTGAATCTTAAAAGTATATGTGCGAAAATACTTTACGCAGAAAAACTACATCTTATGGAGAAAATCTTGGATAAATTCCACAAAATGGTAGTCCAACTTTTTTGTCCATGCGTGTCAATACTGTACAAATCTATGTAGTACCATGACTAGCATAATTTCCTGAGACAGTGTTGTTAAGTCAATGACCCAATAATTATTAAAATTTTGCGTCAGAGCAGCAATTTAACTAGCCCATCATGAGTCATTTAATTATGGTTCAATTTTCACAACTTAAGTACGTCTGATTCATGGTAGAAATTGCGTTCCTACTTGAGACACACGAACTTGGTCTTCTGCGGTGTATTAATAGAATACGAGCATAAAGTACTCCTCTAGAGAACAAAGCATGGGTTAGGTAATAACAACAAAACATTTTTTTTCTTGTTGCTATTGTTTATTTTTGGCCAATTATAGCTGAATATTAGGACTGTTTAGTATGTTTGATTATTCTGCTAATTACATGATTCTTCATCCATATAGTGACGGTTCAAAGTACTTCTTGAAGAATAAAGCTCAGCTTTTTTTTTCTATTTTAATAATTTACACTAGTATTTTTTTTGGCCAATTATAATTTGTGATGAGGACTTTGGAATCTGTTTGATTCTTTTGTTAATTACATAATAATTCCTCATCCATATAGTGAGGGGTCAAAGTGAATAATGCTTAGCATTTTTCTATTTTTGCAGTAATTTTTACGTTTTGGCTCATTAGGTACAGTTTTGTGTGCGAACTTTATAAATATAAGAACACCTTTCAAACGAAACCAATTTTATCAAAATCGGTTCATCCGTTTAGGAGCTACGATGCCACAGACAGATACACAGATACACACGTCAAACTTATAACACCCCTTCGCCCCTCTGTTTTGGTCGGGGGATAAAAATGTTATAATCGTGTGTTAACTGCGCGATCCATAGCAAGCCAGTCAACTGAGCAAAGTCTCATAGGTGCAAAGTTATCATGTTAAGCATTATACTTAATTTTAGGGTTATACCCACTTAACACCACGAGGTACCCGTCTTTGATATAACTGATCAGGATCGCCGCCGCGCCGTTCCGATGGTAAACTATTACAAGGCTTACAAATAATCATTGCAACAAGACTGACTGAACCAGACATCATCAGGTCTTCGAGCAAGGCAGTAGGTCCTGCAGGAGTCACCAGCTAGAGGGAACCTTATCTCCTAAATGTAAGGTAACAGACACTCACTGGAAGAATCCTGCGGCATGAGAGGCCTCTTGATAGTCTGTTGTATGGCAGCAAACCTGCCGTAGCGGTCTTCGTGCGTGGTGGCGACGACGCAATACGTCCTGTCAGGAGTCACCAGCTGGAGAGAACCTTATTTCCTAGATGTAAGATAACAGACACTTACTGGAAGAATCCTGCGGCGTGAGGGGCCTCTTGATAGTCTGTTGTATGACAGCGAGCCAGCCGTCGCGGTCCTCGTGCGTGGTGGCGGCGAGGCAGTACGTCCTGTCAGGAGTCACCAGCTGGAAGGGGAACCGCGCGTCCTTGCAACCGTTGCCTGTGTTGGATACTTTGATGCAGTAACCATTGGATTCGTGGCCTGAGAAAGAAAAACACACAACAAGACTTATAGAGGATCAAATAAAATTAATCAGTGAAACTTCACAAATATGAGAGTGTTACAGTGTGCTTTATGCGCCCAATGTCATTTGATAGCCCCTGTCAATGCCATTTGATTGACAAGACAGGAGAGCTCTTGAAAAGACAGTCATAAACTGTATAGTATAGGATCCCCCTATATAACGACCTTCACCGAGCTGGTTATTGGATGAAACTTATTTTATATTAAATTTAATATGTCAATCAATATATTGCATATGGGTTGCCTAAAAAATTTCAGTCAGGACATTTTTTTTTTTTTTTAACTTTTCACCGGTTTGGTTAATAGACAAATTCCATACCAATCGAAAGTATAAAGCCCATAGAATATGCAAACGTTAGGTTGCCTTTTCTTTTCCCGTCACAACTCTCGGGTAGGCAGGTATAAACAGGTAAATCGATACTAGTAACTTGCACCAGTCTGGTTAATGAATTAAAAAAGGCAACCTAACGTTTGCATATTTTATGGGCTTTACACTTTCGATTTATATGGAATTTGTTAATTAACCAAACCGGTGAAATGTTTCAAAAATTTTTGTTCAAAAAATTTTTTTTAATCATATCCTGGACTGAAATGTTTTAGACAACCCATATGCAATATATTTATTGACATATTAAATTTAATATAAAATAAGTTTCATCCAATAACCAGCTCGGTGAAGGTCCTTGTATGGCGGGATCTTAGGCCAGTAGTGATAAAACGAGATCGCAGTGTTAGTTCCGATTAAGGCCACACGCCAAAATAACGATGCAGCACTACAATATAATATCTAATCATGATAAAAAAAAAACAAGTTATTTTCTCAACTCGTTAGTAACAACAGCTGATTACTAGGTTAACGACCGTGGGTAGCGTTATCTTGCAATTAACGCCGAAATTAATCGTTACTTAACTTTGAGCTAAATTGATTAAATAAGCTCCATACGAATTTAGACTGTGCGAATACCAAGTACTTTTTTTTTAAATGGCTCTATTTAAAATTATAAAGCTCACATTACAGATGCTTAATTAATTAAGTAATCAGTCTTCATAGTTTTTATTTCTTTCTTTTCCGTGTGGTTAGTGTCTAGCGTGGTGTCAGAGTTTTTATGCCACCCATGGACCTCTGACTTGGCTTTACATGCCGTCGACAAATATCTCTCAGGAATGTTTGGTTTCCTCACGATGTTTTCCTTCACCGAAGCAAGTGATAAATTTTATTGTACGTTAGGCACATGAATCCGAAAAATCAGAGGTGGGTTCGAACTTGAGACCTATGACATAACAGTCCGACGGTTACATCACTAGGCTATCACTTTCATCATCATCATCATTTCAGCACAAAAGACGTCCACTGCTGGACATAGGCCTCCTCCAAGTGTCGCCACATTGATATTTTGGGGGGTTTTGCCAAAATCGCCACGCTTTGCAGGCGGGTTGGCGATCGCAGTACAGTTGTTATAAAAGCACAGACAACGTTGCTGCGCATTCTCTGGCAAATCCCTTAGTCGCCACTTACGACACCCACGGGAAGATATGGGATGGTGCTATTCTTTACGTCCGACACCATACAGTAGCTATCACTTTACAGATGCTTAGTTAAGTAATCATTCTTCAAAGGTTTTATATAACTTACCAACGAAAATCTCGCCCTTCGGATAAGCGTCAAGTGGCTCATCATGGTACATCAGCTTCCTATTGTCCAACGTGAACCATCGACGCCTATGAGCGTCCGAGGGTCGGGGACCAGTCTTCCACAGCCAGCCTTCACGGGCGAAGTCCTTGGGGAGACGGAGAACCAGGTCTGATTGGGGCATCGATGGAAACGCTACCTGGAGGAGGTGCAATTGAGCGCAGCGGATTGCTGTGTACCTGTGGATGATTGAAGGAATTGTTAGTGGTCATCGGAAATACTAAATAATATAAGGCTAAGCCGTGCTTGCCGAGGTTGGTCCGTGGATGGGTGACCATAATTACATAACGAGTTTTCTCCGTGCCTGGGAAAGCACGTTAAGGCGTTGGTCCCGGCTGTCATTTGTAGATCTTTGACAGTTGTTAAGAGTAGTCAGAAGCCAAAAGTCTGACATCCAGTCTTCGAAAAGGGTATCGTATTACCCAGTTACTGGGTTATGGAGGTCAGATAGGCAGTCGCTTCGTGTAAAATACTGGATTACTCAGCTGCATCCGGTTAGACTGGAAGCTGACCCCAAGATAGCTAGGAAAAGGCTAGGCAGATGATGATTGGAAATACTAAACAGATGTTTCAGAAGAAAACTAATCTTAATTTTTTTGTTTTTGCTAGTTTAGCAGATTATTTTAGTAATTTTTAGCACCCCGCGATCGGCAACTGCATTGCAGAATCGTGTAAAGGACACTGTTCGGCGTTATTTAAACGTTTATGTGACTGGCACTCGTGCAAATTATTGATCCAACCTATTGTGAGAAAGAATTGAAGATGGGTTTAAACGTGGGAAAAAGGTACGTTACAACGGTTCCTTTACTTTACAGGTGCTAGTCCGGATTTGATGTGACATGTCTGGCTTTTGGTCTTTTCATCTGGCCTTTATCCGAACTTGTTTTTACTTACTTTGACAGGGTTTCCGTCAATTTATTAACATAGCAACTAACATTTTCATTCATCCAAAAATAAATTGACGGAAACCCGGTCAAAGTAAGTAAAAACAAGTTCGGTTCTGGGCATTTTTTGCCATTCGGTTTTAAGTCAGGACTTTTCAAATTCCTTAGTGGTAATCCTAAATGAGTAAGTTCAACCTCCGAGGCCGGGAGCTAATTATTACTATTTAGGCTGAGTCAACATGTTGAAGGTTCATTTTACACGTGTAAGAATTAATTATATTATAAACAAACAAAATTAATATATGCGCATACACATTATACACCTTAATATGCTTTCATTACAAGCTCTTGGCACATACGATTAAGTATAAATCTCGCTACATACTAAAGCTAATCTCTCGCGGGATGAAGGACAGAATTTGATCGCGCTTATTACGGTTCAATTTGATGCGAATATTTTTTTTAATATTTATTTACTGAAATTACAATACAGAGGTGTTACTTAAGACTAAACTCGCTAAACTTTTACGTTTGATGGCGAGAGGCGCTCTTTTATACAACAATGAAAAAAAATATATAATATAATTATATTATATAGCGAAAAAAATATCAGCTGCCCCATACAAAATTTCAATACCTATTCGACCCAAATGTATGGGGCAGCTGATATTTTGTTCGCTATAACGATGTTTGTACGATGGAGAAAGATGTTCAATTTGATGGTCTGTATGCACACCCTTAAGTATATACCCTTTCCGTTACACCCTGTATACTAACTAATTATATATTAAACTTACTTATTATTATTATGTTATGGCTAAATCTTATATAATGTATTAATTTCTAGTTGCAATCCTGTATATATATTTTTTTTAAATGTTGTAATAGTCGTGTGACTTCCTAATAATTAAAACAATCGACGACGAAGTTACGGCCCGTGCGGGATTTGCCGCAGTGTGGCCAGAGGTTTATGGTCATAGGTAGATAGAAATATACGCATCCTTCTTCCCTCCCATGCCTAGTCGCGCAAAAAGGGTAATTTATGGCAACTATTTGTTACGTTTACGTTATTTACATATCAAGATCATAAAAAATTATGGGAATTCCTTGAAGTACTCTCTCAAGGCTGGAGCGAATTTAAATAATTATTTAAATATTCCATTTTAGGTTTCGTTTTTTTTGCTTTATGGATCCATAGATGTCACTTTTTACTATTTAATTCGGATTTAGTGTCCATTTAGTCACGGTTAGTGTGAATTTACGCTATCTCTTAATTAATTAACATAATATTTTCTGATTCTGACAAGTGTAGAAATTTTTATTTTATTATTTGTTTTTCTAGATTTAGTGGCTACCTTTCTTTACTACTAAAGTATGCTAATTTAATGGCACAACATTTAATTATCGACCTTTGCATGAAATTTAAGCGCGACTTCAATCAACGTAGAGGCACCCTTATTGCAGCATAAGTTACTTTGGTAGAATTTCTCAATTGAAACGGAACACCATCAGGAGTCAGGGCGTTCCAGAGCTGTCAGTGTTACCATTGTTGTGATAGTTTGAAAGTGGCGCTTGTTTAAGAAAAATCGAAAAGGTTTCGCTGGTCTTGTTAAGGACGGATGAAACGCTTGTGACCAAAAGAGTGACTCACTCTTCTAGTCTAACTCTTTTAGTCACATTCATTCCCGTACTCTCTCCATCAAAATGAATTCCCATCATGGAAATGAGAATGAGGAAGGTCCAAGAAAAGATGGATAGATTGTGTGAGGAATGATATGAAAGAGAAAGGAGTAAATAGTACCGTGACGTCTGACAGGGGAAAAGGGGAGAAGGGAAGAAGAACACGTGTTGCACCGACCCCAAGTAGAATGGTACAACGGCAGGAAGCCAGGAAAGTGATGATGATTCATCATCATCATCATCATTTCAGCCGAAAGACGTCCACTGCTGGACAAAGGCCTCCCCCAAGAAGGGGGGGTTTTGCCATAATCGCCACGCTTGGCAGGCGGGTTGGCGATCGCAGTACGGTTGTTACAAAAGCACAGAGAACGCTGCTGCCCATTCTCTGCTAAGTCCCTTAGTCGCCTCTTACGACACCCACGGGAAGATATGGGATGGTGCTATTCTTTACGTCCGACACCATACAGAACTGCGATGATGATTCGCAGTTATAATATTGAACCCCGTATAAGTGTTCAAAACTCAAACTCAAAGAGTTTATTTCAATTAGACCATAACAGGCACTTTTGAAAGTCAAATAACAATAAAACACAAAGCTACAGTCCCAGTCACAAGGCATAATAACTTGTGAAAGTACTGTAGATGCCCATTTCAAAGCGTAGATCTCTATGGAGAAGTTTAGGCAAGAAACTCCATGGACACTCTTTTAAATCAAAATATGTTACAAAATCTTGGGTTAGGTTCATCAGAATTACAAATATGTAAGGATGTAGAAATGAGCGTCCAGAGTGTAATGATGTCGTTCAGTTTTATTGGTGAAATCCGTCTATACGACAAAAGGAGAGATAGATATTTCTAGCCAAAAAAGACTTACCAATTGCTTATAACTTCAGGGTCCTCATGATACACGTAAATGTGCCGTGTGGAGCCGTCCTTCATAAACGTCAGTTGCATCGAGTTCATGTGACCGATCTTAGACGGCGCAAACGCAACGTTTAATTCTGACAGTTTGAGCACACCCTTAGGTTCCTTGTTCTCCCTTACGTGATATCTGGGGATAAGAAACATATTATCTTAACACAGTTTAAGGATTTTTTCGCACTGATTAATTAAATTCCCAGTTTATTAAACACACAGGTGCTTTTTAAAGTGCCTACAAGAAGTCCCAAATCTGAAAGACCAGCTAGGTTCCTAGGCTATGTTTAATAACAAAACCTTTTCAATAGAATAAGAGTACAAGAAATATGTTACACAAGGTTGAAAGTTGATTGAAGTTTAGTCACAAAATCAATCGGATTTCTTTTCACTTGTGAAAATTTTACTGTATTAAAGAAATATTTTAAAGGCGGGAACAGATTCGGCATGCATTTAATTTCACCACAACCTGCCTAACCTGCTAGCTCTGTAAAAAAATACAAAATATAATTATACAAGGTTTTGTTTTGCATCCTCGTCAAATTCAAGGAGAGGTTACTATGCTAATGATTCTCGTCCCGAATCAATAATAGGTCATTTTTATATTATTTTCTTATTCACTAAAATCGGGAAGTGTGAACCACCCGTGTTTAAAACGCGGCCCGTCTGATTCTCGCTCCCACACATACAAACAATCTCAAACGCTTATTCGATAATTTCTTATTCCCTAAACCACGTTAAGGGGGTTATTCTGAAACACTGACAAACTTAAACTAAAAAATCATAGTTTATTAATAATTAACTAGATATCGTAATTTTAATTGATTATTTATGTCCTTTGTGACGACCTCCTGAATTTTGACGAGGTTGCAAAACAACATCTTGTATACTAGCATTTTTTTACAAACGTTTTTTTACTCCTGTGTTATCCCCGAAGGTTTAGGCAGGGCTGTACCTAAAAGTACACCCACATTTCGCCAGTTATGTTTTTGTAAGTCCCACGTTATAGGGGGCGAGCCTATTGCCATCAACCGGGCTTAAATCCAGACTCCGTGGCTGCTACTGAGAAATTCCTGATGGAAAAATCCAATAACACTTTGCCCGACCCGGGAATCGAACCCAGAACCATCGAAACATGCTCAGCAGTCGCGCTTGCGACCACTAGACCAACGAGGCAGTTGCAGTTATTTTTCCTTTGGGACCGTCCATTAATCACGTGAGGCTTGAAAGGGGGGGAAAGGGGTTGACAAAAATCACGAAATATCACAAGGGGGGAGGGGGTGTTGTAAGATATCACGTGTATTATTTTTTTCGTCAAAAGCTGGATTTCTAAACCGAAAAGCGGCGTGTGGTGTGACCTTGACTCGCCATTGCCAGGCAACGAATGAAGTACCTTTAATGAAAGATAATATTCTTAAAATTTTAAGATTCTTTGTAGGTACTGAAAAAATCATGTGATTTTGGGTGGGGGCGGGAGGGGGGAGTAAGTCTTAAACCTCACAACGTAGGGGGAGGAAGGGGGTTAAAAAATGCTAAAAAACATCACGTAATTAATGGAAGGCCCCTTTCATGATATTCGTTTGTGCCAATCTTATGCTCAAGATAGCGAAAGTTGACCATCTAATCAATTAATTGTTTAAAAAACAACTGTTTTGCAAATCAACCAAATGAACTATGTAACCATATTATGACGTACCGTGACGTTTGTTTGTTCGACTTGTTTACTTCTAACCATGTTATTCACCTACACTAGGCAAATGCAGTACTTAAGTATTAGTTTCACGAACATTTACAATGGAACTACGTCACTATGTACCTGTTAACGTACCAGTATTTTTTTTTTATTTGTACCTAAGTTACGTCACTTTTTAGGAATAACACAATGTGGTGCAATATAGGCCGAACATATTCTCGCCTTGAACTTTCCGTTTCAACCCTGTAACTGCTACCGCCGAAAACTTTCGGCGACGAAAAAAGAATTCGAAATAAAGTCGACGACAAAATCGGACACGAGTGTTTTGCAAAGCACACATAGTTAGACACAGAACATTTAACAATTAAACCAAATAGATACTATCCACGTGCATATAGACGTATCTTAATTTCATAGAGAAAATACATACATATTTATGTCACCGTTGCTGATACAGCTTCTCTTACCATGAAAGCCAGAGTATGACTACATGCAACATAGATGGCACTGATTTGATGATAATTCTGCACATGAAAATGGGCCTTAATATGGGGTGATAGGGATTAACGTCTGTTTAAAACTTCTACCTACATTCGAGATCGTTAACTTTTGAATATTGGAACTTCCGTTTAAATTTCGCTTTCGTTCTTACCTCAAAGGACCAAAGTTTTTGACGCGGAGACGATCGATTAACCGATCGAGACAACCAGTTGTACGGCCGCAGCCGTCAGTAGCGGGATGATACCTAAGAACCAGTCCGGATATGTTTAAGCTAAACTACTGCGATAAAAAACTAGCTTTAGTGCTCGTTACTATAAGGGACAAATTGCATTGAACACGGAAAAGTACTTTTGTAGTCTACTGTTTAATTTAGTAAACTTTTATAGATGTCTTACCAATTTTTTGCCTCCCGTTGCAAATTATTGTATTATTCGATTGTTTAAACTTACACATATTTACTAATTGGATTACTAATGAAACATTTTTATTGTAAACAAACGTCAGGGAATTACCCACCGTCGATTGTAGTAAAGGAATGCGATATGTCAGCAAAGTATAAATCAAGTAACAAGGTAATGTGCTTCATGTATGTACTTTAAATCTCTTTTGATAAGTGTTTTTTTTTCTATTATGACCAAATCATCATGGTGTAGTAATGATAGTGGTGGCTGAAGTGATACTTCACTTTTTTTTATCAAGTCTCATCTGTTTTTACTTGGTAAATAAATAAAATGTTCACGAATCATATTGTTCAATTTAGACGTGTTGAAAAGTAGTTTTATTTAATTTATTCTACGCCCAATTATACCTCTAATTTATTTATCATCTAATTATGTACAAATCGTTTAAGTACACGGCGCTAACAAACAACACAGCAAAGTCGAATAACCTAATAACAAGGTGAAGGATATCTTTCAACACAATGTCAATGTTCAGTGACGTGTCGTCTCAACATGACTTAGTAACTGTCCATTAAATAAGGCTTAGTTTATTAATATAAGCTACTTCACGCAAAACTATGCTAAATTCATGACATATCGCAATAGTGTTTGCCTCGGATATTATATCTGGAGTGAGAAAATGCGGGAGAGCAGTCAACGTGGCAAACAATTTGGTGCGTTCATAATTACGTAGTAGGTCAACATTTGTTCAAGACTTGACGTAGTATTGCAATAAGAGGTGTGGAACTTTTCGTGTGTGTGTGTACGTCACACATTTACCCACATTTTTTTCTATGAAACCCATTTTATCTTACTTTATCGTCTATCTGGAGATAAAGAAGCGCGCCGTCACCGAGTTGGGACATTTTCTTCAAGTATTTCATCAACCAGAGACAGTTTTATTATAATGTTTGATATGTAACAACTTAACACATTTACAAATATCGTATTGT
Organism: Cerastis rubricosa; assembly: GCA_949152445.1. Taxonomy (NCBI): domain Eukaryota; kingdom Metazoa; phylum Arthropoda; class Insecta; order Lepidoptera; family Noctuidae; genus Cerastis; species Cerastis rubricosa. The sequence continues at coordinate 8,567,113 of OX424542.1, read as the reverse complement.
GCATAACAAGTTTAAAAATAGCTCATTATTTCATTACTGAGTAATTATATTTCGTGTTGTTTGAGAGTCGAGGCAAATATGTATCTATTTATGAAAATTAAATATTGTCATGAAACAACGTTATTTGGGCACGGTTTGTAAGATTTGTTTAATTTAAAACTCCACCCGACTGGGGTAACTTTTAAATTGTAAAGTAGGTAACAGGAAAAATATAGGTACATATTTATAGCCATTGCTGAATTGAATACATAGCTCTCTTTCTCATATCGAAAACTTACAAGTCCTCGCTTAAAATCCTGTCGAGTTGTTGAATATTTGCTACTAGACAGCTAATAGGATAAACATGAGGAATAAGTACAAAAGTACTTATAATGCTTACGTTTTGCAGTCCTGCCTGACGACCACATGACCATTAATTTTCCTGTTATGATAACAATTTTAATTGCAACGATTTTCCGGTAAAGACAGAATACGGGAAGATTAAAATATTGCGCTGACCGTTGAATGATTCGTGAGGAAAGAGATGGTGTTGAGTTTGAACGAACTTGTAAATGAAATAAAGATTTGAATCTGACTATGATTATAAGCCAATGTGTAAGCTGATGTATGACCAATATTATTTATAGACATATAAACAGGCAGACATAACTATTAGAAAAAAAATGTTACCAGCACGAATGATATTTGAATAGATGACGTTCACGAGCGTTCTTATACTATTATATTAGTAACAAAATGCGACGCAACTGGTTATCTTTCACATAAAGCTTTTATAGTAAACATGGGGATTGCACTTGTTCATTTTGACCGCATTCTGTCGACAAGTAGAATATAAAGTAACTGAATACGCGATGTAACGCGTCCTTATTTGAAGCCAGTGAACGCGAGCAACTGCGTTAGCACGAGCAGGGTTAAGTGTTTCGGCGAATCGATGTTCGAATGCGGCCAACGACCAAATGTAATTGTGTCATTATGTTCAGTTAACGATACATTTTGACTCACTTAAGGGTGTCCTCATTCTCACTTAAGACGAACTTCCTCAGCTGGTACCGGCTATCCTCTTTGCCGCGTTTCATGAGGAACCCTTCCATCGTGCCAGATAGATAACTCTGACGTTCAGGGTGGCAAAATTCTTCACGTTCATATTTTGCTCGGATCCACTGCTCAATCAGTACTCTGGAAAATATTAGCGGTATTTTGTGTAATAGGTCGATTTATTATTAGCAAAATGTAGGTACTTACCCATGCTTTAGTTTGGGAATACCCAAATAATAATCAGCGTGAAAGCCCATAAATGTATGTTACAAAATAATGATGTTTATTTCCTTGTAACAAATATTTCCTCGAATACATTTGTAACAGTAGGCAAGTTGTACATTGTGCAAGGCTCTCCACTTTCTATATAAAATATCTTCAATTTCAAAACTTTGTTTTCAAATCCAGAATAAACATTTTGTAAACATTTTATTTCCGGCCTATCATTTATGTTATGGGAGAGAGATAAAACTATGTAGGTCAAGTTTTGATATTATTGATAATTCATGTTATGATTTACGATTCTTGGCAATAATATGGCCTATGTAGAGAACTAAATATATAACGAAACGGTTACTCCCATTCCTTGATGAAAAAGACACAAATGTGTTCTATAGTTTTTGCTGATTCTTACTTGTGCCATTTTCGTGGTTAGTGTAGCTTATTTTCTTGCAATAGTTAGTGGGAAATAAAAAAATGTTTTAGTATAAGATGAGAAGTACTTTTTTAATTGTAAAATACACAAAAAAAATGTTTAAAATAAGGAAAGGATAATTTTGGTGCCCAGTAGGCTTTTTAAAATTTAGTACTGCTTTCCTCACGGTACTAATTAAGGCAACAAATACCATAATTGTCCCAGGTATAAAAGTCCATAAACTAAAAATACTGTTTCACGATACCATTATTTATTTTGTTTATGACTCGTTCCAGTTTTTAATTAGAATGGGAATTCCTACAGTAATACTGGTATAATTACTTTTATGAATAATACTGGCAGTGGCATGTTTCTATGGCTAATGAGGGCAATATATGTCGTCAACAGTGTGGTTGTTTTATTTTGAAATAATAAGTAGTTAGACCTACGTAAGTCATCCGATAGCTGACTATTTTTAGCAGGACCGCAATAGACTCCTTCTAGATAATGTATTTCTACTTACTAATTAATATTACACAATTTAATTTAAATGTTAGTTGTTAATAGAAGTTCTAATAAAATGACGCCTAAGGTCAAAACGAGATAAAAAGTTGTGAGGAGAGAATCGGCAGTGTAAATTACAAAATCGTACCAAAATCACGGATTTACATTTATTTATAATAGTTGGCGGTCTGTATTTTCTTCATCATCATGATCTGGTGGCGTAGCATAAAGTCTTAAAACATTATTGTTTCATTCTTATTCCAGAGTGGGAAAGAGACAGGGCTATACAGGACGTCTAGCTCCATCTCTTTTCCACTCTGGAATAAGAATGAAACAATAATGTTTTAAGACGTCACAGTAGCCTATTTCAACTATGTTGGGTTTGGCTTCCAGTCTAATCGGATGCAGCTGAATACCAGATTTTTACATGGAGCGACTGCCTATCTGATCTCCACAACGCAGTTAGTACGACACCTCTTGTTGGCTGTAGTTCCTTCATACCCCATGGACTAAAGGCGTAAGTAAGCTTAGGAATGGCTGAATTGACAGTTTTTTTTCTTTTTGTCACTTACTGTGGATCATTCCAGTTAGGTCTTCTGTAGCACGGTGGAACTCTTTCCTCGTATTTATTCTTGGCTGCGTTGTTACCGACCTCCTTCATCCTTTGCACCTGAGAGTCCTCCCAGCGGTCCAGTTTCAGGTGCTTTACTTTGCTTATGTGTGCCCCCATGCTGCGATGGATACTGGCACATCGCATGCATATGAAAATGCCGAGGTTGTATGAAGCCCAATCAGGGTCTAGAAAAAAGAAGAAAAAAAATACCATTATAATCTGGATCGCCTCAAACTTCGAATGGATTGGTTTTTAAAAGCTTTTATTTCTAGGCAAGCGTGGTTGCAGCCAAACGCAAGCCTATTTTTAGTATAAAAAATAAAAAGAAGGATATTTATTTATTTTACTATTTATGTACACACAGTAGGCAAAACAGGAAAAAAAACCTGCCAAGTGCGAGTCGGTCTCGCCCACAAAGGGTTCCGTACCATTATTTATAAAAATTAAAAAAAAAAAAAATTTTTTGTATGGGAGCCCCCCTTAAATATTTTTTTTCTGTTTTATTATTTCTTGTTATAGCGTCAACAGAATTATATAATCTGTAGAAATTTCAACTGGCTAACTATCACGGTTCACGAGATACAGCCTGGTGACGGACGGACGGACGGATAACGAAGTCTCAATAATTTGGTCCCGTTTGACCCTTTTGGGTACGGAACCCTAAAAAGAAGGATATTTATTTATTTTACTATTTATGTACACACAGTAGACAAAACAGGAAAAAAACAAGAAATATTAGAGTACAAAGGTACTGCTTATTTTATTTCATATGAAATTTCTGCCAGCAGACCTGCAAAAGGAGAAATGAGAAAAAGAACAACTACAAAAATTTAAATTCGAGAGCATAATTCTTTCTCGACTATCTCTGTTGGGGTCAGCTTCCAGACCAAGCGGATGCAGCTGAAAACCTCTATTTTACATGGAGCGACTGCCTATCTGACCACCACAATCCAGTTAAACCTTGTTATACCATAATCCTTGGTTAAGACTGGCTAGACCTTCGGGCTTCTGACTAACCTGGCATTAAGGACAGTCAGAGAATTGGAAAATTAAACTGGAGAGCCTCTCCTGCAGTTTCATTTCTATAAATGTGAACATTTTAATGATGTTTGTTTACATCCTTAAAAGGACTTTGTTAAACTGTTACAAGATAATGCTAGGAATAGCTGGGAATAGCTGATAAGATTATAATTATGTATGTTTATTACGTAATTTAAACAGCTATGCTTGTTCATATTTAAAACCATTATACATCCTAAATTGACATACTTATATATATTTCTTCCGTCAGTTATGTTTTAGGTCCCTTGCAGCCGGGCATAAATCCAGACTTCAAGCTTCTAATGAGAAACTCCTAATAACCCTTTACCCCACCTGGGAATCAAACCTTCAACCTAATGCTCACTAGCAGCGCTTGTGGTTATTTAACCAACGAGACAGTTAATTCAATAACTTTTCATTTAGTATTACGATCTTTATTTGAGAGCAGCGGTGGCCAAGTGGTGGCAGCCCCGACTTACGAGCATTAAGTCGTAGGTTAGAACCCAGGCAGGCGCATTACTTTGTGTAATTTATTTTATCACCGGTGTTCTCAAAACGGTGAAGGAAATCATCGTGAGGAAACCGGCATGTCCTAAAACTAAAAATTCGATGACATGTGACCTACCAACCAGCACTGAGCCCGCGTGGTGGATTAAAGCCCAATCCTTCTCATTGAGAGGAGGCCTGTGTCCCAGCAGTGGGGACATTATAGGCTGACGATGATGATGATCTATACTACTCTATAAATAGGAAGACTGGCTCGTTGGTCCAGTGGTTACAAGCACGACTCCTGAGCATGAGGTCTTGAGATAAATTCGCGCGACGATAGTTAATAATCTTATATATTATATGTATAAAATTCTCGTGTCACATTGTTAGTTACCATACTCCTCCGAAACGACTGAACCGATTTGTATGAAATTCTGTGTGCATATCGGGTAGGTTGTTCTGTATGGTGTCGGACGTAAAGAATAGCACCATCCCATATCTTCCCGTGGGTGTCGTAAGAGGCGACTAAGGGACTTGCCAGAGAATGGGCAGCAGCGTTCTCTGTGTTTTTGTAACAACCGTACTGCGATCGCCAACCCGCTTGCCAAGCGTGGCGATTATGGCAAAACCCCCGTTATGCCAATTTGGCGACACTTGGGGGAGGTCTATGCCCAGCAGTGGACGTCTTTCGGCTGAAATGACGATGATGATGATTTTTTTTCTTTTGTGAGAAATCTTTACCCCTTATAAGGTCCCCAAAAAAATTTTTATACGGCGTCTCGCCAAGGCACGCTACGCCACTGTATTGGATAGACCTCTGACTAACCCTTCGAGGATTACACGCGTGATGTTCCGTAAATGTAAATAGGAAGAAGAGTCTACGTATTGAAACATCTACATGGAAACAGCTAAAACAGTTTCACATTGTTTGTCTGTTTGTAAACGTCACTCTTTTAAACTAGTATTCGGTTGAATGACTTTCATAGAGGTAAACAAACAAGTTATCTATCTTTACTACTTTTTGTGTTTATGTATTGACTCCGTAGAATCTAGTAAAGATATATAGATCTGATAGATTTTAGAGTATTAAAAATACAGTCGAATGAGAAGCTCCTCTTTTTTGAAGTCGGTTAAAAATGGACAGGGTTTTAGCCATCTCGTAGAGTAGACTTATCGGATTCCCTGGATTTTATTTACTCTGTAGTCCTGAATTCGCTTCTGGACGTACAGATTGATACAAGATGAGAAATACAATTTGATAGCGCTAATTCCAGCTAGTAAAAATAAGGAGCTTTTTTAACTGCACCTGAACTGTGCAGCAGTAGAAGGTAGGCTAAACCCAGCCTTCATTCAACAAAGCAATTTCAGTGTATGAACAAATCAAACGATTAATGGTTTGATTTGTTCATACACTGAAATTGCTTAAAATAATCGTTTGATTTGTTACACGTAACATAAATAGACAAATCTAGTTACGATTTCTGAATTAGATCGTGTTTACACGATTTTGGTAGATTTACGATTTATGTTCGTAGCAAAACTTTTTAGTTATCAACACAAAATACGCAAGTGCCGTGGCGATACGATAAGAATTCTGAAAATCGTCACACCATAGATTAGGCCCAATGACGTACTTTGTGCATAACAAGCTATTACCTATCCGTACGTTAGTGACGCGAAACATCTCGGAGACTTGCTCTTTATCGATAGGACCTACCCTTTTATCGGTACCTACATTCGTCATTCAATACCACTGCGCCATTTTCCAAAATGCGCGTAGTACTAGGGATCTATGAATGAATTGATTACGTGCCGTGTATGTACTCTCTCTCTCTGCGAACTCCCCACCACTATATGCGTACTTCGCGATGGTCCAACTTTAAATAGAACTTGACACCCGCAAAGTTGGTGAGTCTGATCACTATAAAACTTAGTATACATAGTATGAAGCTTCGATTGTTAATTGTTGCAAAGAAAAATTATTTTTTCTGTTTGGAAATAGGCGTTTCCACGTTTTAGTTTCGCATCACATCCGTGTTTATAAGTATACACAACACACCGACACGAGACGTCACACGGTCGCACACACACATTCACATTTGGCCTCTGCGCCAATCGTAAATAACATAACGCTATGTCACAAGACTTGGGATACCTGTTAGATACGAATCACCTTTGTTTCATAGTCATAATTAACGTTTATTTTAACGTAGAAAAATTACCCATTTAATTTAACAGGCATTTTAAACGGTATTGTCCTAAAAAGAGAAGTGTTAAGATATTTTCATGCTATCTATTTTCAGCATATGGACTTGTCTCAACGCTCATTAATCAATCAAGGTTATCGTAATATTACTCAAGTAATAAAAGTTTATATTTATGTTAAAATAAACGCATCTACTTGCTTAGTGTTATTTTATTTATCCATTTTGTAACTGTTTTATTTTTTGGTTCTATAAATAAATGAAGCTAGTTAGAGTTTTAACACTTCGAGAGCGCGTATTATCAACTGCTAATTAGTGGATAACAAGCTCAACTTTATACAAAGTAATGTAATTATGCTCTGAATAAAATTCGTGTACATCTTAATTTAATTCGTTTGTTTTGTTTCATTTCATCCACCCGCAGAATTAGTCACTGGCCAAAAATTATTATTCCCCTTTGTTCGTTCTAATTCGAGTTACGAAAACCGGTCTCATTAATTAGGCATTTAATACATGAAATGGACCCCCTTCTTCCAGAACAACTTACTGAACAAAACAACTTACGAAACAGAACAATTTTAATAAAATTCTATTTGCTACAGAAATGTATTTCTGTAGCAAATAGAATTTTATTAAAATTGTTCTGTTTCGAGACCTAATCATTTATTTGTAGAACACAGTAGACGATGAATTATGAATTTATGATTCATGAATCAATAGGGAGGTATGGTCAATCGTAGATCAATCCATCCAACTTTGACATTGCCTTTATGTTGTTGCAGTAAGATTAATTTTCGTAGAGCAAGATACTGTGCAGTTGATTGCACACACACTTGAAGTGGACTATTAAATGTAGTGTTGAAATACGGTAAAAATAAGCTACTCGACACAATTAATTTGACTACTCCCAAGTTTATAGCCTTGAGAATAATTTGGTAGGTACATTTTTCGCTATTTTCCAAATCAGTTTTGCATCTTACGAAATTTTCCATAATTCCGAATAAAAGATCTCATTTTGAATTGCTAAGTTATTGTTTATTCTAGGAAATTACTAAGAAACGCAGAATATCTACGAGTCGATGGTCTATAGTCATGAGTTTTTTACAAACAAGCTGAAACCGTGTAGGATTTGTGTGGCCAAATTAATATCACGAATTTATATTAACTACGTAAAAGAAAACTTTTTGCAACAATACAACAAGAACAAAAATAAAATGATATTGCAAAGCAGATGATGTTAGTACTGTCAGCACCAGCATCGTCATCAACCCCATTTCGAAATTATGATCTAAGGATCAGCTTCTACTCGATTCAGCTGAATACCAATATAATTACTTAAAAGTTATCGTAAAATATAACTTCCCTATTTCGAGTATTTCGATAGGATATATTTCAATATTTTCTTTTTTTTGCACGGAATCCTAATCATTTTTCTATAATAAAAGTAGCCTAAGTTACTGCTTATAACATCAGCGACCTGGCAGTAAAATAGGTCCAGCCGTGTCTGAGATTAGCCGGAATAAACAGACAGACAAACAGACAATAATTAAAAAACCGGCCAATAAGAGCGAGTCGGAATCGCTTACCGAGGGTTCCGTAAAAATTTGTAGGTACTACATACATAAATATTATAAATAGTCCAGGAATTGAGTTTCGCAGTTTATTATGAACTTTTTTTTGAAGTGAAAAAAAAGTTCATAATAAACTGCGACTTTCAACAAGGTTGCGTTAAGCGTTTAACGCTACCATGGAGGGGGTATGAAAGCACTCATTTCCACATTACGAAGTTTCACTTCTTCCGCGGGCCTCCACGCACTATTTTTTTAAATGTATTTATTACTAACAAATGTATAGTTTTCAGACTTTTTCCTGTAGTTTTAGTATAAGACGATATTACTTGCAAAATTTCATAGTTCCAGGTCAACGGAAAGTACTCTATCAATTTTGATTCCCTTGAGAGTGTCGAAATATACGTTTTTTGCGGCCTAAACGGCCGTATCTGTTTTTTTTCCGTAAACATAGAAGTTTGATTCTTTCACAGCTAAGGAACTGTAGACTTGAGTATATCGTTTTATTTTCAACTCGATACCGCCATGCGTTCTCGAGATAAGCAGACAGGCAGACAGACAGAAAACAGACAGACGGACAGCAAAGTGATCCTATAAGAGTTTTGTTTTTCCTTTTGAGGTACGGAACCCTAAAAACAGTATTTTGTGTCATAAGTACAGTATACAACGTACATATGTATTCAGTTTAAAAAGCTGCTATTATGAAATTAAAATCACAAACAGAGACACTTCAATTTGATTTTTTGTATAGATTATTTGAATTAAAACACAATAATGTACGTATTAGCAGGTTAGCGCCAAAACTCACATTTAAAACATTGTCCTATATCTGCCAATCGTCTTTGAAGATGACAGAAAGTTTTAAATAATTTTGTGTTGAAGCTCAAGCATATTTTAGATTTGTAGTGGGCCTTAAAATAGCAGTTATGATTCTTAAATGTTTTATACTATAGTTTGGAATGTTTATGCAGAATTGTCTTGTTATTAATTTATTTAATAATACTGAAGTATTAATATTAATTATTAACCGACTTTTGTTGCTAGCTGCTGGTCTATCAATAAAACAAATTCCATAAAATAATTGGCCTTAATTCCAGTCAACAACACCTACGCAATACATAATCATCATTACCTCAAAGATGTGCAAAATACCTAATTTATTTAAACCATGCAAAAACTATAAGAACTCAGAGCGAATTTACGAGCTCGAACTCGAATGATGGAGTTTGGACATACGCCGCGCAGTATAGACAGACATTGAAATATAAAATTAGGTCACACTCACACGGACGCGGACGCTCACATCCTATCCTAATTTCTTAGGATAGAATTATAGGTAGCGCCATAACGATAAACAAATGATTACAGGGAAATCCTTGAGGTTGGTTCGTTGGTAGATAAGAAATCAAGGAAAAGTTGTGCAAAAATCGGAGAAATTATAGCATTCCATGTCACGGATACAGTACGGACCTACTAGGGCAGAACCTATGACTCATACTAGGTATGCTATAGCCACTTAGGCAGCCTGCCTACGTATTTATTTTAAAACGTACGTATATGAAGTAGATACAGCGCTGTTTTGTTGCGTATCTTTTACGAAAACAATTTTAAACAAGTGAATGTGCATGAAGATAACTTTTGAGTCTTGATTAATTTTGGTCTTGCCAATTTGTGCACCAACCAGCTCCTTTAGTACTCTAAGATCTTTAAATAAATTGTATTGTTTTTATTTCTTATCAATTACATAGTTATTATGTACTTAACCAAGCAATTATGTAGAGTGAATTTTGAGACAGTTCTGTCTACAATTTGGTGGTCACATGAAATTAATTTTCAATTAGCATTGATACATCATACGAGTGTGGTAGACATAATCGCACAAACATCACTGATGTTTTCTTACTACGGACTTATCTGTATGTTTTGAATCATCGTAAAATGCGCTGGTCGATGATTTGTTTTCATTGAATGCATTTTACGTCGAGGTCACTGAACTCCAAAGCATGGACGCATTTACGCCCCCCGCCTATTCACCACCCCATGAAAATACCACGCACAAGGAAAACACTATCACTAAAATTGTTAAGAATCACTAATAACAACATACCCGGATTTCCACAATCGGCACAAACATTATTTCCACTTTTCTTTTGCAATTCCTGTAACAATTTCTGGTTATGATCTACCATCGTGGAACTTTTGCATCAATAATGAAGACATACACGCTAGCGTACGTCGCCACTCGAAAGTCGAACGCCTCGAACGAACGCGTTCTCTGCCACTGCGCGAGGGAGCGAGCGAGACTTCGAACGACGCGCGGCGAATCGGTTCAACAAACGCCATTTCGTAGGTGAGGAATGCCATTGCATTCACACACATTTACGTTCGGTTAGCATGAATGAGATAGAAGGAGATGTCTAGTTTCGGTATATGAATGAAACCAGTGTGTAGTGGATGGTAGTGGATACTCGTAAAATCCATTTGTGTGTGTGTATAGCGTAGTAGGTACGTGATGCGATCATGCGACGCGAATACAAGCAAGCGCCCGTCTCGCGTAAATACGTGTAAATACTGGGTAGGCACCTAGGTAATACGAGTCTGTCTATAAATTACTCTTCGCATAACTAAATAGGAAGGTACGATACGGTAGTCGTAACGTAGGAGCCGTGTCATTGTGCTGGTCGGTCATTGCTTTGCAAATCAGCCAGATAGTATTGGTAATTAAACGCGGTTAGACACATTCTTTTAACTAATTTATAGAATAGATCGTTATGTACCATTCATAGACGATAATGTGAATGGTTAGATAGGTATGCCGCTTCATTTCCGGTCGGGTCACATTGAGTGTCTTGAACTGTCTTCAGAAATAGAATTAGGTTTCAGTATTTAATAATTTTATTTAAATACTGAAACTTAGTTATATTTCCAACCTACTTATGTGTGAGATCTTCTCGTTGTTATTATTTTAGATAATTTATTTTCGTAATAAAGTAACAACGAAATGGCCTACAACAGATTATTTGATACTCATCTATTGCCCAAAAGGATTTGAAATAACTAGATGGGCAATAAATTTGATTACAGGACGTCTATCTAAGAACTATAGTAAGAATTATGCGGTCGTATGTGGCAATGAACTATTGAATTACTACTGTATGTGTGACTTATGACTACTTAGACATTTATCTACATGAAAATAAATAATCTTCCTGATCAAAAGTGAATTTCCTACTTTTTTGCGGACCTAGGAGTCGGAAGGAGGCCTGTTTACATGTAAAGAGAGATGAAGAAAAAAAAATAGCCTTTTGGTTATATAACTTTCGTAGAACAAACAATTAAAAATGTATGGGTCCCAAAGAAGTAACCTTGTATTTTTCTCCTCTTTTCTCGACAGCATATAAGTAAGAGATCTCGTGCTTTAATAAGAAAAAGTTTGCCATTTAGAGCAAAATTTGTAGTTACACGAATTCGCAAGTACAGTAATTAATACTTTACCAAAACACATTTGTGAAAGAGAAGAATATCAGTCACAAAAGTCATACATAATATGGATTAAACTTTTATTTTAATTAAAAACCAAAAGAAAAGAGTCCGTTTCATGATTGTCTTTTTTTGAGCTGTAATAAAATATGAATTTCAGAGTGTAGTTTAAAATTATTATACAACACAACAATATTTATAAATAAGTGTATTTTTTAATGAATTAAAAATTCTGTATTTCAATTTTGTCAAAAGCCTACAATTCACAGGCCAAAAAAAAAAACAATATGTCATCCTGTTTGTTTGGGGCTGCCAAATTAGGACTAACCCCTTCTATTATGGGTAAAGATTTCCCTTAGGAGAATGTTTCATATTTATTTTTGGTTTAAGTAATTCTTTTATAGCAGTTGAGATGTCAAAAATGAACAAATAGTGTTCGGTAAAGACACACTCAAGAAAGAAACCGTCGCGTGAAAAAGAATTACTCGCCAAGGCAGACTCATCTTCCATGGGGTAAAATGTTATTTCCGCAATATTTTTGAATAGAATAAAACGTAATTCAAAACATAAATTAAGAAGAAAGAAGATTTCACAAATATTTTTGCATTGTAATGCTAGAAGAAGAAGTAAACCTTGGTTTACCCGGGTTAACTTAATATTATCCGAGTTTGTTGCCGAAAAGCCGAAGTATTACACTTAGTTCTAGCGGGCTATACCTTGGTGCGGTCGGTAGCGCTTGGTTAGAGTTAGGTGTATCCATTTTATTGTAATGGCATACCGACCAAATGGGTTAGGTTGGGTTAGAACTGTGACAAAATGCGCGCGAGCCGAGCGAGTCCTACATCCAAGTTGTTTTCATCAAATCGCCTGTAAAAAGAAGGCTAGACCTCCAAAATCTAAATTTAATTTAAATTTTGTATAAACCTTTAATAGTTTATTTTATTGAATAAACCTTAATGTGTGAGTACTGCGAACTACAATGTTACCATTCGCTGGATATCTACGCTAAGTCTTTTATTGACTTTCAAGGCTTTTGTAACAATATTCTGATTTAAAAGAGTGTCAATGGTTATTCTAGGCCAATCTTCTATGGGGAGATCTACGCTTAATACCTACTTGAAATAAAATAAAAGTTTTCATTGATGATTTTTAAAGTGATAACTACTTCAGCTGCTTTGAGCGTTTTTAGTAGGTAAAACAAACTTTGGGTTCCCGTCACCGATGGATGACCTCGACATGCTCGTGATGTATTGCGCCAGACTAGCGACGCCTAGTATAGCAGCCTGTGTATTGTGTACAGATTAAAAATTCAAAAAAGCACACGGTAATTCCATTTTTTTGAGTTTTCACTTCTGTCGCCAGTCTTTAAGACTGCCTCTGTTTTTGATTTTGAGTTGGCTCCACATTACTCAATCAGGTTTGTCAATATATTTTATACTGGTGATTTACGCGTGAAACTAATCAATGTTTTGATGGGATTCGTAATCATTTTAATAATTATCAATTGGACTCAGACAATCAGAGCACAAATACCATTATTTGAATTTTGATTCATGGTATATTGGGAGGTTGGTCAATTATCTGGCAACACCCACTATCGGTGTGTCAAAATATCGATAAAGCGTTTGCTTGGTTGGGATCGCTTTCGTTATATTTCTCTACAATTTCAATAATATCTGTATGTTAAGAAGATAATTATTTAGTTTTAGGCTTCTAAAAATCATTAAAGATGGGGCGCCGATCAATAAATACCACTAAAAGTGGTAAATATATGAACCCCACCGATCAAGCAAGTGAGTATTGGTTATATTTTAATTATTTAGGTTTAGAGACGCGCTGGGATGTTACATTAATTTTTAGTACATACTGTTTAAATTCTCCTTACACGCAGCCCAGGACAACAGCTAGTCTCAGTATTTTATGTTAAACAATTTTATACATGCAAGTCTGGAATATTGGAGACCGAAAAATGACCACCAAGTCATGCCATTGCAACTAATTAGTATCCAACTCATAAAACATTACTTCGGTAGAAATTAAAATATTGCAGGAGCAATGTAAATCAACTCAAATAAGTTACTTCGTTTTGCTGGTAAAAGATTTAACTTGTAACAGAAGTAGGGCTCAAATCATTCTCATTCTCACCTACATAGAGGACATGATATCGAAATAACAGAATTTAATTTATAAAGAACCTAGAATACCTACTTCCCATAGGTATTCTAGGTTCTTTATAAATTAAATTCGAAGTAGGTATTCTAGGTTCTTTATAAATTAAATTCTGTTATTTCGATATCATGTTCCTAAAAAATAATAAGTAATAGAAGAATCAACACCATAAAGGTGTTGATTCTTCTATTATTATTTTTTCACCATTCATATAAAAAGAAAGTTAAAAGAAACTATGACAGCCCCAAGCCTCTTAAGCCTCTCAGTAGAGAGGAGACATGACGTGGCTCAGGAGAAACAAAAGACAGATTATATTTAAGGTAGAAGCTGAGTTGCTTAGCCCTATTCTGGTCTCTTCAAATCACTTTTAAATAGGAAATTTTAAACCTAGCCGCAATATATTTTTTGGGCACAGAACCCTACCTTTAATTTTATATGTAAGCCACAGGAAAATAAGAAGGATTCTAATAAACTAATTTGTCTTTTTTACAATGCCAACTAAATATTTCAAAGAAAGGGTCAAATAAAGAGCAACAATTATTTTTACTAGTCTACTTTATTTATACATCACCATCTAAATTACTAGATCAGCCACGGATTTTACAATTCACCAACATTTTATGGTTTGCAGCTTCAACGCAACATGCAATTAAAAAATTTTTTCAAGCTCGAAAACTTAATTAATATTACTGCTGTAAAATAATACATTGTATTCTTTTAACATGAAAAATAGCAATTGCCACTGGCTGCTACCACCAATGAATGAAATAAATGCGGGGAAGAGTCATTTCATGTAGTCAGAAAAGTAATAGTCCATTAGATTGTAGATCTTTTATTAAGTTTAAATAAACGCTAACACTCCTCAACATCGTAAAAAAGGCATTGCGGCAAGGAGAATATAGGATGCGAGTATGAGCGAAGGGATCACGCCTCAGACAGGTTATGTTCGAAGGGGATGGCGGGGTCTTGGGAGCGCGCGAAGTGACCGAACTAAGAGCCTGCCATCCAATTCGTATTATAGGATATAGGAGCCCCATGCAGCAGGGCTACGACGACTAAGCCTATCACAGAATATTGGTGTTTACCATGACTTGAGGTGAATTTAAACACAAAAGAGAGCCTATTCTACCCAAAATAATGCTATGGTTGTCTTGTTTCATATATTTAGTGGCTATAGTTAATTATTTGATGATTATATTAGGTACATTTTATGATGAATTATAGGACGAGTTATTAATGAGTTATACACAACTAGGTTTTAAACATACTTAAGTTATAAAATTAGAAGTCGATAGAATTACTTTATGGACGTCATATATAGTTATTTTAGAAGCGTACTGCTTGAATACATATCACAAATATAGATGCTATGAAATAAAAATCATGCTGAGATTACAGTAGCTGACATTGATGATATATGGTGACTGAGATAGTACTTTTTAGATGCACATTGGTGGTTGAATTAGTAATTTAGAGGACAAATTATTTTTTTTGGACAACATAAATGCTATTAAATAGAAGTTGGTTTAATTACTACTCCTTTTAAATTGATCACCATGAATTATGTATATTTTTAAAAGTATGTATCAACTAGCTCTTGTCTATGACTTTTTGCGTGGGAATTTTGATGTGTATGTTTGAGAAAAAAACAGTAGCTTATGTGCTATTCCATAATGAAATCTATGTCTGTGCCAAATTTCATCTAGATCGTTTTAGCTTTCTGGGCACAATTGAGTAACAAATATCCAAACTTCTGCTTTTTATAAGTAAGATTAACAATCTAACACATTGTAACGTTTCAAAAACCAGGAAAAGAAGCAAGGAAAAAGGAATTGAAAAAGAATAAACGACAAAGACAGATGGTGAGGGCCGCAGTACTTAAGATGAAGGATCCTAACCAGATATTGGACGAATTGCAGAAAATTGATGAAATGGGTAAGTGATTATTATTATTGATAAAATGGTAGGTTCCGTAGCAGAACAAATTCTCATTGCGTATGGGTTGTGTCAGAATCTGAATGATTTTTAAGGAAATACCTAACACATGCCAATCCCAATTCATGCAAATTCGCCTTCTTTCAATTCAATCATATTCACAGTGTTTTTTACTTAAGACTAAGTTAGCAAAAACCCATTGAATATTGTTGAATTTACAAAATGAAATCATCCCCCGAAGTCATTGATTACCTTACAGGGGTCCTCATAGTATTGTAGTCTTTAACAGTGTGCAGCTCTTATCAAGTTTATGTAATAACTGATAACATTAAAATATTTGGTTGTACAGTGAGCAACAAAGTTCATTAAAGATTTTTGAACACAATTATTCATTTGGTTTGTAATATTATATTTTTTGATTTTGTTAAAAAAAATACATTTGATAGGAGCCCAACATAATCCTTCATACTACCCACACCAAGGGTATTCATGAAGCATTATGCACTATACATGAAAGACTGTCGATACCTAAAAAATATTGAGAAACACACTGACCAAAAGGACATGTCTTGAACAAAAATTTGCTTTTCTGCTGTAACTGATGTCTGCTCCATGCTTACTTTCTTTGTTTTTTTTTTTCTAGAATACAATGTATTACAACCATCACCGCTGAATGAAAAAGTTTTAAAAGAGAAGAGAAAAAAGTTAAGAGAGACTTTTGATCGAGTTCTCAAGATGTATGTAAGTACTCAGTATAAAAAAGAATATGTTTATGTATGCATGTTTTGAAGTCTTTATTATTGTTTGTAAAAAAACACGATACGAATTTTATTATAAGATTGACAACAACTATTGCACAATATTTCACAACATTTTGAAACACCAGCCGAGCATACTAACTATGGATTAAGTGATACTGCTTAAAAATTAATCAAATTAACTTTTGCAAAGGTAATAAAAGTCTTTGAGTGTGGAATTACATAATCTCGCTGTAAAGACGGCGACCAATCTAGTTATACAAATTAGTTAATAAGGATCTCTCATTGTACGGGAAATCAATACAAACTGATGCCATGTTTTTTTGGAAATTGGAAATGTATATTGTTGTGTGTACTAAAGCGCGATGTAAACTCGAACGATTTTTGAATCTAAAATTATTCTATCGCATTTTGGTTTGAATGTTTGAGAAAACCAGAATTACTTTTATACAACCCATGTTGTTGCACGGTTGGCGCAGTGGTTGAGCGATTGACTACTGCGCTGCGTGTGGCGGATTCGATCCCCGCACGGAACAAATATTTGTATGACCTACAGATAGTTTTTCCGGGTCTGGCTGTTTGTGTATGTAAGTTAAAAGGTTTGTAAACGCACTCACGATACATGAGAAATTCCTAGTGTGGGGCAACGTTTTTTTTAAAAAAAGAATGATGTCTTAAAACTAAGTTAATGTAATGTGAGTCTCTTCCAATATTAAAATCTTTCGAATTTATATTTCCTCCCCGCATTCGTACACACGGCGACACATCATGTTATTAATTTCCAGTAAAACTTGGCCTCGTTTTGAGTAGATTTCCCGTACAATCGGAGATCCGTATGCACAGGTTTTGTATAGCTTGATAAGTTGCCATGCGTACTAGGCCCAAGGTACGTTTGTTTAGACATAAGAAAATTGTTCAGGTGCTTTATCAACTAGCATTATTCCAACGTAGATGTTGTCGCTATCGAGAAGTTTCGTTTTGAAACAATTACGTCTACGTGACTACGTGGCTAGCGCAGCATTCTTATGAGCTTTCCACTACGTCAGCTAAAACACAATAAAATAAACAAAAAAAAACTTTAAAACTTCTTAGGGACGACATAAAAGACCAAGCTGTAACTGACTGAGACTTCTTTTGTTCTGTATGGTGTCGGACGTAAAGAATAGCACCATCCCGTATCTTCCCGTGGGTGTCGTAAGAGGCGACTAAGGGACTTGCCAGAGAATGGGCAGCAGCGTCCTCTGTGCTTTTTTTTGGCAACCCGCCTGCCAAGCGTGACGATTATAGCAAAACCCCCCCTTATGTCCACTTGGTGGAGGCCTATGTCCGCAGTGGACGTCTTTCGGCTGAAATGACGATGAATGATGTGTCTCTCAGCTTACGTGTCACCCACTTAACCGCTTTAGATCATTACCATTCTCACAATGAACTGTTTTTTTTTAAACGTGCCTCACATTACGAATTTCTCCTGTATCGTGGGTGCGTTTACAAACATTTAAACTCACATACACAAACAGCTAGACCCGGAACAACTATCTGTAGTTAATAATATTTTCGCCTATTACGGTGTTTGTCCGATGGAGAAACATGTTCAGTTTGATGGTCTGTAGCACACCCCTAAGTATGTATATACCCTTTCCGTTACACCATGTTTTTAAATAAGTTCTGTGTTTTATTCCAGGACAAAGATGACCCTGAGAAATGGGTGGACCTTAAACGTCAAGAAATGGAATATGAAAAAAGAAGGGCACATTTAATATCATACTATGAATCGGTGAAGCATGCCCAATCAGTTCAAGTTGATGATATCCCGTTGCCTACATTACAAGTAAGTTATTTTAGTATATTATTAATATTTAGTGCATGTTATTTCGTTTATTATTTTTTTACATATATGTATTATTAAATCGTTTTTTTATTTACTTACATACTACTTATTTACATTTTTAAATTACAAAATGAAATATAAAAACAAATATATAAAACAATAGTAGCCCACCGGCCGGCATTGGGAACAGGGTCCGGGCTCGGTGGTCAGGGCTCTTGAGAGAGGAACCTCCTAACATTACGTGCCGTGTCCAGGAGTGCCGCATTCTGAATCAAACCCTATCAAAGTTAGGATCTTTTTACTGAGGCCGCCATAGACTGACTGAGGACGCCACGACTTTGATTTAATTAGCCACACAAAAAACCTTTATTTATCAATAGAAAAAAATTCTATTATAAATATGTATTTGTTTCTATTAAAGTTTTATTATAATTGCAGGTACCAGACAATCTCATTTTCAGCAATGTTCCATCACAAATACCTCTGCCAGCCGACGCGGTGCATCCTGTGGTTGTCAAACCTATACTCAAAAAAGATTCGGCCTATAAAGTAAGTTGATCTAATCTTATAAAGTTGCAGCAAACTCTTTACATCTGTACTGAGAGGTACAATAATCCTAAATGGACCCATCCATTTAGGATTATTAAAAATAAAGAAAAATAAAAGGTCTCTTAATACAATGCAAACTTCGAAAAGGTAAAACCTGGCTAAAAACGGGTGCTGTCCGTTGTGACTGGTCATCCCTTAGCTGCCACGGTTTATTGTAATTATTTTATTTTCAAACTTTATTTTCGAATTATTGATTTC
The DNA here is from genome assembly GCA_949152445.1 of Cerastis rubricosa. Classification (NCBI taxonomy): domain Eukaryota; kingdom Metazoa; phylum Arthropoda; class Insecta; order Lepidoptera; family Noctuidae; genus Cerastis; species Cerastis rubricosa. Next base: position 8,548,048 of record OX424542.1, on the reverse strand, counting down.
GTATTTTACTTTGGACGCTCTTAACTTGCACGTATTTCTACATCGTTCGCACATAATAATATTTGTAATTCTCAACATGAATGATGTAACCAAGATTTTGTAACAATAATTTGTTTTAAAAGAGTGTCCATGGAGTTTCTTGCCCATTCTTCTCCATAGAGATCTACGCTTTGGAATGGGCAACTACAGTACTTTCACAAGTTATTATTCCTTGTGTCTGGGACTGTAGGTTTGTGTTTTGTTCTGTTTTTTTTTTTACTTTCCAAAGTGCCTGTAGGTAATGGTGTGATTGAAATAAACGCTTTGAGTTTGAGTTGAATTTGTCCTATAAATTTCTATTGATTAGACGTATATTCGTCTCTGTCAGTGTCATTGGGAAAAAGCTTCAGTGTTTGCAAGATACATTGCATATAAGCTTTAACAGTCTATAAGACTCACACTGCTGGGACACAGGCCTCCTCCAGAAGTGCGTGACCGAATCAACCAATCACATTCGTTGTAATCCACCTCACCTCTGGTGTCGCCCGGGATTGGTGGAATCTTGCACGTCTCCGTACCGCTAAGATACCAAATGGGCTCATTGGATTATTAAGAAACTATTACTTAAACGCTCTCACATTGCCATAAAAAAGAGTTCTGCTGTGGACGCGAGTATATTATATCCATTCAACGCTAAATATCTGGTAACAGACCCCCACACTTTACGGTTGCATAGTACCCTATCATTCTAGGAACGCCCAGTCGGAGTTGAACCCCCTGGGGTCCCGCCTGGACCGCCCTGTGACATGGAATTGCTGGTCTTGGAGAAAGAGCAGAAGTTGGATAAAGAGAAGAAGATGGATATCGAGAAGAAGATTGATAACAATAAGAAGATGGATAAGACGGTGCTAGATAAGAACAAGGTGCTGAGGTTCTCTGACATGCCTGATGTAGGACCGCCTGGAGAATGTGTATGTATATTCCTATACTAGCTTATTTGTGCAAATTCGTCTGCGTCACATTTTTCCCGTTTTTGCAACATTTTTCATTGATGTTTCTTTTCTATTGGTCCTAGCGTGATGTTATATAGCCTTCCTCGATAAATGGGCTATCCAACACTAAATCATTTTTTCAATTCAAACCAGTAGTTCCTTAGTTAGCGCGTTCAACCAAACAAACAAACTCTTTATAATATTACGCATCAAAGCTCTTTACAAATTGATGTTATAGAAATATCAAGTTTGTGTAATTTAATATGATTTTAGAATGACTAGAATGATTGAAAAGCCATTAAAAAAAATTAAATTGTATCGCAAACTGAACCTTATGTGTGGGTATTAAAGTTATTTAAAAAAATCAAAAAAATACTCCGAAATTTTAAACCACAAATATACTCAAAATCCGTTTTGCTTCAAGCTTAGTTAGACTTCAGAACTATACCAACCTAATAATCCAAATCAAAGGTTAAAAAAAAATGTTTTAATTGCCATTAAAGCCGCTAAACCTCAACATTAAAAATAAACACATCAATCACATCTTTATATTTCAGGCACCACCACCGAAGGTACAAGCACCAGTAAAGCCTCCTACTGTAGAGAACATAGACGGAGAAGCCGTGGACGATGAACCTCCCACCCCTCAAGGGGCCGCGGCGACCCAGGCTCCCAAACCCACGTCCTTACAGCAACGCATGTTGGCGCTGTCTGGACAGAACATAGACGACTTTATGAAAGAGATGGAAGAGGTCCACAGGAAGAGGGAAAGGGATAGAGCTGCAGATCTGAATGCTAGGTATGGTTTTTGTGTTAGAATAGTTTCATGCCAGTGAATGCAATGATTTTTTTAATACAGTTGCTCAAAAAGTGGCGTATTGCAGGGACGTATAGCGTTCGGGATGTGGGCTATTACACACTCGAGCTTTTTCTTTACCTTTTCCGAACTCGTGCGTTCTCTTTCCCAACTGTCAAAATAAAGTCTATTAAAAAGAAAAAAAACCAACCACGGAGTTTTTACTAAAAAAAAAAACATCGAAGTTTTAATGATTCATGCAAATATTTCTAAAAAGAAGCTACTAATTTGTTTCAATATCAGATTTAATGATTTGATTCAATGAGTTGGGTTAGGTTTCATTTCATTTTCATTTCTTATCAATAAAAAAATTCTACTGATGACTTGGCTGTATGGGCATAGCTCCCTTTGTCTACCCAGAATGGGTGAAGAAAACAAAAAAAATCTCTGCTTATATTATTTTACGGCTGGCGCCATTTTCCAAAAATGTTCTTTATTAAATTGCTTCATTTTTTCGCAACAGTATTAAAAATAGTTGTTCAGTACACGTGCGGAACCGTCATTGCAACTTGTTCCGACTGTCAACCCTCACCTTCGGCTGCGCCTCGGCTCGGGTAGACATTTGTCGGAACTCTTTGCAATGACAGGCATTCCGCACTCGCAATGAAATATACTATTAACGTACGACTCAGCCATGAGTTGAAGATCCTTATATAGGACCTACATAAGGATCATCAACTTATGGCTGAGCCGAACCTGTATATATTAGGTCTTTACCTATGAAATTGCCGTTTTGTTTGAAAAAAGTTAAAGTATTTTTTTTTTCGAACTTATTTATTTCTTTTATTCAAAGTAATCACCCCTGCAATCAATGCATCTTTGCCAACGCTGTGGCAGTTTATGGATGCCCTTCTTGAAAAAATCAGCTGGACGGGAGACAACAAACTCTTCAAAGGCGTTTTGTACTGCCTCTCGGGAATTGAATTTTTTTCCCGCTAAAAAGTTAAAAAGTTGGTAAAAAGTTGTCCAAATTTTGGAAAAAGTAATAGTCGGAAGGCGCAAGATCTGGTGAGTATGGCGGATGAGGGAGAGCTTCCAAACCCAACTCATGCAGCTTAGAGACGGTCTGTTGTGCAGTATGGGGCCGCGCGTTGTCGTGAAGTAGCAGTGGAGACGACCGATTGACCAAAGCTGGTTGCAGACGTGCGAGTTTCGCCATCATTGTGGTCAGTTCTTCAATGTACACATCTGCAGTAATGCTCTCCGTTTTGTAAAAAGCTATGATGAATCACACCAGCACTAGACCACCAAACTGTGACCATCACCTTTCTAGGGGTCATTTTTCGTTTTGCACATTGCTTTGGTACCGAACCAGGATCTAACCAACTTGCTGAGCGCTTTCGATTGTCAAAAAGAATCCATTTTTCGTCGCACGTAACAATTCGGTTCAAAATTCCTTCATTTCTGTGCCTGTTAAGCAGCGCAAGGCAAGTCTCGACGCGTACGTTGCGCTGGCGATCGTTAATTTCGTGGGGCACCCATCTATCAAGCTTTTTTATGTTGCCAATCTGTCGCAAATGGACCAATATTGTTTTAATGCTAACATCAAAAGCTGCTGCCAGCTCAGCTGTAGATTGAGTTTCATCAGCTTCAACAATCACCTTTAATTCATCATTGTTGACCAAAGTTTCCGGACGACCACGAGGTTCATTTTTCAAGTCAAAATTCCCAGAACGGAACCGAGCAATTAATAATTCCATAATTACACGAAATTTCAAAGTATCCATTATGAGGAAAAATGTTGAAATGTAATAAAATACAACGCTAATCAATAAACAAAAGACTGATTTTGTAAATAGAATGTCATATTTTTAAAACAAAATTAATTTGAATTTAGAACTCATAGCCAATCAAAACTTTTTTTTGTTTGAAAAAGTCTGTACTGCAATACGGCAATTTCATAGGTAAAGACCTATTATACATATAACTTCACACCTGTAATCCCCGAAGGGTTAGGTAGAGTGAACACAATTATAGTAACATTTAAGTTAGTTAAATAATAATTAATTAGTAGTAGTACCTAAATTAATTAATTAGTAGTACAACCAAACATATTTGATTTTTTGGCATTTTTTTTTGTTGAAATTTCGAGGGAAAAGGTACTGATAACCGAAATTGCCTAGTTCGGTTGCAATGGCTACATCCATTTATTAGAAACGAATACTGTCAAAGTGATTTCTGTAAAATATTGCTAAGTTTTTGAGAAATAAAATTATTATTCTTATTATATAGTACACCAAAATTTCGCCAGTTATGTTTAAGTCCCATGTAATAGGGGGCGAGCATATTGTCATCAACTGGGCACAAATTCGGACTTCGTTGCTGCTACTCTGAAATTTTTTATGGGTAAAGCCATTATCACTTTGCCCGACCCGGGAATCGAAACCAGGACCTCATTGCCAGCAGTCGCGCTTGCTACCACTTGACCAACGAGGCATTCCTACAATGAAACGTTCAATATTTCGACATTGAAAGCGGGCATTAGTATGTATTAGTATGTATTACATTAACAGGTATTAGTACTAAGTAGACCTATTTCTGAAGGAGCTAGTCTATGGAAATGACAAACACTATTCTTGCTCACAAAGAGTATTAGGTATTTTGGTCCGTTCTGAAGAGTACTCGAGTCGGTGTAATTACGAGTACATAAGACAATCAACTTTGTCGCTGGGATGCCTCCCAAATTTTCAGGTAATTTGAACTGAGCAGTTCAAGATACACCTCAGTGAAAAATAGCAAAACCCTGATTCGCTTGCTTTCAAGAGTTACAAGGATGTATGCCACTGTCTACACTTACCTAACTATAATACAACTCGCCCTGGGCTCGCTTTGTGGGTAACGGTATGCAGTGGGAACATCATAGACTATATATGAATATCATAGACAATGACGGCACGGTTGGCACAGTGGTTGAGCGATCCACTGCTGCGCTGCGTGTCGCGGGTTCGATCCCCGCACGGAAGAAATATTTGTATGGCCTAAAGATGGTTGTTCCGGGTCTGGCTGTTTGTGTATGTTAGTTTAAATGTTTGTAAATGCACACACGATACAGGAGAAATTCCTAGACTGGGGCATAAAAAAAAAGACTGACAGTGTACCTAAAATCTTTTAAACCGGGATCATTGAATGATGTTAGTAATTATTGAGCTCATGGCTAAATAATAACAGCCGCTCGGGTCGATCTTCAGGTTAAGACGCGCTTGCCTAGGCTGCTACGTGAATGGGTGACCACCATTACATACCGAGTTACCTCCATGCCTCGGAAAATACGTTAAGCCGTTGGTCCCGGCTGTCAATTGGTAGATCTTTGACATTTGTTAAATAGTTAGTGCCCTGAAAGTCAGACAACCAGTCTTATCAATGGGTACCGTATTACCCAGTATTAGCTGGGTTTTCGAGGTCAGATAGGCAGTCACTCCATGTAAAATACTGGTATTCAGGTGCATCCGGGCTGTTAGACTCCAACACAGTTAGGAAAAGGCTAAGCAGATGATGATGGGTTGCTTACTTTCAAGAGTTGGAAACATGTAGGCTACTTTGTACACTTAGCAACAACAACAAGAATACAACTTAAATCAACCCACTGGGCTCAGTTTGTGGGTACTGCATGCAGTAGGAACATCATAGGCTGACAGCGTACCTAAAATCTTTTAAACTTCCCTCATTTAATTATGTTCTCTTGTCAGGTTAAGTGCCCTAAAGCGACCGGGCGGCGGTCGCGACAGTGACTCGGACAGTGACAACGAAGGCCCACCTCCGCCCCTGCTCCCGCACGTTGGGCCGCCTGACTTCACGCTGGAACCTCCAGGAGCTGAGATGAGACAGATGCCGCCGCCGTTACTACCTCCTGGTAAATATTACAATGCACATAATATCAATATACACAGACACACACGAATAACGCTCTGAATACGCTCTGTATGGTGTCGGACGTAAAGAATAGCACCATCCCATATCTTCCCGTGGGTGTCGTAAGAGGCGACTAAGGGACTTGCCAGAGAATGGGCAGCAGCGTTCTCTGTGCTTTTGTAACAACCGTACTGCGATCGCCAACCCGCCTGCCAAGCGTGGCGATTATGGCAAAACCCCCCTTATGTCAATGTGGCGTTGGGGGAGGCCTATGTCCAGCAGTGGACTTCTTTCGGCTGAAATGATGATGATGATGATGACACACGAATATTGCAACAACATACGTAAATATTGCAATTTCAAATTGTAGAACCGATTTACTTTAAACTCACCTGGGCCCAATCATAGAACCGACCCATACTGCAATATTTGTACCTTAAAAATTGTGGGATTTGTTCGATGTGGGCCAAATAAAAGCACTGATTTCTTTAGTAAACTTGAATTTTTACAAAAGCTGTCTCGCTTCTGAAATAAGCACTATAATTATACCACATTTTATGCAAAGTAAAATGCTTACAGAGACTGCCAGATTTGGGAGTAGTCTTCATCGAGCCAGGCGAGACAGATGACCTCCAAAGAGGCTAGTTTATCTTCGATCCAATAACAAAACTTACCCATTATGTACATTATCTTCCCAGGTCTCCGTCCCCCGCCACTGCGCGCCCCGATGGCGCCCCCGATGCGCCTGGTCCCCCCCGGCCCCCCGCCCGGGCCCCCGGGCCCCCCACCAGGCCCGCCTGGACCACCAGCAGGTTAAACTTACTCCTTTGTATTATTACTTGACCAACATAACTTGAGAAATCAGGGTGGCGCTACTTGCTTAGGGAAACGTCATTCACATATCAAATCCAGTTAAAGGTAGTTCCAAATGTCACCGCGTTTCAAGTTATGTTGGTATCTTAAAGGTGCGAATTTTTTTTTTTTTTTTGTGTTGCGTGTGTAATGATCTTGTACTTCCCCCGCAGGTCTCCCCGGGCTCCCGCGCGGCATGCTGCGGCCGCCGGGCCCGCCGCCGGGCGCTCCGCCCCGCCTGCTGCGGCCGCTGGTGCCGCCGCCGCCGCCCAAGCCGCACCCGCAGCTGTCCGTGCTGCAAGCCGCGCCGCAGCTCATCAGCAAGAAGGAGGCGCAACAAGGTACTCGTGCTAACATCTCTACATACATCCGCCTTCTGCGGCCGCTGGTGATGACGCTGATAATTTGATAGAAAAAAAATAAACGAAAGAGTCAGGACTGACTGGGACAATGGTAGAAAAAAAACGCGTTGATCCAATCCCAATGATAATGTTGAGACAGGACCCGTTTTAATTGACTGGTGAAACTTTTCAGACCTGATGTCTATTCGTATGTAGTCTTCCATTTATTGAATTATTTATTTTTGACCTTTCTGGAAGCCTTGAATTTTCTGATCTTATCTGTCTATATGAGACTACCTTTGTTTCATCGCCACTACCAGAAATCAAAAAGTTAACCAGAAACTGCCGGATACACTGTTATGTACACTAAAAACAATGAATAACATTTATGAGCGCCAGATTTCGTTTTGTTTTGAAAAGTTACTCCGAAAACCACTGCATAAATATTTTTCCAACGAAAAATGACATCACTATTTTGGCATAGGGTTTGTTGCCATCGTGTCCTCTGTGCTGGGAATGTTTTGTTGTTTTGACACCTGTCAAGAATAACCTTTTCAATTAGTTGGAAACTAACAACAGTAAAAACAGCAAAGATTTATTTTTTTAATCACAATTGCATGTAAGTGCTACGCTGGACACATAGACGTTAACCCCGAGATCAGCTATTTGCTTCATTTGATTTATTTTTGTTGATGTGCAGAATAAACAAATAATAAAAATGACACCACATTTTGCCTGTTTACAATTAGTGAGTCTTTTACTTAATCCAAATTATTTTTGTGAGAGTTAATACTTACTCAGCTTTTACAAGATAATTATGCTATTTCGGAAAAATATAGGCGATCTATCTAATGTAATTTCGCGTTGTGAATCGTAGCGTAATTTCAAGTAATCACTTTTTGTTTTGATACTATATTTAGTCTTACTTATATTATTAAAAAAATCCCATCAGTGCAAGCCACGTTTTAAACACTAATACGTATCAAATATTTATTTCTAGGTGCAACAATCAGTGCCAAACCCCAGATACGGAACCTTTCGGCAGACGTCACGAGATTCGTGCCCTCAGCATTGCGAGTCAAACGCGAAGACAAGAAGGCTAAACCAGGAGCCAAATCCGGGGCCGTACAAAGGACAGCTGACATACCTAAACTATTGCCAAGCAAAGATGACGCTTATATGCAGTTTATGAAAGAAATGGAGGGCCTGTTGTAGCGGGTTATAAGACTGGTATAGGTCAATTATATTTGAATACTTTGCGATGGTACGTGTAACTCATGATATGGCAAGAGTGAGACAGCGATACAAAAAAGTTGAAGTGAAATTCGTCATGTTCCACATTCAAAGCTATAAAAGAAAAAAAAGAGTGCACTGCCAAACTCAACCAATACAAAACCGGTTTATGCAGATCTCTCATTGTACGGTAAATCTATACATAGCGAGGCCATGTAATACTGGAAATATATACCTGGATGTGTTGCCGTGTGTACATGGGATAAGAAAACTTAAATGACAAAAAAAGATCGGACCTAAATATTTGTTCCACGCAGTCAATAATGTTTGTATTACAAATAACGCTACTTTTTAGCCTCGCGATCTAAGTTTGTAAATATTATGTTAAGGTAGTAAGTATGGATTAATAAACTGATTGAAATGTTTATGATCCTGTTATTTAAATAACCATATCGATCTACAAGTCTCAAGTCTACAAAGTCTCGCTTTAAAATTGCATATTTTTTTTATGGTCTTTATGAATTTCGCCATTTCTGTGTGTCGCACTACCATTTACTCGGAGATTACCTATTTGCACTCCTAATTGGAAAAAGGTTCGTACTCCCCATACATCATCATCATCAGCCCATAATGTTCCCACTGTTGGGACACAGGCCTCCTCTCTATGAGAGGAAGAGGGCTGTATTCCACCACGCGGGCCCAGTGCGGGTTGGTAGATGTCATGTCTTCGAATTTTTAGTTCTAGGTCATGCCAGTTTCCTCACGATGTTTTCCTTTACCGTTTTTGAGAGCAGCGATGATGAAATAAATTACACAAAGTAATGCGCCGGCCTGAGTTCGAACCCACGGCTTACTGCTCGTAAGTCGGGGCTGCCACCACACCACTGGGCCACCGCTGCTCTCTGCCAAACATGTGTAGGAAGATAAAAAATATACTCAAAATAGCACATTATGTACGTGTTGTGTGGAAAAATACCATTATGCTGCGTATGTAACTCACTTTCTAAGTCAATAGTTTTTTAGTTATGGGATATTTTTTGTTACTTTTTTTTATATACGTATACTTACTACGGTATTGAAATATTTTTTTGTGGCCGACAAAATGAATACTGTGCAAGCGTAAATATATATTCCCGACTACGGAATCAGACACGCACTTTCCTATTTTTAACATTTCTTTTTGGGTTTTTTATCTGTAAAGTTGCAAAAGTTCAATAAACTGATCTCCTCTATCTTTGTACAAACATTGTCCGAAATGCATTATCTATATTTATACAAGATTATGTTGAATAACTCCTGAAATACCCAGAAAAACAACCTACCTCCTATTATATACCTACGATTGTCAAATACATGCTGGATTTATAAAAACATGACACAGAGGCGCACTTTAAAATATGATTATGTATAATTATATATGTTTTAAAACGTGACAAATTATCTCTTATGTACATTAATGTAATTGGCCCGTGAAAAGTTAAATCTTTGTTTGGAATATTGGACAAAACGGAAACTAAACAACGTAGGAAATCTTAAAATATATAAAATTATATAATTTAAGATGCGATTTCATAGGAGGATAATATGGCAAGAAAGGACGTGTCTGATGATTTGACGAGTAATAGAGAAGTATGGAGGAAGAAGACATGCTGCGGCCGACCCCAAATAAATTGGAATAAGGGCGACATAATGACGAAAATTTAAGACGTTTGAATAAACTGACCTATTCCGCGTAAATAACAGTTATTTTGCATTGAACAACAACTTGAAAATTTTCCGAACTGAATCATCTGTATACGAGAAACTAATGCCAATTGAAAACTAAAATATAAAATAAAAATTGCCAATCGGTCGTAGCAACGGGTTATCAGCTAAAAAACATGTCCCATCATGTTGTTATGCGTAACCGGGTCACGTGCTAAACAGTTAGCTACACAATAACTTATCGCTTGTATTTTTCATTGGGATAGGGGATGTATAATTCACCTATATTTTTGCCTAGTCATCTAGTACTAGAGGGAGAGAGTCCATCATATTATTATCTTCTGCTAAGCCTTTTCCCGTTGTTGTTGGGGTCGGCTTCCAGTCTAACCGGTTGCAGCTGAATACCAGTATTTTCAGTATTGTACATGAAGCGACTGCCTATCTGACCTCCACAACCCTACTAGTACTGGGTAATACGTTACCTCTTGGTAAGGCTGATTGTCAGACTTTTGGGCTACTGACTACCTCTTGGAGGTTCCAGCGTGAAGTCAGGCGGCCCAACGTGCGGGAGCAGTGGCGCAGGTGGGCCTTCGTTGTCACTGTCCGAGTCACTGTCGCGACCGCCGTCCGGTCGCTTTAGGGCACTTAACCTGACGTGACAACGACGAACAACGAAACAACGACGAACAACTATCAACGTTTGATCAATGGTTATCATCTCCCTACCCTTTCTCCAACTGTTGTCTTGTGGTCGGCTTCCAGTTTAACCGGATGCACCTGAATACGTGTATTTTACAAGGGGCGACTGCCTATCTGACCTGCAAAACCGAGTTCATCATCATCATCATCAGTCTATAATGTTCCCACGGCTGGGACACAGGCCTCCTCTCAATGAGAGGTAGTGGGCTGTAATCCACCACGCGGGCCCAGTGTGGGTTGGTATATGTCAGATGTCTTCGAATTTTTTGTTTTAGGACATGCCGGTTTCCTCACAATGTTTTCCTTCACCGTTTTTGAACGCGGGCTGCGTTCAAAGCGGTGGTGAAATAAATTACACAAAGTAATGCGCCTGCCTGGGTTCGAACCCACGGCTTACTGCTCGTAAGTCGGGGTTGCTACCACTGGGCCACCGCTGCTCTCAAACCCAGTTAGTACTGGGTATAATACGGTACCCCTTGATAAGACTGGTTGTCAGTCTTTCCTCACCTAACGAATGTCAAAGATCTACTAATGACAGCCGTGACCAACGGCTTAATGTGCTTTCTGAGGCACGGAGGAAACTCTGTATGTAATTATTGTCACCCATGCACGGCAAGCACGGCTTAACCTTAAAGATCGACCCGTGTGGCTGTTATAATTTAGCCACGAGCCAAATGTGGGTTAGAATGAGGTACATGTCTGCCTAACGCTTTGGGGATAACAGGGATGATGCGATGTATGTGTATGTAAAATGGTACTAGGATTACACAACACACAGTGTCGGATTTACCAGCAGGAGCCTAGGGCGGTTTTTTTTTTTAGTATGGGATATCATCAAATGACTTCTCCCGCTCTGGGCGGAGAAGGGAATGGAAGGGAGTGTCAGACTTGACTGACTAAAACCCATCCATGTTCCTTCTTAGCCCTTTGTATTCCAGGGCCACGGTATCTCTTTCGAACAACCCGCAGCCCTGGCAGGCATCAGCCCTCTCGGACCCCTTCCGATTTGCTGACATCTCCTAGAGGCGCGCGTGGAACACGAACGCGCCGTCGGCACGGTCTGTCGTCATAAGACGGACGGACGGTGAGCTAGCCCATTACTCACCGTCCACAGGCCCGCGCCTACGGTGGCCGGGGGCCACTGGTTGCCCCCGACGCCCGGGGCGTCTACCGCGGCGGCTGGGACGTGAGGTTCTCTCCCTCTCACATTCCGCCACCTCCTTTGCTAGCATGACTGCTTCGCAGAAGGAGGCGACGGCTTCCCATTCCCTCTCGCTCCGGACCATGGATTGAACCAGGGCCGGACGCGAGAGGTCGCCGCCGCCAATCGCCGCTACGAGGACACGGCGGTGCTCAGCCCAAGCGGGGCAGAGCTCCACAGTGTGCTCCACCGTGTCCTCCGGCCGATCCTCGCAGTGGTAGCACCCGGGCGTTTCACAACCGTGTCCGTTGAGGACCTGCGTCAGGCGGAAGGTGAGGGCGCCGTGCATGGCGCCTCTCCAGCCACTCCTTAAAGAGGGGACTTATCGCCACTATTGTGGCGTGCCCTGCACGGGGTTGCGACAGTCGCTCTCTCCATGTCGCCTCTGCGCCCTCAGCCCACACTTTGTATGAGTAAAAAGAGCGAAATTTCAGGAAATCGTACATGTTTGAGCTTTGATTGGCTCAAAAATAAATCAAAAAAATATTTTACGTGCAATTTCAATGAAATATTTTATATATGTTGGAATTTAAAATTATCTAGGACATGAAAATTGTAGAGGTAATAGCGGCAAAAACTTTACAGCCTTTAGATTGAAAATTTGTAAATCCGCCACTGACAACACAATCTATCAGTTCTTCTGCAGAAGCGACAATCTGACATGTGGTTTGCGCAAGACTATTTAATTTGTTGATCGAATTGTCTCAGGGATATTAAGAGATAACGAGCTATAGGTATATTTTTTATAAATATCGACAAAAACAAGTGATAAGGATTATTATTATTCGCTTGTTTTTGTAGTTTGCTGGTGATCGTTTCCAGATAGGTATACCTAACATTCATAATGTTTTTTTAGGTACTTACCAAGCTAGATATTCGTAGTTATATTTCGTTGATAAATACAGGAAAAATAGTTCTATTTTATAATGTTGATATTATTTTCTAATTCAAGAGGATTTGCCAGTTCAGAGGTTGCCTTGGCAAAATAAAAGAAGTCATAATACAATCACAATATATTATAATTTGTAATAGCTGTTAAAACTACAACTAAAGGTACATTTATAATAACCTAAATAATTCATCTTACAACTACTTTAATAATTAGTAATTTAGTCTAAACAATATAAATATTAAAATTGGTGGGTAATGTAATTTAAAGCAGTATTTTCACGGGTAAAAAACTTAACAAGTATGGGAATAAATAAAGCTTATAATACAAAAGACAGTCGATATTGATTCGTTCCGCAAACCTACTATATTTAGAACATATCCCTCACCACACGACAGTTTTCGCCAGTGAAAATTCGACTTAACGTGTTAAAGCTAATTGGACATAAAATTACTGAGTACAAACATAAAGCCGCTGCTACACAGCAGCCCAAGTCTATGCATTGGCAGAAAATCCGCTGTAGACTTAGCTTCGCTTTATACGAAGTTGTAAGCGGGACACCTGTAACGTTACTGATGTAAGGTACTCGGTAACGCATACATTTTCAATACAAAAAAAGGATTCTACGTTTCTGTCCATTTTTCCAACAGGATCGTAGGAAATAACATTCATTTTTCATGAAATGTGGGGTACATCGAATAACTTATATACGTTATGATATTACGCAATGTTTTGTCGCTAAATTCTTTAACAAATCCAATAAATTAACATATTGTCATTAGTTCTGTTGTGGAACACGGCTTCATACAACATCTCTTAATTAAGTTTTCTCTTTGTTCCCATTTCTTTACAATCATTTCCCTGGGAATTGAGTGGACTTCCTCTGAAAAAAAAAACAGAAAACATCATTAATATAGGTGCTAATGGGGTTTCACTATTATATTTCCTAGCCATGAAGATGGGTCTACACTCAAGAGCTTGGAAAACATCGTCGGTAAGTATTATGTTCGTTTATTATGATCTAGTAGTAGTAGTACTAGCCCTTTGTTTGAGGCCAATTTCATAGACTATGTTTACCGGGTGATATACATACATAGGTAGGCTCCTAACTTCTTTAACTACGACCGTATGTCGTAGCCCGTAGCTGTAGTACAGGTCTACGAAAATGCTTTGCGTCAGCAATAAATTCAAACTAATTTTAGGGACCGTCTGATTGTTATAGTGGGTACGTTCTAGCTCCCCAAATATTATTTTGACTCAAAAAATGTGTGCAAGTATATTGTATGACGTACTCAATATATTTATTCCATTTCAGTAATCAATCAATTAAAAGCTAACAGCTTTATGTCAGCTTTACACCATCGGCTATAACTATCAATAATAGAAAATCAATCACCGTACTCAAGGTACTGACCTAGAAACTACAGTATAAATCCTAGATTTGTTTTTATTAATATTCTAATACTTAGAGCATTATTGATATAAGATAAATTAATGTAAATGAGGTCTATTAACTACTCACATATTTGCAGTGTCATGTGATGACTGTTAGATTATTGACTTAGCCAAGTGATCAATAATAGCTTTCAAGTGTTATTTCAAGGAATATCATTTCAAAGGAAATCCTTCGCTTTGTAGTCTATAATAATTGACCTACATATTAAGTACCTGATCCTTAGAGACATCGACTTTACAAAGCTTTATACAAGGTGTAGCATGATAAAAGCAAGACCTCCCTTGGTGGTCTCTTGGGCAATGAAACTAAACAACTTTTGTTGTTCGAGAAATTTAAATTTGCAAAAATATGAACTTTGTATAGGAACAGTCGCGATCAACGTGCAGGTATGGTTAAACAAAAAAAAAAGTTATTCCATCAAAAGTCATAAAACAAAACTTGTTCAGTTTCATGAGACACCACAGGAGAGATCTTGCGTATATATTACACCCTGTGTATTACTAACATCATATGGATCAAGGTCTGAAATAAAGTATTTTTTTTTTTATATCGATTCTATGGATCGATTTGATGTGATTTGTTATAAAGTTTTCCGTCTAATGCCCGTGTTCACTGACACTAAGCGACGCCGAAAATAATGCTTAAATAAATGCACACTTTTCTTATCGTTCAGTAAAGAGACGAAAGTTAAAATTCCAACAGGAAAATCATATTTAGGGATTTATTTATGTTTTGCTTTGTGTTAATGACAATTGTATTGAAACAAGACAAGCGATAAAAGGAATATATAAGTATTGTTATTGCTTTTGTATATAGAGCAAAATAGGTGGTCAAACCCGGACATAATCACAATCATTCTTCACTCACTCTTCGTCGCTTAATAATCGACGACAAACTAGGTCCATTGCATGAATACATCACATCTTTCTACACTCGATTAACACCCTTACATTTTATTATATAATATAAATACTTACCGGAAGAATAGTCTGTATATGCGCCGTATCTAGGGCATAAGACATCGATTACTGCGTATGTCAGCATCTTCATGCAAGTTGGTATCGAAACATCAGTGTTTGTTGAGGTCAGGATGTGGCAGGCAGCCATGTGTTCGCTCAATGTTATCATTAGGATAATTGTTATGAACAGGATGTATTTGCCTTGCATTTTGTTGGCGAGCTGAAAACAAACAAATATAATGTAGACATCTGATAACTTTCTTAGTGGACATGGTTTCATGCTCTGGGGGATTACTATGACGGCTTAAAGCAGTATTCATCATTTCATCATCATTTCAGCCCAAAAGACGTCCACTGCTGGACATAGGCCTCCCCCAAGTGTCGCCTCATTGACGTTATGAGGGGTTTTGCCATAATCGCCACGCTTGGCAGGCGGGTTGGCGATCGCAGTACAGTTGTTACAAATGCACAGAGAACGCTGCTGCCCATTCTCTGCTAAGTCCCTTAGTCGCCTCTTACGACACCCACGGGAAGACATGGGATGGTGCTATTCTTTACGTCCGACACCATACAGAACCATAGAACATAAGAAAGCAGTATTGTTTTAATCTTATTCCAATGTGGAAAAGAGACGGAGCTATAGAGTACGTCTAGCGCCATCTCTTTCCCACTCTGGAATAAGGTTAACACAATACTGATTTAAGACGTCATGGTAGGCCACCTGGCCGTTTTGCTCCTGTCATCGATTTGACGATGCGTTTAGACACATTTACAGAAATGTAACGCCAAAAATAGTTTATCATTCATCATCATCTTCATCATTTCAGCCGAAAGACGTCCACTGCTGGACATAGGCCTCCCCTAAGTGTCGCCACATTGACCGGTCCCGAAAAAATAGTTAGACCCGGAATAACTATTTATTTATCTATATATTTATGTAGCCCATACAAATATTTGTCCCGTACGGACGGAAATCGAACTCAGGAAATATAGGCCAGGAGTCATAATTACGGGATTTGCTAGTGGTCTAAATATTATATTTAGTTTTACTTAGCTGTGACCGTAATGAGACATTCTTGTTTTACAAAGATGGCAGGGAAACATTGGAAATATAGTTATGAGTATTTTTTTTGCAGTAAGGAAATAAAATATTGAAAAAATAACAGAAATCGTTTCAGAAAATTATAATCCTTCGTTCATAGAGAATCTATGTAATTACAAAAATGTGGACAAAAAATAAAGATACAAGAAACACAGGACTCACCTGATTACTTCTAGGTGTCTCGAGAACGTTTCAATATAATAACACTCCGTACTATGTATCCTCATCTAATGGTTGGAAAATAAATAACTCCAGCCTTTTATACCCGACTCGGTGCCCGGTAAACAAGTCCCTAATAAAATTCTAGGTGCGTAAACAATTTTCACGACGCGCAAACTTTTTATAACTAATTATAATTTTTCACATAAAACAAACTCATAAAATTCTGCGCGTAGCTTGTGTTTTTTGTCGACACAGGGTGATCGCTTACAAAACATGAATGAGCCTGACAGCTAGCACCAAAATTAAACCGTAAACATGTTGTTATAAATAACCCGAACATAGTTTATCGCTAACTACATTATTATCTTACTAAATGTATGACCTATGTCTCTTGAATCTGTATATAAAAACTGGCTTAGTTTAAGGTTGTTTATTCGACTCACGTGCGTCTGCGAAATAACCACCCCTTGAACTCTTGCCACCCTTTCTCTTCTACAAGTTTTATTTTTAACTGAAAGTAATATAAAGTTCATTAATAAAATATGAACACAGTCTTTATAGCTTTTTTTTAGTTTGTATGCTAATGAAGGTCAGACTATGGGGTTTCATTAGCATCTCTTTCATGGACCAGCGATCTTAAACGCTGTTTGTCATTTTGGCAGTCGCTTCAAGTATTTTTGCATGCAAACGTTAGATATACATATAGGTACCTACTTCGAGTTCTTGTATGTGTTGTTTGCTACCACTGATTACGATTTTAATGAGTTACAATGTTGACAAAATAACCGAATCGTAACCTCATTATTTTAAATTATAAATTGACAAAAACAAGCGGTTAGTAACATTTTGAAACATTCCATCGTTTTGCGTGTCTGAGCAGTGTCTGGAAACAATTCTTGCTTTGTGGGAACTTCATAAAATTTTTGTATGCGCAATTAATAAATTAATATACGTATTTGTATATTGCAAAACCCCCCAAAATGTCAATGTGGCAACACTTGGGGGAGGCCTATGTCCAGCAGTGGACGTCTTTTGGGCTGAAATGATGATGATGATGATTTGTATATTATTTATGAGGAAACAGTAGCTTACCAACTACGTAAATTGGTTAGTTTCTATTTCCGTAGCAAACAATATTGCCGTAATTATTATGTATTCAGAAAATAATTAATTTTATCTTTTGTACAGCGACATTATTCTACAATCATTAAATAGGCCATTTCAAACAGTACCTATTTCATTATATTTTTAGCTCGAAAGTGGGCTAGCAATGTTTGCGGATGTGTAGTCTTAGTGCAAGTCGTTGTTCCACTTAGAACAGTCAAAACATTATAGTACAACATAGGTTTTGTAATCCACAGAAGCTTCTTTTACCTATTTGGAGTTCTTAATGAAAAAAAAAGCAGTTTGATTCATGCTACGTCTACGAAAATGTGCAAATACTTCGGTTTTTTTATCGTTTTGACTTTTGGCACAAGACAGCGTTTTTAATTTTACAAGGATTTGCCGAACTCACCCCTTCTTCTTCTGCCTTCTAGAATTATTGGAGAGCCTTCTAGAAACCAATAACTAAGGGTCTTTGTTCATTTAGATACGGAGTTTGTGAGGACACTGGAAAGTCGTGTGAGATAACTGCTAACACGCACTCATCCTGTGCCCAGACATTTTAGGAGAATGTCATTGGAGTGGTAGGTTAGGTACATATTATTATGTACTTAATGTAATCATACAAAATACTCATGTACCTAATGTCTTGAAATATTTTTAAAGAGGAAAACATCATTTATTGATGGAAGAGTCTAGAGATTTGTTCCTTATCAACGGCAATGGGCTACATGAGACTTAAACATAGCTGGTTAATTATTAATATCTATAATTGCTATGCACAAAGGGGCTTGTGGCTAAATAATAACAGCCGCACGGGTCGCTCTTTAAGGTTAAGCCGTGCTTGCCGAGGTTGCTCCGTGGATGGGTGACTATAATTACATACCGAGTATCCTCCGTGCCTCGGAAAGCAGGTTAAGCCGTTGGTCCCGGCTGTGATTCGTAAAAAAGTTTGTGCCAAAAGTCTGATATCCAGTCTTACCCAAGGGGTATCGTATTTCCCAGTTACTGAGATGCGGAGGTAAGATATAGGCAGTCGCTTCATGTAAAATACTGGTACTCAGCTGCATCCAGTTCGACTGGAATCCGACCCGTAGATAGTTTGGGAAAAGGTAAAGCAGATGATGACCAATAATTGCTATACACCTCAGCCTGGATTTTTGAGAAAAATATTCAGAGTCATAAAACTAATTGAAGTTGTATCGCAAACTGAACTTTATGAGTGGTTTTAAAAGTGATTACTCCAGGAACTCTGCTTTTATAAATATTTGTATACAAAAATATGGTCGCATTACCTACTTAAACACAAAATTTAGTTCCCACTAGTTCTACGATTTTGAACCACCTTGAATCGTAGGACTAGTTGGAAAACATGCTCCACTAGATTTACCGTAGAACTATTTAGTAGAATTATGGGGAACGAACATATTTTAATAAATTTTGTCGTACACTCGACGTAACTACTTAATTATATAAAGAGAATTATAAAGACATAACAAGGATAATTATATTATTTTGCGATAGAAGTGGCAATGGCTTGTTGTCATGGGCATGATAATATAAACAGCTGTTTACAAATTACAAGAGTTATTTTTAGCTTCAATTATTAATTTTAATTATATTATAATTAAACAGGTTCTCATATCTACTGTTTTCTTACAATAAGTAGGCATTGATAACATTATGGCAGTCTGTTAGCACGTGCTCCTATTTCTGTAACCTTCTACTTATATTTATTTGTGGAAATCTTGAAATAATTATCTCTTTATTTAAAGTTAGTACTAGTAATAATTCCCGGATGCCACTGAAGCGGAGTCGTGCGGAGATGTGCGAAGCGGAGAGGAGATGCTAAGGAGCTGGGGTGTATCCACCGAAGCTTTGTGGAGATGCATATTTGCTAAACTGTAACAGAGATGTGTGTACTGTACGTACAGGTTACTTATACCGACGACAGCTGCACGCCCGCTCACGTTGCGCTACTGCCCGCTTGTCCTAGACAAATATGAGACATGTCCTCTCCGCTCTGCTCAACCGTTTCCACTATGAACCACCATGGGACGTTTCCACTTGGCAACCACTGTTCTGAACGTTCTCTCTTGTTGCTATCATGCTATTTGGGGATTAACCAAGTGATGTCGGTCATAGGCAGGAAGAAGAACATAAGGATTAAAGAAAATAGTAGGTATCTCCGAGTCATGAAACGTTTTTGTCAAGTCGAAATAATTTAAATCATACCGGTTTTAGATTAGCGTAGTTTCCGCACGTATAAGGTCGTTTTTGGAAGCGCGTGATAGCGCGTTTCGGCGCGCCCTTTGCCACACGCGTAACTCGTACGAGCGCTAACAGGCTCGCAAAAGCAATGTTTCTTCGTCTGACTCCATATTGCTCTGACTAAACACGCAGGAATAAGCGCGTGTAGGGGCGTTCGGGTCATGGACGGTTCAGATCTCAAGTCTGTATGCGGCGTGTCTCCACAGACAATGGCCCACCTTCCATCTCGCACTGCATGCCCTGCCACCTGCGCACTTGAGGATCTTCTGACTGCATCAGCGAACGGAGTTCGCTTGGCTGAGTTTTGGGCTAAACATATTTAGCGATTTGCCGTCGACACGCTAAGAAGATTTTTATTTTGAGTACTTACTTGTCAGCAGATAGATAGTATTTTGTTTTCAAATAACAAGTGATACGAACTATTATCACGCTGAAATCAAGGTTAATAACAAATTCTTAGGACACTAATTCCTAAATCATACATAGTCAGAAAATCCGATAGTTTTGATAACAGTGATTAAGTATGAAGGTATTACCGAAACATGACATTAGCTTGCTGTTTTATCGTGTATAATAGAAGTAGTTTCAGATAAGGTGTTTACTAATTAACATTAGAATAAAAAGAAACAATTTTTCTGAAGGTGATTTTGGTCAAAATTCGAAAACTACACTTTATTCACAATGATTTTACCATTGATAGCTGCAGTCCAATAGCAACCTTTTTGTCACGAAAATAAAAATTATTATAAGTTTAACAGACCTGTCCGTTATTGCTCTGTATGGTGTCGGACGTAAAGAATAGCAACATCCCATATCTTCCCGTGGGTGTCGTAAGAGGCGACTAAGGGATTTGCCAGAGAATGGGCAGCAGCGTTCTCTATGCTTTTGTAACAACCGTACTGCGATCGCCAACCCGCCTCCTGCCAAGCGTGGCGATTATGGCAAAACCCCCCAAAATATCAATGTTGCGACACTTGGGGGACGCCTATGTCCAGCAGTGGACGTCTTTTGGGCTGAAATCATGATGATGATGATGCCCGTTATTATTACACAAGCGTTAACATCACTGTGATTGCGGCAGCGATGCCCCGACGGAGATAAAACAGGTACCTAACAGTAAAAGCACTGCATTTCAAACTTCTGCAGTGCCTACCTATCAATTTTGAGAGCAATATTTTTATAACAATGGCAGGAAAGAATTGAGGTTGCGGTAGCAGTATTTTAGAAAAATAAACAGTATTTTATTTATTTAATGTTTTAAATACATATTTTTTTGACATAGAATATTTGACATTGACAAATTCGTTCTGAAACTCCATTATTGTGATTTATTTGTAGTGTCCGACCGAAGGTGCAATTCTGGCCGAAGCCGATTAATCGGTATTCACCAAAACCTTCGGCCGAAGCCGAAGCCGAAGCCGAAGGTGTCATTGACCTTGAGAAATACGATAGTTACTTTGATCTCAGAATATACTAGATACATATTGTGAGAGCTTTAGATATTTAGCCCAATAACGAGCCGAGTGACCAACATATACAAATATGTAATAAAATATTGTCTAAAACCAGACAATACTTGCGGTTTTTTGGTTCTTAGAGTGCCTCACAATAATGAACGTATCACCACAGGTACTACTCACAGTAATAAATAAAATAATTTGTAATAACAAATATGAAATATTTAAAAACAAAACACTAAAAAACGTAAAAAGTGTAATGTGG
Source organism: Cerastis rubricosa (assembly GCA_949152445.1). Taxonomy (NCBI): domain Eukaryota; kingdom Metazoa; phylum Arthropoda; class Insecta; order Lepidoptera; family Noctuidae; genus Cerastis; species Cerastis rubricosa. Next base: position 8,526,677 of record OX424542.1, on the reverse strand, counting down.
TGAAAAACAGTATAATACTGTTTTTAACAGTATAGTTGGCAACCCTAGGTCGCGGGCAACAGCTAGTCGGGACTATGGGTAGTAGCCCAGAGACTGGATTCTTACCCTAGTGATGTAAATTGACTACCTACTATTGTACTTGGGACCTAAACATAACTTGCGACATAACGTGTGGTGCTCTGTCATGTTTGGTGATGATATAATATTTTCTCTTTACACAACATTTAATTAAGCGGAGACTATTTGAAAAGCATTTTTCTCGAGGAGACGACACTTGTGCAGATTACGAAAGCATGTGTACTAGAGGAGAAAAGTTGTCAACAGACGTATGAAGTCATTAAGAGCATGAGGCATCTTCCGGGTCGTTGTCCTAAGATGTCTATTCCACAGTTTTTGCCATATTAATCTTGATGAGGGAAAACTTTTTTTACATCATCAGATAGTTAAGATATTGAGGGCGATGTCGACATGAAGTTTCTAAGGTGATTTGAGATGCAAGAACAAATTAATCCTTTCAAATACATAGCCCAACTTTTCCTTCTCTACATAGTGTCAGTAAGCACAAGCACAAAACAAAGCGGACCCCCGACGCTACGACGACGTTTGGTTTTTTATTGTTTTTTTTGAGATTTTTTATGTCGGGGGTTTTTTAAATAGTAAATTTAATTTTTATTTCAGGCTTTTTAAATTTATATTATTTTTTCTTAGCCTTGACTGTCCTGCTCCTGGGCTTTTCACTTTTCTCGGTGTTGCGCCTCTTCTCGCTAAGTAACGAATACAAGGTAAGTTATAAATTTAAAAAATCTTTTGGGGGTGAGGAGAGGTGCACCCAGCCCCCTCCCCTGGTGATGCCTATGGTGACAGTGACAAGATTTCAAATTTTGAATCGATCAGACCTGTGGAAGTTGTTTATATCCCTTCATTAGCTATAAAAGAGGTGATGATTTTCAAAGCTGAGCAGATTTTCTCGAAACACAGCAAAAAATTCTCTCGATTAAAACACCTTTCAAAAGAAACCAATTTTATCAAAATCGGTTCATCCGTTTAGGAGCTACGATGCCACAGACAGACAGACACACAGATACATCACACGTCAAACTTATTTCTTCCTTCCCTCTTTTTTGGTCGGGGGTTAAAACCAAACTTGCTTCCCGCTGTCTGTACGCTCAGATCTTTTAAAATCCGTTGATTTTGATGCGGTTTTCATCAATAGATAGAATGATTCAAGATGGAGGTTTATAATGTAAAATTTATCCCTGAAAAACACATCAGAATGTCCACCCGAACGAACCCGCGGGCAACAGCTAGGAGTATATAAAACAAATTTGCTTCTCGCCGTCAATACGCTTAGATCTTTAAAATTACACAACGGATTTTGATACGGTTTTCATCAATAGACAGAATGATTCAAGAGTCAGATTTATAATGTACTAGCTGGACAGCGCAACTTCGTTTGCGTCACATTTTCCCCGTTTTCGCAACATTTTTCATTGCTGTTCCACTCCCATTGGTCGTAGCATGATGATATATAGCCTATAGCCTTCCTCGATAAATGGGCTATCTAACACTGAAAGAATTAATCACATGTAGTTTCGGAGCCTATTCAATGCAAACAAACAAACAAACATACAAACAAACAAACATACAAACATACAAACAAACAAACATACAAACAAACAAACAATCAAATCTTTCCTCTTTATAATATTAGTTTAAATAATTTATCCCTGAAAAATACATCTGAAGTTCCACGCGATCGAAGTCGCGGGTAGCAGCTAGTTACATTTAAATGAAGAAAGGTGTACTATTAGTTACACAGCAAAAGAATTTGGGTACCATTACGCACAGATTGAGCATGACTTGGTACTTTTTTAAGGTTCCGTACCCAAAGGGTCAAACGGGACCCTATTACTTAGGCTTCGCTGTCCGTCCGTCTGCCCGTCACGGTTCATGAGATACAGCCTGGTGACAGCACCAGGCTGTATCTCATGAACCGTGATATTTAGCCAGTTGAAATTTCTACAGATTCTATTTCTGTTGCCACTATAACAACAAATACTAAAAACAGAATAAAATAACTATTGAAGGGGGCTCCCAAAAAAAAGGGGACTCCCATACAAAAAAGTGATTTTTTTGCTCGCTTTACGGAACCCTTCATGCGCGAGTACGACTCGCACTTGGCCGGTTTTTTTTATTATGTCATATTCGTCCTTGAATCTAAAAACAAACCAATACCCAGAACTACATAAATAAACCTACTAATTAAACAAAACAATAATTGGTTACTTTTGTAATAAATAATTAATTAACTGAACAAGATCATAACGCTGTAGCCGCATATATTAGCATAGCAACTAATTACAATACATGTAAGAATGGCATTTGAATAGCACTATTATTTATACTAATGTATTTTAAATGTAATGTACCTATGTACCAATGTATTTTTTTTTTTGTAATTTATACTACTTATTATCTTACTACATAAAACCTGTGCAATGAAAACTCGTGCACGATAAATTTTAACTACCGTGTAAGTCAGTTTTTGAACGCACGGCAACCAATCAAGCTTTACAAAACCAGTTTATGCGGATCTCTCATTGTACAGGAAATCTATTTAAAGCGACGCCATGTTATAATGGAAATGAATGCCGTGATGTGTCTCCGTGTGAACATGCAATGTTCGTTAACTTACCAGCTGGCTTACCATGCCGTCTTAAAGCAGTATTGTTTTACTCTTACTCCAGTGTGGGAAAGAGACGGAGTTATACAGAATGTCTAGCGCCATCTCTTTCCCACACTGGAAAGAATAAAACAATAATGTGATAAGACGTCATGGTAGGCCACCTGGAAGGACCAATGAGATCATTCGCGTCTTCTGGAATTAATTTGTAGGATTTATTACATTATGATTTATCGGAATACCAAAAGTACAGTAGGTATTCACTGGTTTGGCAGATATCGCTTTTCCTGGTGTTTGGGTTTTTTGACTAGGTATTGTAGCCGGTCAGATCACATCAACCACAACGTAAACGGAAAAGCTTTGTGATTCCATGGCCGCTAATTCCCGCTAAGCCTATTCGCGAAAGAAATGACATCTGTTTAAAAAAGGTTATGCTTGACCTCGAGATTGTTCGAGTACACTTAAAACAAAAAGTGAAACGCTTTTAGTTACTATTAAAATCATATTTATTTTACACAAATTATTAATTTATCATTCCAACAGAGAAACAATTAGGTTACTAGGCTATTCTCCAAATCATTGACTAAAATCGTTTTTTTGGCTCTAAGCTTGCATACATTCAAGGCAATTCTAAATAGTAGGTACCTACATACTCAGATACCCAGAATATAAAAGTACACTACACCTTGAATTTATGCTAGCCTAGTACTTGTTGGTGGATTATCAATGAATTATTAAAGAAAAAGCTTGTAAATACGGTATCAGTGGATGAGCGAAAGAAATTACGTTATTAATTAAATAACAGCTGTACTTCATTTTTAATGTGACTGTACTCTGTGACAGCCACGCCGAGGTGAAACAAAAGACAATGCATAAAAACCATCAAAAATCCCGAGTCGACCTAATCGTCATAGCGGAAGTAATTCAATTGTTCCTGTTAGTGGCAATACCTATTATACACCGTTAAATTTTGATCGTTTTAATCCCTTGGACGGGTGATTCCACTTTCAAAATACTATTAAAAAAAAACTTACACAACATTGCACATCTCAAAAAAAAAATCTAAGGTTTCTGGATTTTGCCATTCGGCTACGGAACCCTAAAAATAGCAAGTAGTAACGTAATATTCGCAAAATGTGTGTGTGGTATATCATAGGGTACGAAATGAGTTTCAAATGGTACTACTAATGGTTTGCATTGCTTTTTCACTAATGCGAAAATTGGTTTGAGGTTGCAAAAAAGGTAATTATTTTTAATTTTATCACTACAAATCGATAGTGTTTCATGCACCGAATCGACCCTCCACGGGATTAAAACGATTAAAATGTAACGGTGTATACGTACAAGCCTAAAAGCTTGGCTTACCCTTATAACCCACTGCTCTTCATGATGTTAGGGTTTCTGAACAGTCTGCCTGCCTGATGAGCTTGCCGTATTGTTGGCCCATAGTCACGCCACTAACTTCCCATTATTACACAAAAGTTTAACATGACTGACGTCCCTAAGTACCACTTTAGGGAATACAGGGGTGATGTAAGTAGTTTAACAAGCATGTTTATATTGGCAATAGATAACGATGAACTTCGCTGACATCAGAAAGAATGCGACTTTGTTCTTATGGACTTCGAGCTTCGCTTGCCGATTATATCGTTTATCTAACTTGTCTGTCTGCGTCTCTGCTGAGCGTAGGGTCCTGGGTTCGAAACTCAGGTTGGGAAAAGAGTTTTTGGGTTTTTCATTAGAAATATCTCAGTAACATAAAATAAGATAGGATAAGATAATTTGTTTGCTTAAAACATTGTATACAGAGGTGTTATTATAGCATATAAGATCATACATGTTTTGCTTAAAATTAAAGCATGCAAACTTACACGAATAAAGAAATTTGAATCGGTAAACATTATAATTTATGTTCAAAAAAATCCTTATTAATAAAGACATTATTTTCATTCAGCCATTTATTTAATATTTTTAGTACATAAGGTAACTTATTATAAACACGCACACACATAGCCAGACAGTTTTTATTATATTTTGCTAATCTAGAGAGCTCATCTGGTACAAGTCTGTATTGATTAGGCGACTTCGAGAACTAATTTCCTCTGTAGGAGTCCGGAGTTTGGAAGTGTGTGATACTCACGTGACACGGAGATCCCTTCAATTATTTGGTCCCTGGTTTGGTCTGCTGGCCTACCATGACGTCTTAAAGCAGTATTGTTTGACTCCTTTTCCACTGTGGGAAAGAGATGGCGCTAGGCATCCTGTATGGCTCCGTCTCTTTCCCACACTGGAATAAGGTAGGCCACCTGGTCTAGTTAGAATCGGTGTCCCTTCCACCCTGTATTTTACCTCTTTTTATTATTTTTGTGCTAATATGTATGACCAAGAAGAAGATGGCGGAACGCATTTGGATGGCTTCCTCGTTAAATGGCGAGAAGAGGCAAAAAACAGAGAAAAGTGAAAGGAATGGTGAGAAGCCTTTGCCCAGGAGTGGGAAAGATCAGGCTTACAAAAAAAAATGTATGTCATGTTTTAGCTCAAATAAACGTTTTTATTCTTTCAGTCCCATCGGGCTATGAGAGTTAGGGATGAGAGAGTGCACCTGTCTCTGCTCAATTATTGGTGTAACTATAAATTCCTCGTGGCTTTGCCTAGTCTCCGGTGAGCGATTGGCTGCTATAATCGAAATTTTGTTAGGAGTTTCGTACCTAGTTTCATTATTAGCTCTGTATAGGTGACTACAAATGTCATCTCTTTTAGAGATGAACTCGAATGTCGCAAACAGTACCTATCAGGTAGCGGATGGCATCAAATTAAAATACTACACAATAATTGGACACGCAGAATCCATAATAATTCAAGAAACATAAACAATATAAACATGTCTCTTGTTTCTAATTTCATCCGTTTATTTCAATTTAATAACAATTAAAGCATAGAGATATGAGGAATAGAAGGCTTCCATGACGTCTTAAGACATTATTGTTTAACTCTTTTTCCAGTGTAGGAAAGAGATGGCGTTAGACATCCTGTATAGCTCTGTCTCTTTCCCGCACCGGAATAAGAGTAAAACAAATACTGCTTTAAGACGTCATGGTAGGCCAGCAGGGTTAAGTTTCTCATTCTCTATAAATATTATTGAAAAGGTGTGTACAAGGGACCACGGGGGTCAATAATACACACCAGCGAAATGGTCTAAACAAGGTGGAAGGGACACCGGCGCTAAAACGGTTACCACATGTTTAGACGAAATGTTGCATTAGCAATAGTATTTAGAGAGGAGCTTGTGCCTAAATAATAAGAGCCTTATATACGGGTCGATCTTTAAGGTTAAGTCGTGCTTGCCGTGGTTGGTCCGTGGATGGGTGACCATAATTACATACCGAGTTTCCTCCGTGCCTCGGAAAGCACGTTAAGCCGTTGGTCCCGGCTGTGATTTACATACATACTTTACATCATACTGTACATCTTTGACATCGTTACGACGAGTAGACAGAAGCCAAAAGTCTGAAATCCAGTCTTACTAAGGGGTATCGTATTACCCAGTTACTGGGTTGTGGAGGTCAGAGCAGTCGCTTCATGTAAAATACTGGTACTCAGCTGCATCCGGCTGGAAGCCAACCCCAAGATAGTTTGGGAAAAGGCTAGGCAGATGATGTTGCATAGGTAATAGTCACCCGCAAAAGGCATAACACAACAAATCGGGCTGTTTAAGTTCGACAAAAGTCCCTCGCCTGTGCAGACCTTAATAATAATAATAAAGCCTTTTTATTTCCTTAATAAATAAATCAATTTACAATCATATTCCGTTTGCATGCAATAGTATTCATATAATTCAAAAAAAAAATCCTTTCCATAACTAAAAGGTATAAAAATTATTGACTGAAATTAATTTGATATGGTTCTTTTTTTTTATATGTTTATATTAAGGACCTCTCTATAGAGTAAAGGCCTCCTCCATTTTTCTCCACATAATTCTGTCACTCGCTTTATCATCTCTCCGCCGGTCTACCTCTGGTTCTCTTGCCTGTTGGTCCTTTCCATGATGTAATCATTTTTGCCCATCTATCTTCTTTCATACGTGCAATATGGCCGGCCCACTTCCATTTCAGTCTTTTACAGTGTTCTAGGGCATCAATTAAATTTGTTGTTTTTCTTATATCTGTGCTTCTCTTTTTGTGTGTCAACTTTAGATTTAGAATGCTCCGTTCCATGGCTCTTTGGGTTGTTAATATTTTGTTTCTAGTTTGTTTGTTGAAAATCCATGTTTGGGATGCGTAGGTAAGAGAAGGTAAGATACAAGAGTCCAACACAATTTTCTTCAGCTTCATTGACATATTTGACTTTAGAATTTCTTTCAGGGTCCAAAATTTAGTGCAGACCTTACAGTTTTTTTTTAGGTTGATCGCCCCTTGCTACGCGGGAGGTTTACTGCGGTAGTTAACATTCGTGCGTAGCGTGTCGCACTGAGCACTTAATATTATAAAGAGGTAAAGTTTGTTTGTTTTGATGTAGGGGTAATCTTCGGAACCACACGTAAGTACAATCTGATGGGCTTGCTTCATTATCCCTGAGTGGTGTGTGGTAGTGTACGCTATTTATTATACGGGAAGTTCCCTTTTTATTATACGGGAAGTTTCCTTCAGAAAATTTCAGAACTTGGTGTGAGCGAAGCCCTGAGTAAAACCTGGAGCTTTCATAAAAAAACCGAAGCTTTTGTTTGTGCATAAGATAATTATCCAGTTTTGGAAACCCAAACTCAATGACAGCTGTCATAAAGTTCAAATTCTTTCGTAACCTAAAGTCAATCCGTCTCATGAATTTTCGAGTTTAACATTTTTTACCCATCACAAATTTGCACAACACCGCTAAAGAAGTTTTCACTTCAAAAAACTGGGTAGTTGTTACTGAGGCAGCACGTCGGCCGATGTTTCAATAGAACAAGAGGCCCGTTTATACTAGGATATGGGGATGAAGAACAAGTGCAAAGTTCATCATTCCCCATAGAAAACGGAGGATCCACCAAGCAGACGGGTGTTGCGTCCGGTGGACTACTACTGCCGACAGTTGTGGTCAGGTTTTTCAAGCTATTGATGTTAGTTCTTCATTTGGGTCATAGATGGCGCTGTAGTACTTTTTTGCACTATGTTAACTGTAGTATTTTTAGTAGTACCGCTACACAAGTTTTTTTACAACTGACGTGCGGCTTACTGCGACTGTAAGCTGTTAAACAGTTTGATAGCGTAACTTAGCAGATGTCAATTGTGGAGGAACGCCTTTATTCTCTGTACCTATTTTATCTCATCTTGTTTGTATCAACTTTATTATTGTTTAAAGGTACAGTCACCTATGGATAATCTTCACCTGCTGTTAATTTGTAGTTTTGAACCGTTGATTGTCGTATCTAAAACATAATTACTATAATTACGTGAGTGTTTGTTAAATCATGCGATTATTTCGCAACTGTTAATAGTATGACGATAAACCGTCTACGCATACGTCATACTTTTACTTTACTGCGAGCTTGCTTTAGGTACCTACTATTTAATGTCATGTTATTGTATTATTCAATTTCATCATGCACTAACGCTTAATACATTTTGAGTCAAAATCCGATTTGTTAGTTACAGTTCTCACTTCTGCACGTATTTTTTTTAATCAAATTTCATCAGCTTTTCGTAATCAAATGTCATTTGTTTGTGGAAATTGTATTGAAATAACAAGATGGCGATATTAGTTCCGATTAAGGTCGCTTGCCAAACGCAGAGCCATGAGCCAACTATGGTCTTTCTCTTCATTATACATATATCTTATATTATTTCCTTGTTGTTGTCATTTCAGTAAGTACTTTTTTAATTTTTGTTGTTCAAAAACATTTTCATTTCCACCGTTTCTTCATTCTTTTTCTTTTCTGATAATCTTTCACGCTCGTACTAAAAAAATCCTGATGACACGTTCCTCAAATCCTCATGTATCGTGTCAGGATCACTTGCATTTATAAATGACAATCAATTTAAAATAGGACTCACAATAACTGAATGTCATTTGTAAATCTTTGAGAGTCGTTACAGATAGCAAGTGGCCCGAAAGTCTGACAAGCAGTCACAAAAGTTATTACCCAGTACTAACTGGGTTGTGGAGGTCAGATAGGCAGTCTCTCCATTTAAAATACTGGTATTCAGCTGCAACCGGTTAGACAGAAAACCGACCTCAAAATAGTTGGGAAAAGGCTAGGCAGATGATGATGATTTACTCAAACTGATTTGTTTTGCTTTCCAATGTAGTTTTCATAACGAGTCACTTCAATTTCTCACTGGCCTTTGTCCTATACATATCTTCAAGTATCTATTAGAAACTCGTTACCTTGCCTAGAATGCCTGTATACTACCATACTTAGGCTAAAACCTGATATTCCTGTAGGTCAAGAACCGGGCAAAAGCTAGAATTTCTAGCGAGTCTAGCTGTGGGGACTAGCTTCAGTAATTTCTATAACCGGTTTGTTTTACAGTCGCCACCTGCATACTAACGTAGTTTTAACTGCGGTAAGCCAATATCATCTTTATTGTTGAAAGTAGAGCATCATTTTTCCTATGGAGACAGACAGACAGTTGTGTGATAGACTTGAGACACACTGCACGGCGCAGCCAAAATCGGTGAATATGTGCTTTAGATGTGATGAGAGGTTTGTTTTCCTATTGGAGACATGAGGCGTAGGAAATTAGGGAAAAGGTGTACGAGATGATTCACTGGAGAATGCTTGTAGTTTAAACGACATTCAACTTAATGCGGATGTGAAAGCGTTTATTCGTAGTAAATTTATCTGTCTACCTGTTGTCATACACAAAATGTTAATTTTTAGATCTCATAATATTATAATTAACATTTTTTAAAACGATACAGAAAAAAAAGAAAAACGCTAAACAATCATCTTGTACACCCTGGTGTCCAAGATGATCCATACGGTTTTATCCCTATTCCCGGTTTATTCCTTTATTGGGAATGTCCTAGGTTTTAGTAGGTTTAAATAAACAATAACTTTTCAGAGTTTAATTACAAAATTAAATATCTTATAGACCATGACTTAGGTAGAATGAGCCAGTCTTTTTCTCTGTGGAAAGGGTGGGTGATATTGTTTTTAACTGCAACAGCCACTTTATTTTTGCCTTTAGCCCTCGGGAATAAAGGGGAATATCGGGGACAACATTTTACCAGTGAAAATAAATAGATGTCGCTTATAGTTTCGTTGCAATAAAATAGGATCATCTCGCCTCAACGGATTACCTCGTACAGTCATCTCCAAAGTAAACTCACCCCCTAGAAATGTTGACTTGTATGTTAGCGGGGTGAGTTTACTTTGGAGCTGACTGTACACCTTTCCCCTACTAAGTGTCCTTGAAGTAGGAAGTAGGAACATTATAGATAGAGTAATTAATTAATTATTGAGATTGTATTAAACTCTACTAGATGGGATGGACATTGACGCTCAAAAGTTTACCACGTATTCAGTAACATCACGTAAAACGACACCGCTCATTAAAAAAAAGGTTCTAACAAAACTGCAAACCTACACGGTCAAAGTGTATTTAATCGTGTATTAATCGAAAATTAAAAAAAAAAATGCTCTGTATGGTGTCGGACGTAAAGAATAGCACCATCCCATTATCTTCCCGTGGGTGTCGTAAGAGCCGACTAAGGGACTTGCCAGAGAATGGGCAGCAGCGTTCTCTGTGCTTTTGTAACAACTGTACTGCGATCGCCAACCCGCCTGCCAAGCGTGGCGATTATGGCAAAACCCCCCTTTCTTGGGGGAGGCCTATGTCCAGCAGTGGACGTCTTTCGGGCTGAAATGATGATGATGAAAAAAAAAACCTAAGTTGTTTTTTTTTTTAAATATCGATGAAAGATTTCTAAGTGCATCGCTGTTCCTTCTATTCCAATTTCATCCCCTATATCATTGAAACAATTATTCTAAACGCGGGGGTCTCTTGTAGAAAAGCATAAAAAGTATCGTTTTTTTTTTCAAACTTTTTATTTTCCGGTTTTGGATTGTAGATGCAGCTCTGACGAATAGTGGAACAGATTATTTAATAAAATCATAGAATAAACTATTCAAGTTTTTTTTGGTAAATAATGTTTAGTCGTTATAAGACTGCTGGCCTTTTAAACAAGAAATCTATTCCTGTTAACATTCTATCCACATTGAGTTTATTGCTCATATTAACTATTTCATTATCATAAATTATATTCATATTTATTTTGAAAAATATAAAAAAAAACGATTTGATGCTTATTTTGTTCCAATATCACGATTACGACACGACATATGTACAATCAATAAGTATGAGCATAATTTAAGAGAAGTAGTAGCTGTCAAAGGTAAGAAAGAACTCCAAATACTGACTCCAAGCGTTTACAGAATTTCTTTATGTCGTGCTACCTTCCGCGATGACGGCCTTATATGAAAAGCATCGTTTTAACGTCTCTTTATATCAGTTCTTCCTTGTAGCAATTACAATGGAAAGAGTTTACATTAACTACCTATCTACTTGTTAAACTTTCCTCATCGAAACAAGACCGCCTACAATCATCGCCTTGACATTTGATCACTTGATCATACAATGATCATGAGGAACAATTTCTTGAGTCAACAATTTCTCGAATTGTATTAAGTAAAGACTCATGTACTTTCTCAAAGGGTACGTACAGTAGACCACGCTTTAGTCTGTACCTGCAACAATAAGCTGGCCTCTTATGCTGTTGGAACTTCGCACTACGTTAGGCCAGTACAAGCTGGAATTGTTACCTCCACGAGCAGCCGACTTTACATTTACGAGCGAGCATTTGGGAATTGAGAAAATACTTCCTCAATTTATAATTTAAGTATTTGTCTGAAAGGGTATGGTGATATTTAACATACTGCAGCATTATCACGCTGTTTTCGGCTGAATAAAAACTATTCTGTTCGTGTAAGTCGACCTCATTTCTAATCAATTTACTTTTTCTTACTTCGGTTCAAATTTAAAAATATGACGATTCCATGGATGTGACAGAGGAAAATTTTTCTGAGATGGACGACAAATCTTTGGAAATAACAGACATATTATTCCGTTTCGTAATTTAATTGATAAAGTAAAAAAGGACCTAAGAAAGATAAATTTTGTGGTGCTGTACTGTATAGTCGGTTATCAGTGATTTCACCAAGAACCGATTCGCTCAGAATCGGTTCTAGGACTTTTATCCTAGCTAAGATCTAGTGACCCATATACTTTCGGCGCCGCGACTCAAGGCCGACCAGGGGTCGGGAGACGCGTACTGGCGGTTGGCTCCGAGGCTTGCCGCCTGAGACCCGGAGCAACAGCGAAGATCCGATTTCGAGCGAGGATCCGGACCTTCAGGGAACAAATTTTGTTTTAATCCTTTTTTTTTAATCTTTAGCAATAGTATAGTTTCTCTTTTTTTTGTTGTACAATCATTTAATTTATTTAAACCCTATTCGTGTCAAAAGGTCGCGCAATGTATTTTTTCCGGTGTAATATTTAAACTCGTATACATTTTGATCGCGCCTAGGGCTGAATAGGTGTTGCAACCCCTTCCTCACCTTGTTTTAATTTTCAAAATTACAGATTTTATACAATTCTGAACAACCCATTTCGCTGCTTTACATAAAATTATATTACATGTCGTCCATTATTTAATTCCTTTTTTTGATCCTTTTAAATTTTTTTTATAAAAAATTGTATTAGTTTTTTTTTATAACAGCAAAATTATACGTTTTAACATGTAGCAGTGACGACTTTTATTTTTATTTTCGCTACAAAAATGGCGCCCGAACAACTAAAGTAAGTGTTTTTTACCTAATAACTTTGAAATTTGAATGATTCTACATAAAATTTTTTTTTGCCTTATTGAGGATGGTCACTCCCTCCGGGAGCTAATGATTCTTAAGCTTATTTGTTTCAGGACACGGATATTCTTTCATTCTAGAAAGGTATTCTGGGATTTTTACCACCAGTTCAGATCTGTGAAGCTGTCATTTTTCCTTGACATATATATATATTTTTTCATTAAATGTAATTTATTTTAAAGGAAAAATAATTTTGTGAACTATATAACACATAACTGTCTTTTATTTTACCCACTTATCGCAGCAAATATAACGATAGGTCTCCTGATTTTTATTCCATATCCTTAGCTAGCGGTAGTTAGAACCCGTAGAGTATATATGGTGACGTATGAATTTATAGGCGTCGGTTTTCAAGGTAAGCTTAGTATGAACGGTTATGTAGCCTGTATCTTTGTTTAATAGCTTGGCGTTTACTGACTGCTGGTTGCTGGATTATTTTTATCCGTCTGTTCATGCCGTGCCTATTTTTTCGCTAGGATTCAATCGCCTTTTGTCTGTTCTTTCATACGTTATTAGGTCTATTCTAGTTACATCATGTCAGAAGAGGGGTTCCCTATTGTTGAGACTCCACGTCGTGCTAGTCCCATTATTTCGCGACCACCACCTCCTCCTATTCCGCCAAGACCTTCTCACGCTTCTTCACAGAGTATCATTCCTTCCCCAATAAGATCTGAGGAATGCCTACAATTTACCAGGCAGTTCTCTCTTACTAAGTGGAAGATTGTTTTCGATGGTAAGACCTGCGTACGGGAATTTTTCACGAGTTTAGAGGAGTGCAGGGAGGCCGACAATTTGTCCGATGGTTATTTAGTTAAGCGATTCCATGAAGTCTTGTCAGGTGTCGCACTTCAATATTTTAGGTCGATCCGTCGACCGGGTCTTTCTTTTCCTGAGATCAAAGATGCCTTTCTTCAGACATTCGGTACGACCGATTTTGAATTTAAGACAAGCCAGGAGGTCCGTAACCTCAAGCAGAAACCGGAACAGTTAATAAGAGAATTTATTATCGAAGTTTCTTACTTAAATTCTAAACTGAGCAAGCCTATTGAAGAATCGGAGTTGTTGTGGATCATCACTCACAACATGTTGCCAAAGTACACTCCTTGCTTGTCCATCCAAAAATTTCATGACATCAATAATTTAATCGAAGTCGTTACTCATTTCGAGTCTTTTCTAAAACCTCCAAAGGCGGTAGCCAGTCTCGACTGTGTTGCCGACCAGTCGACTTCTCAAGCATTTAACCCACCAAAACCTAAGCCAAACAAAACTTCCCATCAACCAACAACTAGTAAACCTCAGATTTGTCCTAGTTGTAGTCAGTCTCAGCTTTGCTTAAAATGTAACAAAGTTGGTCATTCTTACCGTTCTTGCCCAGAGATCACAGGCATGATTTGTTTTAAGTGTCGCACTCCTGGATTTATTACTAGAGAATGTCCGAAATGTAATCCAAAAAAATGCATAGATCACTGGCGATACGCTTCTTTCCCTACAGTATCCCCAGTGTTTACTTCAGATTCATTTGATAACCGACCGTTTATAGAGGTATTATTATGTGGTAGAGTTGTTAGAGCATTGCTTGACTCTGGTGCTCAGATGTCGCTTGTTAGCAATAACTTTATTCAGCAACTTGGTGTTTCTTTGACATCAAAAGACGCTTGTCCCCTTGTTATATCGGCTAATAATTCGCCGATTGATATTCTTGGTTCTGTGTACCTTCCAGTTAAATTTAATGGTACAACTTTTATTCATCAGTTTTTAGTTGCAAGTTCGATGTCATCTTCTGTTATTTTAGGTATCGAATTTTGGAATAAATTCGGTTTGACGTCTATTTTTAGTCAGGCTTTTAATAAAAATATTGATGGTAATATGTTTATCCCTTCTGTTCAGCACTCTTCCCCTCAAGTTTCCTCTGTCGGCGAGGTCCGTTATATTCATCCTCGTAACATCCTATCGCCGGATCAAGAGGCTTGTCTTCAACAAGTTATTAAAGAGTACGAAGTTATCTCTTCGGAAAAAGTTGGTCTTGGTAAAACATCTTGGTTGTCCCATAAAATTAATACTACGGGTTACCCTATCCGTCAAAGATATTATCCCTTATCCCCTGTCAAGTTGAAGATTCTCAATGAAGAGATTGACAAAATGTTAGGTATGGGTGTTATTCGTCCATCTCGTTCTTCATGGGCTAGTCCAGTGGTAATGGTGACAAAAAAAGATGGTTCTGTTCGGTTTTGTGTCGACAGTAGAAAACTGAATAGTGTGACAGTTAGAGATTCATATCCTCTTCCCCGTATTCACGATATCCTCGACAACCTTCGTGGTGCTAGATATATTAGCTCATTGGATTTTAGAAGTGCTTTCTGGCAAATTCCACTCGCTGATAGAGAAAGTTGTGAGAAAACAGCGTTTATTGTTCCACAACGTGGTCTCTTTGAGTTTGTTAGGATGCCTTTTGGTCTAACGAACGCTGCTTCGGAGATGCAACGCCTTACTGATATGATCGTGAATTTCGAGTTTACTTCTACCAGCGACGACTGTATTTTTGGGTACGTCGACGACTTGATAATCGTGTCTAAAGATTTCTCTAGTCATATGGCGCTGCTCAGGAAGGTGCTTGCTCGACTTAAAGAAGCAGGCTTAACTATAAATTTAAAAAAATGCGAGTTTTGTAAAAGCGAACTAAAATATTTGGGTTATATTGTTAATGAAAAGGGTCTTCAAACCGATCCCGGCAAACTTGATGCTATTAAAGATTATCCTACTCCTACTTCAGCTAAGTCATTACGCGGTTTCATTGGTATGTGTTCCTATTATAGGCGTTTCGTTAAAGGGTTTTCTTCTATAATTGCTCCGCTTACTGCCCTTATCGGTAAGAGAAAGGGTAATGATCCAATAAGTTGGAACGATGCAGCCGATCAAGCTTTCACTCAGTTGAAACAAGCGCTAATTGATACGCCTGTTATGGCATGTCCTGATTTCTCGAAGCCATTCATCCTGCAGTGTGATGCGTCAGCTGTTGGTCTTGGTTCGGTACTGACACAGAAGATAGACGATGTGGAACATCCAATCGCCTATTATTCACGTTTATTCTCTCAAACTGAACGCAATTATAGTACTACAGAGCGTGAACTCTTGTCAGTTTTGGATTCAATTAAACATTTTCGATGTTATTTAGATGGTATGAAGTTTTCTGTCATAACAGACCATATGGCTCTTAAGTGGCTCCTCTCTCTTAACAACCCATCTGGTCGTTTAGCTCGTTGGGCTACTATTATCTCCCAATATACTTTTGATATTGTGCATCGTAAAGGTTCGCAACATATAGTCCCCGATGTTCTTTCCAGGATCCATGCTAATCCTGTGTCATTTGACCAGGGTCCTGAACATACTAATGACCGTTGGTATAAGAAGATATATATAGGTGCTCGAGATACGCCACAAATGTTCCCAGCATACGCTATAAATAACGGTATCCTTATGAGACGCATGCCTGTTTCTAGTCCTTTATCTTCTGAACCATGGCGTGTGGTGTTACCAGCTGAAAAGGTTCCAGACGCTATTTGGGAAATTCACAATAGATTTCCTTCGATACATCCCGGTGTTACTAAAACGTATCTAAAGCTTAGGGAGTTGTTCTACTGGCCAAATATGTTCCGTGACGTTACTTCGACGTTAAGTCAATGTGAGGTTTGTAAAGCCTATAAAATTTCGAACACACAACCTCGCGGTCAGATGTGTTACCCTAAAGAGGTTTCCTTGCCCTTACAGATGATTTCTATCGATATAATTGGTCCGTTGCCCTGCGCTTATTATGGTTATAAATATATCCTTTCTATGGTAGATGTTTTTTCCAAATATGTTTGGTTAGTTCCTCTGAAAAGGATTGACGCTCTTTCTGTTATAAAAGCGTTAGAGTCTGAAATTTTCTTTAATTTTGGGGTTCCGCGTACTATTCTTTGTGACAACGCTACAGTTTTTCGTAGTAATCAATTCCTTAATTTTCTCAGATCTTTCCATATTCAATCACCTACTTTTACGCCATATTATACACCCCAAGCAAATACGGTTGAGCGATACAACCAAAGCGTTATAACATGTTTAGGTATTTTGGTTGGTGAAAACCAAAGAAGTTGGGCTAAAATGTTACCTAAAGTGAAGCTTTACCTCAATTCTTGTGTTAATCTAGCTACTGGTTTTACGCCTAACTTTCTTATGCTTGGTAGAGAGGTCCTTATGGATAGCAGTCATGTAAATAGTCAGACTCGAAGCTCTAATTTGGCAGACAGTCGGGCTCGTCATGCTTCAAACCTATCCTCTCTCAGCGAAGTTTATGCAAAGGTTGCTGATAATCTTTCTTTAGCTTTTCTCCGTAACTCTCGTGCATATAATTCTAATCGATCAGCTGTCACTCTAAATGTTGGTGATACTGTATGGAGAAGGAATTTTTCCAAGTCTTCTGGAGGTGATTTTTTCTCTGGGAAGCTTGCTCCACGTTTTATTAAGTGCCGTGTAATAAGAGTCATTTCAAGGACCACCTATTTGCTACAGGATTGTGATTCAGTCCACTCCGGACAATATCATATCAAAGATATCTTAAAATAAATTGGATTAAATTCTCTTTGTTCCATTTTGACATTGACATTTGCTTTCTAATCCTTTTTCCTCTTTGGAATATTTCTTTGCATAGTTTTTCGATTAGATTAAAAACTTCATAGATTATCTGTTAATAGTGACATCTGTTTATTTCTGTGTTATGTCAACTTGTGTTCTAAGGTTATTTTGTTTCTTTTAGTTTAACACAGATGGCGTGACATTCAACATTTAATTTTAAATTTGAATTTAAACTTGAGTTTTATGACTTGAGTTCTCTGATTTAAGTTCTGTCTTGAGTTCTTCTTTGACTTAATTAATTTAGGTTTTCTTTCTTAAACTTAGTTTTTTTTTTGTTCAACTTGTCTTAGTTTCTATAACTAGAGGTTGGACTTTACGTGTTCACGTTATTTATTTTTGGGGATTCCCAAGTTTTTTCTTATAGTTGATAGGTAATAGTTAAGTCTTATGTTAAGTTAGGTTAATTTTACTTAGATCTAAAGTTTACTAATTGTAAGGATGTGGCAGGTTAGAGTTTGGCTCTAACTGAACAATATATATTTAGATTTAGGAGTTCGTTATTTTCTTTCATATTCTCCATAGATGTAATTGAGATATCGCGAGTTCGCGCGGATAACGTTTAGATATGGTGGCCTCCGTGTTTATTCAGTATTTGTTGCACTTCGATATCGTTTGATTCAGATATGATGCCTGTTTTTTTTGTTTTTGCCTGATCCAGTTTTTTTTTTCTTCTTTCTCACTCGTACTTACGTCCTTTTTTTCTTAGAAAGAGGGTATTGCAGCATTATCACGCTGTTTTCGGCTGAATAAAAACTATTCTGTTCGTGTAAGTCGACCTCATTTCTAATCAATTTACTTTTTCTTACTTCGGTTCAAATTTAAAAATATGACGATTCCATGGATGTGACAGAGGAAAATTTTTCTGAGATGGACGACAAATCTTTGGAAATAACAGACATATTATTCCGTTTCGTAATTTAATTGATAAAGTAAAAAAGGACCTAAGAAAGATAAATTTTGTGGTGCTGTACTGTATAGTCGGTTATCAGTGATTTCACCAAGAACCGATTCGCTCAGAATCGGTTCTAGGACTTTTATCCTAGCTAAGATCTAGTGACCCATATACTTTCGGCGCCGCGACTCAAGGCCGACCAGGGGTCGGGAGACGCGTACTGGCGGTTGGCTCCGAGGCTTGCCGCCTGAGACCCGGAGCAACAGCGAAGATCCGATTTCGAGCGAGGATCCGGACCTTCAGGGAACAAATTTTGTTTTAATCCTTTTTTTTTAATCTTTAGCAATAGTATAGTTTCTCTTTTTTTTGTTGTACAATCATTTAATTTATTTAAACCCTATTCGTGTCAAAAGGTCGCGCAATGTATTTTTTCCGGTGTAATATTTAAACTCGTATACATTTTGATCGCGCCTAGGGCTGAATAGGTGTTGCAACCCCTTCCTCACCTTGTTTTAATTTTCAAAATTACAGATTTTATACAATTCTGAACAACCCATTTCGCTGCTTTACATAAAATTATATTACATGTCGTCCATTATTTAATTCCTTTTTTTGATCCTTTTAAATTTTTTTTATAAAAAATTGTATTAGTTTTTTTTTATAACAGCAAAATTATACGTTTTAACATGTAGCAGTGACGACTTTTATTTTTATTTTCGCTACAATACCTACTACTGACATCAGACGGAAAAGACAATGCTTACCTTTATAATTATGCAGAATGTCAGGCATTAACTGTGTATGTCAGGTGCACAAAAACGGGGTAGATGACCTGAGTAACTATTGATTTAGAAGATAATTTATTTTCCTTTCTATAGTCATGATATGAACCTTCACCTTATTTCCCCAGACCGAATTCTGATTTGTAAATCCTACATTCAGATTTCGAGAAAAAGCCTCCGACTGGCGAACAAGAAATGTGATCTTTGAAAGGTTCTGTTGCCCTAGAAATGAGAGAAAGCAAGAAGAGAAGAAGAGAGCCATCGACACAAATTCCTTCAAAAGTGCGCATTAGAATTTAAGATGTCTTTTTTCGATTCCATATTCGGAGATTTTCATCAAAAACGGTAAATGAAAACATCGTAAGGAAACCGGCATGTCCTAGAACCAAAAATTCGAAGAAATGTGACATCTACCAACCGGCACTGTCCCCGCGTGGTGGATTATAGTCTCCACTCCCTCTCATAGAGAGGAGACCTGTGTCCCAGCCCAGCAGTGGGAACATTATAGGCTGATGATGGGATAAACATCATTCCTGTATTCACCGAAGGGTTAGGCAGAGGTCTTCCTATGGTACTACACCCACATTTCGCTAGTTATAAGTTTAAGCCCCTTATAAAAAAAAGGTGGCGAGCGCATTGCCATTAGCGAGCATTTTTCTCAGCACATGTGCAACAAATGCTCCACACTTTCATATTGTTCTCTTTATTTTAACCGTTACAACATTATAAGACATCCATCACGCTTGCTCTTACAACAAGAACATTAATGCGTATTGTGTATGCAAACTGAGAAAGATTTCTGCACATATATCCTTTGCAAATAATGATAGTTGGCGTATGCATATTAATAGTTAATTTAAAAACAGCACGTATGGCTTTGTTTCAGTTAAATTTACTGAGTTTTTTTTTTTATTTTAAAGCGCTTTTACTTGCTTTATATTGTTTCTTAGTAGTTAAGTGATTCTCCAGAGCAGTGCGGTGTCCGCATTTTCGGCTTGCTCTCTAATAAATAGGAATAGATAACAACTAGTGATATGTTGATGCACTATGGTACACCTCTGACTAACTTCGGGGAAATTATCAGCGTTAATAATTTAATAATAACGTAACATAGCATGTTACGTTATACTTAATTAAATTAATTTTATGTGGAGGCCGTGAAGTTCCTCCTATAAGAACGAAGTGAAAGTAATCTATGGGTCATCTCAAAATTCGAATTAAATTAAACCAACACGGTATCCAATAATAATTGTATTCGATAATCGAACACTACCTATGAATCGATTAAATTGACTTGATAAAGCCATTGCTTTATCAAGTCAATTTACTCGAATTCCCATTGGTCTTCGATGTCGATGACCCTTTGTTTTATAACAGGGTATGCTTTTGTTTTAACGTAACCATGGTAACAGGGGTAACAAATTACGTCGTAGTCTGTAGTGTCGTTTGTATACGATGTTTGTGTGTGTACGCCTGTTCTATGTTTAGCATTTGGAGGGGAACGCATGCGCCCTTTATGCATCCGTCCCGCGCATGAGTCAACACCCTTGTGAAGTGCGTTTTAATTTCGAGGCAGAGGTTCCGTAGAACCACGTTAGCTTATCTTATAAACTGTGATATTTTTTTTGAAACTATTTTGAAGTTGTGCAATTATAAAACTTTTTAGCTTTTTTAAGTGACTTAAGTAATTTAAATAAACTATTTTATTTAAATCATTGACAGGACCGTGGGGATTGGCACTAGAAAAGGGATGGCCTATACCCAGCACTGGCTGAATTCGGGCTGTGTATGATGATGATGATTTTCTTTAATGTATGTACAAGTTTAAAAATCCACTTTATTTCGGTAAGAGAAAACAATTCAAACTCAAATTAATTGACTCATAATTACTATTCAAACGACTGTTTTTTTATAAGTAAGTACCACGTCAACAGTTTGCTAAATACATTATTTTAGGCGTCTCTCACCAAGATTGATAATGTATAAATCGGACACAGCTTTGAATATCAGAGGAGATAAGAAATATTTACTTAACGTGCTATTTAAAATGCACATGATAAACTAATCATAAAACTAAATTTGCAAAATCAATGTAGCTGTATTGGTTCAACCTACCAGTTTATATCTCCTCTGAACCGACTCAAAATCATACCTGATCCTCAAATGGGACTACTTCTGACGACTGTCTTAGCACTACATATTTTTCTTTCGAACGGATCCCTAATAACGTTTCAGTGCGGACAGCTGACGGCAGGCGCTCCCAACTTCGTTGTTATATTCGATGTTTTTAATCTGTTCGGCCAGTCTCAGTACATCGCTGCGCGCCAACAAGCGCTGGCCGTGCGGTTACTGACCGACAACAAATCGAACGCGAAACAGTCAATGAAAATTCAAAATAAAAAACAAATTATCCGTCGTCTATGAATGTCATTGGACTGAGCGTTTAAAAAGTACAATTTCCAAATACGAATTTTGAATCGTAGTGGTTTCTTAGTGCAGTTTTAGTGTTGATATTGGTTTATGCAACATTCTTGATAAGTGTTTGTTTTTTTTTAACTTGAAAAGTTGTTACAAGAAAGGTAAGAGTGCATTTTATATTTTCTATTTATTTATAACTGTCGTGTAGAGTCATAGTTCGCTGAAATACATTTTCAGCGATGCGTAGTTTGTGCTTTGTCATGTCATTGAAATTATGTATGAGTATTGTTTACAATTAAACTTTTGCCGATTTAAATTGATTTAAAAATATATAATTATTTACTCTGGTAACATGTGTCAAATGTAAATAAGAGGTCACAATTGACATTGAAAAATAAAATAAATACACATTTGAGATTTAAAATTTTAGACGTAAATTGAATGAATTAGCACAATGGTGACATAATTATGTTTTATAGTGTTTGCTGTCTAGTAACGAATCTTACTTAGACATTAAAATCTAAATAACTATAAAACAACGTTATTATTATTTGAGAGTAGGTACGCAATAATTATAAATAATTATAATATTTAAAACAACCTCATTTTGATATAAGTTTTTAAACTGACATGGTCACTAACACTATCAATAACACTAGTAACGGGATATTTACCATGTTTATTTATTACTTGTTTTGAGTTCCCGATATTTGATTAAATCTTATAATTTTTAATATAATTCCTCACTCAATAGAACAAAGTTTTGTCTTTTTGTTTGTCAGAGAAATGTTTACCGCTGTTCGTTTTAAGTGAAAAGCTATGCTCTACTTTTCGTAAGTACCATAGAAAATTTAGTTTGGTATACACGAAGCCCGCCAACGCGGCGTAGTGCGGTTTAAAATAGCGGAAAACAACACAATTTGCGTGAATTTACAAACATACTTTGTTGATGATGAATATGATGAACTAAAGACAATATCAGCCACAGTGAAAACTTTCTAAGATAGACTAGCTTCTGCCCATGCTTTACCCAAGTGGAGGTCGGAAGTTATCCCACTGGAACCGAGATAAAAAGTATCCTAAGTAATAGAACTTAGGACCCTGGTCATGATCTATCTGTGCGCTCAATTTCGCCGAAATTTGTTTAGCCGTTAAGTTTTGAAATGGTAACAGAAAGACAGACAAACAGTCAGAGTTAATTTCGCATTTGTATATTAGTAGGTATGAATGTAAAGGGCTTGTGTGTGGGCTTCCTAAAACAGAAAACAGCTAATAATATATTTCAGTTATAAAAATTAAAACGAGAAATGTAGGAAGAATAATACATATTGTCATAACAAAAGAATGTTTAATTCTGAAAAAGAGATGAATATTCATTTGAATGTAATTATAGGTGATGGGCTTAACCTGGTCATAGTTTGTGAAAGGTCAGGGACTAGGACTAATAAGCGTGTATTATTTATATCATATTTTGAGTATTAAAGGTACTCTACCCATAAAATATAAACTAGACATACTGAGAAATACTTCATTTTTTCGCGAAAAATATTCACCTTAACAAAATTTAAAAAAATAATAATATTAACGTTTCAAATTGACAAAATTGTTGGTTTATGTGTAGGAGTCTAGAAGGTCATCTCTGGAAGCACAGATCCGTTTAAAAAAACTATCACTGATAAAAAGCCACACTTTTGTCGAGTCCTTTAGATGATATGTTTCCAGTGTACCTACGGACGAAGTCAGTTACTAATACAAAGTAGGAGAACAATCCATACTAATATTATAAATGCGAAAGTCACTGTTTGTTTGTTACCTTTTCACGACTAAACGGCTGATTGGATCTTAATGAAATTTGGCAAGAAGATAGATTTCAACCTGGGGAAGGACATAGGCTATATATCATCACGCTACAACCAATAGGAGCGGAGCAGCAATGAAAAATGTTGCGAAAACGGGGGAAATGTGACGCAGACGAAGTTGCGCGGGAGAGTTAGTAAATAATAAATGTAAATTGATCCAATAACTTATATAAACATGATCAAAATCTTGTTGCACAAAATTGTTGTGAATTTTAATTTATAATTACTTTAATATTTAGTTGACACATAAGAACCCCAAACTAGGCAACGAATGCCTGTTTTTGGGATTCTGTTGATTCCTCCTAAAACAAGAAGAGCTTAAGAATGCTATTTTTAACATTCAATTTATTTTTTATAACACGCGTATCCATCTCACTAAAATTTCACTTAGTGAATGCATAGTGTAGCGCGTTGACAAATACAATTAGAAAGTGCGTATTTTTTCTATGATGTACACAAGAAGTGAGGTCTCGGAACGATTGAGGTCATGGCTTGCAAATGATAATCTAAGTTGTTGTGAATAACAGTGAAATGCAAAGATTTTAAATGCCTCTCTAAAAAACGGTCTGTTATGACTAGAAAGAGAGAAAAAGTATCGTTTGATGATATTTTTGTTTTGTATGCAATACAACTGTTCTCGACTATCGCAAGATGAATCGAATTGCCTGAAAAAAAATTTAACCATTTTATTAAAATGTTTTTGTCAAAAAAATCGTTGAGGAAACTATTTAAATAAATCATTAAGAGATTTTAATCAAACAGATCCCAAGAGGATAATTAAGTTTATTAATTACTTAACAAAAAATATAGTTCTAATGAAAGAAATAATTTATAAAGAAATAGATGAATTTTAGGAAATTATAAAAAAAAAAAACGCAAAAAAATATCATTTAAGTGTAAAACTTAGTTTCGTCACCTCACGTTAGGTAAGACTTGAATAGAATGCGTTGAATGTGAAATTACTACAGCCTAATTCAAGGTCAGTCATACATATGTTTTTTATTTAATTATATTTTTATTGCCTTGTACATTACATACATTATGTTAACCTTACCTACCTTATTTCATACTACAATTGATAGAATGTTTTGATAAGGAGTAATCTAATGCACGATTAAAAGATAGCCATTGTAATTACCTACAAAATTACTGTTGCTTTGAATATTAAAACTTTATCGTAACAATGAATTCGTGGGGTCGGTAATGAATTTTAGTTTAATTATGAATAAACATAAGGAATGACGTACGTTTTCATTGAAAACAGTGTAGGTTACTAGGCTTTGAAAATTGGCGATCGTTTTCAAAACGTTTCGTTTTTCTACAACCACTTTCAACACTCGACAGGACTGATTTATAGGATGACCACTTTAAGCCTGCAACTCCATGTCAAACTTGGTAGAGTTATTTTAGTTCTGTGTATTCTCGCCTGCACAGATTAATTGGCTGAAGTTTAAGCTTTTCGGTAGCTAATATCAAGTCATAAATACCTATTTGACGTTCCGTTCATCGTTTTACCTGGCAGAAATCACTTTGTCTTGGCTCTTTGTTAAGTACTGATAAAAAAAAGTACCTACTCAATCATCATTTCAGCCCGGATTCACTCATTGTTGAGTATAGGCATCCCCTTTACTCTGCCCTAATTCTCTGTTCTATGCGACATCGTCAACCCAATAAAATACTCATAAGTAAATGTGGTATGGTGAAAATAGCCAACGTTTGAAGTCGCTAGAATCAATTCAGGTGTCTCTCAACATTTAAATGTAATCATAACACTAATTACTCTTATTAAGAATATTGATAAGATATTGATTTGATTCAGCCTTTGATTATTAGATTTCCGTTAGGTACATACTTACGTAGAAATAATTTCGTGTCCTTCTAGTTTTGTAAATATCTATTTATTTACGGCCTTAGCAGAAGTTTTAAGATGGGACTGTATTGGGTCGCATGCAGTTTTAGCAAGGCATTCTTTTAGTATTAGTGCATGTCAGGGGGTTGGGGGGGGGGACCTGTGGATTATTTTTACGCAGCTTCGGAGTTATACTTGCAGCGAGACTGTCGAAGATTTTGCACTTACAAAATCTAATAATTATCCAATATGTTTGTGATCTATTTCTTGGCTATGATTTGATTCGTAATATTATTTCACGACTCGTTCCATTCTTAAAACCTTTTTTATTTTCGAGAACGCGAAATAATGGTGATTGCTCTGGTAAAAGAAGAGGATTTAAGTTTGGGATTTAACTGCTGTGGAGTTTTCGGAACTGATTAGATCTGATTGAAGTATTGCGTGACGAGAACCATTCCAGTTTCGGAGTCCAAAGATTATAATTATAGCCATGATGCCAGTATTTTCACGATGGTTTAGGCAGAACTGTTTAGTGCCAGTTTTGTTTGATTCCCATATAATAGGTAGCTAGTACTAGCTAGCTATCCATTTACCAGGAACACATCCAAGCGCAAAACTGTTATAGAGAAATTTCTAATGATAAACTCAATAACTTGACTTGACTTTGTCTGACCTAAGAATCGAACCCGGGACCTCATACTCACTGCTCAGTAGTACGCTTGCGACCACTAGACTTGCGAAGGTTATCAATACCTATGTATAGATATACCTACCTCCTAAGTCCTATGGTGAGGGTTCAAAACACTTTACCTGGCAACTAACTGGCTCAGTCTGGATATAGAATAAATAGGTACCGACAGCGTCAGTACATACTGACGCTGTCTGTACCTATTGAATCAAGCGGTTCCTTAATCAGAAGGTTTTTAAGTCGACGGTACCTTTAATTATATTCGGAGATCGATTAATTAAAACAAACATTTTAATGAGCAATGGTTTGGTCAAATTCCATGGTCTGTGCACCACATGTGAATCATGTGATTCGCCAAAGGTGACCTTGAATCGTCCGCGAACTAAATTTTGTAAGTAGCTACCTACTTACAAAATGCAGTTCGCCTATGTTTTACTCACACAGCGACTAGTATGACAAATACTTCCATGAAATTGGTTAGAACTACATAATGTATGACTTGGGCTAAATAGGATTCGTTATTTTTTATTTAAAAAAAAAAACAAAATATGGCCCAGTGATGACGATTTTTTTTCAATTAATTGTGATTGCTATCGTTACAAAACAGGATGAGGTCGTGGCTAAATAATAACAGCCGCACGGGTCGATCTTTTAGGTTAAGCCGTGCTTGCCGAGGTTAGTCCGTGGATGGGTGACCATAATTACATACCGAGTTTTCTCCGCGCCTCGGAAAGCACGTTAAGCCGTTGGCTGTCATTTGTAGTTCTTTAACAGTCGGTACGAGTAGTCAGATGCCAAAAGTCTGACATCCAGTCTTACTAAGGGGTATCGTATAGTTACTGGGTTGTGGAGGTCAGATAGGCAGTCGCTTCATGTAAAATACTGATACTCAGCTGCATCCGGTTAGACTGGAAGCCGACCCCAAGATAGTTTGGGAAAAGGCTAGGCTAGGATGATAATGCTTTCGTTACAAAACAAAAAATATCTTGTCCATAACTTCATGCTTCTAGACCCAGTAGCCGGGACGTGCGTTGTTTGTTAGTGAATGAATGAATTTATTTGGACGTGACCACTAACTGCCCATACTCCTTTGTGCAGATGTTCTCAATTTTTTTAAAGTAACTCGTTCAATATACTCCGTTGGCAAATGTTTTTCCAATATTTCGTAGATAATATAAAGTAACTCTAACTCCATGCGTATGCAGTTGTTAATAACCTAAATTGCCTTAATGAATACCAATAGTTTGCGATGCTGCAAACCAGATGTTGCATCAATTAAGTCAATAAACATGCTGCGGCGATGAACCAAGTCATTGTCTTGTTAAATAGACAATTGTAAACATTTATAGAAACGTTACGCACTTCTTAAGCTTCTAATGTAGTGCAACTATAGTACTAGGAGTTTTAGAAGGAAAAATAGAAAAGGTATTGGACCTAAATAGGAGGAAACTCTTTGCTATTTGCCTTTTTAGGGTTCCGTAGCCGAATGGCAAAAAACGGAACCCTTATAGATTCGTCATGTCTGTCTGTCTGTCTGTCTGTCTGTCTGTCTGTCCGTCTGTATGTCACAGCCACTTATTTCCGAAACTATAAGAACTATACTGTTGAAATTTGGTAAGTAGATGTATTCTGTAAACCGCATTAGGATTTTCACAGAAAAATAGAAAAAAAACAATAAATTAAGGGGGTCCCCATACTTAGAACTGAAAACCAAAAAAATATTTTTCATCAAACCCATACGTGTGGGGTATCTATGGATAGGTCTTCAAAAATGATATTGATGTTTCTAATATCATTTTTTTCTAAACTGAATAGTTTGCGCTAGAGCCACTTCCAAAGTGGTAAAATGTGTGTCCCCCCCCCTCTAATTTCTAAAGTAAGAGGAGGAAAATTCTGAAAATATTCAGGATTGTAGAACGTAAAAAAAACTATCAACGAAAATTGGTTTCAATAAGATATGATGTTTCGTTTTTGAGATATGGGACTTTTTCATCAAACTGCAGCAGTAACTTTGTTTTTCATAAACATATTATTAAAAACAAATTTAGTTTTGCGGTTGTGTGGAAGTTTACTAACTAATACTACTAACTAATGAATGACAGTTCAAAATATTGTTATTACATTGTTTGGAGCTATGGAACCCTGTGTGCGAGTAAGACTCGCACTTGGCCGGTTTTTCAACACAAAATCCAAAGGATATCTATCTGTTCGTACTGTTAGAATTTATTATTTTAAAAAATAGGTACCTACGTCAATATTGTGTAATTTAATAGTATTAAGAAGAAGTACAATAACGAGGACTAATATGTTTATACTTAACAAAATTTAAAAGCGATTTCCGCCTGACTAAAGCTTTGAAATAAGACTTATTTCCTAATAGTCTGGTTCTTCTAACCTAACAGACAGATGTGTTGCTGGGAGTTTGTTCCGCCACTTCTTCTTCCTAGCTAAAACACTAGGAAGTGGCGAAGGGCGGGCGTTTTGGGGAACTGTCTCCTGTAATTTTGACGTTCAAAAAGTGCAGATTATCAGCCTAATTTGAATAAATGGCTGTTGATTTTCATTTGATTTTGAATAGTATGGCTTCCAAAATACTATGTTCATGAAAAAATGAAACGTTAATCAATACAGTACCAGAAAATCACTTTAAAAGTTGCTCCGTGTATTGTATTGTAGCTGCTAACTGTGTACTTACATCTTCTTTCAGAGAGTGGTCTTTATTTACGTTAAACTATCAGTTACATGTTTTTGTTTAAAAAACTTTGCTACCTAATACTACATTATTAAATTAATAAAAATACCGTTAAAATTAGTTCGAACTGGCAAACTAGATCTAATGATACTTAATATATAACTTTGTTTTAATATTTTTTACTCTTAAAAAAACCACTGATTGTCTTATAAATCATTATAATAGTCTAGAACCAATCTCAACTTGAGAAATACATAGATGGCGGCACAATTATACTGAAATAAAAAAATCTGAAATAATTTTATAGTTCAGAGTTCATGTTATGTTTTGGCCTTGTACGAGTAGGTACTTTTTTCAGTACCAAGACGTTGAACTTCATATTTCAATAAACTGACAGGTAATTATTATAATCATAATTAACGTGGGATTTGATTGGATAATTATGTTCAGAAAATCTTTTTCTGCGGTTTTTAATTTTAATTGTAATTATTATAATTATAACAAATTGTAATATTCACACATGTGACTAAAAGAGTGATGTATATGAATGTGGATGGAAGGAGAGAGAAAGTAAGACCAAAGAAAAGATGGATGGATTGTGTGAAAACTGATATGAAAGAAAAAGGATAGTAAATGATAGCATGACGAATGACAGAGGAGAATGGAGGAAAGAGACGTGTTCCGCCGACCCCAAATAAAATGGGACAAGGCCAGGAAGATGAAATTGTAATATTCTCCTCGGTCTCAGTACCTTACTTATGTTTTTCGTCTTTAATTATTGGACACAAAAATCGGCCTTGCCCAGTTGCCCGACAAGTTGAACCGATGACCTGGCGAAGAGGTCGGAAGGTTTCACTGAATGCAATCAAACTGGCACAGTTTTGTAAGTAGCATCTGATGATAGAGAGGCTCATTATCGCATTAAACTAATCTGTAATAATTGTCTTTATACCTTTTAACTACCGGTAAACAGTTTGGCGAACAACAAAAATCGATATAAACAAGGAAGAAACAACTAAAGATATCTATCACGTTAGAGCCATGTGAATTGAACTTTGTTCGCTAATAGATATAGTTATTTTGTATTATTTAATTAATTGTGACATATATAGGCCAAGGCTCGCTGATAACTTTATCGAATTAAAGGAAACGAATATCGTCGATGTCTAAAGTATTTAGGGCTAGTCCTACATTTGTGGGGAATTTAGGCGTCTAAGGTCACGTACAACTTATTGTGTCGTAATCACTATCATCATCTGTCTAGCCTTTGCCAACTATATTAGGGTCGGCTTCCAGTCTAACCGGATGCAGCTGAATATCAATCTTTTACTTGGAGCGACTGCCTATCTGACCTCCTCAACCAAGTTAAATAGTACAATATGTGGTAATCATAATTTTCTTAATAAAATGTATATTCATTTACAGCCACGTGGAACAGCCTTAAGCATTGGGTCTTTCACAGAAGCATGCTCTTTTGCTCAAGAGCTCACTAGGGTGGGCACTTAGGAAAGATTTTTGAAAAAACATCCCTCAGAGGGGTTGAAGGTATGAAGGTACACAAGATCATCATGTTTCGTCGGCGTCAGTGCAGGAAAATATTAAAAAAAATGAATTGTAGAAATTTAGTAGCCCGCCAGTGGCAAAACGTCAAAAGTCTGCACGCCCGACCGGTAAGACAGACGAATCTAGGACCTTCGTCATACTTAAGATCAATTTCTCAAGCCGATGTTCCAGTGGGAGAGATGAGTTGAGGCCATCATCATCTTATGCGGACTGGTGGGTGTCACAAGTCTATGGACACGTGATTACTTCAATATATTCGTCTATGTACTTAGTAAACGTTAACGTGTAGACTGTTAATTATCATAAATTTAAAATTCCTGGAAACAAACAAATCAATCTGGTATTCAAAATAGTTTTTGGATTTATTTATCGTTAAAAGTAATTGTTTATATTAACTTGTTAATGGTTTGGCAAATATCAATAGTTTAAGACCTGTTATATAAATGTTATATAGACATGTTTCATCGCCAATTAAAAAAAAAAAACAGCTGTTTCATACATTTTGCCCGTCTACGTATTGGACTTTTGTTGGCAACACCAGATTTTAAATTGTGTTTTAATAAAGACGAAAAATTAAACACATTTTTATAGCCAAGGATCGGTAGTACTATATAATTCTTTCTTCTGTAAGTAAGTGGGGTAACCAAAGAATCGATTTATAAAATTATTTAAAATGACTATGAGCAAATAATGAGATATCAATAATTATATCGTACAAGCGGTTCTCTGGTAGTGAGTTAGTGACATAATAAAATGATACCTACACGTCAATTATTTTTAAAATAGTCTCCGCCAAATAAGAAAAAAATGAAGGTCGTTGACACACGTCTCCCAATGTATTCCAAAATTTCAAAACGATACGAAAAAAATGTAAAGGAAGTGTCGCTCACACGGTCACTGGGCATGAGTTACAAACCTTTTGGCCAAAACCTTTTTCTTATTTGGAGGAGACGATAGTTAATAATCTTATAATATGTATAAAATTCTCGTGTCACATTGTTAGTTACCATACTCCTCCGAAACGGCTGAACCGATTTGTATGAAATTCTGTGTGCATATCGGGTAGGTTGTTCTGTATGGTGGCGGACGTAAAGAATAGCACCATCCCATATCTTCCCGTGGGTGTCGTAAGAGGCGACTAAGGGACTTGCCAGAGAATGGGCAGCAGCGTTCTCTGTGCTTTTGTAACAACCGTACTGCAATCGCCAACCCGCCTGCCAAGCGTGGCGATTATGGCAAAACCCCCCTTATGTCAATGTGGCGTGAAGGCTGAAATGATGATGATGATCATGATAACGGGTAGGTCTGAGAATCGGCCAACATCTATTTTTCAAAAAAAAACAAAACCATGCGAACGAAGTCGCGGGCTAGTATAAATATGTCTTTGCCTATTGGTTCAATGCTCCAAATTATTAAGCGAAATTCCAAATACAATTTAAGCTCCACAAACCAAATATATCTATGCTTAATGATTAAAAACCTGTTCGTATGCATAGTAATTCGTTTGTACAAATAATAAAAAAATAACTTAGTCAAAAATCATTTGCCAACGACAAGCTAAGAAGAAGAATAAAAATATATTTATAAATATAAACAGAAAAAACAGTCTGACTGTCAAAAGTTAAAATTAAGTTAAAGTAATAAAATAAATTCAATTATTTTTGCTTAAGAAAAACAAGCTTCCGTTTTGATCGTCACCTACCGCTCAGCTGTGTGGCGTACGTCATAGAAAGTTCATTGACTCGGCAGCGGTGTGTCGGTCTCTCAGACTGTCGGTCAAGGCGATGATAATGTCGTACAGTCTAGTTCCCTTTCTATATAAATAGAAAAATATAAAAGTAAAATTATGAAACTATAACAGATTCTGCGACCTTGGTGATAGTTTTTAAATGTGATGTTTTTGGAACGAAGTTCCTTATCGCGCGTTGCGAAAGGGGGCTAGACGGAAAAAATGAAGACCAAAAGTTGTAACGACACTTTTTAAGACTAAAAGTTGTAACGACACTTTTTGCTAACTTAAAAAAAAAACAAAAAATATTCCTTCACTAATTAATCGAAAGGAACTTCGTTCCATCCCGTTGTCCCTTGACACCTATCAAGTTTTTTTTATTATTTTCGGATTTTAGGTGGTTAGGAAAATGCAGAAATATTTTAATGCAGCCGTACAACATTTTGTAGCTTTGCCTCTGTGGGGGTCATTCGGTGGCACGTTCGTGCTGATTCGGAAAAACCAAGATTATCGAAGCTTTTTCTGGTTTTACTATTTAAACAGACGCCAGCAGGTCAAGCTACCTGAAACTGTCAAATATTTTCCAATTAATCTTGAACCTTATTATTTAACGATTAGGCTGAAAATCTATTAAAAAAATTTGACAGATTGATGGATGTAGCGTACAGTGATTGTCTAAGATTCCGGTTAAGTTAAGATGATTAAGATTTTTCGTTTGTAACTAATGCTTAGATGATGTTAAGTTTTTCATGATGAATACGACGATTATAGTTTTTTTTTTATTATTTTATTCACTCATAGTAATAATCATATTTTTTGTTTCTTTCGTCTGGGAATACCAAAGTTATTGTAATGTAACTTTTTGCATAAAACGTGTAAAACCATCAATACAATAACATACATAAAAAAAATATTAAGCAACTTAGGGAATAATTAAAAACTAAATTACTAATTTACAAAAAAGGACTAATTTATGTAAAATGAACTAACTAAATGTTAAAACTACTCTATACGTAGATACATTGTTTACTTTTTTGTTTTGGAGAACTAAAAATGAATAAAATTTAAGACCTTTACTTATTTATACTACCTATCCTGATATTATGAGGAACTGGGTGGGTACTTATGTTATTTTTTTAAGTGCAAAGTAGGTTATTGACGAATAGACCACCAACCCGCATAAGGCCTGCATAGTGGATTACAGTTCAGCCCTCTCTAGCTTGCGAGAGGAGGCTTGGTGGAACTTTATAAACATTTTTTTTATTTTATTTTTTGACTTTTTTTTTATGTTTTTTTTTCTTTTTGTAAATTGGCACCTTGTTTTTATATATATTTATTAATGTAATCTTTATCATTTAATTGTGCTTCTGTGTGTGTGTGCTTTGTCTTTTGAGTGCTCTAAATAAATGATTTATCTATCTATCTATCTATAGACTGAATAGAATAGGTTGAATAAACTATGCTATATAATTTATGCAAAGGCACTTAATGTCCCTATTGTAATACATGTCCGTATGTGAACATAGTGAGATTTGCACGTAGTGATTGCGGATGCAATACAATCACACTTCCTTTTCTAATTGATCGCAACATAAAAATAATGAGATGCAATTTTGCAGCTAGATCAAACGATTCAACCGTAGATTGTATCTATATTATTATAATAAAGCCATTATCTTCACATAAATCATATCTTTTCTGTGTCAACTTCTTTATGTTTCAACCATTATTTTACACAAAACTGTATTTAAAATGAAGATCGGATATAAAATTATGCTGAAGCGTTGGCTCCTCTACAAGTTTGAAAAATAGCGAAACGGCTACGCGACTATCTGTGACGTCATAAAGCTACGCATATTTCGTAGCCGTACCGCGTAGCGTATCATTGCTACGCTGACTATTGCCAGACACGACTGTTGTCAGCATACTGCCAGAATGGAATTATCGACTAGTGTAGGGGGTCGGCAATAACGACACATTAAAAAGTAAAATAATATTTTTATGTCTTGCCTGTCCATTGTTTTTAGTTCACAATACTATGGAGATGTAGTTTGAAGTTTAATACGAGGTACGTGCGGAGATATCCTAATATTATCTTAAAATACTAAAACTGGTGATGAAACTATTTTATGCACATCTATAAATAGTAGTGCCTAAAAAATTACGTAAACTTCACCTAATCGTCTTATTTAAATAATTATGTAACAGCAACGTCAGTGATAGTAATTCTATTCTATCATTATATCTAGTCTATTTTAGTGTCAGATGTCGTTAGTTTCTCTTATACTAGTTTTTGGTAACCACTTAGTGTTATGTCGGTTCCACTTTCTAATGTCGCCTAAGGCGATTCTCACACGACACCGCTCATCTGTGCGGTCGTCATCTACGGCGTCGTGTTCAAAAACGAAAACCAGGGATGTGAGCCTGGCTTACAACAAAACGAACACAGTAAACACGAATGGGTTTTGATTTAATTTGATTACTAGATTACGAAATGTTACCTACGTTTCTTTTTATAGCGTAAGTCCTAAGTATTTATTTTTATAGCCTCTCCACATCTCCACACCTTCCAGTGTAGGAATCTAGTTAAGGACACTTACTCTACATTTCATACTTCCGATTTGAGATCATTGCTTAAGACCTGTTGCAATTTTATCCGATTTGACACTATGATTAGTATGGAAGCGGAAAGTTTGTAGAGCTCGTTTGAAATTGCGAAAAATCCCAAGTGACAAGAAATAGACCGAAGGAAATTAGAGGGTTTAGCTTTAAACCAATTGATATTCTATCAGAGTAAATGTTGATGGAAACAAATATTTTAAATGTGTTTATTTAAGGTTTTTTTTAAAGAAATTTAAAAAAAAAACTTTTTATTTAAAGAAATTAAAAAAAAAAACATTTTTTTTAAGAAATTAATAAAAAAACTTTTTTTTTTACTTTGCCCCGTAATTGTAATTTCTCCTATATTGTATATCGGTTGCGTTTACAAACATTTAAACTCATAAATACGCAAACAGCCCGACCCGGAACAAATATCTTGATCAGTTACCAACTTTCCATAGGTTTTCATGCTAAACAGAACACAGCTATATTTTTTTTGATTATTATCTCGTCTCCATTGGTCGTCATTTTTTTTCTCTTCATTATTTTAGGGGTTTTTATCCACACGGATACGCTAACCCCATTGTATCTTCAACAATATAAGTATCATATCAATCAATATATCATTATGATACACACAATTACCCTACACTACACACCACACTACACAGTACACTACACACTACACTACACAGTACACACTACACTACACACTACACTACACTACACACTACACTACACACTACACTACACACTACACTACACACTACACTACACACTACACTACACACTACACTACACACTACACTACACACTACACTACACACTACACTACACTACACACTACACTACACACTACACTACACACTAAACTACACACTACACTACACACTACACTACACACTACACTACACACTACACTACACACTACACTACACAGTACACTACACACAACACTACACTACACACTACACTACACACTACACTACACTACACACTACACTACACTACACACTACACTACACATCATGGATCATCATTTTTATTATTTATTTCAGTACCTCCACTATCAACAACTGTTCCAGAGGTACACGCCTAGGTTAACTTCCGCGGTGCCTATTGTAACAGTTTCAATATATTCTAAATGCGTAATTGTGGAACGTTATTATTGTTACGTGTTTATCTATTCCCTTCCTTAATGGCGACCTTTATGCTTACCTACTATTTGTAGTACTAGCTTTTGACCGCGGCTCCACCAGCATGCAGGTCAAAAATTATCCCAAGTAGGTACCCAGAACTACCATTATAATTAGTTTCTTATATCCTAACCCAGGTCTTTAAATCCGTCCAGCTGTTTTGGCGTGAAAAGGTGACAGACAGAGCGACAGACCTAGCTACTTTCGCATTTATTCATGTTAGAATTAAAAGGAATATTATACCTTTTAATTCTAACATGAATAAATGTTAATACTCCATCAATGTGTAACTTGAAAATAACTGGATATGAATTCACTGTTAGGTCTATTTAATTATAAAAATTTAAAGGTTTTTGTGTCTAATTGATTATTTTACCGATGGAGACTTGTAGACCATTTTTTGCTGGTTCGATTCGCTTGCACAAAATGATTGACTGTTGTACAGGGAAAAAAATATAATGATAGGTATCTGAATATAATAAAGAACTGCATTATAATTTTTTCAGTCTCTTAAACTGTACCTACCAGAAGTAATAGAAAAGCATTGGAAATATAAATACTTACTTAATTTACCTTGTTTGTAACATGAGGTGTTACAAACAAGGTAAATTAAATAAGTAAATTATTATTTCATTCGGAAACAGTTGACTCATTGAACTAAGTCTGAGGTTGAACTATAAAATTATACAGACAGCAGAAATAAAATAAAAAAGTAATTTCGATACCTACCTATCTAAGTAACATAGTAC
The DNA here is from genome assembly GCA_949152445.1 of Cerastis rubricosa. Lineage (NCBI taxonomy): Eukaryota > Metazoa > Arthropoda > Insecta > Lepidoptera > Noctuidae > Cerastis > Cerastis rubricosa. The sequence goes on along the minus strand of OX424542.1, from coordinate 8,490,404 downwards.
CTACTATTTATCTATGACAATAAGCAATGATTTAGATTCAAAAGCAGCTACATTGATTTATTATTGTATTATTGAAACCAGGCTCTGTATGGTGTCGGACGCAAAGAATAGCACCATCCCATATCTTCCCGTAGGTGTCGTAAGAGGCGACTAAGGGATTTGCCATAGAATGGGCAGCAGCGTTCTCTGTGCTTTTGTAACAACCGTACTGCGATCGCCAACCCGCCTGCCAAGCGTGGCGATTATGGCAAAACCCCCCAAAATGTCAATATGGCGACACTTGGGAGAGGCCTATGTCCAGCAGTGGACGTCTTTTGGGCTGAAATGATGAATGATGATTGAAACCAGTAGACGCTTCTAATATTAATTTTGTAAATTATTTAGAACCAAAGCATGACCTAAACGGTAAACGCGAGACTGCCAGGACGTTGCGTTGGTTGCGATATTCGATATGATGATAACAAGACAGCCAAGCCAACCATGTTATGTGCCAAAAGAACCATAACATGATTTCACGCCTGTAATCCTCAAAGGGTTAAACAGAGGTATACGTATAAGTAGTATACCCACATATTATACAGTTACTTACTGGCTACCATCATCTGCCTAGCCTTTTTTGCCAAACTATCTTGGGGTCGGCTTCCAGTCTAACCGGATGCAGCTGAGTACCAGTATTTTACATGTAGCGACTGCCTCTAACCTCCACAACCCAATAACTGGGTAAAACGATACCCCTTGGTAAGACCGGATGTCAGACTTTTGGCTTCTGACTAATCGAAACGACTGTCAAAGATCAATAAATGACAGCCCGGACCACCAGCTTAACGTGCTTTCCGAGGCACGGAGGAAACTCGGAATGTTATTATGGTCACCCACCCATCCACGGATTCCACGGACCAACCTCGGCTAGCACGGCTTAACCTTAAAGATCGACCCGTGCGGCTGTTATTATTTAGTTACTTACTGGCCACCATGGTAGATTATTATAGTCCCCTCCGCCTCACAGAAGAAGACAGAAGAAAGAGACCCAGTGTCCCAAAGTTATAGGCTAAGTTAATAGTGTTCCATAAGGGTCGAGCCTAGAGCCTAATGCCATCAAACGGAACCTGATGGAAAAACCAAATATTACTTTGCACGACCTGGAAATCGAACCCAAATCCTCATGCATGATTGATCGAAGAGTGGTCGTAAATGCTACTCCTGAGCATTTACGACCACTCTTCGGTCAATCTAGAGTCTAGTCTAGACCAACGAAGTAGTACAAATGCACTAATTTTCTGGAACTGAACGTAGTGAGAGTAGGAGTCCTGCCTGCTGTCAAATTGTTTATGTCATCGGAATGTCATACTTTGGATCTCACAATGGGTATTGTGTTCACTTAACAATGAAATCAGTATCTCAAGTTACCTACGTCAAAATAATCAACACATGACTCTGAGTGCAATGACCCCTTTTCAGGTTTTGAGTAATTTCCATAGCGCCTTCTATATGGCAGCTTTCATGGCGTCCGGTGACGCGAACAAAATCGTTATCTACTTGCAAGAGCTTACTGGTTGCTGTCGGTAAATTTTAGTAACGTGTCAATTTGTAAATTTTTTGCTTTGCGGTCACTCAGACATAGGATCACATTTCTTCTGGTATTCTCTCTATCTAAACTAATATCACAAAGAGGTAAAAGTTGTAAGTTTGTATGTAGGAGGTAATCTCCAGAACTACTGAACCTGTTCGGGATTCAGGCGCAGGGTTGGGTTGTGCAAGAAAACGAAGATTTCGAGGTGAAAACACACAATATATTCACTTTCAGAGTTACAGCAAAAAGACTAGCATAACGGATCGAGACTTCTTGGCCGATTTTTTTTTTTTGGGAATGTCATCTAAAAAACGGTGAAGGAAAACGTCGTCAGGAAACCGGCAATGTCCTAGAACTAAAAATTCGAAAATATGTGACATCTACCAACGCGCACTGGGCCCGCGTGGTGAATTACACCCCACTCCCTCTCATAGAGAGGAGGCCTGTGTCCCAGCAGTGGGAAAATCATGGGCTGATGATTATGAATTAAGATTTTTTTAATAGTAGTAAGATTGTATATCATAATTTCAACCGAAAGACGTCCACTGCTCGACATATACTTAATTACATAAGCTTTAATTACGTTAGGTTGCTGTGTAGTGAAAGAATTTTCGGAACTTCTTTCACTAACGGAAAGCTACTTTATTCCCGATTGTCATAGGCATTTTTTTTAAATTTGTGGTTAGTTTGCTCTTAACTCTAGTTTAGGCTGGCAGAGACAAAGTTTAAAAGCGTTCCCGTGGTAGGTGGTATATTTTCCGACTATACAAGATGTTGTTTTGCATCCTCGTCAAAATTCAGGATGTTGTCACAAAAGACATAAATAATCAATATAAATTACAGTACCTAGTAAATTATTAAAAAACACTGCGTTTTTTTGTTGTTTAAATTTGTCAATATTTCAGAATAACCCCCTTAACGTGGTTTAGGGATTATGAAATTATCGATAAAACGTTTGAGGTTTTTTGTTAGTGTGTAAGCGACGTTATAAGGCGGGGATCAGACGGCCCGTGTTTAAAACACGGGTGGTTCACAGTTACCGATTTCAGTAAATAAATAATAAAAAGAAAATTACCTACTCATTTTATTATTGATTCGGGTCGAGAATCATTAGCATAGTTACCTCCTAGAATTTGACGAGATTGCAAAACAACACCTTGTATAGCGCAAGCGGAGCCGCAGGTAAAAGCTATTAATATTTAAACAATTTTCGCGTTCGATTGACCGCACGTCTACTACTACTTATTTGGCTTTGACGCGTTTATTTCGTAGTTTAGCAGTTATGTATTACGACTTAAGGTTGACCTCACCAGAGATTGATTCAACCGCACACAGTACTTTCGCAAAATAATCTTCGAGAAAATTCTACGCTTTAAGTTATTGCGTCTATAAGGCGTCTCCCATCAGTTTTGAGTTCAAGGCGACGATTTTGCGTATCTATATTATTCAAACATTTCACATTTCGTAACACAGTCGTATTGTGAATATTGTGATTGTGACACTGATGGATAAAAAGCTGTTACAAAATACAACTGCGTGCTCTATCTACGCCAATTGTTTGTTTTCATATTGTACAACAATGTCTGCATTGTTGTACTAGGAACAAAAAACGTTAAGCAATTTTCAAACTTATTTCTTGCCCGTTTTTCGGGCATATTATTATGTCACTATGCAGTTTGGAAGGGACACCGACGCTAAAGTAGTATATGATTCTGAACCCCCCCACATATAATTCTTACTTCAATTATAAAAAAAAATAGCTGTTTTCTACAAATCTGCAATATCTTCACGGTAAAAACGTATTCAACAGCTGTTTTTTTTTAATTGTCGATGATAAAGATCCATGTGGATGTGTTTCAGTGATGTACGCGTGCTAACCTTTTTTAGCATCGGTGTACCTTCCAGCTTTTATTGAAGGGCACTGAAAAGTTATAAAAAACGACTTGTATATTCACGGCGTGTGGAAGTTAAAAAAAACCGGCCAAGTGCGAGTCGGACTCGCGCACGAAGGGTTCCGTACTATTATTTATAAAAACGAGCAAAAAAATCACTTTATTTGTAAATAAATATTTTAAATAATTATTTTATTCTGTTTTTAGTATTTGTTTCTATAGCGGTAACATTTTTAGGTTTAATATACTTTATTCTCAAAAAAGACAAAAGAGCCACTTACATGAGAACATATGATAACATAATGTATAATTAACATAATGTATAAATGTGTAACTTATTCTAGGTAACGGTCACTATTACAAAACAATGTGAAGTCTTAAAATTATTTAGTTTTTAAATCGGTTTAGGATACACGTTCAACGGTTTTATTCTCAACTAGTAGGCTAGTAACATTTGTTATGAGCTTTCGATAATATAGATTGTCTATGACATAAATACACAATCTGTAGAAATTTCAACTGGCTAACTATCACGGTTCATGAGATACAGCCTGGTGACAGACGGACGGACGGACAGCGAAGTCTCAGTAATAGGGTCCCGTTTGACCCTTTGGGTACGGAACCCTAAAAAAGGCCTAGCATAAGTGCGGAACTATTCTATTTTCCGACAATACTTAATATAGGTACTGAATTACTGATGCCTTGTGTGTTTGTTTAGATGCGTACCAAATGATGTCATTCGTAACAAATTCATTGTTAAGTATTACATTAATTTAAAATGTAATACTTTATGTGACACGAGCTAGCGAGCTGTATACGGTTAGACTGGAATTCGACCCCTACATGGTTGGGAAAAGGCTAGGCTGGTCAAATAAGAGAAGGGAGAGGCAGATCAAAGTTCTTTTTTTCTCTCTATTATTTTTGTAGTAAGCGACGACTTATTGTCGGGCCTACGCTATCCTCTCATACTTAGGTACTACCGCTGTAACATCCAAATATTGTAGAACCAAATGATTTTAAAAGAGTAACCATGGAGTTTCTTGCCGGTTCTTCTCCATAAGAAACGACCAACCTGAACCGTGCCTCTTTTGTCGACGTTTTATAAGTGCTTGATTTTGAAAAAGAATCGTGTGTGAATGCCGTTATGACTAGAAAGGGGTTGGCTACTGAGGGGATGGCTAATAGAGAAGTATGGGAGAAGATAGCATGATGTGCTGGTTTTAGGGCAGGAGATGAGGAGAATGATAATTTATCAACAACACTTGTAACGGGATATTTACCATGTTTATTATTTGTAGTAAGCGATGACTTATTGTCGGGCCTACGCTGTCCTCTCATACTTAGGTACTAACGCTGTAACATCCAAATATTGTAGAACCAAATGATTTTAAAAGAGTAACCATGGAGTTTCTTGCCGGTTCTTCTCCATAGGAAACGACCAACCCGAACCGTGCCTCTTCTGTCGACGTTTTATAAGTGCCCATGTAGGCCTATGTAAAATAAAATATTTTGATTTTGTTATGTATTCCCGATATTTCGGCGCTGTTGCAAACGCAATGATCACGGATAAACTGAAGTTATTGCGGAATGATAATTTGTACGCAATGAGGCCTAAATTAAGTGTTTGCTAGCCATCTGTAAAAATTGAAAAATACACAACTTATTTGCGACATTTTTTTTAACGAAATTCTACAAGGTGACATCGGTTATTATTGGCCGTGAATAATTAATATCATTGATAAGGATCAAGTTTTTTAAGTTCAATAATCCGTTACATTACATTCCAAAATACCACTCATGCCTTTATGTGGTTGTTGAACGGGTTAATGTTCGCGACTACATGCCCACAGCGCGCATCAACAATTTTTATTTTTAGCCCTATTTTGGAATAATTATGTAGTTCGTTTGATCCAGCTAGTATTTGGTCCTTGTATTTTTATTTTGTTTCAACTAGTAAGTACTTACTTGAATGAAACAAATTTTACAGAACCACAATTCAGTGAATTTGATTATATTTTTTTTTTATTTCTCAAACTTATCAAACAGAGAATTATGTTTTAACGAATATTGTTTGTTCGATGTACGTTTCCATGGTATTTTATTTCAACGAAATAATTAACCTGAAATTAAAATATTGTCTTTATAAGTCAATATGTTGTGCTACAAAATTTAGTGACAGAAACGAATCGCTGCAAAACCGACTCCTACGTGAGTCGGTTTTGTTGCACAAAACAAGATAAATTCTTAGTGCCCCCGCACTTAGAATTTCTCTTGTTTCGTGGGTGCGTTTACAAACATTTAAACTTAAAAAAAAAAAAACGTTTTATTTAAAAAATAAATGAAGGAATGGAGCTATTTCGTTTCCAAGACATACACGATACATATGCATTTACAAACAGCCTATGGTGGTCCCACTGCTGGGACACAGGCCACTTCTTTATGAGAACGAATGGGAGTGGACTGTTATCCAGCACACAGGCCTATGCGTGTTATTTGGTGGTGACATCCATGTCACTATTATCATCATCATATGCCTAGCTGTCCTTTTCCCAACTATGCCTATGCCTCCAATCTAACCGGATGCAGCTGTCTACCAGTATTTTACATGGAGCTACTGCCAATCTGACCTCCATAACCCAATTAGTACTGGGTTAATACGATACCCCTTTGGTGGATGTCTCCCTATCTTCGATTGTGGTTCTAGGTTTCTTTACGATGTTTTCCTTTACATGTAAATGATTTTAAAAAACCAAGATGCAAAAGCGAAATCCTCCATTTTAGTGTACTTTTGATATACCTACTGTAATTCAATGATACAGGGTCGAAAATATAAAATTGTGTTAATGGATTGTTGTTTTTTTACGATTTAACATTTTGCTTAATGAGAAACAAAAAGTTTGTGTTAGTTTCATATTATTTTCAAACCAGACAAGCAACAGGTTTTATTATTAACTTAAGAGAAAAAAAATACATTGTATTCATTAAGATGTCTGCATAAATGTGTAGCATATACCTACAGCACATCAACCCAAACCAAAATGTTATTAAAGTTTTATGATGATTTTATATTTTCAAAAAACGGCAAAACAAAAAAACTTGTGGCTTTTAATCAGAACAGGATATTTATTTATTTTTAATTTGTTTTGATATCATCTACCTAAATACTCGAATTCAAGACACAATAATTGATAGAAATGTTCAGTTCCTTTTGTATTTTTTACTTAAAACTGCCGCCTTATCTAAGGAATGCAGCGAACTCGTTTCTAATTTTGTTGACAATGATCATGGTGTATTTTGCTTTCTGTTTTTCTTCTATCCGCACTGATGTTATATTTTTTTAGTAATAAGATTTAATGTTCTCATGAAAGTGACGATTGTCTCAATGGGAATAAAGTTCTTTAAACCGAACCTGTTTGGTTTCAAAGGCAAAGGAAAACCGCAAAAAACCAACCTTTACACGAGAATAATACAGTCTTCTCTATTTATTTTCCACAATAACAGTGTTAGTGACTTTGTCGGGCAAACTGTAGCCATGAGTTCAACTCATGATTCTAGTCAGCGTTTAACTTTATCGGTTATTTATACAAGGTGGAGCGGGACGATCGACATTCCTTTAAATCACGTAGAGAGCGTCATGGTCTTTACCCGTTTACAAAAAATCAATCAAATCCATTGAATACTTTATTCACAGGAAACGATTTTTCATTTTCTTATTTTTCAACATAATGTAGATCTGAGTCCGTAATAATAGTTAAACATTGTAAGGTCAAGAACCTGTGCAAAACGTTTTCCTGTGTCTAAAGTATTCTTTGGATTTTATTGATTTTTTGTAAACGGGTAAAGGACATGACACTCTCTACGTGATTTAAAGGAATGTCGATCGTCCCGTTCCACCTTGTATAATATCAATTGGTCTACGAGCTCGTAGCTAAATAATAACAGCTGCTTGGGTCGATTATCAGGTTAAACCGCGCTTGCCTAAGTTGGTCCGTGGATGTGTGACCACATTACATACCGAGTTTCCTCCGTGCCTCAGAAACCATGTTATGCCGTTGGTTCCGGCCGTCATTTGTAGAATTTTGACAGTTGTCACAGGTAGTCAGTAACAGTAGCCCGTCTGACGACCAGTTTTATCACGGGGTATCGTATCATATCGTATCCAGTACTAATTAATTTGTGAAGGACAGATAGGCAGTCGCTCCATCTAAGATACTGGTGTTCAGCTGCATCTGGTTAGACTGGCAACCCCAACATATTCGGCCGGGTATTAAAACTCCAGGCAGATTATGATGTTCTATACATTTTGACCGTTAAGGTTTTTTTCTTTTGAAGGGCGGGCGGTTTAGATTCAAGGGGAACCGATCACTTTTCCGAAATATTTTTGTTCGAATTTCTTTTTACCGAAAACTATTGACCGACATTTTTGCTACATGCATTATTTGACATATTTTTAGATCACCGAAGTATCATGTGTCATACGTAGGTATTATTTTACCGAACAATATTTTACCGATTTACAAAATAAGTTTTTGCTATTGGCCGTAGCCTGTTTTGAACTTTTTTCATTTGGCAAATGATTTTTTGCCATACTTTTTTTTACCACACCAAAACAACATTTTACGGAATATTATTTGGTCACAAATACCCGGTTACTTGGTATCATTTTCAATATTAAATTAAAATAGTGTCATGAAAAGTCAATATGTTGTGCTACAAAATTTAGTGACAGAAACGAATCGTTGCAAAACCGACTTCATGCTCATCAGCTCGCGGGCCGCCTCGCCCCTCCGCGCCTACGCGGGTATAAATTACACTCTAGGGGTAGGGCAGACAAGACTACGTGGAGTCGGTTTTGCAGCGATTCGTTTGTGTCACTAAATTTTGTAGCACAACATATTGATTTTTAAAAACAATATTAATTTTAGGTTGATAATTTCGTTAAAATAAAATACCATGGAAACATACATCGAACAAATAATGTTCGTTAAAAAATAATTCTACTGTTTGATAAATTTGTTAAATAAAAAAAATGTGATTCTAAAATTTATTGAACTGTGTTTCTGTAAAATATGTTTCTTTCAAGTAAATATATAATAATTGAAATAAATTACACAAAGTAATGCGCCTGCCTGGGTTCGAACCCTCGGCTTACTGCTACTAAGTCGGGGCTGCCACCACTGGGCCACAGCTGCTCTCAAATAAAAATACAAGACCGAATATTATGTGAAACATTTTCTGAGAAACGAAATTCTGTGAAATTTCAGTCTGCGAAACAAGGTCACCTCTGAAACCATATTATACTTATATCTTCCTAATACCAAAGTTAATTGCAATAAGTACTTGTGCAAATTGCTTTATCTACTGGTTTTCGTAATATTGTCTATCAGATTGCGACCGTAGTCACTCATAGTGGGAACCGGCAGAACTTAAGCAATGTTTGTTCGTTTGTGTATGGTGTTACTCAAAAACTTCTTGCAATGCTTCGATGCAATGAACCTTCGGTCGTGGTTGGTCAAATAAACAGAAATAAATCATTACAAACTATCTGACCATGATTTCTTTCGATACTTCACAATATGACGATCCTCAATTAAAATCTCTTTACTGAATAACCATTGACTAGAAAAATAAATAAACTTTTTGTACAATCGGATGGTACTTAGTATTTTTATAAATTAGAAGTTAATTCATGAAACTTTTTATAAAAAAAAACATACTTAATGCATTGTATGAACAGGTTATATATATAACTTTTTTACGACAAAGTGCAAGTCATTAATTTTTATGATTTACTTTTAATAGGAAGTACGATTGTATATTTATAAGTTACGCAGGTAAAGGCTAATACATGAATATCCATCCATTTGTCATTGCCCAATATTCGCTTTTCAACAAATATATAAGTATCAAAAAGTACAATTTCCCAGTTACACCTTGAAAAAATTCGTTAAGCATCTTTCCACGAGTTATGACGACAGAATAATAGACAAAATGACAGATTGTCATTGTTTATCTGTCATCGTTCGCTCGTTTCTACAGAGGTCATGCTACGAGTGGTAGAGTGATATTCTGTCTGTGTTAAATCTATGTATTAAACTCTACACAGATCTAACATTAGGAAATAGTTTATTATGCATTTTCACTTTCTTGACATAAGAAGGTCAACCAAGGAGTATTCCATTTTTAAACTGCCTAAAAATTTAATTTTTCAGACGATGCGAAGTACAGTTCTTTTACAGTTGGTTACCTTTTGATTGAGATCTTTATTCTTCTTCTAAGGTTGTTGTGGGGTTGCTGCTGTCAAACGTAAGTTAACTGTGAAAGGAATGTACCTAGTTTGTTGTTGTGTTACTGTAATTTTGAGTGTAATGCTCTCTGGTCAGCTTAACCAAGATAGCCATTATTGCAATTTGCAACCATCTTAAAAAGTATAAAATTATGAGGCAATTTTTACAAGTGTAGCATGAAATGTGCTACTTGAGCAATGTAAGACAAGGTTGAACTTTTTTATGGTAGGCAATTTATCAGTGACTTTACTAACTAATTATTATATTAAAAGTGCTAGTCATCGAGGTCCCAAAAGTTGATAGTCAATAATGCCCTTTATGCTATATGATTACGCACTTGCGGTCTTTGTGTATAAAGGTTTAAAGTTTTGAACGGACGATAGAATGCAGAAAAAATATATGATTATTTACAGATAAATTACCGTTTATTTTATTAACTTAGCCCTCATTCTTCAACTCCTGCGCAAAGGCCTCCCCACATTCCTTCCACATCTCACGATGGAGTGCTTGCTCTCGCTAATTCGCGAGGAAGCCCTCCAAGGCGTATTAGCATTGCGAGATGTTAATACGCATTGACGCAAACCTAGAACCTCATATAAAGGATAATTGAGCCATCCCTTTTGAATGCTTTGGTCTGTTCCTTAAAGTCCCATTATTTTATCTTCCGATACTAATTTATAGCCTTATCAGTGAAATCTTTTGGAAACCAACGCCTTATCCTTTCGTTTCCGTTGTAATTTGGACATTGTTGTTACCAAAGTAAGCAAGAAGTTTGAGTGCGAAACGAATTTATTTGTACTGTAATTAGAATTGCTGGTATGCCCTTGAGTTGTGAATAATGTTGCTCTTCGATTTACGGCAATCGTTGCCATGGTTGCCACACAATGTTTGGGTATGTATGTAAGCCAGTTAACTTGTTAGTGTGTAGGTACTTTACTAGCTTGTGAAAGCGAGTAATATTCTAGACTCTAGAGAACTCTGTCGGTGAGATGCGGTACTGAAACTGCTTTTACTGCAACAGGTGAGACGCGATAGTGATCAAAACCAAGGTCTTGACTCAGAAAATATAATTAACTAGCTGTCCCGCGCAACTTGGTCTGCGTCACATTATCCCCGTTTTCGCAACATTTTTCATTGCTGTTCCGCTCCTATTTGTCGTAGCGTAATGATATATAACCTATAGCATTTTTCTATAAATGGGCTATCTAACACTGAAAGAATTTTTCAAATCAGATCAGTAGTTCCTTACATTAGCGCGTTCAAGCAAACAAACAACCTATTCAGCTTTATGATTTTAGTACAGATAAAATAATTAATGATAAAATAAATAAGTACTAATCACCAACTTTAAAATCAAACAGCAACCACACATGATACTATTTATTTAAAAAAAATACCTTTTGCAAATCGGTCATTCTGTGAATCGGACTTTGCGAAGCTGACACTCTGCGTCATTTGTATGGCAGAGCTATGAAGTCACAAAGCTATAAAATGAAGACAATTCTTAATTTTATAAGCTTTGCACTGACACTGCAGCCAGTAATTGTCTTCTCTTTTATAATGGTAAAATAACAGTAATAAGATTCTTTAGCGTAATTAAATTTGCGGTAAAAACAATGAAATTCTTAACATATCAGCGTCGTCATGCCTTTAGAATTTCTCAGATTAATCTAGCCAGAATTTTGATTACTTTTTAAGCTGTAATAAGTTTAAGGCTAAAGTTATGAGAGCGTAAAAAACGTTATGTTTTGGAACAAATTACTTGTAATTATTTGTTTTCTGCGCTCCAAAACACAAATAACTGACGTTGCTCAAAAAGCCGCTAAGTTGAAGTAAGACTGGGCTGGCCATGTTTGCCGTATGCCCGACGAGCTGTGGGCCAAAATAACCACGATGTGGAGCCCTGACACAGCCAGAAGGCGACGCGGTAGAACTCGCAGGAGATGGCGGGAGGAGCTGGACAGAACCAACGACTAGTGGTCCACATTGGCCCTGTGGCGAAAGTATAAAAGTACGCACATACTTAGGTAATAATTGGTTAATGTAATCGTTATATATTTTCATTTATATTTATAAAAAGCTATTTATAATACAAGAAACAATTAACTGCTATCTAAAAGTGATTAATTATATGAATAACCGAACAATTGTATTTTATAACATAAAAAAGGTACTTACTTGCATTAAAAAAAAACAGTAGCCCGATGATAGACGTGCATATGTTTTTTGTATTCTGACTGAAGATTATGCAAATGAAATGCCTGTTTATGTTTTTTGTTTCCATTCTTGAAAACGTAATGATGTTTATATGACAATCAAGACAGTCAAAAAGCAAAAAAAATAAGTGCTTGCCATTAGGAGTATGAATGAGAATGAAGCTGTAGAGCGCTAATATTACATTATAGCCCAAAATACGAGAGACAAACAAAGGATTGCAAAAAAAGGATCACATTTATTGCTAATGATAATAAGCAACTTGCATGATTTAACAAACGACTGGGTTGGAATCCCTAAATGAAGTTCATTATTTTTTTTCATGAGAAAACAATTTTTTTTCTATTTCGACCACTTGCTACATTATTCAAATATTTAATTAACATGTATTTTTTATTAAAATTCAAGTTTTTTACATGGAAATATAATTCTTCTCTCACAACTAGTTACCAAACAGCGAAAGAAAAATCTTCTCTTGTAACTGGTTAGTTAATTTTAGTTACCAAAGTGGACGAAGGGATTTCGGCTTGACTGCAACTTCTAACACGTGAGTGCAAGATCAGAGCATTACACGTTTTAACCTCAGCTTTCTTTAAGTTCTACAAATACACACTCTACACTTCATCTTATTCATACTCTACTTTGTTTCGTATTGATTATACTTACCTTTACGGCATCAAATAAAGGAAAAATGCCATGTTTTAAGGTAAACGAAAGCTACCTAGGTACACACCATTAAACTATGCCGTAGTACATTTTGTACCAGTTTGGTGTCACGGTATGCGCGACCACAAACAATTGTGGTTCTATGATGATTGCTTAGAGTTACGTACTTATTTGGCCTCGGCAAATAAGAAGCGAAACCCGTGCAGGTTTTTGTATTATCTATGGTAGCTTTTTAAAAGTTTTTTTTTAGACTTGGACCCTTTTTTGTCTGCTGCTGCAACAGTTAGCTAGTAATTAAATTTGAAATTTTCCCTTATGTTTTTTAAATTTTTAGTCTAAGTTAGTAATTATGTCAAAATAAACTAGACAATCTGATAGGAAGATGTGTTACTACTAACCAGACGGCTACAAGAGAGAGATGTCTCTTTTTGATAAAGAACAGATGAAGATACAGACGCTCGACTGAATTCATAAACTAGAACACAAAAAAAAACAAACACTCAACATAGCTAGTGAAAGTATGATACTCAGTTTTCACATGTATGACCTCAAAAATCAATGCTTCACGGTTTAACACCTACAAAAGGCTGGTGGCTGGTGTTGGATTATTTTTTGTTGCGTTTGTAATTTTTCTAAGCACAAGGGATGTATATAAAAAAAAGTGGAAAGTCTACCGGGAAAGTCGATTTGGATGGTATTTTGGTATGAAAATATCAATATTTTCTTTATTATTCAATTGCGCCTGTGCGAAGACGAGGCTAGTCGCTAGTTATTACAAACTATTGTCGCTTTTGCGTCTGCCTGTATGAATCCCCCATCGCTTCATCTTCCTAAACTTTGCAACCGATTTTGATGTGGTTTTCACCATCATTTAGAGAATTTATTCCGAAAACTTTATCTGTAGTAACATATTAAAATTAAACCTTCTTATCATAAAGAAATCTCAAAGTTTTATCAAGTCGTAAAAATCTGTACAAAGCAGGGGCGGACCGAAAGCGATATTATCATAGTATACATCCGCTAATTGCCTTGATACTTGAATTCACCGAGTTTCTCAACGATTGCAGGTCAAGAGCGAGCGTTGACTGTCAGTCAGTACATACTTTCGGCACTTCAGAACTTTTACTTCCTAATTCCTGTCGTGACTACGTGAGTTTGTCGAAATTTTAGTTTAATAGCTTGCGTTAATGGAGGCGTTTATGGCTATCTTGCGTTAACTTCGGTGCTTTGCTCGTAAGTTAGCGTTAACTTGAAAGTACTGAAATTGTGAAATTGCTCTTGGGATTTTGACTTTTTTTTTGTTTTGTCTTCTATCATTTCAATTCAAATTCAAGATAAGACAGAGTGATCCAGTTAGTCCACAGGTTCAGCCGGGTGAATTAATCGTCACGCTGTATAATCATTAATTATTCTTAATCTTGCGTCAAAATCTCTCTTTTATGTTCAAGGTTAAAGTTTTAAGTCGAAAAGTGAAATCAATTGTAATACTTACTACTTGCTAATAGACAATTACAATAAACCGGTATTCAATCTCGTATTGTTAAGTTGGTAGTCGACGACCCAAAAACACACTTCAGAGGTAAAAGAAAAAAGTACCTATCTAATAATATATGAATAAAAAGCCATATAAAAATGAAACTGCATGCTTAAAAGGCTGTAAAGATTCAATCTAAGTCTGAAGGCGAGTAAAATGGTAGCAACAATATTAATAATATTAAAATAAATTATTCATTGCGGCGTCTGTAGGTACTTTCTTGTGATAGTGATCTTGAGATGCAAGCGAGATCAATGCCAATTCTACTTTCACGTGCAGTGTAGGTACCTCCTGACCGGTTCAAGGCGGCTTGTCCACGAATATATACTATACTATATATCGCGACTTCAATGTTTCTTATTCAGTATCTCATTGGATGGCTTATTAAATGCATTTTATTAGGTTCGTATACAGGGTGATTCTAATTACCAATCACCATGTATACCACCAAAATAGCACTAAATATAATTAAAGTAATTGCACCCAAATACCAGTCACTCTGTATTTTGTGAGTACGTTGAGGTGGAATACACATATTTTATAACACTAAGATCACACCTATCCAATCTTCTTCTCATTAATGTCGTTGTGGAATTAAATATTTGCAGTCATTTGCATCATTATTATATCAATGATCGCTAATTGATATAATCATTTATTTAAAATAGAAACAACGACCGAAATGAAAGTTTTTTAGAAAACCTGTATAGAACGTTTAGCAAGTCATATGCAAACTCCAATAAAACAGCAAAATTGCAATGATTGAAGAAAGAGAAAGAGGCAAAATAAATACAAATTTTATCAAAAAGTAGTTATGTATCAAAAATATTTTTAAGTTCAGCGGGAAAAAGTTCTTCCTTATTCCTATTACAAAGAATACAGGTATTTTAGGTCCGTATAAACACAAGCACTTTGTCTGAATATAAGTGTTTCTTGGTATAAAACAAGATTCATTACCCTACTTATTTTAAACCACAAATCAAAATAAAAAAAATATGGTAAGCACTATGCTATCACTCTTCTGCGAATGACAAAACGAGAACCCTAATACGTCAGTAAGAGTGAATGCAAGGTCTTTCAGGCCAGAGGAAAGGTTCAACCAACGATACCTGCCATAAAGTTATGTGAAACACCACTTAAAAGAGTGGATCATTTTAAATATCTTGGTCATAATTATGTTGTCCTCTGCTCTGAATGACGATGTAGACATTGAGAGGGAGCGCAGGGCGTTGTATGTGATCTCATCAAGTCTGCGATGTGCCAGTACCTTAACCGTTGCTCTATGATTCATTTGCTGAGCAATCAAAATGTTTAGTGAGGTACCTACTCGTAATAATATTCATACCTAACTTTATTATAACTACTATTTTTAACTACTTAACTAATAATAATAATGTATTACATGGGCCCGATGTAGACTTCTTAGCGTCCGTATCCTGGCTGCGTTTCGGTAACCTCTTCGGGGAAACTGAAGGTTTTGTCTGTGCAATAATGGACGAAGTTATGCTGACGAATAACTACCGGAAACACATTGTAAGGAATGGCACGGTTGACGTATATCGGGCATGCCACCGTCCGGGAGAATCGATCCGACACATTATTTCTGGGTGTTCTCGTTTGGCTAACGGAGAGTACTAGCATAGACACAACCTTGTTGCCAGGATTATCCACCAACAACTTGCTTTGAAATACAACCTTGTGGAATCAGAAGTGCCATACTATAAATATGCGCCCGACCCAGTTCTCGATAATGGTAATACCACATTGTATTGGGATCGTCACTGACAGGACTACTGTTGCCAATAAGCCTGACATTGTGTTGATAGATCGATTGGAGCGTCGCGCAATGATTGTTGATATAACGGTCCCGCATGGCGAGAACCTCGTGAAAGCAGAGAAAGATAAGCAATTCAAGTATCTAGATCTGGCTCGCGAGGTTGTCGACATGTGGGACGTGACTACAGCAGCCATTGTGCCGATAGTCGTGTCGGCGAATGGCTTAATAGCCAAAAGCTTCGACCAACATCTGCAGAGTCTTTCGCTTGGCAGCTGGATCAAGTGCTTGATTCAGAAAGCAGTATACTTCTGGACACGGCACGTATTGTCAGGAGGTTCCTCTCTCAAGAGCCCTGACCAACGGTAGCCCGGACCCTGTTCCCGATGCCGGTTGGCTACTATGTTTTTTTTTTAAATATAATTTTTAAAAATGTAATGAAAATTAATAAAGGGAATAATGTATTACAAATCTGTGTGATTGTAGTTTAAGATGTGTTGCTGATTGTAAAATTTTATGATCCATGACGATTGAAATAAATTATTCTATTCTAATGACGTCAAAGTAGAGAAATCAAAGTACGTACAGTTGTACTTACTTTAATTTCGACCTTTTCTTTTAAGTCAAAAGTGTATAATCTAGGTATAGTCGAGTTTCATAAAAATAAAAAAGTACTTAATACTTTAAAATTAAATTAAAAGAAAAAACTGATAGTTATACTTATAACAACATCACGTCGAAAAAGTAACAATATTTGAGATACATAAAAATAACAATTTAGAGATAACCTTTCATTATTTTTGTGTTAACTTTGGATTAGTGGTTTTTGAGTCACTATCGAATATTCTGATATCGAATAGAATCGAATATATGAACTCATTCGTTTATTTTTCAACTGTCGAGCTAAACTTAGTGTACTTTAAGGTACTAGTCCTCAACTTTCAGGATTTTCACTGAAGTCCTTTAAGAGTGTTTACAACTTACGACATTTCATACAAACTTTCAAGTCCTTATTTTCCGAATTATCTGAACCGATTTTAATGAAACTTCATACGCAAAAAGCAGGATACATAGGTCTAACAAGCTACTAAAAAACCTTTTCGAAAAATAGTGTTAGACCGATTTTAAATTATCTATATTACAGAAACAGAAACACAAATTTCCATATTTTTTTTAAAGACGAAATTGTTTTTATTTAACCTTTTAGAACTATGTACTCTGCTTGTGCGTATGAAGTTTCATTAAAATCGGTTCAGTCATTTCGGAGAATAAGGACTTGAAAGTTTGTATGAAATGCCATTAGGCGTAAACGCTCTTAAAATAAAGTCGCATAATTAAATAACAATATTATAATAAAGTTGCGGTACATATATGCCAAAGAAACTATGGATGAGCTCTTTGAAAGATGAAATGGCCAGAAAGGAGGTATCTCATGAGATGACAAGTAAAAGAGAAGTATAAAAAGACATGCTGCGGCGCAAGAAAATGATGATGTTGACAATGGATCTGAGCGACTCATAAGTATAAGATATTATTATATTATGAATTGAAATCTTTCGAACGTGTATCGTTGTATGTATATTTATCTTATTTTGTAGGTTTTTCTTTCTGCACTTACAATATTATACAACATTTAATATTTTCCGTACGTACGCGCTTTAGACGTGGAGTTGCGGAAACCAGCCCGCTATACAATACAATACAATATTTTCCTTACTTACAATATAGTGGGGGATTAAATATTTATGAGCGACTACATTAATGGGCCATGTTATCGGTGTCACTCCGTTTTTATTGCTAATAAGAATGTAATTGTGTGTACTTAATAACAATAAACGTATTAAAACATGAACATACCAAATATTCCTTTTAAATTATAATTGGCAAGTAGATGCCCCTTTGTTGATGTGGATTGGCATGAAGACTGCGTATTGTGTAGTGTAGTGTTGGACGTCCCCCTGCTAGATGAACGACAACGACCTGAACAAAAGTGGCTGGGACTGACTAGTTAACGAAAGCAGATGGGTAGAGGCTCATTTCTAAGTTTAGTCGACAGATTGATAAAGTAATTTTTTCCAGTTTAATATAAATATAGTATCTTTTCAGCCCTAGTTTGAGCTAGGTACGAAGTAAGACTTACTCAAAATGCCCTAAAATTCATCATTTTTATTGCAAGAATCAACCATCCGAAAAATTGCACCGCAGGCTGCGCAGGTGTAGAATTTCGATTCCGGTTTCCTTAATGGGGTTGGGTGATTAATTTTCTTTCTTAATTGTGATAAGTGGGTGCCAGAAGACGGGCGTCGTCGCCGAGGGAGGCCTAGAAAATGCTGGCGAATGGACTAAGAGGCGTTTGCGAGGGATTGGCTGGAGAAAACGGCACAGGGAGAAGAGTGGAAGGCTATGGGGGAGGCCTTTGCCCAGCAGTAGAACAAAAAAAGCTAAACAAAAAGAAAAAAAGAAAAGTTGTAAATCTTATTACCAACAGCACAGTCACTTACAATTCAAATAAACTAACATCTAAAATTGGCACTTTAGTAACCATGCAAATAACAGCATGCATGACGTTTACCTAATGAAAATTAGAGACAAAAATAAATAAAAAGTGAGTCCTATAGACCTAAATCCATAACACTATAAGAACAAAACAATACCTACACTTTTGTGTCTGGAAAAGGCTCGTAATAACTACGCTGCGTAGACGCAACGCTACCCAAGGCCTCGTAGAGACCTTTACCCACTGTAAAAAAAAATGACAAAAAAGTACGAAAGGATTAAAGGCACAATATTATAAACTATTTGCTCTTATAAATAACCTACCCCAACACTACAAGTTTGTCATTTGCCTTTTTTGCTGACATATATCTTGTTTTCCGCACCTCGATCTGTCGAATCATTAGGCTTTTGGTCGAGTGGTACTTGTATGTGCGCTGGTATCTTTTTATTACTGTACTGGCTATAAAAAACACACTGGAGAGTGCTAAGTGGGTCGATTTAAAGTACTTGTATTGTACGATGTTGGTAAACCGACGCTGTTCTTTGTTTACCTAAAGCGTAAAGGAGTATTTTGATCTAGTCATCTGTGGAGCAATAGAATAGAATAAAACTTTATTGTACACCAAAACCGCCAACCCGCCTGCCAAGCGTGGCGATTATGGCAAAACCCCCCAAAATGTCAATGTGGCGACACTTGGGGGAGGTCTATGTCCAGCAGCAGACGTCTTTTGGGCTGAAATGATGATGATGAAAATGAATTTTGCAAGCCCGTTATGTATCATTTTTGGTGTGCATACACCAAAAATGAAACATAACGGGCTTGCAAAATTGCTAATTGACATTTTGACATTATATTTACATTTTTCATTTATTTTTTTCATTATTATTGACATTTTGTCCCGACACTTTTATGTCGAAATTAAACAAAAACTATTTTAGAGCCACTAATTATATTTTTAAAAAACTTAGCTTGGGATCTTATTACATTATCTATTGTTCTCAGAAATAGCACATAACTTACATATTTTTTATCATAATTTATGCTTATTTCTAGTTGCAAAAATTATTTGTTCTCACGGCAGTAATTATAAGGTTGAGTTTAATTTCATATGATTTTCAGAGTATTTTTATAATTAAATAAAAAATATAGGTAATATTTTAGACATTTATGTCAAATAAGAGTTCGAAAATTAAACAATATATTACTTCGTGAACAAAGCGAAATTCTGGTTATTTTAGTCTTAAATATGTTTCAATATCAGAATGGAGAAGTTTCACGATGTTGATAACAACACATAATTATTTAACTAAACGGAATTAAATTAGAGATCTAACAAAACTAGAAAATGATGCTAACATTTTGGAAATTCGACAATAAATGACTGAAAAATAGATTATTAGAGTAGACTTTCGAATATGTCTATGACTAAGCACATGCTAAGTACCGAGTGCGAGTGCGTCCTCGGAATCAAACTATGCCTCACCTGCGGGTCTGTCCCAGGTGTCCGTTTACCTGCACTCGCGACTACTTGAATAAGCCCCAGACGCTGCAGAGAACGTGGCCACCTACTAGGCCCAAACTGTCAATATGCAAGTAACATCTATACTACTAGAAGAAGAAGTAACGTTTATGGAGCTCGGTCCATGAATACATCTCCATTAAAGTGAATCATATGTTAAGATAAAGTGTACTGGTAAAAATAATACTTGGCAAAGTCCTAAAAAAGTGTGGGGGGGGGGGCAAAGAAACTTTAGCGTTTTTCTATTGTTCACAAAAGGCGTGTTAGCTTCTATACTTTCACTTGGTTTTGAGAACAGTGACCATTGACAGGCAATTTCACATAGATTCTAATTTAAGACAGCATACAGCTGGAATCGGGCCGAAACGCATCTCATTTTATTGGCAATAGCCTGGCCCCCTGTTAATATGGGTTCCAAACATAACTGGCAAAATGTTGGTGAACGATAGTTACATTTCTGCCCATCGCTTTGGGGATTACAGGTGGTATTTTATGTGAAGTGCGGCGCATTCCCCCTAGTACTCTACATTAGGTTATACAAAATGCTCGAAAGTGCTTTTTGGGAGGACGAAAAAGGTGGATTTTTGTTTACGTACGTTGCGATTGCTAACCTAAATGTGCGTCAGCTTTTAGAATTCCATCATTGGAATCTCCATGTTACTAGCAGCTAGTAACATGGAGATTCCGTCTAAAAGCTGACGCACAAGCTAGTGACTAGCTTAATCGTGCTATTTGTCGCTCAGGTCGATCTCGGTAGTCATTGGCCCGAAAGTCTGACAACGAGTCTTACTATGAGGTATCGTATTACCCAGTAGTAACTGGGTGGTGGAGGTCAGATAGTCAATCGCTCCATGTAAAATATTGGTATTCAGCTGCATCGTAAGACTGGAAGCCGACCCCAACACAGATGGGGAAAACGCTTGGCAGTTGATGACTAAAAAGGTTTCACGACAATTTAAACAATAACATTTAATTAGGTGCCTACAGTTTTTTTCTTCACACAGTATGGGAAAAGCCGAAATTTAATACGTCAGAAGAGATGATTAATGCTAATCCTTATGACTACTTATTCGGCTGAAAACATGTTAATAAAGCGATATAAAAACTCCTTAATTAAGTCATACTTACACATCTTATTCAGGAAAGATCTTTCTTTATCATATTGTCGAATGTCAATGGCTTTAAAATACATCTCAAGATAATAATTACCATGCAATGAACGACACTGAACTCTGACACGGATGTAAAAAAGAAGAAAAAGATTATTATTGACATTTTAATACGTAATTGACTGTAAAACATTGTAAATCAGTACTTCATTGCACTCTATATTTATTTATTTATTTTGTATTATGATTACGGCTCTTCGATTCATACCGAAACGTATAATTATTTTAATTGAACTCAAAAATTAATGAAAAAAAGAAGATCGTTTATTTTTCGTGAATAAACAAAGAAATAATTAAAAAAGTTATAATTCATAGAATTATAACTTATTGTGAGTTATATGTATAATTTTAATAGATTTTTCTATTGTTTCAGCTGATCCAAGATGGATTTGGAGTTTCGGAATTTGACATACACGGTGCAAAGTCGTTTACCCAAAGGTATGTTTGGAATTATAAGATTAGGTACTCCCAAAGCAAATCCATAGTGTATATAAACTATGGATGCCAGTTAGCTGGCATTCGGCAAGGTGAATCGATAAATATTTCTTGATCTTGATGACAATCTAACTGTCAATTCATGATTGTGATAAACCAAAATCTTGAGTACGTTTTATTTATTTATTTATTTAACACTTCAAGCACATAGTACAGAGGCGGACTTAATGCCATAGGCTTTTTCTACCAGTCAACCTTTGGGTGATGCAGAGACAAGCAGTGGTACAGCAGTGGTGGAGGTGGTGGTGGTGGGTTTTACAAGCTGAAATTGAGCCTTTAATAAAAGTCAGCCTGTAGATTTTCAGTAACGTATCTAGTTACTTAGATCTGCAAAAAAAAAATGCAATCTTAATACTAAATACCGTTTTCTATTATAACAGTTCGTGGAGTAAACGTTTATTTTGTGAAAAAATAAATGACAGTTCTAAATAACCGTGTTATCGCAAGTTGAAAACCATTGTTATTATATTATACAGTACAGTCAATAACGGAGGTACCTGTCATGTCTTTATAACGGAAAAAAAAGTAAGTAGGCTAAGGTCTGTGAAGTCACGGACACGGTATAATGATGGTGTTTTTACACATAACACCACGCCTGTAATCCCCAAAGGGTTCGGCAGAGGTGTATCTAATAGTAGGTACAGACAGCATCATTAAGTAGTAACCTCGCTGGTGTACTCGGCCGGACTGTAGAGGGGTTAGTACATACTGACGCTGTCTGTACACTCACATTTCGCCAGTTATGTTTTAAGTCCCATGTAATAGGGAGCAAGCGTTGCCAACAACCGGACCCAAATCCAGACTCCGTGGCTGCTAGTGAGAAATTTCTGATTGTAAAAATAACACTGCCAGGTCGGGCAAAGTGTTATTAGGTTTTTGGAATCGAACCCAGGATCTCATGGTCAGCAGACAGGAGTATATTTTTATAAATTCGACTGAAAAAGCGAGATGGGTTGATACATGAACTCGGGGTCTTGATATCGGAATGTTCTAAGTTTATCTCATATAAAAGATGATGACTTGTATTTTAAAACAGTATTTTTTAACCGACTTCCCAAAAAAGGAGGTTATGTTGGAATAGGTCAACATGAAGTTTGGAAACTTGAAAATATCGCCGAACTTGTAAAATCAGAAGGTGGTTTAATGTGATCATGAAATCAACGTCATTTATTAAACTATCTGAAAACCATCAGGAGTTGCATAAGTTAGTAATAACGAATAGCAGTTATTTTAACAAAAAATAGCAAAACGTGTGTTCGGGTTTCATTTTAGTAAAGCTTAGTTACTGACATATTTTCAAGCCAGTTTTCGACGTATTAGTAATAATATAGAACTTATTTATTTTTGAAACGATGATGATGCTGAGGAGGTATAGTTTTTTTTTCTTTTTATGTCATAAAAAGGTTTTATTAAAACTTAATCTTCTAAAAACGGCTTGTAATCAAAAAACGCACCAATAATCTAAATTAAAAAACATTAATTGATTTCATGTCATAAAGATGTAAATTTACTTCTGACATAGCTTCATTCCTAAATTTAATTCATTGTTTTTTAATTTTGTTTGTTTTTTTTTTTATATTGCTCTGTGGCTTTGACGTTAATTGATTTGACTTTAATTCATTAGTATTTCATATTTTACGTCATTTAATTAACTTGATTTATTTATTAATCAATCAATCAATTATTACTTTTTTTTATTGCATGAATAGTGTAATATTGACAAAAGTTTACTTATTTATATTGTTGTGTTACTAATATGGGTGAATGACCTAAAATAAACGAATTTAATTAATTAATTATGTCCAATTCGCAAGCATCAAAAACTTTTTGGGAGTTATGGGGATTAAAAAAAAACATAAATATTATAAAGTAAACTTATTTAAGTTATCAGTTATCACAGTCAACCTCGGTAATCAGTATGTTGTTAGTTTTCACGGCTAAACTAGGGCTCTGAAAGATTTCATCTAATTTGTTGAGCAATAAATAACTGGAAATACTTTTCGTTTCATGCCCAAATATCACCGAAATGCCTATTAATAATTTGTTATTTTAAAATCTATTATGATTGTCTAATAAGATTACCCGAAGATACGAAGA
This sequence comes from Cerastis rubricosa, assembly GCA_949152445.1. Classification (NCBI taxonomy): domain Eukaryota; kingdom Metazoa; phylum Arthropoda; class Insecta; order Lepidoptera; family Noctuidae; genus Cerastis; species Cerastis rubricosa. The sequence goes on along the minus strand of OX424542.1, from coordinate 8,466,690 downwards.
ACGGACGGGTTTTACTTTTAATAAAAATACATGGATTAGCAGTTACAATGAATTGAAGATTAAAATCATTTGGTCTTAAAAATGTGACAATAAAATTGGAAATAAAACTTAAATATAACTTTTGATAAAACGGCCCTGTGGGAAGTGTCTCATGGTTTAAACTTAAACACATTGCAACTGCCGACACTCGAATAAGTAACGAAAAACCAAATAATAAAGATTTTTATATATTTAGTACAGACAGTGTCATTAAGTAGTAATCCCCCTGGCGTACTCGGCCGGACTGTAGAGGGGTTAGCACATACTGATGCTGTCTGTACTACCAAAAGCTGTGTCGCGTCTTCGATCCACTAACCTAATTTAGCACAAAAATATCTTTATTTTCGAAGAAATTGTTATCAAACGCACTTGTTTATTAAGTGCACTAGCTGATGCGTGACACTTTGATCTTACGGCGCAGTCTTTTGACAACCCAGTAACGGAACCCAGCATAGATTTCTAAATTAGAACTTGTGAACTTGAAATGATAATTTAGAGGAATAAAGCTAATGATTATGACGCCTTACTGCCCAAACACATACACGACACGACGTCGCATCGTGGCACAAGTATGCCTATGAAATTCATCGCACTAAAAACCCCAACGCTAAACAAAACTCATACTAATTTTTTCTCGAATACTCACGAGAATTTTTCTCTGGCGGCCGAAACGCTGAAGAAAACTAGCATTTGTTGGAACCAAAAAATTACGACACAATATGGTATCCATTTACCCGCACTGGGGGCGCGTGGTGGATTACCAATGGGTCCAGTTCCTCTCACAGAGAGTGACCACTGTCGACCCTGCAGAAACGGTGTAGACTCATTACGATGCAGTTTGAAACGCCCCAGGGTAGCAAAGTAGAGTGACCTGCAAGTTGCAAAAACCTTAAGATCGTTCATTGAAATTCTAATTCTTGCTTAGACATGACACGGCTCTTAAGCCGTATCATAATTGGTAATAGAAGTAGTGAAGATTGTCGAATTCAGTCACGCTTGATCATATTATATGATCAAGCGTGACTGATGATGCCTGCTATTGAAATATTTTCGAAACAATAATAATTACGACAAAATTGCTACGAAAATTTTAATTAAAAAAAACAGCTGTTGCCTACAAAAGTGCAATGGAAAAATTTCTATACAGGGGAGGTTCAGAATGATGTACCTACTAAGTACTTACGTTGTAAGCGTTTTCGCGTCGGTGTCCCTTACACCCACATTCATCATTCATCATTTCATCATTTCAGCCGAAAGACGTCCACTGCTGGACATAGGCCTCCCCCAAGTTTCGCCAAATTGACATAACATGGGGGGTTTTGCCATAATCGCCACGCTTGGCAGGCGGATTGGCGATCGCAGTACGGTTACCACAAAAGCACAGAGAACGCTGCTGCCCATCCTCTGGAAAGTCCCTTAGTCGCCTCTTACGACACCCACGGGAAGATATGGGATGGTGCTATTCTTTACGTCCGACACTATACAGAGCGCCCACATTGGTGTCCTTGAATTCATATTAAATACATGTGCACATTGTGAAACATACTTCATACAGGAAACCATGGTTTCTTGTATGTGCAGAGGCGGACTAAGTGGATAGTGTCTATGGCAGACTTTACCTTTAGGTGATGCAGAGGCAAAGTGAGGTGAGGTAGTTGCAATTCCGAAAATAAAAGGACATCATACCTCCATGTTTACAATGAAAGATTATTAAGGAACACAAATCAAATATATTTTTTCCGTAATTCAAACAATTTATGTTGTTAAAGAAACCAAAATAATATACAATCTCATTATGAATTTCATACTTTTTGTATCATCATTTCAGCCCAAAAGACGTCCACTGCTGGACATAGGCCTCCCTCAAGTGTCGCTACATTGACATTTTGGGGGGTTTTGCCGTAATCGCCACGCTTGGCAGGCGGGTTGGCGATCGCAGTACGGTTGTTACTAAAGTACAGAGAACGCTGCTGCCCATTCTCTGGCAAATCCCTTAGTCGCCTCTTACGACACCCACGGGAAGATATGGGATACTTTTTGTATATAATGGGCATATTAATTTTATTTATCTTATTTGGTTTTGCTCATATTTTGTGAATTAATAGATTAAAATACAATAATAATGTAAAAATTACTTAGGTAGACGCTTGTTCTTTTTAATCGAATAATTGGTTTCCGAATGATTCGATCATTCGGAATGTTGTAAAACCGACTTTTTTTTTTTTGTTCAATCATTCGAGCTAACTAAATCCTCTAAAACAGATTTTGCATTTGATACCATTATAAAATACTGCGAGAAACAGGAAAGATCAAAACTAGTCGACCGTGTCTTTATTATTTTTAGACTTTACTTTTATTATGTTTTATTTTAATCTGTTTAGTCTTTTCACTATGAGACTGAAGTATGTTATAATTTCCATCGCATTATATCTAAAGAGCTTACTTTTCGTTAAATCACACATAATTTTGACGTTTTTTGTCTCGTGACGCGGATTATAGATAATGTGCCTAAGAAATAAAGCATCTAGTAAAGTTGCACGATTCGAGTTGGTTGTTTCCTATGAAGAAAAACCAGCAAGAAAATCCAGGGTTACTGTTTCAAAATGATTTGGTTTTAAAATATTATCATGTTATAGCAATAATAAGTCCTTAAATATGGGGGACAGCGTAGGCCTGACAATCAGTACGTTTCTTGCTGCAAAAAACGTAAAACAAGATAAAAAGTTGAGAAATCACAACCTACACTGTTCACAAACTATCGGTAAAAAGGATCTATACAAAGGCATGAAAATATTATAAAAAGACACGGATGATTCCGTGCTGTTACTATTCTGAACAAAAGATGTACAAATGATTTGAAAAAAAAAAAGTCATGCATTGGCAGTTCCTCTTTTAGTTAATATTTTTTATAATAATATGATTAATTCTATTTCTGGTGTAGTATTTAAATTTACTGCAAATTGAAACGTGATTTGGCCATCAATAAAACGTAATAAACTAATAATCCCAGCTGATTGGAATGCTAGAATTAGCAAAATCCAAAAAAATAAGGAATGATAAAGCTTGGCGTATATTGTATCCGCATCAAGTTGCGCGGCCTTCTTTTTTTTTTTTGAAAAACGTTTCGCAGTTCAACCTAGGAGGTTGTCGTCTGCTTAACCTGTGGTGCCTTGAGTAGGGTTGGGCAGCCGCACCGCATTTTGTTGTGCGACCCGTCTGCAGTGTGCGATGGTTCATAAGAATGTGGGAAAATGGTATGTAGGAGAATTTTTGCAGTGTTTTGCGGCCTATCCAAATCTGCGTCCGCCTTTGGCTAGATTATCAGAAATTGTTAGAAATAGGATAGGTAAAGTAATTTTCACGTGGTATTGTGTTGTTTTCGGCTGTTAAATGTAAAATTTTCCTCTATCAAAGAATTACAGTTCTTTTTTGTTTTGATTACATGATCAATAATCCCCGAAACAATGTAATTATCTGTTTATTAACTGATACGGTTTAGTTCACACGTGAGATACCACTAGGTACGTCCATTATCTTATCATTAAGATGTATTTTAGGGAAACCAAATCTAATCGCGACGTCTTTTTCCCCTCGCGAAGTAAAATTTTAAAAAGAAAGAAAGTGAATCACGCGAAATTCGCTCTTACCGACGCAATCCAATTCTTTCAAATAACTTATAGAGAACTTCAAACTGGCGGTAATAATCGCATAACTTTCTAACCATTTAACAATCGCGCGGGATCAGGGACGCGACGACCGCGACGACGCGACCGCGGCGGGTTTCGCTGCAGTGTGGCTAGAGCTTAAGATTGTACAGGATTTAAAGAGATTCTACATAATCCTCTCTTGTCCAAGTGGCAAGTGGCGTCATTCCCTAAACCACGTTAAGGGGGTTATTCTGAAATACTAACAAATTTAAACAACACAAAAAGCAGCGTTTATTAGTAACTAGCTGCTCGGACAGACTTTGTTCTGTCAAAAGTAAATAGTTTTTTTTTTAGTATTAAAACCTTCCGTGGGCTTTAAGGAACATACAAAAAAATAAATTTGCCGAATTGTTCCAGCCATTCTTGAGTTATGCGCTTACCAATATTCTTTTTAATTTACATAATAATATAGATAGATTTACTAGGTACTGCAATTAAAATTGATTATTTATGTCTGTTGTGACAACCTCCTGAATTTTGACGAGGATGCAAAACAACACCTTGTATATAGATGTAAACTACACCACTCAAAAATATTAAAAAAATAATGAAATTCCTGTTTTCTGTGTTTTTCGGCCGGCTCGGACGAAAGTCAGCGGCCTAACACCTACGAAGCCATGTAAAGGCTTAGAAACAACAATATTTTGTTTTATGCATTTCACAAGAAGTGGACTTTGAGATAACGCATATTTTGGTCAATAGGTACAATAATATTACTATCAGAATAAACTGGGGCACACCGATATGTCCGATAGTGGCGTATAATATGGCATTGAAACTCGATAGATAAAGACCTTTATAGCAGCTTTATAGCAGCTGGCGGTTAATTAATACAGACTTATGAAAATGCAATGGAGGAGTCAAATCTAAAAATGTTATGTACCTCTGGAGCAGCCACTTCTTTCAAAATAGTCTATACTAATATTATATGTTTTTAGTGACATTATCCTCGTGGATAATGTCACTAAAAACATAGTAGTCTGTCAGTCTGGTAGTCGTCTACCAGATGCTATATTTATATACATACGTGAGCGATGCCGCAGGAAAAAGCTTGTCTAAATCTAAACTAATATTATAAAAAGGAAAGATTTGATTGTTTGTTTGTTTGTTACGATTCGAACGAAACTAACTCACGAACTCAAAAACCACTCGACCGATTTTCAAAATACTTTCGCCATTAAAAAGCTACTTCTTTACCGAGTAACATGGGCTATATTATATCACAAATTTCACGGACGAATTCGCGGGCGAAGTGCTAGTGTATAACAAAAGTCATAGTTCGAAAGGTGATACGTGCCGTCGGAGCAAGAATTGAAACCCTTCGTTCTACAAGTGTAAATATAAGCAAAAATTTAAATAGCAGGCAAAATAAGGCGGCATAAAAACTCTCATACCGGGTTACTTACACGATAAAGAAGAAAGAAAGATCTGAAAGAATTTTGTGATCTTGAAGATATGTTATTGAAAACAGGATGTAGATGAATTAATTAATCAATTAACAATATAAATACAACATCTTAGCAGATTGCACAGTATTCTGGGACAGCAGGTCAAGTGCGTATCAGTGTAAGTGGGCCACTGACTCTGTTGTTACATCATTCCAGTGATTTGCTGCGTTTCCATTGAACTGTATCGTTTATATGGCGTTCCCGATGTTGTAGAGTAACAAAGATTTCAATGATGCGTTTTATATTTGTTAATATTTGCAATATTTATTGTAGCACGCATACTAAGAACAGAAAAAGCGCAATGACAGATTTTAGGAAGATTTCAGCGCCGCGATGTAAATATGGAGAAAAGACATGTCATTTTACTTTCGTAGCGAGAATCAGACATAGAAGTGGTTAAAATGGGTTTTTTTTTCGGGATGGTACATTCTATTTGGCAGATTTTTTTTACAACAGCGCTGATCCGAAGCATTAAAGGGAGAAGCGCCCGTGTAGTCCTCTAATTTCAAATTTTCTTACGTTTTTTTGGCAAATTGTCGGTCAGTGGCAGGCTGTACCATCACCAAACTAGGTATCGAAGCACGGTTAGGATCCTTGCTTGCAGCGTTAAAACAGTTAAAAACTTTATATTCCTTAGTCCCTTTTTTTGTTTTATTTCTATTGGTCGAAAAACGGTGGTCTAACATCTGCGATCAATAACAAAGCCTGAGTTTTTTTTTAAAACAAAACCTATTTAAAAAGAGGGCCACATGGGTCAGGGACAGATGTGGTTATCGTGTGCATGGGATTTTTTTTATAAAAAATGAGCTTATTCCCACTTTTCTGATAGTACATTGAATAAAATATGTTACGCGGCCAGTCGAACGGTTTAGCCTTTATCGAACTACATAATATTAGGATCGGCTTCCAGTCGGAGTAACTGGGCAATACGATGTTCCAACCACCTTACCAAAAAACTGCTGGTTGATGCTGCAACCAGTCTTACCAAAGGGTAAGACTGGTTGTCGTACTTTCGGGCTTCTGTTTACCCCCCTTAACAACTAACGTAACTTGTCTCATTGTAATAAAGCTTAATACAGTACGAGTACCTATGCCGATAAAGTAGAGATTTAATGCTGTTATTGTTATTTTGTTTATATGAGTTTTTACACAAACTCTTCATTGGGTTTTTGTGTATTGCTAAACACTAATTGAACACAATGCAAACTATGTAATTTATGTAAACATTTTATGTTAAAGTGATGCGTCTAATTGTTTAACATTTTTTATAGCTGGTAGACAATAGGGTTATAAACATCATCGTTCTCTCTATTTGTGGCTGTAAACTTTGGGTTAATTGTTAGAGGTTAATGCCTTAAATTTTACATAGGGTTTTAATGCACTATTGTTATAGGCCTTTGGTAATAACAGGACAAGGTAATTCCTATTGGAGATTCAAGACTCAAAATCAAGATTGGTAGGTCTTAAATTGTAGGTGTTGCTCTGTGTGGTGTCGGACGTAAAGAATAGCACCATACCATATCTTCCCGTAGGTGTCGTAAGAGGCGACTAAGGGATTTGGCAGAGAATGGGCATCAGTGTTCTCTGTGCTTTTGTAACAACCGTACTGCGATCGCCACCCCGCCTGCCAAGCGTGGCGATTATGAAAAAACCCCCCTTCTTGGGGGAGGCGTATGTCCAGCAGTGGACGTCTTTCGGGCTGAAATGATGATGAATGATGAAATTGTAGGTTAGGGTTCAGCATAATTTATCTTTTCTATAAAACTAAAATTGATAGACTAGTGAATATTGATTAATCCGCTGCATTCCGTGAGTTAATCAGTATCAAATTAACATTGTAGAATCTCAATCTAGAATAACTAGAATAAAAGTAGTTTGGCAAAAATAAGATTGGTAATCTTATTTTTGCCAAACTACTTTTATTCTTTATTATAATCTGGTGAGTTATATTTTTATGGATATACAAAACTAATAATATCTTATAATTATTATTGGTTTGATTGTGATCCTTCTTGGTATTTTAAAGTATCAAATTCACACAATATTGCTTGGATTATGGCAATGATTTACCTATTATGAGGAAACTGTTTCAAGTACCAATAAAAGTACCAGTGTAGTAGTAATGCATCTTTTACTTATTTATTTAAAATGTCTTTGTTTACATTACAGGTGTATTAATTATTAAACTTAAATAATCGAAGGATCAACGTTAAACCGTTGGTCTTCGGATGGTCTTGGATCAGTCTTACCAATCGTATTAACCAGTATTAAATGGGTTGTGGAGGTCATACAGGCAGTCGCTCCATGTAATATTCTGGTATTCAGCTGCATCCGGTTAGACTGGAAGCCGACCTTAGCATAGTTGGGAAAAGGATAGGCAGATGATGAATTTACTGTATAAGTTACCTAATGAATGATTCCAGTTAAAACTTTTCTAAAATTGAAGACATTTTTACTTCGAAAAAGTATTGATTCATCACATAAAAATATGACCTACCTACGTCATTCATCCGACAATTTAATGATAGTTTATTGACTTTTATTATGTAATAAATCTTCAGATTAAATAAGGATTTCATAGTTCTATGTAGCTTAGACTATAACTTGTTTAATAAACATAAAATATTATCTAAGATAGACAAAATTTAGATATCTAGACAATTTGTTACGTAAGGTTCACAAAAAATACATAAGATTATGTATCTTTTCTATGAGTAAAAATATCAAGATGTGGGTTAAGTATTTGAATGCAGTGGATAGTTGATGCCGTTTCACAATATTAAACAAATGGGACCTGCTGGCCTACCATGACTTCTTAAAGCAGTATTGTTTTATTCTTATTCCAGTGTGGAAAAGAGACGAAGTTATGCAGGATGTATAGCGCGATCTCTTTCTCACTCTGGAAAAGCAGTAAAGCACCACAAACCACCTGGAAACGAAGACGATCGAATGTAATGTAGATAGGTGTTTTGGGTAAATCAGTGCGGCTTAGCTTGAATTCTGTAGAACCGAGCTGCCTCAGCGGTAGTAGATGTCTGATTCGCACAAGACAAATACTTATGTCTCTTAGTTTCTTCAGGGTGATTACCATGACGTCCTACAGCAGTACCTATTTTTTTAATGTCACTCCAGTGTGGGAAAGAGACGGGGCTATAGAGGACGTCTAGTGTCACCTCTTTCCCACTCTGGAATAAGATTAAAGCAATAGTGCTTTTAGACGTCATGGTAGCCCATCTGGCTGATTTTGTTGTTCAACAAATACTGCCTAGTCTAACGTGTCCAAACAATAGGTTGCATATTCAAAATTAAAGTGGATAGGTATTCTACTTAATCCTGATTAAATTTAAACAAATATTTGTGATATGCAGTGAATCGATATACAAGTATGCTCAAAGCAAATACTTAACAATCACTCATACATACTCCAACTAATCCATATAAATGCAGTGCAAATACTAAGTTGAGAAAAATGCAAATGATTTCTGAATCACCGAGCAGTTGGCATCATTATTAAATACTGTATATTTATTACATTGATGAGTAATATGAGGATATTTTCAATATTATGCTAATATAAATAAGTATTTCCTTATAGGATATTATTCAGGTCAAAGTACGTGCGATGCTAAAGCTATGATCTGGTTATTGAGATGAATGTTTTGGAATGGAATTTCAGGGAGAGAATGAAAAATAATATAATCGAACAAAGTGGATAAATCCGAAGATGTACGTCAAACAATTTTTTGTTCAACGAAAGTTCTTCGATATTGGAAAGTAAGGGAACTCAAATGGAGTTGGGTAAGAGACCTAGTTAGGCAATCGAGTACGAATCGCCATGCGGATTTATGCCCCGAGTAACAAGTTACAAGCCGAAGCTGCGGCATCTGCGACGATTAGTTTGCGTGGGACCGCCCGCCGGAGCCCCCATGGTTTCTAAGCCGTGACAGAAACCATGCCTGTTGCATGTTGCATGCTTGCTAGGACGCTGCATGTTGCATGCTGCATTATTAGTGAGAATAATAAGATTGTTTTCCTGCTTGACAAGAATTTGAACGCATTATTTTTGTGAACGTGCTGTTGTAATTTTAATGCGGTATGCATTTTTAAAAGGTATGAATGTTAGCTTTAAGCCCCGTGTATCATCTTTTTACAATATGGAATGCAAAATAAAAAATAAAAGATACTGTCACTGGATAAAAATTTATTCTTCGTAATAAGTTTTATATGAAACAAACAATATGTGGATACTGAATATTTGATTTGTTATTCTATGATATGAATATTCGAACATTAAAATTTATTAAAACAAAAATCGATGATTTAAATTTCATGAAATTTCTATGAAATGATAATACTATGAAATATGTACAACCCACAAGAAACACACATAAAAGACTTTTTGTACGATAGAAGTCATACATACAATAAATTTATATTAAAATAATTGAATATAGAAATACATTTATGTGATTCACAGCACAGATAACGAATGTAGGTTTGCAGGAAACATTTCCTTTGCTCTACATGTAATGTTTACTCATTTATACTTGCAGTTGTTTCTCTTGTATCATAAATTGACTATACCTACGCATTTGATAAGTAAGTCTAAGTGGGTACTAAATTAATAGAAATGAAGCACAAGTATTATTTAATAGGATTATACGCACTATAATGAGTGGGAATTGATGCTTAAGGCGGGGCGGCCCGGATTTACGTCGTTTTGTTTTTATTCATAGACGGCACGGATTAAAATTCTGAAAAAACATATAACCTATTTCACATTTCGGTCTGGAAGTTTCAGAGGAAAGGTTTTTACTGTGAAAACAATAAGTTGAAAAAAAAAAACAAAGGATAAGCCTCCTGCTTCGACAAAGATCGACTATCCTGCAAAGTTTCATGACCCAATTTAAAGTTTTTAATTCAATATTATGCATTTATAATTTATTTTAGAGGTAACTTTGAGGTTTTTTTTATGAAATCGTGTTTCCTTGCTTTGTGGGGCCTGGGGTAAGCGATGAATGCCTGCTGCGCTCGGGTATCCTTGCTTTAATCCATAATTAAGTATAAGCAGTTTCCACCGCTGGAAAACATGCCTTCTCTCTGTGAATTAAGAATGGACCGTAATCCACCACGCGGGATCCACCTCTGAGCTGTTTGGTAAATATAAGTGGCGGTATTTTCATCTCAGCCTAAAAGTTTGGCTTGCCCTTAGAACTACTCTACTCTCTACTCTTTATAATATTATATGGGTTTTTACTTGCTTGCTTTATGGGCTTGTCGTATTGTTAGCCCCTAGGCTTCCCATGGTGATTATGTCACTAGACCCTTCCTTAACCTTTCATGCTGCATTAATTCTGGAGAACGGGTGCATCAATCAACGAGAAATAGACCTAGTATGACAACCATTTAAATAAGTCTTGATTGACGCAAAGATTCCAAGAATGTAATATTTTAAGTGAATCAGATTAAAACGCACCATACTTAATAAACATTGCATATATGCTATAGAGGCAACTCCAGTAACAAATCAAACTATCTTAACAGTTATATCAATCTTGTCTTGTACAATAAGAAACCATTTATTAGATGTTATCTTGTTTACCTACCCGTCGTTGATAAATATCGCCTAGTATTGTGATTTATGTTAAAGTTGCTGTTAGGCTTTGTGCAGACTGAACCAAGTCTGACTAGGACTTAACTAACATAACTTACGTTTTGGCTCTACGACATTAAAGAACATTAATAGAGAGTCGGGCGGGTAGTACGGTCCCATAATCAAAGTTTATGTAATCACATTTTAGTAGGGAGTATCTAAGACGATAACGATGCGTGGATTGTGCGAAAGATGATATGGCTCAAAAGGATTAAATCTGAGATTACATTTTAGTAAAATTAAAAAAGAGCATTAAGATATTGAGCCAAAGTTGTCAAAATATTTCGTTCAATGCAAATCTGCATCTCAATTGTGTAACAAAGTTTCTTGATAGAAACTCTGTTACACAATTGGGATACACAAATAACTTTTTAACCCATTGATTCATGTTAGAAAAACTCAAACAACTCAGACAAATATTTCATTAATGTTGTTGGATTGTCAAAATGAAAGGCATTGCCATTATGTGTAACGCAATTACCCTGTGTTTCTGTTCATAATAACCTAAGCTTTTTTAAATCAGTTCGAGCACTGCCTTATTATTTATCACAAAAGGGGCACCTGCCCCTTAACATTATGACATAACAAATTCAATAACTAATAGGTTATCGCCTGACACTGGGATATCCTTAGCCTTGTTCGTAATTGATTGATGTGACCGCCTGGTGTGACATTAAGTACTTAATGAAGTCATGTCAAATACTGCAACGATATTATGCAATTTGTGAGATTATAATGTAGTAGGGAAAATAACTTCAAAGCTGATGTGCTTAGGGTTCGTCTTCTTTTGCACCTTGTAAGTTTCAGGAGGTAATATGTGGAAGCTAATTCACAAAAGGAGAATAACCCAGCCAATTTAAGAGAAACCTGTAATTATTGATTGACTTTGACTTTTGCGATTTAGACGATACTTTAGGAAAATTGTTTTCATTTTCCAAACATTTTAAACTAAGTACTTATTGATACTGGCAGCATAGGCATTTAATCCTGTATTGAATTGACATATGGAGACTCAGAACACAATAATGACTGGCTTTGAAAATCTGTAGTCACTGATTCCAAATCAACAATAATTACAGTAAAATATATACCTTCTTAGTAAGATGATCTTGTCCAAACTGATTAGAGATTAAATGAGTGTCCTAAAAATCGCCTCAGGACTATCGTGACGGATGAAGGAAAATATACAATGATTGATGAGCCAGTCGGCCGAGAAACTGACGAAGAGGTGGCCTTAGTTACAGTGAGGACGAGGTTCAGATGACAAGATGAGATGGACAATTAGACGGATCCTAGCACGAACGCACGACAAAAATGATACGTGAATTTAAAATATCAGTTTCAGTCTGGTTTAAATCGTTACAACAAGCAAAATCTTGATAGCTTTCTCGTCTTCCCGTCTCGATGTTGAGAAGAGACAGCATCGAGAAAAGTGCAAGGAATGGGGGAGGCCTTTGCCCAGGAGTGGGACAGTTTAGGCTAACAAAAAATTAAAAAAAACAAGTAATAGTAGATTTTCTCACCTAATAGATAAATGTGTTGCTGGGGAGTTTGTCCGCCATTTCTTCTTCCAAGCTAAAACTTTGGAAGTTCTGCAGAACGGGCGTTTTGGGGCACTGTCTCGTGTAATTTTTGATGTTCAAAACGTACTCGTTATCAGCCTAATTTGAATAAATTACTTTTGATTTTGAATCAGTATCATACCTGTTTATATATACAAGCAGTTGTTTTGCAACCTCGTCAAATTCCAGGAGGTAACTATGCTAATGATTCTCGACCCGAATCAATAATAAAATGAGTAGGTAATTTTCTTTTTTTATTTATTTACTGAAATCGGTAACTGTGAACCACCTGTGTTTTGAACACGGGCCGTCTGATTCCCGCCTTAAAACGTCGCTTACACACAAACAAAAAACCTCAAACGTTTTTTCGATAATTTTATAATCCCTAAACCACGTTAAGGGGGTTATTCTGAAATATTGACAAATTTAAAGAACAAAAAAACGCACTGTTTTTTAATAATTTATTAAGTACCGTAATTTATATTGATTATTTATGTCTTTTGTGACAACATCCTGAATTTTGACGAGGATGCAAAACAACACCTTGTATATAAACTAAGCTAACATTATATGCAAATCGTTCGAATTACAGTTGTCACTTATCGTTATTTATGATGTGCTAATGATAGCTTACTAGGGAAAACTTAAAGCCGGATGCAAGAAACTTAATGACCCGGAGGAAATTATGAAAATGCATTGGTACGAAATGATTAACTTGTTGACAGAATGTGTCGAGTAAGATGTTTGTTTGTATACAGCTCTGGTATAAACAGCCTATAACGTTCCCACTGCTGGGAAACAGGTGCTAGATGCTCTAGTTGGTTGATGTCATAATTGAACACCTTCTCAATACAAGAACTGAGGCCTTAGCACGAACGTGCGGTGTAAACGTAACATAAATACGTTACGTACAGCCAGCGTCAGTATGTGCTAACCCCTCTACAGTCCAGCCGAGTACGCCAGGAGGGTTACTTCTTAATAACGCTGTCTGTACGTACGTTACGTTACGATTTAAAATACTCATTAAATATTTATAATATTTTCATATTTTGTTCATTAAACAATTTAACTAAAATACTATAAGATAATCTACGATCAAACTTACACTGTTCGTGCGAGGGCCTCTGATAGGTCTAATCATCATGATAATGATACCAAAAAGACCACTGAAAAAAGTTAAAAAATCAGTCATCAATCAGTGAAAGTGGAAGTCTGTTTCTACATGAAATGAGAAAGAAAAGTAAATACTTACCTCTAACAAGTAAACTAGGACATAATGAATGTATTGTATAGTGTAACACAGTTATTTTCTGGGAATACATTGACATTGGCCGTGAACTGCGGCGAAGTGTGAATGGTGCGAACGTCATACAGTACGTCCACTATGCATTTTAATGACATACTAATTATGTTTACTTTATAAAAACGAACTTATACTGGTACGTATAATCTGGTCCAAAAGTATTTATCGCGACCTTGGTTCGCGTGAGATTATTATAAAAATAATTAAATCATTGTTATTATATTATTTAAATATTTATTTATTTTTATTAATTTGAATTGGAATTTGTAAATAATTTCATGTGTTACAATTTGTTTTCACAGAGCCCTTATCGTTTTCTAAAATAAAAGTAGCCTAAGTTACGCCTTATAACATAGCTATCTACAATTAAAGAGTCCCGTCAAATTCGGTCCAGCTGTTTCAGAGATTAGCCGGAACAAACACACCGATTGACATTATTTTTTTAAATATATGTGGTTTTTTTGTTGTTGTAGTACCGTATATTCTTTCATAATATGCATTCACTAAAAAGCTGTTATTTTGAAATTACGAACAGACACTTCAATTTTGTTTATTTATATGTATAGATTTTTGAAACAGTGTATTATTGGATCGCGTCTCGTTTAGTGACCAACTGCTCGATATAGGTAAGACTATTTGTTATGATTGGAATCTTTAGCAATCTGTAGCCAATTTCCAAGCCCACTTTTGTAAGACACTTGCAGTTGCATTGCAATACGATAATATTGTAATAGTCATCATCATCAATTGCGTTCAGATCATTCATCACGTTGATTTACTCGTGTTTGTAAGTGTGGTGCAATGCTTTATTCGACTGCCGTAATAGGGTTTATTTATTTATTTATTTAACACTTCAAGTACAATGTACAGTGGCGGACTTAATGTCATAGGCATTTTCTACCAGTCAACTTTGGGTGATGCAGAGACAAACAGTGGAAGGTGTCTATCTGAAAAAAATAATATATTATATTATAATATATATAATTTATTGCGATGTTAACGGTAAATCATCAGACCATAATGTCATAAAATTGTTGTAATAATACAACAATTTTATTTTTTCAATTATCATATTATTTTAGGATTTTTTTGGTACAAATTTGGGTTGAGTAGGGACTATAAAGGTTTGTATTGGACAATTAATGTTTAGTTGTTTTGCGATAACGATGTTGATCCCACGGAGTACATACATTATTCATTGTGTTTGTATTGTTTTTATTTGCATCCCTTTTCAACTGACATCGGTCTGACTGACATCTTGCTACAAGAATTAAAATAAAAAAAATATATATACCTATATCTTGCTACATGAACTAAAATGCATTGTAATGCAAGTTACCGAATTTAGCAGAATAGGTAGGTACGGTATAAATGATAAATGTAATTTAATAAGCCATAAAAATCATGATAAAAACTTTTGTTACTGTACCAATACCAGCAAAGATTGGGTAGGTTATTTCAAAAGGTGATAGTACTGACTGGTACCATTGTTTCTTGTTTTACTAATTAGCGAAGCATTGTGAATAATATTTTTGTGTCTGTGTTATTACTTACTTATATGTATACCAATTTGATTAACATAGTCTCTACCTAAGTAACGAACGATTGAAAATAAATGAGATAAGTATTTTGGTTCTGAAGTCTCAAATTGGCAATGATGTGAATCTACCACACGTTCCTATCGTTAACAACTTAGGACTTTTTGGTAATAAACAAATCTTTTATTGACTCAATTTCTTTTTTATAACCTTAGAAATTAATAGATTGAGTAAACCCGATGTTAATTAGATACTGTATAAAAACTTAGGTAATGATTGTTTATTAGTTACTTTTAATGATCCGATGAACCTAAAACCGCAAAAAATCCTGATTACAAATTCATAATTAACTGCAATGTTTTGACCAAAACTGTAGGTAATGTTTTATATAAAAAAGGATTTTACAATTGCGATCAATTAAGGTTTATCAATTTAAAGGATCTTGTCATTGACAAAATCCTTTGAATAGGATTCGTTTGCCGAGTTACCAAAATGAAAAATAAAAGTTTTTAGGGGCACAACAACATGTACTTACGAGAAATCATAGTGTCTTTGGGCTCTACGTTTTGGATCCGCTAAATTCTTTTTTAGGGAAGGTTATTATTTTAATCAAAATCATAACATCACATCATCATCATTCTATTCTATAACATCACGCCTGTGATCCCCGAAGGGTTAAGCAGAAGTGTACCTTTAAGAACTTATATACGAGATACGTTTTTACAATAAGCTTCCGAGCCATATTCAAGCACTAAACTTAAATAAATTCAAATCGTTAATAAAAAGGAAGCTATGCTTGAAAGCCTACTATCATGTAAATTACTATCTCGAAGATAAAAAGGCTTGGGATTAAACTGCTCCAATGAAATTTGCTTTATGAATGTCGAAATTTCGGACTTCGCTTGTTTATTGTTGATTCCTTTGTTTATTGTTTATTCCTTTATTTTATTTTATACACTGTGATATTTTTATTTTATTTTTGCCTTATTTTTACATTATTTTTTATTATTTTAGGTGACATTTACCGATTTGACATGAATACTTATCTCAGTATTTGATTATTTTTTTACTTCTTATTATTTTGATGTGACATTTACTGATTTTACATTTATTGATTTGACATAAATATTTACTTTTTTATTATTATTGTGACATTTATTGACATTCGTGTTTTTTTTTTAAATTTCATTTTGTTAATTATTATTAATTACATTTTTTTGATTATTCTGAATGTGAGGACCATGTAGGTCACATTTTATTTTTTCTTAATTTATTGATCTTCTCCCACCACTACCTGGCAGTTTGAGTGCTTTAAGCGACCTACCCAAATGTCCTTTCTTTGGTATTGTTCCTCGTTTCGTTGAGCTCCTTGAGTTATAAGTCGAGTTACACGATAACTGACAAATGCTTGCACTGACTGGACAGGTCCACTCAAATCTGTTTGTTTCTTTCTTCAAAAGACCATTTCAGACACGTATCTGCATAGTCCTCATGTGAGTTTGCCAAGATTTTGTTTGGACCTTAAAAGAGACTGTGACCTCTGAGTTTGTTTCGGCTGTTTCTTCTCAGAGTAGTCAGGTACGAAACACCGGCCCCATCTAGTTTAAAAAAATTGACGTGTAAAAGTGTTTGTAAAAACCTACTTGCAAAATAAACGTCATTTATCATTTATAAACTACGTGTCGCCAGTTATGTTAAAGTAATAGAAGGCGAGCCTATTGACATCTACCGGGCACAAATCCGAACTACATGGCTGCTATCGAAAAATTCCTGATGGAAAAAACCAATAACAGTTAGCCTGATCCGGTTACCGAACCGAGGACCGTACACTCGGCAGTCGCGCTAGCGAGCACTCGACCAACCAGGCAGATTATTACCACCTTTATACTCAACATAATCATAACGAACGACACAGCTATTCTCTCCATGAATGTCAATTACTTCCCAATCCTATCTAAAGTCGCAGAAATAACAAATAAAAGCACTTTCAAATTCTGGACACGACACCATGGAAGGTCGGAATACATTATGACAGATATATTGATACATCATGCAAAACACAATATGGGTTTTACTGACGTTAGTCATCGGAAATCGAAGTCTTGATTTCTTGAAAGTGAAATTCAAATTATTATTCTGAACAGGGAAGTAGCTAACCGCTTTTTTTAATGGGGATGGACACTGTGGAACTAATGGCGCTACCATAGCTGGTTCCAAGCATCATCATTGGTTGAAAATATGGTAATGTCATTTTATATTTCATAATAGCTCGACCTCATTGGTCAGATTGAGAACCAGCTATAGTCCTGCCATCTACAATTAGCTTTTAACGGGCTTCCCCATTGTTAGTTGGCATCAAAGCTCAAGCATATCGATAGTGAACTTAAAGACCTTTTATAGTGAGCCATGAGTTACAGTTCATTAGCAATTTTTTGTCACGAAAATAAAAATTATAATTTTGTCAGTTTTGTGAAAGGACTGTACTTAGACAGATCACCCAGCGAAAGTATGAGCTTCGGCAATCGTCATCAATTTTCGGAAATCTGAACGCGCCGTAATGAAATCTATTGTATTTTATTATTTTCTCTCACCTACATATCTACATGCAAACTACGATCCAACAAAAAAAAGGACTACTCAACTCATTCAATTTCACTATATTGTTGGTTTGATTTATGCTATGTAAACTCGAATCCATGAATAAATTATCACAACATAAATCATTGCTTTTCATAAACTAGCCCTACACCTATAATTTAATTTATAGTGGTAATAATTTTGTTACGGACCATTTGTAAAATATTAGTACAATACGGATAACTATCATAATTCAATAAAAATTGACCGGATACGACCCGGACTACCGGAACCCTAATAGCGTCCGTAAAACAACGCAAACCGGTTATTAGAATTTAACATGCAATTTTATGCACATTGTCATAGTGCGCAAGTGAAGTGTTACTAACATAATTATGTATTTTTAAGCTTTTATTATTAACACAAATTGTATTTTATCTTATGTATGTTAGTCTGAAAGGTATATATCTATGGGCCAAAGTTGCGTGAAGATAAATGTACGTTGTTTGTTTACTTAAACAGCTGATATGTAAATTATGATAACTATGGTAATAAGTTTCACTTTTAACACTGTTTTTTATTAGTCTGCGGTTTTAGCGTGCACTTAATACATTTTTGTGAGAAAATATCAAGGTTTTTATGTGAAAATTCTAACACATCTGCTAATTTAAGATCACACCTTTATCTTCTCAAAACGAAGGTTAAGGATGTGGTCGACGATAAACAAGGCATAAAATAATAAAACCCCTTTTATTTCAATAATTTCACAGAAATTCGCTAAGGAAAAGTAATGTCTTAGTGGAGTAGGGGGAGTTCTTTTTTAGTTGTGATTTCAAGGGAGGATCACGACCCTCAGTAATGAGGAGTAGCTACGACTTGAGGAGGAGGACTGGAATAGGGTAGTAATACATCTGGATTTGTCTGCATATGTCCGGCTTTTTGACCCGCAATCCGGCCTTTCCACGGCTTTATAATTTATCCAGACTTTTCAAATGAAGGAATTCCTTTTATAAAATTAAAACAAAGTTAAATGAACACTGAAAAAATTAAGATCATTCTTGTCAGCTACAAATTAAAATAATAAAGGAATATTCACTATGAGTTGTAAGTACCTACACATTTATACTATCAGTCATACGTAAGCAGCTGCGTATTAAATCACTACTTATCACTGATTATAATATACAGTAAACAATGCACCGATTGTACTCCGATCAGCGTATGTCATACACATCTGAAAGTACCTACGTCCTTTGTCATGTAATATTTCGATAATATGCAATGATCTTTGAACTCTGTAACATTATTGATAGCCATAATGTGCTGGTGCAATGAGGTAACATACCTAATATGGATTTTGTGAAAGAAGCGGTCAATTCAGCGTTATTATTATTGTGTAGGATTTAACCAATAAAATCCACTAAATTAAGCACATATTGTACTTTGGTGGAGAAATATGTATGTTTGCTTACTTAAACTTAGTATTTTCGCAATTTTGCACTGTTTCTTACGGAAAAAAAACGTTATATGTATTTGCTGTGAAATTGGGTGATATTCGGCTCGACCCCCTCCACCCCTTAAACGACAGACGTAATTAATGGAAGCCCCCTTATCCGTAAGGGGCCATGGCCCCATGGCTCCTCTTGCAATAAAAATAATAGAGAAGAGGTCAGGTAATGCAGGTCACTGACTGTACGTAATCGTGCTTTAATTAAATACACACATCAAAAGTGTCTAGGGATCAAGCATTTTTATGCGGATTTCTTGAGATTGAGATGTGGCTTTGTAATAAATTTATGATTTTATAAATTTATATGGATCCTTTTTGGTGCATTTCATAATTTGAATCAGGAACTGTGAATCAAATTCGAGTAAAAGATGAAAATCAGCTGTCAATATTTTCCCTATAAAAACATACAACGCATTGAAGACATTATTAGTGCTACTGTTTCCCTACTACTGATTAAAACCAACGTTATTATGGAGCGGCGACGTCATTTAAGCAGGGAAGAAATGCTCAGAGCCGTGGGAATGATAGAAGCTGGTTCCCGGCAACGTACTGTGGCTTTAGCTCTGAATACAAGTCAGAGTGTTATCAGTCGACTTTGGACACGTTACCGAAGCACTGGTACCGTGGCTGAGCGCCATGGAGGACGGTATCGCTGCACCACACGGAGACAAGACCGATACATTCAAATCTTAACTCGAAGAGCTCCAACAATAACCGCCATGATGTTAGCCGTGAGGCTTCATCACTCTTCAGGGAACTTAATTAGCGACCAAACAGTCAGAAACCGCTTGCATGAAGTGAACCTTCATTCCCGAAGACCGCTACGGGTACCACCTATAGCAATGCACAATCGTAGGATTCGATATCAATGGGCTCTTGAACACAGAAATTGGGCAGAAGAACAATGGCGTTTCGTGTGCTTTTCTGATGAGTCTCGTTTTGGTATGAGACCGGATACAAGACGTATACGACACTGGAGAACCCCTGGACGCCAACTGCGATTAAAATCCTGCCAGGAAGTCCATCCTTATAGTGGTGGAACCATCATGGTATGGGCGGGTATTTGGATCGGCGGAAGAACTGAGTTGATTTGGATCAGAGGCAACCTCAACGCTCAAATTTATGCTGAGACGATTGTATCAGACGTCATCGTTCCTCTACAAGTGCAAATCGGTCCCTTATTTCAGTTAATGCATGATAATGCACGACCGCACACCGCAAGAGTTGTAAGACAGACTCTCGCCGCAGCTAACATCAATGTCCTGCCCTGGCCTGCTCAGTCGCCAGACTTGAACCCGATTGAGCATGCATGGGATATGCTACAGAGAAGAGCTCTGCCGAATATGGAGGGTATCCAGTCGCAAGAAGACCTTTTTTTGTTGTTGCTACGAACATGGGCGGCCATTCCACAGCGTGATTTGGATGAACTCATTTTGAGTATGCCAAACCGATGTTCTTGTGTTGTTAGTGTTCGCGGTAGAAACACGGATTATTAATTGTTTAAGTTACCCAATAAAATTTTAAAGAAAACTGTTATTTCAGTCTTTTTTTCGAACTTTAATGTTAGTGGTTCAAATGTCAAAAATCCCTTTATTAGAAAATGGCAAATTTCTTTATTAATGCAAAGGTGACTTGGTTTATCGTTACTGTGACAAACGAAAACACTTTATTTGATGAATCGTTATAGAAAATTTTAATTAATATCAATCAGGAGAAAAGTTATTGCAAAAATATATGTTGATCCCTAGACACTTTTGATGTGTGTATTTAGATTCAGATTCATTTATTTGCCTGAAATATGGTATTTTACAGATTTTATAACATACACAATAGTTCTACATATTCCGCCTACTAGATTCAGCATGCAAATTTTGTGACAATAACAATGATTCAAATTTAAAACACAATAATTAAATTCCCACATCATTCAAAAAAAGTATAAATAAAGAATTGCCTAAATTAGGTAATTTCATAAAGTTCAACTTAAGAAGATCAATTTTATATAATCAACGTCCATAACACTCTTTTAATTACCTCTCTGATTCTTCTTTAAAAAATAATTAATGTTATCATGAAGTAAATCGCCACATTATAACCACCATGTCCGCTACCTCGCAAAGGGACCATGACCGCACCGCAATGAATCATGCGCGTGCGTCGACGCGGTATTCGCGGTCGGCGCGGTGCACGGTGGTAGACCACATTTTAGCGCCAAAATACCGGCATTGCGCATGACGAGACTGCATACTCGTATTCTACCGTTTAGTGATCTTTATCTTGAATAACTGGAACTGTTGTTCAGTGCAGTAGACAACGGAAATTGTTTTGTTACGATTGAGGAAATCTGATTAGGACACAATAGGTAAGTTATGGGCAGTTTGTTGCAAATTTGCTAGATAGAAAAAAAATTGTTACGCAAAATAATATATTATGTCGTTTTAATTCCGCGGAAATTATTTTTGTTTTTTTTTTGCGGAATTAATATGCATAACATTTATAGTCATGGATTTCCGCAAAGTTACGCCTGATTCTATAACGATAGTTATACTAAAAGCCGTTATTTTTAAAGACCATTTTTAACATTACCTACAGCCGTATTGGAGACTACTGAATAAGAAATGAGCTCCTACAGATAGTCACAGATTTACTAATATATATTAAAATTGAATTATTAAATTCTCTAACTTTCACCAAATGTAGGGTAGCGAATTTTGGCACGAACATGCTAAATACATTGTCAATGAAATTAAGACCATTCTATTTTTGGTATACTTGCACGTTTGGCACACGAGATGCTTATCATGCGATAATTTTAGGCTAAGATACACGTGGCGAGATTTTGACGTGCATAAAGAATAAAGATTCAGTTGTATGGACGTAGATTCCAGGTAAATAGGGCCGAATTATTATCTGAAAGCTTATACAGGGTTACAGGCTAAGTCCACCTATTTCTTGAAATGGGTTATGCTAGAGATTATTAGCAACGAATTAAGTCCAGTTTATTGGGGTTTAAAACTGGATGGTTAGCGAGATGTGTCGGTTCTTCGATTTTATTGAAATGTTCTGGCTTGTTACCAAAAACAATTAATTATAAAAAATCTACTCCACTCTAAACTTTTAATTGATACTGTTCTGATAGCTCATGAACGAATGAATCCTTCGAAAACCAATTTGTCAAAAAAGTACATTTTCTTGTCAGGAACAACCGCTATTTTGTGAACATTCACTTACTTAAAGAGGGTATTGAGATAAGTTTCAAAAAAATATTCAGAACATGGCCTTTATGCCGCTTAATTTCCAAAGGCATATGTAGGTACTTTTTGACAAATTGGTTTTCGAAGGATTCATTCGTTCATGGGCTATCAGAAAAGTATCAATTAAATGTTTAGAGTGGAGTCGATTTTTCATAATTAATTGGTTTTGGTAACAAGGCCGAAAATTTCAATAAAATCGAAGAACCGACATAGCTCAGTAATCATCTAGTTTTGACTCCTGGATAACTGGACTTTATTTGTTGCTAATGATTTATAGTAAAACCCCTTTCAAGGAATAGGACGACTTAGCCAGTAACCCTGTATACTGCAACCGATCTCAACATAAGATTACACGATCCATTTTGTAGGAACGGTAACGAAGGTTCGTAAATTCGAACGATGGTAGAAAAGAAAATCATCAAATTATAAGTAGTTCGATACGCACTATAACCTATCAGCAATGGTTTTAAACAAACTTTGAAAATGAAGAAAATAATTAAATGTTTCAATTTCACAATCATTTCCATTTCGTATTTTAATTATTTTATAAACGACGTGCTATTTTTATACAGACCCGAGTTTCCTTGATCCTTATTTTCACCTTTAAATCGGGCAGAATTTAAAATGCTATAATTTATTCATTCAGTGACCGTTCTTAGCAAAACGATTTCCATAATCGAGCGGATGGACGTATAAAGTAGATCATTAGTTTTAGCCATTGAACCATGAATTATGAGACTTTATGATTTATGAATACTTAATAAAAATCACTCAATCACAATCGTAAACGAACGCCATTTAAAGTCTATACAAGTGAGGAAGCCATAAACTGTGCTGTTTAGTAGCAGTTGAAAAAAATTACTGCCTTTACGCACGAATTCTTTCTAACAAGGATTCCGATTTTGAATAATAAGAATCAAATAAATCTATCTATCTAGGGGTATCATTATGTTTTCTGATAGGCAGTTATTCTTCTTCCTGCTTCTGTCCCACGTTACTTGGGATTGATGCACCCTTTTTTTTCTTCCATTCCATTCCATTCTCCTTTGTCAACCGTCAAACTATCATTTACTCCGTTTTCTTTGTCTATCAATGGGAAGACGCTCAATATAAACTACTAGTATTTCGCTGCATCCGTTTGGACTGAAATCCGATCCTAACTTGGAAAAGCCTACGCATATATTGATCTGTTTAAGTACTTAACAAGGTCTCAATTTTTTACGAAAGTTTAATTATGATGTTGTTAACGAAGACCAACATACATTCATAAAACAATTTCTTGTAAAGAGAAAATGCAAAATCATAAATCCGACTGAATGCTTAAATTATATTTGCACCAGCTATAGAATGTATAATTTAGTAAGTACTTACGCAGTCGTTAAATCTTGACATAAAACATGAGTAGGTACACCTGTCCAGCTTACGTCAAGTCCTTTTCAATAATATTCAAAAAGTCCATTCTGATTTAAAATAGCTGGTTTATATTAAACCTTAAATATATATATGAATATATTATTCATAACTTTATTTGCATTCTATAATGAGTGAAGATCTTACAATGGGCTTTAGGCTAAGTAAGATACAATTACCTGTAGGGACAGCAAAAACTATAAAATTTATGTTTAAAATAAAATAAATGAATCAACATTTTTTTTAAATGTTAACTATGACTTCGTTAATTAACAATTTTAAAAACGTATTAATTAATGAATTATAACATTTTTTAGAGATCAATTATTAACTAAAGCACTTATAGTTATAATTGAAAATATTTTAGATTGTTGTAGGATGAATTTATGAATCTAGATTTAATAAGAATGGAGCAATTTAATTTATTAGGGCTATTTTAAACCAAGAATAGGTAAATAATTACTTATATGAGAAAAAAAAGTAAAGACAAAATAAAAGATACAATCTCTGCAGAAAAGAAGTATGCGCAACTGAAAACATTAAATAGACAATAGAATAAGTTTTAAGTTGATCATAAAGAATCGAAACAAAGCGAATTCTTCAATAATTTTAGGATTATTTGGTAATGTTGACAAAACTGTGTGTATGTGATGTGACGTAACGATTATCATGTATCATGAGAAAGTGTTTTCCTACCCAACCCTTTGTGTCACCTACTGAAAATCTCCCACCTGGGCACGAGTTGCCATGGCTGACCTGGAAATCTTTGAATACCTAGACTCCGGACACAGGTTGGCTGAAGCAAGTAAAACCTGTTCAGGTGGAGATTCACAGATGACTCTGCTCCAGAGTGTAAATGTGGTGTTGCCCCACAAACGATGGGTCAATTGACATCGTGTCTTGCCTCTCCTGATGCTTGCACATCTCAGGAGCTGATAGACGCTACTGAAAGTGCCAAACTCGTCGCTGTCGTGTAATTTTAGGCTGACTCAATTTAAATTATCCTCAACACGCTAAGAAGAAGATTATGTATCATCGTTGTCACAAACAACATCGCAATTCACGTTATGTTTATTAAGTAGTTTTCAGAAAGAGTTATCGCTAGTTTAATAGTATTCTAATTAAACATATTTTGTCTCATTAGTTAGAGGGTTATCTATGCTATCATTGCTTCATGCATATCAAGTGCCAATGTCGACCATTTCGAGTCCGACTACATAATTGTATTGAAAACTAGCTTTTGATAGCAGCTGCGTTACGCACGGAAACGTTTTAAATGTAGCCTACTATGACACACGAGGATAATGTAGTTTAGTTTTTGTAGGTTTTAAAAGTCATGTGTTCGGTGGGATTACCTTTTGGCAAAAATGACACACTTTTATATCAACTTTTATCCTCTTTACGGGATAAAGTTTCAAACATCCTTCCTTAGCGCTCAGTTTCATTTAAGATGGAACTGTTGTGTAAAATATCATGCTTTTTGACTCAGATATTTAATCTGTTGCGATGTCGTGCGATGTCGGCCACAGCAATTGCATTCGATGGCTAGCTTTGGTGTGCTGCTCTTCATTTTTTTCTACCATAGTTGACATGAAAACTTTTTGAACAAGCTGTCGTATTATATTACGTAAGGCAGGCACATGTTCAGTATTGTACTTTCACATCGAGATGCAGAAGTCAATAAACTGTGCGAGAAACACGTGGACACTGGCTCGTCACCAACTATTTCTGCCTCATCATTATAATGATCACACATAATACGTCATTGTTCCGTTTCTGACACGCATTCGAGATTGAATTTTGATTGTTTAGCTACTGCAATATCATCTTCATCATTATTTGAGGTTGGCGCAGCATGTTTTTTATACTGCAACTAGCTGTCCCGCGCAATTTCGTCTGCGTCACATTTTCCCCGTTTTCGCAATATTTTTCATTGCTGCTCATCTCGTATACAGCGCCATCTATTGAATATTTACTCAATCCAGTCAACAGATACCGCCATCTGAACACGTTAAAACTTTAAAGAGTACCTAATTGAAAAGTATTGCTATCAGTGAATACGGTAGAAGCCTTCATATGTACATAGGATCCTAAATGCTTAGTAGCGTCTACCCCATTTCATACCTTGCCTTCAGTTGAGATTTACATATTTTACTTGACGAGCCACAAAACATGTTTTCATCGATAAGCATTAATTTTGTCCAACCTTCACCGATTCTCGCTGGCCTGAAACTCGTTATAATTCAAGTGCAAGGTACGAATGCACTCCGGTCATATAACGGTTTCTCGGCCGAAGCCCGTCAAGGGCCGCGCGTGGCTTTAGCACGTTCCATTCGTTAAGTTGAGAAATCTTCCGTTCTGTTTTTAAAATAGATTTCTTTTAGTTACCATACTTTTTGTTGCGAGACTTTTTTCTTTCATGGATTTGTCTTGAAGTTTGCTGAGATTACATTTTTAACTGTTAGGTTTGTAATGTGGGGTTTTCTGATGAAATAATTATTGTATTGTAAATTTCTTTTGTATAATACAGGTGCGTAATGGATACGCTTATAATGTTTCTACTGCCGGAACTGGTACAGTTTCTCTGTAAGGAGTGGGCCAAAATTCTCAACTAGGTTCAAGTGTAGGTTGGTGGATGTCAAAATATTGGTTCTAAGATGCTTTCCTGATGATGTTATCCTTCATCGTTATCACAGGGTCACTACACTATCCCTGATCTTGCATACTACTAATTGCCGAGTTGTAACGTTTTTTTTGTTTAAACTTGGATTTGATAATGATCCATTATATTCATTATTTAAAATTATGTTCGCACAAAGTACTCGTACGATGCGTATCTACTTATCTCTAGGTAAGTTAGAGCTTCACATTATTTCTGTCTTTGGAAGTAATGAATTAAGCATGGCATTTCTATTGAACTAGGAATAATTTAATACAATATAAAACACTGGTGGCATGATGCCAAAGGAATTGATTGGCTCGCTGCCTTACCACAATTTCTATGGAAGAAACTGAATAATTTATGTTCTTAGGAAACTAAATAATCTAGGACTTAGGCTAATGTATTAGGATTCACTATTATAGGCGGTTCTGTATGGTGTCGGACGTAAAGAATAGCACCATCCCATATCTTCCCGTGGGTGTCGTAAGAGGCGACTAAGGGATTTGCCAGAGAATGGGCAGCAGCGTTCTCTGTGCTTTTGTAACAACCGTACTGCGATCGCCAACCCGCCTGCCAAGCGTGGCGATTATGGCAAAACCTCCCTTATGTCAATGTGGCGTTGGGGAGAGGCCTAAGTCCAGCAGTGGACGTCTTTCGGCTGAAATGATGAAATGATGATTATAGGCGCACCTCTGCGTAAGTTCGGGGCATACCTACGTATTCTTATGTTATTACTTAGTAGATTGACAACAAAACACAGATAAAACGCTTTAGTACAGGGACAGTTTGTGAAATCAGAAAAGCACCTATAATGTATTCGGAAAGTAAAAATTATAACAGCGTTTGATTCGGAATTTCTCACATGCTAAGGTTATCATCGAAGTTTCAAGTAATCAAAGTTACCCACTTTAGTTGTCATCTATTGTTAAACTTACCTCTCTCGGTGGCGGAAAACTGTCAAACGGTACCTATACGCAACTTCCTCTGGGGTTTCTCCAAAGGCTAAATATCCCTTTACAACAAGTAGGTATGCAGATAATCAAAAGCACTTAAGCTTTGATTTCCTCGAACTTAAGTTGTGTTGCACTTAAGACTGCAATAAAATCCTTTCATTTATTTTAGTACAGTATATTATTTTACATAAAAACAAAAAATAGTGTTCCATCGGCATAAGTAACAGGTTCCATGCTGCCGGTGGTCAGGGCTCGAGAGAAAGGAATCTAGTATGAGTATGAGTGCCGTGTACAGGAGTACTACTTTCTGAATCAAGCCTATGAACCAGCCGCGCAATAAAAGTCTCATAAGGTGTCGGTCAAGGCTCTTTTGCAATATATCATTAACGTCTCATAAAATTGTCGTCTATTAACATTGTTAACTTTGTTCTTATTTTTACTACAATATTTAATTTCTATTCATTATTAATCGTAATAAACTGAATTTACCAAATGTATTGCACACAGTTAGGCTAGTCAACAATTTCAAAAACGTGATAATTCTTGTTAATGACTACATAAAAGTTAAAATAATATATCTATAATTTTTTGGCTTCGTAGAGCCCTTCTTATACATATACTTAACACGATCTCGCGTTAAAAGTTACTTAAAGTTTATTATTTTGTATATAATTTTTTTTAAAGTTAACAAAAAATGAAATTCCAAGAAATTATTTTTTTCACCGATATTAATTATTGTAATTTTTGTATCTAACAATGGCATTCAGCAAAGGTAGAAAACATTTTTTATATCTTTTGTTAAGTTTTTTTTTTTAAACAAATAGGTAAGTTTAATATTTTTATTATTTTATGGTCTTGTCAAAATGATGTTTTTTTTTGCTTGTTTAAATAATTAGTTAAGAAAATATTTTCTCTTTAAAAATCAAAATAGGCATTCCTTCATAGACTAGCAAATTTTTTTATAAATAATTTCATACACACTATGTCTACATTTCTTTTTTTAGTATCTCCTTTCGCAGGTATGCTGGAAGAGATTTCTTTAGAAATAAGCATCACCTTTGTACCTATTTTCTTTTCCTTTCTTATTTACTGTATTTAGTGTGTAAATATATTGTTAAATAAATAAATAAATTGTTTGTTTGTTAATTTAACAATTTGTTTTAAACAAATTATAACAACCGTTTTTTTTTCAAGAGTTATAAAAAATATACAAAAATAGGCATATCCAAGCTGTTGTTTTGCATCCTTGTCAAATTCAAGAGGCTATGCTAATGATTTTCGACCGGGATCAATAATAAAATGTGTGAACCACCAGAACCACTCCTGTTTTAAACGCGACCCGTCTGATCCTCGCCCTATAACCGCGCTTTCAGACATACAAACAATCGCAAACGTTAGGCATCATACACCTACCCAGCCTACCTACCTAGGTAGGGTTGGGTAGGGTATCTACCCTACCCAACCTACCTATCTAGGCAGCGTAGGGTAGAGTAGGGAGGTAGGGTAAGTAGGTAGGGAGGAGGTAGGTAGGAAAAAGTGCATTGCAACGAATGCCGGGTACAGCTATTTATAACAGCTCTGTATTTTGCACTGAAAAATCTAATATTCACAAATAAGGTTGCATACAGAATCCATATTATTTTATTATGGTTAAAATCATTGCGGATGCACCGAAGCGATTTTAATTATGAGTCATCGAGAACAGAACATTAGAAAAAAACTCGAAACATGTCTTCTTTTATAGTTGTTAAACTAATTTCTATGCAAATCAGAATTAACAACGAACTCATGACTAAACAAGAATTAATTTAATAACACCTAATTACGACAGGTTATTAGTAGGAAGGTTCTGAAGTAGTTATCTCGCAAATTTTGTATGATATTAAAACAGTAAAAATATTAGGGTGCTGGCGATGCCATTGATTAATGTTAAGATGAATGTGTTGAGTGTCAGAGTGAATGGATAAAGTAAAACACCAGCATAAAAGAGGAAGTTTGATAGTGGGGACTGCTACCGAAAAGTTGAAAAAGATCATCTGTCTTGCTATAAACATGTCATGAGGAAGGATGGCTCGCATGTGGTTAGAGCAGTGATGAATACAAATGTTGATGGATGGAGAGGGAGAGGAAGAATAAAGAAAAGATGAATGGATTGTGTGAAGAATGATTTGAAAGAAAGAGGAGTCAATGATAGCTTAACGGTTGATAAGGAAGAATGGGAGAAAAATACGTGCTGTGCCAACCCTAAGTCATCATCACATTATCATCATCTCAGCCGAAAGACGTCCACTGCTGGACATAGGCCTCCCCTCGGGGGGGTTTTGCCATCGCCACGTTTGGCAGGCGGGTTGGCGATCGCAGTACGGTTGTTACAAAAGCACAAAGAACGCTACTGCCCATTCTCTGGCAAGTCCCTTAGTCGCCTCTTAAGACACCCACCCTATAACACCCAAGTCCCAACCCTAAGTGACATGAGACAAAGGCAGGAAGATGACGATGAGGTACCTAAGCTTATGTAAGAATAGGATCATACGAACATAGATTTTATGAGGATTTAGCAACGTGCTAAGTAATACACACATCAAAAGTGTCTAGGGATCAACATATATTTTTGCAATAACTTTTCTCCTGATTGATATTAATTAAAATTTTCTTTAAGGATTCATCAAATAAAGTGTTTTCGTTTGTCACAGTAACGATAAACCAAGTCACCTTTGCATTAATAAAGAAATTTGCCATTTTCTAATAAAGGGATTTTTGACATTTGAACCACTAACATTAAAGTTCGAAAAAAAGACTGAAATAACAGTTTTCTTTAAAATTTTATTGGGTAACTTAAACAATTAATAATCCGTGTTTCTACCGCGAACACTAACAACACAAGAACATCGGTTTGGCATACTCAAAATGAGTTCATCCAAATCACGCTGTGGAATGGCCGCCCATGTTCGTTGCAACAACAAAAAAAGGTCTTCTTGCGACTGGATACCCTCCATATTCGGCAGAGCTCTTCTCTGTAGCATATCCCATGCATGCTCAATCGGGTTCAAGTCTGGCGACTGAGCAGGCCAGGGCAGGACATTGATGTTAGCTGCGGCGAGAGTCTGTCTTACAACTCTTGCGGTGTGCGGTCGTGCATTATCATGCATTAACTGAAATAAGGGACCGATTTGCACTTGTAGAGGAACGATGACGTCTGATACAATCGTCTCAGCATAAATTTGAGCGTTGAGGTTGCCTCTGATCCAAATCAACTCAGTTCTTCCGCCGATCCAAATACCCGCCCATACCATGATGGTTCCACCACTATAAGGATGGACTTCCTGGCAGGATTTTAATCGCTGTTGGCGTCCAGGGGTTCTCCAGTGTCGTATACGTCTTGTATCCGGTCTCATACCAAAACGAGACTCATCAGAAAAGCACACGAAACGCCATTGTTCTTCTGCCCAATTTCTGTGTTCAAGAGCCCATTGATATCGAATCCTACGATTGTGCATTGCTATAGGTGGTACCCGTAGCGGTCTTCGGGAATGAAGGTTCACTTCATGCAAGCGGTTTCTGACTGTTTGGTCGCTAATTAAGTTCCCTGAAGAGTGATGAAGCCTCACGGCTAACATCATGGCGGTTATTGTTGGAGCTCTTCGAGTTAAGATTTGAATGTATCGGTCTTGTCTCCGTGTGGTGCAGCGATACCGTCCTCCATGGCGCTCAGCCACGGTACCAGTGCTTCGGTAACGTGTCCAAAGTCGACTGATAACATTCTGACTTGTATTCAGAGCTAAAGCCACAGTACGTTGCCGGGAACCAGCTTCTATCATTCCCACGGCTCTGAGCATTTCTTCCCTGCTTAAATGACGTCGCCGCTCCATAATAACGTTGGTTTTAATCAGTAGTAGGGAAACAGTAGCACTAATAATGTCTTCAATGCGTTGTATGTTTTTATAGGGAAAATATTGACAGCTGATTTTCATCTTTTACTCGAATTTGATTCACAGTTCCTGATTCAAATTATGAAATGCACCAAAAAGGATCCATATAAATTTATAAAATCATAAATTTATTACAAAGCCACATCTCAATCTCAAGAAATCCGCATAAAAATGCTTGATCCCTAGACACTTTTGATGTGTGTAGTTAAAACATAGTGATGATGATTATTTTACATACCTACCTACCGTTTTCTACGTGGTTTAATTATCTCATTAAAACATACCATACATTCTATGCCATCCAAAAATAGTTTAAATACTTTTATTATATTAATAAAGTAGCTATAATATCTAAACATAATAATCTCTTGTTTAGAAATGAGCAGCGGATCAGAATAGGAACGATTTTTTTTTTGTTTTGGGAAACAAAAAAAAATAACCACCTTACGACCATTGAATAAATTCGACGCAATTGGTTGAAAATAATTATTTACTGTAGGTGCTTAGTAAGTAAAGTACCTACCTATCTAAGAATGGACAATTAAGATGCTCCGTGACCATGAATTAAGAGAAATGAGATTAAGAAAAACCGGCCAAGTGCGAGTTGGACTTGCGCACGAAGGGTTCCGTACCATTATTTATAAAAACGAACAAAAAAAAAACTTTTTTGTATGGTAGCCCCCCTTAAATAATGTATTTATTTTATTCTGTTTTTTGTATTTGTTGTTATAGCATCAACAGAAATTCACAACCTGTAGAAATTTCAACTGGCTAACTATCACGGTTCATGAGATAAAGCCTGTTGACAGACGGACGGACGGACGGACGGACAGCGAAGTCTCAGTAATAGGGTCCCGTTTGACCCTTTGGGTACGGAACCCTAAGAACGTGATTAAAGAACAGCTCTTCAATGAAATAATTGTAGAACGTTTTGGCGTAGTACCTAGATACTTACTGCTTACTGCATTGTACAATGACGTTTGTGAATACTGTTTACAGTAAAAAAACCCTTTTATCGACTTTTAAGGACAAAAATAAAAGACTTCTCCGTACTCAGTAAACGACCATAGGGTCTATTTTAAGCAAACACTTTATAGACCGGACCTAGCTGTGTCAACGATTCCTAGTTCAGTGCACTCTATGCGATTGAGTATCCTTTTTCTCTTTGTAGAACTTGCTTCATCAGCATGGTAAAGAAAAAGAAAAACAGTGCTATTTACTGATGGCTTAGCTTTTCCGTTTTTTTTACACCCACCTTGTTTTTAGTAACGTGAACGATTTCGCAGGGGATTTTAATTTTTATACCATTTGCCTTTTCGAATTACTTCAAAACATACTTATAAGTAATTTATA
Source organism: Cerastis rubricosa (assembly GCA_949152445.1). Classification (NCBI taxonomy): domain Eukaryota; kingdom Metazoa; phylum Arthropoda; class Insecta; order Lepidoptera; family Noctuidae; genus Cerastis; species Cerastis rubricosa. Next base: position 8,433,792 of record OX424542.1, on the reverse strand, counting down.
TATGTATTTATAATTGCTTTTTATAAGTCAAGATGTTTCATTTGTTTGTTTTTTTATTTGAATGTAGCTAGTGACTTTTGCTCCACCGATACGAAACTATATGATGTATAACTTATCCAAATCAGTTCATTCGTTTTGGAGTTAATTAAGATGGAACAAAGAAACGGACATACAGGTCAAACATGAAACTCTCCTTTTGTGCTTCGAATGGTTGTTTTTAAAAGTCTGATATAATTATAAATAATATATATTTAATGTAATTATAAATAATAATGTAAGTATGTACTTACATATACTTACGTACTTACTGCTACATTACTACCTTATTGTAGTGATCCACAATAATGTTTTTTTTTTATCGTACAAATTGCGTTAACCTTGTCGACATTAATCATGTGATTTGAATTCCTTCCAAAAGCCAGCGACAACACATGCAATAGGTACCTACACTTTGGTAAATAAAAAAGAAAAAAAAAAACAATAGGTAGGTTTTTTGAAACATTGGATTTGCGAATAAGAAAAAAAAAGGTTTGGCAGTTTGGCCGTCTCCAAAACCACAAAAGAGTTAAACTAATTTTTGGAAAATAACAAAATAAGACAAACTCAAAATACAAAATGGCAAAAGTATTTGCTTTTTTTTCACCCAAATACTCGTCAAATTCAACTACTTAAATAAAACTGGTTTGTTGGGTTCAGACTTGTTTGTGCTCTGGTGAGTTCAGCATTAAAAAAAAAGCTTAAAATATATCCTCAACCCTTTTCAAAAACTTATTTTTGCCTTACCTTTTTTCGTACGCTTAACTGATATCTTTTTTCGCTGTATGTGGTCTGAAAATGTTTAACAATGCCAAATACGAATGTGTCTCAACAAGCTGAAAGAGATCTAATATTGGTTATTCTTTTGTTTCAGGACCACGAAAGGTGGTGGTCAAAGGCGTAGATGGCAGGTTCACGTCAGGCCAGCTGGTGGCCATCATGGGACCCAGTGGCGCTGGCAAGAGCTCACTACTCAACGCTTTGTCTGGATACAGGTAATTATGAAAGCAATCAAATAGGAATTCTGGTGCATAAAGGTCGCTGAAGATATTAGGGTTGTGCAATGCGCCTCGCAATCCTAATCGCGGCATCGCATTTTTCCATGGTCCTATTCCTTGTCCGTTGCTCAGAACCTTCATATGCTAGAGTGAGAAACAGAGCAGGAGTGCTATCGCACGTGGCAGACGATGCTCGGCAGCAGTAGCAGTAGGTTTCGTGTCCGTTTTGAGTGACAGAAAACTGGCAAGGAAAGATGCGATTCCGTACTGCTAGATGAGGCGTAATCCTTACTCTGCTTATGTAATCAAAACTCTTTAGGAGACGTAGAAAAATACCATAGATTGTGACGTGACGGGCAGCAGAAAAAAGAAACAGGTCTTCCCTTGGATTAAAAAGATTTTATCGGTGGGCAACTAGCAAACAAAAAAGGTTAAAAGCTCTGTTTTTTCCCAATTACTTCATTATTAACAGGTGTTTTTTTGCGTTCTCGTGGACAACAATAGAGTACAATAAATTAATCAAGATCATTTTGTTAAGTTAAATGAACTAGATTAGCCACAGATAAGATGTTTGTATTGTTGTCTGAGTTTTTTAATCAATAAAAAAACCACACATACTTATTAATAAGTAGGTACCTTATTATCCCTACAATGCCAATTACGCATATGTGTCTCAAGTTGAAAGAGATCTAATATTGGTTATTCTTTTGTTTCCAAACCACGGAAGGTGGTCGGAAACAAAACGGGTACTGGTGACCACCAGTACTGTCTACGCACTTGACCTTTGTACAGAATATAACCAATAATGATGTGAGGATGTTCTTTCCTGTAATGATAACCTGGACCTAATATTAAGAGTTTTTTTTCAATCCCAGGTCCGCAGGCGTAACAGGTGATCTTCTGGTAAATGGGCAACCGAGAGACGAGCAGCTTTTCCAGAGGTCATCCTGCTACATAACCCAGGAGGACTTACTCCAGCCACTGCTGACTGTGCGTGAAGCCATGGACGTCGCAGCTAGGCTGAAGGCACCTAAAGGATCCAAGTCACCTTCAGAGGAGATCCTGCAAGAAATGGGGCTGTTGGAACATCAGCACACTAGGACTGATAAGTTATCCGGGGGGCAGAAAAAGAGGTAGGTATTATTCTTATAACGAGCCAGTCCCTTTGCAGGAAAAAAATCTATACATATATTCTCTATTCACTGCTGTTTGTGGCCAATCTTCAAGGTAGGAGTTCGAGTTCGGTTCGCCATCCTCTTTTTCTTCGAGATGGCGGAACGAAATAGAAAAAGAGGTTGGTTGAGGTTTTTTTTTATCGTATCGATATAAATGTTGACGGAGGAAAAATTAAATTAAAAATTTATAAAACCCCCGACACATAATACCTCTAAAAAGCCAAAAATTTATAAATCCAAGCGTCGTAGCATCGGGGGACCGCTAAGAAGATCGCTTAGAGCACAGAACAAAGCAGACCCCCGACGCTACGACGCTTGGATTTATAAATTTTTGGCTTTTTAGAGGTATTATGTGTCGGGGGTTTTATAAATTTTTAATTTAATTTTTTTTCATGCTTTTTAAACTTTTATTATCTTTTCTTAGCCTAGGGGGGAGGGGGGCAACCCCCCCTCGGCAATGCCCGTGGTGACAAGATTTCAAATTTCAAAGTTCAAATCGACTAGACCTGTGGAAGTTGTTTAAATACCTTCATCAACTAGAAAAGAGGCGATGATCTTCAAACGACTGAGCAGATTTTCTCGAAACATAGCTAAGAACACTCTCGATTAAAATACCTTTCAAACGAAACTAATTTTATCAAAATAGGTTCATCCGTTTAGGAGCTACGATGCCACAGACAGACACACAGATACACAGACACACAGATACACAGATACACACGTCAAACTTATAACACTGCTCTTTTTTGGTCGGGTGTTAAAAAGGAGAGAAGAACAAATAATAGATGGATGAATTGTGTGACGAATGATATGAAGGAAAAGGAGTAAAAGATAGCGTGACGATTGACAGGGGAGAATGCAAGAAAAAAACGTGTTGCACCGACCCCAAAAAACATGAGATAGTTCGAGTTCCACGCGCGCCTCAAGGAGATGTCAGCAACTCGGAAGGGGTCCGAGAGGGCCGATGCCTGACAGGGCTACGGGTCTGTGCGAAAGAGATACCGTGGCCCTGGAACACAAAGGGCTAAGAAGGAACATGGATGGGTTTTAGTCAGACAAGTCTGACACTCCCTTCTGCTCCGCCTAGAGCGGGAGGTGTTATTTGATGATATCCCATCCGAAAAAAAGGGCAGGTACACATGATGATGATGATATTGTCTTTTCTTATGTGTTAACATAAAGATAGAAATTTTTATTTCGGGTATGAAGACGATCTTATAAAGTCTTATAACCGTTTTAATTTAACTTATTAAGTACATTGCCACGGCTCTATCTCAGCGATTTCCTTAAATCGCTGAGATAGAGCCGTGGCAATGCGTTTCGAAACTATTGTCGGAAGGGAAACGAGCTAATTGTGGTGTAACTTTCCCACCTTTGTTGTTTAACGGTAGATAGGTAGATATGGACTTGTTAGACTTGTGCCTGTAGAAAAACATGAAATACCTAGCTAGGTATTGTTCACTTCTTGTGAGGACACGCAATTTAAGTTAATGCACATATGAAACTGATTTTTTTTAAGGATACCACGTACCTTTCCATTACCTACATAATTCTGAACATACAACTTTCAACAACAACATACAACGTCATCGGTTTAAAAAAAAAAACAATTGCTTCCTACAAAAGTGAGACCTCGGTCGTGAGACGGTCAAAATGTACCTATGAAAGGTTTTTTAAAAAAAATGTCCGATGAAATTTTTTCTCGTTTTCGCGTCTATACCTATCTAGCTAGAAATATTGATAAACTTTTCGTCTGACGCATGATAAACGTTGATTTTGAAATTCATTCCATGACCTAACGAACAAAGTCCTTGTATTTAAAAATGTAATTTTTGATCAGAATAATAATTTAATAAGTAGTTGGTGACGTCTGTTTAAATAAAAGTGTTAGCTGTGATATGAATGAGGATTCAAGATTATGCGAATAATTTTAGGTTTTTTCATTTCTTTTTAACAACAAAACAGTTGAAGTGGTGATATTTGGATTCCATTAAGACCTCCTTTATCCTTATTCAAGGGTCATTGCCCGCCCGCCCGCCATCTTTGAACCGTGTTTTTGGAAAAAAGCGAGGCATATTTCCTCTATAAAATTCGTAATTCTTTAACTAAGTTTCACATTATCACATTTTGTCCGATCAATACCTTCTTCCTTATTTTATGTACAGTTCAAGAACCTTAAAGGTTGATAACCTGAACTAAATACATATAAGGGACGTATATAGGTACCAATTTATTACGGTGCCTTGTTGCTTTCCTTACGAGTTTCCTTTAAGTCTGTGATGAATAATGATGCAAACGTTTAATGTTTATTCTCACAACAGACAGCAATGCACAAGCTCGGAGTGTTATAATTATAGCGTTAAACCATTCGTGCTCTGTAATTATAGATAGGTAGGTAGGTACATCGCATAGCAATATTTTAGCAGCACACTTAGGTTTACTAACTGCATTATCTACCAAGCTTTTGTGGTTTCTTTACTAAACCCATTGCTTGCAAATTGCATTAGAAAACCACTAGCTGTTTCCCGCGACTTCGTTTTCGAGTATTTTTTCATTTTTAAATCCACATAATGAAAATGATCGTAGCTTATTTTTTTTTCTTTTTGTACAGGCAGCCTAGAAAGGCTGCCTGTACATGCTATTATATACTAAACGCAAGACATACCGTGTGGTCTCTCGGACCCTGAAACTGAACAACTTATGTTCTACAAGTACGTGCTCTCTTTTTATAGAAAACTGACGCGATCAGCGAATCAATTTGTATTGTTAAACAAAAAAAAGTTGTGAATTTCCAAAACTCGTGAAACACAAGTTGTTCAGTGTCACTGTCTCTCTGAGACACCAAACGAAAGGTCTTGCGTTTATTATGTTACACTCTGTATATCGATAACAGTTACGATCGATTCAGTGGTTAAGGTGTAAAAGGTAACAGACAAAAAGAGTTACTTTCGAATTTTTAACAGTAGTCTGGATTAAGAATCCTCTCAACCCTCTGCATTCCACAAGAACTTTCATAACTTTCGTTTAAACCCAACCAGTGATAATCCAACTCCTTTATTTCCTCCAGGTTATCAATCGCACTGGAGCTGGTGAACAACCCACCAATCTTCTTCCTGGACGAGCCAACCAGTGGGCTGGACACAGTAACCACGACGCAGTGCGTCAAAGTGCTGAAACAACTGGCGAGGCAAGGCAGAACCGTCGTATGCACCATACACCAGCCTGCTGCTTCCCTGTTGGAGATGTTTGATCAGGTAAGAACAAAATAATGTGCTATATGAATATCTTCTCCTTGTTTTGTGTCGATATATGAGCAAAAATATCTTTATCTTGAACACGTACTGAATCCATAAAAATACAGTCTGCGTAGCGTTGCGGCGTAACTTTCGATGCCCTGTCTGTTTGCTTTCTTTAAATAAGTAACATTAAGAGCAAATAACCGGTTCTGTTAACAGTCAGTAATTGGAACACGATATTCGTTTATAGGTTTTCCGTTTCCAATAGGTGCCAACGCCAACGGTGCTGTCTGTCCACCTGCCACATTGTTACTTTTAAACCGTAGTAGAACACTTGAAAACAAAATTAATCAATGTAGGTAGGTATTACAAAGACCACTAAGACAACAAATAATAAAACGGAACAAATAAATAGACCCCATTTAATTTTCCTTTTTTCATACCGCTTTATTTCTTTTTTTACGGCATTTTGGCGTTTTTTGCATACGGTGCCTAAGTTTCATATACAGAATGCTTGGTGGTGCGGAAACCTTCGCGTGCGAGCTCGCACTTGGTCGATTTTTTTCACGACTTTGTCCACCCTGATTATTATCGATACACCTTAACGAGGATACCGCGGCATTTCATTTGCATTTTGGTCATTGACTCCCCAAAAACGACGTACGGACGACGCATGCGGACGGGACGGGACGGGGCAGGTTCGTTGCCCGTCCATATTTTATTTTTTGTTTTATTTACTTACAGGAATATAAATCCTACTCGGAATCGTGTAGTAGGTACCTAACTCTCAAGTTTTGTTGGTAACTAAGGTTTCATTAAACCCAATTAAAGAATAAGGTACCTATTTAGGATAATAGACTGCAAGGTTTCAATTATCTTTTTCCGAAAAACTTCGATTGGAGTGAGCTCTTACTTTTTTCCCTCATGTATGTACCTAACTAAGCTACCTATTTACTAAAAGGTGATAAATATTTAACTCAATATTGTAATTACCTACGTGTGTACAATATGTTGCATCGCATAAGGTTGTTATGGCTATGAAGGGTTGCCAGGTCTTAAAATCGAAAAGCCGGACCGTTCAGCTAGTTTAGCCTGACTTTTTGGGTAAAAAGCCGGACACCCTTAATTTATTAATCAGTCAGAAAAAAAAACAAAACAAGGCTTTTTCACCATAAAATCTTGTGAAATTCTAATGACACAACAATCAAATTGAATCAATCAGTCTTCTTTATTGTTAATTAAATGTAAAAACATGATAAATGTAACAAAACTTGGCAAATTTAAAAAGACTAACAATAGCCGGACATGCTGGACACTATTTAATTTGGCTGCACACGCAACAAAAAGCTTGACAGCATCCGGCTTTATCAGGACGCGGCAACGTTACCTATATGAATGTAACATACATTCAGTAATTAAAGTTGCCTACCTAAAATAAAACTACTAGACATGTGCATCACTAATAACAAGTCTAAATAAAGGGTGTAAAACACCTCTTAACGAAGCCGAAAGGTACTGGTTCTCCCTGTCTTTACGATAATTTTTTTGTTCTACACCCTACCTAGGAACCTTCTAGTTACGGAGTTATTAGGGGTCAAAGTTCCAACTTTTTCACAAGTATTTTTTTAAATACTTTTTTAATGTAAGATTTTTACTTTAAACACCTCCACGACCCCCGTACTATTTAATCCGTCCATCAGCACAATGTTTTAAGTGCGTTACATTGAGTTCTACCACAAAACATGATTCTAAACCCACCAAAAAAAGTCGTTTCCCAGCAATAATTGTTGCGTAAAGTTACTTAGTTTCATGTACAGAATGCTTGGTTGACGGCTTCGTGATGAGGTGGTTTACACCCCGTATAAATATTTGGCCTAAAAATCAATTTAAAAAAAGATAGGTACCTACATTTTTTGCTGCCTCAATTATTTAAATATTTACTGAACTATGTGTTTATAAATAGGCAGTAGGCAAAAAACGTAAAACCGTATCAGTTATTTATAGTTTTCGAAGAGCTTTGAACCGGTCATAAAGTGAAATGACTGGCTAGGGCAGTTCTAAAAGCAATAAAAATTGTGGAGCTAACTGGTTTAGCTCTTTGGTTTTCAATTATGGTGTATTTTGGTACACATCAAGCTATGCATATCTAGCATAACATGACCTCGCTTAGTATAATACTAATTTATTTTAAATATTCGGATAACAGAAATCCTTATTGTATAAGATTTAGAGTATAGATTTCCCATACAACGAGAGATTCGCTTATAGGTAGGTACCTACTGGTTTTCTATATCTGATTGGTTGTCGTGTGTAGTTGAGTCGAGAGATCAGTGTCATTGTTCTAACTTCTAATAAATAGTACTTGTAGTAGAATGCAGCTGCATCATAAACATTACCATGGTTTGTTTCTTTATAAGTCTTATCCGACTGCTAATTTATAAAAGCGAAATTTTGTGAAGATTAATGGATGGTTTTGGAAAAAAAGTTAGCACATAGAAAGTTTATCGCATAGATTAACATGAAGGATAAACTGTACTGGACTGTTCATACTGGTAGTACGGTCCCGTGGCTCAAATACTAAGCTGCATGCGGGCGAAGCCGCGGACTTTAGCTAGTGGGTCCATATTTAGACATGCGGTCTAATGCTAGTTTTTAGTACCTAGCCCTGATACAGGGTGCCACTCTGTATCACCTACCTCTATGTCTTAGTTATTACCAATGTTTATCGTAGGACCTTATTTCTGCGCTATTACGGAACTTTATGGTAAGACCTCGGTGGCTGTCCGTCTGTATGTCACGGTCTTTTATTCAGCCTTGGAAATTGGCATACTTAGTTGAAATCATACCTACTCGTTGTGACAGAATTAAAATTATTCATTTTCGAATATTCTAGGGAGTTTAATTTTGAGTCTATTTATAGAGATGACTACCGACGATACACAAATGTTTAAATCGTTATTGGTAGTCAGTGGCTCTTAGTCTGAAACCAGTCTTACCAAGGGGTATCGTATTACTCAGTACTAACAGGGTTGTGGAGGTCAGATACGCACTCGCTATAAGTAAAATACTGGTATTCAGCTGCATCCGGTTAAACTGGAAGTCGACCCCAACATAGTTGGAAAAGACTAGGCAGACAAGACTAGTCTAAAAAATTGTAGTTGATCAGGTCGGATCCTATTTAGAGATGCGGGGCTTGATAATGATGATCACGGTATTTCTTTTCTAGTTACACGTATGAATGGTCCCTACTGAGTGTTACTTGATGGACTTACAGACCAAATCCAGATGGAAGCAAGAGCGACCGAAGCGAGTTTGAATTTTTTTTACAGCCTGCCTTGGACAGTTTAGAACTGTTTTAATCCTTCATACTCGTACAATTGTTACTTGGTAGGTACACTTTTAGGCAAAGTCAAGATTCAAGAGGTCGTAGGCTGAAAGAGCGAGCGAAGCAATATCAAAAAGAAAATAAACACCACCTTGGATATGTTAGAATTGTTTTGACCCTTCATACAGGAGTTACTTAGTCGACTTTTAGAAAAATCAAGAATGAAGAGATTGTAGTCTGTAAGAGCGAACGGAGCGAGCTCAACAGTTTTAAAACACTACTTTGGACAGGTTAGAATTATTTAGAACCTTCATAAAGGAGTTAAATTGGCGACTTTTATACAAAGATAAGATTCAAGAGAAAGTAGGCTACAAGAGCGAGCGCAGCGATCACGAAAAAATTTTAGAGCATGCTTTGAATCGATTCAGTTGTAATTGAAATCAAAATGTCAAGAGGGAAATCAAAACGTATTATTAAAACAGTGTAAAATTCTAATGTGTTATGTTGCAAGAACATAACAATTACAATGTTATATTTTACGAACTAACACAATATGTTATTATCATATCATTAGTCAGAATTAAGTAGGTATTATTAAAGTTGTTAACTCGTCCACACCTTTAATCGTGACTTATTGTAATATATGTCTGTTTGTTATTTTATTGTTACTAGGAATCATAGGCAAAGGAATAATGTTATAGATAAGTGCTATTGTTAGTTTATTAGGTATTTAAGGTACATACCTATTATACAGCTTGTAGCTAAGGATGCCTCAATGCATTTTTTTTTTAATTTTGCCCCACACTAGGAGTTTCCACTGTAACGTGGATTTTACAATACAAATATGAATAAAAAACACACTTAAGAGGAACTTCATTTAATTTCTCGTTTTTGCTCAGCTAGGCTTTCTTTTGATACCCAAATTATGGGAATGCATAAGAAATAACTAATCCGCCATTTTGGATTTAGAATGACTTCACTTAGCAAACCATGCATTTTCATCCAAACTAAACATGTACCTAAGCAAAATTTTAGCTCAATCGTAAACCGGGAACTGGTTTTTTTTTATGTGGTTAGTTACCGGTGAAGCTAATAAAAGCGTGTTAAAAAAGCAGATAGAGAGAAGCAGAGGCGTTAGTTCTGATTTTGACTACCTACGCGCCAAAAGATCCTTGCAAAGCTATACATAAGTACAAGCCGCAGATGGTATTTAATAAGTTCGTGCCGTTCGTGACTGATTGCGTGCGATTGCTATTGTTTTATTAACATTGTTATTATTTACATAATTATTCTAATCACCGTTCTAATACAATGCTTTGTGATTTACTCGGACATTTTCCTTTTCGTCCCCTTAAAGACAGTTGGTTAGGTCTATTCATTTAGGATTTTTTTAACGGAGGCTTGATTTATGATTTGTTGAAGAAACACAGTGTGTGTTGTGTGTGTTGTATAGGACACTTAGAATGCTGATAAAATGTCATCATCATCGTCATCATTTCAGCCCAAAAGCCGTCCACTGCTGGACATAGGCCTCCCCCAAGTGTCGCCAAATTTACATTTTGGGGGGTTTTGCCATAATGGTTTCGCCACGCTTGGCAGGCGGGTTGGCGATCGCAGTACGGTTGTTACAAAAGCACAGAGAACACTGCTACCCATTCTCTGGCAAATCCCTTAGTCGCCTCTTACGACAGCCACGGGAAGTTATGGGATGAAATATAGATAAAGCTTTTCTTTGTTTTCAAGAGGTGTGCTGTGCAATTACCAATCATAAATTTTCTTAATTTTTGTCCATCGATGAAAGTGCTGGTAATAGTGAAATGAATTTCCATGGGAACCTAATTGTGGGTCCTGATTCTACAATCGTATGAGGGCCATATTAGGCACCTTTCTACTCAATTAAGCTAATTTTCAATGAACAGTCCACAATTGTTTCTATCGATATAGAAACAATTGTGGACTGTCAATTGTGGCTGAACCGAAATCCCAATCGATATAGCGAATTCTGCGCGAAAAGCGTTCGTGAGTAGGTATAGCTGAAAACTAGCACCGAAAGTAATAAATCTTTTACCAATCATGAAATCATTAGATGAGCATTCCTTTATCACGCGACACGCCAACAGAATTGACGTCACGATTTCTGGTGAAGGAAAAACAAATACCTAAATACATAGTTGCAAATGCAATGTATTATTATCTGAGCGACACGTGTCGCTGTGCTCACTAAGTCACTTTTGACCCACTAGAAGCCGGATAAGATTTTCCAATTATCTCTCCTCGTGGATGTAGTGGGGCTCGGGATCCCTCCGTGGAAACGTCCCTAGCATATCGAGACACTTGCGTGACTCGGAAAGCACGTTAAATCAAAGATCTACAGATGGTGGTTCGTATTATTGGTAGATCTTTCTCTTGGTAACCGTCGTCAGAAGCCAGGCATTCTAACAACCTGTCTTTACAAGGGTATCATATTATCCGGGTATTTGAGTTGAGGCGGCCAGACAGGCAGATGGTGATGCCATCTAGCCGATTTAAGCTAGATTCGGCGGCTGCATTCGATGGCTTTCTATAGTGGTTGTCGAGACTCGCTCTGTATGGTGTCGGACGTAAAGAATAGCACCATCCCATATCTTCCCGTGGGTGTAAATCAAAATCAAAATCAAAATATTTTATTTTACATAGGCCTACATGGGCACTTATAAAACGTCAACAGAAGAGGCACGGTTCGGGTTGGTCGTTTCCTATGGAGAAGAACCGGCAAGAAACTCCATGGTTACTCTTTTAAAATCATTTGGTTCTACAATATTTGGATGTTACAGCGCTAGTACTTAAGTATGAGAGGACAGCGTAGGCCCGACAATAAGTCATCGCTTACTACAAAAGGTAGAAAAAGATGAAGCTGAAAAAAAAAAAAAAAAAAAAAAAAAAAAAAAAAAAAAAAAAAAAAATTACAAAGCCTACAATGTCCACACATTCACAAAAAAATATGAATGAAAAAGAATCTATACAAAAGTAAAAATAAAACTAAGAACAATTAAATAAACAATTGACACAAATGTAGTCATCAGTACTGTAACTATTCTGCACAATGAATAAACGGTGCAATGATTTGAAAACTATTGTAAAACATCTGAAAAAAAAATGAATAGAATAAATAAAATTCGGAATAGTTAGAGACATCCACATATTTGTGTCGTTTTTGAGCTACCAGGGAAGCCGCATGAGCAGAGGGAACTACAGCCAAACTTCTTTAAGCCAAACTTTTTTAAGAGGTGACTAAGGGATTTGCCAGAGAATGGGCAGCAGCGTTCTCTGTGCTTTTGTAACAACCGTACTGCGATCGCCAATCCGCCTGCCAAGCCTGGCGATTATGCAAAACCTTCCAAAATGTCAATATGGCGACACTTGGGGGAGGTCTGTGTACAGCAGTGGACGTCTTTTGGACTGAAATGATGATGATGATGTCGAGACTCGAGAGCTTTGGTATAGAACTCTTTCATTTGCTTTGAAGTGGCTAGCATATCTAACTATGGTATGGGCATATGTGTCTGCGAAAATAGACAAGCGAAACCTAGCTTCCATATCCAATACTTTTTTTTCTAACAGGTTCCACACTAGGAATCTCTCCTGTATCGTGGGTGCGTTTACAAACATTAAAACTCGCATACACAAACAGCCAGACCCGGAAAAGCTAACTGTAGGCCATACAAATATTTGTTCCGTGCGGGGATCAAACCCGTGACACACAGCGCAGCAGTTGATCGGTCAGCCACTGCGACAACCGTGAAATACTGGCATACAGTTGCATTCGGTTAAACTGGAAACCGGCCCCAATATACATAGCTGGGTTAGGCAGATAATGGAAGTCATAAAAGATTCCGCAACCCAGTCGCTCTTTTTTGGTGGTAAATATGGACATCAATGCACACAATGTGACCCTTTAAGATTCTTTAGGGCTAGTTACGAGATATGAGACTTATAAGTATTTTTCTATTACAGGTTTACGTGATTGCCGACGGCTTGTGCATATACCAGGGTGACACAGCAGCCATGGTTCCTTTCCTACAGACCGTCGGCGTGCCCTGTCCAAGGCATCATAACCCTGCTGATTTTAGTAAGTATCTAAAAGCTACCTCAGTCCATACCAACCATTTACCATACCACCTATCTATATAGCCAATTAGCAATCACAATTGATAAACATGATATAAAAAAATGTTGGTGGGGGTGGGGGGGGGGTGAAAAACAATAGATTGCCCAAACCGGGTGATGTGTTTTGAGTTTGTACCTATGTATCTCAACCTTTTTTGTGTAATTTTATGTCGCGTTTATAATTCATTACCTAGTAGGTACCAACGATCTACCTATTTTTTTGTTACTTCTCATTTGGTTTGTATTAAATTCGTAATTGCCACGAATTTTGTTGCACCATCCTATCCCTCTAATATAATTACCATATAAATGAGTTGCGGATTCGAGGTCAGACATGAAAACAGCCTGCTGCATTCCAAGTAATGTAAATTTGTGAGGATAGATCGATAGAGGTTTGTTACTCTTTCACGCAAAATCACTGAACTGATTCGGATGAAATTTGTCACACAGATAGTTTATAAGCTGGATTAACACATAGGATACTTTTTATCCTGGTAGTACATCCGATCAGGCGTTAGGCGATACGGTCTAAAGTGTGGCAGTTATCGAACTCCACGCGGGCGACGCCGAGGGCATAAGCTAGTAATAAATAAATGCGAAAGTTTGTAAGGATGTGAGGATGTTTGTTACCTTTTCACGCGAAAACTACTGAATGGAATTGGATGACATTTGGCACAGGGATAGATAATAGTCTGGAATAGCACATAGGATACTTCTTATCTCGGTAGTAAGATCCCTTGGGACAGTTTCCAAACAAAACGCAGGCGAAACCGTGGGCTTTAGCTACTAATACTTACATATTAAGGTATGACCATCTTTTTACTTACTTTGCAACAGCATTAACTGCAACAGTGGATTACAAAATTGCAATCGTTCAAAAAAAAAAACAATTTAAAATCAGCATAATTAGTTTGCAACTTAAAATTGCGCTCCATTAAGATCTTTAATCTCGCTCCTAACATTGTAAGTACTTAGTTCTAATAATTATTATGAAATACACGTGTATTTCTGACTCAGATTTAGTTGCCACGTCAGTTCAGAACAGAATCAAGTAAATATAATCTATTTTTCACTGGATTCATGGATTGACACAACAACTCCTTGATTTGAATAGGAGTTGTTGTGTTAATCCATGAATCCACTGAAAGATAGATTCTATTTACATGATTCTGTTCTGAACTGACGTGGCACCCAATCTGATTCAGAAATACACGTGTATCTAGCATAGTTCAGCAGTCTACCTAGCAGCTAATCTGCAAGGGTAAAGAGCGTCACTAAAGCAAGACAAAGATCAAGACATTTGTGATTCAAATAGCTATTTAATTACGCAAAGTATTACTGGAATTTTAAATAACCCATTGTAGTATTGTCTCTCTAAACTTACATATTATTGTTATACCTAACTGTGATACTGTAGACTTGCATAATCTAGTTTGTTTAGCATTAGTTATAGTAGTATTCAAATTCAATTGATTAGCTTTGTCTATTATTTACAAACTTTGCTGTTTGGCGAAATTTGGGTGTATTATTAGACTCACCTCTGACTAACCCTTCAGGGATCACAGGGGTGATGTTTATTTATAACTTTGTCGTCTTTTAATTACCTTAAATTTTATAAGCACTCTTATTTACTATCCTCTCTTTTTAGGGTTCCGAATGGCAAAAAACGGAACCCTTATATGTAGATTCGTCATGTCTATCTGTCTGTCTGTCTGTCCGTCCGTATGTCACAGCCACTTTATTCCGAAACTATTAAGACTACACAGTTGAAACTTGGTAGGTAGATGTATTTCGTAAACCGCTTTACGATATTAAAAAAAAAAAAACAAAGTTTAAGAGAACCCCATACAGGGAACTGAAACTAAAAAAAAAAACATTAAACATACACGTGCGGCGTGTTTTTAAAAATGACCTTGAGGTTTCTAAAACATTTTTTTTTCAAAGTCAATACTTTGAAAGATCACTGGTTCAGTAATGGAATAGTCCCGTTCCTCTCATGTGGGCAACTTAATTTGCCTTACTCTCAGTTGCTCTGTACATAATTAACAACCCCACCAAATTTTGATGACATTTTCCGTGCATTCTAACAGTAAAATTTCTCTTTCCAGTTATAGAACTAACAGAAACCCCAGAATTTATAACAATGCTATCCAAAGAAATAATGAACGGTCAACTTTTCAAATCTGCGAAATTGGACCAACCACCGAGCGAGCCCAACACGAACCAGATGCAGTTGAAGATTAGCTATCAGACAGACGATTCAAATGAAACCGAGATAATCCTGTCAAATGAAAAGTGCACTTACAAAGTACCAAAGTTCGAAGGATCAAGTGTCTCCATTAGTTCGTTGTCCAGTCAGCTGTCTAACGGTAACTCTTCTATGGCCTGGATGAAGATGCAGAAGTCTGATTCATCGGAGTATTCCACAACATTTTGTGAACAGTTTTCAATTTTGTTGGTGAGGATGTTGAAGCAATTACTCAGGAATAAACCAGGTAAAGACCCAATAATATAACTGTTTTCATTTTTTACTTAGTCTCAGAGATGTAAATCTCTGCTTGATGTCAAGACATAAGCACAAGTATTTTTCTAAACGAAGGAGCATGTGCAAAACTGACACGAAGTATCTAGGTACCTGAACGAGTGAAAGGAGAAAAGACGTGACTTTTACCTAGTAGTGAGTTATCCCGAAGTAAGGTGATGAAGCACCATACTTCATAAAATTAATATTCACTTTTAACATTCGGTACTTCAATATTAGATCGGAATCCGTACATTTCTAGTAAAGTAGAGTCCCATTGAGATCCTAAAGAAGACGGCATGGATCGTTATTAATCTTTTTCCATTCACAATCTTCAGGTCTCTGCATCCAGTTCATTCACCACCTGATGTGCGGCGTGCTGATCGGCATTTGTTTCTTCAACATGGCCAACGATGGCACGCAGATGTTCAACCACCTCAAACTATGCGTTGGACTCGTCATATTCTTCTCATACACGCAGATTATGGTTCCAGTGCTTGTATGTAAGTATCGATAGAATTATTTTGCAGCCCGATTTATTTAATTTGGCAACGCAGTTGTTTTTTACACCTTGTTGCTTTTTTTTTGTTGGCAGTTTACCGCAATATTTTGCTTTAAAAAGAACCTAGTCAACTAGGTCAAGACTTTTTTGTTGCTGTTTCATTGCGGTTCTGAAATCTTGTGATGAAACTCAAATTTATCAATTATGTAACATATCAATGTTACATTCTTCGTTTATCACGCTCAGAAGAGCCTGATGTTTTGATAGCGTTTTTCTTTATTTTTGTCTAGAGCAAGGAGTGACACATAAAGGGTGTAAAACACCCCTTAACGAAGCCGAAAGGCACTGGTTCTCCCTGTCATTGCGATCATTTTTACGGAGATATTAGGGGCCAAAGGTCCAACTTTTTGACAAGTGTTTTTTATATATAAGTTTTTAATGTAAGATTTTTACTTTAAACACCTCCACGACCCCCCGTACTATTCAATCCGTCCATCAGCACAATGTTTTTAGTGCGTTACATTGAGTTCTACCACAAACATGATTTTACACCCCCCAAAAAACAATCGTTTCCCAGCAATAATTTTTGCGTAAAGTTACTTAGTTTCATGTACAGAATGCTTGGTTGACGGCTTCGTGATGAGGTGATTTACACCCCGTATAACAAAACTGAACCATTCCTATTGAATCTAACACAAATTTCTCTCATTTCAGATCCCCAAGAAGTAAAATTAGTAAAGAAAGAGCACTTCAACTGCTGGTATAGTCTGACTCCTTACTACGCAGCCCTCACAGTATCCAAACTGCCGATACAAGTGACGTTCAACATCCTGTTCTCTACCATCGTCTACTTCATGGCCGGAGTCCCATTCTCCGTGATACGCTTCTGTGCCTTCTGCCTCGTTGGCAACGTTGTGTCTTTGTGTGCCGAGGGTTTTGGCATGATGATTGGATCCGTGTTTAATGTTACGGTGAGTTGAATTAGCATGATTTCTATCTGTATTTCCTCAAAGAGTTCTTATTTTAGAAACGGGAGAAATTCTCGTTAAGAACTGTTGTTGCTGTCCGAGGCCAAATTATTTTTTGCGTTAGTGAAGATGAAGAGTTATAAGTTAACACAACCCAACGGAAATCTCTTAGTACCTACTCCCTTTTTCGCCTAATGCTGGAGACCCAATCAACCGTTGATTTCACTTGTTGCACTAATGATTTTAATTGGTGAGGTACGTTGTAGAATATGTTATCTATCTGTACGTAGGCCACTATATTAAGAGGATACGCTGCAGCATCTCCGTCTTTTTTTATGATACCTTTGATTGATTGTCTTCTATTTTTCCAGAATGGCTGTGCTATCGGACCATCAGCGATAGCTCCATTCCTCGGCCTAGCGATCTACGGGTTCGACTTCGCTCACGAGATCCCCCTCATGATGAACATCCTCATGAAGACCTCCTTCATCAGATGTGGTATCGTCGCTATGGTCCTCACAATTTTCGGCTTCGATCGGCAACCCTTAGCATGTGACGATATGTACTGTCACTTCGCTAAACCAGAAGTGTTGATCAAGTACTTAGATATAGAAACCACTTCGGTTTGGTTTGAAATCGGAATTATAGTTGGTATTATGCTTGTGTTCCGATCTTTGTGTTACATAGGTCTAAGATGGCGGTTCGCTACATAAGGTTTTTTATTGCCTTAGGAGTTTTTCATTTAATTGTGATATAAATAATGCATTACACATTTCTGTTATTACAAAATTATTTTTGATTTCTTGTGATAATTTAAGATTAAATTATAAAGATGGATTCAAAATCCATTGTAACTTTGTTGTTAAATTGATGGTTAACACGGACCTATGTTCAGTTATTTGAATATGGAAATATGTTAATGGGTCTTTGTCTCGAATTAGTTAAAAATAACGTTTATTTATGTTATTCTAAGCGTTGTAAAAGCAGAACTTAAACCATTCATGATACAATACTGTGGGGCATTTTTCAGAGGTTCAGTTCGAAATTACAATACAATAGTTACTGTGGGATTTAGTGATTAATTAGTATTTGTTTGCCGGTCTATTTCTTGAATAGGTATACAATAGACTTTTTGTGTTTAAATACTTAACAGTAAATTCTCAAGTGGCTTTGATCTTAGTCTGAAAAAAATCGTTTTGGGGTATGAATCACTGTTATTTTGTTAAGTAAATAAAATATAGGCAAATACAGGTATAGTAGGTAATATGGAACTCACTTAACTGATATGTTTCTAAATGTTGTCTGCCCACCTATGAAAAAATAAGTAGGTTTTTAAAATCTCTGAACCTCACAAATCACTAATTTTATGTCACAAAACCCCGTTGTACCGTATGTACCATTGATCTCTGCACCATGAATGGTGCAGAGGAGACTAACTAGTTTCGTTTGCACCATAAATGGTGTAAATGAAAATGCATTGATATTATGATCTAATCTACGCCATTGAGAATGGTGCAAACGAAACCATGATGACACTATACTATCAATGCGGTTGTAGTTATTTCCTCAAATTATATCCTTGGTGTATTCGGTAGAACGGGTAAAAAACATGGTATAATTAACAGTAATGTATCCAGCCAAAGATACTATGTACAGGTACATTTGTGACTGATATTTCTATTAGGGAAAATTAAAAACTAGCGAAGTCTCACTAGTTCATTTATTTGACCTATAATTTTAATTAGATATTAAACAAGGCGGTGTACTCATTTCTCTTGCCCTTAATTTGTTATAGTTCGGTATATTAACTAAATTTTATTAAGTACCTATTTAAATGTAATGACAGTTCTTAAGTATAATTAATTTAATTTTAACTTGATATGGGTACTTTTTATGCCTCCAGAAGTGTGTGAAATGTAACTATTAATTATGAATATATGGTGACCACGGAGTCTGGATTTGTGCCCGGTTGATGGCAATCGGCTCGCCCCCTATGACATGGCACTTAAACTTACCGGCGGAATGTGTTTACTATTAGGTACACCTCTGCCTATTCCTTCAGGTATTACACGCGTGATGTTAAGAGCGTTTATACCCTACGGCATTTCATACAAACTTTCAAGTCGTTATTTTCCGAAATGACTGAACAGATTTTACTGAAACTTCCTACGCATAAGCAGTATGCATAGGTCTAAAAAGTTACTAAAAAACATTTTCGAAAAATAATGTTACAGCTAAATTAGACCGATTTTTAATTATCTATAGAAACAGAAATTTCCAATTATCTTCAGTTTTTTAGTAACTTTATAGACCTATGTATACTGCTTATGCGTAGGAAGTTTCATTGAAATCTGTTCAGTCATTTCGGAAAATAACGACTTGAAAGTTTGTATGAAATGCCGTATGGTATAAACGCTCCTAAGCTATGTTTATAAATCCATGTAAAGGGACTGTTAAAATTGTTTTTTTTTAATAAATAATTTGGAATTTATTAAGTGGGTACTCAAAACGTATTTGATATTTGGCTATGAAGTTAACTAAGATTTTATAAAATAATGATGAGTACTTAAATTTAAATAACACTTTTGGAGGCTAAAAGGATATTTTGTAAATATTAGTAATAGATTAATCTAAAAATATCACACTAAAAGTGGCCTCTTTAAAAAAAATATCTTAATGAGACCATTTTTAGTGTGATATTTATAAGCATGCAGCCCAGTACTTCAATAGGAATTTATTTTGTAAAATAGTTTGGTGTTGGCATTTGAAAATTTAAATTAATATAATAATGGAAGTTGGTACCTGCGGATAATATCAAAGAGACGTACTGTTGAGCTAGTAAACGTATGCTTCTCGGTAATCTTCGTGGTTCAATAAGCGCGAACTGCGCGCTACGTAGGTAAAGCTGTAACCTTTTATAATGTGTTCAGATCTCTTCCTCGTGCATGCGTATTTCAGAAAACAGACGAAGATTATCGAAGCGCATACTTTTCCTGGGACATCTGCAGAATTTATTTTGTAATTTCTGCTACATAGCTCTTTTCATGTGATCATTGGTGGCATTTGTAGAAGCCCCAATTTTTTTTGCTAATCATTTTGTTATTTAAGTGCCAACTTCAATACTTATTCTTAAATTGTGAACAAAATTATAAAACGACGTAAATAGTTCTTGTAGATGAAAAAACCCAGTATAACGATGTTATTCTATTGGTTGAAATCTCTAGAACATTTTTTTTATTATTTGAATGTTTGTATAGAATGTAAAAATCATTTCTGTTTCTGTCTCATTCCTAATAAATTATAGTGGTGGTAATGTTAGTTTAGGTGTATTGGCTGTCACACAGCGAAACATAAACGTGATATACGTAACTTATGATTGATATGTAAGGGTTTACCTAACGTTTATTTTTAAGCAAAAATATTAATGCCTCCTAGATTGTATCCAAATATGACATGCAGTAGCGACCTGAGCGATTAGATTACGCAAGGTTCTTCAGATTTTGCGTATTTTGGGCAAAACGCAGCCAATGAGTTGCTCAATGAGAAAAGTCGGTGGCTAAGAGTTTGCCTGTAGACGCGTAATGGCCATGCAAAGTAAAATAGCATAGCAATCAAATAGATGGCTGCTAGCATCAAGTCATATTTGGGTGCATCTTTAAGATCCAGGGGTCGCGAGCAATGCTTCACAATTTGCTTACGTACAAGTGAAAATAAACCTTAAAGACAAAGAATTTCCTTGTGGCATTTTGCAGATTTCAGAACTAATTATATCGGAATAAGGTTTACCTATCTTTCCTTGAAGAATAAGATTGGGTTAGAAATGACAAATGAAGCCCTTTACAATAAGAGGTATTAAACAGTGATATTATTTATTTGAAGTGAAACAACTAACGGCCTTCATTCGTCAAATGTGCGTAAAAGATGAAGTTTTTTATACTTTTATATGAAACCGAAATAAAATATAAATTGACAAGTAAATTTCAGTTTTATTTATCCTTACTAATTAGGGCAGTAAAATTACACGAAGGGCGAATTACACCAAGGTGATAGAACGCAGTCAGCACATCTAAACGGCATTCAATAACTGACAGATCTTATTGATATATAAAAATTACATGTCACTATATCCGTAAAACGTAAAACCAACCGATTTCAATCAAATTTTGTAAATGTGTATGGTTGGTTCCAGCTTGAAAGATATGATAGTTTTGCAAACGATAGGTGGCGCTGATGTCGCATGTTTCCACTTCACCCGTGCGAAGCAAGGGTGGGTCGCTAGTTTACCAAATATAATGATGACACTCACAGCTTTCGAAAACAGTTCAAATTTGCTGATCGCATTCAATTTTATAAGTGGAATTCGCCTTATAGTAAGTGAAGGTAAAAC
The DNA here is from genome assembly GCA_949152445.1 of Cerastis rubricosa. Lineage (NCBI taxonomy): Eukaryota > Metazoa > Arthropoda > Insecta > Lepidoptera > Noctuidae > Cerastis > Cerastis rubricosa. Next base: position 8,412,498 of record OX424542.1, on the reverse strand, counting down.
CTTCAATTTAAATGAAAACATAGGTGATTTTTTAAAGTCACAAATATTTGCATGTGTTGTACCCCCATGAACCGATGTACGTTGACAACAATATAGTAAATATTGGGTGTAGTGATGCAACTTAGATTACACTTGTTTTACTATAAGAAAAACAACTAGCAACCGTAAAGGTGAAAACAGATTTACACGCACATCATTCACTGATCAGCATTTTCTTGCATCGTTTTCTCTTTCTGTCACAATTGCAACTTGCTAAAGTTAAAGGTCCAATCGCACGTTAAACTGCTTCCGATGCGAATTAATGCGTGCGACCGGACGTCTAGTTCCACCAAATAGCCCCTTTACGTGCTAGAATGAGACAGAGATGCTCGAAAACGCTGCAAGCAAATGAGATTTCATAATAAATTGAAAAAACTGTTTCTACAATCACTGTTTTAAACTTTAACGGTTTTTAACTAACTTTACACTGTCACTTGGGGCATGTTTTCCGCGATTTTTATTAATCGTGAGCTCCGAATATATCGACGCTGTTGCAAGCCAATCATCCGCGGTGTTGTTGGAGAATGCTGTGAGATATCTTTAACAGAGTAAGTTTACTGTTTCTACAGTTAAGCTGCTATGAGTATAAAAAAAAGATTATAAACTCGCCTACTAAAACATGTTTTTCCTTAAAAATATACGATATCTTTGTTGATAAGCATTAAAAATATATCTATCTCTTAGCTGCTCCCTTGTCGCGACGCTTCTTAACATGTTTCTTAGTTTTAGTTTTCCTTCTCTCCGCTTTCTCTTCTTTGACGGCCTTTTTCCTTAGTTTTTTACTGTTGGGTGATTCGTCTCTGGGTCGCGCGCTACTTTTGAGCTGTTTTGATGATTCTGAAATTTTTATGAAATGCTTGGTAAATACACTAGCATTCAGACTTTTAAATAGTGAGTAATATATTTACTTTGGCAGGCACCTGAAAATTGGCCGACGCCCCAAGATAGCAGAAATGCATACACACACAGAACATACTAACACTACTCGATCCCACACATTTTGTTAATATTTAGAAAAAAAATATATTTTTTATTTTATCTTTTTAAAACTTTGCCCCACACTAGTAATTTCTCTTGTATTGTAAGCATTTAAACTCACATACACAAACAGCCAGACCCGGAACAATTATCTAATTAAGTTCTGGGGGCCCAGGGTTTTCAGGTTTTCATATTGAGTACATCATTTTAACAGATAAAAACGTTTGTCAGTTATTTAAGTAAAACAGCTGTTTTCTACAAAACTATAATACAAAATACAAAATGTATCAAAAAGCTGAATTAAAACATAACTTATGATATGTGGAGGGTTCATAATGATGTACTGAATGTTAACCATTTTATCGTCAGTGTCTGATCCACCTTCAGTCAGAGTATTTATTAGTGTAATTTTTGGTGATACATTAGGTCTGTAGGTATTACCTTGTATACATATAGGTGCCCTGCTGGCCTACCATGACGTCTTAAAACATTGTTTTACTCCTTTTCCAGTGTGGGAAAGAGATGGCATTAGACATCCTGTATAACTCCGTCTCTGTCCCACACTGGATAAGAATAAGAGTAAAACAATACTGCTTTAAGACATCATGGCAGGCCAGCTGGTCTTTTGCCTTATGACGGCATGGATGACTTAGTGATACCGCATTCCTTTTGCCACACTGCCATCAATTCAGTAGTAACAGCTATAGTAAAAATACCCTACCATCATCGCCATCTTCATCCCCTTCTGAACTGTCACTATCCGAGCCACTGGCTGAGATGTCATCCTCTTGAAGTATTTCAGGCTTATCAGCTGCAGTGAGATCCTCATTGAAACCAGCTATTTTCTTGTATGCCAAGTCTTCTGTATCACCTTTCTTTGCCTTTGTAATGTCTCTCTCGTAGTTTATCACCTGAAGAAATAAGTAGTAAAGATGTTATGATAGTAATGTACCAATGTACTTTTATGTATTTTTCAGAATAGGATTGAGAAACAGTTCCAGCAAAAAATCATACTTTGTATTAAGAGCGTTTACACGAAAATGTCTTTTTAGTAACTTTTTAGACCTATGTGTCCTGCTTATGCATACGAAGTTTCATTAAAATTGGTTCAGTCATTTAAAAAAAAAAAAAGGACTTGAAAGTTTGTATGAAATCTCGTAAGACATAAACATTCTTAAGGTCTTTCAAGATTACCTGGTGGTTCAAAATAAAGCTAGGAGTTTTACGGAGTTTGTGCTCACAATTCCATACAGATTGGTGACAATACTAATTTGTTATGAAACCTTATTTTCTTAGACCAGAAGCTAACCAAACCGGCCTAACTGTGTATTCAGAGAATGTTGCATTTATCATTGCATGGTAGGAAACCAAGTTAACCATAAGTTGCTTGTAAGAAATCTTACCTCAGTTAGTCTCTTTGGAATGTAGATATTCTTGAAAGCTTCCTCTTCAACCTGTTCCTGAGCAGTCATTTCCTCAAAGTTCCTCAAAGCAGCCTTTTCAGACAGCCTCTCAAGACATTCCTCTAAATTATTCTCATTTATTGTAGAATCAGTTATAAAATCAAACAACTCCTTCACGGTCAATGTAGCTACTCCTTTTTTCCTGAAGAAGTCTGAAATATTTGTGCAATCTTTACGTAAGAACTCAAAAGCGTGTGGATGGTCATGTTCTACAGACTGTGACACGTCTATTATGACGATATTTCCTTGGTGGTACAACAGGTTGAATTCTGACAAGTCAGCATGAACTAATTTGCAAATATTAAACATTTTCCACATCATCATGACAATATCTCTGTATATTGACCGAGCTGTTGATTGTGATATTTCAACATCTTTCAGTTTCGGTGATGGCCAACCATCTTCACCCATGAAAGACATAACCAACACATGGCTACGTAAAATGACTGGTTCCGGTACACTTAACTGAGCATTGTGCATTCTTACAAGATTTCTCATCTCTTTTTCAGCCCATGTGCGTACCATCTTACGGGGATTCGATTTGCAATATCCATTCCTGAATCTGTATTCTCCTGAAACATATTTGTCTCTATCTTTGAAGACTAAAATTGAAGTTTTGAAGATTTTAACAGCATAATCTTTTCCATCTTTAGAGGTTGCATGGTAAACATTAGCTTCTTTGCCTGTGGAGATGCAACCATTGATTTCGTTTATAATGCCTCTGTTTAGAAGTTTGAAAAGTATCATTTTGGTGCGAGGGTCCATGACCTGTTCAGCGGTAGCTCGGTCATGTTTATCTTTGATTCTTATTCTATCATTATCATGTTTTCTGTCATTAATATCCATGAATTTCTCTGTTTTTCTCGACATTGGTTCATATTTGTCGACGTTAATTTTGTGAACGTATTTCTTGAATAACTTTTCGCTCGGCTGGAAAGTGCTGACTTTACTGGATGGTACCTGGGAATTTACGTTGGTTTTCTTCTTGTTCTGACCAGGATCGTCTGAATCGTGAAAGTACTCGTCTGAATTGAAGTCGTCATCTTCTTCATCATCATCACTACTTAGAGTTTTAATTAGTGGAACATCTGAAAACTGTATAACGAAAAGATGTAGGAGTCAGCTTAAGCTTATTTCATAATAGAGTGGATAAAAGCATGTTGCACAATAAAATGCAATGATAGAAATCGTCTTACTCGAACAGTCTTAACCTTTACGGTTAAATCTTCTTCGTAATCACTAAACTGGCCCTCGGCCATTTTGATATAAACTTGATAGGAATAGTAAGCTTATTTGTAAGTAAACAATCAATTAAATATAAATTTCTGCGTTAAAATCACACTTTACAATTCAACCTCTACCCATGCGGATCAGAGATTTTGTTGTTATAATTTTGACAGTGACAGTGACAGCTGACAGCAGTGATAGATTTTTGCGTTTCGTTCCACGTACTAAATAAATGCAAACAAAATTTAACATATGGTATTTCGATGATGAAACGCTAGAAGGTGATGTTGACACCGTTTTGCATGAGCTGCAACTCAGGCGCGGATCTAGACCGTTTTTTTTTTACGGATGTGAAATCATGAAATGACCTATCTTGCTCTGGGCGGAGCAGAAGGGTGTGTCAGACTTATACTGACTAAAACCCATTAATGTTCCTTCTTAGCCCATTGTTCCAGGGCCACGGTGTCTCTTCCGAAATGTCCCGCAGTCCTCGCAGGCATCGGCCCTCGCGGACCCCTTCCGATTTGCAAAGATCTCCTAAAGGCGCGCGTGGAACACGAACGCGCCGTCAAAACCAGTCTCTCGTCAAAGGCGGAAAGACGGTGAGCTAGTCCATTACTCACCGTCCACAGTCCCGCGCCTACAGTGGCCGGGGGCCACTGGGTGACCCCCGACGCCCGGGGTGCCTCCCGCGGCGGCTGGGACGTGAGGCTCTCTCACATTCCGCCACCTCTTTCGTTAGCATGGAGGCGACGGCTTCCTATTCCGGACCATGGATTGAACCAGAGCCAGATGCGAGAGGTCGCCGGTATGAGCACGCGGTGGTGCTCAGACTAAGCGGAGCAGAGCTCCACGGTGTGCTCCACCGTGTCCTCCGGGCGATCCTCGCAGTGGTGACACCCGGGCGTTTCCTCCCACCCGATTAGGTGCAGCAACCTCCCGAAACAACGGTGTCCAGCGAGGACCTGCGTTAGGTGGAAGATGAGAGCGCCGTGGCGCCTCTCCAGCTACTCCTCAAAGAGGGGACTTATCGCCACTATTGTGGCATGCCCTTGCGGATCCAGCCCTCAAAATAGGTTGTGGTCACGGCGGTCCTAAAATCGGCAAAGTAAAAACAAAAAAAAGGGAAATTTCTTCGAAGATTGGTTGTAGTTTAATGATGAATTTTACAAGAAGAAACTAATAATATGCATCTTTATTTCTTGCACACCTGCCTCTGCTATGTTAGATTTTCTGAAAATCAAGAGATTTTAGAATTCAAATAAAACAACTATTGGATTTTAGAATTAACTTGGGGCAAATTAACTTGACATACACTTCAGCTACAGCTCAGTTTGGAACAGTTGGAATTTTACTCACTTCGTTAAAACGTGGTTAAATCACCTTTTACTTCAACCTTTCATTTGCTTGAGTTAGAAAACTAAACATTTTACAGGTAGGTAGAGGTACCCTATAGCTCTGACTCATCATAGGGGAATACAGGCGCTGCGTATGTAGACAGGGGCGAGTTGATTGAATAACAAGCCAATTCAATGTCAATTGGAAAAATTGCGACGTTGTTTATAAATATTTGACCCACCTGATTAATTGACCAATCCCCTGGACTCAGTTTAACTACCGGGACCTTGTTGACCCTGAACTTGACTTTGACGCATTTTAATTTAAACACAATATGCTCAGTCTTTTCAGCAATTTTCTAAATCTGATATTTTCAAATTGCTTTTGTCTGACTGAGGAATTGAGCCACACTCGCAGCGTTACCTACCTACTTCTTACATTTTTTCTGAACAATGTGGCAGTTGGTTTCTGTACTTTAAGCATATTCCGATGGTTAATAGGCGCGAGTTTATGTAAACGCATCTTTTTATTAGCTGTGTAACCTATGTACACTGTAGGTTACTGAGTACAATATCTATAAAGGTAAACATTTAATCAAGATTAAAAAGAGTTTCCAAGTGCATACTACAAACGTCAAACCCGATCGGAAAACTCTAGTTTTCATTACTTATAAGGTGCCATTGATGTTAAAAAACCTGTTTGCACATACTTATTTTCAAACAATCTAGGCTTTTCCCGTTATATTTCCAAAGCACACATATTTCTACGTAAAGAAGACATTTTCCCATATGAGCAAAAACAAATCTACTTCCCACGGTTAATGTTAAGAATATATTTCTAAGGTTTTTTTTGAAGAGTTCGTGGCTAAATAATAAAAGCCGCACGGGCCGATCTTTAAGGTTAAGCCGTGCTTGCCGAAGTTGGTCCGTGGATGGGTGACCATAATTACATACCGAGTTTCCTCCGTGCCTCGGAAAGCACGTTTAGCCGTTGGTCCCGGCTGTCATTTGTAGATCTTTGGCAGTCGTTACGAGTAGTCAGAAGCCAAAAGTCTAACATCTAGTCTTACTAAGGAGTATCGTATTACACAGTTACTGGGTTGTGGAGGTCAGATAGGCAGTCGCTTTATGTAAAATACTGGTACTCAGCTGCATCCGGTTAGACTGGAAGCCGACCTCAAGATAGTTTTTGAAAAGGCTAGGCAGATGATGATATTTCTAAGGTTTTCCTAACACTATCTGGGAATTAAAGTCGTCTCCACGAATCTATGATATTCATAAAATTCAAAATTTCACACATGCTTACTGGCTAATGTTTGGTTTTATCTGTAGTGGTTCTGGATACAGTCCTGGTATGACAGTAAGTAACATTTTTGTTGTTCTAAGTACTTAAGAAGGGCAGATGGTTGTTAGTGGGCATCAGTGTTAAATTAAACTTTAGCTCCGCTGTTTCATTTCCACAATTCCTTCTGGGCTTAGTCGCAGTCGGTTAAAAAGTGCTTAAATGGTAGAATAGGTCCAAACTTTGATTTAAAATTCTGGGAATCAGGAAATAATGACTTGCGTCATTGCGTACCTTGACTTGTGTAATATATTCTGTATGGTGTCGGACGTAAAGAATAGCACCATCCTATATCTTTCTGTGGGTGTCGAAAGAGGCGACTAAGGGACTTTCCAGAGAATGGGCAGCAGCGTTCTCTGTGCTTTTGTAACAACCGTACTGCAATCGCCAACCCGCCTGCCAAGCGTGGCGATTATGGCAAAACCCCCCTTATATACACTTGGGGGAGGCCTATGTCCAGCAGTGGACGTCTTTCGGCTGAAATGATGATGATGATGATGATTGATGATTGCGAACCTATCGGTTTCTTTATTAAAACCTGTCATCGTCATCACCTACTCAGATTTAGTGAATCACCGTAAATTATTCCTAATAATACCTATGGGAAGTTCCTGTTTCCAATCTGTCTCATAACGTTTCCTCTTAACAAGCGGTAAGCATGGGAAAACCACTGTTTTGTAGCTACTCAGAAAAATATATTGCATGGAATTGTTTTTTTAATGGATCGAATCAATGTTCCTATAATGTTTATAACGTACTAGCTTTTTCCTGTAAGTTCACTTGTGTCGATACCGGAACGAATTATACAAAATAGTGCTAATAAAAAAATCTGCCGTACATCGAAATCTGTTCAGCTGTTACGACGTGAAAGCAGGACAAACAAACATACATATTCACTTCACATTTATAATATTTGTTATGATGTCGCTAAGAATGAAAAAATAAATATAGGAAAATCATAATATAAAGTAAAACAAGTAAATAATATGATTTAGGTCTAGGTTTAGGAGTGTCGATAATAAGATGATAGTGTGTAAAACATACTTTTATTGTCTTATTTATTTCCATCGTTTGTTTTGCTCTCAATCTTATTTGTATTAAAAGAGGTTTTAATATACCATTGTTCGATTTGTTTTGATACTCAACCTAGTTTTTAGATAAGTACTAGTAGGTTTTGTTAGCTGTCGATCATGAGCAGTGTCGGTTTTAGCACTACCAGCGCTCTGGGCGAAATTTCCACGGCACCACCCAACTGCAATTAAGCTAACAGCATGAGCAAAAAAAAATTCGAGCTCATTTTGGTTGCTCTTGAAGTATTGGTCTTTTGATCTTAAAATTGTCTCCCAAAGTCAATTAAGACACATCTATTTGAAATAAAAGAAAGAAAAACGAATTTTACCGGAGAGGATATCTTACATTTAGTTCCGAGACTTTCACATACCGAAACAAAATTAGTAACATTTCCACAAGAATAACTTTAGTTGCATCCGTAGTTAGTAAATATAAACCTTAAATATCTATTTTTTGTCATACACCTGCACCTCTAGCTCAAAAGCAGCCTCCGGCGCTCCATTATACCCGGCACCTTGGGTGGTCGCTCAACCTCGAACTATCCTAACGCCGCTACTGACCATAAGTACAGTAGGGCGCACATCTGTGGCAATAAAACCAGTATTAAAGCAGGCCTGTTTACAGCAACTCTTCTACGCAAGACCTGAATAAGGTTAAAGTGTTATCACCATAGATCGGAGTAGGTAGATTGATTTGGGGTCATTGATCCGAAACGTACATATTAATACGGACATCCCTCCGGAATTGGTTGATTTGATTGAAATTTAAATGCAACAATTTATAAAAAAAGTTGTGACCATAAAAAAAATATTAGTTCTTCGATCGGAATTCGATTGTTTTTATTATTCAACAGATAAATAATAAATGCACGGCACGGATTGATCTTTAAGGTTAAGCTGTGCTTGCCGAGGTTGGTCCGTGGATGGTTGACCATAATTACATAACGAGTCTCCTCCGTGCCTCGGAAAGCACGTTAAGCCGTTGGTCCCGAATGTCATTTGTAGATCTTTGACAGTCGTTAAGAGTAGTCAGTAGCTAAAAGTCTGACATCCAGTCTTACCAAAGGGTATCGTATTACCCAGTTACTAGGTTGTGGAGGTCAGATAGGCAGTCGCTACATGTAAAATACTGGTACTCAGCTGCATCCGGTTAGACTGGAAGCCGACCCCAAGATAGTAGATATCTCATCATCATCATTAAATAATAAATTAATTTATTTTTGATACCTTCCTTTAAAATTTTAATTGTGTAGTAATAATATTACTACCAACATTAACAATCCGGAAATACCGGAATAACTTTCCGGAAAAATGGCTTATCTATATTATTCTTTCTGTGTGCATTTATGATACAAGTACCAAAAATCAATTTACCTACTCCGATCACTGGTTATCACCGACCAGTGGTCGACTGTATTGGGTCCTAATTTTACCCGGTATACCCTGGGTCAGCCCAGCTACCATCTTGCTGACTGGCTATATTAGGTTTGCACACGACAGCAGACCAAAATTTGTCTATCCCACTTCTGATAACGACTCTTATCATAAACCACTGTTTGAAATTTAGTCCAGGCTAAACTATGGTCCTAAAGAAAAAATCATTTCAGACATCCAATTCAGTTCATCAGGTATCACGTAGATATTGACAACATTTGCCGCAACATTCCAAACTTTCGAATGTTAGGCATTACCCTATATTCTTTCCTTCTGATTAGTAGGTTACCCTAACTAACAAATCATCTTAAAGGTCAAGGTCACAATCATAATCACCCCACAATTGCTAGTATTTATACTGGCCTTTACCTCTAAATTCTTGCCATAGAAAAACCTAATTCGTTAGGCACTACTTCGTCAAGGTAGTTCTCCCAAACCAAGGTGTATCTTGGAGTTTTTTTAACGAAAATAATTTAACAATCTTATATTGACAGACGACGCACATACCAATTTGGTCTGCGAGCATAACATTTTTGACATGAGTTCCTTTCACGAGTATGATGCAAATAAGAACGTAGGAAGGATTTTAAAAATCATACCCATAATGTATTAAAAAGGGCGAAGAAATTTTCTACGTACTCGTAAGTTCATCATTTTTGCAGATGGAGTCAAATCGAGCACAGGGCAGGAACTACCTAAGACAAAATGTTTTACAAACATAGGTACCTATCTTTAGACTTGAAGTTAACATGGACAGCTTGAATCGATAGTAGCGCTTTTTTTTAAGGATGGGAAATCATCAAATGATGATCCTGCTCTGGGCGGAGCGGAAGGGAGTGTTAAACTTGTACTGACTAAAACCCCACGACCCAAGCCCCGGTATCCCCAAGCCACGGTATCTCTTTCAAACAGTCCCGCGGCCCTGTCAGGCATCCCTCTCGGACCCCTTCCGATTTGCTGACATCTCCTTATGGCGCGCGTGGAACACGAACGCGCCGTCTCCATAATAGGGCTAACATCGTCATATGAGTAGCATTAGAACCGACTAAGAATGTTGTCTAGATGGATATGCCTTTTGAGTAACGAATAAGTAATACCTATTCGGATCATTTGTTTATGTAGGTAGTTTTTCTTTGTTTTATACTAAGTAAAAGATGGACTGTTAGTGCAATATGGGGACAGAAGTAATTATGCTCAAACATTTTAACTTGAAGCTACAAATGCTAACAGGCTAATCGAATATATTATAGACAATGTTGAATACCAATATAGACAAATAAACTTGAAATTATGAGGCAAAAAAGTTTATCAATAATATTAGCCAAGATTGAAACACACAAAATGTGCTGACCTAATAATAATAAGCACTGCACAAGCACTTGTTCACAGGTGTTCGTCGCTTCAGATGACACGAAATTCAAACCAATATTACGATCATCATCATTATCAGCCTATAATGTTGCCACTGCTGGGAAACAGGTCTCCTCTCTATGAGACTGTAATCCACAACGCGGGCCCAGTGCGGGTTGGTAGATGTCACATGTCTTCGAATTTTTAGTTCTAGGACATGCCGGTTTCCTCACGATGTTCTCCTTCACCGTTTTTCAGGGCAGCGGTGATGAAATAATTTACACAAAGTAATGCGCCTGCTTGGGTTCGAACCCACGGCTTACTGCTCGTAAGTCGGGGCTGCCACCACTGGGTCATCGCTGCTCTCAATGGGCCACCGCTGCTCTCGATCTCGATCGATATGATCATCATCATCCAACTAAAACAATAGAAACATTTTAACTTAAAACCTTTTTATTGCAATTTATTCGCAGTTGATTAACCATGTAGTAAAGGTCGGTGTCGACCTCCGTATTACTAATTAGCGTAGTGATACAAAAAGTAACTGTCAAGGCAAATATAAAAGGAAATGTAAAAATTAAGGAATCGGATTTGTCGAAAACTCGTTGCTGCAGGCACCTACTTATATGGTCTAATGTATCTTTCGCTTCCTACAAGAAGTAAGTAAATTGAAGTACGATAACACATGTACTTGATGTTGGTTGTTAATTGAATATTGGTTCGTAAATCTTTAATCTCATTAAATCAGTATCTATGCGAGAATACATTAGCAGTTAGGTTCAAATTATCATGACCGCGACCTTACAAGAAGGAGATCAAAGATTACGCCTCTTTCTGTCGTTGAAGATACAAGAAGCACAAAATCCCATGAGACGTGTGTACTTAATGACCACACATTCATCGTTTAGTAAAAGATGCATCTCTATAGATTTTTCACCAACGTGGGCAACATTGCGGATGAATCAAAAGAATCTGCCTGTCCTGTAAATCCTTTTGGTGAAATCATCCAAACCAATGGTCGTGTTTTCCCTAAGAATCTCATCCTTGTTTCTGAGAGTTACACTAATTATTCAATAAAACTTATAGTAAATTGCTGTAGTGTATATTAATTAAACAGTAATTTGAATTAGTAATTGATTATCTTTATGTTACGGTCTACCGTTCACTTTAACTGTTGGTTAAAGATATATTATTTTAAGCGGTACTGGTAGCCTTGAAGTCTGCAGTATTAGTTAAATAAATAACTATTTATGTTCCAGGTTTAAGACTAAAGGCTGTTTTTTAAAATTTACAGAATAAAAAATAAGACTCACAACGCATCTTTTATAATTGTTTTCACAAAGGAGTGTTGGCGGTTTACCGCCGAAGACCACATATTCGTCAAATCCATTTACAAACCCTATGATGTATGCACAATAATAACCTAGTCGTGTTGTTTAATAACCAGCTTAACATAATTGAAGAAAGCATTGTATGATGCACGTGCTACTAGTAACTTGATATACGCAGCTAATTTCAAAAATAATTGACCACAGTGATTGAATTCGATTAAGTTACATTCTACTAGAGCAAATTAGCGTGGAGCTAATAATACTATTGCTTCATGAAACCCATTAATTACCCACGAGTATACAGCTCATATCTTATTGCAATATTATATTAATCTGACGAGTTTTGATAAAGAACTTCCTCTTAAAACTTTTATAAACGAGCAAGTGATCAAAATGCATCAGTTGTCACGCTTTGATATAGTTTGTGACTCGGCAAATAACACATTTGTTTATATTTTACTGGAGTAACCTTACGAAGTGAATTGACGGCGGTCAGTAGTATTTAAGAAGGCTACGCAATTATTAACGAGTCAAACCTTCGGTTCAGAGGCTCGCGGCCGGCCGCAGCCGCCATTCACAATACAGTGCACATTTGAAAACTTTATTTTCTTCGAATAAAACTTCGTGTTGAGTGAAAGAAGATAAAGGGAAAATATCAAAATGCCTGCTGATTCAGATCTTATTGTACCCGATGGGGAGCATCGAGGTGTGGACAAGGATAACTACAAGTCACTAGCAGATAGATCGAAGCATGAAGATTTTATCAGGCGAGCTGTGGACCTGTTGGTTGAACGTGTGGTCTTCGGAAGGGCTTCGAGGACGTCAAAGGTTGTGGAGTGGGCCTGTCCTGACGACATCAAGAAAGCGATAGATTTGAAGCCGAGGGATTCGCCAGTTTCTCATGATGAGCTGCTGGCTCTTATGGCTGATGTGAGTTTTGAATATTTTTTGGTATTGAGTAATTTTAATTGATGAATGTAGGTTGGGAAAACTTTGTTTTATCTTTATTTGTGAGTTTTACTGCTTTTGTTTTGGGACAGTCTATGATCATTACTTAGAACTTCTTATTATACCTATTTATCGATATCAAAAATCGTAGTTTGTTAATCGAGAAAATATTTCTGATGAACAATGTCAATAAAATCTTAATCAGAACATTTTGAATAAAAAGTATTTCCATTGTAATCGTAATCAATGTTTAAAACTATTAACGTTAAACTCGTTAGCTATAACCTACTTATTTTTCCAGGTTGCTCGCTACTCTGTCAACACAGGACATCCATACTTCGTCAACCAATTGTTTTCATCGGTCGATCCTTATGGTTTGGTTGGTCAGTGGCTGACTGATGCTTTAAACCCTAGCGTTTATACCTTCGAAGTGGCTCCGGTGTTCACTCTAATGGAAGAGGAGGTTCTTCGTGAGATGAGGGCTATTGTGGGGTGGCCAGAGGGTGAAGGCGATGGCATATTCTGTCCAGGAGGTTCCATGTCCAACGGTTATGCTATCAGCAGTGCACGGCACTACTTCTATCCTGATGTTAAGGTTAGTTGTTTTTTTTTCTATTTCACTTAATGGTTTTGTGTGAATTTCGAATATATCGTTTTAAGATATACCTATGCCAGGAGTAAAGTTATGCCAGACGTAAACTTCGAAAAAGTTATTGTATATCTGAAGCTAATACTCCTTGTAACTTAAGACGGTGTTTATTTTGTAAGGTGGTTAGTCTAGGTAGGATAATTACGGTGACAACGGAAAAGTCCAATGACATGATTCATTATACTTTAACGAATTGGTAGAGAATTGTAACATATCATCAAGCCTTTAATCCCCAAGGAGTTATTAGACAGACATATTTTTATTTATTAAAAGAAAGTAAAGTTTAAAGATATTGTGAGATATTCAGTACCTGCCAATATCAATGAACTGCAAATTTGTAGCCTCTAGCACGACCTTACAACTTTAATTGACAAAATCGATCCCCTTCGCTCACTTGTTCAATGCATGGTTATTACCATCCGGTATAAATTACAACAGGTTGTTAGATAAAACATATTTTATAAACTGATATGGTCACTAACACTATCAATAACACTAAAAACGAGATAGTTACCATGTTTACTATTTGTTTTGAGTCAACTGTGTATAACCGAAAAAGTGTTGTAAAAAGTTCGCGAACGGACACAGTGAGTTTCGTGTGTTCGGAAGAGAATCGAGTTGTGAGGACAGTGATAGTGGTATGCAACGAACAAGAAAGAGAGTGAACCGTTTTGTCTGCTCATAAACACCCACCCGCAATTTCTTCAGATGATTCGTGATCATGGCGTTTGCAACGGCGCCGAAATATCGTGAACTCAAAACAAATTGTAAACATGCAAATAGAATCATGGAAAAAAACCCGTTTTTAGTGTTAGTTATTGATAAATTATATTTTATCTCGCTTTGCACTCGTTCATTATATAGATTGCCAGTTTTGCAGGAAGTATAACCGTTCGGTGGTTACCTTAACCCCGATACACCGATCATTATGATCGCGTGCCGTGGTTTGAGTAAACCTTGGTATTTTTGTAATAAAAAAAAACTTAGTGCTCAAGTTGGGCTATCCTTTGACTACATCTAAATCATTATGGGTAGAAGAGTGTGTGTACAACCAAAAATTGTGCATGTGGTTTTAGCCTATAATTAATTACTACACTTATAAGTGCAGGTAAAACGAAATTATAAATGTACTGTGTTAACAATTGTTGGCTAACCAAATAAATAAAGAGTATTCAGAGGGAATGGGGGTCTACTAGAGTTTCGACTAATGAAGTGTCTCGTGAATAAATAATAATTGTCACTTGTGTCAATTTTGGAATTAGGTTGAGTAATCCTTGCCGAGGATGATTCTTGGAGGAGTGACCATCAATAACATACTGAAAACTCTCCGTGCCTCATAAAGAACGTTAAACAGTTGTTCCGAGCTGTCATAAACCTTTGTCAAGCGTTACGGTTAGGTTAGGTATGAATCATCAACGTAAACTGATGATGAACATGATGAACAATGATAACTGGTATTCAGTTTCACCCTATAAGAGTAGATGCCGACCCCATTGTAGTTTGGCAAGACGGAAGATGAAATGATTCGAGTAGCAGCTCATTCCCTGTGCGCTTTTTTGGGAGAACGTGCGATCGTGGAGTAGAGATCGGCCAAACTTGTGGCCTTTTGGCCGGGCTGAAATCAGTCGGGGGTGCGCGCGAATGCATTATGTCCCGGGCCCCCGATTCATGGTAGTAATTAGGAACAGTGACGTTTTAGTTGGTAAGAGTCCGACATAACGGATATGGATGGACGGATATGGGGAAATTCTCAGGGATGCACAATGAGACGAATTTTCCCATAGCAAAACTAAAGGACCAGATCGGTATTCGTCTTGACACCATCAGCTTTTGATATAACTGGGTGTTTGTGGGATTCCTGTTCCGACGTAAATAGCTAGATCGTCTTAGTATCTTATCAGAAAAGCATGTCAATATTTGAATTAACAGTCGTCATGCTCCCGATTCCCTTGTCAATTGAGAGATCTGTCAATATACATTGACTACTAGGTCAAGAGATTCATCGGCGTTTATCTATATCATGATGTCAACTATAACGGATGTAAAAATTCTCTTAACGAAGTTGAAAGGTACTTGTTCGCCCCGTCATTGTGATTTTTTTTTGTGCGGAACGTACCTGGTAAATTTCTACTTACGGATATATTGGGCGTTAAAGTTCCAACCTTTTCATATGCTTTTAAATATAGGTTTTTAATGTTATACATTTACTTTAAATACCAGCACAATTTTTTGAGCTTTGATTCCAACCGAAAAACGACCCTTAAAAAATCTTTTCCCAATAATCTATATACTATAGTTATATATATATATATTTATATATAATTATAGCTGAAGAGCTTGTTTGTTTGCCTGCTTGAACGCGCTAATCTCAGGAACTACGGATCCGATTTAAAAAAATCTTTCAGTGTTAGATAGCCCATTTATTGAGAAAGGCTATAGGCTATATATCATCACGCCACAACCAATAGGAGCGGAGCAGCAATTAAAATGTTGCGAAAACGGGGAAAATGTGACGCAAACGAAGTTGCGCGGGACAGCTAGTATTTAATACTTTTATGTTACTTAATTTGATGTGCAGAATGCTTAATTCTTCATCAAGGGTCCGTTTACTTTAATCTAATTAGATCAGCTACTCGATTTAGCAGATTTTCATTACTTCCTAGTCAGTTATGTGTGCTAAGATTGGCTCTATTAAATCCAACATACAATGGATGTTGTTAATTTAAACTTGATTGAGTAATGGTCGTACATGATGGAAATTTTTATCGTATTGACGATTCGATCATTGTGATCTAAATAAGCTTGTTACTAATTTGAGTAACCATCCCAAAGAATCAATACTTTGCATAATGGTTCACGTGACTGCAGACATTTGTGAATAAGTATTGCCAAATTAGTATTTGCAGTATCTAATACCTAGTCATTTTTTCAGCAATCTTTATTTGTGATGCTAATCATTTAATTTAATTACATGGCAAGATAAAACGAAGTTAATAACTTCGTTTTATCTTGCCATGTAATTAACGATGTTTTAAAAAAAAAATATTTATAATAAAACGAATAGTAACAATTCCGTTTTAACGTTAGAATTTAATTACAGCGTTGGCAATGACCTTGACCTAAAATTAGGGAAAAAAATAATTTTGAGTCTAGTCAAGATTGTAATCTTTGGTGCTAATTTTACTTTTACCCGACTGCCAAGGAAGGGTTATTATTAAGTAATTAAATTGAGCACTGAATGATTTTATGAGGAAACGAATGTAATGGAATCAAAAATGGAATTCTGAAACCTACTCCCACAGGTGGACTTGTCCCACAAACGGAAGGAAACATTTTATGCTGTTCATGATTATGAATTACATAAACGTTTTCTATTTTCTATTAAAACGTCACAACGATTACATGCACTAGAAACAAATTCTATTGGTAACCCAGAATGGTGTGATCGATTGTTAATATTTTTGTGAGGTTACTGAATATAATTTATAAGAAAATTGCATATAATTAATGCTTAATGATGGTTATGAGGTCGAGGACGCATCATTCAACATCAGTAACCAAGTGTTGAAGCGTAAATGAAGAAAAGTTTATAATGTCCAGCGGTAGGCTGGGCTGTCTTTGGCTGACTTGATCATCATCTGCTTAGCCTTTTCCCAAACTATCTTGGGGTCGGCTTCCAGTCTAACCTGATACAGCTGAGTACCAGTACTGACTATTGTAAAGACTGTCTATCTGATCTCCACAACTCAGTAACTGGGTAATACGATATTCCTTGGTAAGACTGGATGTCATACTTTTGGCTTCTAATTACCTACTCGTAACGACTGTCAAACATCTCCAAATCACAGCCGGGACCAACTGCTTAACGTGCTTTTTGAGGCACGGAGGAAACTCGGTATGTAATTATGGTCACCCATCCATGGACCAACCTCGGCAAATACAGCTTAACTTTAAAGATCGATCCGTGTGGCTGTTATTATTTCTTTTATTATTTAGCTCCTCAATGGAAAGGAAATTTACAACTTACTTTAGTGCTTTTTTTTTGCACCACTGCTGGGCAAAGGCCTCCCCCGTTCCATTTCAACTGAATGATTGATCAACCTGATTATTCATATCTTATACACTAGTATAAGATATGAATAATCAGGTGCACCTTGCCAAAACTGAAGGGCAAATTGCGATCTTAACAGGATAAAGTCAATTTGTTACGTGACTACTTTACTTGTATCAAATCATGTATTGTTAAAGAAATGTGCAATTGTTCGTACGTATATACGGTCATATTTAAGCCTTCCGTATCATTGACAGGTTCGATAGTACCTACACGGTATTTTTTTTTTGGAAAAGCATTGTATTATTTATCAGACCGGACGATCTGAATAGTTTCCGTAAGACCTGGAAGGACGCGTGGGTTCGGAGAAGTGGAAGAAGTCGAGGGAGGAGCCCAGGAGAGGGACTGAATAGGCTAGGAAAAAAAACGTAGATTTAGACGCTACCTGCTGTACTGGGCGGAAGGAGACATTGTCGCGGCGTACAAACTTGAATGATTACCACATTTCACCATACAGTAGAAATTTTCAATCGACAATTAAAAAAAAAACTACACTACTTGTAACAGTAGTTTTTTTTTTTAACCGAAACGGAAAGTTACTGTCAAAAAGTAGTAACAGCCGATTTTTTTAAAATTTAGAATCATGTACCTACTTACTGAAAACGTTGTAACCGTTTGTGCGTCGATCCGTCTTCTTCCTCTCTATATAATAATATTATTTAGGTTGTTGTGCTCCTAGGGCTGCGGGTTGTTCGAAAGAGATACCGTGCCCCTGGAACACAAAGGGCTAAGAAGGAACATGGATGGGTTTTAGTCAGTACAAGTCTGACACTCCCTTCCGCTCCGCCCAGAGCGGAAGAAGTCATCTGATGATGTCCCAACCTAAAAAAAAAAAAAGGTTGTTGTGCTCCACATTTGTACGGGCCTACTCCAGTTGTGGACTGCGACAGGCTCAGATTGATAATTGATAAAAAATCCGTAAAATTTTACGAACCTCGGTTTTATCTGTTCGGTAAATTTATCTTAGGAGATACAACTACGATTGTACATATCCCCCTAAGATTGCCTCCAGCGTTCATAACTTCACTGATGTGCTGAACTTTATAAATGAACATGGCCTACATTGTTTGACAGACCTAATAGTATTAGATCTACTCAAGTTTTGGGACTTGCAAGGAATTTGCGGAATTAGGTTGCGTAGGTCAAATTCCTCGGATTCCCAATTAATTGGTTAGTTAGTCGGTATGTTATTGGTTATCTTCAGTGGATAGACGTTGGGTACCTACCCAGACTACCTACTAGTGATAACTAAATTCTAAGTTTCCAGTTTTTGGAAGATCAGTAAAATACCTACGTACAAAATTTCGACTAGGATGGCTAGATCCCAAAAGGAAACATGATGTTGAGAACAAAAAGAGGACAGTGATGTGGCAACCGTTTCTGCTCGACCATTTAATAAATCCAAATTTGTAATTTTTAGGTTTCGTAGACTCCCTGCCTAGTTATTCCAAAGTTGGACTTGCTAATATTTTGTGAAGTAGAACTTTTCTATGCACAACATGATCTTTTGCGTCATGGGCCTTTTTTGTAGATACATAAACATTTTTGTATAGTAGTAGTTTGTTTTAATATTATTTAATTTATGAAAATGCTTTCTCTCTCCAAATTCACTTATTTGCTGTGCCCGACAGGGTCCATATGATCTAATTATAAGTTTACCACCTAAGAATAACATGTGGAATGCAATATAAGTATTGAGTATTGAGTAAAATTAAACCAATATTGGAGGTACTTAGATGAAACCAGAAGCAAGAAATTGAACAGATATCCGCTCATTTCCGTCACACTTATGCAAACTGCAATTAGTATCAGTGGCAGTCCTTGCTTTTTTATTGTATTAAAGAAGTAATTTCCGCTTTGCTAATGCATGCGTGTAGGCACATAATACGTAGGTAAGGATTTTATAAAGTTCTTCGCGAAGGGTATCCGCGTAGTTTGAGGCCATATACAAGTTTGTGCAATTACGATCAGACAAAAGTAATTGTCGGTGTTGCAAATAGTTTGCACTGCTGATTTTGTTGTTAGATAAAATAATATTATTTACGTACATGCACTTAAATAGCCTCTACAACTGGTGATATCTAAAACGTTTGGTGCACTCTGGGGTTTAGGCAAGTCAGTGGCATTCACTTTTAAATGTATAAGCATTTTGTATTTAACAACTTAACTAACATAAGATGTCAATTCAATACATTTTTGACTTTCCGATTTTATTATTCTCGCTGGTAAAATGTCCCTGTTCAGCCAGTTTTGCTAGTATCTTCACTGAACAGTTCAAATCACGGCATCAGCTATTGTCTTAGAGGTGAAGACAACCTACAGGGCTATATAGGGCTGTATAGGCCTATAGGGCTACATAGCTTGGTTTAAAATTGACTAATTTTAATAACTTTTAAATCAACCTACTCTATCACTTATCTACGAGATTTCTTCCGTGATTTTCGCAAATTGTGAGCTCCCGATATTTTGCGCTATAATCGCGGGATGACATCGAGAGCTCACAATTGTTGAAAATCGCGAATAGTTGTAAATCAAAGCACAGCAAAGGAGTGGAACTCTCTGCCTGCGTCTGTGTTTCCGAATGATTACAACCCTAATCTCTTCAAAGTTAGAATAAACAGGCTTCTTTTGGGTAAGCTCGTACCATCGTCGACGTTGTCTCTGTCATCTCTGACCTAGACCAGAGTCAAGAGCAAACCCATCGCAAATAAAAAATAACCGTGAAAGCTTAAAATAATAGCTTTTAAATAGTCTCATACTCCAACATACATTCTGTCTCTACCACGCAGTCCTTTCCTATGCCATTGATTTAGACAGCATTAGCTACGTTACCTATATTGTCATATTGTTGAGTGGATGAATTTTTCAAAGTGCATTACTAATTTCCATCAAAATCCTCTGAAGTGTTTTAGCATTTAAAGCGCTGATTCTGATTTGACACTTGTTCCCTCCTGAAAATCCTTGTGAAAGTCAAGAACGGCACACTTTATTAAGTAAAAATAATGTGAGCAAGTACATTCATGATGATAGGTACATTATTAAAAAAATTAAAACTTAACATTCAGTAAAGATCACAAGTTAATTATCAAACTATTCCAGACGAGATAGCAAATTAATCTAATCTGCCAATTCTAATTATGCTGACATTGCATGATTACTCAGAAACTTAATATTGAGAAGCTTAAGTATTCAACAACAATAGAATTATTTAATTTTCGAAATCTTTGTTTTACTTTTTTTAGTAATTTGAAGATATTACAGGCACAAAAGACACCAATTAAAACTTATAGCAATTAAAATCTTTCATATGTCTAAGTAATAGTTTTCTTTCACGAGTAGTAAATGTCGCCCATTGTGTTCTTTTTTTTTTGGCTAATTGAATCAATTTGGGGTAGAAATCAGTTTCAGTGTAACACTTTGGTCCATATCTCTAAAGGTTGCCTTATAAAGAGCACCTCATAGATTACCACTCCTACCGTGACGTCTTAAAACATTATTGTTTTACTCCTTTCAGTGTGGAAAAGAGATGGCGCTAGACATTCTGTATAGCTCCGTCTCTTTCCCACACTGGAATAAGAGCAAAACAATACTGCTTTAAGAGGTCATGGTTGGCCAGCTGGTGCCAAGGTCCAACCGCAAATACAAACCTGACCAAAAAAGAGACTCTCTCTTGTTCGTCCTCGTGCGGGATGAATGCTCACTCTTTTCAGTTTCAAACACTTTCAAGCGACTTCTCAGGTTCGCATGTCAAATTTAATATTTCACAAATCTAACGTAACCTCATTAATTTCAGAGCAAAGGCGTCTACGCAGTACCAAGACTAGTACTCTTCACATCAGAACTAGCCCATTACTCCACCAAAAAACTGGCAACCTTCATGGGGATCGGCGGAGATAATTGTATCATGGTCAAAACTGATCAAGCTGGCAAAATCATCGTAGAAGACTTGGAAGCAAAGATCGTTTCTGCTATCGAAGATGGTGCTAGCCCGTTCATGGTGACGGCTACTGCTGGTACCACTGTGTATGGTGCTTTTGATCCTCTGGTCGAAATATCTGCAGTGTGCAAGAAGTATAATATGTGGTTGCATGTTGATGCTGCGTGGGGAGGTGGTGCCTTGATGTCCAAGAAGCATAGACATCTACTGAATGGAGTTGAATTGTAAGTATTGATTCATTAGTAGATCTGAACTGAATTCATTAAGCAGCTGCTCCATGCTATCAGCTGCTTAATGTCATATTAAAAGTTATGGTAAGCGAGTTTAAACTCGCTTACCATAACTTTTCAAACGAAAGAAAACGTTGCATTTATAAAATCTGTTAGTAGCTATTATACATAGATCAAACCACTAGATTGATGTTCAAGTCAACTTACAAAAGTTATTCGGGAAATTGTCCTTTTACATATTTACAAAATTAGCGTATAAATCTACACCTCCTCCTTTCATTATACGAAAACAAAACAAAACGTTAAAATTTCTAACAATTTCGCAGGGCTGACTCGGTGACGTGGAACCCTCACAAGCTCTTAGCGGCGCCGCAACAGTGCTCCACCTTCCTAATTAGACACAAGAATGTCCTCACAGACTGCCATTCATGCAACGCCAAGTACCTCTTCCAGAAGGACAAATTCTACGACACTACTTATGACACCGGAGACAAACATATACAATGCGGCCGGAGAGCTGATGTACTGAAGTTTTGGTTCATGTGGAAAGCTAAAGGCTCCGAAGGATTTGAGAAACACATCGACGCGCTTTTCGATAACGCCGAATTCTTCACTGAACACATTCGACAAAGAGAAGGCTTCCAACTAGTACTGGATAAGCCAGAGTGTACCAATATCATGTTCTGGTACGTACCACGCTGCCTCCGTGGTCATGAGAATGAGCCAGACTACAAAGAAAGGCTGCACAAGGTCGCCCCGAAAATAAAAGAGCGAATGATAAAGGAAGGAAGCATGATGGTGACCTACCAACCACAAGGCGACCTCGTCAACTTCTTCCGTATCGTTTTCCAAAACTCCGCTCTAGATCACAAGGATATGGTCTATTTTGCTAACGAGTTTGACAGACTCGGCAAAGACATGATAGTTTGAATATTATTACTAATATTTAATTATTACTACCTAATCGTAAAACTGTACGAATGTCAGTTGACCTGTGATTATGTTTAAAGAATTATAAGATTCGATTGATTACGTAGATTTAACGAATTTAGAGAAGTTCTTGTGATTATTGTAAATGTACTGTAAATAAATTATTTAGAGTTTTAATATGTTTATTTTTCGCCATAGTGTGATTTTCAGCAAAGCCTCATAAATAATGATTGCAATAAAAATAACGTTTCTGTAGGCATTATCATCACTGATGATTTGTGGTTACATTACAAAATAAATGAACCTTGGATTCATATTTATCATTTCAATTTTAATGAAATGGGTTTTCAGTTATACCGTGGATCGTTCTTTGCTTTGTGGTAGTTTGTTTCGAGACAGTAAAATTATTATTGCGAGTACAAAATGGAAAAAATAAAGTAATTTTTACTTTATTTTTTCCATTTTGTATTCGCAATAATAATTTTATTGTCTCGTAAAACATCAGTTTATACAAATCACATTTTTAAAAACAGAATGGAACATTTATTTCTAATATCGAACCAAATAAATGTAGCAAAACGTTCTTTGAATTTGTTGTACGGGATAAACATTAATGAGCAAGAATAAATATAAAATTCTACATAAAATTAATACTTACGTAACGTAATATTCTCTGTTTGATAATCGGGGAATAAAATGAATACGTAGAAAGTATCATCGGATTTAATTTGCTCGTTCCGTGTTTGAAATTGAAAAAGCAAGGTAAAGTTTTCTGATTTAATTTTATTTCATTTGAGAAGGATTCACTACATTTATTTGAATTTGGAAAAT
Organism: Cerastis rubricosa; assembly: GCA_949152445.1. NCBI lineage: Eukaryota > Metazoa > Arthropoda > Insecta > Lepidoptera > Noctuidae > Cerastis > Cerastis rubricosa. The sequence goes on along the minus strand of OX424542.1, from coordinate 8,389,291 downwards.
TATGAATAGAACATTAAGTAAAATAGTATTTAACGTATTATAAAAAATAAAACTTTATGTTTTAAATAGTTTTTAGGGTTCCGTAGTCAACAAGGAACCCTTTTAGTTTCGCCATGTCCGTCTGTCTGTCCGCGGTTTAGCTCAAAAACTATTGGTACTAGAAAGTTGTAATTTGGCATGAGTATACACGTTAATGACGCCGAAAATAAAATTTTGAAAAAAAAAAACAGTTATTTAGGGTACCTCCCCTACATGTAAAGTGGGGACGATATTTTTTTTTTCGTCTTTCCCATAGTGTGGCATATCGTTGGAAAGGTCTTTCAAAAACATTAGGAACTTGGGAAAACCATTTTTTGATTAAGTAAACCGTTCGTGACTTATCAAGCTTTAAAGTACCAATTTTCGTTAGGGTCAAGTGTCCCCCCCTCTACAGACTAAACGGTTGTAGTTAGAAATACAAATGTCACGGAAGTAGTACCTATTTATAACGAAGTTTAAAGGAAAAGTATCACACTTAAGTGGGCTTTACAAGTTTACGAGTAATAGTCGACCAATTGTATTTGATTTTCGGCTTGCATACAACACCGAACAGCAAATATAACCTAATGGCAGTCCTCAATACATTGACAGATGGGTCCCTAGGTAATATGACCGAGCGCAAATTAGCCCCAAGTGTATTAATGGGTTATTTACATGATCATCTGTCAACATTTACGATAGTTGACCAAATGATTTGGACCGAATATCAACCCCTGTGGAATCCCTCGGGTCACGTTAGAGGTAGACCATAATATTAATAACTCAAAGCCAATTTATCAGCAGATTTTTTTATATGAAACCATCAATTGCAATTGATTCTGGTTTCAATATTCGTTGTGAGGTCATAATTAATAATGGTGCTTGTTTACTTATTCAAAAGCTTTAAGTAATTACTTTTTCTGCATTTGGGATCGCAACCAGCGTTCATGTATGACCGGATGTATGAACGTAGACGAGGTAAAAGGAGTATTTATGGATCGTAGCAGGTGCCATTCAGTTCTGCCTACCCCCTTAGAAAAGGCAAGAGTTTTTGTGTGGGATTATCTGGTTAGTTATTATTTCGTGACGGAGAGAAATCGATAAATATTCTGAGACCCGTTGTTTGATTAATATTGGATGTAGTTCTTCATGTCATATATGACCGAAAACCCCGTGATCGCGCAAAAAAATACGATTGTACCCCGACCAAAAAAGAGGGGTGTTATAAGTTTGACGTATGTATCTGTGTATCTATGTGTCTGTCTGCGGCAACGTCGATTTCGATAAACTTACACAGGTCTGGTCGATTCGAAATTTGAAATCTTGTCACTTGTCACCATGGGCATCGCCAGGATGGCGGGCGGCTGCCTCCCTGCCCCCCCCACTCCCCCCTAAAGGGTCAGGTTTTCTTTTAAGTTGTAACTTTACCTGTTCGTTAATTGTCAAGAAGAGGCACAACACCGATAAAAGTAGAAGGACTGGGGGAGGCCTTTGCCCAGGAGTGGGACAGTCAAGGCTAAGAAAAAATAATATAAGCTTAAAAACCCCGAAATAACAATTAAATTAGGAGGTGGTTTTTATTAAAAAAAGTAACAAAATGTGGTACTATAAAAGTCTTGAGAACGTTTTAGGATGTGCTAAATAGTGTTCATGATTAGTACTGTAATGGTGTTGTAAACGCTTACAGAACCCCAAAGAGGCCCTAGTTTTATCACTGATTTATTCTATAATCATAACATAAAGGCTCTTACGGTGATAAATCGGTTCTATAGTTGAAATGTTGCAACGTATTTTTCACAAATTTGTACTATAAAAGTAACCAAAACATGTGCTATTTTGCACCGTAAATAATGCCAGTGATCTTTTTTATCACACTTGTTCGCCAGTTCGCCAAGAAAACAAAATATATCAAAATAAGTTATGCTGCATGTCATTTGCCATTGTTTCTTAACGTTACATGTTATAATAATGACATACTACAAAACATTCATGGGCTGTTACTGTGCCATAACTTGCACTTGCGAAAATAATTGTATCGGTAGAATCAGATGCTGATTTCAAATTTAACAATGCGCCTTCATAATTTTCGAATTTTAATTAATAAAATAAAGGCTTGTCCCGATTATGGCTGCAATAGTACACATTTGCTCCAGCCGTGCTGCTTATGTGCTATCAGCAGCAGAAAAACACAGCCATATTTACACCGAAAACGCTTTAGTTTCGTAGCAATGACACAAAGTCACTTATAGAGCTATTTAGAATATAATTTATTTAGCAGCTGCACCAGAAGTCGCTATGGTACTATTTAGTACTATAGATGACTTTCCGTGACTTTTTCAGAACTAGCCCCATAGTGATGTTGAGAGAGCTTTTAAGAAGTTAAAAGGTTACGTAACGGTTGTGCAAGGTACGTTTATAGTGCTGACTGATCCTGTAATAGTGTTTTCTATACTGCTACAATACTAGTACTATAAAAGTTATTTTGACGCATTATTAGTGCAAAATAGATACATAAAAGTGTCAGCAAGGTCGCCTATAGTACTAAATAGTACCATAATTGCTTTTTTCTTATCTATTACAGTGTAACACTTTAAATATTCTTTTGTGTGGTCCTGTAAGCGATCTAAGAACTAAATTACTTAAATGCTCTATAATCTTAGAGAACCAAAACACTTTGTTCAAAGCCGTAATAGTACAAGTTATCACAGTGGTTCCCATTATAGGCCTACTATATCACTGTTTGGTGTTAAAATGCCTTAGTTAAAGAACCTTTTGTTACTTGGGTAGCTAGATTGATGTTTTTTCGAATAATCGATATAGCAACTTTCATCGAGATTGTTAGAAACGTTTTCAAGAACGTGATACATATTGCTCATATCAGAGAATAGTATAATTGAACAGTATATTTTATTAAATTCTATTTCTTTCTATTCCGCAGCCTATTTTATTTATTCAGTCGAAGTTAATAGGTTGAAATAAATGACCCGTATTTAACATAAGTCTACCTCATCAGGAAAAATAATACAAAAGCAGGCGTTCACAATTGAAAGCAAATAATTAAAATTCACATTTACACTGAAACGCGCTTTACAGTGTCGGGCGAGTAATAAAAAGTTAAAAAAGACGTTAAAAATAATATGAATTTGTTTTCATGGTTGACTGAATACGTAAATAGGTCAATTCTTTATAGCTTGTTTTTCTTTTTTGTGCCTTTTCAGTATAAACGTATAAATTTTCTTTGTATTATAAATTGAGGTCATGCGAGTGATGTTTAAGTTCCATGTAATAGGGGGCGAGCTTATTGACAACAACCGGGCACACATCCAGAGTCCGTGGCTACTACTGAGAAATTCCTGATGGAAAAATCCAATATCACTTTGTCCAACCCGGGAATGGATCCCGGGAGGATCAATTCGCCTTGTAGCAAGCAATGGCTGACGTATGGAAAGGATTTTTCAATTTCTTTTCAATAATTACAAGATTAAAGTGAGAATAATGACGCGACTTTGACGGTAGATGGAGCCTGGATACTAGGCCTGGAAACTTGTTTAAACTTAAAAAAATAAAGTAAATGTTATTTGATCCTCGTCACCGAGGGAGGTCTAGAAAATCTCACGTTTTTCTCGCTCGTCACGTTTTTTTTAAAGAACTGTACCCCTCACTAGGAATTTCTGTTGTATCGTGGGTGCGTTTACAAACATTAAAACTCACATACACAAACAGCCAGACCCGGAACAACTATCTGTAGGCCTTACAAATATTTGTTCCGTGCGGAAATCGAACCTGCGACACGCAGCGCAGCAGTCAATCGCTTAGCCACTGCGCAAACTGTGCCGTCAAAAGTCAAAAGAGGCACCAAGTGCGTCAAGTTAGAGGCATTTGTGCGTGATTGGTCGAAGAAAGCCATACAGAGGAAAGAGTGGAAGGCTATTGGGGAGACCTTACTTGACCCAACCGTGGCACAACATAGGCTAAGGAAAAAAAGGTAATATACGAAAAAATAGCACCATCCCTTATCTTCCCGTAGGTGTCGTAAGAGGCGACTAAGGGATTTGCCAGAGAATGGGCAGCAGCGTTCTCTGTGCTATTGTAACAACCGTACTGCGATCGCCAACCCGCCTGCCAAGCGTGGCGATTATGGTAGAACCCCCCAAAATATCTATGTTACGACACTTGGGGGAGGCCTATGTCCAGCAGTGGACGTCTTTTGGGCTGAAATGATGATGATGATGATGATACGAAAAGAAATTGGATTAATATTTTATTTACAATTCACCAGTTCGTATAAAATAATGTCAATATTAGCTCAGATATAAATAAATTACAACATCACAAAGTTTCTTAAATGATTACGATTACACACAGTTAAATCTTAAATCTATCAGATCATTAGTTTATCACATCTTCTTCGGGCACTTCCTCTAGAGGTATCTCTTCGCAATTCAGCTGAAAAAGATACAAAGAAAGGATTAATTAACTTACTCGATAAGAAACGATTGCAAGCTGATCGGATCTCTTCAATATGTTTACTGGGAAACTAAGTTTCTGATGCAGACAGCTTAAAACTTTAATTAATTGGATTTCAATTAGTGCTCGTTTAATGTTCAGTGGTGCAAACAAGCATTTACAAGAATGGGTACTAACAAAGAGGTCCGAAGAAAAGATGGATAGACTGTATGAATGGTTATACCAAAATCAAAGTATTTATTTCAAGTAGGCCAGTGACAGGCAATTGTCGAAACAAAGATAAGAACAAAATTATGCTACAGTCCCAGTCACATCACATAATAACTGTGAAAGTACGGAATTTCCCATTCAAAAGCGTAGATCTGTCATCATCTGCCTAGCCTTTTTCCCAAACTATCTTGGGGTCGGCTTCCAGTCTAACCGGATGCAGCTGAGTACCAGTATTTTACATGAAGCGACTGCCTATCTGACCTCCACAACCCAGTAACTGGGTAATACGATACCCCTTGGTAAGACTGGATGTCAGACTTTTAGCTTCTGACTACTCGTAACGACTGTCAAAGTTCTAGAAATGACAGCCGGGACCAACGGCTTAACGTGCTTTCCGAGGCACGGAGGAAACTCGATATGTAATTATATTCACCCATCCATAGACCAACATCGGCAAGCGCGGCTTAACCTTGAAGATCGACCTGGGCGGCTGTTATTATTTAGCCACGAGCTCCTCAAAAAGCGTAGATCTGTATGGAGAAGAATGCGCAAGAAATGGACAATCTTTTAAAATAATGCGGTCAGGAAGTGAAAACTCTATGATGACGGCTAATCAAGATCAGCGTCAACCTCAAATTAATAAGGACCCAGAAAGGAGATTGATATAGTCCAGTGGTGAATTCTTCAAAAGCCTCATTTTAAACTTGTGTCCAAGGGCGCAAAATTGTTGCTATTTATGTTGTCGTCAATACTTTAATGAGATATTTTTCATTCAAAGTGAGCTCATTATAATTATTAAAGCTAGACCACAAAAATTACAACTAATCGTGGAAAAATTAATTGCTGGCGATTATTATATAAAATATTCATTCAGGATAAATACTAGTAAGAGTTTAAAGGTGGTTTCATACGATCACGGCGTCTGTATCAGCAATTTGTCGCAGCCTTAACCTTATTGGCGGGGTTCTAACCGAAGAAATCGTCGTACGAAAACTTGCTAGTGGCGTTCATATAGTTCGGCAAACGTGTACATACACGTAATAAGTAAGTCTAATAACCAGTCTTACCAAGGGGAATCGTATTACCCACTAACTAACTGTGTTTTGGAGGTCAGATAGGCAGGAGCTCTATGTAAAATACTGGTATTCAGCTGCATCCGGTAAGACTGGAAGCCGACCCCAACATACTTGGGATAAGGATAAGCACATGATGATGATGAACTTGTACGCCGTGCTCGTGGTCGCTCGATCAATCATTTAGGACGCAGGTATAATGTTGTGATAAAGTCGCGTATTATGTCGCTGGAATAGTCGCTGTGTGTTACTGCCTTAAAGATCAGAGAAATAATGATTGAGTATTAAAGTATGCTCCACGTAATATCTTACCAATATTTCATCATTAGGTACTCTAGACAGCAGATCAAGTATTTCATTATTCGGTACTCTGTTGGGTCGTAATATTTTTCTCGTGAACTTGTGAATTCCTGCAACGAACAATGGATTGTCAATTTATTTCTTTGTTTAATGTCTTCTACAAAACCGATTTATTGTTTTTGTAATCTAAGTAATTGTACAGATGTAGGTTTTGCAAAACAGGTCGTTAAAAATTATGAAACTTTAGTATTTTGCTATTCTCTAAGGTACCACAAATACTAAGTTGGTTTATTTTCTTAATAATCTGGAAGAAGTCTAGTTAAAAGATAATCTAAGGGTAAATTTTCTAAGCACCTGATCTAGTTTTACTAACAAATGCAAATTAAGAATAACTTACCCCAAAACATAAATATGTATTTGGTGGGAATCATAAACATCACGAATGCGATAGCCAAAATGATGAAGATCGCCAGAAGACTCAGGAATGGTACTGTGAAGTTGAAGAGACTGCGAACAAAATAATTCAAAAGATTATTTCAGTGCATTTTTTTTTGTTCCGCTGAGAAGTGCGGTTGCTGAGTCTTAAGACCTAAGCTCGATACCAGAGTAAGGAAATTCCCTCCCCGACCCTCGCTTGAGCCAGCCCGCGATGCTGTGCCACTATTTTTAAATCAGCCCCTAAATAATGATATCATTCAGATCCAGCCTGTCTCCATGCTGTCCAACCCCAGCGACGCCCTAAGCCGAGGGTCGTACCCCACAGGGGGTGCCCTTAGCGTGTAGTCGCTTAGTTTGTAAGTTTATTTATGCCCTGGCTGGAGGCCTTACCTTCAAGGCACCCACAGGATAGCCCGGTTAAGCAGACGACAACCTCCTAGTTTGAACTGCGAGAGGCCACAAACAAATAAAAAAAAGAAGAGTCGGGAGTAGTGTAGAGTATTTCCATAATGAATAGTCCAGGTTGTAGCTAAGAGTCTGGAAATTGTCCGGTTGGTGTCAATAGATTACTATAAAATGAGGCTAACAACAAAATATAACATCACACATTTCATCCTTAAAATATTAGTTAGGCACCCCTAACTAATAATAGTACACTCATATTGGTCCCAAATCTCGCCAGTCTGTTATGCTTAAGTCCCATGTAATAGGGGGCGACCCTGTAGCCAACAACTGGGCACAAATCCTGACTCCGAAACTACTGAGAAATTCCTCAAGGACTGACCTGGAAATCCAACCCAGGACTTCAGGCTCAGTAGAGCGCATGCGACCAATAGATCAACGAGACAGTCATGGACTAGGTACTATTACACGATTTCATGTTTTATGATCAACCCAACTAAATCCAAAGTTGATTACCTTTCTTTGATTCGTTACCACTTAAACTACTATGGCAAATTTAATGTAGAAAATTATATTCCACTCACTTTTTAATACTTTCGCCGAGATTAGCGAATCCTCCAATAAAGTTCTGTACACTTTGTACCATTTCCGTTAAACTGTTTATTTTTTGCCTCAACGACTGGTTTTTCTCTTCCTGTAATTAAAAATGTTAGTCGTTTTATTTTTGTCATGCTGTCTTCGAATATAAATATAAATGCGATAATTTAAATTAAATAAATTAAGGGTTCTATGAAGTGAATAAGTAAGTAATTATTATTAGTTTTTCATTTTGGTATTTGTTAAACTATTTATTAGTCTATTTTATGTGTATTTGTGTATTAGTATGTATGTAATTAATTACATATTTTAGATATTGTTTTTGCACCCTATCACAATGTTGTCCATTTTAACCCAATGGTTGACTGGTAGAGAATGCCTTGTGGCATTAAGTCCGCCTATGTACCACTATTGTACATAAAGTTTAAATAAATATATAAATAATAAGTATAAATTTCTAGTATGACAATTTTAATTACTTCTGTGAAATCTGTTTGGATAGGAATAGACCGACTAGTAAATTCTTACCTTTTCTTTTTTACTGTCTTCTTCTACTGGTGGTATCTTGAATAGATAGTCTTTCCCTGCAAACAATATAGTGAGCAATGCAATAGTGTCTTTTTTAAATGTTTATGTAATTATTGGGTTTAGTAACCTAATTTCTAATGACTACTGTCTACAATAAAATTTTAGATTGCGGTCTGCTAGTTCTAGTGTTCTTGGTCTTGGGCTAAAACTTTATTTAAAGTCTATGGACTCTACTACAGGATCTCGGCCTAAATTAAACACTATCTTGATACAACGCCAAAAAAATTAAACAGCAAAGGAGATTTTGCTGAGCTCGCTACTGTACAAACTAATTAAGTAATAGGTTGTGTAATAAAAATATTTTTCCGTGCTTTCTTACAAAAATAAATCTAGATTTAATGTGAGAGTCTACTGCTTGGTGTGATTCGGAGGATAAGTTAATTTTCTATTTTTCAAAAGAACATAGGTACTTTTATAATTCATTTCATCATCATTTCAGCCCAAAAGACGTCCACTGCTGGACATAGGCCTCCCCCAAGTGTCGCCACATTGACATTTTGGAGGGTTTTGCCATAATCGCCACGCTTGGCAGGCGGGTTGGCGATCGCAGTACGGTTGTTACAAAAGCATAGAGAACGCTGCTGCCCATTCTTTGGCAAATCCCTTAGTCGCCTCTCACGACACCCACGGGGAGATATGGGATGGTGCTATACTTTACGTCCGACACCATACAGAGCAAGCTTTTCTCATTGCTCAATATAAAATTGTGTTTGTTGAAAGATTGCTCGGTTCTTTTCCAAAAGTTCCAAGTCTGAGGGCCAAAATTAAAGTTACTTACATCGAACGAGGAAGTATCTAGGAGGTCGGTACCAGAAGAAAGGTATAAGTATGATTAGCGGCAACATCCAAATTTTGAAGAACCAGCAGAAAAGTAGCCAAATTGTTAAAGCTATTATATTCATTCTTCTTGACTCCCATTCGAAACATGATCTGGAATAAAATTGATGTCAATCTTAGCACAACATTACCTCACGCTTGTAATCCCAGAAAGGTTTGGCAGAGGTACCTAATAGTACAACGACATTTTATGTTTGAGTCCCATGTAATGGGCGAGAGCTTAGCATCAGCTGTCCAAATCCAGGTGGAGTCTGGATTGGTGCTGCATGGCTGCTACTGAGAAATATCTGATGGAAAAACCATTTGCCCGGCCCCGGTTTCAAACCCAGGAGTTCATGCTCAGCAGTCGGGACATCGACCACTGGAACAGCGAGGCAGTCTAGTCATGTTGTAGTTGGTCTCATTCAGTTACAAACTGACTGAGACCAACTACAAAATTACAAGACGTATGACATGTTTGGAATTATTTCATTTAATACCAATTGCGAACATTTCGTTGAATAACCTATTAAGTTGATCATCATCATCAGCCTATAATATTCCCACTGCTGTGATACAGGCCTCCTCTCTATGAGAGGGAGTGGGCTGTAATCCACCACGCGGCCTAGTGCGGGTTGTTAGATGTCACATTCATTCATGTCTTTGAATTTTTAGTTCTAGGACATGCCGGTTTCCTCACGATGTTTTCCTTCACCGTTTTTGAGGGCAGCGGTGATGAAATAAATTACACAAAGTAATGCGTCTGGCTAGGTTCGAACCCACGGTTTACTGCTCGTAAGTTGCTTCTATCTAATAAGAATTATCATTTGTTAAAATAATTGTTTTAATTCAAATAATAATTGTAAAATTTATAGACAGATTAAAACTCGTAAACAGCGTAACTGTTAACACTTCAATAATGAAGGCTACAGTTTTAAAAGCCCTAATTAGTTGAAACAAGCTGATCAAAGCCAATAAGTGGCGCACTTAGTGTACGGGAAAATTCAACTTGAAAGTGGTAACTTTCGAGAATTTTCCAACAGTTTTCTGCAAGAATGTTTGAGCGTGTATAGTTTCGTTTTCAAAACCCCTTTAGTTTTCGTCGATCATCTAAGAAGTGTAAGGCTTCTGTTGTTCTTCTTATTATTTTAAATCGACTGCCGCAACGAGCAGTACATCATCATCATCTGCCTAGCCTTTTCCCAAACTATCTTGGGGTCGGCTTCCAGTCTAACCGGATGCAGCTGAGTACCAGTATTTTACATGAAGCGACTGCCTATCTGACCTCCACAACCCAGTTACTGGGTAATACGATACCCGTTGGTAAGACTGGATGTCAGACTTCTAACTACTTAACGAGCAGTACATACAGCAGTTTTTTATACTTAAAACTTTGGCTATAAGACCGTTTGCATGGTACGTCTGTGGGAACATAATTAATTATTTTACGAAGTCGGTGTATATTTTTCCTCGACTGCGCCAGAAGGAGGGTTGTGTTTTTCAAGTGTATGTACATAATATGTATGTTTCTTTTTACATAATGTGTATTATGTCTATGCTTTGGTTTACAGATAATCATTCTCTTGCCCTTCATCATCAGCCAATAATGTTCCCACTGCTGGGACACAGGCCTCCTTCTCTATGAGAGGGAGTGGGCTGTAATTCACCACGCGGGCCCAGTGCGGGTTGGTAAATGACACATGTCTTCGAACTTTTAGTTCTAGGAAATGCCGGTTTCCTCACGAGGTTTTCTTTCACCGTTTTGAGAGCAGCGGTGATGAAATAAATTACACAAAGTAATGCGAGTCTTGCCCTTATCCCAATTTATTTGGGGTCCGCGAAGCATGTCTTCTTCTTCCATACTTCTCTATTACTTGTCATCTCATGAGACACCTTTCTAGCCGTATCATCCTTCTCACAGTCCAACCATCGTTTCTTTGGTCCTCTCTTTCTTCCTCTACTCTCATAACAACATACTCAAAATTTGTCTCACGACATTTTCCTCATTCCTCCGCATCACATGCCCATACCACAACAACCGATTACCACACATCTTTTGGTGTCAGTTACATATATTAGTAAAACTTACTTCATAACTCTAAAAGCTTCCATGGTCCAATTAAACACAACCTTAGCCCTGGCTAGGTTCTTAGAAAATGTGTGTCGATCTAGTTTTTGTTTTGCCTCGAGATACTTCACTTCTTTTGTGTTGATTACGCGGACCGATGCTTTTACCTGTAAATTATGAAATTAATGGACATTAGTGAATTATGTTTTGTTTGTCAAAGCTAACACATTTAAAAATAGGCGCATTTGGAATTGGGGCGTATAATGTGGGAAGACAACCGACTAGATGGACACACGATCTCATTAAAGTGGCCGGAAGAAACTGGATAGCCATGACACATAACCGCCAAAAGTGGAGAGATTTGGAAGAGACCTACACTCAGCATTGTGGTCAAGGGTTGAAGAAGAAGAAGAAGAAGGGGCGTATAACATGGCTCAACTTTGTATAGATTTCCTGTTCAATGAGAGATCCGCATAAACTGGTTTTGTATAGTTTGATTAGTCGCGGTGCGTACGAGCACATGTGATAGTGAATTATATCTTTTAACCTGTATTTAGTGGAAATCTGCTACATAATGCAATTACATTTTTGAATATATTATGTTATTATAAACTAGCTGTCCCGCACAACTTCGTCTGCGTCACATTTTCCCTGTTTTCGCAAAATTTTTCATTGCTGCTGCGCTCTTATTGGTCGTAGCGTAATAATATATAGCTTATAGCCTTCCTCGATAAATGGGCTATCTAACATTGAAATCCTTTTTAGGGTTCCGTAGCCGAATGGCAAAAAACGGAACCCTTATAGATTCGTCATGTCTGTCTGTCTGTCCGTCTGTATGTCACAGCCACTTATTTCCGCAACTATAAGAACTATACTGTTGAAACTTGGTAAGTAGATGTATTCTGTAAACCGCATTAGGATTTTTACACAAAAATAGAAAAAAAAACAATAAATTAAGGGGGTCCCCATACTTAGAACTGAAAACCAAAAAAAAATGTTTTTCATCAAACCCATACGTGTGGGGTATCTATGGATAGGTCTTCAAAAATGATATTGATGTTTCTAATATATTTTTTTTCTAAACTGAATAGTTTGCGCTAGAGCCAGTTCCAAAGTGGTAAAATGTGTGTCCCCCCCCTCTAATTTCTAAAGTAAGAGGAGGAAAATTCTGAAAATATTTAGGATTGTAGAACGTAAAAAAAAACTATCAACGAAAATTGGTTTCAATAAGATATGATGTTCAGTTTTTGAGATATGGGACTTTTTCATCAAACAGCAGTAACTTTGTTTTTCATAAACATACCGGTTGTGTGGAAGTTTACTAACTAATACTACTAACTAATGAATGACAGTTCAAAATATTGTTATTATATTGTTTGGAGCTATGGAACCCTGTGTGCGAGTAAGACTCGCACTTGGCCGGTTTTTTCAAATCGAACGAGCAGTTTCTTAGATTAGCGCGGTCAAGCAAACAAACAAACGCTTCAGCTCTATTGTTAGTCTATGTAGGTAATTATATAGATTATTATTAGTATAGATAACGGGTGAAAAAATACTCTTAACGAAGCCGTAAGGTACTTGTTCTCCCCGTCATTGCGATATTTTTTTTGTTCCGGAACATACTTGGGAAACTTCTACTTACAGATATATTGGGGGTCAAAGTTCCGACCTTTTCAAATAGTTTTTTAATACAGGTTTTGAATGTTATATACATTTACTTTAATTCAATTCAATTCATTTATTATATTAGACAACTTTGATCCATAATGGTTAGTAACAACAGAGACTTATAACTATGTTAGTATGCACAATATCAAAATACATATATTATAATAACTATCAATTAACAATAATTGAAACATTTCATTTTACCGTGCCAACAACAATGCTCACCCAAAGCGAGTGTATCGGACACTGATAATATTTACTAGAAATACCAGCACAATTTTTTTAACTTTGATTCCTTCTTTAAAACGTGTTTTTCACCCAAAAAAAATATATTTCCAGTAATATTTTTTAAGATACTTAATTTGGTGTGCAGAATTATGCTTGGTTGATGACATGTTATAATATCTTATGTAGGTAGGTGCTATTCAAAGTAAAGTCTTCAGTAACTTAATTTTCAAATGACTATTTACAAAGAAAAGATGTTCATAATTATTTATTAAAATTACACCACATCTTCGTTTTGTAATATCATGAAAGTGACATTAAGAAATTGGTTCCTCAGAAACGTAATTTCTCATTATCTCTTTCCGACAAATTTTCCTGTTGGTCTTATTTTCCTCTGTCAAGTGGCTGACAAATAGTATTATGAGAAAAAAGGCTCTATTTCTATGTTTGTTCATAAATAGTTTAGCTCCGTTATATTACTAACAATGGCTAGGCAAAATGAATTATTCATTCATGCATCATTATCTAGTATTTGGGCTTGGTTTCCAGTTTGCAAATGGTATTCGATAATTATCAGTATGTGCCTATACGCAAATATTTAGTAGGAGATAGGTAGGTATTGGTATTCGGAACTTAAATCAATGTTTGCTGTTCACAGCTCAAACCTCGCTCAAATAGTTGAAAGCGAATTCAATTGTTTTTTTTAAGTTTTTACTGTCATCATCTGCCTTCTGCCTAACCTTTTAACTGTTGGGGTCGGCTTCGGAAGTTTATAATTATAATATTTTTTTATTTATTTGTACAAAAAGGAAAAAAAGTCGTGTGCGTTTCGGGAAGCTCGACAGAAGTGATAACTTAAACTAATCCGTCCGTCTGCTGCCGTATGCATGAGAGAAAGGGAAGCCAGACTGAGTGGCGCCGTAAAGCGTTACGTTACGAAGCGGTTTACCCTCCCATAAGAAGTTATCACTTCAATAAACTTACATAACACGCAGTTAAAAAGTTGTACAGAGAAGCCTGTGTTTTAGGAGCCGAGGAGGAGAATATTCACAGTAATCCACACGAAATCACTCTTCGAATGTTTCGTTATAAATGTCATTTTAGATTCCGTTATGAATGCTTCCAAACCATTCAAAACAAAGACGGCTGAGACTTTTGTTTGATCCGGCATTTATTAGTCCAGATAATACAGACCTATGCTTGAGCTACATTATTACTTTTTACAGTCATTATTAGATTTTTGACAGTCGATACAGGTTGTCAGTGGCCCGAAAGTCTAACAACCAGTCTTACCAAGAGGTATCGTATTACCCAGTGACCAGTACTAAATGGGTTATGGAGGTCAGATAGACAGTCGCTCCATGTTAAATACTGGTACTCAGATGCATCCGGTTAAACTGGAATCTGTCTCCAAAATAGTTGGGAAAAGGCTAGGCAGATGACAGTCATTATTACCACATGTCTCTGGTCTTAACGGATAAAAAAACCTTGATTATATAAGTGCTTACAAGTTTCCAAGTGAGGTTCATCTCCAATAAGATCCTTGGATTATTTCCTTTAGCTCGTTCTCTTAAGCTGGCGTCTTTGAGAGCGTACCATTTCTTCTCGCCACTTTTGATCTTAAGCAAAGGTAGCGAGAGACAGCCTATGTCTTCAGATTTCTTCTCATCATGGATGGTGATATCTAGGATTGAGCTGATATCAGGCACCTCACTGAAATACACGTAGAAGTTTCATTAATAAGAAGGAATGGTTATTTTCGCCTACCTATAATTCAGTAATGAAAACATGTAAATTTGAGCTTATTTTCCGACGGATCTTCTTTATCCACAGGCCAAGTAGCTATTAGCTTACTTTGAAGATCAGATTGTCCTTATCATGATAAAGATAGAGACCAAACCAGACAATTTCAAGGACTACGGACCGTTTAAGACTCGATGTCACGTTTACAAAGAGGGAACACCCAAATACTCCGAAATATTTTATTCCGAATTTCATAATACCTAAGAAAATCTTATGTCTATTATTAAAAATCACGAAATTTATTTTACGGAAAGTTGTAAATGCAACTTGTTAGATTTCCGATTTTCGTACGTTCGCAGAATCAAATGCTCGAAGGGTTTCTCGGTACGAAAAACGACATTCCGATTTTCAATACTTCGAATAAACTGAAAGTCAACATTTTGTGCTACAAAATTTTGTGACAGAAACAAATCGCTGCAAAACCGACTTTACGCAGTCTTGTCTGCCCTACACCTGCAGTGTAATTTAAAATTGCGTAGGCGCGGAGGGGCGAGGCGGCCCGCGAGTTGAGGAGCAGGTGGTTGTGAGGTTGGCCAGCCGACTTGATGATAATTCGAAACATCAAAAATACGAATTCCGATTATTAAAATACCGATTAATACAATTCCGAAATAAAAACGCCTTGTAAACTGAATAGCAAGACCTATAAACACATACTGCATGCAACATGCAAGCAGGCATGCAACATGCAAGCAAGCATGCAAGCAGGCATGCAGCATGCAAGCAGGCAAGAAGCAAGCAAGCAGGCATGCAAGATGCAGCAAGCATTATTTCTGTTACGGCTCCAGCGCTGCGGAGTTTGGGCGACCCCACGCGAGCTTATCGTCGCAGATGGTTTTAACACTCACCACCGCAGCTTCGGCTTGCTGGCCGGTCAAGCCGGCCAGCCTCAGCTAAGCGGCGGCCTCAGCGGCGGGCCTTCAAACCACCTGCTCCTCAGCTGCGGGCCGCTCCACCTCTCCGCGCCTACGCGGGCTTAAATTACACTGCTGTAGGGGTAGGGCAGACAAGACTACGTGAAGTCGGTTTTGCAGCGATTCGTTTCTGTCACTAATTTTTGTAGCACAACATGTGGACTTTTAGTTTTATTCGAAGTATTGAAAATCGGAATGTCGTTTTTCGGACCGAGAACCCTTCAAGCATCTGATTCTTCGAACTTATGAAAATCGGAAAACTAACAAATCGCATTTACGACTCTCGGTAAAATAAATTTCGTGATTTTTAATATTAACCTCTAGGTCCCGGCCGTTCCATTTATGGAACGGACGGACCTTTGCCTTGAGCCTCGCCGTTCCATTTATGGAACGGCTCGAAACAGCAAACTTAAACGCTAATATAAAAAAAAGTAAATTTCTAAATCGTTCTGTCAAAATTTACCTCTATGGTCAACTAGTAGTCGATTCAAACAAAATTAATCGTTAGTAATACTAAACGGCACAACATTATTAAAAAAAATATAGAAACTCGTCTATGTCGAATGTCAAACGCAATGGCAACCCGTGTTATTATGTTCGGAAAAGTGTTGTTTTTGTGAGATATACGTTGTAAAACTTTGGTAAGTAAATGTATAGTATGTTATAAGTGTATAATGCAACTTTTTAGATAGTCATTTGCTTGAAAAAATAACAAAAAAATTATGATTTGAGCCAACAAAAAATCCTTTGTTGTGAAGTTTGTTAGTCGAAATAAAAAAAAAATATTTGACTCTTGAACCATGTAAAATGGTCTTGGAAACAATAGTAGCAAAGAAAAAATAGTGATAATTCATTATTTCATGTATTCGAGGCATATCTATTCATATTTATTGATATTTCAAGTATTTTCATGCTTTGAACAGCGGAATTCTAAAATGGCCGATTCTAACAAGAAGTTTGAGTTAGGATCTTATAAGAATAATGTATGTAGGACTCCTAAAAAACACTGTCATTAGATTACTTGTATATTTGTGATGTTAGATATAAATTTTCGTGTAAATTGAATGAGTAGTTTTACCAAACAAAAATAAGCAACGAAAACAGACGTATTTGCTGCGACCTCTCTCATATCTATGGGATATGTATAATTCTCAAGTAGTTCTAAAAGAGTTGGTTATTATTAATAAATGGCCCCGTTCATCACGAACCCGACACTGTTTACCGTTTAAGATTAGAGCTAATATAACTCGAGTTATAAGTGTTTATCTTTACGATATCGGATGACTCACGCAATGGCGTAATCAAGGGGCCCCCGAAGGGTTTCACGCGGGGTTTTACTGTTACGCGCGAAAGGACAGTGAGGTTAAACATTATAATTCTTAGGTATTATGAAATTTGGACTTTTGGCACTCGGATCATTGAAATACGGAATAAAATATTTCGGAGTATTTGGGTGTTCCCCTTAATAACCCCCTTACTTTTCAAAAGTCAGTTAAAAATAAAAGTGCAACAAATTCAAGCTTCCACTTACAAAGTAAATATCTTCATCCAATTCGGTTCCTGTGTCTTGAACTCTGTGTGTGTTTGGAGCCTCTCGTTGTCAAGTTCTAGCACACAATGACACTCGCTGCCCACCAATCCCCGTGCACCGTACACTATCACCATGAGACTGCCAACTTCTCCCGAGTCGTCTTTGTAGTTGTACCAGGGCTGATATGTAAACAAAAACATATTGAATGAAGTATTGAACATATTGTTGGTTGGTTGATGAGGTGAGTAACTTTTATTATGCACTAGATGACCCACGCAACTTTGTCTGCGTCACATTTTCCCCGTTTTGCTAACATTTTCATTAATGCTCCCTTTGGTCGTACCGTGATATTAGGCTTCCTCGATAAATGGGCTATCCATAACTGAAAGAATTTTTAAATTCGAACCAGGAGTTCTCGAGATTAGAGCGTTCAACCACAAACAAACAAACAAAGTCTTCAGCTTTCTAATATTAGTACTTAAGCATCATGGTTCATCACCAACACGGAGATCCATGAAATTCTGAGTTTAAGAACTGTTAAGAGCGTTTACGCCTTAAGACATTCCATACAAAATTTCAAGACCTTATTTTCCGAAATGACTGAACTGATTTTAATGAAAATTGCATGCGCATAAGCAGGATACATACCTTTACAAAGAACATACCAAACTTTAAATTTAAACCAGTATGTATTGCTACAATTAAAAACGCATTCAAAAGTCTCAATATAAAAAATACTGAAGACTTATGGGGGATATCCGTCAAGGTTCTTGGAGATATTATTGATACGATTGCTCCTGTCTTAACAGGCATATTCAACCAATGTTTGGACAGCGGCAAGTTTCCCGACTTGATGAAACATAGTAAAGTAGTACCAATTTTCAAATCAGGTTGTAAGAGTGATCCCTCTAATTATAGGCCTATATCTGTGCTTCCAGCACTGAGTAAAATCTATGAAAAAATCATGCTGGACCAGTTGTTGTCTCACTTCAACTCTAATAAGATACTGCATAGCCAGCAGTTTGGCTTCACGAAGGGTAGGTCGACAACGGACGCGGGAGTAAAACTCATCAGTCACATTTTGGAGTCCTGGGAGAAGTCCCAGGATGCTATTGGCATCTTCTGTGATCTCTCAAAAGCGTTCGACTGCGTCGACCACAAAACACTGATCTGTAAATTACACCACTACGGAATTCGTGGACAAGCTGCTGATCTTGTTCTCTCTTATTTATCAAACAGGCTGCAAAAAGTAAATGTAAATGGGGCGACGTCCTGCGGGTCTATAGTCAAGATGGGCGTGCCCCAAGGTTCAATTCTCGGCCCTTTCCTGTTTCTTGTTTATATTAATGATCTCCCTTATATGATGGCCAAATTTTCGGATATAATTCTATTTGCTGATGACACTTCGCTAATCTTTAAAATTGATAGAAAAGATACGGACGTCTTACATGTTAATGAAAGCCTAACTATTCTCTCGAAATGGTTCGCAGCCAACAATCTTTTATTGAATACGAATAAAACAAAATGCCTTAAGTTTTCTTTACCAAATGTACCACAACGTGACCTAAATTTAAATCTTGACGGCAAGAAGCTTGATGTTATGGCGGAAACTGTATTCTTGGGGATTACTATCGATTCAAAACTGCAGTGGGGCGCGCACATTGGAACTCTTTCAGGAAGGTTAAGCTCAGCTGCCTATGCAATCAGAAAAATAAGGCAGTTAACTGATATAGCCACAGCTAGGTTAGTATACTACGCTTATTTCCATAGTATTATGTCCTATGGCATTCTGCTGTGGGGATCGGCAGCAGACATTGATTCAATTTTCATACTGCAAAAGAGGGCAGTCCGCGCTATCTACAAAATGGGTCCTCGTGAATCCCTCAGAGAAAAATTTAAAGAAATCGATATACTGACTCTGCCTTCACTTTATATTTTAGAATGTATTTTATATGTCCGCAAAAACCGAGGACTTTTCAAAATTAGAAGCGACTTCCATAATATAAATACACGCAGTAAACACGAAATTGTAATACCCAAATTCAGATTAACCAAAACTAGCAAGTCTTTTCTTATAAACAGTATACGCTTTTATAATAAGTTGCCGAAGTCAGTTACAGAACTGACCGATGGAAAGTTTAAAAATTATATTAACCTCACTGTCCTTTCGCGCGTAACAGTAAAACCCCGCGTGAAACCCTTCGGGGGCCCCTTGATTACGCCATTGCGTGAGTCATCCGATATCGTAAAGATAAACACTTATAACTCGAGTTATATTAGCTCTAATCTTAAACGGTAAACAGTGTCGGGTTCGTGATGAACGGGCCATTTATTAATAATAACCAACTCTTTTAGAACTACTTGAGAATTATACATATCCCATAGATATGAGAGAGGTCGCAGCAAATACGTCTGTTTTCGTTGCTTATTTTTGTTTGGTAAAACTACTCATTCAATTTACACGAAAATTTATATCTAACATCACAAATATACAAGTAATCTAATGACAGTGTTTTTTAGGAGTCCTACATACATTATTTTTTTAAGATCCTAACTCAAACTTCTTGTTAGAATCGGCCATTTTAGAATTCCGCTGTTCAAAGCATGAAAATACTTGAAATATCAATAAATATGAATAGATATGCCTCGAATACATGAAATAATGAATTATCACTATTTTTTCTTTGCTACTATTGTTTCCAAGACCATTTTACATGGTTCAAGAGTCAAATATTTTTTTTTTATTTCGACTAACACACTTCACAACAAAGGATTTTTTGTTGGCTCAAATCATAATTTTTTTGTTATTTTTTCAAGCAAACGACTATCTAAAAAGTTGCATTATACACTTATAACATACTATACATTTACTTACCAAAGTTTTACAACGTATATCTCACAAAAACAACACTTTTCCGAACATAATAACACGGGTTGCCATTGCGTTTGACACTCGACATAGACGAGTTTCTATATTTTTTTTAATAATGTTGTGCCGTTTAGTATTACTAACGATTAATTTTGTTTGAATCGACTACTAGTTGACCATAGAGGTAAATTTTGACAGAACGATTTAGAAATTTACTTTTTTTTATATTAGCGTTTAAGTTTGCTGGCCGGCGAGGCTCAAGGCAAAGGTCCGTCCGTTCCATAAATGGAACGGCTGGGGCCTAGAGATTAAACGTGTCCTAATTAAAAAAGCATATTACAAAATTAAGGACTACGTTGAAGATAGAGAAGTTTGGCCTTAGCCCCTTCGCACATGCGGCTTCCCTGGTAGCTCATAAACGGCACAAATGTGTGGATGTCTCTAACTATTCTCAATCTTATTTTTTTTTTTTCCTTTCTTCTTTCTTTTTAATCAGATGCTTTACAATAGTTTTAAATCATTACACCTTTTGTTTAGAATAGTTACAGCACGGATGACAACATTTGTGTCACTTATTTGATCTAGTCATTTTGTGATATTTTCTATTTTTT
Organism: Cerastis rubricosa; assembly: GCA_949152445.1. NCBI lineage: Eukaryota > Metazoa > Arthropoda > Insecta > Lepidoptera > Noctuidae > Cerastis > Cerastis rubricosa. The sequence goes on along the minus strand of OX424542.1, from coordinate 8,368,693 downwards.
TGTTGTATAGACTCTTTTTCTTATTTACCGATTGTTTGTAAATGTGTGGACATTGTAGGCCTTATAGATTCCTAGATCCTTGGTAACTTTTTATTTCGTTCTACGTTTCGTAGTAAGCAACGACTTATTGTCAGGCCTACGATGTCCTCCCATACTTTAGTACTAATGCTGTAACAGAAATATTGTAAAACCAAATGATTTTAAAAGAGTAACCATGGAGTTTCTTGCCGGTTCTTCTCCATAGGAAACGACCAACGCGAACCGAGCACCTTTTTGCCGACGTTTTATAAGTGCCCCTGTAGGCCTATGTAAAATAAAAAATATTTTGATTTTGATTGATTTTAGGTCTAAAAAGTTACTGAAAAACATTTTCGAAAAATAGTGTTACAGCTAAATTAGACCGAATATTAATTACCTATAGAAACAGAAATTTCCAATTATCTTTTTTTTTAAAGAAATTTGGCAAATATTTTTCAGTAACTTTTTAGACCTATGTTTCCTGCTTATGCGTATTTAGTTTAATTAAAATCGGTTCACTCATTTCGAAAAAATAAGGACTTGAAAGTTTATATGAAATGCCGTAAGGCGTAAACTCTCTTAGGGAAGAGATAAAACTAGCAGGAAATAACTCTAAAACACGGCTGGAAAATCACTCAAATGACTTAGGTACCACGTTAACAACTATCAGCTACAATAAACGACTGAAACGCTATGACATCCAAAAACTTGGTGACAGATGGAGAATGATGCGGTGTCTCCTGCTGAGGACCTCTTTGGATTGATAAAAAGGACAGGGAACCAATTTGCTTACAGTATGGGACTGATTGCAGATAAAAACCAAAAATAAAAACTACCTTGGCATCATTTAATCCAGATTTACATGATGATGTTTGAAAGATATACTTACAGATTTCTGTGCAACCGTATCGAGTCGTCTCTGCGTCTCTTGATAGTCATCAAGGCTTATGAGAGAGAAGCCAGTAATTGTGAGCAAAATGAATATTTTCGTGTTTGCGTCTCCCTCCAAGTTCAGTAGCATTTTGTGTGTCTTCTCCTTTTCCAATTCTGATAAATCAATAGTGGTTCTGAAATGGGATATTTATTGAGAATTTTATTTTATGAAGACTCAGAAAAATAAAATTTTTGAACTAGGTAGTAGATACGAGATTTTTCTTTCTAGTTTTTTTGCAAGTAAACAGTATACATAGTAAGGTTGAAGGCCACACACATAAGATTGATCAGAAATACAAAACTCGCGTCAAAAACTGTCATGTCACTAAATTACTAAAGTTCTCTGAAGTTACAGACAGTAAAAAAGTAATTTTTTTGTTCAAGTTTCTCTATCCATTTTTGTTTGGATATGAATCCTAAATTTTAGTTGAAGCCGGTAATTTTGGACCTTACTGATATTTTGCTTACAACATCATATATCTTATACTTATTAAGTACTAATAATTCTTCTTTATGATGAGAAATAATGTTTACAAAACGGCTACTTTTGAATACGCATGTGGGAAATTAAGACTTATTTATTTTATATTTTTAAGACGCAAATAAAATACAATCAGAAATGAAGTTATTTACCTGCCGACACAAAAGTCCTTTTCCCATACACCTGCCTCCACAATATTATCTTCATACAAATTGAAATTGAATAATTCTTGCCATTTAGCTTTCGATGTGTTGGTTTTTATTACTTTCGACTTGTATTTCTCCGATCCCAATCTGGATAACATTATGATGGGAAATGTTTAATAAAAGTTTATTTAAATTAATTAATGAGTAAATCCTTAAAGTGGTGAAGGTTAACATTGTAAGGAAACTGGCATTCCTTAGAACTAAAAACTAGAAGACACGTGACATCCATCAACTGGAGCGAGGGTCGGATTTTTAATGAGCCTGTCATTCTGTCTCTGTATTCCAGAAGTGGAATCATTATAGGCTGATTTAGCTAAATAATAACAATTAAATGAACACAGTTTAAGACTGATAATACTGATGAACAGGATGTCCATTGTCCAGACCAGATAAAAATTACACTTATCAAATGCAATTAAAAGGGAGATAATTCTCGACATAGATACAAAATATTTATCCAAACAAACAAACATGATAATATTAATCCAAGTCTACATTCCAGACATAACCAGTTATATTTACAGTCTAAAATAAATAACTTAGTACGTAAACAATTTCTTTATCTCACCTAAAGCGACAATGCAATAAACGGAGCTTTTCCTCCAAAACGTCCGCTTCCAAACCAGTGGCTTCAATTAATGCGATGGACACCGTGGCTACTTTTGTCGTCCTTTTCACAGATTTTACTTTGTCTTGCTTGGTATTGCTCAAAATAAACTGAAAACAAAAGAATTCCTCATTGATTTTTCAGTCTAAAACCCTTTTCTTTTCTTTCAAAGAAATTTCAATAAACAGTTTTATTCAAATTTTTGTCGACGCTGACGCTGTGGAATTTGCAAACGATTAAAGAAATATACAGAGCTAATAAGTACATCCATATTTCACCAGTTATGTTTAAGTAACAGGGGGCGAGCCTATTGTCATCAACCGGGCACAAAACCAGACTCCGTGGCTGCTACTTAGAAATTCCTGATGGAAAAAACCCCATAACACTTTGCCCGACCCCGGAATCGAACCTACGACCTTAGTCTGCAGTCGCACTAGCGACTGCTAGACCAACGGGGCAGTCAGTAATTTTGGAACCATTAAAAAGCAGTTTTTGGAACCGTGACAGTATCTAGTTGAAATGAAAATTTGAAATGAAAATAAAAAATACCTTTTCAACTTTCTCCCGGGTTTTTTCTTTCTTGTCGCTTTCTACTTTATCCTTCTCCCTTTGTTTTCGTTTCTCTTTTACTGCGTCTTTAATCCGTAAGCCAATTTTATTACGTATTGAAAGAATGGGGGGTGGTGTGTGTGCGGGCGTTGCGTATTCGTCGCTTTCTCTGGCCACTTCATTTAATCTAAAAATGTATTGCAAAATTCCTCATTTTATTGAAATTGCCTTTTGTTTGTTGTAAGAAAAAAATCCAAAAGAAACTTACGATTCGAGACTCAATGCACTAAAATCTTCGCCAAAAAATGTGTTCGTCTCACTGTCAGTTTTGTCCAACGGAGACGGCGTAACTTCGGATTCAGATATACTTGATTCTCGTACACCTATGTATTGGAAACGCGCATCTTTTTTACGAATTTCTTCTTCAATTACACTGTACCTCACACTACGTTTCTCAGGAGGTATATCGTAGTTCAGCGTGTCGTTTCCATTAATATCGGCACTGCTCGCATATCTTGGTTCTTTGTAGTCATAATCTTCTTTGAGTGATGACAGCGAATCAACAGATTTCGATTTTTCAAGTTTCCTTTGCATTTCTTCATATTTGTTTTGAATCCTTGCATGCAATCGTTTGAAATGGCTTTTTTTTAGGGGTTCACCGTGACCGTTCACGTCTGCCATTGATTTTTCACTATTTATTTAGTTTTTGTAACACAGCGGGCATACAATATTGCTCACGTCGAGTGACACGTTAACATTGGCAAAACATTTCGCTGTGTCGTGTGTATAGATAACGTTATCAACTGAGTTATTGATTATTTTGACTAATCTATTATCTTTAGTATATGTTTAGTCTTGCGGGGATTTTTATGTAAGTGTCGTAGTACCTTCTTCGATTATTGATGTCGCATAAGTGTGAGCGTGTGATAATAATTAAAATATAAGTACGGCGAGCAATTTTAGGCTGTGATAGATAATGTTATCAGATTTAGTTGATGACTTATCGGCTAAGTGACTCATAGATAAAATACCACTAAATACGTGTTATTTACTTCATAAATTTTTTAGAGATAACGCCTAAAATTCGACTTCAAGTAGGTGTGAGCTGTGCTATGGAAAACATCAAAAAGACTTTCATTTGTCCAAAAAGAATACAATTTAATCGATGTGTGTACAATTCAACCGTGCCCTTTCTTGAGTGTTTGATAACACCATAATCTATTATGGCACAGCAATGAATGACGACACTGACTGATACGTAGATATAACATTTTATCTGTATAGGAAATAGGTATTAGTTATTTATTGCTATTAAATGCTAACTTTTATGTTGAGATACTGTAAAAATATATTTTTAGTTCTTGTCAAGAAGTTTAGCCTAGACGCAGGGTGTTTTTAGGGTTCCGTACCCAAAGGGTCAAATGAGACCCTAGTAATGAGACTTCGCTGTCCGTCCGTCCGTTCGTCCGTCCGTCTGTCACCAGGATAGTTAGCCAGTTGAAATTTCTACAGGTTATGTATTTCTGTTGCTGCTATAGCAACAAATACTAAAAATGAAATAAAGTAAATATTTAAGGGGGGCTCCCATACAAAAAAGTGATTTTTTGCTCGTTTTTATAAATGATGGTACGGAACCCTTTTTTTTTTCTTTTTTTTAGGATGGGAAATCATCAAATGACTTCTTCCGCTCTGGGCGGAGCGGAAGGGAGTGTCAGACTTGACTGACTAAAACCCATCCATGTTCCTTCTTAGCCCTTTGTGTTCCAGGGGCACGGTATCTCTTTCGAACAACCCGCAGCCCTGGCAGGCATCGGCCCTCTCGGACCCCTTCCGATTTGCTGACATCTCCTTGAGGCGCGCGTGGAACACGAACGCGCCGTCGGCACGGTCGGCTGTCGAGGACAAGCCCTAGGTACTTCAGCGTCGACTCGACGCCGATGGGAACCCCTCCTACCGTCAGTATGGATCCCGACGGTGGCGCATTCCGAGGCCCATGAAAGCACATGGCCTCGGACTTGTGCAATGCCACCTCGAGACCCAGTTGCCGGATTCTCTCCACGACTATCGCAACCCCGCGTGTCATAAGTTCGGCCGCCGCCTCGTGCGACCTCCCTTGTGCCAGCACCAGCGTGTCGTCAGCGTAGCAAACTACGCTGACACCGCTAGGCAGGTCGGCGCGCAGCACCCAGTCGTAGCCGATGTTCCACAAGGGCGGCCCCAGAACCGATCCCTGCGGAACACCGCACGACACCTCTCGCCGGTTCCATTCTCCGGTGCGACCGGGGTAGATGACGGCCCTATCCATCAAGTAGTCCCCGACCACACGACGAAGGTAGGTCGGCACCCGGTGGTGCCGGAGTGCCTCCCTAATGCAGCTCCAGGGCATGGTGTTGAAGGCGTTGGCGATGTCAAGAGACACCGCCAAGACAACCCCACCCCTGGACACCGCATTCCCCGTCGTAAGAGCCCTCACGCGAATGATGGCGTCCACCGTCGAGCGCCCTCTGCGGAAACCAAACTTGTGTTCCGCCAGATCCGGCCCCATCCCCACACGGCCCGGCGAGGCGGTTGGCAATGACTCTTTCAAAGACCTTGCCAACCTCGTCGAGCAACACAATGGGCCGGTATGCGGACGGAGAGTCCGCAGGGCGCCCCGGCTTCCGGATGAGAACCAGCTTCCCCGTTTTCCAACGAAGCGGAAAACATGCGCTTAAGAGCCTTTCCAGTCGGGGCCCGAGAGCCTCCGAGGCCAGTACCCAGGCTTTGCCAGGCAAGCAATCGGGTCCCGGGGCGGTATTTTTGGCCTTAAGCCTGCCTACCGCCGCTCTCAGGTCTACCCCGGCCACTTCCGGAATGTCGTCATCGTCCTCGATGTGGTCCGTCATCGTCCTCGATGTGGTCGGTACGGAACCCTTCGTGCGCGAGTCCGACTCGCACTTGGCCGGTTTTTTTTCTTTGTTTAGGGTTTTGTACCCAAAGGTTCAAACCGGACCCTATTAATGAGACTTCGCTGTCTGTCCGTTCGTCCGTCTGTCTCCAGGCTGTATCTCATTAACCGTGACAGTTGTCTGTCCGTTCGTCCGTCTGTCACCAGGCTGTATCTCATTAACCGTGACAGTTAGCCAGTTGAAATTTCTACAGATTATGGTTTTCTGTTGCTGCTATAACATCAAATACTAAAAATAGAATAAAATAAATATTTAAGGTGGCTCCCATACAAAAAAAGGATTTTTTTGCATGTTTTTATAAATAATGGTACGGAACCCTTCGTGCGCGAGTCCGACACGCATTGGCTGGTTTTTTAGTGTTCCGTATCTCAAAAGGAGAAAACATAACCCTTATAGGATCACTAGTCTGTCTGTCAAGAACATTTTCCCTTTATCTCGAGATCACGTGGAGGTATCAAATTGAAATTAAAACCAAATACTCAAGTCTACAGTCCTTTGAAGCTGTGGAAACATCAAACTTCTAAGTATACATTAGAAAAAAAGATACGGCCCGTAATGCCTCCGTTCTGTTCCGTTAGAAAAAAACTTATTCACTCGAACTATGAAGAGATCCAGATAATAATGATCAGGGTGCAGAGAAGTAGGCAGTGAATTCCAGAGACTGGCGGGTCGTAATAAACGTGGAAGCAAAAGCGCTTCGTGAAACTTGAACCATATAACGATGACGCTTCGCCGTGTCTCTGCTCGTCCCATAATAGATTGGGGATTGGGGAATAAGATTGCGATTGTGTGTCAGTAATTGGTGGATAAATTGGACTGACCACCTGGTTCGTGATAATCAGGGGCACCGAATAAGGGGGACTCTGCGGGATGCGTGTAGTACAGTATCGACTGTACTACACGCATCCCGCAGAGTCCCCCTTATTCGGTTTTCGTTGTAATGCTTGCAGGAGGCCAAGCTCAGTAGTTTGTCGGCTATGATACCGATAAGTACACAATCATTAAGCTATCGAATCGAGCGTTATTTTGCCCAAATCTATGACATTAATTGTTATTGTTATGGAGGAGGTTTTACTCCGAAGTCGTAAACTCTTATAATATGTTTGCCCTTTAAAAATAAGTTGTCTCACTAATGTCACCTTTGTAAAAGTAAAACAACTAAGCCGAATATATTTTAGGTGTACAAAAACTAAAGCTTTTATTCACATTCCAACAGTTATGCAAAGTAAATAGTTTTTTTTAGCTGGCCCATGTTTCCCACTCCTGGGCAAAGGCCTTCCCCATGCCTTCCACTTCTCACTAAGTGAGAATGGCATAGGGAATGTAGTTTAAAATATCAAAATTATTATTAGGTACATTCTATTTTCTCTGCGAGTATCATATGTGCTAAGTCATGCATGACAGACTAAATCAGACCTTACCCGGATCAAGATAATTTTGAATAGATATTAATATTCTATTCTATTTGGAGGAGCTCGTGGCTAAATAATAACAGTCATACGGGTCGATCTTTAAGGTTAAGCCGTGCTCGCCAACGTTGGTCCGTGGATGGGTGACCATAATATATACCGAGTTTCCTCCGTGCCTCGGAAAGCACGTTCAGCCGTTGGTCCCGGCTGTCAATTGTAGATCTTTGACAGTCGTTACAAGTAGTCAGAAGCCAAAAGTCTGACATTCAGTCTTAGTAGGGGGTATTGTATTACCCAGTTACTGGGTTGTGGAGGTATGATAGGTAGTCGCTGCATGTAAAATACTGCTACTGAGCTGCATCTGGTTAGACTGGAAGCCGACCCCAAGATAGTTTGGGAAAAGGCTAGGCAGATGATGTTTAATATCCTATTTAATCACTTTCGGATGAGGTCCGGGTTAATTATCTGGCAGATATATATTTTTTATTTAAATTATTGTAGATTGAGACATAATTGCCCATATATCCGGATATCATGAAAATAGGCTTTATATGATTCATGCAAAAAATTTGAAACTGATCAAATTACGATAAGAACGATGGATTAAAGTAACATTTCATTGATAACCGCAGAGATTAAAGTAAAGTTAGGTTAGTACCTGAAGCGCGGTGATTGGTGGAAACCCTATGACGTCAACGAGTTGCAGATTATTGCAGATCAAAGTTATCAGTTTTATATCTTTGTTGTATTACGTGGCACGTAACTATTACCTAAGTTTAGATAATAATGATGCATTCTAGGTTTTTTTTGGAATAGCATCTCGTAGTTCAACCTAGGAGGTTGTCGTCTGCCTAACCAGACTATCCTGTGGATGCCTTGAGTGTAATGCCTGCAGCCAGGATGCATTCTATGTTTTTTTTTTTGTAAACCTTTGCCCCTCACTAGAAATATCTCCTGTATCGTGGGTGCGATTACACAGAGTTAAACTCACTTACACAAACAGTCAGACCTGGAACAACTACCTGCTGCATTTCGAAGCCTGGCTGAAAAGAGCCGAGTGATCTCAGAGGTGACTGGCAACACAGTGGTCACGTGCTGCCGTGCAGATTTAACCAGCGAAGCTCAGGGGATACCTCTGTATAGACGCCCCAGGGATGTGCCTTATCAAACGTTGCACAGGACACGTTCCTGGTAGAGAGTCTAATTAAGGTTGAAACGACAGGGTAGCTCCCGAAATTATAATTTTGCAAAAATTTTTGCTATTTGCAAGTCAGTGTCAAGTTGTATCTTAATTTAAATATGATTTGCGACTTGACCAAATAAGGTTTTATTGACTTACAATCATAAAAATCATCAATACAGCCCTCAAAGTTCATTTAAAACGATTGAATGATTTTTTCATGAAATAGTGATCCAATTTATTTATTTATTTATCACAAAATCCACAGCTCTTTACAATTTTATCCTAAACTACGTGGGACACTCAGAAAGTTTTGCGAAACTAAAAAAAATTGTTCTATACGTACATATATTTTTATTAAATCTTTTCAAAGTACTTTCCACCAGCCTCTATACAAAGATTCATGCGCCTAAACCAGTTTTCAAAACACTTTTTCCAGTCCGCCGCAGACACCTCGTTTACAGCCTGCTCGAACCCAGCCAGCGCATCTTCCGGCGACGAAAATTGTATCCCTTTGAGCTGATTTTTTATTTTTGGGAATAAAAAGAAGTCACACGGTGCTAGATCAGGGCTGTAAGGAGGGTGACCCAGGAGTTTGACTGGCGTGCTGTCCAGGAAGTCCCTCGTTTTGAGTGCGGTGTGCGCAGGTGCATTGTCGTGGTGGAGCAGTAGCCCGCGGAGCCCTGTGTTTGGTCGCTTGTTGCTTATAACAGAGAAAACTTCTGGCAAACATTTGGAAGTATACCATTCGGCATTAATGCTTCTTTGATCCCGTAAGGGAATTGATACCAAGTGGCCAGTCAAATTAAAAAAGCTAGCGATCAAAATCTTACCCCCGCTTCTAGATCGCTTCACTTTGGTAGGCGTTGGCTCATTTTGAAACACCCAAACAGTCGACTGGCGCTTGGTTTCTGGGTCGTATTGATAAATCCAGGACTCATCACCTGTAACGATGTCGTAAACACGCCGAGACGAGCCTGCTTCAAATTTGTTAAGCATATCACGGCACCATTCCACCCGGGCCTGCTTCTGAGCATCGGTGAGGTTGTGCGGCACCCAGCGTGATACTATCCTCCTCACGCGAAGATGGCTGTGTAGAATCTCGTGAACGCTTCCCGATCCAATCTTCAATATGTGTTGAATCTCCTGATATGTAATTCGCCTATTGTCTTGGATTAAATTTTTCACTGCTAGCACGTTTTCTTCGGTAACAGCCGTCAAAGGGCGACCGCTTCTTTCGTCATCCCCCAAAGTTGGTCGACCGCGCTTGAATTCGTTATACCAACGATACACGGTTGCCTTGGAAGGGCCTTCATCCATGAATGCCATTTGAAGTCTATCGTACGATTCATCCGGTTTCAGGCGACACTTGAAATCGTATAAAATCATAGCTCTAAAATGTTCCCGGCGCAGATCCATATTTCAGTGAGACACAATACTTTGAATTAACTCGCAAAAAATGTGGAGGGAAATTTTGAAATTGGAACTTACTTATTTTTACTTATAAATAATCATATTTTCGAAAAACATAATAACTGGCCAGTCTCCCATATATAAAAACTTTTTTTCGCAATACTTTCTGAGGGGCCTGGTATTTTAACTTATCCTACAGCCAATTAAGGATTTACAATTTAACATCTATACATAGCTTAAAAATACAGCGTGGGTGATTGTGTGGGAGTGTGCCTGAGGAGTTGAAAGTGGGTGCTGTGTGAGTATGTTATAGTGGTGTGTGGTGATTGTCTGTGATTGTGTATTTATTTATTTCGTTTAGATGTATTTGTCAGTTCGTCACAAACTGACGTTATTATTTTTTTCCTGAATATACCTTTCTTAATGATTTCCAATGGGATTAAAAGAACATACGAAGGTTGTTTTAATGATTGTAATTCTGTAAATACATACCTACGTTTAACGGCCGTGAATCAATTTTGTTCAATGTTTAGTCTGACCATAAGCTACAAATTGAAAAAACGTAAGAAAATTTGAATCTAGCGGGCTACCCTGCGGATACACCTTAAAAAATCTATTCCTGCGGCGGTACCTAGTCACTATTGTAATAAGTTAATCGAGACAATGTATTGCGGAGGTACATCGTCTAAGAATAAATACAACCAAGACCAACTACATGCACGTTAATCTTTCCGGTCGAACGTTTACGTACGAACTGTCACTTCGGGTGGGAACCAGTGTGGTCGAACAGATGCAAGTCAGCACATTTCTCGGCTTTGAACTGGACAGCTCTCTCACTTGGGGGCCGCTTATTGACAAAATGTGCGGCAAACTTGGACGAGCATGCTTCGCCCTGGAGCGCTTAGCGCAAACGCTCCCGCGTAAATTGTTGAGAGGGTGTTACTTCGTGTTGGTACACTCAGTCCTTCAGTATGGCGTTGAGTTCTGGGCCCGAGCAGCGGATTAGGAGCGAGCCTTCAGGATGCAGAAGCGTGCCGTGAGAGCCATTAGACGATCGCAATGAAATGCAACCGCGAGAACACTTTTTAAAGATTTAAAAATATTGACTGTTCCATTTAAACGAATATAGTAAACGCGGAGATAGGCAGGATTACTATTCTCGTGGTAGAAATTAATTAGCTGGTTACTCACACACGGGTTATCTAAGTCTGGAAAGTTAATACATACAGGATGTTTGGTGCATCGTGTGCCAAATTGAAATGGTCGTCTGGGGGGTCATCTGCTATCCTTTTAGACCCCCAAACAATTCTCATGCCCTGTGGATTTTTTTTCATCGGCTTTTAATTGTTTTATAAAAAAATACCCAAATTTTATATTCAAATACAAATCTAAAAAAAAGTATAAGTCGTAGACTCTGAATTTTAATTTTATTTAGATGTGTATTGTATTCCAGTACATTTAAATTCAAAATTAGTGACATTAGCCATCTAGTTTTTTTTAAATTTACTCGCAAAGTTTCGGACTTCAATTAAAGCAGTCCATGTTACAGTTGTTTACATGGCTATAAAAAAAAGCCAAAAGCGACCGGGATCTTCCAACTACGGAAGATCCCGGTCTTATAAGTCTTATAAGGTAAAATCTGTTTCATAACTCTATTTTTGGGGGGGGGGGCGGTGGTTGGGAAGAGGGGTTCTAGGAAAAAAAAATGCATTTTTAACATTTATTAAATAATTTTGTGTGACGATGTGTTCCCCAAGAGGTCCCGGAGGTTCCGACTTGGGTACTACTTCAATAGGGCCATCGCGACTAATCCACGCATTGGGGAACACATAGACAAACAAAATTAATCAATAAATGTTAAAAATGCATTTTTTTTTATTTCTACAACCCCCTTTCCCTCCCTAAAAGAAAGATACGAGGCAGATTTTACCTTATAAAAGTGAGATAACAGATTTAATAAGTATTTCAGGTATCATTTAAGCAAAAATATTATTTTAAATCATAATTTGGAATTTAATATTTTGTGACTCGATTCACAATTCTAGTGAATTCACAAAGTTGTAAAATGATTTTTATGGCATGTGTGGCACATCACTAGCAAGAGGATAGACTAGAGAACTTTTGAGATAGTTGGAAGATCCCGGTCGCTTTTGGTTTTTTTTTATAGCCATGTAAATAGCTGTAACATGGACTGCTATAATTGAAGTCCGAAACTTTGCGAGTAAATTAAAAAAAAAAAACTATATAGCTTATGTCACTAATTTTTAATTTAAAAGTACTGGAATACAATATAAATCTAAATAAAATTAAAATTCAGAGTGCACGACTTATTCTTTTTTTTAAATATGTATGACGGCGCCTTTGTAAAAAGGTTTCACGGTTGATATGATTCACGTTGAAAACTAAACTGTTACCACAGACGAGAGAGAAGCGTACTACAATTCTCTCTGGCGGAACGTCAAGTCATTGCGGGTAGCCACATTGACTTGGGGAGTTGTCAAGAAAAGTGGCGCGTAACAGGACGTTGACGGATCGCCGACGTCCGTTTTCTTAAATCTAATTAAATATGGTGCCACATATCATAAGTAATTCCGATGCGGCAGGTAAGAGCCTTCATCAGAATTGGGAAAGAATGGCGCCCTCCACGAAAGTAAAGCCAAGTGAGGAATATAACCAACGAAATTTTGAAGCAACAAGGAAAGCGTCCAACCCTGCGATCACAAATCATCAAGAGGGTACCCTCACAGCATCATCGGGTGAGACCGTTTCTTTTCTTTTCGATAAGTAGGTCATCTGGCTCATTACTTAAACATGGCTAGTTTAATTGGTTTATGGGTGACATCATAATCAGTAAACCTTACTGGCATCGGAGGTTATGATTTAAAATGCACGACGGAGATCGTACCATTAAAATAGGCGATATTTTGATAAAATAGGTTGTCGGCCAATAAGTTCAGGAATTATTAGATGCTGGCGTAATTTGTAAAAGTTCTTTGACATCTGGAGTTACGCGCTTGTCTGGTCCACATGTTTCAGTCGAAAAGAAAGTGTGTTTAGTCGAAATGTCACTGTTGTCCGGTTCATGCTTTACGATGATCGAAGGGACGCAGGTGCCCGGTTTATGATGTTTTTGTGATGACGTTGGTCGAGGGGAAGCTGTTGTCCGGTCTGTACATTGGTATGGTCGTAGGGATGCAGTTGTCCGGTTCAAACGTTGGTATGGCCGAAAGGAGAGTGTCGTCCGGGCTAGATCCATTACGGATTGGTTGAAGGGATGCACTCGTATGGTCCAGGTGTTAACTGTTTAGGGAAAGGTGCAGTCCGGGCCATGAGTGATCGAAAATACACACGCTTTCTTGCTGGGGGAAAGGTGTCGTCCGGTCCATGAGTGGTCGAAAGGACACACACTTTCTTGTTGGGGAAAGGTGCTGTCCAGTGCATGAGTGGTCGAAAGGACACACGCTTTCTTGCTGGGGGAAAGGTGCCGTCCGGTCCATGAGTGGTCGAAAGGACACGCGCTTTCTTGTTAGGAGAAAAATGCCGTCTGGTCCGTGAGTGATCGAAAGAACGCACGCTTTCTTTTGTTTTGAAACAGTTAGTTACGATGAGAGTAATGTTTGTCATAGTTTGTAAGGATGGAAGAGCGGATGTCTTGGTGATAAGACATTGTTTGTTCCAGGAATACAATAACGCCCGAGAACGGTCGTATGTCAGTCTGGCCGTGTCGACGCCTTTGGAAAAAGGCTTCATATGATTCACGTTACAAACTAAACTGTTACCACAGACGAGAGAGAAGCGGTCTGCAATTCTCTCTGGCGGAACGTCAAGTCATTGCGGGTAGCCACATTGACTTGAGGAGTTGTCAAGAAAAGTGGCGCGTAACAGGACGTTGACGGATCGCCGACGTCCGTTTTCTTAAATCTAATTAAATATGGTGCCACATATCATAAGTAATTCTGATGCGGCAGGTAAGAGCCTTCAAATAAATAAACTCAACGAAACTAAGTAAATATTGACAGTTGGTGGTATTTGGTGAAATGAGATGACCCACCAATGGGGGAATTTTCTATTCCAGGCTTCGAGTGAGCTTGCCACTTGTCTAAAATCTAAGAAGCAGGTTTCCAAGCAACACGAAGGTGAAGGCGTTCATAGAATTGTGTATACGGGGTGTAAGGGACACATACGTGAAAACGCTTACCACGAACTCAGTACCTACATCATTTTGAACCACATAGTTTTTCATCGGTAATTTAAAAGAGTCTTCTGTTCCATACATTTTGACCGTGTAGGTATTGATTGCACTTTTGTAGACCATTACAGATTATTTATTAAAATTTCCGTTGAAAATTTTTATGTGAATTTAGAAACACTGGACTGCAGACGTAGAACTTTTACAACGGTAATTTAAAAAAAACCGGGCAGGTGCGAGTCGGACTCGCACACCGAGGGTTCCGTATAAAAATTATTAAAAAAAAAATTGTTATATGATGCAACAAAAAAATTTACGGTTTCCGCAATTTTTTGCGTTGCTTCGTTCCAAATGTCAAGATTCTGAGTTCACGGGATAACCTTGCGAGTGTCGAAAATTTGCGGAAATTTGCGGCATAAACGGCTGTATCTTTTGATTGCTTTGGCTTAGAAGTTTGATTTTTTCACAGGTCCAAGGGACAGTAGACCTGAGTATTTGATATAAGTTCCAGCTTGATACCTCCACTCGTCAGACAGACGGACAGACGGACGGACAAAAAAGTGATCCTATAAGGGTTCCGTTTTTTCCTTTCGAGGTACGGAACCCTAAAAACATAATCTTCGTTACCAATGATGTACGAAAGTATTTGGTTAGCGGTTTCGCGTCGGTGATGCTTCCACCCTCTATGATTCATTAACAGCATTCTTTTACTAGCCTTAGATAGCCAATCTATAGTGAATCACGATGCTATACATTTGTAATATCATCAGCAAACTCCCATTCAGAAATAACTCTGATTAGAAGCAATTATTGTCGTTGCCATGTATTTTTGGTAGGTGTCAATTATTTTCATAAATTTAGCAAAGGGTGACAAAAGGATTATTTAGTGAAAAACCACGATCAATTGATAACTGTTTGTACCTAATCAGTTCTGTTATATTTTGACAATAATAGATACTTGATATCAATTAATATCTATGTGTGAATCATGCGTTTTTTTCTAGCGATTTCTTTCGTCAAACAGAAATGAATTACCGATTAGTAACATAATAGATTATAACTTAGAGCATGTGTACGTAAATTATTGTGTAAGATATAAAACCTACATCAACTGTGATTTTCGATAGTTCCAATGCATTGGACTTCTATGTAGTTTTTACAAAGGCATGTCTAAATATAATATATCAATTTATTAAACTCGTATCTACAATGGCGACCGCGAACCGGGAGACGATGCGTTGGAAGGCCTCCCACTAGGTGGACCGATGACCTGGTGAAGGTTTCGGGGATCCGCTGGATGCGAGTTGCACGGGACCGATCAATGTGGCGACACTTGGGGGAGGCCTATGTCCAGCAGTGGACGTCTTTCGGCTGAAATGATGATGATGATGATGATGATGTATCTACAAGGTGTTGTTTTGCATGCTCGTCAAATTCAAGGAGGTAACTATGCTAATGATTTTCGTCCCGAATCAATAATAAAATGGGTAGCAAAATTTTTTTTTTCGGTTTTACTAATATCGGTAAGTGTGAACCACCCGTGTTTTAAACGCAGGCCGACTGATTCTCGCCCTTTAACCGAGCTTCCACACATACAAACAATCTCCAACGTTTATTCGATAATTTCTTATTCCCTAAACCAAGTTATGGGGGTTATTCTGAAATACTGACAAATATAAAAAAAAAAACAAAAAATTCAGTGATTTTTTTAAATTACTACCGTAATTTTTATTGATTTTTTAAGTCTTTTGCGACGTCCTCTGGAATTTTGACGAGGATGCAAAACAGCACCTTGTATAGTCAAGTTAAATTAATTAGGTACTTGAGTTTATGTAATATATGTTTAAGTAGGTAAGTAGGTAACTTAAGTAGTAAGTACTTTGACTTCTATAAAGATACGGGTGTAAGACATGCTCATTTGTTCCATATTTTAGAATTCTAGATATCACATGCATAGAATCAAAACAGTAATTTGTTTCGAAGCTTGATTTTTCTTTATTTATAATGTAAAACAAAAGCACAACGATAGCTTCAAGACGAAAACTAAGAACAGCACGCGTAGCATGACCAATTGACCACTGTAGAAACGGGTTATATCTGTCTGTCTGTCCTTATCGTCGATTCTTCCGTAGACAAAACTCGTTTCTACAATGGTCATGCTACACTTACTGGTTTATTCTAGGCAAGTGTGCTCCATTCAAATCACACACTTAAGGGTGTACTACAGACCATCAAACTGAACAACCATGGAGGCATGGGAGTCATGGGACGAACATAGATATCGAGAAAAAACATTAAATTATCTCCGGACCCATACACTTGGATCGAGTAGTAGTCGATTTGTATGGGCAGCTGATTACTGATTTGAATTTGAGTGATGGCAATGCTCGCCCCCTATTATATGGGACTTAAACATAATTGACGAAATGTGGGTGTACTATTAGGTATACCTACGAAGATAACAGGCGTGATATTATGTACAAGGACTCAAACTATAACCGTAATAAGTGTTTTTAACACTGTTTTATAAAACAGTTATAACAGAAAAACACTTAAATGTAACAGATACAATAATGTTACCGAATCAAACTGTATATATATACCTTTTATATGTGTTAATATGTGTAACTGAAATAATCAATTATAGCTTTAGTACGCTGCGTTTACTTATTACACTTATTAACACTTTTATATCTGTTACAGATTTATTACGGGTGAAAACACATATAAAAGTGTTACATATTTGATTCTGTTACCAATTCAACATGTAACACTTATAATTCTGTAACCTTTGTGAAGGTGTTTTTA
This sequence comes from Cerastis rubricosa, assembly GCA_949152445.1. NCBI lineage: Eukaryota > Metazoa > Arthropoda > Insecta > Lepidoptera > Noctuidae > Cerastis > Cerastis rubricosa. Next base: position 8,351,952 of record OX424542.1, on the reverse strand, counting down.
AGTCCTTGATTATGTATGATAGAGACTTATGTTGTGTTTGTCAAGACTCGCTGTTTTTGTTCATTAAACTGTGTTTACTTTGTCCAATCGCCCTACACACTTGTGGGCATGGTGAATATACTGATGAGCGGAATTGCTGAATTCTTCATGTTTTCTATTACCTGACAAAGATTGCAAAGGAGAAAGTGAGTATTGCAGCAAGTGGCGTTCTGTAGTTTCTGCTCATCCCCGTAAGGAGCGTGAGTTTAAGTGTGTGTTAAGAGGGACGATATTTCGATTTTCAGCGTTCGAGTGTTTGCCAATACAAAAGGAACACGGAGTATGAGACGCTGTACGTATCCTTTTGCGCCGCTGTATTTTTTTATGTATAGCATCTCGCAGGTCAACTAGCTTGGCTTCTGCTTAACCGGACTGTCCTGTGGATGCCTTGAGTGTAAAGCCTCCAGCCAGGGTATGAAACTTAATATAAACTAGGCGACAACTCCCTAAGCGCACCCTCTGCGTGGTATGGGCCTCGCCGGCTTAGGTCGTCGCCAGAGGAGTTTAGCAAAGGGACAGGCTCACGTTCATCACATCGAGGACACCCAGATCGGTGTCCTCGATGTGATGAACGGCGTCCCATACTTAGTGCTCTTGCAACACTTTATGATAGAAATGCTTTCAAACTTGTTTCCTTCTGCGTTCACGCTGCTTTTGGTCCTCGTAATATCCAATAGGATACTTAAAAAAACATTTAATCCAAGGCACACAGTAATAGTGAGAGCAGCGGAGGCCCAGTGGTGGCAGCCCCGACTTACGAGCAGTAAGCCGTGGGTTCGAACCCAGGTAGGCGCATCACTTTGTGTAATTTATTTCATCACCACTGCTCTCAAAAACGGTAAAAAAACCATCGTGAGATGATGAGTGGATGAGAGTGAGATGATTGGCATTCGGGCATGTCCTAGAACTAAAAATTCGAAGACATGTGACAGCCCATCATATAGAGAGGAGGCCTAAGTTCCAGCAGTAGGAACATTATAGGCTGATGATGATGATGATGATGACACAGTAACAGAAACTCACAGAAATCGAAAGAAAACAACCCAAAACTAAGTTCTAAAAAACCACGCGTGAGGCAACTGAACATATTAACCCTAATTATCTGAAGTAGGAGTTTGTTAGTCTGTATAAAACCTTATGTTAAAGCTGTTTGGTTTACCAACAACAGAAAACTAACAACACGAACAAACTTGAATAAGTCCGGGCAAATTAAAGGGTTGAAGGAAGCAACCATTTTGAACGCTTTCTGAAGTCAAACGGGGAGAAACTTTAAGGTCCTAAGGGTCAGTCGTTTTAGCAATTGTCGGGTACATTTGACCCTCGCGATATGAGTTGCGAATTTATTGTGTTGAATTGATAACTTCTAAGTGAAAAAGAGGTGAGATATAAAGAAGGTTTGAAGGTTTATTTCAAACTGGTTTCAAACATCATTTCATTATTTATTCGCTGCTATCAAAAACGGTGAAGGAAAACATCGTCAGGAAACCGGTATGTCCTATAACAAAAATTCGAAGTCATGTGCCATGTCCAACCCGTACTGGGCCCGCGTGGTGGATTACAGCCCACTCCCTCTCCTACAGAGGAGGCCTGTGTCCCAGCACTGGGAACATTATAAGCTGATGATGATGATGATGATTTATTCGCTATGGCGAAATTCTGAGAAAGAGCGTAAGATTAATAAATCCGTTTTAATCTTCTTTTTTCATCATGGTTTCATTACCTACCTTCTCACTACAGAATGTCCACTCTATAAGGTTTTTTTTTTTAAGTAAATAGCGTGCTCCGGATCTTAACAGATAGATGTGTTCCTGGGGCGTTTGTTCCACCCGTTGCGTTGTGATTTTGACCATTAAAGAGTGCTGATTTTCAGAATAGCCATTAACTTGCGGCTTAACAAAATATGAGTAGGTAACAAATATCGCATGACAGGATGTGAATCACATATTATATCATTGTAAAAGGATAACTCCACAATATTGTAGGTAATGTGACATAATCTGTCTTAATCGTAGGTCGTCTGCTGATAATGATCATAGATAAATTAGATTTTTTTACAACTCTTTTCCGTTGATAAAATTAAACCTTATTTCCTTTATTTCAATGTGCATATTATGAAGACTCACACTGTAGGGATGGAAACGGGGATCAGGTGGTTTACCATGACGTCTTAAAACATTAATGTTTTATTCCTATTCTAGTGTGGGAAAGAGATGGCGCTTGACATCCTGTATAGCTCTGTCTCTTTCGCACATTGGAATAAGGGTAAAACAATACTGCTTTAAGACGTCATGGTAGGCCAGCAGAGCCCATTGTTGCTTTTATAAGTACAGATGCCAGCAGGTCAAGCTACCCAAAACTGTCATATTTTCCCAATCAACTTTGCACCTAATTCTATAACCATAAAGTTGAAAATCTATTTAAGTTTCACAGATTGTTGTTAAATATTTTATTGATTTACCCTCATTTAATCTCTATTAACTGTTACTGCAGAATGCCACTTAGCAGATTTTATTGTTTTATTCAAATTCCAAGCGTGGCATGCAAAAATAATAACTGTTATTTACGTCTGCATTATTTTGACAAGATTAATGCACTATGCTAATAAATGCATCTCCATAAGAGCCATCGAAGTGATTAGCGATCGGTGTCTAGGTGACAATGAACGGTCGCTTCGAACCGTAATTATAACATTGTTGACATTATTCTAAAATAAGTAAAAAAACCGGCCAAATGCAAGTCGGACTCGCGCACGAAGGGTTCCGTACCATTATTTATAAAAACGAAAAAAAAAACTTTTTTGTATGGGAGCACCCCTTAAATTTTTATTTTTTTTCTGATTTTATTATTTGTTGTTATAGCGTCAACAGAAATACATAATCTGTAGAAATTTCAACTGGCTAACTATCACGGTTCATGAGATACAGCCTGGTGACAGACGGACGGACGGACGGACGGACGGACGGACGGACGGACGGACGGACAGCCAAGTCTCAGTAATAGGGTCCCGTTTGACCCTTTGGGTACGGAACCCTAAAAACGTCAATCTTGTGGTTGGAATTTATGTAGAAATCTACTAGTTCTATGTATAGTTTGGTGTTTATGCGTAGTTTTTGCAATTGAGCAAACAGTACTGGGCCCGAGTGAAAAATTATTGCCCCACTCCCTCTTTCACATAGAAGGCCCAGCGCAATGGTGGAAACATTATAGGCTGATTACATAATATAACATCAGGCCTGTAATTCCTTAAGGGTTAGGCAGAGATGTACCCTAATACACTTGGGAGGAAATAAATAGAGCCACTTCCTTTTCTTTCACGAACGAATGGTTAGTATCTTTGGTAATATGGAACGTATCAATTTGAAGCAAATATCGCCTAAAAGTTTATTAAATAACTTTTACAATGAAGGTAAATTATTGAATAATTATAAACCTAATTGAGTGATAAATTATTGGCTCTGAAAGAAAAATGGTAATTTTGACAGAAAATTTTGTAGGGTTAGAACAGTCCAGAAAAGCAATACAATTACAATTATAATGAATAACAATGTTTCATTAATTTATCGAATAACATAAGTTATAATTTTTCTAGACTGTTTTACCTTACTAAATTTTCTGTCAAAATTACCATTTTTCTTTCAGAGCCAATAATTTATCATTCAATAAAGTTCTTATTCAATAACTTTTACGTGAAAAAAGGAAGTGGCTCGATTTATTTACTCCAGTTATGTTTTGGTTGCATGTAATAACCAGGCACAAATCCGTGGCTGCCACTGAGAAAATCCTGCCAGAAAAACCCAATATCACTTTGCCCGACCTGCAAATCAAACCCAGGAAAAACCCTCATGGTCAGGAGTTGCGCTCGCAACCATTAGACCAAATACTTAGGCAGTACAGCATAATCGGATGCTATGTTATGCATATTTTTGAAGAGATTGCCGACAAAGTGACGTGTGACATCGATATCTATCATGTAGTTTTAATGTATTTGATAAAAGGTGTAAAAATGATATGGAATTTGGAGTACTTTTATAAACACAATAAATAGTAATCGGGCAGTTACCTATACCCGCGTGGTGTAGAGCAAGACAACAATTTCATCACTCAAGAGGATAGGAAATGAATTTAATATACCAGAACAAAAAATATGTCTAGAAATATAGGTAATAAAACGCGTTTTTTTTTTGCTTTGACTCAAGTCTAGGTCAGAGATGACAGAGACAAAGTCGACGATGGTACGAGCTTCCCCAGAAAAAGCCTGTTCACTCTAACTTTGAAGAGGTTAGGGTTGTAAGCGTTCGGAAACACAGATGCAGGCAGAGAGTTCCACTCCTTTGCTGTGCTTTGGTTCACTATTATTCGTGATTTTGAATAGTGTAAACTAGTGAGTATATGATCTGTTAGGACGCAGCAAGATAATTTAAAATAAAATAATAGTATTGCAGTGAGTATTTAATAATATCAGGTACATTAGGATTGAAAGGAAACTCAGAAAGTAAAGTCGATTAATAGTTATCACATATATATTCACAGATAATCATTTAATGCACTCGCGAGAGGAACGTCGGACCGACAACATGCGTGAACTTGACCCAATTAGCATTTTCTCACTGCCGAAATGCAGCGGGACGCCCGCTCGCACCGGCGTCGTACCTCACCCCTCTCGCCCCGCGCGCCCGCGCAGCGGTAGATATTCCCTTCGCTCTTTCAGTCGGCCTTTCCTGATGAAGCTGCCCGTCCCGGGTAGCCTATCCTGGAACTAATAATACCGACTCTCGATGTCAACTGGTTAGTGTGAGTTCTTAATCTCACGAAAAACAGAATTGAAGAGTGTAGGTATATCGACACGTCTGTTAGACAGTCAGAACATGAGACACTGTCGTGACACTTCTCAATGTGTCTGGCACTATAAGATAATGAGGACACCTATGAATGTGTCTGTCAGACGACGACGAGCTGAGCATCTATCGTGGTTATATCAGACGACACCTTATGAATGTGTCTATCAGATGATGACATTGGATGTGCCGATCCTGTTGTCTATCATCTGCAGATGACACTTTACCAATGTGTCTATCGACGGTGACGACACTGCGTATCTGTTACAAGTGACTGACACTTTATAAATGCGCCCATCGACAGGAACGACACACTGTATCTACCACCAGTCTGAGAAGGCCTTCGTTTAAACGACCAAACCAATACGGTATTAGTCTTTCATGCATGTTCAATTTAGCGCTTAATATTTAGCAGCGTACCCTTATGTTATAACCAGATCATCGATTGCAGCGGTCACAGTTTAGTGACTCACAATTAATAACAACATTCACATTAATCAAATGAATATATTATATTAAATGAACAATTGCAGCGGCCACAGAGTAGTGGCTCACAACATTAACAGTATTTACATTAAGTAAATGAATATATTGAAAAGTATGTACTGTAAACATCTCGACATCCACCACCAACTGTCAGTACACATTGTACACACAATTACACACACATGTGTTTAATAGTCACAATTAATCAACAGCCTGTTATAGTGACGTTAGGGCAAGCATATTAACACGTTTAACGTGCAACCCGGTAATTATTATTTAATGTGAATTAACCATAGTATATATTTTGTTAGTCCTATAATGATAGTTGAAACTATTAACTACAATATCTAATTATAAAGGAAAAGAAAACATAATATAAACAACTTCCATCCTGTTATCAATCAGTATCGGAAGTTAACTCGTCAGGGTAATGTAAAAGCTTGAGCTTACCTCTGGCAAGAACGTTTTCGTAAGGACGACCGCGAGAGGTGGTACTTTTGATTAAATAACGATCATGAGGTAAAACCTTGCGCACGGTAAAAGGACCATCGAAACGAGGCATAAGCTTGCCGCTGCGTAACCCTTTCTTAAATACCTTACGTTCAGCCAGGACGAGATCGCCTTCCTTAAATGGAGCGCCCTCACGTCTCTTTTTATCAAAATTGATTTTTGACCTCCGGGCAGCCTCCTGAGAGCGAGTAATAGCACCAGCCCGAAGAGAGCTAATATCAGACCTTGTAGGTACAACGATGTCTCCCGACAGTCGTGGTCGGAAACCGTATAGTAACTCCAGTGGTGACTTCCCTGTACTATTATTGGTATTGGAATTAATCCCGAGCTGTACCTTGGGCAAATATTCTTCCCAACGGTTCTGATCCTCTTCACCGAGGTAGGCGACCAGAGCATCCAATATCGTACGATTGAACCGCTCAATTTGCCCATTAGCCCTTGGACTTGCCACCGCAGTTAATACGTGTTTGATTTGCCTATCACGACAATACCTTTTGAACTCATGGCAGTCAAAGGATTTACCACGATCGCTGATTATACGGCTCGGCAATCCGAACGTTTTAATGTACTGATCGAATGTCTTTAATACGTTATCACATCCAGCGTCGCGTACCGCCTCAATCCAGATGAAACGTGTGAATGCGTCTATAATGGCGAGTATGTACATTTTGCCTGATGGACTTTTACAGAATGGACCGAGGTGGTCCACGTGAACGGTGTGAAACGGTACAGCTACCTTCTCTATAGGATGTAATAATCCTACTTTACGACCCGTCGGTTTCTTTGCGTACTGACATGATATGCAACCACCGACGTACTTCTGCACAAACCGTCTCATACCACTAAACCAATACTTTTCCCTTATGGCGTCATAGGTTTTATTATAGTTGGCATGACCGTTGTTATCATGAAAAGTTTGCGTGATTGACCAGCGAGACTGACGTGGCACTACAACTTTGTTTTGACCGTTTACTTTTCTAAATAACACGTTATTTTCTAAAACGTAGTCCCGTTGTAAGCCGTTGTTATTGCCCACGGATGTTTCGTCCTTCAACTGCTCTATAGTGGATCGGATTGAGTCGTCAGCATGCTGCATGCTTTCAATAAGATCTCCGTCTGTGCAACGCATAACGGATTCAACTGGGTTACGACTCAATGCATCCACATGAGCCATGGCCTTGCCTGGCCGATATTCCACGTCAAAGTTAAATCCCTGAACTTCGAGCCACCATCTAGCGATGCGTGGGTTCAAGTCCCGCTTTGACCACGTCCACCGCAGAGCATTGCAATCAGTTACAATGGTAAATTTTAAACCCGTTAGGTAGACCTTGAACTTCTGTAATGACATGACAACAGCTAATGTCTCAAGTTCGAAACTATGGTAACACTGCTCCGCGGTGGTCGTCTGGCGGCTAGCGTAAGCGACTGGTTGGAAAGTACCATTAGGCGGTTTTTGAAGTAGAATACCTCCCAGACCGATTTTAGAGGCATCCGTGTGTACTTGCGTTTCATAATCCGGGTGAAATAATAATAGTACCGGACGACTTACTAGTATGTTCTTAATACTATCAAAGGCCTGCTGTTGTGCAGCGCCCCAGAGCCATGGTTGGTCCTTTTTTGTCAATAGCGTAATAGGTTGAGCTAGCGAAGCAAAGTTACGTACGTACTTACGAAAGTAGTTCGCTAGACCCATGAACTGTCTGGCGTGGTGTACGTTTTCGGGTTGCTTAAAATCGTGCACGGCATTAAGTTTATGTTGAGCCGGTTTTACCTCGCCATTACACACTTCATGGCCCAAATACTCGACACGAGACACTAAAAATGAGCACTTATCGAGTCTCAGTGTAACGTTGGCGTCTCGGATTCGTTCTAAAATTGCCCTTAAATGGTCTAACGCGTCAATTTCCGAGTTTGAATATATTAAAATATCGTCTAAGTAAGCCGTGCTAAATTTAAATTTTAACGGCCCGAGGATTTCGTCTATAGCGCGTTGAAACACCGCTGGTGCATTAACTAATCCGAAGCTCATGCGAGTGTACTGATAAAGACCGTCTGGCGTGATGAACGCGGTATAGTGTTTACTCTCATCATCGATTTGAATGCAATGGTAAGCCGATAAAATGTCTAAACACGAGAAAACACGTGCATTCGAAAGTCGATCTAATTGGTCCTGTATCAACGGTAAAGGGTAGCGCTCCTTCTTAGTAATTCGATTAAGCGCTCGGTAATCGACGACCATGCGCGGTTCTCCCGTCTTTTTGGTCACGAGAATGACAGGACTCGCGTATGGCGAAATGGACTCCTCCACGATACCTTTACTCCTTAAATCACTAACGATATTGCGGACCTTGTCACGATCACTCGCCGACATGCGATATGGTCGGTAATATACGACCTTTTCTTTATCCGTCAACTCGATATGCATCTTAACAGAACATTTACCTATTCTACTGTCGTCTGCTCCCGAAAAACATTCCGAGTATTCTTGTAAAATCGACTCGAGTTTCGTTAACACGTCCGGCTCAAGATCGTCACCTATTTTGTACGTAATCCCGCTATCGTTTCTCGCGGCTCGTGCTACGCATCGATTAACAGGTAAGTCAAATGACTTGTTACTCGTATTTATTATATTCATAACTGCCTTTCCGTCAATAAACTCGATATCACTCTGTGGAATTACGCACTCAGCCCTCGGGGCTTGATGTTCGGTGTGACGTACGGACGCATGTCCGAATAGTAGTTGGTCGCATGAAACTATTATTTTGTTTACTCCTGGCGACAACGCGATTGAACTATCCGTGACCAACTTCACACGTTCGGCATCCTCACAAACGGCGGGTAGCTCGCGTAAATTATTAGCGTTATACATTTTTAAACACGTAGGTGTCTTAATGACGTACACGTCTGGGTAATCCGTGAACGGTTGACCTATAATCACACCGATGTCTTGTGCGCTATCTGGCACAATATAAGCGCTCGCGTCGCACGAAGCTTCGTCTGCACACACCTTTACATACGCTTCGCCAATAGGTATTATCTTCGAACCACCAAAACCACTAATAACGTTATTCGATTGACAAGGTTGGACTTCGAGATTTAACTTTTGCGACGTAGTATTAGTAATAGTTATACACGAACTACCGAAGTCAATAAATGCTTTCACGGGGCGGTCATTGACCTTGGCAGTTATATAATATTTCGAGTTTGATGACTGGTCTTTTATAGCATTTACCGACTGGGATGCGCCAGCGTTCGAATTATTATTATTATTGGTGTGCGACTTTCGAGCCTTAAGTTTCAAACATTCATCCTTACTATGGCCCGATTTACCACAATACGTACATTTTTTAGCTTTGCGGAAACATTTATCTTCTGTATGGCCCGATTTACGACAAAAAGCGCAAATAGTTGCTTTATCACGCGCCTTGTAATTGCAATTCGTTGCAATATGACCGCGCCTTTTACAAAGATTACATCTTATCTTTTTAAAAGAGGAATTTACACTTGACACGATATGACTTGTACCTTCGGCGGTACGGAGTGAGGATAGGTATTTCAACAACTTAGTGGGGTCATTACAAGCCGCGGAAACCGCACCGACCTCTACGATCTGACTACCAATCGTGCCAATTATAATTTCCGTGGTGAGCGATGGCGGAAGGCCACAAGCATTTCCCAAAGCCAGTTTATCATAATAAAATTGCATGTAGTCCTCGTCAGGTTTCCGTACGACATTAACTAAATCACGTAACATATTCAATTTACTTTTCTGGGACGGAAAAGCCACCATTAACTTTGATTTAAAATCCGACCAAGTCACATTCACGTCTATTAAATTATCAAACCACTGGCGAGCGTAGCCCCTTAATTTTGACGAAGTATTGAAAATAGTGGTCTTTTCGTCCCAGCCATACATGTTAGATATACCTTCGATTTTACGAATCCAAAGTTCCATTGTAACTAAAGTTTTCTGGGGGTCAAATTCCGGTATAGGGTCGCTACGACCAACATATCGCAGTGATGATGGAGATGCAACATACCCGGTATTTGTAGGTGTCAAAGTCGTGAAATTCGGTTGCGACGGCGTACCGGCGGCAGGCAACTTGTTAATAACACGCGTAAGCTCATCGGCGCACGTGCCTGGTAACCCGCACTCGCCGACCGTGTTATGGACGCCAAGCGACGGGGCGCCCGACATCGCTAACTGAGAAATACCTGTATCCAGCTGTGGAGCTGACATATTCGGTGTCTGCTCCGCCGGCGATGACGCGACTGGTCCAGCGGTTTGCGAAACCGCCCGGTGGCCGTTACCGATAGTGGCAGGCGTCCACGAACTCGTGAAGTAGCCATGTTGACACGTCGTGGCGGGAACAGTGGTACAGAATTCACTCCCATGCGCTGCTCGATGACCACAGCCTTGCCCAGCCGGTGTCACATAACCGACGGTCAATGATGTAGGTATCGGTGGTGTCAATGAGCCCTCTTCATCGGTATCACGCGAAACCGGCGCGCCGTAAACTTCCGTTTCCAGTTTACGCACACGAAGTTTTAATTGTTCTTCTAAATTAGATAAAAGCTCGCGACGAATGCGGCTAATTTCTTTTTTAATTGCGTTATCCGCGCTCATTTTCGCGCACACGCACTTTTACACAATTCACAAAAACACTCACGTAAGAATATACGACATAGGTATATTCACGTCGTTGCGTTGTTAACACAAATAACACAACTTTTTAAAATCGTTCGATTCGCGGAGAGCGGATGAAAACTATAGGTAGTTATTTACTAATAGTGGACGTTTATAGAATCTAATCCCACTTACTGAGCTGAAAGGAAACTCAGAAAGTAAAGTCGATTAATAGTTATCACATATATATTCACAGATAATCATTTAATGCACTCGCGAGAGGAACGTCGGACCGACAACATGCGTGAACTTGACCCAATTAGCATTTTCTCACTGCCGAAATGCAGCGGGACGCCCGCTCGCACCGGCGTCGTACCTCACCCCTCTCGCCCCGCGCGCCCGCGCAGCGGTAGATATTCCCTTCGCTCTTTCAGGATCTTTCGTAATTTTACCGACTGACTGCTTGGTTTACCATGATTGCGCATTAGATAGGTATTCGTGAATTAAAATAGGTAAAGCGATTTATTAAACCTACCTCTAATCTTACCAAACGTCCCTGAAAAGACATTAATGAATATTTATCTAATTTGCATATTGCAGTACATTTGTCTCTACTTAAAGTTAAGTACAGTCAGACTCACGAGTTTTATTATGTTGGCGACAAAACGTAGCACCGTTAGCCACTGCGACGACCGGAGGGCGACAGCAGCTTGCGAGGAGCGGGGGACGAGGTGCCGAGCGCTGTTGCTGCCGCTGCTAACAGACACCACCAGTCACTGCACTCATACGACACGGACCAGAGGCGCGCGTTCTTATACTTGAATATACAAACCTTCCTATATTTACAGTCCTTAATTTTATTTCTACCACCTCTGAGTATCACCAACAATCATGTGTTCACTTGGTAAAATTCAGAAGCGATTTTTTCGTAAAATAATGATTTCTACTTTGAGATATAGGTAGAAAATAGTATTTTGGAAGCTATACGACTACGAAATAGAAGACCTATTTCTTTCTCTTCTATTTCGGACTAGTATGGCTTCCAAAATACTATGTTCTTGAAATCGTAAAACCCTAAACAATACGGTACTGTTCGAAAGAGATACCGCGGCCCTGGAACACAAAGGGTTACGAAGGCTTTTAAAAGTATCTTCGACACATTAGTGCTCATGACTGGTACAGTCGCCAAAGGAGATAAGTAACCAGATTCTCATACTACTAGTATGAGAAGCTGGTTACTTATCTCCTTTGTAGACTGTACATAACAATAATATCTCATCGTACAAATGCCTTTAAAAATAATCTCACAAAAAAGCAATCATTTTGTTCCACGTCAGGATAGATATCGATACTATCGATATTTTGACAGCACGGGTGATATAGCAGAAGAATGGCAATTGTTTACTATGGCAGTGACCTAAGAGTCGATAAGCATGCAATGAGTACCAATAATGGGTCTAAAACCACCCCTAACGAAGCCGAAAGCCACTGGTCAATGGCGATATTTTTTTTTTAAGTAAAAACTTCTTTAGCCACTTTGAAAGATTTTTCGTAAAGGAAAAATCTGTGGGTTCGCGTCACCGGTGAAGTCGACATGCTAGTCACGTATTGCGCCAGATTAGCTACGCTTACGCTTAGTATAACGGCCTGTGTACTGTGTAATGATTTAAAAATTCAAAAACAAAACGAAGTCTTTCGATGGTTTTTAGTTTTCACTTCTGTCGGCAGACCTTAAGACTGCCTCTGTTGAAGTGAAAACTTCTTTAGCCACACGTTGACCGATTTTTGGCAGGGAAAAAACTATGGGTTCGCATCACCGGTGAACTCGACATGCTTGTCACGTATTGCGCCAGATTAGCGACGCTTAGTACAACGGCTTGTAGACAGTGTACAAATTTAAAAAATAAAAAACCGGCCAAGTGCGAGTCTTACTCGCACACAGGGTTCCATAGCTCCAAACAATATAATAACAATATTTTGAACTGTCATTCATTAGTTAGTAGTATTAGTTAGTAAACTTCCAGACAACCGCAAAACTAAATTTGTTTTTCATAGTATGTTTATGAAAAACAAAGTTACTGCTGCAGTTTGATAAAAAAGTCTCATATCTCAAAAACTGAACATCATATCTTATTGAAACCAATTTTCGTTGATAGTTTTTTTTACGTTCTACAATCCTAAATATTTTCAGAATTTTCCTCCTCTTACTTTAGAAATTAGAGGGGGGGGGACACACATTTTACCACTTTGGAAGTGGCTCTAGCGCAAACTATTCAGTTTAGAAAAAAGTTATACTAGAAACCTCAATATCATTTTTGAAGACCTATCCATAGATACCAAACACGTATGGGATCGATGAAAAAAAAAATTTTGGTTTTCAGTTCTAAGTATGGGGACCCCCTTAATTTATTGTTTTTTTTTTCTATTTTTGTGTGAAAATCCTAATGCGGTTTACAGAATACATCTACTTACCAAGTTTCAACAGTATAGTTCTTATAGTTTCGGAAATAAGTGGCTGTGACATACAAACGGACAGACAGACAGACATGACGAATCTATAAGGGTTCCGTTTTTTGCCATTCGGCTACGGAATCCTAAAAAAGAACACTATAATTCCATTGTTTTGAGTTTTCACTTCTGTCATCAGTCCCTAAGACTGCCCTGTTGAAGTGAAAACTTCTTTAGCCACGTTGATCGATTTTTGGTAAGGGAAAAAACTATGGGTTCGCGTCACCGGTGAACTCTACATGCTCATCACGTATTGTGTTAGAAACCATATCTATGACCTTCTAGTTACGAAGATATTGGGTTTCAAAGTTCCAACTTTTTCACAAGTTTGTAATGACTAACTAAAATAACTTTACTTTAAATCAATTTCATTAATTAATTTATTTTTATATTAGGTACCACCAATATACAGCATGATTTTTTAGTCACCGTCCAAATTTAGACATTTTAATCTTTGGCGAAAACCATTGAATACGTGTTTTTTCTTTTAGTATCACTCAATACAAAAATATTGAGATATCAGGGATACCGCCGCGCCGTGCGTAGGTACACGCTGGGTAACTACGCGGGCTGGCCGCCCCCGCCCCATTGAATGTTTGCGCGGCAAGTGTAGTATTTTTAACGTTTAACTTAGTGACCAGGCAGAGCGGATAATTTTTTCGGGAAAATGATTTCATATGAAAATATGAAAATTTCACATATCGTTTTTTTTTTCAAAAATGGAGTTAGTGAATGATACATAATGCCTAGAAAAAATTTGGACGGTGACTAAAAAATCTTGCTGTATGTCTCCACGATCCCCGTACTATTCAATGCATCCACCAGCACAATATTTTGAGTGCGTTACGGGAACGTGATTTTTCACCAAAAAATACGTTTTGCGTAGAGTTACTTAGTTTAACTTACAGAATGGTGCTTGACGGCTTCGTGAAGGATCACACCTTCCAGATATGAACTATAGCTAGCTCATAGATGCGCACCTATGATACGGGTTAAACTCCTGGCAGAGTTAACGAGCAAACTACCAAGATTGAAGCCAAGCATTATACTACCCTCCCTGAAAATAACACTGTGTCTGAAAACTGAGGAAAGACTATGAAATAGGGGCGGGTAGTGTTAAATGATGGTAATGTCCGGTGCGGTGCAGGCGACGCGGTTTGTGACGTCACGACTAAGTTATGAGCAGAGGTGTATGCAAGTTAGAGGGAAAATTATGTGGAAACTTTTAGTCACGGATTTTTATTTTTTTATAGTTTATGGTATCTAGACGTTTTCTTAAATTAAGGCGCTTGCCAAAATTGATTCGTGGATGGGTGAACATCATTAGGCACTTTACTACCCTACATGCCTCGGGAAGCACGTTAAGCCGTTGGTCCCGGCTGTAATTTGTAGATCTTTGACAGACGTTACAGTCAGTGAACCGAAAGTTTGACAACCAGTGTTACCAAGGGGAATTTTACTAACCAGTTAATGGGTTGTCGAGGTCAGATAGGCATTTACTCCATGTTAAAACAAACAAACATCAAACAAACGTCAAACATTCCTAATCATAAAACTGTGTCTGAAATCTGAGTGACTGGAGTTGATGTTGAAAAGAGGTTGTTGGAAGCCTTTCATTACAATGTTATTTAAACTTAGAACACTCATAATTCCCAATTCTTATCTTCGAAGACTCCAAAAAAACAATTAAAAAAGTATCTACAGCATAACGTCACCAAAGAGTCTACAATATTAAACAGGGCAACAAAACATTACAACTTCCAAATTCAAAATATAAATACTTCGCGCCAACTCCAGAAACAGTTAATCCATTTGAATTTGTATATAGATATTATTTGTTATATCTTTTGATGTGGTTCCATCGGATCGGAAGCAAAACTTTGAGTTCTGAGTAAAGAGTAAAGTTCCTTCGAACTTGGCCATTCACATCGGATCCCGGAAAACTTGTTTCGCGAACTTGTGCCGTGAATGTAATTTAAAAAAAAAACCGTTATGTCTCTTTTCTAGGTTTTATGGACGGAATGGTATATTAAAAGACTTTGTTTTTGTTATTTGCTTAATGCATAGGACCATCCTATATCTGTGTAGTGTTGGATGGTTATTTTGTCGCGTAGCCTTAAGAGCGTTACGCCTTACGACATTTCATACAAACTTTCAAGTCCATATTTTCTGAAATGACTGAATTGATTTTAATTAAACTTCATACGCATAAGCAGGATACATAGCTCTAAAAAGTTACTAACAAGTTAACATTTTCGAAATGTCTTTTAAGAAAAAAGATCATTGGAAATTTCTGTATCTATGGATAATATATAATCGGTCTAATTTAGCTGTAATTTGTTTGTTTGTTTTTGTTTGCTGTGTTTTTATGTATCCTGCTTATGCGTTTAAGTTTCATTGAAATAGGTTCAGTTATTTCGGAAAATAAGGACTTGAAAATTGGAATGAAATGCCGTAAAGTGTAAACGCTCTTAATCAGAACTGACTCAAGTTTTTTTAATAATTTTGTTTTCCTACAGCACCCTTCTGTCAATGGCATGCACGCGGCAAAGAACGATGCCGCACTACAGGTTGGGGTACCTCATCTAAATAATTGGGCAGATTTTGAGATGACTATCTCACAGAAGACACAATATAGTACCTTTTATAAAAACCCTCCTGAAAAACATAGCTGCGAGATCGAATAAAAACCAAACAACATATTATTTTTAAGAATCTCTATAATAAAATAAAAACACGTCTTCAATAAAATAAAACGCGCAATACATTTACAAAAGACAGACTCAATAAACTTTATATGAAATCAAATCACGTACTCAGCTGAAAAAGGGCAGATAGAACATAGCAATATATAAACTACAAAAAAAGAACGCAAAATATTAAAAAGATATCAAACACGATACACTGGGGCCTTCGTAAGATTTGCATCTGTGAACTCCGAAGCGAAGTGGACTTATCTTATCTTTTTATTAAGTTTTATTTTCTACATTATAATAAAATGATAGATGTAGGGTAATGTTTTACGTTTTGTTTTTATCAAAAATCTCTGAAGTTTGTCCTGAATAAGTACTTAATGTCTTGTAACAAAATAGATAAACTGAACAAAGCGGCTTGTTCAAATTCATTATGAAGAGATTTCTTAACTAGTGAAACACCTCCATTGCCCCTCTTACTATTATATAACTACTCTACTACTATTCTATTCTATTCTTACTATTATATATTATATTCAATGCGTCCATCAACTACATGTTTTGACAACAACATGTTTTGACATTGAGTCCTACAGTAACCGTGATATTTCAGACAAAATAAAGTCGTTTTCCAGCAACAATTTTTGCGTAGAGTTACTTATATTGATGCACATAAGGCTTAGTTGAACTCCACAGCAGCGGTGGCCCAGTGGTGGCAGCCCCGACTTACGAGCAGTAAGCCGTGGGTTCGAACCGAGGCAAACGCATTACTTTGTGTAATTTATTTTAACACCCCTGCCCTAAAAAACGGTGAAAGTAAATATCGTAAGGCAACCGACATGTCCTAGAACTAAAAAATCGAAGACATGTGACATCTACCAACACGCGCTGGGCCCGCGTGGTAGATTACAGCCCACTCCCTCTCATAGAGAGGAGGCCTGTGTCCCAGCAGTGGGAACATTATAGGATGATGATGAATGCTTAGTTGACGGATTCGTGCAGGGTCCGTTTAAACCACCGTCATCTGTGTAATAATTTTCATTTACCGTACCTACAACAGTTTCAGCTTGAAAGAGAAAAAACATTCACACACACATATAAGCTCTAGCTTTTATAATAGTAGTTAAATTTTTACCAAATGTTATGCTATTAACTATAAAGATTTATCATACAATAAAATGTTATATTGCATCATCTAAGATGGCTTACATCACATTAAATTTAACAGATACGTATTGATACCAACACAAAAAGGGCGATAAGTTCAATTTTATTTTTAGAAATGTGTGAGATTTTGTGCCAGATCCACATGGCAAGCAATATCCGCTGTGCCAAACACACAAGCGTACAGTTAAGACTGTCTTCTTATTCAATTAATGCGTTCCTTTTCAAAATGAATTGTGTTCGGATTTCACTCGTATTTCATTTGTTTGTTTGAATTCTTTTGTCTTTGATCTCCGGGTGTTTTACGGACGGTGTTTGACTTGAATTTGTTTGTGATATTTTATTGAATAAAAATGTTGGCTGTTTTTGTAACTTTGCTGTTTTTAACAGTTTTATTTTAGAGTCTAAATAGCTCTTGAGTGTGAACAACAGAAAGAAAGAACATGATTGATAAACTTGACGAGTAAAAATAAATAAATACCTTTAAAAGAAGAAGTTGCGGAAAAATATCTTTTTTAACAACTTAGGTACTTTAAGATGAAAACAGCGTGAAAAACAGATACCGTACCTATGACGTCCCTACAGAGATAACTGGATTATCTTGTCAGTTTGATGAAAAACCATGTAGGTAACAATAACGCTGAATTTTCCGCATCTAAAAATAGAATCACAAAAGACTCGTTGATGTTTTGATACATTGCCGTGTAAAGCCTCTTATACAAATACTTCTTTCAAAAATAAGTAAAAAGCTGTCGTATGTTGTTTGGATAAAGATATTGGTTGCCAGTAGGAACAAGTTAGAACGGGTAGATACCGACAGGTGCGTAGGAGCTGGTGACTAAATAATAATAGCCGTTCGGTCGTTCTTCAGGGTTCAGGGACTTCAGGAGACGACACGGTTGGCGCAGTGGCTGATCGATAGACTGCTGCGCTGCGTGTCGCGTGTTCGATCCCCGTACGGAACAAATATTTGTATGGCCTACAGATTATTCCGGGTCTGGCTGTTCGTGTATGTGAGTTTAAAAGTTTGTAAACGCACCCACGACACAGGAGAAATTCCTAGTGAGGATACAATTGAAGAAAAGCGCCTGCAAAGGTTATCCCATGAATGGGTGACCATATCTTCCCGTGGGTGTCGTAAGAGGCGACTAAGGGACTTGCCAGAGAACGGGCAGCAGCGTTCTCTGTGCTTTTGTAACAACCGTACTGCGATCGCCAACCCGCCTGCCAAGCGTGGCGATTATGGCAAAACCCCCCTTTCTTGGGGGAGGCCTGTGTCCAGCAGTGGACGTCTTTTGGCTGAAATGATGATGATGATGATAATGGGTGACCACCCATTGCATACCCAGTTTCCTCCGTAACTCGGAAAGGACGTTAAGCCGTTGGTCCCCACTGTCAGTCTCTGATCTTACAATACTAACTGGGTTGTGGAGGTCAGATGGCCAGTCGCTCCATGTAAAATACTAGTATTCAGCTGCATACGGATAGACTGGAAACCGACCCTAACATAGTCAGGAAAAGGCTAGACAGATAAAGATTCTTTGAAACGTTATTTGAATAATCCGGGACTTGTGTTCTTAGGAGTTAAATTTAAATTCCCGGCCGGCTTCAACCACCAATGTTTATGCGCTATAAACACTAACAGTCTTCAACATCGTAAAAAAGGCATTGCGGCAGGGACAACATAGGATGCGAGAGCCAGCGAAGCGAGCTTCGGACTTGCGGCACCACGACTCGGACAGGTTAGGTTCGAAGGGGATGGCGGGGTTGTGAGTGAGCGAAGTGAGCGAACTAAGATTTTATACGATAAATTAATCGTATATAACTAGGTTTTAAACGTACTAAGTTATAAAATTAGAAGTCAAAGAGAGAGTCGAAGTCGTTAGTAGAAAGGTAGAATTACTTTATGGACGTCATAATTATATAGTTATTTGAGAAGCTTACTGCTTGAATACATATTACAAATATAGATGCTATGAAATAAAAATCATGCTAAGATGTATTTACAGTAGCTGACATCGATTACATTGGTGGCTGAGATAGTACTTTTTAGATGCACGTTGATGGTGGCTGAGTCAGTTATTTTGAGGACAAGTAATTTATTTGGACGACAAAAATGCTAATAAATAGAAACCGGTTTAATTACTACCCATTTAAATGTAAAAATTACTTTTATTTAATTCTGTCTGGCTTCTGACCCTGAATACCTCAAAATATCAGGAACTGATTAATTACAAAACTCAGATGCTAGTTCCGCGGCCCTGCGGCGAGGTAATTGAATAAACTGCATTTTATCTAGAGTAAGAGTAAAAGAGTATGTTTAGATGGTTTGGTCATATAAAAAGGATGAGTGATAGTGGTGAAGATCTTCAGAAAGGTCTGGTGCGTACTTACTCGTGTATGACTATGGGGGTTACTATGTCGTCTTAAAGCAATATTTTTTTATTCTTATTCCAGAGTGGGAAAGAGACGAAGCTATACAGGACGTCTAGCTCTATCTCTTTCCCACTCTAGGCCACCTGATTTATAAACGCGGAACAGGCAAAAAAATAATGTGAGGATCGTAGCAGGTTGCGTACTGTAGTTTCTGCCTACCCCGTTGGGAAAAAGCGTGAGTTTATGTATGAACGAATGTATACTTCCGTTTTTGAGCATACAAGTTCTTTAAGATTAAACCCCAGAGCTTTGTTCTCAAACAAGGTCGGAGCTCGTGGCTAAATAATAACAGCCGCACGGGTCGATCTTTAAGGTTAAGCTGTGCTTGCCGAGGTTGGTCCATGGATGGGTGACCATAATTACATACCGAGTTTCCTGCGTGCCCCGGAAAGCACGATAAGCCGTTGGTTCCGGCTGTCATTTGTAGATCTTTGACAGTCGTTACGAGTAGTCAGAAGCCAAAAGTCGGACATCCAGTCTTACTAAGGGCCGTATTACCCAGTTACTGGGTTGTGGAGGTCAGATAGGCAGTCGCTTCATGTAAAATACTGGTAATCAGCTGCATCCAGTTAGACTGGAAGCCGACCCCAAGATAGTTTGGTAAAAGGCTAGGCAGATGATGCTTTGTTCTCAAACAAAACATGACATAATTTTCCCGTTGCGCTTAGGCAGGGGTGATATACTCAGCTACGGTATACCCGTATTGCGCCAGTTAAGTTGAAGCCCCATATAAAAGGGGACAAGCCCTTAAGCATCAACCAAGCACAAATCTAAACGCTAGGCTGTTTCTGAGAAGTGATAGAAAAATCCAAAAACACTCTGTCCAAACCGGACATAGAATCCAAGATCTTATAATCATAAGATTTCTTAGAAAATCTTATGCACCAACGAGTTTATCTTAAAAAAACTTTATCTTGAAAAAACACCGGCCAAGTGCGAGTCAGACTCGTGCAGGAAGGGTTCCGCACCATTATTTATAAAAACGAGCAAAAATATCACTTTTTTGTATGGGAGCCCCCCTTAAATATTTATAACATTCTGCTTTTAGTATTTGTTGTTATAGTGGCAACAGAAATACATAATCAGTTGAAATTTCAACTGGCTAACTATCACGGTTCATGAGATACAGCCTGGTGACAGACGGACGGACGGACGGACGGACGGATGAACGGACGAGCGGACAGCGAAGTCTCAGCAATAGGGTCCCGTTTGACCTTTCGGTTACGGAACCCTAAAAAGCGTAAAATACTGACAGAACCTCTAACAGTCTCAGACAAAACCCATAAAACTAAAATCAGGTGTCCCTATTGATACGTGAAATTTTATCACTTATTCAATCAAAACAAATAACTTTGAGCGTCGTCCCGTATTCATAGGCCGGATTTATCTCACTCGTAGGCTTTCGAAGGGTGCGCATAAAAATTCTTCTCATGCGGTACTGATCACAATTTGATTGCTCCCTAGGATTGGTCCTGGCTCACGGCCCCTGTGGTATTGGGACGTCTTCGACTCAAAATTTATGACCGCTATCCACTTTTATTACGGATTGGACGAAAGAGTGCAGATGTCCTCCTGATATATTTCGTAAAGGAGGACTTTCTCTTGTGTAAGCAATTTTTCCTCCTTAATTTTATGTTTAGATTGAAACGATACGTGGTTTATTTTGATTGGATTGCCGATAGTCGCAGACGGTGAATACGGTTTCGATCTGAGCCCTTTTTTACTATTTTATCGTCTCAACTTTTTAACGGTGAATGTGATCTATTTTATGGGGTTAAAGGCAAGTATATGTGTGTTTACATAAGTATTTATGTGGCCTTTTTAATCCACAGGATTGCCCGGTTGAGCAGAAATAACCTTAGCAGGTTGATCTGCGAGTGGTCATGTCAAAAAAAAAATACCCTCAATAACATTTTGTTTTTTTTTCTTCGTTTCATGACGATACTTTACCAGTTTACCTGAACACAAATATCATTATACCGAAAAAAAAAACAACAAACATACGTACATGTTATACTTCGCTAATGCATGTAGGTATTATTAGTAATTAAAAGAGTTATAATAAACAAATTAATCATGTAATCCAGTTTTAGACAATAAAATACACTCCAAACACTATTGCCGTGAAATCGTCGAAATGTCAAGAGAGAAAATTAGTGATGTTTCACATAGCGTCCCTGCGTAGTGCTGTGCTGTATCGATCCACTGAAATGTCCACGCTACTATGGTAGCCCAAAACCAAATACAGGTAGGTTTTCGGTTTTCTTCCGTCTAACAGTATATACATTGTATGGCTGAACATGTTAGAACTTTTCTGTATTATATTATTATCTTGCATGCAATGTTTCATGTACCTACACCATGTTTCATCAAATAAAATTTACTTACTCACTTACATCATGTCAGATGCAGAAAGTTCGTCTCGATATCGCATTAAAGGCCAGGACGAACACTTATAAATAAAATATAAAATCACAGCAAGTCCATTAAAATAAATAACAGAATTTTCTCAGTACTGCTTTTTGATTTTCACTTCTTGTGATCATTGAATATTAAATTATGGATTGCGCCGTTCCTTCGCGAACAGAATAAATTCCTATTTCTATAAAGGCAATCTACCTTTTGGTTTGAAAAATATCATATTTGTTAACTAAACGTGGATAAGAAATTTCATTTTGAGGTAAACTAAGGGAAAGAGTGGGATTTTTCAGGTAAAAATGTCCTTCGCTTAGAGATCGGTTTTTGATTACACCCCAGTTCCCCGATCCTAACGTTTGATTAAAGATTACCCTTATATTTATATAAGCTTCTTCTTTATATTTTTATCTTTCCTCAGTTAATGATGTCACTTCGAAATGTATTGGATATGTAAATTTTACTGAATGGATCGAGTTTAATTCTGTGAATTTGGTAAGCAACTATTTGGGGCCAAAACGTTACCATATTTTCAGAACAAAATTTGTTATGGGTAATTTAAAAAAAAAACTGCTGTTACGGACAAAATTGCAATACCTACACGGTCAAAATGCACGGAACAGCTGTTTTTTTTTAAATTCATCATCGTCATCGTTTCAGCCGAAAGACGTCCACTGCTGGGCATAGGCCTCCCCCAAGTTTGCCACGCTTGGCAGGCGGGTTTGCGATCGCAGTACGGTTGTTACAAAAGCACAGAGAACGTTGCTGCCCATTCTCTGGCAAGTCCCTTAGTCGCCTCTTACGACACCCACGGGGAGATATGGGATGGTGCTATTCTTTTCGTCCGACACCATACAGAGACTTTTTTAAAATTACAAATAAAAAAATTCAATGTGAGGTTTCAGTATAATGAAATTGAATACGTGGTATATGTTTTTTAGTCGGTGTCCCTTCTACACTGTATACAGGGTATAACGAAAAGGGTATATACATACTTAAGGATGTGAGACAGACCATAGAACTGAACATGTTTCTCCACAAACAAACATCGTAATAACGAAAAAATTATCCTCCTGCCCCATACAAAATTTCAATACCTATTCGACCCAAATGTATGGGGCAGCTGGTATTTTTTTCGCTATGATGATGTTTCTTTGTGGAGAAACATGTTCAGTTTGAAGGTCTGTAGCACACCGTAAAGTATGTATATACCCTTTTCGTTACACCCTGTATATCCTGTGTTAGCGTTTACGGTCTTCTTATAATTTACCATGTGGCGTTATAACAATGGATATATTGAAGGCAAAGTCTATTCATGATTAACATAGAATTTAGGTTATGCTATGTTTACCCATGTTACAGCGGTGGCCCAGTGGTGGCAGCCCCGACTTACCAGCAGTAAGCCGTGGGTTCAAACCCAGGCAGGCGCATTACTTTTTGAAATTTATTTCATCATCGCTGCCCTCAAAAATGGTGAAGGAAAACATCGTGAGGAAACCGTCATGTCCTAGAACAAAAAAATCGAAAACATGTAACATCTACCAACCCACACTGGGCCCGCGTGGTGGATTACAGCCCACTCCCTCTCATAGAGTGGATGCGTGTGTCCCAGCAGTGGGAACACCACATGATGCATGATGTTTACCCACACTGCTTCACATCATAAGTCTAAGTGGAATCCAAGTTTAATACACGTGCAAGATACTTATAAGATTACTATAAGATTAAAAAAAAACAAGTTAACACACACGATTGCCTTAAACATAAAGACTCGAATACTAACATTGAAAGCGAATGAAAATAAAGCGAATATGAAGAATGTATCCCAATAACAATATTATAAAGCTGAAGAGTTTGTTTTTTGTTTGCTTGAACGCGCTAATCTCGGAAACTACTAGTCCGATTTGAAAAATTCCCATTTATCGAGGAAGGCAATAGGCTAATCATCACGATAGATACGATAAGAGCAGAGCCGCAATTAAATATGTTGCGAAAACGGGGAGAATGTGACGCAGACGAAGTTGCTCGGGACAGCTAGTACCTATACGAGAATTATTCGACACCAATAACTGTACCAACAATTTACATAACATCACGCATGTCATCCCCGAAGGGGTAGGCAGAGGTGTACCTAATCGTACACCCACATTTCGACGGGTTATGTTTTTATGTACTATGACATAGAGGGTGAGCATAGGGGGAGGAGGAGCTCGTGGCTAAATAATAACAGCCGCCCAGGACGATCTTTAAGGTTAAGCCGTGCTTGCCGAGGTTGGTCTGTGGATGGGTGACTATAATTACATATCGAGTTTCCTCCGTGCCTCGGAAAACACGTTAAGCCGTTGGTCCCGGCTGTCATTTGTAGATCTTTGACAGTCGTTACGAGTAGTCAAAAGCTAAAAGTCTGACATCCAGTCTTACCAAGGGGTATCGTATTACCCAGTTACTGGGTTTTGGAGGTCAGATAGGCAGTCGCTTCATGTAAAATACTGGTACTCAGCTGCATCCGGTTAGACTGGAAGCCGACCCCAAGATAGTTTGGGAAAACGCTAGGCAGATGATGAAATAGAGGGTGAGCCTACTGCCATCAACCGGGCATAAAGCAGCAGCAGCAGCAGATTTCGTGATTTCAGTTGAGAAATTCCTGATGGGAAAACCCAATACCTCCTTTTGCCCGACCTGGGAACCGAACCGAGGACCTCCTGCTCAGCAGTCACGCTTGTGACCACTAGACTAACTCAATAAACAATGTATTTATTACTATCTCACCATCATCATCATCATCATCATCAGCAGCCTAAAATGTCCCCACTGCTGGGACACAGGCCAGGCCTCTGCTCTATGAGAGGGAGTGGGTTGTAATCCACCAAGCGGGCCCAGTGCGGGTTGGTAGATATCACATGTCTTCGAATTTTTAGTTTTAGGACATGCTGGTTTCCTCACGATGTTTTCCTTCACCGTTTTAGAAAGCAGCGGAGATGAAATAAATTGCACAAAGTAATGCGCCTGCACTTGGTTCGAACCCACGGCTTACTGTTCGTAAGTCGGGGCTGCCACCACTAGGCCACCGCTGCTCTCTATTACTATCTCTTCATCATCATCATTTCAGCCGAAAGACGTCCACTGCTGGACATAGGCCTCACCCAAGTTTCGCATGGGGGGTTTTGCCATAATGGCCACGTTTGGTTGGCGATCGCAGTACCGTTGTCACAAACGCACAGAGAAAAGAAAGCGCTGCTGCCCATTCTCTGGCAAGTCCCTTAGTCGCCTCTTACGTCACCCACGGGAAGATATAGGATGGTGCTATTCTTTACGTCCGACACCATACAGAGCCATACTATCTATTTGCCATCAATTATCAAAATTAGCCACCCAACAATACGCCAAAATTATAATCGACCAATTATTCGAATTTCAATTGTGGAACTCGCGAATGGTTCTAAATTCAAACACCTTTTCCATTTTGGTTGTAATTTAAAATCATTTCTGATGTTCTCTTCATTCCGTACAATTATTTAGGTAGGAGATGGCGGCTTTCGCTTTAATCAGTCGGGATTTGGCACTCTAATTGAAAGGACTCGTTGTCTCGCGGCATGACTATGAATTTGAATAACGTTTTAGAATTATTATAATATTAATTTTTGAAACTGTGTGTTTTAATGTTTGAATTATTTGAATTAGTGAGTACTTTTTTGCGTGGTTATTTTATCCTTTTATAATTTGAATGCGTCATATCTCGGAGTTGTAATAAATTACCCAAATGCATAATATTAATAATAAATAGGTTCCGAAACACAGAGGTCTTGGTTCTGAGGTCCTGGGTTCGATTCCCGGGCAAATTTTATTGGGTTTTTTCATCAGGAGTTTTTCGGTAGCAGCCTCGGATTCTGGATTTGTGCCCGGTTGATGACAATAGGCTCGCCCCCTAAAACATAAGCGGCGCAATTTGAGTGTACTATTAGGTCCATCAGGTCCATCTCTGCGTTACCCTTCGGGGATTACAGAGGTGATGGTATGTATGTAGGTTCCTACACAACTTAATACTAGCATATACAATCGCGGACTTTTTTGAAGACCTTTTTAAGGCGTACAATACTGTAGTAAATTATTTTGTTCTATCTCGTAGGGTTCAGCCAGCGTTTGCAATGTAAGAGCAAAAAAAGTGTTTATTTACGACATCACATTAGAAACCTCTAAAATTATCAGTGTTTCTCTACTATATTATGCATGTATTATACATATAAACCTTCCTCTTGAATCACTCTATCTATTTAAATGCATCAAAATTCGATTCGTAGTTTTAAAGATCTACGCGACTTTTTTTATACATACAATGTGTTGTTTTGCATTCTCGTCAAATTCAAGGAGGTAATTATGCTAATGATTCTCGACCCAAATCAACAATAAAATGGGTAGGTGTTTTTTTTTTTTTTTCTTATTTACGGAAATCCGTAAGTGTGAACCAGCCGTATTAAAACGCGGCCCGTCTGTTACCGCGCTTAAACGCACACAAAGAAACGTTAACAATACATACACAACGCAAACGCAACGAACATACGATAATTTCATAGGTACCTATTCCCTACCACGCACGGCGCGGGTGTGCGAGTATGCCGGCGGGGTGCGCGGGCGCACTCTGTCGCTCCCGCGCCTATCCACCCCCCGCCGTCCCGGAACCAAATAGTGTGCTTAATGTCGCCGACGCGTGCGTGCGCGTTGCGAATTCCGCTCCTAGGTACATCGTTGAGACGTAGGTGCAAAGTGCAAGATGACGGACAATTACTCAAACGTCGAGTTGGTAGAGATGGCCCGCATGTATGCCATCAGTGGAGACAGCCTACGTGGAGCAGTACGGTGTTTCCCCTCAATATGGTCGGCATGTACGCGAGTAGGTACTTAACCGAAAGGTTTGGTGACCATTGGATGGGTCGCGGAGGACCTGTGGCCTGGCCCGTTCTCCGGACCTGACGTCTCTTGACTTTTATTTGTGGGGAGACGTTAAAAGGTTAGTTTACTCGGAGAAAGTGACAAGTGTTACAGAATTACGTGAAAAGATAATTAGTGCTTTCGACACTTTAAAAAGGAATGTGATAGTGCTATGTAAGCTGAAGGAAAACCAGCTACGTCGTTGTCGACTGTGCCAAGAATGTGGTGGTGGCAACTTTGAACATACCTCCGGGTAACTTAAGTAGGTAATTTATTTATTTGTACATAGACTATCATTTTGTAAATACGTTGTTAGCTTAATCAATTTTATTAGTAATTTTATTGTGTAAATAAGTTGATTTCAAATTTTTAACTACGCCAATAATACCTAACAGTCGAAAGTATTTCTACATACCTACTTTAGCTAGCACATCTTTCCAATTCCAACAAACGTAAAAAACATTTTTAGATTTAGTAAATCGGTACACCAACTAAGGTACGAAGCACCAATAAATTCAATCCACAAATTCAAACAAAATCATTACGAAAACTTTAGGCTGAATTTACCTACGTACAATGTTCAGAGTGTTAGATAGCAATAAAGCAAAACTAACATTTTATTAATCATCTGATAACTACCGAACTTAGGTAAGTACAGGTCAGTGAACTTTTCTTTGGCACACTAGTATTGTTGTCGTTAGTAAGATTTCCGTATTCCAATGATGCTTAAAAATTAGTTTAGTATCAAGCGAAATTTATGACAATAATGTAGGTGATTTTCGAAATAAAATTAGGCAAAATTGCTAGGTACCGGTCGCCGTAGGTCATCGCACGGTCGCAACACTGTTGCATTTCGTAGGTAAGACGTCGACTGTCGACTCTCACACACACAGAGCAGCTGCATTGTCGCTGTGTGCGTAGTTGGGTGGTTCTGTTTTAAGTGTTTTGAATCAAGGGTTTTATTCTGAAATACTGTTAAATTTCAACAATAAAAAAAGCAACGCTTATTAATTATAGACCGGTACCGAACTTTAAATTGATTATTTATGTGTTTTATGACAACCTCCTGAAATTTGACGAGGATGCAAAACAACACATTGTATAGTGATTTAGAAGCTGGTCCAGTAGCTTCTGGACTCCACATTCTCTTTCTCGCAATAAAAATAAATGTCCACACAATAGCCAGAAGCTAATACAAAATACAACAAAATATGGAACTATAAAAATTTACTAAAAACGTACAAAACTACCGATCGGTTATGTTCCGAACTTACCCGAACCTGTCAAAATATTTGTACTGTAAACGTTTGCAAACTAGAAAAACATTTAATAGTTCTGTGGGGAAATACAGTGGGAAGCGCAATGAAAAAGTGAAACAAGGAAAACTGTATGACAAGGTAATACAGCGAATGAACAAAATGGCAACATAAAACACGTTGTTTGGTTATAAAATGAAACGACACGGGAGAACGCCCCCAGCATGGTTCGTTTTAAAATATACCTAGAAAATTTTAAATTCTTTCCCTGATTGTACTTTATATTTTTGTGAAATATTTATGACTTAAATTGCGAGACGTGCCAGTTTACATCTGTTTGTGTTCCTAATTTGAAATGTTTGGTTTTTAATATTACCAAGTTTGAAAGATCGTTTTCGAATTTTAAACTTAAGTTTTTTTTTTCAGAGGCAGATATGGCGACATTATCGTGACAGTTTTATGCTATTTTTATTGTTTCTTATTATTTGTTTGTATGTACTGCTGTTGATGTACCAAATAAATAAAGAATTATTAGTACATCAAAGAAAAACATTACAGTTACAACTTATCTTTCTAAGAAAATGTTCTGTATTTTCCTCTTCGACGTTAGATATAATCTATAGCAGTTCCTCCCGGTTCTTCTGGAAATACACGGCAATTCATCAGTAGCAATTTTTTTTTATTAAGTTAGAAGACGAAATCCAGAAATCAGATAATAAGCTCTAACGAATTGGTTCCGAGATGGACTCCTCTGTGAATTAGGTGAAGATGCTGACCAGAACATTTTGGTCAGATACAAAATTTGGTAGTAATCATAGCTAGCACAACTTTAGGATTTTTTTGGCAGTTTTGACATTTTGATGTCGTTTGCTATAGAATTGGAAGAAGTGTTGTTTCAGCCAATCAGACACAATTTAAGCAACGTCTCTGTCTATTTTGAAGTGAACACAAATTATAAAAGGATATTGTACCTTACCTTCTACCCAGTAGTGCAGTTTTTTCACTATCCTGTAAAGTTGCAATTTTAGATTTTATTTTTATGTTCAATTACCATTAGTTTTCGTTTTTTTGTAAGTGCGTCGACAGCAAGTCTGCGTCAAGAAATACGCCACACAGTTATCAAATATCAACTATAAACAAAAACCAATCGACACTTCACCGGCTACTGGTGTCCCAATATCTAATTATAAATATCTATTTTCTCATCATCCCAAAGAAATCAGATTCCCTGCCAAACTTTTCTAAAGACCTTTTACACCTTCCGGCATTTCATACAAACTTTCAAGTCCTTATTTTCCAAAATGAATGTTCCGATTTTAATGAAACTTAATACGCATAATTAAGCAGGATACGTATAGGTCAAAATTAAATACATTAAAATATTTACGGAATGTGTTTAAAAAAAAAGATAATTGGAAATTCCTGTTTCTAAAGATAATTTTAATCGGTCTAATTTAGATGTGACACAATTTTTCGTTTTTTTTTTAGTAACTTTTACAATCGGTTCAGTCATTTCGGAAAATAAGGACTTGAAAGTTTGTATGAAATGCCGTAAGGCGTACGCTCTTAAATAAAACAACATGTTTTAACAAAAAGAAGGGTAGTGGCCAGTAAGCCAACTGCGTCGGTAATCAGTAGACTGTGGCTCAAACTTAGTCTGTTCTAGTTCTTTTAAGCTCTAAATCACAATGATCTTTATTGCTCAAGCAATAGGGTAGTGGTTCGGTTGCACTCACTGACAAGTCTATCAAAATGATAATGATCTTTATTTTCGTGATGATAAGGTTGCTGTTGGACTGCAACAGTAAGAGATAACATACCTAATTGTGTAAGGACTGCTATTCTGAAGCGTCATTCTTCGTCGCCCAGAGTAATCCGATTCTGTGGCAACGCTGCCCGGATTAGTATTATTTTATAGGACAGAATACGATATTAAGTAGATAGTCATTTTGCTTACTGAATTTTGGGTAGTTTTTCATGATTGTTGACATTTGATAAAAAATCTTGGGTTCTTGAAGGCTTTTTCTCATCATCATCATCCTTAGCCCGCCTAGCCCAACTATATAGGGGTCGGCTTCCAGTCTAACCGGATGCATGTAATACCAGTGTTTTAAACGGAGCGACTGCCTATCTGATCTGCACAACACAACCCAATAATACGATATCCATTGGTAAGACTGGTTGTCAGGCTTTCGGGCCACTGACTACGACTGACCTGTAACGACTGTCAAACATCTACAATTGACCGCTGGGACCCACGGCTTAACGTGCTTTCCTTTATGCTATCTACTGCGCATCATCTGTGGCAATAGCAACACATATTGAAATAACAATAAGTTTCTTACTACGTGTGATAGGTACACGGAGCCTGCATCATCATCATCAGCCTATAATGTTCCCACCGCTGGGACCCAGGCCTCCTCTCTATGAGAGGGAGTGGGCTGTAACCCACCACGCGAGGCCAGTGCGGGTTGGTAGATGTCACATGTCTTCGATTTTTAGTTCTAGGACATACAAATGGTGAAGGAAAACACCGTGAGGAAACCGTCCTTACGATGTTTTCCTTCAACGTTTTTGAAGACAGCGGTGATGAAATAAATTACACAAAGTAATGCGCCTGCCTGGGTTCGAACCCACGGCTTACTGCTCGTAAGTTGGGGCTGCCACCACTGGCTGCCTGTCGGAGCCTGCATGTAACAATCAAAAATGTACTTAGTTCTTATTTACATTAACAGTGTATTTTACCTTGACATTTCTTATTTAGTAAATAATAGTACCAAAATCACAAATAATTTATGCTCCACTTGCTGCCTCTGCCTCTGGTGGTTGCAGGCGCAACTGCTGATTTTGAGGCTATTGGGTTTTGTATTGACCCTAAATACCCTAAGATGTCACAATGGGGTACCATCGAGATGGAAAAAGAAGCAAAGGGCGTCAAAGAATAAGATGGGAGGATGTAGTTAAAAAGACGGCAGGATCGACATGGAGAAGAAAAGCCACAAATAGGAAATTATGGCAAACCCTAGGGGAGGCCTTTGCCAAAGGGCAAGCTGATACCAATGTTACCGATATCCATGATTAATAATAATTTAACAATAATTAATGAAACCGAATAATGTATAACAATTTTTATATTTAATTTAGATTATACTAAAAGTTAAAAATGCATGAAATGTGAATGAATGAAGTAATGAAAATTAAATCGGGCAAAACTTGTAATAATGTAGGTAAATCACAATTTGTTTTATTATGATGGAAATGTAATTGCATGTAGTACAGTATCAGAAATAACGGCTAGTTGAAATTGAATTGACCCTAAAATAGTAAAAATAACAGTTTTAACCAGAAATTCAGGTTACGTTAAAATTGCTCTTGGTACAACGTAAATTTTTCAAAACTGAAATCTCAAAAAAATCCTACGTTTTTAAACACATTTACGACCACGTCTCTTTAATAAAACAAGTTAAAAGAACCACCCTGTACCAAGAGTTTAAGTAAGTCATTCCAGTGGAGAACCATGTACCCGGGTCAAACGGACACATTCTATCCGGCTACCGCAGGCGATTCCACGTTAATTGAAACGCCGAATCCTCTGAATCAGTGGTTGGGTTCCGACGATTCCATTGGATTCTTCCCTGGAACTCAATTTAGGGACGTTTTGTTACCCTTAACGACTTATTGGTTTTCATTGAGACTTTCTGCAGGGAATTAAAAGGAAATGTATCAGTTATTCTGTTGAAGAGCCATTGTTGACCATATCTTACTTGTCTTCGTTATCAATTTTGGTGCCAAAAGTTATATTAAGCCTAGATTTGCTGAAATTAGGCGACTGAAATCTCGGTATGTCTCCTTCGGAAATGTCTTTTAAATTACCTATGACACATCCTATTTCGTCGAGTAAAAATGACCGACACCAAAAATGGAGTACCTTGTGGAATTACGTCGCGGAGGTGTGTCGTCGCACTTAAACCAATTTGTGTACTTTAACAATCAATCTTATCAAGTCTGGCCCACTAAAACCCAATCAAAATTTGCAAAATCGATTTAAAACAAAAACATATTCTGTACCAAATCGCGAAATCCTCATAACCTTCCTACCATCTATTTTAAATCACCCATAAAATCCACTGCGGTCCTAAAGTCTCGTTTATGTAGAGTTTTTTTTTTTTTTGGTCATGGCATCTCGCAGTTCAAATTAGGAGGTTGTCGTCTGCTTAATCGGACTATCCTGTGGGTGCCTTAAGTGTAAGGCTTCCAGCCAGGACATAAAATCTTACAAACTAAGCGACTACACGCTAAGGGCACCCCCTGTGGGGTACGAGCCTCGGCTTAGGGCGTCGCTGGGGGAGGACTGCATGGGGACAGGCTGGATCTGAATGATATCATTATTTAGGGGCTGATTTAAAACTACTGGCACAGCATCGCGGGCTGGCTCGAGCGAGGGTCGGGGAGGGCATGGACCGGGACGTCGCGACGGATCTCGACGGCAAGGTCGGAAAGACGGCGGTTTGAGTCGAAGCTTTTTAAGAGTGCTAGTCTCTTTGCTACTTTTCTGGAGGAGGGTGATAGCATCATCGGGAGTGACGAGAGTATGCCTCGGACGGCGAACTGAACTAATGCGCGAGGGTTCGTAACGGGCGGCCGCTGCGATCAGGGGATTACGATGCTTAATTGCGTTATCGAAGAAACGCTTTGAGAGACGTTTGATAAACTGAAGGATGGTGGGCATTCTAAAGTCTACGTGTAGACGGTCATTACGGACATAAAAAGGAGCTCCCGTGACTGTACGTAAGAACCTGTTCTGCAAGGTTTGCATCCTTTGGATGTACTTAGGCTTAGTGTGAGCGTACACGACGCAAGCGTACGTCATAATGGGGCGGATCACCGCGGTATAAAGGCGCAACTTGCTCTTGAGTGACAACCTGCTTTTTGCCGAAATCATGAAATGAAGCCTACCCATAGCAAAGGCAGCTCGGTCGCGAGCTGCTTTGATGTGCGCCGCGAAAGACAGGTGGTTGTCAAGTAAGACTCCTAAGTACTTGGCTTGCTTCTCCCAAGGGATAGGCTTACCGTACATAGTGATCGAGCTGAGCGCGGGTGGCTTATTTTTACGCGGTTTAGAGAAAAGAACTGCCTGGCTCTTGTCGGGATTCATCTCGATTCTCCATTTCCGGAACCAAGCGACTAAGAAGTTGGCTGAGGTTTGGAGGGTGCTGTTAATAGTGTTGTGACTTCGGCCAGTGTAATAAATGGCCGTGTCGTCCGCGAACAGGGTTAACTGAGCCTTCTTGCTCTTGGGGATGTCACTGGTGAACAGAGAAAAGATAAGGGGAGAGACTTAGGGAGCCTTGAGGGACTCCGGCTCTAATGGGGTGGGGGGAAGACAGTGCCTTGCCGATGCGATAGTGGAAGGTGCGGTCCGACAAAAAGTCTCGTAAGATGAGCACGAGACGTTCTGGCACTCCCAGTTTGTACAGCTTATAATAAGCCGTTGTGCCAGACTTTGTCGAAAGTCGTTTCTATGTCGAAGAACAACACACCCGTCATCGCTCCACGCTGGAAGCCAGCGCTCAAGTGCTCTACGATGCGGTGGGCCTGTTGGATGCAAGAGTGTCCGGTCCTGAAGCCGAACTGCTCGTTGGGGATGAGACTCTTAGCCTCGGCGAAGTCCTTGAGTCGCTTATAAATGTCTCTCGTAGATTTTGCCGAGTCCGTTCAGGAGACTGATAGGTCTGTAGCTCGAGGGCTCAGATTTGGGTTTGCCTGGCCTGGCAAAACCGATGACAGTGGCCTCTTTTCATATTTGGGGAAACGCGTTGTTGCTCAGGGCGCCATTGAAGATGGCCGGCATTAACACGACGAGCTGAGCGGGGAGGAGTTTAAACACCCTATTGGTGATTCCGTCGGAGCCAGGTGCCTTCCGCGGTTGAAGCTTGTTAATGATGTCTTGCACTTCGTCAGCTGTGACTGGAGGCAGAGGAACATCAGGGTATTCTACGGGGGGGAGGACTTCTCTACGGTCGACGAATGCGTTCACCTCATCGAGATGTCGCTTGTCTACTGGTTGAGAGCTGGGGGAGCACTGGGACTCCAGGCTGTCGGCATTCGGCCTTCTCAGAGTCGTCGAATGCGACGCTCTTATCGGGTCGGGTGAGGGGAGGCATCGAAGTCTCTTCGGTGGAGCGCGATTTGCGTTGCAGCTGCCAGAAGGCTAGGCTCGAGTTCGCTAAGCGTCTTGTCCCATTGATCTGAACGATGCTCACTAGTGCGCTTCTTTACAGCACGCTGTAAATAACGCATGTGAGCTTTGTTCGCGTCGCAGGGAAAGTTGCTGTAAGGCTGAAAGGCACGGATGGTATTTTACATTGAGTGAGTTCCTCGCCTCTTATAAACAGTTGAATTCCGGAATAAAAGGCATGGTAAAATGAGTCTTATTGTCTAACAATTAGATTAAAATTTCAACTTTTTGCTTATAACTGCTTGATGTCTGAAGATTATGATACCGATTCCTGTCTGAATTTTGTGCTTTTTTCTTCAGCTAGCGTTTTTTTTACACTTTAGCTAAATAATTATAACAAATAATGTATGAGTGGTATCATTTCTTCTGATCTTTTCGTGTTGCTAGTACGACAGAATTGTTTTTTTTTATGATTTGTTTGCCTAGAACTTCGCCAGTTCCACGGCGCGCGGCGTCTTCGGTAAAAGCGCAGAGGTCACTTCGCTACACGCTTTGGAATTAAAAGGGATTCCTGGTCGAGCATAAGATAAGATAATATTTTAAGATAAGATAATATTTATTTGCATAAACATGTGTCATACATACAAGAAAATACATGCATGCAAGATGTTAGAAACATTATTAGGTACAGACATGTTTGCCACATGATGTGACGTGCAAATATAAAGAAATTTTATTATTTATAACATTCTCATAATAAATTAGGATATTGAAGTTTAATAACAATACTGTAATAAATTAAAAAATAATAATAATAATAAAAAACAAACAGAACATTAAAGCAAAGATAAGTTATTAAGAATGTTATACAATAAACATGTCAATGATAAAAAATAATACAAAACAAAAAAAAACATCCAAAATAATTAAACTATTCCATTGTAAATTAAGAAACACAAAAAATTTAAACACAAAAAATAATAATAATCAAATTAAATAAGTTACTATGTCAATGCAAATCTTTCCTCTAGGAACTCGTTAATGTTATAGAATGCTTTATTTACTAAATATAACTTAAGTTTTCTTTTCAAGTGTACATTATTAAGCTCTTTCCAAGTTTTAGGCAATTTATTGTAAATAGTTGGAGCCATATGAAAAACACTTTTGCGCATAAGTGGAGTCCTACAGGGAGGTACAGATAGCTGGGTTTGGTCACGCCTGTTTCTGGGAAATTGATCTGCTTTGCGCGGAAATAATTTAGGATTGTTCCTGACAAACATAACGGTTTCCAAAATATACAAGGATGGCAATGTTAAAATTTTATGCATTATAAAATAGGGTTTGCAGCTGTCCGTGGTTTTCAAATGAAACATTGCTCTAAGGCATCTCTTCTGTGCCTTAAATGCTACTTCTCTGTTAGTCGAGTTGCCCCAAAAAATAACACCATATCTGAGAACGGACTCCGCCATACCGTAGTAAGCTGTTAATAACGCCTCCCTATTGACATTTCGTGACAGCAAGTACAAGGCATAGGCAGGCACTACTACTAATTCTTTTACTCAGAGAATCTATGTGATCCTTCCAATTTAAATGTCGGTCAATAATTAGTCCTAGAAACTTAGTTGTATTAACCGTGTCAATTAATAGTTTACGGCACTTCTGAAATAGTTACATCAATGAAATTCTCACATGCATGCATATTCGGAAATTTTGCTATCAATCTCCTCTCGATGTAAATACCGCTTTACGCGTGTCAAAAGTTCCATTCTAATGTTACCTCGCATTACCCTAATGAAAACCCTCCCAGTGAAATACTTTCGCAATTAAAGTAAACGGTTGTCGGGACGCGGCATTGTGTAGGCTCTCGGGAAATCAACCACAGGCCGTGTTGTAATACCTAATCCTACATAAGTGAGGGTAGTCTCATAAATTGACATCTCTGTCGGCAGTTCCCTGTTTGGATGCAGAAGTGACTCGATTTAAATTGTGGAATGTGGTTTGTGATTTCCATTTCGATATTTTTAGGGTTCCGTGCCCAAAGAGTCAAACGGGACCCTATTACTGAGACTTCGCTGTCCGTCCGTCCGTCCGTCCGTCCGTCTGTCACCAGGCTGTATCTTATGAACCGTGATAGTTAGCCAGTTGAAATTTCTACAGATTATGTATTTCTGTTGCCGCTATGACAACAAATACTAAAAACAACATAAAATAAATATTTAATAGGGCTCCCATACAAAAAAGAGATATTTTTGCTCGTTTTTATAAATAATGGTACAGAACCCTTCGTACGCGAGTCTGACTAGCACATGGTCAGTTTTTGTTTTTAAACATATGAATAATTTTTCTTTTTAACTTAAAGGTAAAATAGGTCCATCTCGGGTTTGAATTTGGAATACCACCTCTTTTTTAATGTGCATTCAAACTTTTGGGACCGGACTACGGACCGGTGTCCGTGGTCAAAAGTCGGTAAGTACTTATGACAGATAATCTGAATGAAATGAAATGTCTACAGCCAGTCCGGAGTCCGGTGCTATCGCTTCAACCGCACCTTTAACATAAACATAATATAATTTGCTTCAGGCTACAATGACCCATAGATACATACCTGACATATATGACCTTATAAAACATATATAATATAAAGTAAATCACATCCAGTTTCTGCTGCAAAAACGCATTAGCAGTAGCTCATTCACCACTAGTTTTTCACTCATAGCGGTAATTTCGAGCAACGGCTTGCGCCGCGCTTAACGATTTTACGAATATTAATTCACAGGTCGTCTGTATGGTGTCGGACGTAAAGAATAGCACCATCCCATATCTTCCCGTGGGTGTCGTAAGAGGCGACTAAGGGACTTGCCAGAGAATGGGCAGCAGCGTTCTCTGTGCTTTTGTAACAACCGTACTGCGATCGCCAACCCGCCTGCCAAGCGTGGCGATTATGGCAAAACACCCCCTTCTTTGGGGAGGCCTATGTCCAGCAGTGGACGTCATTTGGCTGAAATGATGATGATGATGATGAATTCACAGGTGCATTAGAACGCGGTTCAAGCTGAACTGAGGATGGCTATCTTGACAAATATTTTCATAATTCTTCTTTATCACGAAAGCCACAAATTATGTGGCACCTGCATTGTCTTTAACTTACAAAAAACTTATACAATTCTAATGTGGACAAAGGTAAGCTAAATATTCACGAAAGTTATCGATTTTATACTGAAGAGTCATTTATCTCTCCTATAACGAAAATAAAGTTCCAAAACATTAAAAGTGGAAAAGAACCCTAAAGCAGTTTACAATTAAAATTGTACATACCAAAAGTCAAAGGAATAAAGGCATGTCTTTTACATGCAGTATATTGTCAAACAAACATGATCTTTATAAAAGTTCCACTATCTATTGGAAAACATATTACCTTTTCCTTTCTACAATAAAGCAACTTGAAAGAAAACTGTAAAATAATAAAGGCACACACTATTTACCCAGGGCGTCTCTTACATTTTCAATTACTGAAGAGAGCATTTCCTATCGTTTGGTATATGTACTACCTATGTGTGTACGTACTTGTGTGTATCGAGTATCGACATTATTGCGTTGAGTTGTAGCAACACTATTTTGTTCCTGTTTGCAGTGAAAATATCGACACTTTTCTTTTTATAAATGTGTGAGAGAAAATCTTTGAAAACAGATTAGATTTCTTGATAACTCGTTCTCACTTTCGATAATTTTACTGTGAAGTCCTATTAATATTGAATTTCGAAGGGAGCTTGCATACCATCAAGCTGAATACACCGGTGTACATTTCCCGCTTGCATTACGCCACTACAGCGGAGGACATCATGGAGTACTTGCGACAAAAGACGACGTACACACCGGGGTTTGCACTTACTAGAGTCGCACCGCAATCTCAACATCAAGATGTTTGTGGTGCGAGTAACCGAATTGTTATCAACACATCGTGATGGAGGGAGACTTTTGGCCGCAGGTCGTGGTGTTCCGTCGCTTCAGCAAACAAGTTCCACTCGTCAGCCAGCTCAAATGAAGTGTGAATCAAGTGAAGTGCTACTAACATAGTTTTAAGTTTTATTTATTAACACAAGTTTTGCATTTGCTTTTTATTTATTTTACTTTATAAGGTATATATCTATGGGCTTTTGTAACCTGAAATAAATGATGTTTTGATATGGAGTTTATGTGCGACTCTACATAAAGTATTTTAACAAAATTATTTCACTGTTCCTAATGTTAGTTAGTTCAAGGGTCTACGTCAATATTTTTATATTCTAGGCCAGCAGGACAGAATTTAAACCGTATTATTACAAGTTTACAAAGATTACAACCCAAAGTCGCCTGTGGCATAAATACTAGCAATAACTATAAGTTACGTATTTGCTATTTTTTTTTCTGAGAGTGGATTTGAAGTTTTTCCAAGTGAAAAATAATAGATAAAGTCTTGAGAAATCAGCATTGACCGTATAGCTTATAAGAAAATAACAGGAATCTCTCGAAAGAATAAACATTAAAGTTTGTTTCAGACTTCTATAGCTAAAGACTTTCCCAGAAGCCATTTCTGTTCAAGTTCTAAAGGTCATAGCTAAAGATATTTCGCTTGGAACTAATAAAGAGCGGTTGTGAAGTAAAGAAAACAGCGGTTTAAAAAGTGTTAGTGTACAACTGCACATCAGTGGTAAAATATTATATATATATTTTTTGATCAACAAGTACACTTTGACTTTGACTTGCTCTTTTTCCTTTTAATTATTCGGATTATTACGAATTACGGTTCCAAAGCGATGTGCTCACCAACGATCAGCATTTCATCATTATTTATTTAGGTGACGGACCCTACATAAATAAGGTTGTGATAGTCTTGAGGCGTTTTATGAGTGAGCGTCAAGCAGTGACATTCTGGCCGCGTCCTAATTAAATCAAACGCCACGCCAACATGCGAAGACGAAATCTGCCGACGCAACCGTGTGGTTACACGGTTGCCTCGGCAGATTTCGTCTTTCAGTTTTCCGAAACGGGTATTCGCGCGACTGTTCGCTTATTTATTAGGACGGGGGATAACTCTGTGTCCTAATATAAGTCGTCTTCACGACGAAAGCTTGCGATAACACGGTCGAAACCCGTGCAAAATTCTAAAGGTTCCATCTTTGAATGTAATTATCCAATACGAAAGTCGACGACCTCAAAACAAAAAAAAAACAATTCGGTACACTCGAAATATTCCGGAAACTGCATTTTAAACACTGTAATTTCCAAATAAAAATCGTTGTGCACTAATTTATTGCACATTGTATTGTAACGAGTGCATTACAGTCCAGCCTAGCGTGATTTATGCGTCTGCATAATAATTTTAATATTGCATTGAATGGATAATTTTGTGTGTTCTTGGACATTCCTGGATATTACTAGTTTTGTTTAAGTATTTTTCAGACTGTCTTTGACTGTCTTTGTGACTGTTTTTTTGACTGTCTCGTGTAAACTTCTCACAAATTCCTTATTCAGAAAGAATAAAAAAACAAAGGTCTCTGTCGATCATACTAATATCTGTTTTTAGTAACATTCGTCGATCATACATTTCATGAAGATGAGGAATACAAGGTAAAGGTGCTGTTGACTTGAGCATTCACTTGTAACAGAACATCGAGCATTCGCCGTTTCAATTGGTCGAACTGAACAACGAACGGAGCCAAGCATAGAGCCAAACATCGCTACGAACATATGCATGATATTTCTAGTAAACACTCTAGTCGACGCTCGTCAAAAAATATTCTTTGTGAAGATGTGTGGGTCGGCAAAACGCTCGAAGCAAATTTACTGTCCTTTCGATAGAATGCTCGCCAGAACGCTCGATAGAATGCTTGCTAAAACGCTCTATCTTTTATTTTTCTGTCATGTGACATTCGCAAGAATGCTCATCTCTGTCCATACTTTCTTTGGTCTTTCCTTACTCCAATAGCTATCCACGTTCATAATCAAAGCTTTCCTTATGACATTTTATTCATAAGCATAATCATACTTTAAAGTCTATAATGGCTAGAAAGGAGGTGACTTCTGAGATGACGAATTATGGACAAAGCTGACATGCTGTGTGTGATGTATGTATGCACATGTACGTATGTACGTGCGCGCGGCTCAAGGCCCGCGCGCGCGCGCCTCTTCGATACCTCAGTAATAAACTAGCTTCAGCGCCACCTAGTCGTTTCATTGCTTCCCAAACATACCATTTGGCGACGAGGATAATTGGTTACCCGCGTGCGTGTCAGCCAATAGAAAAATGAGTTTTATTGGATCACTAAATGTGTTTGACCATAAAAATCAAGAATGGCAAATATTTTTTGGAAAATTAAACCAGTTTATGAAGCTGAATAAAATAACAGGGAGCGACAAAGCGTCCTTATTACTCACGCATTTGTCAGATGAAACATATCGTCTGGCAAGGAACCTGGTTCATCCCAAGGAACTGGATACAGTGCCCTTCGAAGAATTAGTGTCGAAGCTCAACGGTCATTTCAAACCCAAAAGGTCGACTTTCGTAGACAGAGCCAAGTTTTATGACGCGGTGATATCCGAAGGCGAAAGTATCGAAGATTGGGCGGCGCGTTTGAGAGGACTCGCTGTATATTGCGAATTCGGCGAGGAGTTATTGGACACTTTACTACGAGACAAGTTCATTTTAGGCCTAAGAGAAGGGCGTGAACGGGATCGTCTATTCGAGAAGGATTCGGCAACCTTAACCTTTGCAAAGGCGGTGGAAGTTGCTCAACAGGCGGCATGCGCACGTGGAGCTCGCACCCATGTGATGGTGGATGGCGGGCCAGGAGCAGCGACTGTGAAGGAAGAACCTGTCTACAGGGT
Organism: Cerastis rubricosa; assembly: GCA_949152445.1. Classification (NCBI taxonomy): domain Eukaryota; kingdom Metazoa; phylum Arthropoda; class Insecta; order Lepidoptera; family Noctuidae; genus Cerastis; species Cerastis rubricosa. Next base: position 8,311,015 of record OX424542.1, on the reverse strand, counting down.
TGGACAGGCTCGCGAACGGCGAGATTTATCAGCGGCTACTACTTCGACTGCACGTGGAGCCGTTAACAGTGTGCGTTGTTCAGTGTGTGGTTATAAAAATCACGAATCAGTGAAGTGCCGGTTTAAAAATTATATTTGCCAAAAATGTGGTGAGAAAGGACATTTAAAAAAAATGTGTAAAGGTAACAGTGAAAAATCTAAATTGCATCACCTAGGTAGTGATGAACAGTCTCACAAATGTGAAGAATGCGACCTGTTCAATATGCGGTATGTTAATAATGACCCCATTATTATTTCAATAGAGATAAATAAATTGAAATTCGATATGGAATTAGATTCTGGTTCAGGCACTAGTGTAATTTCAGAACAGTTTTATCTCCAACATTTTGAAAATTATAATTTAATTAAAACTGATTTGAGAATGTGTTTGTACAATGGACACAAAATTGTTCCTATAGGCTATTTCATTTGTACCGTTTCATATTTCAACACGTGCCAGAACATTAGGTTTTATGTTATACAAAATGGCGGACCACCGTTACTAGGTCGAGATTTCATGACTAAGTTTAAAATATTTTTTTCTTCAACATACGTGAATAAAATCAATGTTGATAATCAATGTACAGGGGAGGTGCAGCAGCTGTTAAATGAGTTTCCTGACCTTTGGAAGGACGAACTAGGAGGTTTTAATAAGTTTGAAATAGATTTTCAGCTCAAAGAGGGGGCGAGGCCAATTTTTTTTAAGCCGCGTTCAATTCCATTTGCCCTTAAAAATAAAGTTGAAAATGAGTTAGATAGGCTTGTAGACTTAGGTATTTTAGTTCCCGTAAACTTTTCTGAGTACGCGACACCAATCGTTCCGGTATTAAAGGCGAATGGACAAGTAAAAATTGCTGGAGATTTTTCGTGCACACTGAATAAAATTCTAAAAATTGATAAATATCCATTGCCGCGCATAGAGGAGGTATTTGCCAAAATTGGGGGAGGGTTGCAGTATTCTAAATTAGATTTAAGCAATGCTTATAATCAATTCAAATTATGTAGTTCGTCACAGGATCTAACTACAATAAATACTCCTAAAGGACTATTTAAATATACCCGCCTAGTTTACGGTCTTGCTAACGCTCCAGCCATTTTTCAACGGGCTATGGAAACGTTGTTAGCAGGTATAGAGGGCGTGACTTGTTGGTTAGATGACGTCTGTTGTACTGCTCCCACTCGTGAATTGCATTTGTGTAGGATTAAAGAAATCCTTAAAAGGATGCAGGATGCGGGGTTACGATTGCAAAAAGACAAGTGTGCCTTTTTCCAGGACAGCGTAACGTACCTCGGTTACGTAATAGATAAAAATGGGCTTAGGACGTGTCCCAAGAAGGTAGATGCGATTTTAAAAGCACCGCGTCCAACAAATGTCCTTGAAACCAAAAGGTTCTTGGGCGTCATTAATTATTACCGTAATTTTGTTCCGAACGCTTCTTCTTTATTAAACCCATTACACACATTACTGCGTGCGGGCGTAACATGGCATTGGGGCGAAAGTCAGCAAAATGCGTTTGACAAAGTTAAGGAGGAGTTGGCCTCTGATCGGCTGTTAGCTCATTTTGACCCAGCAGTACCATTGGTACTTACAGTGGACGCAGGGCCGTCGGGTTTAGGTGCGGTTCTTTCTCACGTTGACAATAAGGGCTGCGAGCGTCCAATTGCTTTTGCTTCTAGGTCGTTATCAGTTAGTGAGAAGGTATATAGCCAGATTCAAAAAGAGGCAACGGCAATCATATTTGGCGTAAAACATTTCCACCAGTATCTTTACGGTAGGCAGGACCCTTTCATTCTTAAAACAGACCACAAACCCCTTCTATCCATATTTGGAAAGAAAAATAGCGTGTCCGTAACGGCGGCGTTAAGATTACAACGATACGCAATAATTTTGTCTGCATATAACTATGTAGTACAATACATTTCTGCGAAAAATAATTTAGTAGCAGATTATTTTTCTAGAGCACCTTTACCTCCGTCACAACACGTATGTAAGGGGGAAGAGGACAACAAAGATATTCCTTTTCTATTTCTTGATGCCACTACAAAACCGGTTTCATCTGATGATATCAAACAAGCAACTAAACTTGATACTGTGTTAGCCACAGTGGTAAAGTATATGAATCATGGTTGGCCACGTAAAATTACATGTCAATCCATATTGCCTTATTTTTATTGTAAAACTGATTTGGAAATGAATGACGGGTGTCTGTTTAGAGGGCATAGAATAATAATCCCAAAGATTTACAGAGACAAAATGTTAGAAGAATTACACTCAGCTCATTTTGGCATTGTAAAAACCAAAAGTGCAGCCCGCAGTAGAATGTGGTGGCCGGGTATTGATATAGACATCGAGAGGAGGATAGGTGAATGTAACGAGTGCTCGCGAGTTCGGAACGCTCCGCCCCGCGCCGTCCCCGCACCTTGGCCTCGCCCTTCTCAACCGTGGTATCGTATTCACATAGATTACATGAGTTTAGGACAGAATGTTTATTTGGTTGTGATTGACGCGTTTAGTAAATGGCTGGAATGTATTCATATGAACAGCGGTACCTCCACAAATGCATTGATTATGAAATTGAAAGGCATATTTTCAACATTTGGAATACCAAACGTTATAGTATCAGATAATGACGCAAAAATTCGGTCCATTGAATTTCACCAGTTTTGTAATTCTAACGGTATTAAGCATTTAACTTCCCCTGTTTATCATCCTGCTAGTAACGGTCAAGCAGAAAATTCGGTAAAAACTTGTAAAAAAATGTTAAAATGTATTATAGATAACAAAACTATCCCACAGCGTGAAGTACACGAGAAATTACTGAGTTTTTTGTTTGAATATCGTAACACCGCACATTGTTCAACGGGAACTACCCCAGCTATGTTAATGTTTGGCAGAAACTTACGGTCTAGGTTAGATGTGATTTTACCATCTAAAAAGGAAGGTATTAGTGACGATAAAGTTAAATTAAAATCAAGCAGAAATTTCCAGGTGGGGGAAGTTATATGGTGTAAATGGTTTTCAGGTAGGAAAGCGCAATGGGAATTAGGTAAAATAATAAGAAAATTCGGTATAAGAGTATTTGATGTGTATTTTGAAAAATTTAATACTGTGTGTAAAAGACATCTGGATCAAATTTGTAAAAAAAAAGGGAACGTAAATACTAAATCTGTAGATAATTATTCAAATGACTATTTGCCAACTGACATTTCTGAATGCACGGAGTCCCAGCAGCAGCAGACAGTGTCAAGTTTGCCAACTACTGAGTCATCAGCCGCACCACCATGCCCACCATCACCCTCACAGTCAGCTACTGAACTCCAAGGTGGAGCTTACATCCCTACAGAGGGAAATACTGAAGTTCTAGATGGAAGGGTAGAACAAGGGTTGGATGTTGTTGCGGGGGATGGGTTAAAGCTAACTGGAAGTACCGAGCCCGAACGATCTTTTGATGCGGTATCTTGTTGTGACAAACAAACAGAACCGGGTAGTGGGACGTCCGGACTCGGTCGTTCTGTTAGGGAAAGAAAAGAAGTGTGTTATAAAAAGTTCTTTTAAGTTTACCCTAATGTATGTTTTATTTTATTGTTTTAGAGATATATTTAACGAGTAGTGGTGGAGGAATGTGATGTATGTATGCACATGTACGTATGTACGTGCGCGCGGCTCAAGGCCCGCGCGCGCGCGCCTCTTCGATACCTCAGTAATAAACTAGCTTCAGCGCCACCTAGTCGTTTCATTGCTTCCCAAACATACCACTGTGCCGGTCCCAAATATATTGGGTTATGGGCCGGAGATTGATGATGATGACAGTCTATAATGTCCTTACCTCTGGGACAAAGGCTCTTCAAGGTGGGCCATATCCACCACGCATGGCCCATGCCGGTCGGTAGATGTCATGCTCATTTTCCTCATTATTTCCGATTAAAGTCATTGACTAAAATGTTCGAAACTTACTCAACCATACCTACTTCAGAACACCGATTCTCAAGCGAGTAACAACTAAAGTATACAACTAAACTGCAGCTTCTTCGTAGTATTTACTCTCGAATTTCTCGATACAATGTACGGGAGGGTTAATAAACCGGTTCGTTATAACAAGACAAAGTTGCCGAGTTAACAGAATTCTCTGTTGTTCCTGGAGAATTATCAAGTCCAATAGATGATCAAACTTGTTAGGTTATTGGTAAACATTTTAGTTTGTTGTATCAGTATTCAGTATGATTAAATAAGTTAGATGGGTATGTATTTTAGGGGTGGATTTTACTATTTTGATAGAACTAAAAGGAAGACGAGCAGCGGTGGCCCAGTGGTGGCAGCCCCGACTTACGAGCAGTAAGTCGTAGGTTTGAATCCAGGCAGGCGCATTACTTTGTGTAATTTATTTCATCACCGCTGCTCTCAAAACGGTGAAGGGAAACATCGTGAGTAAACCAGCATGTCCTAGAACTAAAAATTCGAAGACATGTGACATCTACCAACCCGCACTGGGCCCGCGTGATGGACTACAGCCCACTGATTGAGAGGAGGTCTGTGTCCCAGCAGTGGAAACATTATAGGCTGATGATGATGAAAGGAAGTTAAGAGAGTCGAGGAGCTCGTCGTGGCTACATAAAAACAGCCAATCGGGTCGATCTTCAGGTTAAGCCACGCTTGCCTAGGTTGGCCCGTGGATGAGTGACCACCCATTACATACCACGTTTTTTTCGTGCCTCGGAAGGCACGTTCAGCCGTTGGTCCTGTCAATATTGTACATCATTGTCAGTCGTTTGGCAGTTGGGAAAAAGCTAGGCAGATGATAATCACAACTTAAATGAATACTAAAAAGGGGCTTTCAAAGCCATTAACGTATTAGTCTAGGATCACATCTGAGTGTTGTAATCTTATCATGGTAAAATCCCGAAAAAAGACACCACAAAAAAACTAAACATAAGTATCTAGTTTCAGGCACTTTTGAATTGTCAAAGTAAATGACAGTCAAAAACAAAAATGAGCCATAAAGCTAACTAAATTAACTTTGACCAACGTTAAAATATATATGAGTATTTATACATATAAGAGTTAAAATAATTAACGCTTAAAGTATCAAACTTACAATCACAAAAACTTTATCAAATTACTTTTAAAGTCTGTCCAACCGGCGCGTGTACAAATGTTACTTCATTAAACTTCGCCAAAGTTGGAGACCGAACGTTTTGAACTAATATTTTGTCGCCATCATTCATTCAGCAATCTTTGAAGTGGTCAGTCGTTCACGTACCTCAGGGTTCTTGTTGAGAACCGACTTTATAACAGATTTGAGAGGACGACGTTGGCTAAGCTTTTGTGAATACCAGGATATTTTTCGTGATAAATCGTGAGCTTAAAGAGTGTCCAAAGAGTTAAACAGCGATATTTGAAGCAATACAAAAATATGCTTGCCAATATTATTAATTGGATAGTAAATTTAAGGTCATTGGCCAAGATCCTCATCATCATTCGGCATCTTTGCCAATGTCCTTTGGGCAAGGTTCAACAAAATAAAAGCGTGTTAAAATAAGGGCGTGATGCGGATCCCATATCTTCCCGTGGGTGTCGTAAGAGGCGACTAAGGGACTTGCCAGAGAATGGGCAGCAGCGTTCTCTGTGCTTTTGTGATAACCGTAGTGCGATCGCCAACCCGCCTGCCAAGCGTGGCGATTACGGCAAAACCACCCATGTTATGACAATGTGGCGAAACTTGGGGGAGGCCTATGTCCAGCAGTGGACGTCTTTCGGCTGAAATGATGATGATGATGATGGTGATGCGGAGATCACGCCCTTATTGCGTGTCCCGTAACTGACTGAAACTGTGTGTTTCAGTCAGTCTATCGGGACACGCAACTCATCATCATCTGCCGAGCCTTTTCCCAATATTATTTAGGTCGGCTTCCAGTCTAACCGGACGCAGCTGAATACCAGTATTTTACATGGAGCAACTGCCGATCTAACCTCCACAACCCAGTTAGTAACTGAGTAATACGATACCGGGACACGCAACTGATTAATTACTCACCACATGAACTTAAAAGGTGAAAATGAGCTTGGAATGAAAATCGTGGTACCATTTTCGGACTACGTGACCTATGTCCTACAATAACAATGAAGCCAGGTCACCCTAAGTCAGCAGTGGACAAGTTGGCAAAAGCGGTTTAATTTCACCGACCGTTCAAAGTTCCATAAGAGGATTTTGTTACAAAACCAAGACCGACTCTTCGGTCACCGGTGTGTCGCAAAAATACACAGCGTCCCCGCCAAAATGTTTCCTCCACTTTTTTGTCGTTACAATTGAATTCCGTAGTTAAACGATGTAAATACTGCACAGTGATGTTGGCGGTAACTTTGTTGGTTTTCAATTTTGCACATTTTTTGTTGCCCTAGTGTAGTCACAGCTTTGTGTATTCGAAGTTTTGTGGAATTTAAAACATTGGTCTTTGTGTCCAGAACTACCTACTTAGCTGTTCTGCATCTCTCGTGGAATAAAGAGAAGGTTTTGTGTCTTCTTTTTTAGGGTTCCGTAGCCGAATGGCAAAAAACGGAACCCTTATAGATTCGTCATGTCTGTGTCTGTCTGTCTGTCTGTCTGTCCGTCCGTCTGTATGTCACAGCCACTTTTTTCCGAAACTATAAGAACTATACTGTTTAAACTTGGTTAGTAGATGTATTCTGTGAACCGCATTAAGATTTTCACACAAAAAATAGAAAAAAAACCATAAATTTTGCGGTTCCCCATACATAGAACTGAAAACCAAAATTTTTTTTTTCATCGTACCCATACGTGTGGGGTATCTATGGATAGGTCTTCAAAAATGATATTGATGTTTCTAATTTCATTTTTTTCTAAACTGAATAGTTTGCGCTAGAGCCACTTCCAAAGTGGTAAAATGTGTGCCCCCCCCCCTCTAATTTCTAAAGTAAGAGGAGGAAAATTCTGAAAATATTTAGGATTGTAGAACGTAAAAAAAACTATCAACGAAAATTGGTTTCAATAAGATATGATGTTTAGTTTTTGAGATATGGGACTTTTTCATCAAACTGCAGCAGTAACTTTGTTTTTCATAAACATACTATGAAAAACAAATTTATTTTTGCGGTTGTGTGGAAGTTTACTAACTAATACTACTAACTAATGAATGACAGTTCAAAATATTGTTATTATATTTTTTGGAGCTAAGGAACCCTGTGTGCGAGTAAGACTCGCACTTGGCCGGTTTTATTGTGGCATGCTTTTGTCTTTGTCTCGTTTAGTGCACGCGCTTTCATAGCTGCTAGTAGCTTTTCGAACAAAGTTACGTTTTTTAGATTACCATTGAAGGTATAGTTCGTCATGGTTCTTTTGGCGCATGAACGTCATTGTCAGAACAGCATGATTTGTAAACATTTGCGAACATGTCTGAGGCAGTTATTTAGTACCTACATATAGGAAAAATAAAAATTCCTCTTCCTCTTCACCTCCTGAGGTATTTTTGATGAGTCATTTCCATTTTTCATTGAGGAAAAGATTCAAAATTTTAATGAGGTCTTGGAAAAATAAGATGGCGGCGTTACATTGGACCTTGGACACCATAGAACCATCATCTGCCTAGCCTTTTTCCGAAACTATCTTGGGGTCGGCTTCCAGTCTAACCGGATGCAGCTGAGTACCAGTATTTTACATGAAGCGACATCTGACCTCCACAACCCAGTAACTGGGTAATAAAAATAAATAAAAAAAAAAAACCATTTATTTCAGGTTTCCCCATAGAAAAAAGAAAAAAAACAACGTTACACCTGCGATACATAAAATCACGATTACTAAAAATAAAAAATAAAAATAAAACATTCTAAAATAAAGATAAAAATTTCTAAAATAATAATCAATACAGTTAACAGATCATAAAATAATGTCAATAAAATCAAAATAAAATGTCACATAAAGAAATTAAAAACAAGATTACTGGTAATATTTACAGTATTACAAATTACATAATATTAATACGATACCCCTTGGTAAGACTGGATGTCAGACTTTTGGCTTCTGACTATTCGTAACGACTGCCAAAGATCTACAAACGACAGCCAGGACCAACGGATTAAGGTGCTTTCCGAGGCACCGAGGAAACTCAGTATGTAATTATGGTCACCCATCCACGGACCAACCTCGGCAAGCACAGCTTAACCTTAAAGATCGACCCGTGCGGCTGTTATTATTTAGCCACGAGCTCCTCACGTGCCCATATAACCATGCTACATTAAATACGGCGAGTAAATCGATTTTAGTTACACGAAATATCCTAAGTTTTCACTTCGTTAGATAACTCTTTAATATCTCGTCTCATTAATCAAAGGGAAGTGCATTATAAAAAAAATACTTAGTTTCAGAGTAAAAATGTTTTATGTAGGAGGCTACATTCTAGAATTTTAAATAGCCACCTTTGAGCACGGAAACGTTCTAGCTGGGATTATTTCGCGGAAATTAAAAACAGTAATTTCCATCTTTATAAAAACAAACTCCTGTATTTCAAAGTAAACATTTTATATGGACTTTGTTTTTTCCGTCGTTGTTTTTATTATCTTGTTTTACTCGGTGATACTCTTGCAAGATTTCACAAAATCATACAATTGTGTACAATTTTATCATCAATTATCCATAATTTTTATTCAAAAAAAGCATTGCATACAAAGCAATAGATTTTAAAAGTGATTTTAAAAACGAACAAGAAAGAGGGTAGACCGTTTTGTCTGCTCATAAACATCCACCCGCAATAACTTCAGTTTATCCGTGATCATGGCGTTTGCAACAGCGCCGAAATATCGGGAACTCAAAACAAATAATAAACATGGTAAATATCCCGTTACTAGTGTTATTGATAGAATTAAGACACACTCTACAAGCAAAGTTTGTAAAATATCATTTAAATTCTCACAAAATAAACGAAAAGGCAACACAACACGACAAATCAATACGTAATTACTTGGCATCAGCATTACAATCAGCCAAAATACCAGTTTCCCCTCAAAGAGAAAATTGAGACTCCGATACCGAATTTCGATTTCCGATTAATAGAAATTGTTTCGGAAACGTAATAACTACGGGAATGCTCCAGGTGCTTATATACGACGTAATTTTTTCTCGTTGACAAACTTCGTCAATCGAAAAGAAAAGTTTTCTTATTAAAGTAGCAAGGAGGCGTCGCGTCAGTGAGGGATTCTATCTTACGATTCCATTAATGTTGCAGCGACACTGAGGTAACAAAGTGGACTTTTTGTAATTTTGGAGTAGAAGCATATTTAAAGGTAGATCTCATCTGAATCAATGGAGGGGAATGCGTTAGCTTGGATTAAAAATGGAGTAATTTTTTCTTTTTGTGCACAGGAATAGAACCTAGTAAGTTAGAGATATTTTAAACGACTTCGAAAAGGAGTTGTATTTATTAAATGGTTTTATTTTGTTTGTTTGAACCATATTATGACTTGTCATCGTCTGCCAAGCTTTTTCCAACTATGTTGGGGACGGCTTCCAGTCTAATCGGATGCAGCAGAATACTATTATACATATTATTAATGGAGCGAGTGTCTGACCTCCGCAAACCAGTATGAGTTAATATACTTGTCGGAGTCGGAGTCATTATTACGGATACAAGACTGACTATGGATCGAAAGCGCGCCAAAAGTCAAGCGACCTACTTACCAGTCTACCCACACCTAAGCGCGCTTACTACAGAGTCGTGATGTTTCGAGCTCCCAGCGAGGCAGACGGTCAGTGTCTGACCACCGCGGAGTCAAGACGTCCCGAAACTGTAACCCGATTCATGGTGCCTAGTGTTATTGTGTTCGATTGTAATTTCAAGTAATTTGTTAGTTCGATAAAAGCAGTGTACAGTGTGTGTGTGTGTTTTCATTGCACGAAACCCATGTTCTGCCCACATGATGACCGTGTCTAACGGAATAAAATCATCAGACGGCGACATCAGAAGTGCGATCAAATCGTGCTAATGCAATCACACGCGAGAACAGTGACAATAACAATCAGTGACGGTTACTTTTTGAAATGCAAAACGAATAATTGCACTCGCGATACGAACTTAAACTCAGCCAGTGAATAGCAAGCTAGTGTTGGCGGTTAGTGTTTTTGTAAAGTGTGTTAGCGGATTTTGATCCCAACAAAACATAACATATCATCACGCTTGTAATCGCTGAAGGGTTAGGCAGAGTGTACCTAATAGAATACCCACATTTCACCGAGTGCGATGCGCGCTAGTATAGTATCGCTGACTTTTGTGTAAAATCTGGTTCTTCTAACCTAACAGACAGATGTGTTGCTGGGGAGTTTGTTCCGCCACTTCTTCTTCCCAGCTAAAACACTTAGGAAGTGGCGAAGGGAGGGCGTTTTGGGGGACTGTCTCTTGTAATTTTGACGTTCAAAAAGTGCTGATTATCAGCCTAGTTTGAATGAAGTGACTTTTGATTTTTTCGTGTTGAGTGCAGTGGAATCCAGCTTATTTGGACGTTAAGAAAGACGTTGAAGGGCTCCGCATCTACATAGCTGTGACATAGCTGTGACATAGCTGTGACATAGTGTAACAAAGTGTAACAAAGAGTAACAAAGTGTAACATAGTGCTGTAACATAGTGTTCCGCGGCACATTGGTGTACCGTGGTCATTAGTTGGTGTGCCTCGGAAAACGAAGGTTATCTTTTGAAGTTAAATAGACTGACGGAAGGAAACTACCTACTTAAACATTCGCAAAACACGCGATAGATTTTCCATCTACGGTGTACTTCCAAAATGTACTACCGAATTTCTAGATGTTCCTTGAACACAAATGTTTGCGAAACACTGAGAACCTATCCAGGTTTGACGTGGTACCAGTTTAAATAATTGTTCAAGGCCAGATTCGTGTGCGCCGTAATTTTTACGACTACCCTCATTAACCTGAGTAGTGAAAAACCAAAGGAAAGAAAAACGTTACAAGTGTTCATCGCTACCGCAAGTCAAGTGCCATGCTTGCGGACCAGGGAGAAACCAGGACTCAACGAAGCGGATTGTCGCACGAAGAAGCCGCTGCCTGTGCCGGCTGCTACGGGCATCGGGCAAGCGATAAAGGGCCGCGAAGGCCTTGCTGTGCGTCAAGTGTCATGCCGGTTCACGTAGCCGTCCGGCGTACGTGCGTCGGTGGCAGCATGCAGTGCTGGGAGTGTGCAGCGGGCCTGCCGACGGCGGGGTGCCGAGCCGCGTCGATGTCTGCGTCGTACAAGCAACATCGCGGGCACGTTGCAACACAGGGGTGAGTTGTTACGGTTTACTAATTATTCTGATTCTGAATACTTGTTGGTGAAAGAAAGTTTTGCATCGAAATTTGATGGCAAACATATTAGCCACGTTGTTGCTAAGACTGGTATAGTTCAGACGCGAGTATTCAGTACAGAACAGATTTTATGTTGTGTAGTGATTAACGATTACCCTATCGAAACTTTGTTGCAATGTTTGCCTGATAATTATTTACAAAGTGACGTCATGTTAGGTGGCGAGATTTTAAATCGGGGTTTTGTTGCCAACATAACGGCTAGGGAGTTTTCGTTAACGAAAATCTTTTGTGTACGTTCGGTGAGGCATAATAGTGGTAATAAGTTTCAATCGGTTTTTAACTGTTATGGCAACGAATGTAACTGGCAATGAGTAGCCAAGACTTAAGTGCTAAGTTCAGGCGTGTTTCACTGTCGTATACAACGCATTGGTAGGTCTAAATGCGTACCCAATTTAGCTCGTGTTCTCCGATGGTTGGTAAACAGTAATGTCCGCGACCCTTATCGTTCACCTTGGTACTGAAAAGACGACTGAAAAGCTTTTCGATTATAATTAGTTCCCGGAAAAGTGTCAGTACGTTTGAAAATTCGTAAATAGCTGCGTTACGTGCTAAGTAGCGAAGTCTCACTCCGGTAAAGTACAAGCCGAATTGCACCCGGTACCTAAGGTGACGAGCCGGTGGTACACGTTTCGTATAGACGCGATGGGTTAGCTTAGCTCAACATGACAAGGGTGCCGAGTAGACGAAACGATGGCAAAATTAAACGTTTTGCGATTGGTGATTTTGGGTTGTTAAAGATTAAAGGTCTGTTTAGAGTGATCGAGGTTTTAGACGGTTATCCTTAACACGGCAAGCTTTAAATTCTAAGCGCCCCTACAGATACGCACGCGGTAGGCTAAGGAAGATGCCAGCGGGTCACGTACCAGTCGAAGTACTAGAGGGGGATCGCTACACATTGAGATCATCAAGTTCTAAGCGTACTTACAAGTATGCACATGATGGGTTAAGGAAAATGCCCGAGGGCCAAGTACCGTTTGAAGTAAATGATTTAGAGTTGAGAGATAGTGTGGAATCTTGGTTCGGATGGTCAGACCGTACCAGTAGCCATTTCGTAGCCGTAGTCCGTTAGAAGTCGGTGTCTGCTTATAGTAGTCCGTGGATGCGCGGTGCGCGGGTGGCTCTGGCTGAGGTCGGGTCTTGTAGAGACCATAGAGTCATGCATGTGGGACTCGGCGTTCATGAGGAACGTAGTAAAACAAACAGAGGTTTGTTGGAGGGCCTGAGTGCCCATAGGCCACGGATGAGATTCCTGCTTTAAGTGGTAATTAGATGGATGAAAAGGTGCTTGGTTGCTCTTGCATTTTAATTGCCCTAATTGTTTGTTGGATCTAATTTTAGTTTTGATCCATGCGCTGGATGCGTGAGAGCAATGCGATTGCTGGTCGGCTAGAGAGCCGCGGCGTTAGTGGCTTTACTCGAGGGTTTCTATAAGCTTGGTAGTTTTGTTGTTGCAGTAGAGTTTTAAAGGTTGATTTGAACGGCTATGGTACATGACCCAGGGTTATCATTATTGTAGTTTCGATTATTTCCAATCGGTTCGGTTAAAACGAAACGGCTAGTTCTACAATGTTCTTATTCCCACCACCCCGTTGAATCAAAAGTTTGGTCAGGAGTGACCGAGTGGAACAAATTTCTGTCGTGGAGTATTTGTTTGCAGGGTACCCATCACACGAGGACGTGTGCTAGCAGGATGGCCGTGTCGGAGTCGGAGTCATTATTACGGATACAAGACTGACTATGGATCGAAAGCGCGCCAAAAGTCAAGCGACCTACTTACCAGTCTACCCACACCTAAGCGCGCTTACTACAGAGTCGTGATGTTTCGAGCTCCCAGCGAGGCAGACGGTCAGTGTCTGACCACCGCGGAGTCAAGACGTCCCGAAACTGTAACCCGATTCATGGTGCCTAGTGTTATTGTGTTCGATTGTAATTTCAAGTAATTTGTTAGTTCGATAAAAGCAGTGTACAGTGTGTGTGTGTTTTCATTGCACGAAACCCATGTTCTGCCCACATGATGACCGTGTCTAACGGAATAAAATCATCAGACGGCGACATACTGAAAATTGTTATTCGGAAGAAGAAGCATACTAAACGTGGATTTCATCAGAATCAATGAAAGGAAATGCTTTTGCTTGAATTAAATTGTACCTAGCTGTACTCCGCTGTGAGTGTTTGTGTCACGGTCGTGGACGGACTGTGGGACATCAAATAAATTTGTTGTAAGTACTTAACAATTGCAGACGTGAAAAGTTTCATGTTTCATACTTTTTAGACCATGAATGTTTACTAGTTACTTATTAAGACAACAGATGTCGTGACGAGCAACTAAGGTTTTAACGTCTGATGTTACTTGACAAGTTCTTGGTACAAATGTTCTTCTTTTATATACTTTTAATATACCTTTACACGTTTACCATTTCCTTGGATCTCATCTAGTAGTAATAACGAATCTTACAAAAGAATAAATAGAAGCTAAAATTTTCTTAATCCCATTCTTATATAAACTGAAGATTAAAAACGTTTAATGCATCGTCACTCTTCCTTATTATGGAGCGAGCTGGCTGGTACTTCACGTCTTTACACAATGAGCTGCATAACGTAGCAGGAAAGTAGGGGATAGATAACCTGCTGCGCAGTCTAGCTTACGTTCTTGTTACCAGTACAATTTTACAGCAAATGTTGACAGTAGTATTTATCTGCTCGACTACGTAGTTAAATAAATGACGCAATGAATATAACCGACATTCAAAAATAAGTAATACTGGGATTCTGAGTTTGTTACCAATAACCTCACAAGTTTTATCTTACGAACCGTGATAGTTAGCCAGTTGAAATTTCTACAGATTATGTATTCCTGTTGATGCTATAACAACAAATACTAAAAACAGAATAAAATAAATATTTAAGGGGGGCTCCTATACAAAAAAGTGATTTTTTTGCTCGTTTTTATAAATAATGGTACGGGACCCTTCGTGCGCAAGTCCGACTCGCACTTGGCCGGTTTTTTCTACCAGACCAACAATATCCAACAACAGTGCCTAAAGGAAATAAAACTATACGTACAGAGCTATTAGGCATACCCACATTCTATACAGCAAGTCAACCAAAAAAATGGACTAGCGAATGTTGTTAGCGCATTCAAAAAAATATTGTAGTCGGTTCGACTAACTGCACTCTAACTAGATTCGTAGCTAGAGCGTACCTAGTAGATTTTACAATTGGCTGAACTTTCAGGCTAACAAATTTTAAATTCTGAACAGCGATAATAACATATCTTTCCGTGGGTGTCGTAAGAGGCGATTAAGGGACTTGCCAGAAAACGGGCAGCAGCGTTCTCTGTGCTTTTGTAACAACCGTACTGCGATCGCCAACCCGCCTGCCAAGCGTGCGATTATGGCAAAACCCCTTTTATGTCAATGTGGCGTTGGGGAAGGCCTATGTCCAGCAGTGGACGCTGAAATGATGATGATGACACGTCAGGCAGACCACTTTGTTTAAGTCGTATGGAATAGGGGGCGAGTCTTTTGGCATCGACCGGGCCCAAATCCAGGCTCCGTGGCTGCTATTGGTAAATTTCTGATGGTAAACCTTTTGCCCGACTCGGGAATCGAACTCACGACCTCATGCTCATTAGTCACGCTTGCAACACTAGACCAACGAGGCAGTTATTTAGACATACATAGTATCCTTTCAGTTTTACGTTTTTCAGCGTTTACAAACATTTAAACTCACATACACAAACAGCCAGACCCGGAACAACTACTTGTAGGTCATACAGATATTTGTTTCGTGCGGGGATCGAACCCGCGGAACGCAGCGCTGCAGCCAATGGCCACTGGGCCAACCAAACCGTCAAAATTGCTAGTAACTTACCAATAAATACAGTACCTATTAAATGTATGCCAAATGCAGAGCAGCTGCTCAGCAATCTAAATAAAGTTTCGGAGAGATTGTTAAAAAGGCCACATCTATTATACAGATACTGACTAAAGTATCTAAGCCTTTGTCCAGTATCTACAGTGGGTTCGCAATTTTCCAATTATTCAAATAATTGCTTAATGCAAAATAGTCTTTATATTCTCCGATCCTTAAGATCTTTCACAGTCACATAAAAACAAAAAAACAAAACTTGTAGCACTCTTCATCGCTTCCTTTGTTTCCAAATATAATTCAGCAGTTAGCACTCCCTTTATACTCCTCCGCAGTTGGCTGAAAGCTAATCCGTCTATGAAATATATTTCCCCTGCAGCCAGTTCTAACTGCACCGTTCTTACAATTTCAGCTAAACCTCGCCTTACCTGACTGCGTTTGAGTTGAAAATCAATTAGTCTGCCAATCCCAGTCTCGTGGCGTGTTACGGTGCTACTAACAGAACTACCTTCACAAATCAAGGGGAGCGTTTCAATAGAACTAACCGTCAATAGTATCTGGAATTACTCGCGCAATTGTGATTTTGGAGTTTTCGTTTGACGGAATAGACGGAAGCTTCGGTTTAAATTGCAACGTTGTATGATTGGTAAGTTAGTTCTGATTTTAATTCCTTGTGATTTTGAGGAAAACTCTTACTTAAGTTGCGTTTGGTTTGATGAAAGCATATAATCAGCCTGTAATGTTCCAACTGCTGGGACACAGGCCTCATCTCTATGAAAGGGAGTGGGCTGTATTCATCGCACGGGCCCAGTGCGGGTTGGTAGGTGTCTCATGTCCTTTATTTATTTTCGCTCCAGGATATGCTGGTTTTGCATAACAGTTTTGATGAAATACTTGCTTTTTATGTTGTATAACATAGATACATAGGTAAAGGATCAGAGATTGTAGCCAGTAAAATAAAATGAGTAAGTTCTATTCTATTTTATCCAGTGCATGGGAATGTACTTTTCAATTGAAGTGATGAAGATTTTTTTTTTAAATATTTGAAGATAATATGAAAACTGTTGTTTCAGTACAGTTCTGATATCGATCTATTATACTCTTTCTAAAAATATGAGTTCGGTTCTGCATTTTGTTATTGTTTGTACTGTTGTTTATAGTATTTATTCTACTATTGAATAGCTATCTTGGACAGTCGAGTGGAAATGGTTTTCAAAGCAGTTGGCATTTTCGCCCAACTTAGAAACGGGATTGACTGAGATTGCTTTTCGGTACCTTACGTATGTCCCATATATTTTTCACTTTTCTATCCTCGTTATTACTGGTAGATTGAGGAGCTTGTGGCTAAATAATAACAGCTGCTCAAGTCAATGTTCTGGATAAACCGCGCTTGCATATATGTTGTTCCGTGGATAGGTGACTACCCATTACATATATGAGTTTCCTTCGGTTCTCGGAATGCGCGTTAAGCTGTTGGTCCCGGCTGTCAATTGTAGATCTTTGCCTGTTGTTACTAGTAGTCAATGGCGCGAAAAAAAGACAACCAGCTTTAGCTAATGGGTATCGTACTATGTAGTAAACAGACAAGTTTGAATTGAAAATGATATTTCCCTTTCTATTTCAATAATTGGTTTAACCTTTATTTCAATATTAAGAATTACATTGAACGTATGCAAGCCTAGTATCAAAAATTCGACTTTATTTTTGATTTTATTTTAATCTGACTAGGCTAATTGGATAATAGCCAGGTTGCTTTTCTGTTAGAATAATATATTTGTCGGAGTCGGAGTCATTATTATGGATACAAGACTGACTATGAATCGAAAGCGCGCCAAAGGTCAAGCGACCTACTTACCAGTCTACCCACACCTAAGCGTGCTTACTACAGAGTCGTGATGTTTCGAGCTCCCAGGCGAGGCGGACAGTCAGTGTCTGACCACCGCGGAGTCAAGACGTCCCGAAACTGTAACCCGATTCATGGTGCCTAGTGTTATTGTGTTGGATTGTAATTTCAAGTAATTTGTTAGTTCGATAAAAGCAGTGTACCGTGTGTGTGTGTTTTCATTGCACGAAACCCATGTTCTGCCCACATGATGACCGTGTCTAACGGAATAAAATCATCAGACTGCGACATATTTAAAATTTGTGTATAATAAATATGATTTTATCAGTAACTAAAAGCGTTTCACTTTTTGTATTAAGTGTACTCGACCAACCTCGATGTCAAGCGTAAACTTTTTAAAACAGATGTCATTTGTTTCACGAATCGACATGCCGAGAAATCGACATAGCGGGAATGATTCGTATTACCCACTGGGCTGTGGTTAGAAAGGCAGTCGCTTTATGTGAAATACTGGTATTAACCTACATACACACAATAACCAGTTACTGGAGGCCGACCCCGACATGACTAGGAAAAGGCTCGACAAATGATGATACTGCTGCTAAAATGTTAGTTTATCTAGGCCCTTTGGTCGATTTCTAAGCTTAGATGTAGGAGGTAATCTCTGACTAGCTTGGTACTACCGCGCTCACTGACGGTCGATCTCTTTTCACCCTTATGCCCTGAGCAGTGAGTAATAAGGTTTAAAAGTGACCGACAGTGAGTTTGGTATTACTTTTCCAATTTCGAAAAATTATTTCACTCATTAAAACCAGTGCTATTGCTAAGTGTTTTATTTTCAAATAAAAAACTTTAATGAGGATGTAAGGAATCGACTACGACTTTACGTTCCCATGTAATGTGCCCCTACAATGCCAAAAAATGCACGGACACGTGACCAAAACCGCGGGTACAGCCAGTTTTTAACAGACTTCTAAAAAAGGCGAAGGAGGCTCCCCGACCCTCGCTCGAGCCAGCCCGCGATGCTGTGCCAGTAGTTTTAAATCAGCCCCTAAATAATGATATCATTCAGATCCAGCCTGTCCCCATGCAGTCCTCCCCCAGCGACGCCCTAAGCCGAGGCTCGTACCCCACAGGGGGTGCCCTTAGCGTGTAGTCGCTTAGTTTGTAAGTTTTATGCCCTGGCTGGAGGCCTTACTCTTAAGGCACCCACAGGATAGTCCGGTTAAGCAGACGACAACCTCCTAGGTTGAACTGCGAGATGCCATTCCCAAAAAAAAAAGGAGAAGGAGGAGGGGAGGCGGTTACGCACTCTACTTTAAAAAAAAATAAACAAACTTTTCTACAGTGTCGTGAAAACATTTATTTATTTGTTTACTTACCAATATAAATACAGTCGTTCGTAATATAATACACGAATTGTTATATTAATGATTACATCGATGTAAAGCGATACACAACTAACGAATATTTCGTAAATGCTTGTCGGTATGTCATGTTGTATTCCATTGGACTGTTTCACTGTTTTTGTGATGGTATACGGGTTAATATATAAGCGGATAAGCGTTTTCCTGTTGGTATCCCCAACAGGAAAACGCTTATCACGTACTCAAGTGTATCATTCTCCCACATAGAAATGTTTGATCATCATCATCATCATCAGCCTATAATGTCCCCACTGCTGGGACACAGGCCTCCTCTCAAAGAGAGGGAGTGGGCTGTAATCCACCTTGCGGGCCCAGTGCGGGTTGGTAGATGTCCCATTTCTTCGGTTTTCCTTCACCGTTTTTGAGGGCAGCAGTGATGATGCTCTCCAAAAGCTTGATCGGTTATAAAAATCAAAAACAGATATTTCCTATAAAAGTGCAATACCGGCACGGTCAAAAAGGAACGGCTGTTTTTTAGGGTTCCGTACCCAAAGGGTCAAACGGGACCCTATTACTGAGACTTCGCTGACCGTCCGTGCGTCCGTCCGTCCGTCCGTCCGTCTGTCACCAGGCTGTATCTCATGAACCGTGATAGTTAGCCAGTTGAAATTTCTACAGATTATGTATTTCTGTTGATTCTATAACAACAAATACTAAAAACCGATTAAAATAAATATTTAAGGGGGCCTCCCATACAAAAAAAGTATTTTTTTTGTATTTATAAATAATGGTACGGAACCCTTCGTGCGCGAGTCCGACTCGTACTTAGCCGGTTTTTTTTTTAAAATACCTATCAAGAATTCCTATGTGGAAGGTTCAGAATGATGTTTTGAGTACGTGGTAAGCGTTTTCGTGTCGGTGTACCTTCCGACCTTTATTAGGGGTTTATTCACTAACGCTGCTTAGAGTTAGGAGGCGATTAAACGTCGAAAAATCCCCTGTGAACACTTGGTCCGACTGCTCAGTCCAATCGATCGGACCAAGTGTTCTAAAATAATGATAGACCTCGTGGTCCGACACCTTAATCGGACCAAGAGGAAAAAAGTTCGCGTTGTCCGATCGATCCGACCAAGTATTCTAAAATAATGATAGACCGCGTGGTTCGACTCCTTAATCGGACCAAGAGGAAAAAAAAGTTCGCGTGGTCCGATTGATCGGACAAAGCAGTCGAACCAAGTGTTCACAGGGGAAAAATCTAGGTATGGTTTAGGTAGATGTTAATCATTATTATTTTAAGATGTTAGTCAAAACATCAAAAATATTGCAGAGCATAAAGTGATTTAAAATATTCACACAAAGGGGTTTTTCCATGTAGTTATAATTTGATTTAAGTCTAGTTAAATTTCAATAACATACACGATTTTATCTTTACCTAAAAATATCTTTTCAGCGTCATAGTCGGCCATTTTTACTTTCATGCTCAGTTTTAAAACCGTGCCTAACGCGCTGTAAGTGATAAAAATGATACATGATGTGTTAATTTCTATTTCCTCTACATTTTACCAAACCGTTTACTTGCTCTGCTTAATTCCTAACAAAAACAGTAAAACAGTGAGAGACTAGTTAATTAATTAAAACTACACAGTTACTGGTAAAAAAAATACAGATAGGTACTTAACTACGTCTAATTCTACTATAAATACAAAGTATGTTTAGATAGCAAATAAATCAGACTTTCATTGTATCTTATCGAATGGCACGAGATTTGAAAGGATCGAAGGACCAATTTTTTTGGGCCGTTTTGGATAGTTTTGTACTCACGGCGACCAGTTACGCTAAACATAACTAGTTTTTGCGGATCTCTCCTTGTACGGGATATCTATACAAAGCGAGGCCATGTTATACTGGAAATGTATAGCTTGATGTGTTAAGATAGATGTGATTAAGATAGACATATCCAGTATAACCTAATCCCATTTACTATGAGCTTCCCGTGCAATGAGAGATCAGATTAATTTGGTTTTGCATACCTTGAATGGTCGTCGTGTGTACTATACGACTGTGCTGTGACTGGCAATCAATCCGACGACACAAGAATAGGACTATGATTTACAGGCAGTATAGCCATATATCGGATGGAGATTGAACAGTCATTTTTGTTCTCTTAACTGCCACGGTTCATTTTAATTACTTTATTTTTAAATTATTGATTTCATCTTTTACTCTGGACGCTCTTAACTGGCACGTATTTCTATATCGTTTTCATATATTTGTAATTCTCAACATGAATGATGCAACCAAGATTTTGTAAGAATTTGATTTAAAAGAGGTGTCCATGGAGTTTCTTGCCCATTTTGCTCCATAGTGATCTACGCTTTGGAAGGGGCAACTACAGTACTTTCACAAGTGCCAACAATGCCTTGTCTGGGACTGCGTTTTGTTCTGCTTTTTTTACTTTCAAAAGTGCCTGTTATAGTTTAATTGAAATAAACGCTTTGAGTTTGAGTTTGTTCTAATTATATAAACAAAATAAAGAAGCATTGCATGTTATCACTATAGTGATCCAATCTTTCTTGTGTCGTCAGCATGTTAAAAATAACTACAAAAAGGCATATTAAGCTAGGTATATGGTTAAAAGTTATAGGACTATTTTTCTAGAAGTCAAGTATATGGACCAAGTTTTGCTTAAAGAGTAAGTAATTAAATATTATTTAAGTATTAAATACAAATACAATTTAGTAAAGAACGTGTGATACAAGGTGTACATTTCAAATATATTCAGTAAAATATATTTTATTGTCGAATTGGAAATAAATGCAGACATGACAAGAGATTAATTACATTTTTATGCAAATATGAGTTGGTATTTTTAAAACGAACAGGTATTTGATTGAGATAGACAGACGAAGCAAATAAAAACGATTATTTTTCAATTGCTCTTGTTTTTTTTGCGTTAGTAGGGTAGATTTTTTTTATTATATTTTTTTTTATTTTTTTGTTTTTATTTGCCAACCATAGATTTTGTTTAAAGTTCTTTTTTCGAACCACGTGTAGAATAGTCGAATATGGTTGTATTTTTTTAAATTTTGGAATTGGTTTATTTGCTGTTTTGTGAAAATTAACTCTGTGTAAGAATCCAACCTGTCATGTCTGCAAAAATCAAATTACACAAATGTAAAAAAAAAAATCAAAATTGTAAAAAATCAGTCATTACAATTTACTAAGTTGAAATACTAAATCGCCTTAATTAAACTCAAAGATAGAACAAGTTACTTCTCCAATAATAATAGTATATACAGTCTCGAATTAATCATAAAATATCTCGAAAAAATCACAAACATTGGTATTGTGTCTAAAACTAGAAATTATTAAATGGTAGGCTTACGAATCGTCCTTTCAATTAGCTTTCTATTACTTCCTTATAAATATTGTGATTTAAATCTGAAAATCAGGTTCTATCGAATAAGTAATTATTTCCTCTTTGTTAACAAAATCAACTGACTAGGTTTTCAAATCTCAGCGCTAAAATAGAGCTTTAACAATGAGGAGCCCAAAAAAAATGTTGCGTTAACATCAATCTATCCAGTATAACCTAACCTCGACCTGGACGCGCTTCCCGCACAATACGAGCTCAGTGAATACTGGTTATTCATAGCTTGATGAAAGGGACTTATTATTATAGTGTACCTGAATTATTCTCTCCAACTTAACTTAATATACTTGTACTAGGTGGGTTATTCTCACCCATAATAACATCTTCACTTAAAGCAATTTGACAATCATCAAACCAATTTGTACTTAATTAATAACACATTAGAGCTCAAGACGACTCGTAATCCTGCCAATAGTACAATTCAATCGATACATTTTACAAAATTTATTTACAAACATCCTAAGCGCAGTACGAAGCGCAAAACATTTCACTATACATACAGTAATACAAATGTAGGTCAGTAGTAACTTTCAGTAGCTTAAGCTTATTAGGAATCTCATATATGAACACCAAGCTCAGAGACTTGATACTTTAATCTCATTTCAAAATCACCCGCAATTACTGAATTTTCAAATTTAGAACTTTCGAATCAGAATATAACGACCAGCAACTAAAAGAACCAGACCAACAGGACCAGACCATAAAGGAAAGAGTTCAAAACTGTCGTACGATGCAAGAGTTGCTGTTAGATAAGCTATCAACGCCTATAACTTTTTCGATACAATCACATCAAAGAAGAGATTATTTTTAAATTGCCAATCTTTTACACCAAAGTTTACATTAAAACATCTCTTCAGGAAGATCTTAAACAATTTCGTATTCTCGTTGGAATAAATATTTTTTAACAGCATATATTCATGATAGCAAACAACGTCAATACAAATCATACGAATTTCGAACAGTAAGACCCGTTGTAGTGCTGCATGGTTTCTTTAGCGCATTGCGATAATCAGATCTAACGCTGCCATTTTGTTTTTTCAATGTAATTTCATAGACAATTACACAAAGTGTCGATCAAGCGCCAAAATAACCATGCTACACTATGGTGCATTCTGACGTAACACAAATGAACGGTTACGTCATATTCTAATTTTCTCTAAACGGTTGAGCAAAAATTTCGTTCAGTAGCTGTTGATATTCCTCCGCATTGTAAAGATAGTCGTCATCATCGAGTATGCCGGTCGCATTATATCTGTAATAGATTTTGTTAGTGGGTTTTATTAAATTAGATTAGTCCTAGATATAAAATACTATGATTTTCTTAATTTGTTTTGGTCTTTTCGGCTGCATCTTGCAACAAACTGTTCTGGAAATCCATTGATTGTGTCTTACCTTGGTGTTTCTCGTTTTCGTCTAGAATTTACTTCCGAAGCAACTTCCACGCAGAGTACAACAAAATGATTACTACAAGGATATCTGTAAACAAAAATAATCTCTTCAAAATCTCCTTTCGGTTACTTCATCAACTTTTTGTCAAGCAGCAGCAAATTAGCAACGAATAAACTTCGCTAATTCCCTGAACACTTCTAACAAAATACACTTCTGCTATAAATTGAATTATCAAAATGGACGGGAGGACCCTAAGTTTTAAGCCACTGGTTTGAATTCGTGATTTTGAATTTTATATTCTGTGTTGATCAGCTAAGGTTGTATTTGAGTAAACGGAATGAAAGAAACAATTAAATTGCTTCTATTTCAAGTTGAATGGAATTCTAATACGTTTGAATGACGCTTTACGTTTCAAGTCTCAGAGGACAGCGTCGTTTGGAGCGCCTTCTTGTTATGCAAACATTTTCCATACTGTTGCTTGTTATTGGGTTTTCTCAGCCCATTCTTAAGTACAGATAAGGTAAAATGTTTCCATGTTTTTGTGTAAATAATTTGAAGACTTGGATTATTTAAAACATAATGATTGTATTACAGAATATCATATTGTTTCGTAGTGATGACACAGGTAATAAGTAGTATTCTTGGAATAGAAGGACTATGACTGACAGTTTTGTGGAGGTAGTAAAGAACATGGTGTAGGTGCAGTTTTTCTACCCCTTTATAGAAGCGGAGTTCTTTCGACCAGACGGGCTACCAACAGGCCTACAGCGCAACGATTGTTACCGGGCTGTTGCATACATTCTAATCTTACAGATAATTTGCTTGCACGATTTATTTTACGTAATGATCAGGTATGATGTCCACATGTGGCGTTGTAGGTAGTCACTGCCACCGTTTCAATAATGCTTGCTTATGGTGATATCGTCTGTTTTAGGTAGGTATCGGATATTCGGATGCATATTTACGTAAATTTTGTTTTTTTCCCGGCAAGGGGTACAAAAGTATAAAATGCCTTAAAAAATATTTTCTATTATAAAATTCTAAATATCTGGGTCACGGAATTGCTTAATTCTCCCTTGTGTATAAAATGTAGTACTCAAAAGCATAATCATTATTTATCATGTATTTAAAACCAGACAAGAAATTTGCTGCATAAAACAAGTAAAAATACTACAACTATTTGAATTCAAATTTTGCTGTTGAGATATTGAATAGTGGTAAATATGACTGGGCATAATTAATTAGACGATAAACATTAAAACGAAAAAAAAACAATTTATATTTAAATAAAGCGGGACTATTCTCGCACTGACGCTCGCTCCATACTAGTCAACACTCAAACTTTAGGTAAAAACGCATCCGAATATACGATCTCTAAATACGAGGTAGTTGATTATCTATTTTTTAATGATGTGAAAGTATTCATATAAAAAGTAGGTAGTAGGTATGATACGTTACCTCTCTTGTGCAAGTAGTTTATGTGAGTGCAGTGAGGAACCCAGGCCGCGATTGGCAGGGTCTCCATTCTGCCACTCCTGGCAGTAGCTGTCCAATGCACGTTCACCATTTGCGCGAGATCCGTGCCAGATTACCTTTTGTGGCCTAAGAGAAAAGGGAAGATATAATTGGATCAAAAAACGTACACATCACGCTTGTAAGCCCAGTCTTAAGGTGTCCATACCTAATACATTCATATACCGCCAGTTCTGTTAAAAGTCCTTTTTAGTATACCTGAGACATTAAATAAATCGGGAACGATTTTAGACACCGGGCTGCTATTTAGAAATTGCTGACGGAACTACGAGTACCAAATAATATGCTCCGACTGGTTATTTTTTTCTTCTTTTTTTTGCTTTATCTTGTACCTTTTTGTAGTAAGCAACGACTTATTGTCTGGCCTATGCTGTCCTCCCATACTAACTGCTAAGTACTAACACTGTAACATTCAAATATTGTAAAACCAAATGATTGCAAAGAGTGACCATGGAGTTTCTTGCCGGTTCTTCTCCATAGGAAACCAACCCGAACCGAGTACCTTTTGTCGACGTTTTATAAGTGCTCATGAAGGCCAATGTAAACTACTTACAATATTTTGATTTTGATTCTTAAATACAATACCTCATGCTCAGCAAGAGCTTTACAGCAAGTTGAGCAACGAGGCAGTGGAGTGGACTATTTGGTTATTTGACAAACGATTTCAATCTATAATAACTATTTTCATAAGGCTTGTTATTCAAAACCGGTACGTTACAATACCTACCTACATTGTGTTTTTGACACAAAGGTAGGGTTATTCTTATCGGCTTATCACTATAAAATTGATATGATAACGGTACCTATTGATAAAAGGATAGTGACGAAGGTTCCTGAGGATGACATGATTTGAATAAAGCCTTTCATATAGCGACAGGACAATAAAGAAAAACTGAAAACAAAAACAAGTTGAAGTTGCTTACCAATGTGAGTCAGTGAGAATGTTTCTGCCGTTGAAACTGTATATCCTGGCTCCAGCCGTCAATGCTCCATTGCCATCGAACATGTCAGAAAATGACTTGAACAGGACTTCACCCTGAGTATTCACCACTGGAAGATGCCGATCCGAGTAACGGACTATTGAGTTCAGGTTTTGGATCCTAGGACAAAATACTTTTATTGTAGAACAATAGAATTAAAAAAATAGGCACACAATAAAAATGGGTGGAAAAATACCCTTTACGAAGCCAGAAGCAGGGACTTAAAAACACCTTCATAAAGGTTACAGAATTATAAGTGTTACATGTTGAATCGGTAACAGAATCAAATGAACAGATATGTATCTGTAACAGATATAAAAGTGTTAACAGTGTTAGTAAGTGTAACAGATAAACGCAGCGTACTAAATCTATAAATTGATTATTTCAGTTACACATATTAACACTGTTTTTAAAACAGTTTTAACAGGAAAACACATACAAAAGGGTTCAGATTGATTCGGTAACAGTATTGTATCTGTTACATTTAAAAGTGTTTTTCTGTTGAAACTGTGTTAAAAATACCTTATTACGGTTACAGTTTGAGTCCCTGGCCAGAAGGTCCTCCCCGCCATTGCGATATTTTTTTTCTTCTAGACCATTGGTATGTCTCTTCTTGTTTCAGAGTTTTTGGGGGTCAAAGATTCAACTTTTACACAAGTTTTTATTGTCATAACTTTACTTTATATACCTCCACGATCATTGTACTATGCAGTGTACCGATCAGCACAATGTGCAATGTTTCGAGTGCGTTACATTAAGTCCTAATGGTCCTACCGTAAAACGTGATTTTAACCCCAAAATAAAGAGTCCCTTTCCCACCAGGTATTTTTGCGTATAGTTACTTAGTTTAATGTACAGAATACTTGGTTAACGGCTTCTTGAAGGGTTCGTTTTATCATCATCATTTCAGCCGAAAAACGTCCACTGCTGGACATAGGCCTCCCAAGTGTCGCCACATTGACATAACATGGGGGTCTTGCCATAATCGCCACGCTTGGCAGGCGGGTTGGCGATCGCAGTACGGTTGTTACAAAAGCATAGAAAACGCTGCTGCCCATTCTCTGGCAAGTCCCTTAGTCAGCTCTTACGACACCCACGGGAAGATATGAGATGGTGCTATTCTTTACGTCCGACACCATGCAGAACTACAGGGTTCGTTTACACTTCGTGTACCTATATTAAAGTTTTCAACCTGAAAATAAGCTAAAATACTTATGTCATCTAAAAATTTTTCTACATCGGTTTCGGCTGACTTTCAATTGGTTTCCCAGAGACTGTTTGTAAAAGTCTCTGACCAAGATTAAAGTCAGGCCAGGCTAGGTATTGTTTCTGTTATTATGTGGTGTATGTATGTGGTCTTTAGGTCTATATTGTTGTGGTTGGTTTTCAAACAGATAACAAATTACGTGGTTTTCGAATTAGTGGTTTAGTTTGCTACTAATACTCTAGCGTTTGTAGTTGCAATGAAACTAATGAATGCTATTCCATTTATTCAAGTAAAATAGAGAGCAAATTATGTTTGTGTTAGAGATATCGAAAGATCTCTTTTAATATTGCTATTTCAAATAGTGTGAAATAGTCCAAATACTTATTTCACAGGAGCTCGTGGCCAAATTACAACAGCCATTCGAGTCCGATGGTCTGGGCCATACCCACCTTGAGGTCCAGCTAGGATTTACAGGCAGGGTATAAAACAGAACAAAGTTAAAATCTCCTAGATTTTCTTACCACATAATTAGACGGTCTTTCTTTTATTGATTTGAAATCGTCAAATTAATGACCGCCCCCTTCTCCCGCTCTGGGTGGAGCGAAAGGGAGAGTCAAACTTGTACTGACAAAAACCCATCCATGTTCCTTCTTAGCCCTTTGTGTTCCAGGGCCACAGTATCTTTTTCGCACAGTCCCGCAGCCACGGCAAGCATCGGCCCTCTCGGAACCCTTCCAATGTGCTGACATCTCCTTGAGGTGCGCGTGGAACACGAACGCGCCGTCGACACGGCCTGTCGTCATAAGACGGACGGATCGTGAGCCAGCCCATCACTCACCGTCCACAGGCCCGCGCCTACGGTGGCCGGGGGCCACAGTGGCCCCCAACGCCCAGGGCGTCTCTCGCGGCAGCTGCAACTCCCTCTCACGTTCCGCCACCTCCTTCGCTAGCATAGCTGCTTCACAGAAGGAGGCGACGGCTTCCTATTCCCTCTCACTTCGGACCATGGATTGAACTAGGGCCGGAAGCGAGAGGTCGCCGCCGCCAAAATTATAAGGGCTTAAGGTTAAATTTTTTGGATTCATGTGCGTATTTTATAATTATTAATAGCTTCGGTGAAGAAAATTTCGTGAGGATACCAAACCAGCATGCCTGAGACATATGTCTCGACGGCATGTAAAGCCAAGTCAGAGACCCAAGGGCTGTATAAAAAATATGACACCATGTTAGCCACTAACCACACGATAAAGAAATAAGTCTTACAATTCACGGCGCCACTTACTTGCTAGTCAATAACGCTCTGAAGGTTCCTCTGAATCCTGCGCGTCTCCCCTGTCGGTAGCACGCATAGTCGGCACGTCGTATGCCGTGCATGTTGCCGGGCAGTGGCTCGTTCAGTGCCGCTAGATGGAGCTGTCAATGGAAAAATAACTTGTATTATCACGATGGAGGTAACTTGTTTTCTGAAAGCATCAGTAAATCTGTTGTCCCACGTAAAAGGGGAAACTGACTCTCTACTCTTACGAGGAGCCAGCTCAACACGTTTTCTTCTTCCATTTTACCCTGCCAATGGTCAAACTATAATTTTGAATAAGTGTTACCAGCTATTTTATGAAGAAACTCACGCTAGGTCCAGCAACAGGTGAATTCTCCACGAGGTTGGATATTGAGGGCACATGCACCAAACTGGCGGCTGGCATCGGGGGATTCTGCGCTGGCGCAGGTGTTGGGTGCGACGGCGCAGACTGGGTTACCAAGGAGCCAAGCTGTTAGGAAAAAAACTACATTGAAGATATTTTTTTTAAATTTATTTATTTAACACATACTTATGTTTTTACTTATAGAAAAATATTTTCAACCAACATACAAGAGGGATTATTTCCTGTTTTTCAAGAAATCTAATAGTATAGGATCCCGATATACAACGACCTTCACCGAGCTGGTTAATGGATGAAACTTATTTTATATTTAATTTAATACGTCAATAAATATATTGCGTATGGGTTGTCTAAAAAAATTCAGTCAGTATTTTTTTTTTTAAACATTTGACCGGATTGGTTAATAGACCAATTCCATACCAATCGAAAGTATAAAGCCCATAGAATATGCAAACGTTGCCTTTACTTTTCCCGTCACAACTCTCGGGTAGGCAGGTATAAACGTAAGGTCTGGTTAATTAATAAAAAAAGGCAACATATTGTTTGCATATTTTATAGGCTTTATACTTTCGATTGGTGTGGAATTTGTTTATTAACCAAACTGGTGAAATGTTTAAAAACATTTTTTTTAAATAATTAATTAATCATATCCTGGACTGCAATTTTTAGACAACCCATATGCAATATATTTATTGACATATATAATTTTATATAAAATAAGTTTCATCCATTAACCAGCTCGGTGAAGGTCGTTGTATACCGGGATCTTAGGCTATAATCCGACTTTAGAAAAACGTTGAAATAGTGATTTCAACTTTTTTTGACACGTGTTTGACATTGACTCTCGCTGAGATGAGAAAACGTTTTTGGTGGAAAGTTCTAGAAAGTTACATGAAAAAAACAATTATAATTACTTATTATTTTATAAAGTGTCGATTTATGAAAACATTGATCTTACGTTGTTATAAATACCGGACAACCTTTTTTAGTAACCCTTTTTATTTATTAACGTTGCAAAAAGCATTTTAAACGTCTAAAAGTGTGCAGTTATATTATATTACCGCTTATATTTTACTTTACAAATAAAATAGTTTGACTTGATAAAAAATAAAACCACGCTATTTTTAACAGTTCGACTAGTAAACACCCCACTATTCCGTGTTTAGAATTCGACCCAATCCGAGATTAGTTCGGACAGCACATTCAAATTGTCACTGGTGTATCGTCCCTTTCAATTTAGTGAAAATCCGTGGCTTAGGCCGTTGTTTGAACAAAACTCACCAGTACGTACTGCCATCCGGAATTAACTTTGACAAACAAAGCTTGCTCTTCGACTACGTAAGCCAGAGCACCGACAGGACTTGATGATGCGAGCTAGAAATTAAATGTTTGGGTGAAAAAATTGGAATAGAATGTTCGAAACATTAGCATCGAATTTGAAGATAGATATTTTGAGTATATAAATAAACATATTTTCAGTATCAAAATAGATAATATAGATTAGGAAACCCTAAACGCCTGATCTTCACCACTTTTTAGTGTTGTAGCTTGAGAAAAAGTAGCATGGGATCGATTTTATCACCGACACGACACTATCGTGTGTATCCTAATTTCGCCTTTTTGGGTAATAATGAATTTTATTGGATTAAATTCTTAACATTAAATAAAGACATGCTTCTGCGCAATAAAGGTATTTTGTAGTTCAGTAAGTATGTAGATATCTAAAAGGAGATCATGCATAAAATGGATTCCGCATTTAATTGTTTAAAAGGTGAATCTTATTAAGATAAGGTTGTTGATATGTGAGTTCATTTTACAAAGGCTCACGAGTACCTTATCTTTGTATTTTTTTTCTTTTAGGTAATACATTTTGTTAAATGTGGTAGTCAATTTAAATGCAAACATGCCATACTTTCAACATTTCCTCAGTAGTTTGGAATACGGCTGCGCCTGGAACTGACTTGTTCGAGTCCTCTGTGTGATGGGTAGCTGGGTGCGACTGTACTGGCCCTGTAAATATTTCAAGTCTTAATAAAAATCGTCTGTTATTACAATGTACCGCAGGACTACCAAGGTAATCGCGTAACATACTCGCATTCCCAATGTTGACAATCGGACAACACTTGTTGCGCACTTTACATTGTCAAGCAGACAAATCTTTCAAACTTATACGGCAATGTATTAGGTTTAGGAATTACTACAAAATCCTTCGGATTTCAATTGAAAAGTGAGTTACGCAATTTGGAAGCAGGTTTGTACCAATGGAGCAGATTCATTTTATTGAGATATTTTGTAAATAATTTTATTCCGTAAACAGTAACATAGGCAATCAATCTACGAGATTTTAATAAAAACAAAATCATAGTGACACGTCATATTTCTTTTTAGCCATATTTTGAAGTCACGATGACTTAATTAAATAATGATAAGTATGGACTTTGAACTCAATATATGATAATTACACGAATAATATGTACGTCAATTAATTAAATTTCTTAAAGATAACTTGTCTAAATGACTGATAGATAATCATGGATTTGGTAAATTAAGTAGGTAAAACAGATTATTGTCCAGTTACGATAATGTCCACCACGTAGAATTGTGGCATAGTGCAAAAATCGTGATAAAAGGTATGCCGATATGCTGTAATATATAGCAAGTGGCCACGGTATTGTACATGCTGCAGTAATGGCGCAATTACACTTGGTCTTTAGCCTGTATTCGGGTATTCGAAAGACTTTACTCATAGCTTCGCAATCGAATACGACTTCGAGTAATTTCAACCAAGTCATTGTCACGACTACCAACGTCCAGATCAAAAAATCAAAATCAAAGTATTTTATTTTACATAGGCACTTATAAAACGCCGACAAAAGGTGCACGGTTCGAGTTGGCCGTTTCCTATGGAGAAGAACTGGCGAGAAACTTCATGTTTACTCTTTAAAAATCATTTGGTTTTACAATATTTGAATGTTACAGCGTAGTACTTAAATATGGGAGGACAGCGTAGGCCCGACAATAAGTCGTTGCAGGAACAAAAAAACTGGCTTAGGGTATCCGAATTAATAAGAAACGGCGCGTTCGTGTTCCACGCGCGCCTCAAGGAGATGTCAGTAAATCGGAAGGGTTCCGAGAGGGCCGATGCCTGCCAGGGCTGCGGGTTGTTCGAAAGAGATACCGTGGCCCTGGAACACAAAGGGCTAAGAAGGAACATGGATGGGTTTTAGTCAGTCAAGTCTGACACTCCCTTCCGCTCCGCCCAGAGCGGGAGAAGTCATTTGATGATTTCCCAACCTAAAAAAAAAAAGGGTATCCGAATTCGGGTAACCGAAACAATGAAACTGGACGAGATTACCCGAAGACGGGCGTACTCGACCCCATGACACTTAGTTGTTTGCCCGTATTCCAGTGGCAATCGAGTTCGGGAGAACGGTCAAGTGTAATTGCGTCTTAAAATTGCGGATTGTAATACGTGATATGACCCAATGGTCATATCAGAACGGGTATATGAACGGTCATATCAGACCTGTAAAATTGCGTTTGTTCTGTCAATACAGAACAAACGCAATTTCACAGGTCTGGTGTTTACCAACAGTGTCTCCCTGAAAATGTCACTCAACAGCCAAAACAACCATCGCATTTTAAGTTTATACTTGATACTTACCATGTCTATCCCTGTCTCTGTCTTTTAAGTCTTTGAGTTCCTTGAGAGCCTTGAGCTCATCTAGAGGACTCTTTACGACTGTCATAGGGCAGCGTGAAATACACGGATTATATTAATAAACATAACAAAATATCACGCCTGCAATCCCGGAAGATGCAGATGCAGAGGTATAACTAATAGTACACCCACCCTATTCATCATCATTTCAGCCCAAAAGACGTCCAATGCTGGACATACTAGGCCTACCCACCCTATTGCTCGGCACAAATCCAGACGCCGTGGCTGCGTCTGAGAAATTCCTGATGGAAAAACCCAATAACACGTTTCCGAACCTAGGGATCGAATCAGGACGTATGCTCAGCAGTCGCGCTACTACACCAACGAGGCTGTTATAATCAGAAAGGAGTGAAGTACTGCTGGGCTACCATGACCTCTAAAAACTGTATTATTTTACCTTTATTCCTGTGTCGGAAAGAGATGGAGCTACACAGGATGTCTAGCGCCATCTCTTCCCCACACTGGAAAAGGAGTAAAACAACAATGTTTTAAAACGTCATGGTAAGCCACCTGAACATAAATATCATGGCGTGCGTGCATTACATTCAACATGGACGCTAAAAACTGGAAAACTAAACTTGTAATAGAATTCTGGTTCATATTCCTTTGGATTACCTACCATTGAAACGCTAAAAAGAGATAAAAAGTAATGCAGAATTGCATGGTACACACAGCTCCATTAAGTAGTTACCCCCCGGCATACTCGGCCGGAGTGTTGAGGGGTTAGCACATACTGACGCTGTCTGTACATGATATTATTTGCATCTGCCTATCCTTTTCCCAAGTATGTTGGAGTCAGCTTCCAGTCTAACTGGATGCATCTAAATACCAGTATTTTACATGGAGCGACTGCTTATCTGACCTCCACAACTCACAGTAACTGGGCATTACGATACCCCTTGATAAGACTGTTTACCAGACTTTCGGGTCAATGACTAACAGTAACGACTGTGAAAGATCTATAAATGACAGCCGGACAGGCATTGACAAGCGCATCTACCCATGCGGCTGTTATTATAAACCCACTAGACATTACATAAAATATGATAACAATATCCCTATTAACAGAGTGCGTGTATTATCATTTCGCACAAAAAAACA
The DNA here is from genome assembly GCA_949152445.1 of Cerastis rubricosa. NCBI lineage: Eukaryota > Metazoa > Arthropoda > Insecta > Lepidoptera > Noctuidae > Cerastis > Cerastis rubricosa. The sequence continues at coordinate 8,277,511 of OX424542.1, read as the reverse complement.
AGCAATCATTTAAATTACGTCTCCGGATTTAGATAAAGACCATCTATTATATGTTATTTTCCTACAGCTGATGGTAATTGAAATAATAGACTAACCATACATTACCGATAGTAAGTATTGTATTTTTCATATAATTATGCTAAATCATTTTGTAATAGTGGCATTTTTAGGGTTTCGTACCCAAAAAGTCAAACGGGACCCTATTACTGAGACTTTGCTGTCCGTCCGTCCGTCCGTCTGTCACCAGGCTGTATCTCATGAACCGTGATAGTTAGCCAGTTGAAATTTCTACAAATTCAGTATTTCTGTTGCCGCTATAACAACAAATAATAATGACAGAATAAAATAAATATTTAAGGGCTCCCATAAAAAAATATTATTTTTTTGCTCGTTTTTATAAACAATGGTACGGAACCCTTCGTGCGTGAGTCCAACTCCCACTTGGCCGGTTTTTGTTCGAAGACTGTGAAATTATACATAGGCATAAAAACATACGACTCCTAGCAAAAACCGCCCAAGTTCAATAGGCGAAAGGGCAAATAGTCAGGAAAATCAAATGAAATAAGTTACCAAACAAAATTACTTACTCGGCCGTCCATAGAACTTAGTATTCCCATGAACAGGATGCTCTTCATAATGACTGAATCCAGGTTCTCCTTTAGGTCCGACTATAGAGACCCCAGGTGATCCGGGAGGTCCCGGTGGCCCCGGTGGTCCGGGGGGTCCAGGCAGGTACTGAACAGCTTCGGACAGGGTTCCAGCTGGACCCGGGGGACCAGCTGGTCCTGGAACACCTGGTAAACCGGAGAGACCGTCGAAGCCACGCTCGCCTTTTTCTCCTTTGAACTGAGTGAAGAAAAGTGGAGTTTAAGCAACATAACATTAAGCCTGTATTTCTTTGAAGGGTTACGTATAACGTTAGGTCTCATCATTCTGGCTTGACACAAATCCGAAATCCGGTTTGCTATTGAGAAATTTCTGGTGGAATATCCAATAGCACCTGGCACAACCTGGGAATCGAACCAGTAACTCTTGCTTAGCAGAAGCGATTTACGACCACTAAGCCAAAAAGCCAGACCAGTAAGTAGGTAAGTTTAAATAATCTGGAAATATCTTGGTCATTTATTTAGTAGCTTTGAAAGATGTAATGATGGGCTGCGGGACTGTTCGAAAGATATATCTTGGCCTTGGAACACAAAGGGCTAAGAAGGAACAGGGTTTTAGTCAGTCCAAGTCTGACATTCCCTTCCCCTCCGCCCAGAGCAGGAGGGTTCATTTGATGTAGTCCAATCCGTAAAAAAAAAACTCGTGTGTTTGTGACGTAACAATGACTAAGGTCTCTTCTAATGCCTATTGGACTGCTGATAAGTTATCTAAGGATACACTTCAAAATCATAGCAAATAGGTAAACGTGTTCTGAAAATGCGGAATTGATACTGCTACTTATTTTTATCATTGGTAATCTGTGAACCGCAATCTTGAGTAGATTATTCATGAATTTTAGGAAATATTCCTAATGATCTAGGAATCAAACTTCTTTGAAATATGTATGATAGAGTTGTTTTATGCCAACAAAGTAGCGCGAATATCTCTCAGGCATAAATTATTGATTTAATCTTTTACTTGGACGCTCTTAACTTGCAGGGATTTCAACATAGTTCTCACATATTTGTAATTCACAACATGAATGATGTAGCCAAGATTTTGTAACAATATTTTGATTTAAAAGAGTGTACATGGAGTTTCTTGCCCACTCTTCTCCATAGAGATCTACGCTTTAGAATGGGCAACTACAGTACTTTCACAAGTTATAATGCCTTGTTTCTAGGGCTGTAGTTTTGCGTTTTGTTCTGTTTTTTGACTTTCAAAAGTGTCTGTAATGGTTTTATTGAAATAAATGCTTTTGAGTTTGAGTTTGCATGTTGGTTTGTTTTCCTCAGGATGTTTTCCTTCGTCGAAGCTAGTACTACTAATACAATACGCACATGAATCCGAAAAACCAGAGGTGCGTGCCTTGGGTTCGAACTCCAGACCTATGACTTTTGCAGTCCGCACATAACAATAATAAGGGATAGAGAAGAGTTTAACAAAACGTTCACAGATGTTGAACCCTTTTTTTTTTATTATGGTCATTTTAATGTCACACGAAACAAAAATCACGTGCGAAACACTAATCTATTAAGGAAACAAGAAGTATTTAACTTAAAATAAACGAACCAAAGTATACAAAACACGAAAACCAACGTCACGTCAAACCAGCTAACGTTTTGTATAATTCATAAGTCAGAAAATATAACCGCATAAACATGGTAAAGCGAGTTCCCTATAAACTCGAAAGTTGTAAGCTCACGGATGACATAGAAAATCTCAGTTTACGGCACTGGGGGTAACCGAGTAACTTTGTTTTATGGCGTTTTCTCCTCGGGATAATTTCGCTATAAAGAGGTTAGGGTCACAGAGAGAAGTTACCCTTTTTCGTGTACAAGACGATGGTTTTTTATGAAACAATGGTTGGAGATGTTTTGTTACAAGGTAAGATTTTGACCGGGTTTAATATAACCAGAATTTAAATACTAACATGGTCATTAAACGAGATTTTGTTTTGATTTATGTCTGAACTTTAAATTTTTTCTGCTTTTGTATCTATGTAAAAACATTACATATTTTTCATTATCCTGTTTTCGTCTAATAAGTAGTAAGTTCTTAGTAGATTCTTATTTACTTTCCCTAACGCATTTTCCTTTATCATCGAAATTAATTAGGTAGGTATTGCTGTTATATTATATTTCTTATAACTCTTGTTATAAGGTTGTATTCACAACTTGTAGGGTTCTGATGCCAAATTAAAAAAACAAAACCCATAGATTCGTCCTGTTCCATCCGTATGCCACAGCCATTTTACTCCGAGACTGTTGGAGGACAAATTTGGACAGGATCTGGTGTCTTCTATGAACCACTACATAAAACTGATATGAAGTTACCAATTTCAAAATATATTGTTTTACGTATGAACATTATAAATAATGTTTTCATCCCCCCATCTCGGAAAGAGTATTTTTAATCTTCAATATCTGAGTGGAAAAGCCGTTTTTATTCTCTAGAGGATAAAGTAAATTGAATTTAGAACATCGTGTGCACTAAGTTTGTGAATTAAAAAAACATTAAACCTATTTACTGCTACCTCTATGGTGCCGCATATATCCAACTTTTTTTTAATTTGTTAAAAACTCAGACTCGGAACCTTCTTGGTGTCCTTTTTTCAATTTGCTTTGTACGCGGTTCTTTACGCGGCATTTTTTCACGTCATTGTTAATTATACCGTAATATTATTTTGTTATAATTTAAAGATTATTCTGTAATACTTACCTGTCATAATGTAGTAATTAATACCTAAACTGAAATAAAAGTGTACCTATCTTGTGATTGTAAACGTTTTTTTTTTTGCATTTAGTCATTTCCTCGCTGAGGTGGAATGAAAAGTTACGTGTTGCACTCGAGTGCAAAGATTTTTCACCTCGTGCTCTTTTGATTCCCTCGCTAACGCTCAGGATTCTAATTTTGAATCACTCGCTGCGCTCGTGATTCAATTTTAGAATCCTTCGCTTGCTCGGTCATCAAAATTGAACACGCAGTTAAAAAGCAATTTTGCACTCTTGTATAACAAATAACTATTTAACTATATTGTTTGGTGATACGGTGCTAACCCTTAGAGCGCAAGTCCAACTCGCACTTGCCCGGTTTTTATCAAACAATCAAATCTTTCCTCTTTATAATATTAGTTTAAATATTTGACGGCGCCTTTGCAGAAAGGCTTCATATGATTCACGTTGCAAACTAAACTGTGACCACAGACGAGAGAGAAGCGGTCTATAATTCTCTCTGGCGAAACGTCAAGTCGTTGCGGGTAGCCATAATGCCATATTGACTTGGGTAGTTGTCAAGGAAGGTGGCGCGTAACAGGACGTTGACGGATCGCCGACGTCTGTTTGCTTGATCTAATTAAATCTGGTGCCACATATCATAAGTAATGCGATGCAGCGGGTAAGAGCCTTTATCAGAAGTGGGATAAAGAAACCGCCCTCCACGAAAGTAAAGCCAAGTGAGGAACATAGCGAATGAACTTTTCAAGCAACAAGGAAAGCACCCAAACCTGCGAGCACAAATCATCAGGAGGGTACCCTCACAACATAATCGGGTGAGACCGTTTCTTTTCTTTTCGATAAGTAGGTCATCTGACTCATTGCTTAAACATGGCTTGTTTAATTGGTTTATGGGTGACATCATAATCAGTAAACCTTACTGGCATCGGAGGTTATGATTTAAAATGCACGATGGAGATCGTACCATTAAAATAGGCGATATTTTGATAAAATAGGTTGTCGGCCAATAAGTTCAGGAATTATTAGATGCTGGCGTAATTTGTAAAAGTTCTTTGACATCTGGAGTTACGCGCTTGTCTGGTCCACATGTTTCAGTCGAAAAGAAAGTGTGTTTAGTCGAAATGTCACTGTTGTCCGGTTCATGCTTTACGATGATCGAAGGGACGCAGGTGCCCGGTTTATGATGTTTTTGTGATGACGTTGGTCGAGGGGACGCTGTTGTCCGGCCCGTACACTGGTATGGTCGTAGGGACGCAGTTGTCCGGTTCAAACGTTAGTATGGCCGAAAGGAGAGTGTCGTCCGGGTCAGATCCATTACGGATTGGTTGAAGGGATGCACTCGTCCGGTCCAGGTGTTAACTGTTTAGGGAAAGGTGCCGTCCGGGCCATGAGTGTTTGAAAGGACACACGCTTTCTTGCTGGGGGAAAGGTGCCGTCCGGTCCATGAGTGGTCGGAAGGACACGCGCTTTCTTGTTAGGAGAAAAATGCCGTCTGGTCCATGAGTGATCGAAAGAACGCACGCTTTCTTTTGTTCTGAAACAGTTACAGTTACGACGAGAGTAATGTTTATCATAGTTTGTCAGGATGGAAGAGCGGATGTCTTGGTGATTAGACATTGTTTGTTCCAGGAATACAATAACGCCCGAGGACGGTCGTATGTCAGTCTGGCCGTGACGGCGCCTTTGCAGAAAGGCTTCATATGATTCACGTTGCAAACTAAACTGTGACCACAGACGAGAGAGAAGCGGTCTATAATTCTCTCTGGCGAAACGTCAAGTCGTTGCGGGTAGCCATAATGCCATATTGACTTGGGTAGTTGTCAAGGAAGGTGGCGCGTAACAGGACGTTGACGGATCGCCGACGTCTGTTTGCTTAATCTAATTAAATCTGGTGCCACATATCATAAGTAATTCCGATGCAGCGGGTAAGAGCCTTTATATTATAAAGAGGAAGGATTTGATTGTTTGTGTGTTTGCATTGAATAGGACCAATAGGAGTGGAGCAGCAATGAAAAATGTTGCGAAAACGGGGAAAATGTGACGCAGACAAAGTTGCGCCGGACAGCTAGTTTAATGTTATTTCTGTCTATTTTTATTTGAGTATTTTCCTCGTGCGTGTTTTGTTTTCTAAAAAATCCAAAAAATGTATTAACTTATCGTCATATTCTTGCCTTCATCCCATGTTACAAATAACTTGAGCTTAGTGCATCACGTCTCCTTCTTCCATTCCCCTATCAACCCTCGTCATCATCATCATCTACCTAGCCTTTTCTCAAACTATCTTGGGGTCTGTTTCCAGTCTAACCAGACGCAACTGAGTACCAGTATTTTACATGAAGTGACTGCCTATCTAACCTCCACAACCCAGTAACTGGGTAATACGATACCCCTTGGTAAGACTGAATGTCAGACTTTCGGCTTCTGTCTACTCGTTACAGCTGACAAAGATCTAATCTAAGCTGAGAAACAACGGCTTAACATGCTTTCCGAGGCACGGAGGAAACTGGGTATGTAATTATGGTCACCCATCAACGTACCAACCTCGACAAGCACAGCTTAACCTTAAAGATCGACCCGTGCGGCTGTTATTATTTAGCCACGAGCACCCCTATCAATCGTCACGCTATTATTCACTCACTTTTCTTTCTCTTCTATCTTTTCTTTTGCCTTCCTCCCCTTTTCTATCCATTAACAGTCACATCAGTCACACATATACCCTCCTAGATTTACAATGAATTTGTTTTGTTTGTAAACTCCTACATTATTATTGTTTCTAGTTTTAGAAGAGTGGGGTCTCCTAGCACAGATATTTATCATACTTAACTTTACAAACTTCTACTATAATCTTACATAGAGGCCATGTAAGATTATAGTAGAAGTTTGTAAAGTTAACTGAAAATAAATTTATTTATTATTAATCAGTAAGGTCCAAAAGTTCCGGCTTCAACTATAAAATTAAGGAGTAATATTCAAAGAAAAATGGATCAAGGTCAGTAATTTAGTGGGATGATAGATTTAGCATAGGCCGGAAACTTTCGAACCTAACCATTTATATTCATTACTCTTTGAGTCACATAGCTATCAAAAATCGACCTACTTACCTATAAGTAGAGACCGAATTTCACTGTTCTCTCATTTCTCATGTTTTTTTTTTTAATAATAACTCGTTTTATTAAGTGGGAAGCTGTTTCTGGGGTCACAGTAGATCCGAGTGGGTTCGTTAAGCCCGTCTGTCCCTTTGTATATTGTGATTATATTTACATAACAGCCCTGTTACGGGCGTGTACTGAATTTCAAATCAGTCAACACGACCTTTTGCAGTTTACTGAAGGATTTTTTGTGGCCCAGATATACGTACATTGGACTGAAAATGTCACGTTTTAAAACAATTTCAAAATTCAAATCAAATCATTTATTTCAAATAAGCCAGTTACGGGCACTTTTGAATGGTCGAACAACAATAAAAATGAAGCTACAGTCCCAGTCACAAGACATAATAACTGTGAAAGGACCGTAGTTGCCCATTCCAAGGCGTAGATCTCAATGGAGAAGAATGGGCAAGAAACTCCATGGACACTCTGTTAAATCAGAATCTTGTTACAAAAACCTTGGTTACATCATTCATGTTGAGATGGTACATTTTGTGAGAACGATGTAGCAAGACTTCACGTTAAAAGTGTCCATAGCAAAAACAAAAAAAAACAATTAAAAGATAAAATAATTAGTTCGAAATAAGCCGTGGCAGCTAAGAGACGACCAGGCACAACTGACAGCACCCGTTCAAAAACATGACGCATGGATCAGCCATCATTCAACTCAACCATTTTGAATGGAACTAAATGACCCGACACACGCGCCGTCATCAGCGTGACATTTGAGTGAGCAATTATTAATATATAAGTGTTTTCTAACTTTTTTAAAGTTAGAATACACTAAATGATGTTTTTTGTTGGAAGTGATGAGTATGTTGTCTATATGTATGCATAGACAACATGTCTTGCAGTTTTCTATTTTACATCTCTAATTTGGTTTTGAATAATAGTATTTTATTATAACATTTAACTTGTTTGTATGCTAATAAGCAGTTAAATAGATTCAGAACAAGAAAAATAATAAAATTAGGAGAAATAAAAGTAAATGCATAGTTCAAGGCCACTTCCTTGTCTGTACCATTGCAACCAGTTTTTCAAAAAAAAAAAACAATTGCATCTTGTTCGTAATATCTCACCGACGATAATAATAAGAACAGTCACGTTGGTGTCAAAAAGCAAAAATAAACCGGGCAACCTTGCAAGGTAAACTCACGTTGTATACTTATGCCAAAGTTGTGTATTATATAAAAAAAATGGATTACACTTTTTAAAGGTTTGGAACCATTTATTTGGCAGTGTTCAAATATAATTTAAATAATCAAAACAACATGGTATCTGCAATGGACTTTGCTAATATTTTTTGTGTATTTTATCAGCATGAGCGATTAACAATTTTTGTGATAAACAAACAGATAACACGAATAAAGATCCCCTATATGTATTGCATGGCGAGTTCGTGAGTATCGTTAAATACGTACGCACACTCGTTTCGCCGGTAGTTTACAATTGTGTCGCGTGTGGTGTGGACAGAACTCGTGTGTGGATGTGAATTGACTCAGATAATATGTTCCTTATATTGGCGATACTCGCCGTAGTGGCGCTTTACTTCTACGGAACGCGGACATTTGATTATTGGAAGAAAAGAGGCATCAAACATGACAAACCACTACCCATCGTTGGCACAAACTTGAAACAGTTCTTGCTAAAAGCGAGTATGGGTATGATGGCTACGGAAACATACAAAAAATATCCAGAAGAAAAAGTTGTTGGATTCTACAGAGGCACGGGTCCAGAATTAGTAATAAGAGATCCGGAAATAATCAAACGAATCCTTACAACTGACTTCCAATGTTTCCATGCAAGAGGTATCAATCCACACAAGACTGTTTACGAACCATTATTAAAGAACATTTTCTTTGCTGACGGTGATAGTTGGCGGTTGATTCGGCAGAGATTCACTCCAGCTTTCAGCACAGCCAAGCTAAGGGCTATGTTCCATATCATCACTGACAGAGCTGAAAAGTTGCAACTTATCACAGAAGAGGTCGTTGACAGAGAGTTCTATGACGTCAGAGAACTTATGGCAAGATATACAACAGACTTTATTGGCGTTTGTGCTTTTGGTATAGATATGGATGCTTTGTCAGATGAAAATTCGCATTTTAGAAAACTTGGCAGAAGGATCTTTGAAAGAACATTTAGAGACGGGATTTCAGGAGCTTTGAAAATTATGTTCCCAGAATTGTGCAAAAACATGCATTTATTAGCACCGGAGATAGAAGCGAACATGAAAGTTTTAGTTCAAACTGTGCTGAAGAACAGAAACTATAAACCATCTGGTAGAAACGATTTCATAGATTTAATGTTGGAACTCAGAGAAAAAGGTAAAATGATTGGAGAGTCTATAGACAAGATGAACCCGGATGGCTCTCCGAAAATAGTTGATCTCGAAATGGATGATGCACTAATGACTGCTCAAGCCTTTGTTTTCTTTGGAGCTGGTTTTGAAACTTCGTCCACCGCTTCTAGTTATGCTCTGCATCAACTGGCATTCGATCCTGAATATCAGAGGAAAGTACAAGAAGAAATCGATACAGTTTTAGCCAAACATAATAATAAAATTACCTACGATGCTATCAAAGAGATGAAATATTTGGAGATGGCGTTCTACGAGTCAATGAGGATGTATCCTTCAGTAGCATATTTACTAAGAAGGTGTTCTGTGCCTAAATATACATTCCCAGAGATTGATTTAACCATCGATGAAGATATTAAGATCATGATACCCATACAAGCTCTTCAGAGAGATGAGAAGTACTTTAGAGATCCAAACAAGTTTGACCCTGAGAGATTCGCCGACGGTACAAAGGATTTTATCAAGGACTTCGTATATTTGCCTTTTGGAGAGGGACCTCGGTCTTGTGTTGGTGAGTCTTAGTTCTTAATTTGTATTCACTTGAATTTACTTCTTGATAATAAAGAAAAAACGAATTAAGAATTAACTAAGTGAATAAACTTTGGAACTACAAATATTTACATTAAAAAATTAGCAGTAGGTTAGCACCAAAGACATAATTAGAAAAACAAATACTGGTCAAAATTGCAATGTCACCCATTGAATCCTTAAAAATATTTCGTAGCAGAACGATGTAGTAATAACAGTATTAATGTTTATTTCAGGTGCCAGATTAGGACAGATGCAGTCAATGGCAGGTCTTGCATCAGTTCTACAGAAGTACTCAGTGGAACCAGCAGCTTGCAGTCGCCAGGAACCATTGCCTGATCCAACAGGAATTGTCTCCGAAGGATTTGTTGGAGGGTTACCTCTTAAAATAACGAGACGTGTGAAATCATGATTAAAATTAGGAGATTTTTTACTAGTGTAAGCCAGTTACACCACACATCACTTAAAGCGTTTAGCGCTACTCGTATTTTAGACATCGTACATTATTCTATTTCTGTCCATTAATCGAAGTTTATGGAGATAGAGTGATGTGTTACAAATGTTTTGCGTAAAGCACATTTAGTAAGTTTTGGTGCAAGCGAGCCTCATTATTTTTGGTATAGACTGAATTAAAATTAGTTATTTAAAAATTGTAGGAAGAGAATTTTGTAGGAGTTGATAAACAAGAAGTTTTGTGAGATGGTAATGCAATATCTACTTTCATAGTTGTTAAGGGTATTTTTTGATTGTGGTGTATATAGATACATCACCATCAAAAATAGCCTTAACAAAGAAAAATAAATATCTGATTGATTACTTGGATAAAACCACATGCTTAGAAATTGAAATATTTTTAGGGATAAAACTTTATTTTAAATTACAAATAAAATACAAAGAGTGAAAATACAACATGTTTACCTCATTTTGTTTGTTATGTCAAATGAAATATTTCACTTACCATTGACACATCCAATATGTTTACTCCTGGATCCCCTTTCTCCCCCTTTGGTCCAACTGGTCCTTGATGTCCTGGAGGTCCTAATGTTCCCGGACGACCCTGTAATTATTTGCTATCTAAGAATCCGTCCATCAAAATCCTAACATGAATTACCCCTGATGGAATCATAGGTAGTTTACTCATAATATTTTTTTTAATTAAATTCTAAAAAGTGTTACTAACATAGAAATAAAATACATGTACCTTTGCGTTCTAAGCAGCAAGAAGAAAAATATAACAATCAATTAAATTATCAAGTAAAATATAAAGGGTCACTCTACTACTTTCTTTGTTATTATTTTCTTAGAAGCAACTAGATAGTTTTGTCGATTGATCAAACAGTCAATATGATTCATCACAAAATATGTATGTCACCTCATACAATGAACTTACAATCCATCCTGGTAAACCAATGTCTCCTTTATCTCCAGGTCTTCCAGGTGGTCCGGGGGGGCCTGGATTCCCTGAACTTCCTTTAGGTCCAGAAGGCCCAGGTCTTCCTCTCCTCCCTCGCAAACCCGTGTCACCCTTGTCGCCCTGTTATCAAGGTTTACACTTCTTTATATTATTATCTAAGACGTTAGCCATATTTGACGCATTTTTGTTTTGTTATCTAATCATAATTGGAATTATTTAATAACGATATATCTTGATTATTCGGAATTGGTAACACAAATGATTGCATAAGGTTAGGTGATATTGAAAGAAGTCAAGAGCGTCTAACTTGAGTTCATAAAAATTGTCCTGACCTTGGTAAATGGACAACGTGATGAATGAAACATACCAAGTAACAGAAAGAACTAGTATTACCCTGTAAGACACGTTACTAGCATAGCAATCAATTTAAAACATAAACGTGAATGAAACTTGCAGTAAATAAGAATTTGTCATTAAAAAAAAAGTGACATATTGTTGGAGTCTGTTAAGTAGTTTTGTATGTTTCAATGAGCATTTATTCAAAAATAAAATGTTGAAGAACTCGCTGTTTGAAATTAAAGTGTCATTATCGTAGTATTTTTTGCCTCAAACATCGATTATGATATTGTACGGTTTATCTCTTCTCTTGAATTAATGATAAAATCCGCTTCCACTACAAATTTGTGTGTACTAAAATATAAATTTAATATTCATACCTTAATAGTGACAATATCAGATCCAGCCATTGTGACGCTGATAGGTCCAGGTGGTCCTCTCTCTCCCCTCTCTCCTTTAAGTCCAGGTGATCCAGGTGGCCCAGTTGTGCCGGGCATGCCTGAAGGTCCAATGTCACCGCGTTCACCCCCCTTTCCATCTTTGCCCGGGAAACCAGGTAGACCATCACTGCCTCGGCCACCTTTTTCACCCTGTTGCAATTTGAATTTGTTAAGATAAAATTGTTTTGCGAAAAAAAAACGAATAAAATACCTTTACTTTCGGAAGTCGGTGACCTGGTTTGTTTCAATAACTTTTTTGGCACCGATTTCCGAAACTAGTTGTTTTAAACTTTTTTATTGTTTTTTTTGGAAGTCGGTTTTATTTTAATTTTTGAAACTATAAAATGAAGTGACTGGAACATTTTACGATTATTTGTTTTTTAGTTCTTAAAACTATAACTGTGTGTATGTTATACAACCTAAGATTATAAATAGAATTATCATGAAATAAACACATTGACATCAATTAGTTATAAAATATCTCATCCAATTAAGAGTCACCTCACATCTCAAAATAATACCATCAATGAATACAAGATGGAGAGATCTTCAAGCGTTCGCAATTTTGCCCCAACCTAATTGGTGTCTGAATAATAAATTCAAAACCTCACCTTTTCGCCTTTGTCTCCTTTCGAGCCAGCCACAGCTTGCCTTTGTCCTTTAAATATTAATTTCTGTTTGTTAGTAAATATGGCAATGAATTTTTTCACGGCTCTTTGTTGTAGAAAAAAAAGAGTGAAATAAATATTGTGTTAATTTCAAGATGTAAAATGTTATAAATTGGAAATGTATTACGCCTCTATTTATACATTGATTGAATTGATGTGATTAAATATGAATTTCACCTCTTTGCTGTACGAAACAAGTGAAATAAATAAATAAATGATTTATTTATTTATACACACAAAATACTATAGTATACAAATACTAATACAGGACATTACATTAAGATAGAAGAGCACAAAGGTACTGAGTTGCTTATTTCATAAGAAATTTCTTCCAGCAGACTTGCGAGACTAAGAAATACAGACACAGTGGGTAGAAAAAAACAACATAGGAAAGATTTGATCTTAAACAAAAATATACCTTTAATATGAAGTAAAATGTAATATATTGGTAATTGATTACGCTTCTATTTATAGATTCAATTACGTATTTGATTATTCAACATGCTGCCTTCGAACATATGTACTTACCTACGTAACTTATAACGTGTTCAAATATAGCACGTAAGTATGTAGGTACCTATTCAGCAAATATTATAGGCGGTCAAACTTCGCAATCACAGACTGTCAATAAATGATAAACTTAATATTAACAATAATATTTGTTATGTCACTATTCTCAGTAATAACATCAAGGTAAATAGAAAAAAATGCCTGTTTTGGTATAAGTATAAATTATAAAGCTGATTTAAAAAATCAGTGTTTCACAGTTATGGGCTTTTACATCCCATTATTTTTGGGTAGCTAGAGCATATATATAATCAGACTGGAATATTCCTACTGTTGGGATACAGGCCTCCTCTGTATGAGAGGGACCTGTAATGAGGGCCCAGTGCGGGTTGGTAGATGTCACATCTCTTCAAATTTTTAGTTCTAGGATATGCCGGTTTTCTCACGATGTCTTCCAACACCGTTATTGAGAGCAGTGGTGATGAAATAAATTACACAAAGTAACGCGCCTGCCTGGGTTCGAACCTACGGCTTACAGATCGTAAGTCGGGGTTGCCACCACTGGGCTACCGCTACTACTACTTTTTGGGTATCTATAGTATGATTAACTAACATGGATGAACCCATAGAAACATGACATTAAAATTCAACATACCCGCTACAAGGAACTCGGCGTCATCAGGATTGAAGACTCCACCCATTGGTGGACCTGGAGGTCCCGGCTCTCCGCGTTCACCTATGATAGTTAAATTAACATCATATATAGGTTGGAAGAGACATCTAAAAACACAGAGTTATCACGTATTTAGTGCATAATTCCGAACTGCAATAGAAAATTTCCACCAAAACCAGTTACGTTTGCAACAACCTACACGGTCAAAATGTTTGGAACAGCGATTTATTTTTTAAATTCAACAGTTCGATGCGAGAAGTGGAAGAAATGGAGGGATGTCTTTGCCTAGGAGTGGGACAGAATACGGAAAGAGTCGGCAACTTATAAAATTCCCCTTGATTCCCGTCAAGGGGAATTTTATAAGTTGCTATGCAATGTTTGAGTTATTTAGGTTTCTTTTGTAGAGATGAATGTGGTTTGTCTTTTTAAATTTGTCGAAGATATTTTTTTACCTTTTTCTCCTTTGTCAGCGGGTCGTCCACTTGCACCTGGTATTCCTGGCCTGCCGTCCAGTCCAGGGCCTCCACGATCACCCTTGTAGCCTCGCTCTCCTTGAGGTCCTGGATAACCCTGCACAAGTGCGATTTCGTGAGGAAATTTTTTCATTTGTTAGACTAAAAACAATGTCGAAATGTGTTTAAAAAAATATATAATTGGAAATTTCTGTTTCCATAGATAATTTATAATCGGTCTAATTTAGCTGTCACACTATTTTTCGAAAATGTTTTTAGTAACATCTTAGACCTATGTATCCTGCTAATGCGTATGAAGTTTCATCAAAATCGGCTCAGTCAGTCATTTCGGAAAACAAAGACTTGAAAGTTTGTATGAACGAAAATTTTTAAGGCGTAAACGCTCTTAAAAATCCACGTATCTGTTCTACACAGAGGTAATTGTGTCGTTAGTTACCATTTCCAGTAGCATCAGTGTGTACAAAAGTAGGACTTCAACTTTCTCTGTACCAGTCACCTTATAACGAGATCCACAATACATGTACTGTACAGTCATTCACACAATAGCTTATTAGACTACAATAATACTCTCTTTTAGATCTACATAGTTATTACGTGACATCAAATATGGAAGATAATATAACAACAACAATGGTCAGTATATTATGTGTTCCATTATCTTGTAAATGGGCGTCAATAAGCTATGAATTTATTTAACTAGGTAATTAACGCTTGCCGAGGTTGGTCCGTGGATGGATGACCATAATTAAATACCGAGTTTCCTCCGTGCCTCGGAAAGCACGTTAAGCCGTTCGTCCCAGCTGTTATTTGTAGATCTTTGACAGTCGTTACGAGTAGTTAGAAGCCAAAAGTCTGAGATCCAGTGTCACTAAGGGGTATCGTATTGGGGTGCTGGGTCAGAAAACCTCCTCGTGAGCCCGATGGCGCTGGTCCCTCTCGATACGTCTGGAGGGAACAGTTGCTGTCGGGACGGTGCACCCTGGGCGCCGGCAGTGTCCTTCCCCGACGAGTGGGAAGAGATTCCCATTCCCCGGGGAATGTCACTGCCGGTGGCGAATATTCTGACGTGGTGGGGTCCAACCCGGACCAACGCGGCGTTTCTCCGCGTGACCCTCTGAAAAGCAGAGGGCACAGCGGAGGAGCAAGGGCGGGCTCGGAGTGCACTCACCCTGCCTCCGAGCAGACAGCGAGGGACGCAGTCCTTCTCTGTCCCCGTCGTTCTCGTAATCCCATCATCGGAGTGTCGTGGATCACGTCTCGCGGCTTCGATCGGGACCGAGGGTCTTGGCTTAACCGCCCGGACCGCGAGGTAGAAAACCTCTATAAAAAGCTACCCCGAATCTCAAGCGGCGGCGCACCGTGAGGGGATGTATGGCTGACGGGTGTTCCCATGGAACAATCAGTCTTTAGTGCGACCCCCGCCAGAGTACCAGCCGACCCTCTGGCGGGTTATAAATGTCAAAGGCTTATCCGGGTACAGGGGGCACTGCCCGGATGGACCTCTTACTTCCCCCACACTCGTGGGAATATAATGGTAAAACCTAATAATAAAAATCAAGCCGGTGACGGCAAAGAGAGGGAGAGGAGGGATGCGGGGTCGGAGTCCGACGCCGTGTCCAGTGAGGAGAGCGCGGGAAGCTCGAAGTGCTCCCGGTGCGAGAGGTCCGGGGCTGCTGCGGAGAGCGAGATCTTCCGCAAGCGGTCCAGACCGAAAGGCGACCGCGGGTCGACCTCAGAAGAGGAGCTGGCCTCGGCTCCCAAGATATCCACCAGTATTCGTGGTGGGATCCGAGGCAAGGGAAGGGGAGTCTCTGCCTCCGGGAGAACGGTGAGGCTTGCCGAGGAGGGGCGCTCAGTGGCCGGTCGCGGGCAGGCCCCTTCGAACACCCGTGAGGACGAGGCAAGTGAAGCTGGCGGCTCCGATGCGGAGTGTAAGGCCAGGTTCTTAAAGGAGGTAGAAGCGGCGATTAGAGTCGTGGCCCTGAAAAAGTTGACGTCGTCAAAACTCGGGGCCATACCTGTAGCTTCCGCCTCCATCATGGCGGCAGTGGAGGCCAGCTTTCCTCCGCCAGGCGAAGTGGCCAAACTGCGGGCGGAGGTCGCCCGCCTGACGGCCGCCACGGAGCTTCTCCACGAGGAGAACCTGAAGCTCCGTGCAGACCTGACCGGTCTGCGTGGGTCCGGCTCCCGAGAGGTGCCCCAGCAGCAGCGGCAGAACCAGCCCGTGCCGGTGGAGAACCAGGTCCTGCACCTGGTTCGGCAAGAGCTGGCTGCCTTCCAGGCGCGGTTCTCCGTCCTAGAGGGAATTGTCCTGCGCCCCCCTCTGACGGCAAACAAGGCGGCCCCAGGCCCAAGGGCTAGCTCGGGCCCGAATGCAGCCCCGGGACCGAGGGTGGCCCCGGGCCCGAAAGCGGCTTCATATGCGGCAGCTACGGCTGCCGATCCTGGACCAGGGCAGTCTGGCCAGCCCTCCGGCAGGACTACGCTGGCCCCCGGTAAGTCAGCTCCGGCAAAACCGGCACCGGCCCAGCAGAAGAAGCGCAATGCGGCTCCTCAGGCGGTAAATGTGCCAGCGCCAGCAACAAGGCGGCTGCAGCCTCCACCGCCCCCCCCCCCCCCCCCGGTAATCCTCCCGCGGCCGAAGCTGAGTGGCAGGTAGTCGGGGAAAAGAAGAAGGGGCGAAAGGCGGCCAAAAAGGCCAGAAACGATGAGCGCAGACGTCAGCACAAGGCGCGAAGCGTCGCGGCTAGACTCCGCGCCCCGAAGACCGCAGCTGTAGTTATCACGCTACAGCCGGAAGCGGAAAAGAGGGGCGTGTCCTACCGCGACGTGCTCGCGAAGGCGAAAGCGACGGTGGATCTCGCAGAGCTCGGGATCACCGAGGGCCTCCGGCTTAAAGTCACCGCGACAGGGGCTAGAGCGCTGGAGATCCCCGGTGTAAATAGTGGCCCATCCGCTGACGCTCTGGCTGAAAAGCTTAGAGCGTCCCTAGATGCGGCCGAGGCCCGAGTGTCCAGACCCGTAAGATGCGCAGACCTGCGCATCCTGGGTCTGGACGACTCTGTGACCCAGGAGGAGGTGGTCGCCGCCGTCACCAGGACCGGTGGGTGTCCTGCCGAGCAGGTCAGGGCAGGCACCCTACGTCAGGACCACACGGGTATGCGAACCGTTGTGGTAAGCTGCCCTGTGACGGCGGCGAGAACAATAGTGGAGGCTGGAAGACTCCTGGTGGGATGGGTGGCAGCGCAGGTGAAGCTGCTGGAGCCCCGACCTCTGAGGTGTTACCGGTGCCTCGTGGGGCAGCACGTGAGTTGTCGGTGCTCCTCGGAGGTGGACCGCAGCGGCGACTGCTTCCGATGCGGTCAGCCCGGTCACATGGCCGCGGCTTGCTCCGCCACGCCGCACTGCACTGCATGTGCGGCGGCGGGCAAACCGGCCGATCACCGGGCAGGGGGCAAGGCCTGCGCACCACCCAACAGGACCAGGGGCAGGGGCAAGGGAAGGCCTCCAGCCACCGGCTCCACCGTCGCCACCGCCGCAGCCGCCGCCACTGTCGCTGTCGCTGCCGCTACTACTGCCGCCGCAACATCTGTTGCGGGGCCCTCACAGGGGGCCCAGGAGGGGGCTGAAATGGAGTGCCAATAATGGCCCCATTACGCCTTCTCCAGGCGAACATCAACCACTGCCGCTGTGCTCAGGATCTGTTGCTCCAGAGCATGGCGGAGTGGTTGATTAACGTCGCCGTGGTCGCTGAGCCGTACTTTGTCCCGCCCAGGGAAGACTGGGTGGAGGACCTGAGCGGCTCAGTGGCCATAATTTCGTCGGCCGCCGCCGGTACCCCGACCCTTGAGAGTGTCAGGAAGGGTCAGGGTTGCGTAGCAGCACGGTTTGTTCGTAGCGGGCGTCTACTTCTCCCCGAGCCGAACTCTCGCCGAGTTCCACAACTCCCTCATGGAGTTGAGTGTCGTCATCCGAAACTATTCCCTCCCCGTGCTTGTGCTCGGGGACTTCAATGCCAAAAACTTGGCTTGGGGTTCTCGTTGCACGGATGTGCGGGGTAGGATGGTGGAGGACTGGGCTCTGGAGGTGGGCCTGGTCGTCCTAAATCGGGGTTCTGTCCCCACGTGTGTGCGGATGCGGGGCGAGTCGGTGGTGGACATCTCGTTCGCTAGCCCCGCTCTGTCACCGCGTGTCATTGACTGGCGCGTCATGGAGGGGGTGGAGACCTATTCCGACCACCGGTACATCCGGTTCGATGTCTCTGCCCCGGACTCAAGCGCGCCGGTCCTACAGGCCCCGAGTGGTCCGCGTTGGGCGCTGAAGCAGCTGGACCGGGAGCTCCTCCTGGAAGCCTCGATAGTGCAGGCCTGGGTGTCATCACCGAACAGGCCTGCCGACATCAACAACGAGGCAGGGTGGTTCCAGGAGGCCATGTCCGACATTTGCGACGTGGCAATGCCCCGAGTTCGACCAGGAAGCGCCCGGCGTCAGGTGTACTGGTGGTCGCGAGAGCTGACGTCTCTGCGCGAGGCGTGCGTCGCCGCGCGGCACCCGTACGCCAGGCATCGCAGGCTCCGCATCCGCCCTCCGGATGCGGCAGCCATTGAGGCGGAGCTGTACGAGGGATACAGAGCAGCGAAGACTGCCCTCCAGGAGGCTGTCCAGCGGGCCAGAGACCTGGGCCGCGAGGAGATGCTGGAGACTCTCGACAGAGATCCGTGGGGGCGCCCTTACAAGATGGTGCGGGACAAACTCCGCACCTGGGCCCCCCCGCTGTCGCAGAGTCTCCGCCCTCAGCTCGTGGAGGACGTGGTGAGCGCTCTGTTCCCTCTGCGAGGGGAACATCCTCCCCCGCCTATGGCTCCGCCGCTTGCGGTGCCGGAAGCGGACCACATCGAGGACGATGACGACATTCCGGAAGTGACCGGGGTAGACCTGAGAGCGGCGGTAGGCAGGCTTAAAGCCAAAAATACCGCCCCGGGACCCGATGGCTTGCCTGGCAAAGCCTGGGTCCTGGCCTCGGAGGCTCTCGGGCCCCGACTGGAAGGGCTCTTAAGCGCATGCTTGGAGAGAGGCCAGTTCCCGCTTCGTTGGAAGACGGGGAAGCTGGTCCTCATCCGGAAGCCGGGGCGCCCTGCGGACTCTCCGTCCGCATACCGGCCCATTGTGTTGCTCGACGAGGTGGGCAAGCTCTTCGAAAGAGTCATTGCTAACCGCCTCGCCGGGCACCTTGTGGAGATGGGGCCGGATCTGGCGGAACACCAGTTTGGTTTCCGCAGAGGGCGCTCGACGGTGGACGCCATCATGCGCGTGAGGGCTCTCACGACGGGGGATGCGGTGTCCAGGGGTGGGGTTGTCTTGGCGGTGTCTCTTGACATCGCCAACGCCTTCAACACCATGCCCTGGAGCTGCATTAGGGAGGCACTCCGGTATCACCGGGTGCCGACCTACCTTCGTCGTGTGGTCGGGGACTACCTGACGGATAGGGCCGTCATCTACCCCGGTCGCACCGGAGAATGGAACCGGCGAGAGATGTCGTGCGGTGTTCCACAGGGATCGGTTCTGGGGCCGCCCTTGTGGAACATTGGCTACGACTGGGTGCTGCGCGCCGACCTCCCTAGCGGTGTCAGTGTAGTTTGCTACGCTGACGACACGCTGGTCCTGGCACAAGGGAGGTCGCACGAGGCGGCGGCCGAACTTATGACACGAGGGGTTGCGATAGTCGTGGAGAGAATCCGGCAACTGGGTCTCGAGGTGGCATTGCACAAGTCCGAGGCCATGTGCTTTCATGGGCCTCGGAATGCGCCACCGTCGGGATCCATACTGACGGTAGGAGGGGTTCCCATCGGCGTCGAGTCGACGCTGAGGTACCTAGGGCTTGTCCTCGACAGCCGGTGGAACTTCGTGGAGCATTTCCGACGTTTGGCCCCCAAACTGGAACGGGCAGGGGCTGCGTTCAAGCGGCTCTTGCCCAACCTGGGGGGTCCAAACGCCTCCTGCCGCAGGCTCTACGCGGGGGTCGTGCGGTCCATGGCCCTTTACGGGGCCCCGGTGTGGGCGCGTTCTCTGAGGCGGCGAGCCGCCCATTACCTGAACGCGCCCCAGAAGGTGGTAGCCGTAAGGCTGATCCGGGGGTACCGCACGATCTCCGGCGAGGCGGCGAGCCTCTTGGCCGGATTGCCGCCATGGGATCTGGAGGCGATAGTCCTCGCGTGCCTGCACGAATGGCGCGCGGAGGCACTACGCCGGGGGGAAACTCCGCTGCCGCGGCAAATTGTCGCTCAGCGGACAGACCTCCGGCGCGATCTCATGGCGACATGGAGAGAGCGACTGTCGCAACCCCGTGCAGGGCACGCCACAATAGCGGCGATAAGTCCCCTCTTTGAGGAGTGGCTAGAGAGGCGCCACGGCGCCCTCACCTTCCGCCTGACGCAGGTCCTCACCGGACACGGTTGTTTCGGGAGGTTCCTGCACCGAATCGGGCGGGAGGAAACGCCCGGGTGTCACCACTGCGAGGATCGGCCGGAGGACACGGTGGAGCACACTGTGGAGCTATGCCCCGCTTGGGCTGAGCACCGCCGTGTCCTCGTAGCGGCGATTGGCAGCGGCGACCTCTCGCGTCCGGCCCTGGTTCAATCCATGGTCCGGAGCCAGGGGGAGGGCGAGTATATAGGGGAAGCCGAAGAAAAATTGTGAATTTTAATTTTGTTTTTCTTCATCGCATTTTTCAATTTTCGTTTTGATTATTAGCCAACCCGAAAACCCCGAAAATGACACCCATGACGAAAAAAAACAGAAATTTACGTCACGCGTCGGCGCTATTTTTAATTTTGGTGTCTTTATCAGCGACCTCGAAAACCACGAAAATGTCACCCATGATAAAAGTACCAAAATTTTTCGAAGGATCCAACTTGATCTTTTTTTCATAACTTATGTAATTGAACGATTAAATGCACAAGAACTACATAAAACACTGTATAAAAAAAAAAATAATATAAAAAACCTTTTTGAAACAAGCTTTTATGAATATGAACTGAAAAGAAGAAAATAAATCTTTGAAAAAATTAAAACGATGTAGACTAATTTTCACAAAAGCTTGTCGCGTTTAGTTTTTATAGCATTTACCACTCACGCGACAAGCTTCAGGTATTATGTTTATTCATAAAAAGTGAACGCGTAAATTTACAAAGTTTCATATCCGTGCTATTTATTAACCGCTGAGGAGACGATCCTGGCGGTAGGATGAGTTCAGGATACAAATCGTGATTATCCATCAAATATGAACTAGTATGCAACGTTACGTGTCTGTGCTATTAAATGTTGAGGAGTTCCCTCGTGAGCAGACGATCCTGGCTGTAGGATGAGATCAGGATAGAATTCATGTTTATCCATCAAATATGAACGTGCATACAAATTTTCTTGTCCGTGCTATTAACCGTTGAGGGTTTCCCTTGTGAGAAGACAATCCTGGCGCTAGGATGAGTTCATGATACAAATTGTGATTATCTACCAAATATGAACTTGTATGCAAAGTTTAGTGTCTGTGCTATTAAACGTTGAGGAGTTCCCTCGTGAGGAGACGATCCTGACTTCAAGATTAAGTTATGTTTGTCATAAGAATGTATTGTTCTTAGAAACAAAGGTGTGTGGAAAATTTCAGCTCAATCGGACATCGGGAAGTGGTTCTAAATTAACTTTCTATACATACAAACATTGTCGTAACTCGATAAACTTCGGCTTACCTAGTCCCTACAAAACGCTGCTGATAGCCGCGAAGTCACGTGTCCGCGTCCATACGAATTTAGTTCTGAATTCTGACACCCGAGCTCCGGCTTACTTTTGGCGCCACATGTTGCTTTCTTTGTTGACATGAAAAACGTTGGTATTTTTTTTTCAATCCGATGGATTTAATGCCTGTACTGTAATGTGATAACCACAGATGTGTACATAATTTACTAATTGACTACAGTAGACACTAGACACTACGTACATTGCCTTGTTCCCAAAGGTAAGCCGGCAGGAATCGGCTTCTTAGGTGCCTTCGGGCCTGGTACTCAGCTGAATAAGGTTAGACTGGAAGCCGACCCCAATATAGTTTGGGAAAAGGTTAAGCAGATGATATCGTCAAAAATAATGGGTTAATTACAGGACCATTTAAATAAATAAAAATAAATACCAATTACTATATAATAATCTGATGAAAAGATTAAGATCTATAATGTTTATAATTATGTTATGTTGTAACGACCATAATAAGCACGTTAAAGCAATTTGTTCGTTTGTTTTACGAGTTTATTTCATATAACTTAATTAAAAAACGTTACTATCCGCTTTATAAAATAAATAATGTAAGTATACATTGTTTCACAGAGGCGAAGAAACATCAATAAGCCACATTTTGCTAGTTATGTTTTAGTTCCATGTAATAGGGGCGAGCCCATTGCCATCAACCAGGCACAAATCTAGACTAAGTGGCTGCTACTGAGGAATTCCTGGAAAAACCCAATAACACTTTGCCAGATCCGAGAATTGAACCCAAAACCTCATACTTAGCAGTCGCGCTTACCACCACTACACCAGCAAACGAGGCAGTAAAGTTACAACGTCACTTACCCTATCTCCTTTAACTCCACCGATGCCCAACTGTCCCCTCTCTCCTTTATGGCCTGGGAAGCCACGTTCACCTTGTGGGCCAATAGGTCCAGGTTGGCCCGCATCACCCTTCGGTCCTGGAGCCCCTGGTCTACCGATAGCGCCTCCGTACGAGCCAAGAAGGGATTCCTGTTTTACAAAACGCATATTAAAATAAAAAAATAAAAATCGTATTTAGGTCAATAAATAATACAAATGGGCAGAAGATCTAAAAAGTTTATTGAATGGACAGATTTTATGCCCATTTTTATTTAAGCACTAAAACTTCGTTACAGCCCAAGTTTTACGTTTATAACTTTAATAAAAACGTGATTTAATTGGGGATAATATTGAAAAAAAGGTCTGACATACAACTTTACAAAAAAAAAAAAACAATTCATATTTTGCAGGGGTAAACAAACCGGGAAAAACAGTACAACTTTCTACAAAGAAGCCTTCGGGAGAATGCAAATTATTTTTTATACGGACGATACACATGACAAAACTTTGGGAGAGGTTTTCAAATAAATTCCCTTATCTGTGGCTGTCGTCGGTATAAATCAACAGTGAACAAGCTACTTTCACACTTTTGCCCAAGTTATTCGGAGTGGTTTGTTTGCTAAAGCGGGCACAATCGTTGCCACCGAAAAGCAATTCGTTTCAGTCACAAACAAAGTGACTTGACAATGAACGTAATCGGGAGTCGAAGATCGATTCTTTTTGGTAGTCTCCTTGTAAATAATGTTTGCTGTTTTGACAGGTGCGGTGTTTTTATTAACATGACTATGTTTTTTTTGTTGTTAAATTATCCATTTTTATCACACACCGTGACTGAGCAATTTTCGTGGTTAAAAATACATTAAAAAAACTCACACCTCCGTGTTTTATACTTTTAACTTTGCCCTCACAAATGAGGCAATAACAATTACAGATATTTTATAAAGCGCCAATGATAGCTAAATTAAATAACTTGACGTTTCCTAAAACTTACCTTATATATTTGTCTAGGCTTCCAATTAGACTAAATTAATAGAAATGGATGGCATGAAAATGATAAAAAATCACACTGGCATTAGAAATAAGGCAATGATTCTACTTTGCAATAGCAAAATTAGTAGTAAACATATTTTTTAGCTTTTAAGAAATTCCGATTTCTGGGACGAAAAATATCGATGAATTAAAATTAAACGCAAATCAAGTCCGAGCAATTAATGCGAGCTTAATATGTCTTTAGGTATTTTTTATGTGGATTTTCGTTCCTGAAACCGGGCGTTATACATATACAATAGCCAAAATAGCTTTATAAGGTTTTTTATAAGGTTTTTTATGTTACTAACAGTATATGGACTACTTCTGAAATAAATGTCTTATTATTATTATACAACGTGTTGTTTTGCATCCCCGTCAAAATTCAGGAGGTTGTCACAAAAGACATAAATAATCAATTTAAATTACGGTACCTAGTTAATTATTAATAAACGCTACTTTTTTTAATTGTTTAGTGTTGTTGTTTAGTCAGTATTTCAGAAAAACCCCCTTAAAGTGGTTTAGGGAATAAGACATGATCGAATAAACATTTCCGATTGTATGTAAGTATGTGTGAAAGTGTGGTTACAGGGCGAGGATCAGACGGGCCGCGTTTAAAACACTGGTGATTCACACATACAGATTTCCGTAAATAAATAAAAAAAAAAAAACTAGTATTTTTTTTAATGGTTCGCGTCGAGAATCATTAGCATAATTACCTCCTTGAATTTGACGAGGTTGCAAAACAACAGCTTGTATACATAATGTTGCGTTAATTTGGCTTGTAATTATTTCGTCACTTCTCATGTCAAGTTTATTCTTTTAAATTATTATGAAAATTATTTTCTTAGAACATACAACACATGTATGAGGAGCGATAGAATAATATGAATTGCAATTATTTACTATTATTTCTTGTTTTAATTACTATGAAGAAGTTCCATACGAGTAGCTGACTGGTCATAGTTACATGTAGCATGTACGATTTTTTTTCTTTAAATATCAGCAACATGTACGCTATAAAATCAAGCTAAAATAGCTTTAAAGCAAAAATCAAATACATTTTCTCACTTACATCAAAGTTACTGTAATCCGAAGACCCTGGGGGTCCAGGTGGACCCGGTGGGCCTGCAATACCTGGTCTTCCGTCTACCCCAGCCTCTCCTTTAGCACCTGCGGGACCTTCAGGCCCTCGGGGGCCACCGTCTCCTCGGTCCCCTTTGTCCCCTCGAGGGCCGAGAGGACCCCGCTCACCGGGCGATCCTGGTTGACCCTGTAAAGTGGTAAACACGAATAAATAATACTGCCTTCTAGAGTACAAGGCTTTGAAATTGGCGACTGCTGTTATTTACCAGTTATTAAGCCTAGTGGGTGGGGACTACACCTTATTTTTTTATTATTATGTGTCTGATATTGGTCTTTTCGAAATAAATGCATTGATTTTGATTTTGTCATTTACACTTTCAGCTTGAGCAGAGTTGTATGTAAAAAAATATCAAAACTATTATTGACAACCTATA
This sequence comes from Cerastis rubricosa, assembly GCA_949152445.1. Lineage (NCBI taxonomy): Eukaryota > Metazoa > Arthropoda > Insecta > Lepidoptera > Noctuidae > Cerastis > Cerastis rubricosa. Next base: position 8,252,407 of record OX424542.1, on the reverse strand, counting down.
ATGCTTTGAATATGGATCGCAGGTAAAGTTAAGTTTATCAAACAAAGAAAATCTAAAAATATATGAATATTCTGTATCTACTATTACACTTACAGGCAACCCAGGTGACCCTGTTCTTCCATCAGCACCTGTAATTCCTGGGGGTCCAGGAGGTCCCTTCAATTCCGGAGCCGTTTGCAGAAGAGCCAGTATAGTGCTGGAATTGCACCCACATTGACCCAGTGACGCGTAGTTCTCTCCAAATATCTGCTGCTGAGGAAAACGATCCTTGGTTAATCTACGCACTTGTTTACTCGTTTGACAGTTAAGGATTCAGCCCAATGATTTACCAGGTTCTCAAAGAAATTGAGATTCGATCGTTAAGTGATTAGTATTGTAAGACAAATCAAGCGAAAATCGACGATCCTACTTCGGAGTTAGTCACCATGAAAGATTTTTGGATTGAGTGCTCTTAATCCATTCCCATCGAGAAGACTTCACAGAAATATTAGGTTATAAATGTCAATAGTACCGAAAATAAGTTAACAAAGCATGAAGAGCTGAAGATGAAATTATAGTATGAGGTACAGTTAGTAAAAGTTGAGATGACCCTTATCGAGTGTTTCGAAAGATCCTTATTGATATGAGATATATGGAAATTCCTTTAAACGTTACCAGGACCTTAATAATGTGACATAATATCACAAGTAATGATGATGGGAAAGAGGCTAGCTCGACGCCAAGAATCATTTAAAAACCGGCCGATAGCCAATCAAACGTGCAACTATGCATTACACAAGCAATACGATACCGTTGATTAGACTGGTTGTCAAACTTTCGGGCCACTGACTACCTGTAACGACTGTCAAATATCTACAAATGATAGCCGGGACCAACAGCTTTGTGATTTCCGAGGCATGGAGGAAACTCGGGATGTAATGGCCAATCCACGGGCCAACCTAGGTAAGAACGGCTTAATCGAAAGACCGAGTGTGCGCCTGTAATTATTTAGCCACGAGCTCCTCATCCTCAATTGGATTGAAATATAAGCTACCGAAAAGCTATAGTCAAAGTCAATATTGTTGAAACTGATTCTCTCGTGTATAGGCCTTTGAAATATACCCTGTGAACACTTGGTCCGACTACTTTGTCCGACCAATCGGACCACGCGAACTTTTTTTTCCTCTTGGTCCGATTGATCGGACCAAGTGGAATCACAAGTTCTCATAGTCCGATCGATCGGACTACGCATTATTTTTTTTCCTCTTGGTCCGATTCATCGGACAAAGAGGAATTATGATTCCTTATAGTCCGATCAAATTAAAACCGTTTTACCATTGACAAATAATAAAAAAAGCTAGCCTTCTTAGAAAACGAATGTTTCTGATAAGTCAGATTGATGTCAATGCACAATTTTTACGTCTACTGAAAATAATTATGTCGGACGAAGAAATAATATTCCTCCGTCGCAAAGGCGGATGAGTATTGTTGTACGGCGGTAGACCATATTACAGAAACAAATTATTTAAAAACGGTTCGGTATTCTGGGTTTGTAGTAAGAAGAAATCTGAGAGGTGTCATGGCTTAAGCACTTTAAGGGTATGTTATTTTATGAATTGAGAAAACAGCAAACTAAACTTATTCTTTTCCAATGGTTTCTTTCTCATTTATAGTTTCTCCATTTACAGGATACTGACATTTTGAAACATAAAGATCACTCATGTGTTCCTGATGAATTAAAAAATGAAATAGATAAGCAAGTTTCATTAATGAAACAAACCGCAGCCGATACTTTGGAGCCAATCAAAACCATTTATGATGATCACCTAATACCTTTAAAAGACGCTGGCGTTGATCTTATCTCGAAAATACCACAATATTTTTCTTTAAAAACTGGTTTATTCAACAATAGAAAAAGAGCCCTCAACGTATCTAAACTTGTTTTTAAAACTCCTATGGAGGTAGAGGTGCCACAGAAATTTGAACTGTTTATCTTAGCTGATTATTGTAATAACGATACCCGAATAATAGCATTTTGTTCTGAGGAAGCCAAAGAATTTGTAAGGACTTGTGAACATTTTTATGGAGATGGCACTTTTCACAGCTGCCCACCACCATTTGAGCAGTTAAATACTATACATGCCGATGTTGGTTCCACGGCCACCATTTTGAATGTGATCCCACTTATTTACGTATTGATGTCCAATAGAACAACAGAAAGTTATATGATAATGTTTAACATTATTAAGGCACAGATACCAGGCTTCTATCCTGCTCACTTCATGACTGACTATGAAGCAGCTTCAATGAAAGCTATTACAGAAGTATTTCCACAGACTGTGATCAAAGGTTGCTTCTATCACTTTGCCAGGGCTTTGTGGAGAAAAGCCAAGTAGTGTAAAATCACCAGACCACAAAGATACTAACGAATTGTAGCGTTGTCCACCATGTTGCCGTTTTTGCCATCGAATTTAATTAAAGACGGTTGGGTATACATATTTAACGATATGCCAGAGGACAATCCAGGCATGGCAAAATTTAAGCGCTACATGGAACAGCAATGGTTAAAAGATGACAAATTTATGGATAAATGGTCTATATTTGGAGAACAAACTCGAACGACAAACTGCCTTGAAGGATGGCACTCAAAAATAAACCAGATGGTCGGTAAAAAAACACCAAATTTATTTAAACTGCTGACAGTGCTACAAAAGGACGCAAACCTCAACTTGATAAAAATGAAGGGTGGTGTACAAAAGACAAGATCTAAGGAAGTCATTTGTCGTGACAAATTTATATTGGATACCAATTTGATGCTCACCGATCATCATATTCCTGTAGGTTTTTTTTTTAGAACGCTTGGCGTGGAAAGGTTCACTATTTAAATGATTGTATATTATGATCCTTTTATTTTGTTATGTTGTTTTATTTTATGCTCTAATAGCTGACTCGACAGACGTCCAAAACGATTTACATCAGGCCAGTGAGTTATTTATCCATCTCAGGAGCATAATAATTATGACAGCAGAGCCTTAGGCTCTGCTGACTGTCTAGTCAGTCTGTAGGCACAACAACCAATAAAAGTTTAGGAATAGGACGTATTGGTCAAGTAGCGTCCTCTAGAATTTGTTACGGAATATTCCCTATTCTCCCAAATTAGTTTTTGATGCGTTCCTCGTGAAAAGACAATCCTGGTTTCAGTATAAAATCATGATAGATCATTTTTTAACAAATCTGATTACGAATACAAAATTTTGTGTCTACTCTATAAACCGTTGAGGAGTTCTCTCTTGACGAGTCGTTCGTGGTGGCAGTATGAGGTCATGATAGAGATCATCTTTGTTTATCAAATCTGATTGCGTATACAAAGTTTAGTGTCCATAAATTTGTATTGTCACAAATACAATACAAATACTACCAAACAAACTAACACGGCAAGTTAAGTAAAAGCTAATAAGAAGTTCACGTGTTTTGATCGGTCGAACAATAATAATAATATGTTCTAAACCGCGATATATACCACATAATCCGACTCCTTAATCGAACCAAATGGAAAAAATGTTCGCGTTGTCCGATCGATCGGACCAAGTGTTCTAAAATAACGATAGACCGCGTGGTCCGACTCCTTAGTCGGACCAAGAGGAAAAAAAAGTTCGCGTGGTCCGATCGATCGGACCAAGTGTTCTAAAATAACGATAGACCGCGTGGTCCGACTCCTTAGTCGGACCAAGAGGAAAAAAAAGTTCGCGTGGTCCGATTGATCGGACAAAGCAGTCGGACCAAGTGTTCACAGGGGAAATATAACTACTAGACGATCCATATAATATAGAAAATTGGGACGTTTTCCGCCAAAAATTTGGCAGCAGTATTAACAAAACATCGATTAGCAAATAGGCTGTTGTATTGATCAAGGCACACTCCAATATGGCTCCCAAAATGTGGTGGTCTGTCAAACGGGGCACACTGCCAAATTCTGCACTATAGGAATCTGGTTCCAATTGAATTAGTTGTTTTACTATAGCTATACACATTTAGTCGTACCACATGCGGTGGCTAATGACCTACTGTAATCCAACCATAATGGCAGTGATTATTTTTATCGTCTGGCAACCCTTGGCCATTGTGTACTGTTTGTTCTCCAAGTTGGTTCAGGTTAGCAAAGGACGCCTCATTAGGGTTGTCAAGCATTATCTTTTCGTTATGCAAAACACATTGGGTCGGAAACATTTTCACCTAATAGAGGTTCTAGTTACAGTTTAGTTTACTTTGCTGATTTTATTCCATTTATGTGAGGAGGGTTTGGAAACTTTAGGAGCTGGTTGTTTTTTCTTTTTGAATAAAGCGGGGAAATTAAAGTGTTTGGGTTAAAGTGTGTGTTCAATGAATTAATCAAGTTAATATTCAAAGTAAAGTTTAAAGTTGTTGTATCTACCAAGTTCATATTAATTTATTTGCGTTCGAAAATGTAGACCGTAGGCACGGCAACCAATCAAGCTATACAAAACCATGCGGATCACCAATTGTACGCGAAAACTATAAAAAGCGAGGTCATATTATACTGGAAATGTAAAGCCGTAAGTTACTGTGTGTACAAGCTTCGATATAAGACTTCAAGCTAAGAAGAATCATTATACTAAAACAAGTTGCGATGGTCATAAACCGTTAGTAAGTTAAGAATTTGTAAAAAGTGTCACTAACCTTGACGGTGCTCTTCTGTGTCGATGCCAAAGGGATGCAAGAAAAAGAAATAAAATTTTAAATACATACACAAAAATAATACAGGTTTGTTAAAAAGATTATCTGGAATTAAATACACAAATACCTTACATAGGTAAGAGGAGACGGAAAATAATAGTGTGATATGGTTTGAAAAGCCAAAGCAATTTTTCATTAAATAAAATAATGAAATAAAAAGTGATTAAAACCGATTGCAACAATTGATTGTATTTAACGTTTAAATTTAGATGCGAACAAAATACAAAATAATCTCAACTATCTTTAAAGTTCCAATATGAACGCAATTGAAAAGCTTTAAAAAAGCATGACGATATTGGTGGCGAATCGAGAGCAAACGATATGAGCAGTATATAGAGAAATTGACACAAAGTCTGAGATTCTCACATAAGATCGGAATCCCTAAGAATACTTACTTGAAAGCGTGGGCGACTATTTTCGTAAAGTGGTTCCAATAAAATTCTTCCTAAATATAATCGAGTCAAGTAAGACTCCAAGTAAAAAAGTAAAGAATCAGACAAGCCTTGAGAATATTTCAGCACAAAAATGAAATTAGTCCTCAAGAAACTAAAAGAATAGAAATAAATTACTATAGATAGAGATTGTCGAATTCGATTAGTTAACTTCGTTAGACTGACGAATCGACTCAAAACCTCCCGGATAGCGAATCAATTGAATCGATATTGTCAAATCGAATGTAGGACGGGCGCCAAGAGCATAATAAACTTTGTTACGACTGTAACAGGCAGAATGTTCCAATTTAGTCGCCAATATTGAATGGTTCCACTATAGCTCCTTTAATATAAGGAATCCCTTATTTTATGGAAACGCAGAATATAATTGGGTAGTTGAGTTTAAGTGGTGATGTCAATGGTCCTAGGAGTATATTTTCTAATACACTCAGGCGGAGTGATGTTGTAGTAGTTATGAAATGGCTGGAAATGATTGTTAGCATAATGACTGAAGAGAAGTGTTCTTCGGGCCTCTGCATCATGTGGCGGGCCATGGGCATCTGACGCCAGGCTAAGCACTACATTAACCTGTTGTCAGAGTTTTACCCCGACAACAAACAACAACCAAACAAAAGAAATAAGAAGTAGAAAACATGTATTTTCCACCCTAGGTAGTAAGTAACATGAAGACGAGAAATATCAACAAAATGCTTCGAGAGTCTCCGAATTGTATCTCAACGTTTATGAAAACTACATATATAACATAACCAGAAAAGATAAATACAGTAAATAAAATACACCAAAAACAAATAAACACAAAATAGAAACAGATAAATCTAACTTTCCACTACGCTTACACATAAACGGGCAAAAACAACTCTATTCAAAAACAATATCACAGCAAAATGAACGAACAAAAATCCGTATTCATTTTATACAGCAGGTTTCAAGTGAATAATGTAAAAAGTTGGTTTTCAATAGGCTATTCAAGTTCATGTTAGATACAACTACGCACATTGTGACCACCGGGGTAAGCCGAGATAGTGCTATTATGTTTATGGGGTGTGGTGCAAGTGATAGGAAAGTTAGAACAATGGAACTTTAAAATCAAGGATGTTTGATGTTCTCAGTATTGAGTATGTAACCAAAGCAACCTCTGTGCTGCCATCGACGAAGGCGTGGAAGTGAGTGTTCGTGCCAGCGGCAACGACACGATGAAAAAGAGTTCAGCTGGCTCTTATTCCAGTATTGGAAAGAGACGGATGTCTAGAGCCATCTCTTTCCCACACTGGAAAAGGAGTAAAACAATACTGATTTAAGACGTCATGATAACTGTGTGGTAACCACTTCATGTATTCTTATTTGATTTAGATTAATTTAAGTTGTCCTACCTAACCTTACTTAGCTTACAGCGATTATAGCATTAATTAACGTGTATTTAAAATACATGTTTGTAAGATCAAGTTTCGCAATGTTAAAACACTCAATTCAATTTCAAACTCAAAGTAAACTGTTTCGTTCCTTTCGTTGGCTTCGTTTAAATTACCAATGGTATCGCTTTTTACTACTTCATCATTAATCGATTGATAATTATGTAATGGTTTCCTTTGTTGTGGAATCGAAAGCTATTGACTGAAATCGAAGTACCATTTCGGCAATTTAATATTATGAACTGAAATCAATACAGACTTCATTTAATATTGTGTTGTATTAACTGATATTGTGTTGTATTAGCTGATATTGTGTTGTATTAACTGACATTGTTTTGTATTAGCTGATATTGTGTTGTATTAACTGACATTGTGTTGTTTTAGCTGATATTGTGTTGTATTAACTGATATTGTGTTGTAGTAGCTGATATTATGTTGTAATAATTGATATTGTGTTGTTTCAACTGATATTGTGTTGTATTGACTGTATTAAATTTAGATGCAGATCATTTGTTCGCCCTCACCCTCGACTTCCACCACAACCAATGTCCTCGTACGCTTGCTTAGGAGGGGAGGCAGGTGATGTCCGCAGGCTAAATGAGAACTCTGCGGTCAAGACTTTGATATGGACAGGGGGTAGGGCTGTGCCACCAAATAGATAGAGCACAGAAGACTGACTCCTTACAACGAACGAAAACCAGCACACGCACACAGAGACTGGAACGTACCGAGATATTAGACTATCAAAAACAAATGACAGTTGCGAAGATACATTTAGGTATACATTTCAATGAATGCTGACCTCTTCCTGCACAAAAAAACTTTAGCTAATACTGGCAATGTATGACTTGATACTGCCAATACGTAGACGCATGTTTATCTGTGTTTGCGTGTTTTTACAGTCGGTCTTCTGTCCCTTTCTACTCTTTGACTGTGTCCTGTTCATATAGGACAGTAACGAGGTCTTGTTTAGACGTCCTCGTCGAACTAAATGAGTCGTATCCACGCCGAAATATGATAGCATTTTGGAATTAATTTTCAAGCTGATGTCCGCAATATGCTATTGCAGATAGTACGGTTCGTTGTGCTCTTTACTGGCTAGACAAGGTGTCGGGATAGACAATGGACAAAGTAATTGTAACCAACGGTTTTATTCCTATGACAAAATAATTATCTTTGGACCCCCGCACGTATGAGTTGACCTAAAATATATTTTTTCTGTTCTGTATGGTGTCGGACGTAAAGAATAGCACCATCCCATGTCTTCCCGTGGGTGTCGTAAGAGGCGACTAAGGGACTTAGCAGAGAATGGGCAGCAGCGTTCTCTGTGCTTTTGTAACAACCGTACTGCGATCGCCAACCCGCCTGCCAAGCGTGGCGATTATGGCAAAACCCCCCCTTCTTGGGGGAGGCCTATGTCCAGCAGTGGACGTCTTTCGGCTGAAATGCTGATGATATTTTTTTGTGTCAGTATTTTTGAACAAAACTCGTAAAGCGTTTCACAGAATACATCTACCTACCAAGTTTCAACTGTGAAGTCCTTATAGTTTCGGAATAAAGTGGCTGTGACATACACGGATAGACCGACAGGCTGACAGTCGGACAGACAGACATGAAGATTATATAAGTGTTCTGATTTTTGCCATTTGGCTACGGAACCCTAAAAAAACAATATTTTTCATATTGGCAATGCGACAACTTTTATTGCGTAGGGAATGTACGTTGCAGGCAGACGAATCTTTTTAAACAAATGAAGCAATGGATTCAATATTTCCTTGTTATTGAATGTGTGTTTGGAGGATAGGATGTTGTGGTGCAGTTTTAAAGAGGCCTATCATGTCCAGCAGTGGATTGCAATAGGCAGATTTCACGATATTGATATGATGAATGTGTGCTACGCAATTTAAGTTTGTAGTTAGCTTCTCAAGTCTACGGCTACAAACGCATTGACAAGTGGCATGCTTAGTGCCTAGATCCTATCGAGTCGCCTGGCGCCAAGCGAGGATTGAAGTGAAACGAATGTATACTTTAATATTATAAAGTGGAAGAGTTTATTTGTTTGCGCGCTAATCTCAGCAACTACTGGCAAGAATTGAAAAAGAAATTGAGTGGATAGCCCATTTATCGAGGAAGGCTATAGGCTATTATAACGTCACGCTACGACCAATACGAGCAGAGTAGCAATGAAAATTGTTGCTAAAACAGGGAAAACGTCCCGCTTGAGTTCTAATAAAATGTTCGGATCCGGTCGCAAAGCCACTTCGATACACGCTAGGCGACTAGCGAAGACACCAAGCGCGCACTGCGGCCTGTTGCGAAGATTCTATAACGTTTTCACTTTACTACTCGCTAGGCTCTAGCACTAAGCACGCCACCTGTCCGTGTGTACGCAGGACGACCAATCAAGCTATACAACACCAGTTTATGCGGATCTCTCATTGTACTGGAATTCTTTTCCAAGCGAGGCCATGTAATACTGGAAAAGTACAGGTTGATGTGTCACCTTGTGTACGTAACCTATCGGTTTTAACATTTTATAGTCAAGACTAATAGAATAATGATCATCATGGTTGTTATACTTACATCATCACCAGAACCAGATATCTCAGCGACTACACCTGGAGTGCCGGAAAGACCTGGAGGGCCCGGGGGTCCAGGTGGACCCGGCGGACCTCTTATTGATTCTCCTGGCGCACCCTGTATGTACAAATGAGCATTAGTTAGTGGCCAGAATTTTTCTAAGAAAAAAAAACTAGTTGAACTTTACGGAAGTGAATTTTGTTATATTTTGTAATTTTATTTTTTCAGTATCCTTTAACTTTTTGTTTGATTGTGTTTGACGTTTGAAGAAAAAGGTATTGGGTGTAATTTTTACAGTTCACATAAAATTTACTTACTGCTTGTGAAATTTAATTTCAATTTTTATCTAAAATTAATGATATATATAACGACATACTTAACGACCCATTATTTGGACACAAAAAATAAATTACCAAAATGTTAATACCAAGGACGGTATTTTCATCCCCTAGCGTTAGGCATAAGTTAGGGATAAGCAACAGTTTCAAGTGCGTACACAGAGCGTAGGGTCGTGAACATCAGCAAACACATCGTTAAGTGGGACATAATGGCCTTATATCATTCTGTTTGTGGAGTTCCTTAGAAACACGCCTAAAAGACGTATGATTTTTTTATAGAAGATTATGGTATTTTTCAACAGCATCCTGGGCATGATTGCTGACAGGCTGGACTCCTGTATCGTAAATTGTTGCTCCCGTATTTCTACTGGAGTGCTGAAAAAAATATTATGTTGTGTGTGTTGATGTAATTGTTTCGCTAACATCGTAATAAAGAATTTGTTATTATTATTTTAGAGAACCTGACTGACACTGACTGGTCATTCAGTAAAGTATCTATCAGCCCCTAAATAATTATATCATTTGAGAACAGATCCAGCCTGTCCCCATGATATCCTCCCCCAGCGACGCCCTAAGCCGAGACTCGTACCCCACAGGGAGTGCCCTTAGCGTGTAGTCGCATAGTTTGTAAGTAGCTTTATGCCCTGGCTGGTGGCCTTACACTCAAGGCACCCACAGGATAGTCCGGTTAAGCAGACGACAACCTCTTAGTTTGAACTGCGAGATGCCATAAAAAAAAGAAATAAAGACTGAACACAGTGTGTAAGGTTGTGACGATATGCACACACAGTGTTTTTGTACTTACGACATAATGGCATGGTGAAGCCACTTGACTTCCTACGGCACCTATGTCGAAGCGACGTATAATTTTTGATGGAAGATAATAGTATTTTTCACCCTATAAACTTGCTCTACTGACATTATTACATATTTATACATCCTCAACATGATAGTTAGGGGTGCGTAACAGTTTCGAGTGTGAACGAAACCCTTCACATGGAGGGTTGTGACGATAAGCAAACACGGTGTTAAGTGTGATATAATGGTCTCTACATCATACTGCCGTAGAGCTTCGAACTTTGTTGTTGTGAGGCAGGAATGAAGTTTATTGAGAAAGTTTAAACTCTCAGTTTATAGGTATGCATTCATTACCAACAGGAACGCTGTTGTTGCTACTTAGACACGCTATCAGCTTTGTCATATTAAATGTAAGCTAATATGTATCTAATTCTAAAGACTACAAAACTTTAAATAATGTCATGTTTGCTATGAAGATACACTTGTAGGGAAAAAAACCGATCTAAGTGGAAGAAGCTGGAGGAGGCCTTTCACTCATGATAGGGTATGGACCCCATTATTTATGGGTGAAGACCTTCTCTAGCTTGTTCCTCTATATCTCTTACTTATCTCTCTAACTTCATACTAATAGTATTACTAACTAAATTTAAACCAAACACTAAACCACATACTAACATATATATAGGTTGAGGCATTTGATATGGAACAAATAAACGCTTATCTCTATTATATATTATTAAATACACTTCCTACAAAGATCAAATACATCAATTTTACACTGTAGCACATTTACTACTAAACATTTTTACCATAACCTTTAACATATTCATACGCACATATCCACTGCACCTAAACACAACTTTCTATAGTAGGACAGGCGCTATAAATCGACTGACAAACAATGGCCGACCGCCTTTTGTATGAAAACGACCCGCTATGTGTTACCGATCACATATTTGTTTATAATAAATGGTTATATTGTGAGGCATTTCGGAATTTAAATGGCGTTTTAAATCTATACCTTTATTGTTTGAAAAATGTTAATCGCTCTGCAAAATGTCGGTTCAGTATAAGTGCGTAATTTAATGCTGAACTAGGTTTTGGTTGTTTTAAAGTGTGTTTGAACTTATTTTAGTACAGTGTGAGATGGTCGATGTCGAATTTTTTTTTTTTTTTTATGAATGGCATCTCGCAGTTCAACCTAGGAGGTTGTCGTCTGCTTAACCGGACTATCCTGTGAGTGCCTTAAGAGTAAGGCCTCCAGCCAGGGCATAAAAACTTACAAACTAAGCGACTATACGCTAAGGGCACCCCCTGTAGGGTACGAGCCTCGGCTCAGGGCGTCGCTGGGGGAGGACTGCGTGGAGACAGGCTGGATCTGAATGATATCATTATTTAGGGGCTGATTTAAAACTATTGGTAAAGCATCGCGGGCTGGCTCGAGCGAGGGTCGGGGAGGGCATGGACCGGGACGTCGCGACGGACATCGACGGCGACGTCGGAAAGACGGCGGTTTGTGTCTGAACTTTTTAAGAGTGCTAGTCTCTTTGCTACTCTCCTGGAGGAGGGTGATAGCATCATCGGGAGTGCGTCGATGTCGAATGGTCCAAACGCATTTTATGTACTTACTTACCTATCTGAAATATTGAACAGTAACGTATTTAAAACCATATTTTATTATGGTTTCCATGAACTAATTCATCAATCATCAGTCAAATCAGATCAAGAATCAGATCGAGTCAGATTTTGTATAATTGGCATAAGAAGAAATGTTTTCAATCTATCCAAAGGTTGTCTTGAAAAGATCGATTTTAGCGATAATACAGCCCATCGTGTCACCCTATTTATAAGTTATTTATTGTAATACCTGTTATTTGTATAGTGTACGTTATATTGAGTATTCTACTTATCCATATTACCGCATAAGTAAATCCCTTTCGCGCTTTTTTTTTACCCGTTTGACAAACACGCGTTTGCATTTATTTAGACTGTATTGATGTGGTGGTTATTTAGAAGGATCGGGTCCTGAGCGTACGCTTACTTTGTTAGCTTAAGTTTAAAATAAATGGACACTAAGTACATTTATTTGTTTAAATATGGCCTGTAACTAATCGTCGAAAACGGTATGGCGGAGCGGTCCATTACATTGAAATTAACTAATGATTCAGTGTTTGCTTTAAAAATGTATATTTTATTTAATGAGGTCTACATTACCATATGGTAGCGTAAGAAGGCGAGAAATTCTTCTATTTGAAACTAGCGTTTTTGAAAAATTCTTTGTTGGCAACTGGTTGCGTATAAAGAAAAAAAATCTTCCTTCGCAACTAGTTGCCAAGAAAGAATAAAAAATCCTTTTTCACAATTGGTTGCGAAACTCAGTTGCTATGGCGGCCGAAAGGATTAAATCGAGATATATTTTAACTAAAAAAATATAATTAGTCAAACATCTTGCCCTTGGTCCACGTTCTCCTTTGTCGCCTTTCAGTCGTAACGAATAGCCTGAAAATAAAATAAAACAAATTATTTAAAACGTTTTCTTCATAGATCTTACAACAATATCTTGACAAATATTATTCTATTCTAAATCTTATTTCTATCATACAGACGATACACATTCCTCATCGAATTGATTGATCAATTGACCTCTAGAAACTGTCCATCATGATTGAAGAGTGTCTAACAAGGACTATTAGAGTGTTCATTGGCACCTTCCTTTATATTTTCTATTGCTGTACATATTTTAGACACCACGGTGTCGTTTCAAGACAAAGTACATAGTAAGGTCCAAAAGCTTCTGGACTACACATTTTACTTTAATCAGAGATTTAGATTACGTTACTGAAATTTTCTCTAGTTTCCCACAGAAAAAAAAAATTGTTCAATATAATCTACTTTATTTCAATCCAGTTTTGTTTTGAATGTAATCTTTAATTGTACAGGTCGAAGCTGGAAATGAACCGATAAAACTAGTCATGGTTAAGTTTAACCTTTTGAACGCCATTGTCACATATACGTGACAAGCACGAGCGTTCCCTGTACGCCAACGACACAAATATGAGGAAAAAAATGTGGTGCACTATTACACGAAATAAACAATTTAAATAATTACTTTTGTGTGTGATGTGTGGTGAATGTGTGTGTGATGTGATGTGTGATGTGTGTATCTTAAATATTAAATTTCTCAACAAGAAATAAGTTAATAACAGTTTTGAAAGCCCTTTTTTATTTGTAAGTATTTGCGGTGAATTTATGGCTTGGCGTGGAGGGCACGCGCGTGTGTTCTGCTCTTGGGTTCAAAAGGTTAACAATATAAATCCTACGTATTAGATTCAACGCCTTGTGTTTTCTTTCTATGTTCATTTACCAACAAAGTCACTAGAAATGTTGGTTTAATTTTGGGCTAGTAGTGTTGGTACACACGGGGTTTGATACATCTACATATTTCCAGTAAAACATGGCTTCGCTTTGTATAGGTTTTCCTTAGAATGAGAGATCCGCATAAACTGGTTATGTATAGCTTTAATGGTCCCCGGGCATCCAAAGGTTTCAATTTCAACATCGGTCAGAACTGTTGTTCCTATACTTAAAACTACTGAACATTACATCATTAATGTAACGAAAAAGCTAAAATAGTTACCTCCATCTAACCCTGGTGGTGGTGGTGGAAATGGCGGTATGGTACCATACCTTCCCGAACCTTCAGCATCACCTTCCTCCTGGTCAACCTGCGTTCAAAAACTGAATATTACGGTACTTGAACAATAAATAGCATCAACTGATGCTGTGATACGCACATTTTAGTGGTGATGAGGATAAACATACAGAGTGTAAGGGACAGCCCTCCTCAAACTGACAGGGTGGGTGCCTTCAGCTCCTTACTTTGAATCATATTCCACCGGATTATTCATCAGGATTTTTTAGGGCTTTTAGGGGACTGTATTACGTTACTCCGAAGTTTAAAACACCGATGTACGGTATACATAAAGTTCGTTGGTACGAATTACGTTAGTCAGAAAGTACGCTATGACGAATTTCATTACTCATAATGTTCGTCACTCCGATGTACGTTACTCCGAAAGTTTGCTACGACGAATTACGTTATTTCGAAAGTTCATCATCGCTATGTACGGTACTCCGAAAACTTGCTAGGACGAATTACTTAATCGAGAATGTTCATAATCGACATTCGGAGAGAGTATTTCGTTTTAACACAACAACCGTTGGAACAGTTTGTTAAATAGAAAGAAAAATGAATATTTGTAAAACACTACAAGAATTAATTAAAAGAGCAGAAAAATACATGTTTGGAAATAGAAAGAATAACGGCAAATATATACAAAACGGAAAAGAAATAGCTCGGTGCTCATAAAAAAGATTAAAGAACATATTATGAACAAGAATGAAACTATGGATTTTAAGGAGAATACTCCTTTAAATCCATAGTTTCTTTCTTGTTTTTGAAAACTCCTCCTCAACGCTATAAGCGGTCTCGCATATATAGTTTATGTAAAAAATTAACGATTTTCGTGTTTTAAATTACAGTCAAATTATGTATGTTATACTAGCTGTACGCTGTAGCTATATGTGTAGCAATGCACTTTTTCCTTACAAACCTACCATATCCTACCTACCTACCCTACCCTACCCTCTTAAACCTTCCTTGGACTTCTACAAATATTTCAAAACCAAAACTAGCCAAATCGGTCCAGCCGTTCTCGAGTTTTATTCATTAATTTTTTTTATATTTAGATTGTGTTCATGTAAAACTACCTCATGATTGAAGGTACTGTAACATATTTTGAATTATTATTAAACTACTATTACCTATTTACGTTATGATTTCTCATTTCTGTAGCTATAGACACTGATATTGTTTATTCTTATCTTTCTTCTCCTTACATCAATATACCTACATAAAACGAAATACTCTCTCCGAATGTCGATTATGAACATTCTCGATTAAGTAATTGGTCCTAGCAAGTTTTCGGAGTACCGTACATAGCGATGATGAACTTTCGGAATAACGTTATTCGTCGTAGCAAACTTTCGGAGTAACGTACATCGGAGTGACGAACATTATAAGTAATGATATTCGTCATAGCGTACTTTCTGACTAACGTAATTCGTACTAACGAACTTTATGTATACGTACATCGGTGTTTTAAACTTCGGAGTAACGTAATACAGTCCTTTTAGAGGGATACGCGCCGCACGACGCGCCGCGTCTCCGTAAATGTGTTTTAGAAGTTATGGACATATCAAACCGCATTCATATTGCTGGTTTTTTTTAGCTGTATTATTTACATAAATGGAGTGCCACGTTTAGAGAATGTAAATTTACATTGAAATAGTAAGAGAAAAAATCCGGAAAAAGGAATAGTAAGAGAAAAAATCCTGTGGAATATGATTCAAAATAAGGAGCTGAATGCACCCTGTCAGTTTAAGGAGGGCTGTACCTTACACTCTGTATATGTAGCTATCGTTAGTCCGTGCAAATTATTGTTTGGTTGATTTAGTAATGATGTGAAGATGTGCAAAACCTCTTTTCATAATTACAAAACCCCAGGAAGTAAAATTAGATGGGAATTCCTATACTCATCTTCAACCCAAATTATGCACACTCAGCTCTCACTTAAAACCAATTTAATTTTAATCCCAAAAAAAATTATTCGAATGTGAAACCCAGATGAGGTGATGAAAATTTTAAATTCAAATCTCATCAAAATCAGGGTAGCAATTTCTAAGGTCTACCATTTGTTGAGTACACATTTGTGGACACCTACTTTTACTAATTTTCTGATTACTTAGGACAGGGTGTTTGCGTGTTCAAATATTCACGATGTAACCCCGCAATTAGTGACGGGGTATACAGAGTAAACATGAAGATTTATCCTTAAATTAATGCAGTCGGATTTCCTAGGGTT
This sequence comes from Cerastis rubricosa, assembly GCA_949152445.1. NCBI lineage: Eukaryota > Metazoa > Arthropoda > Insecta > Lepidoptera > Noctuidae > Cerastis > Cerastis rubricosa. The sequence continues at coordinate 8,236,172 of OX424542.1, read as the reverse complement.
AAGATGTTAGTAAATAATACCGTATGATTAATATGCAGTTAGGTTTAATATGCTTTGGTTTTAGCGTGTTTTGTTTTAGAATTGAAAGCTGGTGAATAGGTGTTATTGTTGGATGTTATAGTTAAGCTAAAGCCTTGGTTCAGGTGTTAGAGGATTATTGTGATACACACCGAAATATTTGTGATAATAATTGTGGTTTAACTTCAAACACGAGTAAGTACAATACACAAGATGTTGTTTCGCATCCTCGTCAAAACTCAGTAGGTTGTCACAAAATACATAAATAATCAAACTTAATTTCGAACAACGTTTGGGATTGATTGAATGTGTAAAACCGCGGTTATAAGGCGAGGATCAGACGAGACACGTTTAAAACAAGGGTGGTTCACACTTACTGATTCTCGTAAATAAGGAAAAAAAAAACAACCCATTTTGTTATTGATTCGGGACGAGAATCAGTAGCATAGTCCTTGAATTTGACGAGAGTGCAAAACAACAGCTAGTATACTATTTAATTCAAGATATCTGTTATTAACTGTACCTTTATCTATAAATGCAAATGATCTATAGATACTAACGGCACCAATGCATTTTCAACTTTCTAAATTCATCAAATATTTTTTTTGTATCATCTGGATTTCGTTTGTTTTTTCTATTAATCCTACATACGTAATTGAAGCCATATTTATCCATTTTCATTCATCATGTAGTCCCTAATCTAACTGATCCTCCATATAATTTTTTCGCATTTATAATGAACCCCACTAGAACTTGCAACTAAAAATTCATTCATACAACCCGACAGCCATCTTTTTACTCGAATTACGCGAATTTCGCTTTGTCTATTGTGTCTCGGAGTACGTAGTTACTTATTCTGCAAACACGAGGATCGTTAGCGCACGATAGCGGCACAAGTGTCGCAAACAAAGGTTCCGAGGATGTTTGTACTTATCAATGTAGGGCTTTGATTACCGAATCTTGGGGAAACTGGGAAGTCTTGCTGGTGCTGAATGTAGGTACATACATTATGTTGACTGGTAAAGATAATTTTGGGGGTGTTTTGGTTACTATTAGTGCATAAGAGCGTATGAGCGTCAGTTGAGAATGGATGATTCTTGAATAAATTATTTTTGTTTATTCGTTTACACTTTATTTTTTATTATAATGTTTATTCATATCTCTTTGGGCCCTATCTGGTTTTTTTTTTCTTTTCTGGGTTATTTTTTTAAATGTTACGTTACCATTTTGAAATAGGGGGAAAAACGAAATTGCTGGATCAATTTCGTTTTTCCCCCTATTTCAAAATGCGAGGCCACTTTTTTATATAATTTTGTTTAATTGGAAATTTTACCACTTTGTTTTAGGACTAGGACTCACAAATAAATACTTATTTTTTTTTATAAAGACCTCTTCTTTCTGTGAATGAGAGTTGGCCAAAATGCAACTCGCGGGCCTAGTAAAGTTTATTGAACATTACAATCATGTCTTCGATTTTTGGCTATAGGACATAACCACTACCCCTATGGATCTTCCTTCCTAATGGTTTTTTTCATGGTACAGAAAAATCTGCATAGATATTTTTATTACTTTTACATCGGTATTGTAACACTCACTATCGGTGCCGTGGTTTATCTGTAGTTGATATCTAATGCGGAGTGTAAACACGACACGAATGATGCAGTTTCACTTGACAATGCGACATCGATACCTACGCTAAGGGTACGGTTTGGGTGCACTAGAAAGCGACTGCGGCGAAAGGGAAATGTGGGGCGGCGGTCGCTTTTCTGCGGTTTCTTATTTTTACAGATTGTTAAATGATAAACGATGTTTATTTTACAAATAGGTTATTAAAATCAGTTTTACACGTCGTCTTTTTTAAAAATGGATGAGGCCGGTGTTTTGTACTTGACCGGTGTTTCGTACCTGACTATTCTGGGCAGAAACAGCCAAACTTAGAAGTCAAAGTCTCTTTTAAAGTCCAGACATAATCTTAGCAAACTCACGTGAGGACTATGCAGGTAAGTGTCTGAAATGGTCTTTTGTAGGAAGAACCACACAGATTTGAGTGGACCTGTCCAACCAGTGCAAGCATTTATCAGTTATCGTGTTCTAGTAGTTATAGATTTGGACTAAGTGTTTCGGATGGCAATTATAGAGTTGACTGACGATCTCGACTTCCTTGAAGGGAATGGTCAGAAGCAACAAAACAGTACTTTGAAGTAATCTCGGGGGTGATAACAAAGCACGGTCGAGCGTACATTAAATTGGTTTTAAAAACTTCATGCTAAAAAAGTTTTTAAATTATTTCAATTCTGCTATGCGTTTGAATTATTTCAAAACTCTAGAAATAACTAACTTCTAATTTATAAGATCGAGAACAATAGTTGTTTTTTTTTCATTACACTACTTGAAAAATTGGATCGAGTTATTGAAACTTTTTAAAGTTTTGATATTACGTGTGCAGAAAGTTTAATTTTAACAGTTTTGATTAAATTATTCCAATTTGTAGACTTCGAGACGACTTTAATTTTTTGAATGAATTATCTTTTTTTTTCTTTTCATATTAGCCTATGAAAAGTTTGGTCAACAATAGGTTTGATATTTTTATTCATACTAATTAAGGACAAAATTTCAAGCGCTGATTTAAAATGAGTATGATTATTATAATAATATCGTCATCTTCTTATCATATACCTTCCATATGATAAAACTGTTGATTTTTTTTTTAATATTCGACGATAGATGCCTTCTCTGGTGATTCTACAAGCATTTACCAAATTCATGGTAACATATTGAACCAAATGTCCTTTCATCATCATCATCTTCTTCCTCCCTTGTCCCATTCTACTTGGGGGCGGCGTTTACCTCTTCCAATCTCCCTTGTCGTCTGTCCCAGTCACATTTGCTCCTTTCTCTTTCATATCATTCCTCACTCAATCCATCCATCTTTTATTTGGCCTTCCTCTCCCTCTCCATCCATCATCGTTCATATCCGTCACCCTTTTGGTCACATGCGTTTCATACCTCCTCATTACATGTCAATACCAAGACAAACGACTTCAATTTAATTTTTTTGTAACAGGCACATTTAAACTTCCTATAATATGCCCAGTGCCCTATGCGGGCTTTGGCGTGAGGACTTATGTTGCACTCACGTACTCACAACACTTTCCAAAGACACTCTTAGCACATCACTTTTTGTTTTGTATTTTATTCTCTTCCTCTCATTACTTGGAGCTTTACAAGGTTGTGGCAAGTAAGTGCAATTTAATATTTTAAGTTTAAGGGTGAGAGCCTGGAGATCTGTCATACCGGTCTCGAACCCAGTATAGACTCCACAAAGATTAGAATTTGCATGTGACCTATACTATGTTATATATTACTATATATATGATACTATGTTCCCAAATTGTACCTTTTTGAGAGAAATAAATTACTATTGTATTGTATTATACTCGTTACTTATCCATTCTTATCACTCCACACATCCTTATCAACATTGTCATCGAAACTACATACTATCGTTTTTATCCATCTTCTTCGCAGCCCAGTATTCTGAACCATGCAGTAACCTTATACCTCGTATACAAGCCGTTGTTTTGCATCATCATCAAATTCAAGGAGATAACTATGCTAATTATTCTCGACCCGAATCAATAATAAAATGGGTCTAAATCTTATTTACGGAAATCGGTAAGTATGAACCACCCGTGTTTGAAACGCGGCCCGTCTGATCCTCGTCCTATAACCACGCTTTCACACATACAAACAATAGCAAACGTTTGTTGGATAAAATTTCTTATTCCCTAAACCACGTTAAGGGGGTTTTTCTGACAAACTTAAACAACAAAAAAACCAGCGTTTATTAATAATTAACTAGGGACCGTAATTTAAATTGATTATTTATGTCTTTTGTGACAACCTCGTGAATGTTGACGAGGATGCAAAACAACACCTTGTATTTTGCTCCCCGCTACCCTCACTAAGTCCTCACCCCTTATGATTGCAATCCGATGTCCCGCTACCGACTACAGAGTTTGTTTACGATACGGCTGTTTGCTTGGCAGTGTCAACGTACAACTGGGGTTAGAAATCATCTGATCTAGATCGGTCGCATGTCAAGTGGATATACTGGCTATGTCCGTGTTTGCAGATAGCTGTTTTATGTTGATAGTTGATTTGGAGAAACATTTTTATGAGCTTTTGTTTGACTTGCAATGTCGTGCTATAGAATTAGGTTTTGCATACACGTTTAGTTTGGACGAAAATGCATTGTTAGCTAAGTGACGTCGTTTAAAAGCATTAAAAAACAAAATATTATAGATAGGCATCTAATCATTTTTTTATATAATTATTTTTATTCTTCACTGCCCAGTTTAAGGACATAAGGATCAATAAAATAAATCCTTGATCGTCTATTTGTGCAAGTAAACAAGTTTAATTTCGCGGGCAATTTGTTTTATTGCTGCACATACCGCGTTAGTGGACCAGAGGCATTATCTCCCCGCTGCAATAAAGATCATCTTTGTTTTTAACGATGTCGATGACTTGAAGATAATAATTGTTTTTGTTTTATTCTCATTTTTAAGGAGGGAACAATGACTAGCGTATGTTGTATCATGTGGCATATGAAGGCTTTATAACGGTAACGGTTTTTTTGCTCATATCTAACGAGATATGAACGTTTGTTCTCCCAGACCCAAAATGGCAAATTTTCACAAAAATTACTATTATATCTTTGTTTCACGAAAGCATTTTTGTTTTACAAAAGAGCTGTGTACTAGTTTTGCTATTAGTTTGCCACATGCATTGACATCATTATATTTTGAATAAATAATTCTTCGGTTAAAATACCTATTCAATAATGAACTCTAATGACTTAGAAAATATTATGCAAAACGTGTGTTAGGATAGTGCAACTATCATTTTGTTAGTACATAATCATAATATTAGGGTAACAATGAACGGTGAATTAATTAGGACATCACAATCACACCGTGTTAGTGACAGCATTTGGTGAAAAGCAATCAATTATAGTGTTGTAATCACCAAGTAATTGTCAATGTCAATCTCGTCTCCATCTCCGGATTCCTGTCAAAACGTTGAAAATTGTACATTTCTGTGAATTCTGTGGAACAGATATCATGGCTGTGGCTTCAATTTGATAGCATTCAGAGGGTTTATTGCACAAAATTATGGAAACTCGTAGAATAAAAATTAAGATCGATTGAATTTATTTTACAAATAACAAACAAAAGAAGAACCTTTAAAATGCATGAATAAAAATAAATAAGGACTTCAGGGCCCGCTTGCACCACAAATCACTGAAAGCGGACTGCTAAACATGTTTAAAACATAATTCTGTCAATCGCATGTAAATACAGGGTGTTTGGTGCATCGTGTACCAAATTGAAATGGTCGACTGGGGGGGTCATCTGCTATCCTTTCAGACCCCTAAACAATTCTCATGCACTGTGGATTTTTTTTCATCGACTTTTTGTTACAAAAGCACAGAGAACGCTGCTGCCCATTCTCTAGCAAATCCCTTAGTCACCTCTTACGACACCCACGGGAAGATCCCATATCTTCCCGTGGGTGTCGTAAGAGGCGCTATTCTTTACATCCGACACCATACAGAGCAACCTTTTGAAGTAGTACCTCCCTAATCGGAACCTCCGTGGCGTATACCAGCTCTTTGGCACGTCTCCATACATAAAAGTCTAGCGGAGTTAGGTCTGGGGAACGTGTCGCCCATGCAATAGGACATGGACAGCTTTAATTGAAGTCCGAAACTTTGCGAGTAAATAAAAAAAAAACTACGTGGCTAATGTCACAAATTTTGAATTTAAAAGTACTGGAATACAATACACATCTAAATAAAATTAAAATTCAGAATCTACGACTTATACTTTTTTTAAATTTGTATTTGAATGTAAAATTTGGGTATTTTTTTTAATAAAACAATAAAAAGTCGATGAAAATAAATCCACAGAGCATGAGAATTGTTTAGGGGACTGAAAGGATAGCAGATGAACCCTCCAGTCGATCATTTCAATTTGGCACACGGTGCACCAAACACCCTGTATTTTGAATTGATAGAATGATATTTGACGTTTAGGGTTAAACCAATTATGTGATTAATGGTGCAAGCGGGCTTTAAACATAAAATCTGTCTTCTATAAAAGAGGTTTCAAGAATTCTAAATAAAATAAAAATCACCTTACCTCAAAAGTATTGACACACTGCACTTCAGCCTGAGTCGGGGATCCATACAGCTTCAGTTCTTGAAACGCACCCTGTACCACGAGAATCGTTAGCACTCGACCCAACGCGGATCTCATATCGACTTATAGTTTATCGACCGTTCAATTTTACCGTTTACACACATCATAATACTGGCACTTTCTTAGCGTTATCGTTTTTCAAATATGGAATACGTACGTACTGATAGAAAAATAGTTTGAAAAAATGTTCCTGGCGAGTTGACGTCGTTGAAAAAGAATATTAAAGAAGTACTGTAGATGTTTTAACCTCCACAGTTCTTTATGAAGTTATTGGCACATGTATTTTAAATAGATAAATACTTAGGAGATGTAGAAAACCGATTTGGCTGAAAAAAGCTGATAGCGTAGATCGATCAGTGAGGTTATGTTTTTCTTGAAATAATTATTATAAACTAGCTGTCCGGCGCAACTTCGTTTGCGTCACATTTTCCCCGTTTTCGCAACATTTTTCATTGCTGCTCCACCCCTACTGGTAATAGCGTGATGAAATATAGCCAATAGCCTTCCTCGATAAATGGGCTATATACCACTGAAATAATTTTTCAAATCGGACCAGTAGTTTCGGAGCCAATGCAAACAAACAAACAAACAAATCTTTCCTCTTTATAATATTAGTTTAGATAAGTTTCGAAAATGTGTTTCAATAATAGTTAGATTTCAATAGTTATTTAATAATATATTTTATTTCTGAAGACAAATATCAACAGCGGTTTTTAAGACGATTTTGAGCGACAAATCTTCTCTTAAAGATCTTTCAATTATACACATTTAATTGAAAGGAGATTTGGTGTTCTATTTGTAAACTTGTGTTCACAGCTTAGAAGTACCATAAATAGCTTAATTCCTTTGAATCGAAATAGAATTCTAGGACGTTAATGATCGAGCTACCTATCAGCCGAGTTTACGTTACCTCGTGGATTCGTTGAATTGACTATTGTTTCCTGTCAATTAAAACTTTTTTTTAACTGACTTCTAAAAAGAATTAGCTTCTCAACTCAGCTGTATATTTTTTTAATGATTGTTTTTTTATAACTTCTAAAGAGGATTAGTTTGTCAATTCGGCTGTATATTTTGTTAATGTTTGTTTTTCACAACTCCGTGATTACAATACAATTTACGTGATACTTTTTTCGTTTTATGATTGTTTTACAAGTTATCTGAAAAGTATTAATACTATATATTATATATACTAGGTGGGCCCTCGAAACCTATATCCCTAGTGTTGCAACCCCGAACGGATCAAACACATAACTACCAATTTGTTAATGCATTTGCGCCATGTGAATCTGACATACCATGTCTTTAAACCTAGTCTAGGACTTATAGTACCCATTAAAATTACTTAGACAAATTTTCATTGCTTCAAAACACTTCAAACACAACAAACTTACAACTTAAATTATGTTTTCAGTGATAGCGCTCAAATAATTTTTGTGAAAGTCGAACCAATTCATTCTTAATTAGTATGCACTTAGATGTCAAATTACCAAAAGTTTTAACTACTAATTTAAACTTCTTATTTTAGTTTAGGTTCTAGAAAAAGTTAGGAATACAAACGATCTGTTTGATGAGATCGCTTTCAACAACTAAGTAATTGGCTTTTAAAATAATTTACATCAATTAAAACTTATTGCTTTAAAAAGAAAAAAATAAAACATTTAGTTTTAAAACTGCAATGCTGCCAGCATTTTGGAAACTTTTCCTGTTGCTCCCATGCGGGGGAATATTTAAATATGTTTAGGTACTACATCATTTTAAGTCCATTTATTAGCTTGAAAGTTATGATATTAATTATATGTAAACGAAACTTTAAAACTTATTAAAAAATATTATATATATCATTCCATGTAACCTCAACACTTTTTAAAATTCACAGATCATTAACCTTGTAAAACTGAAGAAATAAAACGCAAACCGGTATGTCAAAGCTGCGTCCACGCATGCAGCCGATCGCATGCACTGCGATGCACTAAATTTAAAACGGAGCAACCTAAAGGATAAGGTTAAACGACCAATTCAACTTGATCCTTGAATTTCCTAGGTTTGTTTCGTGAATTCCTGAAAATGACGGTTCAAATTAATTTGGTTGTAAATGTGGTAATTGGTATCTGTAAAAAAAGGACTTCATTCTTAAACCTTTAAGGAATGATTAACGACTGTTATACTGTACATTTTTTGACGTTTCAACGTCTCTTTTATCGTAAACCAGTTTTTATTAATGAACCCATAATGCTTTAAGGAAGCATGGTATCTTGAAACATTTTAAGTACATTGAAATCGATAAGGCAATTGATATTTCAAATCAATGGTACGATCTTAAAAGTTAAATTCGTTTAAAACGCAAATAAAATACTTTATTCCAATGTTAATTATAATCAAACATATCCAAACTAGAGTTGACCATTGTATTAGTTTTAAAACTTCAAATTAAATCTTTCACTAACATTTTTTTTTATTCAATGTGGTTTTCTATCGATTCAATTGTATTTTTTCATAACCAACGAACGAGTTGAATCAGAAACTCAAAATACCTAAAAATTGTTCTAATTTCAAAAGAGGAAACATGCTATTGAAATTGATAAGCCTTATTTGAAACAAAACTGAATACCGCCATCTAGGTGCCGAAATTCATTACGGTGGAACTACAGTCCCCAGTTCTATTCAACTGCATATCTCTTTGTCGAAGTACTAAGTTCTATTCACGGGTAGCGCGATCTAATTACTGCTGCTTGTCAGAATTGAAGTGTGAAAGGCCTTATTTTGATGTCAAGTGAAATAATAGCGAGTGTTTGGAGCGTTTTGGTGCACTAACATAGGTGAACTCAGTCTTTCTTCTTCGTGTGTTCTCAGTCTTTATTTTTTGTTTCTTCTTAGTGCCTAGCCTGTTATCAGAGTTTTTATGCCGCCCTTTTGCCCCTGACTTGGCTTCCTTTTTTTTAACTTTGCCCCGCTCTAAGCATTTCTCCTGTATCGTGGTTGCCAGTTATAAACATTTACACTAACATACTCAAACAGCCAGATCCGGTACAACTATCTGTAGGCCATACACATATTTGTTAGGGCTACCTAACTATCTGTAGGCCATACAAATTTTGTGCGGGGATCAAACACGCGACACGCAGCGCAGCAGTGGATCGCTCAACCACTGCGCCAACCGTGCCGTCAAGAACACGACGCGTGACGCGTCTTACAATATGCTTTACATGTCGTCAAGAAATGTCTCTCGGGCATGCTGGTTTCCTCATAATGTTTTCCTTCACCGAAGCAAGTAATCATTCTTACTTACGACTTATTAAATAATAAAGTGAAAATAAAACATAAAACGTACAACCTAACTTCTTAACTGTCACATTTTTCATAAAATAAAATAAATAGGCACAAAGCAGAGCAGCAAGACGGCAGTCGCAATAAACTAGGCTTTAACACACAATAAAGCGATAATGTTCAGCACATTTCTTACTCTGAATACCGCATACGACTTTATGACACATTTCTCGATCACTTTGAGAATAGGTCCCTCGCATTCGTTAGCCAGTAGAACATTAAAGCTTTGTGCTATTAGTTCTGTCTAGATATTGCTTGTCAGTGTTAATTAAATGCTCGCAAATTGTCGACGATCAGAATGAGGTCCTGTTTTGGTATGAAAATGTGTTAGTAAGCTGGTGACCTATATTATACATTCTAAAATAAAGTATTGGGAAAGGGTGATTTGTTTATGAGGATGCGTCCCGTTTACTAACTTTCCCATTTGGACAAAAACACAAAACAAGTGAAAAACAAAAACGGCTTTTAAGGGGAGGAGGGCTGCACCGCCCCTAAATAAAGACCAAATTAAAATTTAAAAAAAAACCCGACATAGAGGTGTTTTGTGCCGAGGGTTTTTAAAATTTAAATATAAATATGTAAGTGTAGTTGGTTTGAGTATTATTGGAACTATTTGTTTACTTAGCTAAAAGTTATATTGCGGTTTTCTTCTTCTCATAGTAGGAAGGTTTATTTTTGTGTCCCTATTTTGATTGTGTATGTTAGTTAAACTTATAACTTATCGTTAGGTAAGTTAAAAATAAATAAGAGTTTATAATTTATTAATTGTGGTATTTCTTAGTACATAGTTCTACGGAGACCTAACTGTACTTGCCGAAGAAAAAGGTTACCAAATGGGAATGAATACAGGCATACTCCAAAGGGTACGAAACGAGACTCAATGTATGAAGATCAAAAAGTTACCAATCGGCACTTTTGTGTTGTTTAGTTGACGAAATGGGAAAGTTACCAAATGGGATGTACTCGTTTATGTTCCAATTTTTTTTTTTTGTTAGATTGGCGCAACTGTTTTCCATCTTGGCGCAGTTTGAGTTGCATCTATTATTTAGATTAAATACAGTGCTGGTTTTAGTTAGATCATAACTAGTGTGTTTTGCGAATTTCATAATGGGCAAAAACATCGAACAAAGAGTTCGTCTTAAACTTTGCAACGCCAAGGAAATTTCGTGTTCGGAGTACCTAAAAATGTTACAGAAGGTTTACGGTGAATAGACTGTATGCTATGATGATGAAAACACGTGCTTATGAGTGGTACGAACCGTTCAAAAGCGGTCGAGATATGATGGAAGATTTGCCTCGCTCTGGTAGGCTATCAACGTTTTCAACTGAAGTAAACCTCGCAAAACGGAAGAAAATAGTGATTGCGGACATGCCAGAACCAGTTAGTTCCGACCCAACATTCATGAAACGCATTGTTACTGGTGACGAGACGTGGGTTTACGAGTTTGACATGCAAACTAGTCAACAAGTTTTCGACTGGCGGCTTCCAACTAACCCGAAACCTAAAAAAACACGCCAAAATCGATAAAAAATTAAAGTCATGTTGATCGTCTCCTTTGACTATTGCGGTGTTCTGCACTCTGAATTCTTACTGGAAAGTTAAACAGTAAATAAAGAATATTATTTGAGCGTTATGCGGCATTTAAGAGAGAAAGAAGAAGAGAAACTCCACTAATACCATCGAGCAAACACCTTATTCACAAGATATGGCTCCAGGCAACTTCGTGGCACCCGTTTTCATTCGGTAGAAGACATAAAGGAGAATTCGCGGCGAGAACTGACTTCAATTCCGGAAAAAGCGTTTAAGAATGTTTTGATGATCGGATTATTAGTTGGCGTAAGTATATCGTTTCTGAAGGAGCATACTTTGAAGGCGATAAAATAACTTTGGATGAATGACTAATATTTTGAGTATTATTGAAAGTTTCCCGGAACTTTCTTGACAAAGTAGTGCATATAGCCTGGGTAGGTAGGTACGTCAGCTGATTTTGAATTTGGAACTTAAGGGCATTTTTCGTTTACCGCCTCGTTATGCGCACTTCGTCCTATTCGCACTTCGAACTTACGTCAAGCGACGGGAGCACTCTTCACCTGTTTTCGGTCATCACTTTGCAGTGATCCGTTTGGTCCATCGCAAACGGCAATAAAGTCAAGTCAGTTCCATGACAGGGTTCGCAATAACTGTACCAGGATACCAGTAAAAAAATAATATGGAAACAAATTCAGCAAAACGTCGCATCCCAACTAAACCGTACCGGAAAATCTACACACAAAAATGTCGATGTTCACAATGTTTTAATTAAAAATACTGCGAGGCCAAAAGTGAGTTTGTCCGACTCACCTCCATTTTCATGACACGAAAAGCCTGGACTGAAAGTAATTCCCGAATACGACCATTTTTATTTTCTGTACCTATACATAGTAGTAAAAATATTTTTTTCGATGGTTCCATCGGAAAACCGGACGGGAGATCGGATAGCGCTGACTCTCACCGTTATTGCTTTACAAATGTAAAGAAAATTTCCGGAAGTTGGAGTTTTTGTAATTTGAATTTCGAATTAACTAGCGTAGTTATAATGTAATAAATATGGCTAAATAATAACAGCGGTTCGGGTCGACCTTTAGCTTGCCTAGGTTGGTGCGTTGCTGAGTGACCACACATTACATACCAAGTTTCCTCCGTGCCAAGGGGTATCGTATTATCTAGTACTGACTGGGTTGTGGACGTGGAGGTCATATAGGCAGTCGCTCCGTGTCAAATACTGTTACACAACTACATCCGGTTAGACAGATAATGAGTTGTAATGTATATTATGAATGAATTCTTTTTAGGAGCTTACCTTGAGAGCAGCGGTGGCCCAGTGGTGGCAGACCCGACTTATGAGCAGTAAGCCGTGGGTTTGAACCCAGGCAGGCGCATTGCTTTTTGTAATTTATTTCATTACCGCTCTCAAAAACGGTGAAGGAAAACATCGTGAGGATATGTGAGAAAATGTTCTAGAACTAAAAATTCGAAGACATGTGACATCTACCAAACCACACTGGGTCCGCGTGGTGGAGAAGAGCCCGATTCCCAGCAGTGGGATCATTTTCGGCTGATGATGATGATGAAGGACTCCATTTTAATTCGTGAGTTTTTATTTCTCACGTAATTTCGGATTCACGCAGGTATGGGTACTTAACAATGAAAAAGTTTAGAAAACATTAATTTTACAAAAGATTCCAGTCACCAAACCGTTCTTACAACCCCCCATTCTATTACATAAGGTCAAACAAAACGTTAACCCTTTTATCGCGTATTCGGCTTCTAATGAAAAACGACCCTGCTGGTCGATCCTACCCTGGCGATAATAGAAAGCCCCGAATAATGACCAATGGCCCTGCCACGCAAAAATAACGCTAATTTTTTCAACACCATAATTTATTAGAGCTTAAACGGATTTAGGACACCCCGTGCAAAATCACACAATAGGCGGACCGTGTAAATAAAATTGATAGCCTCACATGAGAACGTTTTCTAGTTGAAAAATGTATTTTTAACTTAGAATGACGCAGGTGAAAATTTGTAAAAGAAAAATTCACCGCTGATTTATGTAGTTCAACAGTAATGTACTAAAATAAAAGTTGAAAATGTAATCTCACTTTTGGCACGTGTTTTGAAATGAACATTAAGGTGCTTTAGAGTTCATATATCATCGCAAATACCTGCAGTAAATAATGGACTCTAGGACTTATCTAAGTAGATATATTTTTGTACCTAGTTTTGTGTTTTTGGGACGTAATTTGGCTTTACTTTGAAAAAATGTGTGGTTATTGTTTTACAGTTTATTGAAGTCATCTTAATATACTAATTCGATTAGTTATCGAAATAACTGTTTCTGTCCTAATCGAGCGCCTAAGTATTTGTTCCTTTTCATTAAAAAAAAAAAAAAAAATTATAGATAATTATGATAAACATATAGGTTATATTTATATTTAACTAGCTGTCCCGCGCAACATCGTCTGCGTCACATTTTCTCCGTTTTCGCAACATTTTTTATTGCTGCTCCGCTCCTATTGGTCCTAGCGTGATGATATATAGCCTATGTCCTTCCCTAGGTTAAAATCTATCTTCTTGCTAAATTTCATTAATATCCGATCAGCCGTTTAGTCGTGAAAAGGTAACAAACAAACATACAAACAAAGTGACTTTCGCATTTATAATATTAGTACAGATAAAAAAAAAAAAATGTATTTTATGTATCCTTAGTATGTCTTATAATTAACTATTATTTTTTTACAGACCTACCACTGTTAAATAAATATAAATAAAATGAATTTAGATATTACACTCATTCATTTCAAAACTATAACTATCTTTTCTACAACAACCATCTTCAATAAACCGCTATCTACTTTACTATCACGACTACACTACCAAGTACGTATAAAAAACTACCATTACCAATGTCGGCCTTTAGAGACCTCACCAGCCCACAAGAGCCCTTTTTGTTAACAACCTCGAACTTTTTTCTACCGCATATAGCTAGCTACAAATTGTTATGGCCAGTATGTAGCGCCCGATAACGAGTAGTTACTCCAAACTAAGCGATTCGGGTATGAGAGACAATCCCTAGTAATGACACTTCATATCTTCTAGATTGTACTAGGAATAGGTGTCATAACGACCTCGGATAAGTCTACAAATCATAGAAAATGTCTCTGTGGTACTTTTGAAACTAGTGAAGAAATTAGAATTCTGAGGGATTTAAATAAATTGGTAATGTTAATGTATCCGACTAATATTATAAAAGCGAGTTTGTGAGTGATAAAGTATTTCTATATAATCTGTTTAATTTAAATTTCGCGCCTTCCAACAATAGACTAGTTTGTATAATCTGTGCTCTCTCGCTACTCCGTGGAACATTGTAACGTTAACGTCCATAAAATCTTAATTAAACTAAAATACAAGAATATTACTATTCAAATCCTTTTATTGCAACAGTGAGGATGTAGAAATGTATGGATGTGTCTTATTGTCTCTTTAATGCAAAAAACTATTGAACTGATTTGGATGAAATTTGGCCCACATATATATAACATGAATTGAAACATAGGATACTTAACCGCTCTGTATGGTGTCGGACGTAAAGAATAGCACCATCCCCTATCTTCCCGTGGGTGTCGTAAGAGACGACTAAGGGACTTGCCAGAGAATGGGCAGCAGCGTTCTCTGTGCTTTTGTGATAACCGTACAGCGATCGCCAACCCACCTGCCAAGCGTGGCGATTATTGCAAAACCCCCCATGTTATGTCAATGTGGGGAAACTTGGGGGGGACTATGTCCAGCAGTGGACGTCTTACGGCTGAAATAATGATGATGATGATGATACTTAACCGAACTCTACGCGGGTGAAGCCGGGGTCATCAGCTGGCATTCCATGTAAAAAGAGCTTTCAGATGATGCTATTTTGTCAAGCTGATGGTCTTGTTAGTGCCTGATCTCTCACCGGTCGCGACGGATTGCTGACCCATCTGACTGTGAGAGAGAGGAACAGGAAACTCCACTTTTATCTGCGTACTTTTTGCAATATAATAATATCCCCCGCACCGTTTAGGAGGGCTTTTAATGGTACCTACGAAAACTTTATTTGTAATTAAAAATATTTTTCCAAACCAACAAATTAGTTTTCAGTTCAGAAAGCTAAATTTCTAACGCAGGATAGGTACTACCGCGTTCACTGACTGTCGATCAATTTTCAACTTTGTACTCAGGCTTTAAGGGTGAAAAGTACTCACGGTGAGCACGGTAGTACGTACCTACATCTCTCGGAAAAACAAGTATGTGTTTCTGATGAATGGATTCATCGCTTTGGTGAAATGTGTATGTTTTGAACTAAACTCTTTGAAACTTCAATACCTTGAATAGCGTAGGTATAGTTCATATTTAAAGCCAGAACTTCAAAGTCGGGTGAAATCGAGTAGTGTAGTTCCGCGAATACTGACTTCAACACTCCACAGTGTTGAAGTCGATATTCGCGGAATCGTAGTATGTTTGAAAATGTAAAACGATATTCACGCTACGGGTAAACTGCTTCCAGCACTTTTCTTTCTTAGACATTTTTTTGTTGTTTTAGGCATAATGCTCATCTTTAAGTCTTCAATCTTTAGCCACTCAATGCTGAGTTGAGTTCTCTTCTAAACCTCTCCACTTTGGCTATCCGATTTCTTCCGGTCACTTTAAGATATATTAACCGGCAAACAATTTTTAACATCGTTCCTTTTTTGTCAATAAATTGTTTTAAAATGGAAAAGCCAGGATAATAATAAATTGTTTATTTGTACACAAAGGAAAAAGTAAACTTACATAACACACAGTGAAAAAGTTGTACAGCGAAGACATATTAAAATGCGAACTTCTGCCTCCTAAACTAGGCCTAAATTTCAAAAACGTTCAGCTCTAATTTCGTTTACCGATTTGTGGGCACAGCGGGTACAAATCTTAATCTAAATCGCTTTCTGATCTGCAAGAAAATGCGTTCAGCCCCACATTCAAACAAACTCAGGTAGTTGTACCCCCTCAATATTTCAAGGATCTAAAATCCCATTAACTCTCTCGGAGCACGTGAGGGATAAACGAAAGAAAGGACAAGATTGAATAGGCTATCTTTTCTCAACCATTTGCAAAGACATGCGAATGCCATTAATTTTATACCTCGTCGGCACTTTAGGCGTGTCACGTCACAGGTAGCCAATAAATTCGGAGCCATAAATCTTTTTTAACACTAAACTGAGACAGGTCAAAGTAATTTGGTGAAATGTAATAACGTTGTAACGTAAAAGTGCGGTCATTTCGGTAAGAGCCGGTTTTACGGAAGGCTTTTCCGGTTCGGATTGTACCGATTTATCGCAACTATCGCCGTTTTACGGTTTAATGGAACTTAACTATTATTAGGAGGAATGAAGTATTAGTGGGGCGATTTGGTGCTAATCGGCTCCGCTGTATTAGGTGTAAAATCAATTAGGTTCATAAAAAAACCAATGTTAAACAAGAATGATTACAAATCTACAATATTCCATTTTTGTTTCATGAAGTATTTTGTTTAGTTCTTTGTCAATGTTTTGTTTATTATCGTATCATAACTGAAAAAGAAAAATAAGTTGTTTGGTAATCAACTGTCACTGGAAACTCGTTTTAAAATCACATTCCAATACCTTTTTCTTCAATATCACTTCAAAGAAACGATTTCTTAGTTATATTAATAACGAAGCTCATACGTTCAACTACATATTTGTTAAACAATTCAGGTGTTTTTCTTAAAATATATATTTTTTTCAAAAATTTGCTTTTATGCGACAATAATGGCATAACTCGAAAAATGAGAAATACAGGACAATGTTTTTTGTAAAAATATTTTCATCGTAATAGCAATATTTTTTTGCAAACCTTTAATAAAAGAAGAAAAAGAAAAGAAGAAAGGTTTATTTTAGGTATTTCGTTATTTACTTTCGTTAATTTATATTCAACTTCAAACAACATCATAAAATCTAAATTTTTGAGTTATGTCACCTCGTCGTTGTATAATTCAATTTTCTTTTATATTCTCACTACTTACGTGACCAACTTCCACAATCTGAGGTGACGACGTCTGACTATACTTCTCAGCCAAAGCATAGTGATGTTCCTTCTTCTTATCCAATAGCCCCAGAGTCGATACCACAGCCAACACTATTCCCATAGCCACTAACAGGAACAGCGAGCATATACAACACTTTGATTTCCTCGACACTACCATCGCCATTTTTAAAAAGTTTATAGCACTTTTGTATTACAAAGTTTCTTTGGCACGAATCAGACTTTTATTTTGTTACACTATGGCGTTTCACTTAAATGTACGTTTAACTTTAATTTCTTACCAGCAAGAACTATATACTCTGTATTATGAAATGGGAATGAAGACCTAAAACAAAAGACAGCCGTTCAAAGGAGAACACTGATTTGAAAAGCGAACGCGTCTTCATCTTGTCAAAACGCGTAGGACGATCGACTGTTTAGTCTAGTACAAGGCATTTAGAATTCCTACAAACACATTAACAAAATGTCTAAAAAATGTCACGAGAACAAGACAAAAGTACTAGTCTTAAAGGTCACCTAACACGAGCTTGAAGGGTTGTTGGTAAAAAAAACCGGCCAAGTGCGAGTTGGACTCGCGCACCGAAAGTTCCGTACAAACTTATAAGTATTTTGTTATTAAAGTACATATTTACGGGTTTCAGATTATTGCCCTTGAAATGTGCTGTAAGACACTTCTTGCTGAATTTCACGATTTTATGCCAAAAGGGAGTACCCTATAGGTTTTGATTCCTTTGTGAAATCACAAAATATGGGACATAAACGGCCATCTCCATCATTATCTTTTGAACGAGTTGACTTACAAGTTTGGTTTTATTTTTTTACAGCTGAAAGAGATTGCAGACCTTAGAATTTTATATAAATTTGATGTCTCTATGCGTTCCTGAGAAAAAGGGTCTAGATAGAAAGACAGACGGACAACAAAGTGATACTATAAGGATTCCTTTTTCCTTTTGAGGTACAGACTCTCGCCGCCTGACCGCCGTCGCGAACGGACGTGCCGCTACCTGCTCGCATTTCCGCTCGCTATCAGTGTGCGTCATCGGTTCGTCACTTCCCAGTGTCATGACGTCATCAGTAGTCTCTCGACTACACCCCCGAACAATTGCTGTCTTTTTATTAAGACAGCACTTGCTCATTTTGCTTCGGATATTATTCCGACTTAACTTCCTTTGCCCCATCAGGGAAAAGTCCTCAGTTTCGAGGTTCTTGGTGGAAACCTTACGGTGCCAACGAAACCAAGAGGGTGGTGACCCAATCCTACCCGCCAAACCCCTTCAGGGCCCGGCACTCCATTGGCATCGGGAGCCAGAATCTTGGCCTTGGGGGCTACCCTAGTCAAGCCTGGTCTAGAAACACTAGTTAAATCTGACTTCGTTCACAGCAGTCACCTAGTGTCGGTTGGGAGTGTCTACCCCTTCGCACTAGAGGCCCCTTGGGGCGTAGGGCCCTGTCGCACAATAAGACTGGCGTCAGGTTCACAAGCTTAGGGCACACCAGTAGGTACTCACCTCCCTGTCATTGCACACCCGACAGAGAGGCCACACACCCCCGGGCCCACCCACCCGGGGAGTTAGGTTGTTAGGCTGTTAGGCGCGGAGCTTCACTCAATGTTTGCTAAATTTTAAATTTTAACCGACATAATGTCGTCCTTAGACGAGAAGGAAAAAGCGCTGTTGAGTTTTTTCTTCCGCGTCTTCACGACCGACCCAAATTTTGAAAAATATGGGTCGGAAATTGCTGCCATTCAGCAAACCAGCGATATCGTCACTGACTTCAGTGACGCGCTCGACAGCCCTTTGTCGCCGCCGCCTGCCGACAGAGGCTTACCGCCAGCCGTTGCCGCCGCGATTAAGGCTACTCCAAGACCCAAAGTTGTGAAACCCATTGTTTCACAAACAAAGGTCCAGCCCGCACCTGCGTCCATTGTTCCCGTTTCTGGGAACATGGGCAAAAGCTCACCGCCAGCCGTCGCCGCCGCGATTCCGGCTAATCCCGAACTCATTGTTTCGCAAACAATGGATCAGTCCGCACCTGCGTCTATTGTTCCCATTTCGGAGAAAATGGACACAACCGTACCAATCTCCGACTTGGAATCGGTTATAGATTCCTGCTCTGCTTCCTCGTCCTCAGAAGACGACTACCAAGTCGTCGGAAAGGGCAAGAGGAAGAAGGGCAAAAACTCGCAGGCCGCTTCTTCAAAGAAGCTGAAGCCCCCTCCCCCGTTGTTCATTCAGGACAAAGGGAAATGGACAGATGTGTCCAAAATGTGTAATGAGCGCCGCATTCAATATACAAGCGCAAAAAGCACACAGCAGGGGATCAAAGTGGTGGTCCCTACAACCACCGACTTCAGGGAACTAACCCGTCAGTTAATCGGAAGGCGCATAGCCTTCCACACCTACTCTCTTCCAGAGGAGAAGCCCACCCGCGTGGTGATCAGGCGGATCCCGAAGGAAATCCCCACGGAGGACATCCTCAATGACCTCCTAGGCCAGGACATCCCAGTCGCAGCCGTCCACCGCCTTCATAAGGCGAGAGGCGGAGACCTTTACGATATGGTACTGGTCATCTGTGACCCAGTAGAAGGTCACCACCCGATCTTCAAAGTGAAGTCGGTTTGCTCCCTGTCAGGCATCTCAATAGAGAAGCCCTACCGCTCAAGCGTAGTCGGACAGTGTCACCGCTGCCAGATGTACGGTCACAGCCAAGCCAACTGCCATGCGCCGCACAGATGCGTAAAGTGTCTAGGCGACCATGGCACGGCAGACTGCCCCCGTCCCAAAGACAAGTCACTTTGCACGGAGCCACCGAGCTGTGTGCTTTGCGGCCAGTCGGGCCACACGGCCAACTACCGCGGCTGCTCAAAAGCCCCCAAAGGCTCCTCCTCTAACCTGGTGAAGCGTGCAAGCGCCCGCCAACAAAGAGAAAGCCCATCGGTGAGGCTACCCTCTGCCCAGATGCCGGAGAGACTCAGCCCTCAGAGGCCCTCTCCCTGGACCACGCTGAACCACCAGAAAGCCTTCCCGGCTCTCTGTAAAGCAAAGTCCAGCCCCATCCCCGGGCTTTTAGATGCCCCTGTCCCCACTCCCGCGGCCCAAGCAAGCGCACCGGCACCCGCTCGTCCCACGCCACCCGGCCCCGCGGCCGTGGACCCCTCTCATAACGTAATTTTAGAATCGCTAGCAGAGTTAGTCACCCCCGAGGCAGACCGCATGGCGGCTGATCTCAGGGCGGCTAACACTGGTGGCGATAAACTTAAAATTATCCTCAAGTCCCTACTCAAGTTAGGCGACCTCCTCCGCAACCTTAACCTCGACTAACTCCAATGGATAATACGAGATTAACGT
Source organism: Cerastis rubricosa (assembly GCA_949152445.1). Classification (NCBI taxonomy): domain Eukaryota; kingdom Metazoa; phylum Arthropoda; class Insecta; order Lepidoptera; family Noctuidae; genus Cerastis; species Cerastis rubricosa. The sequence goes on along the minus strand of OX424542.1, from coordinate 8,215,602 downwards.
GCACCAAACCCCGATCCCTAAAATTAGGGTACTTTAATGCCAATGGCATTAGAGGCCAGCGTGATGAGATCGCCACCTTCCTCCGCGACCATCAAATTGATATCCTCCTCGTACAGGAGACCTTCCTCAAGCCCAGTCACCGCGATCCGAGAATTGCCAACTATCGCATAGTTCGCAACGATCGGTCACGTTGCCACAAGGGCGGGACTCTAATCTATTATAGGAAAGAACTGCATTGCATCCCCTTAGATCCCCCTCCCATGGAGTCTCTACTCGAGACCTCAGTGTGTCGACTAGGCATGACCGGCCATCAACCGATCACTATCGCCTCTGCGTACATCCCTCCCGGCGGCACGTCCGAGGAGCACACTTTGTTCACCAAAGACCTTGCCGTCCTCTTCGGCTTGAGCGACTCCGTTATCATAGCGGGCGACCTCAACGCCAAACACCCCGCCTGGAACAGCACGACGACCTCTGCCAGAGGACGTCACTTGTATAACCTGGGCGAGTCCCTCAACTTCGATCCCATCGCTCCTATGGAGCACACCCACTATCCCCACGACCCCGACCAACGTTCGGACGTTCTCGACATAGCGCTTCTCAAGAATGTCAACCTTGAGTTGCATTCCATCGAGACTTTACATGAGCTTAACTCAGATCATCGACCAGTGCTCATGCACTTAGTTCCTCGCTCGGGTCCTTCTGACCCCAGCCAGCCCCCGCCGACCCAAGTGATAACCGACTGGAGGAAAGTCAGCGAAAAGCTGAAATCCACCACGTCGCCTCACCTGGAGGCCATCCCCGACCACATAGTCTCAGTCGCAGACACGACGGCCGCCATCAACTCGTTTACAGAACACGTGCAATCCGTACTGAAGGACTGCTCACGGGAAGTCCCAGCAATGAGCGATCAACGCTGGATACTACCCGCTGACATACGTGAACTGATAAACGAAAAGAACGCGGCCATCCGTGCCTACAGCAGCTTTCCCTGCGAGGCAAACAAAGCCCACATGCGTAATTTACAGCGTGCTGTAAAGGATCGCACCAGTGAGTTTCGTAATAATCAATGGGAAAAAACGCTAAGCGAACTCGAGCCTACCCACCTAGCCTTCTGGCAGCTGCAACGCAAGATGCGCTCCACCGAAGAGGCTTCGATGCCTCCCCTCACCCGTCCCGATAAGAGCGTCGCATTTGACGACTCTGAGAAGGCCGAATGCCTAGCCGACAGCCTGGAGTCCCAGTGCTCCCCCAGCTTACAACCAGTAGACAAGCGACATCTCGATGAGGTGAACGCATTCGTCGAACGTAAAGCCGCCCTGCCCCCCGAAGAAGACCCTGATGATCCTCTGCCTCCGGTCACAGCTGACGAAGTGCAAGACATCATTAACAAACTTCAACCGCGGAAAGCACCCGGCTCCGACGGAATCACCAATAGGGTGTTCAAACTCCTCCCCGCTCAGCTCGTCGTGTTAATGGCGGCCATCTTCAATGGCGCCCTGAGCAACAACGCGTTTCCCCAAATATGGAAAGAGGCCACTGTCATCGGTTTCGCCAAGCCAGGCAAACCCAAGTCTGAGCCTTCGAGCTACAGACCTATCAGTCTCCTGAATGCACTCGGTAAAATCTACGAGAGACTTATGTATAAGCGACTCAAAGACTTCGCCGAGGCTAAGAGTCTCATCCCCAACGAACAGTTCGGCTTCAGGACCGGACACTCTTGCATTCAACAGGCCCACCGCATCGTAGAACACCTGAGCGCTGGCTTCCAGCGTGGAGCGATGACGGGTGTGTTGTTTTTCGACATAGCAAAGGCATTCGACAAAGTCTGGCACAACGGCTTATTATATAAGCTGTACAAACTGGGAGTGCCGGACCGTCTCGTGCTCATCTTACGAGACTTTTTGTCGGATCGCACCTTCCGCTATCGCATCGGGAAGGCACTGTCTTCCCCCCATCCCATTAGAGCCGGAGTCCCTCAGGGCTCCCCGCTCTCTCCCCTTATCTTTACGCTGTTCACCAGTGACATCCCCAAGAGCAAGAAGGCACAGCTAGCCCTGTTTGCGGACGACACGGCCATCTATTACACTGGCTATAGTCACGACGCTATTTACAGCACCCTCCAAACCTCAGCCAACGTCCTAGGCGCTTGGTTCCGGAAATGGAGAATCGAGGTGAACCCCGACAAGAGTCAGGCAGTTCTTTTCTTTAAACCGCGTAAAAATAAGCCACTCGCGCTCAGCCCGATCACTATGTATGGTAGGCCTATCCCTTGGGAGAAGCAAGCCAAGTACTTAGGAGTCTTACTTGACAACCACCTGTCTTTCGCGGCGCACATCAAAGCAGCTCGCGACCGAGCTGCCTTTGCTATGGGTAGGCTTCATTTCATGATCTCGGCAAAAAGCAAATTGTCACTCAAGTGCAAGTTGCGCCTTTATACCGCGGTGATCCGCCCCATTATGACGTACGCTTGCGTCGTGTACGCTCACACCAAGCCTAAATACATCCATAGGATGCAAACCTTGCAGAACCGGTTCTTACGTAGAGTCACGGGAGCCCCTTTTTATGTCCGTAACGACCGTCTACACGTAGACCTTAGAATGCCCACCGTCCTTCAGTTTATGAAACGTCTTTCGAAGCGTTTCTTCGATAACGCCAGTAAACACCGTAATCCCCTGATCGCAGCGGCCGCCCGTTACGAACCCTCGCGCATTAGTACAGTACGCCGTCCTCGGCATACCCTCGTCACTCCCGATGATGCTATCACACTCCTCCAGGAGAGTAGCAAAGAGACTAGCACTCTTAAAAAGTACAGACACAAACCGCCGTCTTTCCGACCTCGCCGTCGAGGTCCGTCGCGGCGTCCCGGTCCATGCCCTCCCCGACCCTCGCTCGAGCCAGCCCGCGATGCTGTGCCAGTAGTTTTAAATCAGCCCCTAAATAATGATATCACTCAGATCCAGCCTGTCCCCATGCAGTCCTCCCCAGCGACGCCCTGAGCCGAGGCTCGTACCCCACAGGGGGTGCCCTCAGCGTATAGTCGCTTAGTTTGTAAGTTTTTATGCCCTGGCTGGAGGCCTTACTCTTAAGGCACCCACAGGATAGTCCGGTTAAGCAGACGACAACCTCCTAGGTTGAACTGCGAGATGCCATTCATAAAAATAAAAAAATAAAAAATTGAGGTACAGAACCCAAAATGGTTGCTAAGAATGCTTAGTTCGAACGAGCCTACAAGACTTGAATTGTCAGTAAGATTGTTCCCTTTACTTAACGGTACCAATTTAAAGAGCAAGTCAGACCATGATTTATGTAAGACAGTGTTAGACTTACTTTGTTGTAAAATTGTAAGGTAGAAACCCGATTCGAAACTGCTATGGTCTAGCGGTTGCAAGCATGACTGCTAAGCAAGAGATCCAAGGTTCAATTCCCTGGTTGGGCAAAGTGTTGGATTTTTCCATTAAGAACTTCTCAGTGTCAGCCACGGAGTCTGAATGTCTACGTGGTTGATAGAAATGGAATCGCGCCCAAATAAATTGGACATAAACATGACTCATGACCCGAGGTCGGAATTTGGTAGAGTTATTTATGTACTTACACTGATTTCATACAGCGAAAGAATAAAGTGGATATGCCTCAAATCCCGAGATTTATTTATTTAAAATTATTAGATTTATTTATAAGTGCAGAAAAAGCCCGTGATTTATTAAATAAAACAGTTATTTACTTTTACACAATTTAAACCATCCGACATCGGATGTCCAAAGTTGCAAAATTCCAATGCGCACACGCAAGGGAAGATCCATATTAATATCAACATTTCGATGCAAGTACAAAAATAACTCTACCTAATTCCGACCTCTGGTCATGACCGACGAAATGCAGTTGTACTGTGTTATTTGTAATGTTAAACCCGATAAATTTTCTCGTCAACATTTTATATCGTCACAAAGATTTGTAACATTAAAACCTACAAACTTGACCGAGAGACTTGAACATTTTCCGCCTTCCGATACAAAGGCAGATACTTCAAATTTCTTCGGCCTCGCTCTTCAAAGCTTATTAGAAATTTTAAGCGTTGAAAAAATCCAATATTTGTAGTATGAGAGGTTCTCGTACAATTCATTGAACCTTAGCAATATATTTTTCAGATTTTGATGGAATCAATTTTTAATTTGTATTAAAAACCAGAACCCCGCGTTGTGTAGATCCTACTTCCTACTAATATTATAAACGCGAAAGTTTGTAAGAATGTATGTTTGTTACTCTTTCATGCAAAAACCACTGAATGAATTTTGATGAAATTTGGTATGTATATAGCTTATACCCTGGATTAACACATAGGCTACTTTTTGTCTCGGTCTGCGCGGGTGAAACCGCGGGGCGCAGCTGGTTATAAATATAACTGTTCCGTAAATATGTTTTGTTTTTTCTTTTAGTATATTGGCATCTTGTTTTTTTAAAGGTATATTCATTCATGTAATCTGTATCATTTAATTGTGCTTCTGTGTGTTGTGCTATGTTTTTGTGTGCACTGAATAAATGATGTATCTGTTGAGCAGGAAAAAACCTTGGCAGGTTGATCTGCGAGTGGCCATTAAAAAAAAAAAGATGTTTCTATCTATCTACATACTCTTATAGGGAGAAAAAGAGGAAGAGACGGTAAATAAATAACGCCTTTTTTAAGAGATCAAAATAACATAACATCACGCCCGTAATCCCCGAAGGGTAGGCAAAGGTGTGCCTAATAGAACACCTACATTTCCCCAGTTTTCTTTAAACCTTTTAGAATAGAGGGTTAGCTTATTGCCTTTTATTCTCGCACAAAACCAGACTCTATGACTACTATTGAAAAAATCTAGGTGGAAAAACCCAATAACACATTGCCCAACACGCTAATCGACCCCAGGACCTCATCAACTGTCGCGCGACTACTTGACCAACGAGACATAGAATGTGTCGGAATTCGTATACATCAATGTCCGTCACTCAGACACTATCTGCTGCTCAGTGTGAACTCAAATACTGTCTACTCTACTGACTCTAGATAAATTAGGTACGCCAGATCAATGCATTACTGACATTCCAGCTTCTGTCTTGATAATACCCTCGTTAATCCCTTCAAACTACATAAGCTAGATGTCCTAGGGGATTACGACCGCAATTCAGCGGATAGCGGGATATGTTTCAAACTGAGAAATTTAAACCTTCAAAAGGACTGAAATGGTGGAGGATTTGTTGTTTTAAAAGTTAGGCCCGATAGTTCCAATATTAGAAATAAGCCGTAAGATACCAAAAGACTAAGTAATATATTATAATTGTTTCATTTCTGTCTTTGAGTTGCAGATTAACAATCAACATTTGAAACGGAAAACATCGTGAGGAAACCGGCATTTTCTACAATTATAAATTCGAAGACAAGTGACATCTACCAACCCGCACTGGGCCTGCATGGTTAATTACTGCCTATTCCCTCTCATAGAGAGGAGGTTTGTGTCTTAGCAGTGGGAACATTACAAGCTATTTATGCTTATGTACTTATCTTAATCAACAGATGGCCCTGGCATGTCATAAAACCGAAGATATGGGACACACAGTTTTTAACTCGCTTTGACGTATGACTCATGATCATGAAAACTTGAAAAAGTTGCTGATAATTGAAACAAAGCTATGGGTATATCGTCTTCAATAAAAAATACAACAGCATTTTTTCTTGGCGACTTACGAGTAAGTCACTTTCTTTATTGACTTTTTTCAAAGACTAACATTCCATAATTAACTATAACCGTTGATATATTTCGACTTGAAAGTGGACACACTGGATACTCTTCCCATAGGCATCCCTCGCAGGCAAATACAAAGTCGATCAAGGCAACATTACACGAACTGCTTCAACACAATTATGTCCTATTTCAGTCTTCAGTCGATGACAGCTATTCAGACAGTGCGGTCTACAAAGCTATTCAGGCCGTCTGCACTTCAATGTCAAAGCTGGAATCAATGCTAGGGAGATGAATGAACTGGGGGTAGTACGGGAGTTGGGTTTGATATGGGTGTAAGCATGTATCATTAGGGTTTTAAGAAAGGACTTGTGTAGTTGCATCTGATGTAGGATTTAACAAATGTGATGTGAAGCAATTTCTACAGGCAAAGTAGCTGCCTCGTCTGTTACTATTTTACTAAAACATAATAAGTAGATGCGAACTTGGTCTACGAACGTGGTCCAATATAAAATTCTGAGTTTTGTTTTGTTCAAATTTAGACGGGTTGTAAGGGACGCCGACGACAGAAAATTTTCATTGATAATAAAAAAACAGCTGTTCCATTTTTACCGTGTAGGTATTGCACTTTTGTAGAAAACAACAGATTAAAAAAAATACCGAGTAAAAATGTCTATGTGGGGGGGTTCAGAATTATTACTGAGTATGTGGTAAGCGTCGCTGGCCTGTGGACGGTGAGTAATTAATGGGCTAGCTCATCGTCCGTCCGCCTTGTCATCGTCGTGCCGACGCGCGACGGCGCGTTCGTGTTCCACGCGCGCCATAAGGAGATGTCAGCAAATCGGAAGGGGTCCGAGAGGGCCGGTTTTAGTCAGTACAATTTTGATACTCCCTTCCGCTCCGCCCAGACCGAGAGGGGGTCATTTGATGATTTCCCAACCGTAAAAAAAAGTAGGTTGGTGGTTAGCGTTTTCGCGTCAGTGTCCCTTACACCTCGTATCAGAGTTTAAAGTTTACAATTTTAAACTCTAACGTACTATCTTTATCTATACTTATATGGAAATAGTAATAATCGAAATTATTTACTTTAGCTAGCCGTTATCTAGGGTTTGAAGTTCCAATTCCCTTCATTGTTTTGTCCAATCAATTAAACACAAGTCTCGTTTATTTAAGTACCCACCTGAATCTAAATTTATTATTCAATTAACGTTTTTCAGTAATAATGGCCCATTCAATTCTAAATTAAGTTCGGATATTCGACACCGACGTCGTCGCTCAAACTGGCCAAGCGCCTACTAAAATGTGAAAAGCAATTTTGTATTCTATCAGTGCTACGTAGATAAAGTGTAAGGCGCTTAGCCGTTGTTTTAGCGCTGCATAACAAATTGACAGCGTAGTTTAATATTCAATTTGCTGTCTTAACCCCGGGTTGATATCTAGTAGACGTTAAACTGTTGTAGTGTTCCACTGAAACAGGGTAGGGTACTAGTTTAGTGGCTCATTTAAGCTTAGAATCAAATCAAAGCATTTATTGCATACATGTTGTACACATAACAGATGGTCGAATAAATAATGCACAATTATGAACCCTGTCAGGCACAGCAAATTTTGAATATTGAACCGAGGAAGAGCGCTTCTCTAATTTTCCTTGTAATAACAATATAAACAAGAAAAAAAAGAGTAATACAATTATTATTTCGAATTATTTTATATTCGATTTACTATTTTATATTACCGTTTATTTATTAAATAATGGTTTATAGAATGGAAGGTTGGAGAAAAATTCAGGAATTAAGAGAGTATGAACACAAATCCAAGAATTACAACAAAAGAAATATTAAGATTGATGTATCTGTTTAAAAGTAACATCTTTTCACCGATTGCATATTAAAAGTATACTATGGTACATATAATAAAAAATAAAAAAAAAACTAATACATTTTTCTCTCTGTTAGTCCCGGCTGCATTGATTTTCACGGGACTTAAACAGCCAAATAGTTTAGCTGATGTTATAAGGAGTAACTTCGGGTTCCGAGCAAAAAAAAACCAAATCCGAATCAAATAGTGAACATTTTTATAACAATTGTAAGCAGATGAATGCCACGAGCATCTGCTAGATACAAATACATCAATTAAATGCACTTATTAATTCCCTAATAATACCTAAATTAATATAGGTATGTAACCAGCGTCCATTGTATACAGGTTGCTCTAGTGGGGTATTTAAGTACCAATTTGAAAAATCTCTAGTTATCTACGTATATAGACTCAAGTTTGTTCTTATTGCGAAATCGTACAAATCAAATACAGGATGTACCCATTTTTCTTCTCTTATTTGTAAAATCTGTGCCAATCTTTAATCTTCACGATCTACGACTGTACGTAATCGAATCCTTATCGTCCCATGCGGTTCTAAATAGAACGAAATTAATAATGGAATGGTTCTTTTATTGCTATTTTTACACAAATGGGTTAAAGATGTGCGAGTTATACATAATTATAGGTACATCTCTGTTTGATCTTTTCTTTCAGACGTCATATTATGTTATTTTATGTTGAAGACATGACCAGCTTGAAAAAATATAAAATCATCATCATTCTCTTGCCCTTATCCTAAAAAAATAAAATATACAGCATTTATTTCAGAAAAACTCAGACAAGAAATTTCAGCGGTGCGTGTCTTGGGTTCAAACTTGAGACCTATGACTGCTGCTAACTATCTAAATCAACAAATAGTCATCCTCATCGTATTAGCCTATAATGTTCCCACTGCTGGGACACAGGCCTCCTCTCTATGAGAGGGAGTAGGCTGTAATCCACCACGCAGGCCCAGCGCGGGTTGGTAGATGTCACATGTCTTGGAATTTTTAGTTCTAGGACATGCCGGTTTCCTCACGATTTCTTCCTTCACCGTTTTTGAGGGCAGCGGTGATGAAATAAATTACACAAAGTAATGCGGCTGCTTGGGTTCGAACTCACGGCTTACTGGTCGTAAGTCGAGGCTGCACCACTGAACCACCGCTGCTCTCAACAAATACGACGATTCAATGACCATTTTTGACATGATTTAATTACTACACTAGGGCTCCAGTTTTCACAAAATCCTCGAAAGTGACACATCAGAATTCATCCATTTCATTTCGCTATTTCCCAGCAATTCAATAGAACTGAATTCTCGTTTGCATATCTGTTAAATCAAATCTTCCCTCCCACATACGTACTATGTAAGTGGTATTTCAGTCTGTTCAACGGTTTTATTACGCAGGTATCGATACATTAAAAGTATCGTGACCCCAATTCCCGAGATTTGGCAAAGTGATTGATCTGCACTCAACGATTGACGCATTTGTGACTATTTTAAGACTAACTGGAGTAAAGAGAGTGAATTGGAAAGAAGGCAAGTAGGTGGCAGAGGTTAAGTCAAACATTTTATAATTTTGAAGGCTGTGAATAATGTTGAGACGATCGCAACTCAATATAGACTAGATCCACTTTTATATAATTGGCAAAAAAACTTGAGAGACTTTTTTATGTGCCATTTGGGTTAAAAAGGTTATTGAACTTTTTGCCAATCAGTTTTACAGTAGTTCAGTGCGTTGCATAACTTGATTATACACGGTGAATTTTGAAGACGGCGCAGAAAGAGCCCGTTGAAGCTTCAGGAAAAATGACAACTGTTAAGGCACCTGCCTATATACCGTCTCCAAAAACCACCCTGTATACATAAGTGGAAATGAATTAGAAAGGCTTTATCACTCTTGATTATGTCTTACAAACAAAAAAAAAAAAAAAACAAATGAGTGGGCTCGATTTATATTAGATAATTTTAAAAGACAGACAGACCCTCTACACTGAGTGGAGAGTAGAACTGTGTCCACGCTGTGAAAATGTTATGTGAACAATCACTTTAACATTTCCACTTTGATACATTTGGAACAAATTACATAGACTAACCATAATCTTATTGCTCTCTGACGCGGAGACAAGAAGCATGTTCTTAGAAAAGAAATCAAAAGTGAAATATGTACGCTGAACCAAAGTGATTTTTTTTGTCAAAATATTGAAACAGAACACTCCAAGCAAAACTAGTTCCAATGTACTCAACCATAAAGTTGTAAATACGATGAAGTGTTGAATTTTCTCCCGTTGACGGCTTCTTTTCAAAAGAAAATCACAAAGCACTACACACATGTCGAAATTGTTGACAGATTAAGCCAAAATAGATTGGATTTTACCTGTTTGATATTAAGGTAAAATAAATATAGAATACCGTCATATTACTGTAAGAAATCAAATCATGTGGACTCTATTTTTTCATGAAAAGAATAAAAAAAAACTATTTGTAAGGCTTAAGTGAAAATATAGAATTCTGGTAAAGTAAGGAAATAGATGGGTAGAAAGGTTCAATATTCCATATGAAGACCAAACCAAAAGGTATATTTTTCACAAAAAAAGTAATCATAGGTATTATATAAAAAATATTTTAAAAACGTGTAAAACATTGTAGAAAATCACTTGGCTTCTCTTAGCACTGAATCGGACTTGGCTTATAACATTTTCTCAAATATAACCTCATTGGTAAAAATGTAAAATACACATATATGAAGTTTTAAGTAAAAAAGTTTGAAGTACGTTATCTCAAGCTCACCCATGATTAATTTCAGACAACGTAAAGTACATACGAATTATGCGTTTTATTCACATAAAAGAGCCCTGTATCTTAGCAGTTGAAACTTAACAGTCTAATTGTAACAATACCACAAAATAATTTATACTATAAGGAGATGATGATGTAAAAAATTACCATAGAAAGAAATAAAAACGGACGGACTAAATTAATTACTAACGCACCCACAAAACCGACGCTAAAAAGGGGAACCAAAACTATACCAAACGGAAGGTACAAAACCGTCAAATAAGTCTAAGATTCTGCCTTCAACACACATCACGAAAAAAAAATACTCGGATATTTGGTAGCGCGTAACTTCGTTCGGAATCCGCGTGCACGCGGGCCGGCTTCGCTCTCTTGTTACTGAAATCTTGGAGCATCAGCTGTTCACATCGATACCGATGGCGTCGTCTCGTCTCCCAATCTGACCCCGTTGTCTGGAAGCCTAGTTTCCGTAACCGAAGAATTGTATGGCGCTTGTTATGTAAGGAGTCGATTTGTAAAGTTTGCTGAGATTATTGACTTGTTAGAAATAGGCCATAGCATTCATTCCTTCAATTATTCAACAATACTTGGTCATTTAGGGACAAATTAGGTTGCGGTGTTATAAAAGGTGTTAAAACTAATTGATTTTGCATTTTGAACTCTATTTCTTTCACATTTGATATGGGACTACCAATCAATCATGTAAAGTGACTTCTGAAGCATTCTCGACCATCCTAGACAATGCTTGCGACGTCAATTGACTTGCTAAAACAACCGCCGCCCGCAATATGAAGGCATCCATAAGCTATAGTACCTACATTACTGCCGCGGTCTATAATGACTACTTTGCTGGTCGCGCTGATTATGGCCGACAGCGCAGCATAGCGCAGCTCCAGGCCGACACAGCGGGGTCAGCGTGCAGCACTTGATGGACGGCGAGGACAGCAAGGGCTGGAATGATGGCCAAGCTGAAAGGCCTAGAGCGTAGCTAGGCTAGCTCGAGGCAATCATAGCATGACCAGCGAAGTAGTCATTGTGGGCTAAGGTTTGTATAGTGCTTTACTCAAAAATGCAAGTACCTAATCTAAGTAAAACCATTAAGTAACTTAAATAAAAAATATATTAATTAAAATTTTCGCTGAGCCGCGCTTTTGTTACATCTTTGTTTTTTTTAGGGTTCCGTAGTCGAATGGCAAAAAACGGAACCCTTATAGATTCGTCATGTCTGTCTGTCTGTCTGTCTGTCTGTCTGTCTGTCTGTCCGTCTGTATGTCACAGCCACTTATTTCCGAAACTATAAGAACTATACTGTTGAAACATAGTAAGTAGATGCATTCTGTAAACCGCATTAGGATTTTCACACAAAAAAAGAAAAAAAACAATAAATTAAGGGGGTCCCCATACTTAGAACTGAAAACCAAAAAAAAATTTTTCATCAAACCCATACGTGTGGGGTATCTGTGGATAGGTCTTCAAAAATGATATTGATGTTTCTAATATCATTTTTTTCTAAACTGAATAGTTTGCGCTAGAGCCAGTTCCAAAGTGGTAAAATGTGTGTCCCCCCCCCTCTAATTTCTAAAGTAAGAAGAGGAAAATTCTGAAAATATTTAGGATTGTAGAACGTAAAAAAAACTATCAACGAAAATTGGTTTCAATAAGATATGATGTTCAGTTTTTGAGATATGGGACTTTTTCATCAAACTGCAGCAGTTACTTTGTTTTTCATAAACATACTATGAATAACAAATTTAGTTTTGCGGTTGTGTGGAAGTTTACTAACTAATACTACTAACTAATGAATGACAGTTCAAAATATTGTTATTATATTGTTTGGAGCTATGGAACCCTGTGTGCGAGTAAGACTCGCACTTGGCCGGTTTTTTTTTTTGAGCAATGGTTGTTGGAACTAAACAGCCTAATATGGAATAAAATCTTTTTGTACCTATCTCTATAGATATAACAGCTGTGTTCTTAATAAACCCTTTTTGGATTTGATTTTTTAAAACGTTGAAACGTCAAAATAGCGGCCGCCAAAACATTGCCGGCCTGTTAGAGCGGCCAGCAAAACTTTGCCGGCCGCTCCTTGAAACAGAACGGCAAGGTCGACTTTGCTCAAACAAGGTTGTCAAAATAATGACCACATTACATGCATTTTTGAGTAAAGAAGATTTTCTTGATGGCTTCATTACGTAATTTGAAAATATAACTATTTTTTTGTGTATGTGAAAGATTGTTTGCAGCTCGTAATGATGCTCTTTCAACAAACAGTGGAAAGGTAAATGCACTTTTCAGAACCGTAATACCGCATCTGGATATCGTCACACTAATTTTGGAAGTTTTTGTTATGAAGCTCCTGTGATGTAATGAGGTAACTATATTAGGTAGCTGATCATTATCTAGGGCAAGTAGTTATTTGGATTGATGCATTAATCGATTTCTGTCCTCATATTACCAGATCATTTGTAGAAACAGGAGTCGATTTCCATAATTTTACTACTGTTCTGGTACTGGGCAACTTTATGAGATTCAATAACAGAGGCGCCAGTTTGTCTAGCAGGACAGTTCATAAGTCATGCTCTATTAACTTTGATTAATCATACTCCCAGCCGGAAAATAGTAAAACTGGATAAGACAAGCATTTTCCAAAGGATCAATAGAAGTAACCCCTATTGTACATAGTTCGATTTTAGTGGAAATATCCATATCAAAACACAGGTGTCCGTCAATTTCTTTGTCTTATTCTTCAATAGAAGAAAATTCAGCTTAACTTCTATTATTGCCTCATAATAGAAAACATGGCGAAAATAGACAACGACAAAGAAAGTTTATGTTTTTTATTAAGCGTAATCTTCAGAACTTATCCTGGAACAGCACTAAGCCTTATCTCTAGGTGGCAGTGGTAGTCGCTTAGTTTACGGCACTTAGCTCCCTTGGGGAACTCTATTCTAAACTAAGTAAAGGCTCATTTTACAGCAATAAAGAAACAATAAGAATGTTTAGGGTTTGAGTAGAATTTGTTGTGTATATGGAAAACATTAATAAGCTCCGTGATAGATATGGTATTTAGCTTCATCGGGTTAGACTGAAAGCTAACCCTAACGTATTTGAGAAGAGACTAGGCAAATGATGAATTTTCCCACGGCTGAGATACACCCCTCTTCTCTAAGAGAAGGAGTGACCTACCACCCGGACCAGGGTGGGTTGGTAAATGTCACATGTCTCCAATTTTTGGAGTGAAATCGTATGAATAAGTTGTCATCGTCTTGACAATTTGAAATCTTTTTGACATTACAGAAATGTTGATTTTTCTGTAAATGGCTAGCCGGCTGAAAGCCGACACCAGCGTAGTTGGAAAAAAGCTAGGAAGATGATTATGACTTGAAAACTCAAAACATCTCAAAAACTTTGGATTCGGAAGAGCAATCATCAAAAAACTAATAAACAATAAAAAAGCAATGACTTGAAGAATAAACCATAATATGAGAAAACAAAAATAAACGGTAACTGAGGAGATGATAGCAAAAATAATTTATGAAACAGGGATCAAAATAAAGAGAGTAAGTAATACCACAACTAATAAACGAACGAAACATCCAACATACAAGATTTTCAACATGTATGTTAAGCTTTGAAGCTTGGCCCAATATTGTTCCATCAACAGAGACTTATTACCTAAAGGCTTTATTTAAATGATACACGAAGAACAAGATGATGATATACGAAAAGGAAAGAAGGCTAGTTACATAAATCTTGTAATTTCTTTACTGTATGCATCGTTTGTTGTTCTATGGAGCATATCGCTCGATAATGGCGGCGCCGCGATGTCTTCGCTACCGATATCACTCAAATGCCTTGTTAGCTGTACTGGTTAAAACCTACTATATACAATATTGGCTTTTAGTAAGACACTGGGGAGGGCTTTTTTTTAATAAAGACCTCTTTTCATCTTGTTTGAGTCTGATTGCTACATTTTTATCTTTGATAGGTTTACTTATAATTACATTGATGGTCAATTCAGTCAGAAGTAAATAAGCTTGTTCATGATGATCTATTTTTTTAAAAGTAATTTTTAAATTTTTGTTTGGCGGGAAATTGCACAACATTGAGTTAAGTCGAAGGACTCCATTCCTTTGACTTGCCTTTAATGCTGGCGAGGGATAAGATTAAAAAAATAATAAAATAATCTTTAGTGTTTTAACGAACTCGTGGCGCCATCTATAAACAAGTCTCTCTTATCCATTTGTTTACAGATTTTTACGAATGTTTTAGCTTATTTTTAAACTTTGTGTTATCTAAACTAATTATTTAGCGCTTTAAAATTTATTTAGCCTCAATCAAAGTCTAGACAAGCATGAAGCCTCCCACATAAATCTTAGACTGAATTCTAAAATTTTAGTGATGTAACTTTAGTTTATTGTTATTTTTCTCGCATTCCCCGCACTACGGCGACTAGTCAATAGGCCAGGCGCCTCTCAGTCTGCAGAACTGACCCAGTTATCTCGGAATACCGCAGTGTGCCGACTACCCTCTAAACAGCGTTTTTACATCGCCCCTAGAGTACAGTCATGTTTATTTATCTGCCGCAAATTAAAAGTTTCAAAGTGAAATACTGCTTCTTTGCCATAAAACACCAGTAACGCAAATTAACGTTGTAAAGTTTTATTTGTTTCAATTTAGTTTCTGGTGTTACACACGTGTTCTTTTTTATTGTTCTTTTTTTATTTTTTTATTTATTTATTTAATTAAATTACAATACAGAGGTGTTACTTAAGACTAAACTCGCCAAACTTTTACGTTTGATGGCGAGAGGCGCTCTTTTATATAACAGTGAACCACCTTATGTATATACTAACTAATTGTATATTAAACTTACTTATTATATTATGTTATGGCTAAATCTTTCTACAATGTGTTTATTTCTGGTTGCAATCCTGTATAATGTTTTTTTAATTTTATCTTGAGTGATCCTTTACTAATTTTTACTTTTTCTCTTAATAAATCTATTTTGTTAAATACTTTAGGTACCAAATACTTAGATGTTCTCTTACCATAATAATTTGTTATTTGTGGTTGAATCAGTTGGTTCTCTCTAACCCTACGCGTGTTGTACTTGTTTTTAACATTAACTTTATATTTATCACAATAATAATATTCCAGACCTAACAAATATTCTACTTTTTTATCTATTGGTAATATTTTACAAATGGGAAATAACTTATCATACTCCTTGTTGCACTTATCTTTAACATTTTTCGTTACTAGAAACTTTATCAGTCTTATTTGTATATCTTTAATATCTCTTAAATATGTAACAAAGGTTCGCCCGTAGACAAGGAGTCCGTAACTTATTAGCGAGTCGGCAAGTGCGAAATAAACTACTCTTAACGTCTGCTTGTTCAATACATTTTTTAAATGGTAAAACTTACCTAGCACCGATCTTAGCCTATTGCAAATGTCATTTACATGTAATCTCCAGTTAAAGTTCTTATCTATTGTTAGACCTAAATATTTAAACTTATCAACATATTCCAATTTTGGAAGGTGACTAACATAAAGCAATACCTAAACGAATGCCTAATTAAAAGTAAATTGCTAGATGTAAGTATTAATTAGTCGAGTATTCGGCATTAAGTTGTCGCTTCGTTTTGGTGAAAACGAGAGTATGTTTTTCAGTATGGCTACTACAAACTTAAGGTACACCCTTCATAAACGTCAAAAACTGTAGAAGAACGTGTCACATGACGTTACCATCAATAATTTTAACGTCATTAATAAAGTAAGTAGATCGGAAATAAAACCAATAGAAATCACTACGACAACCCTTTAAACCGTCAAACTATGAACTATTTTAAGCACCAATCGATAGTCGATTCTATTTGGGATGGGCTATTCATTACTTTTGTTTTATTCAGACATCTAAAGAAGGTTAGGACAAGTTTTTTAAAGTTTTCATGGAATACATATAAGTTAAAATGTAATGTTTATTCAAAATTAATGTTCTACCTTCAATACTTTAATTTGTAACTTGTTTATCAACAAACTTTAACAACTGACATAAACTTTATGGGTTATCAACACTTGACACCAACAAAATTAAAACTTCGCTGCCATTATTAAATCCCCAAATTCGAAAACTGGCTTACATGAACGCGGTTAATTAATGCACTCCTAATTTGAAATTCAAAATACGTTCGTAACTGTCATTTCACTGGGAGCCACGTGACCATCATGGCGGACGCACCGGCGTGTCACGCGCATTCGGTTAACGTCACTTCACGTCACTCACGTCAGTGTCACGTCGATATGACACGTTGGCTATGACACTATAACTATGTATATTACGTGCGCGCCCCGCAACCGACCGATCTAGACTGAGATGTAATCCACTTCTCTCGCTATACACTTGCCAAAATATACGTGAAGGATAAAAACGCCATTGTATCACAAACTACGGTACATTAAATTAGGACGAAGTTCGAACGAGGATGGACTTGTTAAGGTAACAAGTTTTGTGCGTTGTCTCTATTTTTGTCGGGATAAGTACCTAGTTGGGTTGATTATGTGCCGAACTGCCCGTACTGCCGAAGATGCGGTCGTGGTGTGTCCGATAATAGAATAAACTATCTTTAGGTGGAGGCAGATCTTATCCTTTTGCCAAACTCTGTTATGTAAACAAACTACTTAGTGATAACATTATCTTGCGGTTACTTCGTTCGAGTTGATGATTGAATCAAGTTTAACTAAACTCGAATTTGTCTCTGTTTGTTTACATTTCGAATTGATTTTCATTTATTCAAAATTACTATATAGGTAGTTTGTTTTACATTAACTATCTCAAAAATATCAATAAAACTCCTTCGAAGAACATTTACCAAGTCCCTTACCAATTATTTCGATAGAATTGCGGTTTACACTTCGTCTAGATTCAGAACATAAAAGTTGTGCCCAAAAGTTACTCGGTCTGACTAGTCTCGAGTCAGTGTTACTTCAAATCAAGTTCACATCTAAACCAACCGTCTATAAAGTTATACTAGAGTAGATAGACTAACTTTTCTAGTTATTGCATTGAGTTATGACTAAAGTTTCATGCACAGATATGTTCGGTGATGACTTCTATAAAAGCTTTGATCAAATATAACTCTTGAGACTAGTTTTTGTCGCGTGATTTGTGAGAAAAAGGTTAGTGGCCATTTTGGCTAACAATAAAATGGAAACATTAAAATATCTAAAATACAAGAATGCAATTTTATTCGAGCTTTAATTTACTTCTAAAGATCAATTAATAAATAAATTTATAACAATTTCCAAAAAAAAATTAGACCAGTCTTTCGAATTAACAAAAATATTAATAACACATATACAGCGTGTTTTGCGAAAAAAGAAAAAAAAATCCTTCAGTGGAAGTACCAGCAACCGTGTAAAGGATAAAGGAACAGCAACTTAATATAAAAATTATCCGTAAGAAATACTATCTTCTAAGGGAATAATTGGAAAGGAAGAGAGGATTCTAATCAGCTGATTACAGACAAACTAGATTAACGTGTAATCACGGTAATCTCTGATTTCTTACTTAACCTATGTTAGTACTTAAGAGCATTGTTTCACTTAAAATAGTCCGATATGATTTATTTTTTGTCATAATATTTTGAAGGCCCGGGTTCGATTCCCAGGTAGGGCAAGGCTGGTGTAGTATAAGGTTCACCTCTGCCTAACAACCTATTCGGGTTAACAAAGGCGTGAAGTTATTTAATGTTGTTTTTAAACTTTATCCTATATTTCTTTTTCTGGTTTGATTTCGCTTCCTTTGGCATGTTTAGTGTGTTTTTGTTGAGGGTCAATTAAATCTGTCCTCATACTGTACTCGGTAAAAACCTTGGCAAAAAGCTGTAGGGCCTGCTAATTTTTTTATTTGAAATTGACAACGAAAAAGAACACGAATGTAGAAAAAAAAACCAAATTCCTCTAACGTATTCCAATTTCAACCGTTGAGTTTGAATTTGCACTAGCATTTTAAAGTCATCTTTTCCAACGTGCCAGCTAGATTTTTTCGTGAAACCTTCGCACCTGTAGTAATGTTTTACTACGAGTATGAAGCAATCTCGCGCCGTTCAGCTCAGTGTTGGTAGATTGAGTATTTCCCTTTTTTTGGGGAAAATTTGGTATTAGGGGAAATTAATAGTAGGAGACATTTCCGGGGAATATTCGCCAAGCGTAGATGTAACAAAATTAAAAACTATGGTAAGAAGAAAGATATATTTTACAGGTAGATTAGTAATACGTAATAATATGGTATGGTGTCGTGCGTGAACTGGAACGGGCAATACAGACACAGAATTCAATACCAAGTGGTACATTTTGTGAATGAATATACTTTTATCTTACATTTGTTTTATTTCTTGATTAAAAAAAAAAAACGAATGGGTTAACATATTGGGAAATTTAGGTATCATTTTTGGGGAAAAAAGATTGAATATGGGGAAAATTCTGAAACTCGACCTAGCAACCCTGGTCCGGCTAGATGGGATTGAATACACAACGAGGGGCGAACCCGAATGATTAAAGTAAACACGTCATCGCCCCGTGAAGGACCGCGCTGATTGTAGCCTGAAATTTTTATAACGTTTGGGTTGAACCTTTTTTTCGCGGTAATAAGGGTAATACGGATGTTTATTTTGGAAGAGGTTGGGTTAAGATGGCGGATTTTGTATAGTAGAGGCTAGAACGTCATAATGTTAATTGGTTTAACGGAAAAGCTAATGTTTATTAGCTGTTACAATCTGGGTGTATGTGTACCCAGGTTGGGTCTCAATTTATAGAAAAAAAAAATGGGATTTTCCCACTCGGGTAGGTAGGAACTACTGCGATAATTATTCCACGTTCATGCATCTGGTCATACACGAACGCCAGTTGCGAATACTACGCACCTTTTTGAAGAACACCACTAGTGGTTGTGAAAGTCCTTCTTGGGCGACTTCTGCTTGCGCTTCCCCTCACATCTGCCATGTTTATACTGGGATGAACCAAGAGAGCGGGCCTTTTTTCAAGCTATTAAGAGTCCCAAGTTTAACATTCATTCTTGAAATAGACGTCATAAGGTTCAAGGTCGAAAACCAAACATAAAATCAGTTCAGATTCCAAAAAAAAACACATTACACTTTGTTTGAATAGCAGCATTTGCAATCAACAACATGCATTACGATGTATACAAATGTTTATAAACTCCCTTTTGATCTCACCTTTACAGCTCTTCATACAGTGACTATTTTGGTCTGCTTCCTTAAACACACGTTCAGTATGATCGATCTTGATTTTGATGCCAGTCAATGAGAACTGCTACTAGCTCTGTATGGTATCGGACGTAAAGAATAGCACCATCCCATATCTTCCCGTGGATGTCGTAAGAGCCAGAGAATGGGCAGCAGCGTTCTCTGTTGTTTTTGTAACAGCCGTACTGCGATCGCCAACCCGCCTGCCAAGCGTGGCGATTATGGCAAAACCCCCCAAAATGACAATTTGGTGACACTTGGGGGAGGCCTATGTCCAGCAGTGGACGTCTTTTGGGCTGAAATGACGATGATGAATGAGAACCGTGGGTAGCAGGACTAGCAAGCTATCCTTTGTAATTGATCACTCTAATAAGGGTGTGTGCACATGTACATCTTGTTTTATGACCAGAGATTTTGCATAGCGTTATGCATGCATGTACTAATTGACCTTGCAGCTAGATGGACAAACTGTAGGAAGCCGTAGGATATAATATTGTGGTACCGCCTATGAAAGGTCCATATAGGCCCAGCAGAGGCCAGCGATAGACTGAGCTAATGAATTGGGTATTGTGGACTTTTGTCTCGGTGTTGCCGGGGACTAGGCTCGATTTTCAGGCCTTGCTGTTATTGGGAGACTAGCTGCCCGGCGCGACTTCGTTTGCGTCACATTATCCCCGTTTTCGCAACATTTTTCATTGCTGCTCCACTCCTATTAGTCGTAGCATGATGATATATAGCCTATAGCCTTCCTCGATAAATGGGCTATGTACCACTGAAAGAATTTTTCAAATCGGACCAGTAGTTTCGGAGCCTATTCAATGCAAACAAACAATCAAATCTTTCCTCTTTATAATATTAGTTTAGATATCTCAGCAGCAGCCTAGGGTTTCTAAATAAGCGATGTAACTCGTGGGTACAAGAAAAGTCCT
The DNA here is from genome assembly GCA_949152445.1 of Cerastis rubricosa. NCBI lineage: Eukaryota > Metazoa > Arthropoda > Insecta > Lepidoptera > Noctuidae > Cerastis > Cerastis rubricosa. The sequence continues at coordinate 8,195,033 of OX424542.1, read as the reverse complement.
TGAGGAGCTCGTGGCTAAATAATAACAGCGGCTTTGGTCGATCTTCTAATTAAGCCGAGCCTGCCTAGGTTGGTCCGTGGATAGGTTACCACCCATTTTATACGGAGTTTCCTCCATGTCTCATAAATCACGTTAAGCGGTTGGTCCCGGCTGTCACTTGTGGATCTTTAACAGGCGTTACGCCAAGGGGTATTGTATTACCCAGTACTAACTGGGTTGAGGAGGTCAGATAGGCAGCCGCTCCATGCAAAATACTAGTATTCAGCGGCATCCGGTTAGACTGGGAGCTGTACTTATTATGGTTTGGAAAAAACTAGGTAGATAATGATCTCGTACGCGGTGACTTCCTGGTCTTTCGCCGGACACAAATGAGTCCTCACCTTAAGACCACAAACATGCTTGCAAGGCATATTGTGTTCCGAGCATGTGCAAGTTTATTACTTTGTTAAGGACACCAGCTAACTTAAAGGTGTTTGTAGCGGAGTTAGTAAACTAGAACAACTTGCTGTTGTGTAAGGTAGTTGATTACTTGTACGAGTGAAGATGGGTGGTGTTTTAAACTGTTTTAAGTTACTGTGTAGCTGGTTAAGTTAGACTGTTGTTAGATATAAGTTTTTGAACTGACTTGGTTATTAACACTATCAATAACACTTTTAACGGGATATTTACAATGTTTATTGGTTGTTTTGAGTGTCCGATATTTCGGCGCTGTTGCAAACGCCATGATCACGGATAAACTGAAGTTATTACGGGTGGGTGTTTATGAGCAGACAAATCGGTCTACCCTCGTTCTTGTTCGTTTTTTGCGCTCCGTACCACTACCACTGTCACTCACAATTTGATTCTGTTCCCGACACACGAAACTCACTGTGTCCACTCGCGAACTTTTTACGGCACTCTTTCGGTTTTTACACGATTGAACTACTAGATTCCAGGCTCTTGACAGTTGAAACCCATCCTGCCGGTTGAAGTTCTTATTTAGTCGTTTCAATAGCTTCTCTTACCGTCTGGGTATATAGTGGCGTTCTCTCGAGATGACCTGAGGGTTATGTAACTCAATCCAGTGGTTCGATCCTGATTCAAGGAGATGTTGATGAACATGGTAAATATCCCGTTAAAAGTGTTATTGACAGACTGTGGTTAGATTTAGAGAAGGGAAGATTATAACTCACTTATTTAATCATTTGTATGGTGTCGGACGTAAAGAATAGCACCATCCCATATCTTCCCGTGGATGTCTATGTTCGTCGATGTCGATGTTCTAATGGGCAGCAGCGTTCTCTGTTGTTTTTGTAACAGCCGTACTGCGATCGCCAACCCGCCTGCCAAGCGTGGCGATTATGGCAAAACCCCCCAAAATGTCAATATGGCGACACTTGGGGGAGGCCTATGTCCAGCGGTGGACGTCTTTTGGGCTGAAATGGCATCGCCATTTCGATGATGACGATGATGACTTAATCATTTCACTTACTATTTTTTAGTCTTAGCGTAATTAGTGCTACATGTGCCCACTGTCTCGTTGGTCTAGCGGTCCCAAGCGCAACTACTAAGCATGAGGTCCGATACGATTCCAAGGATGGACAAAATGTTATTGGGCTTTTCCATCAGGAATTTCTCAGTAGCAGCCACGGAGTCTGGATCTATGCCCGGCTGATGTTAATAGAGTCGCCCCCTATTACATGGGACTTAAACAGAACTGGTGAAATGTGGGTGTACTATTATGTACACGTCTGCGTAACCCTTCGAAAATGACAGGCGTGAAGTTATTTTCCCACTTCTGGGATACAAGCTGCCTTTCTGAGAGAGGTAATATGCCATAATACACGGTGTTGTTTAGCATACTCGTCAAAATTCAGGAGGTTGTCACGAAAGACATAAATAATTATTTTTAATTACGGTATCTAGTTTAGTATTAATAAACGCTGATTTTTTTAGTTGTTTAAGTTTGTTAGTATTTCAAAATAACCCCCTTATCGTGGTTTAGGAATTAAGAAATGATCGAATAAACGTTTGCGATGTTTGTATATGTGAAAGCGTGGTTATAGGGCGAGGATCAGACGGGCCGCGTTTAAAACACGGATGGTTCGCACTTAACTATTTCCGTAAATAAAAAATATATCTACCCATTTTAGTATTGATTCGGGTCGAGATTCATTAGTATAGTTACCTCCTTGAATTTTACGAGGATGCAAAACAATAGCTTGTGTATATCGTATATTACGCCGGCAGTGCGGGTTGATACATGTCACATTTTTTCGACTCTAACGCATATGAGTCTATGCTGTTTTTTCCTTTGGTGTTTTGATGACGGTGGTCATGAAATAATTAACACTATATAATCCTCTGACCCACTACTCGTCGCAGCCATTTTCACTGGGCAACCGTTTGGAAACTAACTTGAGGAATTGAGCTCCCTCTGTGTTGAGGCCACAGACCTCAACACAGCAGGGCGTCGGCAACAGAGAAGGTGGGGTGCGGGGACAGCGGCTCATCGCACGGCCCATGGCTGAGGGCGGGCTCCGCGCCAACCAGTCAGCTGTGTTCCGACTTAAGCACGGCTGCGCTTGCGCATTTTATATCTCCATATTTTCTTATTTACTTTTTATCGTTTGTTATTTTATCATTTCATATTACATGTTATAATGTCCACTCGCTTTCATTTACTACACCAAGACCTAGCGTCGCGATCACTAAGTCTTTTCCCGAAGCTAACAAAATAAACTGTAACAAATAAGTCGGCCAAAATGGGAATAATAATATCAACAGCATTCAATTTTCCTGTAGACATTTTAATTTCAAAACGAAATAATTAAAAAATTGCTACGACGACAGTTAGTTTCTCTCGGCATTACTGCAATTTCCACTCACTCATACATTTTCTCAATACCCTTGAACACGGTAAAATGAATGAATTTGTGTTTCTTTTTAACCCCCGACCAAAAAAGAGGGGTGTTATAAGTTTGACGTGTTTATCTGTGTGTCTGTCTGTTGCATCGTAGCTCCTAAACGGATGAACCGATTTTGATAAAATTGATTTCGTTTGAAAGGTATTTTAATCGAGAGTGTTCTTACTTATGTTTCGCGAAAAAAGGGGGGGGGGGCTGCACCACCCCGCCCCCCAAAATTATCATATTGTTTTAAAATTTACAACTTTCCTTCTCTGCATAAATAATATAAGTTTAAAAAACATGAAAAAAAAAAATTAAAAACCCCGACAGAAAACCTCAAAAAAGCCAAAAATAAATTAATCCATGCGTCGTAGCGTCGGGGGACCGCTAAGAAGACCGCTTAGAGCACAGAACAAAGCGGACCCCCAACGCTACGACGCTTAGATTAATTTATTTTTGGCTTTTTAGAGGTTTTCTGTCGGAGGTTTTTTTTTATAACACGTAGGCAAGGCATTTATCATGCCTGTAATTCCCGAAGGATTGAGCAGATGTGTACCTAATAGTACACACACATTTCACCAGTTATGTTAAAGTCTCATTTAATAGAAGGCAAGCCCATTGCCATCAATCGGGCACAAATATAGACTCCGTGGCTGCTACTGAGAAATTCCTGAAGGAAAAATCCAATTGCACTTTGCCCGACCCGGGAATTGAACCCAGAAACCCATGCTCAGCAGTCGCGATTGCGGCCACAAAACCAACGAGGCAGTCTTAACTACTAGGAAACTAGGTCAATGAGGGGGTCAGTCTTCATTATAAAGTAAGTCATCATTCATCATCATTTTAGCCCAAAAGACGTCCACTGCTGGACATAGGCCCCCAAGTGTCGTCATTGACATTTTGGGGGGTTTTGCCATAATCGCCACGCTTGGCAGGCGGGTTGGCGATCGCAGTACGGTTGTTACAAAAGCACAGAGAATGCTTCGGCCCATTCTCTGGCAAGTCCCTTAGTCGGTTCTTACGACACCCACGGGAAGATATGGGATGGTGCTATTCTTTACGTCCGACGCCATACAGAGCCGCGTTATAAAGTAAGTAGTAAAATATAGACACATCGAACACATTTCTTAGGTGTTCGAGTATAACATTATGCCAGTTTATGTGTCCCTAGGCGTTTGTAGCTTAGTTTTAAACAAAATTAATAACACTTCATAATACAAATATTGCCAAGTATACATGAAAATAAAATTTTATGTTAGGGTATAACTTTCGGTATATTGTGTATTGTTTTTGCTACAGATTTTGACCTGTACGCGTAGCATGACCGCCGTAGAAATGGGCTATGTCGACGGAAGGATCGACCAACTGACATATTGTCATTGTCTATCTGTCATTATGTCGATTCTTCCGTAGACAAGACTCGTTTCTACAGTGGTCATGCTACGCGTTCTGTTATGAAGAAGCGTCTACGTGACCGATCTACGACTGAGCTACGAATTGCTACGAGTATCAGCTACGTGCTATTTGGCGGTTATCACTCTATTGTTCTAAAAGATTTTTTTTTACTTATTAGATTATTGGTTTAGAAAAAAGGTTTTGCATTTGGTTCTGAAATAAATGATGTACTTTTTTTAATGATGGGAATTTAAAAGTTTGGTTGACTATGCATGGTTACCTAAGTGAAATCATTCTAAATCTAATGTGGCGGACTCCCAAAAATTACTGACTAGATATTTTTTAGCCTTTCCCACTGACTACCTGTAACGACTGTCAAAGACCTACAAATGACAGCCACGACCAATAGCTTAACGTGCTTTCCGAGGCGCGGAGAAAACTCGGTATGTAATGACCCATCCTCGGACCAACCTAGGTAAGGATGACTTAACCTATCGATCAAACGGAGGGGCTGTTATTATGTAGCCACGAGCTCTTCAGCTCTTTGCAATATGACCTACTGAAAAGTATAAATGTCAATCCTGATGAAAGTCGATGTAAAAATACTAAACGTTTTGAAAACGTTTACTACTTGACTTGTGTTGGTAACTCAGCTAAAAGTTTTATCATACGGTATTTTAATAACCTTATCAAAAACATTAAATACCTAGACAATTGCATTTAACAAATTCCAGTAAAATGGATCTTTAAATATCAATCAAAGCATTCCGACCGCGCCTGCGTTTTGGCGTTTATATTGAGGCTAAAAACGACTGACGATACAAACCAAACATCGCACTCTTCGTTGAAACGTCACAGGCGAGTTTCAGCGGTTGACCACAGAGGAGTAAGTAGATGGAGTTATGAGGGCAAGAGGTGGCAGTTTATTTGCTTGTACCCTGTTCCTGTTTCTTTTTTTTACGAAGGACTCTTGGTGAAATAGTGACAGCTGGACGGCTCGAATCTCAAGATAAAGCATAGCTTGTTGAGGTTGTTTCATACAGAACCTTACGAGGCTCAGAAAAAACGTTAAGCAAGTGGTCTTGGCTGTCATTAGTAGATTTTGGACAGTTGTTACGGGTAGTCTTGCCAAAGGGTATCTTGTTGCCCAGTAATTGGCTAGAATTTATTAGAGTGGAAGCCAATCATAATATTTGGAAAAAGGCTAGGCGGATAATGATGACACCATGTTCTTCTTTTCAGTTGATGGCATCTTTATGGAATTTGACCAAATTAGCGTCCATTAGTTTGCTGATTTGATACACTGTCATGGGCGCGAATCACTCCAGAATGTAATCATCAAATTCGAGAAAATAATCCACTTTGTTGCCTTTCTGTCTAATTGATGCAACTGAAATTGAGTTTTATTCGTGTGTTTGATAATGACCTAAAAATTCGTCTGGTGCCTTTTTGAACCAGCTTAAAGTTCCCAATTGTATTATATCGTACTAGCTGTCCGGCGCAACTTTATTTGCGTCACATTTTCCCCGTTTTCGCAACATTTTTCATTGCTGATGCACTCCTATTGGTTGTAGCGTGATAATATATAGCCTTCCTCGATAAATGGGCTATCTAACACTGAAATAATTTTTCAAATCGGACCAGTAGTTCCGGAGCCTATTCAATGCAAACAAACAAACAAACAATCAAATCTTTCCCTTTATAAATATTATATCGTTTATCGGGCTGGTGTCCACAGCACTACGTCCAAAGCGCATTTTTTACGAAAAGTTTCCTATTAATATTTTCTAAAGATAGAAAACAATATTAATTAGCTTTTCATCTACTAACTATTCTGCAACATTCTACTCAACACGTCAACCGCTCTTTACAAGTCGACAAATATATTTTTACTTCTTAAACACCGGAATCGCAACCTTATCCCCTAAGGTTAAAGTGCTAATTCGATTCACAAGTAGTTTGAGAACTGCATTCAATATGTCTGCAAGTGGTGTCGTTATGTACTGTTGTATTGAGTGCGTCTGAGAGTTCGGGTTGTAGTTTTGTGTACGAGACGGGTGTGTAGACTTGCGACTAAAGGTGGATAATTGCGATTTTCTTAAGAACTTGAGAATACGAGTACCAACGATTTTTTTGTGAGCCTATCAGGGCAAATAGATTTGCAATATATATTTGCCCTGACAGGCTCACAAAAAATCAGAACCAATTACCACACTCGATATTTACCCACTACCAGTCTAGTAAAGTCACGCTAAACCTCACCTTTACTATGACACGAAATCCCTTATATTATGTATTTTCTCTGCGGGTACGGGTTTGAGCTGGCTGATAGTTCTAAGCAAACATCAGACATTACGTTTGTCAGTCAGTAATGAAAAGCATCTGCGTAGGTACTCAAGCATAAACTAATGTTTGGGATAGATAGATCATCATAGATGCTTAAAACCTGATCCGGTTCCTCCTAATTTAGAGAATTTTACACATAGAATATCTACTACTACGAATATTTGCTATTTTAGTTGAACAAAGAACACAACATCTCACAAGATTACAACGCAAATTCAACCATCATCATTCCTGGCCTTATTGCAATTTATTTGGAGTCGGCGCAGTAGCATGTCTTCTTCTTCCATACTTCTCTATTACTCGTCATCTCAGCATTCACCTCCTTTCCAGACATATCACGCAAATTCAACCAATAAAAATAATAACAATATTTGCGATTAATCGCACGTCTGCACAGCCGCGTCGAGGGAACTCCCGGCTTTCGTTTGAAAGATACACTGCAGCATCGAATGTTTGATTCAGATCGGTGCTGCGGTGCGGTGTGGTGGTATAACGAAGTCCGGAATCCACTCGTGTGGTGTTAAAAGCTTTCCCGAAACACCTACATGAATGTTGCCCTTGGCTGCCGAGATTTTATTTTGAGCTTTTTTTTTGGAAGTGTTTTTTAATTGAAACCTAGATGAAATGTGACTTTTTTATTGTTGGATAGAAATAGTACACTTTAAAAGATTACTTATCGAATTATATAATAACTGTACCTAAGTATCGACCCCACTGACATCGGAAAAAGGCTTGAGCTTATGTATGTGTGTACCTAAATCTCAATAACTTAGGTTTTGTATTAATTTGCCAACCTGAGAAGCACTTAAGCTATGACAATTCATATCTTATATCAAAAGTTCAGTATTTCATTGTGTAAATCGATTTCCCGCTTCTTTTCATCGTAAAAGTTCATTAACTAAACAAGAGATGGAGCCACTAGCGCAACAATGCCAGCTGTAAAATATAGATGGCGCTACTCTCTACTACACTAAAATTAATCACGAACATTGTTTTACGCGAGCTTGTTTTATGTTTAGAAATTGCATACAGCTATGTAAAATTCAAGCCAGTACAGTCCATGAATTCGTAAAAGTGTTACACATAGAATATGCATGAATTTATAATGTCCAAAAAGCGAGGAAAATGTATTTTTGTTTTAAAATTTAATACCTCAAGGTAGCAAGATTGTTTTAGTTTTCTAATTAAGTTTAGGATTATTTTTTTACGGTAGCTTTAAAATAATGAAGAACTTCAGAACTAGGTTTTAGGTGAATTTGAGGGTTTTTTAAAGGAGGAGGATAATTTAATAATACTACTACTTACTTAAGTATTTATTTATTTGTTTAACACTTCAAGTACAAAGTACTGAGGCGGACTTAATGCCATAGGCATTTTCTACCTGTCAGCCTTTAGGTGATGCAGAGACAAATACCCACTTCATTAACAGTTTTTTTTTAACCGACTTCTAAAAAAGGAGGAGGTTCTCAATTCGGATGTTTGTATTTTTTTTTTTATGTTTGTTCGCGCATAACTCCGTCGCTTGCCAACCGATTTGAAAAATTCTTTTTTTGTTTGAAAGCGTATACTTTCCAAATGGTCCCATGAAAATTTTATCGAAATCAGACAAGCCGTTTCTGAAAAAATCAACAAAAATTAAATATTTCTAACTTTTCGTTTACTCTGCATTGCGTTTCTTGTTCGCGCATAACTCAGTCATTTACGAACCTATTTGGAAAATTATTTTTTTATTCCAAAGCCTATACTTTCCATTTGGTCCCATAGTCACCAAGTCGGGATCTGATGATTGAATCTTGGCGAAATCGAGGGAACTCTTCAAGTTTTATAGGAAAACGTACAGCGATTTTGGTATTTTCTACAACAAGTGAAGCATTTGCGTTCAATAAGAACCATTCTACCATCAGATCTGATGATGAAACCAAGAGACAGGCACTGGAACTCCATAATAAGACAATGTATCTTAGCCTTGTTTGGGCTTGTTGGAATTGTAACGGTATGCACTTTCCAGGTGTACCACAGACTTGACTTTCCTTTAGAACCTACGTAACATGTAGGTCCTCTGCTTTGACAGTCTGTTTTCGCGATGATCAGGGTTCTTATTCAAAATGCGTTTCCCTAATTTCTTTTAATCGTTGTCCTTTTTCTCAGTTTCAGTTCGACGCCGTTTTCTCATACGAGAAGCATCTTTACTAGGCCTACCCATATTTTATTATTAGATTAAAATTTATGTCACTAAAAATTAACAAATAAAAACTTTTTTTGCAAAAAAATAACCGACTTCAAAAAACCCTAAACGCACTAAAAGTTAAAAATAATACTATAACCTACCTATACAAGGTGTTGTTTTGCAACCTCGTCAAATTCTAGGAGGTAACTAACTATGCTAATGATTCTCGACCCGAATCAATAATAAAATGAGTAGGTAATTTTCTTTTTTTTATTTATTTACTGAAATCGGTAACTGTGAACCACCCGTGTTTTAAACACGGGCCGTCTGATCCCCGCCTTATAACGTCGCTAACACACAAACAAAAAACCTCAAACGTTTTTTCGATAATTTTATAATCCCTAAACCACATTAAGGGGGTTATTCTGAAATATTGACAAATTTAAACAACAAAAAAACCAGTGTTTTTTAATAATTTACTAGGTACCGTAATTTATATTGATTATTTATGTTTTTTGTGACAACATCCTGAATTTTGACGAGGATGCAAAACAACAGCTTGTATTAATAAACCTAACCTAACCGACGATTAACCTATAATAAAATTTAATAATTCTTTGGAGTCGGTGCCAAGCAATATACGATACCTGAATGACTATAATATACAGACTAAGGCCAGAAAAACAAAACATCTTACAGCTTCTAAATATTAATTCATTAATTAATTCAAATTATATTGCTTGGCACCGACTCCAAATAATTATTAAATTTTATTATAGGTTAATCGTCGGTTAGGTTAGGTTTATTAATATAGGTAGGTTATAGTATTATTTTTTTTTAACTTTTTAGTGCGTTTAGGGTTTTTCGAAGTCGGTATTTTTTTTGCAAAAAAAGTTTTTTTTATGAATACGAAGCTCTGACATCAATCAACCATACAAAAATAACATAAGCTACATAGCTGCCTATTGTAACTGAGCCATACAGGCTCCAGTATACTTTTCTTACCTCCATAATTTCAAGGTTTAAAGAATCTCCTTGTCCTAACAAATTTGGCCTTTCCCTTCACTATAAAATTTCAGGATTGTTCCATTTAATTTTTTCTTTTAGTTTCCCGCCGAGCTAATAATGTTCTCAAACATATTTTTTAATACAGTTGCTCAAAAAGTGGCGTATTGCAGGGACGCATAGCGTTCGGGATGTGGGCTATTACACACTCGAGCTTTTTCTTTACCTTTCCCGAACTCGTGCGTTCTCATTCCCAACTGTCAAAATAAAGTCTATTTAAAAGAAAAAAAACCAACTACGGAGTTTTTACTAAAACAAAATCATAGAAGTTTTAATGATTCATGCAAATATTTCTAAAAAGAAGCTACTAATTTGTTTCAATATCAGATTTAATGATTTGATTCAATGAGTTAGGTTAGGTTTCATTTCATTTTCATTTCATATCAATAAAAAAAATCTACTGGTGACTTGGCTGTATGGGCATAGTTCCCTTTGCCTACCCAGAATGGGTGAAGAAAACAAAAAAAAATCGCTGCTTATATCCTTTTACGGATGGCGCCATTTTCCAAAAATGTTCTTTATTAAATTGCTTCATTTTTTCGCAACTGTATTAAAAATAGTTGTTCAGTACACGTGCGGAACCGTCATTGCAACTTGTTCCGACTGTCAACCCTCACCTTCGGCTGCGCCTCGGCTCGGGTAGACATTTGTCGGAACTCTTTGCAATGACAGGCTTCCCGCACTCGCAATGAAATATACTATTCCCGCTTAAAACCATCCTCATGACCATGTAACAAGACTAAAGCTTTTCAGTTTTACCCCAAATGTAGGCTGTAATAGCGCAAATGAATTACAAAAGGTTCACTTTACAAAGTCAATCAAAAAATCTGGCTGAAATTGGCGTTAACCGAGTAACGTTCTACCGCACTCACTGTTGGTCAACCATTTTTCTACCTTATTTCTCAGGGCGTAAGGGTGGGTGCAAGTGTTCGACCGTCACAGAACGCGGTAGTACCAAATGTGTTAATCTTTTCATCTCACAGATCATCACTTATTTTCCATGTGCATAATAATAATACTTCAAGTGACCTGACCCGGCAGCTTGGACCCTGTTCCCGATCATCATCATCTGCCTAGCCTTTTCCCAAACAATCTTGGGGTCGGCTTCCAGTCTAAACGGATGCAGGTGAGTACCACTATTTTACATGGAGCGACTGCCTATCTGACCTCCACAACCCTGTAACTGGGTTCCCTGTTCCCGATAACAGTGGGATATTTTTTTTAAGTTTATTTTTTTAATAGGTATTTTTAAAATTGCTATGTAATTTGTATTGGAATAAATAAATGACGATAATAAAATTCTACAAATTCTTAAATGATCAACGATGGTAAACAATAGTTATTATGCATATAGCTCAACTTAGAACTTAAGGCGCTCTACGACTCGGCAAATAAAATAATTAGAATAGAAAGCTAAAGCTGTCCTTCTGTGTCTCCCTACTCTGCATCGAGGTTGAGTGGCTTGGCTCTAGGCGGTTAACGGGCAGCTCTTCCACATTCACTTGCAATACATATTTGACTAGCTAAACCACTGAGACGTCGTGAATGACTTTTTTCACGTAGTCTCATTTTTTCTATTTTCAGAGAAAATGTTTGAGAATATATTAGGTCTTTACCTATGAAATTGCCGTTTTGTTTGAAAAAAGTTAAAGTATTTTTTTTTTCGAACTTATTTATTTCTTTTATTCAAAGTAATCACCCCTGCAATCAATGCATCTTTGCCAACGCTGTGGCAGTTTATGGATGCCCTTCTTGAAAAAATCAGCTGGACGAGAGACAACAAACTCTTCAAATGCGTTTTGTACTGCCTCTCGGGAATTGAATTTTTTTTCCCGCTAAAAAGTTGTCCAAATTTTGGAAAAAGTAATAGTCGGAAGGCGCAAGATCTGGTGAGTATGGCGGATGAGGGAGAGCTTCCAAACCCAACTCATGCAGCTTAGAGACGGTCTGTTGTGCAGTATGGGGCCGCGCGTTGTCGTGAAGTAGCAGTGGAGACGACCGATTGACCAAAGCTGGTTGCAGACGTGCGAGTTTCGCCATCATTGTGGTCAGTTCTTCAATGTACACATCTGCAGTAATGCTCTCGCCGTTTTGTAAAAAGCTATGATGAATCACACCAGCACTAGACCACCAAACTGTGACCATCACCTTTCTAGGGGTCATTTTTCGTTTTGCACATTGCTTTGGTACCGAACCAGGATCTAACCAAACCACGTAACAATTCGGTTCAAAATTCCTTCATTTCTGTGCCTGTTAAGCAGCGCAAGGCAAGTCTCGACGCGTACGTTGCGCTGGCGATCGTTAAGTTCGTGGGGCACCCATCTATCAAGCTTTTTTATCTTGCTAATCTGTCGCAAATGGACCAATATTGTTTTAATGCTAACATCAAAAGCTGCTGCCAGCTCAGCTGTAGATTGAGTTTCATCAGCTTCAACAATCACCTTTAATTCATCATTGTTGACCAAAGTTTCCGGACGACCACGAGGTTCATTTTTCAAGTCAAAATTCCCAGAACGGAACCGAGCAAACCAATAACGGGTTGTGCGTTCGTTTGTACAGTTCTCTCCGTAAACGTCGTTGATGTTACGGGTCGTTTGTGCCGCGTTGGTGCCACGACGGAACTCATATTCCATAATTACACGAAATTTCAAAGTATCCATTATGAGGAAAAATGTTGAAATGTAATGAAAATACAACGCTAATCAATAAACAAAAGACTGATTTTGTAAATAGAATGTCATATTTTTAAAACAAAATTAATTTGAATTTAGAACTCATAGCCAATCAAAACTTGTTTTTGTTTGAAAAAGTCTGTACTGCAATACGGCAATTTCATAGGTAAAGACCTATTATTTAGATTTATCATGAAGATACATTTTGTGTGCTTCATGGCTACGTATTTATATAAAAAAAACAATATCAGTGACTCTTTTTATGAGGCTTCAAACTCTGAATCCATGTTAAAATCCTCTACAGTCATAAGACTACAAAAGAAAAAGTTGGCAAATAGACAAAGATAGCTGTGAAAAAAAGTTTAGAGCCATATAACTCAAACTGCTGCTTGATTTTTCAAGAAAAACCTTTGGTAACATTTCTCTTGTAATCTTATGTTCGTAGAGGATTTCAACATGGATTGACAAAATAAATCTACTAGAGTATCGCTCACTTTTCCACACTCGATCAATGAAAAAACCAACCATATCGTATGACAGTGCCCCGTTTAAATAAATCAACAAACTGATAGCTAATAACTCTTCCAGTCAGAACGACAGTAAACAACGTTCTCCAATTGACTTCTACGACTTACATCCAGTGGCTAATGCACTCAATGTCTATTTAATTCAGAATAACGTGGGAATAAACTACTGAAACTCGTTAATAATTGGGCCGGGCTACTCTGGTTAGTGACCTAGTTTTACTGAACCATACGTCAGCTGTGGCGTAGTTTGGGAGAGGCCTATGTACAGCACTGAGTGGACAGCGATGGAATGAGTTGATTGATTGGTGATACATCATTATCAGTGGTTGGAATAGGTATTTTATACGGCGGTATTAGGACTCAATACTCTAAAAACGGTGAAAGAAAGCATCATGAGGAAACCGGCATGTCCTAGAACATAATATTGGAAGACATGACCAAATAAAATAGCACTGGGTGTCACCTTCTGGGCAGGCGTGGTGGATTATGGACCTCTCTCTCTCTTAAAAAGACGAGGTCTGTGTGACCCAACAGTGGGAATGTTTTTGTTTGTATCATTAATTCTAAAAACGTGATTTTATCATGTTTACTATTTCTTTACTTCAGTTTATCCGTGATGATGGTGCTTGCAACAGAGCCGATTTACCACATTTACTATTTGTTTTGAGTACCCGTTATGGTACTCAAAACAAATAGAAAACCTGATAAATATCCTGTTTTCAGTGTTAATGATATGTTAGTGTTAGTGACCATGTCAGTTTAAAAACTTATATTTTTGTTTCTTCCGAAAACTGTCTTGGGGTCCATTTATGTTTACTAAATATTTCATTCACATAATCTCTAAAACAAATCAATTCCACTTCCACACATCAAATCCTACAAAATCTTCAAAACTAGACCAGAAAAATATTAAAAATAATTCGGAGCGGTTTTACGGAAGCGTTCATCCGAAATAAAAGCGTTGGCGCGTGCTGAAGTCACCCGGTAGCTGAAAGGCACGTAGGTACCGCCTTATATACGCCGAATTAATCTTTAAGAGGATTTCAAAAGGAACTTTCCAGTCTAGAGTTTAGAAGTAGTGAGAGAGTTTGATTAATTTTGAGTTACTTTTTAGTATTTTTGTTTTGGTTTAGATGTACTCTTAAAGTACTCGTTCATAAAAGTTACTAAATAATTACGTTCCTCATCAACACCACCTGCTTAGACTTTTCTACGTTGGACTCGGCTTCCAGTCTACAATTCCAGCACAAAAATGGTGGTCGGGATTAAATTTTGGAAATTAGTAGATACACGTTGCAGGCCAAGCAGATAAACCCAAGTTCAGTAAATCAGTGACCTCTAATTTAATTAATTAATGTGGCATTTTTAATTTATTATAATTGTAACTAACTAAATATCGGTCGTTTTGATATGCATTTTAAAACTTATTCTCAAACTTTCAAATACCAGATAGCCCAGTTATTTACTCAGACTCAGTGGCTACCAATTGTACAAACACTGAAGTTACATCAAGAAACTTCTAATGGAACATTGAACAAGTAACTTTAGTTTTGAAAACGTTCGACCACCGAATATTTCGTTCATTTGCATTTAATTTAAAATTCATTTCAGAATTAATTTTACAAAATTACTATATCTGAATACGCAAAGTTTTGAATATTTTAAAATTGGAAGCAGTGAAAATAATACAAATGTTTTTGGTGTAATAGCTTGATATTTTTATTTGTTTTTGATACTCTGCTTCTAAATTCTGAATATTGAAGCTCTAAATTAGTTAAAAAGTTCGTAGAAATAATTTTGTCAAAAATTCTAATACAATTTTAATTTTAATAGATACATTTATACAGCAATTACAATATTATTACAATTGCAAATACAATTACATAATTAATTACAATGTAATTAAAGTTCTCCTAAACATAAATACGTAGTATTATATTATCTGTGCTACTACTTTAAAACAACAACCAAAATATGAAAGTTTTAAATTTCTCTTTAGCTCTTCGGCCCTACCAGCCCAGTGCCCACTGCTGGGCGCATGTCATTCATCTCGATTCTCACTAGTCCGGCTGCTAACAGCCTCAAAAACCAAGCCTAATTGCCGCTATTTCCTTAAAAAAGTTCGTCAAAAATACTACCGCGATAATTCGCAAATCCGCTTGCATATTATAGCAGTAAGTACTAACTTATGAAACTTGCACGGTGCACGCGACATCTGTAAACTTAACGGCTACATTTGATATGCAAACGTGGCCTCACATCGCAAACTTTGAAACAAACTTTGGCTACCTGAGTATAAGTCAGGGCTGCTTCTTGAGACTTTCAGGTTTAAAAATCGAATGTCATGACTGTTGTCGATGCTTTTGTTTTTCTTTCGTGCGAGCTTAAAACGGAATAGGGGCTGCGATTCTCCATACCAATGTTTAACTCTGAATAATGTCTTAAGAGCATTTTTTTTCTCATAAAATCGAGGTTTACTGCAGGTAAGTCCCTGTCAACTTATAAGTAAAAAATATGAACCACCAAAAATTACATAAAATACCCAATTTTTACCGCCGTGATTAGAGGATACAAATTCTAAAAGTTTTTAACATAAAATAAATTAATAGGAACCTTAACATACACTTTCTTAAAATTATTATGTTCAAAATTTGTGTTTATGTTCGAAACGCCGATTTCGTCAAAATGTATAAGATATAGTCGGTCTGAGCTGCACGCTTTCGCAATCTCCGGGGGCAGACAATAGAAATGCGACGGCAATAGTTTCTATTCATCATCATCGGCTTAGAATGTTCCCACTGCTGGTACACAGGCCTCCTCTCTATGAGGGGGCTGTAATCCACCACGCGGGCCCAGTGCGGGTTTGTAGATGTTACATGTCTTCAAATTTTTTGTTCTAGAACATGCCGGTTCCCTCACGATGTTTTCCTTCACCGTTTTTGAGAGCAGCGGTAATGAAATAAATTACACAAAGTAATGCGCCTGCCTGGGTTCGAACCCAAGGCTTCCTGCTCGTAAGTCGGGGTTGCCTCCACTGGGCCACTGCTGCTCAAAGTTTCTATTACTAGCATTTAAATCATTTTTTATACCAGCTCAATAAAGGAGTGAGCATTAGTACCAAATATTTTTTAAACTTAGTAGACAGCCCTGATTTGAGTCAAACTTAAGCGATTATGGCCAGGGCGAAGTTTAAGAAAAACAAAAAGTTTGGGTAACACGTTCCAAAGTTTTATCTAAAATAACCGCATGCACTTGCATAGCTTATGCAACTAACAGTTTTAATTATAACTTTTGGGAAGCATCTGGGAAGTAAGGACAAACATTTGGCCAAGTGCTTGGTTGCTTGGATACTAGAATTTAATGCTGAATATCCTAGATTGTAGATGGCATGTCCACAAGTGTAATGTGGGACGTTCCCCAGCTAGGTTAAAATAAGTTTTGTCGTAAATTAAAAGGACAGGGTGTTGTGGCCCGGTTTGGGAGACGCCGACGACCAACAGTGAACCGTGGTAAATACTAAATGACATTATATATTTTTCAGCTATCGTAGTATTAAGTCAGTGACTTATCTGCCAAATAATGTTGAAATATAAAAATAATCGTGATAAACTGATCAAGTTCTTGCAGTGATAAAGGTAATAAGATAAACAATTCAAGAGAATTCAACAGAAAAAGATCAATACAAGATGACGCGGTCGGCGCAGTGGCTAAGCGATTGACTGCTGCGCTGCTTGTCGCGGGTTCGATCCCCGCATGGAACAAATATTTGTAAGGCCGACCGAAAGTTGTTCCGGGTCTTGCTGTTTGTGTATTTGAGTTTACATATATATACAGGAGAAATTCCTATTGTGGGGCAAAGTTCTTCATAAAAAAAGCACGAGTAGTGTTTTCTTATCATGATGCGTGTTGGATTATGGCCACCTTCCTCTCTATGTGAGGATGTGTGTGTCCGAGCAGTGGTCATTGATAACGCTTTTGTGCATCCACAAAATTCACGAAATCGCGAAGGGTGGGCGTTTTGGGGGGACTGTGTTAAGGGCGCACCGAGGAAATTTCGAAATAATTCCGTTCGTTTGATCCCTTGCTGCATCGTTATTACTTAACCTTTAGTTACGAAATTAATTTGTGAGAAATTAAAGGATTCACTCCATAAATCATACACTTTAGAAACACGATTACTTACAGTTTTCTCCATAGAAAATAATGCCAAAGAAATCTCTATTTAAGAAAATAAATCCTCAGTACGGCGTAAAACCTTCACGGAAGGTCATCAGCTTTTAAATAATAACAAAACTACATGTTTTCTATAACGTATACATTTTAGATTATCAAAATGTGTATTGGTTTTAATAATATGAAGGAAATACCTAAATTAGCGCGCGTTCCGCCCATTATAACTAGAGCCGCCACTCTTCCCGGAGCGTCGCGCGCGTCTGTCTTACGCACACATACACGGAGCACATAGATACCTACACGATGCGCCCTTAAGTAATTGATGTTCAAATAGTGCTTTCAGCCTAGTTAAATTAAATGACTTTTAATTTTGATTAAATTTAGCCAATTCGACATTTCCAAAATAAGCCTAACCAAATCAGCCAAATTCTCGAAAACAAAAACAAAGAAAATAATTCATGAAAATAAACAACATTGATTCGCGTACACAAAATTGAGACGTACAGTCACGCATGATTTGTGCAGAAAAATAATCCCGTTATACAGGAAAGGGATCTGAAATATTCAAGAACATAACGGTATTTCGGGCAAAATACGCTAGCTTAACTGAGCCACTCAGTGTTCTTGTGTTCAGCGAACCAGGAGATAAATATTAAATATAATTATTTTTCGGTTGCCGAACTGAATTTATGGTGTTCGAAAACATTAAGTACTTTTTAGTACGTATTACGATCTGCCGATTAAACACAAATGTGCCGCATTATAAGATAGTCGCATTGGTTACTATCACTTTTGCCGTAATAATTCTTACAAATTCAAGTAATAACGTTTAAGTTAAGTAAGTTAACAGTTTATTTCGGAAAAACTTAAAAGAATATAAAGACATTTCAAAATGACAATTTACATATTCAAATGACTGTATGTTACTTTATCTATTAGTCCAGCTTTTTCAGCAATAAAAATACCGCAGAATTATAGGAGCTCGATTTGAGCCCGGTTGATGACAATAGGCGCGCCCTCTATGACATCATCTGCCTACCCTTTTCCCAAACTATCTTGGGGTCGGCTTCCAGTCTAACCAGATGCAGCTGAGTACCAGTATTTTACATGAATCGACTGCCTATCTGACTTCCACCATCCAGTAACTGGGTAATACGATACCCCGTGGTAAGACTGGATGTCAGATTTTTGGGTTCTAACTACTCTTAACGACTGTCAAAGATCTACAAATGACAGCCGGGACCAACAGCATAACGTGCTTTCCGAGGCAGGGAGGAAACTCGGTATGTTATTATGATCACCCATCCATGGACCAACCTATAACCTCGATAAGCACGGCTTAACCTTAAAGATGGACCCGTGCGGCTGTTATTATTTAGCCACGCGCCCTCTTGAAATGTGGGTGTCCTATAAGGTACATCTCTGACTACAGCTTCGGTGATTACCGGCGTGATGTTATGATAACAGAGAAGTTAACCAACACTACTTGTTACTGCCTAAACAAAAGAACAGTATGTCTCAAACATTGTTAACCCAAACCTTAGCGACAGAATTTTGTTTATCTGTCTTCTGTAAAAGCGGCTTTGTTTACGAAGGAACGAGATAAAAGGGAACGCATGGCCTGTCCTTTGAAACAACTTATGTTCTATGGGTGCGCTTATTTTAGTGTTGACTAGCTTAATTTTAAGTGAAGAGTAAATTACATACATACTATAACGCCACAACAAACACAACCACAAAGAAACAAAAAAACATCAAAAACACAAACATTGTGAGGAAACCGGCATGTCCTAGAACTAAAAATTCGAAGACATGTACGTCTTCCAACCCGTACTGGGCCCGCGTGGTGGATTACAGCCCACTCCCTCTTATATAGAGGAGGCCTGTGTCCCAGCTGTGGGAACATTATAGGATGATGATGATGATGATCATGTTTATACCATGATGATAATACGAACAAATCATCATCATCATCAGCCTATAATGTTCCCACTGCTGGGACACAGGCCTCTTCTCAATGAGAGGGAGTGGGCAGAAATCCATCACGCGGACCCAGTGCAGGTTGGTAGATGTCGAGATGTCACATGTCTTCGATTTTTTAGTTCTAGGACATGCCAGTTTCCTTACGATGTTTTGATATGAACAAATATAAATATCTAAATTTGCTGTGGGAGCAGACGTCGAAATATTTGCACGTAATTTAATTTCAATGCGCATTGATCGGCTCAGGTAAAATTATTCACAGGCTATTTCATGATAATGAAAGCTATTTAATGTTTAGTTGTATCAATTGATTCAATTTTATCCGTGTCATTTGGTAATAGTTTTATTCAGTGACACGGAAACAATGTTGAATTTATTATTCACTTTGTCGCGCATGCATGAGGTTGTGTGGGTTCAAGTCCGGGCAAGTACCATTGTGACTTTTTCACATCATATGTAAGTTTAACTTCGACATCATAGATATCGGTGAAAGAAAACATCGTGAGGAAACCTGGAATTATAATTTATATAAGTCTGAAATCGCTAACTCGTCTTGAGCATTCGTGGTGATTCGTGGCTCGTGCCTTTTCTGTATGAGAAGAGAGCTTTGCCCAGCATTGGGGCAGTAATAAGCTGGTATTGTTTTATTATTATGGTGCTACTTTTTTGAAAATATTATGGCTAGTCATAATATCTAGATATAGCTTATCATTTATACATTACTATTCATTATTAAGGTATCTTTTTCAAATTCAAACTTTTTATTTCAGACCATGGATCCATATAGTGTTAGTATGAACTTATCCTGATGAGATAAAATAACTAATGCGGTTTTATGTAGCGAAAATGTAGTTTTATTTAAACAGAAAGTACAACCAGAAACGTCAACGACAACAGAACATGGTGTGCCAACTTGTTGCCAACTTAAAATAATAAAGGTGAAATTACATTGTATATTTCCAACACCCCCACTCAATGTAATTACACCTAAGTAACCTAGGTACATAATACAATAAGTGTTACACTAATTGTCCAATTTTACCTACACCACACATTCCTAAGAAACGGGCTATCAAAACCTTGTTTAATGACTTTGTGAGCATATCTGCAGGTTGATCGCTCGTTTTTATATATTTTAAACACAATCTTTTATTTTCAATTAATACCTTTATGAAGTGGTAACGGATATCAACATGTTTTAAGCGTTTGACAGTGTCAGTGCAGGCAACAGATATAGCAGACTGATTATCACAATAAATAGGTACTGGACATACATTCACAATCTTAAAATCATTTAACATGTTAATAAGCCAGCAGGCTTCACTCGCAGCCATGCTAATAGCAACATATTCTTACTCTGTAGACGATAAACTTACAGATGCCTGTTTCTTTGAACTCCAGGAAATTAAACAATCAGAAAATTTAAATAAATAGCCAGTAGTAGATCTTCTATCATGAAGATCGCCTCCCCAATCTGCATCACAATACCCTTCCAAAACATTATTAGTACATTTATAAACTAACTTATAATCTAGGGTATATTTGATATAACGCAATACTCTTTTTAGGGCACTTAACAACATATTGTTTGCACATTTTTGGTATCTACTTAATAACGACACAGTAAAGCATAAGTCAGGCCTAGTGCCTGATACAGCATACATTAGACATCCTATTATTTGTCTACATAAACTTTCAATGTTTTCATCTACTCTACTATCATTTTGAAACATTTTTAAGTTAATATTCTGATCCATTGGTGTAGACATAGGTTTGCAATCATCCATTCCAAATCTTTTCAATACATTCTCTAAATACTTTCTTTGGCTCAGTTCAGTTACTCCTGTGTCCAAATTTTGTTTTATAGTTATGCCTAAATAATCAGTTACATAACCTAAATCTTTCATTTTAAACTCTTTATTTAATAATTTTTTTATCTCCTTTACTAAACTATCATTCGATCCGAAGATCAGAACATCATCGACGTACAATAATAAATAAATCTGATCACTACCAGTACACTTTGTATAGAGACAAGGGTCACACTTTGATCTTACAAAACCATCTTTAAACATTACAGCATTAAATTTGGTATTCCAACATTTTGGAGAACTTTTAAGACCATAGAGTGATTTATTCAATTTTACAATACTTTTGTTACCTAAATATGCTCCTTCTGGTAAGCTAACATAAACATTTTCATTGATATTTCCATATAGAAACGCTCCAGTCACATCCATTTGTATTATTGGCAAATTTAGTTTAGTTGCAATTACTACAAAGAGCCTAACTGTTGACAATTTTGCAACAGGAGCATAACAGTCATTTAAGTCCAAAATACTGTCTTGTTCAAACCCTCTGGCCACTAACCTTGCTTTATATTTAGGAAAATCTTGTTCATCCCTTTTAATTTTAAATACCCATTTGCTACTTACAACTTTTTGATTTTCTGGTACATCACATGTTTCCCAGGTATTATTTTCTTCTAGTGTTTGTATTTCTCTATCAATTGCTTCCTTCCACTTGGTGCTGTCACTTCTCATCATGGCCTCTGCATAAGTAACCGGTTCACGCTGTTCAGTATGCACATTTTGACATTGATAGAAAACAGTTGGTTTTCTTACCCGCTTGCTGAGTTCTCTTTGACCTGCCTCAACAACTGACTCTATTGAGCTGTCGCTATCTTCACTTGGATTATATTCTGTTCCAGACTCATCTAACCCACCCACCAAGGTTTCATTAAGATCAGTTGATGTATTTTCTGGTAAATTATGCAACTCATTAGTCTTGTTATCCTTTTCTTGATAGTCATTCAATTTTATTTCGAGATCACAAGAATTTTGCTCATTCTCTAAAAATACTATATCTCTCTTAATTTCGACACCATTCTTATGTGGGAAGTATACTCTAAATCCTTTACTAGTTTCTCCATACCCAACCATTACTCCTTTTTCACCTTTGCTATCCCATTTCTTTCTTTTTTCTTTGGGAATGTGCGTGTACACTGGTGTTCCAAATGGTTTTAATTGATGAATGTCAAAATCGTTTCCACACCACACCTCATAGGGTGACTTTTCACCGTCTTTACTTCTTCCGGTTCTATTTAGAACGTACGCTGCGGTGTTTATAGCTTCAGCCCACAATGATTTTGGCAAATCCTTGCATGCATGGAGCATTGTTCGAGCAGCTTCAACTAACGTCCGATTTTCCCTTTCAGCCTTTCCGTTTTGTTCGGGGGTGTAAGGTACACTTGTTTGATGTAGTATGCCGTGTTTAGTAAATATTTCTTTAACCTCACTATTGATAAACTCTAGACCATTGTCAGATCTGAATGTCTTTATTTTATTTCCAGTCACATTTTCTGCTTTGTTCACAAAATCATTTATACAATTCTTTATCTCGAACTTATTCTTGACAAAATATACCGATCTGTAGTTCGAAAAATCATCTTTGAAAACTACAAAATATTTCGATCCGCCGACCGACGTAACCTCCATAGGACCGCAGGTGTCAGCATGGATTAATTCGCACGTTTTCTTAGTACTGGTTTTACTAGTTCCAAATGGCAATCTATGTATTTTTCCTTCTAAACAGCTCTCACATTTAGAAACTGAAGTTTGCTCCGCGTCGATGTTATTCTTCAAAAGTATTTTTCTTACATATTCGAAATTTTGATGTGCTAATCTTTCGTGCCACTTTTGCATTGTAGTTTTAACTTTCTTAGCCACATTAGCCACTTTATTTTTGTACCGTAATTCCAAGTAGTATGAATTTCCAACTCGATTAGCAATTGCACAAATTTTATTGTTTTTGTAGAATTTACACGAGTGTTCATCTGTCAACATGACATAACCTTTGTCTGACACACGGTTCACAGAGAATAGGTTTGTTTTTAATTCCGGGACGAATAACACTTTGTCTATGGTAGTACGAACCCATTCACTCCCGTCATATACCTCTACCGCCATCTGTCCATAACCCATGACACTAATTGCCGCACCATTACCAACAATAACTGAATCTTGTTTGGTACTGGCAATTAATGATGTAAATAATTCACGGTCACGGCACATGTGTTCACTGGCCCCTGTGTCCACTAACCACTGAGATTGACAATGTTCTCTTAAGGAGTTTGACACCATAAATGCGTTACCCTTTTTTTGTTCTTTGTTCTTCTTAAACCAGCACTTTGACTTATTATGTCCAGTCTTTCCACAATAATAGCACTTGTTATTTTGTCCTTCACTTTTAACATTATTGTTATTACTTTTACACTCGCTAAGATAATGTCCGGACTTGTTACATTTAAAACACTTGATATTCTTTTTATCCTTAACAAGGAGAGCTGACGAGCTTGTAGACGAAGGTTGTCCACTTTTCTCTTTCACTCTCTCTTCTTCTACTAGTAATCTTGCAACTAAATTATCCATTGTTTGCCTATCGTCTGGGGCTGACTCCCATGCAGAAACAAAGTGTTTATACTCTTCCGGTAATGACATCAAGACTTTAGTGATAACAAACTTGTCTGACACTTTTTCTCCCAACTGATTGAGTTGATTTTGTAGTTCTTGGATCTTAGATAAGAATATTGACATCTCAGTGCCTGTTTCAAACTTATATTGAAAAAAACGCTGCTGAACCATATGGATGTTTGTTTCTGTTTTCTGCTCATAAACACTCAGCAGCTTTCTCCACATTTCAGCAGACGTAGAACACGAAATAACGTGTAGCATTACCTTCTCAGTCATTCTCGTAACCAACAGTGTTTGTGCCTTGGCGTCTTTATTTTCCCAAGCGATTCGTTGAGTGGGATCTTCGGGTTTTAACGCTCTTCCTTCGACGACTTCTAACCAACCTTGACCTCGAAGTAAAACTATTGTTTGGAACTTCCAGATGTTCCAGTTGCTAGTTCCTTCCAGCTTCATCAAACTGTTATTATTTAGGCTAAATTCCATTTCGCTGTCCTTCCTTAATATGCACGTCAGACAAGTATTATTTCTCCACGTTGCCGCGCACACTAAGTATAACCTCACTTTTGGTCACACCGCAAACGGATTGCGTATATTGTTCTTGCACCAATAGTTTCCTGCAATATTTATCTCACTTTTCAAGTTAGGTGTCTGGGCCCATAACCTGATGAGATAAAATAACTAATGCGGTTTTATGTAGCGAAAATGTAGTTTTATTTAAACAGAAAGTACAACCAGAAACGTCAACGACAACAGAACATGGAGTGCCAACTTGTTGCCAACTTAAAATAATAAAGGTGAAATTACATTGTATATTTCCAACATATCCTATGTTAGTAAATAACAAATCACAAGAAACTTAAAAATATACTAATTGGCTACATGAAAATGTGCACGCACATGTCTGCCAGCCCAGAGACTAATAAAAGGTCCGTCAACCTTGTCCGCCAGTGTAGCTAAAATACTGTTAGGGCTACCCCTGAATCGCCGCAACATCGATGCACACCGTTTGCGCATGATGGCATGAAAGTCATCTTCATCTATTCGCGCTTCCGATAGATGACTTTCTTTTAGAAGAAAGGTCGCCTTTATAAGCAGAATATTTGCAATCGCAAGCCTTGTTAAACCCTTCAGTAGTTTGTCCTCATAATTATTATTTGAAACTTTATTATCTTCAAGAAAAATGACTATCTCTCACCGTCTTTTGTTAATCAAATAGTGTGTTTTATAATAATTGCAGTTCTATTGTTTCTCAAAGTGCTCGTTTATGTGTTTAATTGAAGTGATTGGTAGGTACTTTGAATGTCATTTAATATTTTCTCAGCATAAAAGTTTGCTTTAATCTTAGTTCAGCTTCATTCTCATTTACCTTAAAAGGTCGCAGCTTATGAATAATTGTTAGGATTAAATCTGAGATTGTAGTTAAACTTTGAAATATTCTTTGTCTTAGATCAATTTATATTAGTGTTAGTTTTCTTGAATCTTGATTTAAGTCTGTGTCTGACTTAACGTTTATTATTCAGTAATGAAAATACAACATTGGCGATTGAAATAACTATTGAGGTAGGTTTTTCTTTGACTAATTATTTTCTCTTTGATGTGCCAAAAGCAACCTTATAGAATTATCCCTTATCATCGATCACTACATAATAAACAATATAATTTCATGCAGTGGGATTTCGTAAGTATTTTATAACTCGACGTAAAGTCAAGTTTATAGGAAAGTTTGTTGGTATTGCCACTAGGGGATCTTTGTACCAACTGTTGCGAAGTGTGGGTTGTTTCAAACGGTTTTTAAACAAATTAAAAGTTTTCATTGGTTGTAAAGTGCCAGTATTATAATATAATTTTATATAATTATGTTTGAAGTACATATTAAACTTGGTCGATATTTAATAAAAGTAAACGGTCGATAAACTGATAGTTCGATAATGCTTAACACTAAGAAAACAAATAATTGCTTTATTCATAAGACTGAAATTGTAGTTAGTTCTATCAAAACGTACCAACCCACTTTTTTTTTACCCTTTTCCGAAGTCATTATAATGATTTTGGATAGTTAACGCTGATCAATTTTTAATTAGGGTTAAACAATCCCTAATATTAATGAAACGTTAGATTACTTTGACGTTTTTAACTGAATTATTAAGAGATTGCGGGTTGACTCATTTTGACAAACTAAGTGCAAGTTAGTATCGTATATTATGTAGTACTTTGATTGTAGTTTCGAATTCTAAATTCAATCAATTAAAAATAGTGAAAGGTACTCACGTGAAATGCGCCTCTGATCAACGGCCCGGCCTGCCCTACATACAATGTAGAAGCAGAATCGAAGACCAGCTCCATTGGGTTCCTCTTCACCACAACGGTATCAAACTCATGGCAATTCAAGAACAGGGTAACGTTCTCAGTCGTCACCCTTAGCGCAAACCGACTCCACTTTTTCGCAAAAGAGGGAACTACAAAAGAAGCTATCGTTTGTGATAACGCGTAGATATTAGCATCAGTATACAGTAAGGATATGTTCGTTAGTCCAGGCCCTGAAGGGATCAATTGCACCCCTAACTGAACCACAGTTTCCAAAGGGTTGACCACTGAGAATAGAAACCCGCCATCTTTATTTGCTGGTCTGACAGTTGCTGTTATTGAGTACTCAGCGTACAGTTTCTCTGGCATGAACAGTCGGTATGGGGACTTTATGTCGGATCCTGGCATGAGACCGTAGGCAGGAAACCCGTCGAGACCTTCGTCGAAGTACTGGGTTTTCGGATTGCTGAAGGGAACTCCGATTGCGTGCAATAGGTCGTATTCGGGGATATCTGGAAATAATATAAAAAACGTTGTTAAAATAATGGAAAACTTTTAATTCGGGATAGGTTCTTAAAAATTGTACAAAGAATATTTCACCACAGTTCAAACCTATCTCGCAACCTTTGAATATAACAGCTAAATACCTTTATATGGCTAGTGGCTAAAACGGTTTTTAGGTTCCCGTAACCAAAGGGTCAAACGGGACCATAATACCCTTCGCTGTCCGTCCGTCCGTCCGTCTGTCACCAGGCTGTATATCATGAACAGTGATAGTAAGCCAGTTGAAATTTCTACAGATTATGTATTTCTGTTGCCACTATAACAACAAATACTAAAAACAGAATAAAATAAAATATTGAAGGGGGCTCCCATACAAAAACATGTTTTTATAAATAATGGTACGGAACCCTTCGTGCGCGAGTCCGACTCGTACTTGGCCGGTTTCTTTCTTATTTGCCTGAACTGGCCTCCCCCCATACCTTTCACTTTTCACGATCTTGTGCTTCATACCATTATCGAGAAAGCCACCCAGGGCGTCCCGTCCCGCTTTGCCAGCACTCAAAAATTAAATGAAAATAGCTTTATTAATGTTAGCAGTAACATTTAATTAGACATATTCGTTTCCGATTGAATTATAACTAAGGAAATAAAATGTTACCAAGAGAAAACCAAACTGAATGAAGGCATTTATTTATATTTATTGTTTCATCAATTTAATTCAGTGCATCCTCATCCCGAGTTCATCATAATCTGCTTAGCCTTTTCCCAAACTATCTTGGGGTCGGCTTCCAGTCTAACCGGATGCAGCTGAGTAAAATGTAAAATACTGGATTTTACATGCAGCGACTGCCTATCTGACCTCCACAACCCAGTAACTGGGTAATACGATACCCCTTGGTAAGACTGGATGTCAGACTTTTGGCTTCTGACTATTCGTAACGACTGTCAAAGATCTACAAATGACAGCCGGGACCAACGGCTTAACGTGCTTTCCGAGGCACGGAGGAAACTCGGTATGTAATTATGGTCACCCATCCACGGACCAACCCCGGCAAGCACGGCTTAACCTTAAATATCGACCCATGCGGCTGATATTATTTAGCCACGAGCTCCTCCTCCTCCCAAGTGCGGGAACCTAAACCCCATGAAGAAGAAGAAGAAGAGCTCCTCCTCCTCCCGAGTTCAATAGGACTGAATTTATGCAACTGTACAAAAATAGAGTCTATACACTCAAGAAAACCTTATAGACAAAAAACAGTATTCTAACTAAAAGAAAAACAAAAAATCCTCAGCATTAGAACGACTTTCAGAATAGTTTTCAAATAACACCACCATTATTAGTTCCATATTCTTTTAAAATAAAGTACCTATTCCACTGTTTAATTCAACTGGCATGTCGGTCCAGAAAATGCTACTTGACAAAAAGACACTCGGTCTAAGTGGTATTAGCGTGGTTCTCCCGGCCATAAACGTTATCCTGGCAACATTAAAAAAGTCTACGGTAAAATGTCTTGAATAAGAAAGTAGATGGTAGGTTTTAAAATTGTATTAGTAGGTGTCGATCGATGACATGAACGGGTGTCCATTAATGGCGGCTATTTTTAGAAGCAGACGTGTAGGGGGTGAATGTAGACAGTGAAATTGCCACCGTAATGCAAGTAATTGTTCCAAATTGTTTTTTATTTTTTATTTAACACTTTAAGCACATAGTACAGAAGCGGATTTAATGCCATAGGCTTTTTCTACCAATCAACCTTTGGGTGATGCAGAGACAAACAGAGGTAGGTGTAAATCTATAAAATATTATTCATAAAATACTAAAACAAACTACAAGGGATATTTAAAATACTATAAATATATATCAAAATACTACAAATATTTATATATGTATATACAGGGTGTAACGGAAAGGGTATATACATACTTAACGGTGTGCTACAGACCATCAAACTGAACATGTTTCTCCACAAAGAGAGATCGTCATAGCGAAAAAAATATCAGCTGCACCATACATTTGCCTCGAATAGATTTTGAAAGTTTGCACGGGGCACCAGATAATTTTTTCGTTATTACGATGTTTGTTTGTGGAGAAACATGTTCAGTTTGATGGTCTGTAGCACACCCTTAAGTATGTATATACCCTTTCCGTTACAACCTGTATATATCTCTAAATATAAATACTAATTTAAAAGGACAAGAAATGGGGAAAATATTAACGTTGTGACGATGCTTGCTTTTTTTATTATTTCCTTACTCCATTTTTCTTATTGAAAGTTTTTGTATAAATGTAAGTATAGTGGTATACTGCGTGAATTTACCAAAATTTTACAATTTCTGGAAAATACCCTAGACCCTTCACGAAGTTGTCAACCCAGCATTCTGTACATCAAATGTAGTAACGCCACAAAAACGGAAAACATATTCCTGGGGTTTACGTGAAAATCACGTGTTAGGTACGGTAAGACCGACGAGATACCGTGGCCCTGGAACACAAAGGGCTAAGAAGGAACATGGATGGGTTTTAGTCAGTACAAGTCTGACACTACCTTCCGCTCAGCCTAGAGCGGGAGGGGTTATTTGATGATTTCTCATCCGTAAAAAAAGGTACGGTAAGACTCAATGAAACGCACCTAAAAAAATGTGCTGATGTAAGCATTGAAAAGTACCGGGGTCATGGAGGTATCTAATGTAAAGTTAACATTAAAACTTGTGAAAAAGCTGGAACTTTGACCACCAATATCACTAGAAGGTTTGCAGGTTCTGTCCGGTACAAAAAAACTATCGCAAGACGAGAGAAAAAGTGCTGACTTCGTTATAGGTATTTTACACCCATTATTTCTTGCTGTATTATGTATATTGTGGAACACTGCATGAATTATAAACAAACCAACATTTTACAATTTCGGGTAAATATAGAATTGAACTCTATAAGCTACATTATAAAATTAGTTAGTCCATAAAAAAAATATGAAGCTGAAAAGGTAGTCTGTGAACTATTAATAACTTTACTGTATTACCTTCTTGTCGCTTTCTCCCGTAACCTTTACTTCACTATCTTTATCAAAATCTATTTACCTACTTTAAACGTCTTGCCTTTGCCAACAATTCTGAAAAGGTCAAACGTTATTCACTGTTTTATTTTTAGGAATCCTATTAAGTGTTTATTTCCACACAAAGAGGACACTTACCCTTTTCTTTGTTTTAGAAGACTAGGAATTAGTGCGTCAGTATGACAGTTAGTCTTAAAATAAATCATAATTAATTGCGCACGGAAAATGGCGTCCACTCTACTTGTAACATTAACACAGATCTATAGGTACTTAATATAATAAAGCTTGCTCTGTATGGTGTCGGACGCAAAGAATAGCACCATCCCATATCTTCCCGTGGGTGTCGTAAGAGGCAACTAAGGGACTTGCCAGAGAATGGACAGCAGCGTTCTCTGAGTTTTTGTAACAACCGTACTGCGATCGTCAACCCGCTTGCCAAGTGTGGCGTTTATGGCAAAACCCCCCTTATGCCAATTTGGCGACACTTGGGGGAGGCCTATGTAAAGCAGTAGACGTCTTTCGGCTGAATGATGAATGACGATGATGATAATAAAGCTGAAGAGTTTGTTTGTTTGCTTGAACACGCTAATCTCAGGAACTACTGTCCGATTTGAAAAATTCTTTCAGTGTTAGATAGTTCATGTATCGAGGAAGGCTATAGACAATCATCACGCTACGACAAATAAGAGCTGAGCAACAATGAAAATTGTTGCGAAAACGGGAAAAATGTGATGCAGACGAAGTTGCGCGGGACAGCTAGTTTATCAATAAACTGTTTCGTCGTTCTAGTGGTCACAATGTTAGTTAACGAAACCACTATACACATAAAATATATACGTTTAAAAAAAAAGAAAGAAGCGGTATTGCTGAATGAGGTCCTGGGTTGGATTCCTAGGTCGGGCCCAGTGTTTTTCCGTCAAGAATATCTCTGTAGCTGTCCAAAGTTTGGATTTATGCCTGATTGCAATAGGCTAATCGCCCCTTTATGACATGGGTCTTAAATGTTTCTGACGACATGTAGGTGTTAATGTGCCTATAATGAAGACTTACGAATCTACACATATTTTTAATAGATGTGGCGAATTTACTTTCAATGAATGGAGTTTTCAAAAATGTGACGAGTTTACTTTTTGACGAATGTACAACAACCCGTTACTAAAGCCACAACTTTACATAACCTTTCGGGGAAAACAGTTGTAATGTAATTTCACCAATAGTCTTGTAGTTTGGTAGGTGTTTTTGTCTTATGAATAAATTCTACTTATTTCTCAGTGTATTTTGAAATAACAAACTTTGAAATGCCTTGCCATGCGAGGGGAATAATGAAGCCCTTACGAACGCGGACCTAAATAATTCAAATGTTTCCACAAACGGGAGCTTTAGTGTTCTTCATGCATGCGAAATATTTTCCGGAATTTTCAAGTCCACTTCACGGAACTGTGAACAACAAAATATTTGTGTTTACTTGTACTTGTAGCACGACATAGCTTAAATTCTTTGGTTGGCTTTATGGTTAACTTGATAAGTCACCGCTGCTCGTATGCCACTATTGTCGGATTGTCTTTGGCTTAAGTACGTGGCTATTGGCTACTGTTCACGTGTGGTTCCAAGTACAAAACAGTTGCCGTTATATTTTATTGTAGATGTTTTTATTTTGTTAAGCCTGCTTTTGAGTTTTAATTGAGTCTCAGAAAAACAATATTTGACGTGGTTCTAACTTTGAGGTCAGATTTATCGTCATGAGAAATTAGCCAAAAATGCGAAATAGAAAGACATGTTGTGAGGTGGTGGAAGAAGTTACCGTTGTTACCAAACAGAGAGTTCTGCAGATTTAAGTAAAGTTAATAGATAGAATAAGATTGAACGAGTTTGACACGTACTTTCATATTTTATAGCGATCAAAAAGGTGAAAAGAGGTGCCGCAAAAAGTTCGCAAGCCGACACATTGAGTTTCGTGTATCGGGAATAGAATCGAGTTGTGAGTGACAGTGGTAACAGTGGTGTAGTACCGAGCGCAAAAACTAACAAGAAAGAGGGTAGACCGATTTGTCTGCTCATAAACAACCTGCAATAACTTCAGTTTATCCGATATCACGGTTCTTGCAACAGCGCCAAAAAAGTGTTTATCTACTTCGGTTTCGTTGTATTCGAATTACAAAATTGACAGCGGTTTCATTATGATACCCATAACGACACAAGTTGCAATATGCGAACCGTAATGCAACTTGTACACACTTGAACATACAGCCAGGTACCTATAATATTACTTCGAAATCGAGACAATGTAAATGATGTTTTTAAAAATCCGGTCAAGTGCGTGTCGGGCCACGCGCAGTGTAGGGTTCCGTAGTTTTCGATCCCATTCCATTCCAATGAAGATCCCAATTAGGCCTATGTCCAGCAGTGGACGTCTTTCGGCTCAAATGATGATGATGATGATGATGACTTAACAAATCTAACAAGAACATATTATACATATAGCACATACAAACTGTATAAATAAAAAAAATGTTTGTAGATATAAAGAAGTTCGGGTAAAACCTTTTACCGTTACCCATTAGCGATACGATTTGTTTGATCATCTAGTAGGTAAAGTCGGGTAGAATAAATATAAACCCAATATAGTTTTACGTCCTATAATTATTATTACCTACCTAATACAACTGATCTATCGACATTTCCATGGAGTTGTTTGAAATTTTCGAGTCAAATACAATTGGTCGACTATTGCTCGTAAACTTGTAAAGCCCACTTAAGTTTGATAGTTTTCCTTTAAACTTCGTTATATATAGGTACTACTGCCGTGACATTTGTGTTTCTAACTACAACCGTTTAGTCTGTAGAGGGGGGGGACACTTGACCATAACGAAAATTGGCACTTTAAAGCTTGATAAGTCACGATCGGTTTACTAAATCAAAAAACGGTCTTTCAAAATCCCTAATGTTTTTGAAAGACCTATCCGACGATATCCCACACTATGGGAAGGACGAAAAATAAAATTATCATCCCCACTTTACATGTAGGGGAGGTACCCTAAATAATTATTTTTTTCAAAATTTTATTTTACCACTTTTTCGGCGTCATTAACGTGTATACTCTTGCCAAATTACAACTTTCTAGTACCAATCGTTTTTGAGCTAAACCGCGGACAGACAGACAGACAGACAGACGGACATGGCGAAACTATAATGGTTCCTTGTTGACTACGGAACCCTAAAAATGGAACAAGTTTAGAACAAAAGTATCGTATACTATTTGGCTGTTGCGGCTACAAGATCCTTGGCCTTATACTTATTAAAGACTAAATAAACAAAATAAAAAAAGTGGACGCAGGGAAAAATTTCTGAGTGAAATTTTATTCGAAATTTTATTAAAAATGTCTTCAACCTCAAGTGATATTGAAAATACTCCACCAGATATAACAAATAAAGCAGTTGCGGCTACTAATAATTGACTACCAAAATCAAGACATGTATATGAGAAATGTTATGAAACCGAAGTGGTTAAAATAATATACTTATTTGTCTATATTTGTGTTTCATTCCTTCCTTCGTAGATAAAATCTTGTATGCAACTGTACGTTATTGGTCTTTTAATAACTCGTGCCCACCTATTTCGGTACGCGCTACGCTTGTTCCGAAAAATGGCACTCGTATTAAAAGACCGTCCATAACGTAACAGTTGCATAAATAGCTATAATGATAATGTTAGTGACTATGTCAGTTTAAAAAACATATAATTTTATAACACATTTAAATACCTGCATTTTTTCAGCTAATAATAAATGGACATCATCAAACAATAGTAGATTGTTGCATCGAGCACAAAGTGAGTCATTAATGCACGAGTGTTATGTTGGTGCCCGAGCTCATGCGAGGGCACTAAATTATCACGAGTGCATTAATTACTCACTTTATCGAGGTGCGTAATCTGCTTTTCTTTCAACTACCCTGATAAAATATACCTACACAAAATAAAAACTCAAGTTAATGAAACAAAGTTTAATTCAATTCCCTTCAAACATACAATTATTAAAAGTGCAGTTATTAAAGGTTATTAACAACTTCATTTGCAGCTGTTTTATATTTTTTGGAGTTGAATTCATATCGCTATCGCTGTCAATTTCCATGATTTTTTATTTACTTTTTTATTTGGTAAACAAGAAGTATCAAAGTTTTACAATGGTACAAAATGCGCGCCATATGTTTTTTTTTTTTCACCAAGTCAGTTTTATTCAGCCAATTTTTATTTTCAGCCAGTAATCTTTTTGATCTAATGCATACATTTTATTAACTTAATAGGAGACATTACACCTCTGTGGTAAATTTAATTCCAAATTTAAAATTTAAAACAGTGCAGTAATGAAAAACAGTGCAATAATGAGATTTCATATAACTTTTCTGCACTGTTTTGGTTCTAAGCAAAAAAGCCATCCTTTGTGATCGGTTTTGTAGTGATTAATGATAACATTACTGCGTAGTTGAAAGAAAAAACAATTTAAACTACCAGGAGCCCAGCAGCAAACGCCACGATTAATGACTCGCAAATGCATGCTATGCACGTAGCTCCCATACATAGTTCCATATATTTGCATGCCTTTAGCCGTTTGCCGCCGCTCCTGCATTATATTCCCCTGGGAACCAAACCTTGTTCCCTGCGTTATGGAGCACTCGTTAGATTGGGTTGCAAGTTTCAAACTGAATCGGTTACATTGATTTAGAAATCTCTAGGGTAGGTTGTTATACCGTCATTGGGTAGGGGACGTAGCCGGGGGAAAGTGGGCAGTTGAAGATGTCTGAAAATGGGTTTAGTGATTGCAATGTGCTGCCGTATTGTTGTTTGCAATACGGCAGCACATTTCGAGAGCAACGGTGGCCCAGTGGTGGCAGCCCCGAGTTCGAACCCAGGCAGGCACATTACTTAGTGTAATTTATTTTATCACCGCTGCCCTCAAAAACGATGAAGAAAAACATCGTGAGGAAACCGGCATGTCCTAGAACTAAAAGTTCGAAGACATGTGACATCTACCAACCCGCACTGGACTCGCGTGGTGGATTACAGCCCACTCCCTCTCATAGAGAGAAGGCCTGTGTCCCAGCAGTGGGAACACTATAGGCTGATGATGATGATTGTAGTTTGTTGGCGTGATGTCAGGGTTTCTCAACCTTGGGCTCAGAGTAAGTTCTAAAGGCACGGTCGTGTGTGACAAGGTCCTTTTTTACTCGAAATAGGCTTGCGTTTGGCTGTAATTCTCTTTATGGGAAGCGATGGTCCGGCCTAGATTGGAGCGCGCTTGTCTAGAACAAACCAATTCACTCGGGCCTTGTACAGATCCAGATTTTTATTATCAGGGGAACAGAGAAGCCACCAGTCTTTTTTACTCTTACAACTTACCTATTAATAAAAATACGAGATGTTGCAGAAAACCACAAGAACATATTATTAGTAGTTTAATTTCAAGAATTTCGAAATGTGGTACTAACTCAAAATCGCCAATGATTAGCAAGGATGTGACTAATATTTCAATGGCAGTCTGTACACTCAAAAATGTTTTTTTTTTTACTCGAAATAGGCTTGGGTTTGGCTGGAAGTCGCCTGATGTGAAGCGATGATGGGAGATGAAGGGATGATGGGGGAGTATAATTGCCCCGAAAGAACCGATTTACTTGAGCTTTAAAGAGATCCAGATTAATAATGACCGAGAAACAGAGAAGCTGGTAACGAGTTCGAGTTAAAAGAAATTGTATAATTTCCAACGTTTCAAACCATTCACATTCAAATTCATTTATTTGTCCGAATATGGTACATTACATGGTCTTAAATTTAATAAAATGGTCTCATCACATTCTGCCACGTAGGGCGCGCAAATATTAGGCGCATAAATATAATTATTATAAGACAACAATTTTTGAATTAGTATTGATATTATTGAATATTACATTAAAAGGCATGTCAGTCAAAACTATTATTTAGGTAAATGTCAAAATATTATTCAATGTCAAATTATCAAAGAGAGATGTCGAAGTGTAAGGCCCTAAGCACACGGCGTATTTTTAACGCGCAGACGATGCGCGTTTCACGATCGCCCCGTGTGCTTAGGTTACAAGGTTCCGTTCAAATCTCGTTTGAGGCGCGCATACGCGCGTCGTCCCCGGGCCTTAGAGATAACAAAATATGTCCATGAAAGATTACAATTAAAATTGGGATGTCAAAGTATCATTTAGAAAGTCGTTTAAATTATAACCATGTCATTAAGGAAAAATTACTACTAATATTTATAGTGCAACATGCAACAAGTGGAAGTGGACGGGCTATATATGCCGTAGATTGAATGGAAGATGGGGCAAGAAAATGCTGGAGTGGAGACCACGGACGGGACGGAGGAATGTAGGAAGACAACCGACTAGGTGGACACACGATCTCATTATTAAAGTGGCCGGAAGAAACTGAATAGCCATGAGACATAACCGCCAAAAGTGGAGAGATTTGGATGAGACCTACACTCAGCATTGGGTGACCAAGGGTTGAAGAAGAAGAAGAAGATACTGTTATTTTGGTCGTGTTTCCTAATACTATTATTTTTGGAGAATCTCTTTGTAAAAGACGCGCCAGTCTAGAAACTTCTCCGTCAAGGTCAAACGTAAGAAGCTTATTCAGTTGTATCGTGTTTATAAAATGCTTGCCTCCATTTTCTCGTGTGCTGGAAAGTAAGCTCCCAATACACTTTTTCACTTAATTTCCTGAAAAGCTTCAAGGTAATGTTCTTCAGCGTTGAAGTTTCTTTGTAAAATGCTTTCGATTTCTATTACAGATAGAACTACTTGATGAAAAAACGTTAGAATTTTCTATTTCAG
This sequence comes from Cerastis rubricosa, assembly GCA_949152445.1. Taxonomy (NCBI): domain Eukaryota; kingdom Metazoa; phylum Arthropoda; class Insecta; order Lepidoptera; family Noctuidae; genus Cerastis; species Cerastis rubricosa. Next base: position 8,158,632 of record OX424542.1, on the reverse strand, counting down.
TTCCAAGCAGATACTACAGTAAATATTCAAGGATATTTGAGAGGAAATCTGAAGCTAAAAAGTCTGACATCCTTGACTATTGTCAAAAAAACTGTTTATTTTAGCCGATTTTCCGACTTTCACAAATAATTTCGATAACGCGAATGTCGGAGCAATTGGTATTGATTATGCATACCTAATTCATCATCATCATCATCATTTCAGCCCAAAAGACTCTCTGGCATGTCCCTTAGTCGCTTCTTACGACACCCACGGGAAGATATGAGATAGATAATTTGTGAGTAGTAAGTGAGTTCGACAAAAGTAGTGTACCTCGTGTAGTGTGTGTTTTCATAGCACGGAACCCATGTTCTGCCCACATGATGACCGTGTCTAACGGAATAAAATCAAGACAACTGCGACATATAAAATTAGAACGATGATTAAACTAGCTCTTCGTATCCAATTAACAGAAACCTCTAAACAAATAAACCCGTCAACAAAACACGGGAAAATCCTAAAGGCGTACTCACACGAGCTGTCCCATAACAGCCGTATAGTGTACACTAAAACATAAAATTAAATACTCTACACTTCTACAGTATTCCGCGAAACAGGGCACTTTTCATACGGATTGTTTGCAGCGTTGAGACAATTAACGCCCCTCGGTTTTCTCCGCTTTGTACAGTAAATGGCGTAGTTAAAACGATTGCGGTTCTCAGAATAGGGATGAGCATTTCAAACGACGCAATATAGGTTTATCATCTCCGTGTAATTGTGGTGCGCGCCTCTGTATTCTGTTCGTCTGTGTAGGGTTTTACAGTAAGTTGTGTTAATAATTTAGTAGATACCTATGTTTCATGAAATTGGGTGATAGTTTCTGAGTTGTTTTCGAGAGGAATGTTTTGTGTATCGCTACAATCGAGTAGTTGATATAAATTCTTAATATAAAAGCTCAGGTACAGCAGTTTGCACTACAGAAGTAACAAAATCAGTATAAACGGGCTAATTTTTTTTTTTTAATTTCTTATAACACCAGACCAGCAGTCGAAGTGTTGGTGCTGACGGGCGGTCAAAGTTACCCACGTCAACCAATGATGTTATACAAAGCCAGTTTTTGCGGATCTCTCATGGTACGAGAAATCTATACAAAGCGAGGGCATGTTACACTAGAAATGTATAGCTTGATTTGTCGCTTTGTGGACTAGAATCGTTAGAGCGTTTTAAACTACGCAATGTAAGTTTTGCGTATCGTGTTATTGCGTTGAAGTTTCTAATACAAGAAGTTGTTTTGCATCCTCGTCAAAATTCAGGAGTTTGTCACAAAATACATAAATTTTGTTCAGAATAATTCAGAATAACACCCTTAACGTGATTTAGGGAATAAGAAATTATCGAATAAACGTTTGAGATTGTTTGTATGTGTGAAAGCACGGTTATAAGGCGGGGATCAGACGGATTAATTCTAAAAGACGGGTGGTTCACACTTACCGATTTCCGTAAATAAGACAAAAAAAAATACCATTTTATTATTGATTCGGGTCGAAAATCATTAGCATAGTAACCTCCTTGATTTTGACGAGGATGCAAAACAACAACTTGTATAAGTAGGTAACGTATCTTATAGTAAGGTTTTCGAACAACATTTATTAATTTTAAAAGGTTCTTAAAAATAATGTGCTAGTAATGTCAGGTTTAAAATGTTATCAAGATGGTGTCTCGATATAGAAATCTGATAGCTTCGAAGACTTAGAACCAGTGATTAAATTATTCCTTGATAATACAAAAAGAAAAACAATAAATATTGATAATTTCGAACCCTGCTAACTATAATGAATGGATATGATGTTTTTTATTTTTCATCACACTTGCACGTAAACAGTATCTTAACATACAGGTTAACTTGGAAGTAATGCCCCATGAAACCCACGGTCGGTAAGTATTTTTTTTTAATTTGTAGCACAGCACACATGTCTTGCAAGTTCAAGCAAGGAGTTTACACGCAATTGAAAAATTGTCCTAAAATGTTATCTAAACAGTAATTTCATTGCAATCTCGCTACATGTTACTTAAATATTCAACTAATGTTCTTAATAATAGATAAGTATAAAAAAAAAAAAATTTTTTCAAATTATTTTGTTTTTTTACACTCCGTCATGGCTGTATACCAACGTAAGTAACAGTTGCCGTTAACGTTTCTGAACGAAACTTTTGTATAATCTGTGGTGTAGGCAAAAAACCCCCATCCGCTAAAAATTAAAAAAACGTTCACGTATTTCGTAATAATAGTTATATTAAAGCTATAATTCAGAATGTACGGGAATAACGAACCTCGACTCAAAAAGCCCTCAGTCTTCGACTTCGGGCTTCTACTAGAGCCTCGATCGTAATTCCTTACTTACCGTCCTTAATACACAATGTCCTATTTCATTTACCATGAATTACTGAGTGGATTAAAATGTTTCGGTATTAATCTATTCGACTACCTTTTATCACTATCAGCCTTTTTAGGGAAATTTCCAAACGAATAGTTGACGCTTCGCGTGACCCAAGGGCTGGCTTTTACTTTGGCCAGAGGCTAAGTATTGCCATACAACTTGGCAATGCTGCCAGTCTCTTGGGCACATTACCAGCTGACAGCGTTGGGGAGGAGGTTTTTAACGCCCTTTTATAGTTGATTGTTATTTTAGTTATATATTTTTTTAATTAAGATTTCCCATTTAATATACTTTGACTACGTCTTATAACGTGTTCAATCTTTTTCACGGTCATAAAAGTTGATTTCTAAGCCAACTTCTACACTAAGATGCTTATGAGCTTTAACAACCTCGTTTCACTAATATTACAAATATGGATGCTTAGTCCATACCAAATCACCTCAAGAATTTTAAGCCCGTATCAAATATATAAACGTCGCAATCAAAGTAAGAATTATGCCCAATATTAGTTTAAGTCAGCTTTATCTTAAGTTTTGATTCAGTAACGACATTTACAACCCTGATGAATAATAAACGATCTTATTAAGTTGTTAATTCGTGTTACGGCGTATTTACTGTAGCCGCGTTATCGCCTTTTATGATTTATAGACGAATTAGCTTTGAAACGAAATGGTGAAAGGTATTATTAGATTTTTTTTTTATGCGATGTAATGTATTGATTGAATTATGTATTTTTGTGTGTGTGACGATTAAGATAATCAGAGATATCATCATCAGAATATAATGTTTCCACTGCTGGGACACAGGCCTCCTCTCTATGAGAGGGAGTGGGCTGTAATCCACCACGCGGGCCCAGTGCGGGTTGGTAGATGTCACATGTCTTGGACTTTTTAGGTCTAGGACATGCCGGTTTCCTCACGATGTTTTCCTTCACCGTTTGTAAGAGCAGCGGTGATGAAATAAATTACGCAAAGTAATGCGCCTGCCTGGGTTCGAACCCACGGCTTACTGCTCCTAAGTCGGGGCTGCCACCACTGGGCCATCGCTGCTCTCGATCAGCGATAAATATGACGAACCTATATAATACCACACCTGCAATTGAGAGTTTTTCAAATCGGTTCTTAAATGAAGGACATGTGAGGTAACAAACATAAAAAAAAAACAGTCGTTTTGAGAACCTCCTCCTTTTTTTGAAGTCGGTTAAAAAACATTGTTTTCGAAAAAGAACCTCTTTTCTGCCGTTAGAAGTGTAAAAGCAAGTGTAAAAACAACATAAAGGACCAATGACTAAAATAACAAAAATATACTTTTAATAATAAGCCACATTTATAGTTACAACAAAGGCACAATAATAGAAAGAAAGTATTGTCTAAAGCAAAAGAAAAAAAAAACATAAATAATTACCAAAAAGAAAAGGTTTACCGGTCTGAAATTTGGAGCCAAATAGTCCATCGTTAGCGGAGCACAGTGAAGATAGTAGCAGGATCAGAAACCATTGATATCTGTAAAAGAAAGAAAACATTTTATTACAAACTATTCCGATAAGGGTTTTTTTAACATAACATACGTAATTTTTTATTTTTTTATTTCACACATTTTTTTTTTTGTAAATGGCATTTGGCAGTTCAACCTATGAGGTGGCCATTTGATGATTTCCCATCCGAAAAAATAAAATAAAAGGTGGTCGTCTGCTTAACCGGACTATACTGTGGGTGCCTTGAGTGTAAGGCCTCCAGCCAGGGCATACAAACGCGCGACTACACGCTAAGGGCACCCCCTGTGGGGTACGAGCCTCGACTTAGGGTGTATTTCAATAAGCCTACATGGTCACTTATAAAACGTTGACAAACGTTGCACGTTTCGGGTTGGTCGTTTCCTATGAAGAAGAACCGGCAAAAAACTCCAGGGTCACTCATTTAAAATCATTTGGTTTTACAAAATCTTTATATTAGAGCTTAGAGCGTTAGTACTTAAGACTCTCTCCGCCTGACCGCCGCCGCGTACGGACGTGCCGCTACCTGCTCGCATTCCCGCTCGCTATCAGTGTGTGTCATCGGTTCGTCGCTTCCCAGTGTCGTGACGTCATCTGTAGTCTCTTGACTACACCCCCGAACAATTGTTGTCTTTTTATTAAGACAGCACTTGCTCATTTTGCTTCGGATATTATTCCGATTTAACTTCCTTTGCCCCATCAGGGAAAAGTCCTCAGTTTCGAGGTTCTTGGTGGGAAACCTAACGGTGCCAACGAAACCAAGAGAGGGTGGTGACCCAATCCGCCCGCCTAATCCCTTCAGGATCTAGGTGAAAAAATTGGGCTCCGTCGCGAACGTGTGTGTCGCCGATTTACTGTGCTAGTGTTTCCCGTTTCAACAAGTTCCTGAAAGCAAAGTTCCCTGGACTGGAGTTGGAGTTGCTACCAAGCCCGGATCCTCGGACTGTGGCTGCGGGAAGGTTGAAGCGGGTGAGTCGCTGGACCCAGTAAATTCCCTTCATATTTGTGCAAGGATTTAGGTTGTTAGGCTGTTTAGGCGCGGAGCTTCACTCAATGTCCGTTAACTTTTAACCGACAAAATGTCGTCCTTAGACGAGAAGGAAAAAGCGCTTTTGCGTTTTTTCTTCCGCGTCTTCACGACCGACCCAAATTTTGAAAAGTATGGATCAGAAATTGCTGCCATTCAGCAAACCAGCGATAACGTCACTGACTTCAGTGACGCGCTCGACAGCCCTTTGTCGCCGCCGCCTGCCGACAGAGGCTTACCGCCAGCCGTTGCCGCCGCGATTAAGGCTACTCCAAGACCCAAAGTTGTGAAACCCATTGTTTCACAAACAAAGGTCCAGCCCGCACCTGCGTCCATTGTTCCCGTTTCTGGGAACATGGGCAAAAGCTCACCGCCAGCCGTCGCCGCCGCGATTCCGGCTAATCCCGAACCCATTGTTTCACAAACAATGGACCAGTCCGCACCTGCGTCTATTGTTCCCATTTCGGAGAACATGGACATAACCGTACCAATCTCCGACTCGGAATCGGTTATAGATTCCTGCTCTGCTTCCTCGTCCTCAGAAGACGACTACCAAGTCGTCGGAAAGGGCAAGAGGAAGAAGGGCAAAAACTCGCAGGCCGCCATGGCCAAAAAGTTAGTCGCGCTTCCTCTAATCCCCTCTCCCGAGGCGTCCCGTCCCACCTCCCCGGTCCCCGCACCAAAGTCCGCCGCTGCTCATACCAGCAGGCCAACCAGCCCTAAGGCTAACTCTTCAGCCGCTTCTTCAAAGAAGCTGAAGCCCCCTCCCCCGTTGTTCATTCAGGACAAAGGGAAATGGACAGACGTGTCCAAAATGTGTAATGAGCGCCGCATTCAATATACAAGCGCAAAAAGCACACAGCAGGGCATCAAAGTGGTGGTCCCTACGACAACCGACTTCAGGGAACTAACCCGCCAATTAATCGGAAGGCGCATAGCCTTCCACACCTACTCTCTTCCAGAGGAGAAGCCCACCCGCGTGGTGATCAGGCGGATCCCGAAGGAAATCCCCACGGAGGACATCCTCAATGACCTCCTAGGCCAGGACATCCCGGTCGCAGCCGTCCACCGCCTTCATAAGGCGAGAGGCGGAGACCTTTACGATATGGTACTGGTCGTCTGTGACCCAGTAGAAGGTCACCACCCGATCTTCAAAGTGAAGTCGGTTTGCTCCCTGTCAGGCATCTCAATAGAGAAGCCCTACCGCTCAAGCGTAGTCGGACAGTGTCATCGCTGCCAGATGTACGGTCACAGCCAAGCCAACTGCCATGCGCCACACAGATGCGTAAAGTGTCTAGGCGACCATGGCACGGCAGACTGCCCCCGTCCCAAAGACAAGTCGCTTTGCACGGAGCCACCGAGCTGTGTGCTTTGCGGCCAGTCGGGCCACACGGCCAACTACCGCGGCTGCTCAAAAGCCCCCAAAGGCTCCTCCTCTAACCTGGTGAAGCGTGCAAGCGCCCGCCAACAAAGAGAAAGCCCATCGGTGAGGCTACCCTCTGCCCAGATGCCGGAGAGACTCAGCCCTCAGAGACCCTCTCCCTGGACCACGCTAAACCACCAGAAAGCCTTCCCGGCTCTTAGTAAAGCAAAGTCCAGCCCCATCCCCGGGCTATTAGATGCCCCTGTCCCCACTCCCGCGGCCCAAGCAAGCGCACCGGCACCCGCTCATCCCACGCCACCCGGCCCCGCGGCCGTGGACCCCTCTCATAACGTAATTTTAGAATCGCTAGCAGAGTTAGTCACCCCCGAAGCAGACCGCATGGCGGCTGATCTCAGGGCGGCTAACACTGGTGGCGATAAACTTAAAATTATCCTCAAGTCCCTACTTAAGTTAGGCGACCTCCTCCGCAACCTTAACCTCGACTAACTCCAATGGATAATACGAGATTAACGTGCACCAAACCCCGATCCCTAAAGTTAGGGTACTTTAATGCCAATGGCATTAGAGGCCAGCGTGATGAGATCGCCACCTTCCTCCGCGACCATCAAATTGATATCCTCCTCGTACAGGAGACCTTCCTCAAACCCAGTCACCGCGATCCGAGAATTGCCAACTATCGCATAGTTCGCAACGATCGGTCACGTTGCCACAAGGGCGGGACTCTAATCTATTATAGAAAAGAACTGCATTGCATCCCCTTAGATCCCCCTCCCATGGAGTCTCTACTCGAGACCTCAGTGTGTCGACTAGGCATGACCGGCCATCAACCGATCACTATCGCCTCTGCGTACATCCCTCCCAGCGGCACGTCCGAGGAGCACACTCTGTTCACCAAAGACCTTGCCGTCCTCTTCGGCTTGAGCGACTCCGTTATCATAGCGGGCGACCTCAACGCCAAACACCCCGCCTGGAACAGCACGACGACCTCTGCCAGAGGACGTCACCTGTATAACCTGGGCGAGTCCCTCAACTTCGATCCCATCGCTCCTATGGAGCACACCCACTATCCCCACGACCCCGACCAACGTTCGGACGTTCTCGACATAGCGCTACTCAAGAATGTCAACCTTAAGTTGCATTCCATCGAGACTTTACATGAGCTTAACTCAGATCATCGACCAGTGCTCATGCACTTAGTTCCTCGCTCGGGTCCTTCTGACCCCAGCCAGCCCCCGCCGACCCAAGTGATAACCGACTGGAGGAAAGTCAGCGAAAAGCTGAAATCCACCACGCCTCACCTGGAGGCCATCCCCGACCACATAGTCTCAGTCGCAGACACGACGGCCGCCATCAACTCGTTTACAGAACACGTGCAATCCGTACTGAAGGACTGCTCACGGGAAGTCCCAGCAATGAGCGATCAACGCTGGATACTACCCGCTGACATACGTGAACTGATAAACGAAAAGAACGCGGCCATCCGTGCCTACAGCAGCTTTCCCTGCGAGGCAAACAAAGCCCACATGCGTAATTTACAGCGTGCTGTAAAGGATCGCACCAGTGAGTTTCGTAATAATCAATGGGAAAAAACGCTAAGCGAACTCGAGCCTACCCACCTAGCCTTCTGGCAGCTGCAACGCAAGATGCGCTCCACCGAAGAGGCTTCGATGCCTCCCCTTACCCGACCCGATAAGAGCGTCGCATTCGACGACTCTGAGAAGGCCGAATGCCTAGCCGACAGCCTGGAGTCCCAGTGCTCCCCCAGCTCGCAACCAGTAGACAAGCGACATCTCGATGAGGTGAACGCATTCGTCGAACGTAGAGCCGCCCTGCCCCCCGAAGAAGACCCTGATGATCCTCTGCCTCCGGTCACAGCTGACGAAGTGCAAGACATCATTAACAAACTTCAACCGCGGAAAGCACCCGGCTCCGACGGAATCACCAATAGGGTGTTCAAACTCCTCCCCGCTCAGCTCGTCGTGTTAATGGCAGCCATCTTCAATGGTGCCCTGAGCAACAACGCGTTTCCCCAAATATGGAAAGACGCCACTGTCATCGGTTTCGCCAAGCCAGGCAAACCCAAGTCTGAGCCTTCAAGCTACAGACCTATCAGTCTCCTGAATGCACTCGGTAAAATCTACGAGAGACTTATTTATAAGCGACTCAAAGACTTCGCCGAGGCTAAGAGCCTCATCCCCAACGAACAGTTCGGCTTCAGGACCGGACACTCTTGCATTCAACAGGCCCACCGCATCGTAGAACACCTGAGCGCTGGCTTCCAGCGTGGAGCGATGACGGGTGTGTTGTTTTTCGACATAGCAAAGGCATTCGACAAAGTGTGGCACAACGGCTTATTATATAAGCTGTACAAACTGGGAGTGCCAGACCGTCTCGTACTCATCTTACGAGACTTTTTGTCGGATCGCACCTTCCGCTATCGCATCGGGAAGGCACTGTCTTTCCCCCACCCCATTAGAGCTGGAGTCCCTCAGGGCTCCCCGCTCTCTCCCCTTATCTTTACTCTGTTCACCAGTGACATCCCCAAGAGCAAGAAGGCTCAGTTAGCCCTGTTCGCGGACGACACGGCCATCTATTACACTGGCCGCAGTCACGACGCTATTTACAGCACCCTCCAAACCTCAGCCAACGTCTTAGGCGCTTGGTTCCGGAAATGGAGAATCGAGGTGAACCCCAACAAGAGCCAGGCAGTTCTTTTCTCTAAACCGCGTAAAAATAAGCCACCCGCGCTCAGCCCGATCACTATGTACGGTAAGCCTATCCCTTGGGAGAAGCAAGCCAAGTACTTAGGAGTCTTACTTGACAACCACCTGTCTTTTGCGGCGCACATCAAAGCAGCTCGCGACCGAGCTGCCTTTGCTGTGGGTAGGCTTCATTTCATGATCTCGGCAAAAAGCAAATTGTTACTCAAGTGCAAGTTGCGCCTTTATACCGCGGTGATCCGCCCCATTATGACGTACGCTTGCGTCGTGTACGCTCACACCAAGCCTAAATACATCCATAGGATGCAAACCTTGCAGAACCGGTTCTTACGTAGAGTCACGGGAGCCCCTTTTTATGTCCGTAACGACCGTCTACACGTAGACCTTAGAATGCCCACCGTCCTTCAGTTTATGAAGCGTCTTTCGAAGCGTTTCTTCGATAACGCCAGTAAACACCGTAATCCCCTGATCGCAGCGGCCGCCCGTTACGAACCCTCGCGCATTAGTACAGTGCGCCGTCCTCGGCATACCCTCTTCACTACCGATGATGCTATCACCATCCTCCAGGAGAGTAGCAAAGAGACTAGCACTCTTAAAAAACTCAGACACAAACCGCCGTCTTTCCGACCTCGCCGTCGAGGTCCGTCGCGACGTCCCGGTCCATGTCCTCCCCGACCCTCGCTTGAGCCAGCCCGCGATGCTGTGCCAGTAGTTTTAAATCAGCCCCTAAATAATGATATCATTCAGATCCAGCCTGTCCCCATGCAGTCCTCCCCCAGCGACGCTCTGAGCCGAGGCTCGTACCCCACAGGGGGTGCCCTCAGCGTATAGTCGCTTAGTTTGTAAGTTTTTATGCCCTGGCTGGAGGCCTTACTCTTAAGGCACCCACAGGATAGTCCGGTTAAGCAGACGACAACCTCCTAGGTTGAACTGCGAGATGCCATTCATAAAAAAAAAAAAAAAGTACTTAAGAATTACATTACAATACACCTGGAATACATTAAGGAAAAGGAGCTCGTGCTTAAATAATAACAGCCGCCGGGGTCGATTTTTAAGGTTAAGCCGTGCTTGCCGTGGTTGGTCCGTGGATGGGTGACCATAATTACATACCGAGTTTCCCCCGTGCTTCGAAAAGCACGTAAAGCCGTTGGTCCCGGCTGTCATTAGTAGATCTTTGACAGTCGTTACGAGCAGTCAGAAGCCGAAAATCTGACATCCAGTCTTACCAAGGGGTATCGTATTAATCGGTTACTGGGTTGTGGAGGTCAGATAGGCAGTCGCCTTATCTAAAATACTGGCACTCAGCTGCATCCGGTTAGACTGGAAGTCGACTCCAAGATTGTTTGGGAAAAGGCTTGGCAGATGATGATGATACCTGAAATACATTATACCCGTAATCCCCAACAGGTTATCTAATAGAAGACCTAGATTTGGTCGATAGTCCCACGTAATTGGGCCCTATCACAATATACGGGGCACAAATTAACGCTCTGTAGCTTTTTATATCGGCTAAAACTAAATTTTTACCGGGCACAAGTCAAGGCTCTGTGGCTTTTTGTATCGGTTTAAACACAAAAATGAAATATAAAAAAAAATCGATATCAAAGTTCGCATGTTATTATAAAAGTCAATGTTACAACAAACGTTCCATTTTCCACAGAGCAGTCGTATTTTACTTTTCACAAAGCTAGTTATTTTAAATGGTGACCATTCATTTCATACGTGCCGAATTTTCTATTCAGCCAGCATTCGGGTCACTAAATAAAATAAAACTGTCAATATTTATCATTTGTTTTTGTGATCGTTTTCAACACAAACCGATCATTAGGTCACATGAATGGGTGAATCTCGAATTTAGGAGTACAGTTCTTTCAGTTTGTTTTTACCTCCTATGCATCGCTGTCAAAATCAAAGTGATCTAATCATCGTCATCTGCCTAACCTTTTCCCACCTAGGTCTAGGTTGCCAGCCGGGACCATTGGCTTAACGTGCTCTTCGAGGCCCGGAGGAAACTAGGTAAGTAATGGGTGTTCACCCATCCACGGACCAACATAGGCAAGCGCGGCTTTACCTGAAGATCGATCAAAGCAGCTGTTATTATTCAGCCACGAGCTCCTCACCATAGTGATCTTAATGTTTGTAGCATAAGGTAGTTGTCAGGTTTTTGTCACTGACAAGTCTTCCAAAATCAAAGTGAACTTTTTTTACCAGAAATAAGGTTACTGTTGAATTGTAGCAATCAGAAGGAAACGAAGTGAGAAAAGACTGTACTGTGTACACTTTGATTTGTCGAAAGCCTTCGTTCAATAAGCAATCTATCAAAAGGACCTCAGCAAACTCGCTTCTGGAAACAAACTTGGACGATTTAAGAGGCGCTGAATTTCCAATTAGATCCATTTAGACGTACATTGGAAACGAGAAGAAAAAGTGTGTATTTGCAATTCAGATCGTGTTTGAAACCGTTCGTCTGAAGAGGGCTTAATTGATACGAATATTGGCGTCGCTGTCGAATGTAGCTAACGTTTTTGAAATTTGTTGCTGTAGTTATTTTGGGCTAAATAAATTGACGGTTTGTAACAGAAGAACTGAAAGAAAAAACGAGTTTGAAGAGAAATAGTAAAGTTTAGGTAATGTGGAAATGTCTCTAATAGAAGTAGAATTGATAAACAAACATTTAGGTGTTTTTTTTTTGTTTACTGAATCCCATCTGCATTTATTGCGACTGGGTTAATTCCGGCCTGCCCGTGCCGCCGCCGGGCTGTCGCCAGTGGGGCCAGTTGCAACTGTTTTTCTCATCCACCACCACTGGTGGTAGATGCACCCATCTGAATCAGTACTATTGGAGGCAGATGCTAGTAAGTCAGAGGATTATAAATGCTGCTAACAAAAGTCAAACTAATTTGGTTAAACAGTCGTTAATCATTACTTAACTTCAAACAGAGTTTATGAATAAACCCTGGTTGTTTAGAGAGATGTTCTGTACTGTAGATGTTTTTTTTTTTATAACGTTGCTTTTTACTAGGAATTTCTCCAGTATCGTGGGTGCGTTTACAAACATTTAAAGTCAAATACATCAAGATCTAGACCCGGAACAACTACCTGTAGACCATAAAAATATTTGTTCCAAGCGGGAATCTAATACGCGACCCGCATCGGTAGTTCAACAGACAATAGTATAGACGTTGCGAAAGCTTGGTCGTCGTAGATACAACGATAACTACACATTTATGCAGCGAATTATTAAACTAAACATTTCGACACGGTAAATCAATATGCTTCGTCTATCACCAATAGTATTTCTATGGCACCAGTTTACCCAAGAGGATTTAATGATCACTTTAATACTGTAATAAATAGTGATTTACTGAACAACTTATTGCTTAACAATCCTTACCTATTTCCTAAGCTCAATGCCCGTTTTCACCAACAATAAGTGTCACTTAAACAAACGTCTAAGCCAAATGACGATGTCGGATTTCCGTGGCTCCACAGCAAGTTAACTATTTTTATGTCGTATCAAATGACATAACGATCCGTCAAAACAAGTGGCAAACTTCGCCTTTTCGGACAGGCAAAAACACATCGGGAGTAGGGACAACTGTCAAATCGAGTGGCCATAATTTTTTAGTTCGAACTAATCTTATGTCCGTAGGTGCTACGGAGTAGGAAACACCCGTAAAATCGGCCGAAACCACGGGTTTGTGCTTAGAGAGTAGACCACCAGCGCTGAAAGTTGCGCTCTGTGATTTAGTGACACAAAAACAAAGCACAATCAGTTTCATTTCGGCGCATCATTTAGGTTTTGCCTAGAGTCTGTTGAAAACGAGCATAAACTTCAACATCAATAATTTGCGTAGGAAGAATCTTTTGATACTTCAATGCAATCACCATTACTCAATTCTTTAATACCTACCTGTCACAATAATGGTTATTTTATTCACAATCAAATCTAGCAAAATCTTGCAACAAACAATAATCTTTCAGATGATAATTTGCAATTCAATTACACGATTGTAAACTTTAACCTATCATTTAATTTTATAATCATTGCTTATCAAGTCGTGAACGTAAGACATTTAGAATATACACTCAATTACTTGAAATACTTGTCCTAGTGAATAATTGGTTAAATTTGAATAATAAGGTTGTCCTCGGTACAGTTCCCATAGCTGAACAATTATTTTAATTTAATATAAATTTTAAGAAAATTTACAGCCAATACATTCAAGTAGTCAGAAATAATAATCATGTACAAGAAGGCCAATTACAAGTTTCCACTTATAATTATAAACTTATGTATAAAATTGACGAGACGGCATTGACAGCGTGTGAGATAAACATAGAAGCATCTGAAGGGATTTAACAAAAACAAAATACATTTCACAACAAAGTTGTTACGACAAACATACAAACATACTTGTAGGATCCGGTCATTAGTACGGACAGAAAATGAATCGGCAAGCGCGCCAAAGGTAGCACGCGACCTACTTACCAGTCTACCCACACCTAAGCGCGCTTTACAGAGTCGTGATGTTTCGAGCTCGCTGTGACGCGGACAGTCTGTGTCTGACCGCGGCGGAGTCAAGACGTCCCGAAACTGTTCCCCGATTTATGGTGCCTAGTGTTATTGTGTTGGATTGTAATTTCAAGTAATTTGTGAGTAGTAAGTGAGTTCAACAACAGCAGTGTACCTCGTGTAGTGTGTGTTTTCATAACACGTAACCCATGTTCTGCCCACATGATGACTGCGTCTAACGGAATAAATCAAGACAACTGCGACATACTTAAAAAAAAAATAAGTTTCTGGACACTATTTGTAAATAAATCAAGCTCAACATCACGGCACACCATATTGAAAATTCGGCATGCTCTTAAAATATATGAATTTTGTCTGTAAATAGGTTTAACAATAGTTACATTAAGGAGATGAATTAATGATGAATGATTATGAATGTATTTATGGGATTACTGAAAAATGGCACCAAGATTACCACAATGCATACCTTGCCCCATTACATATTCGCATCTGAAAATCGACCCCAACATAGTCGGCAAAACGCTAAGGAGATGATGATGGTGATTTTTATTAGATTTTGTAGGATTTTTAAGGATAGTTTCTTTCATATTTTCATTGGTTTATGTTGTTAATGAATTACCATAGAAGTGATTTACTTATTTTTACTTTAACTAAGAAAACACCACCAAAAGTACTATGACAGTCCTGTTCATGAATAGACGATCGCACGACACATTCAGAATACCCAATTACTTGAAATACCCACGACGAACGGTTAACGTGACAGGTCCTATGCCAATTACCAGTGGTAACTTTTATTACGACCTATAGATCTACCTTCGATTCAACGGTCAGTTAGTCAAGTTTACGACGTTCTCATTTATGTCCAGTCTTACGGTAAAAGGAATTCCGCAATCGATTGGAACTAGACGAATTAATATGGGAGCAAGATTAGGTATGGTATTCTTCAATCGGGGATATTGATGGCATCTTGTTAGTTTGTGTCACAAAAGTTATAAGCAGTGGTAACCTAATGGTGTGCCTGTGGTACTGGCAAGTCATAGCTCTTCATGTACGTGTTTTATAATTATCACTTGCTCTATCGAAGGAAAATATCATGGGGAAACGGGCATGTCTCAGAGATATTTCTCAACGGCATGTGAAACCAAGTCAGAGGCCGACTCCCTCTTATTATGAGGGTCCACCGACAGACCTTTCAGTGGATGTACTTCCCTACAGAATTTTTCGAAAAAAATGTGCTTACTAAAATGAACGCTGCATTTACATGCAGTCTAAGAACATCTAACGTAGAAAAGGTTAAGAAGCGATTCTGTCAGTATTAACAATAATCATAAATAAAGGAAATAAAAAAATAAATAAATAAAGGAAAAAAAATAAAGGAAAAAAAAATAAAGGAAAAAAATAAATAAAGGAAAAAAATAAATAAAGGAAAAAAATAAATAAAGGAAATAATCAATATTATCATCAGCTCCTTTAATCCAAGTGTTAACATTATTAATAGCATTTGCAATGTTGTGAATGTATGTCAATTGCAACCTATCGGTATAAATCATTTTATATTGTGTGTCGTTACAAAGAAAACAAGGCTTTATGGGAGTCAAAGGGTATCCTTATCGTAACATCTACAGAATGCTTTTGTTCATACCATTTATGAATCTTACTACCTAAAGTTTCATAGAATGTTCAATATTCATTTGATGACAAAACAAAACTATAAACTTTGTCAGTTTAATTCTTGCACATAATATCTTCGAACAAAACAGACAAATATTTCGTTCTACGAGTACAATAACAATCCCTTGTTCAAATTTTCTGTTTTGTTGTTCATACTATCAAATAAAACTCAGTTTCAGCTGAAGCTCAACTTGTTTCGCTTCCAACGAACAAAGCATTTTCAATGCTCATATTAGATCCACAAACAAAAAGAGACTAAGTCTGAAGTTTCAAACAGGGGATTGTTTCCATTGATACTCAACTATGCGTTTAAACTGAATTACTAATACTAGCTTCTGCCCGCGGCACCTCCGCAAAATAATGTTTAAAATAGTCATCTAAATGTTTAAATATAATAGTTGTTGTCTGCGGCTTCGATCGCGCGTAAGTGTAAGTATAGGATAAATAGTAGTGATTTTCAAAGTAAGAAGCCAGAGAATTCATTCTGGTTAGCAAAAATTACATTACCGTACAGTACCGTATTTCGACCTCATTTTGTTTTAAGCAACCCCGAAAACCACGAAAACGACACCCATGGAGCTATTGAGTCGCGCAAGTGTCCAGTCGCGCGAGTGTCTGTCGCGACAATGTAAGTTTGTTTACCGTATTTGTCCATACAAACGTGCTAACACTACAAAACAAAAAAAAAATTGCTTTTGTCGTCTGAGGGATGGAATTTCCAAAAACGTTGAAAAAAGTGTTTTTCAATTCAATCAAGAAACACAAATAGTAAATTTCAAGCTCATCAGACCATTTTGGTTACACTAATGTTTGCACCCGTTTGTCCCGTTTGGGGTTTAATTTCCAAAAACGACGAAATCCGTATTAATTTATTTTTGCTCAGAAACTTCAATATTTAATTTCATTCTTCTTACTTCGAAAATGACAGATTCCGCATATAAACTTTCAATCCCTATCTAACCCCCTTCTGGTAGTAGATTCTCAAAAACGCTCAAATATGTATTTATTTGTTTCTAACCAGAAGCTTGTATTATGAAATATCATGCTTCTAACTTTAAAAATGACCAATTCCATTCAATCGTTCATCCCTTGTTTTTCTCTTTTAGAGATGGCATTTCAAAAAACCCTTTCTTAGTGGATGCTTGCTCTTCATAAAGAACACACCCTCCAAATTTCAGGTCTCTAGGACCAGTGTTTTAGGCTGTGCGTTGATATCTCAGTCAGTCAGTCAGGACTTTGAATTTTATATGTATATTTAGATAAACGAGAGTTGGTTCCCTGATTCGCAGCTCGCTTCTACCTAATAAATTCAAAATTTTATTCGTCGTGCAAGCTGCATCGTTCGCTGAGAATTTAATTCAAAAAGTTTTGTTGTTGAAATTGTACTTTAAAATTCACTCTCAATATTAGATATTGTGTTGTTCCTAGTGTCGACTTTCCTATAAAGACACTTAAAAGTGAGTTCGGAAAATAATACTGCCCTGATTCCCTTTGTAGCTAAAACCGTGAATAGTGAACAAAAAGTTCACTAATCCCCATCAATGGGGATCATCCAACGGGGAAAAGTGGAATAAGCCAACCGTTCGTCGACGTAAAACAAATTGTTCTTTCTGTCAAAGAATGTTTAATTACGCCTCTATTAGACGATGGAACACAAACAAAAACATCTGAAGTAGCTATTTTGTACCTACCTTTATAACTGAAGTTCAAAGGAAACGTCTATATTAGATAAACTTTCGCTTTCACTATCATTATAATAGGTATTTATTTTGAGTGGTTCTATTAATAAAAAGTGCGTGGGAAGCGTTGATTCATTATTAAGGTGATTATTATGGGGGACGTGTGAATCTCACTCAAAGTAATTACTCACAAGTCATTTGTAATGTACGTAGGCGATCACAGATGAGGCTATTACACAAGCTAAGAGTAAGCGCATGTTTGCCGACTTTTGCCCTCAGACAATATCATCGAGCACAATTAAGTCAGGGTAAATAAAGCAGCGAATATGATAACGGTGTGCCGAACGCACGTGTTTTGGGTATTAAAGTCCGGGAATCTTGGTAATTAAGGCAAAACTAAGTACGTAAGTTGGCCAATGTCCTGCGGTGGACATTAACGGATGTGAATGGAAGGTACACTTTATACGACCCACGTACAACGGTTGTGAATATTTACCTACTAAGTACGTGAGAGGAGGTCTCCTCTGCATTCACTAATTGAATGAATATGCATACTACTTGAATGAATGGAAGTGCGGTATTCCGGTTCTATTTATCATTTGCGGCGACAGGGTGAACAATATGCAATTTTCTTGCACTTATATCGTCTAACGTGCGCCCGTTCCTATACAACCTTTGACTGGACACTTTCGTAATACTGAAGGTAATAATTTATAATTTTAATAGACATCATAAACTTAGAGAAAGAACACGTGAAATACTCGTAAATTACTGTAATTTAATTATAAATAAATTTATGCCGTCAATTTAGGAATCTCATACATAATTAATCATAATTCCAGTTGATTATTGATCTCCGACTTATTAATAGGAATTGATAATTCGGTATCGACGGCATAATTATATGACCAAGTTTATTATGTTAAATTATCATGTGGAATATGGAAATCAATTCAAATATCTGGAATTCTGTAAAGTTCCGTATTAATGACTGCACTTAAGTGCATTTAACACAGATTTTAATTGATGTTGATTAAGTTTAATTTGTTAGGAGCTAAGAACTGGTTTGTTCAAACTCATAGATCGTTATAATTTATCAAATTCTCACGTTTATTATGTATTTTTAGACGGTAGGCAAGGTAAGCAAGAGATAGGCACAGTTATTACCAGAGATCGGAATTAGGTAGAGTTATTTTTGTACTTACATCGAAATGCTGATGTTAATATGAATCTTCCCTTGCGTGTACGCATTGGAATTTTGCTACTTCGGACATCCGATGTCGGATGGTTTAAATATGTAATATGATGGGAATTATGTAAAAGTAAATAAGTTTTTTATCTAATAAATCACGGGATTTTTCTGCTCTTTAAAATTAATCTCGGTATTTGAGGCATTATCTACTTTATTCTTTCGCTGTATGAAATCAGTCTAAGTAGGTACACAAATCATCATCATCATCATTTCAGCCGAAAGACGTCCACTGCTGGACATAGGCCCAAGTGTCGCCACATTGACCGGTCCCGTGCGACTCGCATCTAGCGGATCCGCGCAACCTTCACCAGGTCATCGGTCCACCTAGTGGGAGGCCTTCCAACGCATCGTCTTCCGGTGCGCGGTCGTCATTCCAGAACTTTTCGGCCCCATCGGCCATCCGTTCTGCGAGCAATGTGCCCTGCCCACTGCCACTTAAGTTTGGCAATTCTTCGGGCTACGTCGGTAACGTTGGTTCTCTTGCGGATGTCCTCATTTCTGATTTGATCACGCAAGGAAACTCCGAGCATAGCCCTCTCCATTGCCTTTTGGGTGACTTTGAGCCTTCTGATGAGGCCCATTGTGAGCGACCACGTTTCGGTCCCGTATGTAATCACTGGCAACACACACTGGTCATAGACTTTCGTCTTGAGACACTGCGGTAAGTTGGACGAGAAGATACCACGCAGCTACCCAAACGCTGCCTAGCCACGTCGGATTCGACGATTGACCTCTTTCTCGAAGTTAGACCTACCCAACTGGACCGTTTGTCCCAGGTAGACATAATCGTCTACAACTTCGATAGTAGAGTCTCCGATCTTGATAGGAGTGGGTGTTACATGGGCATTCAACATGACCTTGGTTTTGTCAATATTCATTTTAAGACCCACTCTTTCGGAAGCTCTACTGAGGTCATCGAGCATTGTACTGAGGTCCTCCATGGTCTCAGCCATGACCACTATATCGTCGACAAATCGAAGGTGAGAGATGTACTCGCCATTGATGTTGATGCCTAGCCCTCTCCAGTCCAGAACCTTGAAGACATCTTCCAGTGCAGCGGTGAACAGTTTCGGAGGTATGACGTCTCCCTGTCTCACACCTCGCTGCAGAAGGATAGGTTCCGAGGTCTGGTCCTGAACTCGGACTGACATGGTGGCGTTTTCAAGTACACAAATAACTCTACCTAATTCCGACCTCTGGTTATTACAAGAAAGTAATTTATTAACTTATTTCGGTCAATCTGAAACTTGCCATAAGTAGGACTAGGTCATTCTTACACTTTAGTTTAAAGAAATCTTGAAGATAGTACGACCTGCTGTCCTACCATGACGTCTTAAAGCATTATTGGTTTACTCTTATTCCAGTGTCGGAAAGAGACGGAGCTATAAAGGTTGTCTAGTGCCATCTCTTTCCCACACTGGAAAAGGAGTCAAACAATAATGTTTTAAGACGTCATGGTAGGTCACCTGTAAGTGATAGCTAACAAAAAGGGAATCTATTGTTACCTAACTAAACACATCGACCCATACATACCATAATAATAAATTCCTTTTCCAAAACAGCCCGAGGGTTGTCACGAATACCCCAAAACAACCCTTTAGGTAACAATGACGAAACGTTTATAATACAACACAATTCAGCATTATCTCGTTACCATAGCATTGTTCAGCCCTAACATCTGAGATAGGGGACTATTCTGTCATGAATGGACCTTGAATTACGGAAATGGTCGAAATTAATTATCACTAGGGGAACAAAAGTCTCGAGGACCAATCCATCAAGGGTTGAAGGAGGACAGACAACGGTCCAATTTGTGCACTATTCCGAGAGCTGGAATGATGTGTGGAATTTTCAGAATAGGACGGTTTATTTGTTACGTTTGTGGTCTAATTAGCTTTTAGTTCTTGTGTTTTATGACCAATTATTCGAATGTAATGGCGATTGTTGCAATATGGCAACAGCAGAGAGGGTTTATTAGTTGGTCACAGTGTTGTTAGTTTTGCCATGCTGCAATAGTGCATAATATCTCTTCCTTGTTATTTTCAATCTCTAAAGCGCATTAAAATCCTTTGTTGCGCAAAGGATTTTAATGCGCTTTAGAGATTTTAATTCTAGAAGAATTATCTGTATAAAGCGTTACTATTAAGTTTTCCAATCTATAATAAAGAATTCTCCATGATTTTTTCAAAAACAAAGTTGTAAAAACCAAGCAAAACAGGGGCGAGTCGCTATATAGTTAGGTAGGTACTTACAAAAGTTGTATAATAAGCTTATGTTATGACTTTTTCATATCCCAGAGATAAATATTAAATTACAGTTGAAAATACTTTCTCTGCCTCAAATTAAATAATTGAGTTTGAAATTATTTTCTGTACTGATGATGAAGATAATTGAGTACTTATTGTAGATTAAGAGAACATTACGCCATGCTGTTAAATGTATAACTAATTAAAGACTGAGACGACGAAGTATTTAAAGGTCAGTGCCTTGAACCCACCCACTGAGTTGATGCGATTCTGATGATAATATAAATCGCTTATAAATTGGTCCCTTAGTTAACGTGAGAAACGTACTTTTTTGAGTATTTATCAACAATATAATGGGGCTTTGAACGAATAAGATGAAGTATTTTAAGGTTTTTTGATAGGCCGTGACTTTGTATGAACTTGACTCCGTTTTATACCTGCACGCGTAGCATGCCCACTGTAGAAACGAATTTTGTATACGGAAGAATCGACATAATGACAGCTGACAGTGAAAATGTGTCACTTTGTCAAGTGGGTATTTTTAACTTAAATGCTAGGTATCCTATACTATTAAAAGAGAAATATTTGTGAAAAATGCATCTATTTGGGTCATCGGGGAAATTACTTTTTGAGGGTTCCGTACCCAAAGGGTCAAACGGGACCCTTTAACTGAAACTTCGCTGTCCGTCCATCCGTCCGTCTGTCACCAGGCTTTACCTCATGAACCGAGATAGTTAGCCAGTTGAAATTTCTACAGATTATGTATTTCTGTTGCCGCTATAACAACAAATACTAAAAACAGACTAAAATAAATATTGAAGGCGGACTCTTATCCAAAAAAAAGTGAATTTTTTGCTCGTTTTTGTAAATAATGGTACGGAATCCTTCGTGCGCGAGTCCGACTCGCACTTGGCTGGTTTTTTTCTATTTTCACCCGAGCAGAGCTCCATGTACTGTTAGACATTTCTTGTTTATATCACCCCACTTTCATGGATATTTTAAACTTCATATAATTTTCGATGTCTACGCCTATTATTAGCTCTCAGTGATAAAAATTAATTAACTTATCACTCACGACCCAGCTTTTATGTACGCCCGCAATTATTGACCTAATGGGCATCCAAAGAGCCGACAAACGCATTTATTGTGTTTGTGTGTCATGCAAGTTAAAGGAAGAGGTGGTTTTGAGCTTCAAACAATTATTTATTTATTTAAACGAATTGCTGGAGAAAAAGATTAAAAAAGTTAAATTATTAATAAAAATAGAAATCTTTTTATTTTATCCAGAGGCTCTCAGCTAGGTGGGTAGGGTAGGTAGGTACCAGAAGGCGATGAAAAACTTGAAAAAATGATGTTCCTGATAAAAATGACTTACGAATACGAAAAGCTTTAAAACGTTCGCCATTATACTTGTCTTTCAAAAAGCCAATCTATAGGGAAAACCCAAACTCATAAGTGGCTGTCAGTAATTAACATAACATCACGCTGGTAATCCTTGACAGGTAAGGTGGAGGCGGCGGACGGTGAGTAATGTGCTAGCTCACCGTCCGTCCGTCTTATGATGGCAGGCCGTGTCGACGGCGCGTTCGTGTTCCACGCGCACCTCAAGGAGATTCGAGAGTCAGCAAATCAGAAGAGGTCCGAGAGGGCCAATGCCTGTCAGGGCTGCGGGACTGTTCGAAAGAGATACTACGGCTCTGGAATACAAAGGGCTAAGAAGGAACATGGATGGGTTTTAGTCAGTACAAGTCTGACACTCCATTCCGGGTCATTTGATGATATACCATTCGTAAAAAAAAATGGCGGAGGTGTAACTAATTGTTTTAGTTACATTTCGTAGGTATGTTTAAATCCCATCTTATAGGGGGCAAGCCACCACCACCATCAACGACACAGATCGAGACTCCATGGCTGCTACTGAGAAATGTCTGATGAAAAAACCCAATTACATTTTCCCCGACTGCCTGCTAAAATAATACTGACGTCACGACGTCACGCCGACATGACATCGTGGTAGGCTAGCAGCGTATCACGACGTCTTAAAGTAGTATAATATTACTCTTGTTCCAGTCTGGAAAAGAGACGGAGCTATACAGGATGACTAGCGCCATCTCATTCCCACACTGGAAAAGGAGGTAAACAATAATGTTTTAAGACGTCATGGTAGGCCACCTGGGCATTCAATCTAGGACCTCATATTAACAGTCGCACTTGCGACGACTGGACCAACAAGACAGTAATTAAATCGATATCAATATTTCAATAATAAGACCCTTTGTCGCTACACTAAAGATAAGAGTATTTTAATGAATTTATCGGTACATTGACGCCTAAGGCCCGGAGGGTATACATTTTAAACGAGTACATAACTCCATTAGTAGGTCAATAGTCACAAATTGTCGTTACAACCGTTCTTTGATAAAAATAATGTCTATTGTTCTGCTCTATTTGTTTTATTGAGGTATAGACTAACTGGGACGATTTGAAGAAAGAGGGGAAGTTATTAGGATATATTGTAAGCGTTTCTTGATTATGACTGACTTCAAAAAGGAAGAGTTTCTCAATTCGATTGGTATTTTTTTGAATATATTTAGGTACTTCGATTACGCTGAGATTTATGATCCGATTTACGTGATTCTTCTTTAGTTTGATGCGGAATGTTGTCATTTGGGCCCATACAAATTTTACATAGTTTGGCCCAGCAGTTTTGTTTTATGAGCATTTTTTTAATATGTATGGTGTATGGACGATATGCTGGTATCTAGTTACAATAAAAGATTGAAACCCTAGTGAAGTACTAGGATTTATATGAGATAACACAACTAAAAAGGGTAAAAAAAAAATTACAAAAAATAATAATCAACTTATTGTTATGTTATTTTCTACTTTTTTGTGTTTTTTTCGGTTTTAGTCGGTATTTTTTATTTTAACGTTTTGTTATTAATTGAACACAAGGGATTGCCTAGTTGGTACTGTGGTGGCAAGCGCGACCGCTGTGCATCTCCTAGATTCGATTCCCGGGTCAGGCAAATTATTATTGGCTTTTTCATCAGTAATTTATCAGTAGCGGAGTCGGAGTCGGACGGAGTCTGGATTTTTGACCGGTTGATGGCAATAGGCTAGCCCCTTATTAAGTACATTACAAACATAACTGGCGAAATGTGGGTGTGCTAATAGATATACCTTACTCTTCAGGGATTACTATTGGAAATGGACGATATTTCATTAAAACTGAATAAGACTTCTTTTAACTAAACGATACTATTTGAGGAAAAATATAGAACATTCTTTCCACTACAAGGGTTTTTGAAATAAGTACCACACACCACAACCACCTTCCCAATTAGACCTTCTTGGTGAATCACTAGAGCAGCGGTGGCTCAGTTGTGGCAGCCCCGACTTACGAGCAGTAAGCCGTGTGTTCGAACCCAGGCAGGCGCACTACTTTGTGTAATTTATTTCATCATCGCTTCCCTCAAAAACATCATGAGGAAACCGGCCTAGAACTAAAAAATTCGAAGACATAATGGTTGGTAAACGGGTTGGTAGATTTCATATTATGACATCTACCAACCCGCACTGGGACCGCGTGGTGGATTACAGCTCACTGCCTCTCATAGAGAGGAGGCCTGCGTCCCAGCAGAGGGAACATTATAGGCTGATGATGACAGGCGTAATATTATGGTGAACAAAAAGGCAAGGCTGATCTTTTTAGCTTTAGCTTTAGTGGAAATGGCTGAAAACCTCGGGAACATTGTACTCGTCATTATGATCGTCCTATTAACAACACTGAATAACACTGAATTCCTGAAAACAAAACAGCTGATCCGGACATTTTACACACAAACTACAACCGATAATTTTTACCATCACCTCATGAAGTTTCTATTTATCTAACACATGAAGCTGTTTATGATAACAGGTTTCATTCATGGTATTATCAATTCCAAGACCCCTTGGAACTGGTTGTCAGACTATTAACGATTGATAAGATCTAGAATTTTATTGAGAGCCGAAATCAACGGCTTAACGTGCAATTTTAAATCAAAATGTCAAACAAAAAGGTTTAACTTCTCAACGCAACACTTGTCTGTTACAAGTTTTTAAACTGACATGGTCACTAACACTATCAATAACACTTGTAACGAGATATTTACCATGTTTAAACGCCATGATCACGGATAAACGTTTATCCGTGATCATGGCGTTTGCAACAGCGCCGAAATATCGGGAACTGATAACTAATAATAAACATGGTAAATATCTCGTTACAAGTGTTATTGATACTTGTCTGTTACATTTAAAAAAATTGTGTTTTTGTACATAGTTACCAGCGTTACATCATTTAATTCAAATAGAAACAAACATGGTAAGTTCTTGATTTATTAAATAGCGACTGAAGTAAGATAAAAGCCGACTTTAAATATTATGGCCACTGGCAAGACATTAATTGTGACAATCTTGACCCAGCACCTATACGCATTAAATTATACGACTTGACTGCCTCCAATAAACCGCATTGAAAGATAACATGATCTTTCTCTTTCTCCCATTCTTCTACCACAGCATGACGTGTCAAAATAATATAAAAAAATCATTAGCGCATTTATGTATTGTTATAAATTCCGTAACAAATCATCCAAATAAAGAATTATTACTATTAATAGCCCTTACGGTGAAAGTTCATGATTTCGATGGCGGTACCACAGATTATGACAGAAGGTTGGCTTCGATCTACGAGCGAAAATAGTCGCACGCACATAATTATGTATACGCGTATGTACAGCGACCTTACAAGCTATTAAAATAAAAAAAAACTATACAGAGCAAGGCCATGTCTTACTGAAAATGTATAGGTTGAAATAACGCCGCGTGTACGTACGGAGAAGCATATATCATCTGCGTCTACACTCAAAACGGTGAAGGAAAACGACACGTGACAGAATCAAAAATTCGAAAACATGAATTGTGTCATCCACCAACTCACACTGCGGCCGCGTGGTGGATTGCTTAAACAACTCACTGCTTCTCAAAGGGAATAGTACTGTGTCCCAGATAACTTTAGGTTGATTATGCTATCGCTTGCACGCTGTACGTGAAGCATGTCTTTGTGTGCGTGCGTTTTTGCTCATCGTACGGACCTAACCTTCTGTAGATACGTATTTAACATGTATCGGTACCATCGTATTATTTATTATCATTGAGCCCTTCACCGTTACCATTGTGGATTATGACCCTAATTCTTATTGACCTTTGACAGACATGTAATCATGGAACGTTCTGCGGAAATACATGAAGATATACTTATGTTATTGGGTTGATTGTGCCTTTGAAGGTTTTATTCGGATGTTCTTATAATAACTAACTAATCAAAAGGAAACCGGACTCTAAAAATAATAACATTATCACGAAGTTAGTTTACATCAATAGTGTTATTATAAGAACACTATTGATGTAAACTAACTTCGTGATAATGCTATTATTTTTAGAGTCCGATTTCCTTTTGATTGGATACGGTGCAGGTATGATAGTGTACTTGTATAAGGTCGATTTTTATCTAATGACAGGGGATTTTGATATGCTTAGCGATCTTGCTGGGGAATTTGTTTTGCCACTAGTTTTTCCCAGCTTACACACTAGAAGCGACAGCCCCCTAAAATGCAAATCCCTCCTGGATTTGCATTTTAGGGGGCTGTCGCTTGTAATATTTTGTAAAGTTCAAAAATTGCTTATCTTCAGTCTGGTCAATTTTAATTTGAATGACTGGATGGGTTTGATCAATTACCTAACGTGCCACTTCAAAGTTATGTCAGAATCTTTTCAATATGTTTTGCTTTACCTAATTAATGCGACATCATCATCAGCCTAGCCTTTTCCCAAACTATCTTGGGTTCGGCTTCCAGTCTAACCGGATGCAGCCGAGTACCAGTATTTTACATGAAGCGACTGCCTATCTGACCTCCACAATCCAGTAACTGGGTAATACGATACCCCTTAATAAGACTGAATGTGAGACTTTTGGCTTCTGACAGTAGTCAGACAGTGACAGGTAGTGACAGTCGTTACGAGTACGTAACGACTGTCAAAGATCTACAAATGACAGCCGGGACCAACGGATTAACGTGCTTTCTGAAGCACGGAGGAAACTGGGTATGTAATTATGGTCACCCATCCACGGACCAACCTCGGCAAGCACGGCTTAACCTTAAAGATCGACCCGTGTTTCTGTTATTATTTAGCCACGAGCTCCTCTAATATACTGTACCTAATGCGAGAGTGGTGTTTTTAATTCAAATGGTCATGGTTCACATATATTTCCAAAGTACGAAAACCTTGTAATCAATCAGTTACTATACTCCGTATATTTCTAAAACCCAAAATTATCTTAGGCAAAGATGGTCCATAGAAGGAACACGCAACGCTAATTACAATCACATTGTGTACAAACAGCATTATCTACGTAAATTACAACGGAACTACAGCTTGGTAACGATAACCCTGTCTATATAATTAATCGTCCGATTGTTCAAGATATTCGACCCTTACTAATGTTCTCCGAGATACCAAACTGTCTCCAATGCAGTTTGATGTACGATAAGCGTGGACAAAACACGACATAATTATCTCACACGAGCAAAACGAATTGTAATTTTGAGGTAGATGCTCGTATTATATTCCATATTAACCGTTTTAGTAGTAGTTAGAAGTACGGAAAACTGTTGGGAAAAAATAGAAAAAAGCTTAACATAAGTACGTAATTGCTTTAACGTTTCTAGAACGCTGGTTTTCACCAAAGAGACGCTCTCGACGGTGAAAACCAGCGTTATCCAGGGTACGAAGTGATAATTCTTTACTTATATAAATATAGTCAACATAAAAAAAACCCCGGCCAAGTGCGAGTCGTACTCGCACACGTAGGGTTCCGTACCATTATTTATAAAAACGAGCACAAAATCACTTTGATGTATCGGAGCCCCCCCTAAATATTTATTTTATTCTGTTTTTAGTATTTGTTGTTATAGCAGCAACAGTAATACATAACGTGTAGAAATTTCAACAGGCTAACTATCACGGTTTATGAGATACAGCCTGATGACAGACGGACGGACGGACAACGAAGTCTCAGTAATAGGGTCCCGTTTGACCCTTTGGGCACGGAACCCTAAAAACGACAATGTTATCATTACACGTATACGAACGTTAACAATTTTTTAAAATATCAAGATAAAAACACGTTTCAAACTTAAGATTTTTTAAAATATCAAGATAAAAACACGTTTCAAACTTAAGATTTTTTAAAATATCAAGATAAAAACACGTTTCAAACTTAAGATTTAACCAACAAAACTGTTTTGTTGATAATTTCGATTACATAAATTTATTTTGGTTATTTCTACCAAACACTCACATGTATTTAGAAGATTTCTGTTGCCTTTTTTGCTTGTATAACAAGTACGTAGACATTGTGACACGCGCCCGTTTTTTATTAGGCGATTAAACCAGTGACAAGATCTTTCGTAGGCGTTTATTAAAAAGGCCGTCGGCAGCTCCTAAACGGCCCATTCATAAATTATATTAATACTTGTCGTTGCCCGTGACTTCGTTCACGTGAAAATATTGATGAGTAAGAGTGAGAAATAAAAGTAACTTTTGTGCTTTTTCAGACCTATGTCTTTGCCAAATTTTATCCAGATCCGTAAAGCTGTTCTGGCGTGATCGAATAACAAACATCCATCCAAACTTTCGCTTATATAATAGAAATTATATTGTATAATATATATAATTATTATATATTTACAGAAATATACTAGCCCGCGACTTCGTTCGCGTGGTTTTTTTTTATTTTTGAAAATTCGGTGTTTGCCGATTCTCAGACCTACCCGATATGCACACAAAATTTCATACAAATCGGTTCAGCCGTTTCGGAGGAGTGTGGTGATTAACATTGTGACACGAGAATTTCATATATGAGATGAACACAGCCAAAAAAAGCCTTTGTGATGATTTAGAACAATATTAAGAGGAGAGTTAGGTACGGCTGGGATGAGAATTTAGAGAAGAAGATACTCAGCACCGAGCCAAAGTTAATTGGGAAAGAGCAGGAGAATAATGACGATCCGTAGCTACAATATCAACTTGGTTTAGTTTTAAACGACCCAAAATCTCCCACGGACCCAAACGCCACAAACTAACCAATCTTATTAACAATTCTCAAGCCCTCAAAGAAGACAGAAAGACACCCAATTAACATAGCAATACAGAATAAACTTATCCGATTGATTTACAACCATTTAACTGATCATTTGCGGACACACGTTAGCTATAAATCAACTCGGGC
Organism: Cerastis rubricosa; assembly: GCA_949152445.1. Taxonomy (NCBI): domain Eukaryota; kingdom Metazoa; phylum Arthropoda; class Insecta; order Lepidoptera; family Noctuidae; genus Cerastis; species Cerastis rubricosa. Next base: position 8,129,866 of record OX424542.1, on the reverse strand, counting down.
CAGTCCGCTACTTCCAAACGTATTCATAGTCACGCATTGATTTTATCGAAAGCTTGATTCACAGGGCCTATTGAATTGAAGTAACGGATGAATGAAAAAGAGTGGGTAGTGAATGGACGAATTAGTAGTTGTATTAGCTTGATTTCCAAGGCCATGAATATGGAAATCAAGAAGTACTATTTCTGGATGGATGAATAGTTTCAGGATTTTTATTTCTGTATCTATAAGAGGTTTATAAAGCTGAAGTTACATTTAGACCGAGAGAAGCGGTGGCAGCCCCGACTTACGAACACTAAGCCGTGGGTTCGAACCCAGGCAGGCGCATTACTTTGTGTAATTTATTTAAGCACCGCTGCTCACAAAACGGTGAAAGTAAACATCGTAAGGAAACCGGCATGTCCTAGAACTCAAAAGTAGAAGACATGTGAGATCTACCAACCCGCACTGGGTCAGCGTGGTGGATTACAGCCCACTCCCTCTCATAGAGAGCAGGCCTGTGTTCCAGCAGTGGGAACAATATAGACTGATGATGATGATGACATTTAAACAAAGATATCCCTTGAACTGCAAAGGTGTTCACCTTTGCAGTCTAAGGGAGTATTCTCTGTGCTCATAATTATTGTCATCGTATGGTGATTTTACTGAAGATTCATTAATTCCTTCCTTTTTTCAAAAAACATTGCCCCACATTAGGAATTACTCCGGTATCGTAGGTGCGTTTACTATTACATTCAAACTCACACACACGTCTGCGTATGTGAGTTTTAATGAGCCAGACTCAGAAAGTTAGCCAGACTGAAGCATATGCTTTGGTGGAGACCCATATTAAGCATTGCACGTCTTTAGGCTGAAGAGATGATGATGATAATTTATTTATTTAACACTTCAAGTACAATGTACAATGGCGGACTTAATGCCATAGGCATTTTCTACCAGTCAACCTTTGGGTGATGCAGAGACAAACAGTGGTAGGTGTCTATCTGTAAAAAATAGTAATTTATTAAAACAAACTAAGGATATATAAAATACTATAAATATATATCAAAATACTATAAATATATAAATTCTTAAATATAAAAGGACAAACAATGAAGAAATTATCAACGTTGTGACGATCCTGCTAGCTTCTTTCGAATGTACTCGCGTACTTTAATTTTAAAAGATAGACGATTATTTGCCATCCTGATTTCCTGGGGAAGCGCGTTCCACAGAGAAATAGACTGAACGAAGAATGATCGGTGAATTAAGTCTGTGCGATGAGAGGGACATTTTAGAACACGGTTATGCGAAGAGCGCAGACTCCTATTGTGGTTGGAACACATGTACTGAAAGTGGGGAGCAAGGTAACTAGGGGAAGTGGGAGAAATAAGAAAAGAAAACAAAGTGGTTAGCGCCCTCTGCTCCCTACGCTGCCGTATGGGCAACCACTTTAGAAGAGACCGCTGCTCAGAGACATGATCAAATTTACGCAAGTTGAAAACGAATCGAATGCAGTTATTTAGAAGACGGTCAAGTTTATCGAGGAGATCTGCATTCAGGTCAAAGTAGCACACATCACCATAATCGATGATATGAAAAATTAGGGACTGTACAAGCATTGTTTTCGTAGTCAACGGTAAAAAGTTTCTCAATCGGTACAGAGCCCGCAACGTACCAGTAACTTTCTGGCTGACACGAGCGACTTGTGTATGCCATTTCATAGAGCTATCGATATGCAAGCCTAGATCATTGACATCTGTGCTAAAAGGAACAATCGTGCCATCAAAAAGAACTGGTGGCAAGGTTGTACCATCCAACTTATTAAGATTGCGAGAACTCCCGATGATGATCGCCTGACATTTATCAGGATTAACTGCCACACCAAATTTATCCGACCAGGCTTTTATTGCCATCAAGTCCTTATTTAAACTATCGATCAATTCTGATATTTCGTCAACCCTCCCCTGACAGTACAACTGCAAGTCATCGACATACAGATGATACGCACACTGAAGCACAGAAGTTAAGAGATTAATATTAGGTCTTTACCTATGAAATTGCCGTTTTGTTTGAAAAAAGTTAAAGTATTTTTTTTTCGAACTTATTTATTTCTTTTATTCAAAGTAATCACCCCTGCAATCAATGCATCTTTGCCAACGCTGTGGCAGTTTATGGATGCCCTTCTTGAAAAAATCAGCTGGACGGGAGACAACAAACTCTTCAGAGGCGTTTTGTACTGCCTCTCGGGAATTGAATTTTTGTCCCGCTAAAAAGTTGTCCAAATTTTGGAAAAAGTAATAGTCGGAAGGCGCAAGATCTGGTGAGTATGGCGGATGAGGGAGAGCTTCCAAACCCAACTCATGCAGATTAGAGACGGTCTGTTGTGCAGTATGGGGCCGCGCGTTGTCGTGAAGTAGCAGTGGAGACGACCGATTGACCAAAGCTGGTTGCAGACGTGCGAGTTTCGCCATCATTGTGGTCAGTTCTTCAATGTACACATCTGCAGTAATGCTCTCGCCGTTTTGTAAAAAGCTATGATGAATCACACCAGCACTAGACCACCAAACTGTGACCATCACCTTTCTAGGGGTCATTTTTCGTTTTGCACAATGCTTTTGTACCGAACCAGGATCTAACCAACTTGCTGAGCGCTTTCGATTGTCAAAAAGAATCCATTTTTCGTCGCACGTAACAATTCGGTTCAAAATTCCTTCATTTCTGTGCCTGTTAAGCAGCGCAAGGCAAGTCTCGACGCGTACGTTGCGCTGGCGATCGTTAAGTTCGTGGGGCACCCATCTATCAAGCTTTTTTATCTTGCCAATCTGTCGCAAATGGACCAATATTGTTTTAATGCTAACATCAAAAGCTGCTGCCAGCTCAGCTGTAGATTGAGTTTCATCAGCTTCAACAATCACCTTTAATTCATCATTGTTGACCAAAGTTTCCGGACGACCACGAGGTTCATTTTTCAAGTCAAAATTCCCAGAACGGAACCGAGCAAACCAATAACGGGTTGTGCGTTCGTTTGTACAGTTCTCTCCGTAAACGTCGTTGATGTTACGGGTCGTTTGTGCCGCGTTGGTGCCACGACGGAACTCATATTCCATAATTACACGAAATTTCAAAGTATCCATTATGAGGAAAAATGTTGAAATGTAATGAAAATTCAACGCTAATTAATAAACAAAAGACTGATTTTGTAAATAGAATGTCATATTTTTAAAACAAAATTAATTTGAATTTAGAACTCATAGCCAATCAAAACTTTTTTTTGTTTGAAAAAGTCTGTACTGCAATACGGCAATTTCATAGGTAAAGACCTATTAAAAATAGAAAACAGAAGAGGAGAAAGAATACCGCCTTGAGGAACACCAGTTTCCAAATCACACCAACGTGAAGAGGAATCTCCAACATGAACTGACTGCTGACGTTCCTGAAGGTAAGAGGAGAACCATTCCAGTGCTCCGGGAGAGACCATAACGTGGGATAAAATTGCTAAGAGGATGTCGTGACTAACGGTATTAAAGGCATTCGAGAAATCGACAAGGACTAGGACAGTTACCTTGGTGTCTTCCAGCCCTGCCCTCATTTCGCCAGTCACTTTAAGAAGGGCGGAAACAGTGCTGTGCCCTGGCCTAAACCCAGGTTGAAGAGGACTGATCAGTGAGTTCCGATGGACAAAATTAGAGAACTGCTTGTGCACACAGGCCTCAAGCACTTTGGATAGAAAGGGAAGGATCGAGATGGGACGGAAATGGATAGGAAGAGAGGGATTTGGGACCTTGGGTAGTGGACAAACATAGGCTTTGCGCCACAGGGAAGGAAACACTCCGGAAAATAGGGAAAAATTTACGATGTGGGTAATCGCAGGTAGAAGATCATCCAGGAGAGTAGTGATCATACCGCGAGTGATATTATCACAACCCACGGCTTTGGATTTGATGGAGAGAATTATCTTTTTAATCTCTCCCGGTTCAACTGGAACGAAGCAGAAGTGGTTAATATATGGACGCGTTAGACCAGAAATTAAGGACAGAGTTTGTTGCTTGGTCAAGTGATCCATGGTGGCAGTAGTAGAAAAATGACGGTTAAGCTCGTCTAGGTCAAAAGAGTTAGGAAGGTCTGAAGGTCGCGGTTTGCCGATACCTAGAGTTGCAAGAAATTTCCAAATATCGGCAGAAGAGGATGAAGTAATATTATCCAGAATGTGGCGGCGTTTACCGTTGCGTATCATCTGATTACACCTATTCCTTGCAACCTTGTATAGCGACCAGTTCTCGTCAGTACGATCTCTCTTAAATTTACGAAATGCTCGGTCCCTACGTCTCATAGCCATCCGTATCCCTCTTGTCATCCACGGAGCAGGAGGACGTTTAAGTTTAACTTTTTTGATGGGAGCATGGATATCATAGAGGTTGACCACAACATCAATAAATATTGTCACCTTATCGTCTACCAAAGAGGCTTCTAACATAGGCTCCCAATCAATCATAGATGCATCCTTCTTAAGCTCCTCAACATTCATCCGCGCAAAACAACGCCTGTACAGAACCTTGGGTTTAGGTTTGGGAGGTTTCAGGATATATGACAGGAAAATCATGTCGTGATGAGAAAAGCCAGGAGCGTCATGTTGACCATGGGAGGATACGAGTGAAGGATTCGAGGTGAGGATCAGATCGAGCCAGGTGTCATCACCGACAGTGTTATGATGGGTAGGTTGGAGCGGCAACACGTGCAGACTAACCGACTCGATAAGATGAAGGAGTTTACGGGATCGGGGGCGTTGTGGGCAAGGAGATTTGTATTGAAGTCACCCATAATGATGTGATGTGCGTACTCTGAACCCAAAGATTCAAGTACTGATTCGAATTCAGTGAAGTAATCAACGGAAGGAGGACAGTAAACAACACCAATAACGGTTTTGGCTCCTTTGACACAGACTTCAAGGAAAATAAACTCAGCAGAAGCAGAATAGAGTGATGAGGAAGTGGCAAGTAAGTGATAATGAAAGTGACGGTGACATTTTACTCTTCTTTGACGTGGATCGCTCATGCATTTAGTGGTGATACAGTTTTCGTAAAGTGTGAGGAGCTCGTGGCTAAATAATAACAGCCGCACGGGTTTGTCCGAAGTAAACTCGACATGTAATTATGGTCACCCCATAATAACATATCGAGTTTCCTCCGTGCCTCGGAAAGCACGTAAGTACAGTATAACCACATAACGTGTGCAGTTTAAGGTCGCACTACTTGTCAAGAAAAAGTTCATCGATACGTCAAATTTGGTTAATTTCTTTTAGTTGTGTGTTTTCCGTCTGCAAAGATAAGTTTGCTGAAGTGTATCGTAACTTTTAATACAGCGATACGATCCCTAGGCTCACCCCTAACAGCTGAAGTATCATTGTCGAATGACAAGACACAGTGTCTACCTGCTTAGCATTCGGAGCAGTCGCGCGAGAAATATTAGAGTTTCAATACTCGAGTGGGAGTCTCAATGATGTATCGTGTGAAACATTCTTATAATAGTCTTAATGTTACCCACTTGCAATCAGGAATCAACTAACGCACCATTATTTTTAATGCAGCCATTATATCTTGGATGGAAATAAAAATCTTAAACAGTATGTATTAATTAATGTCAAAAATGCTTGACAAATTTGGTGTTTGGATGTGGTCCCATATAAATTGCACTGCGTGACATTTATCGTATTGGACACTTTGTTTAACTGGTTTATATCTAGACAGGTGGAAAAATAGTGAAATTAATTGGTGTTTTGAAATATGACATGACACTATTTGTTGTAAGTTAATAATAAAATAAGTAACGACGTCGCATATGATGTAGTCATACTAGTTTAATCATCATCAGCCTACAGCAGTCCACTAGACATAGGCCTCTTCAATTGCAACTCGGAAATTCTCATTCAGTTGCTATCAGCCATAACAGAAAAACTAGAAATCAACTTGGAATCATCTGACAATGCATACGGTCCTAATAACTACGAGTCTGGTCTGATGCGAGTCGCCTTCGTTCGAGGAAACCCTGGACTTGCCAAAAAGCTGTATGGAGGCCCTGTGCTCAGACTCCGAACCCTTCAGGTCTGCCCTGCTACAGGAGAAGATTGATTTTCATATTCTTCAAATATGAAAAGGCCGGAATATGACCGCACGGTTGGCGCAGTAGTTGAGCGATCGAATGCTGCGCTGCATGTCGCGGGTTCGATCCCCGCACGGAACAAATATTTGTATAGCCCACAGATAGTTGTTCCGGGTTTGGCTGTTTATGTATAGAAAGAAAATAAGTTTATTTGGCATATGCCACAAGTACTCACAACATTAAACAAATATACTTAAATCTAAGCAAAAGAAAAAAGAGAGGGATAATTATTGTGTATACAGGGTGTAACGGAAAGGGTATATACATACTTAACGGCGTGCTACAGACCATCAAACTGAACATGTTTCTGCACAAAGAAACATCATCATAGCGAAAAAATATCAGCTGCTCCATACATTTGTGTCGAATAGGTATTGAAATTTTGTATGGGGCAGCAGATAATTTTTACGTTATTACGAAGTTTGTTTGTGGAGAAACATGTTCAGTTTGATGGTCGTGGTAGCACACCCTTAAGTATGTATGTACCCTTTCTGTTACAACCTGTATATATACAATACAAAAAAAATAGGGATAATTAGGGATTATTATTTAAATATTATTTTCCTTTCTCTGTACTGTATCCTTTTCTTCAGAGTTTAAATGTTTGTAAACCCACGATACAGGAGAAATTCATAGAGTGGGGCAATGTTTAAAAAAATATATAATTATGGTACTGATGATTTTCTGTCATAGCGACAAACCAAAAGTTATTGTTGCGTTGTTATGGCTTTTCATAAAATGTTAAAATAGTCAACCTTGGTTTTTATTGCTTAACTGATGGGATGCGTTGACCTTTTTCTTTGACAAATGCAATAGGTCTCGTCTGTGGGTAATATCCACGTATGATATGAAACGTGTTGGTGCATTGCGGCCGTCGACATAGATAAATTATTAAAAAGTTTTGTTGGCATGCCATTTTACGGACATCTTTCATGTCGTGACGAGAGAACACAGTCTAGAAATAAGTATAGCCTAAATGCCAAAGCTAGCCTGTATGGTTGAAGCCGGGAGAACTCCTAATAAACATACTACCTTAAACTTATGCTAGCCTAGTACCTTTGCTAGGTCATTTTACTATTTTAAAGAAGCTCTAACGATCACTAGGATTGTGGTCGTTATCATATCAAGATAACTTTTCTTCTTGATTATACAAATCACAAAAGTCAGCGGGACCAGTTGAGTTCCCGCGGGTCGCGCTTGTACGGGATCAGTTGACTAAAGAGCCAAATATTTTGATTTCGACTGTTCGAAATCTGATATATTGAGAATCTGGTGTTTTGAGAATCTGGTATTCTGAGATCGGGTCGATGGTTTAGCTGGTGGTTTTTTTATCAAAAATGGCCTTGGGCTTCGGCTTCTGTCGAAGCTGTGGCAATAGCCGATTAGTCGGTTCCTTCTTCGGAAGGACACTAACAGTGGCTATTCTGCAGTACTGGGGTAACTGTAGCTATCCCCTACTTCAAAGTGTTTTAAGATGTTTTCGTGTCTTATAAGCTTTAAGTTATACAAACGACTGAGCTGGTTACACACGAGCACAATCAAAACATCATCCTTCAAAACATTTTTTTTAAATATTTTTTTTAGTCAAGTCTCTATTCTGTAATTAAGTTCAGTAATATTCCTGACTAACCCGTTCAACCCTAAGAGAGCTGTACCATTATTACCAACGTTTGACATGAGACAATGTCTGTTTTGCATTCACAAGACCTTAGAATGAATGCGTTTTGATGTAAAACCGGGAGGCGTGTGGGAATTCCTGTACTTGAAGAATGAGGAAGTGAAAACTACTGGACAGCTTGGAATATTCTCTAAACCCCAACTCACTGCATGTGTTTCATCATCATCTGCCTAGCCTTTTCCCAACTATCTTGAGGTCCGCTTCCAGTCTTACCGGATGCAGCTGAATACCAGTATTTTACATGGATCAACTCCATATCTGACCTCCACAACCTCCATTTAGTACTGTATAATACAATACCCCTGGTAAGACTGGCTGTGAGACTTTCGGGCCACTGACTGTAATGACTGTCAAAGATCTACAAATGACTACAAATCAAAAAATCAAATCAAAAAAAAAAAAATTCAAAGTCGAACAACAATAAAAATGAAGCTGTCCCAGTCATAAGACAATAACTGTGAAAGTACTGTAGTTGCCCATTCCAAAGCGTTGATCTCTATGGAGAAGAATGGGCAAGAAACTCCATGGACACTCTTTCTTGTTACAAAAACCTTGGTTACATCATACATATTGAGATGGTACATAATGTGAGAACGATGTAGTAAGACGTGCACGTTAAAACAGTCGTTAGTAAAAACAAAAAGAACAATTAAAAGATAAAATAATTAGTTTGAAATGAGCTGAGACGACTAGGCACAACTGACAGCACCCGTTCACGAACATGACGCATGGATCAGCCATCATTCAACTCAACCTTTGTGAAGGGAACTAAACTGCCGAGACCAACGGCTTAACCTGCTTCCGTGGCATGGAGGTATCTCGGCAAGTAATGGGTGGTCACCTATCCGCGTACCAGCCTAGGCAACCAAGGCTTGACTAAAAAATAGATCTGACCAGCTACCTACGAGTTCCGACTTCTATTAAAGTACTATTAAAAAGATAAGTATAATAAATCCCTTCCAATATTTTGTAACTTATCGCCTTCCCATTATAAGTAAATTCGTTCGAATTATGTATTGACAGCATGATCGTCCGTTTGTATTGAATAGATTGAATACTAAACATTGTTGGTAAGCAACAGGTTGGCTTTGTACTGATCATGAATGTACTTTATTTCGTATTTCATGAATGAAATAGATACTTAACAAATCTGACACTGTTTTAAAGGAAGAAAGTAAAAGTATTTATTTCTCGCACAGGACAAAACAAAATTTGTATGTATTTTAGGCTTTCACGGCTTTTATCTAAACTAACACTGTCACATACGCTGTTACAAGCGCCATGATGACTCAGAATTTCGTAGAGCTGTGTCGCCAGTTATGTTTAAGTCCCATGTAATAGAGAGCAAGCCTATTGCCATCAACCGGGCACAAACCCAAACTCCGTGGCTGCTACTGAGAAGTTCCCGATGGAGAATTCGAATAACACTTTACCTAAACCGGGAATTGAACCCAGAAACTATGCTCAGCAGTCGCGATTGTGACTACTAGACTGACGAGTCAGTCTCTATTTTATTTAACAATACGCCTTTTATATCAGTGTTGCTAATATCACAATTATTTTAATGCCATCAGTGTACAAAAGCCTTTGGATTCAAGAATTTCCGCCGATACAGAATGCTCCTATGTTCGTAATGTACAAATAATTCATTTGTTACAAATATTTTAGTCGTATAGTCATTTCCTTACGGTTACAATTTTTATTTTATTAAATTCCTGGTGTCTGTGCGAGCTCAGTGTTCAATACCTATTCTAGTTAAAACAAATATTTGTGCGAACTGACCGACATTACTTCCGGGTCTGGATGTACGTGCATTTAAATAACTGTTCGGAATCGGAATATTTGTGTACGTATGTGATTTGTATGGAATAACTTATGGAATTCTAGTACTGTACTAAGTGTAGGGTCTTATTTAAATTGTTAATATTTTGTTAGCAGAAATCTTATTGAAACTGCGGTCGCTTTCGTTTTCGTACGAATTTGGGAATGTTGGTTCCTAAAATAGTATTTTTGGCCTTTTGTTTATATTGTCTACTTGAATCCTACTTCTTACTAATATTATAAACGCGAAAGTTTGTAATAATGTATGTTCGTTACTCTTTCACGCAAAAACTACTAAATGGTATTTGACGAAATTTGGTTTGTAGATAGCTTATACCCAGGAATAACATATAGCCTTCTTTTTGTTCCGGTTTGACCGGGTGAAACCGCGGGGCGCAGCTAGTAGTCAATAAAGTATTAACTCTTTCGTTGCTATGTTCAAATAAACAATTTTTACTAGTAACACAAAATAAATCCAGACACCTAGACGTACCTAAAATTATTTTGAAGCCCTGGATAGCACCACGCTTACTTAGATGCATGCGAAATCGTGATAAACTACATGTAAAAAACTTAAAGAATCCAAATGATGAGGTAGCACTTTGAATTTACAAAATGTACAAGAAGTGTTGCAACAATATTTTAAAGAAAGTTAGACAAAGTTACTAGCAAGACCTTATTAAAAAACCGGCCAAGTGCGAGTCTTACTCACACACAGGGTTCCATAGCCCCAAACAATAATTTGAACTGTCATTCATTAGTTAGTAGTATTAGTTAGTAAACTTCAAGTCAACCGCAAACTAATTTGGTTTTTCATAGTATGTTAATCAAAAACAAAGTTACTGCTGCAGTTTGATGAAAAAGTCCCATATCTCAAAAACTAAACATTATATCTTATTGAAACCAATTTTCGTTGATAGTTTTTTTTACGTTCTACAATTCTGAATATTTTCAGAATTTTCCTCCTCTTACTTTAGAAATTAGAGGGGGGGGGGACACACATTTTACCACTTTGGAAGTGGCTCTTGCGCAAACTATTCAGTTTAGAAAAAAATTATATTAGAAACCTAAATATCATTTTTGAAGACCTATCCATAGATACCCCACACGTATGGGTATGATGAAAAAAAATGGGGAACTATGTATGGGGAACCCCAAAATTTATGCTTTTTTTTTCTATTTTTGTGTAAAAATCTTAATGCGTTTTACAGAATACATCTATTTACCAAGTTTCAACAGTATAGTTCTTATAGTTTCGGAAAAAAGTGGCTGTGACATACAGACGGACGGACAGACAGACAGACAGACAGACATGACGAATCTATAAGGGTTCCGTTTTTTGCCATTCGGCTACGGAACCCTAAAAAGCAGGGAAAAAGAACACAACACTTAGGGCAGCAATTAAAGACATAACATACAGCAAGATTTTTTAGTCACCGTCCAAATTTTTTCTAGGCATTGTGTATCATTCACTAACTCCATTTAAAAAAAAAAAACGATATGTGAAATTTTCATATTTTCATATGAAATCATTTTCTCGAAAAACTTATCCGCTCTGCCTGGTCACTAAGTTAAACGTTAAAAATGCTACACTTGCCGCGCAAACATTCAATGGAAAGAGGCGGCCAGCCCGCGTAGTTACCCAGCGTGTACCTACGCACGGCGCGGCGGTGTCCATGATATCTCAATTATTTTTGTATTGAGTGATACTAAAAGAAAAAACATGTATTCAATGGTTTTCGCCAAAGATTAAAATGTCTCAATTTGGACGGTGACTAAAAAATCATGCTGTATAATAATAAAACGAAACGACAATCCACACAGCTTATTTCAATAGAAAATCTCAAAGAGTTTCCACTAAATACTGTACCAAAACTTAATATTCTTCAGAATATTTTTTTAGGTTGGTGGGTAGCAAAAATTACACTCAAGATAAGAAAAAAACCGGTCAAGTGCGAGTCGGACTAGCGCACGAAGGGTTCCGTACCATTATTTATAAAAACGAGCAATAACAGTTTTTCGTGGGAGCCCTCTTAAACATTTATTTTATTCTGTTTTTAGTATTTTTGTTGTTTTATCGCCAACAGTAATACATAATCTGTAGAAATTTCAACTGGCTGACTATCACGGTTCATGACATACAGCCTGGTGATACACGGACGCACGGAACGGACAGCTAATCTCAGTAATAGGGTCCTGTTTGACCCTTTGGGTATGGAACCCTAAAAATTACAACAAAGATTTTGTTCCACCCAGAAACCCTATATAATGATAATAAAGTTTTTGCTCCAACAGATACCAACTCGAACTTTACGAAGATATTATATCTATAGTCAAGAATTTAGTCAGTGTAAACAGATTTAGCATAAAATAACACTCACTTAAACCAAAACTTCATAAACTCTCTAAACTAAGTTTAGTTAGACTTGTTTAAGGGCGCTTGAAATAATAGTATGCTCGATTAAGAAAGCATACTATACTACTCTTATTGATACGCAATATAAATAAAGATTGTGAACAATTCCAAAGTTAGTTATAAACACTTCGGTATATTTTTGTTTAAAGTTAATAATCAAAAACATCTACAACATTGTCTTGATACTAATTAACATTGTCTTGATACTCGGAAAATCATTTAATGAAACATAACATCGCGGTTGTTATCCAAGAGAGGCAGAGGTGTACCTAATTGTGCAACCCATAGTACACCCGTTATTATTAGAGGGCGAGCCTATTACCATCAACTGGGTACAAATTTAACGTAATAAGCGCGCGTCACGTGACACATTTGAGCGCGTTAGAGCTCCGTGGCTCATCTTCATATTCTGCCTAGCCTTTTCCCAAACAATCTTGGGATCGGCTTCCAGTCTAACCGGATGCATCTGAGTACCAGTATTTTACACGAAGCGATTGCCTATCTGAGCTCCACAACCCAGTAACTGGGTAATACGATACCCCTTGGTAAGACTGGATGTCAGACTTTTGGCTTCTGACTACTTGTAACGACTGTCAAAGAACTACATATGACAGCCGGGACCAACGACTTAACGTGCTTTCCGAGGCACGGAGGAAACTCAGTATGTAATTATGGTCACCCATCCACGGACAAACCTCGGCAAGCACGGCTTAACCGTAAAGATTGACCCCTGCGGCTGTTATTATTTAGCCACGAGCTCCGTGGCTGCTACTGAGAAATTCCAGATCGAGAAACCCAATAACACTGGGTTTGGTTCCTAGGTCGGGCAAAGTATTACTGGGATTTTCCATCATGAATTTCTCAGTAACCGTCAGTCACGGAGTCAGGATTTGTGCCCAGTTGACCCGGTCCCCTACCTTTTACATGCTTTAGTTCTTTAATATTCTATTTCGTTCTATTAATAAAAAAATACAAAACGTCATCATCATCATTCTCTTGCCCTTATCCCAATTCATTTGGGGTCGGCGCAGTACGTCTTCTTCTTCCATACCTCTCTATTACTTTTCATCTCATGGGATACCAAATAAAAAATACAAAACAGAAGTTTGAAAAAAATATATTTAGAAAATGTTTATTTCAATATTAAACAAAACTGCAGCTGAGAAAGTTACTACGGAGAACGAAAATAATTCGTTGCACTAGCATACTACATATATGCAAAGTTTATTTTAGCTCCGCTTTAATTAGCTACAAAATGTAGGGCGATAGTTTTCTTACTCAAACACGTAACAAAACGACTGTTTGCCGTCTAGAGATAAACAGGGACAGTACTGTTTCGATGACAAAGTTTTTGTATGATCAGCATGACCTAATTCTACACCCAGGATTGACTCCAGATGAGGAATGAGGGTACCTTCAACAGTCATCTGCATCGAAACGAAATTTCGGAGACGTGTTCTATTGTAATAGCTGGTTCTTAAGTTCATCACATCCTGACTGGGCCAGGGCCTGACCTAGTGATGGGTCCAGAAAAGAGTCGTTAAATCATCTTGTAACTTTTCTGCGAGCCACCACGAGTAAGGGCGCGTGTTTGCACTATGTCGTGACGACAAATTATCGTGTCGTTTAAAGTAATTTAAACTTATGTATTTAAATGGAGGTGTTCACATATAAGACGACACGATTAATTGTCGTCCACAATTTTTTTTCCAGTGATGACGATGCAATGGGAACAGCTAGAGGACAGTCGTCCAACGATAAATTAATCGTCACGACATAGTCGGAACGCGCCAGGCCAACCTTTTATCACTTCAAATAGATACATATATATATATAAAATATGTTTGCATAGACTTTGTCATAGCAAAATGAAAACGTTTTGTATTGACTTGCAATGTTTGACGTTTTCTTTAATAAAACAACTTCAATGTGCGTATTTTGTTTTGCAGTCAATAACGATATTTTGTGTGTACCAACCTAAGTGAAATGTTGGGTGCCATGTGTCATTATTTACCACAGCAATTAAGGTACAGTGATATAGGTGTATTTTAGGGCTCGAATGCTTTCAGAAAAAGTTTGTGTTTGCAAAATTAATAATGAAAAATCAAGATGGCGCTGTCACTTTGACACCACGCCTATAGTTCGTTGCACACTATACTACTGTTTATTTAGTACCTACGTATCAAACTACATTAAAACATAATCAATCTAATTTCCCTATCCAACATCCAATTAAGAGCACCTAAATCGCCTTAGAAACTAACCAATTACAATACAGAATTTCCGTTTTTGGTATAACCATAAACTAAATCAACCAACAAAGTCTAATTCGCATGTACTTAAGCCAATAAACATTGTACTGTTGTCAATTACCACAACTGATTGGTGCTCTAAGACGTACTTACTGTGTAGACGCCAGAACATCAAGCTGCAATAACCAGTCTTTCTATAATATATTTTCAACTCTATCGTTAACGAATTATAAGTTACCAGGTCAAGTTATTTCAAATACGAACATTAACGAATTTAAAAGAAATCTGTCAAATTGTTAAATAATAAGGTGTATTATTCTGTTGACGAATATTTAAATGACAAATTTTAATTCCTTTCTAACTTAATCGAATCTGTTCTTATTACTTTTTTATGACATACTAATGTTTTTGTTAATTTTGTTTATTGTATTATTGAATTAGTGACATTATGATTTTTATTTGTATTTTTGGTTCCTTTTACTTTAATTTACTTGACATCTTATCAATTTTATCTTAATTAGACATAATTTATGCTTATTGTGATTGTACCTAATTTTGTTTATCTAAAATGTGTTTAAAAAAAAACATGATATTTTGTATGCTTTTTTGCGGAACACAGCTCGGATCCTATTTATTATAACATCTACTGTATGTACCCTGTGTTCACGAAATAAATGAATTTGAATTAGGAATTACAGTTTTGGGTAGCTTGATTTGTTGGCGTCTGTTCTTAGGTACTTACTTATGTTTACTAACATAACTACAGACATTCCAAGTACCTGCTCAGTCGGATTGATTGAATTATTGCTATGTGCAACCAGTGCATATTTAGGAATGGGGCCATGCAAATAGAGAGTTGACAGTTGACTAGTGTGGAGTCGTGTTTCTGTTGGTCATTGTTGAGGATAAGTGTTATTTTGTGCTCATAAAATAATAATTAGTATTTAGTTTTTCACTTAACGTTGTATGTGACAAGAAAAGTGAAAATAATAATTTGGCGTTTAGGGAGATACAAGAACACATGCTGCGCCGACCCCAAATAAATTAGGATAAGGCCAGGCGAATGATGATAATGATGATGATGAAATTTACAAGATTACATACGAGAAGATACGGATTGTGTTAAAACAAAGGCTTTAGAAAAATGAAAAATGGACGGAATGAATAAGACGACACGTTGATATGGCTCAAGCACCTGAAACAGAGAGAGCATCCGACCACGGTACGCAGTCAAGTTCCTTCTCCCCTCAGTAGCCCTATAATATGCGCGCATGACGATATCATTAATTGACTCAGTCCATCGCATGGGCGACACATTTCCACCGGCAGCGGAGACCCTGTTCGGGGCCTGTTAGCCTCGAGGTACCAAGCCCGCTAGTAGCCGTCCTCTTCCTCGTTGTTGTGGTGATTATGGCGTCGACGGCGGGGAGAAAAACTCGTTGCTGGAGCTCGACGCACCTGTAGCGACCGGCTACGCAGCGCCCACGGATGTGGCGCGTCCCGGTGCGAGGCAGAGCTCAGCGACGACCCCGGAGATGGTTGGTGTGCCGCTTGTGTTCTGGCTCGGCTTCGGGTCAGCATCGGTGACATATATGATAATGATAGCCATGGCTAGGGAGGAACTGACTACTATAGGGCAGACTCTGTTTATTAGTACATTCTGTATTCTGGTAATTTCCTTATAATTAAGTATTCAGTTATTTTCGTTAACCTCATCTGGTACAAGATCTTCCATACCTACTCATAATCATCTTGGTACATTTGTATGTTTTTGTTAACTAGAAATGGTATACTGATATGGACTTAGCTACTTGGAAGAGTAACGAATAGCTGGCTACGCCAATTTCATGTTACTTTCTTAGAACCCTACTTAGCTGTTTCCGTCAATTAGAAATAGCATGATTTTATGGACCAAAGTAGGAAATGCTCAAGTTATATAAACGGATCTCCATTACTGCTGTTTTTATGGCCACACTGGTAATAGCAAAGCGATACTGCAATAACCAAACATTGTACTAATCAGATCGTTACCCCACATTTATTCAAATACTACTCTTAGCTTTACAAAGATAGAGTATATTTCACGTTGCAAAGACGAGAAGCTCATAATAGGAATCGAAGTTAATTGGCTGGTGAATAGTGCTCATTATAAAATATTTTTTCTGAGACTTGAAGTCTTAATTGAGTGTTTCGTTTACTTAAGTAATTATAGCTAGTTTTGTTATTTAAAGTACGAAAACAGCGCTTATTTGTTGATGTTTCTCAGTTCTTCATTAAGGAGCTTTGGAGATCATTTCACAATGGTTTTGGAAGTGATTTGTTAATTCACTTTCTTGGGTTCGGTACCTTTGGTTTGCAGGCCGTGGGAAACACAAAAGAGATCTATTATCAGTATTATCACTTACGTCTGTGTGTTTAGCTTTTATATCCTATTGTAAATTAATAGTGTTTGTATTATCGGTTGTCACTTTCGCTTCGTAGGCGAACTTTGTAAACATTAAAGAAACTTTTACTTCAAACATAACGTTATTCTTTAATAATATTATGTTATCGATTTACAGAGGTGATTACATTGTAGTTTAATGTTTGGTTATGATATCTTTTCATTTTGTTTTCTTTTATTCTCAGTATAACTTTAGTGTTGGGCGTTTACTAAGGCAAACGAAATAGCTATTTAATAATTTTATTAAATCAGTCATACTTAGAGGACTCACAAATGTAAATCTAAAAAGGCCCCAGTAGCTGGGTTGTGGAGGGCGATAGGCAATTACTCTATGTATAAAATACAGGTATTAAGCTGCATCCGGTTAAACCAAAACTGTTGTTTAAAGCAGGGATGTTACGAATGTCATATTTTAGACATATTAATATACACACTCAAATTAACAACAAACAAATTTAATAATCGAATTTCAATAGGGGCAGATAACAAATTTAAAACAATAATTTAGCTGCATTATAAGTTTATAACCCATGTGACGATTTCGTAAAGGCTTATATATCAGGCCAGTTGCATTAAATAATTGCTCACTTGATACAATGGCAGGAGGTGCGTTGAGGTACTTACGAGCAAGTTCTTTCAATTTGTCAAATTTGGATTTGAATTTCCACCAGTCCAATGGATTTTCCTCAAGAGAGATTCGTTTTTCTTTTAAATATGCTTTTAATTGCCATTTTATTTTACACAGCATCGTATCTTCTGGTTCACATTCTACATCGGAACCTTCGCAATCATTGGAGGAATCCAGAATTCTCGCCAGATTTGTTATGTTCACCACTTTATTTGAAGTTATACGATCGTGATTTAATAAATCAAGCGGAAGTTTGATCATCCCGACACAATACCTGCTTTTTGAATGATCGAAAAGTGACAACTAGAAACAAATTCAAAGTAACAAACACGCGATGATAACCCGCTAAGCTCCGCCCACTTCTGCTTGTCTCGACCTGCTTATACTCGCATTCGCTAAACATTCGCAATGTTTGATGCGAATGCGAGTGTTTGAAATGTTGCGAATCATTCGCATATGCGAATGTGAACGCGAACATTCGTAACATCCCTGGTTAAAGGTTAGTAAGATGTTTGATGATGACATTTAAAAGGACAATACATCATCATCATCATCTGCCTAGCCTTTCTCCAAACTATCTTGGGGTCGGCTTCTAGTTTGACCGGATGCAGCTGAGTACCAGTATTTTACATGAAGCGACTGCCTATCTGAACTCCACAACCAAGTAACTGGGTAATACGATACCCCTTAGTAAGACTGGATGTCAGACTTTTGCCTACTAGTAATGACTGTCTACGATCTACAAATGACAGCCGGGACCAACGGCTTAGCGTGCTTTCCGAGGCACGGAGGATTTCGGTATGTAATTATGGGCTACCATCCACGGACTAACCTCGGCAAGCACGGCTTAACCTTAAAGATCGACCCTTACGGCTGTGATTATTTATAGCCACGAGCTTCTCTATATTATTGGTGTCAAATTAAAATACTTATAAATCTTTTGTAATTGACAACTACGACTTACGAAATAATAAAGTACATTTCTATCATATTTCAAAGATTGAAGATTCAATCATTTATTGGTTCACATTCATTGTTAAACAATTTGATCTTAAAATGAGATGATGTTGAGTCAGCACTCTCCAATATTTGATGGTATCTATAATTGAGTGGCAATGACGTCATTTTATTTCTACAGATTCACACGTTTCAACGAAGAGCGATCTGTGATTACAGAGATTGATAAAATTAAATGGTGATAGAGTTATGACACTTTCGTTTCTATTTTATAGTAAAAGTCGTAGAATTCCTTTGGTTGATACAATTATACTGGCACAAGTCTCTTCAATTAATTGGTCACTTTATTAAAAATCGTCTTAGTTAGGGTAAGGTAGTAAGGCCATTTTAAACGAATATCCGCCGTAAAAAACGACAGAATAATAAATACGAGACCGCGACTAAAGACCGTTTAATAAAAATAAAAAACCTACCTATTAACACCAAAGCCCCCAGTGTTATGGAAATCAGCCAGCCTCATTAAAAAACGATTGACACCAAGTCAAAAACAAAGGACTCGCGTACTAAGACCCCAACGTCAAAACAAACTATCGACTCCTTCATGAATTATTAAAAAGAAGACATTTCCCGGCTGGGTAACAAAAAAAAAGAAAATGTCACCTCTCCTTGTGAGGCTCTTGGGAGCAATAAGGTCTGTACTCGAAACTACCACAGAAAAGATAGATACCTACAGAAGGCCAGCTTCATGCAGGGGGCAGAAATTCACGCACACATAGACTCGAGTCACGTAGAGTGAGTGCAAGCGCACACGCTACTGACATACGTTCGCTTCAGTTCGTACAGGTTATTTTATTTTTTTCAGCGCCCTGGAATTTTGAAGCTTGGTTTAGCGATGAAAGTTGACACATCCGACAGAGCAGTTTTGTAATGTACTTGGGATGAACTCTGTAGTCTCTGTGGCTCAACGCCAAGAGTAGAAAATCCAAAAAAATATTGACCAGGCGTACTAGGGCTTCTTCTTCTTAGTCGTTCACTCTTGACAGAGTGGTCGTGGTTATGGAGGGTCGCCGCCACAACTGCGGTCGCTGCCTTCGCGATTCTTTTCCACCGGTCTTTATTGGCTGCGTGGCGAGTACACTAGCTTCTAGACTCTGGGCTTTTCTAGGCTCTGAGTTTAATATGTAATTTTTTGTCGTCTCTGTATGATTTCAATTAAACTCTCTGTATATAAAGCGTATCTATGTGTGCGTGTATTTCAGTCGTTGTTTAGAGTTGTACTTCTGTTTCTATCTATTTTGTGCGACCACCGTCTCAAGACATTTGCGTAAAGTACATTGTAACCATAAAAAAGGAGTAATTCAATACGAGGTTTTTTCGTTGGCAGTCGTAAAGTGTTTGGAAGTGTATTGAACTGAAATTAAGCGTGTTGAGGTTTGTTTTGTGGGTTATTTAGACGCAATGGCGGTTTTGGTGATGCTTGTAAATCTGTAGAGGTTTTATACTAAACCTGGGCTTGAGAGGAGAGCTCGACAATCTTTTGTCGATAGAAAACAAATGTAAGTATTTTTAGTTGCCAGGAACTTATAGACCACGTTTTTTTTTGGAAACCATATTGCATATTGTTGTTATTGTCCTAAACCACTAATACTATCAGCCTACTTATATTATAAATGTCAAAATTTGGATGGGAGATATATGGATGTCTAGATGTTTGTAACTCTTTCACACAAAAGCTACTGAGTAGGTCTGGATGAAATTTAGCACATGGATAGATACTTAATAGTCTAGAATGTAAAAAGGATACTTTATATCTCGGTAGTTCGATCCCGTGGGACAATTATTATCCAAAATGCGGGCGAAGCCGTGGACAGAAACTAGTATTAAACTAAACGAAAGCCAGCTTCCGTAACAAATAACTGAATACGCTTGTTGAAGTCAATGTGCTATACGCATTTAAAATAGTATTCTGTTTCCGTCAAATGTTTCAAAACAGTTTGATATTTTAAATTATGTTTAGTGCTAATTGCTTTGTTGAATAGCGAACGAATCTTTGTACGGAACACACAAATAAACTTAACGTTTTCTAAACACAAGTGATGATCGAAATCTAACCTGACAGTCACATTCTTAACAAAGTTTAGTTGTCGTTTTAGTAGTCATTACAAACAATAACTTCATAAACATTTCTTACAATTCTCAAGCACTGAAAATAAAATACTCGAACGAAACAAAAAAAAAACGAACAAGAGGAAACATTCACAAAATTCACATTTTGACACTGTCATTGTCCTTTTCGTGTAATTGACCGTGCTGAGAAGCTGCGGAATAATTCACAAAGAGAAAATGGAATTTCGACGCGTACCTGCAATCTTCTACCGGATGACTGGTCACACTATGAGCTCCATAATTTGTGCGATTTTCACGCGGGGTGTGGTGCCAGTGGTAGATGAGCTGAGTGTAGTGTTGGGATTTTATCCGGATAAATACTCAAAATGGATAAATACTCAATAAATGTCCGTTTTTACTCGAGTATTTATCCAAAAAGCGGATAAAAACTATCGATAGTTTTAGTTACGTTATCTTACGTAAATGTTGTTATTTTACAAGCAAAAGGATTAAAATAAATGATAATCGGAAAATATAGTTTTGTACCGTGCTTTATTAATCACTTCAATAATAACAAAAAGCCTGTAATACTCAATCATGGATATTTTCGTCAAGCACTGTCTAAGTTAAATAAAGTTATTAATTTGTGATAAAGTTATTAATCACAAAATGTGTTACTTAAATCAGTGTAATATTAAAAAAATGACATAATAAGTAGAGAAAAATACTAAAATAACAACAGACCCATACAATCATAAACTTTTTCGTGATAAAATATAGATCACTTTAACAATAAGACAATATTGTAATAACAATAGCTTCACTGCACTTATGAATATTCTGCCAATTACTGATATTTTCTTAAATTAACTACTATACATATTAGATGGTTGTTCACCATTATCAGAAAAGCAATTTACAAACTGGAATTCACTTCCCGATTCTCTCAAATCCAATGATTCTTCATCAGTATCTGTCCATACTGGACATGGTGATGGACAGTCTTCATCGCCACTGTCGCTGTCTGCACTCTCTTGGATAAAAATAAACATGCAACAATCTACGCTGATTGACACAACTGTAAATTGTATTGTCATCTAATTCTAAGTTATGTTCGAATTTACAAGTTATCTAGCTCATCGGGAATAAAGCAGGTTACAAATTCGTAAGAGTTTGTAAAAGTATTTTTAATTACACAATAAACATTGGTTTTCAATCACTATAACACTACCCAAGTAACCATTTGGATTAGCACAATTCAAATTATTTAACTTACCTTGAAACGTTATAACACAACTTCAAAAACAATAAACAAGCCCGTAGATATTTTGTTGTAAAACTTACATGCGTTTGCGCTCTTTATGACGCAAACCTGGGTGCGTATTGCCAAAATTTATGTTACCACAGGCATCCATAGTCTGTGCTGGACCGCTTAGTGCTCGTTACACTAAAGAGCCAAATGTATTTCAACACAGACATTCTCTGTATTAGTGTACATTATGCTCGTCCTTTTCAAAGAAAACTACGTACGAGTGCAGAGCAAAGGATTTGGCAGTGTAGTGACACACATTAAGGAGAACTTAGGATGCAAGAGCGAGCGAAGCGAGCTCGGGACATTGGGCACCCCGACTCGGACAGGTTAGGTTTGAAGGGGATGGCGGGGTCTAGTGAGCGAGCGGAGCGAGCGAACTAAGACCCCGACATCCCCTTCGTGTTAGGTTACTGTAAACCCTGCAAACAGGAATAGGTACCCCGCGTAGCGGTGCTACGTCGACAACGCCTTAGTTTGGAGCTGTGGTTTGGAGTTTGCTTTAATAGGAAAGCGTAATGTACAATTTTTGGTTTTAGTTTCACATTAAAATGACATTGTGGTTGTCTGTACTCGTATGTATTGCGCTCTAATACTCTTAAGCAAAATGTCTTTCAACACAGACATTGTCTGTGCCAGTATGTAGTATGCTTTTCATTCATTAAAGCAAACTACCTCCGAGTACAGAGCAACCCGTGTCTGTGGTAAAATACAGTTTGGCAATACGCAAGCGGTCCAGCACATACTATGGATGTCTGTGGTAACATACAGTTTGGCATTACGCAACCTGGGCACTACACGGACACTATGCGGCACGGGTGTGGATGGCAAGATAAGCAAAAAAAAAGAAACGGGACAAAAGGTGGTTGGGATAGGGTATATTAAGAACCATGTTGTTTCGTTTTGACATCAAAAGTAATAATGTAATAGTGTAGTATTTTGGAAAGCCCAAATAACAATACTAGTCATTAAATTTTAAAAAATAACCATCCGATTCGCAAAAAATATAAATATCCATCATTTTGAGTAAATATCCGATAAAAATGAATAAAAACGAGTATTTATCCATTACGGATAAATACTCGAGTAATTATCTTCCGAGAATTTATCCACCGCCCATCACGAGTGGTGTTGTGTAGTTTACTCCAGAACATTTTTAGATTTCTGTTCTTGGTAGTTGAATTAAGAGTTTAAGACACAAATTAAAAGAAAATGTTTGATTAATTATTATAACTTATGATAAAAGTTACAGATACCATAATTACACCTGGATTATAATAAGATTTTAAATTATATAATCTCGGAAGTGACCATAGCTCAAAATATTAATCCTTTAGTCTGAATTGCATTATGAAAAAAAACGCGTGGTTGCTACCGCATTACTTATTTACGCGTGTAATATCTATAAGCACCTATGCCCAAAGAATGAGAGAACAAATTATGGGCTTATGTGTACTCGGAGCTCTATACTATCATTATAATTTTGAAAGCCACTCGAAACTAACTCTTGTCATATTGCCTACACCGTTAAAAAACCTAAT
This sequence comes from Cerastis rubricosa, assembly GCA_949152445.1. NCBI lineage: Eukaryota > Metazoa > Arthropoda > Insecta > Lepidoptera > Noctuidae > Cerastis > Cerastis rubricosa. Next base: position 8,106,580 of record OX424542.1, on the reverse strand, counting down.
ATACCAATTCGCACAAATCTCTCTCAACATCGTTACTAGCTCATCTCCCACTGAGACCTCACTCGCTGCAATTTCCACGTAAATGACGCGAAATACGGCCCGAAACATTGTGCCGTTGATTGAAATCTTTTGTTAATTTAAATACTAAAGAGTTTAATCTGTTTAATTTTTGCACGGAACGCTTATTGATGGAGTTGATTGCGTTTATTACTGATTTTAAATTACGCTGTCTGAGAACTGACGAGTCTCTATCGGGATTGGAGTCGCAGGCCTCTTCATGTTAATTTTGATTAAACATAAATGTATGTATCGATTACGTTGATTGGTATTCTGTTTTGTTCTCAGATAATGCTGCTCTCGTACAAACTGAGTCTACGATAATTTTCGAGCTAGTGAGCAATTTGGTTCCATAGATGATTGAATGAATGATAAAAGAGAACCATCGAGTAAAAGAGTAGGTAACCATGGACTAAAAAGAGTAACCATTTTATATGTATTTTCTTGCTGGTTCTTCTCCTTGGGAATCAACCAACCCGAACGATGCACCTTTTGTTGACGTTTTAAAAGTGCCTTTACGGCCAATTTGAAATTAATATTTGATTTTGATTCAGAGTCCATGGTGCGCCGGATGAACGTGCTGCTGTTCACCCCTGATCCTGGACCCTTAACCTTTAAACCTGGGAAGATACCAATGTGAATCTTCTAATTCCATGTTATTAATGACATGAAATCTCCGATTGAAAGTCAGACATAGGCCTCCCCCAAAACGGGGGGTTTTGCCATAATCGCCACGATCGCAGTACGGTTGTTGCAAAAAGCACAGAGAACGCTGCTGCCCATTCTCTGGTAAGTCCCTTAGTCGCCTCTTACGACACCCAAGGGAAGATATGGGATGGTGCTATTTTTAACGTCCGACACCATACAGAATTGACAGTAGGTAAGGAAAAATATCGTGGGGTGGACTTATAACTCTTTGGATGAGAATATGCCTTTGCTTTTACCACAATTCTTTACCATGACTTCACTTCAAGACTACCATGAATTTCGTTGGCAAAGGAAATCAATATTCATATTGCCGGTCCTGAAGGTTTGATCTTTTTACCCTTCTTCTTCTTTGTATGACACCAGACACATACATACTAACACATATTATACTCATTAATTCACCCACTAATACAGAATCACTCACCCGTGCACTCTCGTGCACGCACACGCACCCATGATCAACATAAGTAAATAAGTAGCTTAATTTTAATTCAACCTCAGTATATGTTTTTATTTTATTTTTGTGTTATTTTTAAATGACTTTAATGTGTTTATTTACGAGTTCACTTTGTAGCACATTTGATTTTTTTTATGTACCTACACATTTTGGAAGTCGCGGGTGTTTGTGATACAATGATTTTCATCCATTAGTAAAACAAACAGACATAATTGTATCGTCGGTGGCTACCAACGATACAGTTATGTCTGTAATGTTCATTTTTATTTGTCAAATTTGTAAATGTAAACCTTGAAATGTGTTTTTTTCTGAAAACATAATTTATTATTATTTATGAGGGGCCAGGTATTGCAACTCCTTGCTTATGTCATACGGGAGTTTTTTATTGCATCCTTTAGCAAAGGATTTACCATCAAGAGGATCTTCTTCCATGAGGTTTGTCAAAAGCAACTTGGTAGGAGTATGGGGAACAGTGTCTACATTACGTAGAAGTTTTTGTTTGTTTGCTTTTTTTTGTTATAAGAACATGTATCATTTTATTAGGGGAGGACATTGGCTCCTGCAACACAGTTTTAACTATTGCAGGATTCAGAGAATCTCACATACCGTGTACAATGTTTTTTGATTTTTGTTTTTGAAGTGAAAACTTCTTGAGCGGCGTTGTGCACTTTTGTCATGGGTTAAAAATGTTAAACTCGCGTTTACGAAGCAATTTGAACTTTATGACTTCTGTCATTGAGTTGGTTTTCAAAACTGGATAATCATCTTATGCACAAACAAAACCTTCGGTAAAATTCATAAGACGGATTGCAATAGTTCTGAAGTGTTAAATTTTTAATGTAATATAAATTCTCATGTTTGTGTAGGATAGCGCAATAAATGATTATTGTATTTTACCACTTATATGATAGAACTTTTATACTGTTAATTAAAGCAAATCTTATAAAATTATTCCCTAACCATACCAAAATATCAAAAATGCACAACATTAATATTCAAGTTTTCACTTCTGCCGGCACTCCCGGAGTGCAACCCGTTTTTTTTTATTACCTATGTATTCTGCTTGCAAAAACTGGGATTCCTCTATCAGCCTTGGGGGTCGGTTATATCTTTTTCACCATTCAATAAAGCGGTAATATTTACAGACTGATAAAGCAGCATTTTGGGTGGCTTTCTCCCGGGATAATAAATTGTGAGTTTTATGTTAATTTTTATTCCGTTCAACACAAAGGCTGGAACGAATTTTGATGATTCGATTTTGAAGTGAAAAGTGCATTTAAAAATTGGAGAAATAAATTGAAACCGGCCTGTATTAATTTATTATTTTACTCAATATGAAAGGAGATGATTGCAAAGTTATATTGAGTGAGTAAAAGAGTTAATCAGCACATGTTTTCTCAAAACCAGTTTTACATACAAATTGGATATTTTGAGTTTTAATTGGGATAAAATCAAAATATTTTATTTTACATAGGCACTTATAAAACGTCGATAAAAGGTACAAGGTTCGGGGTGGTCGTTTCCTATGGAGAAGAACCAGCAAGAAACTCCATGGTTAGTCTTTTAAAATCATTTGGTTTTACAAAATTCGAATGTTACAGCGTTAGTACTTAAGTATGGGAGGACAGCATAGGCCCGACGATAAGTTGATGCTTACAAAGGTGGAACATGATAAAAAAGAATATTAGATTTTACGTGTTCTCTGACTGCCTTGTTGGTGGAGTGGTCGTAAGCTCTACTGCTGATCATGAGGTCCTGGGTTCGATTTTCAGGTCCAGCAAAGTGTTATTGGGTTTTTCCTTGAGGAATTTCACAGTAGCAGCCACGAAGTTTAGATTAGTGCCCATTTGATGGCAGTAGCCTCGCTTCCTATTACCTACATGGGACGTAAAACATAAACTGACAAAATGTGTGTGTACTATTAGGCACATCTCTGCCTGCCCCTTCAAGGATTACAGGCGTGATCTTATGTATTTCTTACACTTTCTGATGGTTAAATTTATTTTAACACCCCATTTTTTTTTCGTCAAAGTATAAACAATCATTATCATCATCATTCATCATTTCAGCCCAAAAGACGTCCACTGCTGGTCATAGGCCTCCCCCAAGTCACATTGACATTTTGGGGGGTTTTACCATAATCGCCACGCTTGGCAGGCGGGTTGGCGATCGCAATACGGTTGTAACAGAGGCACAGAGAACGCTGCTGCCCATTCTCTGGCAAGTACCTTAGTCGCCACTTACGACACCCACGGGAAGATATGGGATGGTGCTATTCTTTACGTCCGACACCATACAGAGCAAAGAAAAAAAATCCTTTCATTAAATATCAAAAATAAGAAACAATAGTATAATTCATTGCGAGTGCGGAAACCCTGTCATTGCAAAGAGTTCCGACAAATGTCTACCCGAGCCGAGGCGCAGCCGAAGGTGAGGGTTGACAGTCGGAACAAGTTGCAATGACGGTTCCGCACGTGTACTGAACAACTATTTTTAATACAGTTGCGAAAAAATTAAGCAATTTAATAAAGAACATTTTTGGAAAATGGCGCCTACCGTAAAAGTTTTAGTTTTCTTCACCCATTCTGGGTAGGCAAAGGGAACTATGCCCATACAGCCAAGTCATCAGTAGATTTTTTTTATTGATATGAAATGAAAATGAAATGAAACCTAACCCAACTCATTGAATAAAATCATTAAATCTGATATTGAAACAAATTAGTAGCTTCTTTTTAGAAATATTTGCATGAATCATTAAAACTTCTATGATTTTTTTTTAGTAAAAACTCCGTGGTTGGTTTTTTTTCTTTTTAATAGACTTTATTTTGACAGATGGGAAAGAGAACGCACGAGTTCGGAAAAGGTAAAGAAAAAGCTCGAGTGTGTAATAGCCCACATCCCGAACGCTATACATCCCTGCAATACGCCACTTTTTGAGCAACTGTATTAAAAAGTTATTTTAGAGTAACGAACTCATTTACAATGCAAGCCACACAGATGCTAAAAAAAACAAAACAACAAAAAAGTCGTGTCCACCATTGTTCATACAACTTGGCTTTGTTTTGATTTTGTGATGGTTGACGCGTCAGGTACAAAATATGAATATGGTTTAAAAACTTTTCAATACTAATTGTTTCGTTTATGGGCGACTTATTTTCGGAAGGTATGAGGTTACGAGCAAGCGAGCTATGCTGTGCGTTGGCTTTTTAAAATTATACTTCATTTTGAAGTAACTAGTAATATCAGATATGAACTTTGACGGCGAGGTTGGCGCAGTGGCTAAGCGATTGGCTGATGTGCTACGAGTCGCGGATTTTGTTCCGGCACATGCCAATTTTTTGTATGACCTACAGGTAGTTGTTCCGGTTCTGGCTGTATGTGTATGTGAGTTTCAATATTTGTAAACGCACCCACGATGTATGAGAAATTCCTAGTGTGGGTAGCAAGGGTAAAAAAAAATCTCGAAATTATTCTGTGCGCTACTGATGATTATTGTCTTGATTTTTAGGTCAAAAGGGAAAAACGGAACCATTTAGTTGCCACCAACGGATGACTTTGTCGTCCAATTGTCTGCCTGTCAAGACCCTTTATCTCAAGAACGCGTGGAGGTATTAAGTTGAAATTAAAATGATATACTAAGGTCCAGTACAGTAAGGTCCGGTACAGTTGTGAAAGAATCAAAATTCTAAGTTAACGTAAAAAAAAGATACAGCCGTTTATGCCGCAAAAAACGTATATTTCGACACTCTCAAGGTAATCAAAATGTATAGGATACTTCCCTTTAGCCTAGAACTATGAAATTTGGCAAATAATATCGTCTTATACAACAAGTACAGGGAAAAGTCTGAAAATTGAACCTTGGTAGTCTGGTCATTTGTAATTAAATCATAAAACATATAGTCTTTATAAAATACAAATTTGTACGGAACCGTCGGTGGGCGAGTCCGACTCGCTCTTATCCAGTATTTTTGTTCCAAGAATTTAATTTAATTCCTAGCTGTACATCATTTGTAAGCAGTCTGATTAAAGATAGCTTGAATAAAAGTTCAGCTTTAAGTCATCAGTCATCAATCATCATCATCATTTCAGCCAAAAGACGTCCACAGCTGGACATAGGCCTCCCTCAAGAAGGGGGGGTTTTGCCATAATCGCCACGCTTGACAAGCGGGTTGGCGATCGCAGTACGGTTGTTACAAAAGCACAGAGAACGCTGCTGCCCATTCTTTGCCAAGTCCCTTAGTCGCCTCTAACGACACCCACGAAAAGATATGGGATGGTGCTATTCTTTACGTCCGACACCATACAGACGAGTGTCAAGTCATCAGTGAGTGATAAGTCATTATTTCATCAATGTCAAACGAAAATGTCTACATAATACAACAATTTTTTTCTTTTAACGAACTGCATATCTACCATTAGATCAAATCAATCCAACCTATTTCTGTCACAGACGGTCACTTAACGAAATTGAGTTATACCAATCGACTCGGCTCAAAATCAATTAACATTCCGCAAACCTAGTAGGTGAAAGCTAGTTAAAATTTAATTACCGTTTACGTACCTACTGGTACAGTCACGAGCAATCATGTGGACATTCGTATGAAAATTCAAAAGAGATTTGCTTGTGAAATATCGATTGCGTCGTAGAGATAAGACCTATCTTGTAATAGTCATCATCATCATGTGCCTAGCGTTTTCTTACTGCGTCTGTATCTCTGCGTATTGCCGAGTTCACCTGAATACCAGCAGTTTTTTAAAAGTTGTTCCATATTCGGAATTTCGACTCTATCATCTCCAACCGATACTAGAGTAAAGAACAAACCAAATGATCAGTATAAAAGTACTATCATTTATGTGGTAAAATATTCGTTTATTGCGCTATCGCATACAAACATGACAATTTATATTACATTAAAATTCTTCTGAACTGTTACAATCCATCTTACGAATTTCACCTCTGTAGAGAAACCGAAGGTTTTGTTTGTGCATAAGATAAATATCCAGTTTTGGAAACCCAAACTCAATGACAGATGTCAAAAAGTTCATATTCCCTCATAACCTAATGTCAATCCGTCTTACGAATTTTCGATCAGAACACGTGACCTCACGGTCATGTGTCCTGACGCGGGTTTAACATTTTTTACCCATCACAAAACTGCACAACGCTGCTAAAGAAGTTTTCACTTCAAAAATACAAACAGTCAGGTCCGAAATAAAAAACTACAGGCCACAAACAAAAAAAAAATCGAATTGAACCTGCGACACGATCCAATCTCTCAACCACTGCGTCAACCGTGCCGAGTCAGTTTAAATGAAACAACTGCTTACCTTCAGTATCATCATAACTATACATATTTCAAAATGGATTTGTGTCTAAAATTCCAAGACGTTTTAAATAAACGAATCTGTTAGAAAAAAAAACACTTTTGAACTTTCCGTAGGTGCATACATATTTATGGCCGCGACAGTACACCTACACTACGTTTATTTTAAACGCAAAGTGAGTCTTAGAAATTCAGTCTGAACCACGTTCCTGACATTTGCTTAGGAGGAAAGTAACAGTTTGTTTGTAGTTTCCTATGAGTGATTTACAACTGAACACGATGTAAATTAGGTAGGTAGCGGTATTCCTTAGCGGTTAGAGCATAATGTAAGTCGATGAGTTGCCTTCGGAAGGGAATCGCATTGTTTTACAAATTTTAATGTGTTTCTCAATGAGATTGTGTTGCATTTACATTATTGGTGCGCTTGAAGTAAACGCTTGCATCTAGGTTTTTAATTCATTATGCCACGAGGCATTATCAAAATTATGTGCAAGACCTTAGAAGCTTCGATTTAAATATTAGGTTACAATTATAAGACTAACTGGGTTGTGGAGGTCGGATAGGCAGTCGTTTCATGTAAAATACTGATAATCAGCTGCACTGGTTAGACTGGAAGCCGACCTCAATATAGTTGGGAAAAGGCTAGGCAGATGATGATGTTACAATTATAAGACTACTGTTTTACAGTACGGCTATAATAAATATAAACAGCCCTCGTCCACCTTATTGCTAAGTTTACATACATTTTTTCTACGCCATGCCTTCGTGGTCTGTGTGAATCTCAACAAGGTCTTATCTTGTCTCTGAAGGTTTCTCCTTAGATAAAATATGAATTCTTCTGTTGAAAGACGTTTCTATCTCAATCCAAAGAGGTTATCTCTTGTCCCCGATTATATATAAATTGGATTAAAATAAATATAATAAAAAAAGATTTGTTTTAAATTAATTAAATATTTCTTGAAACATAAATAAATAAAACTTATAATCCTCCTAAAAAATTTAAAAATTAAATATAAAAATAGAAAATCAATAAGTTTTGATTATTATACCCACTTTGTAAAAATAAGTATTGATGAGACAGGTTCTTGAACTTCTAAAACAATTAAAACACCGTATCAGAAACATGATTATGGATTTGATATCCACGGCTCAATGGCTCTAAGGCATAATCGTTCCATTGTGATGGCACATCAGAATGTCAAGACCAATTTAAATGAACCCTTCAGTCTTCATTGAAATCATTCATTTGTTTCATTGATGATATGCTTTTGTTTATTGGTCGAAGTATTTTCAGACGTGGAATGTTGTTTGATCATGTTAATTGTTCGTTTTGATGTTTACAGTACAATGTAATGGAATCCTGCAATTTAATAAAATTTAAAAAGCAAGCCTTATCACGGGAACGCTTATGTTCATTTGAATTGAAATACAACTGTTAATAAAATTGCGATTATCACAATTTTTCTGAGTTTTTTAGTACTGGGTTGGTCCGATAGAAGTTTTTGATCAGTATTAGAAACTGGATCGATTGGATATATTGTTTTGTTTGAAATGGCCAATTTCTTGCTAACTGTATTTTTTTTTAATCTGTCAATTGGAAACAACATTTTACAAAAATTATGGATAGTCTGCTAAGACCATTTTCGTGTAGCTGAAACGGGCAAGTTACTGCCCCGCTGAAAGATTCCACCCTGTGTAAGAGCACATACATAGATAAACCGCTGCTTCAAGTAAAATACTGTAATCAGCTGCGTTCGGTTAGACTAGAAGTCGACCCAAACAATGTTGAATACGCATTTAGAGACAAGTTTGTTATAATCGGTTCTATTTTTAGGGTTTTGTGAACATGTAACGTTGCGTTTAAAATAAATAATTGCCGCACTCTTAAGACCGCGAACTCTTTATGGATAAGATCTGTTGGGTAGCAAAAAGATTTTCTTAAAACTACTTTTATAACGGCTCTTTGAGCTCTTTTCACTTCAATTACAGTGCTTTTCCCTGCCGCACCCCAAACAGAAATCCCGTATTGAAGTACTGACTGACACAGTCCAAGGTAAATTGTTCGTAGAATTTTAATGGGAGTACAGTCACGCAGTTTTTTTATCACGTATATCAGCTTCCTAACGCGGCCAGAGAGCAGGTGTATATGTGATTTGTATGACAGGTTTTCGTCTAATGTGATACCAAGGTATTTGATTGAGGCAGAGATGATGATGGAAAGAGCACAATATTTTAGGTACTAGTGAAATAGAGCGAGCGTGTGAGGAGCTCGTGGCTAAATAATAACAGCCGCCCAGGTCGATCTTTAAGGTTAAGCCGTGCTTGCCGAAGTTGGTCTGTGGATGGGTGACCATAATTACATATCGAGTTTCCTCCGTGCCTCGGAAAGCACGTTAAGCCGTTGGTCCCGGCTGTGTCATTTGTAGATCTTTCAAAGTCGTTACGAGTAGTCAGAAGCTAAAAGTCTGACATCCACTCTTACCAAGGGGTATTGTATTACCCAGTTACTGGGGTGTGGAGGTCAGATAGGCAGTCGCTTCATGTAAAATACTGGTACTCAGCTGCATCCGGTTAGACTGGAAGCCGACCCCAAGATAGTTTGGGAAAAGGCTAGGCAGGCAGAGTGAAATAGACTATTTTATGCTATCAAAACAACGCCAACTCCATAATTATCTATAACTAGCTGCGCCCCGCGGTTTCACCCGCGCAGACCCGGATAAAAATAGCCTATGTGTTAACCCAGGGTATAAACTGTCTACATACCAAATTTCATCCAAATCCGTTCAGCCATTGAGGCGTAAAGGAGTGACAAACATACAAACACACACATACACACTCACTCACAAACTTTTGCCTAATATTAGTGTGATACCAGACCTACTCATCACCTACCCCCACCTGCCTCTTTCTACCTACTCAGGTATGTTTCATGAAATGTATGCCTTCTCACAGTAGAACTGTTCCAATACTGCCCACGTAAGTTATTTGTTTATGTTTTGGCTCTGTTTTACAGTTTCCAGATAGGTATAACTTAAAGGAAAACACGATATAACTTCGAGTTATGGAAAAAGTATGAAAATAATATAATATCACGCCTGAAATCGCCGAAGGGTCAGACAAAGTTGTTTCTGATACTTCACCCACATTTTCAGGAAAAACGCTAATACCGCGAATCTTTGTAAAAGATCAGCACTATTCACAATCAGCTAGGAAACACAGCACAAAATATCTAGATATTTCTAGAACACACAATTCAACACCTACAACAACAAAGTGCATTACAGTTTATTTCTCACAGCCGCATGATTAATTTAATTGTAATTTCTTCTTGAAATTATTCCAACAAAGCGAGTTCCTAAGAATAATATTATAACTCCACAAATAAACGTGTTTAGCTGCTTGATCTAGAAACAGTTTTTTTCTTCTTTGCATTTAGTTTTCCGCTATTTTATGAAAACTCTCCCGCACTTAATACATTGCAAATAATGCGATAAGAATAATCTTTGCGTTAATAATGGCCTTTTCTACAAAGAAGATAGTAACTCTGTTTGTCTGTCTGTTTCTATTTCATGTTTTATAAGATTAATAAGTATATCTACCTGCGTTCGGGTTCCCTGATTTCCCGACTTTTTCCGATTGATTTCCCGTAGTCGGAAATTACCCGATCTCCACACAAACGAAGCCATGGGCAAAACTTAGTTTTAATAAACATCATCATCATCAGCTGCCTATAATGTTCCCACTGCTGGGAAACGGACGTTCTCTCTATGAGAGGGAGTGGGCTGTAATCTACCAAGCAGGCCCAGTGCAGGTTGGTAGATGTCACATGTCTCCGAATTTTTAGTTCTAGGACATGCCGGTTTCCTCACGATGTTTTCCTTCACCGTTTTTGAGAGCAGCGGTGATGAATTAAATTACACAAAGTGGGGGTTGGGTTTGGCATAAACCAATAGCCATCATCATCATTTCAGCCGAAAGATGTCCACTGCTGGACACAGGCCTCCCCCAAGTGTCGCCACAATCCCGTGCGACTCGCATCCAGCGGATCCCCGTAACCTTCACCAGGTCATCGGTCCATCTAGAGGGAGGCCTTCCAACGCATCGTCGTCTTCCGGTTAGCGATAAGGTTAGTTGAACTGGTGAAGGTCGATAAGAAGAACTATATTTATAGATATATTTATTATTTACAATTGTATGACTAAACCACAGTTTGCAACCAAGACAAGGACTCACGCTAAATTCACCACAAACATTTCTAATGCACATTATGCTTAACCAATATTGGCCGTTGGGGACAAAATAGAATCCCGTACTAATGTAGTCTCGTCCAATATTTGACCAGGTGTTGGTATCATACCTAATTTTCGATGCATATTTTGATACTATCAATAACAGTTGTAACTGGATATTTACCGTGTCACATGTATCTATGTGTGCATAATAATAGCCTCGACGAACATCTGTCGAAGCTCTCACTCGGCAGTTGGATCAAGAACCAGATTCAGAAGGCAGTACTCCTCGATACGGCATGCATTGTGAGTAGGTTCCTGTCTCTGCAGCCCTAACCACCGGTAGCTTGGACTTCACCTGGCTAACTATCACGGTTCATGGGATACAGCCTGATGACAGACTGACGGACGGACGGACAGCGAGGTCTCAGTAATAGGGTCCCGTTTGACCGTAAGGGTACGGAACCCTAAAAATTGATTGTTTGTTTGTTACGATTTAACTCAAAAAATACTTGACCGATTTTTAAAATTCTTTTGCCATTATAAAGCTACATCTTTACCGAGTAACATAGGCTACATTATATCACAATCTTCGCGGTCGAAGTCGCGGTCGAAATGCTAGTACACAATATGCATACATAATAATTCAATGTTTAAATAATACATTTAAACATTGAATTTGGTATGGATATTCTGATGACCTGTTATTTCATCATCTAATAGGTTACTTTCATTTATGATGTTTTTATTTTATGCTATCAAAAACATAGTAGCTACAAGATACCATTAATTATCCTACATAAAATTATGTAGAAGGTATGCACAGGTGTGGCACAGTGGCTAAGCGATTGACTGCTACGCCGGGTGTCCTGCATTCGAACTCGATATTTACTACTCGATATTTTGTTGCCATTATATTAAGAGTAAGAAGGAGCTCGTGAGCTCGAACAGCCGCACGGGTCGATCTTTAAAGTTAAGCCGTGCTTGCCGAGGTTGGTCCGTGGGTGGGTGACCATAACCACATACCGGGCTTCCTCTGTGCCTCGGAAATCACGTTTAGCCGTTGGTCCCGGCTGTCTGTTGTAGATCTTTGACAGTCGTTACGAGTACACAGAAGCCGAAAGTCTTACTAAGGGCTATCGTATTACCTAGTTACTGGGTTGCGGAGGTCAGATAGGCAGTCGTTTCATGTAAAATACTGGTACTCAGCTGCATCCGGTTAGACTGGAAGCCAACCCCAAGATAGTTTGGGAAACGGATGATGATATTAAGAGTAAGAATTCTACAAGTTGACAACTGAGCACTTCTATAGTGCTTTCTCTAATTAAACAACCCTACATTATATACAATAGTCTAAAGTCTAAATGCATAATATTGAAATGCATTCACAGCTCAGCCACGAGTATTTGCTCCCACTTAGCTTATAATTACAGATGTTACACCCAGCCAACACAATGGGCTCAGTTAAGTTCCACGACAATCTGTGGGCCAATGACCTACAGATCGTAGGTGGTAATGCGTTACGAATTACGGGTGTGTAAATTATGAGGCGCCGACGAATGATTTCGTGTTTATCGTGGAAAATATTGAAGAAGCGATTCGTAGTACTACTAGGAATTTCTCCTGAATCGTGGTTGCTTTAACAAACATTAAAACTCACATACACAAACACTCAGGCCAGGAACAACTATCTGCATGTCATACAAATATTTGCTCCGTGCGGGGATCGAACCCGCGACACGTAGCGTAGCAGTCAATCGCTCAACCACTGCGCCAACCGTGCCGTCAGTTCTTTGCCAGCTCTTAGTTGGCAACTATTAATTATATTTTTATTCATAACTTGAATTTTTGATTAATAAAACTTCTGTAACAAATTAATAATAAAAAGCTCAGATTTTTCGGATTCATGTGCGTATTGTATAATTATCACTTGCTTTGGTAAAGGAAAACATCTTAAAGACACGAGCATGTCTGAGAGATATTTCTCGACAGAATGTAAAGCCAAACGCCAGAGTGAGAGAGTGTGGTCAGAGGCCCATGGGCGGCATAAAATCTTTGACACCACGTTAGGTTCTAACCACACGATAAAGAAAGAAAGAACTTTGGGATCGACTTCCAGTCTGGTCGGATCCAGCTTTTACAACTAGCGATGGAGTCTATCTGATCATCAAAACTCAGTTGCTTCACTATATAGGGTGACTGGTAATTAGTAATCTTTTTTTTACATATTTATTTTGAGATGGATTTGCCCTTGACTCTAGTCTAGGTCAGAGATGACAGAGACAAAGTCGACGATGGTACGAGCTCACCCAGAAGAAGTCTGTTACCTATACTTTAACACGTGATTGTTCCCATGATAACAAACAATTTTTATACTCGTTCACTTTTAACACAACAGCCATTATGATTGGGGGTTGTGAACCATGTGGGTGCTCTGTGGTCCGTCCGTCTGTCTGTCTGTCTGTCAAGACCCTTTTTCTCAGGAACGAGTGAAGGTATCAAGAATTTATATCAAATACTCAGGTCTACGGTCTCTTAGAGCTTTGAAAAAATCTGACTTCTAAGCTTAGGCAATCAAAAGATACAGCCGTTTATGCAGCAAATTTCCGCAAATTTTCGACAGTCGCAAGGGAATCAAAAACTTTCCGTGAAATCAGAATCTTGAAATTTGGTACAAAGCAACGTCTTATAGCACAGATAAAGGAAAAATTGCGAAAACCGTAAATTTTTAGTTACATCATGTAATAAAAATATTTTTAATAGTTTTTGTACGGAACCCTCGGTGCGCGAGTCCGACTCGCACTTGGCCGGTTTTATTAAATCTTTAACACTGATAACGGTGTATTTACCATGTTTACTATTTGTTTTCAGTTCCCGATATTTCGGTGATGTTGTAACTGAAAAAAAATAACAATAAACAGGGTATAAATACCGTTATCAATGTTATTGGTAGTGTTAGTGACCATATCAGTTTAATAAAAAACACTATATAGTGGAGCTCGTGGCTAAATAATAACAGCCGCCCAGGTCGATCTTTAAGGTTCAGCCGTGCTTGCCGAGGTTGGTCTGTGGATGGGTGACCATAATTACATATCGAGTTTCCTCCGTGCCTCGGAAAGCACGTTAAGCCGTTGGTCCCGGCTGTCATTTGTAGATCTTTGACAGTCGTTACGAGTAGTCAGAAGCTAAAAGTCTGACATCCAGTCTTACCAAGGGGTACAGTATTACCCAGTCACTGGGTTGTGGAGGTTAGATAGGCAGTCGCTTCATGTAAAATACTGGTACTCAGCTGCATCCGGTTAGAATGGAAGCCGACCCCAAGATAGTTTGGGAAAAAGGCTAGGCAGATGATGACGAGTGTAGGTAAATGAGATATCTATTTCCATGTTTATTTCCAATAGTAAACTACAAGTTTGAATGAACTATATTGCACCATAGAACCGTAAACATGTCTACACTGAGTTGTTTAAATTGTACATGAATACAAACTACACAAATAATGTGTTTCGCTTTAAACAAACTTTGATTAGTGGCTATCATTTACTCGTCATTCATGTATAGTTGGCAAACAAAATGTTTGAAACGATTATGTAAATATTTACTTAGTTTCCGTTTTAATCTACAAAGTATAGGACACAAAGTTGCTCAGCAACTCATTCGGTTAAATTTCATTCGAGATTTGACTTCCGAAGAAGAGTTTCGGTTCTAAGAAGTATAATCTTTTCGTTTCCATCTCAACTCAGTAGAATTTTGGCTATTGGCTAGAAATCGGGGATTTCGACATTAATCTATTCTAAATCTAAAATAGGGTCAAATTAAATTTGTCATTGAAATAGTTACCGCTGAAATTAAAGCCAGTAAAAAGGGTGGAATACGTGGTAAACGTTTTAGCGTCGATGTCCCCTTCCGACTTGTATTATTGTCTCGTTACGTCTGCGGAGTTCTGCTAGCTAAACGATCATTGCTTTGGCCAATCACATTAAGGCTTGGAGAGCCCCGGTGACCCAGTGGTTGCAGCCCCGACTTATGAGGAGTAAGCCGTGGGTTCGAACCCAGGCAGGCGCACTACTTTGTGTGATTTATTCATCACCGCTGCTCTCAAAACGGTGAAGGAAAACATCGTGAAGAAACCGGCATGTCCTAGAACTAAAAATTCGAAGACATGTGACATCTACCAACCCGCACTGGGCCCGCGCGGTGAATTACAGCTCACTCCCTCTCTAAAGAGCAGGCCTGTGCCCCAGCAGTGGGAAAATTATAGGCTGATGATGATGATGATGATTAAGACTGCCATGGATTCCAGCATACGATCTACTCTACATTACTTATCCGGTGCTAAAATTATAATGAAAACTGAATTTAATAAGCACCTCGCAACACGCTTCTTGATGCCCCTGACGATAGAAGTGAGTGGATAAATAATTACATCTTAAATTAGTACACACGCCAGGTGTATCCATCCTATTTGAAGTTTTCTTAGTTCAACGTCTCGCTAAAGATCGCATCGTTGCAATTATCCGCAGTAATTAATGATCCTCATCAATCTATCTTCATGCTAATTAAGCTTCTAAATCCGCATGCACATTTATTTTAATCTCCATAAATAACGAGTCGTCTTGCTTTAAATAATTGACTCAATGAAAAATCCTCAAGGGAACTATCCACACTTGTTGATTAGCAAAAGGAACAAGCATGGTGGTGAGACGCCACATAGAAATTGTAAAGGATTATGCAGACTGGTTAAAATGTTACTGGAAAACCACTGCGTTATTGAGACCCAAAAAAACACGAGAAAGTGATCGAGATCTTATTTGGATATTATGTTTGCCGTTAATTCAATTGAATTGTGGTAGCGAATGACACCCAATACCACAAGGATTCATTTGGCCGAGTTTAAAATAACTTTTAAACTGATCTTAATCACCAACAAAAGCTTTTCTCAACTGTCAGACAATGCATCTTTCCTTTTAAGTTAAGCTCACAAAATAAGTCTTTTTCACTCTACAAATGCGCCACAAAGTCCATTATAAAATCACTTCTAAGTAAATCTAAATAAATGAAAAACAAAACCTAACCCAGACTACAACCATCTGTATTATGACAGTCCAACCGTAAACTCATTTGATCTTTTTTCGCAGCGATTCCCGATTAGATCTGAAGGGGCCTTAACAAAGAGTACACTGTACGTATGCAGTGTGAAATGTCGAGACAAATTAAAGCCAGCTGCAAAGTGCCTGCATGATTGGCGAGTGCACATTTAGATTTATGATTAAAGTGTGTGAGTAATATGGTCTGAAGCTCACTTTAGATCATCTTTTATTAAACTTATTTTTGCTGTTTTTCTTTTCTGGCTGCTGTTAGAGTGTCTTGCGTTTAATTTGTGATCAATGTGTGCTGTTTTTGTTTTATTGAGTGAGTGAGATGGTTATCTGTTAAAGGTGATCGAAATAAGTTTGCCGAGACGATATTAAGCTCTGCCTATCTAAAATATTGTAGTTGATTTGAAAACAGACTAGACTGACCAATTATGACCACTTCGAGGTTATTCAAAGAGCCTACTTTTTTAATATGCCTAAACCTTACCGTACGGTGCTCAAACTTGGTCCCTGACCGAGTCGTAAAAGTCGAAACCGAAGGTTTCCCAAACGTCGATGGAGCGTAGCGTATTGGGATTAAGCTCAGGGACAGAATTCGCAAAACCACAATACGTTCAAAAACTGGAATTGCTGATGTGGGCACTAAGATTCCTGGGTCGAAGTGGGACAGGGCGGGCCATGTCTGTAGAAACATCCCATATCTTCCCGTGGGTGTCGTAAGAGACGACTAAAGGATTTGCCAGAGAATGGGCAGCAGCGTTCTCTGTGCTTTTGTAACAACCGTACTGCGATCGCCAACCCGCCTGCCAAGCGTGGCGATTATGGCAAAACCCCCCAAAATGTCAGTGTGGTGACACTTGGGGGAGGCCTATGTCCAGCAGTGGACGTCTTTTGGACTGAAATGATGAATGATGATGATGGGTGCCAGAAGACGGGCGTCGTCACCGAGGGAGGCCTAGAAACGCGTAAAGACTTAGAGGCGTTTGTGAGAGATTGGCAGGAGAAAACCTCACAAAGAGAGGAGTGGAAGACTAAGGGGGAGGCCCAGTAGTGACGCACAAAAAACAGAACACGAATTAATCAATATTTTTTCTAATTAATGCCCCCACAAAGATTTCTTAGAAGGAGTTGTAATAGATCAATCAAACGATTAACATGTTACTACGGAAATCCTAACAAGACCGCACAATATCTTACACAGAATCAGTATTCCCAACATTTCCCAGTTATATTGTACATAAACCGAATTAGAGAAAGAAAACACACGCAAAAATTCTAAGAAAGCAGTGGATTGAGATGTAAATCAATGTTCCTTTGTAACTCCTGTCACCGTATTTCTATAGTAACAGCACTATACAGACTATCTCATCTAAAAGGGCATATGTTGACTTAAGAAAACCTTCGCAATTTTTAACTTTAATGCGTTCTGTGAACTTGCAATTTGCTTTTGGTGTAATCTTGCTTGTGACATTCTTGGTAAAAAAAATCCTAGTTAAGTGGTTATGATTTTGTGACTAGTAAACTGTATAATATAAGACGTAAGGGTAATTTTTGTTTAGCACTTACGCTGTTTTGGTTTTACAGTTTTTCCTCTATCCCTCAAGAGATGTTGCGCGCCATAGTAAGATCTATCTTAAGAAAATGTTTTCTAAGTAAATCGTATTTGTTTCCCGTTTTGGATAGTGTCGGATTTGAATGGATTTTATTCTATAGATTTCAATTGGCCCGTGAACGCCTATCCATTACTTAGAGTGGCTTATGTTGAAAGCTTTGAAACTCACGTATTTCTACATTAGTATAAATAGAGGCCCTCGTACGAGCGCACTGCTTAAACGACGTATTTACGTTACGTTTACGTTACGTTCGTGCGAGGGTTCTCAGGTATTTCTAAGTGAATATATTTGCGTATATAATCCTAGTTTAAGTCTATCAACGTCTTAGAAAGAAGGTATCGCAATTCTTCTTCTTAGCGTGTCGATGGCAATCTAAATTGTGTCGGCCCAGAACTGAGCCACTAGTTTGGCACCCTCTGTAGCGTCCGTTCGTCGTATCGTAATTAGAAATTGCTAACAAATATTGCTAATAATTATGTAGATTCTTAACAATAATTACAGGGTCACTATGAATTAGGTAGTTTTTTTTACAACGTTGTCCCTGTGTGAGAATTTGTCCTGTATCGTGAGTGCTTTTTACAAACGTTTATTTAAACTCACATATCACATAGCACACACACAGCAGACCAGAGCCAGACCTGGAACAAACTCTTGTAGGCCAAACAATTATTAATTTGTTCCGCACGGGAATTGAACCCACTACACGCAGCGCAGCAGCCAATCGCTCGCCAATCATGCAGACAAAGAGGTCGGTTAAAAATCTGAAATCGTGATAGGCATCGTTGTCTACGATAATCTTTTTTTGTGGCCAGTTGGTGGCAATAGGCTTGCCTTCTATTAGGCTGCGGTTCCACTGAGGCAGAGAGGCGACGAGCTGTGTCGCGATTCACCAATCACATGGCTTGAAATCTACCACCTCTTCTCCACTCCGCCATGTGATTGGTGAACCGCGGCACAGCTCGTCTCCGCTCTGCTCCGCTTCGCTCCGCCTCAGTGGAACCGCAGCCTAAGATGGGACTTAAATATAACTGTTTTTTAGTCACTTTTCACAATAGAGTTTAGCAATGCCTTCTGGCATTATAAACCCTTGCTTATTTAAGTATATAGTTAAGTTTGAAGGTGTTGCTGTTTATCTTAATGTCTATTAACACTCTTTTCGTTCTTTCTTTCAGTATTGTTACAGTGTCAATTTTGATGAACAATTTTATTTTTAAACGTTGTATATTTATCTGATTATTTAGGTAGTTCTAAAGCATTCCAATCCCTCAGCTCAAACCGTTCTAATCTACCCACATGATGAGGTTTGAGCATATCTAATTAATGCATGATCACACACGATCCGATCCAATTTGATCTGTTTAATCCGTTCATCATTCAAGGACATGTTCTATTTCTGCAAAAGGTTTCAATTAATTTCAATAACAGGAATTATCTTTTTCATCTCCCGGTAAGGTAGCCCAACTATGTTGAGGTCGGCTTCCTGTCTAACCGGATGCACCTCAATATTAGTATGTTACTCAGATCGACTGCCTATCTGACCTCCGCAACTCAGTTAGTACTGGGTAATACGATACCCTTTGATAAGACTGCTAGACTGGATAGACTTTCGGGCCTTGGACTACCTGTAACGACTAATGTCGGCCGTCGCCAACAGCTTAATGTGCTTTCCAAAACACGGAAGAAACTCCGTATGTGATGGGTCACCCATCCACCGAACAACCCCAGCAAGCGCGGCTTTACCTGAAGAACAACCCTAGCGGTTGTAATAATCTAGCCAAGAGCTCTTTATTTAGCCACGAGCTCTTTCATAATTTATGTCAACGAAAAATCCCTTCCGAAACACGTCTTGTAATTTAATGACAACGAGCAATACACTATTGGACATACAGAGATATCTTACCAAAAAGGTTGGCAGCTCCCACAATACCCAATAATAAAAGACAATTACAAACCGAATCAATAAACGATACAGTGCCACCAAAAGACAAATGGGCCAGACAATTAATACAGAGACCCAACACTATCAATGTTTTCGATATTAATCATTAATAAAGTGATATAGATAGACCCTCTATTGTTGCAGTGATGGGCCGCCCTAATGGACTGTCAAACACACTCCCCTATTGTTCCAGAATAATAGCGACACATGAAATTACCTGTCTTTCATACGGAGTACTGTGACATATTATAAATTACGAGAAAACAATGGTTATGTCACAAAGGACCCTGAATTTTGTGCTGTAGGTAACAGCGAACTGACGTTTGTGGTTTCCCTTTGATTTTGATGTTTACAATTACGCGGGGAATTAATTTTGTGTATGTCAGTTGGTGGATTAGTTTAATGTGCCGTTTTGGCATTAATCATGGTTAGCTCCCCTATTTTGTTAATTCTTGATAAGTTTTTATTTAACGAGATAATAAACTTCCTCGTTGCTCTAGTGTTTGCAAACACTACTGCTGAGCTTGAAGTCCTAACTTCGATTCCCAGGTCGAGAAAGGTGTTTTAGGGTTTTTCCATCAGGAACTTCTCAGAAACATCCACATAGTCTGGGTTCATACTAGAGTGATGACAGTAGGCTAACTCCCAATAACATGGCACTTAAGCATAACTATTGAAATGTGGGTGTACCATTAGGTACGCTTTTTTAGACGGCTGCTTCACCAAACGGGCGCTTCGGCTGACCAAATTACAGCTCCGCACAGTCACAGCCACCATCACTGGACATAGCTCTTTTAATAAACACCTCTTGGTCTTAGGATAACAGGTAGCTAGGTCACAGATAGCCCACTGTGCCAAGCCTGCATGGAGGAAGACGAGACAGCAGCTCACGCGCTTCTACACTGCTCAGAGTTTGCATCATACAGAGCAAAGTACTTCCGTAACTCAGGTACTCTCCGCGAAATTGTCATCAACACCAAGGAGCTGCTGGCCTTTCTCGGGGAACTAGGGTGGATCGAATATTGTTCCCAGCAGTACCTACGTAAAATAAGCGCTTTGACGCGGAGTTGCGGAAACCAGCCCGTTATACAACAATAGGTAAGCTTTGTTTAATGCTTCGGAAATGACAGACACGATGCCATGTTTACGTAAGCTATACAACTATTTACTTGTTAAATGACAAAACAGTACAAAATCACTCTTGACATGAACACTGAAACATCATATAGTTTCAAACAACACTCCATCACTCGCCGTTAGTGCTGCACTAAAGGATTACTACGAAACAAAGTGGCAACGTCTGTAGTGCCAGTAGGTGTCAGGAATGTCAGTAGGTCATCATCATCATCATCATTTCAGCCGAAAGACGTCCACTGCTGTACATAGGCCTCCCCCAAGTTTCGCCACATTGACATAACATGGGGGGTTTTGCCATAATCGCCACGCTTGGCAGGCGGGTTGGCGATCGCAGAACCGTTGTCACTAAAGCACAGAGAACGCTGCTGCCCATTCTCTGGCAAGTCCCTTAGTCGCCTCTTACGACACCCACGGGAAGATATGGGATGGTGCTATTCTTTACGCCCGACACCATACAGAGCGGTCAGTAGGTGCCTTCATTTTATACTGGAACTTAATAGTATGTTCCTACGCTCGTACTCATAAGCTCACACTCTGATATTCATTTAAAATTACCATCTTACTATGCAGTGTTGAATTTTGAGATTCATAATCCACATTAATATTTAATAAGGGTTGGCCTTTGAGAAATTGCTCATTTTCTTGCTCATTTTTTTTACATGAAAACATTGCCCCACACTAGGAATTTCTCCTGTATCGTGGGTACGTTTACAAACATTTAAACTAACATACACAAACAGCCAGACCCGGAACTACTATCTGTAGGCCATACAAATATTTGTTCCGTGCGGGGATCGAACCCGCGACACGCAGCGCAGCAGCCGATCGCTCAACCACTACGCCAACCGTTTCGTCAATGTACACTTTGTTGAAATCTGTCAAAGCCGATACCTATGGGGCCTGCTCCAACTGCTCCATCTTCTAAATTACGCCCGGTATAGAATTATTAAGTTACTTAATTGATAGAAAATATTTAGCCCATCACACGTGTGCCTAAGAGATAGCAGGCCAAGCTGGACAGAACCAATGACCAGAGTGATCCATTGGCCCATGGAGCGAAGGATATGGAAGTCATTGCATGCCGAATGGTAAAATATGGCTGAGCCTTGATTATTATATTATAACAACTATTGTACCCATATTTGCAAAACTAAAATTCTATTCTATTCTATGGGAAGAGGTCTTTGCCCAGCAGTGGGATGACACAGGCTAACAGTAACAGTAGCGCATGCCTAACTAAATAAAATAATAATCTTTATTAATTATCTTACGAATCTTACGAAAAAACAGTTGCGGTAGTTGAATTTCAAAACTGAAATATGGAGTAGGCATAGATACACTTATGCAAACGCTAGCCACACGCTGGTTACGAATAAGCTTACACTAACTAGTCCAATTTTCTTACAATGAGCAAATAGTAACGCAACACTTACTCATGAATACAATTCTAAAACAACCGTGTAACGGAACACAACACCAAAATCTGGAAAACAATTTACAATAACAAAGATCAGAAACGACACTTATTTGTAACACAACTTTAACTGAATCTCTTGAAATGGAAATGTTCAGTACACGACCCTTTTGTTTTATTCTGCACTCTTGGAGTCAATAGTCTTACATGAATCACACTTGAATCATAGAGTATGAAAATAAATTACAGTTGTTTCGCGTGCAGAGGAGGCATACCAATTAGGTGCGATTTCAAAAGGCACTTTAGCTCTAGTTGAGATGAAAGATGTGGCCGTAAATAGTTCTGTTTGCCCCTTTCTGAAAGTTGGGGGCGATATCTTCTAGATTGATGTGTGTAGGTACTGTTGAAATATTCGTGACAATGTGCTGACTTGTTCAACTTTGCTATTCTGAATTGATGTCTTGGCGCACCGTGGTGGTTTAATTTTGGATGTTCTCGCAGACTTGCCTAATGAATTTTGTAAGTTTAAGTTCAAAGTAGGTACATATTGGATGAGTGCGTCGTTAAGGTTAAATTAGCAATAAATGTTGATGAAACATCTTCTGTGCATGAATACATGAATAGTGTTATTACTATTTGCGTATCTACATAGTTTATTATTCTTAATAGAAAAATCAGCGTACTAAACTATCTAAACAGTTAAGCTCATCTTAACTTCTACAGTGTAAATAAAGGCACCAAGTTTAGCATAAAGGTGGCTTTAAATCCTGTCCTGTCTATTATTTTATTTACATGTTACACTTACAACGAACATAAATCTGACGCTTAATTTAATTCACAGCCATTGTTATTGAAGCGTTACAAAATGCGTTAATACTGTCGCTGTCCTTTAAAATCATGTCTTTCCCTTTGCCATGCAGATTTGGAGACATTCTGCGCAAACGCAGCTGACGCCGATTTATCAATTCTTAGACACAGTCCACAGGACATTACACACCGTTGTAAATCTTCTAATCTTATGTGAAATTTCCTTTTACTATTTGCGAGAAACTCTTGTTACCGTATTTGGTGTAGAAGGGTTTGTTGGCTCATGAAATGTCAACTGTATTTGTATTTGTGCCTACGCGGGTATAACTCTTACATTGTTATTGTTAGGATTTAATCGTTTGTTTTGTGTTTGTTCCATCCATTATTTAAAATCTGATTAAATTTGTATCAGTAACATTTATTATTTCTTATCCAAGAAGGATTTTCTCTTTCTTCTTATTTTATTATTCCTCAGTATATTGTGGCTTTCCGTTATCACCTTTGCACATTGCACTTTTATACAGTAGATCCACCAGATATGATTTTTATAACTCTCTGTTTCTTTTACTCTTTGAAATAACCTGGTTCATTTTTAGCTGACCACTAGTTCAAATGTTAAAGCTTATTCCTTTTTTGAACAGCCAGCAGAGGCATCCGTAAATGATGTAACGCAATTAAAAGATAATAAATCATAAGGTCTGCGTATCTTTCTGTGATAAGATCAGAGACTTATGGTCCAGACTAATAGCTTACTAGTAATATTAATAAAACTATTTTTAGTAAACATTTTAATGCGCACCGAACGGTGCATTCAAAAATAGCATCTATAGTTTTTATCTTCAATAAAAATTCCTGTATTTGTTTACACGGTTAATTTATAAAATTTTGTGAACAACACAACTGCATGAGTTTATGTTATGATTACGATATTATGCTCAATAATCTGGTTAGATGAGACATGGTGCACTTTTGTTTGACTGTTTATTTCTAGCTTGCTGTACCGTTAATGGTTATTGGGTAGTTTTACGCTTTTTTTTCGGGGAAATATATTCTGGATTTTATGTTTACCCGCCGTTATTGTAATTGAATAACCTTAAATCTGCATTTATGTTGACATCTTATTACAGGCATTTGTTAATTTATGTATAATGCACAATCTTAAATAGAGAAAGGATTCTGAGGACTCTGAAGTAAATCGATTTGTCAGTTTACTTAAATCAATTGTGTTCTCATAGAATTTTTGAAATGATTTCTAAATGAATATATTATATAAAGAGGTCATGCTTGGTCCACCAGTAAACTCCATCGAAGCATAATTCACAATCAAAAAAATTGATAAATCTCCTCAAACTAAAATCTACAAATAAAATTTCACAATCTAGGTTTACACATGAAACGTTCGACAGACAATAGACAGAAATCGCAATGAACTAAGCACCATGATATATTGACGCAGTACATCATGATGTATTGGTACCGAACGTGTGCACGAAGGGGCCAGTCAGAATTGTCGCCGCGGACCCATGGCAGGTCATACATCAACTTAAGACAATAAAACATGAACGGTCGAAGTGGGTATTGCGAATGGAGGGTTATCGGATTCTGCAACGGTCACTAACGCCGCATTAGTCTTTATAAATCATGTTACTTAGATAGGTGGACATGTTTTGAAATTTTCGATCATAGTAAATGGGTTTTAAATGCGAAGCTTTATCAATCTAAGTGTCATAGTATTTGATTATGAATAATTAATAATTAAAAAGGTTTGAATAATTAAAAACTACTCCCTTAATCATAATTACTGAAACTGCCTTTGTCACAAACTAATTTAATTAATTCTTAAAATGACTGATCACATTAGGACCTAAGATGCACCCCTGAGACATAATTTAAATAATGTGTTATTCGTAGAGATTTTTATGATTAACGATCAGCCGTTGGTCTCAGTTGTCATAATATGAAGAAAAAAAATATATTTTGTGTAGATTTTTACAGTAATAAAAAACAAAAGTCTAAAAACCCGACTTGTAGGCTTATTGATGAAGTCAGATAGACATTCGCTCGATATTATAAACTGGTGTTCAAATGCATTTGGTTAGGCTAGGCATAGTTGGAATTAGGTTAGGCAGATAAAAATGAAAATTTGTATAAATTAAGTATTTATATATAAATGGCGACTTAAAGATTATAGATCCCAAACAAGTCACAAATGAATAGAATTCTTGACAATAATATAGGGTAAAAGACCAGATCTGGATTTCTAGTCCACTGTCAGTATAAGTGGATCTAAATATTTCTATTGCTCGAGCGCCAACTGGCTGATACGATCGTCTATTGTCTTAGAATTTGGTCATGGTGCAATGCTCGTTGGCTATGGTGTATTTATTACCATCTTTGTATGATAAGTAATATAAAACGATATATTTTATGGTATCCAGATAAGAATAACGGTCGATTCCAACAGATGGGTACGCTTTGATAATATTTTGTTTAAAATTGAGCTTCGTAGCTTCACAATTTGTCATTCTTCCTGAGAATTGTATAAAAAATTATAATGACGTTTACGTAAAAGATTTGAATGTAAATGGAGAAAGCATAATATCGAACTCTTAACCTACATTTAGGTATAACAGTTCGAAATCACGAATACAAACAAATCACCTAAATTGATTATTATGAATCTTAAGCGACTTACAAATTCAACCCAATTTGGCCCGTATCAAACAATACGGCACCGTTCTTCAATCACAAATAATGAAATTGTTATTTTTGAAAATAGGTACATTTGCAATACAATAGCCAATTAAACATTCCTAATACCTATAGGATTGTTCTCAAAAGATCCTAATACAATAGCTCTTTGTCTCTGGAGGGTAGGGCCTTAGTCTATTACGTTACATTTTGAAAGTTTCCGAACTTCTGAATGGAGTTCTTAGTTAATTTCGGCGCAAATAGACTCCGCTAGAATTATCTCGGAACCATTTTCAGCGTCTCATTTAGTCGTACATATTGATTAGGCTCCGTATGTGTGCTGAGTTCTTGGAACACTTTCATCATTAACAAAGAAAGAACTAGTTTTTCTACTGTTGTATTTTTCATTTGTTTGTTTAACGGTTCCTAGAAAAATATATGGCAAATTGCTTTGTCATCTATAGGATCGTCGTAAAGTATTAAATCGAAGCTCAATTATTTATTTCAGAAACCACACCAATGAAACAACAATTTCAATAATACTATAAGCCCCCAGTCTTCATTCTAATTCTTTTACTTCCATTAATAATCAAATTAAAGGAAGAAATAAATACGTTAAAAGATACTAAAGACATCATCAACGAAAAAGAAGATTTTACTTCATTAAAAACATTTTCGGCCGATACGTTCTATTCGGAAACGGTCCCTAATTACTTAGACGTTCCTAACTGCTGATTTTAGACACAAAATAGATAGATACAGAAGTTCAGCTCTATACAACGAGACATAAGATAATTTATCTAATGATGCAGAACAAAATTATTTTACTTTCACAGATAAATAGGCCTTGTGATTTATCACCAACTGTCAATGTCATTTCAGAGAAAAAAAATCGTAGTAAACTCAACTAAAGCTCAAGCATTCATTTCGAATAGATCATAACGGCACTTTGTTTTGTCAATAACAAAAAGATGAAGCTACAGTCCGAAGGCCCTAAGCACGAGCTATGGTCTAGAAAAACAAAATAAGATCTTAATGACATGGGTAACAAAGTGCCTTTCGGCTTCGTAAAGGGTACTTTTGCAGCCTTTAAATTAAGTATAAGTAGGAGTAGGAGAGCAGCGGTGGCCCAGTGATGGCAGCCCCGACCTACGAGCAGTAAGCTATGGGTTCGAACCTAGGCAGGCGCATTACTTTTAATTTATTTCATAACCGCTGCTCTCAAAAAAGGTAAAGGAAAACATCGTGAAGAAACCGA
The DNA here is from genome assembly GCA_949152445.1 of Cerastis rubricosa. Taxonomy (NCBI): domain Eukaryota; kingdom Metazoa; phylum Arthropoda; class Insecta; order Lepidoptera; family Noctuidae; genus Cerastis; species Cerastis rubricosa. The sequence continues at coordinate 8,079,850 of OX424542.1, read as the reverse complement.
CATGTCCTAGAACTAAAAATTCAAAGACGTGTGACAACTACCATCCCACACTGGGCCCGCGTGGTGGATTACAGCCCACTCCCTCTCATAGAGAGGCGAGGCTTGTGTCCCAGCAGTGGGAAAATTATAGGCTGATGATGATTTATAGTATATCATTCAGTATGTGTACGAGCATGTGAACGTGCGTATTCGCTCGTTCCATGGAGCAAACCTTCTGTGCTTAACCATTTTATATTCCAGTGCAGACTAATTGGATGCCCGTTAATTAGTTCTTGAAATCTCCGTAACAGACTCGTTCCTCAGTGCTAATTAGAATAACAGCTACATCGCCAATTAAATGAAAATACTATAAATTGTTTTCGTTTGTATTTATACAGTAGTCTAAGTTTGCTCACCTTTGAGCCTAAGTTATGTCACCTAAGCACGCGAGTTGGCTTTTGTTACGTACCAACGTTTAGATAGGATGGCAGTAAACATAGCTATTATCTGGACGACCTTTTAAAGGTTGAGCAAAGGTTAGACTCAGTTGGGGACATTTAATTTAATTTCCCTATCTAGTACAGGACAAAGACAAGAGAGGTCTATGTATCTAATTAGTATTTGTGTCGTAACTAGGACGAAATAGAACCCTTTTACCCGCGACTGCGTTCATGTGTTGGTTGAATATTACCCGACTAAGGAATGGAACAACCGGTACAATAAATCTAGTGTTCTAAATTAAGCCTTGTCTATTCGTGTGCCAAAATTCATTCATATCCGTTCAGCCGTTTAGGCGTGAAAGGGTAACAGATACATAAATTTAATTTCTCATTAAAACAAACGCTATTGATAAAACTTGACGAAGTCCGAAGTGGCGCAGGAGAAGAATACCTAGAAAGGCATGGGGAGACCTTAGCCCAGCAGTGGACATACAAGGCTACTCAAATAAAAAATTACATAATCAGAAACGGAAACAAAGTACTCGACTAACGTCCCGCCACTGATCCAGTCATACGTAATAACTTGACTAATTTGCGTAAAGCTTAAACATTATAATAAGCTCCTGAAATCAGCTCCAAAGATATCTCTCGCATTTCCGAACAACGGGATTCTAGAGGAAGCTCTCGGAATAAAACTATCTCAGTTAGGAAATTACGTAATTCTGCTGAGAAGCGAACTTTGGAAGCATTATGGTCACGTATTTTCTAGAACTCGGTAGAACAAACTTGAGTTCCTAAGACATCTGGCACTCTGTAATTGATATGCCAACTTTGAGTGATTAAAAGGAACACCTTTTTCCAACAATTTAGTTTTAAAATTTGGGTATTTATCGGTGAGAATTGTTTATTTGCTAATAAAAAACGGTCGTTGTAGGACAAATGGGTTTAATTTTGGATATAAATTCAAAATTAGGCACAATACATTGAGGACTGGATAATTCACAGTGTTATATTTTCACCCATTGATAATGTAAACACACATTCAAATTCTACTTGACACATGTCGTAACTCGTGCAAGTAATTGATGGTCGCCGAGAGTGCGGTTTAATCTTAACGTCGACCCGTGCAGCTGTTATTATTTGGCCAAGAGCTCCCCAAGTTTGAAACATAATCATTGGCTAAATATCTGCTCCTGTATGGTGTCGGACGTTAAGAATAGCACCATCCCATATCTTCCCGTGGGTGTCGTAAGAGGTGACTAAGGGACTTGCCAGAGAATGGGCAGCAGCGTTCTCTGTGCTTTTGTGATAACCGTATTGCGATCGCCAACCAGCCTGCCAAGCGTGGCGATTATGTCAAAACCCCACATGTTATGTCAATGTGGCAAAACTTGGGGGAGGCCTATGTCCAGCAGTGGACGTCTTTCGGCTGAAATGATGATGATGAAATATCTGTTAATATAATTTGATATTTAAATATAACCTGACCTGATTTGTCAGATTGAGACCTAACTGTGTACACGCCATCAACAATGCTTTGACCGACCTTCCTCATTTTCCAAATAGACCGTAAATAATACTTCAAACACACTCCATAATATTAGTGCCCCGTCCGCTGTAGATTCGGTCACAGGTGGCGCCACTTTCCTCTATTCTCAGAGCTTTACACTCGCGTTTAATTTCATTACGAATGCGTGCTTCCTCTCCAGTTAGTTCCACTAATTTACTGAGCTCTGTGCAAAGAACGAGCAACTGACCACGGGCGCTGAGTGATTTTAAATATGCATTTTTATCTACATTTTCGGAGGAAAAAGGAAGGTATTCGTTTGCTTTGCTCAAAAAATAAGAGCTTAGGAAGAGAAACTTTCTACTGTTTTATTTATATGGTCTGATACCTTTGTTTCAGCCCTCCTTTTGTTTACTTTAAGGTCGGATATCAGGATATTATCTACTTTAGTTAATTCTGAATCTAAGGTTCAAGGTAAAATAATATATTTTAAGCATCGAAAACCATGACAGTAAAGTCAAAAAACGATAGGACTGACATAAGCTATCGAAAAGCTTATTTATGGTCTTGTTGAAACTCACTGTCGAAAAATAAAATTAGATCAATAAGATTGTGTTTTGTCTATACCCTCCGGTCTCACGTATTGCAATTACACCTATTGTAACTCACTATGGAGGGGCTCGTGGCAACATAATAACAGTCGCTCGGTATTCAGGTGAAGCCGCGTTGGCCCAGGTTTTTCCGTGGATGGGTGCCCGTTATACTATTAGTACGGGCTGTAATTTGTAGATCTTTGACAGTTGTTACAGGTATACAGTGGCCCGAAAATCTGACAACCAGTCTTACGACTAAACTTACTCTCCGTGTAAACTACTGATATTCAGGTGGACCCCAAAATAGCAAGCTAGCTACATAGCTAAGCGGCAAGCTAGGCAGATGATAACTCGCATTGTAACTCACTTCAACCCATTTCGAAACATGAGCGTGACAAAAAACATACAGCTGTTCTTATAGGTCAATCAGAACACTACTATTGGCTTTATTCCAAACCATTTTACCAGTAAAACAATGACAGCACGTAAAAAACTTCGTGACACGGGAACACGAACACATGTTGACAGGAGCCGCAAGACAATTGCTGTCACAGACAACCTGCGGTTGTAGATAGTGCTGCCGATGCGGGCCCAAGTATAAAGGACATTTGTTAGGTCGTATTTGGGAATGTAGTGGTCAAGAATAGATTGGAGGATTGTCTAATTAACCTGCAATAAATTACTGATAATAGTGTAATATCTAGAAGGTAAAGTTGCTTTTGGGAATATATTAGTATTGTTCGAATTGTTTCTCTCGATGTCATACAACCTTACGTAATGATTAAATTCAGAATAATTATGTGCATGATCAGATTTTAATCTAGCCATGTTTGCTCTATAGTATTAGATTATTGGACGCTACAGAGGGCGACGAAAGTGTGGCTCAGTTCTGGCCCGACACAATTTTGATTCCCATCGACACGCTAAGAAGCTAAAGTTAAAGAAGAAGAATATTAGATTGTACGTTTATATTTGTTGGTTCTTCCATAAATTTGTCATCTATCTTGTCTCCACTTACTACCTTAACCATTTTAGTAATCTAACCTACATAACGACATTCTCTATGTACCGTATCATGAATGGCTCGTCTGTATGCTTCTTTCTCCCATCTTACGTTAATGAATAATGACCCACGCTTTCCTTCCACATATCACCAACCAATCTCTTCACACCTCCTAACTGCCCAGTCAGTGCATCTCTAATGTAAATGTATGTTTAACCACACCAAAAGTTAGGCGCAGTCGCCGCATGAAATAGTTCACTCACCACGGCGGGCGTATTCAATCGGTAAGGCACATGTCCCACTGCCGACTAAAAGCGACAAGCGAGCAGAGCTAGCAAGTAGTTCAAACTAGTTAGCAAGTATCGAGTATATGGTTCGGATAGTTTTTTCTTTGACTTATGAGCTGTGCGAGACATTTGCTGGTATACGTGTATACCAAGCGAGAATCTCAGCGAGTATTCTGCTCGCCTATATAGAGAGCTCAGTGATTGGTTTATTATATAGTTCTTGTCGCTGCGCAAAGTATTGGAGAAAGAATTCTCGTTGTGCAAACTTTCAGCTTTTAACTATTCATGTTCTTTTACGGTCGGGGGGCCAAAACACATTTTTTGAGCGAGAAAATCGATAAGTAGTCGTTTCCTCGCTCGTAGTGGGACTGGTGCTTAAACTTCTAACATGTTCCAATAATAACCTCGTTGAAGTTTTTATTGTATTTCTGACATTTCTGCTGCATTCAATTGCTTGTGTTTACAGCGTGGTATTGAAATGATTGGTCTGGTATTATGGTTAACGATATTATCTTTGTCTTACACCTGTTTCTTCAAACGTTAGTTTGGGATACATTAGAAAGTCCGACTGGTTCTTTGCTTTTGTCTTTGATTGTATATGATTTTTGTCCGGGATTGTCCAACTAGTTTTTGAGTCAAATGAAGTCACGAGTTGAACTATGTACCAAATAGGCGAGCATGCTGACAAGACTTTACTGTTGCTACCGGTACTTACGTACTCTGTAATACTAATAAAAGTAGAGTAAACCTTTCTCCGTATTGCGTCCTTTTTCTTTCAAAATGAAGTCAGTTGAATAGTTATAGGAAATTTAAATAAAGAATCTTTCATCATGCGAAGATTTTTCAATTCAAGTATCATTTTAATTTCTTATCACATAAATAGTTTGGCGTTTGGCCGCAAATCTGCACCTAATTTGAAGCGATGATGCAGCTTACAGTGGAGCACGCTCGCCTAGAAGAAACCGATTCCCTCGAACTTTGAAGAGATCCAGATTATAATGATCGGGAAAAAAGAAGCCAAAATAACACAAGAGCCATATCAAATTTGGGGTTGCGAGCAGTGCCGATAATAATGTGACAGAACGGCATCAAGCGGCTAACAGCTGATAGGCACAGGGCAACGCGCGCGCGAGTTTCATACTGCTGTTGTGTTATTGTGATAAAAATGTTTCTTTAAGAAAGTTGTTTGTTTCATGAGTACAATCATGTGTTTAAGTATCGGTTACTAATTACCAGTCACTCTATATAAGCCGAATACAGACTTATGTCTATTTTTTAGGAGATAAACATTTTAATCGGGCCAATTACAAACATATTATAAACCCGTATCATTGTAACAAAAATTTAATCCAAGGCAGCCTTCGGTAGCCATAGTTGCCACTTCTAAATCAAACAGACAAATAACATTATTCAAATAGCAAAATACCTTATTAAGAACTGTCACTGATAAACTTAATTCAACTAGTACTACTTCATGCGACAACTACAAATTCATTACTGAACTTATACGTAAGTCACGTTCATTTATTTCAATGACCATATCGGGATTTCTTCTAATAACATTAAATTAAAATACTTACCTTGTATTTGATTGAGTTATAAAGTTTAAAACGCGGTCACGGTTCGAAGACCTTTTAAGGGCTCTAATCACCTGTAAACAAATTACTAGTAGAAACTAAACAGTCTTACAAATAAGTGATTCAGTATGGAGCACGCGAGAGATCCTTTAAAAAGATTTATTCGCGATATTGTACACTTGTAACAAACATTCCAAGTGCACTACTTAAAACATCCGCGAAGATTTATGCCTTGTATAAACTACAGAATTGAAACTCATCCCTAGTCCTTATTTCTTTGGGAGAAAGTTCAATATCGTTGTGGTAAGTTAAGTTAATATAACATATAACGATGCAGGCTTAGTTTTAATACGCTTACTTGGCTGCCGACACTGGTTACGTTGTCACACCAAGATAAATGGCCCACAGACATTTATATAAAGTGACAACTTCGTCACGAGCGCTTGAATTAATGGATGACAACTGGTGAAGTTCGACGGCTGAGCCACCGGTGTTAACTTTGTTTTATTGTTTGTTTAACTGATCGTTAAACCATAGCTATAATGACAGGTACGTGCAGTAAGGTAAATAGGTATATAGGTTAATGGCCCGTTATGTTGCTAACTAGTTCTTTGAGATTATTTTAACTCTAGTTAGTTCAGGTAATCCTGAAGCAGCAAGTTTCTTTTAAAATTTTGACGGGAAAACATCTTGATATACGACCCAACATTAGTTTTTATGTCTAGCTAGAATTTTATGGCTGGATTTGTATAGGAGAGGATTACTATGCAAATTATATTTTGCTAAAATATATCACTACAGTCGGGTCAGGGTTAGCGCCAGCCAATGTTTATTCAAACAGGTTTATAAAACTATCATAATAAATTTATTAAAAATGAACCTGGTGTTTCTATGTTTAAATTCTGCTTCATCTTACTACAATTATGAATAAGGAAGTTTGTGCGGATGGATTTAATTTCACGCAGACGAAGACGTTGAAATAAGATAGTCTGGAGTAAACGCATAGTAATGAATGAAAATATATGACTAAGGTTGACTCAGCCCTAAATAAATTTGTTCAAAAAAGTTTTCAGTTCAACCATTACTTTATTGACCATTGTTCACAAAAATGACGCACGAGAGCAAACGTTTTAACAAAAAACAAAGATCGGAAAAATTGCGTCACATCTTCGCAAAGTTAGGATATTGTAGTCTATAAAGATCCTTAATATCGCTCATCTTTATTTAGCTTAGCTTTTGACATGAAAATTTAACTTTAGTCGATACGGTTTCTTAAATGAAACAATTTTCCCAGGCCGTCACGCTAGCGTCCACTTTCAACGTGTCACGTTATAGTATACATCGACAAAAGTTGATGGATCGCGTTTTACAACCACTATTAACCTCTCGGTTATAATTGACTCTTACTCGCGACTTACTGTTACGCTGTAATGGATACTTAATTTTAGATTATAAGCTGTTATAATACGGTTGGGGTTTGAGTAGACAGTTAACACTTCATCGGTGGTACGTGTCGTTTCGTTTATGATTTTTGATCGAATCAGATGAATTCAGTGTTACATAATTGTATTTGATAGCAAAAAGAGGCGTGAGATGAGGTGACTAAAAAGATAGTTCAACATTTTTGTTTTAAATACAGACAAAATTAAATGATTGCACCTTTTGATGCTATATTTAAGTAAGAACAAAAGAACTCTTTTGCAAAACATTAAAACTGCCAAAACAGAGACAGACAGACAGACAGAGACAGTGGCTGTTGCTTATCTCTTTTTCATTTCATGAACCTGTAGATTGAGAGTAGCATTCTAACGCCCTCATTTTAGGGAGTCTTACACCCGTTTTCTAAGAGCCAAACCAAATCCATTTTTAGATTTAGTCGATCTGTATTGCCATGACAACGGTCGAAAACACACACCAAATCTTATTTTTAGAATTTCTTGGTCACAATTGGCAGATCTTCGAATAAGGTACCTCCTCCAGATATCTATCTTTGTCAAATCCATAGTTGCATTCTGCTTCAATCAATGCTAAAGATGTCATAAGTCACTTTAATCAAAAATTGTATAAATAATTTATTGTTTTTCGGTACTCCAAATTTGACAGATGAAAAGTAGGCGTTTATATGTCAATTTATAAACAAACAGGTCGGAATGTAGACGTGGTTAGTTCGATTTAAGTTCAGTTCATGATTAAGAATACCAGGTTACACGACCAAAACAGCTATATATCTTTTTGAAATACAAGTTACTAAAACTTTTATTAACTACATTACCTGCAATATTGTCTCTCCCTCTTCATGTAATCTATCCAAAAGTTGTCTAGAAAAGGTCGCTTTTGGCCTTATGTGAAATGTTTTATTTTATGGATGTAACTTGTATATTATATGAACTCGTACTTAATAAATAATATTCTATTTTAAAAACAAATGAGAGTATGCGCACCAAATATGGGTAGATAGTATGTTTCATTGACAGATACATTAACTATTCATTTCATCACAAGCTTATTACTGATTGGGTATCATTTAAGCTATCACCAATTTAATTAGTTTTGTGTTTCAAAAATAATAGAGTTTGTCCTCAAAATAGTAGATCTGTCACCAAAATGTAGTCACCAAACAATGCAAAATCAGTTCCACAATAAATCACCTAAAATCCTGAGATATAAGGTCTAGTACCAAATAAATGTTTTTGTATGTATTATAATAGGTGTGTCCTAATAAGTATTTAAGCAAACTAATTTAAAGAGATCACCAAACCACAGGTCCAAACTAAGGCGTTGTCGACGTAGCCCCGCTACGCGGGGCTCCTATTTCTGTCTGCAGGGTTTACAGTAACCTAACACGAAGGGGATGTCGGGGTCTTAGTTCGCTCGCTCCGCTCGCTCACTAGACCCCGCCATCCTCTTCGAACCTAACCTGTCCGAGTCGGTGTGCCCAATGTCTCGTATAAAGCATTTCTTCATAGAAATAAGGAACTGATCTATTTATTTGGTGACAGATCTACCATTCCGAGCACAAAGCTATTATTTAAGTAATAAAACTATTATTATAAGAACGAAGTGTATATTCATCTAATGCACTACAATTTTATTGGTAATCCATCTCTTATTTTACACATGTATCAACATTTATTTGATAATTCATACCTGGGAACACTTTTTGTTTATCTGAGAACGAAAATATTTCGTGGCGATAGATCTATTTACTAGGTGATACAACTTTGATGACAAATATAAATTTTGGTGACAAGAAATATAGTTCCCTTACTGATTTACAAGTTCTTATGCATCGATTAACTGTAAATCGACCTAAATATCGACTAAGCCATCGTGTTTACTTAACAAAAAACTTTTAGTTAATTTATTTATGTATGCGGTAGGTAAACGATCTTGTGTTCGACAAATTGCATGGTTGATTATAACTGTTGGGCTCTGAGAGGCTTTTTACTTATCTTTATTTTGTCATCGCCTTTTTTTCGAGGTTTAGTGAGATTTATGTATGAAAGTAATATTTTTGTAGCAGTGAATTATTGAATTAAGGTTAATTGGTTCTATGACGAGCTTATCGAAATTATGTAGATATATATGTAATATTTGGTGTGGCGACGTTTGAGGCACCTAAGTGCAGCAGTGGACGCCTTTATGATGAAATGCTAAAGATTTAGGAGGTATATTTATATATTATATAAATATACCTCCTAAATAGTACATTATTCGACGGCACCACCACCTAATAGTATATTATTCGACGGCACGGTTGGCGCAGTGGTTGAGCGATCGACTGCTGCACTGCGTGTCGCGGGTTCGATCCCCGTACGGAACAAATATTTGTATGGCCTACAGATCGTTGTTCCGGGTCTGGGTGTTTGTGTATGTTAGTTTAAATGTTTGTAAACGCACCCACGATACAGGAGAAATTTCTAGTGTGGGGCAACGTTTTTTTTAAAAAGAAAAAAAAAAAATTATATTTTCCCCAAAGAGTTTTGTTTGAGAAAGGCTTGTGAAAAACAAACTACGCACCCTCGGGAAGCTTCATGACAACTTTAATATTAAAATAGCTTTTCTCAGCATTTCGATATTCTTACGAGTACCTAGATAGGTTAATATTATCTATAAACATTGAACACTTTCACTTACAGGTCAAAAGGTCCGAAGTGCTGTACAAAGTGGTTTGGCAATGTTTAATTACAGACAGACATTTTAAGCAGTATCCTAAGTTAGATTTATGTTTTGGTTCTTATTCAGAACAGGACACTTGCGTCTTGCGTCAACAAAACGCATGCGCGTCACTTGTTTCTTTAAAAAGAACGTTTATTTCTTCGTTCATTTTTTATCTACGTAGTGGATGTTGCGATTGAGTGTGTAGTTTTACAGGCATTGCGTAATTAGGTTTAAGCTTACTCTCTATTCGGATCAAGCTTCAACCTACAAATGGTATTAAGCAAAGGTGAATCTTCCTCTTTGCTTAAAAGACGAAACAAAGACGACGACGAAATCGACATCTTATTTCTAGTATTTAAATCACTTGTACATTTTGATAGTTGCAACACACACAATACTGCAAGTTACAGCACTGCTTGTCTCGCCTGCAGGCATCTTAATGACCCATAACCCTGTTTGTCTTTCTCAACTCGCTCAAGCAGAGTTTGCGAACCATAAAATATTGTTTTCATTAAACTCCCACGTTCATTTGGGAGTTCTACGTGTAGTTTAGGATCCAATGTTTCTTGTGCTAGGAGTAGTTTAATACCACTAAAAAAAGGCAGAAATATAGTAGAAAGGAATATAATGGTGAATGAATATAGTTATTCGTTAACTTTAGATTTGACCTGTTGAGATGGCGGGTTTGATTAATATAATTTTGATACTGTGATTTTTAAACGAGTCATTAACGTTAAGCTGTTGGTCTCGGATTCATTTGGAGATCTTTGGCAATCGTTATGGAAAGTCAGAAGCTGTGTGTCATGGTTATTTACGTTACACAGGCAGTCGCTCCGAAATACGTATGAAACTGCATTTTGGTTAGTTCGGCCCCAAACCCAACACTAAAAAAAGACAGATGATGAACTTATTACGAGTCATTCTCATAAACATTTCAATCTAGCATTCAAAAACGTTTAGATATCTTGCATTAATGGCAGAGCGCAGGCGTCTTTGCTCAGCTGAGCCATCTTCAACCAACCAAAGACATGCCCCAAGGTTTCTACTTATGCTCGATTGCCTGCTAATAAGGCATGAACGTCCAATGCTTTTTTTATCCTTCTATTAGTTTATATTAATCAAACTACAACAATTTACCTCAATATAAAGCCAGCTTATACTCCAGAACTCCATGTTCTGTCATGTCCATGTGTGTCTTTGTATCTGTCAAAAAGTTTCAATAGATTTTCAAATTTATTGTTAAAAAATACAGTTTAAGGTTGATTGGGAAAATTAGACAGTTTCAGGTAGTAGGTGACCTGCTGGCATCTGTACAACTAAGACATTAACATCACTATAACCCTCTACAGTTATATAGATCGGAGGATATCCCTTACTATCCATAAGCGCCACTTGACGTAAAATCTCACGACCTTTGTTCCTCTTATCACACTATGGTCCAATCATCAGAGATCACAAACCTTTAGTAACGTCGTAAAAGTTACATTTATTGCATTCCTATTCTTCGTACTGATGTTAAACTCTTGTTATTTTGTTTGGCGTAGGCGTCCCCGTGGGTAGACTTTTATCGCCACTATTATTTCAAAGGGAACCTATAATTAATTGCTTTTCAATCTTTTCTCTGTAAAGTATTACATTATAAAATTAAATGTTCTTCAATTCATTTGTAACTTGATCGTTTGTTTGTACTTTCTTAGTTTGTTTATCGTTACTGTATATTTTATACAGTTTTAGTTAGTTTATGAAATTGATATTTTAGTTTGGATCAAATTAATGTGTTATTGATATTCGTTTTGAAAAGTAATCTGCATTTGTAAATAGGCAATCAAATTGATTGTGTATTTTGTTTTAAAACAGAAACTAATTATGAATGATGTTTAGCATTGATCCTTTGATAACCAAAATTTGTTCTTATGGAAGAAAAAAATGTAAGCTCAATCTGTTCTTTACTTTATTTTACAAATTTATCAAATAAATATCCTTTGATGAAGTACAGCTTTAGTTTCTATAATCCTCTGATATAAAATATCATAGAATTCATTACAAACATATTGTCCGTACTTTCATAAAACCCTACCGCCTTGATCAAAAGCAAATGATAAAGTTCAACTTAATTCTAATCCGAATAGTTACGTTACGCTCGTAAAATTGTAAATGTGAATCGTTTCCTGCTATTTGTTAGCGATTTAGAGTTCAACCTTTAGTAATGACCGTTTTATTTCGTTTTATTTTGTTTCCAATTTTATGTTCCGGATTGATGTAATTTGGACTTATGGCTGTTTCACTTTTAATCTCTATGTTTGCTTGTGGTTTTGGTTTTTGTGAAATGTTACGATTAAGATTATGTGTTAGAGTTTTTTTTTATGATTTAACAAATAAAGACCGGTTTGATGGTGTACGATGAAAATAAATAAACTTTAGTAAATCTTGATTATAAAATATGGTGATTGTACAGATTTTATTCACAGGTTAGAAAGCTTTGAACTTCTTAATCAACAGCCCGTTATATGGAAGATGATAAAGGCGTGGATGTAACTCGCGTGGACCAGGAAAGCATGGCACTATAGGAAAGTATCTTATACTCAAACAAAACCTAAATTAAACTACTCAGCCGAAACACGGTTTATAATGACTCTTTCTATCATGAAGTTGAATTTAATTAATTGTGTTTTCCTTTTTGTACCTACCAAACAATCATTCACCATACTTACCAGCTGTTTGAGGTTTTTTTTGTTATGTCGCGGTCACACTAATTGTTTAACTATCCGCTGCCGCTTGTGGAGTTTGCGACAGGGTATGAAAAACAAAGGACTGGCAGTCAGACCATAAAATAGTTTCCACCATACAATTCAAAGTAGATGCACAGTCTTTACCTTCACCAAGCCATCGTCAAGTTAATTTTGTTCGGAGAACCCTCAACTGTCATCGCACATAAACTCTTCCGCCTTTCAGAATGATGACATTAGAAGGAGACGATTGCGTATTAGCGCGACCGATCCCTTGGGTTAGGATGCGGACAGTTAGCGACTATACGTTTGGGAGAACACGGCCTTAAACTCAGTATGCCATATTTATAGCCGGGTACTGTTTCTGATTGAAGCTGCGGACTGTTTATGAATCAATCAACGTATTCTCTTTCTTCCCACAACAGCTGCGATTCACAGAACTGATTGAATGATTCTCATCAATCAATGGCAAGAAAGGGTACCATTGCTTTGATAGAAATGCGGTGGGTCGTCAAGTTGTCATTACATAGAAACGATTCAATAAACTGTTTCTATCATAATTGTCGATACAAGACATTTAGTTCTACATTTTTTCAAAAGTCTTGTCTTCTTTACTGGTTAGGTAGGTAAGTACCTAGTTTGGTTCTAAATTATCAATGTTATACTAGGGAACGTTGTTAATACACGATACAGGAGAAATTCCTACTGTGGAGCAATATTTTTTTAAGATTAACCCCTGCTTCTAAACTTATAAAAATACAACCTGTGCAATGTTTTTTTTTTTTAACATATTATAGTCTTCATACATCGGTTATGTTTGTTTTACCATCAAACCAGACATGGTTTGTATTGGTAGTCACATTCGCTAAAACAACACTGCTTGATTTACAATCATATTGTATACTTTGTATATCTATCATGTCAATGGCAAAAACTATTAAGTCATGCTTTTAAAGCTCAATGAATATTCAAAACGATTTCCCTTACAATAAACCAACTAATTGATAGAATCAATCAACCGGGTCGCTGGAGGGAATAATTAAATGGATATTATCGAGTAACTTCTTTTGTCCCAAGCTGATTCAACACTATCCATGTACCACTAATTATTAATTATCACCGGAATGCCCCAAGCGTCAGGGGCGTCACATAGTTCTGGTTAGGGCTGTCTGTCTATTAGAGTGGCTGATAATCGATTAATTGGAGTAAATAACTTCACTGACTGCTTTGTTGGTTTACAGCCCACTCCCTCTCATAGAGAGGCCTGTGTCCCAGCAGTGGGAACATTATTGGCTGATGATGATGATGATGATGATTGTTGGTCTAGTAGCCGCAAGCGCGAATGCTTAACATGAAGTCCAGGGTTCGTTTACGAAGTGGTGGTGGTTGTTTTTATAAATATATATATATATTTATAATTTAATCGGTAATTAACATAATTTTTGTTTTGAATTTCCTTTGGGTTTTTTTTCGGCTATTTATCTTGTTTAGATATCGATATCTATGACTTCTCCGAAGTATTGTTAAATAAATTAATTTGTTCTTGTGACTTTTTTATATTGGTTAATCTGTGCACTTTCTCGTTGCAATGGACAGGCATCCTAACAGTTCTGTTAGCTGAATTAATAAGTCGTATTCGGCTGAGTTCGGGAATTCTCGTTGATATCACGAGGGAATAGTACTAATTAATGTCATTGTTGCTCTGCGTCATCTATTTGCGGTTGTAAATGCTGTAGCGATTATTTATTAAAGAGTTGGTTTATTGGTCGTTTACATTTCCTGTTTTTATTTTTATAATTGAGTATGTGTGGTTTTTATTTCAATTAAAATTATCGATTTTTGTCGTAATTGAAGGTATGGGGAGATTTATAGGTGTTCTTAATAAGATGGTTGGTGGTGGACGGTCAGTATTTGAGACGTAAACACTTTAAATTTAAGACGGGTGTCCTAACGTAAATGAACATCCCTTTGTGCCAAAATAAGACCAATGGATTTTATTATGTTCTGTGTGGAATTCCACCATAGAGGAAACTGGAAATTATATTTTTCCTACTTCTCCGCCTCCTCCTTCTTTTCTGATTAACGTCTTTGCAGTATCCAAGACATTGCTTCATTGTCTCTGCGGTAATCTATTGGTCGCCAATTGGTTGATTCTGGCTTTCAGTAGTTGCAGTGGTTTAGGAATAGTGAGGAGGGTATTTCCCAAAAAAGTAATGTATTGTAGATCTGAAAGCCAGAGTTATTACCTGTGTTATTTACTGAAAATAATATACCTACCCGTTTCATACTCGTACAATAAATAGTGGGTTTCCTTTGTGCTGAGTTATTTGCTCAAAATAAGTTTTAAAATCGCGCCATTGCGTTTTGCCTGGATAGAACAAAAACCACAGAACACATCAAAATAGTTAGTAGATCAGTCAGTAGGATAATAATAAGAATAAACGAAAGCGCCCTTTTGGACCCTCTATTGACCCAATTGCTCTGTATGGTGTCGGACGTAAAGAATAGCACCATCCCATATCTTCCCGTGGGTGTCGTAAGAGGCGACTAAGGGACTTGCCAGAGAATGGGCAGCAGCGTTCTCTGTGATTTTGTAACAACCGTACTGCGATCGCCAACCCGCTTGCCAAGCGTGGCGATTATGGCAATCCCCCCCCTTATTTCAATGTGGCGACACTTGGGGGAGGCCTTTGTCCAGCAGTGGACGTCTTTCGGCTGAAATGATGATGATGATGATGATTGACCCAATTTTACTTTTTATGAAAAATGGGAATCTCTTAATCGTGTCTGTTACTGTTAGTTTCCTCTTATATCCTATCCTCCCCCCTAAAATCTTGTTTCTTTTTTATAATTTTGACTTTCCTTTGTTTTCGTTAATTAGCGTGAAGAGGCGCAACACCGAGAAAAGTGGAAGGAATGAGGGAAGCATATGCCCAGGAGTGGGATAGTCAAGGCTAAGAGAAAATATCCACTTCCACTTTTTGTCATATCTTTTTTAGCGGTAGGTTCTAATTACCTTAATTACTTTGCCAAGTAATATACACCATTATCGTCAACAAACAAAAACCGATCGCCAATTTCCGGATCGCCTCTCCCACCTAAATGAGTCGATCGATTTTGATGAATGAAGTATCAAACGTATAGCGTAGGAGTGACGCTCAGTTCCTACCTATACAGCGTGTTCCAGAAAGGTGTAGTCATATTTTAGGGTGTGGTTCAGACCATAAACCTGAACAACTTTCACTATGGAGCCAACATCGTGGGGCATCATCTGCCCAGCCTTTTCCCAACTATTTGGGGCCGGCTTCCAGTCTATCCGGATGCAGCTGAATACCAGTATTTTACATAGAGCGGCTGCCTATCTGACCTCCACAACTCTGGATAATACGATTCCCATTGGTAAGACTGTCACTTTCGGGCCACTGACTACCTGTAACGACTGTCCTTTGCCAGTTGTTACACCTAGTCATCTGGCATCTACAAATGACAGATGGGACTAACGGCTTAACGTGCTTTTCAAGTCATGGAGGAAACTCAGATGTAATGGGTGGTCACTCATCCACGGACAAACCTAGAACCTAAAGATGTTGAGCGGCTGTTATTATTTAGCCACGAGCTCCTCAACTAACATCGTGAGTACAAAAACTAAATGATCAGCTGTCCTCCTTTTTCTCGAATACCTACGATGTTTATGATGTCGATCCCTAGAAAAGTTCTTCAGTTTGATGGTTCTCTGTGGTGTGTTTTTGAAACACGCTGTAGAATGTGTAGATTTTAGGAACACTCTCTGTTAGTAGCGTTTGAGGACAACCTCATCAATTATGCTTAGTTTCCGTTGCATTGCAGTGCTCTTCGTTGTTTATGTATCGAAGTATCGATAGTGGTGGTAGAGGACACGTATTTCGACAGCTCTATTCGTAGCTCGGTTATTGAGGTAATGTGCGGTGGAATAATGGAGCTATTTATGACATGGCGTATACCAGTCTTTAGAAAAGGTTTTAATTTCAAATTCCAAGCCGCACTTTGACTTCTGTGGCTGGTTTGCAAGGGAACATAAAAAGAAAAAGTACTATTTTTGTCGTGATAATATTATAAATTGTTATTTAAGGAACAACTTATTATCAATTTCTCTAGTCGCTCTAATTATCATTTAAATAACGGATACAATACAAGTCAAAACCGTAAGTCCTTCCCCGATAAAGTTGGAAACGGATTACAAACACGAAAGGTACATCTCAAGTAACCCCACACCACATAAGCTTCTTAAAACACGTGTAAGCGATCCACTTTGTGTTCCTAAAATAAACCGTTCGAATAAAAAAAAACGGAATCCTTTTTTAATCTGTAACAATACACTTTTGGTAACCAAAGCGGCGCGTTTTGTCGTACACAGCCGGAAACGCGCGACGCATAAATCATTGCGTGTGGCAATACCTTTATTGTGTGTTGTATCAATTATGGGGAGGACTCATTCGGAAATTTTATTGGACATTAACGTGTCGGGAACTTTAGAATCGCTCACTGCACCCGGTCATCGTAAATATTCCGTAAGGTAAATTATCCTCTGTGAAGCGTCTATGGGTGCGCACGTGATGGTGACTTTTTCAAGGCACTTCTTTAGAGGTTGCGTTATAACATGGCAAAAGCAGTCATTGCCCTTTCCCTAATGTCTCCTTGCACGAAGCAAAACAATGAACAGTGTATCGTTATTAGTTTGGAGAAGCTAGAAGAATAGATATTGATCATCACGATAGAAGTACACAGATTCAGTATAACCTGACCTCGCTTTCTTTGAGCTTCTCGCACAATGAAAAATCAGGTTTGTTTGATTTTGCATAGCTAGTTTGGACATCGTGATACATACATACATGCTGATACTAATGAGCCTTCAAAATTGTGGCTAACATTAGGTGTTGTCCAATGGAGCACCGACAAAATGGTCAGACAGTATATCAGTAGATTAATGAAAAAAATTGGTTGTCTCTAATGTCGGTTTACGGACGATAGTTTAACGTGACAACGTCATAACAAAACATTGATGAAATGATTGTATATTTTTATGAATAGCAAGCCGAACGCTCAAGCCGATCGTGCCTTTCACTAGCTCGTGCAGCGCTCTTGCTCTGATCGTAACGTTACAATGAGCCATCCTTTTTCGTGCGTGCAGCCGAAGTTTATCGATTTATCAGACGTTGTCACGTCAAAAATACAGAAAAAGTAGAGGATTCGGTCTATGTTAAACTTTTGATAGCACGTTGGAATTGCGTTTGATTTCTGCGATAGGGGTCGAGAATCAGATTCCTGCACGGTAAAGGTATTTGTTTGGACCGCAAATAGTTGTTCCTGTTCTGGGTGTTTGCAAATAAGCAATTCGATTGAGTAAACACAGATAATGTACTGAAAGAACCAAGAGTAGGGTTACCTATGTTGGAACCAAGAGTACCTATGTATTCTTAGAAAAAGTTCTGCATTTCTGTCGAGTTTTCTGTAATTTCTCATAAAAGTGCATCACTTTATTATGTCGTCTCATGACTTCATAATCCTTAATTACATCTGTAGCAGCTATTGGGCTGTATATTGTCAGTTATTGACATACCTACATTAATTTATTTCAATGAGCGGAGGGCGAGTCATCATGATTATACACAAAGGTCTGAAGCTGACATTTCTTTTGATTAGTATGCTCGAAGATGGTAATTGGTTACCAGATGGAAAAAACCCAATAACTCTTTGCCGACCCGGGAATCGAATCCAGGACCTTATGCTAAGCAGTAGCGCTTGCAACCACTAGACCGACAAGGCACACAAGCAGCAATAGTTTTGACGGAAAAATAAAAAAATAAACGCATTGAATTGACTAACGCTACTGCAGTGCTCGTAGTCAACGTTTTTCAAAGACGTTGAAGAAATACGATACTACTTGAAAGACAAACCTTGTCTATGCTTACAGATCTTGACATTGAAAGTAAATCAGCCTAGTGCAGTATTTCATAAGCTTGCACATACCAATAAAGCTAAGCACATCCTGCTGGCCCACCATGACCTCTTAAAGCAGTAATGTTTTACTCTTATTCCAGTGTGGGAAAGAAACGGCGCTATACAGGATGTCTAGCGCCATCTCATTCCCACACTGGAAAAGGAGTAGAACAATAATGTTTTAAGACATCATGGTAGGCCATCAGCTAGTAGCTACCGTGACAAACAAACTTCAATCACAACCGTATTCCAAAACTCCAAAGAAACAACCAACTACAGTCAGAAACAATATCTCAGAACATCCTCTATACTAGATCAACTACTGTGATTTGTCATACGCTAACCGTTGCCAAGTATCCACCACTTTACTGTGGCGCCTATCTAACAAATGAAAGCTTGAATGAATCATTCAATGTCGGTGACTCGTGGTTGTGCTCGGTAAATAGTCTTGTGCTTATACGGCTGACTGATGTGTCGAGATATTTTAGAATCAGTCTAGTGTAGTGTCATTCTATCAGCGATAAGTATGACGAAAAACTGTGTATTTTGTATACGTGCGCAGGGTTTTAAAATATGCGTGGCAAATCTGGTTCCTCAATACATAATTTATAAGAACCAAATAGAAAGGATTCATTTTAATTATAGCCTCCGTATACTTCGAATGTCTTACGAAGATAGCTGTCGAACCTGTGGTCTGCTAACACTCGAAGAAAGGCGTAAAGTGATGGACATGTGTTTGCTCTATGATATACTCAATGGATTGCCCGGATTTGGTCGTACAGATAACTTTTAACACTCCCCTACTTGCCGCACTTGTCACACGCCAACGTTGAGCGTTCCTCCACCAACTATGCCAAGAACTGTGTACTGACTGGCATTGCGCGCGCACGCATATTTAGTAAAATATTTTTATGTATCGCTGTTGTTTCATCATCATCATTTCAGCAGAAAGACGTCCACTGCTGAACATAGGCCTCCCCCAAGTGTCGCCACATTGACGTTACATGGGGGGTCGCTGTTGGTTACTTAAATAAAATAAAATAAAAACTAAGTGTAACTTTTGGAGGGACATCCTCATCATTATTTTCCTGCCCTTGTCCTATGTTACTTGGGGTCGTCGCAAAACGTTTTTTTTTTCTTCCATGCTCCTCTATCAACCAATCAATCATTGTGATAAAACGAAACACTTTGAAAGCTATACTCGTCCTTGCTTAGACCTTTTATAGTGTGCTTTAAAGCTTTGCTATGCTAAGAAACATAATAAAATTCCCGAATGTGTATCAGGCAGTTCCACCTTAGTACCAATGCAGTGACTCCTCTAATATTTTGTTTGTGATAGTACTTTCTTGATACTTCGAGATTACCATAAAGAAATCCAATTTCGTTTTGGTAATGCCTGCATTGAATTTTCTAATTCGATAATTCACAGGATAATCACTGATTCATGTGCCAGTCAGTGGATTCTATGGCATACGTTTATGACAAACAATGACCTTAACTTTGACGTTAAATTGGACTATTTATCAATATCACGGCGGCAAGAAAAATAAGTTTATATTTACATAACAAATAAAGACACCCACACCTTCTTAAATCTTTCTTGTTCAATGATTTTTATCGTGTCTGTATTTATTTAGGCTTATGCTCATCATTATCGATAGTATTGATTACACAGTTAGTATCGATAAATCAGACGAATGTGTGTTCAAACAAACACTATCGCTTCGATTTTCTTAACACAACGGCGTAGAACCGATTATCGATTATAAACGTGTGAGCAGCAAAGAGGTGCTGATTGAAAAAGTACCGGCAAGATTATCGAGGAGTGCGCATTAAATCATCCGATTGTAACTGAGCTTTTTATCGATAGTAACTGATCAAACGGTTTTGTTAGCTTTCTAATGTCATTTGAGTTCTTAAGGGTTCTACACACCAAAAACGACGACCCGCCGACATAATTTATATCTGCGACTTTATTGTCGGCAGGTATGGGTAGGTATAAGAGTAGAGGAAGACCAAGGAAATGATGGATGGACTGTGTGAAGGATGGTATGGCATGAAAGGAAGTGTCTGGTGAGATGACGAGTAATAGAGAAGGATGGAAGAAGAAGACATGCTGCGCCGACCAAAAAATAATAGGGATAAGGCCAAGAGAATGATGAAGACTTTATTGTTGGCGGCTTCAAGTCGAAATACTTTGTCAGCATATCGGCGGTAACGAGATGTGCAAATTGTTTTTTTTTTTTTTTATTATCGTTGAGCAAGAGAGCCTACTTACCTAGCCGACGACGTATAGGTATACGTCGGCAGTATACACACACGGGTGTATTTCGCCGACATGATTATTGACGTGACAACGTCTAATAAATCGATGAAAGCCGGCTGCACGCCCGAAAAAGGATGACTCATTGTCACGTTACGCTTATTATCGGAGCGAGAGCGCTGCACGAGCGAGCGAAAGACACGGTCTGCTTGAGCGTTCGGCTTACTATTCATAAAAGTATGCAATCATTTCATCATTGTTTTGTTACGGACGTTGTCACGTTAAAGTATCGTCCGTAAACCGACTTTACAGACAACCAATTTTTTTTATAACACTTTGTCGACGGGTTTTGGCTTTGGTGTGTAGAGCCCGATACAGATTATGCAACACGTAATGACTGTAATGAAGGTACAAGGAATTTTAAGTGAGAAAGATAAAGTGATTGATTTAGTGAGCTACTTGATATGCAAGCTTGATAAGATTTCTAAGATAACAATTAATAACACAGCGGGAAGTGTGGCTAATAAGCTAATCAGTGATCTCTGGATTGACGAGGCGAGTATCGGTTATGTTAGTTGAAGTATTGATGGCTGAAGTGAGTTGGGGAATTAAGTGCAAGCAAATCAAGTGTGATGACCCTTTAACGTCTGTGCTGGTAGAAGATTGCGCCTCCACTTAGTGACAGGGGGTAGTTCTTAATACATCATGTGGTTCCAGTACGTGTTTTTTTTTTGTGACAAGCCAGTATCAACAGCGGCTACCACCAGAAAAGAGCCGTAACAATGAAGCTTGGCGAAGTCCCAGAGAAACAATTTAACTGTTTTGTATCCCACAAAACAGTTAAATTAATCAGAACGAAATTAATCAGAAAATAATAGCGGAGAAGTAAGCAAACCAAAGTCCAGTACGGTTTGGTTGACCTGTGAATGTTAAGCTATAAGTCATTCTTGAAGACTAAAGAAACAATGATATGGAAGTTGTAGCTAGTGTGAAAAAAGCGGGTTCAAAGTTCGGTAACTCGGGACTTGCGCACGAAGGGTTCCATTCCAATATTTATAAAAACGAGGAAAAAAAACATTTTTTTGTATAGGAGCTCCTATAACAATTACTACAAACCATTTAATATTTACTTTATTCTATTTTTAGTATTTGTTGTTATAGCGGCAAAGGAAATACATAATCTGTAAAAATTTCAACTGGCTAACTATCACGGTTCATGAGATACAGCCTGGTGACAGACGGACTGACAGCGAAGTATCAGTAATAGCATTAATTAATTATTATCAATAATACCATTTGACTCTTTGGGTGCGGAACCCTACAAAACCTCTAATAGAAGAAAATCCGTGTAACTATCACCCAAATCGGAATCTTACTGAAGATAACTCTCACGCTAAAACTCTCAACCTCGACAAGTCTTAAGTCTTTTTGAAATCACATCCTAACCGTGTACAAAACGGTTAAAAGAATACTAAATATCGAACTTCCATTGCAGTAGTTTATTCCTAAGCCCTAACGGTAGCTCTATGTTTCGTATACTCCATTAAGCAAGCCAAAAGCAATGAACGAAACGCAATGTAGTGAAGCCTCGAACCGATATCGCGGAACGTTTTCCTCTATACAACATCCTTTAAATAAAAATTCCATTGAAATGTATGTGACTTTGTGGAATCTGTGATACACTTGGTATTGGTGCTGTTGCTGAAAATTCTTTCACCTGAGGAAGTGATTGTGAAGATGGCACATCATTTTAAATTTCAGATTTTTGTACAGTACCTACATTTTTAGTATTATATTATAAATGAGATAGTTGTGAAAGGATGCTTTTTATTGATTTGGAATAGAAATAATTTAATTTTGTTGTGTTTGGGTGGCTTACAGCTAACAATACCGAAATTATAGTGATGTAACAACGACAAACTATTTACAAGCCTCTACAGTTACAAGTAAATAAACAATTTTGTTGCAAAATATATTAATAATAAACACTACGCATAATTTTAGGAAACAGAGTATAAGAAGAATTGGATCATCATCATCATCATCATTTCAGCCCAAAATACGTCCACTGCTGGACATAGGCCTCCCCCACGTAACGCCACATTGACATTTTGGGGGGTTTTGCCATAATCGCCACGCTTGTCAGGCGGGTTGGCGATCGCAGTACAGCTGTTATAAAAGCACAGAGAACGCTGCTGCCCATTTTCTGGCAAGTCCCTTTGTCGCCTCTTACGACACCCACGGGAAGATATGGGATGGTGCTATTCTTTACGTCTGACACCATACAGAGCAAGAATTGAATACAGAAAAGAGAAGAATTGGACTAGTAGTGAATATTATGTGTCATTGTTTTGTGATAGTAACTAAGTATTCAATTTTTTCACCAGACGAATAAAAAAAATGGTTTTTAAATACAAGCTTTTTAATATTTGGTGTGACGTCCTTTTAATTGATACCTATAACAATAAAGTGTCACACCTCTCCATCACCGGTGAAGTCAAGCCTAACAATGAGACATGTCAAACGAAACAAGCACAAAAGTTTTTACCCGACACGTCATCTTGTCACAAGAATGAGCCCAGCCGTAAAATGATACAGACAAATTATCAAATAGGCCATTCGTTACAAAATCAACTCGTTAAAGATTCAAAACCACAGAGCTGCTGTATTTTTTTTTTAAAAAAAAACAAGAAGCATCACTCCGTCGTGTGAAGTCGGTATATCTGATTTCATTGCATACTAAAACAATCATAGCGTTACATGAATTCGTGTCAGCTATTTTTATTTTGATATAAATAGAAACGCAGTTGGGTCAACTAGTGAATGAAAGCTGTTTGAAACATTACAAAGATTTTTCAGTTGAAAATTATTAATTTCTTAGAATTACTGTATTCATTTTGTGTAAACCAGAGTGTATCATGTCCAATAAATTATAAAAAAAAATATATATAAAATAATGTAAGATTGTTTGTTAGTAGAGCTAATTGATTACACTATATTGGCCCTGAGATCATAAGAGATCCAGGCAAGTTTATCGCTTACTGATAGAATCAAGTATACTTAGCTCACGTGGTTGTCGACATGAGGCATGTGAACTAAGCGATCATTGTGCCGATAATCGTTTCAACCAATGGCTGAATTGCCAAGAGCCTCGACTAATACCTGAGGAGGCTCTCGTTAGGTAGCAGGATCAAGGGCTTGATTCAGAAAGCAGTACTTCTGGACACGGCTCGTATTGTTAGGAGGTTCCTGTCTCTAGAGCCCTGACCACCGGTAGCTTGGACAGTGTTCCTGATACCGGAGGGCTGTTTTTTTTAAAAAGTAATTTGTCTATATATAATTCTAAAAATTAGTTAGATATGTATATATGTATTCGTTAGATAGCCAACTAATACATACATTATAATCTAAGTATAAATCCTGTCAATCTGCAGAAACATAATTGCCCGTATATAATAATATGATACCAGAGAATGGGCAGCGGTATTCTCTGTGCTTTTGTAACGCGTTTGTGCGATCGCCAACCCGCCTGCCAAGCGTGGCGATTATGGCAAAACCCCCAAAAACGTCAATGTGGCGTCACTTGGGGGAGGCCTATGTCCAGCAGTGGACGTCTTTTGGGCCGAAATGATGAATGATGAATAATATGATTAATACGTTTGCAACTCTAAATGTTGCGTCATCAAT
The DNA here is from genome assembly GCA_949152445.1 of Cerastis rubricosa. Taxonomy (NCBI): domain Eukaryota; kingdom Metazoa; phylum Arthropoda; class Insecta; order Lepidoptera; family Noctuidae; genus Cerastis; species Cerastis rubricosa. The sequence goes on along the minus strand of OX424542.1, from coordinate 8,055,651 downwards.
ATTTAAAATATATCCATCAGGTTTTAAATCCATCAGTTTAAACGACTTTTTAAACGAACGTGGTGGCGAAATATCCTATGAGCTTAAAGGAAAAGCTATCAGTTAACTATTCGATACATCCAATTTTATGTTTTATCGAACAAATGTGAAATGAACTGTGATTTTTATTATGAATTGTATTATGTGATTTCTACATGATTATGTATTTTGGTTGTGTTAATCAACCGCTTGTTAATTATCAGACCGGTTTGTTTTTATTTATGTACCGTCGATTAAGTATTAGTTATGTGTAATGTTTTTTGAGTTTGATATGTTAATAGTAATTTACGTCATGTGGAGCTGTGTCTTTAGACTCTGAAATTGTTTTGGTTTGCCGAAAAAGGGCACGTATTTATACTTACTGTTATGCCATGGGAAAAGTTACAAGTTGACAAAAGATGAAACATTTAGTCAGTAAGCATGAAATTTGTCTCGTTCTGACAACCCAGTAACTGGGTAAGACGATACTCCTTGGTAAGACTTGATGTCAGACTTTTGGCTTCTGACTACTCAAACGACGACTGTCAAAGATCTACAAATGATAGCCGGGACCAGCGGCTTAACGAGCTTTCCGAGGCACGGAGGAAACTCGGTATGTAATTTTGGTCAGCCATTCTTGGTCAGCCATTCTTGGATCAACCTCGGCAAGCAAGGCTTAACCGATCGACCCGTGCGGCTATTATTATTTAGCCACGATTTTCTCCTTATGCTATCTTGTAATATGACATAATTATAACACACGGTTAAGATAGAGGTGGCCCACATTTCGCCATTTCATATAAAATGAAATGCACGAACGTAGGTACTCCCTATTATTTAATCTACGAAACAAAATATGTGAGTCCTAAATAAGGAAGTGTATCAAATTAACACGTGAAACCGGCTTTTCTTGAGAAATTATATACTCCATAAAATTCTAATAACAACATAAATTAAGACCAAGTCTACACCGTTTACTCGCGTAATTATAGCAAGTCATACGCAGCTTGCGGTATTATAAAGAATCTATTAAAGGCGCAATGTCGTGTAATATATACAGAACATTATGAGGTAATAACGTAATTTAATCTCCATGCCAACAGTCTGAACTAAGTTTAAAACTAGCTTTTCAGTTTATCGAGGTTGTAAATGGAATATTAACTGGTACTAAAATTGGGCTAGATTAAAATATGTTTGCGTTAATTTATTTTAAACTAGCGTCTGCCCGCGCCTTCAGCCACATAACGCTCGAAATTATCTCACGGAAGCGTGAAGCGTCAACTGTGTAAATAGCTATAAGCCAGGTCTATATGAGTGCCAAATTTCATCAAAGTCGGTTCAGCCGTGAAAGAGTTCTTTTCACATTTAAGTATAGGTTTTCGGATGGGAAATCATCAAATAACCCCTCCCGCTCTGGGCGGAGCAGAAAGGAGTGTCAAACATGTACTGACTAAAACCCATCCATGTTCCTTTTTATTCTATTGTGTTCCAGGGCCACGGTATCTCTTTCGAACAGTCCCGCAGCCCTGGCAGGCGTCGGCCTTCTCGGACCTCTTCCGATTTGCTGACATCTCCTTGAGGCGCGCGTGGAACACGAACGCGCCGTCGGCACGGCCTCTCGTCATAAGACGGACGGACGGTGAGCTAGCTCATTACTCACCGTCCACAGGACAGCGCCTACGGTGGCTGGGGCCACTGTGGGCATATGGCGTATGGGTGACCTTAGAGAAGGTATTATCTGCAAGCCTAGCATAGACATCATGGTCATCTGTATCCACGTTGACCAGAACCCCACCTAAGAACATAACATAACATCATCACGCCTGTAATTCCCGAAGCGTTAAACAGAGGTGTACCTAATAATAAACCCCTAGAGTGACTGCTAAGCATGTGGTGCTAGCTTCGATTCTCAGGTCGGGCAATTGGGGTAATTGGGTTTGCTATTAGAAATATCTCAAGTAGCAGCAGAATCTGGATTTGTACCCAGTGGATGGCAATAGGCTCGCTCCCTTTTACATGGCAATTTTGAGATCTAAGAATTGCCAGGTTTGAATAAGTTGGTCAGTACAGGAGTGTCATAAAGCATTCCAAAAGAAAAAGGAAATGCTGCAATATAATGTAAACCTTGGTAAAATTACGGCTTTATGGAAAGGAAAATAGAGTATATTTTCCAGGAATTCAATTTTTCCTAGAATACTATAAGACAGATCCAAGAATCAAGTAGGTATCTACATTTTTAAACTTCGAAAAAATATAATTAGGCTTGTAGCTACTTTTTGCTGTCTTGTTAGGAAACTCATTTAGTTGTGCACTAATTATCAAGCGACGATGACCTAATTCTCTTATCTCATTTCTATGTAAGAAGTTGACAAAATTAGGAACTTTCCGAAACATTGTTCCAAGCAAGATTATAGAATATTTTACAAAAGCATATCTACTACAAGTTACCTAGGAATGCTTTGTGTAGACACACAACCATACTTATAGGTGTGAATGTAGATTACTTCATTTTGAACGAAAAATGCTTTTCCAATAATGCAAAAGATTCTCAACTCCATAAATATAAGCTACTAAGATATATTTAGGACGTAGTTCGATCAAACAGAAAAACTTATAAGTAACATTTTAAATTGCTGTGTGCTTGGAAACTACACAATGTTTTGATTCAATTTCCAACAGAACAAAGAAGCGTTAGGTCCTTAAACTCGGAAAATAACATCAAAATTCTACACCTGTTCTACTAAAGAATCTATCGAGAAACTCCAGTAGCTAGCTACCTGGCGGATGGTATAGAAAATATTTGCTAAACGGGAATGGATGTTCGAACGATGCTTCCCTCTGGGACTTCAGACGGTAAGCTTCTTTCAAATATATTAAAAACCCATCCAACTAGATATCGGCTGTTAATTTCTGCTCGTATACCTAATTTTTAAAGGATTTTAGTAAATATTTTCTGAATTATAGACTTTGGCTCATTACAATGTAATCATGCTCATTGGATGGTTTGGAACACCCATATTCTAAAAGCCTTCCCAAACCCGTTTTTAACTAGTTGTTGCCATGCCAACAGTTGAAAACATTCACCAAATCGTATTCCTAGAACTCTTGAGCCGGAATTGGCGGATCTTCGAATAAGGTACCTCCTCACACTAGCTATCTTTGTTTCCATGACAACAGTTGAACACATTCACCAAATCGTATTCCTAGAATTCTTGAGCCGGAATTGGCAGATATTCGAATAAGGTACCTCTTCACACTAGCTATCTTTGTCTAACTCATAGTTGCATGCTGCTTCAATCAATGCTAAAGATGTCATATGTCACTTTAATCAATATTAATGATGTATATGATTAATAGTATTCCGGTACTTCAAATTTGACAGATGAAAACTAGCGTTTATATGTTAATTTATAAAATGTACAAACTGCGCGGAATGTTGGCGTGGTTAGTCCAATTTTAGTTAAGTTCATGGTGGTTTCTAACTGATCATGTCTGTTTTGTATGAGAATTTGATTGTGAAATGAAAGGACAGTCAATATGTTCATAAGGATTATCTAAAGACATGTCCCTACTTTTAATAATGGTCGCTTTCAAGTGGACTAAAAACATGAAACATTCACTACCGCTCAAACATACCAGCTGTACCATAAACATTCAGTTAATTGGTTGACATAATTCCTCAACTTTTAATTCACTCTTCAAAGCATAATACGTCTGTCAATTGTTTGTCATTGTGACCACAAACCATTGTTTGCTTCTCTTTAAAAGCCAAAGTGGGTCACTGAAGCACGCGCAAAGCTTTGTGTGAAAAGTCTTTTACATCTAGAGCGGTCTTTACGATACGTCCTTCAAAACGAAGAAGAAGGCGTTTTACAACAGTTTATGTATTATATTTTGCTCTAAGGAAACTGTTAACGAAAATTATGGCACTTCATACCAGGGGATAGGTATATTGGTTTTGTGTGTGAATCCTTGTGAAGAGTGTTTAAAAGCTTTTGTGAGATCGAACGCAGGAAGAGTGGAGCAACTTGTGATCCGGCCTTCAGCGCTATTGAATGCAGGCGGGCGGATCGAATCTCCAGATATATTGGAAACAGTAAATTTTGAAAGCAATTCCTGGAATCCTTTAGGATTTTGCCCGTGTTCCTGATTCTTAACACTGTGGATTTTAGTGAGCTTGGTGTTTACAAATGGGTCCAAATTTTTTTTTATTTTTGTTTGGACGCGGTTTAATTTGAAGCTTAGGGTTTTCTCAATGAAGATTGGTGAATTCTATCTTTTGTTGGAAATAACTATACTAATACTATAAAGCTGAAGAGTTTGTTTGTTTGGTCAAATGCGTTTATCTCTGGAACTACTGATTCAAATTCATAGTCCATTTATCGAGGAAGGTTAAAGGCAATGTAACATCATGCTAAGATTAATAGGAGCAGAGCAGGCGAGGTTGCGCGGGTCAGTTATATGGAATGTTTTCACAATGGTGCAAAAAATTGACGATATTAGCTTCTTTGTGAAAAATCCTTTTAATTTTATACTTTGTTTCTAAAGTACAAGTTAACATTGTTAGGAAACCACAAATTTGAAGACTTTCAGCATCCACCATCCTACACTTGGGTCTCGTGGTAAAATACGGCCAACCCCTTTCTCGTATTAGGTACTACTGTGACACAGGCTTACTCGCCTGTGTCCAGGTAGCGACAACATTATACTTAGGTTGACTAACTGATCATGCTTACGTTATTGATTTCGAATGAAACATTGACGTAGACGTCAAACGGATCTGGACTCTCATTGACTACAAACACCATTAATAGTGAGTAAGGTAAACTACAAAGTACACGTCAAATGGTTGATTTGAAGAATGATAGTGACCAAAAGCTGTGAATGATTGCTTAGAAAACGCATTATATACGGCATAGTACATGTCTTAGATTCTTTTATTTGCTCTAAAGAATTTTCCTATACGGTCAAGAACTTCAGACTTTCCGCAATAACAGTCACAAAACTACAAAAATCGAATAACCTCAATACTTTATAGGTACCTCTAGTCTATGTTTGGACTTTTCCATGTAGTCGGAACAAATCCCCAAGCAGAGACACTACGAGTACCTATATAACAAAACACTTTACCGACTTTCTTTAAAATTCCCGACACAATTTCTATCGTAACGTTATAACAAGCAAGGCACCTCTCAACTCGATTGTATTTCTCCTTGTTGCAAAAAACTCAGTTTCAACAGCTCCAGCATACAGCAATATTGTTATTGCAAAACTTTCCCCGCAATAGTATCTAGTGTTGTGTGGAATCGTACACAATATCGTTAAGTATTGGTTGAAATTGAAGATTTAGTGAGGGGACATGGAATGAGTTTTGTATCGTCCGTTCTATTATTACTCTAGCAGTAGTTATTTCAGTAAACTCAAGTTTATATTTCAGCCTTTCTCATTGTTTCGATATTTTCTTTTCCGTTTTCATTGTCACGGTATCAGAAACCGGGTGCTTAATTTCAGTTTAATTTTCCTTAATGTGTTTAATTGACACCATTAGGTTTAACTCACATTTTCCGGTTTTGATTAATTTTGTATGGGCTGTTTCTTCGTACCATGGCATGGAGCAATTATAGTAAAATTATTTACTAGTAAACGTACAATAACTCAGCGGCTGAGAGCAGCGGTGGCCCAGTGGTGGCAGCCCCGACTTACGAGCAAGCAGTAAGCCGTGGGTTCGAACCTAGGCAGGCGCATTACTTTGGGTAATTTATTTCATCACCGCTGCCTTCAAAAACTGTAAACGAAAACATCGTGACGAAACCGGCATGTCATGTAACTAAAAAATCGAATACATGTGACATCTACCAAACCACACTGGGCCCGCGTGGTGGAGTACAGCCTACTCCCTCTCATAGAAAGGAGGCATGTGTCCCAGCAGTGGGAACATTAAAGGCTAATGATGATGATGATGTACAATGACTGCACATTATGTTTAATAATATTATAAATTGAAGAACTTACAGATAAGTGTTGCTGGCAGGAGTTCTCGACATTCTGGAAAGAAAGGAAAAAGAAAATTAGGCCTTGATGTATACGAACTTAATGTTTGGGTCGTCCCTTCACATGAGTTTCTCTTCACATGAGTTCCTGAAGATACAATGCGACATCGAAGACAGCCTGTAAAGAAGCAATGAGATGATGTCGACGCGTACCACGAACGATGGTTCGAGATGGCGCGGTAAAAGAGTTTTTGAAACATGGGAGAGGCTCAGTAGTGGGATAGATACGTATAGTTCAAATAAAGTAAACTCATCGGGTAACACAGTAGATATTTATATGTATTTTTTACAGCTTACTTATTCCTCTGCCTTAAAAAAAATCATCACATTGATAGCAACAGGATTCTGCATTTCTGATAACGGTGTACCTATTATTATTGTGCCTATTATATTTGCCAACGCTTTTTGTGGCAGGAGATAGTAATACGAATTTACTATGGAATACATTATAAATTATAATTACGAACTAAACTCAACCGTTATTGTAAAGGAATACCAGTCATAATTCAACATAAACAGTCTTCAACGTTATAATAAACACGATACACAAACGAGCACTTGAAGTTGAAACCATTAAAATAATATACAACCTGTGCTAATCCTGCAAATGCTGACGGTACAGAGCGTACGAGCCATAAACGGGTACTTGCAAATAGCTCGTTACACTCCAAATGAGATTGAAAACGAGCAACGTAAGCAAATATTTGCAAAGCCGCCATTTACTGTATTTGCGTGTCATTGTACACCGCATCTGCAATCAACGTGATCACATTTGCTTCTGTGCTAATTGGAGGGTTAGATTTGAAAGCATGTGCTGGATTTGTTGGTACTGTAGCGACCTGCAAAAAGCAACTTACAACAAAAAGTACTACTGCATGATGAACTAACTACTAATATGGTCTGCATTTCGCAAGCAACTTCCGGGCAGTTGCCCATCAGACATAAAACCCGTCTGGTGGGAGGATCCCTTTTCAAATGGAGTATCGAGGTACTCTACACCCTGTTCCTCATACTCCTAAAGTACAAAATACGAATACGACCAGTATTTCTTAATACTAGTGCATGTTTTGGCATAAGATCAGTTGCAGTAGGAACTAGGTGTGAGGAATAATGAGCAATAGTGTTATCAGTAGTCACAGTGGCAGTTCTAATAATAACTACAGATTTAAGTCAAGTATTATTAAACATGACAAAACGTCGATATGTTAGGTTTGTAGTGAAGACAGGAAATCCTGCTTTAATTCGTATCCGCGGATATACGTTGATTTATTTTATCATAACAATGCCAATTATTCAATTTAGGAAGATGGAGTCTAGCGTAACCCTGCACATAGCCAAAAGCACATTTGTCTTATAAGAAAACCATTTTAAAGAAAGAATGCTGCATTCTAGTACCTACTATTGATGAAATTCAACTTCGGAGAAAACCTTATTCTCCAAGGATTGTGATCGATGGATGCTATACCTCTCGTTCGCCTGCAGTCCAAGGCAAGTACCTACGTATAAAACCCCAAAGGTGTAAACGTTCGAACTGAGCCAATAAAGTTGCCTTACAGTTTATTAATGCACTTCTAGTAGCAATGTATTGAATCTTAGATTGGTATAACTGCTGTGGGTCCTGTATATTGCAAGGTAGTGCAATTCAGCTGTGAGTTGAACGAAGGTAATTTTCTATTTGGGGATAGGATTGCAAGAAAGTTTAGAACACAGGGATAGTCAGATTTGATCTGTTAAGGTCCCTTGCATTTTAAAAGGATCCATAGAAACCAAATAAGTTTACATTAAGGTATAGTGCATGGTTATTTTGACATGAGCCTTAATCCTAACGCCGCCTTTTTTTCAATACATTTTCCACAAACAATTACACTGTAATGTTACAAACAGCGCCTTTCTATCAATCTCATTCAAGCGTAAGAAAAATCATGCTGCACTGTATACATAAATCAGCAAATCACGGTTAAACTACTTCGGCAAACAGCACAAATTGACTTCCAATCATTAGCCCTCCAAACTTACGTATATGCAAACTTTTCCGGATTTCCAAACTTCAATATGGCGTCCCTATTCAAACATGGCGCACTATAAAAACAAAGTCGCGCTGCCACTTCCGATTACGACCCGACGACACCCGAAAGTGGCCGAGCGTCTGCGATAGACCGATATCTACTTTCGTTGCGTTTGAACGAACAAAACAAATATTTACACCGTTTACAACACTCGTTCAAACTACTTGAAGCGAAACTGTGCAAGTTGAATTTGCGATGGCCTTTTCACTCGTACTTTTGCTTTCTCGTGTATTTTTTTTTCGGTGGCTATGTATTCAGGTCTTTATAGTATTTGGCTTGTTCGACAAGGAAAGCACAGCTGCGAACTTTGTTTTTCGGCAACTACTCTTACAAGACAAGACTGCTTCCTTGGTCGGGTGGTCGCATGAGGAGCATTGGGTCCTTCCTGGGTTCGACAGTTCGGGCAAATTAGTATTAGGTTTTTCTATCCGGAACTCCTCAGTAGCAGCCATGGAGTCTGTATTTGATCCCGGTTTATGGTAATGGGCTTGCCCCTTTTACATGGGGCTAAAACATAACTGGTGAAATGTAGCTGAACTATTATGTACACTTCTGTCTAATCTCTGATTACAGGCTTGATGTCATGCTATGTTACTCTTACCTATTCCTCACAATGCTGTTCATAACATTATGTTTTTGTCCTAGGATTGATATCTTTCAATTGAGCCAATCACAGTTCACTGCTAATAATATATGGCTGCTAAATCTTTTTTCACCATACTGTAAGAAGTTTCTCTAGCAACGCCAGTAATTCGTTAAAAATTTGGAAAACTATATATATAGTCAGTTTGTGGAAAAACTGTGGAAATTCTCAATGATACTAATTATATGTTTTATTTTGTTTGCATAAAGCACGGTGTTTGAGTCCTTGGTCTTCTTTTTAGTGAAAAGAAATTCTCGGTAGCAGTCCTGAGGAGGCTGTCCAAATAAATGGCATCAGGCTCTCTTCCATTACAAGGATAAATGAATGATGGCATAAGAGTGTGATACCTAGAATCTTGCTCTATTATTTTAATGTTGCAACACAACATACATTATTGCAATAATGTATAAATAAACGCTTCATTAACCACCTGTACACTTACGATAGTAATGTGTAATATTTTTTCGACCATATCTGAAGTGAGTTATGTTGGCGCCACAAACTTCTGCCTTAAAAGGATTAAAATGTTAGCAAATCCATTAAAACGATTAAAGAATATCTCTCTATCTGTCTTTAGTGTAGTTAAAATATAACTAAACTGACAAACAACCTTGTTTGATTACTTATTAACTATAAAGTATTCCAAGACTTTGCCAATCATGTCTAATTTGTGTTCTGGGAATAAATTGCCTTCACATGGTAGGTAAATAACTATATTGATTCATCATGGTATGATGTTCGCAGTTTGTTAAGAGGATAAAACAGGATATGAGGTGGTTAAGTTTATCTGAAAATAGAAAATTAATATTAATTATTACCGTGGTAAACTTGTTATGAAGAACGGAGAAGACATGAAACCAGGTGAAAAGGCGTAGTTTTTAAGAAAGCTGTGCGCAGTAGTAGAGCGTGATTGTCTGAATGATAGCTAACATAATTGTTAGATAAAAGGTAAGATATTAAAGAATAGACACAGTTAAATCTGGATACTACAATTCCAATGAGACAGAAGCAGAATACAGAGGAATTCGATTATTGTGTTCAAAACGATATAAGTTCACATGATGTAACCCAGATACTGCATTTAATAGAAGACCACACAAAGACTCACTCTTTAATACACTCAAAAATTGAAATAAAAATTAACCACTCAAATTCATTCAAAAAAACATAGTCTAAACATCCTCAATAAAACTCTAATCTGCGAGGATTTCCTCACAATTCTGACAATAAATTATATACGCGCGTTAACAATCTCAGAAAGTTATTTGGGTTATCTCCTCCGTGTCACAGATGGGATGTAGGAGGATGCTCTAGTTCCTTAGTTTGATATGAGCTACGTTGATTAATGGATAGTACGTGTATACTGTTTGTATCAGGTGAGAGGTGCATGGGATTATGGGCTAGGATGAAAGGACTCCCGGTGAGCCGCAAGGACCACTATTACATGTGAAATAATTGCATTGAGATGACGGGTCATGTGTCATTTTTCGTGGGGAGAATAGGAGTCAGTTATTTTTTCTAAATAGTCGTCACTATTTTTCTTTTTTGAACTGAAAAAAAATGTTTATACACTTAAACAGGTGTTCTAGTGTTTCTTTGAAGTCATCTTCCTCTTTTTATCTTCACTTATAAAACGTCGACAAAAGGTGCTCGGTTCGGGTTGGTCGTTTCCTATGGAGAAGAACCGGCAAAAAACTCCATGCTTACTCTTTTGAAATCATTTGGTTTTTGTAATATTTGAATGTAACAGCGTTAGTGCTTAAGTGTGGGAGGATAGCGTAGCCCCGACAATAAGTCGTTGCTAACTTTACTTACTTTACCCAGATAACAACTTTTCTGGGTTACGTAGGGCGAGAATTGCAATTACATTTCGAGGTCAATATATGAAATAAGATATTACTGTGTATACGTCATAAGACAGTTCCCACTGCATGTGCCATTTAAATTTAATGAGTGCAGCACTTAAATCTTCACCCCACATCCGTTATTTCGCAAGACAGGACACGCCTTTCAAGCAAAATTAACGACCTAAACAAATCCTTCTGCATCGATAAGCAATGCAGCCATCCATCATAAACAGAGCAAATGAACTTTAAGAATTGATAACGCAACAACAAAAGACGTGGTTTAATAATCTCATTAAAACCTTTTACTGGCATTTAACGGCCTATAAAGTACTCACAAGGGGCACTATTTGTTCGTTTACGGGTCGAAACGGAATAAGCTTTATTTATACTGAAGTTTGATTTTATAGCTCTCTTTGTTTTTGTTTGGCTATCGTTTTGTTTTAGTCACTTGAAAGAGTGGAATTCTTTGACTAATTTCAAGGACGATTTTCTTTTGTTTGGCTTATAAAAGGCAAATTTGAGGTTTCGTTTTAAAATAAATTGGCTAGAAAATGTTTGTGGATTGTTTAATGATTTATTTTATCGTGTAGTTTTAAAGTAGGTATTAGCTATTTAAAATGTTTCCACGGCTGGATTAAGTCTACTTTTCTGCAAGAGGATGGAGAAGCGGCCACTGATCCGCTGGTGGATAGCATGTCTTCGAATTGTTTCGGGTTCTAGGTCCTGCCGGTTTTATCATGATGTTTTCTTACAGCGGTTTGAGAAAAGTGGTGCTAAAATTCGAATCTACAACAAACAATTCTTTAGGCACCTCTCTATATACCAAGAACAGTGCGAAAACACAGACTACTTGCAAACATTTACAACTAAGTCTAAATATACCTAAAATCAGAGAACATTTTGACCAGAACTCCTAACAAACTACGGATCACTGATGCTAACCATCCTCCATCGGATTTAGAACCAAAATTAGATTGAATTCAGCATGTGAATCATCGGCGTAGGGCAATTAGAATTTCATACGTTTCCGCCCGCCTGGCTAATATTTTATTTAAGGCACAGTAATTCGATTTGCACTCGTTTGCTATGAGAATTTCGCTCCACATTTCTTCTTTTTGGATTAATCAATGGCTAGAAAATAAATTATGTAGTGGACCCGCGCGTCCAGTAACGAGCGGGTCATCATCATCATTTCAGCCCAAAAGATGTCCACTGCTGGACATAGGCCTCCCCCAAGTGTCACCAAATTGTCATTTTGGGGGGTTTTGCCATAATCGCCACGCTTGGCAGGCGATCGCAGTACGGTTGTTACAAAAGCACAGAAAACGCTGCTGCCCATTCTCTGGCAAGTCTCTTAGTCGCCTCTTACGACACCCACGGGAAGATATGGGATGGTGCTATTCTTTACGTCCGACACCATACAGAGCCATAACGAGCGGGTGCAGTTGACCAAAGACTCATATTCGTACTTTTGGCGCACCCCGGCTGTCATTTGTAGATCTTTGACAGTCGTTACAGGTAGTCAGTGGCTCGAAAGTATGGGAATATATAATATCTTATCAATTAAGCAAGGGGTATCGTATTTTCCAGTACTAACTGGGTTGCGGAAGTCATATAGGCAGACGCTCTATGTAAAATACTGGTATTCAGCTGCATCCGGTTAGACTGGAAGCCGACCCCAACAGAGTTTGGAAAAGGTTAGCAAGATGATGATTCGTACTTTTCAGACGATGTCGGTGTTGGAAAGTTTAAGGAAATATCAAAGCAAATAGACCGGTGTAAAAAGGATTCAAACAAAAACGTTATAAGAAATGAAATTGATGTAAGAGGGCAAAAGACAAGTGCCATTTTGCTTTCAAATAGATTTGCATTTATGCAACGACTTCCAACAGGATTGATCGACACTTATTATATTTCGGTAGCTTATCAAACTGAAAGCATTTTTTTCAATTAGACCATTAGTCAGTCCTATACGTTGCTTTCATCTTTATCTCTGAGAGCATTTCATTTGTGTAATTTCTTCATTTTGTTTATTTTCTTCTGATATTTGACTAGTGAAAAATAAGCGAACTAAGCTTTCTAGAATGCAGCTTTAGTGAGAATAATATTCTTCTTATTCTTCAACCTTTGGCCACCCAATGCTCGCTGAGTGTAGGTTTCTTCTAAATCTGTCCAATTTTGGCAGTTTTGTGTCATGGCCATCAAGTGTCTTCCTGCCACTTTATTGAGATCGTCTGTCGTTCTAGTCGATTGTTTTCTTAAAATATGAATATAGATGAAAATATTTTTTGCAGATGAATTACACAGTCACAGTTTATCCAACAAACTTTGACAAACAAACGTCTAAAATAAGTGCCTACATTATTGTACCAACAAATTGTAATGAAGAACCAACAACAACATACATACATACTCGGTATATGATGGGTGGTCACCCATCCACGGACCAACCTAGGCAACGAGCTCCTCCAACATCAAGATAAGTAGGTACCTTCTAATAAAACGTTTTACGATAGGTACATCTATCGCTCTGTAGCATTGTTTGCACTCCGCCGACGAATTATTGCCTATTTGTTAATTCGGTGCGTATGCGCCAGTTACAACCGTACTATCCGCCGGATGTCACCAATTACTACTAGCTTCTCTTTCCTGCCTTCTGACATTTTATTTTTACAACGCCAAATTTGTTGCCGCGTAATTGGGAAATTTACGAGCGATATAAATACTGACAGTTCTAGAAATAGCTCTATTGGAGACAAACGTGAATAAAATGGAGACAGAATTGTGTGATCATGAAATATTCACTATTTAACCTATACAAGTAGGGCAATTGACCTTAGATTTGGCGGGCTTATTCGAGTGACAGTTAAAATGGGGCTTCAACCGAATTTCACTTAACCCGGTTGGTGGAATACGGTCCACTAGCTCTTACACCAAGGACATCTCTGTACCAACATCATTATCTGCCTAGCCTTTTCCTAACAACGTTGGGGTCAGCTTCAAGTCTAACCGGATGCAGCTGAATACTAGTATCTTACATTGTGCGACTGCCTATCTGACCTCCACAATCCAGTTAACCCCTTGGTAAGACTGAATGTTAGACTTTCGGGCCACTGACTACCCGTAACGACTGCCAAGATCTAAAAATGACAGCCAGGACCAAGTGCGAGGCATGATGGAAACTCGGTTTATAATAGATGGTCACCCATCCACGGACCAACCTAGGCAAGCCAGGCTTAATCTGAAGATCGACCCGTGTGGCTGGTATTATTTGGCCAGGAGCTCCTCCTCCCTCTCTACTTGTGTACAGAAACAGAAACATTAGAAGCAGAAACATTAAAACTGCTTAAGATCAAGAAGACGATTGACTAGACGATTATCTAGTCTGTAATGTTGCTATCATCATCAGCCTATAATGTTCCCCCTGCTGGAACCCAGGCCTCCTCTCTGTGAGAAGGAGTGGGCTGTAATCCACCACGCGGGCCCAGTGCGGGTTGGCAGATGTCACAAATTTATAGTTCTAGGACATGCCGGTTTCCTCACGATGTTTTCCTGCATTGTTTTTGAGGGCAACTGTGATTAAATAAATTACACAAAGTAATGCGCCTGCCTGGGTTCGAATCCACGGATTACTGCTCGTAAGTCGGGGCTGCCACCACTGGGCCACCGCTGCTCTCCGTTGCTATGCTAATCTTGCTATAATTGGTGATAAATAAATAAATAAAAATCATGAGATTGACAGTAGTAGATGCCAAACTTTTAATGCGTTGCCACGAACTGCTCTCAATGGGAATGTAGTAATGTTTCTATTGACCAAAGTAATTCAGCAATGTAAAGCTTACCCTTAACTGAAGTTCTCAATATTATTTGTACGTAATACATTAATTTACTGGTGTGAATTTAGTCCAAATATCTAGAATGTAAATATTCGTGAAAACAAACGTTGAATTATGTGTTTGGGGTTGATTTGAGCTTTACTTCCTTGTTTACAGTGATATACTACTGAATCCTTACTTCTTGAGTTCAAACATCCTGCAGTCACTACTTTATTAACATTCCGGTCAATATATTCAAGTAACTACCTCGTTGGTAGAATGGTCTCAAGAACGACTGCTGACCATGAGGTCCTAGGGCCGATTCCCGGGTCGGACAGTGCTGGCGTTGTAAGTATTATTTCGTTTTTTTTTTAAGAGTTGGCATGTTTGGCCGGTAGGCTTAATAGCAGTATAGCATTTACAGTCGTGATGTTTTGTTATAACTAAGTACTTAACAGTAGTACGAGCCACTATCAGTTAGCCTACCATCACGTCTTAAAAATTATTGTTTTACTCCTTTTCCAGTGTAGGAAAGAGATAGCGCTTGACATTCTGTATAGCTCCGTTTCTTTCCCACACTGGAATAAGAGTAAAACAATACTGCTTTAAGACGTCATGGTAGGCCAGCAGTTCCTACTTTCAAATAGAAAACTACGATCAGAAAAACGAAGAAACAAACAAATCTTACAAATTTCTCTCAGTCAATTCTCATTGAATGTCTCAATTATATAACGCATGAACCTATTTCTTCATTACTTGAGCAAGTTACCGTATTTGTGTCGATAAATTTAAAGTGGCACAAAAGTATAAACACGTTAAATTTAGCTACTCCGTCCCATTTGTTTACCTTTTATTTTTTATTTTATTTTTTTGCACTAATCTCAGTATTATTGTATAGTTTATTTGTTATTATTATTCATCATTCTCTTGCCCTTATCCCAATTCATTTGGGGTCGGCGCAGCATGTCTTCTTCTTCCATACCTCTCTATTACCTGTCATCTCATGAGATACCTCCTTTCTTGCCATATCATTTTTCACACAGTCCATCCATCGTTTCTTTGGTCTTCCTCTACCCTTCTACCCATCCACATTCATACACATTTGTTATTATTATTGTTGTACACAAATTTTCTTTTATTTAAGTACTTGTTCACATCCAAACTTCGACAAAGTATAAAACTGTATTACGACCATCACATCACTTTTTCAGGTGCAGTTGAAAACCAAAGTCGGACATTAGTGGCCCCGGCATTTTACTGAACAGCCGTGAGACACACATATCTTTTTTTTACTGTGCTTAGATTAAAGTTTTATTTTATTTTTTAATACAATACAATACAATCCTTTATTTCAGGCAACTAGGCCCATAGAACTCAATACATAATTATATAAGCATAAAATGTCTAACTATAAACTAATACATACTTTATAAAACTAAATCTTAAAACTATTGTACACGAAGTGACGGCGTCGTGTCGCGCTGCGTGGTGTACTTTTGGTATGTGCAAAATAAACGTATATTCTTTCTTTCTTTAATTCTTGAATATCATAACGTCTTAGAAAACCAAAACCGGGCTAATAAATAAAACAATTGAAAATAGCATTAACTGTAATATTCAAAGCCATTCCCATTTACCTGGGACGAACCAACTTTGCAAAAGTACGTTAAGGAAGATTGAAATGCAAGCCAGTTGTCCAGAAGTCTGCTAACTGCCGTTCCCTTGGTGGTAAAACCACAAACTTCCGATTTTTATTCGTTAACAGGTTTTAATAGCGTACTGCGAAAATCACAGGGTGTTCCGTAATAAACGTTACTTGCGAAGTACAGGATGGGTGGGATTTTTACTGGATTTCATGTAGAATGGTCTCTAAAATTTTACATGGTGGTCTTGTAGGAAATTGTAAATTATTTTATCGTGATGTTATTAAGGTTTTCGAGTTATGTTTGGTTGCGTGATAAGAAGTTATTTCTGGTAAGATCGTTATTTCGCTTTTGTAGTTTTTTCAGTAGGTAGGTACACGACTACAAAATTGGTGAATACCACTTTTGTCACTTTATCTGTTTTATTTGTCACGATGATCCCTGCTCTGTATGGTGTCGGACGTAAAAAAGGATGGTGCTACATCCCATATCTTCCCGTGGGTGTCGTAAGAGGCGACTAAGGGAGTTGCCAGAGAATGGGCAGCAGCGTTCTCTGCGCTTTTGTGACAACGGTACTGCGATCGCCAACCCGCCTGCCAAGTGTGGCGATTATGTCAAAACCCCCCATGTTATGTCAATGTGGCGAAACTTGGAGGAGGCCAGCAGTGGACGTCTGTCGGCTGAAATGATGATGATGATAAAGATCTCTAAAGCATTGACTCCAAATTAAAATACATCGTGTAACACATAACGTACGTATAACATCACGCCTGTAATCTCCGAAGGGTTAGGCAGAGATGTACCTAATAGTACACCCACATTTCACAAGTTATGTTTAAGTCCCATGTAATAGGGGGCGAGGCTATTGCTATCAACTGGGTGCAAATTCAGCTGCAAATGAGAAATCCCTGATAGAAAATCCCAATAACACCTATTTAGCCTGACCCAAGAATAAAACCAAGTACCTCATGCACCGCTGTTGCAGTTGTGACCACTTACCAAACAGGCATCGGAGAGCAGCGGTGGCCCAGTGGTGGCAGCGCCGACTTACGAGCAGTAAGCCGTGGGTTTGAACCCTGGCATGCGCATTACTTTGTGTAATTTATTTCATCACCGCTGCTCTCAAAAACTTTGAAGCAAAACATCGTGAGGCGGCACCGCAACCGCAAACCGGCATGTCCTAGAACTAAAAATTCGTAGACATGTGACATCTGCCAACCCACACTGACCCCGCGTGATGGATTACAGCCCACTCCCTCTCATAAAGAGGAGACCTGTGTCCCAGCAGTGGGAACATATAGGCTGATGATGATGATGACCAACGAGGCAGTGAAAATTATACACAATTCTATGAAAACCATTCGGGAAATGAATGGTGAAATACAAAACATGAAATCCACCATAGACTTTCAGTTCACATTCAGTAGTAAATATTTCATTTAGTGCGGTGACACTGGAATACCATAAATTGAGTTTAGACTACAAATCACTGGCTTTCACCTAATTGACTCCAAACGTGTGAATGAATATATTTAGATGCCAAAATAATAAATGGTTCCTGAATTTCAATGAATTTCGACTAATTTTAGGTTGAAATAATAAATAGAAGGTCTATTTGATATTTGCTTGATAATAAAATACAATTTTATGTCAGTTTTGGTCAGGCGCTAGACATCCTGTACAGCTCCATCTCTTTCCCACGCTGGAATAAGAGTAAAACAATTTTAAACAATACTGCTTTAAGACATCAAGGTACGCAAGGTACGCTTTAAGACAGCAGGTCATGACGCTCAGCGGACAGACCTCCGGCGCGATCTCATGGCGACATGGAGGGAGCGACTGTCGCAACCCCGTGCAGGGCACGCCACAATAGTGGCGATAAGTCCCCTCTTTGAGGAGTGGCTGGAGAGGCGCCACGGCGCCCTCACCTTCCGCCTGACGCAGGTCCTCACCGGACACGGTTGTTTCGGGAGGTTCCTGCACCGAATCGGGCGGGAGGAAACGCCCGGGTGTTACCACTGCGAGGATCGGCCGGAGGACACGGTGGAGCACACTGTGGAGCTGTGCCCTGCTTGGGCTGAGCACCGCCGTGTCCTCGTAGCGGCGATTGGCGGCGGCGACCTCTCGCGTCCGGCCCTGGTTCAATCCATGGTCCGGAGCGAGAGGGAATGGGAAGCCGTCGCCTCCTTCTGCGAAGCAGTCATGCTAGCGAAGGAGGTGGCGGAACGTGAGAGGGAGATAACCTCACGTCCCAGCCGCCGCAGGAGACGCCCCGGGCGCTGGGGGGCAACCAGTGGCCCCCGGCCACCGTAGGCGCGGGCCTGTGGACGGTGAGTAATGGGCTAGCTCACCGTCCGTCCGTCTTATGACGACAGACCGTGCCGACGGCGCGTTCGTGTTCCACGCGCGCCTCAAGGAGATGTCAGCAAATCGGAAGGGGTCCGAGAGGGCCGATGCCTGCCAGGGCTGCGGGTTGTTCGAAAGAGATACCGTGCCCCTGGAACGCAAAGGGCTAAGAAGGAACATGGATGGGTTTTAGTCAGTCAAGTCTGACACTCCCTTCCGCTCCGCCCAGAGCGGAAGAAGTCATTTGATGATTTCCCATCCTAAAATAATAAAAAAAAAATGGTACGCCAGCAGGTTAATGTAGTTTTGTAGATGTCCTGAGTTTCTGATTGCCATATTGGTTTTAAGTGTTTTAAATCTCAAAGCATTGCACAATGTACACACAAATGCTTTATTAATTAAGATCTGTGAAAAGCGCCGAAAAAACACAATCGTGTATGGCATCTCCATTTTCATTTTAACTTTATTACTGTTGTTTCCTTTGTTTATTTTTGCGCACATTCATTACATTTTGAAATGTTTTAATAAAAATAATTTCAGTATTGTTAATATAAATTTTACTATTGTTGCTGTTATAGAGACCATAGTAATATAGTAATCAATACATTCTGTAAAAACGTTTTTTACAGAATATTATATACGAATCAAAAGATGCAGAACCTTTGTAATAAGGTCCCGCACGCACACTTTGTGTATAGAACCCTAAAAGACAGCAAACATCTTTGGAATTGTACAACAAAACATGTAGTACAGTAAACCAGATAAATTAAATAAAAAACTGTTTGCACTCACAATGTTAATATGTCTTGACGCGCTATGAATATTCATAAATCTCCGTCAATAAAGGTATGCGTAGAACAATACACAACTTAAAAGGCAAATACAGGCACAAAGATAAACGTTTGCGATGTAGGCAGGTAATGATAATAGGAATCCAGAATCCAGCATGCATGAGATATTATATTTCTCGACGGCATGTAAAGCCAAGTCAGAGGCCCATGCCAAAAAACTCTGACACCAGATTAGGCACTTACCACGCGATAAAGAGGGAAGATAGCAATACACTGTCTTCCCAATTACTGATGTGTTCTTGTCAGTGTATTGGTGCTGAATAAAGAAACGTGAAAATGTATCATCATCATCATCAGCCTATAATGTCCCCACTGCTAGGACACAGGCCTCTTCTCTATGAGAGGGGTGTACCAATAATCCACCACGCGGGCCCTGTGTGGGTTGGTAGATATCACATATCTTCGAATTTTTACTTCTAGGACATGCCTGATAATGTCTGATAATGGTGAATGGGTCAGAATACGTGACAGTAGAAATTCGGCCTCGTGGTCTCTTGCCTTAGGTATTGCCAACAATGACCAACTTTTCAAGGCTGCTATCTCCCCTTTGCATTATTTGGCCGAAATATGTTAAAATACGCTGTAGGCAAATTGTAGACAATCGGGCCTTGATATCAAGTTGGGAAAGGATAGACACATATGTGCGGTTGGCTGTCCATGGAATTCGGAGCATACTCCTCCAGCACCACATTTCGAATGCGTCTATCCTCTGTCTTTCTCTTGCTCGGATTGTCCACGTCTTAACTCGTTACCGCCATGTTACTTGTAGTCAAATTATTATTTTATTTGGTAGTCAGAAAGTTATTTCAATACTCATTGTAAGCAGCAACAACGATAGTCTTACAAAAAAAAATACAGTCAGGAAACTGGTGGTATTCTCCTGATTGTGTAGGTTAAAAAATACTAGTTAGAATTATTAACTGCCTCGTTGGCACAGTGGTTACAAGCGCGACTGAGGCTGAGCATGAGGTCCAGGGTTCGATGTCCAGGTCAGGCAAAGTGTTGTTGGCGAAATGTGGGTGTAAACATCTGCCTACCCTTTCGGGGATAACAGGTATGATGTTATGTAGATGATGTGTGTATTTACGATTCTCTGAAAACCGTTGGTATATATTTACAAGCTCTATGTATAAAATCAGTACTACCTGGTACCTATTAAGGCTGTGAAGTAGGGATTCTAAGTGAAGGAGTTATTAATAAGTAAAATTCTGTGAAAAAGAGCTGTTAAGATTAACCCAACGGCTATTCCGAGAAAGCTTTTACAATAAACGAAATCTTACGAAGGAAGAAAATCTTAAAGATAGCTTATCGAAGCAAACTCTTTTAATATTAAATGAGCAGTGAAGATTAATTCTGCAATCTATTTACATTAATATTGGCTATTAATATGGTAAGAATAATAACTATATAAAAAAAAAAAGATTGACTCAGAGTCAAAAGTATAACTTTTTTTTTAAGTTAGTATAACTTTTTTTTAATAACTTTTTATAACTATTTTTATAACTTTTTTTATAACCATGCTTAGAGTACGCCATCAAACGTAAAAGTTTGGCGAGATTAGTCTTTAGGGCTGCGGGTTGTTCGAAAGAGATACCGTGCCCCTGGAACGCAAAGGGCTAAGAAGGAACATGGATGTAACACCTCTGTATTGTCATTTAATTAAATAAACACATAAAATAAAAAAGTTAACTTAGCACGTACCCAAAGTAAGTCACACAATTAGTAAAGTAGTTTTTTTTTTCAGTAAATTTAAGCATAAATATAACACATGTAACACATCACATGCACTCTAAACGGCCATCTATCATTACGTACAATATTCAAGCATATTTATCCAAGTTAATGTCCATTCAATATCTCGACTTAAGAAAAATCCAATCACCAAAACATTTTACTTCACCTCACCATTAGAAAGAAATACCTTCAAAACATTTGCAAAGCAATCTAAAACAGAGGTTGACCAATGAAACAAACGATTTGGTCCCATTTATTTCGCTATTTGTTGTTCCCCAAGCATAAATCTCTTTGCAGACCGATAGTCGCGATAAAACAATTTCTATCCGTGACACTTTGGCTATCGAGAACACAACCTACACACACTTTGTATCAGGGTTGCTAGAACTAGTTTCAGAATTTTCCCCAAATTCAATATCTTTTCCCCACACCATGACATGTTTTGCTACTTTTTACTACAATCTATTTTGAACACAGGCGATGAAACAAAAAATACAACTATGTTCATCCACAAAACATTCCACTCATGATCTATTTTGTGTCTGTGAATGTTATCGGCGTATTGCAAGCAAGTTATTATTACAATAGTCACTAATTCGGTTGGAAAATATCTCTTGATTTTTTTAATTTTACTTTACTTTTAGTTCTTAATTAATCAAAACTGCTCCAAAATTTTCTCTGACAATTATTGGAAATGAACACTGGAAATTATACCCCAACCTACCAACCAACCCTGCTTTGTATTTGAAACGATCGGGGTGACTGATATGGATTGCATGTTATTATTGCAGAAAGTCGGAGTAGGGATTCGATATCAGTACGTCATGTTGTGGGATTAAAAGATTAGTTAGTAATAAATTGATAATACAAAGGTGGTAAATGGGGATTTATTTTGTGATATGTTAGCCAATCAAGAAAGACAGAATAAACATAGGATGTTATACTGCAGGGCGTTGCTGTTGAGCTAGTGAAGTTTGTAGAATGTAGATAGCCAATTATGAGGTCGTTTTACGAAAAAATCAGACTAAAGCGGGAACCCAAATTGATGATAGGTTTACATAAAATGTATTTAGTTATGAACTAAATTGCAAAATCTAATCGGGAACTATATTTCTTGTCACCAAAATTTATATTTGTCATCAAAGTTGTATCACCTAGTAAATAGATCTATCGCCACGAAATATTTTCGTTCTCAGATAAACAAAAAGTGTTCCCAGGTATGAATTATCAAATAAATGTTGATACATGTGTAAAATAAGAGATGGATTACCAATAAAATTGTAGTGCATTAGATGAATATAAACTTCGTTCTTATAATAATAGTTTTATTACTTAAATAATAGCTTTGTGCTCGGAATGGTAGATCTGTCACCAAATAAATAGATCAGTTCCTTATTTCTATGAAGAAATGCTTTATACGAGACATTGGGCACACCGACTCAGACAGGTTAGGTTCGAAGAGGATGGCGGGGTCTAGTGAGCGAGCGGAGCGAGCGAACTAAGACCCCGACATCCCCTTCGTGTTAGGTTACTGTAAACCCTGCAGACAGAAATAGGAGCCCCGCGTAGCGGGGCTACGTCGACAACGCCTTAGTTTTTCTAGTAACATAATATGATTTATTGGTGATCTCTTTAAATTAGTTTGCTTAAATACTTATTAGGACACACCTATTATAATACATACAAAAACATTTATTTGGTACTAGACCTTATATCTCAGGATTTTAAGTGATTTATTGTGGAACTGATTTTGCATTGTTTGGTGACTACATTTTGGTGACAGATCTACTATTTTGAGGACAAACCCTATTATTTAAGAAACACAAAACTAATTAAATTGGTGATAGCTTAAATGATACCCAATCTAATCTACTTTGATTGACTCATACATTACGGCGTTTAGAAACACCATCACACATATGTAAATAGGATGAGTGGTAATTACCGACCGATACATAAAGTGATAGTAGTCATGAGAACAAACAACTTTCCCAAAGAAACTTTTTCTATACTCTTTCAGTTTTATCACAATGACACAATAGCCATATGAAATTCGGGGTTGTGAGCCGTGCGGGTGCTCTGCTCGCTAACTCTGGCACAGTACGATAGTTATGAGACAGAACGGCGTCATGCGGCTAACAGCTAAAAGCTAAAGTGAAAAGGTATAAAAAAATCTTTGCGAAACTAGTTTGTTATCATGAGTACAATCATGTGTTTTTGTATCGCTCACTAATTACTAGTCACCCAATATACATATGTGTAATGGTGTCAAGCCTTTATCCATGGGGGTAAGCAGAAACCTCAGAACACCACCTACTACGATCTGTACTTACTCCTTTTGCATCGTCCACGTTCATCCATCTGGTTACACACTGACGTCGGTTGCGAAACACCATTATAAACTATGATGTTCATCACGACTACTTCAAACGACCTAATGGGATCGGTTACATCGAGAGCTTAGTTATTTCAGAATTCGATGCATTCGGATACTTGATTGAGTTACGAAGTAAGTTATGGCAAGTGTTAGTTCGAACTCACTCACTTTAACCTACTTGTTATTAACGTATTTAGGTATAGCCAGCCAAGTGCGAGCCGGTCAGTATCCACAGGGGGTACCCTTAGTGTGTAGTCGCTTAGTTTTTAAGCAGTTTTTTATGCCCTGGCTGGAGGCCTTACACTCAAGGCAACAGAATAATCCGGTTAAGCAGACGACAACCTCCTAGGTTGAACTGCGAGATACCATAGACAAAAAAAAGGAGCCGGTCAGTATAGAATCACGTCTGATTAGTTTCGTTCCTTCAAATAGTTGTCAAATTCAGACCGTATTCTAGTCGGTCTTTAACGGGACTCTTTTGAAAGAGATCTTTTTTAAGCTGGCTATGATATTTTTAATAAAATAGATAATACTAACTCAAATACATCCCTATAAATTAACGGGATCCCACGCAGTATCTCAATTAAATAATGTTAAGAATTTCTCATGGACCGGAGAAACCAGAAAATCCTCCAATCTGGGAAAAGGGGTTCTTGATTGCACCAAGTTAAGCAGTCAAGATTATAATCTTCGTGCCCCTGTCCCTTGTTACTTGGGGTCGGAGCTACTCGTTTTTTTCATCCATTCTGCTCTCTCTCTGTCTTCCTCATTCAAGTTATGCATATTACAAACAAAAAAATAATGTTTCGCACAAATATAAAAATTGCAAATTAAAATCATGTCGCCTACACCTTGTGTCATACCGCGCTACTCAATAATTCATGGCCTTTTTATTACTTATTTTAACATTGAATGATGGTGAACATACCATAATACCGGTTCCGAGAAAGTGGTCGACAGAAATAAACCAATAAAAATTGATAGTGTAATATACCAACCGGGTTTATTTTTAGCTGGCTGTCGCGAGGAACCTTACCTTTTTGCTAGGAGTGGCTGTGATACGAACGGCAACCAATCAAGCTATATAAACCAGTTTATGTGGATCTCTCATGGTCGGCAATTTTATTCACAGCGAGGCCATGTTACACTCGAAATGTATTGCTTGATGTTTCGCTGGGGGTACGTTTAAGTCCTGTTCAGAAAGTGGTGCTTTGAAATCGAGCTAGAGTTTTATGGAGTCTAAAGAAGGTGATGAAAGAGCCATCATAGACGTTTTTAACTGAGACAAGTCGATTAAGTGGTTTCGTCTAGTCGATCTTTAAAGGACTTAAGAAAGTTTGATATGCAGTTGATTGACGCATCAAACATCATCAAATATATAAGATAAATAGGTAGATTTGCCCTACTGTGTCAAAAAATGGTCTGACTCCTTGACAAGAATGAATGATACCTACTGTCTCGTTCACTCCGGCTGAAAATGGAAACTATATTCTAAACCAGGATATGTGCTTATTTTTCTCGCTAAAAGCACTTTTTTTGCGTGACATAGCTGATGCTGGCCTTACAGCTCCTATTTAAAATGGAACTGGGCTGGTCACATCTGCCGCAGGTCAGATGAGCAATGAGCACAATAACCTCTCAATGGATACCAAATAGGCCCAAAAGGAGATGGTAGGATTTGATGGACTCTTTCTCAAAGGATTAACCTACAACCGCACTAGATCCCAAAAAAAATATAAGGAGGGAAGGGTCTTTGCTCTGCTGTAAGACAATTTGGGCTTATTATATAATAAAAATAGAAATGTTACGAGAGGAGCGGTGGCCCAGTGGTGGCAGCCCCGACTTACGAGCAGTAAGCCGTGGGTTCAAACCCGGGCAGGCGCATTACTTTGTGTAATTTATTTAATCACCGCTGCTCTCAAAACGGTGAAGGAAAACATTGTGAGGAAACAACATAGTGAAGGAAAAAATTAAACACAAAAGAAGCGTTAAGACAATATTTAAACTTAAAAGGCCAGAATAGACAAGACGAAATTTTTATTTTACGACACTGAAACCGTCAGTTTCAATTAAGAACTCCGCGGCATAAAAATTTAAAATATCAAAAAGTTTGAAATCTTTAATTTTTAATAAGCAGCATCTTTGAAAATAATTTATGACCGGATTTCTAAAGGTATAAACTATGAAAATGCATGTATTTTCTTTTTGTACGCTCTGCAGTCAGCTTTAGAGTATCATGTAGCTTTTTAATGGGTAAAGGTTAAAGTATTGAATTACGAAAGAGAAGATTCTTTTGATGATTTCTCAACGCGGTTATGACGTCCAAATTTTATATTTAACTTGCTATCTTCTCAACTTCGTCTGCGTCACATTTCCGTAGCGTAATATATGGCCTTCTTGGATAAATGACCACTAACACTGAAAAAATTTTTCAAATCGGACCAGTAGTTCCTGAGATTAGCGCGTTCAAGCAAACAAACAAACTCTTCAGCTTTATTATTAGTATATAGTATAGATGAAGTAAAGGATATAAATCTCGAAAGCTTAACAAGATTGTTGATATACAAGATAATGCGAATGTAAAAACAAGATAACATTTTGTTTGCAAATGAATTGCATGTTTTACAAGCCGTTTGACGTTGAAATGTATTTTTGTTTTCTTTTTTTCCGAAAGATAAGGAAATTATTGTTTAATGCTTTAGCAACGATGGTTGGTTTATGACAGCATTAATTTTTAACCTTTGTGTTTTCAAATAGGTACCTACCGGAATACTAGAGGAGAATCAATGGGAATCCCAAAAACCGAATGATAAAAAATGACATTAATTCGGCATTTTTCTTAGTTGTAAGTCACAGACATCATCATCATCATTTCAGCCGAAGGACGTCAACTGCTGGACATAGGCCTCCCCCAAGTGTAGCCATATTGACATAAGGGGGGTTTTGCCATAATCGCCACGCTTGACAGGCAGGTTGGCAATCGCAGTACGGTTGTTACAAAATCACAGACAACGCTGCTGCCCATTCTCTGGAAAGTCCCTTAGTCGCCTATTATGACACCCACGGGAAGATATGGGAGTCACAGACATAGCGATAAAGTAAGTGAACTGAACCTTACTATTTTAATTGACCAAATAAATTTATTACCCTGTATATAACCTTTGTTTCCACAATCATTTACAAAACACACTCCCGCATAATCACAAACAATAAACTCAAACATTTTATCTGCTAACACATTAATAAAACAACTGCTAAACTCCAAAGTGATAGTTCAAAATCGTAATAAAATTAGAACCCTGTATAATCTCGTTATTTGTGTTATAATTGAATGCATAGATGAGGCCGAAAGGGTCACGTTAAGTAGAACTTAGTTCATTTACATACTAACGATTATTATTTTACTGTGGCATGTGTTTTGAATATGTATTTACTTTAAACGTTTAATTCAACGGAGCAATTACTTTTGGACAGCGTTTTTTAAACTTTTTGACATAGTGTAATTGAACATGACGACTCTATGTTTTTAGATCATCATCATCATCAGCCTATAATGTTCCCACTACTGGGACACAAGCCTCCTCTCTATGAGAGAGAGTGGGCTGTAATCCACTACGCGGGCCCAGTGCGGGTCGGTGGATGTCACATGTCTTCGAATTTTTAGTTCTAGCACATGCCGGTTTCGTCACGATGTTTTCCTTCACCGCTTTTGACAGCAGCGGCGATGAAATAAATTACAGATGGGTTCGAACCCAGGCAAGCTTATTACTAAGCTTGCCTGGGTTCGAACCCACGGCTTACCTACTGTTTGTTAGTCAGGGCTGCCACCACTGAGCCACCGCTGCTCTCCGGGCCACCGCTGCTCTCTGTTTTTAGATACATTTGTCAAATAAAAATGCTTAATTACATTCAGTAGTCTCGACTGATTTAAAAAAAAAGTCCATTCGATATCTCTATCACTGTCACTTTAAAAGACTGCGTGGTTGGTCTAGTGGCCGCAAGCGCGACTGCTAAGCATGAGGTCCAGGGTTCAATTCCCAGTTCGGGCAAAGTATTATGGGGTTTTCCCATTAGGAATTCCTCAGTAGCAGTCACGCAGTATGGATTTATGCCTAGTTTATGGCACAGGGCTCGCCCCTATTACATGGGATTTAAACATGACTAGCGAAATGTGAGTGTACAATTAGGTACACCTTTGCCTAAACCTTCGGGGATTAGAGGCGTGATATTATATTAATGACTGTTTTTATCACTGATCTTGAACATTTTGCCTATTAAATCAAACTTTTTTTTTTTATTGTCTATAGGCCCGCGCTTGACCACTATCTCACCTGATGGTAAGCGATGATGTGGTCGACGGTGAAGCACGCTTGCCTAGAAGAAACCTATTCACTCTTGACTTAAAGACCCCTAGATTATAGCTATCGGGAAACACAGACTCCGGCAGGGAATTAAAAAAAACCTGATCTATTTTTGTTATTCAATTCGATAACTTTTCTTTCTATCGTTCGATTTATGATTTGCCACAGATAAAGGACAGTAAAGCACTTTAGCCGACAGTTTTGATAGGTATTGCAGGGGTTCTTAAAGTGCCTATCGATAATAACAGCTTGGCTGGACAATAAACTGTTTCAGGTCAAGAATCGAACCATTTCTCTTTCAGTACCTAGCAACTATTGTAGTGTAGTACAGTACTAGTAAATATAGGGGGTGGAAGGCATACCGACGCAAAAACGGCTACTACATACTCAGTGTATCATTTTGATCTCTACTAAGATAAGACTGATAAGGTTAAGTTAAAAAAAAAAAAAATATAAATAAAATAATTAATTTATAAAAATAATCCTGTAGATTGTTTATTTACAACTACTGTAGGGACATTAATAATATACCAGGCCCCTCAGAAAGTATTGCGAAAAAAAGTTTTTATATATGGGAGACTGGCCAGTTATTATGTTTTTCGAAAATATGATTATTTATAAGTAAAAATAAGTAAGTTCCAATTTCAAAATTTCCCTCCACATTTTTTGCGAGTTAATTCAAAGTATTGTGTCTCACTGAAATATGGATCTGCGCCGGGAACATTTTAGAGCTATGATTTTATACGATTTCAAGTGTCGCCTGAAACCGGATGAATCGTACGATAGACTTCAAATGGCATTCATGGATGAAGGCCCTTCCAAGGCAACCGTGTATCGTTGGTATAACGAATTCAAGCGCGGTCGACCAACTTTGGGGGATGACGAAAGAAGCGGTCGCCCTTTGACGGCTGTTACCGAAGAAAACGTGCTAGCAGTGAAAAATTTAATCCAAGACAATAGGCGAATTACATATCAGGAGATTCAACACATATTGAAGATTGGATCGGGAAGCGTTCACGAGATTCTACACAGCCATCTTCGCGTGAGGAGGATAGTATCACGCTGGGTGCCGCACAACCTCACCGATGCTCAGAAGCAGGCCCGGGTGGAATGGTGCCGTGATATGCTTAACAAATTTGAAGCAGGCTCGTCTCGGCGTGTTTACGACATCGTTACAGGTGATGAGTCCTGGATTTATCAATACGACCCAGAAACCAAGCGCCAGTCGACTGTTTGGGTGTTTCAAAATGAGCCAACGCCTACCAAAGTGAAGCGATCTAGAAGCGGGGGTAAGATTTTGATCGCTAGCTTTTTTAATTTGACTGGCCACTTGGTATCAATTCCCTTACGGGATCAAAGAAGCATTAATGCCGAATGGTATACTTCCAAATGTTTGCCAGAAGTTTTCTCTGTTATAAGCAACAAGCGACCAAACACAGGGCTCCGCGGGCTACTGCTCCACCACGACAATGCACCTGCGCACACCGCACTCAAAACGAGGGACTTCCTGGACAGCACGCCAGTCAAACTCCTGGGTCACCCTCCTTACAGCCCTGATCTAGCACCGTGTGACTTCTTTTTATTCCCAAAAATAAAAAATCAGCTCAAAGGGATACAATTTTCGTCGCCGGAAGATGCGCTGGCTGGGTTCGAGCAGGCTGTAAACGAGGTGTCTGCGGCGGACTGGAAAAAGTGTTTTGAAAACTGGTTTAGGCGCATGAATCTTTGTATAGAGGCTGGTGGAAAGTACTTTGAAAAGATTTAATAAAAATATATGTACGTATAGAACAATTTTTTTTAGTTTCGCAAAACTTTCTGAGTGTCCCACGTATTAATAAGAAAGAAATAAATAAGTAATTAAATCGAAGATCATTGTTTTATTGTAAATATAATAAATGTGAATTACTTTTTCGATTTTCTATATAACTGCACACGATTATATAATTCACATACCCTTACAAAGAGGGTCCAAAGAGAACCACGAACAAAAGAAACACTGTTTAATGCTTCCTATCTCATTTTCTCCCACGTTAAATCTTATGAATGTATGTGTCTGTCTCTTTTTACTGTCGCTTTTTCGTTTCATCAAATTTCAAATCACAACCATGATAAAGAAGTTTTCACTTCTAAAACTGCTGTTTCCTACAAAAGTACACTACCTAAACGGGCAAAATGTATATGAAAAGCAGTTTTTTTATATTTACCAATGAAAAATTTCTATGGGGTTCAGAATTACATTCTGAAAATGTAGTACTTGATTGTTATGGCGTCGGTGTCCGTTCCACCCTGTATAGTACTTCATAACTTGGTATCATGCATAAAACCTGAAACCTACCAAAAGAAAACTTCATCATCATGTTAAAACAAAAGAACATTTTTTTAAAGCTGTTCGGACTTATAAAAAAGAACAAAAATATGAATGACTTCATTGCATGGATATTGAAATTCCCAGACATGTATAAAATAACACATAAACATCAAATCATTTCCGTAAACAAAAGCTTATACAATGTTTCAGTATAACGTTCTATCTTCAAAACAAACATTACAACATCATTTTACAAGCCCACAAAGTCTCTATTACATTGAGTAACGCTGACCAAAAACTACTTCTAAGGAAAAGTAAAAATAAGTAAATCGTAAAACCTAAAGTTTATCTCTTCCGAAACAAGTCAATCGACTGACTTCAACATAAATAAAGGTTTGATTCACGCGAGACACAACATAAACAGGGACATAGAGTAATAAAACTGTGGAGAAGCGAACGTAAAGGACGTACTATTATAAAAATTAAATTTTAAGTCCGCTTATCCCATCCCCATCCCGTCCCCATCTTCTTTTTTTGTTAGCCTGTCAATAATTGTCTTACTGCTGGGCAATGGTCTCCTCTTTCTCCTTCCAAACCTCTCTATCTTGTGCGATCTCTGACCATGTTCGCCCCGCTAAGAAGATCGCTTGCACCATAAACGACAAAAATATTTAAATCATTATTCCATCTCTGTCATCTTCAAACCATAGACAGCATCGGAACAACGGTTTTAAATACTTTCATAACAAGTTTGATATTACAGAGTGTCGCCGTCGTGTCATCGCGTGTCACTTACACATATTGTTGAAATTAACACACGGGTAAATGCTGTACCTACTTAGTCTTTTTTTTTCTAATTCCCACCTTTATACCAGCGAGTTTGTACGAGTCAAAATGGGGTAATTTTTGTAAATGGTCGAACCTAAAAGCGCAGCACGTGATGAAATAATCCTCAAAGCGTATCCCCCCCGCCTGATTGTAGCAGTGAAGATAGCGCGCGTTCGGAACGAAAGTTTCGCTTCTGTAAATTCTTATTCTATGACAAAGCTAACACGTTGTCTCGATCGGGGTCGATAGTGAAGATTAGAACGATTGAGTTCAAGTCATTCCGGCTACTTGTAATGCATTGTTCTGTTTTGTATCACTCTAGGATAGATAATAATACTAAAGTATTAATGGTTTGCCTGTCGTTTGTGGACGGAACGTTAGTTCTCTTGAGTTAGGCTTTGTAATGATATCGAGGACTTTGTGGGCAATGATAGACTAACGAGACTGCTTTGAATATCGCGTTTGTGATTATTGATCGTGGTTCCTGTTTATTTGAGTTTGATATCTCTGTTCGCAAGATCAATGATGGTAAATCTGTTCGCGACCTCGTTGTGTGTCAAGCTCGATATTAAAATATACCGTTCCTTCGAGTAATTCCAAAGAAAAACATAAGTAGAACCATCAACAATACATCAGGCAGTGTATTGTTGCTGGTTTTTTAGTTTTGTTTTTAAACGTTACTTTAACTTAAGCTAAGAATAAACAAGCAAAAAAAAATTAAGCAAATAAAATGTAAATGTGACACACTGACATGTTACAACTTTAAACAGCATTTATAAATTAGGAAAAAAATGGAAAGGAATGTGCAGAAAGGCAAATAACTTTTTGAATAAAATCATAAAAACGGAATAACCAATTTCGATACGGCTTGAATTGTTCGCAAAAAGTAATCCTACCCGTATTTTTCACAACGCAGAAAATATTTTTCCCCTTCCTAAAATAAATTGTCAACTTTCATGCAGGGCAGGTTGGCAGCTTATATTTTTAAACCGTCAATTATAGCGGCACAAATGACATACTAGGAAACGATGTTAACTAATGGAGACCGGAAAAAAATATTAGTGGGTGTAAATAACTACTGAGTGGATGGGTCTTCGCGACTTGCGAGAATGGAAATCATCATCTCCTTAGCCTTTTCCCAAACTATCTTGGGTCGGCTTCCAGTCTAACCGGATGCAGCTGAGTACCAGTATTTTACATGTAGCAACTGCGTCTGAACTCCACAATCCATTAACTGGGTAATATGATTTTTTGGCTTCTGACTACTCGTAACGACTTTCAAAGATCTACAAAATAATGACAGCCGGGACCAGCGGCTTAACGATCTTTCCGAGGCACGGAGGAAACTCGGTATATTGTAATTATATACCGAGTTTCAACCGAGTTTCCTTACCGGATGAATGACCATAATTATTATGGTCATTCATCCACGGACCAACCTCGGCAAGCACGGCTAACCTCAAAACTCGACCCGGGCGGCTATTATTATTTAGACACGAGCTCCTCTGAAAATACAGGGTTTGCTTTTAGTGACTGACAAAACTTTTAGAGGTATTGTTGGTAATTGGTCAATTCTACCAGAATACGACGCAGCTTAAAAAGAGGGTTAATATTATTGTTTTGGAAGTAAGGCATATTCCATGAAAAAAAAAACCGATCAGCGGCTGACCGTTTCAGTTTATTCACATGAACCCAATTTTAAATGTCCATTGTTTTTATTTTTTTCTAAAACTAAATCTCCTTAAGTTTAGCTCCAACCCGCCTGATGAGAAGCGATGATGCGGACTAGGATGCAGCACGCTTGCCTAGAAGAGACCTGGAACTCTTGTGGCGAGAATGTCCAATGTGAATAAAGAAGTTCGTCTTACTTTGCAATTATTAGATTTGTTTTATTTTTATCTTTACAGATTTATAGTCTAACTTTTAAAATTTACCAGATTTGCGTTATCAATTACTGGTTGAAAGTAATTGTTACTTATTGCGTAACTAGTTTAAGCCCGCGACTTCGCTTGCGGGTTGCTATAGCACCGTAATCCCCTGATCGCAGCAACCGCCCGTTACGAACCCTCGCGCATTAGTACAGTACGTCGTCCGAGGCATACCCTCGTCACTCCCGATGATGCTATCACACTCCTCCAGGAGAGTAGTAAAGACACTACAACTTTTAAAAACTTCAGACACAAACCGCCGTCTTTCCGACCTCGCCGTCGAGGTCCGTCTCGACGTCCCGGTCCATGCCCTCCGCGACCCTCGCTCGAGCCAGCCCGCGATGCTGTGCCAGTAGTTTTAAATAATGATATCATTCAGATCCAGCCTGTCCCCATGCAGTCCTCCCACAGCGACGCCCTAAGCCGAGGCTCGTACCCCACAGGGGGTGCCCTTAGCGTGTAGTCGCTCAGTTTGTAAGTTTTTATGGCCTGGCTGGAGGCCTTACTCTTAAGGCACCCACAGGATAGTCCGGTTAAGCAGACGACAACCTCCTAGGTTGAACAGCGAGATGCCATTCACAAAAAAAAGCGGGTTGCTATCCAACGTGGCAATGTCATAAGTGCGCAGAAGCACTGCCATGCTTCTGGGCACTCTTCCTATTGACAACGATGTGGACGAATTTTTTGATGCCCTATAATTCATTTCCCATTTTGATACTAGTACATATTTTTATTATTATTTTAGATCTGTAAATAATGTACGTACTTAATTAAAATAAATATCCATTATAAATTATCGCATATTTTAATATTAAAATGCAAAAACTGGTATCAAGCCTGTGGGAACCAAATAGCAAAAGCATGTTTTCTTATCATATAACAGTTATTACAGTGAGTCTACTAAATAAAAATTACAAATGAATTCAATTTGAACATTATGATTACACGAAACATGGTGAAGTAAATTCTGTAAAGACGATAAAATCAACAGCCGATTGAAATGCCATTCATGAATATCTAGCATATCTGTTTGGTATGTGAAGATTTACATAAAATAAACCCACACAGATATTTGCACCTTAACTTGTATGTTATTTCGGGAAGATATTTGTGTTGAATATTTTGTGGAGTTTTAAATCATTGAAATCTAGATGAATGGGTTTGATGATAAACTATATTTTTGTCTATTTATGGCCTCCCGCAAGGTGGACCGTGTGAATTTTTTGAATGCGAAAAGGACAATATGAATCGACGCGTACGCATCGGCTGATATAATAATATACGTATATGTTTATGCACATACCTACATTACAAATATGAATTTTACTTTAGACCGTCAACATAATAGATACAGATCCATATTTTTGTGCAAGTAAGTATATTTTTTTTCTTTTTAAAAAAAAACTTTGCCTCACTTTAGGAATATCTCCTGTATCGTGGGTGCGTTTGCAAATATTTAAACTCACATACACAAACAGCCAAACCCGGAACAACTATCTGTAGGCTATAATGATATTTGTTCCGTGCGGGGATCGAACCCGCGACACGCAGCGCAGCAGTCGATCGCTCAACCACTGCGCCAACCGTGTTGTCAAAAAGTACAAAAGTACTTAAGAACTACACCACAAAAATTTAAATCAAACGTAATGAGCTTGCTTCTTATTTTGATCTTCCATACAACCATGTACTTACACGAGAGCAAACTTGCGAGCATAAACAAGTTACACAATAAGTAACAATTACTCCAAACCAGTAATGACAACGCAAATCTGGCCTATTTAAAAAACACCGGCCACTGATGATAACCATTTCTTCCTGAAAAGCATTTACTACCAACCTGTTTCACTCAAATCTCTTTGCAAATAGATCCTCCTATGTTAAATGAAGCAGGAAGAAATCAGCTCAGTCAATTATCCTGTTCATCAATGTCAATCTCATTAGCATAGTGTCCTACCTTGTCTCCTACTTTAAAATAGATTGATAGTACTCCGATAACGGCCTCTGATTGGTTTTCAATGTTCGTTCCAAATGTAAAATTAAATCAGGATTTGAAGATATATTTAAAATCGATGGAGTGGTTGATTCAATAAAAGGTTCAAAGCTAATAGCTGTGGTATCGATTTTCTTGGAAAGGGAATTTCTTAGTACTGGCTTTAGTGTTACTGTTAAAGCTATTTTGTGTTCTATAAAACGGATCGAACGTGTTGATTCTTGTCGTTCTTAGCATCCCAAATAATTTTAGCATACCTCGTTTTTACACATCTACTTTATAAGACAGTCTCGCAGTCACTTTGGTCATCAAACACTTTCTAGCTTTTCACACAAAACATCTATCGTAGCTTTGACTGTTCTTTATTCAAAGTGATTTAAAAAATGATTAGACCGACCTTTGGAATTTTTTTCGTACAAAAATTTGATCTCGTACATTTTCGATTTTGAGACATGAATGCCACCTGAAAAGCGGGCCGCCTGACACTAGACAAAGCCACTAGTTACTAAGCAGTAATAAGTATTTGATTAGAATTTTCTTCATCTTCTTCCGTCTCATCATCACCTGCCTAGCCTTATCCTAAATGATCTTGGGGTCGGCTTCAAGTCTAACCGGATGCAGCTGAGTACCAGTATTTTACATGAAGCGACTGCCTATCTGACTGTTAATATTTGAATGTCCTTGGCTTCATTCCTCGATTTACTTCTTTCAATATTCATGTTTGACGGAGAATATTATCTTGCAAATATTACCTAGGATATCTACCTAGCTTTTAAATCAGCGTACCTATTCAATTATCTCTACGGAATAATTCACTATTCTGAACCGAAGAACTCAACTAAAAAACCATTCGCTTAGCATCACTATCACGATAGCTGGAGCTCAAGTGGGACCGGGCTCTTATCTCACCTAAGATATTCCAAAAGCTTTTAGATTTTAAAAACGGGCTCACCCAATCTAAATTTATGCATTGCAATGCCAATCTTCGTGAGATCTAGGTAGTATAGTAAGTGGTGTGAGTACCTACATTAGCCGAAATAACGTGACTGAAAATCAGCATGCGTACTTTTTCAATTTATAGTTGCCAAAAATTGCGCTTTGTTTGGAGAAAGCGTATTATAGATATTTATTAGTACTTGTAAAAATTCTGCTGGAATTTCGAGATTTAGAAGTTTTTTATGCAAACTACGCACCGTATTTTCGGCTTCATGCGTTACTGGTATTTAAAAATTCATAAATGTCATGAAAACGCATTACTTTGCGTCGCATAATGCTGGTTGGTGAGTTATAAAAATAGCTACTGAATATTTAGAAGAGTGAATTTCTGCACCAAATTATGCCACGTAATTTTCGGCAAGTGTATCCCTGGACAAAAGGCTTTCAGTACCTATTTTTAGTACGAGAATTTCTGAATAAGTCATAATGTTTCCCAGTTCATGATGTCTGGGTTATCGACCCGGGGCCGAAGCTTGAATAATTTATGTCACTAGCAGTAGTAAGTGCATTTGTGTATGTGTATTATTGAGCTAGGATCGGAATAAGTAGAGTATTTTTGCCTAAACTTAAAGGCAGTAAGTAACACATGAGTTATACAGGGTGTAACGGAAAGGGTATATACATACTTAAGGGTGTGCTACAGACCATCAAACTGAACATGTTTCTCTGCAAAGAAACATAGTAATAACGAAAAAATTATCTGCTGTCCTATAGAAAATTTCAATACCTATTCGACCAAATGTATGGGGCAGCTGATATTTTTTTCGCTATGACGATTAATATATATATATTCCCTTAAGTATGTATATACCCTTTCCGTTACACCCTGTATATGACTACATAACGTAACATCACGCCTATAATCCCCAAAGGGTTAGGCAGAGGTGTACCCATCGGTACACCCAAATTCATATTTATATTCATTTATTTTACACTAGCACTTCACTCGCGACTTCGTCCGCAAAAATTGTTATTTAATGTAGCCTATGTTACTCTGTAAAGATGTAGCTTTATAATGGTGAACGAATTTATAAAATCGTTTTTATGGTTCCGTTCCCGAAGGATCAAACGGGACCCTGTTACTGAGATTTCACTGTCCGT
Source organism: Cerastis rubricosa (assembly GCA_949152445.1). Taxonomy (NCBI): domain Eukaryota; kingdom Metazoa; phylum Arthropoda; class Insecta; order Lepidoptera; family Noctuidae; genus Cerastis; species Cerastis rubricosa. The sequence goes on along the minus strand of OX424542.1, from coordinate 8,018,749 downwards.
CCATCCGTCAGTCGGTCACCAGGCTGTATATCATGAACCGTCATAGTTAGTCAGTTGAAATTTCTACAGATTATATATTTCTCTTGCCGCTATAACAACATATACTAAAAACAGAATAAAAAAAATATTTAAGGGGGCTCCTATACAAAAAAGTGAATTATTGCTCGTTTTCATAAATTATGGTACGGAGCTCTTCGTGCGCGAGTCAAACTCGCAAAAGGCCGTAAAAAAAAAACCTTGTAAAAATAACCAACTGTGGTTATTTTTACAAGGTTAAAATTTTTAAAATATCTGTGGCTCGAGTGTCAAACTGACGGGACAAATTTTTTCACAATTTTTACTTAAATTAATTTAAAATAATACAGAAAACCGATTAAACCAACAAAATAATGAAAAGAAGGAAAAAAATATCTTGTGTGTGTACACAAAACCGGATCTGACTAAACAAAAATGAAAAAATCCTTTGAAAAAATAAAACGTCATATTTGTCACCAATGCTAACCCGACACCGAACCAGACTTCAAGAAGATGCACACCCAACATCTCCGGGCTCGTCGCTGAGCTCCGCCTCGCAGCCGCCGGGATGCGCCACATCCGTGTGCGCTGCGTCGCCGGTCGCTGCAGTTGCGTCGAGCTCCAGCGACGAGTTTTTCTCCCCGCCGTCGACGCCATCACCACCACGACGACGAGGAAGAGGACGGCCACCAGCGGGCTTGGGACCTCGAGGCCAACAGGCCCCGAACAGGGTCCCCGCTGCCGGTGGAAATGTGTCGCGCATGCGATGGACTCAGTCCATTAATGAGAACGTCATGCGCGCATATTATGGGGCTACTGAGGGGGGAAGCAACTTGACTGCGTACCGTGGTCGGATGCTCTCTCTGTTTCAGGTGCTTGAACCAGCTGTCAGCGTGTCGGCGCAGCGACTATCGGATCAGGTGCGGGTCATCCAACGTAACCATATGTTGGATGACACTGTACTTGATCGACTACGCCTCGACTCACGGAGTAACCCAGTTACGCCTGCTTCGCCAATGATCGCGACGCAGATGCAGAATGTATCCAATGCTTCGCCGCGATCCGATTGCGGTGGTGAAGAGGATGTTGACGAAGTTATAACCGTGAGTACCCAGTGCAACGCACAACTGAGGAGCGCTTTGGAGGTTGCGTTCCGAGAGTATCGCTCCACACCGCCTGAACTTAGACCACGTTTACCTCGTTTGCCTATGCACAAGAAAAACAAGGCGCTGGTGTGTACTCTAGATTCGCTGCTGTCAAACTGCTTTGACAGCAGCGAAGACCTTGCTGATACCCACTCAATATTGTACTGCGCAGCCGTAGCGGCATGTCGTGTAGCTCACGTCAAATTTCCTGACAGTAACCAAGCTACACGACCAAAATTAGCTGTTCCAGCTTGGCAGTGCAGGATTGAGCGGCGTATCGGTGAGGCTAGAGTACTCATCGGCAAGTTAATCTGCTTCAGGGAGGGCAATACTCGCCCTAGAGTGATGCGCTTTGTGAGGCGGGCGTTCTCGGGAACTGACATTAGGTCTCGTGATTATTTGGCCTGCGTCACAGAGCGTATCGACTTCCTGAAGCAGAAGATCTGTGCATGGGCAAGCCGTATTCGTAGGTACAAGCGGCGAGTGGAGCGGTACACTCAGAATCGCACATTCAAAAGCGATGAAAGGTGGGTATATAGGGCTTGGGAACGACCAGACCAAGGGGTGACTGACACGCGCCTGCCGGATAATGACGCCATGTGTTCGTTCTGGCGCAGCATCTGGTCGGTGCCTGTCAGTCACACTGAGGGCGATTGGACCCGGGAGGTTGAACAAGCGTGTGATCCAATACCAGAAATGGGGGCAATTATCATCAGCTCCCAAGACGTAGCTCGTGCAGTCCGTCCGTTACCAAACTGGAAATCTCCAGGGCCGGATGGACTGCATAACTTCTGGATCAAATGGTTCCAAAGATCGCACGCTCGCTTGGCGTCCCAGTTTCAATCAGCCTTAGAGTCAGGGTCGCTGCCACAGTTCCTGACGACAGGCATTACCCACCTGCTCCATAAATCAGGTAGTACTGCGGAGCCCAAAAATTATAGACCTATTACTTGCTTACCAACGGTCTATAAAGTTCTTACATCCATTTTGAGAGCTAAAATTAACCAACATATTGAGAGTAATTCCATCATCTCTCCCTCTCAGAATGGATGTAGGAACGGGTCCCGTGGTACTAAGGAGCTGCTCCTCATTGATATGGCCATTAGCCAACAGGTTCGCCGCTCCCGAAGGCATCTGTCTACATGTTGGATAGATTATAAGAAGGCCTACGACTCAGTTCCGCATACATGGCTCATGAGGGTGCTGGAGTTGTACAAGATAGATGCAACTCTACGCGCCTTTCTTGAGTCGTGTATGGGGCAATGGAGGACAGCCCTTCGCTATCCAGGATGTCGACAAATGCAGAGGAACAGCGAACCAATAAGGATTGAGCGTGGTATATTTCAGGGTGATAGTCTGAGTCCATTGTGGTTTTGTCTAGCCTTGAACCCTCTTAGCACACTGCTGGAAGGTTCAGGTCTAGGCTATCGGTTGAGGAGAGGTGGTCAGGTCATATCTCACCTTCTTTACATGGATGATCTGAAAATCTTTGCCCCCAACAATTTGCAACTGATGAAGCTACTGAAGGTAACTGAAAGTTTCAGTAGCGCCATCAGGATGGAATTTGGTGTGGACAAATGTGCAGTCATGCATGTGAAGCGAGGGGAGATTACGGAATCCGTGGGAACTCAACTCTCGGATTCCGTACACCTTAGATCCCTCTCCTCAACAGAAACCTACAAGTATTTGGGTATGTCGGAAGCATTAGGCATCAATACTGCTGACATGAAACAATCGTTGAGGGAACGTTTCTTTGGCCGCCTGAATAAGGTGCTAAGCAGTCTTTTGTCAGGCGGAAACAAGGTGCGCGCCTTCAACGGTTGGGTCATGCCGGTTTTGATGTATTCTTTCGGCATACTCAAATGGACTCAGACGGAACTTGATGCCCTGGATAGGAGGGTCCGCGTACTGCTGACCGCAAATCGGATGCATCACCCAAGGTCGTCGGTGATGAGACTGTATATCCCGCGGAAGTGTGGTGGTCGTGGCTTCTTAAATGCTAAGACCCTGCACAACCGTGAGGTATGCAGTCTCAGGGAATACTTCTTAGCAGTCGACGTGGGGATGCACCGAGATGTGGTCTCAGTCGACAAGGGCCTTACCCCGCTCTTCTTGGCTAACGAGAACTGGCGCAAGCCTGTAGTATTAGACACTAATGACCGCAAGGAGGTATGGCAGAGCAAGGTGCTTCACGGACGCTTTTACCAGGCCTTACACGGGCCCGATGTAGACTTCTTAGCGTCTGTATCCTGGCTGCGTTTCGGTGACCTCTTCGGGGAAACTGAAGGTTTTGTCTGTGCAATAATGGACGAAGTTATGCTGACGAATAACTACCGGAAACATATTATGAAGGACGGGACGGTGGACGTGTGTCGGGCATGCCACCGTCCGGGTGAGTCCATCAGACATATTATTTCTGGTTGTTCTCGTCTGGCTAACGGAGAGTACTTGCATAGACACAACCTTGTTGCCAGGATTATCCACCAGCAACTTGCTTTGAAATACAACCTTGTGGAATCAGAAGTGCCATACTATAAGTATGCGCCCGACCCAGTTCTCGATAATGGTAATATCACGTTGTATTGGGATCGACCTATCGTCACTGACAGGACTATTGTTGCCAATAAGCCTGACATTGTGGTGATAGATCGATTGGAGCGTCGCGCAATGATTGTTGATATAACGGTTCCACATGACGAGAACCTCGTGAAAGCAGAGAAAGATAAGCAATTCAAATATCTAGATCTGGCTCGCGAGGTTGTCGACATGTGGGATGTGAATACAGCAGTCATTGTGCCGATAGTCGTGTCGGCCAATGGCTTAATTGCCAAAAGCCTCGATCAACATCTTAGTAGGCTTTCGCTTGGCAGCTGGATCAAGGGCTTGATTCAGAAAGCAGTACTTCTGGACACGGCACGTATTGTTAGGAGGTTCCTCTCTCAAGAGCCCTGACCACCGGTAGCCCGGACCCTGTTCCCGATGCTGGTGGGCTACTATTTTTTATATTTTTAAATGTTTTTTTATACAATTTTGTAAAAATATTTAAAAATGTAAATTATATGTGATTAAAATGAATAAAGGAACCAACTGTCACTCTTGTCCTTGCTGTCAGCTATCAGATGCATCCGGTAAGACTGGACACCGACATAGTTGCGGAAAAAGGCTAGGCAGATAGGGACTTGCCCTTCAAGTTTATGCAAAAAATATCAAACTATTTCAATATCTGATAATGATTAATATTTAATGGTCCCTTCGGTTATGAACTGCAATACGGACTGGGTTACATAACTGACAGCCGGTGGGCGGTTACCCATACAATGCTGTTCTGCATTTTTTATTTGATTTCAAACTGTCTGTGGTTTTGTCAGCGGGGAAATCTGGTTGCTGGAATTTTGCCTATGTTCTGATATTTTATTGATAACGTTGGTGAACCTTTTTTGTAACAATGGTTATTTATTGATATTGTTGTATGTAGGTAATATTTGGAATTACTGCTCTGATTGCAAAAAATATGCTTTTAATCCTCGGGTGTCATAGGCTACATTTGAAACGACTCCGTGGGTTAATTTCCGTACATAACGAGAGCGCAGCCGCGGGTATAAGCTAGTCTTTGAAAATTTAATATATTGATTTGAACAGAAACAAAAGATAATGCAATGCAATGTCTTACGCCCAATTTCATGTATGGCCTCATTAACCTCCATTTTTTTTTTGTCTAAACCACATCTATTTCATTCATGATGCTATCATTCATAGTTGTTTCATATTTCTAATTTAAATACCTTGTATATCAACAAAGCATTTTAAATAATCTCATAAAAGCTAACTAATTGCTCTCATTTACCATACTCCGCTGGTTCTTAAAAGAAAACCAACGTAGATGCAAGCAACAGAAACAAGATTACAAGCAACTCGTTTAAAATTGTTTATATTATAAAACTGTATTTCAAAGTGAGCATCACTTAGGATCTAACTCCGAAGCTAGTTTAAATTAAGCGGAATATTTCAACCTCTTTTAAGGAAACTCCTCAAGTACTTTTCTTGAAAATTAATGTAAAGTGTAGATTCATTACACCAGCTTTTACCTCAAGAAGAGCTGAGCGATAAATAATGAAGATATTGACAAAACAAAATGGCTTCTTCCAAAAAGAACGTATTTCTCGCATTAAAAATCAGTTAGTGAAATTAAAAAGGAATTCTGGTTAAAACATTTTTTGGCTTAAGGTTAATGTTTTCTGTGAATTTCTGACTCATTACGTTGTTTGCTTAAGTGGTACTGACGACTAATTTCGAGACCGATCCGTATTCTGCATATCAAATACGGAAGATCAACGTGAACGATATGCATGGTGCGTACTATAAACGTAATTGTGTCTGCTTTCATTATCCGAAATCATTTTGAGGGAATTACGGGAATTTTGAGGTAATTATGGGGCTGTGATTTGTAGATCTTTGACTGTCGTTACAGGTAGTCAGTGTCCCGAAAGTCTGACAAACAGTCTTAGCAAGGACCATCATATTACAGTACTAACTGGGTTGTGGAGATCAGGTAGGCAGTCGCTCCACGTAAAATACTGGTATTGAGCTGCATCTGGTTAGAGTGGAAGCCAACTCCAACACGGTTTGGAAAAATCTAGGCAGATGATGAGGGAATTCATCTTCTGTGCCATGTGTAATACGAGGGCACCAGTGGTAGCCGCATATTTTCAAGCCTAGTACGGGATGTCCCTCCAGATGGACCGACTACCTGAAAGTAGTGGCTTGGTCAGACTGGATGCAAAAATCACTGTGTCGTAACTGATATAGCACAGCTTAGGAGAGGCTCATAGACTGAGTATTGAGTTGATTGATGCAGTGTAACATAGTGAAAGAAATTTTCCTTGAAACTGTTATTTTTCTGTCTATCTCTATCTATGCCTTCTAATCACATAGGTTATTACAGAGCTTTAAAATTGGTTTGTATCGCCATTTGAATGCCTCTCCATTTTCATCACACTTTGATTATATTCGTCTGTAATAATCTTTGCTTAAACGATAATACAACTACGGAAAATCGCAATGACCGTTTTCAAGGCCGAGGTTTTCTTCGTGAGCTAATAGGTATTTCACTTGAATAGCAACCATGAGATCATCATCTAATTGAAATTCATGATTCTACAAGGCTATACCAGAAACCATAACTAATACTTTTACAAAAAACCATCAAGTAAACAAACCCGCTTTTTATGTTCAGCTACTAATAAAATAGCGCATTAAACAAACCTTCTGCGCGCACTATTCATGTAAATTAGGATGAAAGAGCTCCACATAACGGCTAGGAAGACGGTTCGAACCAAGGCTCCGTTGGCTTTTTAGCCTAAGTACAGAATAATGAAAATGTGGGAGAGAGGCGTCGAAGCGATGAAAAAAAGATGAAATGAAGAAATTTGCTGATTTCAATATACGGGTTCGGTATTAAGGCCTTTTGTGGTTTAGTAGGTAGTTTTGGCTTTGCTATTTTTTACTAGTAATATTAATAAAACTCAAATAGAATCAAATTTTTTTGTTCTTAGTATAGTACTTGAGAATTAATATTTTGAACCTGATGCTGTAAATAGTTGATTCTAGGACTAGTTTTTTTAACTTTGTTCCGCACTAGGCATTTTATTTTAGTTTTAGTGTATCATTTAATATTTTTTCTGCAGATGAATATGAATTTGTCCATGTAAATAAATTAAATGGAGATCTGTTGAATGTACTTCGAAAACATTTTACAAATTGGTGCTAAACAAAAAATACTTTTACGCATCAATGCCGTATTTGATCTTGGTACGCCTAGTTTATTATTATCCCGTCGATTACGAATATAAACGTCAGATAGTTTTTTAAATAGATTAGGATTGGTTTTTATAAAATTAGCTATTTCCTAAATAAATGAGGAAGGAAGACATAAAATGTTATATTTAATAAAATACTCTTTGCAAATATCAGTTACTTTCAAACCAAACATAGCCCTAATACACCTTTTTTGTGACTTAAAAATGAATTTATTTATTAGTAAAGTTTCCCCAAAATATAACTCCACACCTCAATATGGAGCCGACAATACCATGGTAGGCAGTTATAAGCGCATTGGTACTTATAATAGGTTTTAATTTATAGAGGGCATAGGCAGAAGATCATACTCTTTTATTTAATTATTCTGTGTGTGCTTCCAGTTCAGACGTTTGTCAATGGTTACACCAAAAAAATTATCCGTGTTAGTGGCCGTTATTAGTAATATTCACAACAAAGTAACTCCTTCAACTGTTGACACGATAAACAAAGCTAAACGTGAAGCTGTCGATGAGACCATTAATGTGGCACTATTGGATTAACAGCACCTTGCATAACCGGTTCTGAATACAGTGGCAAACAGAGCAATTTCGTACGCATTATTACTGATTGGTGGTATAATGATAAATGCTGCAGTCACACGGAAAATGGATAGGAATTTGTCACTTACGTGGGGAATTGTTTTAGTTCTAGCTGAGATACTGATGAAATAACTGTGTTTACAAATAAAACCAGCGTCATTGTTGAAAACACTGGGAATAGTCTATTCGAAAAAAGATCTTAACAAACTAAATAGATATTGAAGTCAGACTATGTGTGTCTGACTTTAATATCTATTTAGTTTGATTCAAGTTTTACAATACTAGTAAAACTAGTGCTCATTTTATTGCTATATCAATAAGAAAATAAAACATATGATTTTACAAAATTAAAGCGTCTAGACGTTATAAAAGGAGACTCAGCTACATCAATAAATCACGATAGCCTATAAATCAACAAGCGATATTCCTCGGATTGTTTATAAGGGGCCACAGTACTGACAGATAAGGTTAACCCTGTCATTTCTTCAGTTCACGACAAACAGTGAAAGACACAAGACATAACCTTAAACGGTATTAGCGTACTACTAGCTCCGTTTCATATGTCCCTGGTAACCCCATTAAATAAATTCAAGTCCGTCAGTCGTCTTCGATTCAAAGAAAGAACCTGTTGGCAATCGCCCAAGTTTTTGCGGCTTCACTTTATAGGGAGAATCGCTAAGAAAAGAATTTTAAACTTTTACGCGTTTGCCATCTTTGCTTCTTTCGCACGCTTGGCGACCATGTTTTGTTTTAAGGGCTTTTTATCTAGCGTTGGGTACACGACCACCCACTGTAGTTGGTGTTGACTATTTACGATCGGTTTGCGCAATGAAATTGATAACGAGGTTTTATGGTAGTAAAAGTTTATAATAGTCTAATCTATGTAGTGAGTCTGAGTTGATTGTAATGAAGCTCTGTTTAAATAACATTAAAAGGATCAGACGTTGTCTCTAATCTTTCAAAACGATCAATTTTTTGATTGTCTTATGTTCAGAATGTTAAGAACTGTTTTCACAAAATTCCCGTTTGGGATTTTATTTAAGTTCTATTTTTAAAATCCGTTATCGGATTTCTCAACATTCCCTTTCGCATATAAAAGTTTGTTTTTGTCCAAATACAAGCGCCCTAACTTTTACGAGTTCATTCATTTGGAACATAACGAGTATCGCCTCCTTGTTTGGTTTTTTACATTTATATCCGTATAAACACGCACTACGTTCAGCGAGCAATAAACTTTGATCTACGATGATCCGTCCACTAACTCACATTGATCCAAAAATAACATCATTGAGCGAGGAAGTCAAACAAAAATAGATCAGTGAAATCCTAATGACACACTTCACTCGCACCCTGTGTTGTTTTATTATTCGTGGTTCTATTCTACGAAATCGCCTTACGGGTGGTCGACTTAACCACTCTTTAATTTATTGTCTTCGTCAGATAAAGATAAACTACCTGACGTACCTAATTTTATCGCCGTTATTAAGATTAATCGATGTTGCCACTGAATTATTCATCGATACATCGGACCGATCATAATAATCGATTTATTCGTGTTACAAATGCTAATAGAAGTTGTTCGCTAATCGGCGTCCGTTGTTCAGTTTCCTGCAATAACTCATGCCGATATCACAATTCAATAATTACGGTTATTCATAATTTGTTGATGTCGGGAAGTTTATCGGTGGAGTCACTGACCTTCGCATTATGTCAGTGGTGCGGATCGACAATATCGATATCGGCGATGAACTACAAGTGACTACATCACTATGCACTGCACGTACGGTGTCGGATTCATTGATATTATCTCAAGTAAAGTAAATGTAGGTATAGGTGCAAGATTAAATTAAAGCTGAGTTTGCTGAAGCTTGCCCATGTTTTATTTACTCGCTTCTCTTAGCATAAAATATTAAGTTTTTAGCTGGCACATGCTTTAGCCGCCCGCAAAAAGGGTAGGAAGGTCCGAGTCTGACGCGTCTCTAGGCTTATTTACATAAAGTGGAATAATTAATTGCAACTTAAAAGACAAAGAACGGTCGCTCGTTCGCTATTCATGTAAATTAAGTCTAGAATAGAGCTCTATATTTTTGAGCATGGCGCACAGATTTTAGTTTAAAATAGTCTATTATTATGCAACTCTAGCCACAGTGCTGTTTATGTAATCTGTAGATATCCTTGCAGAATGATTTACACTACAAACGGTTTTGGAGCTTTGGTTATTCCGGCACCTAATAGTGGAGGTCCGGATATTAAAGTAGCCGCAAAAGCTGTCAGAGTACCTGTTTCGAAAACTAATACCCCTCCCAATAACATTAAACATTCGGCAATACAAGACGTGTCCAGCATTAAAACAGTAAGCGGAATTTCATTAAGCGAAACTCTGAAGACAGACAGACGATTTGTCTTGTCATCCGAGCAGTCATCATCTTGAGAACTAATTTGAATTTGTAATGAAACCACAATCACGATTTACTATAAAATATGAGGAATGATGTGTCCCAAACGTGATTAAGTTGACACTTTCCAGTAGTTGACACAAATATCACTACCGATCATAAAGATACATTATCGATGAAAGAAAAAAACACATTGACTTATTAATAAATTTCGCCTATCTGCACTTAAAATTGAACAAACATCATAAGAAATGAGTCCAGTATTTAAAGTTTTAAACATTCTTAGTTAGTTTATAGTACAATTTTGATTGTATTCTCTGTAATCGATATCATATCCTGACCTTCTGTCTGTCTACATACCTGACGTTTGCTGGCACAGGTTCGAAAAGTTTTTTGCTTTGTTCGTAAAAAATTATAATTAACACACTACATTTATTGTGTAAACAAAATTCCTTACCACATATTTCTTCTGATTGATGTTCGGACTGATCCGATCCATCTGGTTGGTCCGAATACCTTTTTATTGTTTTTATATTTTTTCCGTTATTTTGTTTCCAGATTTTAGAGGTCTTATTTTTACTTTCCGTCATTCCTTTTTTATCTTTCTCTTTAGTTTTTGCTTCTTACAGTATTATGTCGTTTTTCTGGTTTAACCTTAACATTTCTAAATTCTCTCTTATGCGTAAATAGTTCGCTTAAATCTCTAATGTCAAAAAATGGCAAATCTGTGCCAGTGTGATCCCTATGTAAACTCTAAAGGTTTACGTTACGTAAAAAACACACTAACAGACAAACTAAACCAACAAAGTAGCCGAGTCCCGCGTAATTAGATGCACAATTTTCAAAGTGAAACTCTGTTCGACTGTATGTTGTGGTTCAGTACGCGAAACCTTTGTAACTCATTTGAGGAGTTTAAATTAGAAACTTGATATATCCTAAAGGCGTATGTCCGTTTAGTTTGGGTAATTTGTTTTCATTCATACACACTCAAATCATCTGTGACTTGAATCCTTGATAGCACAAACTAAAATATTATCGTTGTTTTATTGACGTACTAGCTTCTGCTCAAAAGTCATCTGCGTAGACTTCAGTATTGCCCCCATTTACCGGGATATACAGAATCCTATGTTCAAGCTGTAAACTATCTGTGTGCCAAAAATCCAAATCTGTCCAGCGGTTTTTTCATGATTTTATTTTATTTGTTAGGGACAAAAGACAGTTACATGCCAAGCTTAACTATAATAGAGATTGCTAAATTAGCACAATACTTAGAAATACATCTATACACAGTCTATTCCATATTTATGTTACCATACATGTAACCCACAACATTGTCCACGAATTCACAAGAAAAGTCAAAAGAAAACAGACAAACAGTGCGCATCATAAAAGCTTAGCAAGAAGAAAAAGGGAAAGAAATGATGAAATGGGGAAGAATGATTAAGTTACAAATATCCAAACATACAAATTTTGACATTATTAATAGTAGGATTGATTCCTTGACAATCCTGAACCCATGATGGGTTTTAGCCGGCTGTCATTAATTGTAGATCTATGATAGTCATTATAGGTAATCATGGTTGAAATTATGACAGTCAATATTTCCAAAGGGTATTGCTAGGTCAGATAGGCAGACACTCCATGCTAAATACTAGTCTTCAGCTGCATCCGGTTAGGTTAGGTTAGAAGATGACCTCGACATAGTCGGGGAAAAAGATCGGTAAGTTTAAAGGCGCTTCTGGTTTTTCTATATTTTTCCCCAGTGGGTCACAAAAGTTCTGAAACTTTGTTACATTCTAACGTTGCAAGTACCTACAGTTTGGAATTTAGAGATGCGAATTATTGAATATTTACAAAAGATTTTTTATTTCAAATTCAGGTTTCTCGCTAAATTGCTGACGTGAATATTTGAAAGTGTGTGTTTTAAGAATCAATTTTCGATTTGTGGCTAGTAAAGTGTACAATAATTTCATAGAATTCTTTGTTTTATTTAAAGTTCATTTTTTGATACAGAGACAAATTGGATGAAGAAATACAATGCCAGTGTGCCCCACTGCAGGCTGCAGGATACGCCCCACCGGCCTGCCCATCCTGTACCTTCCAAGTCTTAATCGAATCCAAAAATAGACATGTGCAGGTGGCTACATACTGGTCGGTTAAATTTATGAAAGAATAAAAAACTAATTAATGCACTGGAAGTACTCTGTCACTTAAATCATCATCATTCTCTTGCTCCATCCTAATCTATTTAGGGTCGGCGCAGCATGTCTTCTTCTTCAATACTTCTCCATTACTCGTTATCTCATCATACACTTCCTTTGTTGCCTTATCATCCTTTACACAGGCCATCCATCGTCCTTTAATCTTCCTATACCCATCCACATTCACAATCAAAGCTTTCCCCACGACATTTTTCTCAATCCTCCGCATGATATCCCGCCCACACTGACTAAATCAATTAAACAAAACAATTGCTCCACCCGATTGATAAAAGAACATGAACTTAATTAAATGCATCTTACTAAAGATAAAATCGTCGTCCTCTGCGTTCGTATCTAAGAGCACTTTCCCTCGCTAATTATGTGGGTAAGCAGTAACCGTGGCACGATCTTGAAAATCTCGTTCTGTTGGTCCTATTAGCAAGTTTTGTGCACTCAAACTTACTAATTTGTGGAATTTGATATTGCCTGGCAAATGGTGACAATGTTTGCTGGAAATGTTCGTATATACGCTTTTGTTGAAGTTTGTCGCGAAATTATTTGGTTAACTTTCAATGAGTTTCTTGTTTATAATTGAAGTGCTTGTTTTGTTATGGCACGTAATTGATTATTATTAATCATACTTACCAATGTTGCCGTTTGTAACATAATATAAAAATACCATAATATCATATTACACCATAATCCCCAAAGGGTAGCAGAGGTGTTCATAGTACACTCACATTTCGCCAGTTATGTGTCAGTCCCATGTAATAGGGAGCGAGCCTATTGCCATCAACCGGACACAAATCCAGACTCCGTGGTTATTTACTGAGAAATTTCTTTGATGAAAGAACCCAATAACAATTTGCCCGACCCGGGAAACGAACCCGGTTCTCATGCTCAGCAGTCGCGATTACAACCACGTAATTGTTTCATATTAATCACATCTTCCGAGAGCAGTGGTGGCCCAGTGGTGGCAGCCCCGACTGACGAGCAGTAAGCCGTGGGTTCGTACCCAGGCTGGCGCATTACTTAGTGAAATTGACTTCATCCCGATGACTTCTGCCCTCAAAAATGGTGATGGAAAACATTTTGAGGAAACCGGCATGTCCTAGAACTAAAAATTCGAAGACATGTGACATCTACCAAACCGCACTGGGCCTGCGTGGTGGATAACAGCCCACTACCTCTCATAGAGAGGAGGCCTGTGTTTCAGCAGTGGGAACATTATAGGCTGATGATGATGATGATGATGAATCAAATCTTCCAATGTTGACAAATCTAAGCATGATTAAAAGCCCACACAAGACGCTTATGATGTTCCATGAATAAAGGAAGTTTATAATTAGTACATGAAAAACACTAACATAATTCCCGATCAATTAAGAGAGCTTTTTTGAACGTTGAAAGGCTTGGCAGCTAATAACAACCGTAGCAAACTATATTAGAACATATTTAATGATAAGAATAGTTGTCCCACGCATATTCGTCTGCGTCACATTTTCTCAGTTTTCGAAACATTTTTCATTGCTGTTCAGCTCCTATAGAGCGTGTGTCTTAGCGTGATGATATTTAGCCTATAGCCTTCCTCGACAAATGGGCTACCAAATCGGATCAGTAGTTCCTTAGATTAGCGCGATCAAGCAAACAAACATACAAAAAAACGAACTCTTCAGCTTTATTAGTAGTATAGATATAGAAATAGATTGCCTTGTTGGTTAAGTTGTCGCTAGTGGGGCTACTGAGCTTGAAGTCCTGTGTTCGATTCATCAGGCAAGTGTTCTTTATATTTTTGACTTGACAACGTCTAATAAATCGATGAACGCCGGCTGCACGCACGGAAAAGCATGACTCATTGTAACGTTACGATCGGAGCGAGAGCGCTAGACGAGCGAGCGAAAGGCACGACCGGCTTGAGCGTTCGGCTTGCTATTCATAAAGTATGCAATCATTTCATCAATATACATTATCAATGACATTGTCACGTTAAACTATCGTCCGTAAACCAACTTTACAGAAAACCATTTTTTTAAACGAATTTCTCAATAGCAGTCTCGAAGTCTGGATTCGGGCCCGAGGACTGTAATATAATTGGTGAAATGCGAGTACACGTCTGCTTAACCTCTCGGGGACTTCATGCGTGATTTTATGATAATAAATTCAAATTCAAGTCACACAAAACATAACTAGAACAATAAAAAGCGAAGAAACGAAACAGCTCGTAAATATCATTACATTAAACAAAAAAGATGATGTGAATCTGAATCAGAGAATAAAATAGGAGTCTGTGAAGATCAAAGACGACTGTAATATCGCTCACCTCATTATATTTAAACTAGTTTTTGCCCGCGACGTCGTCTGCATTTGATTTAGAATCTCATGTTAGATATGAGTTATACGTTAGGTAAAACGAATGGCTATCTTTAAGTTATGCTAAAATAACTGAGCATTTTTCTGCATAAAACGTTGTCTTGATTAAATAAATTAGCTATCGTTTTTTAGGGTTCCGTTGTCAAATGGTAAAAACGAAACCAGATAGATATAGATTCCCCTTACAAATTCATCCTGTCCGTTTGTCTGACAGTCTGTATGTCTGTTCATTTGTATGTCACAGCCATTTCACTCCGAGACTGTGGCACCATACAGTTGAAATTTGGAGAGCAGGTGCTATAAACCGCTACACAATAGTGAAACGAAATTACGAATTATAAAAATGGGTGGCCCTTACACTTCCTTTTTTTTATAAGGTAATGGTTGATGAGATATTCGCTTCTAAAGCCGTCAAAGTTGGTCTAAAGAAAGGGGGAAAACAATTTAAAAAAAAATAGGTTTGTAGTAACGTAAAAAATACTTTCAACGAGAATTGGTTTGCCCGTTAATAAGATTTGATGTTTAGCTTCTGAGATATGGGTTCTTTTTGTGAAAATGCAGGATTAACTTGGTTTTTCATTAAAGTACTATGTAAAACAAAATGTTGTTTATTAGCTTTTGAGTGTAAATTGGCCTATGAATAAGCGTTCAAAATATTGTTATTAGTGCTACGGAACCCTTTATGTGCGAGTACGACACGCTTTAGGTGGGTTTTTGTTATCGACTTAACGAAAATCAACTTCTAAAAACGCTGTCAAAGAGTAAAAGTTTTGAGTTTATTTTCAATAAAATATGCAGGAATGCATTAACCTTTCCATTTTCTACACATGCATTGTTTGGGAGTGTAGTAGAATGAAATCTTTACCTCGCCCACGTAAGAATAACTATGGGCCTAGCAAGAATGCACGACGTAAAAGTAACGCAAATTCTAACCGATATAAAATTATATTTTTTATGTGTATTTATGTATTAGTATCTATGTAATTTATACACAATTTCGAAATTAGTTACTTATTTTTAGATATTGTTTTTGTACGCTATCACAGTGTTGTCCTTTTTAACCCAATGGTTGACTGTTAAAGAATGCATTGTGGCATGAAGACCGCCTATGTAGCACTATTGGTACATAAAGTTCAAATAAATAAATAAATAATAAATTTTCGTTTCACAGTTTTTATTTCGTATGTATCGCAAGAGCCGTTCAACAGTTTCTGCCTGATTGATTTACGCCTGTAATCCCCGAAGGGTTAGGCAGAGGTCTACCTAACAAGTACACCCACATTTCGCCAGTTATATTCAAGTCCCATGTAATAGGGGGCGAGCCTATTGCCATCAACCGGGCACAAATCTAGACTCCGTGGCTGCTACTGAGAAATTCCTGATGGAAAAACCCGATGACACTTTGCACGATCCGGGAATCGAACCCAGGACCTCATGCTCAGCAGTGGCGCTTGCGACCTCTAGACCAACGAGGGAACCAAAGTTAAAAAGTCATTTTAAAGAAAATACTCGTACAATAAAATTGTGGTATTTTTGCTTCAAAAATCGTTTGATTTTTCGTTACGTTTACTTCTTGTGTTCGTTCATTCGTCTCTGGGGGTCTACTCTCTAAGTCCGTCAGCGAAAAGACGGGTCCGTCCGTAACCACCTTTATTCTTCAAAATTAACCTCACTCCCTAATATTTTCGGATTCATAAGTTTCGAAAACAGAGAGGATTGAGAGTAAGGACAACTGTCCAATCGTGGTAACGTTCATTTTTAGTTCAGGCCCGTAAAGAATCTTGTATCCGTGATACGGAGTAGGAAACGAGCGTAATTTCGGACGAAACTACGGATTTCGTGCTTAGAGAGTAGACCCTCTGATGTAACGTTGAAAGTATTAATTCATCCATTCAATTATATTTACCGTCATCAAATTCGACTCGGCCCGATAAGACGCGTGGGATAACACATTTGACACACTTCGACTATTTCCATCAAACTTTAGACGAAGTTTCTTTTTCTCCAGTCTTTACTTAAAAACTTATTACAGAAATGTTTTATCCTCAAGCTCGATTTTATAGTTTTTTCTCAAGAATCTTTTGAAAAGAATCTAGAACATCTATAACAAAAAAGTTAGCTTTATAAAAAAGGTTTTATTAAAATTCTCTCTAAATGAAGACGAATTCTTTGGACAAGGTTGGTGTTACCGTCGTAGTTTTTAGGTATTTCATTAAAACTTTTCCTATCTCTATTTTATTTGGTTTGCAACTTTATTGAAGTGATAAAAAGTGGAAACCAGAAACATCTAAACTGTAACATTATATACTATTATTATTTATAATATTAAAAAGCTGAAGAGTTTGTTTGTTTGTTTCGTTGAACGCGCTAATCACAAATAAATAGACCCTGTAGTTGGGTCGTTTTTTTTTTTTTTATGAATGGCATCTCGCAGTTCAACCTAGAAGGTTGTCGTCTGCTTAACCGGACTATCCTGTGGGTGCCTTAAGAGTAAGGCCTCCAGCCAGGAGGGTCGATTTATTTATTCATTTATTTAAATAGAACGGCCGAAGCCAATTCTAAAACTATAGGCCCGCGCTTGACCACTATCTCACCTGATGGTAAGCGATGATGTGGTCGACTGTGAAGCACGCTAGCCTAGAAGAAACCTATTCACTCTTGAATTAAAGACCCCTAGATTGTAGCTATCGGGAAACACAGACTCCGGCAGGGAATTCCACTCCTTAGCGGTACCATTCATTCGCAAACATATCAAAATATGTGTTTCAGTTCAGGAGAGCGTTAATAGCGGCTAATGTCTGAGGAATTGGTGACTTGGAGAGCGCAACCGTACGACGATTGACAATTGACGATGACGAAGATTTGAAAAACAAAAAAATTGTTTTTGATAGCCCATTTATCGAGGAAGGCTAAAGGTTATATTTAACATCACTCTACGATCAATACAAGCGGAGCATAAATTAAAAAAAAGAAAAAGTCGATTATTCCTAACCTGACCCAAAAACCTAACACGGTCGCGGTTTGGGTTCTGAACTAGAAAAAAAAATCCTAACGTAACCTTGCTTCTTTTTCATCCACTTCCCAGACGAAGTTGCGCGGGTCCGCTAGTGTGGACTATTTAATGAATTGGTGTCATCAATAGTTTCAATAAAATATTTGGTAATAATATTTAAATACTGATTTGCTGCCATAAGCTTTTTAATCCAAAAATAAATGACTCACTCATTTCCTATTTAACCGTTCGCGCAAATAGCGATGATGCCACAGAATCGTGAAAAGCAAAGCTGTATGAAATCTACGGAGTCATTGACCCGGTTCAGTAATTAAAAAGTCATCAATGCATTCGCGTCATACGTCTGCTTGTGGTCGTTTTGATCGCCGCCATAAAACTATTTCGCAGTGTTTGTTCGTTCACGGATTTTGTTTGTGAAAACGAAATTGATGATCACTGAAAAAGTGTTAAGTAAACAAAGAGTAGTTTTGAACGTGCAATATTTAAACCGCCAGGCTAAACATTGTTTGAGCTTGATTTGTGGAAGCTGAACATTCTCTGCGGTTTTTGAAATAGATAAACCTTTTACTACTTTATTTTTTTGGCAGCGTCGTTGGTCGAGTGGTCACAAGTACGACTGCTCAGCTTGAGGTTCTCGGTTCAATTCTTGTCGGGCTAAATGATATTGGGTTGCTCCATCAAAATTTCTCAGTTGCAGGCACTGATTTTGAATTTGTGCGTGGTTGATGGCATTAGGCTCGACCTTTATTACATGGGCCTTAAAACCTAACTGGCGAAAGGTGGGCGGTAGGTACACCCATGTTTATAAACCTTTTATTTATTTTATTTATTTATTAAAACTTTATGCACAAGTATAAAAAAAAAACACTGTACAAAGGCGGACTTAATGCCTTGGGCATTTTCTACCAGTCTACCTTAGACCTTACCTTTTAGAGTAGGCAATGAGAGGGGACTTCTTGAGAAACCACTAGCTAGGCATGCATTGCATTGCATGCGTGCATTTTTTAAATAGTTTGCTCTTGTACCCTTAGGATTTCTTGCTGTGTCATAACAGAGTTTTTTTCGACGATTTTCTTAGTTTTAGGGTTTTACTGCACGATATAATTACTTTCAGTGGATTGCAAATAAAAGAATATGAATACGAATAATAACACCTAGGGTGTGTGAACAGACTATAAGCCACTTTATATATAACAAGGCAAAGATCTGACCTTTTGTCTAAATTTTCACACAAAGGATTCCAAACTAACCTCCTTCCATAGCTATAGTGTTTGCCCGTTGATCTTTACTTCAGTTCGTATATCCTGTTCTTTGAAACATTGTACTATAATTTCCGCTAAGGACGGGTAGGAAATGTGTCGTGGAAGTTCCCGACACCCTTTTTGGAATCGCGAGCGAGGCGACTTCTTTTTGCTGCCTATTCTCCTGGTACCTACATAAACTACTCAGGGATAAGATTGTGTATTTTTTAAAGTAAAGAGAATAGTTTATTTTTGTTTGTAAACAAACTATATAGCGTCTGCTTAGACAATGTTCGCTTCCTCATAACAATCTCTTATCAAAATAAAAGCAAAATCTTTTATTAATAATTACAGTTTTACCTTAGTGAAACAAACATTAGATTAGTAGTTAGCTAAACTAAATGTGTATCTAATCTAAGAGCTACTTCCTTCATAATCAGTATTAACCTCATTTTCTATTAAAAGGATTGTTTCACTTATCATTTAAAATGTAGTCATTTAATTTTGCATGACATTTTGTTTAAAAACCGGCCAAGTGCGAGTCGGACTCGCGCACGTAGGGTTCCGTACCATTATTTATAAAAACGAAAAAAAAAACTTTTTTGTATGGGGCCCCCCTTAAATATTTTTTTTTCTGTTTTTATTATTTGTTGTTATAGCGTCAACAGAAATACATAATCTGTAGACATTTCAACTGGCTAACTATCACGGTTCATGAGATACAGCCTGGTGACAGACGGACGGACGGACGGCCGGACGGACAGCAAAGTCTCAGTAATAAG
Organism: Cerastis rubricosa; assembly: GCA_949152445.1. Classification (NCBI taxonomy): domain Eukaryota; kingdom Metazoa; phylum Arthropoda; class Insecta; order Lepidoptera; family Noctuidae; genus Cerastis; species Cerastis rubricosa. Next base: position 7,999,191 of record OX424542.1, on the reverse strand, counting down.
ATCCCGTTTGACCCTTTGGGTACGGAACCGTCAAAATGAAGATTGAATCGGCAACCAAAGAATTAGGCTAAAATAAGTTTAACGAAAAAAGTAACAAACAAAAGAATGGTCTAATTTTGTTGTTTTGAAATTTATATCGTTCATTTTGTTGTCTGTGTTATTAATTTATGAACACATAGTCGCAAAATAATAAACTCTCTGCTTTACATATACAGGCTTGGCCATTGTCGTGTCATATTACCTAAATAAACCAATAAAAAAAACTTCCTTCTATACCTACTACCGAAAAGAAACAAAATATCCTTTACGACGTAAAAATAGTACAAAGTCCCATAAGTAATGCTATTTATAAAAACCTCTAATTAAACAAAGTGACCCATATCAAACGGAAAAGAAAACACACACAGTGAAAAATTATGCAAATCTCGATAATTTTAATGAGAAATCTGATTCATATCAAGGACTTATTACTTCCTGTCGGAGAAGGGACTAGTGTGGTCCAATCTAAGGCTAACCAAGCAACATCAGGCTATACTATACAATATTATTCATTGTATAGTGCCTCGGAACGCACGTTAAGCCGTTGGTCCCGGCTGTCATTTGTAGATCTTTGACTGTCGTTATGAGTAGTTAAAAGCCAAAAGTGTGACATCCAGTCTTACCAGGGGGTATCGTATTTTCAGTTACTGGGTTGTGGAGGTCAGATAGGCAGTCGCTTCTTGTAAAATACTGATACTCAGCTACATCCGGTTAGACTGGAAGCCTACCTTAAGATAGTTAGGGAAAAAGTCATAAAGAAAATAACAAGCATCGTCGAGCTTGACAAAGTGTTTGGCATAGACTAGATTTGTGCAGGCAAAAACCGAGTTATATGACACTTTGAAAAAAGCCTGTGTGTTACTGTATTAGACTGCTACGATCATAGATGATTTTAAAAAGAAAATTTATAAATAGAGCAAAACAAAGCATAGTGCAGCATAGCATAACATAGCGGAGCGTAGCTTTATGTTGCTAAGTCACCCGGCGGCACGTGCTCGTTGACGCGATGCGTCGTTTGTAAGCGAACTGATTCACATCGTTAACTTTGCTTGTTATAACTTTACGTGTCTCCAGGGTGCACGGAATTTAAATTAACTCAATAGAATAACTAAGGGATGAATATTACTTGAGAAATTAATAACTGAGATAGTATGTTATCATGCGTGAAAAAATTGTTACAGAACTTGTTAAAAGATTTCAAGAAATCGTGATTGTGTTAGTTCTAAGCAAACAAATCAAATCAAAAGTCATTTATTAAAATTAGGCTGATAATCAACACTTTTAGGGTTCCGTACCCAAAGTGTCAAACGGGACCCTATTACTGAGACTTCGCTGTCCGTCTGTCACCAGGCTGTACTTCATGAACCGTGATAGTTAGCTAGCTAGTTAAAATATATTCGTTAGTTATATCGTTTTTTGCGGCATAAACGGCCGTACATTTTTTTAGTTGAATTTTGATTTTTTCACAGCTCAAGGTTTTAATTTCAACTCGATACCTCTACGCGTTCCTGAGATAAAACGGACAACATAGTGGTCCTATAAGGGTTCCGTTTTTTCCTTTCGAGTTTTGGAACCCTAAAAATGTGCGTCAGGCCAAAAGCCGGCTGGGGGAATGAATACCATTCAAAAGATCCCGGATATGAACTGGTAATGACTCGTGCAGGCCAGGGCAGCATGTCACAAAAAGAGGCTTAGACTTAGCAGTAAGTGAAACATGGCTGCCAATGAGGATGATGATTAACATAACGCAAAATCATTCCTGTAATCTCCGAAGTATTAGGCAGAGGTGTACCTAATAGTACACCCACATTCCCCCAGTTTTGTCCCATGTTATAGGGACGTCCCTATGACCATCAGCCGGGCACAAATCTATAATCCGCGGCTGCATCTGTGAAATTCCTGATGGAAAAAGCCGATGAGAATTTGCACGATCCGGGAATCGAGAATCTCATGCTCAGCAGTGGCGCTTGGGACCTGCAGAAAAACGAGGCAGCCAAACAAAAAAAGCCAGATTTATTCCCATAAATCCAGACTCCGTGGCTATTCCTGTGGTCCGGATCTGGCTGTTTGTGTATGTGAGTTTAAATGTTTGTAAACGCACCCACGATAAAGGAGAAATTCCTAATGTTGAGAAATGTTTTACAAAAAAAAAAACGTGTTCGTCACGGGACGAAGTGATAACTTAAACTAATCTAAGCCTGCTGCCGTATGCGTGAGATAAAGGGAAGCCAGACAGAGTGGCACCGTAACGCGTTACGTTACAAAGCGGTTTACCCTCCCATGAGAAGTTATCACTTCAAAAACATCCTGATGGAATAACCCAATAACCTCTTATTCGGCAGTCGTAATTGCGTCCACTAGACCAACAAGGCAATAAATAAGTAACTTACAAATTACAGATTTACCTCGGTTCATTAAACACCAAGTAAAATGTACTCGTTCATTAATATGCATTCGAAATGCAGTAAAAAAATGCATGATCGACTTTACTTTCAAGTTCAAGAGAGGAGTGTGCAGTTGAAATACAAAGCGAATTCTCCGCCCAGCTCATCACTCAATGCCAGCTCCAAGATACGACTATTAAGACAACGGAAACCTTACGTGGCAAGTTTAAACGTGGTTCAAGCAAAGGTTCAACTTGACTTTTTACCTGTGAGCGTATGAACTTGGGAGCCTGATAAAAGTTTCGAAGAGAGGAGGATTTTTGAAGCAGAATTTGTGATTTTTGGCGGAAGAAGAAAAAGATGTGTGAAAGTCCGAGAGTCTGAAAACCACTCTTACTAAGGGGTATCGTATTACTATTACCCAGTACTAACTGGGTTGTTGAGGCAGTCACTCAATGTAACATACTAGTATTTAGCTGCATCCGGTTAGTCTGGAAGCCGATCCGATGATAAAGTTCTGTGAATAAATCACCTACTTATCCTCGAAGCAGATAATAAGATGCCAAAATCCCCTAACAAAATACCACATTACTCAAACGCGAAAGTAACAGATACATACCATAAATTATCACAAAGATATTCTCACAATGAAAACAAATTGATTAACGGCCGTTTGGCCTTGCTCTTTGTAATACACTTAAAAACTTCCGCATACACCCCAAGCTTGCGGAGCGTACATCAAATTCTCGAAAGTTCTCCGTGGGATAAAGGCATTCTCGTCACGAAACCGCCAAACCGCTTGACTCATCCAGGGATCCAACGCTCTACCATAAATTTGAATTCTTAAGACGACACTTTCTGGAAAATGAAGGAAGTCTCATTCACTGGCTTATTCTCGCGGCTTCGGTCGGATATTATCTTATTGAAACCTACTTCTGGGATAAAAAGTAACCTTAAGTCGTAACATATCCCTGTGCCAAATTCTATCAAAATCCGTTCTTTGGTTAGGGCGAAAAAAGGTGACAGACACATTGAGTTTTGTACTCATAATATTAGTATGGAGATACACTCGTAAGAATAGAGGCTTAGATGTTTTCGCATAGATCATTCGGGAAGGCACCGTGGAGGTAAACCTGTGATTTAGTTGGGAGGTGCCTCCTGCCTGTCACGGATCCAGGTAATCCCTAAATCTAGGTAGGTGAGCTAGTACCTACGTACCTAAAATTGTTTTCGGAACTATTTATATTTTCGGCGTGAACTTTGCGAGTGAAGTAAAGAAAACTCTGGGACGTATTATGGTTGTTAAATATGACGAAGTATTTCTTTATTTATTGTTGGCTATAAAATCAACAGAATGTCTGCAACAAAATCATACCAAATTCCATTGCTCATGCCTTCTCTTTAACAGAAAAGGTTTGCTCTATTGCAGAATAATATTAAGCTAGTATTATGAAATCTTAATATATAAAACAATATAATTTGCTCCCTATACATTTATTTTATTATTTATTTTTAGTAGTCTGACTTTACTGGTGGTTTGAGTCACAATTAAATTTATAAAACGAAAACTTAAAGGATGGGTTTTATCGTAAATAAGAAAATTAGCAAAACAGTGGATTCATTTACAATTTTTATAGACAGTATTACAGATTATAATAACTAAGTATTTCTAAAAATATAAAATAAAACGATGCTAGTAAGTAGTACGAACCTTTAATATGAAACTATCTTCATCGGCATTATCGTTTAAACTCTGGCCATAAAGTGGACAAAAGCGTGCCTATAATCCAATGAAAAATAAAAAACGCCTATTAAATATAAAATCACCTTACTTAAGTCGGGTATATATATGTATACCATCGAAGCACAAAATGAAAACAATAAAACGTTCAATAGTCTCGTTGAAATTTCAAATGCAGCCTCATTCAACAATAACTCAATAAAAATACCTTTGACTAAAAATGGAATTGTTCTATTTACTCAGTATAACAAGATTTGTTACGAGTTTGTACGTAAGAAAAACTCTTTGTTATACAACCCACGTTTACCCAATCACGTTTATAAAATGGTGTAACAAGAATTTTAAGTTTTAGTAACAGTAAAGCTTAAGCCAGCCTTGGGAAATGGGAAGACATGTCCAATAGTCATTTTGAATTTTTGTTCGTTCAATCTCATTCGTTTTATGTTCGATTTGACCTTCTTCCATATAAAAAGTTCATATATAATATTTGATTACACTTCCGCCGTTTCATTCATAATTTTTAACTGGTTGGTGATATATTGAATATCAATGATTTAATGATTTACCGTTTTCACAAGTATTGCTTTATTTTATTAATCGGTGGGTAGGGCTTCGAATTCGATTTTTAAGTTAGTAAATCTTAAGTTACAATTGCCTTTAAGGTGAAAGCCCTCTTCACAAACTTGAAATTTTATATTGAAAATTCTTACCATTCATCTTCATCTGCGTAGACTTTTTCCAACTATGGTCGGATCCGTTTCCAGTATAACTTGTTGCAGACAAATGCCAGTATTTTGCATAGAGCGACTACGGATCACTTCCACAACCTATTGTCTGGGTAACCCTTGAAAAGACTGGTTGTCATACTTTCAGAGCATACTGCCCGTAGCGGCTTTCAAAGATTTGCGAATGATAGCCGGGACCAGTTGCTTAACGTGCTCTCTGAAGCACGGTGAGGTTTCGGTATAGAAAAGGTTGGTAATTTTGAAATTTTTGTGATATTAATAATCATCAAGCTTTGAACTGGAGGAGCTCGTGGCTAAATAATAACAGCCGCCCAGGTCGATCTTTAAGGTTAAACCGTGCTTGCTGAGGTTGGTCTGTGGATATCGAGTTTCCTCCGTGCCTCGGAAAGCACGTTAAGCCGTTGGTCCCGGCTGTCATTTGTAGATCTTTGACAGTCGTTACGAGTAGTCAGAAGCTAAAAGTCTGACATCCAGTCTTACCAAGGGATATCGTATTACCCAGTTACTGGGTTGTGGAGATCAGATAGGCAGTCGCTTCATGTAAAATACTGGTACTCAGCTGCATCCGGTTAGACTGGAAGCCGACCCTAAGATAGTTTGGGAAAAGGCTAGGCAGATGATGATCAAGCTTTGAACTAGAATATCGAATACCATAACTGCTTTTCAAATACTTTCCTTGTTTAACACGTTATCGAAAGTTTCCTCGCATCTATTTCCGTTAATTCCTCACTAGCACGTGTCACACACGTATTGTGGGCGTAAATCATTAGCAAAGCTTTTATCGGAACTGCGCGGGCGCAAGAAAACCGTTAAATTTCAAACAAGTGTTGATTTTACCCATGATACAGGCTGTTTTGAATTTGTTTTTACTCAGAATCGGTCTGTGTGGGTTTAATGGGAATTTCTATTAATCGTTGTTATCATGACAGACCATGTATTTTAGGAATAATGTAGTCAATTTATAATAAGTCAAAGGTGTTAAATAGTATTAAGTTTCCTCACAGCAATTTAAATGTCTGTGTTAATGTGCTCTGTATGATGTCGGACGTAAAGAATAGCACCATACCATATCTTCCCGCGGGTGTCGTAAGAGGCAGCTAAGGGACTTGCCAGACAATGGGCAGCAGCGTTCTCTGTGCTTTTGTGACAACCGTACTGCGATCGCCAATCCGCCTGCCAAGCGTGGCGATTATGGCAAAACCTCCCATGTTATGTCAATGTGGCGAAACTTGGGGGAGGCCTATGTCCAGCAGTGGACGTCTTTCGGCTCAAATGATGATAATAATGATGAATTTAAATGTACATAACTCAGCTGAGTATTTCCAAACTATCGTTTTTTGCCTTTATATGAAAAGCACCATTGTTATTTTTCTTGTAATCTTATAGATATTATCATAACTTTAATTTTATTTTAACAAACGAATTCTCATTAACGAACTAGGAGTTCGTGGCTAAATAATAACAGCCACTGGGATCAATTTTCAGGTTAAGCGGCGTTTACCTAGGTTGTTCTGGGGATACGTGACCACCGATTACATCCAAGTTTCTTCGGAAAGCACATTAAGCCGTTAGTCCCGGCTATCATTTGTAGATCTTTGACAGTTGTTAAACGTTACCAAAGGGTAACGTATTACACAGTACTAACTGGGCCGTGGAGGTCAGATAGGCAGTCGCCCCATATAAAAATATTGGTACTCAGCTGCATCCGGTTAGACTGGAATCTGACCTGAACATAGTTGGGAAAATGGTAGGTAGATGATGAGATGAATTCCAATTTACACTCAGAATACTTTTCTTTGAAGTAACTATGCATCCTTTGATTACATTATTATTATGATCTTTACTGCTATAAAATGTATTTAACCTCGTTAATAAACTTTACACTCTCTGTACTAGAAAACATCACAGATACAACTTTGTGGTAGACTACATATCACGTCAACTTCTAACTTTGTAGCACTTGACATGACATGACTTCTGTCAACCATTTTATGATCAGTTAACCAAAGTATCATACTCAGAACTCCCTTTGACAATATTGCTAAATTAAACTGCTGTTGCATTTCATATATTCTAGCACCGTACTTAAAGTCATCGTCTGGCTATGCGCATGGGCACACTTTAATGCAGCATGCGTCACACTCGCTGATTTGTATGGGAGTGTTATAGTTTACTTATGACAGTGCACAGCTTTTTATGAATTGTAATTTTGAGATGGTATTGTAGGCTCGTGGAATGTCCTTCTTAAGGACGCTATAATAAGTCATAGAGTCGTAGAATGACAATGGTCTAGCGATGAGATTGTATTTTAAGTTTATATTTACCAAGCAACCTCAGAATTACCGCTATATTTTGGCCTATAGTTCGTAGATGCATCAGGCAAAACAAGCTTAATAATCTTCATTTATAATATATACATTTTTTAATAATTACATTCCAAAATTATTTTAAAACAATGCAATTAATAATAAACTGTCAACAATCCTGTCTTTAGTGGTTATTAATGAATGGAATGTCATTGACCACCAAAGACAAGAGATTAATGAAAATTTATTAAGGAAAAAAAACACAATATTTTTTTCTTTGTTATTTAACTGGTTAAAATTATATGAGTTCTTTGCTGTATCCAAGTAGGTTTGAGAAAAAAATATTTATTATTTATATAGTTACCAACAATTATAGCAGCATTACAGACAAGTCCAATACGATGCTATAAGTCACAAAAATAAGTCTATTAAGTAACATGATTTCTGCCTTGAGCACCTAGAGCATCAAAAGTTTACATACTTAGCGTTCCCAATTTTTGTTCTTAGTAACATATAATTCAGCCAATCATGTAACATGTCTACTAAAGCGGTATCAAATCGAATAAAATCAAATTTATTACGGTACATAAAGAGAAAATTGAATTGAAAATAGTTCCATTGATTCATACCGGGAGACGATGTTTCCCGTCTGTGACGCGTCCTCGTTTCCTGATACGAGTTCTACAAAGTATTCAAAAGAACGTGACGTAATTAAGAAGAGTTAAATATACCGTGAAATCGTTCATTAATTGTCTGGGTTATTGTTGGAAACTGACAGGAGAGATGAGAATAGAAGGAGAAGAAACAATTTATTTTTATTTATGTGGGAGGCATAATCATAAAAATAATAGTTTGTCTCGCAAATTAACCTCTTGCATGAAGAACCCAAAATAACGGGTCAGTCAGTAATTACAATTTATTTAAAACTTTTGAAATACATTATCATAAACTCAATAGTCCTTTTCTCAAAGTAACCTAAAAGAGAACCCATAAATAAGAGGTCAGTACGAGACGGAATGAAATAAGAACTTCTTGTATTAAAGTGGCTACAGATTTTTTGATTTTTTACCAATCAACACGTGGTTTCTTTAGTACTTTTGTGCCATAAGGCCCAGAAATAGTAAAGTATTTAGCAAACATGTTCCGTTGTAAAGGAGAATTATTACTATATAATGATTTCACATTACTATATCCTGTATCATACAATTAAATGATCTACAAACCAGATACCTAATAGACGCAACAACATCTATAAATGTCATCTCACTGAAAATCAATCTAAATATTGCACCGAGCGCGTCTATTATTGTCAGTATATCACTTCGGTCGCTAGCACATTGCCCTCATTCATAATTAGGTAACGTGTTTAAAGATGCGTTTCACTAACTACGATAAGCAGCTGAGTTGATATTGTAAAACCCAGTTTTACTTTATCAGCTGCCCCTAAACTATGCAGTTGATATATTGTCACTTAATTAGGCGCATCAAATGCGACAAGAGAACGTTAATTTCACACTTTAATTTATAAGGGCTCCCTAATTAGAAGGGGACTAATAAAGCGTGTTATTTATTTCCGCTTCTTGACTGTTTTTTAAGGCGTCTTTAACTTGTTCAGTCATTATAATTTTATTATTAGATACAATTGTGTTATCATTAAATACTTTCTTATCAAAAACAAGCTTAAACAATCCAATTAATACTTTTTTTATTTCAACACTGACAGATTTACCTTCTTACCGCGATACTTATAATTAAAGATATTCCGAAATTTACTGACTGTTAACCGATTGTAATTTTTACTAACCTGATTATTTACTAGACTGGACCGTAGTAAAATGTGAAATCTGACACCGTTAAGATAACATATAAAAAGACACTGGTTGCCCATAAAACAGTGATAATTTCTGTAGGAAGCAAAACACGTATTTCACAGTATAATACGACCAATTAGAAACGGTAATAAATTAACTATCCGATATATTGGCGCGGCGCAATGTAAACGGGCAGAGTAATGGCGTTTGCGCAACATTTGCGTGACTTTAGCTAAATGTCAAAGTTTTATTATCCAAAATGCATAATAATATAATATTGAAATACTGGCAATGGGGCCAGTTTTCTATTTAGATTTCTACTAGATTAAGTAGGAATACAATAATACGTAACTTAATACAAAATTATTAATTTTTGCAAGCTTCTCTTCAGTTTCTATATTCCTTTCAATGAAACGTCTTTGACTTGCATCAATGAGATTTTCTTATTGTTCTTCAATAGCCACTGATGATTCATCATCTCTTTCAATAATTGTACGAGTATTGTTTATTTCTTCGCCACAATTATGTTTTTAGTAATAAGGCCATTCAACTGAGTCTTTTTCTGCATCGACCACAAAATTTTCTGCTAAAAAAAAGGGGAGTAAATCATCGTCCATTGATATTAACTATAGTTAAATCATAAATGATGGTATATCAAGGTTCACTAAGGTTACAAGGTCATTCACTGGTTACGTTATTTTGGTATCGTCTGATTTGCACGCTCTGCGTTTGATGTTTATTGCACTTGAATGTTCATATTTGGAATGCTCTTGATTGCATACTTATGTCTACATAAGTACTGATATTAATATCAAGTAGTACATCAGTGTAAATTTTATTTTTATTGTGATATGGGATATGAAAGACTCTTTTGGCACTTTGAAGCGCAGATATCTGATGCTATAAAGCTAACTTTGCAACCAGGTTTTTCTATTGGAAAATGATCATCATCTGCGTTACCTTTTGTCAACTATGATGTAGTCGGCTTCCAGTCTAACCCGATGTAGCTGAATAGTATTTTAAAAGGAGTCATAAAAAAATTGTAGAAAAAAAAATTATCGCTTCTATTTACCGTCCAATATCATAACTTCCCAGGAGATAGGTGAATCATTACTAGCATTCCAGTAAATCCTTCAAAGTCAGCTGATTAATTCGGTCACTTATTTGCATTAACATTCTTGGCAAAACGGGAAGTCAAACCTCTTAGGTTAGTCTAAACAAATTTTGACGAGTTGATAAACATTGCTCAGTAGCTAATGTGCTATGACTTCGCGAACTGATGCAGATTCTCGAATAATTGGAAGGACTGTTCCTCGTCTCTTTTATCTTGCACTTAAGAACCATCGTTCGCGAAAAATCTCTTATATATATAGATTCTGGTATTAATTACCTATTGTACTATAAATACTTTTGTCTGATTGTTTTGTAAAAATATATGTAACCGATCGTCTTTTGGTTTAAATCAACACGAATCGATTTTTGCGAATACTTGGAATACCTCACTTTTAATACGAAAGTTTACAAGAAGTAGACATGCTGCGCCGATCTTTAATGAATTTGGTGACGGCAACAATATGATCATGATAATAAAAGGTGATAATTATTACCGTATTATTTCGTTAACATGCCTAATACAAATTGTTAAAGCCCAGCGATCAATGGAATTTAACATTTCGTATTTTGTGACAAAACGTAAACAGGAAGATACACCAAAGAGAGATATTTTGGAATATTCAGGGGCCGTAGCACGCTAAGCTAGGTGTGACGTTTCACGGTAAAACGTTTACACGCGTTGTCACGCTACTAGCACGGAGCTTAAACGCTTTGACACACCTCTAAAAATTCAAACTTCAATACAGAAGCACTATGTTCTACTAGCGTGAACCTTTAATGAAATATACTTCAAACAATTACTACAAATATGTGGAGAATCGTAACAATTATCGTCGTGCTCCTGCCCTACTTTATCTATTTTTGAAGTGATAACTTCTTATGGGACGGTAAACCGCTTCATAACGTAACACGTTACGGCGCCACTCTGTCTAGCTTCCTTTTCTCTTACGCATACGGCACAGTAGGCAGGTTCTTTCAATATTAAATAGTTCAACTTAGATTAGTTTAAGTTATCACTTCGGTCGAGCGTCCCGAGACGCACACTTATTTTTTTTAAGCGCATTGCCTTTGTCATTTCATACATTAATAACACCCATCATTTTCTCAGTGTTCTTATCTAGTCATTGCGTTTTTGAAAATACCTATACTTAATAACTACGCGGGCTTCTACCAAATAAAAAAGAATCACGTACATTGGCCCTGTAATCACGGAGCATAGACAACCTCTTCCCTTTTTAAAAGTCGGTTAAAAAGGGCACGACAGGAAGAAGTAGGAGAGAATCAGTCAATAGTAGACAGAGTCAGTTTAGTCAGTAGATATAATATCGTCTTTCATAATTTCTTTGTCATTTAGTCTAACATCTTCCCTTTTTAACATCGATAATTCGTATGAACTATGACTAAACTTAGCTAACCTAATCGATAAACTAGAATCCTCTTGAAGGTATCGGATACCGGCAAGGTATTAGCGGTTGAGTTAGTCACTCCCTTAGGAGCTACTAAGGCGAGTATCGATTTCGCGAAGAAGCCGCGCGGGGCTTGTTCAACCACGCCAAACTTACTTGTTTGTTCAACGAGCCATTTTTGTACCATTATCGATAAACTGTGGTAACGTTAGCGGGTATTTTGTTTTATGTTGGTTTATTCTCTATATATGTAGTTGGTTTATACTTTATGGCAGAGAAATTCTCGAACAGGTCAAGCGGAAGAGAAAATAAAGGACGAATGGTCTGTGTGAAAGATGATAAGGCTAGAAATGGGTGACTACTGCAATGAAGACTTAAAGAGAAGTATATGAGAAGAAGATGTGCTGACCCCAAATCAATAAAGATAGAGGCAAGAAAATGCCGAAGAAAAAAGAAACTTACAAAAATAGTCGAATCGACAACAACCTCCTTTTAAGAAGTCGGTTAAAATATCTACAAATGATACATCTAGTTCATTTCTGTACGAGGTTGGTATCCTTTTACTGTAGAGCACATAAGTATATATTTGATATTTGTTAAATTACGATTGAATTAAAATCGCATTTTTGTGCAAAAAAACCTTTGATATTTTGTAAATATATCGCAATTATTGGGTATGCCTCTCCCCATATAATTCGAATTTGAGCCTGATTAATGCAATAGACTCGCTCCTATCACTCGGTACTTAATCTTATCTGCTAAAATGTTGAGTGTACCAAAAATAGACACCTCAGTTTAGCCCTTCGGGATTACAGACGTGATAATACAACTTTATCTGTTACCATTCTTATGCGCGTTGAGCAAGGTCATTTACACCCTATTAATTCTAAAAATCCAATTAATATCCATCCTTGGAACACGATGCCCAAGCGCATCATGATTCGAATAAATTCACGCACGCGCGAAAGTAATATCGATTACTTGTGATCATGATTGAGAGATTTTTGCACGTAATTGATACTCACTTTGGAATAATTTGAAAACCACTTGGGAGGTCCTCCCATACTTTCAGTGCTTGGAAAAGTCCCATACTTGACTAATGATTTATTTGCCGATTATACAACGTTTAAAAAAATCTGCTGTTCCGTACTTTATGTTCAATAAGTAGGGAACAGCAGACTTTTTTTTCGCGATTTCATGTTTGGTCCCATAGTAAAAGTTGTTCATAATGATGAGTACAACGACCTCTTTATAGGTTGTTGGTGTTTTATCAATAACCCTGTATATTTGCCCATATTTTGTATGGATTTTCAGTATGAATGTGGATAGATAAGAGTAGAGGAAGACCAACGAAACGATGAATGAAGACCAAAGAAACAATGAATGGACAGCTGTGTGAATGATGACATGGCAAAAAAAGCTGAGAGATGAGATGATGATGATCAAGATGAGATGATAATAGAGAAGTTTGGAAGAAGAAGACAATACATGCTGCACCGACTCCAAATAAATTGGGATATAGGCAAGAGAGTGATGATGATTTTTATATGAACTTGCGTGGCGGTCAGAAATTATCCAACGTGTCCTAATCTAGGTCCTGGTCGATTTGAGTGCTAAATTCCTTATAAATCTCGTCAGCGCTAAAGGTATAAAAGTAACAGAGAGAGCGAAAGTCGGAGTTACTTTTGAATTATTAATACATTAGAAAGAAAATATAGATGCTTGACAGTATACATTCATCAAATTCTGCCCTACCTACTAAAATATTTAAGGTACAGCTAAAGGAACCTCTCTACAAATGACAGTAAATGCCGAAAATATTAACAAAACTGCTAAAAGGCACTACAATAGCGGCCATCTTTTTTCGCCACCGACAAACGCCACCACTTTGAAAACAAAGAGAAGTAAAACACTCCATTATTTTAGTACGTACTGGCCGCTTTGTGAAACGAATAAATAGCTGTCGTGAGAATTATAGCAGGTGAAAAATAATTGCTACTAGTGGTTCTCGAATATAGGGTGCCTGTACACGTTTCCTCACTATCTATACTGGAAATAGTGCATTTTGTGATTATTTTATTATTATGTGAGCTGTGACAGCTATGGATAAGGCTGCCAAATATGAGGTTCCAACTACAATTATTACTTGTTAAACTATATGAATTGTATTTGTTGACAATTGACAATTGTTCTCAGATTCTGGCATGAAAGAAATTGACACTAGATAGGTAGTTCGTTGTTTGACTTGTGTATAATGTCGACGTAAAAAAGCCGAGAGGTCAATGACTGCTATTGCCATGCTAAAATGATAATGCCTCAATTATACCAAAGCATTTTTTTTTAAGTTAGTTATTGAGATTAAAAAACCGGCCAAGTGCGAGTTTTACTCGCACACAGGGTTCCATAGCCCCAAACTATGGAATATAATAACAATATTTTGAACGGTCATTCATTATTAAAGTTCCACTCAACCGCAAAAGTAAATTGGTTTTTCATAGTATGTTAATCAAAAACAAAGTTACTGCTGCAGTTCGATGAAAAAGTCCCATATCTCAAAAACTAAACATCATATCTTATTGAAACCAATTTCCGTTGATAGTTTTTTTACGTTCTACAATCCTAAATATTTTCAGAATTTTCATCCTCTTACTTTAGAAATTAGAGGGGGGGGACACACATTTTACCACTTTGGATGTGCCTCTAGCGCAAACTATTCAGTTTAGAAAAAAATGATATTAGAAACCTCAATATCATTTTTGAAGACCTATCCATAGATACCCCACACGTATGTTTACGATGAAAAAAAAATTTTTGGTTTTCAGTTCTGTGTATGGAGACCCCAAAATTTAGGGTTTTTTTTCCTATTTTTGTGTGAAAATATTAATGCGGTTCACAGAATACATCTACTTACCAAGTTAACAGTATAGTTCTTATAGTTTCGGAAAAAAGTGGCTGTGACATACGGACGGACGGACAGACAGACAGACAGACAGACAGACAGACATGACGAATCTATAAGGGTTCCGTTTTTTGCCATTCGGCTACGGAACCCTAAAAAGGGTCTTAGAAGTAACAAAAATAATATACAGGGAGTAATAAATAATATACACCGACGTGAAAACGGTTATCACATATTCAGTGTATCATTCTAAACCTAGAAACTTGTCGTCGGTTATTAAAAAAAACAGCTGTTTCTTACAAAACTGCAATACCTACACGGTCAAAATGTATCGAACAGCAGATTTTTTATTTATTACGTGGTCATCATCATCTATCTGCCTTAGCCTTAGCCTTTTCGCAAACTATCTTTGGGTCGGTTTCCAGTCTAACCGGATGCAACTGAGTATTTTACATGAAGCGACTGCCTATCTGACCTCTACAACCCAGTAACTGGGTAATACGATACCCCCTGGTAAGACTGGATGTCAGACTTTTGGTTTCTGACTACTCGTAACGACTGTCAGAGATCTACAAATGGCAGTTGGGACCAACAGCTTAACGTGCTTACCGAGGCACGGAGGAAACTCGGTATGTAATTATGGTCACCCATCCATTGATCAACCTCGGCAAGCACGGCTTAATCTTATAGATCGTTTATTTTATTACGTGGTATTTATCTGAATTATTTTATATAGGTAAGGGTCACCTTGAATAAAATAATTCAGATAAATGTAGGTAATAAATATTCAACATTTACAATAATTTCCGTAATCTATATTATACGGGAATAATCCGTTGATGACTTACCCTTAGCTACAGGCTATGCGCACACGCACCTAGTTAACTATCCATAAACAACTTGCGCTCTATGCTGCATAAACTTAATGTCTTATCAATTTATGATTATAGTTATCAGTTGATAACGGATAAGATGCAGTACTGGATCCACCAGTGTTTGCCAAGTCTCATTCATGAGAATGAACTTATTGAACTTATATTAATGCATGATAATTGGTGGACGTTGACTTAGGACGAATAATGATTAAATTTAAACAGATATGAACCAGCATTAAATATTGTACACCTCATGGGTGTGGTACAGCGAGCCTTTATGTAAGAACTACTATAATAAGACTATAAGAATATAGACTATAGTACTATAAGATCCCGCGACGTCCCGATCCATGCCCTCCCCGACCCTCGCTCGAGCCAGCCCGCGATGCTGTGCCAGTAGTTTTAAATCAGCCCCTAAATAATGATATCATTCAGATCCAGCCTGTCCCCATGCAGTCCTCCCCCAGCGACGCCGTCAGCCGAGGCTCGTACCCCACAGGGGGTGCCCTTAGCGTGTAGTCGCTTAGTTTGTAAGTTTTTATGCCCTGGCTGGAGGCCTTACTCTTAAGGCACCCACAGGATAGTCCGGTTAAGCAGACGACAACCTCCTAGGTTGAACTGCGAGAGACTATTCCCAAAAAAATAAAAAAAATACTATAAGATCCTATATTTCACCTGTGACAAACAATAAATGAATATCAATTTGAATGGTTTATGGGTCAAGATAAATATTCAAGGTCAAAAGTTAATATTTCAAGTCATCGTATGTTTAAACAATAAACTTTTCCCAACTAGGTTGGTGTCATCTTTCAGTCATACCGGATTTTGCTGCATGCTAGTATTTTACATGGAGCGACTGCCTATCTGACCTCCACAACCCAGCTAGAACTGGGAAATACAATATCCCTTGGTAAGACTGATTGTCAGACTTTCTGGCCACTACCTTTAACGACTGTCAAAGATCTATAAATATGAGGCGGGACCAACAGCTAAGCGAGCTTTCCGATGCACAGAGGAAAATCGGTATGTAGTGGGTGGTCACCCATCCACGGACCAACCTAAGCAAGCGCAGCTTAACCTGAAGATCAACCTGAGCGGCTGTTGTCATTTAGCCAATAACTCCTCCTCGCGCTTAATATTTCAAGTAACAACAGAAATTTAGGACGAGAAACCAAAAAAAAACAGAGATTTGCTAGCAAATTTAGTTTGTCTTTGTAGTTAAAATTATAATTATCTACAGAAACTACATTCTATCGAGAATGTTCAGTCAGTGTCACAGGTGTTCATAAGTATTTCGAGACGATTTGATTTTTATGACGAACTAGTTCAATCTTCTTTATTTTTTCTTTTTTAGGGTTCCGTACCCAAAGGGTCAAACGGGACCCTATTACTGAGACCTCGCTGTCCGTCCGTCCGCCCGTCCGTCTGTCAACAGGCTGTATCTCATGAACCGTGATAGTTAGCCAGTTTAAATTTTCGCAGATTATGTATTTCTGTTGATGCTATAACAACAAATACATATTTAAGGGGGAAATAATAGAATAAAATAAATATTTAAGGGGGGGCTCCGAACCAGTGGCCCCCGGCCACCGTAGGCGCGGGCCTGTGGACGGTGAGTAATGGGCTAGCTCACCGTCCGTCCGTCTTACGACGACAGACCGTGCCGACGGCGCGTTCGTGTTCCACGCGCGCCTCAAGGAGATGTCAGCAAATCAGAAGGGGTCCGAGAGGGCCGATGCCTGCCAGGGCTGCGGGTTGTTCGCAAGAGATACCGTGCCCCTGGAACACAAAGGGCTAAGAAGGAACATGGATGGGTTTTAGTCAGTACAAGTCTGACACTCCCTTCCGCTCCGCCCAGAACGGAAGAAGTCATTTGATGATTTCCCATCCTAAAAAAAAAAAAAAATGGGGGGCTCCCATACAAAAAAGTGATGTTTAGCTCGTTTTGTTATAAAAAATGGTACGGAACCCTTCGTGCGCGAGTCCGACGCACTTGGCCGGTTTTTTTTTTTTAGTTTGGGACCACCAAAAGTCACAAAATTATCACTTCGAAATCCATAGTAATTTGCGACATTCCAATCGAATAAGATCTCCTAGATATGATACGGTAGGAATGTGCAAAATAGTCCTGTTATAATAATAATTGTCGTTTATGGAATTACCAATCTAGAGTTCATTCGAGTTCAACAGGACAACAAGCTGATTGATTCATATATTGGCAAAGATTCAAATCGGTAGAGATGTCCTTATTCTATTAAGGTGGTGCAAAAAAATATACAAATTATCAGCATCAGTGAGCAAGATGGTACACACGGCCAGACATCAAGCTTTATATTTCCAGTATAACATTGCCTACCCTTGTATAGATTTACCGTACAATTAAGAGATCCACATGAACTGGTTTTGTATAGCTCGATTGGTCGTGTGCGTACTATCTAATGTCAATGTCAAAAATCCTGAACCGTCACCTTTTTCCAACAGGACTCGTTGGGCGAATTTAGTGATTTAAATCTTTGTTGACTGGCAATGAAACTAAATTAGCTCTAGTTGTATCATGTTTGTGAAAATAAGTTATCGTGATAGGCATTTGTTTTATGATATCATCGTGCTAATAATCTTGTTATAGATTTTTTGATAAGCCTAGTTGATGGGTCTTTCATGTAAATTATATAAAATAAATATTATAATAAAAGCAGTGTCGATTTTATGTGTGCATAAATTAAGAGCGAAAAATAAGTGAGATGTTATCAATGGTAATGAACAAATAAATTAAAATAATTAACGTTATGGAATGCTCCATCTTTCTCGCGCTGAGTTTTAAATTTTGGTTAATTTCTTTCCGTTTAAAAACAATGATTGATCGTTTTCAGAGAGCGTAAAAAGTAATTATGTTCTGTTCGTTATAATGTATTGACAACTTTAACAAAATAATATAATTATAATTTATTATAATAAGCTATACTTAATATTTTTCATCTATTATTCTTTAACAGTTTATCTACAACGTTATCCATTTGAGAGGTACAGACTGATAATTATTTTGTACGAATATTAAAACACATTATTACCATATACCCACATTCACGATACAGATACAATATTATATATATAACATACTATTTATATGTAAGTAAATATAATATACCTACAAACTGTGGGATAGTAAACCGCTGCCAAATCCTTTGAGGATTATACAGGCTTAACGTTACTTAAGTATATCTACAAACTTATAGGTATAGATATACCCACGCTAAGCCGAAGTAACTAGGCTATTATGTATTCAGTTTAAGTTTTCAGCAGTATTATAATATCTATAAGCAATCCTTGTGTTGCTAACCGAGACTGAAAAGCAACACTGGAAATGCTAAACGAAATCAACGTCAGTTAAAAACAAGAACTAACAATTAGGTTCAAAGACTTTGGTCTTAATATAACAAAAGATGATGTCACAGTTGAACGCACGAAACATTTCTAGAGCTGACACATACATGCCTACAAAAATAGTTAACGAAGAAACAAACAATGCGAAAACTTAACTCTTTCACAAAATATCTATTAGCAACACGGTTACGCAGACCCATTAATATTCAAGTACACACACACATACACACTCAGTGTATATGTACATAGTTTGTTGACATAGTGAGGAGCATGCGCAGAGGTGACGTTATACATAAACAATGAATTTAATTTGTCGCAGGCCGACCCATGCGCAGCCTTACCTAAGGACATGACAGGACACTTAATCTGGAAACTGAATTTGAAACTCCATTCTAGAACCCCTTCGCTAAAAGCAATTTAACTTCAGTCCCGCTTCCCGCAATATATAGGTCTGTAGGTTATAATGATATTATGAATTTTGATGGCACCCTACAAGGGTCCGCCGAATATTGATACCTCGAATATCGAGAGGGATGACCGATACGGGTCGTTAGGTACTCAAATAAGGGCGAGTCAGTAATCATCAATCATACTCTCACTTTAGTTACACTCAACTTCGATTCAATCTATTTACTCAAATTTCCAACAAAATATTATGAAACAAATATTTACCAACCAACTTCAAAATTAAATTAATTCAAGATATAGATCCTCAATCAAAAATCTCATTAGCGACTTACCGAAAACACTCCATAGCCGGCGGAAATTGAGCCAAGTAATATTTTGTAATCATTCTTGATGTGGCGTCCCTTGATCTTACAACATCTCTATATATCGACGTTCATTCACGTAAACTGTTATCAAAAACACTTTCTCCGTCGCTTCAGTTCGCGCACATCGCACTGTTGATAAAAGGAAATAAAAACGAGCCGGCTTTTGTGAACGATTCGACTGTCAAAATCACGTGGAGAGGCAACACTCACACACGTATCACTGCTGGGCGCAAGCGGAATACGCTTTTTCGCGGCGAAAGCTTAGCGCATGACATTCAAGGAACATTATATTCATGTAGCGGACTAACCTCCCACACAGTTCGTGAAGAACTAAGCGCAAGCAGTCGAGGTGCACGTGGTCCGTAGCTTACGCGACGGCCGCCCTTCCAAAGCGGCGTCCACACACTACGAAAATCGACTTTCGCTCGAACGGTAGACGACACCATTTCGCCCAAAAACGGCACGAGCCGACGAGATGAGCCAGAATATGGGACGTTACACACAGAGTATTTCCGTACTATCGTTAACAGTGTGCGTACGTTGCGTACATGTACAACGAAAGAGAAAAGTGCATTGTGCTTTTAAATTCGCGAACCCCCAAATCGTGGGTATTCTTTTGTGAATAATTCGATTGGGTATAATCCGGCAGATAAATCGTTACGGCTATCCGGGGAGAAATTTGATACGGAATTTATTCCGCTAGCGGAGTGAAAAAAAAAAGCTCCAGCCATTGTTGTCGAGGATATTGAAAATGTTTCTAGTCGGTGTAACGAATAACGATGGTTTCCTTTTGTTTTGTTTTTATTAAAGGATTATTCAACACTTAGTGGGCAGTCCGTTTAATCTTCCCCTTTTGTTGGGACATGACTTGATCTTTTTAAACGATACTGTATTTTTTTATTCGAGTTTCTTTTCGCTTTCGTTCTTTTATTATAAGCGAGTACTAGTGAATAGAAAAGTTTTAAAGTAAATATTGACGTAACTCGTCAAAGTGTGAATGGTTTGTAAAACATACGCATAATATTAAGCGTATGTGTGACCCGTGGGTTAGTAAGCCAAGCGGTCTTACCTGTCAATACGAGCCATTGGCGATTATAAATAAATATGATGTTTGGTGTTATAATCAATCTTATCTTTGGTACTTTTAACGCATTACTTAATCGGGTATTTGGCACTTCCGGATTTGATAGATAGTAACAACGAGTTGCATGGATTGGAAGGTGTCTAAATATTCTTGCGTTTCCAGCAGGTAGCACGTGACGTCACGTCTTACAGCCATAAGTCCAGCGATTATCGTCTTAAACCGGTAGCGATAAGCACATTTCACATGCCTATGTAGGTATGTCAAGAAAGATTGTAAATAAGTCTGTCCGAGATTTATAACCAAAATTAGCATAAACTTCTAATTAAATTAAGCTTTTGACCATTTTAACGGTCTTCTTATGTTAAGATAACACTTCGTTAAGATGTATATTTATCACCTAGGCTAGTGATTATTTGAACAAATACATTTTATTGGTCGTAAAATTGGTCACACACTGATAAACAAACTTCGAGCTATGCACGTTATTTAAATAATAAATATTACTAAGCTTTAGGTGTACCTTTGTACTATGTAATACGTGTTAATTTGATTGAATTTGAATTATTTAATTTTAATATATTTTTATTTAACTTTTTATGTTAGTTGAGGATAGTTTACATTTTATTCGACATGAAAAAATATTGTGTCAATTTAATTTTTATAAATTACTTTGATGGTAAATTTTAAAAAATACTATAAATTGTGTGGTGTGTATTTATTTGTCTCTGATTTTTGAGTAACTAACATTATTTTTAAGCGTGCCTACTAACAAAATTATGGATCATTGTGTTTGAAAATAAATGAATTGAATTGAATAATAGTTTTGTTGAAACTTAATTTGTAGATCACGTAAACATTAAAGTTGACAATACATATGTATTTCAACATATTCAATTGTTAAAAAATATTTTATGTAGTCATTTACTTGGCACATATTTTTTGTAATAATTTACTTAATTCCGCTTAACCTTTATAAAGGAAGAATATTCCAAAATAATTTCTGCTTACTTTAATCCTAAAAAGTGCGGTTTAGGCTGTAGGTTGCTTGCTTGTCAGTGTATGAATGAAGAAATTTAAGATTTTTCGAAATTAGGTTCGGATTTTTATTTAGAATTTAATAAGGATTCATTAAATGATCATTTTCATTTTTTTTATCATCATCATTCTCTTGTCCTCCCAATTAATTTGGGGTTGTCCTTCTGTATTAGGTACTCGTCATCGCATCAGACACGTACTTTCTTGCCATATCATCCGCCACACAGTCCATCCATCGATTCATTGGTCTTCCCCTACTCTTAAACCCATCCATATTCATATTCAAATATTCTAAATTATAATATTTTCACGATAAAATAAACAATCCAGACGCTGAATTCAAAGCCACACTGACACTCCGTATTTACTTTGAAAATTACTTACACCATAATTTCCCGCATAACTCGTTCTCATGACAGTTTCCCTACAGTTCCTATATTTATCGACATTTTCAAATTCCGCCGTAAACGTTATTAATTGCTTAAATGTACTAGGATCACGTAATATTGGTTTATCGGGTGGATAATTTTATTTTATTCAAGATTTATTTATGAGTTTATTTATGTAATCGTTATAAGATGGTTTATTTTGCTATAATTTTTGAGGTTACTTTATTCACTAGAATTGAGTACATTCATGCATTCATTAGCAAAACCGCAAGAACTGTTTAAGTCAGACTAAATAGCAGTCAATTAAAGTCTAGTCATAGTAATTATTATTGGGTTTCTCGTTTTTTATTTTGGTATTTGTTATAATACAAAACAGTATATTTTATTTGTATAATATGTATTAGTATAAATCTATGTAAGTATAAGCATTTTTGAGAACTAGTAGTTATTCGTAAATTCTCGTTTGATAATAATATTTGTTATCACAATGCTGAAATGTTGTCGTATTTACCCCAAAGGTTGGCTGGTAGAGAATGCCTTGTGGCATTAAGTCCGCCTATGTACCACTAATGTACATGAAGTTAAAATAAATAAATAAAATCCGTTTTAGAGTACAAACCAATGACTTTGACGAAAAATATGATTAAAATAATTTCATGACGCTAACCATAACATGGCCATGTTGAACAGAAATAGTTTGGCTGTGGTACGATCAATCGCAAATCAGAGTTAATCGATTTGACAGTGACAAGAACCATGTGCCGTAGCAGTAAATGAAATTTTTGGGCATGTGGTTGACAGTATGTACATAATGATATGCAAATACCTAATATAAAAAATAAAAGCTTTTAAAATCATTTAAAACCATTTTTTGTTCCACTAAAGGATAATCTAGAGCCCACGTGGTCCCACTGCTGGGCAAATGGCCTCCCTTCCTTTTCTAGATTTAGTGCGATTATACCGCACCGCTGCTCTCTAAAGGATTGCCTTTAGAGAGCAGTGGTGGCCCAGTGGTGGCCACGAGCTTACGAGTAGAAAACCGTGGGTTTAAACCCACGCAGTTATTTTCAGCATTACTTTGTGCAATTTATGTCATCACCGCTGCTATGAAAACGGTGAAGACATAGTGAGGAAGCATATAATAGAAGTAAAAAAGGGGTGGCACTTGGGGATTGGCGGCAGAAGTGAAAACTTGAATGACAGATGTCATAAAGTTCATGTCAATCCGTCTTACGAATTTTCAAGTTTTGGAAATCCAAACTCAATGACAGATGTCATAAAGTTCAAATTCCTTCGCAACCTAATGTCAATAAAATCTGATGGTCACGTGTCTTGACGCGAGTTTAGCATTTTTTACCCATCACAAAAGTGCACAACGCCGCTAAAAAATCTAAGACAACCAATCGTCAATGAAACATCTAGCAACCCGCACTGGACCCGCGTGGTGTATTACAGCCCACTTCTTCTCATGGAGAGCAGGCCTGTGTCCCAGCAGTGGGAACAATACAAGCTGATTTATGCTACTGGCCGATCCTTCAAAAATCCCAGTTCATCCCGCCATCTCTTTCTGGGCCTGACACATTGTCGTTTCCACTGTGGTTAATTTTGCCCATTGCTCATTCAACATGCGGCAAATCTAACCAGCCTAGTTCCACATCAAATCAAATCAATCAATCAAAATATTTTTATTTTACATAGGCCTACATGGGCACTTATAAAACGTCGACAGAAGAGGCACGGTTCGGGTTGGTCGTCAACATCAGTCATCAACCGAGTTTCTGATGCGATCCCCGGACACCCAGTAGAACTAACTCGGTTCACAGAAAGACCTACGGGGTTACCATGGCGTCTTAAAGAAGTTTTAATGTTCTCCAGTGTGGGAAAGAGACAGATCTATAGAGGACGTCTAGCGCAATCTCTTTCCGACTCTGGAATAAGATCAAAACAATACTACTTTAAGACGTTATGGTAGGCCACCTGGTCTAAGTAAGGAGGACAAATACATAAATACACAATATGTACATAAAACGGTGACACAATGACTCAGCCTGGACATTTAATTACAATTCTCTTGAGTTGTAGTTCAATACTGATAATAAAATGATAAATGCGAAGCGGAATTTATTGATTTCCTGAGAAATGATACAATAACAAGGATATAACAAGACACAAGCACATTTATTTAGTTGTTATTGGCTAACAAATACCATAAAATATTGTCTTCTCTTATGGCTTAAATTTTCTAGAATTGCTTATGAAATATACTCACGATCAGTTTTATAAGAAATAAAGAAAAGAGAAGAGAACATGGCCTGCGAGGAATTTGAAAAATAGGTATTTGAAGAAAGTTTTGGCGTCGGCCTGCTATTGCCTGCCCCCGGAGAGTGCGATAAGAATAACTGCAGCTCACACCGACTATAACATAAAAAAATCTCCTCGTAAATTCGCCCGATTCAATTATTTTTGACATTAGACTTTCAAGAAAGAGTACTCGTACTCTTTCTTGAAAGTCTAATGTCAAAAATAATGTCTATGTTCCTATAAATTGCTTTTATGTTTGCAAATTTTCGAATTCGTCTGAGTAGTTATCTAATCACGATGGTAAAAATGGGGCACTTTATGTAATTTTGGGTGGGTCATATTTTCTTTACTTATTAGTTGCTGAAGTAAAGGAAATGACGGAGACGTGTTTACAGCAGACCTAGATTTTATGAAAAAAATTATTACTCTAGAGCAATGTTCCGCAAAGTGTGTGCCGTGGCACACTGGAGTAACGTGGTCATGGGTTGGTGAGCCACAGAAAAATAAGGTTACGTCTTATAGTTGAATAGACAGACGGGAGAAAAATACCTACTTAATCAGCCTCAAAACACGCTATAGATTTTTCATTTATGGTGTACCTCAAAAAATCCGATTGCCTAGATGTACCTAGAGCACAAAAAGTTTGCAAAACATTGCTCTAGAGACATTTTTCAGGATGAAAAAAGGGGAATACATTTGTAATCGCGAGAATCGCAGCGCTTCAAATAAAATCTAATATTATAAAGAGGTTTTTTTTTAGGATTCGATGGAGGAGGTAATTTCTAAAATTACTAATCTGATTTCAAAAAATATTTCTATTTATGTTAATGTGGTGTTCACGCGAAAAAGTCGAGGGTAGAGCTAAATCAAAACTAGTTTATTATAATTAGACTGACAATAATCAGCACTTTTTGAACAACAAAGTTTACAAGCGACAGTCCCTCAAAGCCTTTTGTTAGCTAGTTTACAATATTTCATAGAAGATTCACTCCAACCGAATCCAAGTATAAAATCGAATACTTAAAAGCATATCCCGAAACACTACATTTTCCACTAACAACTACAATGAACAATAAAGCGATCACGATACCGAAAACCATTTAAATCGGCAAAACAAGGCCCTAATTAGTAATCTACCTAAAACACGCAAAATTATTGTGAACCAATTAATGTTTGGAGTTCAATTAACCGTTAAATAGGTAGCCGCAACAGAGAACTCGGACCCAATATCCAACACCAGGTCACACTATGAAATAGGATGGTTACTCTAATTTCCGAAATTCGGATCTAAAATTGCTTTTTGACCACTGACTGACTGTGGGCGGCTATGTTCTGGATAACAGGGTATATTTTAGTAGATTCATTATCGGGTTGAAAGTTTAATTTGGCGGTACGGTTGGCGCAGTGGCTGAGCGATCGGCTGCTGCGCTGCGTGTTGCGGGTTCATCCCCGCACGGGACAAATATTTGTATGACCTGCAGGTAGTTGTTCCGGGTTTGGCTGTTTGTGTATGTGAGTTTAAATGATTGTAAACGCACCCACGATTCAGGAAAAAACCGTAGGGCGGGGCAGGTTTAAAAAAATAAGTTATATATTTTAATGTTAATGCACCATCTCTTCTTACCAATCTGTACGCCACGATATGCGGCTGAACATGTTAGAACTTTTCTGTATCCCATTATTATCTTGCATGCAATGTTTCATGTACACCATGTTTCAACAAACAAAATATTACTGACTTACTTTAGCTTTGGTAGTGCGTTGTTTGATGTTTCTGATTAATCTATATTTCTAGACGTGGAAATCCATGAACTTGTCTGCCCGTTTTTCTCTGTTGAAATCTACGTTTTGGATCGAGCAACTAGTTTCAACAGTCCCCTTTATGACTAAGAGTGTGTAAATGTCTTAATTCAAATAATAATTATCATTTATTTAACTATTATAAAATTTATTCATACAGTAAAAAAAGCCTAACGTAACTAACTTAACACCAAACTAAGAAAAAAACCGGTCAAGTGCGAGTAAGACTCGCAGTTGGCCGGTTTTTTGTGGCACGCATTTTGAACGGTCAGTCATAAATCTTACAAACTAAATATCAAATCTTATTCAAACTTTTTTCAGAATTTTCCTGAGGAGGACACACATATTAGAATAGAATAGAATAGAATAGAATAAAACTTTATTGTACACCAAAAATTAAACATAATGGGCTTACAAAACTAATAATTTTATGGTTACAAAGGCGGTCTTATCGCTGATAGCGATATCTTCCAGACAACCTTCGGATGGACATTATGGAATTAAAATTAAAAAGGGGGGTAGTCAGTGGTGTACCTACTACACAAAAATTTTAAATAACAAAAGTAAAGTTATCTACTTATGTATAAGATACATATTAAAAAAAAAAAAGATGATCTCAAGTGTCTACTGTGAGTATCATGTAGGAACTTGAAACGTTCTTTGAGATAGGACGGCGTTGTGGGATTACCACTTTGGAAGTGTCTATATTTCAAACGATTGATTTTGAAAAATGTGCTTTTAAGAACTTCAATGTCATTTTGAAAGACCTATCTATAGACACCCCGCACGTATATGTTTGATCAAAAAAAATATTTTTAATATCAAATAATTGCTTGAAGTTTGAGTATTTTCTGTTCTGTGCCTCCGTTTTGTATTCCTGAAAATTATGGTTCATCAAAATTTGCTATAAAGATTAGAGAACTTTAGATGTAAGCGCCGGCGCCGAATTCCACTACAAAACGGTTCCCATAATTGCTTTAATTTGCGGCAGCTTAAACTATAAAAATATTGTTTGAGAAATGGGACAATACAGTTAATAAGGAACGAACAGAAAATCGTGTGAAATAGTTGTTGTTTTGAAAGTACCCGACGCTATTAAATCTACAAATTAAGGTTAATGTTCGTTACGGTCTAAGTGAGAACAGCTCCTTACCATGCTGATCGAAAAAGTAGACTCTTTCACCAGGAACAGGTGAAATTGCAAGTTCGTATAGTACACACGGCGACACAAAGCTATACATTTCCAATTTTTATAACACGGACTCGGTTTGTAAAGATTTCCCGTACAAAGAGAGATCTACATAAACTAGTTTTGGTAGCTTGCTTGAATATCGTGCGTCCCTAAGGAACTCATAGGTAACAAAATGTTACACAAAATTTATTTTTAAGATAATCTATTGAGCTTAATTTCTCGTTTTCTGCTACAGATATAGACAGTGATAAATATTCATACATATTTCAGCTTAATATACAATTCACCAAACAGTAGGCTGCACGACATTTCACTCCCAACATTCCGGAAAAAAATACCTTTTATTAAGTTGGCTCAACTGTAAACGCTAGTTGCAATGAAGCAGTTAAATCAAGCAATGCAACTACAAGTCAATTGTAGTCTAATTGCAAGAATCCAAACTGTTGAAGACATCATGATGTTGGAGAGATATAGTTAGAAGTTGTAGTTAATAGTTTAGTGAAGCTGAATCTTGAGGAACTACTTCGGAAGCATGTGAACTGTCTTTACGCAATCCGGTTTGGAGAGCTTTGGATGGGTAATTGTTGTTGGTGATCATTAGGAAACGGTGAAGGAAAACATCGTGAGGAAACCGGCATCTCCTAGAACTAAAAATTCGAAGACATGTGACATCTACCAACTGGCACCGGGCCAGCGTGGTGGACAGCCCACTCCCTCTCATAGACAGTAGGCCTTTGTCCCAGCAGTGGGAACATTATAGGCTGATGATGATGATGATGACGATGATCATTAGGAACATTTTGTTCATCTATAACCTGTTACGAAGAGATAATCGCTTTGTAAAGGGTTTCGTAGATCAGCTACTTTTAACTGTTTTGACCACAGATGATGATATACTTTTTCTGTAGCTTTTATCACTCCATACGATGGCTGGTTCGAGGTAGCTTACGAAAAGTGTACCGGGAAAGATATGGCGTATGCATTTACCCAGCAATGGGACGTTAACGGTGAGTAAAAATATACTTTTTGCCCTTTCCTTTATCCTTATCTCCGATTGTCACTAGATCAAATCCATGAGAACTTTTCAAATTTCAAGAGAGATTTTTATCAAAAGGAAAGCTACAACCAGATAAGTATTCCAATAATTTGAACAAATGTTGGCTTCTACGTTGCCGATGCTTCTCAATCCAATGAATGAAATCGTAAGAAGACTTCACCGTTCTTAGGTCGCGCGAAAAAGTATTTACTCTTTTAATTTAATATGCTTAACAAAAGTTAGTTGTTCTGTATGGTGTCGGACGTAAAGAATAGCACCATCCCATATCTTCCCGTGGGTGTCGTAAGAGGCGACTAAGGGACTTGCCAGAGAATGGGCAGCAGCGTTCTCTGTGCTTTTGTAACAACCGTACTGCGATCGCCAACCCGCCTGCCAAGCGTGGCGATTATGGCAAAACTCTCCAAAATGTCAATGTGGCGACACTTGGGGGAGGCCTATGTTCAGCAGTGGACGTCTTTCGGCTGAAATAATGATGAACAAAAGTTATATTCTAGATAGACGTAATAAAACTCAAGTTATACCAAAACAAACCACCATCTGTAATTCAAAACTAAAAAAAAACATCATCAAGCGCCGTATATCACTGTAAATTATATTAATTACAGCAAACTTATTAACTTTTTTGTCGCCTTGATTGCAATGGACTGTATCCAATAATTTCGTTTGTACATCATTTAAGATCTTGAAAGGGCAACACCATTTTTTATTGACAATACAATGTCCATAATAGTACTAGTATTCCCTTTGTCTGATGCACCATCGTAAGTCGTCTAATCAAGCAGTATCGTGAGAATTAGATAAATAGGTTGAAATCGTTTTCTACTGCTCTAGTTCTGGTCCTTTATTAATGTGGTACAGCTGTAGCTGTCTCCTCTGTGTGTATGGGCTTCAAACGGAAGCCGTGACGTCATTAATACATGTCATAATTAGTACTGATTTGTTAAAGTGATAGCGATCAAGATGTTGATTATAATGCGTTTACAGATGAGAGAGAAAAGTGTTTAAAGATACTCGTAGAGAAGTAACGTAGTACGTACCCGACGTATCTGTTCTATTCTACCTTATTTTTTTTTTATTAATTAAAGTTTTGAAAAGCCAATTAATTCCATATGCCCGTAAAATAACGCCTGAAAAATAAAGGAAACGTTATTTAGAACGATTTTTAATGTATATACCATTCTGGTTATATTTTTCCGATAACCACAATTAGTAAGTATCACCCTAAGTATGAATAAGACTTGTTAAAATTGTTTAAAGTAACGAGTATTTTTAATTTCATGTTCGTTCGAATTTTTACTTTATATTTGACTTAAGTAACGAGTATTTTTAATTTCATGTTCGTTGGAATTTTTTCTTTATATTTGACTTCATGAGTATTGATCTTTAGGTAAATATAACAACAAGCTTATTAAATGAGAAATCTATTTTCATTTCATTCGTTATATCCTGTGATCATTATCTTAAAACCAAACCCGTGTATCTTCTCTAAGTAAAGGCTAAATATAACCCCAAATGGCCCAAACCAATCGTAAAAAACGTTTTTTATTTTCCTTCTACTTCCACAAAATGAGGAGTGACATGTTATCAAAGAACGTATTAGCTCAACTATTCCGACTCTTGCATGGACAGTGTCACAGAAAACCTCTCCTGCGTGAAAAACTGTTTAATTTAACATGGATCAAAAAGCAATTTCATTTTTATCGAGAACCTGAAATTGAGGATTTTATTTTGAAAACTGAGCTTTCAAATAATATTTCGTGTAGGTGATGGTGGTCAATAATGAAGGCTAATGACCGTAAATATGTTGATTGAAAATGATAATAATTGGTGCGAACAGTAATTTGAACGAAGTTCCTTATCGCGCGTTGCGAAAGGGGGCTAGATGGAAAAAATTAAGACCAAAAAAGTTGTAACGTCACTTTTTGCTATTATTGTAAGCCGTGCGGCGTACAAGGACAAGGACAAGGACAGGGACAGGGACAGGGACAGGGACAGGGACTGGGACAGGGACTGGGACAGGGACAGGGACAGGGACAGGGACAGGGACAGGGACTGGGACCGTGCGGCGTGTGCATGTTTCTCTGTCTGTCTCACTCTCTCACTCTCTCTCTCTCATAGAAAGCAAGCCCGTTAAAAGGAACTTCGTTCCATCTGGGAGACCCTTGACACCTCTCAAGTTTTTTTATTATAACATTATTAGTTATTTTATTAGTACACTTAAACTGCCTCGTTTGGTCTAGTGGTCGCAAGCGCGACTACTGAGCATGAGGTCCTGCGTTCGATACACGCGTCGAGTTAGGTGCTATTGGGTTTTTCGATCAGGGATTTCTCAGTAGCAGCCACGGTACCTAGACTTGTGCTTGGTATAGGGTCCCCCCTTACATGGGACTTAAAAATAACTGGCGTGAAAATATCGGTGTTTTATTTTTCGGTAATTTGGTATCAATCGATAATGAACTTCTTGATAAAATCCTAATGTTGATGTTTACCTGTGTTTGTGCGCACACTTGTTCAACTTAGTTATATCGCACGCCAATGGTTAGTCCCCTCTAAGAAAAGCCTATATAGGTACTTTGGTCTAGTCGATGGATAGCCTATATGGCTGAACTTCGGTCTTGTTGGTGGACTATTCTTCTCTTTTTCATCATCATCACCAACAGCCCACAGCAGTCCACGTTCATCTTTGTTCTTCACCACTGTCACCTTATGTTTGCTGATTAGCATTCTCCACTCAAGAACACGATACTTCACAGGGACTTAGTACAAGTACAAGTAAAGCCTGTTATAATATTATCACTAACAACAAAAATGAACACATTTCCGATCAACAAAAATCCCCACACAAAAATACATTTTGCTCATCCCATATCCCCGGAAAACACAGGCTCTGAACAGCTCACGTTTTGTCACATGAAAGGACGTTTAATTTGCTGTTTCACTAGTTGCTAATTACAACTTTGATTGCCGTGGTTATCGTGAAGCGTGGCACGGACAGTTCGGCTCTGAACATCGATTGATACGTCTTTTATGGTCGAAATTTTGATTAGCTTTCCTATATCAACGTCTGTTTCAGAGGTAGTCATTAGGATCGTATGTGATTTGTTAGTGGGGTGTTTTGGAATAATAAATTTAGGGTAAATGCTTATAGTTTTGATATTTGAATAAGAAGTTATGAAGAACTAGCTGTTTCTAGTAAAATATCCGAGTGAGAGCCAAAAGTAAAACGGTCAATGATTAATCCACAGGAAAAACTTTTCGTGACCATAAAGATTTACCGCTACAAACAAAAAACAAATATAACAAAGGAAATGCTAACATTAACGATTCAGAAAACAAAAATATAAAAACAGAATTTGAATAAATTTTAAAAAGCAAGTTGGCAGCAGAAACCAAAAAGAAGGAAAGAAAAATGAATTCAAAACAATTAATAAAACTGTAATACCGATCTCATAAAGAAATTAAGAAACACTTTCCTGGTAAATAAACGATAACGATCGAGTTTCAAAGATCTCAGATATAGATATCTCGAAGGTAGCAAGTAAATGAGTATTTCTAGAATTCTAGCAATTACGCTCTCTTCTTTGGTTTGTGATAAATTCAATGGAATTCCCTTAGTAAATATATCCTGCGATCCCCAGGTAGTTAAAGGTAAATCCAGCCTTTTGTTTTTCCAATAAATAAAAAAGCGGAGATGGTGTGAGTATCTTTTGTTTTTTAGCACTAGCTTGTTATAATGCTTTGTGGAGAAATGAGGAAAATGTCGTTAAGCAAATTTTGTTTATGACTGATGATGGGTATATGAGTAGAGGAAGACTAATGAAACGATGGATCTTATTTCTTTCCATATACCTCACACAGTCGTGTGAGGTATATGGAAAGAAAGAAGGTGTCTGATGATAAGACGAGTAATCGAGAAGTATGGCAGAAGATGGGTAACAGAATAAGTTGTGTTAGATAATGATCCTGTAGCAGAGATAAAAATTCTGGGTGACGTTTGGGCACTTTACTTTTAATCAATCAAAAAATCAAAATCAAAATATTTTTATTTTACATAGGCCTACAGGGGCACTTATAAAACGTCGGCAAAAAGGTGCTCGGTTCGGGTTGGTCGTTTCCTATGGAGAAGAACCGGCAAGAAACTCCATGGTTACTCTTTTAAAATCATTTGGTTTTACAATATTTCTGTTACAGCATTAGTACTAAAGTAGGGGAGGACATCGTAGGCCTGACAATAAGTCGTTGCTTACTACGAAACGTAGAACGAAATAAAAAGTTACCAAGGTATATATAAGTATGGTAATATTCATATACAGACATTATATTCATTAGTCATATTGAATTGCAAAACCCCGGGTTGATGTACATTCGTCACAAAGTAAACTCGTCACTTTTTTGGAAACTCCATTCATTGAGAGGCCCCAGATAAAGTTATATTCAATCAGCGATAGTTGAAAAGGCAAAATTGAAATGTACCGACATGATTAGCATAAGCTACCGAAAAGTGACGCCTGAATGCCATGTAGAAAACGCTTTGAAACTGATGTAGTCATCGCTTGAGAAAGATAAAATAAAAGAAAAGCTTTTATTTCAAATTCTCCTTCTCTCCTCCCTGTTAGGGATCTAACTCCCTATCATTATTTTCAGTTGCATTGTAGTAGAATGATTTTAATTGTTCGATGGATGGGATGAAATAATCCAAAAATATTTTTCAGTCTCCCATTCAACCAAAATATCATGTAGCAATCAATATAAACGACTTTTAGTACCGAATATTGATGTGCGAAAGCGATTAATCGTTATACATGGTATCTTTAGATGCAATTACATTTTATTTATTTGTCAATCTGGCGCATTGCCATCTTCTGTACCTTTTGCTATGTATATGGCCCGATTTACGAACAGCTTAAATTAAAAGTGCATTTGGGTTTTTTATCTCGTACTTTTAGTTCGAATAACAGCAATGAAGCAAGAACTGCCAGTGTCACCATAATATAGAATACTGATACTAACATCTCTTGAACGCCGTAGATGAGATGATTGCGTTCAGTTACCGTGAAATCCGCTCTTATATTTAGTACTTATTATTATATATATAATACTTACTTATTACTCACTTACTTAAATAGTACTTGTACCTACTAGAGTAGGTACCAAGAGTAGATCATATCTTTGTACTGTATTATGAGGTTGAAGAAACAGGTTAAGTTAGTTTAGGTTATTCCAAATAATTTATCAAGCATTATTATAATGTCAAACAAATTATTTTGGATTTTTATTATCAGTATCATCTGGTGAAGTCCCCCCTATCAGGTGGCCTACCATGACGTCTTAAAAAAATATTGTTTTACTCCTTTTCCAGTGTGATAAAGAGATGACGCTAGACATCGTGAATAACTCCGTCTCTTTCCCACACTGGAATAAGAGTAACACAATACTGCTTTAAGAGGTCATGGTAGGCCAGTTGGGTCACTGTGAAACTGGCTCTTGTTTTATTTTTGTTATTTTTTACACATGTAAAAAACAAGATCAAGCCGACGAAAAAAAAAATTGACTAAATTATATATCACAGGAAGAGAAAAATATTCTCAAAGAATGATGTAAGAAATGTGAATGAATCACAAAACTAAATATTTATAATAACCTATTTTTTTCTTTAATGTGGTGTAAATTACAATTTGGCTCGCGAACCGCAAGATTCAGATGAAAATTACATATTTTAACCGAAAAACATAATCTACGAAAATAATATCCTCGCGAGCAATGACCGTTGACATAAAAATAGTTGAACAAAACATGTTGATAAAATGCTGGCTGGCAACAGCGCATAATGAAAGCCGCGTAAACCGAGAATTACACTGCTGACATACGGTTGGACTGTTTGTACATCATAATCTGCAAGCAATGAAACAAAGATGTTACATTCATAAAGACACGCTTCTGCTACTACAATCCTTGCATAGGTACTCTTTTCACCTCGCCCACGTTCATACATCAGGCCCCCTATTCACAAACGCTCGTTATTCCGATTCGATTTCGATTCGATAAGTTGTATGTCTATCTTGTTTTGGCATTACGAAAGCGAGCGAGATAGACATACGACTTTCCGAATCGAAATCGAATAGAATCGTTTGTGAATACGGGAGCAGGTTTTACACGCACGCTGGTTGCGAGTACCACACACCTGACCTCTTTGAAGAACGTCACCAATATGGTGATTCTATTTCCTTAAATGGTGTTTCAGCGTTGCCAATCTTCCTTGTAAAAATGCATATCACCAAACATTGAGTTTTCTGTTATAAAGACTAGAGTAACATGAATTAAATTTCTAGACTTTAAAAGACCTTAGAGTTTGTTTCTTCTCAGAGTAGCCGGGTAGGACCACCGATCACGTTTCCGATTTTTTTTTTTTTGGAATTTTAAATGCCTTTGCTCAATTTTAGATTAATGATAATGGAATATATTGGTAACTATAGTTTTGTTAACTACTTAAAATTATGAAACATTTACCAATATTTAATATGATATGAATTGCCGTAAATCTGATCAAATTATAGGCAAGATTAGAGTAATTTGGCTAAATATAAGTATGAATTTGTTATTTTTACTTAGGCAAATAAATAAACCACTTACCGATCGTCTGTCTTTAAGGTTATATGATTATGCCTATTTCTTATTCTATTTTTATAAACATTTTAACGTTAACTGTATACGTGCAGCTCTTTGTTTACTTATGTTCAATTCTTTTTTTTCCAGTCTTCATTCACCTGCTTTCGTAGACTTTCATTTCAGTTTTTTTTATTAAATAACAAACTTAGCACGCGTTTTTCCGTCGCTAACTGGAATTTAATAAGGTTTCTCAATGAAAGGAACTGAGTAAATACTGAGAGAGATTTTAAAGTCTCTCACTTTCAATTATTTAGTTCCTGTAATACAATCTTTTAGTTCTATGACTTTTCTCACTTTTTATTATTATTTACTAAGGAGTATTGTTTGTGTAAATTTATTTAGATTGTTGTTCTTCATCCCTACTCCTCTCCCTGAATTAAGTTTAACTCATGGGAAAAACATTAAATTCAAATAATACGAATCGTCATTGATATCATCATCATCATCTTCCCCGAAATACGTCCACCGGTGTGCTACACAGGTATAGGAAGTACGTCAGTGATAACACTTTACTCTTGAACTGGTCTGGTGAAATAAGGAGTGTCGATAGAAAATGAGGCCAGCTTATATTTGCTAGTGTCGTCATACCTGATATTATTATGCGGTTTACCTACTGGTTAAATATAACTTATATCAGCTCGATTCTCAGCGATTTCTCATTAAGGTGTTTAACGGCGATGGCTGCTAGTATACCAGTCATCGTCGTTCCACCTAACCCGACGGTGCTGTTACGCTTGTTTGATTTTTTAAGTTTTTGAGTTTACTCAAGAACACGTGTGTAGACGTGTTCTTGAGTGATCAGTTCTACAACTAATATTGCCCGCCCATAGCCCATTTGTTTTTAGGGTTCCGTACCCAAAGGGTCAAACGGGACCCTATTACTGAGACTTCGCAGTCCGTCCGTCCGTCCTGCCTTCTGTCACCAGGCTGTATCTCATGAACCGTCATAGTTAGCCAGTTGAAATTTCTACAGATTAGGTAGTTCTGTTGCCGCTATCACAACAAATACTAAAAACAGAATAAAATAAATATTTAAGGGGGTTCCCACACAAAAATGTGATTTTTTGCTCATTTTTATAAATAATAGTACGGAACCCTTCGTGCGCGAGTCCGACTCGCACTTGGCCGGTTTTTTCATCTTAACAATCAAAATCGTATTCATATGTTCATTGATGTATGTAGTTTTCGATCACTACTAAAACTCATTCTGTAAATAGTTTATCTTTTCCAGATAATCATCTATTTATATACCAAGAACTATTTACGTTCTTTATCCAACATGGAAGCTCAATCAAGAAGCACTTAAGTCGTGAAGTGTCGACTATAGCGCCTAATGCCATGTTTTATTTACTGATTCCTTTATCTTAAGATAAGTTTCTTTCACTGCACTTAAAGCAAACGTTTGTTTGGATAAATAGTATTATCTAACACTTTCAAGTTCTGTTTGGAGAGACAACGATAGGACATACAATACAATTCCAATATAAGCTGACCTCTCTTTGGTGATACACGTATTTTTTACTTTTAAGTACTTGGTACTAGGTTCCAAAGAATTATACAAAAAGTACTTGATATTGAAAAAAAAAGGTATCGAGTAAAAACTAGTATTTATTTACTAGTCTTTTACGGTGGGCCGTTCGACATATATAAATAACCAGTATAAACTGGCCTCTTATTCTATTGAAATTTTATACTATTGTAGGCCAGGTTACGGTTAAGTATAACAACAGGCCAACAGTTGACTGAATGTAAAAAGCCTATAAAATCCGGGATCAGTTTAAACTGGAACTGGGAAGTTTTAAATGCCGTTGAGTTTACATGAATTGTTTTCGTTTGTAGTCTTATGATGACTTTGTTTAAGACAGTGATGAGCTGTTAGTGTTTCTGTGATAAGAAAAACCATTGTTTTTTAAGATATGAGTTTACTTAAAATCCCAAAAACAAACACTTTCGGACCTGTGATAAGAAAGCTTTTACAAATATTATGTTTTTCATTCAAACTTGCATTTATGCTGCTGCCGCTTTGGTCTACATCATCATCTGCCTAGCATATTTTTTATCTTTCGATTTAGTCTATTTGAAAAACAAAGATTTTATATGATTAAAAAAAATATATATAAACTAGCGGCTACCCGTATGGCAAAAAGAATGAGAGTTCGAAAAAAATACTTTTTTTAAATTATTATTATATTATATATATAATATTATTATATATGACGGAGAAAAAGTCTCCGTTCCGTTTTTAAAAAGCGTGACGTCAGCATAGCTGACGTCACTGACTATGTTCAGGGTGATCACTCATCTTCGATCTTCCAAGTAAAACACCACAAGTACACTGTATGACTCGTTTATTCAACCGACAGCGTAACGACTTATTTACATAGATCCGTACAGTTCGGCGGCTCAAGCAAGACTCAACCGATCGCCATATTTTTATGAATGGCATCTCGCAGTTCAACCTAAGAGGTTGTCGTCTGCTTAACCGGACTATCCTGTGGGTGCCTTAAGAGTAAGGCCTCCAGCCAGGGCATAAAAACTTACAAACTAAGCGACTATACGCTGAGGGCACCCCCTGTGGGGTACGAGCCTCGGCTCAGGGCGTCGCTGGGGGAGGACTGCATGGGGACAGGCTGGATCTGAATGATATCATTATTTAGGGGCTGATTTAAAACTACTGGCACAGCATCGCGGGCTGGCTCGAGCGAGGGTCGGGGAGGGCATGGACCGGGACGTCGCGACGGACCTCGACGGCGAGGTCGGAAGGACGGCGGTTTGTGTCTGTACTTATTAAGAGTGCTAGTCTCTTTACTACTCTCCTGGAGGAGGGTGATAGCATCATCGGGAGTGACGAGGGTATGCCGAGGACGGCGTACTGTACTAATGCGCGAGGGTTCGTAACGGGCGGCCGCTGCGATCAGGGGATTACGGTGTTTACTGGCGTTATCGAAGAAACGCTTCGAAAGACGTTTCATAAACTGAAGGACGGTGGGCATTCTAAGGTCTACGTGTAGACGGTCGTTACGGACATAAAAAGGGGCTCCCGTGACTCTACGTAAGAACCGGTTCTGCAAGGTTTGCATCCTATGGATGTATTTAGGCTTGGTGTGAGCGTACACGACGCAAGCGTACGTCATAATGGGGCGGATCACCGCGGTATAAAAGCGCAACTTGCACTTGAGTGACAATTTGCTTTTTGCCGAGATCATGAAATGAAGCCTACCCATAGCAAAGGCAGCTCGGTCGCGAGCTGCTTTGATGTGCGCCGCGAAAGACAGGTGGTTGTCAAGTAAGACTCCTAAGTACTTGGCTTGCTTCTCCCAAGGGATAGGCTTACCGTACATAGTGATCGGGCTGAGCGCGGGTGGCTTATTTTTACGCGGTTTAGAGAAAAGAACTGCCTGGCTCTTGTCGGGGTTCACCTCGATTCTCCATTTCCGGAACCAAGCGCCTAAGACGTTGGCTGAGGTTTGGAGGGTGCTGTAAATAGCGTCGTGACTACGGCCAGTGTAATAGATGGCCGTGTCGTCCGCGAACAGGGCTAACTGTGCCTTCTTGCTCTTGGGGATGTCACTGGTGAACAGAGTAAAGATAAGGGGAGAGAGCGGGGAGCCCTGAGGGACTCCGGCTCTAATGGGGTGGGGGGAAGACAGTGCCTTCCCGATGCGATAGCGGAAGGTGCGATCCGACAAAAAGTCTCGTAAGATGAGCACGAGACGGTCTGGCACTCCCAGTTTGTACAGCTTATATAATAAGCCGTTGTGCCAGACTTTGTCGAATGCCTTTGCTATGTCGAAAAACAACACACCCGTCATCGCTCCACGCTGGAAGCCAGCGCTCAAGTGTTCTACGATGCGGTGGGCCTGTTGAATGCAAGAGTGTCCGGTCCTGAAGCCGAACTGTTCGTTGGGGATGAGACTCTTAGCCTCGGCGAAGTCTTTGAGTCGCTTATACATAAGTCTCTCGTAGATTTTACCGAGTGCATTCAGGAGACTGATAGGTCTGTAGCTCGAAGGCTCAGACTTGGGTTTGCCTGGCTTGGCGAAACCGATGACAGTGGCCTCTTTCCATATTTGGGGAAACGCGTTGTTGCTCAGGGCGCCATTGAAGATGGCCGCCATTAACACGACGAGCTGAGCGGGGAGGAGTTTGAACACCCTATTGGTGATTCCGTCGGAGCCGGGTGCTTTCCGCGGTTGAAGTTTGCTAATGATGTCTTGCACTTCGTCAGCTGTGACCGGAGGCAGAGGATCATCAGGGTCTTCTTCGGGGGGCAGGACGGCTCTACGTTCGACGAATGCGTTCACCTCATCGAGATGTCGCTTGTCTACTGGTTGCGAGCTGGGGGAGCACTGGGACTCCAGGCTGTCGGCTAGGCATTCGGCCTTCTCAGAGTCGTCGAATGCGACGCTCTTATCGGGTCGGGTGAGGGGAGGCATCGAAGCCTCTTCGGTGGAGCGCATCTTGCGTTGCAGCTGCCAGAAGGCTAGGTGGGTAGGCTCGAGTTCGCTTAGCGTTTTTTCCCATTGATTATTACGAAGCTCACTGGTGCGATTCTTTACAGCACGCTGTAAATTACGCATGTGGGCTTTGTTTGCCTCGCAGGGAAAGCTGCTGTAGGCACGGATGGCCGCGTTCTTTTCGTTTATCAGTTCACGTACGTCAGCGGGTAGTATCCAGCGTTGATCGCTCATTGCTGGGACTTCCCGTGAGCAGAACCGATCGCCTACAGTGCGGCCGTATTTATAGGGCTCGACGTACGTGCACGTTTAATTTTAGGTTAAGTATTGAAATTACAATGATGACATTCATTTTACATCGTAATAAATTCAAAGTAATCAACTTATGGTTTTTAAACTAATTTTTAGGACAATTAAATGATTAAACTTAGTTATTCTAGGTTTTTCTAGACGAATTGTTGTAGTTGCGCCGATATATATATTATTATTAAAAACAAAATTACAACAATAATTTAATAAATAATATTTTGTGTTTGCAGCTTTTGTTGGCTGACCAGTTGGCCATTCTTTGTAAACATATGTAAAATAGCAAAGAATTCACTATAAGACCGTGAAATAAATTGCGTGACCTTAAACTTCCGTGACCCTACCACATTTCAACGTAAGTGGGTATAAAGATAGTCTTATTGCTACCGTCATTTGCACAATTTTATGTCTACAGTGCGAGAAACGTGAATATTTCTCGGTATTGTGTAAATGTTATTCGATAGATTCTGGCACGCCAATATGGTAACATCATCTGGCACTCTTTTCCTAAATAAATTGGGACCTTCTTCCAGTGTAACCGGATGTAGCTGAATACCAGTATTTTACATGGAGCCACTGCCTATCTGACCTACACAACCCAGTTAGTACTGGGTAATACGATACCCTTTCGTAATACTGGTTGTCAGACTTTTGGGCCACTAACTACATGTAACGACTGTCAAAGATCTGCAATTGACAGCTAACGGCTTAACGTGCTTTCGAAGGCACGGAGTCTCGGTATGTAATGTTCGGTCTCTCACCCACGGAGAAACCTAGGCAAGCGGCAGCTTAACTTGAAGATAAACCTAAGCGGCTGTTACAATTTAGCCATGAGCTCCTCCAATATTTCTTCAACAATCCAAACTACTTAAAAAAACCATCAATTTTTCTTGAAATACGTTAAGTATAATTGTCCACCAATCGTCATGCTGAGTTAGGGGCCTTTTGGCCTCATACAGTACAATTTTAGTTGGTATTATGTCTAATAACAGCTGCTTAGGTCGCTTTATGAGAAAACTGTGCTTACATTGAATTTGGTCTAGTTTAGTTAAGTTTGTTTATTAATAATTATTATAATTACATGTCAAGTTTAGCAAAAAAAAAAAGAATAAAAATAAAAGCACAAATCAAATTAAAAGAGCATAAAATACAAATTATCATACAATAAGTTTGAAAATACATATAAATAATAATAAATTAAGAATTACTCGAGAAATACATCAATATAGACTAATCGTTTGTCAACAAAAAGTAAAAATAAAATCTAGATGGGTGAGTAAATTGAAAAAGTACTCATACTGATTTTCAGTCGCATTATTTCGCCTAATGTACTCACACCACTTACTTTACTACCTAGATCGAACTCACGAAGATTGGCGTTGAAATGCATAAATTTAGATTGTGTGAGCCCGTTTTTAAAATCTAAAAGCTTTTGGAAAATCTTAGGTGAGATAAGAGCCCGGTCCCACTTGAGCTCCAGCTATCGTGATAGTGATGCTAAGCGAATGGTTTTAGTTGAGTTCTTCGGTTCAGAATAGTGGATTATTCCGTAGAGGTAATTGAATAGGTACGCTGATTTAAAAGCTCGGTAGATATCCTAGGTAATATTTGCAAGATAATATTCTCCGTCAAACATGAATATTGAAAGAAGTAAATCGAGGAATGAAGCCAAAGACATTAAAATATTAACGAGTGATAGAGTTAACGTGCTTTCCATTCCTTGGCTTAGCTCGTTAAGCTGTTGGTCCCGGCTTTCATTTGTAGATCTTTGACAGTCGTAACAAGAAGTCAGTGGCCCGAAAGTAGTCCGACAACCAGTCTTACCAAGGGGTCTCGTATAACCCAGTACAAACTGGGTTGTGGAGGTCCAATAGGCATTCGCTCCATGTAAAATACTGGTATTCAGCTGCATCCGGTTAGACTGCAAACTGAATCCAACGTATTTGGGAAAAGGCTAGGCAGATGATGACAAGATAAGATATATATGTCGCAGTTAGATGATTGTATTCCGTTAGACACGGTCATCATGTGGGCAGAACATGGGTTTCGTGCAATGAAAACACACACACACTGTACACTGCTTTTATCGAACTAACAAATTACTTGAAATTACAATCCAACACAATAACACTAGGCACCATGAATCGGGTTACAGTTTCGGGACGTCTTGACTCCGCGGTGGTCAGACACTGACTGTCCGCGTCGCCTGGGAGCTCGAAACATCACGACTCTGTAGTAAGCGCGCTTAGGTATGGGTAGACTGGTAAGTAGGTCGCTTGACCTTTGGCGCGCTTTCGATTCATAGTCAGTCTTGTATCCATAATAATGACTCCGACTCCGACATATAGATAAAGTAAACGAAGAAAAATAAGACTTACATTAGTAAGTCTTATTTTTCTTGGTTTACTTTTTATATCATTTTGTTTCAATGTTAATATCAAAGCTTTAGTTTAGTCCTAGACAAATATATTTTTTTTTCTTTAAATCGGAACCATGTTGCATCGATCAACAATAACTTAAGCATGCTTTATTGAGTTTCCTTTATGTTTCCACTCATGCTCTAAAAATACCGTTTCCCTCATAATTTCCTTCGACATTCTATCCACATAATATCGGAACCACTGGAGCATATCTCTTTTCATTTTTGCACCGACCTTTCCTTTCAAATAACTCAGTAAAATGTTCCTATGTTAAATCAAAACCAATGATTCCGAATTTAATCTTCTTCATGTTTCAATTACGATGAATTTGATTTTTGTTCGTAAAGGATCCTCTTCTTTATAATTTAGGGTATCGTTATGGATTTCCTAAATGTACTTGGCTTGATTATAATACTGTTATGTAGATCAGGACAGATTCAATTCAGCGTTTAACGGTTAATGGTTTTTTCTTTTGACTGCTTTACCTTCTAATGTTACGTCTTACTGCTGAATTTTATTAATTTAAAAAGGCATTATCTTGTATTAG
Source organism: Cerastis rubricosa (assembly GCA_949152445.1). Lineage (NCBI taxonomy): Eukaryota > Metazoa > Arthropoda > Insecta > Lepidoptera > Noctuidae > Cerastis > Cerastis rubricosa. The sequence continues at coordinate 7,956,463 of OX424542.1, read as the reverse complement.
TTAAACCGTACTACATAAAATTATCTGGTACAATTCGACTTTTTCTTTATTAAAGTTTTGTCAGCTTACAACATAATATTCTCAGAGTCTATGTCAGATAATTATCTTCTTGTCTTACTTTGTGTCTTCTTCTTTATCCTGTGGTTAATGCTCAACCTGGTGATAGAGTTTTTAAGGGGCCACTGACTTAGCTTTACATGATTTCGAGAAAAATCTCTGAAGCACGGTGGTTTCCTCATGATGCCTTCACCGAAGCAAATAATATACAATACGCACATTAATCCGAAAAGTCAGAGGTGTGTGTCATGGGTTCGAACTGGAAATGGACTTGGCAGTGCGACGTTCACACCACAAGACTATCACTGCTTTTGTATTTATTCTTTGCGTCGCTTGCAGGACGGTATTAAAAATTTTGCTGTCCCAAAATTTCGAGACTTCCATAACGTCGTCAATATATTCTACTCCAAACGACTACGTTGTGTCTTAAATCTACCTCATACTAAAAACTTCTGGTTATTCTTGGATAAAGTCAGTCAATACTTGCTCCCCAGGACTTACACGTCACGAATTCAATTCCTTTCAATTTGAACACTGTCGTAACAAGTTGAGGACCAAAGTTAAATAAAAGTTACTCTGTTTAGTAAACTCTAAGACGAGTTAGTACAACGTGAAAGTTAGACATTTTCGTCAGGAAGCACCAACAAATTGTCACATCAACGACTTTTTATTTTTATTATACAGACGCATCTGAAATGGCATGTCGCAGTGTAATGGAAACAGCGCGTAAGATGGAGTCAAGATGCAAGTCAAAAGATCGTACAGCTTTTGTGTCATACTTTTTCTTCTAGTATACTCGTATTCACGTTTTATTTCCTGTAGTCTGTTTTTTCACTATCTCACCTGACTGCAGTCATTATCTTAACACTTATTACAGTGCTGACAAAATAAATGAGACCACTTAGCCTATTGCAATCCTTTGCTTGACAGAAGCCTCTCCCAAGTTCTACCACGGCAGTTTGTCCTCCGTGTCCGACATCCAGTCTGACCCTGCCTCCATTTTAAGATCATTAGGGCAACATTAACAGCATCAGGAACATTATTGATCTCATCATTGAAAGAAGGGTATTCACTGATATAAATTTTATGATCATGCATCTTTTCAAAGCCCTATGTTAGATCCAATCATTTCATTGAACTCAATTTTCCAAGCTCTTCTTTTCTTTTATTCAAGCCCGTTCTTGCTTACTTCTTGCACCAAGCCACATCACTCGCGATAACATATGTACGAGTGCGAAACTCGTAGTAGGTACATAAGTTCCTTGCGCGAAACAACGCAATTTCGCGTCACTTTTACGTAACACGTCGTTTTATCAAACAACAGCTGCTGGATGATTCCCGCTTTATGAGATATTTCTTTCTTTAACCCGATGATGATGGAATGTAATATACTTGTCTTTCTTTGTTCCTGTTATCCCTTGTTTCACGTTTGTGTGCGTGACTAAGTGGAATTCGAAATTGTGTTTACCATTTTGTTCTACGAAGTAAAAACCATTTTGTGATATATTTTTCGTGTATCGACGATGTTTTATTTTTTTATAAAATATTTCAATATTTAAATATTTTCCTTTTAGATTAGGGGTGTCTGTACCTACCTAGTGATAGTATGGTGAACTTAAAATACCTCAAAAGTTATTGCAGGTTTATTAATACTTTGTGGTTAGTGCCTGAGTAATATTAAATAATCTCAACATTTTGTTGTGGTTTGTGGCAATAACTGCTATAAACTCTCACATTACGACCCGTACCTTTATTAAATACCCAGACAAATATTTTACACAATAATAACCGCATCCATAAATCGATTACTCTAATCCCAAGATAAACAATTGGCGACGATTCATAAAACAATTAAGATAAACCGCAGGGAATTGAGTCTGATCTGAATCTAAGAGGCTCGGTATCGGAAACCAATCCATTTTGCTGATACAATCCATGTCCAGTGCACCCTCAAACTGTGAACAAGCAAGAGGAAATTTAACACCAAAGACCACATACCTTCGTGTTATCATAGTTTATTTCGCACGCTGTTACCAAACACTACATGGTATTCCTCCCAGAAAATTTCGACCCTCATCCAAAGCAAAACCTCCTCTATCACACCTGTTGTAAAGTTCAAATTGCCAGTAATTGCAGGCCATCTTACTTTGGCTAGTTGGTGGCTTGTGTTAAGGAAGCGAAGCTTTATGGCACCCACTGTGACCGCATCGTCGGCACATAGTCGTTGCCCGATTTTACACAACACCCGACTTTGTAAGCTATTAAGAGCGTTTACGCCTTACGACATTTCATACAAACTTTCAAGTCCTTATTTTCTGAAATAACTGAACCAATTTTAATGAACTTTATACGCTTAAGCAGGATACACAGGTCTAAAAAGTTACAAAAAAACATTTTCGAAATGTCTTTAAAAAAAAGATAGGTATTAGAAATTTCTGTTTCCATGTTCTGTTTTCATATTTATAATCGGTCTAATTTAGCTGTAACGCTATTTTTCGAAAATGTTTTTAGTAACTTTTTAGACCTACGCTCTTAATTTATTTGCGATGCGCTTATAACGGGATCTTCTAACTTATAGCTTCTAAAGAGGTAATTGGTTTCAAGTGACTGTTGGTTTAATTTTTTGAGATCGTTGATGTCAGTTTCAGACAAAATTATAGATAATAAATGATCCCTATTTCTGCAAGTTCCACTTTGAGGGTGGAGTATAAGGTCGGTTTTTCCTACACGACTACTCTGAGAAACGGTCGAAACAGACATAACCTGCGTTAAATCACATTTCATGATCATCACCATCCACAGCCCGACTTCACCCACTGCGGGCTAGGTCTCTCTTTGCTTCTGCCCCTCCTCTAAGCTCCACGTTATTGAGCCAGCCTCATCATCTGCCTAGCCTTTTCCCAAACTATCTTGGGGTCGGCTTCCAGTCTAACCGGATGCAGCTGAGTACCAGTATTTTACATGAAGCGACTGCCTATCTGACCTCCACAACCCAGTACCTGGGTAATACGATACCTCTTGGTAAGACTGGATGTCAGACTTTTGGCTTCTGACTACTCGTAACGACTGTCAAAGATCTACAAATGACAGCCAGGACCAACGGCTTAACGTGCTTTTCGAGGCACGGAGGCGGCCGACGGCACGTTCGTGTTCCACGCGCGCCTCAAGGAGATGTCAGCAAATCGGAAGGGGTCCGAGAGGGCCGATGCCTGCCAGGGCTGCGGGTTGTTCGAAAGAGATACCGTGCCCCTGGAACGCAAAGGGCTAAGAAGGAACATGGATGGGTTTTAGTCAGTCAAGTCTGACACTCCCTTCCGCTCCGCCCAGAGCGGAAGAAGTCATTTGATGATTTCCAATCCTAAAAAAAAAAAAGGCACGGAGGAAACTCGGTATGTAATTGTGGTCACCCATCCACGGACCAACCTCGGCAACCGCGGCTTAACCTTAAAGATCGACCCGTGCAGCTATTATTATTTAGCCACGAGCTCCTTTTGAGCCAGCCTCATTCAGGATATTCCAGTGATGGCAACAATGTCGTCTGCCCATCCCGCAGCCGGACGACCAGTGCTTGTCTTTCCAGTGTTCAGACACCACTCGGTCACAGCTTCACTCCACCTGCCATCACCATCCCTTGCTAGGTGTCCTGGCCAATTTTATTTTAGTTTCAAAACGCGTTTAAATTTAAGTTCCACTAAAGTCTAATAAGCGCCATGCAAATCATCGTCAGAAATAATATTATAAGGAAATAACAACATAAATTTTCCTTTTCCGTAGGAAATAGCTTACATAAAAGTTATAAGCATGATTGAATGGCATTGTAGATGAAGACAGCGATATCAATACAAACACTGCTAACGTGCCTTTGCAACGTCTTCTTGATTTCCCAATGGACTGCAGCAGTCACATCGCTTCTGCTTCGTTTAGCATCAGAAAACCATCAGTAGTGAGGTGTGTACTGTAAATATGAAAAATTACAAAACACAGTACAATAGTATACAAAGAAACTGCCGGATAATTGCATAAAGCTATAACAATGGTAGTGGGTTTCAGTTTGACACTTCAACGATATTCATTGCGTTTGCATTCAGCTCATTACATTTTCAAACTTAGGAGACAATTTATTAAGAATGTAAGAAAAGATGATGTAAGAATTTGTTACAGCGTTTTTCTATCTCCGTCGATTTTGTTTTGCCCACCAGGGTATTCCATAATAATCTCATCATTTTTTAAGTTACCACCTAAGTGCAGTCACGACCAATGAAGTATTTACACTAAAAAAAAAAAATTTGACGTTTTTCACTTTGAGATAAGACTTATTTCGTAATAGTAGGCTTCCAATATACTATGTTCGTTAAACAAAGCAGTATGAGAAAATCGCATTCGTATTTTCCTAAGAGATAACATTTCATTGCTCATGACTGAATTTAGGTGGAATTGTGGAACACACACACACATTGTGGAATGAAAAAAATAATGAGAATTAAGTAATTTCCTTCGAATGGTGATTGAAAATGTGTTACACAATTAGCGATGACAGGAGACCATGAATATCATATAAGTTTAATTGTCCCAAAAAAAAGAGATAATAAAACATGATGAAACGAAAATAATGAGGAGCTCGTGGCTAAATAATAACAGCCGCCCAGGTCGATCTTTAAGATTAAGCCGTGCTTGCCGAGGTTGGTCTGTGGATGGGTGACCATAATTACTTATCGAGTTTCCTCCATGCCTCGGAAAGCACGTTAAGCCGTTGGTCCCGGCTGTCATTTGTAGATCTTTGACAGTCGTTACGAGTAGTCAGAAGCTAAAAGTCTGACAACCAGTCGTACCAAGGGGTATCGTATTACCCAGTTACAGGGTTGTGGAGGTCAGATAGGCAGTCGCTTCATGTAAAATACTGGTACTCAGCTGCATCCGGTTAGACTGGAAGCCGACCCCAAGATTGTTTGGGAAAAGGCTAGGCAGATGATGAAACGAAAATAATGACATCGTCAGGATTTCACGCAAAGCGAGCATTCGAATTGAATGTGGCGTTCTCGATAATCCGTTTAACACAATTACAATAAGCTGTACAGAATAAAATGTTGAACATGGAAAGTTGATTATTTGCTCGCAATTTAATCAGAATTACTTGTTATTTCAAATTACACATTTCATATGCAAGCTGTTGATTTGTGTGGTAAAAAAGATAAAAAATTGCCAAAACGGTTGTTCTTGTCACTTTCAAAATGAGTATGTTATATTTTATGTACGGATAAGGAGTCAAATCCGGGATTACAAGTAGTTGATTTGTATCACAAAGTTCCCAGAGAAGCACTTAAGAAGAAATATTGGCTTCTATCAACAATCATCACAGACTAGTCAATCCGGCCCAGACTGGAATTGTAGGCTTAATTACTAAATAAATACGCAGTCATATATATCTGTTTTAAGATCACGTTATTAAATGCCACAGCGCTGGTTGCCAGCACATTTATTATTGTAATTACGGGGATATAACTAATGGGTAGTGTGTTTCTACTAATCTAGGATTAAAGGGGAACAAATATATATACCGATTATTTGTAAATGTGTGGACATTGTAGGCCTTATAGATTCCTAGGTCCTTGGTAACGTTTATCTCATTCTACGTTTTGTAGTAAGCAACGAATTATTGTCGGGCCTACGATGATGTCCTCCCATAATTAAGAAATGATTTAAAAAAAGCAACCATGGAGTTTCCTGCCGGTTCTTCTTCATAGGAAACGACCAACCTGAACCGAGCACCTTTTTGTCGACGTTTTATAAGTGATTTTTACTGTGGATCTGCCGATTTATTTATGGGATACGAGATGGTAGATAAAGTGGTTTGACAGTATCTGCCTGGGAGTTGTTAGCGAAAACTATTTGGTTTAGTATGCTCCAGGTGACTGCCTCGTTGGGGTCATGCCTGAGCTACTGCTACTACTCATCATGAGGGCCTGAGCCCGAGGTCCAGTTAGTTTCCGAAGTCGGGGATAATTTGGTTTTGGTTGCCCTGACTGTGAATGTGCGTCCTCTCGATGGCAATAAACTCAATAGAGATATAATTTTTGATCATATGGCGCTTAAACATAACTTTGGCAATGTGTGTGTTTCCTAACTATGTTGGGGTCGGATTCCAGTCTAACCGGATGAAGCTCAATACCAGTATCTGACATAGAGAAGCTGCCTATCCAACCTCCACAACCGAGTGAGTACTGGGTAATACGATACCCCTTGGCTTACTGGTTCTCAGCGACCCCACAGGTCAACAACGAATCGATCTTGCAACGAATGTCAAAAAAGATCTACAAATAACAGCCGGGATCAACGGCTTAACGTGCCTTCCGAGGCTCGGAGAAAACTCGTTAGGTATTGGGTAGGAACCCATTTATAGATCAACGTAAGCAAGCGCGGCTTAACCTGAAGATTCATCCGAGCATCATCATCATCCTATTATGTTCCCACTGCTGGGACACAGGCCTCCTCTCTACGAGATGGAGTGGGCTGTAATCCACCATGCGGGCCCAGTGCGGGTTGGTAGATGTCAAATGTCTTCGAATTTCTAGTTCTAGGACATGCCGGTTTCCTGACGATGTTTTCCTTCACCGTTTTTGATCCGAGCGGCTGTTATTATTTAGCCACGAGCTCCTCTCACTAAAAGCAGTATGTACCATTAAATAACGAATGCAGTATGTAATACTAAAAAACCTCGTAAACTTTAGTAAAACGAATCTACACTTCACATTCAGTTCATGTCACCCAAATTGACACATGATATTCGAGTTAACGCTGACAATGTAACAGCACTGTCTGAAGAGAATAACTGACATTTTCGCACTTATTACGCTTTCCCAGTCGGCTGTCAACGCGAATTGCGTTGTAACTACGTAAATTTATATTAATATATAAAAAGATTTTTTTTTGTTTCAACGCCCTAGTCTCTAAAACTGCCAGTCCGATTAAAATAATACCACTGTTATAAATTAAGACAGATGGATGTTCCCTCACTGCTGAGGATCGCGATCACATTTGAAACGTCTCCAAGCCATGTGGTCTCCTGCAGTGTGAACCGCTCGGTACAAGCTGCCTCCAGCAGCCTTTTTGATTGCGATTGATTCTTGATTGCGTCTGCCATCTTGCCGGTGCCCTGCCTTGCGTGCGTTTACCTTCTGCCCGACCCAGTATTATAAGCTTTTACAGACAATGCCGAGGTAAACGCATAATATGTCCGAAAAAGCTGAGGGTACGCTCCAGGCAGATTGTGGAAAGCCGTTTGGTGATGTTGACCTCCTCCAGTATGGATTCATTGGTTCTCATTTCTTATAATGTATAACCTGGATTAATTGCTAGGATACTTTTTATCCGGGTTGTATGATCCCGTGGGCCAATTACCCAACTCCACGCGGATAGACCCGCATTCATAATATTATAAACAACACGCTACCACCCCCAGAAGCCGAGGAAAAAGAAAAAACGACAGAAATTACCAGTGAAACCGCGAGACACAGCTAGTAAACCAACAATTTTGTGCCCGATGCTTTCTTTGTTGAGTTTCAATGGCTGATTCAGAAGAAGCTATTGTTAAAAGTGCATGTTGTGGGGAAAACGGTTACGCGGATGTGACGAATTGAACTGCTAGTGTAAATACTGCGTAAGCTTTCGAAGTTGTGTGTGACAATCGAGTTAGTGACCCATTGAGATGGAAGTAAGTTATGAGGCAGCCTAGTTACTGGGTACGATGTATTGTATTGTATTGTAGGTACTAATTGTTTGACAAGTCTTAAGTAAAGTATGACTCTCCAAGACACACTAGGATTCGCTTTTTTTAGCTTTTTATTATAGACGTAGTGTTATTGATTTTAAGCACTGCTCAGTATGAGACAAAGCAGCGTAATATATATATAACAATTTTTTGGCTTTGCTGTTGTCAAAAGTTACTCTGCAAAGAATGTGCAAATTGACCTCTAGATTTCGGCATGTAACACTCGCTCGAAATTACATTCAAACATCAATGGCATAAAATTATAAGTCAAATAAAGTCAAATTAATGGACATCAAAAGCTTCTTTCTGTGTTTTATTTCAATGTTATGTTCTCAGCCTCTACAAAAAAAAGTTATATTTCTGTAGGATCTGTCACAAGAAAATCTATTCTATGCAAAGCGGGATACGAAAAAAATTGAGCTCGCTTTGCCCGCTCTTGCCCCTACAAGGCCCTTATTATTTTCGATTAGTGCCCAGGCCCTCCAATTGGTTAAAAACGACCCTGGCAAAATCTCACAGAAAAGAACTTTTTTTCAAAAAGTGTTCTGGGAAGGAAAGCAAAAACGTTCTATTAGAGACCTTAAAAGAGCTTTGATAGAAAAGTCGATGACAAAAACTGCTTTAATATTTTTCTCTTTTCATTGCAGATATCAGAGAACAGTTGTCGAAAAATTATGAAACGAAAACTGAATTCCCAGAATCTGTTCAGATGACGAAATTAATTTATCATCATGAGAAACGAATGGTTGACACAATTACTGACGGACGTTCGTTCGCGCCAACGGATTAATTCTGCTCGTAAAATTTATACTGTGGACTGTGCTTATTAAGCATCGCTTTATCGCGATGACGCTACATATTGTACTGTTTGATATGTATTTTGCATAGTTATTATATGGAAATTGTAGGTAACAGGCTATAAATATTAGATTTACGGTTATTCCCTGAGATTTGAACATGAGTAAGCCTACCGATCACAAATGCTGGGCATAGGCTTATTTCTGGGAATAAATGGAGCTACTACATGTTTACTAACAACTTGTTACAAAACAACGTTTGTAGTATGCTAAGAGGAACTTGTAAGAGACTCTATAATTATGGCGAGGTTAGGTGCACCGTGAATTTAGTCCTCGATAAAATTATGCAATGAAAGGTCACTCGCTCATGGCTTGAGTATTTTGTTGTTATTTTGCTTACTACTGCTACTAATGTCTTCTTGTTTGGAATTTTACTACCCTTGATTTTTCCCAAATCTACTAGAAAGTACAAGGGCGGAAGGTAGGGGAGGCAATTTCTTAATTGTTAGAGCAGTTCAAATTAAGAGACGCACTACTTGTAGTTGTAGCTAAATCAGGTAGCCTACCATGAAGTCTTAAAACGTTATTGTTATACTCCTTTTCCAGTGTGGGAAAGAGATGGCGCTAGACATCCTGTATAGCTCCGTCTCTTCCCCACACTGGAATATGAGTAAAACAATACTACTTAAAGACCTTATGGTAGGCCAGCAGGACCCCATATACTTCAAATTGACAGATAAAGGTTTGATGAGCAGTGGAAATGAAACTTAACACAGAATTGTCTTAACAACTCTGTCATCATCATTCTCTTGCCCTTATCCCAATATATTTGGGGTCGGCGCAGCATGTCTTCTTCTTCCATATTTCTCTATTACTTCCAACTTTCATAACAACTCTGTGGTAAGTATAATTTCTACTACTGGTCAACCAACATTGTAGCGACTTAGATCGTAAACCCCGAGAATTAGGCTTTTAGAGAATTGGCCATTTTGAGAACTAGTCCTTTTGCAACTCAGTTGACATTTTGAGAATTAGGCGTTCTGCGCCTAAACCATCGTAACGTAATAGCGTTTTGACATGACATAAACTCTAAACATTGTAACAAATTAACTGAAGTGTCAAATCAACCGTTACATTATAACGTTACGCGACAATTACCAACAGTTTCACGTATTGCTATCGTTTTATTGTTTCCGGATGATCGTTGGTTTATAGCTCTTGGTATAAAGCCCTTTGCAACTTAGCAACTAAGTTTAAACGATTACTATTCTTGTCGGGAAAAAGTTTATGACGATGTATTACTATTCTAATCGTTTTTAAATTTGCGTCAGTAAGTTGATGAATTGGTGCGATGTTGGTTGAATACAAAATTGAAGTTTTTTTGTTAATAACAGGTGATAGATCTATCACATAGGCCTATGTATGTAAATTCGTATCAACAATGAATTGGCAAAAAACATATTTGCCGTACATCAACTGTATTTATTGTTTCCGGAGAATGCTTATAGCTCGTGTGCTGAGTTTCCACGACACGAGTACGGTAACTGATTCCCAAATGATACAGGCGGAGCCTTCAACTTTTTAACCGACTTCTAAAAAAAGGAGGAGGTTATAAATTCCACCATTTCTCCGTGACTGCTGGTCTGATTTAAGTGAATCTTTTGTCGTTTAGTAGAAGAAACTCGCACGGTGGTCCCTTACCAATTTAATTTACTTTTCTTCGGTACTTTATGAGTTATCCTCAATAGAGATGTGACGAACAGGGTGTAAAGTTCCTCATGCCCTACAGAAAAGGGAGGATCCTCCGACCAGACGGGTGTTTTGTCGGCTTTTCTTATAAACTCTTAAATCGATGTAAACTTTGCTTTCGACATGTAAGAAATGTTAGTTCTTCCGTCGTGTCATAGATGACGCTGTAGTACTTTTTTCGTAAGTTGCTTGTTGTAGGTCGCTACAATATGGATTTTTTGTTACATGCTCTTTTAATTACAGTGTGAAATTGATACTTGACAAGGAATTTGTGTGAGATACCACAACTAAAGATGAAAGCCTTTACTTTTGGAAATCGGTGGCGAAAAAAACAATAAAACAAACAACCACTAGACCAAAGAAGTAGATAGAAAATTGGTCTTGGTGGTCTTCTGTTTCTAAGCAAGACAATATTGAGCCATCCATTGAGAAGAGTCGGCATGAGAGGAAGTGGGCTGCAATCCACCACGAAGACCCCGAACAAGCCAATGCTCCAGGTCAAAGACATCGAGACGATAAATAGACCTGACTAGAAGATGATAAATTATAGGAATACTCTATTCCCAATTAATAAAGGGCATTCATTAGGTTGATAAATGATTTCTAATCTTGTGTGGGTATAAATAAATAGCTTCTTAATAAATGATCACTTCCCGTGGGTGTGGTTTACAAAGATGACTAATTGATTATGTCTAATGTGGCTTCGGGGGTATGGTTATAGAAATACAGTAGTCAAGCAGTGACGTGGAAAAACAAAAAAACATTTCTGTCAAGTCAAGAATTTATTTTTCTGAAAGAAATAATTTAATTTAATTATTGATTTTCTATCTCTGGCATGTTGTGACTACGTAAAAGTGATCATTTCAGCCCAAAAGTCCACATAATATTAATACTGTAAAATATGCACAATTATCTACACTAATAGTTGACTCGCCAACACGCCACCGCACAGGCCGACAGTTCGACAACGACTGCCCGCCCCACTACTCGGACCGGTATTTATAAACGTGCGACGTGCGCGCCCGAGGCAACGTCACAGTACTGTAATCGGTTTGTAGTGCGATGTAATGATATCTACATACACTACATCCCTTCCTTGTTTTAACAAGTTTTATGTAACCAAAACCATAAGACATTGAGCATCTCTGGCACAACAAAATCACAGCACAATAACATTTAGTAAATCATTATACTATGATTTAGTTTAAAGTTTCCTTTTACCCTTCCTCTTCTTCTATTTCATTTTCTGATTCATTTATATCTTCTCCTATGTTAATTTCTTTATTTTGGTCACTTATAACTTCCCATTAGCCTTCAACTTTCTTCAAATGAACTACATTTCTTCGTGATCTCTTCCCAGTTATATCGTTTCGAACACTTATATCTCCACCTTTACTCTTTTCTACAGTATGGGAAGTTGGGTCATAATTTAGGCTAAGTTTATCTTTGACCATATTCTTAACGTAAACTTTATCCCCAGGCACTAGTTGACATTCACGAGCTCTTCTTTTCTTATCTGTATATTCTTTCCCAGTTTCTTTCTTTTCTTGGTCTCTGTCTCTGACATCTGAATCTTCTGGTTTATGTGTATGTGTGATGTCTCCTGCCATAGGTATATTGTCACGGTATTGCAGTTTGAAAAATAATTCTGTAGGAGTTTTACCTGTAACACTATGCGGGGTACTGTTATACATAGCCAGATACTGTAACAAAGCTTCTTGCCAGTTTTTTCGCTCAACTGGCAAATTTTTTCCGCTTTAGAATGTCTCGGTTCTGACGTTCCACTTCTCCGTTCTGTTGAGGCCACTATGGCATCGTATTATGCAAAACTATATTCCTTTCAGTACTGAATTTTTTTGAAGTCCTCGCTGCAGAACTGTCTGCCATTATCAGCTGTTATCGTCATCGGGTTACCAAGTCTGCAAAAAATCTCTTTTAGAGATTTTATTATGTCGCCACTGGTAATATTACGACAAATCTTTACCTCCTTGTATCGACTGAAATAATCAACGATTACTAATATGTAATCGCTGCGTAGTAAAGGGCCCAACAAATCAATACAAGTATCTACCCAAGGTTCACATGGTAATGCCCGTCGTTTCAATGGGTTTGGAGGTTTTGCAGCTGATACTAATGTACAGCCTTTGCAGCATTTGACCAAATTCTCGGTTTCCTTGTCATGTCTAGGCCACCATACTGTGGTTCTTAGTCTCACCTTCATTAGGACTATTCCTGGGTGTTCTTCGTGACCAGCTGTCAGAACCTGACTGCGCAATGTTTTTTGGAATAACAATTCTAGTGCCTCTCAATAAAACTCCGTCGTAAAAGCATAATTCGTTTTGGAAGATTTTGTAATTTTTTTACCTCTTCATCCCATTTGTTGTTTTAAAGGCCTTCACTTACTTTTAATATTTCCTTGTCTTGTTTTGATGCCTCCATAATTTCTTTCAGTGAAACTGCTATTAGCCTGCTTCCTTCAACAACTTGGTGTATATAGTTTTTAGACTTGTCCTGTGACGTTTTACTTAATTTACACAATCTTGATAAACTATCTGCTATATTTTCTTTGCCAGGCTTGTATATTACTTTAAATGCATATGCTTGAAGGCGTAGTATCCACCTTTCTATCCTTGCACATGGTTTTGATTTAGGACCGAATATAACCTCTAGTGGTTTATGGTCGGTCACCTATTCAAACTCTTTTCCAAACAGAAAAACATAAAAATGTTCCACAGCCCAGACCAGAGCTAAGGCATCTTTTTCTGTCTGGCAATATCGCCTTTCAGTCTGTTTGTTTCCGGTGACCATACGCAATAATGCGAGGTTCATGATCATTAATTTGAACTAATACTGCTCCTAGTCCTAACGGACTAGCATCTGCTATTACTATAGGCCGATCTTTGACGTCATGGTATCCTAGAGTAGGAATATTAGACAAGGCCAATTTTAATTCGTTAAATACAAATTCCTGTTTACTGCCCCAAAGACTTTAATTCTGTGGTTTTGGTCTGTTTCTTCTTATGCAGTTCTTTTAATGGTTTTGTAGTTGTGGCCAAATTAGGGATCCATTTTCCAACATAGTTGATTAATCCCAAGTAGCTCTGAAGCTCACCTATATTCATAGGTGGACGAAATTCTTGACTAGTTGTCACGTACTTATCTAATGGTTTTACACCTCTGTGATAATTCGTTTCCTAAAAATTGAACCTTTTCTTCTATGAAAATGCACTTGTCCTTTCTCAGTACCACATTATTTTCTTCTAGAGTTTTAATTACTGATTCTTATCTTCGATCATGTTCTTCAAATCTTTTCCATATACCAAAATGTCATCTATAAAATTAATAGTGCCATTACATCCCTCCCAATAACATTCGTTCTAGGGTTTTTATAAAAAATTCCGGGGCACAGGATATTCCAAACATTAGCCTTTTGTATCTGAACAGGCCTTTACTTGTAATAAAGGTTGTAATGTGTCGAGAGTCGGGATGTAATTCAATCTGTTGAAAAGCATCTTTTATGTCCAGTTTTGAAAAGTACTTCGCACTTTAAATTTTTAGATGCTTGTCCATATTGGGCAATGGGTGATTTTCAGGTAGAATTGCTTTATTTGTCCCGCCTCATATCTATGCAAATGCGAACATCTCCAGTATTTTTTCAAAACCGGCACTATTGGTGATACCCAACTTGAGGATCCTTGAACTTCCTCAATAATGTCTTTCTCCAACAGTGCTTATTTTTTTTTTTTATTTCCACTTTTTCTTCCAGTGGTATGGGGGGATCCTTCTTAATGGTTGAGAAACTGGTTGTACTTTCTCATCGGTTGGTACCTCCACTAAAACATCCTTGAATTTGGGAAACTCTGTCTTAGTTTCCATTTGGTCGATTTCTAATCCAATTTTAAGAAAACCATAGCCATGGTAGTTTCTTTCCCAAGCAGATCTCTGGTTCCATCAGCGATGACGTAAAAAGTTGCATTTTCTGATCTACCAGCGGTTTTTATATTTGCGTCAAATGATCCTTTTAGGTCAAGGGCTTCTTACTTCCATAACCATAAAAAGTCTTATTGCAACTGTTTGGTTACGTTACCTTATTTTGTTTCATATTGTCCCAGGTTTTGTTTGTGATCAAGTTGCATTTACACCCAGAGTCTTCTAACATTTTAACCTTCATTCCGCCAATATGGCAATCTAATACACTGTCATCATCGATTTTGAACACATATTGTATGTCTTCGGGCTCTGTTTGATCTATCTGGTTTGTGTCGTTTCTTTTGTTATCTCTTTTCATTTTTTTTTTCATTTTATTTGTTGTTGTTTCCCTCATATTTCCTTTTATTCGTTCTGTCTCGTGTCATTGTCCTGCAGAATTGTCCAAAATGTCCCTTAGGCCCACATTTGTGGCAATCTTTTTCTTTTGCTAGGCATTTGCTGTCTTGAGACGCGTATCCTGAGCTCCCACATCCACATTCCACATCCTGTGTTTCTTTTCCACTTCTTATCTTGTTTTCCTGTTATTCACTCTGTTTATGTTTTCAGTTGATGTGCTGCTTTCTCCGAATTCTTCTATTTGTCGACCTACAGATTCAAGAGTATTTGCTTCGACAATTGTATTTGTTAGTGTTATTGCGTCTCCTGTTTGTATAATTCTCTTTCTAAGCTCTTTAGAGGAACACTTTTCTGTAATTTGATCGATTATATGATCGTCTTTGTCCTTAAACTGACATTTGTCAGCTTATTGCCAAAGCCGTACTAGGAATTTTTCAAAATTTTCGTTTGCCTCTTGTTTTATCAATCTAAAAAGGTGACGTTCATAGATCTTACTTTGTTTAGGTAGAAAGTATGCGTCGAGTTTGGTTATAGCCACTCCGAAGACATCCTCTTCATCTGCTGGTGATACATTTGCATCTGGTATATTATAGAATATTTCCTGCAATTATAGTCCACCAAAATGTAGCAGCGAAGCACGTTCCTTCGCACTACTCTCAATTCCAGTAGCTTCCAGGTAGATCAATAGTGCCCGCTTCCAGCGTTCCCGTCTCGTTCCTACTGTTGAAGGTTCACCCTCACAATCAAATTTCTCTAACGTGAGTTGAGAACTCATGTTATTAATAAATAACCTGGAACCATTATATAAAGGGTTTGCACTAATCTGCCCAGTTAAAATATTTGGCAATTTAATGACCAGTATGTACATCCAAAGTACCACTACTGTTGACACAAATGTTCTTTGATGGTTTGTCAATTTAATGACCAGTATGTACATCCAAAGTACCACTACTGTTGACCAAATTTTCTTTGATGACTTGTCAATTTAATGACCAGTAGGTTTATTCTCCTGCTGTTAGTCATTCTCTGATGACTGTCAATTTAATGACCAGTAGGTATATTCTCCTGCTGTTAGTCATTCTCTGATGACTGTCAATTTAATGACCAGTAGGTATATTATACTGCTATTACCGTCATTCACTGATGACTTGTCAATTTAATGACCAGTAGATATATTCTACTGCTATTTGATTTACTAATCATGTAGCACAAATCAAATAACTAAACATGAGATCCCAGTTTCGACTCCCAGGTCAGGCAGTGTCACTGAGTTTCTCCATAAGGAACCTCCCTGGCGTCCGGTTAATGGTAACAGGCATGCTCAATGTAATTGGTGAAACGTGGTTGCATCACACATCTCTGATTACCCCCTTGGGGAACACAAGCATGATGTTATGTTGCAAAACAATACATTAACGAACCACTTTTTGTTTCAGCCTTCACAAAATTATTTATTTACAGTTAATAAGTCCAATGAAAGATTCTAATGTATTAATATTTTGAATATTTCTTTCCGAAATACAATTAATTATCTACCTGTAGGAGACTACCTTTCCTTTTTTTTTTTTTTATAAAAATATAAAACTTACGGTTTTCTCCTCGTCGCCAATGTAAAATATGCACAATTATCTACACTAATAGTTGACTCGCCAACACGCCACCGCACAGGCCGACAGTTCGACAACGACTGCCCGCCCCACTACTCGGACCGGTATTTATAAACGTGCGACGTGCGCGCCCGAGGCAACGTCACAGTACTGTAATCGGTTTGTAGTGCGATGTAATGATATCTACATACACTACAAATACAATCAAATCTGAACTTGAACAATAATAATCAAGAAAGCATGAAAATGTCGGTGACAGCTTGACAGATCAAGACATTTTATTTTCGAATTTCTTTGCCTTTGTGCGGGCTAATGTGCTTGTGCTATAGGATTTCAAAAAGTCAGCTGTGGAACAGCTGATTCTGTTGTGATTTACAAATTTTGAAGTTTGGATGCAACGCGACACCTAAAAGGTTGGCGTGGTCAGCGCGGCGCCCCAGGCCGCCAGCGCGACTGCGCCGCTCTCCGTCGTCGCGTTGCTACGCAACATCAATTGTTGAAATGTTTATATGTAAATTTGTGTTTTTTAAGTGTATTTTATAGTTAGGGTTTTTAAAGTTACGTTTGTGTTAGTTGGTAAGTTAATTTTTATTCCCTTTTTTATTTTATGTTAAGCGCTGACTGTAGCGACACCGGAATAATTAGTGCCAGTCAACCTGCCCCATCACTGGATGTACAGCTGGTAAGATGCCCTCATTGCTCCCAGGCACGTTTTTTTAAAGGCGAACGGGGGCTTAAGATACACTATGGCAAGGTCCACAAACCTCATAGTGTACCTTTGTGCCCCCCAGCCACATCCCAGTCACCTTCAGAACAAACTTTGTGGAAAACCTTATCCAAATTCAAAAATTCCACCCCGGTCCTAAAAAGAGTTCCCCGGGGCGCGAGACACTCTGTTGCACTGAGTTTAGCGCGATGTGTCCGTCTCGCGACCCAGGAGAACTCACAACATGCTTGGGAGCAATTACTCACCTTCCCTTACAGGATTCTGCATGTCCAAAAAAATTTGGCTACTCAAAAATCATTAACAACACAAATTAAAGAAAATTGCAACAATTCGGCCCGTATTTTAGATTCTAAATTACCTTTTTTCAATAACCATTCTCAGAAAGACATTTGTGCTCATGTGGAATCCAAGCTAAGTGAGGGTGATATTAGGGGGGCAGCTAGATTACTGTTCAGCAGTGATGTGGTGGCGCCTTACTCTCCAGAGACTCTTTTAGCTCTGGAGAGCAAACATCCAGCGCCTGCGGTTGGTCTCACCTTTCCCGACACACCGGCCCACCCCGACCCCCTTCAGGATTCACCTGGTATCCAAATTACAGCCCCGCAGTTGATCGCAGCCGTAAGCTCTTTCCGGAGTGGTTCTGCCGGCGGCCTCGACGGTCTAACTCCACAACATTTAAAAGATTTGTTGAGCTCAGGCGCCGGGGAAGCTGGTGAGTCGCTCTTGAAGGAGCTTGCGGTTCTGATCAATTTAATGCTCTCCGGTGGTGTGAACGATGCCGTCGTCGATGTCTTGTATGGGGCTAACCTATGTGCCCTGCGCAAGAAGGACGGTGGCATTCGTCCCATTGCCGTGGGTTGCATTTACAGGCGTATGGCAGCCAAAATTTGTTGCAAGCTATACAGCGAATCGCTTGCAACTAAGTTCCAGCCCCTTCAACTTGGTTTTGGTTCCAGAGGGGGCTGTGAGGCTGCCGTACATGCCTTATCATCTTTTCTAAACGCAAAAAAAGGTGAGGTCATTCTCAAGGTTGACGTCAAAAACGCATTCAACTCCGTAAATAGGGACACTTTGTTGACTGAAGTTAAAAAAAATCTACCCGAAATTTATGGTTTTATCTGGCAATGTTATAGGCATCCATCAAAATTATTATACAAGGACAATGTTTTGGAATCTGCAGTTGGTTGCCAACAAGGTGACCCTCTCGGGCCTGTCATTTTCAGTTTGGCTATTCATCCCATAATCAAACAACTAAATTCAAAATTTAACGTATGGTATTTAGATGATGGAACCCTAGGAGGTGATGTTGACACCGTTTTGCATGACCTACAATTCCTCAAACAGAAATTTAAATCTATTGGCCTGGACCTTAACCCCTCAAAGTGCGAAATTTACCTCTCTGACGTGACTGACAGACAATCGATTATAGATAAATTTAATGCAATAGCTCCACATATCAAAATTTTAGAAAAAAGTTCCCTGCACCTCCTAGGCTCCCCTGTTTTAGAAGAAAGTTTTTCATCTTTCATCGAAGACAAAATCAAACATTTTATTGATATTTCGGATAGACTCTCCAAAATTAATTTACATTCGGCTTTCACCCTTATAAGATATTGTTGTTTTGGTCCAAATTTTATATATGTTCTCCGTTCTTCTTCTCTTTGGACGAAACCAGAACTTTTGGACAAAATTGACCAAATTATACGCAACACATTAACATCCATTCTTAATGTGGCCTTGGACGACCGAGCGTGGCTGCAAGCCACCCTACCAATTCGTTTTGGTGGCCTCGGCGTCCGCAAAATTTCTAGTATAAGCTTACCGGCGGCGTTCCTTTCTTCTGTCCACAGCACTGAAAAGCTAACCAGGAAGATTTTAACTCTCTCCCTGGTTGATTCGGAAGTGCCGTGCTTGACGGACGCAGAGGACGCCTGGAAAGTGGCTTGCCCGGACACGGATCGGCCCGAGAACCCATTCTCCCAGAGACAGTGGGATGAGCCGCTCTGCAGGTTGGTACGGAATAACCTTATTAATACGTCTACCAATACTGCTGAGCGTGCCCGCCTGTTGGCTGTGGGTGAGTGTGAGTCGGGTCTCTGGCTTCAGGCACTACCGTCACCTAACATAGGCACTTTGCTAGGTGACACAACATTCCGGCTCGCTACATGTCTGCGATTGGGCGCTCCTAGCGGGGCTCCACATCGCTGTCGATGTGGTGAAGCAGTCGACGGCCTCGGACACCATGGCCTTTCCTGCAGTAAGAGCGCAGGTCGGATAGCACGGCACGCTAGCATTAATGATCTAATTCGTCGTGCTCTTGCCACCGCCGGGGTGCCAGCCGTCTTAGAACCCAATGGCTTGGCACGTGTCGATGGGAAGAGACCAGATGGTATGACCATAATGCCATGGAAGTTGGGTAGGCCTTTGGTGTGGGATGCGACTTGCGTCGACACCCTTGCGCCATCCCATCTTCCTAGCACGGTGAGCTGCGCTGGGGCGGCTGCTGCAGGCGCTGAAAACCTTAAACGGCGCAAATACAATAATTTAATTGGTAATTATGTATTTGAGCCGTTTGGGGTTGAAACACTAGGGCCATGGGGCCCGAGTGCCCATCTTGTGTTTCGAGATATCGCCAAGCGGTTGGTCGACGCTTCACGGGACCAGAGGGCTGGCCTCTTTTTTGGTCAAAGAATCAGCATTGCCATCCAACGTGGCAATGCGGCCAGCCTTTTGGGCACTTTTCCTGTCGACAGCGATGTCGACGAATTTTTTGACGCCCTGTAATTTTGATACTTGTACATATATTTTATTTTTATTTTATATTTATTTGTAGTTTGTAAATATTGTACATATGTAATTTAGCCTTATTGAATTAAAATAATATAGCGTCTAATCAAAAAAAAAAAAAAAAAAACAACCCACACTTGGCCTTGTAAGTTGCTATAATGAATGATGACAGGATATTCCATAATTAGTTGCGTTACTTAGTAAACGGTTTAAAGTGACGTGGATCAATAACCGACCGATGACCATGTTGCAGAGTTGTTGGTTGGTCCGTGGATGGGTGACCATAATTACATACCGAGTTTCCTCCGTGCCACGGAAAGCACGTTAAGCCGTTGGTCCCGGCTGTCATTTGTTGATCTTTGTCAGTCATTACGAGTAGTCAAAAGCCAAAAGTCTGACATCCAGTCTTACCAGTATCGTATTACCCAGTTACTGGGTTGTAGACGTCAGATAGGCAGTCGCTTAATGTAAAATACAGGTACTTAGCTGCATCCGGCTTAAACTGGAAGCCGACCCCAAGTTAGTTTGGGAAAAGGCTAGGCAGATGATGCTGACCATGTTGCAGTGTATTTTGTTTTGCTGCACAGTTCTCCACCCCAACAAAAATTCTGGAATGTGGTCCAGGAGGGTACAGAAATTTTTACGTTCTAAAATTTTCAGCGAAATTTAAAAAAAAAAAAACTATTGACTCTAGTTTTAGCCATAAAACATCGTCTTGAACTGACTAGATGAATTAAAACTGCTGTGGCGACAAATTGTCACCATGCCGTCTTTTGCCGGTTTGAATGAGATGACAAATTGATTTATTTATTTTTAAAAACATAGTGACTAATGCCTTGTGATAAGTGTAGCATTTTTTTGAGTTGATTCAGAATGCCATGTAAATATATCTTCAGGAAGCATATACCGCAAAAGTACAGAGAACAGAAATAATTTTGAGTAGGTGGTGTGTGGGGTGCCTCGAGATACACAAGAATTATGAATTTCGTTCTTTTGCTTGTTTGAGTTCGACCGCAAAACCGAATGAAAAGGACAAACCCTTGACAGACGAAATTCTAAAGTTCCAAATAGCAAAGTAAATTATAAAAGAAATAAAAGTCATTAGCTGGTGCTAAATTCTAATAACTGTCCCAAAACTAAGGCAACAATAACGTTGATTAACGATCCTAAGAACTAATTCCATTTTAGAGGTCTGTTGTTAAAAGTTGTGCGGAGTCTTAAACGTTTTCATTAGTTTATCTTTGAAATAATCTAGGCCAATGAAATTTGAACTTGTATAGTGAGTTCTTTCAGAGATAACGTTTTAGTGGTTGAATTTAGGACTGTCAGGAAGCTTCAAAGCTCAAATCATCGCTAATCATTCTGGTATTTTCGTTTTGCGCTTTAAAAACGAAAATGATCCATGCTTTTTACAATTTTATACTTAATTTTATTACATAAGAATTAACTAGATAGGCAGGAGAAGTGGATGAAATGTGGATGCATTTTCATTATGAATTAGTTTTTCTTTTTGAATTTCAAAACAACTGTTTTCAGGGCACACAGACTAACATTAAGCATTAAGAAGAGCGATGCCCGTTTAGTGTGAATATGACGCATATGTTCTCCTTAGTTGTTCTATTTGCGGTTGTGCTTACATAAGCATAGGTCACTTAAAGCAAATAAAAGAAATTTCTTTATTCTTCTGTCTAATATTTTATTGTAAACTGAAGTAACGTGCTTTCAATCAAACGATGATGTAAATAAATATAAATGTCGAGAGTTACGAATTCAAGATAAACTTAGAAGTTAGTACACAATAATATTATCACAGTTCCCTTGACGGCCATTTTGGATTTTCCCCCAGGGAGCAACTTGACTGTGATTGATACATAACGTGGTCAATTAACACCGAGATTAAGAGATATAGGGTATTTATTTTGTTATAGTAACAGCAAAGGCCAAGGCACAAGTTCAACCAAATCATCATCATCCTCATCGGCCTATAATGTTCCCACTGCTGGGACTCAGGCCTGCTGTCTTTGAGAGGGAGTGGACTGTAATCCACCACGCGGGCCCTGTGCGGGTTAGTTCAACCAAATAGATCAGGCAAATAAGTAGTGTAAATAGTAATGTGTGTGTGTGTGTATTGTAATTTAAATTGTTAAGATATTTTATTGTAAGTTTGCCCCTTTTTATTAATTGATTTATAAATGAACGATTTATAGTTTTTTATGATTCTCGGGGATATGATGTAGATATGGGATATAGCTTAGGTCATCGACTTGACCATCTGTGTTTTTTTAATGCTAATATTTCATAATTTAATGCGGATTATTAACCAGCACTCTATACAGAACAAGTTACGAAAAAAATCTCGGTAATTAATATTTTTACTTATTTTCAAACAGTTAAGTTAGAAATTTGCACAAACAATTCTAAACCAAAATAACAAGCAAATCCCAATCCTAACATTACAAACAAAACCTACTAACGACCTTAAAAACTGACAATCCAACAAACCGGCGAACTGTAATCGCGAAATAAATTGCTTCGTTCCCTCACAACGCCAGAACCTGTGTTATAAATGATGTAGGATATTACCTCAGCTCCCGTATTGTTTGCCTAGATTATTTCAGGCCTTATTTCATGAAAACATCGCAATAATACCCCGTATTATGAAACCCGAGGATATAATCTGGTGGAATGAGAAAACTGACAAAGCGGAGATCTTACCGAGTGTCGGATAGTCAACGTGTGCTTGACAATGCATGAATTAATGTTGTGACGTGTCTGCGAATAATCTTTGTATTGTTGTTTTCTTATTCGGTTAGAGGTTTTATGGATTTTTCTTAGAGGTTCTTTTGGAGGTGTGTTGTTGCATAGTTTTGTAAGATAAATTTTATTGATTGTAAAACGGATAATATCTATTTTGCCTTAATGAACTGCATGTATGGAGCATATACAGGGTGTAACGGAAAGGGTATATACATACTTAAGGGTGTGCTTCAGACCATCAAACTGAACATGTTTCTCCATTGGACAAACATCGTAATAGCAAAAAAAAATTCTGTTCCCCATACATTTGGGACGAATAGGTATTGAAATTTTGTATGGGGAGCAGATAATTTTTTCGCTATTACGATGTTTGTCCAATGGAGAAATATGTTCAGTTTGTTGGTCTGTAGCACACCCTTAAGTATGTATATACCCTTTCTGTTACACCCTGTATTAATACGACTTTGCTTGCTACAAGAATTCAAGCTTTTTTTGGGAAATTTAAAGGTTTTTCAATGGAATCAAATTAACGAGAAGCGTGTTTGTAAAATGGCCAGAATTATTCCCCCCCAGTTGAAGACTAACTGATTTATCTAAAAGGCAAAATCGGCCCTAAAACTGATAACGACGTGAGAGTTATTAAATAAGAAGTTACGATTATACGTGACAAAAAAGATATTTAGAATTCTACGTCCAGAAATGCCAGACCAGGCAGTAACATTCAATATTATATCAAACGGTGTGTAAAATACGGTTCTATAGGTATTAGATTGCAAAATTATTTGACAAAATGTCTGATTTCGAGTTTAAAACCAGTTCAAGCTGCGAGGTAAGTAGTCGTTTTACGATTCATACTACTCTGTTGAAATAAGCTGTAGCTACTGATTGAAAACGTCACTATAATGTTCACGTGTCATTGGTTTGATATAAGGCTGAGCGCAGACCGAGTCAACGGTCCATGAAAACGGGGTGCACGATTGAAATTTTGAAACATTGACAACACTATTAGTGGAGAACCGTTTACAGGCTTTGAGTCTTTGTATCTTAGCTCCGCCGATTTCGAGGGAGATTTTTTGAAACGATGATGCGGCCTTAGATGAAGCATGCTTGCCTAGTAGAAATCGATTAACTCGGAACAGAGAAGCCGGCAGTTAATTCCACAGAGATAAGCACAATAAATTTGAAAGCATAGCGCTTTGTTCGAGTCCGTGAAACTTCAACCAACTGCCCAATACCTGCGGTTGGTCCTGCTCCTAACCTCTCCCAGGTTGTGTGATTGCCTTCCTATCAGGGTAAGAGAATTAAGGCACAGGGCATGCACCCGAGGTAGCAAACTTGTCCTAACTCCGTTGAGATTTAGTCGGGAGGATATACAAGCTGTTGTTTTCATCCCCGTCAAATTCAAGGAGGTAACTATGCAAATGGTTCACGACCCAAATCAATAATAAATGGGTAGGTATTTTTTTTTTTTTATTTATTTACGGAAATTGTAACCGTAATAAAATAAATAGTGTTTTAAACTTCCATCCTCCTCCCATCTGATCCTCGCCCTATAACCACGCTTTCAATCATACAAACAATCGCAAACGTTTATTCGATAATTTCTTATTCCCTAAACCATGTTAAGGGGGTTTTTCTGAAATACTGACAAACTTAAACAAAAAAAAAGCAGCGTTTAGTAATAATTAACTAGCAACCGTAATATAAACTGATTATTTGTGTCTTTTGTGACAACCTATTGCATTTTAACAAGGATACAAAACAACACTTGGTTTAGTCATGGCCAGCCCATTACCACTTAAGCTTGCTTATTTTGGTATGTCAGAGTTTCAGGAGTGTACTAATATCTGTTTTCATAACCAGATGAAAACCGACAACTCCAAACTTAAACCATAGAGTTTCTCACCGGTTCTTCTCCATAGGAACAACTAACTCGAACCGTGCACCTATCTTTAGTTAGATGTGTCGTAATTGCTCATACTGCTCATGTGTGTTTGTGATAATCGATTTTTGAAATCTTAATAGTGTGCGCACTGCCCTAAATAACGTTTAGCTTCCATGTTTCTGCAATTACAAGATCAAAATTTAGCAATTCTATTTGCTAACATAACCCCAAAACAAATTGCTAGTAGCCTGTGGGTAAATTCTAAATAGAAAATTCAAAGGTAATCAATATCACGGTTTTGCGAATACGTGTTTATTCGTGCAGTTGCAATCTGGTTTTGACTAGTCATTGACAACTTATTTGATAGCTACGTGTTTTGAAGCCAGGTGTCAGGATTAACTTTATCTACTTTGGTACTTGGACTAAACATATCCGACGCAATGTGGGTCTACTATTAGGTACACCTCTATCTAACTCTTTGAGGATTACAAGGGTGATGTTATGCTTATAGTAATATAACTGCTAGTTTCATCATCAAACTATAATGTTCTCACTGCTGGGACACAGGCCTCCTCTCTATGAGAGGGAATGGGCTGTAATCAACCACGCGGGCCCAGTGCGGATTGGTAGATGTCACATGTCTTCGAATTTTTAGTTCTAGGACATGCCGGTTTCCTCACAATGTCTTCCTTCACCGTTTTTGAGGGCAGCGGTGATGAAATAAATTACATAAAGTAATTCGCCTGCCTGGGTTCGAAAAAAAAGGAAAAAGGCAAATAAAAGGCTCAAATACATCATCATCATCATTTCAGCCCAAAAGACGTCCACTCGCTGCTGGACATAGGCCTCCCCCAAGTGTCGCCACATTGACATGTTGGGGGGGTTTTGCCATAATCGCCACGCTTGGTAAGAGAATTTGCGATCGCAGTACGGTTGTTACAAAAGCACAGAGAACTGCCCATTCTCTGGCAAGTCATGGTGCTATTCTTTACGTCCGACACCATACAGAAAACAAATATGTACATACAACCTAACATTATTACGACAACTCACAAAAGAACAGCTAAACATACAGAACCCATATAAATGTCGAATGACCGGTATACAATTACATCTCCCTATATCCCCTCGACAATTACAGCTACGTTTTAGTGAATTCCAGTTATTAATGATGCCCCAAATGATTAGTAGGTGGGAAGTAATGCGGTACCCGATCCGTCGATGGCCGTCATTAGGCCCGTCCGTTCCGAATTACATACGAATGGGTGACGACCGTAAGGGATGCCTATTAACTGCACGATATTTGTTTACGGTTATTTTAGTGACTGGTTATTGAAATGGCGGTTGGATTTAGATGTTCTTTACTTTAGCTACCTGTTTGTAAATAGACTTTAAAGACCATAGATGGTTATGGTGATCGAGATACTGTCATGCTTTCGTTTGCAATTATAATTGTTATCGGGCAGGCAGTTGATAGAACTGTTTTTTTGTTTATTTATTTAGACATAAGGTATGAAAAATTATAAACTAAGCCCACAAAACCGTAGTAATGGTTTGACTGTGGGGTCAATAAATCTGGGTGAGATTTATTGACCCCACAGTAGCATACACTCATTCTAAAACATCGTACTTAAGACTATGAAAAATAAAGCTATATAGTACATATAATAATACGCTGAAGGCATCTTAGCAAATTTCTAAATAATATTTATTATTATTTATTAAATTCATTCATTATTTTATATAGTTACTTGTATTCTGTTGTTCCTCACTAGATTTTCTTTGTGCAGTATGATGTATGTTTGTCTAGTCGATATTTAAATTGGTTTGCATTTGAGGCTGAGACTGCATTTTCTGGACTGCGCCTTCTCATAGCTATTACGATCATCATCATCATCACCATTTCAGACGAAAACGTCCACTGCTGGACATAGGCCTCCCCTAAGTGTCGCCACATTGGTCCCGTGCGACTCGCATCCAGCGGATCCCCGCCACCTTCACCAGGTCATCGGTCCACCATCCAACGCATCGTGTCCCGGTTCGCGGTCGCCATTCCAGAACTTTTCGGCCCCATTTTAATTTTCGGTCATTATTACCATGCTTTTCGTGAATTACTGCACTGTATTTTAACCCATCGTCATTTGTCTGGCCTTTTATTAACTATGTTGAGTTCTGTTTCTTGTCTAACAGGAATCAGCTGAATACCAATATTTTACACGGAGCGATAGCCTGTTATTTCTTCTGGCTGGTCTTCTTCGTATCGCTGGCACGACATTATATTTTAATTGCCCAGAACTTTGCAACTTCCATATCGCCGGTGGTTTCGTCAGAAGCAACGCAGAGGTCGCCCATCCTGCATGTTTTAAGGTTCAGTGGACAGGATAGGAGGTGGAGCATAGTTTGTAACACAGTATACCCACACCCCGCTGCTCTGATCTATCGAGGTAGCCCCACTTTATAAGTTGGAATTACTTCTTCCCACTTGAGCCCACAGGCGGTTCAGGGACAGTTACTGGGTAAGAAGATATCTTCTTGGTATGACTTGTTGTAAAATTTTTGGCCATCTGGCTTGCGTAGACAGATGGCAAAAAATGTATCGACTGTCAACTGGTTTCTGAGGCAAAAAGAGGTTTAGGTTTAGTTGTCAAAGTGAAACATCGGCGAAACGTTGGTTGGCAAGTGATAATCTGCCAAACAATTTTCGGCGAAATGGCAGGACACAAATTGTTTTCTTTCTACTAAGTTGCAAATGGTGATGGATTGTTTTATTTATTTCATTTACATTAATTTATTTGTCATAAAACAAAGCAAACCCTTGATTTTGACAAGAACTTTATCATAAACCCAAACTAGTTCAGGTTTTTGATCAAAAATCTGAACTAGTCTGGATTGTTACAGGATTATGATGAAATTGAGTTTAAAATGTGTCATCTTCCGGTTTTTCATCAAAAACCTAGGTTTTTGATTAAAAACCTAATTTTATGAGAAACCTGCGACATATATACCCTTTCCGTTACAGCCCGTATATTCGTTAAAAATCTTATGAGGTCATTTTTGACCTTAATAAGATATTT
The DNA here is from genome assembly GCA_949152445.1 of Cerastis rubricosa. NCBI lineage: Eukaryota > Metazoa > Arthropoda > Insecta > Lepidoptera > Noctuidae > Cerastis > Cerastis rubricosa. Next base: position 7,928,932 of record OX424542.1, on the reverse strand, counting down.
GCCCTAACACATTTTATTAAAATGACAACCGCTTTGGCTAAAAGCATTTTGTAAAATTTTGTCCCCTCGTTTGAATTCCAAGCAGAGAATTCCCAAATTCTCTTCAGAAAGTAAAGTTAAAGATGTTATGCTACCATATTGGTATTAACCTAAGTATTATCTATTCATACAATGAATTCCAAGAGAGCGTTTCCTGGGTTAAAATAACGAACTTCCATAGAAGCCATACATAAACGCGTATACACATACACACACACACACACACACACACACATACATATAGCATCCACATACTTATACTTCGAAATATTTAAAACCTATAAGAGATGATTTTTTTTTAAAGTCTTTCTTAATACGAAAAACTGTCATGCTTTTAGAGCCAGCTTTATTTGCAGCTTAATACTAATATTTTACATGGAGCGACTGCCTATCTAACCTCCACAACCCGAATAGTACTGGGTAATACGATACCCCTTGGTAAGTCTGTTCGTCAGACTTTGGGGCCATTGACTAGCTGTAACGACTGTCAAAGATCAGCAAATGACTGGTGGGATCAATGGCTTAATTTCCGAGGAACGGAGAAAGTGGTCACCCCGTCCACAGACCAACCTAGAAAAACGAGCGGCTGTTATTATTTAGCCAGTAGCTTCTTTCAGTGAGCAATGACAAATGTAAAAAATTTAAGAAGCAGAAGATTCTTCATTTTACTGGACATCACATAACTTCTGCCTACCTACTTAACCTTTACCTTACCTACCTGTTACACGTGACAAAATATTGACACATCAAGTTACTTGAATCGGAACCGATTTAACACAAAAACAAACATTACCGACCTACTTCGTTATTGTTAGGCACAAAATCATCAAACAGTAAATTGAAGGCAACATAAACTTTCGCTCCCACGTCTTGTTATTGTTTATGAACTTTATAAGCGAATCAACATAAAAATTAATTCAGTTTACTCCTAAATAGGGCACGTTATATGGGAGTTATCTATTAAAGTTAATTTATTATTTCGAGGCGTCACTGCGCCTTTTAAAAGTTTGATTGATGTTATGTGTGAATGACTCTTGGTCTTTATTTGTGTGTTTAAAAATGTAGTGTGGAAATGTATGGATAAGACATTGCCATCTAAGAAAACATTAGGTTATTTGAGGAGTTGCCTAAGTAATACTAAAGTTTATATACCGTCAGTTTTGTTCTTAAAAGTTTGAAACACTCGCCGGATCGGCAAATCCTGATCCAATATTTAATAGCTGATTCTATCAATAGCCAGAATGGTGCTCATAAATATGCGTTGCTATTTATTATAGAGTTTCATAGAAAGAATCCTGAGGGGCTCAAGTTGAGACTATGCTGGTCAGTACTGGTTCGTGCTTGAGCTTGAAATGTGCATTCAATATGCACCAGATAGCTCACGTACTATGCGCATGTTCAGACACCTGGGCTTGTTATGCATGAGTTACATATTATATTATCTCGATAACTTAGTAAGCTCAGGCCTTACGCGTATCCCGTGAGTAAAACATGCTCGTGACCTGCACCTTTACATCCTCAATTGCTCAAATGCTTGCTAGCTTGCACCGTGCATACGAAACAAATGACAACCGGCTCAACCTGTACTCTTTAAAATTATCAGAAAATTATAGATGTATATAAATATTCACCTTTTGTTCTGAACAAAGGCTCTACAAAACCGTAGCTTTACAACCATGGCTCTGACTGTTCAAGTATTCAAATAACACCATTATAATCACTCCATTCCATGTCACCCGGATCTCAATGTCCCTTACCAAGAATTCACAGCCTCATTACTATTGATAAGATCTGTATACAAAATCAAAATCACGTATTGCGCCAAATACCAGCTTATTTTGTACTATCGTCTACTTGTGAGGTGATGTCATTGTCGTAAGTTTATGGTAATACTATCTAAGCACGCACGGGAAAACTTTAGTTCTGTGAAGAAAAGTAGGCACCGACTTTGAATGTCGTGATCGATAAATAGGTCTTATCCTCTGACTGTACAAAAACTCCCATACCATATCAACCGAATGATATCCATTGCTGGTCATAAGCGCCCCTCATGCATTGTCACACCCTCCTGTTACCTGCAGAGCATTTTGGGTTTCGATCGGGTAGGTCGACTGATGGCGCTGTGCATGAATCTCACTAACCATATTGTTACCGATCTTGACAATAATAAGTATGTCACAGTATTCCTCGACTTGGCAAAGGCCTTTGACGCGGTTCCTATTCCATTGCTTTTGCGAAAACCTTACAGAATTGGAGTCAGAAGTCTGCCGTTGCAAGTGCTCAAGGATTATTAAAGTAATAAGAAGCAACGAGTGAAGATAGACAACTGGATAAGTGATGAACTCTCTGTTCACTATGGCGTTCCGCAATGCAGTGTCCTGGGTTCTATTCTTTTCCTTGGCTATATTAATGACTAGCTTCAACTCCAACGTAAGCACGGAAATCTTTTTTGCCGATGATACTACGCTACTTTTTAGCGGTAAAAATTGGAAAGGAGTTTTCCAAAGTACTCAACATGGTTTCCATGAGGTTTTTCAATGGCTTAAACATAATGTTTTGTCACTAAACCTATCCAAAACCAAATGTATTGCCTTTGCTCCTAGGAAAAATCTTCTTCCACCTACATACCTATCATAGCTCACACCTGTTCCTTATCCAACTCTTCGTGTCTTTGTTTACCCTTTCAATATACGGACGTCATTAGATATCTTGGAGTGTATATCGATCAAACACTAACCTTTAAACCTCACATCGATATACTCGTTAAAAGGATCCGAAAGCTGATTTAAATTTTTAAGACTTTGAGACATGTTACTGATCTCGGAACTACCAAAATGGTAAAATCAGCACTCTACCAGTCAATAATAAATTATTGGCTAACCTCCTGGGGAGGAGCTGCAGGCAAAGTTCACCTTCTGGAGGTTGAAAAAGCTCAAAGAGAAGTTCTCAAGGTAGGAGCTGGACTTCCTTATATATATAAACGTTGGGATGTTCTAATAATCAGACAGAGGTTTCCATGCAACATAAACAAATAGAATATAACCAGTGATAAATAAATTTATTTATTACTAGCTGCTGCCCGTGACTTCGTTCGCATGGAAATTTAGATGTTTTATTCAGGGATAAAAAGTAGCTTATGTCCTTTTCGAAGATTTAATCTATCTCCTTGCCAAATTTCATAACGATCCAATAAGCCGTTTAGTCGTGAAAAGGTAACAAACAAGCAAAAAGAGTTACTTTCGCATTTATAATACTAAGTATGGATTTCCAGTATACAGATGTTAATATTTAGCATTGAGCTTCAGGATGAATTTGTCATATTGTGACAGATATGACACTCTTTAACGAATTCAAGATCTTTTTCCAAAATGCGATACAAACGGAAAAGATCATGATAAACTGGATATCATAATTATTCCTAACTTAGAAACTCCAGGCTGCTGCTTACAAAAAAAAAGGAAAAATACAAGTGATAATTTGCCCGACCTGAAAATCGAACCCAGTCCAATCCATTAGCAGTCGCGTTTGTGATTACAAGACCAACAGGACAGTTTGTTGTACAAATAGGAATATAAATTGAAATGCAATAGAAAATAAATGACGTCATCCGAACACCTGCATTAAACTAGCATGGATTGAGAGTGCAACATAAATAAAACATAACGCCACCATGATTTGAAATGCGCTTTGGCAAAACAATTTAATTCCCATGATCTTATCCATGTTATCTTATGCATTTATTGTTTCATGTCAATGAAGAATAATGAAATTAGTGGACCGAGGTTGGAATTTAAATACTGCTAGACTGTTTAGGAGACTTGTCTCTAGGTTGTGTATTATTATATTATCTGATTTTGTAACTGCAAGTTATTGAATGCATTTGATATTCAAGCCATTGGCATTCATTACAGTTCTAAATTTGTCATTCTGTCTTTTGTTGAAATCTTTAATTTATCGGTTGAATTTAGTTATGGATTATTAAGAAGCTTTAGTAATTATCGTGGGATATTATGACATTAATATAGAATTGAACCAAAATCGAACTATTATACAACACTAAAATTAATTCAGACACAGTCGTGGTCAGCTGCAATGCTTTAATTAAAATCATTTGCTGTCCCATACAAAATAATGCATCACGTCCGATGCATCATCGTGTACCATTTAATCGACGATTTGTGACCAGGGTCGGTAACGCAACGTATAACGCGTAATTTTAAACGACAATCATTGCACATTCTCCTTTATGGCAACATTAGGCGTCTGTTCATCCATAAATATTGAAATTCATGTCAGATTATACTTTAAAGCGGTTTTATTTAATATGGATTGTAGATGTGGTCCTGTTTGACGACTAGGTAATACGACTGCTTAAACAAAATGAGATTCATTGATCTAAATCATCATTTTCCTATCCTATATCATTATATATAAAGGCATAAGAAAAAGGAGTAAAAGAAGACCTTACACTTCCCACCCATCTTTTCTTAAGTCTTCCTCTCCCTCTTCATCCATCAAACGTTTTTAATTATCATTATTTTACTCGCATGCGATTCATTCGTCTCCATCACATGATACAATGACCTATATGTTTATTCAAATTCGCTAAAAGTTTTAAGAAATGCAGCGATGGATAGCGTACATAAACTTTGTGCTCGATGAAGTCAAAGAGTAACTAAAATGACGTCAATTGAGTAAATCTGAACATGACTTTATAAGAACATATACATATTTTATAGAAATGGTTGAAAACATGAAAATGTTATTCATGCCATCGATGATTGACTTATCTCTATTTTATCGATCGATGGATATAAAAGACTACAAGGGTTTATTCTAGGAAAAAACCTGCATTATTCAGTAAGAAGTGTGCTGTGTAATCAAAATATACGCTTCAGGCATTAGCAGGTGTGTATACTACTGCTACTTTGATGATATCATTGACACAACGAACTTTATGAAGACCCTGGTATCTTTGGCCTAATCATATCCACCAATCCATGTAAGGGTACGCTCCTTCAAATATTTCGCCCAGACGCAGTGGCACACAAATCCCGGCCATTTTTTGGAAAAAGAGTGTTAAAATTAATCAATAATGTATTTTTCTTAATTACTTGACTGTACTGGTCATCAGGTGGAGAATTTAGGTGAAGCACGGGCCCGGACCCTTGAATTAGCCACGGATTACGGGGAGTTGTATCAGCTGATCTCGTGATCCATGGCTATGAGAAAAAGTATAATTATTATTTTTAGAAATTGAAGACGGTTTTCAAAGAAAATAAATTAAAAGTATAATATTTTCCAAACAGATTTTCTTTCTGTCTAATTTCCAAAGCGAAAAGTAAACTTTGGTAAACATATTACATCGAATATACTTGTTTATGTTTATATCACCGGTCCCTTGGAAGTAGATAATTTTTGAATACTGTCGAATGGACCGCTGTCCATTCGTTTTGAGCCGTTCAGACAAAATACCCAAAAAGACCACGACTCTATTATTTTTGTCAGCAAAATTGGTACGGAACTTTTTACCTAGATAAAGGTTGAAGGAAAACAACGTGAGGTACACAACCCGGACATAGTGAAAATATTATAGAAAGAAGGAATAAAAAATTATTTGATCTATTTTTGTAGGCCCATATTGCATTCATGCATGAATTCGGATGAGTCGCATGTGACTGCTATACATTTATTAAACATGACTTTATTTTTATTATGATCCATTCTCATAGACAAACTGTGAAAACGGTTTCTTGTTGTGAGGCAAAGTAGTAAGACAAAGAATGATTGAAACTTTTTATCTAAACTAATATTATACAGAAGAAAGATTTGATTGTTTGTTTGCATTGAATAGGCTCCGAAACTACTGGTCTGATTTGAAAAAATCTTTCAGTGTTAGATAGCCCATTTATTGAGGAAGGCTACAGACTATATTATTATATCATCACGCTATGACCAATAGGAGTGGAGCAACAATGAAAAATGTTGCGAATACGGGGAAAATGTGACGCAAACGAAGTTGCGCCAGACAGCTAATATACGAATAAATATAATAGAAACATCCAAATAACAAATAACGTGAATATATAACACGTTCACTGAAACATCCGACGCAAACGGTGAACCCACACGAAGCTCTATTGTCTACGGAAGTCTAAAAGGAACACAACGACGGCTAGACACTGCGCACATGTCCTGACAACTATAATTATGCAACAGTGAGCAAGCCTGTTATACATCACAATACGTCTAATAAGATATAATTATTTTAAGTTGACCTGGTGCTCGATTCTGGAATCGCTCGTATCTTTGGTTCGCATTCGTGAAGATAGATTTATAGGATATAAGTACAGTTTTACAATATAGTAGTGATAGCCGTCACGTGTGACTCAAGACCTTTTGATTTTTCGGATTTGTGTGTGTATTGTATAATTACCACTGTCTTTGGTAAAGGTGAAGAAACCAGCATGCCCGAGAGATATTTCTCGACGGCATATAAAGCTAAGTCAGAGGCCCATGGGTGGTGGGTGGAGAGCAGCGACGGCCCAGTGGGGGCAGCTCCGACTTACGAGTAGTAAGCCGTGGGTTCGAACCCAGGCAGGCGCAGTACTTTGTGTAATTTATTTCACCACCGCTGCCCTCAAAAACGGCGAAGCAAAACATCGTGAGGAAACCGGCATGTCTTAGAACTAAAAATTCGAAGACATTGTGACAACACGCACCGGGCCCGCGTGGATTGCAGCACACTCCCTCTCATAGAGAGGCCATCATCAGCTAATGATGATGATGGGTGGCATTGAAACATTAACACCAGGTAAGGCCCTAACCACGCGATAATTAAAGAAAGAACGCCATTCGTGAAGATAGTAAATATAATCGTACAGTACTTTTACAATATTGTTAGTTTTATGAGAGCAAACGCGATATTAACGCCAAAAGCGAAATCTTTCAGACAAGTTTTGGAATCAAATATTGTATTACTGTCTTATATTTTTGCAAACTAGACATACGTAAATTTCCATATGGGTAGGCAAAAACAACAGAAGTCCAATTGCTCTCGCCACGTCCAGGTTCGGACATCAGCCCCCATTCACAAACGCTTCGATTCGATATGTCGTATGTCTATCTTGTTTTGGCATTACTAAAGCGAGCGAGACTTTCCGAATCGAAATCGAATCGAAGCGTTGTGAATAAGGGGCCAAGCTATTTATACACGCCGCAAGAAGTAAAATTACAAGATTTATCTAGTACGTTAAATAAGGCAAAATGCGCTTTGAAAACATTCGGTATTTCAAAACGTTATCATAACAAGCAAGGCAGTATTTTAATAGAATGATACTGTGATCATAAAAAAACAGAAACCTATAAAACTTAACTTTTCAACGATAAACTACATAGTTTTCTTTGAAGTGTTTTCATAATTGAAACTAAACTTTTCGAATGACATTTTGAAACGTGATGATTTTTAGATTATTAACGAAACTCATTTCGATAATATTCAAATATTCATAGATACTTAAACTTCACTCAAAGTTATAAAAAGCTCTAATAATTCACGATCTTCAATTTAACAATTCAAGTCTTCATCTCTATTCTGCGTAATCACTTTCGCATTTTACGATTGCGAGTACTTTAAGAATCAACCTCCTGGGGTATAAATTTTCGCATTAAAATAACATTAGGCCCCTCGTGTGCATATATTTAAACGTCATGAATTATGATTTGATAACACTCAGTATGCGAAGCTTGTTTCTTATCACTGGGGATTTTAGTCTGCCACGGGAATTAATGCGGTTCGCGTATTTTCTCTAGTGTTTTTATTATTTTGATGTATGGATAAAGTTTGGGTTTCATATAAGTTTTTTAGTGTTTTTGGAGTTAGGCACAACTGATGAATTGTCTTGTATTCTATTTCTGGGTGAGACATAGTGTTATTGTTTGTAGAGGCACTACAAAAAGAACTATACCGCCTTCTATGACCCTAAAGAATATAGAACTAACATCAAAATTCTAAATCACGCAATTAATAATATACAAAATGTTGTTTTGCATCCTTGTCAAAATTCAGGAGTGTTACAAAAGACATAAGTAAATAATCAAATTAATATTACGTTAGCTAGTTAATAATTAATAATCGCTGATTTTTTTGGTTGTATAAGTTTGTCAGTATTTCAGAATAACCCCCTTAACGTGGTTTAGGGAATAAGAAATTTTCGAATAAATGTTTGAGATTGTTTGTATGTGTGGAAGCGTGCGTTTAAAACACGGTTGTTTCACACTTACCGATCGAGAATCATTAGCATAGTTACCTCCTTGAATTTGACGAGGTTGCAAAACAACAACTTGAATGTATATACCCGAAAAAAAAAACCGAAAAACTCGATAACAAATGTCGGGCAATAGCCCATTAGACACAACAGCACCCGTATGGTCGCAGGATCCTCCCTTTTCTATGGGGGGTGAAAAACTTTACTCCCTGTTATTCATACCCCTATATTGTGTCTTTCCACCCGGAATTTCTTAGTAGCAGTTCGGTGACTTTGTGCTCGGTCAAATGTGTACTATAAAGTATACTTCTGCCTAACCGTTCGAGATACATAAGCGTGATGTTAAGTTGGGTATGTATAAGTTGATCATCTTGAACTATCTGTTAAAACCCACACAAACTTGTAATATTATGAAACTTTAAATGTCAGTTTAAACACAATAAATTAACCGCAATTAAAACTTCTCCACTAAACCAATCCTAAGTGCTGACCATATAATTATAACGACTGCGTAATTACACAGGTAATTAAAGTAACTCACGATAATAGTTGGCGCCATAAATAATTATAACTAAACCAAAAATGTTTAACACTTAATTAAAACATGCAACATGCAAAGATTTAAGTCGTCAGTGGCTCTTTTGCCAAACGAAAAAGTGTCCGTATTGAGAAAAATGAGATCATCCCCATGCAGCGATTGAACGATATTTGAAAACGAAACGACAACAGCACGCGTAGTGTGACTGCCGTAGAAACGGACTATGTCGACGGAAGAATCAACAAAGTGACAAATTGTCATTGTCTATCTGTCATTATGTCAATTCTTCCGTATACAAAACTCGTGTCTACAGTGGTCATGCTACGCGTGCAGGTAATAAATATCAACGCCAACAAAAAAGATACGTCAGCATTTTTACAGACGTTAGGGCAAATTCAACGATTTAAATACAGACATAAACTCAAGGCTCTGTATGGTGTCGGAAGTAAAGAATAGCATCATCCCATATCTTCCCGTGGGTGTCCTAAGAGGCGACTAAGGGACTTGCCAGAGAATGGGCAGCAGCGTTCTCTGTGCTTTTATAACAACCGTACTGTGATCGCCAACCCGCTTGCCAAGCGTGGCGATTATAGCAAAACCCCCCAAAATATCAATGTGGTAACACTTGGGGGAGGCCTATGTCCAGCAGGGGACGTCTTTTGGGCTGAAATGACGATGATGATGATAAACTCAAGCCTCCTTTTCCCATGTGGGTATGTAGAGACCGCAGAACGTATACGCCGGTTGCAAGAAGTACGCACCTAATCTTGTCATCATCACCAACCCAGCCTTTTCCCAAACTATCTTGGGGTTAGCTTCCAGTTCAATCGGATGCAGCTGAGTACCAGTATCTTACATGAAGTGACTGCCTATCTGACTTCCACAACCCAGTAACTGGGTAACACGATAGCCCTTGGTAATTCTGGCTGTCAGACTTTTGGCTTCTGACTACTCGTAATGACTGTCAAAGATCTACAAATGACAGCCGGGGCCAATGGCTTAACGTGCTTTCCGAGGGACGGAGGAAACTCAGAATGTAACTATGGTCACTCATCCACGAACCAACCTCGGCAAGCACGGCTTCACCGTAAAGATCGACCCGTGCAGCTGTTATTATTTAGCCACGAGCTCCTTACGCACCTAACCTTGTATGTTCTTATTAAATTAAATTAAGATTTAAATCGTTGGCAATATGTATTCATTGCAAGTCACTCCATTAATGTATTCTCAACTTCTCAATTAATAAATTACTTAGTGCTTATTTGCTTAGACACGATCTCTCACATCTATAGATGCTTAAGTTTGAGTATTTACATATTCAACGACCTATGGGTTAGGCTTGGTGCACAATAGTTTGGCGAAAGCTCGCGAAATTCGCAACTAAATTCATTAAGGTCCAAGTTTTAATGTACTGTTAGGATTTTGGTTCAGGTGTATACCTAGCTTTAGGACTTTTAATGAAAATGTTGGTAGCCAAGACTGTTTAGGAGTAGGTATTTATAATCATAATAGCAGTAGGATTACAGGTGTGATGTACACACACATTTCGCCAATTATGTTTCATCATCATTTCAGCCCAAAAGACGTCCACTGCTGGACATAGCCCTCCCCCAATTATCGCCACATTGACATTTTTGGGGGGGTTTTGCCATAATCGCCACGCTTGGCAGGCGGGTTGGCGATCGCAGTACGGTTGTTACAAAAGCACAGAGAACGCTGATACCCATTCTCTGGCAAATCCCTTTGTCGCCTCTTACGACACCCACGGGAAGACATGGGTTGGTGCTATTATTTACGTCCGACAGCATACAGAGCAATTCTGTTTAAGTACTATGTAATAGGTGCGAGCCTTTTGCTATCAACCGCACCAATTCAGACTCCATAGCTGATACTGAAAAATTGCTGATGGAAATACTCAATAATAGATTGCCCGACTCAGGAATCCAAACCAGGGCCTCGTGCTCAGCAGTCGCGAATGCAACCGCTACACCAATGAGCTAGTCTAATTATCAAATTAATTACGTTTAATTATAATTCTCACCTCAACATTTTTACTTGATGAGAAAGCAATTAAGTAATTTATTCGTTCATTTGATTTTTTTTCCGAGATACTCCTTCTTGAACATTATTCTTGGTACCTAGTCCCAACCAATACCCTATTATTCAGGGTCATACTTGTTTAAGTAAGACTTAATAGATCTTGAGCATGGAGGTAGGACCTGGGTGGTTACTATGAGGTCTTAAAGCAGTAGGTATTGTTTTAATCTTATTCAAGTGTGGGAAAGAGATGGCGCTAGACGTCCTCTTTTTTTTCCCACACTGGAATAAAATTAAGACAATACTGCTTTAAGACGTCATGGTAAGCCACCTGCCTTATGTTATGTAATGTTCTTCATCATCTTTACGTAGAACAAAGTTTTCTCTGCAGTCTAATGTACTATCCACCTAGGAATATAATGCGCAAAAAAAAAAATATAATCATCATTGATTATATTGTTATTAATTGCTCTCGGCTGTTGTCTGTAGGATCAGGAGTGCCGAGGGGTATCTCGTCAGGGGTTTGCGTTCCCGTTTTTATTGGCATAAACAAGACTGTATAAGTAATTACAGATTTTTAATTCAGTAGGTACAACAAGGTACAATAAGTAAGGTACAATAGAAATAACAATAGAAAATGACACACAATAGGAAATGATAATTAATTATGACATAACACAGAAATACAGTAACAGTAAGAAGGTAATAATAGGCGAACAGACCTTTTAAGGTCACAGTTCGTACAGTGGCCAAGCCACCCAATAACAAAGTGTATTGCTTGCTGTAGGCAAGATAATACGACTATTGTTAATATACAGCAGCGCTGTACCAGTAAACCGACAGTTTTGTCGGGAGCAGGGGAGCTCTGTATCGAGTCGAATCCGAAGATCGACTGACTAGCTTATTTTTTTTATTTTTTTTTTGGGATTGGCAACTCGCAGTTCAACCTAGGAGGTTGTCGTCTGCTTAACCGGACTATCCTGTGGGTGCCTTAAGAGTAAGGCCTCCAGCCAGGGCATAAAACTTACAAACTAAACGACTACACGCTAAGGGCACCCCCTGTGGGATACGAGCCTCGGCTTAGGGCGTCGCTGGGGGAGGACTGCATGGGGACAGGCTGGATCTGAATGATATCATTATTTATTATATTATTTCTGATTTAAAACTACTGGCACAGCATCGCGGGCTGGCTCGAGCGAGGGTCGGGGAGGGCATGGACCGGGACGTCGCGACGGACCTCGACGGCGAGGTCGGAAAGACGGCGGTTTGTGTCTGAACTTTTTAAGAGTGCTAGTCTCTTTGCTACTCTCCTGGAGAAGGGTGATAGCATCATCGGGAGTGACGAGGGTATGCCGAGGACGGCGTACTGTACTAATGCGCGAGCGGCCGCTGCAATCAGGGGATTACGGTGTTTAATGGCGTTATCGAAGAAACGCTTCGAAAGACGTTTCATAAACTGAAGGACGGTGGGCATTCTAAGGTCTACGTGTAGACGGTCATTACGGACATAAAAAGGGGCTCCCGTGACTCTACGTAAGAACCGGTTCTGCAAGGTTTGCATCCTATGGATGTACTTAGGCTTGGTGTGAGCGTACACGACGCAAGCGTACGTCATAATGGGGAGGATCACCGCGGTGTAAAGGCGCAACTTGCACTTGAGTGACAACTTGCTTTTTGTCGAAATCATGAAATGAAGCCTACCCATAGCAAAGGCAGCTCGGTCGCGTGCAGCTTTGATGTGCGCCGCGAAAGACAGGTGGTTGTCAAGTAAGACTCCTAAGTACTTGGCTTGCTTCTCCCAAGGGATAGGCATACCGTACATAGTGATCGGGCTGAGCGCGGGTGGCTTATTCTTACGCGGTTTAGAGAAAAGAACTGCCTGGCTCTTGTCGGGGTTCACCTAGATTCTCCATTTCCGGAACCAAGCGCCTAAGACGTTGGCTGAGGTTTGGAGGGTGCTGTAAATAGCGTCGTGACTACGGCCAGTGTAATAGATGGCCGTGTCGTCCGCGAACAGGGCTAACTGTGCCTTCTTGCTCTTGGGGATGTCTCTGGTGAACAGAGTAAAGATAAGAAGAGAGAGCGGGGAGCCCTGAGGGACTCCGGCTCTAATGGGGTGGGGGGAAGACAGTGCCTTCCCGATGCGATAGCGGAAGGTGCGATCCGACAAAAAGTCTCGTAAGATGAGCACGAGACGGTCTGGCACTCCCAGTTTGTACAGCTTATATAATAAGCCGTTGTGCCAGACTTTGTCGAATGCCTTTGCTATGTCGAAAAACAACACACCCGTCATCGCTCCACGCTGGAAGCCAGCGCTCAAGTGTTCTACGATGCGGTGGGCCTGTTGAATGCAAGAGTGTCCGGTCCTGAAGCCGAACTGTTCGTTGGGGATGAGACTCTTAGCTTCGGCGAAGTCTTTGAGTCGCTTATACATAAGTCTCTCGTAGATTTTTCCGAGTGCATTCAGGAGACTGATAGGTCTGTAGCTCGAAGGCTCAGACTTCGGTTTGCCTGACTTTATGACTAGCTTACAGAGGGCACGCTGTTTTATACAGCGATGCCCCCACTTTGCAATCCCTCCATGACAACTCTGTCCGTTGACGTACAAAAGTAGGTCACGCGCTTACTTGATACAAAATGTGCTAAATCTAATAAAACTTACGTGATAAAGTAACCAAATAACACAAGAATAACTGTCGTAAATAAGCAATGGTAAATTCACAAAGTACATCATTTAAAATTAAAGCAACAGGCAATCAATTGTTTTGAACAAAACTAACTGTCACATTTATCGAAATAAGTTGCCAAAAATCAATTAGTGCGTACACTAAGTACTTAGTAAAAAGGCTTTGATTTAGTAGACTATAGTTTACAGTAAAATCACTTAAATTAGCAATAAGAACATCAACAAAGTAAATGTGAACAAAATTTGGTGACTACCCACAATTATAATTGATAACCAACTCCGACATATTGTTATTAATTGCTCTCGGCTCTGTATGGTGCCGGACGTAAAGAATAGCACCATCCCATATCTTCCCGTGGGTGTCGTAAGAGGTGACTAAGGGATTTGCCAGAGAATGGGCAGCAGCGTTCTCTGTGCCTTTGTAACAACCGTACTGCGATTGCCAACCCGCCTGCCAAACGTGGCGATTATGGCAAAACCCCGCAAAATGTCAATGTGGCGACACTTGAGGGAGGCCTATGTCCAGCAGTGGACGTCTTTTGGGCTGAACTGATGATGATGATGATGATATAACAAGCAAAAGTCTCTCACATTGTTTAAGTGCAGAAGTACACTTTTTAGTATCTAGTGCCTTTCGCTTTTCCAATTAACTACAGTTTAACAACAACAACATATTACATACATAAAAAAGAAATAAAAACCTACCAAGAGGCAGGTGGGTTTTTTTGCCTTAAAATGAAGAAGCATGGTAATGTTTAGAAGCATTGATAGCCTTACGGTATGACCGCTGGACTGCCAAGTCAGAGGTCTCGAGTTCGAACCCATGACACACACCTCTGATTTTTCGAATTCATGTGTATTGTTTAATTATCACTTGATTCGGTGAAAGAAAACATCGTGAGGGAACCAGCATGCCTGAGAGGCATTTCTCGACGGCATGTTAAGCCAAGTCCGAAGTCCATGGGCAGTATAAAAACTTTGATTCCAGGTTTGGCACTAAATCCACGATAAAGAAGACAGTTTTAAATGTGTTCCCCAACTAAAATGAAACTGTTCTTCCCCATATGTCACCCTTCCTTTGTGACTAAAATAATACGTGAACCGTTTACCGTTTAGACCTCTCTCTCCGCGTTATTTGTCTACCGCCGTCAGCCTGGATGTCCCAATTGCATCGCAAACAGGACGTAACTCCATCCATTATAGGACTAATGCAAGCATCGTCTTCCGCGCACCTTCTATTATTCAACAGCGGAAACACTATAATTACTTGTATGCCGATCGCTTGAATTGATGTTAATTAATTATTTGATCGATTGGTTGTTGTTTGTGGTAGCTGGAAAGATCAAAGGATGTTGTTTGAAACAGTGTTGGGAGATATAGATGGTGTACATTTTAGCGTTGCAGTTTGAGGTATCGGCGGAAAGAGTTGCAAAATGTATCAGAATTTGGCGTTCGTGATATGTACGTGTCAGTTAGACAAGATGTTGTTTTGCATTCTCGTCAAATTCAAGGAAAGTATAATGTAAAATATCTGAGGAGGGACTGTTCACAAGCGTTGTTTTGCATCCTCGTCAAAATTTAGGAGGTTGTCACAAAAGTCATTAATAATCAATTTAAATTACGATACCCAGTTAGTTATTTTTTGGTTGGTTTAAGTTTGTCAGTTATATCAAAATAACCCCTTTAACGTGGTTTTGGGGAAAAAGACATTATCGAATAAACGCTTGAGATTGTTTGTATGTGTGAAAGCGCGGTTATAGGGCGAGGATGAGACGGGCCGCGTTTAAAACACGGATGGTTCACTTATCGATTTTCATAAATAAGAAAAAAATAATTTACCTTCCCATTTTATTATTGATTCGGGTCGACAATCATTAGAATTTTATATAACTATTCTAATGATTCTCGACTTGATCAGCCCGTCTGATCCTCGCCCGCTTGTAAACAGTCCCTCCTCAGATATTTTACATTTATTAGCAACCTTATAGCAATGGTAATAAAGATCACTGTGACGGTAAATCATCGCTAATATAGCTGTGAAAGGGTAAAGGCAATCACTGAGTTAAAAATAAAACGAGTTAACTTTATTTATTAGTTCCCAACTTGGTGGTGTAACAAGTAGCCAGTGCACCGAGAGTCTGTCAATCAGTCTTATCCAGGAGTATTACCCAGTACGGACTGGGTTGTTAAGGTCAGATAGGCAATCGTTCCATGTAAAATACTGGTATTCATCTGCAGCCGGTAAGACTGGAAGCCGACCACAATATAGCGGGGAAAAAGCTAGCGTTTTCACAACCTTGGGGTTGATAAGGAACATGATTGTTGAACTGACAGGTGTTAGGATTGCATTCTCTCCATTGATATGGCTTGATTCATCATCATCATCATCATCATTTCAGCCCGAAAGACGTCCACTGCTGGACATAGGCTTCCCGCAAGAAAGGGGGGTTTTGCCATAATCGCCATGCTTGACCGGCGGGTTGGCGATCACAATACGGTTGTTACAAAAGCACAGAGAACGCTGCTGCCCATTCTCTGGTAAGTCTCTTAGTCGCCTCTTACGACACCCACGGGAAGATAAGGAATAGTGCTATTCTGTACGTCCGACACCACACAGAACGGCTTGGCAGTATGGCAGCCTCGAAACAATTGCTCTTTTAATAATTTACAAGCATTGAGTTTTACTATAACACTCAAACTGATACTTCCTGGGATCTGATACCCACTTATTAATGCAGGTCTAATATGATAACTCTGTTACGGAATACTTCCGTTACAGCCAGATTTTATGCAGCGGATTAAATATCTGTTATTTGAAATTTATATTTCAAAGCAGACTAGATCAAATTGGAACATTGGATTCCGTAAAAGGTAGCTAAAGAACACCACAGGAGGTCCAGAAACATGATTATTACCTTTATGTAAATAGCGTAAGACCGTAATATTCTCTAGAGAAGAATTTATTTACATAATTGAAACAACTTCGGTATATAGAAAGCCTATCATTATGAACGAGTAAAGCACGCTGCATAGCGATATAAAGAGCACGCTTTTGCATAATTACTTTAAAAATAAACTCGTCAGGGCAATTTAACTGACAACAGCGAAACCCGGTTATGTTGGCAGGATCTCAGGCTTAACGTCCACAATCAGGACAGAAAATACCATAATTGACATACAATTTATTATCAGATTAAATCATATAGCAATTTCAGTACCACTACTGAACTGTAACCTAAGGCAGTGAGGCAATATAATTTACTACGGTGTTGCCCGTTGATAAATCCAGAGCAAGCTCAATTTCCCTGTCAGAACAAAAATAAACAAGAGCAGTGGCAGGTTATAAATCGCGCCTCGTGATTGGCTGCATCGCCAATAATTATTCAGATATTTTAATAAATATTTATTTTTGGCCTCGAACGTTGAAGAGTTGACAACGTGTTGCTAAAAATGATGAATGTAGGATTTTTTCGTGTGAATTTTAGATAGATTGCCTATCGGAATATTTGGCGGAATATTTTTATGCATATTAAATGCGTATCAAACGCTGTTCCGCAGAATAAAATGTTAAAATGCAGTAACCTAATCCGACTGTCTGCCGAACTATTGAAGCGATCGATGGTGGATTTAATAAATATCAAATGGTATACTGTGATGCGAGTGTGTGGTCGAGTCCATGCGATGGATAGGTAATGAAGCTACACTAAAATAATACACTGAGATCGATGCACAAACGATTATCACGTATTCAGTTCATCGTTCCGAACAAAAAATAATCTGCTGATTGCTACAAAAGTGTACAATACCTTCACCGTCAACATATAATAGAGCAGCAGAACTTTTTGTTCAGAAAGATGTAAGTGCTAAATACGCGATAAAACGACTGTCAAAGATCTACAAATGACAGCCGGGACCAACGGCTTCACGTGTATTCCGAGGCACAGAGGAAACTCAGTATGTAAAACAATCTTATAGAGTGTTTGCAAAATCATAAAGATTCACATAACTTCATAAATAAAAAATAAAAATAATTCAGAGTTTTTTCAAGACTCAGTAAATATTACGGTGTACACTGTAGTACGCATTACAAAAGGCATATTATTTATTTTCAAATGACTAAATATCACATCATCATCATCATCATCATTTCAGCCCAAAGACGTCCACTGCTGGACATAGGCCTCCCCCAAGTGTCGCCACATTGGCATAAGGAGAGTTTTGAGGGTTGCGATCGCAGCACGGTTGTAACAAAAGCACATAGAACGCTGCTGCCCATTCTCTGGAAAGTCCCTTAAATATCACATAAAAAGGTCATATTGCTGGCCTAGTTTTCAAGGTCCTGTATCAGCAGCTACCAGGTGTTTAGACACAAGTCCGTAAACCCAACACGAAATAAAAACACATAAAAATGTTTTCCACATTTCAGTGTTCCATGCGGGACGCTGTATCTAACTAAAACGGTCAAAATGCCTAAAAAGTTTGGCCGTAAAAAAATACCTAAAGCCTGCTATAAAAATATATCGCAATAAAAAAGTTTAACAAAATTCCGATAGAAAAGCGTAAAAATTGTTAGACACTTCTTTAAAGTATTCAAACAACTTTCGATGACGGAAATAGCCAATTTATGAGGTTATTTACTGTCTGTTCCGATAAAAAGAGGTGCGTACTTTATTAGCTTGTGGTTTTTAATTATTATGCTGTTAAGCCTTCCTTCCTTTGCGTATTTCTATTAATCTAGATGAGCATAGACTGACTCGTTGGTCTAGTGGCCGCAAGCGCGACTGCTAAGCACGAGATCCTTTGTTCCATTCCCAGGTAGGACAAAGTGTTATTGGGTTTTCCAATCAGGAATTTCTCAGTAGTAGTCACGGATTCTGGATTTGTGCTTGGTTGATGTCTATCAGTCGGATTTCAGTAGGATTTGGCGCACAGGTAGCCTATGATTGGATTGATACATTTTATCTCAGCAGTACCTTGGAGTATTTTGTGGGTTCTAGGCGGGCGAAACCGTGAGCAACAGCAAGTCATTTATGATGTCTTTAATCTGGTTACAATATGACGGTAACCTAATTCAAAAAACATTGTCTTCAATATAAAATACCTTGAAGCCATTAAAAACAAACAGTTCAGTAGAGTAGTTATTAAAAATGCTATCTTCATTGATTATAATGAAGAAATATAGCTTTTTATTATTAGTCGGTGCCCTTATAAATTTATCCTGGCTGTTGAATGGTTCTCACTTCATTTTAAGGTTCCGTTGCACAAATATTAAATCATCTTTGATTTTATTGTGGACCTACTAAATCTGAACTCTAAATCCCATATCTTCCCGTGGGTGCCGTAAGAGGCGACTAAGGGTCTTGCCAGAGAATGGGTAGCAGCGTTCTCTGTGCTTTTGCAACAACCGTACTGCGATCGCCAACCCGCCTAACAAGCGTGGCGATTATGGCAAAACCCCGCATGTTATGTCAATGTGGCGACACTTGGGGGAGGCCTATGTTCAGCAGTGGACGTCTTTCGGCTGAAATGATGATGATGACGAACTAAATCTGACTTAGATATTTATCGGGGAGATTACATAGATAAGCTAAGATTCGTAGATTAATAAGTTGTTTCACAAAGAAACATTACTATTCTTGAACCAATATCATTATTTTGTGACACAAAAAAAATGTTTCTTTGTGTTTCGGTGTAAAATAAACCTTAAAGAAACTGAAAGGCACTTGTTTTCCCCGTCGTTGGGATATTCTTTTTTGTTCTAGACTACTAGAGGCCGGCGCAACTTCGTCTGCGTCAAAATTTCCCCGTTTTTGCAACATTTTTCAATGCTGCTCCGCTCGCATTTATTGTAACATGACAATTATATAGCCTATAGCCTTTCTGGATAAATGGGCTATCTAACACTGAAATAATTTTTCAAATCGGACCAGTAGTTCCTGAGATTAGCGCGTTCAAGCAAACAAACAAACTCTTCAGCTTTATAATATTGTATAAGTATAGATTAAAGGCATCCACCAGCACAATGTTTAAAGTGCGCTACATTGATGGAGTCCTACCGTAAAATGTAATAATTCACCCAAAAAAAAATGTCGTTTCCTAGTAATAACTTTTGGGTAGAGCTACTTAGCTTGATGTACAAAATGCTATGGTTGCCGGCTTTTTTTTTGGGAATGGCATCTCGCAGTTCAACCTAGGAGGTTGTCGTCTGCTTAACCGGACTATGTTGCCGGCTTCGTGTAAAGTCCGTTTACATCCCATACAGAGGAGTTGCTAGTAAATTCTAAGAAGGACTTGAGTAGAATTAAATCTGGAAATGGACGTCTGTTTCCAGGAACTCACTTTAAGCCAGCTTATAAATCTCGAATTGTGAGCAAGCGCTATTGAGGATGTTCTAACAATTATTTTACTAAACTAAATATGAGAAGACAAGACGTATCTATTCTGTTGTAATAAAAATGGTTAATAAGCTTAATCTCCTCTAAAATGTCCTAAATACCTTTCTATTTTTAGTTTAACCAAACTAAGTAATTAATTTATCTTGTTTTGACAGTTTCTGTCTTTTGTTTCATTCAGACTCGGTTTTAAATAGGTTTAGTTGATTGTTCAAAACTTTCAGTAGCAATTTTTAGGCTCGATTAAAAATATAAGATCTCTGAGAGAAGCATTTCATCATCAGCCTGTAATTTTCCCACTACTGGGACACAGGCCTCCTCTCTATGAGAGGGAGTGGGCTGTAATCCACCATGCGGACATACAGTGCGGGTTAGTAGATGTCACATGTCTTCGATTTTTTAGTCCTAGGACATGCCGGTTTCCTCACGATGTTTTCCTTCACCGTTCTGAAAGCAGTGGTGATGAAATAAATAACAAAAAGTAATCCTCCTGTCTGGGTTCGAACCCACGGGTTACTGCTTGTAAGTCGGGGCTGCCACCTCTGTGCCACCGCTGCTCTCTAAAGAGTCTAATATCCTAATACAAGCTTAGTTTTTTTTGCGATTTCATGACTACAATGAACCCTTAAAAGCTTCTTGGTCAACAAAAACTAAGTTTGTACAAGAAAATTAAACCCAAAACAGTTACAAATGTAAACATAACGTTATAAGTAAACAGTACGAAATCCGTTTACGTATTGACAATGTAATTTTATGTGATTTATATATTCCGAAGTATCAGTATGGCAGCCTCGTAACGATTGCTCTTTTAATAATTTACAAGTATTGAGTTTTACTGTAACACTCAAACTGATACTTCCTGGGATCAGATACTCACTTATTAATGCAGGTCTAATATGATAACTCTGTTACGGAATACTTCCGTGACAGCCAGATTTTATGCAGCGGATTAAATATCTGTTATTAGACATCTATATTTCAGAGCAGACTCGATTAAATTGGAACATTGGATTCCGTAAAAGGTAGCTAAAGTACACCGCAGGAGGTCCAGAAACATGTTTATTACCTTTATGTAAATAACGTAAGACCGTAATATTCTCTAGAGAAGAATTTATTTACATAATTGAAACAACTTCGGTATATAGAAAGCCTATCATTATGAACGAGTAAAGCACGCTGCCTAGCCATATAAAGAGCACGCTTTTGCATAATTGCTTTAAAAATAAACTCGTCAGGGCAATTTAACTGACAACAGCGAAACCCGGTTATGTTGGCAGGATCTCAGGCTTAACAGTCAGGACAGAAAATACCATAATTGACATACAATTTATCATCAGATTAAATCATAAAGCAATTTCAGTACCACTACTGAACTGTAACCTAAGGCAGTGAGGCAATATAATTTACTACGGTGTTGCCCGTTGATAAATCCAGAGCAAGCTCAATTTCCCTGTCAGAACAAAAATAAACAAGAGCAGTGGCAGGTTATAAATCGCGCCTCGTGATTGGCTGCATCGCCAATAATTATTCAGATATTTTAATAAATATTTATTTTTGGCCTCGAACGTTGAAGAGTTGACAACGTGTTGCTAAAAATGATGAATGTAGGATTTTTTCGTGTGAATTTTAGATAGATTGCCTATCGGAATATTTGGCGGAATATTTTTATGCATATTAAATGCGTATCAAATGCTGTTCCGCTGAATAAAATGTTAAAATGCAGTGACCTAATCCGACTGCCTGCCGAACTATTGAAGCGATCGATAGTGGATTTAATAAATATCAAATGGTATACTGTGATGCGAGTGTGTGGTCGAGTCCATGCGATGGATAGGTAATGAAGCTACACTAAAATAATACACTGAGATCGATGCACAAACGATTATCACGTATTCAGTTCATCGTTCCGCACAAAAAATAATCTGCTGTTTGCTACAAAAGTGTACAATACCATCACAGTCAAAATATAATGGAGCAGCAGTTCTTTTTGTTTAAAAAATTGTATGTCCCTACATCTAATTTTTTACGTATTACACGTAAATACGTGGTAACTGTTTGTGCGTCGATGTCAAAAATCTTACAAGCTTATAGAGTGCTTCATCATCTAACTGGCCGAATTGATGAGGATGCAGCTGAATTCCAAAATTTTACATGAAGTGACTGCCTATCTGACCTCCACAACCCAGTTAGTACCGGATAAAACGATACCAATTGGTACCTATTGGACAGTCAGACCTGTAACGACTGTCAAAGATCTACAAATGACAGCCGGGATCAACGGTTTCACGTGCTTTCCGAGGCACAGAGTAACCTCAGTATATAAAACAATCTTATAAAGTGTTTGCAGAATCATAAAGATTCACGTAACTTAAAAACAAACAAAAAAACAGTTTTTTCAAGACTCAGTAAATATTATGGTGTACACTGTAGAACGCATTACATAAGGCATATTTTCAAATGACAAAATATCACGTCCGGTTAAGCAAACGACAACCTCCTAGGTTGAACTGCGAGATGCCATTCCCAAAAAAAAAAAAAAAAATATCACATGGAAAACGTCATATTGTTGGTCTAGTTTTCAAGGTCCTGTATCAGCAGCTACCAGGTGTTTAGACACAAGTCCGTAAACCCAACACGAAATAAAAACACATAAAAATGTTTTCCACATTTCAGTGTTCCATGCGGGACGCTGTATCTAACTAAAACGGTCAAAATGCCTAAAAAGTTTGGCCGTAAAAAAATACCTAAAGCCTGCTATAAAAATATATCGCAATAAAAAAGTTTAACAAAATTCCGATAGAAAAGCGTAAAAATTGTTAGACACTTCTTTAAAGTATTCAAACAACTTTCGATGACGGAAATAGCCAATTTATGAGGTTATTTACTGTCTGTTCCGATAAAAAGAGATGCGTACGTACTTTATTAGCTGGTGGTTTTTAATTATTATGCTGTTAAAATCCTTTGCATAGGTATGTCTATTAATGTAGATGAGAGCAGCGGTGGCCCAGTGGTGGCAGCTCCGACTTACGAGCAGTAAGCCGTGGGTTCAAACCCAGGCAGGCGTATTAATTTGTGTAATTTATTATATTTCATCACCGCTGCCCTCAAAAACGGTGAAGGAAAACATCGTGAGCTAAACAGTATGTCCTAGAACTAAAAATTCGAAGACATGTGACATCTACCAACCCGCACTGGGCCCGCGTAGAGCCCACTCCCTCTCATTCAGAGGAGGCATGTGTCCCAGCAGTGGGAACATTATAGGCTGATGATGATGATGAGATGAGCATAGACTGACTCGTTGGTCTAGTGGCCGCAAGCGCGACTGCTAAGCATGAGATCCTGTGTTCCATTCCCAGGTAGGACAAAGTGTTATTGGGTTTCCAATCAGGAATTACTCAGTAGTAGTCACGGAGTCTGGATTTGTGCTTGGTTGATGCCTATCAGTCGGATTTCGGTGGGATTTGGAGCACAGGTAGGCTATAGGTTGGGTTTAGGATAAAAGATACATTTTATCTCAGCAGTACCTTGAAGTATTTTCTGGACTCTAGGCGAGCGAACCCGTGAGCAACAGCTAGTCATTTATGATGTCTTTAATCTGGTTACAATATGACTGTAACCTAATTGAAAAACATCGTCTTCAATATAAAATCCCTTGAAGCCATTAAAAACAAACAGTTCAGTAGAGTAGTTATTAAAAATGCTATCTTCATTGATAATAATGAAGAAATATAGCTTTTTATTATAAGTCGGTGCCCTTATAAATTTATCGTGGCTGTTGAATGGTTTTCACTTCATTTTAAGGTTCCGTTGTACAAATATGAAATCATCTTTGATTTTATTGTGGACCTACTAAATCTGAACTCTAAATCCCATATCTTCCCGTGGGTGTCGTAAGAGGCGACTAAGGGACTTGCCAGAGAATGGGCAGCAGCATTCTCTGTGCTTTTGCAACAACCGTACTGCGATCGCCAACCCGCCTGCCAAGCGTGGCGATTATGGCAAAACCCCCCATGTTATGTCAATGTGGCGACACTTGGGGGAGGCCTATGTTCAGCAGTGGACGTCTTTCGGCTGAAATGATGATGATGATGAACTAAATCTGACTTAGATTTTTATCGGGGAGATTACATAGATAAGCTAAGATTCGTAGATTAATAAGTTGTTTCACAAAGAAACATTATTATTCTTGACACATTATCATTATATTACGACTCACATTATGACACAAAAAAATTGTTTCTTTGTGTTTTCGGTTTAAAATAAACCTTAAATAAGCTGAAAGGCAACTTGTTCTCCCCGTCATTGGGGCTAGCTGTCCCGCGCAACTTCGTCTGCGTCAAAATTTCCCCGTTTTTGCAACATTTTTCAATGCTGCTCCGCTCGCATTTGTTGTAGCGTGATGATAATTATATAACATATAGCCTTCCTGACTAAATGGGCTATCTAACACTGAAATAATTTTTCAAATCGGATCAGTAGTTCCTGAGATTAGCGCGTTCAAGCAAACAAACAAACTCTTCAGCTTTATAATATTATATTATTAGTATAGATTAAATGCATCCACCAGCACAATGTTTAGAGTGCGCTACATTGATGGAGTCCTACCGTAAAACGTAATAATTCACCCAAAAAAATGTCGTTTCCTAGTAATAACTTTTGGGTAGAGTTACTTAGCTTGATGTACAAAATGCTATGGTTGCCGGCTTTTTTTTGGGAATGGCATCTCGCAGTTCAACCTAGGAGGTTGTCGTCTGCTTAACCGGACTATGTTGCCGGCTTCGTGTAAAGTCCGTTTACATCCCATACAGAGGAGTTGCTAGTAAATTCTAAGAAGGACTTGAGTAGAATTAAATCTGGAAATGGACGTCTGTTTCCAGGAACTCACTTTAAGCCAGCTTATAAATCTCGAATTGTGAGCAAGCGCTATTGAGGATGTTCTAACAATTATTTTACTAAACTAAATATGAGAAGACAAGACGTATCTACCAGGCCCCTCAGAAAGTATTGCGAAAAAAAGTTTTTATATATGGGAGACTGGCCAGTTATTATGTTTTTCGAAAATATGATTATTTATAAGTAAAAATAAGTAAGTTCCAATTTCAAAATTTCCCTCCACATTTTTTGCGAGTTAATTCAAAGTATTGTGTCTCACTGAAATATGGATCTGCGCCGGGAACATTTTAGAGCTATGATTTTATACGATTTCAAGTGTCGCCTGAAACCGGATGAATCGTACGATAGACTTCAAATGGCATTCATGGATGAAGGCCCTTCCAAGGCAACCGTGTATCGTTGGTATAACGAATTCAAGCGCGGTCGACCAACTTTGGGGGATGACGAAAGAAGCGGTCGCCCTTTGACGGCTGTTACCGAAGAAAACGTGCTAGCAGTGAAAAATTTAATCCAAGACAATAGGCGAATTACATATCAGGAGATTCAACACATATTGAAGATTGGATCGGGAAGCGTTCACGAGATTCTACACAGCCATCTTCGCGTGAGGAGGATAGTATCACGCTGGGTGCCGCACAACCTCACCGATGCTCAGAAGCAGGCCCGGGTGGAATGGTGCCGTGATATGCTTAACAAATTTGAAGCAGGCTCGTCTCGGCGTGTTTACGACATCGTTACAGGTGATGAGTCCTGGATTTATCAATACGACCCAGAAACCAAGCGCCAGTCGACTGTTTGGGTGTTTCAAAATGAGCCAACGCCTACCAAAGTGAAGCGATCTAGAAGCGGGGGTAAGATTTTGATCGCTAGCTTTTTTAATTTGACTGGCCACTTGGTATCAATTCCCTTACGGGATCAAAGAAGCATTAATGCCGAATGGTATACTTCCAAATGTTTGCCAGAAGTTTTCTCTGTTATAAGCAACAAGCGACCAAACACAGGGCTCCGCGGGCTACTGCTCCACCACGACAATGCACCTGCGCACACCGCACTCAAAACGAGGGACTTCCTGGACAGCACGCCAGTCAAACTCCTGGGTCACCCTCCTTACAGCCCTGATCTAGCACCGTGTGACTTCTTTTTATTCCCAAAAATAAAAAATCAGCTCAAAGGGATACAATTTTCGTCGCCGGAAGATGCGCTGGCTGGGTTCGAGCAGGCTGTAAACGAGGTGTCTGCGGCGGACTGGAAAAAGTGTTTTGAAAACTGGTTTAGGCGCATGAATCTTTGTATAGAGGCTGGTGGAAAGTACTTTGAAAAGATTTAATAAAAATATATGTACGTATAGAACAATTTTTTTTAGTTTCGCAAAACTTTCTGAGTGTCCCACGTATTCTGTTGTAATTAAAATGGTTAATAGGCTTAATCACCTCTGAAATTACTTAAATACCTTTCTATTTTTAGTTTAACCAAACTAACTAATTAATTTATCTTGTTTTGACAGTTTCAGTCTTTGGTTTCATTCAGACTCGGTTTTATTTAGGTTTAGTTGATTGTTCCAAACTTTCAGTAGCAATTTTTAGGCTCGATTAAAAATATAAGATCTCTGAGAGAAGCATTTCAGTATCAGCCTGTAATTTTCCCACTACTGGGACACAGGCCTCCTCTCTATGAGAGGGATTGGGCTCTAATCCACCACGCGGGCCCAGTGCGGGTTGGTGGATGTCACATGTCTTCGAATTTTTAGTTCTAGGACATGCCGGTTTCCTCACTATGTTTTCCTTCACCGTTTTTGAGAGAAGCATTTAATTGATATGAATTGAAAACTACAGTTTTAAATTGATCTTTGACGCTTGTGCAACGTTGACAGAGGGACGTGTTGTAAAGTCTATCGTCGCTGCACGACCCTCGCGAGTGGTGATGTTTCAGGTGAGCCCGGACATCGCCAAAGGGTTTGGTGCCCCAAGGTGGACTGTGCTGGATGTGTCTCCGTTCTCGAAGACCAAAGCGATAGTAGTTTCACGGCGGTGTTTTGAGTGGGTGCAAGCCCCACATAAGTAACCGTCTTCCCGGACGGTGCGGTATGCGTCAGGAGTATATTTTTCACCGCATTAATACAAAAAAACGGGAGTTGTTGTAAAAATCCGTGTACATCTTTACTACTTCTAAAATTAATATATGATCGTAAACAAAACTAAGAGGCTATTCGGATAAACGTACGGAACCTCAAACCAAAATTGCATCTCATTCTTGACAGCTAGTTTTATAGAACTGCCGAGAAAATTAAAAGCGACGACTTTTATTACTTCCGTCTGAGTATTATGTCATTGAGCAAATCCGAAATCCCGTCTGTACCTACAGAGTTATATTAAACTCTGGGAAGCACTCAGGAATAGTAATTTAATCGTAGCCACTTGTTCGGAAAATTAAATTATATTGTTACCTGGGCAACGGGTGTATACCTTCCAGAAGGGTTTCCAGGAGTTACACAGTTCTGAAGTTATGTTGACTTGGTGTAAATATTTTGCTTGATATTTGAGTTCATAGGTGTATTAGTTTAAGTTGTGATCATAGGTAAAACATACATGTATATGGGGTATAATTAAATGGCCATCAAGAGTGGCTTTTTGTTTGAAGGTATTTCATGTTGTTCAAGAGGTGAAGGCTAATTTCCGAATTGTAGGTACGAGTACTAGGTTCAAACTAGTTCTAGCCACGTAACCGACTTCAAAAAGGAGGTTATGTTCATCTCCACTGTCCTCAAAACTTCAAAGGAAAACATTGATAACATACATGAATGATAACTAGTCCGCCAGCTTTGGGAGGCCGCCATATTGGATTTAGCATGACGTAGCTTAGCTAAGCATGTATTTTCATACAAACTAAACATGTTTGCAAAATATCAGCTTAATTAATCAGAAATCGGGAAGAAGGTCAAATTTAACATCTAACATTTGTTTACATCGTTACAGGTGAAGCTATAAGCGTGTTAAAAAGAAACAGCCCCACCATTATGAGTGTCAGACTTGGTGCTCTAAAAAGCCGTATTTTTTCTAAATCACAATGCGTCTTATTTACGGTCGATTTCACTACACTTATACGGAACAAAATATCATCATTACCGTTATTATAACGGCTATATTAACGTACAAACGGACCCCTAATGGCCTCAAAAAATAATTGGGTCGCTCAAATCAAACCTCAGTTGTTCGCTTCGGAATATATAAATCACATAAAATTACATTGTCAATAAGTAAACAGACTTCGGACTGTTTACTTATAACGTTATGTTTACATTTGTAACTGTTTTGGGTTTTATTTTCTTTGTACAAACTTAGTTTTTGTTGACCAAGAAGCTTTTAAGGGTTCATTGTACTTATGAAATCGTATTGTAAGCTTGTATTAGGATATTAGACTCTTTAAAGAGCAGCGGTGGCCCAGAGGTGGCAGCCCCGACTTACAAGCAGTAACCCGTGGGTTCGAATCCAGACAGGAGGATTACTTTTTGTTATTTATTTCATCACCACTGCTTTCAGAACGGTGAAGGAAAACATCGTGGCGTCTAGAACTAAACATTTCGAAGATATGTGTCATCTACCAATCCACTCTGGAACCGCGTGCATGAATACAGCTCATGCTGATTATGCTAAGGAAATTAGACACAAGCTATGACTTGTCTGTCTTCAAAAAGGAGGACAAAGGAATAGAAAAATCGATTTAATGTTTGTTGGATTTCGTATACGTTCATAATTTTCATTGTAGGGCGGGTAGAAGTAAAATGATTTGCAAACTGCGTCACTATCCTATCGTGTCCCATCCTTTTCCCACATGCACACCTGGACTATCGCTGTCCTTGTCACCGACGACGGTGACTGTGTGAAGACCCCTCAGAACTTGAACGAGAGTAGCGTTGCTGAGAATATGCTCCCGTGTTAATTTATTACTAATTTACGGTTGTGAACTGCCGCGATTACATTTTCGAATTATTGTCTAACACACTACGGAAAGTGCGTGTTTATGTGGTGAAAGGCGTCTGTGAGCCCCCTCGTGCGCTACCCTGAATCCAGCAAGGACTCGAACCCTCTGTCGACCGACGCGGAGGATTGAAGACGGCGAATCTAAAGGACAGTGGTGCCGCATGTTTCCTGCCAAATTCCTTTGACCATATTGTTCACAAGTTCTTCGTCCTAATTCGTGTCGCATTTGCAAGGTTAGACCTATGTACGTACTTTTCTACCCCCGCAATAATACAGTCCACTATAGAAGCAAACCAGCTCCCTGCGTCTGGGATACACGCAAACATTTTTATATTTTCGCCCAATTATTGGTGTAAGGCGCCACCAATGTTCACAACTTTTTGATACACAATGACATAAAAATACATAAACAAAATCACGCCATTTTCCCATGCTACAATCCTTATATTATTATTCTTCTCTCTTGTTTCGTCCTCATTAATGTAACTAGTTTTAACACGTACGCCGCGCTGGTTATGCGTTGGATACTAGGCACCTGATCTTTCTGAAGAACTTCTGCATCTGATTTAGTTTGGATGGTACTGATGATGATGATCATTATCTGCGCATCCTTTCCCCAACATGGTTGGGGCCGGCTTCCAGTCTAACCGGATGTAGCTACCACCAGTGTTTTACATGAAGCGAATGAGAGATTTTCTCGACGGCATGAAAAAGTTAAGTCAGAGGCCCATGGTCGGCATAAAACTCTGACACCAGATAAGGTAATAACAAAATAAAAAACCTGACCTCCACAACCAAATTAGTACTGAACTGGGCTAGGAAACTCGATACCACTTGGTAAGACTGGTTTTCTGACTTTCACGCCACTGACTACCTGTAACGACTGACAAAGATCTACAAAAGACAGCTGCGACCAACGGCTTAACGTGCTCTCAAGGCATGGCGGAAACTCAGTACATAATGGACGGTCACCCATCCACAGACCGACCTAGGCAAGCTTTGCTTAACCTTGAAGATCTACCCGTGCGGCTGTTATTATTTAGCCAAAAGCCTCACCATTAATTTCTACTGAATAACTGTCCAAAATAATTGGGTTGCAATTATTTAAAGACCGACTTTGGCATTCACCTGTACCTCGTTCCTTGAAGTTAAAAGTGATATAATACTAAATATCTTAGTCATTAGAATGCTGGTGGGTGTGTTAGTTACAGGTTGGTTCGTGTCGCTTTTGCAGATTTATGTCTGAGAAAATTAATGTTGAACGTGACTTTAGCTGGCTTAAAGGTCTTTTAGAGGATTGGTTACCATAATATTCATATTTTACCTGCACAAAATTATTAAACAAAGTCTTATTCTTTCATAGTACGATCAAAATATTTTGTACTTAGCTAAATACTCATAATTACATAAAAGCCAATACAAAAAAACTGGTACTCTTGGTATTGAAATCAGTACAAAGACAAAAGTATGATTCGTTATCAAATGTTATCATGCAAGTGGCAATCAAACGTGAGGATTAGTTCTCTAATTCATAATAACTTTCGAGAGTAACCTTGTCTCCAGATTGCGTTTGAAATTCTTTGTTAAAAGATTTCCATCTTTTGAGAAGAAAAGGTGTCATTTAAAGTTCAATTTACTTTAGTAAGGCCTATATTAAAATTAAAAGAAATATTTAAAAAATAAAAACAATTTAAAAATATAAAGTAAAAGTAGAAAAAGTAGGGCGTCAAAAAATTTGTCGACATCGCTGTCAACAGGAAAAGTGCCCAGAAGGCTGGCCGTATTAGCACGTTGGATGGCAATGCTGATTTTTCTGGCCAAACAATTTTGCACAAAATCGTCAGTTGGTTTCCCAAAAAACCGTTAATAATAAGTCGAGCAGTTCCTGAACTTGCCATTTTAAGAAACTGACAGAAAGTTGGATATAACCTGTTCCAAATAACGAGCGAGTTATTCAAGAAATGATTCATGTCAATGCACTAGTAACAAGGCATATATGGCAAAACGACATTTTTCACAAAAATCGATATTGTGTGTGTGTGTGACTGTTAATGAGTAATAATGTAAATGAGGTAAGTTTTATGAACTCTTTCTGTGTTCAGAAAACTTACCTCATTTCCGGGAAATCTTCCGAGATTTTCAATTATTGTGAGCTTGCCATATTTCAAGCTTTAGCAAGCGCCATGATCGTGGGATGACCTATCATTCGTCATCCTCCGATCATGGCGCTACATTCCGTAAACGACAATATAAGTTTAGTTATAAACCATGAAGGCTTAGAACAGTATTTGAATATTCAGGAAAATTCTCAGTTATAGCAGCCACGATGTCACGATGTATGGATTTGCGTACATATAATACGGGACTTAAGAATAACTAGGGAAATGTGGGTGTACTATATGATACACCACTAGGTGGACCGCTGACCTGGTAAAGGTTGCGGGGATCCGCTGGTTGCGAGTCACACGAGACCGGTCAATGTGGGTGGGTCAACTTTGGGGAGGCCTATGTCCAGCAGTGACCGTCTTTCTGCTGAAATGATGATGATGAATGATGATGATAAAGTACACTTCTGCCTAACCCTTCAGGAACTAAACACATCATGTTATGATGATGGAATCAACTTCACCTTCCAACAACATTTTTGACAGCAACTGCTTCAAAACTGTCGTTCAAACAGTTTTTTTTTTAAACGAAAGTGCTCAATGATTTTGTTATGTTCTTATAACATTGATTAATGTTATCGTGCTCACAAACAAGCCATTTAATTGGTCTACACGTGCATGCAGTAGATAAAGTAGTCGAGATTACAGTAATTAATTTTGATTACAATCTGATTTTAATCGTTTAACTGTAACGTATTAATTTATTCGAAACTTTTTTTTTTGTATGACGTTAAAATAAATGACGATCTCAATTTGGGCCATTAGCAGATTATTTAAAGTATTTTTGTTTCGGATAGAAATAGTTCACGCTGTTGTTTACATTGGCTGCTGTAATAAGCGCTTTAGGGATTGTTTTGGCTTGTGTATGGCATCCACCTGGTCATGTTATTTAAAAAAAAATAAAGTCCATAATCAAATGCTAGTAGTGACGATGACCTCTCAACAAAGTCAGCAGCGTCTGCAGCCAGTTGTAAAAAAGCGGCCAAGTGCGAGTTGGACTCGCGTACCGAGGGTTCCGTATAAAAAATATTTTTATTATATGATGTAACAAAAAATTTACGGTTTTCGCAATTTTTCCTTTATCTGTGCTATAAGACGTTGCTTCGTACCAAATTTCAAGATTCTAAGTTCACGGGAAGTACCCTGTAGGTTTTGATTCCTTTGCGAGAGTCGAAAATTTGCGAAAATTTGCGGCTTACAGCTGTATCTTTTGATTGCGTTGGCTTAGAAGTTTGATTTTTCACAGCTCCAAGGGACAGTAGACTTGAGTATTTGATATGAATTCCAGCTTGATACCTCCTCGCGTTCCTGAGAAAAAGGGTCTTGACAGGCAGACGGACACCCGGACGGACAACGAAATGATCCTATAAGGGTTCCGTTTTTTCCTTTCGAGGTACGGAACCCTAAAAATTAACCAAAAATGAACCTTTTACCTTTGTCTCAAAATCAAACGTCATTTATTCGAATTAGGCTGATAATCAGCATTTTTTTTTGCGTCAAAGTTTAGGTACAAAAGAATAACCAATTCCTAGTGTTTTAGCTGGGCAGGAGAAATGGCGAAACAAACTTCCAAATTTCTCTCAGGAAGGATATCTTTAGGGGACGAGGTGGCAACTTTGGTTGAGTTGCAGTCTGTTAATGAGACCCATTTCCAGTCATCGTCTTTTGATTACTGACTGTCATCTTACGTATTTCTGTATCAATATGCACTATGCACAGTCTTCCACTTTAATAAAAATCTTTACTGCTTAGAAGTTCAATGAACGCTTTTACATTAAATATTCTATTTCCATCAACTTTACGATAAACTGATAATTTTCCAAAGACTGTTTTATCACACACTGTGCTTTACTGAAACCATCGATGATGTTGTACTTTTTATGATCATGTTTTGTTTTATTTTTAGCTGACAGCTATCCCTTACTATGGGCTTGAGATTGGATTTGTACACAAAGCACTTAGAGCGGAATTCTCAAAGTTCGTCGTGAGATACCTACTGTTAAATCTAGTGCTATGATTGTCTTTCTTTAGAAATTCGGATTTACAGGCTTCAAGAATATTTGGGCTTGCAGGTATTGTGCGACTTAAGACTAACCCCTATTTTGCATTGAGTACCTCGCTCTTTCATCACAGCAAAGGACTAGTCGAGAAAAAGAGGAGCTCGTGGCTAAACAATAACAAGCCGCACAGGTCGATCTTGGAGGTTATGCCGCGCTTACCGAGGTCGGTCTGTGGATGGGTGAACATCATTACATAACCAGTTTCGTCTCTACCTTAGAAAGTACGGTAAGCCGTTGGTACCGACTATCATTTGTAATCAGACAGTAAGACAGTGGCCAGAAAGTCTGATAACCAATCTTACCAAGGTTTACCGTATTACTCAGTACTAACTGGGTTATGAAGGTCAGATAGGCAATCGCTCTATGTAAAATACTTGTATCCAGCTGTATCCAGTAAGGTTAGACAAGAAGCCGACCTCAATGTGGAAAAAGGCTAGGCAGGCAAGCTGGTCGAGAAAAGATGAAATAAGTAAGTCAACGTAATTTTGAAGAGATAATAACGATGATGTTTCAATAATTGGATAGATACAATAGACCTTCCTCCCTTCACCTTAAACTACTTTTTTAAACTTTCCCTTCTTCTTCTTCTTTCATGCCATATCATCCTTCACACAGTCCATCCATCATTTCTTTGGTCTTTCTCTAGTCTTTTATCCATCTACATTCATACTTCTTACTATATTTTCCTCATTCTTCCGCATCACATGTACATACCACGATAACTGATTACCACGCAACTTTTCAATCACCGACACCACTTTTAGACCTCCTCTTATGCGCTCATTCCTTATTACATTTTCCAGTCCATCTGTCCTTGGCTCGAAGCGCCCCAAACTATGTTTATTTATTTAACGTACGCAGTCTCCAGGGTGTGAGGCGAGCGCTAAGCTGTACTAATTCAGAGGATTAGAGATATTAATAGTTGAGTTATACGCTAAGGTGGTGTGGCTGTGTGTATTATTTTGAGGGTACGTGTGGTAAACACAGTTATAGATGTTCCTAGATAGTGCAAGTATCACGATTCGAATGAAAACCAAGCGTGGCGTTAAGTTACGAAATAGATTATGACGGCATAATCATTATTTCGTTACTTTGCAAACATGGTCGGTACTATACAAAATAAACTACATTTTCTTCTTTAAATGTCTGTAATGAAGTTCTTGACTTGTAACGTTGTTGTTTAAAACGAATTGCTTGCTTGCTGTGAGAGTACCCACGTTAAGCATAGAATGTTTATACCGGGCACGCAAAGTAGGTGGTCTTGCGTTATCTAGGTATATTTATATCTGTGGTGTGAAATTATTCATAGTTACGGGATTTGTAGTAAATTTTTTGAGTGCAATATGACATTTTGTGTGAAATGATCTAGTTTCTTTAAGAGGTGGTTGTTTTTGTTTATACTTTCAGTTGCTGACGTTTGTTCTCATTACCTACTTGTGGCCGATATGAAAATCTTTGAAGCGACTGTGGGCCGGTGCAGATCCAATCTAGCTAGATGAGGTATTATAATTATCTCAGATGCAATGCGAGTGTGGAGCCCTAAACACAGGATATGCCACCCCTTCCCCTGTTGCCCGTCGTGCACAACTAATTGCACCCTCCAGAGTCCGTACCATGACGCTTAAAATATTATTGTTCCAATCCTATTCCAGAGTGGGAAAGAGATGGAGCTAGTCGACCTGTATAGCTCCGTTTCTTTTTCACTCTGGAATAGGAATGGAACAATAATGTTTTAAGACGTCATGGTACGGACGCTGGACTTAATGAGCCAATCGACAGAGCTGTCCAGGTTACTAAATACTGGTCGTACAGAATCTGAGTAATCGATTGGTGAAGACGAAGGTCATGAAATCGTCATGAATCGTCATGACGATTTCATGACCTTCGTTTAGTCGAACCCGTAATTGCTTTATCGGCCTTAATATGTATGCTTAATTTGAAACAAACATGACCGTGAAAATCCCGGTAAATGAATACTTCACAAAGATTTTACCTTAGGTATGTTTCATTTTACTAGGACGTTTTATTAAAAAAATGGTAACTAAACAATAAAATAACAAACGTTACGATGTAACTAAACTGTGCTGGGTCATTTACCTACGAACGAAAAAAACTTATTTCATATATTTCCAGTATTATAAATAACCTTATTTAAATTTTCATTATTTTAAATGCCCAGTATTTCACTACCTCTTTTGAAAACCTGATTAATACGCTACAATCACGACAAATAACTTTGTTCGGCCATTCTCAAAGAATTTATCATGGCTCCGTTATCGCGTGAAATCTCGAATTGTTCGCGTGAAAAGTGATCGTAAGCCAATGGTTTAGGGTCGAAAAAACTAAGCAGATAAGTGAACAGAAGGACGGCTTAGTGTTAAGAGCAAAAAGGCAAGACACACTTATTATCATTTAAAGTAGATAATTGTATAAATATCAAAGCGGACATCTTGCGTCGCCTCGCGCATTCTCAGGGTTGTATTTTCAATTCAGCCAGTAAATTTGCGGTTACGCATTTTTAGCGTGTCAAACTGTCAATCGATGAGTTCACCGTACTGTACCCACGGCGACACATTAACCTATACATTTCCAATATAGGACGGCCCGGCTTTGTAAAGATGTCTCATACACTGAGAGATCCGCCAATACTGGCTTTGCATAGTTTCATTGGTTGTCGTGAGTACGCGCCTATGTGAACGTAAGTCTGTTTTCGCCCATTGAATGGTGCTGGCCTTCTGCGCTTATTTATTCTGTGTCGAAGGGCCCGATTAAGTCGCATCCGACAATGTTGAGATTATAATCTTTTGATTAAGGCGCTTGTAATAATAGAGAATGGTTATTTATGGAAGCTCGTGCTAAAATTACACACGATTCGCTTACCCATATGATCATATCTGCCGGTTAAGGAATTTTGTACGTATGTTTCAATTTGATTAAAAAATTTTTGTTGGGTTACGATGTCAATTTGAAACTTGTTTCGAAAGTTTATTGTTAAAACAGAGCAACATGGGTAGGGCCATACTTGGGATTACATCTAATGCCTAATCAAAAAGGGGTTTGGGTAAAAGTGGCATGATTTTTTAAGTCTGCGGCCACTAATGAAAAATATTTCATTAGTAAGAACACAATAAGACATTCATTTTCTTCTATGAACAATTACTTCCAAAATGCATCGGAGCCGAGATACACAGGATGGACTTTTCAAGTGGGTGGAAGGCCAAATCCGAAACTATGAGGAATAGCGAAAAACACTCAAAGGAGTCACGAGCCTGATTTTGATAAAAACTAAAACTGCATCATTGTTTTTTTTTTTTAAATCAATATTCCTAGCCAGGAATCAGACCCTTTAATTTTGAAAAAAAAAACACCCTGTATTATTGCACCATTCGATAGTCCCGCTGCTGCTAAGGATCAAATTCTGGGAAGTAATGACATACGGCAAACGAAAGAAAGGAAAGAGTGAATTATTGATAAAATACATAACAGTATGCAAACTGTTAGTAGGAACAACACAACTTTGTCATCAGATATTTCAGCCCCGATATAATTTTCGGCAAAATTCTTTTAGGAGTAATTATTATCATATATTCCACTATACGTTAGCAACAATTTTCTTTGTGGCCGCTCTGAAAAAAAATCACGCCACTGGTCCATACAAACTTACCCAATGCCCTTCCATAATTTTAACAACATGCAAGTTACTGAAAGATGACAATTAAATTTTGGCTTTGATCTGAATTTAAAACTTAAACTCAATTAAAAACTTATTTAAAACCCTTTTTGTACGATCAACATCATAATGCAGTTTGGATTAGTTTATGACAAAGCTTGAGTTATTGTTATTCTGCTGATAGTTTACTAACTTACCTAAGTGCTTTGTTAAGGACATTTATTACTACCCCATCTTCACGTCATTAAATTTAGGGTCTTCGCTTCAGGCACTTCGACACTTCTACAAGCGATAAATTATTTTAGTCGATTGCTCTTCACTTAAGTTTTCAACAAAGATGGCCGAATTGAATCCATGGAAAAGGTAAGTTCTATCCACTGGAAGATATAGTAGATCCAAAGGTCGAAAAATACTTAGAACTAGAACTTACTATTTACTAAAATTAACCCTTAACAAATTAACTCATAGCAACTGAAAGAAAATAGTTTCAAAGTGCGACTCTTATCGTCGCGGGTTTAAGGGTGATTATTCGCTGGCTTCCTTACAAAAAAAGGTGGATCTAAACTATTTGGTTAGAGTGTTTTGAAATATTCAGTTTCTAGTAATTGGATAATAATTAGGGGCTTTTGAACGGATGTTTACATTTTCGTGTTTTGAATTTGACAGACAAAGTTCGTGGAAAAACGTGAATTGTTCACATCGCTTGTTTTTATGTTTCCGTACCCTAAGGGTCACGCGGGATCTATTACTGAGACTTCGCTGTCCTTCCGTCCGTCTGTCACCAGACTGTATCTGATGAACCAGATAGTTAGCCAGTTAAAATTTCTACAGATTATGTATTTCTTTTGCCGCTATAACAACAAATACTAAAAACGTTTTTATAAATAACGGTACGGAACCCTTCGTGCGTGAGTCCGACTCACACTTAGCCGGATTTTCGAAGTTTATAGAAGTTATGATCGATTTCTAAACTACTTTATTTGGAACACAAATGCCGTA
Source organism: Cerastis rubricosa (assembly GCA_949152445.1). NCBI lineage: Eukaryota > Metazoa > Arthropoda > Insecta > Lepidoptera > Noctuidae > Cerastis > Cerastis rubricosa. Next base: position 7,891,209 of record OX424542.1, on the reverse strand, counting down.
GGTACCTAACAAATACGACCTTCATACTAATAAAAAATTGTGACATATTTTATGTCACAATTTTTTATTTACGTGATATCACGACTGTAATCTCCAAAGGGTTAGGCAGAGGTGTACCTTATAATAAATCCTCATTGTGCCAGTTATATTTAAGTCCCATGTAATAGAGGGGCGAGCCTATTGCCATCAACCAGACAAATCCAAGAGTCCATGCCTGCTACTGAGAAATTCTTTATCGAAAAACCCAATAACACTTTGCCCGACCCAAATAAATCGTCGCGCCTGCAACCAGAAGACGAATGAGACAGTTTTTACTTATTATATCTTTAACAAAAAAATAAAGAAAATAATTGTTTAACTTATATCTGCAAAAATACTACCTAGATATTATACAAGAATAATTTAATAAATCCTACCTTGGAATCAAAACCCTCATGTTTTACTAATTTTCAAATCTGAGAGTAAATAAAATAAACATTAATATTTACGTAGCCCGAAATTCAGCCCTGAACCCCGCACTGAAAGGTTTCGCGGGACATAGCGACGTTTACAAGTTCCTTGTGTTTGCATTAGATGGCGCTATAAGTTGCGGTAAATCTGTACACTGTTTCCTAATAAATGCTACGAAAACAGTGGATGTATTTTACAAATATCCACGTTACCTGCACTGGACCAGTAGTGTAGAAGGGAAAAAGAATCCCCACGATACCACTAGTAGTGCGGTTTAGTAGTGTAAAAGGGAAGGAGGGGGTTTTCAAAGAGTCTTTATTCCTGTTAGTACTTGATAACCTAGTTCATAAGGAGTGTTAGCCCAGTGGTGTGATCATTGGACTGCCAAGTCATAGGTCTCGAGTTCAAGCCCATAACAAACCAGTCTGATTTTTCGGATTCATGAGCGTCTTGTATAACTATCACTTGCTTCGGTGAAGGAAAACATCGAAAGGAAACCAGCGTGCCTGAGAGATATTTATCGACGGCATGTAAAGCCAAGATAGAGACCCATTTTAGAGCCGCCAGATTTGGCGTAACCACGCGATAAACAGAGAAGTACTTGATTAGACATATTATGCATTTGAAACGACCATTCAAATAAATCACAAAGCCATTGAAAGATGTAATCAAAATTCTGATTTCAGTCTTGCTTATTCCGTCGTTCGGCTAGCTTATCATGCAAAATTCCGAGGTTCAATACTTACAAAAACGACAAAGAGATTACACCTGCAAATAATACCGTCGCGTTTAGAAACGTGCCATGGCTTTACAACTGGAAGCACAACACCGCAAAGCATTTTGTTAAACTTTAAAAGAAAGAAACAGAGATTAAAGATAAGTACAAAATGCCACGAGAATGCAAGATACGCTAATTAGATTTTCGCGAAAAGTTCTCCTAACTTCAAATTAATTGTTTTCTTTGATGTAAGCATGAACATTTAATTTTTTTGTATTATTATGCAGTTGACAGCGAGAAAGCGAGTTCGTATTTTAAATTAAATGGTTTTATTACTAATAACTTATGGACAAGGTGAAGCAGTCATTCGACTGCTTTAAAGGCCATGGTGCCACCATGGCTTTTCCTGCAGTAAGAGTGCAGGTCGGATGGCATCCGATCATCCTTTGTGCTCTTGCCACCGTCGGGGTGCAAGCAGTCTTGGCAATCTCAACCCAATGGCTTGGAACATGTCGATGGTAAAACATCAGACGGTATGACCATAAAGCCATTGAATTTACGGTTAGAATTTCTACTCTGCAAGGAGTACGCTTTTAGTTGGACATTCATTTAGGTCCGTATATCGGCTATAAGAGTGATTAATATCCAACACCTGGCTTATAGTGCAGCTGATAATGTCCTCACGTGTTCATACAAATCGTGCTCCTAGATTTAACGACGATAAATCTTAGCATTACTACTATTGATTAATTCCGTACCCAGATAATTTGCAAAATCAACCACTCAACAAGACATGTACCTAATTAATCCGCAGTTTCTAGTCAATCTTCATGACAAGCTGACCCACTTTGAAATACTTCTATGTTATTATTTACATCTGTACATATTAACATGTAAAGTCGCTTTTAATGTCTGTCTGTGTTAAACTATACAAGGAATTTTGGTATCAAAATTCTGTTATAGCCACTCATACTGGTATCCAGATTTTATTAATAACGCCTATTTCTGTGCTATATCTAAAAACCTAAATGTAAATGTGTGTGAATGTAGCACAAATAGCAGGTATTAGTATGAATGTGTAGTAGTATTAGTATGGATGGAAACCAAATCACAATAAACGTACTGAGTGCAAGATGATTTGGTGGGAGAGGGGTTGCCTACATCTTGAGATAACGACTAATACCAAAGTATAAAAGATAAATTGCAATAAAACAGAAGGATTATGATGTTAATGAGAGCACAGAATGCTCCATGTTTTGATATTTCACTAGATCAGTATATAAGCTGAAAGGGGCATAGACCCTGAAACGGTTACCACGAATTTAGTATCTCATTCACCCCCCCCACATATCAGTAATCGGTCGTTGGTTATGAAAAAAACCGCTTATTCCTGCAACGCTGCAATACCTACACTGCATTTTTAGGGTTCCGTACCCAAAGGGTCAAACGGGATCCTGTTACTGAGACTTCACTGTCCGTCCGTTCGTCCGTCTGTCACCAGGCTCATGCTGTATCTCATGAACCGTAATAGTTAGCCAGTTGAAAGGAGATGTTTGATTTTGGGCTACCACTATGTACACTACATAGATAAATAGGAAAAAAGTAGAGGAATATCATACAAATACTAAAAAAATAATTTGAGGAAGGGTATAGTCGTACATTAATTATCATTTGAAAAGTTTTTTACTACGATAACCCTATTTTCAAGGCAGCCATGACAGATGTTTGACGTTTGACGCCTTGACAGTTTTAAGAAGTGCCGTCTTTGAGTCTTTCTTTGCATTGAGTTTGGATTGAACTTGTTGTTTTGTTAAAACAAATCAAAGACCGAGATTTTCGAAATTCCAGTTGTTTTGTTTACTAAAGCAGTTATGACAATTAAAATAAAAAATAATATAAAATAATTAATATTGTCAAAATGACATTTTTCGCCTGCTGATCAAGTGCTGAGCTGATCCACCATGTTCAATTTTTATGTTGTGTTGCTCTCTTTGACCAAGTTAATTTGAATGTACATTAAAACGAAGTGAAATTAAAGAAAATTGATAATAAAAAACGGTTACTGTATTATTTAGCAATATTTACATATAGTGTACATAGTGCTAGCCCAGGCTCCATACATTTCTGGAACATCTCCTTTCTACAGATTATGTATTTCTATTGATGCTATAACAACAAATACTAAAAACAGAATAAAATAAATATTTAAGACGGGTTCCCATACAAAAAAGTGATTTTTTTGCTCATTTTTATAAGTAATGGTACGGTAATCGTGCGCGAGTCCGACTCGCACTTGCCCGGTTTTTTTTTATAAATTGCCTTCGGTATCCCTTGTACTATATCCCCACGAAGCAACGTCAGGGCACTAGTTCAGAATAAAATGATTGGTTACGCCAGTTAAGTTTAACTGTGATCTGGGATTACCTCATAGTTAAGAGGTAGTGTTGATTTAAAATGTCAAATCGAAGTGAACGTAAATCATATATTTGTAATACTTAGGTGTTTGAAATGTCTTGTATTTTAACTCTTAAGGAAACAGTGTCAGTCTTGGTGGGAAATAATAATTGTGTTGCAAAGCGATTAAATGCAATACCGAGTAATACCAGGCCCCTCAGAAAGTATTGCGAAAAAAAGTTTTTATATATGGGAGACTGGCCAGTTATTATGTTTTTCGAAAATATGATTATTTATAAGTAAAAATAAGTAAGTTCCAATTTCAAAATTTCCCTCCACATTTTTTGCGAGTTAATTCAAAGTATTGTGTCTCACTGAAATATGGATCTGCGCCGGGAACATTTTAGAGCTATGATTTTATACGATTTCAAGTGTCGCCTGAAACCGGATGAATCGTACGATAGACTTCAAATGGCATTCATGGATGAAGGCCCTTCCAAGGCAACCGTGTATCGTTGGTATAACGAATTCAAGCGCGGTCGACCAACTTTGGGGGATGACGAAAGAAGCGGTCGCCCTTTGACGGCTGTTACCGAAGAAAACGTGCTAGCAGTGAAAAATTTAATCCAAGACAATAGGCGAATTACATATCAGGAGATTCAACACATATTGAAGATTGGATCGGGAAGCGTTCACGAGATTCTACACAGCCATCTTCGCGTGAGGAGGATAGTATCACGCTGGGTGCCGCACAACCTCACCGATGCTCAGAAGCAGGCCCGGGTGGAATGGTGCCGTGATATGCTTAACAAATTTGAAGCAGGCTCGTCTCGGCGTGTTTACGACATCGTTACAGGTGATGAGTCCTGGATTTATCAATACGACCCAGAAACCAAGCGCCAGTCGACTGTTTGGGTGTTTCAAAATGAGCCAACGCCTACCAAAGTGAAGCGATCTAGAAGCGGGGGTAAGATTTTGATCGCTAGCTTTTTTAATTTGACTGGCCACTTGGTATCAATTCCCTTACGGGATCAAAGAAGCATTAATGCCGAATGGTATACTTCCAAATGTTTGCCAGAAGTTTTCTCTGTTATAAGCAACAAGCGACCAAACACAGGGCTCCGCGGGCTACTGCTCCACCACGACAATGCACCTGCGCACACCGCACTCAAAACGAGGGACTTCCTGGACAGCACGCCAGTCAAACTCCTGGGTCACCCTCCTTACAGCCCTGATCTAGCACCGTGTGACTTCTTTTTATTCCCAAAAATAAAAAATCAGCTCAAAGGGATACAATTTTCGTCGCCGGAAGATGCGCTGGCTGGGTTCGAGCAGGCTGTAAACGAGGTGTCTGCGGCGGACTGGAAAAAGTGTTTTGAAAACTGGTTTAGGCGCATGAATCTTTGTATAGAGGCTGGTGGAAAGTACTTTGAAAAGATTTAATAAAAATATATGTACGTATAGAACAATTTTTTTTAGTTTCGCAAAACTTTCTGAGTGTCCCACGTAAATCCTGTCACTGTCACACTATTATTTGTGGTCAAATTAAATTCGTGATTGGTAGGTGTCAATGCACTAATCAAAGGCACATAGCTACAGCTTACGAAATATAACTGGTTAATATCCAGTACCCAGTTTTTTACCATGCTGATATAGCAGTCACAAGCTCATGGCTAAATAATAACAGCCGCATGGCTCGATCTTTAAGGTTATCCGTGCTTGCCGAGGTTGGTATAATTACATAGGTACCGAGTTTCCTCCGTGCCTCGGAAAACACGTTAAGCCGTTGGTCCCGGCTGTCATTTGTAGAACTTTGACAGTCGTTAAGAGTAGTCACAAGCCAAAAGTCTGACATCCAGTCTTACCAAGGGGTATCGTGTTACCCAGTTACTGAGTTGTGAAGGTCAGATAGGAAGTAGGTTCATGTAAAATACTGGTACTCAGCTGCATCCGGTTAGACTGGAGACCAATCCCAAGATAGTTTGGGAAGGCAAGACAGATGATGATGCAACCAATACATGTAATGATTTTGCTGCTTAGAGGAAGAAGACAAAGAGACATAACAACTCGCCTCTAATCCCCGATGGATTAGGCAGAAGTGTTCCTAATGCCACATTTCGCCAGTTATGTTGCCATCAACCGAGCACCAATCCGATACCCGAGACTGCTACTATGAAATTACATCTGGATGAAACCTAATGCCTGACCTGGGAACCGAACCCAGGACCTCATGTAGCAGTCCACGCTTGCGACCACTAGACCAACGAGGCAATCACAAAAAGAGATTGTATTAGAAAAATAACATGTAAAAGTAAAAAACCGGCCATGTGCGAGTCGGACTCGCGCACGGAGGGTTCCGTACCATCTATATATATAAAAGAAAGTCGTGTTAGTTACTTCACTTATAACTCAAGAACGGCTGAACCGATTTAGCTGAAAATTGGCAGGGAGGTAGTTTAGAGCCAGGAGAAGGACATAGGATACTTTTTTTTTTTTTTTTTTTTTTTTTTTTTTTTTTTTTTTTAGGTAGAGTAGGGTAGAGTAGGGTAGGTAGGTAGGGTAAAGTAGGGTAGGTAGGGTATGGTACGGTAGGGTAGGTAGGTAGGTAGTAGGTAGTAGGTAGGTAGGGTAGGGTAGGTAGGGTAGGGTTGGGTAGGGTAGGGTTGGGTTGGGTAGGGTAGGGTAGGGTAGGTAGGTAGTAGGTAGGTAGGGTTGGGTAGGGTAGGGTAGGTAGGGTTGGGTAGGGTAGGGTAGGTAGGGTAGGGTAGGTAGGGTTGGGTAGGGTAGGGTAGGTAGGGTTGGGTAGGGTAGGGTAGGTAGGTAGGAAAAGTGCATTGCTTTAACTTTTGACAGAACGAAGTCTGTCCGGGCAGCTAGTTGTTTATAAAAACGAGCAAAACAAAAACACTTTTTTATATGGGAGCCGCCTTAAATGTTTTTATTATTCTGTTTTTAGTATTTTTTGTTATAGCGGCAACAGAAATACATAATCTGTAGAAATTTCAACTGGCTAACTATCACGGTTCATGAGATAGGTACAGCCCGGTGACAGACAGACGGACGGACAGCGAAGTCTGAGTAATAGGGTCCCGTTTGACCTTTTGGGTACGGAACCCTAAATATGTATTGGATTCACACGCTCGTAGGTATTTAAATGTCTTTGGATTTACTTAATGTGCCGAAAAGTTATAAGTTGTTGTACAAATTGGAAACGCTTTGAAATCGATTGCCATTTGTTTAGGCTCTTAAGCTACACAGTATTGATTTGGACTTTAACATCAATATAGGAATATGATGCACCTCTTACTTTTCCCCAAGTGTCAAGTTAAAACTGTAAGCGTAACGTAAGTCCAAATTATGTTTTTTTTTATATACTAGCTTCATGTCAGTCATAGCTATCTTTTGTTAGTGGTTAGTTGGCAGTCACAGCTCATCAGATAAGAACATGACGTCGACGTCATGCGCTTTGTTTGTTTGTGCGGGATGAGTTCTCAAAGACGTTCGTGTATTTCAACTAACTGGTCGTCTGGCGTCAAACAAAAACAATGCAGCCTTGCTTTCTCAATATGCAAGCTGTGTCGGCGGTCTTTTACTCTAATTTTGCTGAGTTACTCGAGATATATAGTAGAAGCACTTTTCACTACACAACGTTCAAATTTTATTCCAGTCCCATGAATCAGTCAATTAAAACCACCCACTAAATCAGAACCACCACCACGATTTCACCAAGTCCAGCCATCCGTCATCATTACACTTGCAAAAACACCATAACTTTATCATTTCGGCGCGAGCTCGCATTTACATAGCCCATATAAACCCAACGATTAAATATGATTTATGTGGCGTGACGTCATGATATCGTAACTCCTGACTCCGAAGGGAACCATACGAATACCCCTCGAGGGAACCACAACGAGCGTGAAATTAGTAATTAAAAGTCACATGCGGCAGAGCCGAGCTCTTACTTGGAAAATCTTTGCTCCCAAAAGACATCTTTGGGGAGACTTACAGGTTCCTCCGAAGGTATATTACCGGGTAATATTTTTGGTAATGGTGGAGTAAGGCCATTTTCTTTGCCGCAGTCGTTCTTCATTCAGTGCCGTTTCTGGGTTGTTAAAGTTCAGATGAGGGGAAAGTCACGCGTTTATAATACGACATCTGTTTCATAAAGCGTTCATGTGACATCGCGCGTTTTATTAGAACGTTTTGCACGTGTGATGGCGTCAAGTGGCTGTTACGTGGATGTGGCTTTATTTACGACAGACAGGAACCCTGCCGAGGTTTTGTTAAATCTCAGTTTCTTTAAATAGGCTAATTAGAAGACAATTTTGCAATAAACCTTTTAGGTGTATAACAAGGATAAAAATAATGTAACGTTCTAAAAGTTCAGTTTTCTGGGATGTCAGAACTCTTGCCAGTGAAGTAAGTTATTTTACTCATGAAAACTGACATGCAGTGGAACTAACGAGGGAATGCTAACCAGTTTCTTAACTAGTTTTCCCAGCAAACGATACGTTAGCGAAAATCCCAGACCATCCAAATTCTCACAATCAATGTGCACCTTTGATTCAGCACTCTAAGCTAAATCTTCTTTACGAAGACTTCCAGGAACACGTTTCAAACGGTGCAGCTAATAAGGACCTCCAAGGAAGATTAATATGGGACTTAACGAAACCACATTGCTAACCCTTCAACGATTCCCCAAAGGAGAGCAGCGGGAACGATAAATTTTAATCTATCGTTAGCTAATCGTCAAAGTTGGACGATTAACAGTCAATTCCAAATACTGAGGGGTTGATTCGGTACATTCTTCAATTGAATACGTGTTTAAGGGTTGTGAGATTTGGCCATCAGTTGTGAAATGGGAGTTTGAATGTTTTCAGTAGTATTAGAAGTATTTTGTGGAGAACTGGCAACTTAAAAAAAATGGCTGTATTCCGCTTTCGTTTGGTGTAATGGTTCCAGAAGCTCAGTAGGGATGAATTAGCCCAAGAATTAAAAAACTGTCTTTGCCAACAGCCGAAAACAAGATAAATCTCAATATTTCTCTACTTTGCAGTGTTCCAAACATTATAATTCATAATTTTAATAATAACAAAAGCTTAAATATAGCCAAGTTATTGGATTTTGGAATTTCTCAGAACCAGCCCGGAATTAGGATTTGTTCCTGATTGGCGGCAATTGAACCGGTGCGTGGGAAGCTCGTGGCTATATAATAACAGCCACACGGGTCGATTTTCAAGGTTAAGCCGTGCTTGCCGAGGTTGGTCCGTGGATGAGTGACCATGATTACATACCGAGTGTCTCCCATGTCTCGGAAAGCACGTTAACCCGTTGGTCCCGGCTGTCATTTGTAGGTCTTTGACAGTCGTTACGAGTAGTCAGAAGTCGAACAAAAAACGAAAAGAACAAAGAACGAAAAGAATGTCTTACCAAGGGGTATCGTATTACCCATTTACCGGGTTGTGGAGGTCAAATAGGCAGTCGCTTCATGGAAAATACCGGTATTCAGCTGCATCTGGTTAGACTGGAAGCCGACGCCAAGATAGTTAGGGGAAAGGCTAGACAGATGATGATGATGGCGGCAATTGAACCGGTCCTATGTGTGGGACCAAAACATAACTGGCGCAACGTGGGCTTCCTATAGAATATACCGCTGTTTAACCCTTCGAGGAAACAGGTGTGATGTAATGATCAAAGATTTTTTTATGTCCCCTAAAATACTTGAACAAGCTTCAAAAGAACATGTTCCCGACATCCCTAACTAAAACAGAGACATAATAAATCGATAAAGTATCAAAGACTCGTGTTATTTGAGGATACTCGATTCCATAACGATGTTTCCTACAGAAAGGTGAAAATGTCAAACACAAAAACGACTCGAATTTATGCTTTGAACGTGAGTGTAAAAACACTTATTTGTTTTACGTAAAAATGTTGTACGATACTTGTTTTGGGAAGGTTATTGGTGTTACATGTAAGCTTGGGAGTAACCTTTTGTAAGCAAGATTTCGGTGGGTCAATTTATTGTATTTATTTTTGAACGTTGACATGTTAATTTAATCTTGTTATATTTTATTGAAACTATCGTGTCATAGCTGGACTCTTAGCTGGACGATCCGTTGAAATATGCGAGATTATGGTTCCTTTAAACAAATCTATCTCAAACAGCAATCCATCATTATCTGCCCAGCCTTCTCCCAAAGCATCTTGGGGTCGGCTAACCGAATGCAGCTGAGTACCTGTATTTGTATGATGCGACTGCCTATCTGCCTGACATCCACAACTCAGTAACTGGGCAATGACAGCCGGGACCAACGGCTTAACGAACTTTTCGAGGCACGGAGGAAACTCGGTATGTAATTTAGGTCACCCATCCACGAAACAATCTCGGCAAGCACGGCTTAAGCTTAAAGATCAACCCGTGCGGCTATTATTATTTAGCCACGAGCTCCTCGAGCAGACAGCAATCCATATAGTCCTCATAATGACCAGACCATAATTTATGTCAGGACTTCAAAAGCGACTCGGTCATCTGAGTTGGTTTTAGAGAGTCTTCTCTCTACCCTCGTCGTATTGTAGCACGATCACTGTACCTTTCCAAATAAATGCTTTAAAGTAGTTAAAAAAGCTTATTTTGTAACTCTACTAATAAACCCCGAGATAACAATTTAATCCTGGTCTTCCTTGCCGCAACCTGAAGAAATAATTAACGGCCAATTCCGTCCAAGAGTTGTTATAAATTTCTCATTGCCAAACTTCGGCAATAACGTCTCAGCGTCTACCGGCCAGTAATGACAACATTAGCACAAACGACACACCTAAATTAGGAAATTTTACCCGAATCTTTGGCCAATAACCGATCGAAACTCTTAGGACCTTAGCAGACGTGCTACTTTTAATACCGGGATGGCAATCAGCGATTCTGTCTCTTGTTGTTAGCTTTTTGCATCGCTATGACTGAGAAAAAAATGTTAGTTTCAATTACATAATGCTTAAAACACATCATTTGGAGATCACTTTTAAGCAAGGAGATGCTTGTGTTAGGTGACTCCTGTCATCCACCAACGGTGATCCAACATTATACATTGCATGCGATTGAAAACAAGAAAAATAACTCTTAAACTAAAAGGTTTAGCTTTACGCAAAATACGTGCTTTAGACGTGGAGTTGCGGAAACCAGCCCGCTATACAATTCAAGGTTTAGCTTTTCTTAATACAACAGTGACTTTACTGTAATCAGTGACTTAGTCGTCTTCAGAAACTTCTCCTGTACAGAACCTACGGTTGTATTGGCGTCATCTTGTTATGAAGCCACGCTGCTGAATCAAATGGCTCTTGATAGTCTGGATACCTCTGAGTCACCAAGACGCAAATCAGTATGGAGAAAAACGCGGAAAAACGCAATTGCAATCGAATGAGATCTTCGAAGGATCTTCTTAATGCAATGCGAAATTGTTCTAGAAGTAGCAGGTCTACAAACGCCATTTTATGTAAGTTTTATCAAAAATTTTAATAAAGTACTCAGGAAATTTACGCCGATGTCCACGTTTTCTGATGAACTTAATTAATTCATTACAAAAGTTGTGTGGCATGTTCGCTGGCCCAATTTAAACCGAATGGCTTTTGAGGTAAATAGTTATTTATTACCTCATTAAGGCATATTAATGTTTCGTAGGCACTAAGGTATTTCAGTGCGCGTCAACGGCTTAATTGTGTGTACAGTTTTGAACGGTTCTCTAAGCCATGAAGGCTCTACAGGCACTGAAAATATACAGGGTGCCGCTTTTGCCGTCACTTTTGAGCATCCTTCAAGGATGTGATTCTAACGGAACAAGTTTTGCCATGTAACACATACGTGGGACACTCAGAAAGTTTTGCGAAACTAAAAAAAATTGTTCTATACGTACATATATTTTTATTAAATCTTTTCAAAGTACTTTCCACCAGCCTCTATACAAAGATTCATGCGCCTAAACCAGTTTTCAAAACACTTTTTCCAGTCCGCCGCAGACACCTCGTTTACAGCCTGCTCGAACCCAGCCAGCGCATCTTCCGGCGACGAAAATTGTATCCCTTTGAGCTGATTTTTTATTTTTGGGAATAAAAAGAAGTCACACGGTGCTAGATCAGGGCTGTAAGGAGGGTGACCCAGGAGTTTGACTGGCGTGCTGTCCAGGAAGTCCCTCGTTTTGAGTGCGGTGTGCGCAGGTGCATTGTCGTGGTGGAGCAGTAGCCCGCGGAGCCCTGTGTTTGGTCGCTTGTTGCTTATAACAGAGAAAACTTCTGGCAAACATTTGGAAGTATACCATTCGGCATTAATGCTTCTTTGATCCCGTAAGGGAATTGATACCAAGTGGCCAGTCAAATTAAAAAAGCTAGCGATCAAAATCTTACCCCCGCTTCTAGATCGCTTCACTTTGGTAGGCGTTGGCTCATTTTGAAACACCCAAACAGTCGACTGGCGCTTGGTTTCTGGGTCGTATTGATAAATCCAGGACTCATCACCTGTAACGATGTCGTAAACACGCCGAGACGAGCCTGCTTCAAATTTGTTAAGCATATCACGGCACCATTCCACCCGGGCCTGCTTCTGAGCATCGGTGAGGTTGTGCGGCACCCAGCGTGATACTATCCTCCTCACGCGAAGATGGCTGTGTAGAATCTCGTGAACGCTTCCCGATCCAATCTTCAATATGTGTTGAATCTCCTGATATGTAATTCGCCTATTGTCTTGGATTAAATTTTTCACTGCTAGCACGTTTTCTTCGGTAACAGCCGTCAAAGGGCGACCGCTTCTTTCGTCATCCCCCAAAGTTGGTCGACCGCGCTTGAATTCGTTATACCAACGATACACGGTTGCCTTGGAAGGGCCTTCATCCATGAATGCCATTTGAAGTCTATCGTACGATTCATCCGGTTTCAGGCGACACTTGAAATCGTATAAAATCATAGCTCTAAAATGTTCCCGGCGCAGATCCATATTTCAGTGAGACACAATACTTTGAATTAACTCGCAAAAAATGTGGAGGGAAATTTTGAAATTGGAACTTACTTATTTTTACTTATAAATAATCATATTTTCGAAAAACATAATAACTGGCCAGTCTCCCATATATAAAAACTTTTTTTCGCAATACTTTCTGAGGGGCCTGGTATCTAAATCTAAAAAATACCAAATTTATTTACAAAAAGATGCAATTATCTAAGACGCCATTCTGGAAAAACCACACCACACCTGATTCAAGTAAAGTTTAAGAGAAATTAATAATTCAAGTTGTTAATTTAAATTAATTGCCCTTACACTAAGCCGTTACGATAAACCAGAAACTTTACTCAAAACCAATTACCCGAAATAGTTCCAAACACAAAACATAATTTACAAGATTACCCAACTTTTTTCAGAGATTCCAAATCCAACAATTCATCTCTATGAAGAACCAATTATGGCATGGAATAATTCGCCCCTTAATTCGCCATCGTGACGTAAGACAATCTGTCATCTTCCAAAACTCCTGATCAACAAGTTATAATCCCATAAATCCTTAAAACACTGACAGCAACAATAAACTTTATAGCTTGGAACATTTTCTAGGACACGAAAGTGGAACAAATTGCTTAGGTGAAAACCCTGCGGTGTCGTAAAGATCCAAGCTTAGTTTCCTTGGCGCTACTTCGAAAATGTGTTCCTCTTGGGGACTTACAATCTTTCGGAATCACCTTGGTGTGCACTGTCCTTTTTTTTAAAGATTTTTTGATAGTTCGTTTAATTGGAAGATGTCAAGTAAAGCATGAATGCAAAGTAAACGTAAGTAACAATAACGAATATGTTTTTGTTTATGATTTCCCATAGATATGTAAAAACGTACTACTAAACAATCTTCTAGTCAATGATTCATGGCAAATATATGTTTTTTTCTACTTTTGTTTGGTCTCAACAACATTTGCTGGTGCGGTCTTCATGTCACGTGTAAAGTTAGCAGGGCCAGGATAAAAGGTGCGCCATGTTATCCACAAGCTGACGCATAAACATTGAAGATCGGAGCGATCCGAGACACCCCAGCTGTGGCGATTCTTCTTACTGAAATCGAGAATACTTAAAACTAAACAATATTATGAGCAAAACAAGTATTTTTTTTCAATTTTAGAATGATTCGAATTGACGCTATATTTACCCCACACGTCCTTTACTTATAGTTTTCTCGAAACCTTACTATGACGAGAGCAAACACAAACCAACCAATAAATTACTAGCAACGCACAAGAATTATCATAACACACAAACATGTTGCAGGCGCTTTGCCCTTTTACGCTCATATTTACAAACGTTGCTATAACATTACAAGCAGGCGCTCCACTTAAAATGAAGCGTCATCACCCCATTTCAGCGTTATTTTGCACAAAATATGTAAAATAAACTGCATAAATAATATAATACTAAAGCGTAAGTACTAATTACGTGTGTATTATCCGAATTTGGCTCGGTGCTGTGTTGTTTTAGTGGAAAGCCCGTTTGGCAAATAGACTAATGAGACCCCTACGAGTTATGTGACGTTCACCCCAATCAGTTTCACAGATGTACTCTGTATGCCTTCTGCTTTAATAATGTCAGCATGCTGTGTTTTCAGCCTTTTGAAAGTAATAGTCTGAGTTTCGGGAAAAAAAATCGTAGGTACTGCAGGAGAAAGTAATATTAAAGTTATGGGATACAATTTGTCGGACAAAAAGTCATCATCATTCATTTGCCTAGCTTTTTTCCAAATATGTTGGAGTTTGCTTTACTTGAGCAACTGCCTATCTGATCTCCTTAGCTCAGTTAAAGGAAATACGATGCCACGATAGCACTGACTGACCCCCAAACTAAGTGTGCTCTAAAAACTAATTTAATTCTGCTTTTAACAGAGCGCTGTAATCGTTTCTGATAACTATATAGTTTCTATTTACCATTAATTTCTCCCTAACAATATCATCACCATTACCTCCAAAATCGTAATTAAATTCAACACCAAACTTCAACATTTTCACACCAAACCATTAAACACCGTAACATGTCTTAGAATTTCGTTAAGTCAAATTGTATCAGCTTAGAATTCAAGTAACACGGTAGGTGCATTAACTACTCTATATATAATCATAATTAATATAGATGAGTTTAATTAGTCAAGAGTGCGAAATCTTGTTATAAAGCCAAGACTAGAAGATCGATACTGTATTTTCAGCATCAATTCGATAGTTTAAGTACATAGAAAGCCACTTGGAATATGTCGTATGGATGCCTAGGGTAAAGTTTTAGATACTGTGCTGAGTCATGTGTTTATACACGAAATGAAAGCTATATAAAGGTTTACAAGACAAGCTTTATTTGCTGCAATAGGTCACCTGAAAGTTTCCGACAACCACCAATTATATGTACATTCAAATAAATTATACACATTTTTTTAACATTTACTGTGCAAACAGCCAGTCTGTGGAATTCACTGCCGGCTTCTCCGTTTCCCGATGGAATTTTTCAAAGCGCGGTTAATCTGTTTCTTCTAGGCAAGCATGCTCCACCCCAGACTGCATCATCGCTTTACACCAGGCCAGTTGCGGGAGACTATTTTTTGGAGTAAAAAATAGATTACTCATTTTATTTTGACATTTCTTCTTAGAAGTAATTTGGTATAATCATCGTCAGCCTATAATGTTCCCACTGCTGGGACACTGGCCTCCTCTCTATGAGAGGGAGTGGGCTTTAAACCACCACGCGGGGCCAGTGTGGGTTGGTAGATGCCATATGTCTTCGATATTTTTGTAGTTCTAGGACATGCCGATGTTTACGATGTTTTCCTTCCCCGTTTGAGAGCGTTTTGGTAGAACAAAGCACATTTATTTATCAAAAGAAAAGTTTATAAATATCTTTACTTATGAACTATGTCTCTTAAAACCGTTTTGACATACCTACCTAACTATGTATTTGCTACCTTATTAACTTTACTCATCAACAACACCAACAGTTCTAAAGAATCAATCTCAAATTGAATCTTAGCGACATAGAATAAATCTAGCAAAGAAAAGGAAGAACTGTACCATCTGTAACAACAAAACCATTTCCTCCGACCTATTCAATTCCTGAAGAAAGGGAACCTTAGCAATACGAAATATTACTTACATTTTTTTCCCGTTGAATCTTTCTTGTATTCTCGTATTACAAAAAAATTGCTGGATGTTTTTCCGATATCAACTATCATTCCGACATCCAGTGTCATGTTTTATATATTCATAAAGACTATTGGAATTCTGGATATGATTCTGTCAGGTTTTGATTCATTGTTTTAGTTATTCCAATATTATGGTTTGAGAAACATTGCTTTTGGGAAAAATAAATCAGTAAGAATAAAACAGATTAAGTCTCGAATTTTCATCTCAAATATAATTTAATGTGTATTCTTACAGGTTTATCTTTTAAGCTGAAAAATAAAAACGATCTAAATCCGCTAAGAAAATTATTCTGGTTATGAAAACCAGATTACTGTGTGATTTTTACTTAAAAACCCTAGAGATGAAAATCCAACATGATAATTAATACCTACATTCTTTCTCAATGTTATAGACGCATTATAACACTATGATACCATATTCGCTGTATCTAGTCAAAACGGGAAAAGCACTCAAAGCGTTAATGACTCTGTTTCCATTTACACGCCAACACTAATAAAACAGTCCCCAACAAGATGTCTTCCCTTCCCATTAAATAGTTCCCCAACTAATCAAGCGCGGACACAATATCCATAACTTCATTAAAAGCCGCAAAACATTTTACAAACTCGATTATTATGCCCATAACGGTTCAGCGTCTTTTTATGGCCAATAAAGGACATGTTAATATTCAATACGAAGATTTTATAACAAAAGTTTTCTCGTTAGTTCCAAGTTTCGGACGGGTCGGATACAAGACTTGGGTTCCGTCGCTGCATAGTGCATGGTTCCAATACCAGTTTTTCTGCAGACTGTGGCACGGTATGTTTTTGCAAACGAGTCACATATTGCCTGTAGTACGGTGGACTGTCAAGTAGTCGAATATGGGAATACCTTCTGTAAACTGGTTTGGTTATTAATAAGTAGGTTTGATATTTAGGTTAGTAGGTTTACCGTGGCTGACGGTTTTACTTAGTTTTTAGAAACAGGTACAGTAAGAAAACCTTAATAAAGTGGTGGAAGCAAGGCCCGAAATGGTCAATTCTTCTTTGTGAATTTGACCTTCTACTTCAATATCTAACTTGCTACGCGAGGCTTTCCGCACTCTCAACCTCATTGCTGAAGACTTAGACATATTCAGTTGCACTTTGGGTGAATTTACGAGAACAGCTACCTTTAGAATTTGCTATGTCAACAACAGTTGAATTATTTAAATTTTAAGTGTGATACAATATCGCATTGGGTTTCACCTGTAAGGATATTCGTATGTTTAGAGTGAATAAATAAATTAATATTAATTACAATTAGCAATCACATAGTAGAAATGTCTACCAAACACACATATCCAGAGCCTGCCATAAGTCATACAGTGTGATAGATACTAGACACTTGATTTAATTACATCCAGCCAAAGAGCGGAACGTCGACGATGATGGACGTGAAGGAATTTAGGGCAACGGTCCTCCATTTTACTCTCAATTCAATTTGTAGTATAATTTAGTTTATTATGCGTTGAAGGAGTTTAAGTAGTTTTGAATACCTCGTTACGGGCTTTGTTTAAATCTATGATCTAAGAGAAACTGCATCTAGTATCTTTTGTACTTATAAACTCTTCAGAAGAAAATTCTTTGGCAAGAAATTGCTAGCTCGGTTACTAAAGACACTGGCGGAGATTTTAAAATTATGGGAGGGATAAGTTGATCGATCATTGTTTCAGTGAAGAAAGCTTTAAGACTTGAGGAAGGAAATTTCTAGTTAAACCATTTTAAAAGGCCGAGAGAAAAAATGAAACAAAAGTGTGGATCTATTTTCCAAGAACAAATTCTCCTAAAGTGTGCCGTCGCCTAAAAAGAATACATACATAATAAAAGGCTATATTTCTTTATTAAAATCAATGTAGACAGCATTTTTAATAACTACTCTAATGAACTATTTGTTTTAAAGGCTTCAAGGGATTTTATATGAAAGACGATGTTTTTCAATTAGGTTACAGTCATATTGTAACCAGATTAAAGACATCATTAATGACTAGTTGTTGCTAACGGCTGCGCCCGTCTACAGCCCAAAAAAATATTCCAAGGAAATGTACGGCTGAGATAAAATGTATATTTTATCCTAAACTCGGTCATAGCCTACCTGCACGCCAAATCCTACCGAAATCCGATTGATAGACATCAACCAAGCACAAATACCGACTCCGTAACTACTACTGAGAAATTCTTGATGGAAAAACACACTAAAACCTCGCACGACCTGGAAATTGAACTCAGAACCTAATGCTCAGCAGTTGCGCTTGCAGCCTCGAGGTAAAGGAAAAAATTATATTCACAAACAAAATGTATCAACATCTGGCTTTTATATCAACACATTGAAACCAATATCGTAACAACAATGGCATCCAAAAATCTTCAGAGCAACATTCAAATTGGCTTTCGATAATCGGGATAGCTCCTGTAATTTCGACGATCCAGTCATCGGACATGCGTAAATCGGGATTAAAATATGTTACGGTCCACAAATTGGGCTTCAATTCTGTAGGCAGTTAGCGTAATCCATCTTTGTAATTGGTTTTGCGGGTAGTTCGTTGTTAAGTGAATGTTTGACACTTCTGTGTTTCGTTTTAAATTACATTTTTAGGTGTTCCCGAAAGTTCGAAAGTGGTAAGTTTTGACACGTGGATTTTCAATTTCGCGTTCGTAATACTTTTTGGTGGTGCTTGTTCTTGTTAAGCTATACTTTTAGTTTGCTACACGATACAATTTTGTTCGGTACTAACATGGTTTTTGAAAAGTTATATCAGGATTTCCACACCAGATCAAATTAGGTTCAGATATATTTTTACTTCGTAACAGCTCTCTTGATAGAGCCTGTTTATGATGTGCTGGGTATAATCTTTGGATGAAATGATAACGCAGACGTCTTGAGAATAATGCGTTATATTCATAAATCCAATTACATTTTTAGCAAACCCGACATTAAAATGTCCGAGAGGCGGACGCAGGCGAGAGCGAGCCCAAAAAGAGAACGATGTTGCCATGCGCGAAATGGTGTTACCATATTCGTAATGGTGTTGCCGACGTCGAAGACGTTGTAATGCCTGGAACGCACTTGTTAGGCGTTAACAGAGGCTAATCTTGGTGTCCTAACTTCCTAACTATTAATATTATAAATACGTTAGTAAGTTTGTTTATTTGTTACCTCTTCACGCCTAAACCACTGAACTGATCATCCTGAAATTTTGCATATACGTTTTCAGAAATGGACATAGGCTACCTTTCATCCCGAAAAGAAGTACTGTTCCCGAGGAAAACAACAATAACGTTTGTATGAAAATAGATGGCGCCATGTGTCCGATCCAGTTATTGTCAAATTCTAAACTATCACGAGCGAAGCTGTGGACAAAAGGTAGTACCTAATCTAATAATTTATAGCTCATTTTAATTAATAATCGCGAGAATCACAATCCTTCTCTTTGATCAAGATGTAAGAACTAAGTTCCCAGAACTTCGCTTGACTTAACTTCTGTCACTTCTTTGCCAACATTCTAATTCTAAAACAGAATTTCGAACTCTTCACATCTGCGTCCATATTCAATACTTGTTGTTTGATTTGCTAATTGTTTTGAATAATTTATTTCACTTGACGAGTAATTAAGAACTTTCTTAGGGAGTACTTTTATGTTAATACTATAGAAATTATACTGGTTTAAAGTACGTGATCAAAGTTCTAATACCGATGAAGAAACCTTCACTGAATATGTATAGGATTGTACCGGCGTTTGTTTCTATTTGTTTGTTTACTGATTATAAAAGGATCAAACTTCTAAGAGGCTCTTTGTTTATTTATCATAATGTTGGATTCTTAGGTATTTACTGCTGTCTACTTTGGGTGTTTGTGAAACTGACAAGGGAATTTTATTCTGGGTTTAATTTATTAAAATCTTTGGCTTACGTGTTTATTTAAAGCAAGCATTACTTTATTTTAAACAGAATTTTGTTAAAGGCCTGTTACACCACATAATTAGTCTTGATATTTTATTTGGTAAACAACTTCATACAAAAATATATACCATTTTCCATTTTTTTAGTAAGTAGTGACAACCGTATAAAAACAGACATGAAACTCAAAACAAAAGAACACTGATTCGGATGTTTATCCATCATCATCATCATTTCAGCCGAAAGACGTACACTGCTGGACATAGGCCTCCCCCAAGTGTCGCCACATTGACCGGTCCCATGCGACTTGCATTGAGCGGAACCCCGCAACCTTCACCAGGTCATCGGTCTACCTAGTGGGAGGCCTTCCAACGCATCGTCTTCCGGTTCGGATGTTTATCCACAAAGAGACAAATCACTATAGTAGTGAGAACTTTTCCAGTTTACAGGTTAGGTGAAATGGACAATACTGCAGCGGATTTAAATGGACAGACTGACATCGATTGCCAGACCGCGAAGCACGATGTGATACATTCAATACTATAACCACAACTGAAAATTCGTTTCGCGGTATTTGCACACGGCGTTGAATATCACCCACTTTTTGCGACGTTATATCTCTTTAAATAAATCAAATATAGATAGTTTCAATGTAAACCAGCCTCAATGTAAGTACAGCTCCAACATATTTAAAAACACTCGACACAAATTAAAAACAGCGCGGGATAAAAAAAAACAAAACACAAAAGCGAAAAAAAAAGAAAAAACATGACCCGAATTGCTGCTTTTAAGCTTTATATTAAAATGGGGTAAGCACAAAGCATGGTAATCCATTTACGTAATTTTATTTTGAGTTCGCATAACCGAACTGTCATTCCTTGTGACGCCATATAAATGAACTGGAGGTGACTTGCTATACCCAATGATGGATTTTTAAATGTTAGCGACACTGTAATGGGGTTAGGGTAATTTATGGGCGTTCTGAAATACTTTGAGTACCTGTTTATGTATAGGAAATTTAGGAGAAAATTCGTATGAAAAGAGTAAAGCATTTTCTGTTAACAACGAAATTCTCAAGTCATTTTCTTGTACATTTGACTTGAATGTGCTTGGGAGACATTTTGAGAAGGTATTTGAATGGAGAGGCTTATGTGGAAGACATTAAATAACCTACGTGATGGTGTATTAGAATATTCCTAAAACGAGTTTAATGTCATGATCCAGTTGCAGAGAGTTTTATTATTTTTTATTTATTTAACTTTTCAAGCACATAGTACAGAGGCGGACTTAATGCCATAAGCATTTTCTACTAGTCCAACTTTGGGTGATGCAGAGACAAACAGTGGTAGGTGTATATCTAAAAATAGAGTTAATAATTTAATAAAACAAACTATAAATATTATATAAAATACTATAAATATATATTTAAATATAAATACCAAAATAAAAGGACAAAAAATGGGGAAAATATTAACGTTGTGACAATACTGCTAGCTTTTTCCGAATGTCTTCGCAAACTTTAATTTTAAAACGGGCGATTCGTAGTCATCCTGATTTCATGGGGAAGCGATTCCACAGAGAAATAGATTGGACGAAGACTGATCGGCGAATGAAGTCAAAGCGGTGAGAGGGGCATTGAAGGACACGGTTATGCGAAGAGAGCAGACCCCTATTATGATTGATTCAAACATGCTAACAAATGTATTGAAAGTAGGGGAGCAAGGTAACTAGGGGAAGTGAGAGAAACAAGAAAATAAAACAAGGTGGTTGGTGCCCTTTGCTGCTTACGCTGACGTGTGAGCAACCACTTAAGAAGAGATCGCTGCTCAGCTCCAAGATCTGCATCTGAAGATTTTTACCTTGCGTGCTACTTTTAAGCTTTACAATCATAATCGTTACATCATTAAAACGTCACCGTTCTTTAATTGCCATACACAACACCAAAGATTCAAACATGCTAAGTTATACAATACAAAATAGATTACTTCTACGCTCAAAGTTAATGTATCAAATATCTAAAGATGTCAAAGTAGACTGTAGAAAACTGTCTGAATATTTAAACACTACTTCAATAAAATAACGCCTCTATTTCCCTTCCAAAGCTAATTTACAATACGCAAAAGATAAACCATTCAGTCCACTAGTTAAAAATTCACTTCACAAACTGTTAAAAGATTCCCATCAAAAACTACTCCTATGCTAAGTGAGCGAAATCAAAAAACAATAAGCTAGTTATAATAAACGGGAAACAATTTATAAAACTTGAACCGGGGAGCATTCAAATCTGCTCCAGCGCTCTCGACTTTTCAAAGTCACCGCCCGTAATTCATATTTCTGCAGTGTTCGTAAGAATTTCTTTCTTGAAACGAGTGTTTTAAGAAAATTTCCTATTTCATACTCCGGGGAGTACGGCTTGGGGGCACAATTCGGTATCTGTTTTATTAACTTTCTTTAGTTCTGTGAGCTGATGTAATGGATGATGATTTAAATGTTAAAAATGTTGCGTCATTTTATTTTGTTTCTTTTAAGTTACAATTTCTTTAAATGCTGTAAGTTTTATCTTGGAGGATTCAAATTCAAAATATTTTGTTGTGGGCATATGTTAGCTACAGGTCTAAACAATAAATACAAGTTTCAATATGTCCTGCCTAATAACAATAATTAAAATAACAATAATTAAGTAGTGGCATTACATTTAAAATTAAAAGGAGCTCGTGACTAAATAATAACAGCCGCACAGGTCGATCTTCAAGGCTAAGCTGTGCTTGCTGAGGTTGGTCCGTTGATGGGTGACCATAATTATATACAAAGTTTCCTCCGTGCCTCGGAAAGCACGTTAAGCCGTTGGTCCCGGCTGTCATTTGTAGATCTTTGACAGTCATTACGAGTAGTTAGAAGCCGAAAGTCTAACATCCAGTCTTACCAAGTGGTATCGTATTACCCAGTTACTGGGTTGTGGAGGTTAGATAGGCAGTCGCTTCGTGTAAAATTCTGGTACTCAGCTGCATCTGGTTAGACTGGAAGCCGACCTCAACATACTTACTTTGGGAAAAGGCTAGTTAGATCATGATGCTGTAAGTTTTATCTTGCTTATGATTTCAAGAAGTAGATGCCTATAACTTTGATACACTGGCTGGGTAGGGAGTTTGTAGATTACCTAATCTAATATTATTATTTTATTATTTATTTATATTATAAAGAGGAAAGATTTGACTGTTTGTTTGTTTGCATTGAATAGGCTCCGAAACTACTGCTCCGATTTGAAAAATTCCATTTATCGAGGAAGGTTATAGGCTATATATCATCACGCTACGACTAATAGGAATGGAGCAGCAATGAAAAATGTTGCGAAAACGGGGAAAATTTGACGCAAACGAAGTTGCGCCGGACAGCTATTTATTACTACTTATAATGAGATGAGTTCGACCGATTCTATGAGATAATAAATGTAGTAAAAAAATTACTTTGAAAACAATAATAAAATGCTTGATTAGCGCGACATGCCTATGATATAAATCTCAAAATTCTGCATTCATTCGCTCTTAAATGAGCATGAAACTAACATTTACTTCAGTAGTTAAAATCTGCCTTCCAGGTGACCTACCATGATGTCTTCAAACATTATTGTTTTACTCCTTTTCCAGTGTGGGAAAGAGACGGCGCTAGTCATCCTGTATAGCTCAGTGTCTTTCCCATACTGGAATAAGAGTAAAACAATACTGATTTAAGACGTCATGGTAGGCCAGCAGATCACATCACACCGTAACATTCACACATCAAAGCAAACATAACCTAAGAAAGTACTTAAGAGCGTGTACGCCTTACGGCATTTGATCAGCCCGATCACTATGTACGGTAAGCCTATCCCTTGGGAGAAGCAAGCCAAGTACTTAGGAGTCTTACTTGACAACCACCTGTCTTTCGCGGCGCACATCAAAGCAGCTCGTGACCGAGCTGCCTTTGCTATGGGTAGGCTTCATTTCATGATTTCGGCAAAAAGCAAGTTGTCACTCAAGTGCAAGTTGCGCCTTTATACCGCGGTGATCCGCCCCATTATGACGTATGCTTGCGTCGTGTACGCTCACACCAAGCCTAAATACATCCATAGGATGCAAACCTTGCAGAACCGGTTCTTACGTAGAGTCACGGGAGCTCCTTTTTATGTCCGTAACGACCGTCTACACGTAGACCTTAGAATGCCCACCGTCCTTCAGTTTATGAAACGTCTTTCGAAGCGTTTCTTCGATAACGCCAGTAAACACCGTAATCCCCTGATCGCAGCGGCCGCCCGTTACGAACCCTCGCGCATTAGTACAGTACGCCGTCCTCGGCATACCCTCGTCACTCCCGATGATGCTATCACCCTCCTCCAGGAGAGTAGCAAAGAGACTAGCACTCTTAAAAAGTTCAGACACAAACCGCCGTCTTTCCGACCTCGCCGTCGAGGTCCGTCGCGACGTCCCGGTCCATGCCCTCCCCGACCCTCGCTCGAGCCAGCCCGCGATGCTGTGCCAGTAGTTTTAAATCAGCCCCTAAATAATGATATCATTCAGATCCAGCCTGTCCCCATGCAGTCCTCCCCCAGCGACGCCCTAAGCCGAGGCTCGTACCCCACAGAGGGTGCCCTTAGCGTATAGTCGCTTAGTTTGTAAGTTTTTATGCCCTGGCTGGAGGCCTTACTCTTAAGGCACCCACAGGATAGTCCGGTTAAGCAGACGACAACCTCCTAGGTTGAACTGCAAGATGCCATTCATAAAAAAAATAAAAAAAATACGGCATTTGATACAAACTTTTAAGTCCTTATTTTCCGAAATGGCAGAACTGATGAAACTTAATACGCATAAGCAGGATACATAGGTCTAAAATGTTACTAAAAAAAAATACGAAATGTCTTTTAAAAAAAAAGATTATTGGAAATTTCCGTTTCTATAGATATTTTATAATCGGTCTAATTTAGCTGTAACACTATTTTTTTAAACTGTTTTTGAGTAACTTTTTTAGATCCATGTATCCAGATTATGCGTATGAAGTTTCATTAAAATCGGTTTAGTCATTTCGAAAAATAAGGACTTGAAATTTAGTTTGAAATGTCGTAACGCGTAAACGCTCTTAAATTAAAAAAAAATATGTCTCAATTATTGTTATTTACATCACTTAATAACACCGATGTTGTGTCTTACATTATATTTCTATAAAAAACTCCAATAAAATATACAAAGTTGAAAGACTGTTTACCATCTTCGATTCTAACATTTCAATAGAAATGAGGATCTCGCTAATCACGGCTCTGAGCTGGGTACTTTGATTCCGATCTTCATTGGTATTTTGAAATAATGAATTCTTAAAGCATTGTACTTCAGGATTCTGTTTTGAGCGAGTTCTTGAGTTGGCTGTATCGAGTATATTTTGAGCTCATTGAAATTGATGGTAGGTACATATTGGTGATTGATGATAGGTGTGTCAAGTTGAGTACTAAAGCGAGTTTTAGTTGATTTAATATAACAACACGCATCTAGATATGAAGCTTATTTAGTAAAGTGTAAGACAGTGTTACTAGGTGTGCTATCCACTCCATAAGAATCTAGCTTCTGTCATGAACCGGGCACAAATACAAGTTTTCGTCTAAAAATCCCTATAATACCTGAACCAACTTTTTTCAATTTTTTTGTGAACACTTTTATCAAAATTACTAATTTCACTAATTTTACCTTTATCTTTTTTTACCTTTTTGATTTTTTACTAGACTCAATTTTTATTACCTACCTAGGTACCAATAGGTAAAGAGAATATAAAACTAATTATCTACGTAAAACTAAATATTTACATAAACTAACTAACTAAATATAAACTAACTTAAAAACTAAATATTTACATAAACTAAACTAACTTAAAAACAATAGGAGGCTTAGGCGTCAAAATACTCCTCCCCATCGCTGTCATCCGGAAACTTTCCCAGAAGACTGGCAGCAATGCCACGTTGAATGGCAATGCTAATTCTTTGCCCAAAGAAATAGCCAGGTCTCGCGAAGTGTCAACAAGTCGACGAAATATTTCCTTAAAAACCGATTTTTTACAATTTTTTTTATTATTCCCTTTATTTATTTTCTATACATTTCTAAACTTAAGGGGAAGATTTATAAAACAATGGTTAGACCTGCTGTCTTGTATGGGTCAGAATGTTGGGCCACAAAAGGGATGAATGAAAGGCACTTGCATGTGGCTGAGATGAGAATGCTAAGGGGGATGTGTGGTATTACGCGAATGGATAGAATAAGGAATGAGTACATTAGAGGAAGTCTGAAAGTGGCGCCGGTGACTGAAAAGATGCGTGGAAATAGGTTGTCGTGGTATGGGCATGTGATGCGGAGGAATGAGGAAAATGTAGTGAGGAAAGTTTTGAGTATGAATGTGGATGGGTATAAGGGTAGAGGAAGACCAAAGACACGATGGATGGACTGTGTGAAAAATGATATGGCAAGAAAGGAGGTATCTCATGAGATGACAAGTAATAGAGAGGTATGGAAGAAGAAGACGTACTGCGCCGACCCCAAATGAATTGGGATAAGGGCAAGAGAATGATGATGATGATGATGATGATTTATTTTCTATACATATTTTTTACATTTTTAAATCTTTTTACAAAACAAGATATGAAAAAATATATATAAAAATAGTAGCCCACCAGCATCGGGAACAGGGTCCGGGCTACCGGTGGTCAGAGGTCTTGAGAGAGGAACCTCCTGACAATACGTGCCGTGTCCAGAAGTACTGCTTTCTGAATCAAGCCCTTGATCCAGCTGTCAAGTGAAAGACTCCGCAGATGTTGGTCGAAGCTTTTGGCTATTAAGCCATTGGCCGACACGACTATCGGCACAATGACTGCTGTTATCTATTTTTTTAATTATTATGATTTCTTTTTCAGGCTTGAGCTATTCACTGGTATTCTTAGTCATAAACTGAACTAAGTCGGACTTTACCACGCCTACATTCCGTACAGTTTGTTTATAAATTGATATAAACAGCTACTTTTCATCTGTCAAATTGAAGTACCGGACAACTAATAATTGGATACATAATTTTGGGAATTGGCACACGAATGGTGATAAAACTTGAGGAACGTTTATAAATATAACTTAGTTGTTCAAAACAATAAGAATATGTCATGCACATCTGTAAATAGTGCTGGAGCTTTGTTTTACGGAAAAGAATAAAAAACATAACTTTAAATGTCACTAAGTAGTTATTTGGGGCGTGCCGCGTAATAGGCACATCTTCAAAGAATCACCATTATACCTACTGAATTCAAAAGACACAGAACACTCTTTTGAATTCAGTTTATTATAATTAAAATATACAAAAAAAAAATAAAAAAAAATATTTTTTTCACTTCAGTAGCTCAAACATGTAGGTTTTGCTGCCTGAAATCAGTGAGCAAAATGTTTTGCTCACTGAGTGAGACAAAGTAACTTTTTAATTATTTTTTTAGAAAGCCGCGAATATCTTATTCAGCCTTGGATTAATCATACAATTCGAAACATTTACACTCTCTCTCTTTCCCGCCATTAGAAAGAGAGAGAGAGAGACAAAGACCAGCCCTTTCGAAGTTCCTATTTTGAATTCGACCTCAAAGGCAAACACGTTCGGAATTTCGTTCTAACTAAAGAAATTTTGCAAAAAGATAATTATGTCTTTTAATGTAATTTATTGAATTTTTAACTTATTGTTGTATTTAAACGAAAATAAGTTTTTACTGCATTTAAAACTAATACTTAACCTGTAAATATTTATTTCTAGTTCAAATAATGTTACGTAATATATTTTGAATAATAAAATATCATGGGTGCTATTTCGGAACACGCCATAATTTAAATAAAAGAGCAGGAATAAAATTTCGTGGCTGGCGTAAAGAGTTGAATAAGTTAGAAAAATATTAAAATAATCGTAAAATATGAGTGAAACTAGCGACGAGAACAGTACCTCTACCTACAATGTTAATTATTTTGATTCACGATAAATAGTTATTTCAATCTATTCCTGTTTATTATTTTATCTCCCAAAGTGTTCTCGCTGCTGAAGTGAAAAGTTGTATGTGCTACACGAGACCAAAGTTATTTGCATCTCGTGTCTTTGAATCCCTCGCTGCACTCAGGATTCTAACCTAGAATCACTCGCTACGCTCGTGATTCAAATATAGAATCCTTCGCTTACTCGGGATTCAAAATCAACACTCGCGGCAAAAACCAACTTTGCTCTCTTGTTGCACAAATAACTATTTGCAGGTTTATCTGGCATGGATAGCCTTGGAGGAAAACGTTGGATAAAGTAGATCAAATCAGAAATGAGGACATCCGCAAGAGAACCAAAGTTATCCCGAAGAATTGCCAAACTTAAGTGGCAGTGGGCAGGGCACATTGCTCGCAGAACGTATGGCCGATGGGGCCGAAAAGTTCTGGAATGGCGACTGCAAATCGGAAGATGATGCGTTGGAAGGCCACTCGGTGGACCGATGACCTGGTGAAGGTTGCAGGGATTCGCTCGATGCAAGTCGCACGGGACCTGTCAATCTGGTGACACTTGGGGGAGGCCTATGTCCAGCAGTGGACGTCTTTCGGCTAAAATGATGATGATGATTTAATAAAGAGATAAAAAACAAAATATGCAATATTATTTGCTTCATTTTAAATGAAAATGACTGACATGTATCGAGACTTGTATTGAAAAATAAAAACATAATGATACAATTAAAGGTGTATAAACGGAGCACCGCATCAAAGATTCCATGGAGCGTGTGATTCAGGGTAGAGTCGAAGGCACGAGACCACGGGATTGATCACTAACCTGATGAACAGACCCCATCAAATTTATCATCAAGATCCTTGTGGCAGAATCTGCTCGCCATGCAGCCAATAGAGACCGGTAGAAAAATATCAGGAAGGCAGCGACCGCAGTGGTGGGCGAACCCCCATTCTACGACTCTGTCAAGAGTTAACGACCAAGAAGACGAAGAAATGCAGAACCGAACCATTCCGTCGGGTGCTGCATTGGGAACCATTTCCATACTAACTTAGCCTGACACCGTCCCTTCGCTCCACGATACAAATGACATTTAAAAAATGACAGCAATAGCTGTTTTTTTATCATACTGTTTTTTTTTTTTTTTTTTGTCGTCTTAATAAAGACGGTCCTTGATAAACTTAGTGCACTCAACGCATGATCAACACCACGTGTATTAGAACAACTATCTCTAGACGCCGGTGATTGATTCTTTCCGTGCTTTGTGAGCATAATAATACTATTCCAAGGATGCACCTGTAATACAGTTTTACTATTTATGTTTTATTTATTTTATCTGTAGTTATTATTTAAGACACCGTGAGTGGATGGAGGACTTCTATTTTCTGAGAGGGAAAATACAAATATTTCGTGAGGTAAAGAATGTACTCAATTGCTCTTAGAAGACTTCCATGACCTAGCAAAAATCGAAATGGCACAACTATGCATTATTCCGACACTAAATTTCGTGCTTGTATTCAGCGCCGTATTTCCTAGCCGCAGTGACACAAGGTTCCTGCTTCGAAGCAAATTTACTGGCACACCCAACCAAACGAAAATAACCTCTAAGTTAAATGAGGTAAGAGTTGGGTAGAGTGTTGATATTAAAATTGCACTTCATTATTTGACAAACGATTTAAAGGTGACTTGCAAAATTTATCGCGGATTTTATTTTTGCATCCCTCACCCAAGTTGACAAAGAACGCAACGATAAATTGCTAAAGGGTTCAGGTTAGGTATTTTTCGATTAAACAGGAATTTCTCATCTACAGGTGCTATGTGAAACGTGCATTGTGCTTTGAAGTATTATTAATATGCGAATAATGCTTTTACAGTTGTGAATTCCCTCTTTTCTCTCGGCGTTTAATCATATTTTTATAAAATTACAGCTATTGTCTGAGGCAGTGAATTTGGTGAATAAGGATTTGGCACGTATTTCTCAATGGAGTTTGGCTCATGGTTTGAAGGTTAACCCTGCGAAGACTCAAGTCATTGTTGTCGGCAGCCCTAGGCTGCGTTCAAGAATTGACTGGACGAAGCTTCCTCACATTGTTTTTGATGGTGCCACAATTCCATATAGCGATGTGGTAAAGGACCTGGGAATTTACATTGACAAAGACTTGTCCTGGGTTCCCCAGTTGCAAGAAGTGGGCCGCAAACTGTTTGCGTCTGCGGGGTCTTTACGCAGATTGCGCAATTTTCTTCCAACTGCCACTAAAACTGCGCTTGCTCAATCTCTTCTTCTCCCAATCCTCGACTATGCTGATGCCTGTTATCCAGATCTCACTGTAGTGCAGCTAGATAAGCTTGAGCGACTCCAAAATGTTTGTATCAGATTTATATTTGGTTTGCGCAAATATGATCATGTCTCAGAGTTTCGCGTTAAACTCAAGTGGTTGCCTATCCGCCTTCGCCGGAATGCGCATATTTTGTCCCTTCTCTACAGTATTCTGTTTAATCCCACTACACCCTCCTATCTTAAACAACGTTTCAAGTTCCTAAATGACACTCATAGCAGGCACTTGAGATCATCGGAGAATTTGCGACTTTTGATGCCAGCACATTCCACCAAATTTTATGACCAGTCCTTCACGGTCCAGGCTGTCCGTTTGTGGAACGAATTGCCGGTGTCGGTAAGACAAGCACAGTCGCTCGTTGCTTTTAAAAGCTTAGTTACAAACCATTTTCAGTCTCTGTAATTGTCACCTTTCTAGTTTTATTTTTGCTATATAATATTAAAAACACAAATATCTATATATATATTTATTTATGTATTATATTTATATTATACATGTATATGTACATATATGAAGTGATAACTTAACTTTTGTTATTTAACATTTTTGTGTAATAAGTACACCAGTGACTACCCCCCTTTTTTATTTATATTCCATAATGTCCATCCAAAGGTTGTCTGGAAGATATCGCTATCAGCGATAAGACCGCCGTTGTAACCATATGATTAGCAGTTTTGTAAGCCCGTTATTTTTCATTTTTGGTGTACAATAAAGTTTTATTCTATTCTATTCTATTCTATTCTATTTTCTGGTATTACAGATAAAATATGTTTTCGAATTTTTATTTAGAGCCAGTGTAACCATCGGAATTACATATATTTTTTTCTGTTCAAGTTGGGTATAATTTTGCTCCGCGTTAATAATATGGGGCACAGCCCAGCTTAAAGAAATTGGGGACAGAAGGTCTCTGGTCCCAGGTCATAGGTAGGTAAGTTATCGGTTTATTTTAACAGGATTTTTTTCAGTGGCAACCACAGAGTCTTGATCAGTGCCCGGTTGATGGCAATAGTCTCGCTCCTTATTACATGAGACTAAACCAAAACTGGCAAAATGTGGGCGCATAAGGCAAATTTGCCTAACATCTCTGTCTAACCATTCGGGGTTTACAGGCTTCATGTTGACGACAAGCAAAACCAAAAACAGCCCCAACTTTTGCTACCACACAACACTAAAAACGAAAATAGACATTGAATTCTGAACGCTTTGAATACAAAAATTCAACTCGATAAAAATATTCTTACCGTATTACGTAGGAAACGTCTGGAATCTATGAATTCTGGAAGTGAATATTGAAAGATACATAACTTAGACACGTATCTATTTTCCGGGAACATTTCTATTACTTTTATGCACAACCTAGGGAAAAAAGGTTTAGGAATTTATTTGCCTTAAGGGGCAAAATGTCCAATTCTCAAAATGTCCAACGGTGTCAACATGTCCAAATCCCAAAATGTCCAAGTCCCAAAATGTCCAAATCCCAAAATGTCCAAATCCCAAAACGTCCAATTCTCAAAATGTCCAATTCCCAAAATGTCCAACTCCCAAAATGTCCAATACTTGAGAACGTATTGGACATTAATTTAAAAATATACTAAATAATTATCCTCGACATCGTTGTTTCTCGAATGTTCCCATAGCCACCAAAAAAACACATCGCGATCTAACGCGTATCGCTAACAATGCCATCTAGCTCATCAAGCTAGTTTTTGTTCCCAAGTTTTCTGGTATTTCAATTTGTTTTTTCTTTGTTACTGTGTATTTTTTAAATCTGTATTCAAATAGGTACTTGCGATATTGAATTATGGATATTAATTTTATTAGTTATTTAGAAACAAAACAGAAAATGTAAATAATATGCATAAACTGAACGCACCCTGAGATAAAAGTATAAGTTGCATCAATGTGGGTATTTTTGAAAAATTATTACGCAGTTCGTCAATTATTTATATTAAACTAGCTGTACCCGGCATGCGTTGCAATGCCTTTTTTACTACCTACCCTACCCTACTTAGCTAATGCTTTGATGGAGTATCTACTGTACCGCGAGTGCCTAAAGACTCCTTTGTGGTTCGTGGCCTGTTTGCCATAAAACCACCGTGGAGGAACAATATACGTTTTGTGACAGCGAATGTCATTGGGATTAAGAGAACAGTTTTATACAAGTTAGGATATGATTCTTCTTCTAATTATTATCGTTACACTACGTATTTATTGCCATAAGCAATAAAACCAGTTATCATAATATTGAATTTGTGGTTTTTGTGTTTGTGTTTTTCACATTCATATATTTTCAAAATCTACAATGACTGAAGAATTTGAGTTCGTTTGTAACCAGAAGGATAAGCTTACTTTGATTCGTAATGGGTTCCAATTTAACAAAAACGTGACTAATAAAAATGGAAGCACTTTGTGGCGTTGTATAAATAGACGGATGTGCACTGCATCAGTCACAATAGATAAATCAAGGAAAAACGTAATGAGAGAATCGACGCACACTTGCGATCAAAATCTTGTCCAATTGCATATTAACAAAGTGAAATCATCTTTGAAGAGGGCAGTATGTACAGATTTGGGACCGATTCAGAAAATTTGTGAAAAACCTTTGAAAAAATTAAATGAAGAGTACCGTTATGATAAAGATTTGCTACCATCATTTCATACCATTAAAAAAACTTTATATAGATCCCGCAAAAAGTATCTGAATACAAATTTATTAATACACAGTGATACTAGATCAATTAAAATACCAGAAAACTTGGGAAAATCATTTATGATTTGTGAAGATGGTGACACAGATAAAATTATAATATTTGCAACAAATACGGCGAAAAAATTCTTAAAATTACCAGGCTCATACTACGCAGATGGAACGTTCAAAGCAGCGCCAAAACCATTCTATCAATTTTTTGTTATTCATTTAGATATCAATTCTGATGAAAAAACAACAAACATTATTCCAGTTATCTATGCCCTTTTGCCAAATAAAATGGAACACACCTATGTGCGATTATTTTCGCTCATAAAAAATAAGTTAGGTGTCCAAATCCAAAAGTTTAAATCAGATTACGAAGTCGCTATATTAAATGCTGTATCATACGTTTATTCGCAAGCTGAAGTGACTGGATGTTACCACCACTTCAATGATGCCATCTGGAAGTATTCGAAAAAAATTAAATTAAATTCAACAAGCACAGGGCGAAATACTACCCGAATGAGTGCCATTATACCTTTGGTTCCGGCAAATGAAATACCTGCAGCATGGCACTATATTTTAGAGACGAGCCCAAACTCGCGCGAAATGGATAAGTTTCGTAGGTACTTTGAGTCCACATGGTACCCAAAGAAGTCGCCAGCTTTATTGAGCTGTGCCGGACAGCGTCATAGAACCACTAACGCATTAGAAGGATGGCACAGACGATTAAATAGCCGTGTCCAGAAGAATCCCAATTTATATTTCTTTTTATACAAATTGAAAAACGAAAGTAAATATTGGGACTGTCGTTTAAAAGATTCTCTGTTTAAGAAAATGAGAAGTAAACGAAGACCCAGAGACATCCTGTTTGATCGGAAATACAAAACATATTTATTAAAATTACAAAACAAAGATCTCAAATTACATCAATTTCTGAAAAAAGTTATCTTTTTGAGACTTAGCTTATTTGAAAAGTAAAATGTAATGTGGTACGAGTATATTATATTATTATTACTTAAATCATAAAAATAATAACGTTGATTAATAACATAAAAAAATAAAAATAATATTGATTACTTGCTTTTTGATTATAAATAAAAATGATATTGATTATTACTTGTAACCAAGGTAAAACAAAGTACTTATTTTTTATGCCTTACCTTGGTAATATAAAACTAAGTTTAATGTTTGTTTCCATTCATAATAAAAAAAATGGTTATTGTATTTTTTAAGTTTACATTATAAAAAAAATAATGTTTTCACGTATGTTGTGGCATCTTTGGTCTTAATTTGTTACTTATAAATAAAACATATTGATTCTTTCAGTATTTTATTTTTTGTTTGTCTAAGTTTTAAATAAAGCGCTTTGATGAGTTATTGAACAAATTTACAATACTCAAAGATTGGACATTTTGGGAGTTGGACATTTTGGGAATTGGACATTTTGAGAATTGGACGTTTTGGGATTTGGACATTTTGGGATTTGGATATTTTGGGACTTGGACATTTTGGGATTTGGACATGTTGACACCGTTGGACATTTTGAGAATTGGACATTTTGCCCCTGAGCGTTTATTTGTTGTATATGTTAACGGAAATGTATAAAATCCGTCATTGTATAAAATTCCTAGGAAATGTGTACAATTCCTAAAATCCATAGGATATGTATGAAATATTTTTTAATTAACACTTTTCCTAGGAAATCTATACATTTCCTAAACCGTGATAGGAAATGTATATCATGCTGCAAGTATGCAGCAAACAAAAAAGCAAGCAAGCAAGCATGCAGCATGCAGCATGCAAGCAAGCATGCAGCATGCAGCATGCAAGCATGCAGCATGCACCATTCAAGCGAGCATGCAACATGCAGCAGGCAGGGTTTCTGTCACGGCTCCGGCGCTGCGGGCCTCCGGCGGCCCCACGCGTGCTAATCTTCGCAGACGGCTTTCGCTCACCACCGCAACTTCGGCTTGTTGGCCGGCTTCGCCAGCCAGCCTCAGCCGCGGCGGCTCGCTCGCAGCCGCCTGCTCCTCAGCCCGCGGGCCGCCTCGCCCCTCCGCGCCTACGCGATTTTAAATTACACTCTAGGGGTAGGACAAACAAGACTACGTGGAGTCGGTTTTGCAGCAATTCGGTTCTGTCACTAACTTTTGTTGCAAAGCATATTCAATTTTGAAACAAATTACGGTAATTATAACCAAAAAAAAAATGTTTTTGTCTGTCTCTTTGTTCCATCTAATCTTCAAAACGGCTGGACTGATCTTGACGGAACTTTTGACTGATTGATTGACTTTTGATTGATTTTATAAGGAATAACTTAAGCTACTTTTATTATAAAAAATCAAAAGTCATTTATTCAAATTAGGCTGATAATCAGCACTGAACATCAAAATAACAAGAGACAGTCGTACAAAACACCCGCCCTTCGCCACTTCCTAGTGTTTTGGCTGGGAAGAAGAAGTGGCGGAACAAACTCCACAGCAACACATCTATCTGTTAGTTTAAAAGAAAATGAAAGTTAATTTAAACAAAGAAAAAGGATTCAAGGCTCCGTGGCAAAAAATTAAAACCCTTGAAGTTGTGAAAACAGATAGTAGTAACTACAGCAACTTTCAACAAGATTGACAAGATACATATTTCACAGATAGAATGTTACATAATATCTATGTCCCTATACTTTTATACATTGCTTTGTCCTAAAGAGACCTAAATCGTGCGAGTTTGAACAACACTGATAATTTAGACAAAAATTGGTACGTAACGGTTCAGAGTACAGATAGCGAAAACAATACCGTTTAGCTGAAAATTGTTGTTCTTATTTTATTTTAACGTTCAGTAAAAAACTGTGGTTCTTGAAAAACCTTTGAGTTGTGTTTTCTTCATCACTAGAAAATACAATGAGAGAAAATTAGCACAATAGGTGTCGTTCTGTATGGTGTCGGAGTTCTGTATGGTGTCGGACGTAAAGAATAGCACCATCCCATGTCTTCCCGTGGGTGTCGTAAGAGGTGACTTAGGGACTTATCAGAGAATGGGCAGCAGCGTTCTCTGTGCTTTTGTAACAACCGTACTGCGATCGCCAACCCGCCTGCCAAGCGTGGCGATTATGGCAAAACCCCCCCTTCTTGGGGGAGGCCTATGTCCAGCAGTGGACGTCTTTCGGCTGAAATGATGATGATGATGAGGTGAAGGTCAACTTAAAGAGTAAACCAGAATCAAACATACACACGACAAGACATGAGTAGATAGTTACATACGATGAAAATAACTGCCTTAGCAGCAGGAGAGTTATTATGCTAATTAAGCTAAAGCAAGTATTGCTTAATATTTCCTAATCATCTTTTACGATAGGCTCTTCAACAAGCATAAGCAAGGTCTACAAAGAAGCTTTAAACAGGAAACAATTTGTCTCCCTTATTAAACGCCTACAAAAGCACCTTATAAGCACCTAATCAGCAATATTTTTACTCTAAAATCACGCGATAACAACCTACTTACCCTCTTAAAGGCTTAAGATCCCCGTGTCGTTGACGAAAATTGATCTACAGAGGTTTCTAGCAAAGTTGAGATGGAAATTCCAAAATTAATGACAAGGCTAGGGGTACACGACGACAACATAGGCACTGTACAAACTGACTTTAGAATTTCAACGTAGCAATAACAATATTTTGTGATGTCGAATTGAGGACTAGTATCTGTCGATTCGTTTCGAGGGCTAAAAGTGGCGCCTGTGACTGAAAAGTTTTCTGGTAATCGGTTATCGTAATATGGACATGTGGTGCGGAGGAATAAAGAAAATGTTGAAATAATATGAATGGAATTCAAAGGAACGATGGATGGACTGTGTGAAAGATGAAATGCCTAGAAATGATGTGACTGCTGAGATGTAAGTAATAGAAAATTATGCAAGAAGACAAGACATGCGCCGCCCCCAAATAAATTGGGATAAGGGCAGGAGAATAGTGATGATCTAAAGTTTCATTATCGGCCCCTACTGTAGGGGATGACTACTGTGATGTTCTATTTGGCATCTCAAATAGTCTCCACAAAAATACTAAGTTTTAATTGAAATACGAAAGTCGGAATCTCGGTCAATAGCATTTCGACCCGCCACGAAGGAAACTAAAATTGAATCTCAATGTCGCAACTGGCATCCACGGAGACAGATAGCCAATACAATTGACTTCACTGCGAGCAGGGACTGACAACGTCGACCAAAAAAAATCGCATGTCGAGTCCCCATTGACATTTACGTCGAGTATCGTCGGTGTATCCTTGCCTTAAAACTCGCACGTAATCTCGCCAGGGCAAAATGTACGTAACACCTCTTACAATGGCTGTCCCTTCATATTAGGTCGGCCGTTCGCTTCCCAGGATTATATGGCCGTAGTAACTGAGGTCTTAGCGCCTTAAGTACTATGTCGTTGCAGGGTGAAGCGAGGGAATTATGTATTGATTAAATCATTTGGTTATACGATGATGTTATGTGGTTTATGCGCGCTTTGTTTAGATTTTTGGCTGCCATGCCAAAAAGGTTTGGAAGGGTGAAAGCTTTGCTGTTACTATGCTACGAAGTTGGTCAAAATGTAATATTTAATTTCATGAAATACTTATTAGAACATGACCCAAAATAATAATAATTCCTCCTGACCGTTTTTCGGTCATGGCGGCCAATCTCAGCGGAGAGTAGCCATTGGCGTGGGAGAGATGATAGTACAAGCACAAGTGGGTGAGCAGGCACAAGTGCTCTGTTTCTTTATTCTCATATTCCGATGGGACAGCAATCCGTTACGATCCAAAAGATATCACGCGCAGGACTATCGACTTAACGTGCTTTCAAGGGCACGGGGTTTCATACCGCCGACTACCAAACTGCAGGTTGCAACTGAAAAATTCCAAATGAAAAACCCATTAACACTTTCGTTCGACCCGGGAATCGAACCCAAGACCACACGCTCAGCAGTCTGCAGGTAATTTTGCCCAGATATACCCCAAAACATGCAGACAAAATAACCTGCTCCTACTCAACTTTGGTTTGAACTCTGCGTCGAGTGGACGTGTTTACTTGTACTCGCGAGCATTTTATTTCGGAAAAATAGTCTAAAGTGCAGTAATCTGTTTTAAAGTTACTTTAATACTTGCCTAAGAAAACCTACAACAAACAGTGAAAAAACTAAATCTGTGTACAAACTATTACCGGAGATACCAGCAAAAATAATAGGTCTTTACCTATGAAATTGCCGTATTGCAGTACAGACTTTTTCAAACAAAAAAAAGTTTTGATTGGCTATGAGTTCTAAATTCAAATTAATTTTGTTTTAAAAATATGACATTCTATTTACAAAATCAGTCTTTTGTTTAATGATTAGCGTTGTATTTTCATTACATTTCAACATTTTTCCTCATAATGGATACTTTGAAATTTCGTGTAATTATGGAATATGAGTTCCGTCGCGGCACCAACGCGGCACAAACGACCCGTAACATCAACAACGTTTACGGAGAGAACTGTACAAACGAACGCACAACCCGTTATTGGTTTGCTCGGTTCCGTTCTGGGAATTTTGACTTGAAAAATGAACCTCGTGGTCGTCCGGAAACTTTGGTCAACAATGATGAATTAAAGGTGATTGTTGAAGCTGATGAAACTCAATCTACAGCTGAGCTGGCAGCAGCTTTTGATGTTAGCATTAAAACAATATTGGTCCATTTGCGACAGATTGGCAAGATAAAAAAGCTTGATAGATGGGTGCCCCACGAACTTAACGATCGCCAGCGCAACGTACGCGTCGAGACTTGCCTTGCGCTGCTTAACAGGCACAGAAATGAAGAAATTTTGAACCGAATTGTTACGTGCGACGAAAAATGGATTCTTTTTGACAATCGAAAGCGCTCAGCAAGTTGGTTAGATCCTGGTTCGGTACCAAAGCAATGTGCAAAACAAAAAATGACCCCTAGAAAGGTGATGGTCACAGTTTGGTGGTCTAGTGCTGGTGTGATTCATCATAGCTTTTTACAAAACGGCGAGAGCATTACTGCAGATGTGTACATTGAAGAACTGACCACAATGATGGCGAAACTCGCACGTCTGCAACCAGCTTTGGTCAATAGGTCGTCTCCACTGCTACTTCACGACAACGCGCGGCCCCATACTGCACAACAGACCGTCTCTAAGCTGCATGAGTTGGGTTTGGAAGCTCTCCCTCATCCGCCATACTCACCAGATCTTGCGCCTTCCGACTATTACTTTTTCCAAAATTTGGACAACTTTTTAGCGGGAAAAAAATTCAATTCCCGAGAGGCAGTACAAAACGCCTTTGAAGAGTTTGTTGTCTCCCGTCCAGCTGATTTTTTCAAGAAGGGCATCCATAAACTGCCACAGCGTTGGCAAAGATGCATTGATTGCAGGGGTGATTACTTTGAATAAAAGAAATAAATAAGTTCGAAAAAAAAAATACTTTAACTTTTCTCAAACAAAACGGCAATTTCATAGGTAAAGACCTAATATTTCCATGTTTTTAAAAGTGACCGTTAAAAGTTTCTTTGTCTCAGTGTCGAAGTGGACTGACCTTCGAATGAGTTAATGACACACGCTTAAACTGGTTTCACACATTAGCAACTGATCGTCTAATTTCGCACTATTTACCAAAGACTCGGTGGCCAAATGGCGTAAGCCGCACGCCACACCGTGCATTGAGTCCCGAGTTCGATCCCAACGAAGAGAGTTGCTTTTTGTTTGTTTTTTTGTTTTTTTTTTTTTATATTTTTATAATTTTATACACTGACATCATGGAAAACATCAATAATAATATAACATTTAGACGAAGAATTACTAATTTAAATGCCTCTACAACAAGTTTTGAAGATAATTCGTTCTTATCCACCGACTCTCATGCTCTTGGACGAAGTTTACCCGATTTATCTACATGGAATTGCCAAGAAATTACTGATCTACAGGAAACCGTCAGAGATTTAAAGGAAAAGCTAGAGAGTGCGCACAAGGAAATTGAAAACTTAATACTAGAAAAAAATGATTTAGATAAAAGACTACAAAATCAAGAAACCAAGATTAATAGTTTAGTTAGTTTAACTAAAATATTTTCACCAAAAATTAATACTCCAAAGCGAAAATCAAGAAACTTAAACGAATCAAAGATTTTAAGTAACCAACTGCATCTTGAACCTGAAATGGAAAAAATACCTAGAAACACACTACATAATGAGACTCGAAAATCCAGCTTAACCATCGGTACTACTACACAAAATACGGAAGAACAAACAAAACTGAAGAAGTTAAACGCGGATTGCACCCAAACTACCATACAGCATAATAAGAAAAAATCTATTAAAACTAATACTTCATATCTTAAAAGCAATAATAATTATTATCTGAAGAGGAAAATACATGTCCTAGGAACCCAGCAAATTACGGGTTTAACTACACGCCTACTTGAGTTGAGATCTAATAGCTCATACGAAAGGTACTGCGCAGAAGGAATGTTAAAATACTATGCGATCTCTCAGCAGCTGTTAAACACGGAGTTGTCAAGTAAGCCTTGTGATAAAATTATTATTTGTGTAGGAGAAAATGACTACAACCCTACTACAATGATAAATGAATTATATATGTTTATAAGAAAATATAACAGTTCCCCAATTATTGTGTTAAATGTGCTGGAAAATAAATATCTAAATGTAAAGTTACTGAATAATAATTTAGAACTGATATGTAAAAATAATGAAAACTGCTACTTCTTACGTACTCATAGCAATACTTGTCATAAACTGAACGTTCTGATTGACACAATTGATTATAAAAACAAATATCTTAACTTCAGCAAAGAACCAACAGTTCTGTCGAAATGCTCCGATTTGCCCACATATTATGTTACTACAAACCTAGACACGAAGCCTACTTACCGATCAACAAGATCGTATAACTGTAAAAGCACCCCGAACAATACCTTTTTTCGCAGGTACTAGTAATGCTTTACCTAAACCTAAAATGCTCTATGATCAACGTCGATCATTAAAAAAAGTGTATTATAATGAGAAAAGTAAGGTAGAAGACGTAAATTCCATTGACGTAACTAATATTAATAATTGTCGCTCATTAAATATTCTTCACCAAAATATTGCGGGTTTAAGAAGTAAAAAAGAACTACTAGAAATTGCGATCGATACGTTTCTAAATAAAGGGTTGATTATTGATGTGGTATGCTTGACGGAGACTTTTATTAAAGCGGGTGAGGAGAGCAGCGTTGCCTTAAATGACTATAAATTAGGAGACTGGTACTCAAGAAAGAATAAAAAGCGAGGCGGTGTTTGTATATTCTGCATAAATCACATTGAGTACAAAATACTGACGCAATTGAAGAAATATGCATCTGAAAATGATTTTGAGTGTTGTGGAGTTGAACTCTTACAATATAACACTATAATAATAGCCTTATATCGTACGCCAAGCTCAAACCCCTTCGTTTTCCTACGTAATTTAGAAATAATGTTATGCAACCTTCGAAATAAATCAAAAAAAAAATTAGTGATAGTAGGTGATCTTAACATTGATATTTTGGGGGGAAAAATCGATAGAAACAAAAAATGCACAGACGAATTAACTAGGATTGTAAATAATTTTGGTTTAACATTACATATAAAACAACCAACAAGAAGAAATTCATGTCTAGACCAAATAATAAGTAACTGTAAGGATGCAATATGTGAGGTTATACCACTGGGACTGTCAGATCACGAAACGGCTCAGATGATATCCATACCAATAGACAATAAAGTTCCACCTCTACGCTTTCGTACAATTTATAAGCGTGATTTTAGCGCCGAAAATAAAGAAAAGTTCTTTAGCTGCATATCAAATTTGAAATGGACTGATATCTTTTCTAATCAGGAAGCTAACAATGCGTTTAATCTGTTTCACGATTTACTTGTCATGTTCTTTGATTTGTGTTTCCCTAAAATCGAGATCAAAATCAACCTAGTGAAAAAATATACGAAATGGATTTCCAAAGGTATTAAAAAATCAGCTAAAACTAAAAGGGACTTGCGTTTTAAATACTATTTCTCATCTGATAAAGGCAATAAATTAAAATACTTAAACTATAATAAATTACTTAAAAAGTGTATACAGAAAGCACAAAAAATTCATAATACAAACTACATATCTAGGGCTAAAAATAAATGCAAGGCAACATGGGACTTAATAAAATATAATTCCAATAATAATAATCAAATTCAGGAATCATACATTAAGGAGATAGAAACTGAAACCGGACCATTAACAAGCCCCACGGACATTGCCAATTATATAAATGACTATTATATTAATTTGACGAACAACAATTTTGACATTAATACTAATAATTATGACATTGATCCTATTCATTCTAGTATGTTTTTAATGCCCACCAATGATGACGAAATACAAAAAGTAATTAAATCTCTCAGGGATACAAATTCAACAGGTTATGATCAAATACCTACAAGGATTATAAAATACATAGGCCCTATCATTACTCCGGTACTAGTACATTTATTAGACTTATCATTATTCACGGGAGTGTTTCCTGAGAAATTAAAAATGACAGCTATTAAACCAATACACAAAAAAGGAAATAGAAAACTTGTTGATAATTACAGACCGATAGCCTTGTTGCCTATTTTAGCAAAAATTTACGAAAAGGTCATGCATGCGCGATTAATAAATTTTATCGATAAGTTCCAAATTTTGAATCGAGATCAACATGGATTCCAAAAAAGAAAATCGACAACCACAGCGGCATTTAATTTAATTAACCTAGTTACCAAAAATATTGACCAGAAAATTCCGACTACTGTTGTATTTTTTGACATGTCAAAAGCCTTTGACTTTGTATCGCACGAGCTACTCCTAAAAAAATGTGATAAATATGGAATACGCGGTAAAGCAAATGCATGGTTAAAAAGTTACCTTACAAACAGATCGCAAGTTGTAGAAATTACTGTGGATAAACCAAATCAAAATGGTGGACAGAAATATAAATCCAAATTAGGTTACAATGGCACAGGCGTTCCACAGGGCAGTATTTTGGGGCCCCCACTCTTCTTGCTATATATCAATGACCTGACAAAAGTAACTGACCATCCCTGCATACTCTTTGCAGATGATGTCTCCGTAATTATCCCTAAAACTAAAGAAAACTATAATGAAGAAATAAATAGTACCGTAGACAAAATAATAACTTGGATGGAAAAGAATAACCTTAAACCTAACATAGATAAAACCAAATATGTACAATTTCAAAACAAAAACTGGACTAAAATGGATTTAAACATAACTTATAAAGGTAAACAAATACAACAATCAGATAGTATTACTTTTCTTGGGATAGTTCTAGATGAGAGGTGTTCTTGGATTAACCATATTGATATGATATGTGGAAAACTCAGTAAGTTTGCTTATGCTCTATGGCGTTTATCTAATCTTACAAGTAGACAAGCCACATTGCAGGCTTATCATGCATA
This sequence comes from Cerastis rubricosa, assembly GCA_949152445.1. Lineage (NCBI taxonomy): Eukaryota > Metazoa > Arthropoda > Insecta > Lepidoptera > Noctuidae > Cerastis > Cerastis rubricosa. The sequence goes on along the minus strand of OX424542.1, from coordinate 7,847,973 downwards.
TGTTGGTTCAATACTGCGCTATGGTATACTGGTATGGGGGAACTCGGTGCATCTCGGAAGAGCTTTCATCGCACAAAAGCGGTGTATACGTGCGATTTGTAATGTAGACCCACTCACATCCTGTAAACCGCTGTTTAGAAAACTTAGACTACTTACATTAACTGGTATTTATATTGAGGAAGTATGTAAATTTACCAAATCTCACCCTGAAATGTTTGAAAAATTGGGAGATAAATGTAACTTTAAAACCAGATATCCTAATAGATTAATAAATCCTACAAGAATAAAAACGGAACTATATAGGCGAAGTTGTTATCCTATGTGTATTCAGATCTATAACAAGATTCCTAACCAAATTAAAGAACTTCCAATGGTCCGCTTCAAAAGGGCTTTACGCAGGTGGTTAATTGAGCATCCCTTCTATAATATAAAAGAATTTCTTGATTATAAATTAAATTAATGTTCGAATTCTACCTATACCAAAAATTTGCATGTCATTATGTTATGATTGAATATGTTAAGCTACTAATACTACCATTGTAAGAACTTTTGTAACCATATTTATCTGCAAATAAATCTTTGACTTTGACTTTGACTTTGACGACGCAGTGGAAGAGGGATAGTTTTGAGCCCACAAAATCTGAAATACTGTCGAGCTCGGGACACAAAGAAGAAAAATTATAGGAACAAAATGTTTGTTCATTTGATTTGTTATTTTCATATGAATAAAACAGAGAAACTGCAGCAATTTATTGACTAAAATAAACAAGATATATTACTTACAGATTTGTTTCATCTCACAATTTTCCTTACTAACAAACAATGCGTGAGTAGCTATTTCCTATGCTTCTTTCATGTTTATGAATAAGGGAACTTCAAACAGTTTCTAAGGAAAATGCAAAATATCCGTTTTATTAGCAGTAACCCAATTGGCATTGGCCATCAGCCTAAAACACTCACACCCAATTACCATAATGGCATCAGTTATTTTGAAACGTAGTAAAAAGGTTTGTCTAAATGAGTATGGATGTGACAAGCTATAAGTATGACCATCGTTGTTACCGCTATGCTGGGGAGACAGGCAGTTCAGCTCCATATAAAATACTGGTATTCAGCTGCATCAATGTCAATGTCAATAAAGTGAAATTCACCGTTCTCCCACCCATAACCCAATTTATTTGGGGTTAACGCAGCATGTCTTGTTCTTCCGTAATTACTTCTATTTTAGTCGTCATTTCATGAGTTCTAGCCTCTAGTCTAGATCTTTCACACATCTACCCATTCTCAAACTGACATATCAGTGTAAATGATGATAATGGGAAAGTGAAAAATGTATCGAACTGACAAAACCTGCCGAAATACTAATCGGTCAGTCCTGTTAAATTTCATTGCATATTATACGAAAGCAAAGCGATTGTATTTTTTTCAGCCTTCACTTACATGTATGGGCACCCTTAATTTTTTATTCGTGATTTTAAGTGACTTTTGTGGTGTAAAGGCATGACTTAAACTTGCCAAACTTAATCCATTTTTGGATTATTCGAATTGTATTGCCACGACAACAGTTGAAAAACACGCACCAAATCGTATTCCTAAAATTTCTTGGCCGCAATTGGCGAATCTTCGAATAAGGTTCCTCCTCCAGTTACCTATCTTTGTCAAACCCATAGTTGCATCCTGCTTCAATAAATGCTAAAGATGTCATATCTCATTATAATCAATGTTAAAGACGCATATAATTAATAGTTTTCCGGTACTTCAAATTTGACAGATAAAAAGTAGGCGTTTTTATGTCAATTTATAAACAAACAGGGCAGAATATAGGTGTGGTTAAGCCGTCTTAAGTTCAGTTCATGACTAAGAATACCAGTGCTAATGTTGAATGTTAATAAAATAAATTTTCAAAAAGGTATTTAATACAAAATTTCACTAAAATAGTGTAATAAGAAAATAATAGAAAATGTTATAAAAAGATTACAAAATGTTGGCGCGAGCTCGATATTGAACCGAAGACTGACGTAATTGCGTATGTGCCAATATTACATTTTATAAATTAACAAAATTTTCAGTATTTCCTCTAGGTCAAACTACAATGTGCAATTGCTGATCGTACATGTGTGTTCATAGAAGACACCTGTTTCACACAATTGAGTGGTGCTAACAATCTCGGAGTTCAATGGCTGTGACATACTGACGGACGGGCAGGATGAATCTATTAGGGTCCAAATCAAATCAAATCAAATCGTTTATTGCATCCATAATGTACATTTAACAGGTGGTCAAATAAAAAATAATACACACAATTATGGACCCTGTCGGGCACAGCAAGTTTTAAATAAGTAGAGAGAGGAAGACTGCTTCTCTAATTTTCCTTGTCAAAAGAAGAGTAATTTTCCAATTATTACTATTATTATAATTTCGAAATATTTTATATCCTATTTATTATTTTATATTTCCATTTACTTACTTATTATATTAATATTATGTATTCAAATCTATCTATTCATTCATTATTTATTTAAATATATTAAAAATTAAGTATTATAATTTACTATATTTTTGTTATTTTACATATTAAATGTCTGTTATGTAAATGTCTGATAATCATATTTATGTATTTTTACTAAATTTATCCGTAAAATATTCGTTTAATGAGTAATAGCTTTTTTTAATTAAGTATTGCTTTAATTTATTTAAAAATATACTGGTTTTATTTTGTTGTTTTATTTCTTCTGGCAATTTATTATATATTTTTATTGACATTGCATAAGGACTAGATGAGTGTAATTTAAGGCGGGAGGGGGGCAAATTTAGTCTGTTTTTATGGCGAAAGGAATAATTTTTTTGCATGTCTCCCCGTGTGCTATAAGAATCTGGATATTTGCGGACTAGTTTACATAATTCTAAAATATAAATACCAATTAAGGTGAGAATCTTATGTTTCTGGAAGTAAGGCTTGCAGCTATCTGTTGGTTCAATATTGGTAATTATTCTAATAAGCTTTTTTTGGAGGGTTAATAAGGAGGGAGCGTCTGTGTCCCATTTTGCCATTTGGCAACGGAACCCTATAAAAGCTCAGAAGTTATTGTCACATACAAACGCGTATTCTAGGTACAAAGCAATTGCTTTTCTTACTATTATTTTCCTCATTCATTGTTACCTTATTCGACTGTGTTTCGTTATAAAGCCTTCTATACATCCTGAATTAAAACCACTCACTTGACACAATCAACAGTGAAGCCTCTTCCTGGAACATCAAAGAAAAACTTCTTGTCGCCTGAGTAAGCGAGAAGTTGAAGAGTAAAGATAAGTATTTTTATTTCCTTGTAGGTCGTAATCTGTATACTCGTAGAATCATTTCAATTGAGGGTTTTTTCTTTTGTTTCTTGCTTTAATAGGACGATACACCGTTGAGTATGCTGCATTGTATTATAGCTATTAATAGACTACTTTTGGGAGAGGGACGCACAAAACCGAGAACTATGGCAGAGGAAAGTGGAAGCCAATTCCTTATCAGTGTGTGATTCCGGACTGAAATGATGCTGATGATTTATACAAGGTGTTGTTTTGCATCCTCGTCAACATTCAGGAGGTTGTCACAAAATACACTAATAATCAATTTAAATTAAGTACCTAATTCATTATTAAAAACAATGTTATTTTTGTTGTTTAAATTTGTCAGTATTTCAGAATAACCCCCTTAACGTAGTTTAGGGAATAATAAATTATCGAATAAACGTTTGAGATTGTTTGTATGTCTGAAAGTTTGTATTGTATGTTGTTGTATAGTGTATAGTGGGCTGGTTTCCGCAACTCCACGTCTAAAGCGCGTATTTTGCGTGCGTGTGGGAACATTACTCTATCCACCCCAGTTCCCCCAGAAAGGCAAGCAGCTCCTTGGTGTTGCTGATAATCTCGCGGAGAGTACCTGGGTTACCGAGGTACTTTGCCCTGTATGTTGCAACCTCTGGGCAGTGTAGAAGCACGTGGGCTGCTGTCTCGTCTTCCTCCATGCTGGCTCTGCACAGTGGGCTATCGGTGACTCCTAAGATAAAGAGGTGTTTATTAAACGAGCCATGCCCAGTAATGGCGGCTGTGATTATGCGGAGCTGTGGCTTGGTCAGCTGAACCACCCGTTTGGTGAGGCGGCTGTCTATAGTAGGAAGTGCTTCCTTGGCCTACCTACACTCACCATGGTCTAGCCACAGTTTGTGGTGTTGTTCTCTGGTCCACCATACCTTACCAGAGTTCCTAGATACGCGATGGTGAGTGGCACGATGGGTTCTGGTTCCACTGCTGCAATGCTTGAACCCCTTCTTGCGAGTTCGTCCGCTGTAACGTGAAAGCGGAGTTATAGTACGAGGATCAGACAGGCCGCGTTTTAAATACGGGCAGTTCTTGTTTTCAGTGGTCAACAGTGAAGAAAAATATGGAAATCTAGACAGCGTAAACATTTTATAACATGTATAAGAATAAGAACCACGTGTTTCACTCACAAATGCACAAATACCTTATCTTATCAATACCCCAGTATGGATGGCAGAACCATCCAACATGGATGAACAAACATATCTTACAATTTGTTTACTTTACATTTACAATAATATTGTGATCCGTTTTATTTCGTGAAGATTTTGTATTCCTTTGTGTGATCGTATTGATTTGAGAATGCCTCCCAAACACTTCAAAGGCCTTTGTTATGCGAGAGAATGTCGATGGCATTATGGCTTTTATACTAGTATTGAATTTAATGATTGGATGTTTTTTTTCTATATTTATGTAAATTGCGTTTTTGTTTTTTTAATGGGGATTCTAGCGTGAAAGCTCGGCCTCGTGGGTCTAGTTCAAATACATTCAAATATTTACGAGCATTAGACGGGATTCGACGAAGAAATTCGTATTCCAATACTCCTTGCCAATTAGTAACAAGTCGCTCTGCTCTAGTGCTCGCTTTTTATGTAGCATTCAGGTGTAAAAATTGAAAATGTTCGACTTCAAAAATTTTTGAACAAAAAACTTTTTTTAAGAAAGATATTACCGTCTTCCAAAAAAAAAAAACACAAAAAATAGAAAATAAGAAGTCGGTTATTTTTTTTGTAAAAAAGTTTTTATTATACCCTTTGTAGTTGTGTTATCTCACATAAATCTTAGTCAAGAATCAATTTTACATTGTAACTAGACCCATGCACATCGTCCATACCATACGAATAAATAAATAAATGTTCATAAAATGAAAACTACTGGGCCAAACTATGTTACATTTTTATGGGACCAAACGGCAACTATTCCGCATCAAATTAAAGAAGAATCAAGTAAATCGGATCATAAATCTCAGCGTAATCGGCAAACATACATAAAAAAATACCAATCGAGAGAGAGAGAGAACCTCCTCCAATAACATCCTCCTTCAACAATCTCCGCTCTATAAATCTTTGAAATGTATCTCTTTGGTCTAGTCGCAGTAGTTGCTGCTGAGCCCAAAGCCGTGGGTTCGATTTTTAGGTTGGACAAACTGTTATTGTGTTTTTCCATCAGACATTTCACCAGACTCACGCATCTTGGAGTTTTCCCATTTTGTAGCAATAGGTTCGTCCCATAGTAAACATGACTGGCAAGATATGGTACGGTCAGCAACGAATGTCGCTATCATATCCAAAATTATAAGACGTCGTAGTTTTAGAACGATCCATATTAACAAAGTGGAGTAAAAGACATAACAATATTTTCATCAATGGTTACACAAATTCGCAAAACTATTACATGTATCAGATCACACTGATCAGCACAAAACTTGGTGTAATATTGATAAATTTTAACCGACTTCTGATGCCGACTGTACATCTATGTCTTACTCTTCTGGGAGAAGAATAACAGGCGTGCTGTTATGTCTTGTTTAGCGTGAAAGTGTTGGGGTGAGCTAAATGATATCCTTCTCTAAAGTGCAAAAGGTCATATCTACCTATTGTATCTATTTTATGCTCTATTGCGATATAAACTCATACACTGTATTACTCAACGTTCTCTAGTAGTTTGCTTCATAGTTTAACTTGTTTACAGCTTGGTTCGTGCTTTGTAACTTGTAAGTGCTAAAGTTTTTCTATCGAGACGATAGCTGGATCTAAGATTCCATCAATTTTAAACATAGATTTACTTTGTAAACTATACTTAAATCACAAAAAAAATTGTTCGATAAAAGCAATATACCGTGTGTGTGTTTTCATAGAACGAAACCAATTTTCTGCCCACATGATGACCGAGTCTAACTGAATAAATCATGACTACGACACATACATTTTTAAGACACACCTTTTTTATTACTATACCAATGCCGTTGGCCCCGGCTGTTATTTGTAGATCTTTGACAGACGTTACGAGTAGTCAGAAGCCAGCCAGCCGAGTAGTATTACCCAGTTACTTGGTTGTGGATATCAGATAGACAGTCGCTCCGGCTCAGCTGCATCCGGTTAGACAGGAAGCCGACCCCGAGATAGTTTGGGAAAAGGCTAAGCAGAAGATGATGATCACTATACCAATGTAGCAGGGGCCGATTGCTAGTATTTAAACATGTGTTTAATTATGACCCGACTTTATTACATCCTTATATTATATCAAACGCACACTAACCTTCTTACACAAAATACAAGTTACAATTTGAATTTCGACCAAATGTAATTCGAATTTTGAACTGGAGCCACGGGTCAGCCGCGCTGACCGCTTGGCACTCGATGCTACCGTACTTTATGCCCCAAGTGACGAATGGCACTACCTACACACGAGCCATTTGCGTACCTCTATGCTAAGAATTTATTACCAAGTGTGACTTTTCAGCGGTTTAAAACTGGGAATTTAGGTACGCAATATTTTCAAGAAATATTTTTGGATTATTAATGGTAGTTGGTGTTGTACGCAAATCGGCGGAACTATGCGGTCAAACAACGAAATGTTAGGGTTTCATTAACAAAACTATTGCACATTATTTTTCTCTGTTGTTGGAATTAACAAGACAACACGAGAAAAGCCTATGACGTGGTATAAACATGGAAATAGTTCAAAAGCCAGACCATCCAAGGTGCGCCAAATACACGCACACAATCGTGAAGCAGACGAAAATGAAATAGATAGATAGATAGTTTAAAACCCGTGAATCAAAAGTCACTCACAACCCTAGACTAATTACTTCATTAGTACTTATTTAATAAATAAATATTCTTGTAACACAAGTTCCAAAGCCCGCACGCCATCGCGTCATCAGCTCTTTATAACAATACCTAGATTTAAAATAATGATGGTTCCAATGAAAACATACTTAGTCCTGTCAGCAGTTCTAATAGGTACCTACCCGTAATACGAAAGTAAACAAACAGAAAAACTCGACACAACCAATAACTAGTTTCAAAGATAATTACAACATAGTTTTCAAAGTATCAAACTGTTGCGAAGGCTGGCAAAGGAAATCAAACTACACGATACGATATCTGAGCTTATTGTAGTTATATGGTAACTACAGTCGAGAAGGGAGGCTTTTATGCAGCTATCACTATTACAACGTCCAATCTTGATTATAATTGATGTATGAAGAGGATCACGGTTTTTTTAAAGTGTTCTGAAAAAAAACAAACGAAACTGAAACTTACAGTATTAGTGGTAAAAACTGCTCATAATTATCTCAATTTATAAATCTTCTATTTTAATTTATCAATTTTGATCACAAAAAGAATAAGTACGTAACATGCCACTCCATTTCATAAAATACATTATGCACAACATACAATTACACTGAAAATAACCAAAAATATGGTTACACCACATTTGCATTACCGTTCTCAAATTACGTTTTTGTTCTCTTGTGGGGTTACATACAAACTTACTGCGTCATTCGTTTCAGTCATGTGTAAATGATTAATGATAATGCTGTAATGGCAATCACACACGGTTCGACTTTGCCCATACTTTTGATTGAAGCAACTAAACTGAGTTGTGTGAACATGAAGTTTTCAATAAAAATTATGTCTTTTAACTTTGTGAGTTTCTTTGAAGTTTTTTTTTTGTTTTATTATGTTACGAGCTGCCCCGCGCAACTTCAACTGCTCGAAATTGCCCCCGGTTTTGCAACATTTTTCATTAATGCTACGCTCCTATTGGTCTCAGCGTGATGTTATATAGCCGAGGAATTTTGCCCAATATGCTATCCAACACTGAAATATTTTTCAATTCGAACCAGTGTTTCCTAAGAATAGCGCGTTCAACCAAACAAACAAACTCTTTAGCTGCAAACAAATTATAATTAAGATCTCACGCTTGAGCTTACATTATGATAATAGGTAAGGGGAGAAAGGGAATCTAGATAACCGACGACTTTTAAAAGGTTATTGAGACAATGGATGAAGAAGACGGTGGACTGGGTGTTGTATGGCAGCTTGGAAAAGGTCCATAACCAGTGAATTGAGATGAGGGTGAGTTTATTGAGGTAAATAAAGATGCAGTCGATAGATGGCGCACGCTTGTCAATTGTGCTTGTGCAAATATGACAAACCAATTTGGTAGAACCGTGTTTTGTCACCTTAACACAGTTGAACTCATAGAGACTTATGGCATGTGAAAAAAAGGTGTATCATTATGTGTATCGTTAGCAGAATCGATGGTTCATAGAACGGAAAAAGTGATTAGGTGGGATGTTTTCAGTTGATTTTTTATTTGTTTCAGGGAATTATAAATATGACGTGATGGAGTCGTCATGCATGGTGAATTCTAGGTTTTGGTTAGTGGGAGTTGACACGGGAATTTAGTGGTGAATGGATTAGGTATTTTTAGATTTACATTAACATTATCTTTAAAATATTGTTATTATATTGTTCCGTTCCCACAGACAAACCGTGAAAACGGTTTTGTGGGGCATAGTTTTTAAATGAAAGTTTGTAATAAAATTGTTTAATAAATATATAAATATAAATAAATAATAATAAATAATGAGCACTTCAATGGAATTTGGTTTTTGTGTGGGTTGTGAATGCCTGTCAGACACGAATTGGCACTGGTCTAAAGTTTATAATGCTTTAAGTAGTATTTATATTGCAAGGACTAGAAATTTATTTGAATAAGAAAGACTGAAGAAGATTATGAGAAAGAAGATGACCCTACGGCCTCGACTAACAATCTCTTTTGAGAGATAAATAAATTATCTTCTGTACAGCAAACTCCAACTTGTTTGATTTTCTATTAATCTTAAATATAATTATTAAGGTTCAGTTTTGCCATTTGGCTAAGAATCTCTCAAAGCACTGCATAAAAAATAACATAAAAATTGTTTAAACACGTAACTTTTAATTTATTTACATTGTTACTGTAATTTATTTACGTTGTTTCTAAATTACAATTTTGAAATATCGGAATCATAAAAAAAAAATATTTAACGAAGTAAATATCCCGTTTTTAGTGTTAATGACTTATTTATTTAAATAGAATGCAATATACCCCACCTTATTCAACCATGTCGAGTCATTTAAAGTCAATTTAAGGGTCCGTAAAACTAGTTAAGGGCTGGCACGCAACGCAATATCTTGGAAGATCGATTGGTAACAAGTAATAAAGTTAACTTTGGACTTGAACATTTTTACAGAAGGTCGGAGGGCCCTTTGTGTGGGACATTAGGGTTTGTACAGACGACTCAACTCCTGATAGCTAGAATCATCAGTGGTGACCTCCAAAAAAGCGCAGAATCAGTAAAGCTCGACGAAATTTCAGAGAAACAATTTAATTGCCTTGGATGCCGCAACGAAATTTATCAGAAAAGAAAAAGCGGAGGAGTAGGAAAAACATAATTTCCATTTATCTCTACATCTGCAGGAGACAGAACAGAACAAAGCTAGTGTTAGCATCGGAAGAAAAACCGGGATGAAGCATCTCAGGAATGTGGAGATTGGCATAATCAAGGAGAGGCCTATACTTAGGATTGTGAGTAATAATGGGTGTGGGTGGTAATGATGATGAAAAAGTGATTTTGTCTCATCATCACAGGCCTCCTCTCTATGAGAGGGAGTGGGCTGTAATACACCACGCGGGCCCAGTGCGGGTTGGTAGAAGTCACATGTCTTCGAATTTTTAGTTCTAGGACATGCCGGTTTCCTCACGATGTTTTCCTTCAACGTTTAATACATAAATATATAATGGTATCCTGTTTTTCTTTATGGTGTCGGACGTAAAGAATAGCACCATCCCATATCTTCCCGTCGGTGTCGTAAGAGGCGACTAAGGGACTTGCCAGAGAATGGGCAGCAGCGTTCTCTGTGCTTTTGTGACAACCGTACTGCGATCGCCAACCCGCCTGCCAAGCGTGGCGATTATGGCAAAACCACCCATGCTATGTCAATGTGGCGAAACTTGGGGGAGGCCTATATCCAGCAGTGGACGTCTTTCGGCTGAAATGATGATGATCCTGTTGAACCATAACACTTTGTTATGTATGTTCTAGACCCAGTCAACCAGTTGTCCATTGATTTGAGACACGGTACATTTTTAACCCCCGACCAAAAAAGAGGGGTGTTTTAAGTTTGACGTGTGTCTGTCTGTGGCATCGTAGCTAAAAATCGGACGAACCGATTTTGATAAAATTGGTAAAGGGTAATATTTTTAAATTAAAAGTCTTGTGAAATCAAGACAATCAGTTACTTCCATAAATATCCTGTCGTAATGCATTGCCACCACACACAACTGCAAACTGCCATAGTTTCGTAACATTTAAAAAGCGATCTTTCACTCCACGTTGACATAGACTAGTAGTTTTCAACAAATAAGGAACATTTTCTTAACACATAATCAACACATGATAAAGTTTAAAGTTGAAACAGTCAAAAACCTAAGATTTAGGAACCCAAAACAACAATCACAAATGATGTGAGATACAAAGCTGTTATATCTATTTTCCTTTCATTTCCTATTTAGCATAGGAACTTAATTAAAATTACAATAAAGTGGTGTTATCTCGAAAAGACCGGGAAGCTAACACCGGCTGTTGCCAAAACGATAGAGTATAATATAATATATTTACAAAATAGAATTTGGTTGACTTTGAACAAAATTATGTTGTATTATTTTTACATTGATAGACGAAAACTATAAGTCTAAGATAGAGGAAAATTTCGTGAGGAAAGTTTTGAGTATGAATGTGGATGGTTATAAGAGTAGAGGAAGACCAAACGATGGATGGACTGTGTTAAGGATGATATGGCAAGAAAAGAGGTGTCTCATGAGATGACAAGTAATAGAGAAGTATGGAAGAAGAAGAAATACTGCGCCGATCCAGAATAGATTGGGAAAAGGGCAAAAACGGATCCCTTATAGGATCACTTTGTTGTCCGTCCGTCTGTCTGTCTGTCAAGACCCTTTTTCTCAGGAACGCGTAAATATATCAAGCTGGAATTTATATTAAATACTCAGGTGTAAACTCAAACTTCTAAGCCAACGCAATCAAAAGATACAGCCGTTTATGCCGCAAATTTTCGACACTCGCAAGGGAATCAAAACCTACAGGGTACTTTCCGTGAACCCAGAATCTTGAAATTTGGTACGAAGCAACGTCTTGTAGCACAGATAAAGGAAAAATTGCGAAAACCGCTAATTTTTAATTAAATCATACAAATACCTACAGGTTTGTACGAAACCCTCGATGCGTGAGTCCGACTCGCACTTGGCCGTTTTTTATACAAATACCTATTTTGTATTTTGTTTTTTACCGTAACACGTGGGGATTTTCACCATACAAGGACACCACTAAAGGATCCAGGTGCTAAGTCTGTTGCACTGTGATCGCGTCCCAATGTTTCCTTGCCGTTGTCGCCGTGTCGCTTGTACTCAGTCGTCGCACCCAATTTGCTTATGTAAATACGCAGTTTCCGTTCTGACCTGAATAATTCATTGCCCAACGTGAACGTTTGACTCCCGCCAGTTTTGAAAATCAACAGAAAACGGAACGTCTACACAAATACAAAGGAGTCAAAATTATAAAACTTTCTTTGAAATTAGAATTCGAACGGTCCCGCGAGTACTTAACATTTGTACGTTTGTTTATCTTCAATTTGAATTTGGAAATTGTTTTTGACCTGTACCCGTAGATAAATAACTTTTTAATAAATTGCAAGTTTATTGGCAAACTCGGACGCCGTATTTGTATTTGTTGGCAGTTTCGTATTTGTTTATTTACCTTTTTTGTTTTATTTTTACGAGTATCTAGCAGTCATTACGATTGTAACATATTTTCATTGTTTAGATTTTTCGTATATTGTATTACGTCGTTGTTTTGGAAAAGAGATCATTTTGATTTATGTTAATGTTTAATATTTACAATCTATCAAAAAAAAAATATCAAATAAAACCAGTTCGTGATGGACTAAATAACACAATGTCTCGTCCTGTGCTGCAAATACATCACTTTTTTTTTTTTTTTTGATGTGGCACTAGTTGTACTTTGTGCCATTTTCTACATCACTTCTAATACAATAAACTCCACCACCTAACTATGAACGTTCCAAATTGAAAATCCAAACGAATTTTGCATTTCGTCGTCACGAAAACTTTCGCACTAAACGAGCGTTTAAATTGGCGCCGAAACAGATTCACAACATCATTCGTTCTGAATATTGGCATCACGTAGAGAAAGCCCTTAGGGGGATCGCAATACGAGCCAAGGGGTTCGACAAAATAAAATCGCTGCCTCCACTAGCGTCCCCAGACGACTCAATACAGGTACCTTAGTAAATTGGACCTTTAAAAATACGACTTATTGGACTCATTTTTTGTGTTGGTTTGTTTTGGTTTTGCAGGTGATTTTTTTTTTCTGGTGATGTAGATCAATTGTTGCCAGTTTGACAATTTGTGTAAATAGTTTTAGGTTCAGTCAGTTAAGATATTATTAGACTAAAGAGTGTCTGACTCTGACATTAAATATGACTGAGGCGAAGACTTGTACTTGTAAGACCAAAAAGGTATATGCGGACAATGAATGTATAATCAAGAAAAATGTGTTTCTAAGGAAAATCTCTTCTTCTCAAAGCAGTTTCGAATGTAATTATTTTAGCAAAATCTATTTGTGTCAGCCTAATCATGTTTGTACGTAAGTTTAACTTTTAATTTCGTAATTGTTTGCGTACTTGTTTTAGATTATTACCTAGACGAATAATAAATCATGTATTTCATCTGGCAGATTGGAATGGCTAACTTAATTATAAAGTTATCGTAAATGTTAGATAACCTCTACAAAATTAAATAGTATGTTTTAAATGTATAGGTATAATAAATGTTTTATTTTTGTATACTGTTTTTGGACTGTATATTTTTCTAGTTTGCAACATTTTACATTTATGTGTAAATTATTGCATCACCACTGACACGTCAAGGAGAAAGAGAAGAGCACTTCTCTGAAATCGGTGAAAGAAAACATTGTGAGGACAACGAAAGGTCCTTCAAGTAGAAAAAAAATCTCGTGTTTGCTTAAGGCCTATTTCAAAAACTGAAGGCCAAAGTTTGTCCTAGCAAGGATTCATCATCTGCCTAGCCTTTTTCCTACATAATTGGGGTCGGTTTCCAGTCTTACCAAATGCAGCTGAATACCAGTTTTTAAGATGGAAAGTACGATACCTTTTGGTAAGATTGGTTGTCAGATTTTCGAGACACTGACTACCTGCCCTAGCAGGGATTATTAGTCTCATTATGCTAAAGTAAAATTTAACTGAAGTATAGAGAGGATCTGTATTTCGATTAATTATGATGGTCTTCATTTAATATAAATCTTCTTTGTTTACCTATGCTACTGCTAAACCATTTTTGATACAGGCATTTACACCACGAAAAATAAAACCCAAAAACATAAAACTAAAATAATTCTGCAGATTTTCGATACAAACTATCCATACGAGCGCTAATATGCTAAAAATTTTGCTTACGACCTAATTCTGTAAACTTCCCTTTGCGTCAGTCCTTTGTTTATTTTGGGTAAATTCCTGTTCCAGTCACCGTTACGCAGTAAATGTGTGGAACATGTTAGCAAAGGAAGGATATGGAATAGGGATACATTTCAGTGCTGCAAAGGAACAATACCGTTTGGTAACTTGGTTAGTGCTACGCCCCAAGTTGGTCTCATTACGCCTAATTGTGCTGTATTTCCCCTAAATTTTCTTAACTCTAGAATCCTACGTAGGCTGCTTAGGCACCTAGTCAGTTATTAAAACTGGCGACATTTTTGTATATGTTGCAATACAGCTTTTTTTTTCGTTTTATATGTCATATATCAGAACATCATCATTACAGGCCCTTTTTCATTGCGTTGAGTTGCAAAAATAATTATTACATGTTGCTGCAGAACCCATGCTTAGGAAAATTCGATGTAAAATATGAGTAGGGTTCTAGGGTTCAAATATATAAAAGTGGCTTCAAATAGAAGGTATAGTACCTAAGTACCCAAAACTAATTAGGTATCAGGTATTTGGGCACAGTAGTTACAATTGAATACTGTTACGAGTATGACCAATCCATTCGTTATGACATTGTAATGCTCATAGGCGATTAGCAATGTTTTTCTTGAACTACAGTAAAAGCAAATTGGCTTTATCCGATATAAATACCCATAAAACACAGCATGCGTAGATTGTGTAAAATGTGGTTATTTTTGCTTTACTTTGTAATTTACAGAATTTAATCATCATAAACGGTTCTGTTTTAAACCTAGAATTTTATGATATTCCTGTAACATCCACGAGTTACATGAACAATAAATTGAATTTAAAAAAATATTGAAAAAATCATGACCTAGATGTCCAACACAACTCAATTCACGTAAAGCATTCATCAATTACATCGCATTTAGTACCATTGTTAGATAATTCTATTGTTTTCATCAATGATCAATTGCCGAATCGTCCAGTCTCTGAATTTGCTTAGCGTATTCAAATATTGATACTGATCATAGATTTCTCCCTTCGTTCTAAAGTTTACTCATCAAAGATTGAAAAAAAGAACCTCTTTCTTTTCTCTGGGAATCGGAAAATAACCGAGCGATCACAATTTTGAAGGAACAAATCTCCATTACTTCTGGCTCCATTTTTACATTGGCGGAGTCGATGGCAAAAGCTTGCATTTAATAAAACTTCAACATCAGGAAGTGAACCATCTCGCGTTGGCTCAAAATTTCAAAAAACGGTACATTTTCTAGAGGCAATGCGACCAATTTGCTTATGTAAATGTAAAACCATAGTGTTGAATAATACAAGGCACAAACACCTCCGTGGAAAATCAACAGTCTCCTTTGTGAATCATGTATGATACGACTGGCCCTCCGTGTTATTTTTTGTTTGCGTTTGAATTTGGAATACATTTTGTCATGTCATGTCTGATAGTTGCGATAATGAGGTTTTAATTACAACCACGACACTTGTTCTATTTGAAATACGCTTGATAGCACTAACGTGAGTCGTCGCGTCGTTTGAAGTTTCAACAAAGAAAACAAACGACACCAATTTTGCAGAAATAGCCTTCTCAATGACACAGAAATAGTAGCAGACGAGATTCATTTCCAACTTCCGGGATATAAAAATTAAATCCATTAGAAGTATTTCGATGGAGTTTTCAAGCCTATAAATATGACTGCTACCAAAATTATGCAGGAGGAGTTCAATAATAAAACCGATTGGAGCGAATATTTACTGAAATGGACTCAGTTAGACCACCGGTCTACCCAATCATTCGCCATTCTCTTGTTTCAATTGCGCCGATAAATTGGATTCCACGTCAAAAGACTATCGTTTCAATGATTCAGATTTTGCAACTACAAGCGTTTTATTCCTATTCAATTCCCGGTTCGATTCTAAAGAATTTTTAATCATTTCATGTCAGTGCTATGTCAATGTTCTCTTTATTGATACATTGAAATGTTTGTGCTATTCCTTTTTTAAATTATGTTTTTGCGGAGTGATCATTATACCTAAGCAATGTGAACAAACTGTAAGCTCTTCTTTTTTGTTTCACCAATGGAAAGAACATTAGTGAAAAATATATTAGGGCAAAAATAAACCGTACTTTCATAAGTTGTGGGTATAGTTTACCTCGGAATTGCAATTTTAACAGTAATTTTCAGTAAATTGTAACTTCAAGGTTTATTTTTATTAGATTGAAATTATGTTACTACCACTTAAAAAATTTTTTTTTACAAAAAAAGAAACCGACTTCAGAAAACACCCGCACTAAAAAGTTAAAAATAATACTATAACCTACCTATATTAATAAACCTAACCTAACCTACGATTAACCTATAATAAAATTTAATAATTCTTTGAGGTCGGTGCCAAGCAATATAATTAGAATTAATGAATGAATTACTATTCAGAAGCTGTAAGATTTATGTTTTGCTTTTTCTGGCCTTAGTCTGTATATAGTCATTTAGGTATCGTATATTGCTAGGCACCGACTACAAAGAATTATTAAATTTTATTATAGGTTAATCGTAGGTTAGGTTAGGTTTATTAATATAGGTAGGTTATAGTATTATTTTTAACTTTTTAGTGCGGGTGTTTTCTGAAGTCGGTTTCTTTTTTTGTAAAAAAAAAATTTATTTGTTAATTTTTTGTGACATATTTTTAATCTAATAATAAAATATGGGTAGGCCCTAGTAAAGATGCTTCTCGTGTGAGAAAAGGCGTCGAACTGAAACTGAGAAAAAGGAAAACGATTAAAATAAATTAGGGAAAGAAATGATCAACGCATTTTGAATAAGAACCCTGATCATCGCGAAAACAGACTGTCAAAGCAGAGGACCTACATGTTTCGTAGGTTGAATAAGGAAACTCAAAAAGTTAGTCTGTGGTACACCTGGAAAGTGCATACCGTTACAATTGCAACAAGCCCAAACACAGCTAAGATACATTGTCTTATTATGGAGTTCCAGTGCCTGTCTCTTGGCTTCATCATCAGATCTGATGGTAGAATGGTTCTTATTGAACGCAAATGCTTCACTTTTTGTAGAAAATACCAAAATCGCTTTACATTTTCCTATAAAACTTGAAGAGTTCCCTCGATTTCGCCAAGATTCAATCATCAGATCCCGACTCGGTGACTATGGGACCAAATAGAAAACATAGGCTTTGGAATAAAAAAATAATTTTCCAAATCGGTTCGTAAATGACTGAGTTATGCGCGAACAAAAGACGCAATGCAGAGTAAACTAAAAGTTAGAAATATTTAATTTTTCTTGATTTTTTCAAAAACGGCTTGTCTGATTTTGATAAAATTTTCATGGGACCATTTGGAAAGTATACGCTTTCAAACAAAAAAAGAATTGTTCAAATCGGTTGGCAAGCAACGGAGTAATGCGCGAACAAACATAAAAAAAAAAAAAATACAAACATCCGAATTGAGAACCTCCTCCTTTTTTAGAAGTCGGTTAAAAAAATAGACCTCATCGTTGTATGACGAACTAGTGATATTTAACCTTAGGATGGTTCAGCATGGGCATTTTCCAAAAATCTAACCTGCATATTTATTGCATTTTATATTTTTTTAGTTAAAAATGCGAAAATGCGTGTAAATGAGATGCGGAAGAATGAGGAAAATGTCGTGAGGAAAGTTTTGAGTATGAATGTAGATGGTTATAAGAGTAGAAAGAAAAACAAAGAAACGATGGATGGACTGTGTGAAAAATTATATGGTAAGAAAGGGGGTGACTCATGAGATGACAAGTAATAGAGAAGTATGGAAGAAGAAGACATGCTGCACCGACCCCAAATAAATTGGGATAAGGGCAAGAGAATGATGATTTTTGTAGTTAAAATAGTATTGTATTTTAAGAAATTAATTTGAATATTTTTAAAATTCAATGACTAGTTTAATTTATATTTAATTTTAAAGTTTTAGGGCTCATGATGAATAGGTAGTAGGAACTAAAAAGAAATGTTTAGTGACCTTACTCTTCGAAATGGTTTTGCAATTATCAGAACTAATTATTGACAAATGGGCATTCAACATTACGAGGACGACTATACCTTCGTAATCATCGTCAGCCTATAATGTTCCCACTGCTGGAACACAGGCCTCCTCTCTATGAGAGGGAGTAGACTGTAATCCACCACGTGGGCCAAGTGCGGGTTGGTAGATGCCACATGTCTTTGAATTTTTAGGTCTAGGGCATACCGGTTTCCTCACGATGTTTTCCTTCACCGTTTTTGAGAGAAGTGGTGATGAAATAAAATACACAAAGTAATGCACCTGCCTGGGTTCGAACCCACGGCTCGTAAGTCGGGGCTACCACCACTGGGCCACCGCTGCTCTTACCTTCGTAAATTATAAAATAATTCAATAAAAAAAAAACATAAAAATGTCATTGACATTTCATCTCACTCAACTTTAGGGATTCCAGGGCTCTTATCAAAAAAGAAAAACCTCTTAAAAGAAGTATTAACGGTCGAAAGTAAAATTTATCTGGCAACCAAACATTAAGTATGTCATATTGGTTTATCACTGTTTGTACAGGCTTCATAAAGGTCAGTTTTTATTCTCGTAGCCGTTTACTGGATTTGAAAGGTTTACAATAGCCTTTGACGACAAGTTATGGGACAGAGATTTTTCGCAAACATATGATATAGTGGTTCTTTATATCATTCTTTTGGCTGTGGTGACCGAAATTCTGTATTTTTTTTGGCTCATAATGTTTTTCTATTAAGAATGTTATCGGCAAGTGTCGCTCGCGGGATTGGACAGCTCAGTGGTTTAGTAACTTAAGCGGAAAATTACATTGAAACCTTAGTTAAAGAAGGTGAATTTCAAGCGTTTATCATGACCCTTATAAGGTTCCCCGCAGACTTTCTATACTTTCTATCCTTTTGTAATAGCTGTGTATTTTGTCCCAGTTCTGGATATCATTAAAACAACCGGCGTATTTTTAACCGACTTCTGATAAGGAGGAGCTTAATCTATTTGGCGCATATCTTCATTTTGGCAAAAAAAAGTGATTCAAACGTATTGTTCGTTTAAATCACTTTTTATTACTAACATTTTATTATACGTCATTAATTATTATTATGCCTACGTTGTATGTCATGTATTAATAAGGTTTTTTTGAAAAAATATTTTTTTACAACACATTGTCATCTAGCCTTTAAAGATGTCTGACTTGTTGACTGTTTTATCCAGAACTTAAATTTTCTATTACCCAGGTGTTATTTAGGGTATTTTACCTAGGAACCATTGTAATATCGCCAAGCCTTGCTTTACGACGAAGTTACCTAATTTTCACAATACATGAATATATTATTATAACAACACCCTTACATTGAAACAGCGTATAATATATACATAGTTATGCGTTGGATCTCGTACTTAAGTCCGCGATTAATAAAGTTTGTGCAAACATTTATAACGCGGGTATAGTTGTTAGTTAAATAAATGGCGCTTAAGCCTTAATACCATCCTTGAACCACTGTGTGATGTTGACTTGTTTGGGGATTCTGTTTTAAGTAGATAATACTGTTTTATAGTAGCTATAGGTAGGTTTAGTTCTCAGTCGGCTGTAATCTAGTCTGGAATCTTGGGTTTTTTGTCTTTAACACAAACATCATTTCCATGCACTGATCTCAGTTAATTTAAAGTCGGCAGGGTCTCAGCATAAAGATCTTCCATATTTCTCTTTTAGTGGACATCTCAATTGAATAGTCGCAAACTCCTTTTTAGTATTATCATCTTTCAAACACTGTCCATCCATCGTTTTGTTGATATTTACTTACTCTTGTAAACATCTGAATTCATACTCAAATCATTTTGCTATATTTAATGACTGCAACAGTAGTGCCAAAATGCAGCACCTCTGCTTAACCTTCTCTATTCCTTTTGTATTCCTCATCTAGATCATCATCTGCCTAGCCTTTTCCCAAACTATCTTGGGGTCGGCTTCCAGTCCAACCGGATGTAGCTGAGTACCAGTATTTTACGTGAAGCTACTGCCTATCTGACCTCTACAACCCAGTAACTGGATAATACGATACCCCTTGGTAAGACTGGATGCCAGACTTTTGCTTCTGACTACTCGTAACGACTGTCAAAGATCTACAAACGACAGCCGGGACCAACGGCTTAACGTGCTTTCCGAGGCACGGAGGAAACTCAGTATGTAATTATGGTCACCCATCCACAAACCAACCTCGGCAAGCAGGGTTTAACCTTAAAGACCGATCCGTCCGGCTGTTATTATTTAGCCACGAGATCCTCCAATTATCGTATTTCTCATCTAGATGTGATGTATAATTTTCTTAGGTATATTAGAAAACTGTGCTTGTTTAAAATCAATTTATTTACTTCTTTCTTTCTCCATGCCCACTCAACAAAAAGTCCCATGAAAATTCCCCTCCGGCCGTTTTCGCAACTGGGATTCGCTACCAGTTGCGATTTTAAGGTTGAGATTTTTTTATGTTTTGTTCGCAACCAGTTCGACGTCTATAAGCTCCGTTCCGGTTTCTGAGTGTTTTTTGGTCCAATTGCAGTCGGCTAAAAGTCCTAAAACAAGTTGGTAAGAGCACATTGTGAAAACAGAGTTAGATCTGTGTATGTACATCTGTCTGTGTACCCCTACTTTGTGCTACATAGTAGATCCGGTATAATCACTGAAAACCATCTGGCATGATCATCGAAGCCTAACTGAGTCGGGCATAGATCGAATGTGTTCGTTACAATCTGTGAGCGAAATAAAACCAGCAGGAATTCCAAGACTTGCATCGTGATGACGAAATATTTATTTTTGTACCTTGTTGGTTTGCCTTGGGGTCTTGTGTTGGAGTGTACGACTAAACGCTGACAGATTGAACACCGACCAGTGGTTTTATTATGCCCGCCGATAGTCTGTCAATTTCGTATTTTTATTTTGTTCCTCTTTAATTTCATCTATATTTTAAAACGTTAAATTCTAAATTTAACGTTTGGTATCTTGATGATGGAACCTTGGGAGGCGATGTAGATACCGTGCTAAATGACCTAAATTTCTTAAAAAATGAATTTCATTCCATTGGCCTTGACCTAAATCTTTCGAAATGCGAGTTATATGTAAAGGACAGTACCGACAGACAACAGACTATTTCCAAATTTAACGCAATAGCCCCTGACATCAAAATTATTGAGAAAAGCTCTCTTCGTCTCCTCGGGGCTCCAATCCATGAAAATTCTTTTCCCGATTTCATAGAGGAAAAGATTCAAAATTTTAATGATGTTTCGGAAAGATTGCTCCAAATTAACATGCATTCGGCCATCACCATTATTCGGTACTGCTGTTTTGGTCCTAAATTAACATATTTCCTTCGTGCTTCCCCTTTATGGAAGCACACAAATTATCAGACATACTTTATCATCCATTTTAAATGTGGCTTTGGACGACCGAGCTTGGGCACAAGCAAGTCTTCCCATTCGCATGGGAGGACTCGGCGTCCGCAAAATTTCTAGTATTAGTTTACCGGCTTTCATATCCTCGGTCCACGGCACTGAGAAATTAATCAGGAATATCCTGGCTTCCACACTGATTGATTTTGATGTGCCGTGCCTCTCCGAGGCCATCGATGCTTGGAAACTCGCTTGCCCGAATACTGAAGAACCCGACAATCCATTTTCCCAGAGACGGTGGGACGAGCCGCTCTGCAGAGTAGTTCAGGACAATTTACTACACACAGCTGCTACTACTGCTGAGCGTGCAAGACTGCTTGCTGTGGGTGAATGGGAGTCGGGTCTTTGGCTTCTCCCGTCGTCGAGCATAGGCACTTTGTTCGACGACACGACCTTCCGCCTCGCTGCTTCCTTACGTCTTGGTGCCGCCTGCTGCACTCCTCATCGCTGTCACTGTGGTGAAGCTGTCAACAGCCTCGGACACCACGGCCTGTCATCCAGCCGAAGTGCGGGCCGTTTTGCGCAGCACGCGAACATAAATGACATCATCCGTCGAGCTCTTGTTACCGTCGGCGTTCCAGCTATCTTAGAGCCCAATGGCTTGGCACGCGACGATGGCAAAAGACCGGACGGCATGTCGTTGTTTCCTTGGAAGATGGGACGCAACATGCGTCGATACTCTTGCGCCATCACATCTTCCAAGCTCATCGTGCTGTGCTGGCGCTGCCGCTGCGGCTGCGGAGAACCTCAAGCGGCGTAAATATAGTAACCTTTGTGGTAACTATATCTTCGAGCCGTTTGGGGTTGAAACTCTAAGGCCGTGGGGTCCGAGTGCTCACAGCCTTTTTAAGGAAATTTCGAAACGCCTAGTTGACGCTTCCCGTGACCCAAGGGCTGGGTTTTACTTTGGCCAGAGGCTAAGTGTTGCCATTCAACGTGGCAACGCCGCCAGTCTCTTGGGCACGTTACCAGCTGACAGCGTTGAGGAGGAGTTTTTGACGCCCTTTTATAATTTGTTGTTATTTTAGTTTTAATTTTAATTATCTAGTTTTATGTTTAGTAATTAATCTAGATTTAGAAATCAAATAGAATTTTAAGATCCTGTTAAAATTGATTTTAATTTTGGTATCATACAATGTCCCCCATCTATATTTTTGAAAATGAAATTTATTTAAAACCACGGAAGAAGAAAATTTTTATAATCGAAAGGTTGATGGTTCAATTGAACAACAAAAATAATTTAGATTTGATAGATCTGATTATCTAAATGATAGTAGGAGATAAATTGCGTCACTGATGAGCCCTGTCTGCGAAGAGTTCTGTCGGCGAAGTGTCCTGTCGGCGAAGAGTCCAGTCTAAGTAAAATCTTGAAATCGGCTCTTTAATCACGGTGTGATCCGTGTACATACGTGAAAAAAAAGAATTGGAAAAATACATAATTGGTTCCCTTTTTTGGAAGTCGGTTAAATAAAAAGACTCTAGGTCTAGGGAATCTGCGAGAAACCCTATGTACTAAACCAATATTCGTTAAGTCCACAAAAAGTACTTGATGGATGATGATGCCAAGAAAATATATTAAAATATTGAAATTACATTAAACTTTGCTCAGATTTGTTAGCTTAGGATTGAATTTATAGTAACATTTAGATGACACATTTGTTTAAAGAATGTAAAAATACCCTCATTTCGAATGACGACCCTCGTAAAATGTAGGTTAAAAAAATAGCATTAAAAGTGTTTTTTATTTATTTTTAGGAAAACTTACAGCTCAGCAGAGAGTTAGTAATAGTTTAAACAAAATATGGCCAATTACAAGTTTCAACTTTTTTTTTTAAATAGGTGTACAAAAAGTTGTAAATATTAGTTGAGATAATTAAGGCCACTTAAAAAATAGGTCAATTTGTAACAACACTTCTGCTTTGTTGAAACTTGAATGTTTTAACGTCTTCTACGTTGGGTTTTTAGGATCCGTTTTAGGCTTAAACTTCTTACACACTGAAGAATCCAGTTGGATACATTACATCATGTCTTTAAGGAGAGTAACTGGGTTGTGGAGCTCAGATAGGCAGTCGCTTCATGTTAAATACTGGTACTCAGCTGCATCCGGTTAAACTGGAAGCCATCCCCAAGATAGTTTGGAAAAAGGCTAGGCAGATGAAGATAATGATTCCCAATATTTGTCCTACAATTCATTTCAATCTCTTTTCACATGACAGATCCAGGAACCGGTCTAGTATTAAACGCTAGTAAGACCAAGTTAATGTACATCAGTACCAGTCAAAATAGAAGCTCGTCGTTGCCTAAACTAACAACTCACTGCCATGATTGTTTGCATGATAGCTGCACAAATAAAGTAGACAAGCCTTGCAATTGTGACTCCATAGATCTCGTAGATAGCCAAACATACCTAGGACTTACCATTGATAGCCAACTTAATTGGAAGGAGCACATTAACGGGGTGTGTGATAAGCTAAAATGTATATTGGCTAAATTCTCTATTATAAAATGCAAGATTCCATATCAAACTCTGTTAATGCTTTACAAAGCCTTGGCCGAATCAACGATATCTTATGGTCTGTCGAGCTATGGAAGGACATATAAGACTCACCTTGATCAAATTTACGCACTGCAACTACGTATACTAAAAGCAATTGTCCCGCATAACATTAAGAAGAAATTCAAAAATGACTACCATAAATTATTTGAATTCTGTAAGATATTACCTGTACATGAAAAAACAAAATATGTACTGTTAAAAGAAGAGTTTTTCAACGAAAATTTAAAGAAAACCAAAACCTTTAGTAATAATGAGATAATAACTCGTAGCGTCCACAATGCTATGCTATTACTTCCAAAGTACACGAATCTGCACGGCAAGAGATCGCTAAAGTATATAATACCTTACCTTATTAATCAACTACCTATATTATTGAGGGATAAATTAACTCAGAAAAACATAAAATACAAACTAAAGCAACATTTTTTATTAAATAGATTAAATTACGAAGATAGATAGTTTGAATATTATTTTTTATTCATTATAAAATAGTCTAACACACAAGGAAGGAAAACGTACAATTATAAAACAAAGCACTAAAGATATACTTGTTGGAACAACCTGTATCTGTCTTTATGAACGGACGGTCGGTTTGGTCACCGAAGTTCGCTCGTTAGCATCAGACTTTTTTGACGAATACCCGTTATAATTCTTTTTTTT
The DNA here is from genome assembly GCA_949152445.1 of Cerastis rubricosa. NCBI lineage: Eukaryota > Metazoa > Arthropoda > Insecta > Lepidoptera > Noctuidae > Cerastis > Cerastis rubricosa. The sequence goes on along the minus strand of OX424542.1, from coordinate 7,823,360 downwards.
TTTTTTTTTCAGTTGTTGTATCTTATTGTTTTTTATAAGTACCTACTTAGGTGGATCTAAATATCTAAATTATGTAGTCGATGATCTTGGTGCACGGTAAAACTCGAATGAGTTTATGTTGGCACCATCTCAAATGAAATAAATGTATGTGTACTACTGAATAAATAAATAAATAAAAATAATAAATACATCATGTTCTAAATCTAAATACGTAACTGCGAAACAAGTTCACAGTTCAGATAATACAATACCTCTTCAATCTAAAGTTAAGAACACATTTTAATACCATACAAAGCACGATAACCGGCGCATATGAGATATTACCCATATAGCCGTGGCGCCAAACTTTGTAACCCAGCCGTTTGCTATGCAGAACTGACGTTACCCAACTTATCTCAGAGGTCCTATTATATTTTGTTTGAGATACTGTTTTGTTTAGTTGTTCCACGGAAATTTTGTTCGAAATTCAATAGCGGTGTTACAGTACTTACGTACCTACAAGTGATACAAGTTTTTCATCGGCTATTTAAAAAATTAAAAAGCTGTTTTCTACCAAAATGCAAAACTTACTCAACCAAAATGCATGAAACAGCAGATTTTTTTCAAAATTCATCATCGTCTTCCTGCCCTTGTCCCATTCTACTTGGGTTGGCCTGTCAGTTATTTTTTTTTGTGTAGCCTCTCGCATTTCAGCCAAGGTAGTTGTCGTCTGCTTAACGGGACTATCCTGTGGGTGCATTTCAAACTCAAACTCAAACTCAAAGCGTATAAACGCTTTGAGTTTGAGTTTGAAATAATTCAATTAGACCATTACAGGCACTTTTGAAAGTCAAAAAACAAAACAAAACTAATTGAACTTGTTTTTTATTTTTAGTATTTTTAACGAAACATGCATATCGATGCTTATCTAAACAGGTAGTTTTTTTAGGAGCTCCGTACATAGAAAGAAGAAAGCGGATGGCGTTGGTAATAACTTCTTGTTGAGTTGAATTACTCTTTATAAAACGTCTTTTTAATACGTGGCGTACTCATGCATATTATGACGATAACAACTTTTATAACTTTTTGAATCGTATCTCAGAAACAGTGGCTCGTAAGAAAAAAAGTATTGATACACTTTTTATAGATAATTTTATGATCTACAATTTTTGTCTGAGGTACTTTTATGATAAAACTTACCGTTTTGCTGAAAATCGCGAAAAACTCATTTTTTTTACCTTTGACCTTGAATAAATTTTTTTCCTTACAGGGGAATGATGGGGAACTTCTAGACATTGTTTATAATTATGTTTTGAACAATTTCACAGAAATTCAGCTTGTTGGGACTTTATGTAACTTCGAATGTCTAAATTGACCGGACTACAAGGCATAATAACTTGTGAAAGTACTGTAGTTGCCCATTCCAAAGCGTAGATCTCTATGGAGAAGAATGGGCAAGAAACTCCATGGACACTCTTTTAAATCAAAATATGTTACAAAATCTTGGTTACATCATTCATGTTAAGAATTACAAATATGTGAGAACGATGTAGAAATACGGGCAAGTTAAGAGCGTCCAGAGTAAAAGATTAAATCAGTAATACAAAAACAAAGTAATTAAAATAAACCGTGGTAGCTAAGAGATGACCAGTCACAACTAACAGCGCCCGTTCACGAACATCACGCATGTATTGAGTTGAGCTACATTGAGTATAAGGCCTACTTCCAGGGAATAAAATAAACTTACTAAGCGACTACACGCTAAGAGTATGAGCCTCGGCTTAGGGCGTCGCTAGGGAGTACAGCATGGGGACAGGCTGGATCTAAATTAAATCATTATTTAGGGACAGATCTAAATTACTGGCACAGCATCGCGGGCTGCCTCGAGCGAGGGTCGGGGAGGGCAAGTAACGGGACGTCGCGACGGACCTTCATGCGAGGTCGGAAAGACGGCGGGTTGCTAAACTTTTTAAGGGTGCTAGACGCTTTGCTACTCTCCTAGAAGAGGGTGATAGCATCATCGAGAGTGTGTCGCGATATCATTTACTCCTTTCTCTTTTTAACCCCCGACTAAAAAAAAGAGGGGTGTTATAAGTTTGACGTGTGTATCTGTGTGTCTGTCTGTGGCATCGTAGCTCCTAAATGGCTGAACCGATTTTGATAAAATTAGTTTCATTTGAAAGGTGTTTTAATCGAGAGTGTTTTTAGTTATGTTTCGACAAACTCTGCTCAGCCGTTTGAAGGTCACCACCTCTTTTCTAGTTGATGAAGGAATATAAACTTTTACGGATCTGGTCGATTCGAAATTTGAAATCTTGTCACTTGTCACCATGAGCATCGCCAAGGGGGGGTGGGCGTACACCCCCCATCCCCCTAAACGCTTGGGATTTAAAAAAAATATAACTTTCCTGTTTTTCGCTAATTAGCGAGAAGATTCGCAACACCGACAAAACTGGAAGGAATGGGAGGAGACCTATGCCCCGGACTGGGATAGTCAAGGCTAAGAAAAATAATATAAGTTTAAAAAGAGTGAAAAAAATTTTTAATAAAAAACCCCCGACAGAAAAGAACCTGTAAAAAACCATAAGTAAATTAATCCAAGCGTCGTAGCGTCGGAGGACCGTTAAGTAGACCGCTTAACCAAAGCACAAAACAAAGCGGGCCCCCGACGCTACGACGCTTGGATTAATTTATTTTTGTCTTTTCTGTCGGGGGCTTTTTAATTTTTTAATTTAATTTTTAAATCATTCCTCACACAATCCATCCATCTTTTCATTGGCCTTCGGTTCCCTATCCATTCATCAACAAGTTTTTTTTAGGGTTCCGTACCCAAAGGGTCAAACGGGACCCTATTACTGAGACTTCGCAGACCGTCGACCGTCCGTCCGTCCATCCGTCTGTCCGTCCGTCCGTCTGTCACCAGGCTGTATCTCATGAACCGTGATAGTTAGCCAGTTGAAATTATCACAGATTATGTATTTCTGTTGATGCTGTAACAAAAATAAATATTTAATTTTCCCATACAAAAAAGTAATTTTTTTGCTCGTTTTTTTTTTTTTAAATAATGGTACGTAACCCTTCGTGCGCGAGTCCGACTCGCACTTGGCCGGTTTTTTAAAATGATGAAAAATTTCCATGTGGGATTTCAAAATGATGATGACCTAAATACATCACCTGCTGCCTAGCCTTTTCCCAAACTATCTTGGGTCGGCTTACAGTCTAACCGGATGCAGCTGAGTACCAGGATTTTACATGAAGCGACTGCCTATCTGACCTCCACAACGCAGTAACTGGGTAATACGGTACCTCTTGGTAATACTGGATGTCACAATTTTGGCTTCTGACCACTCGAAACGATTGTCAAAGATCTACAAATGACAGCCGGGACCAACGGCTTAACGTGTTTTCCGAGGCGCCGAGGAAACTCGGTATGTATTTATGGTCACCCATTCACGAACCAACCTCGGCAAGCACGGCTTAACCTTAAAGATCGACCCGTGCAACTGTTATTATTTAGCCACGAGCTCCTCTGAAAAAAATGATGTACTAAATACGTGGGACCCGTTCGTGTGACAGTGTCCCTTCTACCCGGTTATAAACATAAGAAAGTATTATATTAAAGTGGATATTTATTTCAATATATCGGATAAAGACAAAAGAGAAACGCTGAAATTCTACGAAAACGTTCTGATTCTACGGAAGCCAGATAAGTGAGTCTCAGTAACGATGAATGTGGTTAGTTCAATGGGATTAATTGAATTACAAAGGTATGTGAAGCGGTTTAAATGAAATCCGCTCGAACTTTTGACATTTCTGATTTTATTGAAGAGACTACAGTCCTTTGAGAGTTATTTTAATTCTATACAAATAAATTAAATTGAAGTGTCTGTTTGAAATTTAAAAATAACAGCTTATTACTGAATCCGCATGACTACTATACGGTACCTATAAATTTGTTTTTAAGCCCCGACCAAAACGAGGGGTGATATACGTTTGACGTGTGTATCTGTGTCGACGTCTGTGGCATCATAGCTCCTAAACGGATGAATAGATTTTGATTATGTTGAGTTTTTTTAGTTATGTTTCGAAAAATCTGCTCAGCCATTTGAAGGTCATCACCACTTTTCTAGTTGAAGGGAAATAAACAACTTCCACAGATCTGTTCGATTCGAAATTTAAAATCTTGTTACTTGTCACCATCGGCAACGCCGGGTGGGGGGCTGCACTCCCCCTCCAGAAAAGATATATTTTTTTTTAATTTATAACTTTCCTTATTTTGGTTAATTAGCGAGAAGAGGCGCAACACCGACAAAAATGAAAGCAATGGGGGAGACCTATGCCCAGGAGTGGCTCAGTCAAGGCTAAGATAAAATAATATAAGTTTAAAAAGCATGAAATAAAAATTAAATTAAAAACACCCCGACACAAAAAAACTAAGTAGACCGCATAGAAGCACAAACAAAGCGGACCCCGAGGCTACGATGCTTGGATTTATTTATTTTTGGTTTCTTAGAGGTTTTCTATGTCGGGGGATAATTTATTTGATTTAATTTTTGTCTTGTCCCTCTCTGTCTTTTTGTTCCAGCTTAGCTCCAAAACGGCTGGACTTTTTGTGACAGGACTTTTAGTGGCAAATGCCCGATGTTGTAAGGAGTAACTTAGGAACCATTTATTTTAGAAAAAAAAAGGATAAGGGCGGAACCCCATACAAAAAAAATAAAACCCTTGTCAATAACACTTACAACGGGATATTTACCATGTTTATTATTTGTTTGTTGTAATAAAACCCTTGACATTATTAACAAAAATTTGATTCAAATAGGGGAGAGATATTATTAATCGACTTCCAAAAAGGAGGAGGTTCTCAATTCGATTAGTATTTTTAGGGTTCCGTAGCCGAATGGCAAAAAACGGAACCCTTATAGATTCGTCATGTCTGTCTGTCTGTCTGTCTGTCCGTCCGTATGTCACAGCCACTTTGTTCCGAAACTATAAGAGCTATACTTTTGAAACTTGGTAATTAGATGTATTCTGTGAACCGCATTAAGATTTTCACACAAAAATAGAAAAAAAACTTTTATTTTTGGGTTTCCCCATACATAGAACTAAAAACCAAAATGTTTTTTTTCATCTGACCCATTCGTGTGGGGTATCTATGGATAGGTCTTCAAAAATGATATTGAGGTTTCTAATATCATTTTTTTTCTAAACTGAATAGTTTGCGCTAGAGCCACTTCCAAAGTGGTAAAATGTGTGTCCCCCCCCTCTAATTTCTAAAGTAAGAGGAGGAAAATTCTGAAAATATTTAAGTTTGTAGAACCTAAAAAAAACTATCAACGAAAATTGGTTTCAATAAGATGTGATGTTTAGTTTTTGAGATATGGGACTTTTTCATCAAACTGCAGCAGTAACTTTGTTTTTCGTTAACATACTATGAAAAACCAATTTAGTTTTGCGGTTTAGTGGAAGTTTACAACTAATACTACTAACTAATGAATGACAGTTCAAAATATTGTTTGGGGCTATGGAACCCTGTGTGCGAGTAAGACTCGCATTTGGCCGGTTTTTTTTATTTATGTATTTACACCGATTACGCTGAGATTTATGATCCGATTTACGTGATTCTTCTTTAGTTTGATACGGAATAGTTGACATTTGGACCGATAAAAAAGTAACATAGTTTGGCCCAGTAGTTTTTTATATTATGAACATTTTTTTTTTGTATTTTTGGCCAATGTGCTGACTGTTGGTGTCTAGTTACAGTGCAAAATTGATACTTGACTAAGATTTATGTAAGATACCATAAATAAAAAGCGTAAAATAAAAACTTTTTATACATATTTTTTTTTTACAATAATTTCACGCGGGCAACAGCTAGTGAGAGACACAATAATTTTGAAAGGACTGTTTGTATAAAAGGACTTAATTACTGTAATCCATTCAGTATTCTAGAGGGACTTCGATAAAAGTTTTACACGTGCCATTTCTGAATATGGAAATAATTATCGTTAATCTCATTCGACGACAATCCACAATGAAGGCAAATATCAACACAGAACTACGTGCCCTTTACGGGCTTAAAACAATTAAAACGCAAAGGCAATTTATAATCAATTATTATTACGTGGCAATGCTGACAGCTTTATGGGCACTTTTCCTATTGACAGCGCTGTGGACGAATATTTTGACGACCTGTATTTTTTTTCCATTTCGATACCTGTACATATTTTATTTTTATTTTAGATCTAGATATTTGTTGTTTGTAAATAATATTATTATTTCCTTCATTTACTCTCCAAAGAAAGGAACCTCCTGAAAATACGCGCCGTGTTCAGAAGTAACGTTTCCTGAATCTATCATTTGATCCAACTGCCTAACGAGATCCTCCTCAGGTATTGTTCGCGAAGGTCTGGGCAATTATAAATATTCTAGCGTATTCGCATTGATGGTATTGAATAAGATCAATACATAAAATCATGCCAAAGCACAATAAAAAAAAAACAAAAAAAAAGCACCCAGGCAGGTACAGTCAGTCGCCAGCATTACCTGACCCATTTTACTCTTTTTTTGCTTTGTGAGATGGGTCGGGTAATGGTGAAGGGCACTGTACATAACTGGTTGCTTTATTCTTTTGGTGTTTAATTTTCGTGTGTACGCAGTGTAGAGTTTTAGTTTTTATTTTTTAAACGTTGCTGTAGACCGGCTTTCTCCTGTATCGTAGGTGTGTTTTAAAACATTACGACTCACATATACAGAAAGCCAGACCCGTTACCACTACCTGCCAGCCATACAAATATTAGTTCTGTGTGGGAATCGAACCCGCTACACGCAGTGCTGTCAACTCCTTTCTACCAAGAAGAGAGTACGATTACATACCAATGTAATCGTATAATAAAATATCAAGTTTCCCAAAGAGTTAACTTCCATGAAGCACTAATATGAAGTGAATCATGCCTCTTTTATAAACGTCTAGAGCTATGTGGAAAAAGAAAATCATAAGCATAATGATCAGGATATTAGTTTACAAAGATAGCGCTTGCGAAGGACGTTATACATAAAATTATATATATAATAAAACAAGCTGTGTGAGATTATTATGAACTTATAAACGTATATTCTCTAAAAATGAATATTACAAAAAATGTGCATAGACACATTTGGAAGTGGTTGACAGAAGGCAAAAAAGGTGCTGCCAGTACGGCAACATAAATTACAACCAATAGTAATAATATTGCCAGAGCAATACTTGAAACCCACAAAGATAAAAGTATTTATTTACATGTTCAATAATTAATTGAACAGTATATACCATAACTATTTGTGCCCGGTTACCTTCATCCATGTGAATTTATTATAAAATTAACATACATAACTTCCCTATTTAAATCGGATTTTGAATTTCAAGGGTTTGAATTTTTGGCACGGAGTACTAATCCTTTTTTATAACTTTTTATTTAACTTGCCTTGTTAGTTAGTTAGTTTGTTTTTCTAAAATTAAATATTTAAACTATAATATTATTCCGGGTCAAAATCAGCCCTATGCCGTTTCGGAGATGAGCCGGACCAAACAGACAGACAGACCGACAGACAGACAGACTACAATTAAATAATATATTTTTCTTTCATAAATACCGCATATACTTTCATAATTATGCATTCATTAAAAAGCAGAAAAATACTTTTTTCTTTTATTTATTACATTTTGTTTTTATTTGTTAATAGGAAATGCTCTGTATGGTGTCGGACGTAAAGAATAGCACCATCCCATATCTTCCCGTGGGTGTCGTAAGAGACGACTAAGGGACTTGCCAGAGAATGGGCAGCAGCGTTCTCTGCTGTGCTTTTGTAACAACCGTACTGCGATCGCCAACCCGCCTGCCAAGCGTGGCGATTATGGGAAATCCCCCCAAAATGTCAATGTGGCGACACTTGGGGGAGGCCTATGTCCAGCAGTGGACGTCTTTTGGGCTGAAATGATGAATGGTGAATAGGAAATGTACGAGAATCGAGAAGTACAGTTTCTTTTTTATGAAGAAAACACTATTTTTTTAACAGAAAATCACAAAAGAGTTTCCATTCTTATATCCTTACGTTTAATTCGTAGGTTACTCTATTTATTGACACTAATGGTAAAAAAATATAAGGATTATTGTTCTTTATCAATTTCATCGACAAGTACCTACTCCGCAGAAAATTAGTACACATAATGAAGTATCATGGTTGTACACTTGAGATACTTGCTAAAAAACTGGTGTCACAGTGCTTACTACTGGCCTAAACCAAAAAAAATGTCAGCGACACACAGAAACAAAAGAAGAATAAAATAAAAACATTTTACTATTTTTTATGATAAAAGCAAAAAATATCACCAACCTTCCAGTCACAGTTTACTCGACATAATAAATGCAAAGTGCATGAATTAGTATTTAATAGAGAAGAGCGGATATTGCATAGAGCAGAGCTCGTTTAAGAGAAAAAGAAAGTATTGTGTACTTCAGAAAGTTCAAAGCGATTTATAGCGAAGTTCTATTGCGTTTATTGAATGTTTCACTCTTTTTCATCTTCATTCTTCTGAAGTAAGTACGTACTGTGCAAATTTTTACTCTTTCTAATAATACATTTTATTGTTTGACCTTAGGGAGTCGGTCCATGAAAAATGCTGGTATTCAGCTGCATCCGGTTAGTCTGGAAGTCGGACTCGCGCACGATGGGTTCCGTACCAGTATTTATAAAAAACGAGCAAAAAATTCACTTTTGTGTATGGGAGCCCCCTTAAATATTGATTATATTCTGTTTTTAGTATTTGTTGTTAAAGCATCAACAGAAATACATAATCTGTAGAAATTTCAACTGGCTAACTATCACGGTTCATGAGATACAGCCTGGTGACAGACGGACGGACGGACGGACGGACGGACGGACGGACGGCGAAGTCTCAGTAATAGGGACCCGTTTGACCCTTTGGGTACGGAACCCTAAAAAGGTTGAAAAAAGGCTAGGCAGATGATGATGAAGTTTGCAGCCTTTCGTCATTTAAAAAACTCCTTCTCCTCGCGTCATGTTCCTCATTAGTGAGGGTCGTGATTGCCACGACGTAAAGCAAACTTCTGCTTGACCATGTTCCGCTATCGCACAGATAGCGGAACATGGTCAAGCAGAAGTTTGTTTTCTTGGCATGTGCAGCGCGTCGTGAAGTTTTGAGTCCAGCGATGTGTGTATTGCGATGTCGGTCCTTCTAAGTAGACAACGACCCTTCTGATGCTTGTAATTGATCTTGCCAGTGATAGTGAGCTGCCATTAGTGGGTTCTAGGCTATGGTGATAAGAAAACTATTTATTCAAAGGTCTCGTGTTAACAAAACAAAAGCATTACGCATGATCAGCCAATTATGATCTCTCTGTTGGGATACAGCCCTCCTCTCAATTAGACTGTCTGCCACAACTGCATAAAATATGTAAATTGAATCAATTATGATTTCAACAACTGCGTCTAGAAAAACTTCAAATTACTTTGATTGATTTCCAAGCTTTTGTTTCTTTTATATAATTTATTATTTTTCGTTTCGAATTATTTCCAAATCATAAAAATCTCGTGATTTAAAAATAAAATCCAAAGTTTTTGCAACACTTGACTTAAAAAGTTTACATCAACGTGTTCAACGTATATCACTGTTTTATCAAGTCGAAACAAGAATTACCTTGTTTTTTCAATTTTTGTTTAGCCAAAAGCTATGAGTTATGACGGTCTCCAACTTTTATTATTACAAATTGACGGCCAGGCCCCATGTGTTGTCCGGAGACACAAGTTTTATACACGATATATTTCATCCGGAATTTCCTTTTAACTACTTTGCTATCGACTGTGCACGTTAGTGCACAGTGAGAGACCTGTTAGGTTCAATTTTTTTAAGTAGATGTAAAAAGATATGCAGATGAAAAAAGGATGTTTTTTATCATTATTAATTGCTAAAACAATTTTTAAAAATACATTGTAGTACGTAATTTTCATGCATTAAAAATTTTCGTACAAAGTAATCATGAAACAAAATCTTTTCATTCTTTAAAACTCATTTATTAAACTTTTAATTCAATAAGGCTAAATTACATATGTACAATATTTACAAACTACAAATAAATATAAAATAAAAATAAAATATGTACAAGTATCAAAATTACAGGGCGTCAAAAAATTCGTCGACATCGCTGTCGACAGGAAAAGTGCCCAGAAGGCTGGCCGCATTGCCACGTTGGATGGCAATGCTGATTCTTTGACCAAAAAAGAGGCCAGCCCTCTGGTCCCGTGAAGCGTCGACCAACCGCTTGGCGATATCTCGAAACACAAGATGGGCACTCGGGCCCCATGGCCCTAGTGTTTCAACCCCAAACGGCTCAAATACATAATTACCAATTAAATTATTGTATTTGCGCCGTTTAAGGTTTTCAGCGCCTGCAGCAGCCGCCCCAGCGCAGCTCACCGTGCTAGGAAGATGGGATGGCGCACGGGTGTCGACGCAAGTCGCATCCCACACCAAAGGCCTACCCAACTTCCATGGCATTATGGTCATACCATCTGGTCTCTTCCCATCGACACGTGCCAAGCCATTGGGTTCTAAGACAGCTGGCACCCCGGCGGTGGCAAGAGCACGACGAATTAGATCATTAATGCTAGCGTGCCGTGCTATCCGACCTGCGCTCTTACTGCAGGAAAGGCCATGGTGTCCGAGGCCGTCGACTGCTTCACCACATCGACAGCGATGTGGAGCCCCGCTAGGAGCGCCCAATCGCAGACATGTAGCGAGCCGGAATGTTGTGTCACCTAGCAAAGTGCCTATGTTAGGTGACGGTAGTGCCTGAAGCCAGAGACCCGACTCCCACTCACCCACAGCCAACAGGCGGGCACGCTCAGCAGTATTGGTAGACGTATTAATAAGGTTATTCCGTACCAACCTGCAGAGCGGCTCATCCCACTGTCTCTGGGAGAATGGGTTCTCGGGCCGATCCGTGTCCGGGCAAGCCACTTTCCAGGCGTCCTCTGCGTCCGTCAAGCACGGCACTTCCGAATCAACCAGGGAGAGAGTTAAAATCTTCCTGGTTAGCTTTTCAGTGCTGTGGACAGAAGAAAGGAACGCCGGTAAGCTTATACTAGAAATTTTGCGGACGCCGAGGCCACCAAAACGAATTGGTAGGGTGGCTTGCAGCCACGCTCGGTCGTCCAAGGCCACATTAAGAATGGATGTTAATGTGTTGCGTATAATTTGGTCAATTTTGTCCAAAAGTTCTGGTTTCGTCCAAAGAGAAGAAGAACGGAGAACATACATAAAATTTGGACCAAAACATAAACAAAACATTCTTTAAAAAAAACATATATTAGACTGTTCTTATTATGTCTGCGTATACTTAACTGGAAACACGATTCCTCATTAACAGGTTAGGAATGTTATCAAATATGTTGATAGCATAAATTAGAAGTCCCAAAATTATTTTGTAATAACACGCATCACCTACATTCAAGCCCCATAAAATAAATAAGCGTAACCTGGTAATTGGCTCAAAATTCCACGAATTGGCGAATTCTGTTACAACATTATTAAAACCCGTATCGCGATATATGAGTGGAATGAAGGTATGTCGAATAATTCGACAAAAAAAAAAATAAGATTACCGAAGGATTAATGATGGATCATTTTACGCCTCTGTTTTTGTGGTTCGAGCACCGGCAAATCGATCAGACGCGATCAAGAAGGCTGCTGGAGGCAGCTTGTACGGAGCAGTTCACACTGCAGGAGACCACATGGGTTGGAGACATGTCATCAGTGGTTACGGTCTTCAGCAGTGAGGATGCAGTGACGACAAAGAAGAAGAAGACTGTGGGCTTGCTAATTTTTACCCAATATCAACAAGTTTCAACAAAATCCGTTTAGTTCCGTTATGTTATCAAAATCCGTAAAATAAAACTAAAAAGGGAACATACATACCGGTAGTTTAGGATTTATAAAATTAGTACGTAAGTTTGGACACTGCCTCTAATCGGCATTCCATTGGATGCGAGCCGGGTGATAGCAATCGAAAAAAAAAAAGAATATCCCTAACCGCTTTGGGATGACCGGCTCCGAAATCGGCAGTCATGCATCAGACATCGTGTAGCACAACCCAATTTAGGGGAGCTCAACGCCCCGTAATTTATTTTATCGACTGAAAACCCATTGATATTCTGAAGGCGAACAGAATGTTATCGTAAATACTTCGACAGTATTTTGATGCAATTTCAATATTCACTGCAATTGTAACATAGAATACAACTCAATTAACTGATAGTTTTCAATAACAAATAGTCGACGTGATTTGAATTTTAAAGGAAAAATAATTTTAAAATTTTCCACGTCCGTTGTTTTGAATATAACATAACAGTTGCACTATCCATGTGGTATTTCAGATGAGAATATAAAAATAGGAATAAGCTTCAATTCTTCAATAAAGTCTGTTTTTGTCCAAAACCTTTTCAGAACTGACCATGCTAATCATACAATCTTGCCTTGTTTTGGATGGCACTAAAGCCAAATTTACAAAAGAATCTGACATTGCCAGTATCCTTTTATATTTTTGCCATTAGTTTTTCTACATGACTACTCAATAATTTGGCTACTCCATAAATGCAAAGTTAGAACAATTCAACATGATGGAACTTCCTAATTCATTTTAAATGTTTTAACCAGAAAATCAGAACCGCAGCTCTGCAATTTAAACAGGGGCCAGTTTACAAGTGTCATTACCACCAACAAGAGCACTCAGTTACCTACACAACGATTTTGGCAACCACCTTTACTTAAGCACTTCCCCAAAAGTTTAAACTCTCGTATTTCTTGGTTGTAAAGTTCAAAATCGTTTGGCAGGAATTTGAGTGATATGGAAAATAGGAATTTGCAGTTTTTTAAATTCAGAAAATTCCTGTTACTCCCAGTCAGGCGGGCGCATCAGTGTGAAAAATGCATGAGTCACTGCGCTCGAAGCCAGTTGGAGGGAAAGCGAGGGCAAGCCTCATAAACTTTACATACCAAACCGTAGGTGAAATATTCTTCGGTACGAATTGGAACATATTTGCTTTAATTTTTATCTCGACGTCTTCGAAGCTTTACGTATTGAGTTTGGAAATACTGCTTCGCGTCTTCAGTTTGTTAGCACTGTTTCTGTGTCGGTTAAACTTGTTTTGGTTTCCTTTGGTGTATTTTATCTCTGTATTTTTGAATATTTATCTCCCTCTAGGTCCCAGCCGTTCCATTTATGGAACGGACGGCCCTTTGCCTTGAGCCTCGCCGTTCCATTTATGGAACGGCTCGAACGAGCAAACTTATACGCTAATATAAAAAAAAGTAAATTTCTAAATCGTTCTGTCAAAATTTACCTCTATGGTCAACTAGTATTCGATTCAAACAAAATTAATCGTTAGTAATACTAAACGGCACAACATTATTAAAAAAAATATAGAAACTCGTCTATGTCGAATGTCAAACGCAATGGCAACCCGTGTTATTATGTTCGGAAAAGTGTTGTTTTTGTGAGATATACGTTGTAAAACTTTGGTAAGTAAATGTATAGTATGTTATAAGTGTATAATGCAACTTTTTAGATAGTCATTTGCTTGAAAAAATAACAAAAAAATTATGATTTGAGCCAACAAAAAATCCTTTGTTGTGAAGTTTGTTAGTCGAAATAAAAAAAAAATATTTGACTCTTGAACCATATAAAATGGTCTTGGAAACAATAGTAGCAAAGAAAAAATAGTGATAATTCATTATTTCATGTATTCGAGGCATATCTGTTCATATTTATTGATATTTCAAGTATTTTCATGCTTTGAACAGCGGAATTCTAAAATGGCCGATTCTAACAAGAAGTTTGAGTTAGGCTCTTATAAGAATAATGTATGTAGGACTCCTAAAAAACACTGTCATTAGATTACTTGTATATTTGTGATGTTAGATATAAATTTTCGTGTAAATTGAATGAGTAGTTTTACCAAACAAAAATAAGCAACGAAAACAGACGTATTTGCTGCGACCTCTCTCATATCTATGGGATATGTATAATTCTCAAGTAGTTCTAAAAGAGTTGGTTATTATTAATAAATGGCCCCGTTCATCACGAACCCGACACTGTTTACCGTTTAAGATTAGAGCTAATATAACTCGAGTTATAAGTGTTTATCTTTACGATATCGGATGACTCACGCAATGGCGTAATCAAGGGGCCCCCGAAGGGTTTCACGCGGGGTTTTACTGTTACGCGCGAAAGGACAGTGAGGTTAAGCATACACTTATACAATCACGTGGCAAATGAGAAATAGGTTATCCTTAAGATAATCAACATTTTGCTTTATACACACAACAAAATTACATTTCAACCAGGCTTGGTTTTTTCGTCGAGATTTTTTCTAAATCCATGTCTTTTGAGACACTGGATCTTTTACGAAACGGTTTTCCTTATTCGAAGAACCCGTTGAAATATCGAATTACTCAAATAAGAATTCTTAGAAAACAAATAACTGTAGGAAAGTCCTAAACAACAATAAAACAATTCATCACAAATAGCTTCGAAAATGATCACGAAAAGGCGCGTTAGGAGGGGCTAACAGTGCATTTATCTTGACTGTAACCATATTAAATAATGGCCTCATATAAGTCAACGTCACGCTAAAGTTTCCTCTAACACAATAACAAAAGGGCTTCGAAATAACACCAATTATGTAAATACCTTTACGGCGATCACAAAGGATTTTTCCGTAAAAAAAAAAATGTTGATGTTAATTTCGTGCACGCGCCAAAAGCAATCAATCATGGATATGTATAGGATGATTTATTACTTACAACAGCTGTAGTATTTTAGTAACAACTCTTTTCTTTGATAGTTCTCATGTTGACGCATTCTTTGGAATTTTCTTGACAACATGATGTATTTTTTTTTCGGCAGTATAATGCATTTTTACAGTCTCACATGTTCATACGTACTGGCGAAAGCAGAGCTGATGGTGGGCAAAAAAAGGTGTCTCTCAGATATGATAGAATAATGTTGTGCATAGGGTTACTAAGTTTGATGAGAATGCTTAATTGAGGGCGCCTCAAGAAGATGTTAGCAAATAGGAAGGGGTTCGAGAGGGCCGAAGCCTGCCAGGGCTGCGGGACTGTTCGAAAGAGATACCGTGGCCCTGGAACACAAAGGGCTAAGAAGGAACATGGATGGGTTTTAGTCAGTACAAGTCTGACACTCCCTCCCGCTCCGCCCAGAGCGGCAGGGGTCATATGGTGATTATCCATACGTAATAAAAAGGGTTTCGTGAAGGGTCCGTTTACATCTTGAATACACACACTACACTACAGCAATGTAGTACAGAAAGTACAACAGCTCCATCTTTGACCGAAATTAAGAACTAACATCAAAATTCCAAATCGTGCTTTTAAAGTTATCCGCAACTTAACGCGATAATAGGCCAACCGAACAACAATTGTTGCACAGTAGTCTACCAGACACAACACCCGGTCTGAGGATCCTCCCTTTTCTATAGAGTATTGAAGAACTCCTCATACCTCTAAAGACAAGTCAGAAATGTATATTGGTTTGACATACGCTAACGAAAACCTTATGTCAAAGCTGTAATAGAAATACGAAATACTTTGAAGCAATTGTCACTTTTCTAGGTCCTCTATTAGTGATCGGTCCTCTGTTTCAAATAAACCCACCGGATCTGCTAGCCTACCATGATGTCTTAAAGCATTATTGTTTTAATCTTTTTCCAGTGTGGGAAAGAGACAGAGCTATACAGGATGTCTAGCGCCATCTCTTTCCCACACTGGTAAAGGAGTAAAACAATAATGTTTTAAGACTTCATGATAGGCCACCAGGTCACCAGGTCACACCTTATTGGACCTTAACCACTTTAAGGGTGTTCTAGAAGATGAAAAAGGATTTTTGCGTTATTAAAAAAGTTTGTTGCAAAAGAGGTTGTTCGTCGCATGTTCGCAAGTAAAGTGCGAGTCACGCTATGTCGGTTACGCATAATTATAGAAAGTTCAATGTAATTAGTAGCATAGGTAGACCTAGCTTTTTAATTATATATGGCTGCATGAACTTACATAATTGCTTTAGGATGAGAAGCCGGATATTATTATTCTTTCTACAAGTATTTATAGCTATTGGAAAATATTTAGGAGGCTTACATTTGCAGTGAAATCTTAGTTTTTGTTTTTGCGGACCATGGTAAAGTTTGTTGTTTATTTACTAAAACTTTGGCATTCTCTACTAATCAATGTGACATGGATTTTGCTAAAGCTGAAGGGTTCCATAGTTTGGGGACAGATTTCAGCTCAGTAGTTTTTTATGAACAATTTAGACTAGGGTGTCAGTTCAATAATTATACAAATAATTATTCTTACTGTTGTTTTCTCAAGAATTGCTTACGGCACATCCTTAAAAGTACATACCACAGAACAAAAAATGAAACCGCAACAACATTATTAAGCAATTCTTTTTCACATCGTTTCATTGAGTAGCAATGAAAATATTCGTCGTATTTTATCCGTCCGCCTAATGCTTCTTATTAATCTCAGTCGTTAAGGGCCGCGTGCGTTATTTTGTTATTTATCGGATGGTCGGACGTTATTGCCACCTTCATTAATCTCTTGGATTCTTGAAGGAAATCCCGCAAAAAGCATTGTTACCCTTAATGATAAATGTTGGGTACGGTCCTCCCCCCTCCTTCTTTTTAGGGAATGCACACATTAAGCGATGCGGTGCGACAGCCGTGAGTTGATGGCTATTGGGCAGTGATGAATGACCAATCACGTCACAGGACTGTAATCAATTCCCTTTTTATGGTTCCGTAGCTAAATGGGAAAAATGGAGCCCTTAAAATTCTGTCACGTGTCATGTCCGTCTGTCACTCTGTGCGACTGTAGTTCTGTCTGTATCTTGCACACCGTGTATTTGGAGACTCTGTGCACCGATAAAAAATAGTGTAATGAAATTATTAATTAAAATATTTGTCACCGAGGGATATCGCATTAATCAGTACTTACTGGGCTTTGGAGATCAGATAGGCAGTCACTCCGTGTTAAATTATTCAGCTGGATCCAGTTAGACTTGAAGCCCCTAACATAATTGGGTAAAGTGTAGGTAGATGATGATGACATACCGAGGTTACCGAGAGATGACAAAAGAAATTCAAGCCAGTACGGATTCGTTCAATCACAGACATATAAGTTTACAACATAAAGTTCGAATGTACCAGAAAAACTCAAATACGTATTACTTTTCGCAACAAATCGCAAATAGCGCAAAAGAAACGCTAAATGTGAAGCCACTCTTATGCTGTCCCGTTCACAGCTGCGTTTTTAAGGTAAGTGTAATTTATCTATGAATTGTTCGGGACAGTTTTATCTTTTTCTCGAGGTAAGTCCGAAGAAGAGGGGTGTTCTGTTTCTTAGATGGACAGGAGATACGTTTTATAAGAGGGGAAACAAGGGCTTATGTACTTAGCGATATTTCTATAGTACATTTTAAAAAATAATGTGGTATCAGTGCCTAATTTATTCTTAATATTTATTGGCTGTCCGTTGCTTGAACGAGATAATTTTCTCAAAGAATTAATGAGACTATTGTTTTAAAAATAGACGCCTAAGATTGCGGCAAGTAAGGCGCGGTAAGTTGGGAATTAGAACAAAGGCATTCAGAACTCATAAAACTATTCCCGAAGTTTGAAGTTTTTTTATTTCTAGTTGTTGAAAACATTTGAGCTGAATAGCAATTTTTCCACTTTCCTTTATTCTGGAAGGAGTTAGTAACATGATTTATTCCTTTTTGCTATAATATTGGCAAGAAGTTTTCCGCAGTTTTTACGAAGGGTCTCTAGTATAAGACTGTCTATGATCCATGAATTTAGTGGTCGGATTGAAACACTAAAATAAAATGACTATTTTATGCATCAAAAATACCTCTACCTAATTTAATTATTGCAAAAATGCCTCCTTTTTAAACAAAACGATCTATTTGTTACTTAGTTTACATTCTCAGATAAAATTTTTACCTTTCATAAAATATAATTACCAGTGAAAATAAAAATAAGCAGAGAGCCACGGGGTAAAAGAATTTGAAAAAAAATTCAAGCAAATTTTCCAAAAAAAAAATAGTATGGCTATTAAAGCTTAGGTACTCGTACATTCTCATTAATTCTAGAAAACATTTTTAGACGCTTGTTTTTTAGCGTTGTGATGAACCCGCATCTCAAGCTCGAGGTTGTGGTTTCAAATCTGGGCAAGAATCAATATGACTTTTTCAACTCACACACACGGAAGTCGGTGGACGAAAACATCGTGGGGTAACCTGGACTTAAAAAAAACTTATTATTATTATAGCTAGCCCATACTGTCCCACTGCTGGGCAAATGCCGCCCTCCATTCCTTCCAACGGACACGATTCTGTGCTACTTATTTCCAATTCTTAACGAAGACATCCATTTCGTCCCGCCATCTTCTTTGTTGTTTGCCGCGATCCCGTGTCGCTGTTTCAGGGCACCAATCCTGAGTTTTGCGGGCCCACAGCTTGTTCGGCATGCGACAAACATGTCCTGACCAGTCCCATTTTAGTTGGGCAGCCTTTTGAGCCACGTCAACGGTTTGCGTTTTGGAGCGCAGCGATACTGTAAGATACTGTGCTACATAGCACGTTGGCAAACCTTGAGTTTGGACTTTTGGATGTTAGAAAAGAACAAGTTTGTGCACCGTAGGTCAAGATGGGGAGAATACCCATGTCCATTAGCTTTCGCTTCAGAGACATGGGCAGAGTGCTCTTGAAACACTCCTTCATGGACCAGTAACTCTTTTAGGCATTTTCAGTGCGCCTTGCAATTTCCTTATCCTGCCTTGCCTGGAAAGAGATTACTTGGCCCCAGTAGATATATTCTTGGAAATATTGTTTAAAAACACTTATTTAAGTCAGACCAACCGGTCTTGAGCAAACCTGATGATATATGCTCGAGCCTTCTCTATCTTTGTCCAGCTGTGGGACAGTAACTGGCTAGTATTAAATACCAAGTAGCCAAATTAAATGATACAAAAAAAAACATTTGTATTAAGACATCCACCTAAAATTATGCTCCGCGCATTTGATGTTTCTCCGTTTTTTACCCCAAAAGTATACAAAAACGTCCCCTATTTTGCCACGTTACCATTTTTTAACATATTCCGACATCCGTACCGGGTCGTGTGTTCCTGATTATGGGGCTGGCTCATGGCTTCCCATGGGCATCGTAAACGGCGACCAATTCCTGCCAGCGTGGTGATTACGACCAAATTCTCACATATTGGGGAAAGTCCACGAGGACGTCTTTTGGCTGATATGGGTTGTTATTTTTTCTGGAAAAGTAATTGTACTAGAGAACTACATAATATGGGCTTGATTGGCTAAATTTGTTAGATTTGCCTGTTAAAAAAAAAGAACTTAATAGTAGGTTGTATTCTAACAATGTATTACCTAAACTAACAAATAAATTCTTTAGATTATTCTCGTAAAAAATTGTCATCGGGCAATTTAATTGTTATTATTTGTTCATAAACATTTCAAAGAATGAGCGAATATTCGGACTAACAACATAGTATAAAAAATGTGTTTTATTTCAGGCAAAATACCCATATACAACAACTAAAGACAATTAAAATAGTAAGAACAGTTAAGAAATCAAATAATATATAATTTATAAAATGACACAAAAAGTTTCTGTCAAAAAGAAAACCACTCTAGAGGAAATAAACAAAAACAATGCATAACCACAAGCACTCTCAACACAAGCTTCCTGAATAAAATATTCACCAAAAGAAAAGTCTTTATCTCAAGCAACACACCTCAATTTCTTCCCCACTTCCTTAATTACACTCTCATGCTGTGACGAACGTTCCGCGGTCTCCTAACAATGTACTCATTTACTTAATCGTCGGCCATTTTCCCTGTGAATGAGACATTACAAATATGTAGCAAGAACTTTACGATTTTTTCGTGCATAAGACCGATTTCGTTGAATAATTTCCCGTTTTGTGTTGCATGCTGGCCAGTGCTGTAATTTGCAACGATTTGCCGATGATGGATTTATTTTGTTGGTGCAAATGCGGATATAGTTAGGAGTTCATGTTATGAACGAATAGAATAGTTGACCAAAAGGTTGAAAATAGAATTTCGTTTTCTTTACCCAGTATTATAATGCTGGGTAAAGAAAACGAAATTCTATTTTGTCCGTCAGACAGGTAATACAACATTATTACATACACGGATTTTTTGTTTTGTCAAAATATCAAAAAATTATCTAGTTAAAACTCATTAAAATTGGAGAGTAGGGGCTCACTACGTCACAAGTAGGTATAAAAATTACCTGCTCGTGACGTCATGTGCCATTTCAACTCAATATATCTCCGTAATTTTATGCCCACGTGAAAAAAGAAAAAATACGTGTCCAATACTTTTCAATAATCTACCCGACAGACAAAGAAAAAAAAATAGTGTTCATCCCCTATTCCTTGGGCAACGAATGAAACAGTGCCAGTCGCGTTTATGTCAGGAAGCCAAGCCTACCATAACATTTTGGTGACAATGACATCATCATTTGCCGAGCCTGTTCTCAAACTATGTTGGGATCGGTTTCCAGTTTAACCAGATGCAGTTGAGTTATAATATTTTACATGGAGCAACTGCCTATCTGACTTCCACAACCCAATTACTACGTAACACGATACATCCCTTAGTAAGACTGATTGTTAGACTTCTTTATTAGAAATATTGGAAATGTCACAAGTGCAATGTATTCGGAGCTGCGTCAGAAAGTAGCATTGGTTATTGCAGCATTATCACGCTGTTTTCGGCTGAATAAAAACTATTCTGTTCGTGTAAGTCGACCTCATTTCTAATCAATTTACTTTTTCTTACTTCGGTTCAAATTTAAAAAATATGACGATTCCATGGATGACACAGAGGAAAATTTTTCTCAGATGGACGACGAATCTTTGGAAATAACAGACATATTATTCCGTTTCGTAATTTAATTGATAAAGTAAAAAAGGACCTAAGAAAGATAAATTTTGTAGTGCTGTACTGTATAGTCGGTTATCAGTGATTTCACCAAGAACCGGTATGTATTTGAAACATTTTAAATTTTTTCTGCTTAAAAGATTCTCTCGGAGCATGGTGTTAATTTTTCTGTATTTTTCTCACCATAGATTCGCTCAGAATCGGTTCTAGGATTTTTATCCTAGCTAAGATCTAGTGACCCATATACTTTCGGCGCCGCGACTCAAGGCCGACCAGGGGTCGGGAGACGCGTACTGGCGGTTGGCTCCGAGGCTTGCCGCCTGAGACCCGGAGCAACAGCGAAGATCCGATTTCGAGCGAGGATCCGGACCTTCAGGGAACAAATTTTGTTTTAATCCTTTTTTTAAATCTTTAGCAATAGTATAGTTTCTTTTTTTTTTTTTTGTTGTACAATCATTTAATTTATTTAAACCCTATTCGTGTCAAAAGGTCGCGCAATGTATTTTTTCCGGTGTAATATTTAAACTCGTATACATTTTGATCGCGCCTAGGGCTGAGTAGGCGTTGCAACCCCTTTCTCACCTTGTTTTAATTTTCAAAATTACAGATTTTATACAATTCTGAACAACCCATTTCGCTGCTTTACATAAAATTATATTACATGTCGTCCATTATTTAATTCCTTTTTTTGATCCTTTTAAATTTTTTTTTATAAAAAAATTGTATTAGTTTTTTTTTTATAACAGCAAAATTATACGTTTTAACATGTAGCAGTGACGACTTTTATTTTTATTTTCGCTACAAAAATGGCGCCCGAACAACTAAAGTAAGTGTTTTTACCTAATAACTTTGAAATTTGAATGATTCTACATAAAATCTTTTTTGCCTTATTGAGGATGGTCACTCCCTCCGGGAGCTAATGATTCTTAAGCTTATTTGTTTCAGGACACGGATATTCTTCCATTCAAGAAAGGTATTCTGGGATTTTTACCACCAGTTCAGATCTGTGAAGCTGTTATTTTTCCTTGACATATATATATATTTTTTCATTAAATGTAATGTATTTTAAAGGTAAAATATTTTGTGAACTATATAACACATAACTGTCTATTATTTTACCCACTTATCGCAGCAAATATAACGATAGGTCTCCTGATTTTTATTCCATATCCTTAGCTAGCGGTAGTTAGAACCCGTAGAGTATATATGGTGACGTATGAATTTATAGGCGTCGGTTTTCAAGGTAAGCTTAGTATGAACGGTTATGTAGCCTGTATCTTTGTTTAATAGCTTGGCGTTCACTGACTGCTGGTTGCTGGATTATTTTTATCCGTCTGTTCATGCCGTGCCTATTTTTTCCCTAGGATTCTTTTGCCTTTTGTCTGTTCTTTCATTCGTTATTAGGTCTATTCTAGTTACATCATGTCAGAAGAGGGGTTCCCTATTGTTGAGACTCCACGTCGTGCTAGTCCCATTATTTCGCGACCACCACCTCCTCCTATTCCGCCAAGACCTTCTCACGCTTCTTCACAGAGTATCATTCCTTCCCCAATAAGATCTGAGGAATGCCTACAATTTACCAGGCAGTTCTCTCTTACTAAGTGGAAGATTGTTTTCGATGGTAAGACCTGCGTACGGGAATTTTTCACGAGTTTAGAGGAGTGCAGGGAGGCCGACAATTTGTCCGATGGTTATTTAGTTAAGCGATTTCATGAAGTTTTGTCAGGTGTCGCACTTCAATATTTTAGGTCGATCCGTCGACCGGGTCTTTCTTTTTCTGTGATCAAAGATGCCTTTCTTCAGACATTCGGTACGACCGATTTTGAATTTAAGACAAGCCAGGAGGTCCGTAACCTCAAGCAGAAACCGGAACAGTTAATAAGAGAATTTATTATCGAAGTTTCTTACTTAAACGCTAAACTGAGCAAGCCTATTGAAGAATCGGAGTTGTTGCAGATCATCACTCACAACATGTTGCCAAAGTATACTCCTTGCTTGTCTATTCAAAAATTCCATGATGTCAATAATTTAATCGAGGCCGTTACTCATTTCGAGTCCTTTTTAAAACCTTCAAAGGCGGTAGCCAGTCTCGACTGTGTTGCCGACCAGTCGACTTCTCAAGTATTTAACCCACCAAAACCTAGGCCGAACAAAACTTCCCATCAGCCAACATCTAGTAACTCTCAGATTTGTCCTGGTTGTAGTCAGTCTCAGCTTTGTTTAAAATGTAACAAAGTTGGTCATTCTTACCGTTCTTGCCCAGAGATCACAGGCATGATTTGTTTTAAGTGTCGCACTCCTGGATTTATTACTAGGGAATGTCCGAAATGTAATCCAAAAAATGCATAAACCACTGGCGATACGCTTCTTTCCGTACAGTATCCCCAGTGTTTACTTCAGATTCATTTGATAACCGACCGTTTATAGAAGTATTATTATGTGGTAGAGTTGTTAAAGCATTGCTCGACTCTGGTGCTCAGATGTCGCTTGTTAGCGATAATTTTATTCAGCAACTTGGTGTTTCTTTGACATCAAAAGACGCTTGTCCCCGTGTTATATCGGCTAATAATTCGCCGATTGATATTCTTGGTTCTGTGTACCTTCCAGTTAAATTTAATGGTACAACTTTTATTCATGAGTTTTTAGTTGCAAGTTCGATGTCATCTTCTGTTATTTTAGGTATCGAATTTTGGAATAAATTCGGTTTGACGTCTATTTTTAGTCAGGCTTTTAATAAAAATATTGATGGTAATATGTTTATCCCTTCTGTTCAGCACTCTTCCCCTCAAGTTTCCTCTGTCAGCGAGGTCCGTTATATTCATCCTCGTAACATCCTATCGCCGGATCAAGAGGCTTGTCTTCAACAAGTTATTAAAGAGTACGAAGTTATCTCTTCGGAAAAAGTTGGTCTTGGTAAAACATCTTGGTTGTCCCATAAAATTAATACTACGGGTTACCCTATCCGTCAAAGATATTATCCCTTATCCCCTGTCAAGTTGAAGATTCTCAATGAAGAGATTGACAAAATGTTAGGTATGGGTGTTATTCGTCCATCTCGTTCTTCATGGGCTAGTCCAGTGGTAATGGTGACAAAAAAAAGATGGTTCTGTTCGGTTTTGTGTCGACAGTAGAAAACTGAATAGTGTGACAGTTAGAGATTCATATCCTCTTCCCCGTATTCACGATATCCTCGACAACCTTCGTGGTGCTAGATATATTAGCTCATTGGATTTTAGAAGTGCTTTCTGGCAAATTCCACTCGCTGATAGAGAAAGTTGTGAGAAAACAGCGTTTATTGTTCCACAACGTGGTCTCTTCGAGTTTGTTAGGATGCCTTTTGGTCTAACGAACGCTGCTTCGGAGATGCAACGCCTTACTGATATGATCGTTAATTTCGAGTTTACTTCTACCAGCGACGACTGTATTTTTGGGTACGTCGACGACTTGATAATCGTGTCTAAAGATTTCTCTAGTCATATGGCGCTGCTCAGGAAGGTGCTTGCTCGACTTAAAGAAGCAGGCTTAACTATAAATTTAAAAAAATGCGAGTTTTGTAAAAGCGAACTAAAATATTTGGGTTATATTGTTAATGAAAAGGGTCTTCAAACCGATCCCGGCAAACTTGATGCTATTAAAGATTATCCTACTCCTACTTCAGCTAAGTCATTACGCGGTTTCATTGGTATGTGTTCCTATTATAGGCGTTTCGTTAAAGGGTTTTCTTCTATAATTGCTCCGCTTACTGCCCTTATCGGTAAGAGAAAGGGTAATGATCCAATAAGTTGGAACGATGCAGCCGATCAAGCTTTCACTCAGTTGAAACAAGCGCTAATTGATACGCCTGTTATGGCATGTCCTGATTTCTCGAAGCCATTCATCCTGCAGTGTGATGCGTCAGCTGTTGGTCTTGGTTCGGTACTGACACAGAAGATAGACGATGTGGAACATCCAATCGCCTATTATTCGCGTTTATTCTCTCAAACTGAACGCAATTATAGTACTACAGAGCGTGAACTCTTGTCAGTTTTGGATTCAATTAAACATTTTCGATGTTATTTAGATGGTATGAAGTTTTCTGTCATAACAGACCATATGGCTCTTAAGTGGCTCCTCTCTCTTAACAACCCATCTGGTCGTTTAGCTCGTTGGGCTACTATTATCTCCCAATATACTTTTGATATTGTGCATCGTAAAGGTTCGCAACATATAGTCCCCGATGTTCTTTCCAGGATCCATGCTAATCCTGTGTCATTTGACCAGGGTCCTGAACATACTAATGACCGTTGGTATAAGAAGATATATATAGGTGCTCGAGATACGCCACAAATGTTCCCAGCATACGCTATAAATAACGGTATCCTTATGAGACGCATGCCTGTTTCTAGTCCTTTATCTTCTGAACCATGGCGTGTGGTGTTACCAGCTGAAAAGGTTCCAGACGCTATTTGGGAAATTCACAATAGATTTCCTTCGATACATCCCGGTGTTACTAAAACGTATCTAAAGCTTAGGGAGTTGTTCTACTGGCCAAATATGTTCCG
This sequence comes from Cerastis rubricosa, assembly GCA_949152445.1. NCBI lineage: Eukaryota > Metazoa > Arthropoda > Insecta > Lepidoptera > Noctuidae > Cerastis > Cerastis rubricosa. Next base: position 7,797,781 of record OX424542.1, on the reverse strand, counting down.
TGACGTTACTTCGACGTTAAGTCAATGTGAGGTTTGTAAAGCCTATAAAATTTCGAACACACAACCTCGCGGTCAGATGTGTTACCCTAAAGAGGTTTCCTTGCCCTTACAGATGATTTCTATCGATATAATTGGTCCGTTGCCCTGCGCTTATTATGGTTATAAATATATCCTTTCTATGGTAGATGTTTTTTCCAAATATGTTTGGTTAGTTCCTCTGAAAAGGATTGACGCTCTTTCTGTTATAAAAGCGTTAGAGTCTGAAATTTTCTTTAATTTTGGGGTTCCGCGTACTATTCTTTGTGACAACGCTACAGTTTTTCGTAGTAATCAATTCCTTAATTTTCTCAGATCTTTCCATATTCAATCACCTACTTTTACGCCATATTATACACCCCAAGCAAATACGGTTGAGCGATACAACCAAAGCGTTATAACATGTTTAGGTATTTTGGTTGGTGAAAACCAAAGAAGTTGGGCTAAAATGTTACCTAAAGTGAAGCTTTACCTCAATTCTTGTGTTAATCTAGCTACTGGTTTTACGCCTAACTTTCTTATGCTTGGTAGAGAGGTCCTTATGGATAGCAGTCATGTAAATAGTCAGACTCGAAGCTCTAATTTGGCAGACAGTCGGGCTCGTCATGCTTCAAACCTATCCTCTCTCAGCGAAGTTTATGCAAAGGTTGCTGATAATCTTTCTTTAGCTTTTCTCCGTAACTCTCGTGCATATAATTCTAATCGATCAGCTGTCACTCTGAATGTTGGTGATACTGTATGGAGAAGGAATTTTTCCAAGTCTTCTGGAGGTGATTTTTTCTCTGGGAAGCTTGCTCCACGTTTTATTAAGTGCCGTGTAATAAGAGTCATTTCAAGGACCACCTATTTGCTACAGGATTGTGATTCAGTCCACTCCGGACAATATCATATCAAAGATATCTTAAAATAAATTGGATTAAATTCTCTTTGTTCCATTTTGACATTGACATTTGCTTTCTAATCCTTTTTCCTCTTTGGAATATTTCTTTGCATAGTTTTTCGATTAGATTAAAAACTTCATAGATTATCTGTTAATAGTGACATCTGTTTATTTCTGTGTTATGTCAACTTGTGTTCTAAGGTTATTTTGTTTCTTTTATTTTAACACAGATGGCGTGACATTCAACATTTAATTTTAAATTTGAATTTAAACTTGAGTTTTATGACTTGAGTTCTCTGATCTAAGTTCTATGTCTTGAGTTCATCTTTGACTTAATTGATTTAAGTTTTCTTTCTTAAACTTAGTTTTTTTGTTTTGTCCAACTTGTCTTTTGTTTCTATAACTAAGGTTGGACTTTACGTGTTCACGTTAATACGTGTTCACGTTTATTATTTTTGGGGATTCCCAAGTTTTTTCTTATAGTTGATAGGTAATAGTTAAGTCTTATGTTAAGTTAGGTTAGTTTTACTTAGATCTAAAAAGTTCACTGGTTGTTCTTCATAATTGTAAGGATGTGGTAGGTTAGAATTTGGCTCTAACTGAACAATATATATTTAGATTTAGGTTTTCGTTATTTTCTTTCATATTCTCCATAGATGTAATTGAGATATCGCGGGTTCGCGCGGATAACGTTTAGATGTGGTGGCCTCCGTGTTTATTCAGTATCTGTTGCACTTCGATATCGTTTGATTCAGATATGATGCCTGTTTTTTTTTGTTTTTGCCTGATCCTGTTTTTTTCCTTCTTTCTCACTCGTACTTACGTCCTTTTTTTCTTAGAAAGAGGGTATTGCAGCATTATCACGCTGTTTTCGGCTGAATAAAAACTATTCTGTTCGTGTAAGTCGACCTCATTTCTAATCAATTTACTTTTTCTTACTTCGGTTCAAATTTAAAAAATATGACGATTCCATGGATGACACAGAGGAAAATTTTTCTCAGATGGACGACGAATCTTTGGAAATAACAGACATATTATTCCGTTTCGTAATTTAATTGATAAAGTAAAAAAGGACCTAAGAAAGATAAATTTTGTAGTGCTGTACTGTATAGTCGGTTATCAGTGATTTCACCAAGAACCGGTATGTATTTGAAACATTTTAAATTTTTTCTGCTTAAAAGATTCTCTCGGAGCATGGTGTTAATTTTTCTGTATTTTTCTCACCATAGATTCGCTCAGAATCGGTTCTAGGATTTTTATCCTAGCTAAGATCTAGTGACCCATATACTTTCGGCGCCGCGACTCAAGGCCGACCAGGGGTCGGGAGACGCGTACTGGCGGTTGGCTCCGAGGCTTGCCGCCTGAGACCCGGAGCAACAGCGAAGATCCGATTTCGAGCGAGGATCCGGACCTTCAGGGAACAAATTTTGTTTTAATCCTTTTTTTAAATCTTTAGCAATAGTATAGTTTCTTTTTTTTTTTTTTGTTGTACAATCATTTAATTTATTTAAACCCTATTCGTGTCAAAAGGTCGCGCAATGTATTTTTTCCGGTGTAATATTTAAACTCGTATACATTTTGATCGCGCCTAGGGCTGAGTAGGCGTTGCAACCCCTTTCTCACCTTGTTTTAATTTTCAAAATTACAGATTTTATACAATTCTGAACAACCCATTTCGCTGCTTTACATAAAATTATATTACATGTCGTCCATTATTTAATTCCTTTTTTTGATCCTTTTAAATTTTTTTTTATAAAAAAATTGTATTAGTTTTTTTTTTATAACAGCAAAATTATACGTTTTAACATGTAGCAGTGACGACTTTTATTTTTATTTTCGCTACATTATGTAGGTACGTGTTTGTGGTAGGGTCATCAAACTTTTAAATTCAATACTTTTAAGACTTGTCGAGGCCACGGAAAAACTCTTTAAAGTTTTACTGGCAGCTTTGCACATTTAAGATTTACATGAGACGTAAAAACAATATTTATAGTAGATAGAACTTAGCACTTACGCTCGTTTTCACTTAACGAATGTTTAAGCATTATTGCACTGACGGAGTCTCGACTCTCAATTAAATCGCTTATAAATAGGCATTATTTTCGGTGGCACTTAGTGTTAGATCTAACGGCCATTTGATTTACGAACTTTTGGTGCTAAGCTATAATGTTGAGAATAACGCGCTTTTATTTATATTTCGCTAGTGTAGGTGAAAAAACACATAATTAATTTTGCTTCTGCAGCAGAAGTAGGTCAAGGCTAAAATTACCCCATTAAAAAAATAAGCACATCTATCTCTGCGACGGAAAACACAATTTGTGTTCACATCAGCTCACCGCAGAATGTGTGAGCGCGTGTGATGAATAGAACCCTCTGATATAATCTCTTAATCCCCTAAAACCCATGGGTGGGGGACGATTAAAGGTTTAGAGGGATGGGCATCAGCATACAACATGGTGGCAGCATACTGGGTAGGGATTAATAGGAAATATAATATTATAAAGAGGTAAACTTTGTATGTTCATAATTTTTGGATACAGGGGGTATTATTTTGGCGGCGGCGAACTCTCGCGTCCGGCCCTGGATCAATCCATAGTCCGGAGCGAAATGGGATGAGAAGCCGTCGCTTCCTTCTGCGAAGCAGTCATGCTAGCGAAGGAGGTGGCGGAACGTGAGAGGGAGAGAGCCTTACGTCCCAGCTGCCGCGAGAGACGCCCCGTACGTCTGGGGCCACCGGCCACCGTAGGTGCGAGCCTGTGGACGGTGAGTAATGTGCTAGCTCACCGTCCGTCCATCTTATGACAGGCCGTGTCAACGGTGCGTTCGTGTTCCACGCGCGCCTCAAGGAGATGTCAGCAAATCGGAAGGGGTCCGAGAGGGTCGATGCCGGCCAAGGCTGCGGGACTGTTCGAAAGAGAGTCAGTTCAGTCAGTTTCGCAAATAAACTGATTTGATTGAGATACCGTGGCCCTGGAACACAAAAGGCTAAGAAGGAAAATAGATAGGTTTTAGTCAGTACAAGTCTGACGCTCTTTCCCACTCCACGCAGAGCGGGAGGGGTCATTTGATGATTTGTCAACCGTGAAAAAAGGGGGTTTTCTTTGGAACTAATGATGCGATTTTTTTTGCTTTCACTAATTAGAAGCTACATTATTATCCCCGAGTGTCATATTGTCATTTATTTTTTCGTAAAAATGTTGTTTTATTTCAGGACTCAATGTGACGCACTCAAAAAAAGTTGATCGAAGAATTGTATAGTACGGGGGTCATAGAGCAATTTTGAAGTAAAGTTTACATTAAAAATTTGTATTCAAAAAAACACTTGTGATATAGTTGAAACTTTGACCCCCAATGTCTCCGTTACAAGAAAAAAGAAAACACCATGACGGGAAGAATAAGTTTTTTTTTAACAACACTTTTAGGCTACATTAGGGATGTTTTAACACCCATAATATAAAACGTTCCCATAAGATAATTTCCGACCATAACGCGAGTAAAGCCGCAGGCGAAAGCTAATAAGAAACAAGCGTGATGGATATGGAAATTCATGTTTCTTTTAGGATTTAAAGCTATGTGGTTGTATGTACAAGGCTTATTTCCGGAAAGCATTTAATTCCGGTTAGTCTCAACTAAAAAAGGTATGTATATGCTTGTAAGTACATGTTGTATGTAGATGTACATTTTAATTTTATCAATCTATGTTTATCAATTTTAATTCACAATGTATTGCAATTATGGAAATGTATAACATAATATAAATAAAACAGTGCATGTGGTGTTGGCCTGTTAGTAATTATTGCACTTATAAATGTATATTGTGTACCTTAAATGAAATGTAAGGTGTAAACAATTATAAGCTAACCTTAATAAATTAATGTGGGAATGAGATACTAACAGGGGGCCTAAAAAAGAGATATTCCTGGTGGTAAAACCCAACAACACTTTGCCGACCCGGGAATCGAACTAAGGACCTCATTCTTAGCAGTCGCGCTTTCGACCACTAGATCAAATGGACGGTAAGTTATAGTCCTTTAGCCGTAAGAAGGTGCGGATAACATCAGATGAAACGTTCCTTTTCAATTTTGAAGGTTACCCCAATTTACAATCATGACTTAATATTTTAGCTGCACTCTGAAAACCAGAGTCGTAAAATATGGTTTCAGTAATCTGCCCAGCCTTATACCAAAACCATCTTGGGGACGGCTTCCAGTCTAACCGGATGCAGCTGAGTACCAGTATTTTACATGAAGCGACTGCCTATCCGACCTCCACAACCCAGTAACTGGGTAATACGATACCCCTTGGTATGACTGGATGTCAGACTTTTAGCTATTGACTACTCGTAACGACTGTCAAAGATCTACAAATGACAGCCGGGACCAACGGCTTAACGTGCTTTCTGAGGCACGAAGGAAACTCGGTATGTAATTATGGTCACCCATCCACGGACTGACTACGGCAAGCACGGCTTACCCTTGAAGATCGACCCTTGCGGCTGATATTATTTAGCCACGAGCTCCTCAAAATTTGGAATCAGTAATAACTGTAGTAAATGTATTGAAAAGGAACGGTTCATCTAATGTCTCTCGCACCATCCTACGAAGAAAGGACTAAAGTATGGTCCATAATCCACCACTGTGGCCCACTGTGGGTTGGTCATGAGCTATAATCTCCTTGGTCACACTAGCCCCCAGCTGCAAGCATAAACTCCCGCATAATAACATTATTCACTCGCTTGACAAACTGTCCCAAGTCTGAATAAAGTTTCTTTAAGAGAAACTTAACGCCCGTAAAATTCTAGTAATTAAAGTAATGGTGGAAAATTATTTTCCCTAATCTTTTTTGATGGGGAAATCTCCCATCTAAAAATGTTTGCGCTTGTTAAATTGTGATAAATGTTATAAAGATTTCAGCGTTTTTTAGGTTTACTGTTCTGTGATTTGATGGTTCTTTGTAAATTCTAGTAAATTGGTCCTATAGTATTTTAGTTGCCATAAAATTATAATTTGTTCTGAATTTCGCTATGGATTTCCGTAGAGATAGATCGTCGATTTTCAGAGATTTCACCATCGTTTAGAGAATTTATTCTGGAAGGTTTGTGTGTATTTATGAAACTTTCATTTGTTAAAAAAAAAGAGTCGTTTATAAATGCATGTATTTACATTGGTTGAAATAAATAATTTCCAGTTTAATTTGAAGTTAAATTTTAGCCTGTCGATGTTTAAAATCGTGTAGATAAATGAAAGACGATACTTAATTTTAACCAGAAACTCCACAAAAGATCTGAAGTTTACGAAATCTACATCTTAAAGGAACGTAGTAATTATTTTTTTTCAAAAGGGTTAAATTAGTATTTACCCTGTGTTTGCCGCTCCCAATTAATATCTACCCTTTTTAAATTGAAAAAGTTTTAATTCAAAATTTTCAAACCTCCCCGGAAGTTTGTTCCAATTTTAAATAAATCGATCTAGTGTCGAATATCATAAGAAGCATCCGTAACTTTCTTCATCTGAGTAATTTCACTGACTTCGATTTTGTTCAGTTCTATTAAAAAAGTTTTTTTTTTGTTGTACCAAGCGAGTAATTGGTGGAAGGTTCTCGTTTCAGGAACAGATGCCTTAATGTAAAATTAAAACTTTTCTTGCTCAAATTTTAAGGTCCGCCTACTTTATCTTAATCGTTAATTACCTAATACCAACTCGTAATCTTCTTTAGAGTAGAGGCTCAAAGAGAAAACATAAAAAAAATTCGTTCTTTTACGTAAATATTTTTATTGGGTATCAGTGAAAGTTTTGTAACTTATAAATTGTTTTGTATTTTTTAAGCATAAAGTTGGTAGCGCAACTAGGATTTGTGTGATTTAAGTTTAAAAAATCGAGAGCTGTTTTGTGTTGCCAGATTTAACTTAACTAAGGAGGTTTCGAGTAAAATAAAAACGTTTTCAATTAAATGCATTCGACCTTTCAACGTCGGGTAAACAAATGGTACTAAACGGAAAAGAAAGCAATGGTTTTTTTTTGGCAAGGATAACGAATGATTTTACTCCTTGTAATGGAAAGTAATTAAATTCGTCGAAATCCGTGTAAAAGATATTTTAATTATTTCTTGGTTGGAAATGATGACCGTTACCACATCTGACTATTCGAAAAACTTTTTTTAATGTTGATAACCCTCTTTCTATTTTTTGTCTTAACACGTTGAACGTAATATGAAAAATCGAGTATTTCCATTCCGGCCACGGGGCTCACCGGTGAGCCTTATCTTACTGAACCATTCGAGCCACGGGGGTCACCCGTGAGCCGCGTGAGAGGTCCAACATAAATGCCCCACTACCACTTCCTACAAGCCATAGATTGCAGCTATCAAACAAAGCACGTATGGCAGTGAGCCGCATGGCCCTGTTTCCGAACTGTACGGCGTAGTTTTCAAATTCAATAAAGGCATATAGTTTTTATCAAGATTTTTGCAATGATGCTAAGGTAATTCTTAATCATTATTTAGCCAATAGAGGACTGGACTGGACCAACTGAACATAAGCTTATCCCAAACGTCGCCACTACAATCCATTCCGTGATTTTCGATTCGATTCCCGGGTAACAAGTGTGAATGGGTTTTTTCATTAGGAATTTCTCAGTGCAGCCCAGAGCGTGGAAGTTGGTGGTGTGATACTTTGGGAAAGTGACAAAACTTGTCCATTTCCATTGCGATAGCATCCGATGAGGTTCTACTGAACCTTTTATTGCATGTACTATTTGTTGTTCTTTCTGATTGACTTCACTCCATTCAGTGTCGAGAAGTAAGTCAAATTTTAATTGCACTAAAAATAGAAACAGCTTCTAAGCAGTATTATGTTGTTTGCGAAGATTAGAATAACTATTACGGTCACAGTAGTTGTACTATAATTGATCATAATGGCATATTGCGTGTTAATCATGCATCGGTTATTAGACATCGAGTTAGCTGCCTGTTGATCTCCAAACATATTCAAGATATCCATATGTAGTACCTAATGCAATATTGAATGTAAGTACACCCAAGCACCGATATAGCTGAATAAACTTTAGCACTGATGTTTGCCTAAATAAAGAACAGTATCACCAAAGCCAAGACAGTTTTTTTTAGGAACGAACTTAATTGAACTTATAATCGGAGAGCTAGGCTAAAATAAATGAAAATCCATCTAAATTAATATGAACTTAAAATAACATTCAAAATATAAACATAGACTAGGAGTAAGTAACTATTTAAAAAAACCTTTCTAAAATATAGCTTAAAGTTCATCCTCTTCCTAAAGAATTCAAACTTTTCAGAGTAGCACAGGTCAAACCGGACAAAGCCTTCCTAAGTTACATACCTCCGCTTACCTCAGATTGAGTCACCCCACGAAGTATTCCTTTGGTAAATATTCCGGAATCCTCTCCCTAACTAAAGGGCTTATTAATTCCGAGGAATTCTGATGTCCTTACTTTGAGTAGACAGGTAGGGAAGAGGTCACACAAAGGGCCATCCATTTGTATTGAGAGCTCTCCTCCTGTTAGCATAAATAATTCCGTCAATAGATGTAGGTACTTGTGCGTAATTGTTGGGAATTAAGAAAGTAAACGAAGGTTGTCAAGGTTTTTAAATATAAATTGGGATGTTTGAAATGGAAGGAAACGTTTCTTTGTGGGTGTGGAGAGGAAATTAGGGAAGTTGGAGCGAAAATTTCTTACCTATATTCGTTTCTTTGTAATTGTAACTTTGTGAAAAGGACACCGGGAAAGATGTTGTCTTTTGGCTCTTATAAAACTCATATATAATGTACAGAGACCTGAAACTTAAACTAAAAACGCTTATTAATTAGCTGCTATTTCTAAAGTAAAACAATGTGTAAAAGATAATTTTCAAACTTCGAACTTTATTAAGATATATTCACTTGAACAGCTTTAAGTTGTTACTATCACAAACATAAAAAGCTGACCTCACCAAAATAACTTAAACAAAATGTGACCTAGATTTCTCTAGAATACCAATTACGCCACAAAAAGTCATGCTACCACATTTTTACTACCTATAAAATTTCCCATTTATAAGCTGATTTTGCACGTAACCACACTACTTTCCGATCAAAACTTTCGCTGTTCCGAACACCAATTAACTGACACAAAACCATTTAAAGTACATAGGATCATTATTGGTTTCAGGTTGACCTGCCAGGATTTATTTATTGGCCATTTACGATAATAGTCAGGGAGAGGATGATAAAAATAGTATCTTTCATCTATTTTTTGTAAATTAATATTTTGAGAAATAAATCTGATCTTTTGATCAGACCCAAGAACAAAATATTTTTTGCTCTGAATAATTCTGTATCATTTAAATTAACTTAGCTCATCGCAGTCCACAGCTGGATATAGGCCTCTTCAAATCTGCACTAAAAGTCTACAAAACACCGTCTTCGTCTTTTACATCCATTCATTCTGATTATTAACAGTTGTTATCCCTATGAAGAGAATAATAGTAAAAAAAAGAAAGGCGAATAAGTTATAGGTACTAATATTGTTCAAAAGTAATTTTTTATGTTTGGATATAGGGGGTAATTAATCCGATTTCAATTTTGTTTTTACTAAAGGGAAAGAGAGCAGCGTTGGCCCAGTAGTGGCAGCCCCGACTGAGAGCTGCGGTGGCACAGTGGTTGGAGCCTCGACATACAAGCAGTAAGCCGTGGGTTCAAACCCAGGCAGGCGCATTACTTTGTATAATTTATTTCATTATAATTTATATAATTTATTTAATTTATTTCATATTCATCACCACTGCCCTCAAAAACGGTGAATGAAAACATCGTGAGGAAGTGTCTTAGAACTAAAAATTCGAAGACATGTGACATCTACCAACCCGCACCGAGCCCGCGTGGTGGATAACAGCCCACTCCCAATCATAGAGAGGAGGCCTGTGTCCCAGCAGTGGGAATATTTTATGCTTATGATGAAAGGGAACCTTTTATCCCCAAGTGTGACTATATTTTAAACTTTCCCGCGGGAAATTCCCGACCATAACAAGAACAAAGACGTAGGGTAAAACTAGAGCACTATAAACCACAACTGTAATTTAAGAACACTGCGTCTTTTCTACAAGTCTACAGAAACAAATAAGTCTGTATAACTCGATCACATCTCTTTATTTTCGATCACACATGCTCCCAGCCTAGAAGGGTATAGTTAAATTGGAATTTAACTTTGATATCATGTGCTGTGCAGTATTAACAATCAATTTCCTGTGTTTATGGTCCGGTTCTTCCTTTGACGTTCACCGGTTAAAGTTGATTTCCTGACCCATCGTCTTATGGGAAATTGGTTTGTCTAGCATGAAATTACATGAAAGTTGTAATGGGAACTTCAGATTTAGTAGTTTTTAAACAGTTCTGTTTACTTATCGTTGTTTCATTTATTTTATAGTTCATATTCCAACTTTATTTCTTCATCATCTTCCTAGCTTAATCTATATATATCCCGATATTTACTTATAAAATATTTATTTATACACCATTTAATTAAAGTGAGCTGAGAATTTGCTTATGTTGCAGGCATTAGTATGACAAAGGATTTTGCTCATAAAACACTCTTCAACATTTTTGACGACAAAAGCAAATTTAATAAAATCCAAAAGCTTTAATATTTTATGTTATATCTGTGTCATCATCATCTGCCTAGCCTTTTCCCAAACTATCTTGGGGTCGGCTTCCAGTCTAACCGGATGCAGCTGAGTACCAGTATTTTACATGAAGCGACGGCCGCTCAGACCTCCACAACCCTGTAACTGGGTAATACTATAAAGTAAGACTGGATTTCAGACTTCTGGCTTCTGACTGTTCGTAACGACTGTCAAAGATCTACAAATGACAGTCGGGACCAACGGCTTAACCTGCTTTCCGAGGCACGGAGGAAACTCGGTATGTAATTATGGTTACCCACCCACGGACCAACCTCGGCAAACACGGCTTAACTAAACTAGCTTAATTATTTAGCCACGAGCTCCTCATATCCCAACTTTATTTAGTAAAGATAATAGTAAATAGTATAGAAAAAAGAAGAATTAATTCAAAACATTTTACCTAGAAATTGTGATTGTCTCTGCAATTCGCTAATTTAAGAAGTCCTCTAGCTACAAAAGACTGACACAACGACTTTCAAAAGACAAAATTAAAAAACAAAGGCGAATTTACAATTAATTTTAAAATACATTGAACTTAATTTTATTTTTCTAACAGAGGCATATCCATCTAAATTATGAAAAATGATTGTTTTAAAATTATATTTGCATGCATTAGAAATTGTGTTAAATAATAAATGAACATAAAACGTCTGCGTGCTTTATTTAATTAGGTACTTTGGTTTATAATATGAGAAGTATTTACTGAATACCAATTTAGAACAATTTTATATTTAAATGTTAAAAAAAAAAAAAAAAACATTTATTATTTTAAAATGCTTTCAAATTTAAATAATATTTTTTTGAAATACTGGAATTAACTTTTTTGTTACATGTTATATAAATAAAACAGTTCTATCCACGTGGTTTTACCTTGAGTTTAGAGTTTATTAAATAGCACAAAATACAAAATGTTGAACTTCTAATACTTCGCTGATGTATACCAGCGCAGCTAAAGTTTTTGAACCTTCACTACAAAGACTGGTTTTTATGTGACAATATAAAAACGGCAATAAACGATAGTGTCTCCACTTACGGAAACTTTTTCATAGAGTTGCACAGACTGGCTCTGTTCCTGCGGTTTGCGAGTGTGATCTGCTATTTAATAATTGTCTACTATGCCATCAATAACACTTGCAACGGGATATTTACCATTATTATTATTTGTTTCGAGTTCCCGATATTTAGCCGCGGTTACAAACGCCATGATCACGGATAAACTGTAGTTATTGCTGTTGGGTGGGTGTTTATGTGCAGACAAATCGGTCTACTCTCTTTCTTGTTCGTTTTTTTGTGCTCCGTACCACTACCATTGTCACTCAAAACACTCCCTGTGCCTCTTATATTATCTACTATGCCTTATTTCTATACTTTAACGCTAAAATACCTTTTCCATCAATTATTTCTCAGTAATTGCTACGGAGTCTGGATAAGCGGTTGATGGCACTAGGCTCGCACACTACATGGGACGAAACAAAACTGGTAAATTGCGGGTATAGTTTTGTGTACAACCTTTGCCTAATTGTTAGGTATTACAGGCTTGATGTTATGTTATTTAGGTTGCCTGCTAAATTTTCAAATCCAAATAATTTCATAAATCGAATACCCATCCACGATAGCTCATATTTCAACTTGATAAATTGTCTGGAGCTCCACAATCAAAGTTTAACAGAATCTTGTAAGTGGGCTATGTAAACACGACTATGTTCGTCACGATATATTGAACATCAACTGCTTTTAGACATGCGAGGATGGTAGAAGTATGTATAGTAGTATTTTTGTAGGAAAACAAATAAGTTATTGGTGCATGACATTACAGTAAATTTGCAATGCAAGGTTCTCCTTGCATGTTTCTGGGTATACAATTTTTTTTTAATTGACATTCTACTCGCTGGATTCTGCCTCTTGTGTTAGCATGCCATGTAAGTAACAAATTATTGATTCTGATAATCGGGCAAGTATAACCACAGTGCCTTTTTAGATTTATTTGTACGTACTAACGTTTTCTTAAACATTTAACGTCTGAGAAGAAACATATGGTAAAGCAACCTAAACTTTGAAGCTGGCGCTGTGGTTGAACGATCGACTGCTGCGCTGCGTCTAACAATTATTTGGCTACAGATAGTTGTTCCGGGTCTGGCTGTTTGTGTATGTGAGTTTAAATGTTTGTAAACACTCCCACGCTACAGGAAAAATTCAGAGTGTGGGGCAACATTTAAGAAAAAGAGAAAAAAAAAGAAAATTAAATTAGTCAATGAGCCTGGTGCTCGATGGAGGAGCTCGTGGCTTAATAATAAAACAGCCGCTCGGGTCGAGTTTTAGGTTAAAGCGTGCTTGCCTAGGTTGGTCCGTGGATGGGTGACAACCCATTACATACCAGGAAAATGGTCATCGATGGATTAAAACATTGATATTATACACTAAACTTTTTCAAGCATAATCCTTACAAATATTTTTTTTCATAAATCAGTTTATTTCCACAATAAAAATAATATTTCATAATACTTTCGTCGGCTGGCTATCCATACAGACAGGTAAATGCTATTATATCCCTCATTGGTGACAATAGTGAATAAATATCAGTCATCTTGAATGCATTCTTTATTAATAGTGTTTTTGATTTTTTTTAATGATTCTTTAATTTTTTTGTAATTACTTCATAAAATGTACTAAAGTTTGTTTAAGCTGTTACAAATAGTTAACGTAACTGATTTCGAATTTTGTCACATAACAAAATGAAGTAACTGGCAAAATCCGATGTCCGCAGAGGCTTCGAATCTTCGTAAAAGTTTATTACGATCTTACTACTTATTATTTTCTTGTATTCACTTATCTAATGGCTTAATCAAACAATTAAACTTCAGCATCTCCGTAATATTTTGCTCATCGTCGCAGCTACGAGCGTAGCACAATGACTACGCGCTGCGTAGCATTATACTGTCGTAGCAAACGTAGCACTCGTTTTTTTTTTTTTTTTTTTTGGGAATGGCATCTCGCAGTTCAACCTAGGAGGTTGTCGTCTGCTTAACCGGACTATCCTGTGGGTGCCTTAAGAGTAAGGCCTCCAGCCAGGGCATAAAACTTACAAACTAAGCGACTACACGCTAAGGGCACCCCCTGTGGGGTACGAGCCTCGGCTTAGGGCGTCGCTGGGGGAGGACTGCATGGGGACAGGCTGGATCTGAATGATATCATTATTTAGGGGCTGATTTAAAACTACTGGCACAGCATCGCGGGCTGGCTCGAGCGAGGGTCGGGGAGGGCATGGACCGGGACGTCGCGACGGACCTCGACGGCGAGGTCGGAAAGACGGCGGTTTGTGTCTAAACTTTTTAAGAGTGCTAGTCTCTTTGCTACTCTCCTGGAGGAGGGTGATAGCATCATCGGGAGTGACGAGGGTATGCCGAGGACGGCGTACTGTACTAATGCGCGAGGGTTCGTAACGGGCGGCCGCTGCGATCAGGGGATTACGGTGTTTAATGGCGTTATCGAAGAAACGCTTCGAAAGACGTTTCATAAACTGAAGGAGCGTAGCACTCGCCAAATAACTATACTTATATATATTATACGCAGCAATTTTGTGTGACGTCAGAATAACACTGAACTCAGCTAAAACTAGCCGCACTTAATAATAAATCGGACTGAGGACTGACAGAATTCTAATCCGACCCGAAATAGTGACCCATTCTTTTTGTTCTACTTAAGAAGATTAATCCTTAGTCCTGTCTTATTTTTTGTTATCTCCACTATGACTATTTAAGAGACTTTTTTTGTAAAGAAATAAAAAACGTTCGTGCAGGTTTTCATCAAGAGTGAACCTCAATTTTACGTTATGAAATTAAGGGACACCAAAATAACTTGCTTTATTGAATAAAACCCTGAACACTGGAAGTAATAAGTTTTGTAAAGAATTTACTAAGCATCGGGAAATTTCTAAGCCCTGAAGGAACGGGATTTAATATTTGCGCAATATAACTTTGTTTAACCTTTAAAATTGATTCTATGTTTTAATAAAAGTATATAAGTACGTACTTATTTTTTATAAAGTTTATACACATATACAACATAATATATTAAAGCTTTTGGATTTTATTAAATTTGCTTTTGTCGTCAAAAATGTTGAATGACAACAATATTCTATGAGCAAAATCCTTTGTCATACTAATGCCTGCAACATAAGCACATTCTCAGCTCACTTTAATTAAATGGTGTATAAATAAATATTTTATAAGTAAATATCGGGATATTTATTAAATTTTCGGTAAGCTCATCAACGGTACCTGGGAAATTGAGACTGAAAATAAAAATATCCAATTAGTGGTCAATGAACAGCTGAACCGTCAAATGTAATTAGCGGTAGGTGGTCGCTGGATGCTGCGAAGAGCGATTGTGGTCGCTACCATCGAGGTACCGTGCAATGTGGCAAGAAAATCGCTTTTTTATTTTATACCGTTTTGCAAGCGATATTTGCAATTAAAGGGTTGAATTTAATCGGTATTTATTTCAACTTTAAAAGTGGTTATCATCGTCATTTGTTGTGGATAATCTTTTTTATTTTTTTTAATGCAAGAGTAAGTAGTGTCATTGATATTTATTTTTAATATTGTAGATATTCCAATATTAATAATATTGTTCTGTATGGTGTCGGACGTAAAGAATAGCACCATACCCTGTCTTCCCGTGGATGTCGAAAGAGGCGACTGGGACTTGCCAGAGAATGGGCAGCAGCGTTCTCTGTGCTTTTGTAACAACCGTGCTGCGATCGCCAAACCGCCTGCCAAGCGTGGCGATTATGGCAAAACCCCCCTTATGTTAATGTGGCGTTGGGGGAGGCCTATGTCCAGCAGTGGACGTCTATCGGCTGAAATGATGTATACCTAATATTGGAACATCTATCATATTAAAACAACATTTAATGTCTGATGTTAAGTTTTCTGCTTAATTAGTAAAAAAAAACAATCTATAAATAAAAATATTTGTACCGTTCAAGTAGGTTAATCTTAAAGGAGTCTGCCCACTTCACCATACCAACCATGACCGTGCTATGAACGTATCAGGCACGGAAAGAAACATGACACAGACTACTTTGCCTACTAGAACGTGTCAATAGCGCATTATACCCGTTTATAATGGGTTTAGAACAGCATCAACATCATATGCGGCTAAACCTTATAAAAGTATGCCCACTGCACCGTTCCGTCACCGTCGCGCGCCATGCATGGAGCGTCAACAATTGTCGGCGAAAATGTTTTACTGGTGCCGATACGCTACGTGCATGGCACGCGATTTTGTTGGTCATTGATGAAACGGTCTAGAACGGCAAAGTCTGATTAATTTCTATACAAAGAATATTTTTGTGTAATACGTTCAAAGCACGCTCATATTGTATTGTGTTACATCTTTGTATTGTATTGTATGTTAGTTTAGGTTTATTTACATCTTTTTTAGAAAAATGAATCAAAAAGCGTTTTATTTTAAAGCTTAATTAATGATCCAGCATCATTGAAGCGTGAATTGCAATCAGTGTTGTAACCACATCAATTAGCTAATGTGGTCGCGAATCAAAAGAGAAAATGTTTATTATTATTGCATTTGAGGGTCATTTTTTAGGGTTCCGTAGCCAAATGGCAAAAAACGGAACCCTTATAGATTCGTCATGTCTGTCTGTCTGTCTGTCTGTCTGTCCGTCCGTATGTCACAGCCACTTTTTTCCGAAACTATAAGAACTATACTGTTGAAACTTGGTAAGTAGATGTATTCTGTGAACCGCATTAAGATTTTTACAAAAATAGAAAAAAAAACATAAATTTTGGGGTTCCCCATACATAGAACTGAAAACCAAAAATTTTTTTTTAATCAAACCCATACGTGTGGGGTATCTATGGATAGGTCTTCAAAAATGATACTGAGGTTTCTAAAATCATTTTTTTCTAAACTGAATAGTTTGCGCTAGAGCCACTTCCAAAGTGGTAAAATGTGTGTCCCCCCCCCTCTAATTTCTAAAGTAATAGTAGGAATATTCTGAAAATATTTAGGATTATAGAACGTAAAAAAAACTATCAACGAAAATTGGTTTCAATAAGATATGATGTTTAGTTTTTGAGATATGGGACTTTTTCATCAAACTGCAGCAGTAACTTTGTTTTTCATTAACATACTACGAAAAACCAATTTAGTTTTGCGGTTGAGTGGAAGTTTACTAGCTTAGACTACTAAACAATGAATGACAGTTCAAAATATTGTTTGGGGCTATGGAACCCTGTGTGCGAGTAAGACTCGCACTTGGCCGGTTTTCGTAGTATTGTGGTCTGTTTAATTTTTAATTGTACGTTATTTTTTGGAAAGTATTTTGTTTTTGTTGAAGTATCTTTTTCAGAAGAGGTCTAGGCTAAAAGCATGGTCGCCGTCGCCAATCGCCGCTACGAGGACACGGTGGTGCTTAGAACAAGCGGAGCAGAGCTCCACGGTGTCCTAGCTACACTGTCCTTAAGTGTCATAGTCTACTCGTATATTTTAACGTTATTTCAAACCGTAACGAGAGCAGAGCCGCGGCCAAAAGTTAGTACAGAATATTTTCAGCACACAAATAACGTTATGTGTAATATTTATATTCAGAAAAAATAATTCGTATTTGAGTTTCATTTAATATTGACATGCTGTAATTTGATATAAAAAGACTTAGTTGATTTTAAAAGCAATAACCATTTATTTTGTTTTAAGATTTTACATAATATTTCATTTAAATTAATGCCAAAACATTTAAACGTAAATAAAATAATATGCATACATTAATCATAAATTTAATTCATTTTATAAGATTAATGTATTGTTATTCAAAACTATGACATTTAACTGCAAAAGACAAAGCCTCAACCTCTTTGAAGATAAGAAAACCATTTAGTATAATTAAGATAACTTCAGTTACAGGGGTCACTTGAGAACAATATATTTAAGAAATCATAAACAATGGTAAAGGACCTTTGAAGTTAAGACTTTTGTTTAACTAAAGATGCACTGTCACGTCATGATTGTTTAATTATAAAACTTTTGTGCTTTGATTTAGAAATAAAAAATAAATAAACAAAAAGATTCTAAAAATAGGTGTGACGTCATTTGGTTGTTTTTTTTTGTATTCATGAAAAATAACTAATGGTCGACTGGTAGAGAATGCCATTGGAATTAAGCCCGCGTCTGCACATTATTGTGCGCTGCAAGTATTAAACAAATAAAATAGTCCACCATCTTTGGGAGTCCGCCATATTAGAATGACGTCACTTAGCTAACCGTGCATTGTAATCAAAACTAAATGTAGGTTTATGCAAAATTTCAGCTCAATTGGTTCGAGAAAAGTTTTTTAAAATTCAGTCGATTTGACGTAAACAAACACACAAAATTGTAAGGTATAAAAGCTTGTAAAAGACTACCATATTCGCTTTCTAAATACAGATTAAAATTATTTAGAAAATCAAGCTAGGAGTACTCTACAGAGGGAGATTTCATTAGTGATTAATTAATCTAGTCAGCCTTTCTTAATCCACTGTTGGACATAAACCTATCCCAAATCGGGAGATAATACCCTGTTCTACGTCCTCCGCTTCCAGCGAGACCCAGCGATCCTTTTCAGCTTGTACCGACGACCTGTAAAAGGTGACTGGATCAGGGATAGTCAATATTAAAAACTGTAGGAAAATCTCAAGTTTTGGAGGAAAACTCATTCTTTCGCAGTATTTTCGAGTTTTGTCAAAAGGCACCGTCAAGGAGATTGGCTGTCGGTGTCAGTCAATGTCAGACGTCAATTCAATTTTTGACAACCTCACGTGTCGATAGACAAATAAATCAGGGAAATATTTTCAGATTTTCCTTGTTGCGGGAACAAAAAACCTTTAATTTCCGAATGTGTTTGTACGATACTTCAAAGTTGATAAAGCCTTTTGCAAATAAAACATGAAATAGAGCTTAGGAATCATTAAAATCACCTTAAAATTACCAGTCACTAAACTCTTTTTATATTTCATACTAGCTGTTACCCGCGACTTCGTACGCGCTAGGTTCGTGATTTGCTTAATATAAGTCTTTTAGTCAGGAGGTTCTTGATTCCAATGTTTTGTTTGAAATTCGTTACCAGATGTCTCCAGTATTAATACAATCTGCCCAGTCTTTTCCCAACTAAGTTGGGAACATTCAGTCTAACCGGATGCAGCTGAATACCAAGATTTTACATGGAGCGACTGGCTATCTGACCTCCACAGCCCAGTTAGTACTGGGTTATACGACACCTCTTGGTAAGACTGGTTGTCAGACTTTCGGGCCACTGACTACCTGTAACGACTGTCAAAGATCTACAAATGACAGCCGTGACCAACGGCTTAACGTGCTTTCCAAATCACAATAAAGTCGGTACGTAATGGGTGGTCACCCATCCATAGACCAACCTAGGCAAACGCAACTTAAACTGAAGATCGACCCTAGCGAGCTAAATTGATTTTATATGATTATTTTCGTTTGAAAGAACTTGCTTCAAGTGTGATCTCCTATTAATTTGTGAGTAAAACTTCGAAAACCGAGTATAACTCCTCAATATATACGAACACGCTACCGACTGTACTATAAAAAAAACCGGCCAAGTGCGAGTCTTACTCGCACACAGGGTTCCATAGCCCCAAACAATATCTTGAACTGTCATTCATTAGTTAGTAGTATTAGTTTTAAACTTCCACTCAACCGCAGAACTAAATTGGTTTTTCATAGTATGTTAATGAAAAACAAAGTTACTGCTGCAGTTTGATCAAAAAGTCCCATATCTCAAAAACTAAACATCATATCTTATTGAAACCAATTTTCGTTGATAGTTTTTTTTACGTTCTACAAACTTAAATATTTTCAGAATTTTCCTCCTCTTACTTTAGAAATTAGAGGGGGGGGGACACACATTTTACCACTTTGGAAGTGGCTCTAGCGCAAACTATTTAGTTTAGAAAAAAATGATATTAGAAACCTCAATATCATTTTTGAAGACCTATCCATAGATACCCCACACGTAGGGCTTTGATGAAAAAAAAATTTTTGGTTTTCAGTTCTATGTATGGGGAACCCCAAAATTAATTGTTTTTTTTTCTATTTTTGTGTGAAAATCTTAATGCGGTTCACAGAATACATCTACTTACCAAGTTTCAACAGTATAGTTCTTATAGTTTCGGAAAAAAGTGGCTGTGACATTCGGACGGACAGACAGACAGACAGACAGACAGACAGACAGACAGACAGACAGACATGACGAATCTATAAGGGTTCCGTTTTTTGCCATTCGGCTACGGAACCCTAAAAAGGTGATGTTGAAAGTTGATGTCGATCAACTTTCATTATGAAACCCCCCTAAGGATAGAATTTCCAAAAACGTAAATAGTGACTTTGTGCATTCATGCCTCTTTACGCGGGGTTTTACTGTTCGCGCGAAAGGATAAAGAGGTTAAAAATTACAAATATTCTCCTAAACTTAACCTTTAACCCGACATTAATTCCACTTGGGGGGTGGAATTTCCAAAAATCCCTTTCTGCCTTACTAAGAACTTACTTGCGAGATTTCAAGTTAAATAGGTCAAAAGTGGTAGTTAGTAGTTCTTGAGTGGTTTATCGGTGAGTGAATAGTATAGCGCTTTCATGTATAAATGAAAGTATTATTATGTCCTTATCCAGATCATGACCTGGCTTGTGGCTTTGATCCAAATCCGTTCATCAGTTAAGGCGTGAAAAAGTTAAAACAGACTGATAGATGCTGTTAATATACTGTATCGTTGGTCTAGTGGTCGCAACTACTGAGTATGAGGTTATGAGGTGGTTTCGATTCCCGTGTCGGGTAATCTTTTATTTTGGTTTTCGACCATTAATTTCTGACCACAAAATCGCACGGAGAAAAGATTGTAAGACTATGGGGGAGCCCTTGGCCCAGCAGTCATTTTGATGAGATTCACTATTTAGCTTTCCTGAGAGACATGGACAGTGACAGTGACAGGGAAGTGAAACAGGGAGACGTCATATCTCCGAAACTGTTCACCGCTGCACTGGAAGATGTATTTAAGGTTCTGGACTGGAGAGGGCTAGGCATCGATGTCAATGGCGAGTACATCTCTCACATTCAATTTGTCGACGATATAGTGGTCATGGCTGAGACCATAGAGGACCTCAGTACAATGCTCGATGACCTCAGTGGATCGTTCGAAAGAGTGGGTCTTAAAATGAACATGGAAAAAACCAAAGTCATATTGAATGCCCATGTAACACCCACTCCTATCAAGATCGGAGACTCTACACTCGAAGTTGTAGACTATTATGTCTACATGGGACAAACGGTCCAGTTGGGTAGGTCTGACTTCGAGAAAGAGGTCAACCGTCGAATCCGACTCGGCTGGGCAGTGTTCGGGAAGTTGCATGATATGTTCTCGTGCAGTGTCTCAAGACGAAAGTCCATGACCAGTGTGTGTTGCCAGTGATTACATACCGGACCGATTGGGTCGCCCACATTGGGCCTCATCAGAAAGCTTAAATTCACTTAAAGGTCAATGGAGAATGTTATGCTCGAAGTTTCCTTGCGTGATCAAATCAGAAATAAGGACATTCGCAAGAGAACCGCGGTTACCCCAAAGTTCCGGTAGCCCGAAGAATTGCCAAATTTAAGTGGAGGTGGGCAGGGCACATTGTTCGAAGAACGGGATGGCCGATGGAGCCGAAAAGTTCTGGAGTGGCGACCATGAATCGGAAGACGTTGCGCTGGAAGGCCTTCCACGAGGTAAACCGATGGCCTGGTGATGGTTGCGGGGATCCTCCGGATGCAAGTCACACGGGATCTGTCGATGTGGCGACACTTGGGGGAGGCCTATGTCCAGCAGCGGACGTCTTTCGGCTGAAATGATGAATGATATTACTTTCTTACTAAATAATTAAAAATTTACGAAAACAAAACTATATAAACTAAAAGGGCTGGACACTGGTACTGTCGCTGTTGCCACGGGGAAGCTCAAGCAGCTTTAATAAAGTAATCTTATCGGTAACTACTTATATTTTCGAGTCGTTGGGAATTGGAGCTGGAATTGGACCGTGGGACCGTGAGATCAGAGTACTCAATGCTCACAGTCTTTTGAAAGAAATTTCTAAATGCATAACTTACGCTTTCCGTGATCAAAGAGCTGGCTTTTACTTCGGCCAGAGGCTAAATGATTGTTTAACTATAGTTTTAATGGTTAATGATAACTAAAAGGATGTATAACACTATTTGGTAATGATTAGGAAGTCTTAAAGCATAAAAAAACAAAATACCTACTTACAAAAAATGAAAACCGGGTGGGGATCGAACCATGGTTACTTTTGTAAATAATACAGCATCAAAAATTAAAAAAAATAAATAAAACAATAAGTTCATATTGGCTGAGGTTTGATCCTGCAACCTATGACTCACAGGTCAACCGTTAAACCGTCAAGCTATTTACTTCGGTGACAATTGTTCTAAAATAGCCGATCTATTCTAATGTTTGTTATGACAGTTGTCAGTTGTCAATCAGTTGAGGAATATGAACAAATTGCAATATTGCTCACCTCCCAATGTTATTAGCGTGATAATATATAGCCTATGTCCTTCCCAAGGTTTAAATCTATCTTCTTGCCAAAATCCATTAAGATCCGATCAGCCGTTTAGTCGTGAAAAGGTAACAAACAAACAAACAAACAAACATACAAACAAACAGAGTGACTTTCGCATTTATAATATTAGTATGGATTTAATCTAAAATCGTGACGTAAAAATCGTATATATATTATATAAAGTTTAATCACATTATAGCCCAACGACAGGCGATGAAACCTTTCATATAGCTGGCTGGGTTGCACAGAAGTAGCGGGATTATTCTCTGTTCCGCCTGAATAAGCCATGACGATATTGCGCCATCGGATACTAAGAGCAAAGCCGCGGTACTAGCTAGTATTTTATTAGTCCAGTAAGCTAGTACTGGCAGGTAACGATAATAGCTTAGGGTTGGTGGTTTTGGTTTTTCGTAAACGCTGCAACGTTTAAAAAGTTTTTAGTAGCGGTAGGGTAGTGGTTTGGATAATTAACATTATTATCGACATTTTTTGAAGTCATCGTCATCTGCCTAGCCTTTCCCAAACTATTTTGGGGTGGGGTTGGCTTACTTTTAAATGAAGCGACTACCTATCTGACCTCCACAACCCAGTAACTGGGTTATACGATTCCTCTTGGTAAGACTGGATGTCAGACTTTCAGCTTCTGACTACTCGTAATGACTGTCAACGATCTACAAATGACAGCCAGGACCAACGGCTTAACGACATTTTTTGAAGGATAGTGATATTTTGCTTTACAACCTTCTCTCTGGATTACACTAGAGCAACGGGCTGATTTGACCAAAGTCTGTTATTCTACTCGCTACTACCCCACACCTACTACTACCCCTTATAACATGGGACTTTAAATAACTGGCGTAATGTAGGTGAACAATTAGATACACCTCTGCCTAACCCTAGGGGGGTCGCAGGCGTTATGATGAATCAAACAGCAATCTTTTTTTTTTAATAAACTAATAGTCCGGGCGTATACTATACAATAACCTCTGCAAATCGGCTCTGTACCTAGGTCATAAAAGTTTAGTCGAATTCTCAAACTAAGTTCTATGTTGCCAGAGTCTGGTATAATGACGACAGCCAATCAGCAAATGCACTTGAAATTTGAAAAAAAAACTGTCCTGCTGATGCGGTTCTAACCGAAAATTTTCAAAAAAAAAAAAACAAGCTGAGTTGACGCATCGCAACTACCAATTGAAATCCGTTGGTCTACACGTTCGTGTAGCGTACTGTTGGTCAAACAAAAGCTACGTACGAGTGACAACGTGATCGCGTCACGTACATCACTACGGCATAGTTTATAAACATGGGAGTGGATATTGTTCCAGGTTTTATGTAGACGTTTCAGATTAAAAAATAAAATGACTTCTAATATTTCTAGCGCTTCCTATTTTACCGTTTGCGTCAATATCGTTCGAGTAGTTTTTGAGTTAAACCGTAACAAACAAACAAACAATCAAATCTTTCCTCTTTATAATATTAGTTTAGATTAGATAACCTCTGAACACAACCTAAAGACATGTAATGAATGAAGACACAATTAGGCAAAATATGTATGAAATGATAAATGTAAATTATCAAATCTTTGTGGTAAAATAAGATCAAACTTTTGTTAAATAATAAATATGATTAAATAATTATTAAAGTTTTTTTTTTTTTATCTTAATTATTACTAAAACGAAATAGAAAAATATTTTATATTAAAAAGAAAAAAATCATGACGAAAGGCACAGTCATGTCCTCCCTAAGTTTCGAACGTTCAATCTTATGCACTTCAAGCGGTCTTGAAACCTCTGGTCTGTTTAAACGTTGAGTAACTTGTAGTAAATGTTAAGCCTATTATTGTATTGTCATTATACCCACTAAAAGAAGTATTAACGTTTTATTCGAAACAAATATAATATTTAAAACGGAGTTCAAAAAATTAATACTAACTTAATAGTAAAATGTTTTTGCAAAATACGAAAACCAACTAAGCCCAACACAGATTTAAACGCACATGTCTTTTGGAGGGGGTAAGCACTTAATGGAGCCGTGTGTTCCACAAAATTTAAAACAACCAATATTCTTTAATGTCGTTTAGTGTTTTACAATAACAATAACTGGAAATCATAAGAAATAGTAAACATGGTACCTAAATAGTCTTTAGTGTCAAAAATAGTGTTAGTGTATGTGAGAATGATGTAGAAATACGGGCAAGTTAAAAGCGTCCAGAGTAAAAGACGAAATCAATAGTTCTAAAATAAAGTTTTAAAATAAAATAATTAAAATAAACCGTGGCAGCTAAGAGATGACCAGTAACAACTGACAGCGCCCGTTCACGAACATCACGCATGTATCAGCCATCATTCAACTCAACTGTATTGAAGGGAACTAAATGACCCGACACACCCGCCACCATCAGCGTGACATTTAAGTGAGCATGACATTCACTCAACCGCCAGGATAAATTCGCGTCAATGAAAGATGTAGGTACTCAGTAAATGTTGGCTTTACAGTACATAGTTTTCACACATGTGCTATGCAATTATATAATACTAAGAGATTGAATCTATACAAAGCAAAGATATTTATACAATCTTCTGCAGCTTCCACAATAACTTCACCTGGTAATTTGATAGCCCCTATGGTTATGGAGCAGGACCAGCATTGAGCCAAGCATTTTTATCACCAATGTAATCCCCCAACTTATAATATGCTTGCCTACATAGTGTGCGCTTTATCCAAGATTTGAATTTCGTTTCATTCAGTTGTTGAATGGGGGGAGGTATTTTATTGTAACATTTTAAACAGTACCCCATGAAAGAGGAGTCTACTTTAGCTAATTTTAAACCTGGCTGAACTAGTTGGTCCCTGTTTCTAGTTTTATAGTGGTGCCGGTCACTTCTTTTACTAAATAAATGCAGATTTTTCCTAACGTACATGATATTTTCATAGATGTATTGACAAGGTACCGTCATGATGTTAATTTCCTTAAACAGTTCTCTTAGAGAATCGCACCTACGTAGATTATATATGGCTCTGATAGCTCTTTTCTGCAGAATAAATATAGACTCGATGTCTGCAGCCCGTCCCCATAGTAAAATACCGTATGACATAATGCTATGAAAATAACTAAAATACACTAGTCTCGCGGTATCTACATCAGTAAATTGATGGATTTTCCTGACAACATATGCTGCTGAACTCAGCCGTCCTGCAAGAGATGTTAAATGAGAACCCCATTGTAGCCTTGGGTCGAGCGTGATCCCCAAGAAAACAGTTTCATCGACAAATTCAAGTTTCTCTTGATTCAATACTATGTCACAATCACTAGTAAATCACTGAGTAAATCTTATGCACTTAGTTTTTTCCCATTTAATACTAAATTACTAGCGGTAAACCAGTTATGGACTTGCATTAGAACAATAACAATAAACAATTTTCTAAACCTTCAAAATCAACGAAAACAACCCGAAGGTAGCTAGATCACTTCACAAAAACATAATAAAACCAACCAACTAATTAACACAAAAAAATGGGAACACAGAACACACAATCTTAATTAATCAATTTAATAATCGCACACACATACGGTACGACCCTTTCACATACATAGTACAGAAGTAGAAACACGTGACCTACACCTGTACGGCTTTCATTGTTTATTTTTATTGCCGGGACCAAATTCACGCCCAAATAAATGTGAAGTAAAACCTCCGGGACGTTAATTAAGTTCTTGGCTTTTACGGCCCCTTTGCTGCCTGCGGTGTTACTGGTAATGAGTATTAGGGGGTTAGAGAATGCCCGTATCGGATGTGTGGCTAAGACATTGTGACTGGAAACCAATCGGGCTTGACTCGCGTTTGGGAGACCGCTGTGGGGATTAAAGCTTTTTCTGCTGTCGGCTTGCCAAAAGGATGATTAGTGGGCGTGTTTTTTGTTAATAGGGTTGACTGGATTGAGCTCATTTTCTGTGATGGTCAGTGGAGTAATTTAATCCTGTGTATAGACACACTACTTTTTCAGATGTGGGTGCAGTAACTTGAGAATGCCAGATGTTACGATTCTTACAAGTTTTCCTTTCGAGTCGCCAATGTATACATCTTCTTTTTCTACGTGTCGCTGGCACGACATTTTTTATATTTTGTTAGCCCCTAATTTCGCCACTTCCACCGCGTGGTTAGTGGCAGTGCTTACGTAACTTAGCCTTATATTTTGGAGCTAAGAGGGATGGATAGGCTCCACTTAACGAGGTTGTAGTAACATCTTTCCACATCAGTCCGGAGACTGTTCAAGGACTACCAGGTGGACAACGGAAGGTTAGACCCTGCAGGAAGATACTCACTTGGTAGTAATATTTTTCTTCATCATCATCTGCCTAGCCTTTTCCCAAACTATCTTGGGGTCGGCTTCCAGTCTAACCGGATGCAGCTGAGTACCAGTATTTTACATGAAGCGACTGCCTATCTGACCTCCACAACCCAGTAACTGGGTAATACAATACCCCTTGGTAAGACTGGATGTCAGACTTTTAGCTTCTGACTACTAGTAACGACTGTCAAAGATCTACAAATGACAGCCGGGACCAACCGCTTAACGTGCTTTCCGAGGCACGGAGGAAACTCGATATGTAATTATGGTCACCCATCCACGGACCGACCTCGGCAAGCACGGTTTAACCTTAAAGATCGACCTGGGCGGCTGTTATTATTTAGCCACGAGCTCCTCAATTCAATATTAATATTTTTCTTCATATTCATATTAATTTATTTTGCATTCCATATTGTAAAAAAGATGTTACAAGGGGCTTAAAGCTAGGTACATAAATATGGACCCTGTAAGGGAACAGCAAAGTAGGAAACTGATATTCATGCATGATATTCATGCATACACGATGGTTTCTGAGTACCTGCTACGCACCAGACTATTATAAAGGCGATCAATAAAAAGTATATCTAGTTAGTTCGGCAGTTTTTTTTCCCAATGTTCTGTTCATTGTTAAAACAAATTCAGAAACGGCCAGGAGGCCTACCATGACCGTTAACAAAACAATCTTGTTGCAGGAACGTTTTGTTTCAAGCTTAAATTAATATTACTTTGTTTCATACCATGAGCTCAACAAAACAATCTTGTTTTACTCCTGCTAAAAGAACGAATGATTTAAAAGATTTGTGTTTTCCCTGCAACAAGATTGTTGATGGAAGACACAATAAGCAATATAAACTGTATAGCGCTGTCTCTATCTTAAAACCCCTCTGCTAGGTTGAAGTAGTGCTGCCAACCTAGTGGATTTTCCACTAAAACTGGTAGTTTTGACACCCCTTTTAGAGACGATATATTTTAGTGATACGTGGATTTTCTACCGGTTTAAAATAATTCAATTTCAATGACTGAAAATGCGATCACTCAACCGCTAGACCACGTTTCGGTATACTATACGGGGTGTATGGGACACCGACGCGAAAACGCTTACGACGTACTCAGTAGGTACATCATTCAGAACCCCCCTATAGAAAATTTTCATCGGTAATTTAAAAAAAAACTGCTGGGCCCTACTATGACCTCTTAGAGCAGTCTTATTTTAACCTTACTTTGCGTTTTCGCACCATCACCTCAAATCAAATCATCTCTGCCTCAAATCTTGCGGGCAACGGGGTGGCAGCGCCGGCGGCGGCGCGGGAGCGGCAGGATCTAATGCGTAAAATCAAATGGACCGGCCGGCGGGCCTTGAAAACAGCGACGCGGCAACGGGCAACGAGCGGTGCACTCAAGCGGAGATCGCCCGCGCCGCGCCGCCGCCGCCCCGCAGACTGCAAGATTCGAGGAAGAGGCCTGCTAGTACTAGCAATTTTGATGACGTCACCTCAAATAATTCATTCAATTGGTACCATGACGTGTCTTTTGACACCCAGCAAGAATGTTTTTACGTCAAATTGCAGGAATGTTTGACAGTTCAAAAAAGTTGTTCCGAGACGACTTATATATTATTGTTGTACAAATTATACTTAAAAAATGTATTGTCGTGATATATATTGCATTAAAAACGTATTTATTTACGCGTGAGGGGTGTACTACACACCTTTGCAGAATCCTTCGAGAGGTACAGGCGTGATGTTATGGTGTGGTCAACTAGTCGATTGGATAGTATTTCTAGCAATATCAGTGCATCTTTATCATTATGATATCAGCCAAAAAACTACTGCTGCTGGACGTGGGCATGTCCCATGCATCGCTACATCGACCGATCTTGTAAATCTCGCATTCAGTGAATTCCCGCCACGTTTGCCAGGTCACGGTTTTTGGAAGTGAACACAGATGGCAAAGGTACGCGAAAGTCGCGTCACTTGAGGCTTGTATAATGAATGTAGTCATTTTAAATAAGACAAAATGTACGCAATGGATGGATATTCAAAGTTAGAGCACAAAGCAGCTCATCAGGCAGGACTATGCCAAATTGTGTGTGATAAACTGATACCTAATAATAGTTTGTATTACGTCCTAAACAATGTTGTGAAAATTTTACTGTTGCTATAACTTGTATTGCTTGAGTATCAATAAACCTTTACCATTATACCTGTGTTTGTTTGCATGCTTGTACATAACGGTGCTGAGTACTATGATGATATATATGTTATGATGATAACTAATTAAACCATTAGCATCCACAAGAATAATGACGTGTGTCTGTATTACAACATGAAGAAGTCATGTGTTGTTGATATAGATTATAACCAGTGTTACTGATAATCAATATAGTTTTACCATTTAGGGCATCCACTCCACTAAAACTCGTTTGAACATTCTCAAGTCATCTACAAACTCTTACGCACAGTCATCCATCCACAGTCCGACAAATGCCTAGATCCAAGGATTAAATAAAACCAATAAAGCTACAATTAGTTTATAATCAGAATTCTTTATTATACAATTTAAAATATAGATTAATGACTCGAAGATCAGTCCACAATCGATTTTCCTGGAATTATTTCAACGAGCTCATGCTTCCTCCATGGTGTGGTTTCTAAGAAGCATCGATGCAGCTTCAATGATTCTACATTGGTTGGTCTTTCACTCTCATAGGAAGAATCTCAATGTTCGTAGTATTCCACGTTCACGTTAAGGTTTTTATTCCAAGCCAACTTTGCAAGCAAGTAAGGCTAACACGAATACAAATTTTGGATAATACTGCATCTTCTTATGGCGCGGTAGGTAGTAGCATATTAAAGTCCAACATTATAACAGAACAGAATCAAATTTTCGAAAAAATGTTCTTAGTTTTACAATCACAGCACACAAGTAAACACTATTATTTAATTTTAGATTTAAAAGCAGATATTTTATTAGATTTTTGTTGATACCCACTGACAAGTATAAATGACATAATGAACTGACATGGATGTCACTATTTTAAGAAAAAATATAATAATACCAGCCAGTTTTAAAATCCCTGTTCCGATTCCGCTCATGTTATAATTAAGGCCACAACTTAATTTGAAACATTTTCGTACTTTCTAAAGAAAAATCTTCAAAGATTTTTATAGGTTTTATGTTTTTTATTAAATGTTTATCATAAACATAAAATATTGATGCGAAATAATATTTTTAATGTTAATTAAAGTTATTTTTGGCTTCACGACCATCGACTTCAGTACTTCGACATACGATTCGGACCGCTTATTTGTGAAAGAGATAGCGCTATGCAGTTTATATTGCTAGTTGTTTCTTCCATGTGATTGCAGGGAATAGACAAATCTTATAAATCGTTCATTCTTTAGCAGGAGTAAAACAAGATTGTTTTGTTGAGGTCATGGTATGAATCGAAAGTAATATTGAAACAAAACGTTCCTGCAAAAAGATGGTTTGGCCCATGGAAGACACTAGCAATATAAACTGCATAGCGTTGTCTCTTTCACAAAAAAGCGATCCGAATCGTATGTCGAACTCCGTATTGGTGTTAGCCTTACTTACTTGCGAAGTTGGCTTGGAATAAAAACCTTAACGTGAACGTGGACCTACGAACGTTTATGTTCCCTGAGAAGAAAGAGGGAAAAAACAGCCAATGTAGAACCATTGAAGCTGCATCGATGCGTCTTAGAAACCACACTATGGAGGAAGCATGAGCTTGTTGAAATAATTCCAGGAAAATTGATTATGGACTGGTCTTTGAGTCATTAATCTATATTTTAAACTGGCGTCCCGCCGTGGCTTCGCACGGGTGCAATGCTGTAAAGGGCCATATTGATCTATATTAAATGCACAATGTATTTAAGGTACTTCCTTGGATAAGGATTAATGTTGTATTGCTTAAAATCGCTTCGTAAATACCTAAGCCATTATTTCTCGTAAAAATTAAAGGATAAAAAAATTTTACTGTGGGATATCTCTAAGACATATACCATCGCGACCTTTTTCGTAGACCTTTTTAAGGTGAACAATATTGTAGTACATTATTTTGATCTATCTCGTAGTGTTCAGCCAGCGTTTGCTAAGTAAGACAGACAGCGGGAAGCGACTTTGTTTTACAATATGTAGTGATTTTTTAGTACAGAATTCTGATTATAAACTAATTGTAGCTTTATTCGTTTTATTTAATCTTTGGATCTAGGCATTTGTCGGACTAGTAAAATGGATGACTGTGCGTAAGAGTTCGTAGATGACTTGAGGATGTTCAAACGAGTTTTAGTGGAGTGGATGCCCTAAATGGGAAAACTATATTGATTATCAGTAGGTAACACTGGTTATAATCTATAGCAACAACACATCACTTCTTTATGTTGTAATACAGACACACGTCATTATTCTTGTGGATGCTAGTGGTTTAATTAGTTATCATCATAACATATATATCATCATAGTACTCAACTACTCAGCACCGTTATGTACAAGCATGCAAACAAACACAGGTATAATGGTAAAGGTTTATTGATACTCAAGCAATACAAGTTATAGCAACAGTACAATTTCCACAACATTGTTTAGGACGTAGATACAAACTTTTATTAGGTATCAGTTAATCACACACAATTTGGCATAGTCCTGCCTGATGAGCTGCTTTGAGCTCTAACTTTGAATATCCATCCATTGCGTAGGTACATTTCGTCTTATTTGAAATGACTACATTCATTATACAAGCCTCAAGTGACGCGACTTTCGCGTACCTTTGCCATCTGTGTTCACTTCCGAAAACCGCGACCTGGCAAACGTGGCGGGAATTCCCTGAATGCGAGATTCACAAGATCGGTCAATGTAGCGATACATGGGACATGCCCACGTCCAGCAGCAGTAGGTTTTTGGCTGATATCATAATGATAATGATGCACTGATATTGCTAGAAATACTATCCAATCGACTAGTTTACCACACCATAACATCACGCCTGTACCACTCGAAGGATTGTGCAAAGGTGTGTAGTACACCCCTCACACGTAAATAAATACGTTTTTAATGCAATATATATCACGACAATACATTTTTTAAGTATAATTTGTACAAGAATAATACATTAGTCGTCTCGGATCAACTATTTTAAACTGTCAAACATTCGTGCAATTTGACGTAAAAACTAGGCATGAGATGTACTTGCCACATTCAATACCAGGGCTTCCAAGTACGAGTGTACAAAAAAACCAGGGTTTAAAATACTTGAAAGTGTTTGGTAGAGCTGGATCTAGTTTCTACCGTGCTAGAATATATTTAGACTGTCTGCTTAGGCATTTTTATAGAATGGCGACTATATTATTATTCAAAGTTTTTCCTCGCTATTTATTACATATTTACAATTAAAATATCGTCGTTCTATAAATCCACGAAATAAATATTTACAATTTCTAACTCATAAACACACAAAAAAAAATCAGTTTTATTTATTTACACACTTTTTCTAATTGTTTAATATACTCGCGAAATAACTTCTTTAAAATGAATTACGTCAGGGTCAGTTCAACGACAACTGACAAAAAAAAAAACGGAAAAGAAATATTTACTTGACTTTAAACGTAACTTAGTAATACTATACTGTTCACGCTATTATGTGTCTTATTTCTATAAAAGTGTGGTAAAATGGCGCGAACCAGTCTACAAAATGACTGCGCTACCCATGCCGCTAGCCGACCGCGACCTGAGTCCCGCGGCGCAAGCCTTGTGACGCCCGCGCCGCGAGCCCTACTCCCGCACCCGCGCCGCGAGACCCGCGCGTCCGCGCCTTGCTAAAATTTTCATACTTGCAAGTATTTCACACTCATACCAGGGCGCCCTGGTTGGAAGCAAAGCCTTGGTTTCAAAACCTGGTTGCGTAAATAAGTCCCATCCCTAGAAAAGCATTCTCTCTGGTTGTCAAAAGGCACGTAGTGAATGAACTATTTGAGGTGACGTCATCAAAATTGCTAATTCTAGCAGGAATATAACAAGCTTGTTTTAAGGACGTGATGGTACGAAAACGCAAAGTAAGGTTAAAATAAGACTGTTTTAAGAGGTCATAGTAAGGCCCCTGGTCACAACCCCATTTTGGCGTCAATATTTCCAATATCGTTACGTGACCGCACCAAAAATTTTGTTGTTATTTTTATGGGCTAAATTAGGTTTGTATCGGCTTCGGTACCTAGTGTTAGTTGTGTCAATTTTATATTGCCTTTTTTTTATATTAAATTTTATTTTACTTAGGTGGTTACATTTTTGGCGATGCTCGTAAAAGATGATAAATTATCCTGAATGATGTCAGCAGTTTTTCTTTTCAAATGTCATAAGAGATATTGGATTTTAGAGTCTTTCAAATTTCTACCGTCGATATCGTTAACAAAGTTCTCTAACATCTGGACTAGGAACAACGGTTGTTGTGAGCCATTCAAATATTTGATTGGGAATTGAAGCTGCCACTCATCGTAGAAGCCAATCACTTAGTTACGGCGCCCTTTGTGTTGTCGATCGATTGCAAAGAATGCTCAAATATCATCGTCATACCGATTACCAATATAATTAGTTATTGGTTTTAGTTCGTAAGACAATAATGGCGATGGCGTGACGAATAAGACTCCTTCCTAACAGTTTGCTCGAAGAAGGCAAGGCATAAGGAAGATTGGAAATATATGGGGAAGGCCATTGCCCAGCCACTGCTGGGCAATGGCCTTCCCTATTTCTATTCTATTCTGGCCTATTCTGTCCCACTGGACATAATAGGCTAATACAAAATAACACATTAATAAAGCATGCGTCCAAACTTCATTCATGAGCAAGAAAGAAGTCGAAGGCAGAATTGATATAATTTTTACATTACATATTATACGTAGATAAGTGTACGTTCGGGAAGAAACTGTTCGGCATTGTGCCGAACCGACCCAATCAAAGTTCAACGATACACATATACGATGGTAGATGATTGTCGTCAGCGTCTCGTACATACGCGTAGACAATCGCGGGGAGGGCGCGGTGTCTCGCGGAACCAAATCCGGGCTGCGCGAGCGCCGCTACGCGTCCTTCCACCACTCAGATCACAGACGCGGGCCACTCCGGGCATTTCTTTGTATGTCTTCACACATTGTTATCATCATCATCATCATCATCATCATTTCAGCCCTTTTAACGTCCACTGCTGGACATAGGCCTCTCCCAAGTTTCGCCACATTGACATAACATGGGGGGTTTTGCCATAATCGCCACGCTTGGCAGGCGGGTTGGCGATCGCAGTACGGCCGTCACAAAAGCACAGAAAACGCTGCTGCCCATTCTCTGGCAAGTCCCTTAGTCGTCTCTTACGACACCCACGGGAAGATATGGGATGACACATTGTTATATGTTAATGATATTACACCTATATTTATACAGTCCACCAGTTTTATTACAAAATCACATCAGAGTCTATTCAGTAGATGGCGAACGAAGCTCACAAAGCCGAATAAAAGCCGAAGTCCGTGGATGGATGACCGCCCATTACATATTACTCAGTATGTATTCCTCCGTGCCTCGAAAAGCATGTTAAGCCGTTGGTTCCGGCTGCCATCTGTAGATCTTTGATAGTCGGTACAGGTAGTCAGTGACGCGAAAGTCTGACAACTAGGCTTACCAAGAGGTATCGTATAGCCCAATACTAACTGGGTTGTGCTAGTTAGATGCATCCGCTCCATCTAAAATACAGCGATAGCTATGGCTAGGCAGGTGATAATGATGTGTAGTAATTACTTGGGGTCAGCTTTGAGTGTAGCATCAATAAGAAAATCAAAACCTGACACTTGAAGATTGCACCAATCATGTTTCAGCAAAACGTTCACTGTGGTCAGCAGTGGCGAAGGGTGAAAATTTTGAAAGGGGAAGCCGAAGAAAAAAAAGAAAATTTAAATCTTTGTTTTAATTTTTTCTTCGTTTTGATCATCAGCGAACCCGAAAGCCACGAAAATGACACCCATGACGAAAATACCAGAAATTTACGTCACGCTTCGGCGCTATTTTTAATTTTGGCGTCAGTATCTCATGATAAAAATACCAAAAACATTCTAAGGACCCGACTCGATATTTTTTTCATAACTTATGTATTATAACGATTAAATGCACAGGAACTATTAACAAATAAAAATATAAGCTAAAAAACCTTTTTGAAACAAGCTTCTAAAAAGATGCACTGAAAAGAAGAAAATAAATCTTTGAGTAAATGAAAACGATATAGGATAATTTTCACAAAAGCTTGTCGCGTTTAGTTTTTAAAGCATTTACCATTCACTCGACAGACTTGAGGTAACTATAGGAATTATGTTTATTTATAAAAAGTGAACGCGTATATATACAAAGTTTCATGTCTGTGCTATTAACCGTTGAGGAGTTCCCCCGTGAGGAGACGATCCTGGCGGTAGGATGAGTTAATGATACAAATCGTGATTATCCATCAAATATTAACTCGTATGCAAAGTTTCGTATCTGTGCTATTAAATGTTGAAGAGTTCCCTCGTGAGGAAACGATCCTGGCGGTAGGATGAGTTCATGATACAAATCGTGATTATGCATCAAATATGAACTCGAATCCAAAGTTTCGTATCTGTGCTATTAACCGTTGAGGAGTTCCCTCGTGAGGAGACAATCCTGGCTGCAGGATTAAGTAATGTCTGTCATAAAAATGTATTGTTCTTAAAACCAAAGGTGTGTGCAAAATTCCAGCTCAATCGGAAATCGGAAAGTGGTTCTAATTTAGCTTTCTATACATAGAAACTTTGTAGTAACTCGATAAACTTCGGCTTACCTAGTTCCTACAAAACGCTGCTGATAGCCGTGAAGTCACGTGTTCGCGTCCATACGAATTTAGTTCTGAATTCCGACACCCGAGCATCGGCTTACTGGCGCCACATGTAGCTTTCTTTGTTGACGTTAAAAATTTTGGCATTTTTGTCATCGGTGTATTCAATGTCTATACTGTGATGATACCTACAGATGTGTACATAATTTACTATTTGACTACAATAGACACTACGTATATAGTGCCTTGTTTCCAAAGGGAAGCCGGTAGGAATCGGCTTCTTAGGTGCCTTCGGGCCTGGTGGTCAGTATTACTTAACATAAGCCTGGCCGTAATCCTTTCAAAACAACATTCAATTATGTGAACGGTAACGTACCTATTCCATTAACAGGTCATACGGGACCACATGTCGTACACATTTCAATCTGCCGTACAGTTTGCCACCAAAATCAACTATTAGCTGACCGCATGTTGGAATTAACCTGTGTGTTTATTGTTTTTCGCGTAGCAATTTTGGTGTGTTGATATTGTATAGGATTTGTGTAGTTCTACGTATGTACATAAATTCACCCCTTTTCGCATTGGATTAGGCTGTAAGTACAGAACGCGAACTTAAGGCCCGACTTTCGCCTACTACTCGTATGCAAGTACGAATATTAGAGTTTTTTGGTCACATCACTGGAAATAAAAGTCCGATGGAAAGACTGGTGGTTCAGGGCCATGTGGAAGGCAAGAGATCATGCGGCCGATCACCAACTCGCTGGACTGACCTAATCAAGAAAGCTATTGAGTCCACCATGGTCAAATGTACCCACCCTCAACGTCTCCAACCGGCAGAAATGGAAGTACATCGTTGAAAGAGCAATCCTCGGGGAAGTCAACGACCTACAGAACATCTCTCGGTGTACCTCGTCTGCGAAACCACGACCACTCTGACAAGAGTGTTTCGACTAAAAAGATACAGAACGAGACTTGCTAATACCTTTTATACTTATTTCGCCTTGCTTACTCGCATGTGATAAGGTAATTTTTTTGCGTATTTCCCTTCATCAGCACTTTAGAGGGCATGAAAACAAGTCGTACCATATCATCTTCCCATGCTTTTCCCAAACCATCTTGGGGTCGGTTTACAGTCTAAGCAGATGCAGCTGAGTACTGTACTATAGGCAGTCGCTTCATGTAAAATACACATGAAGCGACTGCCTATCTAACCTTCACAACCAAGTAACTGGGTATTACGATACTACTTGGTAGGACTGAATGTCAGACTTTTGGCTTCTAACTACTCGAAACGAATGTCAAAGATCTATAAATTACAGCCGGGACCAACAGCTTAACGTGCTTTCCGAGGCACGGAGGAAACTCAGTATGTAATTATGGTCACCCATCCACGGACTAATCTCGGCAAGCACGGCTTAACCTTAACGATCAACCCGTGCGGCTGTTATTATTTAGCCACAAGCTCCTCATAAAAACAAGTACCATCGACACGACACGATTTCCTCCGTCTCTCGGAAAGCACGCTAAGCCGACTCCCGACTGTCATAAATTTGTAGATATTTGATAGTTGCTACAGGTAGTCTGTGTCCCGAAAGTATTACCCAATACTAACTGGGTTGTGGAAGTCAGTTATGCAGTCACTCTTTGTAAAATACAGTATTCATCTGCATCGGGTTAGACTGGACCCCAACATAGTCGAGAAAAGGGTAGGCAGATGATGAAGTGCTTGTTACCTTTAGCAAATCAAAATACAATTGTCACAATATCAAATTAAAAATAAAGGTTGTTGTATTTTCACCTCTATCCAACCCATACCAGGAAAAACAAGTGAATGTGTAAATTAATAACACGGCAAACTACCGTTACATCCAGCAGGTGTTACAAGCTCAGCAAAACAAACACAAAACTACAGTAACGACGTCCGCTCTCTTCCGCGTCCCAGATGTTAATGACATTATCTAATGCCCTCACGTTGTGTTCGCTACTTCCGTGTAAATGTGACAACTACCCGCATTTGTGCTGGGTACAAATAATCATATAGGTATGACTTTGTATGTTTGGATAACCTTATTTTGTATGTTTCAGTACAGTTCGTTGCAGGTGCTGGGGCAGAGGCGCCGACTCTTCGAAAGAGAGTCATCAGTTCTGGAACCAAAGCGCTAGAAAGGATGATATGGCTAAAAAGGAGGTGATTGCTAAGATGGCGAGTAATAGAAAAGTAAGAAAGAAGAAGAGATGCTGCGCCGCCCCAAATAAATTGGGATCATGGCAGGAGAACAATGAAGGGTCATTTTCTGCCATGCGGGTTGGGTCGGGTCACATGCACTCATTTTTTCACGGACATAACTGCTTGCTCTTTTTTTCACGGTTTTTGAGAGCAGTGATGAAGATATAAATTACACAGAGTAAAGTACCTGGCAGAGATCGAAGCCACCACGGCTTCTATGCTTATGTATCTAGTAAGTATTTTGTCGATCACATTTTCAGTATCAGAAAAAAAACCTTTGGTTATAATAAAGATCTGTCGGAGTAGTGTAAGATACCTAATTGAGAGAATTTGAAGTAAGGTTAAAATAGGCAATTTGCGGGGTTAATATTCTATTCACAAGGCTAATTCAACAGAGTATTTTTAGACTGATCCCAATTATTTTACCAAATATTATTTTGTCGAAATGTAATATTTTGTTATGTAAAGTAGGTGCTCACAAGTAATATATATAATACTGTTACTTGGTATGATTATTTTAATACTAATTAAGTAATAACATTATTGAACAAATGCTCTGTATGCTGTCGGACGTAAAGAATAGCACTATCCCATATCTTCCCGTGGGTGTCGTAAGAGGCGACTAAGGGACTTGCCAGAGAATGGGCAGCGGCGTTCTCTGTGCTTTTGTAACAACCGTACTGCGATCGCCAACCCGCCTGCCAAGCGTGGCGATTATGGCAAAACCCCCCAAAACGTATTGACGTTTGACAATGTAACGAAACTTGGGGGAGGCCTATGTCCAGCAGTGGACGTCTTTTGGGCTGAAATGATGATGATGACGATTATTGAACAAAAAAAAACTATATTAACAATAAAATCCTAACCATGGCACAGGTCATCATATCCAGATCATCATCATCTGCCTAGCCTTTTCCCAACTATGTTGGGGTCGGTTTCCAGTCTAACCGCAAGCAGCTTAATACCAGTATTTTACAAGAAGCGACTGCCTGTCTGACCTCCACCACCTGATCCAGTCAGTACTACGTAACACGAAAGTAAGACTGGTTGTCAGAATTTCCTTTCACTAACTACCTGTCACGACTGTCAAAGATCTAAAATGACAGCCGGGACCAACAGCTTAACGAGGAAACCTGGTAATTTTTTTCCTTTATTTTTTTATTTTACTTTGTTTTTTTTTTTTTCGTCTGTATACATTCTTTGTTTATATAAACTTGAACACTATTGAATAGAATCTGTTTCTTCTAACCAAACAGACAGATGTGTCGCTGAGGAGTTTGTTCCGCCACTTCTTCTTCACAGGTAAAACACTAGGAAGTGGCGAAGGGCGGACGTTTTGGGGAACTGTCTCTTGCTACTTTGACTTCAAAAAGTGCTGATCATAAGCCTAATTTGAATAAATGAATTTTGTTTCTTTTTTATTTAATTGTTCATCACACAATAACTCATCCACCTTAGGCAAGCGCGGATCTGAAGATTGATCCGAGCGTCTGTTAGACTACACACCAAACAGAACCACATAAGGCACGACAATATAATGTGCAGCGTATATATCTCAAAGGCATACCAATTCTGAATCACTTCGCCGAACATCACAGGCATCCGAGGTATTTCTCGTCGGGATGATCCGGCCCTTGTATGTTACTTTACATTCTCATAATCTCTAAGAAAGGGATATGGTTTATGAAAATATGATAATTATAGTGGCTGTAAAACGCATTGTAAAATAATGCACTTAGTATTTTAAAGCCTGGTTGTGATATGTTAAAGTATTGCAATATTGCTAGCTTGTGCTTTGTTTGTGAAGTATATAAAGGCTCTTACCCGCTGCATCGGAATTACTTTTGATATGTGGCACCAGATTTAATTAGATTAAGCAAACAGACGTCGGCGATCCGTCAACGTCCTGTTACGCGCCACCTTCCTTGACAACTACCCAAGTCAATATGGCATTATGGCTACCCGCAACGACTTGACGTTTCGCCAGAGAGAATTGTAGACTGCTTCTCTCTCGTCTGTGGTCACAGTTTAGTTTGCAACGATATGAAGCCTTTCTGCAAAGGCGCCGTCATATATAATAATGTTTCCAAAGTGTTTATAAATATGGTTTTGCTTGATATTGATAGCCCCTTCGCACATGCCCTGGTAGTTCATAAACAGCACAAATGTATGGATGTCTCTAACTATTCTCAATCTGATTTATATTTTTCCATTCTATTTAATCAGATGTCTTACAATAGTTTTTAAATCATCACACCTTTTGTTTAGAATAGTCACAGCACGGATGACAACATTTGTGTCACTTATTTGATCTAGTCTTTTTGTGATATTTTCTATTTATTTTTTGTTGTTGCATAGACTCTTTTTCTTATTTACCGATTGTTTGTAAATGTGTGGACATTGTAGGACTTATAGATTCCTAGATCCTTCGTAACTTTTTATCTCGTTCTACGTTTTGTAGTAAGCTACGACTTATTGTCGGGCCTGCGATGTCCTCCCAAACTTAAGTACTAACACTGTAACAGAAATATTGTAAAATCAAACGAAGAGTAACCATGGAGTTTCTTGCCGGTTCTTCACCATAGGAAACGACTAACCCAAACCGTGCACCTTTTTGTCGACGTTTTATAAGTGGCCGTGTAGGCCTATGTAAAATAAAAATATTTTTATTTTGCTATTGATATGGCTTTTTACATATGTACAGTCTCCAAAGGAGATAAGTAACCAGTTTCTCATACTAGTAGTATGAGAATCTAGCCGAGCCTATAACTTTCCTCGATAAATGGGCTATCTAACACTGAAAGAATTTTTCAAATCGGACCAGTAGTTTCGGAGCCTATTCAATGCAAACAAACAAACAATCAAATCTTTCCTCTTTATAATATTAGTTTAGATTTACGTAACCGAGAAACATGTTTCTATACAAATGACTTACTTTATCTGACTGTGTCAAAGATCTACTAATTACAGCCGGTACTAATGGCTTACCTAGCTTTCCAAGGCACGTAG
Source organism: Cerastis rubricosa (assembly GCA_949152445.1). Classification (NCBI taxonomy): domain Eukaryota; kingdom Metazoa; phylum Arthropoda; class Insecta; order Lepidoptera; family Noctuidae; genus Cerastis; species Cerastis rubricosa. The sequence goes on along the minus strand of OX424542.1, from coordinate 7,757,116 downwards.
AAAACTCGGTATGTAATGGGTGGTTAACTGGAAAATCAACCTGAGCGACTGTTATTATTTGTCTTGGTCCTTATGTCTTCATCCCATAGTGGTAGGCAAAAACTACAGAATGCCTCGTGCTACGATCCTTTTTTTATGGATGGGAAATCATCAAATGTGGGGGACATTTGTTGATTTCCCCCCGCTCTGGGCATAGCGGGAGGGAGTGTCAGAATTGTACTAACTAAAACCCATCCATGTTCTTTCTTAGCCCTTTGTGTTATCTCTTTCGCAGCCCTGGCAAGCATCGGCCCTCTCGGACCCCTTCCGATTTGCTGACATCTAAAATCCTGACATACACTTTTTGACTCGTCCACCTTCATATATCCGGTAATAAACATAGGCCGGTTAGGAGGATTACGCAACTGAAATTACCTTGCTTACAGATCATAAACAAGGTCAGTATGTCCTAGGGCGTCTTGCCTATCAGAAAATCCACTTTAATTATATTTTGAAACACTTTATATAAATAAACACTGCCTCAAATAAAACCACACGACCACCACACTCACGATAACGCAAATATCTACAACATTTTTGTTCTGTTTGCCTATTAACATGGCGCAAGCAATTTGTTTACGGACAACATTTTAGTCCTTTCAATGGTCCGGTGTAATCCAATTTGCTTGTATCGGCATCCGTGATGGCCGCATCTCACCGGCTGAACCTCGACGATTCATCGGGCGAACCTCAACGATTTACCTACACATTGGGCGAATTCCATTTTTGATTCGGTTCCGTTTAGATGTGATGTTGTTTTGTTTTAGAATTGGTTTTTGTTTTTTTTTTCTTGTGAAATATGATTTCAGCAGCGGTGGTCCAGTGGTGGGAGCGCCGACTTACGAACAGTAAGCCGTGGGTTAGAAATCCAGACAGGCGCATTACTTTGTGTAATTTATTTCATCACCGCTGCTTTCAAAACAGTGAAGGAAAACATCATCGTGAAGAAACCGGCATGTCCTAGAACAAAAAAATCTAAATCATGTGACATCTACAAACCTGCACTGGGCCCGCATAGTAGAGTAAAACCCACTCCCTCTCAAAGAGAGGGGGCCTGTGTCCCAGCACTGAGAACATATAGGCTGATGATGCTATGATTTTTTGTAGTCATTGTGGAAGGCTTAGTGTGGAGTCTTTATGGTGTCGGACGTAAAGAATAGCACCATCCCATATCTTCCCGTGGTGTCGTAAGAGGCGACAAAGGGACTTTCCAGAGAATGGGCAGCAGGGTTCTCTGTGCTTTTGCAACAACCGTACTGCGATCGCCAACCTGCCTGCCAAGCGTGGGGATTATGGCAAAACCCCCCTATGTACACTTGGAGGAGGCCTAAGTCCAGCAGTGGACGTCTTTCGGCTGAAATGATGATGATTATGTGGAAGGCTTTTGGGAGCATGTTCCATGATGAGCAAGCAAAAATTAGAAATTAATATGGAGCCAGGGTACAGATCTACAGCCAATTATTGTCAGTAAAATACCATCAAACAGAACGTTGCAATACTTGAAGAGCCAAATATTTTGTTTTTATTTATTATATTTTTAATATTTATTTTAGCATCAAATTATTATTTATTTTTTTATTTTTTAACTTTCAAAATAGAATCCCGTAAATAAGAAGTGTCATAGCAGACATTTGAAAGTATAATAAAAATAATCATTTAGCTTTAACTCGTAGGCACTTAAAATATTCAAAAGACAATCTAGAAAATCATTTTAGCGACGACATAATTCTTTCTAAAAATGGGAATTTAAAACTACAAAGCGTTTCCAAAAATATTGCGATCTTTCAGTGGACTGGTCTAATTCAATCTGGCATGTGCTGTCAGGAATAAAAGCCGGATCTCACTGAGCCTACCTCAACAATCTATCTATATAAAGCTATATACATAGACCTATATCCGAACAGTGGCTATTTGATTTGATTTTATTTAGAGAGTTCGCCGTGATTTGCTTTTTTTTTTACTTTGTAGCTGTTGAAGCGGAAAAATTGTGTTGGGGTTTTAGTTTTGTCGCTGTGCTAGTAAGTACAATGTTTTTATCTCATCTTTGTGAGCATATAATCAAGTGATCTTTTTGCTATTTTCGGATACTGTTTTAGGATCAAAGCGCATCTAAGAGCGATCGATTTTGGCTAGAATGGTTTCCTTAGAGATATCAAAGCTTGGAAGCTGGGTAACAAGATCTATAATATTATAGATATAATCTATCGGAGAGCCGGAGCATCTTGAAATGTTAGTACCGTGCGTATCACTATTCTCTAGAAACTGAGAGAATTGAGACTCTCAATATAAATCAAATCAATTTGCCATTAACACGTGTAAAGAATCGAACAATAAAATTACTTTGTAACAATTTGTACCTCACATCTCTTTGATACAAAAAGCATGGGAGCCGCAATAAAGTTTGACACAATTCCGTTACCTCAATCCTTTCCGCAGTCGTCGGCTTCCTTCCGCCAGTGTCTTACTCTTGTCAACGGCACGGAATAAATAATGAACAGAAAGACGGGTAAATACATTGGGTGAAAAAGCAAGCACACGTGGACACGCGTATTTCGGACCACACTGCTACACTATTTCCAACTATCATAACTGCTAAAGGCCAACATGCACAGTCCTGATCATTAGAATATGCTGAGGCAACGAAGTTAACGTGCTCCGAAGAAACGATTTATCTGCTTCGGATCCTGCAATGATAATAATTTAAAAAAAACAGCGATACCAACATCTTCAACAAAATTGATTTATTTGTTACTCGTTTTGCTACATTACTCACCAAGCGTTTCAAAAAACACTCGCAACTAGCATTTGTTTGGCAGTTTGATATCATTGGGACCCGGCTTTCTGTTCTATCTACTCTATGTCTACGACTTGTGAAGATATTACCTCGTTCAGTTAGTCGAAGCTATTCGGATTATTTGGAGCACCCTGTACTTTCGAGTATTAATGTCTGAGTGTCGATTCTAATACAGTTAAAGTATTTTAGGAGTGGATGTAGTCTTCATGTGTGTGGAGTTGATCCTGGCTTTTTCGGCTAGAATATAACAATAACAAAACTATTTTTGTCCCACTGCTGGGACTCCTTTTCTTATATAATCATTTAGAAGACCCTAAATTCAGAAACACAACTAATACAGTTTCATAAATTACAAGTAAAAGTAAATTTGTGTTGTTTTTCATAATAAAGAGTACAGAGAGCGTTATGTAAAAGCAAATGATGAAATCAAGAAAATATAAATTTAAAAAACCCCGGCAAGAAAAAACCACTAAAAACCTAAAATAAATTAATCCAAGCGTCGTAGCGTCGGAGGTCTGCTTTGTTTTGTGCATGTATACAAACGGCTGCGCAGATTTTCTCGAAACATAGCTAAGACCACTCTGGATTAAAACACCTTTCAAACGAAACCAATTTTATCAAAATCGTTTCGTCCGTTTAGAAGCTACGATGATAGACAGACCCAAAGATACACAGATCCACAGATACACACGTCAAACTTATAACACCCCTCTTTGTTTGTCGAGGGTTAAAAAAAGCCATCATCATCATCATTTCAGCCGAAAAACGTCCACTGCTGGACATAGGCCTCCCCAAGTGTACATAAGGGGGGTTTTGCCATAATCGTCAAGCTTGGCAGGCGGGTTGGCGATCGCAGTACGGTTGTTACAAAAGCACAGATAACGCTGCTGCCCATTCTCTGGGAAGTCCCTTAGTCGCCTCTTACGACACCTACGGGAAGATATGGGATGTGCTATTCTTTACGTCCGACACTATACAGAACTAAAAAAACCGGCCAAGTGCGAGTCTTACTCACACACAGGGTTCCATAGCCCCAAACAATATTTGGAACTGTCATTCATTAGCTAGTAGTATTAGTTAGTAAACTTCCACTCAACCGTAAAACTAAATTGGTTTTTCATAGTATGTTAATCAAAAACAAAGTTACTGCTGCAGTTTGATGAAAAAGTCCCATATATCAAAAACTAAACATCATATCTTATTGAAACCAATTTTCGTTGATAGTTTTTTTTACTTTCTACAATCCTGAATATTTTCAGAATTTTCCTCCTCTTACTTTAGAAATTAGAGGGGGGTGGGACACACATTTTACCACTTTGGAAGTGGCTCTTGCGCAAACTATTCAGTTTAGAAAAAAATGATATCAGAAACCTAAATATCATTTTTGAAGACCTATCCATAGATACCCCACACGTATGGGTATGATGAAAAAAAAATTTGGTTTTCAGTTCTATGTATGAGGAACCCCAAAATTTATGGCTTTTTTTCTATTTTTGTGTGAAAATTTTAATGCGGTTCACAGAATACATCTACTTACCAAGTTTCAACTGTATAGTTCTTATAGTTTCGGAAAAAAGTGGCTGTGACATACGGACGGACGGACAGACAGACAGACATGACGAATCTATAAGGGTTCCGTTTTTTGCCATTCGGCTACGGAACCCTAAAAAAGCCACTAAGCATTAATTGGATTATCAAAATATCAATTACTTTGAACTAATTACTCGTCGGCTTATTGCAAGAACTCATTAAGTGACATAAACAAAACTTTGAGAAATCAATTAATTACTTTTGATTTCATTGGATGTCCTATAAAATCTTATATTTTATATGTTTATTAAAAAAATAAACACCACTAGAAAGTTAAATATATTTATTAATAAAATCAAACATAAGCATTTAAAAATAAAGAGGGATATTTTTTTAAAAGCTTAAAAACCAAGTTAGTGACTTCTTATCATTGAAAGTTTACACTAAGTGTGAATTAAACATTTCTTTATTAAGGCTAAGTACTAACACTAGACTAGTTTCTCAAAGGAACCAACTGGTATTAATCAGTCCTAAAAGTTAACGTAACAGTCTTCTTTACCTTCTTAACAAATTCTTAAAACGTCAACAATCTAGAACTCAAAAAAATCACTTCGTCATATAAATCAGTAAAAATAAAAGTAACCATGGCACTTAACTCAATAAATGAAATAGATAGATCTAAAAGATCTAAGAAATAATTTAAGGTTGAATAGATCTCTTGGGCCTGATGGAGAAAGAGTACCTACAGTGGCTAAAAGTTAAAAGTTTTAGATTTGAAAAAAAGAAGCCTAACATCGTTCAATATCGATATGACCATAGGTCAGACTATAAAGAACTGGATTTTTCAAATGGGAGCAACTGAAATAGCCACCCAAACTATAAATCTGCGAAAGCGAAAACCGTAGTTTGCTACGCTGACGACACGCTGGTGCTGGCACAAGGGAGGCCGAACGAGGCAGCGGCCGAACTTATGACACACGGGGTTGCGATAGTCGTGGAGAGAATCCGGCAACTGAGTCTCGAGGTGGCATTGCGCAAGTCCGAGGCCATGTGCTTTCATGGGCCTTGGAATGCGCCAATCCATACTGACGGTAGGAGGGCGGTAGTTTGGCCCCCAAACTATAACGGACCGGGGCTGCATTCAAGCGGCTCTTTCCCAACCTGAGGGGTCCAAACACCTCCTGCCTGAGGCTCTACGCGGCGGTCGTGCGGTCCATGGCCCTTTACGGGGCCCCGGTGTGGGCGCGTTCTTTGAGGCGGCGAGCCGCCCATTACCTGAACTTGCCACAGAAGGTGGTAGGCGTAAGGCTAGTCTAGAGGTACCGCACGATCTCCGGCGAGGCGGCGAGCCTCTTGGCCGGATTGCTGCCATGGGATCTGGAGGTGTTAGTCCTCGCGTGCCTGCACATATTACTACGCCGGGGGTAAACTTCGCTGCCACGGCAAATTGCCGCTCAGCGGACAGACCTCCGGCGGGATCTCATGGCGACATAGAGAGAGCGACACCACAATAGTGGCGATAAGTCCCCTCTTTGAGGAGTGGCTGGAGAGGCACCATAGCGCCCTTACCTTCCGCCTGACGCAGGTCCTCACCGGACAGGGTTGTTTCGGGAGGTTCCTACACCAAATCGGGCGGAAGGAAACGGCCGTGTGTCACCACTGCGAGGACCGGCCCGAGGACACGCTGGAGCACACCGTGGAGCTCTGCTCCGCCTGATCTGACCACCGCCGTGTCCTCGTAGTGGCGATTGGTGGCGGCGACCTCTCGCGTCTGGCCTTGGTTCAATCCATGGCCCGGAGCGATAGGGAATGGGAAGCCGTCGCCTCCTTCTGCGAAGCTGTCATGCTAGCGAAGGAGGTGGCGGAACGTGAGAGGGAGAGAGCCTCACGTCTCAGCCACCGCGGGAGACGTCCCGGGCGCGTGCCTGTGGACGGTAAGTAATGAGCAAGCTCACCGTCCGTCCGTCTTATGACGACAGGCCGTGTCGACAGCGCGTTCGTGTTCCACGCGCGCCTCAAAGAGATGTTAGCAAACCGGAAGGGGTCCAAGAGGGCCGATGCCTGGCAGGGCTGCGAGACTGTTCGAAAGAGATACCGTGGCCCTGGAATACAAAGGGCTAAGAAGGAAAATGGATGGGTTTTAGTCGGTACAAGTCTGACACTCCGCCGGTTATTCCGCTTATGCATTAAAAACAGCTTGCAACAAAAAGTTTCCTATAACCAAAGCGAAGAAAAAAGATTTCTCAAAAATATGCTCAGAAAAAATAATACCCCCGGAGCTGCATCACTGGTACCAAAACCTAACAGACAAATTTTATTTATGTCACTTAATAAATTCTTGCAATCAGCCGACGACAAATTCATTAAAAGTCAAAAAGAGTGAAACCGGAGCCTATCAAAAGTAGTTAACTGCATTTAATTTGTACAAAAATAAATAGATTGCTTAAACCTCGAAATACAAATAATCGCCAAGATACAATAAGTAATTTTAACCGAACTAAAACTGTAAACAATGACCGTCACTCGTTATAACAGAAGTCGTTAAAATTGTATAATGTTTTATTTTTCATAAATCATAGATTTAAAGAAGTAATTATGTGCACATAATGAATTTTAACCAAATGCTGTTCAAAAGCGATGTGCGTAACGCGTATCTTAAAAAGTTATTATGTTACTTTAATGATATTTATATTACAAAAAAGTGCCGTTTTGTTTTTATTTTTATTTACTAAAAACTATTATAGTACTTTATCGAGTTTCTAAGAACCAGATAATCCAAAATGGTAATTATCGACTTTACGTCTGGGTCATAACGGCCAAATTTGAAATGCTAGAAATTAATGAGTTTTTGCCCTTTATAGAGCTAATCGAGACGAGTATAACTGTTATAATAACTGTACTTAATGATTTTTTGCCATTAGTGAGTTCTTGCAATAAGCCGACGTACTTCTTTCAACTTAATTTTGTACACAAACAGATAAGTAAACTTAGGGTTGAAAATAGACTATTGGGTGTGGAAATTAAACATACAAAATTAGCATGCAAAAAGTAAAACCAAATAAGAGCTTTTAAAAACACTGCCTAGCCATTTCCTAGCTATGTTGATGACGGATTCCAGTCTGAACAGATGCAGCTGAATACTAGTATTACCGACATGGCTCGACTGCCGATCTGACCTCCATAAAACAGGTAGTTACTGGGTAATTCGATACCCCTTAGTAAGAATGGTTGTCAGCCTTTTGAGCCACTGACTACCTTTAACGACTGTCAAAGATCTACAAATTACAGCCGAGACCAAAGGCTTAACTTACTCCCCCAGGCACGGAGAAACTCGGTACGTAATGGATGGGACCCATCGATGAATCCACACTTGTGGCTGTTATTATTCGTTTGTTCACACTAGTTCGATTCATTAGGTCGATCGTCGAACTAGTGAGAGTTTTTTTTCTCATTTGTTCGACCGTCGAACTAGTGAGAATTTTTTTCCTCATTTGTTCGACCGTCGAACTAATTAGATTTAGTTTATTGGTATTTGCAGAGCTATTTTACTGAAACTCGACGTAGCCCCGCTACGCGGAGCTCCTATTTCTGTCTGCAAGGTTCACAGTAACCTAACACGAAGGGGATGTCGGATTCTTAGTTCGCTCGCTCCACTCGCTCACTAGACCCCGCCATGCCCTTCGAACCTAACCTGTCCGAGTCGGGGTGCCCCAAGTCCTGAGCTTGCTTCGCTCGCTCTTGCATCCAAGTTCTCTGGGACCAGTTAACCCCTATCGAAAAAGAAAGAGTAGACTATTTTTAAATCTAATTAGTTCGACGATCGAACAAATGAGGAAAAAAATTCTCACTAGTTCGACGGTCGAACAAATAAGAAAAAAAATCTCACTTGTTCGACGATCGAACTAATACATCGAACTAGCGGGAATAAGCCTTATTATTTAGCCACGAGCAGATAATACTATAATGGTTAATATTTTGCAGGATAGCCCTATTAAAAGGCTTCTTCCTCGAAACATAAAAGAAAAATTAAAAGTAATGATGAAAACATGAAACAAACGACTACAAAAGAATCAATCACAATTCTAAATATTATGTACAAAATATTTTTAGCTTTTGAAGTTATTTCCTGGAAAAAGCTAGGCTATATTTTAAGGAATGCAGATTAGAAAATAAACCTGCTGTAGCTGGTGCAAAAACTACCCAATGGCAGACTGTATTGTAGATCCTGAACTTTTTTGGATTATAAAACAAAAAAACCTACAAAAAAATGCCCGTGTTTAAACAATAGCTACATGAATACAATTTCGAAATGTCAAAAATATGACATAAAATCACGCGTGTAATCCCAGAAGGCTTAAACAGAGGTGTGCCTAGATGTGTTTTAAGCTCCAATTAAGCAGAAGCGAGCCTATTACCTTTAAACGGGCACAAATTCCGACTCCATGGCTGCTACTGAAAAATTCCTGAGGGAAAAATCCAATAACACGGGCCGACCAGCTGACCTACCGTGACGTCTTAAAGCAGCATAGTTTTACTCTTATTCCAGTATGGGAAAGAGTCGAAGCTATACAGGATGTCTAGCGCCATTTCTTTCTGAGACTGGAATAGGAGTAAAACAATAATGTTTAAGGATGTCATGGTAGGCCACCTGGTAATCGAAATGTTTCATGTTTTCAACATCATGCTCAACAGTCAAGAATATAGTTACAATATTTGGCATATGTTTGGAAACTTTAGCAAAATGAAAACAATGTCATAAAACTTGAAAATCCGTCATCATCATCATCATCATGATCAGCTTATAATGTTCCCACTGCTGGATACAGGCCTCCTCTCTATGAGAGAGAGTGGGCTGTAATCCACACGCGGGTCCAGTGCGGGTTGGTAGATGTCATATATCTTCGAATTTTTAGTTCTACACATGCCGGTTTCCTCAAGATGTTTTCCTTCGCCGTTTTTGAAAGCAGCGGTGATAAAATAAATTACACAAAGTAATGCACCGGTTGGGTTCGAACCCACGGCTTACTGCTCGTAAGTCGGGGCTGCCACCACTAGGCCACCGCTGCTATCCTCATTCGGAAAATCCATATCAACTTCAGTATCGATTATGCTTTTTCCCAACTCTATTGCTGAGTAAGACTATTATACCCCTTAGCAGTGCAGTTTTTCGAGCTTCTGTCTCCGAATAAGAGCTGGGGTCAACGAATTAACTTATTTTTCCAAATATGAAGGGAACGCGGTTTGGAATGGAACGGCAAAAGAGAGGGCAGGCCTGTAACTAAGCGTGGGGACTCGCTGACTGCCCTGGGTGCGCTGGACTTATGGTGGTCCAGTGGATACGTCATCTCGGTCACTCTTTTCCTTTCCTTCCAGGTGGAGATTCATAGATGGTATTACCTTGGAGTGTTACTCTGGTGTTGCCCCACACACGATGGGGTATTTGATTTCGTATCCTTCCTGTCCTCTTGTATGCACATCAAGGAAGCTGATGGACGCTACTGCAAGTACCAAACTCGTCGTCAAATTTTGGGCTGATACACTTTTGACACGCCAAAAAAAATGTACGGTTAGTGGTCACCCATCCACGGACCGGCCTCAGAAAGCGTTATGATCGATTATTATGGCTATTATTTATCCATACCATAAAACGCAGAACTTAATCCAGCATTGTTCGAATTTTCCCTATCAGTAAATATGAGAACATTATTTTAGCACATTATTAGGTTGAACGAGGATTAGGAGATTAACGTAACCATGAATTATTAATTAATTAATAACTTATTACGATGTTGATGGTATACAAATTAATATCGCTTTGTATTTTATTAACTTAATAATATGAAAACTGGATTTACCGGATTATTTAACTTTGTTTTTAATGGCGGACTTTGATGTGCATTTTGAATTTATTTATTTACAAGGTGTAAACCGAATCTTCACTAAGCCGTCAACCAAGCATTCTGTACATTAATTCTAAGTAACTTTACTCAATTTTTATGGTCCCGTACTTCGAAAGGAAAAAACGGAACCCTTATAGGATCACTTTGTTGTCCGTCCGTCTGTCTGTATGTTTTTCTGTCAAGACCCTTTTTCTCAGGAACGCGTGGAGGTAACAAGCTAGAATTTATATCAAATACTCAGATCTACTGTTCCTTGGAGCTGTGAAAAAATCAAACTTCTAAGCCAACGCAATCAACAGCCGTTTATGCCGCAAATTTTTGACACTCGGATGGAAATTTTAACCTACAGGGTACTTACCGTGAACTCAGAATCTTGAAATCTGGTACGAAGCAACGTTTCTCTAGCACAGATAAAGGAAATATTGTGAAAACCGTAAATTTTTAGTTTCATCACGTAAAAGTTGTACGGAACTCTCGGTGCGCGGGTCCGTCTCGCGTCTGGCCGTTTTTATTTGCTGGGCATCGACTTTTTTTTGGTGAAATATCACGTTTTACGGTGAAACTCAATGTAACGCATTTAAAACATTGTGCTGATGGATGGTTTGAATAGTACGGGGGTCGGGAAGGTGTTTAAAGTAAAATTATAACATTAAAATCTTATTTCAAAAAAAACTTGTAAAGAATTTGGAAATTTGACCATCAATATCTCTGTAACTTTAAGGTTCCCAGGTATGGTCAGGAATAAAATGAATATCGCAATGACGGGGAAATCAAGTGCTTTTCGGCTTTGTTAACAGTCTATTTACACCCTTTAGTTTTTAAATTTATTGTGGATGAAAAACTTAATTTTAAAATCCGTCACCAAAAGACTGCTCGTGTTTCTGATTTATTTATAGTAAGCCTATCACCATAAACATATTTCTGTATACAACCTAGTTAGTCTATACGCGTTTATTTTGCTTCATGGCGAATTTTATTAACAATCCAAAAGCTAAAAAGAGAGTACCCTTCGCTACCTCATGAAAAAAGCATTATCATCATCTGTTTAGCTTTTTCACAACTATGTTAGGGTTGGCTTTTAGTCTGACCGGATGCAGCTTAAAACCAGTATTTTACATGGAGTGACTGCCTATCTGACCTCCACAACCCAGTTAGTACTGGGTATAATACGATATTCCTTGGTGAGACTGGTTGTCAGAATTTCGGGCCACTGACTACCTGTAACGACTGTCAAAGATCTACAAATGACAGCCAGGACCAACGGCTTAACTTGCTTTTTGAGGCACGGAGGCAACTCAGTATGTAATGGGTGATCACCCATCTACGGAGCAACCTAGGCAAGCGTGGACTAACCTGTAGATCGACCCGAGCCATTATCATCATCATCAGCCTTTAATGTTCCCACTGCTGGGACACAGGCCTCCTTTTAATGAGATGGAGAAGGCAGTAATCCACCACGCCAGCCTAGTGCGGGTACCCGAGCGGCCGTTATGATTTAACCACGAGCTCCTACTCCTCATAAAAAAACTACTATTATATTTAAACATTATCATTAACTATCAAAACTTTTTTCTTTTCCATTTCCCTTCCCTATTCTGATCACAGGATAAACAAAAAAATACCACTGAACAATTCTGAAAAAAACAACCACAAAATCATTCACAAAACCTTCATATTTTTCATTTATCTACAAAATACCTTCCTATTCAAATCACTTAAAAGTCAAAATTGGTTATTCCTCTCACCCCTTTAAAAATAGGCACGTACGATGGGCTATTTTATCGCGGGTCCCTACCCAACAAGCAATTTAAGATAATCTACTTGCCTTCAAGCCGGACTGAAGTTATTTACAATCAATTTCCTTGGCTATTAGAGGCTCGGATAAATGTTATGCACGTAACGTGGAAGCTCTGTTAGTTATTGTACGAGGGAAATACATACGTATGAGTATGTTTTAAAGGGAAGATTGGCGTGACCAGTTTGATTTTTAAAAGTAGATTTGTGGATTAAGCAAAATTGAGAATGGGTGTATCAGATCCCGAGGTTATACAAAAGTGATACATTTTTAAAAACGTTGCCCCACACTAGGAATTTCTCCTGTATCTTGTTAAAGTCACATACACAAACAGCCAGACCCGGAACAACTATTTGAGGACTATACAAATATTTGTTCCGTGCGGGGATCGAACCCGCGACACGCAGCGCAGCAGTCGATTGCTCAGCCACTGCACCAAACGTACCGTATTGGTCATCAGCTGGACTACCAGTATTGTTTTCTCTTATTCCATTGTGGGAAAGAGACGGAGCTATACAGGATGTCTAGCACCATCTCTGCCCCACACTGGAAAAGGAGTATAAGAATAATGTTTTAAGACATCATGGTAGGCCACCTGAACTTGGACATTTGGACAATCTTTATATCTCAGGTACAGTTGAAAACCAGCGTCGTGCGTTAGCTGTTTGGCAGTTTGCTGAACTGGGTCTATTTGGCGCAGCCGTGAGACACAGTAATAACATAATCTTATTTTTTGTTGTTTAGATTTAAGTTATTTAATAATGAAGTGAAAACTTATTTAGTGCACTTGCAGTGCAGTGCTTGTGCAGTGTTCGTTGTGCACTTTTGTGATGGGTAAAAAATGTTAAACTCGCGTCAGGACACGTGACCGTCAGATTTTATTGACATTAGGTTACGAAGAAATTTGACCTTTATGACATCTGTCACTGAGTTTGGGTTTCCAAAACTGGAAAATTCGTAAGACGGATTGACATTAGATTACGAAGGAATTTGAACTTTATGACATCTGTCACACAAACAAAACCTTCGGTTTCTCCAAAAAGGTAAAATTCGTAAGACGGATTGTAATAGTTCAGAAGTGTTAAAATTTTAATGTAATATAAATTGTCATATTTGTGTACGATAGCGCAATAAATGAATATTTTACCACATAAATGATAGTACTTTTATACCGATCATTAAAGCAATTCGTGCAAAATTGTTCCCTAACCATTCCAAAATATCAAAAATGCACAACGTTAATGTTCAAGTTTTCACTTCTGCCGGCACTCCTGGAGTGCAACCCGTTTTTTTTGTGGTTTGCACTTGTGATAATGTGCCAAATTAATATGTTTTCTTTCTTCGTTAAGCTGGCCGTCTTGTTCGGAAAAAATAAAAACCGGCCAAATGCGTGTCATCGTTATGCACAGTGGAAGGTTCCGTAGTAAAATGGCTATGTTAAGCCAGATGGATAGGCAGACAAACGGCCTACACCTGAGAAAAATATAAAGGTTGTGTTTTTTTTCCATTTTTTAGGTTACATAACCCTACTAGGAAAAGAAGAATGGTGTAATAAGAAGAGAGACCCAGAACGAAACCGCCTGCATGTCAATGATCAATTAAAACGAAAAAAAACAAAAGAAACATTCATAGAACTGAAAATCTCAGACACAAAAATTTTGTCTAAACTCCTGTTAAGCGTTGCTTGAATTCGAAAATGGAAAAATCTCAGAAAAACCGCATTGCGTTGGCAACTATTGAAATTCACGACACAAAGTATCTTGTGTGGACATAGTCAAGTAAGAGCTGCCTAGTAAGAAAAAAAGAATGCCAAGGAATATGCGATTGTGATCAACAAACTGTACAACTAAACAGAAAGAAAGAAAAAAAACGTTTATTGGCGCCATCGCCATAAGTACACACAATATTAAAAAAATAAAAACAAATATAAAAATATGAAACTTAATACTAAACAAGAAATACTGTGTGACTCAAGCCAGCGCCAAACAGTTACAATATAATTAAATTTTAGGTTTCATTTTGAAACGAAAAGCTATAATTATCGCTACGCCTACCATGTGCGTTAGCGTAGATTTTGGAAGATATTTAGTTTTTATATAAAATTGGCTTCCCCGGCGTAAATTCTATGTCTGTACACAGTACTTTTATAAATTATAGTCTGAAAATGTTATCCTGATATTCTTCTATTCTTTAAAGTAATAGTTTTTTTTTAATGAATGACATCTTGCAGTTTAACCAAGGAGGTTGTCGTCTGCTTAACCGGACAATACTGTGGGTGCCTTGAGTGTAAGGCCTCCAGCCAGAGCATAAACAAAAAGCCACTATACGCTAAAGGCACCCCCTGTGGGGTACAAGACTCGGCTTAGGGCATCGCTAGGGGACGACAGCATGGCGATAGGCTGAATCTGAATGATACCATTTTCTTTTTACACATAACAGGCGAAATGTAGATGTACTGATAGGTACACCTCTGCCTAAATCTTCTGGGATTACAAGGCGTGATGTTATGTTAATATTCCGTTGAGTAGTTTTTTCGTGGAAATATTCAACCTAAGAAACTTTCGCGTTGATAATAGTGGTAGTAAGATTAACTATATGGACTGCAGCTTGAAGTACTGATTAGAGTTGTTCTGGATCCCTCGCTTGTGTAAAGATCACCCTTATGACTTTCAGCCTTTAAGTCATGCTGTGTTATTATCATCCCGATTCCTCATCATCATCATCCTAAAATGTTCCCACTGCTGGGACACGGGCCTCCTCTCTATGAGAGAGAGTGGGTTGTAATCCACCACGCGGGCCCAGTGCGGGTTGGTAGATGTCACATCTCTTCGAATGTTTAGTTCTAAGACATGTCGGTTTCCTCAAGATGTTTTCCTTCACCGTTTTTTGAGAGCAGCGGTGATGAAATAAATAACACAAAGCAATGGGCCTGTACAAACCCACAGCTTACTGTTCGTAAGTCGGGGCTGCCACCACTAGGCCACCGCTGCTCTCCATCCCAGTTATCATTAGTAAATTTATTATAGTCGTCGCGGTAGACAGACAACCAGCCTAGCCAAGAGGTTACTGGATTGTAGTATTCAGCTGCAGCCGGTTGGACTGGAAACTGATAATCCTATATCAACAAAGTTATTATTCCACAAATATTTTTATTGAGTCTCACGAATGGATTTCATGTTTCAGGAACTTTTGGCATTTCAAATACACTTATGAAACTTCTGATTGTGATAGTACGTAGACAATGGTTAGTACCTAGTTTCCCAGGAAAATGCTGCTGAGTTTGAATGGCAGGAAATGCCTCAGGCAGTCCGTGTTTGAACAGTATTTTTAATACTTGTACATAAAGTTCGAATAAATACAATACGTTGTTTACTAAAAGAGTATTATTCCTATTGACTTCCAAGTCATGCCCACCTACATTTGCCTCTATTTATTATTCTCCTCTTTCTATAACCGAAAACCCTCCTGAATATAAAACTGCGCCATTATTCCAAACTACACTGTCTTTCAATCTACCCGCATTACATATTCATTGTATAACACATCCACCGAATCCTGGTCCTTTAAAAACGTTCCAAGTCACGAACATGTATCCAAGCATGCGCCCAAGTAAACGATTTAGCTTCAAGTCTTGCAGCAAATAGCCTTGCATCAAAACACGTAATAGGTGTACTAAGAAAACAAGTCGTAGACCGTGCTCTACTACCTTATATAACATCACGCTTTTTAACCTGAAAGGTTTTGCAGAGGTGTACTTGTAGGGTACACTGACATTACGGCAGGTAAGTGATAGCCTAGTGGTGTTACCGTCGGACTGCCAAGTCTTAGGTCTCGAGTTTAAACCCAAGATACGCACCTCTGATTTCTCGGATTCATGTGCGTAATATATAATTATCATTTGCTTCAGTAAAGGAAATCACGAAGAAAACAAGCATGCCTACGAGATTTTTTTCGACTGCATGTGAAGCCAAGCAAGCAAGCTCTGTATGGTGTCGGACGTAAAGAATAGCACCATCCCATATCTTCCCGTGAGTGTCGTAAGAGGCGACTAAGGGATTTGCCAGAGAATGGGCAGCAGCGTTCTCTGTGCTTTTGTAACAACCCGCCTGCCAAGCGTGGCGATTATGGCAAAACCCTCCAAAATGTCAATGTGGGGACACTTGGGGGAGGCCTATGTCCAGCAGTGGACTATTTTGGGCCGAAATGGTGATGATGATGTAAAGCCAAGTCAGACGTCCATATATTGTTTAAAAAGTCTGACACCAGGTTAAGCACTACTCAAAACACATTCACACGAAATAAATAATAAAAAAGGAAAAATAAGTGCAGATGTGTTTAATTCCCAGATAATAGGGGGCGAGCTAATTTCCAACAACCGGGTACTGGTAGCCTACCATGACCTCTTAAAACATTATTGTTTTGCTCCCTTTCCAGTGTGGGAAAGAGATGGCGCTAGACATCCTGTTTATCTCTGTCTCTTTCCCACACTGAAATGAGAGTAAAACAATACTGCTTTCAGAGGTCATGGTAGGCCAGCTGGTCCTGACTCCGTGCTGCTACTGAGAATTCTCTAATAAAAAACTCAGTAAAACCTGTCAGTGCACGATCTGAAAACGGAGACCAGGACCTCATACGCAGCGGTAGCGTTTGTGATCAAACCAACACGGCAGTGCTTTACTGACCTGCCTCGTACACACAACTCCATTAAGTAGTTACCCCGCTGGCCTACTCGGCCCATTGTGCCTGTGTAATAAAATGTTTGAAAGTCGAGTACCTTTAGTAGGGTTTATATCAGGGTTGTGCCGTCAAAACGAAAAGCGAAACACGCGAACGATAACGTCTATGGCTTATGGTTACTGATATGGCCCGCAGTGGATACTTGGGTTGTCTATAAGAGTAATAAAAATTCGGACAACCCTGTGGGAATGTTTACTGACGGTAGTTTTGGTTATGTGAAGTTTTCGGAGTGGGAAATGCAATGTCTTTGTTATTTTTGCGGACTGTTTGTGTTATTTACTTTAAAAGGTATATTATACTAAGACGCCACAGATGCCGCAGTTAAAGTGGTCACAAATGAAGCCCAGGAAATTTAAAAAAAAAGTCGTACTATTGACACGAAAGAAGAAGATTATTCAGTGCTCATTTTTGTTTTACGAAACATTATCTTTTACTCGCGGGATCGTTTGCATGGAGATCAAAAAGTATTCCATGGGAACGTTGCTGACACCGTTAAGTAAAGTAGAAAGACAGGCTACTTAATACTTAACAAGTTACATTCAGACTTACTGCCGCATTAAAAATAACCATATAAAAATGTCCATTCACGAAATACGATTGATATTTTTTTTTTTTATGAAACATGTCATCTACTAGCTCATCTTTTCTAAATGTCAACTCAAAGTCAATGCCAAGGGTCCTTGAAAAAAAAACACCCAAAAGACAAAAGAAAAAAACAAATGGCTACCCTTGAATAAAACATTTTACTCGGGCCATTAAAATGGTGACATAGCTTGTATATAGTACAGTCTATATTTTACGACAGCCAGACATTATGAGAAATATGAATTATTATTATTGTCTTACCTATGCCGCGTCGAATCGTAAATTTCAACCAATAAAATTAGTATGCATGGAATAGTCTAACATTTGTATACCGCTATGATAGTAAAGTTTATGTTCATACAGTTATTGCTGCAAATTTTAAGATTTTTACTGACAGCTTTTACGTCTATGAACTTTATAAATGTGTAGGTAATGTTTTTTTTATGGATCTGTTATCTTTAACGTTGATTACGTCTGAAGTTTTTTCTTTCATTTTGTTATTCTATTGACTCTTAACCCTTTTCAAAACTTCATCTATGATTGTAGAGGCCGACTGTGAAAACAATCACTTAATTAAAATAATTAATATAAGAAAAAGTAAATAAATTTAAAATATCCTAAAAAAAATGAAAACAAATTAAATTTTAATATACTTGTAAGTGTCCGCTTTTTTTTTTAGCCACTATAATGTTGTACCGAAATTCAGTCCTCAGTCAAACCTTTGGAATTAATTCCATATTCAGTTTTTTTTTTTTTTTTAATCCCAGATTAAATCATTTGAAGCCAATTTAAAAATGATTTACGGCGCGACTGTACTAAAATTTAAACTATTATCATAGTTAATGCCGTCGCAGACTTTTGTTAATAACTAAAAGTTCAAATACGTCTACTACCTTGGCAAAGATCTGAAGGTGGCTTAATTTCTTGCATTTTAACCCTACTATATGACCTCCGGCGAGGAATACGTCGAGCTACCAGTAACCCTGTAAAAACATTAATATTATGTTGAAGTGCACTCTCCAAACAAATCTTTAGAAATAAATTATCTTTACTGAGATTTGATGCTATTTTAACTTCAATTTCAAAGGGATGTTTTAAATGCACATCTGTATAATTTTTCAGCACACTAGGTAACTCCACTAATTAACTGAATGCATACCAGAAAAATGAATGCCGTGCAAAAAACACAATTGGTTAACTAAACAAATCCTAGAAACAAAACTAAAAAATCACACAAAACGAGATGACCTTTTTTATCGGATTCACACCAAAATTGTGTGTTTTATAAAACAAAAATTCGAATTGTTTATCAAAAATACTAACTTGCACTCTAAATGCCAGCTAAAACTGGCCATTTCGTTTAATCGTCAACGTTTGATGATATGGCCATCCACGTTTGTCTCGTCCCACTCGAAACTGGGACCAAGGACCAATTCTACTCTTTCTTTTTTTCGATAGGTGTTAACTGGTCCCAGAGAATTTGGATGCAAGAGCGAGCGAAGCGAGCTCTGGACTTGGGGCACCCCGACTCGGACAGGTTAGGTTCGAAGGGGATGGCGGCGAACTAAGACCCCCATCCCCTTCGTATTAGGTTACTGTAAACCCTGCAGACAGAAATAGGAGCCCCGCGTAGAGGGGCTTATACATCGACTACGTTTTAAGAAAAAAAAACCTATTATCAGATAAGAAAAGGTTGGATTAGTTCCTGATCGCAGTGTAGATTCAGTTCAGTAAAATAGTTCTGCAAATACCAATAACAGTATATTTAATTTGATTTATTTAGTGTGCATAATTTGTGTGCAAGTCAGTATTTTTGGTTTAACTTTGACATATTATGTTCGAAAAAAGGGAATATACAGATATCGATTTAATTACATGCCAATTTCAAATACTTACTTAGGTCTCATTAACAGCAGCATACGTTGCCAAAGCCACGTCGCCATGAAATACAGCAGTGCGTGTGACCTGAACGATGGGCATCCCATTGCATAGCTAACCACCATTTGCATACAACGACAAACTGCAGATACGCCGCATGCCTTTATATAGGCTCTAGATGACTGAAATTTGTGTGTTGGAAAACCAAAACGTTTATTTTTTACACACATAAAATAAATAATTTCCCGCTTTTTTCCTATGGGCGTATCCAGAAATTTCAGAAATCCACCTGCTATGATTCTTACATAATCCTTACGCCACTTCCTCGTTGTGTCAATATCTCGATGTATCAGAGTGTTGATGATTTTAAATTATTATCCACCAGTACCATTATTTATAAAAACGAGCAAAAAAATCACTTTTTTGTTTGGGAGGCCCCCTTAAATATTTATTTTATTCTGTTCCTAATACTTTTTGTTATAGCGGCAACAGAAATACATAATCTGTAGAAATTTAAACTGGCTAACTATCACGGTTCATGAGATACAGCCTAGTGACAGACGGACGGACGGATAGCGAAGTCTCAGTAATAGGGTCGTTTGACCCTTTGGGTACGGAACCCTAAAAATAACATGTAAAAACTTCTTTAAGATTACTGAAACTTTTTTTTACCATCCCTGTTCTCTCCGCGTACTTCTTAAATTCTCATGCCTGTCTACTGTCTCTTGTGCTAGCCGAATATTGTCAGTGAAACCTTTATATACGAGTATATTATTCTATTTGACTTGTTTCACTAACTGTCTACTATCTGTATCCTAGATGTTAGATTTCCTAAGAAATAAAATAATAATAACAACACATCTGGTCCTCATGAAAGCAGAGAATGATGAGCAATTCAAGTATTTATAACTGGCTCGCGAAGTTGTTGACTTGTGGGACGTGAGCATAGCAGTCATTGTGCCGATAGTCGTGTCGGCCAATGGCTTAATAGCAAAAGCCTCGACCAACATCTGAGGAGGCTCGCCCTTGGCAGCTGGATCAAGGACTTGATTCAGAAAGCAGTACTTCTGGACACGGTGCGTATTTTTAGGAGATTCCTTTCTAATGAGCCCTGACCACCGGTAGCTCGGACCCTGTTCCCGATGCCGGTGGGCTACAATTTTTTTTTTTTAAGAAATTTGTCAACATTTGAAAAATCTGTATGAAAATGAATAAACAGAATAATACATCTCGTCTCTTCCATCTTAAAAACTCCGGTTGCAAGTAGGAACTACGCACCTGATCTTCTAAAGAACATCAGCACTTAAGTTAGTTTTTTGGTTGAAAGTAACTGCTGGTATGTATGTTCTAAAGGGCATACTGCTATTTACCATGTAGATGCAATCCTAACTAAGGTATTAACATCAGTCAGTGCGACTATTGGCATGTTTACTATAGGCATCGGGGTTAACGACAACAATTATAAAACCTTACTTTCCATCACATTTTCTCCATTAAATAATGTTACTTGACTTAAGAAATTGTTGCGTTTCAAGCCTAACTAAGGGTTTATTTACGTCCTCATTCGCACATTAAAACCGTTTATGAACTCGCATTTTTGTCATAAAACTGCATATCTAGGACTATTAAAAGGAACACGCGATACGCTTGACACGCCTAGAAACGTTGAATGTAGCCAATATAATTAAGAGTCTCTTTTCTGTTAAAGCCTGGATTCAACTCGACCTGTCGTAGAAAACCCTGGACAGACGCATTTACCAATATAGACACTAAACCCGGATGTGTTCGGTGTGACTAACGCAGCTGATACATTTTTCACCAATTTATGGTTTGTACCACGCTAAAAATTATCATGAGTCCTACACGCCCTTTAAGTATTGCCTAGGCTTAGCAGGCATATCATCATCATCATCATTTCAGACCAAAAGACGTCCACTGCTGAACATAGGCCTCCCCCAAGTGTCGCCACATTGACATTTTGGGGGGCTTTGCCATAATCGCCACGATTGGCAGGCGGGTTGGCGATCGCAGTACGGTTGTTACAAAAGCACAGAGAACGCTGCTGCCCATTCTCTGGCAAGTCCCTTAGTCGCCTCTTGCGACACCCAAGGGAAGATATGGGATGGTGCTATTCTTTACGTCCGACACCATACAGAACAATAAAATCAAATCAAATTGCTTAAGGCATATTTAGATAATAGATATTTCATATTTATGAATGTGACTTTAATCCATTATATTCATTTTAACCACACACAATCAGTTTGATGAGTTACAGAGTTAACGAGGCCAAATTATGCCATAACCTGAATACCTTTATAATCGTTCTCTATTACGTCGTCAAAATAAAAGCATAGTTAAGTATGTCAACTTAATTGCTTAAAAGGTTTTGTTATTATACATTTTTCTAATAGAAATGCTGTATGTTTTCAAGAAATTAAAATCAATATATTTTTATTTTACATAGGCCTACGGGGGCACTTATAAAACGTCGACAAAAGGTGCTCGGTTCGGGTTGGTCGTTTCCTATTGAGAAGAACCGGCAAGAAACTCCATGGTTACGTTACGTTATGGTAAGAAGTAGTAACACCTAAGAACTTCACTCATTAACGAATAGATAACACTGAGATAAAAAAACTAGCTTTTGCATAACATGAAGCTAGCATAAACGTGAAAAGAACTTGAAGAAAGTTTCAAATCTTTTGTTTTCTCTAATGTAGTAGCCGCAATTTTTAATTTTTTAATTTTTATTTTATACCGATAATTTCTCCAAGACAAACATAATACAAACTACATAACAACACCCTTATGCCTCAGTGATCCGTTTTGGGATGCGTTGTAATGCTGGCGCGATTGTCGCTCGTCCACGCAGTCGGATGATGTTGGTTTAGGCATCAACGGGTTTCATACAAACTTATGGGACATGGATCCACCGAGCGGTGAACGTTTGAGAGTCGCCTAAGACTTTATTCATAAATTTAGGTGATACTTATTTAGTTGGAGGAGCTCGTGGCTAAATAATAACAGCGGCACTTGTCAATCTATAAGGATAAGCCGTGATTGTCAAGGTTGGTCCGTGGATGGGTGATATAATTACATATCGAGTTTCCTCCGTGCCTCGGAAAGTACGTTACACCGTTGGTACCGGCTGTCATTTGTAGATCTTAGACAGTCGTTACGAGTAGTCAGAAGCCAAAAGTCTGACATTTATTATTTATTTATTTAACACTTCAAGTACAATGTACAGTGGCGGACTTAATGCCATAGGCATTTTCTACCAGTCAACCTTTGGACATTCAGTCTTACCATGGGGTAGGTATCGTATTACCCAGTTACTGGGTTATGGAGGTCAGATAGACACTCGCTTCATGTAAGCTGCATCCGGTTAGAATGAAAGCCGACCCCAAGATAGTTTGAAAAAAGGCTAGGCAGATGATGATGATGAGTTATTTAGTTTCTCTTCAAAAAATACAACCAGAAAACCACCTGAATTCAATATTGCATCCATTGTGTACATACCTTTATACATAAATTCATGCCTTTCCCTTGGAGTTAGGCAGTTGCATCTATTCATTCGCTTCGACCACGTTCAATACATCTGGTAATACACCCACGCATTATTTAACACGCCGGGTATTCAATACTGCTACAGCTAAATAATGACAATGGATAGAACGAGGGCGATGCGACGGTGGCGGCGCGTCACCGCTGTAATGGAAACACCTTTTAACTTATGGCAACTGCATTGTGTGTGTAGCGGGCAACATTATTATGTTCCTGTATTTGCAGTTATCTGCCGCTGTTCTACTTTAACAGGTATAATAGAAATAAAGTTGGGCGTGGCGATGTAAAATAGAATAAAATAATAACTACTGATTGCAAAATCAGTAGAGTCAGTAAGGGTTTTGCGAGGGGTAACTAGGTTCACCTTGCAACTTGTGACGGTGACATTAGAAGCAGTCTCCCAATGGAAGCGGATCCTAACATTATTGGGAAAATAAACATCTATGTATTGCACCTGTGAGGCAGATGTGACTTGCCTGTGTACACACAGTTCCATTAAGTAGTTACCCCCCCGGTCTACTTGGCCGCAGTGTTGAGGGGTTAGCACATACTGACGCTGTCTGCACCACAAATAAGATACAAAACCTTCACTAGAATTTGGTCTAATACCACACACGCTCCGGCAAAGTCAACGTCAAATGAATAGAACCGCTATACGGCTAGGTCCATGATTTAGTGAATTGAATGCAAAGAGACATTTCCAGAATTTCGTATTTAGGTGTCCGAGAATTAAATTGCAGCATCAGCAAATGAGGAGCCATGCAAGTTCTGTTCTTTCCTAGACGTTGTAAGGTTGAGTTCGATTTTGACCACACTTGGCGATGCGAAGTCACATATCAACATATTGTATCAAATGTCCACGCTACTATGGTAGCCCAAAACAAATTACAGTCAAATGTCCACGCTACCATAGTAGCCCAAAACCAAATACAGTCAAATGTCCACGCTACCATAGTAGCCCAAAACATTAGTTCCGAAAAAACTCACTTACAAATGTTCCACGTCGCACTGTATCTATGGTTTTGCTCTCTATATTTTCTGTATTAAATTCCGCGTCTCTGGCAAAAACAACGAGAATCTCAGCCGTACAAAATTAAATGTCAAAAAAGTTTTAAACGTCAGGTGTCAAATTTCACCGTATTGAGTTGTTGTGATATAATTTCCTTGGTTTTAAAACGTGAGTATTATTTTATTTTAACCCAATATATATAGTGTTATATATCAAAATAAACCTCGTTAATCAAGCTTTACGAATATCTAAAAACATTGTAGGTTAAAAGTCTGTTGAAACGACAATATCGAAATGTAAAAGTGGCGCCATGTCGACCGTGGTATTTTGATAATGTTTTTTTAGAAATTATTGAAAAAATAGTTAATAAAGTGCTGGTGTTATGAAAATTGGTTCAATTAAGTAATTATTAGTGTCTCCGCAATATAAAACAGTGAAAAAAAAACGAAATCTTAGTGATTTTTTTACGAAAACACGACAAAATCAATAGGTATAGAATTGATCAGAGCAGGGGTTGTTTGGTTTGGTTAATTTGGCTACTAATAAAGTGCTAAAGTAAGGACAAATGGTTATTAAAACAAAGCTTATATAGTCTAGTTTAATTATACATAGGTTTTATTGATACGAATTACAATTCTAATTGGAAAAACTTTAATTCTTGTTGGAGAAACTGAAATTCAACGCAAATTCTCAAGTTTTCATTTTTTTTGAAAAACTTATATCTAGTTGTCGTAATTAGTTTTAACGTAATTAGATTCTGTATATTTTCAGCTATACACACGTATTTTTTGTTTTCGTGTAGCTGCAGTAGTTTACGAGAAAATAAGCTTTAAATGGGAAGTGGCGCGGGGGTCTTGCGCGGCAAAAACTTCCGAGTGCGCGCGGGCATGTTTGCGGGGTAGCATGTTGACCTTGAACATTTTGTTTAGATCTGATCTAATTTTATGAACATCAAGCGGTTAGTTGAGTAAGGTAACGAGTCGCATCGTGACGCGTACGAACTGAAACGGGTAAATGTATTCTTTCTATAATAGACATTAAGCTCTTTTTAACTGGCTCTAGCCGAGCCAGCGTTTAAAAGTGTGGTTTTCCCTTGGACACCTTATTTTTTATGCAGCATAGTAACAACATTGTTGTTATAAGTTTCATAAGCGAAGTACTTTCAGAACAGCACAAAATGAAATCCATATAACCAATAATCTTGTTCAATTTATATGATTACGGTACAGTCGGGGTACAACATAAACTCTCAGATTTACAGGTATAAATAAAATAAAATACAACAAAAATGAACAATATTGTGATATTTTTACGCTTCTTACTTTATTTAATTAAAGAAAAAAAAGAAAGTTAAGGATTGTAATCCTATTTCGGTATTTTATCTTTATTGCAAAGATACTTTTTGCATTAGCAAAATTAAATTTTCGCTGTAACTGACCTTTAGATACAAATAAATTAGTACTCTTGACATAAACGTTTACGCATCAAGTACATTGAACCTATATTTTTTATGAGAGAGAACAGATTTTTTTAACAAAACATTCAAAACAAACTAGACAGCAGACGGACTAAAGAAAAATAAACTAGAAAATGTGGTCAAATGGAAATCTAGAATTAATCCAAAGTGGACACTAAAGTAAATAACATTAAGTCTAGACATTGTTTTTGTAGATTATTTAGACAAGGGAAAATTGGTAGGTAACGAAAATGATTGTAAAACCCATTTAACCAAAGCAAACGGTCCAGGACCTCAATTTTACAAAATGTAATACCATTATCGTTACTTATGGTAATTTTAAAATGTACATAAAGGGTAATTTGCGGACGCAAGAGAACTGAACCTTTGGATAAGCAATACGAAATAAAGCCTCTACTCTGTATTAAAATTCACATTTCCATTTCGAAATCTGAGGGTTGATACCCTTTCCTTCGACCACTTTGGACGAATATCTAACACCTTTAATTTACTCGAAATCCCCTTTAATTTAACTGAGGGCACGTTCCTTTCATACATTTCCATGACCCCGTTTTATTGGACAGATTATTTTAACACATGCTCCTACTCAAAAACTGACAACTTTATTCGAAATGATATAATGAGCGTTACCTTACTTCAGACCAGCTGCTCCGTTGTTCCTGTCATATTAAAGTTTTATCCACATGGATGTGACTGCATTTAACTTCAATTCTGTCTCTTATTGCTCAAGTGATAAGATCACATTTTGTATATCTGATAGCAAAATGTAAGTTGGCCCAATGGATGTTGCAAACGCCTCCTATATGTGTTTTGACGTTTTTATCTTGTTTAGTGTGGGTTGGGATGGTTCTGTGTGTTTTTAGTATTCCATTTTTTCTTAGTGTTATTACGGTTTTAGTGTAAAATCTGTTTTGTATATGAAAGCGGTCTTAATAGTAGTTGTGTATAACATGTTTATTGTCAAGGGTTATTACAAGGTCGACAACCATATAGGTCCTATTTTATGTTCCTATTAGACGTCTATCTTACCAGATAATCTCAAGATACAGACACACAAAGAGTTTTGAGGAATATTATAATATTGATATACTTAGTCACAAATGATATCGTTGTGAGGAAAAATATCGTCTTATTTTCGATGCCAAGCTAAACCCACTACAAACGCTTTCGAAGATAATCCTTTGTAGGTAATAAATAGAATAGAATATTGCACACCAAAATGGAACTTAACTGTTTTACTATACTGCTTATTTTATAGTTACAATGGTGGTCTTTTCGCTGATAGCGATATCTTATAGGCAACATTTGAATTTGAACATTACGAGCATAAAAACCAAATCATATAAACGTTATTAAAGGAAATTCAACTACGCAGACTACTTGGAGACTACTGTTCCGAGAATGCAAGGAGTACCTTCGGTGACTGAATGCTAACATCGAGCTTCTAGTGCAAAAAACGTAAGTAGTATTAGCGCTCTGTAGCTTCATAAGACATCTGACTTCTTCATTGTAATCGGTTTCCGTACAAAGCCAGGATGAATAGCCAAGAGTAAATTAAGAACTCCAAGCGCCCAACTATTTATACATCGTACTCGTACACGATGTATTTACCAAGTGCGAAAGCGAAAAATACCTATTGACAGAAATCATTGCGTCAATTTTGATGAAAGTGAAACTGAATCTATATATTATATTATACTAGTTATACTAGTACTAGTAATAAAGCTGAAGAGTTTGTTTGTTTGTTTGCTTGAAAGCGCTAATCTCAGGAACTACTGGTCCGATTTGAAAAATTCTTCCAGTATTACA
Organism: Cerastis rubricosa; assembly: GCA_949152445.1. Classification (NCBI taxonomy): domain Eukaryota; kingdom Metazoa; phylum Arthropoda; class Insecta; order Lepidoptera; family Noctuidae; genus Cerastis; species Cerastis rubricosa. Next base: position 7,729,999 of record OX424542.1, on the reverse strand, counting down.
TAGCCTATTTATCGAGGAAGGCTATAGGCTATATATAGCCTTTAGCCTTCTTCGTTGATGATATATATCATCACGCTACGACTAATAGGAGCGGAGCAGCAATGAAAAATGTTGCAAAAACGGAAAAAAAGTGAGGCAGACGAAGTCGCGCGGCACAGCTAGTCGTTCTATAAAAAATATGATTTTCTACCCGTCATGTACTTCAATCTACAATCGAATTTGGATTGGATTTTTTCATAATTGGTCCCCAGTTTTCTCTGATTTAGATTTTAGGATATTTTTGAAGGCTAAGTACCTACACACTGATGGCTTCCTTGCTTAGCGCTTAGAACCTAGAGAGACGCTTAGTGAGTAGTGAAGTGAAAGTATCTAGGATTTTTGCATTCGGCCGCACTGCGCTCTCGGCGCCTTCGCTGGGAAGTAACCAGATGTTAAGTCTTTGTGTTCTATGGCTTAGAATCCAGGCGCTAAGAAATGCACCTATCACTATCAGTACCATCGTACGTAAACATAAAAGTTGTCAACAGACCCTTCACGAAGCTGGCAACCAAGCATTCTGTACATGAAACTAAGTAACTCACTGCAAAAATTATTCAAAATCAAAATATTTTATTTTACATGGGCCAACATGGGCACTTATAAAACGTCGACAAAAGGTGAACGGTTTGGGTTGGTCGTTTCCTATCGAGAAGAACCGGCAGAAAACTCCATGGTTACTCTTTTAAAATCATTTGGTTTTACAATACTTGAATGGTACAGCGTTAGTACTTAAGTACTATTGCTGGGAAACGACTTTTTTTAGGGTTAAAAATCACCATTTATGGTAAAACTCAATGTGACGTACCCAAAACATTGTGCTTATGGATGCATTGAAGAGGGGTTGTGAAAGAATTTAACCTTAAAACTAGTAGTAGTAGATAACTAGTATTTAAAAAAAAAGTAGTGAAATGGTTGGAACTTTGACCTCCAATATCTCAGTAACTAGAAGGTTACCAGGTATAGTCCAGAACATAAAAATGATCGGAATGACGGGGAGAACAAGTTTTTTTCGGCTGCGTTATATTCTATATTTACACCCTTTATAGTTTTAGAAAAAGCATGCATTAAAAAAATATTACAGCTGCATCTCCATTTATGTCTACGACTATAAAAGTCCTGAACATTTTCATTCATATTCCGGATTAGGGTTATGCCCTATGCCAGCAATAAATTTTACCGAAATTCAGACGTTATGATCCCAATTCCGCACGACTGAATGTATGCATGGATCGTTTACGGCATTAAGTAGGGTAGATAGGAAAATTATAAGAGGCGAAATGGGTGAATGTAATGGATAAGGTAGAAGACGTAGCTCCTGTACTATGTTTTTGCATAGGAAGTAGTAGTTAGGAGGAGTGGTTGCTATAGGAAGTGCATGAAAATTGTGTTCCTATACAGAGTGTATCAGAATGGTGTGGTTATAACATTTAAGGGTCTGATTGTGATAATCACTTTCTCAATGGAACAAACATCAAAAACAATCTGCTGTTCCATATATGTGAGTCAAGTAGTTATTGAAATTTTTTAACATTTGAAATATTATTCTTTTATCAATTTAAGATCACTCCATGCCAGAAAGATGCAGAAAAAATATCAACAAGAAAAAGAACACTCATCTTCCATAGTCATCATCATCATCATCATCATCATCATCAGTCTATAATGTTCCCACTGCTGGGACACAGGCCTCCTCTCTATGAGAGGGATTGGGCTGTACTCCACCACGCGGACCCAGTGCGGGTTGGTAGATGTCTTCGAATTTTTAGTTCTAGGTCATGCCGGTTTCCTCAGGATGTTTTCCTTTACCGTTTTTGAGAGCAGCGATGATGAAATAAATTACACAAAGTAATGCGCCTGCTTGGGTTCCCCACCAACCCACTCCGTATCTTCCGTAGTACTGAGTATTATATCCATCATTATTCAACATCGCCATTTATTTTTCACCGTGGCAACGTTTCATACCAAACATGTCATCGTCCAAAACTAATTCTCAATAATTTGTTTTACAAAATAACCGGCCATGTTTGGAGACTCTCCCTAATAAATGGTTCGGGAATGACATTGCGGTTCTTTTTTTTCACCCATTTATAACATTGGTCTCGTCATACAAATGAACAGTGACGCCTTTTTGCGAGGCGGTCGATAGTCTACATTTCATTAAAAAGGTGTAGTAAGTGAGGCGAGTTTTTTGGGCTAGTTACTAAGTTTCTTTGAAGCGGCTACATGTTTTGAATTGCTTGAATACTTGTTCTTTTTTCAACTTTTTGGCGATTTTTCATATAACTGGAATCATTACTAAATATGACCAGACATGAGACATAGCTAGATCGACTTTTCGCCACCGTCAACTTTTTTTTTTTTTTATGAATGGCATCTCGTAGTTCAACCTAGGAGGTTGTCGTCTGCTTAACCGGACTATCCTGTGGGTGCCTTAAGAGTAAGGCCTCCAGCCAGGGCATAAAAACTTACAAACTAAGCGACTATACGCTGAGGGCACCCCCTGTGGGGTACGAGCCTCGGCTCAGGGCGTCGCTGGGGGAGGACTGCATGGGGACAGGCTGGATCTGAGTGATATCATTATTTAGGGGCTGATTTAAAACTACTGGCACAGCATCGCGGGCTGGCTCGAGCGAGGGTCGGGGAGGGCATGGACCGGGACGTCGCGACGGACCTCGACGGCGAGGTCGGAAAGACGGCGGTTTGTGTCTGAACTTTTTAAGAGTGCTAGTCTCTTTGCTACTCTCCTGGAGGAGGGTGATAGCATCATCGGGAGTGACGAGAGTATGCCGAGGACGGCGTACTGTACTAATGCGCGAGGGTTCGTAACGGGCGGCCGCTGCGATCAGGGGATTACGGTGTTTACTGGCGTTATCGAAGAAACGCTTCGAAAGACGTTTCATAAACTGAAGGACGGTGGGCATTCTAAGGTCTACGTGTAGACGGTCGTTACGGACATAAAAAGGGGCTCCCGTGACTCTACGTAAGAACCGGTTCTGCAAGGTTTGCATCCTATGGATGTATTTAGGCTTGGTGTGAGCGTACACGACGCAAGCGTACGTCATAATGGGGCGGATCACCGCGGTATAAAGGCGCAACTTGCACTTGAGTGACAATTTGCTTTTTGCCGAGATCATGAAATGAAGCCTACCCATAGCAAAGGCTGCTCGGTCGCGAGCTGCTTTGATGTGCGCCGCGAAAGACAGGTGGTTGTCAAGTAAGACTCCTAAGTACTTGGCTTGCTTCTCCCAAGGGATAGGCTTACCATACATAGTGATCGGGCTGAGCGCGAGTGGCTTATTTTTACGCGGTTTAAAGAAAAGAACTGCCTGACTCTTATCGGGGTTCACCTCGATTCTCCATTTCCGGAACCAAGCGCCTAGGACGTTGGCTGAGGTTTGGAGGGTGCTGTAAATAGCGTCGTGACTATAGCCAGTGTAATAGATGGCCGTGTCGTCCGCGAACAGGGCTAGCTGTGCCTTCTTGCTCTTGGGGATGTCACTGGTGAACAGCGTAAAGATAAGGGGAGAGAGCGGGGAGCCCTGAGGGACTCCGGCTCTAATGGGGTGGGGGGAAGACAGTGCCTTCCCGATGCGATAGCGGAAGGTGCGATCCGACAAAAAGTCTCGTAAGATGAGCACGAGACGGTCCGGCACTCCCAGTTTGTACAGCTTATATAATAAGCCGTTGTGCCAGACTTTGTCGAATGCCTTTGCTATGTCGAAAAACAACACACCCGTCATCGCTCCACGCTGGAAGCCAGCGCTTAAGTGTTCTACGATGCGGTGGGCCTGTTGAATGCAAGAGTGTCCGGTCCTGAAGCCGAACTGTTCGTTGGGGATGAGACTCTTAGCCTCGGCGAAGTCTTTGAGTCGCTTATACATAAGTCTCTCGTAGATTTTACCGAGTGCATTCAGGAGACTGATAGGTCTGTAGCTCGAAGGCTCAGACTTGGGTTTGCCTGGCTTGGCGAAACCGATGACAGTGGCCTCTTTCCATATTTGGGGAAACGCGTTGTTGCTCAGGGCGCCATTGAAGATGGCCGCCATTAACACGACGAGCTGAGCGGGGAGGAGTTTGAACACCCTATTGGTGATTCCGTCGGAGCCGGGTGCTTTCCGCGGTTGAAGTTTGTTAATGATGTCTTGCACTTCGTCAGCTGTGACCGGAGGCAGAGGATCATCAGGGTCTTCTTCGGGGGGCAGGGCGGCTTTACGTTCGACGAATGCGTTCACCTCATCGAGATGTCGCTTGTCTACTGGTTGCAAGCTGGGGGAGCACTGGGACTCCAGGCTGTCGGCTAGGCATTCGGCCTTCTCAGAGTCGTCGAATGCGACGCTCTTATCGGGACGGGTGAGGGGAGGCATCGAAGCCTCTTCGGTGGAGCGCATCTTGCGTTGCAGCTGCCAGAAGGCTAGGTGGGTAGGCTCGAGTTCGCTTAGCGTTTTTTCCCATTGATTATTACGAAACTCACTGGTGCGATCCTTTACAGCACGCTGTAAATTACGCATGTGGGCTTTGTTTGCCTCGCAGGGAAAGCTGCTGTAAGCACGGATGGCCGCGTTCTTTTCGTTTATCAGTTCACGTATGTCAGCGGGTAGTATCCAGCGTTGATCGCTCATTGCTGGGACTTCCCGTGAGCAGTCCTTCAGTACGGATTGCACGTGTTCTGTAAACGAGTTGATGGCGGCCGTCGTGTCTGCGACTGAGACTATGTGGTCGGGGATGGCCTCCAGGTGAGGCGACGTGGTGGATTTCAGCTTTTCGCTGACTTTCCTCCAGTCGGTTATCACTTGGGTCGGCGGGGGCTGGCTGGGGTCAGAAGGACCCGAGCGAGGAACTAAGTGCATGAGCACTGGTCGATGATCTGAGTTAAGCTCATGTAAAGTCTCGATGGAATGCAACTTAAGGTTGACATTCTTGAGAAGCGCTATGTCGAGAACGTCCGAACGTTGGTCGGGGTCGTGGGGATAGTGGGTGTGCTCCATAGGAGCGATGGGATCGAAGTTGAGGGACTCGCCCAGGTTATACAAGTGACGTCCTCTGGCAGAGGTCGTCGTGCTGTTCCAGGCGGGGTGTTTGGCGTTGAGGTCGCCCGCTATGATAACGGAGTCGCTCAAGCCGAAGAGGACGGCAAGGTCTTTGGTGAACAAAGTGTGCTCCTCGGACGTGCCGCCGGGAGGGATGTACGCAGAGGCGATAGTGATCGGTTGATGGCCGGTCATGCCTAGTCGACACACTGAGGTCTCGAGTAGAGACTCCATGGGAGGGGGATCTAAGGGGATGCAATGCAGTTCTTTTCTATAATAGATTAGAGTCCCGCCCTTGTGGCAACGTGACCGATCGTTGCGAACTATGCGATAGTTGGCAATTCTCGGATCGCGGTGACTGGGCTTGAGGAAGGTCTCCTGTACGAGGAGGATATCAATTTGATGGTCGCGGAGGAAGGTGGCGATCTCATCACGCTGGCCTCTAATGCCATTGGCATTAAAGTACCCTAATTTTAGGGATCGGGGTTTGGTGCACGTTAATCTCGTATTATCCATTGGAGTTAGTCGAGGTTAAGGTTGCGGAGGAGGTCGCCTAACTTGAGTAGGGACTTGAGGATAATTTTAAGTTTATCGCCACCAGTGTTAGCCGCCCTGAGATCAGCCGCCATGCGGTCTGCTTCGGGGGTGACTAACTCTGCTAGCGATTCTAAAATTACGTTATGAGAGGGGTCCACGGCCGCGGGGCCGGGTGGCGTGGGACGAGCGGGCGCCGGTGCGCTTGCCTGGGCCGCGGGAGTGGGGACAGGGGCATCTGAAAGCCCGGGGATGGGGCTGGACTTTACTTTACTGAGAGCCGGGAAGGCTTTCTGGTGGTTTAGCGTGGTCCAGGGAGAGGGCCTCTGAGGGCTGAGTCTCTCCGGCATCTGGGCAGAGGGTAGCCTCACCGATGGGCTTTCTCTTTGTTGGCGGGCGCTTGCACGCTTCACCAGGTTAGAGGAGGAGCCTTTGGGGGCTTTTGAGCAGCCGCGGTAGTTGGCCGTGTGGCCCGACTGGCCGCAAAGCACACAGCTCGGTGGCTCCGTGCAAAGCGACTTGTCTTTGGGACGGGGGCAGTCTGCCGTGCCATGGTCGCCTAGACACTTTACGCATCTGTGTGGCGCATGGCAGTTGGCTTGGCTGTGACCGTACATCTGACAGCGATGACACTGTCCGACTACGCTTGAGCGGTAGGGCTTCTCTATTGAGATGCCTGATAGGGAGCAAACCGACTTCACTTTGAAGATCGGGTGGTGACCTTCTACTGGGTCACAGATGACCAGAACCATATCGTAAAGGTCTCCGCCTCTCGCCTTATGAAGGCGGTGGACGGCTGCGACTGGGATGTCCTGGCCTAGGAGGTCATTGAGGATGTCCTCCGTGGGGATTTCCTTCGGGATCCGCCTGATCACCACGCGGGTGGGCTTCTCCTCTGGAAGAGAGTAGGTGTGGAAGGCTATGCGCCTTCCGATTAACTGACGGGTTAGTTCCCTGAAGTCGGTGGTTGTGGGGACCACCACTTTGATCCCCTGCTGTGTGCTTTTTGCGCTTGTATATTGAATGCGGCGCTCATTACACATTTTGGACACATCTGTCCATTTCCCTTTGTCCTGAATGAACAACGGGGGAGGGGGCTTCAGCTTCTTTGAAGAAGCGGCTGAAGAGTTAGCCTTAGGGCTTGTTGGCCTGCTGGTATGAGCAGCGGCGGACTTCGGTGCGGGGACCGGGGAGGTGGGACGGGACGCCTCGGGAGAGGGGATTAGAGGGAGTGCGACTAACTTTTTGGCCATGGCGGCCTGGGAGTTTTTGCCCTTCTTCCTCTTGCCCTTTCCGACGACTTGGTAGTCGTCTTCTGAGGACGAGGAAGCAGAGCAGGAATCTATAACCGATTCCGAGTCGGAGATTGGTACGGTTGTGTCCATTTTCTCCGAAATGGGAACAATAGACGCAGGTGCGGACTGATCCATTGTTTGCGAAACAATGGGTTCGGGATTAGCCGGAATCGCGGCGGCGACGGCTGGCGGTGAGCTTTTGCCCATGTTCCCAGAAACGGGAACAATGGACGCAGGTGCGGGCTGGACCTTTGTTTGTGAAACAATGGGTTTCACAACTTTGGGTCTTGGAGTAGCTTTAATCGCGGCGGCAACGGCTGGCGGTAAGCCTCTGTCGGCAGGCGGCGGCGACAAAGGGCTGTCGAGCGCGTCACTGAAGTCAGTGACGGTATCGCAGGTTTGCTGAATGGCAGCAATTTCCGACCCATATTTTTCAAAATTTGGGTCGGTCGTGAAGACGCGGAAGAAAAAACTCAACAGCGCTTTTTCCTTCTCGTCTAAGGACGACATTATATCGGTTAAAATTTAAAATTTAGCAAACATTGAGTGAAGCTCCGCGCCTAACAGCCTAACAACCTAACTCCCCGGGTGGGTGGGCCCGGGGGTGTGTGGCCTCTCTGTCGGGTGTGCAATGACAGGGAGGTGAGTACCTACTGGTGTGCCCTAAGCTTGTGAACCTGTCGCCAGTCTTATTGTGCGACAGGGCCCTACGCCCCAAGGGGCCTCTAGTGCGAAGGGGTAGACACTCCCAACCGACACTAGGTGACTGCTGTGAACGAAGTCAGATTTAACTAGTGTTTCTAGACCAGGCTTGACTAGGGTAGCCCCCAAGGCCAAGATTCTGGCTCCCGATGCCAATGGAGTGCCGGGCCCTGAAGGGGTTTGGCGGGTAGGATTGGGTCACCACCCTCTTGGTTTCGTTGGCACCGTAAGGTTTCCACCAAGAACCTCGAAACTGAGGACTTTTCCCTGATGGGGCAAAGGAAGTTAAGTCGGAATAATATCCGAAGCAAAATGAGCAAGTGCTGTCTTAATAAAAAGACAGCAATTGTTCGGGGGTGTAGTCGAGAGACTACTGATGACGTCACGACACTGGGAAGTGACGAACCGATGACGCACACTGATAGCGAGCGGAAATGCGAGCAGGTAGCGGCACGTCCGTTCGCGACGGCGGTCAGGCGGCGAGTGCCACCGTCAACCTCTGTATTGCAACTTTTATCGGAATCGTAGGAGCCGTTTTTGAGAATGTGATTACAAATATTTAATCTTCATCTTCTTGCCCTTTTCCAATTTTATTTGGGGCCGGCGCAACACGTCTCCTTCCTCCATGCTCCTCAGTCATTCGTCATGCTATCATTTACTTCTTTTTCCTTTATATAATTTTTCACACAATCCATCCATCTTTTCTTTGGTCTTCCTCTCTCTCTACATAAAAGTATTTATACAATATGCTACAAATATTTAATATATTGTATAAATACTTTTATGTACCTGTCGTATTAGTATCCGTTGCTCTATAAGTACCAAACGTAGGTATCGAGGTACAAAATACCCTGTAGGTAGGTAGGAGGTCCCTCCTTATGACTCCGCATACAACCTCTTCATTTGGAGAAAAACTATCGATAGCAACAGAGAGAAATGAACTGAAAATTTAAAACCTAAATTTCTTCCTGCATATACACCTTTTACTTAAAAAACCTAGATAAAGTTGCACCGAATAACTATGGAAGTATGCAAAACAAAAACCCTATCACATGCAAATTCGTTGCAGAAAAAGTCAATTGAGGGCAATGGGTCGCTTTGGTAGGCAACGCATACCAGCTACCTGGTGCACTTGTTGTAGTTTTTTTGAAATTCTAATAAAATGGTAAAAGAGCTAAATTTTTGGGTGAAATGATAACGTTGCATGTAACTGATGATGTGACTGTGTGTGATGTGAGATAAGTGTGAAAGAAACCTGCTGAGGTTGAGCTTGGCCTCTTTGGTTGATTTCGACATTACAATGGTAGCGTGAAACACAGTTTGATTACTTTATCTATGACTCATCTATCTATGATCAAAACTAAAAAAGTAGGTTTTTTTACACACAAAATTCACCACTAACTATTCCACACACAATTATATAACTATTCCACACACAATTTCAATTAGGTACTTAGGTCCACCAACCAAAAAAACAAATTGTCAAGTAGCACTGTAAGTTTTGGTTTATTCTAGTGGCTAAACTGTCGTTATTATTTCAACAAATAACATCACGCCGTAGTAATCCCCGAAAAGTAAGACGGAAGTGTACCTTATGAAACAACCAACCGTTGAAACAACTAAAATCATTTCTAACTGACAAAGCATACTATAATATAAATATGAATTTCTGGCAGAACCATTTACCGTGACATAGATTTATTCATCATTTTAATCATTACTTTTGACATGTGTAATTGTGTACACCTTGACATTTATAATTTAGACTTTGTTAAATTCACAGACATTGATTAAATAATAATTTTATTTTTCTACTTTTGACTTGAATAATTTTGTCATTTATTAGTTTATAGGTGTGAAGCGTAGAGATTGCGGCAGGAACGCCACCCTACGTTCCATAACTAAAGTTGCAGATGTCGAAGAAAAAACAGCCAAGCTGAAGTGGGAGTCGGCTGGCCACGTAGCACGAATGCACCCGGAGAGGTGGGCAAAGATCGTCACTCACTGGACGCCAGACAGGTACAAACAGGTAGACCGCGGCGAAGTTGGCGTGACGATCGATCTAATCTTGTTTGCCTGCTTTTGCAAAAGATAGAGGTTTGGAAGGAGAAAGAGGAGGCCTTTGGCCAGCTGTGGGACACATGAGAGGCTAACAGAATTGCATTGAAATTATTAATCATTTTAATTAATAATTTCAATGCAAAATGTATTATACATTTCTTTTTGTTCTCAATTTTTATTATTCAAAACATTTGCACGCCATAGTATGTGGCTAACATGTCTAAACCATTTTTTATTTTATGTTCTGTTACATGCACTTTAATTATTGTATGTAAACACATGTTTGAGCAATTTTTTTTTTTTTTTTTGGAATGGCATCTCGCAGTTCAACCTAGGAGGTTGTCGTCTGCTTAACCGGACTATCCTGTGGGTGCCTTAAGAGTAAGGCCTCCAGCCAGGGAGCTCCAGCGAGGGTCGGGGAGGGCATGGACCGGGACGTCGCGACGGACCTCGACGGCGAGGGGAAACTCCGCTGCCGCGGCAAATTGTCGCTCAGCGGACAGACCTCCGGCGCGATCTCATGGCGACATGGAGGGAGCGACTGTCGCAACCCCGTGCAGGGCACGCCACAATAGTGGCGATAAGTCCCCTCTTTGAGGAGTGGCTGGAGAGGCGCCACGGCGCCCTCACCTTCCGCCTGACGCAGGTCCTCACCGGACACGGTTGTTTCGGGAGGTTCCTGCACCGAATCGGGCGGGAGGAAACGCCCGGGTGTCACCACTGCGAGGATCGACCGGAGGACACGGTGGAGCACACTGTGGAGCTATGCCCCGCTTGGGCTGAGCACCGCCGTGTCCTCATAGCGGCGATTGGCGGCGGCGACCTCTCGCGTCCGGCCCTGGTTCAATCCATGGTCCGGAGCGAGAGGGAATGGGAAGCCGTCGCCTCCTTCTGCGAAGCAGTCATGCTAGCGAAGGAGGTGGCGGAACGTGAGAGGGAGAGAACCTCACGTCCCAGCCGCCGCGGGAGACGCCCCGGGCGTCGGGGGGCAACCAGTGGCCCCCGGCCACCGTAGGCGCGGGCCTGTGGACGGTGAGTAATGGGCTAGCTCACCGTCCGTCCGTCTTATGACGACAGACCGTGCCGACGGCGCGTTCGTGTTCCACGCGCGCCTCAAGGAGATGTCAGCAAATCGGAAGGGGTCCGAGAGGGCCGATGCCTGCCAGGGCTGCGGGTTGTTCGAAAGAGATACCGTGCCCCTGGAACGCAAAGGGCTAAGAAGGAACATGGATGGGTTTTAGTCAGTCAAGTCTGACACTCCCTTCCGCTCCGCCCAGAGCGGAAGAAGTCATTTGATGATTTCCCATCCGAAAAAAAAAGAAAAAAAAGGTCTACGTGTAGACGGTCATTACGGACATAAAAAGGGGCTCCCGTGACTCTACGTAAGAACCGGTTCTGCAAGGTTTGCATCCTATGGATGTACTTAGGCTTGGTGTGAGCGTATACGACGCAAGCGTACGTCATAATGGGGCGGATCACCGCGGTGTAAAGGCGCAACTTGCACTTGAGTGACAACTTGCTTTTTGTCGAAATCATGAAATGAAGCCTACCCATAGCAAAGGCAGCTCGGTCGCGAGCTGCTTTGATGTGCGCCGCGAAAGACAGGTGGTTGTCAAGTGAGACTCCTAAGTACTTGGCTTGCTTCTCCCAAGGGATAGGCTTACCGTAAATAGTGATCGGGCTGAGCACAGGTGGCTTATTCTTACGCGGTTTAGAGAAAAGAACTGCCTGGCTCTTGTCGGGGTTCACCTCGATTCTCCATTTCCGGAACCAAGCGCCTAAGACGTTGGCTGAGGTTTGGAGGGTGCTGTAAATAGCGTCGTGACTACGGTCAGTGTAATAGATGGCCGTGTCATCCGCGAACAGGGCTAACTGTGCCTTCTTGCTCTTGGGGATGTCACTGGTGAACAGAGTAAAGATAAGGGGAGAGAGCGGGGAGCCCTCAGGGACTCCGGCTCTAATGGGGTGAAGGGGGAAGACAGTGCCTTCCCGATGCGATAGCGGAAGGTGCGATCCGACAAAAAGTCTCGTAAGATGAGCACGAGACGGTCTGGCACTCCCAGTTTGTACAGCTTATATAATAAGCCGTTGTGCCAGACTTGGTCGAATGCCTTTGCTATGTCGAAAAACAACACACCCGTCATCGCTCCACGCTGGAAGCCAGCGCTCAAGTGTTCTACGATGCGGTGGGCCTGTTGAATGGAAGAGTGTCCGGTCCTAAAGCCGAACTGTTCGTTGGGGATGAGACTCTTAGCCTCGGCGAAGTCTTTGAGTCGCTTATACATAAGTCTCTCGTAGATCTTTCCGAGTGCATTCAGGAGACTGATAGGTCTGTAGTTCGAAGGCTCAGACTTGGGTTTGCCTGGCTTTGCGAAACCGATGACCGTGGCCTCTTTCCATATTTGGGGAAACGCGTTGTTGCTCAGGGCGCCATTGAAGATGGCCGCCATTAACACGACGAGCTGAGCGGGGAGGAGTTTGAACACCCTATTGGTGATTCCGTCGGAGCCGGGTGCTTTCCGCGGTTGAAGTTTGTTAATGATGTCTTGCACTTCGTCAGCTGTGACCGGAGGCAGAGGATCATCAGGGTCTACTTCGGGGGGCAGGGCGGTTCTACGTTCGACGAATGCGTTCACCTCATCGAGATGTCGCTTGTCTACTGGTTGAGAGCTGGGGGAGCACTGGGACTCCAGGCTGTCGGCTAGGCATTCGGCCTTCTCAGAGTCGTCGAATGCGACGCTCTTAGCGGGTCGGATATGTTTGAGCAAATAAATATATCTTATACAAGGTGTTGTTTTGCATCCTCGTCAAAATTCAGGATGTTGTCACAAAAGACATGAATAATCAATATAAATTACGGTACCTAGTAAATTATTACAAAAAACTGCGTTTTTTTGTTGTTTAATTTTGTCAATATTTCAGAATAACCCCCTTAACATGGTTTAGGGATTATGAACTTATCGAAAAAACATTTGAGGTTTTTTGTTTGTGTGTAAGCGACGTTATAAGGCGGGGATCGGACGGCCCGTGTTTAAAACACGGGTGGTTTACAGTTACCGATTTCAGTAAATAAATTAAAAAAAGAAAATTACTTACTCATTTTATTATTGATTCGGGTCGAGAATCATTAGCATAGTTACCTCCTAGAATTTGACGAGGTTGCAAAACAACACCTTGTAGTAAACCCACATTTCGCCAGTAATGTTTTATGTCCCATGTAATAGGACCGGCCACCAATCCAAGCTCCGTGGCTGCCACTGAGAAATCGCTGATGGAAAAACCCAATATCACTTAGCCCGACCCGGGAGTCGAACCCAGAACCTCATGCTGAGCAGTCGCGCTTGCCACCACTAGACCAATGAAGCAGTCCTTAGTATCATTCTCATTTAATAGAAAATCTGCATTTGGGTACGTTTATGTAGATAGAACTCCAACTAACCTACATAGTCGTTAGACATATTTTATTGTTATCAACCATACTTACGAGTTTGCGACATGGCTTAGGCACTTTCCTACTAAATCCTTTTATGAACTTGACATAATAATATCCAAGTATGTAGATTCTATACCCACTCACGAACTTTTCAAGCTGTCTATTAGAATACCACAGAAACAGCGGTGGCAGTCACCTCTTCTCTTCTTGCATTTGAGTACTTATGAATTCTCATAGCTTACCTGATCATCGCATGTCTGACTCAAAGCAGTTAGTTAAAGCAGTTATGGCATGCGTGTATGTAACAGTATTTTACATAAACGCATTGTAATAAACTTAAGTTACATACAATTATTTACTTTAGAAATATTGTATAAATTACATTTGGCATGTTACAAACTTTTAATGTTGGTAGATCTATGTTAAAACTTATGTGGCTTTTTATTTTATGTTTGTTATATGTATAGGATGTGTTCAAGTAGTAAAGTAACTTTACCTACCTACCTTTACTTTACTTTACTTTGGTCTATTTTAGCTTCCTTCCCTGGAAGCTAAAATAGACCACGAAAATTTTGTTATATATATCTCATGAAAAGAAAGCCTCTCTCGCAGGAGCGCGAACGTCGTGCTGATTATTTGTCTTTTTGTATGTATATATGTTTTAGGTAGGATACTCATACCTCATTATGTTCTATAAATTGGGGTGACATGTTTTTAGAAAATAAAATAAAAACAAGTCAATTAAAAAACCTTCATTTATTTTCAAAACAATCTGTACTTATTAAGTACAATAAAATTTTACCTAGCGTTCGTTTTTTAACAATGAAAAATTACAAGGTCCTTACGTTTATTAGTTATATTTCATTTTTACTTGACACTTATAATTGGATGCGTCTATGAAATAAAATAAAATAAAATTTATCAGCTAAATTATAGAGTCGACATTTATTTTATATTGATTTATACCAGGAAGACTGTTCTCACGTTATGCTGGGTCATCGTTGGCTTTGGCATCCAAAAATTTTAAGTTAAAAGGATAACTTTGTACAAAATATTGGGTAAAAAGGATATGTGGATTTAGGATGCCATTTTGGTCAAATAACTTTTTAAAATTGGACCAAGGAAATAAAGGTGCTAAAATATTTATAATTTTTATATTTCTCCACGTCATATTCGATATTTTTCACGACGGACGGATCTTGAGGATACATTATAATTATATTTACAAATGTATATAATAACATAACATGAGACCAGCCCCAACATTATTATACAAAAAAATATATACAGAGAAGATACAACACTAATGTAGCTATTATTATATTAACATTTCATTTATTACATTATTTTATAATTCATAAATTAGGCTTCTAAGAGGAGGCCGTCATTTAAACTTATTAATTAAGAAATAACACATTTAGAATTAATTTATTCGTTTAATACAATTTCAAAAATTTAATGACAAATAAATTATACAATTTACAGTAATATTCATTAAAAATTATTCTTAAAAAGTTTGTATAAACGTATTTATAATAAAATTATTCAGCAATTTTATGTATAAATTTATTTACAATCGACAGTTACTTAGCTAGAGACAGAATTATTTCAACCTGTTATTTACAAATCTACGGAATCCTAGTTGGAATGAAAAACTTGTCATGTCTTTTCCAATGACAGTGACGCTGATTGTACTTTATTATGGATACAATGTTTTTTGCAAGTTATCAAAGTCATTCTGAAGGAAATTTTACAACGTTTATAAAAAACACAATCATTATATTTTATTTCATAATCTTCGCAAAAACTCACTGTAAGTACGTTTTACAGATTCTCAGAATAGCTAGCTTCAGAATTCCCAATAGATTCTATTACTACAGTAAAAAGTACATTGCATCACTGCCAACAGAAAAAAAAACATTACCTAAAGCAAATAGCGTTCATTCATTTATTTGAGAATATTGTCGATATGTTCCACCGGAATCATTGCTTTACGAAAACGTACATTATCTACATACAATTTATTTACAGTCTTCACATTTTTTTTCACTTAAATTCTAATAAAAATAGCTAGTCAGTGTCTATAACTTTCGCCTAGTTTCGTTTCTTTCTTCGATATCGTTTAAAAATGGCAACTTCTCTGACGCGTTGCGATACCTGCGAGATAAAAAAAACTGTTTAAAAAAAAATACCAACTTGGTTATTGATGATGGATCATTATCAATAACCTAAATCAGTCTCTTGCTATTCCTATCCCATGTTTTGTTTTAAAAAACGTTGCCCCTCACTAGGATATTCTCCTGTATTGTGGTTACGTTTACAAACATTTAAAGCCAACACAAAGATCGCACGCCATACAAGGTGTTGTTTTGTATCCTCGTCAAATTCAACGAGGTAACTATGCTAATGATTCTCGACCTGAATCAATAATAAAATAGGTAGTTATTTTTTTTTCCTATTTACGGAAATCGATAAGTGTGAACTTATCTTTCTGATTCTAGCCCTTACACCGCGCTTCCAGACATACAAACAATCTCAAACGTCGATAATTTCTTATTCCCTAAACCACGTTAAGGGGGTTATTCTGAAATACTGACCAAAAAAATCTGTATTATTATTTAACTAGGTAGGTACCGTAATTTTAATTGATTATTTAAGTATTTTGTGACAACCTCCTGAATTTTGACGAGGATGCAAAACAACACCTTGTTTAAATCGATTTCCAACCACTCTCATCCAGCTAGTACCATCCACCCTATGAAGACCTTCGCTCCACTTAGCCGGAGGTCCCTGAGGGCGTTCTACCTCACATTTACCGATTCAAGAAGACCTACTACTACTACCTTCTACTCCAACGGTCATCGTTTCTACGGCTAACATGGCTGATTCATTGTCACGTCAGCCTGCAATGTCAATGAGCTCGTCGTAGACAACTTTGGTTCTCTGGTAGATCATCTTCCTACACACACGCTTATTACCATACAACTATTGATGGTTGCTGATTAGGTACTTATTAGCTAGAGTTTATCTATTCGATAATTTTATTAGTTCCACTGTATTTCGATAAGTCCATAGCTGCTGCTATTCGGAACACTCAATAGTTTTTTTTTATTTGCGATGGATTTGCTATTGACTCTAGTCTAGGTCAGAGATGACAGAGACAAAGACGACGAAGGTACAAGCATATCCAGAAAAAGCCTGTTCACTCTAACTTTGAAGAGATAAGAGTTGTAAGCGTTCGGAAACACAGACGCAGGCAGAGAGATACTACAGGCAGGCAGACAGATATTGAGAAAAAAATCCACTTGAATTCTTAGATATTTATCTAACAGTTTTTTGCGAAAATAGCTATTAAAAGCTTATCTAAGGACCCCGAAAACTGGACTAGAATATTATATGTAATGTTAAGATAGGTAAAAAAGACCCGACTTTTTCATGAAAAAGCAGTAAAATTACGCTGTGTTTGTAATAAAGAAATTTTCTGCAGTATAAAGGATGCAAACAAAGTGAATATAATTATATTATTTTAATATCGTATAAAAATGTAAGTCTGCAGTAAAAGTTTGCTTTACCAAGCTGCAAATATTATGGAGATTTTATTTAAATAGTAGTAAAAGAGTTTTTTAAATACGATTGTTTACTTACTTGGATCGTTTTTTTCTTCTAACTGTATCTACTGGCGTTGCTTCCACGCATAAAACTATTAATCTACTGCTGCATGAATATCTGTGGAAAGAAAAATAATATTTTAATCTTTTTCAGTAAAACCCTACTTTAACATCGCTACTGCTGGCTTATCATGACCTCTTAGAGCAGTATCGTTTTATTCCAGTGTGGGAAAGAGACGGAGCTGTACAGGATGTCTAGCGCCATCTCTTTCCCACACTGGAAAAGGAGTAAAACAATACTGCTTTAAGACGTCATAGTAGTCCACCTCTACTGTATAATGTGCTGACTCTACTGACATAAACGCGTGATTGTTGTCTCGAGGGAGTAGATCTTGCAACTTCTACTTATATTATACTTCTCCATAAGAAAGGTCATAAATCCGACATCAATAATAATAGGCCAATTAGTTTAATTTCTCATGTTTATAAAACCTTCATCAAAGTCATTGAAAAACGCATAGCTCGCCAGTTAGATCTTCTTATCGTACCGGTGGCAAAAATGTTTAAATATGTTTGGTCCAAAATTTAGCAAGGCAAACTTCCTAATGCAGTCATAAGATTATCAAGTGCGTAGGTGTCAGGGTATGCAACGTAAGATGAAAGTAAGGCATTGAGCCATTGTTTATGGAGACACGCCGCATACACACTTGAATCTAAGCCGTCCATGAAGCCGCATCTATAGAGATTATCGGCCAATTTGGGTGCGAAGTGTAGCGTTCGTATGCGTATTTGCATCGATGCTGAGGCGAAAAAGCATTGTGAATAAAGAATCGTGATTTCGTGGGCGAAGATACACAGCCAGCTACAGCATCGCGACTGTTTCGAGGCCGTTTGCTTTAGCTTAGAAAGTTTTAAAGACATAGCTTGTTAATATTTTCACAAATATAACATTAAAGCATGCTTTGCGATTTGATTTGCAAACAAAGTCAAACAACACAGTCATTTACCTTGACATTCATTAGAAAAAACAACCATATTATTTTAATTTGAAAAAGAAGTTATGTTATCTTACAAAAATAATTATTTTCCATCGAGCTCCTACTTTGACAAAGAAAAATATCAAAACCACTTACGTTTCTTGGTCTAAAAGCTTATTGGAGTGAAGCGAAGACGCGAGTCCAAACTTGTCCGGATTACTGCTGTGCCAAGCATCGCAGTACGCATCCATCGCTGGCTCCCCATTTGGATTAGCTCCATGCCACACTGCCTTTGTAGGCCTAAAGCGCATTGGATAACATACATGAGAAAAATTGTCATAGCTAACGTAATTTCGTAGATGCTCTTTGGAGATATTGGTTTTATCAGACGCAATATGTACGTAAATATTATGAGGATGTAACACAAATTCGATAAGCTTCAGATTTCATAAAAATGACAAATAAGGCTTGTTAGATATTGCGAATTTATTGATGAAACCATTAAAGATAATACGATATGATATGAAAGGATAATGTTAGACTAGAAATGTATCGAAAAATGTTACCAAAAAGACATTATCATGAATAATCAAAGAATGTTTGTAATTGCAAAACATTTAAACAAAGTTTAGTCATAAGCTTTACCACGATACTTAGCAGACTAATTATTGTACTATTAACTACTCCATTAATAGTCTCTTGTGGCCTAGAATCCAGTCTTTGTTCAGGTTATATAAATACCTATTCAGTTGCGGGTAAATTAAACGTCAATTTCACAGTCTACAATACAACTATTTTACAATGAGCTGCCTTTGTCAGAGAAACAATGTCTGGGAACTCTAATCACCCATTCCTAAGTACGTACATATTTCTTTGGTGGGATTATCTGGGTAGAGATTGAATAAATTGATAGGACGCCTCTCTTTTGGGACTAACGATTATTTTTAATTAGAATATCTGGTTTTTGGCAGACGAACATTTTAAGTACTTGAGGCAACGGTTTTTAATACGCTAAGAAATAACGCTTGATTATTGCCTGCCAGAATTACTTCAAGCTAAATAATGGAGACGGGCAGACGACATTGTTGGCATCAGGGGATAAATCTGGATGAGTCTAGTACAGAAACGTGGAAATTACCACAAGAAAATAGAGGCCTATATCCAGCAATGAGTGAATTCAGGCTGTGGCTGATGATGATGATGAAATAATCATCATCATTGATGAAGAAGAGTTCTGTATGGTGTCGGACGTAAAGAATAGCACTATCCCATATCTTCCCGTGGGTGTCGTAAGAGGCGACTAAGGGACTTGCCAGAGAATGGGCAGCAGCGTTCTCTGTGTTTTTGTAACAACCATACTGCGATCGCCAACCCGCCTGCCAAGCGTGGCGATTATGGCAAAACCCCCCAAAATGTCAATGTGGCAACACTTGGGGGAGGCCTATGTCCAGCAGTGGACGTCTTTTGAGCTGAAATGATGAATGATGATTGATGAAGAACGTCGAAATGTTCAATGAAAGTTACCTAATTTTAGATTTAGGTTCAAAGTAGAATTTGAATTCAAATTGCGATACTATTTACAAGAGAACCAATATGTAGTAGTAAATACAAATAAAATAAACGTAGGTGGCAAAACCAATAAGATGCCAATGAAACCAATCCAAGTCTCGGCAATACCAAGAAACCTGAACCGTTTACACTTTCATTTCTTGAAGCAAAGGCAATACAATATCCCAACCTTGACTAGCTTGAGTGTATTGGGTACAAAGATTGAAATACGGTAAGTACTCATAGCGCCAGTCGTTTCCAAATTGCCAGAGAAAATAAGGCAGCTTATTTCTTGGTCTGGTCTACAATAAAGACTATACTCCTTTAGCTCTCCAATTTTCTTTTGTGTTCTCTTTGCCATAGTGTTTCTGAACGAGCAATTTTGATATGGTTCATCATCCTTATTTATTTATTTATTTAAACTTCATGTACAATAGTGGTACATAGGCGGACTTAATGCCACAAGGCATTCTCTACCAGTCAACCATTGGGTTAAAAAGGACAACATTGTGGTAAGGTACAAACAATATCTAACAATATGTAATTAATTTCGAAATTGTCTATAAGTTATATAGATACCTGATACACAAATACACATAAAATAGACTAATAAATATCCTCCTTCGATTTGATTGAGTTTCAAGTTTACTATCAGATAGATCTTTTAATCTATCTAGCAATGCGATATATTTGTCAAAAAAAGACAAATTCACGAAAAATACTATTTAATAAAACAAAAAAGTTTTTTTTTTATTATCTTATTTTCGGATTTCTACCAGTCACCCGTCGGCTACCAGTTTGATTAAATAGAACCCTGATTTGTTCATAAACATGATTTTAACAATACCTACAGGCTGAAAACAAAATCATGACATAATAAATTGACTTTGGGTAAAACAATTCGTCGACCGCTAAAGATACATACCATCCAGGATCCATGAGAACATTCTGTCCACTGAAGCTGTAGATCCTGGGTGCATGGGCGAAGAGTGCTCCTGAGCCATCGAACATCTCTCCCCAAGAGTTGAAGAGCACATCGCCCCTCGTGTTCACTACTGGGATCTCTCTGTCTACCCAACTTACTATGGAATCTATTGTTTGAACCCTGCGAACAAAGAAACTATTGTAGAAAGAGTTCAAGCATACCGCAAATTTATAAGTACAGACTACTTCGTTTTGAGACTACGCGTCGCGTCGCGTTTTCGTTTTGACTTTTAGTCATACTTAGTTTGAGACTAAACATACTTAGTTTTTAGAGTAATAGATAGAAACAAAACACTCATGAACATTAAATATAAATTGATATCAATACTAAAAAGTCCCACAGATATTCACACAGCTTTCTATGGCAAAATACATGAATGAAAACTTGCGAATTTTCCTTGGCCCAAATTAAAAACCTCTTAACCTTTAAACCCTCCTATAAATACTGTTAGCTATAAAAAGGTTACTTACCTGGACGATATAAAGGCTCTGAAAGTGCCATCCATGTTGGCTCTTTGAGACTGTCTTCGGCATTCGTAGTTACTGCTACTGACTCCATGCATATCACCAGTATGTGGCTCATTTAAGGCTGCTAGGCGTAACTAAGGAACAAAAATGACTATTGAACAAAGAAAAAGTAAATTCACTTCACCTAAGGGATACCGTAACTCACTTAAGAGATGTCTTGTTGATGTCGTGATTATTGCTGTGTCTTTGTATCAAGTGCCAGTATTGCGCGTAGCAAAAAACGAAGAAAGTTGGTAGACAGATTTGTCTGCTCAAGGTCAGCCCACGATCATGGCGCTTGCAACAACCATAAAATATCGGGAGCTCACGATAATCGATAATCACGGAAGATATCCGCAAGTGAGTGTAAGTTTAGTTATAAATCGTGAAAGCTTAAAACAGAATTTAAAGAAAAAGTTGTTCAAGCAGAGACTAGAAACTGTAACCGTAATAAGTGTTTTTCACACTGTTTTTTAAAACAATTAGAAAAACACTTTTAAATGTAACAGATACAATAATGGTACCGAATTAAACTGTAATCTTTTATATGTGTTAATAAAGTGTTAATATGTGTAACTGAAATAATCAATTAAAGCTTTAGGTATGAGTAATTGTACAATACGGCACGTACGTACGCTGCGTTTACCTGTTACACTTATAACACTTTTATATCTGTTACAGATATGTTACGGTTACACTTTTGTAGGTATTTTGGGTTAACACATTGAAAACAAATTTATAAGTGTTAAATTATTAAATTCTGTAACTAATTCAACATGTGACACTTATAATTCAGTAACCTTTATGAAGGTGTTTTAAGTCCCTGAGTTCAAGTCCTTTGAATACCGCATTAGGGTATTATTAAACAGATTTGTCATCGAAAAAGTACCTAGTCGACTTCATTTTCTATGAATTCTTACCCTGAATCAACAGCGATTCCATTAGGCTCAAAGAAATCTAGTATTCACAGAAAAAGTCTGTCAGGACTTGCAAATTATTAATGTCACCAGAATAAAAAATGGTTTCGCAAAGTGCTAAAAGATTATTTCTTTTAAGCCTTGAAATGTTTTCAGGCTGGCAACGGTTGGAAAATGTCAGGTAACAAAGGTCAGGGTTACAAAAGTGCTGATTCATCAATTTCCTAAGCAGTACACAACCAGCTTTTTTGCATAGCGCTGGCATTTTTAGTGCAGCATTTTATTGGAAGATTAACTCTTTATAATATTCGTACGATATGACATGTGGATGACTTTATTTTGTTGAAGGGTACTTACAATTTGACATTTTGCTTGGTTAAAAAGAAACATGATGTGATAAATTATTTAATGTATGTAAACTTACCACAGGTCCTTCTACAGCTGGATTCTTATGATGAACTAAGCTGGAAGTTTCTAGAATGTTCTGCAGAGGTGTCCGAGTTGGACCTCCCGCTGGAGGCGTATGGATGGCCAGTAAGGAGCCCATCTAAATAAAAATATTATGTTACTGAATGTTACATAGAATAAAATGAAACATTTTTCGTCAATCAACATGATCTTTACGGGTAGCATTTATGACTTTATTTTTTTTTGGTCTTTTGAGGAAATGAGAAATCAGCCATTGACACAAAACATGAAAACCGCTAAGACTCTCATCGCTGTTTTTTCCCCCAATGAATACTGAGCTTTACCCACCGACATAAAGATTCAATTTTAAATATTTTGAAATTTGTGAAATTGTTAACTCATTCAGACGTATATCCATCGGGAATAGGAATAAGTTTCGTTCAAATAACAAGACCCGAATAAAGGCGGAGTTCCTTATTCCCAATAGGGTAAGGAAAAGAAAATTTTCTTTATTATTCATGAATATTTAAGGTCTGAAATCTCGTGGTAATAATATTTAGAAATCGAGTTTTCTTTCGTCGATGACGGGGAATGTTTTAATCCAAATGAACAGGCCACGAGGGTCGGTAGGGCGGGGCACAAAAGTTATGAAACAATTTTGATTGAATATTCAATAGCCCGTTGTTTCAATAAACAAAATATCTGGATGGATGCCATGTTTAGATTATTATTAATCCGTGAGTAATTCAACGTTTTCTGAATTAATGGAAAATTTATTTCAAATTAAATATGAATACCACAGCGGCAATTTTAATAAGTTTTTAATAGCCTATTACAAATTGTATTTTTCTTTTCAATTACTTAAACAGTCTAATAGCTGTGAAATACACATTCTACCTGGTTAATAATTCCATATTCCATTTCATATTCCGTTACGTGTCGTGTTAAAACCGGGTGGTTCAAACTATCTAACCACAACCGTAAATTAACTACAACGCACACCACTTCACTGTATTGGCAGAGAAATTACTGAAATTAACCCCCATTTTAATAAAGCAAATGCTAATATACATTTTATGATAAATATTGGGCCTAAAAGAATGAAGTTTTTTATATATAACCAAAGGATTCCACCAGATAAGCAAAAAACAACAATCAATAATACAAAACACAAGGTTTGCTGGAAACATAGAGGTCCTATTTCTAAGACCAGCTTACTGATACGGTACTGAACTATAAGGCCGTCATACTCGAGACGAACAATAGAAACCTAGACATGGATGTACCTATAGGTAAGGTACAGATTGTATAAGACCCGGACCCGGAGGATGGTTTTGTCTCGGTCGGGCCTGTTCTAACTATCAATACGATAGTGATACGGAGATATTGTTATAGATTTCAATAGGAGTGATGCACCCGTAGGTACTTCTTAGTATAGTAGACGGGGCTGACTAACAATTGGAGGTAAAAGCTATTAAAAGAAAGAAAGAAAGAAAAAATATTAATTTGTCGCAAGGACATGACGTGCATACAAAATTACAAAAATAAAACAATAAACATAGGTACAACGCAAGAAAAAAAAAATGAAGTACAAAAGAACAGGAACAAAAATGTTAACTGCTTGCACGTCGTGACTGCGACAAGCAGGTTACCACTCAGTATGATGCTGTGCCATGAGGGGACCCACAGCACAGCACTGAAAATTGTATTAGACAAATACATTTATCATGTATTGAAGAAAATGCTCGAATCATTTATTATTGACTTATACTACGTCTTGTAAGTATTTCTTAATTATAAATGTGGATAGTCTATAAGCGCAGAGAAAGACAAATAAACGACTAATGGACTGTATGAAGGATGATATGGTTGGAAAGGAAGTGACTGTTTAGATGGCGAGTAATAGAGAAGTATGGAAGAAGAAGACATGCGCAAACCTCAGAAAAATTTGGGATAAGGGAAGGAGCAAGATGATGATGATTTGTCGTTGTTTTGAGTAAAATCATTTAAAAAATTGTGTTACATACCAAGACTATTACCGCGTGAATTTTATTAAAACAAATACCCGGCATGAAAAGTAACCTATATCCTTCGCTGGCTTATACCCTGCCAAAACCTACCTGCGTAAAATGTATTATAATATGAACTTTAGTCATAAAATCAGTAATTATTAAGGCAAAATAAGAAGAATAGTGGTCCAAATTGGTGCCGAATCGAAGGATTTGGAAGTCGTGGGGAGAGGCCTTTGCCCAATAGTGGGATGAGACAGGCTTACATTAACGGTATGAAGAATGATAGTTGAACTAGTATTTGGAAAAAGTTTAAAATAAAAAAACAAGGTACTCACTGCTACGTACTGCCAGCCGTTGTTGACGCGAACAAGTAACGCTTGTTCTTGGATGACGTACGCCAAAGTGCCCAAGGGACTGTTTGTTCCAAGCTGTCGGGAAAAAAACGTTTATTTCTAGGTACTTGGCGATCAATACCGTGACAATACGTTTCAAAAGTGCGTCCAGGCTGTATGAAGCATGCGCTGAAAATGCATTTTTTTTTTCAGATCGTTATTTCTCCTGGGGTATGAATCTCATGGTGGCTTACCACTTAGAAGTCCGATGCATGCGTCGTACTGTCTCGATGCACCTCAGGTTTAATCAAGCAAAATATCAAGCATAAAATATAAATACATATGAGTATGAAACTGTTCCCGTAAAAGTTGCCTAGGTCATTAGGACCATTATGTTTGCAGATAAAACACAACATACCCGAATCAAAGAATCTGTTGTCTTGAATAGTATAGTCCCAACAATGGCCCTTCCATCTTCATCATCATCAAAATCGCCATTATCTCCAAGAGGATCCAAAGGATCGCGGTATGCTGCAAAAAGCCATTTTACTTCATAAACTATCCTTACCAGAACAGGGCTTGACTGTGTTTGAACCAATTTTTTGCAACATTAAAATGTAAATAGGAATTTTTCAACTCAGCGTGTTTCAAAGTTTCTGCTGTATAAGAAAAACAATCCTGACTTAGTTCTCGGTAAAAGTGTTTGTGAAAAACTATTGCGTACCGTACGGCTCCTGGCGGTATTGTACCAGATGGTTTAAGTTTCTTAAAATTTGTAGAGGATCGCGTTGTTTTCCTGCTGAATAAAAAGAACTATTTTGAGCTACGGTAAATTTTTGTAGGTAAAAGATTTCAATATTTACTCCATTTGAGAAAAAGAAACGGAAGTAGACTTTTATCTTTAAATAAGGAAGCTCACAGCAAAACACGTTGTCGGACGGACAACGGATCTTTTTCACCATTATCATAAGATAGGTAAATATGTGTCCTAAGTTAGTAAAAGTAAGGTATACATACTTAAAGGTGTGCTACAGACCATCAAACTAAACATGTTTCTCCATCGGACAAACATCGTATTAGCAAAAGATATCAGCTGCCCAATACATTGGGTATTGAAATTTTGGGGGAGCTGATAATTTTTTCGCCATTACGATGTTTGTCCGATGGAGAAACATGTTCAGTTAGCTGATCTGTAGCACAGCCTTAAGTATGAAATACCCTTTCCGTTACACCCTGTATATTAACGGCTAGGCTGTAGGTACATTTTCCTTTAAACATTTTATATTAAAAACTTCAAAATAATATCCAAGCCAAAACATTTTTCGCACTTTATCATAAAGTAACACTATTACTCACCCCCACTGGGCTCACGCCTATTAATCCCGGGGCTATCGGTCAGTGTATCTGGCACTTCGTTGGGATAAACTCCGGGGGGACCCGGCGGGCCTGGGGGTCCCGGTGGCCCCGGTACAGTCATGTATTGGATGTTAGTAGCAGGACTCCCTGGGGGTCCGGGCGGACCTCTTGGCCCATCTTTGCCCGCCGGTCCTGGCGCACCGTCGTATCCCCGATCGCCTTTCTCGCCTTTCACCTTAATTTACAAAATTTTGTTGCTTTCATATTCTTTTACAGCTTAAAAGGTCACGGTTAAAATGGACTTAAGACCAACAAAATTGAAATATATCTCACATTATGTACTCCAATTCATACTATTGCCACAAGCGTTAAAATTGCCGGAGATCAGAACTACGGCCAATTTGAAAATTATGGAATTTCTTGTAAATATTTTGTCACAGGTCTAAATAAAACAGTCATTTGTTTTCAAAGCAGATCACATTGAAAACATTTTTCTAAAGCTAAGCACATTGTAATTAATGAAAACTAGGCTGCCAAAGTCCTTGAATTGACTAATTTCAAGGCTGTGTAAAGGAATGCCTTTGTTAAACCTACAGGTTCATTATAACTTTGGTTATTAGTTCTAATGTTTGGTAAAACACATCAAAATGTATCATATGCCTTTATTTCTGTTTTCCGGCGACTTAAGTACTTGGTGTTTGAAGTGTGTTAGTATGAAGTGATGTCCTAAAAAAAAACTACTATTTGAGATTTACGAGTATTTTAATTCTGTTGGTCTTCAGATTTCATAGAAAATCGGCCATAGTCTTTCTTTTCCAAAACTATTTTGATTTGCTTATACTTTAGTTTTAAGAGTACGCGCAACGAAAAATGCAATTCAAAGGATCATGGAGGAACTTGGAGAGTATCTCTAAAGTTCTTTTTTTCTGGTTTGTTTTTCGCAACTTCGGTGTTTTTTAGGATGTTTTGAAAAGATTAAAAAGCTTCTGGTGGTTCGTTCTGCTTTTAGTAAAGTGGAAACACAAAATGTTTATGAGTTGCTGCATCGTTTGAGCGTCTAAAGGCATCTAGATACAACTGAGTTTTCAATGACTGATTATTTATTCAGCTGTATTAATAAATCAGCATAGTCTTGTTTTTGTTATTTATATACATCTGCAGATACGAAAATACAGACTAGGATGTATCCGAGTTTTGTCCAACCAATTTTGTCATCCACTGAAAAGAATCGAGTGGCTTCGGTACCAAAAGCCGAAAGCTCGTATTAGTCAATACGAAACAAAAGCGGATTGTTCGCCACATGCGGGTGCAGTTTACACTGCATATTCTAGCCCCTATGTTGTTTTTGGGTCAGAGTTTTTTGATTCAGGTTTCCCCTCCGGAATACCGAATAGGATATCGTCAAAAGAAACTGTAATTGTGTAGTCAACAAGGAGATAAGATAGTTTCTCTGGAAGAGTAAAATATGTAAAATTTCAACGTTTTCAATCTGTGGTTCTGACGTTACATTTCTCACTACTAAAATTGCTTTAATCGAAACGTCAAAACATTTTAAAGAAAAATACTGTAGCTAATTTGATTCTTTGAAAGCATTTTGTACAAACACACCACTTCAGTTGTATCATTGGAGTACCACTCTTCATAAAGGAAAAGTGGAAAGGAAAAGCATACATATTCAGCCGTCCAATTAACCTGGTATATGGCATTACCTTTTCTAAGTCAAGTGGGGTTCCGCCAGGATCTCCTTTTTCCCCTTTCGGCCCGGGAACACCCGGCTGCCCGACGGCACCGGGCGGACCCTGTCAAATGTATAACTGTAATTATGGTTTATTCGTAATGTAGGACAGAGGAGAATTTAATATGAACGTTGGGCCATACTTACTTGAAGATGTTTGTGCAAAAATAGGTTGGAAGTCGACAAATGTATTTACAGGGAACTTGTAAAATCTTTTTCCACGTTTATATTTTATTTTATTTGAGATGGGTTTGCTCTTGGCTCTAATCTAGAACAGAGATGACAGAGACAAAGTCGTCGATGATAGCTTACCCAGAATAAGCCTGTTCACTCTAACTTTGAAGAGAATAGGTTTGTATGCGTTCGGAAACACAGTCGCAGGCAGTTTTAGTAACTGGACTGTTTCGATAAATGATGTGAAAGTTTTTCAGAAATGATTTAGCTATATTTATAGTGTATTATAGTGTTCCTGGTACTTTCGAACACCTATCCATCCGAGTGGAGTCCATTCAATTATTTTTTGAAACAGCGAATCGGAGAGCTGCAACTCAAAAATTTGGACCTACCTTTTTCCGATTAAAATTCCTAACCTAAACTTTTAATAAATTCTGTTCCTTAGAAACATATTAAAATTGTTGTTGCTCACCGTCCATCCGGGTAGTCCTATATCACCAGATATTCCATTATTTCCCGGGGTCCCTGGAGGCCCAGGAACACCTGGTGGGCCCCTAGGTCCGGGGGGCCCAGGATGTCCACGTTTTCCTCTGGGCCCCGTATCGCCTTTGTCTCCCTGATTAACAAAGATTTGATACTATGTATACATGCTCTTAAAACTTAGTTAATGTTAGGTTAGTCGATAAACATGTAGGTACAAGATTTTGCTTTTAGCTTTGTATATTAATCATGCTGTGTTCATTATTATTTGAAACAAAATATGAAGTGTTGGCGTAACAGAATCATCTGAGACTTAGAGTATACGACTGGACTACGTTGTAGGAATTCGTTGCTGCTTACAAAATGGACGACACTTTTCATTTTAAATTAATTCAAAGTCACGTGAAATTCTGAAACATATGTTTAACTTCTCACCTTCGTCAACACTAATGCTTCATCCCTTGATATTGCAACAGGTCCAGGTGGGCCAACATCCCCTTTGTCTCCTTTAGGTCCATTTAAGCCCGTTGGACCTAGCGTGCCAGGTAGGCCAGATGGTCCAATATCCCCGCGTTCACCCGGCTTGCCGTCAGTGCCCGGAAAGCCTTGGGGACCTTCCATACCTCTGAGGCCTTTTTCACCCTAAATAAAGTATTGAACTTTAATATTTGGTATCGGCACGTTTTATAACTTTTTTTCCTGTTCGGCGATGTTTTTTAGCATATTTTATAGTCCAATAAACTCATGTTTTGCGTAGGTTTGGGAAAGGTTTTTCTTTTAATTAAAGGTATTTCATATTTTTTTAGTAAGTTTTAAAATCATTTTCAAAAGGTATCAAGTAATTGGACAAAAAACCTTGATCAAAGATTTCTACGTAGGAATCTGATCTTCCACAGAATACCAAGTCATATGCAATACCTTTAAATAGGTAAATCCTCTTACAATTCCCAAATAAAATACATAATAAAGATAGGCCATTTTGGAGAAGACAAAATCTCGAACACATTTTACTGTAAGCATCGTACCTTTTCCAAAATGCTGTTTTTTATTTGGTTGTATAATTACCTTGTCTCCTTTTTCCCCAGTGTCACCTCTTCCGCCTTTCAGTAAGGCCGCTTCTGTGAAAATATAACTTGATTTATTTTCAGTGTGTAACGAAATACACGAAACAGGAGCTTATGTTACGACTTACGAAGGGTGGTTATAATTTGCGTTAACATTGTGCTCGGATGGTATTATGAAACGGAATTGGATACAATAGGCTGTATACCAGTGGCAGTGAAACCAGTGTATGCTGGCGTCTTTTCTATTGGAACTCCTTACTAAAATAGACACAAAAAAAAGTTTAAAGTTTCACAACCGACTTGCGGTATCGGCTGTCAGCTTCATCAGCCTAGCCCTTGGGCCACTGCATACCTGTAACGACTGTCAAAGATCTACCACCCCCGAACCAAACTAGGCAAGGGTAGCACGAGCTCGACTGTATCGCAAACAAAATTTTTGAATTCTCTGTTTTTTATGGTGACTTAATTGTACTCTTCGTAACACTCATCATCTGCCTAGCCTTTTCCCAAACTATCTTGAGGTCGGCTTCCAGTCTAACCGGATGCAGCTGAGTACCAGTATTTTACATGAAGCGACTACCTATCTCACCTCCACAACCCAGTAACTGGGTAATACGATACCCCTTGGTAAGACTGGATGTCACACTTTTGGCTTCTGACTACTCGTAACGACTGTCAAAGGTCTACAAATGACAGCCGGGACCAACGGCTTATCGTGCTTTCCGAGGCACGGACGAAACTCGGTATGTAATTATAGTCACCCATCCACGGCCTACCTCGGCAAGCACGGCTTAACCTTAATGATCGATCCGTGTAGCTGTTATTATTTAGCCACGAGCTCGTGTTCTCTTCGTAACATTATAATAACATAATGCAAGGTATACTTACCGTTCAAGAATGTTTCATTACATACCTAAATTCTACAATGTTTTATTTTCTACTCTTTCATCTCTACTGTCAAATAATCTGAGACTTTATGTACTCAGTAAAAGCTGTTCCTTCTAAATTCTCTCTCAAACTTGCTCCTTGAAGCGCTCCATTAGAAGGGAACTTAATTAGTGACTTAGAAATTAATGTTTGAGCGTTTTGTCTACTTGTATGAGTTTTCAAGTTTCAACAGTAATTATTTTTCGTGGCCTTCGTACGAAGTTATGATGGGGTGAAATATCGTTTGTTTTAAATAATTATGGGTAAAGCTGAGTTCAGACTAGGCGTATAGTCGGACGGCGATAACGAAAATGTATGAAAAACAATGGACAGTCTGTCAAGCAGTATTTACAAACGCTCTTGCTGTGGTCCATGATTTCGTTTGCGTGGAAATTTCGATGTGCGAGTGTGAGAAAAAAAAGTAGTCTATGTCCGGAGTCTAATCCATCTCTGTGCCAAATTTTATCTAGATCCGTATGCGTGTTAATGGTGGAAGTGAATGGTGAACATATTTAAGTTATACGACATTGTACTGCACTGTGGCTTTGTAATAAATGATTTATTTTAGGTTTTGTTCCCGCAAATATAACTAATATTTGCGGGAACAAAACGTAAAATATTTCATTCCCCACATCTTCGGACAAAACCTTAACCCTAAACGAAACCTAGAAACTTAGCTAAATGTCAACCACAAAAAGTTTTGACGTGTCAAAAACTATTTATTACTTTGATTTTTTGGTAGGTTCTCTAGGTTTATGACAGTCTCATTGAGTTTCTAATCGACCTATTTTATTAGAATTTTGTTGAGAAACTATACCAATGAGAACCAATCACACAGCTTGACAATGACAAAAGTTTATAGGACAACTTTTCAGCAACAACTTGAAATCTTGCTCTACTTAAAATAAAATCTATCACCATTTCACAAGGTTGCATGTCGCTTTCGTATTGTTGCCCCAAACATTCGACTCAAGCTATTTTCACGACACTGCGAAGGATTGTCACGCCCTGTTTTAATTCATTCAGTATTCACTAAAACCAATTGCGTCAGTCCACGAACGACAGTAAACACTATTTATGTTAATTAAAACACTGTAGTGCTCAGACCGCAGCTTTATCTTGCCCTAGTTTTGGTTTTCTTATCCTGTCTGTGATTAATATTTCTGAAAAAATATTTGTTTTAAGTATAAGAAAAAAAAAATATCTTGAAATTTTGATCGTGTAGATCTTTAAGGTAAAGCCGTGCTTGCCGAGATTGGTCCGTTTATGGGTGACCATAATTACATACCGAGTTTCCTCCATGCCTCGAAAAGCACGTTAAGCCGTTGGTCACGGCTGTCATTTGTGTCAGTCGTTACGAGTAGTCAGACGTCAAAAGTCTGTTATCCAGTCTTACTAAGGGGTATCGTATTACCCAGTTACTTGGTTGTGGTGGTCAGATAGGCAGTCACTTCGTGTAAAGTACTGGTACTCAGCTTTATCCGGTTAGACTGGAAATCGACCCCAAGATAGTTTGGGAAAATATGCTAGGCAGATGATGAAGGAAAATGTTGATCTGGTTTAGTTTTATGGTAGAACATAACTCAGTATACTCGTTTATGTGTACGTTCAGACCCATTCTTTCATCACCTGCCTACTATCTAGCCTTTTCCCATCATCATCATTTCAGCCCAAAAGACGTCCATTGCTCGATATAGGCCTCCCCCAAGTGTCGCCTCATTGACATTTTGGGGGGTTTTGCCATAATCGCCACGCTTGGCGGGCGGGTTGGCGATCGCAGTACGGTTGTTACAAAAGCACAGATAACGCTGCTGCCCATTCTCTGGCAATTCCCTTAATCGCCTCTTACGACACCCACGGGAAGATATGGGATGGTGCTATTCTTTACGTCCGACACCATACAGAACAGGCCTTTTCCCAATTATGATTAATTTGACTTCCAGTCTACCGGTTACACAAGCGGAATACCTTCATTTTACCTGGGGCTACGGCCACAAAACAATCTCAATACCGAAACCCCTCGGTAAGTCATTCCCGTAACATTAAATATCAGTCAAGGCTTTAGATCAACCAAGGATTCAAGGGAAGATGGCACTGCAAGCATTATGAAGAGATTATTCAGTCTGGATCCCTGAACCACCGTTAACATGGACTTTATTGTCTCGCTCGAATGGAGTTATCATGTTATATGCATATATTCAAAACGTTTTTTAAAAGCATCATCATCATCATTTCAGCCAAAAGACGTCCACTGCTGGACATAGGCCTCCCCCAAGAAGGGGGGGTTTTGCCATAATCGCCACGCTTGGCAGGCGGGTTGGCGATCGCAGTACGGTTGTTACAAAAGCACAGAGAACGCTGCTGCCCATTCTCTTGCTCTGCCCTTTTTTATTATTTTAATCGACGCACTTACTAATCATATTATCACATAATCCATTGCATCTCTGGTCTTCCCGTCATCGGTATTCATACTCAAGACTTGGGATTACGACGTTTCCTTGTCGTAAAAATAACTGCGCAAATGGCGTTTCAAATATAACGTCTAAATATTTTTTGCTGTCAAATGTTCCGATAACTCTCATCTAACATATCCTTATTACAGAGTCTACTAATACTGAGTCGCAATCCCTAAGCTTCTCTATATCTAGCTGTTAGAGACGGGCCAACCGATGTTATGGATGGGCTTATCTATTCAGTATATACTGATGGTCTTATACGGAGATGATTAATGGCCAGCGATTGTAATTGATTAGCTTATCCTGGTATAGTGTGGACCGACCTCATATAACGTTACGTTATCAATTGCATGTGGCTCAACTTTATGTTTGTCAATCTTTTTTTTATTTTTATTATCTATAGGCCCGCGCTTGACCACTATCTCACCTGATGGTAAGCGATGATGTGGTCGACGGTGAAGCAGGCTTGCCTAGAAGAAACCTATTCACTCTTGACTTAAAGACCTCTAGATTATAGCTATCGGGAAACACAGACTCCGGCAGGGAATTCCACTCCTTAGCGGTACGCATTATAAAAGTATTCCCAAAACGCTTAGTGCGTATGTGTGGGATGTCCACCAAGTACCGATGGCGCATCGCCGTACGTCTGGTAGTCCGATGATGAAACGGGCTAGCCGGAATCAGATCATGCAATTCCATCGCACACTCCCCGAAATGTAACCGATAAAAAACCGATAAGCTGGCAACTCAGCGACGATGTTCAAGGCTTTGGAGCTTAGACTTGACCAGTGCCTCATTGCCAATGAGCCTCTTGGCCCGCCTTTCAATCGACTCAAGTGCATCAACCTGGTATTATTTTTATTATCACAATTAAAGCTTTAGCTAGTGGATAACTAGTGGATTTAGAAAGGCTGTTTAGGTTACAAACATCTGATTTGAACTCGATCAGT
The DNA here is from genome assembly GCA_949152445.1 of Cerastis rubricosa. Taxonomy (NCBI): domain Eukaryota; kingdom Metazoa; phylum Arthropoda; class Insecta; order Lepidoptera; family Noctuidae; genus Cerastis; species Cerastis rubricosa. The sequence goes on along the minus strand of OX424542.1, from coordinate 7,696,473 downwards.
GCCTTTTCAATATCAACAAACATCTATTATGTTGTAACCTTTATAAAAGTTTCATTCGTTTAAGACAAAGTGCTGATTAATTTTCTATTTAACGTCAAAACGTTGAACTTTTGTTATTTCCTTTCTTCTTCTTATTCAAGATGTGTATTTCTTTTAACGATACCTGTTGGCCCACCATGACCTCTTATAGCAGTATTATTTTACCCTTATTCTAGTGTGGAAAAGAGACGAACCTATAGAGTACGTCTAGCGCCATCTCTTCCCACTCTACACAAAGGCCATTTTAACTTTTTTTGGTATTAGAACAACGTCTTTTAACAGTTGACATTGAAAAATCTTTTCAGTAACTTACGGCAATTGGTGTTACATGTTTTACTGATACACCATTTGTATCGATGTAGAACTTCACCACGTCTTAGCCCTCAGGTACAAATCCGTATCATGATCACACATTACACCTATTTCAACAATCAGATCTTTCGTTTACAGCTGTTTACTTGACTACTACATGTACTCCTTCCTACACACTTTTCAGAAGGTCTGTCCAATAATTAATTAATTAATTAAACGGATCTAATCAGTTGATAGATTGATTGATTATTGTCTGGTGCCGTGTAAGCTATTAATTAGTTTAAACAGACACAAGTGAATAGTTTCCCAAGTGAGACAGTTGGTTGGCTTTATTTTTGGAATTTTGGACCTTGTTTATCACAAAACTACGTTGTAATTGCTTTGGTATCATTGAACAGCAGAAATTGTTTTCTTTTATGATAGACCCACCACGATCCTAATTCAGAAGTGGGACGACGGTGACGCAGAGTAACGATATGGTAAAAAAGAAGATTTTTTGTAACGTAAGCAATACACTTCATTAACATCAGCCTATAATGTTTCCACTGCTGGGACACAGGCCTCCTCTCAATACGAGGGATTGGGCTGTTATCCACCACGCGGGCCCAGTAAGGGTTGGTAAATGTCACATATCTTCGATTTTTTAGTTCTAGAACATACCGGTTTCGTCACAATGTTTTCCTTCACCGATTTGAGAACAGCGGTGATGAAATAAATTATACAAAGTAATGCGCCTGCCTGGGTTGAAATCTACGACTTCATGCTCGGAAGTCGGGGCTGCCACCACTGAGCTACCGCTGCTCTCAAAACACTTGAGTAATAGATAAAAAAAATGAAGATTCTAGACAAAAAGTCTTCAGTAAGTAGGTACCTATGTAAAAAGTACATAAAAACAAATTCTTACACAACTAAGATAGGCGGGGTCAAGAACAAGTTCACGTAAACCGAAGTAAATATACAAGACCAATTACACAAGTAAACAAATGGTACAACTATCAAATAACGTTTCAGGTTGTCTGTATTGACACACCACTTTGGTAAATTGTTATAAACCAAACGATCCAAGTAAAACCATTTGATTTTGTTTTTTTTTTATGAAAGGACCAAGACATAGTTACATTCTATCAGCGATATTGAGAAGTCACAAATGTGTTGGCTAGACATAAGCTTACGAATAGCTGCTATTATGTTTAAAGTAATCACCTGCCTATATTTTCCCAACTATGTTAAGGTCGGCTTCCAGTCTAACCGCATGAATCTGAATCTGACTGCTTATCTGATCCCCACAACGCAATTGGTTCTGGGTAATACGATATCCATTGGTAAGACTGGTTGTTAGACTTTTAAGGCCATTGACTGACTGTCAAAGAATCTCTACAAATGACAGCCGGGACCATGAAAATGTAATGATGCGTTTTGATGTCGATTGCAACTTGTTCATGCTTTCTGGTTCTCGAAAAAACCTTGCTGGTTAATTATTATCACGAAAATTACAAACAATAATTTAGTTAATTCAAAGAAGTCATAAACATATGCCTTCCATAAAATAATATAATCAACTAATTGATTTTCCAGATACCTAGTGAACGTATGAAATTATTAAAATTAATTTTAATGGTTAATTGGAATTCCCCACGTATGATGTTGTGTATGAAGTTTAATCACATTAACTTACATTCTACTAGTAGTTACTATGAGAATTGACTGAGTATTTCAATATTGATTTAACTTCTTTACCTAGGCTATCTTGATTTTCCTTGAACTGTATAATTTTTAACTATATATATATATTTTTAAATTACCTTCTTGCAATAGTAAGCATACTCACAGAGTCTGCCACCACTAGTGGAGAATGCCACTAACTCAAGTGGCATTTGCCTCCAGTGGTGACAAATGTAGGATTAAAAGCGACTGTTTCAGTTGCATCCACCACCAGTGGTGTTAGACGAAAAAAAAACTAAAAAAATGTTGCAAGTGTGACCACTGGTGGCAGATGGCCGGTAGGGGATGCCCGGAATAAACCACATAAACTCACACCTAGTTAAAAAAAAAAAACTCTACAATCCTTTGAATACAATAGATTTGAAGTATATAACATTATAAGTTTCAATGCTTACCAGTTCTTGTGACGTCAGTTGAGATAGCGTTTTCTGATATGACGGGAACAGCTATTCCTGGGGGGCCGGGCAGACCTTGAGCACCTACGATGTATTAAATATAACATATTAGTTAATGTAAGCCAAAAACGTACCTTCAGGGAAATGAAAAACATTTGGGGATTTGCAAATAAATTGAGACGTAACTTTTTCAGAAGAAATTGTTGCCAAGAGAAAACTTTTGAGGAAGAAATGAAATTCAAGTAGGTAGGACGGTAGGTATGGTGCTTCCCTTTTTGTGAATGTTTCAATTTATACAAATGGACCCCATAAAATACACCTGTCCGATTTCCCAAACACTTATTTCAATATGTTAACTTTACGGACAACCCAAAAAAATAATACCGCCAAAACATCCGATACAGAAATAAAACAAAACTCTCAAGACGATCGTAAAAAGTAACAGCAATAATAAATAAACTGCGTGCAAGCACTCGAAAACCAATCCAAAGGGTTCACTGCGCGAAGAAATAAAGATTTTCCAAATCGTTACTATAAGCCCCTAAAAATCTCGCGAACGCTTTACCCCAGTATAAATATGGGTCATAGAGTAACATAAAATTTGATGGTTGAGTTAGTTTGTACCTTTTTCCCCTTTTTCGGCGGGGCGTCCGTGCGGGCCTGGTAGGCCGGGTGTTCCATCGCGGCCGGGCAGACCCCGCTCTCCCTTCGCGCCATGTGGCCCTCGCGAGCCAACATAGCCCTGTAACACAGTTATGAGCTCACGGGTCGAAGGTAACATAACGCAACGTTACGAGGGTCAAACCGTCACTTATTGCGTTAGACCCAAGTTTATTATCCGAATACCTACTAATTTGGCGACGGGGCCCGTGTGATTTTATTTTGATTTAGTTACACTCGTAAAGTTCTATGACTGTTTTCGTGTTGTTCTCTTTAGTAACATGCTGTAAAGGAACCCTTCGTTAAATTAATGTGAACGAAGTTGGTGCGACACGACGGTGAACAAAGAAGGTAAAACGATATTATTTGAGCAGGTAACAAAATGGAAATTTTCTATTTTTCGTTTCAGTAAGTTAGCGAGCTCAGGTGGTTTTAGTTTGACATAAATATCAGACTTATTCAAGCATTCACAGTTTTGTGTAAACCGCATAAGTTTTGATTGATAGTCAGGCCAAGTTTAGCTAGACTAATAACCTATTTCTCTACTATATCTTTTGAAGTTACTTAAAAAATAAACTATGGAGTCAACTTCGACTGAACGTACTTACTCTTGGGGTCCTTAGCAGGTACGGCCACTTAAATGATCTTAGTTTTACAAAAGTATATCATAAATGTAATTAATAAATCAATACGCTGGATTAATCCGGGTTCTGTTGCGGTTTTTAGCTGTATTAGTTCGGTTCTAAATGATTGCCTACATCTGATTTCGCACAAAATATCAACTGTTGCAGAGTTTTTCCTATGATTTTATTTTGCGTAGTACCATTTCATCTACGATTAAAAAATAAACAATAATCGAAATGCATTTTAATTGGTTTCATTGAAACAAATGAAAACTGTTTTGCCTTTTTAAGTCATTCAACGAATGTTATTGTGCAATGCTTTATTTCTGATGTAATACTGACGTCACAACTGAAAACACCATCCTTCTTCTGGGCTCCGTCGCAGTCGGATTAAAATTGGGTTTGGTTAAAATGAACACGGATAGTATATGCAGATTTTGAATCCATCATATTGTGGAAATTCAAAACTAAATGTTGTGTTAACACTTCAAAACATATCGTTACGTGTGAATCAACATCAAGCTCAGAATATAATATTTAGATAACACCCACCCTTTCGCCTTTGTCACCCTTAGGGCCATGTAATCCTCTCTCGCCTTTATTCCCTTGATATCCTCTTTCTCCTTGAGGACCCGGCAGTCCCATTGGACCCCTCTCACCAGTTGGTCCGAGAATCCCTGGATTACTTGACCCATATAATCCTGTTGATTCCTGCGTAAGACATGGCGATTAGAAATGTATTAAACAAAAGTTGTATGAACAAAATGTAGGTGACGTCTCCTTGTGAGATGTTAAAGTTTTATGGACGGTCAGAGTATTCGTAAACAGACTTTTGGGAAAATAGTTTGATCTATTAAATTTGAATGTTTGATGACTGTTTGAATTGATACGATCTACGATACTACTAACGTAGATTATGTTCAATGTTTTCTAGAAAAATATGAAATTGTGTAAAAAAGGTGTAGTTTAAAATCTTTCTCGTTTTCCTCTTCCATATTAAAATCCAGGCCTAATTCAGACCAAGACCAAAATTATGTCAAATTAACTAACTTCATGTTTACTATGCTTCCAAAGACCAAACAAGTTTGTCGATACGTGAGTATCTTGAGCCCGAACAACAATAACTTATTGAAGATCCGAGAGCTTCTAATTACATATCAGACTTGAAGTTGATATATTTGAAGCACACACACTGATAGATGGCCGGATTATATTTACATGTTCGCAGTATTGTGTGTTGGGGATACTAATACTATCATACAAATTTACTTAGCTCGTACTTTGACGTAGTGTTATTGCTATCATTATCGCACATCTGTTAAACTACCAGAGCGAAACAGAGACGGAGGCATATCTTAGTAAGCTGTCTTTATATCTAGATTTTGACCATAGGCTCACAAATAATCTATCTTGGTTTTTTTTCTTATTTAGTTAAATAAGAGCAGCATGCTAATGTGAAAAGTCCTATTTATGCTTGGTAATTTATATTTGGACTTGCTCAATTTATTGAGCCTTCAGATACAAATTATTATAAGTTATGAACCTCGGTAAATAAGGGTGTAGCTTCTGTTAATTTTTCAATCCTGAGATCATAAATGGCAGTATAGATGGTTATTAAAAGCAATGACATGGATAAAGGTCACGATATATTTTGATCGAAAGTAAGAAAGAGTACCAGGATAACAAAATCGTCCACATTATAACGAAAACGAATGCTTTGGATTATAATCTAAACTACCATAGCAAAACCACTCGCACTACAAGTAAATTAGCAAGCTCAACACGTCAACACTTTTTAAAACCCTACTTTAATACAAACTACCGCCCGCTTCTTGTAACGAGAAACACTTCTATTTTAAAGAAAATTTATTATAATAAGTAAGAAACTCGCTAGAAGCATAGCTCATTGGTCAGTTAGAACTAATTTCTGTGGGTGAAGTCTGCCCGCATTTAGCACGCAACTCGGTGGGTAGTTCACTGCAGTCATTTGTACCTGTTCCAATCTAGGTAAATAGAATGAAACCTTTGAATTTAGTGCTAAGTAATTGATGGTGATAATTTAATTTGTTTTATTCCATCGTGCTGAGTATTTCTATTATTGAAGTCTATAATAGTGTGTGCCGACGCTATTTTGTTTTTACTTCCTGTCTTTGAATTGTTTGACTTAAAAATATTCGTCTTAATATTCTGAGTTATTATTAGATATTTTCATCGTTCGCTTTCGTTTCATTTCAGGAGAAATGTTTTTATGATTCATAAAGTTCACCAAATAGAACAGGACAGAGATTGAATTTTGAATCTGTAAAAAAACGGATAATCTAGAAAAATCCGCAGAATCATAATTAACACGCTCTGAAGGTTATAATAGCACACATATCAACTCGGAAATGGATCGTCACCGTATCTACCCGAGCCGTTTAGTACTATTTGTACGAAAGTCACTACTGAAAAGCACGTTTATCAGAATTAAACCATTCGCCTGTGACAAGCTCATGAACCGCGGTGTTGTGCGTGGTCAACCAGGTGGTCCCCGCGCTTACGTCTGCATCGGCGCCGCCTAGCTGAAGCCGAGTCGACGTATCGGAGCTGATGGTCCGCTTTGGTTACGTTCTTACGTTAGGTTGACGCCTGTTTTACGGTGAGGCGAAATGTACGATATCGATTCCTTTCCGAGTTGATATGTGTGTTGTGACCTTTAAAGTCCTGGTGGTATTTAGATGAGATCACAGTAGATTTCGGAATCATAACGAGAAAAAAATCTATCCAAGCAAAGCAGATTTATTTAGATAACGATGTAATTAATCTCTACGTAAATTCTACTACACAAACGATAGTCAGTAAAATTCAAAGTTATTCCTTTATATATAAAATGTAATAAATTAATTAATTAATCAAAGGAAAATATACTTACTATTAGCGCTGATGTCATCGGCCCCGGTGGGCCTGGGGGACCCGGAGGTCCTTGCAGTCCAGGACTACCATCTGAACCAGGATCCCCTTTAGGTCCAAGCTGACCCTCAGGCCCTGGCGTGCCAGTCTCACCCCTCTCTCCCCTATCCCCCTTAGGCCCAATAGGCCCAGGCGGCCCTGACTCACCCATTTGTCCCTGAAACAATACATTTGTGAATTCCAAAAAGAAACTAGAGGTTAAATAATGAGAATCAGATAATGATGTCGTGTTTATAAATCACTACAATTTGGTGTAAGACACTGAAAAACCGCTAATCACGATGAAGATAATTTGGAGCAAGTTAATCAATACTGATTTGTTACATAATTTATTTGCCTGGAAGAATAATTACTCGCTAAAGATCTGAACATAATAAAGTACACTGTTGTATTTTATTTAGATAGTGATTTCATGTTTTAACGAACGCAAATGAGAGTATGCCTTGACGAAATACTTTACAAGTACATACATCAAAGGTAACGAGATTTGGTAACTCACATACTTCACAAGTTAATTTAAATATCAAGTATCTGCTTTATCTATACAGCAATCAGTTTATCCAAACTCTCTAAAGGCAACGGACTCATTAATTTAGCTTAAACAGCGTAATTTACATCATTAGTGAAAACAGCGTAGCATATAACTGAATCTTAATTACGTATGTAATTTTAGTATAATGGTATTCATTACCGTTGAGACTTAAGTTTATAAAGCTTACATGAAAGGTAAAGGCAACCGCGGCAGCGGAATTCATATCAATATATAATCCATTGCCTCACTTGAGAAAGGGTATCATTTAAGCTATCACCAATTTAATTAGTTTTGTGTTTCTTAAATAATAGGGTTTGTCCTCAAAATAGTAGATCTGTCACCAAAATGTAGTCACCAAATAATGCAAAATCAGTTCCACAATAAATCACCTAAAATCCTGAGATATAAGGTCTAGTACCAAATAAATGTTTTTGTATGTATTATAATAGGTGTGTCCTAATAAGTATTTAAGCAAACTAATTTAAAGAGATCACCAATAAATCATATTATGTTACTAGAAAAACTAAGGCGTTGTCGACGTAGCCCCGCTACGCGGGGCTCCTATTTCTGTCTGCAGGGTTTACAGTAACCTAACACGAAGGGGATGTCGGGGTCTTAGTTCGCTCGCTCCGCTCGCTCACTAGACCCCGCCATCCTCTTCGAACCTAACCTGTCCGAGTCGGTGTGCCCAATGTCTCGTATAAAGCATTTCTTCATAGAAATAAGGAACTGATCTATTTATTTGGTGACAGATCTACCATTCCGAGCACAAAGCTATTATTTAAGTAATAAAACTATTATTATAAGAACGAAGTTTATATTCATCTAATGCACTACAATTTTATTGGTAATCCATCTCTTATTTTACACATGTATCAACATCTATTTGATAATTCATACCTGGGAACACTTTTTGTTTATCTGAGAACGAAAATATTTCGTGGCGATAGATCTATTTACTAGGTGATACAACTTTGATGACAAATATAAATTTTGGTGACAAGAAATATAGTTCCCCTTGAGAAATGACATGTTTGATCTACGAGTTGCATTTGATACACTGTGCTGAGCATTTCAATTTTCTGATAGACATTTCATTTATTTCCTTGATCGGTCAGTAAGTCAATACAGCAGATAAAAAAACTGACAGGCTTTTAAAACTTGAAGTGCGAACAAAAAGTTTTTATAGCTGCGTAAATACTTTAAACATAAATGTTCGCCTAGGGCCTATCTTGGGTCCACTTTTGGCAGCTACATTTCATTTTTTTTGGTCTACATAATATAATAAATGTAAAGTACATGCAGACATATATATATGCTACCTACTAGAATTGGTTTAGTAGACTAAAATAAAAGCCACACACATTCATATACGGACACAATATTAATACAAAATATTACTCTCATTTTGACTGCGCTGTAGGTATTTTTTCTGTGTATCCAAATAAAAATATAACGTACTAAGGATAAACGGGATCCATGAGAATCTATATTAATACTGTTCGGGTCCGTTGTGTTATAATAGCGTAAATATTTACGAAAAATGTTCATTGAATTGGAACGTTTTTCTTTGGGCAAGTTTCGTTTACGAAAATCGTATATTAACAGAATGTGTTTTATGAAATGTGATAAAAGTAAATATTACATAGTTACTAGAACTACTTTAGTACCCTAGAATAAGCATACCAAAGGAGGAGCTTTGTGGTTAAATAATAACATCGGCACGGGTCGGTCTTCAAGATTAAGCCGTGCTTGCCAAGGTCGGTCCGTAGATGGGTAACCATAATTATATACCGAGTTTTATAGGTGCCTCGGAAAGCACGTTATTCTGTTGGTCCCGGCTGTCATTTGTAGATCTTTGACAGTCGTTACAAGTAGTCAGAAGCCAAAAGTGTGACATCCAGTCTTTCCAAGGGGTTTAGTATTACCCAGTTACTGGGTTGTGGAGGTCAGATAGGCAGTCGCTTCGTGTAAAATACTGATACTCAGCTGCATCCGGTTAGACTGGAAGCCGACCCCAACAAAGTTTGGGAAAAGGTGAACAAGAATACCAAATATTTTTCTTCCAATTATCATTATCAATGTTGTAAGTAACTTAATTATATGCTTAGGTCCAATTTTACTGGCCCTTGAGTTTTATTTTGGTTTGATTTAAGAATATTGTCGTTGTCATCATATTGTCATTCATTTAGATATCGTCTACATTAAAATGCTGTAAGACCATTCAAATAAAAATTAATCTGTTCACAATATTCAAAAAAATCTAATCCTTATAACGTGTAAATCGCTACCGCATCCACTAAGCTCGCTGCCTTACAAGTCTACGCCTTGAGTGTAATCATATCTTTTATTAACCTCGTATTTTAATCCGCAAAGTTCCCAAGACGTCTTAGAGAGCTAGATTTCCCTTGATAATCTCTAAAGTTAATGTCAGCCAATAAATAGCTCTGAGAGTGAAGTAACTAGTCTTTTGCATATAATTTTGCTTATTCTGTAACCATTTCTTTTTCATTTTTATATGATGTTGGAAAAGGTTTAAGGTTATTTGTGTATGTTTATTTAACGAGTTTCATTTCATCGTTGCTAAGTTGAAAGCGAGGCCATGTGAAAGCAATAACGGTTTGCTTTTAAGCTTCTGTCTCAAACGTTATTAAATCCTTCCTTACATGACCAAATAGTACACGCATATTTTGCCAGTTTTGTTTTTAAGTTCCGCGTAATAGGGGTGAGAGCGGGGCTGAGCGCAGTGGTGGCCCAATGGTAGCGGCCCCGACTTACGAGCAGTAAGCCGTTGGTTCGAACCCAGGCAAGCGCATTACTTTGTATAATTTATTTCATCATCGCTGCCCTCAAAAACGGTGAATCATCAAACCAGCATGTTCTAGAACTAAAAATTCGAAGACATGTGACATCTACCAACCCGCAATGGGCGTGGTGGGTTACAGCCCGCTCCCTCTCAGAGAGGAGACCTGTGTCCCAGCAGTGGGAACATTATAGGCTGATGATGATGATGATGATGAATAGGGGCGAACCTTTTGCCATTAGCCGGGCACAAATCCAGACTTTGTGGTTGCTACTGACGGAAGAAATTACTGACGAAAAAACCCAATATCACTTTGCCCGACCCAGGAGTTAAACCCTAGCGCAGTAGTCGCGCTTGCGGCCACTAGACCAACAAGGAAGTTCTTCCCTACAATATCCAAGTAATATAACCATTCTTCTCTTACCGTTTTCCCGGGAGCACCAGTAGTTCCATCAGCTCCTGTAGGCCCCTGAGGTCCAGGTGGACCTTTCAGCTCTGGCATCACCTCCAAAATTTGAGAGATATCGTTCAAACTGCACCTGCATTGTCCTTGACCCAAAACCTGGCAAAAATATAAAACTATTAAATTCTCGTCAACTGAGCATGAAAATGTATGAACGGTTCCGGCAGGGATTTTATATTGTTATTTTATTCCGGGAATATGAATAATCTAACCACGTAAATCTTTTTTTATCTCTTCTGTCATTTTTCGTAGTATTGTTTTTTATTAGTTTTTTGTGTTATCAAAAGTATCTTCGGTATAAAATGAGAAACTATATGACTGAAAAAAATAGCTTATCATTATAAGGGTAAACGCAATGAGTGTCTATGTCACCTTAAATCTGTATAATTTAGGCATTCTATACAATACCTAGGCATTATGTAGAATTCCTGGGGCGTCTAGGCAATGTATGAAATATTATGAATATTATTGTCCATTATTAATTAGTTTTTTTAATTTTTATGTGGATTTTTTAGATTTCTTTTATGATAGTGTTTTGAACAATACTTATATTGAGCTGGGTGCGAATGTTTGTACCTTCACTCCAATTTTTTGGCCTAGTTTGACTGGATTATTTACACTTTATTTTATTGTGTTAGAATACCGGATTATACAGATTGCTGGTAACATAAAGGGTGTCAATAGACCCTTAATGAAGGCTAAAGGCACTTCTTTTCCTTAACATTACCATCATCTTTTTATTCTAGACCATACCTGGGAAGCTTCTAGTTACTGAGATATTGGACGTCAAAGTTCGAACATCTTCACAAGTAAAATTAAATAATATTTTTTAAATTTTATTAAGGTACTTTAAATACCTCCATAGCCCGTTTGCTATTTAATGCATCCATCAGTACAATGTTTTGACAGCATTGCATTGAGGTTTACCAATCAAGAAAGATTACAGAAACGTAAACTTTTTACTTCAAAAAAAAAGTCGTTACCCAGCAATATTTTTTGCGTAGGGTTACTTAGATTAACGTACAGAATGCTTGCTTGTCAGCTTCGTGAAGGGTAAGTTTACAACTTGTATATACGTTTAATTTATCTTTTAGAACAATTATTTTGAAACGGTCATAAAATCATGGAAGAACGGCAACATTAAGGTGTAAACTGCTACAATTAGTTCTCATAAAAGAGAGTCTTTAAAACGTCGAGTAAGTTTTCAAATTTCTTTTTTATTGCCACTCTCTTAAAGTTTCCTTTGTCAGTAGTCGGTGCCACTGTCTTTCAAGTCGACAATCAAGACAAGTATTTACTAATGGAAAAAGTTTTATTACTCCAAAACTGAATGCGGTAAAATAGTTTTTTTTACGTATTCGTCGCCAGTGAAGGGTTAATCTAAAAGGATTGCTTTACCTATCAAATGGAAAGGGACCGTCATCGCTATGACGTATTCTCAAAGCGTCTACTAACTTCATTCAAAATATTCAACAATACCCCTAAGTGTAGTAAATAGAATATAGTCCTTACGTAATTTGGCCCCTTTTTGCCGGAAAGGCTCTCAATCTCATCATTCACACTGTCCATAAAGAACCAACCTTGTTTAAACATTACAGTTTGTTGTAGTGCTTAATAGTATCTTCCTTTTATTAACCCAATTCTACTAACAATTTCAGTTCACGATTGTGCAAAACACGCGAAATTTACTACATATCGATGTAAAGAGGTACGTGACCTGAATTATAACTTTCGTCATACTCAAGCTAGGTGGGATGACAGAGATCCCTCGGATTAGTGAAATCTTGGCCAACTTCTCTAAAAGTTGTTCCTAAACTTCACAAAGTCTTCGGATTGTCCGTAACAAAAGTGTTTGTTTCGAGTGAGTACTTAATACGTAGTTTTGTTTTGTTTGTTGTATTCATATAGGTACTTACGTTTTCTCCATTCTCTCCTTTGTCACCAATGAAAACTAGATTGGGGAAAATTGTGACGTCATTAGTCATAATAAATATTCATGAAGAGTTAGTATAGTAACAAAGCAGATAATTACGTTAACTTACATAGTGTACTTTATGGATTATAATCTTTATTTGGATCTAATTTATATTAATTAAAAGTGATATTATATGTCTTTGTAGCACAGGGAAAGATTCTCTTCAAGTATATCATAATTTCAAACAAATAACTATAAATACGTTATTAGAAGGCTATGTTCATCAACGGCAAGTATTATAATATTTATTGGATTACCAACTAAACAGTATCATCTCTCTGTAATCAAACTTAATATTTGCCTGTTATATTATTGACTGGAGGCAATAATATAACAGGCAAATATTAAGTTTTATCGCGTAATCATAAAATCTGTTAGCAATACAAAATCAAAATGAAAAACAAAATCAATGCAAAGAAAAACCACCTCCGAAATAACTCCGTATAAAATATTACATAAAAGAAATGAACCTATCGCCTCTGAAGTCAAAGCAAAGACTTACGAAAATATGTCAAGTGTGATTGATGTATTGTGAGAAATAAAATCCACTTACACGGCGATGTGTGTGACACGACAGCCAGTCTGTTCTCATCTGGGTTTACCTGTAAAAAAGAAACATTTATTTATATACTAAATAAGCCCTCTTATACTTTCATAGGGACTTATTTTCCTGTGAGGGATGGAGACACATCAAAGAACTAAATGACAGATTTTATAGACTCCAAATTGTATGTTTATGATTTCCTTTGAAACGATAAAAGCAAGTTGAGAATCGATTTCTATGAACGTTTCGGAAACAGTTAAAGGTTTGGTATGACTGTGAAAGTGTAGCAAATAAGGACAGAATGGTCGGTCAGCGCTTGCGGACTGCTTACTGACCTAATTCGCGCCTCGGCTTTTATTCCTCTGTACACTAAGGAAGTGATATATTATGTGTATTTTTGCTGCAGATTAGCCCACTGCTAAACCTACTGTATATTATACTTGTCTTGTCTTACAGATATTCCAGCCAACTTTTTGTTACTGAGAGAAGATTTACTACCAAAATCTCAATATGGACGTTTACTAGATCTTAATGAGGGACTTAATCTTGCTACGCCTAAAATACAAAGGTCCCTGAGTCAATAGACAACCTAACGTGTTTTTGTCGAAAAGCTTAAACGAGATTAGAATACAAATGCTCACACAAAAAGAGGTCGGGTTAACTACACGGCTCACAGTCCACTTAGCTTTGAAATGTACCAATTTGCAAGCGGTAGTTTAGGCTTAAAAAAATACAGCCCCGCAGTATGAAACAAATTGCTAGAACGTAGTCGGAATACCAAAATAATAGTGGGTGTTTTTTGACACAGTGTAGATTAATCATCGACGCTTAATATCGATGGCTTATACGCAAAAAAAGTTCCTTGATTGATGTGGAAAATGGTCAGCTATCCGGAATTGTGTTCTACAGGCTTAGATAAAGGATCCATGATCGCTTGAGCAGCTATTGTTACAGTAGCGCTATACAACCGTGTAGTATGTGTTTGTTAATTACATTTTTAGGGCAATGACGTAATTGGGGCTTTGCCAGGGCCACTTAGATCTTATTACATAGCTGCCTGAAGCATTCAGCTCCCAATTTGTTCCTCCTTATTGACCAATTCGTGGCATTAATTTACATGAATTCCTTAATAGAAATTACGCAATGAGTATAATGAAATCGCTTCGGAATTTGATATGACAACAATAGCATCACATTTCGGACGTTTTAATCATAAAAATGTTTTCTATTGTGCTCAGAAAATATACTGAAATGGTCTCTTAGAAAGATTATCTGAGTACTTGTGTATTTTTTTGGGTCGAGATTATCTTTTTACACCAGTTTGTACCGTTCATAATGAAAATTGTTTTGTATATTTTACTAGAACGCGTAGCGCAAATCGTGAGCGATGACTATCAGGCTTCACCACACTACGTCTCTGCCAGGAAACCGCACGAGTTTCAAAGTTTGAGAAATAAATAGGAACATTAACACGTAATCTGGTTACTGCGTTAAGTTTTTACAACGACGGTAATAAGGTTAGAGGAACTGTGAATGTACGAGTTGGCTTGAGTATAAAACTTTGAGACTAATCAGGAAATAAGGAAAAGAAAAACGTCAGTTAAAATTTTGCCTAGTTTTATATTTTGTGTCAAAGATTTAAACTGCCTCGGTAGAAGGACAGTCTGAAAGTGGCGCCGGTGACTGAAAAGATGCGTGGTAATCGGTTGTCGTGGTATGGGCATATGATGCGGAGGAACGAGGAAAATGTCGTGAGGAAAGTTTTGAGTATGAATGTGGATGGGTATAAGGGTAGAAAAAGACTAAAGAAACGATGGATGGACTGTGTGAAGGATGATATGGCAAGAAAGGAGGTATTTATTTATTTAACAATTTATGTACACACTTAATACAGAGAAGAAGAAAGGAACAGAAAATAGGTACAAAGGTAATGCTTATTTCCAAAGAAATCTCTTCCAGCATACCTGCGAAAGGAGATATAAAAAAAAGAGATGCAGACATAGTGTGTCAAAGAAAAAGAGAGAATTGAATACATAAAACATAAAGCAAATAACTATTTAAAATATAAAATACAATATAAAAATATACTAACTTATAGTATCAATACAAAACAAAGTATATAACAATAAAATAAATGCCTATGCAACTATGACGGAATGGAAAGATAATGTTCTGGTATCTCATGAGATGACAAGTAGTAGAGAAGTATGGAAGAAGAAGACATGCTGCGCCGACCCCAAATAAATTGGGATAAGGGCAAGATAATGATGATGGTAGAAGGACAGAAACAATTTTCAGTATAACCAGTTGAGACAATACTATTCATATATCATTTGATTGTCAACGAAACAGGCACGTTATCATGCTTGAAAGTGGCAGACCGAAACTAACGGTTAAAATCTTTATTTTCCATCTGTTATTATGAGACGTATTATTACGAAGGTCGACGAGTCTGACAAATAATAGTCGTTTAATGACAGGAGGCTATTGCCATAGAGTAAGAAGAAAGAAAAAAACGTGCCTGTAGAGCTGGTCCCTAAGGATAATGGTTTATTACATTGGGGAATAATTAATTTTTGTTTTAGTTACTATCTAACCTGCTCAGTTTTTTAGGGTTCCGTACCCAAAGGGTCAAACGGGACCCTATTACTGTGACTTCGCTGTCCGTCCGTCCGTCCGTCCGTCCGTCCGTCCGTCCGTCCGTCTGTCACCAGGCTGTATCTCATGAACCGTGATAGTTAGCCAGTTGAAATTTCTACAGATTATGTATTTCTGTTGACGCTATAACAACAAGTAATAAAAACAGAAAAAAAAAAAAATTATATTTAAGGGGGGCTCCTATACAAAAAACTTTTTTTTTTTCGTTTTTGTAAATAATGGTACGGAACCCTACGTGCGCGAGTCCGACTCGCACTTGGCTGGTTTTTTTTTTTAATACATCCCTTGAAATTATAAAAAAAGGGAAATCCATTCGGGGTTGTGCTCCTATAAAGCTTTCAAGATGTACTTTTTAGTACTTAAACTCAACTGGCGTTATAAAACAGTTTATTAATGTAAATAATATCAATAAAATCTTGACAACCACTAAAACGGTTAGAGTAACCGGTTGTCTTACGTCATCAACCATGGCCCCAACACGCAAAGCAAATGTATCAAATAATAACCTTTCCTAGAGCTATCGTGGTTTTGGTACAAAAAATTTCAGTTGAAAACAAGATGCAACATAAAGTGACTTGTCATGTAGTGTGTTGGTTTGACATTTTGTATCGCGTCGTTGCGTATCATGCTTGTCACCTACACTTGACAATAGGACAATAGGTAGGTAGGTAGATAAGTAGGAGTGTAAAAGTTCATATCTATGTTTAATTTAATTCAAGTTAATGTGATCAGCTAATCGTGTTTTTTATTTCATCAGAGGTTTTTTGATGGTGCTCTCAGTTATGTCAACAAGTCAATAAAAATAAGTGTCAGTGTGTAGTGTGTGTACTACACACTGACACTTATTTTTATTGACTTTGTTCTCTTTATTCGTAAGTAAGTTATAATTTTCCGTTTTGTTTAATTTGGCAGACCCAAATTTAAGTACAAATATACAAATAAATAAAATTAAAGTGTCTGTTTGTCATTTCAATATAATGGATTTTTACTGAGTGCATGTGAAAATATACCATATACGGTAAACGGTACGGTACATTATAATAACAAAAATAAAACAGTTTTTTTTAATTTTTGTTTGTTTGTCTCGCTGTCTGTTTGTTCCGGCTTAACTCCAAACTTTGACGGAACTTTTACTGGCAGATAGCTAATGTTATAAGGAGTAACTAAAGATACTTTTACTTCAGAAAAAAAAACATTACGGTTCCGTGCCAAAAATAGCAAAATCCTTGAAATTGTCAAAAAAAAACCGGGTAACAATATTTTTATAATACTTTCACGCGGATTGATCTCGTAGGGCACAAAGCACTCCTTGCTACCTAAAAAAATATTTGTACAAGTTCTTTCAACTAGGAAGCCTTAATGATTGAACTTTTATTTTTTTATTTGTTTTTTAATAAGGAATAATTAAAATGCTAATTAATTTGTATTGAAATAAATAAAGGACGAGAGAACTAACAATAATAATGTTCAACTCAACAGTATATCGATCAGAAAGATATAATTTACATCATTTGTTTAAGCTAAAATTTCATCATTACAAGGAAGAATTCATTTGCGATTTTCGCTACCGGGACCCAAGCCGTAATTACAATTTGGGGTCGCGAATAAATTGTATTTTGTAAATGAATGTCGCTACTTTGATCCTGAAGCTAAATGGAATTTTCTGTTATTAATTATTTTATTTGTTCTGGCTCACCGATCTAGAATCATTATCAACCTTACTTTGTATCTGTTGGAGGGATCGGGAGTTCTCTTCTTCTTTTTCTTGTGAAATAAAATAACTTCTAGTTGACCCACGTTACAAAACATATCCTTGAATCTAAGCTCATCAAATTCAAGGAGGTAACTAAGCTAATGATTCCCGACCCGACTCAATCATAAAATATTTTTTTTTCTTTTTACGGAAATCGGTAAGTGTGAACCACCCGTGTTTTAAACGCAGCCCGTCTGATCCTCGCCCTATAACCACGCTTTCACATATAAAAACAATCTCAAACGTTTATTCGAGAATTTATTATTCCCTAAACCACTTTAAGGGGTTCTGATATACTGACAAACTTAAACAACCAAAAAAATCTGCTTTTATTAATAATTAACTAGGTACCGTAATTTAAACTGATTATTTATGTCCTTTGTGACAACCTCCTGAATTTTGACGAGCATGCAAAACAACGCCTTGTATAATGTAATACACTCAACTATCGAAGAATCAAGGCAGTAATTTCTTCGATCTTCAAGGTTATGCCGCGCTTGCCAAGGTCGGTCCCAGTAGCCTTTTCCCAACTATATTGAGGTCGGCTTCCAGTCTTACCGGATGCAGCTGAATACCAGTATTTTACATGGAGTGACTGCCTATCTGACCTCCACAATCCAGTTAGGGGTCCAGGCCACTGATTACCTGTAACGACTGATAATGATACTGGTATTCAGCTGCATCTGGTAAGACTGGAAGCCGACCCCAATATAGTTGGGAAAAGGCTGATATAGGGATGAAGGCAGTAATTTCTGCACCTATTCTCAATTAATTTGAGGTCAGTGCAATGGTTAATTTCATATGCATGTATTCTGCAAATATTGAATGCAAGCAGCACTTTGATTAAAATATAATTGTAAGTGTTACCTCTCACTAACGTTCTATCGTAGTTTTCATAGAGCAAATTATTTTCGAAATCATTTTCGATAAACGTCCGCGATATATCTTTTGTGGAGCCATAAAAATATACCTTTGCAGATAACGTATGTACAAGGCGACTTTGCTACTAATACTCTAGTCTATCAATGACTTCGTTATTGGGCATTGGACGCAAGCACGACTGCTGAGCATGAGGAACTATAGGTTCGATTTCAAGGTCGGGCAAAGTGTTATTGGGTTTTTCCATTACGAATTTCTCAGTAGCAGCCACGGAGTCTGGACTTGTGCCCGGTTGATGGTAGTAAGGTCGCCCCATTTTACATGGACTCGCCCATAACTAGCGAAATGTGCCTGTACTAGTACGTACAGCTCTGCCTAACCCTTCGGTGATTACTAGCGTGATGTTGTGTTATGTACTCTAGTCTATCAACACAAATGATTGATACCAATCTCTTTGGAACAAACTAAGAAAGTATTTCCTTTAGCTGATTCAAACAATATAGCTGAATGGCAAACAGCTGACACCCAGATATTTTTTTCTATCCAAAAGTCAGCATACAAAGTCGAATATTGTTAGTAGAACAAAAGAAATCGATTCAGATTACGTCATATTACGTAGAAG
The DNA here is from genome assembly GCA_949152445.1 of Cerastis rubricosa. Lineage (NCBI taxonomy): Eukaryota > Metazoa > Arthropoda > Insecta > Lepidoptera > Noctuidae > Cerastis > Cerastis rubricosa. Next base: position 7,677,544 of record OX424542.1, on the reverse strand, counting down.
AGATTTAAATCTGATACGTATTAGAAAACCACTGTACCTATGTAATCTAAATAATGGAACTTTCGGATTGTGGAATGGATTCCATGTGTATAATTTAAAAGTAATTTTCTACCTTATATTAATTAAACTATAACTCTGAAAGTATATTATTGAAAGTGGAGAAATTCTAAGTGTGGGGAATAAAAAAAAAACTATGTCTTCGGACTTGGCTTTACATGATGACGTCGAGAAAAATCTCGTAGGCATGCTGAAAACATCGTGTGGAAACCACACGATGTTTTCCTTCACCGAATCATGTGATAATTATACAATACGTATATGAATCCAGAAAATCAGAGGTCTTGGGATCGAACTAATACTAGTTGTAACTTGGCAGTCCAACGGTCACGCCACTAGGCTATCACTGCTTAATACCTTATTAAGTTTCTATGTAACTTAACTATATGTGCCTAAGTAGGTTCCATCACCAAACTGGGTATCGGAGCACGGTAAGGTTGCCTTGCTTGCAGCGTTAAAAACTTTCTTTTTCTTGGTCCCTTTTTTGTTTTATTCCTATTGGTCGATAAACGGTGGTCAAACATCTGGAATCATCAACAGAGCCTGAGACTTTTTTTTAAACAAAAGATATTTTAAAAAAGGTTCGCGTATTTTTCGGTTTTTTTTTGTTTAATTTCTATTGGTCCGCAAACTATTTGTGCGGACCAATAGAAGTAAGGGTGTTAGACAGATGTGGTCATCATGTGCACGGCATTTTGTTTGAAAAATGAGCTTATTCCCACTCTCCTGATAGTACATATTTCTGTTAACAAGCAGCATTGCTGTTTCGGCTTGAAGTTTATGGGCGACGGTAAAATTAACTTCTACATGAGGCTACTCGACATTGTCCAGAAGTTTGTCAACTCACCACTTTTGAATTTAACATAATTTAGTACAGGTGGAAGTTGAAAATAATGAAGTACAAGAGAAGAATAAGGTACAGTCGGCATCAGAAGTCGGTTAACACTTTTCAATATTACACCAAGTTTTGTGCTGCTCAGTGTGATCTTATGTAATATTGTTTAGCCAATTTGTGTTACCATTGATGAAAATATTGTCATGTCTTTTACTCTAGTCTGGTAATATGGATCGTTCTAAATTTTCATTGCTGACTGTACAAGAGAGCAGCCATTTTACATCGGAAAGTCAGATTGTCTAGTTTCTGGAAATAATGTCTTAGAATTGTTGCGTTTCTGCCAAGAAAACTTAATACAATTTTTGTTGGCAAAAAACAAAGATTGATAACTAACAACCCGAGTCATTAATCCTGACTGAAATTTCTCCAGATAAGTATCGGCCATCTTTGCTTCCCCCGACATCAAGACTCCATTAGTATCTCCTGTCTTAATTGCCTTCGCGTTTAGCGATTACAGGAGTAAGGAGACGATTATGAGACTAACGTTCTTCTTTGGTTGAAATAAAAGGAACTGGAATTGAAATTATGTACTTAGGAACTTATTTTATAATTCAACCGCAGAATAAAGCTCAGTTTTAAATGAAGGCACTCCATGAAATCTTAAAACGTTTTTCAGTATTTTCAATAATAAAATACATCACATTTTTTTGTAAAAAGGATTTCTATTTTCAATATTCCTAGGCTAATCCCGTAACAAATATAGAAAGAGATTTTTAATAATGGATTACAAGAAAAAATATACACTTACAACGGAGGTTGCTTTTGCGGGCAGGTGAATTAAAGCGACAGGAACGTAATAATTTATAAAATCAGGCACACAACATATAAACTTAACAGGCTAGCTTAAGACTACTCGACAACGCGGTATAGGGCTGGCGTTCGATAGTTTAGGTCAAATCAAAATAATTTATTTCAAGTAGGCCAGTTACAGGCACTTTTGAATAGTCGAACAACATTAAAAATGAAGCTACAGTCCCAGTCACAAGACATAATAACTGTGAAAGTACTGTAGTTGCCCATTCCAAAGCGTAGATCTCTATGGAGAAGAATGGGCAAGAAACTCCATGGACACTCTTTTAAACAGAACCTTGTTACAAAAACCTTGGTTACATCATTCATGTTAAGATGGTACATTACGATGGTACATACCATACATAAACAGCTAGACTAGGTGTAGGTACCTATTTACTTAAGTAAAATAATAATGAATATTGAACTGTGCTATTAATTTCATTAATTACATATTAATGCGGTACAGTAACAGAAGTAATTTTCTTGATTTCGTTTTAACCAGAGAAATACTTATGCTAAAATTGTCTTGGGGAATTGTTGAAAGGAGTAAGCATGATGTTTCTTGCCGGTTCTTCGCGTTAGGAAATGACCAACCCGAACAGAGCACCTTTTTGTCGACGTTTTATAAGTGCCCATGTACAACATAAATTTTCAACGATATATCTACAATGCCATGTGAAATAAAAACAATTCGATTTTTTTTATTTTCGATGATGCATGCTGATTCTATTTCAGAAGCCAAAGTCTGATATCCAGTTACTGGGTTGTGAAGGTCAGATACGTAGTCGCTTCATGTAAAATACTGGTACTCAGCTGCATCCGGTTAGTCTGGAAGCCGAAGCCAAGATAGTTTGGGGTAAATAATGGGCAGATGATGATGCATGTTGAAAATTTCACCAGACTAGTTTTGCTAAAATTTGGGATTTTATATTAGACTAAACACTATCTACAAGTCAAGTTCCACGCTTTAGGAACAACTACCTGTAGGCCATACAAAAATTTGTTCTATGTTGGAATGAAACGCACGACTCGCAGCGCAGCGGCAAATCGCTCAACCACTGCGCTAACCGTGCCGATAAATTAAAAAAGTTATTTAAACAGCGTTTTCTTAATCTAGTCCACTACAATCACCTTCTACCATTTCATTGGATCTAAATACTTAGAAGACCAGGCGTGTCTAATTTTAAGTCAGATGAGAAAAAAAGGTGCTTATAAGAGCTGGCCTACCGACCTGTCAGCGTTCCGCTTAATCTTAACTAATGGAAGTCGGATTTGTTTTGTTTGGCATTCAGCTTTTACAGAAAAAAAAGTGGTTGGATTCGTACGGGCGTGGATTTTAGTGAGAAAAAACTTTGAAGAGGTTTAATGGCTTTTTCTGGGTGTGGATCCTGTCTGGAACGTGACCATGGAGAGCTGTTGTTTTTTTAAATGATCGATTGACTGGAAAATTTGAATGTAGGATAGAAATGATACAATTAGGTAATTGCTTAAGGAACTTCTCGTAATCGTAGAGCTTAAAATTAAATTTTTGGTGTTTTTGAGTGACAACGTCTAATAAATCGATGAACGCCGGCTGCATTTACAAAAAAGGATGACTCTTTGTCCCGTTACGCTCATCGTACGCTTGCGCCGTATTAATGTTTTGTTATGACGTTGTCACGTTAGACTATCGTCCGTAAACCGACTTTACAGGCACAATTTTTTTTTAATACAATATGGGTTGGGTCGCTTAATATCGAGATGCGGCCAACCGCATCTCGTCTGATATTAAGCGACGATGCGGCCTAGGGAGGGGCACGCTTGCCTAGCAGAAACCGATTCAGTCGTTTTCGCTATAATGTATAACAATTGCAGTGATCAGGGACTAACCTGCATCAGGCTGGCACTGGCCCTTGGAGATGAGCACAAGAGAAGAGAGGCCTATCCAAGAAGCGGGGGAATTCAGGCTGAGGGTGATGATGATGATCGGGTAATTAAATTTTGTTTAATTTGGTACAGTTGCTAGATTCATTCTGTATGGTGTCGGACGTAAAGAATAGCACCATCCCATATCTTCCCGTGGGTGTCGTAAGAGGCGACTTAGGGACTTTGCAGAGAATGGGCAGCAGCGTTCTCTGTGCTTTTGTAACAACCGTACTGCGATCGCCAACCCGCCTGCCAAGCGTGGCGATTATGGCAAAACCCCTTTATGTCAATGTGGCGTTGGGGAAGGCCTATGTCCAGCAGTGGAAGTTTTTCGGCTGAAATGATGATGATGATGTACATAATATTTAAGATCGTGAAATAAAAGAATGTTTTATTTTAATATCGTAACTATAAATAACTTCTTTTTGCTTTATGATGACCGGGTATTGAAAGTTTTTGTTTAATTTGGTACAGTTGCTAGATTCCGTACAGCCTAATATTTGAGATCTTGAAAGAAAAGAAATCTTCTATTTTAATATCATGGTAATCATAACTATAAATAACCTATTTTTCTATCTACAATTGGACGTTAAACGTTGCATGTCATTAAACTATTAGAACAAAATGCTTCCAAAACAAACTTGCCTCATTAATTTACTGTCAATTTATGAACGCACTATAAATCTTTCCTTTTAATGTCATTGTCTATTTAATAAAACATGCAAACGAATGAACCAACGAAATAAATAGTGCTTTGAATATTATTTAATATGATTAGGTAGTTGTATTAATTGCCAGTCTTTAGTACCTACTATTATTAATGGAATACACCATTCAAAATCAATAACCGTTATTTTATCAACTGCTATGAAGAAGTATTTTTGGCAACAAACTGTACCGAAAATCTACCTAAGTTCATGATAATAATCCGAAAACTTTGGGTAACAACGTTTGTTTTTGTTTGTTTTAACTATTGTTTTAAGGAAACTAAGGTTCATAATTGACTGTTTCTCATGAATAAAATAGGTAAACAAAGCTGCCACAATTAAATGCAGACAATTAACTATTATAATTTCCAAAGACAAACTATAATTTTCCATAACAATAAATCATAATCAAAGGGTCTTTTAATTTCCAATCAAATTCGTAGCTAACATCAACTGTTAATGACTTTTTTCCGTGTCCAAAAGCAGTCAGATTTGGCTGTTATAGTATTTTTTTTTACGTAAAAAGCGTGTGGAACAAGTAAATTATGATAAGCCTATAAATATTGAATAGTGTACTGTTTTAATCGATGTTAAATAATTATTGTATGACTTCCTGGTATAAATTTTTGATGAGTCAAGAATAATTATTATCACTAGTCGGTAGTCGTTAATAAATAATTCTGGAATGTGGGTGTACTATTCGTTTTACCTCTGCCTAACCCTTCAGGTATTACAGGCCTGATGTTTTGTTGTAACTTTTGTTCCAAACAAGTAAGGATTCCTAAAAGGTCCTATGTACTGGTGAACGCCACGGGAATCCGTTAAATGCAAGAAGCACAGGAACGGCTGACGTGGCAAAGTTTGGCGGGGTTCCTACGTTCAACATTGGACGTTTTGATTAAAGAAACTGTAACCTAGTAAACATCTAAACCTAAACATCACCCCTAACTAATAAATTACTTCTTCAATCTGGGGTTCTTTTACAAAATAGTACCTAAAGAGTTTTGTTTACGTACCCGCGTTTTTCAGGTGTACAGATATTTTTTTAAGTTATTTTTCCTAGAACCGCTTCTTAATAACCAGTACACTACGAAACTGTGCTTGGATATAATAAATAAAGTAGATTTACGCGAACATAGCATGAAACACGCGTCCCATCTACTTGTATTCCAAAATAATGATTGAAACTTTGCGTACCGTCAGCGAAAATATTTTAACCTACCGTGATAGACTTCAGGGTATAAACTTCAGTTATACTCTCACTACGTATTCAATTATTAGTGTGAATTGTGTAAAATAAAATTGAGAAGTTTCAAGTAACCAATCCTCCTATACCACGACACCTCTCGCAAAACGGAGAAATGTCATTGTCATGTTAGTTTCTTTCAAAAAAAATGTCAACACAACAGCAGCTGCTGCCTACTGCAACGCTGCCTGCTGCATACAGAATCCAAAAAAAACTATTTAGCGGGTGAGAAATATCAAATGGAGTGTATATATGCTAGCAATATATGTTTTTTATTTGAATATTTTCGATTCTGAAACATAACGTGGTCTGCCACTTGCTGTTCACTAGATTAGATCAGATCTAAACCAAATGTTCAAGGTCAACATGGCTACCCAGCTCACATGCCCGCGCGCACTCGGAAGTTTTTGCCGCGCAAGACCCCCGCGCCACTTCCCATTTAAAGCTTATTATCTCGTAAACTGCTGCAGCTACACGAAAACAAAAAATACGTGTGTATAGCTTAAAATATACAAAATCTAATTACGTTAAAACTATTACGACAACTAGATATAAGTATTAAAAAAAAATTAAAACTTGAGAATTTGCGTTGAATTTCAGTTTCTCCAACAAGAATGAAAGTGTTTCCAGTTAGAATTGTAATTCGTATCAATAAAACCTATGTACGTATTTAACGTACGTGAACTTATTCAATAAACCCTGAGAAAATCATCATACATTTTCAATTTTTGTTATGTTTCCACTTATTTTTGTGAATGCTGGTTGACTGGCGACTAAAACCTTTTTTTTGTGATAATGTTGCACATAGAAGTTATTTTATTACTTGATCTAAAGCTGGTTCACGAAAACAACGTCAGGACAACGGCAAGTCCTAGAGCCACAAAGCCACGTGGTAGAACATCGAGAATCCCCTCCCACAGAAAAGAGGCTTCAGTGTCCCAGACGTGGGAACGGTGAAGGCTGAATATACTTAAGCCTCTGCGTATCCTTCTCCCAACTATGTTGTGGTCAGTTTCGAGTGTTGCCGGATGGAGCTGAATACCAGTATTTTACTTGGAGCGACTGCCTATCCGACCTCCACAACCCAGTTAGTACAGAGTAATAAGATACATCTTGGAAAGACTGGTTGTCACACTTTCAGGCCACTGACTACCGAGTGCTTTCCGAGGCATCAAAGAAATTCGGAATGTAATGGATGGTCACCCATCCACAGACCTGACCAACCACAGGCATTACCTTAAAAATCGACCCATCATCATCATCATCAGCCTGTATTCGTCCACTGCTGGACATAGGCCTCTCCCATGACACGCCACTGAGCACGATCCTCGGCCACTCTCATCCAGCTCTTGCCAGCTGCCTTGCGCAGATCATCGCTCTACCGAGTCTGAGGACGTCCTACGCTACGTTTACCGATCCGTGGTCTCCACTCAAGAACTCGTCTACCCCAACGGTTATCGGTTCTTCGGGTTATATGGCCGGCCCATTGCCACTTCAGCGTGCTAATGCGGTGGGCTATGTCGATAACTTTGGTTCTCTGTCGAATCACCTCGTTACGAACTCGATCTTTCAGAGAAACCCCGAGCATAGCTCTTTCCATAGCACGTTGAGCGACTTTAAATTTGTGGACCAACCCAACCGTGAGTGTCCACGTTTCGGCACCGTACGACATGACGGGTAGGACGCACTGGTTATAGACTTTCGTCTTTAGACTCTGTGGAATTGGCAATGTGAAGACCCGACGCAGTTTTCCATACGCTACCCAGCCCAGCTGTATTCTTCTGTTGGCTTCTTTCTCGAAGTTGTTTTTACCTAACTGCATAGTTTGCCCGAGGTAAACGTACTCCTTAACAACTTCGAGAATACTGCCTTGAACTGAAATTGGTTCCGGCCTTACATGTTCATTGAACATAACCTTGGTTTTATCCAGGTTCATCCGGAGACCAACGCGTTGAGAAGAATCAGCTAGGCCATTCAGCATATGCTGCAAATCTTGCAGCGTTTCCGCCACGATAACGATATCATCTGCAAATCGTAAGTGTGAGAGGTACTCGCCGTTTATATTAATGCCGCGCCCCTTCCAGTCCAGCGTCTTGAATATATCCTCCAATGCATTTGTGAACAATTTGGGGAATATAACGTCCCCTTGTCTCACACCACGGTGCAAGGGAATAGGTTTAGACTGCTGGTTCTGGACTTGGACGGCCATAGTAGCGGCGTTGTAAAGACCTCTCAACACTTGGATGTATCGCCAATCGACTTGGCATCGCTGCAAAGATTCCAGAACAGACCAGGTTTCGATCGAGTCAAAGGCCTTTTCATAGTCCACAAACGCTAAGCACAGGGGCCGATTATACTCTTCTGTTTTCTGTATAATCTGCCGCACTGTATGGATGTGGTCTATGGTGCCGTCTCCCGATCGAAACCCGGCCTGTTCGGGAGGCTGGAACTCGTCGAGTCTTCGCGCAAGACGGTTTGTGATGACTCTCGAAAACAGCTTATAGACGTGGCTCAAGAGTGAAATGGGTCGGTAGTTTTTCAAAAGTGTTTTATCACCCTTTTGAAAAACAACACGACAACACTCTTACTCCACGCCTCTGGAGTTCTCCCATCAAAAAGAACAGTATTGAAAATGCTCTGGAGCTCCTTCATTACAGGTTTACCACCAGATTTCAGGAGCTCAGTCGTAATACCGTCTTCTCCAGGGGCTTTTCCGTTTTTAAGCTGTTTGAGAGCCATCGCAATTTCGTCCAGGCTGACTTCTGGCAAGTCTTCCGTAAAGTGGCGTGTTAATGTAGCTCGGAACTGCTCATTTTCGGGATCAGGTTGAGATGCATGCGTAGCGTACAGCTGACTATAGAAGCTTTCAATTTCCGAAAGAACCCCCGGCCCGGAAGAAACGACTGCTCCACTTGTAGTGGTCAGCTTCGTCAGATGACTTCTCCCAAGAGATTGAACAAACACTTTGGATCCCCGATTTTGCTCGATCGCTCGTTCTATTGAACGAACTATTGAACGAAAAAATCGACCCGTATGGCTGTTATTATTGCTATATAAATTGCAAATGACAGACATCGAGATTTCTGGTTTATTCTCTACATAATAAATATCAGAAACCTGCTTGTGTATATTTCTATTTACGTTACAAACCATTTAGTCCGTACGTTGAATCGAATAAACTGTTTGTTACATTAATAATGCAGCTGACAATTGGTTAAACAACCGTTTCAGTCAACAACGTTGTGTACGGGTAATTTTGATATATTTTAAAATGGTGAACACGATTCGTTTGAACGTTAACCTGAGTTCAATAGACGGTTAACATCATTGGGTTATAGTTGCCATAATTATGTTTTGGATTAATTATCAGAAAACAATTATTATTAATTATAGATAACATCTGATTTTGGTTGCTCGGAGTGTGTTGGACACAAATGATCCTAATAATCTTTTTCACCGTATAATTCGTCATATTCCCAGATGCTCCAATATTAAATTTTGAGGTTCAATGACGACATTTCTTCAAAACATCCGGATTTCTGTACCATATTATATGTTGAATAATACAAAAGTATGAAAGAAGAAGACATGCTGCGCCGACCCCAAATAAATTGGGATAAGAATAATGATGCATCCTTCACACAGTCCATCCATCGTTTCTTTGGTCTTCCTCTACCCTTGTTCCCATCCAAATTCATACTCTTTGGTCTTCCTCTACCGTTATACCTATCCACATTCATACTCAAAACTTTCCTCACGACATTTTCCTCATTCCTCCGCATCACATGCCCATACCACGACAACCGATAACCACGCATCTTTTCTGTCACCGGCGCTACTTTCAGGCTTCCTCTAATGTACTCATTCCTTATTCTATCCATTTGCGTAACACCACACATCCCCCTTAGCATTCTCATCTCAGCCACATGCAAATACCTTTCATTCATAATAAGTAAAATATTAATACACGGATTGATGGTAATAACTACATCAATATCCATTGTGTTATTTAAAAGATCTAAGCAGACCCTTAGACACTTAAGTCGGTATAGTTTTGTACATTTATATTTTTTCCACATAACACAATCCAATTCTGTGGACAATCAAAATATTTATATTCTACATAGGCCTACATGGGCACTTAAAAAACGTCGACAAAAAGGTGCTCGGTTCGGGTTGGTCGTTTCATATGGAGAAGAACCGGCAAGAAATTCCATTGTTACTCTTTTAAAATCATTTGGTTTTTGGTATTTCTGTTACAGCGTTAGTACTTAAGTATGGGAAGACATCGTAGGTCCGACAATAAGTCGTTGTTCACTACAAAACGTAGAACGAGATAAAAAGTTACCAGGGATCTAGGAATCTATCAGGCCTACAAATATCCGCACACTTACAAATCGATTACAATACGGTAATATCGCGCCTTTTAAGAAATAAATAGTATAAAGAAGTTCTTGTATGTATTTAGGGTATGTTTTTGAAGTCTTGCAATAAAGCCAGAAAAATCAAATGCTGCCTTATCAATAAACCATTTCAAACAATAATCTATCAAATTCATGCGGTTAGCCATCGATTCTTTATAGGCAGCAATAGAAACTTTATTGTTTGTTCTGCTTGTAAACAATCATATCCGGCCCATTACATTCGAGTAGACTACGCATTAATGTCATGCTAACAGAATATTATCGATGGGTTTTAGATGTGGGCCCCGAAATACGCGAATATGTTAAGTCATAATCAGAAATCGGAATAAGTAGAGCATATTAATTTATATTAGGAATAGTGATGGAATTTGACAACCAGTTCCGATGAGAAGCAATCACCACTGAATGAGTAATTATTTAGTTGGTAAAATAAGATTTAATTTGTTAACAATTGTCAATGAAATGTTCTGTATGGTGTCGGACGTAAAGAATAGCACCATCCCATATCTTCCCGTGGGTGTCGTAGGAGACGACTAAGGGACTTGCCAGAGAATGGGCAGCAGCGTTCTCTGTGCTTTTGTAACAACCGTACTGCGATCGCCAACCCGCCTGCCAAGCGTGGCGATTATGGCAAAACCCCCCATGTTATGTCGATGTGGCTACACTTGGGGGAGGCCTATGTTCAGCAGTGGACGTCTTTCGGCTGAAATGATGATGATGATGATGATGTCAATGAACATTGAAGATTATGATGCTAAATCGAAAATTTCTAAAAGATAGAATAGTCATTAAAACTATTTGTCTTTAAAATTATTTTCTTTTCATATCTAAAGTCTACTTTTGCAAGCCAAGAAAATCAAATTATTACAAAGAAAAGTTGATATTAAATGCGAGAGAAACTTAACCAGCTGCAAGTAAAAAAAAACGATCAACATTTAAATAATTCTAAAAGAAAACGCTGGCACACTAAAACATAAATTCAAAATATTACAAGCATTTTATTTCACAAAAGTTTTAAGCTTCACTCTGGCTGTTAGCTGCATTCGTGGCCACAACGAACCCGGCTGAAAACGTTGTACTGCGATCGTAACTTTGACCAGTAAACGTTGTGTGGTTGCAAAATATCATCCGTTGTTTAGTTCTATTTTCAGTTGTATTTGGGGAAATATGAGAAAGAAGGTTAAAACATTAATTATTTATATTTAATCATTAGTGAGATGAAAATTCAGGACTCTTGTTTTTTTTTTTTTATTTATTTATTTCATATATAAAATACAAGTAATCTTTTTACAATATTTACTCGCCAAACTTTACAGTTTGATGGCGAGAAGCGCTTGTTTATCATACTTAAACTTAAAATTATAAACTTGACTTACAACTATAAACATGACTTAAAATTAAACCCAGTATCAGACAAACATGCATTTGTTTGCTGATAAAATTACGTTTTCGGATGGACAACGAGAATCAATAGAATTAATTAATTATTATTTATTTTAAAAGTTGCCGTCTAATGGTCTAATTGAAATAAATGATTTGACTTTGTTGATAACAACAATTTAAAAAGAAAAATGGTTTTACCCTCAAGCAAACACGCCATTTATCCGACACTAGGAATGCAGACATAATACATTACACAGTAAGTCTAATGCCAACTTAATGTTATGCTACATCTCTCTCTAGTCTCTTTAATTCATTTCTCGAGAACGGTAGACCGACACCGACATGCAAGAGACAATGAATTCCAAACCAGAGAGACCAGCCGGAGCTGGCCACTCCAACCCAGTACTCACCGCCTATCACAGCTCGACGACGTGTCCGCGTTCTCCAGAAATAAATTCTTTAGTTTTGATTTTAACACACCTTTGCTTAAGTTAGAGTTATTCCTTAATAACTCAATTTTATTGAATACTTTTGGCACTAAATATTTAGACGTTCTTTTTCCATAATAGTTTTTTATTTTTGGTTGTACTAGTCTTCTCTCTCTCACACTCCTTGTGTTATACTTATTTTTAGAAAATACTTTGAAGTTATCACTATAATAATTTTCTAACCCTATCAAATACTCAACTTTCAAATCTACTGGCAAGATTTTACAAATGGAAAATAATGTATCGTACTCTTTGTTACACTTTATCTTAACCTTTTTGCTAACTAGGAACTTGATCAGTCTTATCTGTAAATTCTTAATTTCTTGTAAATATGTCTTAAAAGTACGTTCATACACAATAAGTGCATAACTGATTAGTGAGTCAGCGAGTGCGTAATAAACAATTAATAGTGTGTGTTTATTCACTACACTTTTCAGCTGATAGAACTTCCCAAGTACAGATCTCAGTCTATTACAAATGTCAGTTACTTGCGTTTTCCAATTAAAATTTCTATCAATAATGAGACCTAAATATTTAAATGAACTCACATAGTCCAATTTTTCGCACCTGCAATTAATCTTGTTATTATGCAAGCATTCGTACGTATGTCCTATTATATCTAGATTCTCTCTTAACTCGGTTTTAGCTCGCAAATTGTATGGCGAGTGTAAATGCATGCATTTTGTTTTTAACAAATTTAATATTATTCCATTGGCATGGGCCCACTTCGTAATGCTTACGAAGTCTTCCTGTACGTACTGTTGTACTTCCAGTATATCCTTCGAAGCATAAACTAAACACATGTCATCTGCATACATGAACACTCGACAATTCTTTACAACATTCGACACACTGTTCACGTGCATTATATAGCCCACTGGTCCAAAAACTGATCCGGTCGGCACTCCGAGATCCACACCTGCCTCCTCCCCAGTCACACCAGCTATGAACGTGCTTATTCTCCTGTTAGTCAGGTAGCTCTTAAACCATTTATTCGTGGGACCACGTATTCCACATTCATCCATCGCCTGTAGTAATATGTCGTGATCCAGTGTGTCGAATGCTTTTTTGTAATCAATGAAGAGTGCTATCAGCTGTTTACCAGAGTCTAGACCCTCATTAACATAGTCAGCAAACGCCGTTAGGGCCGTGACAGTACTACGACCTTTCCGAAAGCCATACTGTGTGTCTGACAATATATTGTGACGTTCTAAAAAAATACTAATTTGACCAACAATATTTTTTTCAACTATTTTGTCAAAGACAGACAATATGGCTATCGGCCTATAATTTACATATTCCAGGTGGCTTCCAGACTTATAAATAGGGCGAATAATTGCATTTTTCAACTCATCAGGATATACACCCTTAGTCAAACACATGTTCATTAATTTAGCCAAAATAGGACTTATTTGCTTTCGTACATATTTAATGTCTTTTGCCCTTACTCCATCTAAACCTGGTGCTTTTTCACACGACAACTTATTTATAACTTTATCTATATCCGACGGACTAACAGTAATATACCTAAAACTAACCTCGCTCGGCTCAACATAGTTCTTACGTTCTAAAAATTTTATGTCACAATCATGTTTAATACATTTAATTTCTTCAGTAAAAGTTTTAGCAAAAGTTGTACAAATTTGGGTGACACTTTGTGTTTTACCTAAATGTCTTAGTATCACATCGTCTAGACTAGTTTTATTCCGACCCAACCACAAGTTAATGTTTGCCCATATTTTTCTAAAATCCCCGTTACATTTTTTAATTTCGTCTTGTTTGTATCTATTTCTCGCTTCGTTTACAAGTTTATTAACCTTATTTCTAAATTTCGTGTATTCTAATCGTTTAGTCATACTTTTTGGCGATGCTTTCCATACTCTAAATAAATAGTCCCTACGACACAACATTGTATATAAGTATTTATCTATCCATGGTTGAGTCATTCTTTTATTGGAAATTGTGACTGTTATCATACTTTCCTTATAAATTTGGTCAAACACTGTACATATTTTCTGAAACAATAATATCGGGCACGATATAGGCAGTAGTTGCGTCCAGTCATAAGCATCTAGCTTCCGTTTTACAATGTTATCACTAATCACATCTCGCGTTTTTTTTTCACTATTCGCTTTTAATCGTGAACTTTCGTTAACACTCGTATTCGTAGCCAATGCTAGTCCGACGGCGTGATGATCGGAGATGTGCGTCTCGAGCACATACGATGACGAACCACACTCACTGCGTCCCGCTCGCACCCATAGATGATCCAAACATGACGTCTGTAGTTGCCCGTCCACGATCGCCTCGCGTGTTATCTCTGTGCTCGGTATTGCGCACTGTAGGCCGCACTCACACAAGGCGTTTTTATACTTTGTTGTAATTGGATTCACTACATCATTTAAAATGTCTATGTTTGTGTCATCAACCACAACAATGTTTTCTAGTGCAGGGATGGACCTGACGACAGTCTCCAACTGTTCTATGAACCGCAACTTATTTTTGCTAGGTGGTCTGTATACAGCAATTATATGCGTTATCTCGTTTCCTGATCTAAGCTGGCCGTGCATCATTTCTAAAGCCTCCGTGTTCACTTTTTGGGCATCAAAGCTAAGTCTTTCCTTTGCGTAAATCAATATTCCTCCTCCTCTAGTAGTTTCTCTTGAGTGTATGTATGCATTATATCCCGATATTTGATAGAATGAAAGTTCTTCCTTTTTTATATTTATCTCACTTAGTATTATTATATCTATTTTATATTTGTTTTGTTCCAACAACACTAGTAACTCATTGAAGTGTTTCCGAATTGACCTTATGTTCAAATGAAAAATGTGGTGATATGCTTTATTTAGAGCCATATAGTCACTTAATGATGTTATATCGTAGTGTCTTTTAAATAAAACATCAGTAGAAAAATCAGCTGTGCAATCCAATGGTAAAGTTAAAAATAAATCACCTAGTGTGTACTCGCTGCGTTAATCGCAAGTGTTTATTTACATTCGTCGATCTTTTTCAAATCCGCTTCCGATCTTATGTTGTAAATCTTTTTTTCTTCACTATTTTTTTTGACAAGAATACTACCCTCTTGAACCCAGATGTACTGAATGCCTTTTGGTTTTAGTTGGTTTCTTACGATCCATAGAAGTTGACGCTTATACTTAGGTAAATCTTCATTTATGAATATTCTCGAATCGCTGCCATTGCCGTAAACTTTGTTATTGGTAATCTTATTCTCCTTCTTCGCTAGAATCCAGTTGTTGCGAGCACTTTTAGAGCGAAGCTTAACTAGTACGATTTTGGGTCTTGCCTCGCCCGGTTTTTCTCGCCCTACCCTCTGTGCATCTTCGATATCATCAGGGTTCAGGTTTAACTTTTTAGCTAGCTCCCCTACCACCGTTTTAATATTTTCTTGATTATGCATCTCTAATCCATGTAATTCTATATTTTTCTCAGTTTCTCTTATCTCCAGCTCCTGTACTCTTTCTTCCAGGACTTTATTGCACTTCTCCAGATAGCCATTTTTTTGCTCTAATGACTTATTTTTTTTTTGAGATTCTTCTTTATATTCCATCAAAGATTGGTACATTTCAGAATAGAATTCAACATTGGCAGTAAGGTCGACTATTTTTTTCTCAACACTGTAAAGTACCTCCAGCTTTTTATTTATTTCCGCCAGCACGTTCTCGCCCGATACTTCGCTTGGATTTATTGCCAGCTTTGGGCCTTGTGCTGGCTTTGCTTGTACGGGACTGCTTTTTGCTGTCTGGCAGTCATCGCAGATTGCCGTCAACAGGAATTGCTTGTTGTTTTGCACACACTTCTTGTGATACACCGCTTCACATACACCTTTGCACTTAACTAGTTCATCTTTGGTCAAAGACACAAAGAGTTTGCACTTTTTGCACTGTACAATTTTTACTTCGTAATAATGATAATACGTTAGATATAAGAAATAAGTTGCTCAGAATGTTTATAATCGTAGAAACAAATTACTCATTAACACGCGACCGTACGACAAGCGCGCGCGCAGCGGTCTGATTGTTCTGATTGTTTTCAATTATAAAGAATTTCTACTTAATAATAATAGTTATGTTTAACAATTAAGTTTAATTAAAAGTCTGGACTCGCTGACGAACTCGCTGAACCCAAACCCTTGGACATATAAAGCTAAATTTTTGATGTAGATAAGGAATTAATATTTTTTTAAGTTTCCGCGCTCTCTAAGTGCTACAATTTTAAGTTTAAGTTTTGGGGTTCAATAAATTGGAACTACAAAAAAGCAGAATAAAGAATTAAAAAAATATTTAAAATAAAGCAAATACTTTTTCTTGTATCTGAAATTGAAATGTACAATTTTCAAACGCATTATTTAAAAAAATATTGAATTTCTCGTCAGAGTATCATCGAAAAATCTTTTATGCCAGACGCAGAGATGAACTTCATAAAGAAATATAATTTTTGGCAGCAAGCCATTTTTATTATCCCATACGAGAGGTGAAAAATTCAGCCAGGCCAGTTTAGTTTTTTTTTACCTAATTGGTAGTGAAGATCGGAAATGCTTGGGATTATTAATTAAAACTGGATTTTGCTGCAATTATTAGCCATCTTTATAGTGATGTGGAAAAGATATTTTTATGGAGAGAACGCTGAGTTGCCGATGAAAAATTTTGTGTACGAATAGTGTTTTTTTAAACGAATATGACCATATTTCAAACTAACCCCGAGGCTCCTGTAAAAGTACAATATAAAATGAAGACCGTAACATAAAATAATAGGAACTCCTTACAAACATTTATGATTAAAGCGTGTTTTCAAACTCGCCCTATTTATCAAGTAATTCTTACTTTATACCCATACAAAATTATGGCAAACAATAAATAAAACCTTTGTACAATCAAAAGTTTAATTTCCGATACCATTTGGAAAGTTTTAGAACCATAAACGGGGGTTCATGACTCGCAGACATTTTCTCGAAAAACGGTTGGTTTCGTGACTGTGTTATATCGTCGTTGCAGTCTAAGCTTTACATCAAACGGTATCATTTGAGCTTATTTTCTTTTATGCTATCTTTGAGCATGTTTTGTTCTTTTTTGCCGTGATTAAAATAATGGTTGCTTTAAAATGATACTGGTTATTTCGGGTAAATTGTAGAGGAAAGATTAGACGAAAACGTAAGCCAAACTTACACAGAGCCACATTGCAGTGCAAGAATGATTGAACTACCTTGGCACTCTGCTGTTTGAAAACATTTGTAAAATATTACTGAAAATACAAAATGGCGAAGTTAGTTTCGGTTTTTAGCCAGGCGTCAAAAATCCTTGTAATATTTTTTAACAAACCCTTAACAAAGTAAAGGTATGAAAAGTTAAAGAGGTTTAATTGCAAGAATTGGACAGGCTGTGTAATGAATGAGTGAAAATTTAAAAAAATATGATAAAACAATTATTTTCATTATTATTCGAACTAGTATTCGCAATTCGAACGATTTTGAGGTTACGTATATAGTAATAGGTATTACTTTTTTGACCAAGTTTAAGTGTCACCACCATTTGAGCTCTGACCTCTGTCACAAACCCCACTTAAAATAGCCTGTATTAAAATAAATACATACACGTCCAAAATTACTATTTAACGCCTAAAAGCCTAACCACACGACGTTTCACGTTATTGTATACAAAGTGACACATTCGACCTTTGCCTCAAATTTCTAGAACTTTCCTGACCTTTGTCGTCAGAATCAATCACTTAAAGTAGTGCTTGTGTTAATAAATACTGAGAAGTGTGGCACCACTGTCGAATATGTTTATCACTTGTATAACCGTAGTTTTTTTTTGTCTTGTTCTCCCTTTTGTAGTCAACAACGACTTATTGTCGGGCCTACGCTGTCCTCCCACACTTAAGTACTAACGCTGTAAAATTCAAATATTGTAAAACCAAATGATTTTAAAAGAGTAACCATGGAGTTTCTTGCCGGTTCTTCTCCATAGGAAACGACCAATCCGAACCGTGCACCTTTTGTTGACGTTTTATAAGTGCCCATGTAGGCCTATGTAAAATAAAATATTTTGATTTTGAGTCACGGTAATAAATAATGCTGCTATTAAGCCAGATGAACAATCGGTAATTCCAAATTAACACTTCTATCCATCATTACGCTTTCAATAAATCTCTTATAACTCGTACGTATTTAAATTAAAATTATAACACTTGTGAAAAAGTTGAGACTTTGACCACCAATATCTCTGTTACTAGAAGGTTCCCAGTTATGATCGAGAACGAAAAAAATATATCACAATGATGAGGAAAAAAAGTGCCCTTCGGCTTCGTTATCATCATCATCATCATTTCAGCCGAAAGACGTCCACTGCTGGACATAGGCCTCCCCCAATGCCACATTGACATAAGGGGGGTTTTGCCATAATCGCCACGCTTGGCAGGCGGGTTGGCGATCGCAGTACGGTTGTTACAAAAGTGCAGAGAACGCTGCTGCCCATTCTCTGGCAAGTCCCTTAGTCGGCTCTTACGACACCCACGGGAAGATATGAATTGGTGCTATTCTTTACGTCCGACACCATACAGAACTTCGGCTTCGTTAAGGGTCTATTTACACCCTTTATTTTTCAAACCTATTGGATAGAAAAATGGATTCGGATCCGACGGATCCGATTCGGATTTGCATGGTATTGGATTTCTATATTGTACTGTACTGTATTCATCATCATCATTTCAGCCCATAAGACGTCCACTGCTGGACATAGGCCTCCCCCAAGTGTCGCCACATTGACATTTTGGTGGGTTTAGCCATAATTACCACGCTTGGCAGGTGGGTTGGCGATCGCAGTACGGTTGTTACAAAAGCACAGAGATTACGTCCGACACCATACAGAGCCGACACCATACAGAGTACTGTATGCAGTACAGTAAAATATAGAAATGGAGAACACATTAGGAACTTTATATCTGGGGATAAGGCCGAATTTCTCTTCGTCATCATCATCACAAATTACAATCACAAATTACATCATCAAATTCATCATCTATCTAGTCTTTTCCCAACAATGTGGGGTCAGTGTACAGTCTAACCGGATGCAGCTGAATTCCAGTTTTTAACATGGAGCGACTGCCCATCTGACCTCCACAACCCAGTTGGTACTGGATAATACGATACCCTGTGGTAAGACTGGTTCTATATTCTTTTCTGAGAGTCCGCACTTAATTAAATGGCTGGTAAAATTAAAATGTGATAGCGATAGCTCTCTTGTGCGGAAGAGATAAAACTGAGATTTTCCAGTTAATCTTAGTTTTATTCTGTCTGATAAATCCTTTTGGTTTGTTTTACCGACCAAATCCAAGAATCCGGGCTTTTAATTTATAGCTACAGACCTTAAGAAACCTTTTCATTAACGGTTGCCTAACTACTTTTCATCTCCATCTGTTGCCAGTGATAATGTTAGTATAATATACTAATCACGTTCAAATATACTACATGAAAAATATTCGTTTAGAATGACCTGTGACTTTCACCCACAGCTATATTATCAAAATGCATGAAAAATTAATAATTTCAGTCACGAAAGCTTTCCGCTGAAAGCGGTCGTCATAGTGATGAATAATGAATTTGTGCTGAAATAAAATATTGTATAAATTCTTTTTTTTTTCGATACGATTTGATTTTTTGCGAATTTGGCCAAGGGCATTGCGGACTTTGTCGTTTAATAAAATTGGTAATTGGATACACAGGTAGGGACTTAGAAGCGTTGTATAGTATAATACCTTGTTATCCTTGTTTGGTGATAAAAAATAAATTATTATCTTTTTATTTGGTCAAGCAGGAAAATGTGACTAAAGCTAAAAAGGTGTGAGTAAACACGGTTAGAAGATAAGACACCTTATTGACTCATTATCTCCGTACACTTATATAATTATCAGGACTGAGTATTCACTTTCAATTCAATTTATTTATTCTTCAACAAAACATTTGTGTCGAACATACATGAAGTAATACCTTCATCTTTTACTATACGTCTGCTGAGCATAACTTTTTAACGTGTTTACATAAAAAAAAACATACTAGCATTATCACGCTTGGTTCTCAATGGTGAAACAGATCTCTGGGGCTAATATTTAGCTTAAATGGTGTCTGAGATACCTGCGAAGTACGTATGATAGTGTCGTGTGTGTACGTGTGACAAGCATCAGCAGACAAATGACAAAGCCCTCCTGCGGGAGGGCTTTGTCATTTGTCTGCTTTGTGCGGTGCGCCGCACAGCCACCTCACCGGCTTCTATGTTTCCCGATTATTATAATCTAGCAATCTTCAAAGTTTGAGTGAATTAGTTTCTTCTAGGTAAGCGTGCTCCACCTTAGGTCGCGTCATCGCTTCGCATCTGGCAAGTTGTGTCCAAAGGCAGAACTTTTTAGTATAAAAAGTCCTCAGGGAACGTCAAGGTTAAGTGGTACGCCTGTAGTGGGTACATCATCATCAGCCTATAATGTTCCCACCGCTGGAACACAGGCCTGCTCTCTATGAGAGGGAATGGGCTATAATCCACCACGCGGGCCCAGTGCGGGTTGGTAGATGTCACATGTCTTCGAATTTTAAGTTCTAGGAGCATGTCCTAGAACTTAAAAGTTTCCTCACGATGTTTTCCTTCACCGTTTTTGAGGGCAACGGTGATGAAATAAATTACACAAAGTAATGCGCCTGCCTGGGTTCGTACCCACGGCTTACTGCTCGTAAGACGGGGCTGCTACCACCAGGCCACCGCTGCTCTCAGGTGGGCACAGGTTTCATCATAATATATTAAATCCTAAGTAACCAATTTATTACTAAACTGAAATGTCGACTTCATTTGAATTTAAACTTTTTAAATTCAAATGAAGTCGACATTTCAGTGAGTGGTATGGCCAAAAGAATTTCAATCACATTCTAAACATTCACGAAAATACACTACTTACTCAAAGTCAAACAAGATTAGTTTAACGTCAATTCCAAAATAGCATGATTTGAACTGTATAAAGTCAATTTAGGTAAAAAGACCAGTAGGTATGGTGGTTGTTATATGATGCTCTTTTTATATGTTTAGACACTTAGATGGTCTTCTTATCATGTCGACGGCCACTTAAATTGATTCGGCCCACGTCGAGTATCGCACTTTCAGTAGCGTCTACCAGCTCCTCCTTAATGTGTAAACAACTGGAGTGGCAGGACACAACATTATAAAGGGTTCCATCATTTGTGCAAAAATCCCTAGCTGGAGGCCTTACTTTCAAGGCACCCACAGGATAGTCCGGTTAAGCAGACGACAACCTCTTAGGTTGAACTGCGAAATGAATCAGCAAAAAAAAAATGCAACAACACCAAACTTACACTCGAGGGCAAAATATCTTTGAATCTGAACCTGAACAGGTTTATCTTGCTTCAGTGATAAGCTGATGGATCTAGAGTAAGCACAGGTTTCAAAACCCGCATAGTGCTTGTATAATTGCCATCCTTTGATTGTTAGCTCACTTTGCAAGTAACGGTCTTAAAATTAATTACTAGGTTCTTAGTACATTAATATTCAAATTCTCATTCGGCTAAGTTTTATAAAATAAAATTTTCCTCAGCCGGGGAGGTTAATTGGAAAGAATATTTTAACCATTTGTTATTTCCTATGAAAAATATACTTCACCTTTATCAGAGTGCCTAGGTACTGTTTTATTATTAAAATAACCCTTTTGCTGAAAAATTCTAATGAGAAAACTTACGCAAATATTTAATAAAACAATCCATAAGTTTCACTCGAGCTTGCCCAGAATTAAAAGAGACTGAAACATCACTCTCTCGCTCTGTATGGTGTCGGACGTAAAGAATAGCAACATCTCATATCTTCCCGTGGGTGTCGTAATAGGCGACTAAGGGATTTGCCAGAGAATGGGCAGCAGCGTTCTCTGTGCTTTTGTAACAACCGTACTGCGATCGCCAACCCGCCTGCCAATCGTGGCGATTATAGCAAAACCCTCCAAAATGTCAATGTGGCGACACTTGGGGGAGGCCTATGTCCAGCAGTGGACGTCTTTTGGGCCAAAATGATGAAAAATAACCGCCTCGATGGTCATGTGGTAGCAAATGCGACTGCTGAGCATAAAGTCCTGGGTTGGGATTTTATCCCCATACAAACTTCAAATCACAAGTCTGAATGTAGCATATAAGAGTAGAGGAAGACAAAGAAACGGTGGTATGACGGTGTAAAGTAAGATAATATTATGGAAAGAAAGGAGATGTCTGATATGATGACGAGTAATTGTGAAGTATGGAAGAAGAAGACATGCTGCGCTGACTTCAAATAAATTGGGAAGGAGGAGAATGATGATGGCAAACTTCAAATCACAAACCCAAAATAACATTCATCATGTTTCCCTCGTGACCGAACTGAACTCAGTCGAATCGAATCCATGATGTAAATGACACAATACATATTCCTATGTAAATTACCAGTTTAGAATACAAACAGTAGAACCTACTCAATAATTGATTGGGTACGTAACTTGATGCCCGAGGGGGGTACCCAGTGTTGGTAGATAGGGACTTTTACCCCTTTTTTGAGGAAAAAGTCCGGGTCGAGGGGAAATTTTGAGAAACTTTTTTGACAATTTCCCCAATTGAAAATATAAACAAAAAATAAGATATTTTTTATAAAATCAAGAGACATTAATTTATCAGCCATTTACTTGCATAATTAATATAGATACGGGAATTGCATCATGTCATGCATCAACGGGAACGGGCAATATTTTACAATGACAGAAAGTTCAATACCTAGTGTTACCTTTTGTGAATGAACATAGTTTTGTACATCTTTCGTTTCATTTCATGTTTGAAAAATAACACGGGGAAAAAAATTACAAAACGTAACAAAAACATTGAATAAATGGGGAAATTCAGAAACTTAATCTGGCAACCCTAGGGGTACGAGGGGAAGTTGGGTCAAGGGCACACGATCGAAAAATCATTTAGGATAGCGTTTGAATGAGTAGTTTGGTGAAAATTAGTTCTGAAACTGGCGGTAGGGATTGATTCTTCGTTTTGGTTTTAAATTTGTTCTAGCGTGAGTAGGGTCTGAAGCTTTGTAATTTTCAATCAGCGGGTTTAATTTCAATCCTTTGTCAAGGGCTTACGTCAGTATATTATTATATTGTCTGATAGCAATATATACTATTATTGACTAATGATTCTATGTTACTATTTAACTCTCCAAAATTATGACGTGAATGAGTTTGGTTTGGGCTTTGTCTTATCATCAACTTCCTAAGTTATTTTCGAATTCTTAAATCAAGCGTACTAATATAGCTACTGAATAATCTCTCAATAGACCAATACAGACGAGACACCAAAAGGCAAATATTAACGTAATTTTCCTTTTAGGTAGATGTAAAATCTACAACACACACAAAACTAGCTGAATGAGTTGTTTCCTACAGCGTCTGATTGTGCTCAACTCCGACAAAGCCAGAAGTTTTTCAGACGGAAGCTTTGTATTGTCTAAAGACAGACAGTATCTGACACTATATAGCACCAGTTGTATATACAGCTTCGAGTTATCAAAAGACTCTATACTTATTTTATTAACTACTAGCTGTCCCGCGCAATTTCGTCTGCGTCACATTTTCCCCGTTTTCGCTACATTTTTCATTACTGCTCCGCTCCTATTGGTCGTAGCGTGATGATATATAGCCTATGTTACCTCTAATACCTTCAAGAATATGTGTACAAAGTTTCATGATGATCGGTTGAGTAGTTTTCGCGTGAAAGCGTAACAAACTTACATTCACATTTATAATATTAGTAGGGATTAGCTGTACCTGGCATTGCCATGTCATCCTTTTCACAGTCCATCCATCGTTTTTGTGGTCTTTAGTTTTAAGTATGAATGTGGATGAGTATGAGAGTAGAGACTCTTATACCCTTCCACATTCATATTTAAAAAACTTTCCTCATTCCTCCGCATCACATCATACTAAGCCAACCGATTGCCACACAAAATCAAATACGAGTAGTACTTTGGTTTTTTGTTTACTTGTGGTTGCTTTTTGATTTTAGTAATAATAGCGCTTTTCAGTTGCGTACATATTGTATGGTTGGACAAAGCATCGGGGTTCTTTAGCATAATGTAAGTTTAATCTTAGGAGCTCGTGGCTAAATAATAACAGCCGCCCAGGTCGATCTTTAAGGTTAAGCCGTGCTTGCCGAGGTTGGTCTGTGGATGGGTGACCATAATTACATATCGAGTTTCCTCCGTGCCTCGGAAAGCACGTCAAGCCGTTGGTCCCGGCTGTCATATGTAGATCTTTGACAGTCGTTACGAGTAGTCAGAAGCTAAAAGTCTGACATCCAGTCTTACCAAAGGGTATCGTATTACCCAGCAATTATTGACCTCAACAACCCAGTAAGGGTTGTGGAGGTCAGAAGCTTCATGTAAAATACTGGTACTCAGCTGCATCCGGTTAGACTGGAACCCCACCCCAAGATAGTTTGGGAAAAGGCTAGGCAGATAAATGTAAGTTTAATCTTAATTACCTATTAATGTTCATAACAGGAACTGATGAACGCTACTGAAGGCTAAAAACTCGTGGCGCAGTTCTGGGCCGAAACAATTTAGATTGCCATCGACACGCTAGGAAGAAGATTATAAATTATGTGTTCACTCAAACTTTCCAGAATTAATTGTCCGGATGGTAAGGATCAAAATCCATTGCTCGGTTAAGAAATAATGCAACACAGACAGACATGAAAAGTGACGTTAATTTACTTAATATAAATTTGCTTAAAATAATATTAGTAGTACATTTTCAAATATATAAAATTATTGTGTCGCAGTGTTTGTTACCAAAGTCCTCCGAAACGGCTGAACCGATTTGTATGAAATTTTGTGTAGATATCGGGTAGGTCTGAGAATTGGCCAACATCAATTTTTCAAACCCCTAAAACCCATCAAAATTTCCACGCGAAGGAAGTCGCGGGCTGCAGCTAGTATTTATATATAATTATCAAAATGTAATATATGTATAGATAGGTTAGATTTTGTTAGATCTCATATTAGGTTTTTTAGTCTGAAAAATTTTGGAGTCTCTACCGCAATAACGAAATTAAACGTAACTAGGTATCGATTTTCTCGGTGGCTGAGTGATTAGGGCTAGTATTACACTGTAGGCGTATTCGTATTAAACCTGTTTTGATCAAAATATTTCCAGAAAATATTTCCAAATATTTCCAGCCTATCTGGAAAGCTTTAAACCGATTGCGTACCTAAGTAGGCCGCTGCAAACATAATCTGGCAAAATGGGGTATCATTGATTCCTCTAACACCGAGTGCGAGTGCGGCGCTCCGGATCAGACTATGCCCCACCTGCTGGAGTGTCCCACGTGTCCGTTTACCTGCACTGCCTCTGACGCCGCAGTAAATGTGGCTACCTACTGGGCCGAAACCATCTAACAAAGCAGTATAGTATCATCGATACGAGAAGAAGAAGAAGATCAAAATATTTGTCAGACTACCTCGACGGTCTGGTAGTCGTAAGCGCGACTGCTGAGTGTGAGGTTCTGGGTTTGGTTTCCCCGTCAGGTATTTCTCAGTGGCAGCCACGGAGTCTGGCTTTGGTTTCCCCGTCAGGTATTTCTCAGTAGCAGCCACGGAGTCTGGCTTTGTACCTGGTTGATGACAATAGAATTGCCCTCTATAATTACATAGAAATCTGGATGTACAATTAGTCACACCTCTGTCTCACCCTTTCGGCAAAACAGGCGCGATGTTATGCTATTTTCAGACTTAAGAACTTTAAACATAACAAAGCACATAATTCCAGGGTTTATACTAAAACTAATCAACTTGAGAAACATAGCTTTAGTTTTTACAGAAGTTTCCCTGAAAAATACGTCAAAAAGACATAAAAACACAAATAAAAGAAGTCTTCATACATTCCACAACTCATCCGTTTCACACATCAGCCCAGTAGTCATTAAGTCACTACCCGTCTTCTAGACAGAAAAGCTTTCAGAACTCTTAAGCAAAAAACGAGAAACATTCTCGAGAAAAAAGAGGAATATTCGAGAAAAAAAAGTAACAATGTACATCGTTGGATAATGTAATCTCGTGCGAAGTTGTTGATAGGAGTGAACGTGCGAGGTAGGTATGTACCTATCTTAGTTAAATCCTGGCTCCCTTTCAAAGATGGATGTTAAGGGGAAGTGGAAGAACCCAACTTAGGTAGTTTGAAGGAAAATGGAATGGGAGTCAATAAGTGGTGTGTGCATATTTTCATGTGTGTTTACCTTTTAATATAAAGCCATGCGTCTACCTGAAGGTAGGTTCATTGTTTTAGATACTTCTAATATAATTTAAATAGGTGTCTTTACTTTTCGGAAGGCCAGTATGTCTAAAAATAAAACAGTAATTTTATAATGAATAATAAAGCTGAAATTACTGTTTCCAAATAGAAGCCCGCGTATTCGATGAAAGCTGAGATTCAAAGACATACAAATACTTAATTACGAGCAATAGACGGGACAAGACGAAGAAAATCATGATCCAATACTACTTAGTAACAAGTTGTTCTGTTAACACCCATATTCTAAGAGCCAAACCAAATCCATTTTTGGATTTAGTCGAACTGTATTGTCATGACAACCGTTGAAAACACGCACCCGATCGTATTCCTAGAATTTTTTGGCCGCAAATGTTGGATCTTCGGATAAGGTACCTCCTCCAGCTACCTATCTTTGCCAAACCCATAGTTGCATCCTGTTTTAATCAATGTTTGTGTCATACACCCGCTTGTCTGATAGCATCCGTGTGTCAAAATCGAAAATGTTCAAAATACACTTTTTTGTATGTAAATATTTCCATTGTCTGCTCTATAACTTTTTTACATCTCTTTGCTGCTTTTACAAGAACAACTAAATAACTACCTAAAATAACTATCATTGTATCACACAAAACCACCCACAACTTGTACCTATCTAATAATCACGTAAGCAAGAATTATGAGCACAGATCGTTATATTGTCTTAATTATCGGATCGCGTGCACGTAAGCAAACGTTTTTAATTTCCTTCGCACCTTCGGTCAATGGCATGGCTATAAATTAAGCAATTAATATATTTACGAAAATACCATATTTAATTGGTACCTACCTAATTATGGACGTAATCATGTAAAACATTTGCAAACAAAATGTGTATAATAAATATAAATTGAGTTTTATTTTAGAGGATTGCGATAAAATTTAATGTCAATGATAATTTTCCGATGGTCATTTTTAATTCAAGGGGCGTGGCGAGGGTGTTTCATGTGGCGTGGATTAATATACTATTTGTGTCAACAATAATCGTAATTTCTGTGTTAGGACAAACCTGGGGACGATTTACCGGATGTTTATTATAGAAAATCGTGTAATTTTCACAGAATCCGTAATTGGAATCATGTTTCATGTTTCCCTTTTATCGAAAGGTTTTTTTATTCGTTAATTATAGTTGCTGTCTCATATAATGAAGTAAAGCCGAAAAATATATAAAAAAAAAAACAGAAATATAAAATATAAAGTAACACGAAAGTGTTCTTGTTTATAAAAAAAAAAAACAAGATAAAATTCGTGCTACTTTGTTTGATGTGTTCCACTGGGGGGTAAGGCCTCCCTTACCTTCTCTTTGCAATAATTAGTGAGCGAATATAACATTACATTGCAGAATAAAGGTAATACGTTCATCTAAATATAGAAACTAGGTTTTAATCATCTCCATCTTGAAACTTAGACTTGGCCCCTCGGCCCTGCCCCTACTTCACACTGGTGCAACGGAAATAAGACAAAACAAAGAGATTTACATGCCACAACAGCGCCACCTATTGGGTCTTCAACTGTCATATCGTTCGAGCTAGAACCAACCAAACATGTTCACAAAATTTCTTTGAGATCGGTTGGGTGGTTTTGGAGATTAGCGTGTACGAGTGATGCATTATTTAAATATATTTTATATGATTTAAAAAAGTAAAGAAATACTAAGAAAACAGACGGTAGTCTGGCTGGGTTTTCCACATTATCGCTTCATTAGCTTGACAGCTACTCCGTCCATACTATTTTAAGAACACAGTATTGGTTGTAATACTTACATTATAAAGAAATCTGAATTCTTTCATACAAAAAGAACAGTAACAGGCTCAATAACACTAAAATAACAAAGGATAACAAGTACAAAACCTACATGTTTTTATTAAAAACCCGGATTAGGCTTCAGGCAATTTACTTTGCTCTATTACTCGCACCAAAACCGTTCACGTATAAAAACAACATAATTTTTAAATCCACCCAAATCCTATTTGCATGATTACGACGATACACTATTGAGCTTCGCCTTAAGAGGTGCTCCCTAAAAAGTATATACGAAAGCGGATTGTTTCAATATCGACTCGTATCTATTCGTATGAATTATTTATATGTATCGTTGCGACTGTACCTTACTGTGCTCCAACCGAGTGCTCCAGGGCGTGACTTGACTCTCCTGCCGAAGGGTCTCTACTGAAATCTATTGAACGGGCTCCAGACCCTGACGGACAATACCAATATACCCGCTGTTTTATCAGCTAAACCTTTTCGTATAATATATATACTTATAGATCTCATTTCGATACAATTTGTATGAGTTTTGAGTTGTATCAGCTTTTCACTCCGGGCGGTACGGTACGGGATAAAATGTTTGTTGCCCATCTCCTATTCGAGTTCTTGAAAAATGGAAGAGTTTTTGCATTTAAGGTGGAGATACTTGAAGTGCCTCGCATCAAAGGAGTTTTCGATAAATTAAGAAAAGCGTGCCCTTAAGGGAAAATAGGTTGAGCAATACATGCTTATTTAAGTATAGGATGTAGAATGCGCCAGAAAATAACCCAGTTTTGAGAGCAGCGAAATGTTTGTGCAAAACGAAGCCAGATCAAACTATAAAATTATATGGGAAGTGTTATGCCTTAGAAGTACATAAAGGAATCTAAACGAACAACAATTTTTAGTTTATTAGAATAGATATTACCCGTATTTGCTGGATCAATGTAATGGAGTTGCGTAATGTGTATTCAACATTTATATACCCATTAAATGTTAATGGTACCAATATTTACTTCCATCATATGAATATGTTTCAAAATAAAAATTCCGAGTATTTTGTCAACAAAAGCTTTTCACTGTAACAATCATTAAAACATCAGATTATTGTCCTAAAATATAAAATTCCAATTACATTTTCGGACGCGCTAAATCCAATCCAATTTTTCGGCCAAAAATGACCTACACCTCAAATCTGTGATTAAACAAAAATAAAATCAAATTATGCCATCGCCAATACGTGTTGCGGTACAAAATTTTAAAACTCTTGTGTTTTATGTTAATTAACGTTTGTTTTTATTTGATAACGGTCCGCCATTTTGTGGGTGGCGGGTAAAATTTAACTTTTTAAATGTGAGCACGGTCGAGGAAGGGGGTTTTGCTTACGCTATCTTCTGTATAATCTATGAAATTTGTCGACCTACGTTCAAGCGGGGCACACTCGCATTACGTGATCGTGAATGTTTTGTGAGTATAAGAGCAATTTTAATGAATTTTGTGTGGTCGTAATTAGGTGACGTCTGTGCCAAAAGGCTTGGATAAGTGTTTTTGTGTGAAATTGAGTTCGCTCAATTCAGAGCCTTGTTATGGGTGGACAAGAGGGTTAATCACCTCTTTAGGATCACGGTTCTCCGGAAATCCACTTTCAAGGATCATGGGATTTTGTTCCTACGACAAGTTTTCTCAATGCCATGTATTTGTGTGATGCGTCTCATGTTATTTACTGACTACTTATAAACTTACATAATATTTCGATAGTATTATACATTAATCCATACAACTATAAAAATTTTAAAGACCATGATAATATTTAAGATTTTTCAGCAAATTCTGTTTGCAGATCAGCTTCCCTAAAAGTTCTAAAAAGTTTATGACAGGCAACAAAATCTAGCTTAAAACTTTTTCAAGCAAACATGCTAACACTTTACACCAAAAAGATTCTACCTATTCTGTGGTTTACAACCTTACTGCTACACATTTTTGCGCCAAACAAACGGTCTAAGTACAAAAAATGAAAAAAAAATGTGGAATCAGAATATTGTTTTGAAAAAATCTGGGGAATGCTCTGACATGTTTTTGTTAGAGGATTTTGAGGGCTTACTTGTAAATGACTGCGCATCCGTCACTCCCTCTGCTTCTGTTTTATATCCTCTCTTTGTGTTAGAAGCTCTTTGTTTTTGTTATTCTTTAACCTTGGGCAAACATAATCATATGACGCGGTTTGCTTAAAATATATTGTTTTTTTTTTGTGATGACAACAACGTTTCGTAAGTTGAAGAGCCCTTGGAAAACAAATTTGCTAATAAGTAACATTTAGTTGAATAACAGGCCAGCGTATACTGGTTTTGTTACCACTGTCTGTATTCTTAGTTGTTATTTCAATTTAAAATACTCATTGTGTAATCGGTCGTGTGTTTTAGAGCGCAGTATCGTAGGCGTCAAACTAACCGAAGGCTAGTTCCAAAACACAAATAACTGACGTTGCTCAAAAAGGTGCTAAGCTGATGTAGGACTGGGCTGGTCATGTCTATGCCAAAATAACCATGATGTGGAACCCTGACACAGCCAGAATTCGACGTGGTAGACCTCGCAGGAGATGGTGAGACGAGCTGGGCAGAACCGTTGACGCTGGTCTGGTCAATCAAATTTTCAAGTCAACTTACTCTAAAGTTCATAAAATTCGTTTCGCTATACCTACACATATTACTGAATCTAGCCTCAAACAAAGCAAGACGAATTTCTTTTATTCCAATTTTTTTTTAAACAGAAACATAAAAATTTTCCGCGTCTAATTTCGTGAAATGAACCTATTATGTAAATAAAATGGAAAACTGAAATAATTGGAAAACTTTTTAGGAAACTTCCAGTGCAACGAAAATTGTCAGAAATGTGTGTTCATAATGGAAATATAGATGGCGCTGCTGAGTTTTGTAAACTAATATAATAATGATGTGGAGTTGAAAATGTATTGTGAGGCTAAAGAGAAAAAAACTTCGTATAGTGGTAGGTCTGTTATACTTTTTTAAGAGTTAAAATTTTGTCAGTTTCCATTACTAACATTCACTGATTTTGGCTACGGAACGAAGTGACCGAAGTGAACTACTAGTGTGTGTATCTAAGTGAATAGTGAGTGATTAGTAGTGTAATTGTGATAAAGTTTTAAGTGTTTATTGATGAATAAATATTTTTAGTGTTAAAAGGGTAGTGTGTTAATTTATCCTATACCCAGCTCGTAACACTATGAAGATGGCAAAGTTTCATTTGTTATCATTTTATTAGGAATTTTGCCGCTTCTACAAAAACGTATTTTTAACCTTGAATTTAAAATTTAAATATTGTCTTATAAAATCGGTGTCACCTTGATTCGCAGACAGAAATTTCACAGAATTTCGTTTCCCAGAAAATGTTACACATAATATTTGGTCCTTGTATTTTTATTTCGAATATTTTTGTTTCAACTAGTAGGTATTTACTTGAATGAAACACAATTCATTGAATTTTACAATCTCGTTTTTTGTGACAAACTTATCAAACAGTAGAATTATTTTTTAAAGAATATTATTTGTTCGATGTATGTTTCGATGGTATTTTATTTCAATGAAATTAAAACCTAAATTTAAAATATTGTCTTTAAAAGTCAATATGCTACAAAATTTAGTGACAGAAACGAATCGCTGCAAAACTGACTTCATGTAGTCTTGTCTACTGTCCCCTACTCTTAGAGTGTAAATTTAAGCCCGCGTAGGTGCAAAGGGGCAAGGCGGCGAAACAAGCTTGCGTGGGACCGTCCGCCGGAGCACCGCAGCGCCGGAGCCATGACAGAAACCATGCCTGTTGCATGTTGCATGCTCGCTAGAATGCTGCATGCTTGCTGCATGCATGGTGTATGCTTGTTTGACAAAACATGATTCTAGCTGTAAAACTTCTCAGATATGATAGTTCTGCCTTTTAATGCCTATCGATATGAAATTAATGCCAAAAGTTGATTCTGACTGTGAACTTTCTGCGATATGATAGTTCTACTTTTCAACTATTATGGATATGAAATTATGCCTAAAGATGATTCTGACTTACAAAATTATGAGTTTTAAACGTATGATAAATGAGTGTATGCCAAACGATTTTCTGCGAAATGAACTTAATGCTATTCGTTGATATGCAAAATAATATTATGGCATAAAAAGTTTTGCCATAAAGGGTAGACCCGTTGCTGATACCAGGCACTAGCAAATACATCAGTTGTATTCGTATGAAGGTACCTGTGTTCAGAACTGCGTCAGTAATTTGTCCATACTGCTGGATTGTTCAAAACTTAACATGAGCTTTCAGAACTAAATAATGGCAATAAAACTCACGGCACGATGTGTAACAAACGAGGTCCTCCCTTGAAGCCTGGCGCTCACTTTAGCTGGAGTATCCTCATCTTCTCTCCTCGGATCAAACCAACCAACGGCTGCACCAACCACTAGGACAGCCCCAAGTATCATCAGGGCTAAGAATCCACCAATAGCAGCCTTTGTCGTTTGCGATATAACCATCGCCATTTTGTTTTTGGCACTTATCAGCTCATGCTTTGATTGTCTTGTGATCACTACACTCACTAAGTTCGTGGGTTATTTGTTCTGGTTGTTTGTTTACGTTTCATCGTATTTTAGGCTGTTTTTGGTGTGCATCTGGAACAAAAGAGAATATTTGAATTATCATTCTGTGAAATTAATACCAACCAAACCTAACCAACAATTTCCATTTTAAGAATCATTCACATCACTTTGTTACTTTGTGACAGTGTCTGTTTTGATCCTTTTTACATTGTTACAAAGTAGGTATTATACAGTACAATGTATTGGAAGTTGAAAATTAAGGGTATAAAATTTTTGCTCAAAGAGCGCTCCAAAATCCGGTCACTCGATATAACACTCACGAAAATGTCATCAAATGTTTAGAAAGCAACTTTTTATTCAACTAGAAATTTTATCGGTGCAGTAAAGTAACATTGATTGTCAATCCTCCCCGCGTATGGTACTAAAACAACTTTTATATGACCAATCAATACAGTTACCGCAGAATTCTGCCAGAACGAAAAACTTGACGGGGCAGGCGAAAACATTACAGAGAAACGAGCATAAATACCTTTAAATTCTGTTTTATTTTGTTATTTTTTAAAATCTTACTGTTGTATATTTTATGTTATTGTACTTACAAATGTTTCTTATGCTTTGTACCTATGTTTACTGTTTTCATTTTGTATGCACGTCATGTCCCTGCGACAAATAAATATTTTTTTCTTTCTTTCTTTCTTTTTTCTTTCTTTACTTATTACATTTCCGTACCAAGAAAATCTAATAAATCGCTACACTACACGACCGATATTAATCGCAAGCAATACAATGCCCGTTATAAATTGCTTTATGCAAATTGTGTCTGAACATAATATTCAATGTACCTGTTGTCAATACAAAGGTACGGGATCGGAAGGGAGGGGACAGTCTGCCGTCGCATTGTATGTAAGGAGCTCGATAACCCAGATACTAAGGTAAATAGGGTAAATAGTTCCATCGTAACAAAGAAACGTTGCTAGTAATTGTGTGTTTATATAATACAAATGATATGGGTCATTGTTGGGTTCGGCTGGCACCTAGTCGTGTGTGAAGGTGTCGGAATTTCGTCGAAAAGATATTTTCGTGCCGAAGTTAGAAACTTTGTGAATAGAATGCGTGACTTATTACGGATTACCTGAAGGCTTTTATGTGTTTATTTTAGCTTGTTTCTTTGGAAGAACATTTTGTTAATTCAGTCTGGATTAGAATGGAGAAGAGCTCGTGGCTTATAATAATAACAGCCGTTCGGGTCAATGTTCAGGTTAAACAGCGCTTGCCTAGGTTGGTATATCTCACGGACTGGTTGTCAGACTTACAGGCCGTTTACTACCTGTAACAACTGTCAAAGATCTACAAATGACAGCCGGGACCAATGGCTTTACTTGCTTTCCGAGGCTTGGAGGAAACTAGGTACGTAATTGGTGGTCAGGGTCACCCATCCACGGACCAAGCCAGGCAGACATTTCCTATACCCCTTACAAAACAGCATCTTCTATACTTTTCATATTAGTCTTATCAAATTAGTAACAATGCTTCTCTCATTCTGCCATTTCACATAATTACGGATGTCCAAACAACTTCTACAGACACCTAATGAGTTTCTTCACACACAAAACTGGATAAGTACGTTATCGAAAATTTCAACCAATCAATCAGTTTATTTGTGAAACATAGGTGTTTAAATAAATAGGCGCTATGTTTTGTCATAATTAACACATACTTTATAAGTGACCCATTAGGTGTCATTACATTGTCATTAAACAAAAAACATGAAAAGAAAAGGATAAAAAAGAAACATCAAATACAATAAAACAACGATACAACGTTACGATTTTAACGTTTTCAAACTTATATGACTGTATCTCCATAACACCAATCTACTGAATAAAACAGAATCGTAAAGCGTAGCGCTTGTCAACGCTTGTAGTAAAAGTCAAGTGCGGTATTATTCTGTTGTTCGGGTGCGATGGCCTAGAAACCTGTTACCTGTGATCTTTTCCAACACGTTAGTGCTGCAATATCGGGGGAATATCTCGGAAAATGTGCCGTTACTTTGAATTTTAAGCTTTTAGCTGTAGCGAGAGACGCGATCTAACAATAATAGACGGCTTTTGAAAGAGGGGCTTTAAAGGTTGACAACTTAGAACCAAATACTGGTACAAAGCTGCACCCGGTAAGACTGGAAGCTGACCCCAAGATAGTTTGGGAAAAGGCTAGGCAGATTTTGATGATGAAGTTAGAACCTCTTAGTGTGTCAAGGTTGTACAGGGTGATTGGTAATTTCATGCCTTAAAATTTGTTATTCTAAAGCTCATTTCTGACAATTTTGACCCCGTTAAGTTGAGTGTATGATACGCTCTGTATGGTGTCGGACGTAAAGAATAGCACCATCCCATCTCTTCCCGTGGATGTCGTAAGAGGCGACTAAGGGATTTGCCAGAGAATGGGCAGCAGCGTTCTCTGTGCTTTTGTGACAACCGTACTGCGATCGCCAACCTGCCTGCCAAGCGTGGCGATTATGGCAAAACCTCCCAAAATGTCAATGTGGTGACACTTGGGGGAGGCCTATGTCTAGCAGTGGATGTCTTTTGGGCTGAAGTGGTGATGTGATGAAGTTGAGTGTCGAATAGATTGGGGTTGTTTTCAAGTTAAAAAACTTTTATTATTTTAATTTTCTCCGTCTCTGATTAAACTTGGTAATTCTAAAAAATCTTCTTTGTTCTGGATATTAATAAAAAAATATTTAGTTGTGGTTTTTCACATAAATTCTAGTCAAGTATCAGTTTTACATTGTAACTAGGTAGTCACCAGCACATCGTCGATACACATGAAAAAATTACATCGTCTACGTAAACTAAAATGTACATAACTAAATAAAAAATAAAAAAACATAAAATGAAAACTACTGGGTCAAACTATCTTAAACTTTTACGGAACCTTAAAGAAACTATTCCGCATCAAACAAAAGAAGAATCACGTAAATCAGATCATAAATCTCAGCGTAATCGGTGTACATACATAAAAAAATACCAATCGAGTTGGAACCACCTCCTTTTTGAAAAAGTCGGTTGATAATAACTGAAATGGCACAATTTAGAATGTTTTTTTACTGGCATCATGTATCAAAACCAACCAACCAATGCCTGACTTATAATATAAATAAATAACATTTTCGTACACCTTGTTTAAGCTTTACAGGAAAAACAAAGTTTATAACCGCAGAAAACTCATTAAACCGTACAAAAGTTTTAACGAAATGTTGATAAACATTGTGCCTATTTATAAAACATACAAAATATATGAAACTCTCAAACGTTTCTCAGTATTTCTCATTTTAAACGAACGTAGACCCATAATTAATATGTCAAGCACAGGAAACTTATATAATTATAAGTACCATTTATTTATTTTCCCTCGAAAAGACATCGTACCTATTTAAAGAGAAAATAAAATATAAGATATTTAATAAGATAAGATATTTATTTTGTACATAGAAAAAAAAAAGCAAGATACATTATACATGTAGGGACAAGGTTGTACAATCAAGTTAAACATTATTGGCAGATTTCCGGCCCCTAAACTAGGTACGCAGACCTGTGTCTTAGGAGTCGGTCATTTTTCGGCTTCCGTTTTATACGATATAATACAACCGTGACATTTTATTTTCATAATTATACACAGAACATATTAGTGAAGTCAGCAGTAGGTAAGTGAAGTGAGTGCTTGTGATTGGGTGTCTAGAAGGTGAACTATGGATGAGGTGTGTGTGGGGTGTGTGTATGTGTAAGTAAGGGTGGGTGCTTAGCATTAATTTAAGGAAGATTGAGCTTATGAATGAATTGTTAATATATTCTCTGTCTCGTCATAAGTAAGAGGTGATAGCCATTGTTTTAATTTACTTTTGATTTCATGAGTTGAGAGTCTATAAATAGGAATACTTTTATTAATTTTATTATAAATACGTGAGCTTTGAGCCATGAATTGACGACTTGCAAAAGCATATCGGCAAGGGACGGTTTTGCAAACAGGAAAACCTTGGCGTCTTTGGAGGATATTCCGTAATTATTTCACCGTTTTCATCATAATTATGAATGTATAGTTGAATTTAATTTTGCGTTGAACATTTCAATACGGGATTTCCAGGAATCATTTCGGTTTGAACTATTTTTTTTTTAAAGTTGAAATTGCTAGTTTACCATACCTGATGTTCTTTGTTAAAATCTAACCCACCCCATCTAACTACTATTAAAAATGTTTGTGGTCACATGACCAAACCAAACATACCTACATAGGTAGGTATGTTTGTAACTCCTTGCCGCAAAAACTACAAAACGGATTGGCATGAAATTCGGCACACTGATAGTTTATAGCCAGGAGTAACATATAGAATAACTTTTAAACTGGTATTACTATTCCATAGGACAATTACCTAACTCGACTCGGGCGAAGCTGCGGAGAAAGACATTCAGACTAATAATCTGTCCAGGTTTTTCTACCCTATGTTTTCCTTGATCGCAGTTAGTTATTTTCAAAATAAACTTAGTTAGCAAAGGAAAAATACGCGCTTGATTTGAAGAAAAATAATGAACGAGACAAGGTAGGTATCTCGGTTACCCGCTACGACGGCGTAGCTCGCGTAGCGCGTAGCCGTAACATCATTGTGTCAGCTACGCCGTAGCAACACAACAATCCTTTTATGTAGTTGGTGAGGCAATAGATCCCCTTTGTATCTAAATACGTAATACCAGAGAAGGCAATGTCCTCAGCTTACATAATCTCTTTGGGTAGTGTACGCGTGCCGCTATACAGAGTGATTTAATATATTTATTTATTTATTTATTTATTTATTTAATATAATATATACAAATAAAACCGAAAAATTTATAATTTCCCAACAACGAAAGTAAACCCGGACAGTACTATAGATACCAACAGACTTCTAATTAAATATTAGCTTGAATAAAATTAAAAAAATGTGTACTACCGATTTCTGTGCGCGTCATCTAGAGTTCGAGACCTAACAGTATGTCTTAAATTCAAATTCCAGATCTGCATATATGTGGAGAAAAGCTTTTGTGACAGACGGACGGCTCCATTTTTTATTTTAACTTGGCACTTTTCAGTAACAATCGCATCACACCGGATTACACAAACAGCATAAAATTGGCCACTCACTATCCAAGCCCTTCTAGATTTCGTGACTAATATTTTTTTTTATTCAATTTTAAACTAAAGAGCGTTTCGCCGCAACTCCGCCGGTGGAGCACGTTTGCCTAGAAGAAACCAAACCATTCGAATTTTAAAAAGATCCAGATTTGAATGATCAGAGAACAGAGAAGCAGGCAGTGAATTCCACAGACTGGCGGCTCGCACAAATATAACATAAACATAATAATTATAACAGCTACAAGCTTCAATTTCTGGACTGGCAACATAACGCCGACGCAAAGCCCAGGTGTAATTTGGAAGCGTGTTACCGTTTACCGTCCGTGACAAAAATGAGGCAGGAGAGACTTAGCGTATGTACGCACGACGACCAATCCAACTATAAAAAACCAGTATACGCTGATTTCTCATTGTATGGGAAGCTCATACAAAGCAAGACAGGTTATACTGGATGATTATGCTATGTTAGCTGGATGTGTCGCAGTGTGTACCTGACCCTTAGGTGAAGGTCGTAAAGAGCTTTGTATATGACCTTTGGATGTAACTGGTAATTGGAACGGGTAAGTCTGGTTGAGCTTTAAGTCATTTGTTTTTGAGTGGGAGAGCTTGCTTTGCATTGGGTAAGTGATTAGATTCTACTACTACTTCTGTGCTAATAACGTGGATTTGGTGTGGGTTTCTTCTTTTGCAAAATAGGTAATGACTTATTATGGATAATGTTGGATTAGTGTTCTGATGACACATAGTTTATATTTTTATGTAGAGTATTTTCTCATAAAACTTAGGAAGAAAGAAAGAAAAAGAAAGAAAATAAGTTTTTTTGTTTAATAAGTTTGTTCATGTGCCAACACATGCCACAAGTACACAAAAATTAACAAAAAATACTTAAATCTAAACAAAAGAAAAAAAAAGGGATAATTATTAAAGAAGAAGAGGAAAGACTGAAGATGACACTGATTTCGTAATTTTGTAGTTAAGTAATAATATTTCATTTTTCGTCGTGCCTATTTAATTGCAATCTACATAGATGGGTTTGGTCTTAATATCTGATAACGGGCCAATCATCCAGCCATATTGCTAAGATCTCACTCCACCTAGCCTAAAGGTATGTACTGATCCGCGATCTAAAATTCTATTCAACGAAATCTCTACTTGACCTACTATTCTAAAATCTCTCTATCGTACACTACAAATACATTATCTCACTATCTCATTACTCCCTTCTTTTGCAAATATGAGTCACGTTACAATCAGCATTCCCCCACGAAAGCGATCTCCATCAGGCTTATTACCGAATGTGGAACTGCTACTAATTGCGTAACAGTTTGTCAAAGCGTCCGTTCGCACGGCACGGTGTAATTACGAAGCGAGCAACATCGCACTTTGCATTTCAATTATGTTCTATCATTGTGCCTGAACATGTGAACGATAGTCATTTTTGCACACTGTTATTGATAGCAGTTGCGGTTGTTTATGTAGTGTGATCGAATTGGCATGTGATGTTTGCAAGCGTTTAGTTTCACAATTGCAAAGCTGGGTTGTCGATCATATATGTAGTCATGTTGAATACCCAGAGATTCCAGATTATTCACACATCAATCAAGACATCAATTTGTATAATATTCCAGGAATGCATACAATACAACTAGTTTCTAGTTCTAGTAGTTTGACTTTGTTTAAGAAGACAATACCTCCGTAGGACATGCCGGAACAATTAAGAGGTCCGATTTTAATATGTCAATCTGACAAAGCAATCGCAGAATAGGTGGAATCGGTGAATTTTTTATTCGTATACCTACGTTCCTATTACAGAATGATTGTAGGTAAAAAATCCAAAACAAATGTTACAATCCTGTGCTTGTCAGGGATATTCCAGCATGCTCTGTCCTCGCTACTGTCGAAACACCGCACTACGCTAACTCAGCTCAAGGTCACAAAAAGATACCGGCCGACTACATAACCTCAACCTTTTTTAGTTGTCGGTTAAAATTGTACTACGTAGAATGTGAATTACCTGTCAGTAACATAATTACATTAAACATAGCGCACGTTTGCTTTTAAAACTTCAGCTATAATTGATATTAATTTAATTTACGACAGTTTTTCTGGGCACCTTGCGAATTGTTGTATAAAAGACTAATTTATATAGATGCAAATGACTCTTTTGATACTTAAAATGATGTAAGGTGGAAGAAACACGGACGCTAAACCGGTCTCTACTTATTCAGCAAGAACATGATTCTGAACCACATTTTTTATAGGTAATTAAAAGTAGTAAAACGTCTGCGGTGTCATAACTATATAATTTTGACCCGTGTAGGTATTGAGAACAGTGGTGGCCCAGTGGTAGCAGCCACGACTTACGAGCAGTAAGCCGTGGGTTCGAACCCAGGCAGGCGCATTACTTTGTGTAATTTATTTCATCACTGCTATCGCACCGCATATCGTGATAAACCTGGCATGTCCTAGAACAAAAAATTCGGAGACATGTGACATCTCCCAACGCGCACTGGGCCCGCGTGGTGTATTACAGCCCTCTCCTTCTCATAGAGAGGAGGCCTGTGTCCCAGCAGTGGGAAGTTTATAGGCTGATGATGATGATGATGATGATGACCGTGTAGGTATTGCAATTTTGTAGGAAACAACTTTTGTTTTTTTAATAACCGATGAAATAATTTTACACCCCCCAGGTTCAGAATGATGTACTGAATACGTAGGAATTAAACCTGTAGAGGTAAAGCAATGTACGAATGTGACGATATATATAATGCAATGTACGAATGTGACAATATATATACCACATCTTGTTGTCACAGAAGGAATTTGTTTTCTCTTTGAAGTTCAATCTCAAATAACACTCTGTATTGTACAGTACGTATTATCCAATTAAAACTTCCGATCAAACGTACACCCCTAAAATAAAGCCGAATACACAGTAAAAAGAATCGGATATGAAAAAGAAAAGAAAAACTCTCAACAGTACTTGTAAAAGGAACATGAAAAACTTCAATTAAAAAAACTGACTGAGATCCATTCGATCCACTTGAACCGTCTACAGATAAGAGCTTGGGGTGTAACTGTGTGTCTGACACTTTACCCCGACACTTAGACTGACACTTAGAGCTCTAGACACATTATACACCCCGAGGTGTCGCTTTGACATTGAATGTTTTTGTTTTAGTATTTACAGTTTTATTCAGTGAGCCAGGCACTAAGGCGGTGGAGTAATGTATCGGATGATTTGAAAATTGTAAATATTAGTTTACACAGCAGCCTTTGCTCAGCAGTGGGACACAATGTAGGCTATAAAAAAATAAAATAATTACACAAGTACTATTTCATCATCCTAGCCTTTTCCCAAACTATCTTGGGATCGGCTTCCTGTCTAACCGGATGCAGCCGAGTAGCAGTATTTTACATGAAGTGACTGCTTATCTGACCTTCACAACCCAGTAACTGGGTAATACGATACCCCTTGGTAAGACTGGATTTCAGACTTTTGGCTTCTGACTACTCGTAACGACTGTCAAAGATCTACAAATGACTGCCTGGACCTATCCCGGCAGTCATTTGTAGATCTTTGTCAGTCGTTACGGCTTAACGTGTTTTCCGAGGCACGGAAGAAACTATTTACTATTACACAAATACTATTTACTAGCAATTATTTTTGTACAGTGTCACTTAGTCTAACTGCTACGTTGGTCTAGTCGTCGCAAGAGTGACTGCTGAGCATGAGGTCCTGGCTTTGATTCCCGGGTCGCGCAAAGTGGTATTGGGTTTTTCCATCGCACCACTGATACTGGATTTGAGCCCAGTTGATGGTAGTAGGCTCGCCCCCTATAACATGGGACTTAGACATAACTGGAAAAATGTGGGTGTACTATTAGGTACACCTCTGTATAACCCTTCTGGGATTACGGGCGTAATGTTATATTATGTCATGTCACTTAGTTTCACACCCACACCCACCCACACACACACAGACTCAAAAACCCACTCGCAAACACCACACATGTGCGCTCCTTTACGTCTTTGTGTTTATTTATTTTATTTTCTTTTCATATTGTTTTTCAATTGCATTGTTTAATGTTAAGTGGAAGAGCTGAGACACCTAACACAAGCATCTCCTTACTAAAAACGTGATGTCCAAATCATGTATGTTTAAGAATCTAATAGAAATAAACTTTTTTTTTTACTTTCAAATTACAATTAACACCATTCATATTGGAAATACTGATTGCCGCATAAATCAGAAATTAAATGCTATAGGAAAATCTAATATTATTGTGTTTTCGATTCAAAAACCATTCCAATTTTACGTTACGTCTACGGTGCGCGTTCGTGTTAGGACCTCTGTTGTATAATTTTTATTCGGAAGGTGGTAAAAATAATGAGAGGGTGGGATTAACATTCCGAGTAATCAAGCTGGGTTTGTCTAGTGGTTTTAATTCTGGCGTCTGAAATAATAAAACACTTTGAAACACAGAAATAATTAATGCTCCCATTTTTAGAAGATTGCAATATAATACCGGTGTGTGTGTTTTTAAGACTAAACTCGCCAAAGTTGGATGGCGAGAAGCGCTCTTTTTACAATAAACTACATTTATAACAATGAACCACCTTATGTATATACTAATTATATATTAAACTTACTAATTATATTACGATATGGATAAATCTTATATAGTGTTTTTATTTCTGGTCGCAATCCTATATAAAGTTTTTTAATTTTGTTTTGAGTGATACTTTACAAATTTTTACGAGTGTGTAGTGTGTTCGAGTATGATCAGATGCATGAATGTAGATGAAGCAAAAGGAGTTTACATGAATCGTCGCTGTGGAGTAGGTACTGTAGTTTCTACCTTTCCCCTTGTGAACTCTGAAAAAGGCTTGAGTGTATGCTTATGTAAGTAACTATGTGAGGAAACGGCACTTTGCTGCAGGAAAAGAGTACCTGGAATGATATGTGGGAGGTTTTTGCGCAGAAGTGGGATATTCAAAGGTGAGTTAAAACAGATACTCCAAGAGTTGGTAGGTACTACAACTCCGAAAACGAATTCATAACTTTTTGAAGTGATAACTTCTTATGGGAGAGTAAACCGCTAACGTAACGCGTTACGGCGCCACTTCCCTTTCTCCCACGCATACGGCAGCAGTTGGCAGGCTCTTTCAATATTAAATAGTTCAACTTAGATTAGTTTAAGTTATCACTTCTGTCGAGCGTCCCGAAGCGCAAACTTTTTTTTTTGTTTACCTGTACTTTCTCACTCCTGGGCAAAGGCCTCTCCTCATTCCTTCCACTTTTCTCTATTTTGTGCCTCTTCTTGCCAATTAACGAGAAAGGCATCCAAGGCATCCCGCCATACCACTGCGAGGATCAGCCGGAGGACACGGTGGAGCACACTGTGGAGCTCTGCCCCGCTTGGGCTGAGCACCGCCGTGTCCTCGTAGCGGCGATTAGCGGCGGCGACCTCTCGCTTCCGGCCATGGTTCAATCCATGGTCCGGAGCGAGAGGGAATGGGAAGCCGTCGCCTCCTTCTGCGAAGCAGTCATGCTAGCGAAGGAGGTGGCGGAACGTGAGAGGGAGAGAACCTTACGTCCCAGCCGCCGCGGGAGACGCCCCGGGCGTCGGGGGGCAACCAGTGGCCCCCGGCCACCGTAGGCGCGGGCCTGTGGACGGTTAGTAATGGGCTAGCTCACCGTCCGTCCGTCTAATGACGACAGGCCGTGCCGACGGCGCGTTTGTGTTCCACGCGCGCCTCAAGGAGATGTCAGCAAATCGGAAGGGGTCCGAGAGGGCCGATGCCTGCCAGGGCAGCGGGTTGTTCGAAAGAGATACCGTGGCCCTGGAACACAAAGGGCTAAGAAGGAACATGGATGGGTTTTAGTCAGTCAAGTCTGACACTCCCTTCCGCTTCGCCCAGAGCGGGAGAAGTCATTAGATTACATCCCATCCTAAAAAAAAAAGGCACCCGCCATCTTCACCTCGGTCATAATTGAATTCATAATTGCAACCAAATATTTCCTTAGATTTTATGCAAAACAATCTCTTGGAGGTTTTTTAAAAGAGAATATTTTTCAC
The DNA here is from genome assembly GCA_949152445.1 of Cerastis rubricosa. NCBI lineage: Eukaryota > Metazoa > Arthropoda > Insecta > Lepidoptera > Noctuidae > Cerastis > Cerastis rubricosa. The sequence goes on along the minus strand of OX424542.1, from coordinate 7,633,672 downwards.
GCCCAGAAATTACACACTTCGATTAATTCGACGGCGGTGTTCAACTTCACTAGTTTTCCCACATAAGCATTACTGTAAATAAAACATGTACATGCGTGCGTGAATAAAAATGTTCAATAAATCAAATTCCTGTTGCAATATTTCATTGAAAAATATTTTCGCGATAAGTTTGCTGCGCTGGGGGTCACAGAGGTCGCTTTCATGACAACGCATATATCTTCATTTTGTCGTATCAAATAGCGAGCGCACTTTACTGGGTCATTGTACACTCGTGCTAGAATCTACGGAACTGAGGTAATGGAATGTGTGGAAATTTTTATAGAAAATTTTAGCTTTATGAAATTCGAACGGTAGTTGTTTTAGTTATCCGCCTGTATGTGAGCTGGGGTGGTTTATTTTTCAGTTATTCCGTAGTTTTCTAAACTAATATTATAAAGAGGAAAGATATGATTGTTTGTTTGTTTGTTTGCAATGAATAGGCTCCGAAACTACTGGTCTGATTTGAAAAATTCTTTCAGTGTTAGATAGCCCATTTATTGAGGAAGGCTATAGGCTATATATCATCACGCTACGACCAATAGGAGTGGAGCAGCAATGAAAAATGTTTCCAAAACGGGGAAAATGTGACGCAAACGAAGTTGCGCCGGACAGCTAGTATTTTATATTTTCTATAATCATCATAACATTCCTGTAGTCTTTGAAGGCTTAGGCAGAGGTATGTTTATTAGTACACCAACAAGTCGCCAGATATCTTTAAGTCTCATGTAATAGGGGCAAGCATATTGCCAGTTATGGTGTCGGACGTAAAGAATAGCACCATTCCGTAACTTCCCGTGGGTGTCGTAAGAGGCGACTAAGGGACTTGCCAGAGAATGGGGAGCGGCTCTGTGCTTTTGTGACAACCGTACTGCGATCGCCAACCCGCCTGCCAAGCGTGGCAATTATGGCAAAAGCCCCCATGTTATGTCAATGTGGTGAAACTTGGGGGAGGCCTATGTCTAGCAGTGGACGTCTTTCGGCTGCAATGATGATGATGATATTGCCAGCAACCGGGCACAAATACAGACTCCGTGGCGTCTACTGAGAAATTTCTGGTGGAAAACACAATATAACACTTTTCCCGACCTGGGAATCGAACCCGAGACCTAATGCTCAGCAGTTGCGCTTGTGACAAAAGGCGATTGTCAAAGATCTACAAATGAAAGCAACGACCAACGGCTTAACGCGTTTCTAAAGCACGGAGGAAACTCGGTAACAATATGTATTTCTTTTTTTAAACAGTGCTCCACTCTAGGAATTTCTCCTGAATCGTGGGTGCGTTTACAAACATTTAAACTCACATACACAAATAGCCAGACCCGGAATAACTATCCGCAGGCCTTACAAATATTTGCTCCGTGCGGGGATAGAACCCACAACACGCAGCGCAGCAGTCAATGGCTTAGCCACTGCGCCAACCGTGCCGTCACGATTGAATGCTCACCCATCCATAGACCAACCTCGTCAAACGAGGCTTAACATTGAAGATCAATCCATGCAGCTCTTATTATTCAGCTACTATAAACACTACAAACCACAGCTCAATTCTCTGGATTACACCTGAAGAGCATATTACAGCTCCTATTGTTTTAATTCAACTACCTTTACTTATTAAGTAAACCCTAAAATAAACACTTCAATCACCCGCAACACTCCAAGGGATTCATGAGGTGGTTTTATTCTGAACAGAGAACCATTCGGATTATGAAGCACGTTCCAGCATTTATATTAAACATGCAAAAACATCCAGTATTGACCATTTATATTGTTTCCACTGTCTGTTTTCCTACCCTTTCGGTGTAAGCATTTCCATGCATATCTTATGTAAGAGTATTGACAGAAACCACTCGAGCCCTGAACGCTTTTTCGTATGTATGTTTTGGTTCGTTCTAACTACATATTGATTTTCGCTTGAAATGTTGTAGGTACTAGTATTTGCTTCCGGGTTGCTCGCATGGAGGTTAGATTTATTTCACCGGAACGTGCCATCGACATACATAAAATAAAAATAAAAATAAATAAGCCTTTATTTCCCATTTCCCTTAAAATTAAGTTGACGGCGCCTTTGCAAAAAGGCTTCATATGATTCACGTTGCAAACTAAACTGTTACCACAGACGAGAGAGAAGCGGTCTACAATACTCTCTGGCGGAACGTCAAGTCGTTGCGGGTAGCCATATTGACTTGGGTAGTTGTCAAAGTGGTCAAAAGTGGCGCATAACAGGACGTTGACGGATCGCCGACGTCTGTTTTGCTTAATCTAATTAAATCTGGTACCACATATCATAAGTAATTCCGATGCAGCGGGTAAGAGCCTTTAAAGTTATAAATGTACATATTATTTTGTTTCTTTCGTTATTCGTTTTAGTTTTCTTATAATCTAAGTTAGTATGTTCTCTTTCTGTTTTAAACGCGGCCCGTCTAATCCTCGCACTATAGCCGCGCTTTCACACATACAAACAAAAGTTTGTTCGATAATTTCTTGTTCCCTAAACCACGATAAGGGGCTTATTCTGAAATACTGTCAAATTTAAACAACAACAAAAACTGTGTTTGTAAATAATTAACTAGGTACCATTATTTAAATTGATTATGTATGTCTTTTGTGACAACCTCCTGAATTTTGACGAGGATGCATACATCTTGAATAACTAACTAATTAAAGCAAGTCAAATAAAAGCTTAATATAATAATACCTTAGAATACACTGGTCATGAAATATCCGCATGCTATCCAAATCCGTAAATACATAACAGACAGACAGATTAACTAACAAATTAATAATATTAGTGAATTACGAATTAATATGGACTAGTGCTCAGTATTGATGGTTCTATGTAAACCTTAATGAATAGTTTTATTAAAATTATGTTTACGTAGTTTAGTGTTATGCTTTAGCAAATAAATTTTGTATCAGTATAATCCATAATTTAACAGACATAAAAGTGCCTTAGGAGGTCCAACTGAATATTAAAAAGCCCCTAAAAATGTTTTTTTTGTAATTTAATTCTTTGCTAGGCCTCATCATCATCATCATTTCAGCCGAAAGTCGTCCACTGCTGGACATAGGCCTCCCCCAAGTTTCTCCACATTGACATAACATGGGGGGTTTTGCCATAATCGCCACGCTTGGCAGGCGGCTTGGCGATCGCTTATATTAAAACTTTTAACAATTAAATTATGCATTAAATTACGCTTCTATTGAATATGACACATACGGCAAAACATAAAAAATAATTAAATATTTGTAAAAATATCAAAGTTGCTTAGACTTTTTTGACGTGCATGTTATAAAATGATAAAATTATAGTAATGATAATAAAAACAAATATCTAGATGAATATATAAGTTTAACAATAATTACAAATCAAAGTTCTGTGAGTGACATTTAACTGTTAAATAGATAAGTATACGACAAAATTACCTATATCTTGATACCACCAACACCAACTGTGTCGTCGTAAAAACGATGACTAAAACACAACGTAAAAAAAAGAATGATGCAAATTATTCTATTACTTGACACGATCCATTAATTTCCATGTCTCTAAACCACTTTACCAAAACGGAAAACTGAAAAATTAAATAAAAAAAAAGTACCCGCAATATTTCAACATTAAATCGAAAAACCTAATTACGTATTCCGTCAATGTAACACAATATTCCGTAAGTACTGGCAGGGATGACGTAATGAGCGTAAAATGAGTTACCCGTTTATGAGTATGAAGTTACAGTAATTCCACAGTATACGTCATATTAATATTAACATACAGTATTTCAACTAGGAACAAATGACACTCTGCTTACATAGATGCGGAGCGTTTACACGCATACGAGTATGTATGTGATTCCGGGCTGTCGCTGCGAGACCACTGGTTACGTTTTATGTGTGCCATGCAAAACAACGACCATGTTTAGTTGTTAACCCTAACACCTGCGTGTGATAACACAAAAAAGACCTTTAATCCAGTATGTTTCTTTTTGAGCTTGTATGACGACGTTAGCAGAACCCGAATTATTTATTCTAAATCTATACTAATACAATGGATACCTAAAGTTTGTAAGTTTCGATGTAGGGGATAATCTTGGGAACTACTGAACCAATTCCGATTTCTTTTTCCTACTAATTGGAAGCTACATTATTCCAGAGTGTTAATTTTCGACAATTACGAAAATGAAGCCGCGGGGAAAAGCAAGTAAGTATTAAACAATACAAAAATCTGTTGTTTTTTTTTTGATAAAACAAGATGGCGCCGTTTGATTGGACTATGGCCACGCGCCAATAGTACCATGTAGCACTATAGTTGGTTCACTGCTATCTTTATACTGTGGTATTTCGTATAATGAAACATTTTTGTGTCACTTTTATACGTAGCTGTAAAAACACAATAGAAGAAACGGCGCCATGTTTATAAGTGGCGGTATTTTAAAAGTAGAATTAAGATGGCGTCGTAAAATGTAATAGAATGGTTTGTTTTTTGTTTAAATGTCTTTTTTTGTAGGTTTCACTGCATTTGTTTTAATAGGGTTCTAGCTTTCATAGACTACATCTTGGGCCACGGTTTGATGAGGCTCTAAAGCCACGTCCTAAGCGAAACGATTGTTTCTCTTACAGCAGTATTATTTTAATTATGCTTCAGCGAGGGCAGGAGATGCATGGACGTCCTGTATAGTTCTTCCCTTTACCACAGTGAAGTAATTCTCCTATAAGTGGTGATAGATAGATAGATAAGATAGATAAATCATTTATTCAGTGCACACAAAAGACATAGCACAACATACAGAAGCACAATTAAATGACATAGATTACATAAATATACCTTTAGAAAAACAAGGTGCCAATATACAAAAAGAAAAATAATAATAAACCGATTTACAAAACAGTTATAGTAACACCATGACATACTTCAAATAAAATAACGAGTATACAAGGTGCGGTGTGCGTCTCAAGGTTGCACCGAATGGGAGTCCAGCTCAGCATGTGTCAGGCATGCACCTGACGCTGATATTCTGCTGGATCCTTTTAATGACATACGGACGTCGAGCAGACGATATAAATTGGTGTTGTGTGTGAAAGTGTTATTTATGCACGGAGTTAAATTATGTAAGTATACCCTCAACTTAAATTTAGTATTTTAAAGTAAGTTTAGTACAGTAATGCATTGGAAACGTTCTTGTTCAATGGTATGATATGATTACTTGGGCATTTATTATGTTATAAATGTAAAGTGAATATAAATGAAAATCTTATAATATATACTAATATTATATTACAGTAACGTAGGTGCGAATAAAAATAAACGATTTGGCTAAACTTAATTATGTTTACAATATATAAATATAAGTTAATAACATTTGAAGGTATTATGATTATAATTATTGGTCAACAAAAGATCCACAAGCCAAGTATTCCATTACCAAGCTCCTCCCTCGTTTACACCTGTAAACGAGGGTGACCACGAATTATTACGCTTTAAATAGGCAGATTGACTCGGAAAGAATACAACAGCCAGTCATATAATGGACGTGTTCGAAACAGTCATACCCAGTTTTTTCTGCGATTCGAAAAGGAACTGCCGCAGCCGAACTCTGAAGGTACCAAGACATTTAAGATTTCTTATCGGCGGGGGAATATTGTTCCAGCATTTGGATGCGGCATATCTAAAACTTCCCCTGAAAGCAGCTGTCTTATGCGATTGAGTGGAGAGTTGCTGTGAGCACTGCCTACTTGCGCATTCTCTTCTGCTAGTGATCCAGCTCAGTTTATTGTACAGGTAGGTCGGCTGCCTGTACTTTATAACTCCAAAAAGTAGGCATGCCAAGTGCAACTTCCGCCGCGACTTCATCTTGAGGATGGAGTGCTTGTTTAAGAATGGCGTTACGTGACTTCTTGGGGGGATTGAGAAGCAGAATCGGGCGCAAGCATTTTGCACCCTCTGGATCAGTCGCTCAGTTCTTGCCAGTATCCGAGGGCCAATAACTGTATCTGTGTAGTTAAGGTTGGATAGCACGAGTGACTCAACCAGCTGGATACGCAGCTCCTCCGATAGATAAGGCCTTATTTTATAAAGGACCTTAAGCCGGTAGAAACAAGTGCGCACTGACTCTGCCACATGCGCTTCGTATCTCAACCCAACATCCATGTTCAGACCCAGATTACGTGCCTCAGTGACTCGACTAACCGACTCACCCAGCAGCATAACGTTGAGTGATGCCGGCACTGCGCTGATTTGGTTCTTGGTACCAAACAGCATGTATTTGGTTTTAGCGGGGTTAAGCACTAAACCGTTATTTTCAGCCCAGCATGCTATCCTGTCAAGATCATCGTTAAGATCCTTTATCGCTGTGTCATAGTCACTTGGTTTAAAGGAGATATAGACTTGTACGTCATCAGCATAAATATGGTAACTACATTTCTTCAGGGAACTTATGATATCCGCACAATACAAAATAAAGATAACGGGGCCCAGTATTGTACCTTGCGGGACTCCCCTGCAAACAGAAGTGAGTGATGAAACAATAGATGAGCCATTGCTCAGACGTATTTCCACACGCTGCCGACGGTTGGTAAGATAGCTTTGGAACCAGTGTATCGTAATTTGGTCGAATCCATAGTAGTTAAGCTTTGAGAGAAACAATTCTATATTTATGCAGTCAAAGGCTCGCGAAAAATCAAGTAGGACAAGCAGTGTGCACAGGCCCTTATCCTGTGCTGAAAGAATGTTATCTGTCACGTCCAAAAGAGCTGTAGAAGTACCTCGCTGTTTGCGAAAACCTGACTGTAGCTCAGGCAGAATGTGTTTATCCTCTAGATATCTGGAAACCTGCTGGCATACCGCCTTTTCAGCAATTTTAGAAAGGCAAGGCAGAATACTAATAGGCCTAAGGTCTTTTAAGTCAGTTGGATTTGGTTTTTTAGGCAATGGCCTAACGATAGCAATTTTCCAGATGTCAGGGAAAGTTGCTGAGAGAATTGAGTTGTTCACAATGTCGGTGATGGGTTTTAATGTATGTGGGAGTGTAAGCAAAAGCATATTCAGGGTCACCTTATCACAGCCTTCAGCGTTAGATTTTAACTGGCGGAAGTATCGCAGGATTTGATCAGCAGTTACTGGTTGTAGTGAGAATGTGAAGCTGTCATCACCATAACGATGAGATTCAAAGAAGGTACGTTGCAATGCATTGCAGACAGGGTTACCAGGAACACTTAAAAAGTGCTGTGATCGTACAGATTATGACCATCGTGTTCATTTTGTCCGTGATCCTGAATATTGGTCTTACAAATTTGTGCTAAATACGAACGCGATAATTGTATAAATAATCGTAAAAAAGATCTACAAATGACAGCCGGGATCGGGGCCGGAGCTTAACATCTTTTCCAAGTTTCCGAGGCACGGAGGAAACTTGATATGCATTAAATGGTCACCCATCCATAGACTAACCTTGTAAAGACTTGGCCTTAAAACTAATCACGTGCTTCTTAACCTTAAAGGTCCACCCATGCGGCTGTTATTATTTAGCAACGAGCTCATCCTTAAGCATAGCATTAGTGATTATGAAAAACCTCTGCCTGTGTTCACAAGCCGATTCAAACTGTATTGTTGTCTAATGACCAACAATTTTAATGCTCCAGTAGACAAAATAATAATTAAAATCGTTTACTGCAAAGCAAAATTACTTGTCCAAAGAAACGTTAATAACTTAGTCTGTTTTAATCTTCTAGTTTTTATTGTTCGTTACTGTTTTAATGCGAAACAAGTAATTTGCTTGTTCTTTGATGTTCGCAATGAATAGTTATTCTATTCTGTATTGAAAAAGAAAACAATTGGTACTTAGAATACGAACATGGTAATGGAATTTTGTTTATTTTCTGATTCTGTTGGTGTTATGTTTTCTGGTATTTTGAAACTACAGAAGTTATTATCGACACTAATATTATAAAGCTGAAGAGATTGTTTGTTTGTTTGCTTGAACGCGCTAATCTCAGGAACTACTGATCCGATTTGACAAGTTCTTTCAGTGTTAGATAGCCCATTTATCGAGGAAGGCTTTAAGCTTTATATCATCACGCTACGACAAATAGGAGCGGAGCAGCTATGAAAACTGTTGCGAAAGCGGGGAAAATGTAACGTAGATGAAGTTGCGCGGGAAATCTAGTTTAAATAAGCCCGTTACTAATAAGAAGAGTGCCCGTTTGGATTTCCCATCGACAATTTCCATTCCATATTAAACCTCATTAGAGGGTGTATTTTCAATAATCCTGAAACAGTGCACACTTTTTTTTTTAAATATTTACTTTTTGGCAAAGACTTAGTACAAAACCAAATTTTCCTAAAAAATTTCGACAAGTCTTTTGAACTATAAATAATGTCTCCCAATCAAATACCTAGTACTAGTAGGTCACTTTATCAGTGACCGTGAGAAAACAAATCGATATAGTTTGCACGAAGTATCAGACAACTGTCTATTACGAGTGAATTATAAGAATCGAGTGCTGGAAATCGATTTATAATGGCACAGTCAGACGTTTTCACTGAAGCAATTTCTGACATTTTACTCATAGATTTCAGTAGAAAAATTGTTTATTGCGATATGCGAACCGGCTGTATTATTTTTTTTCGTATTTTCTTCTGACTTTAAATTCTATGGGCTAATTTCGCATGGTAAAAAAAATTAAATTAAAAATTTAAAAAACCCCCGACACCAAAAAACCTCTAAAAAGCCAAAAATAAATTAATCCAAGCGTCGTAGCGTCGGGGGTCCGCTTCGTTCTGTGCTTTTACTAAGCGGTCTTCTTAGCGGTCCCCCGACGCTACGACGCTTGGATTAATTTATTTTTGGCTTTTTAGAGGTTTTTTGGTGTCGGGGGTTTTTTAAATTTTTAATTTAATTTTTTTTCGTGCTTTTTGAACTTATATTATTTCTTCTTAGCCTTGACTGTCCCACTGCTGGCCATAGGCCTCCCCCCTTTCATTTCAATTTTCTCAGTGTTGCGTCTCTTCTCGCTAATTAACGAAACCAAGGAAAGATATAAATTAAAAAAAAAAGTAATTTTGGGGGGAGGGGGGGTGCACCCCCGCCACTCAGCAATGCCCATGGTGACAAGCGACAACATTTCAAAGCGACTACCTGTGAAAGTTGTTTATATCCCTTCATCAACTAGAAAAGAGGTGATTATCTTCAAACGGCTGAGCAGATTTTCTCGAAACATAGCTAAGAACACTCTCGATTGAAATACCTTTCAAACGACACCACTTTTGTCAAAATCGGTTCATCCGTTTAGGAGCTATGATGCCACAGACAGACACACAGATACACAGATACACCGATACACAGATACACACGTCAAACTTATAACACCCCTCTTTTTTGGTCGGGGGTTAAAAAGTCTTTATGAATATGATAAAATAGCTATCAAGACACGTTTTCGATTCATTGACATATTTTAAAGCGCAGTAATGTTTTCAAACCCCTAGTTAGACAACACAATCAACTCTAAACCGTCGATTCACCCCATCATAGACAAACTACCAAAACCTAAAAAAACACCGGTTGAGTCAATGCATCGTCCATCACTCAACGTAGTCCATGAAATGTCAATCGTACGTGCGTGAGTGATAGATAGTTTAAAAAAAGAACTACCGAAACAAAAAAGAAAAGTGCTGTCCTATTTTTCTTTTCTCGTATACAAACTCCTTGTTTTGTGTATCTTCGGGAATGTTCGGAACAACCGTGCTCAGATTGAAGCGGATAAGTTATCACTCAAGTAACCCTATCTTGTCAAACGACATGTGTAATCTGGTTCAGGTCACGGGTTTTCGGAAGTGGTTACACGATAGTGAACGGGGAGTTTGTGGGTGGTTCTGTGGGGTTCAACCCCACGTGAAGTGAAATTGATTTAGTTTTATGTGCCGAAGTTGTACGGATGAGTATATCAAAGCTAAACTGGAGAATTAGTATGGGTTTTTTAAGGTTAAAATATCACTGAAGGAAAAAATCTTTTTTTTTTAAATTGATAATCTTAAACGGCAGGTATTTTTAAACAGACACCACAGCGCTGCAGAAAAAAGAAAATAAAACGTTTATGTCTGTTCCCTTTTGAAAATATTTACACAGTCGGTAAAGTTTGCTTACCTAGAGTAAACACGGGTATTTCCTGTACAGACAAGGATTCTAAAAGCGGGCTCCTAACACGTAATACCCGAAGCACAAAAATAATAATAATAAACGCAGCATTTGCGATTAAACTTTTATAGTTTATTCAATGATATTAGAGACACAATATGATGGAATCCTTATACTTTGTACTGGTATTAAAAAAACACAAACATCTATACATCAATGTGTATGGATGTTTGTTACTCTTTCGCGCAAAAATTACAGAATGGATCTGGATGAAATTTAGCACAGAGATAGATAATAGTCTGGAATAGCACACATAGTACTTTTTATCTCAGTAGTACGATCCTGTGGGACAATTACCGGACAAAACGCGGGCGAAGCCGTAGTCATAAGGTAGTTATCAATAAAAGTGAAACTATGAAATTTTGGCGCTCGATAGGGAGCCTTAGGGGCAGCCTTAGTTCGATTAAAGTCCTTGTACAAATTATAACATGACTATGACAATCGGAAATTAATTCTTCCCCTTTTAATTTCAATTCAACCAACTGTCATAAAATTCGTCCGTAGCCGACCCAACAAACAATTTTCTCTAAGTTGATTCGTTCAAAAGACGATTTCCGAAAGTAAAATTAAGTGAAGCTATCAAAAGTTTAAGGTAAGATAATTGCGTTTGCCGTGGTAGGTCTCAAATAGGAAATGTTAAACGAACATTATAAGTTTGGAAAGAAAATTAGGGAACTTCATTCCATTTGAAAACATTACTTTATTTGAGTTAATGAAGTACCTACAAAAACGAAAGGAATCCAAAATTGCGTGCGAGAATTATTTAAAGTGAGTTGGTATTTTAGCAATGCGTATACTTTTCACGATGTAAAAAGGCAGTACCTTTTTAAAAATCATGGGTGTCTTATAAGGCGATAAAAGCTGTAGGTAATTCTCCTGTTTGTATTAAATAACAGAAAATTGTGATCGAGAGGTCCACCATGTTCCATGCGAGCCCAGTGCGGGTCACAATGCTTCCGATATTTGGGGTCTAGGACATGCCGGTTTCCTCACGATATTTGCCGAAATTACCGTTTTTAAGATGATGAAGAAATAATAGACACAAGGTAAAGTGCCCGCATGGGTTCTCCTCTAAATAATTGACTTAATAAGCCAATGCTGAAGGATTTGTTTGTTTATTACCAAGAAATTATCGTTTTATGCGTAGCCTTTTCCCAGCAGTGTTGGGGTCAGTTTCTAGTCTAACTAGATGTAGCTGAATACCATTGTTTTACATGAAGCTACTGCACTATTAAACCTGCAAAATCCCCTAGTTACTCTGTAATAAAACCCAAGTAATGTAGGTAACAAAATAAATCTTTGTACGCTACAAAAACGGAATAACACGCATCATCTTTATTTGCGAGTGACAAAGAAAGCGTCTCTCAAAAAAATTGGGTCCGACAGTACAATATTTAAATTTGAAAGCGACCGCCACATATTTTGGGCGAGGTTTGCATAATTTCTATCTAAAAAACCAAGGGACTATGTTGTGTGAATGCTTAGATATAGCCGAATTCACCCCCAAAGATTCCGATTGCTAGCGACGACAATATTTGCAGGGGCGAGAGAATCGTTTGCTTTCTTTTTACGGAACCCACTTACTGAAACTTTGTTCTTTTTATTGCGTATACAACGGCCGTATGTTTTCTCGACTCCCCTTTTTATTTTGCCCACATGTAAGAATTTCTTGTTGGCTCTTTCTTTGTTGAGAATTTTAAACTGAATGGGCCATTCAATTTAATGTTTGATAACTTTTATGTTATAAATATATACATATTTACTTTTGAAGTTGGCATTGGTGAAGGAAAACATCGTGAGGGACGTAGTTAAAAAAACTATTGTTATTTTAATATTATTTTAGATCTATTTGTAGTTTGTAAATAATAAACAAATAATTAACTGTTTTTGTCACGTTTATTGAATTTTCGTGGAAACGAAATGCACTGTTTATGATTTTTGTTATGCTAATTTGTATTTGAACGTGCACAAATAATGTTTTGCCCATGCAAATAGTATTAACAAACATTACAAAATAGACACACTTTATTTACCCAGACATGCCATAATCTCTATTAATATTAATATTCCAATTGTAATTAAATTAATCATTGCACAATACCTGCTAATGATACCTACAATATTAAAATAGTTCTATAGACAACGACAGCTAATCCGGCCTCACCTCACGACTACACTGTTTCTTTGGTCTATTGATCGCAAGGGCTACTGCTGCACGGGTCTTAGGTTCAATCCCAGGTCAGGCATATCGAATGATTTTTTTCTGCAAGGTGTTTTTCAGATGTAGCTCGCAAGTTTAAATATGTGACCAGTTCTTGGTAATGGTAAAGACTGCCGTAGGGGCAGTTTTATGAGACTTCAACATAATTGGCACAATGTGAAAATACTATGACAGGTATACTGCTGCCTAGCCCTTCCGGAATTACAGGCATCATATTATGCGTTAATGCCAACACACCCTATTACCACCCTATACCAGCTGCAAGCGATGCTCAAAGTGTACAATTATATTGGAACCCTCCCGACTGTGAACAACGGCTCGTATCATCAGCCACCCTTATTACGCCGTATCATAAACAGCTGACACAGTTTATTTGTGTCCAACTACCGGAAAAGCAATAGAAAAACTACTCTCGATGTAGTTTTATGCTATAAGATACAAATCTTGTTTTTTTATATTTTTTTTTTTAATAATGCCCCACACTAGGAATTTCTCCTGTATCGTGGGTGCGTTTGTTTTTTTGTGTGAGTGTTTGCTTTTTTTGCAAAAGTGTTTATTTGTCCTCCACTATCAAATCAAATAGCAACAAAGATAAATAAAACCACATAATTGCTAACAAGATCCAGTGCCAAATAATGAAAGTCTCAACTATTTATTATTACGAAAAAAAAAACCTTTAAATATCATGGTGTGATGAGCTCAACGACAATCAAAGCCAAAAACTTGCTAGAAACTTGCTTCGACCGAAAATTTTCGTCGAACCTTTAAAATCCAACTTGCTCATTTCAAAAGTCCTTGGATTCCGTGTATATTTGAGCTTTCGGCTGTCTGTTTCTACAAAAACAAATCGATAGCTAACCTGTCATCATTCCAAGGTCGAATGGATCGAGTTCGTGATTACTAACCTATTTGTCTAAATGTAAATTATACGGCTTCTGAGAGTAACATTAACTATAGGCACTTATACAGCTTACGATCAGATTCCCTTAACTGTGTTAGTTACTAAATCCCCGTTTAGCATATAGAGGTACCTACTACAGTTTTTTCTTACGTTCTAACAAGGGTGGTTTGGTTCCCTTCAATGAAGACAAGATTATCGTTATATAAGTTTTTAAACTGACATGGTCACCAACACTACATTATATTATATATTAGTTTATTATTTGTTTAAAACAAATAATAAACATGGTAAATATCCCGTTACAAATGCTATTGATAAGATTATCGTTTTTATAAGCAGTATATTCGCCGATTTACAAAAAATAAATAAAAAAAGGTCGTTTCATCGTGCGTTTGTTGAGTTTTTCCATTATGGATTTCTTAACAGCAGTCACGGAGTCTGGATTTGTGGCCAGTTGATGGCAATAGGCTTACCCTTTATTACGAGACATAAAGTTAACTACAGAATGCAGGTTTACTATTAAGAATACCGTTTTGGGATTACAGGCGTGATATTATATGTTGTAACTATGCTTAGCAGTCAATCAATAAAAAAACGCCCCATTAATAAATAATTAGTGGAGCGTTTTATAACTAAAAGAGATTAACCAAAGTTACATACGCACTAAGCGTTTTGGGAATACTTTTATTATGCGTACCGCTAAGAGCGAAATTCCCTGCCGGAGTCTGTGTTTCCCGATAGCTACAATCTAGGGGTCTTTAAGTCAACAGTGAATAGGTTTCTTCTAGGCAAGCGTGCTTCACCGTCGACCACGTCATCGCTTACCATCAAGTGAGATAGTGGTCAAGCGCGAGCCAATAGACAATAAAAATAAATAAAAACATAACGTCATTCGAGCCTGTAATTCCCAAAGGTTTAGGCAGCGTTGTAACTTATAGTACATTTCGCCAGTTATTTTAAGCCCCAAGTATTAAGAGGCAAGCCTATTGCCATCAAGCACCAATACCATTGACCAAAATAATCGGCTCATAGACATGCTTCTTTATTCATTATCCATTCCTTCTTTTTTAACTTTCAAAAGTTTAGAGGTAAACTGGGCTTCGTACAGGAAATGTTTACGTGTTTTAAAGCGTGCTGGTGTAGAAGTTTATTTTTTCTTGCGACGCCTCGACGCGCTCTCAATAAGGTCGGAGCTTTGATATAACCTTTTTCCTTTTATCCTAGCGGTTTGGGTGTCTATTTTCTGATTCCGTGTTGGTTTGACATGGGCGACCGGTTCGTAAATATTTTTTTTGCAGTAGGTTGATGTTTTGGTTGACTTGATTTGGAATAGGTAAGCTATTTTTGTTTTTGGAGTAGTTGGTGTAGGTAACTATGTTCTTTGACAGTTTAGTTTGGTCTATAAAACACAATTCTTCAGTACTATTCTAAATCGCGTATTCACGACCGAACCAAATTTTGAAAAATATGGGTCGGAAATTGCTGCCATTCAGCAAACCAGCGATACCGTCACTGACTTCAGTGACGCGCTCGACAGTCCTTTGTCGCCGCCGCCTGCCGACAGAGGCTTACCGCCAGCCGTTGCCGCCGCGATTAAGGCTACTCCAAGACCCAAAGTTGTGAAACCCATTGTTTCACAAACAAAGGTCCAGCCCGCACCTGCGTCCATTGTTCCCGTTTCTGGGAACATGGGCAAAAGCTCACCGCCAGCCGTCGCCGCCGCGATTCCGGCTAATCCCGAACCCATTGTTTCGCAAACAATGGATCAGTCCGCACCTGCGTCTATTGTTCCCATTTCGGAGAAAATGGACACAACCGTACCAATCTCCGACTCGGAATCGGTTATAGATTCCTGCTCTGCTTCCTCGTCCTCAGAAGACGACTACCAAGTCGTCGGAAAGGGCAAGAGGAAGAAGGGCAAAAACTCGCAGGTCGCCATGGCCAAAAAGTTAGTCGCGCTCCCTCTAATCCCCTCTCCCGAGGCGTCCCGTCCCACCTCCCCGGTCCCCGCACCAAAGTCCGCCGCTGCTCATACCAGCAGGCCAACAAGCCCTAAGGCTAACTCTTCAGCCGCTTCTTCAAAGAAGCTGAAGCCCCCTCCCCCGTTGTTCATTCAGGACAAAGGGAAATGGACAGATGTGTCCAAAATGTGTAATGAGCGCCGCATTCAATATACTAGCGCAAAAAGCACACAGCAGGGGATCAAAGTGGTGGTCCCCACAACCACCGACTTCAGGGAACTAACCCGTCAGTTAATCGGAAGGCGCATAGCCTTCCACACCTACTCTCTTCCAGAGGAAAAGCCCACCCGCGTGGTGATCAGGCGGATCCCGAAGGAAATCCCCACGGAGGACATCCTCAATGACCTCCTAGGCCAGGACATCCCGGTCGCAGCCGTCCACCGCCTTCATAAGGCGAGAGGCGGAGACCTTTACGATATGGTACTGGTCATCTGTGACCCAGTAGAAGGTCACCACCCGATCTTCAAAGTGAAGTCGGTTTGCTCCCTATCAGGCATCTCAATAGAGAAGCCCTACCGCTCAAGCGTAGTCGGACAGTGTCATCGCTGTCAGATGTACGGTCACAGCCAAGCCAACTGCCATGCGCCACACAGATGCGTAAAGTGTCTAGGCGACCATGGCACGGCAGACTGCCCCCGTCCCAAAGACAAGTCGCTTTGCACGGAGCCACCGAGCTGTGTGCTTTGCGGCCAGTCGGGCCACACGGCCAACTACCGCGGCTGCTCAAAAGCCCCCAAAGGCTCCTCCTCTAACCTGGTGAAGCGTGCAAGCGCCCGCCAACAAAGAGAAAGCCCATCGGTGAGGCTACCCTCTGCCCAGATGCCGGAGAGACTCAGCCCTCAGAGGCCCTCTCCCTGGACCACGCTAAACCACCAGAAAGCCTTCCCGGCTCTCAGTAAAGTAAAGTCCAGCCCCATCCCCGGGCTTTCAGATGCCCCTGTCCCCACTCCCGCGGCCCAGGCAAGCGCACCGGCGCCCGCTCGTCCCACGCCACCCGGCCCCGCGGCCGTGGACCCCTCTCATAACGTAATTTTAGAATCGCTAGCAGAGTTAGTCACCCCCGAAGCAGACCGCATGGCGGCTGATCTCAGGGCGGCTAACACTGGTGGCGATAAACTTAAAATTATCCTCAAGTCCCTACTCAAGTTAGGCGACCTCCTCCGCAACCTTAACCTCGACTAACTCCAATGGATAATACGAGATTAACGTGCACCAAACCCCGATCCCTAAAATTAGGGTACTTTAATGCCAATGGCATTAGAGGCCAGCGTGATGAGATCGCCACCTTCCTCCGCGACCATCAAATTGATATCCTCCTCGTACAGGAGACCTTCCTCAAGCCCAGTCACCGCGATCCGAGAATTGCCAATTATCGCATAGTTCGCAACGATCGGTCACGTTGCCACAAGGGCGGGACTCTAATCTATTATAGAAAAGAACTGCATTGCATCCCCTTAGATCCCCCTCCCATGGAGTCTCTACTCGAGACCTCAGTGTGTCGACTAGGCATGACCGGCCATCAACCGATCACTATCGCCTCTGCGTACATCCCTCCCGGCGGCACGTCCGAGGAGCACACTTTGTTCACCAAAGACCTTGCCGTCCTCTTCGGCTTGAGCGACTCCGTTATCATAGCGGGCGACCTCAACGCCAAACACCCCGCCTGGAACAGTACGACGACCTCTGCCAGAGGACGTCACTTGTATAACCTGGGCGAGTCCCTCAACTTCGATCCCATCGCTCCTATGGAGCACACCCACTATCCCCACGACCCCGACCAACGTTCGGACGTTCTCGACATAGCGCTTCTCAAGAATGTCAACCTTAAGTTGCATTCCATCGAGACTTTACATGAGCTTAACTCAGATCATCGACCAGTGCTCATGCACTTAGTTCCTCGCTCGGGTCCTTCTGACCCCAGCCAGCCCCCGCCGACCCAAGTGATAACCGACTGGAGGAAAGTCAGCGAAAAGCTGAAATCCACCACGTCGCCTCACCTGGAGGCCATCCCCGACCACATAGTCTCAGTCGCAGACACGACGGCCGCCATCAACTCGTTTACAGAACACGTGCAATCCGTACTGAAGGACTGCTCACGGGAAGTCCCAGCAATGAGCGATCAACGCTGGATACTACCCGCTGACATACGTGAACTGATAAACGAAAAGAACGCGGCCATCCGTGCCTACAGCAGCTTTCCCTGCGAGGCAAACAAAGCCCACATGCGTAATTTACAGCGTGCTGTAAAGGATCGCACCAGTGAGTTTTGTAATAATCAATGGGAAAAAACGCTAAGCGAACTCGAGCCTACCCACCTAGCCTTCTGGCAGCTGCAACGCAAGATGCGCTCCACCGAAGAGGCTTCGATGCCTCCCCTCACCCGTCCCGATAAGAGCGTCGCATTCGACGACTCTGAGAAGGCCGAATGCCTAGCCGACAGCCTGGAGTCCCAGTGCTCCCCCAGCTTGCAACCAGTAGACAAGCGACATCTCGATGAGGTGAACGCATTCGTCGAACGTAAAGCCGCCCTGCCCCCCGAAGAAGACCCTGATGATCCTCTGCCTCCGGTCACAGCTGACGAAGTGCAAGACATCATTAACAAACTTCAACCGCGGAAAGCACCCGGCTCCGACGGAATCACCAAAAGGGTGTTCAAACTCCTCCCCGCTCAGCTCGTCGTGTTAATGGCGGCCATCTTCAATGGTGCCCTGAGCAACAACGCGTTTCCCCAAATATGGAAAGAGGCCACTGTCATCGGTTTCGCCAAACCAGGCAAACCCAAGTCTGAGCCTTCGAGCTACAGACCTATCAGTCTCCTGAATGCACTCGGTAAAATCTACGAGAGACTTATGTATAAGCGACTCAAAGACTTCGCCGAGGCTAAGAGTCTCATCCCCAACGAACAGTTCGGCTTCAGGACCGGACACTCTTGCATTCAACAGGCCCACCGCATCGTAGAACACTTAAGCGCTGGCTTCCAGCGTGGAGCGATGACGGGTGTGTTGTTTTTCGACATAGCAAAGGCATTCGACAAAGTCTGGCACAACGGCTTATTATATAAGCTGTACAAACTGGGAGTGCCGGACCGTCTCGTGCTCATCTTACGAGACTTTTTGTCGGATCGCACCTTCCGCTATCGCATCGGGAAGGCACTGTCTTCCCCCCACCCCATTAGAGCCGGAGTCCCTCAGGGCTCCCCGCTCTCTCCCCTTATCTTTACGCTGTTCACCAGTGACATCCCCAAGAGCAAGAAAGCACAGCTAGCCCTGTTCGCGGACGACACGGCCATCTATTACACTGGCTATAGTCACGACGCTATTTACAGCACCCTCCAAACCTCAGCCAACGTCCTAGGCGCTTGGTTCCGGAAATGGAGAATCGAGGTGAACCCCGACAAGAGTCAGGCAGTTCTTTTCTTTAAACCGCGTAAAAATAAGCCACTCGCGCTCAGCCCGATCACTATGTATGGTAAGCCTATCCCTTGGGAGAAGCAAGCCAAGTACTTAGGAGTCTTACTTGACAACCACCTGTCTTTCGCGGCGCACATCAAAGCAGCTCGCGACCGAGCTGCCTTTGCTATGGGTAGGCTTCATTTCATGATCTCGGCAAAAAGCAAATTGTCACTCAAGTGCAAGTTGCGCCTTTATACCGCGGTGATCCGCCCCATTATGACGTACGCTTGCGTCGTGTACGCTCACACCAAGCCTAAATACATCCATAGGATGCAAACCTTGCAGAACCGGTTCTTACGTAGAGTCACGGGAGCCCCTTTTTATGTCCGTAACGACCGTCTACACGTAGACCTTAGAATGCCCACCGTCCTTCAGTTTATGAAACGTCTTTCGAAGCGTTTCTTCGATAACGCCAGTAAACACCGTAATCCCCTGATCGCAGCGGCCGCCCGTTACGAACCCTCGCGCATTAGTACAGTACGCCGTCCTCGGCATACTCTCGTCACTCCCGATGATGCTATCACCCTCCTCCAGGAGAGTAGCAAAGAGACTAGCACTCTTAAAAAGTTCAGACACAAACCGCCGTCTTTCCGACCTCGCCGTCGAGGTCCGTCGCGACGTCCCGGTCCATGCCCTCCCCGACCCTCGCTCGAGCCAGCCCGCGATGCTGTGCCAGTAGTTTTAAATCAGCCCCTAAATAATGATATCACTCAGATCCAGCCTGTCCCCATGCAGTCCTCCCCCAGCGACGCCCTGAGCCGAGGCTCGTAGCCCACAGGGGGTGCCCTCAGCGTATAGTCGCTTAGTTTGTAAGTTTTTATGCCCTGGCTGGAGGCCTTACTCTTAAGGCACCCACAGGATAGTCCGGTTAAGCAGACGACAACCTCCTAGGTTGAACTGCGAGATGCCATTCATAAAAAAAAAAAAAAACTATTCTAAATTGTTATTTTAGCTCTGATTTGGTAGTAAGACCTTTATTCTCTATGCCATAAGGTTTATGTCAGACTTCAATTAACTGCGAAATAATAGATTCACCGTTTGTAAGCTACCATAGACCACCTCACGGATCCGGAACTCAATAGGAAGATACTGAATTTTCCCACAAACCAATTATAAAATTTGGTGCATATTAAAAAGATTTTTTTTTCTAATTCAAAATGCATGTTCTATAATAATATTATAAGGAGGTTTTTTATGGTTTGTGTATTAAGAAGGAGGTAATATCCGAATCATCAGGTGGCCTACCGTGACGGATGAAAACGTTATTGTTTTACTCCTTTTCCAGTGTGGGAAAGAGAAGGCACTAGACATTCTGTATAGCTCCGTCTCTTTCCTTACTGGAATAAGAGTAAAACAATACTGCTTTAAGACGTCATGGCAGGTCAGCAGATCTCAAAAAAACGTTCCCGGAAAGAGTACTACACTATTGCCGAGTGTCCTAACGCTTTGTATGATACAACAGAAAAAACTTCGAGGGGATAAATTTACAGACAGGAGGCTAGTTAAGAATTTTCTGAGACCATTAAACCGCTTTAAAAACTGAAACAAGAGAAAAGGTGCATATTTCCCTAAAAATAAGTACCAGGAAAGCATATCACAGCACAAGTATACTCTCACACCACCTCCATTCGAAAACGTAATCCTCTTTACATTTTTAATTACGATTCCTTTTAACAAAAACCTCGTAGCTCGGGGAAAACGCTCTCCGTTTCCATTTTCTCAAAATGTACATAGTGACAGACAGGCTGACAACTCTAATAGGCTTTCTTTCACTGAGACAGCTTGAAAAACCTAATTGCGATGCGTTTCTCCTGAATTGTCTGTTCAAGAAAATAGTTAATTGCCCCGAAATGTGATGTTGTAATTTTGTTGGAAATGTTTCTTAAGAAGAAAATGTCTGCAATTTATTTACAGTTTAATTGTTATTCTTTAGGGACACTTTTGGATCAACAGACTTTTTTGGGCCGACACGGTACTGATGACGTCGACTCATGGATTGCTGACCGCAACAATTTTGCTGTCATTACTGTTATGCGTGGGGTGTATTGCCCATCGTCCATCTTAAATCAATTAAAATTAACAATAGTTAATTTACACGGTGTAACGGAAAGGGTATATACATACTTAAGGGTGTGCTACAGACCATCACACTGAACATGTTTTTCCATCGGACAAACATCGTAATTGCGAAAAAATAGGCTGTGCTGCCCCATAGAAAATTTCAATACCTATTCGGCCCAAATGTATGGGGCAGCTGATATCTCGTTGGTTTAGTGGTCACAAGCGCAAATTCTGAGCATAAAGTCTCAGGTATTATTCGCAGGTCGGGCAAAGTGTTATAGGGTTTTTCCATCAGGAATTTCTCAGTAGCCACCACAAAGTCTGGATTTGTGCTCGGTTAATCGTTTATCTTTCTTATTACATGGGACTTGTGAAACGTGAATGTACTATTAAAGGTGCACCTCTGCGTAATGATTCGGGGTTTACAGGCGTGATTTCATGTTAAATTATGCTAAGAATCACCACTTTGTGAACGTCAAGATTACAGAATTATTTAGACAGTACCCCAAAACTTCATAGTGTCTCAGCTGGGCTTATTGCACGATACCTACCTACGCAGGGGTAGGAAAACAACGTGATAAATGCCTTACTAACAATACCAACCATAACATTCCCTGAAGTTGTAGGCAGACTTCAATAGAACACCCACTTTCTGCCATTAATAATACTGAAAATCGAACACTTTTTGTATTTTGTTAGCCTACAATTTCGCCACTTCTCCCACGTTATCAGTGGCAGTGCAAAGGTCACTTCAGCTGCATGTTTTTGGGCTAAAAGGGCACGATAAGAGGTGGAGCAAAGTTTGCAACACAGCTCCGCAACCACACCTCGCTACTGATTCGTTGAGGTAGCCCCGACTTCCGACTTGGGTACGGACGATGGTTATTGGTCTTTGTGGTGAACTACGTGTAGTGCTCCGCGGCACAAAACGTAGGTCAATTGGCTCGTTACCCCACCAGTATGCTAGTAGACGTCCGTTCTCGTCCGTGGCTCTCGCGCGATTGTCCACCCTACTACCCGAGTGCTCGAGACAACGTCATGTTTACTATGTAGATTACATATCACAAAAACTACACCACGGAAGGTTAGACCCTGCAGGAAGATGCTTCATATAACATCAGCTATCTGCCAGTAAAAGTCCCGTCAAAATCGGTCCAGCCGTTTCGCAGATTAGCCGGAACAAACAGACTGATAGACACACATTTATTCAATAAAGGCGGTAATTTTTTTAAATTACAAACCGACATTTTATCTTTACTTATTATTATAGATGTTTATATATTAATATGGTATTATAGACGTTTCAATTCGAGTCAAAAGAAGGAAATGAACCAAAGTAAAGAGTCTAATATCGGTTTCTGAGAGGTTTTTGCCGTGGGACGATAAAAACCAGCATAGTACGTAATCGTTATAAATACATCCAATCATTAACCCACAATACATTCTAAATTAAACGAATCAACCCTAATTTTAATACAAAGAGATAATACGCGAAATATTTTAATGAATTGATTTAATACTCAACAAGTAACAAAGCGGCATCAACGCTTGCATTGTTGACCTAATTTGACATTGTTGGTTTTACTGTTAACTAATGCGACGTTGCCATTTAGCATGTAGTGCATAAATAATGATGCATATTTAAACTTGTATCTGTTTACATTGCCCTCGTGATGGCAATGTTTTACACTAAACTGTAGAATCAACTAATTTATAAAAATCGATCAATACAATCCTTTTTCCATCTTTATTTTAGAACTTTTCATTGATATAGAAAACCATAATTATGATAGGGTACCTCGGGATGTAAAGGACCCAGAAGGAGAAAGAGAAGGAGAAAAGTATAGCTGGCAAGTATATAGAGTTAATCGTGCTATCCGAAGCTACCCGAAACAGTCAAATTTTCCCAATCTACCTTGAACCTAATTCTTTTATGATAACGTTGAAAATCAATTAAAGAAATTTGATTCTATTATTGTTGTTTGATGTGCTGGCGTTTGTACAGTCTCTTGTAAAGACAGCGTCATTAAGTAGTAACCCCTCTAGCGTACTCGGCCGGACTGTAGAGGGGTTAGCACATACTGACGCTGTCTGTACCTATGTCCGGTCCGCTACTGACATCACTGACGAGTTTAGTGTGGCTGTAGGCTTGCTTCATTGGTCCGCTTTGAGTCCTTAGCTCTTCCGGTTGATTATGACCGCTTTGACTTCGTCGAACATACAGGAAGAGCAATCTTGGTGCACGCTGTTTGTTGACGTGACGCCATTGTTCTTGTCGGTGAAGATGGGCCAAAGATCCAGAGAAGATTGAAGAAAGGAAAGAGATCGAAATATTACCGACTAGCTGTCCGGCGCAACTTCGTTTGCGTCACATTTTCCCCGTTTTCGCAACATTTTTCATTGGTGCTCCACTACTATTGCTCGCAGCGTGGTGATATATAACCTATAGCCTTCCTCGTTAAATGGGCTATTTAACACTGAAAGAATTTTTCAAATTGGACCAGTAGTTTCGGAGCCTATTCAATGCAAACAATCAAACAAACGATCAAATCTTTCCTCTTTATAATATTAGTTTAGAAATTCATCGGTAATACATAAACCTTGACCTTTAAACAGCTGACATTATCGATCCGCCTTAAATGAGCGTGGTGAGTCGTGGTGGGCATACCTAAACTGAATGAGAAGAGGCCAACTCCCTGCAGTGGGAAATATAAGGCTCTTCTTTCTTTATTGTGTGGTTGATGCCTTACTTGGTGACAGAGTTTTATTGCCGCTCATGGGCTTTGGCTTTACACGCCATTGAGAAATATTTCTCAGACACGTTGGTTTCCTAACGATAAGACGAATTTAACGCTGGTTAAGTTTACTAGAAAGAAAGAAAATTGTTTTTATTTGGCTTTAATAACACCTTAAAATCATACAAAATAAATAAACAAACAAGACAATAGACAATGCCAAAAGGGCCTCAGCTCAGCATAATGCCAGATGGCAACACAAGGTGTACCACCTGACGGTGATTTTCAGCTGCAGCTCACGAGTGCCATACGCTCGAAAACATAAACAAACACATATTTGAATCATTCTTTCGGTTTTTGATAGAAGTCGTTGAACATACACTGTGTCCGCGTAATTCAACTTTGATAAAACTAAAAACTCCAAAAACAAGACACGGAATTATTTGCTAAGATACGGACGGGCTTTGTAAAAAATCTTAAGTCTTTATTAACGATTACATATACAATCAGTCACGTGTTTGTAAAATCGGAGTTCCGCGTCCATTATAAGACCCAGGTTACATGCTTCGTAGACCCGTTCGATAGGCTGACCCATAATTTTACTAATAAACTTTCTGGTTTCAGCAAACCGAGCAGGCTACTACAAACAGAACATATTATCTGCCTCATAACGCATCTCACAATCGTAAGACCGATTTACACCATACGGGCACAAATCGATTGTCGTCGACTATCGTTACGGTCAACATCGGGCAATAATTTAGTTTCTTATCGAATGTCCGATCCGCTGAGTCAAATCCGTTCGTATTCTGCTATCCTACACGGCAAGAATATTGGGCTATTTTCTAGATATAAGATTTGAAAAGGGATTGGCTTATGCAAATATTTTGGTTGTACGTTTAGATAAAAGTGGTAGGAAGTATTTTGATATCGGAACGGTTGTTTGTTCAGGTTAAGAATATCTAAGAGATATTGTGCAAAATAGCAGGGTTTGGGAAGGTAGATCAGCAGTTGCCCCATCGCTCCTGGAAATATTGGTATTGACTGGAAGCCGACCCCAACGTAGTTGGAAAACGCTAGGCAGGTGATGATGATAATAATTGTGCAAAAGAAACCATAAAGGCAGTATTATGCTGGGAGTCCTATCTTTCTGTGATATCTGCAATATTAAGACCACAAATAATCTTGCTGACAAAAGTATTCATAATAAAAAGTAAGAAAAAATAGAAAAAGAACAAGCTTCCTTTAATCAAAGTTATTATGCCTTGTGACTGGGACTGTAGCTTCGGGATATTTTTTAATTTTTTGACTTTCAAAAGTGCTTGTAATGGTCTTATTGAAATAAATTCTTTGAGTTTAAGTTTCAAGCTAGACGATTTACACAAATAACAAAATAAAAACAGTAACAGAATGTGGGAAAGGCCTTTTAAACCTAATTTCACGTTCCGTTTCCTATACCATAAGTGCTAACCTGATAAAACGATGTAATTGTGCGAACTACCGCGCACATTAACAAAGTTATAACTGACCAACACTCAGCGTTTATTACCACAAACGCTTATGTAACATTTCTGTCGACCAAACGGCATTATTAACACCAAATGAGAAGCTTAGAATGTACACAAGTTCTCTCCTTCACTAAAAATGGTGTTGTAGAGTAGGTAGACCAGTAATTATATTATACCCACCCATTAGGTGAAATAAAAAGTCGTGAGGAAAGTTATGAATATAAATGTGGATGAGTATAAAAGTAGAGGAAGACCAAAGAAGCGATGGATGGACTCTGAACAATAAAGGTGTCTAATGAGATGAGAAGTATAAAAGAAGCAGACATGCTTCGCCGGCCCAAATAAATTGGGATAAGGCCGGGAGAATGATGATAGGTGTAACAAAAGGTATTTACAAGACCGATGAGAGTACAGAGTGGGAAAGAGATGGAGCTAGACGGCCTGTATGCCTCCGTCTCTTTTTCACTCTGGAATAGGAATGGAACAATAATGTTTTAAGACGTCATGGTACGGACGCAGATGTAAGAACATGGAGTGAGTAAGGTTCGTAGCAGGTGGAATTTTATAAATTCTACCTACTCTCATGCGAATAAGGCTTGAATTTATGTATGTATATTCTGGACGGTCTAACATTTAAACTGACCCAGAATTTGAAATCTTGACAAAACCAATCACTGCTGCTAAAAACGAATATCATACCAAGTAACTAGAATACAGACTCCTTTAAAAGGTAATTAAAACAAAATTCATAACATCTGCCAAAATCCAGTTTACAAATTGCCAAGAAATCGCTGACAAGCATCGTAGAAACTGCTTTCCTTAGTTTCCTTAAACAATTTGTATGTAATTTACATCCGATACGCAGTAACATGCACCCTAAATCAAGTGTTGGTGGACAGTCTGAGTTCTTGGCAACTAAACTAGGTACTGTGTACCGGTAGTCCTAATTTTGGAGGTGGCATTATTTAGTTCGGCCGTTATCGTTGCGTAAACGTGTAGTCTTGTCCACACTCGGGTGTATTCTGTAGTGTAATGTCAAAAATAAGCAATCCTACAGCACTTGATATGACTTTATAAATTGCTAATTAATTGCTTTCGCAATGGACATAAATTGTATGCGATAGAAACGAGTACTAATTACGTGATGAAGTGAAGACGTTTCACAATGTTTTCGTTACCTTTGTGGTAGTGCAAATAAGGCATATAGGTTAATTTTATTTTATAACACAAAACAGCACGGAACAGCAAACATCTACAATATATAATATAAAAAAGAGATACACTTAACATTGGACAATATTGTAGCCAACAACGCTGTTCACAGATTAACTGTGGAATATAGTAATCAATTTAAACGCTAATAATGCATGGGCTACGGGACTGTTCGAAAGAGATACCGTGGCCCTGGAACACAAAGGGCTAAGAAGGAACATGGATGGGTTTTAGTCAGTCAAGTCTGACACTCCCTTCCGCTCCGCCCAGAGCGGGAGAAGTCATTTGATGATTTCCAATCCGAAAAAAGGGTAATAATGCATACTAATAAAATAAAAACTAAACATCCCGAACTACCATGTTTATCTGTACGTATACACATCAATCAAGAGAGATACGTTAAGGATTATTTATAATTAAGACAAGTAAACTAACAAGCTGGCTTAAATTGCAACTCACTAGTGTCTATTTTAATGTCGCCTGTTTATACAGGGTGCAATGGCACACTTTTCAAAGCCGTCAACTAAGTATTCTGTACATCAAACTGAACACTGCGCAAATATTATTGTTGGGAAACGGCTTTTTTCCTGGTGTAAAAAATCGCAGTTCATGGTAGCGTTAAATGTGATGCACTCAAAACATTGACTGGGGTCATGGAGGTATACAGGGTGAATTTTTTCAAGTGGGCGTGGATGGCTTAATCCGAAACCATGAGGAGTAGCGAAAAACACTCAAAGGAGTTACGAGCCCGATTTTGATAAAAATAGTAAAGTTATAACATTCAAAAGTTGTATATTTTTTTAACGTGAAGAGTTATTGGAATTTTTGACGTTCAATAACTCCGTAATTAAAAAATATCGCAATAACGGGTTGAACAAGTGCCTTTCGGCTTCGCTAGGGAAGTTTTACACCCGTTATTTTGACTTAATATTTTTTTATTTCAGATGATATTATTTTACTGTAATTTTACGAAACTAGGCGATTAATAAGTATTATTAAATATTCTGAACATTGAATAATACTAATTAACTGCTTATGAGACTTTAGGAAAATATATTACTTAGTAATAACAAAAGCATTTTATGCTAATAGAAAGTTCCGTAGTTTGTTTCTACTGAAAGTTTGAAAGTAGTTTGAGCAAAGTGATTGGGGCTAATAGGTAAATAAGTGATGTGTACGTTGAAGATATTTTAGAGGCCGTAAATATTAATGAGCCAGTCTGTATTGTCTATAAAATATTAGGTAAAGACAGTTTTATTTTCCTGAGATAGTTTTATTGTCGCCTTGAGCTTAATATAACCGTATTTAGCTCAAGGCTACAATAAAACTATCTAAACAATAAAAATGCTTTTACAGCGTGAAAGGGACATAGACGATTGCCAGGTATGCAGTATATCATTCCGAACACATATAACTTTAAATTCAATCATTTAAATAGAAACGAGCTTTTTCCTACCAAGTGCAATACCTACACGTTCAAATGAAATGGAACAGCAAATTTGAATTCGTTCGTTGGTGTGTTGATGGGATTCCACTCCGTATTTATAAGAGTCCAATCATTTAAAAAAAAAAAAAAACATAAAAAAAATTCTGACGCGTAGGCACAACATAGCGTATGCCCAACTTAATTTAACAAATTGGACCAGCATTTCATCGCTTTAATTTTACTAAGTCAGAAAATACCGCATGGCTGTGCTAACTAAACAGGCATTGTTAGGCCAGACCCGTATTTCAAATGCTAAGGCCTCTCTACCAAGCAGACCAATAAAATTCTGTCCTAAAATGTCAGCACTATTTCGTTTCGAGCTAGCGCTTGTACCTACTTTTCTTCGGAATAGATTGCCAGTACTTAAATTGTGTGGATAGACTGTAGAGGGATAAAGAAAGTTATGTGGGAACTGGAATGGTTGAAAGCTATGTTTGTGGGAACGAGCGTAGGTTATTAACTAAACGAAGCTATATGGAGGTAATCCCCATAAAGGAAAAAAAATAATTAATTTTCTTTCTTCTTCTTCTTCTTTCTAAAGAAATTTATATTATTAATAAATGATCAATAAAAATATGGTTAAAATATAAAATAAAAAACATACATCATCATCTCATCATTTCAGCCCAAAAGACGTCCACTGCTGGACATAGGCCTCCCCCAAGTGTCACCACATTGACATTTTGGGGGGTTTTGCAATAATCGCCACGCTTGGCAGGTGGGTTGGCGATCGCAGTACGGTTGTTACAAAAGCACCGAGAACGCTGCTGCCCATTCTCTGGCAAACTCCCTTAGTCACCTCTTGCGACACCCACGGGAAGATATAGGATGGTGCTATTTTTTACGTCCGACACCATACAGAACAAGAAAGAAAATTAATTAATTTTAATAAAGAAATTTATGTTATTAATAAATGATTAATAAAAAATATGGTTAAAATATAAAATAAAAAACATACATCATCATCTCATCATTTCAGCCCAAAGGACGTCGACTGCTGGACATAGACCTCCCTAAGTGTCGCCACATTGACATTTTGGGGGGTTTTGCCGTAATCGCCACGCTTGGCAGGTGGGTTCGCGATCGCAGTACGGTTGTTACAAAAGCACAGAGAACGCTGCTGCCCATTCTCTGGCAAATTCCCTTAGTCGCCTCTTACGACACCCACGGGAAGATATGGGATGGTGCTATTCTTTACGTCCGACACCATACAGAGAGAAACATACAATTCTAATTAATTCTTAAACGGCACAAATACAATAATTTAATTGGTAATTATGTATTTGAGCCGTTTGGGGTTGAAACACTAGGGCCATGGGGCCCGAGTGCCCATCTTGTGTTTCGGGATATCGCCAAGCGGTTGGTCGACGCTTCACGGGACCAGAGGGCTAGCCTCTTTTTTGGTCAAAGAATCAGCATTGCCATCCAACGTGGCAATGCGGCCAGCCTTCTGGGCACTTTTCCTGTCGACAGCGATGTCGGCGAATTTTTTGACGCCCTGTAATTTTGATACTTGTACATATTTTATTTTTATTTTATATTTATTTGTAGTTTGTAAATAATGTACATATTTAATATACAGTTATTCTAATTATAAATGAATGAATATATATAAAAAAAATCAAGTCATATAGTAAATGGCGCATTAACAGTACTATTCTTTTTTAAATACATACATAACTTTAACCCTGTAATTCAGGGCTGTACCTAGAGTACACCCACATTTCGCCAGTTATGTTAAAGTCCCATGTAATAGGGGGTGAGACTACGAGTATTGCCAACAACTGGGTACAAAACTACACTCCTTGGCTACTACTGAGAATATTCTTGATGGAAAAACCCAATAACACTTTGCCCGACTCGGGAATTGTATCCAGGACCTCTTGCTTTAACCAACATGTTTTCTACATTATTATAGTTTATCGTTGCTCTATCTTCTGCTCTAAACGTTATCCAAGTAAGATACCTACAGGCTCTATCAATGCCTATAAATTAAATCTGCCCAAACTTCAGATCTTTGATCCAACTTACGCAAATGTTCGCCCATATCTTTTCAATCTCCCAAAATGTTCCACATAAAAGCCGCTGTTGAAGAGGCCTCTAAAGCTAAATAGAGATGACAAGTCTATTGGTCAAGTTAGGATATTTTATCAAGATAGCCTTTTGTGTGGTCTAGGTTTGAAAATCAGATGAGAACCACTGTTAAGACTGAACGAAACAAGTGTAATATATAACACTTTATTTTGTGCCCATTTTAAATCCAGACAAGAAACTATCAGTAAAACCTTTTTCTTATTTCTGAAGACTTTTCAGCTTAATTGTTTTTCAAATTCAGCCTCTTAACGGTCTAAAGCAGACCTTTTTGCCTTGATTTTTCTTTTGTTTTCTCTATCAAGATGAATTGAATTTCATTATCTTTTTGCTAATAGCTATTGGACCCAACGTTTTCTATTAAATGGTTGGATCCAATTGATGCGGGTAATATCTGATAGAATTACCTCCATTAGTGCTTACAAGGGTAATTGGATTATTACCTTGCAGATAAGAAAGAAGCCATCGGTGTTTTATTTTTTCATCGAAAAAGATTGAACTAAGCTCGGATTAAACCACAATCAAACTATGTAAACCAATCGATGTTAAATTTCTTACAACACGTAAGACAAAAATAGAAACTTTACAGGAGAGTGCAAGAAATAAATAATTGTACCTACCGTAAAATGGAGTGAATAGGGAGGGACACGGTAGTGAATCGGGACGAAACTTTGAAAGCCATTTACACGTTATTTCAATATTATTGGAAGCCTAAAAATACTCTATTAGAATAGAATAGAATAAAACTTAATTGTACACCAAAAATTAAACACAACGGGCTTACAAAACAATTTCTTTTTTCTGTTGTTTATTAAATTAAAACAGAAATGATCCCAATAGCTTTTTAGTTACGAATTATTTCAACGATGAGATCCCATTCATAGTTTTGTCCTTATTCTCGTTCGCATCCCTATTCACCCCGTGCAATGGTAATTGTTAATGATACAATAAAATTTTATAATTTGTTTCAAAAAGAGAAAAAAACGGTGCTTGTTTCTGATTGGCTGAAACAACGCATCTTCCAATTCTCTACTAGTAAACGGCAACCAGAATCCAAATGTCAAAACCGCCAAAAATTTATTTACGTGGTGTTGTACGTGAAAACTTGAAACTTCAACGACGCAATGTCAATTTATATTCCAATCATCGGCGAAATTATTATGAAGTATTGCACAAACTTTTGACCACTGAATTTGATCACTTGTATTTTTAGTGCCAAACCAAATAGAGGGGTCGACGGAAACCTAAGCATATGCATGTTACGTCATTCATACATGTCGCCTAGATCGTTGACCTCACCACCTAGATTTATAACTAAAACTAGCAGTAGAGCTTCTGAAGAAACGTAAATATTTCAAGAGCTTTCTTTACTGGAAATATTTTTCTTTTCTTTTCTTACGAACATTTTTATAGCTGGAATTATATGCATTAGATACGTAATGGGTTTTACGTGAGGTTTGAAGTTGCACGTTTTATGGGATTCTACATTTGTTTCCTTTATTGTTACTTTTATACCTATCTCGTTGGCCAGAGTGCACGTATACGTATAAGTGTAAATGCCGCGAGTTTTTTCGATAGTCGATTTGCTTCAAAGATGTTATTTTGTTACAAAATCATATAAAATTAAGAAATATTTCTGCATTATAAGCAGATAATTATGCCTTAGTTATTTGCACAAAGATAAATTATATTGTTCCTGAAAGTTGGCAATCACAAAAAAAAAAAAAAACTTTTTTGTTTAAAAAAACAGTGCCCAACACTAGGTATTTCTCCTGTATCGTGGGTGCCTTTACAAACTTGTAAACTCACACACAAACAGCCAGACCTGGAACAACTATCTGTAGGCTATACGCTCAACCACGGCGCCAACCGTGCCGTCAATTATATTAAAATTGGCACATTCAAATTCACAATAAAACAAACGCAGATTGTATCATCTTGCGGTGTGCACATCAATTTCCCTTTTCAATTATAACAAACACACGATCCACAAACTCCCTTAATAATAAATATTAACTGTACCTACACAATCGAATTTCGTTCAAGGAAAGGGAAAGCTTAATATAATAACAATGCGTTTGACATGTCAAACATACGTTGTTAACTCGAAGGAACATCGTGATATTTGCTCCGTATAACCAAATCACGGCATATTTAATTGACGGAAGCCAAATAGAGGTTTGTTTATTTCGAACGGTTTTGGGATCACCAAAGTGTACCGCGGCTTGGCTGTTCGGGATTTGATTTTGGTTTTGTGTGAAAAGGAACGCAGCGGCAATAATAATTTAATTGTGTATTAATACAAGAAGTTGTTTTGTATCCTCGCCAAATTCAAGGAGGTAACTATGCTAATGAGTCTCGACCCGAATCAATAATAAAATGGGTGAGTAATTTTTAATTTTGAAAATCGGTAAGTTTGGTCCACACTTACCTATTTTCCCGTGTTTTTAACACGGCCCGTCTAATCCTCGCGTTTTCACAAATACAAACAATCTCAGACGTTTATCCGATAATTTCTTTTCCTAAACCACGTCAAAGGGGTTATTCTGATATACTGACCAACTTAAACAACCAAAAAAATCAGCGTTTATTAATAATTAACTGGGTATCGTAATTTATATATTTTGTGACAATCTCCTGAATTTTGACGAGGATGCAAAACTATACCTTGTATAAAGTGAAACTTTGACAAAGTTGAAACTTACTGCCCAACTAGTGTTAAAGCAAAAAAATAACTAGATGTTGACGTTTTATTACGTGCCATTCATCCTTAGCCGAGGAGGATGAAAAATTCCTGACGGAAAAATCCAGGTGCGCCTTGTCCTACATGGGAATCGAACCCCCTTGCTCAGCAGCCGTGCTGGCAACCAGTAGATCAACTAGACTAAATAAACAAAAAAAAAATATGGTGATTCTTGAATTAAAATAAGTGAAACTGCTGAATCCTGTAATGAAATGGATAAAACAACAACAGGCTACGCCCATCAACGTATCAGGCAAGCAAGCAATTTTCCTTTTGACCATTTATTGAAGTAGTCATTGGGGACCCATGTCCAACGCTATACGGCCTGATAAAATTATAATAAATACAGGGTTACTCAGCGATGGATACAAAAAGACCTCATGACTTGATATTTAGTACGTATTTAAAGTATCGTCACTTTTGGTACTTAACCAAATAAAGCTCTATCATTACCGCTGCGACTGGATATTGACCATGTTTACTATTTGTTTTGAGTTCCCGATATTTTGGCGCTGTTGCAAGCACCATGATCACGGATATACTGCAGTTATTGCGGGTAGGCGAGCAGACAAATCTCTTTCTTGTTCGTTTTTTTTTTGCGCTCGGTATCGGTTCGGTTAGTGACAGTGTTATAGACCATGTCCGTTTAAAAACTTATATAAAATAAAAGCTCTTTTAATCCTAGGTTGACGACTCCAAACTTTTCGCAGAAGGTTACATAAAACATAAATATCAGCACAACGGGTAGGTTTGCCCTTTTCCGCAAGTTGCTTCCTTCAAAGTTTTCGGGAAGATATATGGTCTGGTCCTATTTGTTTTGTCGACCTTACTTTTTTTTATAAATAAAAAACTTCCAAGGGTGTAATAATTCCAGTCGTATATTATGCCGCCCCAAAATGACGATGTGGAAAAAAAAAACTAAGTGGGAATGACGTGTTCAGTTATTCATAGATTCTGTAGGCCAGAATTATCCCCTAGATGGCTGTTCAGCAAATTAAAATAAGCTTTAGCGAGTGAATTTTTCAGCGATAAAAATAACTTCTTCTTGGGAACAGTGCGTAAATCATGAAGCAATTGTAAAACTTTTTTTATTTCTGCATTTTTCTCGATGGTGAAAATATTATGAGTGTAACACATTTAAGAGAGGAACAATCTTTCGTTTTATGTCATTATGAATTATAGCTTTGTGATTTCTTCATTTTAGATTGATGCTGATTTTTTCTACAAAAATCTGAAAGCAAATATTATTTATACTGTAAAGTAGGCTGTTGTACAAATAGGTACCTCACGGTATGTTAAATTTATAGGGTTTCTTTTCATCAAAATATACCTGAAGTTTTCAAGGGGAAATTATACTGAGTAATTTTAATCGACACATTATTAAGTGGCTAATAATTGCTGAGACGGAGTCAAATAATTACCTTCTGAATTTTAGATGGAACTTAAAGAATAACCCAAGGCTATCTGAAGGGACATCTACATTCTATATCCATAAAAAATCAATATGAAATCACGGGTTCACAACTTATAAACCAGTGTTATGGGTTACCCTACCGAGAAAGGGTTACCCTACTAGTTTTTACTACGCGAGACCTCAAGTGAACTACATAAAATAGTCGTAAAAATAATCTAAATAATTATGAATCCAGTTAATATGAGTCTTAATAGCTTTCGTCACTTTACCTGGAATAAATTATTATTAAAATAGCCTGACAATATTATTCTATTAACCCACTTAGGTAGTGACGTCACGAAGTAGTAAACACTTTTACTCACTAGTATTATAAAGTTGTTTACGGTATTTGTGTTTTGTTTAACGGTGCGGCGAAGTTATTTAGCGCTGGGAATGGTAATTTATATTACCGAGCGTATGAATATTTTGCCGAGTTATGCTTGGTATGCTCGGAAAGAGTTTGCATTTGTTTTCTTTTATTAGATTGCTAAAGGTTAGCTAACTAGAACGATGTATCTATTTTTTGTAACTTCTATCGTTTTTAATTTTTCAAGAGTCTCGATTTATTTTTCTCTCCAAAAATGAACGCTTTCCTCTCTCGTTTCAGAACTATTTTTCAATTTGAAAAATTTAAATTTCTCTTTGGCTCTCTCGAATTGATTTGAAGCATACCTTTAAGCTCACAAAACTACAAAATATAGGCTTCTTTATTACTAGATCCAGGTGAAATAAAGAAGTGTTAATTTAATTTTCTTTTTATAAACTGAAATTGAGGAAAAGGATATGTCCAGAAATTGACTACTGTAACCTGTGTTTTGAAAATAAATAATGGAAAAAGTTTTTTTTTTTTAATAATACCACTTATATCTAAACTAATATTATAAAGAGGAAAGATTTGATTGTTTGTTTGCATTGAATAGGCTCCAAAACTACTGATCCGATTTGAAAAATTCTTTTAGTGTTATATAACCCATTTATCGAGGAAGGCTATATATCATCACGCTACAACCAATAGGAGTGGAGCAGGAATGAACAATATTGCGAAAACGGGGAAAATGTGATGCAAACGAAGTTGCGCCGGACAGATAGTGTTATTAAAAGTGCGAAAGTTTGTGAAGATGTTTGGATATCTGGATGTAAAGATGTTTATCTACTTCGGTTTCGTTATATTCGAATTACAAAATGGACAGCGGTTTTATTATGATACCCATAACGACAAAAGTTGCATTATGATTCGCATAATGCAACTTGTACACACTTGAACATACAGCCTGGTACCAATAATATTACTTCGAAATCGAGATAATGAAAATGATGTTTTTAAAAATGGAACAAGTTTAGAACAAAAGTATCGTATACTATTTGGCTGTTGCGGCTACAAGATCTTTGCCTTATACTTATTAAAGACTGAATAAACAAAATAAAAAAAGTGGACGTGGGAAAAAATTTCTGAGTGAAATTTTATTAAAAATGTCTTCAACATCAAGTGATATTGAAAATACTCCACCAGATATAACAAATAGAGCAGTTGCGGCTACTAATAATTGACTACCAAAATCAAGACATGTATATGAGAAATGTTATGAAACCGAAGTACATAAAAATATTTATTTGTCTATATCTGTGTTTTATTCCTTCCTTCGTAGATAAAATCTTGTATGCAACTCTACGTTATTGGTCTTTTAATGACTCGTGCCCACCTATTTCGGTACGCGCTACGCTTGTACCGAAAATGGCACTCGTATTAAAAGACCGTCCAGTACGTAACGTAACAGTTGCATAAATAGCTATTGTTTGCTACACTTTCACGCAAACCTCTACTGAATGGATCTGTATGAAATTTGGTACAGGGATTAATAATAGTCTGGAATACACATAAATGATAAATGATGTTTATTTTGCAAGTAGGTTTTTACAAACACTTTTACACGTAATTTTTTGTTTAAACTAGATGGGGTCGGTGTTTCGTACCTGACTGCTCTGAGAAGAAACAGCTGAAACAAACTCAGCGGTCACAACTCACATGAGGACTATGCAGATACGTGTCTGAAATGGTCTTTTGAAGAAAGAAACACACAGATTTGAGTGGACCTGTCCAGTCAGTGCAAGCATTTGTCAGTTATCGTGTAGCTCGACTTATAACTCAAGGACTCATAACTCTTTCTATCCCGGTAGTACGGTCTTGTGGGATAATTACTGAAAAAATAAAAAACGCAAGTGTAACCGTGGGTATGAGCTAGTATAACATAACACAACACCAGTTTCTCCCGATGGGTTAGGCAAAGCTGGTGTCATCATTATCATCTGCCTAGCCTTTTCCCAAACTATCTAGGGGTCGGCTTCCAGTCTAACCAGATGCAGCTGAGTACCAGTATTTTACATCAAGCGACTGCCTATCTGACCTCCACAATCCAGTAACTGGGTAATACGATACCTCTTAGTAAGACTGGATGTCAGACTTGGCTTCTGACTGCTCGTAACGACTGTCAAAGGTCTACAAATGACAGCCGGGACCACAGCTTAAAGTGCTTTCCGAGGCACGGAGGAAACTCGGTATATAATTATCGTCACCCATCTACGAAACAACCTCGGCAAGCACGGCTTAACCTTAAAGATCGACCCGTGCGGCTGTTATTATTTAGACAAAGCTGGTGTATTCATAGTAAAACTACATTTGGCTGAAAACTCTGAAACTTACTAAGTTTAAACCTGAAACCTGCTTACAAACAGATTCTATAAAGGTTCAGGGACTATGCGACACCGCCAGTAAATAAAAAAATCTAAAAACAAACGAGTAGCTAATTACGAATCGTAGGTATGCGAAAAAGGTGGATCCTAAACAAACAAGCCAAATGTGCTAAGGACGGTATGTAGTGTTTTAGCCAGTAATAATCTGACATAACCTTCCATTGGGCGAAAATGCCAATGAGAATTTGTCAAAAAAGAAAAAAATGTGTGCTTGATCTTTGTCTTACCTTGATACAGAATAGTCATACAATCTATTTTCATGGGTGTTCTACTAATATAGATAATGAAGCGACCCTGATGTTTCTATCATACACCTTTATACAAAAAGTGTGTATTCGTAAAGAAACTACTCATTAAGGAAGCTCTGTAAGTCTGCAATTAACTTGCTAAACGCGAGTCCCAACCAAGCGTTTCGGTACAAATTAAGCTTTATTTTAATTTTAAATACACGTCTATTTTCTTCATTATACATGGTTTCAATGATACCGATCCTGAAAAATTGAATCAGCAGTAATTCATTCATTCACTCACTGACAGAAATAACGAAGGAATAGAATCATACTATATTTTGGCAATACTACTACTACTATATTTTTTTTTACTATATTTTGTGTTTGAGAGCAGCGGTGGCCCAGTGGTGGTAGCCCCGACTTACGAGCAGTAAGCTGTGGGTTCAAACCCAGGCAGGCGCATTACTTTGTGTAATTTATTTCATCACCACTGCCCTCAAAAACGGTGAAGGAAAACATCGTGAGGAAACCGGCATATCCTAGAATTAAAAATTCGAAGACATGTGACATCTACCAACCCGCACTGGGCCCGCGTGGTGGATTACAGCCCACTCCCTCTCATAGAGAGGAGGCCTCTGTCCCAGCAGTGGGAACATTATAGGCTGATGATGATGATGATGATGATGATATTTTGGCATCACTTGGAGCCCTTTTATTGTTTTTTTTTTTCTAAATCTCAGCATATGCCAAAATTCAAAATCAATTGGCCTCGTTTAGGACCAATTCAGTGTAAGTAATAACTAAATAAATTTATCAACAACCAAAATTAAATAAATAAATTCTTAATCAACTAAGACAACAATAAATATATATATTTTTTAATGTTTTTTGTTTTATTTTTAATCATATAATTGCATTTTTTAACCTCTGTGAGTCCAACAAATACTTTATCAAAATATATTTTGTCATTTAAGAGTTCCTCATAATATAACGAAGGTAAGCACTGCGAAACGAGCTTTGACAATTCATCTCCTAAATGTGTATAATTATAAATGTTTGTAATTTTTGCCTAAAAAAAATATCATCAAGCACAAAGTTGGTTATGTATAATTTAGTAAATGTTCTAACAAGGAGCAACAGTGTTAACTGTTTCTAGTACTTTTCTGTTAGTAGTAGTTTCTATCACATACTCTTTATGAGGATGGCTAAAATAAAATAAAAATCCTTCTGCAAAGGATTAACCATCGCATGTCATCGTTACTGGCAAACAGGACCACGTTTGTAACGGGATAAGAGAGTTTGCCTGTCGAGAGGATTCTAGACGAAACCTATTTTGAAACAGACTTTAAACGATGATTTGATAATTTTTCTAAACGAAAGTGTCCTTTTACTTTAGGACTAGTTTTTTTTACTTGGTGTAGGGAAGTAAACTGATGACCAGGTCCAAGTAGTAGGAAAGAGTTGGATACGGGAGGTCCAAGACTTGGTGAAATGGCTAGCAATGGAGGAGAATCAGCATTGGGTGGAAGCAGGTTAGCAAAAACAGAGAGGAGTTGGGTGAACTGCGCCATGACTCAATTTAGTATGTAAGTATTTTTTACTGAAAGTAATATGTATTGTATAAGAGCTGCAGTGTAATGAAAAAGTATACTGTTACGTTTTGATATCACACTAAATTCGTAGCTAAAACTTATTGAAATTTGTCGAAAATCACTAACACTGACATACAACTAAAAAGGAACAAATATAAATTCTATCTCCTAAAATGGCTTTATCGTTTTTGTTTGTTTGCCAAAAATGTTTGAGTATTTACAAAAACTGTGAGCAAACTGGCAACCTTTTATATTTTTTTACAAAAAATATTTGTAACCTTATATTAATATTCAGTTTAGTTTAAGTAAAATACCATTTTACTAATCGAGATAACCATTTTCAAGATAATAAGTAACGGTTAAAGCCTCCCCCCCACTGTTATCAATGACCGGCTCTTTAAACCGGCTAATAACTGTACTTCCACAAAGCTTTCTTATCTCAACGGTCCATTAGTTACCGGCGCTTAACGTTTAACGTTCCCGTCTGAAATAAAACCTAGTACCGGTTCCAAAAGTGGTACAACTTAAACCTATTTTATTACCAAGTAAAAGGATTTTACCTGTGAAATGTATTATTGAGAAAACATATAACACGAGAATTAAACACAGACACGTTCACAATTTAGTCACTACACAAAGTCGAATCGAGTCACTCGGTTCCGACTTGTCCCGACTGTAGTACGGTTGGGTCGAGTCGTAGCGGCGTAGCGGCGTAGCAGCGTAGCGCTACACGTCCGACGCTCTACGACGTCGCGGTGGCACTGGCTACGCGGGCGCGCTACAATCCTCGAGTTACAGTTCGGATTATTGCTCGTAGCACAGATTCTACAATCAATAGCTTTAGATAAAATAGTGTATTAATTTTAACAAAATTCTTTTGAATTCTCGTTTCAATAAATGTATTTACTGAATAAATGCTTCGGTCTTAACGTTCGTTGGTATTGCTTTTATAAGGTAAAATTAGAATGAATGGTTGACTTTATTCAAATAGATATTATTTTTTGTTTGTAATAATTGAGTGTTAATTGGCTATTGACGCTTTTGAGGGTTTATTAATATGTTTGATGATTCGGTATTTATTTTCATTCATTGTTTTGTCTAAAATTCCAAAGAAGCGTTAGCTAGGTAATTATTAACAAAACATAAATTCTAATGGTTTAATAATTTGCATCAAAATCGTTTCATGAAACCACGCATCAAAAACCTTAGTATTGGTGAGAAATCTTAGTAAGATTTAAGTGACTATAGGAAGCATAAAGGTTCAATTGTTTAAGAATAGATACAGACAGAAGAGCAGCAGTGGCCCAGTGGTGGCAGCCCCGACTTACGAGCAGTAAGCCGTAGTAATGCACCTAAGCAGGTGCATTACTTTGTGTAATTAATTTATTTCATCACTGCTGCTCTCTCTTATAAATGGTGAAAGAAAACATCGTGAGGAAACTGGCATGTCCTAGAACTAAAAATTGGAAGACATGTGACGTCTACCAACACGCACTGGGCCCGCGTGAAGGATTACAGCCCACATTCCCTCTAGTAGAGAGAAGACCTGTGTCCCAGCAGTGAGAACATTATAGGCTGATGATGATGAGATGCAGGCAGCAGCTCTCTATTATTTCCTTCTAATATTATTCTATTGATTTGCGACACTTTCCTATGATGTGAGCCATTGTAGCACTATAAACCTTTCACCGTAGTATGGTGCGAGTGACATTAAATGAATGACGTTCTTTT
The DNA here is from genome assembly GCA_949152445.1 of Cerastis rubricosa. NCBI lineage: Eukaryota > Metazoa > Arthropoda > Insecta > Lepidoptera > Noctuidae > Cerastis > Cerastis rubricosa. The sequence goes on along the minus strand of OX424542.1, from coordinate 7,593,264 downwards.
TCAATCTTGAACGTTACTCTGATTTACAATCATGACTAAATATTTTAGTCATGATTGTAAATCATCATCTGCCTAGCCTTTTCCCAAACTATCTTGGGGACGGCTTCCAGTTCAACCTGAGTACCAGTATTTTACAGGAAGCGACTGTCTATCTAACCTCCACAACCCAGTAACTGCTAATACGATACCCCTTGTTAACACTGGATGTCAGAGTTTTGGCTTCTGACTACTATTAACGACTGTCAAAGACCTACAAATGACAAATGGGACCAACGGCTTAACATGCTTTCCGAGGCACGAAGGAAACTCGGTATGTAATTATAGTCACCCATCCGCGGACCAACCTCGGCAAGCTCGACTTAACCTTAAAGATCTACCCGTGCGTCTGTTATTATTTAGGCACGAGCTCCTCCTGCATCCTGAATACCATAGTCTTTAAATACGGAATCAGTAATTTATTGAAAAGGAACGGTTCATTTAATGTCGCCTGCACCATCCTACGGCGAAAGGACTTTACCTAGAACCATAGGACACTCAGTCTGTTGTTAACTTGTAATTATTATTGACAGCAACGATTTTTGATCAGTCCCGCTTTTTTGTTGGTGCTAACCATAGATTTTCTGTTTTTTCAGTATGTCTTTAATGGGTTTCCGTCGATATGGTGCTTATATTAGTTATTTAATTTGATAATTTGTGTGAACGTGGACGATACGGAAGGTCGAATGCATATGTCAAAATCGTAGCGTAGTGGCGTGTTCTACAGTTTCTGATTTTGATTTTATGTAATGTGCTTATGAGAGTACTTACAACAATTTATACAAATAAATAAAATTGAAATGTCTGTTTGCAATTTTAAAATAACGGATTTTTACTGAATACATTTGAAAGTATACATGGTTCATTAACAAAAAAAGGTTTTTTTTTTGGGTGCCTGTCTATTTGTCTCGTGTTATCTCCGAAAGAGCTAGATCGAATATGACGAGACTTTTGCTGGCATATTATTTTACAAAAAAAGGGTTAGGGTACGGTGCAAAAAAAAAGACGATAAAATTTATATCCAAATCAGATTCAAATAAGAAAGTAATATTTTTATAATAATTTCACCGCAATAATTTAATATCTAGTAACCAATATGAATTATTAAAACAGTTTTCAATTACGTTGCCAGGCAATCAATTTCCTATTTGTGTATATTGAATATTGAATTGCACACATGACACGAAAAATCATCAAAAGAAAATCTGTTCTGGTGTAAAAACAATTTATACGAAGTTACGGTTCCGTTGAACCGTAACTTCGTATTAACCTCGCGTTTCCGGTATTTTTTTTTTAAACCGTTTTTTTTTCACCTCAAATTTGCGGGTTGACCCAAACGAAGAGATTTATTTTTCCTGTTGATGCATGGGTCAACTATTATTGATTATTTGATTGATTATTGGGGTTAGCTAAAACATTGAACTGTTCGTTTTGCACACGTGTGGACTTTGTACATCATGACGTTTGTAATTCCCGAAGGGTTAGGGAGAGATGTACCTAATAGTACATCTAAATTTCGCCAGTTACATTTGAGTATGTTGTAACAGGGGGCGAGCCTATAGGAATCAACCGACAACAATTTCAGATTCCTTGGATGCTACTAAAAAAATCCTGATAGAAAAACCCAATAAGAGCGTTTACGCCTTACGGCATTTCATACAATCTTTCAAGTCCTTATTTTCCGAAATAACTCAACCGATTTTAATGGTACTGCATACGCAAAAGCAGGATATCATAGGTACAAATAGTTACTAAAAGCATTTTCGAAATGTCTTAAAAAAAAAATAACTGGAAATTTCTGTTACTATAGATAACTATCTACACACATCAAAAGTGTCTAGGGATCAAGCATTTTTATGCGGATTTCTTGAGATTGAGATGTGGCTTTGTAATAAATTTATGATTTTATAAATTTATATGGATCCTTTTTGGTGCATTTCATAATTTGAATCAGGAACTGTGAATCAAATTCGAGTAAAAGATGAAAATCAGCTGTCAATATTTTCCCTATAAAAACATACAACGCATTGAAGACATTATTAGTGCTACTGTTTCCCTACTACTGATTAAAACCAACGTTATTATGGAGCGGCGACGTCATTTAAGCAGGGAAGAAATGCTCAGAGCCGTGGGAATGATAGAAGCTGGTTCCCGGCAACGTACTGTGGCTTTAGCTCTGAATACAAGTCAGAGTGTTATCAGTCGACTTTGGACACGTTACCGAAGCACTGGTACCGTGGCTGAGCGCCATGGAGGACGGTATCGCTGCACCACACGGAGACAAGACCGATACATTCAAATCTTAACTCGAAGAGCTCCAACAATAACCGCCATGATGTTAGCCGTGACGCTTCATCACTCTTCAGGGAACTTAATTAGCGACCAAACAGTCAGAAACCGCTTGCATGAAGTGAACCTTCATTCCCGAAGACCGCTACGGGTACCACCTATAGCAATGCACAATCGTAGGATTCGATATCAATGGGCTCTTGAACACAGAAATTGGGCAGAAGAACAATGGCGTTTCGTGTGCTTTTCTGATGAGTCTCGTTTTGGTATGAGACCGGATACAAGACGTATACGACACTGGAGAACCCCTGGACGCCAACAGCGATTAAAATCCTGCCAGGAAGTCCATCCTTATAGTGGTGGAACCATCATGGTATGGGCGGGTATTTGGATCGGCGGAAGAACTGAGTTGATTTGGATCAGAGGCAACCTCAACGCTCAAATTTATGCTGAGACGATTGTATCAGACGTCATCGTTCCTCTACAAGTGCAAATCGGTCCCTTATTTCAGTTAATGCATGATAATGCACGACCGCACACCGCAAGAGTTGTAAGACAGACTCTCGCCGCAGCTAACATCAATGTCCTGCCCTGGCCTGCTCAGTCGCCAGACTTGAACCCGATTGAGCATGCATGGGATATGCTACAGAGAAGAGCTCTGCCGAATATGGAGGGTATCCAGTCGCAAGAAGACCTTTTTTTGTTGTTGCAACGAACATGGGCGGCCATTCCACAGCGTGATTTGGATGAACTCATTTTGAGTATGCCAAACCGATGTTCTTGTGTTGTTAGTGTTCGCGGTAGAAACACGGATTATTAATTGTTTAAGTTACCCAATAAAATGTTAAAGAAAACTGTTATTTCAGTCTTTTTTTCGAACTTTAATGTTAGTGGTTCAAATGTCAAAAATCCCTTTATTAGAAAATGGCAAATTTCTTTATTAATGCAAAGGTGACTTGGTTTATCGTTACTGTGACAAACGAAAACACTTTATTTGATGAATCCTTAAAGAAAATTTTAATTAATATCAATCAGGAGAAAAGTTATTGCAAAAATATATGTTGATCCCTAGACACTTTTGATGTGTGTATTTCTGGTCTATTTAGCTGTAACATTATTTTTCGAAAATGTTTTTAGTATCTTTATAGACCTATGTTTCCTGCTTTTGCGTTTGAAGTTCCATTAAAATCGGTTGAGATATTTCGGGAAATAAGGACTTGAAAGTTTGTATGAAATTCCGTAATGTATAAACGCTCTTAACTATTTGCCCAATCTGGGAATCGAACCCAAGACCTCATGCTCAGTAATTGCGCTTACAACCACAAGGCCAATGAGGCAAACGTTATCCATGTACAATCTGCAAAGGAGATAAGTAACCAAGTTCTCATACTACTAGTATGAGTACTACTACTACTTGGTTACTTATCTCCTTTGCAGACTGTACACGAAACAAATCTGTTCGGTTTACATCGCACACAGTGACCTGTGTGCCCAAATAAACGAGCCGGTCTGTCGGTTACGAATAACAAACGCTTTGTACGCGTATAATATTCCCACACATACCAATAACCAATAAACCAATGTAATAAGTAATAATATGATGAATGAGTGTGTTCGTACTATGTGATGTGTGAATGTGATGTGTGAATGTGATGTGTGAATGTCATGTGTGATGTGATGTGTGTGTGTGTGTGTATGTTATGTGTGTGTGAGTAATGTGTCTTTTTCTATATTGGCACCTTGTTTTTATATAGGTATATATTTTACGGGCAACGTGATTAACTGGGCATTATTAATAAGGAACGGCCATTATTAATAATGCCCAAGAGCGATGGGCAAAGTGATTAATTTTTTATTTATTTATTTATTTATTTAAACTTCATGTACAATAGTGGTACATAGGCGGACTTAATGCCACAAGGCATTCTCTACCAGTCAACCTTTAATTCCCTACTTGTAGCCGGGCGATTGGGTTAGGTTAGGTTATTTTTTGTTAACTTTTGATTAACATTTTGTAAGTTTTATTTAATTTAATAAACAAAAACACTACAGTTCACCTATTTTATTACTTTGCCCAAGATAGGGTGGGCATTATTCATAATGGCCGGGAAAAGTGATTAATCATGCTGTTTTAATCACATTGCCCAATTGAGTCGGGCATTATGAATACAGACCGGCCATTATTAATAGTGCCCGGACTTATCAAATTGCCCGTAACATATTTAATATTTTATGATGTAATCTGTGTCATTTATTGTGCTACTGTAAGTTGTGCTGTCTTTTGTGTGCACTGAATAAATGATGTATAATCTATGTATCAATATATAGTAATCATAATTGAATGAGCTCCAATATTTACCGTACCCTTCTTACCCTACCAGCAATATATATTTTACAACTTAAAAGTTATCGGGAAAAGCCCACACTTAAGACTAGCTAACATCTTTAATAAGCAACCGAAAAGTTTAAAATCCCTACTAAATGACTCCATTTTCTCGAAACAGTTCAACTCTTTTTTAATTAAGAGAGGCTATTATACCATTGAGGAATTTAAAACTGACAAATCGTAAATCGATCGACCTTGTAAATAGTGTAAGTAAAGTGAAAGTAGACGTAAATGTGGAATAATAAATTATTATACGACAGTGTTTTACGATTTTATTTTAATGTTTTTTGCTTCTCAATTAAATAAATTCGACCGTCGAACAAATGGGAAAAAACAATCGATCGATTTTAATACGATTTTGATTTTAATTTGTAATTTTATTGTGATTTAAATTTTAAGGTTGATTTTGTTTTTGATTTTAATGTTAATTATTATTTTGGTTTGATTTTAATTTTGATTTGTGATTTTGTTTTATATTTTAATTTTTCTTGACCTGGATTTTAGTTGGATTTTAAACATGTTATTAAGTTAGATATTTAGATACAGGTTACCTAAATGGTAATTTATCGCTAACAATAACATCTATATAATATAATAATGCCAGGAAAAACTTCTAGATGGAAGTTGTACAGTAAAATCGGCTCCCAAAAACAATTAGAGCTTTGCCGCTAAATGCGAAGCGACTGCATCAAACTTTAAAACGGTCCGAAGTTTCGGTACCCACGGACAATTCGAAATAGGTTTCGGGGGCTATTTAAGTGAAATCCGTTTCTCGAAAGTTTTGCAACGCTTAAGAATTATATTCATTGTTTAATGGTAAGATTTCAAACTTAGGTTTTATCAAGTTGATGTTGGATTGGTTGGATTTTTTTTCTTGTTTAGAAGTGTGTAGTCTGATCCTGCATGGAATACTGCAGCCACTTTGGGATGGCTCAGCTAAATACCAGCTTGCCGCAGAGCAAAGAGGCTGATTGACGACGTAAAATTGCTTGGCTGGCTTGGCTATATAGCTTGGCTCATCGCCGTAAGGTTGTATGCTTGTCGGTCTTCTACAGGCTGTACTTCGGTGAGTGTGCCCAACAACTCCACGACCTCATCCCACCGACCCCCTTCTACCATCGGACATCTAGACACACTGCAAGTTACCATTTCTACCTTATTACTATTTCACCAATTCGCATTAAGCGTTTTCAAACATCTTTCACAATGCGCACGGCAAAGGAGTGGAACCCTCTGCCTGCGTCTGTTTCCGAACGCTTTTTCTGGTTAAGCTCGTACCATCGTCGAGTTTGTCTCTGTCATTTCTGACCTAGACTAGAGACAAAAGCACCCCATAGCACATAAAAAAAAATCAAAAAAGGATGATTAAACTGTGTAATTATGCTTGTGTCTTTAAACTTAACAACTAATTAGATAACAACGTTCAGTCTTACTGTCAATTCAACAAGTAATCAAAATTTTCATTATAGTTACTTCATTCAAATCAAGCACGAACGTGCTTGATTTGATCGGGCATTGAGTAACTAACCAATGTGCTTAGATATCTATCTATACTAATAATCTATACTAATATTATAAAGCTGAAGAGTTTGTTTGTTTGCTTGAACGCGCTAATCTCAGGAACTACTTATCCGATTTGAAAAATTCTTTCAGTGTTAGATAGCCCATTTATCGAGGAAGAATATATGCTATATATCATCACGCTAAAATAAACAGGAGCGGAGCAGCAATGAAAAATGCTGCGAAAACGAGGAAAATGTGACGGAGACGAAGTTGCGCTGAACAGCTAGTACTAATTATAAAGCTGAAGAGTTTGTTTGTTTGTTTGCTTGAACGCGCTAATCTCAGGAACTACTGGTCCGATTTGAAAAATGTGCCGCAGACGAAGTTGCGTGGGTCAACTAGTTTTTAATAAAATGCATAAGCTTATAACTATTGTATCCTTTTTTTTTCTTTTTAGGATGGGAAATCATCAAATGACTTCTCCCGCTCTGGGCGGAGCGGAAGGGAGTGTCAGACTTGACTGACTAAAACCTTTGTGTTCCAGGGCCACGGTATCTCTTTCGAACAACCCGCAGCCCTGGCAGAACTATTCTATCCTTCAATACAATTTTGAAGTACAATTTTCAAACTTAATAAAATTCACAAACAAACATAACATGACGTAACATCACGCCTGTAGTACCCGAAGGGTTAGGCAGAGGTGTACCTAATAGTACGTCCAAATTTCGCTTGTTATGTTTAAGTCCCATGTAATAGCGGGCGAGCTTATTTCTATCAACTAGTCACAGATCTAGACTCTGTGGCTGCTACTAAGAAATTCCTGTTGGTCCCAATAACACTTTGCCGACCCGGGAATCGAAACCAGGAACTCTTTTGTTCAGAACTCTTGACAAACCAACCTCTTATTAATACGGTATTTATTATTCGTCTACCTTGGTGGTCATGTCTAGGAATGACAAACTTATTGGGAGATGCAACAGACTTGAAACAGCGACCTTCTTTACTTCAGTCACCTCACACCCTTAGATCAAAGTAGGTGTCACATCCGTTCGTATAAAAGAATATTTCTTACAAAACTAGGAATCTTAGACAGTCGCTGAAATAAGTTGACAATCATCTTTTATGCATAACCATTGGTACCTACTTACTTATTTCTAACGTAACCTTTAGAAAGTTGAGGTTTTCGAAAATTTGATAGTTGAATAAAGAAAATCAAAGAGAATATTTGAAGTGAACTGTCCAGTGTCTACTTTCCGATATTTTGTCGTGGGTCTCACTACAGACTAATCATTAAGAGGTCTCGCCCCTGGTCGTGTCGGATCCCCATCGCATTGGAACGAAAGTGAGGAACAGTATTTTAATACAAACTTGTAGACGCCATGACTAAAATTAATATAGATTTTATATCAGAAGACAGCAGAGCAGTGGTGGCCTAGTAGTGGCAGCCCCGACTAATGAGCAGTAAGTCGTAGGTTCGAACCCAGGCAGGTGAATTACTTTGTGTAATTAATTTTATCACCGCTTCTCTCTAAACGGTGAAGGAAAACATCCTGAGGAAACTGGCATGTCCTAGAACTAAGAATTCGAAGACATGTGACATCTATCAACCCGCACTGGGCCCGCGTGGTGGATTGAAGCCCATTCCCTCCCATTGAGAGGACGCCTGAGTCTCAGCAGTGGGAATTTTATAAGCTGATGATGATGATGATGATCAGAAGACAGAAAGATAATATAGCCCTTTCTTTGATAGAAATTGAGCAGATATAGTTGATCATTTCATTTGTCAACAAGCGCTACATGGCAAACAAACTTGCCAACCAATAGATCTGTCGTATTACTATAAATAATAAAAATTCAACTGAAACTCTTCATCATTCAGATCCAGCCTGTCCCCATGCAGTCCTCCCCCAGCGACGCCCTAAGCCGAGGCTCGTACCCCACAGGGGGTGCCCTTAGCGTGTAGTCGCCTAGTTTGTAAGTTTTTATGCCCTGGCTGGAGGCCTTACTCTTAAGGCACCCACAGGATAGTCCGGTTAAGCAGACGACAACCTCCTAGGTTGAACTGAGAGATGCCATTCCCAAAAAAAAAAAAATTAAACTCTTCAGGGACAGGACCGAATGAACTAGTTTCCCAAGACAAGGAGTTTACAGGATTTTCATCACCTTACAGCAGTGTACAGCTGTACGTAGGCCTCCCCAATTAAATCATTTAACTTGATTCTGAGGAACCTTGCATGCAGCTGATACCACCCACCCTGCAATGACCGTTGCATTATCAAGTCTGACCGTAGAACTCACCTTACCCCTTGTGTTTGTTGATTCGCAGTCTCCACTCAAGAAAACATAAACCCGAAGTGCCATCGGTACTACGGTTAATACGGACATCTTATTCATTAATATACCTTTGATTCTTCACCGGATCACCTTTTTTAAACTATTTAATAGAGATTATAAAATTTACTGTTTATAGAAACCTTTCCTGGAAAAGTTCACCTTGGTCGGACCTCTCGCAAATCCAGTTGATTGATTGTAAGAACAAAACAATTTATTTATATAGGTACCGTGATATTATTATACGTTAATCCATCTTCTTTTCCTTATACGGAATATATCAATGTCTTACCCTACACGAGCGTATCGTTAAATTCGGTAGAGCGTAAAAGGTTATCCAGAACTTGTTGGAGATTGGCTAATGGTTCGTCCTTATCTAGACATTGGGTTTGTATCTGGCTAGGCTGAAAGGCTGAAGTTATTCTTTTGAAGTCTTGTGATTGTCTGTGACAGGAATGTATATTTTTTCAGAGAGAGTAAAACAAAACTATATGTAATATTAAAAAGCTGACGAGTTGGTTTGGTTAAAGCGATAATCTCAGGAACAACTATTTCGAATTGTTTTTTTTTTAATATTTTAGTGTTGGATAGTCCAGTTATCGAGGAAAGCTAAATGCTATGTAACGGTTCTCTATCATGTCACCTAACTTTTTTATCCATAATTTAAAGTGCCATTACTTTTTTGTCCTAATCATCATTTGTCCGAATGATAACTTACTCTAACTTAATATCACATAATATCACATGCCATAAAATTGAAATCCCTAAATATAATATGTCCTAAATACGTTTGTCATAAATATTACAATCAATAATAACAAAAGACATAAAACCGTTTTCAATAAAAGTTATAAGTCCTAAATTCAAATTACATGATGTTTAATTATAATAATATTCTTTGAACAAATCTGTATAACAAAGCTTTTGCTATGAACTTCTCTCAGACGTTACGTAGATACGAGCGGGCAATATTTTTTCTTTTACCGACTTGTTTTGAGATAGTTCACTTGTTATGTAGCAAGCTGTTTAGTGGCAGGATAAATACTTTTTTGTTTTATTATATACTCGTATCAAAAATAAATTATTAAAAATGCAGCAATGTGGCCTTTTAAAGACTAGCAAGGGTGGCATAAATCAGTAATGACTGCTTCATTGGGTGTAGTGCTGTCAAGCGCGAATGTATAAGTGTGACCTTGGATAATTAATATCCATTATTCGTTGGGTTTTGTCAAATGATCGTATTCGCTAATAGGGTTTTAAATTTTTGTTGGAGACCGAAACTAATTATTATAATGTATTTTAAGTATCGAAATGTTTAATGTAGATAGTATACAACAGCTTACTTTCCAGGAATAGTGCCGTAATTGCACATTATGATGTTTTTTATAAATTAAATACGAATTTCCATGAAATACTTCTCCAAGTTGTGTTGCATTATGCTTTATCTGCTGCGAATTTAATTGATAGGTGAATGCATAGTTTCTGTGAGAATAAGTATAAGGAAAAAATATAACAAAACCATCTCTTTTAGAATATATTTCTATAAATAAAATATAATATAATATTCTAATAATAAAATTCCAGCTCAAGTTTGTTGAAGAGTAGAATGATTTCTTCTAAGAAATTTCATAAGTAAGAAAACACGTTATTGACGATAAGGATCCATCCTGAAAGTATAACTAAATTAGATCGAAAAATAGAACGTGGGAAATAGTAAAAAAAAAACGAATATAAATGAAAACACAAAAAAATAACACTTTATCTTATATTCTTTATCTTCTTTACATTGCGTCATACTTTTAAAGAAAAAAGTCAAGAAAAGGGATTCCGTCCATCCCACAATTAAAAACCTATCTTAATCTGGCTAAAATATTCTTAAAACCTAGGTACTTTTTAAGGCCAGACTCGTTCGAACAAACTTTACTTGTAAAAAGGAAAAAAAACCAAGATATTTTTATCTTCAACATCCTTTTAGAAACTTGAGAATGTAGAAAGCGGAGTCAGTCGCCGACAATAATACTTTTAAAGGCAAGCGCTCCAAAAGAAAAAAGGAGACCTATTACATTAGAAAACATGCTCTTAAAATTTCCAAACAAAATGGGAAGTTTTAATAAACGTTACCGCTTTGGTAATGATTATAGCTGGATGCAAGATGGCGGATTTAAAAAGGCGGGAATTCCTGACGGTGCGCCCAAAAGTGTTGGGCCCGGTAATTTAAATGTTAAGGCTCGTCTTGAGACAGGATTCCGCGAGGAAACGTTTCATTCAAACTGCTAGCTTTTAGAAGTTTGGATGGGGAAATATAATTTGTTTTACAGTGTGCAATGAAAACGTAGACTCTTCTTTCGTGCAGATTTTTTTTTTGCATAAGAATTGCGAGAATACGAAAGCAATGTTTGCTTTTATGCGAATGTAATCATTTTGCATTACTGTTTCGAGTTTTATTTTCAACGTAAGAATTATTTTCAGAGGCGCTAGCACGAGCGCGCGATGTAAACGTAATGTAAAACGTTGATTTTTTTAATTTTAAAGCAAATATTTTATGTGAAACGAGGATTTTTATTTTTTAAATCGACGTTTTGTTTTGTTCTTTTATTGTTTTTCTTTCTTTCTTTAAAATCGCGCTTGTAAAAATACTACACCAATACTGTTTTCAGCAATGTGATTGGTTCAAACGCTGCTTTTACTAATAAGTATAAGAAAATATATTTACATATAAGAGTATTGAATTCGTCATTGACTAAGTAGCAGCCGACGTGTATCACATTAGCAGTGCAATCAATATCGTTAATTTACCTATGCACTCAGTTCGGATATGTTTGCTCTGGCCTGCCCTCTGTCGTCGCATCAATATGCTACTCAATCTAGTCTCTGTCAACATACTACTTGAATTTGTAATTGAATGAGATTCGATTTGATTCAATTGGAATTTAAGTTGCACTTTGTGAGGAGAAGGTTCACAATAACAGATAAAGTTTTTGATAGTGTGTGGTTTTCGGAAAACAATCCTTGCGTACTTCCTAAACCATCACGGCGTGTCGCGCGTATCAAAAAGTGATAATAATATCTGAAACGCAATGCGTCGCGCCGCGCTAGTGTGAACAGTAGCGTGTGAAAGAAAAATGTATTTTAAGGTGCTAAAAATAATAGACATACATAGGGACAAAGAATTTATTTATTCAGATATTTTAAAAGATTCTGAATTAGCTATTTATTCAAAGAGAATATACACCTATTTTTGGTAAGCTAATTAGTCTAATAATTTATTTTACAGACATAAAGATCAAAGTATATAAATAAATCATACATTAACAAAATTAGAACATAATGTTAACTAAATATACACATAAATATACACATAAAGGTTTATAAGGTTACTTAACTTAGGTCCGTTCGGTGTGACTGCTCCGGAGCGAATGCGGCGAGTACTTTTATTTTTATGAATGGCATCTCGCAGTTCAACCTAGGAGGTTGTCGTCTGCTTAACCGGACTATCCTGTGGGTGCCTTAAGAGTAAGGCCTCCAGCCAGGGCATAAAAACTTACAAACTAAGCGACTATACGCTGAGGGCACCCCCTGTGGGGTACGAGCCTCGGCTCAGGGCGTCGCTGGGGGAGGACTGCATGGGGACAGGCTGGATCTGAATGATATCATTATTTAGGGGCTGATTTAAAACTACTGGCACAGCATCGCGGGCTGGCTCGAGCGAGGGTCGGGGAGGACATGGACCGGGACGTCGCGACGGACCTCGACGGCGAGGTCGGAAAGACGGCGGTTTGTGTCTGAATTTTTTAAGAGTGCTAGTCTCTTTGCTACTCTCCTGGAGGAGGGTGATAGCATCATCGGGAGTGACGAGGGTATGCCGAGGACGGCGTACTGTACTAATGCGCGAGGGTTCGTAACGGGCGGCCGCTGCGATCAGGGGATTACGGTGTTTACTGGCGTTATCGAAGAAACGCTTCGAAAGACGTTTCATAAACTGAAGGACGGTGGGCATTCTAAGGTCTACGTGTAGACGGTCGTTACGGACATAAAAAGGTTCTCCCGTGACTCTACGTAAGAACCGGTTCTGCAAGGTTTGCATCCTATGGATGTATTTAGGCTTGGTGTGAGCGTACACGACGCAAGCGTACGTCATAATGGGGCGGATCACCGCGGTATAAAGGCGCAACTTGCACTTGAGTGACAATTTGCTTTTTGCCGAGATCATGAAATGAAGCCTACCCATAGCAAAGGCAGCTCGGTCGCGAGCTGCTTTGATGTGCGCCGCGAAAGACAGGTGGTTGTCAAGTAAGACTCCTAAGTACTTGGCTTGCTTCTCCCAAGGGATAGGCTTACCGTACATTGTGATCGGGCTGAACGCGGGTGGCTTATTTTTACGCGGTTTAGAGAAAAGAACTGCCTGGCTCTTGTCGGGGTTCACCTCGATTCTCCATTTCCGGAACCAAGCGCCTAAAACGTTGGCTGAGGTTTGGAGGGTGCTGTAAATAGCGTCGTGACTGCGGCCAGTGTAATAGATGGCCGTGTCGTCCGCGAACAGGGCTAACTGAGCCTTCTTGCTCTTGGGGATGTCACTGGTGAATAGAGTAAAGATAAGGGGAGAGAGCGGGGAGCCCTGAGGGACTCCGGCTCTAATGGGGTGGGGGAAAGACAGTGCCTTCCCGATGCGATAGCGGAAGGTGCGATCCGACAAAAAGTCTCGTAAGATGAGCACGAGACGGTCTGGCACTCCCAGTTTGTACAGCTTATATAATAAGCCGTTGTGCCAGACTTTGTCGAATGCCTTTGCTATGTCGAAAAACAACACACCCGTCATCGCTCCACGCTGGAAGCCAGCGCTCAGGTGTTCTACGATGCGGTGGGCCTGTTGAATGCAAGAGTGTCCGGTCCTGAAGCCGAACTGTTCGTTGGGGATGAGGCTCTTAGCCTCGGCGAAGTCTTTGAGTCGCTTATAAATAAGTCTCTCGTAGATTTTACCGAGTGCATTCAGGAGACTGATAGGTCTGTAGCTTGAAGGCTCAGACTTGGGTTTGCCTGGCTTGGAGAAACCGATGACAGTGGCGTCTTTCCATATTTGGGGAAACGCGTTGTTGCTCAGGGCGCCATTGAAGATGGCCGCCATTAACACGACGAGCTGAGCGGGGAGGAGTTTGAACACCCTATTGGTGATTCCGTCGGAGCCGGGTGCTTTCCGCGGTTGAAGTTTGTTAATGATATCTTGCACTTCGTCAGCTGTGACCGGAGGCAGAGGATCATCAGGGTCTTCTTCGGGGGGCAGGGCGGCTCTACGTTCGACGAATGCGTTCACCTCATCGAGATGTCGCTTGTCTACTGGTTGCGAGCTGGTGGAGCACTGGGACTCCAGGCTGTCGGCTAGGCATTCGGCCTTCTCAGAGTCGTCGAATGCGACGCTCTTATCGGGTCGGGTGAGGGGAGGCATCGAAGCCTCTTCGGTGGAGCGCATCTTGCGTTGCAGCTGCCAGAAGGCTAGGTGGGTAGGCTCGAGTTCGCTTAGCGTTTTTTCCCATTGATTATTACGAAACTCACTGGTGCGATCCTTTACAGCACGCTGTAAATTACGCATGTGGGCTTTGTTTGCCTCGCAGGGAAAGCTGCTGTAGGCACGGATGGCCGCGTTCTTTTCGTTTATCAGTTCACGTATGTCAGCGGGTAGTATCCAGCGTTGATCGCTCATTGCTGGGACTTCCCGTGAGCAGTCTTTCAGTACGGATTGCACGTGTTCTGTAAACGAGTTGATGGCGGCCGTCGTGTCTGCGACTGAGACTATGTGGTCGGGGATGGCCTCCAGGTGAGGCGACGTGGTGGATTTCAGCTTTTCGCTGACTTTCCTCCAGTCGGTTATCACTTGGGTCGGCGGGGGCTGGCTGGGGTCAGAAGGACCCGAGCGAGGAACTAAGTGCATGAGCACTGGTCGATGATCTGAGTTAAGCTCATGTAAAGTCTCGATGGAATGCAACTTAAGGTTGACATTCTTGAGAAGTGCTATGTCGAGAACGTCCGAACGTTGGTCGGGGTCGTGGGGATAGTGGGTGTGCTCCATAGGAGCGATGGGATCGAAGTTGAGGGACTCGCCCAGGTTATACAAGTGACGACCTCTGGCAGAGGTCGTCGTGCTGTTCCAGGCGGGGTGTTTGGCGTTGAGGTCGCCCGCTATGATAACGGAGTCGCTCAAGCCGAAGAGGACGGCAAGGTCTTTGGTGAACAGAGTGTGCTCCTCGGACGTGCCGCCGGGAGGGATGTACGCAGAGGCGATAGTGATCGGTTGATGGCCGGTCATGCCTAGTCGACACACTGAGGTCTCGAGTAGAGACTCCATGGGAGGGGGATCTAAGGGGATGCAATGCAGTTCTTTTCTATAATAGATTAGAGTCCCGCCCTTGTGGCAACGTGACCGATCGTTGCGAACTATGCGATAGTTGGCAATTCTCGGATCGCGGTGACTGGGCTTGAGGAAGGTCTCCTGTACGAGGAGGATATCAATTTGATGGTCGCGGAGGAAGGTGGTGATCTCATCACGCTGGCCTCTAATGCCATTGGCATTAAAGTACCCTAATTTTAGGGATCGGGGTTTGGTGCACGTTAATCTCGTATTATCCATTGGAGTTAGTCGAGGTTAAGGTTGCGGAGGAGGTCGCCTAACTTAAGTAGGGACTTGAGGATAATTTTAAGTTTATCGCCACCAGTGTTAGCCGCCCTGAGATCAGCCGCCATGCGGTCTGCTTCGGGGGTGACTAACTCTGCTAGCGATTCTAAAATTACGTTGTGAGAGGGGTCCACAGCCGCGGGGCCAGGTGGCGTGGGACGAGCGGGCGCCGGTGCGCTTGCCTGGGCCGCGGGAGTGGGGACAGGGGCATCTAATAGCCCGGGGATGGGGCTGGACTTTGCTTTACTGAGAGCCGGGAAGGCTTTCTGGTGGTTTAGCGTGGTCCAGGGAGAGGGCCTCTGAGGGCTGAGTCTCTCCGGCATCTGGGCAGAGGGTAGCCTCACCGATGGGCTTTCTCTTTGTTGGCGGGCGCTTGCACGCTTCACCAGGTTAGAGGAGGAGCCTTTGGGGGCTTTTGAGCAGCCGCGGTAGTTGGCCGTGTGGCCCGACTGGCCGCAAAGCACACAGCTCGGTGGCTCCGTGCAAAGCGACTTGTCTTTGGGACGGGGGCAGTCTGCCGTGCCATGGTCGCCTAGACACTTTACGCATCTGTGTGGCGCATGGCAGTTGGCTTGGCTGTGACCGTACATCTGGCAGCGATGACACTGTCCGACTACGCTTGAGCGGTAGGGCTTCTCTATTGAGATGCCTGACAGGGAGCAAACCGACTTCACTTTGAAGATCGGATGGTGACCTTCTACTGGGTCACAGATGACCAGTACCATATCGTAAAGGTCTCCGCCTCTCGCCTTATGAAGGCGGTGGACGGCTGCGACCGGGATGTCCTGGCCTAGGAGGTCATTGAGGATGTCCTCCGTGGGGATTTCCTTCGGGATCCGCCTGATCACCACGCGGGTGGGCTTCTCCTCTGGAAGAGAGTAGGTGTGGAAGGCTATGCGCCTTCCGATTAATTGGCGGGTTAGTTCCCTGAAGTCGGTTGTCGTAGGGACCACCACTTTGATGCCCTGCTGTGTGCTTTTTGCGCTTGTATATTGAATGCGGCGCTCATTACACATTTTGGACACGTCTGTCCATTTCCCTTTGTCCTGAATGAACAACGGGGGAGGGGGCTTCAGCTTCTTTGAAGAAGCGGCTGAAGAGTTAGCCTTAGGGCTGGTTGGCCTGCTGGTATGAGCAGCGGCGGACTTTGGTGCGGGGACCGGGGAGGTGGGACGGGACGCCTCGGGAGAGGGGATTAGAGGAAGCGCGGCGAGTACGGCTGAGCGTCGGCTTATAAAGCCGGTGATAAACAAGTGACGTCACATCGTACGATTCCATTACAGACTTGTTAATATTTGTATTTTATCGTAAAGCTATGAATAAATTATAGTAAAATATGTTCAGATATTAGTTAAATTATATAATTGGTCTTACAATGGCATAATTAGTAAATAAGTCATATTATCTTTGTAAATAACAGTAAAATATGCCATATACACAAAATAAAAATAAAAGAACAGTATTTCGCTATTTCGTAATAAGATTCTGGTGAAGAACTGTTGGATGTCATGTATTACATGTAAACAAGGTTACAATTATCGATGATGTTTTTATTTGTGTCCATTTAAAGAAACAGACGCGAGTTTTTATTGGAATAATCTATCACGGCCAGACTGACCTGTACTTCGCTCTCGAAGTACATAACAAATTTTATTTACAAGAAGTCTCTGGCCTTGGCATATTAGTTCTATCATTTGCTGTACATGAATTTCAAACTAATATCGGGGCAGTGACCAACCAGCAATTCATAAAATAGCCTCTGGCCTTGACATACCAGTCCTATCACCTGCTGCGAATGAATTTCAGACTGATATCAGGGCAGTGACCGACCAGCAGTTCATAAAATAGCCTCTTTAAGACTTTGCCTAGCTAAGTCCCTATCAGCTTCAGCATCAATGTCCTGAACGGAATCATTATCCGGGACTTCGTCTAGACGAGCCTGTACTGGAGGTATATTTCCGTTGCAACCAATTAGTAACCTTGTTGGTGCAAACCTGTTGATTTTTGTATCGTAGTATTCAGTGACAACTGTATTTTCCATAAAACGCTTGGCCATTCTGAAGAATCATTTACAGTAGCAGTTAACATATTAATTATAGTACCAACATATTTTTCAACTTGGCCGTTGCTCCTAGGAGTACCCGTGGCTATCATATGATGATTTATTTGCATACCTCTAAGAAATGATCGCACGTGATCAGAAGTAAAATTTGTGCCTCTGTCAGTTACTATCATGGTAGGTGTACCAAACAAAGTTAAGTTCTCTCGCAAGATTGAGACTAATTCTTGACCGTTAAGCGTCTTAAGTGGTTTGAGTATACAGTATTTGGTAAAGCCATCCACTATTATTAGAACATGTTTATAACCTTCGGAAGTTCCTGTACAATCTAAATGTAACGTATGAAATGGTATAGTTTTTTCTATAGGGTGAAGGAGGCCTTGTTTTGGCCCCGAATGACCTTTACCCTCTACACACATTAAACAATGCCTTATATATTTTTTTTGTAAGCGCAGCAAGACTAGGAAACCAAAAGTTTTCGGATATTTTGTTAACGGTTTTGTCGTAACCCACGTGACAATTTTCGTCATGAAATAACCGCAATAAACTGAGTCGATAACCTTTTGGTATGAAAAATTTAGGTGGATCCCCATCCTCATTCTTATAAATCAACAAGTTATTTCTGATTATATATCGATTTGTATCTATGTCACCGGTCCTAACCTTCTCTAAAAGATCTTGTGTCTCAGGGTCGTTATTTTGTGCTGAGTGTAGCCAAGATGGTGGAGAATCTAGTTCATTAATTATATTAACTACCTCTGACGATTCTGCAGGTGTAATCACCGGATTACGACTGAGATAATCAACGTGAGCAATGAATTTACCTTTTTTATACAAAATATCAAACGTGAAATCTTGCATATACGTCCACCATCTTGCTACACGAGGGGAAATGTCTCTTTTATTCATGGTCGACTTGACGGAATTACAATCCGTAACAATTGTAAAATTTAAACCTAGTAAATAAATCCGAAATTTTTTTAGAGCATTAAAAATGGCTAACGTCTCTAATTCATAAGAGGGGTATTTAGATTCGGCTGGAGAAGTGCGTTTGCTAAAATATGATATGACACGGCATTGGTTATCCTCTTTTTGTAGAAGTATAGCACCATACCCAATGCTACTAGCATCTGTGTGCAGTTCAGTTCTTAGTTTAGGGTTAAATATATTCAACAGTGGTTTAGAAATTAAATGTTTTATAACGTACTCTCGAGCCGCATCTTGTTCGGGCCCCCATTGCCATTTCTGGTCTTTTTTTGTGAGATTAGTGATACAAGCCGTTCGATATGCAAATTCGGGTATAAATGTTCTGAAATAGCTCGCCAATCCCATGAATTGACGGACTTCTTTCACCGTACCTGGGACTGGAGAGTTGGTTAAAGCATTAACTTTTTCGTTACTTGGTCTAACACCGTCACTAGAAATATGTCTACCTAAGTAGTCTATTTCTTGAACGAAGAACTTACATTTTTTTAAATTAATGGTAAATCCTGACAAAGATAGAGCCTCAATGGTTTGTTCAAGGAATTCTAAACCCTGTGCTATTTCTGAAAATGGAATCAGCAAGTCATCGATATATACTAACAAAAATTTCAGGCTTTGAACTGCCTTATTAATAGCCCGCTGAAAGACCGAGGGGCCGTTGCAGATACCAAATGGCATTTTAAGATATTCAAAATGCCCATCAGGGGTAACAAAAGCAGTATATTTAATACATTCCTCTTTTATAGGGATTTGGTGAAAACCATTTTTCATGTCTATAGAAATGAAATATTTTGCTTTCCCTAGTTTATCAATTTGATCTTCTATTAACGGCAGCGGGTATCTATCCTTTTCAATAATTTTATTAAGAGCCCTATAGTCAATACAAAGGCGATCGCTACCATCCTTTTTCTTTACTAAAATGACTGGGCTAGCGAATGGACTCTGACTTTCTCTAATTATATTCTTTGTAAGTAGATCAGAAATAATTTCCTGAACCTTTTCCTTTTCTGTAGATGCTAGCCTATATGGTCTATAATAAACAACATCATCCCTTTTTAACCTGATGGTCATTTCACCCGTTTTAACAGTACTGATAAAGTTAGAATTTGGCAACACCTTTGGAAATTTTTCAAAAATATTTCTTATTTTATGCTGTAGGCTTAAATCAAGATGACTTGTTAACTCCATTAAATCCTGAACATGATTATCTATAGTGTTAAGAGGACTTATAGAATTAAGTGATTCTGTATAGTTTACTCGTTCCAATCTACAACCACTGGAGTCTAAAACAATAGCTACACTTGGGTTTTGAACCGCATTTCTGCCTATCAAACAATCATAATGGCAATCTGAATCGTTAGCTACACAGAATTCGATTTCCAAATGGTCATTACTAAACCTGACAGGCAAACTAATCTTTGAGGAGATGCTTATCATTCCATTTCCTATTCCTTTTAATGATGTCGAACAAGGTTCTAAATTGCGACCAAAACTATTTGCAATTGATTTTTTTAAAATACTGCAACTAGCACCCGAATCTATTAGGGCTTGAATTGGTCTTTCACAAATTTTTACATCAGTAAGCGATAAGTTACCATTTGTGGAACAATTGACGCTATTAGAGTTATTATTTTTTGTCGCATCTTTTTTCTTGAAAAAGCAAACTGACTCGTCATGACCAGCCCTTTTGCAGTAAGAACATTGAATCTTAGGCGTCTCGGATTTTTGGGTATCTTGATTTTTATTTTTGAAGCACTGAGACCTAATATGACCAGTTTTATGACACAGAAAGCAAGTAGGTGGCTTGGAAGAGTTCGAATCTTCTGGTCTTTGACGCTTAGTTGTTGAAGACACGTTACTCGCTTCTGATGGGCGTTTTCTAGGGTTTTTAATGGGAACTATATTTCTTGTCACCAAAATTTATATTTGTCATCAAAGTTGTATCACCTATTAAATAGATCTATCGCCACGAAATGTTTTCGTTCTCAGATAAACAAAAAGTGTTCCCAGGTATGAATTATCAAATAAATGTTGATACATGTGTAAAATAAGAGATGGATTACCAATAAAATTGTAGTGCATTAGATGAATATAAACTTCGTTCTTATAATAATAGTTTTATTACTTAAATAATAGCTTTGTGCTCGGAATGGTAGATCTGTCACCAAATAAATAGATCAGTTCCTTATTTCTATGAAGAAATGCTTTATACGAGACATTGGGCACACCGACTCGGACAGGTTAGGTTCGAAGAGGATGGCGGGGTCTAGTGAGCGAGCGGAGCGAGTGAACTAAGACCCCGACATCCCCTTCGTGTTAGGTTACTGTAAACCCTGCAGACAGAAATAGGAGCCCCGCGTAGCGGGGCTACGTCGACAACGCCTTAGTTTGGACCTGTGGTTTGGTGATCTCTTTAAATTAGTTTGCTTAAATACTTATTAGGACACACCTATTATAATACATACAAAAACATTTATTTGGTACTAGACCTTATCTCTCAGGATTTTAGGTGATTTATTGTGGAACTGATTTTGCATTGTTTGGTGACTACATTTTGGTGACAGATCTACTATTTTGAGGACAAACCCTATTATTTAAGAAACACAAAACTAATTAAATTGGTGATAGCTTAAATGATACCCGTTTTTAATATAGGTTGTAAAAAGTGAAATGAGTTGCGATGTACTGCTAACACGGCTGTTAAACGATGCCATCCTAATATTAATATCCGATATACCTCCACAGACAAGCTCGACCAATTGTCCCTCAGAAAATTGGACTTTCGTATTACGTAATAACCTTAGCTTTTCCCTAGCGTATTCACAATAGGTTTCTGCTACATCCGAGGTATAAAGTACGGCTTTTGAAAGTTTTTCTGACAGGTTCTTTTTCTCAGGGTACAAATCTTTGATACATGTCTTAAAATTCTCCCATGTTCTACCTTCATCTGGGTCCCAGGTCTCAAACCATAAAAGAGCAGAGCCCTTAAGGGCTTTACCTGATTTGCTGACAGTAGTAATGCCGCTCCATCCACGGTCCTTGGCTACGGTGTCGATGTTGTTGCACCAGCTTTCGGCACCGCTGTCATTCTTCTCTGGATCAAACGGCGGCAACACCACATCATCTTCACTGCGGTTACCAGCTACAGCATCACGGATGGCTTTCAGAAGGTTCTCTAACATAGCAGGATCCATCTGTAAAAATTTTCAAAGAAAAATGTATAAAACAGGCTCCGAATCCCACTTCTGATGAAAGAAAAATGTATTTTAAGGTGCTAAAAATAATAGACATACATAGGGACAAAGAATTTATTTATTCAGATATTTTAAAAGATTCTGAATTAGCTATTTATTCAAAGAGAATATACACCTATTTTTGGTAAGCTAATTAGTCTAATAATTTATTTTACAGACATAAAGATCAAAGTATATAAATAAATCATACATTAACAAAATTAGAACATAATGTTAACTAAATATACACATAAATATACACATAAAGGTTTATAAGGTTACTTAACTTAGGTCCGTTCGGTGTGACTGCTCCGGAGCGAATGCGGCGAGTACTTTTTTTTTTTTTTTATGAATGGCATCTCGCAGTTCAACCTAGGAGGTTGTCGTCTGCTTAACCGGACTATCCTGTGGGTGCCTTAAGAGTAAGGCCTCCAGCCAGGGCATAAAAACTTACAAACTAAGCGACTATACGCTAAGGGCACCCTCTGTGGGGTACGAGCCTCGGCTTAGGGCGTCGCTGGGGGAGGACTGCATGGGGACAGGCTGGATCTGAATGATATCATTATTTAGGGGCTGATTTAAAACTACTGGCACAGCATCGCGGGCTGGCTCGAGCGAGGGTCGGGGAGGGCATGGACCGGGACGTCGCGACGGACCTCGACGGCGAGGTCGGAAAGACGGCGG
This sequence comes from Cerastis rubricosa, assembly GCA_949152445.1. Lineage (NCBI taxonomy): Eukaryota > Metazoa > Arthropoda > Insecta > Lepidoptera > Noctuidae > Cerastis > Cerastis rubricosa. The sequence continues at coordinate 7,571,095 of OX424542.1, read as the reverse complement.
TTTGTGTCTGAACTTTTTAAGAGTGCTAGTCTCTTTGCTACTCTCCTGGAGGAGGGTGATAGCATCATCGGGAGTGACGAGGGTATGCCGAGGACGGCGTACTGTACTAATGCGCGAGGGTTCGTAACGGGCGGCCGCTGCGATCAGGGGATTACGGTGTTTACTGGCGTTATCGAAGAAACGCTTCGAAAGACGTTTCATAAACTGAAGGACGGTGGGCATTCTAAGGTCTACGTGTAGACGGTCGTTACGGACATAAAAAGGAGCTCCCGTGACTCTACGTAAGAACCGGTTCTGCAAGGTTTGCATCCTATGGATGTATTTAGGCTTGGTGTGAGCGTACACGACGCAAGCATACGTCATAATGGGGCGGATCACCGCGGTATAAAGGCGCAACTTGCACTTGAGTGACAACTTGCTTTTTGCCGAAATCATGAAATGAAGCCTACCCATAGCAAAGGCAGCTCGGTCACGAGCTGCTTTGATGTGCGCCGCGAAAGACAGGTGGTTGTCAAGTAAGACTCCTAAGTACTTGGCTTGCTTCTCCCAAGGGATAGGCTTACCGTACATTGTGATCGGGCTGAGATGCGGCGAGTACGGCTGAGCGTCGGCTTATAAAGCCGGTGATAAACAAGTGACGTCACATCGTACGATTCCATTACAGACTTGTTAATATTTGTATTTTATCGTAAAGCTATGAATAAATTATAGTAAAATATGTTCAGATATTAGTTAAATTATATAATTGGTCTTACAATGGCATAATTAGTAAATAAGTCATATTATCTTTGTAAATAACAGTAAAATATGCCATATACGTGTACACAAAATAAAAATAAAAGAACAGTATTTCGCTATTTCGTAATAAGATTCTGGTGAAGAACTGTTGGATGTCATGTATTACATGTAAACAAGGTTACAATTATCGATGATGTTTTTATTTGTGTCCATTTAAAGAAACAGACGCGAGTTTTTATTGGAATAATCTATCACGTGCGTTTGAAAGTGGTCTACGGAGATTTTATCGCCACGTGTCTGCGTGAGCCTTTATTGATAACACACAGCATAATATGTGGGAAGCCAGTTAGCATCTGCTTAACAATTTGAAGATTTTTTTTTCATGTTATGTTATGTTTGAGAATCCAAAAGCAGGTGCATCTGGTTGTATCAAACCAGTTATTGAAATAATAATAAGTTAGCAAACTGGGGGTAAATACCCTCGTACCTGGCAAGCGCCTGATCTCTTCTTGGACGCGTCGGATTGCCGTCGCATCGGACTCTCAAGGACTAAAGGAACAGAGGTTTACCTATATTTACAATCGCATTTTTGTGCACTATTTGTCTCCTGCGTGCTTGGCTTGGTTCCGTTTAAATAAATGTAGATAACCAAAATTCGGTCTGGAACATTTTTTTATTATTTGTTGTTGTGTGCACAAATTTATTTCACGTTTGGAAAATGGATTAGCGATTGCAGTTAGCGGAAAACTTTTGGCAAATCGATTCACGGTGCATAGTCAGACGTTATTTCAACAACTTTGATGAAGCCGAGGATATAAAAAAGATCTTCCGCATTTATTAATAGGCTTCAATCTTCATGTTTTTTTCATCCAAACAAATACGTGTTGGACCTACTTTTAGTGCAAAAAAGGTTAGACAAAGAATATAGCAAAACGAAGTTTTCTCATAAACCAGTTAGGTATGCTCCCAAGATAATTCTATTTTTACTTCAATAGTACGTCTTCAATAAATTGTTCTTCGTGGTCCATGAAATCGCTTCCGACAAACAGGAAGAAAAAGGACAGTCGTATACAAACATCTATGTGTTTGAAAAGGAGAGGGTTGGCCGTGTTGTGGCGAATTGCCTTCTCTCCCCGAGGACAGAATTTAATATCATAAACATTATTCCAAAATAACAGAAAGTGTTGCCTCAACAAATAATATATTTGCGCTTTAATAACTTGTACAAGGGAATACTGTATTGAATAAAAACAATATGTCTACAGCTTTGCTTATTTTGCTTACATTTGCGTTTTGAAAACGTTTGCTTCGTGTTTTCACAGCGAACCTGTAACTTTAGAATAATATCGAACGGGTATTTTTGTAATATATTAAAGGATATATTTTAAGAGAAAATGTGTTTAAATGGGTTATCTCTAACATTTACATGACAAACAGTACACTGGTACCAACCAGTACTCTTTAAAATAACTGTCAACGTTTTGCTGTTTAGATTTACCTGTATCAATTAATTTATAAATAAAAGTATAAACGTTTAGGTTAAATATGATTGTTTTTCTTTCATGTCTGCTCAAAATATTAATACTTAGTCACGATTAATCAATCAAAATCAATCTGATACCTGAAAATCATTTAACTAAACGAGTTCCGTGATTGGTATCTTGACAAAATGGGACAAGACGATTAGAATCAGAATATTTAATACCATATCCAAGTTATGGATATGAAACTGGAACGCAGCTAAATAGCTTGGACATATTCTGACATTATGACAGTACCTGCAAGACGAAATCTTTAAAAATTAAGCACTCCTTCATCTCTAGACAATGTTATACGACAATACATGCTGAAAAAATGACATGCTGCGCCGACCCCAAATAAATTGGGACATGGGCAAAAATGTGATTATGAATGCATGCTAAAAATTCCAATGCCACCGTTAAGCACCGTTGTGTTTTCTGATAAACACAACGGTGCTTATCAGAGCTCTGTGAGTCGTACCAACAAAAAATAAAACAAGGCAATTATTGGTTTGGTACGATACTGGGCTACATCCCATTTGGTAACTTTCCCCTGTTGCCAACTTAACAAAATACCATCACAAAAGTGCCGCATGGTAATTATTTTGATCTTCATACATTGACTCTCGTTTCATAACCTTTTGAATATTTTATTTTATTTTATGCTATTCGGGAAACTTACAGCTAATAAAAACAACGTTCATAAACGATACTGATTTGAAGGCCATTTAAAAGTTTCCGCAGTTAAACGCAGTAACAACAAAAAAAAAAACAACAACAAAAGAAAAAGTTACGAGAGACAACAAACTATGCGTGTATTCACTCTCGTTTGTACCCAAAATATATTGTTTTCAGCCTGAGTTGTTTTTGGTCCTTTAGTCTTTAGTCTTTTGGTCCTTTAGTACTAGACTTGCTTTCCTTTTTCGATTCTCTTTTTCCTTTTTCCAAAGGATTGGTCCAATTTGGACCAATCCTGCCATTCAATTTTACCCGGCCATCTTCTCCTGGGTCTTTTGCGATGCTGTTGGATGTTTTCAGATAACCATGCTGTGGCGGTCTTAGCCAAAACTGCATCCGACATGCATTGTATACAGACAATCCTCACGGGTCCAGTCTTTTTGAGCTTGACTTGCTTTTTGGGTGAACTCGGGGATTTGTGTCTCAAAGAACTTTTTTAAAACATTTTATGGACCTACTCTTATCTTCAATATTGTCCTGAGGACAGAAGAGGTCGACGATGGAACGAACGAACCCAAACGAAGTCTATCCCGCAGTACGTCTGGAGTCCCGATAGAAGAAGGTACTGGAATGAGCTGTGTTTTGTTCCATATCAGGTAGGAAATTCAAACTCCAAGGATAAAAATCTAACCCGACAAAGAACCGGAACTTCACAAATAAAACCGTCGCCCGTATCTTAAACGGCGACAACCGGCGGATTCCAGCTATAAATGAAGATTTAACGAGACCACAGACCACCAATTAAGTTCCGCCTTTGATCTTCTACATAATTGAATCGGTTCGAACTACAGCTAGATAGCTACGCGTTTGCTCCCGACACCCAGAAGAGGGATATTTTTTGAGCTTAGTATTTGCATGCTGATTGAGGAAATAATCGTGATGTGTCTTTGTTTGGGGCTAGTGAATGGTTGTAGGATTGTTTAGTTTTGATGTCCTATGTTTTATTTAACCCTGCGGTGTTTATGCAACAAAGAGTCCTCCTCTTTGGTGTGTAAAGCAAGAGCCACCACCTTTAGCCACGAGCTCCTGCTTGTGGCTAAATAATAAAAGCTGCTTGGATCACTCTCCAGGTTAAAGCGCGCTTGCCTATTTTGGTCCGTGGAATACCGTGGTCACCCAATATATACCCAGTTTCTTCCGTGCCACGGAAAGCACGCTAAGCCGTTGGTTCCGGCTGTCTTTTGTGAATCTTTGACAGTCCTTACAGCCAGTTACAGGTAGTGGCCCGAAAGTCTGACAACCAGTCTTACCAAGGGGTAGCGTTACCTAGTACTAACTGGGTTGGAGGGTGGGTAGGAGCAACCGCCAATCTGACGTCTGTCAGATTGGCGGTTGCTCCTAGTTAAATACTGGTATTCAATTGCATCCGGTTAGACTGGTAAGGCTAGGCAGATGGTGAGATTTACCAAAGAGAGCTCTTTGCGTAGTTTAGGACACCCCACACTTGTTTTCTTTTACAGAACATACCTAAGTGTTCGAGGTTAAGAGCGTGTTGTGGAAAAATATTGTTAGCTAGCTGACCGGCGCAACTTCGTTTGCGTCACATTTTCCCCGTTTTTGCAACATTTTTCATTGCTGTTCCACTACCTTTGGTCGTAGCGTGATAATATATAGCCTAAAGCCTTCCTCGATAAATGGGCTATCTAACACTGAACGAATTTTTGAAATAAATCGGACCAGTAGTTTAGGAGCCTATTCAATGCAAACGAACAAATAAACATACAAACAATCAAATCTTTGCTCTTTATTATAAGTATAGTTTAGAATAACATTTAAATTGCAAAAGCAATCAATTTACCTACAGGCGACAGGACTCAATACATGAAATGAATGAACGGCCAAACAATTGCGGTTATAATATGAAACAGGCATTGTTGGCATTGTTTTCTGTGACATAAAGCTCCGATTTTGGGCAGGGTTTTTTTTTATCAACTAATAACCTTAAATGCGAAAGTAAATTAGTTTGTTACCTTTTTATAACTACTGCTGAACGGATTTGTATGAAGGGCCAAAGGATAGATCACGGCTGTGTTAGAAAATAGATAGGAAACTACTGTGTACCTGTCAACATTTTATTCCCTGCCGTAGTACGTTCCCGAGTGATAGCTTCCAAAATCAAGTGGGCGAAGCCGCAGGCAACCCCTAGTATTTTTAGAAGAGAATAGAATAAAACAGAATATTCAATAAAAAAATGTATACAATACAAGTTAAATTGATAAAAAAAAAACATCTTACATAGGGTGACACAATGGGCGGTTTTGTCGCTTAAAGCTATCGAAGAGATTTTCACTTACCTAGCCTTTATGTTGGGGTCTGCTTCCAGTTTAACTAGATGCAGCTGAATACAAGTATTTTAAATAAAGCGACTGCCTATCTGACCTCCACAATCTAGTTAGTACTGGGTAATACGATAGGTTTAGTTAAGACTGGTTTTCAGAATTTCGGGCAAATGACTACCTGTAACGACTGTCAAAGATCTACAAAAAACCAACGGCTTAACGTGCTTTCAGAGGCACGGAGGAAACTCGGTATATAATGGTGGTCACCCATCCACGGGCCAACCTAGACCCGCGGCTTAACCTAACGATCGACCCAAGCGGTTATCATTATTTAAGCAGGAGCTCCTCCTCATCTTCATTTTCACTTCCCTTATCTAATCGACCTAAACTAAAAATTTACAAGAAGAAAAATACAAAGTAAGTCTTTTTTCGTACCCTGTGCTTAAACAAGTCAAGTTCCTTATATTCTCAACCCCTGCAATGGTAACTAATTACATAATACGAGAGGAGGAAGTAAGTAAGTGCGGCTTATTTACTTAACTTCACTTTCATTCCGCTTCACGGGGAGTATGGGGGTGTTGGGGTGCTAAGTAGGTTCTTGGCTGCGCTAGACGCTAGATTGCTTGAACTGGCTTCAGGGATTATTCTGTAACTTTATACTTTTGCAGTTAAAAAAAATTGTTACGATTTTTATTTATTTATTAGGTGCACCAACAGCAATACATACTATGAATTACAGGAAACAATAAAATAAAAGCGCTGGTATGTATGCCTGTTATAGATATACGCAGCATTCACCATAGCAACAACAACGTAAAATTCTAGAATATTAATAATAAATCATACAATAGCCTGGCATAGTGGTGATAGACCGATCAGCGCGCCGCGTAATGATAGTCGATGTTACCATCCCACATGATGAGAACCTCGTGAAGGCTGAGAAAGAGAAACAAATAAAATATCTCGACTTGGCACACGAGGTTGTCAGCATGTAGAATGTGAACTCGGCTATCATTGTGCCGATTGTCGTTACGGCCAATGGCCTGATGGCTAAAAGCTTCGACGAACATCTGTCGAAGCTCTCACTTGGCAGTTGGATCAAGAGCCAGATTCAGAAGGCAGTACTCCTTGACACGGCCCGCATTGTGACGAGGTTCCTATCTCTGCAACCCTAACCACCGGTATCTTGGACCCTGTTCCCGATACCGGTGGGGTAATTAATAAAAATTTAACGGTTATATCCGGAATTTTTTGAAAATGTATATGAAAAAAAAATACATCTTTACATTATTAACTAAGCAAAACGACAACACAAGGCCTTAACAAAACATCCCGCCAAATTAAAAACTTTCTCTCAAACATTTTTCTTAACAAAATTATGATTTAAAAGCAGAATCTTGAAACAATATTCGTAGCTCTAATAAGCGAGTAAGAAACAGCTGTTAATTTTAATAATTCCTCTTATCTCCGCCCTTGTACCGCTCCTTCTGATAATCTGGTGGTGGTCCCTTTTATAATTAACGACAAATAAGAAGCGTACTGAATAGTTTATATGTTCGTATGGAGATTAGAGTAAGTGAACGCGTTTGAGAGTAAATGAAGGTTTTAGAATGAAGTACATTGATTCGGGTATGTAGTAGTTGGACTTTTTGTAAGTACCTAGTTGTTTTACGTATTGGAAATCATCAAATGACTCCTCCCGCTCTTGGCAGAGTGGAAGGGAGTCTCAGAATTGTACTGACTAAAACCCATCCATGTTCCTTCTTAGCCCTTTGTGTTCCAGGGCCACGGTATCTCTTTCGAACAGTCCCGCAGCCCTGACAGGCATCGGCCCCTTCGGACCCCTTCCGATTTGCTGACATCTCCTTGAGGGCTGACATCTCCTTGAGGTACCTAGTTCTGACTGAATTTTTGTACAACGAAAGAGTTAATTGATTTAATACGACTCATGTATTTGCCCTGCGATAGGACAGAACAGAAAATTAAAACATGGGAATTAAAAGACTGAGTTGCTACTCAACTGTTTGGTTTACATTTAATTTTATATGAATCAGGGTGGTTTTCGTCCATTGCCACTAAAAAATCTCCCGGATATCATGCTAGGCGTTTAGAACTTTGTCGTTGTAATATTTTCGAAGCGGTTATCATCTACCTAGCCTTTTACCAAACTATCTTGTGGTCGGCTTCCAGTCTAACCGGATGCAACCGAGTACTAGTATTTTACATGAAGTGACTGCCTATCTGACCTCCACAACCCAGTAACTGGGTAATACGATACCCCTTGGTAAGGTTGGATGTCAGACTTTTGACTTCTGACTACTCGTATCGACTGCCAAAGATCTACAAAAGACACCTGGGACCAACGGCTTAACGTGCTTTCCAAGGCATGTAGGAAACTCGGTATGTAATTATGGTCACCCATCCACGGACCAATCTCGGCAAGAACGGCTTAAGCTTAAAGATTGACCCGTGCGGCTGTTATTATTTAGCCACGGCGATTGTCTCTGTTTATTGATTTACTTAAACTGTCCTGACTGTCCCACTTAGCTTGTAATCGTCTGTTGTTTCATCATTATCATCATCAGCCTACAACATTGCTGCTGGACATACATAGGTCTCTTCAATCCCACGCCACTTACTGCGAAGACCGTCGCTCAACCGAGCCTTTACTGTGTTTAGTAACCTGAAATACAGTAATGATTTACTACATTTCAATTTACTTGCACCATTTCAACCAACTATATTTACTGTGTGTGTGCGTGTGTGTGTGGCATTTTTTTGTTAAATTATCAAAAGAAATGTTCTGAAAACCGAAGTAAAGACATTGCCTAGTTAAGTTGCAGTGGCTACATCCATTTATTAGAAATTAATACTGTCAAAGATTTTTCTGCAAAATATCACTAAGTTTTAGAGAAATAAATTAACACATCTCTTAAATCCTTATTTTCCACAATATACGTTTACCATTCTATAAGGTTTCTATAATTTTAATACTGACTAACTTCTAGCGCTATGAGCCACGCGTAGACTGGCCTACTTTATCAAGGAAGTTTATTAATCCAGTAAATATAATGGAGGGGGCGTGTCGGACTCAAGTGTTCATCATCATCATCAGCCTATAATGTTCCCACTGCTGGGACACAGGCCTCCTCTCTATGAGAGGGAGTGGGCTGTAATCCACCACGCGGGCCCAGTGCGAGTTGGTAGATGTCACATGTCTTCAAATTTTTAGTTCTAGAACATGCCTGTTTCCTCACGATGGTTTCCTTCACCGTTTAAGAAGAAGAAGCGGTGATGAAATAAATTACACAAAGTAATGCGCCTATATCCAGCAGTGGACGTCTTTCGGCTGAAATGATGAATGCGCCTGCCTGGGTTCGAACCCACGACTTACTGCTCGTAAGTTGGGGCTGCCACCACTGGGCCACCGCTGCTCTCACTCAAGTGTTAGATGTCTTTAAATGAAAAAGGAGAACATCATTACTAGCCTGCACTTGTCCCATTTTATTTGGGGTAACACGTTTTCTTTTTCCAAATGAAAAATGAGAACTCTATAACGATAATTGAGGTAGATGTTAGTTCTACTAGATAATGTCAACATCGACTTTTCTATCAAAAAATTATATTGAAATTGTATCTGTTTGCGCTGAAATGTTACTTTATTCTAAACTAATATTATAAAGAGGAAAGATTTGATTGTTTGTTTGCATTGAATAGGCTCCGGAACTACTCGTCCGATTTCAGAAATTCTTTCAGTGTTAGATAGCCCATTTATCAAGGAAGACTATAAGCTATATATCATCACGCTGCAACTAATAGGAGTGCAGCAGCAATGAACAATATTGCGAAAACGGGGAAAATGTGACGCAAACGAAGTTGCGCCGGACAGCTAGTTTTTCATACGTTTTTTGAGCTAGGTTTCTCAAGAATGTAATTTGATCTATGGTTTGGTTTGTCAATAGAAATAACAGCTGTATACTACAACTTGATTATTTTCTCAACTCACAAGAACATAACAAAATATCATTATTTTACGCCGCTGTATTTCGGGGCTAATAGCATCGTATTCGACGAGTCTAAAATTTTGTTAGCATTTGTGGAAAACAAATAAAAAAGTGTTGCCTGTATTTTTACAAAGAACTCTTCAGTAGACGCAGTGTGTACCTATAAACTGACGAGCAATTCTGACTATAAGTAACAAAAATGATAAAACTCCGTTTCCTTGTTGTAATAGGTACTTTTAAGATTTTATTATTGAGGGTTTAACATAATTGGACTTGGTTGATTTCACAACATCTCTTCATCTCTTTCAAGACAATTCTGAACATACTTAGCCAAGAAAATTATCTACCTAGTATTTTCCCAAAGATATTAATAAACTATTTGAAATCTTACTTCGGAAGGTATAAAATATCAGTGGAAATTAACCCAGTATAAGAAAATGCCTCACGGAAAATGCAATAAAAATATCGGTACACTTCAGGCGAGGAAAGAAATAACCCGATAAAAGTAGATAGGAAACAAGTAAATCAATTTATTTATAAAAATCATCTCAAGACGTGGACCAGAAAGCAATTTGTTAAGGTACCGTAATGCGGCCACAAACCACATTTTTCCACCCTTATTGAACGGAGAATTAATTAAAATTTCATTATTCAAGAAAAGATTATAACTTCCTTTTAGTCATTTGCATATTTGACTGAAATATTTAAAGAAATCCTCTTTAAGAGCCGTCTTATTAAATTTGTTATAAGCGTTTCGTTTCGAGTTCGCGTTTCTCGTGAACTTGTATTTCTTTTCCTCTGCCCGTAACTCTGAACTGAATTCAACCCAACTTTTTTTTCGGTACAAATGAATTTGAAGCAATATAAGTAACTGCTTAATTTCATGAATTATTTTTATATCCATCTGTCCGATTTTATGAATAATTGGTTCAGCTTTTTTTTTCTTTTGGTTACTTTTAGCATTTTTCTTGGAGGAACAGGATTTTATATTATTTTAAAATCCTTTTTTCTCTTTCAGTTCCAAATTTATTATTTTTAGAGTTACTTTTTCATAAAAGTTTGCTATTTTTAGGAATTTGACCGCGGAATTTATTAGCTAAGCACACCTGAAATTAAATTGCATGCAAGCAAACAATCTTCTATTTAAAATACCATAGTGATCAATCAAAACTTCACCCACAATATCAATCACCATCATCAACTTCATATCGAGTACAAAACACATCTCAATGTTCTATCAATTTATTCTTTCAGAGAAACTTCCTGAAGAGAATCAGTCATAGGCTGGAGGTGCATGATTGAAGGGAAAATCGTCGACAGATAAACGTTTACCGCAGAAGTTTATAAAAGACTTCATCAAAGAGAATGATAAATGCGTCGATTGTGGAACAAAGTAAAACTGTCATCTGTATTGGGAGATTTATAGCCTGATTGTTTATGGGATGAATGAGTGACGACATGGTTGGCGCGGTGGTTGAGCGATCGACTGCTGCGCTGCGTGTCGCGGGTTCGATCCACGCACGGAACAAATACTTGTATGGCCTACAGATAGTTGTTCCGGGTCTGGCTGTTCGTGTATGTTAGTTTAAATGTTTGTAAACGCACCCACGATACAGGAGAAATTCATAGTGAGGGGCAAGGATTATAAAAAAAAGCGTGTCTATCAGAGTAAGAGGGTCTTCTTTAAGATTGTCAATAATTTTTAACTAAAAATAACATTAAATCACGCTTGTTATCCCCGTAGCGTTAGGTAGAGGTGTACCTAATAGCATATCCACATTTCACCAGTCATGTTTAGGTCCTGTTTTCATGTAAAGGGGTTGCCTATTTCCATGTATCAAATTACTTTATTAATAAAACACCAACGCTTGGTAAATAGATTGCAATATAATAGTCTTGTTATTTTGTACAATACTCGGATTAAGAGCGTTTACGCCTTACGGCATTTCATACAAACTTTCATGTCCTTAATTTCCGAAATGATTGAACCGACTTTAATGAAACTTAATACGCTTAAGCAGGATACATAGGTCTAAAAAGTTACTACAAACAATTTCGAAATATCTTTAAAAAAAAGATAATTGGTTTCTGTTTCAATAGATAATTTATAATCGGTTTAATTTAGCTGTAACACAATTTTTTGAAAATGTGTTTAGTAACTTTTTAGAGCTATGTATCCTGCTTATGCGTCTCAGTTTGATGTTATCAGCAGACAATAGGCCTAACCGATGACTACGCAAAACAAATACCAAGATCCCCATAAAAAGAAAATGTTTTTCCTAAATCGAAAAATTAAGTACAAAGAAGGGTAGATAACAGTAACTTTCAAGCTAAAACAGAGGGCCGCTGTTATAGCAAACTTGACTCGAAAACGATGAATAAAAAGAAGATAAAATAAAAAATATATTAAGCGCCATAAAGCTGTTGCGAACTGACTATGAATGTTTTATTAGTTGAAAACTCGCAAATCTATTTTTGAGTGCATGTAACTTATATTTCGTTTGTGTAAATGTTGTATCCTTCCGGATTATTTCATATCGTTTCGTTTTAGAGGATGCTTTTGTAGCCACTATTTTTTTTAAAGCTGCTTTTGGTATGTTTTTCGATGTTAATAATTAAACGGTGCTTTTTACGCATGGATTAAAAAGGCAAAATGTTTTACTTTACGGGTTGCTGAATTGAAACAAAAGGAGTTTAATTAGCTCAAAACTATTTATGATTGCTGAAAGCATTACCGTGATACATTATCATCATCTGCCTAACCTTTTCCCAAACTGTCTTGGGGTCGGCTTCCAGTCTAACCGAATGCTGCTGAGTATCAGTATTTTACATGACGCGACTGCCTATCTGACCTCCACAATCCAGTAACTGAGTAACACACGGACCATCATTTCAGCCGAAAGACGTCCACTGCTGGACATAGCCTCCCCCAAGTTTCGCCACATTGACATTACATAGGGGGTTTTGCCATAATCGCCACGCTTGGCAGGCGGGTTGGCGATCGCAGTACGGTTGTTACAAAAGCACAGAGAACGCTGCTGCCCATTCTCTGGAAATTCCCTTAGTCGCCTCCTACGACACCCACGGGAAGATATGGGATGGTGCTATTCTTTACGTCCGACACCATACAGAACCACGGACCATATGACCGTAATACATACCTTCATAATAATACACCTACGACGTGGAAGTGGCAATGTTTTGGCTCAACAAAGTTTGGGATATTGTTATGCTAGCGACATGAAGAAGACCACAAAAATTATAAATCAACTAGCTGTCCCGCACAATTTCGTCTGCGTCACATTCTCCCCGGTTTTCTCAACATATTTACATTTCATTGCTGCTCCGCTCCTATTGGTTATAGCTTGATGATATATAGCCTATAGCCTTTCTCGATAAATGAGCTATCTAACAATAAAATAATTTTTTTAAATCGTACCAGTAGTTCCTGAGAGTAGCGCGTTCAAGCAAAGAAACAAACTCTTCAGCTTTCTAATATTGGTGAGTTTAGATAAATCACTCAACCTATCACAGACGCTTGCTGTGGCATAGTCCTCACAAATTGACAATCAACAGCCAGTTCGCAGTCATTCTTTCACCATCGTTGGATACTTTTTCGTCTCAAATCAAAAAGCGAGTGGAGTCACAACTACGCTCTTAATCAAAACGGCAAAACACCCTAACTTACATTGAAACAAGTTCAATGTTCCCGTAACATGTTCCTACCCGATAATTTTAGCTACATCCTACCGGAAACATGTTGTACCCCCAAGCATATTTCACATGCGCAATTACTACATACAAAATTTATCGCGCAATAACGATATAATGACGGAAATGGTAGCATCGTACAAGACGTATATATTAAAATTAACATCCGGGCTACGATGAAGGGATGCCCCGGTACAAATTAACCTTTGCATATTGTTGGTATAGTTGGAATGTCTGTATGTTGATTAATTTTTGTAGATAAGATACACAAACAATTTTTCAGCATCCGACTAATAAATCCTTAATAGCTGGATCACGGCCCACTTTCTCTCGTAGAGATGAGGCCTGTAGACCAGCTGTGGGGACAAAGTAAATACACGGTGGAAGGTAGAACGGTGCACAAACGATTACCACGTATTGAGTACATCATTCACCCCCCCCACACAGATTTTTTTAAAAGCAATTAAAAAAAAAACAGATATTCAAGACATTTTGACTGTGTAGGTGTATTTTTTGTGGGCAACTGCAGATCATCATCATCATTGCAGCCGAAAGACGTCCACTGCCGGACATAGGCCTCCCCCAAGAAGGGAAGATATTGCCATAATCGCCACGCTTGGCAGGCGGGTTGGCGATCGCAGTACGGTTGTTACAAAACACAGAGAACGCGGCTGCCCATTCTCTGGTAAGTCGAAGTGGAAGCCGACCCCAAGATAGTTTGGGAAAAGGGTAGGCAGATGATAAGGTAAAGAACGGTGCAAGTCTGTGAAAGTGGAAACCACACCACAACACCATGTGTGAAAGTGGGCGAAACGAAAGAGAATGTTTACTTGAACGTGTTAATGTGGTTGTATTAGCAAAAAAAAAAAAAAAAAATTCGATGTGTGTGTGTGTGATCTTCAAACACAAGATGATTATGCTAAGTACGTACATAAAAACATAATTAGCGCTTTTGTAAAGCAAGTAGAAGATAAAGAAAAATTATTGTTATTAAATCGGTGTCGTGACAATTCGTGATAGATAGATAAGTCGTGATAACACGTATTTAGATTATGCTTTACGAAAATTTTGTCAGTTCTGGGATACTCATTATTTATATTAATATTATTTATTAGAAAATCTTAACATAACAATGAGTCAGGCGAGACATTTTCAAGAAACCAGTCAAGTCTTCCAGCCGTAACCTTTTCGAAGAACTTAACGTAGCGCGCTGTACATTTTTTAAAACAGTTTCATCATGAGAGTATTTATTTACTAAAGTAGAAGGTAAATACGTAGGTTTATAAGTAACTTTCAGGACGTTGAACCAAATTTACAAGAAAATATTTTTAAATTTCTGAGAAAATTTTAAATCAATCGCATTACAAATCAAACTGCGTAGTTCGTTTTATTTTAGAACTTGATTTTAGCCAATTTTTTGTATTTGTGTAGTGGTCACCGGCGTGACTGCTAAGCATGAGGTTTACAGTTTATTTCCTGGGTCGGGCAACGTGTTATTCCGGTTTTTCACCAGGAATATCTCATTAAATGCTACGGGATCTGGGTTTGTGCCTAATTGATGGCAATAGTATCGCTCCTATTACATGGGACTTAAATATGCTGGCAAAATGTGGGTACACTATTAGGTACACCTCTGCCGAACCGTGCTGTTATGTAATGCAGTCCAAAACCAAAGGGCAATGACCGTTTCTACCATAACAGAACCTTTTTTCAAGCATATTCAAATTCAGGTAAGCTTACCCCAAATAAAATTGCTTACCCAACCATATCCTGGCCCGCAAGCTAGTAAAGATAACCCTGTTTTGTTCATATAATTATGTTGTATTCATGTCGCGTTACGAGGGAGCCAAAATTGAGATGGATGTCTGACGTAGGTGTGAAATTAACGTCCAAATTATTTTTTGGTAATTTATCAAAGTCCGTGATTAGGTTGTGTAATTGTGTATAATGAGGGTTGGGGTAATTACGTGCTGGTATCCCTTGATTTCTATTAGGTGGATTTTCTCTATGGAGCGTATTTTACAACTTCGCCACGTAATAGTAACGTTGCTTGTAGAAACGGGGTATCGAACTTATGTGATGAATTTGTGATGTCGCCTGCTCCTTTTCTTCTTCTTTCTCTTGTAATGGGGTACCTTGTGGGCGCGTTTACGAATAATTAAAACCACTTACACAAACAGCCAGACCTCGAAAAACTGTCGGTATATCAAACAAATATCTGTTTCGTGCGGGAATCGCGTTACGCAGTGTAGCAGCCAACGCTCCGTCACTGCGCCAACCGTGCTTTCAAAAAGCTATCTTAAGGCTTAATTAGTGGAAGAAAAGAGAGAGAATGTTGTTATTGCTATGGAACAGGTCTCAATTTCTCTGTAAGAGAGAGAGGGAAATAGCCCCCTATCATGCAGGTCTAGTGCAGTTTGTAGGGCTTCTGACACATGCCTTCAACGTTCGTAAAACAGAGTGCTTTTCTACTCCATTAGCCATTAGACAGCCAGCTATGCTAGCTATAATTTTTCTGTATGGTGTCGGACGTAAAGAATAGCACCATCCCATATCTTCCCGTGGGAGTCGTAAGAGGCGACTAAGGGACTTGCCAGAGAATGGGCAGCAGCGTTCTCTGTGCTTTTGTAACCACCGTACTGCGATCGCCAACCCGCCTGCCAAGCGTGGCGATTATGGCAAAACCCCCATGTTATGATAATGTGGCGACACTTGGGGGAGGCCTATGTCCAGCAATGGACGTTTTTCGGCTGAAATGATGATGATGAATGATGAGACATTAGACATCATTATAACCTGCCTAGTCTTTTCCCAAATTCATAGGAGTCGGCTTCCAGTCTTACCACATGCAGCTGAATACCTGTATTTTACATGGGACGACTACCTATTTGATCCCCACAACCCAGTTAGTACTGGAAAAATACTACTTAATACTTGGTAAGACTGGTTGTCAGACTTTCAGGCTACTAACTACCTATAACGACTGTCAAATATTTACAGCAGCCAGGACCAACGGGTCAACGTGCTTTCCGAGGCACGGAGGACACTCGGTATACAATGATGGTCACTCATCGATCGACTCGTGCGGCTATTATTATTTAGCCACAAGCTCCTTTTTTACTCCATTCAACATTTCAGCCCAAAAGACGTCCACTGCTGGACATAGGCCTCCCCCAAGTGTCACCACATTGACATTTTGGGGGGTTTTGCCACTCCATTATACTCCTCCTCTCCTATTATTAGTATTCAAATATCCATGTATCCCTTAAATAGGTCACTAACAAGCCACAAGAAGAAAAAAGCTGCAAGTTCCCAAGAAAACAAAAGCTCTAACTTTACCTACCCACTGCTCTACCTTACCAGCGAATATTTACTTTGCAAGAGGAACAAGTCACTCCATATCAAATTATATCGGAACCTTGCCGTTCGGCATATGGCTATAATTAACACCTGTCAAGGAACAATAGGGAATTGACAGGTCGCTACTACAATGTCGGTGTCTGAAGCAATTCGTCCCCTCTGAGACACGGTGAGATGGTTACGTCACTCTTGTTGTTGGGGGCGTAAATTATTAATTTCTGTAGCAAATGCATGTTTCTTTAGTACCAGATGACATTTCTGTATTTTGTTGTTCCTTGATAGATCTGTAAAGTTCAAACCTTAGAACTGAGCTTTTTTTACATTCCCCGAGCATTGAAACATTTCGTGGGATTTTAAAAAAATAAACAGCTGTTCTGTCAAAAGCAATTTATAAACTACTGGTTTTTTACATCGCGTAAAATATCTGCTCTGTATCAGCATCAGTTTTTCGCGTGGTCGCAAGAGGGGTGGGTTCGTTTCCAGGGTTGGGTAAAGTAATAGTGGATTTTTCTATCAGGAATTTCTCAGTAGCAGCCACGGAGTCTGCGGAGCCCGGTTGATGGCAATAGGCTCGCCCGCTACAGGAGACTGAAACCATAACTAGCGTAATGTGGGTAAACTATTAAGCGCACCTCTGCCTTACCCTTTGGAGATTATGGGCGTGATATTATGATGATGATGAGTTTAATCTACTCATCGTCATTTTAATATTGAAGTGACGTATACCAGTGAATAATTTCCTACATTTAGTATACATGTGTAGGTACATATTCCGAGTAATTACAGATCAGCCCGGCTAACGACGTCGCAGCTTATTTGATTGCGTTGCTAAATATTATCTTGTGGCATTTCTGTTCCGACTCCCCTTTGAGGGTTGGTTTCGTAACCTTATCAAGAGTGGGTTAATTGCTGTATGTTTCCGTTTTGTGTAGGTATTTCATTTGTACTTAAGTATTCTGTTAGTGACGGTCACAAATTATCGTAAATAATAAAAAAATATGATCTAACCGAAAAAAGCAGCATCAAATGAGTTTCTCGTATTCCAAGTGGCATATACAAATCTCATTATATTAACATGAGAAAAGAAGAAGAAAAAATTACAACGACCAACAACGCCAAAATAAAACTCTGTTACCATTAACTCCATTTTTACATCGCAAATAAACCCCAGTTACCTTTAAACAGGAGCATTACCAAAAAACGTCGCTTTAAACAAACGTACAACATGGTGCCTAAAATCCACGATATAACACTCGTTGTGAACGTAAAAAAGACAAAAACATGGCGTATAAATGGATATGATTACGGAGTGTAAAATAAAGACGACAGGGAAACGGTGTTAAAGACAAAAGACTACCGAATAAGAAGTAATCGTGGAATAATTTTGAATGTACTAATCTCTTTTGTTTTCTTGTGCTAACAGATTATAATCAGCCTTTGCTGAAGGAGATTTGTTCAGATTTTACCCCTTAAGGACTCCGGATTTCACGGAAGTGGAGACAAGGCAAGAGGAGAGGAGATTTGTGTTGTAAATCACGGTGTGAGAGGTTTGCTATGTGCAGTGTGCGATGAGCTGTGTGCGGCGTGTGGTAAGATGTGTGCTGTGAGTGGTGTGCTGTGAGCGGCATGTCGCTTTACACATCTCTTTTTCTCTCCTCTCCTCTTCACACTTCTGCCCAGCCGCGGACACCGTTATTTGTCAAAGGCCGTTGTCCAGAGATCCATCCGATCCATCCTGAACCACGTTTAAGGGGTTATTCTGAAATACTGACAAATTTAAACCACAAAAAACAGCGTAATAATTAACTAGGTATCGTAATTTAAATCGATGATGAATTTTAATTGATGATGATGATTGGTGATGATGATGATGATTTACCTATGTCTTTTGTGACAACCTCCAGAATTTTGACGACGATGCAAAACAACATCTTGTATAATGCAGTTAGCTTACTGGTGGTAAATGAGATGAAGTCACTCGTAACACTTTAAGGCATTGAAAGATGCAAAACAATATTGTTCCCCAACAATTTATTTTTGTTAAAAAATCGTCGAGTTTTCAGGTAAACCGAAACCCGCACTATTTTATAAATAAAAAGGACACAATACCTATAATACGGCCCCGGTAAGCAGTTTTTGATGCGTTTCCAACCTCACGTATCTTTGAACAGCCCAATACGAACCCTATAGAAGCACCTGATACATTTTATGTGCTTCGTAAAAATGATAGCATCAATCACGGTAGTCATAAGATTATATCTGTCCCTTTCCTTCTTATGATTTTTTGTAAGGTTCCGTTTTGTCTCAGTCCCCCTTGCAGTGTATTTTCAAGTCATGAAATATGGAAGTGGTGGTTGTGTTGTCGGAAGGCTCGAACGATGTTTTGTCGTTAAACAAGACCTAAGAGGCACACAATACTGGCATGGCAAATATACGTTCGACACACTCTAGGATTCCTTTAGTTAGATTGTGTCATTATGCATACAGGACTATGATATTTTCGAGAATGTAGACTAGGAATCAATGTTTGTATGTTGTAAGAGACTTTTTTAAAGTTCCAAAACAATATTTTTACTTTATTTTCTTAAACATTATGTAAAATACAAGTCCGTGATACGACCAGTCGTACGATATGGATCGAAATGCTGGGCAGTGAAGAAGACGGATGAAAAAAGATTGCATGCAGCAGAGATGAGAATTTTGAGATGGATGTGTGGAGTGACAAAAATGGATAAAGTAAAAAATGAGTATATAAGAGGAAGTTTGAAAGTGGCGCCTGTTACAGAAAAGATGAAAGGGAGTCGTCTGTCTTGGTATGGACAATTGGACATGTGATGAGGAGGGATGGAACACATGTGACTAAAAGAGTGATGAATATGAATGTGGATGGATGGAGAGGGAGAGGAAGACCAAAGAAAAGATGGATGGATTGTGTGAAAAATGATATGAAGGAAAAAGGAGTAAATGATAGCATGACGAATGACAGAGGAGAATGGAGGAAAAAGACGTGTTGCGCCGACCCCAAATAAAATGGGACAAGGGCAGGAAGATGATGATAATGATGATGAAACATTATGACACACGTATAGCCTAACAACCAGTATTACCAAGAAGCATCGTATTACCCAGTACTAACTGGGTTGTGGAGGTCAGATAGGCAGTCGCTCCATGCAAAATACTCGTATCCGGTTGCGGCGGCGCGCGGCGGTGGCAGCCAACCCCAGCATAGTCGGGAAAAGGCTATGGGATTATGACACACATCTGCATAAGATTCCCACTGCTGAGATACTTGCTTCCTCTCTGTGAAGTGGGTCCACCACGTACAGTGTTTACCTTCACCTTTTTGAGAGCAATTAAAGAGGCCCTAGCATGAGAGGTCGGTGTAAACGTAAAGTAAATAAACCGATACGTCTCAGATATTTTCTACATATTTTCATGTTTCCTTGTAAATTTAAATATGGCCTTTAGTATAGACAGGAGTTTGTGGTAAACAAATAACAAAACAAAGTAAACCAGTGTAGTCTAAGCAAATAAAAAAATGAATTACAACAAAATACAACCATCCCAAAAATAAATTACCAAAAAAGTCAACAACGAAAATTATTGACTTCAGCGACATGATTGCAAGTACACATTTACATTGCCCCAATAAAATAACATACAAACAAGCATCTCTGTACAAAGCAAAACATGTATGAGGGTTGTAAATTAAACTCTAGAAACTGCAACGCAGTTTGTTCGCAATCCGAGGAACTGTTAATCTCGGTTTAAGCCTCACTAACTACAGTTGTTAAGTATGTGACTTCAATATACAATGTTGCTTGAGTTACGTGTCTTTATTTAAATAGTGCTTTGTTGTTTCTAATTATAGTACTTTTTGGAACGCACAATACCGTTGATCCTTGGTGCAAGAAGACAGTACAATATTGTCATTCTTACGGGAATTCTAGAATCAAAGCTTGACAATTGGCTTGGTAAAAGTAATTGACATCTTAATTTGGGACGAATTTTTTTTTTGTTTTCTTTGACCGCCTGTGAATATCAATTACAACATCAAAGTGATAGAAACTGCGCTAGCGCTAAAAACATTATGAACATGAGTGTAGTTTGTGTGCCCTAGTGTTTCTGCATAGGATTTTATGAGGAACCAAAATTATCGTTAAACTATCACGTTTCAAAGGCGGACCAACCACCCTTGGGCCAAGCAACTTTGCAGCAATCATAATATCATAGCAATTAGCATAGAGCTGCTTATCAGTCGAGCCTTTTCTAAACTAATATTATATAGAGGAAAGATTTGATTGTTTGTATGTTTGTTTGTTTGCATTGAATAGGCTCCGAAACTACTGGTCCGATTTGAAAAATTCTTTCAGTGTTAGATAGTCCATTTATCGAGAAAGGCTATAGGCTATATATCATCACGCTACGACCAATAGGAGTGGAGCAGCAAAGGAAAATGTTGCCAAAACGGGGAAAATGTGACGCAAACGAAGTTGCGCCGGACAGCTAGTTCTCTATTAAGTTGAGATTGGCTTCCAGTTTAACCGCATGTAGTGGAATACCACTATTTTAGCGTAGAACCCTTATAAGAATTTGCAAACGTACGTTCAAAATATTTTGATAACCGTTATGAGAAAACTAAAGCAAAGATAGCCATAGAATTCGAGTTTGAAACCAAGACACGCACCTCAGATTTTTCGGATTCCTGTGCCTTATGGTTACGGTGAAGAAAAACATCGTGAGGAAACTGAAATAACATGCCAGAAAGAAAATGTCTCAATGGCATGTAAAAGCCAAGTCAGATGGCAAAGGGACACATAAAAATCTTTAACACCAGCTTAGACACTAACCACACAAAATGTAAAATGATGAGAAGACTGTATCAAAGATACCAGACTATATTTTTCACATTCACTACAAAATCTAAGAATCTTCGTGGAAAACCGTGACCATAGCAAATTGTCTTTTTAACCGTAAACTGCTGTCACGCGAAGCCAACGCAATGTCTGACTCGCATAGTGTTTATGTCTACCTAACACAGGACTAGCATAGCACCGTATACAGCTTTATTACTCCGTAAAACAGTACCTACAGTAAGGTAATAAGAATTTAAAAGGTGTAGTTTGAATTGTATTAAGAAGTTAACCACTGTGTAGGAATTCTGTACGATACAAGAAACCTTAAGACTGTCATACGTGTAGTATTTTTAGGTTTCCGTACCCAAAGGGTCAAACGAGACCCTATCACTGAGATTTCGCTGTCCGTCCGTCCGTCCGTCGGTCCGTCTGTCACCAGGCTGCATCTCATGAATCGTGTTATTAGCCAGTTGAAATTTCTACAGATTATGTATTTCTGTTGATGCTATAACAACAAATACTAAAAACAGAATAAAATAAATATTTAAGGGGGCAAAAAGTGATTTTGTTGTTCGTTTTTATTGTTAATAATGGTACGGAACCCTTCGTGCGCGAGTCCGACCTGCACCTGGCCGGTTTTTTTTTCAAATTTAATGCTTATAGCACATCATCATCATCAGCCCACAGCAGTCTACTGCTTGCAACGTCACTCAACTCGAAGTTAAAGCACTTTAATCTGTTACAGGAATTGGGTTTTACAAAAAAAAAATAAGAAAGAAATGGAAAGATCACATAATTATACGTTTTACTAACATACCAACACTTTTTTTTTCTTTCTTAATAAACTGTTATATTCAATTTAAAATAAATATTTGAACTCAGTACCGAAAACACCGCGACAGTTCCCGAACAAACCCGAGCGCGTGTGACAATGTTAACACGTAGCCGTTGACACTGTGCTATCGAGATTAACATTAAGACGTCACAAACATGGCGACCAATCGTGGCACATTCGTATTCACGTGATTCTTATTAAAATTTAATCAATTTTACATTGTATTCAGTAGATTAAAAAAAATAGTTCTCGCATCTACTATTATTATAATTTATGATAAAGATACACAAAAAAAACGGTATTTTTCTTTTTTACAAATAGCCAAATATCTTAGGTCGTTTCTTTATCGAGGTAATTCCTCGTAGCTACAAACAATACAAACAAACAATGTTATACAAACGATGTTATATCCACGCACAATAATATAACTAGAAGTAGATTAATTTAAGGCCCGAAAGAGATGCCTTCGTGCTCTGTTTAATTTGAAGTCGTCCGGCATCTGCATGCCATAATTTTTTAAAAAAAAACGAAGTTATCTAAACTAATAGAAAGATTTGATTGTTTGTTTGCATTGAATAGGCTCCAAAACTACTGGTCCGATTGAAAAATCATTTCAGTTTTAGATAGCCCATTTATCGAGGAAGGCTATAGGCTATATATCATCACGCTACGACCAATAGGAATGGAGCAGTAATGAAAAATGTTGCCAAAACGGGGAAAATGTGACGCAAACGAAGTTGCGCCGGACAGCAAGAATTATATATTGTTGAAATTGCGCCATTTGTAAGGGTAAATTAATCTCTATTTCTACGACTAGCAGACACCTTCCCCCGTAACAGACGTGACAATAATCAACTGTGTTCGCATACGCCAAAGACTGCTCTGATAAGAAAAAGCGTTTTCTGTATGGCTCCTAAAGTTTTTTTTTTTTTTTTTGGGAATGGCATCTCGCAGTTCAACTTAGGAGGTTGTCGTCTGCTTAACCGGACTATCCTGTGGGTGCCTTAAGAGTAAGGCCTCCAGCCAGGGCATAAAACTTACAAACTAAGCGACTACACGCTAAGGGTACCCCCTGTGGGGTACGAGCCTCGGCTTAGGGCGTCTCTGGGGGAGGTCTGCATGGGGACAGGCCGGATCTGAATGATATCATTATTAAGGGGCTGATTTAAAACTACTGGCACAGCATCGCGGGCTGGCTCGAGCGAGGGTCGGGGAGGGCATGGACCGGGACGTCGCGACGGACCTCGACGGCGAGGTCGGAAAGACGGCGGTTTGTGTCTGAACTTTTTAAGAGTGCTAGTCTCTTTGCTACTCTCCTGGAGGAGGGTGATAGCATCATCGGGAGTGACGAGGGTATGCCGAGGACGGCGTACTGTACTAATGCGAGAGAGTTCGTAACGGGCGGCCGCTGCGATCAGGGGATTACGGTGTTTAATGGCGTTATCGAAGAAACGCTTCGAAAGACGTTTCATAAACTGAAGGACGGTGGGCATTCTAAGGTCTACGTGTAGACGGTCATTACGGACATAAAAAGGGGCTCCCGTGACTCTACGTAAGAACCGGTTCTGCAAGGTTTGCGTCCTATGGATGTACTAAGGCTTGGTGTGAGCGTACACGACGCAAGCGTACGTCATAATGGGCGGATCACCGCGGTGTAAAGGCGCAACTTGCACTTGAGTGACAACTTGCTTTTTGTCGAAATCATGAAATGAAGGCAAAGGCAGCTCGGTCGCGAGCTGCTTTGATGTGCGCCGCGAAAGACAGGTGGTTGTCAAGTAAGACTCCTAAGTACTTGGCTTGCTTTTCCCAAGGGATAGGCTTACCGTACATAGTGATCGGGCTGAGCGCGGGTGGCTTAGTTTTACGCGGTTTAGAGAAAAGAACTGCCTGGCTCTTGTCGGGGTTCACCTCGATTCTCCATTTCCGGAACCAAGCGCTTAAGACGTTGGCTGAGGTTTGGAGGGTGCTGTAAATAGCGTCGTGACTACGGCCAGTGTAATAGATGGCCGTGTCGTCCGCGAACAGGGCTAACTGTGCCTTCTTGCTCTTGGGGATGTCACTGGTGAACAGAGTAAAGATAAGGGGAGAGAGCGGGGAGCCCTGAGGGACTCCGGCTCTAATGGGGTGAGGGGAAGACAGTGCCTTCCCGATGCGATAGCGGAAGGTGCGATCCGACAAAAAGTCTCGTAAGATGAGCACGAGACGGTCTGGCACTCCCAGTTTGTACAGCTTATATAATAAGCCGTTGTGCCAGACTTTGTCGAATGCCTTTGCTATGTCGAAAAACAACACACCCGTCATCGCTCCACGCTGGAAGCCAGCGCTTAAGTGTTCTACGATGCGGTGGGCCTGTTGAATGCATGAGTGTCCGGTCCTGAAGCCGAACTGTTCGTTGGGGATGAGACTCTTAGCCTCGGCGAAGTCTTTGAGTCGCTTATACATAAGTCTCTCGTAGATTTTTCCGAGTGCATTCAGGAGACTGATAGGTCTGTAGCTCGAAGGATCAGACTTGGGTTTGCCTGGCTTTGCGAAACCGATGACCGTGGCCTCTTTCCATATTTGGGGAAACGCGTTGTTGCTCAGGGCGCCATTGAAGATGGCCGCCATTAACACGACGAGCTGAGCGGGGAGGAGTTTGAACACCCTGTTGGTGATTCCGTCGGAGCCGGGTGCTTTCCGCGGTTGAAGTTTGTTAATGATGTCTTGCACTTCGTCAGCTGTGACCGGAGGCAGAGGATCATCAGGGTCTTCTTCGGGGGGCAGGGCGGTTCTACGTTCGACGAATGCGTTTACCTCATCGAGATGTCGCTTGTCTACTGGTTGAGAGCTGGGGGAGCACTGGGACTCCAGGCTGTCGGCTAGGCATTCGGCCTTCTCAGAGTCGTCGAATGCGACGCTCTTATCGGGTCGGGTGAGGGGAGGCATCGAAGCCTCTTCGGTGGAGCGCAACTTGCGTTGCAGCTGCCAGAAGGCTAGGTGGGTAGGCTCGAGTTCGCTTAGCGTTTTGTCCCATTGATTATTACGAAGCTCACTGGTGCGATCCTTTACAGCACGCTGTAAATTACGCATGTGGGCTTTGTTTGCCTCGCAGGGAAAGCTGCTGTAGGCACGGATGGCCGCGTTCTTTTCGTTTATCAGTTCACGTACGTCAGCGCGTAGTATCCAGCGTTGATCGCTCATTGCTGGGACTTCCCGTGAGCAGTCCTTCAGTACGGATTGCACGTGTTCTGTAAACAAGTTGATGGCGGCCGTCGTGTCAGCGACTGAGACTATGTGGTCGGGGATGGCCTCCAGGTGAGGCGACGTGGTGGATTTCAGCTTTTCGCTGACTTTCCTCCAGTCGGTTATCACTTGGGTCGGCGGGGCTGGCTGGGGTCAGAAGGACTCGAGCGGGGAACTAAGTGCATGAGCACTGGTCGATGGTCTGAGTTAAGCTCATGTAAAGTCTCGATAGAATGCAACTTAAGGTTGACATTCTTGAGTAGCGCTATGTCGAGAACGTCCGGACGTTGGTCGGGGTCGTGGGGATAGTGGGTGTGCTCCATAGGAGCGATGGGATCGAAGTTGAGGGACTCGCCCAGGTTATACACGTGACGTCCTCTGGCAGAGGTCGTCGTGCTGTTCCAGGCGGGGTGTTTGGCGTTGAGGTCGCCCGCTATGATAACGGAGTCGCTCAAGCCGAAGAGGACGGCAAGGTCTTTGGTGAACAGAGTGTGCTCCTCGGACGTGCCGCCGGGAGGGATGTACGCAGACGCGATAGTGATCAGTTGATGGCCGGTCATGCCTAGTCGACACACTGAGGTCTCGAGTAGAGACTCCATGGGAGGGGGATCTAAGGGGATGCAGTGCAGTTCTTTTCTATAATAGATTAGAGTACCGCCCTTGTGGCAGCGTGACCGATCGTTGTGAACTATGCGATAGTTGGCAATTCTCGGATCGCGGTGACTGGGCTTGAGGAAGGTCTCCTGTACGAGGAGGATATCAATTTGATGGTCGCGGAGGAAGGTGGCGATCTCATCACGCTGGCCTCTAATGCCATTGGCATTAAAGTACCCTAATTTTAGGGATCGGGGTTTGATGCACGTTAATCTTGTATTATCCATTGGAGTTAGTCGAGATTAAGGTTGCGGAGGAGGTCGCCTAACTTTAGTAGGGACTTGAGGATAATTTTAAGTTTATCGCCACCAGTGTTAGCCGCCCTGAGATCAGCCGCCATGCGGTCTGCTTCGGGGGTGACTAACTCTGCTAACGATTCTAAAATAACGTTGTGAGAGGGGTCCACGGCCGCGGGGCCGGGTGGCGTGGGACGAGCGGGCGCTGGTGCGCTCGCTTGGGCCGCGGGAGTGGGGACAGGGGCATCTAATAGCCCGGGGATGGGGCTGGACTTTGCTTTACTGAGAGCCGGGAAGGCTTTCTGGTGGTTCAGCGTGGTCCAGGGAGAGGGCCTCTGAGGGCTGAGTCTCTCCGGCATCTGGGTAGAAGGTAGCCTCACCGATGGGCTTTCTCTTTGTTGGCGGGCGCTTGCACGCTTCACCAGGTTAGAGGAGGAGCCTTTGGGGGCTTTTGAGCAGCCGCGGTAGTTAGCCGTGTGGCCCGACTGGCCGCAAAGCACACAGCTCGGTGGCTCCGTGCAAAGCGACTTGTCTTTGGGACGGGGGCAGTCTGCCGTGCCATGGTCGCCTAGACACTTTACGCATCTGTGCGGCGCATGGCAGTTGGCTTGGCTGTGACCGTACATCTGGCAGCGGTGGCACTGTCCGACTACGCTTGAGCGGTAGGGCTTCTCTATTGAGATGCCTGTCAGGGAGCAAACCGACTTCACTTTGAAGATCGGGTGGTGACCTTCTACTGGGTCACAGATGACCAGTACCATATCGTAATGGTCTCCACCTCTCGCCTTATGAAGGCGGTGGACGGCTGCGACCGGGATGTCCTGGCCTAGGAGGTCATTGAGGATGTCCTCCGTGGGGATTTCCTTCGGGATCCGCCTGATCACCACGCGGGTGGGCTTCTCCTCTTGAAGAGAGTAGGTATGGAAGGCTATGCGCCTACCGATCAATTGACGGGTTAGTTCCCTGAAGTCGGTGGTCGTAGGGACCACCACTTTGATACCCTGGAAAGTTTATAATAAAGTACCGCAGTCTTATAAAGCATTGGCAGTAAAGTTAAAAAAAAAGATTCGTGATATATTAACAGACAAGTGTTGTTATAATTTATATGACTTTTTGAATGACACTATTTAAATTTTTTTTCTTATTTTATTAATACTGAATTTTTTGACACTTTAAGTGTAATTTATTTTATAATTAGGACTTATCAATGCATTTCTGACTACTATGTACGTTTTGAAGTGTCTTTGTTTTTTCGTTTTAGTGTTGTTTTTCAATTTTTGTGTTATTTTGTACATTTGATGAATTTGTACGCCTTGCGGGTAAAACATGTACGTACACATGTTTCACCCGCAAGGCGTACAATTTTGTTTTAATATTGTGACATCCTGCATGCTTAAATTGGCATGTATTCGCATGTTTAGACAAATAAAATGATCTTTATCTTTAGGTGAAAGCGAAAGAATAGTCTGCGAAATTGAAATCTTAAGTATTTTGCAATTTGCAGGACAGTATCAAATTGTTGCTAAAGATTCACTGATTTTTGACCGTGCACTGAACTTTATTTTAAGTACAAAAGTATACAAAAAACGCTACTGCTATACTACAACATCATTTTTCTGTTAATAGAATTCAGTTATAGTCAGTTATAACTATTTTCTCCACTAAGGCGTTAGGTTTTTGTTCTGAACAGAACAGTTAGCAACTGTTCAACATTTATGTTTAACTGTCAAACTGCTTACTTGCGATACGAATTCAGGTGATGTACTCCCTTTTGGGCTTGGTGATATTTCCATTTTTTTTTTTTATTAAGGAGTTTGTGGTGTTGGTCTTTGAGTCATCACGAGTGTGGAGCCCTTTACAGGGTATGCGGCACCTTCTTTCTGCCCGTTGACAATTACTAGCACTCTCCTGGACTTAATAGAAGTAAATGGCAGAACTGTTCAGCTGGCCTAGCATGACGTCTTGAAGCAGTATTGTTTTACTCCTATTCCAGTGAGGGAAAGAGACAGAGCTATACATGATATCTAGCGCCATATCTTTCCCACACTGGAAAAGGAGTTAAACAATAATGTTTTAAGACGTCATGGTAGGCCACCAGGTCGCTACGACCGTATTGGTCGAAGTGAATTTGAGACATCGAAACGAAAAATAGAAAAAGGCGTTTCTCATTTTAACTTACAAGACTACACTAATTTTATTAATAGCAACGATGTTGTTAAAGATGGGAAAGCAATCAATAGTTCTTATACCAGTTTTCTTTTTAAAATACGAGTTATTACGTAAAATAATAATGAAAAATTCAATGTAAAGTAATGCCAGGAACTTTCCCTTATAGTGCTAACTCAGAAGTTAATGTTTCCTTACCAGAAACATTAAGTTTTCAAGAACATGCATTGTACATGTTTCTTACGTTTTACTAGGTTTTTTTATTCGAAAACTTTAGCTTCTTACCTTCGGGGGATATAAATAGAAAGGCGACTGACAGACTGAAAGAATAATAGGTCCGTAAGGCACTGTTTTTTCCTTTTCGAACTAAGAATCCCAAAGGGTTCTAACACTTTCGTATACCTACGTTTTTTTACCTTTTTATAGCGTGTTGAACCCTAGAAAATGTAACATTAATCATCTTGTTTTTTTTATGTGAGGTCTAAATTTTATAAGAAAGATTTTGTTCCAAAATATATAGATTGTATTTTTTTGTGTATTGATTTGCATTTTATTTTATCAATTTATTGACGAGGTTTTATAACAGTCAGCCTATCAGTTTATGTGGTACTGAACCACTTTTTGATACCCTTTAGGTATAGGACATTTAAATAAGGCGGTCTTATACCCGATTTTGATTAAACTGGATGACACTTCAATTATAAATATTACTGCACTGTACCATGGGTAAGTAATATAAATATGGATATATAATATACTAAAACTTATTTCGTATAACTTCATTGGATATAACGTTACATCCAATAAAGTTATACGAAATAAGTTTCTGAGTATATAATTTTTATATCTTAAGAAATTATATCAACAGTTGGTATAACTCATGTTTATTATATCTTGTAACGTTATTGAAATGAGAATATACCAAATAACTTTATATGAAATGAAGCGCACCCCTGTACCATTGAACACACGCTTTTCTTGAGATGTTATCAGCTAAATCATGCGGTTTTTGGTAGACTGGAAGCCGACCCCAATATAGTTTGGGAAAAGGCTAGGCAGATGATGACTATTAATTCTGAGTTTATCCGTGATCGCGGTGCTTGCTTATTTTGAGTTCCCGATATTTCAGCGCTGTTGGCTGAAATATCGGGAACTCAAAATAATTTGTAAACATGGTTAATATCCCCTTTTTAGTGTTGATGATAGTGATAGAAACCAGTTTAAAAACTGAAATGCTGACGATTTCTGCCATGCGTATGTATTTTCTTCTCTTTCTGTAAAATCTTTACTGACAAGCGTCACTCCTGCAACAAAAACAGAGAACATTATAACAAACAGTAAATAAACTATCTTGGACGCAATCGGAGCGCACCATTCAAACAGGAACTAACTATAAGCTTCCACCACAACGAGATTATTCTATCCCAAGGTTTATCTATAGGTTGTGATGAGAAAATCATGTTCTGGTTAACAGATTAGAAACAACTGAGTTATCAGTCGCGTTGCAACGCTGCCATAGTGTGGTCTATTGAATATTCTAATACATTCAGTGGGTAATGAATTAAGTAGAAAGTGTCACATGTGAGTGGTTTTATTGTTTAGTGTGAATTTGGGGATATGGATTTGGTGGGAGAACAGGGACATGCTGCGCCGACCCTAAATGAATTGAGATAAGAGCAAGCGAATGACTGCTTCGTGACTTCCCAACTAGTTTTGGACTTAAAATAAGTTAAACAGGCATTAGAACTGTGCAGATTTCAGCTTGTTACTAAGCAGTATTAGTGCTCTTGTGCTCGCTAGCTCGTGGCTAAATAATAACAGCCGCACGGGTCGATCTTTAAGGTTAAGCCGTGTTTGCCGTGGTTGGTCCGTGGATGGGTAACCATTACTACATACAAAGTTTCCTCCGTGCCTCGGCTGTCATTTGTAGATCTTAAACAGTCGTTACGAGTAGTCAGAAGCCAAAAGTCTGACATCCAGTCTTTGCAAGGGGTATCGTATTACCTAGCTACTCGGTTGTGGAGGTCAGATAGGCAGTCGCTTCATGTGAAATACTGATACTCAGCTGCATCCGGTTAGACTGGAAGCCGACCCCAAGATAGTTTGGGAAAAGGCTAGGCAGATGATGACCAAGCAATATTAGTTTAATTTTAGTTTGCTTTGCTTACGTTTAGCAGGTATTTATTATATTCTTGGTATAAAAGTTGCTCAAGTTTATAAATCGGTGGAGAAGGAAAAGTACATAGATACCGAACATTTTATGAGAAGCATTTTTATATTTTGGATGGAATTATAATAATAATCTTCCTGACCGTTTTCGGTCACGGCAACCAATCTCAGGGGAGATTAGTCATCGGTGCGGGAGATATGCTCTGGCACAGGTGCACTTTTTCTTCCCTCGCTCATAGTCTGATGGGACGCAATCCGACACGACCGGAGAAAAATCAGGCGCAGGACCAACAGCTTAAGATGCTTTCCGAAGCACGGGTATCATACCGCCAACTTCTATACTCTCTGAATCTTAATGGAAACACCCATTTTTTGCCCGGCCCGGGAATCGAATCCAAAAGGCTCAACAATTTCTATTTGCAATTGGTTATTTCAAAGCTTAGTAGTTTTTCAATACAGTATTTTTTGAGGAATTTCAATGCATATTTCGGAAGTGGAAGACAACTAAAGAATTGTTCCTACCAAAAATATCTTCGAATATCCTACGACGTCGTTCACCTCAAAAGTTAACTTCCCATTTTTATGTGTGCACAGACAGAAAAATCCCGTTGGGCTCATAAAATAAAGTGAAATATAAAATGCACAGTTTTAGGACCAGCACTTAAAGTCGGCCATGATTTACTTTTATATCACAGAAAAGACGAATTTAAAATACTCCTTCATTGGTTTACCTTAGGAAGTGGTTCCGAACCCAAAGGGTTAAACGGGACCCTATTACAGAGACTTTGCTGTCCGTCCGTCACCAGGCTGGTATCTCATGAACCGTGATAGTTAGCCAGTTGAAATTTCTACAGACTATGTATTTCTGTTGCCGCTATAACAACGAATACTAATAACAGAATAAAATAAATATTTAAGGGGGCCAATCATACAAAAAGTTTCTTTTTAAATATTTTTTTATAAATAATGTTACGCAACCTTCGTGCGTGATTCCGTCTCGCACTTGGCCGGTTTTCTTTTTAGGGTTCAGTCAGCTAGGAACAGCCGGTACCATCAAGCTTATTGATGGTCAATATTTAGGAGTAAAAGTTAATCGGAAGATCTAACACGGAATTAATCCGTTTATTCCCACTAGTTCGATTCATTAGGTCGATCGTCGAACTAGTGAGATTTTTTTTCTCATTTGTTCGAACATCGTAAGATTTTTTTTCCTCATTTGTTCGACCGTCGAACTAATTAGTTTTCGTTTATTGGTAATTGCAGAGCTATTTAACTGATACTCGACGTAGCCCCGCTACGCGGGGCTCCTATTTCTGTCTACAGGGTTTATAGTAACCTAACACGAAGGGGATGTCGGGGTCTTAGTTCGCTCGTTCCGCTCGCTCACTAGACCCCGCCATGCCCTTCAAACCTAACCTGTCCGAGTCGGGGTGCCCCAAGTCCAGAGCTCGCTTCGCTCGCTCTTGCATCCAATTTCTCTAGGACCTGGTAACCCCTAACGAAAAAGAAAGAGTAGACTATTTTTAAATCTAATTAGTTCTTAATAATATATAATAAAATTAATCGTTAGACTTAAAGATTTCTTTTTTGAATTTTTCAAATCAGACCTTTAGTTCCTGAGATTAGCGCGTTCAAGGAAACAAACGAACAAACAAACTCTTCAGCTTTATTATTAGTATATTAGATTAGATTACAAGACACATACAGCTCTCAACAATCCAGTCGTACTTTTTCATTTACTAAACTAACTTCCGTCAGAGTTACCTTTGTTTCAGCAGCAGTAATTATTTGTTCCACTTCTAGTATAAATCTGAGACCAACGCAAATAAAACAATTAGTACGAACAGCGTTTAAGTGGAGTTTTCAAAGAGAGGAATGGCGGCTATTTGATTTGCAATAGGGTGTCATGTCAATAGGAATCCAGATTTTGACGACTGTGTTTTTAGGGTTCCGTACCCAAAGGGTCTAACGGGACCCTATTACTGAGACTTCGCTGTCCGTCCGTCCGTCTGTCACCAGGCTGTATCTCATGAACCGTGATAGTTAGCCAGTTGAAATTTCTACAGATTATGTATTTCGGTTGCTGCTATAACGACAAATACTAAAAACAGAATAGAATAAATATTTATGGGGGCTCCTATACAATTAACAGATTTTTTTTGTTCGTTTTTATAAATAATGGTACGGAACCCTTCATGCGCGAGTACGACTCGCACTTGGCCGGTTTTTTAATAGTTATGCAGGTGTATACCAGTATTTTAGATGGAGCGACTATATATCTGACCTCTACAACTTAGTTAGTACTGGGTAATACGATACCCCTTGGTAAGACTTTTAGGCCACTGACTAGCAGTAACGACTGTCAAAGATCTATAAATGACAGCCGGGACCGACGGCTTTACGTATCATTCAGATCCAGCCTGTCCCCATGCAGTCCTCCCCCAGCGACGCCCTGAGCCGAGGCTCGTACCCCACAGGGGGTGCCCTCAGCGCATAGTCGCTTAGTTTGTAAGATTTTATGCCCTGGCTGGAGGCCTTACTCTTAAGGCACCCACAGGATAGTCCGGTTAAGCAGACGACAACCTCCTAGGTTGAACTGCGAGATGCCATTCATAAAAAAAAAAAACGGCTACGTGCTCTTCGAGGCACGGAGGAAACTTGGTATGTAATCGGTGGTCACCCATCCACGGACAAATCTAGGCAAGCGCGGCTTAACGGGAAGATTGATCCGACTGCATGTTACTATTTAGGCCTGTGTCGTGAATTAAGAATTAAGTAGGTACTTACAATAATACAAACATCGTTATGACACATGAAAGGGTTTACAATTTGTGTAAAGTCCAAAATGTGATTAACCTGTTAAACATACAAAAACTAGTGATATCTCCCAATAGAAAATATTACTAAATCTTAAGCAATAAGATCAAAAAGAAAAAAAAAGAAAAAGTAGGTTTTACATACTGAAATTCTTGTTTTCAAATGATTGTCAGTTGCACTTTACCAAATATCAATCTTAAAATCACAACGCATTAAATTAATTTTAGAATAACATGTATAATCGAAAACTTCAATTTTTTTTCGTTCAGTTGAAGAAGTATCATCTCAGGTGTATAGATCAGTGTTATTTTTAAGAACCAATAACGGTGGTAAATATTGACTGATCGAAATTCGGATTAAATGACTAGAAACGGAGATTGTGCCATTATAATAATCTATCTAAAACGTGATAATTTCCATTCCACGAACCTTCGTATTAGAGGAGCTCTTGGCTACATAAGAACAACCGCACGGGTCGCTCTTCAAGATGAAGCAGCTCTAGCCAAGGTCGCTCGGTAAATGGGTAACAATCCATTGCATACCAAGTTTTCTCTGTGCTTTGTTCCAGCTATTGTCATTTTGTCTCTGACTGTAGTCAGTAACCCGAAAGTCTGATAACCAGTCTCACCAAGAAGTTTCGTATTACCCAGTAACTGGGTAGTGAAGATTAGACAGGCAGTCACTCCGTGTAAAATACTGGTACGCTATTAGACTGGACTAGACTGGGCCTGGATAGCGGTATTTAGCTGCATGATGGATGATGAAAGATAAAAATGTAAGTTATCATTAGCACACTGGAAGCCAACCCCAATATAGTTAGGGAAAGGCTAGGCAGATGATGACGATGAACCCGTCATAACTGGAATAATTTTAGCAATATACATTCTTATAAGTGTTTTTATCTTATGACATGTTTGTTTCGAAGTTCTTTTAAAAATGTCCATCGAGCATTGAACTTACTGGATCTTCATCAAGAATGTCAGTTGTCAGCGTCGACGTAACATTATTTCGCGCAAGGTTGATTTCCCCAAGGTTTTCAAAAGGTCACATTTCATATTATGTTCTATGGAAAGCATCTGTAATATTTTTACTACACTCTTTTCCGAAGCAAAAAACGTAATATCACGCCTGTAATCCCCGAAGGGTTAGACAGTGGTGTACTAACTAGTACACCAACATTTCGTCTGTTATGCTTCAGTCCCATGTAAGAAAGGAGTGTGCCTATTGCCGCCAACCGGGCACAGATCCGGCCTCTGTACTTGCTACTGAAGAATTCCTGATAAAAATAAAACACTAACGAGCACTATGCCAACGAAGCTGAATTATTTACTTTACCACTGCTGGGCAAAGGCCTCCCCCAATTTCTTCCACGAGCTGAAGACTGCTAGGCTAGAATGGGAGTGGCCGGATCACGTCAGCCGCATGCACGAGGACCGCTGGACAAAAGTCTCCACACGCTGGTTGGTTGCGGGAAGACGAAAAAGTCTAAATAAAAAAACCTTTTATAAAAGCCTTTTCTGTAGTGAAGTTCCATGCGACTTCACCATTATAATTATTCATAATGCGAATACGCCATTCTGTTACAAAGTTCCGTCACTAGTGACGTGAAAAAAAAATACATTAAAAAGTTATGCCTTAAAACTCATTTGCTTTGTCCAGTACGACCCAGATAGTAAGTTTGCTAATTAGTACTGGTTGGAAACATGTATGGAACTTCTGCCTCTCCAATGTTAACAAGTTGCCTCTTTTTACTTATGTAAAGTTAAAATTACTGTGCAGTGCTTTTTTCATGCGCTGACTTGGAAGTGGGTTTGAAATATAAATTTTATGAGGATTTTTTTTTAGATTGTTGATAAATTACAAAGTGAGATATAAAAAAGAACAAACTTAACCAGTGTTTGTGCAATCAATTCTGATATTTTTCTCTCTCTAAACGGGGCTTGGAAAAGACTTAAGGCGGGACGCAGACAAGCACGACGCGGCACGACGCGACAGCGCGACCCGGCGTAGTGGTGTTGCGCGGCATCGAATTGATTACTCGATCTTAACGTATCGAGAAGTGATAGATTAGAAGAGTACCTACCGCTTTCTGAATCAAGTCCTTGATCCATATGCTTAGCGAGAGATTTAATACAAGTTACGTCATTATACACAAAACAAATTTCGAAATATTCGATCACTTTTCGATACGTTAGGATCGAGTAATCAATCAACGAGTTGATGAGACTCGGCTGCATACAAAATGTTCTACGAATCTTTTGTTTCTTGGTACGCGCGGCGTGTCGCGCTCTCAAAAAGTGATGATAAAATCAAAAATGCGTCGGGATGCACTTCAACTTCACTGAAATCGTTCTACATAGGTTTTGAAGCCGCGTGCCGCGCCGCGTCGCATCGCACCTATCTGCGGGAGCCTTTACCTATTTTTTCATGTACCATCATGGAGATACCTGAAGTAGCGCTAGAACCGTTTGGTGTTTCAGGTAAAAAGTTCCGCGAATCGCCATCATTTAATAGAATCCTCACATTTCATCACCTTAAGTTTTGTAATTTTAATATTTACACAATAACAAAATAGCACCTGTATTGCACACAAGTATTTTAGAAACAAATAAACTAAAACAATTTACGTAACAAACCAATCATGTCATGCTGCACCGGGTAGCATTTTCAATTTAAACTGTTTCTCTGCACTCCTAACCAATTCTTACCGCACCACCTATCTCTTTCCACCTATATGCAAAAGAGCGGGAGAGGTGTATGCTTTTGGGTTGAAATTCAAGTAAATTTACTCTGTACAGCACCACAGCTGTCTGGGTGTTAGTGCAAAAGCAAAAGTTTAGGGTAAAAGCCGTGTGCGGACGACAGTCCCGTAATTAGACAGTGTACCTAGGAAAGAGGGTCGAGAATTAAATCCTTTGTTGAACTGAACATCAGGACACCCTGTTTCATTAATGCCTGGTTCAAAATAGTTCGATTCAATGTATGTTAGGCGAAGAAATGCACAATGTATTCTTTTACTGTGGATGGTACTTCTCTGATGGTATTTTGCAGCGCTTTGTTTTTTCGATGTGTAGTCGGATTTCGGAGAATTTTAAAGTACCTAACAAATAACCTAGTAAGTACACAGTAAATGCAGTACGATACAACTTCGAAGTCACATTGTCAAAATTTTATTATGTTCTTTTCTCATAAGTTTTTCTAATTTATCAAATCGATCAAGTCAAGATCATTTATTTCAAGTAGGCCAGTTACACGCACTTGTTGATTAGTCGAACAACAATAAAAATGAAGCTACAGTCCTAGTCATAAGACATAATAACTGTGAAAGTACTGTAATTGCCCATTCCAAAGCGTACATCTCTATGGAGAAGAATGGGCAAGAAGTACCAAAAATAAGTAATATCAGGTACATATCTACGTCTTTGGAACATTAAAGTTTTGCCTCGTCAGTTCTGTTATCTTCACAATGATCATTATACGCACTGGATCAATCTTCAAATGCGGGTGATGTGTAAGTGGTATATATGTCTGTAACAAATAGTAAGAAATATAAAAAGGTTTTGAGTTGCATTCAAGACTAGAGATATAGCAACATTGTGGCAGTTTCAAGACTAACACAAATCTATCAAATAAACTACCGGAAGAAAACTCCAAGAGCTAATATAGAAATAATTTATAAAAGCCAACATCAACCTCGGAGCAGAACTTTAAACTTTATTTATTTTCACGCGAAAAATCCAGTCAACATTCAAGCAGTATTAGTTGAAAGGATCTCAACGAACAAATGGCCAGTACTTTTGCAACACTCTTTTACAAGACCGTAGTTCGTTGTTTCGGCAAAGATAATGGTACCACTGGTTATAAATCTTTTGTAATAGCTTAAAAATAAACAGTCCAGAAACAAATGCTTGCGCTAGTACCTCGAGACGGACGTTCGAAAATTTAAAATTGAATTCTTCGATCCATTGCTTTTTTTTAACTGCCAGTACTCTTTTACTCTTCAAGGAATCCCGTAATGGATGGTCTATGGGGTTTTGTTTTACGATTTTCCGTTTTGGTAGTGGATCACTTCGTTCGCTAACCGATTGTGGTCTTAATGCTTAGTTTTGGAAGCTTATAATCCTCGTAGCGTGGTAATGAAGCCATTTTGAATAAATCGGCGTTTCATGTAACCTGGTAATGTTCTAGTATTTCCGAGTGAGCCGCATTGTATTATAATGTTATGCCTGGTTATGAAAGTTTGTGAATAAAATTTAATTTTGGTATAAAATGTAGGTAAAAATTTAGTACCTAACAACACTTTCCAAATATCATCTTTACGACAATTTTATTATTGATTGTTCACGTGTTAGTTTAGCTGTCGATGACTAAAGGTTTTTAAAAGTTTTTCCTGATTATTTAAATAGAACAACTTAACTCTGCGCAGTAACTATTTTTATCGCCAGCTCGTTGTTATGTTAACTTTTGTGACACCTAGAAGGTAACATTATGGAGTCTTTTAACCACTATGCCCGACAAGATTTTGACACATGACACATCAGCTGAATCGGCGGGGTGATGCGAATTGTCATGAGTTTCACGAAATTTTCATCAACTTTCAGCGTTCGATTTTATTGTGAAAAATATGTCACGGGATCTGTTACATACGATAAATTTGAGGTTAATATCTTCAGTATCGTGTTGAGGTCGGTAAAAGGGAGTCAGTCTATTGCCAAATATGCGTAAAATACATATTACTACACCCTTCCAAAAAGTAGGTACCTTATATGCGCTGGAAATAATGTACATAGGCATGCTTCTTGTTTGCTAAAACAATTCGGAAGGGCAAAATAAAAACAGTAAAATTCTATCTGCATTCTTAGTTTTGCCATTATTCACACACAATTTCTTAAAAAAACCCAATCAAAGTCTAGACAAATATTACTGAAAACTATGTTGTAACATAACAATGCTTAGTGCTGACCGAAAACCCGGGTTTCTTATTTACGATTAATTAGTTGCATTCAGCCTAATCGATAATCGCAATTAAATCGAGATTGAAAAAAAAAGTTGAGACTGAATAAAAACTCATAAGTATAATTTTAAATAATTATTTAATTTTGAAATTAGTCATAATAACCATCTTTTTTAATAATTTCATTAAGTAATTCTTAGATCAAAAGCATCATAAAATTAATTAATGAACGTTGACTTCATGGGAAGGAGATTTATTACTAAGTAATAAGAACGACAGAAGACCGTAATCCCAAAACAACATTTGAATGATTAGGCTTAATTCTCGCCGATTTTTTTCGATTTCAAAATTTAAATAAAGAATGCGCTCGCAATTCTCATTATTTAAAATAAGTATTTTAATTTTACAAGATAACATTTTAAGAATTTTATTGTGTAATATCCGAAGGTTGGTTAAAGAATGCCCAAGATCTTGGAAGGCATAGTAAATAATTATTATGATCTAACAAGATAAATTATATTATTTATTCTTCCAAGATTGTGTATCGTATGATGGGGTTATTGTTATGTTACAGCCAGTCAGTGGCCCGAAAGTATGACAGCCAGTCTTACCAAGGGGTATCGTACTACCCGATACTAACTGGTTTGAGGAGGTCAGATAGGCAGTCGCAGGTCGCTTTATTTAAAATACGGCTATGCAGCTGTATCTGGGTAGACTGGAAGCCGACCCCAACAGTTGATGATGATGGTTGACAATCGGCAATTCATAAGCCGTTTCAAGGAACATTAGTTTATTGTTTCAAAGCGGTTCACTGTCCAGTCTAAAAAGGTTTTTGAAGTGATAACTTCTTATGGGAGGGTTAACCGCTTCGTAACGTAACGCGTTACGGCACCACTCTGTGTGGCTTCCCTTTTTCTCACGCATACGGCAGCAGGCTTA
Source organism: Cerastis rubricosa (assembly GCA_949152445.1). Classification (NCBI taxonomy): domain Eukaryota; kingdom Metazoa; phylum Arthropoda; class Insecta; order Lepidoptera; family Noctuidae; genus Cerastis; species Cerastis rubricosa. Next base: position 7,531,897 of record OX424542.1, on the reverse strand, counting down.
GATTAGTTTAAGTTTTCACTTCTGTCGAGCGTCCCGAGACGCACACGTTTTTTTTCAATCTGCCATTTTTAGGTTATCCATCAAAGGCCGAGGGCCGAGTCACTTGAATGAAGCCATGAACAGCAATAGAGACCAGAACCATCAAGAGTCTACAAAATATACGAGTAAGACTCTTACTCGAGAGTCTTACCGTATACTTTGGATGGTTTTGTTTAAAATGGTTTCTTTTTCATTTTTGGGGTAACTATCCCTAAACCTAGCCTATCTACAATACAATACAATATTTTTTACACCTACTTGGGTGTAAAAAAATATTGTCGATTAAAAGTATTGGACGGTGAAGGCAAAAGATAAACTAAATTGGAAAGACATGGGCAGGCCTTTACCCGCAGTGGGACAGAACAGGCTGATTAATAAAGTAAAGAGTAAATATCCATTAACCAACCCAACGTCCTAACCATAAACAAACTACATAATTCTTTTTTACTATTCCTACCGAGATCCTGTGCATTCTACCAATCTTCAGATAATTCAAAACAAAATTCACAATAAATTATCTATAATAGTAAATTTGAATGCCTACAATATCAATTGGAACAGCGAACGAATTCCAAATTTAAATTTTGAGATGGAAATAAAATTGGCGCGAATTTAGTCATAATATCAGTCCGTGCTGTTTATTGTTGGGTCGGAATGTACGAAAAACAATTAGGATTACCATTATAAAAGCCTAAAAACATTATAATAAATATTTACTGTATTTTACGGTTAAATTATATTTATTTTAATTTTCATCAATCGATTTCTTAAATTTCTCAATTTAATTACTCGAGTTGATCGAAGATTACGAAAAAATAATCGATTGGAATAATCGCTTTCACACATCACAATAATTAAAAAAAAAAATGGTCGTCTATTTCAAAATACTTATTGAGCGGTGGTAATGAATGTTATGTGTTATTGGTCCCGTATTCGTAAATAACGCTAAGATCTGGGCATTTTCATGCGGTTTATAATATTTGGAATGATATTTGTCATGTTTGTTACCGAATCTATACGCGAGTGTGTGTTATATGTGAAAAATAAAAATGTAAACACGCACGATTGGCGCGAAACTTCGACTTTAGATTTCAAAATTCATCATTACCACTGCTTATTTAAATGGAACTATGGATGAACTAGCCGCATAATTAAATGACGATTTGATTATTGTCCATATAGTGGAGCTCGAATGTTCGAAAACCACAATTTTTATGATTTTTAGCCTCGACCAGCACAGCCGTCAAAATGGCGATGACCGTATTTATGCACTTGAATTTTATAAGGGTAAATTAAGATACTTGCGCGCTATTTACAGAAGTTTTAATGGCGTTGATATATGAAATTTTTATTCAACTTTCTTAATTAACGCACACTCATAGTATTTGATAATCAGAAAATTAAATAATTGCATAAATTATGAGGATGACGAAATACTTAATTGCTAGCCCCTTTCGGGGCCGATACCAACCCAGCGGAGGTTTATTCGTCGAGCCCCTTTGGGGGCCCGTACCGAACTATATGGTTAAAACCCACATTGCAAACACCCGGTTAAATCCATAATAAAAAAAAGAACAGTTGCAACCCACCGCCACCACGCGTTACATCCGCGCTACTTCCTGACTTGACACCGCTTCGTTTAAAAACAAAAGCTGGCGATGAACACACTACCTGACATACCCATTATAAACGGGATATACACAGCTTTTGTATTTTTGTATAAGCTATTATCTAGACTCTATCCAAATGGTATTTTTATTATTTAGTCTAATTGCGTAACACATTAACGATTGGTTTTTTTTTTTTAAAACTTTGGCCCACATTAGGAATTTCTCCTGTATCGTGGGTGCTTTTACAAACATTTAAACTCACATACACAAACAGCCAGACCCGGAACTACTATCTGTATGCCTTACAAATATTGTTATATTGTTCCGTGCGGGGATTGAACCCGCGACAGGCAGCGCAGCAGTCAATCGCTTAGGTACTGCGCCAACCGTGCCGTCGAATGCAATGATCTTAGTCAGTCGTTGGGGTAGTCAGACGCCTGAAAGTCTGACATCCAGCATTAGATTGATAGACATATATATTGTAGAAGTTATAAAGGCAGTCGCTTTTCAGAAAGGCAGTCACTTTTCAGAAAGGCAGTCGCTTTTCAGAAAGGCAGTCACTTTTCAGAAAGGCAGTCGCTTTTCAGAAAGGCAGTCGCTTTTCAGAAAGGCAGTCGCTTTTCAGAAAGGCAGTCGCTTTTCGTAAACTACTGGCATTCAATTACACTCGGTAAAACTAAAAGCCGACTCCAACATATTCTATACTTTTTTGGGAAAATTGTATACTTTTCAAAATCAAAATCATAGGTAGTGAATATAGTTCTTAAATTAAAGAACAATGTCACTATGTTATGCCAAGGGGCGTATAAATGGTTCATCATCATCATCACCACTTCAGCCGAAAGACGTCCACTGCTGGACATAGGCCTCCCTCAAGTGTCGCCACATTGACCGGTCCCATGCGACTCGCATCCAGCGGATCCCCGAAACCTTTACCAGGTCATTGGTCCACCTAGTGGGAGGCCTTCCAACGCATCGTCTCCCGGTTCGCGGTCGCCATTCCAGAACTTTTCGGCCCCATCGGCCATCTGTTCTGCGAGCAATGTGCCCTGCCCACTGCCACTTAAGTTTGGCAATTCTTCGGGCTACGTCGGTAACCTTGGTTCTCTTGCGGATGTCCTCATTTCTGATTTGATCACGCAAGGAAACTCCGAGCATAGCTCTCTCCATTGCCCTTTGGGTGACTTTGAGCCTTCTGATTAGGCCCATTGTGAGCGGCCACGTTTCGGTCCCGTATGTAATCACTGGCAACATACACTGGTCATAAGACTTTCGGTTTGAGACACTGCGGTAAGTTGGACGAGAATATACCACGCAGCTTCCCGAACGCTGCCCAGCCGAGTCAGATTCGACGATAAATGGTTGCATGCGAAATAAAATAAAAACATTAATCATGCGAGAGGTAAACACAAAATATTTGGTAGGTATGTCGAAATTATTCCAATGATGATAAATAATTAAAACGTTAAATTATAAAATGTCACAATATGAAGTAATTTCTACAGTCAATGTTCAAATAAATTAACATTAGTCTCAATATTCAATTTCGAATCTCAATTTTCCGAAAGACTTTTTTTGTTTTTTTTTTTTTTTCTGCTTAAGCAAATTACAACAAAAATAATCCTCACTGTAATTTTACCGTAATGTAATATTGGAGTTGGTAATAAGTGAGAAAGGATACCAATAGCAATTGATACAAGAAAATAACCGACATCATTTTATTTTACCCTTTTTAGTTGGGATTTATAAGTGGGGTTATATGGGTCACACAAATCGTTGTCAAAATATGCATGGAGAAAAAATGCTGGTGGAAAACATAACCCCCTCCTTTTTTAGAGAAATCAATTCAAACCAAACTAACAATAACATTTTGAGTCAAAAAGTTCACTGCTCAAAAATAGTTGAACTCATTATATCATAAGTCTCATCCGAACACTAAAGTTTTTCGTTAGGAAGCTGCGGGCTGCATGCGAAACTTGGCGCACCATCTGCCAGGCTTCTTCGCAAGTAATTATACGTATTCTGAGCTACGTAGGTACTCTGGTTATCCTTTCGTGTTATTCGGGGGATTTGAGGATTACATAGAAGACATTGTAGGCAGGTTGTGATTGTTTAAAGGGTAGAATTTTCGCATATTTAAGATGCCATTTCGTTGGTCTTGGCGTTTTGTTTTGGGAATTTTCGTGAATTGAGAATTATCTTAGGTCACAAGTTAAAGAAAACACAAGAATTTCAAAAAAGTTACTGTTCATGCAACGTCATGCAAAGTAATATTGGGTTTCTGTATATTCGGAATGTCTCTGTAGCAGGAACATTGATCTGCCAGTTCCAGTCTGGATAATATAGACTACCTTGTTATAGTCCCTGCCACATGGGACATTTGGTTTCAAAGATTTGGCTCTCTGGTTAATTTCTTCCTGAGCGAAATTCTAGCTACAGCTTGTATAAAAATTATCATTTTAATATTTTAAGACAAAATCCAATCCTTGTCAAACTCCAGTGCTGGGTGGCATATGATAAAAAAACGGTTACAGCATTGTCACAATAAATAAATTCAACCCTTTTTTACCACCGTTTACACATTCAATTATCTGAAAGCCCATTACCACCACATGTAAAACATTCTAAAAGTGACATTGAACAAAACACCGTTGATAGAGGTCACAATTTATTGGGCCCATTATCGGAACAATTCTTGCATTTGCCACGATTCAGCCAACCAGTCCCCAGAGCCTTTCGGGACAATTGCCGATCTGTGACGAAGATAGCCAAAACACAAATGGACCATATCACATGGCATTTTCTTTGTTCTTTTAAGGTAAGAACAGAAATTGTTTATTCAGCGAAACTGTGTTAATAAAGAGAAAAATGCTGATGCAATGATTATTGGGAAGAAATAAGATCTGTTATGTAATGGACGGTAAATCTTATAGGATATTGAGCAACGTACTCATTGTTTGCTGACGTAATGAGTTCAGTAGTCCTTATTACTTTTGTATTTGTTTTGGGGACCCAAGAATCACAAATAAGCTTTTGAACCACGGTCAAGGACGGTGTAAAAAGAAACTGAAAAAAAGTGTTTGTGAGAATCTGGATCTATAGGCCTGACAACGTCGAAAGGAGTAATGTTGGTTATCTTTGCTCAATCTAGTTTATCAGTAGAATTGATTTTTTTATAAATATTTTTCCATCAATATTTCTAACTAGGAAAATATTGTATCATTATCAGAAGTAATAATTGAACCATGATCGTAACAAAGATTGACTATGTTTGTATGTCACAGATAAAACAGTAAAGTAGTCGCAAATAACTTTTATTACAAAAATCAGTCTAACGAACTATTTTAACAATAACCAACATTTAGGTTTGTTTCTGATCTTTTAAAAAAAACATACTTAGTTTTTCCCTATAAATTAAAATAAGGTAAAAAAGGTCTGCCTACGTGCAATGGAGCGCAGCAGTCTAGGCGTTAAACTAACCGACCATGTACGCAACACCACACTGCGCTCCAAAACTCAAATAACTGACGTTGCTCAAAAAGTCGCTAAGCTGAAGTGGGACTGGGCTGGCAATGTCTGCCGTATACCCGACGAGCTGTGGGCCAAAATAACTGCGATGTGGAGTCCTGACACAGCCAAAAGGCGACGCAGTAGACCTCGCAGGTGATGGCTGGACGAGCTGGACAGAACCAGCGACCAGTGGTCCAAATTAGCCCTGGGTCGAAGTATTTGGAAGTCAAGTAGGAACAGGCTTTTGCGCAGCAGTGGGATGATATAGACTTACAGTAACAGTAATAGTAAATCACACTATTTACAGAAAATAACACAAACTCACGACTCAACTTTGACTCTGACTTCGTGTTATTTTTGTCTGAAGAATAGCAATCTTGTCAAATTTCTGTAAGAGCTCCCCTACATGGATACACAGCCCAACAGTTTATAATTTATTCCCCTTTTCTATGCCATTTCTGGTTTCCGCAATACATTACACCTTCAACCATCGTATCACCAACTTCACCCATATTTTATAAGTTTTCGAGTTTCTTCCAATATAACTTTGTAAGGGAAAGTATATTGTTCGACTCCGTATGCTTTTCTTTTCGTTTTTATGTAGACTTTTAATGGTATAGTGGTACTTTAGTGTTGACTTCTGATAGTGTTTTTGTCGTATTTTTATGTTCTTTTTTTCTACTAGCTGTCCGCGATTTCGTCCGCGTGGAAATTAACAAAAAAGTTATTTAGTTTCGTCGTTTTTGCATTTTTAGCTTAATTATTTAATAATAATTTTAGATTTTTTCTACAATAGAAGTAGCCTAAGTTACACTTTATTACATCAGCTATCTGCCAAGGAAAGTCCCGTCAAAATCGGTGCAGCCGTCCAGAGATAAGCCGGAACAAACAGACAGAAAAAATTGTAAAAAATGTTATTTTGGTGTAAATACATTCATATGCATGTAGTAAAAAGTGGTTATTTTAATATTACAAACAGTCACTTCAATTTTATTTATTTGTATACAAGATAAAATCAGAGGTAGTCAGTTCATCGCCATTTCTATCAATGGCAAGTCGTTACTTTAGTGGTCATAAATGGAGCCATGCTAAGGGGTGGTCCGTAACTCATTTATTGATTCACTACCTTTCGTTTGCTTCATTCCGGTTATGTACGGAAATAAACACACAGGAACAGTTCAAATGTAGCCTATGACACTCGGGGATAATGTAACTTCCCGTTAGTGAAAGATTTTTTTGAACCTCAACAATTCAACATACAAACTTACAAACAAATTAAACCTCTTTATAACTTACTTTTTGACATCATAACTATCTGACATTCTTTTTGAAATTAATTTATTTATAGACATCGTTTTAATTGATTGAGTCGTTATTTTACTTTAGCTTCAAATTGTACAAATTTTGCATGTGAAAATTTTATTTTAATATTATTAGGTATGTCGCAGTTGTCTTGATTTATTCCGTTAGACACGGTCATCATGTGGGCAGAACATGGGTTCCGTGCTATGAAAACACACACTACACAAGGTACACTGCTTTTGGCGAACTCACTTACTACTCACAAATTACTTGTAATTACAATCCAACACAATAACACTAGGCTCCATGAATCGGGGAACAGTTTTGGGACGTCTTGACTCCGCCGCGGTCAGACACAGACTGTCCGCCTCACAGCGAGTTCGAAACATCACGACTCTGTAGAAGCGCGCTTAGGTGTGGGTAGACTGGTAAGTAGGTCGCGTGATGCTACCTTTGGCGCGCTTGCCGATTCATTTTCTGTCCGTACTAATGGCCGGATCCTACACGGCCAGACTGACATACGACCGTCCTCGGGCGTTATTGTATTCCTGAAACAAACAATGTCTAAACACCAAGACATCCGCTCGTCCAACCTGACAAACTATGACAAACATTACTCTCATCGTAACTGTAACTGTTTCAGAACAAAAGAAAGCGTGTATTCTTTCGATCACTCACGGACTAGACGGCATTTTCTCCTACCAAGAAAGCGTGTGTCCTTTCGACAACTCATGGACCGGACGGCACCTTACCCCCAGCAAGAAAGCGTGTGTCCTTTCGACCACTCATGGACCGGACGGCACCTTTCCCCCAGCAAGAAAGCGTGTGTCCTTTCGACCGCTCATGGACCGGACGGCACCTTTCCCCCAGCAAGAAAGCGTGTGTCCTTTCGACCACTCATGGACCGGACGGCACCTTTCTCCTACAACGAAAGCGTGTGTCCCTTCGATTATCTTAAAGCATGAACCGCACAACAGTGACATTTCGACTGAACACACTTTCTTTTCGACTGAAACATGTGGACCAGACAAGCGCTTACTCTAAACGCCGAAGAACATTTACGAATTACTCCAGCATTAAAACCTGAACTTATTTGCTGACAACCTATTTTATCAAAATATCTTCTATTTTAATGGTACTGGAGATCTCCATCGTGCATTTTAAATCACAATCTCCGATGCCAGTAAGGTTTACTGATTATGATGACACCCATAAACCAATCAAACTAGCCATGTTTAAGCAATGAGCCAGATGACCTACTTATCGAAACGAAAAGAAACGGTCTCACCTTCGTGACGATTTGTGCTCGCAGGTTTGGACGCTTTCCTTGTTGCTTCAAAAATTCATTGGTTATGTTCCTCACTTGGCTTTACTTTCGTGGAGGGCGCGATTCTTTATCCCACTTCTGATGTCGCAGTTGTCTTGAATTATTCCGTTAGACACGGTCATCATGTGGGCAGAACATGGGTTCCGTGCTATGAAAACACACACTACACGAGGTACACTGCTTTTGGCGAACTCACTTACTACTCACAAATTACTTGTAATTACAATCCAACACAATAACACTAGGCTCCATGAATCGGGGAACAGTTTTGGGACGTCTTGACTCCGCCGCGGTCAGACACAGACTGTCCGCCTCACAGCGAGTTCGAAACATCACGACTCTGTAGAAGCGCGCTTAGGTGTGGGTAGACTGGTAAGTAGGTCGCGTGATGCTACCTTTGGCGCGCTTGCCGATTCATTTTCTGTCCGTACTAATGACCGGATCCTACAGGTATGTATCCAATGTTCAACACAATGTTTATTGTTGAGAATAAATGAAAGGACGTAAAGAATAGCACCATCCCTTATCTTCCCGCGGGTGTCGTAAGAGGCGACTAAGGGATTTGCCAGAGAATGGGCAGCAGCGTTCTCTGTGCTATTGTCACAACCGTACTGCGATCGCCAACCCGCCTGCCAAGCGCGGCGATTATGGCAAAACCCCTCAAAATGTCTATGTTACGACACTTGGGGGAGGCCTATGTCCAGCAGTGGACGTCTTTTGGGCTGAAATGATGATGATGATGAAATGAAATGAAATGAATAATATTTACTAATATAGATTACATCATCATCATTATCTGCCTAGCCTTTTCGCAAACTATCTTGGGGTCGGCTTCCAGTCTAACCGGATGCAGCTGCTGAGTACCAGTATTTTACATGAAGCGACTGCCTATCTGACCTCCACAACCCAGTAACTGGGTAATACGATACCCCTTGGTAAGACTGGATGTAGACCTTTGGCTTCTGACAACTCGTAACAACTGTCAAAGATCTACAAATGATAGCCGGGACCAACGGCTTAACCTGCTTTCCGAGGCACGAAGGAAACTTGGTTGTAATTATGGTCACCCACGCCTAATAAATATACAAAGATCTTTGTACTATAGTACCTATTTGCTATAGTACAAAGATCAATCTTTATGAATCTAAACTCTAAGCCTTAACAATACTTCCGAAGAAAGTTTCCTATGTAAATTCTTTGTGTTATCTTAACTGGTAATAAGGTAATTAAACTTCTTGCTACGATAATTGGTGACATTCAACGTAACATCGCAAATTGTTTCGAGGTACAATACTGTCACAATAAGTAATTGAAATTCTGTATGGTGTCGGACGTAAAGAATAGCACCATCCCATATCTTCCCGTGGGTGTCGTAAGAAGCGGCTAAGGGAGACAACTTGCCAGAGAATGGGCAGCAGCGTTCTCTGTGTTTTTGTAACAACCGTCCTGCGATCGCCAACCCGCCTGCCAAGCGTGGCGATTATGGCAAAACCCACCAAAATGTCAATGTGGCGACACTTGGGGGAGGCCTATGTCCAGCAGTGGACGTCTAATGGGCTGAAATAATGAATGATGAAGTAATTGAAACAAATCACAGAATACTGAAAATGTAAGCAAAGTTTCCGCAGTTACATAATTCTAACACGTGTTCCTTGACACGTGTCGGTCACATGAGCTAAGGACCTTGAGATCTCAACGGCTGCTGTTAGAGCCAATTGCTTCGGCACCGGATATGTGTGTAGGTGTACTGAGATTCAGTTTACAGTCAGAGGTAAAACTAACAATGCAAGACTGTTAGTTTTACCTGAGATTTTGTTTTATTTCTCGTTATTTTAAAGTTGATGTCTGTGGTAATGTTTATAACAATACCAAGTACATTAGTAGTTTCTAACCTGCGATACGAGTACGGACCACTCAAGTTACCGCTTAAGAGCATTTACGCCTTAATGCCATTTCATACAAAATTTCAAGTCCGAAATGACTGATTCGATTTTAATGAAACTTCACACGCATAAGCAAGATACATAGATCTAAAAAGTTAGTAAAGAACATTTCCGAAAAATAGTGTCGCAGCAAAACTAGACTGATTATTAATTATCTATTTATGAAAACAGAAATTTCCAACTATCTTTTTTTTTAAAGACATTTCGAAAATGTTTTTTATTAACTTTTTAGACTTATGACCTGGGCCTCAAGTCTGCTATTTTTATAAAACATCGTCATTCCAACACGATCCCATTGTCATTTTGCTAAAAGTTCGTAATCTACTAAATTCATAATGGTCTGTCAAATTCTATCCCATTTCTTTCAATGGAGTGTCAGTGGTTGACCATTGTGAGGTCATAATGACGCCATTATATTAGTACATTACCAAACTTGTTAAAATCAATAATTATGAAATCAATGATAGGCCATTCTGACACTATTGTATTAGCAGACTTGAGGCCCTGCTTATGCGTATTAAGTTTCATTAAAATCAGTTCAGTAATTTCGGAAAATAAGGACTTGAAAGTTTGTATTAAATGCCGTAAGGTGTAAACGCTCCGCAACCTCCTTTCGTCGGTGCAGCATGTCTTTTTCCTTACTTCTCCGTACTTCGTCATCAAAGCAGTCACCCCCTTACTAGCTATTTTATTCTTCACACAGTTAATCTAACCAATTACCACATGGCACAAGTTTTCAGTAACTGTTGCCTCAGACTTCTTCTTATGTACTCAATTCTTATTTTATTTGTTTAAAAAAATCTCACAACACGTATTATAGTCCCTTTTATATCCTCAAACGCACCAAAAAATATGATCCATTTATACTGCACTTCTAAAAACAGAATTCCTAAAAGTACTTCTGTTTTCATGTGGAAAGTCAATCACAGCGCAAATATTCGAGTCGGCCATTATATTCGTGAATCTATTCTTGTAATATCAGGATGGCGAGCACGTAGTGTCACGGAGCGAAGAGGACTCGGGTCAATTTCCTTTAAAGGTACGTCCACATTGATAGTGTAGGTGGAGTAGTTATTTTTATAAGACTACTGTATGTGTGTGTGTGTGTGTGTGAGTGACCCGCGCCAGCATAGCAAGGGTGCAATTTTTTTAAAAAAGGTCAGCAATACAACAGTCTTTTTTAAATTAATCTCGCATTTCTTTCAAAAAAAACAGCCTCATGTATGACAATAAATACATGTGACAATGGTTTGTGTTTTCATATTTATTTTGCTATTTGGTGGCACTAGAAGGTGGCAAAGGATAAAATACGCTTATGTAGCGCTAAATTATTTTATAAGTAGCCTGGCCAGTTTGGTAACCATCAAAATTATGAAAATACCAGCAGTTGCGCGCAATTATCATTATAATTTCTGCTTTAGCATCTCCTAGACACCATGCTTGGGTTGTCGCTTCACCGCATAAGCACTGCAAAAGATTTCGCTTTCAACTCCATCTTGAATACTTAAAGCGTTAAAAGTCAAATCCGTACCTCAAAAATACTGCATTAACGTCTAAGTACCAAACAACGCATTCTACCACTTTTAGTTCCTTTCCTTTCTCGTCCCTTCACTCAAGAGTTCACAAATGTGACCTCAGCTTTAGAAACTGAGAGTTGAGACAGGCAAGCGATTACTGCGATGTGAATGTGTGTCAACAGTCGGAAAAGCTTTAACAAAGACGTGAGCCAAAGGACTCATCAGCAAACCAATTTAGTTTCGCCCTTTTGATTTGGACATCAAAGTTTCTGGAGGTTTCCGAGTTTTGGGGTTTTCCGGGATGAAATGGATAAATGTTGTGTGTGACGGGCTTAGGAATGTTAATGTTGTTTTTGTTATTTATTGGTGGTGTGTAGTAGATTTGGGAGTTGAACAGAACATTTGGCTGGATGTGACCGGTGTAGTAAATCCTTCATATAATCCTTACTGAGAGACGGTAGGAGGATTGTTAACAAATCAACAACCAAATGAGTGGAAGTCATTCACAAGATCGCGTGCAAAGTTGAACAGAACATTTGGCTGAATGTGGTGGCCGGTGTAGTAAATCCTTCATGTAATCATTACTGAGAGACGGTAGAAGGATTGTTAACAAATCAACAACCAGATGAGTGGAAGTCATTCACAAGATCGCGTGCAAAGTTGAACAGAACATTTGGCTGGATGTGGCCGGTGTAGTAAATCCTTCATATAATCATTACTGAGAGACGGTAGAAGGATTGTTAACAAATCAACAACCAGATGAGTGGAAGTCATTCACAAGATCGCGGATAAAAGTTGGTTGACACCCGCAGGGAAACACGACGTAAAAAGGAGGAGGTCTATTAACTCAGAAGTGAGTGAAATATGAGTTACTTCATTCAAAATACCTTACTGGTGATTTTGTTTATTCTGAGATCTTCAACTTTTAGAAAACAGTCTTTGTGCTAATAAATTCTTGAATTATGTTGTTCAAAATTAAATAAGTACATTCGACTAAAATGTGTTCCTCGTATTAATCTCAATACAACGCTGAACAGAACACATTAATAATTTGTTTTGAAATTGAAGATATCGAATAAAGCTCGCAATAAAAAAAGATTCAACGTAATTTTATAAAAATAGAACCCAAGCAATTAAGAAATAAAAAGCAATATACGAAACTCGTAATAACGAAATCGAGATTTAATAAAAACGTATTCTTGCCGCTCTCGCCGTATTAAAAATGGTGTCATGTAAGAGCGAGAAATTAATAAAAAACTTTGGTCTAATCGCGGAAATTATAAATTAGACTAGCGAATGGGGCCAGTGAGCGCATGGCACACCCTGAATAAACCAAGAGATCTTTGCAATTTGCGGACAAAAACGGCTTTACGCGTCTGGAATATAAAGCAGGCCGTTTTTAATTATTTTCCTGGCCATTTTTATAAGTAATTATTAATGTGGTGTCTAGCTACTGAAAAATAGGAATGTTTTTTTGTAGGTATGTACACACAATATGTTTTTCTTTTATTAATTTCTTTACGCTATGATTCAGTATGTTGATCTAAATCAGCTGGCCTGGTAAGAGATCATATTCACATCTTTATTTGCGTTCAATAATTTTTGAAGATCTTACAATGGTCTTAAAGCACAACACTTATACAATTACGGACCCTGTAGGGCATAGCAAAAAGCATAAAATTAATGTGTGAAATATGTTCAAAACAACAAAATTTAAATCAACAATTATGTAAATTTTAAAACAGAAATTTTAACATACTTATCATACTTTCGGTACAGTCTAAAATAATAAATAAAACACATTTGAAAAAAGAAAACATGAAATTACAGACAATGGTTAGTAATTATTATAGCTTAACAACAGTTACTTTGATTCAACAAAACTTTGTAGTTTTGAAAACTAGTCCCTCGTCAACAAAACACTAGTTAACAAACGCAAACAAAGCCAAACTATGGCGTTTTATGGAAACATTTTCTGCTATTAAGACGAACCAAACAACGGTAAATTGGCCATTTCAAAATTCTGAATAAGCGCCCATAATTATAGTTTAAAGTTCTACCCTCTATAATTTCTCGTTAACCCCGAACAGTTTATTTTCTGATTTCGTGAATTACTGCAAAATCTAGTTTTGTTGAAATATGAAACTTAAAAGAAACATCACGGTTGCAATCATCTACTGTGTTAAATTAATCAGAATGTAAATAAGTATATACTGGGAATGCCTCACTGGTAAAAACAAAATAGTTTTTGGCCAGTACTTAGTGGAAACGCTTGGAATGCATTTTAGGGTCACGCTGCTCCACAAGCCTCCAAAAATACAGCTTACTTAACCATAATTTATATATAATCTAAGGCTACTTATGAGAGAGTTCACGGTCCAAACCACGATATGCTTATAAACCTCTGTCAAATACCTCTTGCCTAAAGACCTTAAAGTTACTAAGGCGAAAGAAACTGCAGTAACAAAAATAATCCTTCTACGAGTGCCCCAAGACCTAGAATAATAAAATCGCAACGTTGCAATCTCTGTTCTGCAACGTGACAGGTGCCCGTCCCATAATGTATGTAGATTATTTCTTCTAGTCTATGCTTACGACTGCACAGCGAGATAAAGTCAATTTATGCTTTTCTCTCTTTTCTTCGCTGATTTTCTTTAATAATTTGGCTGTCGCCGTCAGTCTTGATTTTCTTGTCTCACTCACGTATTTTGCTGTTAAGAAAAGATTAGTTCTTGCTGCTAAGTTTTGTTTCGGTTTTCAAATAATTCCATTTTGTTTAAACATTGGGTTATGGGTAGATGGCAGATTAGTCAGCTAACTTTCTATGCTACAATTATCTTATGAACTTTCGGAATCGTTCGGTTTAAGATTATCAAAATGCATTGAGGTCAACGCATTAATCTTAAAACCCGATGCTGGTCTGCAAATAAAACCTAAATACTTTTACAGAAACACGGGATTGTGAGAAAAGAAAAGAAACGATGGATGAACAGTGTAAAGAATGATATGAAAGAAGGTCTGATGAGATGACTAGTAATAGACAACTATTATGGAAGAAAACGATAAGCTGCACCAACCCCAAATAAATTGTGATAATGGTAGTGAATTTCATGCAAACGAAGGATATATAAATATATAAGGATTGTATATTCCAGTTAATGTAACTTTTATCATTGATAACTACGAGTAAGTTGTTCAAGCATTCAAGTTCTACAACTTCACATGTTTCGACTATCCTCATCATTCTCTTTTCCTTATCACAATTTATTCGAGTGTTTTCTCCTTCCTTACTTCTCTTCTCTTACTTGTATTGAAGACGTGCACAAAACAACACGCGCACCCTCTGTAATTTCCAATCTCAACATCAAATAAAACATTTTCCGAACACAATTGTATTTTCCAACTACTTTACACAGTGCGCACACGTACCAATTTTATAACGGCAAAACAATAAGTTTTTAATTTTCCAACACCGTGTCGTCACGTTTCCGCAACCTGTGCCATCGTGTGTAGGAAAAGAGGAAAATCACTTTGCAATGAAGTTAGATGCGCGCAAATAGCACCAGTGGACCGTAAAATTAGTTCTGAGTTTTCTTAAGACGTGTTTTAACTTGGTGTTCTGCAAGCATACATTTGAAGGCACGAGGAACAAACATGTTCGTTTGTGGTTTGTCTGAATGTGCTCTTTGTAAATACCTGAAAATCCTGAAATCAATATCTTCGGACTGAGGACTACGCATCATGTTCGGGTCGGCCTAATTCGGCTAATCTAAGTTAAATATAAACTCGTTTTTTCCACCTGGCTAGTGAAACACTAAGAAAAGAAAAAAACTAATATTTGCTTTTGTGTGGAAAATTGGAATAGTGACTTTCGGGCATAACTCAATCAAAGCATAAGAGAGAAAATAATAAATAAGAGTTCAAGTCAAATCAAATGCTCAGGAAAGTGGTTTGGAGAATAGCTGTAGTAGAAACATAATTCTGTTCTAAACGTACACATAAGAGCTATCACATAATCAGAACAAACGTTCATAATCATCATCATCCTGTATTCGTCCACTGCTGGACATAGGCCTCCCCCATGACACGCCACTGAGCACGATCCTCGGCCACTCTCATCCAGCTCTTGCCAGCTGCCTTGCGCAGATCATCGCTCCACCGAGTCTGAGGACGTCCTACGCTACGTTTACCGATCCGTGGTCTCCACTCAAGAACTCGTCTACCCCAACGGTTATCGGTTCTTCGGGTTATATGGCCGGCCCATTGCCACTTCAGCGTGCTAATGCGGTGGGCTATGTCGATAACCTTGGTTCTCTGTCGAATCACCTCGTTACGAACTCGATCTTTCAGAGAAACCCCGAGCATAGCTCTTTCCATAGCACGTTGAGCGACTTTAAATTTGTGGACCAACCCAACCGTGAGTGTCCACGTTCATAATGCTCAATGTAAATGCTACTTTACGCGAACACTATGAAATGTAAACTCCGTTGGTTTTTTAAATTTCCAATAATTTTAAATTAGGTCCGGAATATAAAGTCTGGTGACCTGTGAGCAAGTTTGTTAACTTTTTGTACTTTTGATTTAAATTAGATCACTTGCGTCGAGCATTGCATTTAGCTTTCACAATTTCACACATTTTTTAGACACTAGGTGAAAAAAATAAAATGTGACTTCTGTTCGTAGAAGATAGCAGGACGAGTTGAACTAAACCAACAATCAGTGGCCAACATTAGCCCTGGGTCAAACGAGCTGGAAGGTACGGCGAGAGAGAGACCTTTGGCTAGTAGTGAGTTGATGTGATGTAGGCTGACAGCAAAAACCGGGGATTGTGGAACGTTCACTAGTTTCCTTATCCCCGGTGCAAGTGTCTGAAGGGAACATCGGGGTGGTTTTTAGTCAGTTTTTTTTTTCAAATATCTTTATTTACCATAAAAAACAGCGAGAGGAGAGCAGCGGTGGCCCAGTAGTAGCAGCCCCGACTTACGAGTAGTAAGCCGTGGGTTCGAACACAGGCAGGCGCATTACTTTGTGTAATTTATTTCATCACCGCTGCTCTATTGTTGTGCAATAAAGTTTTATTCTATTCTATTCTATTCTCTCAAAAACGGTGAAGGAAAACATCGTGAAAAAACCGGCATGTCCTAGAACTAAAAATTCGAAGCCATGTGACATCTACCAACCAGCACTGGGTCCACGTGGTAGATTATAGCCCACTCTCTCTCATAGACAGGAGGCATGTGTCCCAGCAGTGGGAAAATTATAGGCTGCTGATGATGATGATGATGATGACCATAAAAACAATAATAAAATGCCCTAACCCTAAGCTACAGTAACACAACATTAAGACACTTTATTAGGCTAGCAAAACGCCTTTCAAAGCTTATAAAGTTATAAGAGATAGATTTAACAGGTAATTATATAAACTTATTACACAATATTATGGGTATTTATAGACAAAAATATAAATTATTTAGTTAATTATAATTTACTGTTAGCATGTACGATGAAAATAGTATGTAAGTAATAAGTTTTTAGTCAGTAAGAGTCTGACAGACCCCTCCACTTGCGGCAGAGCGCAGGACATCAATGAGGATGTTGTAATGTGGTGTTGCTGTCAGCTTTTTTGTTCGTGGTGGAAACACCACGAACAAAAAAGCTGACAGCAACAAGCTGTGGGATATTGTAACAGTAACAGTATTTAATCCGGTGAGTAGACTAAATGAAATATAACACCACGCCTGTAATCTCCAACGGGTTAGGCAGAAGTGTACCTAATAGTACACCCAAATTTCGTTAGTTATGTTTAAGGCTCATGTAATAGGGGTGAGCCTATTGCCAGCAACCCGATTCAAATCCAGAATCCATGACTGCTACTGATAAAAAACTGATGGAAAACCCCAATAACACTTTCCCCGACCCAGGAATGTTCATAAAATCGATTATTAATTCTAATTTAAAATTAAATCGATTTAAATTTTCGACGACATTAATTTTGTCTACTTCACAAAACATTTAGTAAAGGGGCCTACTAACCCAATTACTTTCTCAAGTACGCAATGCGGATCTTCAAATAATTTGTTTATGTCTCATAATATAATATGATTAGTAAGCATTTTAATTCTTTGTGTTTATTAAGTACTAAGTCTTATACAAGGATCAAGCATATTTTGGTTAAGATTTTATTACGTAATAACAAAGAAAAACTATGTTTAAACAAATTCTTAAAACTAAATAAAAAAAAACACTTAGATTTGTAAATAATGAAATAAAACTCCGATTGAAAGCCCATTAAAATAAAAGAAAAAATATCGCAAAAACAAAGAGAAATAGAAAAAGACTACCTCGTTCGCAAAAACAATATTTTCTAAAAGAAAAATTATGTGAAGGTCTGATGTGACACGAATACTGGGACTATTACTCAAGGTGTCATCTCTTTTCGGGCTAGGAAACGGGAGTGACGGTTATTTTCCTCCTTGAAGAGGTTGGTGCAAGTTTGGAGCGGAAAGCAAGCATATTCTGTTTTTATTTCAGCAAAAAAACCTTAGCCAATGTCAAGATTTTACTAACAGTAAAATTTATTTTCCCGACATTCATAAGATACGAAGGATCCAAGATAATAATTGTCGTCAAATAAACACTCATCTCCGCTGATATGCGCTGATATTCTTACCGTGGAACTCCACGGTAAGAATAAAAACAGAGTTGCCTGATTTACTCTTATGCTTTTATCGATGTAACTTAGCCCTCTATCTGTCTCACTTTTATATCTATCATAAAAGGGTCTATCACTTTTAAGTTAATACTCTTCAGTATCTGTCAGACAAAAAGATGATTGTATTTATACGCCATCTTTACATGAATAATAACCATTCGGTTTCTTATGCTCGCCAGGTTACCTAGGTACACTGAACGACTGACGTGAATGGCTTTTTTTTACGGATGGGAAATTATCAAATGACCACTCCTGCTCTGGGCGGAGCGGAAGGGAGTGTCAGACTTGTACTGACTAAAACCCATCCATGTTCCTTCTTAGCCCTATGTGTTCCAGGGCCGCGGTATCTCTTTCAAACAGTCCCGCAGCCCTGGCAGGCATCGGCCCTCTCAGACCTCTTCCGATTTGCTGACATTTTTACACATTTTTTTTGCCAGGTATAGAAACAAGCACACTTGATTAATAATCTCGTTATTTACTTCGTGACCCTTCCGTAAAGGTTCATTTCAAAATCAACGGTAGACAGCATATTATGTGGCATGGCACTATTGCCAATATTAATGTAATTGCGCAACGGTTACGCTACTATTATCCTATATTTTAATTCTATTTTCTCTTAGTTTTTTTTAAAAATAAAAGTCTTGCTTACAGTAACGATGCCAAATAAAAAAAAAAAAACCGGTGTTAAAGTTTTTTTTTTTTATAACTCGCTTCTCCCTAAAAACTTGGCCCACACCGTTACCGACAAAACGAAGGTATCTCGAGTTGTTACTTCGATGTTACAAATTAACTGACGGGTATTTTATGGCTAGAACACTTTTACGATTACACTTGGGCACTTTACCTTCGTAATTTTTTTTTCATTTGAATTGAGGAAAATAGCCTGGTGGCGTCGTAGTATTTTCTTTTATTACCTGTTGTCACCGGAATCGAGGAAGGATCGGTGCTTATAACCGCTTCATTGATGTAAGAATCCGTTTTTACCTGACTTTTATAGAAGGTAGGTTGTGTTACTCAATGTGGATATTTTACGTAAGGTTTTGTCTCATATACTTTTTGAACTGCAGACTCCATGATTGTATGTAGAAGGTGCTTATCTATACAGCCTAATATTATCTTCAACACACCCAATAAACAATCACAAATAGCATGTCTAACGGAAGGACTCATCCGTACCAATCTAGTGAAAATTATTAAAAAAAAACATACAGGATGGAGACTTTTTCGAATTTTAATAAGAATTAGTAAAAAATAGTCAATTTTCTCATAAAAACACAAAATAAATTATAACTCTGCAGGGGTTGACCTTAAGGACCTTCCGTAGAACAATTTTTTGCAGCTGATGACCTCATCTAACCCCTAGTTGCGTTTGATCCACGACTTTTTGGCCAACCTGTATATCTTGTAAATATAGAGTTTGTTCTTTTAGTCAGTCAAGCTTCAGTATTCAGTATTTTGCTCGTAGAATTCCTCATAAGAAAAAAAACGCGATTAGTCTAATATTCACTAACACTAAACGTCATTTAAATGAATGTCTAAATAAAAAGGTTCTGTTGGATTTGAATGCTTGACTTACTCTGTGAGTTGCTAATGCGACAGTGCAGATATATTAAGGCTGTCATTGCAGTGTCAACTAGTTTAAATGCAAAGGGCATTAATATCCTATTACACCGTTTGTGAGACATGGGTTACTATGCAATTTGTAGGTTGGTAATAAACTATAGGAACTTGCAACGTTGTAGGTGATTCCAAGACGCATCACTTTAGAATATTGCAAACTATAATCCACTCTTTTATAGTTCAGGGTATCGAGGAAACTACTTTTCTCAGTAAGGCACGTCATAAGTCTCAAGTTCGACCCTAGACAGGCCAGATAAGACAAGACAAAGGCAACTCAGATTTTTCGGTTTTATAATGCGTATTGTATAAGCTTCACTTGCTCCAGTGAAGGTAATCGTATTAAGGAAACCAAAATGCCTGAGAGATATTTCTTGACCGCATGTAAAACCAAGTCGGAGGCCTGTGGGCGGCATAAAATCTTTGACAAAAGGTCGTGTGGTCAACACTAACCACACGATAAACAAGAAAAGGGTAAGGCAAGTAACAACTAGATTTTGTCTTATGCAATACTTGTTGGTGCTAATGGTAGCTATTATGAATATAGGACTTAAGCGTAGCTGCTATTTTAAAAATAAAATAAACTGGTGGAAAGTTAGGCAGGCTAAAATATTAAAATCTTTTCGTCAGTATTTATACAATCATGCCCAAAAGTTAGGAGTAAGTTTTTAGAGAAATATTTTTTATTTAGAACTTCATCTTAGCATGGGTAAAATTAAAAATACAAAACTGAGGAAATAAAGAAAAAATAAAGTGCTATAGAAAACCGATCAAAGGTCAGACTACTATTCTTAGCTCCTTTAGATCTGAACCAAAAATAGAACATGACAGGCTATACAATTCCACTTACCTTTAGATTGGTCTATTTTAGTTACTTTCATAGTATAATGTCTTACGCCATTTTGTTATGGGACGGGCTGCAGACATCGAGTCTATGTTTATACTGCAAAAAAAGTCATTTATAATCTCCGTATGCACGATTTTCTAAGGGAATCTTCAGATCGCTAAAGTAGCTAGTAGTAGCTCTTATGAGGTACTGTTTGTCTTTTTTGTTTGTACTATGCAACACTTTTAACGTGCACTTCTTGCTACATCGTTCTCACATAATGTACCATCTCAACATAAATGATGTAACCCAGGTTTTTGTAACAAGATTTTGATTTAAAAAGAGTGTCCATGGCATTTCTTGCCCATTATTCTCCATAGAGATCTACGCTATGGAATGGGCAACTACAGTACTTTCACACTTATTATGTCTTGCGACTGGGGCTGTAGCTTCATTTTTATTGTTGTTCGACTAATCAAAAGTACCTGTAACTGGCCTACTTGAAATAAATTATTTTGATTTGATTGATTTTTTAGCCAGCTAAGCAGCCAGTAAGCCAGTAAGCTTTACTTCGGCACAAAACTAAAGAATAGCGCCCAGAATATTCCCCGTGTGACCCGTATGTTCTTATAATCTCCAAAACTGAATTTGAAGCGGTTTTCACTATTATTTAGATATTTTATTTCTAAAAGCTTGTGTGTACAATACATCGAAATTAAACTAAATATCTAACAAAAAAAACTTGATGTTCTGTCAATAAAAAAAAACTGTGTAAAGCAAGGGTGGGTCGCTATTTTCTTACAAAAGATCGTGTACGTGTACGTGCACAGAAATAGGTCAATAGAACAAAAATATCTAACGAATCCAATAAATACGAGTAACAGCCTTTATCCCATTGAATTGCAAATTAGATCTGTCAGCGAAAAGTATAAAGTAGCCAGTTCCCTTGTTCAGAGTACTGAGCTGGGGCTACTAATTTGTAATACGATTTATTATTGATTGATGAAGACTGTTAGACTGGGGACTTTTTCATGCTCGCCATTTTATTTGTAACTGGATATTGTCCGCTGCTTCGTCTGTGTATAATTTGTTTTTTATCATTTTCCGATGCATTCATCCGGAATAGAAAGTATCCCATGTCCGAAACTGATGTCTTAGAGAACCATGTCCTAAATTGAATGTATACGAAAGCATATACGGTACGTATCACTTCTTTTTTTTTTATTTTGTCTATTTGTTTCGACTAATCTCCGACGCGTCTGGACCAATTTATACGAGACTTTCACTGGCGGATAGCTGATAAGATGAGAAGAGCTTATGAGGAGTAAATAAAGCTGCTTTTATTTTAGAAAAAGGATTAGGGTTCCGTGTAAAAAAAATAAAAACTCATTAAACTGATAACAAAATCCGATTCACATACGGAAGTAATATTTAAACAAAAGAATAATTTCACGCAGACGGAAGCTGCAGGCGACAGCTATTTACAAACTAAAATAGACTAATACAATGGTTGGCTACATATAATAAAATCGTTGATCAAAACTCGTAACACAGGAAGCGTAGCTAACCAGAAACGGTAAAAATCACACTTAATTACCACACAAATGAAACTTCAATCAAGTAATAATCCCATTGCATCAGTCGCATGCAGAACTGTTCAGTCCATTTTATCAAACCACAATCTAAATGGATGTATTCGGGGCCGCCCGTATATAATTATTATTCAAGTGACAATTTTGCAAAATTACGTGATGAAAGCCTATAATACTCTTCCATTTAAGTACTTATTGTGTGGGTGATCCCACCGCTCTTTTTACGAAATATTTTTTTCATGATTAAATAAACAGTCCCCTTTTGAGTTGTATGGGTAAGCCGATTAAAATATCGATGTTCGACGATTTGTAAATCCTTTTTGATTGCCCATTTTGGTGGTATGTTGCTGGATTAAGGTTGTGAGCTGATTTATCTTATAAAGTCTGTGCTTGCGTTGCAGTCTAGTGTTAAAATAAGTTTTCGGAGAAATCGTCTGAATCTTACCCCCAAAAGCACAGTCGCAGGTGCTGCGGAGCATGTGAGGTGAGCATCGTAGGTTTGATGCCCAGGTCGAATAAAGTGTTATTGGGTTTTTCCATCTGGATTAATTTGGCCCGGTTTAAATATGGACGTACTATACAGGGAATAACGGAAAGGGTATGTACATACCTAAGGGACCATAAAAGACCATCAAACTGAACAAGTTTCTCCATCGGACAAACATCGTAATAGCGAATAAATTATCTGCTACCCTATACAAAATTGCAATACCTATTCGACACAAATGTATGGGGCAGCTGATATTTTTTTTGCAACTTTTTTATATACCTCTGCAAAATCCTTCAAAAAAAAAAATAAAGGTATAAAGGTGTAAAGCCATAAAGGTGTTAAAAGATACGAAGGTATCGTGTAAAATCATTTTCTAACACTTTTTCCGGGCATTTTGCATCAAAATCCGCTCTACACCTTGTCAGCTACTATTCGTGGTCAGGTATGCATCGATGCTTAGTGCACAATCAATTTCTGGGCCAAACAATTATAACGTCAAATAGTTTCAGGGAAAATCAAGCGTAAAATTACATTTAGTGTTTGGTTTTGCCAATTCCAACATGGAACACTAATAAACAGTGCGTATTCGAACACAAACTATATGGAGTCCGTAATAAATACTCTTCCTCAATATTCCGACAAATATGTAGAACTAGTTGGACTAAAATACGGTCATTTTCACTGCAATTCCAAGAACTATTCAAAGTATGAATAACGGACTTATGATCGGAGTGTAGGTAGTTTATTAGTACGGTTCATTTCAGCAAAGAGTAGGAAACAAATGAAGTGCGCTTAAAGGCTCCCACAGACAGGTGCAACGCGGCACGCGGGGAACAATTACAAACTACGTAGAACAATTTGTATGAAAACGCGAGCTACTGTTCACACTGGCGCGACGCGACGTGTTTCTTATTTTATTATCACTTTGCAAGAGCCACACACTCCGCGACAAAAAAACAAAATATTCGTAGAACATTTTGTATGCAGCCGAGTCTCATCAACTCGTTGATCATTTCCTTGATCATAACATATCGAAAAGTGATCGAAATTTCAAGAATTTCGAAAATGTCTATAAGTACTTATGTATAAGTGGGGTATAAGTGTGTTAGTGTATTTTACGTAACTTGAAAATCTACTTTTTTATTTGCATATATATTTGATTCATTTTAGATTTTGAAAGTTAGAGTAAGGCATAAAAATAATTATCCAAAAAAAATTAACAACAACCCAATTTTAAGATTTTTTTTCGGCCTTTACAGGTCTATATTTATAGGCCTTTATAGAAATTAACCAACACATTGAGAGTAATTCCATCATGTCTCCCTCTCAGAATGGATGTAGGAACGGGTCCCGCGGTTCATGTCTACATGTTGGATAGACTATAAGAAGGCCTATGATTCAGTGCCTCATACGTGGCTCATGAGGGTGCTGGAGTTGTATAAAGTAGATGCAACTTTGCGTACCTTCCTGATGTCATGTTTGGGGCGCTGGAGAACAGTCCTTCGCTATCCAGGATATCGACAGATACAAGGGAACAGCGAACCGATAAGGATCGAGCGTGGTATATTCCAGGGTGATAGTCTGAGTCCATTGTGGTTTTGTCTGGCGTTGAACCCTCTTAGCACACTGCTGGAGGGTTCAGGTCTAGGCTATCGGTTGAGGAGGGGTGGTCAAGTCATATCTCACCTTCTTTACATGGATGATCTGAAACTTTTTGCCCCCAACAATTTGCAACTGATGAAGCTACTGAAGGTAACAGAAACTTTCAGTAGCGCCATCAGGATGGAATTTGGTGTGGACAAATGTGCAGTCATGCATGTGAAGCGAGAGAAGATTATGGAATCCGTGGGAACTCAACCCTCGGATTCCGTACACCGTAGATCCCTCTCCCCAACAGAAACTTACAAGTATTTGGGTATATCGGAAGCATTAGGCATCAATACTGCTGACATGAAACAATCGTTGAGGGAACGTTTCTTTGGCCGCCTGAATAAGGTGCTAAGCAGTCTTTTGTCAGGCGGAAACAAGGTGCGCGCCTTCAACGGTTGGGTCATGCCGGTTTTGATGTATTCTTTCGGCATACTCAAATGGACTCAGACGGAACTTGATGCCCTGGATAGGCGGGTCCGCGTACTGCTGACCGCAAATCGGATGCATCACCCACGGTCGTCGATGATGAGACTGTATATCCCGCGGAAGTGTGGGGGTCGTGGCTTCTTAAATGCTAAGACCCTGCACAATCGTGAGGTATGCAGTCTCAGGGAATACTTCCTAGAAGCCGACGTGGGGATGCACCGAGATGTGGTCTCGGTGGACAAGGGCCTTACCCCGCTCTTCTTGGCTAACGAGAACTGGCGCAAGCCTGTAGTATTAGACACTAATGATCGCAGGGAGGTGTGGCAGGGCAAGGAGCTTCACGGGCGCTTCTACCGGGCTCTTCATGGCCCCGATGTACATTTTCCAGCGTCCATGTCCTGGCTACGATTCAGCAACCTCTTTGGGGAAACTGAAGGTTTTGTCTGTGCGATTATGGACGAAGTAATGTTGACGAACATCTACCGGAAACATATTATGAAGGATGGGACGGTTGACGTGTGTCGGGCATGCCACCGTCCTGGGAGAATCGATCCGACACATTATTTCTGGGTGTTCTCGTCTGGCTAACGGAAGGTACTTGCACAGACACAACCTAGTTACCAGGATTATCCACCAGCAACTTGCTTGAAATACAAGCTTGTGGAATAGAGAGAAGAAGAAGATATATACGTCGTGACCGTAACTTTTTGATAGTCTTTTATTTTACGCTTTTTACGTTGAAATTATTTTGTTTCTCCGCATAGGCCTCCTCAGGTGTTCTCCACAAGCATCGGTCTCTTGCTTTCGTCGTCCAAGGCAGGGAGAACCTACTGTGCAGCGAGTGGACTGTATACATACGTAGCAGCTAGCAGGTCACTGGGAACTCCCAAGAGAGGGGTTCTTTTTAGGAATAAGTACTTTAATAAAACAAGTCTTTAATTACTGTAAGCGATTGAGACTGAATTAAAATACCCTAATTTTTACGGAGCCAAACGGACATAGTGATCTTCTAGACTTTACAATTATTACTGGTTACTTAGTGATTGGCGCGTCCTCTTTTATAACTTATTGTTTCTGGAACATTCGGTGGCCGACCGTTGCGGACCGTGCGCTCACACACACTTAAAAAAGTGCAGGCTCAATATAGGGTATTTTGACTCACACTCCTTCAAATCCTTTATTAAGATTACATTTTTGCTGGCCAGCGGACCCTAATTACCCACACATATAAAGGGCAAACTCGCGTCCAAGCTCACGATTGGTTGTAAACATTTTGGTAGGCATAACAAACCTCATTATTATTCTTTTGTTAAATTAATTTTGCTACTCAGTAACAGGTGGCGTTGTGCCATGACGTCACATTTCTGAATCGCGGTGTTAAGATTTTCCTGCATAGAATGACATCGCGATTTATTTTAAAGAGAAAGATATTTTTGAGACTTTATACAATTTCAAAGTTCTTTGAACTAACTCTAAACAAATATAACTATAGTATCTAAATTAACTAAGTATAAGCATTTTAAGCAGGCATGCAGGCTAGTTACTGTCGTGCACATTTCTCCCGCCGTCGCCGTAAGGCGACTCCGTGGGGAGCACGACAATCCGCTTCGATGGTCTTCGGAGTACGTGACCTTTGGTCATCACGTCTACTACTCGTACCTCACCGTCTGCGCCTGGCAACACCTTCGTTACCCTTCCCTTGGGCCACGTGTTACGTGGGAGGTTGGGGTCACAGATTACAACGACGTCTCCGACCTTGGGTGGTGTGCCGCTACCGTAGGGCTCCCGCCGGTTTTGTAAGAGCGGTAGGTATTCACGTACCCATCTTCGCCAGAAGACGTCTGCTAGTGCCTGGGCGCGTCGCCATTGTTGTCGTGCTGTGACGTCGGCATCGGTGAAATTACCCGGTGAGGGTACATGTGAGTTAGGGCCGATCAGTATGTGGTTAGGCGTTAGGGCTTCGGGCTCATCAGGTGCCACGTTGACATGCGTGAGTGGCCTGGAGTTCACCGTATTTTCTACTTCTACGAGCAGCGTAGCGAGGGTCTCGTCTGATGGGTGAACTTCTTTTAGTGTGACGTACAGTGCTTCCTTGACTGCCCTCACCATCCTCTCCCATGCACCGCCCATGAATGGTGACGCGGGAGGTATGTATCTCCAGCTTATGGACCGCGCATTGGACTCACTACCTAAAGCACTTAAGGTGCTTTCTCCTAGTTCCCTATCAGCCGCTTTGAAACAAGTAGCGTTGTCACTCCATATTTCTTTTGGACAACCTCTCCTACCTATAAATCGCCTGAGAGCGGCGATAGCTGAATCTGCACTAAGTGAATTTGCTATCTCTATATGTATAGCTCTACAAGTAAGGCATGTAAATAAAGCTCCATATCTTTTTTCTTTGTGTCTACCTACAGTAACAGATATGGGGCCGAAATAATCTAAACCAGTAAAAGTAAAAGGTCGTACATGATGAGCTAAACGAGGGTACGGTAAGTTTCCCGTAGAAGGATTGGCTGGCTTTGCCTTCTTTATTCTACAATATAAACAGCTCTTTAAAACATTCTTTACAGACGGACGCAGTCTCGTTATCCAAACACGCTGTCTTAACTCGTTTACCGTTATCTCGGTTCCGCCATGATGTAAACTTTCATACACATGAGCTATGTATAGCTTCGTATATCTGTTCTTACCCTCGAGTATTATAGGGTTTTTTATTTCTTCATTTACGTCTTGTACCGCTGTGATTCTCCCGCGCAAACGTAAAACACCTGTGTTGTCTAGGTATGTACTTAATACGGATAATGGGCTGTCGCCGGGCACCGCTTTGTTGGTTTTTATGGCAGCAATTTCCTTTGTGAAGCTCTCGCTTTGTGAGCCCTTGACCCATTGTTCTTCGGCGCGTAGATTATTAGTAGCGGGTATTGGTATGAAGTTTACTGTTTTTACGATTCTAAATATAAAACAATCTGTCCTAGTATCCCATCGTATTCCTAGGGCTTTCTCGGTGTCGTCCCCGCCTAGTACTTTTATTTCTTGTGAAGGCCCAGGTTTATTGTTCAACACATTTTTGTTGTTTGAAATCCAACCACATAAAACAAAGTTGGCTTTTTTATGAATGCTATCTACTTGCGTTGTTATTTTCTTGGCTTCCTCTTCGCTGGGAAAACTCTGAAGATAATCATCCATATAATGATTGTTTACTATTGCTGACGCCGCGGCTGGCTATCTGTCGGCAAAGTCGCTAGCATTGCGATCCTTTATATATAGCGCTGTACATGGGGATGACGTCGCGCCAAAAATAACTGATGTCATTCGATATTCGTCTGGGTCTCCATTCCGTTGCTCACCACGCCATAAAAATCTCAATGCATCACGATCATCTTCTCTTATCTTTATTCTCATAAACATTTCCTTAATATCTGCTGACACAGCTATTTTATTTTGACGGAAGCGCATTAAAATACCGGGCAACGATTTTAACAAGTCAGGTCCCGACAGAAGTAGGTCGTTTAGGCATAGACCCGCTGTCTTTGCTGCTGCATCGTGTACGAGTCGTGGCGGCTTATGTGGCTTGGCTGGGTTAACCACTGGAAAGTGAGGTAGGTACCAGGTTTTGTTAATTGTGGATGTATCGGGTGCCTTTTCTGCATAGCCTGAGTTAAATAGATTTTCAAGGCGCTGCAAGTACTGGGTCTTGAGCTTCTCGTCCTTATCTAGGCGCCGTTCTAGATTTTCTAGCCGCTTTAGGGCACCTAGGTAGTTGTTTGGTATTTTAGGTACCTCTTGTTTCCACAATAGTCCGGTCTCAAAGCTGCCATCGGGTAATCGTCGACTCTTCTGTTCTAGTATGTCTAAGGCTCTCTGTTGCGGGTCATCTCTAGGTATCCTAGGTTCTATGCATAGTGATTCTAATTTGAAAAAGTTTCTCATGCTTTCTTCG
This sequence comes from Cerastis rubricosa, assembly GCA_949152445.1. Taxonomy (NCBI): domain Eukaryota; kingdom Metazoa; phylum Arthropoda; class Insecta; order Lepidoptera; family Noctuidae; genus Cerastis; species Cerastis rubricosa. Next base: position 7,503,396 of record OX424542.1, on the reverse strand, counting down.
ATTGGTTCCAGATTTTCCTTTATTTTAATGTTGCCGCAAAAAGTAGCTATAACTTTATTTACAGAGTACTGACATCCATGCAATACCCATCCAAGCTTTGTGTACGATGCTACTGGTTGATCACGCGCGCCTGTTCGTGTTTCTGTGGCTACTAACAAATGCCAGTTATCTTGGCCTATTAAAATCATTGGCTGCGCGTGTTCATATACAAGAGTGCTATAAATGTCGTTCAAATGTCTACAATTATTAATGTCCTCGGTATGTACAGTTTGCGCCATAATTTCAAGCCTATTTACGGTGCGCGCCGCCTCTATTATATGTGGCTCGCTATGGTGCTTGCCTTGAATGTGGAAGCTCACGGTTCGGCTATTCTCATGCTTGACCTCCGTGCCTACGCCTTGTATCCACATAGGTTTGGCTGGCCCATCTGCACCTAGGACGTCTGCTATTGACGCGTCTAACAAGGTGACTGTACTTCCATCATCTAACAAAGCGTATGTGTTTATACTTGTATGTGGTCCGGTCAATATGACAGGTACAATTTTTAAATAAGCGCGGCGATTCTTAGGCGATATCGCAGATACTGTTTCCCGCGTGGACGTAACGGCTTCGTGTGTGATAACAGGTGCCGGCGCCGGTGGCGATGGCGATAACGTCACTACATTATTGTGTGTCGCGTCCACTTTACGCTCTTTATGTAAAAGTTTGTGATGTTTCATTTTGCATTCTTTTATTTCACAAATAGGTGCTTTGCACGTAAACCTTCTATGCTTGTTTCGTAGACATCTAAAACACATGTTGGATTTTTTTGCTATTTCCCAACGTGCGTCTATGTCTAGCTGTTTATATTTATAACAGTCTGGTAATTTGTGCCCGTGTTGCGTACACGCCGGGCATCGCTCTTTTGTTGTTTCTGTATTTACGTTAAACGAGCGCTCTACTCTGCGCCGGTGTCGAGTACCGTTAGCGTCGCCATTGTCTTGTTCGGGCTGTGCGTACGCGCAACACTTATCAGCCTCTTCATTCATAAACATAGATAAGCGCTTCAACTCAGGAATATCTTTCATCTTTTTATTTGCCGCATAATCATACCACTTGTTTCTTAGTATCGGCGTTAGTTTTTCAATTATACAACGCGACATTTCAGGGCTATGTAAATACTGTATTCTTTTCAATGCTTCTACCGTACCCACCGTATTTGCTATACGGCTAGCGAATATACATATGTCCCTAGGATTATCATTTAATTTAGGTAATGACTTTGTTTTTTCTAATTCGGCTATAATCAAGGCTTCGGGCCTACCGAAACGTCTTTCTAATGCGTCTACAATGACCTGAGGGTCAGACTGACTAAATAATAGGCAACCTACAGCTTCCTTTGCGGCGCCTCTGAGGCTTGTCCTAATTCTAGCAACATTTTCTACACAGGAAAAATATGTTAGTGAGTGACAATACGCGGCCTTAAAAGCTATCCACTCACCGGGTTTTCCATCGAAGATTGGTAGCTGCTGTATGTACTTGGGGGGCTCCCTTGAGCTGCGCGCGGCCTGTGCTAGGGCCGCGGCGAGCGTCCCCACGTCTATCAATTTCTCACTCACTTCGTAACCGTGTAACACTTTATCACTCGCGATATTGCCCTTGTTTATATTCGCACTTAATTGCTTACGTACACTTTGTTCGTGGCCGTCGTCCCACAGCGGTTGAGTGCCTGCGGCGCCGGTGTCCCTCGCTGTGTCCCTGCCTGTCCTCCCGCCACTGACGTCGTGTGGCGGCGGTCGAGCCTCATCTCCGGGTGGCGGCGCCGGTTGCGCTAGCCACGTTCCAATCCTTACGGAGGCGAGGTCGTCCACCACGTCGTCTTCCTCACTTGAGTCAGCTTCGGCTCTGACTCGCTGCAACTGTATTTCTTGCAGCTCTCGCTCTGCCTGCGCCTGCTTCACTTTCATTTCAGCCAGCCGCTCTGTAGCCTTGAGCTCCGCGAGGCGCTTGTGCTTTGATGCTGTAGAGCGGCGTGACCTGGTGTCGCCAGGCTTGAGCGTACCATGTGAACCAGTAGTCGTATTCTGCGTAGATCTGCTGCCTGTGTCCATTTCAGTGACCAGGCCCGTGCCGGTCTCTGGTGCCGGCTCGCTGGCACCCGGCTCGGCGGTCGCTGACGGCTCTTGCTGGGCCGGTTCTCTCTTGGGGTCTCTGCTAGGGCTGCGTGTCATCATCCTGCTGGATGTACTTACTTAAAGATTTGGCTGCGAAGGACCAGAATGTGCAGCGAGTGGACTGTATACATACGTAGCAGCTAGCAGGTCACTGGGAACTCCCAAGAGAGGGGTTCTTTTTAGGAATAAGTACTTTAATAAAACAAGTCTTTAATTACTGTAAGCGATTGAGACTGAATTAAAATACCCTAATTTTTACGGAGCCAAACGGACATAGTGATCTTCTAGACTTTACAATTATTACTGGTTACTTAGACCAAGGAAATCGCTGCGCCCCCGCCAGGGGGCGCGCGGTTGACGGGGTGTGGACATAGTCCTTTTCCCGTGGGGGAACGGTGTGCCCGCGAATACGGGCACCCTCAACTTGGGTGCCTAGTATAGGCATGAATGGGGGCGAGCGCGCGCACGCAACTCGCCTATGTGTGGTTGAAATTTTGTCCGGTAGGAGGCGCCAGCGGCGCTTAGCGCCAAGCGCTTAGGTACGGCGAAACTTTACCGTACCGAGCGCCGCTATCTTCACGCCACCTCGGCGGTCTGTCACCGCCAGGTGAGACCTCCGGTTGCCCGGAGGAGGCCCAGCGAGTGCAGTCCTAGCCAGAGGTGACTATGGGGCGCACCCTACCGCTAGAGATGTTGGCCCCCGTCTGCGACGCTCTCAGATCTAGCCGATCACGCCCCAGACTAAGAGGCCGTAGTGAATGAGTGAGAGCGGCAATGTACGTGAGTAACACCGCTCTTGTAGCGAACGAATAGCGAGCCCGCGCCGCACGTTCGTCGCGTGAGTATAGACGAATGTAGAGTATGGGTGAGTGTTCGGTGCGCGTCGTGCCTATATTAACTTAGAACACGACGCGCTCCGAGTGTAGTTGTGTGTGTGGAGTCTCATTGTTTGGGTAGGTCGCGTGTAGATGGGTGCGACTTACCCGGGTGCGTCAGTCCGGTGGAGATGGCAGCGTGTCGTCCACAGGCAATAGGTCGCGCGGCAGGCGACGGAAGCGCTGCGTGCGCCCCGCGCCAGGCGGGCGCGTGTGCCAGGGCGCTATTTGCGCCAGGTGGGGCCAGGTAGAGGCGTCGGCACGCGCAAACATGCCAGACGCGAGGCGCCTGCAGAATTCATCCAGGCTCTCAATCTTTAAGTCCCGCTGGATGGTGGTGTTCCTCACATAGCGAGGGGCGGCGACTATCGACCGCAGCGCAAGCGATTGCTGCGCGCGGAGCTTCTTCTTTGTTGACTCGCTAGTGAGGGCGAGCCAGGCTGGGGCGGCGTAGGTCAGGAGTGGGCGGATGTAGGTTTTATACACACCCAGCCTGGTACGCAGCGGGAGACGAGACGAGAGCACTGGACGAAGCAGGAAGCGGGCACTCCTGCATCTAGCGACTATGCCGCGGACGTGAGCTGCCATCGTGAGGCGACGGTCGATGGTGACCCCTAGGTACTTGACCTGGGGCGACCACGCGACGTCGGCTCGGTCCAGTTGGAGGGGTGGTGGGTGGTTAGCGGCGCCTGCAAGGAGAGCCTGCGTTTTGCCCACGTTCACCGACAACCTCCATTTCGACAGCCAATCAGGCAGTAAGTCGAGCACGCGCTGCATTTTGACGGCCGCGTGACTCGCGTTGAGCGAGGTCGCAATGTACGCGGCGTCGTCAGCGTACAGCGCGAGCGTGGTGTCGTGTGTGGTGGGGATGTCGTCGGTGAAGCACGTGTAGCAGAGAGGCGAAACGCAGCTGCCCTGCGGCACCCCTGCGGCGATCGGGCGGACGCCCGATACCGTGCCATCGACCACCACCCTGAAAGTCCTGTTTGTTAGAAAGGAGGAAACCACCTGTACTAAGCGACGAGGCGCGCCTGACTGTGACATCTTATACAGCAGGCCGGCATGCCAGACTCGGTCGAACGCCTTTTCCATGTCCAGGAATACTGCAACTGCATGCTCCTTCTTGTTGAGTGCCGCGGTGAGCAGGTGCAGTACCCTGGACAATTGGAGCGTCGTCGAGTGTTCGGCCCGAAACCCGAATTGTTCGGCCCGGGGGACAATATGTTGGGCGAGGTGTCGCAGCAGGAGTTGCTCAAACACCTTGGAGATTGTAGAGAGCAGCGTGATGGGCCGATAGCTCTCCGGCTTGAGGACGTTCTTGTGCGCCTTGGGCAGCATAATGACGCGCCCCTCCTTCCATACGGCTGGGAAAGCGCCCGTGCGGACGATGCCCGTAAACAGGCGCGCCAGTGCCGCTACTGTACGGTAGGGCAGGTGGCGCAGCGCTGTGTTGGACACGCCGTCCGCACCGGGGGCCTTCCTCAGCTTTGTCCTTAGGATGGCGCGTCTGACTGCACAAGGCGAGAAGAATATCGCACACTCGTCGGGGGCTATCGGCCTGGAGAAGTACTCCCCAAGGTGCCTCTCGACTGCTGCGACGTGCTCGGTGTTGGTGGTCGGGTTCGGGACGAATTGACGCTCCAGGTGCTCGGCGAAGATCTCCGCTCGGTCTGCTGCGGTGTATCTAGGCGCCCCGTCGCTATGTAGTAACGGACGTACCGGGGCCGGGGTGTTCGCAAGCTGCCTGCACAGCTTGTGTAGAGACGCCAAGTCCCTCTCAGCGGCGTCAATACGTTCCTCCCAGCCCTCGGCGTTGTGCTCCTGGAGCTTGGCCCTGACCTTCTCCGCGAGACGGTTCAGGTCGCGCTTGTCGCGAGGGCATCCTGTGTCCTGCCACCGCTTGCGTAGGCGCCGCCTCTGGGCGACCATCCGCTTGATGTCGGTGGGGAGAGGCTTGTAAGCCGGCCTCTGTGGCTGCTCTTGAGTGCTGGTCGCCTCTTGGTGGGCGCGCTGGATGCAAGCGGTGACCTCCTCCGCTAGCCCGTCGACGTCCGCGGCGGTCGTGATGGGCCAAGTAGGAGTGGTGGTTTCCATCCTCTCTGCGAACTTCGTCCAGTCCGTGATGCGGCGTGGCGCTGAAGGAGAGAGTCGTGTCGGCATCTCCGATAGGACGACGAGTACAGGCTGATGGTCGCTCTGCATCTCGTCGTCGATCACCTGTGAGGTGATGGCGGTCCGGCTACTCAGGCCCCTGTGGACAACGATGTCCAGCACGTCCGGTGCGTGCGCCTGGTTGTCCGGGTAATGGGTAGGTGTTTCCGGGCCAGACACCGTGTATCCGCGGGCCTCAGCGTCCGCGAAGAGTCGTCTACCCCCTGGGTTGGAGATACGGCTGTTCCACGCCTGGTGCTTATGGTTAAGGTCACCGGCGAGGAGTGTTGGGTGAGGCGATCCAAATAAGACTGCCCGCAGCTCTGTTAAATCGAGCATGGCCGTATTCGTGGGCGGGCAGTAAACGGCGTAGATGTTCATGTCCTCGCCGGCGACGTGCAGCTGGACACCCAAGGAGTAAAAGGTAGAGTGTGACGTCATAGGTAGTGGTTGATGGACGACTCTTCAGCTCACCAGTACCGCCAGACCGCGGTAACTGACGCCGAGCGGCGACTTCTCATCCTTCCTATAGACGATATATCCCGGGAACTTGGGCCTGTCCGCAGGTCCCAGGAACGTCTCGCTGATGAGCGCCACGTCGATCCGTTGTTCCCGAAGGAGGAGGCGGAATGGGGCAACCTTTCTCTTAAGGCCGCGGGCGTTCCAGTGTATTATCCTCAACGAGCTAAGCATGGTAGAGTTGTAGTAAGTCCGTTAGCCCGTCGAGGATGACGAGTTCCGCGTCCTGTCCCTGCCTGATGGCCCTGATGAGGTCCAGCAGTAGGTTTATGGCGCAGGCGGTAAAATCCTTCTTCTGACGTTCCTTGTTGGGGGCGTCAGTGCGTGGTGCGCGGCGCCGCTGCTGTTCGTGGGCGTCGGCAGGCGGTCGGCTTGAGTTAGCCGTCGCTGCGATAGCGGCGACTGGGGCCGCGTCTGTGGGTGGGGCGGGTTTCCCCGCCCGCTTCCCCTTCCCTTTGCCTTTGCCGGCGCTAGCGGCGGCGACGGTGGGCTTCGTTGTGGTGGTGGTGGTGGTGGTAGGCGCCGTTGTCATCGCCTGCGCCTGGGCGGGGACAGGTTCCTGCCTAGGTTGCTGCGCGGGTGGTCGGGGGTTCTTCCCCCTCCTGTTCCTTCCCCCGCGCCGTCCCTTCTTCCGCCTCGAGGCGGGAGCATCTTGGTCGTTGGTGGAGGGCCCGTTAGCGGTCGCCATCAGCGACGTGCGCAGCAACCTAGACGACGTTAGCAGCGGCCGTTCTCGGTCGGCGCGGCTGCGTGATGGCGACCGTGCCCGCTCTCTTGTTCCGCACCTCTCTGCGGAACACGGGGCAGGCGCTGCTGCACGCTGGATGATCGCCCCCGCAGTTAACGCAGGTGGGCGTCTCCTCTCGTGTCCGTGCGCAGTCCTTAGCTGCGTGCTCGCCCCCGCATCGCACACAAGCGAGCGGGCGGTGGCACTGGTGCGACGAGTGCCGGAATTGTTGGCATCGGTGGCATTGTGCGGGCCCTCTTTTGCTCCTCCAGGCCTCAATACGCACACCCCGCATGTTAAGGAACACGGTGGTGTCGTATATGGCCCGGAAGTCCGGTTGCCTCCTGAGGACGACGTGAAAAATACAGCCGGGGCGCCCTCCGCGCGCGTTGATGTTACGCGCGTACTCCGGCTCGTACCCCATCGTCCTCAGCTCCTCCATTATGTCCTCCGGGTCTGTGTCCACGGGGAGCCCTCTAATGGCTATCTTCAAACTACGCTCCGCTGGCAGCGAGTATGAGAACCAACTCAGGCCCTCCGATCTCTCCAGGTCGGTGAGGTATCGTTGGACCACCCGATACTCGTCCTCGTTTTCGGGTACGAATTTTATTCCCCCCTGATAGGGACGAGCATTGGGTGGATGGCCCAATTTGTCCCTCACGGCCCTAAAATGAAAGGCCCAGTTGGGAAGCCTCTCGACTACCAGCGGAGGGTAGCGGGGTCTCCTTGGCTGTGCCTTCGCAGCTGCGGCTGCGCTTGTGCCTTGTGCAGGGGCAGTGGCGTCGGGCGTCGCTGTCCGTGCAGATGTGGCGTCTTGTCCGGTAGGTGGGCGGCGGGCCGCCTCGGCGAACGTGGGCGAACCGCCTCCAACTCGGCCACGCGGATCACGTTGTGGGAGCGGGGAGGCGGTGCACGGGCGCTTCGCTTCCTCGGCGGCCTCGTCGTCTGAGCTTCTAGGCCGGCGCTGGGCACGGGTGTCGAGGCTAAACTCGTACCCAAACGCCAGCGGGTCCAGGGTGCGCGCGCCGGCGGGGTTAGGAGTACTCTCACTAACCTCGTCGCTGTAGTAGTCCCCCAGGGGGCTCCCTTCCCTGGAGGAACACGGAGACATGGCGGCCGGCGAGTCACGCGCGGCACTGCGTGGTGGGGGGGGCGACATGGGTGCGCCCAGTAGAGGTGTCGCTGCAGCGGCTGAGCCTGCCAGCAAGCGGTGGGGTGCGGGCGGTGCAGCGCGCGCGGCTCGGGCCGTAGAGGCGGCGGGGCGGGCATGCGCGGCGGTGCGGGTCGCAGCGTGAGTTGGGGCGGGCGCTGGCGTCGCGAGACGAGCGGCAGCGGGTGCGGGGTGCGCGGGTCGCACGGGCGTAGTGCGTGCCGCGGGTTGTTGCGGCGAGCGCCCGGCTTGTGCAGCGGAGCGCACAGCGGGGGCACAGGCACGCACGGCAGGCGCGTGGTGGCACGTACCTGCTGGTCCTGGGGCCTGGGTAGGCACGGGGCGGAAGGCTGAGGGGCGGACGGGCACCGCTGGCTGTCGGCTGGCGGGCGTCTGCGAGCTTGACATCGATGTTATTGGCCTCTGCGTCGGCGAGGAAGGCGACATTGGGGCCGGTGGCGATGATGGTGGAGGCGGCCTCCTCCTCTCTGCCTCCTCGGCAGCAATGAAGAGATGAGTCCCCAATGAAGGGGAGCGACTGCGCCCGGTCGCCCATTGTGTTTTTAATTGGCGGCGATTTCTTGGGCGGCGGCATAGTAGTGGCGTAACCGCAACCGCTACGGTGTTAGTCCACCGGGCGGTGCGGGGCTCCTGCCGCGGACACACGTGTGCCTGAGCTAGGGTGCCCGGGCACCCATGGGTTCGCGACGGAAAAACCCCCTTATAAAAGTTCACGGTTCGGGCGGTATGCACTATCCGAAACTTTGACCGTCTACCCTCAACCGAACTAACAATTTCGGGCAGGCGGCCAATCGCGTGCGAGCGCCAGAGGTGGCGCACGGGCTCCGGACTATCGGCCAGCGGAGGCGTAGGCGGCGCGACGGGGAGCGATTTGGGCGACTGTAACGGATTAGGCACTGTGGACGGCCACTGGCTAATCCGGTTACTTAGTGATTGGCGCGTCCTCTTTTATAACTTATTGTTTCTGGAACATTCGGTGGCCGACCGTTGCGGACCGTGCGCTCACACACACTTAAAAAAGTGCAGGCTCAATATAGGGTATTTTGACTCACACTCCTTCAAATCCTTTATTAAGATTACATTTTTGCTGGCCAGCGGACCCTAATTACCCACACATATAAAGGGCAAACTCGCGTCCAAGCTCACGATTGGTTGTAAACATTTTGGTAGGCATAACAAACCTCATTATTATTCTTTTGTTAAATTAATTTTGCTACTCAGTAACAGGTGGCGTTGTGCCATGACGTCACATTTCTGAATCGCGGTGTTAAGATTTTCCTGCATAGAATGACATCGCGATTTATTTTAAAGAGAAAGATATTTTTGAGACTTTATACAATTTCAAAGTTCTTAGAACTAACTCTAAACAAATATAACTATAGTATCTAAATTAACTAAGTATAAGCATTTTAAGCAGGCATGCAGGCTAGTTACTGTCGTGCACACCTACCTATAAGCTTTTATCAATCATATTCGCAGAGATATCTCCTGGTGTCTTCTGGGTCCTGTGTGTCTGAAATCAATCCTAGAACAAAAGTTAGCGGTTTTTAAACTTAATCATAGGTCATTGAGTTTAAAAACCGCTAACTTCAAACTCGCAGTATTAAAACTTTATATCTACTCTCATTTCTTAAAACTAAACATTGAAACAAACAATAAACATTTCTTTAAAGCTGAATAAAGCAGTCCTTTCCGCGTTACAGTTGAATGGATTGCCGCAAAGCGCAGTACATTGTTTCAAACAATAATAATTCTTATGTGTAAATTACAAGGTTGCTTATCTAAATAATAAGTAAAAGGGTCTGTTTATTCGTCTTTCCAACAATTCTAACCCTCTTGATAACAATCCTGCTGGCATACTCGTAATTATTGTCAAAACATAGGAGAGAATCCGAGAGGAAGATATTTCGTTATCATTGTATTTATTTGTACACTTTTGGAACAGGTGTTAAGGAGTTGTAATTTTATGATTTTCTTCAAAGAGAAACAGTTTTAATTTGATGGTTTATGTAATCGTAAGAGGGAAAATGGTGAGTTCTTTGTCTTTTTCGTGTGTTTAGTGGCTAAACCTGCTGTCCGAGTTTTATGCCAACCATGGTGAGCTAAAAAACAAACACTTAAATTTGCTTGCGTTGGTCTGGTAATCTCAAGCTCTACTACAGAGCGTGAGGTCCTGTGGTCGATATCCGGTAGGGATATGTGTTATAAAGTTATTCCATGAGGCAGGTTGATGGTGATAAACTCACCCCCAATTAGACGGGGCTTAAGATTTACTGGCGGAATGTACAGTAATAGATTACATCTGCTTAAAACCCTACAAGGATAATATCATCATCATTATCATTTCAGCCGAAAAACGTCCACTGCTGGACATAGGCCTCCCCCAAATGGGGGGTTTTGCCATAATCGCCAGGCTTGGCAGGCAGGTTTGCGATCGCAATATGGTTGTTGCAAAATCACTTAGAACGCTGCTGCCCTATATTACAAAGCTATTTTCACTGCTGATGTAGCAATCACGTGCGCCCTCAGAATGCCATGTATATTTCCTTAGCCCCCAGATTTCTCAAAATGTCGACCGATTTTCTCCAGAAATCAACACGCAGTCCTGATTTATCCTTCTCACAATTTCAACCCTCAAATACCAACCAAGGCAAAAACAAATGAACAACTTTACAAAACCACACAAGCGGAACCAAGTACAGAATCATAGTATTTTCATGTTAATAATCACGGGTAGAACAAAGGGGCATTGTCCCATCGTGTAAGAAGTGGGTTGCAAATGAAAGAAACTCTTTTGTTTTGGGGTCATCCGAAAGTAGTCGTTTTTTTCTAGGTTTTTTGCTCAGTTGAAAAGAAATGGGATGAACGATGTTTCTGCTGCCCTGGTAGGTTTTATTGCTATTTGTAATTGCAGTGGGAAGTTGTTTATTTACATATTAGTGGCCCGACCATGCTTCGCCCGATTTGTATTACAACTCGCAAATCATCGAGATTTCTATGACGGATCAACTAGCATAAGTGTAACACAAACGCTCTTGAAATCAAGTATCTAATTAATGATGGTGAGAATCGTATTGAAATAGTGTTTTTTCTTACAGATGATAGACTCAAAACCGACTTAATTTATGATATGTATAGACTGCTCTGATTGGTCGAGTGGTTGCTGATTTTCCAGCAGGAATTTCTCAGTAGCGGCCACGGAGTTTGGTTTTGTGCCTGGTTGATGGCAATAGGCTCGCCCACTATTATATGGGCCTATTGTGTACACATCTGCTTAACTCTTCGGGGATTACAAGCATGATTTTATGTTATTGTGGACTTTCAGTCCCATTTTTAGTGCTGCAATCAAGGACATATCATGCCAATACCAATACAAACAACACGTCCCAATCTAAAATATGAGAAACCGCGTAACTTTACTAAAGTTTCAAACAAAAATATATTATGAACACATTACCAACAAACTCAGCCACGATCAACAGTAAATTCCTTTCCATTTAAAAACATTTCACAAATCCGTTCGAAACAATGAATTTTCCGCCAACAATCTGTCTAATTTAGTATTTACGTTTAAAACAGGTAAACTCAAGGATTTGTCGTCCTCAGTATAATGTAATTAAATGTGTTATTTAAACAATTATGTAAATTACAGAGAAGGGAAATGTTTCTAAGGTTGTTTTGTGTAAGGTTACCGTAAGTACCAGATACGAAATGTTTAAAGATGTTGAGAAGCCTTGTTCTTGTAGGGTTTAATATTTAGGGTTCAGTATCCAAAGCGTCAAACGGGAGACCTATTATTGAGACTTTGCTGTCCGTCCGTCCGTCCGTCTGTCACCAGGCTGTATCTCATGAACCGTGATGGTAAGCCAGTTGAAATTTCTACAGATTACTTACTGTTGCCACTATAACAACAAATACTAAAAACAGAATAAAATAACTATTTAAGGGTTAAAAAAAAGTGATATTTTTGCTCGTTTTTATAAATAATGGTACGGAACCCTTCGTGCGCGAGTCCCACTCGCACTTGGCCGGTTTTTGGAATTTAATAAGAAGTTATGTAAAGTATCCTACAGTAAAACTGTGCTTTATCTTACAAGAAATGTAATTTAAGTTTAGGTATGAAAATACTTTATAAACATAAATGAACAGAAAGGTCATCCTGCAAATGTATAATAATTTCTTTTTTAAATCAACAAAGCGATACGAGAGCGCGATGTAAACGTTACCTAAACTTACGCCGATTTTAAAATTAAAACACTCGTTTCACGTATAATATTTCCTAATTTATTTATTATTCAGATGATACTTAATTTGCTTGTTGCAAACAATTTAACTAAAATGCCATAAAAGCCTCCAAAACATATAAAAAATCATCGTATTTATGTTACGTTTACACCGCGCGCTCATAATGCTCAAGTTGCGTATTTGCACGACGCTTATGGTAGGGCAGGGAGTAGGTAGTTACCGTCCTCCTTTCTTCTTAATATAAGACAGGGTTTAGAGTTCTAAACCCTATCTTATATAAAAGAAGGATTGAGGGTTGATTGCTACCCTATACTACTGTGTCAGTCATCGAAACATTTTGAAAGCGTATATTCAAGCTATGATTTATATTAACACAACGTAAAAAGTAACGAACTGATAAATAACAATTCATTATTAGAGAATCTGGCTACCAACAAACAGAATATTTTTCTCTCTTATTCCTTTCAACAAGTTTCCAATCTTTTGCAAACCTACAAAGTAGTGCTTGATATAATTACTTTTTAAATACTCCAGGCGCAGGGCTTTGAAAGCAAACATTAATTATCATTTTAATGTAGGTATTCTCTTTGGCCAACAGTTAAAATAACACATGCAGCTCCCCCCCTCGGCAATGCTCATGGTGACAAGTGACGAGATTTTAAATTACAAATCTACTAGACTTGTGGAAGTTGTTTATATCCCGTCATCAACTAGAAAAGAGCTGATGATCTTCAAACGGCTCAGCAGATTTCATCGAAACATAGCTAAGAACAGTCTCGATTAAAATACCTTTCAAACGAAACCAATTTTATCAAAATCGGTTCATCCGTTTAGGAGCTACGATGCCACAGACAGACACACAGATACACAGACACACAGATACACAGATACACAGATACACAGACACACAGATACACACGTCAAACTTATAACACCCCTCTTTTTTGGTCGGGGTTTAAAAACTTTCTGTCTTCTTATACCCCGGTATGAGGTAGAAAAAACCAAAAACCAAAAAAAAAACAGAAAACCAGTTAGATAGAGATATGAAAAAAATTAAATTAAACATTTAAAAAACCTCCGACATAAAAAACCTCTAAAAAGACAAAAATAAATTAATCCAAGCGTCGTAGCGTCGGGGGTCCACTTTGTTCTGTGCTTGTACTAAGCGGTCTTCTTAGCGGTCCCCCGACGCTACGATGTGCTTGGATTAATTTATTTTTGACTTTTTAGAGGTTTTTTATGTCGGGGGTTTTTTAAATTTTTAATTTAATTTTATTTCATGCTTTTTAAACTTATATTATTTTTTCTTAGCCTTGACAGTCCTACTCCTGGGCATAGGCCTCCCCCTTTCCTTCCAATTTTCTCGATGTTGCGTCTCTTCTCGCTAATTAACAAAACCAAGGAAAGATATACTTAAATTTAAAAAGGGGGGGAGGGGTGCCCCCCCCCTCAGTTATGCCCATGGTGGCAAGCGACAACATTTAAAAATTTCAAATAGACTACCTGTGTAAATTGTTTATATCCCTTCATTAACTAGAAAAGAGGTGATGATCTTCAAACGGCTGAGCAGATTTTCTCGAAACATAGCTAAGAACACTCTCGATTAAAATACCTTTCAAACGACACCACTTTTACCAAAATCAGTTCATCCGTTTAGGAGCTACGATGCCACAGACAGACACACAGATACACAGATACACACGTCAAACTTATAACACCCCTCTTTTTTGGTCGGGGTTTAAAAACCAGTTCTTTCCACGGGGGGACATCATTATTAAAACATCGAAATAATTACATCTTACACTACTTAACTTTCTTTCTTCTCATACCGGGGGTATGGGAAGAAAGAAAGTTTTATTTTAACACTATAGAAATATTTAATGAAACTTTAAAAGTTGGTCATGAAATGACCAGAGTAAATAGGTCCACTTGGTTCAAGTCTTCTAACCTGAGAAAGGACAAAAAGTGAAAGTAATTATTAAAATGAATGGGTAGTAATAGCAACCACTCCTGTTTAATGTTAAAAGTTCAGAAAGTGGTAGGTCACGCTTGTGCGTATCGACATATCTGATTCGCACATCTGATTCCACACTAGTAGAAGAAAAGCCGGTAAAAACACTACACAAAACATTTATCTACGCATAAATTCGACTTTGTCTAACTAAAGGCCTATTTCAGAGTGAAGTCAGCGCCGACCGCGTGCGCTGAAGACCGGTCAGTTGTTTATAATCATGGAAATGAGGAAGATATTTATAAACGTAACTTAGCACTTACCTGCTGTACTTACAGTCGCGTCAACCAGCGCACGTTTCACGAAGCGGGTGCCCGTTGAACAGTGAACGCCATCATAAAGGTCTATGGAAATTGAAATGCCTATTGGCTTAAGTTCATACCCTTACTGAATCGTGTTATGGTAGGCTCCACATCATTTAAGTTAAGCCGAGTGGCTTTTGCCTGAACCCAGATTTCTACTGTGCCTATTAATTTGGTATACTATAATCAAAAGCTTGCCATACCTGCTCTGAACACTTTAGAGCTGATGCCGACGCAAACAAGTACCCAGCACGCCTAAGAAATAAAGGTCCTAGAAATGCGACAAACCGGAAAATAGGATAGGCTATTTGAATCCTGCTCAAAGTCGCGGGGAACTTTTAGATATAAGCAAACCATTTGACGTGACAATCTTGTACCTTTATCTAGGAAAGAACTACACTGACAGACTAACGATGAAAATAATGAAAACCAGTTCTTTCCACGGGGGGACATCATTACTAAAACATCGAAATAATTACATTTTTCTTTTTTTTTGGGATGGAAAATCATCAAATGACTTCTTCCGCTCTGGGCGGAGCGGAAGGGAGTGTCAGACTTGACTGACTAAAACCCATGCATGTTCCTTCTTAGCCCTTTGTGTTCCAGGGCCACGGTATCTCTTTCGAACAACCCGCAGCCCTAGCAGGCATCGGCCCTCTCGGACCCCTTCCGATTTTCTGACATCTCCTTGAGGCGCGCGTGGAACACAAACGCGCCGTCGGCACGGCCTGTCGTCATTAGACGGACGGACGGTGAGCTAGCCCATTACTCACCGTCCACAGGCCCGCGCCTACGGTGGCCGGGGGCCACTGGTTGCCCCCCGACGCCCGGGGCGTCTCCTGCGGCGGAAATAATTACATCTTGCACTTACAATCGATATGCCTTTCATTTTCACAATTAAACTATATTCTTTGCATTATTTGCGAGCTGGCAAGTTGTTCTAAGAATTAAAGCGAGGAATTACGACTTTCCTTCAAAATTCTTTTGGATTTCGATTCAAAGTGTTCTACAAAATTGGGGTAGATAAAAGATCTAATGAAACCGCGACAACCTGTTTTTCTATGTTTCATGTTTTTAAAGTAAATTAGACTTCACTTGCTTGAGCTTGGGGCTAAGAATAACAGACGCTCGGGTAGATCTTCCGCGTTTGTCAAGGTTGGTCTGCGGATGGTTAACGCTGTTGGTCGAGCATGCTAAGCCATTGGTCCCGGCTGTCATTTGTAGATCTTTGATAGTCGTCACAGGTATTTAGAGTGGCCCGAAAGTCTGGCAACGAGTCTTACCCAGGGGTATCATATTACACAGTACTAACTAGGGAGATCAGATAGGCAGACTGAAAGTCGGTTTCAACATAGTTGGGAAAAGGCTAGGCAGAAAATGATGAAGACTTCGCTTCAGAAATCTGACGTAACAACTTCCCTAAAGCTAAGATACAGCTGAAAAAAAAAACAAATGAGCTCCATGAATCAACACACTGTCTTGATCTTCCAACTGACTGGCTTAATAGCTGATTTTTTACCTTTCTTCTCATTTGCTTGTTTGATTTATACGTGATATCACTCAATTTTACGATTTCCGAGGAACGTTTTCTCATTGAGATTAAGGTAAAAAAATGTGGGTAGGAACGCAAATGTTAAAGGAAAGTTAATGAAGCCATCTGATACGTATGGAGGGTAGAAATAATGACGCCATGTTTTTAACGGTCTTTGTTCGAAATTACTTTAAATATCGTATTTTTTTAGGAACTTTTTGGCAGTATTGAGCGGATGAAGGAACGAGACTTGTTGTTTATTTGACATTTCAAAGTGATGGTACTTTTCCTTATTTTAGATAAGTACTATTGACAAATACGTTGTATAATCTTTTACCTAGTGTTTTACAAAAAAAAAAAAAATTGTTGCAGACTTCCACTTTATCCGGATGCAACCGAATACCAGACTTAATAACCTATATTGTAAAAAGGCTGTGTATCAATTTGGGTACATTATAGTATATTCTATCTATAAATCATGTCACAAAAAAAAATAACAAAAAAGAAGTTACTTATGTATCATAGGACAAACAAAAAAGAAGTTACTTATGTATCTTATGTATCTGATCATCTTGCGCACCGCGCGCTAGCAGTAAGACGTGTTGCAAGTCACTCCGTTAAAAATAAATGTTTTCTGTTTATTTACATGCTATGTGAATACAGTAATTGACTTATAAAATAGTGCATAAGTTAGTACACGATTTGGCGAAATAACATCATCGAGATCGACATCAAGTGCGAAGAAATCAGCAGTTTAAAATTTAAAAGAACCAACATAACACCAAACAACAGTGAGTCACACCTGCGCGAGCTGCTCCTATTCGCCGGTTGGCGGTGAGTCAGAACATACGATACGGCTTGGTGCGCTACCATATATGGTCACGAATCCACTATTGCCTCGCACAATAAGACACAGGTACGAATTACTGATTGCTAATTTCAAGTACATTTCATATGTCGAAATAGCTAGTTGGAGTTTGAAGCAACACCTCATTGACGTGACTGTGGGTTCGAATCCGAGGAGCAACTTTTCTTTTTGCACTTTTTTTTGTTGTTGCTTGCCTTTTGTTAATGAGTTTCTTTCTTTTGAAACAATTGCTTTGCTTTCTGCCATAATACGCGTATTTTGCTTTATTTCAACAATATTTAAACATGGCTGATGACACATCTCCCACAAATAAGCACGAAAAAGCTCCTCTGCGTAATGTATCGACCACCAGAGGGAACAAAAGGCAAGCTCTTGGATCTCCACCTCTAGGATCTCCACCTCAGGCGACTACTGAAAATCCATTATCAAGAGACGATGTTCGCGAAATTATCCAAGAAGTAATGAAGACTGAATTATCAATAATGTTGTCTAAACTTAATGAAACCATGAATGCAATACTGAACAGAGAGTTGCAACCCATCAAAGCGAAAATCGCAGCCATGGATGACTCTATGACGTTTATGAACAGTCAGTATGAGGACCTGCTTAAGGTGCATGCTTCATCTAAGGAGACTATTATAGAACTGCAAAAGGAGAATCTTGAAATGAGCAATAACATTAATTCACTGAATGCGCGTGTAGATCAGCTGGAGCAGCAAACTCGATCGAACAATATCGAGATTCAATGCTTACCTGAGAAGAAAAACGAAAACCTGTTTAATATTGTGTCAGAAATCTCTAAAGTGGCAGGATGTGTCATTGATGACAGGGATATTTTGCATTGCACTAGAATTGCCAAACTCAATCCTAAAAATACCAGACCACGTTCAATAGTGGTACAGCTGGCTTCCCCTCGACTTCGTGATCAATTCCTAGCGTCTATTATTAATTTTAATAAAAATAATAAGGACAATAAATTGAACAGCGTGCATCTGGGCTACTCTGGGCCAAAAACAGCAATTTTTGTGACTGAACATCTGTCCCCAACATATAGGGCTCTGCATGCTGCCGCGAGGATCAAAGCCAGAGAACTTGGTTATAAGTTTGTGTGGATTCGAGGTGGTAG
Source organism: Cerastis rubricosa (assembly GCA_949152445.1). Taxonomy (NCBI): domain Eukaryota; kingdom Metazoa; phylum Arthropoda; class Insecta; order Lepidoptera; family Noctuidae; genus Cerastis; species Cerastis rubricosa. The sequence continues at coordinate 7,485,717 of OX424542.1, read as the reverse complement.
AATCTTTATGCGTAAAGTACAAGAATCTGAGCACATCATGGTTAGAAACATGGACACATTAAATAAGTTAAGTTAAGTTCGTCATAATTAATTGTTATAGCAGCATTAGTATTAATCAAATTTAAAATTCTCGGCTGTTAATATTAATATTTATTATCAAAACACAAGAGGTCTACGCACGAAGACTCATCATTTTTGTCGTCAATTATCTTTAGAGAGCTATGACATTGTTGTATTGACTGAAACATGGCTGAATAGTAGTGTTCTAAGCACAGAGCTTTTTGACGATAGATATATAGTATACAGAAGAGACAGAGATGGTAGGAAAAAGGACGGAGGTGGTGTGTTAATCGCTGTATTAAAGAAAATTAATTCGAAACGTACGACTCACTGGGAAAGCCAATGCGAGGATCTTTGGATAACTATTGAGGTACCTTTTATGAAATCTATTCGTCGTATAGCTCTGTGCGCAGTCTATTTGCCACCCCCTGTGTTGCGTAGTACGTTGGACAACTTTTTGGACTGTTGTAATGTTATACTTGAACAGACAGACTTGCACTCCTGTATTATCGGTGATTTTAACTTAGGTAATATACAATGGAACTTGGTTTATGACTCAGTGAATAATTATACTCCTCCTGGAATTAGTAATATGCTAATAGATTTTATTCACATGCATAAATTGACACAACTTAATGGTATTATGAATGTATCTGGACGAATATTAGATCTTGTGTTAACTAATTTGTCTTCTGGTAGCGTTACTGCGGCCCTAAACTCCCTTAGCACTATTGATGTCCACCACCCCCCAATCGAAATCCTGCTTAAAACGAGTGACGAAACCCGACTTCCGTACAACCCTCAGACAATAAGAACGAATTATTATAAACTTGATTACATAAAAATTGGTGAGAAATTAAATGATTTAAACTGGGATAAATTATTTGAGGATATGGCTGATGTCAATGTAATGCTTCGTATGTTTTATGACAAGCTTCAAAATATTATACGCATGCACGAGCCTACTAAACCTACTTTTAAATCTAAAAAATATCCTCCTTGGTTTAATAAAAGCTTAATAAGAGCTTTAAAAGAAAAAGAAAAAATAAGATCTCGTTACAAAATCTATAAGAACCCTAGGGATGAAATTGAACTCAAATTATTTGGCAAACGGTGTTCCAAATTAGCTACGGCGTGTTATAATGATTACATTAAAGACATAGAAAATGACATCTCCAAAAATCCCAACCGGTTCTGGGCATACATTAAGGATAAAAAAGGTGGCTCTAGCTCTTTTCCAGCGACAATGACTAACGGTACCGTATTTACATCCGATGGTCTACAAATATGTGAAATGTTTGCATCAAATTTTTCCTCCGCGTTTAGCGATGCGAAAGCGACCCATAGTGAGCCGGAGTCCGATTTTATTCAAAACATGAGGAATAACAGACTACCACTAACGGCGCCTGTGATTGGACGCGAAAGAATATTGAACAAGCTAAAATCATTGGATCTACGTAAAGGCGCAGGCCCAGATGGTATTCCGCCAATATTTATTTATAAGTGTGCCCGCGCCTTGGTATCCCCTTTAACACTGATCTTTAACAAATCACTTAGCTCAGGTATTTTCCCCGACTTATGGAAAAAAGTAAAAGTTATTCCAATTTATAAGAGTGATGAAAAGGACAACGTCAAAAATTATAGACCTATCTCTATACTGTCAACTTTTGCCAAGGTTTTTGAATCTCTCGTTTGTCCATACATTCAGGCACACTTAAAACTGCATTTGAGTTTTTCTCAACATGGTTTCGTGAGCTCTAGGTCTACTTGCACTAATCTAGCAACATTTACGGAAAGGCTATCGGACGCCATAGATAGCGGCAAGCAGATTGACGTGATTTACACAGACTTTAGCAAAGCTTTTGACCGCGTTCCTCACCATATACTTCTGTCAAAGTTATCTGCGTATGGAATCACTGGTACAATCTTCAATTGGCTAAAGTCTTACCTCGAAAATCGTTTGTTCTTTGTTGCGGTTAATGGTTTCCAATCTGGAACCTACAAGACCTCCTCAGGGGTTCCCCAGGGCTCACATGTTGGGCCGGTTCTATTTATTGCTTTCGTTAACGATATCCCGCACTGCCTAAGATTCTCAGAATGTTATATGTATGCAGACGACCTTAAATTCTCTAGGATAATCGAATCAGAAAAAGATGTAATATTGCTTCAGAGGGACGTAGACTCACTAGTTCAATGGTGTAACGATAATAACATGAGCTTAAATATAAAAAAGTGCTACCATGTTAAATACACCCGGAAAAAGAAATTGACTCCTAGTGTATATCATGTTGGCTCTGACGTTATACAAGAGGTAAATCAAGTAAGGGACTTAGGAGTTGTCTTTGACAGCGCCTTGACATTTGTACCGCATGTTGAAAACGTCATCAAAAAGGCTTCTCGAATGCTGGGATTTGTAATTAGGAATGTTGCTGGATTTAAGCGCAATCGGACAAAAATTCTGTTGTACAACTGCGTCGTTCGTAGTATCTTAGAATACTGTAGTACAATTTGGAGACCTCATTACTCCACGCATATCCTTCGACTGGAGCGAATCCAGAAGAGATTCCTCTGGCATCTAGCCTATGCCAACGGAATTGCAAAAAGGATACGATCGTATGAAGGCCGACTATCCTATTTTAAAATGGTCACACTGGAGAAACGCAGAATAAGCATCGATTGCAGTTTCGTATATAAGCTACTCCATTGCAAGATTGATTGTCCCTTATTGCTATCCAAGTTTCAGTTTCGGGCTCCTGCTAGAATTCCACGTGCTCCTATTACCCCCTTACACCCTCCACTACGTAGAACAATACTTGGTGCAAACTCTGTCGTTCCTCGACTTTGCAAATTGCTAAATAGCTGCAGCGATCTAGTTGACGTGCACTTTGACTCATACGCCAAGTTCCATAGTACAATTACGAGTAACATTTAATTATTATAATTTTTTTTCTATTGTTTTGCTTTTTGTGTTAGTTAATATAAAGTACACATAATGTTTATTTAAAATTGTTAGTTTTACTTAATTAGATATTATTTTAATTCTTTAGTTCAGTGCTTGTGGCACACCTAAATTATGTTTATGGGGCATGCGGTGCTAACCTGTAATAAATTATTACACTAACCTTAGATTATGGTAGATAGTTACTTTAAATTGTTAAAGTGTAAATAATTGTTGGTTGGCCAATAAAGGAAAATAAAAAAATAAAAAATAAAATAGATATAGTGAACTATTACTGAAAACAATAAAATACTATCACTTAGATACCTATGACTGCATGAGCGAAGTAGAAAAAAAAAACACCAACTCAGCTCTAACAAAATTATTATAGAATGTTTTTTTTTTTTTTTTTGGCATGGCATCTCGCAGTTCAACCTAGGAGGTTGTCGTCTGCTTAACCGGACTATCCTGTGGGTGCCGTGAGTAAGGCCTCCAGCCAGGGCATAAAAACTTACAAACTAAGCGACTACACGCTAAGGGCACCCCCTGTGGGGTACGAGCCTCGGCTCAGGGCGTCGCTGGGGGAGGACTGCATGGGGACAGGCTGGATCTGAATGATATCATTATTTAGGGGCTGATTTAAAACTACTGGCACAGCATCGTGGGCTGGATCGAGCGAGGGTCGGGGAGGGCATGGATCGGGACGTCGCGACGGACCTCGACGGCGAGGTCGGGATATAGAATGATAAAATACAAATAATATTTTAGATAAAAGTAATAAGATATTATTATCTTGAAAACATATATTTCTCTACAAACCTATGAATTTTGTTGCAGATCGTCAAATTAAATTTTCAAGTAGTTCAGTATTTATCTTATACCTGGGTAGGACATCCAAGTACTCATATCAAAAAGCTACTATGTATTTGTCTAAAACTATCTCTTTAAATAGCGTTCTTACATTCTAAAACCATCGCAAACAAGAATCTTGCAAACCAATTTACTTTCAAAAAACTCCGCAATAACTCCCCCAAATTGACCCATACATCAAGGGCAAGTCCTCAACGATGCATTGATCTCACGTCACTCTATTTCCACTTCTAATTAGGAAAGTTTTTAATATCCGCCGCCTTTTTTATTGTCTATGCCGGCTGGCCATTGTTCACGTCGAAGTAAATTTTACAATCCCCCCCATCTCGACAATTATAAAAGTTTTAATTGCTCGTACTTTTCTAATTACAAAAAATACAGTCTCATGAGCGAAGGGAATAAAAAATATAAAGGGAGAAAACTTCGGAAAAAAAATCCCGACGTTATTTTTGCGTTCGAATGGGTGGAAACTTTGATAATTTATTGAGCAATAAAATCTTAAATTAATGGAAAGTTACATTAAAATGGAGCGTGCGTTTTTCTTTTGGACTTGGAATGCATGCATGCATGCATTAGTTATGCGAGGATTAAAACTAAGTTAACGATATTGTACGGTGGACCGGAAAATAATATTTAAACAATAACCGTGTGTAATTTAATTGTTATTCCAATGAGTAATGCTTCTGTATCGTTAAATCCTGGAGCTTTTAATATTACTGGTTTGCTTTTATTTGTAGCTACGCTATTATTTTTCAGTCCTAATTACTGTGGATTGGATTTAAAGAGAGTTTTACAACACCACTTATTTGGTACACGTTTTCGTACCTATTTCCTCTCATGTATATAATAGAATATTCTTTTTTTATTTATTTATTTATTTCAACAAAGTTAATTACTTAAGATTAATTTACACAACTTCTGCCAAACTGCAGAACAGTTTGTCGGCAGTTAGGACAGTTTGTCGGCAGCAAATTAGATGCGTACAACACACGCGGAGGTCAAACAGGCAGTCGCTCCATGTAAAATACTAGTTTTCAGCTTTATCTGGTTAGACTGGAAACCGATCCCAACATCAGCTGCCTAACCTTTTCCCAAACTATCTTGGGGTGAGCTGCATTGCATTGCCTTGGCAGCTGATTACCAGTATTTTACATGAAGCGACTGCCTATCTGACCTCCATAACCCAGTAACTGGGTAATACGATACCCCTTAGTAAGACTGGATGTCAGACTTTTGGCTTTGGAAGCCGACCCCAACACAGTGAGGAGAAGTCAGGGCAGCAACGATGAAGCAAAGGAGTTTTGATATACTCATAGCCACTTGTAACGCGATAACAGAACGAATCCTATAACAACCAACTACGATCAATTTAATAAAAAAAAACCGGCCAAGTGCGAGTCTTACTCGCACACAGGGTTCCATAGCCCCAAACAATATTTTGAACTGTCATTCATTAGTTAGTAGTATTAGTTAGTAAACTTCCACTCAACCGCAAAACTAAATTGGTTTTTCATAGTATTTTAATGAACAACAAAGTTACTGCTGCAGTTTGATGAAAAAGTCCCATATCTAAACAACTAAACATCATATCTTATTGAAACCAATTTTCGTTGATAGTTTTTTTTACCTTCTACAATCCTAAATATTTTCAGAATTTTCCTCCTCTCACTTTAGAAATTAGAGGGGGGGGGACACACATATTACCACTTTGGAATTGGCTCTAGCGCAAACTATTCAGTATAGAAAAAAATGATATTAGAAACCTCAATATCATTTTTGAAGACCTATCTATAGATACCCCACACGTATGGGTGTGATGAAAAAAAAAATTTTGGTTTTCAGTTCTATGTATGGGGAACCCCAAAATTTATGTTTTTTTTTCTATTTTTGTGTGAAAATCTTAATGCGGTTTATAGAATACATCTACTTACCAAGTTTCAACAGTATAGTTCTTATAGTTTCGGAAAAAAGTGGCTGTGACATACGGACGGACAGACAGACAGACAGACAGACATGACGAATCTGTAAGGGTTCCGTTTTTTGCCATTCGGCTACGGAACCCTAAAAACACACATTTATAATTCTTACAATATATGAAAACTAAATTCAAAATTTTAACCCATAAACTTCCATTTAAAAACTACTAAAACGACTATAATTTGCCTCTTTATATTACCATTTAAATGAGTTACATGGCAATAACAAGAAGTCACTGTTATTATAATATAACGTTACCCCAAACATTTAATTAAGAAATTATAAATTATGGTCACGCAATGTCGATTTTGAGTAAAAGTATGTTAATTGGAATAAATATTTTGGTTAAACTCTGTTTTCAATAATTAAAGCTATTTTATTCCATAATCAAAGTAACCTTTTAACTTAAAATTAAAAATACATTGCAGTACTTTTGTTTAAAATAATATGTTAATACGAAATAATATCAGTTTGCCGTTTAAGCCAATTAAAGTTAATTAAGACAAATGGATATGTTATTTAATATGAATAAATGAGCTCCTGTGTAATCATCATTATCACTTCATTTTCAAGTTATCTGTGAATCTGAAGATATTTTGTTCACATGGAAATTACTGAATCTTCATAATTTCACGTTGTCAGAATCGTTGTTCTTGCGAAGAGCTCGTGTCAAAATACTAACAGCCACACGTGTCGATCTTTAAGGTTAAACCGTGCTTGCCGAGGTTGGTCCGTGGATGGGTGACCATAATTACTTACTGAGTTGCCTCCGTGCCTTTGAAAGCTTTACGTAATACTACTGCGCCTAAATGTAAACTTTTTGTAATACTTTTTAAATAATTTTAATTCTTATTATTAGTGTTTAAACGCTACGTTTATTTAGGTTCTCTTTTGTGTTTAGTTGTAGAATGTGAAGCGTGTTATATTATACTGGCATTTAAATACACGTAATCGTTTTTTTTTTTTTCCTTTTGAATATAGAGTTTCAAATGACGTTAAATGAAAGCGCTAGCAGCAAAGGGTTCCCAAGGTATTGACGTGAAAACTAGCGAATGGTCTTATTATGAAGACTTAAAATAATGATTTTTATGTTTAAAAAACCACTAGAGGGGTGCATACCAGCTAAATTCCAGAAAAATCAAAAGCGTATACGGGACTAACTTAATGCTTCAGAAAAAGCTTATGTCAATCATACCGTTATTCAATTGTGTGTAATTGTACAAGGTGCAGTTTTGCATCCTCGTCAAAATTCAGGAGGTGGTCACAAAAGTCATAAATAATCCATATAAATTACGGTACTTGGGTAATTAATACTAAACGCTGCTTTTTAGTTGTTTAAATTTGATAGTATTTCAGAATAAGCCCCTTAACGTGGTTTAGGGAATAAGAAATTATCGGATAAACGTATAAGTTTGTTTATGTGTGTGAAAGCGCGGTTATAGGGCAAAGATCAGACGGGCCGCGTTTAAAACACGGGTGGTTCACACTTACCGATATCCGCATATAAGAAAAAAAATATACACACGCATTTTATCATTGATTCGGGTCGAGACTCATTAGCATAGTTACCTCCTTGAATTTGACGAGGATGCAAAATGGCTTGTATAATAATTTAATTAAAATTAAAATAATCGTATATTTAGTTGCAGTAGTATTATTTCTAATACAATATTCGTGTTTATAAGTAAAATATAACTAAAATATATTTAACAGTTGCAATAATGGTAGTGAGAAATTCCAAAATTAGCGACCTGCCCGATTTAGGCTTATTTAAATTGTGTTTAGGGTCGTCATTATAGATAGCACAATTTCTTTTAGGTAATTTATATCAGCCTACAACACTCCACTGTTGGACATAGCCATCTTCAATCGCACGCCACTTAACTCGATTCTGGGCAAATCTCACCCAGTTGCTACCAGGCACTCTACGAAGACCGTCGCTCCACCGAGCCTCAGGGAGGAAGGTGGGACGCCCACCTTACGCTTGCAGTATTAATAATATCTAGTAGCTTTATTTTAAAACAATCACAAAATAAGTTTTTTTGATCAAAAATTTAAACAGCGTTCAAACCGCCAAACGTGACGACACCCTAACTGAAACTGAAAGAAATCTGAAAGGGTTAGTGAAGTTCTTTGAGACGTTTTGTCGACATGCGCTGCTGACGCGTTTCTCATTCTTAGTGACAAAGTCACGACCTCTGTGGACCCGTACTTATGTCGAGTGAAATTGTTGGTACTTGAGATGAACTTTGCTGTACCTATGAATATATGTTTTTTTTTTGGTAAGTTTCCTCGTTGGTCTAAGGATCGAAAGCGTGACTGCTGAGCAAGAGGTCCTGGATTCGATTCCCGGGTCGGGCAAAGTGTTATTGGGATTTCCATCAGGGTTTTTTTAGGCACGGCGTTCAGATTTGTGCCCGATTGATAACAATAGGCTCACCCCTATTACATGGGACTTAAACGTAACTGGCTAACTTTTTATGTTAAGTGCATCTGAAAGATATATTTGTGATCATTGTTTTGCCATTACCATTAACTACCTACAAAAAATACAAACTACATACAACAATTTAAAACGCAAAACAAACTCTACTTATAAACTTGCTAAACACCGCAATAAAGATAAAAATCTAAGCACTCAAAACAAAAATCTACAAAACTACTACAACAAACAGAAAACGTAACTTATCCGGAAATCTCTTATGAATATAATACACGAATAACCACAAAAACTCGACCGAACATTGAATCTAGTCTAGTGAATCTCAATACCATCCGAATTCCCTCGCTGCCCGCCCATAGATTTATGAAGAAATTAGAATTGGGACGTGACCGAGTACTTGATATTCACAAGCAACGTCCACAAAAGGCAAGATGCGTTTGCGTTCAGAATTTAGACCACGTACTGAGAGAGAATGCCTCGGGGAGTCTATTTCCACAAATATTGGACTGCACTGCTCTAAAGATTGTAATATCTATGTAAATGTTTAGTTAGTTGAATTGGTATGGAATCTGCGAGCGTCATATTTAACTATGGACGTTAATTGGAGCGTTTGGCTGTTCCTAGTGATGTTTATACAGTATGGAAATGTGTTTGTGTTTGTTTGTGAGTTATGTATGGTTAAAGAAGTTTCTTGAAAAAGTTTTTAATCGAGTAAATGAACAAAATTACATTATTTCAGGTACAACACTTATGGAATAGGTAAAAATAATAATATTTAAGAAGACTGCCGAATAACTTAAGTCTTAAAAAATATGAAAAGCTTGAGAAGTGTTTGCTACTTGTTCTGTAACTGTTTTTGGTACACTAAAAATGTTGATATATATTTATATAGTTGTCTGTTAAGTTGCTAAAACAACGAAAAATAAGTGTTGACATACATACATAGGTACAGCCACCAAAGTTCGTTATTGACCACTTTCTACCTTATCACTGAAAACATAGAGGTGAAAAGTGTTCGACCACCAACATTGTTGGGTATACATAGAAGTTACCTACATTGTAAATTACCTACTTTCCCAGTAATACTCAATTTCAGCTATCATGGATTTATTACTAACATTTTAGTGGAAAAAAACCGAAATCAGCTTTTATTAAACCTACCCAATTAACTCCTAAAACAAACTGATACAGCAGTAAAACCTTTAAAAAAAGGACTCCAGTTTCCAAACAATAAAATTAATTTAATTTTCATTTCATTACCGGGAGCGCGCCATTTAATAAAATTTACGTTTTTTTAGTCGCCTGAAGAACGTTCTAGATTCATGTCTCAACGCCAGTGAAGAGTGGAATTGTGAATAAAGAGAACAATAATAATTTTAATCAAAAACAATGAGATTGCGCTCGACGCAAATTGGTCTTCTTTTGCCATTAACATGATGATGGAGCGCTGTGATGCTTGGTCGAGGGAGGTGTTAGCGGGATACTGTTACACCGTAGTGTAAAGACTACTTTGATTTGTAGGTTATTTTATTTTATCGTGTGGTTAGTGCCTAACCTGGTGTCAGAGTTTTTATGCTGTTCATGGTCCTCTGACTTGGCTTTACATGCCCTCGAGAAATATCTCTCAAGCATGCTCGTTTCCTCACGATGTTTTCCTTCGCCAAAGCAAGTGATATAATACACACATGAATCCGACAAAAAGAGGTGCGTGTCTTGGATTCGAATTTGAAACTTTACTTGGCAGTCCGACGGTCACACCTCTAGACTATCTTTTTTTAGGTTGAAAACATAATATTACACTGAAAGGTGCACGAAAGAACCCGGCAATCATCCAGACTTCTGGTTTCTACTGAGAAGTCTCTAAAAGACGATCCAAGTAAATAAAACTTAACCCGATCTCAGACCCAGAACCCACCCAGGACCCAGGACCTCATAGATTAACAATAGTCAATTTGAATGAATCCTTAACTTATTTACGAGGTTGCAGCTGAAGACGTAGAAGTAGATCAAGCACGATTGACTATTTGACATTTAAAAATACGAACTTTAACATTCATTCATGACATTTGTTTGTCTCTTCATGGCTTCAATTTAAAAATGAAAATGATATTTAAAGAGTCCAGTAGAAAACTTTAATTACATTTTTCATTCTATACAAAGTTGACCCATTTAATATTAATAGAAGCCATCCTAAAAAGTTTAATGTCTCCAGTAAAACTTTTTACTTCAGTTAAACTGTCATTTTATTACGTTACGGTGTCACAGGCGGCCATTAAGGGAAACGTAGTAAATCAGGGTTTAGCATAATTCCTTTTTTATTCGACCTGACATAAAAATCGTAAACTTGTTTAGAAGTGGGTGTTTTTTAGTTATTTTGCTTTTAAACACGGTACATCGTTAAAGTTGATTGGCGAAAAACGCTAACACATCTGTGATTTTTAGTTGTGAAGAGGAATTTCTACGAGGGTTTTGTTTAGCTGATGTTTTCGAGGTAATTATCATTATGAGAAGTATAGAACGTCTACATCATCACAATACCCGTCTGCTACAATTTGGTGAATTAATAAATATGTTCAATTAATGTAGATTGAATTGGGTTTGAAAAATGGATATAATATTATAAAACCATTTAGCCAGAAGCTTGTGTGTTTTGTTTGTTATAACAATTCTATTTCAGTCATTTATAGAAAAATAAATCGTTAAAATCTGAAAACACTCAAAAATTCCATTTACAAATCGAATTTAAATTCGACTCCTATACATTTTAAAAAACTCTTTCACCATTTGCATAGAAAAACAGTTATATGAACGTTAAATCTAAAACAAAAGGTGCAGAACAAAAAAAGGTGAAATAAAAAGAAAAATGGCGCGTCTGTCGACCTTTCAAGAGGCGTCTAGCACTTGAAGGCACTTTGAAGTATGCTACAGGCGTTGGAAAAGATGTAAGACTTGTATGGATCATGTGAAATGCGTAGGTTCAGTCTTTGATTTGAAAAAGAACTGAGATTTTGATGCTTCTGAAGAGCTCATAGAACGTCTCAAACTATTTTGAAAATCTTTTTAGTACTTAATAATGTTAAGTATAAGATGAACTTACAAAAAAAAAACGGGAAAATTAGAAAATGTGTTTATGAATATGATGGCTATAGTAGAGGAAGACAATAGAAAAGACGGATGGACACTGCTGAGATGACGAACTACTAGAGAAGTATGGAAGAATAAGACATGCTGCGCCGACTCCGAATTAATTTGGATAAGGATAGGATTTTCATTACACTTTTTGTTTAGAATAGTTACAGCACGGATGACAATATTTGTGTCACTTGTTTTATCTAGTCTTTTTGTGATATTTTGTTCTTTTTTGTTTTTGTATAGACTCTTTTTCTTATTTACCGATTGTTTGTAAATGTGTGGACATTGTAGGCTTTATAGATTCCTAGATCCTTGGTAACTTTTTATCTCGTTCTACGTTTTGTAGTAAGCACCGACTTAATGTCGGGCCTACGATGTCCTCCCATACTTTAGTACTAACGCTCTGTAACAGAAATACTGTAAAACCAAATGATTTTAAAAGAGTAAATATGGAGTTTCTTGCCGGTTCTTCTCCATAGGAAACGACCAACCCGAACCGAGCACCCTTTTTTTTCGACGTTTTATAAGTGCCCCTGTAGGCCTATGTAAAATAAAATTCATGATAATTATCTAAAATGTTTAGTTTTGCCCGTCTAAAATCATTTCCTTGTGATTATTTTCCATGTTTATCCCATTTTGATTTATTGGCCAGTGTACCTATCGAACCAAAAATAATCGTTTTCTCTTTTATTTTATACATCAAGGCAGTATAAAGTACATGTTGCCCAGTGACTGTCTTTCTGAAAATAGCTTCTCAGCACTTTACCTTTTCCAAATTATTCACGAAGATTTCGTTTCAACTCTCTCGTAGAAAAGAATGTCCGTGATTTATATTGGAAATATATTTCAATTGAACTTTAAAATAGTAGCCGCCAAGTATTTTAAAAGCATTTGAATGTATTTAAAATGGCTTTAAAGGTTTTGCAAATAAAACAAAATGTCGATTGTAAAATTGGAAATCCTTTATTGGAATTGTGAGTGTGTTTGTAGTTGTTTTTGTTAGTTCAAAAGAGGATACTAATAAGTATCCTTTTAATAACCGGTATTTGAGTTTGGTTGACATAGAAAGTAATTTTCAACCCACAGACTATATTCGTGCTTTAATAGTCATAAAAAGGAATAATACAAGTATAGATTTTTGTGTCTGTCGGTCTGGTTTTGATAAGAACTGTTTATCTTTGCTCAGTGCCTTTTTAACCCCCGACCAAAAAAGAGGGGTGTTATAAGTTTGACATGTGCATGTATCTGTGTATCTGTCTGTGGCATCGTAGCTCCTAAACGGATGAACCGATTTTGACAAAAATTGGTTTCGATTGAGAGGTCTTTTAATCGAGAGTATCCTTAGCTATGTTTCAAAAAAATCTGCTCAGCCTTTTGAAGATCATCACCTCTTTTCTAGTTGATGAAGGGATATAAAAATTTGAAATCTTGTCACTTGTCACCATGGTCATCTCAAGGGCGGGGGCTGGAGCCCTCCTCTTCCCACTCAACCTCGGGATTTTTTAAATTGATAACTTCCTTGTTTTCGTTAATAAGCGAGAAGAGGCGCAACACCGAGACAATTGGAAGGAATAGCGGGAGGCCTATGGAGTGGGACAGTCAAGGCTAATAGTTCAAAAAGCATAAAATTAAAAATTAAATTAAAAATTTAAAAAACCCCAGTCGCAAAACGCCTTAAAAAAACAAAAATTAATGAATCCAAGCGTCGTAGCGTCGGGAGACCGCTAAGTAGACCGCATAGAGTATTTTTTGAATTTTTTATTCGGTTGCTTTTTCAACAAATCCTCATTTCATTAGCTTAACCTCCTCCAACTATGTTGGGATCGGCTTCCAGTCAAACCAGTTGCAGCTGATTGCCAGTATATCACCTGTTGTAATATTCAAAACCATAAACTTGGACACAAGTTACTTAAAAATTGAAGTTAACTTTCCTACGTAACATCACTCCGCTTTAGTGCGGATTACCCTAAATACTGCCTCATTGGTCGAGTGGACGCAAGCGCGACCGCCGAGCACGTGGTTCTGAGTTTGATTCCTGAGTCGGGCAAAGTGTTTTTGGGTTCCTCCATCAGTAATTTCTCAGTAGCAGCCACGGAGTCTGGATTTGTGCCCGGTTGCTGGCAATAGGCTCGTTCTTTTTTACATGGAACTTAAACATAACTGGCGCGATGTGGGTGTACCTACTATTAGATATACTTCTGCCTAACCCTTCTGGGTAATCCTAGGCGTTGTAGGCATGTTATGATACCCAAAAGTCTCCCAACACAATCTATTGCGATAATCTAAAAACCAAACTAAAATTCTTTTCTTCAAAATTGTTAGTCCCAAAAGAATTTGACAAAACTTTTATGACTGTACCTAAGTTACGTTTCAGGAATTCCTACATTTTGTCCTACGTTATGAATGTTGGACTTCCCAATGAGCCTCGCGAAAAATTGCTTAAAATGTTCTTCCAATACGGTTTGGAATTCGAATTTGCTTTGCAGTTTTTCGTTTATTTCCATTAAAATTCCCCGAGTTACGATCTGTGTTAAATTTATTTAGTTGCGCGTTATAGTCCATTCACAATTGTTTTACCTTTGACAAAGTGACAACAATAATCAAATAGCAACCTTATTGCAATCGTTCTTGAGATCAAAGCAGAAGAGCTCGTGGTTTAATAATAACAGCTTCCCGGATCAATCTTCAGGCTAAGCCGCGCTTGCCTAGATTGATCTGTGGATGGGTAACAACCCATTACATACCGACTTTCTTTCGTGCCTCAGAACGCACGTTAAACTGTTGGTTCCGGGTCTCATTGGTAGATTTTTGACGATCTTTTTTCTTTGTCTTTCGTTACAGCTAGTCAGTGGCCCGAAAGTCTGACAACCAGTCTTATCAACCAGTCTAATCAACCAGTCTTATCAACCCAGTAATAACTGGGTTGTGGAGGTCTGACAGCCACTCGCTGCATCTGGTTAGACTGGAAGCCGACCTCAAATAATTAGGAAAAGACTAGGCAGATGATCACTAAAGATCACATCATGACCAGCTTGTGTTAAATAAGTATTATTATGTTTTGACAGTGATGCCAAATAAGAGGTAAAATAACTTTGAAAGAACTGTAGAACGGTTCGCCATTTATTCACGTTTGTGTTTTGATTCGAAATGTTGACGCGCCAATTTCAATGTAACGTTTTTAGAATGTTTTTGATTTGATAACATTGATCTTTAGCGCCTGTTTTTTAGTTCTTTTTTTCTTTGAAATGGTAACGATTTAAATTTGTTTTTTTATTGTTGAGTTTCTATTTCAACTACTTGTTTTGTTTTTTTTTTTATTTTAGCTTTCGGATTTTTTTGTAATTGCAACGTGCTGAAGCAAAATGAAGTTTGAAAGTGACACAAACAAGATTATTGTTCCACACTTTTTTACCATGTAGGGACTTACCCGGTTAAGATGATCCGGTTATCTGGTCTACTGTATTTGCTCATAACTGTACTGTTTCTCTAAAAACGGATTGTTACACCATGTCTCCTCACACCATAATATTGCTATTTTATTAAGCTATGACTATTTTATTCTACTTAGGTATGCCTAAGCAGAATAAAATATCTAAATTAGGTCTCCATTTATACAGGGTGTAACGGAAAGGGTATATACATACTTAAGGGTGTGCTACAGACCATCAAACTGAACATGTTTCTTCACAAAGAAACATTGTAATAGCGAAAAAAAATTCTGCTGCCCATACAAAATTTCAATACCTATTCGACCCAAATGTATGGCACAGCTGATATTTTTTTCGCTATGACGATTTTTCTTTGTGGAGAAACATGTTCAGTTTGATGGTCTGTAGCACACCCTTAAGTATGTATATACCCTTTCCGTTACACCCTGTATAGGCAATGAAGAGTAAGCGAAAGTACACCATAAAAAACTTTGTTGGCCAACGCAAGTGAAAGCACAGCAGACTTGGCATTAAAAATTTGATAACCACGTAAAGTGGCTGTTAACGAGTATTCTGTTGTAAGCCTGAAGCAAAGAATCCTTTCAAACATAAAACGCCAGTTAACGCCTTTAATGAGGTTGTAAAAACATTCTAGTTGCTACAGCCCGTTGGATCCGCGAGAATATTCTAGAATAACAAAATTATACGATTCATGAGAGGAAATCGGGGAAATCGCAACCGGTGTCGTTTTTATTCATTGTACCATGTTGACGCACCACAATGTTTTAAGAAAGGAATTTATGAAAAGGGTCGACGTGACGTGAATGTGTTATAAAGCTCGCCCCTCCCTCAACGTCGACGAAAAAATTAAAAAGAATAATTTTTCAAGAACCAAGAAAATAAATAGCGCGGAGCGTTTATATGAGCGGACATGACTGATATGGCGACAATTTACTTAAAAGGAAAACACGTTTTGTAAGTCCCGTCACTTTACGTTGAGATTTGTCAAGATTTTTAGGTGTACATTTTTCTATAACTAAAAAGAAATAATTTTAGAATGTTTCCGCGAGTTTCATCTTTTGTAAGGTTTGTGATTGTGTGTGAAAATAGATCAGTATAAATTAAAATTAATACTCATATTTATAATAAACGAGTGCCTACTTACTTAAGTTTCGTGTCTTTTAATCAATTAAGAAAACCCATAGATTTGTTTAAGAAGCTTATTGCAAATAAAATTCTAATGAATGATGATTACAGATACATTATTAGAAAATCACATAACATTATCAAATACTATGCAGACGTAATTACAGTAGATACGTCCATGTTTCATAAGTAATGTTTAAGTTCCACGTAATAGGGGTAAAGCTTATTGCCTTCAAGCGCTCACAAATCCAGACACCGGGTTGCTGGATTAGTTAATCCTCTTGGAAAAGCCCAAAAAATATTTGCGGATCCAGGAAATGAAACCAAGGACACAATGCTCAGCAGTACCCTTCCAGCCGATAGAATAACGAGGCAATAAAAACGAAACAAGGAATAAGAAGTATTGAAAACTAGCTGTCCGGCGCAACGTCGTTTGCGTCACATTTTCCTGGTTTTCGCAACATTTTTCATTCCTGATCCACTCCTATTGGTCTTAGCGAGATAATATTTAGCCTTCCTTGATAAATGGGCTATCTAAAACTGAAAGAATTTTTAAATCGGACCAGTAATTTCGGAGCATATTTAATGCAAACAAACAAACAATCAAATCTTTATAATATTAGTTTAGACAAAACGTCTCGCAGTCAAAAGAGATACCAACCAAAAAGAAGTTTCCAGATTCAACTAGGATCACGCAAAAACAAATAAATACCAATAAGAGAGAAAATTCTAGGCCCACATTAACGTGCGAGAGATAATCAGTTCAGCTGAACTCTTAGAAACTACAACATTAACATCGGGCAAAAGAAAAAAAACTTTTTTCATTACACTTACTTCCAAAATGCCGTATAAAAAGAATACAATCCAAGAAGATTCGAATTCTAAATTACTAAGCCTATTTATTTTTCAGGAACGAAGGAATTACAGAATCCTTTCGTGGCAAAAAGTTTAAATGGCCTCTTAATGCGATTGGGTTCCGGCAAGAATTTCGTTAATGTTAAACGGAATCTGTACAATCTGATTGCTTCAATAAGTTCCGGACAGTTTCCTTTCATGCTTTAATACTTCGGAATTCCGAACGCTCCTTGCTTTGTACGAAGATTTTACTGCTGAACTTTATAAGATTCTCTTGAAAACTTTTTTTTTCTTCGATCTTTATGTGGACCATTTTGGGAATTAATTAGCCTCGTATGTAAGGGGGAAAAGTTCCAATAACTCGAAGATAGGCGAATCTAAGAGCATGATTATTATCTCTTTTCTTTGAAAAACAGTGTTCTAAAATAGTTTCCCCAGATTTTTCTTTCAACTTGCTAAGAACCACTAAGTAGTGGGCTGGAATAGACGAATTAATTAGGTATCGACCTACGTTTGGCCTAGACATAATTGAGGTTACCATAATAGGTTTTTTACCAGAAAAATAAACATCTAAGGAAGCTTTCCAGACTTAATTAGAGCTTTAATTAATTCGATACACTGGACAGTCTTTATTGTGTAGACATAGACAGACGGGAAGACTAATTCTTTCATCTTGTAACGTCATATAAAGAACGACAATAAAAAGCTACAATTTTTTACCAGCCAAGACATAACGGACAAAGTGCTTTTGGGTATTTCCATCAGGAATTTTCTTAGTAGCAGCCACGGAGGAGCAGCACTGGATTTGTGCTCGGTTGATGGCAATAGGGTCGCCCTCTATTACATGGAACCTAAGCTTAAGTGGCGAAATGTGGGTGTACTATGATTGGGTAAACCTCTGTAAAAAAGACAGGTTCACAATGTGAGTCCATTTCACATCAATGTTGAATAGAAAATGTAAGTAGCAAGTATTCCAGGATTTCCTTTGATTCCCTCTAAAATAGAATTATCCTGCCTTTTTTTGTAGTTCCAAGAGTATGTACACTTATATCGTTGTCTTATTACATACCTTTTCGTTTCTCAGGCATGTTATTTCTGTTTTTTCAGTCGGTCTGGCAGTAAAAGAAATACATAGAATTTATAGTCTGTTTATCATGCCTGGCTAGTCGTAAAAGTAGGCTAGAAGTAAGGTTTGCTATAGCACTTGCCTAGGCGTTGAACAGGCAATCTGACATTCCATAATTTAGTTTTATTTGTGACCTTTTTTTTAGCCGTACCTTAGTTTTAGCTAGGTTTATTGATTTGACGTACTTTGGCGTTGATATCAAAAAAACATATCACTTGCTGTTTTATTTAGAGTCGTAAATTGATCACAACAAACTTAGTTACTTTACTATGCTTTAGGAATATTTTCTCTTACGACATTAGGGAAAAATCTAATCGCACATAATAATAATTATGTGGTTTTAATCCACAGATTAAAAGTATACCACATAATTATTATTATGTGTGTGTGTGTGTGTGTGTGTGTGTGTGTGTGTCTTTAGTATCACAATACTAAACAAAATGGTTTGACGAAGATACTTAAGAGCTTATGCCTTACGAAATTTCATACAAACTTTGAAGTCCTTATTTTTCGAAATTACTGAACTGATTTTAATAAAACTACATATACGCGTAAGCAGAATACATAGGTCTAAAAGTTACTAAAAATGACTTTTGAAAAATAATGTTACAGCTAAATTAGACCGATTATAAATTATCGATAGAAACCCATTATCTCTAATTTCCAATTATCTAATTTTTTAACCCCCGACTAAAAAAGAGGGGTGTTATAAGTTTGACGTGTGTATCTGTGTATTTGTGTGTCTGTCTGTGGCATCGTAGCTCCTAAACGCATGAACCGATTTTGATAAAAGTGGTGTCGTTTGAAAGGTATTTTAATCGAGAGTGTTCTTTATAAGACATTTCGAAAATATTTTTTAGTTACTTTTTAGACCTATGTATCCTGCTTATGCGTATTAATTTTCGTTAAAATCGGTTCATAAGTCAGTCATTTCGGAAAATAAGGACATGAAAGTTTGTATGAAATGCCTTACGGCGTAAACGCTCTTAAACACGCACTCAAAATCCTTAACCACGTTACCCAAACACACGATTTGAACAACAAGACACCCCATACAACTAAACTTTTTCAATTTCCTCACAAACCCGTACATTAAAATAAGACGAGATCGTAATGGCTGAGTCCGAAGACGCATAAAGACGCATTCTTCACGTCGCCCTTGTAGAGTTAACGAATTGTTGCCATAAATTTGTGGACCATTCTTGCGAAGCATTTGTCCGGCTGACTGTTGGAATTGCCATCTCTTACTGTTTGCTGGACGGCAAAACCTAGTTTGGCAGCGGATAGTTTATTATACGTAGTTTATATATTATGGGAATATCTGTGTTTTGGGATCTTTTTGTTGGAGGTTCAAGCAAGTGGTGGACGTTGGTGTTAATTCTAACGCAATATTTGAGATCTATCAACACGCCACCACTGACTACCCTCTTTTTATTTTATATTCGTAAAGTCTATCCAAAGGTTGTCTGGAAGATAGTGGTGTACAATATAGTATATTCTATTTTATGTCTCACATTGAGCCCGCGTGGTGCATTACAGCAGATTACTTCTTGCCGAGAGAAGGCCTGTGTTTCAGAAGTTGGTATGTAATAAACAAGCTAAAACAGGTAGAGTATTTAAAAAATCTATAAACTGTAACTATTCTTCATTTTGGCCGACGGGCCTAATAATTGTACATTGAAGGCTAAACATACAATTGATCAATTCCAGCATCTCCATACTTACAAATACTTGTCCAGTCTCCGCAATTTATAAATACCAGTTTGGCCAATTCTTGACACGAGAACGTGAAACCTCTTTACAAATCATTGATGCAATGTGACAACAGTTTTATTCTTAAGTATTTCTACGGAGGAAATCATCGGAAAAGTTGTCGAAAAGTCATTTTGAATTTCATAAACACCAACATAACAATACACAATTTTGTGACGTCATATCTCATAAAACGAAACTACCTCCAAAATAATTTTAACCAGACTATTCTTCACATTCGTTTCCCACGTTTTAATAGAGTTACTTATCTGTCTCCGAGTCACACAATTTCGTACCGCAATACACCTGACGGGGAAATAAATTAAAATATACTCCCGCTGCAAGACTTGCAACCAGAGAATCTTATTTTCTATTTGTGCAAAACAACGTCCAATAAAGTGACACGACAATTATTGTTATAGAGGAAAATGTGTGCTGAAATGTTGAAATGTGGAAAGACGATTAATGAATTAATTATTGAATACACAGGGTCTTGTGGTGATGTTAATTCAACATCATTACATTTTTAATGGTTGCCTTAATAGGGATATGAAGAACAGGGTGTAAAGTTCTTGATCCTCTTTAAAAATGGGAGGATCTTCCAACTAGATGGCTGTAGTGTCTGGTTAGAGGATCCTAATTCCCGACAATTTTTATCAGGTGTTTCCTATGTATCTTAAAAGCGTTTACACCTTACGGCATTTCATTCAATCTTTTAAGTTCTAATTTTCTTAAATGATTAAACCGATTTAAATGAAACTTAATACGCTTAAGCACGATACTAAGGTCTAAAAAGTTAACAAAAAACGTTTTTGGAATGTCTTTTAAAAAAAAGATAATTGGAAATTTATAATTGGTCTAATTTATCTGTAACATTATTTTTCGAATAGGTTGGGAAAAGGTGCTTGTATCAAGTTTCATTAAAATTGGTTGTGTAATTTCGGAAAATAAGGACTTAAAAGTTTTGTATATGTATGAAATGCCGTAAGGTGTAAACGCTTTTAATTTGCGTATAACTGTCCAATGCGCGATTTAGGATTTTGATGTTAGTTCTTCATTCTATTCTTCTACAACAGCGCCATCTATGACACAAGTCATAGATGGCGCTGTTGTACTTTTTATAGTGGCGCCACACCCTAAGGCCCTAATATACGCCAATGACCTTAAGCAAACGAGACATGTTCAAGAACATGACAACATGCGGCGGACGTCCATGCGTCGAATTACGTTTTCCAAAGAATAGTAAAACATGATCAGAACAGATAAACATAATTTAGTTTTTTCCCCTTTTGCAGGTCATCGACTTGAAAAACCTGATTTGACAACTCCTGTACTGGCAATAATTTTAACAACCTCTTTACACCTTGAGCATAGGAATAAAGAGTGATAATATATACATATATAAAATTAATAATATATAATTACTATAATTATTCTATTTTTTTTTTAGTGCTGGAACTAAGGCTCATCTTTTTGAGAGGGAGTGAGCCATATTCAACTGTACGGGAAGTGAGGATTCGTCTTCTAGTTTTCAGTTCTAGGACATGCTGGTTCTCACTATCTCCTCCACTACCCCTTTGGACATTAAATGCATTCAGGAAGTTGTGTCGATCGAGAAAATGCTATAGTGTCAACCAAATTCTAAATTTGAATTATTTTCTTTTTAAAACTAACATGAAACTGGTCCAAGGAAAAAACACCCCGCCCAATAACAAAGAAGAAATAACAAAAGCAACAACTTAAAACCATTCAGTAAACATCAAAGCTTCAATCAACCAAGTATATTACATTATTTACATTTCTCTCACAGCTCACACATCGATGTGCGAGTAGCCGTAACCGAAAAGTCAAATCTAAGGCCTGTTTCGGACTGACCGCAGGAGCTTGCGACCAAATGCCAAGCTACCGAACGGCGAGGTGACCACAAGACCTGTCGACGTAAAGCAAGTCAATGGATGCTGGATGGTGGTCGCTTAGGTGTGTAGTCTGAGTGTGGTGTTGAAGTGAAGCGGCGGCATGTTAATCTTTAAATTTCCAGTATAATATGGCCTCGTTTTGATTAAGTTTCCCGTACATTAAGGGATCCGCACGAACTGGTTTTTTTATAGCTTGTACCTAGCACCTTGGACCTACCATTAATACTATCATTATTAAGCTGTGATTGGTGTTTTGTGTATGCTTACATTAGCTTTCCTGGAATCGTACCTATTTTTATAAGTCGCTAAGAATGCTGTAATTTGGTACTAATAATGATGCTACCTACCTAGCATTTTCTCAATTATGTTAGGATCGTCTCAAATCCAAGCGGATGTTTTATGATTTATTACTGCCATGGCAAAATAAAATAATGTTCTTTGCCAAAAAACAATACTTGGGCGACGACGAAGCTCTGCTTGAGTGGAAATAGGAAAAACGATTTTTCCTAGAAGTTGAAGTGGAAGTTGGCGGTATGATATCCCCGTGCCTCAGAAAGTACGTTAATCCGTTTGGTCCTGCGACTGACCTCTCCCTGGTCGTGTTGGGTTGCTATCCCATCGGACTATGAGAGTAAAAGAAACAAAGAGTGCACCTGTGTCTGTGCTCACTTGTTTACTATAATATCTGCCGCGCTGATGGCTAAATAACCACCAAGATTAGCCGCTTTGATCAAAAACTGTCAGGAGGACTATACATTCAGTAAGGCTGCCACCTCTGTCACCACTGTCTCCATGCTGTTTACCATCTACCCCTGGTTAATATCATTTGTGTGACAAAAATACCGCATATATATACCGCACAAGACCATTACGAAACGAGTTCATTAACGTATTTTCGCTTTTCTATCCCAGTTTAAAACTTTAAACCGCATTCCCAATAGCCAACAATACAGTATCGTCTTACAATTTGTTTCTTGAACATTCTGTTTATAAAACGAACCGCGTCCTGTTAACCGTTGGAGGTAGTTTATGGACGACGTGAGTGGAATCCAAGTTGTAGAAAATTCGCTTAGCAATTAACAAGCTATGTTTACTTTAGAAGTCGAATGTTAATGTAATTAAAGGACTTTAGGAGTTATGATGGGACCGTATTGGGTCTAAGGATTGCGGGGCTGTGCACGTTGCTTGGAATTCGAGAGGATGTTTTGGGGAGTTTGTCTTGGAATTATTTTGATTCATGACAGTGTGGTGTCAAGATTGTCTTCTTTTTTTTCTTGTGATTAGGTGATTAACCTGAAATTTTATGCGTCCCTTGAGCCTCTGACGTGATTTTTACATGCCGTCGAGAAATATTTTTTAGGCGTGCTGGTTTCCGCACGATATTTTCCTTCACCAATGTAAGTGATAACTATACAATTCGCACATGAATCTGAAAAAACTGAGGTGCGTGTCTTGGGTTCGAACTCGGGACCTATGACTTGACGGTCACACCACTAGGCTATAACTACTCTGTGCTCTCTGTTATCAACAATTTTTCGATCGTTTTTGCTACCGTTACTTAATTTCTAAGTTTTATTTAAAAAAAAAACACCATCAGAAGTATTTCAGCTGAATGCCTTTGCTGAACACAGACATAAGTGGCGCGTAACGAATTTTTTATTATTTACGCTTGGGGTCCCCAAGCGTTGCCACATTGTCCAGTCCAGCGCTTCCCTTAATAATTTTGGAATGTGTAGTTTTCATCATGCTACTTTAATTTAATAATAAAATATCCTAACGCGCTACTTAGATTCTGATGATAAGCTTTACTTGGTGTAGTATTCAGGCAGCTCATTTCTTAGATTACAATAAACGCATTTTTTTTTTATTGGACTCACCTTGGACAAAAAAATAAAACAAAGAAGAAAAAAAACTGAACTGGGCCTGTATGGCGACAAAATATGCACCCCCATCTAAGCATACATACTTAATATTATAAATGCGAAACTCACTCTGTTTGTTTGTTTGTTTGTTACCTTTTCACGACTAAACGGCTGATCGGATCGTAATGAAATTTGGCAAGAAGATTTCAACCTGGGGAAGGACATAAGCTATATATCATCACGCTACGACCAATAGGAGCGGAGCAGCAATGAAAAATGTTGCGAAAACGGAGAAAATGTGACGCAGACGAAGTTGCGCGGGACAGCTAGTAGACTAGCTAGAGTAAATAAAACAAAGACCAGTCGGTATTTCCGTTATAAACTGTTTGCTATTTGAGGATAAAAACTGTCGAAATCATCGACCTCTTTTTATGTTACGGCTACTTTCACACAGTTCACGAGTATTTTATACCTTCAAAAAAGTTCTTGCACCACCCCTATCTCCAATCTCATATATTAATCACTCCTTCACACTTACAAATTCACTCCAATACATCATTCGAGATACAATCTAGCACTTCATGTCACGGTAAATCAAATTGGGGCCGGACAGGCCTCACGTCACCATAGTTCGAAATGCAGACAGACGGACTTATCGGTATAAAGTATGTACGATGTTTTTTTTTTTTAATTGTCTTGTTCTGCTTATTGTAGTAAGCAACGACTTATTGTCGGGCCTACGTTTTTTTTTTTTTTTTTTTTGATATGGCCACTCGCAGATCAACCTGCTAAGGTTATTTCTGCTCAACCGGGCAATCCTGTGGTGACCTCAAATGAATTTAAGGCCCCCAGCCAGGGCTTACAAACTAAGTACAATTAAATGACCGCTCGCTAAGGGCACCCCCTGTGGGGTTCGAACCTCGGCTTAGGGCGTCATTGAGGGGTGGGCAGCAAGGGACAGGCTGGGTCATAATATTATTATTTAGGGAATTTAACGTTACATGCTCAGCGGCGCGGGCTGGCTCGTCGAGCAAGGGTCGGGGGGGGGTGATGTTACAAGGGCGTCGCGAGGGGCCTCGGCGGCGAGGCCGGAACACGGATCGGTTTTTGTTTTTGTTTTTACGAAGAGTGCTAGTTTCCCTACTGCTCTCTTGAAGGAGGGTAATGGGGTCATCGGGTTCGACGAGGATATGCCTAGGTCGGCGAATCTTCCCTATTTTGGTGGGGACGTATCGGGCGGCCGACACCACTAGTGGGTTGGGGTGTTTCTCAGCAGAGTCTAGGAAACGCTTTGAAAGGCGTTTAATGACCTGCTTGACGGTGGGGATTTTCAGATCAACATGAAGTTGTTCATTCCTAACGAACCACGGTGCTCCCGTGGCCTTTCGGAGAAAACGGTTCTGGAGGGTCTGCATCCTATGAATCTGGTATGCCTTAGCTTGTCCGAAAACTGGGCAAGCGTAGGTCAGAATGGGACGAATACACGCGGTGTAAATACGCAATTTGCACTTAAGGGACAATTTGCTGCGTGCATGTAGTAAGGAATGGAGTCTCATCATCATCATTTCAGCCGAAAGACGTCCACTGCTGGACATAGGCCTCCCCCAACGCCATATTGACATAAATGGGGGGTTTTGCCATAATCGCCACGCTTGGCAGGCGGGTTGGCGATCGCAGTACGGTTGTTACAAAAGCACAGAGAACGCTGCTGCCCATTCTCTGGCAAATCCCTTAGTCGCCTCTTACGACACCCACGGGAAGATATGGGATGGTGCTATTCTTTACGTCCGACACCATACAGAAGGAAGGAATGGAGTCTACCGAGAGCGAAAGCGGCGCGCGAACGCATCGTCTTTATGTGCTCCCCGAAGGTGAGACGTTGGTCAAGGATTACCCCCAAGTATTTGGCTCGCTTTTCCCAAGGAATAGGCTTGCCAAACATGGTGATCGGGATGGGAGTGGGTGGGAGGATTTGGCGTGGCCTACAGAAGAGAACCGCCTGACTCTTATCGGGATTGACTTCGATTCTCCATTTCCGGAACCAATCGCCTAAGGCGTTTGCGGAGGATTGGAGGTTACGAGCGATACTGTCTGGGCTCCGACCAGAACAGTAAATGGCTGTGTCGTCAGCGAAAAGCGCTAACTCAGCCTTGGGGTTATTGGGAATATCGCTGGTGAACAGCGTGAAAATGAGTGGGGATAAGACTCCCCCTTGGGGGACTCCGGCGCGAATAGGATGGGGGGAGGAAAACGCACCTTCGATTCGGTACCGAAAGGTGCGGTTCGACAAGAAGTCACGTAGAATGAGTACGAGACGATCAGGCACACCGAGCTGATACAGCTTGTATATCAGCCCGTTGTGCCAGACCTTGTCGAAGGCTTTAGCTATGTCGAAGAACAGGGCACCAGTCATCATCCCGCGCTGGTAGCGGGCGCTGATGTGTTCGACTATACGGTGTACCTGTTGGACACAAGAGTGTTGGGTTCTAAAACCGAACTGCTCTTCGGGAATGAGGCTCTTCGCTTCGACATAGTCCTTGAGGCGCTTATAAATAAGCCTCTCGTAGATTTTGCCGAGAACGTTGAGGAGACTGATGGGGCATAGCTGCTAGGGTTGGACTTGGGCTTGCCCGGCTTGGGAATACCGATGACAGTGGCCTGTTTCCACGACTGTGGGAACATGTTGTGGGACATGGCGCCATTGAAGATAGCGGTCATGAGTACAATGAGGGCAGCGGGGAAGAGCTTGAATACCCTATTGTTGATTCCGTCAGAGCCAGGGGCTTTCCGAGGCTTTAGGTTCCTGATAATCTCTTCCACCTCGTCTGGTGTGACGGGGGGGAGAGGGAAATCCGGATCCGTGGGTGGGAGAGAGGTTCGACGTTCGACTTCAGCATCCACTTCAGTGAGGTGAGCTATGTCTACTGGTTGAGAGCTGGGTGAGCACTGGGACTCTAAGCTGTCGGCAAGGCATTCGGCTTTATCGGTGTCGTCGAAAGCGACGCTATTGTCAGGACGGATGAGAGGAGGCATAGAGGAAATCTCAGAGGCGCGTAGTTTCCTCTGTAATTCCCAGAACGCCAGATGGGTTGGTTCGAGTTCGCTGAGCATCTTGTCCCATTGACCGTCACGCAGCTCTTTGACGCGTTTGCTTAGTTTACGCTGTAAGCTACGCATAAAGGCTTTGTTATTGTCATTAGGAAAGGCTCTGAAGGCACGGATAGCCGCGTTCTTCTCGGTCAACAGTTCACGCACGTCGTCCGGGAGATTCCAGCGACGATCGCTCGTCATTGGGGCCTCCCTTGAACATTCGTTCAGGACGGACTGTACGTGTTCCGTGAGCGAGCCGATCGCGACCTCCGTGTCAGCGATGGACTCTATGTTGGAGGGGATCTTATCCAGGTGAGGGGAGTCTGTGGATTTCAGCAATTCGCTTACTTTCCCCCAGTCCGTGATCACTCTGGTGGGAGTGGGTCGAGAGGGGTCGAGAGGGCCTAATCTAGGAGCAAGCTCCCAGATGACTGGACGGTGGTCGGAGTTAAGCTCGTCGATCGCTTCCACAGAATGTAGCCGTAGGCTGACGTTCTTAAGGAGCGCGACGTCGAGTACATCAGGGAGTTGATTGATGTCGAGTGGGTAATGGGTGGGATGCATCGGAGCGATGACATCAAAGTTGAGGGGACTACAGAGGTCAAAAAGAACCCTACCTCTGGTGTTAGTCACGCGACTATTCCAGGAGGGGTGTTTGGCGTTCAGATCTCCCGCCAAAATGACGGAATCACTGAGACCGAGAAGCGAGCCGAGATCATTTCTGAGAGCGGAGTTAATCGCCGGGGAACCGGAAGGAGGAAGGTAAGCAGAGATGATCGAGATGGGTTGATGACCCGTCATGCCAAGCCGACAGACAGAGACCTCAAGGTGGGTCAGGGGAGGAGGGTCCATAGGGATGCAGTATAGGGATGCTTTGTAGTAAATGAGGGTACCACCCTTGTGACAACGAGTCCTATCATTGCGAACTATGCGATAGTTGGCTATTCTAGGATCTCGATTCGAAGGCTTAAGAAAGGTTTCTTGGACTAACAGGATATCTAAGTGATGGTCGCGGAGGAAGTTGGCGATCTCATCACGTTGCCCATTCAGGCTGTTGGCGTTGAAGGACCCTATTCTAAGGGACTTCGGTTTTAACCTACATGGGGGGGCTTTATCCATTATGGGTTATTATGAGGAAGGTTTTGCATGGCGTGCGTAACGTCCCCGTACGCTGCGAAGACAGTCGCGAGTTTGAAGAAATCGCCGCCGCATGCGACGATCTCCTTGGACATCTGAATCGCTCGAGGCGAGTAGAACACGCTAAACGTGCTCGAAAGGACCCTAGCGGGGTCAAACCGGTTGTCGACTGGGCTTTGAGGGGGCCTGAACGGGGGGGGAGGGGGGTGAGCAGTTGGTGCATGAGGCACATTCACTGCTGGGGCGGTGGCGGGTCCGGGCGCTGAAGGCGCGTCGGTCTTCAAGATGGGCCTGGGGCCCGGTGGGGGTAGGGGAGGGGCGATGGGGTTGGCCATTAGAGCCGGGATAACCGGTTGTTGAGTAGGCCTCAACGCCGGGAAGTTCTTTTGATGATTCAGCGCGTTCCACGGACTGGGGCGCTGGGGGCTTAGGCTGGTAGGGGGCTTGTCAGAGAGAGTAGGACACTCCCTAGTCTGACGATCGTTGGCGCGCTTAGCCAGCTTAGGGGCCGACGATTTTGGGGCATTTTTGCACCCGCGGTAGTTGGCCGGGTGGCCGGACTGCCCGCACAGAACACAGCTGGGTGGCTCTGTGCAAAGAGAGCGGTCCTTAGGACGAAGACAGTCGGCGGTGCCGTGATCACCCAGGCATTTAACGCAGCGAGGTTTGCCGAAGCAGTTTCGCTGCGAGTGCCCATAGAGCTGGCATCTGTGGCACTGGCCCACGATGCCACTCTGTCGAGGCTTCTCGATGGTGATACCCGAGAGGCCGCAGACGGTTTTAATGGTGAATATTGGGTGGTGACCCTCGGTGGGGTCACATACCACCAGAATCATATTGTATGGGTTACCCCCTTTGCGGTGCATGCGGTGCACCTCTGAGACTGGGATTCCCTGCGACTCGAGGTCGCTAAGGATCTCCGAAGCTGGGATTTCGAGGGGGATGTTTTTGACAACCACCCGGGTTGGTTTCTCCTCCTGCAAGGTGTACGTGTGATAGTACAGCTTGCGGTCGGATAGGAGCCTGGAAAGGTTCCTGAAATCTGTGGCTGAGGCCACGGTGATCTTGATGCCCTGCTGGACAGCTTGGGCTCTGGTATAATTTATCCGCCTTTCATTGCAGGCCTTGGATAATTCGGTCCACTTCGCCTTGTCGTGTAAAAACAAGGGCGGGGGGGGACGAGACTTCTTGGGGGGGGGGGGGGGGCAGCCGGGTCGGCTGTTGTCATGGGGGAAGATGGGCGGCTAGCCGGCTGGGGTGAATCCGGTCCAGGAGAGAACGCTGGGGAGGGGGAGCGGGGTGCCTGTGACACCGGGGGGGGGGTCGCTCGCGATGCGACGGGTTTCTTAGCCCTATTGGCTTGAGAAGAAGGTGGAGCCTTCTTCCTCTTACCTGAGCTGACGACTTGAAATTCGTCGTCTGAGCTAGACTCCGATGGTTCGGAGTTGGGGGGGGAGGCATCTGAGGGAGCCTCGTGAACCTCGGAATAAATTCCCTCCATTGGCTGGGAGGGCAGCGGGGGGGATTGGGGGGAGTCAGTTGAGAGGGGCACTCTCAACTGCAGGGACTCTTCGAGGGCCTCGAACTCAGAGGCATACTTACCTCTGAGGTAGTCGTCTTTCATTAGTAGCTTTACCAGGCGAAGGAGCGGAGAGTCCGACATCCTGGTAGTTAGCGGGGGATAATACACGGAAACAAGAGGGGGGGGGGGAGACCTAACTCCTAACCAAGCCCCGAGGAGACACGTAGAGTGTCTTCCCCGGGCAGACAGTCCCCTAAAAGAGCCCACCCGTGAGACTTTCCTATGTCGTTGTCGGGCCTACGCTGTCCTCCCACAGTTATGTACTACGGCTGTAACATTCAAATATTGTAAAACCAAATGATTTTAAAAGAGTAACCATGGAGTTTCTTGCCAGTTCTTCTCCATAGGAAACGAACAACCCGGACCGTGCATTTTTTGTCGACGTTTTATAAGTGCCCAATGCCCATGTAGGCATATGTAAAATACAATATTTTGATTGTGATTTTTGTATTTTTGATTGAATTTATTGATTAGGTAAAAGTACCAAATTGGCACCACTTGCCCGTGTTCAACGGTACCCCTAACAAAACATGCTTCGTCTGTGTATCTGCGTTCGATATGAAACTTAGCGAAATAGTAGCGATAGCTCTCGTTTACAATTGCTAGTTTTTGGGTTCAAGGTTACATTCACTGGTTTTGCCAGTTTAAAACAATTCCATTATACAGGGTGGAAAGGACACAGACGCACAAACTTTCTATGTGGGGGAGGGCTCAGACTGATGTACTGAATTTATACAGGGTGTTTGGTGCATCGTGTGCTAAATTGAAATGGTCGACTGGTGGGCTCATCTCCTATCCTTTCAGACCCTTAAACAATTCTCATGACCTGTGGTTTTTTTTTCATTTACTTTTTATTGTTTTATTAAAAAAACCGGCCAAGTGCGAGTCTTACTCGCACACAGGGTTCCATAGCCCCAAACAATATTTTGAACTGTCATTCATTACAGTAAACTTCCTCTCAACCGCAAAACTAAATTGGTTTTTCATAGTATGTTAATGAAAAACAAAGTTACTGCTGCAGTTTGATGAAAAAGTCCCATATCTCAAAAACTAAACATCATATCTTATTGAAACCAATTTTTGTTGATAGTTTTTTTTACGTTCTACAATCCTAAATATTTTCAAAATTTTCCTCCTCTTAATTTAGAAATTAGAGGGCACACATTTTACCACTTTGGAAGTGGCTCTAGCGCAAACTATTCAGTTTAGAAAAAAATGATATTAGAAACCTCAATATCATTTTTGAAGACCTATCTATAGATACCCCACACGTATGGGTTTGAAGAAAAAAAAATATTTTGGTTTTCAGTTCTATGTATGGGGAACCCTAAAATTTATTGTTTTTTTTCTATTTTTGTGTGAAAACCTTACTGCGGTTCACAGAATGCATCTACTTACCAAGTTTCAATATTATAGTTCTTATAGTTTCGGAAAAAAGTGGCTGTGACATACGGACGGACAGACAGACAGACAGACAGACAGACAGACATGACGAATCTATAAGGGTTCCGTTTTTGCCATTTGGCTACGGAACCCTAAAAATACCCAAATTTTACATTCAAATACAAATAAATAAAAAAGTATAAGTCGTAGACTCTGAATTTTAATTTTATTTATATGTGTATTGTATTCCAGTACTTTTAAATTCAAAATTAGTGCCTTAGTCATCTAGTTTTTTTTTTATTTATTTAATAATTTGGCACACGATGCACCAAACACCCTGTATAACCGTTTGTGCGGTGTCTCTTCCACCGCGTAGGTTATATGCCAGTTTTTTTGGCCTTTTAGATTTGTCATTTACAATGGATTGCAAGTTAATCTAGTAAATCGGTTTAGAAGTTCAAATTATATTAGCAAGCGGAACTTCAAAATTCATAATTATCTAAGCATGAGACACAAAAAAATAGTAGATTGTTGATGTCATCTCATTATGTTCGTGTCTATACTCGTTCTCTTGAACCTCACCAAAAACCTCAAGACTCAAGTAAATGTATTTTTTTTCCTAGGAGTTAAAATTCTACCCGGGTACTAAACGGTATCGGTTAACAACGCATAAAAGTAAAAAAAAAAACGGTATCGATTACACAGCTAACCGCTCAAAGACTATGCTGAAATATATATTTTTTATTTCTAGCAAATAGACTAAAAGTGCTTGAACTTTTTTGAACGCCAGAAGTCGAGGCAAGTTAAAAATGGAGGGATCTCTGGCGCAGACAGACTGTTCGATGTCTACAAAAACGGTGTATTTCATGGAGACAAGAGTCGGTTTATTTTAAGTTAGGTAGAAAATTTTAAAGGAAAATCAGTTTGCGTCCTGTGTACGGGACATTGCATAAAGAAAACTGGTTTCCAGCTTCACCGATGTGACAAATATGAAGGGAAATTCACCTTTGTGAAGGTGATACACTTTCGACAATATACTTACAGACAAAGTCAACAGCGCCACGTATTATGAAATAAACGTGGCAGAAAATATGAATGAGTTTGTTTTATGTATGGAAATTGCTAGCGATAGACGCCATAAAAAAAGATTGTGTTGATCCACATTTACTTAACTGCAGAGAAGTCTTGTTATTTTGTCCTAAGGAGACACTACAGACAGGTCGTGCACGTGATATAGCCGGCCAAATTCGGTACAGGCCGAAAATCATCAAAATCTAAAGTCATTTATTCAAATTAGGCTGATAATCAGCACTTTTTGAACGATAAAATTACAAGAGACAGTCCTCCAAAACGTCCGCCCTTCGTGTTTACAACACCCCTAAGCAGGTATAACAACCATGTTAATAAGCGAAAACCTTTAAAAATAAACATCATAATCTGCCTGCCTTTTCCCAACTATGTTGGGATCGGCTTTTAATCTAACCGGATGCAGCTGAATACCAGTATTTTACATGACACGACTGCCTATCTGATCTCCACAACCCAGTTAGTACTGGGTAATACAATACCCCTTGATAAGACTGGTTGTCAGACTTTCGGGCCACTGACTACCTGTAACGATTGTCAAAGATCTACAAATGATAGCCGGGACCTACGGCTTATCGTGCTTTCCGAGGCACGGAGATGACGAAACTCGGTATGTAATGGGTGGGCATTCATCTTTCAAAAGAAGCAAATTGAATTATAATTCTATTTTGATTTGATAGTAACATAAACTATCAATTAATCTTTAATTCTACTAACTGAATGATATTCAGATCAAAACCAACAAACGTTTAGAATTTTATCAGTATTTAGTTTTGTATTACTAACCCTTTAATCTTTTATCCTTTGCTCTGTATGGTGTCAGACGTAAAGAATAGCACCATCCCGTATCTTCCCGTGGGTGTCGTAAGAGGCGACTAAGGGATTTGCCTGAGAATGGGCAGCAGCGTTCTCTGTGCTTTTGTAACAACCGTACTGCGATCGCCAACCCGCCTGCCAAGCGTGGCGATTATGGCAAAACCCCCCCTTCTTGGGGGAGGCCTAAGTCCAGCAGTGGACGTCTTTTGAGCTGAAATGATGATGATGATGATGAACCCTTTAATCTCTTATCAATCTTTAATCCTTCTAACTGAATCTAAACTTACAAATTTTATCGATACATTCCTTTCACCTCAACTTCCCATCGATACGTGTTAGCCAGTGGTATAAAAGTTACAAAATTATGTTACTACGTAGAAGTTTCGAGTAAACCCCAATTAATTGCGATAACCTACTTGTGATCTAACCCGCTCTAACGAGTAAGTTATTAAGTAATATCGAAAACCTAGTCAGTTTCAAACTGCTTTTTAATGTGATTGGGTTTTTTTATACTTATTTCGTTATTGGAGTCTTACCTAAATGCTGCTTTAATTATGTTATTTTTTCACCTTTGCTCTAAAAACGGTAGTGGAAAATAACGTGAAACCTCTTGGACACAAACATTTTAAGACATATTGTACCGTTAAATTTTGGATGCTCATGTGGTGGATTACAGACTAGGTAAAGGTCTAGGACTAGGTCTTGTGGTGGGAAGAAATTTGTTAAGTTGATTATGCTAAAATAAATCATCATCCCGCTATTCCAATTTGAGGTCGGCGCAGCATGTCTTCTCTATCCATATTTCTTATCGTTACAAAGTTCATTCATCATTATGCTAAAACGAATATACACGGCTTACATATATTTGTTAACTGTGTTTATTAGAACTTAATTTCCTTGGTGATGATTGTGTCTGTCTAGGGACGTAAGTACTAATATCTATTTCTACTGTTGAGCAACATCGCTTTATATTTGGATTAACCGACACATGGGACTTTTTACCACAGTTCCTAAGGTAGTTTATTCTGCGACATTTTGTAAGAAGACACTGAATGTGTCTAGTAACATAATCGCTACTCGAAAGTTTGAGGAAGTGCTGATAATGACGTCACGTTGCTCGAAGGCTGCGCTAACGTCCATTTTGGGGTCACCAGTATTGGGGTATGAGGAACAGTGTGTAAAGTTCCTTAATATTCCATAGAAAAGGGAGGATCCTCCGACCAGACAGGTGTTATGTCTGGTGGGCAACTGCCCGATAGTGTTGTCGGGTTTCTGTATATACTCTTAAATCAAAGTGAACTCTGCTTGCGCGATTCACATCATATTATTTCTTCTGAATACTCGTAGATGGAGCTGTAGTAGTTTTTGTTCTAAGTTGCTTTTTTGTAGGTCGCTACACAGACAAGACAGGAGATCAGGCGCGCAAGACTTATTGCTTTACGTGCTTTCGGAGGTACGGAGCATCATACCATCATTCTCCCAAATTCCGGGCTACTACTGAGAAAATAGAAAAACTGAATACCTAACCTAGGAATTAACCTCAAGACCCCAAGTTTATCAGTCGCACTTGTAACCACAGCCCAGTTACCGACTAAACTATTACTAAAAGAAAGCTCATCCTCCCCAACTTCACGACAAAAATAGCATTCGCTTTGGAATTTCCCAAAACCCACAATAATCAGCAATTCCTATATTAGTTCCGTAATAAACCTTTGATCTTATTAGCCTCGGGGCACTTGTCTGAAATGACGGATTGAGTATCCGTACGTGATGAAATACGAACAGCCACACATTCAACGTTATTAATATTTAACATCTGCGCCTTTTATTTTTGCCGGATAATATATAATATTCAACTAATATATGGTGGAGTACAAATTGCTGGATTAGGGTGATTTGTTTATGGTCGCTTGAGGCCTGGTTTCAAGTGATTTTTGTACGTTGATAAGAGATCAAATTTTTTTTGCAAATTGATTTGTTTGTTATGTTTTGTGTTGGACGGCCTGTCAAGGCTCATTTTAAAAGGCGTGAACATATCTGAGTCTCAATCTGACCGATGAGGTCAATATATTTTTAAAAATAACATGACATTAACAGATTGAACCTAAAAAGCTGTTGGTCTATATTAATATATAAAATGCAAAGTCCTGACTGACTGACTGCTAAAGCAACGCACAGCCTAAACCGCTGGACCTACCGGTCTTGTAGACCTAGAGCCTTGAAATTTGGAGGGCGTTTTCTTTGTAAAGAGTAAGTATCCACTAAGAAAGGGTTTCTCGAAATTCCACCCGTAAAGGGGTAAAATAAGGGATGAACGATTGTATGGAGGTCGGTCATTTTTAAAGTTTACAAGCTTCTAGTTAGAAATAAATAAATACGTATTTTAGCGCTTTTGAGAATCTACCCCCTAAAAGGGTTAGATAGGGGTTGAAAATGTATATGCGGAATCCGTCATTTTTGAAGTAAGAATAATGAAAATAAATATTGAAGTTTCTGAGCAAAAACAAATGAATACGTATTTCGTCGTTTTTGGATTTTCAACATTCCCATTTCTCACAAATGGGAGAACAGGGTGGAAACATATTTAGTTTCCAACAAAAATGGTCTGTTCTGCCTAAAATTTACTATTTTGTTTCTTGATTGAAATGATAAACACGTATTTCAACGTTTTAGGTATTCCACCCCTCAGACGACAAATGGGAGGTAATTGTAATAAATTTTGTTGATATGTTTCAGCACGTTTGTATGGACAAATCACTAAAAAACTTAATATACATACTTCTAGGGGATTTGGGACTTTTGCGCGACGGACACTTGCGAGAACTCATTTGCGCGAAAAGAAACTTGCGTGAATAGACATTTGCGCGACTTATACTTGCGTGACAGGCACTTGAGCCACTGGACACTTGCGCGACTTGCGGCTTCATGGGTATCGTTTTCGTGGCTGCTGATAACAAAATGAGGTTAAAATGAAAACCCAAGATGACGCTGGGGAAAATTTTCTGTTTTTCCTTAATGGGTGTCGTTTTCGTGGTTTTTCGGGTAACCAATATCAAAATGAAAATTTTCTTCGGCGCTATGTTGGATTTTCATTTTGACATCATTTCCTAAGTGCAAATTATGAAATAAAAAATACACAATGTCTCAATATCCTCCCCTGGGCTATGGCTGGCATTGATTTAAGAGAGAACTTTCTCTCAAATGGGCAGTTTTATGTTGCATGGTCCGGAGTGCTCCGCGAGTGACTTAGTAATTTAAGCCCCAAAAACGAACCACTGCATACGTCATTTACAAAGAGGTCTAGGATAATTCATTATTAATATTAGGTCTTTACCTATGAAATTGCCGTTTTGTTTGAAAAAAGTTAAAGTATTTTTTTTTTCGAACTTATTTATTTCTTTTATTCAAAGTAATCACCCCTGCAATCAATGCATCTTTGCCAACGCTGTGGCAGTTTATGGATGCCCTTCTTGAAAAAATCAGCTGGACGGGAGACAACAAACTCTTCAAAGGCGTTTTGTACTGCCTCTCGGGAATTGAATTTTTTTCCCGCTAAAAAGTTGTCCAAATTTTGGAAAAAGTAATAGTCGGAAGGCGCAAGATCTGGTGAGTATGGCGGATGAGGGAGAGCTTCCAAACCCAACTCATGCAGCTTAGAGACGGTCTGTTGTGCAGTATGGGGCCGCGCGTTGTCGTGAAGTAGCAGTGGAGACGACCGATTGACCAAAGCTGGTTGCAGACGTGCGAGTTTCGCCATCATTGTGGTCAGTTCTTCAATGTACACATCTGCAGTAATGCTCTCGCCGTTTTGTAAAAAGCTATGATGAATCACACCAGCACTAGACCACCAAACTGTGACCATCACCTTTCTAGGGGTCATTTTTCGTTTTGCACATTGCTTTGGTACCGAACCAGGATCTAACCAACTTGCTGAGCGCTTTCGATTGTCAAAAAGAATCAATTTTTCGTCGCACGTAACAATTCGGTTCAAAATTCCTTCATTTCTGTGCCTGTTAAGCAGCGCAAGGCAAGTCTCGACGCGTACGTTGCGCTGGCGATCGTTAAGTTCGTGGGGCACCCATCTATCAAGCTTTTTTATCTTGCCAATCTGTCGCAAATGGACCAATATTGTTTTAATGCTAACATCAAAAGCTGCTGCCAGCTCAGCTGTAGATTGAGTTTCATCAGCTTCAACAATCACCTTTAATTCATCATTGTTGACCAAAGTTTCCGGACGACCACGAGGTTCATTTTTCAAGTCAAAATTCCCAGAACGGAACCGAGCAAACCAATAACGGGTTGTGCGTTCGTTTGTACAGTTCTCTCCGTAAACGTCGTTGATGTTACGGGTCGTTTGTGCCGCGTTGGTGCCACGATGGAACTCATATTCCATAATTACACGAAATTTCAAAGTATCCATTATGAGGAAAAATGTTGAAATGTAATGAAAATACAACGCTAATCAATAAACAAAAGACTGATTTTGTAAATAGAATGTCATATTTTTAAAAGAAAATTAATTTGAATTTAGAACTCATAGCCAATCAAAACTTTTTTTTGTTTGAAAAAGTCTGTACTGCAATACGGCAATTTCATAGGTAAAGACCTATTATTATAGTTTTCCGGGAGTTAAATAGTTTTGTTTACTATGAGTATATTTGAATTAAAAAAAAAATGTAAGCTACCTCATTTACACCGTTAACTAGATAATTATATCAAAAAATGGGCCAAGTGCGAGTTGGACTCGCGCACGAAGGGTTCCGTACTATTATTTATAAAAACGAGCAAAAAAATCACTTTTTTTTTGTGGGAGCCCCCTTAAATATTTATTTTATTCTGTTTTTAGTATTTTTAGTTATAGCATCAACAGAGATACATAATCTGTAGAAATTTCAACTGGCTAAGTATCACGGTTCATGAGATACAGGCTGGTGACAGACGGACGGACGGACGGACAGCGAAGTCTCAGTAATAGGGTCCCGTATGACCCTTTGGGTACGGAACCCTAAAAACGTGGGTGGATGTCCGAGGCATTTGAGCTACGGCATTGTAACTCGGAAGACATGTATAAAATAAATTCTTTTTCAATCCATTTAGGTCACTAACAAAATAAAATAAAAAACGCCGTCTAATACGTTTTTCTAACCAGAATGAATTCTCTGGAGTCTTACTTCGAAAATCACAAAATTTTACACAACTATTTATACTATACTTACGCGCGAGCGAAGCAGCGGCCAACAACTATTAGGTAGTAGTAGGTATCAATAACATTTAAATGAGTATTTAAGACATTATTTTGCGGTGGTAACACACACGCGGGCAATTGCCGAACTCCACGCGGGCGAAGGCGTGGGCAGAAGCTAATAGCCTAATAAAGTCAAAACATTACCAACGTCCCATTTCACGCTTTGATATGTACGTTAACAAATGAGTCTGTGTACGTGTTAATATATGGAATGACAAAGTGTTGGAAACGCGTAACAGACAGAGAGTAATGGAGGAGTGTTGAGAGCAGTCAAAGTCGTGGTTGAGGAAGCGAAAGGATCTTGGCTCGAGTATTTTGAAAGATGAAAGGTCTTGTTTATTAGAGGGTCGGTATTAGTATTTTTTAACAGGGTAGTAACGCTTTTCATACTGGCGTTGATTTTTATGTATGTACCTACGGGATTAATGTTTTTTTTTTTTGTTAAATTTACGGGTATTACTTTGGAGGTGCTCCTGGCTAAGTTATAATATCCGCTCGGGTCGAGTTTCAGGTTAAGCTGTCTTTGCTTAGGTTGGTCCGTGGATGGGTTACTACTCTCTACATACTGAGTTTCCTCCGTGCTCGGAAAACACGTTAAGCCGTTGGTCCTGGCTGTCATTTGTAGATCATTGACAACAGTTACGGTAAAAGGTAGTCAGTGGCCCGAAATTCTAACAACCAGTCTTACCAAGGGGTATCACAATTAGTACTGGGTAATACCCAGTACTAATTGGGTTGTGGGGTTCAAATAGGCAATAGTTCCATGTAAAATATTGGTATTCAGCTGTGTATATTTAGATTGGTAGCCGACCTCAAGATAGTTTTTTTTGCCAAAATTCTTTTTATCAAAGTATCGGAGCCATATTTTGCAGGTATCGATACTTTTGCACGTCTTCACCAACACTTAGAGATTCTTAAATGAAAACTCACTATTTGAGTTTGAATGCCCGACTCAGCGCCGAGATTAGAAATTCATACAGGTTGCATAATCTTACTAAAAAGACAAGCGATTTTGAATCTAACGGACTGCTGACATGAATTCATTTTAACTCATTCATTGTTAGACAAAAGACCTCACTTTATTCTCTTCTCTCATATTTGTACAAATATTAAATTTTAGGTATGGTCACTCGTGGTGAATGCTTTAACACGCCACACTTTGAACAAAAATAATGTCCGGTATAATAAAACTTTAGGTTTCCAGAATTTGGTGCCAATGAGGGTTTTCAACAAACAACAATGACACGAAAACTACACGAACATTTCGTTTGAATCAAACAGGAAACATTTAAGCTGTGTCCATTCTAGTGAATAGTTTTAAGGGAGTTTATTTTTCGCTTGTATAAATAATAAATTGCATTGAAATTCACTGAAATTGCGAATTCCTAGCGAAAACTGAGTCGTAACAAAAGCGTATGACTCTTTTCAGCGCACTTTTATTGTACATTTAAAGGAAAAACAGAAGGTTCCCTTGACTAGAAATTAATAAACAGCATGGAAAAGTGTTGTTCTTTGGAAAAGATGTTTTTAAAACAGCGTAAATGGGGTAGACCTTTGTGGTAACTATTGGTTGAAACTCTGGGGCCGTGGGGTCCGAGTGCTCACAGCCTTTTTAAGGAGATTTCCAAACGCCTAGTTGACGCTTCCCGTGACCCAAGGGCTGGCTTTTACTTTGGCCAGAGGCTAAATATTGCCATACAACGTGGCAATGCTGCCAGTCTGTTGGGCACATTACCAGTTGACAGCGTTGAGGAGGAGTTTTTTGACGCCCTTTTACAGTTTATTCTTATTTTAGTTATTTAATTTATTAGTTTGTTAATCCTGGTAATGTACATAGTAGTTATTTAAATTAAATAAAAATGAGATGATCTTAAAAAAAAAAGAATTTTAAAGATTGTAAATATCCCGTTTCCAGAGTTATTGATAGTGTTGAATTTTTTACGTCTTTTCTGCGATAACATTACAAGCAGTGGTCCTTCTCCACATTTTCTTTTTTTTGCCACAGTTCCATGGAATTTCAAGCAACGCAGCCCAAACTTTGCCATACACTACGCCACACATGTTCAGCCCGCACCTGCGTACATTATGTTTATACGTTTCATTTACCGCGATAACCGTTGAAGTAAAAACTTGCGTTCGCCGCTGTACGTAATCTGTGTACTGAGTTGTTTATGAGGTAGTAAGGACGTGCATAGTGTTATGTAATTTTCGTTCAACTTTGGTTAAAGCATAAAGTTTTGTTCAGAGTTTTATTAAAGTACCTCATAGTGGAGCGTCTTGTGGAAGAGTTGGTTCGTGGGAAGTACCTACTTTTACCACACGACCAATGTTTTTTTTAGTATCATTCGTAACATAATATCACGCCTGTAATCCTCGATGGGTTTGGCAGAAGTGTACCTTATAGTACACCCACATTTCGCCAGTTAAGTCCCATCTAGGCAGTCATAGGTTAAATAATAGTTCATCATCATCATCATTTCAGCCCAAAAGATGTCCACTGATGCACATAAGCCTCCCCCAAGTGTCGCCACATTGACATCTTCTTCTTCTTCTTCTGCGTGGGGTTTTTGATTTCCGCACTTAGTCCCTTAAGTGGACCATTGTGCGTGAGCCATAGTGGCCGTTACTCCAACCAGCCCACCTCCCTCCAGAAGCAGATCACACTTCCCGGTTTTCTCTGGGCGTCCGCAAGGGATCTTGGTGTTCCCAGGGTCGCCTCGCGAATCTTGGTGATACCGGTGCACTCAAGCAACACATGCGCCACAGTTTCCTCCCCATCCATGCATGCCCTACACAGGGGACTGTCAGTGATTCCTAGAGTGTAGAAGTGTTTATTCAGTGAACAGTGGTCAGTAATGGTCCCCGCCACCAGACGCAGGCCATCCCTGTCCAGACGCAGAAGGCGCCTGGTCAGATTTGCGTCAAGGGACGGCATAGCTTCCTTGGACTGCCTACACCCTGGTGTCGTGGCCACATTGACATTTTGGAGGGTTTTGCCATAATCGCCACGCTTAGCAGGCGGGTTGGCGATCGCAGTACGGTTGTTACAAAAGCTCAGAGAACGCTGTTGCCCATTCTTTGGCAAATCCCTTAGTCGCCTCTTACGACACCCACGGGAAGATATGGGATGGTGCTATTCTTTACACGTCCGACACCATACAGAGCAGAGACCAGATAAATAATAGTTATGTAGTTTGAATTGCCTAGTTTGCTAAAGTAGGTAAAGTATTTGCGAGTTAGACTATACTTAATTACTCTTAGCTAATATAATGCCATGAAGTGTGAAACGTGTTCTTAAAAACTGAACTGAACTGGGCTTTTGTTTAGTGGTCGCGACTGCTGAGCATGGGGTCCTGGGTTCGATTTCCGGGTCGGGCAAAGTCTTATTGGGTGTTTCCATCAGGAATTTCTCAGTAGCAGCCACGGAGTCTGGATTTGTGCCCGGTTGATGGCAATAGGCTCGCCCCCTAATGCAGTGGGACTTATACATAACTGGTGAAATGTGTGTATGCTATTAGGTACAACTCTGCCTAACCCTTCAGGCATGATGGCTGTGTGACTAAAAAGACGGATCTATGTACTATCGGGAAAGTGGGAATAGTCACACTTTTCAAACAAAATCCCGTGCACACGATGACCACCTCTGTTTAAAACCCTTACTCCTATTGGTCCGCACAAATAGTTTGCAGACCAAAAATAGCAAAACAAAAAAAAAAAAAAAACGTAACCCTTTTTTAAAATATGTTTTGTTTAAAAAAATCTCAGACTCTGTTAATGATCCCAGATGTTTGACCACCATTTTTCGACAAAAAGACAAAAAAAGGGGCCAAGAAATATTATAGAAAGTATTATTAACTGTTTTAACGCTGCACGCAAGGATAGTCCTTACCGTGGTCCGATACCCAGATGGTTGATAGTACCTTCACAAAAACAGAGGCATTTGCTGGATAGTATATCATTACAATATCATTAAGCGCTTATAAATACTCCATAAATCAACTCATGCAAATTCTCCAATTTGAGCCAACAGTTAATCAGGGTCAGTCTTATCCCTCACCCGAAATTATTCGTATACATTGATGCCCCGAGTTCAGCGCTAACCGACGGTTTATCTAATTATGCAAAACAACACCGAGTTTGTACGTAGTTTACCGTGTACCGACCGAAACGGAGAGGCAACGGTAAAATAATAAACGAAAAGCCTCAACGAAGGTAGAACCAATGAGTAGATATAACAGAAGGTCGGGTCCGTACAAAGAGCGAAACTCACAGTCGAACCGGTATGGCAGATAATTTGGGACATTATCTATCAGAGAGATGTTCGGAGTCGTGTCCGCAATTTCTCCGAATCGGTTCAAACGTGAACAGGTTCGTTAAGGTAGATTTGGATAAAACGAGAGAATACACATTTGATACCCATCATCATTGGAGAATGATTGGGACAAGGGCATTCCTGCCCTTGACCCGTGGGACAAGACTCCGTGGGGTCGGAGCAGCATGTCTTCTTCTTCCATACTTCTCCATTACTTGGCATCTCAGCGGACGCCTCGTTTCTTACCATATCATGCCTCACACAGTCCATCCATCGGTTTTTTGGTCTATAATACAAATTCTATGCCCACTATACGAAATCAAAAGCGTTTTTCGGCTTTCTATAGTAAAATTAAAAAAAAGACTGTGGCTGTGGTGTTGACTTGTTCTGGTTCTATGTTTATTTGGTCCCAACTCAACTTTATGCAATTACGATATATTGTTAAACAAATGCAAGTCGCGAGTGTGCTTTCACTCATTGTACTAGACACGTCACACATATCTATATGTGCATGCCTTTTTTCTCGCTGTAAGGAGATGATCTTCTGTACTTATTTACTCTGTGGTCAAACGCTAGAAAGATCCAAATCAATGAATATTAATGTGAAAACAGAATTTATTTAAAGCTGGGTATATACTCCTATTTTGTATTATAAAGTCAGATAGATAGTTTGAGTTTTAACAAAGGGTTTGAAAGTGAATGCGATTGCCTTTATGCGGTGGACTTGAGTGTGACAAGCTGCCATGTTTAAAGACGCTAGGTGATCAAAGAAACTTATTATTCCATTTTTAAGCAGTCACTATCACAAATAACGAATAAACAAATAAAGAATTTGAATTCTACTAACCTCAAGCATTTTTTTAAATAGCAATCTTAACTTTGTAAAAAGACTTATTTCATAATAGCATTGTTTTTTAAAACGCCGTAAATGCGTAACACCATAAAACTATCAATATTATAGGAGAAAATTCCTTGGCATTTTATAAATGTAAGATATTCATGCTCGTTATTCATAATATCCTAAAGGTCTGTTGTGGTAGACAGAGTTTGACCGAACCACGGCACTTTTTGATACAACCTACTACCTACTTGTTTCAATGTTCTGGTTCCTCCTTGTTCTTCCTTTTTTTTTTTTTTTTCAATATCATCTTTTTCTACCTTTTGTAGTAAGCGATGACTTATTGTCGGGCCTACGCTGTCCTCTCATACTTAGGTACTAACGCTGTAACATCCAAATATTGTAGAATCAAATGATTTTAAAAGAGTAACCATGGAGTTTCTTGCCGGTTCTTCTCCATAGGAAACCACCAACCCGAACCGTGCGTTTTATAAGTGCCCATGTAGGCCTATGTAAAATAAAAGCAATTGCTAGATCACTATTAGTTTTCATCAAAGTTATTTCAAAAACTTTATTTTTTATTCATTTTGAAAAAAATATTCACAATAAAACTAAACATTATTTACAAACTACAAATAAATATAAAATAATAATAAAATATGTACAAGTATCAAAATTACAGGGCGTCAAAAAATTCGTCGACATCGCTGTCGACAGGAAAAGTGCCCAGAAGGCTGGCCGCATTGCCACGTTGGATGGCAATGCTGATTCTTTGACCAAAAAAGAGGCCAGCCCTCTGGTTCCGTGAAGCGTCGACCAACCGCTTGGCGATATCTCGAAACACAAGATGGGCACTCGGGCCCCATGGCCCTAGTGTTTCAACCCCAAACGGCTCAAATACATAATTACCAATTAAATTATTGTATTTGCGCCGTTTAAGGTTTTCAGCGCCTGCAGCAGCCGCCCCAGCGCAGCTCACCGTGCTAG
Source organism: Cerastis rubricosa (assembly GCA_949152445.1). Taxonomy (NCBI): domain Eukaryota; kingdom Metazoa; phylum Arthropoda; class Insecta; order Lepidoptera; family Noctuidae; genus Cerastis; species Cerastis rubricosa. The sequence goes on along the minus strand of OX424542.1, from coordinate 7,441,736 downwards.
GAAGATGGGATGGCGCAAGGGTGTCGACGCAAGTCGCATCCCACACCAAAGGCCTACCCAACTTCCATGGCATTATGGTCATACCATCTGGTCTCTTCCCATCGACACGTGCCAAGCCATTGGGTTCTAAGACAGCTGGCACCCCGGCGGTGGCAAGAGCACGACGAATTAGATCATTAATGCTAGCGTGCCGTGCTATCCGACCTGCGCTCTTACTGCAGGAAAGGCCATGGTGTCCGAGGCCGTCGACTGCTTCACCACATCGACAGCGATGTGGAGCCCCGCTAGGAGCGCCCAATCGCAGACAGCGAGCCGGAATGTTGTGTCACCTAGCAAAGTGCCTATGTTAGGTGACGGTAGTGCCTGAAGCCAAAGACCCGACTCCCACTCACCCACATTTTTGCTTTTCCGTTTTGATTTTTTGGTTTTTTCTACAACTTTTTTTTATTTACTTTAGCCCCAAGACATTTTTTTTATTTCAACATTGTGAAGTATGTCATCCAACATAGCCGGTATATGTTGGGTGACATTGTTTACATGATTAGTTAGAAACCCACCTGAACATAAAGACGAAACCCAAGTTGCGAAGACAGAATCGAACGCAACCAGCTCTAGTTTCTTTAATTGAAGGAATTCCCGCCGAGGCACATATAAATTACTTGGCAATTTTGTACTGCATTTGTTTCACTATGTTTCTAGAGAATGGCGGCGTTATTCTGCAAAATACGGAGTAGCGTAAAATAGTAAGTATTCTTTGCTCCATGTGTGTTTAAACTTGCATTTTCTGTCGTGAAATAATGGGACGTGAATTTGGTTTTTTATTTCTCTGGCAATTTTATATAGCTTTGAAGAGTTATTTTGGCCAAATATTTTCTGGTTGTTATTTAGCTGAGATCTACAGACGTGACAGACTTAAAACCGTTACAGCGCATTAATACATAAACTTAGGGATAAATGGCATATTTAGCTAATTATTATGTTAAATTACTCTCATTACTTGGAGTTTTTACAATTTTGCAGTACGTAAGTGCAATTTAATATTGTAATTTTAAGGGTGTAAGCCTGGAGATCTGTCATCATCATCATCATCATTTCAGCCCTTTTAACGTCCACTGCTGGACATTGGCCTCCCCCAAGTGTCGCCACATTGACATAACATGGGGGGTTTTGCCATAATCGCCACGCTTGGCAGGCGGGTTGGCGATCGCAGTACGGTTGTTACAAAAGCATTGAGAACGCTGCTGCCCATTCTCTGGCAAGTCCCTTAGTCGCCTCTTACGACACCCACGGGGAGATCTGTCATACAGGTCTCGAACCCAGTATAGACTCCAGCTCTCACAAAGGTTTGAATTAGCATGTGACCTAGATACTATGTTCCAAAATTTTACCTTTTTGAGTGAAGTAAATTACTATTGTAATTACTGATAAGTAAACACGTAAAGTTAAAAACAACATCCAACAATAAAATAACATCTAGATCACATAAGACATATATACGTATATGGCATATATTAGGTTTATATCGATTGGTCATCCTCTGAATAAACCATCTGATGTCGCCTACAAAAACTAAGTTTTCATTAGAAAAAAATAAAATAACATCACGCCTGTAATTAGTTATGTAGATGTGTACCTATTAAGAGGATGTGTGGTGTTACCCGAATGGATAGAATAAGGAATGAGTACATTAGAGGAAGTCTGAAAGTGGCACCGGTGACTGAAAAGATATGTAGTAATCGGTTTTCGTGGTGGAGGAATGAGGAAAATGTCGTGAAGAAAGTTTTGAGTATGAATGTGGATGGGTATAAAGGTAGAGGAAGACCAAAGAAACGATGGATGGACTGTGTGAAGGATGATATGGAAAGAAAGGAGGTATCTCATCAGATGACAAGTAATAGAGAAGTATGGAAGAAGAAGACATGCTGCGCCGACCCCGACCGACAAATTGGGATTAGGACAAGAGAATGATGATGATGATGTTTAAGTCCCTTTTAATAGGGGGCGAGGCTATTGCCATCAACTGTCTGGTCACAAATCCAGACAACTTGGCTGCTACCGAGTCAAAATCAAAATCAGAGTAATAACAAAAACAAAAGAAAAAAAAATTACGATATTAATATGTTCAACATTGAAACTACTTTTAGTAGTAACTAATAGGATACCGAATAAGCTTCTGTTTATTGGCAGTATATAAACAAGAACAACTTCACTAACGATTGCAATACACGAGGGAAAAACATGACCGTATCGACCCGCGCACTAAATTTCAACAAAATTTGAAAATTTGCTTGCATTTGCCCCAAGTTTCTTTTAAAATCCAGGGAGATAATCTAGGTGAAAAATAAAGAACATTTTAAATCCGTTGCTGTATTTTATAAAGGTGGTGACCTAACTTCACTATGCTATATTGTGTATTGTGTGCTGTATTGTGTGGTCACCTTTGTGATGAATATATTTTCGAGCCGTTTGGGGTTGAAACTCTGGGTCCGTGAGATCCGAGTGCTCTTTTTTTTTAAGGAAATTTCCAAACACTTAGTTGACGCTTCCGGTGACCCAAGGGTTGGCTTTTACTTTGGCCAGAGGCTAAGCATTGCCATACAACGTGGCAATGCTGCCAGTCTCTTGGGCACATTACCAGCCGACAGCGTTGAGGAGGAGTTTCTTGATGCCCTTTTATAGTTTATTGTTATTTTAGTTATTTAATTTATTAGTTTGTTAATCCTTGTAATGTACATAGTAGTTATTTAAATTAAATAAATATTCTCAATGGAGATTAGTAAAATGCCAAACTATTGATGCCTGACGTATGCAGTTAGGAAAATAAGGCAGTTAACTGATGTAGACACAGCTAGGTTAGTATACTACGCTTATTTCCACAGTATTATGTCTTATGGCATTCTGCTGTGGGGATCGGCAGCAGACGTTGATTCAATTTTTATATTGCAAAAGAGGGCAGTCCGCGCGATCTATAAAATGGGTCCTCGCGAGTCCCTCAGAGAAAAATTTAAAGAGATCGATATATTGACTCTGCCTTCACTTTATATCTTAGAATGTATTTTATATGTCCACAAAAACCGAGGGCTTTTCAAAATTAGAAGCGACTTCCATAATATAAACACACGCAGTAAACACGAAATTGTAATACCCAAATTTAGATTAACAAAAACTAGCAAGTCTTTTCTTATAAACAGTATACGCTTTTATAATAAGTTGCCAAAGTCAGTTACGGAACTGACTGATGGAAAGTTTAAAAATTGCATCAAACGTGTCCTAATTAAAAAAGCATATTACAAAATTAAGGACTACGTTGAAGATAAAGAAGTTTGGCTCTAGTTCCTTCTGCTCGTGCGGCTTCCCTGGTAGCTCATAAACGACACAAATGTGTGGTGTCTCTAACTATTCCCAATTTTATCTTTTCCATTCTTTTTATTATTCAGATGTTTTACAGTAGTTTTCAAATAATTGCACCGTTCATTAATTGTTCAGAATAGTTACAGCACTGATGACAACATCTGTGTCAATTGTTTAATTTAGTGTTCTTATAATGTTTTATTCTTACTTTTGTATAGATTCTTTTTCATTTACCTATTTTTTGTGAATGTGTGGACATTGTAGGCCTTGTATTTTTTTTTTTTCTTTTATTGTCTTGTTCTACCTTTTGTAGTAAGCAACGACTTATTGTCGGGCCTACGCTGTCCTCCCACAGTTATGTACTAACGCTGTAACACTCAAATGTTGTAAAACCAAATGATTTTAAAAGAGTAACCATGGAAACGACCAACCCGAACCGTGCATCTTTTGTCGACGTTTTATAAGTGCCCATATAGGCCTATGTAAAATAAAATATTTTGATTTTGATTTTGATTTTTGTTGGTTTTAAAACAGGCCAAATTTTTTAATTGTCTAATTCTAATTTCTGCTTCAAAGATACTCGTAAGCCCACGTCATAAAATTACTTCATTTGAATCAAGATATTCCGATTTATTTTGTCAAAAATAGAGTCCATAGAAGTCTATTTCTACTGGAAGTCAGTGGCCGGAAAGTCTGACAACCTGGCCGTCCTGACAGTTTGGTTACCAAAAGGTATCGTAGTAACCATTACAAACTGGGTTTTAGAGGTCAGATAGGCTTTCGCTCCATTTAAAATACTGGTATTTAGCTGAGTCCAGTAAGACTGCAAGCCGACTTCAACATAGTTGGGAAAAGGTTAGGCAGATCATGAGAAGTCTATTTCCAAATAAGGGTTTTTCAAAAGGGGCTTTGCCACTACCGATGGCAGACCGATCACCTCTACTTCAAATTTAGAGGATTTTATAACCTTTAATTTGATTCTGGACACTTCTTTCATAAAATACAGTCACAAAAATGGTGCCTTTTGTTCTAATAGAGAAAAAATATTAATAAAACCAAGTTTTTGTTCCAAATACTAGTAAATAGGTAATAAGGTTTGTTTCTTAACATAAATTAGGTACCTTCTATTAATAAACCTAAAGATTACAAGCTATTTTATTCCTCAAACCGAAGTGAAAAGCCTATTTTATGTAAAGAAGTATTTGGATATAGTTCCCATTTATTCTTAGAAACCTCAAGTTTATGAGATTATTATATTTTGTTTACGACCCTTAGCGATTTTCTCCTACGCCCTGATCATTAATCTGTGTTTTAGGAAGAGCCCTTTAAAACTCACTCTTATTAAATTCTACTGAATGATACAAACACGTTGTAAAATTTAATCTTGAAAAATACTTCATTACACTTCATTATACTTTTCTGAATTCTACAGTTAATTGGTAATTTTGACAAAGGTGAATGAAAATTGAACTTAACTGACATATTCCTGGAATTATCTGAAAAATATGTTTAACAAGAGTAATTTCGAACTGCCTCTTCTTCTTTCTTCTATATTGGTAAACGCCTTATTGATCTGGTAAACATGCTATGTTGATTTTTAACTACGAAACTAAACTTATACATAATAATATTGTAGGTGTATATAACTTGTGTTTGCCACCGAAACAGAAGAGTTTTTCATAAAATGGGGCATAGTAATCCCTGAAGGACAGAGGTATACCTAATAGTACAACCACATTTTACCAGTTATGTTTAGTCCCATATAATAGGAGGCGAGCCTATTGCCATCACCTGGGCAAATATCCAGACCCCGTAGTTGCTACTATGAAAATCCCTGATGGAAAACCCAACAATTTGCTGACCCGGGACTCGAATCCAGGACCTCATCCTCAGCAGTAGCGAATGCAGTGACTATACCATCATCATCATCATTCATCATTTCAGCCCAAAAGACGTCCACTGCTGGACATACGCCTCCCCCAAGTGTCGTCATATTGACATTTTGGGGGGTTTTGCCATAATCGCAACGCTTGGCAGGCGGATTGGCGATCGCAGTACGGTTGTTACAAAAGCACAGAGAACGCTGCTGCCCATTCTCTGGCAAATCCCTTAGTCGCCTCTTACGACCCCACGGGAAGATATGGGATGGTGCTATTCTTTACGCCCGATACCATACAGAGCGGAGCGGCGAGCAGACTATACCAACGAGACAGTGAATCGTTTACACATAATATATGGGAAATGGGCTGAGTTGACACAAGCAGCCCTTTAAAATCAAACAACATTTTCCAGAATAAACACTACTAAATAAACCTAGCCTACAAAACACACAATGCCTAGCTAGTATTTACAGGTCCTAGTAATATCATAAAATAATGTTATGGGTCTACTATCTAAAGGGCTTTTGTTTTATCGAAAACACTAAACGTTATCGCCTTTTGTACCGTGAAAGCTGATATAAAACCAGATTGGAAGGCATCAAACTCCTCGACGCTGAATGATTTACGACGGTACCTCTATTTAAAAATGATTGGAAGTTTAAAGGTATTGATTGAAATCAGTATTTTGATTGGATTCACACAATGAACCGTATTAGAGATTTTTCCTTTAGTTTTAAGCTCAGTTTTAACTGACCTAAGCCCGCGAGGGATGAAGCCCATATGTTTTTTTTTATGATTTGGAAGTCACGCTAATATTTATTTTAACACAGGTCTAGAGACATATAAGTTAGTTGTCAGAAACCTTATAATTTCTTTTTGTTTTTTATCAAACCTCGTTGGTCTAGCTAGTTGTCGCAATTACGATTAGGCTGTGTTGTTGAGTTTTCCAGCCACAAAGTCTGGATTCGCGCCCGGTTGATGGTAATAATCTTTTTCAAACAAGAACGGTATCGGCGAGTGTCGCTCGCGGGATTTGACAGCTCGGTGGATAGGCTTGTTCCTTAATACATAAAACTTTAATGTAACTGGTAAAATTGGAAATACCGTTAGGCACACCTTGCCTAATCCTTCAGGCAAGGGCATGGCCGACAGGGATGATGGTATGTTTAATAAATTATCACAGGTTTTCATGTCTACACTTACAAAATACAAACAAAAACCTGAAAATTATATAATAAATGCGCTTGACTTTCCTGTTTGGTTTTCTCCTCACTTGATTAAGAGTTTCAAAACGATACAGCCCCTTTGAATAAAGTGGAAGAAATTAAAGAACATTAAAGACTACAATATGTTTTCTGAATATCGAATAGCTTTTAAAAAAGACTGTAAGAATATCTGTAAGAATAGACAAGGTGGAGTAACCCACCTACGTTAAATCCGTTGAGGGTAATCTCACCTCCAATATTAAATGCTTTTTTACATATCTAATCGCAAAAATAAATCAGGGATCCCATCTACGATACAATACCAAAACCTTAAGTCAAGTACTCCAACGACGTCTGGAGTAAATGCAATAAGTTCTCCGTTTACTTTCAATCAGTATTCGAACCCATTGCTCACATTGTCGACCTGACCCCGCCAACTCACTGTGACGCTAACATCTTAATCGACAACCTATGCATCGACGAATCTAAAATACTTCAGCTGTTAAAAAACCTCGAGTCGTACAAAGGGGCTGGCCCAGGTGGATACCCTGCTCTGTTTTTTGGGTTACCGCCAACAGCATCAATAAACCGCTTCATATAATTAATAATAAACTAGCAGCCCCGTGCAACTTCATCTGCGTCACATTTTCCCCGTTTTCTCAATATTTTTCATTGCTGCTGCGCTCTTATACAGCGCCATCTATTGAATACTTACTCAATCCAGTCAACAGATACCGCCATCTGCTAGAATCGTTTGGAGCTAACAGATAATTGTGACTTGATTTGCAATAAAATAATATTGCGACTATAAATTGAGAAGTAAGCTATCCCATCTTTCATCTTTCTTTTGTTGAACTTGAAAGATGGGATAGCTTTCCCATCTTTCAAGTTGGATCAAACTGCACACGGTGTGCAAATTTGATCAAAATCGGTTAAGTAGTTTAGGAGTCCATCCCCGACAAACAACGTGGCACGTAATTTATGTATAATTTCATAGATGTCTGCGTGAATGGGTATTTCCTCAAATATGGAAATGTGCCAATATAACGCCCGTACACACTTGAGGCTCAAAACATGATATTGAGCAATATCGGCCAATTTCAATTCTATTGACCTTGTCAAAGCTATTTGAAAGACTCGTTCATAACGAAATCTACCCAATCCTGAACAATGTATTAATTCCTCAACAACATGGTTTTGTTTAACGCCGATCCACTGTTTCCAAATTTATAAAAATCTTGACCAACTAAATTTTCGAAAGCATGCATAGACGTTTGCAAGTTGACGCTGTTTCCACATTTCAAAAAGGCCTCTGTCAAGGTCAATCATCGATGATGAAATTGAGAAACGAAACAAATCATGATAGAGTATCGAGAACAATGTTTTGAACAGAATCATACTTACTTTTAGAGCTCCTCGTTTGGCTTTTGCTTGTCTCCTAAGAAATACCTACGAGTAGTCGACATGACCCGTGCTCAAATAGAGGATAAACGCTATTATCACTACCACTGCATAATTGAAGAAATATGAACAACTTCTTCTTAGCGTGTCGTATCATTGGAAATCTCAGGGTCGCCGGTCGGCCCAGAATTTGGCGACGAAATTGGCATTTTCAGAAGCGTTCGTCAGCTCCGACAACGTTAAGGCAGAGATACACACAGGACAGGATTTTAGGAGTTTCAACGTTTATGGAACAACACCACATTTACACTTCAAGGCATAACCATCTATCAATCTCTACGTGTTCCATACTAATAACAACCCGGTCAGTTTAAAGACTTCAAGTTTAGCCAAGGCCATTCGTGTCCAAGTGAGAGATGACTTAATACTACATAACACAGAAAGTACAACAACAAGAAGTCCAGACCTTAGTATGCCCACCATCCTTCAGTTTATGAAACGTCTCTAGAAGCGTTTCTTCGAAAACGCAATTAAGCATCGTAATCCCCTGATCGCAGCGGCCGCCCGTTACGAACCCTCGCGCATTACTTCAGTTCGCCGTCCGAGGCATACTCTCGTCACTCCCGATGATGCTATCACCCTCCTCCTGAGAGTAGCAAAGAGACTAGCACTCTTAAAAAGTTTCGACTCAAACCGCCGTCTTTCTGACCTCGCCGTCGAGGTCCGTCGCGACGTCCCGGTCCATGCCCTCCCCGACCCTCGCTCGAGCCAGCCCGCGATGCTGTGCCAGTAGTTTTAAATCAGCCCCTAAAAAATGATATCATTCAGATCCAGCCTGTCCCCATGCAGTGCTCCCCCAGCGACGCCCTAAGCCGAGGCTCGTACCCCACAGGGGCGTGTAATCGCTTAGTTTGTAAGTTTGTATGCCCTGGCTGGAGGTCTTACTCTTAAGGCACCCACAGGATAGTCCGGTTAAGCAGACGACAACCACTAGGTTGAACTGCGAGACGCCATTCTCAAAAAAAAAAACAACTAGAAGTCCAGCTGACCTACCATGACGTCTCAAAACATTATTGTTTTACTCTTTTTCCTTTGTGTGAAAGAGATGGCGCTAGACATCCTGTATAGCTCCGTCTGTTTCTCACACTGGAATAAGAGTGAAACAATACTGCTTTAAGACGTCATGGTAGGCCAGCTGAACAGTTCTACAATGAAATAGTTAGGAAGTACAAGTTATATATACATACTATAGCACGTTTAGACGTAAGCACAAACCAAAACTTCTACGATACTTCCACCATAGAACCGTGAAATGTTCGCATTTCACGGATAAATGGGATTTTAATGGTATTAGTTGTAATCCTACTAATGCCTTTAGTTGAGTGTACTAATGGATTAGTTTCGAACCCTCCACTGCACTGTATCGCATTACTAACGGAATCTGAAATTAATTGTTATGTAATTAATTTTGATTATAGTTGCTTAATAATTTCGAGAAGGTACGGTGCTTGCTGAAGATTGTTGCATTGTGAAAACTATTCTATGTTCTCAGGGAAAGGGTTTAAATTTGATTGGTACAGTTGAATTGGATTTTGATAGATATTGTATAAGTACCGGGATTTTTCCACCAGGAATTTCTCAGTAGCAGCCAAGAACATCGAATTTGTGTACCATCGAAATAGACTCGCCCCCGTTACATGGTCATAAATCCAGATTCCGCGACATCCAAATCCCTGACGCAAAAACCCAGTGACGTTTTGCTCAAATTGGAATCGAACCTAGGACCTAATGCTCAAGAGTCGCGCTTGCGACCAATAGCGATACTTTTTGTTTATTTCTATTTTGAACCTAACTTTAGTAGCACCTACACTGAATTAAGTAATTCATCATCATCAGCCTTTAGTGTTGCCACTGCTGGGACACAGGCCTCCTCTCAGTGAGAGGGAGTGGGCTTCACCACGCGGGCCCGGTGTGGGTTGGTAGATGTAATTTGTCTTCAAATTTTAGTTCTAGAACATGCCGGTTTCCTCATGATGTTTTCCTTCACCGTTTTTGAGAGCAGCGGTGATGAAATAAATTACACAAAGTAATGCTCCTGCCTGGGTTTGAACCCACGGCTTACTGCTCGTAAGTCGGGGCTGCCACCACACTAGGCCCCCGCTGCTCTTGCAAAATATTACAAGTATATTTTAAGGTCCTAGGAAAACCATTTTACTTCGGTAAGAAGCTTATGTATTTTGGAAACAATTATTAGTTCTAGGACTTAAATCTAAGTCTTCCGTCCTAAGCTTGGGCAATGTTTTGATATCCCTTACTTAGTAGCAGGTGGACCTAAGTTCCGTCAGGCTTTTGTTAATACGATTTACAATTAAAAGACCTTTTAGTTTTCCTATTAATAACCGAAAGCATGATCTTTCGATGCCTCGTTTTTTGACTGTCTCGTTGACAAAATGATTATTCATACGATAGGTCGTGATCTGGGCATCAAAGAATCGCACTTTTCTATGCTCCTATACTTTTCTGTCGCTCAGAACCGTCATTTGTTAAATTGAGAAACAAAACTTGCTGCCGACCGCATCGCCGATGCTGCTGCGTGCGATAGCATTCCTGCTTTGTTATCATAGGAGGAAAAGTGCGCTTACGTACCGTCAGATAAGGTTCAATATGGAATTGCAGTTAATTTTTTTTTTATTTAAATCTGTTTTCTTAGCAAATGTAAGTGTACCATTAATATTTCCTTTAGCAGTGTTACATATTTCTCCTTTAAACATAGCTTTCATATCCATAGAGACAAGTATAGCAAAATTTATGGCGCAAATTAGCCCAACGTCGACTGCGATAAATTTACATATGAAACTCATAAGTTAAAACCCTTGGCTTGTGTGTTTATTACTAGAAACGGTACCCGTGCGCTATAAAGCGTTTACCTGTGCCAAGCATTGCTGAAAATTTAACATATTGTGGTAAAAATTACCTTTATGAAAATGTTTCCTAAACTTACCTGCAGTATAAAAGTGCCTAGAACTAAATTTTACTTATTTATTTTATTTAACGTATAAAATATCAAATTAAAAATACACACAATTTTGCTCAGAGCTAAAGTTACACATTTATCTTGCTATTTGGCTACAGCAGCTAAATTATTTCGAAATTATTAGTATACAATTTCTCCTCATAACATCGTTCTTTTACAACTAATCTATCAAATTCAGCCTATCGCAGTAAGCTGTTATTAGATATAGGCCTTTTCCAAGCTTTTGCCTTCCGATTCCGATCTGTCCCAGCCACCTTGTTAAGGGGGGTCGGGACATCTAGCTTGGGGACGCCCTCCAGCTACCCTTCTCGATTGACGTTTCCCACTCTAGAACTCGTTTGCCTCATCGGTAATCGGCCCTTCGAAACATGACTAGTCACTAGCCACTTAAGGTTGCTTACTCTGTAAGCTTTGTCGGAATCTTCAAGTTTTTTTAATGATCAGCTTTAAGGGCTTTTAGTCATCGATACACAGACAACAAATTTTAACTGCATTGACTTTTCGAAAGCTTATGTCAGTCTCTTCCACTTGTGTCTTATCTGTCATCGTAACCGCTGATAAAATGTTACTTTGTTAAAGAATCGTGCTAGAAATGTGGTCATCAATTTATATTGTTTGTTGTTCCACGAGTTTTTGTATGTATATGATAATGCTCTCCCTCTCTTTGCAATTGCTTAAGCAATCTTAACGATTTCAACATAATTAGTTTCTTGTATTAAAGTTCAAAATTGTGCCACATTTTGCGGTTTTGTAAGCCAAGATTCAACCATAATATTTGTGGATCGATTCTGTTGATTATAATGCGATCATCTATTGCAAAGAAAATATATTTCTACCAGCCATGTATTTACAAAATAATCTCATTAGGTGGGACACTTCGACATTTTCGAATTTATCTCCTTAATTCCATGAACACAAAGTTAAATAGGTAAGTTTTATTTAATTATGTTTCTGACGTTACATTACCTCTAAAAAAGGTTTCTTCCGAAAAACCACTCAAAAATATGAATAATAATGAAATTGCTGTTTCGACCGGATTGGAAGCAACTCAGCAGCCGAAACGCCTACTAAGCCATCCATCCACACAAACTTTCGCATTTATGTTAGTATTAAGAAGATTCATCACAACTTTCTCTGTAGGCCTAAATCAACAAAAAAAATACTATTCAATTGTGCCAATAAACTATTCAATTCACCCTCCTTCCAACGAATGAAATCCAAGCACATAATATCTTTTACCAAAGTATTGTCACTTCAATTTTGCTTAAACCTTTTTCCTCCAACCTAACAAAAAGTCTATAAATATTTAGGGGTACTGTTTCCAGAATTTGGGCTTTATAGCCTTTATATCTCATTCTGTGTCGTCTACACAATATACTGCTTTACTGTACTCAGTCAACTGGCGTAATATTTCTTTCGCCCAATCAGGGGCGAAAGCTTTCTTATCTATACTCTCATCTTATTTTGGTAAGAAGCTTGGATATATTAAAAGGTGAACAGTTTATAACTCGAAGGGTACCCTTTTTCGTTAAAATTTTTCTATACATTAATACATTGCAGGATTTTAGTTTGGATTGGATTTACAGCCGCGTGTGACGGGACGCTGAATATCGCATTTCATTACAAAAAAAAAAAGAATGCCTAGTTCTGAATTTTACCAAGTGAGAAAATAAGGTACAAATTGTACGCTTTTAGACCCAGCGGTGATTTAAACCGTCTAGGAGCTCGGGGCTAATAAGAGCCAGTCAGTTCGATTTTCAGGTTAAACCGCACTTGCCTAGGTTAATCCGTGAATGGGTGACCACCCTTTACATACCGACTTCCCTCCGTGCCTCGAAAAGCACGTTAAGCCGTTCGTTCTGGCTGCCAATTGTTGATCTTTGACAATCGTTCAGTAGCCGGTGGGCCAAAAGTCTGACAAGCAGTCTTACCGGGGGTATTGTATTACCCAGTACTAACTGGGTTGTGAAGGTCAGAAAGGCAGTCGTCCTCAATGTTAAATAGTGGTATTCAGCTGCATCTGGTTAGACTGGAAGCTGACCCCAACGTACTTAGGATAAGGCTAGGCAGATGGTAGTGTCTAAAAGCGCCAGACCATGCGTTTTGTGTCAATAATTGAATGAATCTATGATTTTGTTTATTGGATATCAAAATAATCTAAAAAAACACCCCTGGCAAACTTTAAATGAAGATGCCACTTAAATAAAATATAATACGCAATTTGCATAGCTCTCATAGCATTTGTTCTTTTGTTTAAGCTTACATAATTCAAGGCTAGGTGTGTCTAACTTGAATATATTCGTTTCTTTTATAGTATTGTCTTACCTAGACAATAGAAAAACATTTAGGCAATCAGACAAATCCTATTAGTTCCAATTTGTCTAGATTGGTCTAGCCATTTGCACTAATTTTGGTTTCAAGCTGTAAAAGGCAACAATTGCTATCGATAAATTGGTAGTTTATTTTTATCATCATCGTCCCATTCGTATTATTAGTTTTTGAACGTTTTTAGTACAGCCAGGCGCTGTACTAAAAACGTTCTTTGTTCAAAAAATGAATTAATCAAATCAGCAACAAAATAAACTTAGAACTAGCGTATAAGTTTTGGCTATTAATAATAATTACATCAAGATTGATGATACTTAGTCCCTAAGCTAACACTTCTAAGCTAATCAACTTAGTGTTTATCTCGAAAACTGTGGTCTGATTTTATACTTGTTCTTTGAGTTATGTAAATGTGGATATCAATCCTTCAACTCAGCTTATCCCATCCATTGCTGGATATAGGCCTCTCCACAATTCAAAATTACTTACAAACACAATAACCATTAGATCCATCATCATCATAATTCTCTTGCGCTTATCCCAATTTATTTGGGATCGGCGCAGCATGTCTTCTTCTTCCATACTTCTCTATTACTTGTCATCTCATGAGACACCTCCTTTCTTGCCATATCATCCTTCACACAGACCATCCATCGTTTCTTTGGTCTGACTCTACTCTTATAACCATCCACATTCATACTCAAAACTTTAATCCCGACATTTTCCTCATTCCTCCGCATCCAACCAAACAAACATCACTTTCACTTTTTTTTTCTAATAACCATTAGATCCGGTTCTGTATGGTGTCGGGTTCTGTATGGTGTCGGACGTAAAGAATAGCACCATCCCATATCTTCCCGTGGGTGTCGTAAGAGGCGACTAAGGGACTTGCCAGAGAATGGGCAGCAGCGTTCTCTGTGCTTTTGTAAAAACCGTACTGCGATCGCCAACCCGCCTGCCAAGCGTGGCGATTATGTCAAAACCCCCCTTATGTCAATGTGGCGTTGGGGGAGGCCCATGTCCAGCAGTGGACGTCTTTCGGTTGAAATGATAATTAGATCCGGGGTTAAGTTTACTGTTAAATAATCAGTTTCAGTTCTCAAGAAGATTAATACACGACTACCGAACTGAGTAGAAAAAAACTCAAAGTGCTTAAATATGATCCATATTCCATCGTAAAAAATTTACAAAGGCTGCACGAAGAAAAAGATAAAAATAAACATGCAACGTCATTTACAAGACACATTCAAAATTACGAATACTCAACATCATGTAAATACATCGGGCGATAAGAATTCACCCCTGAAATTACATTCATGTCATACACATCAACTTGAAGGAGGAAAAAGCTACATGTATGTATACAACTCCATACATACAAAGGTATATTTTCTTTCTAAATATCCCCAAGGGGTGGCACGACATAAATATGGAACATTTCCAGTAAAACATTACCTCTTTGTTACAAGCCGTATGTAATCACATGCTTACGGTGCGAGCCATATTGCAATTTCGGTGTCGCCAGCGCATTTTCCTACGTGGCAACCCTGACGCAATATGTGTCGCCGAACACGGGCGATAGTGATGTGTTGGTCTGTCGATAGTTTTGATAATGTGTAAGTGTTTAGTGAAGCGACTGGTGTCACCCCAGCCGGGATTTGCGTTTTAAATATCAGTTTGACATGGCACTAAATATTTATTGCACCAAATACTTAACGTGATCAAAAACTATACTTGTATTAAAATCAAGAAAGTAATAGATAACATTTCTCTGCCTCATGGAAAATATTTTGAAAAATGTATCTCAAGAACGCTGCTTTTATTAATAGTGACAACTTGGTTGTGTTGCAACTTGTGATTTCGGTAATATGCAGTACTAGCTGACCCGCGCAACTTTACTTGCTTCACATTTTTACCGATTTTGCAACATTTTTCATTGATCGCTTCGCTCCTATTTGTCGTGGCGTGATATGTAGCCTTCCTCGAAAAATGGGCTCTCTAAGACTGTAATATTTTTTCTAATCGAACCAGAGTAGTTCCCGAGATTAGCGCGTTCAATCAAACAAATAAACAAACTCTTCTTCTGATTATAATTAACCGACTTCTAAAAAAGGAGGTTGTTATGTATTGCGCCAGCATCTTTTTTTCATATATATCTCCGTGATGACTGTTCCGATTTAAGTGATTCTTATTTTATTTGGTAGGAGAAGCCTTTTTTTGATTGACTTTGCGTTGGTACTTTATGGGTTATCCTCTATAATATGCCTTTTTAGGGTTCCGTAGCCGAATGGCAAAAAACGGAACCCTTATAGATTCGTCATGTCTGTCTGTCTGTCTGTCTGTCTGTCTGTCCGTCCGTATGTCACAGCCACTTTTTTCCGAAACTATAAGAGCTATACTTTTGAAACTTGGTAATTAGATGTATTCTGTGAACCGCATTAAGATTTTCACACAAAAATAGAAAAAAAACTATTAATTTTGGGGTTCCCCATACATAGAACTGAAAACCAAATTTTTTTTTTTCATCCAACCCATTCGTGTTGGGTATCTATGGATAGGTCTTCAAAAATGATATTGAGGTTTCTAATATCATTTTTTTCTAAACTATATAGTTTGCGCTAGAGCCACTTCCAAAGTGGCAAAATGTGTGTCCCCCCCCCTCTAATTTCTAAAGTAAGAGGAGGAAAATTCTGAAAATATTTCAGTTTGTAGAACGTAAAAAAAACTATCAACGAAAATTGGTTTCAATAACATATGATGTTTAGTTTTTGAGATATGGGACTTTTTCATCAAACTGCAGCAGTAACTTTGTTTTTCATTAACATACTATGAAAAACCAATTTAGTTTTGCGGTTTAGTGGAAGTTTACAACTAGTACTACTAACTAATGAATGACAGTTCAAAATATTGTTTGGGGCTATGGAACCCTGTGTGCGAGTAAGACTCGCACTTGGCCGGTTCTTTCTAAACTGAATAGTTTGCGCTAGAGCCACTTCCAAAGTGGTAAAATGTGTGTCCCCCCCCCTCTAATTTCTAAAGTAAGAGGAGGAAAATTCTGAAAATATTTAGGATTGTAGAACGTAAAAAAAACTATCAACGAAAATTGGTTTCAATAAGATATGATGTTAAGTTTTTGAGATATGGGACTTTTTCATCAAACTGCAGCAGTAACTTTATTTTTCATAAACATACTATGAAAAACAAATTTAGTTTTGCGGTTGTGTGGAAGTTTACTAACTAATACTTCTAACTAATGAATGACAGTTCAAAATATTGTTATTATATTTTTTGGAGCTATGGAACCCTGTGTGCGAGTAAGACTCGCACTTGGCCGGTTTTTGTTCTTTTTCTGTAGATGATGTTCTTGTAACTTCTATATAGAATTGTAACTTGAAAAAGATTTGTGTGAGGTACAACTAAAAAAAAAACGACCAAGTGCGAGTCGGGCTCGCGCACGAAGGTTTCCGTACCATTATTTATAAAAACGAGCAATAAAATCCCCCTTAAATATTTATTTTATTCTGTTTTTAGTATTTATTGTTGTAACAGAAATACAGAATCTGTAAAAATTTCAACTGGCTATAACTATCACGGTTCATGATATACAGCCTGGTGACACACGGACGGACGGACGGCGGACAGCGAAGTCTCAATAATAGGGTCCCGTTTGACCCTTTGGGTACGGAACCCTAAAAAGGTAAAATAATGTGCCCGATTTTTGGCAATAGGCTCGCCCTTATAACAAGAATAGAATAGAATAGAATAAAACTTTATTGTACACCAAAAATTAAACATAACGGGCTTACAAAACTAATAATTTTATCGGCGATATTTGATAGGCGGTCTTATCGCTGATAGCGACAAGCAACTTGAGAAATGGGTATGCACTATTATATAATATTTACATATCTGCCTTTAGGGGAAACATTACGCACTACGGGGCTGAGGCCATTATACTTTTCATCGATTGATTTCAACGACTCGCTAACTCCTTTGAGCACTATTCGATACACCTCCCAACACTAAATGCTAATAGTTGACATAAAGAAAGGGTACACGTGAGTGCTTAAGCTATTAATAGCTCCATAAAACTATATTAGTCGAGTAAACGACCTTTATTTCTTAAATTGCTTATTTTGCGTTCAACTAATCGACGTGGTCGGCAACTGAAATGGATTTAGTTAGATTTGTTTTGTTTCTTTGTTTCAGGTCGTATTTGACATAATGCCTTGTTGGTCTACTGGATCCAACCACTTCTCTTGCGCTTGAGACTTTGGGTTCGAATGCCCGGCCGTCCAAATTGTTATTAGGTTTTTAAATAATAGGCTAACCTAACGTTTGCATATTCTATGTGCTTTATACTTTCGATTGGTATGGAATTTGTCTACTAACAAACCGGTGAAATGTTAAAAAAAAAAGACTTCTGACTGAAATTTTTTAGACAACACACATGCAATATATTTATTGACATATTAAATTTAATATAAAATAAGTTTCATCCATTAACCAGCTCGGTGTATATCGGGATCCTATACTATGACGTCATTAACCTATTAACCTTTAATGGAGGTCAATAAGCAATCTATTCAATTCTTAAAGGACTCTTAATGACTGACTTGGTTGAAGATGAAATTTGTTATTAAGGCCGAAGCGCCAAGGTTAGCCCGCGAAATTTTTTTTTTTAGGTTTTTTTGCAATTGGCATGTGAGTGTTATTTAATACCGTTAAATAACTATTTTGTGGAAAAATCATTCAGTGGGATGAAATAAACATAGAGGATTGTTTTGATATTTTTTCTCATATGAATAACAGAAAGCAGTATGTAGAATATGCTGGCTACAAATCTGAGCCCTATTTTACGAGGTCAGGAGTAAGTCAGGGCAGCAATTTAGGACCATTTGAATTTATAGTGATGGTAAATGACTTGCCCAAAATCAAGAATGCCAAGTGCCTGTTGTTTGCTGACGATCTAAAATTGCAACTATCTGTGAAAGAAGAAAAGGACTTTGAACGCTTACAGGAAGACATAGACAGGGTTGTTGAATGGGGAAAAAATTATAAAGTTGGTGTTTAATACGTCAAAGTGTTCGGTAATAACTTTTAGTAGGATGAAAATGTCCAAGAAATAGGTATGACTATAGACTGGACAACACGTTATTGAAAAGATCAGAAAAGGTTCGTGATTTAAGAGTACGCCTTGCCTCGGATCTGGCATTTCGTAATCACATCGTAAAGGTTTGTAAACAAGCATCGCTGCGCTAACTTCTTTGTACAATGCATTGGTAAGAAGTCAGCTCGAATGTAACGCAATCATATGGGCTCCACATGAAGCTAAATACAGTCTCATGCTGGAGCGTATACTAAATAAATTTACTAGGTTTCTGTACTTAAGGTTGTATGGTGTATATCTATTTTATCCATTGATGTATCCAACCTTGTTTGTTTTAGGCATGGTGGGATAAAATAAATTGGAAACAAGGAGGGACATAGCACTTGCTACCTATATGTTTAAAATATTGCGTGGCAAGACTTCAAACCCAGGTATATTAAAAGAAATTAACCTGAGTGTGCCCCTATATCGCGTACCTTGCGTGTACTTAATGACGTAGCAGACAGCATAGATCTTTTTAATTGTCCTCTGAGTGAGTTCACAAAAATCACGATGCACAGAATATGTTACGGTGAATAATGAAATTGTATTTATGGCCACACTATTGAATTAGGACATTCCTGTAATGATAGTGATGACGAGTTAATAAATAAATAAATAATAAAAATAAAAACAATATCTCAGGAGGTACCTGATGAGATTACAGGTAATAGGGATCTATGAGAGAGGATGACCTACCGACCACAAATAATTTGGGATAAGGGCTGATGATAATTATAATCTCAGTAAAGCCAAAGCCAATATCAAATTCTCTTCTTCGCTAATACAATACCTACACGATTTAACTCCCAAACAAAGCTATCCAATAGGATAGTTTTGTTTGGGAGTTAAATCGTAAAACCATTAAAGCCATTGTGGTGACTGTCCCTTACATAAATGCTTATTAGCATATGTAAGGGACAGTCACCACAATGGCTTTATTGACTATCATGAACCCAGAGTCGTGACCTCTGCTTAGCTGATTAGGGATTGTCTTACACTGAATAATTAAGTGACAGATCTGGGATGTATTACAAGGTGTATCTTGTGTGTTTGTATGGTAATCCGTTAAAACGGTATATTTGAATGGTCAATATGCAATTCATGTCGTCAGGTGGTATTATGACCCAATTATTATAAAACTAGCTGTCCCACGCAACTTCGTCTGCGTCACATTTCCCCCTTTTCGCAACATTTTCCATTGCTGCTCCTATATTGTTCGTACCGCGATGATATATAGCTTATTAGACTTCCCCTTATAAATCAAAAAAGAAAACAAATCGGACTAGTAGTTCCTGAGATTAACACGTTCAAATAAACAAACTCTTCTCTTATAGGTTTATTATGAGATGAGATTAGATATTAGATTAATAATACTTTTTCTAGTTTTAGGTTAATCAGTGGGTCTAGCTCGTTTTCTTTTAAATTAAATAATCAGAGTCGTTCACACCCGTAGTTAATAACTTGAGTTTAAGTAGGGAATTACTGATGTAAACATTTTATGCAATTGACAAGAATTTAAATGAAATAAGAACCGTCGAAGAAAGCAAAGCTAAGAATTCTAGCATTGAAAGTTCTAACTTCATGCAATTACTAAACTCATCATCATCTGCCTGCCCTTGTCCCATTTTATTTGGGGTCGCCGCAACACGTCTCTTTCCTCCATTCTCCTCTGTCATTCGTCATGCTATCATTTATTCCTTTTTCCTTCATATTATTTTCACACAATCCATCCATCTTTTCTTTGGTCTTCCTCTCCCGTTCATCCACATTTATATTCATCACTCTTTTAGTCACATGTGTTGTATTCCTCCTCATCACATGTTCATACCAAGACAGACGACTCCCTTTCATCTTTTCTGTAACAGGCGCCACTTTCAAACTTCCTCTTATATACTCATTTCTAAATTTGTCCATTTTAGTTACTCCACACATCCATCTCAATATTCTCATCTCTGCTGAATGCAATCTTTTGAGATGAGAATGTTGAGATGGATGGATGATGAAGCATTGACTCTTTGACTTGCTCATAGATACGGGTGTAAGTGTTACATTTTAATTTGGTCTGACATATTAAAAAAAGGGGCTGAATACCTTTCTGAGGTATTGATGTATGGCGAAGGCGACCTCACGCGTCCAGCCCTGGTTCAATCCATGGTCCAGAGCGATAGGGAATGGAAAGCCATCGCCTCCTTCTGCGAAGCAGTCATGCTAACGAAGGAGGTTTCAGAACGTGAGAGGGAGAGAGCTTCACGTCCCAGCCGCCGCGAGAGACGCCCCGGGCGTCGGGGGCGGGCCATGGACGGTGAGTTATGGGCTAGCTCACCGTCCATCCGTCTTATGACGACAGGCCGTGCCGACGGCGCGTTCGTGTTCCACGCGCTTCTCAAGGAGATGTCAGCAAATTGGAAGAGGTCCGAGAGGGCCGATGCCTACCAGGGCTGCGGGACTGTTCGAAAGAGATACCGTGGCCCTGGAACACAAAGGGCGAAGAAGGAACATGGATGGGTTTTAGTCAGTACAAGTCTGACACTGCCGTCCGCTCCACCCAGAGCGGAAGGGGGTATTTGATGATTTCCCACCCGAATAAAAAAAAGGTATTGATGTTACAGGCAGTCGCTTCATGTAAAATACTGGTATTCAGCTGCATCCGGTTAGACTGGAAGTCGACCTCAATATAGTTGGGAAAAGGCTAGGCAGATGATGATATTACAGTGCAATAGATTATGCTGAGTCGGTATAGAAGACTATAGTGCAAAGATATGACAAAGTCGACGTAGTTACATAAGTTAGATATGATTTTGAATGGAGAACTCTTGTACGAGTGGAAGAAATAAAAATTCACTATAATTGAATGTTTATCTACTTTATTAATAAGCTTAGCAAGTGAGATATTTATTTTATTCTTACACTTAGCGGGTATTTTAATAGATACCACAATTATTACTGTAAAATATGCACAATTATCTACACTAATAGTTGACTCGCCAACACGCCACCGCACAGGCCGACAGTTCGACAACGACTCCCCGCCCCACTACTCGGACCGGTATTTATAAACGTGCGACGTGCGCGCCCGAGGCAACGTCACAGTACTGTAATCGGTTTGTAGTGCGATGTAATGATATCTACATACACTACATCCCTTCCTTGTTTTAACAAGTTTTATGTAACCAAAACCATAAGATATTGAGCATCTCTGGCACAACAAAATCACAGCACAATAATATTTAGTAAATCATTATACTATGATTTAGTTTAAAGTTTCCTTTTACCCTTCCTCTTCTTCTATTTCATTTTCTGATTCATTTATATCTTCTCCTATGTTAATTTCTTTATTTTGGTCACTTATAACTTCCCATTAGCCTTCAACTTTCTTCAAATGAACTACATTTCTTCGTGATCTCTTCCCAGTTATATCGTTTCGAACACTTATATCTCCACCTTTACTCTTTTCTACAGTATGGGAAGTTGGGTCATAATTTAGGCTAAGTTTATCTTTGACCATATTCTTAACGTAAACTTTATCCCCAGGCACTAGTTGACATTCACGAGCTCTTCTTTTCTTATCTGTATATTCTTTCCCAGTTTCTTTCTTTTCTTGGTCTCTGTCTCTGACATCTGAATCTTCTGGTTTATGTGGTTGTGTGATGTCTCCTGCCATAGGTATATTGTCACGGTATTGCAGTTTGAAAAATAATTCTGTAGGAGTTTTACCTGTAACACTATGCGGGGTACTGTTATACATAGTCAGATACTGTAACAAAGCTTCTTGCCAGTTTTTTCGCTCAACTGGCAAATTTTTTCCGCTTTAGAATGTCTCGGTTCTGACGTTCCACTTCTCCGTTCTGTTGAGGCCACTATGGTATCGTATTATGCAAAACTATATTCCTTTCAGTACAGAATTTTTTTTGAAGTCCTCGCTGCAGAACTGTCTGCCATTATCAGCTGTTATCGTCATCGGGTTACCAAGTCTGCAAAAATCTCTTTTAGAGATTTTATTATGTCGCCACTGGTAATATTACGACAAATCTTTACCTCCTTGTATCGACTGAAATAATCAACGATTACTAATATGTAATCGCTGCGTGGTAAAGGGCCCAACAAATCAATACAAGTATCTACCCAAGGTTCACATGGTAATGTCCGTCGTTTCAATGGGTTTGGAGGTTTTGGAGCTGATACTAATGTACAGCCTTTG
This sequence comes from Cerastis rubricosa, assembly GCA_949152445.1. Classification (NCBI taxonomy): domain Eukaryota; kingdom Metazoa; phylum Arthropoda; class Insecta; order Lepidoptera; family Noctuidae; genus Cerastis; species Cerastis rubricosa. Next base: position 7,419,190 of record OX424542.1, on the reverse strand, counting down.
CAGCATTTGACCAAATTCTCGGTTTCCTTGTCATGTCTAGGCCACCATACTGTGGTTCTTAGTCTCACCTTCATTAGGACTATTCCTGGGTGTTCTTCGTGACCAGCTGTCAGAACCTGACTGCGCAATGTTTTTTGGAATAACAATTCTAGTGCCTCTCAATAAAACTCCGTCGTAAAAGCATAATTCGTTTTGGAAGATTTTGTAATTTTTTTTACCTCTTCATCCCATTTGTTGTTATAAAGGCCTTCACTTACTTTTAATATATCGTTGTCTTGTTTTGATGCCTCCATAATTTCTTTCAGTGAAACAGCTATTAGCCTGCTTCCTTCAACAACTTGGTGTATATAGTTTTTAGACTTGTCCTGTGACGTTTTACTTAATTTACACAATCTTGATAAACTATCTGCTATATTTTCTTTGCCAGGCTTGTATATTACTTTAAATGCATATGCTTGAAGGCGTAGTATCCACCTTTCTATCCTTGCACATGGTTTTGATTTAGGACCGAATATAACCTCTAGTGGTTTATGGTCGGTCACCTATTCAAACTCTTTTCCAAACAGAAAAACATAAAAATGTTCCACAGCCCAGACCAGAGCTAAGGCATCTTTTTCTGTCTGGCAATATCGCCTTTCAGTCTGTTTGTGTCCGGTGACCATACGCAATAATGCGAGGTTCATGATCATTAATTTGAACTAATACTGCTCCTAGTCCTAACGGACTAGCATCTGCTATTACTATAGTCCGATCTTTGACGTCATGGTATCCTAGAGTAGGAATATTAGACAAGGCCAATTTTAATTCGTTAAATGCAAATTCCTGTTTACTGCCCCAAAGACTTTAATTCTGTGGTTTTGGTCTGTTTCTTCTTATGCAGTTCTTTTAATGGTTTTGTAGTTGTGGCTAAATTAGGGATCCATTTTCCAACATAGTTGATTAATCCCAAGAAGCTCTGAAGCTCACCTATATTCATAGGTGGACGAAATTCTTGACTAGTTGTCACGTACTTATCTAATGGTTTTACACCTCTGTGATAATTCGTATCCTAAAAATTGAACCTTTTCTTCTATGAAAATGCACTTGTCCTTTCTCAGTACCACATTATTTTCTTCTAGAGTTTTAATTACTGATTCTTATCTTCGATCATGTTCTTCAAATCTTTTCCATATACCAAAATGTCATCTATAAAATTAATAGTGCCATTACATCCCTCCCAATAACATTCGTTCTAGGGTTTTTTGAAAAATTTCCGGGGCACAGGATATTCCAAACATTAGCCTTTTGTATCTGAACAGGCCTTTACTTGTAATAAAGGTTGTAATGTGTCGAGAGTCGGGATGTAATTCAATCTGTTGAAAAGCATCTTTTATGTCCAGTTTTGAAAAGTACTTCGCACTTTAAATTTTTAGATGCTTGTCCATATTGGGCAATGGGTGATTTTCAGGTAGAATTGCTTTATTTGTCCCGCCTCATATCTATGCAAATGCGAACATCTCCAGTATTTTTCAAAACCGGCACTATTGGTGATACCCAACTTGAGGATCCTTGAACTTCCTCAATAATGTCTTTCTCCAACAGTTCTTTTTTTTTTTTTTTTTTCAACTTTTTCTTCCAGTGGTATGGGGGGATCCTTCTTAATGGTTGAGAAACTGGTTGTACTTTCTCATCGGTTGGTACCTCCACTAAAACATCCTTGAATTTGGGAAACTCTGTCTTAGTTTCCATTTGGTCGATTTCTAATCCAATTTTAAGAAAACCATAGCCATGGTAGTTTCTTTCCCAAGCAGATCTCTGGTTCCATCAGCGATGACGTAAAAAGTTGCATTTTCTGATCTACCAGCGGTTTTTATATTTGCGTCAAATGATCCTTTTAGGTCAAGGGCTTCTTACTTCCATAACCATAAAAAGTCTTATTGCAACTGTTTGGTTACGTTACCTTATTTTGTTTCATACTGTCCCAGGTTTTGTTTGTGATCAAGTTGCATTTACACCCAGAGTCTTCTAACATTTTAACCTTCATTCCGCCAATATGGCAATCTAATACACTGTCATCATCGATTTTGAACACATATTGTATGTCTTCGGGCTCTGTTTGATCTATCTGGTTTGTGTCGTTTCTTTTGTTATCTCTTTTCATTTTTCATTTTATTTGTTGTTGTTTCCCTCATATTTCCTTTTATTCGTTCTGTCTCGTATCATTGTCCTGCAGAATTGTCTAAAATGTCCCTTAGGCCCACATTTGTGGCAATCTTTTTCTTTTGCTGGGCACTGGCTGTCTTGAGACGCGTATCCTGAGCTCCCACATCTTCCACATCCTGTGTTTCTTTTCCACTTCTTATCTTGTTTTCCTGTTATTCACTCTGTTTATGTTTTCAGTTGATGTGCTGCTTTCTCCGAATTCTTCTATTTTCGACTTACAGCTTCAAGAGTATTTGCTTCGACAATTGTAGTTGTTAGTGTTATTGCGTCTCCTGTTTGTATAATTCTCTTTCTAAGCTCTTTAGAGGAACACTTTTCTGTAATTTGATCGATTATATGATCGTCTTTGTCCTTAAACTGACATTTGTCAGCTTATTGCCAAAGCCGTACTAGGAATTTTTCAAAATTTTCATTCGCCTCTTGTTTTATCAATCGAAAAAGGTGACGTTCATAGATCTTACTTTGTTTAGGTAGAAAGTATGCGTCGAGTTTGGTTATAGCCACTCCGAAGACATCCACTTCATCTGCTGGTGATACATTTGCATCTGGTATATTATGGAATATTTCCTGCAATTCTAGTCCACCAAAATGTAGCAGCGAAGCACGTTTCTTCGCACTACTCTCAATTCCAGCAGCTTCCAGGTAGATAAATAGTGCCCGCTTCCAGCGTTCCCGTCTCGTTCCTACTGTTGAAGGTTCACCCTCACAATCAAATTTCTCTAACGTGAGTTGAGAACTCATGTTATTAATAAATAACCCTGGAACCATTATATAAAGGGTTTGCACTAATCTGCCCAGTTAAAATATTTGGCAATTTAATGACCAGTATGTACATCCAAAGTACCACTACTGTTGACACAAATTTTCTTTGATGGTTTGTCAATTTAATGACCAGTATGTACATCCAAAGTACCACTACTGTTGACCAAATTTTCTTTGATGGTTTGTCAATTTAATGACCAGTAGGTATATTCTCCTGCTGTTAGTCATTCTCTGATGACTTGTCAATTTAATGACCAGTAGGTATATTCTCCTGCTGTTAGTCATTCTCTGATGACTGTCAATTTAATGACCAGTAGGTATATTCTCCTGCTGTTAATCATTCTCTGATGACTGTCAATTTAATGACCAGTAGGTATATTATACTGCTATTACCGTCATTCACTGATGACTTGTCAATTTAATGACCAGTAGATATATTCTACTGCTATTTGATTTACTAATCATGTAGCACAAATCAAATAACTAAACACGAGGTCCCAGTTTCGACTCCCAGGTCAGGCAGTGTCACTGAGTTTCTCCATAAGGAACCTCCCTGGCGTCCGGTTAATGGTAACAGGCATGCTCAACGTAATTGGAGAAAACGTGGTTGCATCACACATCTCTGATTACCCCCTTGGGGAACACAAGCATGATGTTATGTTGCAAAACAATACATTAACGAACCACTTTTTGTTTCAGCCTTCACAAAATTATTTATTTACAGTTAATAAGTCCAATGAAAGATTCTAATGTATTAATATTTTGAATATTTCTTTCCGAAATACAGTTAATTATCTACCTGTAGCAGACTACCTTTCCTTTTTTTTAAAAAAAAAATTAAAACTTACGGTTTTCTCCTCGTCGCCAATGTAAAATATGCACAATTATCTACACTAATAGTTGACTCGCCAACACGCCACCGCACAGGCCGACAGTTCGACAACGACTCCCCGCCCCACTACTCGGACCGGTATTTATAAACGTGCGACGTGCGCGCCCGAGGCAACGTCACAGTACTGTAATCGGTTTGTAGTGCGATGTAATGATATCTACATACACTACAATTACAATACTGAGAGTATGCGTTAGGACAGTTAACGTAGCACATAAGTACGTTTTTTGATTGGACTTTATATATGTCTATAGAATAACAAAAATAAAACAACAGGTTATTCTAGTCCACGTTTCCTTTTATTTTTTCTTGAAAAGTTGTGCAGGTGTAATTTTAATAATTTCTTATTTATTTTAGACGTTTTATTTATTAAAAAAATTAATTGAGATTTTTACCAGGGCACATGTAACAAATACAGCATGGTCAAAAACATCTTCGGAGATGGTAGATCTCTTTCTAGATATAAGGAGTATCGTAACAGAAAATCTTCAATATTTGTCAGGAATACTTTGGATACACTCAGACACAAATCATTCAGCACTTTAAGAGTGTGTCCACAATTTCAATATTTACTCAACCCTAATATATGAGGCAGCTGTTATGCGCTTATAGGTCTATGGATTCTTTTAGTTTTTGGATAACATAAAAAAAAAAACGTAAAATAATATTCTATTATAACTTAATTCATAATTTTACTGTACAGGATGCAGGAAAAACCTTCTTATACTATAAAGTTCTTGAAACTTGTTTTTTTTTTCTATATTATTTAATTTCCTTTAATATTTTTCTTTTGTTTTTCTAGTTAATAACATTGATCAATCCACGTAAGAATTAGGGCGTAGTAGAAACTTCTTCTTAGTTCTTAACTTGCGTCATAGATGGCGCTGTAGTACTTTTTGTTCTATGGTGCTGTAGTACTTTTTTAGTGCCGCTACATAAATATGTCTTCGGATTTTCAAAAATCCTGACCGTTTCATTTCGAACTCTTTTGATTGTCTTAAATAAACTGTGTGTATAAAAATATTGATCTAGTTTACGTCAGTTGATCCCATAAAAAGGGATTTTACGTTCTTTTTGAATCTCTTTAAAATCTGTCTTTTTCCTTTATTCTTCTGGTAAGATTAGAATCTTACCAGAAGAGATTAGAGAAGAGTGAAGTGATTTTTGAGTTCTTAACTTTAAGTTTGTTTAATTCGTCTTGTGCAGTTTTTAATTCGTCTTGTGTTGTTTTTAATTCCTTTGTTAAGGATTCAATCGTTGATTTCATCTGGTCATTATCATCTTTTATAATGGTGTTTTCTCTACGACACTCAGCCAAATGTTTTTTAAAGCCAAATCCTGCAGTCCGTTTTCTTCTTGCTTTTGAATTATTAGCTTGGCTTTTAAATCCTTCGACCTGAAAGATCCCAAATAGGTATAAAAAAATGAAAAGGAAAAAATAGGTCGATTTCGAAATGTACTCTCGCATCAGGAACGGCATTTTTTTATTACATACATACATATACAACATCACGTCTGAAATCCCCGCAGGCTTAAACTGAGGTGTACCTTATAGTACAACCACTTAATTTAAAGTCCCATGTAATACGGCGAGCCTATTGCCATCAACCGGGCAAAAATCCAGACATCGTGGCTGCTACTGAGAAACCCTTGAAGAAAAAACCCAATAGCACATTGCCCGGCCCGGGAATCGAACTCGGGACCTTTTTTTAAATGGATAAATGAAGTTGTTAATTCAAGATAGTTTTACAAAAAAACGATTTGTTTTACGTGTTACCTTGCCATCAAGTATATACTTTAATGTGTCATCATTTGCATTAGTATACAAGGTTATTTCTTCAATGAGACCCTGAAACAGTCAAAATATTTTATTAGTTAGATATTTTTTTTCAATTCGAGAAAGGACGATTCGACACCAAAAACCAAATAAATTAATCCAAGCGTCGTAGCGTCGGGGGTCCGCTTTCTTTTGTGCGTTTGTTCAGCGGTCTATTTAACTGTTGTAAAGCTTTATAGTAATAAAGCTTTCGTCAAAACTGTTGTATGTCGTTGCAGAAAAATAATTTAATTGCAATTACCACTAAATTATAAAAAAGCCACGAGACCAAAGCCTTTTATTCGAATTATCCTGATATCAGCGATTTACGAACACCAATTAAACACGAGACATTATTTACAAAACGACCAAAACGACAAAAGACCCCTTCTTTTGGCTCAAATGATGCACCAACATCCTGTATGTTGAAAACACCTTAAACCTAGAATAGAATTCATTTACTCACCTCAAAATTAAAACCACGCTCATTTAATGAATAAGCCAATCGGATCTTCATATCTTCAGTAAGAACCACGTCTGGACGTTTCAAGAGAGACAACGTTTCGTAATGCTTTCTGCCGTTCACGTACAAGTCTGCTGTATCATCTCTGACATATAGGACGATTTTGTTCCATACCTCTTTTATATCCTCAAGAAACATGAAAGAAATTGAATTGGATGGTGAAAACAATTCAGTATGCAGAGTGACTCTTGACAAGTCTTGCATTATATTTTCCGTGAATAAACTCATGACTGTACGATTGTTTTGGGTAATGGAGAATAGGCATGATGCGTAATTGGAGAACGATTTGAAACTGGCTGTAACGATGAATGGGGTCGATAATCTTACGCCAACAAGGCCTGTGGCTCTAGGATCTACTTCCACAGGCTCTCCACTGGTAAACTTGTATGATGTCATGTCAGGAGTGTAGGAATCATACACCATTTCTGCATCATGCGGTAATATTAGTAGTTGATGTTTTACATCTGGAAAAAAAAGTGAAAAGACTTGCTTTTATAATCTCAATTATTGTTAATGAGAGGAAAGTTCATTAGAGATTTAGGGAGCTCAATGACGATTACATACAGAAAAAAAGGAAGATGTGCAATGTACAGAAAGCGTCCTTATGTGCTAACCCCTCTGCAGTCCGGGCGAGTACGCCAGGGGGTAACTACTTAATGACGCTGTCTGTACATATCACATTTGAACGTAAAATACGTTTATTTACGTTCGCACAAAACTAATGGTTGGTATAGCCACGGGAGCTTTTTGGTGGTCATCAATATTAAATAGAGTATCATACTTATAGTCTATTTACCTGTTTGAATTGTATGTACAAATGAAGGCAGAAAGCCGCTTTGAGCTGGAATCCCAGGTGGTCCTGGTGGTCCTGGTGGTCCGGGAGGACCTCTTACACAATCACATTTGCCAGGAAGTCCTTGTGGCCCAACTACACCTGGCGTCCCAGGGTCACCCTTGAAACCCCTTTCGCCTTTATCGCCCTTTAACTGAAAAACAGTTTACTTTACTATAGGTACTTAGCCGAATTTTAGATTCAAGCTACAATTTTACTTGATTTGATCTTTGATTACGATTAGCCCGAAAATCTTACCCACCATTATTATCAAAGAGTATCATGTTACCCAGTAACTGAGTTTACCCCAACATGGTAGGAAGAAGGGTGGCAGAAAATTTAGGATCTTTCTTTCTTCGTTTCTAAAAAAAATCCGCAACATTTATAAAACTCACCTTGGATAAATCAATTTCTGGTGTACTTCCTTTTTGACCTTTTAGCCCCCTATATCCTGGTGGTCCCCACGGTCCCTTGATTAGAAAAATAAAATTAAAATTTGAACCGTTATAAAATACAATTTTTTTTGAATGCTCGCGCCAGTATCCAAAAAATAAGGTTGGATTTTATCTCCTGCAACCCGGTATACGTCGTTTTGTGGGAATACAACTTCAAATAATCTACGCAATGTTAGCTTGGTAAGGGTTCGATCAATAACGGTTTCCATAAACAAAATGTCTCAATATTGCACTTCACTGTAACCCGAAATTCAGAAAATTGTTTTGGCTAAACGCTGTAATCTAGCTAGATTGCAGCGTTTTACCGCGATAAGTGGAAGTTATAGCGGTTTTACGTCTTTTTATTTTGGTAAAACAATGCAAGCTTAATGTTTTACCTTACAAATAAATATCTGTTATAAAGAGTACAGAGTAGTAGGAAAGTTAATCTGTACAATGTCGGTATCTACAATATCTTGAATACATGTAGTTTTACTTCTCATTTGAGTCAATTTAATCGGATATCCTTACTGGATTAAATTTGGTAACGAGTTAAAGATGTAAATTATAAACTCGTTTTTCTCAAATTTACGTTTTACAGATGGCAACGTTTTGACCTGACAGTGTTGACGGAAACATAAAAAAAAATAGCCTATAACACTCGGGGATATCTATTTTCCCAATATTTGTGAAGTAGGGCGACGTGTGAGGATTACACTGTTAAACATGGATTTGTTTCTAATGTTAAGAAAAGTCAGGACGTGGTCTTCGAGGCCGGTAGTGCTAGATGCACGGACTCTGTATCATACCTATACGTCTAAGGTCCGATTTCACCAATGGCGTCGTAATCCAAAAATAACTTGTCCAGGGATAAAATTATGCGCAGCGTTTAATCTCAGAATAACCCATAGTGCGTTTCACCACTTTATAATGACAAAAACTTAATCCTAGTATAACTATTTTCTGATAACTGTTTTTTGTTTATCTGTGGCGCGTTGGATGTGAAGTGATGAAAGAATGAATGTGAATGTTAAATAAAAAAAGTTACATAGATTATAATAAGACACCCCCAGTAAGTTATTAATAATACTTAAGATAAATAGGTTTGGCGTTTTCTAAGAATTCAAGGACCTTTTTAATTTAATTATCCTTGGATGTGTCAATGTGTTAGTGGCCGGTGTCTTGTTATTTTTTGTTCACCATTTGTTGATAAGGGAAGTAAACAGATGTAGTCATCATGTGCACGGAATTTTGTTCTAAAAATGAGCAGATTTAACTTTTGGTAATCATCATCATCATCAGCCTATAATGTTTCCACTGCTGGGACACAAGCCTCCTCTCTATGAGAAGGAGTGGGCTGTAATCCACCACGCGGGCCCAGTGCGGGTTGACAGATGTCACATGTCTTCGAATTTTTAGTTCTATGTCTCCTCGCAATGTTTTCCTTCACCGTTTTTGAGGGCAGCGGTGAGGAAATAAATTACACAAAGTAATGCGCCTGCCTGGGTTTGAACCGACGGCTTACTGCTCGTAAGTCGGGGCATCCACTGGGCCACCGCTGCTTTCTTTTGAATAAAAAATCTGACTAATAATCCTGTTATACGTTCAAAATGGGTGGTATAAGAGTTAATATCGCATAACTTCGTTATTCTCAGGATAAATAGTTGGAGAAATGAAAACATGAGTATCTGAGAGTATGTAACAGCTTTAGCCTTGGAATAAAACTTTTTGTAGTTTGGTGAAATCGGGCCTAAATAAGTACCCTTAGACAGGGCAAATCAGTCTAAATGAAAACAATAAAGGAAAGTTTTCATAAAAGATTGTCGCGTATAGTTTTGAAAGCCTTAACTATTCACGCGTCAAGCTTTTGTGAACACTGTCCTGTATCGTTTTCATTTACCCCAAGACTTATTTTCATCTTTTCAGCGAACCTTTAGAAAAACTTGTTTAATAAAAAAAAAAAAAAATAAGTTTTGTCGTAATATTTTCTGACCACACATAATTTTCTCAACATGTTTTTCATATCCATGCTATTAACTGTTGAGAGGAGACGATCCTGGATGCAGGATAAAGTTATTTCTGTCATAAAATTGCATTGTTCTTTATGAACTCTTATTAAATGTGTGTGCAAAATTTGAGCTCAATTGGATATCGGGATAATTGGATATTGGGTTTAAATTTAGCTTCCAAGATTCGTGCCGAATACACATACAAACATTGCAAGTTAAAAAACCGGTCAAGTGCGAGTCGGACTCGCGCACGAAGGGTTCCGTACCATTATTTATAAAAAACGAGCAAAAATCACTTTTTTATGGGAGCCCTCTTAAATATTAATTTTATTCTGTTTTTAGTATTTGTTGTTATAGCATCAACAGAAATACATAATCTGTGAAAATTTCAACTCTCTAACTATCACGGTTCATGAGATACAGCCTGGTGACAGACGGACGGACGGACGGACGGACGGACGGACGGACAGTGAAGTCTCAGTAATAGGGTCCTGTTTGACGCTTTGGGTACGGAACCCTAAAAAAAGCTTGTAATAAATTCAATTAGACAAAATATAGTAGTTTGATGGTTGTTACCTGATTTCCCTTTTCTCCCTTAATACCAGGTTGTCCTTGATTACCTGGTCTGCCTGAAATTCCCAACTGCCCAATGGAGCCCTTTGATCCTTTGGGACCAGGCTGGCCTGAATACCCGGTGTCGCCTTTTACACCTTGTGGGCCTTCTCTTCCGTTTGGCCCAGGCATACCTATTTCACCTTTATCACCTTTCATGCCTTCAAATCCCTGTTGCCCAGGCATACCTATTTCACCTTTATCGCCTTTTACACCTTGCCATCCGCGCATTCCAATAGGCCCCATTGGACCTTGAGGTCCTTCGGGTCCTATAGGACCTGGTTCACCTTTATCGCCTCTATTCCCTTGCTCGCCGTTTAGTCCAATCTGCCCCTTCGAACCTTTTTGTCCAGGGGCACCTATCAGACCTTGTTCACCTTTATCTCCTGTAAACCCTGGCATGCCCGGTATTCCAATCTTCCCAGTCGAACCTTTTAGTCCTCTGACACCTGGCCGGCCTTCTTCGCCCTTCTCGCCTTTGCCACCTGGCCGTCCGGGCATCCCAATAGGCCCTATTGAACCTACTGGTCCTTCGGGTCCTATAAGACCTTGTTCACCTTTATCGCCTCTATTCCCTTGCTCGCCTGGTAGTCCAACATGCCCCTTTGCACCTTTTTGTCCAGGGGTACCGCTCAGACCTTCATCACCTATATCTCCTGGATATCCTGGCCTACCCGGTAGTCCAATAACCCCAGTCGAACCTTTTTGGCCTTCGTAACCTTGCCAGCCTTGATCCCCCGTTTCACCTTTTTCACCTGGCCATCCGCGCATTCCCATAGGTCCTCTCAAACCTTCAGGTCCTTTGGGTCCTATAAGACCTTGATCACCTTCATCGCCTTTTTCCCCTGGCGCGCCTGTTAGTCCAACCTGCCCTCTCGAACCTTTTTGTCCAGAGGGACCTCTCAAACCTTGCTCACCTTTATCTCCTGTATACCCTGGCATGCCCGGTATTCCAATCTCCCCAGTCGAACCTTTTTGTCCTCTTTCACCCGGCCACCCTTGATTCCCCACACTTCCTTTTACACCTGGCAGTCCGGACATTCCATCAGGCCCTATCGGACCTTCAGATCCTTCGGGCCCTATTAGACCTTGTTCACCTTTATCGCCTATATTCCCTGGCTCGCCTTTTATTCCAACCCACCCCATAGAACCTTTATGTCCAGGAGTACCATTTAGACCTTGTTCACCTTTATCTCCTTTATGGCCTGGCATGCCCAATCTATCCTCCCCAGTCGAACCTTTTTGTCCTTCGTGACCTGGCCTACCTGGATCCCCCTTTTCGCCTTTCCTACCTGCCTCTCCAAATCTTCCAGTAGGCCCTATCGAGCCTCTAGGTCCTTCGGGTCCTATAAGGCCTTGTTCACCATTATCGCCTTTATTCCCTGGCTTGCCTGGTATTCCAAACTGCCCAATTGAACCTTTTTCTCCTTGGGGACCACTCAAACCTGGATCACCTTTAGGGCCTGTGTCTCCTGGCATGCCTCGTATTCCCAACTGCCCGTCCGAACCCTTACTTCCTGGGTAACCTCGCCCACCTCGATCACCTTTAGAGCCTGGCATGCCTTGTATTCCATGCTGCCCAAACGAACCTTTTGGTCCTTCGGGACCTCTCAGACCTTGATCACCTTTATCGCCAGAGCCTCCTGGCATGCCTGGTATGCCTAACTGCCCCTTCGAACCCTTATCTCCTTTGAGACCTTCGTAACCTCGATCACCTTTATAACCTTTATAGCCTGGTGGCCCCATTATAGGCTGAAAGACGTTTTGTCCTGGAATCCCAGGCGGTCCTGGTGGTCCGGGAGGACCAACACAATTACATGTGTCAGGCAGTCCTTGTGGCCCAACTGCACCTGGCGTCCCAGGGTCACCCGTGATGCCCTTTTCTCCTCTATTGCCCTTAATCTGCAATAAAGTTTCCTTAACAATTTAGATAGCTGATTCTTAAAATAATGTTTTTATCATAATAATATTTGCCCTACATCTGTGTTAGGGATCTGAGACACTTGCGCGAACCCACTTGCGCGTAAAGATATTTTCAGGTATGAGCTTTTGCGCGATTCGACATTTGCAGCCACTGAACACTTGTGCGACTTAATGGCCTGTGATTTTTTTACAGACAGAAGATAACTTCACATCTGATATGTAATTAAATTAAATTTTATTCACAAAAAAATTACATTGTGTTTGAAATGATAATAATAAAGTAAAAATTGCAACTGATGAAGCTACTGAAGGTAACTGAAACTTTTAGTAACGCCATTAGGATGGAATTTGGTGTGGACAAATGTGCAGTCATGCATGTGAAGCGAGGGGAGATTACGGAATCCGTGGGAACTCAACTCTCGGATTCCGTACACCTAAGATCCCTCTCCTCAACAGAAACCTACAAGTATTTGGGTATGTCGGAAGCATTAGGTATCAATACTGCTGTCATGAAACAATCGTTGAGGGAACGTTTCTTTGGCCGCCTGAATAAGGTACTAAACAGTCTTTTGTCAGGCGGAAACAAGGTGCGCGCCTTCAACGGTTGGGTCATGCCGGTTTTGATGTATTCTTTCGGCATACTCAAATGGACTCAGACGGAACTTGATGCCCTGGATAGGAGGGTCCGCGTACTGCTGACCGCAAATCGGATGCATCACCCACGGTCGTCGGTGATGAGACTGTATATCCCGCGGAAGTGTGGGGGTCGTGGCTTCTTAAATGCTAAGACCCTGCACAATCGTGAGGTATGCAGTCTCAGGGAATACTTCCTAGAAGCCGACGTGGGGATACACCGAGATGTGGTCTCAGTGGACAAGGGCCTTACCCCGCTCTTCTTGGCTAACGAGAACTGGCGCAAGCCTGTAGTATTAGACACTAATGATCGCAGGGAGGTATGGCAGGGCAAGGAGCTTCACGGGCGCTTCTACCGGGCTCTTCATGGCCCCGATGTAGATTTTCTAGCGTCCGTGTCCTGGCTACGATTCAGCAACCTCTTTGGGGAAACTGAAGGTTTTGTCTGTGCGATTATGGACGAAGTTATGCTGACGAACAACTACCGGAAACATATTATGAAGGACGGTACGGTTGACGTGTGTCGGGCATGCCACCGTCCGGGAGAATCGATCCGACACATAATTTCTGGTTGTTCTCGTCTGGCTAACGGAGAGTACTTGCATAGACACAACCTCGTTGCTAGGATTATCCACCAGCAACTTGCTTTGAAATACAACCTTGTGGAATCAGAAGTGCCGTACTATAAGTATGCGCCCGACCCAGTTCTCGATAATGGTAATATCACGTTGTATTGGGATCGACCTATCGTCACTGACAGGACTATTGTTGCCAATAAGCCTGACATTGTGGTGATAGATCGATTGGAGCGTCGCGCAATGATTGTTGATATTACGGTCCCACATGACGAGAACCTCGTGAAAGCAGAGAAAGATAAGCAATTCAAATATCTAGATCTGGCTCGCGAGGTTGTCGACATGTGGGATGTGAATACAGCAGTCATTGTGCCGATAGTCGTGTCGGCCAATGGCTTAATTGCCAAAAGCCTCGACCAACATCTTAGTAGGCTTTCGCTTGGCAGCTGGATCAAGGGCTTGATTCAGAAAGCAGTACTTCTGGACACGGCACGTATTGTCAGGAGGTTCCTCTCTCAAGAGCCCTGACCACCGGTAGCCCGGACCCTGTTCCCGATGCTGGTGGGCTACTATTTTTTATATTTTTAAATGTTTTTTGTAAAAATATTTAAAAATGTAAAGGATGTGTAAAGAAAATGAATAAAGAGAAGTAAAAAAAAAACAGTCGATATTAAAGTAACACAATTAAAAACATAATTATTATCTCACTTCAAATCTAAAACTAAAAAAATGAACAAAAAAAATTAAAAATCCAATAAAATTATTTAATGTCAACTTAATTATATAATAATAGTTCAATCTTAGCTTAATATAAATAACTGTAAATTAGTCATTTAAAAATATTAAGTTTATATCATACAAAAGGACAATAATATCATTCGGCTCAGTAACATAAGTAAGGTCTTAAGTTGTTTGGGGAAAAACGCATGGTCACAATATTACATGTCGTCAACGGAGTCATTATCATCCTATATCCAGTAGTGGACGTCTTTCGGCTGAAAGCCGTCCACTGGTGGATATAGACCTCCCCCAAGTTTCGCCACATTGACATAACATGGAGGGTTTTGCCATAATCGCCACGCTTAGCAGGCGGGTTGGCGATCGCAGTACCGTTGTCACAAAAGCACAGAGAACGCTGCTGCCCATTCTCTGGCAAGTCCCTAAGTCGCCTCTTACGACACCCACCGGAAGATATGGGATAGTGCTATTCTTTCCGTCCTATACTACACCATACAGAGCATCAACGGAGTAGAGACACTTATTCAGTAGAAATGCTTGAAGTTTGATTTTAAATGAAGATGTCTAAATTAAGCTTTTTAATTGTAATAGTAACTTATTGAATAATTGCACTGCCAGATATTGTGAACTATGCTTAACAGTGTTGAAATGAGGTCTTATCTTATTTCTCAAATCTTTCCTACGTGTACTCCTTGACCAGTCTTTCCTCATCCGTCTCATTCATGCATTTAGTCAGAAGGACTAGAACGTAGACACTGGGTACTGTAAGGGTGTTTAAATCTAAGAAATGTGGACGACAACTCTATCTATATTTCCCAAAGAGATTGGGAAATATTGATAATAGTACGTATAGCTCTTTTCTGAAGGACAAAATCTCGTTGGCAGTTATAATTATAGCTGTTCCCCCAAAATTTAATGCTGCATCTTAATTTAGACTCAATTAGCGAGTGGTATACGATTTTTAAATGTTTTATTGTCAATTTCGTTCCTAATGGTTCTTAACGCATAACACACGGAAGATATAGATGCATCAATGGCGGTTAGTTCCTTTTTCCAATTTAAGGAGACATCTATGTATACTCCCAAGAATTTATTTTCTGTCACGACTTCAATATTGTCGTTATTAAGTATTATTTCCATGATGTCTTTATTTTGAGCAGTTGTTTTAAATAAACTTACCTTAGTCTTTGTTCTATGTATTATTTTTTAACTTATTTACAGTAAACCATGAATAAAGAGATACCTTTATTCATGTAGAACTGGGAAAAAAACTTTTTTTACCAGTTTTTTAATGTCATTTGCCCCAATAATGGCATTCGTACCACCCGCAAAAACCACAAGTTGTATGTCTGGTAGAATTTTGTTTATATAATTTATTAAGTTATTGGTAAACTAAATAAACAATATGGGTCCTAGTACCGATCCTTGCGGCGCACCGGCACTAATACTAAAAAAGGATGATGAATAAGTTTGTCTATATCCATCTTGTATCTCAATGATTTCTACAAACATTTTTTTTTTAGGTGGGATAACAGAAGTTGGGAGGCTTTGCCTCTCACTCCGTATTAATTTACTTTTGCTATATGTAAATTGTGATCAACAGTAACAAAAGCTGAGCTCAAATGTAGAATACACCAGATAGTCTCATTTTATTTATTTATTTTATTGATTACATCATTAACAAGAGTGTAAATAGAGTCTCTTGTGCCAAAATTTTTTTGATATCTATCTGTCTATACCCCACCTCTATATATCTCTTCTATGCAATACTTTGTTTTAGTTAATATGAAGTTATAGTCGAGTTTTGATTATTTTTTTGATAGCGTCGGTAGTAAAGTGATAGGCCTGTAATTTTTTGTCATCATCATCATCATCATTTCAGCCGAAAGACGTCTACTGCTGGACATAGGCCTCCCCCAACGCCATATTGACAAAAGGGGGTTTTGCCATAATCGCCACGCTTGGCAGACGGGTTGGCGATCGCAGTACGGTTGTTACAAAAGCACAGAGAACGCTGCTGCCCATTCTCTGGCAATCCCTTAGTCGCCTCTTACGACACCCACGGAAAGATATGGAATGGTGCTATTCTTTACGTCCGACACCGTACAGAACAACATTTTGAACAATTTTTTGTGAATAGGTATAATCTTGGCACGTTTTAACTGTTTCCGAAAAGTTCCCTCATTATCCCTAATTTCAATCGGAGTGGTATGAGTCAAACAAAGTTCATTTTCAACACGCTGTCGATTCTGCTGAAGTAAATAAATCCCTTACTCATTTGTATTTTTACTGGTAAGACATTTGTTACTAAAAAGTTTTGCTAGGGTGTTAGCTACTTCTTCGTGATCATCAAATATTTTGCCGTCAATTTTAAGTAGTAGATGTTCCGTATGCATAAATTTTGACCAGTTGGTGCAACTGTTATTTTTTTTGCCTTTCGTGATAGTTTCTATAAATTCTGATATAGTTTTTTTTGTTATTTACAACTCTAGTTTCAACATTATTACCATTATTAGCGCATAATACTATATTTCATTACGAGTTCGGAAAGCCTGTCATTGCAAAGAGGTCCGACAAATGTCTACCCGAGCCGAGGCGCAGCCGAAGGTGAGGGTTGACAGTCGGAACAAGTTGCAATGACGGTTCCGCACGTGTACTGAACGACTATTTTTAATACAGTTGCGAAAAAATAAGCAATTTAATGAAGAACATTTTTGGAAAATGGCGCCTACCGTAAAAAAAATATAAGCAGAGATTTTTTTTGTTTTCTTTACCCATTCTGGGTAGGCAAAGGGAATTATGCCCATACAGCCAAGTCTTCAGTAGATTTTTTTTATTGATATGAAATGAAAATGAAATGAAACCTAACCTAACTCATTGAATCAATTCATTAAATCTAATATTGAAACTAGTTAATATAATAGCTAATATTAAAATTAGTAGCTTCTTTTTAGAAATATTTACATGAATCATAAAAACTTCTATGATTTTTTTTTAGTAAAAACTCCGTGTTTGGTTTTTTTTCTTTTTAATAAACATTATTTTGACAGTTGGGAAAGAGAACGCACGAGTTCGGAAAAGGTAAAGAAAAAGCTTGAGTGTGTAATAGCCCACATCCCGAACGCTATATATCCCTGCAATACGCCACTTTTTGAGCAACTGTATTAAAAAAAGCGTTTCATTTTACTAGAGACTTTCACACCTTTGGTGACCACTTTAGTTTAGTACTCTTAACAAGATTCATTTAACGTTTCTTTTTTTATAGCTATTTTTAAAAACGTCCGAGATTTTTTTTATAAATTTATGAATTTCGGTACTATTCCAGTTGTGAGTCAATTCCCTGTTTAAAAATTGTGCCATTATTAGCACTCAAAACTCTTTTATTTATAAAAATATGCAGGTTGTAGTTACTTGACTTGCTTGTCAGAGATTTCAACCAAAATTTACCTAAAAGACCTTTATGTCCATGAGCCAAACCATTATGGTCTACATCACATTCCTTAACATAATTTTGAGGCAGAGTTGTTAAGATATTGTCGATGAATGAATATAAGTACTTAAAAAAATGTTCCAGCATTTTGTCCATGCGTGTCATAAAAAGTACAAAATTATTATCATAAGGACTACCATTACAACATAATAAATGTATAGACCAGTATCGACATCTTTAATACAACATATTTCAAAGCTTTCTATCATAGAAAGTTTGTTAATAACATCTATTTTTTCTACTGTTCTATCCACATGTCCCAGGATCAACCTACCCCCTCTAGTCTTTTTGCGTCTGGTGTTGTATGAAATCAGGTTATAGATATAAAAAAGAAATGGTTGACTTGTCCTTTAAAAAATGTTCACTTATGCAGTAGGTAGTCTACCCTGAGATCAAGAGACTGTATATAAACATCCAATTCATTCTTCTTATTAGTAATACCACACAAATTCTGGTGAAATATGTTGATATTTGTAATCGAGGTGTGATTATTTCATTCCGATTACTGTTTCTATTTTTAGCTTTATGTAACTAAAGTCCCCCATTTTAATACCTACGAAAAAAAATCATTATCTTGCTGTACTGCATTGGCACAAATTAGAGTATTTCAAGGTTCTAAAATTGTATTTGGCAAAGATTTAGGAACTGATTGGAAGTAATATGGTATAGTGCCCTTTCAGGGGATACTTTTAATATTACTACTAGTAAGGTTAACTTTTTCGGTCTTCCAAGAAAATTATGTTTTGCGCACTATATTATTACAGTATTTTGTGTAGTTGTTTCGATACTGAATTCGTAAAAATTCTCATAAAAATAACCGTGCCTTGATTATTGTTTTATTTTTATATCCAGTGGCAATAAATTGTACAAGCTTCAAATAATGAATGAAAAGAAATAATCACGAATAAAATTTATTTTTTATGAGTTTATGTATCTTGAGTTGAGTACATTTCCAACTAGTACATTTGGATATGACATTTTAAATAAATTATAATGTAAGGAGGATTTCATAGTAATCAGATTATAAACAAAATAAACAGAACGTTATACTTCCTAGATTTGATGTTATTTTCCTGCGTTTAAGTTGATGCAAGGTTATCTGCACACTTTTTATATCCGATAATAGATGTTGTTTGTAACGTAGTCTGTTTAGGTACAAGGTCAGATTTCTGTCAAAAGTTGTGCTTGTCTAGGGTTGCTGCAACCCTAGACAAGCATCAACTTAAACGCAGGAAAATAACATCAAATCTAGGAAGTATAACGTTCTAATTCTTACTGATAAACAAGAAAGCGATTTTTGTGTTTTGCTACCGCCGGTGTGAATTAGGAGCAGACTATGAGGTACTGTCTAATAATAAAACCGAAGGCACCCACAGAAGAAATAGTTAATTCATGTATTTCTTTATGTAAAAACTTCGACGAAAGAGACTTTGTAATAACACGTACTATCGATGACAATCTGATTACTATGCAAATCCTTCTTACATTATAATTTATTTAAAATGTCATATCCAAATGTACTAGTTGGAAATGTACACAACGCAAGATACATAAACTAATAAAAAATAAATTCTCTTCGTGATTATTAGAAGCTTGAACAATTTATTGCCAGTGGATATAAAAAAATACAAAAATCAAGGCCTGATTTCATACAACACGAGACGCAAAAAGACTAGAGGGGGTAGGTTGATCCTGGGACTTGTGGGTAGAAAAGTAGAGCGGTTGTTTTAGTTTCGATTTCTGGCATGGTGGTTTTAGATTTTTCTTCTTCGGTGTTTGTAATGTCGTTAGGTTTCAGCGGTAAAAGACAGAAACTATTGCGATTATTACTTGAAGAGTGGGCTAACTTGTAACTGTTTATGCTTAATTACAGACAGACTGGAAAGAAATAGTCTGTAATTATCATTGTATGTTAATCTTGAGTCAATACGGTAGCGATGAATTTTATCCTTGATTTTCGGTACGGGTCTCGACTTCAAGGTTTTCGGGGTTACTGTTAGAAACAGTTACCCCGAAAACCTTTTGGTTATTTTTTGCCACGTTTGTCAGTAGGTATTCGAAACTATTATCATCATAATTATTGGATAACTAGCAGATAATTAATTCATGCTGATAAATAATTTGATTTAGTTTTGTTATCAGCGACCCTAAAAACCATGAAAACGACTCCCACGACTTTTCATCGCCACTGCCGCTTTCATTTTGAAAAACACTAATGATTATAACCAATAAAATCGAGATGCCAAACAGCAATCATAACGATTTCCTTCCAGTCAGCCTGGAACTCCATACACAGTTGTAACTCAGCCCACCGCTCAAGTAATATCAGGGAAGCATTTATGTTTAGTCTGGACATACGGCAACTCGGCAACGAAGTAGGTTTACGCAAGTATCAGTCGCACAAATGTCTATTCGCGCATAATATATCGTCCATTCACGCAAGTTTCGAATTACCCAGTAACTGATTTTACCCACACAGTAGGAAAAAGGGTGGCTTATAATAAAGGCTGGGATTTTTGATTCTAAAAAAAGCTGTAACATTTATAAAACTCACCTTGGTCAGATTTTCTGGTATACTTCCAATTTGACCTTTTTGACCTTTTAGCCCCATATATCCTGGTGGTCCCCACGATCCCTAGATTAAAAACATAATATTACAATTTTGAACAATATTAAGTAATTAATTTATTTTACAAATATGGGTACATGGTGATAAATTAACAACAGCGATTGGTTCAGCCATATTTTACTAACAGGCATGCAAAAGTTATAGTTTGCGCTAAAACAATAAAGGCAATTATTATAAGATACATTAATGAGTTTTAAATTATAACTAATATAACCACCACCACTTAATGCCACTCAATCTACATATAAGAAATCTTTACAACAAACACTACACAATAGGAATTCGCTGACAGTATAGTGTGCTTTATGCGTTAAAAGCTTCGGAGCTGGTTTTTGAACAATGATAGCGCCTAGCGGCAATAATAGTTATTTCCTCAGATGTTATGGATATGATATTTCGGATCTGGAAACGGATATGGATCTAGCAATAAAATTATATCGGAATTTTACGAAACTATCCGAAACTTGTGAAATGGATACGGTAATGGTTACTTATATACTTTTATTTCAGATATCCGATAGTTTCGGTTACGGTTACGGAGCTCCATAACATCCCTGGTTATTTCCATTGCTTATGCAGCTCATTATAAAAGACCTGAGTTTTTTTTTTTTTTTTTGGGAAGTGCATCTCGCAGTTCAACCTAGGAGGTTGTCGTCTGCTTAACCGGACTATCCTGTGGGTGCCGTAAGAGTAAGGCCTCCAGCCAGAGCATAAAAACTTACAAACTAAGCGACTACACGCTAAGGGCACCCCTGTGGGGTACGAGCCTCGGCTCAGGGCGTCGCTGGGGGAGGACTGCAAGGGGACAGGCTGGATCTGAATGATAACATTGTTTAGGGGCTGATTTAAAACTACTGGCACAGCATCGCGGGCTGGCTCGAGCGAGGGTCGGGGAGGGCATGGATCCGGACGTCGCGACGGACCTCGACGGCGAGGTCGGAAAGACGGCGGTTTGTGTCTGAACTTTTTAAGAGTGCTAGTCTCTTTGCTACTCTCCTGGAGGAGGGTGATAGCATCACCGGGAGTGAAAGACCTGAGACATGCAGTAGCGCATTAAAACCGTTTTGGCGGGATGAAACATAGTTGGTTATCGTCGCGTATGGAATTACGTCAACCAGATTAAAACAACTCGGGTTCGACTGCACAATCACAGCTATTTCCATTACAAGGTATAGTTAAGCATATTTTAAATTACTTTGTCGCTTTACATTTATTATCTGTAATGGCAAAGAAAACGTGTGTAAATAAATAAGCAAATATATATATAAAGACTGGGAAGTGTTAATATTTTGTGCTGTTTAAATGAAGAATTTGGGGCATGCAACTATCAGTGGATTTAAGCCTTAACATCGCCCGTAAACAGCTTTTCTAGGCTTTTAAAACTGTTCCTCGTTTGGTTGAATTTCACCAAAATATTATGCCGTGACGTAAGTGGGATTCTACTATTCTATAATAAGCAGTAAGAAGTGCATGGGGGTAGTGAATGTAGAACGTATGCGGATTTACTAATTCTCTTACATCAAGTATCAGTGTTTGTGCTTTCAGCCTTTCATCAGTGCCGGAAATTTTGTATTTTCTACTTCTTCTACAACTTCATTGTTGTAGTGTATGTTAGGGCTAAGGCGGGGAATCCACTGACTAAAATAAAATACTAAATAAAGGGCACTGAGATGGTAGGTGTGTACCCGTACATACTTTGGTTTGTTTTCCAAGATTATGTAATAATCCAACAATCCAACCAAAGCCCTACAAAAACCAATGACCAAAATTGGTGCCTTTTTAGGGTTCCGTAGCCGAATGGCAAAAAACGGAACCCTTATAGATTCGTCATGTCTGTCTGTCTGTCTGTCTGTCTGTCTGTCTGTCTGTCCGTCTGTATGTCACAGCCACTTATTTCCGAAACTATAAGAACTATACCGTTGAAACTTGGTAAGTAGATGTATTCTGTAAACCGCATTAGGATTTTCACACAAAAATAGAAAAAAAACAATAAATTAAGGGGGTCCCCATACTTAAAACTGAAAACCAAAAAAAAATTTTTCATCAAACCCATACGTGTGGGGTATCTATGAATAGGTCTTCAAAAATGATATTGATGTTTCTAATATCATTTTTTTCTAAACTGAATAGTTTGCGCTAGAGCCACTTCCAAAATGGTAAAATGTGTGTCCCCCCCCCTCTAATTTCTAAAGTAAGAGGAGGAAAATTCTGAAAATATTCAGAATTGTAGAACGTAAAAAAAACTATCAACGAAAATTGGTTTCAATAAGATATGATGTTTAGTTTTTGAGATATGGGACTTTTTCATCAAACTGCAGCAGTAACTTTGTTTTTCATAAACATACTATGAAAAACCAATTTAGTTTTGCGGTTGACTTGAAGTTTACTAATTAATACTACTAACTAATGAATGACAGTTCAAAATATTGTTATTATATTGTTTGGAGCTATGGAACCCTGTGTGCGAGTAAGACTCGCACTTGGCCGGTTTTATCTTTTTAATAGTATAGTAGCAGAAAAAAAAATTGAGTGTTACCTTTTAAATTCGTGTAAAAACGTAATATTAAACATAGTATAAGTTTAGGTGCGTGCATTTGGTGAAATGTGGACAAATTTAATAACAAAAATAAATACAGACCTACAAATATAACACTTAGATGGTTCTTACCTGACTTCCCTTTTCTCCCTTAATACCAGGGTATCCTTGATTACCTGGCGTGCCTGGTATTCCCAACTGCCCAGAGGAGCCCTTTGGTCCTGCGAGACCTCCCGGGCCTGCATCACCCCTATCGCCTTTTCGACCTGTCCAGCCTTGAAATCCCTCTAGCCCCAGTATACCCAAATCACCTTTATGACCTGGCTTGCCTCTACGTCCATTTGGACCCGGCGAACCCATTTCACCTTTATCGCCTTGATATCCAGGCCATCCAGACATTCCATACTGTCCAACTGAACCTGCTAGTCCTTCAAGACCTATCAGACCTTGTATCCCTTTATCGCCTTTAAGACCTGGCCATCCGGGCCTCCCAAAATCTCCAATCAAACCTTCTGGTCCTTCGGGACCTCTTAGACCTTGTTCACCTTTACGGCCTTCATGACCTGGCTGGCCAGGTATTCCAGACTGTCCAATCACACCTTTTGGTCCTTCGTGACCTTCTAGACCTTGATCACCTTTAGGACCTCTTAATCCTTCCTCGCCTGGCAATCCATACGGCCCTATCGAACCTTTCGGACCTTCGGGTCCTATAAGACCTTGATCACCTTTATCGCCTTTAATCCCTGACGCGCCTGGTTTTCCAAACTCCCCAATCAAACCTTCTGGTCCTTCGGAACCTTTTATACCTTGATCACCTTTTTCGCCTTTCTTACCTGGCTCTCCAGGTATTCCAGACCGCCCATTGATACCTTTTGGTCCTCTGAGACCTACTGGACCTCGATCACCTTTATTGCCTTTTAATCCATAGTCGCCTTGCATTCCATACGGCCCTATCAAACCTTCCGGACCTTGGGGTCCTATAAGACCTTGTTTACCTTTTTCACCTTTAATCCCTGATGCACCTGGTATTCCATACTGCCCAATCCAACCTGTTGGTCCTTCGGGACCTCTCAAACCTTGTTGACCTTTATCGCCTTTATTACCTGGCTCGCCAGGTATTCCAGACTGCCCAATCACACCTTTTGGTCCTATGAGACCTTCATGACCTCGATCACCTATAAGGCCTTTTAATCCTTCCTTGCCTGGCATTCCATACGGCCCTATTGAACCTTTCGGTCCTTTAGATCCTATGAGACCTTGTTCACCTTTAAAGCCTTTATTCCCTGACTCGCCTGGTAATCCAAACTGCCCAATCAAACCTTCTGGTCCTTCGGGACCTCTTAGACCTTGGTCACCTTTATCGCCTTTATTACCTGGCTCACCAGGTATTCCAGACTGCCCAGTCACACCTTTTGGTCCTTCGTGACCATCCAGACCTTGATCACCTTTAGGACCTCTTAACCCTTCCCCACCTGGCAATCCATACAGCCCTATTGGACCTTTCGGACCTTCGGGTCCTATAAAACCCTGATCACCTTTATCGCCTTTAATCCCTGACGCGCCTGGTTTTCCAAACTCCCCAATAAAACCTTCAGGTCCTTCTGAACCTCTTATACCTTGATCACCTTTATGGCCTGTAGACCCTTGCACGCCTGGCATTCCCAACTGTCCCTTCGAACCCTTATCTCCTTTGAGACCTGTGTCACCTCGATCACCTTTATAACCTGGCATGCCTGGTATTCCATACTGCCCAATCGAACCTTTTGGTCCTTCGGGACCTATCAGACCTTGTTTTCCTTTATCGCCTGTATCCCCTTGCACGCCTGGCTTTCCCAACTGTCCCTTCGAACCCTTATCTCCTTTGAGACCTGTGTCACCTCGATCACCTTTGCTACCTGGCATGCCTGGTAGTCCTAGCGGCACAATAAGCTGTACAGCATGCTTTTGCTTAGATATTGTAATCTTCTCTTCTTTTTCTAAATTACTAGGCAAGGAATTTGTCTTCTCGTTCTCTTTCTTCCTCCCTACCTGTTAAACACGATATAATGAAATTGAGAGATTTTAATCAACATATCTGCAATAATAAAAAGGGCATGTTATTATAACGTAAAAAAAAATTGGTTCACACATGTTCGCCATAAACTATAGCGCGCTATGGTTTTTAACAGTAAAATTGAGATTTTATAAACATGTATAATTTCAATCTAATAAAATTGAATAAAAAGAAAGTGAATTAACCCTTAATTTTTTGAGACACAAAATCGCCAGAGTCAGGTGGAAAACCACCTGACTGGCGATTTTGTTTTTCAAATTATTCCGTTAATATGCATACTAAGTATTTGTGTGTCTATGTACTTTTTCCCCTCCCCCTCCACTATGCGCTTGGTCGCTGCAGATGTGCGCGTATTAAACATTATAGGTAATTTATATTTCGCGTGCGGTCCGTGAGACCGATGTAAGGTAGTTACGTTAGATTGGTTATACTGTATATTTTTGTTTTATAGGATTATAATGTCTGAATATTCTGCAAAAACTACAAACACAAGACATGTTCAATCTGATACCCTAACAACAAACGCAAAACAACTCACAACATGTGTTTTACATGCAAGAATCCGATTTGAATTGAATGCAGCCAAAAACGTGCTTTAATTTTTGTCGCAAATAGTAAAAGTTTGTGGCTTGTGATTTTGTACTAACTGGGCCTTAATCGTGACATATTAAAAAAAAAATAGATAGTATATTTCGAACTTGACGTAATTAAGTAAAACTATTGAGTTATACTGAAATTTCCTACTCAGATCTCAGATTTTAAAAGTTCCTAGTTTTTTTGCTATTTATATAATTGTGTTAAGTTTTGATTTTTGATAAGTAATAAGATCATTTCAACGCTCTGAGTGACGTTTCGTTACAATTATCAATTTTTGGTCGAGAAATTAAAAAGTTCGATTACTCTGAAATAACCCAGATTAAACCCCTTTTCGGGGTTAAATTTGTTGCAAGTGAGCTCTAGTATCACCCATTTTAAGGATTGCACCAAATTACCAATCCTGTATGTAAGCTTTATCAGTTAGAATTGATTTTATTTGTTTTTCAATTGTACGATGAAAAGCTCTCTCCAACTTATAAGTAACTTATACATTATAAATAATGGGAGCCGTGCAGAAAACACTATTGCAGACACACGAAAAAAAAAAATTAAAAAAAAATTAAAATTAAAAAAAAACTCCGAAAACTGTCGTAGCATCGGGGGACCACTAAGTAGACCGAGCACAAGCACAAAACAAGGCGGACACTGAAACTACGACGCTTGGATTAATTTATTTTTGGTTTTTAGACGTTTTTGAGTCAGGGATTTTTATTTTTTTAAGCCTTGACTGTCCCGCTCCTGCGCATAGGCCTCCCCCATTCGTTCCACTTTTCTCGGTGTTGCGCCTCTTCTCGCTAATTAACGAAAACAAGGAAAGTTCCCTTCATCAAAAAGAGCTGATGATCTTCAAACGGCTGACCAGTTTTTCACGAAACATAGCTAAAACACTCTCAATTAAAACACCTTTCAAACGAAACCAATTTTAACAAAATCGGTTTAACCGTTTAGGAGCTACGATGCCACAGACAAACACAGATACGCACGTCAATCTTATAACACCCTCTTTTTTGGTCGGGGGTTAAAAACGTGTAATAATTGTGAGCTTTGCTAGACATTTTTTTTATTGTACGTACCTCATTGCAAATATACTTTAACGACTCATCATCAGCATTCGTGTACAAGCTTGCTTCCTCAACGAGACCCTGAAACAATACATATTGTATAAGTAGTACATACATAAACTAACGACTTTTTTCCATGGGGGTAGGTAGAAACCACAGAACGCCACCTGCTACGACCCTTACATACTCCTTTTGCCTCGTCCACGTTCATACATCTAGTCATACACGGACGATAGTTGCGAGTACTACGCACTGACCTTTCTGAAGAACTTCACCAATAAAGGCCGTAAATATCCTTCTAGGGCGTTCCACATGAAAAGATAATTAATGCATTTCCTCACTATTAATTTGGTTTCTCATGTCTTGTTTATCACAACCATCATTCTCTTCTTTACATTAGCGTAGGCACCAGTATACTATTGTGAACAGCCAGACGAACCTTTTTACATCGACCGGTCGGTCACATCGTCGGTATGTACCTATACCACCAATCACTTTATTTCCCGCATTTATTCTCCTTTCCACATTTTTGTCAAATTTTCCATTTCTTGTACACAGACCCCCAAATATACAAACTCATTCACTTGCAGTGGTGCAAGTGAATGAGTTTGTATATTTGGGAGTCTGAATAAATGATAAGAGTGTAGACTCTTATCATTTATTTTCACATCACACACCGATACATCATCTTCTCTTTCAAACACGATAATCTTCGTCTTGTTTACATTATAATCATCCCTTTTCATATCATTGCAACAGTTGCAGAAGAAACAATTAAATGGGCTGTTTTTAAAATACGACAGAATTTTGTATGTGATTTGTATTATCATCCTAAACAAGTACTGCTTTAGAGAGATTCAGTTATTAGTTTAATTTAGTAATTCAAGAAAAAACATTCTGAAAGGATTTAAAAAACTTACCTCAAATTCAGCATCCATCGGTAATGAAAACACCATAATATCATCGAAAAGTTTTATCTTCAAAGATTTTGTCAGAAGCACGTCTTTACCATTTAAAAAAGAAAACTTTTGACTTTCTGGCATCTTGTTACAGTTTTCATAAAAAACTATTGTATTTTCTCTTACATGCACAATTATATTGTGCCATTTATTAGTAAAATCTCCGGTCCCTTTTTTGAAGTCTCCTTTCAATTGATATCCTAAATATGCCGAATATTTTGAATCTGCGTAAGTGTACAGATACATTTTCCATGACCAATCAATACAAAGCCTCATAGTCAAATGTTCATCTTGCTTTAGAGAGAAAATACACAACGGCAAAGATGTACGTAAAGGTTTAAACGTGAACATCAAAATGAATGGAGCTGATAGGTTTTGGTCAACAAGACCTGTTGTACTGGGATCCACTAGTATTGGCTTATTGACGTCAAACTTATAGGATAGTCTTCCAGGAGTGTAGGAGTCGTTTACCATTACCACGTGCTCCGGTGGTTGAAGTAGTGAATATTTTAAATCTATAAAACAAAAAGATAAAATTTTAAAATCGTCCTAAAGTAGATTTCGACTACAAATTTATTTGAGTGCAATTAGACAAATAGGTGGAACGATGTTAATAGTGGTCAGATTTTCCCAGAACTTTTTTATTAAGTTC
Organism: Cerastis rubricosa; assembly: GCA_949152445.1. Lineage (NCBI taxonomy): Eukaryota > Metazoa > Arthropoda > Insecta > Lepidoptera > Noctuidae > Cerastis > Cerastis rubricosa. The sequence goes on along the minus strand of OX424542.1, from coordinate 7,391,262 downwards.
CTAGAAAAGTGGGAAAAATAATAATTGACACTTGCAGTATTAGTGAAAACACAAAACTGTCTTTTATTTTTTCCTAGGAAAAAAAAATGTTTATTTAATAAACAGGACTCAAACCAGTTAGGTATCCTAAATTTTTGTAATTTTTGGTAACAGCCTACCTGTTACCAAAAATTACAAAAATTTAGGATACCTAACTGGTTTGGTATTATAAATACTACTATTAACTATTTTGTAAAAAGTTACATAATTATGTTTTGTTAAAAAAATACTTACTGTATTTTGCATTTGTAGTACTCCCGTACATAACGAATGCAAAAACTATAATATATCTGAAACAACAAAACACATTTTTAAAATACAGTGGTTGAAAGAATAAAACATAGTAAATTTATTTTTTAAGTTTTGTTTTGAGGAATAGTTGTAGCCTAAAAAAATTAAATCAAAATAAATTTGTTTTTGAACGTATCGATGTCCCCAAGCAAAAAGTCGGCAATAATAAAATCCAATTTTCAGCGAGCAGGAATATTAGTCAAATTAAAGCAATATTTTGTTACTTACATGTAATTTTGACGTCAATAGAGAAATATTTATAACAAAAACTTAACATTAATTGTATATTACCGGAAATTTTATAGGCAAAAAATTAAATGTTACAGTAAGCTTAACTACGGGGTTATTACAATAAACTCAAAAAAATCGTATTATAATTTACATCTATATTACGGACCTCTACGACAACGTGACGAATAACGTGTTATTCCAATATTGGTGGGTAATTTCAAATAGTACAGATCCAATAGGTTTTTACCCCCCCCCCACCCAAAAAAAAACACGTGCGTTCAAATTCGTGTTGGGGTAGTTGGTGTTTGTATTTTGCAAAAACATTTAATTATAATTATTTTATTGTTTTAATGAATACATATTATGTTTAAGATAGAATTTTTTTTTTAATTCTGTTTTTAATATTGTGTTTTTCAATAAAACGTTAATACTTCTGTTATTGGATATATCGACTAGCAATAACAGGGTTATCATTTTCAAACAATACTGCACCGTATAAATAGTCCGCAAGTTTCAAGACCGCTTGATGTGCATTAGATTGGAGTTTCAAATCCTAAGCTTAACATTTGCTTTTTGTCATGCATTATTATATTTTTAAATAAAGTATTTTTCTTTTATTAATATAAGAAAAATAAAATACTTTAAAAATAATATTTATTATTGCTATTATTCAAAAATAATTTGACCTTATTTTACTACAAACATTTAAATCATATTTACAATTTGATTTGATAATTAACAGTTATCATAATTTACATATTTTGGTTACTGACACTAACGGATCCCTAGTTAAGTGACATTTTATTTAAGCAAACCATAAAATAGGAAGCGCTATAAATATTTTAGATTGACATAAGTTAACAATATAACTCGAGGGTCTAAGATTAATTTTATAAAGTAAAAGTCATCTGCCTAGCCTTTTCCCAAACTATGTTGGGGTCGGCTTCCAGTCTAACCGGATGCAACTGAGTACCAGTATTTTACATGAAGCAACTGCCTATCTGACCTCCACAACCCAGTAACTGGGTAATACGATACCCCTTGGTAAGACTGGATGTCAGACTTTTAGCTTCTGACTACTCGTAACGACTGTCAAAGATCTACAAATGACAGCCGGGACCAACGGCTTAACGTGCTTTCCGAGGCACTTTATAAAGTAAAAGTAAATAATTTAAATAATTATAAATATTTTACAGAATTATATTTGATGAAAAATATTCATAATTATTGTGAGTATTGTACATGCTGCGCCAATTCAAAATGAATTAAGGGCAATAGAATATGGTGATTCATATTAAGAGTAATATGTAGACCACAAGAAACATTATTAACCGGTTTCTCAAAAACTTTCAACTAACTATCTATCTATCTGCTCTAACTACCTTTTATCTTATTTTTGTATATATGTAGAACAAGTAGTTTTTTTAATAAAAAAAATGTACTCACAATAGTTTCATTTTGAATTCTTATTATCTTTGAAATAAGAATTTCCTATTTTTTCGGGCATTTGAATGCGCACGCGTTTTATTCACACTATACCACTGAGATGCTGAACATAAAGTATGCTGACTGATTAGAAAAAGTATTAAGTTAATTACGCGACACTCTTATCATTTTTTTCATTTACGAAGGTTCACTTTAGGTTATCTACTTGATTATTCTTTATTATTATTCACTCGCCTAACGAGCAGCCATCAGACAACTGATACAGACCTAACATTATATTTTTTATATTAATGTTAGGTAGTTATGGCTATACCTCGCCCGTCAGCTCTAGATTAAGCTAAGTACATATTGTATGGCTGCATTCTAGCAACTAGATATCGTTAGCAAGCTCAGCGGTCGGTGGCCACCGGATGAGCCATGTTACGCATTGGATTTCAAAATATAAGTTTTTTTAAAACGTTGCCCCACACTAGGAATTTCACCTGTATCGTGGGTGTGGTTACAAAAATTTAAACTCATATACACAAACAGCCAGAACCGGAACAACTATCTTTAGGCTTTACAAATATTTGTTCCATGCGGGGGTCAAACCCGCGACACGCAGCGCAGCAGTCAATCGCTTAGCCACTGCGCCAGCCATGCCGTGGAAATCAGCAATACGTCTTTTTAATTTCATCCTCACTAATAATCCTGAGTAGTTATGTTTAGTGTTAGAAAGGTTTTCACACGCCCCGAAACCAAAAGTGGTGCAGCTGGTAGGGTTTCCTCCTAGAAATCCGTAGTTTTCGGATTTTTCCGTCGTCCAAATTCGATCAAAAACTTTGACGTAAATCTACAAAAGCAAAGGAAATCCTTCAAACCAAAATAAATATTCTTTTGAATAGCGTAAGTGCAAAAATCATCGAGTATGGGAGTCGAGGGCGGTTGTTAAGATCTAAACTTGCTCATTATAGCAATGTTTACTGTTTAGTTGATGACTCTGTATGAAATTATACAGTCTTATCTCTGTTCAATTCTCAGAACATAAAACATAGAGTAATGTCAATGTTAGAGAGTTCACGTTTTTTTATGATTAAGTATATCTATACAACGTGTAACATTAAATGCGCAAAACCTCAGACACCCCAATTTATGATTTTTAATTCAATTAACCTAATTCTGCGAGAAAAAAAATCATTAAAAAATGTAAAGGTTTTATGTGCTGTTTTAGTTTTTTGGAAATTCTGATTGTTTCTTTCTTTCTTTCTTTTTTACCCGCGTATGAGAAAATTTAAATTGGACGACAAAAAATTGTGTTTGTTTACTTATTTGGCGGGTTTGCGCACGTTATGGCTTGACCTATGAACAAATAGACAGGGCAACATTTTTAATGAAGATTTTTTGAAAAAATGTTGGCTATATTAAAAAGTTGTTCAATTGATTCTGCTCGTTATTCTGATCAAACTATTTTCAGGTTTTGCGCATTTAACGTTACACGTTGTATATGTATCTAGATAGATTGGATTGAGTAAAATAAACTGTATTAACTGTTAATTCAATTGATGTAGCTAAGTAAAGTAACTTTTAGGAAAAAACCGATGAAACGATTACGCCCTAAAAAGGACCAAAAAAATATTCCGGTCCAGTGCTTAGGCCCCGTTTGTTGCATCTAAATTTGTATCGAACAAACTTCGAAAAAACTTACTAAAACTGGTAACATCTCTAAATGTACCGTCTATGGTCCCCTTTTATCGATACAGTATTAAATTCTGCGTCTGTGGCACAAAGAACGACAATATCAGCCGTCAAAATTAAATGTCAAAAAAGTTTTAAAAGTCAGTTGTCTAATTTTACCGTAATGCCGTGTTGTGATTTATGTTCTCTGGTTTTAAAACGTAAATACTATTTTATTTATAACCCAGTGTGAATAGTGTTATATATTAAAATAAACTTCATTATTCAAGCTTTACGAATATCTAAGAATATCACGTTCGGGCCTCCAAATACGCCTAATTTTTTTTCAGGTAAGTCAAACGTCCGGGCGTACTTATACGCCTCGATCATTATTTTTTTGAAATTGTTGAAAAAATAGTTAAAAAAGTGGTCGTATTATGAAAATTACTTCAATTAAGTAATTATTAGTGTCTCCGCAAAATAAAACAGTAAAATAAAACGAAATCTTATCGAATTTTTTACGTAAACACGACAAAATCAGTAGGTATCGAATAGAATGCGAGGAGGGTTGATTGTTTTGGGTGATTGTGCTACTAAGAAAGTGCCAAAGTAAGGATATATGGGTATTAAAACGAAGCTTATATAGTCTAGTTTAATTATAAATAGGTTTTATTGATTCCAATTACAATTCTAATTGGTAAAACTTGGAATCTTATTGGAGAAACTGACATTCAACATATATTCTCAAGTTCACATTTTTTTCGAAATACTTATATCTAGTTGTCGTAATTAGTTTTTACGTAGTTAGATTCTGTATAGTTTCAGCTATACACACGTATTTTTTGTTTTGGTGTAGCTGCAATAGTTTACGAGAAAATAAGCTTTAAATGGGAAGTGGCGCGGGGGGCTTGCGCGGCAAAAACTTTCCATGCGCGCGCGGCGTGCGCGCGGGGTAGCCATGGCTACCGCGGACATTTCACCGGCTATTTCTACATACTTCATCAACAATTTTATAAATTTTATTTACCAAGTGTATCGAGTAATCCCGATTATTATACAGAGCTTTAATTGTGTGTTTCTGGTTTTTAAGTGTGTGTAAATTTTAATAGGATTGTTTTAGAGCAAACTGCAGCCTCTAAACAGCTCATTACTCTATAATCATGACGACGCCCACAAAAGTTGCAATTGAACCAACACCAAAAAAAATTGCACACGTAATCCCACTGTACACTGTAATGGTGATAAAAGACAGTTAAATCTTTATTTGAGAAAATGTCAGTATGTGGTTGATCGATTTAAGGGCAGTGTAGAACAAAATCTTTATGAGTTTAATATTTTTACGAGTAGATTGAAAGAGGATGCATGAGAGCTGCGCTCTTATCGGAACGTGTGTTACAAAGCTTTTTAGACTTTTGTAATATAAGCCAAAATATTCGCTCGTTATTAAAGTCGAAGGTGAATACAATTGATGATATGGAATTAAGACGTGCTAAGTCAGTTATCTACAACAATACGGCTCTATTTTTGAATAACCTCCCTGAAAATATGGTGCATATCGTTAGGCTTAAATCACCTACAACTTTAGAAGTAGCTTTAATCATCGTACTTGAGGAAGTAAATTTCTTAGATCAATATACAGGGTGTTTGGTGCATCGTGTGCCAAATTGAAATGGTCGACTGGGGGAGTCATCTGCTATCCTTTCAGACCCCTAAACAATTCTCATGGCCTGTGGATTTTTTTTATCGAGTTTTTATTGTTTTATTAAAAAAATACCCAAATTTTACATTCAAATACAAATTAAAAAAAAGTAAAAGTCGTAGACCCTGAATTTTAATTTTACTTGGATGTGTATTGTATTCCAGTACTTTTAAATTCAAAATTAGTGACATTAGCCATCTATTTTTTTTTTAATTTTCTCGCAAAGTTTCGGACTCAATTAAAACTGTTCATGTTGCAGCTATTTCCAAGGCTATAAAAAAAAACCAAATGCGACCGGGATCTTCCAACTCCCTCAAAAATTCTCTATCCTCAAATAAAAATAAAAATTGTCTATCCTCTTACTAGTGATGTGCCACATGCCATAAAAATCTTTTTACAACTTTGTGAATTCGCTAGAATTGTGAATCGAGTCACAAAATATTAAATTCCAAATTATGATTTCAAAACATATTTTTCCTTAAGTGATACCTGAAAAACTTATTAAATCTGTTATCTCACTCTTATAAGGTAAAATCTGTCTCGTATCTCGCTTTTGGGGGGAAGGGGGGTTCTTAAAAATAAAAAAATGCATTTTTAACATTTATTTAATAATTTTGTGTGACGATGTGTTCCCCAATGCGTGGATTGGTCGCGATAGCCCTATTGCATGCGCCACGGAAGTTCCGACTAGGGAGGTACTACTTCAATAGGGCCATCGCGACCAATCCACGCATTGGGGAACACATCGTCAAACATCATCATCTGCCTAGCCTGCCAAACACACGGGTGGTGTTTTAAACGCGGCCCGTCTAATCCTCGCCTTATTACCTTGCTTACACACATACAAAAAATCTCGAACGCTTATTCGACAATTTCTTATTCCCTAAACCATGTTAAGGGGTTTATTCTGAAATACTGACAAATTTAAACAACAAAAAAAGCAGTCTTTTTAGGGTTTCGTACCCAAAGGGTCAAACGGGACCCTATTACTGAGACTTCGCTGTCCGTCCGTCTGTCACCAGGCTGTATCTCATGAACTGTGATAGATAGCTAGTTGAAATTTCTACAGATTATGTATATCTGTTGCCGCTATAACAACAAATACCAAAAACAGAATAAAATTAATATTTAAGGGGGGCCCCGATGGAAACTCCGCTGCCGCGGCAAATTGTCGCTCAGCGGACAGACCTCCGGCGCGGCATGGAGAGAGCGACTGTCGCAACACCGTGCAGGGCACGCCACAATAGTGGCGATAAGTCCCCTCTTTGAGGAGTGGCTGGAGAGTCGCCACGGCGCCCTCACCTTCCGCCTGACGCAGGTCCTCATCGGACACGGTTGTTTCGGGAGGTTCCTGCACCGAATCGGGCGGGAGGAAACGCCCGGGTGTCACCATTGCGAGGATCGGCCGGAGGACACGGTGGAGCTCACTGTGGAGCTCTGCCCTGCTTAGGCTGAGCACCGCCGTGTCCTCGTAGCGGCGATTGGCGGCGGTGACCTCTCGCATCCGGCCCTGGTTCAATCCATGGTCCGGAGCGAAAGGGAATGGGAAGCCGTCGCCTCCTTCTGCGAAGCAGTCATGCTAGCGAAGGAGTTGGCGGAACGTGAGAGGGAGAGAACCTCACGTCCCAGCCACCGCGGGAGACGCCCCGGGCGTCGGGGGGCAACCAGTGGCCCCCAGCCACTGTAGGCGCGGGCCTGTGGACGGTGAGTAATGGGCTAGCTCACCGTTCGTCCGTCTTATGATGACAGACCGTGCCGACGGCGCGTTCGTGTTCCACGCGCGCCTCAAGGAGATGTCAGCAAATCGGAAGGGGTCCGAGAGGGCCGATGCCTGCCAGGGCTGCGGGTTGTTCGAAAGAGATACCGTGCCCCTGGAACGCAAAGGGCTAAGAAGGAACATGGATGGGTTTTAGTCAGTCAAGTCTGACACTCCCTTCCGCTCCGCCCAGAGCGGAAGAAGTCATTTGATGATTTCCCATCCTAAAAAAAAAAACAAAAAAGGGGGGGGCCCCGATACAAAAAAGTGATGTTTTTGCTCGTCTTTATAAATAATGGTACGGAACCCTTCTTCTTTTTTAAACGAGTCCACTGAAATACCAATATTGCACGAAGCTATAGACACAAAACCAAATCAAAGGACCATGCAAAAAATCGTCGCCACCCACCAACAGATTTCAAACATCCGGCGTAGGAATAGGGTTTTCATGCAAAACATTGTATTTTTTTTTGGAGCTTTTACTTTATTTAAGCTTATAATTATTATTTTTATCTATTCCACTAAATATCGCTGTTAAAGGTCAACGCACACTTGTAGTAAGGAACGCGTGGGATCACAATCACCTCGGCTGGTTGGTTCCTCCTTAACCAAGTGTTCACCCAACCTAAGGGTTCGCAAGTCGGTTATTCATCATAAAACCGTCCAAGCGTGGTCCTGTTTAAGCCAGATTTTCTTATCCTTACAAACCTTTACTAGTCTCAAGAGTAGAATGGTCAAATTTTATCAACATCTGTAGTTACTACGGCAATACAATATGCGATCAACCTTCCAAACACAGCTACGCGATAAGCTCATGTTAGGGACGGTTGCCAAGACGGCTCTATCGACTATCAAGAAACCAGAGTCATGCCCTCTGCTTAGCTGATAAGAGATATTCTAACACTGAATTATTAACTAACAGATCTGGGATGTTTCATCATAAGATTATCAAGGCAATGACGTGAACACACCTAGGGAACCGTTAGAACCGAAAATAAGCTATTCAGCTTGATAAGAAATTTATCCTTGATCGTCTGCTGTTTTTTCTTACCTATATGTAAATGGTGCTGGATGTGGATGGCGTCTTGGGTTCGATTCTCAGGTTGAGTAAGTGCCATTGGGGAACTTAGATTTGGTTGATGGCAATATGCTAGGCTCACAAGGAAAGAGCCACGTCAGTCACCAGGAGTAAGGACTTAGGGCAATTAAAAGGCCTTAGACTAAAACCACATGATTTTAAAAGATTAACCACGGAGTTTCTTGCTGTTTCTTCTCCATAGGAAACGACCAACCTGAACCGAGGACCTTTCTGTCGACGTTTTATATGCTATATATTTGTGAAATAAAATATATTGTTTTTTTTTACATTTTAAAAACGAACCTCAAATTCAACAATAATTGGTAATGAAAATACCACAATATCATCGAATGGATGTTCAAAGATTTTGTCAGAAACACGTCTTTACCATTTAAAAACGAAAAGTTCCGCGTTTCTGGCATCTTGTTACAGTTGTCGTAACAAACTGTCGTATTTTCTCTTAGTGCTCATTTACGCAGAAGCGCAGCGACGCGCCACTTTTCTCACTACATCAACTACAATCTTTCTCTCTTTTGGTACTATCAAAACTCTTCTTCCCATCCCCTTTTCCCCCTTGTACGTAACAGTAACGGACAGTACTTATTTCATTAATCCAACAGTCCGCGGTCACTAACTAACCGAAGGTAGAGGAAACTTCCAGAAGTTTGTTTTTTGTTAGTTAATTAGTACTGAAGACAACCAACGAGTGGCGCTAGTTAGGCGGACTTGTTCTGTACTTGTGTTTGTACGTTGCGGGAATGTTGATGGCTGGTTGTTTTTGATAAATACTAGTTTTTTGAGGGTTAAAAATCTGGTTGGTTCGGTCTCTGGTCAGCAACAGAGGACCACTTCAGTTTTTGCAAAAACATCTTCTTCTTAGTCGTTCGCTCTGGACAAAGTGCTCGTAGTCATAAGGGTCGCCCACAACTGTGGTCGCTGCCTTCCTTTTGTAAATATACTACACAAAGAACCTTGTTTTTTTTTTTTTATAAAAAGGTCTGCCGGTAAGTTAATCATATAACTTTAGGTCTATTTTGATTGCATAGGCAGTGTTTCCTACTTCTTTTCATGACCGACCATGGTGCATTTTTAGGGTTCCGTACCCAAAGGGTCAAACGGGACCCTATTACTGAGACTTCGCTGTCCGTCCGTCCGTCCGTCCGTCCGTCCGTCTTTCACCAGGCTGTATCTCATGAACCGTGATAGTTAGCCAGTTGAAATTTCTACGGATTATGTATTTCTGTTGACGCTATAACAACAAATAATTAAAACTGAAAAAAAATATTTAAGGGGGGCTCCAATACACTTTTCCAATACATTTTTTTTTTGTTTTTATAAATAATGGTACGGAACCCTTCGTGCGCGAGTCCGACTCGCACTTGGCCGGTTTTTTTTATATTTTCTTCATTGACCGAGATTCAAATACATATTATTACACTATAAATAAGCATTCGTCTCACAAACAAGCCTCATTATGATTATACTGTAAACCCTACTGAAACAAAAAGATCATGTGAGATGAAAAAAAAAAACTAAACCTACAACGATTTGAATCAATCGTCTGAACGTAAAGTCCAACTTTACCGTTTTACAGTTTCTTTTTAGCCCCTCAAATGTTTATTTTATACTCTTTATCGAATACGCATTCAAAAAGAAAAGTCTAATCTATTTTGTTATTTTCTATTAGAAATGCACTGAAAGAAAATCTGAAGTTTCATCATCATCAACATCATATCAGCCGAAAGACGTCCACTGCTGGAAATGGGCCTTCACCAAGTGTCGCCACATTGACATTTTGGAGGGTTTTGCCTTAATCGCTACGCTTGGCAGGCGGGTTGGCGATCGCAGTACGGTTGTTACAAAAGCACAGAGAATGCTGCTGCCCATTCTCTGGCAAGTCCCCTCTTACGACACCCACGGAAAGATATGGGATGGTGCTATTCTTTACGTCCGACACCACACAGAGCTATGCCATGCCATGGCATGTAGTGTGTGATTCTAAAAACAAAGTGAGCGAAATGTAGGTGAGATACACCTGTGTCTAACCCTTCGGGGATGGGCTTGATATTATGCTATATCCAATTTGACTGGAACCCAACCCCAAGATAGTTGGGAAAGGGCTAGGCAGATGATGATGACTCTTCTTAAGGCAGATCGCAAAATAAACGAAGCAAAATAGTAATAAAATTAAAAATCAAATCTTAAACGTTTTCGTATCCGTGACTTGTTATTGAATTCAATAACAAGTCACGGATACGAAAACGTTTCTTGAATTTAGACTAGCAGATGCCTGCAGCATCGCCCGCATGGAGGTCGGTAATGGTCCCAAAGGATCGTACTATCGGGATAAAAGTATTATTCCAAATTATAAACTATCTTTGTGCCAAATTTCATCAACATCCGTTTTGTAGATTTTGCGTGAAAGAATAATAAACATCCCTACATGCACACAAATTACGCATTTGTAGTAGAAGAAAGATAAGATTAGACCTCGTTCAAACTTTGCAGTACATGAAAAACTTATTAAAGAATTGCATCCAATGCCGATTTACAAAGTGAAGTAACGGGTTTATTATTAAAAATATTTTCTCAGCGTTTTTTGTGCTTTTATGTATTCTGCAGTGTTGCTGCAAAGTGTTTTTATGCAATCGGTAATCAGTGAGTTCCTTTTCAAAAGTATCATACAGCGATGCACAGAAAAGCGATGGATAGATATGAAGTATTTTGATACCGCGAGTCAATAGAAAGCAGGATACAAAGGGAAAATTATTATAATAATTTATCGACGTCGCGTGACGATCTGATCATGTTTGCGGGGGCTACCATAGCCAGAGATCGTACAAGATAGAGACGTTTAGAAGGAAATATGGAAGGCCTTTGCTCAGTAGTGAGAAACGATGAAGGTTAATAAAAGAAAAATCCTGGCACATCAATGTTATACATAGTATTGGCTTACTACAGACACTTTATACTCACACTTATCATCCATATTCATACTTTTATTGGTTTTTCATTAGCATTTTACCAATCGTTTCAATTTTTATAAATATTTCTGTAGGTCCATTGTTGTGATTTTTTTTTTACATCAAGTATGTCAGCTGTCATTTATTTTTAATTTTAATTGTTACCAGCCAAATTCTCTATGAAGGTTTCATTTAGATTTTATATTACTAAACTGATTATCACCAATACGCGAGTTCAATTTTTGTATTTTATAAATAATTACGAATATTTGCTGTGTAAAGATATTCTAAGTTATATTTATAAAAATATTATGGGCAAGGTTTTAGACCGATTGTTGCTGGCTGTTTTGAATACTGGCAAGTTGCGAGCGCAACAATTTGAATCTGAAAAGAAATAAATTGGAAAAGGATTGACGAGACACGGAGGATCAGAGTGGAAGCAGAGATTGAAGTGATCACTAGCATATACCTGAGTGGAGTCAGAGGTCTTTTCGGACGACACTGGAGAGAGGAAATAAAGCAAAGTCAGGCTTATTCCTGAATCTAACTGATTTGGTCACTGCCCAGGAGATCTCACTACGGACTCCTGGGACCTTTCATAGTATTTCGGAGGCTGCCTTGTCTGCTCTTATCTACTGCTGAATCTACGGGAGTTGCTGCTGTCTGTAGCTGATGTTCATCGGGAACTATCCTGCGCGGTTCTAAATCGTCATCCTCAGCTATCGAGTTTGCCTTTAGAGACGCTAAGTGTGGGTGTTAAGTGTTTTATTTTTTTTAAATAATAATTTGTAATCACTTCTCATCAATAATATATTCATTTTCCCTTTTTAACTTACTATATTAATGTACAAATTAGCTTATTTCCTCCTCACTCATCAAGGAATAAGCTAGTTTGTTACAATGTCACTTCAAGTGATTTTCGAATACAAACCTGATTTTCTGCTCTCATGCGTCTCCGTGTCAGTCACGCGTTAAGTGTCCGCTTAACGCAAAAAGGTCACTAACATTGGCACCTTACCTGATGCCATGGTCAGTTTCAAGAATCAAAGTGCCACTACCGATTCAAAATAAAGCCTTTCTTACCAACCACTATCAAATGCAGCAGTTAGAATCGCAGCAAAACAAACTGCGAACCACGTCCATAGCACTAAGTCCGGGGATACTAATCCTCTAATTACACAATATAAACCGAGCTAGGCTAAGTTTAATCCCACCCTTTGTTCAAAGTAAGAGTTTCCCAAAGGAGTTTCGGGAAGCACGGGTGTGTGGTCAGTTTCTTCAACTTGCGAAGTTTAGAAGTTCCTGTAAAGGACAAAACCGACGGGGAATTTATTTTGTCTGTTTTGTTATAGAAGGTTTCGCTTCTGCGGTTTTTAGGATTGTTTGGTGTTCTTGTTTTGGGAGTTATTCATTTGTTTTGTGTTTCGGGGCCAGTGAAGTGTTGGTGACAGAAAATATGCTATGCATCGTTGTCAGTGATCCTTATTGCTCGTAGAAATATGGTTTTTTTTTTTTTTCCTCTTTGGCAACTGAGCCGATGCCAGAAATATGGTTGTTAATATGATGCTATCATTGACAAGTCTGTCAAAATTATAGAGATCTTTATTTTGGAGACAAAATGATTATTGTTATCAGAGAGATAAAATAACTTTTAAAGGACTGTTGGTATACAGGATGCATTTTTCAAGGGGGCGTGGATGCCAGAATCTGAAACTATGAGAAATAACGAAAAATACTCAAAGGAGTCTCGATCCCGATTTTGATGAATACCAAAACTAAACCTTTTTTTTGCCAGGAATTGTATTCATTAATTTTGAAAAAAAGAACACATCCTACAACTATTCGATAATATCGCTAATAAGGCAACCTACTCATAAAATCGAAAAATTATAATACGCAATTCCTTCCCAAAGGAGACAGCTGTTTCGTGTAATTAACGCCATATTTTTCTTTACTGCGTTACCACTGACACTTACGACCAAACGGCAAAATATTTTTTTTTTGAACGTGAAGAACCTAACAGCGGTCGAACTCTCATTAAGCTCTGGTTAATTTTTATCAATTATTACCTATCTCATAACAAAGGAAGAAAGATACTGAAAGAAGAAGTAATTAATCATGCCGTGACGTCTGTTTTTGAGTTTTCGATGTATACTATCGTAGGGTTATCCTTAACTAAAACAAACCCTAAGCTACAAGCTACAACCAAGCAGTAGGTCGTTGTACACGAACAGACCATACTTTACATCCACGTGTTACCTCATCTTCCCAACGTTTCTGTCGGTCCCTTGCCGTGTCCGACACGGTTTCACAACGTAATATCGTCAAAAGTTAGTTGCTCGAGGTGCATAACTTGCTCGTATTAATAAGGCCTGTGTAGTTTGAAACTAGGAGGCCGTGGAGGAAACTGCTCGTCTAATTAATAATTGTCCACGTGGAGGTATGTGTCACTAAATAGATGGGTACATACAGAAGATCAATTTCGTACAAAAAAAAATATGAACGCACACAGTTCTCGATAATGATCTTGTAATCAGCTGAAGTACTTGAAAATCGTGCAATAATAATTTTCTTTTTGCTTGTCATTAGATATCTGTTACTTCAGTGATGTATCACAGAAACCCATCGCTTTTAGTTAAAAATAGATTTGGCTAATATATGTCGGAGGGTCAATTGTGCTATTTTCAATGATTATGAAAAAATACAGGGGTAAATAAATAACGCCTATACCATTGTGCTTGAAGTTCGTAATCTCTTATTTTTAATTGGGTGGTCTACAAACAGATGCGAGATTACTTGCAATAGTACCTTCCTGAGATAACTATTACTGAAATGACCAATTAGGAACATTTTTCCAGTCGCGTAGTTCACGCAGTACATGTCATCGAAGAATCATAACAATGCTTTTGAATTAGAAGATTGCCGAAACTGCCAAATTTTACAAACACGGTGCCGATGATCGGCCATTTCAACTAAATCATTGTGTAAGACTCTAGACTGACGGACTTCATTTCCACTGCACTCCGTCTGCAAATTTCAAACAACCTTTTTTATGATGGGTAATCATCAAATGACTTCTGCGGAGCGGAAGGGAGTGTCAGACTTGACTGACTAAAACCCATCCATGTTCCTTCTTAGCCCTTTGTGTTCCAGGGCCACGGTATCTCTTTCGAACAACCCACAGCCCTGGCAGGCATCGGCCCTCTCGGACCCCTCCTGATTTGCTGACATCTCCTTGAGGCGCGCGTGGAACACGAACGCGCCGTCGGCACGGCCTGTCGTCATTAGACAGACGGACGGTGAGCTAGCCCATTACTCACCGTCCACAGGCCCGCGCCTACGGTGGCCTGGGGCCACTGGTTGCCCCCGACGCCCGGGGCGTCTCCTGTGGCGGCTGGGACGTGAGGTTCTTTCCCTCTCACGTTCCGCCACCTCCTTCGCTAGCATAACTGCTTCGCAGAAGGAGGCGACGGCTTCCCATTCCCTATCGCTCTGGATCATGGATTGAACCAGGACCGGACGCGAGAGGTCACCGCCGCCAATCGCCGCCACGAGGACACGGCAGTGCTCAGCCCAAGCAGGGCAGGGTTCCACGGTGAGCTCCACCGTGTCCTCCGGCCGATCCTCGCAGTGGTAACACCCGGGCGTTTTTTCCTCCCGCCCGATTCGGTGCAGGAACCTCCCGAAACAACCGTGTCCGGTGAGGACCTGCGTCAGGTGGAAGGTGAGGGCGCCATGGCGCATCACCAGCCACTCCTCAAAGAGGGGACTTATCGCCACTATTGTGGCGTGCCCATTTCAAACAACCTTGAATCTAATTCTTAAAAGATACAGTTGAAAATCTATAAAAGAAATTTGACAGATTGTTGTAGGTTTCGTAAGGAGTGCAGTTGAAATGCAGTCCGTCTGTCTAGTGCTTTAGCCTTGGCCCTCTAAACTACATACATACTCTGGACGAATATTTGCACAAATATTGGTGGCATAATTTGCAATAGACAGACAGGCTTCCGAGCAAAACGTCAAATGCTAAAACTGACACATGACTACGTAACTTTTTGAAGGCACAATAATTTAGTTTTTTTTTTTTTTATTTGAGTTTTGTGTGTACTTTTAAAAAGGTTTTAATAGTTCTTAAACTATGAAGCTACCGTTCTACGGTACTGCCAATTTGATATGTAGTTTATGTATGGCAAAGAATCTTAAATTCGAAAAAGTTTTATTAAAAAAAAATTGGAATTCTATTTTCAAATTCAGTCATTTGTTTATATTAGTATTTTGTTTTCTCCTCACTTGTATCTTTTTCGTCAGTATTCATTAGAAATACGACTAAATATGGAACGAATCCCATTGTGGTAGCCATACGGCGCAAACGACTTGCAAAATTAACGACGTAAAAGGCTCAATTATATCATGACGACTTATTTATTACTACAAAAAAAAAATACAAAAGTCACAAAAATATTTTAAAAGAATACATGTGTTGAACTAATATAATATAGAAAGAAGTGCACGCAGGGCCAGAGCCAGCCGCGACTCGTTTGATGTTCTGTGTGCACAGGATGGCGGAACACAGCAGATGAAGACACAACTGTTTACTCCGTTGATTTTATTGTTGTATGGTATTCCAGTGCGAGGAAAAGTAAATATTTGTTTCTTTTAAGTTTCACAAAAACTAACTTATAAAATCAAAATATTTTATTTCACTGATGCTTTCAAGTGCTGTGGCCGATTGGAGCCTTTTTTATATTGTTTATGCTTTTTATATTTTTACTTTTTCACGTTTTGTCTATTTTCGATATTCTTTTTGTTACTCACTTGTCATTATAATTTTGGACTGAAAGATTTCTTTTTCTTGTAAAACTAGAAAAATTATATCCTATTACTATTCAGCCAATCAGTAATATAAGTGGTCCTTCTACCGATCGAACTAGTGTCTAGTATAAAGACTAGTCCACAGGAATTTCTTCTTTCGTCTTCTTTTTCAGCATTTTTTTTTTTCAGTAAAAAAATGGTAGTGACGAGGTCACAGACAAAACTGCCACAAAATGACTCGAATATACCTACCCAGTCGAGTAGTGAGGCCGTTCCAGAACCCCCTACACATACTACCACAGGGAATTCACAGGTACATTCTTCTGAGTTAGAGCCTAGCTCGAGCGCTCATTCTGTCTGCACTCACACTAGCCGAACCAGTCGCACTTCCGTGATGGTTGCTGCCAGAAAATCAGCTGCGGAAGCGCAACACATTCGTCGCGTGGCTCAGTTAGAAATTGCCCAAATGGAGGCAGACGTAGTAAGTAGGCAGACTGAATTAGAGCGCAAAGCTGCTGAAGCGGAATATCGGGCTGAGCTAGCCGCTATTGAGGCAGATTGTAGTAACCACGGTTCTCACAGTGGGTGGAGCCGCGCCAGTATCAAACAATGGTTAGATAGTACGGCCCTTCCTACTAAAATACCTTCGCATCAAGAGAGAGAGCCATCTATGAAAGGTTTTCAATCCAACAATGGATGTGAGGTAGGGGCTAATAATGCTACCGTTATCTTGTGTTCTCAGGATTTTCCACTACGTAACGATGTCGTCGTTTCGCAGAGTATCGCAGCACAGAGTCCTGCACTATTACCTCAGCACAGTTTTAGCGGGGGTAACAGGGCTGCTGCCACTGATATTCATCGAGAAGACAATTCAATTGGAGTTACGCAGTTAGTGGGGGCCCTAAAGGCACTTGCAAAGAGTAACGGCCCCAACAATAATAAAAGCTTTATAAAACTTCCTTGTTTTGAGGGTAAATCTCCACTTGATTGGCTTATGTTCAAGCGGGCCTTTCAGGATACGGTAGGTGCTTTCACAGATACGGAAAACCTTGCACGCCTGAACCAAGCCCTAAAAGGTGCGGCGCGTGAAGCTGTCAGCATGCTGTTAGTATTGGCACCTCACGCCAACGACGTTATGGAAGCCCTGGATCGTCGCTATGGTAGGCCTGAACAAATTGTCCTACAGGAGGTGAGCGCAATCAAGGCTTTGCCCAAGCTTGGGCCGGAGGTAAGAGATCTACATGTTTTCACCACCCGTGTGCACAATTGTGTCGAAGTTGCTAAGTTATTGCAGCACAGTGACTATTTACGTTCTCCTGAATTATTTGGAGCGCTGCTTAGCAAACTGTCTCCATTATTGCGCGCGCGATGGTTGGATTTCGCTGCTAATCACGACGACCTAAGCCTAGCTCGAGTGGAATTATTATCGCGTTTCTTAAACCGAGAGGTCGATTTGGTGATGAAATTCGGTGCCGTATTCGAGGTGACATCATCTACATCAACCCTTTCACAGAAACAGCGAGCACATGCCGTTTCAGAGTCTGGAGCGGGGGCTTCAGATTCACCTAAGAATTATAAATCAAAGCCTGCAAAAACATCCGAACAGGAAAATGTTTGTTTATTTTGCAAAGGTGAACATCAGTTGTCAAATTGCCCGACGTTCAAATCTTTGACAGTCGATGACAGATGGCGTTTCGTCAAAGACAGCAAAATCTGTTATCGTTGTCTTCAAAAAGTTCCACACAATTTTAGGTTTTGTAACAAAAATAAGGCTAGTTGCACAATAACTGATTGTAATCGTAGGCATCACACTATTTTGCATAATGAGAAGTTTGTAGCATTTGCTCATGTGAAGGAGGAGGACAAACTTGAACCTAGGACTAAAACTGATGCTGAACAAACTGACCAGGTTCTCGTAGCTGTCAACAACACTCAAATCGAACTTGCACCTCCACCACTATTAAAGGTAGCACCCGTCACAGTCTCCGGGCCGACTGGGAGCGTAGACACATACGCCCTTCTGGACGACGGGTCGACGGCTACTTTCATAGATGCTGACATCGCCTCCAAAATTGGTGCCGAGGGTCCCGAGGGCAGCCTACATTTGGATTGTGTGGGAGGGTTATCTAGGGATAGCAGTGTGCAGTTTGTAGACTTTCAGATAAAAGGCCGATCAGCCTCACAGAGTTTCTTAATCCAGCGGGCAAGGGCAATTAAAAACTTAGGGTTGCAAAGCCAATCGGCCACCCGCGATTCTTTACGTCGCTACCCCTACCTGTCTGGAATAGTTGAGGAGATGTGCTACCCCGAAGCAAAGCCTACACTTTTGATAGGTATCGACAACTGGCACCTAATAACAGCATCCGAGGTCCGGAAAGGCACGAAGACCCAGCCTGTCGCCATCAAAACATTGTTAGGGTGGGTGTTGTTTGGATTTACAAGCAGCCGGACAACTTTAGTGGAGACTGCCTGCCACGTATCCTTACGTGAGCGTTCGCAGCATGACCTGGAAGTCCTCATCAAGGAACAATATAGGTTAGACGCGATCGGTATCACGAAACATGAGCCTCGCAGTGCAGGCGATCAGCGCGCTCTCAGTATTCTAGAGGATACAGCCCAACGCCTACCAAATGGGCACTTCCAGGTCGGCTTATTGTGGAAGGCGAATGACCTTGCTGTTCCCGAAAGCTATCCATTGGCACTTTCTAGGTATAAAAGCCTTGAACTGAAAATGTCAAAGGATCTTAAATACGCCAAACGTTACAAGGTTAATATTCAGGACATGCTAGCTAAGGGTTATGCTGAGGAGTGTGGAGAACAGTCGCCTACATCGGTTTGTTGGTACTTGCCGCATTTTGGTGTGGTAAATCCCAACAAACCGGCAAAAATTCGTATTGTTCACGACGCGGCTGCTAAAGTACAGGGTGTATCACTCAATTCTATGCTTCTGTCGGGTCCTGATTTTTTACAACCGCTACTAGGAATTTTGATGCGTTTTAGGGAGGGAAAAATTGCTTTGACCGCCGATATCAAGGAGATGTTCCCGCAGGTGAAAATACAAGAGTGCGACCGAGATGCTCAGCGATTTCTTTGGCGCGATGATCCTGCGGGACCAATAAAGACCTATCGTATGTCTTCTATGATTTTTGGGGCGTGCTCCAGCCCATCAACGGCTATTTACATTGTCAACCGAAACGCATCGGAATTCATAAGCGAGTTCCCACAAGCTGTGGAAGCTATTACATCCGATACATACATGGATGACTTCATCGGAAGTGTAGATATCCCCACGGAGGACGCGGCTCGTTTGGCAGTCGATATTGTACAGATTCATAAGCGTGGAGGATTCGAGATGCGCGGTTGGGTATCGAATGAGCCTGGCGCACTCAATCGATTGCCAAACGAGCTGTTGTCTGACGTTTCACTAACCAATCTTTCTAGTGTAGAGTTGGGTAGTTTACCACTCTCAGCTACCTCAACACGGACTTTAGGTTTGATCTGGATACCAGCTCAAGACATCATAGGTTTCAACCCGGGCCTCAAAGATACTTCAGGCAATTTCACAAAACGCGTAGTCTTAGCCCAGGTCATGCGAATCTACGATCCACTAGGTATCTTAGCACCCATTGTAGTGAGAGGTAGAATTATGTTTCAAAATTTATGGCGTAAGAATCTTGGCTGGGACGAGAGGCTATCACAGGCTGACCAGGAAACTTGGCTCGAATGGTTCGAATGCCTTAAATCGATTTCGGAACTGAAAGTTCCAAGATGCTACAATTTATGCGGTTTTTCAGAACTGGAGCTACACGTTTTTTGTGATGCTAGCGAGCTGGCACACGCCGCCGTTGCCTACTGGAGATTCGTGCTTCCCAACGGTGACGTGAAACTTGCACTTATAGCTAGCAAGGCACGTGTGTCTCCTTTGAAGCCAGTTTCGATCCCACGCCTGGAGCTCCAAGGTGCCTTGATAGCCACTCGACTTGCCGCTAGGATTTGCGAGGCCCACCGCTTTAAGCCTAACCGACGAGTTTTCTGGAGTGATTCCATGACCGTGTTGGGGTGGCTGCGCAGCGATGCGAGAAACTATAAACCTTTTGTGGCTCATCGCGTGGGAGAGATTTTAGAATGCACTAGTGTAGTTGAATGGCATTGGGTTCCTACCGAACTTAACGTAGCTGACGATGCGACGCGGGGGAAAGCCAGTATTGAACCACGCTGGGTATCTGGCCCAAATTTCCTCCTAGCTTCCGCTTCTGAGTGGCCATTAGAGCCCAAAGTCGCAACGCCAGTAATTCTTGTAGAGGAAGAACTCAAGCCATCTCTTCGTCATTCAAAATCATTAAATCATTCATCACGTGTCGCAGAGTACATTAATGTTATCAATTCACATCAGTTACCTTTACCAGTTGTAGGTGACATCACTCATTTTAGTTCTTGGATTAGGCTGGTAAGGGCAACAGCCAGGACTCATCAATTCATTGCCTCTATTTTCAAACATCGGGGTCATAATTTTCAAAATTTTTGGGTTCGGGGAATTTGTGAGTCTGTAAACGCGCCGGAGCGCGATTTGCGGTCTGATGCTTCTTCTGCTCCAGCGCCATTAGTCTCAGAGGACATCATCCGCGCGGAGAGGCACATTTTGGGGAGGAGTCAGATTAGCGCCTTCGGAGAGGAAATTCTTTGTCTGACACGTGGACAGCCCGTTCCCAAGAAAAGTCGTTTAGCCATTTTATCCCCAAAACTCAGAGACGGACTTTTACATCTCGCAGGAAGAACTTCTGCTGTTTCTGATGAGCAGCCCATTATTCTAAGTGGCAAGGAGCCAGCTGTACGTCTTCTGATCAGCCATTATCACGTCAAGTTTGCCCACGCCAATACAGAAACTGTAATTAATGAACTGCGGCAGTCGTACTGGATTCTCGGATTGAGGAACGCCGTGCGGTCAGTGGTCCATAGATGTCAATTGTGCAAGCTGCTGAAAAGCACAACCTTACAACCACCCATGGGAAATTTGCCAGAGGCGAGACTCGCCCATCATCGACGTGCCTTCACCTATACAGGTGTGGACTATTTCGGCCCCATATTAATTTCTATTGGACGCAGGCGGGAGAAGCGATGGGTCGCCCTATTTACGTGCATGGTAACCAGAGCTATCCACCTAGAGATCGTAGTCAGCTTATCCGCAGACTCTGCCATTATGTGCTTGCGACGCTTCATCGCTCGTCGTGGTACGCCCAGCGAAATATTCTCCGACAACGGGACGTCGTTTGTGGGAGCAAATCGACAACTAAGAGCTCTTTACGATGCCGCCGTTCCACAGTTTGCAGCAAATG
The DNA here is from genome assembly GCA_949152445.1 of Cerastis rubricosa. NCBI lineage: Eukaryota > Metazoa > Arthropoda > Insecta > Lepidoptera > Noctuidae > Cerastis > Cerastis rubricosa. Next base: position 7,369,961 of record OX424542.1, on the reverse strand, counting down.
AAAAAATAAAATGGCGTTTTATTCCCCCATCGGCGCCCTTCATGGGAGGGGCCTGGGAAAGGCTGATTCGGTCAGTTAAGTCAGCGTTGAAGGTGACACTGAGAGAGCAGGCTCCAAGAGAAGAGGTTCTGGCAACTTTACTGACCGAAGCCGAGGCGGTGGTAAACTCACGCCCGCTGACGCACATCTCCCCCGATAGCAATTACCCGGAGGCGCTTACCCCCAACCATTTTTTGCTGGGAGACTCATCGGGCCGTCCGTTCCCAACTACAGACCTGACAGACGCCGCACTGATTGGTCGGAGCAGCTGGAGAAGGGCACTCCGGCTGAGTGATCATTTTTGGCGGCGTTGGGTCACCGAATATCTACCCAATTTGGCGCCCCGTCGCGTGCCGGGAGTAGATGTCGTCGTCAAGGTCGGGGACCCGGTTCTCATCGGCGACGGGAACTTGCCGAGGGGAACCTGGCCACGTGGCGTGATCGCTGCTTTACACCCGGGCCGTGATGGGGTGGTACGGGTGGTGGATGTTCGGACCCAAACGGGCATTTTAAGGCGGCCATTAAAGAAAGTTGTTCTTCTTTAAAAAAAGGGAGCATGTGGCCGATTGGAGCCTTTTTTATATTGTTTATGCTTTTTATATTTTTACTTTTTCACGTTTTGTCTATTTTCGATATTCTTTTTGTTACTCACTTGTCATTATAATTTTGGACTGAAAGATTTCTTTTTCTTGTAAAACTAGAAAAATTATATCCTATTACTATTCAGCCAATCAGTAATAAGTGCACTTATAAAACATCGTGAAAAGGTGCACGGTTCGGATTGATCATTTCCTATGGAGAAGAACTGGCAAGAAACTTTATAAAATAGCTAGGTTAAAGACTTAACTACAATAGAACTGCTGACAAAGTCAGTAATACAGTTCAATTTCTCACGAGACATAAAGTTTCTTTAGCTGTCACTGATAAGTATACAGGGTGTAACGGAAAGAGTATATACATACTTAAGGGTGTGTTACAGACCATCAAACTGAACATGTTTCTCCACAAACAAAAATCGTAATAGAGAAAAAGTTATCTACTGCCCCATACAAAATTTCAATACCTATTCGACCCAATGTATGGGGCAGCTGATATTTTTTTCTCTATGATGATGTTTCTTTGAGCAGAAACATGTTCAGTTTGATGGTCTGTAGCACACCCTTAAGTATGTATATACCCATTCCGTTACACCCTGTATATACCCATAAAATTATGTTTTTATTACCTTCATGACAGCAAGGGCTTTTGAAATCCTATTACGCACGCGTTGGCTTACCGGGGACAAAACGACACCTCTGTGTATTAATAAACTAGTTGCTATAGAGCGCATCTCGTGTCCTTACTCGTACTTACATATTTGGCGTTCAAGTATCAGTCATTTATGACAGTTTAATTTTACTTCGGTCACACGAGACGGATACTCTCAGTCGCACGAGTTGATTGTGGCTTGCCGAAATCGGACCTTGAAAGAACAACCATCTGTAACTTATCGAGATAAAAATATGTTGTTGAAATGAATAAATAAATATGAATGATTAAAATAGAAATTTCTGTTCGAGTAGCTGTGGCGCTTTGCGAAGCTTATCTTATCCATACTCTGACGACTTGATGCTTTCAACAAGTCGTATTTTTTAGGCTTTTGTCGCTGTCTTACTTCTGATAAGGTTTCTATGACTGTATTACGTTACTCCGAAGTTCAAAACACCGATGTACGGTATACATAAAGTTCGTTAGAACGAATTACGTTAGTCAGAAAGTACGCTATGACGAATTTACTCATAATGTTCGTCACTCCGATGTACGTTACTCCGAAAGTTTGCTACGACGAATAACGTTATTCCGAAAGTTCATCATCGCTATGTACGGTACTCCGAAAACTTGCTAGGACGAATTACTTAATCGAGAATGTTCATAATCGACATTCGGAACAGTTTGTTAAATAGAAAGAAAAAATAATATTTGTAAAACACTACAAGAATTAATAAAAGAGCAAAAAAATACATGTTTGGAAATAGACAGACAAAAGAATAACGGCAAATATTACAAAACGGAAAAGAAATAGCTCGGTGCTCATAAAAAAGATTAAAGAACATATTATGAACAAGAAAGAAACTATCGATTTAAAGGAGTATTTAAGCGGGCTCGCATATATTGTTTATATAAAAACTTAACGATTTTCGTGTTTTAAATTACAATCAAATTATTTATGTTATACTAGCTGTACGCTGTAGCTATATGTGTAGCAATGCACTTTTTCCTAACAAACCTACCATATCCTACCTACCTACCCTACCCTACCCTCTTAAACCTTCCTTGGACTTCTACAATTATTTCAAAACCAAAATTAGCCAAATCGATCCATCATTTTTTTTTTTTATATGTAGATAGATACCTATATTTAGATTGTGTTCATGTAAAACTACCTCATGATTGAAGGTACTGAAACATATTTTGAATTATTATTAAACTACTATTACCTATTTACGTTATGATTTCTAATTTCTGTAGCTATAGACACTGATATTGTTTATTCTTATCTTTCTTCTCCTTACATCAATATACCTACATAAAACGAAATACTCTCTCCGAATGTCGATTATGAACATTCTCGATTAAGTAATTCGTCCTAGCAAGTTTTCGGAGTACCGTACATAGCGATGATGAACTTTCGGGATAACGTAATTCGTTGTAGCAAACTTTCGGAGTAACGTACATCGGAGTGACGAACATTATGAGGAATGAAATTCGTCATAGCGTACTTTCTGACTAACGTAATTCGTACTAACGAACTTTATGTATACCGTTACATCGGCGTTTTGAACTTCGGAGTAACGTAATACAGTCGGTTTCTATAAACGGCCCCGTATATTTTCAGCTCTTGACAAAGGTTTACATGATATTCATTAACAATGGTTAAAAAGAGGATGGGCTTTTGCAGCCGTGCCTTCTCAAAATGTTGAATTTGCAAAATCTACGCGGACGAAGTCGCGGGCAAAACATGAACTAGTAGTTGCATAACAAGAAATTGAAGTATTATTATGTAGTGTTATCGATACAAATGCCACACACGCCAAGGTTACCTCACAATTACGGTTTCCGCATGTTTATTACCAATTTATACAGTGATTGAATAATTTTGCACCTATTTTTCAAAAAAAATCTTATATTATAATCTCGTCACGTACAAATTCAAATCGTTCACCGCTTGTCTTTACATTCTTTGATATTGTGTTTGCTAAAATTGTTACTAGATTGTCTAGTCGAGGATAGAATTTCTGATTTCATGTACATACATTATACCACGGATGTAAAATTATGGCAATACCAATTACGCCCACCCCACACGACTCCAGATTTTTTTTGTTATATTTACTATCATGGTATTAACACAAATATAATCACGTAAATAAGTGCATAAATAAGCTGTTTCATACAAACATGCAATATTACGCGGTGGAAATGCATGGAATAGCTGTTTTTTTTTTAATAACAGACGAAAATGTTCTACGCTGGAATTTTAAGAACCATGTGCTGAATTCGTGGTAACTGTTGACGCTTCGAAACACACACACACTGTTTAGGTATATCATAAACGCATCGTATCATAGCAGCTCACTACTCGCTATGCAAGCATACTTAGCTTCTCTTCGTATGAAAATCTCGGCAGGATCGTTCACTGCGGTTCTTGTTAACGCTACGCTCTAATGCTTGTCTGGAAAACAATGCAGTGCAGCGAACGTGGCAGGCTTCTCCGTTCACAATCCAGCAATGCATGGTCGGCTTATGGCAGCAAAGCTTTTTGCGCTGCACTGACAATTTTGTTGAGGCCTTGGAGCTCAATAGATGGCGGTGTACGGCACGTGGCTTTCTGAATTTTCATGGTTTTTTTATAGTTGACTAGTGATGACCAGTCATGTCAAATAGAAACATTGTGGTAAACCTGTCAAATAGGTGAATAATATTATTAATAACACGTGGATTTTTCTTAACATAAAATCACTCCTATAATCCTCGAAGGGTTACGCAGAGGTGTATTTAATAGTACACCCTTTCGCAAGTTATGTTTAAGTCCTACGTAATAGGGGGCGAGCCCATTGCCGTTAACTGGATACAAATCCAGACGCCGCCGTGGCTACTACTGTCTTTTATAGTTTCAATGTTTTTCAATTTGACTGCATCTTTTAGGGCAAATAACTCAGGAAATAAGGTTCAGACATCCACACAGTAAGGGATTCAGAAAAATAATAATAATTTAATATTTTTAGGGTTCCATACCTCGGAAGGAAAAATCGGAACCCCTGTGCGATAACTTTGTTGTCCGTCCGTCCGTCTGTTTGTCTGTCAAGAACCTTTTCTCAGGAACGCGTGGAATTATCAAGCTGGAATTTATATCAAATACTCAGGTCTACTGTCCCTTGAAGCTGCGAAAAAATGAACGCAATCAAAAGATACAGCCGTTTATGCCGCAAATTTTCGACACTCGCAAGAGATTCAAAACCTACAAGGTACTTCCCGTGAACTCAGAATCTTGAAATTTGGTACGAACCAAAGTCTTATAGCACAAATAAAGGGAAAATTGCGAAAACTGTAAATTTTTTGTTACATCATGTAATAAAAATATTTTTAATTATGTCTTAAATTTTGCATTAAAAATACCATAACTAGGACTCCATTGTCGTGATGGGTGAACTTTTACTTATATACCTACAGGTTTGTATGGAACCCTCGGTGCGTGAGTTCGACATGCACTTGGATGGTATTTTTTTATTGCGACAAGCCCGCCAGACTATTCCCAAACCACTGCAACTCCTGGAAGCCAGAATGTGGCAACCACCAACAAAGGCGCCGCGGTAATGAAGCTCCACGAAGGCGCAGATCTCGCAATGAAATTGTTCCGAAAAGAATAGTGGAGGAGTAGGAAAAAGAAAATTTCCACTCATCATCAGAGATTAGCTAGACTTTTCGGTGTTCAATTTCTAGACACCCACACCACACCTCAAAGTCAAGTTCTAAATCAAGTAACATCCCACGCTTTTTTATATTCAATATTAATTGGCCATTATACAAACTTTCATCAATATCTTAATTAACATCAACATAATTTATACATCCGTTATTATTGTGACTTACTCGTTGGTGGTCAAAAGTACGACCGATGAGCGTGGGGGTTCCTTCCTTAGTCAGGAAAAATATTATTTGGTGTTTCCATAAAGAATTTATAAGTAGAATCCCGAAGTCATCCCGTAGGATTTGTGCCCAGTTTGTGTATATTAAATAGTGTCGTTCCCTATTACGTACAGATAGCGTCAGTATATGCTAACCCCTCAACACTCCGGCCGTGGAGGCCGGAGGGGTAAGTACTTAATGATGATGAGATCTTGTCTGTAGGTATCTACGAGAAATCTTTAACTTGACCAAAAGCTAATATCACCTCTGCCTTCCTCTTAGGAGATAACAGACAGACACACAAATAAAAATATTTTGTAATTGATACATTACATAGAAAAACACAAAGTTGATATTTTTTTATAACTATCTACTTTAAGCTTGTGCTCCTTACTGCATCATCGAAGAGGTGAGATATTATGATCTTAGGGGAACGTATTAAAATCAAAATCAGAATATTTTTATATCACATAGGCCTGCATGCACTTATTTGGGTTGGTCGTTTCCTATGGAGAAGAACCGGCAAGAAACTCCAAGTTTACTCTTTTAAAATCATTTGGTTTAACAATTTTTATTTAACAGCGTTAGTACTCAAATGTGGAAGGACATCATAGGCCCGATAATAAGTCGTTGCTTACTACAGAACGTAGAACAAGATAAAAAGTTACCAAGGATCTAAGAATCTATACGGCCTACAATGCCCACACATTCACAGACATTCGGTTAATAACACCAAAGACAATTAAACAAAAAAAAAAGAAAATATTATGAAAAGCCTAAATTAAACAAGTGACACAAATGTTGTCGTCCGTGCTGTAACTATTTTAAACAAAAGGTGTAATGATTTAAAACTATAAAAAAAATGTCTGATTAAAAAGCATGGAATAAAATAATTGTTCCCTGTATAATCCTAGGTCCTTATCTAGGTCATGGTATATCCATTTGCCTCACCAAAATTCATTCAGACGTTACGGTTTCTAAAGGGTAACACTCAGACAAAAAGAGTTATTTTCATCAGAGTTATGTCATTTATGTTATTATTAGATTCTAAATATTCGCTAACGAACTGCTATGAGCCGAAAATTGACAATTCTCACATAAATTATACTGTTTATTGTAGAAATTGGCACCGTTTGGCGCCCACATGTCACTGACTGGAATGTTCGTTCAACTATGGCGACCAAAATAAGCATAATGATTGAATTAATGATAGAGCTTGTTATGGTGATATATTATTCAGTTCTTTTGATGGCTCATTTGTGTTAATTGGCGTGAGCCTTTATAGAGAGAACTTTCTTCAAATATCTGTTTCTGTGTTTGTATTTATTCTCTTGTTTTTTTTTTTGTTTGTTTGAGGAATTAAATCCTTCTCTAGGAGGTTGCGAGTCCAACCGATAATTTAAAAAAATAGTGTTGTACTTATTATAGATATACATCTATATTATAATACATTTCAAACGATTTTTGGAAAAAATCGTATAAGATATAATGTAAAGGATACCTTATATCTTAGGGAGAGACTTAAATCTCAACATTTGAGAATAAACAAACATAATTTCCGAAATCTAGTAGGACATCATTTTAATCGTCGAAACCCATATACGGACCAAATAAATAGGTCTGTAATTTAAATAAATTTCCGTATTTTATCTGCCTAACCTTTTCCCAACCACTTGAAGTTGCATTTCAGTCTACCTGGATGCAGCTGATTACCATTATTCCAACCAGAGCGACTATACCCTGTGTTAAAACTGTACTCTTGCACAATCATCAATTAATAAGTTTAGGTGGGTTTAATAGCTCTCCTAAAATTGGGTCCAACAATCAATTCGCATTAAAAACAATAATCCCAATGTTATCAATTTAAAATCATCATTTACAATTGCCCCAATAACACTAAATCTAGCACCATCTATAAACTCTGGAATAGCACCTTTATAAACCAGGGACTATGCCACCACATCTTAGAATAACAGAATGGATTTAGTCTGAAATCGCATTTATACGCATGAATCAGCGTTTTCGAGTATTGCTGTCTTATTCTCTCAGGTAAAGACGCCATTTAGTGGAGCGAGACGTCCGGTCGCAAACATTCGCATAGGAAGCACTTTAACGTGCGAATGGACCTCACACTGTAGTGAATTGCAATAATTCTAAGTTAAAAAAAAGGATGCAAGATAAAATATTTATTAGTCTTGCACAGGATAAAAAACAAAAGAGTTTAAATGAACAGTAAAAAAGTAAACATAAGAAAAAATTTTAAATAAGACAACCATGTAAGTAAAATTGGTCCTATTCTTTGGTCAAAAGGTACATGGTGGTCTCAGCATAGTGCTGTAATATCTCACATCGCTGGTACTATGATAGTGATGCCAAGGTAACTGACCGAAAGAGAAAAAGGTGCAAGACATTGCCGATCTGTGCGTGCCATTGTGATTTCAACTTTAATTTTACATCTTTAAGGGAAAGCAATGGAGCTATACAGAACGTTTAGCTCTTTCTCTTTCCCACATTAAGCAAGATCAAAATAATACTGCTACTATAATAGGTGGTGGCCCCCTTAGCGAATCGCAATTACAAAGAAAAACTATCAAAGTGCCGTCGACTGGAATACTAATCTAGAACCATTTAGAAACCATTAGAGGTATTGGACTCTTAAGATGTACGAGCACAAACGTCACATATAAAACGTTGATTAATTTATAGACTACAAGAGCTAGACCGCGCACTTGTCGGGTGCTTCATTCGGTGTACTTACATGTAACGATGAGCTGAGGTCATACAATATTTCGGTCAAGGCAAAATGTGCAAAACTTTACCCCAACCTAGATGACTTAATGTAAAATAATCAGTCCTTTTATAATCGCCACTAACCATTATAATAAGCAGTAATAGCCTAGTGATGTGACCGTTGGACTGCGAAATCATAGGTCTCAAGTTCGGACCTGTAGCGACCTACAAAAAGCAACTTACAACAATAAGTACTACAGCGTCATCTATGGCACGACGGAAGAACTAATATCAATATCCTACAAGTCGCAACCAAAGTTTACATCGATTTAAAACTATATAGAGAAACCCGACAACAACTGTTGGGCAGTTACCCACCAGACATAACAAAACAATGTTTAGTCCACTCTCGGCCCCTCTCGGCCCCTCGACCCTTAAAACAATATTTGTTACACCCGTCTTGCCGGAGAATCGTCCCTTATGAATGAATTTTATTTCAGAAACAAAAGATCCTTAGTAACTTAATATCAAAATACTTACAATCTAATGTTAGTGCCTACCAATAATCCTATACACAAAATGTTTAACAATCGGAGTGCTAAGGCTCTCCTCTACTGTTCTCAGGATGCTGTTGCTGTTTTCTATGGAGTATCGAGAAAGTTTACACCCTGTTCCTACCTAAAGTCCAAAGACACGTACCTCTCGATTTTTCATATTATATAATTATCAATTGTTTCGGTGAAGCAAAACATTGTGAGGAAACCGGCCGGAGAGATATTTCTCGACGGCATGTAAAGCCAAGTCAGACTCCCATGAGTGGCATAAAAGCTCTGACACCACGTTAGGTACTAACCAGACGTTCGGATCTGGCAACAGCTAGCAAATAATATTTATTTGGCGATCAATGACAATTTAAACTTTTTAAGTGGCCAATAACCGACATCCACTTCAAAATATTGGTTGAGGATCAATTTAAATTGGAAACTGTATCTCATAAAACAATAAGTACTATGTTTTAATTTTGAAACAAGTTGTTCAATTGAACTCTAAAGATGTAGTAAACACAGACAAGACAGCTCTTGAATGCTGATTAATTTATAGACCAAAACCGTGGTAAGGCCATGTAAACGTCGAACATTTTATTAGAGTCAACTATATTATTATATGTACATATGTACATACAACATGAATGTGTCCAGTGTTTTGTCATGGTATTTAATGTATCATTCAATTTAGTTAAATTGTTTGACAAGGGCAAGAAGTCGATGTTACTTGGAGGCGGAACACGTTATTTTTTGAGAATAGTAGAAAAATACGCCACAACGCCATCATTTACTGCTTTTTCTTAATTTTTTTGCACAATTCATCCATTTCATTCAATTTAATCATTGGTTAAATATATTTTAGCTCAGCAACGGTCGGTCGTCCTACTAAACAAACTCTTGATTTTTATATTAGGAATTTCTCCTGTATCGTGAGTGCGTTTACAAACATCTAAACTCACATATACAAACAGCCAGACCCGGAACAACTATCTGTTCATTCAAATATTTCGAAGTTCCGTACGGAGATCGAACCCGCGACACGCAGCCAGCAGTCAATCACTTAGCCACTGCGCTAAATTTGGTTTTAGACTACCGAAAATATATCATCGATGGAGTAACGGTTTGACCGTGTGGTGGCCACGGATAGGCCAAAGAAACCAGGTCCGTCCCCGTAAGTTCGTTGGGTCGAAATATCGTCAGAATCGCAGGAAACACCTGGATAAGGGACGCACAGAACCGGGAAGTGTGGCAGAAGAAAGGGGAGGACTACACCCATCAAAGGATGACTGATGCTGATATGATGAAATTTATTGTCATTACAAAAAAAAAGCCTATGCTTGCTAGAAGCAGGGAAAGTTACTACGAAGTTATTGTGGAATGAAGTCGTAAATTATCTTAAAATAAGTTCCGTTAATGGTGCAAGCCCTTTTAACGACATTACCAAAATTAGGTATCCAGCCACTTGTGTATGTTTAGGGTCTATTTTTACTAACAACTTTCGCTTGTTATTCCAAAAACAGTATAAAGACCTTAAATAAAGGAATTTGCTACCCAATGCTGAAAACAATCCATAGAAGAATGACTAAGTCTTACACTCTTCTCCACTTCACTCAAAAATAAAATCAAGCTTTTGTCCTTGACCACGCAATCTCATCATTCATCATCATCATTTCAGCCGAAAGACGTCCACTGCTGGACATAGGCCTCCCCCAACGCCAAATTGACTTATGGGGGGTTTGGTTTGGGGCCACGCAATCTACGTAAACATTTTAGGCTTAAAACTTATATTATGTTACCTAATTTTTCACGATTGAACACAAACGTACAAACTATCAGTAACACTGGTAACGCGATATTTACCATGTTGACTATTACAACATAACATTGTAAACTTACAATAAGTATCATACACGGTATTTCTTCGGATTATTGTTTTTTGTGAATCTGCGTCAGGTGGTACGGTCAGTAACAAAAGTCGTTATACATATCCAAAATTATAAGACGTCTTTTAGGTTAAGAACGATCCATATTAACAGGCTAGAGTAAAAGACATAACAATATGTTCATCAATGGTTACACAAATTCGCAAAACAATATTACATCAGATCACACTGATCAGCACAAAACTTGGTGTAATATTGATAAGTGTAAACCGACTTCTGATGTCGACTGTACACCTTGTGTTGCCATCTGGCATTATGCTCAGCTGAGGCCCTTTTGGCATTATTAGTCTTGTTTGTTTATTTATTTAGGTATATTTAAGGTGTTATTAATAAAATAAATTTTCTTTCTTTCTGATATCCCATAAGTGATAGTGTAAGTTCAGTTAAAAACCCATCGATGTTTAAAACAGGATACCATGGTAAATATCCTGTTTCCAGTGTTATTGATAGTGCTACTGACCGTATCAGTTTCAAAACTTATAATATACAGTTGTCCTATAACCGTAAAACGATCAAACACATAAGAATAAAATATGTCTGAATTCAAATGGATATAATTATATCTATTAACCTCTGCTTTGTTGACGTTTACAGATACGTAATGTTAAATTTCAAGTAATTTTATCAAGTGACCTTTGCGCGAATATATAAATAGAGTCTTTCATCGATGCTATTTTCAGGTTAAACAGCTATTATGGGCTTTCCCCTTTTGTTTTTTTTTATTTATAATTGAGAAGTATCGAGTTTTTGCTTTCACTTCAGTGAACGACCTAAACGAACCCTTTTTGTTGAAAAAATCACGGTTTACAATAACGCTTAAAAGCGAAGCTCTATCAAAAAATTGTGCTGATGGAGACATCGAATGGATTTGGGTCATCATTGAGGTTTCTACAGTTATAAAAGTTAAAAACTTTGACAAAAAAAAGTATCTCCAAAAATCTCTCTCTCAAACCTAAAAAAAAATTCTAGCTCTCTGGTATGGCCCAGAAGAAAAAAAAACGGGAAAAGAAAGACCGGAACAATAAGTCTAGTCTCTCGCATTTAGTACAGACGCCAGCACATATAGCTACAACAATCTGTCAAAGGAGATTGTTCTAGACCGCCCTATGACCAACAAACATTTGACGTGTACGTTAATTTTAATTATATTTTAATATACTTTTTAAAAATAATAAATTCAAGCGGACACTGTTTAATTCTTAATGGATTTTTAAAAGTAACCTCATTGATTTTATTACCAACCAAACCCGCCATTTAATTGTCAATGTTAATGTCACAAAAGATTTGATAGTGTCGCTCTTCCTCATATTACATAAATATCGATATCGACGACGATGTCCATATTATCTAGTGAAAAATAATGGATGTTCGATATTTATCACTTCCAAAACATCGAAAATGTGCAACATAAAAGTTTTTCATGCATATTTTTTTCATGGAATCAGTTCCATGAACATTTAAATGGATCTTATGATGAATATGGCCGAGCACGATTATGATGAAAATATACTTTCTTATTAACGGAACTTATTTTTGTTATCAGTACCCAGTAAAACAAAGACGTATTTTTTACCCACGCCATCTATTGAACTATGTTTTTTCACTTGTCAGAAAATCTCTCATTGAACGATTGAAATGTCATTTACGACGCAACTGTAGTGAATTGTTATAATATCTTAAAACTTAAAAAGTAAAAATATGGCTATTGAGCCCTATTTTTACTTTTTAAGTACTTAAACTCTATTTTTAAATGTCGCAAACTAAAACGTTTCACATTGTTCGTTGGGAACAAAATATTTTATTTTAGCATTAATATAATGTGAAATAGAATCATAGCAACAACGTGTTTATGTTTGAAACGGAACAAATTAATTTACATTTGACATATTGATCTGTCATTTTGGTCTACTAAATGAAAACCACAAATAAAATAGGTGGTCATTGATAATCGGTATACAATGATCGATCTTCGAGAGAGCATCTCTACGTCACTACGGCAGTCGCTTCGTTTCACGCGCTAATCGTAATGTAATCGCTAATTATTGTGTAATCTTCAACCAACAAATAATAACTGTACCTAAAAGCCATAATAAAACTGTAATTTCAGTAAAATTTTACTGTATTTGAAGTTTAATGCTACGTAGACACCAGAAATAGCGATTTTAGAAGGAATTACTTAAGTTTCCTTTTATTAAAAATAACCTCAAAACTTGTTCCTTTTTTTTTTAAATAAATCTGTTCTCTAAAGTGTCCGTCAAGAAACTTTATTCTTATGGGCTACTAAGGGCAATTTACTAATAGAAAATGATTTTTTCTATGTTGTTGGCTCCAGGGCGAACAATGTATGGGCGCTGAACAATCTCCTTTCTATCATAGATTTCAACCTTATTGTTAAAGAATACGGTTCAAGTTTACTGATACTGTTAGCTTTCGTCATTCCACTGCTGGGCAAAGGTCTCTCCCCATGACTTTCAATTGTTTCGATACAGGGCCTATGTGGACCACAGGACGTTGGTATTTTCTAACTAGTTCCGCCATCTTCTACGAGGTCTGCCGCGACACCTTCTGGCTGTGTCAGGACTCCAGAAAGTGGTTATTTTGGCCCACAGCTCATCGGGCATACGGCAGACGTGGCTAGTCCAGTCTCACTTTAGCTTAGCGGCTTTTTGAGCAACGTCAGTAATTTGTCTTCAAGAGCGCAGTGTGGTCTTGCGTACACGGTCGGTCAGTTTGGCGCCTAGAATGCTGCGCTCCATTGCACGTTAGCACGTTCAAGGTTGATTGGGAAAAATTTGACAGTTTCGGGTAGGTTGACCTACTGGCTTCGATCAATTATTGATCGACGCCTACTGGCATCTGAAGGTACATCATACAACGTAAGTAGTCACTCGCACGCACCTTGCGGTGTCATACAAATTCTTAATTTATTTTTGTGTTAAGAATTTAAATTCTTAATTTTTTTATTATTATCATTTCGCTCGCGTTTGACCACTATCTCACTTGATGGTAAGCGACGGTGAAGCACGCTTGCCTAGAATAAACCTATTCACTCTTGACTTAAAGACCCTAGATTATTTTTTTGCCGAATATTCGCCGACTACACATACGGATAGTCAGCTTTACCTACTAATCGGCTACTAGTCGGTCCATCTTTACTAACGACTAGATTTTGCACACGGCTTCGCTCTCGTTATGCATGAAAATTAACAAACGGAAAAGTTTTAAATGTATGACACTCGTGGATAAACGTAGCATCCCGTTATTGAATTCGTTGCATTCGTTGATTGACGGCACGGTTGGCGCAGTGGCTGAGCGATCGACTGCTGTGCTGCGTGTCGCGGGTTCGATCCCCGCACGGAACAAATATTTGTATGGCCTACAGATAGTTGTTCCGGGTCTGGCTGTTTGTGTATGTGAGTTTAAATGTTTGTAAACGCACCCACGATACAGGAGAAATTCCTAAAGTGGGCCAACGATTTTCTAAAAAAAATAAAAAAGTTGATAGAATTTTCGGAATCGGATTCCGAAGATTACAAACAAATTTTACCTCTTTATAATATTAGTAGTTAGTATAGATGAATCTAGTTCTAACCCATCAGTTGATTTGAAGACACCACTTTTACGATAACTATCAAGACCGTTCAATCAATACGGTTTTATCATCGAATTCTGTCTAAGTTATTAAGTTAGTTATTACAACATTTTTTATGTAATTTTGTAGCTTTTATGGTGAATTGAGTTCACTGACAACTTGATTGATGTTTGTATGATTGACTCATTATGTATACTGACATCATTTCCAATTTATTTATTTCAGTATAGCGGTTTAGTTTACAAATGCGTCCTAGATTAATTGAATACTTAGTTTCAGTGGTCAAATGATTAGCAGATTGTGGACAAAAATGCTTTAGATTTCTTTCTTTTTTTTTAAACTCGTTTATGAAAACATTCAAATGTAACAGTACTTTCAGTAGAAACAAATCCTTAAAAAGTAGTGATTGTTTAATTTTATCCCTGACATATAATTATGTGGATGACACAAGGTGCCTTGTAAACGACTCTGACCTAGTCCTAAAGACTTTGTAAGCACTAAATTACGGTGACCGTCTACCATCTGACGTCATACAATTTATGCGTTACGCTGGAATTCTAGAAATCCATTTAAATTTAACTTCATGTTAACACTTAACGAATATACGAAGTGTTTTACTGGCGTACCCAACACACCTGAAAATTAGCATACGCAATAAAACTTTATGTTGAAACATCGTGGGGTAGAATAACGTGGGATATTTTGGGGAATATGTTGGGACTCGCTGTTGTTATGTACTCGTAATAATGGGCGATGTACTCGTTCAGTGCTATTGCATAAATTGAATGAATTTGCATTTTTTTTTATTTATTTAGCTAGACAAGACCAGCGATCAGTGCTCCTCATTGGCCCTGGACCGAGACAATTGGAAGTCATGGGGAGAGGCCTTTGCCCAGCAGTGGGATGATGCAGAACAGTATCAGTATCAGTATTATTTAGGCGATATTAAACGTTGAAGAAGTAGCAGATATGTAGGCGGAGTTTTTAAACTGGAATCTATATGACCGCGTCCTTACTAAAACGTTAATAAATTACGTTATTCATTTGTTAATAAAACCAACGCCCTCTGTCAGTGCAACCGCACAATGTTTTTCGTCAAACAAAATAAAAGCGGCAGTCGAATTACAAACAAGATATTTATTTGTTGCCGTAACCTGTAACATCTCGTTTTGCGGTAAGACTCAATGCAACACACTCAAAAACATTGTGACTATGATATAAGTTTTTAAACTGACATGGTCACTAACACTATCAATAATACTAGTAACGGGATATTTACCATGTTTATTATTTGTTATGAGTTCCCGATATTTCGGCGCTATTGCAAACGCCATGATCACGGATAAACAAACTCATAACAAATAATAAACATGGTAAATATCCCGTTACTAGTGTTATTGATATTGTGACTATGGATGCATTGAATATTACGGGGGTCGTAGGGAGTATTCAAAGTAAAGTTTTTTTTTGTGTTAAGTATCTCGCAGTTTAACCTAGGATGTTGTCGTCTGCTTAACCGGACTATCCTGTTGGTGCCTTGAGTGTAAGGCCTCCAGCCAGGGCATAAAAACTATTTACAAACTAAGCGACTACACGCTAAGGGCACCCCCTGTGGGGTACGAGCCTCGACGATGCTGGGGAGGACAGCGGGGAAACAGGCTGGATCTGAATGATATCATTATTAGGGGCTGATTTAAAACTACCGGCACAGCATCGCGGGCTGGCTCGAGCGAGGGTCAGGGAGGGCAGGTACTGGGTCGCCGCAACGGACCTCAATGGCGAGGTCGGAAAGAGAAAGATATAAAATTAAATACTTGTATTTATATAAAATAGGCTCTGTATGGTGTCGGACGTACAGAATAGCACCATCCCATATCTTCCCGTGGGTGTCGTAAGAGGCGACTAAGGGACTTGCCAGAGAATGGGCAGCAGCGTTCTCTGTGCTTTTTGTAACAACCGTACTGCGATCGCCACCCGCCTGCCAAGCGTGGCGATTATGGCAAAACCCCTCAAAATGTCAATGTGACTTGGGGGAGGCCTATGTCCAGCAGTGGACGTCTTTTGGACTGAAATGATGATGATGATGATATAAAATAGTTGTGAGTAGGTTGTAACTTTGACCCGCAGTATCTCCGTAGCTCGCTGGTTCCCAGGTATGGTCTCAAACGAAGAAAGATCAGAGAAGGAGGAGAGAATAAGTGCCTTTCGACTTCGTCAAGGATATTTTTACACCCGTTATGTAATAGGGAAAGTATACCATAAAATATTATTCTACCCAAAAAATTACCACAACCTTGATATACTTAGAGGAAACATCATCATGTGCCTAACCTTTTCCCAAACTATCTTGAGGTCGGCTTCCAGTCTAACCGGATGCAGCTGAGTACCAGTATTTTACATGAAATTACTGCCTATCTGACCTCAACAACCCAGTAACTGGGTAATACGATCCCCTTGGTAAGACTGGATGTCAGACTTTTTGGCTGAGTCGTAACGACTGTCAAAGATCTACAAATGACAGCGTGGACCAACGGCTTAACGTGCTTTCCGAGGCACGGAGGAAACTCGGTATGTAATTATGGTCACCCATCCTCGGACCAACCTCGGCAAGCACAGCTTAACCTTAAAGATCGACCCGTGCGGCTGTTATTATTATTATATACTTAGAGGAAACTCGGTCCTCAAAAACATGCTGATAATAATTAATTATATCAGTGCAGTATTAATGAAATAGGTATTATTCGTGGTTAGCTGACCTAAATATTTCGATTAAGTAAGTCAATATTGGCAAATTAATTGGCCTACATACTCAAATGCAAATAATTAATCTATTTCCCTGTATTAGTAACATTTAAAATTTTGGCATGAAAATGCGTGAATGTCTTTGACATTGATATAATTTTTTTTTTTTCTCGACCCATTTCCGATTGTTGTGTAACGAAAAATGTTTTTCAGAAATAAATCGTCATTTTCTATAATCTGTGACAAATGAAATTCTGATTCGCGTAAATAATTTCGTAAATATTTTGCAGTCCAGGTTAGACGATGAATAAAATTGATGGTTATGATATTTTCCACGAAATTATATGTTCATCTCTTAAACAGTTTTGTGAGACCCTAGCTAGGTTTGAGTACCTGTATTTGAGGAGCCAAAATTACCAATTAAAGAAAATATTTATACACACAATGGTCAAATTATATGTTCAATAATTTTTCGATGTTTTGTAACAGTGAGCTTCAGATTTTTGTCCACATTTTCCTGAATTTAACCTCTTTATCCTTTCGCGCGAACAGTAAAGCCCCGCGTGTAGCCCTTCGGGGGCCCCTTGATTACGCCATCGCGTGAGTCATCCGATATCGTAAAGATAAACACTTATAACTCGAGTTATATTAGCTCTAATCTTAAACGGTAAACAGTGTCGGGTTCGTGATGAACGGGGCCATTTATTAATAATAAACAACTCTTTTAGAACTACTTGAGAATTATACATATCCCATATATATGAGAGAGGTCGCAGTAAATACGTCTGTTTTCGTTGCTTATTTTTGTTTGGTAAAACTACTCATTCAATTTACACGAAAATTTATATCTAACATCACAAATATACAAGTAATCTAATGACAGTGTTTTTTAGGAGTCCTTCATACATTATTCTTATAAGATCCTAACTCAAACTTCTTGTTAGAATCGGCCATTTTAGAATTCCGCTGTTCAAAGCATGAAAATACTTGAAATATCAATAAATATGAATAGATATGCCTCGAATACATGAAATAATGAATTATCACTATTTTTTCTTTGCTACTATTGTTTCCAAGACCATTTTACATGGTTAAAGAGTCAAATTATTTTTGTTAATTTCGACTAACAAACTTCACAACAAAGGATTTTTTGTTGGCTCAAATCATAATTTTTTGTTATTTTTTCAAGCAAATGACTATCTAAAAAGTTGCATTATACACTTATAACATACTATACATTTACTTACCAAAGTTTTACAACGTATATCTCACAAAAACAACACTTTTCCGAACATAATAACACGGGTTGCCATTGTCGTTTGACATTCGACATAGACGAGTTTCTATATTTTTTTTAATAATGTTGTGCCGTTTAGTATTACTAACGATTGGTTTTGTTTGAATCGACTACTAGTTGACCATAGAGGTAAATTTTGACAGAACGATTTAGAAATTTACTTTTTTTTATATTAGCGTTTAAGGTCGCCGGTGCGCCGTTGATCCTCGGCGTACCGAATTCGGTACGGCGAGGATCAGCGGTAACGCCCGGGACGGAAAGGAACCGTAGTGCGTGGTGTCGCTCAGATTCTGATACGACTAGGTACGTGCTCTAGTAAAACATATTAATAGTAGTATCTACTTTGTTACCAGAATTGCCTTGAAATTAATAGAAGACCGTATGAATATCCTGGAATAGAATACATATATTTAGGTACCTATACATGTTTATAACAAACGTTTCATGTTTATAAATAAAATACAAATTTTGTCACATTCTAAGCGTCACTGATACACGTATATTTCTGTAGCTTACGTTTAAAATAAAATAAAAACTTTAATTTTGTTTACTATATTTATTCATCGAAGATTTGATTTGTTAAAAGAGAGAGAGCCTGGTTGAACATATGACCCGTAGATTCTTCTTTCTTCCAGAGACTTTTGATACTTTTTGTTCTATTACAGTATGATTATAGTATTAAGTAAATAACATAGGGGTACGTTGTGGCTCTTCTTTTAATTATCCTACCAAGTTTTAGTATCCCCCTATAACATAGTTCAACATCACGCCTTTAATGTGTAGGGCTATGCAGAGGTTTACCTAAATAGTACACCCACATTTCGCAAGTTATGTTTAAGCCCCATGTTATAAGCGAGCCTATTACCATCAACCGGTCAAAACTCAGGACTTCGTAGCTGCTAATGAGAAATTTCTAAAATGAATCTAGACTCCGTAGCTGCTACTGAGAAATTCCTAATGGAAAAACCCAACAACACTATGATCGACCCGGGAATTGAACCCAGGACCTCAATCATGCTCAGATCTCAATGGACATTCAAAATCGATACTTTCGTTCAAAGAACATGAGTTATTTCAGAATATAATTATAAGCACTCCTTTTCTTCAAAGATGAAACCACTCTGGCAAACAAGAACGAAACAATAACTAGATCAAAATATAAAAATTATGTCGGTTCTGTCGAGGCGAAGTCATAAAATGCAGCCATAATTCAATTTTAAAACCTTATACGATAGTTTATTAGCTCCTATGAAGAACAGCCACATGTAGGTGTATAGTAACCTAACAATCACAACATCGTAAAAAAGGCATAAAAATAAGAGGTAATTAAAACGATGGGAAATGATCATAATATTCCTTCTGACCATTCTCGGTCATGACAGCGAATCTCAAAGGAGATAAGTCATCATCGGCGCGAGAGATATTATACACACCCTGTTTTAAATTTTCAAGTTTAAAAGTAAACTTACACTGTCCGTGTTCTGTGATTTTAAATTATTGTGAGCTCGATATTTCGACGCTAATACATGCTGTTGCAAGCACCATGATTATCATGTCGGCATCATGGTGACTTGCAACAGCGTTCCGTGATTTCCCAAAAGCATAGGCTCATCAAATTTATGCGGTGCGGTTTTATGAAAAAAATCTACCCAGTTAATCGTGCATTTGAAAAACTTTTACAAAAAAATAATATTTTCAGCCATTAACAGTCCAAAAAACGGAAAATCAGCGAACCGTAATCAAAACAGTTTAATTCACAATCTCAACAGGTAACTGAAAACATATCACATTCACAACCGGAAGCTAATAGCAACCGCCATTAATGCATTATCACTTCCGGTGCGCTGGAGTTTCACGTTATTTGCTACGCCCGCAGATTTAATTTTGCAAACTAAAGTTTGTCGAGTGAAAATAGCACAACACAATATGCCATTACTGAGTTTGTTCCACTTTAATGTTTTTGGAAGGACGGTTTGTTTACTAAAGGGATACTGATGATACTTTAATAAAATGGCTAGTGGAAGCAGTGATAGCCTAGTTGGGTTGCCGTCGGACTCCCAAGTCATAGGTCTGAAGTTCAAACCAAAGACCTCAGATTTTACAGATTCGTGTGGGTATTGTATTAATCACTTGCTTCGGCTTGAGAGATATTTCTCTACAGCATGTAAAACCAAGTCAGACGTCCATGGGCTACATAAAAACTCTGACACCAGGTTAGGTTGGTTAACCACACGAAAAAGAAGAAGACGATTAGAAAAGATGACGAAGGTTATTGCGATTTTTAATTAAACGACTAAATACAGTAAGAATTGGGTTCTTTTTTCGTAAATTTTTTGACATGACAACGTCTAATAAATCGATGAACGCCGGCTGCACGCACGAAAAAGGATGACTCATTGTAACCGTTACGCTCATTGTAACGTTACGATCGGAGCGAGAGCGCTGCTCGAGCGAGCGAAAGGCACGATTGGCTTGAACGTTCGGCTTGTTATTCATAAAAGCATGCAACGTTTTGTTATGAACTTGTCACGTAAAACTATCGTCCGTAAACCAATTTTACAGGCAACCAATTTTTTTAGATAAAATTATGACTTATGACACTCTTCAATACCATCAAAAGTGTATGGTTGGTTAGATTATTACACAACTTTTCATCATTTCAGCCGAAAGACGTCCTCTGCTGGGGCCTCTCCCAAGGTTCACATTGACCGGTCCCGTGCTACTTGCATCCAGCGGATCCCCGCAACCTTCACCGGGTCATCGATCCACTTAGTGGAAGCTAACACAACGTTTACTATGATATTATTCATGATTAATTTTACACAGCTTAGCAAGGGTATTGGGTGGCTCACCACATTAAGTCATCTACTTTGCATTCGAAGTGTAACGACACGGTCTTAAGCAAGCTTAAGTATTATTGTTTATATTAAGTTGTACTTTGTCACGTAGGTATTCATTCTGCTGAAGTCGTTTTGAACCTAAAACCTTCAGAGACCTTCAGACTTGTAAAATACGTCATAGCTCTTTTGCTGTAAAGACAAGGGAAAGGATTAGAAAGGTATGACAAATTCTTATATTTTATTCAGTAATACATATTAAATATTTATGCTCCAGACTAAATAATACTATCCCCTCAGAACAATTTTCAGGTTGAGCCGCGCTTTCCTAGGTTTTTATGTGGATCGATGACCACCAATCGCATACCGAGTATCCTCCGTGCCTCAGACAGCACGTTAAGCCGTAAGTCCCGGCTGGTATAGTAACGTTATCATCCACGGACCAATCTAGGCAAACTCGACTTTATTTATACACGAGCTCGACTTTTAAATGCTTACTAACTACAACAAATTATTCTCAACCACCTCAATCCGTCCCTCAGAACTAAAGATAACTCCTAGTTTGAACTCCCGAAATATTCGTACATTGTCTTTGACAAAATTACGTCACACTACGACTGACAATGTAACAAACTTTGTCGCCTTTGTCTGGATAAACTTTGTTCTGTTTATACCTTTCGCTTTGATCTTATTCGTTGAAGCGGCTTCCAGAAGTGAGTGTATGCGTTTAGTAATATTGTTTTGTTGAAGTTTAGTTTTAGAGGGGAACCTGTGTACATTGTGGGGAAATGTATTGACGAGTTCGTTGCTATGCGGTAGTTTATTAGTTTTATGAATGTTGAAACTTGTTCAAAAGCGAAGATTTTGACTAGTCTTTGAGTATGAATTTCATTGAACTGAAAGTGGTTTGACGTCATTTTCATTGCACCAGTGGTTTGCATCTTTTTTGGAAAAAATCAGGATTTTATAGCTACTATACAGGAGCTCGTGGCTAAATAATAACAGCCGCACGGGTCGATCTTTAAGGTTAAGCCGTGCTTGCCAAGATTGGTCCTTTGATGGGTGACCATAATTAAAAACCGAGTTTTCTCCGTGCCTCGGAAAGCACATTAAGCCGTTGGTCCCGGCTGTCATTTGTAGATCTTTGATAGTCATTACGAGTACCTAGTCAGAAGCCAAAAATCTGACATCCAGTCTTACCTATATCTTACTTATGATCAATGGTCACTACTATAGTGTGTGGCATTTAAAAATAACAAATCATATGGTTAAAATGTTACTAAGGTTATGGGCGCTCGCTGTGGTGGTCCGTGGAGATGTACCTAAGTATATCTGCTTTGTGTGTGTGTATAAATATAGCGTGTTTGTGTATGTGTGGTAAAAATAATCACTTACACATCAGGACCTCTCCGAAGCTCGGGAAGTACTCGCAAAACCATTGGCTGTTATTTGTAGATCATTGTGATGGATGCACTGAAATCCGCAAGTGTGATAACCAGTCTTACCAAAGGGCGTAGCTATTACCCAGGAACTGTGTTGTAGAGGTAAGATAGGCAGCCAAACCAGGTAAACCACTGATGTCCGCCATCTAATTAGACTGGAAGTCCAGACTAGGAGGTAATGAGATAGTAGGAGGTAATGAGATAGTAGGAGGTAATGACGTTAATCATGAAAAAAAGAAATACGTATCGACACGAAATAATTACGATAAGGGGTTAAGTCAATAAGAGATTAAAAATAAGTAAGTAAACATGTGATACATGTTCAGTTAATAAGTTACGACTAGGTATGTCATAACATTGGAGATTAAATCGTAGTTGTTAAATGAGTCATGTTGTATAAACAAAGTTGAGATGTCTAGAACAATTTAAGTGTTGTCATAAAAGTTATTTCTATCGTTTATGTTTACTGAGATACCAACAAATCAAAACAACATAGTCTTATTATTTCATTTATTTGTTCTTGTACACATTAAATACAAAATATTCGTACATTCAATGATATTAAAGAAAAAAAAAAACATTTAAATGTACAAAAAAAAATAGAAACAGGCCACCAGTATAGGGAACAGGGTCCGAGTTACCGGTGGTCAGGGCTCAGAGAGAGGAACCTCATAACAATACGCACCGTGTCCAGAAGTACTGCTTTCTGAATCAAACCCTTGATCCAGCTGCCAAGCGAGAGCCTCCTCAAATGTTGTTCCAGGCTGTTGAGCATCACCTATTATATTATATTAACACCATCTTGTTATTAATATCTGGAAACTATTTAATTTAACTGACAGGCAACAGCTAACTGGAGATAGATGACAATCCAATAATCCGACAACTTATATGTTTCCTTCTAGAATGGACGACCAACTTCATCTTTGTGACTTACCAATTGAGATCTGGCCGTCATCATATTCTGCCAATCCTTTTCACTACTTTATTGGGGTCGGCTTCTAGTCTTACCGGGTGCTGCTAAATACCAGTATTTTACATGGAGCAACTGCATAATTGAGATTGAGATCTGTCTGTTATTGGATTAATCTTTGGTTTGCACTTAATATCTTGGTGTTGCTTGTCAGGAACTTAGGTGTAGGTATATAATATATTAATAATCTGAATATGTTTTTAAGCGAACCCATCTGAAGTCCAGTATTTTACATGGAGCGACTGTATCTGTCCTCCAAAACCCACTTACTTGGTAATAGGATTTTTACCCAGTAACTGGGTTACTGAAAAATACTGGTCTTCATCTGCGTTCGCTTATAAACATATTTAAGTTATTTTAGTAGATAATTATGCTTATGGCCAGATATATAAAATAACTTTACGAATAAACTCGTGAAATGCAGAATGTAATAGACACTGAATATCTCTGACTATCGTGATTCTCAACAGCTCAAATAAAATAATCATTTACAAGATACTTAAAAATTCTAAATATGGCTTTATAACCATTTCTTCACGTAACGACATCAACAAATGACTGGGCGGACACATGCTTATTTTATAACTTATGCTCCATTGTTATGAATGATTCTAGAATGAGACAATTTGTCTTCGAGATTCTGATTAAGATTTGTTGCTCCTATTTCCAAAAAGTAGTTAGTAGTTAACCTCTTTTAAGCTCAAGTATTCTAATTGGAGTAAGGGCTGACAAAATCATTACAGCAAATTGCCTGGAACATACAAATCACATATTTTGAGATTTTTACAAACTCTCAAACATTTTTAAATTATTTCTGTAATTTTCAGAGCCGTGTTCCTGAATCTCCTCAGTGAAAAAGCTCTCATAGAAATTAAAAATGCATTCTACAAGTGTACACGCACACAATCTTCCTGAACAACAAATCTGAGCGTTGCTCCCAGTAAGAAAACTGATTTGAACTGAACCATTACCTGAAGAAAACCCTACACAGAATTGCGAACTCTACTGCAAGATCTTAAAATCTGTTTTCAGTATGAGATGGTTCCCAAAAGTGGTGTGTAACAGCTGTTCCGAGTCGTTGACCTGACCTAAAGAAGATTCATTCATATTTAATACCTTTGGGAGATACGGTCTCTGAAATGAGTCACCGTTACTTGATTTAGGGACGATACACAAATTACCTATGTTTCCATTTAAACGTAGAAATGGCGGTTTTAACCGACATTGTTGAAGGAAAAGGTTCTCAGGCGTACTTATATGTTCTTTATTTAGTGCTGCTTATTTTTGGGTCGTCTTATTGACCCACTTATTATTATTATTGTCGGTTAAGTGCCCGTAGACTGATGAAAAATTTCACATATTGAAAGCAAATGAAAGCATCGCCCGCTAATATTACTCGAGTAATAAATTCACACAACCTTATCAAAATTTGCTATTAGTAACCAAACAGCTTATTAACAACATTTATTGACAAGTGTTCGATAAATATTTAGCAGTACTTTACTAAATACGTTAATTTATTGCCGTGTAACTACTCGTACCAAGGCTGGTCTAAATGTTCACGTGGGCTGGACTTAAAACCTAAACTAGTTCAATGTGTCACTATTCGTAATACTAGGTTTAACATGTGGTTTTGTTTATTTTCTTGTTATTTTTATCTGATCATCAAGACTTTGTATGGGAGGAAAGCTTTTGAGCGTTATTGGGTTAATATTAAAGACATTATTCATATTAATTACATTATTCATATATAAATAGCATTATTCATATTAATGACACTATTCATATTGATGACATTATTTATGTTAATGAGATTATTTATATTAATGACATTATTCAATGATGGCGATAGTATAATATGCCATCTTTGAATATGATGATCAACTTACAAGTAAAATAAACGGTTGAAAACCAAGTTGCGTATTTGAGATTGATATGTGATCGATGTAACAACTATTGCAGATTTTAATATTTATTCCTGGACAAACATAATTATCACAAAGCGTGTTTTGGTTTATTGTGATTTTACAAATGAAATGTCAAATAAACACATTCATGTCAAATACAGTAAATAACATAATATTGCTCGCAGCCATACACTGTAAAACACTTTGTAAATAACCAGTTTTTCTGCTGTATAGTGTTGAACTAATAAACCTATTGATAAAAAGCAGGTAACTTACTTATAAGGAAAATAATCACTGTTGGCAATTCCAGATAAGAAGTTATTAAGACCTCAAGAGACTTGTTCTATAAACAATAATGGGAATGAAACAGGTAAGGTAATGTACTAAATAACGTGTTTTACATACATATTATCATCACACCCGTAATCCCGAAGGGTTAGACAGAGGTGTAGCTAATAGTACACCACCATCGCCAGTTATGTTTTTAAGTCTCACGTAATACCGCGAGCCTATTGCCATCAGCCGGGCACGAATTCAGACTCCGTGGCTGTTAAGAAATACCTGATGCAAAAACCCAATATAACTTTTGCTTGACCTGGGAATTGAACCTAAAAGTCTCAATAAAATAGTAAACTGAGACTTCGCTGTCCGTCCGTCAGTCTGTCCGTCTGTCAGTCTGTCCATCTGTCACCAGACTGTAACTCATGAACCGTAATAGTTAGCCAATTTAAATTTGTACAGATGATATCTGTTGCCGCTATAGCAACAAATACTAAAAACAGAATAAAATAAATTTAAGGGGGCTACCATACAAAAAAAGTGTTTTTTTGGTCGTTTTTATAAATAATGGTATGTGCGCGATTCCGACTCGCACTTGGTCGGTTTTTTTTTTTATGATCATTTACACAGACGTAAGAGTCTTGCAAAGTTTCCAAACAAATTACTGAAAGGAAATAAAAAAAATTGAAATCTTTTGTCATTTACTCAACGTAATATAACACAACACCACGCCTGTGATCTCCGAAGGGTTGAACAGAGATGTTCCTTTCGTAAACCCATATTTCGCCAATGTTTAAGTCCCGTGTTAAAGAAGTCGAGCCTATTGCCATCAATCTGCTGCCTACTGACAAATTCCTAATGGAAAAATCCCATCGAACCCCATGCTCCATGCATTTCGGTCCCGCTTGCACCTCTATCGATCTTGTTTTTAGGGTTCCGTAGCCGAATGGCAAAAAACGGAACCCTTATAGATTCGTCATGTCTGTCTGTCTGTCTGTCCGTCCGTATGTCACAGCCACTTTTTTGCCAAAACTATAAGAACTATACTGTTGAAACTTGGTAAGTAGATGTATTTTGTGAACCGCATTAATATTTTCACACAAAAATAGAAAAAAAAAAACAATACATTTTGGGGTTCGCCATACATAGAACTAAAAACCAATTTTTTTTTCATCAGACCCATACTTGTGGGGTATCTATGGATAGGTCTTCAAAAATGATATTGAGGTTTCTAATATCATTTTTTTCTATACTGAATAGTTTGCGGTAGAGCCACTTCCAAAGTGGTAAAATGTGTGCCCACCCCCCCTCTAATTTCTAAAGTAAGAGGAGGAAAATTCTGAAAATATTTAGGATTGTAGAAGGTAAAAAAAACAATCAATGAAAAATTGGTTTCAATAAGATATGATGTTTAGTTTTTGACATATGGGACTTTTTCATCAAACTGCAGCAGTAACTTTGTTTTTCATTAACATACTATGAAAAACCAATTTAGTGTTGCGGCTGAGTGGAAGTTTACTAACTAATACTGCTAACTACTGAATGACAGTTTAAAATATTGTTTGGGGCTATGGAACCCTGTTTGCGAGTAAGACTCGCACTTGGCCGGTTTATTTTTTGTATTGGCATGAAGTACTGGTATAGTTAACTGCAATGAGCATAGCTTTTGTCATGGTTAAAATTTTAACAACTTACAAAGACGGTAGTGGATCTATGTTCACGTGGTTGCCCTAGACAATGTTAGGGATTTTTTTGATTTTATCTACCAAGATACGATACCCCTCCCCATTCTACCGACTTTACTCCTACTCCTTCACCGTACATGCTGTGCGGTTGTAGAATTCACCGCCGCCTGACATAAGGGACTGCCAAACTATTGCAGTTTTCAAGAGAAGAGTGAAAGAACATTGTCTTTCCATTCCGTCGTAGTTGCATAGGTATTTATTTTATTGTATTTATAATATTGTTGTGTATATATTTTGTTTTTGTATGTAAACGTAAGTTAGTGTATTCTTATATTGTATTTTACATTATAAATAGTTATTTGCTTTATGTATTCCATTTTCTCTTCTTCTTTACACACTTTGTCTACATCTCTTTTTTTATTATCTCCTTTCGCAGGTATGCTGGAAGAGATTTCTTTAGAAATAAGCATCAACTTTGTACCTATTTTCTTTTCCTTTCTTCTTTTCTGTATTTAGTGTGTGCATAAATTGCTAAATAAAATAAAAATGAATAAATAAAAGACGAATGAGTAGTCTTCCATATTTCAATGAATACTGTAGCTAAATCATTTTACATTACCTAAGATTTACTCGCACTTCAAAATAGACCGATGATTGTTGGCCCATTACAAGTCTTTGGTATGTCTTGTGCTAAAGTTTTATTACAAAATAACGGTTGTGCTCTCATAAAATTAATGAGTTAACAGTACAGACATTACAACCTAAACATTATTTATAGAATCTGTAAATCATTCTGCTTGTAAACGGTCAAAATATAGATAGGTATTGAGAGCAATTTAGATTTAGCTGGTTGCGCCTACACAAAGGACATTCCCTGGCTGATATTACTGAAACGATACACTCTAAAATCAAGCTTATTGCCTTGTGTTATATAAGATAATGCCAATTAACGTTCTAAGTTCTATATCGTTATAATCTAGGTACTATCGAGTTGATCTCAGTAACCCTAAATAATTATTATCTAAATGCCTTCAATCGTTTCATTAATGAATATAGGCTATATTTTAATTATCGTTACCATTATGGAAATTAAATAGGCTTTTAAATCGCGTATGCGTTAACTAGTGTAGATATTGTAGCGAATAACTATTTGTGCAATGTGAGCTCTAAATGCGATTAATTAAATAATGTAACGTGTTATGTCACGGTAACAAAAGTCAATGAATTTTGAATTTTGAAAAAAAACAAAACCTATTTATTTCAGCATGCATTCATTAGATAATTACATTAGAATAGCACTCAATAGCGTTTGGGTTTTGCTTACGGGTATATGTCCGTTAGTAGACCTTTTGAATGTTTTTCATTTGTCGAGTTTTTTTGTTTTCTATCTTTTTGGCTATTTCCTATATTTCTGTCGCAGTTGTCTTGATTTATTTCGTTAGACTCGGTCATCATGTGGGCAGAACATGGGTTCCGTGCTATGAAAACACACACTACACGAGGTACACTGCTTTTGTCGAACTCACTTACTACTCACAAATTACTTGAAATTACAATCCAACACAATAACATTAAGCACCACGAATCGGGGAACAGTTTCGGGACGTCTTGACTCCGCCGCAATTAGACACTGACTGTCCGCCTCACAGTGAGCTTGAAACATCACGACTCTTGTAGAAGCGCGCTTAGGTGTGGGTAGACTGGTAAGTAGGTCGCGTGCTACCTTTGGCGCGCTTGCCGATTCATTTTCTGTCCGTACTAATGACCGGATCCTACATATCTGAAATAAAAATAAAATATGTACAAATATCAAAATTACATTGCTATTTCCTTTTACCGTATTCATAGTTTACTTCTGGTAGTTTATATACAGGCAAGTACGACAGGTTACGAACAAAATTAGGACCAATTATTTTTTGTAAATTACTCATATTATTCTCACAGTAATCAGAGAAATGTACACACCGGTACATACTAGTACGGCCGTTGTTCCAAGCGCGTACTATGTGGTTAAGTTTGAGACAAAAGAGCCTGGCCCAGTACCTAAGTCCCTACTGACTACAAACCTAGCCTAGTAATTACCTAGCACCATATTTATCCTAGACCTACAATAATTACCTACCTAGCACCATACAAACCATACCAAACGTAGGTTACGTTGGTTTTACGTGAGAAAGTCTGTTACAAGAAGACCCACCCACGGTTACAGACGGAACTTGGGAAGGAATAGGGTTCCGTGTACGTCGTGCAATGTGCACAGGAAATGGTTTTCTAACTGCCGATCCCACAGACCCATACGACCGATGACGGCGTCTTTTTTTTTTTAGGATGGGAAATCATCAAATGACTTCTCCCGCTCTGGGCGGAGCGGAAGGGAGTGTCAGACTTGACTGACTAAAACCCATCCATGTTCCTTCTTAGCCCTTTGTGTTCCAGGGCCACGGTATCTTTTTCGAACAACCCGCAGCCCTGGCAGGTATCGGCCCTCTCGGACCCCTTCCGATTTGCTGACATCTCCTTGAGGCGCGCGTGGAATACGAACGCGCCATCGGCACAGCCTGTCGTCATTAGACGGACGGACGGTGAGCTAGCCCATTACTCACCGTCCCGCGCCTACGGTGGCCGGGGGCCACTGGTTGCCCCCCGACGCCCGGGGCGTCCCCCGCGGCGGCTGGGACGTGAGGTTCTCTCCCTCTCACGTTCCGCCACCTCCTTCGCTAGCATGACTGCTTCGCAGAATGATGGCGTCTTGGCCTTTGTTTGGCCACAACATATATAATTATGTACTGTTTGTTTGTGTACCTTGACTGCCTTGTTGGTCTAGTGATTAGCAGCGCCACTACTGAGCATGAGCTCCCTGGTTCCATTACAAGGGCTGTACTTGTGCCCGGTTAATGTAAAAAGGCTAGCCTCGTGGGACTTAAAAACATAACTGGTGAAATGTGGGTGTACTATTAGGTTCACCTCTGCTTAACCCTTCGAGGACTAGAGGCGTGATGATATGTTATGTGTATTAGTGTATATTATACACAATAAAGAGAAATCATTATCTTCCTGCCTTGTCACAATGTTAGTCAGCGTAATACTTTTTACTGCATTCCATATTATAGATACATCTTTGATTTGGAATAACACACACGTAAAGAGATACACAGATAGACGCAGAACTACTCAAAACATTAAATTAGTTTACTATCCCCAATAAAAGACGGTCTATATTAGCTTGATCTACAACCCTTTTTAACCCCCGACCAAAAAAGGGGGGTGTTATAAGTTTGACGTGTATCTGTGTGTCAGTATGTGGCTGTGGCTTTGGCTGTGTAGCTCCTAAACGGATGAACCGATTTTGATAAAATTGGTTTCGTTTGAAAGATGTTTTAATCGAGAGTGTTCTTAGCTATGTTTTGAGAAAATCTGCTGAACCGTTTGAAGGTCATCACCTCTTTTCTAGTTGATGAAGGAATATAAACGTTTATGGGTCCGGTCGATTCGAAATTTGAAATCTTGTTACTTGTCACCATGGGCATCGCCGGCCTAAAAGATCGGGTTTTATTTTAATTTATAACTTTCTTTGTTTTCGTTAAGCAGCGAGAAGAGGCGCAACTCCGAGAAAACAGGAAGCAATGGGGAAGGTCTATGCCCAGGAGTGGGAAAGTCAAGGCTAAGATAAAATGATATACGTTTTAAAAGCATGATATAACAAAATCATTTAAAATTTAAAAAACCAAAGACACAAATACCTCTAAAAATCAAAAATAAATGAATCCAAGCGTCGTTGCGTCAGGGGACCGCTAAGTAGACCGCTTAGTATAAGCATAAAACAAAGTGGTTTTTCAGAGGTTTTTTAAATCGGGGGTTTTTTAAATTTTTAATTTATTTTTTATATTTTTACACAGAACTGCATCGCAAGGGTCCACCAAATTGGACAAATACGTTTAAAGGGCAATAATTTTATATTTTCAAAGCATTCTATTGCCATCGTTATATCCCCAAACGAATAGGTACTAAAACCGCGTGATTACCTAATTTTGATTAATAAGACCGTTTATTGAAGTTTTAATTACTAATCTAATAGCTAATTTAACGCGATGTCAGGTGCATGCTGTTACATAGGAATTAGTATTCATTATTGGCATAGACAAAGCAAATTATAGGCTTAGTAATATCTGTAAGCTATTTAATTCTAAACGGGTATCATTAAAGCTATCACCAATTTAATTAGTTTTGTGTTTCTTAAATAATAGGGTTTGTCCTCAAAATAGTAGATCTGTCACCAAAATGTAGTCACCAAACAATGCAAAATCAGTTCCACAATAAATCACCTAAAATCCTGAGATATAAGGTCTAGTACCAAATAAATGTTTTTGTATGTATTATAATAGGTGTGTCCTAATAAGTATTTAAGCAAATTAATTTAAAGAGATCACCAAACCACAGGTCCAAACTAAGGCGTTGTCGACGTAGCCCCGCTACGCGGGGCTCCTATTTCTGTCTGCAGGGTTTACAGTAACCTAACACGAAGGGGATGTCGGGGTCTTAGTTCGCTCGCTCCGCTCGCTCACTAGACCCCGCCATCCTCTTCGAACCTAACCTGTCCGAGTCGGTGTGCCCAATGTCTCGTATAAAGCATTTCTTCATAGAAATAAGGAACTGATCTATTTATTTGGTGACAGATCTACCATTCCGAGCACAAAGCTATTATTTAAGTAATAAAACTATTATTATAAGAACGAAGTTTATATTCATCTAATGCACTACAATTTTATTGGTAATCCATCTCTTATTTTACACATGTATCAACATTTATTTGTTAATTCATACCTGGGAACACTTTTTGTTTATCTGAGAACGAAAATATTTCGTGGCGATAGATCTATTTACTAGGTGATACAACTTTGATGACAAATATAAATTTTGGTGACAAGAAATATAGTTCCCATTCTAAACTAGGTAGCTATTTTTAAGGCACATGGCGACGCATCAAACTATACTTTGCCACGCTTTATACAAGGTGTTGTTTTGCATCCTCATCAAATTCAAGGAGGTAATTATGCTAATGGTTCTCGACCCGATTCAATAATAAAATGGGTAGGCATTTTTTTTTCTTTTTACTGAAATCAGTATGTGTGAACCACCCGTGTTTTGAAGGCGGTGTACTGATCCTCGCCCTATAATCGCGCGTCAAAATACATACAAACAATTTCAAACGTTTATTCAAAAAATTCTTAATCCCTAAACCACGTTAAGACGTTATTCTGAAATACTGACAAATTAGAACAACAAAAAACCGGCCAAGTGCGAGTCTTACTCGCACACAGGGTTCCATAGCCCCAAACAATATCTTGAACTGTCATTCATTAGTTAGTAGTATTAGTTTTAAACTTCCACTCAACCGCAGAGCTAAATTGGTTTTTCATAGTATGTTAATGAAAAACAAAGTTACTGCTGCAGTTTGATCAAAAAGTCCCATATCTCAAAAACTAAACATCATATCTTATTGAAACCAATTTTCGTTGATAGTTTTTTTTACGTTCTACAAACTTGAATATTTTCAGAATTTTCCTCATCTTACTTTAGAAATTAGAGGGGGGGGGACACACATTTTACCACTTTGGAAGTGGCTCTAGCGCAAACTATTTAGTTTAGAAAAAAATGATATTAGAAACCTCAATATCATTTTTGAAGACCTATCTATAGATACCCCACACGTAGGGCTTTGATGAAAAAAAAATTTTTGGTTTTCAGTTCTATGTATGGGGAACCCCAAAATTAATTGTTTTTTTTCTATTTTTGTGTGAAAATCTTAATGCGGTTCACAGAATACATCTACTTACCAAGTTTCAACAGTATAGTTCTTATAGTTTCGGAAAAAAGTGGCTGTGACATACGGACGGACAGACAGACAGACAGACAGACAGACATGACGAATCTATAAGGGTTCCGTTTTTTGCCATTCGGCTACGGAACCCTAAAAAAGCAGCTTGTTAATAATTGAAAGCAGCTTGTAAATAATTGTTAATAATTAACTAGGTACCGTAATTTAATTTGATTATTCATGGTTTTTTGTAACAACCTCCTGAATTTTGACTAGAATGCAAAACAACACCTTGTATAGATTTCGCGTACCTACAATGAGAGATCTACGTAAACTGGTTTTGTATAGCTTGATTAGTCGTTGTACGTACGTATCAGCAGTTTTGAACTAGATGTCTATTAATTAATTATTTAAATGTACAATTCCATTTTTCTTTATGTTATACCAAAGACCATAAATAGATAAAATGACAGGAGCATGCCCTCAGTCTTTTCAGATACATAATATTATGCCGCGTACAGATTGCTGAAATGTAATATGATAATTATGTAGCACAAATGAACTGTCCAGGCCAATGCAATATGAAATAAAATACAAGAACTAGGCAAGTTTGTTTCAACATGTTTTTTTTTTGGTAGCCTGCATAGTGTCCCACTGCGGAGCAAAAGGCCTCCCCTTTCTCCTTCCATACCTCTCTATCCTAAACGATCTCTGACCATTTTAGCCCCACACACAGGACCAGATCGTCACGCCACCTTCGCCGTGGTCGACCTCTACGGCGCTGTCGTTCCTCAGGCGTCCAGAGTGATATATTTCATATTAAGTTTCACCAATCTGTACTAAGCGTTATGCATTCACCTAAGCGTGTAACTTATCTAATAGGTAGCTATAAAACATACCTATAAGTATATGAATCACGGTCCACTATCAAGTTGAATGAATGTAAAGTGCAATGACTGCCCACTTGTAACTAATGCAGGAAACATGAATGATCTCAATACATTACAATAATATGACTAATTAATTACTTTCAAACTCAGCCGTTCTAGCTAATCCTGCTGATATTACGTGAATATTTGTGATTAAGTGGCTTTTGTACTATTTATTCATGATCATCCATAGCCCATACTGCGATCGCCAACCCGCCTGCCAAGCATGGCGATTATGGTGGCGATTATGGCAAAACCCCCCCTTCTTGGGAGAGGCCTATGTCCAGCAGTGGACGTTTTTCGGCTGAAATGATGATGATCCAAAGCCCGACAGGAACACGGGTGGATTTATAAGGCTAAAGCACGCTTGCCAAGATCTGTAGATCGGTGACCATAATATACCGAGTTTCCTCTTTGCCTCGGAAAGCTCGTTAAGCCCTTGGTACCAGCTGTCATTTTGTAGATCTTTGACAGTCGTTACAAGTAGTCAGTGCTGTGGCCCAAAAGTCTGGCAACCAGTCTTACCAAGGGGTACTGTGTTACCCAGTACTAACTGGGTTTTGCAGGTCAGATAGGCAGTTGCCCCATGTGAAATAATAGTATTCAGCTGCATCCAGTTAGACTGGTATCCGACCCCAACATAGCTGGGAACAGGCTAGATAGATGACGACATTAGTAGAAAAACACTATGAAAAGTTGCTCAGTATACAGATTAGTGTTTGTGACAGTACTTCATATCATCCTGTCCAGACTTTTACAAGCAAATGTCAAGCCAGTTGGTGGTCTTAAACTAATTCCAAAATCAGTAAAACATCGAAATTTAGTAGGGCATCGAGTTTATGAATCAGAACTAGTTATTGTTAATTGGCAATAACCTTTTATTTTAGTGAGCCTCATTGGATTAGTTGTCACAAACGCAACTGCAGGAGTACAAAGAAAAGAAGAAAGAAAGAAAAAATATTAATTTGGCACATGCCACAAGTGCACACAATAAAAAAACAACTTAAAACTGAACAGAAAAAAGATAATATTGTGTGTGTCTCACGGCTGTGCCAAATCGGCTCAGTTCAGCAAACTGCCGAACAGCTAGTGCCCGACGCTAGTTTTCAACTGGACCTGAGATAGTGACGTGACGGACGAAAAATAGTTTAGTAGGTTTTACCTAATCATCCTGTGAGCTAGCCAATTATATCTAAAAGTTCCATATATGATCGCATGCACTAATACTGAACATGACGTCTTGGGTTGAATTCTCAAATCGGGTTAAGAATTATTTGTTTTTCCATCAGGATTTTTTAAGTAACGGCTAGGAGCCGGGTCGTACTTTAAATTATAATTTATCGTTATGTCTGTTTTTGTCCGTCAAAATCATCTCGTCTATTTTCTTCTAAAGGTAACTGAACCAACATATTATGACAACTGAGATCCTAAGAACACGATATTAGTGAAGAAATTCAAAGAGTTTACATAGAATATGAGTACACAGTCTTTGCCAGAATGTTCTATTTGATGGTCATTGCTCACAACAGTCGAGTGCATTGGCACAATAAATTTTTGCTAATAACTCGTATTTTATCTCTTTCAAACAAAGTAATTTAATTAGCGTTCTTTGAGATCGTGCCAGCAATGCGTTTACATCGCACTACATCCTGTTATCTCAACTTTATTGCATTTTTATTTCAACGTAAAATATAAAAAAATAAATGAACACCAAGAAATCACATGTATTTTATCAATCTGCCATAAATTAAAGGTTTGAATTCACAGAAAAAGACTTTTATTAGAACATAAGCTTGCCCGATAGGAAATCCTGTCGGGCACTTGCCAATTATGTTTAAGTCCCATGTAATAGGGGCGATTATTTGTTTATGGGACCAGCCCGCCACAGTATTCCCAAACCACAACACCTCCTGTAAGCCAGCATCAACAGTGGCGACCACCTCCGGGGCGTCAGTCCCAGAGAAACAATTTAACCGTCATGAATCCCGCAACTACGAATAAATATTGTCTATTGCCATTAACAGAAAATGTTGAATTTGGGCTCCTACTGAAAAATTTTTGACGGGCAAAAGATCTTGTATCAAATCAAAATGAAAATCTAAATGTAGGCCTACTTGAAATAAAAATATATTTAATTCACATAGGCCTACATGGGCACTCATAAAACGTTGACAAAAAGGTGCTCGGTTCGGGTTGATCGTTTCCTATGGAGAAGAACCGGCAAAAAACTCCATGATGACTATTTTCAAATCATTTGGTTTTACAATGTTTGGTTATGACAGCGTTAGTACCTACTTAAGTCATCATCTGCCTAGCCTTTTTCCAAACTATCTTGAGGTCGGCTTCCAGTCTAACCGGATGCAGCTGAGTACCAGTATTTTACATGTAGCCACTGCCTATCTGACCCCCACAACCCAGTAACTGGGTAATATGGTACCTCTTGGTAAGACTGGATGTCAGACTTTTACCTTCCGACTACTCGTAACGACTGTCAAAGATCTACAAATGACAGCCGGGACCAACGGCTTAACGTGCTTTCCGAGGCACGGAGGAAACTCGATATGTAATTATGGTCACCCATCCACAGACCAACCTCGGCAAGCACGGCTCAACCTTAAAGATCAACCTGGGCGGCTGTTATTATTTAGCCACGAGCTCCTCCTTTAGGTTAGTACCTACTTAAGTATGGGAGGACATTAGGCCCGATATTAAGTCGTTGCTTATTACAAAACGTAGAACAAGATAAAAGTTACCAAGGATCTAGGAATCTATAAGGCCTACTTAGGTACAAGCAATCGGTAAATAAGAAAAAGAGTCTATACAAGAACAAAAAAAAACATTTCGCTGCTATTATGATTAGGTTAAACATTGACGTTTAATAAATGATATAAGACTGATATTGTGAAAACACTATCTCCATGCCAGCTTAACTTAATCTTCTTCAAGCAATTCACTTAATTACAGTACAACAAGGAAAACAAAATCACTATCCCACGTATTAATCTTTTGCTCCTAACAATTATTTTCCCTCGCAAATCTCACACGCAACTAAACAGCTCTATCTATTTACTTATGTTATATCACGATGCAAAAAAGTATAAAAAGTCCTAATCCTTGCAACGACAAAGCAACAGCACTCAGGCAATTAATTAAACTATTATCTGGATTGTATGATTGGCTTTCTGAGCAACCGAAAAATAAAATTATTGCTTATATTAAATCGAGCAGGAAAATTAACTTTATGTAAACCCACATAGCCACAGCGGAGGTTCAAAAAATGGTATAGAAAAATATCGTGAGGATACTGGGCATGGCCCAGAACCTAAAATTTGAAGATTGTTAGACATCTACCGCCTTGCGTACCGTGCATCCAATCTCAATAGTCTCATGGGTCTTAGTCCCAGAAGATCCGATGTAGGATGATTGTTCGAATTATAAAAAAATGTTACATAATGACAAAATTAACATATTATAACACCATGGCTGTAATCCCGGAAACATTAGGCAGAGTGTACCTAATAGTACACAGTTTTCGACAGTGTATGTTTAAGTCCCATGTAATAGTGGGCGAGCCTATTGCCGGGTACAAGTCCAGACTCTGTGGCTCCTAACTACTAAATTCATGATGGAAAAACCCAATAACACTCTTGCCGACCCAGGGGCTCATGTTTAGCAGTCGCGATTGCGTCCTAGTAGTTGCAAGTGAAAAGTAAGTGTGTTAGTGTAAGTGTAGTGATCTAATTATCAACGAGGCAGTCAGACCACCAAATTACATGTTCTGGCTTAATATTATTATTCCGTACTCCGTTTGACACGCACGGGCTTTAGTTAGTGCACTTTCTACTTTTTTATTTTTTTGTGAATATTAAATTTATTAACTGGTGGGTCGCCTTGAGTGTAAGGGCTCCAGCCAGGGCTTATAAACTACTAACAAACTAAGCGACTACACGCTAAGGGCACCTCCTGTGGGTTACGAGTCTCGGCTCAGGGCGGCGCTGTGAGAGGACAGCAAGGAGACAAGCTGGATCTCAATAATATCATTATCTAGGGGCTGATTTAAAACTACTGGCACAGCATCGCGGGCTGGCTCGAGCGAGGGTCGGGGAAGGAGTGCACCTTCTGAGCCTACCTCTTCATTTATATTTCGTTCCAGTCACGCAACAGTGTCAGCTAGATCACTCGCGATAGACGTAACGTGCCTACGCTTTGTTAGCTAAAGGAAATCACTTCAGTAATGAAATAGCTTGCCTATATAATGTGTTCTCTGAGTGTGTTGGGTACACAGTTTAGTAGTGTTTTCAGCGATGTTTGACTCGAGTAAACGGCTTAATCAAGTGACTTTCACTCTGGGGTCGTGGGGTCCGAGTACTCAGAGCCTTTTAAGGAAATTTCGAAACGCCTAGTTGACACTTCGTGACCCAAGGGCTGGCTTTTATTTGGCCAGAGGCTAAGTACTGCCATACAACGTGGCAATGCAGCCAGTCTCTTGGGCACATTACCAGCAGACAGCGTTGAAGAGGAGTTTTTTGACGCCCTTTTATAGTTTTTAGTTTAGTTATTTAATTAATTCGTTTGTTAATCGTTGTAATGTATATAGTAGTTTTTTTAATTATAACAAAGTGACTTATCATTTTTGTTTAATTTCACTTACACATGCCACCGACGAAACTACACAGGAATTGACGTTTATCTGTTAGTTTTATTTAATTTTCCTGCCATTCAGTGAGTAAGTGAATGATGCCTAACAGCTGAGCAGTCAGTTCACAAAGTATTTTTATTAATTTTGTGTTTTGACGTTTTACTTTGTAAAAGCGAAAGATGCCCAAAGAAAGGCGAAAATGAACTACATATTATATAAAGGGTGTTAAAACCCTTAACGAAGCTAGGCACTTGTTCTCCCCGCCATTGCGACCATTTTCATTTTTTTGTTATGAATCATACCTTCTATTACTGAGATGGACGTCAAAGTTCCAACTTTTCACAGTTTTTTTTTTTCGTTTTTAATTTTATAACTTACTTTAATTACCTCCATGACACGTTTACTGTTCAATGCATCCAGCAGCACAATGTTATAACTATAAGACCTAATGTATTACCAAAAATCACACGATTAAATAATTTGATTTTGACTTAAAAAAAAATACAAGCATTTTACGCCGAACAGTGGCAAGCTGTAATAAAAGAGCCAAAATGGTTTTAGGTGTAGCGACCAACTTACTACAAAAAGTACTACAGCGCCATCTATGACACGACGGCAGAACTAACATCAATTTCCTACATCTCACATGCAAAGTTTACATCGACTTAAGACACAACACCTGTCTGGCCGGAGGATCCTCCCTTTACTTCGGGGGATGAGGAACTTTACACCCTGTTCCTCATACTCCTAAACTGGTGACCCCGAAATGGACGTCAGCGCAGCCTTCGAGCAACGTGACGTCATCATCATCAATATAACTTCCCTCAAGCTTTCGAGCAGCGAGTCTCACAGCCAGCCAGCTTCAAACGGGTATTCCTGACCACCAGCATGTAGCGGAAGCGCATTCCTGGCCAGCACCCCCAGCCTCTCTTCAAGCGACCATGGCACAGCACACTGCACTTTCGGCCGGTCGAGAGCTTCTACCTCCCGGTCGACACTTCTCTAGCTGTCTGCCACATCGCGGCGCTGCACCACGTCCGACGCACTGGAGCAAACGCAGCGCCAGCCCCGACTCACTGGGGTTCGCCTCACCACCGCAGACTGTTCCAACTCACCGTGAACAATGCGGCATCGAGCTTATAAAAACTGGCATGGCAAAATACTACAAGACTCATTCGACTATCGACCTCCGGTCTCCGGGAGGGAGTGATGTAGCGACCAACAAAAAGCAACTTACTACAAAAAGTACTACAGCGCCATCTATGACACGACGGAAGAACTATCATCAATTTCCTACATCTCACATGCAAAGTTTACATCGACTTAAGAGTATATAGAAAAACCCGACTACAACTGTCGGGCAGTTGCCCACCAGACGCAACACCTGTCTGGTCGGAGGATCCTCCCTTTTCTATGGGGGATGAAGAACTTTACACCCTGTTCCTTATACCCCTAAATAGGCACATGACACCCTCTGCACATAAATACCCTCGTGTCGCAAAGGTTGAAAGCCGAAATAGTTTTTTGAAGTGTTTCACCCCACTCACTGGCGAGCGGTCTACAGAGACTAACGCTGTGGCGAGGTAGTGCATCCTTACCTAACCCATTCGTTCCACCTGCTGAAAGTCTTCCACCTGGACATGAGTTGCCATGTCTGACCTGAAAGTCTTTAAATAGACTGTAGACCCAGGTTGTATGCAGCAAGGAAAACCTGCTCAGGTGGAGATTCATTAATGGCTCTGCCCTGGAGTGTAAATGTGGTGCCGTTCCACAAAAGATGCGGCACTTAATATTATCGTGTCCTGCGTGTCCTGCTGTTTGCTCATTACAGGAACTGATGGACGCTACTGAGAGTGCCAAACTAGTGGCTCAGTTCTGGGCCGACACAATTTAAATTGCCATCGACACGCTAAAAAGAAGACGCATTTTGTACACGACTACACATCAAAATAAACTTTTCGAGCATGGCCTCGCTTTGAATTCCTGTACCTACTTACACTTAGACATCCGCTTTAACTTCTGCTGCATATGCTGTCTGGTCCTCGTGAGTACCATTATTATTCTAGGTATCTATTTCTATCCATGGAGGTCTTCATTAAACTTCAGAACACAATCTTGGATGATTTTTATGTCTAATTGATATTCATTATATAAGGCTAATTTAAATGATTTATGCCCATTTATGCAAAACTCATATTCATTTAAGTAGGTAATAACTTGTTTTATGGCTTAGAAACTAACGGAATCTTAAATATATTAACGGCTTTAGCGCTCAGGGCCTCAAGTCTGCTATTACAATAGTGTCAGAATGGCCTATCATTGATTTCATAATTGTTGATTTTGACAAGTTTGGTAATCTACTAATTGTAATGGCGTCATTATTACTTCACAATAGTTAACCACTGACATTTCATTCAAAGAAATGGCATAAAATTTGATAGACAAATGACAGATCATTATGAATTTAGCAGATTACGAACTTTTAGCAAAATGACTATGTGATCGTGTTGGATGACAATGTTTATAAAAACAGCAGACTTGAGGCCCAGGTCGATCTTCAGTTGGATGTGGATGGGTGGCTACCCATTACATACCGAGTTTCCTTCGGAAAGCACATTAAGGCTTTGGTCCCGGCTGTCATTTGTAGATATTTGATAGTTTTTACAGGTAGTCAGTGGCCCGAAAGCCGGGCAACCAGTATACCAAGGGGTATCGTATTACCCAGTACTAACTGGGTTGTGGAGGTCAGATATATAGTCTATCCATATAAAACACAAACTGAAAGCTGACACCAAACAAAATTGGGAAAAAGCTAGGCAGATGATGATGTTGACCCTTGCTCTAACAACCGGTATGTCCTTGAACAAAAAATTCGATGACATGTGTGACATGAAATAATCCTTCCTGGTGCCGCATGGTGGATTACTGCCGACTTCCTCTTAAAAAGAGGTGTAATGTGTCTGAGGAGCTTACCAGCCATGGAAATATTATACGTTCCCATGACTTGCAAACTTAGTATGCTACTACCAGTTTCGAATGCTGCTTATTTGCAATTTAGTTCAATCGACTCAATTAGTTCTAGATGAAAAAACATTTTTGCGGCAACGCCTAGAGAACTTAAACGCTAATGGAACCCGAAACTAAAATTTATTATTTTTTAATGGTATTTGAAAGCCAGTTTCCGAGATATCTAGGTCTCCCACTGTGCCATTTGAACCGACAAAGCTGTCAGTTTTAATAAAAGTTAAAAACTTCACAGAAGAACGTAATTAGGCCTCAAGACTCGATATTTAGGACGGAACTTATTCTGATGACAACTGGAAAATTCGGACAATTAGAATTTATAAGTTTTTTTTTTCAGCAATAATTGTTATCTTCGTGGGACCGAAGTCAAATCTTTAATAAGTATCTTATGAGTATAATTCAAACAGAAAACTTAAAAAACTCTTTTTAGCTAAATAAAAAGATTTATGATTTCTTCAACTAGGACTTACTTTAATTTAAGACCCAGGAGGTTTGGTCTTTTCATATCTTTGCTTTATCAAGTCTCATGTGGTCTACATAACAGTTATAATATTTTGCTTACTAAAATAAAATAATATGTCAACAACTGAAATGATATCATGTTTACATTGCTTTATATTTTAAATCATCAATTTAACATTCATTAGATTACACATAATATTTTTTTTTTTTTAATTGGTGGTTTAATCATCAAGATATTTAATTACCCAATAAAACATTAAATCTATATAACTAATTGAGCAATCATCATACAATTTTATACTTATTTACAGCATTACACTAGTCCATACTAAGAATAAGACATTGAGGACACAGTTTATAACGTCTAATAAAAATTCTCACGTGGGTTAGGAGTTATTATTACAGAAAATCGCAATTGCAACCAAGTGTTGCAATCGTTCGAAGTGAATTGATTCATTGCATAAAATTGTTTAATCAGGAGCTCATGACTAAATCATAACAGCCGCTCGGGTCGATTTCCAGGTTAATCTTGCCAAGGTTGGTCCGAGGAAGGGTGACCACCTATTCCCTACCGAGTTTCCTCCATGCCTCCGAAAGCAAGTTAAGCCGTTGGTCCTGGCTGTCATTTGTAGATCTTTGACAGTCGTTACAGGTAGTCAGTGGCTCGAAAGTCTGACAGCCAGTCTGACCAAGGGGTATCGTATTACCCAGTACTAACTTTGTTGTGGTGGTAAGATAGGCAGTCGCCCCATGTAAAATACCGGTAATCAGTTGCATCCGGTAAGACTGGATGCCGACCCCTACATAGTTTGGAAAAGGCTAGGCAGATAACATTGTACAATCAGCCCATAAATTTCCCAGTGATGGGACACAACCTCTCCATGAGAGGGAATTATGTCATTGATCGGGCCCTACATATACAAGCAAAGCAAATATAAAAGCAAATAGTAAGCGGATTGGTATTTCAATGGAGTCATATAATTATTGTTATGTATTTAAATAAGTTTATAACATAATCGACTCAGATTTTGTATAAATTCAAGATTCTACATTTTTTATGAATGTAAGGCGTTCAGATAGCGGTAAAATTTCCTTAGGCGTAGGCATTTTAAGTAATTGTATTTTTTTCTAAACAACGATCCTATTTACACAAAACATGATCTCCTTTTTGGAGGGCTTTATCTTCTCAATTCTGACTTCTAATTATAATAAAACGCTTGATTCGCAGTTTGAACAGAACAAATTTTTATTTTTATAGACTTGACATACCTAGACAATATAGCAAGTTAACCATGGAGTCTAACCATACATGGAGTATTTAGTGCAATAATACTAAGATTATTTGTACATAACTAACACCCCCACTCAAATAATCACAATAAGAAAATTAAATTTAAATCAACACTAAACCTAATAACTCCATAAAAGAATAATGCCTCTTGGAGCACAAACCTTTTGTTAATAAGTCAGCAGGCATATTGGCTGTTGACAAGTACCTTAATCTTACTATGTTATTTGAAATACATTCTCTAGTGAAGTGGTATTTAACATCAATGTGTTTGGATTTTTTATGAAGCACAGGATTTGTCGATAGCTTTTGTGCGCTCTGATTGTCATTAAACAAACTTACAGTATACATTTTATTAGTAATTTTGAATTGCAAAGCTCTTAAATAAATG
The DNA here is from genome assembly GCA_949152445.1 of Cerastis rubricosa. Classification (NCBI taxonomy): domain Eukaryota; kingdom Metazoa; phylum Arthropoda; class Insecta; order Lepidoptera; family Noctuidae; genus Cerastis; species Cerastis rubricosa. The sequence continues at coordinate 7,326,236 of OX424542.1, read as the reverse complement.
GCTTCTTTGCAGGCTTCTGATATAGCCATGTATTCAGCTTCACAGCTCGACAGCGCAACAGTTTTTTGTTTTTTGCATTCCCAAGATATTATGCCATTAGCAAGCACAAAACAAAATCCGGTATATGACCGCCTATCTAAAGTGTCATTAGCCCAATCGGCATCAACAAAACCTTTTATTTCAGAATTTCCATTTATACAATACTTTATACCAAAATTAATAGTCCCTTTTAAATATTTCAGAACCCGCTTAGCATATCCCCAGTGTGCATCTGTGTGACAATTATTAAACTGGCTCAGGTAGCTCACAGCATATGTAATGTCTGGCCTAGTTAAAACAGATAAGTACATCAAGCTCCCTATAAGCTGCTGATAAGGTATTTGATCATTCACATTCTGATCACTTCTGATATTTAATTTCGACTCTATTGGAGTATTAACAGTTTTACATTCAGTCATGTGAAACTTTTGCAACAATATATTTATGTAATTTTCTTGACTTAAGGTTACAGAATTCTCTTGTTTATCAAACTTAACATTCATTCCTAGACATTGTTTTACTTCACCTAAGTCCTTGATTTTAAATTGGCCTGACAATACATTCTTGAGATGTTCACTTTCATTCATACTATTTGAAAATATGAAAAAATCATCTACATATAATGCTATAATAGTCTTGTATTTGCCAACATTTTTTGTGTACATACAAGGTTCCAACTTAGATTTACAATAACCATTTTCAAGCAAACAACTATCTACCTTCTTATTCCAGGCTCTAGAGGCCTGCTTCAGGCCATAAATGGCCTTCTTAAGTCTTAACACTTGGTTAGAGCCACCAGAAACCTCATAACAGTCTGGTTTCTGCATGTAGATGGTTTCCTCCAGGTCACCATTCAGAAATGCGGTTTGACATCTAGATGTGTAACATCAAGTCCCAGTTGTACTGACAATGAAAACAATAGCCGTAGGGTTGTGTGTCTAACTACAGGCGAAAATGTTTCTGTGTAATCAACACCAAATTTTTGAGAAAAACCTTTAGCGACTAGCCTGGCACGATACCTTACATTGTTTTCACTGTCATACTTTTTCCGTAAAACCCATTTACATTGAACTATGGTTTTACCCTTAGGCACATTTACAATTTCCCAAGCATCGTTATCATTAAAGCACTGAAACTCATCACGCACTGCTTCTAACCATTGTTCTTTTTCAGGCCCTTTGAGAGTTTCCTCAAGTGAAAGTTCACCAGTATCATCTACACTACCACTGATACAAGCATTGGAAAAACCATACCTGTCAGGTTGTTTTCTCTGCCTACGCAAATCATATTGTTTGTTACTCACAACACTTTCCACACTGCTGGCCGAAGAGTCTTCATCTGGTATATATGTCTCATCAGCATCATGGTAATCTCCACTTCCAGAGTCCTCTGACATGGACATTTCCCCCACTCAATCTTCATGCACGGTAGAATCTGTTGGATTTTCTTCGATCTGAACAACATTTTTTACTGCTTGTGGTTTTTCCATTATAATTACATCACGGCTGGTTGTAACTTTCTTAGTTTTAGGATTGTAGATTCGATACCCTTTCACATCATTTGGATAACCAACTAAAATTCCTCTCTCAGCCTTCTTGTCCCATTTAAGCCTTTTTTCTTTGGGTATATGTTTCATTACTACACTCCCAAAAACTCTCAGATGACTGACGTCAGGCTTTGCACCTGTCCACATCTCGAAAGGCGTCTTTCCATTAAGAGTTGACGCTACAGTCCTATTTTGTAAGTAGACTGCAGTGTTAGTCGCTTCAGCCCAAAACTTTCGATCAAGATCTGCATCAAAAAGCATACATCTAGCCTTTTCTACTATAGTACGGTTGAAACGTTCAGCCAAACCATTTTGTTCAGGCGTATAAGGATTGCTTCTCTGATGAATTATCCCTGAGTTCCTAAGATATTCATCAAAATCTTTGTTGCAGAATTCCTTGCCATTGTCGCTTCGTAGGATCTTTATTTTCTTGTTAAGTTGGTTCTCTACAAGTGCTTTGTAACTTTTAAAATGATTAAAAGCTTCACTTTTGTTCTTCATAAAGTTAATGAAGATGATGCGGCTGTAATCGTCCACAAATAAAATAAAATATCTAGAACCTCCAATCGAAGCATTATTGAATGGACCACATACATCTGTATGTATAGTATGCAGAAGTTCTTTACTTCTATTGCCATTCTGTGGAAAGGGTAATCGGCTCTGCTTACCCTCGCAGCACACTGCACACGACGACTTTGAAATATCTGTCTTACTCTCTAGTGTGAATCCTTCCACGGCATCCTGCATTCTGTTAAGGTAACTGCTGTTGACATGGCCTAGTCTGCGATGCCAAATATCACTTGAGTCCATCACTGCAGCTGTCAAAACTTCAGGCATTCTCAGCTTATAAACACCATTCAGCAACAAAGCTGTACCGACTAATTCTCCAGTTTTGTTATAAATTTCACAACCACTATTGGAGAATTGTACTCGGTTGCCTTTGGCAATTAGTTGACTTACGGAAATAAAATTGGTGGTCAAACTAGGTACACACAATACTCCTTCAACAACTATATCATACTCACAGTTATCTGTCAAAGTCGTTATCGACACATCACCACAACATTTAACCGGTACCTTTTCCTTATTCGCGACCACAATTTCTTTGATGGGATGGTCGACAGAAACATTTTTAATCCAATGTTCATTTGCAGTTAAATGAGTGCTTGCACCAGAGTCTATATACCAATCATTCTTTGAGAAACTGCCATTTAAAAACACGGCACTGAACGCGTTGCTATGTTTGCGTTCACTAGACTTCTTATTCACTGAATCTTTGTCAACAATGGTGCACTGATTACGATAATGTCCAGTTTGTTTACATTTATAACATTTTATAATCTTCGGTTTCGACATTGACACATTTGAGTTTGACGTATGTTCTTTGTCTCTAGTTCCTGAAGTGCTGCCACTATTACAAAATTTTCGGAAACTCGCAAAAGCTCCGCTCGCGTCACCACTGTTTTCCTCCAAATCCATCAATTTGGTTTTTATGGCGTCCGCTGTTATCGCAATGCCTGAGTGCTCAATTGCCATTATCATTGGCGAATATTTTTCGGATAATCCTGCTAAAAGTAGCGATCCGATCCACTCATCATTAATGTTAAAGCCCGATCCATTTAACTTTTGACTAGTTTCTATGATTTGTGTGACATATGAAGTCATCGATGTAGAATTTTCTAGACGTATTGATATGAGAGTTCTCAATAGACTGATTCTCCTGGTAAAACCGGAATCGTCGAACAAATTCTTGAGTTTCTCCCACAACTCTTTAGAAGTCTTCGAATCTTTGATGTATACATAAAGCGCCGGGTCTATCGTCAAGATCAGGTATGGTTTTTCCAATGCTTGTATCAGTGGTAGTGTAGATGATACTGGTGAACTTTCACTTGAGGAAGCTCTCAAAGGGCCTGAAAAAGAACAATGGTTAGAAGCAGTGCGTGATGAGTTACAGTGCTTTAATGATAACGATGCTTGGGAAATTGTAAATGTGCCTAAGGGTAAAACCATAGTTCACAGTTCAATAGCACAGCGTATTCTCAATCTGCGAAGACTAATCGGCACAAACTTGCAAGTCTTTTCGCGAGAAACAAAAAAAACGTTTTTCTGGGCCCATAACCTATAATAAAACGCTTGATTCGCAGTTTGAACAGAACTAAATTTTATTTTTATAGACTTGACATACCTAGACAATATAGCAAGTTAACCATGGAGTCTAACCATACATGGAGTATTTAGTGCAATAATACTAAGATTATTTGTACATAACTAACACTAATTACACATATTTATACCGTTTGTGCTTCAATGTCGGGATTCCAACCTGTGTATACATTACTTACTAACTATATAGACTAGATTGCTACGCATAAGAGCAGAGGAAGGCCAAAGAAACGATGGATGGACTGTGCGAATAATGATGTGGCAAGCAAGGAGGTGTCTAAAAGTATTAGAAAATTATAGAAAAGGAAAACATGCTGCGCTAACCCCAAATTAATTGGGATAAGGGTAAGAGAATGATGAAAGACTAGATTGCTGTAACAGAAATATTGTAAAACCAAATGATTTTAAAAGAGTAACCATGGAGTTTTTTGCCGGTTCTTCTCCATAGGAAACGACCAACCCGAACCGAGCACCTTTTTGTCGACGTTTTATAAGTGCCCGTGTAGGCCTGTGTAAAATAAAAATATTGTTAATTTGTTTTTTCCAAGTTGGATGCCAATGCTGATTCTTTGACCAAGAAATAGGCCCTCTGGTCACGAGAAGAGTCAAACATCCAATTTTTTTTTCCAAAAATCTTCGGCTTCTGCCCACTTTGGCCGAAGGTGAAGGTTTGGCCAAATGTGGCCAAAGCCGAAGCCGATGCTTGGGTCGGACGCTCTTAGGCTATGTGTCGTTAAATAATAAAAGTTTTATAGAAGTTCGTAAATATCCGATGAGAAATTCAATTAGGGCTCACGGCTTCTTATTTGTACGACTAAAAATGTTTTATTTAGAAGACAATAATCTAGGTCACATTTTCGCTGAATAACTCAATGATTATTGTGTTATCCTGCATCTAATAGAACGACTGTTAAATACCAACCGCCTCCCAAATTGGTTAATTGCTATAATCGCGTGTCCGATGTTTGGAACAAAAAACTACAAGACAGTCCTCTATTATTATGGTTGTCCCAAATACTTATATCCGTTTAGCATACTTGCTGTTGCCCGCGATTATTATAAATAGATTACTTTTTTTAATGGAATACGTACTAACAAAAAATATGTGATGCTATGTTTGCACGCACATGTCTGCGCGATTGTCCAGACTCCAATGAGGTTGCCCACCATGGCTAGAAACGGTCAGGAAAACTCCTTAGTACCTTTTTTATGATTTCAAGTTACAAAACGACCATTTTATACTCGGCTCTTTTGATATTAACTTAAAATTCAAACTACAACACAAGTAGCTTCAACACTGAATATAAAACAGTTTACCTACTATATTTTATGGTCAAAAACAGTAGCTCCAAAAAACAATTACTCAATAATATGGTCATAAAACAAAAATAGACATAATGACAATCACCCAAAATAACTTCATCAAAACGTGACGAGACACCGCAGTTGCAAAAACTTGTCATTATGTCATAGCTCAGTCATTTATTTTTATCCTCTATTGTAGTTTGTCCTTTATAAGGGACACCCAAATAGGTTTCTTTATCCTTTACTAGCAACCCGCCCCTGTTTTGCACGGGTTCAATGGTGACAAACAATAAAACATTGAGATTTCTTCAATAATTTAAAGTGGAGTTATGAATATAAATGTTGATAGACGGAGAGGGAGAGGAAGACCAAGGAAACGTTGCATGAATGGTGTGAAAAAGATATGAAAAAATGAGAATGGGCAGCAGCGTTCTCTGTGCTTTTGTACCAACCGTACTACGATCGCCAACCCGCCTGCCAAGCGTGGCGATTATGGCATAACCCCCCAAAATGTCAATGTGGCGAAACTAAAAAAAACGGTAAAACGTAACGGCGAGGCCTATGTCCAGCAGTGGACGTCTTTTGGGCTGAAATGATGATGATGATGATGATGATGAAATAATAGAGTGATGGTTGACAGGGGGGAACGGAAAAAAAAACGTGTTGCGCCGACCCGAAGTCACTTGGGAAAAATGCAAGAAGATGATGATGATCTCTATTACCAATCTAATTTAGATATTATTATGTAACAAACGGTTGAATTGTACAGTTGCTAAGATCTAGGAATTTTAAGTGGTCATCCAAGATTTCATACCCGTCTACGGGGAAGCCAAAAGGAGAGTTATTATTTTTTAGACTATGTAAATAAAGCTGTTTGTAGTTTATCTTCTAGATACAACCAAATGACTGATTGGTGCTCATCAGAAGAATCTGTGGGCAATCAATAAATAAAGAGAGAATAATCGTCTGTCGGAATAGGTAACGTATTCTAAACATAGTTTACTCGTAGAAAATTAACAAAATAATGAACATAGGCTATGAAATCTTCTATAATATCTTTAAGAACCAAGCAACTCTCCTTATTCTATAATCGCCCAAAAACCCAAGATCCTGATCATCTCAGAGTTAGGCGCATAATAAAAGTTGTTCACATTCACGCAAACGACACTCCCTTAAAGTATACCCCTCATTTAAAATGTAACACACTGTATAAAATGTAACAACCTATAAATTACAAGATAGGCGTAGGTAGATGGTTAACTATCCCCAACAGAAGTAACAAGGTACACAGAGATAGGTCCCATAATGAAGTGTCACCCCTCATCGCAATGCTACCGTGCTTAGCGGGGACCATATCCTGATGCCGCTCTCCGCACACAATTAATTATTAGTTATTTATAGTACGTGCTAAGGGCGTTTTAAAATAATGGTTGTTGTGACTAAAGTTGTCTCTTTAATTATGGGTGTTTGAAGTCACAAATCTTAGACACACTAAATCGTGGAACAAACATCTGTGCGCAGGAATTTTTTTCTACTGTCTTCAATGCCATTTGGCAAATCTGGTGTAGTTTATTTATTTATTATGAGCTTTTACAGAAATCTTGTTATTCATTTTACAGTAACTAAAAGTTTTCATAGTACATTTGACTAACAGAAAAGCATTCCATTGGCGTTAGACTCTTTTTACAATTTGAAAGATTTTGAATGTTTGTGAAATTAGTTTGCCTGACAACGAAAATAATGCAATGAATTTCACTCCGCCGAACACACTCTTTTATTATAAATCATGAAATTTGCGTTTTGTGCGAAATGACAAAATTGTGTTTCGTGTTTTAGGGATTTTTCAATAAAATATGTCTTCTTTTTTTCGTAACTATGATACATCCATATTAGGCAGTTTGCGCCCAGTAGGTTTTTATTTGAACTTTTCTAGCACGATATCGTCACTTTTTGATCCACTAGACAAAAGTCCATTGTATAAGAGTTGTTTTGGGTATTTAACGCAATATGCCATAATTTTGGTTTCGGTCACTTTTGTTCTCAGGGTGCTAGATGATCAGGCATAAAACCAATCTTCTTATCGGAACACATCAAATACCTGACATTTAGACATCTTGACGCATAGAGAAAAAAAAACTATGAGTCGACAGCCCTATTCCAGCACGAGGATTTGCCGTACGTGCAAAATTTTAATGAAGACATGTCATGTCATTTACGCGGCCCAATTTTTTGACGTTGATTGCAGCAGTAATTAGAACTCGACACTTGATGAATTATTTTTTCAACGGAATCAGGTCAAGGATCCATAAACTCTGGGAGTGTGGTTTCTATTAATTGGGGGGATTATGTTTGGAAGAAGCCATTGTTTTTGGTAAAGGGTCCAATTAAAAGCTGTTTTTAATTAAAAAGAGTTAATCATTACGAATGTTTTATTTAATTGTGACAAAAGAAACGATGTATGGACTGGATAAGGATGATAATTTTGGCAAGAACAGAGCTGTTGGAAGAGATGACAAGTTATGGCTCGTCGAGAAGTATGGCAGAAGGAAAAATGCTCTGCCGACCCCAAATATATTGTAATTAGGGCAGGACAATTATGTTATGCCAGAAAAAATGGCAAACTTAAGTGGCAGTGGCACATTGCTCGCAGAATGGATGGCCGATGGGACCGAAAAGTTCTAGAATGGCGACCGCGAACCGGACGGCGATGCGTTGGAAGGCCTCCCACTAGGTAAACCGATGACCTGGTGAAGGTTGCGGGGATCCGCTGGATACGAGTCGCACGGGATCGGTCAATGTGGCGACACTTGGGGAGGCCTATGTCCAGCAGTGGACGTCTTTCGGCTGAAATGATGATGATAATTCATCATTATGTTATACTAACTGCGCCTATGTGTTATTCCAGGGTAAGGATAAGCTACCTACATACCAAATTTCCTCCAGCCATTGAGGCGTAAAGGAAGTACAAACACACACACACACACACACACACTCACTCACAAACTTTCGCCTTTATAATATTCATCATCATCATTCATCTATTTCAGCCCAAAAGACGTCCACTGCTGGACATAGGCCTCCCCTCTCCTCCTTATAATATTAGTAAGATTTAATTGTTTCAACTGTCAGAAGGTTGATTTTCAGTTTTGCAGATTGTTATGGACCATTAAGGCCACGTACACAGAGCGACACATCAAGATATACATTTCCAGTATAACATGGTATCGCTTTGATTTCTAGTACAATGAGGGATCCGTATAAACTGGTTTTCTAAAGTTTGATTGGCCGCCATGCGTACACCAAAGAGATCGTGAGGCATTGTTCAGACCAAACGAGTGGAACCCTCTGCCTGCGTCTGTGTTTCCGAACGCTTACAACCCTAATCTCTTGAAAATCAGAGTGAACAGGCTTCTTCTGGGTAAGCTCGTACCATCGTCGACTTTGTCTCTGTCATCTTTGACCTACACTAGAGTCAAGAGGAAACCCATCGCAAAAAAAATGTATTTTCGGCCGCTGACTGTGAGCGCGCGATACGCAGTTTATCGCTTTTCTATATAATAATATATTTAACTTCTCGTACACAGAACCGACGTCTGAGAGTGATTACGATGTGTGACGACTCACAGTCGGCGGCGGAGAATACGTTTGGTGTGAACGATGCTTTAAGCTTACACGTGGCAAACCAGATGACGAATCGACCAAGGGTACATCTCGGTTCCCGAACAAATTAGTAACATATTTTCGCGACGATCGCGCTACCGAGCGCTTTAGTTACGATGCAGGGTTGTGTTACTTCGGAGTGTCTTTAGAAACATGATTAGAAAAAAGTGAACGAGGTTTGGGTATAACGAATTATCCGTAATTGATGGCTTTCGAGTCCAAGTATAGATAAATAATTTGGGTAAATGAAATCCTTTTTCGTATAACAGTGCATTATGCAAAAAACTTCTCTCATTTTTTGGGTGAGGACACCCTTTCAAAAGGTCAAATCCGTTCCGGGATTCCCGGAAGTCACTCAATGGACGCTGGAATTATTGAACTCGGAAAATTTGCCCTGACCCTGGGCACTTTGTTCTCACTGAATTATTTTCAATTATTTAAATAATTTTTTGCGCTCACATGGAGCAATTAAATCGGGATGGAATAATGTCAAAACCTGTAAAAGAGCATACTGAGCTTTGCTGCCCGCAAAGCTTAGCAGTAACGATAAGTGAGACTAAATTAATCCGATGTCAATAAGGTGGCATCATGGTTCCGTACAACACGTTTTTTTCGGTGCCGAACCCTAGTTACTTAACAAATAATCCTTCCAGTATTATTGTTCGAGTCTAATAGAGTCATTGACCCCATTCCCAACAATCCCTCCACACCTTAATCTATTCCAAAATTAATACGTCACAATTATCACTAACTAGTTTCAGCAGACCGAATCGGGAATATGGATGCACAATCCAAAGTATCGATACAAATTCAATTCATTCTCGTATCGTACTATTCTTTAGTTATACTTTTGTGTCATCATTTGCCTAGACTCTTCCCAACTTTATTGGGGTCGGCTTTCAGTCTCACCGGATTCACCTGAAAGCAGTATTTAACATAGAGCGAGTGCTTATCTTATCTCCACAACCCAGTTATTACTGGGTAATACGGTACCCCTTGGTAAGACTGGTTGTCAGACTTTCGGGCTACTGACTACTTGTAACGACTGTCAAAGATCTACAAATGACTGCGGGGATCAACGGCTTAACGTGTTTTCCGAGGTGTGGTCCTCTTTTTATATTCTTTTGATTTGACTGATCAAGAAGGACAATATTCCACGACAGATCGATCCAAAATATTGGAGTACCGCATCTTGTTGTATCGATATTGTAAAGCATCGTGCATCACTAGTTGGGAACAGTCGTCGATACTCGGCCCGGAAGCAAGGGTCATTGGTTCTTATTAATGCGCTCAAAATTGAGGTTGTAGCCGAATTCTCGCGTGACGTAAGCAGGGACTATATACTAGTTGAGTTAAGCTTGTTATCGCTTGTTCACGCGACTGCGAGTACGGGGAAAACAAATGAAAAAATATGCTAAGATAATGCTACGAGTCACCGTGACGCGAAAGTACTTAAAGCAGTATTGTTTTACTTTCATACTAGCTATACAGGATGTCTAGCGCCATCTCTTTTCCTCACACTGGAAAAGGAGTAAAACAATAATGTTATAAGACGTCTTGGTAGGCCAGCTAGCCTTAGTTTGGGATAGAGTTTCAAATTCGCTTTGACTCTAGAAATTTACTTGTATTGGTTTCGTAAAATACGGAGGACCTTGTGGCTAAATAATAACAGCCACACGGGTTGTTCTTCAAGATAAAGACGCGCATGGCAGCCTGTGGATGCGTGACCATCCATTACATACCGAGTTTTCTCCGGTGCTTGGCAAGCACGTGAGGCCGTTGGTCCCGACTGTCATAATTATGTAGATCTTTGACAGTTGTTACAGGTCGTCAGTTGCCTGAAAGTCTGAAAGTACTAACTAGGTTGTAGAGGTCGGATAATGATAGAAATACGGGTATTCAGTTTTGTTAAGTTAGACTGGAAATTAACCCCACTAAAGTTGGGAGGCAGCCGAAGATGATTGGTGTTGTAATATGCTGCTAAGGGTTTATGTCATCAGCGTTCATCTGCGATCACCAGGCAAGGTCTTGTGTTTCTTCGTTTCCAATAGTTTATCGCGTTCTTCTCTAGGTCTTCCGGCAAATGGTCGCCACTCCAGAAGCGTTAAGAGCGTTTACGCACATTTCATTCAAACTTTCAAGTCCTTATTTTCCAAAATTACTGAACCGATTTAATGAAATTTATACTTATACATATAAGCAGAATACATAGGTCTAAAAAGTTACTAAAACATTTTCGAAATGTCTTTAAAAAAAGAGTATCGGTCTAGTTTAACTGTAAAACAATTTTGCGAAAATGTTTTTTCATTACTCATACTCTGAAAGTAGGTCTGAAGTAGCCTGAGGAGCGGGATGAAAGTAATACTTTTCATCCCTAGGGAGAATCGCTTTCAACAGATGGATGTCAAATTATTAAAAAAAAACTAGTTCTATTTAAATATGTTTATTGAACCATGTTCCAACTTTCTATGCAGCCACGACGTAAAATTGAAATAACTTAAAGTTAAGTATTGATTAAAGAATATATATTTTTAAATAACTTTATTATAATTTAGTTTCAACAATTTCTTTAAAATAACATAGAGTTGGGCAAAATATTTACCATCTTTTCAACGATGAAAATGAAAAATAATGGCTGAATAGCTGGCTGGCTACAGACAAAAAAAAACAAAACAGTTGGGAAAGCGGCAATACGAAATAAAATTTACTATTTTTTTCTTTAGCTTTTTCATGTTTTTATTTTTACTTTCCTTGTATTCGTAATGAAAAGCCTCGGGACTATTCGGGATTATTATATATACGGCATCGCCGTCTCGGGGCTAAATAAGTTACTTTCACCCCTAAGGTTACAATGTACTATTTCAGTAGCTTTTCCGTATTAAGTTTCATTAAAATCGGTTCCGTCATTTCGGAAAATAAGGACTTGAAAGTTTGTATGAAATGCCGTAAGGCGTAAACGCTCTTAAGCTTTATCAGCTTCCTTCAATTTCATTAACCAACCACCATCAGTGACGACAAAAACCGATCCGTCACGTCAGACCCACTGACGCACATAATTCACACAATTAAATTACCAGATGACAATATTTCGAAATCAACTCACTATAATTACAACATTTATTAATAAAGGAATCCCATCTGAAAATTATTACTTGTTTACGAAATTTTAACGTCACCATGTCGAATATTTATGACGTCGTTGCCATTTATGTGTCGTTAATTAAAATGTGTCATGGCGGAACAATCTTAGCGTGTGGACTGTTAATTGAATGTTAGCTTTATTGGATATACAAGGCTTCAATGTCGGTGTTGGTAATTATACGGGAAAATTGAATCGTTGACTGTAGTTCGATACGTTATTAAAATGAGGGCATGGGAGTGTTTACCCGTGTGGAGGCCAAATGCATGCAGGTAGGTAAGCTACCTGGTACTTGGTGGCTGGCTGGCTGGTAGGTACTTTTATTTTTTCTTGCGTGGTGCGTATGTTTATTGTTTTATTTTATGTTTGTAATTTTGTATGCACATTCCCATATCTTCCCGTGGGTGTCGTAAGAGGCGACTAAGGGACTTAGCAGAGAATGGGCAGCAGCGTTCTCTGTGCTTTTGTAACAAACGTACTGCGATCGCCAACCCGCCTGCCAAGCACGGCGATTATGGCAAAACCCCGCCTTCTTGGGGGAGGCCTATGTCCAGCAGTGGACGTCTTTCGGCTGAAATGATGATGATGATGAATGATGATGCACGTCATGTCCCTGCGACAAATAAATATTTTCTCTTTCTTTTCTTTCTAAGCACTTACTTAGAGACTGTTTTATATACAGTCTGTAAAAGCTTTACTTTCATCATCCTCTTCCTCCCCTTGTCCCTCTATCATCCGTCTCCGTCTAACAGCATTTATATTCATCACTCTTTTAATCCTCATCACATGCCCAGAGAGCAGTGGTGGGTGCGAACCCATGCAGGTGCATTACTTTGTGTAATTATATTTATGTAATTTATTTTAACACCGCAGCCCTCAAAAGCGGTGAAGGAAAACATCGTGAGGAAACCGGCATGTCCTAGAATTAAAAATTCGAAGACATGTGACATCTACCAACCCGCACTGGGCTGGCGTGTGGATTACAGCCCACTCCCTCTCATAGAGAGGAGTCATGTGTTCCAGCAGTGAGAACATTATACGCTGATGATGATGATGATGATAATAAGGTAAATATTTACTTACGGACTGTTTTGTATGCAGTCTGTAAAAGTTTTACTTTCATCATCCTCTTCCTACCCTTGTCTCATGTTAACTGAAGTCGGCGTAACACTTTTTATTCTTCCATTCTTCTCTATCATCCGTCTCGGTCTATGAAGATTTATATTCATCACTCTTTTGGTCCTCATCGCATGCCCATACCAAAACAGTGGATTCCCTTTTAATTTCCCTTTTAATTTCTTATAAACCGTATACGCTTTTTTTTTCGTTTTTTGTTTTTTTTAGGTTGCTTCGAGCAACCTATTAAGGTTGCTCGAAGTCAGTTCCAGAACTGACCGATGGAAAGTTTAAAAATTAAATCAAACGTGTCGTAATTAAAAAAAAAAGTACAAAATTAATGAGTACTTTCAAGATAGAGAAGTTTGGCCTTAGCTCCTTTGCACATGCGGCTTCCTTGGTAGCTCATAAATGGCACAAAGTGTGGATGTTTCTAGCTTTTCTTAATCTTAGCTTTTTTTCATTTTTTTAATCAGATGTTTAACAATATTTTTAAAATTATTACAGCTTTTGTTTAGAATAGTTACAGCACGGATGAAAACATTTGTGTCACTTGTTTAATCCAGTCTTTTTGCAATTTTTTTTGTTGTTGTGTGTAGGCTCTTTTTCTTATTTACCGATTGTGTGTAGTAACCATGGAGTTTCTTGCCGGTTCTTCTCCATAGGAAACGATCAAACTGAACCGAGCACCTTTTTGTCGACGTTTTATAAGTGCCCATTGTAGGCCTATGTGAAATGAAAATATTTTGATTTTATTGATTTGATCTAATAAATGAAAGGTTAATATAATTTATCTTACTAATAGGTGTTACTGTATTGCGGAGGAATGAGTAAAATGTCTTAAAGGAAGGATAGAAGACTGAAGTAACGATGGACGGACAGTGGGAAAGATAGTATGCTTCAAAAGCGATGGTTACTGAGTTGACAAGTAATAGACGAACTAGTATGGAAGGAGATGAATTCTTATTGCATCCCTAGTGCAACAATGCACTGACGTCAAATAAATAGGGGTGCATGTTGAAATCACTGGGTATTAAATAATTATGAAACACATGATATTCGTTTCACCTAAACCTGTTATAGAATTTTTTTATAAACAATTATTTGTTAGAATAGAATAGAATATTCATTTATTTGCTCAGAATGTAGGTATTTACAATTAGGTGGTTACAATAATATTAAAGAATCCTTGTACATTCTACCATTATGGCATGCAAACATTGATGCAGTTCACTATCAAGCATACAAAAATTGACACACTATTAAAAGGTATCCGCTAGAAAGTCCGATACGGAGTAGTAACATTTATACAACAGAAGTTCAGTTAGTTTCTTTTTGAATGTTGTTACTGTTACTATTGTCAACACCATAGTTTTGACAAACCTGCTGCTGCTGATGAGGCTGGTGATTTTATTCCGTCTACCTTTTCTTAAAGTTAGGGTACTCACCCGTGGACCGATGTCATCTTTTCTTTATTGGTAGCTTTGCCCAAAAAACGTTCGTGCAGACATTAGCGACCGACAATCACGATTTTTGATGGGTGATGCTATCATGCTAGATACCAATGTTTCTATGTGCACCGAAGTCAGCAGAAAGTTTAGAATTAACAGCTTATTTCAAAGTTTGCTTAAGCTAATAGCTAAATAGAAAGTGCACCAATATATCATTAAAGTTATTTTGCAACTGGAGCTGCTTCCTCCAGGCCTACCATGACGTCTTATAGCAGTATTGTTTTACTCTTATTCCAGTATGTTTGTATGTGTACTGGAAAAAGAGTAAAACAATAATGTTTTAAGACGTCATGATAGGCCACCTGATCCCAACCTTTTCCCAACTATGGTAGGGTCGGCTTCCAGGCTAACCGGATGCAGCTAATAACTAGTATTTTAGCGACTACTTTAGTTTTTATTTTTTTTTATTTTGCTTCGCAACAATGACTTCAAGTTTATTTATTGAAATAGAACGGGTGAAGGCAAAGCCAAAGTACACTTTTATATTATGATTTATACACGCCTCATCACTTTCAGAAAAGCACCGCATGCACTATATTATGTGCAGATAATAATTTCACAATTAAATAATTACATGGTTTAAAAAAAAACATTTAAAAACTGAATTAAATTAAATAACATAGATTTAATTAAATTAGTAAAGATTAAATTAAATTAAATTAGTATAGTTAGTTATGGGTAGTTAATACGATACCCCTTGGAAGACTAGTTGTCAGAATTTTAGGCCACTGGCTACCTGTAATCACTATCAAAGACCTACAAAAATGAGCCCAGCCCAACGGCTTATAGTACTTTCCGAAACACGGAGAAAACTCGATAAATAATTAGAGGTTATGGTCACATGGTTAATCCCGACCTGACCAATGCGGTTTTGGCACTTATGTTAAAGTCCCATTAATAGGAGGCGAGCCTATTGCCACCAACCGGGCACAATTAATTCAGACTCCGTGACTGCTACTGACAAATTTCTGATGGAACAACTCAATAGCACTCTTTGGCCGACCTGCGAATCGAACCCAGGAACTCGTATTCAGCAATCGCCTTTGTGACCACTAGACCAACATGGCAGTCAAAACAAACACAATCTTACAGTATGTAGGTATGCGGCTTAGTAATCGCAACAAGAAAACAATGCAAACTTATACATAGGCAGACAACCTACAAATTCTAAAGGTCATATCGGATAAAATTTCTATAACACAACATACGTTGACATGCATTTATGTTTTGCATACAATGTTATTGTTTTGGTTTACTGACCTATAGATAAATTAATAACAATAGAATGACGTATGGGGTAAGCCTGAATAGCCGTGGAGAAATTGCGTAACACACTCGCGTTCCCATTGCTATTAATTTTGACAGTTCAACCATATTCAGTGCGTTTTAACGTTGTTAATCAGAAGATTTTTTCAAACTCGCGAAGCAATTGTTTACGAATTTCTTCAAAATCCTTCGGAATGCGATCGAAAAGTAGGTTACGCTTTATGGGCGTTAATCAACTTACTAATACTTTGCCTATTAATGTTATAATTACTTTACAAGGCCGCTCTTATCATCAAAAGGGATACCAACAGTCGTAAAACAACTTGCTGATGACAAATTCTATTAGTAAGCTACATAGTTCAAACAGCTATTAAAGTTGTGACCTCTTGGAAATGTAAAGATTAAAAAAACTTATTTTTTCTTTCTTGACAGTTACGTTTTAATGACATACCGAATCAAAACATTTGATACGAAGGGTTCCCTAATGACTCACTACTAAATTCAGATTAAAGTATTAATTATGTGTTTTTTTTTTGTTTATACAGCTCCAAGGAATATATTGTATACATTTGACGAACAACCTAATGAAATTTTGGAGGTTTGGGCTAACCTTTGCAACTGCTAATCCTGAAAATTATTTGACGCATGGGAAACTACATTATCCAGTGATTCTATTTTTAAAACGGTCTCGTGGAATAAAGTGCGACCATAACGAAAGCTAACCCAAGGAAAAATCTATTACTAGATAACGTATGCTCTGTAAAAGAATAATTAGATTGAATGACAACAAAGTAAATCAGAAAACGTGCCAATGAAAGCCAGTTCAAAAACTACCTGTTTAAATCACATAAGGATATTTCCATGTAACATTTGAGGATATTTTAATCAGTTAAATTTTTATCGATGCCCTCTCTCACCCTGGGCAAAGGCCTCTTTCCACTCTTTCCATTTCTGGCGAACCCAAGGGTACTCCTTCCAGCTCTGAAGGAACCTGGCCAGGTCGTCAATTCTGTGACTTTCATTTACAATTTAGTAATGATTCTAGCCGTTGGTTCGAACCCAGGCAGGCGCATTACTTTGTATAATTTATTCATCACCGCTGCCCTCAAAAACGACAAAGGAAAACATCGTGAGGAAACCGGCATGGCATAGAACAAAAAATTCGAAGACATTTGACATCTGCGAAACCTCACTGGGCCCGGGTGGTGGAGTATAGCCTACTTCCTCTCATAGAGAGGAGGCCTGGTTCCCAGCAATGGGAACATTATAGGCTGATGATGATGATGATGATGATGAATGCTTCTATTTAATTCGTAACCATTTAACAATTGTTTGTTTGATCGGTGGTTCCCAAACTAGGTGTTACTCCATCTTACCTGTATCTTGGGATATTTTGAAGCAATAATTGTTGAAAAACGAAGATAATTTAAGCATATTATACAAAACCTTTTAAATCCTTTTTCTCTTTACTGAGTGTAAGATTTACCCTCTTTGTTAACACTTTCATAAACACTTTTTATAAAACTGATAACATATTCTTATTGCTAATGTAAATCAGAGAAAATATAAAGCTTACGCATTATTTACCAACAACCCTGAGCAAAATGGAAACATAAAACCTTCATAAAAGATTACTTCGCGTGGGAAAATCAACATCATATCAAGAAAATTACTAATCAGGTCACATTTGTGTACTAATAACCGAGTCAGTTAACATAGAAAGTTTCGTAATATTACAGCGCTTACATTATGAGGTTAATTTGTCAAACGAAAACAGCGGGAAGTCACATCGAGGTAATTTATCTTAGTACCGGTTAGCAACTTGCGTTGAGTTTCCTAATAAAACCTTGGAAAACCAGAATGTTGTTTATGAATTGGTAACAGAAATTGGAGACAGAATGGCTGTGAGATCCGGCTAAATATGGTAAAATTAAATGCCACATGGCTACGGCATATGTCTTTATGACACTTATCACTGACTATCTGTCAGTTGATGATGATGACGATGAGTTTATTTTCGGTATTTTAAACCTTATTTACAGTCCGAAAAAGCGAAAAGTCCAAAGTCTTTATTTTCACTTGTATATGGAATGAAGTCACGAGTTCTGCTGAACTGTTCCACCGGCAAAGGGCACGGAAAAATGGGTATTTGAGGTTGATGGAAAGGCTTAAAAATGACTCGTGGCTAAATAATAACAGCCGCACGGGTCGATCTTTAAAGTTAAGCCGTGCTTGCCGAGGTTGGTCCATGGATGGGTGACCATAATTACATACCGAGTTTTCCCGTCCCGGCTGTCATTTGTAGATCTTTGACAGTCGTTACGAGTAGTCAGAAGCCAAAGTCTGACATCTAGTCTGGGGTACCAAGAGGTATCGTATTACCCCGTTACTGGGTTGTAGAGGTCAAATATGCAGTCGCTTAATGTAAAATACTGGTACACAGCTGCATCCGGTTAGACTGGAAGCCGACCCCGAGATTGTTTGGGAAAACGCTAGTCAGATGATGATGGAAAGGCATAAAAACAAGAAGAGACAGTTCGAATGTTGAAGTGTTCTTTTTTAAATGCCAAAACAAAATTGGAAGCCAAAATGATTCTCAAAACCGATTATTTACTGATAATTTATTCTTGGCAACCAACGAACACAATGATGACAGCAGAAGCAAGTGACATAGAATTGGAACCATCACCCGACATTTCGCTATAAACAATTCCCGAGAAGACACATCGACAAGTCTCGCCATATTTTATGCTTGTAATTTTACAGCAGCAATATAATCATGAGATATGTCATGTTTTAGTACTTTTCGCAACTGCACAGTGCGGCGCGCGGTATGGCAGTAAAACAAATGAAAGTGCAAAAGCTATCTGTACTGACTTGTGACTGTTGTGTGGTGTTTTCGGTACCTACTCTAGCTGCATTTTGTGGCAAATGAAATTTTAGTATTATATTCAATTACTAATAGAGGCTATTAAATCCGTCCTTGTAGTTAGAATGAGAACTTCTAAAAATATAATTAACACTTTATTTTTTAGTTAGCCCGTTTTGTCCCACTTCAGGGCTAAGGCCATTATTTCCACTTCGCTCGATAGTGTGCTATCTCGCCAATTCTCGAGGAAGCCATCCAAGGCGAGCCACTATCTTCTTCTCGGTCTGCCGCGACCCCGTCTAGCTTTCTCTATATTTTTGTAAATACATTTATATGGCTAGAGTTCATAGTTTTGACTAGGGGGATTATTCAGAACTGAGAGCAAAGGTGGCTGAGTGGTTGAGAGCAGCGGTGGCGTAGTGGTGGCAGCCCAGACTTACAAGCAGTAAGCCGTGGGTTCGAACCTAGGCCGGCGCATTACTTTGTGTAATTTATTTCATCACCGCTGCTCTCAAAAACGGTGAAGGAAAACATCGTGAGGAAACCGGCAGAAATCTCAGAGATTTTAATCAATTTGTTTCAATGGCAACGTAAAACACAGGAATATTACCATATCACCGGATCACCGGTAGATTTCCACTTACCTATATTCATATTATCAAATTTTATCGAACCAATAACATTTAAAGCCAGTGACAAGTTTTCGATAGAAGGTATCGCCAATTTTGACCTATGACACTTTCGGCGACTATTTAGATGCGAAAGACTGTTTGATTATGTGTATATTTATTAGTCTATAATGCAGCATTTTAATTGGTGTTATTTCTATGTCTATTAATTAATAAAACTATCTGAAAGGTGATTGTGAACGAAATGGCTATTATGACTATGTCATTGCTCTTTTTGTCAGTATAACAAAAGAGAAATAGACCAAAAAATATTTGAAATATAATTTGGGGTACTTTCTCTTTAAAAACAATCGAAATTCCTTTTGCTCTATTGAGTACTTTTACAGTCTGACAACCAGTCTTACCAAGGAGTATCTTATTCCTAGTACTAACTGTGCTGCGGAGGTTACAAAGGTAGTCGATTAATGTTAAATAATAATTGGGAAAAGGCAGGTAATTAAACCGAACGTTTGTTCCCACTAGTTCTACTGAACAGTTCTACGGTAGAACTAATGGGCTTTTTTTTTCTCACTAGTTCTACGATATTAGGTATAACAAAATAGTAGAACTATTGGGATTCTCTATTCCCACTTGTTCTATGAACAGTTCCACGGTAGAACTAATGGGAGTTTTTGTTCTCACTAGTACTACGATATACTATATTACAAAATAGTACAACTAGTGGGAGTCTCTATTTCCCCCTTGTTCTACCTGTTCCATCGGTAGAACCCAATATTAGACTATTACGAATTTAGTTTTGTGTAGCCTTAACTGTTTTGCCTTGCGCCACAGACTATTTGAAAAATGATACTGGCATCCCTTTACTGTTACGTTCATTTTAGATAAAGCTCTCATTGTAGCTTCTTCAAAATCTATAGTGACTTTACTAGGTTCCCAATCTGGGATTTGTGACTTTATTAGGTCAAATAAAATTAAGTATGCTTCTTTTGGCTGATGCGACATAAATGCATACAGTAATGGAATTACATTCGTTTAGTTGCAATTACTGCCAATATCCCCATGAATACTGAAAATCTGCTTAAATGGTGAAGGACAGGACTTAAACGTCCCATTCATGAAAAAATGTTTTACTTTTTTCATATTTTCTCTGGCATCTTCTGAGATATGTACGTAAGTTAATTAGTTTGATTACAGTATATTACTGAATAATTGAGTGTATGATACCTCAAAAGGAAAATAACTATAAAAAATAAATATTATTACAATATTTACCATTATATAAACAACTAGCTGTCCGGTGCAACTTCGTTTGCGTCACATTTTCCCCGTTTTCGCAACATTTTTCATTGCTGCTCCACTCCTATTGGTCGTAACGTGATTATATATAGGCTAGGCCTTCCTCGATAAACGAGCTATATAGCACTGAAAGAATTTTTCAAATCGGACTAGTAGTTTCGGAGCCTATTCAATGCAAACAAACAATCAATCTTTCCTCTTTATAATATTAGTTTAGATGTGTCTTTTAATTAATAGTGTTTTAATGTTTCCAGTAATATCTAAGTGTCTTTTAACCCTAATATTGGGTTCTACCGATGGAACAGGTAGAACAAGTGGGACATAGAGACTCCCACTAGTTGTACTATTTTGTAATATAGTATATCGTAGTACTAGTGAGAACAAAAACTCCCATTAGTTCTACCGTGGAACTGTTCATAGAACAAGTGGGAATAGAGAATCCCAATAGTTCTACTATTTTGTTATACCTAATATCGTAGAACTAGTGAGAAAAAAAAATCCCATTAGTTCTACCGTAGAACTGTTCAGTAGAACTAGTGGGAACAAACGATCGGTTTCGTTTGTTCCCACTAGTTCTACTGAACAGTTCTACGGTAGAACTAATGGGATTTTACCTATTTAGTTACCTAATATAGCATGCGGTACTAAAAATTAGTCCGAAAAGTCTACTGTTTACCTAAATTAAATCATTTAAATGTTTTGCTATGAAAACTCCGAGGCTACTTTTAAACAGAATCATCGTAATTTACTTACCTACAAAAATAGTTCGTGAACCATCGCGAATCTTCGTGTGGAGTCTGTCACCAATCGTAATAAATCTGCGCAAGAGTTGTGTTACTATTATTTTACAGACGCGCTCAAAATAGCGTAAGGCTTGTTATATTTTTATCGATGATATCACTCTTTCAGAAAGTAATTTAATCTCAAACAGTTATCATAACGTTTGTTATGGATAACTGTTTGAGATTAAATTACTTTAGGCTTTTTAAATTATTCCGTGCTTATGACGTATGTCTTATGCACGTAATAATTTAAAGAGTCTATTAGGCTGTCGGCTAGATCAATTTAAAGAGGAATCGAATTACTTACAATTTATTTTGGTTAATTATCTCGACTTGTGTGGGCCAACAGACAATTTAATTTCTACGATGTGTTAGTTCGAAAAACTTTAGTTAATAATACGAAATAATATCGTCCCAAACACTGCTAATTTAGAAAATTATAAATAAGACATTCACTATAAATAAACAGCTCGAAGGAGCTCGTGGCTAAATAATAACAGCCGATCTTTAAGGTTAAGCCGTGCTTGCCGAGGTTGGTCTGTGGATGGGTGACCATAATTACATATCGAGTTTCCTCCGTGCCTCGGAAAGCACGTTAAGCCGTTGGTCCCGGCTGTCATTTGTAGATCTTTGACAGTCGTTACGAGTAGTTAGAAGCTAAAAGTCTGACATCCAGTCTTACCAAGGGGTATCGTATTACCCAGTTACTGGGTTGTGGAGGTCAGATAGGCAGTCGCTTCATGTAAAATACCGGTACTCAGCTGCATCCGGTTAGACTGGAAGCCGACCCCAAGATAGTTTGGGAAAAGGCTAGGCAGATGATGATGATGATGACTATAAATAAATGCCTACAACCTAATTAGTGAGTAGCAACCGTTTTTTAGAATTCCTGTTTCTTTTAGATATTTTATAAACCAGGTCAGGTAGCCTACATATCCGATCGGGTTCATAAATAAAGCCTACCTAAACTTTGACCTTTAACTGACGTAGTATTGAGTTTCAATAGAATTAGAGGGCAACGTGAACTGGTTTTGATACCACTGAAGTGGAGTTTGTCGTGCATCCATGCAAATCTACATAATTATCTTTAACAATAAATAAAATTGAAATATCTGTCTATTTGGTCCGGCTAAACTCTGATAACTGGAACGATTTTGACGGAACTTTTACTGGCAGATAGATGATGTTATAACGACGGGTCCTACGTATACTAGTGCAAGTGCAAAAACACAATTGTACAGGAGAGCGGTTTAAAGGTTCTAAAGCATGTAGTTTTGACATAAATCAACAGAAATATTTGAAATTTTGGAATGTTATATTTGAATATCTTATGAAGAAGACTACATAATACGTTTTTCTTATTTTTGAAAACTTTAGAAAATAGCATCATTTGCATTGATGTAGCTTGTTTTCTTTAATATGATAGAACCGGTAAACTGGTACAAGTGACCACTTATACCAGTTTATAGTGTACTTACCTATATGTGTAATTGAGGAAAATAGAAGGATATTACCATTTTTACATGCATTATTTTATCTATTGATTAATACAAAGCTTGTAATATTTACAATACATCTTCTAATATCGACTTTTAAACACTTGCACCAGTTTACTTAGTTCTGGAAGACCACTTGTAACAGTTTTCTACATGGTTCTTTTGTAATTAACCAGAAATATTTGAATGTGTATAGCAGTAAATGAAAAAATATATATTTAAAAGTTAAAATAAAAGTTTGTTTCAATTATTAACTTATTTATTAAGGTCTGGTCTTAGTAAATCGTCGGTATTATTTGGATGTTAATTTAATATGTCACACATGAAGAAAATTTTAAATCAATGGTCTTGCCTTCTTAAAATAATAAGAAATTCTTCTTAAATCAAGTAGGAAAGAAATAAAAGTCCTTAATTTTACTACTTATTATAATTCTTTATCTGTGATAAAGTCGGAAAGGGTGATTAACAGAGTAATGAGAATGACAAATCAGTCTTTCCGACATTATCAAGATGTTGTCGAGTCACATACTAGTAGTTATCTATCGTAACAACAATCACAGTAGGTTATGGTAGAAAATTAAAAAGGCATAATATCCTAAAGAGAAACAACTTCTTAGAAAAGAAAACTAGGCTTATTCAAAATTTTACTTATTCAGAGACATCTTCAGAGTTATATTCAAATTATTAGTAAAATGTGTGGTCCGCAAGATCTTGAATATCCTTAAATTTTTGTTGTCAGTTGGTATCAAACTTCTGTAAGCATCAGAGAAACATTTTGTCTACTGCCACGTGTTATTACTTCTCAGTCAAAGTTTCATAAGTCTCTTTTTCAAACGCAGATTTATTATTAAGCATAAAATAAATCTCTGGCAACCTTACTCTACACAACAAGTTCCCCAATGCAATTCTTCTTTCAGATATCAACAAAGGCAAGGCATAACTAGACATAAAATCGAAGACAAAAGATTGTGTTATTGGATTTACATTATTAGCTGTCGCTATTTTGAAGGCTAGGGTCCACTATATGTAGTGGGGAATTAATGGGTTTCGTTTCTATTACTAAGTGAGTGCTTTCAGCCTTATTTTGAGTACGACCAAAGCAAGAAATCTATAACCGCAATACATATAAATCCTATTTCGATTCTGGCCTCAACAAATATCCGAATTAAAGTATAGAGACCTTGTTCCACCTTCATACCAATAAAATTGAAAATACAGCTGGCTATTTTCAATGGCTCCTTTTAGTAGTCTGTTTGCCTTTAAGATAATTAAATTAAATTTCCTTATGGAACAACATAATATTTGAAGCTGTTGGTAAACCTATATTAATAAATAAATAAATCTCTTTAGCTAACAATTCTGCACTTGGAGGTAGGTTAAGATTCCCCCTGAATCTCAAAACGATATAGTGTAAGGTAGAAGGGGCACCGCCACTAAACGGATAGCACGTGTTCAGTACATCATTCTGATATAAATTTCCCCTCCACATATAAATTTATCATCGGTATTTTTTTTTTAAAAGCAGCTGATCCATACATTTTGACCGTGTAAGTATTGCAGTTTTGTAGGTAACACGTGTTTAGGAATGGTGTAATGAATACACAGTAACCGTTGTTGCGTCGGTGTCCCTTACAGCCTGTATAACAATAATGTAGTTCATTGCTGCTAAAACATATTATAAAATCTTTTTCGATTTATTGCATTAGTAAAAAAAAAAAAATATTAGTGTACATTTTTTTTTCATACAAATCTGTTGCTTCCGTGGTCCTGTAGCACATTTTAACATTCAGCTCCAATTCATCACATATTTCGCGTGATGGTACTGAAGGCGGATCTTAAATAAATCAAAATTATAGTGTTCTTTATTTTTCAAATATATGTACAAATAATCGTTATAATTTACTTAAATCACTATAGAAACTACGCGAGTAAACAATATAAACCTTAAATACTGGTGCCAATTAAAATATAAAAAACGACACTTATATGAATTAAAAAAAAATATGTTATAGGTACTGATTAGAGAACCCAAAGTTTATCATTATAGTATTTAAAAAAGTAAACTGATACTTACCGTCATAATTTTCTGGTGCGTTTATTATTTACTGTTTACACTTATTTTCGTATAAATCTATCATTAAATGACCTCATGAACGCTTAATTGTTATTATTTCTTACCAATGTTACTAAAGACAAACAAGATACGAGCATTTTTTTAAGAATTGACCACGTAAACTAAGACGCATCGCAGTTACACCAGTGTTTGTCGTACTCTCTATAGCTTCGCCGCGCGCATACTAGTGTAAAGTACACTTGCACTCATGCGCCGCGTCGTGGGCGACAAACTAAACTGGTGCAAGTGAGTTACACCAGTGTTGGTAGTTGTGAGGCTTAAAATGATGTTAGTTACACCAGTTTACAAGTTTGTAACTTTGAAACTATTTGATAATTTAATACAAAATTTACAGGATACAATTATAAGGTAATTTTAAGGCATTTGATGCGAAAAAACGGTTTTCGTTGTTTTGCGGGTTGCACCAGTATACGTAGGACCCGTCGATAAGAAGTTAATGATACTTCTATTTAAACAATTTTTTTTTTCTAAACCCTTGCCATTGTTAACAAAATCCAATTCAAATAGGAACGTAACATTTTTATAACCATTTCACGCGGACGAAGGTAGCATGTAGCACCTAGTATTAGTTTATTTTTATAAGTATTTTTATATATTTTTATTATTTTGTTTATAAGTATTTATCAACATTTAAATATTTCTCATAAAACTTACATTACCTACATTAGAACCTAGAAGTGGCAGTCGTAAGTTCACGAGATTTTTAAATAATTATATATCATTATAAACGACCCCTCGTTAGCTATGACATGTGTTATGGAAGCACGCGCACGTGATTGTGTCCAATTCTAGATCTACAATTAGAGATCCGTAAAAATATGCAAAAAAGGTTAAAAAATATTTCGTGAAGTATTGTAAAAATTATACAATTTAATTTGTAGAGAAGCTAAAACATACTTGGCAAAGCACCGAGGCAGGCACAAGAAACGATGGCGTGACCATTTGGACTCATTTCTGGCTGACTGCAAAGAAGAAGAAGGGGAGAAACCGAGAAACTTCTAAAAAAAAAAAGTTAGTGACCTTTGCCCAAAAAAGAGCTTGAAAAAAATAACGAAAAAAACCTTCTTCATCATGTTGAATACCATTCGGTTACCAGCATTTATCATAATTCTACTAATGGCAAAACTCCTTTCGACAGTTGCAGATGTCCTTTTTAAAAGATAGGTACCTCATATTCATCCAATTGAGGATGTATGTATGTAGAGTATTACTAATTTAATTAAATGTTTTACCGATGCAGTAAGAATTAAAACATCAAAAACCCCACATATTTATTTATGCAATATATCCTGATAGGTTTATTAAAGCGAGGATTTAGGCACACATACGTACGCACGGTGATCAATCAAGCTATGCATAACCAGTGTAAGTGGATCTCTTACTGTACGGGAAATCTATATCAAAGCGAGGCTATGCTAACGCTGTAACAGGAATATTGTAAAACCAAATGATTTTAAAAGAGTAACCATAAAGTTTCTTGCCGGTTCTTCTCCATAGGGAACGACCAACCCGATCCGAGCACCTTTTTGTCGACGTTTTATAAGCCCCTGTATACAGGGCCTATAGGCCTATGTAAAGTAAAAATATTTTGATTTGAATAAGTTATGAAATATATTTAATGTATAGCTTGATTTGTCGCGGTGTGTACGAAAGGAAGGAACCAACTGAAAACCTAATTTTATCCTTAAAATTAATAATAAACCTGAGCCTAATTGGTTACTAGGTCCCCACCTAGTAACCAATTATTAGCCTACTCGCGATTTAAATTACAAGGAAAATTTGAGATCTTGAACCATTTAGTTTACCTTTATGTATACGAATAAAAAACCCAATTCGCCTATTTCTGGTCGTGACAGAGCAGCATTATTTTTGATTTTAGCCTTATCCTGTTAAACATTGTCCTCATTACATCCACAACTTTTTCTTTTTTTTACTGAATTTATGCGAAGGCCTAAACACGGCTATTTCAGCCAAAACTTTTTTCTTTTTTGCGTCTTTGCTGTGCCCTAGTACCTATTTACGGATCAGGTATAATTGATATGTTTTATGGATCAATTATAGCATGATAAGAGGAAGCCTTTAATGACTGGAGATTAACGTACTGGAAAAACAATAAATAAAGATAAGTAAATAAAATATAAAACTGGTCAAACATTAGTCAATATACGAGCCTCAAAACCTCGCACTGCATGCTTCTTAAACCAGCATGATTATTTCTGCAGGCTTATTTTATACTACTATAACTTAAGAAGTAAAACCTACGGAACCAAATTAAAATACTAGTCCGCACACACGTTCGTTTATCTACCGCAGCTTCTTAGTCATAAGCTCATGTCACTATCTCCGAGAAACGGACAAAAGGTTTATGACCCGTTGTCACGCTGAAAAAGAACGATGGAGAGCATCTGATCCAAAGTTTTGGGAGGTACTGAAAATGACCAACGTTCTGTTCTGTACTTAAAAAAAAAATTAACGTCAGGCCAAAAATCGGAAAATATTATGTGACTCTCATAATAAATTAGGTCAAAAAAAGTTGAAATGACTTATCATGCAATTTTAAATTCATAATGTGAATCATCTCCAGTCCTACTGAATCTATTTCCTAAGTCAATATGGCAGCACGCGCATCACAAAGGTTGGTACGAGGTGGCACAGAAAAGAGTACGTGGAAGGATATAGGGGAGGCGTCGGTCATCAGTGGGATATACAAGGCCATTAAACTAAAAACATACCCTAGCAAAAAAAATACATACAGTTGCACGAAGTGGGCCTTCTGTATACCTTTTTTCATTTTATTTTGTCGCACGGCCATCTCTGGCGCAGGGCGCTAAGCCAGTCTCATACTTCCCGCGCACACGTATAGATGCGCGGGCGCTTCCAAAAGTGCGAAATTCGAAATAACGATCTTTGTATATGAAAAAATGTGATACAAAGTTTCATAAATTAATTTATTTTATAAATCGGTGATGGTGATTATGTTTATATTAAATTAGTGTGGTGGTTTTTTTTTATAGTGTTTTATTGGAATTTAAAAGTTCAATATGAAAATTGTTTTGTGAGTATTTTTTTTTCTTTTGATTTATTGGTTTGTAATGTTAATGGAACTTGTTTTGAGGGTTATTCGTAGTTTTTTTCTACGTATATGAGATTTTGATAATCTCTTTTTTATGAGTATCTTAGTGAAATTATTGGTGTCTTATGTTTATAAAACTAGCATTACACTATCTAAAATTAATGCATTAAAGCTAGTGCGGTACCTACATGACATCATTTAAGTTATATATTTTATAAGAAACTGACTAGTCAACGTTCAGTTAGTAACATTGTATGATACAGTGTGACTCAGACTAACATCGTAACTATAACTATGATATAATACAAACTATTTTCACGCAGACCATTATAATGGCAGCTACGTGCAAATAGAATAAATGACAAATTATTTTTGAGGTCCTTTACTTCAACATGAATTTCTTGAGTGCGATCCCGAGACACGCACCTCTGATTTTTGAGATGCATCTACGTATTATATAATTTTATCACTTGCTTCGGTGAAGGAAAACGTCGTGAGAAAACTAGCATGCCTGAGAGATATTTCTTGACGGCATGTAAAGCAAAGTCAGAGGCCCATGGGTGGGATAAAACTGACACCATGGTTAGGCTCTAACAACATGCAAAAGAAGAAGAACAAGAATTTGATTACATTGATCAAATTATACTTACAGTATCATTAACTGAAATTTTTTCTTAATTTTATGTTTTTATTATGATATTTTTGTCCTACGGTTTGAGTATTGATTTGATAACAAAAATATTTTAAATATTAACAAGTATAAACTTGATTAACAATGTCTTCAAAGTAGACGTTACAGTTGGTGAAATTAACTATTATATGTAGGTTTAATACAAAATTAAAAAAACTGACTAAATATTTACAATAAAAAAAAAACATTAAATAATTTTTTGTAATATAATTTGACACGATTTTGTGTCCAGCGTCAAAAGAAAGACTTACTATGGAAGTCGACTAGCCTTTCTCAACCTTATTGTTAAAGAAATATACGCCATTATTCCTACTTATACGAGTATGTATGTTACGAATATATTTGTATAAAAACTAACACGGTACGGTAAATCCAGATTTTGAATTATTCAAAATTTTCAGAAAGCTTTTTGTCGGTTACATAAAAAAATTTGATTTTTCGTGTCAATGTATGTATTATTCAAAATTATTCAATCAGCTGTTATGACAATTTCGAATAACTATAGTATAGTCTATGATAACGCGTTATTTAAATAAAACAACACAGGTGCACTCTACCCAAAACATTGGCGTAGAGTTTCGCTGACTATATAAAAGTGTAAATCAAATTCTTTCAATTCAATTTCAAACGCATAACTTCTCCTTTATCTTGGTTTTATCGCTACACTTGGGTTTTGTAGAGAACGTAGAAAATAAAAACTAACTAATTTTGTACAAAATTATTTGTACTTATACTTTAGTTAATTATTACGTTGTGACAATATTTTATTGGGTTTTTCCATCACGAATAGTTCCCTTTCCGCTCTGGAGTCTGGATTTGTGCCTGCTTGATGGTAATAGGCTCGCCTCCTTTTACATGGGATTAATACAATGATGATGTACTGTAGCTATACCTCCGCCTAACCCTTATGGCATTACAGGCGTAATATTATGTTACATGATGATTCATTGAGATGATTACTAACTCCGGGAGTTAGTTCAAGAATGTAGGAATCACTTCTCTATCATCATCTGCCCAGCCTTTTCCCAAACTATCTTGGGGTCGGCTTCCAGTCTAACCGGATGCAGCTGAGTACCAGTATTTTACATGAAGCGACTGCCTATCTGACCTCCACAACCCAGTAACTGGGTAATACGATACCCCTTGGTAAGACTGGATGTCAGACTTTTAGCTTCTGACTACTCGTAACGACTGTCAAAGATCTACAAATGACAGCCGGGACCAACGGCTTAACGTGCTTTCCGAGGCACGGAGGAAACTCGATATGTAATTATGGCCACCCATCCACAGACCAACCTCGGCAAGCACGGCTTAACCTTAGAGATCGACCTGGGCGGCTGTTATTATTTAGCCACGAGCTAATAATAACTTCTCTATCTGCTACATAAATATAGCAACAATAAATCGTGTTCTAAGGGCCCTTTATTGCTACTGAAATAAAAATAAAATAATTAAGAACAGGAAAGCAATAGATTCTCTTCATTATACAAATGTTTGCTTGGCCATGAACATGACCGGCAGATCGTAAATATAAATAAACAAAGTGACTCATAGCACTTTGGAGTAACTCGCAGAGTCGATTAAAATCTGTTTCATTGATTTATATGTATCAATTTATATGTTCTGTATGGTGTCGGACGGTTCTGTATGGTGTCGGACGTAAAGAATAGCACCATCTCATATCTTCCCGTGGGTGTCGTAAGAGGCGACTAAGGGACTTGCCAGAGAATGGGCAGCAGCGTTCTCTGTGCTTTTGTAACAACCGTACTGCGATCGCCAACCCGCCTGCCAAGCGTGGCGATTATGGCAAAACCCCCTTAGGTCAATGTGGCGACACTTGGGGGAGGCCTATGTCCAGCAGTGGCAGTCTTTGGGCTGAAATGATGAGGATGATGATGCTTATGTATCAATCAAAATGTGAAGACAGAAGAAGCATTATAAAAAATATTGAAAAAAAATGTATTTTTTTTATATCCCTGGTCTTTTCAGTATTTTATTTTATATCTAATTGAAACCATACTACTATTATCAAATTTCTTTAACTAGGCATAGTAAATAAAATTCAGGACCTGTGTATAATTTATTTATGCTACGCGTGCGATATGATGACTACTTTTGTTAGCTTGGGTCTTACCTGTATAAACAAATGTAAGTGTTAATAAATAAATAAATAATATTTAGCGACAGTTAATATGGGTAGCGATAGCTATTGTTTACAATTGCAAGTTTTTGGTTAAGGTTCACATTAAATTGTTTTGATAACATAAAACAATTCCACTATAGTTCAAATTAAATTCGCAAGACACTCCACATACTTGATGGGTATTGATATCTAAACGTATTTTAATGACCTCCAATAGGCGTACCTACAGTAAGCAATGATGGTTACTTTACATCATTATGTAAAATGTTTTAGTTTTTTTTTCGTATTTCGTTCATTACAACTTTTTTTTGCATAAATTGCCTTGATTGTTCACTTTCCTTTTTAAATGATAAGCCTACTAATATTATAAACGAGAAAGTATTTGGAAAAAAAACTTGCGCTTTAAAGACGAAGTTTTTTATTAGATGAATGGATGTTTGGATGTACATACCTCCATAGGTCATGTATGGATTTTTTTTACTCTTTCACGTAAAAATTATTGAATTAATCTGGATGAAATTTGGCACAGGTATAGATAATAGTCTGGAATAGCAGATAGAATACTTTTTATTCCAGTAGTATGATCCCGTGGAACCGATCATTACTAAGTAAGTCATCGTTTGAAATCATTCATAAGTATGTCATCGTATGAAAGTATCCTTGACTTTTGACCGGAGCCTGAATAATTGTAAAATAAATATAAAATGGGTTCGGTTGCTACGAGTATTCAAGCGTCAATCAAATCCAATATAAATGCATTACGAGAAGTATAAAACAATTTGCATTGAATTATAATTAGTACCTATTCGACGACAGAAAGCACAATTTATTATTATATTTGCATAAAAAGGATATTTTGATTTTAAATTGCATAATGTTTTATATTTGCAAGTCATTTTTGGGATGCATGTCGTGCAAAGCAGTCGATTGTTTTATTTATTTTTAAACGTCGTAAACGTCTTTTTCCTATAAAATAAATGGAAAACTGATGTTCAATATTATTCGTGTATAGTAAAAAACATACTTTAAGTGCTTTTCTTATTGAATGCACAACTTTGAGCCCTATTCGCATAAGAATTGCCTACAAATGTGATTTATAATCGCCTGACCCGAGCACTGTAATGTTCATACTTGAAGTATTTATTACTGAGTTCACTATTCGTTTCATAATCTTCAAACCTAATATAACTTGAGGAAAAACTGGTCCTAAAACCAGCTATGGCCCGTATTAGTAAATCTAGCAATAATAATAAATCCGAATTTATGTCACTACTGTCCTAAACTTTGATATTATTATGTTTTATCTATTCCACTTCGAGTAATAATAAAACAACACATTAATGGCTAAAAGCCTCGATGAACATCTATCGAAGCTCTCACTTGGCAGTTGGATCAAGAGCCAGATTCAGAAGGCAGTACTCCTCGATACGGCCCGCATTGTGAGGAGGTTCCTGTCTCTGCAGCCCTAACCACCGGTAGCTTGGACCCTGCTCCCGATACCGGCGGAAACCTGTTTTTTTATATTTTTAAATGTTTTTTTTTACCTTATTTGTTTTATAAGAAATATTTAAAAATATAGTAAATAAGATATAAAATGAATAAAGGAAACAACACATTAAAACTAGAAATCTTCTCTCGGTGAAGTGGTCACTGCCAGGTATGGGAACCAAACAAACCTAGGATCTTGTGCTCAATTGTTGCGACAACAGGACCGACGGCGACGAGGGTATATAACATGTTTATACAAATTTAGACTCTCATAACACAACCGACAATCCTCAAAACTAGCACAGTATAATAAAATTACGAAAGCAAAACAAACATAATATGGTGACGCCAATTTTCTTCTTTTACACCCTGACACAATAATTCGCGATACTTGCCAAATTTTGTAATACCGCCAATGTATGTACCTAAGAGCTAAAATTGTTTGTGTTGCATTAAAATCTCCTGAACTTCCGAAGTTACGTGACAAGATGCAATAGAAGGCTTAAAGTAAAGCCGGACGTACGGCCCTGAAGTTCGTTGAACTTGCAAGATAATTTTATCTCAGGTGTAGGTATTATTTTCGTCTGTGTATTTAATAATTTGCTGATTGATACGCCCATGCGCAGGTAAATCAACGTAATTTGCTCGATATAAATAAAGTGTGGGTTTCCTCTATCTGGCAATATTATTAAATGCAAGGAACATCCTAGAATTAAAATAGTCTCCGCGATTGGCACAAGTACAATCAGGGAACTTTTTTTTAATAACCTACTTACTAAAAATAAATTTGTAAAAAAAATATTAAAAGTTATAAAAAAAAATATTTTTTTTCATTACTCATACTCTGAAAGTAGGTCTGTAATTGCCTGAGGAGCGGGATGAAAGTAATACTTTTCATCCCTAGGGAGAATCGCTTTCAACTGACAGATGTCAAATTATAAAAAAAAACTAGTGTTCCAACTTTGTATGCAGCCACGATGTAAAATTGAAATAACTTAAAGTTAAGTATTGATTAATAACAATATTAATAAAGCCCATTTATTTCCAATCTAAAAATTATAGTTACATGATTATATATGCATTTAGACTATATTAAATGTAAAAGTTTTCTATTTTATATAATGATATTGTTTCTAATAAAATGAATTATAATTCATTTTATAAGTATTGATTGAAGTATATATATTTTTTAAATAACTTTATTATAATTTAGTTTCAACAATTTCTTTAAAATAATAGTTGGGCAAAATATTTACCATTTTTTCAACAATGAAAATGAAAAATAATGGCTGAATAGCTGGCTGGCCACAGAAAAAAAACAAAATAGGTGGGAAAGCGGCAATCCGAAATAAAATGTAATAATTTTTTCTTTAGCTAATTCATGTTTTTATTTTTACTTTCCTTGTATTCGTAATGAAAAGCACAGTGTTTACCTCGGGTTAAAGACTTATTTAGTCCTTCGAACTATTGGCGCCCTCACTTCATTCGGGCGCCAAACCCCGTCTCGGGACTAAATAAGTTACTTTCACCCCTGGGGTAACAATGTACTATTACAAAAAAAAAACATTGGATGAAATATAAAAGAAATATTGAAATGACACACAATGTCAATTTGCCGTATTATAATGTATTAGAATGACGGTTATGATTTGAATTAACGGATACTAAATTTATTTAAGTTGATGTTTTTTTCTTGACAGTAAAGTTTCTAGCTAGTTGCTCGCCTAGTTAGTCAGTTGCAGGCCGATAATAGTTAAACTTTGACTTTACAATCTCCTGTTTCTTTGCAAAGAAACGGTAATTATGATCTCAGTCATCTCAGAGTATGGCGTGGACATCTCTAATATTCAAATCACCTCTTTCAATCCAACACTCTTTGATTCTAAACTTAACTTTTGTCAGCTAATGTATTTTAAAAATCAAAGCCGCCACCAAGTACCCTTAAGCAAGTTCTTTTAGTCCTAAAATGGGCAATTTCAGCAGATTTTTTACTACCCTCAGCCAGTGCTTGTTGAGGAAATTTTAAAGGACGTAAACGAAAACCAGTAAGTCTTTACCGTTTTTAAATCGCCTTTCTTGACTTGGTAGGCTCGTAAAATTCGACTTTAACAATAATTTGTTTGGGTTGTGAATAAAATGTGTCGTTTGTTTTGTATTAAATTGTTCCTAAAGACGAAAATGTGGGACTTTATGACGTCATATGTTTTAGTGTTCGTTTAATTGCTGGGAAGGTCTAAGATGAGTACATTGGGTCCTTACTTTATCTCCTTAAAACTCGCTATCGTCAACTATGTTATTTAAGGCCAGTGTTTAGAGTTATTAACCTCTTTACTTAACAAAATTCGATTCGTTAAAAAAACATCACGCCTACTAAAGCCAAAGGATTTGGCAGAGGTTTACATAATAGTACACCCACATATCGCCCGTTATGTTTCAGTCCCATGTAATAGGGGGCGAACCTATTGCCATGAGAAATTCCTGAAGGAAAAACTTAATAACACTTTTACCGACCAGAGAATCGAAATCAGGACTTGCTCAACAGTCACTCTTGCGACCACTAGACGATGAGGCAGTCACAATGTTTACTGAGGGTATATTTGAGTATTTTTTGGAAAAATGCAGTGGTATGTTACCCACGCGCATTATATCTTTCTATTATAAGATATTTCTTTATACTAGAATGCCTACAGGAAAAATTAAATTAAAGAAAAACTGCGTACTGCAACTGTATAAAAAAACTAGCTCGACAAGATTTTCCCAGGTTGAAGTACTTATAGGTATAACTGACTCTTATTACGGAGAACGTTAAAAGGTAAATATGCGATTGAAATATAATTAAAATATGTCACGTGAAAACTAAAAATAGAAACTAACTAATATAATACTGAGACTGTTAGTCTGCGTCATCCCGCTGCTGGTTTCAATCCAGCTGGCCTACCATGACGTCTTAAAGCAGTATTGTTTTACTCTTATTCCAGTGTGGGCAAGAGACGGAGCTATACAGGATGTCTAGCGTCATCTCTTTCCCACACTGGAAAAGGAGTAAAACAATAATGTTTTAAGACGTCATGGTAGGCCACCAGGGCCAATTTGGACGCTGGTCTTGTCCAGCTCGTATCGCCATCTTCTACTCATATAATATTTTGACGAAAGTTCCAAATATATTTGGGCTTTATACTACTGAAACTAAGAAAACTCATGATTAAACTATCATTTATTTTTATAAAAATACATTTTTATTTATTCCTAAAAAAATGAAAGATTTAAAAATATTAAAAATTGTAGTTGTTATCGGAAAAAGAGTCCAAGCTACCGGCGGTAATGGAGAGACTCCAGAGAAAGGAACCTCCTAACAATACGAGCCGTGTCCAGGAGCACTGCTCTTTGAATCAAGCCCTTGATTCAGCTGCCTAATGAAAGCCTCCTCAGATATTGGTCGAGGCTCCGTTTTTGAAAAATTATTGAAAGATGA
Source organism: Cerastis rubricosa (assembly GCA_949152445.1). Lineage (NCBI taxonomy): Eukaryota > Metazoa > Arthropoda > Insecta > Lepidoptera > Noctuidae > Cerastis > Cerastis rubricosa. Next base: position 7,290,418 of record OX424542.1, on the reverse strand, counting down.
TTATCAGAAAAGCGTAACTACCCTTTTCTGATAATCATCTTTCAATAATTTTTCTAAGAGTTAAAAATAACATTGCAAATAAGTAATATACAACAGATTTCCTCTGTACATATTAATCAATGAAACACTCACCCTGTAACGTGACCTTATAACTGTCCGATTGCAGAGCACCAATGTCTGGTGCTCTGCAATCTGCAATCTTATTACGATAAGAAACGTCATTGGAACTCACGCTTTCTAAGTATTCGCTGAGTATTGGTGATAACGTATTTTTTTCCCGTTTCCTCACGTCGTTTTTTTTTCACCGTAAATCACAGGTTCGAAAAACGGTACTTCTTCTATCTATTTAAATAAAAATTAATGTTAGTAATAATAACTCGCATAACTCAAGGCTGGACCAATTCGGCTAATTTATTTTTTTGTATGTTCCATAAACTCAACGAAAGATTTTAATACAAAAAGAAAATACTATTAACTTTTGATACAACGAAGTCTGTCCGGGCAGCTAGTTTCGAAATAAATAATAATAAAAATAACCTTTTATTTCCCTATAATTTACAAATCTATATTTTTTTAAATCGCCGTCAATTTTATTTTACTTTCTATATATTTCGAAATACCATATGTTTTAGGAAAAATCTGCATTTATTTAGTAAAAGAAGTGACCGGCACCACTATAATACTAGAAACAGGGACCAACTGGTTCAGCCAGGTTTCAGGTTAGCTAAAGTAGACTCATCTTTCATGGGGTACTGTTTAAAATGTTACAATAAAATTCCTCCCCCCATTCTACAACTGAATGAAACGAAATTTAAATCTGGCATAAAGCGCACACTATGTAGGCAAGCATATTATAAGTTGGGGGATTACATTGATGATAAAAATGCTTGGCTCAATGCTGGTCCTGCTCCACAACCATAGGGGCTATCAAATTACCATGTGAAGTTACTGTGGAAGCTGCAGAAGATTGTATAAATATCTTTGCTTTGTATAGATTCAATCTCTTAGTATTATATAATTGCATAGCACATGTGTGAAAACTATGTACTGTAAAGCCACCATTTACTGAGTACCTACATCTTACTTACACTGACGCGAATTTACCCTGGCGGTTGAGTGAATGTCATGCTCACTTAAATGTCACGCTGATGGCGGCGGGTGTGTCGGGTCATTTAGTTCCCTTCAATATGGTTGAGTTGAATGATGGCTGATACATGCGTCATGTTCGTGAACGGGCGCTGTCAGTTGTGCCTGGTCATCTCTTAGCTGCCATGGTTCATTTTTAATTATTTTATTTTTAACTTTATTTTCGAATTATTGATTTCGTCTTTTACTCTGGACGCTCTTAACTTGCCCGTATTTCTACATCGTTCTCACATACTAGTACTTCTCAACACGAATGATGTAACCAAGATTCTGTAACATATTTTAATTTAAAAGAGTGTCCATGGAGTTTCTTGCCCATTCTTCTCCATAGAGATCTACGCTTTGGAATGGGTAACTACAGTACTTTCACAAGTTATTATGTCTTGTGACTGGGACTGTAGCTTAGCGTTCTTTTTTTTTTTGTTCTTTGACTTTCAAAAGTGCCTGTAATGGTCTAATTGAAATAAATGCTTTGAGTTTGAGTTTGAGTTTTTTTAGGTACAAGTAATTTAGAGAATTCATTAAAAGTTTATTAGTTTAGCATAAACAGCCTTCAAATTTGCAAACGCTGGGATGCAGATGTGAGCCATAATCTGGTGAAATTTAAATCATGGGCATTATTTTAACCTAAGGTACTACTCACGATACTGATTGCTTTAGGGATATTACGCAAATCAAAAATATTATTAATGCAAGTACGGAATTCGTATTATTTGATGTGTTTTTTCGCTTTATGGTTTTGATACTTCAAAACTTATTGGGGTTAAAGAAGTAGTTTGTTTTAATTACTTTATGTGTTTATTTGCAATAATAAGCATACACACATATTACTACATTTACATTTTTTTTACTACATTTTTAAGGTTTTCCGTACTTGCATCAATAATATTTTTGATTTGCGTATTAATAGCCTTAAAGCAATCAGTATCGTGAGTAGTTCCTTAGGTTAAAATAATGACTATGACTTAAATTTCACCCTGTATAAAGGCACGAAGGCACAAATGTTTTGACATGTCTGTAAATTGCGTGTGGCTAGACAGAGACAAAACTACAAACTTCTTTACTATTAGCTCGCGCCTTATTGTCAAACCTGATCACTATTGGTTGATACATCATAAAAATAATAAAATAGGAACTCATTAACAAATAGTATTATTTATCATATCTATTCAATAGATAAATTATTATGTGACCTTTTCACGCGTAAAAAGAAGAAAGCGATAGGCACTATTATTTTTATCGCCACTTTAACATGACTAGTTAGAATAATATTAAGACAAGCAAAATGATCTTCTAATACTAATACTTCTTCAATTATTAAAAAAAATACTTCTTTGGTATTTTTTTTTTAATTCAATTATGTTACAAATAAGCAGTAAAGATAGTTCCAACTTTCGTTTGGTATTGCATCGATACTTAGCAGGGAATGGAACAAATTCACTCTGTTCCCCGTACTAGACTTGAGAATCGTCTAAAGGCGCAAAATAGCTTTGATAGCAAAGTTAATCATAAACATTTTCTTGACGTTATTTTTTTTTTATTATTGTGGCATATTTCGACGCATATTACGACGAAGAAACGACGAGTTGGTAACGTATAATAACATTTTGTGACACAGAAATTCTCAGTCTCTGTCAATTTAGTTTTAGTATCCACCATATGGGATTCCCGGAGTTTATTGCCGGGGACATTCTTGCAAATTATAGTGGATCCGATGACATTATTATTACGAGACCGTGTGGAGTAATGCTAGCTAAAATTTGGCTGAAAATATTCTGGCCTAGGAATTTTGGTACCACAAAAAAATGTGTTTCCTTCTCTACCATTGATTATAACATAGAACGCTATGATTAATCACATTATGACAGTGAAAATCTCTTGCGTCTTCTGCTAATAATCTTAAAACTTAGGAATTTTCCGTCAATTTCGGAGATGTATGAAGGATTTCATTTTGACAGTAAGATTTCGTTTTGAGATGTTTTTTTTTAATTTATTTATTCTTATTCTTCAACAAACAACCCCCCTTATGTCAATGTGGCAACACTTGGGGGAAGCTTATGTCCAGCAGTGGACGTCTTTCGGCTCAAATGATGATGAATGATGATGATGATGAAGGATTTCATTTTGACAGTAAGATTTCGTTTTGAGATGTTTTTTTTATTTATTTATTCTTCAACAAATTCACATTTGTGTCGAACATGACTGTACTATGCCCCGGGATCGTACATAACCTTCTGAAAACATCATCAGCTACACTATTACTGCCTATCTGAAAACAACAACCCAGTTAAAACTGAGCAATACGATACTCCTTGGTAAAACTGGTTGTCAGACTTTCGGGCCACTCTAACTACCTGTAACGACTGTCAAAGATCTACAAATGACAACCGGGACCAACGGCTTAACATGCTCTCCAAGGCTCGGAGTGGTTGACTACCTTGTTTGTTATATCTATGGTGACCACCCACGAATAGACCAACCTAGGCAAGCGCGGCTTGACCTAAAGGCTGATCCGGAGCTTCTGTCGTTATTTTGCTACGAGCTCCTTCTAACCTTAACCTAACCTTGATAACCTTTTCGCAACAATTTTTGTAAATTTTCTAAATGAATAACATTTTTATCGTCCTATTCAGGGACTTGAAAAGTTGGCGTCTCTCTTTAGCAGTGAGTCTCACGACTAGTTTTCGAGTTACACCGAAAATTTTCAATATCGCTTGTGTTATATCGTGTACCTATGAATGTTACCTGTACTCGTATGAAACGTGACAAAAATCCACCTTTTGATGCCAATGTAAAGTTCAAAGTAAATTGGAATAGCAATGGAGTTAACATTTATTTTTGACCCCATTGTAATGCCTTATGCTGCGTCTGATGAGCTGCTGTATTTGAAAGAAAAATTATCAATGATGCGTTGTAATGAAAAGGCGATTGAGCTTTGATTAAGAAATTATTTAGTCGAAGAAAAATGTATTTTTAATTCCCACTCAATAATTTTTAATGAACTATTTCTATAAAAAAGAATGTTTTGGTTTACAAACTTGCAAAGACTCGCATAATCCCCGTCACTGGAATTGAAATGTTTATTTCATAGACATAAACTAAACACCCTGTCCATTTCAATTTACTTTGAAATCATATTCCATCCTATTTCCAACTAACTATAATCTAAATTGAAACCAGTTGAGTTAAAGCTACTGCAATCCAATCTAGCATAAATTTTGTTTGTGTCAAGTTTAAGATAACAATAGTTTAAGTGCTTAAATGTCCAGTAGATCAGCGCCCACGGATGCCGTTAACTTGTTTCCTGTAAGGCCCACTGACCATTTGTACTCTGCATCGAACCGAGACAAATATTGGCCAATTAGTTTGCTTGGTCATCCATAATTATTCTACTCCCAATTTATTTGGGGTCGGCGCAGCATAGCTTCTTCTTCCATACCTCTTCTTGCCTTCCGATTTGTCATTAGTTACTTGCTTAGTAATTGAAGCCTCTCAAAATGCAGCTCAATCAGCTCTCATCTTCATCTGATTTCCTCTTTTTTCCGGCTTCTAGTCTTACCAGATGCTGCTGAATACCAATATTTTACATGAAGCGACCAACCCGCACTGGGCCCGCGTGGTGGATTATAGCCTACTCCTTCTCATAGAGACGAGGGCTGTGTCCCAGCAGTGGGAACATTATTGGCTGATGATGATGATGATGACATGAAGCGACTGCAAATCTAGCCTCCACAAACCAGTTACTGCTGGAGTGCTAGGGAACACGATACCAATATTTCTAGTATATTATTGGTAAATGACAAGCGTTGTTAGACTTTGAAAATCGACCTATGTGGCTGTTATAATTTAGCCACGAGCCCCTCAAAAAATTCAGCTCAAGTATCGATGGGAATTTTGTCTCTATAAGGACATTGATCTATAGGTCAAAAGTTTGAAGCTTGTCCAAACGCAGTAGATTATACGCAAATCACCTTGCAATATGTTAATGTCCATTGAAGTGTGAGCAAAGTGCCAGGTGTCAATAAATTCACACTGCATAATGCGTGGCTAACGGTCTTTTCCTGGATTAATAGCACCCAAGTTTCTCTCATGAATTCTACTAATATTATAAATGCGAAAATTTGTGAGGATAACAACATCTATGGATGTTTGTAACTCTTACAAGAAGTGCTCAATGAATCCGGATGAAATTTAGCATAAGGATAGTTATTAGTCTGGAATAGCACACAGGATACTGTTTATCCCGGTTGTACGATCCCGTGAGACAATCACTAAATAAAACGAAAACACAATAAAAATAAAACGAAAACACAATAAAAATAAAACGAAGCCTAGGGCATAAGCTAGTGTAATAATATTGTTATTGGTGAACGATGGAGAACGGACACGCCTAGGCCAGTGTCAAGGTCAACGTCTATCCAAACAAACCAACCGTGTCCCCGTCAACTCTCGGAAGACGTATAGAAACGGACGGCTTCTAAGGTACCTACTGGTACAGACAGCGTCAGTATGTGCTAACCCTTCTACAGTCTGGCCAAGTACGCCAGGGGGTAACTACTTAATGACGCTGTTTGTACCTGCCACCATGTCTAGAAGCTTGCGTAGGAATATCATGAAGTTAAAAACCTAAAACATAGCCACTTTGTAAAATTGACAGAGAAAATACCGACATTTTTGTCAAAATATTACTTTCTAATTTCCTCCAATCCTAAATCCACGTAGAAATAAGATAGTATTTGGCGGTCATAAAACCTGCTTTGGTAGATGTTAATCATACAACAGTAAGGCTACGTGTGTTGCCAATTAGACCCCCATAAACACAGAGTCGAGAACAGTTAGACAACAGTGTTGTAGTTTGTCGTACAATACCATTGATGTCATCATTTTACTGTTTGCCTATTCGTTATCTTAGCTCCATTGATAATTTGATAGCCCGTATTTACTCGTTTGTAAGGTACCTCTTGGGACCTTTTCGGTATACAGGCTTAAACTAGCATTTTTGGCTCAGTTAGCAAGCACTCAAAAACTTCCTCGTTTATCATAAAATGAGAAAACATGTTACATTACTGTTACTACGTATTTAATTTTACTGAAGATAAAATTAGAAGAATAATTATTGAACAAAAAAGGTTTCTTTATTTAATTTAAACAACTACTATATACATTACAAGGATTAACAAACTAATAAATTGAATAACAATAAACTATAAAAGGGTGTCAAAAAACTCCTCATCAACGTTGTCAGCTGGTAATGTGCCCAAGAGACTGGCAGCAGCCACGTTGTATGGCAATACTTAACCTCTGGCCAAAGTAAAAGCCAGCCCAGTCTCACGGGAAGCGTCATCGAGGCGTTTAGAAAATAAAATTCATAAATCACCACATAGTTCATGCATCATACGCATACTGTTGCCACTAGACACATTTCGATTCATACATAAACTCATGTTTTTTCCCATTTCTATCCATACATCTCTCGCTCACATCTATTGTATCTTTAATAGAATTTGGAAATTTAAAAACATTAAGGCAGGTTATCATCGAAATTGTCATCGAGCATAAATGACTATCAAAATAGATAGGAAAACGCTTATCTACGTAAGCAAACGGATAGTTGAGCATGTCTGGGAAAAACGGGTTACTTCAGTGCAATTACCTCTAAGAGATGCTAATCACTAGCGTAATCGGTATCTAAATGATCAGCTATAGTATGTTATTAATTATTGACCTCGTTTTTATCAGCCCGACTCATATTTTTGTAACTAAGTTGTGAACGTTTAGTTAGATTTTGCCAGTATCTACATAAAGACAGCTGGTTAATATGGTTACTATACAGCATGTATCAGAAATGTTTGGTCTTTGAGGGTGACGTATAAACTATCTCGCAACGTGACTGCCTTGTTGGTCTAGTTGTCGAAATCTCGACTGCTGGACGTGAGTTCCTGGGTTCGATTCCCGGGTCGGCCAAAGTGTTTAGGCCTCGCCCCTATGCGCGCACGCTCACGAGACGTAAAGTTTTCGGAGTCATCATCACCTGCCTAGTCTTTTCAGAACTATGTTCGCCGGCCGGATATCCGGCTATATTTACCAGTATTTAGCATGAAGCGCCTACCTATCTGATCTAACTTTTCAGAGCAATTATAACAAATATTGTTCAACTGACATCGGAACCCTCAAATTTGGTAGTTTGATCTAATTCTAGGCTCAATTGCCATGGGTACACATTATGACAACTCTAAACGACAAATTATACTGCTGACCGATTAGTAAACATTTACCAATCACTACGTCAATATTGGTTAACCTCAATAATTGATCAGAAATGAGTCCTAACGGTACATTAAAATCTCTTTGGTTGAGATACATGTTGAACTGTGGCAAACATAAATCATTACGCAAACGCAATCGCTCCCGTGGGAGCTATTGTGAATGGTGAGGATCATACAATTGATAATAACCACCTACATTTAGAGTCCGGAAATAATTTCGACCTGACATTTACTCAGCAGTTATTATAGTTGAAACAAGGGAAGTCCAAATAGAGAGCCTTGACAATGTGAGATTAAACGATAATGATGATGGAAAGTCAACAATGTATTGGACCAAAAGTCTTGTTTGAGGTCAATCCTGTTCAAAGTCGTCTTCTCCTCTCATACTAATACTAACAATTTGAAAGCAATTGCCACTTGACAAGCCTCTCAAATCTTTACTTATACCAAAACCCGAAACAAAGGACACATTAAGTCCCTAAAAAACGCCGACATACGTAAAACCCCCACAAAGCACAAGAAAAAGCATTGTACTGTTTACATCGCTGTTTACCTTGCATTGTGTATTAAAGAGAAACCGATTGATGTCCGAAACTCTCCGAGCGGGTTCGGTTTCGGCTTTTACAAAAACATGCGAGTACTGTTGTTTTATGCAAATTCAGGGGAGTCGAATCAGGTCTCTTATCCCGTAAATGGCGGTTGTCGAGTACTGGTCACTTGTAAGGAACGGTTAAAAGCCTGTTTTAAGGTATATTATTATCTTAACTACAAATTGAAGGTGTAAGACGTGAGGCATTTAAAAAATAAGAATTAATCGCGCGGATCACTAAGGGAGTGGAACTCTTTGCCAGAGAACGTATTTCGAAGAAATCGACTTGAGAGTCTTTAAGTCTCGAGTAGATTGGGAAATTCTAGTGCAGCACTGCTGACCGAGTATTCTCTTAACCTCAGGTAAGACATTTATCAGACGCGAATCAAATAAAAAACGGAACACAAAACATTTAGTCCGTGTTGCAAAATAAACAATTTATACCCATTTTGGGAATGATCTGGATCGTTCTTAGGATATGCCAGACTAAATAAAAAACGCAATAGCGAAACATAAATCAAAGGCCAATTTAATCAATGATAAACATTCCAAGTAGCAATATCAACGTTATCAGTCACGATAATCGCAGTTCAATGTCTCTAATCGACCACTTTGTCCTAGATGTTAATACCACGACAATATTTCCTAATCTGATTAATCGTCTGACATTATTACAAATAAGTAAACACAGACAAATGGCAAAACTGGCGATACCCACATTTATAATAGAAAACTAGTCGTTATAGTCATTACTACACCACACCACATCACTGCACACCACCATTAGGCAGGTCCTTAGCAGAGGCGGATCTAAAAATATGGCAAGTCTGTAGAAAGACTGTTCAGAAGAGTCAAAATGTAGGTTTTGAGGGTAAGCCAAGCTTTTAGGCATGTATGAAAATTCACTACTAGTCCTTAGACAAAGAGACTCCAGAAATAACTCTCTATGAACACTCAATGGATAACGATACCGGAAAAGTCAAAATGTCTTTAATAATCTACTGAGAAGACTGTGCCAATCCTGTTCATAGCCATTTGTTTATGCCCTCTGGTTGGGGAAGTGAGGAAGTGGACAGTATCAACACTTTAAAAAAAAAAAACAAAAATAATACTGTTTTTGTGTAGTGTTCGATTTCTGTAAAAAAACCGGTCAAGTGCGTGTCGGGCTACGCGCAATGTAGGGTTCCGTAGTTTTTATAAATATTCGAGTCAAATACAATTGGTCGAATATTACTCGTAAACTTGTAAAGCCCACTTAATTGTGATAGTTTTCCTTTAAACTTCGTTATATATAGGTACTACTGCCGTGGCATTTGAGTTTCTAACTACAACCGTTTAGTTGGTAGACGGAGGGGACACTTAACTGTAACGAAAATTGGTACTTTAAAGCTTGATAAGTCACGAACTGTTTACTTAATCAAAAAACGGTCTTCGCAAACCCGTAATATTTTTAAAAGACCTATCCAACGATATCCCACATAAAGGGAAGGACGAAAAAAATAATAATATCATCCCAACTTTACATGTAGGGGAGGTAACCTAAATAATAGTTTTTTTTTCAAAATTTGATTTTTCCTCTTTTTGGGCGTCAATAACGTGTATACTCATGCCAAATAACAACTTTCTTGTACCAATAGTTTTTGAGCTAAACCGCGGATAGACAGACAGACGGACTTGGCGAAATTATAAGGGTTCCTTGTTGACTACGGAACCCTAAAAACAACTTATGCCCAATTCTACTCACCCTAAGCAATACCGGCCAGTGACACTATGCAAATTAATGGCCAGCCAAACCATTGATCGATACAAAAAATTAATAGAATAAAGATGAACCTAGCATCAATATTGAGAGCAGCGGTAGCCCAGTGGTGTCAGCCCCGACGTACGAGCAGTATGCCGTGGGTTCGAACTCAGGCATACATTACTTTGTGTCTTTACCGCTGCTCTCAAAAACGGTGAAGGAAAACACCGTGAGGAAACCGGCATGTCCTAGAACTAAAAATTCGAAGACATGTGACATCTACCAACCCGCACTGGGCCCGCGTGGTGGATTACAGCCCACTCCCTCTCACAGAGAGGCGGCCTGTGTTCCAGCAGTGGGAACATTATAGGCTAATGATGATGATAATAGCATCAATTTTAACTAAAACAGGTCGGTGATATTCCGATACAGGAACAGCTACAGACATTGATTTACTAAAAAACATTATCATTAAATGGTGTTAGATTGCAACACACTGATACGGCTTGTATCAAATAGATGTAGCATGCGTTTGATAGTAATGATGTGGAACTTGTTATAAGTGATGGAATTAATGATCATAGAGACAGGGCTTACATGTAGCAAATCTTGTTTAAACTAATATGCTCACTTTTCTCACGAATGACCATCGTCTTGCGTTTGTTTGGAGTGAAGACCGTGTATAGGAAAGATTAGCGTGGGGCACACCCGATTTGACGGACCAGTGAACTTAAAAAAATGGTTGTAGCAGCGCAGCTTAGATGAGGTATATGTGCACTGTGCATAGCTAATTTGATTGATTACTAACCAACTTACCGAAAGCGATGTTACGCTAATGCTGCACACTTGTCCAGAAGTTACTTATACGCTAAAGGTTGGGTCTTGGATAACACAGTCCCCGACCGCTAGTTTCATTCTATAGATCCATACTTGCTTTCTAGAGTATTGCTATCGAAGAAGGCTTGTCTTGGCCCTTATTTTAGAACAGAATGTTAACCACACATACATTTTGTCATCTTTTGGTAATCTGTGTGAAAGGTTCTTCCTAGTGCAGATACCAGTCACCCACAAAGGATTTATTAGATGTAATGTGTGATCAAATCAGAAATGAGGACATCCGCAAGAGAACCAAGGTTACCGACGTAGCCCGAAGAATTGCCAAACTTAAGTGGCAGTGGGCAGGGCACATTGCTCGCAGAACAGATAGCCGATGGGGCTGAAAAGTTCTGGATTGGCGACCGCGAACTGGGAGGCGATGCGTTGGAAGGCCTCCCACTAGGTGGACCGATGACCTGGTGAAGGTTGCGGGGGTCCGCTGAATGCGAGTCGCACGGGATCGGTCAATGTGGCGACACTTGGGGGGGGGCTATGTCCAGCAGTGGACGTCTTTCGGCTGAAATGATGATGATGATGATGGTTGAGTTTTTTGAGCTCGCGTATAATGCGGCATCATCATCTTTTTAGTCTTTTCCTAACATTGTCGGCTTCGTCGGCTCCTGATCCAGCCGAATGCAGCTGAATACCAGTATTCCATTATAACACGATAACCCTTGGGTAGACTGGTTGTCGGACTTCTGACTAGCTGTAACGACTGCCTAGTATCTAAAACTGACAGTAGTGAGAAATAATGCATTAAATAATGTTATAACAGTATCTACATACATACATATTATAGATATACATGAGTCTGTAGCGTGCGTGAATCATGTCTTATCTTATTATCACAGAATATGAGGAAGTTTGTAAGTAAATATGTACAGGATTACAAAACATGTTTGTTATACTAACAGTGCGTGAAATGAGATGTTGGTTTCATTCCAAACACAATTTCGGATCTTCACTTCTTCTTTTTATACTTGGACAAATATATTTCAATATGTTAATAATGGCCCAATAATGGGATGAACAGAACATTGTCATTTAAATTAACAAAATACTAAAATTACTTTCTTGTTTCTAAAAATCACATTTTTTATCAGAGCATGCTGACCAAATATTTGCGTGCCATAATCTTCACAGTGCAAATAAAACGATTAAAAATAATCAGTCAAAAAATATACAGAAAGTCAAATACAAAAGTACAAGATGACGGCATAGCATTGGCACACATCCAAGCAGAATATACAATATAACTAAACAGATACTTCGAAGAAATTGGTAATCAATTTACTAACTAGAACAACAGTAATAACATGTCAATAGAAAATGAAAAGTTTATAAGAAATGTAGCCACTGTCAACTATAACTCAATCATTTCTTACAAAATCTCCCGCTAAATATCAGCTGTATAATATTTGCTAAGTTCATTCACGGGCTACTCTATCAATCTTGTACAGCGTCGAGAGCTATACAAACATTTATTTTACAACTAGCAACACCAGCAGAACTTTTATTCTCTGCGCCTTAAGACCCAATTTCGTCCAAACTTTCCTTTCCTGTGTACTTTTTCGAGGGGTCATTGTCATTGTTCATTCCTAGATTTCGAGCTTGAACACCTTAGTAACTCTTCCTAACCATTTGAACTGGAACCGTTTCCAATATATCTTGAGCTTCTACGAAGCAGACAATTCAAAGTGTCGTTTGAATAATGTTTTCGATAAGACCATTTTTGGAGAAGTTTTTATTGTGCTCAAGAATTTACGAGCAGAAAAATGCATAGATATTAGATTACACGATGGTCACGCAAAATGATAATATAAAGTTGGATTTTGCAAGGCACGCAGCTTAAATATTACTGGCAACAATTCAAACACAGTCCACAAAGACAAACAGTAATAGAAAACATTTCTACAAGCAATGAATATCATCCCAAAGACAAGATAATAATCAAGCATTCGTTGCAGGCTCACAACCTGTTACCATTTATTCACCATCACGAATGTATAAATTATTGCAACACTGTGCTTCCGATAGTGTCAAGTAAAGTTATACACTGATGCCGCTTGTAACTCGAGTTGTATAAGTGAATGATAAAGGGATAGACGCCAATAAATAAATGGAGTATGGACTACGAACTAGTGCAAGCATATTTAAATAAAACAGATGTTAAATAAAGTACACAATGTACGCCGTAAATAATAATTACTTGTGTGCATAACTGTCTCAAACAGCATCCAAAAAGCCAATTTTGTGCAAAACACTGCAAATTTTTGAATCCCAAAACGATTAAAATAATCATTACAGTACAATTTGAATCGTATTAAAATCTCATCTTAATGATTTTGATTCAAGTAATTTTTGCCGCTTTTGAGACCTAATCGAAATCTTTATGATAAAAGGTTACATCGTGTCGATGCATTTCAATTCGGTCGTATTCATTAAATGGTTAACTGTCGATATAAAAAAAAAAACAAAATAAATGTCGAACCATATTGTTCTTCTAAAGTATGCAACAGATTTCGATTCGATTTTCATAATCATTCAGAGAATTTACTTCGGATTTTTTTTATTCTATATTAATCTTAATTTTATCATCGTAAAGAAGAAGATGTTTATGTTTCTTGATGCTTTATCAAGTCGTTAAAACCCCGGCAGGTCACAAGTGTTTGTAAAAGTATTTGTTATCAATGTAGCTCTAATCAAAGTAACATTGTCGTGTTAATAACCCCTGCTAACGCAGAGAAAGGCGTTCCCTTTACTATCAAAGCTGCCGTGAGCAACACTCACCTCCACCTGTATCGTGCAAAATTAATTGTTGAAGCAAGCGTTAAACGTGCAAATAGGTTACGGTAAGCCAGACACTTCAATTTAATATAGAAAACGTAATATAAGGTGCGTTTAAAGCATATTGGAACCGAAATAAAATAATAAAGATTTTGTTAGACACGTAGTGTAGGCTGTAATTACTGGTCATCATCATCTGCCTATCTTTTTTCCAACCTATCTTGGGGCCGACTCCCGGTCTAACCGGATGCAGCTGAGTACCAGTATTTTACACGAAGCGACTGCCTATCTGACCTCCACAACCCAGTAACTGGGTAATACGATACCCCTTGGTAAGACTGGATGTCTGACTTTTGGCTTCTGATTACTCGTAACGACTGCCAAAGATCTACAAGTGACAGCCGGGCCCAGCCGGGCCGGGCTAAACGTGCTTGTCGAGGCACGGAGGAAACTCGGTATGTAATTATGGTCACCCATTCACGGACCTACCTCAGCAAGCACGGCTTAACCTTAAAGATCGACCCGTGCGGCTGCTATTATTTAGCCACGAGCTCCTCTTTTTGTAATTACTGGTATTCAATTATTAAATCAATCCAACGTATTACAGTCTACCGCGGAACAATAAGCTTCTCCCAAACTGCATCACAACACCCTGTAATTAGCCTCACGCGTCCAGTTTGTCACAGCTACCTTTTTAAATTTTTCGTTGGTCCATGAATTTAGGGGCATCACACGCTAGTCTACATGGCTATACACGGTTTCTACACCTTATATTAACCACCTGATATTTAAAAACAAACCAAATGCAAGACTCTGTATGCAAAGGCACATGTTATAGTTCTAGTTGTATAATAACAGCTTTGTAGTTCTCGTCTTATCGTGTTTCTACCATGTTTATATACGAAGGCTCTCAAGGACTGGATGCCATTTTACTTTGTCTTACTGTTTCGTTTTTGCTGTACTTACTTTTTTATCTACATAAGCATGTTCTGAGACTGTGAGTAGGGTTGGCATATCCTTACCTCTGGCTTTAATCTTGACATCGGTATATTATTTTCTTGCTAATGTGATTTCAAGATTATTTTACTTTTAATATTGGCAGCTTTTGATGCGATCATCAAGGAAAACTTATCGAAACTTGACGAAGACTTTATTTCGAAAAAAACGTTTAAGATCAAAAAAATCAGCTCTTGGGTGGGATTGTTTTGTTTTGTTAAAAATTACATGTAAGTTTGTTTGTAAATTTTGGTATACACGATGGAAGACACGTCGTGATGCATTTGTACCAGTACGGTTTTTGAGCTACCAGCCACCATTTCCAACGTTGAAATGTTTTGTCGGTTTATTTTTAAAACATCAGTTATTTCACACAAAAGTTCAATATCTATACGCTCAAAACGTCACAACGTTCCTTTCACCGTCTTTACCAAGCAAACTATCTACAAGCTTTTCTCCAATCAAAGAAGAAAATATAAATCACAAAATGTCAGTCGAGCAAGGAATTTCATATGACGACCGAATCGAATTGACAACGAGTATTGTGGTTTTTCGCCTGAATAAGCCAACGTAGAATGTAGTCAAATGTGTTTTAGATTTAAACAGTGAACTATCGATTTAAGTTTTATGTGAACTGTGCACATAAATGAGCAGCTGAATCTTATAAATAAATCTATAGTTACTGAAATCTGGTAATTTATTATTAGTAAAACTAAGGTCATAAGGTTTTAAATAGGCTATTGAATACTACTAACTTACCATGTACCCCAAGGTGAGGCTCAGCATGTTGCAAAATAACCACTGCAATATCAATGGCGTTCCTCAGACGATACGAAAGACAGAATATGTTTACGACTATTTGTGAATGCATATCATCGATACTTCTTCTTAAAGTTACATCACTAAACTTACTGATTCAGGATATAACGGGAGCCGCAAACCACAGAATTTAAAGAAAACATTAACATATACTTGCAATACTCAATAGCCGATGGTCAAAGAATTTATATTGACAGAAATTTATTCAGTGAGTGAAGTTAATTTAATTGAACACGATGTTAGAGATAGCAGCAAAGTGACATAAATTCTACCATTCAATAACTGGCTCTTGTGCGGATGCGGTCCATAGCAGCTAAAGCTAAGGATTTATTTATATGCGATAGGAAAAGACGGGAACTGTGAAGGATTTAAATGTAACGAATTAAATTGAAAAATCCATGGCTAGTCATTCAAAAATATATTAATGTTCCTTATTCAAATATCAACGGGATTTAAGATGATGCGATTGGAAAAGACGGGAACTGTGAAGGATTTAAATGTAACGAATTAAATTGAAAAATCCATGGCTAATCATTCAAAAATATATTCATGTTCCTTATTCAAATATCAACGGGATTTAAGATGATGCGATTGGAAAAGACGGGAACTGTGAAGGATTTAAATGTAACGAATTAAATTGAAAAATCCATGGCTAGTCATTCAAAAATATATTCATGTTCCTTATTCAAATATCAACGGGATTTAAGATGATTAAGTGATACTGTTGTTATGTACAGTTTGATTGATAACCAAAGACTTACCTTTCACAGACCTTTGTATGTTAATTTATTGAATTAACCTAGATACCTTTTGTGGTATCATTTAAGAATATTTTTATCAGCAAGCATTACTATCAGTTGCTAATTCAATCCGTATGAACACACAAATACGAGTAAGTTTCACAAAAGTTGCACATAAATATTCTACAATTTAGTTCGTCCTCCGTTCGTAGCCTTTGATGGAGCTTCACCTTACTTGACTCCATGCCAACTGTTCCTGTATTCAGTGAGTCATCAATCAAAACCGGGGTGCAGGTTCCTTGTTATAAATAACGCAGGCTTGTTAGTGTGGGCCTACTTGCAAATTATGCTGTCAGATACATCAGTCTCTTTTTGTTCACAGCTTTTTTTAAGGATAATTGCATGTATTATGCTCCTTTTTGGTTTTGCGTTGGGTGAAAGTGGAACAGCTGTGAAGCTTCTAATGAACCGGTTTTGGATCAAATGAGTAATTGTTTATAGAGATTGGTTTTGTTATAGTTTTATTTGCATGACATTCTTCTGCCGATGCCAACATACCAGCATCATAATATGACCATGATGTTGGTCTATTTGTGGCTTATTTTACATTAATATTGTATCTAAATATAGACTAATATATTCCAGTATTTCCCACTTTGGAAACTCCGATTGCCAAGCGATGCAAATAGATGGTTTACAAAATAATCAGGTAGTAACTATTCTGACCATGCCGCCATCACCCTTTGGCGCCTTATTTCATTTAGCTGGAATTTTAGTCTCAATTGTGAATTCTCACTTTCGCGGATAAATTCAACATTTCTACCTCCCCCTGAAGGCTATTCCCGAAATTGGATTCGGAACAAAGTAAGCCTTGCAGAATGCTTCGAATGAATTCGCGGAGGTAAAGTACAAGAGGTAGGAGCAGCTAGCGTTGTGTACGATAATGCTGGCCTTATTCGATCTAAATCCGATCCCGATAACACTCGAGATTAGAGCGGGTGATCGCCCCTCTGAATAGGAACTCGAGAGACTTTTGTATAAGTAACACAAATTGGTACCAAACCGGTTATGAAAAGAAGAACTAGTTTGTTTTGGTCATTGTTATAATATACGATCGCTCCTTAAATTAATTAATCATTCATTAATTAAATTATTCGTTTTAGTTACAATCTAAGAAAACAAAACTCTCAAATTCTAAAGATTTAATGCTAAAAATATTGACCTTTATGGGTATCGGAAAGTTGAAGAGATTATTCAAGATGACATCTAGTTTTCTGCCTTGCAAAATCCCCAAGGGAACAAGTCTTTGAATTACGGACGTACAGAAATGATTATTAACAAGATCCTAGCGTCTCACATTTATTATAATTTGATCCCTACGCTAGTTACGTGAACCGTGATGTAAATGAAATAAATAGAATATTTTTTCCGTCTAGGTATTGAAAACTTGGCGCCTCGCCAATATTTCATTCGATATGTCACCGATTTACGTGTCACCGATTCATAGTGATCATTTCTGTTAAGCGCTAGTATAAACTGGAATTTCCTAGAATTTGTGTTATTTTTTGCATTCCATCAGAGTTCATGAAACGAATAATTGAATGACCTTGGGTGAAAGATGGTTCTTTCGCCCAAGAATAAATAATCATACTATTGGTATAAATTTAATCAAATGCATCGATTTCTATTTAAAACAAATCCATAGTTATTATTTTATCAAGCGGTTTACTTGGTATTGTTAGTATGCAGGAGTGAGACCGCCATTAAAAATAATATATTCTAATTTAACGTTTACAATAAAATCAGGTGATCGCATCGATGAATAATTTTATTCTAATATAACAATAATAAAATATTGATTTAAGTTCTACAGACGTCTGTAAACAATAAGGAAAAACTACATTAAGATCTTGACAAGTATTATAAACGTCAAGTTAACTTTATTTTTATTTTCATAAGATGATGGAACATCGCAAGTTCCGTCTTCCTGGGTTACGTGAAGGTATGGTACACCAACACTTTACCAGACGATGTTAAGAGGTAACAGGTAACAGGTTTTTCTGAAGACAGGGACTGCAATATATACGTCCCTGACTTCAGAAACCAAACTTCACCAAAAATACCATAAAATGCCTATTTTTACCGCTGTGATTAGAGGACTATCAGACAAAATCGTAAAGTTCTTAAAACTAAATAAATAGATCGCAACCTAAACGTACTACTTCTATAAAAAAATATCAAAAATAATTGAATCAGACCAGTTTTGAGGAGCAAAAAGGGGAATACGAAACGTCTATCTCGTCGATTTTTTTATTATGTAATCGGTCTGAGCTGTAGCTATCCATAACTCTATCTCGGGGGGTATGCAATAGCAGCGCGAAGGCAATAATTTCTTCAAATACATATTTTTAAAATTCCTCGCAAGCCTTGTTCCCTCTTAACGATGACGGAACATACTGTACTAATTTCTGCGATCACGTATCACACGTCAGCGACCTATTTAAAAAATAAAATAAAAAAAATAAGCTACGTTATGCCATTATTTCTTTAATAAACTAGTTTGGTAGATCATAAAAAGACCAGCCATAGAATTGTTGTAACATAACATAATGTTCGCAATACAAATTCGTAATAAAAACAGAAACTAATCATTGAGGCAGATCATTAGTTTTAAAAGAACAACTATTTGTATCGTTTCGTTCAGTTTTATTTATAAATTATGTTTTTCATCATAGTAATCTTTAAAAAGAGCACAAAGATTTTCTTAATACTGAGAAATATAGTTTTTGAAGAAAAACCAATTGAATCGTTTTTCTAACAAAATGATCAGAAATAACCTACAAAGATCTATTCTATCTAAAATCTAGATATTATATAAAATAATGAAATAATATATCAATATTTACACAATAGACACATAAAAAAAAACATTTAAATAACGTCTACGATTTATAAATCTGTTTCCAATTTATCAAATTCTTGCTAAAAAGCACATGTGAATTTAAAAGATCTATTTTGGGTCGTTTGCTTTTTGCTTAGGTTTCAATTCGGTATTTTTTTATTCTCTTTAAGCCTTTTAAGAGTAAGTCCAAGATCCATTTTATAAAAAAAAACGTGTTAAAATATTGCAGCCATGTTTTTTGGTCATATGGTTTACGACTAAATACATTTTTTTTTTTTAACTTTATCCCACACTAGGAATTTCGCCCGTATCGTGGGTACGTTTACAAACATTTAAACTCACATACGCAAGCAGCCAGACCCGGAACAACTATCTGTAGGACTTACAAATATTTGTTACGTGCGGAGATTGAACCCGCGACTCGCAGCGCAGCAGTGGATCGCGTAGCCACTGCGCCAACCGTGCCATCGAATGTTTCCGATTATGTTTCCGTCGTTAACGATACCATGACAGGCAATATTATAGCTTTATAGCACTGAAAAAATATTTGTAGTCGAATCAGTAATTAGTCTCAAGGAATAACTTAAAAAATAAACGAATAATTTTCTCTCTTTTTAATAATGAGTCTTGTCACATATCACTTGAGGACGGAGCAACACGTTTTTTTCCATATTATCTCCCCACTGCCTGCTTAAGGTAAACAAAATCCTGAACATAAATCCCCTTACGACTCGTGAAACAAAAAGGAAGGTAAAAATCTGGCTACTGACACAGGACTACAACGCAACTGAATTTTTTTTACAATTAACATAAATATATATGAACACAAATAAATGGTATACACACACACCCATACACACACACCCCCACACACACCCACGCCCTCACACACACACACCCACATTCACATACCTGCACCCACTATTCCCAATTTAATTTTGTTTCATCCTGGCTGTATTGTAATTTGCTCTAATTTTATTCTACTACAATCTTTAATTTAAAATTTATATTGTTTTATAATTTATCCTAATTTTATTCGAATATTGTTTAAGATTTAAAAAGATTATTTAACTTGCTTTTGTAATTTCATTTAATAATTCTATTTTTAATATTTAATTAAATATAATGTTTAACTAATAAACTTAACTTTAAGTAATATAATTTTGTCACCTTTTGCTGCATAAAACTTGCCCAACTGTGACCTAAATGGAAGAAGTCACTGGCTCTTGAAATACAGGTACTCTAACCTAGCTCTTGAGCCAGGGTCTCATAAAACTGTAACCTGTTTTTATGGCAATAAAGAAATTTATTATTATTAAATTTATTATTACTGCCAAAACGGTAATAACTCCTACTTTTTAAGAGATACTACGAAAATAATATATTGTAACCTTCTACTAAGTCTGTATTTAATACCGGTAGTGTATTTATTCAATCATCCATCACCAACTAAAAACGTTTATGTTAGCTTTCTTGACAGCTACAGGAAGAAATGGTGCCCACCTAATGTACTTATTCTTAGGCCAAGACCACACAGCGTGCGTCTGGTCTGGACCGATTGGTCTAGACATGTTACCTCTAGTAAAGCTTCACATTCGCAAATCATTGAACTAAAAGTCCCATTTGCTTTCGAGCCAAAATATCATGTTACAGTGGAACATTTCCTTTTGATGCTGTTCCAAGAGCCATCTGTCTGTTTCAACTTGTAAAGATCACCAATAATAAATTGATCTTTCGAGTTACAGAGTTCACAGGCTGTTGCTAAAATACTAGCTGTGGCTTACAGCTGATTTGAGTTATCATTAACATTTTGGGAACTCAAAACAAATATTAAACGTGGTAAATATCCCGTTATCAGTGTTAATTATAGTGTTAGTGTGATAACTTAAATAGTTAATTTGTTGAGGCCAGTAACACGGTTTGCTTGTAACGAACCTAAGATAGATGCTTAAATAACAAAAACCTAGATTTTTAAGATTAAAAACACAAATACAAAATGAAGAACATGTCTAAACTACGCCAGAAACTCCAAAAATATTATCCGATAATGTTTTTGTTTTTTAACCCCCGACCAAAAAAGAGGGTGTATCTGTGTATCTGTGTATCTGTGTATCTGTGTGTCTATCTGTGGCATCGTAGCTCCTAAACGGATGAACCGATTTGGATAAAAGTGGTGTCGTTTGAAAGGTATTTTAATCGAGAGTGTTCTTAGCTATGTTTCATGAAAATCTGCTCAGCCGTTTGAAGATCATCACGTCTTTTCTAGTTGATGTAGGGATTTAAAAACTTTCACAGGTAGTCTATTTGAAATGTTGTCGCTTGTCACCATGGGCATTGCTGAGGGGGCGGGGTGCAACCCCCCCCCCCCCAATTTATATTTTGTTTAATTTATATCTTTCCTTGGTTTCGTTAACCAGGAGTAGGAAAGTCAAGGCTAGGCAAAAATAAAATAAGTTTAAAAAGCATGAAAAAAAATTAAATTAAAAATTTAAAAAACCCCCGACACAAAAAACCTCTAAAAAGCCAAAAATAAATTAATCCAAGCGTCGTAGCGTCGGGGGACCGCTAAGAAGACCGCTTAGTACAAGCACGGAACAAAGCGGACCCCCGACGCTACGACGCTTGGATTAATTTATTTTTGGCTTTTTAGAGGTTTTTTGTGTCGGGGGATTTTTAAATTTTTAATTTAATTTTTTGTTAAACAGCACTCATAGATAAAGTATCGCTAATATTTCCGGGATCTATTCACCTATCTGAACTAGTTCAGTGAACTGTGAATAACCTCTTTTGGAATCTCCTAATTAATTGAGAAAAAAAACATTCGATGTTGGTTATTTCATTGAAAAACCAGTCTAAATCAGACTTTAAAAACAACAAAACACTGAACTATTTCGAGCAATCGAACCGGAACTATAAAAAACATTTTATACACCCGACAACAGCCGTACATAGACAGGTAGCAGACATTTTATAAACTCAGACTATAATTATTACTAGAACACCATAAAAATTTAGTTGTAGGTGACCTGTATTAGTTTTTGCAAACTACGAATATAAACTGTTTATACTAGGCGCACAGCATGGCTAGGAAGTATTAAAGATAAAAACACTGAATGAAGCTAAAAATAGTAGTGAATTTCCGTGTTGTTATAGAATTGTTCTAGCATTCCGGCCATGGAACCTATTCTCATATGGGTCATGTTATCATTTTGTTGCGCGAAACTTTATCGTGGGAATATCGTTTAAAACTGACAGAACATTAATTTTTATTTTTTAGTCTTCAAATTGTGAGTGACTAATGTAGGTCTATTTTAGGCAAGAATGCTTAATGATTATTTTACAAAATCAAATTAAAAATGCTACTGAAACCCAATGGGTATCTATATGTCGCAGGTCAAAGCCGTGATATTACAGTTTCACTAGTGATATTGATACTGATACTGTCAGCCTGCGTCATCCCACTGCTGGGCAAAGGCCTCTCCCCATGACTTCCAATTGTAGTAGTGATATTATATTTAAACGGCAGATTGTCAACGACTTCATTTCTTACAATTTAACGGCCTGAAATTTAGTGTCATTGTAATGTCACGGGGTCATTATAGTAATATTATAATAAATCTAGGTATATTATGAGTGAATTTGGTAGAGGAAGACGTCGAGCATTCTTATTGGTCAATTCATTAATAGTTCTAGCATTCCGACCATGGAACCTACTCGTAAATGGGTCTGGTTATCATATTGTTGCGCGAAACAATATCGTGGGAACATCGTTTAAAACTGACAGAACATTAATCCTTGGTAGTTGAAAAACCGGCCAAGTGCGAGTCTTACTCGCACACAGGGTTCCATAGCCCCAAACTATGGAATATAATAACAATATTTTGAACGGTCATTCATTATTAAACTTCCACTCAACCGCAAAACTAAATTGGTTTTTCATAGTATGTTAATGAAAAACAAAGTTACTGCTGCAGTTTGATAAAAAAGTCCCATATCTCAAAAACTAAACATCTTATCTTATTGAAACCAATTTTCGTTGATAGTTTTTTTTACGTTCTACAATCCTAAATATTTTCAGAATTTTCCTCTTCTTACTTTAGAAATTAGAGGGGGGGGGACACACATTTTACCACTTTGGATGTGCCTCTAGCGCAAACTATTCAGTTTAGAAAAAAATGATATTAGAAACCTCAATATAATTTTTAAAGACCTATCCATAGATAACCCACACGTATGGTTACGATGAAAAAAAAAATTTTGGTTTTCAGTTCTGTGTATGGGGAACCCCAAAATTTAGGGTTTTTTTCCTATTTTTGTGTGAAAATATTAATGCGGTTCACAGAATACATCTACTTACCAAGTTTCAACAGTATAGTTCTTATAGTTTCGGAAAAAAGTGGCTGTGACATACGGACGGACAGACAGACAGACAGACAGACATGACGAATCTATAAGGGTTCCGTTTTTTGCCATTCGGCTACGGAACCCTAAAAATCTAAATTCTTTTGTTTTTATGAGTCTCCAAATTATGAGTGACTAATGTAGGTCTATTTTAGGCAAGAATGCTTAATGAATATTTTACAAGATCATATTAAATATGCTAGTGAAACCCAAAAACAATGCGTATCGATATGTCACAGGTAGGTATCTGGTCAAAGCTGTGATATTACAGTTGATATTACAATTAAACGGTAGATTGTCAATCGACTTCATTTCTTACAATTTAAGAGCCTGGTTTTAGTGTCATTGTAATGTTACGTGTTAATGTTACATATAGTGGTATTGTAAGACAATGTTATTTTGAAAATTTCACTGGTCGTTAGATTATGAAGCCGTCTTTGAATGGTCCATTTCCAATGAATTGACCAATAAGAACGCTCGACGTCTTCCTCTACCAACTTCACTCAGAATATACCTAGATTTATTATAATGATGATATTTTTTGGGTTACCTACTGTCCGCAGATAGCGTAGTCACTTTGTGTATGGGTTCAGAAAAATAGTTTTTTGTTATTTTCTCGTGTTGTCAAGTCTGTCAATTCTAACGGGTATCTAATTTAATTTGATCCTCTAATGGTACCTTAAAAGGTGGGAAATTTCAGTCAAACTTTTTACATCAAAGCAGCTCGCGACCGAGCTGCCTTTGCTATGGGTAGGCTTCATTTCAGGATTTCGGCAAAAAGCAAGTTGTCACTCAAGTGCAAGTTGCGCCTTTATACCGCGGTGATCCGCCCCATTATGACGTACGCTTGCGTCGTGTACGCTACACCAAGCCTAAGTACATCCATAGGATGCAAACCTTAGAGAACCGGTTCTGACGTAGAGTCACGGGAGCCCCTTTTTATGTCCGTAATGACCGTCTACACGTAGACCTTAGAATGCCCACCGTCCTTCAGTTTATGAAACGTCTTTCGAAGCGTTTCTTCGATAACGCCATTAAACACCGTAATCCCCTGATCGCAGCGGCCGCCCGTTACGAACCCTCGCGCATTAGTACAGTACGTCGTCCTCGGCATACCCTCGTCACTCCCGATGATGCTATCACCCTCCTCCAGGAGAGTAGCAAAGAGACTAGCACTCTTAACAAGTTCAGACACAAACCGCCGTATTTCCGACCTCGCCGTCGAGGTCCGTCGCGACGTCCCGGTGCATGCCCTCCCCGACCCTCGCTCGAGCCAGCCCGCGATGCTGTGCCAGTAGTTTTAAATCAGCCCCTAAATAATGATATCATTCAGATCCAGTCTGCCCCCATGCAATCCTCCCCCAGCGACGCCCTAAGCCGAGGCTCGTACCCCACGGGGGGTGCCCTTAGCGTGTAGTCGCTTAGTTTGTAAGTTTTTATGCCCTGGCTGGAGGCCTTACTCTTAAGGCACCCACAGGGTAGTACGGTTAAGCAGACGACAATCTCCTAGGTTGAACTGCGAGATGAAAAAAAGAGAGAACCTCTACTACAAAAATAAATAGTAAGTAAGTCCTTCTAAAAATTCAATAATTTTTAAGGATGACACTGAAGCAGGCATGTCTCTCCTACGATATTTGTGAAATATGGCTCTTTTTTGCCGCTTCCTCATGTATTATTTAGTTTACCTTGCACGTTTGTAAACTCTTAAAGGTTATGACTACCTGGTCCTTATGACTTGCTGGTTTGATACAATACAGGTTATTTTGTCCAGTCTTAAATAAATATTTTTTTCATCAATTTTGACCTTCCATAGAAATAGCAGCAAAGTTAATTAGCTGTAATCTATTATTTGTATTATGACTTCTACGAGTTTAACACCGACAAACTTTGCCAAGACTGTTAAGAATCTTGGCTTGCATTGTTTGTACAAAATATTTCTGAAATGGCGCCTTTAAATTCTTTATTACAACCAGACTATAACTGAAACTGCTGAGCATGGGGTCTTGGATTCAATCCCCGGGTCGGGCAGAGTGTTATTGGATTTTCTCAACAAAATTTTCTCTTAGTAGCCGGTAGGAGTTTGGATTTGTGCCTAATATTTGGCAATAGGCTAGCCCCCTATTACATAGGACTTAAACATAACTGCGAAATGTATAAGTAAATAAATATAATATGCTTTATTGTACACATAAATTGTAACATACCTACTCGTGAGTAGGTAAGTCTTTTACATTATTGCCAGTTATTCAGAGTCTAGGCCGTTTTTTTGCGATAGGCTTTTGTTTAGACTTGTATGCTTGTATTGAGATATCAAAGAGTCAATACTCTTTGCATCCATGTAATGTAAATTTTAGGATTGAGACGTGAAAGATCGAAGTTAATTATGAAATCTTTTAATTTGTTAATGACCACGATGCAAAACAACACCCACTGCAGGGCAAAGGCCTTCCCTCCTTACACTAGTGCAATTGTTGGCCAATCCTTGGAGAAAGACTCCAACTCATCCCGCCATCTCCTTCTGGGCCTGCCGCGTTGTCGTTTTTAATTTGTTAAAAGGTGATTAATTTGTTAGAACAAAGAAATAATTGTCGGATCACCACCATCGTATCCTTATCCCAATTTTTTTGGAATCAATCAACGCAACATTTTGTTCTTCTTCCATAATCTCTATTTATCCTCATATCATTAATTAGTCACCACAATTTCTAGCCATACCATGGTTCACCAAGTCTATCTGGCGCTTCTTTGGTTTTCCCCTTCCGCTACTCTTATAACCATTATAATCAAAACTTATCATCATCTGCTTAGCCTTTTCCCAAACTATCTTGAGGTCGGCTTCCAGTCTAACCGGATGCAACTGAGTACCTGTATTTTACATGAGACGACTACCTATCTGACCTCCACAACCCAGTAACTGGGAAATACGATACCCCCTTTTAAGACTGGATGTCAGACTTTGGCTTCTGACTACTCGTAACGACTGTCAAAGATCTACAAATGACAGCCGCTTAACATGCTTTCCGAGGCGCAGAGAAAACTCGGTATGTAATTATGGTCACCCATCCACGGACGAACTACGGAACTCCAAACTTATCAAGAAAACATAAATGAAAGATTTGAATATTTAAGAATCGGCGGAAAGTGTCTGTTCATTTGTTTCCACGAAATTAAACGCTTCCCCAAATATTTATCATAAAACATTTGCTACTAAATTACACACTCTAGTCGCCAACGTACTAATAAATAACAGTTACGAAGTCCTAAATATAAACTTGATGTAACAAAATAACCATAACATAAAAGCGAAAAGTTCTCAGTAACGTTTAATTATAAACATGTCAATAATAAAGTTCACGTATTAATTTAAGATGACCGGTCGGAACAGGCGCAAACTTACTTTAAAAACTTCAGACGATATTGAACCTTATTGCGTCGAAGTAAATACTATTGAATCTAATCCCGTCCTGCTATTATTTATAGTATTACATTCAAACCTGCCTATCTCAACATTATCGAAGGCTGTTGTTAATAAGTAAGCTAGCCAGTTGATTATTAACTGTTCTAAATCTAAATCAATAAAAAACATAACTGAACTTAATGGGTTGAGTATAACAAGCCAGATTTTTTGTTGTACCAAAATGTTGGTCAAGGATTTTAAAAGCTTTTTCTAGTATTGTTCCTAACGGGGTGGTAACGTACCTTTATCAATTATTATTGATAAGTGATGATGACAAATACCCACAACAGAATTATCTAACGGTAAACCTCTAGTCGTGGAGAGCACAGAGCACGGAATCGGCTGCTGCTAGAGATCATGTCGTAATTTCATTTCTCGCAATAAGGCAGAAAGGGGTGACGATATCAGCAAAGTTTCGGGAAACACCTGAATATTGGACGGAACAGACATGTGATGAGGAGGGATGGAACACATGTCACTAAAAAAGTGATAAATATAAGTGATGATGGATGGAGATGGAGAGGAAGAGCACAAAAAAGATGGATGGATGGTGTGAGGAATTTATATATTTATAATCAACTTATACTAACAGTTATACACTTACACCACACGTTCAAGTTAATCGTCGAACATAAAAAACTAGTAAGACTACATGAAATCGAGAAATGATATGAAAAAAAAGGAGTAAATGATAACATGACGATTAACAGGGGGGCATGGAAGAAAAAAATGTGCTGCGCCGACATTAAATAACATGGGATAAGAGCAGCAAGATGATGGACAGACGGAACTACAAAAAGAATGGAAGAAGAGGCCTTTACCCAACGCAGTGGGTGATGAAATGACGACACTGATGAAGACACAAAATATGATGTTCTCACTTCTTTCAGTCATTGACCACTATAGTGATCAATGACTGAAAGAAGTTGGCGCCATATAATCTTTCACCTACTACCGTCTCTAGACGCAGCTAGAGCGGTGATTTTGTGCTCTATAGATTGAAATGACGATTGACAAAACCACTATCTGTACAAGGGAT
Organism: Cerastis rubricosa; assembly: GCA_949152445.1. Lineage (NCBI taxonomy): Eukaryota > Metazoa > Arthropoda > Insecta > Lepidoptera > Noctuidae > Cerastis > Cerastis rubricosa. The sequence goes on along the minus strand of OX424542.1, from coordinate 7,262,659 downwards.
AGAACCGTTAATGATAATAATGGAGACAACATTTCCGGATAACCTGACCGGTGTTACGCTTAGCAACAGGAGATTGTTGAGTTAGTACATCTCTATGGCTAGTTTCAGATTACCAATAGCTACATACCTACCATATCGGTACCGGTATTTTTGTATATTTTAGTGATAAAATTTATAAGTCTCAATTTATAGGCGATATTTCCCTGGCGATACGTGTATCGGTAGCATTTTTATTTTTATTGATGACATGATAGATGTCAAAAAACATTGATACTGCTGCTTTTTAGAAAAAGTTTAGCTTTTTGTTAAAGGAAATCAACGTAAGATGCAAACAGCTATCTTACATTACAAACTGTACAGTATTTTGCACCTAAAATAACATGCAAATGGAGAAAGTATGTACTCGCAAGATATCGTGCAAGTGTAAAACTAGCAAGCAATACTACACACATAAATTATGATGCAAATGATACCAATAACAAATATTTGGTGCCAACATTAATGATGAAAGTGGCCCTTTAAGTCCAAACACCAATATTGGGCCATGGCTGACCGGATCATGAGTTTATTTCGAGTACTAATGACAAACAAGTTAAAAAAATAAACAGCGTATTCATCAATCAGATTAATTAGGGTTATTAGGAAATGTCGTAATCATAATAAATCATTTGATCAAAAAGCGTAGATAAACAGTGTAACAGTGTACCGGTGAGAATTTGTCAATGAGGTATCTAGAAATACCGTTGAGGCGTTACTAATCATAAACATGAGATTAAATAAGATGCAGATGCAGTAATTAGTTTCAATGATTGCGTGAAAGATAACACGGCTTCGAAGGAAGTAGGAACACAAAGACCTGATAACTGTACGTTATAGAAACAGATGGATGCTACAAAATTCCGTCTAACTTTTATCTACATTCTGAGCAAAAACCATTGTTTACCATCAAAACAGTAAGAAGACGAAGAGGAAGTAGAAGTGAAAACTGATAGACATAATATACAAGACGTAAGAAACATCGAGATGAAAACTTTTACTAAAGATTTAGTACATGCTACTGATTTCCATGATGAATTGCAAATTGCAATGCTTGTAAGAATCATCTATGGCTACTAAATCCATGGTTTTGTTTACAAAAAGAAAGACATAATGCTCGAACAAGTTTTTTTTTTTTTGGTGAGCGTACATGTCTCAAGTGCGAACCCAAGACACGCTCCTCTGATCTTTCGGATTCATGTGCGTATTGTATTGTTTATTTATCACTTGCTTCGGTGAAGGAAAACATCGTTAGGAAACCAGCATGCTTGGGTGATATTTCTCGACGTCATGTAAAGTCAAGTCAGGCCGATGGGTGACTCTTGAGACTACACGGTAAAGAAAGAAGAATCCAATTACGATAATGATAATGTGTGTTAGTAGAATCGGTTTCGTTGCATAAACTAAACAAAACATGCCAATGTGAAGGTCAGGTTACCGGAAAATACAATCCTGCTGCAAGTATTCCTATTATTTAAATGCGAGTTATTAATGGTGCAGCTTTAGAACAACTTATACACATGACAGCAATAATATTTATTATATCTAGGTTTAAGGACTGGTTTTTTCTCCAGACAGAAAAAAAGGAACTCAGTCAACACGCAATGTTTTGGTTTATGGCATTGACAGTATTTAGGTTTGAAAATCTGTTTTACTCGTCTTACTTCTAGTGTTGGGAAATAATTTGTAAATATTTCACATGAGATGCACCGCGGAGATCATAAGCTTCTAAAGCCAGAGGTCATCTTATGCTTAAAGGTCCTATTTGTAGACGTAATTATCGAAAATTTCGTGACTTTGTGTTTGTATCTTGACATTGAAATCTTTATTTTAGAAAAAAAAAACCATGCTTCTGTGAGTTCATATCATATATATTTTTATTATAGTTTTCCTCTCTCTGTAATTAGCAATACTGCAATGATTTGGCGTAATTAAAACATGACTAACTATAGTTTCAATAGGCTATTTTATATCACAATATCCTATCGTGAATATTATTATTATGTACGTACAAGCTACCGAGGGTTTCCCGGCTAATCTCCAGCGGGAACCATTACGATTATCCGCTCCGCTTATCTTGTAACTTGCAGAAAGATAAGTGTTTCATACTCGTAGAATATCAACGTTACTGTGCAGTGTATATATGTATGTAATAATATTGTAATAGCTTTATTACATGAAGGTATATCGTGTGTTCTATTCTATATAGATGCATTTGATTGGTTTATTTTAATAACAATTTAAATAAACTAAAACTAACAATTTTCAAAAAAATACTATTTTATTAATAAACCCATTAAATAAATAAACAACAAGACGCATAGGTGGCTAAGTACATCACATCGCTGTGATCCGGAAACGTACCCAGAAAACTGGAAGTATTGCCACGATGAATGGCAATGCTAATTCTAATTCTGACGGATATAAGTTCTTTGTGTCGATATGAAGTAGTGTCTTATCGGTAGGTGCGTAACCTAACATCCTGCTTTGATAATTATTTTGGGTTGACTAGCTGACGCACCTTTCCTTAGACAATGCTAGATCAAATAACAGGAGTTATGAGCTCAACGCACTTTCGATATCATACATTTTATTGGTCTAAGACCAACATGAGTAACCTTCATCATTACTTCAGCCAAAAGACGTCCACTGCTGAACATAGGCCTCCCCCAAGTGTCGCCACATTGACATAACATGAGGGGTTTTGCCATAATCGCCACGCTTGGCAGGCGGGTTGGCGATCGCAGTACGGTTGTTACAAAAGCACAGAGAACGCTGCTGCCTATTCTCTGGCAAGTCCCTGAGTCGCCTCTTACGACACCCACGGGAAGATATGGGATGGTGCTATTCTTTATGTCCGACACCATACAGAACCCTGAGTGGCTTTAAGTCAGGACGAAACATCAAAAGATGGGTCTCGATCCTCAGCACTGAGGGACTCATTTAAAAAAGAAGAACACCGTCTCTAGCCATTGCTGTGGCATGTTGCATGTGCTCGTAACAGATGAGTCCAAAAGTAATTGATTATATAAAAAGCGTTTTGTGGGCACACATAAAGGTCAAGATGTCATGCTCCTATTTCAGAAAAAAATCAAGGACCGCAAAAAGACTAAAGTTCGATCTTATTTCGCGTTCATTATTTGTATTTTTTTTATTATCAAACCAAATCTCGGTTTGTTTCACAAAATATAGCTTACTATGTCATGTGTTGCGTCAACCTTAGATATGCATGCTCATATCACATGAAACGAGGCTCGACTTGTGAGACATAAATAAAAATAACAAACAACAACAAAACAACATAACATAACAGCTGTTTTATTGTATCCTATCATAATATTGTCGTATTTAACCCAAAGGTTGACTGGTAGAGAATGCCTTGTGGCATTAAGTCCGCCTATGTACCACTATTGTACATAAAGTTTAAATAAATAAATAAATTAGTTACAGAAAAATTGGAATTGCATCACACAAAGTCTTAACCTTTGTATATGTATATGCTTCCAGACTACTGCAATATAAAAATCGCCCTAGGACGTAATTTTACTTGTAATATCAAATCCTTTTTTGTCATAACTTTATCAAAATATATTAATCAGTATTTAAGCGCCAAGTCGATGAACCTAAGGTCAACTCAATTTGTAATACCTAGTAGAGATAAACATAATTATAAAGATAACTTCACACAGTTACATGACAATTACGAAAATGTTTGTTAAAATAATAATTAGTTGTTATCAATTTGAGAGCTCAAAACAACACAGAACGGATCAACAATTAAGATAAGGCTGACGATTTTTGCTTGATCCAGACAGTAACAGTGTTAATAGTACATTATTATAAAAGGTATTATCTTAACATGTATGAATTAATAAACACGAATGTGGGTGCAAATGGTCACAGAAAGATAAAACACATATCAGCGTGGGAAAAACCGAATAAACTTGTAACTAGATTATAAAAGAAGTGCTTCTTTTTTATGCTTATTAGCAATACTGTGGATAAGATGGGATGACAATACAGACGACTTGGAAAAGACCTCGCCTTGCCTAAGCCGCCGCGTCGTTGCCGCGGATGAAGTCATGGGTTTCGATTTCCAAGTCGGTCAAATTGATTTTTGATCAGGAATTTCTTAGTAGCAGCCACAGAGATTGGATTTGTGGCTGCTTGATGACAATAAGCTCGCCCACATATTACATGGGGCTTAAACATAACTAATTTTTGTTGTGTTATTTTAATTTGGTGATACGTCATTTTATGATTGATATTTTTAAGCATACATTGATATTCAAAAGCTATAAAAAGGCCGTTAAATTTAATTATGTTTTGGTTAGTTGGGTGGTCAATATTTAACTATTTACGAGCTGATATGAATACAAATAAAAAACTAACACGTGACTGCATCCACACTTTTGTTATTAATTATTACTATTATGTACATTCGATTAATAGACAATCGCGGCGGAAATATGGCGCCATTTTAACATCTAGTATATATTATATATATCGGCGCAACTACAACAATTCGTCTAGAAAAACCTAGAATAACTAAGTTTAATCATTTAATTGTCCTAAAAATTAGTTTAAAAACCATAAGTTGATTACTTTGAATTTATTACGATGTAAAATGAATGTCATCATTGTAATTTCAATACTTAACCTAAAATTAAACGTGCACGTACGTCGAGCCCTATAAATACGACCGCACTGTAGGCGATCGAAGCGCATATCATTCAGATCCAGCCTGTCCCCATGCAGTCCTCCCCCAGCGACGCCCTAAGCCGAGGCTCGTACCCCACAGGGGGTGCCCTTAGCGTGTAGTCGCTTAGTTTGTAAGTTTTATGCCCTGACTGGAGGCCTTACTCTTAAGGCACCCACAGGATAGTCCGGTTAAGCAGACGACAACCTCCTAGGTTGAACTGCGAGATGCCATTCCCAAAAAAAAAAAAAAAAAAAAAAAAAAGGCGATCGAAGCAGTCTTGCTTGAGCCGCCGAACTGTACGGATCTATGTAAATAAGTCGTTACGCTGTCGGTTGAATAAACGAGTCATACAGTGTACTTGTGGTGTTTTACTTGGAAGATCGAAGATGAGTGATCACCCTGAACATAGTCAGTGACGTCAGCTATGCTGACGTCACGCTTTTTAAAAACGGAACGGAGTCATTTTCTCCGTCATCAGAAGTGGGATCGCAAGAGATTTCTACTCAAGCCACTTCCTCATCAGCTCGTTTACCACCTGAGCAACTGGAACCAGCCAACATTCGGCGTCAGGAGCCTGGACTGGTCTCCAATACATCAATGGAAGCCATGAATCAATCAAGACCGCATACATACCCTGATCAAGGAATGCGGATGGACGGAATACCACCACAATTCCTTATGCAGATGATGGAAATGATGCAGAGAATGTCAGAGCGTTTGTGTGCTCCGCCTACCGAATCAATAATAAGGATCAAAGGCATTTACCTGCCATCTTTCGACCCGGATACCCATGTCGGAGTACGTGAGTGGTGTCAACATATTGATAGTGGCCATTGAGGCATATAAGTTGAGTGATTTCGACGTTCGTATGAAAGTCTGCAGTCTGCTGAAGGGACGTGCGAAAATGTGGATCGATGATTGGATGGTGACCAGTAGTACCTGGGAAGAGTTACGAAAGAACATCATCACCACATTTGAACCTGAGAACAGATACTCCCGAGACATTGTTATGTACAGGGTGAAAATAATTCATCAGAATAAAACCGTAAGTAACTTAATTCAAATATTCTAAATATCCCTCAGATAACTCTACGAGAACCTCCGAGAACTCTACGAGAACCTCCGAGAACTCTACGAGAACCTCCGAGAACTCTACGAGAACTCTACGAGAACCTCCGAGAACTCTACGAGAACCTCCGAGAACCCTTTAATAAAATCTCCGAGAACCTACTAACCTTATCAGAATCGATATTCTCAAAAGACAAAACAACGCAAGTTGTTTACAGATGTACTACTCAGAGGAAGTTTTGTTTCTATTCTTTCAGGTCTACGAGAATCCACAAAAATCGACGAGAACCAACGAGGCTGGTGCAGAGCGCGCACCGCCTGTCAGTGTGGCCGTATCGGAATCGGAAAACCGTAATTCATCAGAATAAAACCGTAAGTAACTTAATTCAAATATTCTAAATATCCCTCAGATAACTCTACGAGAACCTCCGAGAACTCTACGAGAACCTCCGAGAACTCTACGAGAACCTCCGAGAACTCTACGAGAACCTCCGAGAACTCTACGAGAACCTCCGAGAACTCTACGAGAACCTCCGAGAACTCTACGAGAACCTCCGAGAACCCTTTAATAAAATCTCCGAGAACCTACTAACCTTATCAGAATCGATATTCTCAAAAGACAAAACAACGCAAGTTGTTTACAGATGTACTACTCAGAGGAAGTTTTGTTTCTATTCTTTCAGGTCTACGAGAATCCACAAAAATCGACGAGAACCAACGAGGCTGGTGCAGAGCGCGCACCGCCTGTCAGTATGGCCGTATCGGCGCAACTACAACAATTCGTCTAGAAAAACCTAGAATAACTAAGTTTAATCATTTAATTGTCCTAAAAATTAGTTTAAAAACCATAAGTTGATTACTTTGAATTTATTACGATGTAAAATGAATGTCATCATTGTAATTTCAATACTTAACCTAAAATTAAACGTGCACGTACGTCGAGCCCTATAAATACGACCGCACTGTAGGCGATCGAAGCAGTCTTGCTTGAGCCGCCGAACTGTACGGATCTATGTAAATAAGTCGTTACGCTGTCGGTTGAATAAACGAGTCATACAGTGTACTTGTGGTGTTTTACTTGGAAGATCGAAGATGAGTGATCACCCTGAACATAGTCAGTGACGTCAGCTATGCTGACGTCACGCTTTTTAAAAACGGAACGGAGTCATTTTCTCCGTCATATATATATATTAAAGCAGAATTATAAAACAAACGATGATAAATAATGTGTTGATAACCCAGACAGTTTAATTATCATTAGTGTAGCAGAAACATAGGCTTTGATTTTTTTTTTAAAGCTGCTGGCTATTCCTAATTTTCATGGCGTTTTTCTACCAAGGTCCAGTTGCACCACACATCACAAAATGCGTTTACGCCTTACGACATTTCATACAAACTTTCAAGTCTCCATTTTCCGAAATGACTGAACCGATTTTAATGAAACATCATAATTATGTATGAGTAAGATACATAGGTCTTAAAAGTTACTAAAAACATTTTCGAAATATCTTTTGAAAAACAGTAAACTAATTTAAAATAACATTTTGTCTCTGTAATCTTGAAATGTTTCACTGAGAAACCGTACGGAAACGGTTTTTAATTCGTGTAGTGATAAACTTCTACTTAAGAGCGTTTATACCCTACGGCATTTCATACAATCTTTCAAGTTTCCGAAAGTTTCCGTTTATTTTCCGAAATGACTGAATAGATTTTAATGAAACTTCCTACGCATAAGCAGTATATATAAGTCTAAAAAGTTACTAAAAAACATTTTCAGACAGACAGACAATTTTTCTCTTTCTCTGAGGTGGAATTTGCGACATTCGTGCTAATTCAATACTAATAAAACTGTGATTAATTGGGTTTAAGGTGATTTGCAAAGGTTTTAAAGTGAAGACGGCGGTTAAAACCAAATAAAAATGTAGTGACTTACTACATTTATTTACGAATCCTATCATCTACTTAAACGTTGAGTAACTGTACAGTCTGTATCTCATACCCCTAAAATTAAAACCTGTAGTACCTACTAGATACAATTAGGTAAGGACCGATAAAACAGTTTCTGAAACCCACCCACAAATATTTTAAATATCCCAGTTTAGGAGTATGAGGTACAGGGTGTAAAGTTTCTCGATACTCCAAAGAAAAGGGAAACCGACCAAACAGGTGTTATGTCTGGTGGGCAACTGCCCGACAGTTTTTCTCGGTTTTCTCTATATAGACTTAAGTCGATGTAAAATTTGCTTGCGACTTGAAGGAAATTGTTTTTTTTTCTTCCACAGTGTCATAGATGGCGCTGCTTTATGTTTTAAGTTGCTTTTTGTAGGTCGCCACACTAGTAAAACGGATTATTAATTGCATTTGCTGTACAAATGCAGCGTCATTTCGATTTCAAAAATAAACGAACCTTGAATAGTGTCACCGATTTATGCTTGCCAACAAAACACAGGCAAAAATAATACTCTAGTCTAGCAAATACACGTTTCAATTTAATTATCATGACAGTCAACAAATTGTTTTATCTTAACCATATGTCCGACCTCCTTCAAGGAGGATTACCACAGCTTTTCAGTCAAGAGCAATATTTGCGAAATGTGGCGCTTAAATCATTATTTAATTTTATATGCTTACGACATATTTTTTTCGCGCCGTATGCCAATTTCATAGCATCTGAATAGTTTTCGCCAAAACAGTGCACGGTGCTAACTAGAATCCAATACTATTTCTTTTTGCTATCACTCTGTTGCCCCCCCAAACTAGGAATTTCTTCAGTATTGTCATATGTTCCGTGCGAGGATCGAACCCGCGACACGCGGCGTAGCAGCCAGTCGCTTAGCCACTGCGCCAACTGTGCCATCTTATTAGTGTTTCAGAAAATAACAAAACATACATAATGAAGTTACTAGTGAGGAGCTCGTGGCTAATATAACAGCTGCACGGGTCGATCTTTAAGGTTAAGCTGTGCTTGCAGAGCTTGGTCCGTTGATGGGTGACCATAATAACATACTGATTTTCCTCCGTGCCTTGGAAAGCACGTTAAGCCGTTGGTCGCGGCTGTCATTTGTAGATCTTTGACAGTCGTTACGTTGTCTTTTTTTTACGGTTGGGCTATCATTAAATTACTTATCCACGGTATCGCTTTCGAATAGTCCCGCAGCCCTGGCAGGCATCGGCCCTTCCGAAAAGCCGAAAGTCTGACATCCAGTCTTACCAAGGGGTATCGTATTACCGGTTACTGGGTTGTGTTGGTCAGATAGGCAGTCGCTTCATGTAAAATACTGGTACTCAGCTGCATCCGGTGAGACCGGAAGCCGACTCCAACATAGTTTGGGAAAAGGCTAGGCAGATGATGACATATGTAGGTTCTAGCATACGTAATTTCACACCGTTTTCACATAAAAGTACGCAGAACTTTAACTTCAGAACACAGACTACTACGATCTTTTCAAACACTTTTGCTTCTGCCTCGTTCATACATATGATCAAACAAGCTCGCCGGAAACGATTATGAAGAAATCAAGGTTGACCTAATTAATACTGATCGGCATTAAATTGTCAATGCAACGGCAAAGCTTATGTGTTCTCTACAGGTTATTGGTTTGATTCCCACAGCTCAATTAAATACTTGCGAGCAGGTCATTTATCATTGTAAATCATGACTTTACTCAAGAAAACCAATTGATCGTGACTTATTAATGGAAGTATTGCAGGCATAGTTCATTCCTATCAAGATTTAATTACAAGATACTTAAAACTATATCTTGCCAATGAATGCTATTAAAATCTTCGTACAAATTGCAGCATTTAACTGAGAGACACGAAGAATTTGTCATTGTTGGCTGTGGAATGACCACCTGGTGTTAGTCGGAACGGATAGATTATACGAACATTTACAAACATCGTAGCTAGATAATGTAAAACTGCGAGTAACCAATAGTCAATTGGCTTCTTAGCCTTTTATAATATGAACAAACATAAGAAGTTTTTAGGCTAAAACTCGATTTTACGACCTTTGCGAAAATTTATTTTGCAATTTTAAATGAAATAATTCGTCTACAAATAGTTTTTGGGGTTTTGCTAGATAATTTAATTTCACCCTGTACAATATTATAATATGTACTTCTCTTTGACCTTGACGCATTCCCCTTTTTAAAATTGTCAAAGTGTTATTTAAATGCTCACTATAATCAAGTTTCTATTTACAAATAGATATACTAAAATGCACCTTGTCTCGTTAATATTCCACTTGATCATTATGAAAATCTTAAGTTGTTAATAAAAGAGCTCATTGTGATTAATCAATAAAGAAGTCTCAACCGGTTTTTAAATATTTAGAAGTTGATATTATTGAAAATGTCATCGATTTTGCATTTCTAAAGATTCTTTAAGCACCTAGCTAGCCAAGCCGTCAAACAACTTTGTCACAATAAAGTTTTATTTATAGGTACAATAGAAAATTAGTAATAAATGAGTTACTTTAGTCAAATAAAAGTCAAGCTGCAAATTAATTTAAAATTTGTCTTTTAATAATCAAATCAAAATATTTTATTTTACATAGGCCTATAGGGGCACTTATAAAACGTCGACAAAAGGTGCACGGTTCGGGTTAGTCGTTTCGTATGGAGAAGAACCGGCAAAAAACTCCATGTTTACTCTTTTAAAACCATTTGGTTTTACAATATTTGTTTTTTTTTTTTATGAATGGCATCTCGCAGTTCAACCTAGGAGGTTGTCGTCTGCTTAACCGGACTATCCTGTGGGTGCCTTAAGAGTAAGGCCTCCAGCCAGGGCATAAAAACTTACAAACTAAGCGACTATACGCTGAGGGCACCCCCTGTGGGGTACGAGCCTCGGCTCAGGGCGTCGCTGGGGGAGGACTGCATGGGGACAGGCTGGATCTGAATGATATCATTATTTAGGGGCTGATTTAAAACTACTGGCACAGCATCGCGGGCTGGCTCGAGCGAGGGTCGGGGAGGACCACAATATTTGAATGTTACAGCATTAGTACTTAAGTATGGGAGGAAGTGTAGGCCCGACAACAAGTCGTTGCTTACTACGAAAAGTAGAAAAAGATAAAGAAAAAAAAATACGCATCTAGGAATTTACAAGGCCTACTAATGTTCACACATTCACAAACAATCGGTAAATAAGAATGAAGAAGAAGAATTCTAATAACATTATAAGAAAACTAAATTAAACAATTGACACAAATGTAATGTAAACAAATAGTAGTCAAAATCATTCAATTCGTTTTATAACAAACATTGAACAACTGATATGATATTTGCCAGTACTAAGAAGCACCCAAAGTATGAAAGGCTAAACGCAGTCATAACCCTTAACGGATATCCTAACTTTTTTTTAAATGACTAATATTTAGTATATTCAATCTTCTATATAAATTATAATAAATCGCCCAAATGTATGTACGCGCATAACTTCACCGGTTACTTTTTTTTTTATTCCTTATTGTCGTGACAAGGTTTATATATAAGAAAATTTAGGGTAGGTAGGGTAGGGTAGTGTAAGTAGGTAGGGAAAAAGTGCATTGAAACGCATGCGGTACAGTTATTATTCAAATAAAAATCTATGAGACAACGACCTTGACGTGACTGGCCAGTTTACTGGCCACTTTGTATGAGCCGTCCTAGTTAAATTGTACTTACAATTTAACCCTATACCAGACAAAATATCCAGACGATTCTGTAGAGTAAGCAATACGTATTGTTTTGTCTGCTGGAGGCTTAAAGCCCTTATTATGTAAGTTGTAGGTTAAAAGAGTCACGACCAAAGATTGTCGTGACGATTGATTGTTTAGATAGTAGCTACCTATCGTGATAATAAGTTATTCATCTGAGTGAAAGTCAGATATTGATATACATAGTGACTTATTTGATAAGAAAATAAAGCTATCTGGGTGCAAGCTTAACCTTGTATTTTTAGGTAGTTAAAAACAATGGCCAGTTGACTTTTAAGTCAGTAGATACTCAAAAATAAAAATAAAAAAAAAGTTCGTTTACGCGTGGAGCACGCGGACGAAGCTGAAGGTAAACATTAGTAGCATATAAGTATTTAAAAAGGATATTTACCATGTTTAATATTTATTTTGAGTTCTCGATATTAAACTAAACCCCAGGAACCCCCGTTTTATTAATATCGGGAACTCAAAATAAATAGTAACCATGGTAAATATCCCGTTCCTAGTGTTAGTGATAGTATTAATAGCATATAGTCATAAATTATTAAATCATGCTATTCACACGTATCTTCTACTGGTATGAAAAGATGATAATGATCCTATGTCGTACCATAGGTTATGGTCTATGTGCCCAAAACCGATCAGCTGTGAAAAAATAACAGACGGACAGCGTTAATTTCGCATTTATTAATAACAGAAAAATTAAAATGCAGAGTCATACAACATAAAAAAGAAACAGGCAAAAATGTACAGCAACAAAAAGACCCTCCAACATTTTCTAGTACACCTTATAATTATAATTTCCAAGTTGCTTATAAACGTGTCGTGCTTTCACGGTACAGGCAATGAACACGAGAAATTTGTCAAAGCATTCATTTTGAAATTAATATCGAAAGGCTGCAAAAAAGACGACTTTTAGTTGAGAAAAATATTTATTATCATTTGCAAACATGAAACCTTTTCTGTTGCCTTTTCTGCTTCTGTGAATGGAACGCTTTCAATTTATTTTATTTTCACCGTCTGCCTTTTATAATATTACTAGGTGTCCCGCGCAACTTCGTCTGCGTCACGTTTTCCCCGTTTTCGCAATATTTTTCATTGCTGCTGCGCTCCTATACAGCGCCATCTATTGAATACTTACTCAATCCAGTCAACAGATACCGCTATCTTTTAGAATCGTTTGGACCTAACAGATAATTGTGACTTAATTTGCAATAAAATAATATTGCGACTATAAATTGAGGTATTGAATTTGCACACGGTGTGCAAATTTGATTAAAATCGGTTAAGTAGTTTAAGAGTCCATCCCCGACAAACAACGTGACACGTAATTTATATATACAAGGTGTAACAGGGTGGTCTGTAGCACACCCTTAAGTATGTATATGTTATCGGCCAAACCCGATTTCCGGCTAAACAAGTTTGTCCTAGGCCAAACTAGGACTCATCATAACAGGTTCATATAGAGCACCCCATCTAAATGGATTAGGTTAGGTTAGAACTGTGACCAAAACGCGCGAGCCGAGCGAGCATAGCAAGCGATGCCACATCCAAGTTTTGTTTGGGTCAGTGATAAACCAGTAAACTGGTTTGGCCTAGGACAAACTAGTTTGGCCTGAAATCGGGTTTGGCCGGTAACATATATACCCTTTCCGTTACACCCTGTATATTGATGTGGTCTTAAAATTATTGATAAGTAGGTTTTTTTTTTTGGTAATTTCATATCTTTGTCTCTCTTTCATTCTTTATGCCTGTCCATTGTAGATCTTTGACAGTCGTTACAGGTAGTCAATGGCCCGAAAGTCTGACAACCAGTCTTACCGAGGTATCGTATAACCCCGTACTGGGTCGATTTAGGTCGGAAAGGCAGTCGCTCCATGTAAAATACTGGTATTCAGCTGTTCTCGGTTAGACTGGAAGCCGACCCCAACATACATGGCACATTAGATTGATCAGGGATACATACCTATCATATCACTTAATTACTGAAGTTTTCTCTAGTTAAAAGTAATATTTTATTTCAATCCATTTTGTTTTGATATTAATCCTTAATTTTAAAGTTGAGAGTTAGGAAAAGGCTAGACAGATGATGACTTCCGTATCTTTCTTGATAAAAGCACTGACCTCAATAATAAAACGTGGCTCTTGTTAGAGGTGGAACCTTATTCATTCACGAAACTGTTTCTAGTAAAACTAAGTCTAACTCTATAAACTTTACTTAATAGAGCCTTTTAACCTACCATAATCTTCTAAGCTCAGTGTCTTATCAACTCTCATTATTTCCAATTAGACCGCCGCGCCGCACTTGCAATTAAAAAGCCTCTACAGATAAACTCGAAAAAATATGCGCGTCTAAAACGTGGGACTAAAAATCACCGCACCCCGCCGCACTGTACCTTGTTAACGTCAGACGGGTGAAGTCAAATGCGATAATGACGCGATAGGCCCACAGTTAAGCTAATGCTTGCGTAGGGCCGCCACGATTGCGTATCGTGTGAAACTCCTTTAGCCTTTGAAATATTAATGTAATTATTTCTTATAGTATATCCACGTGTGAGAGCGAAATTATGTGATTTTATGTGCGTGTGCTGGAAAGGTACCTGTTGGCATGGAAATTAATTAAGTAGATAAAAATGAGTATGATAATTTACAAAATCAAAAGCTTTTTTTTTTAAGTTCAGCCCTTTTTGATCAATGTTCTATGTAATAAAATAGATCTGCAAAGAGAAGAGCCATTGACGTATTTTACACAATTTCAAGATGTTGATGACGAAACACTGATGTCTCAAACAAACATCAAAATAAACTGTACACTAACTTTCAAGCAAATTTTAATCCTATACTCATATTAGACGACAGCTTAATTAACTGCAGTTCCTCAATTTAACTGGAAAACTTAATTTTCTGATTCCTATCCCACTAACCCAAAACCTCAATCACTGCCTCTAATAACGAAAACACAGCTCCAAAACAAGTGAAGCTTTGAGAGCGTTTACACCTTACGACGTTTCATACAAACTTTCAAGTCCTTATTTTCCGAAACGACTAAACCGATTTTAATGAAACTTCATACACATAAGCAGGATACATAGGTCTAAAAAAATACGAAAAATTGTGTTACAGCTAAATTAGTCCGATTTTAAATTATCAACAGAAACAGAAATTTCCAATTACCTTTTTTTTAACACATTTAGACCTATGTATCCTGCTTATGCGTATTAAGTTACACTAAAATCGGTTCCGTCATTTCGGAAAATAAGGACTTGAAAGTTTGCATGAAATGCCGAAGGCGTAAACGCTCTTAATCGTAAATCTTCTTTCAAGTGTGGTTAAACTATAGTATCTAGGTTTCCTATTCAAGCTAAATTGAAGCTCATAAGGCTATCTGCGTTACTTAGCGCTGCGATTTAACACATTCACTGCGGTATTAACCTGGAATAGCCTGATGCATAATTATCGCAGCATGTAGCTGCTACCGGTTGAGGCGAAATGCAAAATGTACAATTTATTAATTTATATTATTTTACTTGGTCTCGATCTTGTGGATTTGCTCTAAATGTAGATGGAAAAGTAGAGGAAGCCCAAAGAAACGATGGATGGACTGTGATAAGGATGACATGGATAAAAAGGGACTGCTGAGATTGACAAGTAATAGAGAAGTAATGACTTTTTTTATAACAAAAGCTCATCATCATCTGCCTAGCCTTTTCCCAAACTATCTTGGGGTCGAATTCCAGTCTAACCGGATGCAGCTGAGTACCAGTATTTTACGTGATGTGACTGCCTATCTGACCTCCACAACCCAGTAACTGTGGAATACGATACCCCTAGGTAAGACTGGATGTCAGACTTTTGGTTTCTGACTACTCGTAACGACTGTCAAAGATCTACAAATGACAGCCGGGACCAACGGCTTAACGTGCTTTAAGAGGCACGTAGGAAACTCGGTATGTAATTATGGTAACCCATCCACGGACCAACCTCGGCAAGCACGGCTTAACCTTAAAAATAGACCCGTGCGGCTGTTATAATAATTTAGCTACGAGCTCCTGCTTTTATAACAAAAGCTATTTCATGTTATTCGAAGAAATGTGACTTCTACAAATCTGCACTGATACCTCGTGCTTGATTAAGCCCCTCTTCAAAGAGGCGGCCCTGTGGGAAAATTATAGGCTGATTATGCATGAGTTTGTATACAATAAAAAAACAACACCAAATATCTTTCTAGGCCTTTGTCTTTCTAACTGGAAGCTCCAGGAGGCTAATCCCTTAAGCTTTCACCTAACCAGTAATCACATTATTCATATACTTATACACTTGTGCCAATATCCAACAAACCTGACTATTAACGCCCTTAGCTGCACAGTCATACAGCTAACGTGCTGAACTGCATTATCGTTTGAAACTGGTACCACTTTTATCTCGTAGCTCACTCCGTAATTGCACGCTCTGTGTAATGATTTTCTAACAGCCGTAGCTACTAATGATTATGCTTTTTGCTACTAACAAGCGTTGCGAATGGTTCTAGTGTTCAGCTTATCGTTAACTCGTTTAGTATTAAATAAATAAAGTTTTGAAACGCTTTTTGTAATCAAAATGTACTAAATACGAGTATAGGACTTATAACTATGCAAATGTGTTGGAATTTTGATTTATTTTTTTGGAAAAAATAGATCTGAATATAAAAAGAGTCATCATTTCAGCCGAAAGACGTCAACTGCTGGACATAGGCCCCTCCCAAGTGTCGCCACATTGACATAACATGGGCGGTTTTGTCATAATCGACACGCTTGGCAGGCGGGTTGGCGATCGCAGTACGGTTGTTACAAAAGCACAGAGAACGCTGCTGCCCATTCTCCGGCAAGTCCCTTAGTCATCTCGTACGATACCCATGGGAAGATATGGGATGGTGCTATTCTTTACGTCCAACACCATACAGAATAAAAAAATATAAAAAGAGTGAGGGATAGTTATGAATATTGAGAGATGGAGAGTGAGAAGAATAAAAAATGCATGAATTGATGTTGTAACGTGTTATGCTGATCTGAGTAGAATGAGATCTACGACGAGAACCTAAGTATGTATCGTCGTTTTGCAAGTCTTAAAGACGGTAAAGGTTAGGTGAATAGACACTGATATAAATAGAATGACATCATATTACGTCGTCGTCAAAAGGTGTCGTAAAGACAGCGTCAAGAGGTGTGGCCTTTGAATCAACACATAATCGACTCATACTCTCCTAAGCTGTGCCATGTCACCCTATCATCTGACTTCTGTTTCCAGTCTATCCCAACCATCTTTTAGAGATCGTTGTCCACATAGCTATGGATCGTCTCATGGACCGCTAGCCGGTACGCTATAATACCCTGTAAGTGTGAATTTAAATAATTTCATCTGGGAAACACTGCTTCGTTGGTCTAGAGTCTAGACCAACGCGTGAGGTCCAGACCAACGAGGTTGGTCTAAACTCTAGACCAACCTTGTTGGTCTGGACCTCATGCTCAGCAGTCACTCTTGTAACCACTAGTGGTTGTGACTGCTGAGCGGTCCTGGGATAGATTCCCAGGGTGGGGTAAAGTGTTATTGAGCTTTCCATCAGGACGTTCTCAGTAGCAGCCACGGAATCTGGATTTGTGCCCGGTTGATGGCACAGGCTCGCCCCCTATTACATGGGACTAAAACATAACTAGCGAAATGTGAGTGGACTATTAGGCATACCTCTGCCTGTTCCTTTAGGGATTACATGCGTGATGTTATGTTCTGTATGGTGTCGGACGTAAAGAATAGCACCATCCCATATCTTCCCGTGGGCGTCGTAAGGCGACCAAGGGATTTGCCAGAGAATGGGCAGCAGCGTTCTCTGTGCTTTTGTAACCACCGTACTGCGATCGCCAACCCGCCTACCAATCGTGGCGATTATGGCAAAACCCCCCTTATGTACACTTGGGGGAGGCCTGTGTCCAGCAGTGGACGTCTTTCGGCTGAAATGATGATGATGATGATGTTATGTCATGTGTTAAGTGTGGAGATGATCCTTTTAGTTCAGGATCTATCTAAGCACATTATCAGACAGTTCATAATTACAAGAACAGTACCTACCCACTGTATTGCATCAGTATCATAATCCATCACAAATGTCTATTTCAACTAATTATCTTAAAACAATTAATACCAAACCTTTCCGATCATATCGGCAGTAATCATAAAGGAATTTAAGTATTCGTTTGAATAAATCATAAAGATTATTATCTAGTATGTTCATTTGTAAAAGGACGTGAAGGGACGCACATATTAATATTTTATCATTTTAGTTACAAATGGTACATTTGTATGAGTCGACAAGGAAACTTTACGATGATTGTTAAACATAAGCTTATGACTGCATTAAAGCATGTATCAAGAAAGTCTCATTGTTATTTAATGGTCCAATAGTCACAAATACCCGACTTTAATGGCTACTTCTTCTCAGTTTTTTTTCGCACTTCCAACTACTTGATAGTTCTAACATAGTACCAAATTATTGAGGACCTTCCTACATGTCACATTTTGTCGATGATTAGACTCTGCTGAGATTGGACGTCAAGACCGAAAACGTTCAAGACAAATATATAAACCACAGTTTGAAACTGCATACTCTCCAACGATCTACAATTACATCCAACCTTTTTTATGCCAGTCTATGCATCAAATAATAATAACTTGTTGCACACAAATAATTCAAATAGAGCGGAATCACTATAAAGATGGCTCCCTGAAAGGATCCGAGCCCCATTGTCATATCTCTCCTACCATCCAAGACTAATGTTTTTCCAATATCCTTATACTTTAAAGTGCATTTCGTTTTCCCGCATAAAGAAGTTCGATGTTTTATTTCGATACGTTACCAGTTCTGATTCTACTTTCCGTTCAAAGGTATTTCTGTTGAGAGTTTTATCGCTGGGTTATTATAATAATGGGTTTTCGAATTTATTGAGTACATTTGATGATATAAATGAATATGGTATAATGACGGCACGGTTGGCGCAGTGTCTGAGCGATTGGCTGTAGCGCTGCGTGTTGCGGGTTCGATTCCCGATCGGAACAAATATTTGTATGGCCTACAGGTAGTTTGCGTATGTGAGTCTTAATGTTTGTAAAAGCAAAATATAAAACCATTAAGTTTTCTAATTACAAATCATGACTCATCGCAACAAGAGGGTCAATCCAGGAATCAGGGAGGTACTTTTAAGACCATTCACATATTGAATCACCCCAGCCTCTATCCGTGAAAAATATCTTAGATTTTACAAAAAAAAACGAAAAAATTCTCACGGCATTCCCAATCTGGTCCATCATAACTTTCCCACAAAAAAATCTCATAACAAAATGAGCGAAAGTATATAAATACGACGAAATAAATTATATGTTTTAATTAATTAATGTCCCACGCAGTTCATAAGAGTAGAAAAATTTTATAACTCTCATAAGCAAGCGAATCGTCCGTCGTAGCAAAATTACGATCTTTAAACTTGTGAATCGAATTATTTATCATCGCGGTTTACCTACTTTTGTAAATATGTTTTCTTTCAACTACGCAGTAATGTTATCATTAATCACTACAAAACCGATCACAAAGGATGTCTTTTTTGCTTAGAACCAAAACAGTGCAGAAAAGTTATATGAAATCTCATTATTGCACTGTTTTTCATTACTGCACTGTTTTAAATTTTAAATTTGGAATTAAATTTACCACAGAGGTGTAATGTCTCCTATTAAGTTACTAAAATGTATGCATTAGATCAAAAAGATTACTGGCTGAAAGTAAAACTCGGCTGAATAAAACTGACTTGGTGAAAAAAAAAAAAACAAATGGCGCGCATTTTGTGCCATTGTAAAACTTTGATACTTCTTATTTTCCAAATAAAAAGGTAAAAAATCATGGAAATTGACAGCGATAGGGATATGAATTCAACTCCAAAAAATATAAAACAGCTGCAAATGAAGTTGTTAATAACCTTTAATAACTGCACTTTTAATAATTGTATGTTTGAAGAGAAGATGAATTAAACTTTGTTTCATTAACTTGAGTTTTTATTTTGAGTAGGTATATTTTGTCAGGGTAGTTGAAAGAAAAGCAGATTACGCACCTCGATAAAGTGAGTAATTAATGCACTCGTGATAATTTAGTGCCCTCGCATGCGCTCGGGCACCAACATAACACTCGTGCATTAATGACTCACTTTGCGCTCGATGCAACAATCTACTATTGTACGTTAAATACGTTTTTCGAGCTTTAAAAATTGTACTTCATTTGTTTAATAAATCGACTGCTTTTCGAATAAGTTTTTGCTGTAGTAATATCTGCCAAAAGTGCCTATCGTATTACTCAAATGCAATTTTTGGCATATGAAAATCTAGTAGAGCATTCTTCTGACTGTTTTTATATTTTATTTATAACATTGATGAATAACAGTCTTACCAAGGGGTATCGTATTACCCACTACTATCTGGGCTGTGGAGGACAGATAGGCAGTTGCTCCATGTAAAATACTGGTATTCAGCTGCATCCGGTTAGACTGGAAGCCGACTGCAACATTTTTGGGAAAAGGCTGGGCAGATGATGAACATTGATGAATTGGAGGTCGTTGCGTCCCACTTTAGTTGCGGTGAGGAGAAAACTAGACATAAACGGTCCTAAACGTGGGACTTTAAAGACTTTATCAGACCTTTTTTGCATTATTACTAAATTTATTACTTTAAGCAAAAGAAAACTGAATCTCTCATGCATGCTTGCCCTGCCCTGTTTGCGACTTGCTTTCTTTGAAACTTTAAGCGTAAAAATTGATCCTAAAACCATGTCTTCTGCCTCTAATCATACGGTTCATTTTCAAATACACGGAAGTAGTCCAATCATACATCATTCATTTAGTAAACGGCGCCGGTTTACGCAGTTAAAAAAAATCTTTCGTAACTCATAACATTTCTGCAGTCTGATTGATCAGCGTCATAAGCTAGGGCTATCTCATGCATCATACTAACACATTATTTTCTATATAATCTAGGTAATCAACATCGTAGCTTTGTAGGTCTCGTGGTTACAAGCGCGATTGCTGAGCATGAGGTCCTGCGTTCGATCCCGGGTCGGGCAAATCGCCATTGGATTTTTCCATCAGGAATTCCTCACATACATTCGGACATTAACATAACTGGCTAAATGTGGGTGTACTATTATGACGTTATGTTAAATATGTTATAAACCGGAAGCTCGTACAGACAGCGTCATTAAATACTAACCCCCCTGGCGTACTCGGCCGGACTGTAGAGAGGTTAGCACATACTGACGCTGTCTGTACAAGGACTTGAAGATTCATTTTTATCAGATTAGAAGCACTGAACTTATGAGACATGCTTTCATATACAAGCATCGAAAAATTATTGAATACTAGCTTCTGCCCGCGGCTTCGCCCGCGTGGATTTCGGAAATTGCCTACATATATGTTACCCCCGCAAAATAATGTCGAAAATAGTCATTTAAATGGTATAGATAATAGTTGTTGGCTGCAGTTTTGCTCGCACGTAAGTGTATGTATAGGATAAATAGTTGTGTTAAAGTCTGTGATTTTCAAAGTAAGAAGTCAGATAATTAATTCTGGTTAGAAAAAGTATGTCTTGGTATTTAACTCCCGGCAACCAATATAAATAATGAATTATCCTACCACCTCTTTGTAAATGACGTTTGCGTTGTTTCCTTGTGGGGTTAAAATTACTAAGATACTCGCAGAGCTCATTCCGGAGCATGCAACATAAAACTGCCCATGTGAGAAACATGTTCTCACATCAATGAGAAATAGCCTAGGGAAGGATATTGAGACATTGTGTATTTTAAATTTCCTAATTTGCACCTAGAAAGAGAGGTCAAGCTGAAAATCAATATGGCGCCGACGAAAATTCTCATTTTGTTTTTGGCGACCCGAAAACCACGAAAACGACACCCATGAAGAAAAAACAGAAAGTTTATTTTCATTGCCAGCGACTCCGAAAACCACGAAAACGACATCCGTGAAGGAAAGATAGTAAATTTTTTTCGGTGCCGTCTTGTCTTTGCATTTTGACCTCATTTTCGTTATGAGCGACCCCGAACGCCACGAAAACGACACCTGTGAAAGAAAAGCTGAAAGTTTTCTTCGGCGCCACCTAAGATTTTAATTTTGACCTGATTTTTATTGTAAGCGACCCCGAAAACCACAAAAACGACACCCGTGAAGGAAAGAAAGTAAATTTACTTCGGTGCCGTCTTGGGTTTGCATTTTGACCTCATTTTCGTTATCAGCGACCCCGAAATCCACGATAATGAGACCCATGAAGTAAAACTAAAAAGTTTCCTCGGCGCCAGCATCTTAGATTTTCGTTTTCATTGCCAACGACTCGCAAAACCACGAACACGACGCCCATGAAGGAAAAACCAAAATTTTTCGTCGGCGCCATCTTGAGTTTTCATTTGGACCTTATTTTCATTGCCAGCGACCCAGAAAACCACGAAAACGACACCCATGGAGAAAAAACCGAAAGTTTTCCTCGGCACCATCTTGTATTTTTATTTGACCTCATTCTCGTTATCACCGATCCTAACAGTCACGACAAAGACACCCGTGAAGAAAAACCGAAAGTTTTCCTCGGCGCCATCTTGAGTTTGCTTTTTGACCTTATTTTTATTGTTAGCGACCCCGAAAACCACGAAAACGACACCCGTGAAGGAAAGATAGTAAATTTTCTACGGTGCCGTCTCGTCTTTGCATTTTGACCTCATTTTCGTTATCAGTGACCCCGAAATCCACGATAATGAGACCCATGAAGTAAAACTAAAAAGTTTCCTGGGCGCCAGCATCTTAGATTTTCGTTTTCATTGCCAGCGACTCGCAAAACCAAGAACACGACGCCCATGAAGAAAAAACCAAAAGTTTTCGTCGGCGCCACCTTGAGTTTTCATTTTGACCTCATTTTTTGTATCAGCGACCCCGAAAGCCACGAAAACGACACCCGTGAAGGATAAACCGAAAGTTTTCCTCGGCGCCATCTTGGATTTTTATTTTGACCTCATTTTTATTGTAAGGGACCCCGAAAACCACGAAAAAGACAGCCGTGAAGGAAAAAAGTAAATTTTCTTCGTGGCCGTCTTGGATTTGCACTTTGATCTGATTTTTATTGTAAGCCACCCCGGAAACCACAAAAACGACACCCGTGAAGGAAAGAAAGTAAATTTACTTCGGTAAATTATTCTTAAAATACTCATAATAATTATATTAATTATATAGGTATAAGCGGCGGGTGGAACGATACACTCTGAATCGCACATTCCAAAGAGATGAAAGGTGGGTTTATAGGAGTTGGGAGCGATCGGACCAAGGTGTGGCTGACACGCGCCTGCCGGATGATGACGCCATGTGTTCGTTCTGGCGCAGCATCTGGTCGGTGCCTGTCAGCCATACCGAGGGTGAATGGACTCGGGAAGTCGAGCGGGTGTGCGATCCAGTTCCAGAAATGGGGGCAATTTCTATCAGCCCCCAAGATGTAGCTCGTGCAGTCCGTCCGTTACCTAACTGGAAATCTCCAGGGCCGGACGGGCTGCACAACTTTTGGATTAAGTAGATCCAAAGGTCGCACGCTCGCTTGGCGGCTATATTCCAGTCAGCCTTAGTGTCAGGGTCGCTGCCCGAATTCCTGACTACTGGAATAACTCACCTGCTCCATAAATCGGGTAGTACTGCGGAGCCCCAAAAACTATAGACCTATAACCTGTCTCCCGACAGTGTATAAAGTTCTTACATCCATTTTGAGAGCTAAAATTACCAAACACATTGATGACAATTCGATCATGTCCGCTTCTCAAAATGGATGTAGGAACGGGTCCCGCGGTACTAAGGAGCTGCTCCTCATTGATATGGCCATTAACCAACAGGTCCGGCGTTCCCGAAGGGATCTGTCGACATGTTGGATAGATTATAAGAAGGCCTACGACTCGGTGCCACATACATGGCTCATGAGGGTGCTAGAATTGTATAAAGTTGATGCAACTCTGCGCACCTTCCTGATGTCGTGTATGGGGCAATGGAGGACAGTCCTTCGCTATCCAGGATGTCGACATAACAAGAGGAATAGCGAACCGATACGGATAGAGCGTTTTTTTTTTCAGGGCGATAGTTTGAGTCCGCTTTGGTTCTGCTTAGCCTTGAATCCTCTAAGCACGCTGCTGGAGGATTCAGGTCTAGGCTTTTGCAACTGATGGAGCTACTGAAGGTAACAGAAACTTTCAGTAGCGCCATCAGGATGGAATTTGGTGTGGACAAATGTGCGGTCATGCATGTAAAGCGAGGTGGGATTGTGGAATCTGTGGGAACCCAGCTCTCAGATTCCATAAATCTTAGATCCCTCTCAGCAACTGAAACCTACAAGTATTTGGGTATGTCGGAAGCGCTGAGCATCAATGCTGTTGACGTGAAGCAATCGTTGAAGGAGCGTTTCTTTGGCCGCTTGAGAAAAGTATTTAATAGCCTTTTATCAGGCGGAAATAAGGTGCGTGCCTTCAATGGTTAGGTCATGCCGGTTTTGATGTACTCTTTCGGCGTACTCAAATGGACTCAAACAGAACTAGACGCCCTGGATAGAAAGGTCCGTACATTGTTGACGGCATATCGAATGTATCACCCACGTTCTTCGGTTATGAGACTGTATATCCCGCGGAGTTGTGGAGGTCGAGGCTTTTTAAACGCCAAGACTCTCCACAATCGCGAGATATGCAGTCTCAGGGAATATTTCCTAGAACCCGACGTGGGGATGCATCGAGATGTGGTGGCGATGGACAAGGCCCTCACCCCGCTCTCCTTGGCTAAAGAGAACTGGCGCAAACCTGCAGTGCTAGACACTAATGACCACAGGGAAGTATGGCAGAGTAAGGAGCTTCACGGACGCTTCTTCAGTGCCCTGCATGGACCTGATGTAGCCCATGCAGCGTCCGTAGCCTGGCTACGTTCCGGGGAACTCTTTGGAGAAACCGAAGGTTTTGTTTGTGCAATTATGGATGAAGTTATGATGACGAATAACTACCGGAAATTTATTGTGAAGGATGGCACGGTTGACATATGTCGGGCATGCCACCGTCCGGGCGAATCGATCCGTCACATTATCTCCGGGTATTCTCGTCTAGCTAACGGAGAATACTTGCATAGACACAATCTTGTAGCCAGGATTATCCATCAGCAACTTGCTCTGAAATACAGCCTTGTGGCATCGGAAGTGCCGTACTATAGGTATGTGCCCGACCCAGTTCTCGAAAATGGCAATATCACACTGTATTGGGATCAATCCATCATCACTGACAGGACTATTGTAGCCAATAAGCCTGATATAGTGGTGGTGGATCGATCAGAGCGGCGCGCAATGATTGTTGACATAACGGTTCCACATGACGAGAACCTCGTGAAAGCCGAGAAAGATAAGCAAATCAAGTATATTGACTTGGCTCGCGAGGTTGTCGACATGTGGCCTGTTGACTCAGCGATCATTGTGCCGATAGTCGTATCAGCCAATGGCCTAATTGCCAAGAGCCTCGACCAACATCTGATGAGGCTCTCGTTAGGCAGCTGGATCAAGGGCTTGATTCAGAGAGCGGTACTCCTGGACACGGCTCGTATCGTTAGGAGGTTCCTTTCTCTGGAGCCCTGACCGCCGGTAGCTTGGACCCTGTTCCCGATACCGGTGGGCTACAATTTTTTATATTTTTAAATGTTTTTTTTAAATTATTTATAAGGAATATTTAAAAATGTATTAAATTTGTATATAAAAATGAATAAAGGATATTAATAATATTATAATTACTCATAACCTTGAATATTTAATTTCATACTTCTTACTTCAAAAATGACGGAATCCACACATAAACTTTCAACCCTTAGCTAACCCTCTTAGGGGGTAGATTCTCAAAAACGCACAAATACGTATTTATTTATTTCTAACCAGAACCTGTGTGAATTTTTATGCGTTTATCTTAAAAAAATTACCGGTTTCCATACAAACTTTCATCCCCTAATTAACTCCCTTAGGGGTTGAATTTCGAAAAATCCTTCCTTATTCCTTGTCTACATTATAAAAGGAACCTCTGTGCAAAATTTCTGCTTTCTAGGTCCAAGGGTTTCGGCTGGGCGTTGATGAGTCAGTCAGTCAGGACTTCTCTTTTTATTTATATAGATAGATCACTAAAACTAACATGTTATTTATTACGTCTAATTCTTAGTAGAATTAAACGATTATTACCGTTGTCCACACCCTGCTTGTCCCCCCCGGGTAGACAATGTTACAACTTTTAAAAACGGCTAAAACTTTTTCGAACATATTTGGTTTTAATAGCTTAACGCCTTCTACCAGAGGTGGCCATTGTAAATGTTTAAAAAAGTTGTAGCCGTGGTGGCTACTGTGAAGTATTTCAAAAGTTGTGACACTGTCCTCTCGGGGTCAAAAATCAGGGGGTGGACCGCGGTAATAATCTAAATTAAACGATTTTATACTACAGTTTATACCAACATCTATTACTTACAGTCAAACCCAGCCTTCCCAGAATTTCGTAGCATTTTCAATACTACAAAAATGAGTCTCGAATTGAGCGCCAATCAGATCGCAGATTGAACTCATTTCTGTGTCTAATTCTCATTGGAATGAAATTATTGTACAGTTTATACCATCATCTTAAAGTCAAACCCTGCCTTCCCAGAACTTCGCAGCATTTTCTATACCACAAAAATGAGTCTCGAATTGAGCGCCAATCAGATCACAGATTGATCTCATTTCTGCGAGAACCTCATGTCAATCAGTGAGCTTACAGATTGATTGATATACTTTGTCCCAATACAAAGCACGATTTCTTCGAAACACTTTATTGATTCTCCTTATAAGCGACAACCTTACTGTCAATCAATGACATAATTACGAGTCAAAGCTTATAATACCTTCTACGGTAGTCGTTTCATATAAAGTCCTTTTATAATTATTCTACCTCCACCCTCGCAAAACTATAATAACAGTGACTTTTATGCCCATAGCTATAAGGTTGTTGTTGGAACGAAGTTCCTTATCGCGCATTGCGAAAGGGGTCTAGACGGAAAAAATTAAGACCAAAAAAGTTGTAACGACACTTTTTGCTATTGTTGTAAGCCGTGCGGCGTACAAGGACAAGGACAAGGACAGGGGGACAGGGACAGGGACAGGGACAGGGACAGGGACAAGGACAAGGACAAGGACAAGGACAGGGAGACAGGGACAGGGACAGGGGGACAGGGACAGGGACAGGGACAAGGACAAGGACAGGGAGACAGGGACAGGGACAAGGACAAGGACAAGGCAGGGACAGGGACAGGGACTGGGACAAGGTTAAGGACAGGGACATGGACAGGGACAGGGACTGGGTCAGGGACAGGGACAGGGGCAGGGATAGGGACAGGGACAGGTACAGGGACAAGGAGAGTGACAGGGACAAGGACAGGGGCAGGGACAGGGACAAGGACAAGGACAAGGACCGGGACAAGGACAAGGACAAGGACAGGGACAGGGACAATTGCTATAGTTGTAAGCCGTGCGGCGTGTGCGTGTTTCTCTGTCTGTCTCTCTCTCTCTCTGTCATAGAAAGCAAGCCAGTTAAAAGGAACTTCGTTCCATCTGGGTGTCCCTTAACACCTCTCAAGTTTTTTTTGTTACGTTACTATCACACTACTGATAAGACAACTTGCACGTCACTAACAAGACTGTCGTAACTGACAAGTCTGTCAAAATTTAAATCATAGTGATCTTTAGTTTAGTAACGATAAGGTTGCTTTTGGACTGTAACTGTGATAGGTAAAGTTTGTGTGAAAGGACT
Source organism: Cerastis rubricosa (assembly GCA_949152445.1). NCBI lineage: Eukaryota > Metazoa > Arthropoda > Insecta > Lepidoptera > Noctuidae > Cerastis > Cerastis rubricosa. The sequence continues at coordinate 7,235,272 of OX424542.1, read as the reverse complement.
GTAGTCGTTCCCTATAGAACTTTATACATATTAGTCTCAAAACCGTAAAGAGGTTGTTATAAAGGGCTATTATTTTTAATAATGTGCATTCAAGTTGATATATAAAATTGCTAATTCTTGATAGCCGCAGCAGGGCTGTACTAGAAACGTGGCCAATTAATTAAATTACGTTCTAAAATTGAAGTGCTGTATGTGAGTATGGAGAATTTCGTAAATTAATGAGCTCTCTCTTTTGTTTCTTAATAAGCGTTCCGAAAGACAAATTCTATGTTGAATTAACTTCGTAATGAACACGGGGAAAAGTCGTGCCAGTAATCAAAGGAAATGGGATGCTGTGATGAATGAATGAATAGCAAATATCACATGTAGGTAGCTAGTCGGTTGTGTAGGTACGAACTCATTTGAAAACAGAAATCGTCGCAGTGATGTTTGCTTGTTAGAGATCGGTATGAATACAGTATTTTTTTTTACAAGATATCACGAAAAAAAAAAAAATGGAGGAATACCAATATTGCGATGTGATTATAATTATAAATATCGTGGCGCCTTACAATCTCAAAGTAGGTAAGTACTCTTCTGTTAATTTAAAACGCATTCGAATTAAAACATATAATTATAATGCTCGTTTTCATTTACACTGAACGACACTTAAATGAATGCTTAACTGTTATTACACTGTAGGAATGTCAACTCCTAGGACAAGCATAAGTACTTATCATTAAATTGTATATCATCATCCGGACTGAAACTTTTTAAGGCTCTACTTATACAATAAGGGGATGTATGGTGGCACGTTCGTGTGTTCGCAGAAACATGACGCTCAAAGCAGTATGTCAGCAAATTGGAAGGGGTCCGAGGGGGCCAATGCCTGCCAGGGCTGCGGGACTGTTCGAAAGAGATACCGCGGCTCTGAAACACAAAGGGCTAAGAAGGAACATGGATGGGTTTTAGTCAGTACAAGTCTGACACTCCCTTCCGCTCCGCCCAGAGCAGGAGGTGTCATTTTGATGATGTTCCATCCATAAAAAGGGCGATGTGTGGCGTAATGCTAACAGATAAAATGAGAAGTGAGTATACAAGGAGAAGTCTGAAAGTAAGGACACGAGGAAGACCAAATAAACGATGGATGAACTGACAGAGTGTAAGATGAAATCATCATCATCATCATTTCAGCCATAAGACGTCCATTGCTAGACATAGGCTTCCCCCAAGTGTACATTAGAGGGGTTTTGCCATAATCGCCACGCTTGGCAGGCGGTTTGGCGATCGCAGTACGGTTGTCACAAAAGCACAAAGAACGCTGCGGCCCATTCTCTGGCAAGTCCCTTAATCGCCTCTTAGGAAACCCACGGGAAGATATATAGGATGGTGCCATTCTTTACGTCCGACACCATACGGAACAAAGAAAGAAAGAAATGGCTAGAAAGAAAGTGACTGCTGAGATGACAATAGTAAAGAAATATGGAAGAAGAAGAAAACACGCTGCGTCGACCCCAAATTCATTGGGATAAAGGCAGGAGATCATGCAGGTCATGTTGCTTCCATAGTAAAAAAATACCAATTCAACAATTATTGCCGATGAAAAATAAATTAATTAACTATTCAGGGTCTTTAAACAATGGGTGTGTAGGTGTAAACATTTAATTTAATTACTCAATTATTTCATGTGACATCATTGACATTGAAAATCGGGTCATGTGAGTCAGTGCATACCTTTATTATTATTATAATTGTGTTATTTTTAGTACATCAGGTAAACTAACTATAGGCGTCATCATCAAAAACAAATATTAGCTCATAAGGTTTTAAAAATAGGTGTAACAACTATTGAACATTTTTATTCAACATCGCGGTATCATTATCGTCTGATATTTTTTTTTATGTTTAACCCTCTGTTAAGAATATGAAACGTTTATAAAGTAATTATGAAGGAACCGATCACAAATCAATCAAATCAGTACCATTAACTCCACTGCTGCACATGGGCCTATCTCCAAATGCACCACAAGTGCCTACAACCTACTGCACTCCGCCTTCCGGTTCCAGTCTGTCCCATCCACCTTTATAGGCCTTTTTTTTTTTTAGGATCGGATATCATCAAATGACTTCTTCCGCTCTGGGCGGAGCGGAAGGGAGTGTCAGACTTGACTGACTAAAACCCATCCATGTTCCTTCTTAGCCCTTTGCGTTCCAGGGGCACGGTATCTCTATCGAACAACCCGCAGCCCTGGCAGGCATCGGCCCTCTCGGACCCCTTCCGATTTGCTGACATCTCCTTGAGGCGCGCGTGGAACACGAACGTGCCGTCGGCACGGTCTGTCGTCATAAGACGGACGGACGGTGAGCTAGCCCATTACTCACCGTCCACAGGCCCGCGCCTACGGTGGCCGGGGGCCACTGGTTGCACCCCGACGCCCGGGGCGTATGCCGCGGCGGCTGGGACGTGAGGTTCTCTCCCTCTCACGTTCCGCCACCTCCTTCGGCCTTTATAGGCCTTCGGTTTACATAGCTACAGTGTCTTTTTTTTTTGAATGGGAAAATCCTAATGGATAGTCTCCGTCGGGGGGCGAACGGCGGGTTATGTTGGACTCTAACCGACTAAAAACCCACTGTTCATACTACTACCATGTGCCGGGGGCCCGGGACATACAAGTACATTCACGCGCATCCCCGGCTTGTATCAGCCCGGGCCCCATCTACAAGTTACGTCGGTAACAGCAAATCTTTTCCGTAACTTCCTATATATTTTTGTAACCAAGAGAATTACTTTTGAAAGGAACGAAACCGTTTCAGTCTACTGTTGCCAGTTTGCGCAAAGTCATTCATATATGTATGGTGTCGGACGTAAAGAATAGCACCATCTCAAATCTTCCCGTGGGTGTCGTAAGAGGCGAGTAAGGGATTTGGCAGAGAACGGGCAGCAGCGTTCTCTGTGCTTTTGTAACAACCATACTGCGATCGCCAACCCGCCTGCCAAGCGTGGCGATTATGGCAAAACCCCCCAAAAATGTCAACTTGGCGTCACTTGGGGGAGGCCTATGTCCAGCAGTGGACGTCTTTTGGGCTGAAATGATGATGATGATGTAACGAATAGTTTGTATAACAGACAACTTCTGAATCAAGTCTGTGTACAGCCTATCAGAACAGGTATAATTTTCGTTCTTTTTTTTTCAATAATCGGATAACAGAAATCGAGTGTTCGTAACATACCTTATACCTTTTTGTCATTCTCTCTAAAATAATTCCCAATCATTATAATGATACAAATCCTCTATCTCCATGGGAGTAATTCAATAAACTCACAAACGTTTTCAAGAATATTTTTCCAAGACTTGTTATGTTCTACTCACAACTTAATCTTATTTGATTAGAGAAAAATTTGGAACCATTTGTATGACAGATATTCCACTTACATCTTACTCATACCCACACAACCACCTACCTTGAACAATCAAGATAATTTCTTCCCAAACTGTCTCAAACGTGTGCCCGTAATTTGATTAAAATACTTTCAATCGAGCCCGAAATTACTTTAATCAAGTATCGTAGGTGCCTGCCTTAATTCGTCGTAATTGTATTTTAAACCATAAATTTAATTAACCTGACATTCTTGACGTTTTGATAGAAGTTAATTTACGAAAATTACTATGGTTTTTGGAGAAAGTTTACTCGTAAATGATTTGAACGCTTTTAGATTCTTTCGTTTGGATATATATTATTAAATATTATTAAGATCGCCTTTATACACGCTGTTTATATTTCTATATGTTACGGTTTTGTATTTTTGTGTGTAACTACGATCAGAAACAAGACAACACACAATACTTCTTTAGTCCGGCCCTGTAAGACACTTGACATAACGTTCAATTTCATACCTTTACACACTCAACTTTAAGCTGATATTTAAGCAGACATAACTTGTAGATACTCATTGAATGTCCATTTATGAAATACACCTGATTTACATTCGATTAAAGTTCAGGTCTCCGACAGAGGCTGTCATTACTAGCCTGATTGCGTTCAAGATACCTTGCAGACGCGTTAATGAAAGGGTGTAAGTGCCATTCATCTGTCATTGCATTTTATGCCACAAACTCGTTGCAGGTCAGAATAAATTTGCCTTAACGGCTATTAAAGTGTCGCCCGAAGCGAGTTGTAGAGGTAACATGATTGGTCTGCAGGTTCATAACTTGATAGGCATAAAGTTAATTTTATTGATTACTGCTTCATTGATCTACGAGACGCAAGCGCAGGTTTAACGTGTCAGGATTTCATTACCCAGTGTATATTTTGCTCTATAAATAGCTAAAGGCGCATGACATCCCATATTTTGCACAGCAGTATTAATTGTCTATTACAAAAACGAATCATCGTTAAAAACAACCCTAGTTTTATGTTTCCATATTGTGTGGTCTGTATGTTAGAACAATTCTTATGTGTGGCCATACAAATATTGGTTTTGGAAACAGAGGTGCCAGATACAATCACTCTACCTCTGTGCCAGTGAACTAACGGTTATTGTTCATGTTGATAAGTTTGGTATGAAAGGTTTTTTTACATTCTGTTCTCTACGTCAGACCTGCTCACGTTTGACCTCTGACTCAATCAAATCAGCCTGTTGGTGTCCACTGCAGAACATAAAAGGTGTCTATAGACCCGTAACGAAGCTTAAATCCACTTACTCACACCTTCCAGCTATGAAGATATTGGAAGTCAAACTTCCAACTTTCTCACAAGTTTTATTTTTTCTGATTTAGTAATCTTTATGTTATTACATATGTAATAAAATATATTTTTTTCTAGTTGTAAAGGATACAACTTTACTTTAAATACCTCCATGACCCATTTACAGTAATCTTTATTTTATTACATAATTATGGTCTTGTAATAAAATTTTTTTTTTCAAATTTTTTTTTTCTAGTTTTGAAGTTTTTTTTTATGAATTGCATCTCGCAGTTCAACCTATGAGGTAGTCGTCTGCTTAACCGGACTATCCTGTGGTTGCCTTAAAAGTAAGGCCTCCAGCCAGGGCATACAAACTTACAAACTAAGCGACTACACGCTAAGGGCACCTCCTATTGGGTACGAGCCTCGGCTTAGGACGTCGCTGGGGGAGGACTGCATGGGGACAGGCTGGATCTGAATGGTATCATTATTTAGGGATTGATTTAAAACTACTGGCACAGCATCGCGGACTGGCTCGAGCGAGGGTCGGGGAGAGCTAGTTTTGAAGGTTACATCTTTACTTCAAGTACCTCCATGACCCGTTTACTATTGAATGCATTCATCAGCACAATGTTACATTGACTTTTACCCGTGAAACGTTATTTGTCACCGCAAATTAAAGTCTATTACCAGCAATAATTATTGCAAAGAGTTACTTAGCTTGATGTACAGAATGCTTGGTTGACGACTTTGTGAAAGGTTCGTTTACACCTTGTCATATGCCTCCTCGAAGCTGTACTTCAACAAGTCAAGTTCTTCAACTTTAGCATCCAGTCTATTCCAGCTACCTCTTTAATATTCTCGCTTCTCTTGCCGATACGCTCCAATCTAGGACTGATTTGCTCCATCGCTCATTTGGTTCTTCAATAGTTCTTACCACAGTCCAACCGTTAATGAAAATGCGGTCAATAATGATGCACACATAGCTTAGAGTATTCCAGGTGATAATATTTTCTTAGATGATGCATGACTGTTTAAAATTAATGAGATTGCTCACCACGGAGAGCGTAGATTAAAGCTTAAACTTAAATCCGAACTCATCAAGATAATCACACTTTAAAGTACATAATACGCATCCTTCCTTATAATTCTAAGTTTAACAAGCTACCTGCCTAGCTCAGTATAACCTGCTTAGACCGAGTTGCCAACTATATGACGTGTTAAGTCATATAACTACGTTATCCTTTAGAGATTCTCTCTGAAACGTTGCTAAACCTGTCCTAGTTCTAGATGTTTTAAAACTGTTTATGATGTGGATGCTACCGCCATTTAATAAGTGGAAGTGTGAGAAATGGAAAAGCTAGGTGGAGTTATTAATACGAAACAACCTAAATTTTTAGCTTATTATTTGTATATTAATAAAAATTAAATAAATTAATAAATTGTGTTTTATTTAAGGCAAAATACCCGTATACAACAATTAAAATAGTAAAAACAGTAAAGAAATTTTTTAACAGTAAAGAAATTTAAAAATCATATAAGTTTTATTGAAAAATCATTAAAAAACATTAAAATCATCTAAATCATTAAAACCATTAAAAACATTAAAACAATTAAAATAATCAGAATCATTAAATCAGCAAAAATCTCAAAAAAAAATATTCTAAAACTCATTCATAAAAATAAAATAAAATAATCCGTAAGTAAAAATAATAAAAAAAACATCAAAAATTTTGGTTTTTTCTATCTGTTTATTTTCGGTCATACTTTATTATTATCAGAGAATAACATTACAATCCAACAGGGCTATTCCAGAGATACGAGCCATCAAAAAAAAAAAGCTTTAGATTTCAAAAATAGAAATGAAACCCGTCAGAACATTACATGACCCACAAAAAAAAACAGCTTTAACTTGGAAGTAGCTCCTGTAACAAATAGCTCAGCCTTATAATTCTGAGTATTTCGTGCCTGATTTGCAAACACAATAAAAAGCTCAGACTTGTTGACGTGCAATATGAGCGACCCAACACTATTTATTTCATTCGCAAATTACTTCATAAGCTTGCATACATTACCTTCGTCATAATCACGTTACTAAGTAACCAGCACAACTTTGTTAAACTAATCTTACTTTTAACTTCACTTACGTCACCCTTTTAAAACCCTTTCAAACCATAGAGTTCGTATGCAGATCAACTTCTTTTCTGCCAAGCCTTGCTTTATTGCTCGTATTCGTCAAACCTCTTTAGTCTTTATTATGATCTCTTTAATGCTGTATTAAAGAGATCATAATAAAGACTAAAGAGCATAATTTCCTGCCATTTCTTTCGATCACTTGCATGTTGAATAATGTCTTGAACTTGCAGCGATATAAAATAGCCGCTTTAGCAGAATCAAATAGGACAATAATATAAATTACGTTACAATTCGTAAAATGATCACAAAGTGACAATTCGTAATATTAACCGCGTCTGTGACCATTTTTTAACGTGATTTGAATCTTTTTATCCTATTATGGTCTTATTCTTCTTCCTTGTGTGATCCTTGTTTGAATTGTTAGGATGAGGAGTTTGCTATCATTCGACCGAACAAAAAGTGTCTATTAAGCTCGATGTGTCCCCGATCTTCTACTTCCTGAAATTCTGCTTAGACTTAGGTCAACTAAAATTAAGTTGGGACATGTGATGTTAGAATTCTAATAGGCTCATGAGCCCATTAGAGTTCTACAAACTAGGCAGGGATGCAAACCGTCCATACGCGATTCCTTATGCATTCCGTCTGCACTTAAAACCAAAACAAAAACAACCCTTCACTCTCATGCAATAGAGTCGTTAAAACAGTTATGATCATAAACTAGTTAGAATAAACAGAAAGGCCTTCTAAAAATAAAAAATAAATCCATTCATTCATTCGTGTGCTACTCAGTCGTTGGGTTCCAGTACTCAGACAAATGCTAACACCGGAAAACTATTCTGGGTCGCGAATAAAGGTGACCCAGTTACAAATGATCTGGCCGCGGTGACACTCTTACCCTAACCAGAATAAAACACGGTATTAGGTTTTCCAGTTACTGTAAGCTGCTGGTTAAAATTCGACAGGTGTATCCATCGGTTTTTGAAAACGTTACTTTTTGTCTCTGAAGGTGTTTTATGTAGGTAGCTATCATTTGTTGGATACATAGAATCAGATATCATCTGATCGCATGTCCCAGCAGTGGGAACATTATAGGCTGATGATGATGATAATGATGATGATGAGATATCATCTGGGATATCGAAACCATTAAATGTTCAGAAACAGAACATATAATCCAATAACACTAAGGGCCACACACTTTGCCCACTAAATCATGCAATCAGAATAAAAAAACTGCGTTCAAAAGCAGTCAGTGTTATTCGTTGTTTTTTTTTTACATCTGTTTGCTCTTGGCTCTAGTATAGGTCAGAGATGAACAGAGACAAAGTCGACGATGGTACGAGCTTACCCAGAAGAAGCCTATATTAAAAGTTTGTTACAATGCTAACACCAAAAGCAGTTTAGATGTTCTGATCGCGACTAGTAGTCAGAAATCGGCCCGATAACTCAGTTCAAACAACAACAACTTCAGAAACTGGGATATGAGGTTGTATGATTTGGTATCGCATATTTTTACAATGTGCAAGAAAAAGAAAACACGTCATTCGTAATACGAACTCGGATATTTGCAGTGACCGTGGTATTAGCGGTCGCAAAAGTCACCCTCGTAAATGAAAACACTGTTGTACGCGCATGCACATTCAAGGTGTACTAACTTTTATTAGACGTTTTTATGCGACAGCCCTAATGAGTACAGTCGTGAACACTTTACGTTGTGCCGTCATACGGTCGTGTTATGGCTAATTACGGGCCTAAGTATAGAAAAAGCTATCGTAAAAGCTTAGGAACACGACTTTCTGTATGCCAATCAACAGTTTGGTAGATTTTGCCCTGACACAAGTAGTTTATACGTGGGACACTCAGAAAGTTTTGCGAAACTAAAAAAAATTGTTCAATACGTACATATATTTTTATTAAATCTTTTCAAAGTACTTTCCACCAGCCTCTATACAAAGATTCATGCGCCTAAACCAGTTTTCAAAACACTTTTTCCAGTCCGCCGCAGACACCTCGTTTACAGCCTGCTCGAACCCAGCCAGCGCATCTTCCGGCGACGAAAATTGTATCCCTTTGAGCTGATTTTTTATTTTTGGGAATAAAAAGAAGTCACACGGTGCTAGATCAGGGCTGTAAGGAGGGTGACCCAGGAGTTTGACTGGCGTGCTGTCCAGGAAGTCCCTCGTTTTGAGTGCGGTGTGCGCAGGTGCATTGTCGTGGTGGAGCAGTAGCCCGCGGAGCCCTGTGTTTGGTCGCTTGTTGCTTATAACAGAGAAAACTTCTGGCAAACATTTGGAAGTATACCATTCGGCATTAATGCTTCTTTGATCCCGTAAGGGAATTGATACCAAGTGGCCAGTCAAATTAAAAAAGCTAGCGATCAAAATCTTACCCCCGCTTCTAGATCGCTTCACTTTGGTAGGCGTTGGCTCATTTTGAAACACCCAAACAGTCGACTGGCGCTTGGTTTCTGGGTCGTATTGATAAATCCAGGACTCATCACCTGTAACGATGTCGTAAACACGCCGAGACGAGCCTGCTTCAAATTTGTTAAGCATATCACGGCACCATTCCACCCGGGCCTGCTTCTGAGCATCGGTGAGGTTGTGCGGCACCCAGCGTGATACTATCCTCCTCACGCGAAGATGGCTGTGTAGAATCTCGTGAACGCTTCCCGATCCAATCTTCAATATGTGTTGAATCTCCTGATATGTAATTCGCCTATTGTCTTGGATTAAATTTTTCACTGCTAGCACGTTTTCTTCGGTAACAGCCGTCAAAGGGCGACCGCTTCTTTCGTCATCCCCCAAAGTTGGTCGACCGCGCTTGAATTCGTTATACCAACGATACACGGTTGCCTTGGAAGGGCCTTCATCCATGAATGCCATTTGAAGTCTATCGTACGATTCATCCGGTTTCAGGCGACACTTGAAATCGTATAAAATCATAGCTCTAAAATGTTCCCGGCGCAGATCCATATTTCAGTGAGACACAATACTTTGAATTAACTCGCAAAAAATGTGGAGGGAAATTTTGAAATTGGAACTTACTTATTTTTACTTATAAATAATCATATTTTCGAAAAACATAATAACTGGCCAGTCTCCCATATATAAAAACTTTTTTTCGCAATACTTTCTGAGGGGCCTGGTATTTGACAGCGCCTAGTATTTACTGAAGACCTCGATTTTTCAATAGTACCTAAGTGACAACATTATTCGAAAGCTCTTTTATTTTGATTGGCTAGTGTGATTTGTGCCATAAAAATGGTTAGCTTTCTCAAAGCTACATTGCTTTTAACGTATTTATTATTATTTATTTCGTCTATCTCATTAGAATGACATATCACAGGTAAACGACTACGACGACTAGCGTTTGGTTTGAGTTGAAGATAGGTGTTTAGGTGAGGGCTGTCAACAATAGTGCCTAATATATTTAAAGTTACTCAAAAGCATATTTTTTTAAACATAACGCTAGAGTTATGTTATGAGTTATGTTATTAGTTTTTTGCATTAATAGCATTAATTTTAAAGCTGAGCTAAGAAATTCTACAAAAAAAGCTTAAATCAAGATCCTATTTTATAAAACGCAATCAATTAATCAAACACATTTGTTTGAACGTCAACCCAAACGTTTACACAACCACTTACAGCACATCCCAAGCTTGTTGCATTTCAGGCGACGCGGACGTGCAACCGCACGTATTGTCTCGAGCAGTCGAGCTATAAGTGCCTCTAGATGGCTCGAGCTATAGCCCGAGATGGCTCGAGCCCGTACAAAATACAGACGGCTAATTGCGAAGCCGCGAGGCCAAGCTACCAGGCCGAGGCCACGACTATTGACATAGAGATTCCTAGTGTTGAGCTAAGATTGTAAGCGTCTTTGAACTTGTGAACATTTTCACCTCGTTCTTGGAAGTACAGCTTGTACGAATGTTGGAAGATTTCGAGTTTGGGTTTCTTTATTAATGAGGTACTATTTAATGAGGTCCTATTTAATGAGGTCCATTTGAATGAGGTACTAATATTCATCAACGGTTTAGCGATGTTTATTGTGCAGAGTTACCTTCCGCCAAATTACGATGGTGTAACTAGTGAGGTTCGAACAAACGACCTGACTCATCAAGCTGTTATTTTAGCTATTGTAATCAAATCATAGCGTTAAAGCATATTTATCAATAAAAGCACGAAATTTGGGTGTCATAGTGTTACCTTTCAGAGGTTAAAAGCGTCATGATATTATGTTTGAGTGTGTTATTTTCTGTGTACCACTGTCACTTGTCGTTCACAAAGATTCTGTCCAAAACATAATGGAAAATCAAATAAAATATTCTTAAGTCTATGTTAACCAATAATTTGATCAAATCATTTATCAAAATAAATTTAAAAAAATCTCAAAACATGGTACAATATTATAAAGCTAGTAACAAAAAAACAATGAGCTTTTAGCTTAAATTTTATAAATTCCCTGGACTCCACACACGGAAAAGTAGTTTCGTGGGGTCCAGTCTCTCCCCAAGAAACGCTAATTTTGATAAAACTAAAACTTTGTAGTACTACTAATCGTTCTACAGATTTGTTATTTCCTAAACAAATTCCAAAAGCATTTACACAGTTTTGCGTAAACTTTTAGAACCAACGTGTCTACGACTTTCTGTAACTAGTCTTTATACTTTTACATCGTTGTGGTACTTTTCTCCTTTCGTAAATATTTAAACAGATACAGAATCAAGACTAATAAAAATTCAGGTAGTTTGTTTTTGCGGGCCCTAATGATCTTTTTCGGTCTGGATTTAAAGCTAATTTAAAATAAGAAATAAAGAAGTCTGGATGGGCGTCGCTCAGATTTATTTTTTTCTTCCAGGATTTGTTTGTCTTACGTTTTTTGTGATTATCTTTGTGAACGTGAATAAAATTGTAAAGATACGTTTCTTGTTTGAATAAGGAGACGCTCCTTTTATGTATAGAATTTACAAGGACTTGTACTCAATAGAAATGCTAATCACAGAATGGGATAGTTTCTATCTACTAATTTTATTTCTAACCTGTTATAACCATATAATTATTTATTTTTACCTATAGCGTCATACTTGTTATATCTAGTTTAAAATCAAACACTACGTTGACAACAAGTATCTAAAATACTAATAAAAATATGTAAAAGTATCAAAATAGGAAAAGAATAACACAGGGTCAATATGAAAAGTGCCCAGAAGGCTGGCAGCATTGTCACAAAGTTATTGAATATAATTACAAAACGTATCCACAAAAACAAAACAAATTAATCGACTTACTAAAACGTCTTCAAAGGATCTTTTGCCTGTACCATCACTCATTAAAGACGTTATCAAGTACATATATGTATATCGTTCAATACACAAGACTTCAATCGCGGCACGTTCCCAAAATACCGCTTACAACAAAGCTCACTCCCGATTGTATTAATTATATATGAAAGCACGTGAAACGAAATGAACACCGTACGACGTTACGTCATCCATACAAATACTTACACACATCTCAATTAAATACCTGCCCCGTCGCAGCCCTCATCAAACCTCATACGAATATCTAATTTAATTTAACATGAAAGCAATTTCATGTAAAATATAAGCTCACGTATAAGTCAATACACGTTGATAAAATCGACTGGGAAAATGCCACAGTATATAATGTCCCAAAGCCATTTCCGCGAAAATTTTCAGCGTACCAAGAACTGTCGAATGAGAGATGGTACTCTGTGTCAAGAAATATGATATTACACCTCTGAGTAAATTGAACGCTAACGACTTCATTGAAGATAAGACATTGACGTTGTTACTAATTTTGACATTCGTACCACGTCTTAATTAAATGCGGGTGTAGTTAGGAACGCCAGTGATTTTCGTATAGCCTTTGGTATTATGTATTCCTGGTACAGAGATTGTAATTATAGTTACTAGAGAAAGATTTTAATGGATTTCGATTTAAGATATCGTTTAGTTTTATTTAAAATTTCAATTTGGTTCACAGTGTGTAATTTTAATTCGAGTAACACGACATATTAATAACATTTTAATTTTTTTATTCAGAAAATAAATTTATTTAATAATTTAAATAACACATACATTACAAGGATTAACAAACTATTTTTTTTTATTGTGCCCAATAGACTGGCAGCATTGCCACGTTGTATGGCAATACTTAGCCTCTGGCCAAAGTAAAAGCCAGCCCTTGGGTCACGAGAAGCGTCAATATATTCTTTGGGATAAAAATATAAGTTTTTTTATTACATGCGTAATTACGTAACGGAACGTTTAAGAATAACAATTGTTGACGCTCCGTGTATGGCACGCGACGTGGATACACGCTAGTGAGCATAGTCTCATACTTTCAAAAAAAGAATAATATATAGAGTTTAACCGCGTATGGTGACCGTTCTAACCACGTTACTATCGGGTCTGTATGAACACTGTATCTGTTGATACGTTGTATTATGTTTCTTTGCGTATCTGAAATGTTCATAGCGCGGACATGGTAAGTTACGGTGTAGCGAGCAGATTCCTTTATTCTCGTTGCAAAAAGGTTGGTAGGCGATTATTGCATAGGTTGCAGTCAGAGGTAATATAGCTGAAAACCGACCTGTATAGGTTAAAGGAGCTCGTGGCTAAATAATAACAGCCGCTCAGGTTGATCTTTAAGGTTAAGCCGTGTTTGCCGAGGTTGGTCGGGGTTGGGTGACCATAATTACATAACGAGTTTCCTCTGTGCCTCGGAAAGCACGTTAAGCCTATGGTCCCGGCTGTCTGCAGATCTTTGACAGTCGTTAAGAGTAGTCGGAAGAAAAAAAGTCTGACATCCAGTCTTACCAAAGGGTATCGCATTACCCAGTTACTGGGTTATGGAGGTCAGATAGGCAGTAGCTTCATGTAAAATACTGGTACTCAGCTGAATCCGGTTAGACTGGAAGCCGACCCTAAGATAGTTTGGGAAAAAGGCTAGGCAGTTGATGATGAGCTTTTGTTATAAAAAGTCATTACTTCTCTATTACTCGTCAATCTCAGCAGTCCCTTTTTATCCATGTCATCCTTATCACAGTCCATCCATCGTTTCTTTGGGCTTCCTCTACTTTTCCATCTACATTTAGAGCAAATCCACAAGATCGAGACCAAGTAAAATAAGTATAAATTGTACATTTTGCATTTCGCCTCAACCGGTAGCAGCTACATGCTGCGATAATTATGCATCAGGCAATTGATGAGACCTGAGTAGGTTACACCACTTACTAAATCTACAAATAGATCTTATTTCATTCACTTACAATAAAAATAAATGTTCAACAAAAATGTTCATTGAATTGACCAGTTGTTTTATTTCATAGTCTAAAAGACATAAATCATTTTGACAGCTGAACAGCTGTATATTTTTCAAATACTTCGGTCTTGATAAAAACGTTGAAAACTTCCTGCGATAAATTTTTCAGACACTCTTTAGCTCGTAAAATTGTTATGATCAACACTAATTCTAGACCGGAATAATGTATTATTTATGTAGACAGACAACTGTATTAATTCGGTAACTTTATTAGATAATTATAAGGTGCCCTTCATTTTAGGAGGCAATCCATTTAAAATGTTTCGTTGGATTTGAACTACTTTATTTTGTTTTTGTTATATTGAACGCCCACTTTTTTGTTGTGAACATGCGTGGGAAAAATAATTATCTTAGATTAGATTAAATAAGTAGGTACAATTCTGTCCCTTTTTTTTTTGAATGGCATCTCGCAGTTCGACCTAGGAGGTTGTCGTCTGCTTAACCGGACTATCTTGTGGTTGCCTTGAGTGTAAGGCCTCCAGCCAGGGCATAAAACTACTTACAAACTAAGCGACTACACGCTAAGGGCACCCTCTGTGGGGTACGAGCCTCGGCTTACGGCGTATTCTGTCATCCTCGAAGCGAAAGGTCAGTTATGTTTAATTTCTTACAATACTAGATTTTGCCTGCGGTATAATCCGTGTTTTCGTCGTTAATTTTACGTTTTAATTAGGCGGGTAAAAAGTGACCTACCGCCAGGTCTGGGTCTATTCGTGGAGATAGACCCAGACCTGGGTGTGGACCTAGGTCATGTTCTACCTGTATTCTTACACAACAAAACATCACGCCGGAAATCCGCGAAGGGTTAGGCAGTGTTGAACCGAATACCTCACCCACATTTCACCAGTTATGTTTTAAGTCCCATGTAATTGGTAGCGAGCCTATTGCCATCAACCGGGCACAAATCTAGACGCCGTGGCTGCTACCGAGATATTCCTGATGGAAAAACCCAATAAGACTTTGCCCGACTCGGGAATCGAACCCAGGACCTCATGCTCAGCACTCGCTACCATTCGGCCACTCGACTAAGAAGGCAGTCTTAATATTGTATTGAAAATCGATTGGACAGGTGAGCACTGGCGCACTTATCGACTGACTTATTGAATTGACCGCGGCAAACGAACGCTTTCGCAAGGCTAGTATTAGATCATGATTTAGTTCGAGGTATAAAATTGTATTCCGATTTGTTACAAGGTGTGTTGTAAGTCTTAAAGTCACCCAAAGGGCAATGGAGAGGGCTATGCTCGGAGTTTCCTTGCATGATCAAATCAGAAATGAGGACATCCGCAAGAAAACTAAGGTTACCGACGTAGCCCGAAGAATTGCCAAACTTAAGTGGCAGTGGGCAGGGCACATTGCTCGCAGAACGGATAGCCGATGAGGAAGAAAAGTTCTGGAAAGGCGACCGCGAACCCGAAGACGATGCGTTGGAAGGCCTCCCACTGGGTGGACCGATGACCTGGTGAAGGTTGCGGGGATCCGCTGGATGCGAGTCGCACGGGACCGGTCAATGTGGCGACACTTGGTGGAGGCCTATGTCCAGCAGTGGACGTCTTTCGGCTGAAATGATGATGATGATGATAAGGTGTGGTTGGGATTGTTGGAACTACAAGAACGGAGAGAAAAAGAAGAAGGGGTTGTACACCGAGTGATAAACTAATCATGTAAGTTTTCTTAAAGTGGAAGCGCTAGAGTAGCCCGTGAAATTCAAAGTTTCAAAAACTCAAAAACATTTTCCACTACCGGGGGAACTGAAACCGAGAACTCATGCTCAGCCGTCGCGCTAGCAATCAGAAGACCAAATGATACAAAAGCCATATAATAAACCTGATAGTAAAACAATAATTTACCATTAAAACCACATCGTTACGACGAAGAGACCATCAAAGTAACGAAGTTTACGTTGTGAAGTTAATTTTGTTTGCTTTCGGCATTTTAAAATAAACAATGAAATTACATTAAGTTTTGATGAATGAGTAAATTGACAAAATATTTTAGGGTAACTGAATAAATATTTATTCGAAAATTGTAGTTAAAGGTGAATTTTGTAGTTTATAGTGAACCTTCGTCTAAAGAGCAAGCTGTATCACTAAACGTCCTACAATAAAAAAAAATGTGCATGTCAGATCCGACATGTGACTGGAGTTACTCCTTAAAACCATAAATCATTAAAACTCCACGAATTGACGATTGATATTTTACATGGTATACTGAATACTATAGTCAAATTATAAAAACAGTGGTCATGCTATAGCCCCCAGTGCCCCCACCACGCTTTCCGCTTATGAGAAGGACAGAGGGTCAATGTGTACTTGGCACTGAGGTCACAATCCAACCGACAGTTCAGTCACAAGGCCTAATAACTTGTGAAATTATTGTAATTCTCTATGAAGAAGAATGGGCAGAAAACTCCTATATGTGTAGATATTACAACTGAAATTGAAGTTTATATTATAACCAACTCAAAAAATTAAAGCAAACAACGAAATTATAATTTGAATAATGTGTTCCGAAGATACCACGATCATTCTGAAGTAGGTAGTCTTCTTAGAAAAAGGAACAAATATTGTGACGTGTTTCTGTCTCTGATTATTTAATTACTAACATAATTTTAAGTGTACTCACTAACCAAATTATGTATAATTGAGTCTGAATTAAATGAATTGAAAGCCGATCCCAAGATAGTCTGGTAAAAGGCTAGGCAGATGATGATGAATTAAATGAATTTAATTGAATTAAAACTGAACGCCTAGTCTAAAAAAAAAACCAGCTTAACATAATAGCCTAACTCCGCGAACCAACCCGCATATTTATCTCCCCTGTCCCTTCTAAGTACTGTCCGTCTTAACAAACAACTAAGGCGACGTTGTTCTAGTACTTAGCCGAAATAAACACATTTGTCTTGGTCTAAACCCCGAAACCCTTTGCGTGACACGCTAGCCGAGTCGGCTATGTGGCCACGTCAGCTGTGTTGTGACGTTTATTTATAGCCGTTATATAACACCCTGTATAGTACAGTCTGGGACAGTTAAATTGTGTTGTAAAGGATCGCTGTTTTTGTAAGTTATGCTAATGTAACCTTTTGGTTTTCGTCGATGTTTTATATTTATGAGTTCAAATAAATCATTCATTCATTCATTCATCATTTCAGCCCAAAAGACGTCCACTGCCAGCAGTGGACGTCTTTTGGGCTGAACTTTTGGCTTTTGGGCTGGGTCTTTCGACTCCCCAAAATGTCAATGTTGCGACACTTGGGGAGGCCTATGTCCAGACATAGTCCTCTCCAAGTGTCGCAACATTGACATTTTGGGGGGTTTTGCCATAATCGCCACGCTTGGCAGGCGGGTTCAAATAAATACTGTCTGTAAATATATAATGTGGGTAAATAAAATGAAATAAACAAATACATGTATTGTATAGTTTGCCAGAACACATAAAGTTATGATTCTCATACCCTTACACAAATGTATTTGGTATAGAGAGTACTCTATTAGTCGTTATCTTAAGAGTTACCCATTTTCTAGCCATATAATCTGTCACACCGTCCATCCATCGTTTTTTTTGGTCTTCCTCTTCTTTAATAGCGATCCACATTCTTAACATCAAACAAAAAAGGACGTTCAGTTTCTAAGTACGTAAGCCGCACTTTGGAAAGCGTCAAAAATATAGGCTAATGGAAATCAGGGCAATGTTTTTTTCTTTCTAAAATTAACTTCAATCTTTGAAGTTCTACTTGTCATATGATGTTATTAACACCCCCAAAAATTGGCTAGTCCCTGGACAAAAATAATTTCACAATATCCCCATCACAACACGTTAGCCCAATATCACTGACATCGAGTGTACCCAAGCAATCGCTTTGGAACCACAAACTATTTCAATTCCAAAAGTTTCCACCCCCATTTTTCATTCCTTTAGGGATTAGAAGCTTTGGGAAGTGTCAACTGTCCTACTAAAAGGTTAACAGTGTGAACGTTTGTAGTTAGTTCCTTGATAGATGTTGGCTAATTCAATAGGTACGTTGTTGAGAGGGTGTGTGGCGATAGTCAATTATTTTAATTTGGAGCAGTAAGTTTCCTTTATTTCTGGGGGAAGGTTTTTATTTTTAAAGTAGATTTGGTGACAGGCATATGTATAAACTTTCTAACTACTGGCTACTGGCCAAGAGGTGATTGACTCAATTCCCGTGCTGGGCAAAATGTTATTGGTTTTTCCATCAGGAATTTCTTAGTAGCACTAGCAGCTATGGAGTCTGGATGGCCATCGGCTCGCCCCTTTTTAGATGGGACTTTAACATAACTGGCGATATGTGGATGTTCTATTAGGAACATCTGTGTCTAACCGTTCGGGCGTTAAAGGCGTGATGTAATTTTATAAGAACTGGCATGTGATAGTTTCACAATATGCCAGTTCTTATAAAATTACAGTAAGGATACTTAGATAATAAGCACTTACATAATAAGCTACTTAGTAGGTAGGTCCTAGGTATCTTAAACGCTCTGAAAGTTATCATCTGCCGAGCATATTTCCAACTAGGTTGGGAAGGTCTTCTAGTCCAGCCGGATGCAGCTGAATACCAGTATTTTATACTATATAATATTACAGGGAACGCTTGCCTTTCTAGCCTCTACATCCCAGTTAGTACTAGATAATAAGATACCCATTGGTAAGACCAGTTGTCACTTGTCAGACTTTTGGGCCACTGACTACCTGTCACAACTGTCGAAAATCTACAAATGGCAGTCGGGACTAACGGCTTGACGTGCTCTTAAAGTCATCAACTGCCTAGCCTTTTCCCAAACATGTTGGGGTCGGCTTCCAGTCTAACCGGATGCAGCTGAGTACCAGTATTTTACATGGAGCGACTGCCTATCTGGCCTCCACAACCCAATTAGTACTGGGTATTACGATACCCCTTGGTAAAAGGGGTTGTCGGACTTTCGGGCCACAGACTACCTTTAATGTCTGTCAAAGAACTACAAATGACAGCTGGGACCAACAGCTTAACGTGCTTTCCGAGGCACGGCAGAAACTCGGTATGTAATGATGTTCTCCCATCCACGGACCAACCTAGGCAAGCGCGATTTAAGCTGAAGATCGACCAGAGCGGCTGTAATTATATAGCCATTGGCTCCTCCAAAGTGCTTTGAAAGTAAAATCTAGAAATAATAAATAGACTTTGAAAAGATTGTGTCTGAAACAAAATATTTATGTTAGTTTTCTTTCATTTCAGATATATTGCAATAACTGCAATCGTAGTATGCAAGGATACTGACGCTTATGGCGGTAAGTTATTTTCTTTACAAATTATTGACAAAGTCGGCTTTGGTATAATTATGGCCGCATGCATAACCATAGATATAATATTTCTATGGTAGCGATTTTTTTATTACATGGACATAAAAGCTCTTTCTGAATGACTTAAGCCGATTCTGCATAGAAAAACAATATGGCCGAATGGATTTCGAAAACCGTCTGCCAAAGCAGCCAAAGCTTATAAGTTATGTACTTACTCATTGTCTGATAAGATGACGTGTAATAGAAAAGTATGGAAGAAAAAGACATGCTGCGCCGACCCCAAATGAATTGGGAAAAGGGCAAGAGAATTATGATGATTACTCATTGCTGAAATTCGCGTGTTGTTAACACACCTTTAAAATTTCTATTCCATCGTCTGTTGTTTTAAACTGTACTAACAGAAAGGCTGGAAAGTAAATTAAGTAAGACAATACCAAGAGTTCTTTATGTTGACTGAGATACTGTATTTTATGCCAATTGCCACCAAAAAGCTCCCGTGACGGTCACCATTAGTGTTTGATCAAGATTAGTGTAAACGCCAGTCTGCTTTGAAGGAGCGTCTTTGTGCTTCCTTCAAACGATTCAAGTATAAACTAGTAGAGTTTATTTTTTTCTAAGTTTGTACACAAGCTGGGACAAAACTTACCATCACTCATCATCAGACACTGGTACTTAAAATCTTATCGATAAAGTTGTAAAAAATGTTTTGAGATTTAAACACAAGAAAAATTTATTGTAGGATCAAAAGACAATTTTGTGTTCGTTCTTAACAGCGTATGTATAGATTAAACGTTGCCTAATAGACCAAGAGCCCGCGACGATCAGACCTTCGTTATTTTATAAAACTAAAGTTTCTCTGTGCATGCTGTGTAAGTAAAGGAGTTCACCAATGTGATACTTTTGAAGTCCATAATTTATTTCACATAATCTGTGTACATCTTTTGTTGGAGATCCATTAAATAAATAAATTAATACAGGTAGGTACGAATGATCCCCGACTATGAAGTTTGGATAACTGTTGCTTTGAAAGGTAACAGGCAGCAAAGGTTTATAGAATTGCTCCCCAAATTCGTTCGAATGTATAAAGCTCAGTTTTTAGATATTTTATTTGGAACAATTTTATAAACCATCTTGTCCATTGTCAGACACTTGGTACAGTTGCAACCCAAATTAAAATAATATTTTCGTTATAGTTTAAAACCTGAATCTTACATATGTTACTTGAGGAACTATCAAAAGATGTTTTCTCAGTTATCAGACAGTTTCGATGGTTCTTACATCTTGTCAGACACATTAAGTCTACCGTAGGTGCGAGCGCGAGGTCATAATGCAAATGAAAGTAGCGTGTTCGGTTTATTGCGACCTTAATTTTTTAGTTTAAAAATTAGGGACAGACACAGAGAAACTTTCAGGTTTTATAAAATAACGAAGGTCTGATCGTCGCCGGCTCTTGCTCTATAATAATACTGATGCCAGTGATTGACTAATCTCATCAGTTTAAACGAAGCACAACTTGTAGATGGGGTGTTACTAATTCACCTATTTGTTTGCTTCCACTTTGACAAATAGCCATAGATAGGAAATTCGTGTTAACTAAGATGTTTATGGTTTAAATTCTACCTTCGTTGTGACTATTCAACCACGTATATATAAAACACAAAAAAGAAACATGAAAGTGTTAAAAATTATTTGATATCGTATCTTTCAATGTCAAAGTCAAAATTTACAACATGCTTTTTTAAAATAAATACAATTGAACACAACATCGAACTTAATAACTTATTGATTATTTTATTTACTTCATAAACGGACATTTAAAATATGTCAAGCTTTGCCATGATACTTGACTAAGACTTGGACTTTATAAAAGAGATACCGCGTAAAACCCACATACAAACTGTACCTACTGTTTTGACAGACGAATATCAAAAAAAAAAAAAACTGTTAATTCACTGGCGGGTGCACTTGTCTTGGCTTCCTCAATTTGATATCACTTTTATTTTCTAAATTCAACTTTTTTTTCCAGATGTAAGACATAGAATACTACAACCATCGGATGATATAGAAATGGTGGAAGATTCCCAAACTCCTGGCATGACATCATACAGGTTTACCAGTGGAGAACCTGTGCCTGTGGATCCCTCTGCTACGACCCTTGTCGACTTAAACTTATCGGCCCCATTTATAGTTACGGCAATTTTTAAATCAGAATCTGCCCAGGCATCATGTCTATTCTCCATAACCCAAAACGATCGTACAGTCTTGAGTCTTTGCATACAAGCTGCTGGGCCGAACATTACAAGAGTTACTTTAAATACTGAATTGTATTCGCCACCAAATTCAATTAATTCTTTATTGAATGAGAATTTTAAAAACAAATGGTTTAAACTTGTTGTGTATGTCAGAGATGGTATAGCAGACATCTACGTGAACTGTAGTAAGCAACCTGGAACGTTGACTCTGGTGAAAGGTGCAGACATGGTTCTTACCAAAGATGTGAAGATCGAACTGGCTCATTGGCAAGGCGTTGTGTTCCAGGTGAGTTATTAAATTTTATTCTAGCTCTTAGTGTTTTATCAGAATATAATGTCTTTGTAACCATTAAGGATGTAATATAATTCATCTACGTAACTGCCGGTATCTTTTAGTGCTACTTGACCAATTCTATCTTTCAGATGAATTTTCAGATTTTTTGCAATTTGTAACTGAGTAAACTTTTAAGTAAATATTTACTTCAATGGAAACTGTTTTTTTTTTCAAATAATTGTGTTACTATCCTAACGATAGAGAGATAGAGAATTTCTTCTCGTTAAACACAGTTTTTTTACTGTAATTTTCTCGGCACTCAAAATTGTCACGTGACGCGCTCAACCGCTCCCGCGCACTTAGAATTTTTTGTCACGCAAGGTCCCCGTGCCACTTCCCATTTAAAGCTTATAATCTCGTAAACTACTGCAGCTACACCAAAAGAAAAACATGAATGAAACTAAACAGAATCTATATATGTTAAAACGAATTACAACAACTAAATATAAGTACTTAGAAAAAAATGAGAACTTGAGAATATGTGTTGAATGTCAGTTTCTCCAATAAGAATGTCAAGCTTTACCAATAAGAATTGAAGTTAGTGTCAATAAAACCTATTTATAATGAAACTAGACTATATAAGCTTTGTTTTAATACCCATATGGCACTTCCTGAGAAAATGACGAAGTTTTCGGCACTTCCTGAGTAGCACAATATACCAATTAACCCTGCTCTCATTCGATTCGATGCCGCCAGATTTTGTCATGATTTCGTAAAAAAAACATTATTTTTTCGTTTTTTTAACTGATTGAGTGTGTAAAGACACTAATAATTAGCATATTGAACTAATTTTCATATTACGAGCACTATTTTAACTATTTATGCAATAAATCATAAAAAATGATTACGAAAATTTTCATGCTCAACATGGCGCCATTTTTCATTTTGATATTATAGTTAAATACAATATTATACAATACCATAAAATACCTACAATACATACCTACAATATTTTTAGATATTCGTAAAGTTTGATTAATGAGGTTTATTTTGATGTATAACACTATATACATTGGGTAATAAATAAAGTAATACTCACGTTTTAAAACCAGGGAACTTATATCACAACACCACAACACGGTGAAACTTGACACCGGACGTTTAAAAATTTTTTGACGTTTAATTTAGTACTGCTTGGATACTCGGTCTTTTTGGCAATCAACGCGGTATTTAATATTGTAACACAGACGCAAAAAAAAACCTAATATTCTCGAAAACGGATTTTTTAGAGCGTTTTTTGTGGAACACTTCTACGAGGCAATAAATGTTGCCGGAGCGGTTATCCGAAGGCCCTTTTTTGTGTCCTAGCCAAAGAGCAGAAGAGAGAGAGTTTACATCTTACAGCATTTCATACAAACTTTCAAGTCTATATTTTACGAAATGACTGAACCGATTTAAATGAAACTTACATACGCCTAAGTAGGATACATAGGTCTAAAAAGTTACTTAAAACATTTTGGTTGAGTCATTTGGGAAAATAAGGACTTGAAAGTTTGTATGAAATTTCGTGAGGCGTAAACGCTCTTAAGTTATTTTTACAAAGTGGTTTTATAAGCTATCATTTATGTCTGTCTTCGCACTATCAATGGGGTCAGAGTTTCCTTGCTGTCATAATAATCATAATTTATTATACATAAATAAAAGTGACTAACAAGAGGCGGAAGTTCAGATTTGTGATAAATATGATATATGTAGTGCTAGATAAGTCAAATAGGTCGCACTAGGCATTGTACCTTATGTCTAACAAGGTTTTAGGAGTATGAGGAATTAATTTCTTTTTGTATTTTTATCTTTTCTTTTCATTTTGATATTAATTGCACACATATATTAAGTCGAAGCAGAGTCACCTAACACAAGCTTCTCCTTGCTTGAAAGGTGATCTCCAATCATGTCTGTAAAAGCATGTAATTGAAATCGCGATACAGGATTTTGTTTTCATTTCATCGTTTGCGTCATAGCTGTCACTTGCGTATTTTTTGTAAGCTTGATTATGGACGTTACAAAGTCGTTTACTGCTTGGTATAAAGTTAACCTGTATGAAAATATTGTCGACCCGGCTCCCTACATCGGAGATAATATAGGTAATGAACTGAATGAAGTATTTGGAAAGTGGCGCCTGTTACAGAAAAGATGAAAGGGAGTCGTCTGTCTTGATATGGACATGTTATGAGGAGGGATGGAATACATGTGACTAAAAGAGTGATGAATATAAATATGGATGGAGAGGGAGAGGAAGACCAAAAAAAAGATGGATTAATTGTGTGAAAAATGATATGAAAGAAAAGGAGTAAATGATAGCATGACGAATGATAGAGGTGAATGGAGGAAAGAGACGTGTTGCGCCGACTCCAAATAAAATAGACAAGGGCAGGAAGATGATGACGGCTCCCTACATCAGACAGATAATGAAATGAAGTATTTGTAAGTTTTCGCAGGAATTTCGTAAACTGTTATAAAAGTACACTTTTTTAGTTGAAAATAGTATGCAATCTCTTGCATCCGCGAGTGAAAGTTTGATGTTTGTTTGTGTTGTTTGTTACATGTACTTTTCGGGGTTAAATAAAAATAAAATAAAAAATAAAAAAGCCTTCAATTTCCCATTTTCCTTAAAAAGACGTTATAAATGTACATAATATTTAGTTTCTTTGTTAGTAGTTTTCTTATAATCTAAGTTAGTATTTGTTTAGAAATGGGCCCCTCCACGGGTGAAGGCCTCCTCCAGTTCCTTCCATTTGTCCCTGTCATTTGCAATATTCTGCCAGTCGTTTCCTGCTGTATCTATTATGTCGTCAGCCCACCTTCTCTTCGGTCTGCCTACTCTTCTTTTTCTATCTGGCCCTTTCCACTCTGTCGTTTTAGCTGTCCACCTACCGTCTTTGTATCGTGATATGTGGCCAGCCCATTGCCATTTCAGTTTTAGGGCTTGCGTAAGGGCGTCAGTTACCTTGGTTTTTTGCCTTATAACTACGCTTATTTGTGTATTTTCCTTACGTTCAGTATGCTTCTCTCCATGGCTCTTTGTGTTGTTTCAATCTTTTGTTTGGCTCTTTTCGTGAATACCCAAGATTGGCAACCGTATAGCAGGCAGGGCAGTATACAAGTATCTAATATGGTTTTCTTCATGTTTATCGAGTAGTCACCTTTTAAGATTTCCTTGAGTGACCAAAATTTCTTCCACGTTATATTTGCTCTTCTTTCAACTTCGTCTTCGTTGTTCGTTTTATTAAATGATACTTGTTTGCCTAGGTAGATATAGCTGTCGACATATTCTATTGTGTTTTCTTTTACATTAATAGGCTTTTTCTTGCTGTTTGTCATTATTTTGGTTTTGGTAGCATTCATTTCTAGTCCTACTTTCGAGCTCGCTTGGTCCAGTGAACATAGCATTTCTTGAAGATCTTTTGGTGTCTCTGATAGTATGACTATGTCATCAGCGAATCTTAGGTGGCTTAAATATAAATTGTTTATTTTTATACCTTTTGTTTTCCAGTCTATCTTTCTGAATACGTTTTCTAAAACCGCAATAAATAGTTTAGGTGACAAGGGGTCACCTTGTCTGACTCCTCTTTCAATTTTTATTGCTTCCCCTCTCGATTCTAATCTAACATTACTGGTACTGTTATTATATATATATTTTATGATGTTTATATACTTTGGGTTGATGTTTAGGGCATTTAATGACTCCCAAATAGAACTATGGCTGATGCTGTCGAACGCTTTGCTATAATCAATAAAACCTAGATATAGAGGTTTATTAAATTCTTCATACTTTTCGATAGCTTGTTCCAGTGCTTGTAAATGGTCTAGTGTACTGAAGCTAGAGCGGAAACCTGCTTGTTCTATTGGTTGTGCATTATCAATGTCTTGTGTTATGCGTTTTAGAAGTGTTGAAGAGAAAACTTTATATACATTTGCTAGTAAGCTGATTGGTCTGTAATTGTTGATGTCGAGAAGATTACCTTTTTTATGTAACAGTATGATATCCGAAGTACACCATTGAATTGGCACAATTTCCGTTTCTAGAATCTTATTGAATAATTCTGTGAGAGGACCCAGTAAAATTGGTGCGCCTAGTTTCAGTGCTTCGTTAGTTATCCCATCGGGACCTGTGTATATATCTTCTCGTCTATAGGTATAATTGTTTGTGCGTTTTTAGCCTGAATTAATTCTTTAGCCTTTTCGATGTTCTCTTCTTTGCTTTTGTATAGTTCTCGGTAAAAAATGGTTGCCTGTTGTATAATATCTTGTCTTGTATTGGTTTCTTTATTTTTATCTTCCAATTTTTGTATCCATGTTTTACGTAAATTCAATTCTTTAAACGCTCTTTTTGTGCTTCCGAATTTGTTTAAGTTATCCGTTATTATTCTTCGTCTGTGCTCACTATAATCTCTTTTGATCGCTTTGCTGGTTTCTTTGTATAATCTGCTTAATTCTTTCTTTGCGTTTATATCTTCATACTTTTTCATTGCTAATTCACTACGTTTATTTATTAATGCTATTGTTTCTTCACTAAGTATTTTATGTTGTTTTCCTTTCCTAGAGCTACTTCCATTGGTTTGGCTAGATGTTATGGCTTTTTCCAGTTCATCATAGTAAGATTGTACGCTTGAAATTCCTTGTAAATTGTTTTCGATATTCAATTTGAGGCTAGCTTTGTAATGTTTTATTTCGTCGTCAGTCTTGGGTATTTTTGGTAGTGGTTTGAAGTTTTTCCTGCTCTTTTTCGGTTGGTTTAAGATAAATGTTATTCTTACTAGCCTATGATCCGTTCGGAATCTTACATTATTGAGAACTTCATATTTCTGGACTTGTTTTGGGATGTTTGTCATTATATAGTCGATTTCGTTCTTGACGCTTTCGTCTGGTGACTTCCAAGTCCATCTTCGACTGAGTCTTTTAAAGTAGGTATTGATTATAGCCAATTTATATTCGAATGCATAATTTAATAACCGTTCTTCTCTTTTATTTCTTTGGCCTAGGCCATAATTTCCTGTAATAAGTTTTTCCTCTTCTCTGGGTAGCCCTATTTTTGCATTAAAGTCTCCTAATACGAGGACTTTCTCACTTGCCGTTGTATGAGCTCTTTTTAGGTCATAGTAGAATTTTTCGATATCACCTTCACTGGAAGTTTCTGTCGGTGCATAAGCCTGAATTATAGTAATGTCTCTTCCAAAGTTCATTTGTAGTAGTGCTACTCTCTCAGAAATCCCATTAAACTTCGTGATATTATGTTTCCATACCTTTTTTATAAGAAAACCGACCCCGTGTAGGCCTTTTGTTTCTCCGATGTAGCAGAAAATGTAGTTCGAGTATTCTTCCATATGGCAGCCCATTCTTCTAATTTCCGAAAGACCTAGTATGTCGCAGTTTATACTCTCTAGTGCATTAGTAAGTTCTAGGTATCGTTCCGTTGATGCCAGGGATTTGACATTATAGGTTCCGACTTTTAAATAGCTCTTAAGTTCTTTGTTCCGTTTGGTGGTTTCATGATTTTGTGGTTTTACTGGAGGGTTTTGGTCATATTCTTCCACGGTGACCGGCCGGCTTGGAAGATGAGTTTCGTGTATTGCTGTGGGTTCTTCTTCTGTGTTTTTGTAAATTTTTGGAAGGGGGAGGGGCTGGAGTGCTTGTTGCTATGCGTTCGTGATGTTGTCCTGTGTGTCTGTGTTGTTATTATTGTTTTTACTTATTAGGAAATTTAACATTCCCGGTTTTACTACGTTTTCGGACAGCCTTGAATAATTTTGTTTTTTGAAGGTAGCTAGAGTTTTATTCTTTTTGTTTTTGTTTGCCTGGGGTCTATGTTCAGCATAACTGTTTGTGGCATTTTCTGGCGAGCTTGAGAGGTTTCTTTTATTGTTGTTGATAGCTGTAGGAGTTTCCTTTAATATGACAAGCTTGTCGTATTTAATTATAGCTTTGTTCCCCTTCTCTTTTTCGGCTCTTACTTGCTCTTGTAGCTCCTTTCTTATTTGTAGAACTGAGTGGGGGTAGTCTTGTTTTATGTAGTATGGTGTATCCTTTAAAGTTCCTTTGTGTTTGAGGATACTAATCTTCATACCAAGTGTTGCAAAGGTAACAACTACTGGTCGTGGTTTATCAGACTTTTTCCCTAATCTTCTGATGGATTCTAGGTCTTTATAATCTATTTTGATCGGAATGTATTTATGCATAAAATCCATTATGTTGTTTTCCAAATTGGAATAAGATTTTTCGCCTTCCTGAAGTCCAAAAAATACTAGATTACGTTGCCTTGTCTGTTTTTCTAGATAGTATATTCTTTGTTCTTGGTTTTCCACCCTTAACTTGAGGTTTTCATGTTTTTCTTCTAGAATTGTGAATTTTTCTTCCAAAATTTTATTTATGTTTGATGTTACCTTATCTGTCACTTCTTCGCCATTTTTGTTTATCAGTTTTTTCTGTTCGTCAAGCTCCTTTTGGATTGAACGAAGTGCCGCCATAACTTCCTCCATTGTGTTGAAAATAATTAAACTTTTCGGGGTTAACATGTAATATTTTATTACTAATCCTTCGTTAGTCTATCGGTCGTAATAGTGGCTGCTGACCATGAGGTTCTGGGTTCAATACCCGGGTCGGGTGAATTGTAATTTAGTTTTTCCATCAGGCATTGCTCAGTAGCAGCCACAGAGTCTGGGTTTGTGCCCGGTTCATAGCAATAGGGTCGCGATCTATAACGTGGGACTTAAACATAACTGGCGATATTAGGCGGGTACACCTCTGTCTTACTCTTCGAGGATTATTTATTTAATTTTTAAACTAGCCATTACTGTTCCACTTTATGTAGGCTGTGGCTCTATGTAACATTGGTATTCAGCGATATCCAGTTAGACTGACAGCTGACAGAAAAAACTAGACCTTGATTCCCATTGAATTATTGGCAGATAATTTCCCGGCTTCAAAGTACGCATGACGACCAATCAAGCTAAGTATATAAAACCAGTTTATGCGAATCTCCATGGGGCGGGTAATCTATACAATGTGTGGCCAAGTTATACTGGAAATGTATAGCTTGATTTGTTACCGTGTGTGCCACGGAAAAACTACATTTACGGGTCATGAAAGCCGTTAAGTCATGTGTTCATTAGATGTTAAAAGATGGTCGTCTTATCAAGGTGACTGACCTCTACTCGGTTCTACCACCCTCTTCTGTGTTACTACGTCACACTAACGATAAACTAATGAATAAAATTATAATTTTAATGGAATTAGAAATAAATGATTATAAACATTTCTTATCTCTCTGCCTATAATTTGCCGACATCGAATAATAACAAAGTTTGATAAATTTTAAGATAGTTATGAATCTAATGTTTTTCATTGCCAATCACATTATGAATGAATGAGACTGATAAGGAAATAATCTAGTGACTTTGTAATAAATACCATAAAATTGGACCTTACCACAGTATTTATTGAGTGTTTTTTTTTTATAAAAATAGGATTTAGATAGTTCCTTTGATATATTGTTTACTAATGGTTCATATCGTGTCTTGCTGTTTGCTCATTACAGGAACTGAGGGACGCTACAGAGGGCGCTAAACTAGTGGCTCAGTTCTGGGCCGACACAATTTAGATTGCCATCGACACGCTAAGAAGAAGAACCAATTTTTAGTAGTAGTATAATAATATATAAAAGCTTTTTTGGGTGCGTTGGCCCAGCAAGTCCAGCTAATAGCAACGCCTCTACAGCGAGATATGATCTCTGGCGGGAGTTGCTTAAGCCCCCTGACGACTTTATCGAGCCTTCCGAAAGCATTCCACCTAGGCATGCTTTGCCGTGGCCGACTTGAAAATCTCTAAAATTCTAAATAGGCTTCGAAGCCAAGTCGGCCGTAGCAATGACAATCTCTATAGATGGGAGTTCATGTACGGCTCAGATCTTGAGTGTGTATGCGGCGTGTCTCCACAAACAATTCCATCTTGCGCTACATGCCCTGTCACCTGCGCACTTCAGGATCTTATGACTGCATTAGCGAGTGGAGTTCGCTTGGCTTAAGCAATCCTAATATAAATAATAGGGTTTTGGAACCCCTAGACAGACACAAATTACTTCTTGATGCAGTTTTTCCCTCGTTGATTGACTGCACTACTTTAACTTCGATTGTATCTTTATCTTGCTACGCTTTTCCTAAATAAGGGTGACGGGCGGGGGGGGGGCGTTGTTTGGGGTTGACTTCCCATTCAAATGAAATTAAACTTTATTTCAGACTACAGTCTATAATATTGTTAGTTAGTAACAATGGTGCTTTAGTAAATAGGTAGGTTTGTATTGTTAGTGTTTACAATTTAACCATTTATTCAGAACTATGACATTTACACACAGCTGAATCCAACCATTTGACACGCAGCAACTGTCTGTCTGGCCTCTAAAACCCAGTAACTGGGTAATACTATACCACTTGGTAAAATTTCAATATTATTGAAATGTTTCAACCTGGTGTAATTATTATTATATCCCGTAAATACCAACAGCTACAATAATACTAGTTAGAAACTTAGCACTATTGATTCAAAGCTGAATTTGCACCTAATTCCGGATCACACCCTCCGATACACACAGTATTTTAGTTCGTTAAACATCTGTCATAGTCTGTATTTACGAATATTAACCTGCGAATAATAATTATTTCAAGGGTACGTACTGCTGCGTGGTATGCAAAATAGAAGGCAAACTTCGATTCTAGCTTATCGCTAAACCACTAGCTACTTGCTCGACTGCTGAGCACGGGGTCTTGGTTTTATTCCCGGGTCAGACAAAGTGCTATTGGGTTTATTCATCAGCTTATTTTCAATAGCAGCCACGGAGTCTAGATTTATGCCGAGTTGACAATAAGCTTGTCATTCATCATCATCATCATCAGCCTATAATGTTCCCACTGCTGGGACAAAGGCCTCCTCTCTATAAGAGGGAAGTGGGCTGTAATCGACCACGCGGGCCCAGTGCGGTTTGGTAGATGTCACATGTCTTCGAATTTTTAGTTCTAGGATATGCCAGTTTTCTCACGATGTTTTCCTTCACCGTTTTTGAGAGCAGCGGTGATGAAATAAATTACTCAAAGCGCTAATGCGCCTGCCTGGGTTCGAAAACGTGGCTTACTGCTCGTAAGTCGGGCTGCCACCACTGGGCCATCGCTGCTCTCCAAGCTTGTCATAACATGGGAATTAAAGATAACTGGCGAAATGTAGGTGTACTATTAGGAACCACTCTGCAATAGGCATGATGTTCTTTTAAGAGGAAATGGAGGTTAGTTATTTTGATCAAGCTTTCAAAAAGCAAGGTACATCCTAAAATAGGTAGACAACAATAGTACTAGGAGTAACTAGGAGAGAAGTTTATATTCCACTTCACACTCGAAACAAGCACGATACTAACTTATTTACCTACACAACATGATATCACTGCACGAAACTCGAGGAAACTTCGCTGCAGTTTAGAATTTAGACCTAACCGGAGATAGAGAATACATAGAATCGCTATTAGCGTGTATCTTGAGATAGCAATATTCTTGGATTCTGTAGTGTTATGCCGTTTAGGGTGAATTTCACCAGTAAAACTGATGCAAGCACATTAAACTGAGTTCAAGAGCTGTCGGTGTCATAATTACCATGGAATATTGACATTGATTATTTTACTTTCTATAGAAATCGATTTATTGGGTTTGTTTACAAATGTCACACAAAAAATTTACATATCTACGCGAAAAAGCTGAAGAAAATACATTTCTGACTCGTTTACTCTTACTCCTGGATGTGATAAGTGTGTTCTTGTCATATAGTCTAAAATGGCGAAGGAGGATGTTTTGAGGGATTCTCATAAGCTATTTTGACGTACAAAAAGTACTGAATATGAGCATAATTTGGATTAATGGATTCAAATTTATTGTTTAGCGACTTATCTATACTATTCTATGTCTACGGACCTAGCTGTCTGTGTATCGCAGCTAAACTCAGTTCCACTGCTAATGTGGCCAAAACCTAGATGTTAAATCAGGCGTTATTACTTAATTAAAGCGTGCTTCCTACGTAACACATGTTCCTGAATTATTGTTTATACATTTTCGTATAATTCGGTTTCAATTTACGAGAATTTAGGCAAGTGTAATTAGAGTTTAAGTTTGTGACTCATGTGTGTATGAAAGATTGTGTTTTGGATGTTAGAGGTTGTTTTTTATAATTTACCATCTCAACATGAATGATGTAACCAAGATTTTTGTAACAAGCTATTAATTTAAAAGAGTGTCCATGGACTTTCTTGCCCATTCTTCTCCATAGAGATCTACGCTTTGGAATGGGCAACTACAGTACTTTCACAGTTATTATGTCTAGTGACTGGGACTGTTGCTTAATATGTTATTGTTGTTTGACTATTCAAAAGTGCCTGTAACTGGCTTACTTGAAACAAATGTTTTTTATTTGATTTGTGTGGCTTGATGATGGCTGGGTTCACGATTTTGATTTTCACGACACGACACGTGCGTTTTTGATTGGTTACTTTTGCATATGTGCCGTCGCATCGCAAGTCGTATCATGGTGATTCGTGGCGTGCTCTATTGTATTCGCTTATTCCGACGTCGCAGTTGCAACACATTTGCCACTTGAGCCTGTGGCCAAACAGTTAGTGCTGCATCAAATATAATAATCGCAGTGGGCACAAAAATATGTAAAGAATAGATTTTGAGCTTTAGGTTTGAGACTGGCCCGCTTGCACTGAAAATGGAATGCGTTTAATGCTGAGCGTATTTAAAACATCGTTCTCTTTTTGTCAATTGTTATAAGATGACAGAATCGGACTTAAGTTTAAGTTTAGCGTCAAACTAACGTCAACAACATTTAGGGAGTTGTGGTGCAAACGGGCCTAAGTCTATTTTTGTTATATTCAACTCAATTCAACTCCCATATCAAGAGTCTGCGAAGTATTTAGGCCTGCATCTTGATCGGAGGCTCACTTGGAGGAAACATGTTGAACAAAAGAGAGATGAACGTAAAATACCTACAGAGGTCTCTTCTGGCTCTTAGGGAGAAACTCAAAACTAATAATAGACAGCAAACTCCTCATCTACAAGACTAAACTAAAGCCAATCTGGACATTTGGCATCCAACTTTGGGGATCAGCCAGTGCCTCCAACATAATGAAAGTGCAAAGGGCACAATATTCTAACAAATATCCACCACACCATGGTTTATTAAGACAACAGAGATTCATGAAATCCTTAATATTCCCTTGGTTATCGAGCAGATAAATACACATGGTGACAACTACAAATTCCGACTCCTAACGCATCCAAATAAGCTCGCGGGGCAGCTTACCTTCCCAGAAAGCACCCGTCGATTAAAAAAGCGACGGGACATCTTTGATCAGAACAGTAAGTGCGAAGAATGACTTCGAAAAGTTAAGGCAGACTCTACTGAGAGTAGCGCCCAACACGCCATCCAAACTGCTCATCTGCTGATAGTCTAAAAGACTGATTGCAAGAAAAAAATGTTATATTGACTCACACAAACGTAACCAGTATATTTAGTTTTTCGCAACATTTTTCATTGCTGCTCCAGTCCTATTGGTCGTAGCGTGATGATATATAGCCTATAGCCTTCCTCGATAAATGGGCTATATACCACGGACCAGTAGTTTTGGAGCCTATTCAATGCAAACAAACAATCAAATCTTTCCTCTTTATAATATTAGTTTAGATGTAACTAAATAACTAATAAAGTAGGCCTTTTATTTCACTTCGTAGTATTCATGAAATGTGTGGGTTTCTCGCTTTCCTAGTCAATGAAATTCCCTCAATGGAAACGGTGAAATATGACAACCTTTTCATAAATAGAATGTAACTAATTATTATTTAAAGCAAGAGTGGGTGTCTTTAAAGCGGTACGTAAACGGCTTTACAAATTTTAATAACGAATATCAAAACCCCGAAAATTAATTACGAAATTCTGCCATGGAATGATAAAACAAAGTTTAAAATTCGAAATTAGTACGCTGTGGACGTATAGCGCGTGACGTTGGCTTTTTGTAAATTAAAAAAAAAATGTGCTTGTTAAAAAAGGTTTATGTGATTAGGTGTGCCTGTTTGTCTATTAGTGGCCAGGCTGCAAAGATTTGGTCGCTGGACCATTTTTTAATCGTTTGTTTACTTTCTGAATTAGCAGAGCTAATCTTTGTGAGCGAATTTTAACAACATTTTAGGGCGTGGATAAAAAAATCTGCATATAAAGCTAGGATTTTACTAAAAACGTAATGACGCCCAAAATTTTACGATTGCAGTATGACACAGTCATAAAATAGGTTCGTAACAAATGCCGTAAAAATCACATTAATCAAAACTGCACTGGGTACCAGTAGTTTTTAACTGTACCTATTAGATATGAACAGTCAGACATAACATTTTTACAACATTATTGAGTGAGTGCGTAAAGCTTCCGAGCTTCAGTACGGCTTACGCTTCACGATAAATATGTAATTTTAGATAACTTCGTAAAACTGACAAGTTTGAAAATTTAATCCTGCTATTTTTGATCGCTTCAGGAAAGTACTTTTGTGAGAATTTTATATCTAACTACAGTTGATGGCGAAATGTGGGAATACTATTAGGAACACCTCTGCCTTTCCCTTCGAGGATAACAGGTGTGAGACGTTGAATTATTTTTTCATGTTTTTAAAATTAAGTATCACTTATGTTTTTTTTGTTAAACTGTCCCCGAACACTTTTAAGACCGATGGCAAATCCTAACAGGTACACGGGCTGGTACAAAATAATAATTCAAAAAGCAAAATGTTCAAATCTTCAAACTTCAATCAAACTGTTTTAAATGTTTAGTTCAACTCAACTAAAGAAACATAATTATTTTGTAGCCATTCAGTTAAGAATCCAAAATTTTCGTAAGTATACTTACACTACTCAAGTTTTGAATGAAACCGTTTGCATGAAAAAAAATGTGACCGAACTACAGTACTTTCACAAGTTATTATGTCTTGTGTCTGGGACTGTAGCTTCGGTTTTTTTTTGGGCTTTGACTTTCAAAAGTGCCTAAAATGGTCTAATTGAAATAAATGCTTTGAGTTTGAGTTTGACCCTTTAACAATATGATTGTCAATATAACTTGCTTCAGAGAAGGAAAACCATCGTGAGGAAACTAGCATGCATTTTTTTTTCGGACGGTAAATCATCAATTAACCCCTCCCGGTTTGGGAGGGAAAACCCATCCATGTTCCTTCTTAGCCCTTCGTGTTCCAGGGCCACGGTATCTCTTTCGAACAGTCTCGCAGCCCTGGCAGGCATCGGCCCACTCGAACCCCTTCCGATTTGCTGAAATCTCTTTGAGGCGCGCGTGGAACACGAACGCGCCGTCGGCACGGCAAACCAGCATGCCTTAGAGATATTTCTCGACGACATGTAAAGCCAAGCCAGAAACCAATGGCGGCATAAAAACTCTGACACCAGGTTAAGCACCAGTTCCAGGGCTGCGGGTTGTTCGAAAGAGATACCGTGGCCCTGGAACACAAAGGGCTGAGAAGGAACATGGATGGGTTTTAGTCAGTCAAGTCTGACACTCCCTTCCGCTCCGCCCAGAGCGGGAGAAGTCATTTGATGATTTCCCATCCTAAAAAAAATAAGAAAAAAAAATACAAAAAAAAAGGTTAAGCACCACCAGATTAACCACACGATAGAGAAGGAGAAGAATATGATTTTATCCTTTATCCGTCAATTTATCTTCTCTCAGACACAAAATACACCACACAATTAAACACATAAACCGTATAAGGGCCAGTTTCAATTTTATAGCGCAGCCGTCTCAAAGAAGATCCAATTTTCCCGCCGCTGTAAGATCCGTCTCTTAAATGTAGCTTGCGTTCAATAGGACAATATCACACACAATCTGGGACCGGCGATTCACTGGATCAGTTACCCATATCACTCAACACCAATGTGGATTTTTGTCTTTCTGTTGCGGGTTTTTTGTAAGAAGGAAATATAGAAAATAGTCGAAACCTATGGTAGGAGCTCTTGCTTTTGTATGCTTGAAATGTTTAAAAAAGATTGTAATTTTTACCCGGACATTCAGTTTAGTCAATAGACTTTCAAACGTATGTTTACTAGTGCTGTGACTGGCTGAGCAAAACAATAGCAGATAAACTGGACATCACTTCAATTTAGTATATCACATGCACACTGCGCACTTTATAAAAACGGACTTCGACTTCAAAAAAAGGAGGTGGTTATGTTTTCCACCAGCATCTTATTTTTTGGAACTAATATCAACATACAAAAAATAGCTAACTATTGTTAACTGCGCGTAAACCCCTGTAATTGGTTGACATGAATTATAATATCAATCGTATCGATATCTAGACTTGAGTATAAATATCCTATCGATAATAACGATTACTGTTGCAAAAACCAAGTCCTATTTTGTCAGCAGGTTCCATGTTAGCCAATCAAAAGCTGCTAAATTACGCTTTCAGAATCCAGGTGAAATTAAGTTCACAAAAATTAAACTTTACATAAAAGTACGAGTATATGTATACCTAATATACTCGTAACCGAACATACTCATATGTCAACTTCTTTTTACCAAAGAAAGCCCTTTTTCAAACAAAAAGACGTATTCAACTATCATTACTTCAATAACAATTTCACGCCAATATGGACAGCAATGAAAATGATAGAATAAAGATAATAAGGGTACTCGTATAGTTTGTGTTATCAATTTATTTTCTCTTCTCCACTGTCAACTACACAAAGAAAGACCGATGAGACGGGAAAGTTAATTCAAGGTACTGTTTATTTTGAATCACATATTTATTGTTTTTGTTTTGATAGCCAGTTTGAATAGTTAGCTTTTATGAGACAAATATCATGTTTTCAAAAGAGATAAATACGTTTCTTTAAAATCATTTCGAGAGTGTTGAGACCATGAATGAATTAACATTTTACTACTATTAGTACAATGCCAATTCATTCAGGACTAGCTGTCCGGTGCAACTTCGTTTGCGTCATATTTTCCCCGTTTTCGCAACATTTTTCATTGCTGCTCCACTCCTATTAGTCGTAGCGTGATGATATATAGCCTATAGCCTTCCTCGGTAAATGGGCTATATAATAATAATCTTTTATTCGCAGACTTTGAAGTCCATATTCTTAGTAATGACATGACTTATTTAACTATTGTTAGTAACACATAAAATCAATACAATGCAATATAATACAATACAATACACAAGAAATAAAATAAACTAGATGCCCTTACAGCTACTTATCCGACCTGGGTGTGCAGCCTAACCCATAGGCCAAGCATCGGGCAGTACCACCGGTCATTCAATGCCCTCAACATACTGTGGGAGCTTAAATCTGTTCTATGCCGGAGAGAAGCGCAACGCTTTCGGATAATAGCATAGAAATCATCTACCCTCGCATCGGCGAACATACCCAAAGCGCTACAAAATCTCGGCAGCCCCACAAGCATTCTGAAGACATTATTGTATTGTTCACGCAGAGCGCTGTATGCCTTCTGCGTATACTTGACCCAGAGGCTGCAGGTGTAGTAACTCTGACAATAGGCTCGAAAAAGCGTCATTTTAACTTCATACGTACACAATGCAAACCTCCGCACCTGCGCTCCCTCTCTATATCTAGGTCATCACATAGATCCTCAGTAAACCAGTGGCCTAGGTATTTAAATTTTGAAACTCGCTTCAAGGGCATACCTGCTAACGAGATGCACGGCACATTGGAAGTCTCTTCTGGCGCCAACATTAAAAACAACTAACTCACTCTGTATGGTGTCGGGCTCTGTATGGTGTCGGACATAAAGAATAGCAACACGCCATATCTTATCGTGGGTGTCGTAAGAGGCGATTAAGGGATTTACCAGAGAATGGGCAACAGCGTTCTCTGTTCTTTTGCAACAACCGTACTGCGATCGCCAACCCGCCTGCCAAGCGTGGCGATTATGGCAAAACCCCCCCAAATGTCAATTTGGCGACACTTGGGGTAGGCCTATGTCCAGCTGTGGACGTCTTTTGGTCTGAAATGATGAATGATGAACTCACTCTTAACGATGTTATACCTAAGGCCATGAGTCACCGCGTAATCTTCACAAACCTTCAATAAACGTCTTAAGGCACTGATTGTT
Source organism: Cerastis rubricosa (assembly GCA_949152445.1). NCBI lineage: Eukaryota > Metazoa > Arthropoda > Insecta > Lepidoptera > Noctuidae > Cerastis > Cerastis rubricosa. The sequence continues at coordinate 7,197,080 of OX424542.1, read as the reverse complement.
GGGCTCAGCAAGACCATATCGTCCGCATAGCTGATCTTGTTTATAGCAACACGATCAACATGACAGCCAATGCGTATTGCTGAGCTCAGCAATCAGCTGGTTTATATACAAATTGAATAGGCGAGGGGACGTGATTCCCCCTTGCCTCACCCCACATTCTAATTTATACTCTTCGGACAGAGTCCCTGCCCACCTAACATTGTTTATTTGGTTTTCATACCAAAATTTTAGTAGAGAGGTAACCTTAGGTTCTACTTTTTCCTCTTTTCCTAGCTTAGCCCACAGCAGGCCATACGACACGAAGTCAAAAGCCTTGGACAAATCTAAAAAGCACGCATTAACCGGTGTTTTCCTATCCGTATAATACCGGATTGTCCGCTTTAGACACATAATAGCACATTCTGTTGATAGCCCGGGCCTGAAACCAAACTGTGCATCGTGCAGACTAGTCCTAGGGGCCATGTATGTATCCAGTAGACTGTCCAACATCTTAGGTATGACAGTTGCAACGGATATTAGTCTATAATTGGTGGGATCTGCAGCATCACCAGTTTTGTTCTTTATGATAGGCACAATTATGGTTCTCATTAGCGCACTAGGCAGATAAGAATGACTTATGCACAGTCTATAAAACATCGGCAAAACTCTCGGCATGTGTATACCTGCATACCTAAGGTGCTCGACACTGAGATGATCATGACCTGGGGACTTTCCTCTAACCATATTCTTAAGCACTTTCACAACATCTTTGTTTGAGAACTTCACACCCAACTTAATGCTTACATCAGCGTCAGTCACCGTCTGCGTCGCATGATCAACTGTGGGATTTGCTAAGGGTTTGACCTTAAAATTGTTTACAAACATATTTGCAATCTGTGTGGAGTTATGTTTACCGCCAACTCTTACGGGGAGGCTCGACCTAGGGTTCAGTTTGTTCGAGTTTTTCCAAAAATTTGCAAAGTCCTTAGATTTATGATTTTCAGCTATTACATCTAGTTTAATTTGTTTTTCATTTTGACGACACCATTTTAATTTACTTTTAAACATTCTTCGTGTATCACGCATTTTATTGTATTCAATATCCGTATCTGGTTTACCACATAGCTGCCAATCTTGAAAAGCTAGTCGAGCCTCCTCGTAAGCTAATTTTACATGTTTATTCCACCCAGGTACAGGTTTATACATTCGAGGCTTATTAGCCGCCGCACTACACTCAGCAGACTGTTGGAGAATACATATTATGTTGTTGTACAAATCATCCAGAATAATATTGTGGTTTGCATTCTTACAATGAGTGTCTGCACAGCTACCAAACTCGTGAGGAAATTCTATTTCTCGCAAACCCTCATTACACATTTCCTTGTATACAGTTATCTGACTTTTTCAAATCGGACCAGTAGTTTCGAAGCCTATTCAATGCAAACAAACAAACGATCAAATCTTTCCTCTCTAGAATATTAGTTTAGATTTTAAAAATATGGTTTAATTTGCACTTAGCCAAGTGATCATGTGCATTCCAGCAATTATTTCGGCTTTTGTATAATATACTTAGTTAGTTTTTTATTTATAACATAAAATTATTACACCATTCATTTCATTCATTCATCATCAATAGAGGAAGGAACTCGTGACTAAATAATAACAGCCGGTTGGTCCGTGGATGGGTGAACATAATAATATTCGGAGTTTCCTCCGTGCCTCGGAAAGCCGTTGGTCCTGGCTGTCATTTGTAGATCTTTGACAGTCTTTACGAGCAGTCAGAAGCCAAAAAGTCCTACATCCAGTCTTACCAAGGCGTATCGTATTACCCGCTTCATGTAAAATACTGTTACTCAGCTGCATCCGGTTAGACTGGAAGCCGACCCCAAGATAGTTTGGGAAAAGGCTAGGCAGATGATGGCAACATTATACCACACCTTGTTATCTCCGAAGTGTTAGGCTGTGCCTAATTGTACACCCACATGTCTCCAGTTAGTGTTTAAGTCTCATGTGATAGGGGGCGGGGGGGGGGATTCTGTATGGTGTCGGCCGTAGAGAATAGCACCATCCCATATCTTCCCGTGGGTGTCGTAAGAGGCGACTAAGGGACTTGCCAGAGAATGGGCAGCAGCGTTCTCTGTGTTTTTGTAACAACCGTACTGCGATCGCCAACCCGCCTGCCAAGCGTGGCGATTATGGCGAAACCCTCCAAAATGTCAATGTGGCGACACTTGGGAGAGGTCCATGTCCAGCAGTGGACGTCTTTTGGGCTGAAATGATGATGATGATGATGATAGGGGGCGAGCCTCCGAATCCATAGCAGTTACCGGAAAATTCCTGATGGAAATACCCAATAACACTTTTGGAATTGAGCCTAGGACCTCACGCTCAGCAGTCGCTCAGTTTTTATTAATTTATTTATTTATTATTTACAAGCTGTCCCGCGCAACTTCGTCTGCGTCACATTTTCCCCATTTTCGCAACATTTTTCATTGCTGCTCCGCTCCTGTTATTCGTTGCGTGATGATATATAGTCTCTAGCTTTCCTCAATAAATGGGCTATCTAACACTGAAAGATTTTTTCACATCGGACCACAAGTCTCTGAGATTAGCGCGTTCAAGCAAACAAACAAACCATCTCTTCAGTTTTATAATATTAGTATAGATAATAATATATATATAGTATAGATTTATTTATGTACATCATCATTTCAGCCCAAAAGACGTCCACTGCTAGACATAGACCTCTCCCAAGTGTCGCCACATTGACATTTTGGAGGGTTTCGCCATAATCGCCACGCTTGGCAGGCGGGTTGGCGTTCGTAGTACAGTTGTTACAAAAGCACAGAGAACACTGCTGCCCATTCTCTGGCAAATCCCTTAGTCGCCTCTTACGACACCGACAGGAAGAATTAGAAGAATATTTATGTACACACAAAACTTACTGAACAGTTCATAATTTAGTAGTATAGGTTGTACTGATTTTGGTTATTTCATTTCAAGACAGGAACTTGACAACCCCGATTCTCACCTCCCATCACCGCAGTACAAACTATGGAAGGTGCTGGTTGAATGCCTAATAGGCACATCTTGAACTTAACAAGTTAAGACCAAGCCCGCTACCACGTACAGTCGACACAGAAAAACTTCCACCGCTACCTGTCTCAACAATGAGCACATAGCTACAAACTTTCAACTGTTTGCTCTTGGCGTAAGGGATGAGATTTTAGCGGTTGTAGGATGTGGGTTAGTTTTCCATCATAACGTCCGTAAAATTTGGATGAGAGGTGCTCGTGGCTAAAACCTAACAGCCACTCGGGTCAATCTTTACGTTTGGCCACTAGGCAAGTGGCATTGGTCCTAGCTGTCATTTGCAGATCTTTGACAGTCCTTACACGTAGTCAGTGGTCTGAAAGACTGACAACCAGTTTTACCAAGGAGTATCGTATTATCCAGTATTAACTGGGTTGTGGAGGTCAGATAGGTAGTCGCTTCATGTAAGATACTGGTACTCAGCTGCATCCGGTTAGACTGGAAACCGACCCCAAAATAGTTTAGGAAAAGGCTAGGCAGGTGATGAGTGAAAGCTACAATGCTCTCTTGAGTTGCACCATACGACTAAAGTAAGATACCAAACCGTGGTTTGGGACTCTTTGCTAAGAATTTGAGTGGGTTTCTTCTTGAGGTCCACTTCGTTTTTGTTTCAAACTTTTCTTTTTGAAAAACTTAAAGCAAAGAGCAGCAATTGATTTTATATACCATTCAATAGAACCTTTAGTTTTGATTGTGAAGTGTGGTTTTCTTTTGCGGTATTTCTAGAGTTGTAAGAATTTTAAACTTTACATCGAAACAAAAATAAAGCTTTGGTTCCATTTTTAAAATCTGTTTTAAAAGTTCCTTAATTAAAAAGATAAAACGGAACCCTGATCCCTCATAGGATCACTTTAGTTTTAATATGTCAAGACCATTAATTGTTTTTATTAGAATACTAGCTGCAGCCCGCGACTTAGTCCACATGGTTTTTTTTATGGTTATGAAAAATAGTTTTTGGCCGATTCTCAGACCAACCCGATATGCACACAAAATTTCATATAAATCGGTTCAGCCGTTTCGGAGGAAATTGGTAACAAAGACCGCGACACGAGAATTTTATATTTTAGATAATTAAATTTAACATAAAATCACGTTCGTAATCACCAAAATAGACAGAGACAACGCAATATCACGCCTGTACTCCCCGAAGGTTTAGGCAGAGGTTTACCTAGTGGTACACTCAGATTTCACCAGTTATGTCATTAAAAGTCTTAAGTAATAGGAGCGAAGCTATTGTCATTAACTACTACATGAACGTCAACAGAGATGTACCTAAATTAAACCTATGTTTTGCCAGTTGGATTGTTCTCAACAGCATAGGTCCCGACTACGGGCTGCTTTTCAGAAAATCCTAACTGCAAACTCAACAACATTGCTCGGCCTGGGAATCAAAGCAGTAGCGCATTCGAAAACTAAGCACTAGCATTAAGAACGAGGCAGTCAGCAATAGAATAATTCATAATTAAGTATTACGTATGTGATAAAAATAAACAATTAAAATTTAATATTATCTCTACATTTGGACTTTGATACTTCGCGGCTTCGTCTGAAACACATGCCGTCAAATAATAAACATGACCATTTTAATTAATTCCCCGTCGAAAAACATGAAGACTGGTCCATACACAAAGCCCCGGTTTATAAAAAAGATTACTTAGAAGATAATATAATAGACAGAATATGTCATTATAATATAATTAGGACACATTGCTAGTAACACAACAAGTGCATTTGTATCCGTCTTATCTTGACATTTTAGATAAATCACACAGATCGCACCGACCAACGACGCGACCGTATTCAATATGAATAAAAATTCATTGTTTTGGTTTTTCGGATCCATGAGCATTTCAAGGATTTTATTTTGAAGCAGTCGGTGATGTTTCGTTGGTGGTTACGTAAAGTAAATTTTGGTTTTTTCCCCAAAAATAATTTACATTTTTAAATAATAAGTGATTATATATCAATTGAATCATTTGTAAAGATAAGCATTTGCCAAATTAATGTTTCTATAGTGACTGTTTATAAAATAAAACATTTGGGGAATAAGTTTTTTGTGAAATAAATAATTTGAAACGTTAGTTGTAAAGGAATTTTGGTAAAACATTAGTGAAACATATTTTTTTACACGGACATGCTGACCGTACTGGTTGAAAACCAAGGTTAAAAAGGTAAGCAGCAAACATATTTAAAAAAAAAGCTAGGAACTGTGACAAGACAAACAGCACACATCATCTATCTTTTTCCAAGTTATTGGCTTTGTCGAACTGGTTGTAGTTGAATGCTAGTATTTAGAAGGAGCCACTCCCTTTCTAAAGACCAACAATCAATAAACCCTCAATTATTTTAGAACAATCTTAACCCTAAAAAGCAATCACCAGAATTTTGTAAAACAAAACCGCGCGCGGAACCCGTTACCAAACACATGTAAAACCGACATAAATCATAATAAATAGACAAAGTTAAGTACCATTAGTGGTGTTGAAAAAATACGTTCTTGTTCAGAACAGTCGCCAAACGTGACCTCATTCTCTTACAACATTTGATACGACGAATAAAGATTTATGAGACAAAAAATGAGATCGTTCTTTGATGTCTTCACACACCGCAGTGAAGGGTTATTCGCTTTTGTTTTTTTTTATGATTTAGTAGGAGTTAAAAGGGATTAATCGTGGGTGGTTATAGTTTGGCACTTATCTTAATCTGATGGTTGTAAATCAAATTGGTAATGAGATGGGCGTAAAAATGTTGGAAATGTGTTCGCAGATGACGGTTACAAACATTTTGAAATTAGTGTATTTTATGTGGTTTTGTAGTGGGAGTTTTACGGTTGTTTTGAAATACGAAAGTTTGATGGAAATATCTTTAGAAACGTTGTTGTGGCTTTTGTAACAACCGTACTGCGATCGCCAACCCGCCTGCCAAGCGTGGCGATTATGGCAAAACCCCCCAAAATGTCAATTTGGCGATTCTTGGGGGAGGCCTATGTCCAGCAGTGGACGTCTTTTGGGCTGAAATGATGATGATGATGATGTTGTTTTAGAAACTAGTTTTAGCGTACCACAAAAGTCAAAGTGATGTTTGCTGCCGTGCCGTATTGATTTACAAGATAATACTATACCTGCTTACTCCATAGTTTTGGAGTATCTCATTATTAGAAACCACTCGTTAAATACGATTTACAGTGCAGTGCAGGCGCAAACACAGATGGATCAAAAGGAAACAATTGGACTGCAAACTCCGAAGCATGTACTGGCTCATCGGACGTAAGTCACAGCTGGCAGACGCCAGTAAAATGGCCATCTATAAATCTATACTAAAGCCTGTATGGACGTATGGCATTCAGCTCTGGAGCACAACCAGTCACAGTAATTTCGAAGTCCTAGTTAGTAGTAGCAATATTCCATCGAACATTAGCAATAAATATGCGAACCTAGATTTGAAACTGCAAAAAAAAGGACAGAAAAAAAAATGAGTCTTGATTAAGGATTACATCAATGAGTGCACAAGTCAGCTGAAGATATATCTACCGAGGAAAATCCGACAACATAATATAAGATTATTTTTTCAAGGAAACTAAGGAGTGCAATTCCCTGCCGGAGTCTGTGTTTCCCGATAGCTCCAATCTAGGGGTCTTGAAGTCAAGAGTGAATAGGTTTCTTCTAGGCTACCGTGCTTCACCGTCGACCATATCATCGCTTACTATCAAGTGAGATGGTGGTCAAGCGTGAGCCTATAGAAAAAAAATAAAAAACAGAAGGCTAAGTAGCAGGACATACAAAAAAGTGCTCTTTTACACACTAAAAAAGCAATGCTGGTTACGGATACACGCCGTTTAATATCACAATCTTCATCTCAAACAAACCGCGAACATACTTCAATATATTCCCAAAATGTAACCCCCCCCCCCCCCCCCCTAAAGCACACGAACAAACTCAAACACCCATCAAAATTACTAAATACCTGAAAATCAAACACACATTCGTTCTCGCATCACGTAACAATTTAAGTTTCAACGGTACCTCTGCACGCGTTCAAACTGGTTCCTCCTTAAATTTGCCTCAATTCTGAGGCGGAAAATCCAATGATTTACTGGGTTAAAGCCTTATCATAATCTTGCACGTCTCTCATATTTCACGGTGAGTTAGAGCCAGTCTCATTCGTACACTATTCTCACTATTCAAATCGTTTTTAGGTGAATTTTTATTGTGAAAACTTCGGATGCTTGGTGGCCGAGTGTGGTAATGTGTTGCTAAAATAATATTAACGTAATGTCGTCGTTTCTGTCGTCTCTGAACTAGACTCGGGTCAATAGAATACCCAAACCAAAAAATAAAAATAATGAAACAGTTTTAGAAAGTGATATTGTATCAGCGATGGTGAGAATAGTTATCAAAAAATTATTAGATTGAAATACCTACATAAATTACTTAAAAGTTTATGTAAATTTGGATTCAAGTAGTTGTAAACGAAACGGTTTCGCAATGGTCAGTTTATTGAGGCCTTAAGGTGATCTCTTTCATAAAAATTGGGAAAAGGCTATGCAGATGATGAAGCCAGTGTTGTTAAAAAATTCAGACGACGATTAATGTTTCATGCTTTTGGACTAAAACTCTTATCTCTTTGCATTTTACCATCGTAACAGGTAGGTATCCTAAATTTATAAAAAAACAAAGGCCATCAGTCAGTAGACTTCTAGAAAAAGGCAAAAAGCACACAACAGAGTATCAAATAGAAAATACTGCTTTGATAATAAATTATTTACTATCTTAGCAAAAAAATAACTCCACACAAATAAATAAACATTGAAACATTTTAGTGTACTAAGCACAAATTCTGAGAGCATTTAACCGCCGCACTCGTGAAATGTTTGAATATTTTATCAAAGCATCACATCGTCGGTTAAGCAAAATCTCTCATTAATTCTACGTTTGTTATCGAGTAAGCGCTTATATAAACTATAGAAATTCGTGGCTCGCATATTAATAGACCGTCTGCGACGATTTGAGGGTGAACGTAGAGATCGACTTTGAGGAGGGTCGTTTGTTAAGCGATCATGGAAGTTTTTGAAATAAAAAGTCGGAAAACTCTTTAATGTTAAATGAAGTTGTAAATAATTCCTTGATACCCGTAGATTAGGGAAGCTATATAGCGAACTATTTTTAGTACCTCACAATAATCCAGAAGTAGAAACTCGCTAATAAATTTTAATAAACTGCTACAAAATATAATCTAGTACTATTTTTTTTTGTAAAAATCACTACTTTATAATCATGTTCCGGATTATCTAAATTATCTATTATAATTTTTATGGCATTTTAATTAATACAATTTAGTATTTTTTTATGTTAATTATTAAAAAATAGTATATAATAAATTTTATAGCTAAAAAGATGTAAGTGTGCACTTTTACGATATTTTTACCTCGTATCAGCATGTTAATTAAAACAGGATTTAAGTTATAAGTGTCAAAATATTTGAGACTAAAAAACTTTTTTTTGCCTGCTCCTTATGGCAGATTCCCGTGCCTCGGAAAGCACGTTAAGCCGTTGGTCCCGGCTGTCATTTGTAGATCTTTGACAGTCGTTACGAGTAGTCAGAAGCTAAAAGTCTGATATCCAGTCTTACCAAGGGGTATCGTATTACCCAGTTACTGGGTTGTGGAGGTCAGATAGGCAGTCGCTTCATGTAAAATACTGGTACTCAGCTGCATCCGGTTAGACTGGAAGCCGACCCCAAGATGGTTTGGGAAAAGGCTAGGCAGATGATGACCTTATGGCAGATTAATGATTTTTTTAGTAACATTTTAGACCTTTGTATTTTGCTTATGCGTATTAAGTTTAATTAAAATCGGTTCAATCATTTCGAAAAATAAGGACTTGAAAGTTTGTATGAAATGCCGAATGGTGTAAACGCTCTTAAATACTGCAAGAATTTCTCAGTAGCAGCCACGGATTCTGGATTTATGTCCGGTTGATGGCAAGCCATAAGTTCGCCTCCATGGAATTTAAAAACATAACTTTCGAATTGTGAGTCTACTGTTTACACCTCTGTCTAACCCTTCGGTGATTAGCTGGTGAGATGTTATGTTATTAAAACTAAAAGAACTTTAGTTTGGCTCAAAACTCAAAATTAATTTTCATAATATTACCTAATTTGCGCAAGACTAAAAACAGGGATCATAAACACTAGGGTTGTACAGCATAATAAACTAACCTGCGGTATTATAAGCCACCCCATTCGTCTGTCTAGACACCCGCGCCGGTTGACATCGGGTTAAGAGACCGTGTATGAAATAGTGCCGTCACGAAAAATACACCAACATTATTGTGCTACCTAAATGTTTGCAGTCCCTGGAACAATACGGGTGACTTTTTTACGTAATTGTATTTTGTGCTGTTTGATTAACAACATGTATGACTTTTCACATAATTGTATTTTGTTCTTTTTATTAACAACCGACAAAAAAGAGGGGTATTATAAGTTAAACGTGTATATCTGTGACATCGAGCTCCCAAACGGATGAGGTGGTTTTTTTTTAAAGACTTATTTGAGGCTATTCTCAGCCATGATTGAAGACAATTTGTTTAGCTGTTTAAAGATTTTCAGCTCTTTTCTAGGTGATGCCACACCATTCACCGGCTTACAGTTGAGAGACCGTGTATGAAATAGTGCCATGCCGTTGTAGAAAATACACCAAAATTATTGTGCTACCTAAAAGTTTGCAGTCCTTGGCACAGTACAGGTGACTTTTTACGTACGTTTTTGTTTTTTGCAAGTTTAAAAAAAAACGTTTATTGGTAAGGGGGAGGAAATCTTTTAAAACCGTGCAATAAAAAAGAAAAAAATATGAAGCACTATAAAGAAAAGTTCGAATTCAATGAATCACAAAGTAAGGGTCAAAATCTGTTCAAAGTATCAATGTTTGATGTGTTTTATTATCAATGTTCTTCTTTAATGTGGTAAACATAAAAAATACATTATTTGAAACCAACCTACATATTTAATGTTTTTCTAGGGTAACATAAATTATCATAATCCGAAAATAACTTATGGAACCGTTTACACAAAAGATTTCCGGCTTGTATTATTTTAGTATCTTCTCTTTTCGCTAAAAACATGCAAATTAAAAAAGCGGCCATATACAAAAGTTTCGTTATGACAAAAACAACTTTTTAAAACGTACCCATGAAAAACAGGGGAAAAGCTTGGTGCGACAGTCAGCGACTTACTTCATAGCACATAACAATAATAATAAGCGATCATTGTGCTGATAGCCTCGACCCTGTGGAGGCTCTTGTTAGGCAGCTGGATCAAGGGGTTGATTCAGAAAGCAGTACTCCTGGACACGGTTCTTATATTGTTAAGAGGTTCCTCTCTCAGGAGCCCTGACTCTGACGGGAATAGGGTCCAAGCTACCGGCATAGCTTGGACCCTGTTCCCGATATCGGTAGACATCGGTAGGCTACTATTTCTTTTATATTGTTTAATGTTTTTACATGGTTTTTAAAGTAATATTTAAAGACTTAAAGATATTTTACGGCAAAGAATAAAGAAAATAATCAGCGTTTAATGTTTTTTCTGCTTTGGATACAAGCCTCTTTTCTATTAGACATACATCCACCACCCCGGGTTATGGATATCAGATGTCTTCATCTTTTGTTTTCCCTACTCTTTGCATCCTCATGAAGTTTAGGTTTCGTTAGCCGTTTTTCAAGTGGGTTTGACGTACGACCAGTAAGTCACTACCTCTCCTACTGGGCCACCACTACTAGTAAAACACAAATTAAATTAATAATCTGCATCTCTTCAAAGTTCAATAAATGAATCAGTTTTGTCTAGGAAAACGTGATCCATCATAGGCCGCATCAGGCGAGTAGTGGTCAAACGCAAGCTTATTTAGTATTAAAAATATATACAAATAAAATAAAAAAAAAGATTTTAATGTTCGGTTGATTAATCTGATTCGGTTATAAAATGTTAATTTGCGAGATAAAATGAATGTTTCACATTATCATTAACGTTAATTAGGAAGCCTCTGTATTAAAAATATAAATAGCTTATTTAAATAATATTAATTTATGTTTTAATTCGTTAACTGTATACGATACCGAAAGCCATTAAATATCAATTAGGTCGAATATATCAATTATCAAAACATGATAGGAACATAATTATACTGGTTATTTATTTTAAAATGACTAGTGTTACACATAAAATAACTCATAAATAATGTAAACATTTCAAGTAGGATTAATTAAAATGAAAGTATTAACTTTTCCTACAGTTGATTTGCAGAGTAATTTTACTCGTATACATCCGGAAAATCGAATCCCTGTTTCGAACCATACTGACTAGGACACAGTTATTAGTAAGTCGGGACAAATCGGACATAGAATACCAGTATTTTACATGGAGCGACTGCCTATCAGACCTCAAGCCACAGACCAGTTAGTGCCGGGTAATACGATACCCCTTGGTAAGACTGGTCGTTAGAGTATCGGGCCACCAAAGAAAAAGAAAAATTGACAATCGATCCCGCGGATTGCAAATGAGTGTGATCAGTTGACTAAAGAGCCCTGTAACACGACAATGGTCCACAAATAACAGCTGGGACCAACGGCTTAAAGTGCTTTCCGTAGCACGGAGGAAACTTAGTAGGTATGCTGAAATAATTACCTAGGTATATTAAAAGTATTAGAAGAAACTTACCCGCTGTCTCTCACACCGCACCCCATAGAAGGGAAAGGACGAGAAAAGCAACACTTGAGAAACGAGGTATCCAAACGTCGGCCGCCATGATGTATATCTGAAATATATGGCAGTTCTTTTTGTACAACTTTACAACTCCAAGCGTGTAATTTATGACTGCCTTGTGGAGGCCTACTTACAAATTAGCAGAGTCTTAGGTAGCAACACACGTATGTACATTTGTACGTAGCAGGATAATTGAAAAAAGTATGATGTTTTTGAAAAGACTAGGAATGTTTGCAAAGGATTGAAATTGATTTCAGGAAACTTAGAAAGATCATACGAGCTATTGATAAGGAGGTTATTTTTCTTAGTTTTCAAAATACGGCTTTTTGCGATAGTGTTTGAGCGGTATTTTTCGGCGCAGATTTAAGCTCGTATCGGCGATGCTTCAACACGGACGTCATTTTGGTCTTCAAAAACCAGAGGCGCGTACACGCGCTTAAGCCAGCGTATTCGCTGAGTCCAGTCAGAAGTAACATATCAGTATCTCTGGTGGCTCGCGCTTATAAGCGCGTTATTGCTCGTACGAGTGGCGCTTGTGTCAAATGGCGCGCGTACACGCTCCTACACGCGCTTCCAAAACGAGCTTAAGCACGCCTAAAATACTCTAATCTAAGCCACCCTAAGTCTTAGTTTCGTAAAGATCCGGAGATTTAATTATCTCACGACACAAAGGCATTATAATGATATCCGTTTACCCCTACATTGAAATGTAAAATTTCGGATGGGCCTCCTTGCTTTTGCGAGTTATTCATCGCTTTCCCTGTATATATATTAATCGCTTTTGTCTTACAAAATTTTACCTGTTCAGTGAACTGAGAAGTGCTTTCAGCATAATTCACATGGGTTGAAGATATTGTAATGCATTTGGGTTTGTAGGCGTTAGTCTGAATATAAGGGAAACTACACATACGTTCAGTTTGGAATGATGCGGCACAGCTAGGCCATAAAGCCAAATATAAATGTAGTTGTATTCGGGATACAGCTGTTTGGCTGAACCTGAGCATGATTCAGCGACGGGAGATGCCGAATGGAGAGCCAAATAACTTGGAAAAAGGATAGGCGGATGATTATAAAAACATTTCTTCCCTATGTAAATCGGATTTCCGTAACAATTGTTTCGCTTGGGACTCTATTCCTTTTAAAAAAATAGAAGTAGTCTCTTGGCCCTATTTAGGGCGTAATAGTATCTATACCAGTATGTTTGTTTGTTTGCTTGAACGCGCTAATCTCAGGAACTACTGGTCCAATTTGAAAAAGTCATTGAGTGTTTGATAGCCCATTTATCGAGGAAGGCTATACATATAGGCTATATATCATCACGCTACTACCAATAGGGGCGGAGCAGCAATGAAAAAAAGTTGCGAAGGCGGGGAAAATGTGACGAAGACGAAGTCGCGCGGGACATCTAATTCCATAAAACATCAGCTATCTGCCAGTAAAATTAAGCGAAAATATTGTGTAGTAATATTGAAAATGTTGTTCAGGTCAGCTTTGTTGTTAAATAAATCCTGCTGAATCAAATTTTCACACAAGTGTGTAACACCCTGCATATAATGTGTGGAATGCGAGGTGGCCCACGTGTAACAAATGGATGGATCTTGAACGATGGGAATGCTTTGAAGACGTTTTGTTTTATCGTTTAATGTTCTGTGGATTTACTTCTGATGTAAATTGACGGATATATTAAAACATTCCTGTTATTTTTATTCGTTTCTCGATCGGTTGCCCTCGACTTCGTGAAATTTTGAAGTGGATCAGCGACCAGCTGGCCTACCATGACGTTTAAAGCAGTATTGTTTTACTCTTATTCCAGTGTGGGAAAGAGATGGATCTATACAGGATGTCTAGCGCCATCTCTTTCCCACACTGAAAAAGGAGTAAAACAATAATGTTTTAAGACGTCATGGTAGGCCACCTGCTGAGACCTACCAAATATGCACAAAAAAAGACACTAAAATCGGTCAAGCCGTCTCGGAGGTGTTAACAAAAACTATGACACGAGATTTTTATATATAAGATAACCTCACAGCTTTTCTCATGGGGGTAGGCAGAAACCACAGAACGTCATCTGCTACGATCCTTACTGTTACTGTTAGCCTGTGTCATCCCACTGCTGGGCAAAAGCCATGATTTCAAATCCTTCGATCCAGGGCCAATGTGGACCACTGGTTATTGGTTCTGTCCAGCTCGTCCCGCCATCTCCTGCGAGGTCTAGCGCGTCGCCTTCTGGCTGTGTCAGGGCTCCACATTGTGGTTATTTTGGCCCACAGCTCGTCGGGCATACGGCAGACATGGCCAGCCCAGTCCCACATCAGCTTAGCTTACGATCCTTACATACACCTTTTGTCTCGTCCACGTTCATACATCTAATAATACACGTACGCCGGTTGCGAGTACTGCGAACCTGCATTTCTAAAGAACCCCACTTATAAGGTCAGTGTGTATCCTTCTACTAGGGCGTCCCCTCCAGGCGTACCCAGTCACATCTGACTTGGTAGGTGTTTCGGCCGCTGATTTTCGTCCGAACCGGTCGAAACGGGAATTTCATTATTATTGAGTGGTGTTTCGGACGAATCCTTTTTTGAGTCAAAGTAACTTACGAAACAAAAAAACATAATACCTATTTTACTTTGTGGCAATTAAATGAACATTAATGAGTGATCTCTCACGGTTCGGGTTATTTTCAACTTTTGTTATGTTGCACGCATATTGACAGAACAAAACAAAAGCAAATATTTTACCAAGTATTGCTGTCTCTTTCTTATACGTAATTGGTTAAAAGGGTAAAAAGTAGCAAACTTATTCTACTTCTTCCTCACGTTTAGTGGGCGGTTTTTATCATAGCAAAATCATATCAACATTAAACAAGCCGCTGTTTCAGTGTCCAAACCCGCTTTACCTACAAACTGTTGGGTATAGTAGTCGCAAGTGTGACTGCTGAACACGAGGTCCTAAGTTTGGTTCCCCGGCCGGGCAAAGTGTTATTGAGATTTTCCATCAGATATGTCTCAGTACCAGCCACGTAGTCTAGATTTGTGGCAATAGGGTCGCCCCTATTACATGCGAATTAAACATTACTTGTTCTGTATGGTGTCGGACGTAAAGAATAGCACCATCCCATATCTTCCCGTGGGTGTCGTAAGAGCCGACTAAGGGACTTGCCAGATAATGAGCAGCAGCGTTCTCTGTGCTTTTGTAACAACCGTAATGCGATCGCCAACCCGCCAAGCGTGGTGATTATGGCAAAACCCCCCTTATGACAATGTGGCGTTGGCAGTGGACGTCTTTCGGCTGAAATGATGATGATGATGAAACATAACTTGGGAAATGTGGATTTACTATAAGGTACACTTCTGCCTAACCCTTTTTGATTTGTAATTACAAAATAGGTTGAATGAACTATTACAGAAGAAATAGGTATAACACCAATCGTGATTTGTCATTGAGATGCTAATCTCTTTCATCAATCCGCCTCCTAAAACTATCCTTCTACCTTCTTCTATACATTCTAGACAAACTAAAGCCCCTCTCCATCTACACATTGCAGACGGTTATTGATCAGTCCTGACGGCTTCAAAAGTTATTGGAGCTCGCACCATCAATAACGTAGTAATTGTTCTATATCATCTAATATTTCACAAGACTGGTTATTAATCTTGTATCTTTGAGATAGATTGGTTGTTAGATGTGTGTTATTATATTTAATTGACTTAGGAATATTATTTGTCTAGATTACGTACTGAGATATTTTTGGTGAAGTGGTCGTAAGTGCTACCGTTGAGAATGATGTCTCGGGGTTGAGTCCCAGCTGGGTAGTGTTATTGAGTTCCATCAGGAATTTCTCAGTAGTACCGTGAAGCCAGAATTTGTGTCCAGTAAATGGCAATAGAACAGCTCCATATTACACGGGATTTGCTCTGTATGGTGTCGGACGAAAAGAATAGCACCATCCCATATCTTCCCGTGGGTGTCGTAAGAGGCGACTAAGGTACTTGCCAGAGAATGGGCAGCAGCGTTCTCTGTGCCTTTGTAACAACCGTACTGCGATCGCCAACCCGCCTGCCAAGCGTGGCGATTATGGTAAAATCCCCCAAAATGTCAATGTGACTTGGGGGAGGCCTATGTCCAGCAGTGGACGTCTTTTGGGCTGAAATGATGAATGACACGGGATTTCAACTTTACTGACAAGACTTATGTGTCGAACTATAGTGTAGGGACACCTCTAACTTGGCCTTAAATTATTACAGGCGTGATGTTATCTCTTATATTATTTTTATTTCAGGTTTCGCGTCTCGAGTAACCGTCAATGAAATTGAATTAAAAATATACTTTGTTCAGAAGCTTGCATTTTTTTCTATTATTCTGCATAAAAATGTTTAAAACACCTACAGAGGATGAAACATAAAACATTAAGAGACTATTATTTTGATTAAACTCCTCAAATTCTGCATGTGTGTGATCTTTTTTTATTAATGTTTTAGGATGCACCGAATATTTCCGAAAGTAAACTACTATTAATCTGATAACTCTAAGCTCATCCAAATAGAGTTGGAGAATCCCAAAACATGCACGTGACTAACGATAATAACACAAGAAGGTCACAGTCCAAAGCAATTATGCAATCTTTAAATAACATGCATACTTGTTCGGGATGACACATTCCGTTCGATAATACACGATTTATTATATTTGACAGTTATTCAGCTAATTACAAATTGGAATACTCCGTTCGGCGTCTACCATGGAACAATTATGTATGAGTCAGCTCGGCACAATTCGAGCCAAGCCGAACGGCTTTTCCCGAACCAAGGGGTCTACTCTCTTTCTCCGAAACGTAACTTCGGCAACGAACGAAAATTAAACGTAGTTACGTTTGCGACCTTATTCTATATAATTTGCGGACGCACACAATAAAATTTAATACATTCGTTCACGTTAATTGTCTGTGAATTCGAACTTCTTGTGTGCGTCCGCAAACGATATGGATTAGGGGCACAAACGTAACTACGTTTAATTTAATAATTTTTGTTCGATGCCATAGTTACGTTTCGGAGAAAGAGAGTAGACCCCCTGTGCCGAATAGTGCTGACCGTCCTGCACGTCGTCCTGATTCTTCTTCTTTTCGTGTGAATAACCTGGTGTCAGAGTTTCTATGCCACCCATGGGCCTCTGATATGGCTTAACATGCCGTTGAGAAATACCTCTCAGGCATGTTTGGTTTCCTCACGATGTTTCTCTTCAGCGAAGCTATTATACAATATCCATATGAATTCGAGAAAACAGAGGTGCATGCTTTGTGTTCGAACTCATGACCTTTGACTTGGCAGTCCGACAGTCGCACCACTAATCCATCACTGCTATTAAACCGGCTGATTTCGGAAACAAAACACACTCAAACAATAAAAAGTGAACTTTTTTAACCTACAATTTCGTGAATACAAAGTGCACCTCTCATCCAAAGATTTCGTACCCCTGCAAGTAGAAGATAACCGTTTGATTTGATTTGATTGATTTTGATATTTTCGCGCTGTCGCA
Organism: Cerastis rubricosa; assembly: GCA_949152445.1. Classification (NCBI taxonomy): domain Eukaryota; kingdom Metazoa; phylum Arthropoda; class Insecta; order Lepidoptera; family Noctuidae; genus Cerastis; species Cerastis rubricosa. The sequence goes on along the minus strand of OX424542.1, from coordinate 7,179,716 downwards.
ATCTAAATTTAAAAGAATGGTCTCAGAATTTCTTGCAAGTCAGCCATAAGACGGATGCCCTTGTCATCCGCTTCCTACGCTTCGTGTATAGTGTTTTTCTTCATTTTTTTTTTCTTTTCTCTTCATTTAACATGCGTTCGTTTTCATACTCCGATGTCATTCCGTGGACAATAGTGTGGGTTATACGTTTTTTCGACTAAAATATCACTACTTTTTGTAAATGTTATAATGTATAACCGTTTTTTGTCCCAAATAAATAAAATAAAATAAAACCGTCAGCTGAAGGTAACGTGTAGACAATGGGATGCATAGTGTCGCCAAGCGTTATTGTGTTCCTTAGTCGCACATTGTTGCAGGTGCAACCATAACAAGTTTCCGCTTTTCTTACGGAAATTTTCGTGATTTTGCAAATGTTTTGCATTTAAAGTCATGCTTACATTTTTCAAAGTTGAAAGGGACACTTATAGGATTCATCTTGGATTGGCCGGCTAGTAAAACTGAGGTGAGATGATGCCTTCGGGGAGATCGTCGTAGCCGGAGTCTACTTCTCCCCGAGCCGAACTCTCGCCGAGTTCCACAACTCCCTCATGGAGTTGAGTGTCGTCATCCGAAGCTATTCCCTCCCCGTGCTTGTGCTCGGGGACTTCAATGCCAAAAACTTGGCCTGGGGTTCTCGTTGCACAGATGTGCGGGGTAGGATGGTGGAGGACTGGGCTCTGGAGGCGGGCCTGGTCGTCCTAAATCGGGGTTCTGTCCCCACGTGTGTGCGGATGCGGGGCGAGTCGGTGGTGGACATCTCGTTCGCTAGCCCCGCTCTGTCACCGCGTGTCGTTGACTGGCGCGTCATGGAGGGGGTGGAGACCTATTCCGACCACCGGTACATCCGGTTTGATGTCTCCGCCCAGGACTCAAGCGCGCCGGTCCTACAGGCCCCGAGTGGTCCGCGTTGGGCGCTGAAGCAGCTGGACCGGGAGCTCCTCCTGGAAGCCTCGATAGTGCAGGCCTGGGTGACATCACCGAACAGGCCTGCCGACATCAACAACGAGGCAGGGTGGTTCCAGGAGGCCATGTCCGACATCTGCGACGTGGCAATGCCCCGAGTTCGGCCAGGAAGCGCCCGGCGTCAGGTGTACTGGTGGTCGCGAGAGCTGACGTCTCTGCGCGAGGCGTGCGTAGCCGCGCGGCACCCGTACGCCAGGCATCGCAGGCTCCGCATCCGCCCTCCGGATGCGGCAGCTATTGAGGCGGAGCTGTACGAGGGATACAGAGCAGCGAAGACCGCCCTCCAGGAGGCTGTCCAGCGGGCCAGAGACCTGGGCCGCGAGGAGATGCTGGAGACTCTCGACAGAGATCCGTGGGGGCGCCCTTACAAGATGGTGCGGGACAAACTCCGCACCCGGGCCCCCCCGCTGACGCAGAGTCTCCGCCCTCAGCTCGTGGAGGACGTGGTGAGCGCTCTGTTCCCTCTGTGAGGGGAACATCCTCCCCCGCCTATGGCTCCGCCGCTTGCGGTGCCGGAAGCGGACCACACCGAGGACGATGACGACATTCCGGAAGTGACCGGGGTAGACCTGAGAGCGGCGGTAGGCAGGCTTAAAGCCAAAAATACCGCCCCGGGACCCGATGGCTTGCCTGGCAAAGCCTGGGTCCTGGCCTCGGAGGCTCTCGGGCCCCGACTGGAAGGGCTCTTAAGCGCATGCTTGGAGAGAGGCCAGTTCCCGCTTCGTTGGAAGACGGGGAAGCTGGTCCTCATCCGGAAGCCGGGGCGCCCTGCGGACTCTCCGTCCGCATACCGGCCCATTGTGTTGCTCGACGAGGTGGGCAAGCTCTTTGAAAGAGTCATTGCCAACCGCCTCGCCGGGCACCTTGTGGGGATTGGGCCGGATCTTGCGGAGAACCAGTTTGGTTTCCGCAGAGGGCGCTCGACGGTGGACGCCATCATGCGCGTGAGGGCTCTCACGACGGGGGATGCGGTGTCCAGGGGTGGGGTTGTCTTGGCGGTGTCTCTTGACATCGCCAACGCCTTCAACACCATGCCCTGGAGCTGCATTAGGGAGGCACTCCGGTATCACCGGGTGCCGACCTACCTTCGTCGTGTGGTCGGGGACTACCTGACGGACAGGGCCGTCATCTACCCCGGTCGCACCGGAGAATGGAACCGGCGAGAGGTGTCGTGCGGTGTCCCACAGGGATCGGTTCTGGGGCCGCCCTTGTGGAACATCGGCTACGACTGGGTGCTGCGCGCCGACCTCCCTAGCGGTGTCAGTGTAGTCTGCTACGCTGACGACACGCTGGTGCTGGCACAAGGGAGGTCGCACGAGGCGGCGGCCGAACTTATGACACGCGGGGTTGCGATAGTCGTGGATAGAATCCGGCAACTGGGTCTCGAGGTGGCATTGCACAAGTCCGAGGCCATGTGCTTTCATGGGCCTCGGAATGCGCCACCGTCGGGATCCATACTGACGGTAGGAGGGGTTCCCATCGGCGTCGAGTCGACGCTGAGGTACCTAGGGCTTGTCCTCGACAGCCGGTGGAACTTCGTGGAGCATTTCCGACGTTTGGCCCCCAAACTGGAACGTTCAGGGGCTGCGTTCAAGCGGCTCTTGCCCAACCTGGGGGGTCCAAACGCCTCCTGCCGCAGGCTCTACGCGGGGGTCGTGCGGTCCATGGCCCTTTACGGGGCCCCGGTGTGGGCGCGTTCTCTGAGGCGGCGAGCCGCCCATTACCTGAACGCGCCCCAGAAGGTGGTAGCCGTAAGGCTGATCCGGGGGTACCGCACGATCTCCGGCGAGGCGGCGAGCCTCTTGGCCGGATTGCCGCCATGGGATCTGGAGGCGATAGTCCTCGCGTGCCTGCACGAATGGCGCGCGGAGGCACTACGCCGGGGGGAAACTCCGCTGTCGCGGCAAATTGTCGCTCAGCGGACAGACCTCCGGCGCGATCTCATGGCGACATGGAGGGAGCGACTGTCGCAACCCCGTGCAGGGCACGCCACAATAGTGGCGATAAGTCCCCTCTTTGAGGAGTGGCTGGAGAGGCGCCACGGCGCCCTCACCTTCCGCCTGACGCAGGTCCTCACCGGACACGGTTGTTTCGGGAGGTTCCTGCACCGAATCGGGCGGGAGGAAACGCCCGGGTGTCACCACTGCGAGGATCGACCGAAGGACACGGTGGAGCACACTGTGGAGCTATGCCCCGCTTGGGCTGAGCACCGCCGTGTCCTCGTAGCGGCGATTGGCGGCGGCGACCTCTCGCGTCCGGCCCTGGTTCAATCCATGGTCCGGAGCGAGAGGGAATGGGAAGCCGTCGCCTCCTTCTGCGAAGCAGTCATGCTAGCGAAGGAGGTGGCGGAACGTGAGAGGGAGAGAACCTCACGTCCCAGCCGCCGCGGGAGACGCCCCGGGCGTCGGGGGGCAACCAGTGGCCCCCGGCCACCGTAGGCGCGGGCCTGTGGACGGTGAGTAATGGGCTAGCTCACTGTCCGTCCGTCTTATGACGACAGACCGTGCCGACGGCGCGTTCGTGTTCCACGCGCGCCTCAAGGAGATGTCAGCAAATCGGAAGGGGTCCGAGAGGGCCGATGCCTGCCAGGGCTGCGGGTTGTTCGAAAGAGATACCGTGCCCCTGGAACGCAAAGGGCTAAGAAGGAACATGGATGGGTTTTAGTCAGTCAAGTCTGACACTCCCTTCCGCTCCGCCCAGAGCGGAAGAAGTCATTTGATGATTTCCCATCCGAAAAAAAAAAAAAAAAAAAAAAAAAAAAAAAAAAAAAAAAAAAAAAAAGGTGAGATGATGCCCATCCGCTTCAGTACATAAACGTATGCTAAACGGTTTATTAACATTAATATTCCTACCACCTAAACGACTGCTTACGAAATTAATACGATTTCATGTTTAATAGAAGGTATCTAGATGCTAAGAAGCCAAAATACTGCTGAAACGTACCAAATTGTTTTTTGTAACCCAAAAAACCTTGATTGAATCTTAACTTTGGTGTCCAACTAGTTACCCATCTATGTCAATAACTACGAACGGACTGCAAGTTATCAAAAGTCGTCTCAGTAGCAAAGTTTCTTCTTGAAAAGTTCGTTTGAATTATGTATATTTTATGATTCTAGGACGTTAGGGCCTATTCTTTAAAGCCTATTCTCCTTTGACCAAAATTCAGCTACCAAATCCAATCTTTTAACTAAGACTGCGACCTAACTTTTAAAAAGGGCCACATACACACAATACGACACACCGGTCTACCAACAGAGCGCTACAAAGTTTGAAAGCGCGCTAAAAGATATAGAAAGATGAATGGGCCACAGTGCCCCGACGTTCGGTTAGGTAATATCCGCCACGTCATAACTTCACAGCTGTTGCGGATCTGCTTCCTTTGAAACATGGAATTAGGAAGATTGGAGTATAAAATTATTTTTGTTGATCGTGGATTATTTGTTAACTGTACCGAGATACAGGCATATGTCATACAAAGTGCTAGGTCATTTATTCTATGTCAGTCAATTCTATGTAAGTGTATTCTAAGTCTGAACACATACTTACGATTCTGTCATCTTCAACTGCACTCTCCGGTAATTTATTAATCACGACGATTGACCCTTGGCAGACATTTTAATGTCTTTCTTAGCTCAAGTCGTAACATATTATTAAAATACCATTAATTTTGTAGCAAGATCCTTTTTGTATTAAGAACCATTGCTATGCTTGTTCTTTGTCTAGACATTTCTCCTCCCACTTTTTTTATTCGTAAGTTTAATGCACAACATCTACTTCTATATAAAACAAACTTCATGTCCCAAATACCAAATCTAATTCTGAAAAAGCATTTTTTTTTAGTTCCAGATTATCACAGCGGTGACGGACCAAAATAGACCAAAGCTAAAAACTGTGTGAAACCGTGTTTACTTCCAACCAAAACTCATAAACAACTTACAGTTCATCACTCACTACACGAATAGTGATTCGTCACATTCAGTTGACATTTATATCTGACACGGAGTGACACAGAGTCGTATTCAGTGTTCCTATGTCATTTACAATCACCACAAAATATGGCCTGGTTTTTGGTTAGAAAATATACGTGCAAATGTTGACATTTATTGCGTTGGTATTGAAATAGATGGGCTTTACTACGGCTATTAATATAAAGCTTTTATATGCCTAATAGTTTGGTAATAGCTTTTATAGTACTAATTTTATATCTGCAATGGTAGTGGAAAGGCCTGTTTCTACCTATTCTGAATGAACGAGTTTTTACGATCACAAATTCATTATTTTTAGGAAAAGTTCCCGTTTTGATTACAGAAATCCGTGAATTTAGAAAGACAATTATTATTTTTTACTCCAAATCTAACACATCAATACTTTACTTCAATTTCCACCAATCAATATACTTCGATTTCAATCAATCACTATACATATATTACTTTATTTAATAATCTTCTAAACCTCAATATACTTCAAGACATCGAATCCGTTAATTTTCTTACTAAGATTCTGATGATTCATCTTTTTAGTTATCCAAAACTCAAAGCTAAAAACTGTGCACACTAAGTTTCGGCAATCCGTATCCGGTAACATCCCTTCCCTAAAGTGAGGTGCGCTCCTAGAATCCGTTCGGAATCAAACTGCGGTGAAACTGTTTCGAGGCAGCGCGAGTTCGCTGCTAATGTATTTAGACAGCTTTAGCTATGTCGCAGCCTGTGACTATACCGACGTAAATATAGAGGTACCTAGGCTAAACTTTGTTTGTAGTGATAAAATTAGTGTATATAGATGCACTTAGTTTAGTGTGGGACGATGTTTTCACCTCACTATCTTGTGTGAGTTATGAATCTTCTTTGCAACAGAATGACGAGACGTATTTTGAAAACAAGCAGCAAACAAAGTAAGCTAAAAAACCCGTTTAAAATTGAAAATATTATTTAAAGTTCAGTAAGATAAGATTAAGAAATTTTCATAAGCTTCTATGATAGCTAGCTAATTTTATGGATAAGCTGGGTATCGATACCTTAATAGGTTAAAAACCCAACTCATAATTAGAGTAAATCCTCAAGGGAGGTTGACGTCGAAAAAAATCATCGAAACTCTTTCTCAAAATTTTCTGTTTGTTTTAACATGTTTAAATACTATTACATTACCTATCCTATCTGCAGAGTTATGCTAGCTAATTTGCTTTGACCTTGCATTTGCTAGGTCATTAAAAAGTACTTTCATACAGGGTTAAAGGGACACCGACGCGAAAACGGTTACTACGTACTCAGCACGTCATTCTGAACCATATACAAACATTTTTTTTTTAAAAAAAAGCTTTTCCATACTATTTGTCCGTGTAGGTATTGCAATTCTGTAGGAAAAAGCAGTTTTTTTTAAGGGTTCGGAATGACGTACTGAGTACGTAGTAAGCGTTTTCGAGTCGGTGTCCCTTCAACTCTGTATGTAAGTACTTTTTAATGACCTAACAAAGGTCAAAGCAAATTAGCTAGCATAACTCTGCAGACATGATAGGTAATGTTATTTAAGGGACACCCCCTTACACCTTGTATAGTGTTTCAACAACTAAAACCAAAAGTAGAAGCTAAAGCTTTTCCCTTTTAAACTTACAAAAACATCTAACTCCAAAAGTTATAATTAGTATTTAATTGTTTTCCCTATTTATTGGAGCGTTGTTATCCTAAAACATTAAGCATAATTAGTAACTTTATCATTTTGAACATGTTAATTCTTTAAATAAATTCTGACTACATGTTGAAATGTTGGAATTAATTTTCACAAAGGTTACGAAAATATTTTCCGTTCGACTAAGTTATGTTTAGGAAATAGAGTTTGGTTAACTTAAGATTAATTGTGGAACGCTTTATAAAGGATTTAGGTTGAATACTAGGTCTGTCGCTGTGGATGGCACTAGATTTCGGTAAATAGCCTAGAATTAGTATAATAACTCTATTGTCTAATGACTTTTAATTTTGGTTAATTAATAAAGTATTTATTTTATAATTAGTGTTTTGAAATCTGATATTGCTCAAAATATTTTGCGTTTTGTTCATATGTCGTCTGTATTTCTTTTAGGTACAAATAACTGACCTAAGTAAGACTGCAATTTATTAGTCAATTTATTTACTTAAACTCTATGCACAAAGACGGACTTAATGACTTGGGCATTGTCAACCTGTATTTATTGCAAAGAAAAAATAGCCACCAAAATTAAAAATACCTATATAAATACTCAAATTTAATTTTCATTTACCACTGAAATAAAAAAAAACCGGCCAAGTGCGAGTCGGACTCGCGCACGAAGGTTTCCGTACCATTATTTATAAAAACGAAAAAAAAAAACTTTTTTGTATGGGAGCCCCCCTTAAATATTTATTTTTTTCAGTTTTTATTATTTGTTGTTATAGCGTCAACAGAAATACATAATCTGTAGAAATTTCAACTGGCCAACTATCACGGTTCATGAGATACAGCCTGGTGACAGACGGACAGACGGACGGACGGACGGACAGCGAAGTCTTAGTAATAGGGTCCCGTTTGACCCTTTGGGTACGGAACCCTAAAAACAGCTTCGCAATTCAAATCTTTCCTCAAAAACGAAACTAGACTATTCCCGACTCCTCAACTGTAATCAGAAATTAATTAATATGTTACCAGCGAACTTGTGTCAAGTTGTAGTCACATGCAAGTAACAGCAATCGGTACACATCAGCGCAAGTTCGGCGCTAATTCTAGCGGAACACGAGGTGTGCTGTTCAGAGAACATGCTGTATATCACCTTGTTTGTTAGAAGGTGACAGGTGTTGAGGAGATGCGATTTAATTTAATTAAAGTAGAGATTATTGCTAGCGTAGATAAGTTATCAGGAAATTATTGGGAGTTTTGATATTTTACTTAGAAATATACTTGAAGAAAAAAACATTAACGTAAATGTACAATGATTCGTGCCATAATAAAATAACCTTGAGAATGGTATAGCCTATATATATGATGCTGCGTTCTTGTGCAATAAGCCCGTTAAGTTTCCAATGCTGGGACACGGGGCTTTCTCTCTGTGAGAATAAAATAAGTAAAATACAACCTTGAGCTCATGTCATGTCATGTAAAATGCATATCGTGTTGTGTAGCTGAGAAAAGATATGCTGTTTTAGAGGTTGTTAGGGTAGTCATGTTTTAAGATAGTAGGTATTCGGGATTTATGGATGGAAATGATGTAAAGGATAAAAATGCTTATTTTAGCCTTTATTTCAGCAAAAACTGTACGGTACAGTTTTGTGCAAGGAATACTTAATTAACTTTTAAAGAGTAGCTGTAGCCGACTCCACAGCGATGGTAGCCATTTGACCTTGAGCTGACCTAGCCCAGTACGGATTTTCTATAGTTTAAGATGTAGCGAACTACAAAAAGTACTACAGTGCCATCTGACACGACGGAAGAACTAACATCAATTTCCTACATCTCACATGCAAAGTTTACATCGACTTAAGAGTATATAGAAAAACCCGACTACAACTGACGGGCAATTGCCCACCAGACACAACACCTGTCTGGCCGGAAGATCCTCCCTTTTCTAAGGAGTATCGAGAAACTTTACACCCTGTTCCTCATACCCCTAAAAAGAGACCAACTGGTCTCGTTACAGCTGAAAAATTACAACAAAATAATTACTTAAGAAAATATTCTTTACATATTTTTCGAGTGTTTCTTACCATTCCCTTCACCGTTTTTAAAGCAGTGGTGATGAACTTATTTACAAAAAGAAAAAGAACTGTCTGTACACGGAAGTTGCGGATGTTTCCACTGTACTACTATATGACTAAATTAAATCATGTATTTATACGAAACTCAACTTAAATGTAAAGCATATGGAAGCTAAATTTAAGTGAGCCACGTATCATATTTCTCAAGTCGTAACTAGCGGTAAGCCTAGTAATAATACTTGCAAGTCATAGGCTCTTAACGTCACATCATTTATATCATTATGCACTTGTATGGATTTAACTGAGAGACTTGAACTGAAATAGTTGTTACGCCTATACTGAATATGGCATAATAAGGAAATGAACTTTGGGACTTACTTATATTGTAGGTATTTATTAGTACAGACGGGTTACTACACGATTTTCAATTAAGAATGACTGACATAAAACACTCGATAAAGCTAGTGGTACATACAGCGTAATCAAACGAATTCGATTGTTCATCTTTAGGTTGACCAATTGCGAAACCACAGAAACAGAGACCAAAAGGCTTAGATAAAGTTGAGAGTGACTATAGTAGCAGTGAGTCCATCATCAGCAGCCTATAATGTTCCCACTGCTGGGACACAGGCCTCCTCTCTATGAGAGGAAATGGACTGTAATCCACCACGCGGGCCCAGTGCGGTTTGGTAGCTTTAACTAGTCACAGATCGCTAGGAGTCCGACACACAACTGTTGATATACCAAATGTTGTAGTTTCATTCATAAAAAAACATTCATTGAAAAAAACATTTTTGAACTGGATCAACATCCAAATCTTATGTCAATGTCAAAAATTTTAGAAGGTGAACATGCCTATATCGAGAGAGATAACCCAATTATTCATGTAGATAAAGTAAGTTCTTTATTTGTGCATTTCCACGCATGAAACCCGTACTAATCAATAGCTGGCATCAATACAATTCATTTTTGTATGAGAAATAATCTTCTAGAGAGTCGTGTTTCCGAAAAAGCTATCAAAGTTGTGTTGATGGCGAAGATTGTAACTATGATGACTTATATCACAAAAAAATACCGAAGCCGAGAACTGCAGCAACAAATGCCTAGTTGTATCAAACGCCATTTATCAATACACTAGCTGTCCGACGCAACTTCGTTTGCGTCACATTTTCCCCGTTTTCGCAACATTTTTCATTGCTGCTCAACTCCTTTTGATCGTAGCGTGATGATATATAGCCTTGCTTAAATGGGCTATCTAACACTGAAAGATTTTTTCAAATCGAACCAGTAGTTTTGGAGCCTATTCAATGCAAACAAACAAACAAACAATCAAATCTATCCTCTTTATAATATTAGTTTAGACTAAAGAAATAAAATAATAGAAAGAAAAGTATTTTTCTCATTAAAATATTTAATTATTAAATCAATGCCGGGTTTTTGAAGGTACAATTATGAAAATGATACACAGCAGATTTCGTTGGCATTTTCACGGTTACTGAAATATTATTGTTAACAATAATTTCATTGATTTGTGTGATAGTAAATGTTGGAGATGACGAAATATTGGAGGTGGAAGGTGTTCTATTTGGTGTTCTCACTATCAAAATGAGAAAAGGTACAATCAGTAGAAAAAGTGTTAAGTATATACCATACTACGTGTAGAAACTAAAAATTAGCCAGCCTCAGAGGCTGAACTGCGAGATGCCATTCAAAAAAAAAAAATCTTAAAAAAAAAGGTTTAACTTGTCTACAAGTCGTACCAACCGTCGTTTGTAATACCAAACGTTGATAAAGTTTAAAGTTTCCACACAAATAAAAAAAACTTTGGACGAGTTGCTCAATGAAAATAATGTATTTAATTTCTTCTGGGTAAGCTCGTATCATCGTCGACTTTGTCTCTGTCGTCTCTAAATTTGAGTCAAGAGCAAACCCATCTCAAATAAAAAATGTAAAAAAAAATCTTTTCTGCAAGTCGTCCCAAATACCGTAGGCATGTGGGACGAGTTGATGAATTACCCGTCGATCTTATCGAAAGTCATCGTAGAAATAATAACGATAACATAATTACCACTTGGTGTAGGTAGTTAAAATGTGATTGTAACAGACAAATTCGCGAAAATTAAAAGTTACTATCTTTCTACTTCTAATTAAGCTGTAAACGGATAAAGACGTTAAAATGTATCTGTTTAAGATCTATTTTAGTGCTCATAAAAACTTGTCATGTTCTGACTGACAACGGCGACATTATGCCCTATTTGAGGGAAAGTTTAAATGTTAGGTAAAATTGAGGTCTAAAAGTTGGACTGAACTCTGACTTAAGATCATAAGGAAAACTTGTGAAAGAAAAATGGCTTCTGCGTTTTGTCACTTTCGGCTTTGGTTGAACGTGATTTAGGTACTTACGTTATAGTTAGTGACAGATGATTTGTTACGTACCTACCTATGGTTAAACATTTTTAGGCATTATTATTTTAAATATCGAGGAGGCACGGAAAAATATCGCATATAAGGAAGTGGGGAAGGCCTTTGCCCAGTAGTAGAACGAAACAGTCTACAAAAATATATTAAAATATATAAATAGGTAAAGTCAGGATGTAGGAAGTAATCTCCCAAATTGTTCATCCGATTTCAAAAAATCTTTAACTGTTAGAAAACTACATTATATATACCCTTTCCCAAACTATCTTGGGGTCGGCTTCCAGTCTAACCGGATGCAGCTGTATACCAGTATTTTACATGAAGCTATTGCCTATCTGACCTTCACAATCCTGTAACTGGTTAATACGATACCGCTTGGTAAGACTGGATGTCAGACTTTTTGGCTTCTGACTACTCGTAACGTCTGTTAAAGATCTATATAATTGCGAAGTGCCATAGGATATATATATATATTTCTTGGTACCTAAAGTTGACTTCTACGCGGACAAAGCCGTGGACAGAAGCTAGTTGCTTATTAAAGATTCAACTTAGAAAGTTTTTCATGATTTCATTCATTCCTCAGGATTACTGGAAAATTTGCTATCAACAAAACTACCTTCAATAATATAAAACAAGCAGGTTCTCTTTTCATATGTGAATTACTTTAGCGAAAAGTAACAAAAAAGAAACAAAATTAAAAACTTCATGATGTTACAAAACCAATATTAACCATATTTCACCTTCATCCTCAAAAAAATCTTGCTACAGTTTTATCAAAAAAGCTTTCATTTCACCTGTCTTCAAAATTCGCTGTACAAAATTTCACTAAAACGTGAGTGTGGAACGTAACGTATATTCAATCTCTTAACCATAGCCGTGTCGATGGGAAGCGAACATTTTCCTACGTCAGTTTCATTAAAAATCCCGTTCCATCCGCTTTACAAAAGCGTACTGACGCCTATCATATTTTTAATCTTCTAGCAGAACAATACGTCTGGCGCTGGCATAGAAAATATCCTTATACACGAAACCTATGGAGGACTAAAAAGTATCAATTTTCGTATTTATTTTGGATATAATTATTTTGAGCTCGTGGCTTAATCAAAATAGATGTACGGTTCGATCCTCAAGGTTAAGCAGTGCTTGCCGAGGTCGGTCGATGGGTTACCATCATACCGAATTTCCTCCTTCCTCAATTCTGCCAACTAATCTTATATCGCATGGTAAATTGCATCAAAAGGTGTCGAATGAATCAAATGGCCGTAAAAAATCAGTTTCCATAATTATTCATTATGGAGTTGGTTTCTGAAGAATTAATTTTTTTACTCTTCTAAACATTAGACCACCCGCCAGTTCATACGCAAGCACCGCTGTCGCCATAGAAGCGTGTTCATAGATTTGCATGCAAAGTTATTGCACTTTTAGATCAAGAAAATAATTCTGTCAGTCACGCGTTTACTTTTACGTCACGCAAAAATTTTTGACGAATAAGATTTGTTATCCGATACAATAGAGACATCTCCAAACGGATTTTTTTGAAAGCAAAACATAATGTTGAGCAAACCGTCTGCATAAACCCAAAAAAAGACATTAACCTTAAGCGAGTGACTGGACTGCACTGCACTGCATCCAGTTTACTAACTGTATTGACAGAATTTTGCCTTTATTTATGTAACATTTTTATTTAAGCTTTTATTTGACTTGCCTTGTTAGTTAGTTTGTATTGGTCAAATCTTGCAACTGAATTTCAAGTCAGTTCCCACACCCGATTGAGCTGAAATTTTGCACACACCTTTGGTTCTGGTGACAATACATTTTTATGATAGACATGATTTGATGCGGCCAGGATCGCCTCCTCACGAGAGAACTCCTCCACGGTTAATAGTACGGACACGATACTTTGTATACGCGTCCAATGTTGTTATATAAACCAAACTTTCTTCATTTTATTGTAATAAAATCTTGTTTTTATTTTTTGTAAAACATTTTAAATCATTCTTATTTGTATTGTTTCAGGGTCTCATAGAAGAAATAAATGTTTATACTTCTGCTGATGATTACACATTACTTGATGTTTGCAACAAAGTAAGTGTTCAAAGCACAAATTAAAATAACTTAATTACATTATTCATTTCATTTGTTTTGTACCCATTTTAATATGTTTTTTGACATTCCAGGTTAGAGATATTTCAGAGATAGTTAGTATTTATTATTTTTGAATACATTCAGATTCTTTTCGCTTTCTGCTGCTGTTATGTTCTTGATGAAACTTGGATGTTCTAACTTTTTGGAATCTTTTTAACGCAAATCGATTCCCAAAAATAGTAGATTTTTACCCTACTACGAAAGCGAATCACCAAGTGACGTGTTTTGCCGAATTTTACTATATAAAATATTTTATTATTTATAAAATCATTATTAAAATACATTTTTCACTTTTATGTTATAAATGTGCATTTATATTTATAATTTATGCATTTTAAACATATATTAAATTTATTTTTATAAAAACCAATGGCGTTAAGAAGATTTGATACTACAATTTTCCAAATTTATTTTATTTTCGTTTCGGCGATTAATACTATTGGGGTAAATTCGTCCTGGCTCTTAAAATTTTGTAGTCATTATTGGCTAGCTTTAAATGTACATACATTGGAGTATTAAAATTATTTATTTATAATAATATAATTATTTATTTCGTTTTGTTAGCTAACAAAATAAATCTAAAATCACGGTAATTTTATAGAGGTATTCCACGCACTTTAATCTAACAGGTCTTGTTTTACTTGAACTACTGCAATCGGCAACAGTTTTACAAAAAAAATAAAAACTCGGCTAATTACTTATTCAAACGCTGCTCAATTTTAAGTTACAGTCAAATATGTTTACTTTAAGTTAAAGGTATGCAAGGTGTAAAAGACCCTTCACGAAGCCAAGAAACTAGGCGAAAATATTGCTGGGAAACGACTTTTTTAAACATAACGCACTCAAATCATTGTGCTGGTGGAGGCATAGTAAAGGGGTCATGGAGGTCTTTAAAGAAAAGCTATAATTGTTAATACATGAATTAAAAAAACGTGTAAAAAAGTTGGAACTTTGACCTTGAATGTCTCCGTAACTAGAAGGTTTCCAGGCATGGCCCAGCACAAAAAAAAAACCGGCCAAGTGCGAGTCCGACTCGCGCACGAAGGGTTCAGTCAGAAATATATAATCTGTAGAAATTTCAACTGACTAACCATCACAGTTCATGAGATACAGCCTGGTGACAGACGGACGGACGGACGGACGGAGAAGTCTCAGTAATAGGTTCCCGTTTGACCCTTTGGGTACGGACCCCTAATGATCGTAATGATAGGGAGGACAAATTCACTTCGGCTTCGTTCAGGATATTTTTACACCGTGTATACCTTCAACTTACAAGACAGCTTTAGAGCTAAAACAACTTTTGAGCACGACTAAAAGTTAAGCAGTGTTTGAAAATTGGTGGGCTAGTAAGGTTATAATTTTAATAAAAATAATAAAATACTAATAAGTAAGGATTTGTTTGAAGTGGTATCACTATTTTAACATCAATAATTTGTTCGTAGATGGACACAGACACTGACTCAGTAAGTGCATTATTTGTTCGAATGAGTCTTTTAGTAGATAGTGGTTCTGGTTGATAGTTATTAGAATTCTTAGCCATAGAATGTTTGAATGACTTAACAAATAGCATGTTTTTTATAGCATTTTGTACCGTATGCTGCAAAATTTAACAAACAAATAATATCGACAGTGAAATGTCATAAGCAGAGATCGGAATTACCTAAACTTCAAGTAACATGTTGTCACTATAAATTATATATAATTATATGTTTTAAATAAAGTTTTTGAATTAGAAAGAGGTTCCATATATTAACGCAAGAGCTCTCGTGTGGTGTCTAACTAAGACCATTAAACTGAACACTTTCTGTTTTTTTTTTTTAATTTCACAATTTGTTTGATTGTTAGAACGCGACATTTCCTATAGAGTCTATTTTTTTTTATTGCGAATTTCAATTTCTCGTAGAACAAAAGTTGTTCAGTTTTATGGTCCGAGAGACCACACGGGAAGTTTTGCGATAATCATGATACATCCTGCAAAATGTTACATGCTGCCTTAAAGTTTAGGCAAATCAACTACCTATTCCGCTCCCTGACCATAAACATTGACCATGCTATTGGATTTTTAACTCTAACTCCGTTGTAAACCCAACAGCGTAATCCAATGTCCCTTACGGCAATTCTCCATCGTCGACTATAGTACATTATTTTTGTTAGTTTTTTTTTGTTTGTGATATGTCAAAACCTCTTTGTATTACAAGACGGTTTTTTTAAGGGGGCTTGAAGTAGTCTAGATTTGAATGAGAAAGCTTTGGCAAAATGCGGTCTTTACATCATACAATAGTTCGCCTACATTAAACAGAGTATGTGTTCCACAGGGTTCAAATTGTAGTTGTATAAAACTCTTTGTGCACTGTGACTTTTTGTAGCGCTGCTGTCCCATGACTCGTAGTCTCACTTGCGCACCGCTGCTACCACTCGATAGATGCGAATAGATATAAG
Organism: Cerastis rubricosa; assembly: GCA_949152445.1. Taxonomy (NCBI): domain Eukaryota; kingdom Metazoa; phylum Arthropoda; class Insecta; order Lepidoptera; family Noctuidae; genus Cerastis; species Cerastis rubricosa. The sequence goes on along the minus strand of OX424542.1, from coordinate 7,164,015 downwards.
CGCAATTATTTTTAGGCAATTTCTGTCTATTTGTTGTTTATCTTGCAATTGTAACGTTCACAGGCATTTATACAAGCTGTTGTTTTGCATCCTCGTCAAAATCAAGGTGGTAACTATGCTAATGATTCTCGACCCGAATCAATAATGAAATGGGTAGGTATTTTTTATTTATTTGCGGAAATCGGTAAGTGTGACCACCTGTGTTTTAAACGCGGCTCATCTGAGCCTCGCCCTATAACCACGCTTTCAAACATGCAAACAATCTCAAACGTTTGTTCGATCATTTTTTATTCCCTAAACATTGTTAAGGGGGTTATTCTGAAATATTGACAATCTTAAACAACAGTAAAAAGTAGCGTTTATTAGTAATTAACTAGGTATCGTTATTTAAATTGATCATGTATGGCTTTTGTGACCACATCCTGAATTTTGACGAGAATGCAAAACAACGCCTTGTATATCGATACTTAATCATGTTAGTATCGCTGCAAAAAGTCGCGGTAGGTGAAGGCTAATTTTATTCAACACAAGTCAAAGCTTTTTTTTACCTCAATACTTTTTTCGAGTTTTGACTAGCAATAATGGGTTGCATTTCAAAACTCTCCCAATGTGTACAAATAGATTTATAATAAAAAAAAAATACGAAAAAAACTAATCTTGTGAAGTTTCTAACACCTCAAATTCTAACACAACTGATTTGGCTTTTTAGTTCTTGTACTTTAATAAACCTTTGCGCTTATTGCAGTGTCGTTGTCTTGTTTAACAACTTTGTAAAGAAACAAATAACTCAATAACCTACTTCGTCTTATTTTTCTTTTATCTTACATTTTGTTGCTATGTTCCACAGCTACGAGGAGACGGAGCACTTACTACGACAACAGGTAAATTATTGAACATTTTTAATACCACTTTATGAATGACTAAATATGTTTGCACTATTGAAATTTTAACTTTTGGCGCTGACCCGAGCCTTGAAAATCCAACAGAGATTTTTTGCAAAATAAAAGGTGTCGCCTAAAGTTAAAGATAATAATGTTAGTAAACGCATTCACAATGTTAAAGGAAAAATTCTAAGAGTGGAGCAATGTCTTTAAAAAAAAAGACATAACTATCAAATTAATTTTACAACTGTAATACTGAAACTGATTTATACAAGGTGTAAAAGGACACTTCATAAAGACGTCAACCAAGCATTCTGTAGGTACATCAAGCTAAGAAACTGTTAAGAGCCTTTAAACCTTAAGGCATTTCATACAAACTTTCAAGTCCTTTTTTCCGAAATTATAAACCGATTTTAATGAAACTTGATACGCATAAGCAGGATACATAGGTCTAAAAAGATACTGAAACTTGAAAGTTTGTATGAAATGCGTATAAGGCGTAAATGCGGGAGGCAAGTGAAACTACGGGCTGCTGTTAGCACACTATTTAATTACTAGACGGCGGCGGTCGGCCCGGCCCGCGCGCACACACACAAGTATGCGCGCACACTTAAATAACAGAAACCCTACGCAAAAATTATTGCTAGGAAAGACTTTTTTTTAAATCAAGTTTTTCAGTAAACCTTAATATAACGCACTCAAAACAAAAAATAATAATAATTTCGTAGGTTATTACAAAAAAAAACAGCTGTCTCATAGACTTTGACCGTGTAGGTATTGCACATTTGTAGGAAACGGCAGTTTTTTTTTAATAACCGAAGACTATGTGGGTGTTTCAAAATGACGTACTGAGTACGTGGTAAGCTTTTCATGTCAGTGTCCTTTACACCTTGTATATTCCAAATGAAATTATCTTCCTTTGACGGTTGTACGAAATAGCTACTATATGTAAAATTAGTCGTGTGCCAATTTGATAGACATAATTTATTTTTATAAAGGGTCGTCTAACAAAAAATAATAACAACAAATGAGTATTTGCTAAAATTAATCGTGAATTATTACAGAACCGACACTAGCGGAGAAAGGAAAAAGAGGAGAAAAAGGGGATAAAGGAGAAATAGGGAATAAAGGAGAAAGAGGGAATAAAGGAGAAATAGGGGATAAAGGAGGAAGAGGGAATAAAGGAGAAAGAGGGAATAAAGGAGAAATAGGGGATAAAGGAGGAAGAGGGAATAAAGGAGAAATAGGGGATAAAGGAGGAAGAGGGGATAAAGGAGAAATAGGGAATAAAGGAGAAATTGGGGATAAAGGAGGAAGAGGAAATAAAGGAGAAATAGGGGATAAAGGAGCAAGAGGGGAAAAGGGAGAAAGAGGGGAAAGAGGAGAAACAGTTGAAAGAGGAGTAAGAGGGGAAAGCGGAGAAAGAGGGGAAAGAGGCGAAAAAGGTGACACTGGGGATAAAGGTATGAAAGGTGAAATAGGTGTAACTGGTCTAAAGGGCATTAAAGGTGAAAAAGGGGACAAAGGGGAATTTGGACTAAAAGTGAGTAATCATTGTTGTTTTTTGAATCGCATTTTTTGACACTCTTCTTTCATCATCTGCCCAGCCTTTTCCCAACTATAATGGGGGTCAGCTTTCAGTCGAAAGGAATGCAGCTGAATACCAATATTTTACATGGAGCGAGTTCCTTTCTGACCCTAAACATCCCAGTTACCACTGGGTAGTAACAACTGAATTCCTTTTAAGGAATCACTTGTACACGTCATCATGAATATTTTTCACGGGACCAAGCCCGTAATCGCAAATAAAAAAATCTGCTGCTCCATACATTTGTGCGCATAGCTTTAAAAAACTGATCTAAAACAGTCCTTTATTTCCCATGGGCATTGCCGATCTACACTAGACAAACACTTTAGTCAGTTGACGTTACATTTGCTGTCCAAAAATTAATTGTACCTTTTTTCAGGGTGATCTGGGACCACAAGGACCATTGGGTCCAGAAGGACCTGTTGGCAAAAAAGGAGAAGAAGGAGTAAGCTCTTGTTGTAATTTATTTCAACAACAAGAATCTAATAAGTTCTAAACTGAACTATTTATTACCTTTACAAAATCAAATCACAAAATCTCTTTGAATATTATGTTACTAAACTTTGCTAAGGCAGAGGACTAAATATGAGCTTTTTCAACAGGCATGTCAATGTTCAGAAAAAGTAGTCTCTAGTTTGTTGCTGACCATGCCAGAAATGAAAGGACCTCCTGGCGAAAGAGGGCCACCAGGATTCGACGGCAAACCTGGTCCAACTGGTCAGACTGTAAGTATTTAATTTGTGCACTCTTCACTTCAGTATAACTCAAGAAAATGAAAAAAAAAAGCGTTTATTCGTAGTGAAATCCTAACTGCCAAACAGTAAAGCAATGAAAATACATACAAGGTGGTGACGACAACACGACAGTAAATGAAAATACTGGTACTACTAATTCATAGGAATATTACTAAACTATCAACTAAAACTGTACATCAACAAAAAATATTTTTGTCAAACCAACTAAAGAGCATAAAACTGTTAACGAAATAAGAAGATATTGTCTTATAAAGTCAATAGGTTGTGCTACAAAAGTTAGTGACAGAAACAAATCGCTGCAAAACCGTCTCCACGTAGTTTTGTCTGCCCTACCCCTAGAGTACTTTAAGCCCGCAGCACCGGAGCCGTGACAAAAACTAAACCTGCTGCATGTAGCATGCTCGCTTGTGTGCTGCATGTTGCATGCTCGCTTGCATGCATTGTGTATGTTTGCCAAAAGATGATTCTAGCCGTAAACTTTCTGAGATATGATAGTGCTGCCTTATACTGTCTATCGGTATGAAATGTATGCCAAAAGATATTTCTGACTGTAAACTTTCTGCGATACGATGGTTCGTTCTACTTTTCAATTACTATGGATATGAAATTTATGCCTAAAGATGATTCTGACTTACAAAATTATGAGTTTTGAAGTATTGACTTGATTAACCCAATATATTTATTAGCATAATAAATTTAATATAGAATAAGTTTCATCCATTAACCAGCTCGGTGAAGGTCGTTGTATATCGGGATACTATATGATAAATGAGTGTATGCCAAACGATTTTCTGGGAAATGAAATTTATACCATTCGCTGTTTCAAACTAATTTTATAACATAAAACGTTCTTCCATAAAGAGTAGACCCCGATGCTGGATTTGTAAACATGTCGGTGCTAGCCTATTAATCTGCATCATGTAGAAAATGCTAAAAATAAAAATTTTGTCCTGTGACTAAACTCTCGGATATATTCGATTGAATTTTTGTATGCAGTCTCGGAACGTCTTGATATAGGCAGTTTAATTAACTGTCGTATATTGTTGTCGCCACCCTGTATAATGTAGATTTCTCATATTTCTTCTGGCCTGAAGAAAACCACTGGAATTTAATTTATGCAAGAACGTGAGATCAATCGACGTGGCGAAACTCGGGAGAGCCATTTGTCCAAATGGGCGTCTTGTGGCTGCAAATGCTAATTTCCTTGTCATTCAAATAAAGAAGTAGAGTACGTAATAATATTTTATAGTTAAAGCCACACATAAATAAAAAAAAAAACAAAAGTCAGCATCAGAATTTAACGCATTCTTTTTAAATCTAGGGTAATATTGGGCATATTGGCCCAAGTGGACCACCAGGTTTGAAAGGCGAACCAGGTGCAAGAGGTGACGATGGAAGAGACGGTAGACATGGAGCCACTGGATCAAAAGGAGAACCGGGAAAAGATGGCATGCCTGGAACACCTGGCGATCGAGGACCAGAAGGAAAGCAAGGACCACCGGGTGAAATACGTTTGGTGATTATTTTTTAATTTATATTTTTTTCCTTTGAATGTTTGTTTGAAAGGAGGTGAAATGCAAAGGCAGTATTTAAAAAAAAAACATGAAACATGGTCCTGTAATTTAAGTAATTGAGAAAATAATAGACACTATCGAACTCAACATTTTTTATGCCCATTTATAATTTTAAAATAATATTATGAATGCATTGAATATTATAGAACCAGACAAAAATCTTAGAAGTAACTTTGACAGGAAACAGACGAGGAGATAACACGGAGAACCGTTGTGACACCTGGGCAAAAGGGTGATGAAGGGCCGATTGGACCACCAGGCCGTCAAGGTGAAAAAGGTGTTAAGGGAGAAAGGGGTTCCAAAGGAGAAATAGGTCCAAGGGGAGAAAAAGGTGATGAGGTAAGAATCAGCACGATCGTAACAAAAAAAATTACTAATACTGTACTAGTTTTCCTTTAATGCTTTATTTTATAGGGCCACATAGGACTTGAAGGTCCCAGAGGAGAAAAAGGCGATATTGGTGAGGCAGGAAAGAATGGGGTAAATGGCATACCAGGTACTCATGGAAGACCAGGAAACGTGGGAGCAAAAGGTAAAAAACACAGTACAACCCGTCTATTTGCAATTATGTCCGAAAAAAGTTAAATCGTAATTTTCGTATATTTTTCTTGAAGGTGACAGAGGAGATAAAGGCGCTCCCGGTCTAGCTGGATTACCAGCATCTTTAACATCCGTTCTGGACGCAGAAAGTAAGTTCTTTCTTTAACTAAAATATTTGTGACATAGTCACTACATTTACAGAGTGTTACTGTAAAAGCGCACTACCTACTAGATGGGGGAAAAAACAGGCGTCGAAAAAAAATTACTTTTCGTACAAAATGCGTCCAATTTGTTTTGTTGATCATAATGTCTTAGGTATCATGTTTCGGTGGTCTGAATCACCACTGCTTTAAATAGGAAGTGGCGGGGGGGCTTGCGCGGCAAAACAATCCGAGTGCGCGGGGTAGCCATGGCTACCGCGGACATTTCACCGGAGGTACACAGTATAAAACAAAGCCGATTCCCGTCGTCTCTACGCCTAGATCATAAACTACGCAAAAACGCAGTTGGAAAAAGAGCAGTACATTATAGACATACGTACAGCACAATATGAGCAGTCAGCCGTTATGTCTTAATGATTATTTTACCAGAAAATGAGGTGTTCTCATAATTTTTATATTATTTTTTTCGCTATTTACGACATTGTCCGATGTAAAACCTCTGCAATAGATATTCAAAACCGGGAACTAATCATCATCTGCCTAGCCTTTTTCTTTTTATGTTGGGGTTGGCTTTCAGTCTAACTGGATGCAGCTGAATCGTATTTTATATGACGCGACTGCCTATCTGAACCGGGCAACTAAAAAGGATATTTAAAATAAAATCTTACATTCATACAAAAATCTCCTCACATATCGTCAATTTACTGTTTATTTAGCCCTTTCCATTCAAGTTCGAAACATTATATAACCTGAATAAATTTCAATATCAAACAAAGCATTCTGGTCACGAAAATGTAATAACGTAAGTAGATTGAATCCCTAAACATTTTTTGCTACTATTGGCTCTATTGGCTTTGATCCTGACTCGACATTGTTGTGTGGTACTGAGTATGTTTTTGTTGCTATCCTTTTTTATCTCGAGAGGAATAAAAGGGAGAGAATTATCGTATATATCAATTTAGTTTTCGTTTCCGTTTATGCCTTACAGTGCGTCTGGTATTGTCATTTTTCGGTTGAACAAAACGCATCGGGACATCTTTGGTTCGAATTTTTTAATAAGTTTTGTTGTACCGTATTTTATACAAACTTTCAAGTCCTTATTTTCCGAAATGACTGAACCGATTTTGTGAAACTTAATACGCTTGCATGATACATAGCTCTAAAAAGTTACTAAAACCATTTCAAAATGTCTTTTAAAGAAAAAGATAATTGAAATATCTGTTTCTATAGATAATTTATTATCGGTCTAATTTAGCTGTAACACTATTTTTATAAACGTGTTTTAGTAATTTTTTAGACCTGTGTATAATCCTGCTTATGCTTACGAATATTCATTAAAATCGGTTCAGTCATTTCGGAAAAAAAGACTTGAAAGTTTGTATTATGAAATGTCGTATGGTGTAAACGCTCTTAAGAGAATAGTGGTAAAGCTGTTTTTAATATATGTTAATCCTATCACACCAACCAATCTAACCCAATTGTATCGTATTACCCAACAGTAACTGGGTTGTGGAGGTCAGATAGTCGCTCCATGTAAAATACTGGTATTCAGCTGTGGTTAGGTTACAGGAAGCCGTCCCCAACATAGTTGGCTAAAAGGCTAGGCAGATGATAATGTTAATCTTATACCAGATCGACTAGAACTGCGATACGATCTAAGAGCGATTTTAATCATCTTTGTCGTGTCGATGTTTCAAGAATAGCACCATCCCATATCTTCCCGTGGGTGTCGTAAGAGCCGACTAAGGGACTTGCCAGAGAATGGGCAGCAGCGTTCTCTGTGCTTTTTTAATAACCGTACTGCGATCGCCAACCCGCCTGCCAAGCGTGATGATTATGGCAAACCCCTTATGTCAATGTGGCGTTGATGGAGGCCTATGTCCAGCAGTGGACGTCTTTCGGCTGAAATGATGATGATGATGATGTTTTCCATGCTCGGTTTAAATGAGTTTCAAACCCTGATAAAAATGTTAGTCATAAATGGTTTAGATTAACTTATATGGTATTATTAATATATGGTATTTTTGTAAGTATGTATGTAAGGGGTAATCTTCGGAACTACTGATCCGATTCGGAAAACTCTTCTCACAAACGGGAAGCTACATTATCCCCGAGTGTCATAGGCATTTCAAAACGTTTCCGTGGGTTAGTTTCCGTACATAACAGTAGCGTGAGTATCTGCTAACCCCTCAACACTCAGGCTGTGGAGGCCGGGGGGTAAATACTTAATGATGCTGTGTATACATGTACTATCAAATTCTAGCCATACAAACAAATATTCCTCCCTAATACCCAATCGTATCATCGTATAAAAGCAGCATTCAATTGCTATTCACAATGTAGTATGAATATGAAAGTAATATTCCAGATGCAGCCGTAGTGGAAAAACTGAGAGGCTTCAAGGGAGATAGGGGAGAAACAGGTGAAAAGGTATTTCATTAACCCCTATTGAAATCAGGGAAGCATTTTTGTATTCGCACTTTGTTATTTTCCAAATATTTTTTATTATTATATTTCACCATTACGTTCTACTATATCATTAATTCAAACAAACTTGTTCTGTCACTGTAACCAATTAACCATCAATTCGACTTCTGCATTCTTTATTTTAAGTTTAAAATAACTAACTTTAAATTCAACAGTCAATATTAATACTTATACGTTTTTTTGTTATTATTTTAGATTCATTAGTAGTTTATAAATAATGTATATATTAAGTAATATAAATAAAGCTAGTGGATTATTCTACTGTCACCTCATATTTTGATATATTTATTCGTTTCAAAATATTCCATAAGAAGTTCTTGACTTGAAGTTATCCTTTATCCAGAGTGAATGTGACAAAGACACGAAAAGGTCACTAGGTTCAGTCATCATTATAAACCTAAAAAAAAAACGATGTGTGGGTCATCGAAATTTTTTAATCAGCAATTTTAAAAATAAACAGCTTTTCCTTACATTTTGACCGAGCACTTTTATAGGAGACCGCTGTTATTTAGGGTTCTGTACCCAAAGCGTCAAACGGGACCGTCGTCCGTCCGTCTGTCACCAGGCTGTATCTCATGAACCGTGATAAATAGCCAATTGAAATTCCTACACATTATATTTCTGTTGCCGCTATAACAACAAATACTAAAAAACCGGCCAAGTGCGAGTCTTACTCACACACAGGGTTCCATAGCCCCAAACAATATTTTGAACTGTCATTCATTAGTTAGTAGTCTTAGTTAGTAAACTTCAAGTCAACCGCAAAACTAAATTGGTTTTTCATAGTATGTTAGTCAAAAACAAAGTTACTGCTGCAGTTTGATGAAAAAGTCCCATATCTCAAAAACTAAACATTATATCTTATTGAAACCAATTTTCGTTGATAGTTTTTTTTACGTTCTACAATCCTTAATATTTTCAGAATTTTCCTCCTCTTACTTTAGAAATTAGAAGGGGGGGGGACACACATTTTACCACTTTGGAAGTGGATCTTGCGCAAACTATTCAGTTTAGAAAAAAATGATATTAGTAACTTCAATATCATTTTCAAAGACCTATCCATAGATACCCCACACGTAAGGGTATGATGAAAAAAAAATTTTGGTTTTCAGTTCTATGTATGGGGAACCCCAAAATTTATGGTTTTTTTTCTATTTTTGTGTGAAAATCTTAATGCGGTTCACAGAATATATATATATAGTATATATATAGAATACATATAGTTCTTATAGTTTCGGAAAAAAGTGGCTGTGACATACAGACGGACAGACAGACAGACAGACAGACAGACATGACGAATCTATAAGGGTTCCGTTTTTTGCCATTCGGCTACGGAACCCTAAAAACAGAATAAAACGAACATATAAAAAAATCACTTTTCATCCCACCATCTCGGAAAGAGTATTTTTAATCTTCAATATCTGAGTGGAAAAGCCGATTTTATTCTCTAGAGGATAAAGTAAATTGAATTTAGAACATCGTGTGCACTAAGTTTGTGAATTAAAAAAAAACATTAAACCTATTTACTGCTACCTCTATATTGCCGAATATATCATACAACTTTTTTTTAATTTGTTAAAAACTCAGACTCGGAACCTTCTTGGTGTTCTTTTTTCAATTTGCTTTGTACGCGGTTCTTTACGCGGCATTTTTTCACGTCATTGTTAATTATACCGTAATATTATTTTGTTATAATTTAAAGATTATTCTGTAATACTTACCTGTCATAATGTAGTAATTAATACCTAAACTGAAATAAAAGTGTACCTATCTTGTGATTGTAAACGTTTTTTTTTTGCATTTAGTAATTTCCTCGCTGAGGTGGAATGAAAAGTTACGTGTTGCACTCGAGAGCAAAGATTTTTCACCTCGTGCTCTTTTGATTCCCTCGCTTGCTCGGTCATCAAAATTGAACACACGGTTAAAAAGCAACTTTGCACTCTTGCCTAACAAATAACTATTTTTGTATGCCCATACAAAAATATTTTTTTTTTGCTCGTTTTTTAAATGGTGCGATTCGTGCTTGCACTTGGCCAGGTCTTTTTTTTAAATTACCAATGATAAATTTCTATGTGGTTAGAGGTTAGAGTATGGTGGTTTTTAATGATGTACTGAGTATGTGATAAGCGTTATCGCGTCAGTGTCTCTTCCACCCCATATTTAAATTAAAACCAGTGTCCAGATCTCTCATGTATAAATTTATTGCAGGGCGACAAAGGTGACCGAGGAACGATTGGTTTACCAGGAGCAAGTGGAAAAGACGGCAAAGATGGAACTCCGGGGCCAAAAGGGGAAGTCGGGCCAATAGGGAAAACTGGAAAAAAAGGAGATCGGGGTGAACGAGGGCCAGTTGGGACAGTTCCTGCATCAGAAATAAAGCTATTGAAGGTTTGACGTTGCTTTACTTTTCACATTAATAACTATTATTGTTGTTTGATAATTCCAAATGATGTTTTGATACTGAGTGTATGAATAGAGTATGAATAGAGTACGAATAGAGTATGAATAGAATATGAATAGAGTATTAATAGAGTATGAATAGGGTATGAATAGATTAAATATCGGTAATTTATTTATTTTAGGGTGCTAAAGGAGACAGAGGCAATACAGGATTTAAAGGTGAAGCAGGATTAACTGGTGATAAAGGAGAAACGGGAGCAGTAGGTCCAGTTGGACCCACAGGACCAAAAGGAGATCGTGGTCCCGCCGGCCCCGTGGTAAGATCCATCAACGACCATAGTCTACCAGTTGGGTGAAAGGAAAACACACCTCTTAAAAAACCTTTTTCTAATGGTTTCTTTTTTCGGTTAATTTTTTTCTTATGTTTTTATTTTTCAACCTAATTAAATGTAAAATAATTCTTTGAATGTTTGTTTGCATGCAATGTTTTTATTTTCTAGGGGTCCATCGGACTATCTGGATATAATGGCACGAATGGAGAAAAGGGTGAAAAAGGAAGTACACCTAAAATTGATTTATTCAAGGTACGTTGACATGTTAAATTATATTTTTAGTTTTTTTTTTATATTCTAACATTTAATTGTAGATTTTTAATTAAAATATATTTCTAATTAATCTTAATTAACTAAACTAACTAAATTTTCATTACAGTTAAAAGGCGAAAAGGGAGAAAGAGGTCTTACGGGTGACCCGGGAAAGCCAGGAAAATTGGGACCTCAGGGACCACCTGGTAAATGCGTAGAAACATTAACCGGAGCTCCCATATCCGGTCCTTCTGGACCACGAGGAAAGCCAGGTTCTCCAGGAAAAAATGGCAAAACTGTAAAGGGACCAAAGGGGGACATGGGTCCAACTGGACCTGCAGGACCTCCAGGACAAAATGGCTTATCTATTGTTGGACCAAAGGGAGAACCGGGAGAGCCAGGAGTGACCATAATAGAGAAAGTTTCTATGCTACGAGAACCAACTGGTAAGATAAAAGTATTTTTCTGTACGTATCCACAGTTAGTTAGTACAGGAGTAAATGATGCCGTGACGTATGAAAGGCGAAAACGTGACCTCAAATAGACTGGAACAAGGGTAGGAAGATGATCATGATGATTATACACAGTCCAAAAGAACTCTTCATGAATCCGTCAACCAAGTATTCTGTACAAAAATTATTGCTGGAATCGTTTTTTTTGGGTTTACGCTAGCGCTCAATGTAATGCACTCAATATCATTATTGTTCTGATGGATGCAGTGATGAATATTAATGTTGATGGAAGGAGACGGAGAGGAACACCAGAGAAAAGATGCCTGAATTGTGTGAGGAATAATATTATGAAAGAAAAAGGCGTAAATTATAGAGTAACGATTGACAGGGAAGAATGGCAAAAGAAACGAGTTGCGCTGGAGTGTATAACGTGAGGTTGACACACGGAAGTGCGATTAACGCTTGTGCGACAAAACTGTATTGCGACTCACTATAGGTCGAATGCACGCTTGTGCCACACACTGTAGCTCGACATCACCCTAGTGCGACAATCTGAAGATCGACATCACGGTAGTGCGACAAACACTTGTGCGAAATTTGCTCGACACTACTGAAGTGCGACACTACTCAAGTGCGACCATCACTTATGCGACACTGTCGCCTAAATAGGGTGTAATCCTTCACAAGCCATTGCTGCTGCTTAGTTTCATGTACTGAAATAACGTGGGACAAAGGCACGAAGATGATGATGAACATTTTTTCAATTTATATAGTATTCATAAAATACAATTAGCTTTGCCAAAATATTATTTTGTAAAATGTTTTCAGATGATGATGATTTTGATGATGAAGACGGCTGGTACACACTTAATACTGAAGTACATAGGACTAAACGAGGTCTTATGAAGGTAATAATCCTTACAAATTAGAACACAACATTGGCTTTATTTGTCTGCTTAGCAGTCAGTTACGTGTTAAGGTCCAGCTTTCATTAAAGCTGAGTGAGCAGAACGGCCTGGAGATGTGCAGTCCTCGACCAATCACAATGGTCGAAGTCCATATAGCGTCTTTCCTGTGGTTTGTCGAATATAACAGATTTTCTCTCAGCTTCATTATTGAAGTTGGGTCACTTAATACCAACACTGGAAATCTTTTCATTTTGCGTTAGGAATAGTCGTCGGGCCAAAGGTCTTGTCTCTCATGCACGTTATTGTTGAATCATATACGCGCAAGTATAGACGTCAGCTGCATATAAAGCTAGCCGAAACTGCCAAATTTTCCCAATCAACGTTGAACCTAATTCTTTAAAGATTAAGCTGAAAATCTATATATAAATAAATTACGTGTCACGTTGTTTGTCGGGGATGGACTCCTAAACTACTGAACCGATTCTAATCAAATTTGCATACCGTGTGCAATTTGATCCAACTTGAAAGATAGGATTTAGCTTAGCTTACATCTCAATTTACTGTCGCAATATTATTTTATTGCAAATTAAGTCATAATTATCTGTTAGCTCCAAACGATTCTAACAGATGGCGGTATCTGTTGACTGGATTGAGAAAGTATTAAATAGATGGCGCTGTATAGGAGCGGAGCAGCAATGAAAAATATTGCAAAAACGGGGAAAATGTGACGCAGACGAAGTTGCGCGGGACAGCTAGTCTATTATAGAAAGTTGACAAATTGTTGTAGCTTTATGTTCTGACGTCTGCACCACTATGATTTTTCAGTTTGAATGTTCTTTCATAGTTTATCTTGGACATCACTGACATTGGTGACTTACAATTAATTGTAAGTCTGAAATCGCTAACTCATCTTGAGCGAGCGTGGTGGTCAATGGTCGTGCATTATCTGTATGAGGCGAAGCCTACTATAATAATAATTGATAGGAAGTACTTATACAGGGTGTAACGGAAAGGGTATAAACATTCTTAAGGGTGTGCTGTAGAACATCAAACTGAACATGTTTCTCCATCGGACAAACATCGTAATACCGAAAAAGTACCAGCTGCCCCATACATTTGGGTTGAAATTTTGGGGCAGCAGATAATTTTTTCGGTATTACGATATTTGTCTGATTGTGAAACATGTTCAATTTGATGGTCTGTCCCTTAAGTATGTATATGTTACCGGCCAAACCCGATTTCAGGCCGAACTAGTTTGTCCTAGGCGGTTTACTGGTTTATCGTGTCAGGATATACTAACCCAAACAAAACATTTACAATGCGTTCAACTTGGATGAGGCATCGCTCGCTACGCTTGCTCAGATTGCGCGTTTATGTTCACAGTTCTAACCTAACCTAACCCATTTAGATGGGGTGCAGAGTCCTTTTGATTGAGTTTGGCCTAGGATAAACTAGTTTAGCCGGAAATCGGGTTTGGCCGGTAATATATATATACCCTTTCCGTTACACTCTGTATAGCATGTATCAGTAATGTTTCGACCTATTTAAGAATGATCAGATTTTTCACTGTACGATTACGAGATGGGTCCTATGGAAGAAGCTGTTCAGTTTGATAGAATTCGTATAAGACATTTGACTTTTTTGACACTTGCTGTATTTACCTAACAGCAACATCTGCAGAATCAACATCATTCCAAACTTTAAAAATAAACAAGCATATGAATACAAGAAAACTTTTCATAGCGAAATATTTCAACCTGAACAGTTCCATTAGTTTGAACAATAGGCAAATATATGTACATAATTGGTTTCCTTGCAGAGAACAGCGGAAACTAAGCTGGGAACGTTGGTGTACGTTTTACTTGAGAAAATATTGCTTCTCAGAGTTGAAAACGGTTGGCAATATGTTGAGGTAAATAGCATCTATTGATTCTGAAAGTGTAACACTTTTCATACTGTTTGTATCGACTGAGTATTTTAAAAATCTTTAAAATTGAATTTAGGTTTTAGTATGTATTGGAGAGAGCAGCGGTGGCCCAGTGGTGGCAGCCCCGACTTACGAGCAGTAAATCGTAGGTCCGAACCCAGGCAGGCGTAACTTTGTGTAATTTATTTCATCACTGATGCTGTCAAAACGGTAAAGGAAAACATCGTGAGGAAATCGGCATGTCCTAGAACTAAAAACTCGAAGAGATGTGACATCTATAAACCCGCACTGGGCCCGCGTGGCGGATTAAAACCCACTCCCTCTCATTGAGAGAAGGCCTGTGTCCCAGCATTGTGAACGTTATAAGCTGATGATGTATTGATAGTATGTAGTAGACTGCCTCGTTGGTCTAGCAAGCGCCGCTACTGAGCCTGAGGTCCTGGGTTCGATCCCCAGGTGGGGCAGTTTTGTTGGGCTTGTCCTTCAGGAATTTCTCAGGAGAAGCAACAGAGTCTGGGTCTGTGACCGGTTGACAGCAATATTCTCGCCCTCTATTACATGGGTCGTAACATAACTGGCGAAATTTGGGTGCACTATGCATTATGTAAACCATTACATTACACTTCGGATCCTCATACGTGATAATAAGCTATTTCTCTGTTACTCTTTGCAGATGTCTTCAATGTTGGACCCGAGGGCACATGCAATAACCGCCACTTACCCACCACCCCCACCAACCACTACGAGTACCACTACCACCACCTCGACTACAACCACACAGAAGCCGCTACCACCCCCACCAGAACTCACCACTACTACGACTACCACGAAGAATCCACTACCACCCCCACCACCACCCACCACCATCAGTACGACTACTACAACACAAAAGCCGCTATCAACCCCACCACCCCATCTGGCATCTACTGATCGTCATACTAAAGATATTCCTACGCATGGACCGCATAGAGGAGTGGTAAGAATCGTTGATAAAATTAAGTAAAACTGATGAAGACTTGCTATCACAGACGTTATTTATCATTCATTCTTTAAATTTGATATTTTTACCTCTCTTTTTAGGGTCCCGTACCCAAAGGTTCAAACCCCCTACTACTGGGACCCTATTACTGAGACTTTGCTGTCCGTCCGTCCGTCTGTCACCAGGCTGTATCTCATGAACCGTGATAGTTAGCCAGTTAAAATTTCTACAGATTATGTAATTCTGTTGCACAAATACTAAAAACAGAGTAAAACAAATATTTAAGAGGGCTTCCATAAGTGTTTTTGCTCGTTTTTATAAATAATGGTACGGAACTCTTCGTACGCGAGTCTGACTCGCTCTTGGCCGGTTTTTTAGTTATTGTAATAATTTGTATAAATAATAGTGCTAAATAATAACAGCTGCTCGGATCAAAAATCTTTTTAAACGTGGCTAGCGCAGCCCTCATTACAATACCGAGTTTTTCCCGTGCCTCGGAAAGGCCGTTAAGCTGTTGGTCCCGGCTGTCATTTGTAGATCTTTGACAGTCGTTACAGTAGCCCGAAATGCTGACCAAGTCCTACCAAGGGGTATCGTATTACCCAGTACTAACTGGATTATGCAGATCAGATAGGCAGTCGCTCCATGTAAAATACTCAGTGTTGCCAACTGCTAGCTTTACCCAGTTGCTAGACAATTTTTAAAATGTTGCTAGATTGCCAGTTTTTTATACCCCAAAAAGTTGCTAGAAGTAGTTAAATGTACAGTACAGTAGATAAGTAGGTTGCAATGAAATGTAAATTCCTGACAATCATTTTTATTTTCATTAATTCCAACAAGAGAGTTAAAAATGTGTTGTGTACGTTATTATGAAATAATGAATAAAAAATAAATTAAAAATTAATTATTTAAAGAAGAAGATGTCGATGGCTGGGGTTCAGTATCTTACGTAGATTTAAAATATTTTTCAGCGGTGCCCATTTTATGTAGTATATATTTAAGCAAAACACAGTTATAGCAGCATTTACCACTTTTCCTGAGACCTGTACCTACCATAGCATCTATGAACATAGATTCGAGTTTAGTTTTATATTTTTTTACGAGACTCGGTACCCTACTTTACGAATCTTGATTGCCTCAAAACTTGCTAAAAAGTTTAGCTACAAGTTTCATTAAATTGTAGCTGTCTGTCACCAAATAATAGCTAGATCTAGCTATAAAGTTGCTAAGTTGGCATCACTGAAAATACTGCTATTCTACTGCATCCAGTTAGACTGGAAGACGACCACAACACAGTTGGAAAAAAGGCTAGGTAGATGATGATAACGGTATAGACAATCAAACTGAACAAGGTTCTACATGGACCAATCGTAAAAAAAATCTGTTGTCTCTCACTTTAGAAATTAAAGGGGTCCCCCCTTTTAATTTCTAAATTGAGGGACAATTTTCACGACTTTGGAAGCAAATATCTCATCTTAAGACAAAAAAGTATTGAACATGTGTAATTTAATACACAACGAGCTATATGTACATTTCCAGTATAACTTGTCCTCGCTTTGTACAGATTTTCAATACAATGAGAGATCCGTATAAACTGGTTTTTTATAGATTGATTGGTCGTGCGTTCCTGTATATCTGACATTTTCGTTACAAATATCTGCATGTTCTAGATTCGAATGGCGGCTCTTGATAGTCCATATCCAGGAAAATTGTGGAGTGACAACAGGACGGGCCGCGAAGCTGGTGATCACCTGTGTTACGAGCAGGGCAGGAAAAATAAACTGGGGGGGACTTTCAGACCGTTCTTGGCAACAAGGTAATTAATCTAAGTAAAAAACTATTAAACAATAAAAAAAATATTAACAACAACGATAAAAAATACCTCTGAACATGCACCAGTGGCCTACATGGTGTGTGAAAGAGATGAAGGCATACAGGACGACAAACGCCATTTCTTTCCCAAACTGAAGTAACATTAAAACAATGCTGCTATAAGAGGCCATAGTAAGCCAGCAGAGAGCAGCGGTGACCTAGTGGTGACAGCCCCGACTTACGAGCAGTAAGCCGTGAGTTCGAACCCAGGCAGGCACATTACTTTGTGTAATCTATTTCATCACCGCTGCCGTCAAAAACGGTGAAGGAAAACATCGTGAAGAAACCGGCATATCCTAGAACTAAACATTCGAAGACACGTGACATCTACCAACCCGCACTGGGCCCGCCTGGTGGATTACAGCCCACTCCCTCTCATAGAGAGGAGGCCTGTGTCCCAGCAGTGACAACATTATAGGCTGGTGATGATGAAGCCAGCAGTCGAAACTTTGGAAATCTATGAAACGGCGGAGGCTCGGGTATAGTCACTGCAGATCCAAGCCAAAAAGTATTGGAATTGTGTGAATCAAATTGTATTGTTTTACTCATCATCACTTTAAACGAAATAATCTTTCTGTTTCACAGTGATCAAGATCTTATCTACCTATTGCGGAGAGTTCACTGGAATGCTCCAGTGGTAAACCTAAATGGGTCTATTTTATTCAAGTCCTGGAAAGATATCTTTTATGGAGGTGGTGCGTTTGTTAACCCAGCCACTATCTTCAGTTTCAGCGGCAGAAGTGTTATGATTGACTCGAACTGGTAAGTGACCACATTCATAACTTAGAACTTATTATTTTTCTACATTGACCAATTCAATTGACGTGTACGGTGAGCGTTGCTCATTCCTTGATTTTTTTAAATAAGACCTCATTCATAGGTAGATATTTTTAGTTTTACGTTTAATAAATTTAATTTTATAACAATCTTTTCAGGCCAAATAAGACAGTATGGCATGGCGCCTTTAATAATAGATTTGGCACTGCGAACCTAGAAAAAAATTGTCATAATTGGAGAAGTGGCACTGGATATTACTCAGGAATTGCATCCACATTACATAATGATAGACTACTAAACCAAGAAGTGTAAGTATTCACCTACCATTGTACACACAGCCCCATTAAGTAGCTCCCCCCGGACGTACTCTGCCGGAGTGTTGAAGGGTTAGCAGATACTGACGCTGTCTATACCTCAACAACTTTTGTACCTATTTCCATTACCCTCTCGATATAAGTTAGTCTTCTTGGGGAGCTTGTGGCAAACATAATAACAGCGGGTCGATCTTTAGATTAAGCCGAGGTGGCCTAAGTTGGTCCGTGGATCGGTGACCACCGATACATAACATACCGAGTTTCCTCCATGCCTCAAAAAACACGTTAAGCCGTCGCTCCCGGCCGTCGTTTGTAGATCTGTGGCTGTCGTTAGAGGTAGTCATGGTCCGAAAGTCTGAAAACCAGTCTTATCAAGGGTATCGTATTACTCAGTACTAACTGGGTTGTGGAGGTCAGATAGGCAGTCGCTCCATGTAAAATACTGGTATTCAACAGCGTCTGGTGAAATTGGAAGCCGACCCCAACATATTTGGGAAAAAGCTAGGCAAATGATTTGTTAGTGATCGTGGAGTTTCTTTCTCATTCTTTTCCATAGATATCTACGCTTTGGAATGTGCAGTCCTTTTACAGCTATTATACCTTATGGTAACTTCATCTTTTATATTTTTAATAATTCAAAAGTGTTATTTATTACTGATCTTTTTGAAAAAAAAAAAATGCTTTGAACTACAATTTTGGGTGTAAGTCGTTGTCCTACTACAATGTGTAACTAAATGAACGCGTTACCGTGTGGTGGTCGCTTTTGTTAGGACCCTGCCTGAGAGTTTATGTATATTGTTTTTAAAATAACTGACAGTTTTCTGTAATTATATTTTTTTGTTTCAGTCATCCCTGTGATAGTAAATTTATAATACTATGTGTAGAAGCAGAACCATACTATGGTCCAGTACCTTTAAAACCTCCGAGACATAGGCGGTAAGTCCACAATATAAGACAAGTTTTTTTTTGTTACGTATATACGTCATTAATGTAACTTTTTCTTATTTTCAGACACCATCGGCGGATCCGGAGAATATTTTAATAAGTATTTTTAATTTTATGAAGGTATATCATCATGTGTTTTATTTTGAATTTCAATATGATTGATTGTAAAAAGGAAGTATTTTTTTTATTCCGCTTACTGACAAAGCTTATAGCTATATTTAGCTATTTTCGAAATACTACCTTGGACCACGTTCTAACCAAAGCGATCATCGAGCGAAAACGAAACATCCACGATTTTTTTTACCCGAATGCGTACTCGCGCCTACAGAGAACATTGATTGTTTTTGTTAGATCGCAGGTTAGGTATTATAAAGCAAAATTCTATTCTTTTATGCTGTATTTGTACTCATTGTAAATAGTAGATAGGTAGGTTTTTTAAAATTTATATATTTATCGAGTCTTTTCTTATTTTAGAATGAAAAAAAAAACAATACATACTCATTTGAGAGCATTTTGAACAAAATTGAAGCATTTATGAATTTAACTGTATGAAACTTAGGTATAAGAAGCAAGTATTCTTATGATAAGAAATAATGGTAATGTTCTTAATAACATGTGGTCACCATGAAACCGTGGATTGGTTGTAGTTGCTAGACTAGTTCTAAGCAGAACTTTGCAATTGTCCTTTTTCGGTGTTAGGCTCTCTTAATACCTGTTCAGATACGACAGAAATCAGTCAGTTCCGGTCTAAACAGATTGATAAAGTTCAACCAGAAAATAAATACGCTTCGGTAATCTTCGTGTTTTCGATAGCTACAGAGTAAACTCACCGAGGCAGAGCTGATATTTGTTACTTGTGAAATTTAGTTTATACCAAACAGTAGGTAACTTTTAATTTATTGTATTCTTATAAGATAAATTAAAATGTACACTTATTATCATGGTTTTCATGCAAAGAATGTACATAAAATTAATTGGTAAAATATAAGCTTTTATTTTTCCAATTTCTTTAGTCATATTATTTATATTTAATATAAGTCTGTGCCATAATAATGTCATCGTAAGAAGGAAAGGAAAGAACAAAAATAAAATTGTTATAATAATTTGTATATTGACTGACTTTTATTTTTCCCTAGCGTTCATCACCGACGACGACGATACAATATTAGAACTACTTAAAAATAATTATTAACAATAGCAGTAAACTACTTCGAAAAAAGCCACTTGGTTTGGTACAAAAGATTTTGGTCCAAAAGAGAGACAGACGGACGAATCATCAGTAAGCAGACAGTCGGTCACCTCTTTAAAAAAAAAACTTACCCATTATCCGTCCCCGTCCGTGATCCACATCCAGTCTGCAATTTGTCCCTATTAGTTTGATTGATCCTTTACAGGACTTCATTTACACTGTTTAGGCGTGGAACCCTAAAAAATTAAAACGATAACACTCAATGCAAATTTTCCCCATCACAGGAGATACTAAGCCTTAAAACAACCTCCTTAAAAGTGTTATTACTATAATCTCATTCCGAAATTAGGTCTCCATTCCCATCCCCGTTTCCACATTCATGCCGATGCATTTCTCTAGAAGTACCAGAGAGCTCATTTGCAATAACCGCGGTCGGAATGAGAGGCATAATGCGACTTGGCCGAAGTAACCTTCGTTGCATTTACCTCAAGATTGCAATAACCGCCCCATCTAGAGGCGAGTCTTCTGAAATTTGCTGGGTGCTCATTTTTAAAACTGACTTACAAATTTCTTCGATTGCACAAAGGTTCTCTTTTATGATTTGCTGGTTTTGGCTGTTTGTATAAATCTTTGGATTAGCATCCCCCCTTTTTTATGGATTGCGATTGCAATTGTTTTATTTAATGTTGATTGTTAAGTTTTTGTTGGTGTATAATGTTAACAAGTTGGTTGGTGATGATGATAGATATTTTCATATTTTATGTAATTTCTGAGGTTTCGTCCTGTTTCTTAAGACGTGTTCAATTTCCTTGCTTTTGTAAGCCTTGCTTCGCCATCTTTTGTAAGTTTCATTGTTCATCTTCTTTTTGAGTTGATGGTAAATGTCCTAATATTATTCGGTGGCCGCACTAATTGCATTATCAGCGTTCTCGTCATCATTTTTTGATTTTGTTCCACAAAATTGCTGTTTGGACACTTTGGAATCTCTTACGTTACGTCTCTTGTGGACATGGTTTCGTCAAATGTATAGTAAGACTTGCAAAAGGAATCAATTTCTTGTCTTGTTGTTACTATTGAACGTTATTCCCTAAACTTTTTCAATACCACACATCACTCACAAACAACTCATCCTTCCACTATTTACCTTTGCAACCTTTTTGTTATTTTTCCGATAAAAGTTTTCACCGGAATCGTTCAAACCACCCATCAGAAGTTGTTAATAGAAAAACCACCATGAAAACACAGTTCAATCATACAGGAACCACGGAGGTTGAATATGCAGTTACTGATACTGGTTGCAATCGTTATTTTTATATAGGTCTCCACGGAAAATTCCGTAACGATATTTGTTGCCAAAATGGTTTCATGTGCAAATTGTAGACCCGGTATTTAATTTAAACTAACTGAAAGGGTTAACCTTAATGATTTTCTTGTTTGCATTCAAAAGATGGGTCAGTTTTCTTTTCGTGTCGACTTGTCTATAATAATTTAAATGGTCTTAGCTCAAAGTTTGGTGATAAGAAAAAGGGCGCTAAAATCCACCACGCGGCCGCGGTGCGGGCTGTTTGATTTTACGGTGTCTTTAAAGATTAAAAAAACCGGCCAAGTGCGAGTCTTACTCGCACACAGGGTTCCATAGCCCCAAACTATGGAATATAATAACAATATTTTGAACGGCCATTCATTATTAAACTTCCACTCAACCGCAAAACTAAATTGGTTTTTCATAGTATGTTAATGAAAAACAAAGTTACTGCTGCAGTTTGATGAAAAAGTCCCATATCTCGAAAACTAAACATCATATCTTATTGAAACCAATTTTCGTTGATAGTTTTTTTACGTTCTACAATCCTAAATATTTTCAGAATTTTCCTCCTTTTACTTTAGAAATTAGAGGGGGTAAAATGTGTGTCCCCCACACACATTTTACCACTTTGGATGTGCCTCTAGCGCAAACTATTCAGTTTAGAAAAAAATGATATTAGAAACCTCAATATCATTTTTGAAGACCTATCAATAGATACCCCACACGTATGGTAACGATGAAAAAAAAATTTTTGGTTTTCAGTTCTATGTATGGGGAACCCAAAATTTATTGTTTTTTTTCTATTTTTGTGTGAAAATCTTAATGCGGTTCACAGAATACATCTACTTACCAAGTTTCAATACTATAGTTCTTATAGTTTCGGAAAAAAGTGGCTGTGACATACGGACGGACGGACAGACAGACAGACAGACAGACAGACATGACGAATCTATAAGGGTTCCGTTTTTGCCATTCGGCTACGGAACCCTAAAAATGGTTGATGAGATTACATGTCATCATGAATCTTCAAATCAGGCGTATTATTATTAAAGAAAACGTTATCGTCATCATCTTATGGTTGCAATCGCAAATCGCATCTCCAATCTGTAAACAATGAAAACTGCCAGCTGTTACTCCACAACATTTATTTTAGACGTTAACTCAAAGGAATGTTACAATGCAAGTCTAACTAAAGGCAGGGGCAGTAAAAAATAACTGAACAGTTAATATGCTTCCTGAAACTGAAATCCACAGGTCGACTAGATTGCACTTCTTGTGTTACTTGAAGTTCTCGAAACAACTTTATTTTATCTAAACTAATATTATAAAGAGGAAAGATTTGATTGTTTGTTTGCATTGAATAGGCTCCGAAACTACTGGTCCGATATGAAAAATTCTTTCAGTGTTAGATAGCCCATTTATCGAGGAAGGCTATAGGCTATGTATCATCACGCTACGACCAATAAAAGTTGAGCAGCAATGAAAAATGTTGCGAAAACGGGGAAAATGTGACGCAAACGAAGTTGCGCCGGACAGCTAGTTGAGAATACAATAAGGCAAGAATGAAAATTAAAGTAAGACACCGGTGACTGAAAAGTTTTGTAGAAATCTGTTATTATGGTGATGTCATGAAAATTTTTGAGTATGATTGTAACCAGTATAACAGTGGATGAAGAGTTGAAGACCAAAGGACACCATGGGCTGTTTTAAAGATGATAATTAGAATGGGGAAGGTAGTGCTAAGATGGTAAAGAAAGAAGTAAGAAAAGGCGAACATATCTTTATATTTTCGGCTTTACACACTTTCTAATTAGTATTCCTACAGGATGTATGGCAGATGAATCGTATCTCCAGGACTCGTCGAGCTGAGCCTGCGGACGATGAGTAATGGGCTAGCTCACCGTCCGTCCGTGTTATGACGACAGGCCGTGTCGACGGCACGTTCGTGTTCGAGGCGTGCCTCATGGAGATGTCAGCAAATCGGAAGGAGTTGGAAAAGGCCGATGCCTGCCAGATCTGCGGGACTGTTCGAAAGAGATACGGTGGCCCTGAGATACAAAGGGCTAAGAAGGAACACGGATGGGTTTTAGTCAGTACCAGTCTGACACTCCTTTCCGCTCCTCCGGGAGGGGGTCATTTGATAATTTCCCATCCGTAAAAAAAACGACTCATCGAGCTGTATTGCCCAGTGCTTGTCGGGTGGTCGTCACCTTTGATTTCAAGAGTTGCAGTGGTAGGAAATAGGGTGGCTTGCTTGTGATGAGTTCTCATAGTAAGGTTTCGCCGTCTCAGATTTGGCTGTATTCCAACCACCAATCTCCTTCGAGCAATATCCCCAGTACTGTATTATTGCTGTACAAAACATAAATATGAAGTTGCTAACAGTCTGACTGTCTGTTCTTGAGATAATGTAAGACACTGAGTTCTGTTGGCACCATTGCTCTGCCTGTCATCTTGCATAGGCAGAAGTTAAGTAAAGTTTAAAGTTAATTTTATGGTGACAATAGCTGTAAAGCGGTTTGTACACACATCAAAAGTGTCTAGGGATCAACATATATTTTTGCAATAACTTTTCTCCTGATTGATATTAATTAAAATTTTCTTTAAGGATTCATCAAATAAAGTGTTTTCGTTTGTCACAGTAACGATAAACCAAGTCACCTTTGCATTAATAAAGAAATTTGCCATTTTCTAATAAAGGGATTTTTGACATTTGAACCACTAACATTAAAGTTCGAAAAAAAGACTGAAATAACAGTTTTCTTTAAAATTTTATTGGGTAACTTAAACAATTAATAATCCGTGTTTCTACCGCGAACACTAACAACACAAGAACATCGGTTTAGCATACTCAAAATGAGTTCATCCAAATCACGCTGTGGAATGGCCGCCCATGTTCGTTGCAACAACAAAAAAAGGTCTTCTTGCGACTGGATACCCTCCATATTCGGCAGAGCTCTTCTCTGTAGCATATCCCATGCATGCTCAATCGGGTTCAAGTCTGGCGACTGAGCAGGCAAGGGCAGGACATTGATGTTAGCTGCGGCGAGAGTCTGTCTTACAACTCTTGCGGTGTGCGGTCGTGCATTATCATGCATTAACTGAAATAAGGGATCGATTTGCACTTGTAGAGGAACGATGACGTCTGATACAATCGTCTCAGCATAAATTTGAGCGTTGAGGTTGCCTCTGATCCAAATCAACTCAGTTCTTCCGCCGATCCAAATACCCGCCCATACCATGATGGTTCCACCACTATAAGGATGGACTTCCTGGCAGGATTTTAATCGCTGTTGGCGTCCAGGGGTTCTCCAGTGTCGTATACGTCTTGTATCCGGTCTCATACCAAAACGAGACTCATCAGAAAAGCACACGAAACGCCATTGTTCTTCTGCCCAATTTCTGTGTTCAAGAGCCCATTGATATCGAATCCTACGATTGTGCATTGCTATAGGTGGTACCCGTAGCGGTCTTCGGGAATGAAGGTTCACTTCATGCAAGCGGTTTCTGACTGTTTGGTCGCTAATTAAGTTCCCTGAAGAGTGATGAAGCCTCACGGCTAACATCATGGCGGTTATTGTTGGAGCTCTTCGAGTTAAGATTTGAATGTATCGGTCTTGTCTCCGTGTGGTGCAGCGATACCGTCCTCCATGGCGCTCAGCCACGGTACCAGTGCTTCGGTAACGTGTCCAAAGTCGACTGATAACACTCTGACTTGTATTCAGAGCTAAAGCCACAGTACGTTGCCTGGAACCAGCTTCTATCATTCCCACGGCTCTGAGCATTTCTTCCCTGCTTAAATGACGTCGCCGCTCCATAATTACGTTGGTTTTAATCAGTAGTAGGGAAACAGCAGCACTAATAATGTCTTCAATGCGTTGTATGTTTTTATAGGGAAAATATTGACAGCTGATTTTCATCTTTTACTCGAATTTGATTCACAGTTCCTGATTCAAATTATGAAATGCACCAAAAAGGATCCATATAAATTTATAAAATCATAAATTTATTACAAAGCCACATCTCAATCTCAAGAAATCCGCATAAAAATGCTTGATCCCTAGACACTTTTGATGTGTGTATTTGACTTTCAACAGGATTGGCAGAAATGTTTTGGTAGGTTATGTCAATCCTTTTTTTTATTATCATATCGCTGATAGGATATAATTATATCTATAATACCTACTGTCAAGACGGTGCTTCACTCAATTTTTAAGTTCAGAAGTTTTTTTTTTGTATCGACTAATTTCAAGATTTCAATTGTGTCAAGTAAGGTCTTGTTTAAAAAAACTGCTGCTTCTATCTAATTCATACTATGGAAAATTCATAATATCCTTAATAAGCAATTGTTTGCGCCCTTGACGAGTTGGCTCCGTATCGAAACGTCCTTGCAAAACGAACCTTTAATCCTTTAAAAAACTAATATGTATGATAGCGCTGGCAAATAAAAACAGTTCCACAGACAAAAAAAACAAACGTCATATCAGCGGATGACGTAAAAAAAGAAAAAACATGGATTGACGTTGTCATTAAATAAATAAGTGATTTCTCATTACGATATAAAATCTTATAAAATTAAGTTTTGTTAATTTTAAGTCGCTGGAGGCGCAGTATTAATTTGTATTTTGAACTTTGTGTATCTTGTTGTAAAACTAAGTTTTGTGAATCGTTATTTATTGTGAGTGATAAAGAGAGTAAAGATGTCTGATCGTTATCATTTAAGACCCCCGAGCCCTCCCCCTTTTACATCAGAAGAAAGGGATGAACCCGAGCCTGAACCGGACCTATCAACGTTCTCGCCTATCCTGCCGACCTCTCGACCAGGAAATTCGGAGGAGCTGAATTTACTTCGCTGCCAGATCAAGTTGCTGGAAAGAATGGTTTTGCGGAACCCAAACACGAGCACCCACAAGCTAAGCGAAATTTATTTACCTAATTATGACCCCGACGAACATAAAATAACAATTGAGGAGTGGTGTAAACAAGTTACCTCTTTAATCACCATGCGAGGTTGTTCACAGTTCGTTGCTATGATGAAAGGATTGGCATGCTTGCAAGGACGCGCCAAGCAATGGGCAGACACTAATGCTCACTCGCTCGCCAATTGGGATTCACTCCAAAGGGAACTCATAGCACAATTTAGTGGCGAAACTAGGTACATTGTGTACGTCAATGCATTTCGGGAATATACTTCAAATCAGGCTAAATGTTTTTCTGAATATGTTGCCGAATCATGGCGTTTGTTTTCAAGAATTTCTCCGAATGCTCCAACTGAGCTCATGGTGGAAGCTGTAATATCTGGCATAAGACCAAAGTTTTACCAAGCTGAACTCCTTAGGTCAGCACCAAAATCACAAGCTGAACTGATTGCCACATTGGCAAACTACCGTAAACGATCTGCCGATGCAATATCAGATGAACCCCGTGCTAAACAACCAAGGCTTGACCCTGCAACAACTGCGACGTGTTACAATTGCCACAAACAAGGGCATGTTTCTCGTGATTGTAGGAACCGACTTAATTGTGAAATCTGCAAGAAACCAGGTCACGCATCTGACCGCTGCTGGCATAAAAAGAAAAACGAAACACAATTCGAGAAGACTTCTATTCCTGCTGCTGCTTCAACAGCTGCACCACAACCTTCACGTCGGGAAGTGAATACAATCCAGAAGGAAAAGGCGCCTAACGAAGTCCAACTACAAATTGGTGATATCTTTCTTTCTTGCTTAATTGATAGTGGTGCCGAATGTTCGCTTATTAAGAAAAGAGTTTCTGGGTCAATTAAGGGTAAACGCCAAATAGAACTTTTGCAATTACGAGGGTTTGGGGGCAATAGCATACCTTCGAGTGAATCAATAAATACTGTAGCCACATTCAATGATGTGACATTCGAAGTAAAACTTCATGTCGTTAACGATTTAAATTATGATGTCATTCTAGGGCTAGACTCTATCAAAATACCGGGAATTAAAATTTCAATTACAAACGAAGGAACATCAATAGAAAGAGTAAGTTACATTTTTAATTGCGAAATATCATCTTTGGCTAATATTGACACTGATTTGAAAGATACGTCTCAGTTAATAAGTATCCTTGAAAAACACACCGATTTATTTACTTTCAATAAAATTAAAAAAGTGACCACGGGCAAATTAACTATCAGATTAAAAGACCCTAATCGTATAGTACAAAGAAGGCCCTACCGACTAGCACCAGTTGAGAGAGAAAAGGTTAAAACAATTATTGAAGATCTTAAAACTAAGGGTATTATTAGAGATAGTTGTTCACCTTTTGCAAGTCCCATTTTGCTAGTCAAAAAGAAAAACGGAGATGACCGGCTTTGTGTTGATTTCCGCGAATTAAATTCAAATACAGTTCGTGACCACTATCCTCTGCCACTGATACAAGATCATATTGATAAACTTGGTCAAGCTCGATTCTTTTCAAGCCTTGATATGGAATCGGGCTTTCATCAAATTAAAATTTCAGAAGAATCAATCGAAAAAACTGCTTTCATTACGCCTGACGGCCAGTATGAGTACTTATCAATGCCATTTGGTCTAAGTAACGCACCTTCAGTTTACCAGCGTGCCATTAATACAGCCTTAGGCGACTATCGCGACAATATTGCACTAGTATATATCGACGATGTATTAATTCCCTCATCTACTGAGCAAGAAGGTTTAGAAAGGCTGGCCTTAGTATTAAAAAGACTGTCAGACGCAGGATTTACGTTAAATCCCTCAAAATGTAAATTCCTCAAGACGTCTATAGAATATCTCGGTAACATTATAAAGAATGGTGAAGTGAAGCCAAATCCCACTAAATTAACAGCACTTAAATTATCCGAACCACCCAAAACACTAAAGCAACTTAGGCAATTCAATGGTCTTGCAAGCTATTTTCGGCGTTTTATCCCTCAATTTTCCCAACTAATGGCTCCACTGTATCAGCTAACAAAAAAAGATGTACCATTTGTATGGTCTCCCGATCACGAAACAAGAAGACAACATGTCATCCAACTTTTGACCTCTGAACCTATACTTTGTATTTTTGATCCAACTCTACCGATAGAAGTCCATACAGATGCTAGCTCCAAAGGTCTCGGGGCTATTCTCATTCAGAATGACAATAATCGTCGCAAAGTCGTTGAATACTTTAGTATGCGCACTAGTGATGCTGAAACAAGATACCATTCTTACGAATTGGAGACTTTAGCTGTTGTCAGAGCAATAAAACACTTTCGACATTTTCTTTATGGCCGCAAATTTACAGTTGTAACTGACTGCAATGCCCTTAAGGCTTCAAAACATAAAAAGGAACTTACACCTCGGGTTCATAGACTATGGGCATACTTACAAAATTTTGACTTTGATATTATTTACCGTAAGGGGGAACAAATGGCCCACGTAGACTTTTTAAGCAGAAATCCACAAATCAATATTTTAACAAAAGATCCAGCCTGGATTATAGTTGAACAAGAAAGGGACAAAGAACTCAAAAGTATACGCGATGCCATAAAGAATAAAGATGACTATGACAGAAAATTTTGTATTCGATCGAATCTCTTGATGATAACCATACAAAACCAAAAAGGAGAATCATTAACTCGTACAGTAGTCCCTGAATCACTTGTTTGTTCATTAATAAATAGATACCACGAAAATCTTTTGCATACGGGGTGGGAACGTACTTTGGATAAAATTCGGGAACAGTTTTGGTTTAAACACATGACAAAACGAGTACGTAATTTTTGTGATAACTGTTTACAATGCAAAATTGGCAAAGAACCTTCAGGAAAAAAACAAATGGAAATGCACCCTATTGATAAAATAAACATACCGTTTCATACAGTACACGTAGACCTTATGGGTAATCTTACCGGCACAAACAAGAAAGCATACGTTCTGGTAGCTATTGATGCATTTACTAAATTTATACTTCTGTATCCACTAAAAGATAAAAGTACTAATATGATTTTAAAATGCTTCCGCGAAATAATTAATATTTTTGGCACCCCACATAGGATTATTTCTGACAGGGAATCTGCTATTATGGGCACAGAAATTCAAGATTTTTCTAAGTCTTTCAATATCGAACATCATGCTATTGCCCGCGGTACGCCTAGAGCTAACGGTCAAGCTGAAAGACAAATGCGCACACTTAAAGATCACCTCACAGCCATATCTCTAACGCAATCACGAGTTTGGGTTAATAAAATAGGGGAGTTACAATTAGCATTAAATTGTACGAAATCTAAAGCTACAGGATATTCCCCTTTAGAACTACTGTTAGGTAAAAGATGCTCTCCCCCTGCAATCGAACAGATATCCCTACTTAACGAAGACATTAACAAAGATGAAATTCGTTTAGACGCTAAGCGCAGAATGGCCGAAACAGCAGAAAAAAATAAAATACGTTTCGATTCTAAGTGCGCCAAAATTAAACCCTTTTTAGAAGGAGACTTTGTTCTTTGTAAAGACACTCAGTGGTCTGGTAACAAACTAGGACCAAAATATCTGGGACCCTATCGAATAATAAAAGTTCTTGACAACCATAGATACGAAGTAAAAGACCTTCGGTCACCACGAAATAAAAATACTGTAGTCACACATGAACACATGAGATTAGTCCCTAATCCAAATTTAACTGAATGAATAGACCGTGATAGCAAGAATAAATAATAATAACAAAAAGGTGAGAAACTGTTTATAAAATTGCTTATGATTTAAAAATTAAGTTTATGGATAAAATAAAATGAAACGTTTAATTTTGAATTGATTTGGAAGAAAAATAAAAGTCAAGACAAGTCAAAGACTGGCCTCTGAATCTATAAGATCAAGTCACGATCTGCGACCTCTGAGTTTGATTTTGAGCTGCAAAAATGGTTGTATTCAAAGGTCTTGGATATGGCCATGGTTTAAGTTGGTTGGTTAAATAAATTTCAGTCAAGCCAAGCCAAAGACGGGCCTCTGAATCTTTATGATCAAGCCACGATCTGCGACCTCTGAGTTTGACAGTTTCACCAGACTAAGCAATGCTGCCTCTGAGTCTGGTCTAAAAGGATTTGCATTTTTTTAACATTGCCGTGTTTTTCAGAGAGATTCGCTGGCCCTAGCAAGGCCCGCTCGTCAGTATGGCCGTGATAGCGCTGGCAAATAAAACAGTTCCACAGACAAAAAAAACAAACGTCATATCAGCGGATGACGTAAAAAAAGAAAAAACATGGATTGACGTTGTCATTAAATAAATAAGTGATTTCTCATTACGATATAAAATCTTATAAAATTAAGTTTTGTTAATTTTAAGTCGCTGGAGGCGCAGTATTAATTTGTATTTTGAACTTTGTGTATCTTGTTGTAAAACTAAGTTTTGTGAATCGTTATTTATTGTGAGTGATAAAGAGAGTAAAGATGTCTGATCGTTATCATTTAAGACCCCCGAGCCCTCCCCCTTTTACATGTATGTGTGGTATGAGGAACTCGTGGCTAAATAATAACAGCCGCTCGGGTCGATCTCTAAGGTTTACCCGTGCTTGCCGAGGTTGGTCCGTAGATGGCTGACCACAATTACATACCGAGTTTCCTCCATGCCTCGGAAAGCACGTTAAGCCGTTGGTCCCGGCTGTCATTTGTAGATCTTTGACAGTCTTTGCGAGTAGTCAGAAGCCAAAAGTCTGACATACAGTCTTACCAAGAAGTATCGTATTACCTAGTTACTGGGTTGTGGACGTCAGATAGGCAGTCGCTTCATGTAAAATACTGGTACTCAGCTGCATCCCGTTAGACTGGAAGCCGACCCCAAGATAGTTTGGGAAAAGGCTAGGCAGATGAAGATGGTGTATGAGTGGTATGACTACAATTCCCATTCCTTTGTTTTTAGGACCATTTGCTCATAGGACATTTAGCTAAAGTTGCTGATAGGACGTTTCGATACGGAGCCATCAAACTGACGCGAATAATCTCACGCTTAACTAATCTATATACAAATAAATAATATATTAGGTCTTTACCTATGAAATTGCCGTTTTGTTTGAAAAAAGTTAAAGTATTTTTTTTTCGAACTTATTTATTTCTTCTATTCAAAGTAATCACCCCTGCAATCAATGCATCTTTGCCAACGCTGTGGCAGTTTATGGATGCCCTTCTTGAAAAAATCAGCTGGACGGGAGACAACAAACTCTTCAAAGGCGTTTTGTACTGCCTCTCGGGAATTGAATTTTTTTCCCGCTAAAAAGTTGTCCAAATTTTGGAAAAAGTAATAGTCGGAAGGCGCAAGATCTGGTGAGTATGGCGGATGAGGGAGAGCTTCCAAACCCAACTCATGCAGCTTAGAGACGGTCTGTTGTGCAGTATGGGGCCGCGCGTTGTCGTGAAGTAGCAGTGGAGACGACCGATTGACCAAAGCTGGTTGCAGACGTGCGAGTTTCGCCATCATTGTGGTCAGTTCTTCAATGTACACATCTGCAGTAATGCTCTCGCCGTTTTGTAAAAAGCTATGATGAATCACATCAGCACTAGACCACCAAACTGTGACCATCACCTTTCTAGGGGTCATTTTTCGCACATTGCTTTGGTACCGAACCAGGATCAAACCAACTTGCTGAGCGCTTTCGACTGTCAAAAAGAATCCATTTTTCGTCGCACGTAACAATTCGGTTCAAAATTCCTTCATTTCTGTGCCTGTTAAGCAGCGCAAGGCAAGTCTCGACGCGTACGTTGCGCTGGCGATCGTTAAGTTCGTGGGGCACCCATCTATCAAGCTTTTTTATCTTGCCAATCTGTCGCAAATGGACCAATATTGTTTTAATGCTAACATCAAAAGCTGCTGCCAGCTCAGCTGTAGATTGAGTTTCATCAGCTTCAACAATCACCTTTAATTCATTATTGTTGACCAAAGTTTCCGGACGACCACGAGGTTCATTTTTCAAGTCAAAATTCCCAGAACGGAACCGAGCAAACCAATAACATCGTTTGTACAGTTCTCTCCGTAAACGTCGTTGATGTTACGAGTCGTTTGTGCCGCGTTGGTGCCACGA
This sequence comes from Cerastis rubricosa, assembly GCA_949152445.1. Classification (NCBI taxonomy): domain Eukaryota; kingdom Metazoa; phylum Arthropoda; class Insecta; order Lepidoptera; family Noctuidae; genus Cerastis; species Cerastis rubricosa. The sequence continues at coordinate 7,131,338 of OX424542.1, read as the reverse complement.
CGGAACTCATATTCCATAATTACACGAAATTTCAAAGTATCCATTATGAGGAAAAATGTTGAAATGTAATGAAAATACAACGCTAATCAATAAACAAAAGACTGATTTTGTAGATAGAATGTCATATTTTTAAAACAAAATTAATTTGAATTTAGAACTCATAGCCAATCAAAACTTTTATTTGTTTGAAAAAGTCTGTACTGCAGTACGGCAATTTCATAGGTAAAGACCTATTATATAGATACTCGTATGTAGGATCCGGTCATTAGTACGGACAGAAAATGAATCGGCAAGCGCGCCAAAGGTAGCATCACGCGACCTACTTACCAGTCTACCCACACCTAAGCGCGCTTCTAAAGAGTCGTGATGTTCCGAACTGGCTGCGAGAAGGACTGTGAGTGTCTGATCGCGGCGGAGTCAAGACGTCCCGAAACTGTGTAATGATTCATGGACCCTAGTGTTATTATGTTGGATGGTAATTTCAAGTAATTTGTTAGTTCGATAAAAGCAGTGTACCGTGTGTAGTGTGTGTTTTCATAGCACGAAACCCATGTTCTGCCCACATGATGAACAAGTCTAACGAAATAAACCGTGACAACTACGACATAAACCAATAAATAAAATTGAAGTGTCTGTTTGTAATATTAAAATAACCGCTTTTTACTACATGCATATGAAAGTATATACGGTACCAAAATAACATTTTTTTTTAATTTTTGTCTGTCTGTCTGTCTGTTTGTTCCGGCTAATCTCTGGAACGACTGGACCGATTTTGACGGGACTTTCACTGGCAGATAGCTGAGGAGTAGCGGAGTAACTTAGGCTTACCTACTATCTACCTACTTCTATTTTAGAAAAATCTAAAATTATTATTACAAAATATTAAACAACTTTTTTGTTAAATTCCGCGCGAACGAAGTCGCGGACACAATACAATAGAATGCATCCCACTCAGGATTCGACACAGTGAGGCCAGAACTTAACTCACTATCATCCAAATCTACATAATAATTTCTTTGCAGACATTTTCAGTATCTGTCCTGCAGAATTAAGAGCTCACAACTCCGCATATGCTGTAAAAGAGAAAAAGACGAACGGAAGCCATCAGTGAAACGGAAGTGGGTTGCCATAATGATAGTAGACAATGGCCATTTCATTGTCCCATGACCGATAAAGATCTTTAAACCGAAATATATTGGGCTGTTCGCGGTTTTAATTATTTTTGGTGCTATAAGAAGGCTTTTTGAGGGAACTGTTACATAATGCTTGCTTTTAGTTGTACATAAACTAATTTGCATACTGAAGAAGATTCATGGTAAGGTCCAGAAGTTTCCTGCTTCAACCATAAAATCTATACTAATATTATAAAGCTGAAGAGTTTGTTTGTTTGTTTGCTTGCTTGAACGCGCTAATCTCAGGAAAAATACTGATCCGATTTGAAAAAATCTTTCAGTGTTAGATAGTCCATTTATCGAGGAAGGCTATAGGTCATCACGCTACGACAAATAGGAGCGGAGCAGCAATGAAAAATGTTTCAAAAACGGGGAAAATGGGACGCAGACGAAGTTGCGCGGGAAAGCTAGTTAAGGATAAATATCCAAATAAAAACTTACAGAAATACTTTAGTGATCGAAAATATATTTACTACGATTGGAAACTAGAGAAAACTTCAGTAATTTAGTGACTGATAGTTTTGTATTTCTGATTAATGCGTTTTGGACCTACGGGATATAACCGATATCGTAATAGCTTTGTCACCCTATACTAATATTGATTTTCATGTCCTTTAAATAATGATAATCAAATAGTTCCAACTTTAAATTTAATTTTTGTTATGTTGTCACTTATTTTTGTGAATGCTGATTGGCGACTATGTAAGTCCAGGACAGCAAAAACCTTTTTTAAGATAATGTTGTATAATATAAAAGCTGTTGGTAACCCTATTTTAATAAATAAATAAGCTTTTGTTACGTCTCCATTTATTGAACTACTACTACTTAATTATTTGTATTACAAGTAACTATGGTATAGTCAATAGATACCATATCTAACTTTCTATTCCAACTTGCACTGTAGAAAATCTGTCACTTTGACAGCACCTTACATCAATGGCACTCATCATTCATCATTATTTCAGCCGAAAGACGTCTACTGCTGGACATAGGCCTCCCCCAACGCCACATTGACATAAGGGGGGTTTTGCCATAATCGCCACGCTTGGCAGGCGGGTTGGCGATCGCAGTACGGTTGTTACAAAAGCACATAGAACGCTGCTGCCAATTCTTTGGCAAGTCCTTTAGTCGCCTCTTACGACACCCACGGGAAGATATGGGATAGTGCTATTCTTTACGTCCGACACCATCAGATCAATGGCACTCACATAATATAAATCCTTGCATTCTTCAGATGCGTGGAGCAGTATCTTGAAAGCCGATTAATATTGCCAAGTGCGCAGTCAAGAACATGATCTTTTTTATCCTAACGTTTACCTGGCGGTATGCCAAGACCCGCTTTTATTAAAATAACTGACCATGCTCTTACTATCAAGTGCACAGTCGATTTACTGCTTTTATTATTTCACGTAGAATCGCTGCGGAAAAACTCCAAATCAGACTATCTTCTTTATTTGAAGGCGCCAATACCGTAGTGGCAAAAACCTAGACATACCATAAGTATGAATAGTCTCTGTTGATTTCCCATTCACCTACCTAAGAAATGAGTAAATCGTAGCTACTGGTACGTTTACACGCTGAAGGATAACGTCGCAGAAAGAAAGCATGGATAATCATTGACTGATGATTTTGACAGCTGTTTCCGCGGCATAAGGATCTCGCGCTTGCTCGCTTGGGGCAGGTCAAATTAGACTGACCTCATCATGTGTATGTAAAACCCCAGTAGACTTATCGCCCAACCACCCACAATCATGAACAAATCTGGTAGAAAGGGTGTGCGGCGGCTAAACTTTCTTTTTTGTCGGAATTTCTGCGGGAAAAATTGCGGCTGATCATAGTCAAAGCCTCGTAGTGCGACAACTTGTAGTCTTAGCCCCATAGGGCACGAGATTCTTAAAACCACGTTCTAAGTATAGCGAGAACCCGGCACCACCATCACGTTCATTTTGTTCAGCAAATCCTAAACTCGTGGTCAAGCCGACGAAGCTTGCCTTTCGGTTTTCCAAACAAATGAGTACGCGTACTCGACGATCACGTACATTCTTGCGATTGATTAGGAAATGGGGTCAGACTACACTTTAACCATCACATTTATTTATTAATCACACTTCGCAGCCGAGAAGTGCATGAGAAAATCCTGCCATATTATATTAAAAAGCTAAACTCCTGTAGAAGACCAGCTATTCAGTAGCAATTCAAAATGAATGTCAAATTATATCGTGTGGCGTTATTAAAAAACTTTTTGGCCTCCGTTGAGAGCAGGATTATTAATTTATATTGCGACCAACACTTGTTATTAATAAAGTGTAGGAAAGTTTTTAATCGTTGCTAATAGTTTGTAGTACGCTAGCATTTTATTAAAAAAACTGTTTGTGGTGTTTAGTTTGAATCGTGCTTTTTTATTCAAATAGACCACTGTTTTGCCAAGTATAGCATTCAAAATTGTTTGCATGTGTAAAGCAATGCACACCGCATAGCTTTTTGCGGCATATTTATACTTTTAAATAATAACTAGCTGACCCGCGCAACTTCGTCTGCGTTACATTTTCCCCGTTTTCGCAACATTTTTCATTGCTGCTCAGCTCCTATTAGTCGTAGCGTGATGATATATAGCCTATGTCCTTCCCCAGGTTAAAATCTATCTTCTTGCCAAATTTTATCAAGATCCGATTAGCAGTTTAGTTGTGAAAAGGTAACAAACAAACATACAAACAAACAAACAGAGTGACTTTCGCATTTATAATATTAGTATGGATTACTACAAATCTTCGAGGTCTCTATGCAATTTTATATTATCATTATCATCATCATCCTCAGCCTATAATGTTCCCACTGTTGGAACACATGCCTCCTTCTCTATGAGAGAGAGGGAGTCTTTACATAATACAAGTATCTTATTAAATTATGACATTTAGGAATTTATGAAAGTGTTGTAACCTTCTTTATTTATGACTTGTTTTACTTATGTTCTTACTTTACCTTCTTATTTTGTACATTTTAATTGTGTTTTAATTGTCTCTTTTATCTTCTTTATAATTTTAGTTACTGTAATTGGTTGTAAACACAGCCGTTGTAATTAAATAAATTACTATTTCCTTTAATATTGGAAAAACGTCATTAGCAAACGAAGTTTTCTTTTTCAAAATTAGTGCAAAAAGCTACTTTTACGTCACCCACATAAATAAATAAATAAAACGAATGAGTTACTAAACTAACTTTATTGTTACTAACAAGAACATGGTATCGTTTTGCGTAATTAAAACTTTGAAACTATTAATTTTGTTGAAAACTTTCTAGACATATCGATTTCCGTTCAACATATCTTTTGTGAATCATCAAAACTTTTATTAATTGCTACTAGTACAAACAAAGTACCTAGCCGTCAAGCTTCACCGTCAAGCTTTAAAATTTCATGTTACATCTTCAAGCCTGTGATTCCCGAAAGGTTGGAAAAGGTGAACTTAATGGTACACCCACATTTTCCCAGTCATGTTTAAGCCGCATGTAACATGGCATGCTTATTACCATCTCTTCATCATCATCATCAGCCTGTTTTCGTCCACTGCTGGACATAGGCCTCTCCAATGACACGCTACTGAGCACGATCCTCGGGCACTCCTCATCCAGCTCTTGCAAGTCGGCTTGCAAAGATCATCGCTCCACCGAGTCTGAGGACCATGATTACTATCTACTGGGCATAAATACAGGCACCGTCCACTGAAAAATTCCTTACGGGAAAACCCAATTACATTTTGCCCAACCTGAGAATAGAAATAAATTACACAAAGTAATGCGCCTTTCCTGGGTTCGAACCCACGGCTTACTGTTCGTAAGTCGGGGCTGCCACCACTGGGCCACCGCTGCTTCAAAAACGGTGAAGGAAAACATCGTGAAGAAACGGGCATGTCCTGGAACTAAAACTTCGAAGACATGTGACATCTACCAACCCCCACTGGGCCCACGTGGTGGATTACAGCCAACTCCTTCTCATAGAGAGGAGGCCTGTGGCGCAGCAGTGGGAACATTATAGGCTGATGATGATAATGATGATGAGAATAGAACCCTCCGACCACTAGTCCTAGCGACCAAATATTTGAACTAAAAGTAAAATATGAGTAGAATTTACAGCCCAATAAAGTTGAAACTAAAGTTCTCAACAATATCAAGTAACGTGTAAGCCCAAAAGGGTGTTTAAGGATTAACAGGACTAGGTCTAACCTAAATTCAAGGGGCTCATTCAACATTGTAGGGACCTACTCGAAACGTTTGAAACTACTATTCGCTTGGAGTTTAATTTATAAACAAGTTTTGAAGTGCTACCTACAGTTATGTAGTTTGCCCTGAAATTCTACTGGACTTTGAGCTGAATCACATCACATAATATAGCTACAAACATAGTTTATGTCGCTTGAGTTTCACCTTGCAAGCATACGTTGACTAAGCAGTTCCTTTTTAGGGTTCCGTACCCAAAGGGTCAAATGGGACCCTATTACTGAGACTTCGCTGTCCGTCCGTCCGTCCGTCAGGCTGTACCTCATCATGAACCGTGATAGTTAGCCAGTTGAAAATCCTAGAGATTATGTATTTCTGTTGCCGCTATAACAACACATATTAAAAACACCTTAAATATTTATTCATTTTATCAACAACACTTGTAACGGGATATTTACCATGTTTATTATTTGTTATGAGTTCCCGATATTTCGGCGCTGTTGCAAACGCCATGATCACGGATAAACTGAAAATCAAAATCAAAAAATCAAAATCAAAATATTTTTATTTTACATAGGCCTACAGGGGCACTTATAAAACGTCGGCAAAAAGGTGCTCGGTTCGGGTTGGTCGTTTCCTATGGAGAAGAACCGGCAAGAAACTCCATGGTTACTCTTTTAAAATCATTTGGTTTTACAATATTTCTGTTACAGCATTAGTACTAAAGTATGGGAGGACATCGTAGGCCTGACAATAAGTCGTTGCTTACTACGAAACGTAGAACGAAATAAAAAGTTACCAAGGATCTAGGAATCTATAAGGCCTACAATGTCCACACATTTACAAACAATCGGTAAATAAGAAAAAGAGTCTATACAACAACAAAAAATAAATAGAAAATATCACAAAATGACTAGATCAAATAAGTGACACAAATGTTGTCATCCGTGCTGTAACTATTCTAAACAAAAGGTGTAATGATTTAAAAACTATTGTAAAACATCTGATTAAAAAGAAAGGAAAAAAAAAATAAGATTGAGAATAGTTAGAGACATCCACACATTTGTGCCGTTTATGAGCTACCAGGGAAGCCGCATGTGCGAAGGGGCTAAAGCCAAACTTCTCTATCTTCAACGTAGTCCTTAATTTTGTAATATGCTTTTTTAATTAGGACACGTTTAATATAATTTTTAAACTTTCCATCGGTCAGTTCTGTAACTGACTTCGGCAACTTATTATAAAAGCGTATACTGTTTATAAGAAAAGACTTGCTAGTTTTGGTTAATCTAAATTTGGGTATTACAATTTCGTGTTTACTGCGTGTATTTATATTATGGAAGTCGCTTCTAATTTTGAAAAGTCCTCGGTTTTTGCGGACATATAAAATACATTCTAAAATATAAAGTGAAGGCAGAGTCAGTATATCGATTTCTTTAAATTTTTCTCTGAGGGATTCACGAGGACCCATTTTGTAGATAGCGCGGACTGCCCTCTTTTGCAGTATGAAAATTGAATCAACGTCTGCTGCCGATCCCCACAGCAGAATGCCATAGGACATAATACTATGGAAATAAGCGTAGTATACTAACCTAGCTGTGGCTATATCAGTTAACTGCCTTATTTTTCTGATTGCATAGGCAGCTGAGCTTAACCTTCCTGAAAGAGTTCTAATGTGCTCGCCCCACTGCAGTTTTGAATCGATAGTAATCCCCAAGAATACAGTTGCCGCTATAACATCAAGCTTCTTGCCGTCAAGATTTAAATTTAGGTCACGTTGTGGAACATTTGGTAAAGAAAACTTAAGGCATTTTGTTTTATTCGTATTCAATAAAAGATTGTTGGCTGCGAACCATTTCGAGAGAATAGTTAGGCTTTCGTTAACATGTAAGACGTCCGTATCTTTTCTATCAATTTTAAAGATTAGCGAAGTGTCATCAGCAAATAGAATTATATCCGAAAATTTGGCCATCATATAAGGAAGATCATTAATATAAACAAGAAACAGGAAAGGGCCGAGAATTGAACCTTGGGGCACGCCCATCTTGACTATAGACCCGCAGGACGTCGCCCCATTTACATTTACTTTTTGCAGCCTGTTTGATAAATAAGAGAGAACAAGATCAGCAGCTTGTCCACGAATTCCGTAGTGGTGTAATTTACAGATCAGTGTTTTGTGGTCGACGCAGTCGAACGCTTTTGAAAGATCACAGAAGTTGCCAATAGCATTCTGGGACTTCTCCCAGGACTCCAAAATGTGACTGATGAGTTTTACTCCCGCGTCCGTTGTCGACCTACCCTTCGTGAAGCCAAACTGCTGGCTATGCAGTATCTTATTAGAGTTGAAGTGAGACAACAACTGGTCTAGCATGATTTTTTCATAGATTTTACTCAGTGCTGGAAGCACAGATATAGGCCTATAATTAGAGGGATCACTCTTACAACCTGATTTGAAAATTGGTACTACTTTACTATGTTTCATCAAGTCGGGAAACTTGCCGCTGTCCAAACATTGGTTGAATATGCCTGTTAAGACAGGAGCAATCGTATCAATAATATCTCCAAGAACCTTGACGGATATCCCCCATAAGTCTTCAGTATTTTTTATATTGAGACTTTTGAATGCGTTTTTAATTGTAGCAATACATACTGGTTTAAATTTAAAGTTTGGTATTGAAGTTATTGCGGGTGGATGTTTATGAGCAGACAAAACGGTCTACCCTCTTTCTTGTTCGTTTTTTGCGCGCCGTACCACTACCACTGTCACTCACAACTCGATTGTGTTCCCGACACACGAAACTCACTGTGTCCACTCGAGAACTTTTTACGCCACTCTTTCGGTTTTTAAATTGCAAGAAAATAACATCCCTGTAGAATACGTGAAATTACTATATCACTGTTTATCTACCAGTTATTTCATATACCAAGGTCAATATTACCTGCAGATCGACGGTGTAGCTATGGGCAGTCCAGTGGCTCCAGTAGTAGCCAACATTTGGATGGAGCATTTTGAGGAGTTAGCTATCTCCACTGCATCTACACCTATATAACTGTGGAAGAGGTGTGTTGATGACGTCTTTGGTATCATTGAAGGAGATGAACAGGAGGTTGAAGTATGCTTGGCACACCTGAACAGCATACATGGCAAAATAAAATTCACGTACGAGATGGAAAATGAGCGAACAATTCCATTCTTAGACGTGAAAATAGAGGTTCGTCCTGACGGTACTCTCGGTCACTCAGTCTACCGGAAATTGACTCACACGGATCGCTATCTACACGCTGATTCTCACCACCATCCCAGACAGCTGAACTCTGTAGTGACTTCACTCACCAACCGTGCATATGATTTATGCGACGAGGAACATTTACGTGCTGAACTGGCACATGTACAGGAGGTCCTACAGAGAAACGGATATACTGGGAAGACCACATAACTCCAACGAAAAACTATTCGTAAGCACCGGAAGTGCGAGGTTGAGAGGCAGCCAGCATTTTTGCCGTACGTGAGGGGAGTGACAGATAAGGTTGCCAACATTCTTCGGAAATACGCCATAAAGACTGTCTTCACTCCTTTCAAGAAAGTCTCTCAGATGCTGCGTTCGCCGAAGGACAACTTTCCGTTAGAAAAGCCCGGTGTTTATAAAGTAGATTGCAGTTGCGGTAAGTCGTATATCGGTCAGACGAAACGTACGGTAGCTTGTCGAATAGCGGAACACATCAGGGCGGTGAAAAATAACGACACCCAAAAATCGGCCATAGCTCAACATCTGCTGAATCAGGATCGAACCACTGGATTGAGTTACATAACCCTCAGGTCATCTCGACAGAACGCCACTATATACCCAGACTGGTTAGAGAAGCTATTGAAATTACTAAATATAGGAACTTCAATCGGGAGGATGGGTTTCAACTGTCAAGAGCCTGGAATCCAGTGGTTAAACTGTATAAAAACCGAAAGAGTGCCGTAAAAAGTTCGCGAGTGGACACAGTGAGTTTCGTGTGTCGGGAACAGAATCGAGTTGTGAGTGACAGTGGTAGTGGTACGGCGCGCAAAAAACGAACAAGAAAGAGGGTAGACCGTTTTGTCTGCTCATAAACATCCACCCGCAATAACTTCAGTTTATCCGTGATCATGGCGTTTGCAACAGCGCCGAAATATCGGGAACTCATAACAAATAATAAACATGGTAAATATCCCGTTACAAGTGTTGTTGATAGTGTTAGTGACCATGTCAGTTTAAAAATTTATTCATTTTATTCTGTTTTTTCTCATACAAAAAAGTGATTATTTTGCTCGTTTTTATAAATAACTAGCTGTACCCGGCTTGCGTTGCAATGGCCTTTTTACTACCTACCCTACCCTACCTTCCTACCTACCTACCTACCTTACCCTACCTACCCTACACTACCTACCTACTCTACCCTAGCTACCAACCTACCCTACTTACCTACCCTACCTACCTACTCTACCTACCTAGCTACCCTACCTACCTACCCTACCTACCTACCCTACCCAACCCTACCTAACTACCCTACCTACCCACCCTACCCTACCTACCTACCCACCCTACCTACCTACCCTAGCTACCTACCTACCCTACCCTACTTTTCTCACCTTTTAAACCTTCCAGGGACTACGACAAACATTTCAAAACCAAAATCAGCCAAATCGGCCCAGCCGTTCTCGAGTTTTAGGGAGACCCACGAACCACAATTGATTTTTATATAATATATAGATATAGATAGATTGTGCGAAACTCTTCGTGCGCGAGTCCAACACGCACTTGGCTTTTTTTCATCTTGTACAGTCTTTCTCGGTTTCTTGTGGATGGTTATAAGGATATTATTCTTGAGTAACATACATAACATCACGGCTGATCTCCTCGAAGGGTAAGGTGAGAGTGCACCCACATTTCACCAGTTATGTTTAAATCCCATGTAACAGGGGGCCAGGAGCTCATAGCTAAATAATAACAGCCGCACGGGTCGATCTTTAAGGCTACGCCGTGCTTGCTGAGGTTGGTCCGTGGATGGGTAACCATAATTACATACCGAGTTTCTTCCGTGCCTCGGAAAGCACATTAAGCCGTTGGTCCCGGTTGTCATTTGTATATCTTTGACAGTCGTTACGACTAGTCAGAAGCCGAAAGCCTGACATCCAGTCTTACCAAGGGGTATCGTAATACCCAGTTACTGGGTTGTGGATATCAGATAGGCGGTGGCATCAAGTAAAATACTGATACTCAGCTACATCCGGTAAGACTGGAAGCCAGCCCCAACATAGTTTGAGAAAAGGCTAGGCAGATGATGAACAGGGGGCGAGCCTATTGCAATTAACCGGACACAAATCCAGACTCCAAGGCTGCTACTGAGAAATTCTTGAAGGAAAAGTCCAATAAGACTTTGCCCGGTGAATAGTAAAAGAGTACTTAAAAACGTTCAAATTAAAGTCGCAATCTCATCACAGAGACTGTCTATGTCAAGATTGACAAAAATGTAACTAATTCTTTCAGGTTTACTTCCGTCATAAACCGTATGACTTTAAAAATAAAGATCACTCACAAAATGATCATTATAAAACCAGGACAGTAGTAATTGATTTTATATTCGAAAGAGATTGAATTGTGAACATTCTTGGAATAGCAGGATTTGCGCCTTAGTAACTACTACAGCTCGTTAAGTGATCCTGTGTTAATAAGGCAAATGGTTAAAGAATTATCAAAATGTAACAATTTCCTCGATAATTAATAATTAACTAATTGATTTTTATTCTTTCTGTATTAAAAAAGCGAACTGAAATGTTCAACCATTGTTAATACCACTCAAAACTCTGGGAAGATAACTGTGACCTGAAATACAGGCTCAGCCTAGCTCAGGCGCAGTTGCTCATATTTATTATTTGTGCTTAATAGTAACTGCATTAAAATTTTGTTCAACAAGCTACATTTTTAAGGAGAAATAAATATATTTATTGCATTTATTAATTCTGTTGAAGAACAAACCCTCTTGCCGCCAAACACAAAACCGTATTATTTACTAACTTCTATTTCAATATTAACAACACCCCATTAGCACTAAGACATCTGAAAGCGGTTGATAGTGAAGTTATAAGCGGCGTACGAAGTTGCTGCTAAATTTGGCCCACGCCCAACGACCTCTTAATTACAAAAGGGACAAAAACTAAAGGCTTTTTGTTCATATTTTGTTGTACGAAATGCTCGTAATAGCAATGTTATTAATGCTTTGTTTTAGCCTCACATAGTCTTCTATTAGTTTGGTTATTTAAGTCCTTATTATGTGTGAGTATAGTTTTCGCCGTGTAAAGCAGTTTAGGAATCTTGTCAAGGGGTTGGATCATAGCAACTTTCTGTCTACTAATACGGTTTTGGTTATTGTTAAAGAACTTCTCTATTGATAATATCCAAGCATGAAAAATAATTACGTGACGTTTTCAAAAGAACCGGGTATGGAAATAAAGTGTGAGATTTATTTTTGTCGGCTGGCTATGTTTCTTTTCTTGCAACAGGAACTATCTGCGAGTTGATAAGGTTAACCTTATAACTCGTATATAGTCAGCCATCATGTTGTTTATAAACCTAAAGGTTTATAAAACCATAGGTTATATAAAAGGATAGGTTCCTATAAATAGGATAGCCAAAGGAGTAGAGGAAGACCAAGGAAACGATAGATGGACTCTGTGAAGGATGACATGGGTAGAAAGAAAGAGGTGACTGTTAAGATGACGAGTAATAGAGAAGAGTGAAAGAAGAAGACATGCTACCCTGACCCCAAATTAATGAGGATAAGAGCAGGAGAATAGTGATGATTGATAGAAACCTATCAATATGATGCCTTAAAACTTTATTCTTAACCACATCATTTGAACCAAGGAAAACTCCTTCCTTCTAATAGTGTCCTGACGTTTAAAATACTTGATTATAACGATCTTGTTCGCGCTGCCACTTTCTAAAAACACAAATGCCAAAATTGTTTAACAGTATCTTAATAGTTAAGGCAGATATAAGCTTATATCATTATATTATATTCATAGTTACAACTGAGAAACTCGTGTCACAGTTTTAGACATTCCCGATTTATCGTGAGGGAATAGGAATTTCGCTGACAAATTGAGCGAAATTCCCTCGAGTGGAGAGCACTCATGTAGATTAGTAGAAACGGTGTTCTAGGTCAACGCTTCTAAGTAAACAAGATCGATATCGAGACGATTGACTATCACGAAATAATCAGAAGTACTTAACCGTTCTAGGTAGGTACAGAACTACATGTATCTTTTAGCATTTGGATGTGGGTGACAGTGTTGCGTTGAGTGAACGGGGGCCTGAAATGGCCGTAAAAAATCTTCAAATTACAAGTCGTCACTTTCAAACCATTTAATGAATTGTAACGTAATACATATTAGGCAATAACCTATTATTATTTTGGTAAAACTGTCATTTTAGGCCCTTTTAACCACTAGCCACTAGCTCTGTATGGTGTCTGACGTAAAGAATAGCACCATTCCATATCGTGGGTGTCGTGAGAGGCGACTTATGGATTTGCCAGAGAATGGGCAGCAGCGTTCTCTGTGCTTTTGTAACAACTCTACTGCGATCGCCAACCCGCCTGCCAAGCGTGGCGAGTATGGCAAAACCCCCCAAAATGTGAATATGGCGACACTTGGGGGAGGCCTATGTCCAGCAGTGGACGTCTTTTGGGCTGAAACGATGAACGAACGACGATGAACCAATAGCCGGGCCCAGTGCAAGTTTGGTCATGGATGTCAACCGACAATAAATCATTGCCGGATAGATTTTACGCATCCGGTAAGACTGGTTCACTTATAACACAATAACAACTCTTTCTTCCATTTCCACTTCCGCTTAAAATCAACAAACAACAAAACTATATCATTCAACAAGGAACATAATAAATAAAAAACAATGTTCAAATAAAACAAACGCTCGGTCGGTGTGAACGATGAATTTTCTTCTGACAGTGGAAGAGAAATAGTGGTACAAATGTACTTGGCCATTATTTATTATAGTTCGCTCATTGCTCACTGTGGAGCCTTTAGTTTCTTCTTTATAATCTGTCTCGAGTTTGTGGTGATGTAGTGGCGGAAAATATGATATTTTATTATTGTTGTAAATTAAAGTTTTAGTTGGTAAAGTTACTTGGTTCAATTTTGGTCCTGGGTAGGTAGTTTATATTTAGAAGATGGCCATGTAATGTAAGAGTTTGTATAGGTATCATAAATCTCTTTGAAGGATTTCAATAATCCTTTAAAAAGGCACTATGCACATATTATGTATATGTGTAGATCTCTAAACCAAACCACTTTTATCCACAGATTAATTCAAAATCATAATTCATTTATTCAAATTAGGCTGATAATCAGCACTTTTGAACGTCAAAATTACAAGACATAATCCCCCAAAACGCTCGGCCTTCGCCACTTCCTAGTGTTTTAGCAGGGATGAAGAAGTGGCGGAACAAACTCCCCAGCAAAACAATCATCTGTCTGTTAGGTTAGAAGAACCAGATTCTATACTATAGTGATCAAGATAATATAAACAAAGAATCCCTTAATCAAATTAACCATATAGTTCGGTACGGGCCCCCAAGGGGGCTCGACGAACAAACCTCCGCTGGATTGGTATCGGCCCCGAAAGGGGCTAGGAATTAAGTCATTCGTCATCCTCATAATTTATGCAAATATTTAATTTTCTGATTATCAAATACTATGAGTGTGCATTAATTAAGAAAGTTGAATAAAAAATTCATATATCAACGCCATTAAAACTTCTGTAAATAGCGCGCAAGTATCTTAATTTACCCTTATAAAATTCAAGTGCATAAATACGGTCATCGCCATTTTGACGGCTGTGCTGGTCGAGGCTAAAAATTATAAAAATTGTGGTTTTCGAACATTCGAGCTCCACTATATGGACAATAATCAACTCGTCATTTAATTATGCGGCTAATTCATCCATAGTTCAATTTAAATAAGCAGTGGTAATGATGAATTTTGAAATCTAAAGTCGAAGTTTCGCGCCAATCGTGCGTGTTTACATTTTTATTTTTCACATATAACACACACACGCGTATAGATTCGGTAACAAACATGACAAATATCATTCCAAATATTATAAACCGCATGAAAATGCCCAGATCTTAGCATTATTTACGAATACGGGACCAATAACACATAATATTCATTACCACCGCTCAATAAGTATTTTGAAATAGACGACCATTTTTTTTTAAATTATTGTGATGTGTGAAAGCGATTATTCTAATCGATTATTTTTTCGTAATCATCGATCAACTTTAAGAAATCGATGAAAATTAAAATAAATTTATTTTAACCGTAAAATACAGTAAATATTTATTATAATGTTTTTTAGGCTTTTATAATGGTAATCTTAATTGTTTTTCATACATTCCGACCCAACAATAAACAGCACGGACTGATATTATGACTAAATTCGCGCCAATTTTATTTCCATCTCAAAATTTAAATTTGGAATTCGCTCGATGTTCCAATTGATATTGTAGGCATACAAATTAACTATTATAAATAATTTATTGTGAATTTTATTTTGAACTATCTGAAGATTGGTAGAATGCACAGGATCTCGGTAGGAATAGTAAAAAAGAATTATGTAGTTTGATTATGGTTAGGACGTTGGGTTGGTTAATGGATATTTACTCTTTACTTTATTAATCAGCCTGTTCTGTCCCACTGCGGGTCTGAGGCCTGCCCATGTCTTTCCAATCCAATTTAGTTTATCTTTTGCCTTCACCGTCCAATACTTTTAATCGACAATTTTTTTTTACACCTACTTAGATAGGCTAGGTTTAGGGATAGCTACTCCAAAAATGAAAAAGAAACCATTTTAAACAAAACTATCCAAAGTATACGGTAAGACTCTCGAGTAAGAGTCTTACTTGTATATTTTGTAGACTCTTGATGGTTCTGGTTCATATCTATTGCTGTTCATGGCTTCATTCAAGTGACTCGGCCCTCGGCCTTTGATGGATAACCTAAAAATGGCAGATTTAAAAAAAAACCTGTGCGTCTCGGGACGCTCGACAGAAGTGATAACTTAAACTAATCTAAGCTTGCTGCCGTATGCGTGAGAGAAAGGGAAGCCACACAGAGTGGTGCCGTAACGCGTTACGTTACGAAGCGGTTAACCCTCCCAGAAGTTATCACTTCAAAAACCTTTTTAGACTGGACAGTGAACCGCTTTGAAACAATAAACTAATGTTCCTTGAAACAGCTTATGAATTGCCGATTGTCAACCATCATCATCAACTGTTGGGGTCGGCTTCCAGTCTACCCAGATACAGCTGTATAACCGTATTTTAAATAGAGCGACCTGCGACTGCCTATCTGACCTCCTCAAACCAGTTATTATCGGTTAGTACGATACCCCTTGGTAAGACTGGCTGTCATACTTTCGGGCCTCTGACTAGCTGTAACATAACAATAACCCCATCATACGATACACAATCTTGGAAGAATAAATATAATTTATCTTGTTAGATCATAATAATTATTTACTATGCCTTCCAAGATCTTGGGCATTCTTTAACCAACCTTCAGATATTACACAATAAAATTCTTAAAATGTTATCTTGTAAAATTAAAATACTTATTTTAAATAATGAGAATTGCGAGCGCATTCTTTATTTAAATTTTGAAATCGAAAAAAATCGGCGGGAATTAAGCCAAATCATTCAAATGTTGACTTGTTTTTTTTTTTGGATTACGGTCTTCTGTCGTTCTTGTTACTTAGTAATAAATCTCCTTCCCATGAAGTCAACGTTCGTTAATTAATTATAAAATGCTTTTGATCTAAGAATTACTTAATGAAATTATTAAAAAAGATGGTTATTATGACTAATTTCAAAATTAAATAATTATTTAAAATTATACTTATGAGTTTTTATTCAGTCTCAACTTTTTTTTTTCAATCTCGATTTAATTGCGATTGTCGATTAGGCTGAATGCAACTAATTAATCGTAAATAAGAAACCCGGGTTTTCGGTCAGCACTAAGAAGTGTTATGTTTCAACATAGTTTTCAGTAATATTTGTCTAGACTTTGATTGGGTTTTTTTAAGAAATTGTGTGTGCATAATGGCAAAACTAAGAATGCAGATAGAATGTTACTGTTTTTATTTTGCCCTTTCGAATTGTTTTAGCAAACAAGAACCATGCCTATGTACATTATTTCCAGCGCATATAAGGTACCTACTTTTTGGAAGGGTGTAGTAATATGTATTTTACGCATATTTGGCAATAGACTGACTCCCTTTTACCGACCTCAACACGATACTGAAGATATTAACCTCAAATTTATCGTATGTAACAGATCCCGTGACATATTTTTCACAATAAAATCGAACGCTGAAAGTTGATGAAAATTTTGTGAAATTCATGACAATTCGCATCACCCCGCCGATTCAGCTGATGTGTCATGTGTCAAAATCTTGTCGGGCATAGTGGTTAATGTCACATGTCAGCCAAAACACAGACGAAAAAAAAAGTATACTCAAGAATAATTAAAGCCTCCAGACATAAAGGGCCTGCCCGCTTACACGTGCATTGTTGGTTTATACATATAGCAAGCAATAACTTGGAGTTAAAGATGATAAACTAGGACCCAGACTTCCCTGGATCTTGCGATAGGACCAAAAAATAAAAATATTACGCCATGTTTAATGCTGTGCGGTCAATAACATCAATTCATCTCGGATGCACCATTCTAATGAGATTGATTTTTTTTGCATTGTGCCTATTTGCATTGTGCATATTTTCATTCGCGTTATCAGCTTCAGTTTTTTCTAAAAAACACAATTTGTAGAACTAAAGTTAATTGATTTATTGATTCTATATCCTAGCCTCTTCGTGGTATCTTAGCGTTGTAGAAGAAATCTTGCACAAAAAAAACATCTTTTAATCCCAATCATTCCCTCCCAGACTATACAAACATCAGTATTTTAATGTAAATGTGTATTTATCTCCCTTAGGTTCAACAAACATCATTCATTTATTGGATGTAGGTCTCAGCAACACCGGTGTTTTTAACCATGTCATCTCATTATTTTTAATCTATATCTTTACCTCCACAGTATTGCTAAAGACACGTGATGCCTTCTGAAAAAAACTTATCCAACATAACAACCCCAATCTTTCACTCCCAAACTACCCCGACAGCACTAATTTAATGTAAATCTCTATTTATCTCACAGGCACTGCCGCGTTTATTCGCTTTGCTGTAGCGTGGCGGTTGCAATGATGCTAATTGCGATGCCGTTTGTCCTAAGTGAATGTGCATTTGCTGAAGTCTTGTTCAGCAATGTCGTCTGTCTGTTGGACAAATTGTGGTGATATTTTGTTGGGTAAGAATTGGGTGAACAGTCACTGATGGAACAGGGACAGGCTACAAGCTTATTAAGTTTTTGAGCTGGCATTGTGTATTAATGAATTCCTCGAAAGGTTAGACATGCAGTACATCCACATATCGAGTTATGTTTTTGTCCCATGTAGGTAATTCGGGGAGAGCCTTCAACTGGGCACAAGTCCAGGCAAATTCCTAAAAGAAGTCCCAATAACTTCTTGCCCAGTCCGTTTTTTTATTTAAAAAAATGGCATCTCGCAGTTCAACCTAGGAGGTTGTCGTCTGCTTAACCGGACTATCCTGTGGGTGCCTTAAGAGTAAGGCCTCCAGCCAGGGCATAAAAACTTACAAACTAAGCGACTATACGCTGAGGGCACCCCCTGTGGGGTACGAGCCTCGGCTCAGGGCGATCGATCTGAGTGATATCATTATTTAGGGGCTGATTTAAAACTACTGGCACAGCATCGCGGGCTGGCTCGAGCGAGGGTCGGGGAGGGCATGGACCGGGACGTCGCGACGGACCTCGACGGCGAGGTCGGAAAGACGGCGGTTTGTGTCTGTACTTTTTAAGAGTGCTAGTCTCTTTGCTACTCTCCTGGAGGAGGGTGATAGCATCATCGGGAGTGACGAGGGTATACCGAGGACGGCGTACTGTACTAATGCGCGAGGGTTCGTAACGGGCGGCCGCTGCGATCAGGGGATTACGGTGTTTACTGGCGTTATCGAAGAAACGCTTCGAAAGACGTTTCATAAACTGAAGGACGGTGGGCATTCTAAGGTCTACGTGTAGACGGTCGTTACGGACATAAAAAGGGGCTCCCGTGACTCTACGTAAGAACCGGTTCTGCAAGGTTTGCATCCTATGGATGTATTTAGGCTTGGTGTGAGCGTACACGACGCAAGCGTACGTCATAATGGGGCGGATCACCGCGGTATAAAGGCGCAACTTGCACTTTAGTGACAATTTGCTTTTTGCCGAGATCATGAAATGAAGCCTACCCATAGCAAAGGCAGCTCGGTCGCGAGCTGCTTTGATGTGCGCCGCGAAAGACAGGTGGTTGTCAAGTAAGACTCCTAAGTACTTGGCTTGCTTCTCCCAAGGGATAGGCTTACCATACATAGTGATCGGGCTGAGCGCGAGTGGCTTATTTTTACGCGGTTTAAAGAAAAGAACTGCCTGACTCTTGTCGGGGTTCACCTCGATTCTCCATTTCCGGAACCAAGCGCCTAGGACGTTGGCTGAGGTTTGGAGGGTGCTGTAAATAGCGTCGTGACTATAGCCAGTGTAATAGATGGCCGTGTCGTCCGCGAACAGGGCTAGCTGTGCCTTCTTGCTCTTAGGGATGTCACTGGTGAACAGCGTAAAGATAAGGGGAGAGAGCGGGGAGCCCTGAGGGACTCCGGCTCTAATGGGATGGGGGGAAGACAGTGCCTTCCCGATGCGATAGCGGAAGGTGTGATCCGACAAAAAGTCTCGTAAGATGAGCACGAGACGGTCCGGCACTCCCAGTTTGTACAGCTTATATAATAAGCCATTGTGCCAGACTTTGTCGAATGCCTTTGCTATGTCGAAAAACAACACACCCGTCATCGCTCCACGCTGGAAGCCAGCGCTCAGGTGTTCTACGATGCGGTGGGCCTGTTGAACGCAAGAGTGTCCGGTCCTGAAGCCGAACTGTTCGTTGGGGATGAGACTCTTAGCCTCGGCGAAGTCTTTGAGTCGCTTATACATAAGTCTCTCGTAGATTTTACCGAGTGCATTCAGGAGACTGATAGGTCTGTAGCTCGAAGGCTCAGACTTGGGTTTGCCTGGCTTGGCGAAACCGATGACAGTGGCCTCTTTCCATATTTGGGGAAACGCGTTGTTGCTCAGGGCGCCATTGAAGATGGCCGCCATTAACACGACGAGCTGAGCGGGGAGGAGTTTGAACACCCTATTGGTGATTCCGTCGGAGCCGGGTGCTTTCCGCGGTTGAAGTTTGTTAATGATGTCTTGCACTTCGTCAGCTGTGACCGGAGGCAGAGGATCATCAGGGTCTTCTTCGGGGGGCAGGGCGGCTTTACGTTCGACGAATGCGTTCACCTCATCGAGATGTCGCTTGTCTACTGGTTGTAAGCTGGGGGAGCACTGGGACTCCAGGCTGTCGGCTAGGCATTCGGCCTTCTCAGAGTCGTCAAATGCGACGCTCTTATCGGGACGGGTGAGGGGAGGCATCGAAGCCTCTTCGGTGGAGCGCATCTTGCGTTGCAGCTGCCAGAAGGCTAGGTGGGTAGGCTCGAGTTCGCTTAGCGTTTTTTCCCATTGATTATTACGAAACTCACTGGTGCGATCCTTTACAACACGCTGTAAATTACGCATGTGGGCTTTGTTTGCCTCGCAGGGAAAGCTGCTGTAGGCACGGATGGCCGCGTTCTTTTCGTTTATCAGTTCACGTATGTCAGCGGGTAGTATCCAGCGTTGATCGCTCATTGCTGGGACTTCCCGTGAGCAGTCCTTCAGTACGGATTGCACGTGTTCTGTAAACGAGTTGATGGCGGCCGTCGTGTCTGCGACTGAGACTATGTGGTCGGGGATGGCCTCCAGGTGAGGCGACGTGGTGGATTTCAGCTTTTCGCTGACTTTCCTCCAGTCGGTTATCACTTGGGTCGGCGGGGGCTGGCTGGGGTCAGAAGGACCCGAGCGAGGAACTAAGTGCATGAGCACTGGTCGATGATCTGAGTTAAGCTCCTGTAAAGTCTCGATGGAATGCAACTTAAGGTTGACATTCTTGAGAAGCGCTATGTCGAGAACGTCCGAACGTTGGTCGGGGTCGTGGGGATAGTGGGTGTGCTCCATAGGAGCGATGGGATCGAAGTTGAGGGACTCGCCCAGGTTATACAAGTGACGTCCTCTGGCAGAGGTCGTCGTGCTGTTCCAGGCGGGGTGTTTGGCGTTGAGGTCGCCCGCTATGATAACGGAGTCGCTCAAGCCGAAGAGGACGGCAAGGTCTTTGGTGAACAAAGTGTGCTCCTCGGACGTGCCGCCGGGAGGGATGTACGCAGAGGCGATAGTGATCGGTTGATGGCCGGTCATGCCTAGTCGACACACTGAGGTCTCGAGTAGAGACTCCATGGGAGGGGGATCTAAGGGGATGCAATGCAGTTCATTCCTATAATAGATTAGAGTCCTGCCCTTGTGGCAACGTGACCGATCGTTGCGAACTATGCGATAGTTGGCAATTCTCGGATCGCCGTGACTGGGCTTGAGGAAGGTCTCCTGTACGAGGAGGATATCAATTTGATGGTCGCGGAGGAAGGTGGCGATCTCATCACGCTGGCCTCTAATGCCATTGGCATTAAAGTACCCTAATTTTAGGGATCGGGGTTTGGTGCACGTTAATCTCGTATTATCCATTGGAGTTAGTCGAGGTTAAGGTTGCGGAGGAGGTCGCCTAACTTGAGTAGGGACTTGAGGATAATTTTAAGTTTATCGCCACCAGTGTTAGCCGCCCTGAGATCAGCCGCCATGCGGTCTGCTTCGGGGGTGACTAACTCTGCTAGCGATTCTAAAATTACGTTATGAGAGGGGTCCACGGCCGCGGGGCCGGGTGGCGTGGGACGAGCGGGTGCCGGTGCGCTTGCTTGGGCCGCGGGAGTGGGGACAGGGGCATCTAAAAGCCCGGGGATGGGGCTGGACTTTGCTTTACAGAGAGCCGGGAAGGCTTTCTGGTGGTTCAGCGTGGTCCAGGGAGAGGGCCTCTGAGGGCTGAGTCTCTCCGGCATCTGGGCAGAGGGTAGCCTCACCGATGGGCTTTCTCTTTGTTGGCGGGCGCTTGCACGCTTCACCAGGTTAGAGGAGGAGCCTTTGGGGGCTTTTGAGCAGCCGCGGTAGTTGGCCGTGTGGCCCGACTGGCCGCAAAGCACACAGCTCGGTGGCTCCGTGCAAAGTGACTTGTCTTTGGGACGGGGGCAGTCTGCCGTGCCATGGTCGCCTAGACACTTTACGCATCTGTGCGGCGCATGGCAGTTGGCTTGGCTGTGACCGTACATCTGGCAGCGGTGGCACTGTCCGACTACGCTTGAGCGGTAGGGCTTCTCTATTGAGATGCCTGACTGGGAGCAAACCGACTTCACTTTGAAGATCGGGTGGTGACCTTCTACTGGGTCACAGATGACCAGTACCATATCGTAAAGGTCTCCGCCTCTCGCCTTATGAAGGCGGTGGACGGCTGCGACCGGGATGTCCTGGCCTAGGAGGTCATTGAGGATGTCCTCCGTGGGGATTTCCTTCGGGATCCGCCTGATCACCACGCGGGTGGGCTTCTCCTCTGGAAGAGAGTAGGTGTGGAAGGCTATGCGCCTTCCGATTAACTGACGGGTTAGTTCCCTGAAGTCGGTGGTCGTAGGGACCACCACTTTGATCCCCTGCTGTGTGCTTTTTGCGCTTGTATATTGAATGCGGCGCTCATTACACATTTTGGACACATCTGTCCATTTCCCTTTGTCCTGAATGAACAACGGGGGAGGGGGCTTCAGCTTCTTTGAAGAAGCGGCTGAAGAGTTAGCCTTAGGGCTTGTTGGCCTGCTGGTATGAGCAGCGGCGGACTTTGGTGCGGGGACCGGGGAGGTGGGACGGGACGCCTCGGGAGAGGGGATTAGAGGGAGCGCGACTAACTTTTTGGCCATGGCGGCCTGCGAGTTTTTGCCCTTCTTCCTCTTGCCCTTTCCGACGACTTGGTAGTCGTCTTCTGAGGACGAGGAAGCAGAGCAGGAATCTATAACCGATTCCGAGTCGGAGATTGGTACGGTTGTGTCCATTTTCTCCGAAATGGGAACAATAGACGCAGGTGCGGACTGATCCATTGTTTGCGAAACAATGGGTTCGGGATTAGCCGGAATCGCGGCGGCGACGGCTGGCGGTGAGCTTTTGCCCATGTTCCCAGAAACGGGAACAATGGACGCAGGTGCGGGCTGGACCTTTGTTTGTGAAACAATGGGTTTCACAACTTTGGGTCTTGGAGTAGCCTTAATCGCGGCGGCAACGGCTGGCGGTAAGCCTCTGTCGGCAGGCGGCGGCGACAAAGGGCTGTCGAGCGCGTCACTGAAGTCAGTGACGGTATCGCTGGTTTGCTGAATGGCAGCAATTTCCGACCCATATTTTTCAAAATTTGGGTCGGTCGTGAAGACACGGAAGAAAAACGCAACAGCGCTTTTTCCTTCTCGTCTAAGGACGACATTTTGTCGGTTAAAATTTAGCAATCATTGAGTGAAGCTCCGCGCCTAACAGCCTAACAACCTAACTCCCCGGGTGGGTGGGCCCGGGGGTGTGTGGCCTCTCTGTCGGGTGTGCAATGACAGGGAGGTGAGTACCTACTGGTGTGCCCTAAGCTTGTGAACCTGACGCCAGTCTTATTGTGCGACAGGGCCCTACGCCCCAAGGGGCCTCTAGTGCGAAGGCGTAGACACTCCCAACCGACACTAGGTGACTGCTGTGAACGAAGTCAGATTTAACTAGTGTTTCTAGACCAGGCTTGACTAGGGTAGCCCCCAATGCCAAGATTCTGGCTCCCGATGCCAATGGAGTGCCGGGCCCTGAAGGGGTTTGGCGGGTAGGATTGGGTCACCACCCTCTTGGTTTCGTTGGCACCGTAAGGTTTCCACCAAGAACCTCGAAACTGAGGACTTTTCCCTGATGGGGCAAAGGAAGTTAAGTCGGAATAATATCCGAAGCAAAATGAGCAAGTGCTGTCTTAATAAAAAGACAGCAATTGTTCGGGGGTGTAGTCGAGAGACTACTGATGACGTCACGACACTGGGAAGTGACGAACCGATGACGCACACTGATAGCGAGCAGGTAGCGGCACGTCCGTTCGCGACGGCGGTCAGGCGGCGAGTGGGTTGCCCAGTCCGGGAATCTAATCCAAACTTATAAGTAGTTCTTGCAACCTCCCGTACAATTAGGCAGTCAGTGAACGATAATAGTCAAAGCATAATATCATACAAGGCAGTATATGAAAAAGAACAGAATAACATAACATCACCCCTGTAATCCCCGAAGGGTTGGGCAGAGGTATACGTAATAGTACACCCACATTTCGTCAGTTATGTTTAAGTCCCATTTAATAGGGGCGAGGTTATTGCCATCAATCAGGCACAAATCAAGACTCAGTGGTTGTTACTGAGAAATACCTGATGTAAAAACTCAATAACACTTTGCCCGACCCGGGAATCGAACCCAGACCACATCATTGGCGCTTGTGACTTACGAAACCAACGAGTTAATAAAAACAGATTAAAATCGAGATTAAACTAATGGCCTCATAAAAACCAAGTATATGTTTTAAATCAATAAAAACCAAATAGTTGCTGTTCTTTTATTGTTAATAATAATATATTGATAATTAATAATAATTATTAGGCATCAATACTGCTGACATGAAACAATCGTTGAAGGAGCGTTTCTTTAGCCGCCTGAATAAGGTGCTAAGCAGTCTTCTGTCAGGCGGAAATAAGGTGCGCGCCTTCAACGGTTGGGTCATACCGGTTTTGATGTATTCTTTCGGCATACTCAAATGGACTCAGACAGAACTTGATGCCCTAGATAGGAAAGTCCGCGTACTACTGACCGCAAATCGGATGCATCACCCACGGTCGTCGGTGATGAGACTGTATATCGCGCGGAAGTGTGGGGGTCGTGGCTTCTTAAATGCTAAGACCCTGCACAACCGTGAGGTATGCAGTCTCAGGGAATACTTCCTAGAAGCCGACGTGGGGATGCACCGAGATGTAGTCTCAGTGGACAAGGGCCTTACCCCGCTCTTCTTGGCTAACGAGAACTGGCGCAAGCCTGTAGTATTAGACACTAATGACCGCAAGGAGGTATGGCAGAGCAAGGTGCTTCACGGACACTTTTACCAGGCCTTACACGGGCCCGATGTAGACTTCTTAGCGTCTGTATCCTGGCTGCGTTTCGGTGACCTCTTCGGGGAAACTGAAGGTTTTGTCTGTGCAATAATGGACGAAGTTATGCTGACGAATAACTACCGGAAACATATTATGAAGGACGGGACGGTGGACGTGTGTCGGGCATGCCACCGTCCGGGTGAGTCCATCAGACATATTATTTCTGGTTGTGCTCGTCTGGCTAACGGAGAGTACTTGCATAGACACAACCTTGTTGCCAGGATTATCCACCAGCAACTTGCTTTGAAATACAACCTTGTGGAATCAGAAGTGCCATACTATAAGTATGCGCCCGACCCAGTTCTCGATAATGGTAATATCACGTTGTATTGGGATCGACCTATCGTCACTGACAGGACTATTGTTGCCAATAAGCCTGACATTGTGGTGATAGATCGATTGGAGCGTCGCGCAATGATTGTTGATATAACGGTTCCACATGACGAGAACCTCGTGAAAGCAGAGAAAGATAAGCAATTAAAATATCTAGATCTGGCTCGCGAGGTTGTCGACATGTGGGATGTGAATACAGCAGTCATTGTGCCGATAGTCGTGTCGGCCAATGGCTTAATTGCCAAAAGCCTCGACCAACATCTTAGTAGGCTTTCGCTTGGCAGCTGGATCAAGGGCTTGATTCAGAAAGCAGTACTTCTGGACACGGCACGTATTGTCAGGAGGTTCCTCTCTCAAGAGCCCTGACCACCGGTAGCCCGGACCCTGTTCCCGAAGCTGGCGGGCTACTATTTTTTATATTTTTAAATGTTTTTTTATACAATTTTGTAAAAATATTTAAAAATGTAAATTATATGTGATAAAATGAATAAAGGATATATTGATATATATTATGTAATCTTTAATTTCATTGAACCGTCGTCGGACCATACAACTAGGTACTTATAGAAATATTTGTATAGTTTTAAAAACTATGACATGGAAACATTATTACAAATAAACTAAATTATGTAAGAATCCTAACTAATATGTGAAAGTGATAGAACATTAGAATGTACCACGACCTGGGTTAAGACATGGGATACTTGGGATCATTTTGGACCACCACGCGAAGACCAGGAAAAGCTAGTATAACACAAAATACTTAGTACTTATCTAACAAGCTTTAGCTTATAACTGAATGCGAATTTATTATTATTATTATTTATTTATTTACCAGACTACATATGAAAAAGGTCCACTGTGTTAGTAACAATATAACTTAGCCTATGTTAGTACTTAATAACTAGAAGAGATCGATTGCGATTAGTTAGCGCCCACACTAGCGGGCTGTCTGCCCGGGCGACTATCGATTGCAGGATGGTGTTGGGACTGCCACGCAACCTGCGGAGTAGCGAGGCAGATTCTTTACGCCACAACGCATCAAAGCTGTCAGTGCGTGCGTCGGCAAACATTGCTGATGCACTAACAGAAGCGTGGCAGTCGCAACAATACCCTGAACGCATATTGGATTTAGCCAACAACTTATATTTATAGGGCCTACAACGGCCGCTCTGTACTTGTAATGGCATAAAAGATGACACGAACAATTGACTAGCATTCTTGTACAGAATGCTATTAGCTAATACAATTCCGCATAAAACGAAGTAAAAAAACAATATTTGTTGGTGGGTAATCTAGTTATTGGCAATGACCATGATTTCAAGGTAAAAATAAAGCAAAGTTCTAGCTGTAGCCGTAAATGACTCTGTCACTTGTTAACAGCACGAGCGTCAGCCCTACCCGCAGAGTTAGTCAAGCCAACACTTTGCCCGACCCGGGAATCGAACCCGGACCTCATCAGTCGCGCTTGTGACTCACAAAACCAAGGAGTCAATCAAAACAGAATAAGATCGAGGTTAAACTAATGGCCCCATAAAAACCAAGTATATGTTTTATTGATCATCTGTATTGATATTATAATTCGAATCTCACCAACCATACGATCCTCAACATCTGTTTGCATACATCTAAATATTTGTCCATTTGAGTTACGTGTGAAATGGTAGTCAGTACCCATAGCCCGGGGCTTTCTAGTTACTATAGTGGTGCATTTGCTAACATTAGCTCCTCTCCTTGGGTGAACGGCATTCTGTGACTACACAACTAAAATTTGACGGCAACGGTTGGTGCAGTGGTTGAGCGATTGACTGCTGTGCTACGTGACGCGGGTTTGATCCCCGCACGGAACAAACATTTGTATGGCCTACAGATAGTTATTCCGGGTCTGGCTGTTTGTGTACGTGAGTTTAAATGTTTGTAAACGCACCCACGATACAGGAGAAATTCCTAGTGTGGGGCAAAGTTAAAAAAAAAACTGCTAAATGTCTACCTATGTTCTGTAAAAACGAAGACACAACCTATTTAACCCTAGATTGGATGCGTCTCTCCGCGAAACATCAGTGAGCGCGTGGGGAGCATTTTGCCGCTCCTTTTCATTAACCATTTTGTGTTGGAACAGTAAATTTGATTCAGTTTATTTTATCAGGATTTAAGTAAAACACAAATAAGTAATGACAAATCAACATATTTTTTTAACTCTGTTTTAGGAACTTTGGTTTATAAAATATTTTTTTAAATGTACTTACTCGTAACATTTTGATTGACTTTTTTGACTTAATCTACATTATCCAACATAGTAAGGATTAGAATGAAAAAAATTACGAAATTATATGTTTTCTACATCTACAGTATAATTATATTTCAGCAAAACAGTCTTCACATAAATATGTGCAATGTTCATTGCACAGTAATTTTGAGAATCTGCAACATCCTCTTTTCGTGCGCCTATTTTTCTTTATCTATATAGGATATAATTATACTGCATTTGCCTTCTTTCTTTGAAGGTGATGCTTCATCTTGACTACAAAGCGAGCAATTCCTCAAAAGAATATTTAATGTCACAATAGAAGAAAATCTGACATTTACTCTAACTAATACAATGTTGTTATAAATTTTTCGTGATACTTTTAAATCCTGGAATTATAAACTTTTTTTTTTAGTTTTTCCAATAAATGCACCATAAAATATAGTCTACATTTCAATTTGATTATACATTTATGACACAATTTTTACTTTCGTAAGTAGGTGCGTGGTGAGCAAATCGCCGCCTCCAGTGACTCTCGGCACGAGTTGCAAACGAAAGTGGCTCCAGCAATTCAAAAGAGCAATCTTAACGGGCCATTTTTTAAGAAATCAACGTCATCGTTCAACATATCAACGTTTTTTTGGTGAGGGCGGTAAAATGCTCACAGCGCGCCCACTCTAGGGTTAAAAAAAGAAAACAAAAACGGGCAAACAATGTGCATCATAAACTATTATGCATAAAATTTTACACTTGAGTTCCTGTCTACAAAAGTACAGAACACACAGAGTACACAAGGGAAGAAAGGACGATGAGATGTTCCATCGAACATACGGTGTTGTAAGTTTTACTTACCAGTTTATTTTTTTTTTCGTATAAAAAGGGAAGTTAATGACAGTTCCCACATCAAATCGATCTTTATAAGAAAATAATACAACGCAGACTAGTGTAGGTTTCTAACCTTCTTTGTTCTTGTAGTACTTAACGGTGATCAAATGCATAAAGGTATCAAAATACATGATTCAATAAATTAAATCTTGTAAAAAACACACAAAACCCTCGCCAACATCTTCAACAAGTCAAACTAAAAGCATTTTACAAAGACCATTCCCCCCCGATTTAAGTCGTGCCTTACCGTTATATTTCCTCTCGACAGCAAAACTTTAAAATATTTAGTAACGCTTCGGATCCTCTGAATATTTCAATTCAAATTGATTCCAACTATTTCGACGTCTCGTAATAAATTCTTTCCTACGCTTAGATCTGACATTCGCGTCTATCTAAAATCCGTGTTACAGTCGCGGAGTCTGTACGGAACTACGGATCTCATCTTCGTCTAGGCCGGGAGTCCCGGAGCATTACTGACGATACCATTTCATGGCGGATATTAGGACATCGCTCAATGCTGTCGCGTATACCCTGATATATAGTTTTGGATGGCGTTTGGGAATCATAGATTCCTTGGGAATCCTTAAGACGTAGTGCAGTCTTGGAGAAATATCTATGACCTATATGTGCTGAAATGTTACTGCATTAGTTTAGGTTGCATTTCATCTTCTTTAATTATTAAACTACGTTTATATTTTACTGCAAACTTTAGCATATATTTTTTAACGAAAAGTATATTTCGCAAATTGCTCGTAAGTTCAACAATAGATTTGCAGAATGGGAACGCAGAAAACAATGACACAACGATATTTCTTCCCCAAATCTGTTATAAGATAGACCAAAAGGTAAACGATTTTCTGCGTATATTCCTGCTATCGTACTCCTATTTGCTTTATATCCTTCTAAAGTAAAACTGACAACCCAATTCTTACCCTTATCGTACGGGATTATATATCTTTGCTGGGTATCGAGCCGCCATTGACCTCGGTCGAGAAAGCAAACCCAATTTGTTCATACAAACAAAAAAGAGAATAAACTGGATAAAATATTGAAACTATAATTCCCAAAAGTAAGTTACAGATGCGAACGATAAATAAAATATATAAGATTTCAAAGATTATGCAGTACAATACGTAGATGTAATAAATTTGCCAACAATATCTGTTTCCAATATGCAAATATACATACCCAAAAATCACTAGAGGAAAATAAAAGAATGGAAGAAACAAAAAAATATATGATAATCAAATGTACTGGAGTCGAAGTTATATCTGACGTACAAGGAGTTGAATCGGTCCCTCTGAAAACGTTTGTTCCCACTATTTATCGATATTATTCATGTCATAGAATATTAAACAATCGAAAAAAGTTTTTGAAGGCAGTTGTTTGTTTATCATTGAGGTAGATAGATTTTATTTACATTTAGATAGACATAAGAATAAAGTTTTTTGCTTGAAAGGTAAATAGGGTTAAGGCAATTTATTTTTGTTGTATCAGGGTCACTAGAGAGACACCCAATTTTAAAAGAAATCTAGGTCTTTCAAGGGTATATTTTCAGAACAAGATATTTTGTCGGATCTGGCTACAAAAGACACGTAAAACAGAACATAACACAAAATTTGTTTTACCCAAGGGGTAAAACAGAGGAGTACGAAAGTATAACCAAATTAAGCCACTTGAGTTTTAGACCTTTTAAGGTAGATTGAGCCAGCCAGCAACCAACCGTTAACAAAACCAAACTGCGAGATGCTTTTGAGAATTATTTAAGGTAAAAAACAATAACATATTTCCTGAGTTGGAAAACCATGGATAAGAAGAGTCCAAACTGTATTGGATTGATATAAGTTACAGTATTTTATAATTTATATCAGTTCTGTTGAAAGAGTTTCTAGAAATACTAATCACTTTCGAAGTGTAAACACTTGGAAGTAGTCTAAGCCTTAAGTTTTACAAAAGACTGTCACCTGAAATAATAATTAGGGGATATTCGTCAAAGGTAGCAAAACATCTCATCTGCCTAGCCTTTTCCCAAACTATCTTGTGGTCGGCTTCCAATCTAACCAGATACAGCTGAGTACCAGTATTTTACATGAAGCGACTGCCTATCTGACCTCCAATACCCAGTAACTGGGTAATACGATACCCCTTGGTAAGACTGGATGTCAGACTTTTAGCTTCTGACAACTCGTAACGACTGTCAAAGATCTACAAATGACAGCCGGGACCAACGGCTTAAGGTGCTTTCCGAGGCACGGAGGAAACTCGATATGTAATTATGGTCACCCATCCACAGACCAACCTCGGCAAGCACGGCTTAACCTTAAAGATCGACCTGGGCGGCTGTTATTATTTAGCCACGAGCTCCTCCAAAGGTAGCAAAACATCAACAAAAATAATAGAGCTATCGACATCCATCCTGTGTGGACAGATCATTAAGACCGGACGGGGCTGACTGACGACGGTAGTTAGTAACACGTCAACGCCCTAAAATGGCGCTCACTGCATCCCATGTGGAGATACGAGTAACTATTTGGAGAAAAACTATCACACACATGCGCCTGTGTCCCCGAATGGTTTGACAGAAGTGACGGACCTACATTTTGTCAGTTATGCTTTATTTTTTGGTATTTTTTTTTTAGTTCTAGGTAGTATAAATCCCATGTAGGCCATAGGAGACCCTATTGCCATCAACTGTGACATTCGAGATGGAAAAACCCAATAACACTGCCTGACATGGGACTTTCTGCCTAAGAGGCAAGTTGTGCTAGCAACCGTAAGCCCAACGTGGCTGTCTTGAGTTCCATTTCTGGGATAGTGTGAGCGATCATAAAAATGAATTGAATTTTCTTCATAATGTTTTTCTTTTGAAGGTTTAACCACCAAAGGTACTAAATTAAGGTACTTTTCCACCTAAATTTCACAGCTTATACAGTTTTTGCACATGTTTGTATTAAAAAGATAGGCTTAGCAAAGTGGATTTTAAGCAAGCGACCCTTCCAAATCGCCAAACTGCATGTCTTTTGGTTTTGTCTCAATATCATAAAGGCAACCATAAAAATTAAAACAGTTGGAAACAAAACACTAGTTCGTAAACTAAAGAAAGAAACCTAATAGATAGTAACCTACCTAGATAGGTACCTAATGAAGTCCCGATACTCAACAGTCAAAGAACGTGGGTAGAATAAACTAGCCAGATCTATACAAAACCAATATTGATATTTACTTGGTTTTTCAATTTCTTCAAGCCAATAGCGTCTACGTTTGTTTTCGATGAAATTATACATATTATTGTTTTATTTTGGCTTATGTCTTTACTTATATATTACTGAAGGATGAGCTGCGCTGCTTCTAAAAAAAAATCGTGAAAACTTCTCGTGATCAAACACTGTTTTAAGCTTTCAAAATTTATAACTAAACTAGCACTTCGCCCGCGACTTCTTCCGCGAAAATTGACGTATAATCGTATGTTACTCGGTAAAGATGTAGCTTTCTAGTGGTGAAAGAAATTTTAAAATGAATCGAGTACTTTTTGAGTTAAATCGTAACAAACAATCAAATCTTTCCTCTTTATAATTTTATTTTAAAGAGCAATTATTATTATTATTAGTTTAGACGTACTGTACGTTTACGTTAGTTACGGGATATCTTCCGTGATTATTATTTATTGTAAGCTCCCGATGTTTCGGCTCTGTTGCAAGCGCCATGATCGCAAGGGTGAGTAATCCCGCATGTGACAGTATTTGTTTGTAAAAAATGTGGTCAGTGTAAACTGAACATGTAGCAGTCCACTACAGAAACGCAACGACTTGACCTACCCTTGACGGATGACTTTTCCTACCTATTGTATATTTGCATGCCACAAAGGTCGAACATGGTGGATCTTTTTTGTTTATGAACAACCTGCATGCTTTGTATCTATACTCATATTTTCTAAACTAAAATTATAAAGAGGAAAGATTTGATTGTTTGTTTGTATGTTTGTTTGCATTAAATAGGCTCCGAAACTACTGGTCCGATTTGAAAAATTCTTTCAGTGTTAGATAGCCCATTTATCAGGGAAGGCTATAGGTTATATATCATCACGCTACGACCAATAGGAGTGGAGCAGCAATGAAAAATGTTGCGAAAACGGGAAAATGTGACGCAAACGAAGTTGCGCCGGACAGCTAGTTACAAATAAATGTCTTGTCTTGTCTTGCAACCTGAACATGAAAAACACAAGTCGCTTAAGCTTGAAGCTCGCAACCACGAGCTTGACGTTTAAAATACATTTTCCGTCCTGAATCTTCTCCATGGTATTCATCCCAGTCAACTTAGCCTCACAGCAGCATTTTAGCTGCCAACGTGAAGTGCTAATGGCTTTAGAGGGTTAG
Organism: Cerastis rubricosa; assembly: GCA_949152445.1. Taxonomy (NCBI): domain Eukaryota; kingdom Metazoa; phylum Arthropoda; class Insecta; order Lepidoptera; family Noctuidae; genus Cerastis; species Cerastis rubricosa. The sequence continues at coordinate 7,098,764 of OX424542.1, read as the reverse complement.
TCCCTTGTAATTTCTGTGCTAATGTTTAGGCTATTAAAGCTAGAGCTTGCCCATTGAATGGGTCACCTTTCAATCCACACAAATAGTAGTCCCACCAATCTTTAACTAAAGGTAACTCGATAGCAAATTTATCAGAAATTGGATTGACGTATCAAATTGTTAGGCACAAGTGGGATTTAGGCAATTAGTAGCGAAGTACCCTTTTCGTTCGCTCTCGGAATTATTGTGGAGGCGTCTCGAGAATAATTCTTGATATGGCCACTTAATTGGGTTATTTAGGATATTGCGTGGATACCTAAGTGTTATTTTTGTTATTTTCTCATTCGTTTGGCGTGTTTATCTGGCGTGTGATATTTTTTCTCTGTCAGTTTTTATTCAAATCAATTCTGTTAGATTTGACAGTACCTAAAATGTTTGAAAAACTCACTTCTACCAATATTGTTAAGTTCCACAAACAGGCTCCTTCATCATTCATCATTTCAGCCGAAAGACGTCCACTGCTGGACATAAGCCTCCCTCAAGAATATTTTCATAATCACCACGCTTGGCAGGCGGGTTGGCGATCCCAGTACGGTTGTTACAAAAGCACAGAGAACGCTGCTGCCCATTCTCTGCTAGGTCCCTTAGTCGCCTCTTACGACACCAACGGGAAGACATGGGACGGTGCTATTCTTTACGTCCGACGCCATATAGAACACACCAACAACAGGCTCTTTACTTCATATTTATTAACATGATTTGCAGTTGGTAGTTTCATTTCTCTCTCTCTATGTCCCAGCAGTGGGACCGGTATGCTGTTTTGATTATTATAGGCCGATTATACTATTTGATTATTTTAACAAAAATAATTGCCCCAAAAATCAAGCCGACTACTCACCGACTGTCTTTTATTCGTATAATAACTTTGATTTAAATAAAACAATACAATAGTCTGTTAAAAGGCTTTCATTATTTGTATATTCCACAATAAAATAGTAATCCACTGAATACTAAATAGCCGATACTCAAAACAAAAGGAATAACGGGATAATAATTTCAATAACAATAAAAACAGGAATACCCGAAAATCAATCAACATTTTTCGGGCGAAGTAACATATTGTACAGTGAAAAGAACAAAAGTATGTAATTCAGCCATTGTTTAAATTGTAGCGAGGGACGTGACGGCCGAATATTACAACGAGTTAAAGCTCACTGAAAATATTCAAATTTCATTATTTTATTTAAAATGAATAACGTATCGTCATTCGCTTAGGTATTGTATGGCGACTGAGCTGAACAACAGTTTACCATTTTTGAAATTGAAATTACTTACAAGGACTTATCATGAATAAGGATTCATGAAAAGTCCTTGTAAGTAATTTTAAGGACATTATTTATGTATGTACATAGACCTTAGGTATATCAGTACCCGCTTGAACAAAGTGAACAGAGAAGGTGGAAGTAGAGTAGAAAGCGTTTCTCAATTTTGGAACATTGCACGCAAGTAAAAGTAAAATTCATTTATGTATATTAAGAGCGTTTACGCCTGACGACATTTTATACAAACTTTCAAGTCCTTATTTTCCGAAACGACTGAACCGATTTTAATGAAACTTCATACGCATAAGCAGGATACATAGGTCTAAAAAGTTGCAAATACAGGTGAAATCGACGGCACGGTTGGCGTAGTGGTTGAGCGATCGACTGCTGCGCTGCGTGTCGCGGTTTCGATCCCCGCACGGACCAAATATTTTTATAGCCCATAGATAGTTGTCTCGGGTCTGGCTGTTTGTGTATGTGAGTTTAAATATTTGTACACGCACCCACGATACAGGAGAAATTCGTAGAGTGTGACAAAATTTATAAAAAAAAAAATCCTCTTGCATCATCATCGTAGACCGATGGGACGACTATCCGAGACGTCTGGAGAGAGATTAGGGCAGAAGAAACTACCTACTAGTGCATATTCCAACATATTGTAACTTACGACATGGTCAATTTAGCTCTTATCATCATTTACACATAAAAGCGCTATATGTATCTCTGCATGTAATCATCATGCGGTTTTTCTTCTTAGCGTGTTGGTGGCAATCTCAATACATATAAGTGTCGGCCTGAACTGAGCCACAAGTTCGGCGTCCTCTATAGCGTCCATCAGTTCCTGTAATGAACAAACAACAGGCCATGCAGGACACGAATTTCACGAATTTCTGATAGAATCACCGCCACTGTAACGGTTAGGACTACGCAGGGTAGGCTGCGCAGGCTGCTAACAAATAGGTAGGTTATAGTTGAGTGAAACAGCTGGACTAGTTAATACATATAATTGGTAACACTAAGCTAGGTCGCGGTAACGTTGTCACTATGTTCTTTCCGTTCACTATAACAGTAAAAAGGAAGGGTACCATCCCTTGGCAGCACGTGCAGACGTGGGGGCCGAGAGAGAGTGGAGGAGAGAGATACATACATCAGGAAAAGAAAAGTCACATCCAAGACTTATGAACTGACTGAATACAAAGGTATAGTAAATGGGAACCCTACTCCCCATATAATCCACTGTCGTTCCATGGTGAAAGGAATGCTATCCTCTCATTCATGGGCAGGTGAAAACGCTTAAGTGGATATCAGTCGACAAAACCCTTGGACGTTGATTGATGGAGCGGGTCACACGTTGGTCCAATAAACTGGGTATATTCACAAGTATTTGGCTAGAAATCTGTACCTAATACATACAAATAAATAAAATTGAAGTGTCTGTCTGTAATATTAAAATAACCGCTTTTTACTACATGCATATGAATGTATTTACGGTACATATACCAAAATAACATTTCTACAATTTTTGTCTGTCTGTTTGTTCCAGCTAATCTCTGGAACGGCTGGACCGATTTTGACGGGACTTTCACTGGCAGATATCTGATGTAAGGAGTAACTTAGGCTACTTCTATAGGCCTGCGTCTGCATTCAAGACAATCCGCATAATTATCAAGAAACGGCTGCTCTAGTGAAACTAGTGATATTTAAAAGCAGTCGAAGAACACAGAAAGCAGCAGAAATCAGAGCCTGTGGAAGTTAAAATCGTGTCTCTGCCAGAAAAATCGCTTGTCATTTCTACGTGTATCCATTATCCATACAAGACAAGCGTGCATACATATTCGCCCTCGTCGTACTTCGCGCCAAAGGCCAAAGCTTTGTGTGTGATCACGTGGTCAAGAAAGTTTGGTTGGTGCGGTTGGCAGTCAGCACTCAGTCCCTGCCCGATTCAAGAAATCACACCGAACATAGCTACAAAACGTCTCGTCGCGAGCCGAGTGCGGCCAAAGTGCGCCGACGTCACCCGAAAATCCACACCGAACCTAGCTACGAGACCTTCGTCGCGTCGAGTTCCGAGGCAATTGTGTGCCGAGTACAGCCGAACGTGAGCCGACTTCACCCGAACGCCGCCATTGCTGGCAACAGCAATCCCGCCAAGCAGCGCCTACGGCGTCATCTAACCCACGTGAAGTGAAATCGCCATTTTTAGTGTATCCAATAACCACTGTTATTTCTTTGTGTCGTGTAATTTTCTGTTGTTCACAATGTCAACCGATTTAAAATTGTTTGTTGCAAACCGAGGTTATGCAAAGGCATCGATTACGCGCCTCAAGAATAATTTGCAAGGTAAAATTCAATCTTTATCAATAGAAAATGTAAAGGCTAAAAAAGCTCGTCTAGAAGAAGTTTTCCGAGAATATAATAGACTGTGTGTAAAGATTTTGTCGATTGTTGAGGAAGATTCCGAGGATTCTGGGGAGATAGAGGAAGTTTACATTGATCTCATAGCCCAATTAAATACGGTTCTCGTAAATAATACTACTCCATCCTCAGAAATCGCGGAAGCTTCGCTCTCAAATCATAGTAATTCGCGAATAAAGTTGCCTAATATAAATATTCCTACCTTTACGGGAAAGTACACAGAATACTATGAGTTCATTAATATTTTTAGCGCTATGATAGATAAAGATGAATCCATGTCGTCGGTTGAAAAACTATATTACTTAAAAAGTTTTCTTAGTGGGGAGCCCCATGCCCTGATCAACAATTTACCCCTTCAGGGACATAGTTACGCGGAAGCTCTGAAACTACTAAAGGAAAGATATGACAACGACATATCAGTGATTCAGGAACATATTTACACAATTATGGATATTCCATCGATTAAGTCTACACCTGCTCACCTAAGAGGCATTGTTTCAGATGTCAAACAGCACATTGCGGCTCTTAAAAACTTGAAGGAGCCGGTTGAGGGCTGGGACAACATACTAATATGTATTATTTCCCGCAAGCTGGATCCTGCTACCTCCCAAGCATTTACATTGGAGCGTGACCCTATGGTAAAACCAACTATAAAGGAATTGCTAGACTACCTAGCACGTCGTGCTCTGGCCCTGGAGGCCGGTAATTCTTCAAAGAAGCTGCAGGTACCAGCAATCAAGGTGGCTAGCCACGTAACTACAGCGCTGACAGCTCCAGCATGCCCTTACTGTAAGTCATCTGATCACAAACTTTTTAGGTGTGAAGCATTTGCGCTTGCTGCTCCTGGACAACGGCTTGAATTTGCAAAGAAAAATAATTTATGTAAAATTTGTTTAGGACAGCACAAACAACGCAAATGCAAATTTCATTTTAAGTGTGCAGAATGTAAACAGGGGCATAACTCCCTATTGCATGGCATTGATGTACAGCAAGCTTCAACAAATGTGGCTTTTAAAAGTACCTGTGTTGGCGACAAAACGTAGCACCGCCACTGCGACGACCGGAGGGCGACCGCGGCTTGCGGGGAGCGGGGGACGAGGTGCCGAGAGCTACCGCCGCAGCTAACAGGCGCCACCATTCAACGCACAAAAACGATACGGACCAGAGGCGCGCGTTCTTATTATCGAATATACGAACCTACCTATATTTACAGTCCGCTATTTTATTTCTACCACCTCTGAGTATTACCAACATATGGTCCTCTCACCGTGAAGAAGATTTTAAGAACGTCTTGAAGCTAATTTGGAGAATATTCCGTGTAAAGAAATCAAGAAGCTTACGAGTCGTACGCGCCGGCCATTACGCGACGACTTTCGAGAAGGTCAAGGAAGGACATTTGAAGGGCGAACAAACCGTCAAGTCACTGTGGACAAAGGATAAGACATCTTGTGAGTTCGTTCCTATTTATTCCTCTTATTCCATCTTCTCTTTTTGCTATTCAAATTAATATTTTCCCTTCTAAATTTCAAACCCATTTTGCTAAAACTTGAGTCAGTGCTTTGTGCATTCTTCATACGATACTTTCATTCAATATTACAAACGCTGTTATCTATAATATTTTAGCTGTTTATTTCATTGAATATTTCATAATTCGAGGCATTGTGCGCTAATTGCGGTCGTAAAACTCGAGCGTTGAATGCCTATTGCATGAATCATCTTGTTTACTTCAAGTCGAAACGCACAGTCATTGAGCTTAGCTACCTGGTTATAATTTTTTGCTTATATAATCATATCTTTATAACGGTGCATCAAGTAGCTTGTTAGTTTAAATCAGCTGTGGCCATTACATCGAATTGAGGTTTGCTTTTTGATCATGTCTGAACTTAAAACTTTAATTAAAAGACGCTCAGCTATAAAATCAAAGCTCACTATTTTTGGCAATCATATTAAATTAATTGAAACTTCTAAAGCCTTAACGGAGTTACAAATCGTAGATTTAGAGTTCCGCTTACGAAAATTTGAGCCCTTATGCGAGGAGTTCGACACGTTACAGACTGAAATCGAGATCTTGTCTGACGAGCCACCAGTCGATGAAGTTCCCGCGGAGCGTGTGCAGTTTGACAACGACTACTACCCGCTGGTGGCCAGAGCCAAGAGCATGCTTGCTGCCGGGGCGAAGGGCAGCGGATCTGTGGCGGAGTTCAGCGATGCAGAGTCAGGTGGGCGAGTGAGAAATTTAGTTAGGCTACCGAAAATTGACTTACCACATTTCAGCGGTGGCTATCAAGACTGGCTCGAATTTAAAGACACATTCCTTTCTCTTATACATAACAGTGATTGCATAGATAACATTAATAAATTCCACTATTTACGGGCTTCTCTTCAAGGAAATGCCGCTCTTATTATTAAAAATATTGACTTTAAAAGTGACAACTATAAAATTGCATGGGAATTACTGTGCGAGCGATTTGATAACAGTCGCTTACTAGTTAATAATCACTTACAGGCTTTGTTTAACATAGATCCTATTCGATCAGAATCATGTAAGTCGATTCAAAATCTTATTGATATAACTAACAAGAACATTAGGTCTCTCGCGTCATTGAAAGAACCGATCTGGGACATGATTATAATTTATATGATGTCAACTAAACTTGATAGTGTGACAGGTCGAGAGTGGGAAGAACATAGAAATACATTGACTTCGTCCCCAACCCTAACACAGTTCCTAACATTTTTAAGTAAAAGAGCCGACATCTTAGAAACCTTAGAAGAGAATAATAAAAATAATACATTAAAATCAGAAGCCGTAAAAGCAAAAAGTTTAGTAATAAATAATAGTAATAGCACTAATAGCAAAAATAAAAATTACAAACGTAAATCATGTCCATTGTGTGACGATGAATCACATCAGCTGTTCAATTGCGAATCGAAGTCTTCCTGTAGAATCTCGGATTTCAAAAGTAAAAGAGTTTAAGGTGTGCTTGAACTGTTTGCGCTTCGGTCATGTAGCAAAGAAATGTTTTTTGTCACACTGCAAATATTGCAATGAAAAGCACAACACTCTTTTGCACTTGGAAAAATCTGAGCAATCTGCTTCTTGTGATTCGTCATCTTCGTCTTCAAAAGACATTGTATTGACAACTGATATTCTACCGGTTACTACTCCGACGCGTGTTTTCCTTTCCACAGCGTTGGTGAAGGTGGTTGACAGCAAGGGCAACAAACACACCGCCAGGGCGATCTTGGACAACGGTAGTGGAATAAATATCGTTTCCGAAGCTTTCTGCAGTAAGCTGGGTTTGCCGAGGCGGAACGTGAGCTCCACGGTATCAGGTTTTAATAATCATGTATCCCATAGTACACAGTCTTGCAATCTCATAATTGAGTCATTGAATACTAGCTATAGGAATAACATTGATTGTTATGTGTTTACCAATGTCACCACAGCAGTTCCGATCACATACATTGACACACGACATATTCAAATTCCAACAGGTTTATGTTTATCTGACCCCACTTATAATATACCTTCTAAGGTCGATATTCTTATCGGGGCAGACATCTTCTGGGATATTCTAGGTAACAAAAAGATTAGCCTAGGCAAGCATCTACCTATGTTACGTAGTTCGGAGTTCGGATGGATAGTCACTGGTCACATCTCGAGTCCGAAAAGTATTTTCAGTCAATGTCTTTTTACTCAAAATCAACTTGATATTGATCTCACTCGTTTTTGGGAAGTAGATAGTGTTTCTCTTGAGCATTCTCAATCCGCGGAGGAACGTGCGTGTGAGAATAGTTTTACCGTCAACACAACTCGAAATAACGATGGTCGCTTTGTCGTCACCATTCCTCTCAAGCAAAATCCCCAGGTCTTAGGTGATTCCTTTGAGATGGCTAAGCGACGTTTTTTATCGCTTGAGCGCAAATTCGAACGAGAACCAATATTCAAGGAGAAATATTTAAACTTCATGACAGAATATGAGCAATTAGGTCACATGACTGAGAATAAAGTTCTTTTTCCATACAGTGACAATGCCAACTACTATCTTCCTCATCATGGCGTACTTCGGGAGTCCAGTACAACGACAAAGTTGCGTACAGTCTTTGACGCTTTTGCCGTCACCACTTCAGGAATTTCCTTTAATGAAATTCAGATGGTCGGTCCTACAGTCCAAGACGATCTCTTAACAATTCTCCTCAGATTCCGCCAGCATAAATTTGTAGTATCGGCAGACATTGAAAAAATGTTTAGATCTATTGACATTGTACCCAGTCAACGCTCATTACAGCAAATTGTATTTAGGTATGATTCATCGCATCGTTTAAAAACCTACACACTTAATACAGTTTGTCAAGGAACCGCATCAGCGCCGTACCTTGCGACAAAATGTCTGAGTAGCCTGGCATCCACAGTCAGCGATAATAGCGTCAAATATAGTATAGCTCACGACTTTTATTGTGACGATTTATTAAGCGGGGCTAGTACTGTAAGCGAAGCTATAGATTTATGTAAAGGAATTACTGCCACCTTAAACTCAGCAAAATTTAATATTCGCAAATGGAAATCGAATAACACATTAATTCTTAACGAACTTTTCTCAGGTCAAGTTATCGATTCAAATACAGTTTTAGATCTATCAGATAACAACATAAATACAGCATCAAAAACATTAGGTTTATATTGGCTTTGTCAGCAGGATACCTTATCTTTTTCAATTAATATTGAACTTCATGAGAAGGTTACCAAGCGCCATATTCTTTCTGTTATAAGCCAAATATTCGACCCTTTAGGCCTTGTCGGTCCGTGCGTTGTCGAAGCTAAGTTGATTATGCAGAAATTATGGGTCAATAAATGCTCTTGGGACGAAGAAGTGTCGTCAGAGATTTTACATCTTTGGTCTTCATTCGCTAACACATTACCCTGTCTTAATAAGTTACAAATACCTCGTTGGGTTCTTATTGATCTTTGTGTAAAGATTGAAATCCATGTATTCACAGATGCTTCTCAAAGTGCGTATGGGGCATGCGTCCATATTAGGTCTGTGTGTAACTCAGGGATTGTGCGTGTTCAGCTCTTAGTCTCGAAAAACAAGGTTGCGCCGATCAAACCCACAACTATCCCACGTCTTGAGCTGTGTGGGGCATTATTAGGTGCAAGATTGTGTACTAAGGTACAAAATTCACTTACATTAAAAATTAACATGTGTCGCTTTTGGTGCGATTCCACGATCGTATTAGGGTGGTTGTCCACCCCTTCAATACAACTTAATCAATTCGTACGTAATCGTGTTAATGAAATCAAGGAAAGCACCAGCGGTCACACGTGGAGCTACGTGCCGTCCAAGGAGAACCCGGCAGATCTCGTTTCTCGCGGGGTGAAGGCTGATATTATCAGCGACGCCTCGTTGTGGTGGTCGGGCCCATCGTTTTTACTCGAATCAGATCATAGTTGGCCACAAATGCCTAATGAAACCCAGAGACGGGACCTACCGGATCTCCAACCTTGTCTTGTTATAAATAATGACGTTAACAAAAACGATGATGATAAACTATTTACAAATCTTATACTTAAATATTCACAATTTACACGTTTACAAAGAGTTATAGCCTATATATACAGATTTATTCATAACTGCAAAACCAAAACAAACAGATTCCGCGATCAGCTTTCTTGTGAAGAATTACAACGGTCATTTAATTTTATTATACACATTGCACAGTTAGAAATGTTCCCAAATGAATATCTTATGTTAAAATCAGGTCAGGCATTACCGAAGAAAAACAAATTAATATCATTGACTCCATTCTTAGATTCAAATGATATCTTGAGAGTAGGCGGTAGACTTGATAATTCACCCTATAGCTATGACACAAAGCGTCCTATTTTATTATGTGGGAAACATCATTTAACGAAAATCATATTTCACATGCATCACTTGAAACTTCTCCATGCTGGACCTCAGTTATTGTTGTCCAATATTCGTCAAACTTTTTGGCCTTTAGGAGGAAGGAATCTGTCTAAATCTATAACGAAAGCTTGCATAAAATGTTTCAGATTTAAGGCCAGCAATGTCCAGCCCATTATGGGGCAGTTACCTGAATCCAGAACTACACTGGAATTCCCTTTTTTACATTGTTCGGTGGATTATGCCGGCCCAGTTAAGATAGCTAACCGTAAAGGTCGAGGTTGCCAACTAATAAAATCTTACTTGTCCATTTTTGTCTGTTTAGCTACAAGAGCCGTGCACCTAGAACTTGTCACAGATCTTACTAAAGAGGGATACATGGCCGCTCTGAATCGGTTTGTGGCTCGTCGAGGGAAGCCTCAAAGTATAACCTCAGATAATGGGACCAATTTTGTAGGTACATGTAACGAGTTACATCGTTTCTTACAGGACTCAAGTTCCCAAATTAGTTCCGCAGTCGCCCAAGAGGGTATAGACTTCCTCTTCATTCCGAGCTACACACCCCATTTCAATGGTATGGCTGAATCTGCAGTCCGTTCCACTAAATATCATCTTCGTAGGCTTCTCCAACTTACGCATTTCACGTATGAAGAAATGCACACTTGTCTGACTCAGGTGGAAGCCATTCTTAATTCACGTCCTATAACTGCCTTAAACTCTGATCCTACAGACTTCACACCCTTAACACCCGCTCACTTCCTAATAGGACGATCACTTGTATCAGTTCCACATCCACAGCTGACAGAACGGATAACAAGCCTTGAGCGGTACAAACGAATCGAGTTCGTCAAACAACATTTCTGGAAACGATTTTCCAACGAATATGTCACCACTCTGCAGCAAAAAACGAAGTGGCCTACTGCATCAAGCGAACTCAAATTGGGTTCCTTAGTCCTTATAAAGGACAAAGCGCTTCCTCCCCTACGTTGGGCCCTGGGTCGCTGTGTGGCCGTTTTCCCAGGAGCTCAGGATCAAGTCGCTCGAGTCGCCGATATAAGGATCAAAGGAGGAACCATTATTCGAAGGGCGTTTAATAACATTTGTCCCCTTCCAGAACCTGATTGTTGAACCAGCAGCCTTCCTGCCTACTTCAACCCGGGGAGTATGTTGGCGACAAAACGTAGCACCGCCACTGCGACGACCGGAGGGCGACCGCGGCTTGCGGGGAGCGGGGGACGAGGTGCCGAGAGCTACCGCCGCAGCTAACAGGCGCCACCATTCAACGCACAAAAACGATATGGACCAGAGGCGCGCGTTCTTATTATCGAATATACGAACCTACCTATATTTACAGTCCGCTATTTTATTTCTACCACCTCTGAGTATTACCAACAACCTGCAACATTATGACCCCGGTGCTACTGCCTACTGCGCAGGTTAAGTTAATTACTCAGTCAGGCAGCATTGTTTATGTGAGAGCTTTGCTTGACAGTGGGTCACAGGTTTCTTTTATCACTCAGCGCACCCTTGAATCATTAGGCTTGATCCCTGAGCACACTAACTCCAACATTGTTGGCATTACTAACATATCAAAAACAATTGACAAATGCATAAATCTTGAGGTTCATTCCACCATTTATCCATTCAAAATAAATGTCAATTGTCATGTGGTAAAATCCATCACAACCAAATTGCCACAAACACATCTTGATGTGTCATGCATTACATTCCCTGCGAATTGCAAGCTAGCTGACACAAGCTTTAACGTGCCTGGTGATGTGAACTTGTTGCTTGGAGCTGACATTTTCTTCCAGATTCTGTTGCCGCCGCTTGAGAGTGCTCCTGCGGGCAGCCAAACCAGTTCTGCAAGCGTCACTTCACAACAGCAGCCATCAGTAGTTCACACAGCTTTTGGGCACATTGTCGCTGGGCTCACCAACATTCCATATAAGGAAAATCAGGTTGTATCCTTACATTGTAATGAATGTAATAGCAGTTTAAATGACACTTTGAAGGCATTTTGGGATACTGAAAAAGTGCCTGAAATCTTCCCAGAGCAATTATCTGAGCATGATTATTGTGAAACGTTCTTTAAGGAAACTACTATTCTTGAAAACAATAAGTTTCAAGTTTCAATGCCCATTAAGATTCCATTAGAGCAAGTAAACTCAGAGCTGGGACAATCATTTCATATTGCACTCAAAAGATTTATCAATTTAGAGAAAAGATTGCATAAAGATAAAAATCTATTTCTTGAATATAAAAAGTTCATTGATCAATACATTGAATTAAAACATGGAGAGTTTTATGACATACGTGGGTACAATATGTCTACAGAACCTGTATATTTTCTTCCTCACCATGCTGTTATTAAAGAGTCCAGTCGCACTACAAAATTAAGAACAGTGTTTGACGGCTCCATGACTACTAATAAAAAAGTTTCCTTAAATGACCTTTTACTCAATGGTCCAGTAGTGCAGAAAGATCTTTTTGATGTTCTTCTCGCATTTAGATTGCATAAACTCTTTTTTATTAGCGATATTCGTAAGATGTTTAGATGCATTAATTTAGATCCTAAGCAATGTTCTCTGCAAAATATACTATGGCGTGAGTCACCTGACGCAGATATTCAGTGCATACAGTTGAAAACTGTCACTTATGGTCTTAAGCCATCATCATATCTTGCTACTCGCTGCCTCATTGAACTTGCAAATAGGTATGAAAATCAATTTCCATTAGCATCAAAAATCCTAAAAAATAATACTTATGTTGACGATATCTTATCAAATAGTCCAACTAGTACTGAATTAGCAAAAATGCAATCTGAGTTAATTCAGCTTCTTGCTCTGGGGGGATTCCAGCTACACAAGTGGGCATCTAACTGTGGTCCAGTCCTTGACAATGTTCCCAAAGAAACTCATCATTTTGGGGATTTGGAATTAGAGCGGCATGACCTGTTTTTAAAAACTTTAGGTATCAACTTTGATGTTAACGATGACATGTTCAAGGCCAGTTGCCCTAAACCATATAACAGTACATGTGACACTAAACGTGAAATATTAAGTTACATCAGTTCATTTTTCGACCCACTTGGGCTAGTAGGGCCTATATTAACCCGTGCTAAAGTTATCATTCAAGCCCTGTGTGTCAGTCAAGCAGGCTGGGACACAAGTCCACCTGAGGATATCAGGACAATATGGAATGACTTTGTTAAAGATTTATCTAGTATGGGGACAATTAATATTCCTCGCTGTGTCAAGCCACCTGATACTGTTTGTAACGAACTGGTAGGATTCGCTGATGCCTCCAAGGTGGCGTATGGTTGTTGTTTATACCTACGTTGTACTGACGAACAAGGTAATTCTCATGTTCAGTTACTGGCTTCCAAATCTAGGATAAATCCCATTAGGAAAAAGTTAACAATTCCCAGGCTTGAACTTAATGCTGCACTTCTGCTTGCTGAACTGACTACAAAGGTACTACTCACACTTTCGATACACTTGCATATCACTGACTCTCACCTATTCTCTGACTCTCAAATTGTCCTAGCATGGTTAAAAATCGGACCAACAAAGTTACAGGCTTATGTTGCAAATAGGGTAAGGGTAATTTCAGAGCTTTCGCGTGACTGTCACTGGCAATATGTCGATAGTTCAAACAATCCTGCAGATTGTCTCAGTAGAGGGTTAAAGCCTCATGAACTCAATAATCATAAGTTATGGTGGCATGGACCAGCATTCTTACATAATATAGATTATCAATTTCTATCAAATGTTCATGAATCTCCTTTAGAAATACCTGAATTAAAATCTGAGAAAAATATAAAGGTTGTATGTACTGCAATAAATACTGATAGTTCTAATATTTTTGAAATGTTAAAGAAATATTCAAATATCAATAAAAGTACTCGTATACTTTCTTATGTAATAAGATTTTGTAATAATGTTAAGCATAACAGTACAAAACAAAAGTGTGTTTTAACAACTTTAGAATTAAGAAAGGCATTATTATTAATTGTTAAATATGAACAGTATCAGTATTATGTAAATGAGATTAAGAGTTTGTCATCTCACAATCAAGTCTCAGGCAATTTAAAGCCACTAAATCCCTTTCTAGATAAATCTGGTATTCTTAGAGTAGGTGGTCGTCTGCAGAATGCCCCCATTCCATATGATAAACGACATCCTGTCATTTTGCCTAGGGAATCTGTTATCACAAGCTTGATTGTGAGAGATGAACACTTAAAAATGCTCCATGCAGGGCAAAGGCTGGTATTAAGTTCCATAAGACAACGATTTTGGATTGTCGATGGACTACGAACTGTAAAAAAAGTAATACATAAATGTGTAACCTGTTTCAGGCTGAAGGCGGTAGCGGCATCTCATCTGATGGGTTCCTTGCCTGCCGAGCGAGTCACCGCATGTCGCCCATTTCAGAAGGTTGGAATGGACTTCGCTGGGCCGGTATCCGTCAAAAAACAGTCGTATCAGAAAACCAGTTATCAGTAAAGGTTACATTGTTTTATTTGTATGCTTTGTGACAAAGGCGATTCATATTGAGTTAGTATCTGATTTAACGACAGACGCCTTTCTCGCAGCTTTCAAGCGATTCATTGCTCGACGTAACTTGCCCAGCGACGTTTTCTGTGACAATGGGTCAACTTTCAAGGGAGCAAGGAACCAATTAGATGAAATGTATCGCTTGCACACTTCTCAAAGTCACCAAATCTTGGTAAGCTCATACGCTGCTGAACGCGGTATTAATTTCCATTTTATACCTAGTTATAGTCCAATATTTGGCGGACTTTGGGAAAGTGGCGTGAAAAGCGCAAAACACCACTTGAAACGTGTCGTAGGTAAAGCCTTGCTCACTTATGAACAACTGAATAGTGTATTGATAGAAATTGAAGGTGTACTTAACTCTCGTCCATTAACCGCTCTTACAGCAGATCCTAATGATTATTGCTTTTTGTCACCTGTACACTTTTTAACAGGCGAAACTCTTAATTGTATACCTGAACAAAATTTAAGCGATACTAATGTTAATTTATTAAAATTTTGATCTGTAATCACCAGTATGAAGCAGACTTTCTGGAAAAATTGGAACAAGCATTACTTGACTCTGCTTCAAAGTCGCCCTAAGTGGCGCGATAATGTTCCTAATATTTCAATAGGTAGTTTAGTTATATTACGTAATGACAACACCTCACCTTTGGAATGGCCCATGGCTCGTATCACTAATGTTATTCCAGGAAAGGATGGCAAAGTTCGTGCCATAGAAGTTAAAACTGCTAATGGACATACGCACAACAGGTCCGTTACAAAGGTCTGTGTGTTACCTATAGAGGTCTAAGTTGTTTAGTATTAGGTTTTAGAATTTAAGTGTTACTTATGTATTAAATTAAGTACATTATTATGCATGTATTTCATAATATTCGAGTTAAACTTCAACTTGTTCATTAAAATTAATGTATTGCTTGGTTTGTAATGTCGTTAGTAGTACATGATTTACTTATTTTTCACAAATTTAATGTAGTCCTACTGCCGTAGGCCCCCCCCCCAACTTATGTTGGCAACAACATAAAAAAAGGCATTGGCAATACTGCCAACCTAAAAAACGTTCTGTTCTCAGCTCGCACCGCTAGGGCGCGGTCACGATTTGCATTTCCACTAATTTCTAACCTGTTCAAATAGTTAATCAATATCTATAAGTTAATGTATATTAAATCAGTGATGTGTACGTTACCTTAGTGGCTTCAAAAATAAATAGTTAAAGTTAAAACAACGTTTTAATTGATCGCCACGAAAATATCTCCCTGGCGTGGCTGGTGCCCGCCAAATGGCAACCCGTGTTATTATGTTCGGAAAAGTGTTGTTTTTGTGAGATATACGTTGTAAAACTTTAGTAAGTAAATGTATTGTATGTTATAAGTGTATAATGCAACTTTTTAGATAGTCATTTGCTTGAAAAAATAACAAAAATGTACGATTTGAGTCAACAAAAAATCCTTTGTTGTGGAGTTTGTTAGTCGAAATTAAAAAAAATAATTTGACTCTTTAACCATGTAAAATGGTCTTGGAAAAAATAGTAGCAAAGAAAAAATAGTGATAATTCATTATTTCATATATTCGAGGCATATCTATTCATACTTATTGATATTTCAAGTATTTTCATGCTTTGAACAGCGGAATTCTAAAATGGCCGATTCTAACAAGAAGTTTGAGTTAGGATCTTGTAAGAATAATGTATGTAGGACTCCTAAAAAACACTGTCATTAGATTACTTGTATATTTGTGATGTTAGATATAAATTTTCGTGGAAATTGAATGAGTAGTTTTACCAAACAAAAATAAGCAACGAAAACAGACGTATTTGCTGCGACCTCTCTCATATCTATGGGATATGTATAATTCTCAAGTAGTTCTAAAAGAGTTGTTTATTATTAATAAATGGCCCCGTTCATCACGAACCCGACACTGTTTACCGTTTAAGATTAGAGCTAATATAACTCGAGTTATAAGTGTTTATCTTTACGATATCGGATGACTCACGCGATGGCGTAATCAAGGGGCCCCCGAAGGGTTTCACGCGGGGTTATACTGTTACGCGCGATAGGATAAAGAGGTTAACCCATTTTAGGGACAGTTGGAATACATATCTATAAAAATATATATATAGAGACCCGTGTTTCCATGCACTGACAATCAGTATTTCATTAATAATAATAATAATAACCCCAGGTTAGCAAAGAAAAAGTTGTGGAAACTGTACATTTCACAATTGCGTTGCTATTTACCTTTATTACACTTTACGTGTTTCCATCAATTTCTTCCATTCAATCCAATCAAATCAAAATCATTTATTTCAAGTAGGCCAGTTACAGACACTTTTGAACAGTCGAACAACAATAAAAATGAAGCTACAGTCCCAGTCATAAGACACAATAACTGTGAAAGTACTATAGCTACACATTTCAAAGCGTAGATCTCTATGGAGAAGAATGGGCAAGAAACTCCATGGACACTCTTTTAAATCAGTAGCTTGTTACAAAAACCTTGGTTACATCATTCATGTTAAGATGGTACATTATGTGAGAACGATGTAGCGAGACGTGCACGTTAAAAGGAGTCCACAGTAAAAACAAAAAAAGACAATTCAAAAATAAAATAATTAGTTCGAAATAAGCAGTGACAAAGAGATGACCAGGCACAACTGACAGCGCCCTGTCACGAACATGACGCATGGATCAGCATCATTAACATGAGAATAATAGTAACACAAAAATAAATTAAAAGTCAATCCAACTGGCCAGTACACTTCACGCAACAGAGCTAAAAAAAAGGCAACGAGAATTATTTACAAAACAATGAAATAGGAAAATACCGTAAAACAAATATTTCCGTAAAGATCGGTAAATGTTATTGAAAGAAAAGGTTCCTTGTTTTCATTACACAAACCTTTTTAGCTAATAAGAATGTTTGTTCCTGAAAAGTTTTCTGGAAAATCTTCTTTGTTCAACCGTTTCCTGCCGGGAACCTCCGTCGATGAGTTTTCATTGTCTGATTTGAATGGTCTTTTAAAGGGTTGTAAGTATCCGGAATTCGGTTATTACCTTTGACATTTTGTTTTGTGTATTTATAGCTTTCTGCCATTGCGTCATTTAACGTTTACTGTTTTTTTCTAAGGTAGTTCCATTCTCGGAACGGGAAGTGTTATTGTGTTCATCCATCAGGAATTTCTTAGCAGCAGGCATAGAAACTGGAATTTTGCCCGTTTGATGACATTCGGCTCTTCTCCTATTACTAAAACATGAATACCATCATCTGCCAAGCCTTTTCCCAAGTATATTAGGGTCGGCTTCCAGTCTAACAGGAAGCAGCTGAATACCAGTTTACATAAAACGACTGCCTTTATTGTACATGACACTATTAAGTGAAAATCGGTCAACTTCGGTCGGTTTCACGTGTATTACCTACTAAAATCTGATGATGATTGTGATGTGACGTGATTTTTTTATTTTTATCATTTTATACTTACACGTTAATTAACGAGTACCAAAAATAGGACAAACAACAAACTTTCCTAAACGTAAAAATAAGCGTAGGTGGCTGCTACGCCATGCTACGAAACCCTTTGACGTAGCACCGTAGCACACACGTGTCTATTTTTACTGACTTAAAAAAACGAATAACAAACAGCACTAGCAAACGTAGGTACTTGAATAAAAATCAGTGATGTGTAAAGATTTTTAGATAAACAGAGTTTCATGAAGAAATAAAATGTCATATTCCAGTTATTTTTGCTGTTTTACTTTATTATTTACCCTGAAGATTTTATAAAATAGAAAACATTTGATTTCCATATCACGTTAGTTTCACATTTCCGGTTCAGTTAACGCCCGGACACTGAATGTCAATTCCTATAAACGCGAAAATTTCACTTTGTAGCGGATATTCAGTATAACTTTTAGGTACAAGGCAAGGTATTCGGTGTTCAAAGGAAATCATTTTATTTTTGTGTCACTGATTTATTATCATTGACGACTCCAGAATACTTCTCGTTTTTGAATAGAAACAAATTGAAGGATGTATACTCGCTGAAATGTGTAGAAAAAACATGTGGTTCCGTTTATTATTCACCTGTTATATTTCGTGAACCAAATACATTACACATGAATCAATAGGCACAATAAACCTCACCTATCATCAATCTTATTTAATTCTATTGAAATTAAAACTTTTTTAACCCTGTTCATTTCGTTCCTTTATCAACTATAAAAAACTTTACTAAAAAGAAATGCACATTTAAAAAGTCTAAACAAACAAAAAGTATCCGTGCCCAAACAAATGTTGCAGTAAATCAACTTTTTTCCACCCATCGCATCTCCCTAAAAAGTTAACAAGGACCAATTGTAGAAACATTTGAATTTATCACGGGAACAATAGCGAAGAGTTTCTTCCAAACAAAGTTCAAACTCGTAAACGCGTTTTAAGGTTGTTACCAAAGAACCCTAAAATGCCAAAAGGCGAGTTCAATTTATCTCTGTCAACCCTCTAGGGGCAGACACTGTGAAATCTCCACTCCATTAAAATGCTATACACCCTGTATATTAGACGTAACAAATACAAGATTCAAATACTATTTTCTTCGATCATTAAATGTCAGTCAAATTCAGATTGAGCGCTGTTAAGGCGCGTGTTGACTTAATCTTTTTACAATTTATTTCAAAAATGTTTATTTTTGCGAACTCGTTGTTGAACTGCTGACACATTTGTCAATCTTCGATGAATCGTTTTTCGCAAGATGAAAAGCCTAGCTATCGCTTATGCCAAAACTGCTGAGCATGAGGTCCAGGATTCGATTCCCGGGTCGGGCAAAGTGTACTGATTGTTTCCATCTGTGTGTGAGTGTTTTCTCAGTAGCAATGGAGTTTTGATTTGTGCCTAGTTGATGGCAAAAGGCTCGCAAATACCTTAAGACATAACTGGCGAAATGTGGGTGTACAATAACGTACACCTCTGCCGAACCAGTATGAGAATACTAAGTGTGTTATGGCCGAGCCTAGCTAGCAAGAGTTGTGGGTAGAAGTTACGTAAATACGACAAAAATTTCAAGGTGTCAAAACCAAGGATAAAAGCATAGATTAGTCAAAGACATACGATTGCATTATGGTCCAAACAATTCTTTGTTAAGTAGGTTCTATTTTATTCCTTTTCGACAATTTGCGACAGAACGCGATTGTCAATTTTCAAAAAGTTTACTTCCTCTTTTAGCCACAGTCCAAGTTAAAATATTTGTGCAATCTTGTTAGTCGTAGTGCCTTTAATTTCGGGCGGTGTTTGTGTTTAGTGTTAGTGCTTTTCCTTTGAACTCACTACTAGACGGAACGTAAACAACATCTAAGTTCCTAAACATATTTGACTTAGTAAAATTGTATGCGTATTTCACTAGCAGAATCAAAAATCATGGGCACTTAAAAAACATCGACAAAAGGTGAACGGTACGGGTTGATCGTTTCCTATGGAGAAGAACCGGCAAGAAACTCCATGGTTACTCTTTTAAAATCATTTGGTTTTACAATATTTGAATGTTACAGCGTTAGTACTTACTTAAGTATCGGAGGACAGCCGAGTAGGCTGACAATAAGTTGTTGCTTACTACAAAAGGTAGAACAATATATAAAAAAATAAGGACACGTTTGATGCCATTTTTAAACTTTTTATTTCTACTTTTCTTTCTCTTTTTTTTTGACTAGCAATGTATTACTTTCAATTACAACTAAACTTACGCCTTAATTCCATGGGGGAAAGGCAGAAACTACAAAACTACAAAATGCCACCTGCTACGATCCTTGCATGCAAACTTCTTTCACTTCATCTACGTTCATACACCTCGTCATACACGCATTCCGGGTCTACATAGCATAAAATCAACGAAAAACTTAAAACCTTGAAAGGTTATTGACGAAACAATCACACACACATTACATCATCATCGTCAGCTGTCTAGCCTTTTGTCAACTGTGTTGGTCGGCTTTCAGTCGTACCAGGCCCCCTATTCACAAACGCTCAGATTCGATTTCGATTCGATAAGTCGTATGTCTATCTTGTTTTGCCATTACGAAAGCGAGCGAGACAGACATACGACTTTCCGAATCGAAATCGAATCTGAGCGTTTGTGAATACGGGGGCTGATGTAACTGAATACTGGTATTTTACATGGAGCGACCTTCTAAACCTGGTTACTACGTAATATGATGAGCTCCTTTTCCACAACCCAGTTAGTACTAAGTTATTTATAAGTCCATTATTTATGAACACAAAGTTAAATTAAATGAATAAAACACTATTACACAAATCATTTACCCAATTTAGAGTAATAACAAGTTATTTAGACGCGCAATAAACTCAATTTATATTTTTTTTCCATTTGAACTACTCAGTTACGCAAATTACTATTAGAATAAAATATTGACTTTTATTGCGAGCATACGAAAAAAACTCGCAAATTAAAGCGTGATTTCAGAAAGTCGTTTTCAGTTCTTTTCAAATGGCTAACGAAGCGTTAACCTTGTCACTAAAGAAATAAAGGTCCTAGTTTATTTTAATATTGCTTATTTTAATATTATTTTCTCGAGACGACTAGCAAATTTCATCTAATTTATTTAATTCAACAACTTGAAATGTCTCTTTATTTTTTTGCTTGTTTTCAGGTCTAATAAACTTTACTTTTTAGAATAGAAATTATGGCTAGAAGTCTATTTATGATTATGTCACTACATAATTTGGGTCAGGTGTTTCTTTCTACTGCTTACTGTCACATTTTCAAGTTGCTTTTATTCCAAATAGTTTCTCTAATTGTAGGTATAGTTCTTTTACAAAAGATCTTTAAAAAAAAAACTCACCAAGCGATCTATTTAATACGGAACCTAAACATCAAGACAGTGTAAGCACCACAATGTTAACAATAACACAACGAAAACCAACCTTACATTAACGACATACATAATTAAAACAAAAAAAAATCTATTTGACATTGACATCAGTCAGTGTCAAATTGTTTTAATTTTTTTCTGCGTATGGAAATCCTCAAGCTTGTCCTCTGCCCAGGGGCGGGCGAAAGAGTCTATTAGACTCTCATGGACCTAAACCAAGCGGTGCCCTTCGGCTACCTTTGACCGGGGTGCCAGAGTACTTGCACGAAGTTCGTCACGCTCCAAAGGCCAGGCAAATTGTTCCCACTAGAGTTGACCATACAAATAAAATACCTTCAACTCTACTTCTTCAAATTCTCTAGCATATAAAATTCAAACAATTACCTACCATTCAATTTTCTCATTAAAAAATATAGTGGAGACACATAATTTAGTACAAGCGAGGTCAATTTAATACCCACTTATTCATTAACAAACGAAATAAGGAGAACAAACAAAATGCACCCGCTTTGTTCCCGAGAGAGAATTTTGTACGTAGACGTGCATGAAGTAAAGCGGGGTAAGTGACAAAAGTATTTTTACTGGCAGACTGTAACAAAAACAAAAAAATAAAGTTTTTTTCTGGGATGAGATTAAGTAGATAAATTGCCTCATGGGTATTTCTAAAACCACTGGCCAGGCACTGATTCACATGTATTTATACGCACAATCTAATACAGAGACAGTAGTCTCAAGTAGGAAGGTCTTGAAGGACAGATAACTTCTCCTGCACAGATATAACTCTTTATCTAGAACAGAAAGCTAAGTCAAGATACTAAACTTATAATTGAAGGTAGGTAAACAGAAACTTTATGAGTGTCATCTCGAAAATATGTTTAAAAATGGTCTGCATGATGATGCAGACCGTTTTTAAACAGTCGAAAACTAAGTACAGAAAAGAAAAACTGCCGACATCAATTGCAGCTCTTTCATTAATTCAAAATTTACCAAATTAAACTTCCCCATATTTTAGTACCCGCATGCCAGCATAATACAGGGGGTTGCAGCCCGACGCTGCCAACACTTTACTGCCAACACTAATATATTTTCAAACCATTAACGATATTATTTTGTGCATAAGGAGCTGAACAGGAGAGATAATTAAGATTTCATAGTTTACTATCTAACAGCAATTTTGTATGATTATTGTCTTTATAATATGCTTTCGGTTATGAAACCGGTATCCATTTTAATTTATTTCTAATGCTCGTTTAGTTTTCATTGATATTTTGAAATCTCTGATGTGGCTTTATAGCCATTAACCATGAAAGTAAATGGGATTGTCCAAATTAAATTACTTTAGCAGCTTAAACTGTTTACTATTATGAATTTATGATCTATCATCGTAGCAATTATATACTTTGAATGAATTAATTGAAAAAAAATAAAATTCATGAAGCCTTCATGAATTTTATGCGAGCTCAAAAAATCACGTCATACAAGATTATTGAAAGTTTGATACCACAATAAAACACTGTCCACTCACACTTTTAAAACAACCATCTATTTCCAAATAGGGTCCATAAACAAGAGAAAAACAAAAACCTTCGACGCAATGAACGCGGTACATTATCTAAAACAAACTGCGAACGTTTTGCAGCCAGTTGAAAAGTTTCAAGCAAGGAAACATCTGTTGGGTATAATTAATTAGAACTCTGCTTGCACTGTCTTCGTTAACAGCTTGCAGTTTGTACGTACTGCGAAATTTCTCGTGTGTTGTTTTCATGGAATTGGGGGAGCTAAGCAAAAGAAAGCTTTCTATTTGTCATTGTTTTGTTTTATAACGTACATAAGAAAATATGGATGGGGTGTGTGAAGGGTGATACAGCAAGAAAGGAGGTGTCTGATGAGATGAGGAATAATAGAGAGGTATGGATGAAGAAGACATGCTTCGTCGGCCCCAAATAAATTAGGATAAGCGGAGGAGAATAGTGATGATATCATCGTGCATTGCTGTATTTGGTTATACAGAAGTGTACTGCACTACACCCACAGTTTGGCTATGAAAAAGCCCAACTACGCTTTGCCCAATCTAGTTTTATTTTTATCGTTTTGCTTAGTTAAGTTTTGTGAAGCTATTATGTTAGCTGTTATACAATTATGACGGTTAAATAAACTTCGTCGCTTCAAAGTAACAAAATAAGCACATTTAAGTTTATTCAAAAAATAAATTCATGGAAAACCATTTAGATTGCCATTTAGTTTTAAATATTTAAGAAAATAAATGCAAACGCGTAAATCGTCTTAGCATCATTCTTTGATGGGACACTTAAGTCACAAAATTCGTGGAAAGCTCTGCCTTTTTAATATAACTAATTTGAAAAAAAAAACATAAATTTACGATTGAATTTTTTTTTTTCATAAATATTATAACCGGTCACCTAGTGTGTAAACAGTTAATGTTTGACCAATAGGTACTTACGATTTGGATAGTTCTGTGATTTTTTTTTGTACTATTCTACGCGGATTTGTTGGAGAAGGCAAATGTTAAAGTAAATTGGAATTGAAAGCCATGAGAAGACCTTTACCCAGAAGTGGGATAGAGTAGGCTGATTAAACTTTTGAACGCCTTTGACACATATACGTGACAAGCAAGCGCGTGCTCTGTACGCGTACGATTAGTCCGGGGCTTTTAGATTTGAACCCTGCATTAAATATAAACAGCGATTTTTTTCTTGAATCGTGTACTTGACCTCAGCACTACAAATAATAAAAAAAAATTAAACATTTTCCGAGACCGGATCTAGCTGAAAAAGACGAAAACGCGTTTTTGTGAATAAAAACATGGGAAAAAAAGTTAACAGGACAAATTTAGTTACTTTAGGTAAAGAATTGGTGACAGTAATAATTTTTTTCAGAATTAAACATTTTCGTCCACGGAAATTACGATAAAAAAACATTTACGAAATTTTTGGATTGTACTTAAGGCAAAAATATAAACAGCGGTTTTTTTACATAAAATAACTTAAATTAATATATTACACCGCCAATAAACAAAATTAAACAAATTGTACTACCGGAAGTTATTATTACCAGTTTTTTTACAATAGCGGTTGAGGCAAAAATGTAACAGGGTTAATTTAGTTTAACTTTCATCTAAAGGCTATTTCTAACCCATATACACGAAAATTAAACACTTTAAAGCAAATAGTGAAAAAAAATCAATTAATATTTACGTAAAATACGTCTGCAAGCTTTATTCTTGAATTTGGTGCAGCACTTTCATAGGAATTTGATCTTTCCGAAATATAAATAAGGTGTACAATCGCATAACTCAATAAAACACCGACTCAAACAACAACACAGTCATACGCACACAATGAACGCAGCGCTTATCTTGTTTACGCACACTAGCACACGCCGTACGCCGCACGCTGCTTAGCGCTGACACCGTGCATCGTAATTTAATTTTTACTTTGACAATATTAATTATCGCTCTAATTTGTTTAATTTTGGGGGATTAAGGTTTGGATTTATATATTTCTCATTATTAAATGAATTTAAATCCTGTTACATTTTTGCCGTAAGTAGTATTTAAGATTTTTTGATTTTCTTGATTTTCTGTGAAGTCCGGAGCAGAATTTGTTTAATTTTCATAATAATAGTTAGACATGGTGATATAAATCATTTTAGCACTATTTTTGTCCTGTTAATATTTTTGCCTTAAGTACGAAGTCAAATTAAATTTTTTTTTTTTAAAAACGAGTGTTCCGTGGACGAAAATGTTTAATTTTCTGACCTACTTGTAGTACTCAATCTGTTCTACAAATACTCCAAATAAACATACCTGTTTATATTTTTTTCCACCAAGTTATATACATATAAGACGTTTTCTTAAAAAAAACATATACGCGGAGGTGAACTTTTCGCGGGATACAGCTTAATATACTCTCCTGTCCATACCCTACACATTCAATGACAAAAATCGCTGTTTTTAATTAATGCAAAGTTAGCCTAATATTCGGCGTAAATTCCCCGGGCTAGATACAAATATGTGACAAAAAATGTGGTGCACTTTAACACAAAATAAACAATTCAATCATTATTTTTGTGTGTGTTTATTTATATATCTTTAAAATGTTATCTATATATCTTAAATATTAAATGTTTTATGAAGAAATAAGTATACTATACTTTTGAAATCCCTTTTTTATATTTTGTAAGTTTTGCGGTGAATTTGTGGCTTGGCGTGGAGGGCACGCGTGTGCGTTTATAATCTGGCGTTCAAAAAGTTAACAAAAACCAATTGTACACCCTTCCCACTGCTGGGAAAAAGCTCAAACTCATAGAGGTATTAAATGCTTTTATGTACTAGTTGATATCTTAAACAAACAAATAAAAAAGAACAAGAAAACAAAGCAAGCTACAAACTAAAAGCTATCACTATCCCGTTAATCTCGTTTTCCATTCCACTACAAATTTCATTAAAGTGTAGTCGTAAATTCAATTTTAAAAGTGTACAAATGTTTAGTATTCGGATTATAATTCTTAGCGAGGCTCATTTGGCATGTTAATTGAAAAAAGTCGGGTCTGATAATCCGACGTGGTGCATTGCGGTGCCGGCTCTCTTTGCTGTTATTAGGACTGACGATTTATTTTCAATTTTATTTCGTTTCTATTGGATGATTTTTTAACATAAGATAATATCGCAAGAAAGCAGTTGTCTGATGAGATGACAAGTAATAGAGAAGTATGGAAGAAGAAGACATGTTGGGCTGACCCCAAATAAATTAGGATAAGGGCAGGAGGATGGTGATGGTTGAGACTTCGCTGTCCGTCCGTCCGTCCGTCTGTCACCAAGCTGTATCTCGTGAACCGTGATAGTTAGCCAGTTTAAATGTCTACAGATTATGTATTACTGTTGCTGCTACAACAATAAATACTAAAAACATATTAAAATAAATATTTAAGGGGGGCTCCCTTAGAACGAAGTGATATGTTAACTCGTTTTTATAAATAATTGTACGGAACCCTTAGTGCGCGAGGTTTTTTTTGAGTAATCTTAACCAACTTTTTTTTAATAACCTGCTCTGTCCTATTTGTGGGCAAAGGCCTCGCTTCACTCTTTCAATTTATCGTGAACCAGCGCGTCCAACTTACATTCCATTATATCATCGTTTTAATATCGTTACTCCCAAACACCCCGCTCCCTGCAGTCAGCAGGATTTGTGAATAAGCCACCGCTCACCCTGTTCTATTTGTTGCCAGATACCCTTGTTGCCGGCTAACTAGCGCATTTCGGCTTTATTAAAATTAAAATTACATCGTTTCTTTACAAAAATGGATACACATTTTTCGACATCAGGAAGTTTTGCATGGATTTTTATGGCGTCTTTGCTGCGGAAGTTTATTTTGTCATCATAATAAATAATATGTCTTAGTACTTAATTTACATTTTGCGTTTCTCTCCGGTGTATGGCAATAGGCTCGCCATCTATAACACAGACTTCATCATCATCACCAGCCTGTAATGTTCCCACTGCTGGGGCATACCTCCTCTCTATAAGAGGGAGTGGGCTGTAATCCCCCACGTGTTTCCCAGTGCGGGTTGGTAGATGTCACATGTCTTCGAAGTTTTAGTTCTTGGACATAGCGGTTTCCTCACGATGTTTTTATTTACCGTAGACATTACTTGCGAAACTCCAATGTATGTAAAAAGACCATTCACGATGCCAAAAGGCACCTGGTTCTCCCACTGATCATTGTGATCATATTTTTGTTCTGTACCAAACCTGGGAACTGCAGCATTATCACGCTGTTTTCGGCTGAATAAAAACTATTCTGTTCGTGTAAGTCGACCTCATTTCTAATCAATTTACTTTTTCATACTTCGGTTCAAATTTAAAAATATGACGATTCGATGGGATGTCACGTAAGAAATTTTTTCTCAGATGGGCGACGAATCTTTGGAAATAACAGACATATTATTCCGTTTCGTAATTTAATTGATAAATTATTTGTAGTCTAAAGTCAAAAAAGACCTAAGAAAGATAATTTACATTTTGTAGTGCTGTACTGAATAGTCGGTTATAAGTGATTTCACCAAGAACCGGTATGTATTTGAAACATTTTAAATTTTTTCTGCTTAAAAGATTCTCTCGGAGCATGGTGTTAATTTTTCTGTATTTTTCTCACCATAGATTCGCTCAGAATCGGTTCTAGGACTTTTGTCCTAGCTAAGATCTAGTGACCCATATACTTTCGGCGCCGCGACTCAAGGCCGACCAGGGGTCGGGAGACGCGTACTGGCGGTTGGCTCCGAGGCTTGCCGCCTGAGACCCGGAGCAACAGCGAAGATCCGATTTCGAGCGAGGATCCGGACCTTCAGGGAACAAATTTTGTTTAATCCTTTTTTTTAATCTTTAGCAATAGTATAGTTTCTTTTTTTTTTTGTACAATCATTTAATTTATTTAAATCCTATTCGTGTCAAAAGGTCGCGCAATGTATTTTTTCCGGTGTAGTATTTAAACTCGGATACATTTTGATCGCGCCTAGGGCTGAATAGGTGTTGCAACTCCTTTCTCACCTTGTTTTAATTTTCAAAATTATAGATTTTATACAATTCTGAACAACCCATTTCGCTGCTTTACATAAAATAATATTACATGTCGCCCATTATTTAATTCTTTTTTTTGATCCTTTTAAATTTTATATAAAAAAATTGTATTAGGTTTTTTTTTTTTATAACAGCAAAATTATACGTATTAACATGTAGCTGTGACGACTTTTATTTTTATTTACGCTACAGAACCTTCTAGTTACGTTGATAATAGAGGTCAAAGTTCCAAGTTTTTTATAAGTTAAAAGAAATAAAAGGTTTTAATGTTTAACTTTACTTATATACCTCCACGAAACCTGTAGTACTATTCAATGCACACGACAGCATATTTTTTGCGTAAAGTCACTCAGTTTGATGAACAGAATATTGCTTGGCGAATGGACAATCGATTCAATTCTATTTAATTAAGTATTTGGCATTCAAAGTTGCCTTTAATGGCCTAATTGAAATAAATGGTGTCTTTGAGATTTTTCTTCTTTGGTACACCTCTGCCCAACTCTTGACGTTATTTTTAAACCCCGACCAAAGAAAGAGGGTAGTTATAAGTTTGACGTGTTTATCTGTGTATTTGTGTGTCTGTCTGTGGCATCGTGGCTCCTAAACGGATTAACCGATTTTGATAAAATAGGTTTCGTTTGAAAGGTATTTTAATCAAAAGTGTTCTTAGCTATGTTTCGAGAAAATCTGCTCAGCCATGTGAAGATCATCACCTCTTTTCTAGTTGATGAAGGGATAGAAAACAACTTCCACAAGTCTGGTCGATTTGAAATCTTGTCACTAGGCAGCGCCGAGGGAGTGTGACTGCACCCCCCCTCCCCCTAAAACCTTGTTTTTTTTTTAATTTAACAAATACTTTACAAAATAGTTGACAAACAAAATCAGAAGCAAACGTAAGATAAATAGCACCGTGGACACGACTCGCATTACAACGGATTCCGAATGGCTTCTTATTTGAGATCTGCAAATCTCATCTTAACCCAGTTTTCGTTGCTCCTTACAATGTAAAGGATTCTGCACTGCATTGTATGTTTGTGCTTGATTAATTTTGTATGGTTTATTATTTTAGTAGCGCCGTGTGTCTACGGATATTTTCTGTCGTGGTGACTTTAAAAGAAATATGTATCTAAGGTAACGACTGGATGAGAGTTGCCGAAAATCGAGCTAAGTGGCATGAATTGAAGTGGTTTATGTCCAGCAGTGGACTGCTGTAGGGTGATG
Source organism: Cerastis rubricosa (assembly GCA_949152445.1). Classification (NCBI taxonomy): domain Eukaryota; kingdom Metazoa; phylum Arthropoda; class Insecta; order Lepidoptera; family Noctuidae; genus Cerastis; species Cerastis rubricosa. Next base: position 7,069,888 of record OX424542.1, on the reverse strand, counting down.
TATTTCAGACAGATGGGCATTTTATTGTTAATAAGTAATCATTGCCTTCCTGCTCTAATTCCAATTTATTTGGGATTGTGTCTTAAAATCCCTATTAAACTAGCATCTTTGAAGTCCTCCTCTTTCAAAATCAAAATCAAAATATTTTATTTTACATAGGCCTATATGGGCACTTATAAAACGTCGACAAAAGATGCACGGTTCGGGTTGGTCGTTTCCTATGGAGAAGAACCGGCAAGAAACTCCATGGTTACTCTTTTAAAATCATTTGATTTTACAATATTTGAGTGTTACAGCGTTAGTGCATAACTGTGGGAGGACAGCGTAGGCCCGACAATAAGTCGTTGCTTACTACAAAAGGTAGAACAAGACAATAAAAAAAAAAAAAAAAAACATAATAAAAGCTAAGCGACCCGTCCGGGCTTCGCAAGGATCCATCTATCGGGTTCAAAACTATCCTATCTTTCATGTTTTAATCAAGCGTACACATCTTCATCATTGAAATCTGTTTGAGGTATTTCCTGGATAAGCGTGCACGAACATACCGACACGTGATTTTATGAAAGAAGAAATTTACAAAAAGGGCGATATGATTTGGCGATTCCTCTAACAGTTTTTTATGTTCTCGTTCAATTTCTTCCATATATGCTCATCTGATTTAACGCAATAGTCATGAATATGCTATGATATTATATGGAATGCATGACAAGAGCGATACTGCATCGTCTCGCAAAGTTTACACTGATTTGTATGTATGGAAGAACCCGCCGCGCGATTGCTTGTGGACCGCCGTCCATCAACTTGTACGATGGATACTTCGTCCTGAAACTCTTGCATTTCTATGCAGGAACCGTGTCCATGGTGACGATATAGATATATAAGATACAGTGATAGGATTCTTCTCTAAGAAAGGGCTGTAATTCAGAAGTTGCCAATCTGCGGGTCTTTGTTCTAAGATATGCGGATTTCCCCACGATTTTTTTTTTTAACCGTTTATGTCGTAAAGAAAAAGGAAAACAATATATTATAGGTATTATTTAATTCATACACGATCATGAAACTCAAGTTGGACTAATTTTAAAATTAATTACACGTACGATTACCATTAAGTATCCTATTGCATTTTAAGTGATAGAGTCGCAATATGAAGATGAAAAGCTCTTGAGATAAGTCAGGATCTGTATTTCATTAACAACAGTTATTTAGCTTTATTTTTTGTTAGCTCAAATATAACCACAAATTACAAATAATTTATCCGGTACAATCATTTTGCCGGTAAATACAATATGACATTATACTTCTAACACGCAAAATGTGACACTGATCACATTTGTGGATGGCTGACATTTTCTTCTATCATTTATATTACTAAGAAGTAAGAAATACAAATATCGTTATCTCATAAAAGTCATCGCTAAGTGATTGACCTTTACCCTTTTGTTTCAAGTAAATGCCAGGAACTACCACATCAGCCCTTTATCTACACTGTTGTTCTTGTTCAAGGATCTTTTGGGAAACGTAGAGTTATTTGGATGAGACCTACACTCAGCATTGGGTGGCCGAAGGTTGAAGAAGAGAGAAGAATCTTTTGTCACGTGTTTAAAATCAGACCTAAAGCCGTCATCCTGATTTTTTTAATGCAATGTAATGAAAAAATTGTTTACGTTTTTTTTATTATAATTCTCAAAAATACATGTTATTTTATAGTTTTTACAATTTGTCTCGCCATATTTTATAATTTAATTCACCAACAATGAGTGAAGTAATCGTCATGTGACATCAGTTTTCCCACGCTAGGAACGTTAGAAACGTTATAGGCGAATATTATTCTATGCCCCATATCAAAATCATTGAAACGCCAGAAGATTCTTGAAGCACTTTAAAGGTATTGCAGCAAAGTTCCTGTCATTCATCGCTGTCAGAGCGTATGATATTTTATTTCTTGGCACTCTAATATCTTTTACAATCTTGGTAGAAGATCCACGATACAAGCAGCATAACGTTTAACCCAGCTCCATACTCCAACGAGCAATTTCACGGACAATTTCATGAGATAAATTCTGAAAATGCTATTTTTAAATTTTGCTACCTTATTTGCTACTTCCACATTTTGCCCTGGAGCACTATTTTAGATTTTGACAGCAAACGTTTCGGTGTTGTGTTTGATTTATTTTGTATTTGCGTCTATTTATAATGCAAGATAATGTATTTTATTACCTTCACTTACAATGTTATTGCTTTCATATTCGTATTTTAGCACAAACATTTAATTATACCTAGGATATAGACAATACAATGAGGAGCTCGTGGCTAAATAATAACAGCCACTCGGATCGATCTTTAGACTAAGCCGTGCTTGCCTAGATACCAACCTAGCGTTGCCACGTACCGAGGTGGATAGGTGACCTCCCATTAGATACATACCGGGTTTCCTCCGTGCCTCGAAAAGCACGTTAAGCCGTTCGTCCCGGCTGCCATTTGTAGATCTTTGACAGTCGTTACAGATAGTCAGTGGCTCTAATTTCTTGACAACCAGTTATGGCAAGGAGTATAAAATTACCCAGAACCAATTGAGTTGTGGAGGTTGTGGAAGCAGTCAGTGCATGTATAATAATGGTTTTTTTTTTTTTATGAATGGCATCTCGCAGTTCAACCTAGGAGGTTGTCGTCTGCTTAACCGGACTATCCTGTGGGTGCCTTAAGAGTAAGGCCTCCAGCCAGGGCATAAAAACTTACAAACTAAGCGACTATACGCTGAGGGCACCCCCTGTGGGGTACGAGCCTCGGCTCAGGGCGTCGCTGGGGGAGGACTGCATGGGGACAGGCTGGATCTGAGTGATATCATTATTTAGGGGCTGATTTAAAACTACTGGCACAGCATCGCGGGCTGGCTCGAGCGAGGGTCGGGGAGGGCATGGACCGGGACGTCGCGACGGACCTCGACGGCGAGGTCGGAAAGACGGCGGTTTGTGTCTGAACTTTTTAAGAGTGCTAGTCGCTTTGCTACTCTCCTGGAGGAGGGTGATAGCATCATCGGGAGTGACGAGAGTATGCCGAGGACGGCGTACTGTACTAATGCGCGAGGGTTCGTAACGGGCGGCCGCTGCGATCAGGGGATTACGGTGTTTACTGGCGTTATCGAAGAAACGCTTCGAAAGACGTTTCATAAACTGAAGGACGGTGGGCATTCTAAGGTCTACGTGTAGACGGTCGTTACGGACATAAAAAGGGGCTCCCGTGACTCTACGTAAGAACCGGTTCTGCAAGGTTTGCATCCTATGGATGTATTTAGGCTTGGTGTGAGCGTACACGACGCAAGCGTACGTCATAATGGGGCGGATCACCGCGGTATAAAGGCGCAACTTGCACTTGAGTGACAATTTGCTTTTTGCCGAGATCATGAAATGAAGCCTACCCATAGCAAAGGCAGCTCGGTCGCGAGCTGCTTTGATGTGCGCCGCGAAAGACAGGTGGTTGTCAAGTAAGACTCCTAAGTACTTGGCTTGCTTCTCCCAAGGGATAGGCTTACCATACATAGTGATCGGGCTGAGCGCGAGTGGCTTATTTTTACGCGGTTTAAAGAAAAGAACTGCCTGACTCTTGTCGGGGTTCACCTCGATTCTCCATTTCCGGAACCAAGCGCCTAGGACGTTGGCTGAGGTTTGGAGGGTGCTGTAAATAGCGTCGTGACTACGGCCAGTGTAATAGATGGCCGTGTCGTCCGCGAACAGGGCTAGCTGTGCCTTTTTGCTCTTGGGGATGTCACTGGTGAACAGCGTAAAGATAAGGGGAGAGAGCGGGGAGCCCTGAGGGACTCCGGTATAATAATGGTATTCAGCTGCATCTAGTTAGACTAGAAGCTGACCCAAATATAGTTGGAAAAAGGCTAGGCAGATGATGATACAAGATAATAATAACATGGTGCTCGCTCATCTAGTTTAAGTGTAACGATTCAAAATTGACAACTTGGTCCTTGTTTGGATAAAGTTGGTCCCTCACTCCAAATCCCTCTCAGAATCAAAACAATCAATACAGTAATGAGATCCAGAATTAACTTGAAACAAACACTATTTAGTTTAATTAGATCAAAGCATAGATACGTACAGAAGGGCAATTACACGCACATTAATAAAAATAAACAAGCATCTACATAGGTACACGAGTGGAAGCGCAGTCACAACTGTCCTTTTTTGATAACCCTTAAGTTAAACGTATACGTGTGCGTGCGCACATTTTCTCATCGTTCAGTTCCGGGCAAGTAACAATGTGACTTTTTCAATTCATTTATGTACTTTCTAATTTTATCTTTGACATTTCAGACATCAGTAGAGGTCAGAATTAGGTAGAGTTATTTACGTACATACACTGATTTCATATAGCGAAAAAATAAAGTGGATATAATAATAATAATAATAATAATCCGTTTATTTCAGGCAGCTAAGGCCCATAGATAAATACACAAAATAATCTTATACAATAATAAACTAATACATACAAAAAACCTTATTAACTATAACTAAACACGTAATATATATGCCTCAAATCCCGAGATTAATTTTAAAGAGCAGAAAAATCCCGTGATTTACTAAATAAAATAGTTATTTACTTTTACACAATTTAAACCATCTGACAGCGGATGTTCGAAGTTGCAAAATTCCAATGAGCACACGCAAGGGAAGACCCTTATTAATATCAACATTTCGATGCAAGTACAAAAATAACTCTACCTAATTCCGACCTCTGGACATCAGTGAAGGAAAACATCTTACGAAAACCTGGATTTATAATTTAGGGGCCTTTGCCCAGCATTGGGACAGTAACAGGCTGGTATCATTATATGTTCCATTCGCCATCATCATCTGCTTGCCTTCTGTTACTATCTACTCTATGTTTCAGTCGATAGATCTATTTAATTAGAGCAATCTCGCCGGGCCGGTCCTAATCACTCACTCGGCAAGACAATTTATTTGGAACAAATTTTGCCACACACTATTATCGTTAATCTTCTAGAACTGAATTGAATTTCCTTCAGTTCTTTGAAGTCATCGAAGTTTATTGAATCGTTTCTTGTTTGATATTAGATTTCTTGTTCGATATAGCCAGATATAATATATATTAGATCTTACAAACTATCTAGTTTGTAAAATCTAAAAATATTTCTGGCTATATATAATATCTGTCTGGAGTATTGGAAATTAATTCTATAAGTTCTTATACAATGATTGCTTTTTAGCTCGTGGCTAAATAATAACAGCCGCACGGGTGGATCTTTAAGGTTAAACCGTGCTTGCCGTGGATCGCTGACCATAATTACATACCGAGTTTCCTCCGTACCTCGGAAAGCACGTAAAGCCGTCTGTCCCGGCTGTCATTTGCAGATCTTTGACAGTCGTCAGAAGCCAAAAGTCTGACCAAGTTACTGGGTTGTGGAGGTCAGATAGGCAGTCGCTTCATGTAAAATACTGGTATTCAGCTGCGTCCGACCCCAAGATAATTTGGGAAAAGGCTGGACAGATAATGACAATAATAGCTTTGAAATACAACTAATTATATCAGGTTATTATTGAGTATTCCTATGGTGATTATTATCTCATGTAACCTACCCTCTTAGTTGTATCAGAACATAACATCATACCTTGTAATGCCCAAAGGGTTATGCAGTACAGTGGAATCAAGCAAAATAAGCAAAAGAATTAGTTTGACACATAATATTTACTTTCTTATCAATGTCTGAGTGACAACATTTTTTTATAATCCTCTTTTGTTTTTCGTATATCGTGGGTGCTTATATTACAAACATTTAAACTCATATACACAAACAGCCAAACCTGGAACAACTACCTGTAGGCCTTACAAATATTTGTTCGGTGCGGGAATCGAACTCGTGACACGCAGTTCAGCAGCCAATCGTTCAACCACTGCGACAACCGTGCCGTAACTTATGATTATGTTTTTTTTCTTAAACGTTTATGGGACATGATACTAGACTAGATAAGGTCATCTAGGAGTGCTATAGACATTTCAGAAGATTCACGCAAACATGGTCCCACCTTGATTTTGTATTTAACCAAAGTATCTACAAAACTGCATTTCCTTATCAACCCAATTTGCACCTTACATTTAACAGCTAAGTAAAACCAGTGAAAGGAATCTTTGATAACGAAATCTGCAAATGAGAATCAGTTCCAATGTTCGCAGAATCGTAGTAAGAGCCTATCTGTGTAGGAAACCATTAACAGTTGGTTGTGAAAGCCGATATACTAAATGGAGTAACCTGGTAGGCAGGTTGCATACATCCGTGAAAACTTGTATTTGATTGGTAATGTTACCTGCTAGACATAAACAATTCTTTATTTTACCGTCTCTTTCATCATCATCATCATCATTTCAGCCCAAAAGACGTCCACTGTTGGACATAGGCCTCCCCCAAGTGTCGCCACATTGACATTTTGGGGGGTTTTGCCATAATCGCTACGCTTGGCAGGCGGGTTGGCGATCGCAGTTCTGTTATTACAAAAGCACAGAGAACGCTGCTGCCCATTCTCTGACAAATCCCTTAGTCGCCTCTTACGACACCCACGGGAAGATATGGGATGGTGCTATTCTTTACTTCCGACAGTATACAGATAGATAAGATAATAGATAAGGCCTAAAACAAGTACACAATCATTCAAATACTCTGATTCCTTAACTATGTGTAGGTGTCTGCTGTCTATGTCTTAGCTGTCAGTGATTCTCCGTAACACACAAATGACTATTATAATATGACTGTATACGAGAAGCACTAAAACATCGACTCACTACTTGTCAACGAGGACTAGAGCGCAGCATGCTTAAAATAACGAAAATTGAAAAAATACGACACTCAAAAATAAGGTCCATAACTAAGGCCACAAATGCACTCACTTATGCGCAAAAACTCATGTGGAAATGGGCAGGCCATGTCGCAAGGCTTACCTATAGACGAAAGATGGACCATAAAAGTGACATTTTGGAAAGGCCCTCCTGGTAAAAGGAGCAGAGGAAGACCTTTAACACGTTGGGAAGAAAATGTAACGAGGACAGCCGGCCCAAACTGGAAAGGACAGGACAGAGACAATTGGGCATCTTTAGAGGAGACCTACACCCAATATGGGGTTCCTACATCCATAGAAATAAACATACTTTGCATATTATGGTAAATTAGTTAATGGGTAGGTAAAATAACTAAAATTAACTAAACATAAAAAAATAAACTCGTATTAAGTATTAAAATAAGTAAATTAGTAAATACTTATTATTGATTAAGTTAAGATATCAAAGAAAAACTAGTTACGTGTTTTAACTTCATTAAAATTAGTTAAGTAATGTTAAAATATTAAGTAGGAAATAAAAGGCTCTTTTATTTATTTATTTATACGAGAAGCACTAAATTAAGTTCTGATTATTTTGCATTACCTACGGCAAAAAATACGAATCCGTTATGCAAGAGCATCGTTTTTGAGCCATGAGTAAATTTAATATAAATATATAGTTGCACTACGCCTACATTATTCATCTCCCCAATTCTGACGAATTTACGAAAATCATACCAGTTGCAAATATATGCTTTGGTCGTGCCGCAATATAAACGCAGAACAAGGAACGTCGCGAGACTCATTATGTTCATGGACGCAGCACGTATTTAATACTCGCCGTTGTAGCCGCAGAATTAGAAATATTGATAACTAGCTGGGTGTAAATTTTGGTGTACATTAAAGTATATTCTATTCTACAAAATTCCAGTATCGGTTGCTTTCAGAAATTTCAACTATAATGAAAAAAAAATTGCTGTTTCATATTTTTTTTTCATCATTCCTTGTTTATGTCCAACGAAAGATTTCCACACTGTGGTCTTGATGTGGAAGCCGACCCGAACATAGTTAGGAAAAGGCACATGGCACTAGGCACATGATGATGGTCTTGATGTGGATTTCACTGTTTGTTGGTCATCATCATCTGCCTAGCCTTTTCCCAAACTATCTTGGGGTCGGCTTCCAGTCTAACCAGATGCAGCGGAGTACCAGTATTTTACATGAAGCGACTGCCTATCTGACCTCCACAACCCAGTAACTGTGTAATACGAAACCCCTTGGTAAGACTGGATGTCAGACTTTTGGCTTCTGACTACTCGTAACGACTGTCAAAGATCTACAAATGACAGCCGGGACCAACGGCTTAACGTGCTTTCCGAGGCACGGAGGAAACTCGGTATGTAATTATGGTCACCCTTCCACGGACCAACCTCGGCAAGCCCGGCTTAACCTTAAAGATCGACCCGTGCGGCTGTTATTGTTTAGCCACGAGCTCCCCTCTGCTGTTTGTTGGTATTTGCATAAAATGCTACAGCTACTTGCAAATTGAATTTCTTTAGATTTCTGCTTTAAAATAACAAAGGAGAAAATAAATAATCTCGAACACAAATATGTTAAAACGTGAGCATTGCCTGCGTTTGTTTTGCAGTATAAACTTTCTGTGTTGGGCGGTATATATGACATTTCTATGTTCTGTTTAGCCCATGCAGTACCTACATTATATTCTCTTTAAAGACCTGTCTAATACACTCCGTAGAATGACTTGAAGACTGTGCTAATATAACGTAACAGAATAAAAACAAATGTTTGTGCATTTGAAAAGAAATGCGCTACTTATTTACAAAATGAGACTTAAAGACTTTTCAATAGTAGAACTACTATTCATTCTAAAATCAGGTTAATTTAAATATTATATTAAGTTATATTACAACTCATGTAATAGGAGATGAGCCTATTGCCATTTAAGCTACCCTACGCACAAATCCAGACCACGTGTCTTTTACTGAGAAATTCCTGATGGAAAACCCAATAGCGCTTTGACCTGAGAATTGAATCTAGAACCTCAACCTCAGTTGTCACGCTTGCAACCCCTAGATCAATTTACACTAGAATAAAGATGATATGTGTTTATCATTTATTGGAAACCAGTATTCGAATGAACTGTACTGAGTCTAGTTGCTTAGTTCATGAATAACCTAATACCATTTTGCTTTATCTTAAAAATAATTCTTAATAGTAAACTGTAGAGAAAATCAGATTCAGATCCTTTATCTTCTATAGATAAGAAAGTGGGTGAAATAGTATTAAACTAAATGTTACTTTATGTTTACCTGAGAAAAGGTTAAAGAAAATAATTATATTCTTCTTTGTTTATTTTTAATGTAATGTAACGTATTTGTGAGCTTTTGTTCCAGGTTAAAAAAAGGTTCTTATATAAAACAAAATTATACAGAGATTTTTTACATGACGTTTTGTTGTGAATCGCTTATGTCTTCGAGGAAATCATCTTTGATAGTTGACCTTATCATATAAGAATTACATATTCCTTCCATATCTAAGTTAAACGTTGCCAGTTTAACGACACAAAGGGTAGTTGAGAAGCACATAAATAAATTAGAGATTTTCTGTTGGCAACAAGACGAACTTCCATGCAAATTTTCGTCCTCTATTTGAGTTGTTTTTGAATTGACTGCTCTCAGGAATTCATAAGAAATTCTTACCTCAGTCATAATTATGAAGAAACTCTTAAGGTGTAAAATTTTATGTGTTTAAATCCAACTCTAGGTTTGATGATTCCCGATGTCCACCACCGCACCGGTGTGTCCACCCGTGGTGGATAGCAACACAATGTTTAAAATTAATTTAAAACGTTGTGTCTTTGTTCACCATCTGGTGAACAAAAAGAATACTAGGTATAAAATTGTGTCGCTGTCCACCACTGGTGTACAAGCTGGGGTGGACATCGGGAATCATCACTCTAGGTTTAGCCTGTGTGTTGTCTTTCAATGAAATTAAGATTCTTATGATGTAAAAACGTTTAAATGAGAATTATTTAAAAAATAATCTTCTATTTCAGGTTGCATTCTTCTCAGTAACTTCACCTCGTATAAAGCCATCACCTCTATTTTCACGAACAAAAATACAACTGCAATGAAAAATGAAAATAAAAAAACAATATTTCCAAATTAAATTCCTTCGTTTTACTTTGTTATCAAAGAAAGCTGAATGGCATTTCAATTCCTTTGCATACAGAATGAAACCTGGTACATAGAGCAGTGTCGTTGCATAGAGAATTAATCTGCGACTATTCTTCTTGTTTGTGCGAAGAACTTACAAAGAGGTTCTGCATATTACTTCAGGGTTCAAAGTGACAATGACTGGGACACCTTGAAACGTTTCAAAGAACAAATTCTTAGATGAAGTGGCTTCGAATCTTTCGCCCGTTCAACACTAAGTGACACCTGAAGATAATTACACGGTTGGAATATGAACTCTCAATACTGAGCCGAGTGTTAAAAATCCAACAGCGGGCTTTTAGTTAAACGCTCACTTTAGTGTCGTGTTACTAGTGCTTAATCAAAATGGATATTAATGAAAATGGATACTAGACTTTTCATTTTCCTTTTTAATCAAACATAAAGCGGTGCCGTTATAAATTAAAATCCAACGCTTCCCAAGTATCAAATATCTATATTAAAAATATCTTAGAGTTTTTTTTTTCAGAATATTTCCCTAAAATATTTGTTAAGGTAACGAAACCAATCGAAGTCATCCCTTTAATTTGTTTTTTAGTAGGGTAAAGCTTACCTACATAATATGCCTCGGGTTTTTTAATAAAAAAATGAATAAGTAGGTCTATTCTCTATGTAAGTCTCTTGTAGTTATAAACAGGGGAAATTATCAAAATAGAAAGTACAAGAATCGCCTCTCTTATTTCTTAAGCTGTGCATACCCATGCATAGCTGTTTATACTAGTTCTCAATCGTGTTTCCTAACTTTTTTATCCATAATCTAAAGTGCCTTATTTTTTTGTCCTAATCATCATTTGTCCGAATGATTACTTGCCCGAACTTAATGTCACAAATTCTTACATGCCATAAAATTGAGATCCCTATAAATCAGTTTGTCATAAATATTACAATCAATAATATCCAAAAGACATAAAACCGGTTTCAATAAAAGTTATAAATCGTAAATTAAAATTATTTAATGTTTATTTGTTCTAACAAATTTGTATTACAAAGCTTTTGCTGCAAACCAGCATTCACCATGCATGCAGCAAGCATGCAGCATGCAAGCAAGCATGCAACATGCAGCAGGCATGGTTTCTATCACGGCTCCGGCGCTGCAGGGCTCCGGCGGTCCCACATGAGCTTATCGTTGCAGATGGTTTAACGCTCTGCAGATGGTAACCGCAGCTTCGTCTTGCCTCGCCCCTCCGCGATGCGATTCTAAATTACACTCTAGGGGTATGGCAGACAAGACTACGTGGAGTCGGATTTACAGCGATTCGTTTCTCTCACTAAAACCTAATTTTAATTTAATTAATAATGAAAACATTCCGAATAATACACATTATATGATACAATACTTAGGACATGTGACTTTTACTATAGTACTCGATATTATGACAGAATAGTTTTAGAAGTAAAAATAATTCTGTAAAACAAAATTTCGAATTTCTGAATATTATGGTTACTGAAGGTTATAGCAAACGTGTTATTTATAATGATTTTCGGACAAACAATTTTAGGAGAAGAAAGGGAGAGCACCGTTCATAGTACTCGTAATTTGACTAACAGGCTAAGGGCTCATTTACGCACACGCGGCGCGTCGGGCGGGGCGGTGCGCGGGGCGGCCCGCTTTAAATTCAAACATATGGCGACGTATGAGAGCGTTTACGGAGAAGCGGTTTGACGCCCGTTTGCTTGAGATGTAGGCGGCCGACGCGGCGTTATGTCACTATGACAGATACAAGTATACGGCAGTGCCCGGGTTCGATTCCCACAAGGAACAAATTTACAACGTCGTAGTTTTATCCGAAAATAATCATTTTGTTTTTATTTTAAATTTTATAGTGATATTTTTTTCGTAAGTTGGTCAATTTTTACAATCTTTTATTTAACTTTCAATGTATGTATCTGTTTGTTCGGGTACATTCTTGGAAGCTAAATTAGAACCATTTGCCGATGACCGATTGAGCTGAAATTTTGCACACATCTTTGGTTTTAAGCACAATATATTCTTATGAGAGACATATCTTAATCCTGCAGCCTGGATCGTCTCCTCACGAGAGAACTCCTCAAAGGTTCATAGCACAGACACGAAAATTTGTATAGAAGTTCATATATGATGGATAAACATGAACTCTATCATGATCTTATCCTGCAGCCAGGATCGTCTTCTCACGAGGGAACTCCTCAACGGTTAACTGGGTTGTGGAGGTCATATAGGCAGTCATTGGTCGCTTCATTTCAAATATGGGTATGCAGCTGCATCTGGGTAGACTGGAAGGTGACCCCAACACAGTTGGGAAATGGCTAGGCCAACAGATGATTATGATGATGGTTAAAAATCGGCAATTCATAAGCCTTTTTTTCAAGAAACAATAGGTTATTGTTTCAAAGCTGTTGAAACAATAAACAAATGTTATTGTCCAGTTTAATAAGGTTATCGATGATAGGCCGTGGGTCGAGTCACTTGAATGTAGCCGTGAACAGCCCGGCACAGTTATGAACCAGAACACTCAGGGCAAGAGTCTTACTCATATTTGTAGAGTTTTGTTAAAACATTTGTTTCATAGTTTTTGGGGTTGCTATTCCTAAACCAAGCTTTCTAAGTATCAAAAATTATTACTTAGTCGAAGAAGGGAAAAGATAAACAAAATTCGAAAGATATGGCAAGCCCAGATGTGGGACAGAGCAGGCTCATAGAAAAAATAATTAAACAGTGAATACCAAATAACCATTTTAACCTCATGGTCATAAATAAATTACCACACCTCCTAACAATAATCAAACCACAGAATTCTTTTTTTTTTCCTAATCTTACTGAGATCCTGGCCATTCTACTAACCTTCGGATAGTTGAAACAAAATTCACAATAAATACAGTATAAATTAGAACAGCGAACGAATTCCTAATTTAAATTTAAATATGGAAAAAAAACGGAATGTACGAAAAACAATTAACATTAATAATATAAAAGCTTAAAAAAGAATAGAATTAAAATGTATTGTAAACGCTCGTACGCACGTACTCTTAAAAGAAATTTATTTTAATTTTCATCTTTGGTTAATTCCTTAATTTAATTACTCGAGTTGATCGAATTGAAATTTACAAAAATAATCTACTGGAATAATCGCTTTCACACAACCCAATATAAAAAATAGACATAACGCCGCGTCGACCGCTTGTAACCCAACGTGGGACCATTTCCTTGTATTTGAGCGTGTGACATAACGCCGCGGCGCACGATTGCAGCCCACCGTGGGACCATTTCCTTGCATTTGAGCGTTTGACATAACGCGGCGGCGGACGCCGCGTTTTCCGCTTGCAGCCCACCGTGGGACTATATTCTTCAAAAATGTTGAAAACTGACAACCGTCATAAAGTCATTAGAATAGAACGAAACTAATTTAATCGAAATGTCAGAGGAGTACCTAGACTGGTGGTATTGCGGCCGGACTGTGAATCACATGTTGCAGGATCAAATCTTTGTATGTAAGATTTTTATTTTTGTGTTTTTTTTTTTTTGCTGTAAAATATTACTTTTTGTAACTAGGGGTTACTACTAGGGGGTACTGTTTTATTTTAATGCATTATGTATGATTTTCAAATCATTATAAAATACCTAGTTTAATAATACCCATACTTTTAGTTTTTGAACCATTCAAAAAACGGTACTCGTAAATAATAAGTAAAAATTGGCCAGAATTTACGAAAAAAATCACCAAAAAAATTAAAATAAAAACAAAATGACAATTTTTGGGTGAAACTAGGACATTTTAAATTTGTTGCGTATGGGAATCGAACCCGGGCACTAACATTTGCTTGTACTGTCCATAACGCCGCGTCGACCGCCGCGGCGCACGCTTGTAACCCACCGTGGGACCATTTCCTTGAGTGCGTTATGTCAAACGCTCGACGTTTGACATAACGCGGCGCTGGACGCCGCGTTGCCCGCTTGCAGCCCACCGTGGGACCATATTCTTCAAATGTTTGAAAACTGACAACCGTCATATCATGCATTATTTTAGAACGTATATTTTAATCAAAATGTCAGATGAGTATCTCGCCTGGTGGTATTGCGGCTGGATTGTGAATTATTTGTTGCAGGATCAAATCTTTATATGTAGGATTTTTCTTTTTGTGTTTTTTTTTTGCTGTAAAATATTACTTTTTGTAACTAGGTATTACTGTTTTATTTTAATGCATTATGTATGATTTTCAAATAATAATAAAATATCTAGTTAAATAATATGTATATAGTTTTGGTTTTTGAACCATTCAAAAAACACTAATCGTAAATAATAATTAAAGATTGGACAGAATTTACGAAAAAAATCACAAAAAAAATAAAAACAAAGTTATTATTGTTGGATAAAACTATGACATTGTAAATTTGTTCCGTATAGGAATCGAACCCGGGCACTGCCTTAGGCTTGTATTGCTTGTAAATCAAATACAAGCAAATGGTCCCACGTTGGGCTTCAAGCGGTCGCCGCGTCTCCGTAAACGGCAAAAACGCCCGACGCGCCGCTCGACGCCTATGGCACCGCCCCGCCTGACGCGCCGCGTGTGCGTAAATGAGCCCTTAGGATTTCCTATTCTCTAAGTAATTATTTTTTTGGATATTTTTAAATATAGTATGTTCCATTGTTTCTGACTATCCTAAAGGGAAAAAACTGCGATAGTATATAAAATAAGTGAACCTAATAACCTAGCATTAGAGAAGTATGGAAGGAGAAGACATGATCTCCAACGCCAAATAAATTGGGATAAGGGCCGGAGATTGATGACAGATTGATGACGACGATGATTAAGTGAAGAAAAAATGTTAATCAGAAACCAAAAAGTTTACGCGTTAAAACGTCTTTATTCCACTTTGTTTGGCTCACAAAATAAACACAGATCTTATAATCACCGGGTTATCTCATTCCAAGTTAATTTCTATCCGTTACGCCTCTAAAAAAAATTTGCGGAAAATTAAAAGAGCCTTTTGATGTCTTGTTTTCGAGCCCATTTTCATCCTTAATATTTATTAAAACGGTTTAGTTTTGTAAAGATGTTATCCGATTAGGGGTTGGTCGTGGTTGGTAAAACGGTATTTGTAGATAAGATGTTTTTTAAAAACTTTTTATAGAAAATCGTATCATAAGATCATGATCCAGTCTTACCAAGGGGTATCGAATTAAACAGTACGTACTACTCGCATCGCTTTAGGTCATAAGCGAGTGTAGTGTTTGCCACATGCATAATTATGGTAACTTACATCGACATTTCACCAGTTGCTTTTCACCGACAGGGTGAGGCCATAAGGTGCAAAAGCTCATAACACTGTTTATAACAATAGTCCTGACTTTTGACTATTTTCGGCCAGGATGGCCATTTTTAGCAGAGAATAGCCATCGGCGCAGGATTTATTATAGTGCACATAAGACATAGGTTCTCTCTCTGTTCATTAAGTCTCATTGTCCGATGGGGTGGCAATCCGATACGATCGGACAGCGATCAGGCGAAGAACCAACAGCTTAATGTGCTCTCCGAGGCACGGCAATATCATACCGCCAACTTTCAAACTCCGTTCTACTTCTGAAAAACTTATTATGGAAAAACCCAATAGCACTTTTTGCCCGAGGAGAGGAGGAGAGGGAATCGAACGCAGGATCACACGCTCAGCAGTCGCGCTTGCAATAACGAGACCAACGGGGTAGTCAATCCTATTTACAAGACCTTGATGAACCATGTTGTTATACAAATTACTAGTTGTCCCGCGCAACTTCGTCTGCGTCACATTTTCCCCGTTTTCGCAACATTTTTAATTGCTGCTCCTCTCCCACTGGTCGTAGCGTAATGATATATAACCTTCCTC
The DNA here is from genome assembly GCA_949152445.1 of Cerastis rubricosa. Classification (NCBI taxonomy): domain Eukaryota; kingdom Metazoa; phylum Arthropoda; class Insecta; order Lepidoptera; family Noctuidae; genus Cerastis; species Cerastis rubricosa. The sequence continues at coordinate 7,053,962 of OX424542.1, read as the reverse complement.
GATAAATGGGCTACCTAACGCTGAAATAATTTTTACAAATCGGATCAGTAGTTCCTGAGATAGAACAAACTTTTCAGCTTTAGTATTAGTATATAATTATAGATATAGATTCTAGTCGTCGTAGTATTCAATTGAGCACAAATCCTGATTTCGGGTACTAATCATTTGCTCAATTAAAACCATTATGAGTCAAGAATTGCAGGATTACGTACTGATTTTTCTTGAGTTAGACATGGAATCTTAATAGGACTTTATTAAGCAGACATTTAGACCAATAAGGCAGTCAAACAAATATTAAGGGAAAAAAATCCGCATAGCAGTTTACCATAATTTAAAACTAAAAAACAATCTTGCCAAGAATAAAAAGACTGTTTGCATTTTATCAGCGCTTGAACTTTAGCCCGAAGACGCTTGATACATAATAATATTATGTAAATGTATTAAAATCGATGTGAAAGTTGCTGTTATGTAAAAACTTCAGCATTAGTTTTCCAAACTACCCCCACTTGAACATCTGAAAGTTTCGACACGAGTTTTCAACCCTTTTAAACAAGCCTAGCAGCATTTATTTTTGGCTTTTAAACCTTAAAATGTTTCAGATTTGTATCTATGGCGACAACTAGACGTCATATTGTGTAAAATTAAGTCGACGCAGTATGTTAAGTGGGGTATCATTGAATAGGTACTTGAAAATCATCTTTGAGTTCGAATTATCATCATTTCATTTCAGCCCAAAAGACGTCCACTTCTGGCCATAGGCCTCCCCAAGTGTCGCCACATTGACATTTTGGGGCGTTTTGCCATACGTAATCGTCACGCTTGGCAGGCGAGTTTGCAATCGCGGTACGGTTGTTACAAAAGCACAGAGAACGCTGCTGCCCATTCTCTGGCAAATTCCTTCGTCGCCTCCACCCACGGGAAGATATGGGATAATGCTATCCTTTACGTCCGACACCATACAGAGTATATGAGTTCGAATACTCATTTAAGATTTATAGCGATTTCAAGTTGGTTATTCGAAATGCCAAATCACGTCAGTGAAAACATCAAGAAGTTAAATGCTACTTTGGAAGCAAGGAGAGCCATTCCATGCTTTAATTATTGATGCGCTTGTTTTTTGCTTTTCAGTCGAGTTTTTTAGTTTTTAGAATTACTTTTTTATTTTCCTGATAGTGAAGTAATTTTGCTGATTCAGTGGCAACTGAATCAGCAAAATTCCATCGCTGGCACTAAACGTGTTTATGTACACTACCACAAAATTACGAAAAACCATTCACAAACACCAATTACCCACTAAGGTATCCTTTCCCCAACATGACGAACAAATGAAGTCGCTCGAATGACGAATGGAGCGACAAACTCGCCGAGGGTCTGACGTGGCCTTTGATTGTTACATTCGCAACACGACGCTGTTAGGCATTCGTGCTAATACGTATAAACTGGTGTACTGGGAAGTATATGGAACTGGAAGTGGTTAGATTAAGACCGAACATTTAAAATACGGGTCTGACATGGTATACACGACTACCTAACAAGGTATACGACAATATTACATTTCCCCTAAAACATGGCCTCGTTTTGCATAGATTTCCCGTACAATGACCGATCTTTTTATACTGGTTTTGCATAGCTTGATAGGTCAACGTGCGTACCCCCCGTATCCACGGCATATTTTAACTTTCAAACTATGATTAATTGTGGATAATGCACACTCTATAGTCCTCTACATAAATTTTCAAAAAACGTTTCTGTAAAGTTATCACTGGTTGACTGCCATCGGCGTCACTTGACTAAATTTTTTGTGTGATTATCGTACCATATGATTTCGTCATAAAAGTCACCTACAGTCCCACGATTAGCCAACCGGTATCGAAAATAAAGTCGTGAATAACGGTTGTGCGTTGTTGTATAGCTAATTATTTAATCGAATTTTGTTTTACATAAATTGTTTCTTATATTAACATTTCATAGGATAATCAATACGCAGAATACTTACTTGAAGAAATTTTAATCATCTATTTTTGTTTCAAATAAAGTTTGATGTTACAATATTCATATCATAGAATAACAAATAAAATATTCTTTAACCACATATTGTTTGTTTCATTTAAAACTTGTTACCAACAGTAACATTTTATCGAGTGACAGTTTCTGAAATTCATATTCCACAAAAAAACGAATCTCTAACTCTATTTGCTCCATCTCCTGCAATAAAAACTTTCCAAGTAGCAAAGGAGTGTATAACATCATAATACAATCATTCAACATGTTGGAAGAATATGAAGTTTATCGCAGAATCATCACAATACGAGCTTGGCAAGCCTCCAGTACTCAACCTCTAGTGCTGAATTAATGATGACAAGTGGCAAGTTACTTGTCTTGTACTAGCACGACAATTTCATATTCATACCTACATAGTCACCAAGTTGGTTGATGAATAGCACTTACATCTTGTTAAGGTGCTCGTGATTGGTGACAGTGTGAAAATTCATCTCATCAGCTACCAAAAATTGCTAGATCGCGTCCGCTCATCACACAAAACTTCCATCAGTTATAAGAATGATCTTTATGATACTGCTAGCAGTATGTTTGTATTGTGTATTGCAGTAGTTTCATATATAAAATTAATGGTGATCGATTTAAGTTGAGGCAAAACTAAACAGTCCTTATAAGTGTGCGTTGAGGTTTAGTCTTTTCACCAGAATTGGAGATATATATTTGGGGAATCCTGTATCCTACTCCAGCCGTATTATGAAATTAGAATTGAAAGTGACTGATTGTCTCAGTAGCCATTTCCAGTAACTTTAACATCTACGTCTGCATGTAGTGCTCATTTCGCACTTAACCTTTTGACGGCCCTAAAAAGGTCGAGTTCATTTGCCGCCATCGTCATGTTGGAAGGAACGAGACCGTCTGACGGTAGATTACAGGAGCACTGTACCGTTTTCTTTGTGTAAGTTGATTACTGATTGACTACGGACTACCAGGAAAGCAGAAGTGGAAAACGATCAGTCTTGCCCGTTTCCTAACATATTTTCAACGAGCCTTTCAGATTTTTCGGAGGGACGTACTCGAAAATTCAAAAGTGTGAATCGGAAAAGGTCGTTAATATTTTTTTTTTGTATTGTGTTTTTTCGTACACTTTACAGGCGAGTGATTTTTGGGTCGAAAGAGCTTTTTTTTGTCAGAGGTCGTGAATTTACACGCTGTTTTCAGTCAGGCGAGTCTCACTCAAATGGGTATCCAATCCATCTAGGGAGGCTGGATGGATTTAAACCTCCCTTTGCCTTGGTTTAAAAATAATATTGCTGGCAACGTAGCAATTTTGATGGTACAATGACTTATGAACAGTAAGCCGTGGGTTCGAACCCAGGCAAGCGCATTACTTTGTGTAATTTATTTCATCACCGCTGCTCTCAAAAATGAAACGAAAAACATCGTGAGGAAACGGCATGTCCTAGAACTAAAAATTCGAAGACATGTGACATCTACCAACTCGCACTGGGACCGCGTGGTGGATTACAGCCCACTCCCTCTCATAGAGAGAAGGCTGTGTCCCAGCAGTGGGAACATTATAGGCTGATGATGATGAATGACATTTTCAATATTGTTGGTAATTTGATAACAGCTTATATTGTAAGGAAAGATTAACCAATCAGGAAGTTAATGGGGAGTCTGCACAATGCTTGTCGAACTTATTTTCTAACTCTCGTCTTGGTTTAGACTTGGTTTTCCTGTTAACTATTCTAACTACACCTTGATGGCCAAATTGCCCTTGTGACTTGCACAAAATTAATACATGTTTCGCCAGAAAGTTGTCCCAAATTAGATTGTGGGTAACGAACTTTGTTCGCGAGAGATTTGGTCATACAACAAAAGATATATAAGTAGATTCTGTACTGTAAGGACTTTTTGTCCATAGTAGGAACGTGAATCAAATTTGAACTCAAAACTTTTTATTTAATAAATACACAGTAAAAAAATAAATAACAAATGACAAATTAACAAAAAATAAATAAAACATGAAAAGGCCTAGGAGGTTGTCGTCTGCTTAACCGGACTATTCTCAATCCTGTGCGAGCCTTGAGTGTAGGGCCTCCAGCCAGGGCATAAAAACCTACAAACTAAGCGACTGCACGCTAAGGGCACCCCGGCTCTTCCAAATGCGCTTGTTTTTAGATTCCAAAAGAACGGAAAGAACGTTAAGCCGATGGTCTCGGTTGTCATTTGTAGATCATTGACAGTCGTTAAAGGTAATCAGTGGCCGATTGTCTGTCAATCAGTCTTACCAGTACTAACTGGATTATGGCGGTCAGAAAGCGAGTATGTAAAACCATGTAAAACTGGTATTAAGCTGCATCCGGTTAGACTGGAAGCGACCACTCAAGTCAGTCACTCACTCTTTACAACAATGAGATAAAAAGCATCTCAAAATTCATATCTCTAAGCTATAACTCAAACAGTGAGCCTACTTAATACCGCCGATGTTACCCTTAACCGAACCCGATTACGTTACAAACGATTCCGAGACTCGGTGCCAAATGACCGATCTCTTTCCTTGCTCCCATTTGGCACATAGAAATGAAGTCTTAGAAAATATCCTACAACCAAAATCCTACTCTATCCGTGACTTGTCACGGTTGAGTTTGGAAAGGGTGCTGTGAAAATATCTAGGGGTTTACGTTCGTTAGGATTGACTTTACGTGTTTGGGTAGATACGCACGATTCGTTTTGAGTCGTATTTACACTTGATAGTTATGGTGGTATGGTGTTGCCGGGTTGAGTATGTTAGGTATTTGTGTAAGGATTTTATCGGATGTAAATAAAAAATGTTTTGTAATGTTGTGACAGCTTGGGGGTTTGTTGGTACTTACCGTTTCGTTTACGTACTGTCTGGCACGGACTAAATTGAATGTTTGATTGATTAAAATGTGCATATAAAATAATAATAAAAATATGTACAAGTATCAAAATGGGAAAAGAATTACAGGACGTCACATGGTTCGTCCACATCGTTGTCAATATGAAAAGTGCCCAAAAGGCTGGCAGCATTACCACGTTGGATGGTAATGCTGATTCTTTGGCCAAAAAAAGGGCCAGCCCTCTGGTCACGTGAAGAGTCGAACACCGCTTGGCGTTATCCCTAAACAATAGGTAGGTATGTACATACTTAGGTACTACATCTCGCCGACCAATCGATGGCGATTTCAAAATGTCGAGTCACCACACAGTTTTTATAGTGTATTTGTCGCTAGTTAAGTCGTGTATGCTTCGAGTGTGATCTAGATTTGTGATATTGAAGTCTAAGATACTACAGACATACCTAAGACAACTGGCCCTCATGGTCTGAAATCACTAATACGCGAAAAAGCTTGGCAACTAGGGCAACCAGAACCAGGAGAAACAGTTCTTACTTATAAGTTTTTGGCCGCAGGATGTGGTGTTCCATCGCTTCCGCGGACAAATTCCAGACGAACGCACAAAACATCGTGCAAGTGAAGTGATACTAACATAGTTTTAAGTTTCAAAATACCAATAGAATTGTTGTTATAGTATGTATATTTAGTTTAAGGTATTTATCTATGCTCTGTATGGTGTCGGACGTAAAGAATAGCACCATCCCATATCTTCCCGTGGGTGTCGTAAGAGGCGACTAAGGGATTTGCCAGAGAATGGGCAGTAGCGTTCTCTGTGCTTTTGTAACAACCGTACTGCGATCGCCAACCCGCCTGCCAAGCGTGGCGAGTATGGAAAAACCCCCATAATGTCAATGGCGACACTTGGGGGAGGCCTATGTCCAGCAGTAGACGTCTTTTGGGCTGAAATGATGATGATGATGATTTATCTGTGGGTCTTTGTAACCAGATAATAAATGGATTACCTATTATTAGTTCTTACTTCTGAACCATAACCGGTTATGCATGCCCTAAAATCCACCATACGTATAAATATAATAAAACACGACTTTTTAGATGGTGCTCAAATTTAATTTTAAGAAGGAATGCATTTCAAGCAGAACAAACATAACATGATGAATTTGTTTAATAAAATGCTAACAGACAAGATAACTTAAAAAACAAATTACGAAAATTCCATTAAGAAAAACGCATCTCATGAAAACTGCTTTCAGGAGCACTTTATACGCTTGCACTTTAAAAATTCTACATAAAACTTATTCAAACTAAAGAACTCTGTAGTTTTTCATATTTTTCAAAATAACATATGATTAAAAGGTTTTTTGTTGGTAGGTAATGCTGAGAAAATTCTAAAAAATATTGCGAGTCAGATTACTAAAATTCTTAGTCCATTTTCTAAAAGAATTACATACAAAACTAGTATACAAGTATGTATACTATAAATAAACCAACTACAAGTTGACGTTATCGGCTTCGATAGGAGGAGGCCGGACGGCTTGTCTTTGTTTCCTTGGAAGATGGGTAGGCCTTTAATATGGGACGCAACTTCCGTCTATACTAATGCGCCATCACATCTTCCAAGGTCATCGTGCTGTGCTGGCGCTGCCGCTGCGGCAGCGGAGAACCTCAAGCGGCGTAAATATAGTAACCTTTGTGGTAACTATATTTTCGAGCCGATTGGGGTTGAAACTCTAGGGTCGTGGGGTCCGAGTGCTCAGCGCCTTTTTAAGGAAATTGCTTAGTTGACGCTTCCCGTGTCACAAGGGCTGGCTTTTACTTCGGCCGGAGGCTAAGTATTGCCATACACCGTGGCAATGCTGCCAGTCTCTTGGGCACATTACCCCAAGCTGACAGCGTTGAGGAGGAGTTTTTCGACGCACTTTTATAGTTTATTGTTATTTTAGTTATTTAATTTATTAGTTTGTTAATTGTTGTAATGTATACTACCTATAGAAGTTATATAATTCTCAAGGTACCTCGACTGATTCTTTAGTTTAATAGTTGCAATTCAATTGTTGAGCATTCGACATGCGTTCCAATCCCTGTTCGTATAGGAATTTTGCGGATTCTTTTGTACAGACAAGCGGGTCGGTCTCTTATCTAAAACGTAAACATAACATAACATCACGCCGTAATCCCTGAAGGGTTAGGCAGTAGTGAACCAAGTAGTACAAGGCATAATTTCTTGACTTCTTGAACTTCAAATCTAAGTTTTTCGGCTAAAACAACTCTAGCACTACTAGACTAGACTAACTTTTGTATAATTCATAATTTCAAATACTTAAAATTTCTAAAGAGCACAGATGTCCTAAACTAATCTGCTAACAACTGAATCATTCACCAGATGCTACTATTTTTGTGCTAAATCCTATTATAATTTATACAATAATCTTAGTAGAGGATTATTACAATTGAAATATTTTAATCAGATTAAAAATATTAAAATTTTCCTTAGTCTGCAATTTTCTTTTTAAACTGGAATATTTTGTGTAACAGTTAGACTGGAAGTTGACCCCAACATTGTTGGAAAAAGGCTAGGCAGGTAATGAAAATGATGAATATTTTGAGTCTTATTTCTTTTATTTAGCCTGTATTGTTGTTATTGGGAGGTGCTCCTGGCTAAATAATAACAGCCACACGGGTCGATCTTTAAGGTTAAACCGTGCTTGCCGAGTTTGGTCCGTGGATGGGTGACCATAATTACATAACGAGTTTCCTCCGTGCCTCGGAAAGCACGTTAAGCCGTTGGTCTGTGACAGTCGTTCAGAGAAGTCAGAAGCCAACAGTCTGATATCCAGTCTTACTAGGGGGTATCGTATTACCCAGTTACTAGGTTGTGGAGGTCAGATAGGCAGTCGCTTCTTGTAAAATACTAGGTACTCAGCTGGATCCGGTTACACTGGAAGCCGACCCCAAGATAGTTTGCGAAAAGGTTAGGCAGATGATTTAGTCTGCATTGTCCCTCTGCTGGGAAAGGCCTCCCCCATTGCCTTCCACTCTTCTCTCTGCGCGGTTTTCTCCGGCCAGTCCCTTACAAACGCGTCTAAGTCGTCAAGTCGTCTTGCCATCGTTTTCTAAGCCTCCCTCAGCGACGCCCGTCTTCTGGCACATCTTGAGTCTTAATAGATACTTTAAATACGATCAGAATGAAATCTAAATCTTCTATCAGTAATTTCTCAGCCTCGCCCAGTTGTCGTCACGTGTTTAATTTTGTGACCCGTTGTTGGCAATATGCTCGCCCCCCTTTTTCATAACTGGCGAAATGTTAAACCCCAACCTTCGCCAATTTATATAACGGTGGTTGATTGACCAATAGAGTCGGCGGCATCTCCTTTCTACTAACAAGACCTAACAAGAACACATTAAAAAAAAACACGGCTTAAATTGGTGTTTAAAATCAGCCGTTCATCCAAGCGTCGTTTCATCTAGAAAGTTCGCTGAAGCAGACGACAGGCGGATTAACTTCTAACAGCTCCTGTTAATTACAGCCCAATGATTTTTTTGCTTTATAGAGGTTAAATAAAAGTTGATTACAAAAATGGCGTGGTAAAATGTTAATCATTTTGCTGCTTGTCCTCATAACATGTATCATCATCATCATTTCAGCCGAAAGACATCTACTGCTGGACATAGGCCTCCCCCAAGAAGGGGGGGGTTTCGCCATAATCGCCACGCTTGGCAGGCGGGTTGGCGATCGCAGTACGGTTGTTCGGCCGTCTCGGACCCCTTTTGATTTGCTGACATCTCCTTGAGGCGCGCGTGGAACACGAACGTGCCGTTGGCACGGCCTGTCGTCATAAGACAGACGGACGGTGAGCTAGCCCATAACTACCGTCCACAGGCTCATGCCTACGGTGGTCCCCGATGCCCGGGGCGTCTCCTGCGGATTTGTAAAGGCCTGCCATCATTATCATCTGCCTAGCCTTCTCCCAACTATGCTGGGGACGTCTTCAAGTGACTGTTTGTAGCTGAAAACTTGTATTTTATATCAAGCGACTGCATATTATAATTATGGTCCATTACCCAGTTCCTGAGTAGCATGATACCTCTTGAAAGTGCTGGTTAAATGGGTATGTCTTCAAAACCTAATCTACATAAAAATATACTAGTATGTAATGTGCTGTGCTGTGTGTGTGTATGTAATATTTTGCTACTCTGCTAAATTTTTATTTAGCAGAGTAGCAAAATATTTCCACTAAATTCTATCTACAGCTGGCGTACCATGACGTCTTAAAACATTATTGTTCCATTCTTATTCCAGAGTGAAAAAGAGACGGAGCTATACAGGTCGTCTAGCTCCATCTCTTTCCCACTCTGGAATAGGAATGGAACAATAATGTTTTAAGCGTCATGGTAAGCCAGCAGATCCTGAAGAAGTTGACTCCAATTTGTTATATCAAATGGTATGAGCGTTCTCAAATCGAATACCTATCTTTTCCGCCACATTATACCCGTTAACTTATCTAAGACAAGTAATTATTGTAAAGTTTATTGCAATTGTAAATATTTAATAGAACGTTCCCCTGTGACGTGCTTAGTGGCTTCAATTTAGAAGCACGGCTGCGCCAGTGTATTCCCAGAAAGCTAACTAAGCACGAAACCTCAAAAAATTTGCTTAAGACAGTCATCAGAGGATTCTGAAGTCAAAATAAATAATAAACTAATCCTGAACATCAAACAAAATCTCAACCAAAACATTTGTTCAAAAAACGTACAAACTACTTTACTCATCTTTTAATTAAACAGCGCCCGAGAGACTTCGCTTTGAGTAAATCTTCCAACAAATAGTTTTGCAGACCGTACCCAGCTTCGCAGTCTTAATTGAAGCGTATAAAAATTATATGTTAATTTTCGAGATGCAAAGTTGAGAGAAATTAAACAGAAAAGATACAGATGGAGAATAATTTTGAATGAAAAGCTTTTCTTTCTGTATATTTATACAAAAAAAAACTAATAGAATCTTAAATTATCTGCTAACACTACACAAAAAAACCTATAGTAAAGAACTGGCTCTTTACCTACTCTTGATTGTGAGGATGTTGAGAAAATAATAAATAATAAATCTCATTCTAAAAAGTAACACATAACAAACACGAACGGGAATCCCACGCACACGTAAGTACTTAATATTTCCCTCACACACACACACACACACTAAAATTGATTTTTTGTAGCACAAATGTTTGTCTATTCCTATGTTTACATTAATATCTAAGCCAAATAAAACGGGAGAGGGCGCTGACTCCTGACATACAGGTCAGAGGCTTCAAACAAGTTTTTGTAACCTATTATGTCAATTAAGAATTTGAATTTGAATCATCATCTTCCGTCACGGCGTTATTTACTCCGTTTTTCTTTCAAATCATTTCCCATACCATCCATTCTAATAAGATTCAAAATAAGACTAAATTTGAATCTTATTTTAATTTTAGTTTCATGTATAATAAAGAACTCAGAGGTTCATCGTCAACTGAAGTGGAGTACAGTAATTAAGGGCTTAGGTCAAACCATACAAAGACGTCTTCAACATCATACGAATTCACTAGCAGTGCAGCTCACTATTCCTGTGACTCACAATCGCCTAAAGAGACGCAAACTCCTGAATCTGGATAGCTTAGAATGAGGTACAGATTACAAAGAGTAAATCCCAGTGGGGAACTCAAAATCAAAATCACAAGTCATTTATTCAAATTAGGCTGATAATCAGCACTTTGTGAAAGTCAAAATTACAAGACTATCTCTTGTAATTATGTCTTTCATAAACGCCCGCCCTTCGCACTTCCTAGTGTTTTAACTAACTCTGCATGACAATCTATTTAACCTATATCTGCTCTGGGTTCTTTGTTCTTCCCCTGAGACAAAAGAAACGCTTCTCTTGACCACATTCATACTCAAAACTTCCTGACTCCCAGACTTACCTCATTCCTCCATATCTGATGGCAAACCACGACAGCCGATTTCCACATCTATAAATTTACCCAAAACAATTGTTCAACATAGATCTTTTTTTTTAAATGCTCGATATTAAAACCAAAATTCAGAAAAATTAAACAAAAATCATTTCATAATTTTAGCCAGTTTTTAAACATCCCTTTTTCAGTTCACCCCATTGTATTCATCGCACCCTTACAAAATGTTAATCCTTCATTAATTATTTAAAATATTTCCTTAATCCTGAAACAAACACTTCAATTAATAGTCGAGTGACTTTACAGGATTAGACGAAAACTCCCGAAACCGGGGATTTCAGGAGATTAGTAAGAAGCCGGAGACAACATGGAATTACCACTGTAAGGCGATGGCAAAATCTGTTCGAGACAATAGATTCGCTTAAACGATATTGATATTCTGATAAATTTTCTTTAATTGAGGAAAATGTGCTGATGGAGTGTGATTTTCCTGTTTTTATTGTGATTAGGTATTAAGTTTACTGGCTGGTGATTGAATTTAGATAACCTTTACAATTTTTCTCTTAGTTGGGTAATTTTACATAATATTACGCCTTGGAATCCCCGAAGGGTTACGCAGAGGTGTACCCAATCGTACACCTACATTTCGATATTTATATTTTATGTCCCGTGTAATAGAGGACGAGCTTATTACCATCAAACGGGCTCTGATTCTGACTCCGTGTCTGCTACGAAAAAAATCCTGATGGTAAAACCCTAGGACCTCTTCCTCAGCACTTCAGCAGTCGTTCTTGCGACCGCTAGACCATCAAGTCAGTTAATGTACCTAAAAATAAAATTTAAGAACATACATCATGTGTAAAAAATTTAAGGATGGCCACTTAGGGAGTGAGTGTACTCCAACATGCTCAGAACCAACAACAACACAAAAAGCAAAAAGAACCTCATTTCTTGATAACTAACCCTTAAGCTCACCTGAAATGGTTAACATAATCTACGGTTAACGGTCTGCTATCTTACAATCCGTCGTCGGTTAGCGGCCGTACATGAGGTAAGCCTGTACGAGGCAGTAATTAAACGTATCTCTTTAGTAGTGTACATCGTTAGCCCTCGCTATTTGTTAGTGGTATATTAGCCATTTAGTGTACGGGTAAGGGTGCTGGTGGGATAAAATGGAAGACATGTTTAGAGCAAAAAAAAAAACTCTCTGTTTTTGGTTGCTATTGCCAATCTTGGTGCAGTGGTGCAGACTAACTACCATCCAAGCAGATATTAGAGTCTAGAAGTATGTATACAAACACAAGTAGGTAAAATCTTTATGCCATCCCAATCGTACTCCGATTGCCTGCAATCAAACACGACAGTAGAGGGACCACCGTGGGAGTATCAAATGAACTGCCAAACTTCGGGTGCAGCTGAGAAATTCCTGACACGAAAACCCAGTGGCACTTTACGTCATCATCTTCCTGCCTTGGCCTATGGTAATTGGAGTCGGCGCAATAGGTTTAATTCGTCCATTCTTCTCTGTCAACCGCAACACTATCATTTACTCCTTTTTCTTTCATATTATCCCTCACATAATCCATGGTCTTCCTCCTCCCCCATCCATCAAAATTTATATTCATCACTGTTTTAGTCACATGCGATTAGTGCCTACTCATCACATGCCATGACAGTCGAGTCCCTTAAGGCACTTTATCTAATTTAGAAATCAAAATCCATCAGGACCTCACAATCAATAAAAGTTAATCTTATAACGACGATACATTGTCACTGCAGACAATACAATAGACAAGAAACTAGACAACAGTCTCAAAGGTAATTTTCAGCAAGAATGTAGTCACGACTCCTTGCAATTTTGCTAACATACAAACATTTGTTTGTTTTATATGAGTGCACGGGTAATGAAGATGTTTCTCTTGCTTTACGAGCCAAGATTCTTGGTCGGTCATTTGAGGAATGTAGAATATTTCACTGGCATTTTGTTTCGTATTATATTAGACAGACATTTTGTGCAAAATGTTTAGCAACGGCTAAAGGGTACGATTACCGTGTAATAAATGAATGGGGTTGACGTAGTAAATTGTTGTACGCTTTCAGTTAAATATATATGTTGGACTTAACAAGATCTGAGGGACAAAGTGACCTTCTATCATTATCGCTGATAGAATGTTTATTTCTTAGTCCATAAGAGACCAGTTTTTTTTTTCTGAGAGCATTGGTGACCTATTTGTGCCAGCCCCGACTTACGAGCAGTAACCTGTGGTTTCGAAACTAAGCAGGCGCATTACTTTGTGCAATTTATTTCATCACCGCTGCCCTCAAAAACGGTGAAGGAAAACATCGTGCGGAAACCGGTATGTACTAGAACAAAAAATTCGAAGACATGTGACATCTACCAACCCGCTCTAGGCGCGTGGTGAATTATAGCCCACTCCCTCTTATAGAGAGGAGGCCTGTATCCCAGCAGTGGGAACATTATATGCTGATGATGATGAAGACATAAGTCAACAATTCGTTGAATTTACATAGACATTCACGAGATCAGAGAAATTATTTTTGTGGACGCTTACTAAGTTCAGCTTACTCTTACGACATAACAGCACATCACGCCTGTTATCCCCGAAGGGAAAATCAGAGGTGTACCTAATTATAGCCACATTTTACCAGCTAAGTTTAAGTAGCATGTAATAGGGGGCGAGCCCATTACCTTCTGCCTTCAACCGGGCAAATCCAGACTCCGTGGATACTACTGAGAAAATTCCTCATGGAAAAACCCAAATACACACCACATAAGTTATTCCATTATGATAAATATAAGCATAATTTATTCCATAATGATTCCATTGTTGGGACACAGGCCTCGTCTCTGTGGATGGAAGTAGGCCGTCCCACCACGCTGCCTCAGTTCGCCTTAATGGATACTTATTATTTGGTTTTACTAAAGAAAATATTGGTAAGGTAGCTTGTACTTACAACTAAAACTATTTTTATTCGATATTCTTATTCAGACCTCAACCATTTTCCTAAAAGCCTTAAGTAAAGTGACCAAAAAATGCTAATTCCCGGCCGACCTACTCGCGAAACTTGTGAAATATCTACCAAAGTTCGTCGTATGCGCAATAAATTTACAATACCATTAAACTTCCTCCTCACTTGCTGTACAGTTTCAACAGTGATCTATTTAATAATTATAATGCTTAACTTATTCTACAAATTTTGTTAACCAAAACCATGTTACAATTGCACCTACTCAAAATTCTCACATTCCTTCTCACAAAGTAGTAAGATCTTTTGTTCCTTGGTGGTGGTCTTGTTCGTCTGTTAGTTATCTTGGTAAAACCTGGCAGAAGAGACAAGTCTGAAATTACACGTTTCTCCAAGTTTATTAGTTAGAGTGTTCAGATGGGGAGTTTTAATCGAACCTCTCACCTGGGTCTATTGACTTTCCACTTAATTTTGATTGGCTCAGAACAAGTATCGCGGAACCATTATCTTGGTAACCTTGAAAACCAGCCATCGGTATTAAGATGTACGATGTTTGTTTACAAGTATTTCGGTGCGTAGCGAAAATAGACGCTACCATCTTGTTTTTTCGATACATTTTCCAAATATATGCCTCGTTGGCCTAGTGGCTGCAAACACGACTGGTGAGCATGAGGTCTTGAGGTCGATTCCCGGGTGTTGCAAAGTGTTATTGGGTTTCTCCATTAGGAATTTCTCAGTAGCAGCCACGAAATCTAGATTTGTGCCCGGTTGATGGCAAAAGGCTCGCACCCTATTACATGGGACTTATACATAACTGGCGAAATGTGAGTGTACAGTCAGCTCCAAAGTAAACTCACCCCGCTCACATACAAGTCAACCTTTCCTGGGGGGTGAGTTTACTTTGGAGCTGACTGTATTATTATGTTCACCTCTGCCTAACCCTTCGGGGATAAGGTGTGATATTACGTTATGATGGTATGTTCCCAAATTTATACCAACAGCGCCCTCTGTCAATTTCATTTGTCAACCTACGTATAACTAAAATTACAACATATTTTCTTGGTAGTAGCTAAAATGATGTCAGTTTAAAAACTTATAGTATTTAAGTATTTTCTTTAGCACATCGATAGGTACACTCCCAAACATCTTATCCTTCTACCACTCAACTAGATAACAACACAATTTCTATCCAATATCATGAATAAAATCAATAAACAGTGATTCAATAAATTAGTACAAGTTTCGATAACAGCACCAAGTTTGAAATACTTTAAGATAACACTCGATAAAGTATTGATGCAAATTAATTCAGTCCTGGGTTGAATATTATTAAGCCGGTATAGAAAATGTATAGTTTATATACATACCTACGCATTTTGAGCAAGATTCTTGAAGGTCAGAAAGAAAGAAAGGAAATTGTTTTTATTTGGTATTAATAATACCTTAAAAATTATACAAAATAAATAAACAAACAAGACTAACAATGCCAAAAGGGCCTCAGCTCAGCATAATGCCAGATGGCAAAACAAAGTGTACCACCTGACGCTGATTTTCAGCTGCAGCGTTTTGGAAGTGAAAACTTCTTTGGCGGCGTTACGCACTTTTGTGATGGGTAAAATATGCTGAAATCGCGTGAGGTCTCGCGTCAGGACACGTGATTGTCAAGTCACGTAGGTTGCGAAGGAATTTGAAATTTATGACATCTGTCACACAAACAAAACCTCCGGTTTCTCCAAAGAGGTAAAATTCGTAAGCCGGAATTTAATAATTCTGCAGTGTTAAAGTTTTAATGTAATATAAATTGTCATGTTTGTGTCCAATAGCGCAATAAATGAGTATTGTATTTTACCACATACATGATAGTACTTGTATACTGATAATTAAAGCCATTCGTGCAAAATTATTCCGTAATCATTCCAAAATATCAAAAATGCACAACGTTAATATTCCAGTTTTCACTTCTGCCGGCACTCCCGGAGTGCAACCTGTTTATTTTTTGCGTGCCCCAATATCAATCAAATTATTTTGTTACTTAAAAATGTAGATTCATAGGTTCTACTTAACGTGATCTTCCAAACATTGTTATACGGAGGTCAAAAACTGTCGTGCCTGTGGTTTATTTGTAAGTTTTTTTTTATGCCCTGGCTAGAGGTCTTACACTCAAGGCACCCACAGAATAGTCCGGTTAATCAGACGACTACCTCCTTTTTTTTTTAGGATGGGAAGGCATCAAATGACTTCTCCCGCTCTGGGCGGAGCGGAAGGGAGTGTCAGATTTGACTGACTAAAACCCATCCATGTTCCTTATTAGGCCTTTGTGTTCCAGGGCTACGGTATCTCTTTCGAACAACCCGCAGCCCTGGCAGGCATCGGCCCTCTCGGTTGTTCGGCCGTCTCGGACCCCTTCCGATTTGCTGACATCTCCTTGAGGCGCGCGTGGAACACGAACGCGCCGTCGGCACGGTCTGTCGTCATAAGACGGACGGACGGTGAGCTAGCCCATTATCCACCGTCCGCGCCTACGGTGGCCGGGTTCCACTGGTTGCTCCCCGACGCCCAGGGCGTCTCCCGCGGCGGCTGGGACGTGAGGTTCTCTCCCTCTCACGTTCCGCCACCTCCTTCGCTAGCATAACTGCTTCGCAGAAGGAGGCGACGGCTTCCTATTCCCTCTCGCTCCGGACCATGGATTGAACCAGGGCCGGACGCGAGAGGTCGCCGCCGCCAATCGCCGCTACTAGGACACGGCGGTACTCAGCCCAAGCAGGGCAGAGCTCCATAGTGTGCTCCACCGTGTCCTCCGGCCGATCCTCGCAGTGGTAACACCCGGGCGTTTCCTCCCGCCCAATTCGGTGCAGGAACCTCCCGAAACAACCGTGTCCCGTGAGGACCTGCGTCAGGCGGAAGGTGAGGCCGCCGTGGCGCCTCTCCAGCCACTCCTCAAAGAGGGGACTTATCGCCACTATTGTGGCGTGCCCTGCACGGGGTTGCGACAGTCGCTCTCTCCATGTCGCCATGAGATCGCGCCGGAGGTCTGTCCGCTGAGCGACAATTTGCCGCGGCAGCGGAGTTTCCCCCCGGCGTAGTGCCTCCGCGCGCCATTCGTGCAGGCACTCGAGGACTATCGCCTCCAAACTTCATCACCCCTAACTTGATTTACTGGTGAAAACTTAGAATAATATTCATAAACAGAATGTACACGGCCCCTTCTCGAAGCCGTCAGCCAAGATATCAGTACATCATCATTTCAACCGAAAGACGTCCACTGCTAGACATAGGCCTCCCCCAAGAAGGGTATTGCTATTATCGCCACGCTTGGCAGGCGGCTTGGCGATCGCAGTACGGTTGTTACAAAAGCTCAGAGAACGCTGCGTCCCATTCTCTGGTAAGTCCCTTTGTCGCCTCTTACGACACCCACGATGGGATGGTACTATTCTTTACGTCCGACACCATACAGATATTCTGTATATAAAACTATGTAACTCAACGCAAAAAGTATAGCAGGGAAACGATTTTTTTTTTCGGGTGAAGAGCAGACATTAAGGTAAGACTAAATACAGCGCACCCAAAACAATGTGCTGATAGATGCTATGAAGAGTAGGGGAGTCGTGGAGGTAATTAAAGTAAAGTAAAACACAACAAAAACTTGTATTATATTTTAAAAAATTATGTAACACTGTAAAAGTTGAAACTTTGACCCCCAATATCTTCGGTCTTAGCAAGGGGTATCGTATTACCTAGTACTAACTGGTCTGTGGAGGTCAGATAGATAGTCGTTCCATGTAAAAGACTGGTATTTAGCTGCATTCGGTAAGACTAGAAGCCGACCCCAATAAAATTGGGAAAAGGCTTGTTCATTTTACAACATATAAAAATGTGATTTTCAACCTAACTTAAATGTTTTGTTTATAACAAAACGATTTTACAATGAAACTTTAACCGCGTTTTTAACAAAATGGCATTTTTGAAGATACTGTGTTTACATTTATGAGGGCAGAATTACACAAAATAAAATGCCTGCCCGTTTTTGAACCAACGACCTAAAACTAGCTAAAGCGCGGTCGTTTCCACTGGGCCACCTGGGTATTTAAGATTATCGTCCCACCCGCTTATCTACACAAAATAATCTGCTAACTAACTTGGCACTAGGCAACCACGACTGTTTCTTGTTCAAAACTTGGTTACACAGTTCTGACAGAATTAAACCCCAGTTACCGGCTCTAGATACGATTACATAGTAGGTACCTTTACATCAGGTGAAATTTATTCTAACTATAATGGTTAAAGCCGAAATTTGTCTTCGCGTAGGTGGTATGTGGGTTTGTTCTACAATAATTTTGAGTTCGATTTTAGTACTGGTCGTAAAAGCTATAATAACTATTAAATTTTTATTTTGAAATCGGATTTGTACTTAAATAATTAGATTGAAGAGTTTTTATGTGGATTACTGAGAGTTATGTGTATATGGTTTAATTATGCTCATTAAAAAGTTGGGCTTCTTGATTGAAAAGTATATTCAAAGCCCATCCCTCTATCTTTGCAGCTAAAGGTGCTTTTCAGAAAGCAAACCCATCTGCAAATACAAAAAAAATGGCCATGCAGCAATGTCGTCATCTCCCACAGATGACGATATTGCTGCCTGTCTCCATTTTTTTTTACATGCGCTATAGAGTTAATACATAGAAATCATTTGTTTCACGATTTCTTTGCGATTGGACAAAACGACATTATCGGTGTGGGGTTCAGTTGCATTCGACTGGCGGTTTTAGGCTTAGACCAGAGCCAGAGCCGAGCGTTTCAATATCCATAGACTTGTATGATAGCTTTCACTGTTCAACGTGCAGCTGTCGTTAAAATCGCACGTAACGAAACGCCCGACCGGCGATGATCTCGCTCTGAACTAGCCCATAATGTCTTATGATAATTCGGATTTATAAGTTCCAGCCACCAGTGAAATTTGTATGACCTACGTATGTAGGTCAATGTACAATTTAGTGTAGCCTGTAATTAGCAGTCATTACAATTCATTTAAAGATTCATGCGCGAATATTCTCAGAACCTAGATATCTGTGACACCAGTACTAATCACTCGAGCTTTGAGCTAGTTATGCGTGTAGGTGCTAATGTGTGCGGGTTACCACAATAGCTCAATAGAGCATGTTTGACTGACCTCCACTTAGCTTCAAGTTAGCCTTAGCCGTTCGACTTAATAGGGGTTAGATAGATGGTTCGATGGAGATCAGTTTGTTTGAAAAGGATTCTGGACAGAAAGTAATATTATCGTTAATGACTATAGAGACAAAGCTGGAATGTCTAAAATGCCTTAGTTTTACTGATACTTAAT
Source organism: Cerastis rubricosa (assembly GCA_949152445.1). Lineage (NCBI taxonomy): Eukaryota > Metazoa > Arthropoda > Insecta > Lepidoptera > Noctuidae > Cerastis > Cerastis rubricosa. The sequence continues at coordinate 7,034,808 of OX424542.1, read as the reverse complement.
GAACATCCACAGGGTATGTTTTGGCTGCTAGGAATAATTTATAACAATAAGCTTACCAATTTCCACGAATTTAGGTAAGAAGTTATATTTCTCTTCCGGACAGCCTCCTAATACGTTATGACCTTTTACCGAAAGTACTCACCCTTTATATCCTCCAAAGCTTTATTTAGCCCACGCAAGAGCTAAATTTTAAGCTTCTACTTAACCTGTCAAAGTTCACAGTTAAACCAATTTTCCTCCAAAAAGTTCTCACAACACCTATTTGCGTTCGTAATTAAATTTCTGCGACCCATCGGGCACCGAATTATTAATTTTATTTTTATCAACATTTTATGAAACTTTCTAAATCCCCTAAGAGATCCATTATTATAATGGAGTTTATTTCTAATTTACAAGCTTTGAGAATAGAAACATCTTTCTAGGATCACTCGGAATTGATTTATAATATTTTTCCTTAACACATCGGTTTAAAGACGTTTGTACACTCTTGTTGTTTTAGGGTAGACTCGAAAGCACGAAACCACGTTGTCGATCTCCAGTGCGATGGACAGACCCCATCAAATCTGTCACCAAGATCCCTGTGGTAGAATGTGCATGTGGCCATTAAAGACCGGTGGTAAAGGATCGCAAAGGCAGAGACCGCAGTCGTGGCTGACCCCCCATGACCACGACCACTTTCTCAAGAGTGAACGACTAAAAAGAAGTACACTCTCGAGTGAACTCTGTCTATGTCGCCTGAAATGTCTTGCCAAACACCGACTCGGGACGGAGAGCAAGCGAGGAACACCGAACATAGACGAGAACTCTATGCGAGAGTGCATAAATGCACTTTGGCACTCGCTTTGCCCCGTAGTGTTCGGCGACAGTACATAGCGACCATTACAAACTCCTTGCGTGTTCTTAGCGAGCTCGTCACGTGTGAATATCGAGCATACCGCGTGTTTAACACGTTTGCGTGACGAGAATGATTGACGTGAGTGAGAGAGAGCGAGACAAGCTAAATCGCTCGCTTCTCACCCGCGGAGAGATAGTTCACAAACCGTCTTTCTGGAAATACGCTGACAATTCGTCAGTGTGATAACGCTTTAAGAGCTCTCCTTGATGTCTTCATATAATGGATGGAAAATTTTCAGCCTTGAATATTGTGTATTAAATGGAGTTTATATTGGTTGGGCTTAAATTGGCTTAAATTTAAGGCAGTATAAGCTAGGTTAGAAAAGAGGTTTCGGTCAAGCTGTGGATAGGCGTCGATTAATCAGTTTAGACCGTGTTAGTGTTTCAAAGGGCTCTGAATAAGAAATGAGGAAATTTTCAAATGCGAGGATTTTTGTGTACTATTCGAACTTTCTGACACGACAAACATAAATTTGGGTTTTTTCCCATGGTGTAGACAGATATTCCAGAACGCGATACGTTTCTACTACGATACCTTCTCACTTTCTACTTCTTCTGCTTCATCCAAGTTTCACTGTTCATACACCTGATGGTTGTGAGTACTATGGACCTGACATTTTTAAAGAACACCACTAATAAGGTCAGTGTCTCTCTATCTTCTTTAAATCTTTGTTAACTCCATACTTATAATAATAAAAAAAATAAAGTATACATTGATATCAATATAGGTCTCGTTCGTGAAGTGGTCGCAAGCATGACTGCTGAGCAAGAGGTCCTAGGTTCGATTCCCGGGTCGGGCAAACTGTTATTGGGGTTTCCATCAGGAATTTCTCAGTAGCAGACGGTGACTGAATTTATGCCCAATTGATGGCAATAGGTTCGCTATTACATGGGACTTAAAACATAACTGGAGAAATGTGGGTGTACTACTAGGTATACACCTCTGCCTAATACTTCTGGGATTACAGCCGTGATGTTATGTTCATGTATTTTGAAAACATCGTTCCAGAGTTTTCATAAAGTTGCAGACAGAAGTGGGTTCTCCTCATAACCGGACCCTCCGCGACACAATTCTGATGGCAAAACTTCCTACATAACGCTATTCTAGAAGCCGTCGCAATCATATTTTAATATTGATGAAGCTGTGCTGATCGTTATTGCTCTGTGTGTCTGTCTGTCGTAGATATTAATAATAACATCGACAAAACGTTCGGCGTTCATCATATGCCATAACATTGGTAGAGGAACGCGCTCATGAAATTGATGTGACATTTAGGTGATACGTGACGGGAACGATACGAGAACGATCGTTTCGGTTATAATTAGGCTGTCAATTTTAGGCCTTATTACTTTTCTATGAAAACTATATGATTTGATAAAGCTTATTCAGCGAAAATAAATGTCTGGGACCATGATCATCTGATGATGATCCAAGTCATGACATTATTTTTTGTTTTATAATACTTAGTGATATTGATTGATTGATTGATGATTTGACGGCACGTTTGGCGAAGTGGTTGAGCCATCGACTGCTGCGCTGCGTGTCGCGGGTTCGATCCCCACACGGAACAGATATTTGTATGTCCTACAGATAGTTGTTCCGGGTCTGGCTGTTTGTGTATGGGAGTTTAAATGTTTGTAAACGCACCCACGATACAGGAGAAATTCTTAGTGTGGAGCAATGATTTTTTTTTTAAAAAAAGGTAATCTCCAGTTTGACAAGCAGGACTAGATTAGCCACCATTGGCGCAGGATCGAAACAACTGGAAGTCATGAGGTGAGGCCTTTGCTCAGCAGTGGGATGACGCAGGCTAACCGTATCTCCAGTTGGAGTAGCTTTTTAATAACTATTCTCTTGAAGTTCGTTAAAACTGTAAGAAATCCAACAACCGTTTCTCCAGACCAAGGATGAACATTATTTTTCTTTATCGTGTGGTTAGTGCCTAACCTGGCCTCCTATTCACAAATGCTCGGATTCGATTTCGATTCGATTAGTCGTATGTCTATCTTGTTTTGGCATTACGAAAGCGAGCGAGATAGACATACTACTTTCCGAATCGAAATCGAATCCGACCGTTTGAGAATACGGGGGCTGGTTTCAGAGTTTTATGCTGACCATGCCTCAAAGGCCCTTGCTTCTGACTTGATTTTACATGCGGCCGAGAAATGTCACAGGGATGCTGGTTTCCTTACGATGTTTTCCTTCACCGAAGCAAGTTATTATACACTATGCGCATGAATCCGATGAATCAGAGGTGCGTGCCTTGGGTTTGAACTCATGACCACTGACTTGGCAGTGCGATAGTCATACCAATAGGCTGCTTTAGATGATGCATGATCCTTGGCGTTCATGAAAAATGATTGAACAGTGTATTATGATTTTTTTAACATGTTCTGCTTGTGCCCGGTTTAACCGATTCTGGATGTGTGCGCTTTCCAACTTAATCTCTCCATTTCGTTCGATCTCGTCAACATACCCACTAAATTATTATTTTTTTAACCTTATTAACCCCATCCGAATCCTTTGGTCCCGTTTGAGGGCCCCTTTTGGGCATCGCGCATTACGTGATCGCTGACGACATTGATCCCTACTTCACGTACGATTAGAGTTTAAGTTTGCCGGTATGAGTGTAACCCATTTGGGTTCCTCGGGGTCTTAACGGCGGATGATGTAACTAACCCATATGGGTTCCACGGTGCCGTGCAGGTATCAAAACATAACTGGCGAAATGTAAGTGTACTATTATTATGTACAGGCGTAATGTTTTGTTATGTTTTCAAATCTATTATTATAATTTGCTCATCTGAACTCTGAAAGCCAGTAAATTCCCCCAAAAACGTTTAGTATAAAAGGGCTTCGTGTGCTCGAAATATGTTTTAATTATCGTTATTTGCTTCAAGCTCAGGAAATGAGCCTCAGTGTCGTATCAGATTTAGCACGAGAACTTTCATTTCAGTACTTATATATTATGTTTATCTATGAATACATAGATCTTTCATCTCAGAAATTAGATTTTGGTATATTTTTAGGATAAATAAATTGATCTGAAGATACATCTCCAGTATGTTTTACTCAGAAATTGCTTTTTCTATGTATGTGTATGAAAATCAAAGTAGGTTAATCAGCCAATCATGGCTCTTGAATACAATATTCCAGAATAATTCTAAAAAATTGGCGTTCAAAATACTGTTCTTGTTTATGTTCCGATTTTCAATATAAGTTAAGGATGGGATTCACTTTAACTAAGGATCTATCGATATTAAGTCGGTACGTACTTATACACAGAACACAACTCACAGAATAAGTAAGCCAAAGTGGCAATGGGCCGGTCATATTAGCCGTAGAACCGATGACCGTTTGGGCAGACGTGTTCTTGAGTGGAGACGGCGAATCGGCAAGCGTAAGGTGGGACGCCCTCAGGCTCGGTGCAGCGACGATCTTCACAGGGTTGCAGATAGCAACTGAATGAGAGTTGCCAAGAATCGAATTGAGAGGTGTGCGATTGGAAATGCCTATGTCCAGCAGTAGACTGCTGTAGGCTGATGATGATGACGTACTAAAAAAGCAACTTCTATTTGGTTCTAGCTACTAGTGTCTCAAGGCAAGGTAGTCAATAAAATACCAGTATATTTTATTAATTTATTTATTTCCTGTCTTCTCTAATGATATAACAGATACAATATATTCCCAAGGCGAAACAGTTTTGTCTAATAACTATTTTTATTTTTAGCAAATCTACATCTATTTACTCTATTACATACAATAAATACAACTCAATATTATGTATATTTTTATCTTATAAATATTTAATAATATTACACACGATTTCCCTTAAGACTAGTCAGGAAGTTATTTAAAATGTTATTATTATTTTTTGAACAATTGTTAATGTTAAAATTATAATAATTACAAGGTTTCTGAATGATTACAAAGCATTTTTTTTTATTAAGATTTTTTTCCATTTTTCTTCGACAGGATATCACAGCTATTAAAATTAAATTTATATACAATACGTCTTATGTTATGGTTTTGTTAATACAATAGTTCGTTATAGGGCACATAAAAAGTTAAAACATCTAAATTTTGGTGTAAAGCTAAATTAAAACTAGTGGCAAACTGTTGTTGGATATTTACAATTAAACAAAATAAAAAACAAATACCAGGAATGTTTAATGATAAATCTATTAAAATTAAGTTTATTTAAAATGCACGCATTTCACCGTTTCCTTTTTATAACAACAATATTTTTCACTAACCCTTTTTGTGCTTCACCACAAAATCATGTCAAAAAATACCACATCACTATCAAGTTTGACTAACAAATACCAAACTTAAAGCCAGTAGAGGGCACGACTTGCGCTTGTTCTTGTTACATAGAGTTAATAAATAACACAATGAATATCGTATTTTTGTTCTCGTCAAATGCCGATATCGATATGATTTTGCAATAGTGAAAACATTTTGTCCATGTCTTTTTGCCAATCGCGCCATATTTCAGAGGGTAGATCATAGAAAAAAATAACACAAAATAAATCTAAGTAGGTAACCAAGTTTTAAAAGAAGACAGTTATTATAAGGTAAAGTGAAGAAAAAACTTAAATTAAAGGCAACATTTCCAGAATTCCAAGCTTTCACGATAAACCACACTCAAAATCATATCGATACACGATGTGTCCCATCTCTACACACTTTTGACTATTTCATGTAGCCCTCATACAACACTAGATCAACGTTCCAAAACATATCAGTAGGTATCAAATAGTCTTTTAGACCGTCCTACAACCACTATTAATAACTTCTATTTCAATCTTACTTTGTTTTGTGAGAAAGAGAGGGAGCTATACAGGGTGGAAGGGATAGCGACGCGAAAATAGTAAACACGTATTGAGTACATCCTTCTGACCCCTACATAGAAATTTTTCTTTATTCCCGGTGTACTCCAATTAAATATTTAAAAATACTTCCCGTTGTCCCCCCCGTACACTATCCCCGTTAATATAGTTGAATAAAATAAGTAAAAATTATTGCCCTCAGTCCCCGTTTTTTCTTTTTTAACCGTCAACATACAAGTGTATGGAATATTGGTAGATTAGTCTTGGTACAGTGCCCTGCACCATTACCTGACCCATCTCACAAAGCAAAAAAGAGGCAAATGGGTCAGGTAATGCTGCTCACTGACTGTACCCGGTAGATTAATATAAAGGATTTAGACCTTGTTTTCAGTTAGCAGAATGTACGTTATGGGGACAACGGGAAATAAATTTAATCGCGTCCCGCTGTCCCCATGACCGGGATATGGCATACGGGGACAACGGGAATAAAGGGAAATTGTCATAGGCTATTTATAAAAAAATAACAGCTGTTCCATTACATTTTGACCGTGTAGGTAATTGCACTTATGAAGGAAACAGCTTTAGTTTTTATTTTTGGTGCCGATGAAAAATTTCTATGTGGGTGGGCTCAGCACGATGTATTGATTACGTGGTAAGCGTTTTCGGGTCGGTGTCCTTTCCACCGTGTACAAGTAAGACTGTAATAATACAGTAGGAATATTGTGGTCTAGTTCCTTGTCATCAATTCCTAGTCAACATAGGGTTGATCATGATGTTGGCGAGAGCGTTGCGTCGCTTGCGCCATGCGCCGGCGCCCTGTGCGTGGTATTGCAGCTGTCGGTACCAAGTGCGCGTGCGTGAGTTTTCTTCCGCCTGTAAAGAAGGTAAACATTATTTGTTGACTTCCCTGATTGTAAGGTAACTTTGAATACTATATGAAGTTCTTAAAAAGAACATCGGGCTACCAGGATGATGGATACCAATAATATCTTTTGATAGTACTAAGTATTCAGATGGATATCGACGTGAGTATTTGTTTTTCTTCAGATGTACAGCTCCTGCTGATAACCGACGAGATCATTCAAAGTTTTTTTTTTTGTTAGTCGCTCCACATTATGAATCTTGGCGCGTTTGTAAACATTGAAACTTGTGCCATAGATATAAATCACTTACGCTGAGCGCGTAGCAGTTCAAGGTAAACGGTTGAGTTTTCAATTCTTCTAGTCTATATTTCGTTCTATTTTAATTAAGTATAATTCCTAATGAAAATGTGCATTAACATTCACAAAATATTGACGTAATTTTATGTCACGTCTTTTGGAATTTCTATATTAAGTATCATCAAAATAAAATCTCACCTTAAAAATATAAGAATCCTTAGTAGTAATTTCATGTACTTCGAAGAAATGCTCGGGTTCATGGTCTGCAGCGACTACGCAGCGGTCCAAGAACAGTGGCTCCCTCTGTAGCGTGTACCGTCCTGCTTTCTCCCTCACTAGCAGCAGTGCTGCCTCTCTTACTCCACTGCGCGCGAAAAGTGCCTCTCCCTCTTTCTCTCTTGCTTCTCTGTCTCTCTGTTCACGTGTCTCTCGGATCTCGTTAGTTTTGTGAGTGATCGTTGGCTGTGGAATAAAGAACGGTTAAGAATATTATTCCTATAGTTTTGTGAATTGATAGTTTTTATCACGGATTATTTCTGTACAAATCTTTTCTTTTGCACGTTCACGTGAGAGGGCCATATCCAGTAATTTTATGACTATGTAACTTATTAAAAAACACGCGTATCCATAGACAAGCTCAAGTAATTACTGGTCTTTAAAATAATTACTTATGCAAACATTTTTATGCAATAAACAAGAAGTGGAACGAGATAAGGATCGTCGAAGAAAGCAAAGCTAAGAATTCTAACAGTAATAACTTCATTTCATTTAATTGCTTAAATGTAGAACTTAAATTGTATCTTAAATAATTACTTTAACTCAAGTAATCACTGACTTGTTTATACAAGGTGTTGTTTTGCATCCTCGTCAAATTCAAGGAGGTAACTATGCTAATGATTCTCGTCCCGAATCAATAATACAATGGGTAGGTATTTTTTTAAATTATCTTCTTTACGAAAATCGGTAAATGTGAACCACCCGTGTTTTAAACGCAGCTCGTTAGATCCTCGCCCTATAACCGCGCTTTCATACATACAAACAATCTCAAACGTTTACTCAATAATTTCTAATTCCCTAAACCACGTTAACGGGGTTATTCTGAAATACTGACAAACTTAACCAAAAACAAAACCGGCGTTTATTTGTAACTAACAAGGGACCTTAAATTGCTTATTTATGTCTTTTGTGTAATCCTCTTGAATTTTGACGAGGATGCAAAACAACACACCTTGTAGATACGGGGGTAATAGTGAAAGAAATAAAATGTCGAATGAAATAAACCTATGTTTACAATTGAAACTTTAACTATAACTTCATACATATTGTTTTACAACTCACTCACAAAATAAAAATCTGTGAAACTCACCTTTCCGTTAGTTACCAAAAGAGCGTTGATTGGCGTCAACTTGATGGTGCGTCCTTTCCGCCAGTTGTTGTCGTTGGGCTGGGTGAACAGCAGCTTACCCTCCATTGCGAACCTTATAAACAAGAGCATAAAGTCCAAAAATGATCAAGAGCCAACATAAGTGTTCGTAGGATTTTGCGTCATTTTATTTGTAGGAGGCACGTCAATTTGGTGGAATAAGGTCGATTGGGCTTCGCGTCACTTCAGACTGACTCGGCTTGTGTTATGGGTGCGTAAAAATCTTGCCTTATTAAAGGTTAAATCGGGTGTGCAATATACATGATGTAACGGAAAGGGTATATACATACTTAAGGGTGTGCTACAGACCATCAAACTGAACATGTTGCTCCATCAGACAAAAATCGTAATAGCGAAAAAAATATTAGCTGCCCAATACATTTGGGTCAAATAGGTATTGAAATGTTATAAGGAGCAGCAGATATTTTTTTCGTTATTACGATGTTTTTGTTCGATGGAGAAACATGTTCAGTTTGATGGTCTGTAGCACACCCTTAAGTATGTATATACCCTTTCCGGTACACCGTGTATATCCTGCCTTACCGAGATGTCGCAGTTTACACGAGCATTTTATTTTTACCTGAACGCGTAGGTGCAACCCTTTCGCCATTTTCGCAAATGGCATTCACGCCATGTCAAGTATCATTTTCCGTGTTGAATCAGACTAAAAATAGACTATCCTTTTTCCCTTTGAAAGTTGTAGTTAAGCTAGCTTTTGGGGAATGAAGAGTGTTTCAAGGGAATAAAAGGTATAAAAGGATTCTTCCTTTTATACCTTTCCTTTTATAGTTTGATTAGATTTTTCATCTGCGATTACAATATGCTTTTTAAACGTAAATATTATTATTACGAAAGCCCTAGCCTATATTAATACCAAATTTGACTACTTCCATAAGTATTAAAAAGCGACTATTTAAAACCTTCCTTGTTGGTTTAGTGATCTTGGGTTCCAATCCCGGGTCGGGAAAAGTATTATTGGGTTTTTCCATCAGGAATTTCTCAGTAGCAGCCACGGAGTTTAGATTCTTGCCCGGTTTATGACAATTAGCTCGCCCCCAATTACATGGAGCTTAAACATAACTGGAAAAATGTGGGTGTACTATTAGGTACACCTCTGCCTAATCCTTCGGGGAATACAGGCATGATGTCATGTCTATGTTTCTTTTGAAAACCCAAGTATACAAGGTGTAATGGACACCGACGCGAAAACGCTTATCACGTACTCAGTATATATTCTAACTAAAGTATATCATTCTCAGTATATTATTCTCATTAAATCATTCTCAGTACATCATTCTCAGTATATCATTCTCGGTATACCATTCTCAGTATATCATTCTCAGTATTTCATTCTCCGTATATCATTTTCAGTATATCATTCTCAGTATATCATTGTCAGTATATCATTCTCAGTATATCATTGTCAGTATATCATTGTCAGTATATCATTCTCGGTATATCATTCTCAGTATATCATTCTCCGTATATCATTTTCAGTATATCATTCGGTATATCATTGTCAGTATATCATTGTCAGTATATCATTGTCAGTATATCATTCTCAGTATATCATTCTCCGTATATCATTTTCAGTATATCATTCTCAGTATATCATTGTCAGTATATCATTCTCAGTATATCATTGTCAGTATATCATTCTCAATATATCATTCTCAGTATATCATTCTCAGTATATCATTCTCAGTATATCATTGTCAGTATATCATTCTCAGTATATCATTCTCAGTATATCATTGTCAGTATATCATTGTCAGTATATCATTCTCAGTATTATAATTCTTCCACATTGAATTTTTAATCGGAAAATTTAAGTAAAATCAGCTTTTACATACATTTTGACCGTGTAGGTATTGCACTTTTGTCGGAAACAGCATTTTTTTTTTTCCAGAATCATTATGTAGGTACTGAGTATACATGGTGAGCGTATTCGCGTTGGTGTCCCTTACCCCTCGTATTTATCATTTTGATTACACTAAAACACACACTTTTAAAGCCTACACATTTGCCTCTCACATCAAAACCACAGCCCAACACATCTGAAATGATTTCATCTCTAGCTTAATTCGCGAGCTGTTGGCAACATCGCAACGTATTACGGGATGTGACGTCACAACAACATTTCATGTTAGACTGTCGTGATAAATTCCGTACCAGCTAAAACATTAATTTCACTCCAGTGTATTACTTGCTAAATGAGATATATCTCTGGCATTCGTCCCGTTTTAATTAGCTTTATTTGCTGTGGTTTTGGAGATTATTAAACTTGGATTTGTAGAGAATGGTGTTTTAGGAAATGTGTTTGTGTTTGATTTGTTTGTAGGTAGGTTAACTTCCCAAGAAAACGAGGGTCTGGGATCTAGTGTTTTTTGGGGAAAACTGTAATACCTATCAGCAAACGGATATCCTAAGCTATTTCAGTTTGTCAATATTGAAAATTAACTTAAATTATCTGTCTCGTTGTTTCACAAGTATGTTTAAATCCATGCAATAGGGGTTCCTAAATGGTTGTATATTTTACCGGATGCAGCTGAATACCAGTGTTTTCAATGATGGTTATTTTTGCAAATAAGGTTTTTACAAACGGTTTTACATGTCGGCTTTTTAAAAAAAAACCAAATGTGGCCTGTTTTTCCTACCTGACTACTCTGACAAGAAACAGCAGAAACAGTCTATTTTAAGGTCCAGAAAATGAAGCCAATTCCTTAATTTTAAGTCTTCATTATTATTTTCAATAGCTTGTCTTTCACTATTAACCGTTTTCATTCACCAACACCTAATTGTCACAATAATTGTGCTCTGTATGGTGTCGGACGCAAAGAATAGCACCATCCCATATCTTCCCGTGGGTGTCGTAAGAGCCGACTAAGGGACTTGCCAGAGTATGGGCAGCAGCATTCTCTGTGCTTTTGTAACAACCGTACTGCGATCGCCAACCCACATGCCAAGCGTGGCGATTATGGCAAAACCCCCCATGTTATGTCAATGTGGCGAAACTTGGGGGAGGCCTATGTCCAGCAGTGGACGTCTTTCGGCTGAAATGATGATGATGAATTGTCACAATCAATTGTCAACGTTAGGTTCAGCGTCAAAAATTTTAATTTCAACATTGTGACATTCATAAGTTTAGCTTTGTATAAATGATAACTGCCATAGAGCTTGATTCAAAAACACCTAACCCAACCTTTACACCCTCAATTTTAGTACTTTCGGCGACTATTCATATTTTGATTATAGCCATAAAACAAACTATTCAGTTTACCCCAGCCGTAAGTAACAATGCAAGACCCATTAAACTAAGTTCAGTATTTTCAGAGTTGAGCGCAACAAAATTGCAAAAAACGGTTGCTTTACTCAAGCACAAAGTGATTTCTAATAGCACCTGAAATTGTTTTTCCTTCAACCTCTTCAGTATGATAAACCTGACTTTTTGTAAATTGTACATACATGTAAGGAAAATTATAGAATGTATTTTGTTTCTGAGTATAAGATCGTTTACGCCTTACGACATTTCATACAAACTTTCAAGTCCTATGTTCCGAAATGATTGGTCTAAAATAATTTTCGAAAAATAGTATTACAGCAAAAATTAGACCGATTATAATTTCTATCGAAACAATTTATTTCCAAATATCTATTTTTTTAAAAGACATTTCAAAAAAGTTTTTTTAGTAACAGTTTAGACCTATGTATCCTGCTTATGCATATTAAGTTTCATTAAAACTGGTTCCGTCATTTCGCAAAAGAAGGACTTGAAAGTTTGCATGAAATGTGGTTTTTGCATTAGACACAATTTGATTTTTGACTTTATTTGCAGTTCTGTTTCTACTGCTGGGGGGGGGAGTCTCCGGGCTGCTATTTTCCTGATTGAACAATATAATGTCACTGCCCGATCCGGGACTCGAACCCAAAATATCATAGTCGGCAGTAGCTCTTGCGTCTACTACACCAATGAGCAACTCATTGGAAAGAAAAGGCATAAAGCTATAAGGTTCAAAATCACTATAAAAAATCAATCCATTAAAATCAAATCACCCAATTCGATTGGAATGACAACATTGATTACTGTTTCAAAACCGTAACCCCTATTTAAATCTAGCGAATTGTAGCACATCCCCCTATAAACATTTTAGATCACATAAAACAGTGGAGTTTCGTGGCTTATAAACCCTTCTAATAACGCTTTTCCTGAGAACCATTAGGCCTCGTAAAAGTCTAACATTTAATTTTGTGGAACTTTCCAAAGGCTCTGCTAACTTTAACAGGTTACAAGAGCTGTATGGTGTCGGACGTAAATAATAGCACCATCCCATATCTTCCCGTGTGTGTCGTAAGAGGCGACTAAGGGATTTGCCAGAGAATGGGCAGCAGCGTTCTTTGTGCTTTTGTAACAACCGTACTGCGATCGCCAACCCGTCTGTCAAGCGTGGCGATTAGGGCAAAACCCCCCGAAAATGTCAATGTGGCTAAACTTGGGGGAGGCCTGTGTCTAGCAGTGGGCGTCATTTGGGCTGAAATGATGATGATGATGAAGAGCTGTCAATACCTTGTCAGCTCAATATCAAAACCGTGACTGCTGATTATGAGGTCCCGGATTCGATTCCCTGGTAGGGCAAGGGTTATTGGGTTTTTGCTACAGAAATTTCTCAGCCGCGGTGTCTGGATTTGTGCCTAGTGAATGGCAATAGCTCGCTCTTATTACATGGGACTTAAACATAACTAGCGAAATGTGGGTTTACTATGAGGTACACCTCTGCAAAACTCTTCGGGGATTACAGGTGTGGTGATATGTCATGGTCAGTATCCTATTTTTTTTACAATAGTGTACTGACACCAGTTGAACGCAATTTATAGGATAGTTGCACCATTAATCAATAATTCCAAGACACCTTCCCTAAAATAATATTTAATTTAGACCAGCTGGCCTACCATTACCTCTTAAAGCTGTATTGTTTTACTCTTATTCCAGTGTGGGAAAGAGACGGAACGATACAGGATGTCTAGCGCCATCTCTTTCCCACACTGGAAAAGTTGTAAAACAATAATGTTGTAAAACGTCATGGTAGGCCACCACTGATAACCCGATCAATTTTCAATTTTTTTTATTTTTTATTTATTAAAACTTTATGCACAAGTATAAAAAACACTGTACAAAGGCGGACTTAATGCCTTGGGCATTTACTTACTTACTTTTTACTTTTTTATTTACTGTAGTGTTCAATTTTTATTTGCTTAGAATCAACAGTAATGAGCAATGGTCATCGAGCTTATTAATGAGTAACGTAAGTGGGTTTCTATTGCCATACAAAAACTATGGTTCACCGCGTTTTAATAGCTCAAAAAAGAATGTCAATAACCTTATTTAGACATGTGGCATCTGTCGTAAGTCGTCGATTAACATATTCATTATCATTATCAGCCTGTAATGTTCCCACTGCTGGGATACAGGCCTCCAATCTATGAGAGGGAGTGGGCTGTAATTCACCACGCGGGCCCAGTGCGGGTTGGTAGATGTCACTGTCTTCGAATTTTTAGTTCTAAAACATGCCGGTTTCCTCACGATGTTTTCCTTCACCGTTTTTGAGAGCAGCGATGATGAAATAAATTACACAAAGTAATGCGCATGCCTGGGTTCGAACACACGGCTTACTGCTCGTAAGTCAGGGCTGCTACCATTGGGCCACCGCTTTTTTAACATATTATTTATTAAAATAAGCGTTTTGGTTTTAACCATTTTACAAGTATAATTACCATGTATTTGTGCAAAGTTATGTCGTAAAAGCCCTGTTGAATAGCACTTGTCGCTGTTAGTGCCACTAAAGCAACGATTATCAGCTTTATAGTGCAAGTAATAAGAGTTAAGAGGCGACAGTAAAAGTACGAAAGTGATTACTGGAAGATAATTTTTAATGGTGAGTTATGAGAAAACTTTTTCCAGTTTTATGGAACTGTTTTAAAGGTTGGAATTTTCTACATTCTTCCCTTCCTTTTCATCATCATCATCATTTCAGCCCAAAAAACGTCCACTGCTGGACATAGGCCTCCCCCAAGTGTCGGACATATTGACATTTTGGGCGTCATAATCGCCACGCTTGGCAGGCGGGTTGGCGATCGCAGTACGGTTGTTACAAAAGCACAGAGAATGCTGCTGCCCATTCTCTGGAAAATCACTTAGTCGCCTCTTACGACACCCACGGGAAGATATGGGATGGTGCTATTCTTTACGTCCGACACCATACAGAGCGAACCCTTCCTTTTACTTGAGTTTTATTATTATAAATAAATAGTAATAATTATTATTTATTTTCTCAACCCAAACATTACTGTGAACAGGAATTATTTAATCTAAGACACAGGTAAACATTTGTGAGAGACTGGTGCCCGAAATAGGCACACAATAACTGTGTTACGGTTAAAAGTAATCATGGATAACTTAGTATTCTACTAGCTGTCCCGCGCAACTTCGTCTGCGTCACAATTTCCCCGTTTTCGCAACATTTTTTATTGCTGCTCCACTCGTAAGCTATTCTATCTTTCAAGTTGGATCTAACTGCACACGGTGTGCTTTGATTCAAATCGGTTAAGTAGTTTCGGAGTTCATCCTGGACAAACAACGTAACGAGTTATTTCTATATATACATATATAGATTTGCAATTTGTGTATTAAATTTGTTTTTGCTTGCCTATCAAGAGTGTCTTTCAAAACTGCACATTTTAAGAGTTCCAATCTGCTTCAGTCTATGGACTAACGTAAACTAATATCATCACTTACCTAGTCTCGCAATAAGTTTCCTCAACGAAAAGAGGCATCTAAAATTTAATCAAAGTTTACAACGTAGACCATCAAATGGACCTGCGCCCCACAATGGATCTAGTAATGGGATCATTTGTACCATCCACCAATAGACCTAAATGTGCCGAGGCTACAATTTGCCGAAACATCTCCAATAGGACAAAGAGGCTAATGTTTATCTTTACGAAAAACATTTCCCTAAAAATCTTTGACATTTGCTAAAACATTTCTAGACGTTTCCATTGTTACGTAAGTGGTTGTTCAAGAAGACGGTGGACAATTTAAATCTCATAAAATATGGACGCGGTGATATCGCCATCGTAATGACATCGTGTGATAGGCGAAATTTCGCTAAGTAGTAATTTTCTAAATGTCTCAATTATCTGTCAAGCTGATTTTATGAATAAACTGCTGAGGGGAGCAAAAATTGGTCGTTGTTGTTAGGAAAATAAATTAAGATTTATTTTGTCATCACCGTTAAAATATCGAAACGAGTCCTGGAGTCGAGACCATGAGGCAAGCGTAGGATGCACGCGAGAAAAATTGAAAACCATTATTATGTGGCTAGGACAGACTAGATCCGGATAACAGAAAGCAAGGTGTAGTGGCACAGCTAAGTTCTATGATCAGCAGTGGACTACAAATTATAGACAAAGACGATGGTAAAATATCACACAAAATGTTCTACACTGATCATCTCACAGTTTTGTAAACAATTATCATCCACCCACCTGGCATCATCATGATTCCAGTCCAGTATATCCACAGCCATCTTCCTCAGCTTGATATCAGCCACATGGAGGTCGTGCGCAGTTCTTCGTGCAACTGCGAGTCGTCTCCACAGCGGTACGTCTCTCGCCGCAGCGGCAGCGGCTGCGGCTGCCGTGTTGATTTCTTCGAGCCTGCATTCTACGCAACGTTGGGCAGACTTCACGTCTTCCCGTTCGGTTGCACAGGCGGCTGTGGCCCGATACAGCCGGGAGAGAAGGAGGGGATATTTTGTCACGCGTTGTACTGGCACCTGGAATTTAGTAAGTTCAACTTTGTTATATAAGTTTCCACTACATGTAGTGAAGTAAGGAAGGATGATATGGCAAGAAAGATTTTTTTTTAAATATCTCAAACGTTTCTGGACTCAGAACTCTGTTTTAATTCGTAGGAGCGTGGACAGTCTACGAGCCAGGTGGATCGAGAGAAGGTTTTTCAAATTTGTAGGCGAAGTTGGTTGCCGGAGCCACCAGACTGAGTAAAGTGGCGGGAATGGAAAAAGACACTTACCATGAGAAATGAGTTTAGATTCATCCTCCTCAAAACGGTGTTTTCCATCTGCGAGACGCGCAAGAATATCCTCAGGAGTTCCTTCTCCTTCTCAAGACCAGCTAGCAGAAGGGCAGCACCAGCTTGCTTCACGCAGTAAGACTGGAACGCTGTCAGCATGCCTGAACACTCCAGCAGGATTTTTCCAACGTTCACAGTCAAGAGATCCTAGAAAACAAAAAATAATTAAAGAAGAAGAGAAATATTAAGTAAGGTAAGTTCTCTTTTAGGATTGCTATGGACAGATTGCGGACCAACTCTGGACACTGGAGTGTCCAGAATCTTAATAAACTGCCACCCTTAATTAGCTAGCAAATAAGTGAACAAATCAGGACGTTTATCTTATTACCTCATCTCCTTGATCCACCGCGATTTCAAGTCCGTCTCTTAACTTCTCACCCAGAACTTGGTTGTTCTCAATAAGCTCTTCAACATTCAAGAAAATGGCGCTGAGTTGTTCCTGGTTAAGTAGACCAGCTACCAACATCGGTTTGTAAAACTCTTCTAGAATGATTTGCAAATCTCTGCCATATTTTTCTTCAGTTTCTACTATTTCTGTAATAATTTCTTTCCTTTCTGCTCTTTTCTTGGCACACTTTCTGCATACTAATGGAGCGTATAAGGAACCTAAAATATTATAGATAATATTAATATAAAGCCTTGCTAAAGAAAACATTAATGCAACAGAATTATGCCTTACCTTTCTCTGTTATTTGAGCTTCCACAGCAGTGTCACAATCTTCACAGAGATGTATGGGCGTATCCTTATCGTGTATCATGTTACAAGGAGATGTTTTACCTTGAAGTCTACTTCTTGAAGACTTACTTGTCTCCGAACCAACGCCGGAATCATTTCTTTCAATTTCAGCCGATGTCTTTTTACATATAACGGCTTTCTCCAATGTCTCATGATTAATTATAAGCGAGTTATCTTCACTTGAATCCGAAGCGTTTGATAACTGACTCGTGTTACTACTATGATGTGTATCAATTATTTCACTGTTATTAGTTTTGTCTTTTGATTCTTCCAACATATTCGATGAATTATTATGAGTAGCATAACTAGTTATGTAAGTTTCTTCATCATCAATGCCTCTTTCTTTAGCATCTACCAAGTACGACAAAATGTCGTACTTTGACGCACCTTCAAATATAGAACGTGATCCACTTCGCTTCTCATCGTCTAAAATCATTAAAGAATTCGGGGGCGGGTTAACGGGTAAAGGCGGTGGCATATCTCCGATTTCTTCGTATATAGGGTCACTGTTCAAACGAATCGATTCGTAATGATGATCATCGTCGGTATTATTTGAAATTTCAATATCACACAACGCGGCATCAACCAACATTTGATAAAATTTCGATCTCGTTGAATTCGTATCGTCTTCGGTAGACAACTCACTCGCCGAAGCATTATAGCAGTCCGACATTGGCTCGAGATCAGAAAAAACTCCCATAGCACCGCTCTCATACTCCATACTTTCATAGGGAGCAGAGCAGCTATTATCTTCATTCTCTTGGCAGACGGATGAGTCGATTATATTTTGTTTATTCGACGCATCGTCTTTGGCACTATTCTCATTCTTTGGTTTCACTTCCTCTTTCTTGTCTCCCTCCTTGACACTTTCTTCTTTCAAATTTTTCAACGAACTTTCTATGAGCTTTTCAATAGTTATTTCACTGCTGTCTGTCCCTTCTGAGTTCTTAGTTTCTTGGAGTTTTATCAAAGAGTTTTCTATTAACTTTTTAACCAGATCTGAATCCAAACCTTCGGCAAGATGAGCAAAGAAAGGATCATCGAAAAGTTTGGTGACAACATTACCGTTATTTGGTTGAATATCAGGACTTTGTTGGCAATCAGAAAATTCTTCCTTTTTACCACAGACGTGTGGAATTAAATTTCTTCTCACTGCTTCAACGGGATCGTTTAGTATTGAAGATAGATCATTTGAAGTGTTCTGATCTCGGGAGCCATAAGAATCATTTTTGTTTCTCTCGGAATAATATTCTTCATAAGTGTTTGCTTCTAAATTCTTTTCAGCTTGTTGAGAAAGTACAGCACCTATATATATCTGGCTTTTAGATTTTTTCACTTCTTTTTGTGGAGTTCCAACACTTATTGTAACGGTGGTACCTGTCTGGTAGGTATTACACGTGTTTCCATAATCATCATTGACGACCACAGAGGATAAATAAATAGGTGTATCACTGCTCACATTCATAGTTGAGTAGCACTCGTTACCATTAATTTGTATGGACGTTTTTCTCGGCTCATTTTCTGAGGACCTCAAAATACCTGAAGCAGATTTTGGCTCATCAGTATCTGAATCGAATTGCTTTACTCGTAATATAGTTTTTTGTTCGTAGTCATTAGCATCTGACCATTCGTCACTAGTGGAGCTAGAAGAGTTGTTACGAACAAAGCGTGTTTTTACATAATTATGCTTCTTAGATTTTGTTCGTTCCTTCGATTTGAACCGAGGTGGTGGTTCAGGTGATTCTGATATTCCACGACGTAAATTGGTCAGAATTGTTCGTGTAATATCACTACTGTCACTTAGGTTTCCAGATTCAATATTATCATTGTATTGAATCGTTGTCGCTGGCGAAGTTACTTCTGGAGT
Organism: Cerastis rubricosa; assembly: GCA_949152445.1. NCBI lineage: Eukaryota > Metazoa > Arthropoda > Insecta > Lepidoptera > Noctuidae > Cerastis > Cerastis rubricosa. The sequence goes on along the minus strand of OX424542.1, from coordinate 7,015,746 downwards.
CACCTGTGGCTGGCTAATCACATAATGATTAGGGCTGCTTATTTCATTTTCTATGACAGATGTCAGAAACACTTGGCTTGTGTGTCCATGTTTACTTTTTGGTCGCAAAGCCATCGTGTCTAAAAACTTCGCTGGTGCTATTGATATAGTTGGTGGGATACGTTCAGATTCAGACCGACGCAGCACCGGTATTCGTGGAATGTTGTTATCTGAAAATTAAAAATAAATCAATCAAAACATAAATAGTTCAAATATAAATAATAAATATTATATTTTTAAAAAACACTAGTCGATGCCAGTTTCGGCCTTACCTTCTTTATTGATATTGTTTACAATTTCAACGTTTGTAGCTTCCTGCGTAACTTCTGTAGCTGGCTCCGTAATTTCTTCTACGAGAGTTTCAAATGTATTATCATTCATTTGTACATGTTCATAAACTTCATTATCGTTTTGTGTAACAGTTTGGCTAATCAATTCCGATAACTTCGCACACGATTCGTCCAAGCTATGGCTTACAATGTCACCTTCGGCTACTACATCTTCTTCAGTTTCAATACTTGAAGTCAGCACTTCAGCAGGTACTTCTTTCACGGTATTTTGTTCAAGATTAAACTCTGCAGTATATATAACTTTGGTTTCTTCATTTTCAACCAAGAACTGAACACGCTTCCTATTTAGCATGTTATGAGAATTGAAAGCCACCTTGTCTTTAGGTTTAGGAAGGTAAAACAAGGATGTGTTAACTCGTTTGTTATCAGAAGTTTCATTTGAAGATTCCGATTTTGAAGTATTGGTAGATTCAACGGTATCATAATTTCTTGGCTTTTTCAAAATAGATTTTATGGTATCCGTATTCTGATTTTTCAGCTTTGAGTTACGAGAATGATTATCCGGTTTCCGGTTTGAACTCCTTTCTGTGAATCTTTGATTATCACTCTCACTGTCATCGTCATTTTTGATGTTTCTTATCCTTCTCGGTGGTCGTTTCGGAGAAACACTTTTTTGTTTTGCACGGTTTGATGTTGATATACTTAATATTTTCTTACTCGTACTCTTACTCACTGATGCTGATTTCTTATTTTCATTCTTAATATTTGGCAATGACAAAGTGGGGGATATCTCTTGAGATTTTGATTCATAGGATTTGAGATCATAGTCAACGGGATCATATACGTCGTCTATATTATTTGATTTCGAGTCGTCAGAAACTCTTATTCTTTGACCACTGATAGCTTTCACACTTGAATCTGATTTAGATTTATTTAAAGAATGTAAGTTTTTATTTTTCATAGATTCTTGAAATACGTGTCCAAAATCGTCATCAAATTCAATTTCGACTAAAGATTTGGAAGTGCCATTTGATTTCACTAAGTCATAGGGATTGATGTCACACGACAATATTGACTTCTTTGAGTCATTACTAGTGTTAGCTTCCTCTTCAACCCATATCTCGTTTACTCGACTCACAGATTTACTTCTGTTTTTACGAAGTGTATCTGGGCTTGTTGGCTTTTTAGTCTTCACTCTGCATGGACTTATACTTTTAGCTCGTAATCGTGTTGTTGAGAACTGGCTTCCTATACGAGCTTCATGTGGAGGTGCCAGTCTGTTCCTTCTCATCAAATCATAAGGGTCCGTATCTCCATTAGCTTTAAGAATAGTAGGACGTGCCTTCGATCCTTGTACTCTAACTGTCCCAGCTCTCAGCAAGCCAGATTCACGGCTAAGTTGAGGACCTCTAACCGTACCTCCGACCAACAGTTGCGGGCTATCAGCTATAGTTAATGGCAAACGAGATCCCTTGCATTTCTTACAAATACTGACTTTGGTTGAGCTGGTTTTCTTTGTACCATTCAGGTACTCAGGACAGGAACATAGTATGACAGCATAGTTGTGTGGAGTAGGTTTTTGAGGCGTGCTTATAAGAACAGGACCAGAGACGTCTGGGTAAGCGGAGAAGACGCTAGGTCGCATAGGTGGGGTTTGGGTCCTTACGGACCCATAGAGCCAGGTCTCAGCGTACTTCATTGATTTAGAAAGTGCTGAACCTCCTGGCCCACTGATGGTTCCGTACATGTACGGGCTTTCTGGAGACTTTTCTGATGTCTTGGAGCTTCCTGATGTGTTCAGCTTCAACTTCGATGACCATTTCTTTGGCCGCGTATTCTCTGTCGTATCGTATATCTGGAATAGAATAGAAAAATATAATTAGTTTTTATTGAGTCGTTATTACTTCGCATCTTTCAAGTCAAGAACAATCCACAAAAGTCGATTGAATAAATTGTTTTTACCATACAAAAAATGGCCGTTGAATGAAATTCGAAATACTTCTATTTCAAAACCAATATACCACAGAATACTCTTGAATAAGAATAGAAATGGAAATAGAACGTATCACAATAGGAACAAAATATCTAGTTCCACTTCACAAACGGGCCTCCAAATAATTGCTATAGTAGCTGCGTGTTTTACAACAATACCATTGATATTTTAGGCTCAGGAAACGTGAAATATAACAAATGGAAATAGAAAGAGGCGGAGGTACTCGTATACCCATTTTATTGTTTTGTTCTAATTTATTGTTGTCTACTGGCTATCTAGATTCGTTCATAGGTGTCATTCTAATTTATATTACATGATTTTTTGAGCTTAGATCCCTTATATTTTTCCTTTATGAAACAGTAATAGAAATGATCATAATGTCACACTTTTTAAACAGGTTTCTTAATTTTTTGTAGTAGGTAAATTTCCTTTTTGTGCCACGGTGTCTTTTCCACCGTGTACATAGTTACAAGATTGGAATATTTATTAATTCTAGACCATCAGCTATCTCTCACAGCATAACAACTACCAGATTACTTAGCACGTTTTTCAAAACTTTTGCTCATAAATATCGTCTTCATCCAAAGGCATTTTGTTGACTAACTCTGCAAAGCTAAGAGCTTTTTCATGCAAATATTTTTAGCTTATTTACAAAGTCGAATCGATACTTGACAGTTAAAGCCTGTTATAGATAGGACCATTACAATTTGTCATATAACTTTCTAAGCAAGCTTAAAATATTTATGAAAACCAGTTTTTGTGTGAAGTATTTTAGTTTTTTTTGTAAATATTTGAAAAAACATAATCTTATTTTTATGTTCTTCCTTTTGTTTATATAGGGATTGAATAATAGGCGTCTAAGTATGTTTCATGCATTGTTTGCCTTTTGCTTCATAGGAACTTTAAGAGCGTTTACACCTTACGGCATTTCATACAAACTATCAAGTCCTTATTTTCCTAAATGACTTAACCGATTTTAATGAACCTTAATACACATAAGCAAGATACATAGGTCTTACAAGTTACTAAAAAAAAATTTCGATATATCTTTTACAAAAAAAGATACTTGGAAATTTCTGTTTCTCTAGATCATTTATAATCGGTCTAATTTAGCTGTAACACTATTTTTCGAAAATGTTTTAGTTACTTTTTAGATCTATGTATCCTGCTTATAGGTATGAAGTTTCATTAAAATCGGTTCAAGCATTTCGGAAAATAAGGACTTGAAATTTTGTATGAAATGTCGTAAGGCGTAAACCTTAAAATACCATTGCAAGAGTCTATACATTCTTCAATCACAATGGAAACCAATACTTTGAACTCATAGAAACAGCATTGTTTAGTATTTAAAAACTCTTTATTGCCATTAAAATGGTTGATTTAGGCGTCCTCTCCTCAAAAAAGGTATCATAAAAAAAACCCAATACTTTAAAAATACTAAGTAGTCCATACGTAATGTTTTACTTATTCAAGAGGCAGTAGGTATAAACAAAAATTTGAAAGTACCTAAACCAAGGTACAAGTTAATAACGTTAAAAGTATTCGGAACACAGTACGGTCGGGGTAAAAAAAACTCACTATCTACCTAAAAATGAAAACCCAATATTTCTAGTATGACCTCGAGTTCACCTTTCCGAATAGAATCCTAATTATCTCGTGACTCCAAAATCAAATGCTAATTAACTAAAAAAAAACTCTATCCGTTCGCTTGAGAGAGTGTTTTCATTACTCGTTTAAATGAGCCGATGCTTTCGAAAGGTTAATTGTCCACTTTAAGTTAAGTTAGACGAATTTTCTGCGACATTGTGACTACGCACTCTGTTTTCTGCTTTCTTGTTAAACATTGTTTGGGATTTGTTTATTTTTGTGATTTCTTAATCTGGGACTAATTGCAACTATTATTCGACTCTGACGATAGTCTTTTATTTTTGTGGAATCGTATTGGATTAATGAATGAGGACATAATACTGGACGGAATGTGTGAAGGATGATATGGCAAGAAAGGAAGTATATGAAGAGATCCAGTAATAGAGAAGTATGGAAGAAGAAGACATGATTGCACCGACCAAGGGAGCAAGGCACAAGGGTAAAAGAATGAGGATTAAATACGGTGGTTCGAAATTCAAGAACCCATAAATGAAAGGCGTAGCACTGCTGATAGACGAGTAGCACTTGTTTTCAAAGTATTTCATGACTTTACAACGAGTTAAAACGTAACGCTTTTCGAAAGCTAATGTCAGTGCCATACATCTTTCATCTCTATCACGTAACTTTGTCGAAACCCCCTCAGGTAGTAACATCTTAGCAACGTTTAAAAATTGAGACCCAAACAATAAGGTAAGTATAAAAAAAAATACTACTTATTTTTAAGAATCCATTTTATTTCTCCTGCGATGGCGTCATTTTACTTTGTTTGAAAACGTAAAGAAAAACATTTTCCTCGCATCAGTTCAACTTGATTTCCAACTGTTTCATGTTTTCAGAAAGTAGTTACATTTGGTAACGAAAATACTAAAAACTCTTTCAAGGATAGCTTTCGCGAATAACATTCCTTTCAAATTTTTTTCTTAGGTTAGTCTAGTCTACAAATTCAATTTTCTTAGGAACAAAAATCTATTTTTGAATGTTTGCTTCAGAGTGAGGCAAGAAACCCGAATATGACTAGAAAATATGTGTGTTATGAGAAAACTCTTATTTTCTGAGAGTTAGAGAGCAGTGGGTATTCTCTGACGTCTAATAAACCTTATAAATAACATCTTGATGTACTTAATATACGTTTTTGTAGAATGATTCCCTATCACATAGACGATTTTGTATGGATCGACTCGAAGGCGGATACTTTAAAGCTGGGTGCGAAATTATAAAAAAAAAGGATTTTCTTTGATGGTTTTCCAGGCTGATTCATAAGTAGCAAATAGTGGTGGTAGTACTAGTTCGTAAGTAGTGGTTCTTTAAGTTTTTTTTTTTACTTTCAAATGATAATTTCATTACTGAAATACGATGTAAAGAAAGGCATTTAAAACTACTAATGGTTTTATTCTGTAGTGTAAACGAAAATGTTCTAAAAATTCTGTTTGTTAATTAATTAAACACAATATTTGTTACCGTTTTCTTTCAGGACACTTGACGCGTTGGAATACGCATGGAACCGGAAAATCGCGTTGCGATTGATACACATGAAGTTTAATGATAACATTTTTATGATTTTTTGTTCTGTATGGTGTCAGACGTAAAGAATAGCACCATCCCATTTCTTCCCGTGGGTGTCGTAAGAGGCGACTAAGGGACTTGCCAGAGAATGGGCAGCAGCGTTTTCTGTGCATTAGGAACAACCATACTGCGATCGACAACCCGCCTGCCAAGCGTGGCGATTATGGCAAAACCCCCCCCAAAATGTCAATGTGGCGACACTTGGGGGAGGGCTATGTCCAGCAGTGGACGTCTTTTGGGCTGAAATGATGATGATTTTTATGATTTTTGTTATTATCAAGAAAACACTTCGAACCCTGCATCAAAACCGATTGTGAACTATAAAGTAGATACTTAACTATTTCAAGAGAAAATTAGAAACTAATAAATTAGTGATGGCACTCCAAATCGTTCAATAAAGTTTTATTATATTAAAATTTTAAGAGCCCTACAGTAGGATTTCAAAGCTAAAATAATCAATTTGTTTCTTAATTGAATTCCTTTAGCATAATTCTTTAAGAATATTCATTGGTTTGAGAATATTGAATATCATTTGAATCTTAACCTTTTTAATATTCGTAGTTCATTTAAAGGTCATTCTTGGTAACATTTCTAAACACATAAACACATCTAGTTTTTTTTTTTTTTTGTTCCTACATTTGTAGTCGATTTGATGCCTACACAACTGAAATCCTAAACAAACTGACAATCAGAGCACTTAAAATTTCCGGTTTGGCAGAATCATAATAGAAAAATTCGTAAAATGATCACAGACGCAGTTATAATATGAATTGCCACTTTGTGACTGTTCGGGCGCCGTCGGCTATCTTCGTAAGACTTCGGCCGGTTGTGCGGGCGACGACGGCGCTGGCAGCTGCGCGGGGATACGGGAGCCTTGCGTCACTTCATTAAACTGCTTTTCATTTAAAGTCCAAGATAACACACTAACAGTGACCATTATACGAATTGTAACGTAATTCTTATCTCTAACTATACTAAAATGATTCTGCTAAAATGACAATTAAGGCCTATATGAGACTGACATTACCAAAAGTTACCATTTGGTACATTTAAAAGTCGTTGCAGAATACAAAACGCTTTGAAAACTATTGCAACTTATCGAGGCCCTAAGCTCTTTCTGTAAAACATTTTGAAAAGTAAGTAAATGCTATTAAAAAACGTTACTGCCCACATGAACAATCGACAAGATTAAGCCAACTAGCACAACGCATTAGGGTGTCCACGTTGTAGGCTCGCAAATCCGATTGTCCTGCTCCTAATTACGAGTCCCGGACTAAGCCGACGCGTGCTTTGTGAGGTGACCACACGGGACCGCTGTGCTGGACAGTTTGATTTCGCATACCTTTGGCTTTTGATTTGTCAATTCGATCATCGACAGATTGGACTTAATGGTTGGCTTTTAATATAATGCCTCAATCGAGGGGACAGGACTGAAGCATATTCCTTTTTATGACAGTTCAATCTAGCTTCGCTGGAAGGGTTTCGATCCTGTTAGGAAAGTACCATAACATAACATAAAATCACGCTTGTAATCCCCGAAGGGATGGGCTGATGTGTACCTAATATTTTAGTACACCCACAGTTCGCCAGTTATGTTTAGGTCCCATGTAATAGTGGGCGAGCCTATTGCCGTTAACCGGGCACAAACGCAGACTTCGTGGCGGCTACTGAGAAATTCCTATTGGAAAAACCCAATACTTTTCCCGATCTGTGAATCAAACTCAGGACCTCATATCCAGCAGTCGCGCTTGCGACTCCTGGACCAACGAGCCAGTCAAAAGAAAGAAACGAAGAAAACTTAAAAAGAAAATGTTTTTTTGCATCCTCGTCAATATTCAGGAGGTGTAAGAAAAGACATAAATCTATATATATGTATATATATATATATAAATTACGTGTCACGTTGTTTGTCGGGGATGGACTCCTAAACTACTAAACCGATTTTAATCAAATTTGCACACCGTCTGCAGTTTGATCCAACTTGAAAGATAGGATAGCTTACATCTCAATTTATAGTCACAATATTATTTTGTTGCAAATTAAGTCAAAATTATCTGTTTGCTCCAAATGATTCTAACAGATGGCAGTATCTGTTGACTGGATTGAGTAATTATTCAATAGATGCGCGATGCGCTGTATAGGAGCGGAGGGAAAACGGAAAAAATGTGACGCAGACGAAGTTGGGCGGGATAGATAGTAATCAATATAAATTACGGTTCCTAGTTAGTTATTAATGAACGATGCTTTTTTTGTTGATTAAATTTGTCAGTATTTCAGAGTAACACCCTCAACGTGGTTTAGGCAATAAGAAATGATCGAATAAACGTTTTAGATTGTTTGTATGTGTGAAAGCTCGGTTATAGGGCGAGGTTCGGACAGGCTGCGTTTGAAACACGGGAGGTTCACATCACACTTACCGCGTTTTGTAAATAAAAAAAAATAAAAATCCAACTCTATTTTATAATTGATTCGGGTCGAGAATCCTTAGCAGAGCTCCTTAAATTTGACGAGATTGCAAAAAAACAGCTTTTATAACGGTAACTTTAAAAAACTTTTACAACACAACAGGATAATTAACCCGTCCCCTGCCATCTGTCACCTAGTAATAGTCACCCGCATCGCTTACTTTGAAAGGGTTTAGTCCCGGTTATCGTAAACAAGCTATATTGTTAGTCTAAATAGTGCAGTTAGGAGGCGTTGCGTGGTTTTCAATTTACTGTAACAATAGGCTACACGGATACTCCCTTGATTTGAATAATCGATCGGGGGATCGCGGTTTGGGCAGAGATAGAGGATAAAATTTTAGTATTTTCGGACCATCGGTGATCGGGGGTGGATAACTATTGGATAGGGATAGCTTTTAAAACAGTAAAAAGTTATCAGGGATATAAAATTGACTTACCTACAAGATGACTTTTTAAAATTATTCATCATCAGCAGCCTATTAATGTTCCCACTGCTGGGATACAGGCCTCCTCTCAATGAGAGGGAGTGGGTTGTAATCCACCACGCTGGCCCAGTGCGGGTTGGTAGATGTCACATGTCTTTGATTTTTCTAGGACATGCCGGTTTCCTCACGATGTTTTCCGTCACCGTTTTGAGAGCAAAAAATAAAATTAAAATGATTAATAAGCATTTTTATCAAATTTAAAAATAATATGTTAAAGGTCAATTGTTTTGTGAAGTTCTGTGAACGCGTGGAAATAAATTAATCGATATCTTGATTAAATTATACCCAGAAACCATATAAAGTAAAATAAGTAAAGCAATCAAATAATTTCTTCATAAGGACAAAACCACAGCTTAAGATAAAAGTATCTCATCTTAGCCGGCAGTCGGGTAACAATCAATACAACAACTTTCGCAAACTTTTAACGGCATTTACAGCCTATGCAGTATTTCGGTGCGCTTGCGCAAGTAGCAGTCACGATCAATTACTTATTGTTCGGGTAACAGAGCAGTGTGCAACTGTTGGGCGACTTTCTACTGCAAAGTTTATAAATGTTACTAAATGCTCGAAGGATTTTATTCAAAATAGTAGTCGTTGCAGAATGCTTTATTAGGCATGGTTTATGATAAAGAATGGTCAGATTATAATTTGTGTCAAGTAATAATGTAGGTACTTGTCGTAAGAAAGCTTGATAAAACGCTCAGATACCCTTACTGGAAAGTTATGACTATAGAAGCTTAGTGCACTAGATGTGAACCAAGACATTACTCTAATAACAATTATCTCTTTACTGAGCAAAATATCATTTGGCTAGATCTATCTCAATCCACCCATAGGGATCCTGGCAACTGAATAAAAACAAATGAAAGAATGGAGAAGGTCTACCTCCTACACAATTCTGCAATTGCAGATAAGACCAGCTAGAGGGGTATGATGAACAGGGTACAAAGTTCTTCATCCCAAAAAAAAGAAATACACAATAGGAGAATATATACAAAAGAAAGGTTCCTCCGATCAGGCGGATGTTGTCTGGTGAGCCCGATGTTTTTCTATATACAACTTGTAACACAAGGTGTGCTACAGACCATTAAACTGAACATGTTTCTTCATCGGACAAACGCGAAACAGCGAAAGAAAAATCTGTTGCTCCATACAAAATTTAAATATCTATTCGACCCAAATGTATGGGGCAGCTGATATTTTTTTCGCTATTACTATGTTTGATGTTACTTAGTTTTTCAACTATGTCTGTCATAGATGGCGCTGTAGTACTTTTTTGTCCTATGTTACTGTAGTACTTCTTGTGGTGACGCTACAAACCCAGAAAACAACCAAACTTCGTACCCACAAACACGCACACAAACACACAGTCACATTAATCCTTACTCAAGTGTGGTTTGTAACCGGCGGCCGAACTTATGACACGCGGGGTTGCGATAGTCGTGGATAGAATCCGGCAACTGGGTCTCGAGGTGGCATTGCACAAGTCCGAGGCCATGTGCTTTCATGGGCCTCGGAATGCGCCACCGTCGGGATCCATACTGACGGTAGGAGGGGTTCCCATCGGCGTCGAGTCGACGCTGAGGTACCTAGGGCTTGTCCTCGACAGCCGGTGGAACTTCGTGGAGCATTTCCGACGTTTGGCCCCCAAACTGGAACGGGCAGGGGCTGCGTTCAAGCGGCTCTTGCCCAACCTGGGGGGTCCAAACGCCTCCTGCCGCAGGCTCTACGCGGGGGTCGTGCGGTCCATGGCCCTTTATGGGGCCCCGGTGTGGGCGCGTTCTCTGAGGCGGCGAGCCGCCCATTACCTGAACGCGCCCCAGAAGGTGGTAGCCGTAAGGCTGATCCGGGGGTACCGCACGATCTCCGGCGAGGCGGCGAGCCTCTTGGCCGGATTGCCGCCATGGGATCTGGAGGCGATAGTCCTCGCGTGCCTGCACGAATGGCGCGCGGAGGCACTACGCCGGGGGGAAACTCCGCTGCCGCGGCAAATTGTCGCTCAGCGGACAGACCTCCGGCGCGATCTCATGGCGACATGGAGAGAGCGACTGTCGCAACCCCGTGCAGGGCACGCCACAATAGTGGCGATAAGTCCCCTCTTTGAGGAGTGGCTAGAGAGGCGCCACGGCGCCCTCACCTTCCGCCTGACGCAGGTCCTCACCGGACACGGTTGTTTCGGGAGGTTCCTGCACCGAATTGGGCGGGAGGAAACGCCCGGGTGTCACCACTGCGAGGATCGGCCGGAGGACACGGTGGAGCACACTGTGGAGCTATGCCCCGCTTGGGCTGAGCACCGCCGTGTCCTCGTAGCGGCGATTGGCGGCGGCGACCTCTCGCGTCCGGCCCTGGTTCAATCCATGGTCCGGAGCGAGAGGGAATGGGAAGCCGTCGCCTCCTTCTGCGAAGCAGTCATGCTAGCGAAGGAGGTGGCGGAACGTGAGAGGGAGAGAACCTCACGTCCCAGCCGCCGCGGGAGACGCCCCGGGCGTCGGGGGGCAACCAGTGGCCCCCGGCCACCGTAGGCGCGGGCCTGTGGACGGTGAGTAATGGGCTAGCTCACCGTCCGTCCGTCTTATGACGACAGACCGTGCCGACGGCGCGTTCGTGTTCCACGCGCGCCTCAAGGAGATGTCAGCAAATCGGAAGGGGTCCGAGAGGGCCGATGCCTGCCAGGGCTGCGGGTTGTTCGAAAGAGATACCGTGCCCCTGGAACGCAAAGGGCTAAGAAGGAACATGGATGGGTTTTAGTCAGTACAAGTCTGACACTCCCTTCCGCTCCGCCCAGAGCGGAAGAAGTCATTTGATGATTTCCCATCCGAAAAAAAAAAAAAAAAAAGTGTGGTTTGTAACTCAAAACTAAAGGGATTGTATGACATTCGCACGGACATTCAACACCCGGCCTTCCCACGTAACCTAGTTAGTACTGGAGAGACCTAGCACTGAGCGGTGTGGGGTTACCAAGTAATGATATAGAGGAGAAGTACGGCTTGTAAAGGAGATAAGTAACTAAGTTCTCATACTACTTATCTTCTTTTCAAGCTGTTCGTCTATTTGTATGTAATTTGAAGAATTTGGAGGATTTTGACTTGCGAGATTATTTGAAGAAAGAAAGAAATATGTTTTAATAATTTTATAGATAAACTTTTTAAATTACTACTACTATTACTATTTTACTTATTCAACAGATCACAGGATTATCACCCAAAACTATTAAAAGTCAAGGACAGTTTAAATTTATGGAGATCTAAAAGTCGCTTTTTTATCTGGTGTACCCTACTTTAAAGTTTAATAACACATGCTCAAACTGTATGGAACAGCTGTTTTTTTCAAGTGCAATGGGAATAAAAACAGCTTGAACTAACTAACTAGATGAAAGCTTAAATATAATTCTATTTAAGAGCGGTTAAGCCGCACGGGATTTCATACAAACTTTGACTGAACCGATTTTAATGATACTTCATACGCATAAGCAGTATACAGAGGTCTAAACAGTGACTAAAAACATTTTCAAATTTCTTTTGACAAAAAGTTAATTGGAATTTTGTGTTTCTATAGATAATATACAATCGGTCTAATTTAGCTGTGTAACTATTTTTTTAGACCTATGTATCCTGCTTATGCCATTTCGGAAAATAAGATCGTGAAAGTTTGTATAAAATTTCGTAAGGTGTAAACGCACTTAAGCAGTCATCTAGAGCTCGCTATCGTGTCGTGTTGTGAAAATAGCATTAGCGTGGAACTCATTCCTAAAGGTTATTAGTTGCTACAACCCACTTCTGTTTTGGCAGACTCAATATTACCGAACTTATATATCCATAAAAACTTTTAATTATGTCTGTCTCTCGCCCCCAATTAATAAGTATCCAATAACATGGCAACAACTTGTTAACAGGGTTGCCCTACCAGAAAATAATCCAATTAAGCAAAAATATCTGAATCATGTTCCTGTAAAAATCTAAATATTTTTTATGGTTGTTGTATAAAAATATATAAAGGATATTTTTAATGATCTATTGAATTAATAATAACTACCGTCCGTGTTTTGTTAGAAATTCGTGTAAATAGACCAGGTTTTTCAGGAGAAAAACCTACGAATCATTAGCAATGGAGCTTTTCAGTCGACCTTACATTATAAACAGACAAAAATGTGGGTGTATCTATAGTACGAATAAATCCGTATTACCCGTTAGGTATTTTGAAGTCCCACCCAATAGAAGGCGTACAATTTATTTTTATTTTATTAATACTAGTTTAAAAAGATAATATTGAGGTACTAACACCATAACTTACTGACCATCAGACTACCAACTCTATAGCGAACTAAGGAAAACCTCATGCTCGAAATAAAATCAACAACGCCTGCGCTGAAACTTTCATTTCACACAAAGCATTTAATATAAATAGAAACACCGAATACTCTTAAACAAACAGAAAACAAATTACCGTTAGCTGAAGTATATCATTCTCGCGGGCGTATAACAAAATATCAATTATAACGGATACTTGAGAAACTTGCCACAACATGCCGAAGTATACGGACAACTTGTATTCATCTTCACGAAGAAAATGTATCGGTATTTTTGTTTGAAACTCGATAACAGGGTACTTGGTCGAAGTTTGTTAAAAGGTTACCCGATGCCTCTGGTTCCTCTTCCTCTGTTTGAGCGCGTGTATCGGTTTTACACTAGTTTATCAGGAGGGTTAACATCGATTTAAAAATTGGGTAAACGTCTATCAGGAGGGTTAACATCGATTTTAAAATTGGGTAAACGGTGCTTTCAATCTGTTGTTCCCACTGATGGGGCACAAATAATCTAAGTAGTTGTAAGTTTGTAAAACCGATGCAATGATACAATTAGACAGGTTTCAGGGGTAGATAAATTGGGGTATGAACAATAGGGTAAAGTTCTTCATCTCTCATAGAAAAAGGGAGGATCCTTCGACCAGACGGGTGTTCCTGATTTGTTTTTTGCGATTACGTTGGTGGTTTCACGGAGAATATTGTTCAGTTTTATGGTCTGAATCAGTTCCTGAAATATGAACACACATTTCTGGTACACACTTTATAATGTGCAGAAGTGCAATACACGCTTTTTTGGTTCATAGGGAATTAGTTTTCCTCACATATTAAGGTACAGGTTTTTTTTATGTATGGCATCTAGCAGTTCAACCTATGAGGTTGTCGTCTGCTTAACCGGACTATCCTGTGGGTGCCGTAAGAGTAAGGCTTCCAGCCAGGGCATAAAATTAAGGTGCATGAATCATTTTCCAATTCTATACAAAAGACGACACAGCAAGGCCAACCAAAACACAAAACGTTCGACTTTCAAAAAAATCCTTCTAAATTTAAATGCAGCAAAACAAAAGACAATCGGACAATAGGCTTGCAATCGAAAAGCAAACCAGCTAGTCTATAAATAAACAAAGCATAGTTTCCAGTCTCATTCCCTTTACTTTCAAATGCGATTTCCCGGCGTCACGTTACTGTAACCCTGTAGATAGCGTTAGCTGAGCCGGTTTGCACACTCGTATCATGTTCGAGGCACTGACTTATTTTTTCTGATACCCACATCTGGCTAGGGTGAGTGTCACCGATATTTATTTATCGTGCTGCATGTTTCATTTTTTTAGATGTGGCTTTTTAACGCTGCCATATTGTTTTTTCAATCCAACTTCCATGTTTACGAATGGCGGGCGCCATTCGATTGATGATTCCAGTCAATGTCATTCTACCGCCAAAATAATCACGGAGTACCTACTGTATGTAGTGATTTCAAATTTCTGTCCTATAATAATGGTCGAGATACTGGCCAGTAATAGAATTACACAAAAGAAAGGAATAAAATAACTTATCATTTGATATTTCAGGAGGTTTAGTTTTTAGGATTTTCCTTGTTTTTGATTGGTAAGATCTTACTTTGTCGGGGGAACTAAAAAGATGACCTTTTGAATAATCACCTACACGAGTATAGGTTTATCCATGATTATTATTTATACGGTTGACTGGTAGAAAATGCCATTGTTATTAAGTCCTCCTTTGTACCAACATTTGTGTGCTATTTTAGGTATGAAGTAACGATGATAATGATATGAAACACCAATAAGTTATAATATCTACATTGTTTGATACGAAATATTTATCTGGTAGAATCTCTAATTACAAATGAGTTAAGATTCATATCAAGATTCCGCTCAATCAATGTCTTTGTCCTGTTATTCCTCAAAGAAAAATACAGTCTTAGAAAAGAAAAATGTTTGCAAAAAAATAAACCGACTTCAAAAAGATAGAAGACTTGATAGAAGGACTTAAACACGGCTGGCAAAATATGGATGTACCATTAGGTACACTATGAGGTACACCTCTGCTTATCTCTTGGGGGTTACTGGCTTGATGTTATGTTATGTTTTTACTTCGAGTTCTTTTAAATAGACTTCCGTAGCTGTTACTGTTCGCTTTATACGAAAGCTGTTTGGTAATAGCGGTTACCTATCATTAACTCAAAAAACATTTGACCGAATTTCATTTCATCTAAACCTTTTCAACTACATATTATCGCTTCCTTTCTGTCATTACATTTTGTAGCAAAACGTACTGGTTTTTTATGACACTATTTTAATTTAATATTAAAAATGCTAGCAAGTAACCGGCTATATATTTAGACTGAATTATATTCCGTAAAATCTTGTTTCGGTGTGGTGAAAATAAGGCAAATCAAAAAGTTCAAAAGACGCTTCGGTCAATAGGAAAAAGTTTTTATAAATCGGCGCAATATAGTTCGGTAAAATAGTACCAATGTCACATGATACTTCGTTGATCCAATAATATGTCAAATAATGCATTTGGCGAAAAAAGACGTGGGTCAATAGTTTTCGGTTAAATTAAATTCGAACAAAACAAATTCGGAAAAGTGATCGGTTTCCGGTAATAGCATAAGATATACCCTTGACCTTATATTTACCTTATTCTATGAATAATCCATACATTACCTATATGAAGGAGCTCTACAATGATCCTAAAATAACATTTAGTTAACAAAAGTGGCCCATTCATAAACCCAACTCAAAGAAAACGGGAAGGAAGTATTTTTTCCTATTTCCTTCTATATATAATCCTATATTTCCTTATAGAAAGGGGTGAATGAACTTGTCTAAACTAATATTATAAAAAGAGGAAAGATTTGATTGTTTGTTTGTTTGCATTGAATAGGCTCCGAAACTACTGGTCCGATTTGAAAAATTCTTTCAGTATTAGATAGTCCATTTATCGAGGAAGGCTATAGGCTATATATCATCACGTTACGACCAATAGGAGTGGAGCAGCCATGAAAAATGTTGCGAAAACGGGGAAAATGTGACGCAAACGAAGTTGCGCCGGACAGCTAGTATGTAATATTTGTGAAAGTAATTTACGAATAAACATACTGAATAAAATACTTGAAACATGTGAATAATAACAATACCAATTACCAATACCATTTATTGGTTGAGAATGATGTACTGGTCGCTTCCTATGACATGGGACTTAAACATAACTAGCGAAATGTGGCTGTACTATTTAGATACACCTCTGCATAACCCTTCGGGGATTACAGACGTGATGTTATGTACGCTATGTATAATAATTTACTAAATCCTTGGTTCTGTATGGTGTCGGACGTAAAGAATAGCACCATCCCATATCTTCCGTGGGTGTCGTAAGACGCGACTAAGGGACTTAGCAGAGAATGGGCAGCAGCGTTCTCTGTGCTTTTGTAACAACCGTACTGCGATCGCCAACCCACCTGCCAAGCGTGGCGATTATGGCAAAACCACCCTTCTTGGAGGAGGTCTATGAAAGGTCTAGGAAAGACGTACACTGCTGGAGTGTACGTCTTTCTTACTTACTTTTTTAGCGCCGGTGTCCCTTCCCAGTATTGGTAATACCCCCACTGACTACCCCCCTTTTTTAATTTTAATTCCATAATGTCCATCCGAAGGTTGTCTGGAAGATATCGCTATCAGCCATAAGACCGCCTTTGTAACCATAAAATTATTAGTTTTGTAAGCCCGTTATGTTTAATTTTTGGTGTACAATAAAGTTTTATTCTATTCTATTCTATTCTATTCTAATATACAGGGTGTTTGGCAGAACGTTGAACATACGAAAATGGTGGGTAGGTGGGGTCATCTGCTACTTACTCAGCCCTAATTTATTTGGCCATGGCCGAATGGGTATTTTTTTTAAAAAAAAGTTTTTTTCTTGTTTCACCACTTTCCTAACTTTAAAGTGTATTTTTTTTATTAAAAATGGGCAATAAAACAGGCAATTTTTTTTTTTAAATCTTTGATGTTGGCAGATTCTTATAAAATTATTGCTTTGTTCAGATATTAGCTAGAAAAAAAGTTATGAGTCCTCAAACTTACAGAAAGATGTAAAAAATACTTGAATGTTAATTTCAACTTGCATTTAAAAAAAAACAAAAAATGATTGAGGAGTTCCAATTCTAGCAAAACATCCCTAGTGTGTGAGCTTTCTAATGGTATGTAATTTGCTTTTATAAAAAAAAAAACTTTAAGAGTTATTTCATAATTTTATCAAGTAGGAAATTTTTGACTAAACTCTACCTTTACGGAAAGTTAAATGTTTTGCGAAATTTAATACTGCAAAGTTGGTAAAAATTATGGATGGCTTGCCAGTAGCAGTGGTGCAAATTGACATTCACTATTCCCTTGAGATGGTTACACAAAGCAGGTAGAAATTTTGTTTCACTCTTGCGCAGTCATAGCGTATTTTTGCTCTCTTTCGCTCTCGTGGCACCGTGACGCGTCAGAATGAATTCTTGACGAAACTCTACCTTTTTTTTTAAAAAAATACCCAGTCGGCCATGGCCAAATAAATTAGGGCTGAGTAAGTAGCAGATGACCCCACCTACCCACCATTTTCGTATGTTCAACGTTCTGCCAAACACCCTGTATATAACCTATACATGATATTACAATACAATCGTAATAGATTATAATATTCTGACGTATTTGGTAGCCTATTAGTTGAGATGCAAATAACATTAATTTTTAGTGTGATTCTACACCTACGTCCCTACTCCACAAAACACTGCCACTAAAAAATAAAACAAATTTAAACATTATTAAACCAGTTTCAATTTTAAGCTCCGACTATAAATACGCTACACGAATACAAAACACGATTAAGTAGGTGTCCGATTTAAATAAATCGCCCTTTTAAATTAAAAAGAGACAAAACACTTTTATTTCGACCTTTTGTTTTGTTGACTTGGATATGCTGTTGGTATAATATATTTTTCGAGCTATTTCGTCCAGCGCGGTTTTGTTCCGCAAAAAGTATAGCGGACTCGCATGAACGGGCAGTACCCGGTTTTTGTACAATCGCCCACACAGTTTGTTATATTAATACTTTCATGTACACAACATTTCCGTCGCTATCTCAACGAGACAAAGCTGAAAATTCCATGCGTTGGAAAGGCTTTGTTACGGATGCTGATAAAATGTACTTTGTTAATACTCGACGGCAAACTAGCCAGTGTTTTCATTAGCTTTCGGAATGTTTTCCGTTTTGTGAAATATTGTAAACAAAATATTCTACTTATTATAAAAGGTAAACAAATACTTTTACGTTGGATATTTCTGGATCAAATTATCACAAAATGTTCTCTGTCAATAAAAATAGTTTTCGATCAGTAAAAGATACAATGGGTTTTCATTTATTAAATGAAGTATCTTGCAAACTATTGTCAATTGTATGAAAATAGAAGCACTACTACAAGATAATATACTTTCTAGTATATCAACGTATTTTATTTATGTTTAGACCTAAATAAAATATGGTTTATTGTCTTTAACGAAAACGTTACAATTATAAGAACTAGGTACTTGAACTTTACTCATGTTTCAGTGCTAGCAACTTTGGAAAAACTATAGTAAACTATGATAAAAAAAGAACATTAACACATTCAGTGCGTTACGGGAAGTATTTGGTTGTAATTGAGCTTCGCTCTGTGCGGCAGCTAGTTGTCCTTGTTTTGCACTCCGTGCGGGGGTGATTACTTCAAGTATTCGTACAAGTAAAAAAGAGACACCTGTATTGCCGGTGTCCTTACTTGAAGTATATTAAAATTTACGAATAAAAATGTACGGGAATTATTTTTTCGTAACGCACAGAAAGGTAATTATTTTACAATAGTGCGATACGGGAACTATTTGGCCGTATCCTAAACCCCGTACCGCACTGAGCGTACGCGCGCGCGGCTCTCAGTTAGCCGTAGTGTTGTGCCCAGTAAACACGTTTTTACCGAACGCGATAGGTATTTTATTCGTCACAGATTTTTTTAAAATTAGCTTTTATAAGCACCTAAAATAAATAATAATATAAAATAAAGATTTACTGTTTTTGTTAAAATGTTAACATTAACATAGCTAATTACTTATTATTTTTGTTAAAAATGGTTTTTGCTGATTGTGTATGACCATTAGTAAAATAAATAATAATATAAAATAAGAAGTTACTGTTTTTGTTAACATAATTAATTATTACTTTTGTTAAAAAATAGTTTTCGTTGATTGTGTGCGATCTGAATAAACAATAATAAATCTGAAACAGAAGAATATGTTACTTGTTACACCCCATCCCTAGCAATGTGACTGTTGCATGCGCCACGACAAGTATTTTCCCGTAATATCAACCTTTTCCAAAATACCTGTAACTTTAAAGATATTGCTTAAAACCCCGTGCGACTGCAGCTATATATACACAAGGATGTAACCTATTGATTAGTACAACAAAAAAAAATATCTGTAGACTTTCCATGTCTCTGTGATGGTTTAAAGTCAAGATTACGTACGGGAAAATAGACGTCGTAACGCATATCAGGCATTCTTGATACGGGAAGTATGTGACTTGTACAGCACTGGAAGTAAGTATTAATCTAGCGTAGCCGCAGCGACAGTGTTAAGCATAATTACTAAAAACAAATGAATACGTTTTGATTTTATATTTCAAACTCCGAATTTTCACAATTGGCGCCGAACATTTCCTGATTACTGTCTCAAGATATTCAAAATTCAACACCGTTTAAGAATAAAAAGATTCAAGTAGCTCCCACTATAAAGCCTAGTTCAGGCACGTCCATCCAATATACAAAACGTAAGCTCTTTTCCACCGCCAGTGTAACTTGGGTTTTATATTTAAATAACAATATGACTAAGGCTCGCAAAGTTGTTGTATAAATGCGAAACTTTCAAGTCACGTTCTCGATATTCCATTTCAGACGATTCCTTCATACAATTTATTATAGTACAGGACTAGTTTTGGACCGCGGCTTCCCATGTATTCATCATCATTCTCCTGCCCCTATTTGGGGTCGGCAATGCATGTCTTCTCCTTCCATACTTCTCAATTACTCGTCATGACCAGTGTGTGTTGCCAGTGCTTACATACGGGAATGAAACGTGGTCGCTCACCATGGGCCTCATCAGAAGGCTCAAAGTCACCCAAAGGGCAATGGCTCTCCATTGCCCTTTGGGTGACTTTGAGCCGGCTATGCTCGGAATTTCCTTGCGTGATCAAATCAGATATGAGGACATCCGCAAGAGAACCAAGGTTACCGTCGTAGTCCGAAGAATTGCCCGCAGAACAGATGGCCGATGGGGCCGATGGGGCCGAAAACTTCTGGAATGGAAACCGCGAAGCGGGATACGATGCGTTGGAAGGCCTCCCACTAGGTGGACCGATGACCTGGTGAAGGTTGCGGGGATCCGCTGGATGAGAGTCGCACGGGACCGGTCAATGTCTTGTCACTTGGGGAAGGCCTATGTCCAGCAGTGGACGTAATTCGGCTGAAATGATGATGATGATGACCCGTCATTTCATAAAACACTTCTTTTGTTGCCTTAGTTATCATCCTTCACAAAGTCAATTCATAATTTATTTGTTCTTCCTCTAATCCTCTGCCTCACATGCCTATATCAAGCCAACCGAATACCACACTAAACCGCATGCATTACGATCGGAAATTATCTAATGGGAACGTTTTAAATGAAGCCTATGACACTTAGCGATAATTTAGCTTCCCATTAGTGAAAGAATTTTTAAACTTCGATCAGGTGGCCTACCATGACGTCTTGAAACTTTATTGTTTAACTCTTTTTCCAGTGTGGGAAAGAGATGGCGCTAGACATCCTGTACAGCTCAGTCTCTTTCCAACACTAAAATAAGAGTAGAAAAATACTGCTTTAAGACGTCATGTAGGCAAGCTGTAGTTCCGAAGATTACCCCCCATATCCAAACTGACAAACTTACAGATTCTGCCTCTATGAAATATTAGTATAGACTTATATACGTAAAGCATAATAGAGACCGAGGAAATAGATTTCTTTTCCTCTGAATATAGTTTCGGTAAACGATTTTATTTGTTGCCATTAAACGGGAAGCCTTTTAGTTCGATATGTTTTCTTGTCAATGATATTGTGGGATGAAAAAAATATTATTATATCGATATCATTATTTTTTTATGATATACTTTCCTATGATTACATAGAACATATTTTTTTGTCAAAAGAAAAGTCTTTATTTGGATCATGATTTGGATGTTGATTTTAGTAAGAGCTTTTTTTTTAAGTATGCTGAAGAAATAAAATACCTATTTGATCTGACTAATGCATGCTCCACCCAAAGCCAAACACAAGCATATTTAGTATTTAAAAAAAAATGTTCCATTGGAGCTCAGGGGGGTTATTATGGTGGGTGACTATTATGATAAAGAAGTTGTCATTCCAGTGTAAAAAAGAAACAGAGCTATAGAGGACATCTAGCGCCATCTTTTTCCCACTTTCGAATAAGATAAAAACTGCTTTAAGACGTCATGGTAGACCACCTGTTCATATTACATGTTTTATTTTTCATCATCATCATCTGCCTAGCCTTTTCCCAAACTATCTTGGGGTCGGCTTCCAGTCTAACCGGATGCAGCTGAGTACCGGTATTTTACATGAAGCGACTGCCTATCTGACCTCCACAACCCAGTAACTGGGTAATACGATACCCCTTGGTAAGACTGGATGTCAGACTTTTAGCTTCTGACTACTCGTAACGACTGTCAAAGATCTACAAATGACAGCCGGGACCAACGGCTTAACGTGCTTTCCGAGGCACGGAGGAAACTCGATATGTAATTATGGTCACCCATCCACAGACCAACCTCGGCAAGCACGGCTTAACCTTAAAGATCGACCTGGGCAGCTGTTATTATTTAGCCACGGGCTCCTCTCACATGTTTTATTTTTATTTATGTTAATTTAGTTATCATCGTCATATCAGTCCAGAATCACCCCCTGCTGGGTTATAGGCCTCCCCTTTCTCGTGCCATAGTTCCCGGTTCTGTGCGTCCCTTCTTCAGGTGTTTCCCGCGACTTTGACTGTATCGTCGACCCAACGAGTTAACTTGGTTGTCTGATTTCTTAGAAACCTACAATACTGGGCAACAATGTATCGAATTTCAGTATAGTAGTAGGTCTTCGATAAAGTCTAAAGGTAAATACATACTTTCTCCCCATAAATAAATCTACATTCACTTCAACGGGTCATGTTCAGAATTAAATCGACGAAAAGTAAGCTAGTTAATATAATTACTTCTTAGCCCTCGTTTGAAAACACTTTGAAATGAGATCCGGTAAATGGTTCGCCGTTTTCCATTATTTGTAAGCCACAAAATATCAGAAAATCTCATCGGTTACGACTCATCGATCAATGGATGAACGATACGAAGGAGAAAAATCTGTAGATAATATTATCCAAATTCGGTTTCTTCTTAATAATGTTGATATTTCTGCAAATGCAAGCAATTACCATAATATATAATTTAGTTTACCTAAAACCCTTTAACCTATTAAAATGATTATTTTGTCACTAGTACGCTACTATAAGTACAATCACAGAGAACGAGGAAAACTATTCCACCAGTGTTGTTATTTTTGATTTGGAAAATAAAGATGTTTTATTTTTTTTATTATGTTTGTCGGTTAATCATGATTTGAAGAAACGAATAATTTAGGTCAAGTTAGAAGTAAGATAAAACAATTCAGTTCACAACTACGAGGCATTCCACCATTGCTGAAAAAATCCCATGCTAGTTAAGCAAAATCCATTCATACAAAACCGTATCACATAAATGATGCTTGCACAAGATATACGGTTGGAATCCAAGTAAACTTTATTTCCTACAACCTTTTTTACACAAATTCTTAAATGTTAAAGCGATTCCACCATAAAACCTAACCCCTATTTTCAATTGGAAACAAACCTTCGTTTTTATAAGAGAGTCACAAGTATACAAAGTAGTTGCAAGGGTCGCATAAAGTGATATTATTGGATAAGTAACCAAAACTTTTGTCGCGGATGCTGGGAACTGAGCTTGCAAGTTTTCTCTCGTTTTTTAAGGGTACAAGTGAAAATTCTTAAGCGTATTTACAGGACAGCAAATGCAGTCAGATTTGCTGATGCAGGCGGGGGGGAGACGTAACGAATGGGCCCAAATAGGAGCCATAAATGACTGTAATAATTAGTTTAGGAAGGCACCTACACAACGTCACAAATTAGTCAATCATCAGCAGAATTAGATTTCAAAAAGCCATCTTCTAAAGAATGCATTCTTTAGCATACTGAATTATAAGTCTTGAAAAATTACTGTTGCACCCCGAACCGTTTCTAATTTGCAACGAATATGTAATTGGATAAAAAATAACCGCTTGCTTATTTATAAAGCTGTGGAGACACGCGACAGCCTGTTCCCTACACACCATGTTTAAGATGATGCCAACGATTTCTTGTCACGGGCTCTTAAATTTTTTATTGAATGCCGTTTTTATGCGAACATATAAAATCGACTATAGGACCTCGCGAGGTGTAAAATCGGTCTATTTTTACGCCCCCAAAAGTCGTAACTATACGAGCGGGTTTTTATTCGTAGGACATTTTTCGAACTGTAACGTTGGGTAGAACCTACTTTTCGACGATTTTTTCTTTACGTTTCGCGTAAAAAAATTGAGTTGCTATTTGTAAGTAACGAATTTTATTTTATGTTTACTTCTTAACTTTCGTATTTAGACATTGATGGGGATATAAAGCGTGTTCCGAATACCTCTATACGGGATGTACTTAAAGTCGCTTTTTTATTTATTGGCTTACGTTGTGACCGCATTAAAAGCTAGCTAATTTCCTTTGCCTTAAAATGACGATCGAAAGCTCCTATGGTCTTTCCAAATGATGGACGAAAACCCTTGCAGTCACTTCACAGTTTAATTCACTGACAGCATTCCAAGCAGTTAGCCATCTGCAACTTTAATGTTAGCCTAACTCTTTTTAGGGTTCCGTACCCAAAGGGTCAAACGCGACTATTATATATTTCTATTATTGAGACTTCGCTGTCCGTCCGTCCGTCCGTCCATCTGTCACCAGGCTGTATCTCATGAACCGTGATATTTAGCCAGTTGAAATTTCTACAGATTATGTATTTCTGTTGCCGGTGTGCCAAACAAATACTAAAAACAGAATAAAATAAATATTTAAGGGTGCTTCTATACAAAAAAGTGATTTTTTTTGCTCGTTTTATAAAAAATGGTACAAAACTCTTCGTGCGCGAGTCCAACTCGCACTTGGCCGGTTTTTTGTCGATAGGTAATAAAGCTCCCTTTTTAAATATGAATCTTACAAATGGACTTATGTCAGCCTTATATAAATCCTGTTATACATGAAAATAAAATGTTTTCCTCATAATTAGTAAGAAGAGGGTCTTATAAAGTTAATGAAACCTTTTCCACTCATATTATTAAAGACAAAGGCTTGGCGAATAAAATTAAGCTCGTTTTGCGATTCAAACAATGCTTTAGCTCTGAGATGTTGAGTTTTCGTTGTTTAATGACACTTGTGTGTTAAGTAGATGTTAAAGATCTTCGTATTTAGTTACTGTGTGATTGAGTTGTGTTGAACCTAAGCTCCTTCTGGTTTCGTAGTCGCATTGCTGAGCTTGCAGTTCTGGATTAAGGTCGAAAAAAGTGTTTTTTTGGGGTTTTAAATTAGGAATTTCTTAGCAGCACAGAGCTTAATGTTCTAGATTCAGGTCGAAAAAAGTTTTTGAGGTTTTAAATTAGGAATTTCTTAGTACTTGTACGGAGATTTGGAAGTTAGTTATGTGATACCCCCGTGTTTTCAAAAGCACAAGAAACCGTTGATCATTGGAGTGACAGCGGCTCTATGGCTAACACACCAAGCTTGTAATTCCTGAAGAGTTAGGCAGAGGTGTACCTCATAGTAGACTACCAACATTTCGTCAGTTATATTTTAAAGTCCCATGTACACGAGCCTATTGCCATGAACCGAGCACAAATGCAGACTCCGTGACTGCTACTGACAAACTCCCGATGAAAACAC
This sequence comes from Cerastis rubricosa, assembly GCA_949152445.1. Classification (NCBI taxonomy): domain Eukaryota; kingdom Metazoa; phylum Arthropoda; class Insecta; order Lepidoptera; family Noctuidae; genus Cerastis; species Cerastis rubricosa. Next base: position 6,990,826 of record OX424542.1, on the reverse strand, counting down.
CCAATAACACTTTACCTGACCTGGGAATCGAATCCAGTACTATCATTCTCAGTAGTCAAGCTTGCAACCACTAGACCAACAAAGCAGGCAGTTCTATCGCTACTTGTCATAAAGGTGACTATCGCTATCTGAAACACTGCAGCACTGGAATTATTCCAGTATCCATTGTACCTTATCGATAATTATGTTGGCTAACACAAGACGAGCTTTAACATCAACTTGTCTTAAAAGAATCGTCTTGATTTTTATAATGAGGGCAACGAGGAAATCTCAGCAAAAATACCTTTTTTGTTCCCTTCGTAAATTGGAGCTCTGTTTGAACAAGACGACATTGATCTATTCACCAACTTACCTGAAACAAAATAAGAACAATTTAGAATAAGTTGTTACTACTGAAACATGCTTTTACTATTGTTACTTTATTTATTGTTACTTTTACTATCGCTACTATTTTTACTTGTTTAACTTAAGAAAATTAACTACGCAAAACCAAAGATTCTTTCATTTTTAGACAATTTTTCCAAATTTCCACCTGCACCAGTTGCGAAGTGTACCATATGAGAAGTGCACTAGTTGCTAAGTTCACCATTTGAGCATGGTGTACAAGTTGAGATGTGCACCAAATGCGTCAAACCCTTTAAAAGCTTTTGAAGCTTTTATTTTCGTTAAAGTATTATTGCTATGAAACTAAAAATATGACTTGTCATTTTCCATTGGTTGACATTTTATTATATCTATACTAATATTATAAAGCCAAAGAGTTTGTTTAGATAAACGCGCTAGTCTCGGCAACTACCGATTCGAATTAAAAAAAAAACTAAATCACGCCAAGCCCAATACGAGCGGAGCATCAATGAAAAACGTTGCAAAAACGGGGAAAAATGTGACGCAGGCGAAGTTGCGCCGGTCAGCTATTCTTTTAATATTACTACAAAAACAAATACTTAGTTTTTTAAAGTCTTTAGTGTACATGACTTTCTTAATACTGATATATGAGCTATAAAAACAATGATAGCGTACACTAAACCGTTGGTCATATTCAGCATACTGATCTGTCGACAATGGTCGACAATGGTCAAAATTGTTTCGACCAAGATGTGTGCATTGCCTTACTTCACGACAGACTAAAATAAAAAGTTGCAATGACCTCTGCTGCTCGGATGTCGTTGACAGTCAATGCTAGCCAACATAAGCGGTAGACATCTAAAAATTGATTTGAAAAAAAAAGATGACGTTCTTAGTTCCTAATTTAAAAATACCAACAATTTTTACAGACGAGGGGCTGCAATTCTCTTGACGTCATTCAAGTAAGGATATAGGATCTTTAACAGTATATTCGACCAATCGTATGAAAAAATTATGCAATGTCATTCAAGCGAGAGAGTGAGGTCACCTTATACGTAAATGGATAAAGGTTAAAAACAAGAGAATGCTTTTATACACCTACGTATCGGGGTTTTTTTTTCCATACTGATCTGAATACCTGACTTTTATTAGGATATGACGTATTAAATTGAAATGGTTTTGGAATATACTTTTTCAGGCTATTGTTGTTTGGGTCCTAGGTTTCATACAGTTAAAAGCCTTTCCTAGCCAGTTTTAGTTCTCTTTTGTGTTGGACTTGACGTACCTAAAATGGGTTGGAGATTTATTGTCGCCAATTCTTGAGAGATTTTTTTAATACTTAAGACCTACCTTAAGTATTACAAAAATCTCTCTTGGGACTTATTCATTAATTCTCAACGAAACAGCAGCGAGGTGGAGTTGTGGAGCTGTGTCTCAAACCACCCTCTTTTACCTCTTAGCCCAAAAACATGCAGCCCAATTAGTGACCTTTGTGGTGCAATCGATGACGTGGTGGAAGTGGCGAAGTTCTGGGCTAACAAAATATAACAATTGTCGTGCAAGCAACACGAAGATGAAGAAGAATTAATTCTGAGTTCTCCGTAAAACGAAAACCTGTTTACAAAACGACTCAAAATAACATAAATCGGATAAATTCTTTGGCAGCGAAATTAAATAACATTTAATGTTCGTTTCATATCATAATCATGTAATTAATATTTCGTACCAGGAAATCATAATTTAAAGGCTCTTTTCTCCTCTAACAAGATGAACAATAAAACAAGCTTTTATAACGAGGAATAATTTATCTTTACAGTAATCTTCTGTAGGACATCTGTAATTGTATGACTTAATTATATTTTAATAACTTGTTTTATTTTGTTTTTGGGTATTACTAACTTCCACGTGTTGAATAATAATTATTAAACCTATCTGCTTATGATTACGTCGTTATTATTAGTGCCTCGGAAAGCACGTTAAGCCGTTGGTCCCGGCTGTCATTTGTAGTTCTTTGACAGTCGTTACGAGTAGTCATAAGCCAAAAGTCTGACATCCAGTCTTACCAAGGGGTATCGTATTACCCAGTTACTGGGTTGTAGAGGTCAAAAAAGCAGTCGCTTCATGTAAAATACTGGTACTCAGCTGCATCCGGCTAGACTGGAAGCCGACCCCAAGATAGTTTGGAAAAGGCTACGCAGATGATGATGATAATGATGATAGGTTATGATTACAAATTGTATGTTTTATACATGCATACATACTCGCCCCTTGCCATGGGGGTAGGCAGAAACCTCAAAACGCCATCTGCTCTTAATGACCCTTACATACTCCTTTTGCCTCGTCGCCGTATTCACAAACACTCGGATTCGTTTTCGGTTCGATAAGTTGTACGTCTATCTTGTTTTGGCATTACGAAAGCGAGCGAGATAGACATACGACTTTTCGAATCGAAATTGGAACCGAGCGTTTGTGAATACGGGGGCTGGTCATAAACGCAAGCCGGTTGCCAGTACTACGCAGCTGACTTTCCTGAAGAACCTCACCAATAAGGTCAGTGTATGTCCTTCTAGGGCGTCCCATCCCGGCGTTGTCGGTTGTTTTATGTATTTATCGTCATCATCATCATCATTCCAGCCAAAAGACGTCCAATGCTGGACATAGGCCTCCCCAAGTGTCGCCACATTGACATAAGTGGGCCTCTGCCATAATCGCAATGCTTTGCAGGCGGGTTTGCGATCGCAATACAGTTGTTAAAAAAGCACAGAAATTCAATTCTCCGGAAAGTCCCTTAGTCGCCTCTTACGACACCCACGGGAAGATATGGGATGGTGCTATTCTTTACGTCCGACACCATACAGTATGTATTAAAAATAATATATCATCAATATAGTCAGTGCGGAAAATAGCACTCTTATTCCAATGCATCCCAGTTAACCCTGCTGAGTTTCTAGACTCATTTCACAGAGTCTTTAAAAAAGTCTTTACCGAATATTGACCTAGAATTTGATTAAAGCCTGAAATTTATCAGGCTTTAATCAAATTCTAGGTCAGTATTCGATTGCTGAACGATTATATTCTTTCACAGGTTCTGAAGACGTTCCTGGACTTCTACCACCTCTGTATGGTGTCGGAGGTAAAGAATAGCATCATCCCATATCTTCCCGTGGCTGTCGTAAGAGGCGACTAAGGGATTTGCCATAGAATGAGCAGCAGCGTTCTCTATGCTTTTGTAACAACCGTACTGCGATCGCCAACCCGCCTGCCAAGCGTGGCGATTGTGGCAAAGCCCCCCAAAATGTCAATGTGGCGACACTTGGGGGAGGCCTATGTCCAGCAGTGGACGTCTTTTGGGCTGAAATGATGATGATGATAATTATCTACACGCGCCTTTTAACTTGATTTGCAATATAAACTACTCTTTTTAAACTAGCAAAGCCATAACCTTATCAACATAAAATAATGATTTCAAGTACTTCTGCAATAAACTACATGTGCAGTAAACATAACATTTCCCGTATATATAAGAAAGTCATAAAATAAATTGTAAACTTTATGACGGCGTCACAAAGTATGCGCATTAAATTCATGTGTGCAACATTATGATTCTAGGAAAACTTGTTGGCTTTTAATATTTTATGTAAATTAAATAACAATACTATTAACAATAAAACCTCAAGTATTTTCAAAAGGGTTGGACAGAGTTGTAACCGATAGAGCATTCACTTTTCTCTAGTTATGTTTAAGTCTTATGATTACATAGGACCCTCTATTAAGGGGGCGAGCCTATTTGCCACCATCTAGTTCCAAATCCAGCCTTTGGATTCAAAACAATTATGATGAAAAAGCCCAATAAAACCTTTAGCTCAACCTTTAACTCGAACCGAGATTCAAAACCAGGACCTCGTGCTTAGTAGTAGCGCTTGCGACCGCTAAACCAAAGTGCAAGTCAATTAAAATAATAGATACTTATTCATTAATTCTTACGATTTCATTGTCATTCCCATCACTTCCAGCAAAATTCATGAACACTTTTAGTACCAAAATCAAGACAAGCATAAAAAAAAAGAAATAACCCTCCAAAAACTAATACAGAACTCGTTATCCTGAAAATATTTTCCTTCAAACCTTTTACGTGCCTAAATTCAGAAAAAAAAACAGGTCAGGCTAGCTCATCCATCAAGCACCGAGTGCTCTTGGCAAAATTAACATCAAATATATACGATATAATATATTATATTAAGTATGTAGGTCTAGTAATCACATATCTTAATAACACTTCAGATATTATTTTCGGGGTACTAGGAAAAGGATGGTGGAAGAAGAAGAAAAACATAATTGGCTAAGAGGTTTTCGGAAACTGATATCATTTTGTATGATTCTTTTGGCGCGTGACGTTCGAAATTAACGCTGCCATCTTGTTTTTCGAAACCATTTCCACAGACAATTTATAAACGTTTATCAGCAGGCTTACTGCATCGTTGGTCTAGTGGTTGCAAGCGAGACTGCTCAGCATGAGGTTCTGAGTTCGATTCTCAAGTAGAGCAAAGTGTTATTGGGTTTTTCCATCAGGAATTTCTCAGTAGCAGCTACGGAGTCTGGATTTGTGCCCGGTTGAAGGCAATAGGCTTCCCCTGCTACATGGGACTTAATCATTACTGGTGAAATGTGGGTGTATCCTACTATTAGATACACTTCTGCCTAACAAATCGGGAATCACAGGCGTGATGTTGTAGACGTTATGTTATATTTACCAGCAGTGTCACAATGTCATACAACCACCAGAAGAATCTTGCAGCACGTTAGTGCTGTCCGCTCAGAAAAAAAACCGTTCCATTTCCTTTTTTTAAATTCAAAATTTCGTTTCTGTTTTTCTTTCTATGCGTTTTTGGCATTCTTTGTCTAAAGATATTTTATCACACTTTAGAACTTTTACTAAAAGAGATATTGGCAAAATTCTTAAGATTAAAAGATAGACGAAGAAAATCTAGATAGTCAGTACAAAGATTTTCTTCATCTGAGGTACATTCTTCCTACATTCTTACAATTTCCTACAGAAAACTCATAAGTTTCACTTCACAATATCGAACTTGTGCTCAATAGCATCTGCGCTGTTTCTTTGTTTTTCATAAACTACTTGTTATAAGTATTGTTTATTAAAGCTTGTTCCTTTAAAATTGTTCCCGTTTTAATAAAATACGGTTGAGAAAGTTTTCGGTTTTATTTTCATTTCATAAAAGAAATAAGAATATCAAGAACAGGAAATAATATTTTCAGATACAGTTGATATTATTTCTGAATAAATTAATAACGAAATTGTGTGCTAGTACATAATTATATGTAGGTAGATGCTACGAATTATTCATATTATTTACAAAGGAAATATTTTAATTGGCCTGTTTGCAAATATACTGTTATTTGACAGGAAATACATTGCGATCAATTAATAAACTATGAATATAAATTCAGAAATAACAAGATGCTTAATTGCCATGATATCTCAATTACTACAGAACTTGTTTAAATATCCGAAACGCATGAATAACGAGATAATAATGCTGCATCACGATATCCATTTATGAATCTTTTTTTGCACAAAATCTTTATTTTTATTAAAAAAGTTTTTAAATTATTTTCGTGGATCCCCATCTCTAAAAGGCATTTGTTTTTCATTTTAAGATTTTTTTTTTTTGTTTACGGGATCCTATTACTGAGACTTCGCTGTCCGTCCGTCAGTCCGTCTGTCCGTCTATCACCAGGCTGTATCTCATGAACCGTGATAGTTGAAATTTCTACAGATTATGTATTTCTGTTGCTGCTATAACAAAAAATACTAAAAATAGAATAAAATTTTTTTTTAAGGGTTGACGTTTTTATAAACAATGGTATGGAACCCTTCGTGCGCGAGTGCGACTCGCACTTGGCCGGTTTTTATTTTGTAGTTTAGTAATTTCTTTAGAACTGTCAAAAATTATAATTCTTGCTTTCTTTGACGGTTCTTGGTCTGTTTATATGGTTGTCTATTGCATAAAAATGTTTGCACAAGTAATTACTTAAGGTCAAGTAATAACATTAACTCTATCACGGGTGTAAGACACTCTTTAATTTTTAGACAGACAAGAGATAAAGGTATAATGCAAAAAAAAAAATTGCAACTTTACTGGTATAAAAACATTACCTAATACTATTCATCATCATCAGCCTGTAATGTTCCCACTGCTGGGACACAAATCGCCTCTAAATGAGAGGGAGTGGGCTGTAATCCACCACGCGGGGCCAGTGCGGGTTGGTAGATGTCACATGTCTTCGAATTTTTAGTTCTAGGACATCCCGGTTTCCTAACGATGTTTTCCTTCACCGCACCGTTTTGAGAGCAGCGGTGATGAAATAAATTACACAAAGTAATTGGCACCGCTAATGGCCACCTCTGGGCCACCGCTGCTCTCACCTAATACTATTGGTAAGAAATAAATCAAAATTGCAAAAGCAAAAATGATAAAATCCTCTTTCCTTGCGATGAATTGAGCCGTAAAGGCTGTCAGGGCTTACAATTATCTGTACTCCCATGGGGCCCGCCCTCGCCCTTAATTACATCGACTGATGAATACTACAAATGAGCCCCAGAAGTTCCATTTTTTTTGGTATAAAAAAGTCATTATTAGGGCAGTCTGACCGATGGTGATGTGTACCTAATGCAATGGGTTAATGAAATATTTTAGCTTGCATTTGCGATCCAACTATATCCTGCTGTCATCCCAATTTATTTGAACAGCATTACGTCTTCTATGCCTCTCCAACAGCCGTCATCTTATTATTCACTTCCTACTCAGCTAAGCCTAAGTTTAAGATCCATCTAGTTTTGTTAAGTAAGAATAGATTTTTGGTTTTAGCGACTCAGCTTCAAGAAGTATACAACAGACTTCCCATACATCAACGCGGACGCAAGGCAGACTGGACGGATGGATGTCCACAAATAGTTTATTACATACCGAGTTTCCCCTGTGCCTCGGAAAGCTCGTACGTCCCGGCTGTCATTTGTAGATCTTTGATAGTCGTTACGAGTAGTCAGAAGCCAAATGTCTGACATCCAGACAAATCAAATCAAAAATGTTTATTTGCAAGAATATGGTACAAAAGGCGTTACAATATGGGTTCCAGCATATCCTACCATGGTATGATGGATAGCGGGACTACCAAGGTATCCGAGGTCCAAGATCTTACCAAGGGCTATCGTATTACCCAGTTACTGGGTTGTGTAGGTCAGATAGGCAGTAGCTCCATGTAAAATACTGGTATTCAGCTGCATCCGGTTAGACTGGAAGCCGACCTCCAGAATTTTTGCGAAAAGGCTAGGCATATGATGACTTTAATGCCTAGTAAGGCTAGGCTATAATGAGTTTAAGCGCCGAAATATCGGGAACTGAAAACAAATAGTACCTAAACATTGTAAATTTCCCGTTTTTGGTCTTAATTTTACTTTGAGTTGTCAATTTTAATGAGTTGGAACTTCTGCATTTCTCTGAGTGAATCCAATACCGATGGATTTCGTTTTATAGGCTCACTTCCCTTTGTACATCGTTATTTTGTGATTTAAAATGCCTTTTGAAAAAGAAATTCTCATATTCAACTCTTTAGCGAGCATGCTCATGCAAAAAGGATTATTCATCGAAATAATTATATTGAACAATACGGTTAAGTTTCGATACGTATTCGTACTGAAATATTATAATGATTTAATAAAAAAATAAACTGCATTTTGAAACCGCAACACATTTTGCCCTCAAAACGGTGCAGGAAAACATTGTGAGGAAAACCGGCAAGATCCAAACATCAGGGGATATGTCATTTAGTGGTATGAGGAACAGAGTGTAAAGTTCCTCGATACTCCTAAGAAAAGGGAGGATCCTCCGGCCAGACAGGTGTTATGTCTGGCGGGCAACTGCCCGACAGTTGTAGTCGGGTTTTTCTATATACTCTTAAGTCGATGTAAACTTTGCATGTGAGATGTAGGAAATTGCTGTTAGTTCTTCCGCCGTGTCATAGATGGCGCTGTAGTACTTTTTGTAGTAAGTTGCTTTTTGTACGTCGCTACATCACTCCCCCCCGGAGACCGGAGGTCGATCGTCGAATGAGTCTTAAAGTATTTTGCCATGCCAGTTTTGAGCTCGTTGCCGCATTGTTCACTGTGAGTCGGAACAGTCTGCGGTGGTGAGGCGAACCCCAGTGAGTCGGGGCCGGCGCTGCGTTTGCTCCAGTGAGTCGGACGTGGTGCAGCGCCGCGATGTGGCAGGCAGCTAGAGAGGTGTCGACCGGGAGGTAGAAGCTCTCGACCGGCCGAAAGTGCAGTGTGCTGTGCCATGGTCGCTTGAAGAGAAGCTGAGGGTGCTGGCCAGGAATGCGCTTCCGCTGCATGCTGGTGGACAGGAATACCCGTTTGAAGCTGGCTGGCTGTGGGACTCGCTGCTCGAAGGCTTGAGGAAGTGATGTTGATGACGTCACGTTGCTCGAAGGCTGCGCTGACGTCCATTTCGGGGTCACCAGTTTAGTGGTATGAGGAACAGAGTGTAAAGTTCCTCGATACTCCTAAGAAAAGGGAGGATCCTCCGGCCAGACAGGTGTTATGTCTGGCGGGCAACTGCCCGACAGTTGTAGTCGGGTTTTTCTATATACTCTTAAGTCGATGTAAACTTTGCATGTGAGATGTAGGAAATTGCTGTTAGTTCTTCCGCCGTGTCATAGATGGCGCTGTAGTACTTTTTGTAGTAAGTTGTTTTTTGTACGTCGCTACAGTCACGTTGGGGGCAAAGCTAATTTTTTGACCAACGAAAGAGCCGAAAACTCTGTTCACCCGAAGTGTCCACCAGCCAGCGAGAGATTTCCTTAAAAAGGAGACGTGCACTCGGGCGCCATGACCTGAGCATTTCGACCCCAAATCTCTCAAAACTGTAGCTACAAATAAGATTATTGGCATTTTACCTACAACCTGTACCAGTTTATAAGCAAAGTATGGGTTTATTGTACTACTTGACGGTCATAAAACTTAATGAAGCGTACATATTTGTATGGAAATGAGCTGGCTACAATAACAGTAGTAAACGATTTGCTTTTGCTAGTGAACCATAACGATTGCAGTCTATATTACATACGTACTAAGTTTCATGAGGGATTTACAGGAAGTTTACTTCAATTTGACTAATCATCGTTTAGTATTTCGGACAGTTATGATTTTTTTTTGTATTTAACTTATTCTAATCTAATTCTACTCCAGAATCCTTTACTGCTAATAATGGACTTAACTTAGTCCCTCGAATTAAATTCCCACTTTTTCATTTGTTTGTATTATCTGTATAATTCTATTGTTTTAAAACCTCAATCAAAGTGCAAGCGGTTATTATTCTAATCTGCTGAAAGATTATTTTAATCAAAACCCTTATAAAAATCACAAACTCCATGGACTAAACTACCAGGGCAGCATAAAAGCCAAACTTTTGTCAGCAGTGAAAATAAACAGTTGAACAATCTGCACGGTTGCCGCTTGAATTGTTAGCTCTTACCACGCAAACGTTAGGATTATTAATCACATGTTATCCTAACACGTCGACACCACGTTAGTTTCTGTGACGTCACCGGTTTAAACAGTAGAGAAATACTTGTTTGTTTGTATAGTTTACTGGACTGTTAATAATTTCCTACTACAGGGTAAAGAAAGACTTCACTTCATACAGAGAAGAAAAAATCTTGGATTCGTTGGAATAGTTTTGAGTATGGATGTGGCTAGTAGAAGCAGGACAAAGAAACATCATATGGCTGTAAGGAAAGTTTTGAGTATGAATGAAGTACATGGGTATAAGGAAGAATATAAAGAAACAATCAATGACTTGTGTGAAGAATGACATGACTAGAAAGGAATTAACTACTGAGATAACGAGCAATAGAGAAGTATGGAAGAAGAAGACAAGCTGCGCCGACCCCAAATGAATTGGGATAAAGGCAAGACAATGATGATGATAATTCAACTTTTAACCCCGGAGCCACGTTTTATTTAGACTTGGCTTCAAGGTTCAAAGTTTATACTTTAATTTAACCAACATTACTTTAAACAAGTACTTTACCATAATTTAACATAGGACAAAAGTAGGTGTGCTTGCAGTTTGCAGCTCGTAAATTTTAGAAAGGAAATGTTTTGATTAATTGTCGGGAAATGATAATAGTGTGGCGTTTACACGGTTGCAATGTTTAAAACGGTGTTTGTTTTAACCAGTTTAGTATGAACACAGACACATTGTTTTGGTTTTTGGTTGTGTTATTTCATTGCCACTATGTATATTTTGTAACGCCCTCTAGTGTCTACCCAGGAATTAAAAGAAAACAATTAGATTTAACAATATAAAAGTTTATTACAATCTAATATATAATGACATGTGGGTAGACTAGCGATAACTAAAATTAGCCAGGGTGTTGGGTCGAACTCTTTAACAGACCGAAACGTATAAAGAATACTTATTCATATATCTAGTTACCTAATTGTAATGGAAGGCTCGATTTATATATTTTTAGTAAAACACGAGCTGTCCTACGCAACTTCGTCTGCGTCACATTTTCTCAGTTTTCGCAATATTTTTCATTGCTGCTCCGCTCCTATACAGCGCCATCTATTGAATACTTACTCAATCCAGTCAACAGATACAGCCATCTGTTAGAATCGTTTGGAGCTAACATATAATTGTGACTTAATTTGCAATAAAATAATATTGCGACTATAAATTGAGATGTAAGCTTAGCTATCCTATCTTTCAAGTTGGATCAAACTGCACACGGTGTGCAAATTTGATTAAAATCGGTTAAGTAGTTTAGGAGTTCATCCCGGACAAACAACATGACGCGTAATTTATGTATATATATAGATAGCATAACATCACACCTATATTCTTCGAACGCCACTATTTATATTCCTAGACCTCGTCAGGGTAGGGTAGCTCTATTATGCCTTTGGAAAAACCACTTAATAAAACATTTAGCATTTTTCGCAATAATCAATAGCTAAGAACATAACGAGACAACCGTCACCCGTTCTCTTAAGGCAGCACCAGAGTAGCCCGGGAAATTTATGTTTTTGTTTACTTTTTTGTAATTTGCAGGCTGTATATGTTGAACAAAATATGATTCAAGACAGTAACACGTCTGTATTTACAGAATAATAATCTTTTAAATCATCAATACGACCTTCTAAGTTGATTAGAATCCCATTTCATGAAATTTTCCAATTTTTCCTTTTTTTCATGAAATAGTCACAAATTTGCAAAAAGCGTAAGAAATTTTCATTTTTGCTATCTACCGATATATGATGCTTTCCCGTTAAACGATTACTCTTTCAAGTCATCAACGGAAACTCACGGAAACGGATCAGACTATGCCCCACCTGCTGGAGTGTCCCACGTGTCCGTTTACCTGCACTCTTGACGACCTAAATAACGCCTCTGACGCCGCAGTAAAAGTGGCTACCTACTAGGCCCAAACCATCTAACAAAGAAGTATCATCGATACGACAAGAAGAAGAAGAACGGAAACTCTTACTAACCAGCAATTATGATAGCTGTTAAATTACATGTGAGCTAAGCCTTCCGATACTCAGCTTATCATAACTTCCTACACTTTCTTTCTTAATATTCTGACGTGAAGTTGATGTCTCGTCTTATACGTTTTTGAACTATTCATTTCACTTAAGATTGTTGTTTTAAAAGCGATAGAATATAAGGAAATTGTGTAGTTGCTGTGTGATTTAAAGTTAGTAATTTTGTAGACATGAGCACACTTTACAGCCAGTTTCCAACGATGATTCCCGATGTCCACCCCGGCTTGTCCACCAGCGGTGGAAAGCGACACAATTTGTAAGATGGTGGACAGAGACACAACCTTTTAAAAGAAATACCCTTAGGCTCCATTGGTGGACAGCGAAATGATATTTTTTAAATATATTTTACGTTGGGCACTTCGGGTGGACAGCGACGTAATTTTAAATATAATTATATTCTCGTTGTCCACCAATAGTGGACCATTACACAACTTATTAAAATTATTTAATATTTGACGTTACAATTACTTTATCTGAAGACTAGTAATAGAAATAGGGACTTCAGATGTTAGCTGCTGAACTTAAAATTAATTATCCGAAGATTAAAACGACATTACCCTTTGTTTTGTCCAAGCAAAATGGTTTCCCTTCACAAAATGATCATTTCAAATAGAACTAACTAAGAAATAAGGACCAATTTTCCCTGCTCATTACCCAGTACCGAGAATACTATTCTACTTATTATTTGCTCAGTCCAATAAGAAAGTATATTTTATCTGACATCTCTGCCCTGAAAGTGTAAATATTTAATTAAAGAACTAGGAATGAAATTGTAACAAGAATTAATTAAACGGATCTAAGAAATCTGTGTTTGCACAAGTTTATGTGGACGTACGAACTTGGAATTCATTAACTTGTATTAAGTACTAATAATGCCTTTCTTAATAATTCATGTTTCTTTTTTTACGGTGGATGGACTGCGACAAGGATGATATGGCAAAAAAGGAGGTATCTCACATGTTATAGAGAAGTATGGAAGAAAAAGACATGCTGCACCGACCCCAAATAAATTGGGATAAATGCAGGCGAATGATGTTTGTAGAACGGCCCTTGGTCAGCGACATTTTGGTATACATTCAAACTATTTATATAATAAATTAAATAAACTCTGCTCCATTGCTCCTATGTGTCTGAAAGGATGCAAAACTAAGGTCACGAAGTGGCTATTGACATTGAATTATACTAAAACTGAAGATCTACTACAGATATCGATTGCTTGGCCAAATCATCATTATTCTCTTGCCCTTATCCCAATTCATTTGGGGTCGGCGCAGTACGTCTTCTTCTTCCATACCTCTCTATTACTTGTTATCTCATTAGATACCTCCTTTCTTGCCATATCATCCTTTACACAGTCCATCCATCGTTTCTTTGGTCTTCCTCTACCCTTATACCCATTCACATTCACACTCAAAACTTGATTGCTTGGCCAAATATAGTTAGTAAATTAATAAGATTTTAAATTTTATTTACACAGAGCTGCAGAAGTTTTCACGATATTTATCCCTCCATCACACACATACATAGGTACATAAATAGGCCACACCATAGTTGCATTAGCTAGTAAATATTATATTGTAAACGGTTAAAAAATATGTTGTAAATTCATAATGTTATACTGATACTGTTCTCGTATTACAACTACTGTTACACAAGTCCAAATCACAGGCGAGGACGTTGGCACCCTAAACACAAGTTAAATCTTACATTGGGTACCAGAGCTCATCGAAAACACTCTGTTCCCTAGTTGTAACGCTGCATAGTGTTTAGATAAGTGTTTACCTGTACCTACATTTTTTTGAGAAAATAATCGACTTGGTACTTGAACAATAATGTTTTAAGACGTCATAGTACCCCGTAGCTAAAAATATCTGCGTCACTGATAAGTTACAGCATTCCGATAATTCAATCTCAACAACCGGTAAAGCAAGCGTTACTGGCCAGCTTTCCCATATAGTTGCATGTGATATGTGGAGCCAAGAGCGAGAGTTACCGCTTTCTATGGGGCATTAAGGGCGTGCACACCAATGCGATTTGTTGACAGTAGGTACGTAGCGGATGTAGAGGTAGGTATATCGTAGAAATGGCTATAAATGAGAATAATTTATATAAAAAAGTATTACAAAAACTGTAAATTTAGGTGGAGTAGTATTATTTCTCTTACAGTGGTATAATTAGTACTTATAAGTAAACTATCTATAACTAAAACATATTCAACAGTTGCAAGTAATGATAGTTCAATTCAGATGTTTGATAGCGAATGTTGTGGAAAAAATGAGAAAAATGTTTTATCAAGAAAGAAAAATATTCTTTATTTTTTACTTTTTCACTTTTGAAAACTTTCAACTCCTTATTTTCTGAAATGACTGAACCGATTTATTAATGAAACGTAATACGCATAAGCAGGATACATAGGTCTAAATATTTACAAAAAAACATTTTCGAAATGTCTTTAAAAAAAAAGATAATTGGAAATTTCTGTTTCTATACTTAATTAATAATCGGTCTAATTTAGCTGAAACACTATTTTTCGAAAATGTTTTTGTAACCTTTTAAACCTATGCATCCTGCTTTTGCGTATGAAGTTTCACCAAAATCGATTCAGTCATTTCGGAAATTAAGAACTTGACAGTTTGTATGAAATGTCCCAAGGCGTAAACGCTGGTAAAATGAAGGTGTTCTATAAGTAAACGTCTCCCTTTCGAAAGTATGCTATGTGATAGGTTACAGGACATTCCATGAATTATAACCAACTCTGCAATTGTCGACATTTCAGAGCTTTTTCTATATAATAGACGTTGTAAGGCAGCCCCTTACATTAAAGTGGAAAGTTCACTGATGTACCACAAATTTAATCCACTGGTTTAGGTTCATTGATTTATATCAACCAGTTTATTTCAATAGTTATTACTAAGACAATAGATCCGTCTTCATAACAAAGACACGATTTCATAAATAAGTTTTTATTTAACTAATTCCGTGACTTGTAACAATTATCGTATTAAAACGAGCCGTAGCTCGTGCTAAGTTTAAACACAAAACATGCATCGTACACTCATATATCAACATTCTTGAATTTGAAATTGAAATGAAGCGAAAACATGGCGTTTGTCGTGAACGAACGATTTTCCGGCAACAATGGAACGAATTACGGTTATTTTTAGTTACATGTTGACAAGTGAAGAAAAAACGTGAATAATTTACTTTTAGCCACGAGTAAATTATTCACGTTTAAGCCTCGACAAAGGAATAAAAGTTATATAACAAAGAGGTGTTAGTAATTTAGATTATAACAGTATACATACACTGTACAGGGATGAGACATTAAATGGGTCTTTACAACTACTAACCGGGTTGTCTGTTCGTTTAACGACACTGTTGGCGCAGTGGCTGAACGAGCGGCTGCTGCGCTGCGTGTCGCGGGTTCGATCCCTGCACGAAACAAATATTTGTATGGCCTACGGATAGTTGTTCCGGGTCTGGCTGTTTGTGTATGTGAGTTTAAATGTTTGTCAACGCACCCACGATACAGGAGATATTCCTAGTGTGAGGCAATGTTTTCATTAAAAAAAAAAATTGACTTGACTGGTCAGCTAAGCGGGGCTTACCGGAGAGTTCGTAATGTGATATTAAATACAGATGTTGTTTACCCATCACTTAGTATTTTTACTAAGGGTAACAAATTCACCCTGATGCCCTCTGGCCATTAATAATTCCACCTGGATATAAAACAATAGAAAACATCGTGAGGAAACCAGCATATCCAAGATAATTCGAAGACATGTGACATCTACCAACCCGGACTCGGCCCGCGCGGTGGATTATAGCCTACTCCCTCTCATAGAGAGGTCTGTGTCCCAGCAGTGGGAGCATTATAGGCTGATGATGATAAAACAATTACGAAACAATTAACAGCGTCTAAATAATTAAAGCTTCAACATCATAAAATTTACTATGGATTTTCTTCAACATTACGTCTTCTACGAACATCTGGAATTATGCAACATGAACATCATAATATTTAACAGCAACTACATAATATGAAGATTGTTTTGCGTACATTATAAATATAAGGAAAAATAAGGAACTTAATTGAATTGAGACAATTATTTAATGGAATTGATATAATTTGTATTTATTATTTAATAATATTGTATTTAAATGGGAATAATTTGATTAATTTGTAACACATTAAATACAGCTATGACAAAAGGCTTTGTATTCTGTAAAAAAATACCATAGTCTGTCTGTTATTCTTTCGTTAAGATGTGGATATGGGTGTGGGTTACATGTTTGATAACTTTAGCTTTTAAGGATTTTTTGTATTTTCTGTAGCATGTAACTGTTTTATGTTCCTAATTCATGAAATAAATTAATAAATATTGCGCAAATCCATACAAGCTCATTCAATTATTCAACAAGTATTTTGATACAATCTATGCAAAACATTGTGTATCTACTTTGTATTTTCCCTCTTTACTTTCCTCCTCACACGTCAATTTGTAAGACCTCTCAACGGAATCCATCGTAACTGGCACTCTTTGAGTTTCAAATAAGTTTTCACCTCAAAACAGAAGGGGACGGGAATGTATAAAGCAAGTTTCTTTACTAAGACAATGTTTAGAATGTACTAAGACAATGAAAGACAAAGTTTTACATAAACTTTGACAAACGTTGAAGTTATAGTATGTTCATTCATTAGGACTCAGGGACTTAAAAACACCTTCATAAAGGTTACAGAATTATAAGTGTTACATGTTGAATTGGTTACAGAATCAAATATGTAACACTTTTAAATGTGTTTTCAACCGTAACATATCTGTAACAGATATAAAAGTGTTAACAGTGTTATTAAGTGTAACAGGTAAACGCAGCGTACTAAAGCTTTAAATGATTATTTCAGTTACACATATTAACAATTAATATAAAAGGTTACAGTTTGATTCGGTAACATTATTGTATCTGTTACATTTAAAAATGTTTTTCTGTTATAACTGTTTTAAAAAACCGGCCAAGTGCGAGTCTTA
Organism: Cerastis rubricosa; assembly: GCA_949152445.1. NCBI lineage: Eukaryota > Metazoa > Arthropoda > Insecta > Lepidoptera > Noctuidae > Cerastis > Cerastis rubricosa. Next base: position 6,973,825 of record OX424542.1, on the reverse strand, counting down.
CTCGCACACAGGGTTCCAAAGCTCCAAACAATATAATAACAATATTTTGAACTGTCATTCAATAGTTAGTAGTATTAGTTAGTAAACTTCCACACAACCGCAAAACTAAATTTGTTTTTCATAGTATGTTCATGAAAAACAAAGTTACTGCTGCAGTTTAATGAAAAAGTCCCATATCTCAAAAACTAAACATCATATCTTATTGAAACCAATTTTCGTTGATAGTTTTTTTTACGTTCTACAATCCTAAATATTTTCAGAATTTTCCTCCTCTTATTTTAGAAATTAGAGGGGGGGGGGGACACATTTTACCACTTTGGAAGTGGCTCTAGCGCAAACTATTCAGTTTAGAAAAAAATGATTTTAGAAACATCAATATCATTTTTGAAGACCTATCCATAGATACCCCACACGTATGGGTTTGATGAAATTTTTTTTTTTGGTTTTCAGTTCTAAGTATGGGGACCCCCTTAATTTATTGTTTTTTTTTTCTATTTTTGTATAAAAATCCTAATGCGGTTTACAGAATACATCTACTTACCAAGTTTCACCAGTATAGTTCTTATAGTTTCGGAAATAAGTGGCTGTGACATACAGACGGACAGACAGACAGACAGACAGACAGACAGACATGACGAATCTATAAGGGTTCCGTTTTTTGCCATTCGGCTACGGAACCCTAAAAACAGTGTTAAAAACACTTATTACGGTTAAAGTTTTTGAGTCCTTGCAGTTAAGTTCCGTTAATGTGAACAGTATTGGTACCTATTCTGTTTAAAAAAGATTATGTGCTACTGTTGCGGTTTTCGTCGGAGTTTTTAGAGAATCCTGTCATACAAGGTATAGACAGACCCTTAACCAAGCATTCTGTACATCAAACTAAGTAACCCTACGCAAAAATTATTGCTGAGAAACGGTTTTTTATTTTTGTTGAAAAATCTTGTTTTGCGGTAAAACTCAACGTTACGCACTCAAAACATTGTGCTGATGGCTGTAAGTAGTCTGCGGGTCCTCAGCCCGATCACTATGTACGGTAAGCCTATCCCTTGGGAGAAGCAAGCCAAGTACTTAGGAGTCTTACTTGACAACCACCTGTCTTTCGCGGCGCACATCAAAGCAGCTCGCGACCGAGCTGCCTTTGCTATGGGTAGGCTTCATTTCATGATCTCGGCAAAAAGCAAATTGTCACTCAAGTGCAAGTTGCGCCTTTATACCGCGGTGATCCGCCCCATTATGACGTACGCTTGCGTCGTGTACGCTCACACCAAGCCTAAATACATCCATAGGATGCAAACCTTGCAGAACCGGTTCTTACGTAGAGTCACGGGAGCCCCTTTTTATGTCCGTAACGACCGTCTACACGTAGACCTTAGAATGCCCACCGTCCTTCAGTTTATGAAACGTCTTTCGAAGCGTTTCTTCGATAACGCCAGTAAACACCGTAATCCACTGATCGCAGCGGCCGCCCGTTACGAACCCTCGCGCATTAGTACAGTACGCCGTCCTCGGCATACCCTCGTCACTCCCGATGATGCTATCACCCTCCTCCAGGAGAGTAGCAAAGAGACTAGCACTCTTAAAAAATTCAGAAACAAACCGCCGTCTTTCCGACCTCGCTGTCGAGGTCCGTCGCGACGTCCCGGTCCATGCCCTCCCCGACCCTCGCTCGAGCCAGCCCGCGATGCTGTGCCAGTAGTTTTAAATCAGCCCCTAAATAATGATATCATTCAGATCCAGCCTGTCCCCATGCAGTCCTCCCCCAGCGACGCCCTGAGCCGAGGCTCGTACCCCACAGGGGGTGCCCTCAGCGTATAGTCGCTTAGTTTGTAAGTTTTTATGCCCTGGCTGGAGGCCTTACTCTTAAGGCACCCACAGGATAGTCCGGTTAAGCAGACGACAACCTCCTAGGTTGAACTGCGAGATGCCATTCATAAAAAAAAAAAAAAAAAAATGTCTGCGGGTCACAGAGGTATTTTGAGTAAATTTGCAACCTTCAAAACTAGTATTTTAAAAAGTTGTGTAAAATTTTGACCTCCAATATCTCCGTAACTAGAAGGTTCCCAGGTATGGTCCAGAACAAAAAAAATATCGCACTGACAGCTTCGTTAAGGGTTGATTAGAACTTATACATATGCTGCGACAATAATACGTATAGGGTTCTATACGTATTATTGTCGCAGCATATGTATAAGTTTTTAGAGAGTCCTGTTATATTGTTGGAAAATGTTAATTAACTTTTTATCATACATAAAATCACGCTCACATTTTTCTTGTCCGTAGAGAGCAATTTCATTGATATATTTATCGATACTTTTTTGTCGTGTTCTCCTTTTTCAAACTCAATGTACTCTAATCCGTATCCGTAGATTGATGAAATATTTACAAAGTCACTGCAAATCCTACTATTTCCATTCCAAAAACCAAGTCTAATCTTACCCCATTACATTCCCAAGTACAAACGATAGCTTGATAGTCAGTTCATAACGTGTGCAATCTTACTTTAGATGCCACGATAGCAGAAAGGGAATTAGTACAGGGATCACGTAGCACACTGCTAGATAACCAGCACTGCAAGTCTGACCTTATCTCTAATTAAAAATAAACTACCTTCTTTTATTTTCTAGTTTTTTGTGTACTACGTAATTATGTAAACAGATGGTGGAAAAAACGCCGAGTTGGAAAATAAAACATACCTTATGAAAGCAGGTATTACTGTCATTTGTGTGGAAATAGGATTAATTTAATTACTGTTAGCAGCCCGGACCCTGGGTGAGGCCCGGTGGATAGCAATAGGCCATCACCTAATAATTAAATATTTTGTTAGTCTCTCATGTGTCCCACTGCTGGGCAAAGGCCTCCCCTTTCTCCTTCCAAACGTCTCTATCCTGTGCGATATCTGGCCATGATCGCCCGGCAAACAAGATTAGACTTAGCACATAATAACATATGACTTAAAAATAACTGTCGATGTGAGTGTACTATTAGGTCAAAATGTCGTGAGGAAAGTTTTGAGTATGAATGTGGATGGGTTTAAGGGTAGAGGAAGACCAAAGAAACGATAGATGGTCTGTGTGAAGGATGATATGGCAAGAAATGAGGTATCGCATGAGATGACAAGTTATAGAGAAGTATGGAAGAAGAAGACATGCTGCGCCGACCCCAAATAAAATGGGATAAGGCAAGAGAATGATGATGATGTGAGTGTAGGTACTATTAGGTACACCTCTGGCTAACCCTACGAAGATAACAGGTATGATGTTTTGTCATTGTTATGTTATGAGCAGAGGTCGGAATTAGGTACAATTATTTTTGTAGTTGCATCGAAATGTTGATCTCCTCTTGGGTATGCGCATTGAAATTTTGCATCTTCGGACATCCGATGTCGGATGGTTTAAATTGTGTAAAAGTAAATTACATTTTTATTTAATAAATCACGGGATTTTTCTGCTCTCTATAACTAATCTCGAGATTTGAGGCATATCCACTTTACTCTTTCGCTGTATGAAATCAATTCCTAATTCTGAACTCTGGTTATGATATTTGAATCGTATTGTCTTTTCCACTCATTATCAAAACCATATCTGTCGTAAACACCATCATCATTCATCATTTTCACTCTCTGTATTTTCATTCAGTCCAAATTTGTCACCAGTCTAGTTTTATTTTTGCTATTTAATGTAAACACAAACACACAAACAAAACACGCAAAACACACAAATATCTTTAAACACATTTATTTATGCATTATATTTATATTATACATGTTTTTGTACATATATAAAGTAAATAACTTTACTTTTGTTTTTTAAATATTTTTTTTGAAGTACACTACTTACTACCCCCTTTTTATTTTTATTCCAAAATGTCCATCGTAAAGTTGTCTGGAAGATATCGCTATCAGCAATAGCAGTTTTTTTAAACCCGTTATGATTTTTTTTTTTGTGTACAATAAAGTTTTATTCTATTCTATTCTAAACATTTTAATGGAATAATTTCAGCCAGTCAGCACCAAAAACTAATCTGAATGTGCCACTAATGAAGGCTTCTTTGTTCATTCTGATGATGCAACAGCCTGAAATGTCACTTAATATTACATCCTTCTTTCCAATTTCGTCACAAGCCACTAAACTGACCCGCACATTAACTGTGGCCGTTATTCATGACATCTGCATGTACGATTGTGCACACGCTATAAAATGCCCCTTCCTCGCACTTTGGTCGTAAAAAACCGTGACCCTAAAGCTGAAGACAGACGCATGTGGTTACCGACTAACTGTACACAAAATACTGCATTATTTTATTTAAAGACAGAAAAAAGAGTAAGAAAAAAAAGAAACAAGAAAGTAGAAAAAACGTAATTTAGTTCTCAGTTAACACAGTTAAAGATGCAATTCTTATGAAATCGACGCCTGATTTCTCCTCAAAGTTGTGTATGAAACATTTGAGTGGAAACACAAATGGACCGTCCGTGTATGTCGAATTTATAACTAAGAAAGAGGTTGAATGGTCGTAATGACAAAAGAATAATGGCCTACCTCTTGGTAAAATAGCCACAGGAATAACCAATGATATCACTTTAGGAGAGGACAATGAATACCATCATGACGTAAAACCACATTAACGTCGTACAAACTGCAAAGTCATATAGCAGAAGCCAAATCCAACTATGAAGGGTGTCATGCCAAAAAAAAAGATCCCTACCATAGATATCAAGTGCTGAGCAACAAATCTGACCACAGCATAACAACATTCGTTACCGAACTAACCCAACAAAATAAAAATCTAAAATGCAAAGTGCGAACAATTCCTGTAGTTAATTCCGAAGTGAAGCATTATTAACACGGCTACAAAGAGGAGGTTAGTTACATTAAGACTTTAATACTACAATGTAGGTGTTAGAGAAAGTCTAGTTTGAACAATGATGACATGGCCACTGAGTAAGTACATCACAGAGTTCCATTTATAATGTCCACAACCTTTGTCCAAGTCTGCAGTAGGCAAAAAGACATTAAGCAAGTTATCCTTACATTTTTTGTTAAACATGTCTTCCTCACAAATTGGCAAAATGAAACACACTATCGTGAGAAGTGGAAGGAACGGGGGAGTACTTTGCCCAGGAGTGGGGCAACTAAATGATGAGATGACGAGTAGGTAATAGAGAGATACGTATACAGTATAGAAGAAGGAGACATGCTGCGCTGGCCCCAAATAAATAGGAATAACGACAGGAGAATGATGCAATGTTTTTTGCTTGTGATAGTAAATTTATCACACAGTTACTAGATGGGTACTTATGTTGAACACTGATAATGCTGCAAATCTTCACCTTCGATATTTGGACTGAGTACAAACTGGGTTTTGGAGGTATGCAACTGAATCCAGTTAGACTAACAGCCGACCACAGCTTTTTTGGAAAAAGTTTGGACAAATGATGACGTATTTACTATCCAATTTGCTTATACAGACAGAAACTTATATTCTTTGTGTTCTATGCACCGAACAAATACGTTTAAACTACCTCCGTCCGCACAGTTATTTATAATACGACATAAAATCCTAACAATGGTCCTTCTGCTCATCTAACTTCTTGTTTACACCATCTCAAGTTAAGTTCACGTGAGTTCGTTTAAGTTACGTAGATACTCGTACCTAAGCTACATCACTTATTAAATTTCGTTCAAGTATATACCTAAAGAGGCTGAATACCGTATAATCTCAGTTCAGTAGAGATTAATACGATAAATACTTGGATTTAATCCGTTCAGTAAAGTTTTTAGACTTGAACAGTTGTTAGGCTGTGGTCTTCTTTAGTTTCATTGAGGAGTTTGTAGAACTTGGCAGGGAGATTAGGTATTGCTGCAGCCTACTTTGCTGACGGTATAGAAGTTGTTGGTGATATCTGGGCTTCTAGTATAATAATAATCAGGCTTAACTAAACTTTGAGAGCAGCGGTGGCCCAGTGGTGGCAGCCCCGACGTACAAGCAGTAAGCCGTGGGTTCGAACCCAGGCAGGCGGAATTACTTAGTGTAATTTATTTCATCACCACTGCCCTCAAAAATGGTGAAGGAAAACATCGTGAGGAAACCGGTCAGTCCTAGAAGTAAAAATTCGAAGACATGTACATCTACCAACCCGCACTGGGCCTGCGTCGTGGATTACAGCCCATTCCCTCTCATAGAGAGGAGGCCTGTGTCCCAGCAGTGGAAACATTATAGGCTGATGATGAAGAAGACGAAACATTGAAGCTGAGGCCGAGTCCTATAAAAAAGTTCTTTGGCAAAGCGCTGTTCGTGTAAATGTTCCAATTCTGTCAATTTACAAGTGCAATACTGGTATGCGAATGTTTTAGTCAAAGCATGTACTGTGTAAAGATAACAAAGAAAAACCTTACTGATAAAAGTGAAATGTATTAATAGTTAGGATACACTTTTGTAAAATTTGTTTCATCATCATCTGCCTAGCCTTTTCCCAACTATATTGGGGTCGGCTTCCAGTCTAACCAGATGCAGCTGAATACCAGTATTCTTTATGGAGCGACTGCCTATCTGATCTCCACAACCCAGTTAGTACTGGGTAGTACGACACCCCTTGGTACGACTAGTTGTCAGACTCTCGGACCACTGACTACCTGTAACGACTGTCAAATATCTACAAATTACAACCGGGACCAACGGCTTAACATGCTTTCCGAGGCTCGGTAGGTAATATGGTCACCCATCCACAGACCAATCATAACAGACTTAAACCTAAAATAGTATCAACAAAAACTCTACGTACAAATGAATTTAGTTCTACTTTAATGCCTACGATGAAATTCTTTCACAGTAAGAAATCCAGACACGCAAACAAGTGGATTACAGGAGAACAGGGACTACACGGACACAGGTTAACGCTTTATTCAAACAGTTTTTATCTAGAAAAACTTAGCTTGAATTTCATACTTTTGTACTGTGTTGTTTTCGTAGTCGGCGTAATCTACTTTATATACGGAAAAGAAAGACATGATTACTGAAAAACTTTTTGATTGTGGGAGAAGTTGATTTAGAAAACTGGATCTTTTTGTTTTAGAGCAGATTTTAATTTGGTTTTGCCTAAAGACGCTCGCAGCATTTTTTCAACAAAATCTACTCAAAAGTATATAAGAAAATACACAATATCAGAAATTATATACCTATAACTAGTATGTACACGGGTTCCCCTCAGTGCCTATATCTTAGGGGATTACAGACATGATATTATTATATTATACACAACGTCATAAAACAGAAATCAAATCAATTAGTCCTTAACTTCATAAACATGGAGCAATAACATTGAATTGACAGCCATTGCTCTGAAATCGAAAAACTCCTCTCAAGTGTTGATTTAGCAAAACGTGCGTCGACAAAAGATGTAACTCTCCTTTACACGCTACCTCAGGGAAAAACTCTATTGAAAGGGAAAAATAATCTATTGGAAACTGTGTTTTATAGAAAAAAAATCAAAGTCTTTGATGGTTAAAGACATTTTCAACATTGACCAGCCAAAAAATTTAACCGCCCCGCACAGCCGATTAACTAAATACCTGCCAATATAGGCATTGCATTATTTGCCAACCGTGGATATTTGCAGAAAATATAACTTCAAAAAGTAAGGTCATAAGTGCCGAAATACATGCTACGGATTACTTCTGTGAAGATCAAAATAAAACACATTTCTAAAGCACTTAAACTTACTAGCTTTTCTAGGCAATGATAGTGCGGTACGTTAAAGATATAAATGTCAACCGCTCCAGACTTAAACCACGTGAAGATAGTGACCCACTCCTGGTCACATAGAGAAGGCCCGTGTCCCAGCAGTGGGAACCTTCTAGACTAATTATGTATAGGAGAATCTAGTAAGTAATTAGAAATAACAGAACATCTCATTAAGACGTCATTATGATCAGTTGACCACCCAAAGACCCTGACACTTAACATTAGCATTTATAATTATAACCGCAACTTTGCCTTCAAGAAAAACTATCCGTTTAAATCTTGTTTGGCATGTAATTATTTTCGACATGTACTCATTGAATCTTTTTACTCTGTGGACAAAAAATAAAGCTAGGAACACACATGTCCGTAACATGCACAAGTCACATGTAAGTAATCATACCATTGTGCTGTACCAATTTTATCAACGACATAGCTTGCAGACTAAGCAAGCTGGATTGGTAGTGGGCAGACCAAGAGCAAAATGAAGTGGAGACCGCGCATCGGCAAGCGTAGCGTTGGATGCCCTCTTCTAGCTTGATCAACCAATGACCTTAGAAAGGTGGACAGGGTGGAAGGCTGTGACAGACTGGTTACTGTTGACTAAAAACAGGATCTGGTACAGCTTTGGAGAGGCCTATGCCTAGAAGTGGACTGTGACAGGCTGAGTTGCAGCAGACTGATTGACGTTATCACCAACCAGAAGTTGTTGTACCATGCAACCTGCTTGCTTTCCTTAGGCAAGCTATATGTTTCTGGCTTTAGAAATGACTTCCAGAAGACTAAAACATAGGTCGACGTTACCCTTGAGTATTTCGCAAGTATTATATTCATCAAATATAATATTCTAACAAGATGAGAGACGTTGTGTGTATCATATTTTTAACTTAAAGTAGACAAAACATCAAAGGATGACTTTAACTGATATTAATGGCAGGTGGCAGTTTTAGTCAAAATAACTTAAACATAAAATACAAGCAAAGATAATTAATATTTAAATAATTTATTTTATAGCGCAGTATCTTAATCAGTCACAATTTTTCAATTTACAAAGAAAGGAAACATTTTTGGATCAGCGTTCAATTACAGATATCACTGAAAGCTTCTTAGATTTTAATTTACCTAATCTTACGGAAATCTTTCTAAATTGACTCAGAGTTGTATTAATTTTCATTCAATTTTTCAAGTAATTCGTAATTCCTTCATAATTCCGTATTTCCGTGCCTCAGAAAGAACGTTAAGTCATTCGTCCCGCCTGATCTTTGACAGTCGTTACAGGTAGTCAGTGACCAAAAAGTCTCAGAACCAGTCTTACCATGGGGTATCGTATTACTTATCCGTTATACTATCCATATTGTTTATCCGACTTCCTCAAACCAATTAGTACTGGACTAATTGGTTTGAGGAAGTCGGATAAACATTCGCTCCATGTAAAATACTGGTATTCAGCTGCATCAGGTTAGACTGGAAGCCGATTCCAACATAGTTTGGATAAGGCTAGGCAGATGATGATCTTGAGTAGTTCGCAAAACACGCTACTATTAAAGCATTTTACTTTTCCTGGTACAAACTGATTACTACATAGGTACACAAAACTAATGAAATTCCATTCTATAAAAACGTTTCAATTCAATTAAACCCTTTTTAATTGAATTGAAACAATTGGAATCCTTCCCCTTGGTTGTTTTTGGGGGAAATTCGTAAAGTGGAACGTTGGACGTAAGACTTATATAACTAAATAATGTTGATAACAATGAAAGGTTCTTGTGTCGCGTATAATATAAACTTTGTTAATGCTTACAAAAGGTTTACGAAGAATTTTGTGTGAAGTGACGCAGGGGTGTATTTGCAGTCTCAATCTTGAAAGAGATACTAAGTTCTAGCTTTAATGAAAAGTTAGGTCACCTACTTTATCAAAATACTACACGTCAGTGATAACTCTTTAAGGTAACCAAGAATAGCGGGTATTGTACTAAACTTCTAGAAGAATGCAAAGCCAACTTATAGTGGTACTGTTACCACTGCCGTACCCACTTTATGTATGTTATGTACGTATAGATAAATAAGCCCAATCGTTCAGAAGTAAACTTTTTACTTCTGAACGATTGATTCCTCTTTTAGGAACTAAAAATATCACTATCAAAAGAACAACGAAACAAATCAGCTGAATAGTCTCAAATAACCCCAATGGTTGATCATTCGAGTAACTCGAAGTTTTTATAAAAGGTAGTTTCCTATGAAGAAGAATCATAGGTTAGAGAGTAAGTCTTTAAAAAAAACTATCTCTATCTCACCATCATCGCAATTAACCTTTTCTCTGTCATCAAATCTTCCTATAACTTGCGAACAAGCAACTACTTTCAATTCCATTACTCTTAGATTTTATCAGCGTGGAAACTCAATCAATCATCTTTTTAATCACACATCAAAATCATCTTTAACAAATACTTAATAATTTCAAGAAGAAATTCTTCATACAAACTTTCACTAGAAAAAGTATTTGAATACTGAACTTGACCACTCAATCAGCAAGTTATTAAATGGTGGTTATCTAGAAATTTTTACCATAGCGTAACTGTGTTGTAATAGTAAAATAGTAATGTTGATAAGCATGAAAACTGGAATCCGTGAGAAATGCTTTCTAATTTGTGACATTCACAATTCTTTGGTATTGAGAGTTATTTAATTTGTTTATCGTACTATCGGTATAAAAAGTATCCTATGTGTTATTCCAGACTATTATCTATTCCTGTTAATCCAATTATTTCCACGCATGGCAGACAAAGTCACTCGCGTCAGACGCGATAACACTATGCTTTGCTCACATGTCTCTAAAACAGCATTAATGCGGAAAAGTGTATTTTGCATGGCGCCCTTATTATTTAATAAACTTCCAAAGGGATGGAGGGAACTAAGCGCACACATCCTAAAAAAGCGGCTAAAAGGGTATCTAGTTGGGAAAGCGTACTACAGTATTTCAGAATTTTTAAATGACAAAATGTAATATTAATATTTTTATAATTTTTGCAATTTATAATTACAATTTAATTCTAGTTTATAATTTATGGTTTGAATCTTAATTTTTATAGTTTGCGTGAGAATTTAAAATGTTTTAAGCTCTGTTTTCTGTAATGACTTTTACTGTTTATTTGTATGCCACAAAGGCCGAACATGATGGATCTTTTTTGTTTATGAACAACCTGCATGCCTTGTATGTATACTCATGTTTCCACAAATAAATGTCTTGTCTTGTCTTGTCTTGTCTTATGAAATACAGCAAGGTAATACCACTTTTCAAGTCTTTTCAAGTTTTCAAGGCTGTGCCTTTAATCCAGATTCATTCAGTAATGTTTGCGTGAAAGAGTAACAAACATGCATACATACATCCTCAGAAACTTCGCATTTAAATAATATTAGTAAAAAGAAGAATTAAGGCTTCCGCAGACAGGCGCGACGAACCACGACGCGGCACGCCGCGAAAATACCTACGTAGAACAATTTCTATGAAAACTCGCGCCACTGTTCACACAGGCGCCACGCGACGCGTTTCTGGGTTTTTTCGAGAGCACGACACGTTCCGAGGCAAGAAACAAAAACGAACAAAAAAGAACTTGTTGATCGATTGCTCCATCCTAACCTATCGATCGAAATTTAGATTTGTGTATAATTACGTAACTTGAAAATCAACTTTTTTATTCATGATGATTAATTTTGAATTTGAAAGTTAGAGTAAGGCATAAAAATGATTATTATCCAAAAATATTTAAGTCCATAGGACAACCCAATTTTAACATATCGTCAGTAACACATTAGCATGGCCTTTAGAGGCCAAAGTAGGTAATTATAATAATATATTCAATCTCTCGCTAGGCAGATGGATCAAGGGCTTGATTCAGAAAGCGGTACTCCTGGGCACTATCCTAATACGTTACGTTAGGATCGAGTTATCGATTCTATGCCGCGCCACGTCGCGTCGCGCCTTTGTGCGAGGTTTCGCAACGTGGCAACACCGCTATGCCGCGTCGCGCCTTTCTGAATGAGCCTTTAATGTCTTATGTAGTCGTAAAATATCAAAGATTTTATACCTTGTTAACAAAGAAAATTTATCAAATAAAACCAAACCGTGTTCACTAACTTATTTATGTAAAGGAATAAAAGAAAACTAAAGAATATACACCTAAATTAGAACACAAACAACAACAATATCAAAACAAAAACAAGAATTAACAATTGAAAAGAAACAGTACTAAGATTTCAAAAACACACTTTAACATTTCAAGTACATTCTCAGACAGTCAAACGGAATACTAAATCATTAAAATTGCCGTTACAAATCCTCATTACTTTGTATACAACCGTCTTATGCTCTCGAATAATAAAGAAAAATATTCAAAACATTCACCCACCCTTCTACAATCACTAAAAATAAAACTCTCCGTCCGTTTATGTGCGTTTATCTCTAAAACTACAAGACTAACTCTGAACTATGTTTCTGATTTGATATTGGAAGGAATAACATTTAATGCTGGTTTCCAGTTATTATAGAAAGCATAATCGAAAGCAGTCACGATCATTCTTCCAAACGGACCCACCCGGGTTGCTTTGCTAAAGGAGTATAAAAATCCACGGACAATCTCGGCGAGAAATTTATAGCAACAATAAAATGTGGGATGTTTCCTCGCTCCAGCTAAGAGCTGTACCGGAATTGTTTGAGCCACCATTCGTATAGTTCTTCACAAATATATCTTCTATCACAATGCGGTAGTGTTGAACTTTGTTGGCAAGATTAAAACGCTCCCCTGCCTCAGGGTTTCCCTCTGTCAAAATTGGTGCAACTTTGTACGTGATTTCATCAGCTCGGAATGGTGTAATATCTTTGATGAGTTGGTTTATTTAAAAAATAACGTCGGTTTATGGCAAGTCTTATATTTTTTGACGAAAAATGAAGTGGAAATTGCAAATTTTAATACCGATTAATAACGTTATTATATTATAAAACTTTAGAAATAAAGATTCTTTGCACCAATATGACAGCTGAAATAAAAGTCACAATAATACGGTCTAAAATTATTAAAAATCCTTGGTTTCAAGGCAGTTCCTCGAGCATTACTTTGTGTTTTTAAATTGTAAGACACGCTTGCGCTCACGCATTTTTCCATGACGAAACAGATCTTTATCTTGCTCTCAAAGGTACTTATGTACTTTTCGTAGTCCCAATAACAACAATATCATAAATATACATTTATTATTTTAGATTGTACAACAATACGGAATGGAATTGCACGAACTTTGGCAAAAAAAAATATGGAAGGTTGAATTTTGAACAGAACAACAATTACACTAGTGGTGCAACATCAGGATTAAAACATAAGGAGTAGTCGAAAGGTAAAACTGTAGATAGAAGAAGCTTAGGGTGAAATTTTGAAAGATACCGTAAAAGTGTACCTTAAGGTGACACTTTAGAAACGGGCTTAAGTGTTAGCAATCCGGCTATTTGATGTGTTACTGGGTTTGATTTCGTTTAGGCGCAGAATGTCCAATACGCAAAATGTCCAATTCGCAAAAATGTCCAATTCGCAGAATGTCTAACATTCATCATCCTCGGTCAGCTGCTGTTTATCAGAATAAACTGATAGTTATATTTTTTTTAATGAATATATACTTTTTCTAGCGGTTATATTTTGATAATTTTTGCATACAAATCTGTATAAATTTATGTAATCCTTGAGTGTTTGATCAAATTCTGTACCACCCCAACAATAAAGAAGGACATAATATTCATTAAAAAAATTAGAACTATCACTGTGTGCTGATAAACAGCAGCTGACCGAAGATGACGAAAATTAGACATTCTGCGAAATGAACATTCTTGCCAATTGGACATTCTGCGCCTAACCGCTTTATTTGTGCCTAGTTAATGACAATAGGCTCGCCTCCTGTTACATGGGACTTAAACATAACTGGCGAAAAATGGGTGTATTATTCGGTACACCTCTGCCTAACACTTCTGGGATAAAAATCGTGATATTATATTATGTAATCCCGGCTATTGTTATTATTTAAAAACACTAAACGTTTATAGAAAATCTCTGTACTAATTGGATTACCTCACAAACCAGTCCAAGCATAAAACACCAAGGCTAAACCATAAAATCGAGCATTTAAAGTAATTTCTAAATATTGTAATAGTGTCTGCGCGAGAGGGCTATTCACCCAACGCTCGCTTTCGAAATCAGTTTCACTATTTACTAGCCTCTCTGCTAGTCGGCTGTCTAGTCAGCTGGTGTACAAATTAATGGCCGAAGTTACTTTGAATTGATAAAATATTAGCCTGAATGTCTAGGAAATTGTATGTTATGAATTATGGTGATATATTGTCATTGTAAAAGTTAGTTTTGTTAGTTCAGAATAGGGTTGGTTTTAGATTTAATTGGGTTTGGAGCGGTCTTGTGAAAGACTGGTTTAGTCGAGTGGTTGTAAACGCTACTGCTGGGTTTGAAGTCTTGGGTTTATTTCCTAGGTCGAGCAACGTGTAATTGGGTTTTTCATTAGGATTTTTTCAATAAAAGCTCGGAGTCAGTATTTATTTCCAGTTGACAGGCTCGGCACTATAACATTAGCGAAATGTAGGTGTACTAATAATATCTAAAAAAATAGAGGAAGACAACGCAAACGATGGGATTATGACATAGTGGAGACGGCTGGTGCTTTGTGGTCTAGAGACACAAGAGACCGTGACAAATGGAGAAGTCTGGGGGAGTCCTATGCGTCAAAGGACGCGCTAATAAACGTAGACACTAAAGTGCAACAGTTATGTTTTTGCAACAGTTAGTTTTTCAGTAAATAAAGACTTTTTTTATTTTAGGCGTATTAATAAGTACTCTAACCCTTCGAGGATAACTGTCATAATTATAATATTTTGTTTTGAAAGACTGTTATCAACTTTTAATAACAAGTATTTAAATGCTTAACGTTTCATACGTAAAAGCAATAGCTTCAAGCGTATTTTTTGTGATAAAATATTGCATGATAATTTAATGTCATAAAGAACAAGCAAATAATATTAAGCTAATAGTTATAATTATATAGACCAAAAAACTGAGACCCAAACACTTCCTCATTTTTGAAATAGCATAGAAAAATTTAATAGAATAGAATAGAATAGAATATCATTTATTTCTGAGTATATGGTAGGTACATACAGATCTTACAATTTATAATAGTTCACATATACTACCGTTGCCGGTGTAGAAATATTAGAATTTTAAAATAATCATAATGTGGATACACACAAATATTAAACTTATTAAGAGAAACCACCAAATAAAAATAAATTATAAGTACATTTACAATACATTTCCTTTTTTTAAATTATTATTATTATAAATTAATTATTAAAACTTATGATTAATGAACTCGCTTACAGAGTAGAAACACATTTCCAGAAGCCACGAAAATAATGCACGTTTGAATTTATTTATAGGCAGCTGTCTAATATGTGATGGTAATTTATTAAAAATCTTTATAGCCATGCAGTAGGCATTTCGACTATACAAACAAAGTCTTTGGGCTGGTACTAGTAGCTGTTTGGGTTTTTTTTTTCAATTCTTTTGGAAACATGTTCAGTGATGGGAAATAAATAGGAATGTCTTTTCACAAATAAACAGATTTCAGATTGCAGATTTTTTGAATAATGCTTTGGTCACGATTTTTGTATCGTTATTGCTACTATGCCTAATCAACAGTATTATGATGTCAATATTTTGCTAGTTGGTATGTGACTAGTAACTATTTGTTATACTTAATCGTATCTAAAGGCTCTTACCCGCTGCATCGGAATTACTTATGATATGTGGCACCAGATTTAATTAGATTAAGCAAACAGACGTCGGCGATCCGTCAACGTCCTTTTACGCGCCACCTTCCTTGACAACTACCCAAGTCAATATGGCATTATGGCTACCCGCAACGACTTGACGTTTCGCCAGAGAGAATTGTAGACCGCTTCTCTCTCGTCTGTGGTAACAGTTTAGTTTGCAACGTGAATCATATGAAGCCTTTTTGCAAAGGCGCCAACATATCCATTGAAATGTACACGTATTCAAATATTTAGTTAGCTATACTTCATGAAATTATAATATGAAATCATAACACGAACAATTAGACGGTTAAATTGTTCTATACCTACATTTGACTAGTACCTACGTTTAAAATGACACTGTCAACATTAATAAAGATGAATGACTGAAATAAGTTATAAATAGGTACGGTTTATAAATAAAACACTTTCCACTCTGGTTTTTCGTGTTCTTGATGTAATATAGTATATTTCATTACGAGTTCGGAAAGCCTGTCATTGCAAAGAGTTCCGACAAATGTCTACCCGAGCCGAGGCGCAGCCGAAGGTGAGGGTTGACAGTCGGAACAAGTTGCAATGACGGTTCCGCACGTGTACTGAACAACTATTTTTAATACAGTTGCGAAAAAATGAAGCAATTTAATAAAGAACATTTTTGGAAAATGGCGCCAACCGTAAAAGAATATAAGCAGAGTTTTTTTGTTGTTTTCTTTACCCATTCTGGGTAGGCAAAGGGAACTATGCCTATACAGCCAAGTCTTCAGTAGATTTTTTTTAATTGATATGAAATGAAAATGAAATGAAACCTAACCTAACTCATTGAATCAAGCCATTAAATCTTATATTGATACAAATTAGTAGCTTCTTTTTAGTAATATTTGCATGAATCATAAAAACTTCTATGATTTTTTTTTAGTAAAAACTCCGTGGTTGGTTTTTTTTTCTTTTTAATAGACATTATTTTGACAGTTGGGAAAGAGAACGCACGAGTTCGGACAAGGTAAAGAAAAAGCTCGAGTGTGTAATAGCTCACATCCCGAACGCTATACGTCCCTGCAATACGCCACTTTTTGAGCAACTGTATTAAAATAGTATATTTCATTGCGAGTGCGGAAAGCCTGTCATTGCAAAGAGTTCCGACAAATGTCTACCCGAGCCGAGGCGCAGCCGAAGGTGAGGGTTGACAGTCGGAACAAGTTGCAATGACGGTTCCGCACGTGTATTGAACAACTATTTTTAATACAGTTGCGAAAAAATGAAGCAATTTAATAAAGAACATTTTTGGAAAATGGCGCCAACAGTAAAAGAATATTAGCAGAGTTTTTTTTTTGTTTTCTTCACTCATTCTGGGTAGGCAAAGGGAACTATGCCCATACAGCCAAGTCTTCAGTCGATTTTTTTTATTGATATGAATTGAAAATGAAATGAAACCTAACCTAACTCATTGAATCAAATCATTAAATCTGATATTGAAACAAATTAGTAGCTTCGTTTTAGAAATATTTGCATGAATCATTAAAACTTCTATGATTTTTTTTTTAGTAAAAACTCCGTAGTTGTTTTTTTTTCTTTTTAATAGACATTATTTTGACAGTTGGGAAAGAGTACGCACGAGTTCGGGAAAGGTAAAGAAAAAGCTCGAGTGTGTAATAGCCCACATCCCGAACGCTATACGTCCCTGCAATACGCCACTTTTTGAGCAACTGTATTAAAAAATACTTTTATCTACTTCGGTTTCGTTATATTCGAATTACAAAATTGACAGTGGTTTCATTATGATACCCACAACGACACAAGTTGCATTATGCGAATCATAATGCAACTTGTACACACTTGAACATACAGCCAGGGCCTCAAGTCTGCTATTTTTATAAATATCGTCATTCCAACACGATCCCATTGTCATTTTGCTAAAAGTTCGTAATCTGCTAATTCATAATGATCGATCATTGGTCTGTCAGTGGTTGGTCAGTGGTCTCGTAATAGAATGGTGTTATAATGACATTGTTGTATTGCCATTATTATAAAACCCGTTAGTAGAAATGATTTTCGAAAAACTACTACTAAATTTGAACATTTATTAATGCCAGATTTCAATTATATATATTTTTACATATTATTTATTGGTGTTATAAGCAATCTGAAGTAGTAAAAAGTTTGTAAATAGCAGAAAACATTAAATGTTAAATTGGAAAACTCAATATTTTATCTGTTTAGCTGTCAAAGTCAAATATGACATTACTGTTTACTGTACTGACGTTTATTTGTTTTTATTATTTCTAGCGGCCGGTGTTTTGGTTTAGTTTCAAGTGTTCTAAATGATCTATAAAAGATTTATTGCAATACAAAATGGTGCTAATTGAGCAAATTTCGGCTCTAATTGACTTTTTAGAAAACCACCAAGACCTGCTTGGCCACTGCAGCCGCACCAATGAAGGGCGAAGTTTATTATAACGATATTGGATGGAGTGCGCCCAAATTTTAAACTCGTATCGGTGGACTTCCCAGTGCCCCAATAAAACGCCGGCAGCACAGTAAGTACATAAATCAGTATAATATTCTACGCATTATAAAATGATAAATGTATCATTATTGTGATTTTTGCACTTTTTTAGTTCTACAATGAATATAAAAGTAAAATATCCCTTTTTTATAGGTAGAGACCATGCAGCTCTTGAAGCTGGTCAATCAAAGCTGGACACTATTGAAGCCAGGAATGCCGAGGCAACTTTAAAACAAGCTCAGTTCATTAACACTGGCTGCAGCCATTGATTGACTGAGCTCCACCACAGAAAAAATGGCGCACCTTATGGGACACTGTGTGCCAAAAAAGGTAATTACTGTGGATTTACAGATTATTCACTGATATGAAATGGTTTTACCCAAAAGCGGAACTTCTACTCATTGTGTGTTCAACAAACATACCCACAATAAGTATTAAGGAGCATTGAAAGCAATACAATAATATAACCCCTCCAGTTAAGCTTAAAAGCTTGTGTTAGGTGTAGGCTCACATCAGTAGTAGTACATCGGCCAGAATTTGACATCTTTAAGTCTGACTAAAGTTTTCTGAAGTATGCAAGAGGTAATTTTGTCAGATTATTTAAAGATAAATGAAATCTATATTAGGAGGAGTCTATGTCCAGCAGTGGATTCCAAATGGCTGTATTGATAAATAATTAAATGAAACAATGTTTTTTAAAAAGAGTATTCATTTATTTTAAATCATATTTTGTGCAATACTGTGGATCTGTAACAGAGTTAAATCATTTTAATAATAATTAAAGCATTTTCGCACTCCACTAGAATATTGAGGTGGGTTTAAATTACATACCTACTAATTTAATTTATGCATTTCTCCACAGTTTGTCAACAAGAGCCTGCTGCAGTGCCCAACCTTCAAGAAGATACCGATTCACCCTTCGATGGTCTTGATAATTAGGTGCTGCATAATTAATTTCCTCCTAAATTAAAAGACTGATTAGTTAAATGTAAGGTAAAATTTGATTTGTTATTCAAATGATAATTAAAATATTGAAGATCTTTTTATTTTGTATGAAGACTGATTTTGATTTGTTATTAATATTACATTAGATATTGTAACTTGGAATTGTTTTACTAGATATATGACAAAATGTCTTTTAGTTTTACATACTATATTTACATTTAAGATTTTAAGTCAAGTTTAACATTGTTAAATAAATATTTAGTTATGAGAAATAAAGAGTACCTAATTTAACTGTTGTTTTTTTAACATACTAGTATTATTTAAAATTCCAACTCCACTAAATTCCAAAATAGTGGAATATAAATCACATATCTGTTGCAAGCCAAGTTATTCTGCATAAACTTCGTCAGGTGGCAATGGTGCTCTTATTCTGCATAAACTTCGTCAGGTGGCAATGGTGCTCTTGCCATGTTTGCAATATGCAACATTCATTCACAATCTTGCCTGCAGTTGTTGGACTATAATGTAAAGCACGTGCTGCAAGCAAACACCTGCAAAAAAACAATTTACTTTTATACAGCCCCATTTAACTAAACGTCTTAACTTTTATTTATTTACTGTTCTTCAATTAACCCCCTTACTGAGTCCTTTCCAAGGCAAAACGTTTTTACAAATTCCGCCTCGGGAATATCAATTATAAAGGTATTCATTCTCGTTCTCGTCATGCGACGGGCTTGACGACGTCTTCTGCAGTTCTGCATTGTGCCAACCAATCTTCTTTCTCTAACATCCACTGCGTTGGCTAGCTCGAGAATCGAAAATATTTGCTCGTAATGAATACATAGGTAGTCTCCATTCAATATTCCACAAACACTTGAAACACGATACTTGTAACGATAATAACTATAACCAAAGTATTTAGAAGCCGCTTGTTAGTAAACAATTCAAATTGACACTCCGAACAGTCTGAGATAAATGTAAGGGAAGCAATGACTGCACAATGGCGTTCTAATGGTAGTTCAGTGGTCAAAGGAACTGTCAAAATTTTAGCAGATTACCGCTAAAGTCAGTCATTCATTTGTCATTAAGTACGAGATTACCATTCTATGCCATGTCTTTCAATGGATTGTCAGTGGTTGTCCATTGGAAAGTCATAATGACGCCATTATATTAGTAGATTACCAAACTTGTCAAAATCAACAATTATGAAATCAGTGATAGGCCATTCTGACACGATTGTAATAGCAGACTTGAGGCCCAGGTATCTATAATATTACTTCGAAATCAAGAAAATGTAAACGATGTTTTAAAAAAAAATGGAACAAGTTTAGAACAAAAGTATCGTATACGATTTGGCTGTTGTGGCTACAAGATCTTTGCCCTATACTTTTTAAAGACTAAATAAACAAAATAAAAAAAGTGGACGTGGTAAAATTTCTGAGTGAAATTTTATTCGAAATTTTATTAAAAATGTCTTCAACATCAAGTGTTATTGAAAATACTCCACCAGATATAACAAATAAGTAGAGCAGTTGCGGCTACTAATAATTGACTACCAAAATCAAGACATGTATATGAGAAATGTTATGAAACCGAAGTAGATAAAAATACTTATTTGTCTATATCTGTGTTTTATTCCTGCCTTCGTAGATAAAATCTTTTATGCAACTGTACGTTATTGGTCTTTTAATATCTCGTGCCCACCTATTTCGGTACGCGCTACGCTTGTACCGAAAAATGGCACTAGTATTAACAGACCGTCCATAACGTAACAGTTGCATTTAATAGCTATAATGTTAACAATTGACTCGTGCTTCTGCTTACAAACAAATATCGTAATTAATCTAGTTATGCTGACTGGACGAATTTATTTGATTTTTATTTTGGCAGCTTGCCTAGGTTGATCCGTGACGTGGTGACCACCCATTACATACCGAGTTTCCTCAATGCTTCGGTAAGCACGTTAAGCCGTTGTTGGTCCCGACTGTCACTTGTAGAAGTTGTAGATCTTTTCCAGTAGTACAGGGCCTCTATGGCCTCAGGGTCTGCTATTTTTATAAACATCGTCATTCCAACACGACCCTATTGTCATTTTGCTAAAAGTTCGTAAGCTGCTAAATTCATAATGATCTGTCATTTGTCTGTCAAATTCTATGCCATTTCTATCAATGGAGTGTCAGTGGTTGACCATTGTGAAATCATAATGACGCCATTATATTAGTAGATTACCAAACTTGTCAAAATCAACAATTATGAAATCAATGATAGGCCATTCTGACACTATTGTAATAGCAGACTTGAGGCCCTGGTAGTCAGTGGCCCGAAAGTCCGACAATCAGGCTTACCAAGGGTATCGTATTGCCCAGTACTCTGTGTGGTGTCGGACGTAAAGAATAGCACCATCCCATATCTTCCCGTGGGTGTCGTAAGAGGCGACTCAGGGACTTGCCAGAGAATGGGCAGCAGCGTTTTCTGTGCTTTTGTAAAAACCGTACTGCGATCGCCAACCCGCCTGCCAAGCGTAGCGATTATGGCAAAACCCCCCCTTCTTGGGGGAGGCCTATGTTCAGCAGTGGACGTCTTTCGGGCTGAAATGATGATGAATGAATGATGAGTTGTGGAGATTAGATAGGCAGTCAGTCCATGTAAAACACTGGTATCCAGCTGCATCCGGTCATACTAGAAGCTGACTACAACGTAGTTGGGAAAAGGCTAGGCAGATGATGAGTGTTTAATTAATTTAGTTGAGGAACGTAAAGTTTTCGGGCTGGTAAAGACGGAAACGGTTTCATTTTATTTTTCATCTTATTTTACTTGCAGTTAATCTGATTGGCTGTCGCTCATTTTAAATCTGGTTCCAGCACACGGTGACAACCGGCCCCTAAGTGGCCCTAAGTACAGACACACATTTGCTCCTCATTATGATAATACACTGCAATGAAAATTCAAAAGACCATAATTTATTTTACGATTATAGTGGATAATGACAAGGTTATACCTTAAACCGTTTATCTTTTTTAGGGTTCCGTGAAAAAAAGGTGCTAACGGGACACTATTGCTAAGGTTCTGCTGCCTGTTGGTCCGTCCATCAAAGGGCTTGTATATTTTGAGCCGTAATAGAAAGACACTGACTTGAAATTTCCACAACGTGTGTTTTTTCTATTGCTATGGCCGCTATAACATCAAATAATAAATAAATCTACTCGCACTTGACTCGTTTTTTTAGCTCAGACTAAAAAAGGTAAGGCTTTGACTGGCCAATGCAAATTGGTGGCTACGGACAATTTAAACTTTAGATAAACACACTACCTCATTACAGTAAAACGTACAAAAATTAACTCAAGGTGTGACCTACTTTTAATTAAGCACAGACCATTAAAATGATTAAACAAGCATTTAATTTTGACATTTACAAGCAATAAGTAAAAAATAAATGTCACTTGTGATTAAAATAGGGGTTTTGTACTCGAATTTATGGAGATTAAATCCGGAGTTGTTGTGGCTTGTTGAATTTGTAAATGATGAAAAAGGAAGTTATTCTTAAAACTGGGTAAAGGAACCATCTGATATAATATTTTTAGAAAACATGATATAAACCATAAACCACTTAATTTTAATATTATACCAGCAAATATTAAAAGACACTACCAACGGTAAAAATAATGAAAGTTTGGCATATTTTCTCTTCATTGTAAAAGTAAATAGTTACCCATCTAATCATCACACATCGGTAAAATGAAACGTTATTCCATAAACACAAGTAACGACTATGGCTCACCGATAGATGGCACTATTACAAGAAACCCGCCGACTTGCGGTAAAGGCGCGAATGCATTGCGGTAGCGCAACGGGACGAAGTTAATGACTACTCTTTAGCACGTCATTGGAATGAGAACAGCGGATATGTTAACGACTTGTAAGTTGTTTCTTATAATAAATATCATGTTTATGATGGAACGGTAATATTGACTTAAGTACTTTACTGAAAATACCCGTCTTTAATGGTTATAAATTTTCGGGATGATTTTTTTAGCAAGACTTTACGATATTTAACTTGCATGTATGTATTATTTAAAATTCTAAATACTACTTAAAAAGGTACGAGTATTTAACCGCTTGATTGTTAATAAGTGAAACGCATCAATTAAATATGCTTTTACAATTTAATGAAAAATACATCGGTACAGTCGTACACAAAATCCTTAATCAAACAAATTTTGTGTTTTATTTTGCAATTCATTCGATTATATCCATCAATCATCGAATGACAGGTTCGAAGAGTAATTATTTTAAGTGTGTATTCAATAATTCCATTAGTCAATAAATCATGAAAAGATATTTAACGAAGTTACTAGTTACTTTATTAAATTACCTACCTTGAATTGACTTTCGAAAGAGTTTATTGAGAAATATTATTTTCATAGCTGTCAAAACTTCATCTTGTAAGTGATCCAGCCATTCGAGTAACTTCAGTTTCGTTTTGATAGTAGATAATGATCCATAACCACGCTGTTTTAAGAAAAGACCTGATAGGCTACTTTAGCTAAGTAGGGCTACCTATAAAGTTAACCGCGACTTATGTATCATCATTTTTATCAACAACAATCTCCTGCCTTTATCCCAATTTATACGGGGTCAGCGCAGCATGTCTTCTTCATCCATACTTCTCTACTCGTCATCTCATCAGTCACCCACTTTCCAGCCGTATTACCCTTCACACCAGTCCATCCTTCATTTTCTATTTTTTTAATTTTTTAATTTTATTTAGAGAAGCAGTTAAATTAATGTTTGTATTATAAAAAAAGTTTGATTGAACACGACCACAGATTAAATCTAAGAACTAGCCTCAGACGCTTGCAGGAAGAGAAGGTGTTGCTAATCTTTATCGAAATCCTATACATCTCAATTATCACAGATAAAATATTTTAATATTTCTCCGTACTTGTGGTTTATGGAGACAAAACCTGATTAATCTCAATAAAATATGGATGTGAATATTGAGTGGACATACTATAATACCCACCTCCAGGAGTTTGTGGCTAAATAATAACAGCCGCACAGGTCGATCTTTAAGGTTAAGCCGTGTTTGCCGAGGTTGGGCCGTGGATGGGTGACAATCTTTACATATCGAGTTTTCTCCGTGCCTCGGAAAGCACGTTAAGCCGGCTGTCATTTGTAGATCTTTGACAGTCGTTACGAGTAGTCATAAGCCGAAAGTCTGACATCCAGTCTTACCAAGGGGTATCGTATTCCCAGTTACTGGGTTGTGGAGGTCAGATAGGCAGTCGCTTCTTGTAAAATACTGATACTCAGCTGCATCCGGTTAGACTGGAAGCCGGCCCCAACAAAGTTTGGGAAAAGGCTAGGCAGATAATGATACTTATAATACCCAGTGTCTGAATTAAGAATTTAAAGTTGAAAACTTGTCAAACTTCACAATTTCTTTAACTTCCAATTTATTAGGGGCCAGCGCAGCATGTTCACTCCTTCCATACCTTCCTTCTTTCTCAATTACTCGTCATCTCATCAGTCATCTCTTTTTAGCAATAAAATCCTTCACAAAACATAACTTAAGATGACCTAAAATGTGACCCATATAGTAGTGCAAAAATGTTTTTTTTATTTTATTTTTGTTTCTCTGAATGAGACACCATACACGCATTTAACATACACGCTGAAAGCATAACGCTGTAAAGCTTCATTCATTCATTCTTTTAAGCCGAAAGACGTCCACTGCTGGACATAGGCCTCCCCCAAAGCCACATTGACATAAGGGGGGTTTTGCCATAATCGCCACGCTTGGCAGGCGGGTTGGCGATCGCAGTACGGTTGTTACAAAAGTACAGAGAACGCTGCTGCCCATTCTCTGGCAAGTCCCTTAGTCGCCTCTTACGATACCCACGGGAAGATATGGGATGGTGCTATTCTTTACGTCCGACACCATACAGAACCAACTGTAAAGCTTGCCAGTTCTCAATTCATTAAATGTGGGTGATAGATAGCCTAATTCTATGAAAACCAGTTCAAGACAACTAAACAATACGGAAAAGAAGATTATAGGCCACATAAGCCACAAAAGCCCTTTCAACCTTTCTAATTTCATTTGAACTCAATGTGGTTACCGAACTCCATTGCGTGCCATACATTCACATAATAATAACAGGGTAATTTTGTTCCAAAACCAAACTTCATTATTTTCACCGTACACCTCCGGAAATTATTATACTTTCGTCGCTCACTCATGACGGATGCCATAATCGTCAATTTCATATTTAAATCCATCACGAAACCCGTTTATTGCGGTTTCATAACCTGATTGGTTTTCAAGGAAAATTCGACTTTATTGAGAAAATTTAAAGTCTATAAAGATACAGCTTTTGTTATGCCGCTTACGATGTTGTCTTTTGAATAAGTAAATATGGGAAAGCAGTGTAAAATAATTTGTTTTACTTATTGATGGACGTAAAATTAGAATTCGATTTTGATCGAAGCGTGAATTCATCAAATCGTGGTTGTGTCGCACTGAATCAGTAATTAGAAAGAAGGAAATAAATAGTTTATCACGCCTGCAATCTCCAAATGGTTAGGCAGGGATCTGCTTAATAGTACTCCTACATTTCGCTAGTAATGTTAAAGTCCCATGTTATAGAGTCCATCAACCGGATAGAGATCCACACTCCGTGGCTGCCACTGATACATTTCTGATGGATGAACCCAATAAAACTTTACTAGACCCGGGACTCGAACCCAGGACCCCTTGCTCAGCAGTCGCGCTTGCGACCACTAGACCACCGAGGCAGATTATGCATTACTGCTACTTATATCGGATCAGTAGCAATAAAGCATAATCTGCATCCAATTTGTCGATTCTAGAAGTCAGTTTTCATACCACGTTTTTTGTTACCATTTTGCAGTGGTGAAGAAAAACATTGGACAAAGTAAAGTGCGTTTCTGGGTTGAACCTATGACCTAGAAATCGAAATTGACAGCCGTCTAGGAATTATGTATTTTCCTTAAATACGTTTAATTTTTTTTTCATCATTCAGTAGGCAAAGTATAGAAAACAAGGTATCAATACAACTTTAAAAACAAATAATGTAGGTTAACAATTTACATAGGCATACTTAACACCTAATTGGCGTTTCGGAAGCAATTACACCAATTCTCATTCGCGTAACATACAAATACCATTTGATTCTAAAGATTTCGAATTAACAGCTGAACCAAATTGAACCTTGACTCTCCAAATATAAGGTCAAATTCTGACTGCAATAGGAAGTACCTACAGTAAGTAAAGTGTTAAAAGTTTATGCTTTAGGGAAGTGTAATAGGTATCATTGTGCACGCGTCGATTTGCTAAACGGATGATTGCTATCATTAACTATTACAATTAACGTTCTAAGAATTTCTACGGTTATTCTTATTGATATCGGCCGTTATAATTTGGACTGGGTCAGGTCTAATTGAACAGCCGGATGGCCTTTTTATGTGAACTTACTCGTAAGCTGCTTACAGATTTTCGTAATAGCTTTACACATAATCGATGCGAGCGTTTATTTATACAAGCATGTAGGAAAAAGAACCTGAATCTTCGATATACATATATACCTACACAAACATATGCTCTTTTCCCGTTTTTTTAAATCCTCATGGATGTCTTTCGCCCTGAGGAAAGGGGTCTATCAGACTCGTACAGACTAAACCACACAGTGTACTCCGACTACCTTAGGCATGGTGCTGGAGTACTTACACAGTTCGTCAAGTTTCCACGGTCCGGTTTTGGCCAAGGCGTCAGCCGGAAAGTGCAATGCGGGCGCCATGCCATCTCTCCAGCCACTCCTTCGTTAAGGGTCTTACCGCTGCTTTTTTCTCCTGGGCAGCCAAGAACTACAGAATGCCAACTGCTACGATCCTTATATACTCCTTTGGCTTCGTTCACGTTCATTCTTAAATCCTACCTCATTTTTAGGGTTCCGTCCCCAAAGGGTCAAACGGGACCCTATTACTGAGACTTCGCTGTCCGTCCGTCCGTCCGTCCGTCCATCCGTCTGTCATCAGACTGTATCTCATGAACCGTCATTGTTAGTCAGTTGAAATTCCTACAGATTATGTATTTCTGTTGATGCTATGACAACAAATACTAAAAACAGAATAATATTTAAGGGGGGCTCCCATACAAAAAAGTGATTTTTTTTGCTCGTTTTTACAAATAATGGTACGGAACCCTTCGTGCGCGAGTCCGACTCGCACGTGGACGGTTTTTATTTTATTCGAAAAGCTCCCCCTTGAAATGCCCTTCCTAATGCTGAACAATCACGTCCATAAAGCACATTTATAATCACGTACGTGTTTTTTCTAAATACAATATTCAAAAATGGACTCAATACCACACGAAACGCTCGAGGCGTATTGGAACGCGATCACATTATTTTAACGGCGGCATTAGTGAAACCCACCTGATTGCAAATGGCGGCGTTTAATACATCGCTGCAATTTGTAAAATAATTAAAGAAGCCTCAGGCATTCTGCGGTTATACGTTTACAAGTTATATAATCGATGTAATGTAGAATTAGGTAACGCATGTTTGTATGAATAATTTTGTTAGAAAACCCGCAAAATTATGAAGGCGAGGTTTTGTCAATTATTTTTTTCCCTTTTCCTTGCTATTGAGAAATATGTAATCTATTTAAGACAAGTTTTTAATTCAGTCACTATTATGAAAAGGTCACGTAAGTATAAGAATTGGGTTTTCAAAATTTGCTTTTACTTACGTGGTGTTTTTAAAATCGATACGACACGAAACTAGAAGTATTTACGTAAATTAAAACAACACAAATATGTTCACTCCCGATGATGCTATCACCCTCCTCCAGGAGAGTAGCAAAGAGACTAGCACTCTTAAAAAGTTCAGACACAAACCACCGTCTTTCCGACCTCCCCGTCGAGGTCCGTCGCGACGTCCCGGTCCATGCCCTCCCCGACCCTCGCTCGAGCCAGCCCGCGATGCTGTGCCAGTAGTTTTAAATCAGCCCCTAAATAATGATATCATTCAGATCCAGCCTGTCCCCATGCAGTCCTCCCCCAGCGACGCCCTGAGCCGAGGCTCGTACCCCACAGGGGGTGCCCTTAGCGTATAGTCGCTTAGTTTGTAAGTTTTTATGCCCTGGCTGGAGGCCTTACTCTTAAGGCACCCACAGGATAGTCCGGTTAAGCAGACGACAACCTCTTAGGTTGAACTGCGAGATGCCATTCATAAAAAAAAAAACACAAATATGTTATAGCCCCAAGCGTTACAATAACACTCAGTATTTACCTACGAAACAAGTAAAGACTTTATTTTGTAATAAAAAAAGCAAGAAAGCGAACGCATAATGACTCAACCTTTTGTCTCTGGTCGTTGTGCAGTAACTTTAGCGAAGAAACTATGTACACACAAAGCCTTTAAGAAAATTGGCTTTTCACACAAAATGCCAAAGTGTTTATTACGTAAACTAAATTAAATATTGTTGGTACAATATTGGCGAAGTTTGTGTTAAAGTAAAAATTCAGAAGCACTTTTCGTGGTGATTGTACTTTTTCGCAATTTTTCTCCTTTACCTTTTGCCTTCTGTTTACTTAATTATTTAACTAGAAGTTTTGACTAAATACACCTAGTGGCAGAAAAAAAGTCGCACTCTACTCACACAAGAATAAAAAAACACAATGTGCCAAAAAACAGACACAGAAAGAAAGCTGTCCCCTAATCACATCACACTAATTACATACCAGCGAAATCTATCCCTTATTTTTCTGATTCGGGAACACACTTATCATTTCCTCTTTATAATTCCCTCTTTCCTCTTTCGTGACAACGGAATGAGTCGGCTGTTCCAATTTCTATACAGCGTAATTAATCTTGGGCTAAATTGATTCGTGTTGGTGGTGAGAAAAAGTGGGCGAATGTAATTAGAGGTTTGTCTAAGTGAAATCTTGCGAGGATTATTCTTTTTTTTTTCTGGTATGGCAATAATTGTTACCTTTTTCTGGAAGAGATAGTCTTATTTATAAACAAGTTCCTAGTTACCAAGTATGGTAAAGTTGGTTTGGCTCATGTGCGGATCTGTGAAATTACTAATTCTATAATTTTCTTTAACATACTATTTTGGACTCAATTTTATATGCCATATTTGAGCCTAGTAATAAATATTCGTATTATGGCCTGTTTTACCATAGAATCCAAGACCGATTGCTCCAAGTAAGCACAAGAAAGCTATACAGCAGGTTATCTTTGTAAAAGGAACTTCTTGAATCGATCATCGACATTGCAAAATGTTTTTTTTAAACATACACTATTTACTACATGTCATAATTTCCGCATGACGTTACACATTGACTATCAACTGTCATCATTACCTGTCAAAAGGTCGTTGACTTCCCACAACATTGTGTGTGTCTGCAACTTTTAAACTGCCTCTAACTGGCCAGTAGCATGCAGCTTGCGCATTGGCAAATCGGTATTTTCTAGGCAATATAGTAATCAACGATATTGCTTATGTGGACCGTAGTTTATGTAAATAAAATAAGTACTTATAATTAAAAACTTTTTTACAATGAACCTTATCGACACCTTGACGAGATTTTTCAGAGAGATACAAACACAAAACGTATGTCCAAAAGCAGCTCGAATCCTTTTTCCGGCTTCTGGCCTGCCAAAATCCAAAAAAAAAACTCAAACTCAAACTCAAACTCAAAGCGTTTATTTCAATTATACCATTACAGGCACTTTTGAAAGTCAAAAACAATAAAAAAACGCTAAGCTAAAGCTACAGTCCCAGTCACAAGGCATAAAAACTTGTGAAAGTACTGTAGTTGCCCATTCCAAAGCTTAGATCTCTATGGAGAAGAATGGGCAAGAAACTCCATGGACACTCTTTTAAATCAAAATATGTTACAAAATCTTGGTTACATCATTCATGTTAAAAATCCAGCATGACATTCACTCAACCACCAGGGTATATTCGCGTCAATGAAAGATGTAGGTACTCAGTAAATGGTGGCTTTGCAGTACATAGTACTCACACATGTGCTATGCAATTATATAATACTAGATTAAATCTATACAATGCAAATATATTTTTACAATCTTCTGCTGCTTCCACAATAACTTCAAATGGTAATTCACATGATTCAGGTTGCCCCTATGGTTGTGGAGCAGGACCAGCATTGCGCCAAGCATTTTTATCATCAATGTAATCCCTCAACTTATAATATGCTTGCCTACATAGTGTGCGTTTTATGCAAGATTTAAATTTCGTTTCATTCAGTTGTTGAATGGGGGGAGGTATTTTATTGTAACATTTTAAACAGTACCCCATGAAAGATGAGTCTACTTTAGCCAACCTAAAACCTGGCTGAACTAGTTGGTCCCTGTTTCTAGTATTATAGTGGTGCCGGTCACCTCTTTTACTAAATAAATGCAGATTTTTCCTAACGTACATGATGTTTGCATAGATGTATTGACAAGGTACAGTCATGATGTTAATTTCCTTAAACAGTTCTCTTAGAGAATCGCGCCTACGCAGGTTATATATGGCTCTCATGGCTCTTTTCTGCAGAATAAATATAGACTCGATGTCTGCAGCCCGTCCCCATAGTAAAATACCGTATGACATAATACTATGAAAATAACTAAAATACACTAGCCTCGCGGTATCTACATCAGTAAATAGCGCATAAAACAAAAAAAAAAACTAAAAACTCATAAAAAACCGCCATATTGACAGTTACAAACGGTAACAACATGTGGTCAACATATGTCCGACATATTTTTTTACAAACAGGTGTGCCTTTGCCGAATCTTAACAGACAAGCCCTAAAAGCCAGTTTCAACGACAATCGTCCGACAATTATCAACACTTGAATCAAGAGAAAGAAAAGTGCAGAAAGCTTACTTATTCACACTTAAGATACTTGAGAAAAATCTGGCCAAATCGTGATTTGGCAGTAAATTATTTAAAAAAACCGAATGTGATGCAAATTAACGGTACAGGCACATCAACTAACAACAATCTGTCAAGTTTCTTTAACAGATTTTCAACTTTATCGTTACAGAATTAGGTTCAAAGTTGATAGGAAAAAATTGTCAGTTTCAGGTAGCTTGATGTGCGTCTGTAACTACTGCATTTCAGTATAATAATGCGGTCACTAGTAATACAATTTGTCAGGCATGCTGTTAACGTCATGATTTCCTTCGTTTATAAGAGAAGATCAATGTCTTTCGTTTATAAGAGAAGATCAATCATATACAGGGTGTAAGGGACACCGACGCGAAAACGCTTACCACGTACTCAGTAGGGGCAGTGGAAACTACCGCCGTATCTGCCGTATCAATTATACGGGGCCCCCGGGCCACGGGGCCCCCGAGGTGCGTAAGCAAAGATGTATAAAAACTTTAGAAAAACTAAAGTCATCATTAGCTGTAAATGATTTAATAAATCAGTTTGCCGAAAAAAAAAGACAAGGAGAGTGTAATATTTAATTTGAATTGTTTGTAAAAATTTGGAAAAAGCGACAGATAATTACGATGAATAAATATTTATTCATCGTAAAAATCTTTATCCTTCATAAGGGCAAACAAATTTTTATACGGGGCCCCGCCAAGGCACGTTACGCCACTGGTACTCTGTACATCATTCTGAAATTACGAGGTAAGCATTTTCGCGTCGGTGTCCATCACACCTTGTAAAGGATAAACCTTCTGCTCTTATCTATCTCGCATACAAAATTGGAAAGCGATTGGGCGATAAAGCGACGCGCGCGCACCTGTGCCTTTCACGCCATCTGTTGCGTAAGCATGGTATGCAAGCTTTTGTGCTAACCGTTTATTGATATTCATAATACTGGGTGGGTTATACATGTGTCTTCTGTTATTGCATGTTATGTCATGCGATTGATTACCGCTGTTAGTAAGTCTTACGTTCGTTCGTTTGTGGAGTCATTGTTGCGGCTTGAGGATTGAAGTGGCGGCCATTTTGTATTGGAATATACTTTACGGATGTGGTTAAGAGATCAAAGATAGAGTGTGTTGACCTAAACTTTAAGTATGTTAGTAATACTATAACATCTCACTCTTTGGTAAAAGGTTGTAATTTTGATGTTTAAACTTAAAATTGTAAAGCTTAGATGTTATACGAGTTTAAGCAATAGAAACAAATATCCATAAAACGTAATAAAATCAGAAAAAACACAGGCCAAATGCGACTCTTACTCACACACAGAGAGATCCGTAGCACCTAACAATATAATTCTAATTCTTCTTCTCTGTATTAAGTGTGTACATAAATTGTTAAATAAATACATAAAAATAAATAAAAAGTACCTACCTACATTTTAAAATGTCATTCATATATAAATTTACACTCAACAAGAAAACTAAATTTGTTTTTCATAGTAGTGTTAATGAAAAACAAAGTTACTGCTACAGTTTGGTGAAAATCCACATTTTCTTTTAGTTTCAAGTCCATGTATGGGGAGCCCTCCCATAATCTCTTTTTTTTATATAAAATCGAAAAGCGGTTTACAAAATACATCTACCTACCAAGTTTCAACTATAGTTTCGGAATAAACGGGCTGTGACGGACAGACAGACGGACAGACATGACGTATCTTCCGTTCCGTTCCGTTTTTAGCCATTCGGCTTTGGAAACCGATACGTTGTAGTGTTTTTTTTTTATTCCCGTGTTTTACACTGGAATAAAAAAACTACAACGTTAACACCAATTAAAAAGTCTAAACCGAGCACTCCACTTAATTCATTAAACCCATACCAGTAAAAATAACTGAATAAAATGAATTGATGAACACAATGACCCGTGTAAAACCTGAATTTATTCACACGATTGATTTATTTAAACTAGGATCGGAGAATGGAACTATAGTTTTGTGGGCGCAATGGAACACGCGGATTAAACGTAAATTCGATTGATTTTAGAGTTTGAAGATACTCGTTACGCGCTAAGTTAGCTTGACTAACTTATTGAGACTAAAATTCTATTGCCATCAACCGGGCACAAATCCTGATTCCGGGGATTATCATCATCATCATCCTCAGCCTATAAAGTTCCCACTGCTGGGACACAGGCCTCTATGAGAGGGAATGGACTGTAATCCACCACGCGGGCCCTGTGCGGGTTGGTAGATGTCACATGTCTTCAAATTTTTAGTTCTAGAACATGCCGGTTTCCTCATGATGTTTTCCTTCACCGTTTTTGAGAGCAGCGATGATGAAATAAATTACACAAAGTAATGCGCCTGCCTGGGTTCGAACTCACGGCTTACTGCACGTAAGTCGGAGCTGCCACCACTGGACCAACGCTGCACTCCGGGGATGCTAACGAGGAATTCCTGATGGAAAAACTGAATAACACTTGGCTCGACCTGGAAATTAATCCCGGGCTCATGTTCAGCAATCGCGCTGGGTCTCGAAAAGATTAACAATGCTAGAGCAATCTTTTCATCAATAACAACAAAGGCGAAGGTATAGGATATTATAAAGAAAACAAGCGCCTTACTAACAAATGTCCCAATTTCTCTGAGTATTGGCAAACGTCGGATCCGTCCGACATGCTCACTGCGGGTGAAATCTGGTAAGAAACGTCCAATTGGATGTATACGGTAATGAAAGCAAGCATGGGTCAAACAACAAACAGTCGACAAGGCAGTTTCTTTTGGCAGGGTATCATCAACCATTTAGAACGAATCACAAATTGTACTGAATAAGTACCTTTAGTAGTTTAATCAAACTTAGTACATAAAAGACACGAGAAACAATCTAGTGAAGAACAATGATTTTTAGTCTTCAAAGTTAAGGCAAAATTGGAATGAAGCATTTAACTAGTAGATCATAATTTCATTAAGAAAAATTAATGATCATCAGTAATCAAGAAATAAGCCTCCTTCAAGCATTGTATGCCACATTTGCCACCTCAATTACATTTACAAACTACGCAACCTCGTCTGCGTCACATTTTTCCCGTTTTCGCAACAATTTTCATTGCTGCTTCGCTCCTATTGGTTGCAGCGTGATGATATATACATGGGCTGTCTAACACTGAAAGAATTTTTCAAATCGAACCAGTAGTTCCTGCGATTAGGGCGTTCAAGCAAACAAATAAACAAACAAACTCTTCTGCTTTTCAATATTGGTAGATGGGTAGATTATCTTACTTCAAGTTTCATAAATTTCTATCAGCACCTGCTTCTACCTAATTAACAGCTCGGCTCAGATTTCAGCCCCCGTCTTAGTACATGCCATAAACGGCATTCCTAGAGGAAAGTGAATTCCGTATGGCATGCCAGTTTGTTATGCAAGTATGCAGTTAATTTGCCAAGTGACCCTAGCCACTACTACTGGTTAGTGGGTAGAATTATGTGATCGTGTTCGTGATATTATAAAACTGAGGTAAATTATTGCATGGAGTATTTTGGAAGTGGGACTATCTGAAGTATTTGATGTAAACGGCAGGGACATTGCGTAACGCACTTTAATTTTGACATTCATTGCAAAATGGGAATTTCTGAAAAAATACAGGCAGTGGGTGCCGCAATTGGGATGCAGATTTATTAATCTTCTCCCTTTCAGACAACTATACAACAACGACAACTTTAAGAATAAAATCCCTTTGCGCAACGCAAGAGTTAAATAAAATTAGTTTAATAACTGATCAGTTATTAATACTAGCAATCGCAAATTAATTATGACACCTAAACACCTTAAAATAGGCATGATAAGTTAATTGATGCAACCAAAAATAACCTTGTTCTCATCGATCCAAAAATCTATCTCAATGTTCACAACAGCGATTTCCGATCGAGAATCCTTTGTAACTCTGACCTCATTTTAATCTAGAGAAGTCGTGATGTTATAATAAACGACTCAACACAAAAGGTATTGAGATCTAATCGAAAGTAAGGCCACGAGGTAATCGTATTCGTTGTAATAATGTATCGATGTTATGCATACCTACGGTTGATTTGCATTAGTTCAGCGGCCAATCGATTTATGAGAATCGAGACAAATCATCGAGTCGAGCTAAATGATGATAAAAACGATTACCTTTAATTGAGTTGTTCCAATGATTTGGACAATAATATTGGAAATATGCATCGACATAAATCACCACCTAATTAATGCACCTACAATATTTTGTCTCTGCATCACACTTTGTACAGTGTAGTAGTGTGTGTTTTTTTACATTATGTGCATTCAGTTTTAATAAATAAATAAATCATGTAATAACGGTTGAAACTCGTAATTATTTAGCTTATTAGCCCTTTAATAAATTTACTACTACTAAAGCAGGAGAGCATAATAAAAGTAAGAAATTCTATCAGAGATTCAGATATCTTGAATTGAGATAAGCTACCGAAAAGATTACGTCAATTGTCAATCCTGTTGAAAGCTGCTGTAAAAAAAATGAAAGTGTGTGTGTACACTTGCCTAAATTTTCCAGGAGATCAGTTAATATCCGTAGACTATTTTGCATAAACTAGATAAGTTGGTCGAATCAAAATAAAAAAAAAACTACACAATCTAACGGCTCATCTTTCCCATAGAATTAAATGCCTAAAATATTCAAAACATGACAGAGATATCATTTCCATTTCAAAATTAACTCAGCTCCAGGGAAGCTCACGAAAAATAACATGCGTAAAATATTTATCCCCAAAACGTGACGTCATAAACTTTAAACGTTGCAAATTATAAATTCGACCGCCATTATTAAAATTTAAACGTTTCAAGCGTGACTTTAATGCGTGAAACCGTCAACAGATATGTGATGTAGCACAAGAGATTTGCTTTAAATTCATATTTTAATGCAGTGTATTATTTTGTATTACTTAAGTACTTTTTGAAGGGCGGTGGTGGCCCTGTCCAAAAATAGATGAATTTAAATTTTGGTAGATGGAGAAGGAAAATAAGACCAAGAAAACGATGTATCCTTATTTTATTGTAATTCCAGTGCTATGCTTCTTATTTTGAATTTAAATTGCACACCTAATATTTGCATGCCCATATGACGGTAAGATATGGAGAACCTTATCATAATTGGACATCTATGTACCTATTACCCATGTTTGCATGGAAATAAATTATTTGATTTGATGGATGGATAGTGTGAGGAATTATATGAAAGAAAAAGAAGTAAATGATAGCGTGATGGATAACAGAGAAAAATAAAAAAAATTATGTATGGCACCGACCCGAAGTTACGTGGGATAAGAGCATGAAGATGATGATAAGTCCTGATGATCCCTGTACAAATGTTCGCGACTTATGAGGTGTAGGTTCGATCTTAGGCACTATACTTTGTCTGAATTACTGCAACACCACTGCTGTCAAAACGGTGAAGGTAACCATCTTGAGGAATGCACCATTTCTCAGAACCGAAAAACTAGAACACATGTGACCCGCAATCCCGCAATAGTACTGCATGGTGGATTAGGATTGCACCTTATCTAGTAGAACGAAAGTGAGAAACAGAGCGAGCTGCTGATGCTGCCGCGTGCGATAACACTCCCGCTCTGTTTCTCGCTCTAACACGGTTCGTAGCGACGGTAAAGGATGCATAGGAACATGGAACATTGCGATTTCATGTTGCTAGATGAGGAGTACCCGTAATAGCCCACTCCTTATGTCAGAGGCTTTTCCCTGCAGTGGGAATATGCTGGCACGTGAGTTTTATGCAATTTAATATCCGATGTGTCATTATTTCGGCTTCTTTACCTACTAGTCTACCGAGCAAAATAGGCAAGGGTCATGAATAAAATGTTTGAAGTTTATGGGCGTTGATGTCTTTAGTTAGAAGATATAAGTTGTGTTTTAATACATTTTCTGCCCAAGACATTAACATTCGCAGACTACTGCTATTTTAATCAATCGCGACCTACGGCTCCCTCTACTAAAAGTAACTCTTTGTACTGTACATTAGGCGGCCTACTCCTGGGAACCTAGTTTGGCGTAAAATAGTGCAGTAAATTAAAGGACAAAGTCTAGAAATTCATGATGCCGCATTTGACCGCAGTAGCGGGTGTAAAGCACCGTATTATAGGAAAATGTATTGTACGCTGAAAAGCAGAGTACCCACATTACCTTACTTTACTTCATCATTTGCTTAACCGTTTCCCAAACTATCCTGGGGTCGGCTTCCAGTCTAACCGGATGCAGCTGAGTACCAGTATTTTACATGAAGCAACTGCCTATCTGGCCTCCACAACCCAGTAACTGGGTAATACGATACCAATTAGTAAGACTGGAGGTCAGACTTTTGGCTTCTGACTACTCTTAACGACTGCCAAAGATCTACAAATGACAGCCGGGACCAACGGGTTAACGTGGTTTGCGAGACACGGAGGAAACCCCAAGATAGTTTAGGAAAAGGCTAGGCAGATGATACTTTCGTCAATCTCGGAATACTTTAAAAGATAATTGCCACTTTTCGAAACCCTCCAGCCAACATCACGCATGATCAACTGAATAGATACTTCTAGGTTCTAAAGTAAAGAGAAAATGCTTATTAACAAATGCATAATTTGCATATACTAATCAAAATCTTGCTCAGAACAGTCCATCTGCTAGCTACATACAGCCAAGCTACGACATAAAAGACAAAATCAATTTGTCGTTTACCGTCGCGAAATCACTTACACACATAACAACGGGTGAAAGTGCGATAACAAGTAACAACACAACACATACTCTACAGCTTTTTCTGTGCCATTTTACTTACGATTAGAAAATTTTCACTTTTCTTTCAATAGAAAATGTTTTGCATTCGTTGCAGATGTTCGCACGATATTATAGTTATCTGCGAGATCTATCTTAGTCTTTAACTAGATAATTGCAGTTACAATGGAGCCGTCATAAGATGCGTTTATGACACGTTTCTTTGCGTGGTGTGTGATTTTATTTATTAGTATGTTGGTAGCTTTCGCCTTTTCTGATTGAACGATTGAAGATTCAGTGTACTCGTGTAACATGTGCTTCTTAATTTTTATCTAAAGTCGACTTTCTATAATAAGACTCCATGCTTTTTTTAAATATTGAAATCCACGTAAAATAAATAAGTGGCTCACCTAAAAAGGTTGGAATAACAGTTGTGAATAAGAATAAGAATAAAATTAAGCCATTGTTACAATCATTTTCTTAACCTAACTTAGCGCTATGAGAAATCGTAACAAGTTATATTTTAATATAGTAAAATAAAAACAGAGCTACCCAAACTAGGCTGCGCCTGTTTCTTGGGCGCCGGAGTTGCGAAATCTTAAAGTTAAAACAATTTTTTTTTGATGTGGTAACAAGGCATAGTACCTACTTATGCCTTGAACCACATCAATAAATTTTAATTATATATTTTCTTTTTTTATCCAAAATTACCTAATTCGATTATAAGATTTCTTCCGTCTCTTCATATGTTAGTTTGGCAAACCATTTTATTAGAGTTTTCTTGCATGAAAAGTTGTTCATGTCTTTAATGTCGCAGCTTTTGCTGATTTTATTTTAAATATGGTTAAGCGAGTAAAACGGGCATCGTCTGGCTAGGCGGCTTTTTGTTTCGGGAATGGGAATGTTGAATACGCGTTTAGAGACAATAAAATAATTTATGAGAACTACAATATTATTGTTTTCTTTCTGTGCCAACAACACTTTACAAAGAGGTTTTAATATTAATCACAAATTCCCTATTCATCTTAACCACACACTTAAAACAATACAACCTATTTAAAGCCCAATATGTATGTGATTTCTGAAGCCAAACTACCTACATAAACATTACCTTTAGACCTAAGGACCAACTTGTAAAGTAAATGGATATGAAAATCGTCAATACTCAGAAGGTGTTTAACGTTGTAAAGCCTCTCAGTTCAAGTCTTGACCCGAGTAACGGCAATTACACGTGCATTATGGCGGGACAAACATCCGCCATATTGGATGTGTGAAACGTCACAGGGAACAAGAAGCGGGGGCCTAAAATGCTGCAGTGTTCTAAAGGAGTTCTTGTACGGTTGGAAATTTTACAGTGGGTCACAAAATATCCATTCTTCCATAAGATGCACTGGGGTAATCACGAAAATGGACATACTACGAAAATTTTAAAAAATCTACCAATTGTTAGTTTAGGATTGGGGTTCGTGGAGGGAGTGATTGGATTGGTAGGCTTCTCACGTTAACTCAATGATTGCACGATGGGTAGTATTTTTTTTAATTTTCGTAATATAACTAACAAATTTCGGGATTACCCCAGTCCACCTTACTAATATTATAGATGCGAAAGCAACTCGGTCTCCGTCTGTCTATTACCTTTTTATGCCATAGTAGTGGTCTAATGGATTTCGATGCAATTTAGAACACGTGTAGACTAGAACACTGGATTATTTTTTATCTGAGTAGTTTATTTTCTGTGGGGTACTTTCTAAACCTTAACGCAAACGAAGCCGTTAATGTTCTGGGTACCAAAATAGAAAATAGCTGTACTAGAACTTCATAGATTCATCGAGAGTTACTTACAACAAGTATTACAACATCTCCTGTTTGTTTGGTCAAATTAAAGTCATTCTGATTCGCTTCGAATAAGTACAAATGAACAAGGTTTTGTAAACAATCCTTGAAAAAATGTGCGGTTGCCATTTTGTGGTTATCATACGATAATAGTTACGCGAACGACTTGGGGTTTTCTATATTGTGTGCTAACAATAAAGTTTAGGTCAAGGATATAACTCAATTTGAGAGTTAGAGAAGATGTATTTATACTGTAGATATTTTTGATTGTTTAAAAGGTGATATTATTCTAGGTTCAAGAAACTGTCAATTTTTTCTTTATGATATTTTTTTCTTAAAATACGTTCCATTCGATTAAACCAATCTTTAGTCACATCAACAAGGAAAATTTTAATAAATTTCCAAAACAAAGGATCTTTGCGCAATATAAACAGCAGAGCATCATTTTAGCCATCCTTGTTGACTTATGCAGAACGGTTATGTCAGCTAATGCTGAAGAGTCGGTTGAAAAAACAAATGTTGTATTTGCAAAAATATGGAGTGGGTGGGGAAAGTACCTCGTTTTGTTTGTAAAAGAACGTACATAAACAAATAGCAATATTAATATTTAAGCACTTTTGGTGCAGCGAGAATAATGTTGGAAGCTTTGGGAGTTCCGGAATAAGAAATTTTGTTTTTGAAGAAGAGTCTTGCCCGTAAGTATGACCTACTATGGCATTGCTGACCTATTATTAGCCCGACACTCAATGAAATACGATTTATTTTTGTTATTATCGGCTGCAGATCTCCCTCATTGGTTTACAGATTTTTCAGCTATTTATGACTTGTTTATAAATTCTAATATACACAAATATATAATTTTAATGACATCAAGGCATCCGGAAACAGGAAATATCATCATAGCAAGATGATAATGACTGTTCTGTGAACCTATTCATAACCAGCGTTTACGGACCGCATATTTAGCTGCATTTTTTAGGATAATACCTAACAACCAGTTGAACAAGTAAATTACTGTCTACTTGATCCACCGCAAAAAACAGCCAATGGCAGTTTTAGACCTTCATTAGAGAATGAGTTTCTTATTTAGAAACTCATAATAAAATATATTATAATCAAAACTATTTTTCCCAAAAGGGCTTCAGCCCTAAAATAAATTATATTTATTTTAGGGCTTTCATAATTAAATTGTTTTGAACAATAATTGTCAACTTCCAAGTTGACAATTATTGTGAAATTTATTAAATGTCCGGTTTCAACACTCCTATAACTCCGTTTTTAAAACAGCGCCATCTATTATTTAATAGCGGAACTTACCCGTTGCGTGGCATAGCAGGAGGGGTCGAGACCGCCCCCGGGTCGGAACATCGCCGCGCTGACTGCTGCCATCTGCCGGCTACCTTAGTATACCCTTCCACCGCGGCATCGCTCTGGAACAATAGGACCTTCTTTGAGTAAGTAGGTAGTGTTGGTCGTGTTATTAGCTTACTAGATGCCGCCACCTGTATAGTGCCTAGGAGAGTTTTTAAGTAGTTTTAATCTTTTACATGTAGTTGCAGAAATTTTTATTTTAATAAAGCCTGTAGTTAAGTAATTAGTTAGTTATGTTGTATCAGAGTGGATGATGTATTCTGTATGGTGTCGGACGTAAAGAATAGCACCATCCCATATCTTTCCGTGGGTGTCGTAAGAGGCGACTAAGGGACTTTCCAGAGAATGGGCAGCAGCGTTCTCTGTGCTTTTGTAACAACTGTTACTGCGATCGCCAACCCACCTGCCAAGCGTGGCGATTATGGAAAAACCTCCCTTATATACACTTGGGGGAGGCCTATGTCCAGCAGTGGACGTCTTTCGGCTGAAATGATGATGATGATGATGAGATTGGATGAGAAAGGTCTGTATAGGCAATTAAAATTATATTGCACAATAACACAGTCTGTCGAGAGTATCTGACTGTTTATTGGGCTTTAGCATGTGCATGTATGGAGGGTTCCACACATGCTTATACTTGAAGCGGCAACTGGTGTTAATAAAAACAACCTATTTTCAACTCCTCAACAAAATTATCAGCTTCCAAACAACCACTTTACAACAAAACACATAAAACCAGCAACACATCGTTTCAAGCAAATATCGCACCGATTAGCAGCAACCCATTTAGCTCATAAGGACAGTTGTCCCTTGCCCACCGGTATAGCGTACAACGAGAAGTAGGTATGACTCACAGACCATGGTCCGACTGATCGGAAATGATGCCAATGACCTATAAGGGCTTACAGAATGAGAAATGGGTATTGGACGTCTATGGCGAATTAATGTGCTAGAATTTTCTGTATTCAAAATGTTTAGTAGATGACTGTGCTATTGAATGTGAGCAGCTGTTTTTGACTTAAATCTGACTTCTTTATGCACAATAAATGCCTTCCGTTTTTGCTTAAGCAACAGGATGACTATCAGAAATTCGAGACACCTGTAGGTACTATTGAATGTAAGACTATTGAAGTCTTGACTTAAATATATAGTCATATCGTGTTGTCAAAAAATATATCATTTAATTTTAATCAATATTCCATCATCAACAAAGTTCCGTACAATCAATCCACACTAAAAGTTCAATAAACGAACCTAAGTACAAAAAAGTCACAACTTCACGAGCTACGATTGTGCAGCGCAAGCGCATCCGTATGACGCGCCGCGTCAGTGCACTCTGGGTCAATGACCCTGCTTCCTAGCAGAGACAATTCCCACACAGGTCGCGGTAATGAGTGTGTCAGTACTAAGTAGTGATGTAGCAACTAGATCGGGATTGAAATGATTGAAATCCGGGATCGAGATTTTGGAGGACTAAAAATTCGAACTCAGTATTTCATTACACATGCTTCTTTGGATTCGATTGCCAAAGAACAAAATATGACGCTTTGGAAGACCACTAGAAGACGATAAACTAAACGCTTAACACATACATGAAATCTTCTCGCAAGATCCGGTTGAGGATTTTGCATCACTGGAATCGTAAACTGAGTTTAATCGTAGATTTAATTAACACAAACAATAAAGAGAAAGGAGTATGGTATCATTTACATACAACTTTGGATCAATATTAGATAATTGCAACAGAAAATACGGAAGTAGAAATAGGTGTCTGTGGAATTTCTAGTATGTACCTAGTTAACAGTTCAAGAGTTCAGATTATATTACCCCTAAATATAGAAAATCTGTAAAACAATCTCCTTCCGTATTCTAGGATTTTCCGGGACTGGTCGTTTGATTTAATTAAATATTTCAACACATCTTTCTATTATAATGTGTCCAGAAGAAACCCAAAAGTCTCATAAAAATCTGTATTACTTTAATTATTTTTGACCTTGAGTTTTGAGTTTTTTTATCAAGGTTTTTTTTCTTCTCTTTGACCATTTGAATCAGACTTTCATTTAAATGAATCATCAGCATCATTCTCTTGCCCTTATCCCAATTCATATGGAGTCAGTGCAGCCTGTCTTCTTCCATATTTTTCTATTACTCTTCATCTCATCAGACGCGTCCTCCATATCGTTCCATTTAAATGTAATGGAGAAACATGCACCTTCAAATAACCGCCAAAATTATAATTGTTCGACATTTCTCACGAATGATTTCTGATCAGAC
This sequence comes from Cerastis rubricosa, assembly GCA_949152445.1. Taxonomy (NCBI): domain Eukaryota; kingdom Metazoa; phylum Arthropoda; class Insecta; order Lepidoptera; family Noctuidae; genus Cerastis; species Cerastis rubricosa. The sequence goes on along the minus strand of OX424542.1, from coordinate 6,930,603 downwards.
TGCCCCTAAAGCCAGCCTAGTTAGGGCCATTCAAATCCAGTTCCCGGAAAACCAGAGGCACTAAACAACACTAAACCAAGGTACAATGGTACATGGGACACAAAGGAATTAGTATAACCTACAATAGAGACATTTAAACTGCGTTTGTTTATCGTAGGCAGTTATTTATTGACTAGAAATGCTCCTAGAAAGTCTTGGAGAGCTCAATATTCAGAACTTTATCGTGGTCATAAAATTACAAGTTAACACTGATTTCTATTACCAATGTTCCGAGTGTACCGATAGATCTTTGCGGAAATGTAAGAGGAAATTTAATCGGTTCTGTTTCAAGTTCAGCATTTTGTTCTCAGCGTTTAATATTATTGAAATTAATGGAGAAATTTGTTAACAGAAAGGTGGTAGGTTTTCCATCAGAACCGGATTTCATATTTTAATCATTCTTTGATTTTTTGTTTTTCCTCGTGTTGTTAGCGAAATTTACTTTGTTTTTTGGAGCTTCAAATACTAAGTTCGTGGCTTCATTTATATATTTATTAACCTTTTCATTCATCAACATTTATAAACCTTTTTCACGAGTAGTTTCTATATATTCGTGTAGTTAGTGCTTAACCTGGTTTTTGAGGTTTTATGCAGCCCAGTGGGCTCTGATTTGGCTTTAGATGCCGTCGAGAAATATCCCTCAGGCATACAATAAGCTCTGTATTGTGTCGGACGTAATGAATAGCACCATCCCATATCTTCCCGTGGGTGTCGTAAGAAGCGACTAAGGGAATGACCAGAGAATGGGCTGCAGCGTGCTCTGTGCTTTTGTAACAACCGTACTGCGATCGCCAACCCGCCTGCCAAGCGTGGCGAGACCTTTGAATTGGCAGTACGACAGACACACCACTAAGCTACCACTTATTTGATTATCTCTTCTACAGTAACATCATCTTTAATCAAGCTTATAAACTTGATTTGATACGATGATTAATCACACTAAAACCTAATAATTACAAAGGTATAACGCAAAATCGTTTCACTCTCCGCCTGAGCGCCGCCGCGTACGGACGTGCCGCTACCTGCTCGCATTCCCGCTCGCTATCAGTGTGTGTCATCGGTTCGTCGCTTCCCAGTGTCGTGACGTCATCAGTAGTCTCTTGACTACACCCCCGAACAATTGTTGTCTTTTTATTAAGACAGCACTTGCTCATTTTGCTTCGGATATTATTCCGATTTAACTTCCTTTGCCCCATCAGGGAAAAGTCCTCAGTTTCGAGGTTCTTGGTGGGAAACCTAACGGTGACAACGAAACCAAGAGAGGGTGGTGACCCAATCCTCCCGCCTAACCCCTTCAGGGTCTAGGTGAAAAAAAATTGGGCTCCGTCGCGAACGTGTGCGCCGCCGATTTACTGTGCTAGTGTTTCCCGTTTCAACAAGTTCCTGAAAGCAAAGTTCCCTGGACTGGAGTTGGAGTTGCTACCAAGCCCGGACCCTCGGACTGTGGCTGCGGGAAGGTTGAAGCGGGTGAGTCGCTGGACCCAGTAAATTCCCTACATAATTGTGCAAGGAATTAGGTTGTTAGGCGCGCTGAGCTTCACTCAAATGTCTGCTAACTCTTAGCAGATAATATGGCCCTTGATGCAGATGAGGAACGCCTTTTTGCGTTTTTCAAAAGCGTTGTCCTGAAAGACCCAGATTTTTTAAAGAAATATGGGTCCGATGTCGCTGCCTTGCAGCAACCCAGTATTGCCGTCACTGACTTCAGTGACGCGCTCGAGAGCCCTTTGTCGCCGCCACCTGCCGACAGAGGCTTACCGCCAGCCGTCGCCGCCGCGATTAGGGCTACTCCAAGACCCATTCTTGTGAAACCCATTGTTTCGCAAACAAAGGTCCAGCCCGCACCTGCGTCCATTGTTCCCGTTTCCGAGAACATGGACAAAGGCTTACCGTCAGTCGTCGCCGCCGCGATTCCGGCTAAACCGAGACCCATTGTTTCGAAACCTTTTGTTTCGCAAACAAAGGATCAGTCCGAACCTGCGTCCATTGTTCCCGTTTCCGAGAACATGGACACAACTGAGCCAATCTCCGACTCAGAGTCAATTTTAGACGCGTGCTCTGCCTCCTCATCCTCTGAAGACGACTATCAAGTCGTCGGAAAGGGCAAGAGGAAGAAGGGCAAAAAATCCCAGGCCGCCATGGCCAAAAAGATCGTCGCGCTCCCTTCTGCCCCCTCTCCCGAGGCGTCCCGTCTCACCTCCCCGGTCCCCGCACCAAAGTCCGCCGCTGCTCATACCAGCAGGCCAACAAGCCCTAAGGCTAACCCTTCAGCAGCTTCGTCAAAGAAGCTGAAGCCCCCTCCCCCGTTGTTCATTCAGGACAAAGGGAAATGGACAGACGTGTCCAAAATGTGCAATGAGCGCCGTATTCAATACACTAGCGCGAAAAGCACCCAACAGGGTATCAAAGTGGTGGTCCCTACGACCACCGAATTCAGGGAACTAACCCGTCAATTGATCGGTAGGCGCATAGCCTTCCATACCTACTCTCTTCCAGAGGAGAAGCCCACCCGCGTGGTGATCAGGCGGATCCCGAAGGAAATCCCCACGGAGGACATCCTCAATGACCTCCTAGGCCAGGACATCCCGGTCGCAGCCGTCCACCGCCTTCATAAGGCGAGAGGTGGAGACCATTACGATATGGTACTGGTCATCTGTGACCCAGTAGAAGGTCACCACCCGATCTTCAAAGTGAAGTCGGTTTGCTCCCTGACAGGCATCTCAATAGAGAAGCCCTACCGCTCAAGCGTAGTCGGACAGTGCCACCGCTGCCAGATGTACGGTCACAGCCAAGCCAACTGCCATGCGCCGCACAGATGCGTAAAGTGTCTAGGCGACCATGGCACGGCAGACTGCCCCCGTCCCAAAGACAAGTCGCTTTGCACGGAGCCACCGAGCTGTGTGCTTTGCGGCCAGTCGGGCCACACGGCCAACTACCGCGGCTGCTCAAAAGCCCCCAAAGGCTCCTCCTCTAACCTGGTGAAGCGTGCAAGCGCCCGCCAACAAAGAGAAAGCCCATCGGTGAGGCTACCTTCTGCCCAGATGCCGGAGAGACTCAGCCCTCAGAGGCCCTCTCCCTGGACCACGCTAAACCACCAGAAAGCCTTCCCGGCTCTCAGTAAAGCAAAGTCCAGCCCCATCCCCGGGCTATTAGATGCCCCTGTCCCCACTCCCGCGGCCCAAGCGAGCGCACCGGCGCCCGCTCGTCCCACGCCACCCGGCCCCGCGGCCGTGGACCCCTCTCACAACGTAATTTTAGAATCGTTAGCAGAGTTAGTCACCCCCGAAGCAGACCGCATGGCGGCTGATCTCAGGGCGGCTAACACTGGTGGCGATAAACTTAAAATTATCCTCAAGTCCCTACTAAAGTTAGGCGACCTCCTCCGCAACCTTAATCTCGACTAACTCCAATGGATAATACAAGATTAACGTGCACCAAACCCCGATCCCTAAAATTAGGGTACTTTAATGCCAATGGCATTAGAGGCCAGCGTGATGAGATCGCCACCTTCCTCCGCGACAATCAAATTGATATCCTCCTCGTACAGGAGACCTTCCTCAAGCCCAGTCACCGCGATCCGAGAATTGCCAACTATCGCATAGTTCGCAACGATCGGTCACGCTGCCACAAGGGCGGTACTCTAATCTATTATAGAAAAGAACTGCACTGCATCCCTTTAGATCCCCCTCCCATGGAGTCTCTACTCGAGACCTCAGTGTGTCGACTAGGCATGACCGGCCATCAACCGATCACTATCGCGTCTGCGTACATCCCTCCCGGCGGCACGTCCGAGGAGCACACTCTGTTCACCAAAGACCTTGCCGTCCTCTTCGGCTTGAGCGACTCCGTTATCATAGCGGGCGACCTCAACGCCAAACACCCCGCCTGGAACAGCACGACGACCTCTGCCAGAGGACGTCACGTGTATAACCTGGGCGAGTCCCTCAACTTCGATCCCATCGCTCCTATGGAGCACACCCACTATCCCCACGACCCCGACCAACGTCCGGACGTTCTCGACATAGCGCTACTCAAGAATGTCAACCTTAAGTTGCATTCTATCGAGACTTTACATGAGCTTAACTCAGACCATCGACCAGTGCTCATGCACTTAGTTCCCCGCTCGGGTCCTTCTGACCCCAGCCAGCCCCCGCCGACCCAAGTGATAACCGACTGGAGGAAAGTCAGCGAACAGCTGAAATCCACCACGTCGCCTCACCTGGAGGCCATCCCCGACCACATAGTCTCAGTCGCTGACACGACGGCCGCCATCAACTCGTTTACAGAACACGTGCAATCCGTACTGAAGGACTGCTCACGGGAAGTCCCAGCAATGAGCGATCAACGCTGGATACTACCCGCTGACGTACGTGAACTGATAACCGAAAAGAACGCGGCCATCCGTGCCTACAGCAGCTTTCCCTGCGATGCAAACAAAGCCCACATGCGTAATTTACAGCGTGCTGTAAAGGATCGCACCAGTGAGCTTCGTAATAATCAATGGGACAAAACGCTAAGCGAACTCGAGCCTACCCACCTAGCCTTCTGGCAGCTGCAACGCAAGTTGCGCTCCACCGAAGAGGCTTCGATGCCTCCCCTCACCCGACCCGATAAGAGCGTCGCATTCGACGACTCTGAGAAGGCCGAATGCCTAGCCGACAGCCTGGAGTCCCAGTGCTCCCCCAGCTCTCAACCAGTAGACAAGCGACATCTCGAGGAGGTGAACGCATTCGTCGAACGTAGAACCGCCCTGCCCCCCGAAGAAGACCCTGATGATCCTCTGCCTCCGGTCACAGCTGACGAAGTGCAAGACATCATTAACAAACTTCAACCGCGGAAAGCACCCGGCTCCGACGGAATCACCAATAGGGTGTTCAAACTCCTCCCCGCTCAGCTCGTCGTGTTAATGGCGGCCATCTTCAATGGCGCCCTGAGCAACAACGCGTTTCCCCAAATATGGAAAGAGGCCACGGTCATCGGTTTCGCCAAGCCAGGCAAACCCAAGTCTGATCCTTCGAGCTACAGACCTATCAGTCTCCTGAATGCACTCGGAAAAATCTACGAGAGACTTATGTATAAGCGACTCAAAGACTTCGCCGAGGCTAAGAGTCTCATCCCCAACGAACAGTTCGGCTTCAGGACCGGACACTCATGCATTCAACAGGCCCACCGCATCGTAGAACACTTGAGCGCTGGCTTCCAGCGTGGAGCGATGACGGGTGTGTTGTTTTTCGACATAGCAAAGGCATTCGACAAAGTCTGGCACAACGGCTTATTATATAAGCTGTACAAACTGGGAGTGCCAGACCGTCTTGTGCTCATCTTACGAGACTTTTTGTCGGATCGCACCTTCCGCTATCGCATCGGGAAGGCACTGTCTTCCCCTCACCCCATTAGAGCCGGAGTCCCTCAGGGCTCCCCGCTCTCTCCCCTTATCTTTACTCTGTTCACCAGTGACATCCCCAAGAGCAAGAAGGCACAGTTAGCCCTGTTCGCGGACGACACGGCCATCTATTACACTGGCCGTAGTCACGACGCTATTTACAGCACCCTCCAAACCTCAGCCAACGTCTTAGGCGCTTGGTTCCGGAAATGGAGAATCGAGGTGAACCCCGACAAGAGCCAGGCAGTTCTATTCTCTAAACCGCGTAAAAATAAGCCACCCGCGCTCAGCCCGATCACTATGTACGGTAAGCCTATCCCTTGGGAGAAGCAAGCCAAGTACTTAGGAGTCTTACTTGACAACCACCTGTCTTTTGCGGCGCACATCAAAGCAGCTCGCGACCGAGCTGCCTTTGCTATGGGTAGGCTTCATTTCATGATTTCGACAAAAAGCAAGTTGTCACTCAAGTGCAAGTTGCGCCTTTACACCGCGGTGATCCGCCCCATTATGACGTACGCTTGCGTCGTGTACGCTCACACCAAGCCTAAGTACATCCATAGGATGCAAACCTTGCAGAACCGGTTCTTACGTAGAGTCACGGGAGCCCCTTTTTATGTCCGTAATGACCGTCTACACGTAGACCTTAGAATGCCCACCGTCCTTCAGTTTATGAAACGTCTTTCGAAGCGTTTCTTCGATAACGCCATTAAACACCGTAATCCCCTGATCGCAGCGGCCGCCCGTTACGAACCCTCGCGCATTAGTACAGTACGCCGTCCTCGGCATACCCTCGTCACTCCCGATGATGCTATCACCCTCCTCCAGGAGAGTAGCAAAGAGACTAGCACTATTAAAAAGTTCAGACACAAACCGCCGTCTTTCCGACCTCGCCGTCGAGGTCCGTCGCGACGTCCCGGTCCATGCCCTCCCCGACCCTCGCTCGAGCCAGCCCGCGATGTGTGCCAGTAGTTTTAAATCAGCCCCTTAATAATGATATCATTCAGATCCAGCCTGTCCCCATGCAGTCCTCCCCCAGCGACGCCCTAAGCCGAGGCTCGTACCCCACAGGGGGTACCCTTAGCGTGTAGTCGCTTAGTTTGTAAGTTTTATGCCCTGGCTGGAGGCCTTACTCTTAAGGCATCCACAGGATAGTCCGGTTAAGCAGACGACAACCTCCTAGGTTGAACTGCGAGATGCCATTCCCAAAAAAAAAAAAAAAAAAAAAAAAGCAAAATCGTTTCACATTTACCTAGGTAAAGGTTTTTCATAATTATTCCACCACAAATTATTAATACATAATCAGACACGCTAGTTTAAATTTAATCTATGATTATGTCGATGGTTTCAGTGAAGCGTGCAAAAATGCATGCACTTCACACAGATGTGGTATAATTATACAGAGGTCAGGAATAAGTAGTAATAGTAGTCTGAGTGTAAGAATCACCTTGCGAATGCTTTTCTTGTTTATTATTTTATATCTTTTAGGGTTCCGTTTCGCTAAGGCTAGCAGGGTCAGCTTTAGGTTCTTAAGTATACGATCCTGTAGAAGTGTCTTTGGCATTATTTGCAGGGACTGTATCTTCATCTTTGCGTTTGACTAACCGATTCCTTATCAGATAAATAGTGACACTTTTTTCATATTATTATTGTTTTAACATTTTCTCACTTATGATTATTTTAGCCTTTTCTGTTTGCTTCTTTGTCTTGCGTTTTACAAAAGGTCTTTCATGCCACCATTTGAATTTGTTGCACAAGATACTCTGAATGTGATCTGGTTCGTGCTTGGCTAGATTTTTTATAATAATTAACTAGTCACCTCGACATCTGTTTTAATTTCTTCCCTATACATTATTATTGCTGAAGGATATTATTAATAATGATAACATTATTTTATAGTGGAAGATATTTTTATTCTTTACAGTATATTTAATGGTTATATCTATTGCTTTTTCGTAGGAAACTTAGAATCGATGAGATAGTTTAGGTAAGTATGTTCTTTATGTTTTATGTGTTGTTATTTCAAAAGCTTATAAACAACATTCCTGAGTGTATTCTTGACTAAACCACATCCCAAACCAAATTAAGACGGTGAATTTCGATTTAAGCACTCCACAACAAAATGCGTATGAGAAACAGGACATTACAATAAAAAACCACAATTGAAAACCTATTGTCAAAATGTGGCCATGAAAAAACAACAACGCACAGTCACATTTCGAGGGTAATGACATAATTGCGACCTCGAAAGAAATGTCCCAATGACATAAAGATGGCTAGCGAAAGTTGCACTTATGCGTCATTATCGTTGAAACCAAGAGTGGACAATTTTGGCACAATCACAATACTATTGTGGAATCGCGAATTTGATGACTTGTCTAAACTACTTGAAGTCAAGATAAATGAAAACAAACGATTGAACGGTGTTTCTATTTTAAAGACATACTAGTAGGTGTGATAAACAGAGGTTTAGATAGAGTTATTTTTGTACTTGCAGCGAAATGTTGATATTAGGATCTTCCCTTGCGCGTGCGAATTGGAATTTTGCAACTTCGGACATCCGATGTCGGATGGTTTAAATTGTGTAAAACTAAATAACTTTTTTATTTAATAAATCACGGGATTTTTCTGCTTTTTAAAACTAATCTCGGGATTTGAGGCATATCCACTTTATTGTTTCGCTGTATGAAATCAGTGTAAGTACACAAATAACTCTACCTAATGCTGACCTCTGGTGATAAATCTTAAAGATCTCCATTCCCTGATCAATATAACCTGCAAAAAAAAAGTGTAACAGGTGATACAGTGCATGAAAAGGCGACAAATCGAATACTTACGAGTATAATTTTGCCCACCGACTGGCTTAATCTTACTAAATCAGTCCAAATCTTACCAAATCAGCCTAAATATGGGTTCAGCACGCCCTTAAGTTGGAAGAAAATCATGAACCTTATTCGCAGTCGGGTAAAAATTCTAAGAAATCTTGTAAAATGAGATACAAAAAATTATTTCTTTGAATCCTCTTGACGCAAAACCAAAAAAAAAAATTGCAGTGATTGACCGCATGAACTCAACAAAAACTACATACCTGTTTAGATTATTTAAAACCCCAGCTTACTTAATAAATGATGTATGATGGCTTTGTAAATGATGGGAAGGTTTCAGCAAAAACATGAATACTTGACCATCTCTTTTCATTGTTTGTTTCACGGTTTTGTAGTCCCGCCATCAAATAGATGGAAATGTAGTTTTCTGTCAGTTTGCACATCGTTTTTGACTTAAACGTTTGTATTGTAATGTTTTTGAAGTTTCTCTGCTTCTAAAGTAGAACAGTATAGTATGACTGTCAATTTTTACTCCTTTGTTTGACTTTTCGCTCTATTTCGCTGTTTGGACGCATTTAAGAGTATTTGGTATTGTATTTGCTTAGTTTTGAAGAAAGTATCACGTTTGTGAGTCGCCTCTTCACAAAAAAAAACGTGGCAAGGATGAAAGGCTAGAAAAGCATGCTTAACTGTACCAAAACTAGTGCAGTCACTTTTAAGATTATAGGAGACTGAAAATTATATCAATATACATAGTTACCTAGCAGGAGATGACGGGACGAGCTGGACAGAACCAACGACCAGTGGTCCACATTTACCCTGTATCGAAGGATTTGGAAGTCATTGGGAGAGGCTTTTGCCTAGCAGAAGGATGACACAGGCTAACAGCATCAGGTCTTAACCTAATTTATGCTTGACCTTATCCTGCCCATAGAATAAGTTAAAGCGGACTGACAGTTTTTTTATGCTTGGTGGTTCTATTTAGGCATTAATCAAGGTGTCATCTGATATTAATGAAAACAGCCGTAAGATTTATATTTACCCAAAGGAACACTCTTTATAACCTTCGTACTTATCGCACTCAAAACCATAGAGTTACAAGATGAAGTAATTTTCTGTAGAATATATATATTTTACTTACTAAGAATAATTTACTTTTCCATGTATCTGGCGTAGAACTATATTGTATTGCAACAATGTTGCCAAATGGTGTGTTTTCTAGAACATGACCTTATCGAATCGACGTGACGAGCTGGAGATATGGCCACTTCACGTAATTGCAAACTGACGTACGAGTAGTGTGACCTACACCATGACAGACAAAAAACACTAAGCTTGGTTTGTCTTGTGCAAGAAGTCATCATCATCTGCTTAGTTTTTTTCTAACTCAGTTTAAGTCGGGTTCCAGTCTAACAGGAGGTAGTGACGAAACTTTTGCACAGTATTGTATTGATAAAAAAAATGTTCTGTATGGTGTCGGACGTAAAGAATAGCACCATCCCATATCTTCCCGTGGGTGTCGTAAGAGGCGACTAAGGGACTTGCCAGAGAATGGGCAGCAGCGTTCTCTGCGCTTTTGTAACAACCGTACTGCGATCGCCAAACCGCCTGCCAAGCGTGGTGATTATGTCAATGTGGCGTTGGGGGAGGCCTATGTCCAGCAGTGGACGTCTTTCGGCTGAAAAGATGATGATGATGAAAAAAAATTCAGGTATCGCAGAAAGAGGTTTGAAGTATCTTCAGTTTTTTTTTTTAATATCTGGAATCTGATTTAAGAACGAGAGACACTGTTGACCGATATATCCAGTCAATACTGTGTTTGGTGCTGTACGTAGCTGTGTAGACCGTACACCGTGTCTTTAGTTTCGTCAATTAGGCACAAATAACTGATCGTGGTGTAATCATAATCAGTTCCTTCCAGCTGCATCGGATATATGCCTTACTTGTTATATTATAAAAAGACTAAATTAAATCTTTTTATAATATTTTCTTACCTTTGTATAGATTCTTTAACAATTCAATATCCTTTATTTCGAAACGACCAACCCTTAAGCCCTTGTGATACAAAATATTTAGATTTTGTCAGAGAAGGTTCGAGTGGGAGTCGCCTAACAGTCCATAGTAGGACCACTCGAGGCTATATCGAGAGTAAGAACACCATGTGGTGTTCTTACTCTCGTTCTTACTCGGTCCTAACAAACATCTGTTTTTGTTTTCTGTCAAATTACTTTGACAAGCTTTGTCAGTCTGGGTTTATACACCCAGATGGACAAAGCTTGTCAACCTTATGCAGTTTTATCAAGGTATTTCTTTCGAACGTGGCTCTAACTACTACATCACGATATGTGAGCACATTGAACGTGACATTAATGTGAATCATTTATCTGTTTGCATTTACAATATCGGGATTACACCACCTTTCATCATTTTGCGAAAGGTGATGATATATTTCTTTTGTGTTATAATTTTTGTGGAGTTTTACAAACAAATGCGATCGTCTTAAACGGATACATGACCGGTAGTTTTTAATCAGTGGTCACAGTTGTGAAAAAAGGTTAATTACAAATTACCCACTCCGAGTAAAACACTCAGCTACAATCCACTTTCTACTCACACCGTCCCGGGCCTTTCGAACGTAGACAATTTTTGATTACGGTCGAATGGCCCGCTTGCCATTAGTTTTGGGCCGTTCAGACTAAATACCCCCTTAACAATACTCTTACCTTCTGTATTAAAGTTAACAACCACTACAACCCATTAGGCTAAGAAATCAAGTACAAGTCTATCACAATAATAGTCTTTTAGTCACTCGTGTCTTGCTTGTAGGCATCATTACTGACGTCATCGCGTCACCTCAAATTCATTGTGTTAGTTTTCAATGCACCTCATTTTCTACCGCGCTCTAATGTCCGTTGCCTATTGACATACTGTCGTCAAGTAATGACATTGTCCCAGTTTAAGCTTCCCAAATTGTACGGAAAGAAATTGTAGCAAGTAACAACAAATTTCGGTGAATTCGTTCATGGGCGTTTAACGTTTTTGAGCAATTTTATGGCACAGTGTAAACGCCATTAGTGGTTTTGTATGGATGTTGGCCTCATTTTCTTTTTGCGTAACTGATATGGAATACGATTGATTTTATATTGTTATTTCCAAATCGTTGTGAAGTCATCCTCCAATCTCAAAATAAACTCCGGATTGAGCCATAAGTAAGCCCATAATTGGCATAAGTGGGTGCAACAGAAGTTCCAAAGAAATGTATTAGGAGTGACTCGATAGTTGTTTAATAAAAGACACACGCCTGTAACAGTTTTTGGACTAAAGGTCCAAAGTAATAATCCACGAGAGGGTTAGAACAGAAGACTAATTTTGGTCAAAGTTTAAGGGCAATAGGTTATTTTTTTTTTTTTGATTATTCAATATAACAATGAAATGTTGTGTGATCTGGTAATCTGATTTTTATGGCAACTTACAGGCACAATTTTACACCACATACTTGTAGATACATCATCTCAATCATCATAACAAAAATGCACTCTCAAACACTTCAAAAGGTTACCCTGAGGAGCAAGCAGTCTTCTAACAATGATCAGGTCGGTACACTTACTACGAAGGTCAATAACATTACTGGCAAGTATTCATGTTAGCTGCTCTATTCATCATCATCATCAGGCCTCTCTTTATTTTTATTTTTTTTGCCGACACTATGAATTTGTCCTGTATCGTGGTTGCGTTTACAAACATTTAAAGTCACATACACAAACAGCCAGACCTGAAACAACTATCTGTAGATCTTAAATATTTGATCCGTGCGGGGTTCGAACCCGCGACATGCAGCGCAGCATTCAATTACTTCACTGCGCCAACCGTGTCGCAAAACGTGCCTTTGCTTGTGCCAAGCACCACGTGCTTGTGCCAATTTCATCCAGGATATTCCTGCGATGGCAACAATGTCGTCTGCCCATGCAAGCTACTATTCTGAAGCAACATTGATGTACTTAGTTTATTCATAGGTTCTGCAAGCAAAGCAGAACAACAGCCAACTGGTCCTTCTGCACTTTCTTATAAACCGTCGCACTTTCTTGCAGCCTACATTGTTTTATCTCGTGCAATATCGACGCACGCGCACAGTCCATGACAATTTAAATTGTAACATACGGCAATGTAGTTTGTGATGCTAAATAAAATTACAATAAAACTGTGCGTATTTTACCCAATAGTGTGACATCATTCATTATAGGGACCTATACCAGACAAAACCATGAGATGATAGCATTTCTTGACTAACAAAACTTTAATTATGACACAAATTTAATTAATTATGGCTGTTTGTGTATGTGAGTTTAAATGTTTGTAAACGCACCCACGATACAGAAGTAATTCCTAGTGCGGGGCAAAGTTAAAAAAAAAAAAAAAAAACGAAATGACTTGCGAATTCGTAACATAAAATGCCCCTAAGATAAAGATCCAACGACATTAAAAGCTGGAATACACTGGATAAGCAAAGCTTAAAACATCACCATGTACTAAGCTTTTGCACCATAACTCCTTATGGTGCAGCCAGGAGAAGCGTATGTGTTCTGCGGACTGCGATAGGCTGAGTGGTTTTATTGACTTGAAAATAGAACTCTCTAATGATTTTTATTAAAAAGTATTGCCCCGATAACAAGCATGTTCGATGCAACTGTACTCTGTATGTAAAGCCACTGCCGGCACGCAGCGGTGACCAATGTCGGCCAATCAGGGGGGCGCGCCCACCGGCGAAATGCACAAAAGACTGCACTTTACATGTTGTGTTGCGCTGCGTTTTTATTGCTTGAGCGAGCGAGTTTAACGTGGCTTGTTTTTCCAGTGACTTTTACATAGTAGATTTACATAGTAGATTTTGGATGTACGACTAGGTTAGGTTGATGTTACTTTGAGCTGTAAGTAGTTTATTTAAAAAGTTGTGGAGTACACCAGTAGAAATAAGTGTCAAAACTCCCCATCGATCCCATGTGTGCTAATAAAGTTATTCGAGGACTAAAGTCAAAATTTACGGTGTTTGGGATTTTTCTCGAAAACAGTAAGTTTTATCAAAAATATTGCATTTTCGGAAGACAAAATTGTGGAACATAAAATTATCTACAAACATGATCTTATACTTTTTTTACTAAGATATCGCGTTATGAAAGTTGAAGGAACCTCCATGAATTAGCTCTTTCCCATCAAAAACCTATTTACTTGGCACTTTATTTCTACTGGTTTACCCCAGCTCTCTATCAAAATTCAGCTCGATCCGAGTTTTTGTTATTTGATCACTGTTTTATATCTAACTACCTGTCCGGCGCAACTTCGTTTGCATCACATTTTCCCCGTTTTCGCCACATTTTTCATTGCTGCTCCACTCCGCTTGGTCGTAGCGTCATGATATATAGCTTATAGCCTTCCTCGATAAATGGGCTATCTAACACTAAAATATTTTTTTCAAATCGGACCAGTAGTTTCAGAACCTATACAATGCAAACAAACAATCAAATCTTTCCTATTTATAATATTAGTTTAGATTTGACCGGACTAAAAGTTTCAGTTAATATAGAGAGACAACCTTTGCGAGACAAGATTTTTCCAAAAATAACTACAAACTATAACTTTTATTTATCCTAAGTTGGTGATCCAACTTAACAAGTCAGGCCAAGAACCTACATACTTCGTGGTAGATTTTGTCTACACGTGTCTCTACTATAGAAAAGACTGTACTTATTAGTTCTATAAGGTCCGATGTTTGAGTATGTAAATTCACTATTTGTTGACCCAATGCCGCCTTTTCGTGTCATACATCTGAACAAATATTTGTGTGACCTAAACGACAGATGTTTTGCGTGTTTATATGTTTGCACACGTGATTCGTTTCTTAAGTCAGAAACGGAAGGGTAAATAGGTACCTAAATGCTGCTACTGTGTTCCGGTCGGCTATGTGTATAGTTAAAAGGGTAATTAACGGTTAGGAATTTTCTTCGACTACAAAAATGGACATACATAAGAAAGAAAGTAAATAATTCCATACCTATCACATTTTTTTCATCTACATGCTTTTAGGACAATTCACAAATTATGAATATAAACTAAATAAGGTAGCCGAACTCTGTTTTATCGTGTTAACATTCGATGAATATTTATAGCGTCTTTTGTTAATTTTAGCAAACTTTAATCGTTGTTCTTTACTTGTGTGTTAAATAACATATGTTTAAAGTAAGCACATATTAGGTACAAAACCAAGTGAGTATTCTGCTACAAGTATATTTTTTCCACTCTTTAACAGAATCATTTTCTCACACTCGAGACGACATCATAAAAACTCCATTACTTGACAAGAAGTTTACTCGCACGTAATTCCACGTTTTCTCCTTCACGTTACGCACAAAGTATCTTCGATAATTAACTAATATATTTAATAGTGTATACCACAGTTTTATGTGGTCACGACCTTATATGAAAGTTCCGAGACACTTATGAACAAGGAATAGATTTATCTATTCCGTTCTGATATTGAGCAACCGATGATGATGTTAACTCCAATCTTTGTACCATGGAAAAAATCTAATTCAGTTATTGGAGTTGGCCAGGACTCCTGCAAGCGTAGCATGACCACTGTAGAAACGAGTATTGTCTACAGAAGAATAGACATAATGACAGATAGAAAATAACGCTGTGTCAGTGTATCGATTCTTCCGTGGACATAGCCCATTTCTACGGCGGTCATGCTACGCGTGCTGGCTCAGCGCTTTAGTGAGTGATGTATTTGTGATAGTTGAGAGGTAGAGTAAATGCAAGGACTGGATAAAGAAGAGTTGGTGGGTCAGAGATGGGCAGACGACACTGGTGCTATCGAGGCAAAAAAAGAAATCAAGCATTACATGCATGCATGCGATGCATGGACTAAAGCTATGCCTCGTTAGTCTAATGGTCGCAATCGTGACATCCTGGGTTCCATTCCTAGGTTATTGGATTTTCCCATCACTTTGAATTTCACGGAGTCATCATTTGGGCCTGGTGGATAGTAATACGCTCGCACATGGGACTTAACCAACCACAGCGAGCGAAATATGAGTGTATTATTTATGTACATCTCTGCCTAGTACGTTTCGGGGACTACAGACGGATTAAAGCTATTTTAGGTCTTATGATAGTCGAACCTGCTAGCAATAACTCTTAGCTTGCAATTTTCAGTCAACCAATTTACTAGAACCGTTTGCAATTAAAGAATTTCCCCCATTAAATTAAGATGCGGCTGTATAAGGCAAGAAACATAAACAATTTAATTATTATGAGGCTAATAAAAGACGTATACAATGACTATTTCCTGAGCAATTTGCGATTGGCCATAATAAATAAATAAATGGATACGGCGACACATCAAGATATACATTTCCAGTACAACATGGCGCGCTTTGTATTGATTTCCTATACAATCAGAGATCCGCATATACTGGTTTTTTTTGCGATTTACGAACATTATTAACTTTTTTTGTTATGTATTAATATTTATAGGAAGTAGCTCAATTACTTTATTTCTGTTTAGCAATCACTCCAGTGTAAAGCGCCTGCCTGCTGCGCCTGCCGTACGCACAGGTGGAACCACATAATATAAGATAAGTGTACAAGCTAACAAGAAACATACAAGCAGTTAAAAAGTACGTAATGAGGGTTTAAACACTGATAGATTACCTCTTAATCACTTTGAAGACTCCATAAAATTTATTTCTTTATAGATAATCGAGGTAGCATGCCTATGGGATAGGAGCTTTGCTGTGACGGTATTTCATAATGGTGTACCTAAATACTACCTTTACATTTTGCTATGCGCATTATGAAAGACTTAGACTAAAGTATAAGTTGCATCCTGTTTTTACTATAGAATAACTTCTTTATTTCTACATGAAATCTATATTTAAAGCTGAACAGAGATAATCGTCCCAAGAAAAGCCTATAATAGGCTTTTCGAACAATGAGCACAAATCCCGTAAAAGTAGACCAAACCAACTAAGATAATATGAATATTCAAACAAACCAAACGAACTTCAAACAAACAATGGTAAGCATATACATTATAAATATTTACTAACATTATTTGAACAAAATATTTAAAGAACCTCATGTACTTAGAAATCGAAATTGTCTTTTACTTAGAAAGTGAATAGTTCGATAAATAGATACTTTATACCGTAACACAGAAACAAGAAAGGCTAACATATGGCATAATACAGGCTGTAACGGAAAGGGTATATACATACTTAAGGGTGTGCTACAGACCATCAAATTGAATATGTTTCTCCATCGGATAGAAATCGTAATAGTGAAAAAAATATCAGTTGCCCCATACATTTGGTCGAAAAGGTATTGAAGTTTTGTATGGGGCAGCACATAATTTTTTCGCTATTACGATATTTGTCCGATGGAGAAACATGTTCGGTTTGATAGTCTGTAGCACACCCTTAAGTATGTTTATACCCTTTCCGTTACACCCTGTATATTTATTTAAAATAGAGGACTTACATCTAATAAAAACAAATAAAAAAGGGAACCATAGTCATCAGAGAACAATTAAAAATCCTCACGTATAGACTTATCTAGGTATAAATACTAATTTATGGTGTCATCACAAAAACAAAAACACGTCGCTTTAATTAAAGTAAGAAGCACTATAAATACTTAGTTAGCAATTATATGACAAACATAACAAAAACAAAAATATACAATACAACCAACCGCTACTTGAAAAACTGGTCGAATTCACACTAATATCCTTCGCGTAGCATACAAAATTGATTCCAAATATTTAAATAAAACATCCAAATCACCCATCCAATTCGCATCCTTAATACCAACCACTTAACCTTATACAAAACACGTCATAATCCACTATAAATATTCCATACTTAAACTGGGTCAGAAAAGGGTCTAAACACCGGAACAGACAAGTGACAGCAAGAACCAATTTTCTAAAAACTGCATTAATAGTCTATCTATGTACAACAAGTGCTACTTTCTATAGAAAACGTGAAGAGACATGTTAATGCCTTGACGAGTTGACGCATATACGCCTATTAGGCAATATTGGACATGGTCAGTGCTTCGTTCACATTGAGCTAGTCCACTTGATCGGTAACTTGAACTTGACAGATATGTTTTACTAGCATTTTAGTTAAGTTGACAGAAAGATGGTTTAATGGTACACTGTAAAAAGAATTTGCCATTTAAAAATAAGAAGAAAAATTTAATTATGTCCACGACTTCGCCCTCGTGGATTGCGATATTTTTCCCACGGGAACGTCCTACCGGGATAAAAAGTTAAGATCCTATTTGTTAATGCAGGTTATAAACTATCTGCGTACCAAATTTCATCCAAATCCGTTCAGTGTTTTTTGCGTGGAAGAGCCATTCAAGCATCTTCACAAACTTTCGCATCTAAAAAAGTAATCAAATAAGAAAAAAAAAATTAATTCAAAATTTAAAAAACTAATTTTTTGTGTGGGGGTTTTTACATTTTTAATTTTTTTTTCATGCTTTTTAAACTTATATTATTTTTTCTTAGTCTTGACTGTTCTACTCCTGGGCATAGGCCTCCCCCCTTTCCTTCTAATTTTCTCGGTGTTGCGTCTCTTCTCGCTAATTAACGAAACCAAGGAAAGATATAAATATAAAAAAAAGAATATTTTGGGGGGAGGGGGTGTGCACCCCCCCCCCTCAGCAATGCCCATGGAGACAAATGACAACATTTCAAAAAGACTACCTGTGAAAGTTGTTTATATCCCTTCATCACCCTTCATCAACTAGAAAAGAGGTGATGATCTTCAAACGGCTGAGCAGATTTTCTCGAAACATAGCTAAGAACACTCTCGATTAAAATACCTTTCAAACGACACCACTTTTATCAAAATCGGTTCATCCGTCTAGGAGCTACGATGCCACAGACAGACACACAGATACTCAGATACACACGTCAAACTTATAACACCCCTCTTTTTTGGTCGGGGGTTAATAAAACGTAGAGGGTAGAAAATGATTGTCAGTTCAAAATGCAAAATCAGCTTTTAACAAACAATACCAAGTCCTATTTTATACAGCACATGGTGCTATTTAAATTGAATCAAATAGAACATACCTGCTACTCATATGCAACTCAAATCGTATTTATTTACATTTAATTCAAATATTAACTAGAAAAAACAACCACCATCTCTTCAACTTAACTTATCAATCAAAAGATCTAAACGCGGCTAAGAAATCCAACTAAGGTACAAGCACTCTCAATCGCGTATAAGTTTTTATCGCTATATGACAAGACATTTGTCCCATAGAGAGACAGCTACTAACTGCAGCAAAAAGACAGCGTAGATTAATAATCTTTTTTATTCGTATTTCTACCGAC
Organism: Cerastis rubricosa; assembly: GCA_949152445.1. NCBI lineage: Eukaryota > Metazoa > Arthropoda > Insecta > Lepidoptera > Noctuidae > Cerastis > Cerastis rubricosa. The sequence continues at coordinate 6,911,948 of OX424542.1, read as the reverse complement.
TTCACGATATCAGATTAAAATCAGTTTTTCACTTGATATGGAAACTGGGATTATTTTATACTGAGTTGATTAAGGAACTGCTGACCTACCATGAAGTCTGTAAGCAGTATTTTTTTACTCTTATTCCAGTGTGGGAAAGAGACGGAGCTATACAGGATGTCTAGCACCATCTCTTTCCCACATGACGAAAAGTCTAAATATGTAATATATTGACATAAGCATTTTGTAATAAGCATAAGCATAATTATGCATATTGTAATGCTCATAGCAACTGTTGAAAAACATTATGACGAAATGTTTGAAGCCGATTATGACTTGTCTAGGTCCTATTTTTATGGTTACCTGGTTCTATTTTACTGACTTAACAGCTTTACGAAGTCAGCCTTATTTGCAACATAATGTAACATCAAGCCTGTAATCCCCAAAGGCTTTTACATATTAAGTCCCATTTAATAGGGAGCGAACTTACGGCCCTCAACCGTGCACAAATCCAGACTCCGTCGCTACCTATGATGGAAAAACCCAATAACACTTTGCCTGACCCGGGAATCGAACCCAGGACCTCAATGCTCTGCATTAAAACTTGCGACCACTCGACCAACGACGAGGCAAGTTCGCATAATCAAATTATATTTGTTACGTATAATATAAGTCTGGATTAGCACGAACGGCACTTTCATCTAACTCAACATTTCCCACGTTCACACCCGCAGGCAAAGCTGGTCTCATAAACAGAACGAAACCATCCTACCAGAGCATAACTTCACCATATTAATACATCACCATCCTTTCATATTATTAATTCACTATATACATGATTCTATCAGCGATAAGTACCGAGATTCAATTTGATCAATAAATAAAATGCATCGCGGAACTAAGCTGGCTGCTATATAATTTTATACCAAAGAAGATTTATTTATTTCAACTATCACTAGATTACCGTATCAAGATCGTAAAGAAATTGATATTTTATACTGTCAAGTCTTATTGGCGAAGTGAAAAGTTGCAAAATAATTGTCTACTTATTTTTTATTAAATTGCGTTTAACAGTTAGGTACCGTAGATTGAAAAACTACATAGATATTAAAGTGTTTATTTCTAGATAAAATATGAAATTTTACAACGTGACAGACTCGTGATCGTAATATTGGAAGCAATCAACTGGAGCAAGTTACTGGCATAATGTAAATGCGCAAAAAAATAGTCGTTCACTTCCCCATTCTGTTTTTTATAAAAATAATATCGTGTTGCATATGCCATGTTTTAAATAGTTGATGTAACATTATCGTAACACAGGAAACTCTATAGCTAACTGAACAATCAACAATTTACTTGCTGAAAAAGTTACAGAAAAAAATGCAAAGTTAAGTTTGCAAACTTAATACAAAAAACCAAAATAAAAAAACCTTACAACTAACGGTCCAAAAACGTCTGACAGACGTACGGTAAGTTTAAGCTACGTCTCACAGACGTACGCTGAGAAAGTTAATCCAGAATCAATTCCGATTCAATTCCGGAAGTACTGGCATCGCCACTCCTACTCATAAACAGCCTACGTGATCATCATATGTGGGAAGGTGAGTGTTGATCAAGATTAGACGTCATTTCCGCGGTAATCTGGGGAAAAACGCAAATGACACGTTTGTGATTTCGTTTCTTTCTAGTATGTGGGATTATAGTGAATGGGAAGTTCTTAACACTGAATGAATAATACCTCATTCCACAGACTATCTAATGCCCGTTTTCATAGGCACTAAACGACACCTAAATGAATGCCTAGATATGAATGCAGACTGGTTGTAATTTCCGCTTTCTCATTACCTAACACCAAAAAGATTATTTTACAAAAAATATTGTTTTCTGGTGTCACCAGATATGGTTGAGGATTTACTGCGGAGATATAACATCCACCACCTATCGCTGGTGGTGGATATTATCTCTCCGCAGTAACAGAATTTTACGCATTTTTGCGGTAACTATGTATCTTACGATATTTCATAATGTAACGTTTAGGTACAGTTTTAGACAGGGTTCGAAATTATCAAGATAATTATTTCCTTTGATAAATAATACATAACCAAATCTTAAAAACAAAACATCTTTGTCCAATGGACAAGTTTAATAATTCAAGAGACTAAGAAATAAAGCATGAAGAGACAAAAACGGTACGGCATTAAGTTTAATGTCCTGATAAAACCCGTGGTATATATAGCCAACGGGTTCCTTTCATGACCATCCATTCGTTTTTGATAACCTTATTGAACTGGAACCATAAAAAATACTTTTTATTCACTTCCGTCACGTGTAAAGAACGTGACAAAGTGATTTTAATTTAAAGGACCTTTATTTTATTATATTAAATATGTACATTATTTACAAACTACTTAAAGATAAAAAATAAAATTGTTATTTTGATACTTGTACACAAGTATCAAAATTAAAGAGCGTCAAAAAATTCGTCGACATCGCTGTCAACAGGAAAAGTGCCCAGAAGGCTGGCCACATTGCCACGTTGGATGGCAATGCTGATTATTGGCCAAAATAAAGACTCTGGTCACATGAAGAGTCCACCAACCTCTTGGCGATATCCCAAAACACAAGGTGGGCACTCGGGCCCCATGGCACGGTACTTCCGAATCAACCAGGGAGAGAATTAAAATCTTCCTGGTGAGCTTTTCAGTGCTGTGGGCAGAGGACAGGAATAAGCTTACACTAGAAATTTTGCGGACGCCGAGGCCACCAAAACGAATTGGTATGGGGCGGCTTGGTCATCCAGGGCCACATTAAAAATGGATGTTAATATGTTGCGTATAATTTGGTCAATTTTGTCCTAAAGATCTGGTTTCGTCCAAAGAGGAGAAGAACGGAGAAAATACATAAAATTTGGACCAAAACAGCAATATTTGATAAGGGTGAAAGCCGAATATAAATTTAAGGCCTTTAAATTTATGTTTCAATGCAGTAAGTAGGTACTAAAATTGAATGTAGCGATGTCGAAATTCAGGTCAAAATTTGTGTGGGAAAATGATATACTACTTGAGATTTTAAAGAATCTATATTTATTTTTAACAAAATGATTAAGGTTGGATCATATTGAATTTCTATCTTGGCAGTACTTTTCTTATTTTATTTATTTAACTTCGGCCAAGCATGGCCAATTATAAAGCAAGTTTTCCTGAAAAAAAAAAACAATTTGAGCAAAAGCAAACAACAAAACCACGTGTTGTTAGTCTTTAATCTTTTCATTTTTAATCCTTGTCATACTAACTGCTGCGAAGAAAAAAACCGTACATCACGTATCATTAAAATTTAAACATTTTCATGCCTCGTTTGTCTCTCAAAATGGCTTTAAAACCATATAAATTGAAATTCAACGCCTATCATTCGAAGACGCAAAACAAATTATAGCTCTAACTGAGACCCTTTAAAACAAGGTAGGTAATTGTTTTGTCTTAAACGAAAAGGTTCATGTTTTTCACATACCTACCTATTTCTTCCGGGAATATTTTGTTTTGTCCGAGTTAATCTTAAACTGTGATAAACAAATATAATATTATGAACAGAAATAAGAAAAAAGCTTTTTGCAAAAAATAAACAGTCTTCCAAAAAAAAAACAAAAAAAAAAACTTTCGAAGTCGGTAACTTGATTTGTTTCATTGACTGCTATGCCACCGTTTTCTGAAAGTTATTTTAGTGTTTTTTGGAAGTCGGTTTGTTTTTTGACAAAAAAAAACAAACCGACTAAAACCGACGAAAAGTTATTTTTTGTTGTTTTGGAATCTGACTTACACTTTTAAGATATGCGTGAAGAAAAATACAAAAAAAATTAAATACACTTAAGTTTGGCACACATGTTTAGAAGCTGGTATAGACTAACATATTACAAAAACTGTGCTTTTTATATAACCTCCTTTTTTTAAAGTTGGTTAAAAATAACTTAAAATGACAGTAAATGATAATCGTCAATATCTTCCAAACTTTTAACAACTATAAACCTCTTACGACTTGATTACGGATTGTAGGCAATCGCTTGGCGAAAAAATAGTAAGTAGTAGATAGACTATTGTTCTATTCATATCATCATTACCTACTCTCCTGCCCTTATCATAATTAATTTGGGGTCAGCGCAGCATGTTTTCTTTTTCCATACTTCTCTATTACTCGTCATCTCATTAGCCACCTCCTTTCTTGCCATATCATTCTTCACACAAACCATCAATCGTCTCTTTGTCCACCGTCTTCCTCGACTCTCATACCCCACATTCATACTCAAAACTTTCATTCATTTCATTTCACGACATTTTCATAAATAAGTATTAAAATGAAGTACAACAACAGACACAGACATACATAACAGGCATACATATTATAGATTATTTTATTTGTATACATAACAGATTTTAAATAAGGCGAGGTAAACCCGGAACTTGAAAAACATAACCGATGAAAATCTAGACATACTACTTAAGATACTAAGTTACAAAAGCACATTTAAGAAAGGCTAACACATTTGAACTACTTATAACATCGTAATTTCCGCTTTAAAACTACTTAACACACTTTAAAGTAAATCTGTACGATATCTGACGAAAGATGTGAAAGATTATATTACATTTGTAAGAGAACATGTCAAAATAAATCGTGCTAATATTATAGTAGCATATTCCCGTTTTCCACTAGTGCGTCACGTTTGGCAGTAAAATGGAGACGCCCTCATCTTTTTTCTCACCGAAGCCTTAAGTTTTGGAGGGCGTGAGATAAGAAATTGGTATCTTAGTTATAAGTGGAAGCCGTTATCTAAAGATTCCCACTCTCAAGCATAATTAAGGCACTTTTTGGCCTAAAAAGTTTGAATTAGTAAAATTATCTAATCAAATAAACAAGATAACTGCGTCATAATCATGTTTCTAAGATTATTCATACTATTTTATAAAAATGTACTATGAGCAAAGCTTTCATAAGAAAATTCCATGCAGACACCTCCCAAAAATTTTCTTAGGTAGATACTCTATACCACACTGGATTCAAAGAACTGACAGTCAAGGGGTGAAGCCAATGACTAGCAGTAGCTCTAACATAGGCTAACTGTAGATAAGCCTACAAAAAAAAGATATAGTTTGTAAGATTTTTTTATGCCCTGGCCTTACACTCAAGGCACCCACACAATAGTCCGCTTAATCAGACGACTACCTCCTTGGTTGAACTGCGTGATGCCATTTACAAAAAAAAGCTACAGCTACAATCCTACATGTTACGCCTATATGTTGAGTACTACTGTTATGAACACCACCCCACCTGTCAATACAAAGAGGTGAAAACATAACCACGGTAACCACCATGGTATATTTTAATCACGTTTCATAGACGACACTTTTACGTCTTTACGGTTTGTTTCCCACGCTAGTAGACTGCTATATCGTGCGTAGTTGAAGTGTAGTTGTAGCGAGAATCGTGCTTACAACTGCCAAAGTTCTTGTGTAACCGTAAAAGTGATTCACACTTACTTAACCTAAGTACATACATTAGGTATCTACCTACTCTGGTTAACTCAATCTCTGTGCATTAAAAAGGTCGAAAAAAATATCCACAAAGTAGATTAACTACAAAATGTTGGGCCTCATAACCTCGTTAGTCTATTGGTCACAAACACTACTGTTGAGCGTGACGGGGTTAATTCTGCGGAAAAGTCTTCTAAGGCCTTTCAAAGCATCAGGAATTCATAACCCTAACCAACCCTTCGAGGTTAGAAAGTAGCCCCCAAAACAATTTAAACAACACAAACATTCCACTAACAAAACAAATAATTATATCAAGTAGGTAACCACAATAATAAAAATCACACAACGATACAAGTAACAGAGCTCTGTATTGCATACAAATCAAAAACACCGGAACTGACATTAACGATGCAAGAAGTCAAAACTTACAACACTTTAACACATATTATTACAACAATATACAGGTACTTAGTAATATAAATGCGTATATAACTCTGTCTGTATGTCTGGCTGACCATAATCATTGAATGAACGTTGTTCTAGGACATGCTGGTTTCCTCACGAAGTTTTCTTTAACTGAGCGGAGAGTAGTGATGATTAAATCAAAAAACACAAAATAATGTGCCTGTCAGTAGCATACCTAGGAGCCAACAATACGGCAAGCTCCTAGGGCAAGCAAACCCCTAAAATCATGAAGAGTAGTAAGTTATAAGAGCAAGCCAAGCTTTTAGGCTTGTATGAAAGTACCGCCACTAGTGCCCGTCTGGGTTCGAACCCTTTTCCTACGACACGTAACCCATGACCGTTACGAGGTAGGCCATCACTGCTCTAGGTTAGGTTATTTAGTTTTTGGAGATTATTGGAGTTTACTTCTTAATAGCGTTTACACCTTACGGCATTTCATAATCAATTTCAAATCCTTATTTTCCGAAATGACTGAACCGATTTTAATGAAACTTCATACGCATACGCAGGATACATAACATTTTCGACTAATACTTTTACATCTAAGTTAGACCGATTTTAAATTATCTATAGAAACAGAAATTTCCAATTATGTTTTTTTTTTAAAGACATAGAAAATTATTTTAGTTACTTTTTAGACTTCTGTATCCTGTTTATGCGTATTAAATATCATTAAAATCGGTTCAGTCATTTCGGAAAATAAGGACTTAAAAGTTTGTATGAAATGTCGTAAGGTTGCAACGCTCTTAAGAATGGTTTCATATATGTATAGCGCACGGTATGAAAAAAGATAGGTAGTAAAATCAAGCGTTAACAAATGGTGAAGCCGTTATATCTTCCTACGCGATTTTCTTTTATCCAGGTAGTCCGTTAGAGGAAGACCAAAGAAACAATAGATAGAATATGTGAAGGATGATCTGTCAAGAAAGAAGGTGTCTGATGAGATGACGAGGAATAGAGAGAGTATGGAGGAGAAAGACGTGCTGCTAAGGGATAAGGGCGGATGAATGATGATGCCGTGGTTGAGCAACAGACTGCTGCGCTGCGTGTCGCGGGTTCGATCGGGTCAAATATTTATATGGCCTACAGATAGTTGTTCTGGGTCTGGCTGTTTGTGTATGTGAGTTTAAATGTTTGTAAACGCACCCACGATACTGGAGAAACTCCTAGGGTCGGGAATAACTTTAAAAAAAAAGTGACGTAGTTCATGATGATCCAGGTACTACGTTCCCGTGGGATAATTTCCATCCTCCACTCAAGTGAAGCCGCGAGCAAAAGATTGTATATTTATAAATTACGCGATAATTTACGTTAACATTCAAATCGGATGCGTACGCGCTGACACAATGACTTACGCAATGTAAACTAAGTAATTGTCGAAATAAGTAGAGTGAGACGTTCACACACGATGCCTTTAGTTTACGATTAACGTAAGTAATTATGTTATAGTTTTGATAACTTAACTAAGTAAGACAGTAAAACACCGAACTGCTTTACAGTTCAATGAACTTAACTTATACGAAACGAAAATGTATACTTGTACTAATCCATGCTCATGTTTTAAATACGACAGTAACTCTGCCTGTCTATCTGTGTGTTGCCATTTTACGTCTTAACGGCTGAACAGATTTCGATGAAATTGTACAGACGGATAAACCATAACTTGAGTTGGGGCAACAAATGGCAATACACTGAAAAGTTTTCATTTGAGAGTAGGTTCGATAAAAAAGTTGAAATGTTTTACATTCAAACTCACAAAAAAATATATGCTTTTACTTTCCGATCACCGATAAGTCTAACTACATTTAATTCTGATTATAATATATTTGGGTAGAAAATAATAATTACAGGTCTCCCTAAAACAATTATCGATTGTCTCAAAAGTAGAACAATTAAAAAGTTCACTCCCGATACAATCGTTCAATAAATCAAACCGAGCTAATGATGCCCAAATTCGAAGAACAATAGCAAATCGATAACACACTACAAGTGATCATTATGTTTTATAAACCGATTATTAAACGCTAACCGATCAATCAGAAATTAATCGGTCGACTAACGGTTAACGCGTTAACCTAAACCCGCTTCTCTGTTATTAAAAGAAAACATCACTTTGTAATGATTAATTTATACCGACATTAATGTGCTCGTAATTTTATACCGAAAATGCGAAGTTTTACGAACCTATAAATAATGTTCTGAAATAAAAATTAATATATGGCTTGTGTTCATTCTTTTGTAATAAAAGTTCATGCGAAAGGAATCGTATCAGGAACTGTCGATCGTAAAGAACCCGAAAAATAAGCTCCTTGGACTAAAAACGAAAATAACTTGATAGGCTCAATAAACATGCGAATCCTATAATGGTTTTTCCATGCAATAGCTGGATTTAGCATCAACCTTTATAAAAGACAAGTAGGTAGTAATCTAAAACATTGTGATGAGACAATGTTTTACAGGTTACAAAATTAACAACTAATCCGTGTCAAAATCAAATTATTTAAACACTTTCAGAATCCAATTCACCATTTATTAGAAATATGTACTCCGAATATCAAACAAGTGCGAAAACGAATGAACATATTGTTTGAAGACGGTTCTGTAAATTCAAGGTCCCCGTGCCAGGACTCAGGTTCACTTCAGGCTACCTAACAACTATACTTGATTTTGTGTATTCCGATCATCAAAACTTCTAACTTAAAAAGGTGTTCTAAATTGATGCAAGAAACAACAGAAAAAAGTCACCCAGACACGCTAGGGAAAGGCAAAGAAACCAACATCGAGATACATCAAACTCCGAGCGATTTTCTTACGGGGAACAGTAAATTTGCTGCTCTTTTCCCCGAAGCGGCAATGGGTCACTGTTCGTAATCCATAGACGCAAAGCGGAGCCATTAGTGGTAGATAACTGTACGCGACCGGTAGTCGTCTGCAAAAACTGTAAGATGTGGTACAAGGTATAAGAGATCGGGGTATTGGGGATTGGGAGAAAAACAAATGTCGAGGGTAATGAGTTTCTTGTTGGGTATGATGGAGTTGATTCGATACTTGGTTTTAAAATATAGAATTATAGTAAATGAGGGTCTAAAAGCGGCTGTCTATCTGCAATAACGAAGGCGGCGAAAGCCAAACAGTAAGTCTTAACTTAATCTTTGAGAATAGGACATCTATTTAATTTCAACACGTATGAGTTTAACCTAACAAAATGTCTCCGACAAAGTTGAGTTGACGGCCAGAAAGCAGTTTTCTAGTCAAACAAATTGACACTGGCCGGTTTTTGTGCCACGGATACTACATAGGCATAAAGTGGACAAATAAATAACAAAGATAGAATAAGATAGAGATAAAATGGCAAGTAAAAGAGTGAATACCTACTGAAATGACTACTGAATTCTAAACAAAAAGGTATACGGGCAGAAGGATGCTGATGTATAAAGGAAAAAAATACCATCATCATCATTATCCTGCTCTTATCTCAATTAATTTGGGGTTGGCCCAATATGTCTTCTTCTTCCATACTTCTCTGTTACTCATCATTTCACCAGATACCTCCTTCCTTGCCATATCATCCTTTACACATCCATCCATCATTTTTTTTGGTCTTCCTCTACTCTTATACAAGTAACCTTCACCCCTCATAACTTAAACCCTTCCTAAAAAGCAGCTCGATACTTCGGCTCCATTTCTAATCAACACTACTAACTAGTGACACCAGACATAACGACGTGCCTTACTTGATAAGGTTTGTTTTACTTAATTACTCCAGCACCAATCGTAAAGTAATTAAAGTTAACATATAGTATGTATACCAGACGAAAGTTTATGACCAGTGTGTGTTGCCAGTGATTACATACGGGACCGAAACGTGGCCGCTCACAATGGGCCTCATCAGAAGGCTCAAAGTCACCCAAAGGGCAATGGAGAGAGCTATGCTCGGAGTTTCCTTGCGTGATCAAATCAGAAATGAGGACATCCGCAAGAGAACCAAGGTTACCGACGTAGCCCGAAGAATTGCCAAACTTAAGTGGCAGTGGGCAGGGCACATTGCTCGCAGAACAGATGGCCGATGGGGCCGAAAAGTTCTGGAATGGCGACCGCGAACTGGGAGACGATGCGTTGGAAGGCCTCCCACTAGGTGGACCGATGACCTGGTGAAGGTTTCGGGGATCCGCTGGATGCGAGTCGCACGGGACCGATCAATGTGGCGACACTTGGGGGAGGCCTATGTCCAGCAGTGGACGTCTTTCGGCTGAAATGATGATGATGATGATGATGATGTATACCAGTTTAAGTATGCAGTTCAAGTTGGCGTTGCTGATCAAGAAAATTTGCATCGAAATGTCACACTTGGTACATTTATTTTAGTTGCATGTTTTCCCGCCTGCAAGAATAAGTTGGTTGAATTGTAAGAAAGTGCTTATAGACAGTTATGTCAGGCAGTAAGTAGTATGAATATGGGTTTTTCATTGAATAAAAAGTAATGTTTTAGATTATGGTTTATGTGTTTTCAAGACTGAATTGAGCAAAGAGTTCTACCGGTTTTTTAGGCTTGTCTTCGATTTTCGGTCGCATGTTTTATATGTAGACTGGAGCGCAAAAATAGCTTTCTAAAAATGAATGTTGTAGGGTACATAACTAAATCAAGTACATTATTATAAAACAGTTTCATCTATTGCACGTGAGTTATGTTTTTCAGGTAGACTTTCTTGCAAGGTAAATGCAATTTTCAAGCAACAGATAAGTCTATTGCTCTTAGTAATCGTATCTTAGTGGTTCTCCCAAACATAGGAATGCCACTAAACCTTCGTAAAAATACAGAAAACCATCTTGTCAAAACTAATAACTCTACTAACAAGATAATTAATTTTTTATCATCAAAACATGATAAGGTCAACTAGCTTCCTGGCAACACTGAAACAACAAAACAGAATCTCAGAAACTAATTAAAAACATAATTTTTTGACGTCACAGTAGAATAATACCAGTATTGTGCTGTTTCAGTGCGTCCAGCAAAAAGTTCTCATTCCGTGAAGGTTGAATAAAAATAAACCCAGTTGGTAGTAGGAACTGTTTTTGTTGTAACTAAGACGTGAAACGGTTTATGTGCAATTAAAAAACAAAAGCTAAAAGCCTTTAACGTCTGTGAAAAGAAAAAACATCTTTTGTTATGAAGTTTTTTTTTTTATTCAATAAAACGCAAAATCTTGAATTGTAAGCAGACATTAGTACTGAACATCTATAAGGCCTACTTTACCTACTGGACTTCAGTAGATCTGTTTTACAGTAAGCATATCTGCTTTTCAGTGGTTCATGTGGGGGTACATTTTCAGAAAGACAACACGAATCCAATTCCAGGGTCAAACTAACGATTTTGAACCTACTGGTTTTGATGTATTGATAAGTCATTCAGAAACTTTGTGTTAATCTTGTCAATGTTCCGTAGTTCAAAAAAGACTATCATCATCATCAGCCTATAATGTTCCCACTGCTGGGACACAGGCCTCCTCTCTATGAGAGGGAGTGGGCTGTAATCCACCACGCGGGCCCAGTGCGGGTTGGTAGATGTCACATGTCTTCGAATTTTTAGTTCTAGGACATGCCGGTTTCCTCACGATGTTTTCCTTCACCGTTTTAGAGGGCAGCGGTAATGAAATAAATTACACAAAGTAATGCGCCTGCCTGGGTTTGAACCCACGGCTTACTGCTCGTAAGTCGGGGCTACCACCACTGGGCCACCGCTGCTCTCTAAAAGACTATATTTAAAACTTATTTTTCAAATGTAGATCTCTATACATTGCATGTAACACCAACATAATTCACTCCCATATCGTTTACCCATTTATTCACCAGCCAACAAACATAAAATAAATTTCCAGTCTTTAAAAACGACTTAATTAGTATTTAGTTTAACACTTTAGTAATTTATCGCATAGTTGTACAATAAGTAACGCGGTATGCTCGTAGTATAAGTGTGCATTGTTCCCGTGCTCACCCCACTTGCCAATTGGAGCATAGCTATGCTCGTCTCGTATTTACATTTGTATATTTACTGCATGGTTGCACTGAAGCAGCCTTGAAGTGGTAGTGGTGACAAGTCTTTTCATGACACCGGAATAACACTGCAATATATCCGTGTAGGTACGTATCAAAAGGTTTTCAGCATTTTGAAGAAACTTTTCATGATTTACAGCAATGTGGTCTGGTAGTGGTTATAAATTGGTAAGCTTCTGGATTCGGTAGCTGGCGAAACTCCATTAATGTGATGGATCATCAAGTTCAGATATCGAGACCCATCACAGCTCTATATAATGTGACCTTGTTTTTAATCATAGGATTGCGCATCGTCTACAAGCGCGGAATCGCATTTTTCCATGTTCCTATCCTTTTCCGTCGCTCAGTCCTTTGCTGCACGCGTAGCATGACCGCCGTAGAAACGGGCTAAGTCGACGGAAGAATCGATAAACTGACACATTGTCATTGTCCATCTGTCATTATGTCGATTCTTCCGTAGACAAAACTCGTTTCTACAGTGGATGACCACTGGCTACGCGTACTGGAATGAAAAACAGAGTGAGAGTGGTATCGCACGCAGTAGCAACGACGATACGATCAGCAAATCAGCAGCTTGGGCATGCTCTGTTTCTAAACTCTTAAACTTCTCTCAACCCTTAAAACAGTAATTTGTAAACCCGAAACCATTTATCTGATTCTCTTGAGAATATTTCCCGCCTTTTAACATAATAACAGTCGAAATGTTATGTTGTACATTAGGTAACTAATCAAAATAATAATAAGGAAAAGATGTACAAACACATAACACTACACGAACTTACCAACGATTAGCAAACAAACATATCCTCTCCGATCGCGACAACAGCGTTTAACATTTACCTGAAACAACCATCAAACAAATACATTATTTAAGTGTTTTACAAAAGCGTTTCGTCAGACACCGCCATCATTTTAAATGAACGTCGACTATCTTGTAATAATAAATGTGTTACAAGATCGTGATTGTTAGACTTTCACAGCTCGACTGATTGATTTGATAATTGATCAGAAATGTTGCTGCATGACAATTAGTAGTTGTCAAGAACTAAATCTTTCTTGAAACATAATGCCGGTTGTCGTGCAACGCTTAAGGGGACAAGAAAAAAAAATGTCCAGCTGAGATTATAACGAAATCTTTACTTTATATATTAGTTAAAACTAGCCGAACCCGCGCAACTTCGTTTGCGTCACATTTTTCCCGTTTTCGCAACATTTTTTATTGATTCTCCGCTCCTATTGGTTGTAGCGTGGTGTTATATAGGGTAACTGGTAATTAGTGACCGATACTGAAACACGAGATTATACTCATGATAACAAACAACTTTCCCAAAGAAACATTTTGTATACTCATTTACCTTCATCACAATAATACAACAGCAGTATGAAATACGCGCGCGCGCGTCTGTGACCTATCAGCTTGTGATAAAACAGAATGAGAAAAAAAAAGTTTCTTTGGCAAAGTTGTTTGTTATCATGAGTATCAATCAAGTATCGATCACTAATTACCAGTCACCCTATATAACCTATAGCCTTCTTCGATAAATGAGCTATCCAACACTAAAAGAATTTTTCAATTTCAACCAGTTGTTCCCGAGTCTTCAACCAAAAAAAGAAACTCACTCACAGAAAAGTGGGTCGGTCACATCTATACTAAGTTATATACTAAGTATATAACTTAGTATAGATGTAACCGACCCACTTTTCTAAAGATATTATGATGCGACCATGACAAATCAAATTTGATGATTTCAGCAGATTTGTTGGTACATTAATTGAGGTGTGATTTTATCTTAATTTTAGTTGATGCTTTTAAAAGGTCATCTATCTGTGATTTTTAGTTGCTAGGTCCTGTCTACTTCTGTGCTATTCTAGCTGTATAAAGTCAAGTTTCCACTGACCAAACGGGAAATTCTCAATGTAGACCAGACCCAGGAAACGCGGCTGACTTCGATGCCTGTTCTAAAAACCATAAGACTGCAGCGAGAAACATTAAAGGATATAAAAGGTTTTTGCTGATGTGAAAAGCATTACAGCTAAATAAAATCCCCACAAATCTATTAACAATGTCAAATACTGTCTTATTTAGTTTTCACCATCACCATTAGTAGACCTTTTTCCACCCACCTGCCGAATACGGTGGTAGGGTATGTGACGAGAACCCTTTGTTCTGACTTCATCATCTGCCTAGCCTTTTCCCAAACAAACTTAGCGTCGGCTTCCAGTCTAACCGGATGCAGCTGAGTACCAGTATTTTACATGAAGCGACCTATCTGACCTCCACAACCCAGTAACTGTGTAATTCGATACTCCTTGGTAAGACTGTATGTCAGACTTTTGGTTTCTGACTTCTCGTAACGACTTTCAAAGATCAACAAATGACAACCGGGACCAACGGCTTAACGTGCTTTCCGAGGCACGGAGGAAACTCGGTACGTAATTATGGCCACCCATCCACGGACCAACCTCGGCAAGCACGGCTTAACCTTAAAGATCGACCCGTGCGACTGTTATTATTTAGCCACGAGCTCCTCAAAATGTAAAAAATACACTCAAAAAGTTACACAAAACATAAAAAATCTCCAAAGAGCTTTGACACACTTTAGCAGTCATTTAAACATTATGCAAAACGATAATAATCACTCAAATTCGCAGACGGAGCCACAGGCGTCATCCAGCTAAACAAATACATAATTACACGTTTATATCACAATGGCCGCCATTACGCCTCTTATGCAACGTTGTATACTGCAACTTTTTCTTTTACACTGACAGAAATGATTTTACAATATTATGATTGTCCGGTATTATGTAAATTTGTGATTTTTGTGTAATGCGATAGGTTTTATCTTGATGATAGTTCATTTTTGTCGTTAATTTAGGATTTGTTTGCATTTTGCGGTGTCGATTTCCTTTTTTGATGAAATAAATCGAGATTTTTGTAAGTCGTGATTTCAGTACTTTAGTTTGTAACTGTCTGGCCATATGCGAAATCATTATGTTAATCTATAATGTTCCCACTGCTGGGACACAGGCCTCCTCTCTATGAGAGGGAGTGGGCTGTAATCATTATGTTAATCTATAATGTTCCCACTGCTGGGACACAGGCCTCATCTCTATGAGAGGGAGTGGGCTGTAATCATTATGTTAATCTATAATGTTCCCACTGCTGGGACACAGGCCTCCTCTCTATGAGAGGGAGTGGGCTGTAATCCATAACGCGGGCCCATTGCGGGTTGGTAGATATCACATGTCTTTGAATTTTTAGATCTAGGACATGCCGGTTTCCTCACGATGTTTTCTTTCACCGTTTTTGAGGGCAGCGGTGTTGAAATAAATTACACAAAGTAATGCGCCTGCCTGGGTTCGAACCCACGACTTACTGCTCGTAAGTCGAGGCTGACACCACTGGGCCACCGCTGCTCTCTCTTGCGGAAATGATGAATGCGGAATAATTGATTCTTCCCAAACACAGAACCAGTTTAAAACCCCCTTTTTACGCTGAATAGGCTTGCATTTGGCCGCAGCTCACCTGATGTGAAGCGATGCAGCCTAGAGTAGAGCACGCTTGCCTAAATTAAACCGATTCCCTCGAGCTTTAAAGAGCTTCAGATTATAATGACCAGGGAAAATAGAAGCCTTGACAGGAGATGCCTCGTCATTTTTTCTGCCCTTCATGTACAACCACCTACATATTCCAGGATTCGAACGAGGCACTAGACAGAGCTGTTCAGTCGAACAAAACTGAGTAGTAGTCAATTGACCCGAAAAAAAATCGGTTCGTCGTGGCCATTTTGGTTCCATCAAATTTTCTATTCTATAAGGTTTTCTGTAGAATGTTTAAGCAAACACAAAAAAAAATACATGAGCAATTAGTAACAAAACATGAAGCCAACTCTTTGCCTACGCGTACGATAAGGATCTGTTACACTCCGATACTTTGCCAACATTAAAATGTAGGCCACTTAGGTACTCTTGTTTTTTCCTTACTCAGTAAACATGGAAATTTATTCCGCTGCCGTTATCTCCTAAATACTCGAAAACATAAGTTCAATGACTTCCGCAGTACAATGACTCGTATATCGGTGAACAAATTGATAAAAACAAAACATTTTTGTGAAAACACGGAGTACCTACTTCATTTAACGACCCAACAGTTTTCTTTGCCAATTTATCGGATACTTACATCCTTTTAAAAGAAAAAAAACACGAAGAACTTATTACCATTGACAAGTAGATAAACAACTAAGATTTTACGTTTAAAATTCAAATGCTAAGCTATTATGATGCTTAGTAGGCAGTAATAAGGATGAGGGTTTGTTTTTCAAAGTCGTTGTTTAAAAAGAAAATTCGAGATAATAATATGCTAACGACACACTGTCGGGATCACGCGACGTCGATACAAAAATAGTAGCGTTTGTTTAACTCAGTGAATCCACGCAATGAGAGGTATAAAATTACAAGTGGTATATACTCTTTTAGTTGACAGTGTTTCCTTTTATGTAGATATGGCATACTTGTTGGAGATTGTTTTCTTCTTTGTTGTGTAGGCTGTGTGTGTATTTTATCGTGTTTACGCCTACGGAGCTATTGATGAGAACCAAAGACTTTGAAATATACTTATCGATGAAGGTGCGACATGAACCAAATTATAATGTACTTGCAAGGGACAACTAGTTGCTGTTCGTAGAACTTCAACGTATCTTGGCAATTTCGTCATTTCGCTATATAGTCTCTCTAAGACATGAGATTTTTTTTCTATGACATTTCTTTTCATTGCAAATTCAAAGATGTTATTTCACATACACCTTCATGGTCACTTATTATGACAAGGCAAAAAATAGGCTCACGATTCGGATGGGTCGTTTCCTATGGAGATGAACCTAAGAAACTGCATGGAAACCTCTTTCTTTCTCTTTAGTACCAATCTTAGATCTCCTTGATGTGTACATACTGTACTTGTGTAAATTAATCACATCATTATGGATGTTAATCAATCATGCGTGATCTGCGATTGCATTTCTATTTGCGGAATTTTGTTGGAATTGTGAAGTCGGTTAAAAACTGTTTGTCAGTGACGTTAAGTGCTTCAAGTGTCTGCGAATAGAAAGACGTTGGTTTTTGTTTCTATTTTTTTTATTTTTTTAGGACCAGGTGTAAAGCACGACTCCTGTACACTCGTACAGTAGTGGGTGAACAAGTGCTGACCACAATTTTAACCATATATTTATAACCCTAGATTACTTTTTAGTAACAGAACTGTATCCAATCGTGACTATCGTGAGTGCTTCGAAACACAATTTTCTCGAATGAAGTTCTCCACTACTCAAGCTCTACACTACATAAAGCAATTTTCTAAAACACTTCAGCAAATACCGACAATCGTCTAAAGAAACCTTTGTACACGTTAACACAGATAACTGAAATTCCTTTTTACACCGACTTTCACCGTTTAAACACGCATAAAACCCTTCATCAACTTTCCATCAAATTATTCGGAACAATTGTTCCGAAAATTTGAATATCGAAGTCGGCGCGTGCGCTGAGCTCTTGCCGGTCTTATGCAAGCCGTATGTAGGTCGGCCACAGACGCCGGGGCAAAGTTATCGCGATCGTACTAAGTTAATGGTGGTATACAAACTGTAAATAACTGTATTTTATGTACATCTTAAGCTGTTTCGTTTATAATTTCTGTGAAGATCTCTTGGAATTAAGATTAAAACCCTTTGTGAGGTGATTGTAAGTTTTGATCAGTGAAATGACGGTTATCGGAAATAGACGCTCTTAAAAGAAGTTTTGTTCTTTTAAAAAGTTCCTTAGAGTTCTATTATCGATGTAATTTTTGGTTGTATTCGCTATTCAAACTATGACCTTTTTATGCGTACCTCATAAAATCATAGTTTAACATTTATGGTACCATAACCTTTTTATTTCAAGATGCTTTAGCTACCAATATTATGTTCATAATAAAAATAAACATAAACTATTAAATTATATTCATGTTTGACGATCTATTATTGGAACTCCATATAAATCCCCTTCGCCAAGGTTGAGTGTTACATATGTTATATCAACATAATACTATTCCATATAATATTGACATGACATTGTTGGGGTTCGTTACGTTCGGGGGCTTTTGCACGCACTTTTTCATGTTAAGCAAACCGTAGTTGAATACGTTTAAAGGCTATTTTGGTTCGTGTATTTTTTTCTCTAGATTGACGTCATTCGCTAAGTGTAACTCTAACCTACGTAGCTTCTGAGTTTTCTCCTTGACTTTTTGACCTTTAAATTTCACAGGATTTACTATATTTGTGACAATATTATCAGTACCTTCCGTCTTTAGCACCTAAAATAACACATTTAAGCAAAATGCAAATGTGAAAATCAAAGAAAAGATGGATGGACTTTGTGAAGGATCATTTGGCTAGAAAGAAGGTTCTGCTGAGATGACGAGTAAGAGAGAAGTGTGGAAGAAGAAGACATGCTGCGCCGACGAATTGGGATTAATCAGGATAATGATATTGGTTTTAATTATTTTTCACTACAACCAATATCAAAAACATTAAACCACTTAATATAGAAGACATTAAAGAAAGCAAACAACAACAACAACGACAGAATTCTGCAGCTCAGTGTTGGGAGAATGGATATGGAGTGCTCCTTCATGGAGCATTGGACAAAACTGCATGTACAGACAGCGTGAGTATGTGCTAACCCCTCTACAGTCCGGCCGAGTACGGCAGGGGGGTACCTACTTAATGACGCTGTGTGTACGAGTCCTAACCCAATGTTTCCATTGTTAAGTATCTATTTATTAACATTGTAGTGTTTTTTGTTTCTTTTGTTTTTGTTTGTTCGTATTAATATAATTTTTTTAAATGTGTATGGATTGTTAAACGTAATTTATCTAAACTAATATTATAAAGAGGAAAGATTTGATTGTTTGTTTGTTTGTTTGTTTGTTTGCATTGAATAGGCTCCGAAACTACTGAACCGATTTGAAAAATTCTTTCACTGTTGGGAAGCTACACTATCCGCGGGTGACATAGGCTATATTATATTTTCAAAAAAATTAGGGATCCTTACTAAAACTGCAATTATGTAACCCAAGGTGTATAAAAATTACCTAAAATATTCTTTACATCGCGTGCGCTGCGAAAACTATTGATGATAGAATAAAATAATGTATTACGACTTTGCAGAACACATCATTATTTACAAAAAGTGTCGCGACAGCATATGTCTAACTATTATATTTATGCCACAATAAGTGTTCTTTTATTTAAAAAATATATATTTTAATGCCGCCGTTAGAAAACACTCTGTATTTGTATCTTGGTATTAACCCTTATCAAAATAAATTACTTCATATTCAAGACTGCTTCAACACCTTTATATAACTTTTTGAATTATTCAATTCGTACATTCCATTCGAAAGATATCAGGAGTTTAAAAATGTAAGTATTAGAAAAAAGTTGCGTGGTCGCCGCTCACCCTGCTCAGCTGGCTAGGCGTCACCTTATACGATGTAGGCGTCACTGGGGTAGGGGAATATTCAAACTTTGTTTATAATTTTTTTTTATCTAAACTAATATTATAAAGAGGAAAGATTTGATTGTTTGTTTGTTTGTTTGTTTGCATTGAATAGGCTCCGAAACTACTGAACCGATTTGAAAAAATCTTTCAGCGTTAGATAGCCCATTTATCGAGGAAGGCTATAGGCTATATATCATCAAGCTACGACCAATAGGAGAGGAGCAGCAATAAAAAATGTTGCGGAAACGGGGAAAATGTGACGCAAACGAAGTTGCGCCGGACAGCTAGTTTGAAATAAAAATGAATTGAATTTAATTGAAAGCGTATTTTAATCAGATTTAGCCACCCACATAGACAAATCAAATACTCAACAGACAGAATGAAGTTTTGAATGAATGAAGTTATAACATTTGATAGACATTTACAACAAGGAAAAGAGCCTTAATTGGAATAAGAAGACTAGTTTCCTAACATATTCTGATCTAAGGACAGGTGGCAATTAAATGGCGGCCAAAGATAATCCTTATCATAATAGTGAGGAGAAAGCCGTTGGAGTCTCCGACTAGGCTGTTTTTTTATGGTTGTATTAGTACTCGGTAACATTGAAAGTAATTTGTACACGATTGTAAGTAATCGATGTTGTAACATGGATAGTAGAAAGAGAGAAAAAGGCAAAGAATTGAAATTTGTACCAATTTTTTTGTTGAAGGATGGAAAACTTTTAATAAAAGTAGAAAACCGAAGGATATGACAGAGGTAACCTAAGTTCACCTACATTTCGCCGTTTATGTTTAAGTCTCATGTTATTGGGGCGAGCCTAATGCCATCAACCGGACACAAATCCAGACTCCGGGCTGCTACTGAGGAATTCCTGATGGAAAAACTAAATAGCATTTAGCCCGATCTGAAGCCAAGACCTCATGGTTACAGTTCTGATCGTCAACGAAGTAATCAATTACTTTCTTTGTTCTAAATCGAGACGGAAAAGGTGATAAACACTGATATATCTATCTTACTCATATTAGACATAACCTACCCAAAAATGATTCAAAACAATTATGATGTATGATTAATACTACTAACTTGTCAAATTCTCCTAATCATATTAATTATAAGCTCGGTAAAAATTATGAGGCAGCTCGTTAGGCAGCTGGATCAAGCGCTTGATACAGAAAGCGGTACCCTTGGACACGTCTCGTTTTGTTAGGCGCTTCTTTTCTCTGGAGCACTGACCGTCTCCAGTAGGTTGGACCCTGTTCCCGATACCGGTGGGCTACGGTTTTTTAATAATTTTAAGTGTTTTTTTTTAAATGTTGGTAAAAATGTAAAAAGCTTGTATAGAAATAACGAAATATTAAGCTCGGTAACAAAGTTGCACGATTAGAATAAGATACGATTAATTTCGTAGAAACAATTAATAACATGACTAAATATGATTAAGATCATTAATTTTGCTATATTAATAGGGACCGGTTTAGAACGTTCTCTTGCATCAATGTAGATGTTTGTATAGTGGTATTCCCGTTGTGCTATGATAGTATGAACCGGTGCTTATAAAATGTTGCTATCAGCGTTGTTATTTAACGCTATATTTCCATAGTTCTTAAGCCTTAACGTAATGTATCAGCATTTACTTTCACAAACAGGGCCAGTCTAAACTAGGTTTTACATTATGAGGTCAAACAATGATTGCGATTAAGACAGACGGCATAAATTTGAGCCATGAAAATCTTGAAATTAATCCTTGAAACCCAACCCGGCCGGATAGAGCTCTAAACAAAAAAGTAACTGCCAAACCTTACTTTTCAATACAAATAAGTAATAGAATAAAATTGCATCAGTTTACCCACGAAACAAACCGTTCAATTACAAATTGAAATAATTGCCTGAGAACACTAAGCGGGCTGTGTCGAATGATCGACTATATTAAATCGAACAAGCACTTCGCACTAATAGCTACTAACGAAATTTCACGCCCTACTGAACTTGATAAGTTCCAAACTTACAATTTTCGGACTTGAGAAGCAAAATTCGGACTTAGGGTTGTCGAAGATAGTAAACTTGAACATGCAAATGTGGAAGAAGATTTACATTTGTTAGATTTGTATAGAAACTAACTGTATACATTATAACAATTAAAAACTATAAAATAACGAAACTAAACTAAAAACAAACCATAAAAGGGCATTAAAAAAACTCCTCCCAAACGCTGTCAGCTGGAGACGTTGCGACGTTGTATGGCAATAGTTAGCTTCTAGCCAAGGTAAAAGCCAGCCCTTGGGTAACAAGAGGATAAGAATCTTCAATATATACTCTCAAATACTACAATTCTGTGAGTGAATAAGATTCAGGCTGAAGAAAGCCTGAAAAAGAAAACCCGAATGAAAATATATTTTTCTAAGCAAAAATCAAGTTATTAAAAGTTCTCGAGTTATTTGGTCAAACCTACATCAAAATTTGCTTTAATTTATAAATACTTTTTTTTTAAAACACAACTACAAAAATGTTTCATTATCTAGGATCCATTGCCGCAAATTCGAAAGGACATTCAACTTTGATACATTTAACTGCCTCACTGATAACAGTTATATTCAAAACGTGATCAGGCAATTGCCACATTTCGCCTCGGTCTCCGTTTGCTTAACCTAAACCAGCTCTTGGCGTTTACTTACATTTTACCGGCAACTTTTAATCTAGTGATCTTTTGCTATCCTACTAAGGTTTTCTAGCTTTCATTGCCTTTGTCTGTACGAACAAAAGGAGTTTTATTACCGTTTTCATTTATTGCAGCATTTAGCATGTTATCTTCATCAAACTGTTTGTTTTTTTGCTTTGCTTATGAATCTAGCATTGCCTTGAGGAAACTGTATTGACTTGGCACACGTTTCGCTTGTCAAAAGTTTTCTTCTAAATATTAAAGCAAATGCAAACAAAGCAATTAAACCTGTCCGAAAGCTATAGGCTATAGCTTTAGGATATAGCTATATGCTTCAAACTGGGTTGTTTTGGAAAAATCGAACTATTTAAAGCTTTTTGAAAATTTTCTACCACTCCACCATACACTGCTGATTGTGAAAGATCTACGTTGTGCCTGTTTCAAGGAATGCACCCAAGTCAATCACGCTGTTGATAAAGTGTTATCCTGTCAACAATAACTCGTTACAGAAATATGAAGGCTTTGAAAGCGTTTGGCAATTGTTTAATCCTTCATCATTAATATCTCAACAAAATTGGACAAAGCAAAGAAAGTTACCAGCTCCAAGCTATGCTTAACGTCACAGCAACAGAAACAAATCTCCCTCACAAACAATTAAACTTTCATTCACAACATCACAATTAATTACAAACAGTTTTAAATTAATATCTTAACTTCAGTCAGCCCTGAACAAAACAGATATCAACCAAACGATTTCTAAGTTCTCATTGCTTTCACCAAACACTTACCGAGTTTATTTGCCATTTGCACCTATTGTTTTCAACAGAATGCTAAGAAGACTGTTAAAAAATGAAGTAAGTACAGATTGCATTATGGTACCTTTTCAATGGGTTGGAACTCTGTACCAATATGGTGAATATGGTTTTTCTTTAGTAGAGTTTATGGTAAGGTAAGGTAAGGCTGTGCATTGTAAGAGAATAAATATAATGTCGGACAAAATCCTGTTGAATAAAACTCATTGGTTTTTATCAAGAACTCATTCGTTTTGTTAGTCTATGAAAAAAAAGTTTGACCTATGGAAAATTGTAGAAATGTTCCTGTTATTTTCAGAACTTTATGATTTCAAACCGACAAGTTGGTTGACACTAGTACGTACTCTAATAAAAATGCAAAGCTCCATTCACAATTATTAAGGAAAAGTTTCACTTCTGACTCATTTCACATAAAATACTGAATGAAATCTAGAACAAGGAAACATTAAACTGCAACGAAATTAATCAGAAGAGAAAATAAAATGAGTAGGCGTAGCAACGTAATAGTGAAGTATTAACAACAACACAAAAATTGCATAATACGATCTAACGAATGTTACACACAATCTTAAGATATGATTAGTTATCGTCTTATTTACAAGTAATACGTAATGAAGAATGTTTACTTGTGTTTCTAAACAAGGAACTAGAAATCGGAACGATGATTGTCTTATTAAACCAGTGACTTGTATAGACAGGTACAATATGGTAAAGTCTAAGGACGATGAAGAAAACACAAGTATAAATATTACCACAACAACTGGTACAATTTGTAAATATTTTCAAACAAACGAAGCCAAAAGATTTACAAACATTGATAACAGCTTACCACAACACGGCAATGCTACCAATGCGTCACCAATCACAGATAAATCGATAATTTGAAAACCCAAAAACAATACAGACACAACCACAAATCTATCTTACTAAACCATTTCCAAAATCACCGAACGTTTTTCTCGCAGTTAACACAAATACAAGAAAAGCATACACGTATCCAAAACGAAAGTACTTCGTCCATTCATTGGAGCATTAAAAAGGCATTCACATAAAGACAGTTTACAAATTGACGAAAGTAAGAATTCTATTGTGTGTTCTTCGAACGTTGTTCTCGTTTCCTGATCTTTGTGTAGGTTGGAGGTTTTTGTATGAAATTAGTTCTGTTTTGGACCGATTGAATTAACATAGGTTCGTTAAGTGTTTTTGTTTATTAGGTCTAATTGGGACAAGTGGTCTAATTTGCTGGTTGGTAGGATTCTGTATCTGTTTGTGCTTGGTGTTTTATCAGGTCTATTTTGGGATTTGTGTACTCATTGGTTAGTGTTATACATTTTTGGGCTGTCTTCGGCCTTCGCAGCCTGCCACTTAGGAATCCATAGATAGTAGAATTATCATGTGAGGAACTCCCATCTAGGATACTTCTTCTTCTATATCTTCTTTAGTCTCATCACCTGTTGCGTCACTTCAGTTCACGTAGTTGTTTATATGGTGAATTACAAACAAGATGATATGGACATCATCTCCTCGTCATCTCTTTAATCACTCAGAATACACTGACGTATGAATAAGATTAAACGCAGTGTATTCGATAAGGGCAGTATAAACGACATGCAATTCGTAGACAACCGAGAGATTCACGCTTCCTGCTGTCCTAAGGCTGATAATCTTGCGTAACCGACGTTTAAAATAGATCTACACTACATACAATCTCGCGACGTCAACAGATGATTTTAATGTTATCGATCATTACATTCTATATATATTATAATTATTTATACTAGAAAACGGTTTGTGTAAAGTTTTAAAGACAAGAGAAGAGTTTCAATTTGAAGTTATGGAATGGATTGAGTTCGGTAAAAGGTTCTGTAAAATAATCTTGATTTTGATTTGAAAACATTGTGACGAATAAGGTGTTGTGAACGTTCTAAAACCAAAAATTGAAGGCACGTGAATAAGTCCCCCCACCCGGGGGGGAGGGGTGCTTGTGCCATAACATAATCAAAGTCTGATTAGGTATGCTAAACTATAAAAATCATTCATCATTGACCCACAGCAATGCATTCTCATAACATAATTCTCATGGAAATCACTTTTTAACTCAACATTACTAAATAAGTAAACATAACTACCAAATAATTATCCTCTTACAAGTTTTCATTTAACTCAGTTTATTTAATTACATCAATAATTACGAAAGGGAACGGCGGAAATTAAAACAGAAATCGACAATCACTTTCACTAGAATTATTAAAAAGAATGATGAAAATGTTTGTTATCTAACATTAAAATGAAAACAAAGCCTAAAACAACGTGTTTTATTTCGTGGACAGCAAACTTTTTAATAGTAAAAGTAATTGAGTCAATTAACTCTAATATTTCAACTCAAAGCTTTCTTTTGTTTTTATGGTCACCTAGTACAATGCGATGATTGGAACAATGTGTTTGGAAAGTTCGTAAAAGTAAAATGATTATGCGTGTACTAAAATCAAAAACACATATTGAAACATAGAATTTGAACACATCGACTGCATGGAATAAGTAATGAAAAAGTCTAATATTACAATTCTACCATGGTCCATAGCACAACACTACTAATGGCTGCTACTTTTAACTTCAATTTTGAAAACTTAGACCGACTCGTACTTACACCGAAATTCAAAAGAACTTTGCAACGAAACATACGCCAATTCACTAAAGGACCAAAAATTAGGAAGCCACCTGATTCACTAAGATCAGACCACCATCGGAGAAACGTCTGAATTATTCCGATTCCACCGGCAAATTCCATTCAAACTGTCCATTCATAATTTCATTGAGCTCGAAGCAAACATTAATATCAATAAAGTTCCCAGTAATCTAAATTTCGCATCTGAAATCAGCGAATGTTCAGTGCTATTATTCGCAATCACGGCGCGAGATTCAATCCGACCGGGTTTCTAAACGCTCACAGCTAAATGTTTATATCTACCACAATAACGGGCATTACCCACTTCGGGTTGAAATGGTACAAGCAGTTAAGGGTCAAGAACTTAGGTGTTGAATTTGATCTTAATTGTGTAAAGATTGAAGTAATGAAACTTAGGTTATTGTTTAATTAAACTTTTAATTCTACATTTATTACTACTTGGGCTTCTAGTGAAAGAAAGATAAACATAAAACCATCGCCCATGATCATACAACGCTGATAGATGGCTTCTGCTTTTGTATATTTTCACGGCAAGACGTATCTTTAGTATTAATGTGGGTATGGCTTATTCGACTTTTTGCGGTGTTAGTTTAAAAACCACCAAAAAACATACTTATCTGGATCTCACCACAAGTTATTCAATTCAAAACCCCAAGCAAGGAAGAAGACAGTATTCACCCAAACCCAGTAACACAGTTAAAAGTCATCAGCAATCACAATTACAGAAAGGTTATTATTAAAATTCCCGTCTCCACCGCAACTCCGTGCCGCGTCAACTCCATACTTGCACCACACTTCACAAAGACCAGAGCCATCTCCTAAGGCAATAAGTCAGCTATAGAAAGCAAGGAAGTGGCAACGCCTACAGTTCGAATATTGTCTCGGCTCAATAAACTGAGCTGGTTCAGTTTCAAACGGATCTTTGTTTAAAGTTTCACCAAATATTTTTGTTTACAATGCACTGACCGAGTTACTTAGACTTGGAACGGCTTTGTTAAAGGTCAATAGTGAAGTCATTGGTTTGTTTGAAAGAACAGGTGTTCCGATGAATGTAGAATACTAAAATTAAAGAATGCTAAAATCCACAGGTAATGATGTTAAAGTTGAAACGGAAAAAGAAGAACAAAAAGGTAATGTAAACTCTGCTGCCAAAATCAAACATAACGAAACAAACAAACCCTTATTCAAAAAACAAGGCAGTAAATTCCAAAACAGACATCCAAAAAAGTAACAAAAGCGACCTTCTTACGTGTTGTGTATTAACACAGTAACCAACGGATCAGGATCTAAAACCGTACACACACGAATCGAAACAGGAAAGCAATGACAGTGCAAGTTTTTCAGGCAAAAACCTTTGAGCGTCAGATCTAGTTCATCCAATTAACACTTCCATGAGAGATAAGAAGTTGGTTGAGCTGATTTAGACGTACTTGGAAGTACTTGCTAGTATACTGGATAATTGATGGATTTAGTTTGATATATATTGTAGCTCTCTTGACTTGGTTGCTTCGTCAGCTATAACTTCGTCAGTTGAGAATTTGGTGGTTGTTAGGTCATTATGTTGGATTTTAATAACAGTATATCTATCTATTATGTTACACTAAACAAAAATAATTAAATAATTTTAATTTTGTTTAGTGTAAGTGGCTTTAATAATTGTATGCCTTTTGCCTTCCCGTCATCATCATCATCTGTCTACCTTATTTTCCAACTATGTTGGGGTCAGCTTCCAGTCTGACTTACGTACGACTACTATCACTAGACTTTACGTCAGACTTATGACTTTAATCTTACTCATATTTCTCAAAATCATTTTTACCTGATTTTACTACTAAACTATCATCTCAATAACACCATCTGTTGGTACTAAAATATTTATAACCATACCCAATGCAAAACAACCATCTGATACCAATGGCTTCACGAATCATCATTAAACCTACACATGGAAAGCGTAAATCACTTCATTGGACCTCTCAAAGCCCTTTCCATACAGCACAGATAGCCGATGTACCTCTACATCTGAAGCACCGTTACGTGGACTAAATGCAGTAAGTCGGAACGACCTAGTTCTTGTCGCTTTACATGTCAATGGACTTACGGATCTTCTGGTGACTAAAGAGAGACAATTAGGCGGGTTGTCATGTCTTGAAATGGTGACGGTTTTGTGAGAGAGGTGATTGAGTTATGCAGTGGAATGGTGAAGATATGAGAGTCTCTTTATTCATTTATTTTTTTACACTTGGCAACTAACTATATCATCATCATCATCATCAGCCTCTAATATTCCCACTGCTGGGACACTGGCTTCCTCTCTATGACAGAGAGTGGACTGTATTCCACCACGCGGACCCAGTGCGGGTTGTTACTAGCTAAGTAACTATATACATTTTATCAATTAAAAACCGGCCAAGTGCGAGTCGGACTCGCGCACGAAGGGTTCCGTACCATTATTTAAAAAAACGAGCATATTTTTTTTTTTTTGTATTGGCGCCCCCCTTAAATAAGTATTTTATTCTATTTTTAGTATTTGTTGTTATAGCATCAACAGAAATACATAATCTGTGAAAATTTCAACTGGCTAACTATCACGGTTCATGAGATACAGCCTGGTGACAGACGGACGGACGGACGGACGGACAGCGAAGTCTCAGTAATAGGGTCCCGTTTGACCCTTTGGGTACGGAACCCTAATAATAGGGTCCCGTTTGACACTTTGGGTACGGAACCCTAAAAACTAGATAATTAAATAACTAAAATAACAAGAAATTATCAAATGAAATGAAATGAGACTGATTTATCTAAGTGGGTGAAAAATTTGTAGATAATGGTTTGGCAAATCATAACTATTTAGTTTGTAAAATGCAATACACTTTAAATACAGACTAAAAAATATTGAAAGAAACAATAAATTCAGTTTCATCTATTGCCCCGATAGAATAGAATAGAATAAAACTTTATTATACACCAAAAATGAAACCACAATGTTTGAAACCCAGTATTTTGTACACTTTGCCGGAAAAAAAATAATAATTTAGACAACCAGTTGACGGTTCACAGCCACGGTAGTTGCCGAAGCAAAACTACTTTCTGCAGTCCCTGGCTACAATTAAATAGTTGTCGATGCCAAATTTCGCGCCACGTGGGTAAATATTTATCCGAATATCCGAAACCTATGGCCCGCTTAAGATATTGTCTGTCATCGTATTAAATGCCTATTAGTACCGATGCTCTATTGTTTTATTAACCTATTTCACTAATGAAGACGTATGAAGTTTCTTGCGGAACGCAAGTCAGTTGCCAAGTTCTGCGTGTTAAACATGTCACTCAAATGAGAATTGGTTCATGAAAATCAGAACATAGTACAGACGTATGTATATTCTGTAATGTTTACCGTCTCTCAAGAAATGTAATGAAGAATAATTACTGTTAATATTTTTCAGTTATTGAGGTTGAGTGTGGAAGGCTATAAAAGTGGGGGCTAAACAAATGAAGCATAGACTGAACCAGATGATAATATGGAAATGAGGTACAATCTACGGGTAGTTACCGAATTACTACACTTACCGAATTTAGTCAATAAGAAAAAAATAAAGTACCCATTTTATTATTGATTTGGGACGAGAATCACTAGCATAGTTACATCCTTGAACTTGACGAGGATGCAAAACAACACCTTGGTTAAGAAAATGACGTGCTGTTCTAAACCCAAACACACGAGACAAAAGATGACGATGAATTCCTATGTCTATGCCTAGGTACTACTACCTATATCAATACATACTTCTTACTTTGAACACATAGAAATAAACACCTTACATCTTTCCGAGACAGTTTAAAATCCATAAATCCTTTCATTGACTGTCACGGCAGTAAAATGAACATGAGCTTTTACCGTACGTCGTCAATATACCAACATTATTCACTTAGCGGAAGCTCTTTTAGAGGTTTTCACTTTGTAACTGTTAAAGTGTTATCGATTAAATACTGGTTTTGCCAAGACTTTGTTCTGGGTAATAATATACACCTTGAAAGGGGTCCCACTGGTGGTCAGACTTTCGGGCCACTGAGACCTATGACGACTGTCAAAGATCTTCAAATGACAGCCGGGACCAACAATGGCTTAAGTTGATTTAAAAGGCACGGGGGAAACTCGGTATTTAATGGGTGGCCACCCATCAACGGAGTAACCTAGTCACGCACGGCTTAACCGGAAACTCGACCTGAGCAATTTTTATTACTTAACAACGAGCTCCTCTTTAACGTTTAAATATTATGTCGCTGTTCAATTAAACTTACGCGAATCAATTCCTTAATTACTAATAATAATATATCATGACCATTTTTCTGTACCTTCAACAAAGAGTCAACCTCTCTGAATACATAAGCTCCAATAGAAAATATAAAATCTAGACACTTGAGGTTATAAATAAAGATGATTTTCTAAGAAATACCAGTATTGGGTGCGCCAGCGCCACCTCGAGATAGAAAGAGACTGGACCTGACAATCTTGGTGTGTGTAGCTTTTTAGATTCACTTCCTATTGTGAATTGCAGTTATTATTGTAAGGTAGGTGGAACAATTTGCATCGGGTGAGGTTTTTCGAAGGATTTAAATAATAAATAAGATAAAGGCTTGAATTTATGTATGTATGGGATAAAATTAAGAAAACTTATTCCGACCGTGAAAACGGTACATGGTTTAGTTAGTCAATGCATGTTACTGAATGACCAAGAGACCAATCCGATATTACTTTTCAAAATATAGAATCGAAAGTGCATCAATCTATCATTATTTTATTCTCTATCAACGAAATAAGACGACAAAAAAGCAGACCGTTTCTAAAACAAAAATCTGTTTATAAATGGCAATAAATCAAAATACAGTTCTTAAAAAGAATCGAATTTTCAATAACTCTACATTCGTACACAAGCTTTTGTCGCCTTTTCAAATAAGGAGTACCAACAAACAATTACAGAGCTGATGGGGTGAAACCACCTATTATAGCAACTACCAAGTTTGGACAAACACAATTTTCGTTATAACTAAAAAGTTATTACGTCCATACCATAAAGAGCGTATGTGTCACGTAATCGTGTGTCCTTATTTGTTCGTCAACAAAGTGCATAATGCTATATCATTTTTGCATGTTTATATTAAGATTTGAGTAACCGCAATACCCACAATAGGGGTTTAGGTCTTTTATCTCAATTGCAGTCAGGGTCTAGAGATTATGGTTAGATCATTCTGTCGTTTATCGGTCTGTATTTAGTCTATTATAATTTGAAGAGCGCCTACGCTTCGCACGAATGGAGTGAACTGAATTAAGACTGAGTTTGAGAACTTGGTGTTGCCTAAGGTAAATAGCAATGTTTAAATTGAGAGAATACCTACTCATTCCATAATAATACTTTTAAAATCAAAATATTTTTATTTCACATAGGCCTACTTGGACACATAAAAAACGTCGACACAAAGGTGTTCTGATTTTGATAACCCTTGAAATATCAGGCAAACAAACATTTTCATGTTTGTATTGTATTGTGTTTTTATCATTTACAGATGGTCATATCCTTTTTGATATAGGTTTATACATACTAATATTATAAATGCGAAAGTCACTCTGTTTGTTTGTTTGTTTGTTACCATTTCACGACTAAACGGCTGATCGGATCTTAATGAAATTTGACAAGAAGATAGATTTCAACCTGGGGTAGGACATAGGCTATACATCATCACGCTATGACCAATAGCAGCGTTGCAACAATGAAAAATGTTGCGAAAATGGGGAAAATGTGACGCAGACGAAGTTGCGCGGGACAGCTAGTTTATAAATAAGTAAGCGTAGCACAGATCATGTCACGACAAAAGTTTTATTAAAGTAATTAACATACATTGCCATGCTGTCCTACTTGTAGCTCAGCGCAATGTAAAATGACATCCTATCATTCAAAATAGGAAACAAAACACATAGCTAACAACTGGTAGTCCCACCCTACATACATCGGTATGCAGTTATTAACCATTTTAATACACAATAGTATTTTTTTCAACCAAACGACCCTAAATGAGGAAGTGTTATTAAATAACACCAGTAATGAGGTTTTTAACTTATAATTATTCCATAATTAATAGTTTTGAGTGAAGTAGGTAGGTACTAACGTTAGCGTCCGCATCAAAAATTCTGTAATGTTATTCAATTCAAGGTCTCTGCGTAATGGTCATTATATTCAACAAGTCATTAAGAAAATAATTAAGCTTGATGGGTCTTCATTGCATTAGTAAACAAATTTTTATTTACTTAAGTTTTTAAACTGACATGGTCACTAAGACTAATAACGATTGCTTGTTGAGTTACATGACCCTTTTTTTACGTATGGGAAATCATTAAATGACCCCTCCTGCTCTGGGTGGAGCGGAAGGGAGTGTCAGACTTGACTGATTGAAACCCATCCATGTTCCTTCTTAGCCCTTTGTGTTTCAGGGCCACGGTATCTCTTTCGAACAATCCCGCAGCCCTGGCAGGCATCGGCCCTCTCGGACCCCTTCCGATTTGCTGACATCTCCTTTAGGCGCGCGTGGAACACGAACGCGCCGTCGACATGGCCTGTTTTTTATGACGATAAGACGGACGGACGGTGAACTAGCCCATTACTCACCGTCCACAGGCCCGCGAGTTATATGACCATGGTCATGTCTACAAAACGCCACGATATACACAGACTGGTAAGAGAAGCCATTGAGATTACCAAATAAAATAACTTCAACCGGGAGGATGCGATTCAACTGTCAAGAACCTGGAATCCAGAGGCTCAACGGTGTGGAAACCGAAAAAGTGGCAAAATTAGTTCGACGGAACAGAATCGAGTTGTGAGTGACAGTGGTAGTGGTACCGAGCGCGTAAAACGTATAAGTAAGAGGGTAGATCGATTTGTGTGATCATAATCACCCACCCGTAATAACTTCAGTTTATCCGTTATTGTCTCCTAGCTGAGTTTCACAAACAAATAAAAAAACAAGAAATGGTCAAGGTTAACCCGAAACTGCATTTTTTTTCAAATTTCTGTTTATTTTTTGTTTTCTTTGCTTGTCATAGTGCCCCTAAGCATAAAATCGAACTCCTACAAATCCGCCCCTAAGACGACCCACTAACCGCAAAATTTTTGTCTAAGTTACAATCGCGACATTTTCCGAAAGCGTCATTTTGCGAAAGAGACATTTTGAGAAAGAGTCATTCTGCGAAAGCGACATTATGAGAAAGAGATATTTTACTAAAAGTAGACATTTTGCGAAACAGACATTTTGCGAAAGCGACATTTTGCGCCTGAGCCATAACAAAACATGAGCAGCTAACCATGATAAAGTTATACTTCATCTGTCAAGGAACTACCTTATTCCCGTTTCAATGAAACATAAAACTACATGCACTACAAGATCTATAACATTTCCTGACCCATACACCCTAGACACTCTAGAAGTCTAGACACTATACTTATACAGTACCTACCTCATATACAGTCAACACAAACATTACCTATGACATTTATTGACCAGTAATTTCTTATTCCAACCTGATCGTAAGAGACACTACAATGTTGCTGGATTCATATCTTGTTCTGTAATATTATCACATAAAATCCATGCTCTATCCTTGTTAATATAGATGCAAACGTAACTCTGTCTGTTTGTATGATCTATGAATGTATGGAAACTAGAAATATGCACACTAGAATACTTTTCATCATCATCATCATTTCGGCCGAAAGACGTCCACTGCTGGACATAGGCCTCCCCCAAGTGACGCCACATTGACCGGCCCCGTGCGCCTCGCATCCAGTGGATCCCCGCAACCTTACCAGGTCATCGGTCCACTTAGTGGGAGGCCTTCCAACGCATCGTCTTCCGGTTCGCGGTGTACTTTTCATCCTTATGGTATAATCATTTTTTTCCATCAGTTCTTATGTCCTATCAGTAATAGCATCATCTGCCTAACCTATTAACACTCCGGTCCGCTTCTAGTATAACCTGATGCAACTGAATACCAGAATAGTACATAGTGCGTCTGCCTATCTGACCTCTACAACCCAGTTAGTTCTGGATAATAGGATAACACTTGGTTGTCAGACTTTCGAGCTACTGACTACCTGAACCGACTGTCAAAGTTCTACAAATGACAGCCGGGACGTCTTAACGTGCTTTCCGAGGCAAGGAGGGACTTAGGTAATCACGCATCCACAGACCAACCTAGGCAAGCTCGGCTTAACCTGAAGATCGACCCGTGGGGCTGCTATTATTTAGCCACGAGCTCCTCCAAAGTCCAAATAACAGGCGCTACCGAAATATCGCGTGATTTTTAAAAGGCAGACCACCATTTCTATTGTCAGTCTTAATGATTGAAAGAACATCACTTCGTCTAAACCCCCGAGATATTTCTATTAAAAGCGATGAAATATAAAATACACGCAGACAAAGTCGCAACAACCAGCTAGTCATTAATAAAATGAGCTTGTTTGATCAAGAATCGAGATGCAAATCTAAAACTGATCCATACTTATATTTGCAATCGGGTATTCCCACTAGATCTTGGAACAAAAAAAAACATAATAAATAGCTTATCGTCCTGCTATCTGTTCAACTGCTAATTGTATGGCTAATCAATTAGAGATATTGACTGTACTAATTAATTGCAGATTTAAAGATAAAAATGAGTCTTCACTTATGCATTTTAATGTCTATGAGGTTTTCAGATTCAGTAGATTCAAATCTGTTTGCTTTGTCGGCTATCTTGTGAATTTTTCTAGCGCATAATATACCTGAGTAGGAGGAGCTCGTGGCTAAATAATAACAGCCGCATGGGTCGATCTTTAAGGTAAAGCCATGCTTGCCGAGGTTGGTCCGTGGATGGGTGACCACAATTACATACCGAGTTTCCTCCGTGCCTCGGAAAGCACGTTAAGCCGTTGGTCCCGGCTGTCATTTGTAGATCTTTGACAGTCGTTACGAGTAGTCAGAAGCCAAAAGTCTGACATCCAGTCTTACCAAGGGGTATCGTATTACCCAGTTACTGGGTTGTGGAGGTCAGATAGGCAGTCGCTTCATGTAAAATACTGGTACTTATCTGTATCCGGTTAGACTGGAAGCCGACCCAAAGATAGTTTGGGAAAAGGCTAGGCAGGCAGATGAATATACCTGAGTAAATTGTATATATATAATTGTATATATCTCAACAATGATTTGTACCAATCATCTTAACTTAATTTTAACTTTATCGACTCCACTCCAACTCAAATAACATCTTTTTGTAAGCATACTGAACCAGACGATAAACATTTAATACTAGCTTGTGCTCGCAGCTTCGCTCCCTTAATATACGGAAATTTACTCATTCTCATACTCGTTTTAAATATTTTCTATGACAATTGGGGATAATGTAGCTTCCTGTTAGTGAAAGCGAAGATTACTCCTTACATACAAACTCAAACTAAAAGCATAAATTTCTTTAGACCATTACAGGCCCTTTTAAAAGTAAAAAAAAAAAAACAAAAAAAAAACGCGAAGCTCAGTCCCAGTCACAAGACATAATCACTTACAAACTTCTACCTCTTTATTATATTAGTTTAGATACTTATCATAATATTTTCTTCCAAATGTATGTAACCGTATGTCGCACGATAACGGTATAATACTAAACACGGATAAAACTCATTTAGTTATAATTCGCTCACCATTAGTCCGGGGAATTTACGCCGAATATTAGGCTAACTTTGCATTAATTAAAAACAGCGATTTTTTTCATTGAATGTCCTGGTATGGACAGGAGAGTATATTAAGCTGTATCCCGCGAAAAGTTCACCTCCGCGTATATGTTTTTTTTAAGAAAACGTCTAATATGTATTTAACTTGGTGGAAAAAAATATAAACAGGTATGTTTATTTGGAGTATTTGTAGAACAGATTGAGTACTACAAGTAGGTCAGAAAATTAAACATTTTCGTCCACGGAACATTCGTTTTTTGAAAAAAATCTTATAATTTGACTTCGTACTTAAGGCAAAAATATTAACAGGACAAAAGTAGTGCTAAAATGATTTATATCACCATGTCTAACTATTATTATGAAAATTAAACAAATTCTGCTCCGGACTTCACAGAAAATCAAGAAAATCAAAAAATCTTAAATACTACTTACGGCAAAAATGTAACAGGATTTAAATTCATTTCATAATGAGAAATATATAAATCCAAATCTTAATCCCCCAAAATTAAACAAATTAGAGCGATAATTAATATTGTCAAAGTAAGAATTAAATTACGATGCACGGTGTCAGCGCTAAGCAGCGTGCGGCGTACGGCGTGTGCTAGTGTGCGTAATTTAGATAAGTGCTGCGTTCATTGTGTGCGAATATCTGTGTTGTTGTTTAGTCGGTGTTTTATTGAGTTACGCGATTGTACACCTTATTTCTATTACGGAAAGATCAAATTCCTATGAAAGTGCTGCGCCAAATACAAGAATAAAGCTTGCAGACGTATTTTACGTAAACATTAATTGATTTTTTTTTCACGATTTGCTTTAAAGTGTTTAATTTTCGTGTAAATAGGTTAGAAATAGCCTTTAGATGAAAGTTAAACTAAATTAAACCCTGTTACCTATTTGCCTCAACCGCTATTGTAAAAAAACTGGTAATAATAACTTCCGGTAGTACAATTTGTTTAATTTTGTTTATTGGCGGTGTAATATATTAATTTAAGTTATTTTATGTAAAAAAACCGCTGTTTATATTTTTGCCTTGAGTACAATCCAAAAATTTCGTAAATGTTTTTTTACCGTAATTTCCGTGGACGAAAATGTTTAATTCTGAAAAAATATATTACTGTCACCAATTCTTTACCTAGTAATTAAATTTGTCCTGTTAACTTTTTTTCCCATGTTTTTATTCACAAAAACGCGTTTTCGTCTTTTTCAGCTTGATCCGGTCTCGGATCAAGCTGAAAAAGTCGGTCAAGTACACGATTCAAGAAAAAAATCGCTGTTTATATTTAATGCAGGGTTCAAATCTAAAACCCCCGGACTACATACTTACTTCCGCCTGGCGACCCACCTCCAATGTACACACATGAGTTTGAGTGGATTCATAATAACCATGTAAACTGCATTTGTAAGCCTATTAAACGTGATACATGTGTAACATATCTCGGGGTAAAAGTTGATGAGAACTTTTCGTGGGCTAATCACATTGAGTACTTATGTAATAAACTTAGAATATTACACGGTAAATTCTACCACCTAAGTTTTAAAGTACCAAACAATACTCTAAAGTGCCTTTATTTACAACTCGTTGACCCCATATTAAGTTACGCTCTCGACTGCTATGGACTCACATTCAAAACTAATTTAGATAAATTGGAAGCACTGCAAATTAGATTTTTAAAATTGTTAGTCAATAAGAAAACTAAAAACAAATGTAAAAACAATTATAATAGGTTATTTAAAATTTGCAAAATTCTTCCTATCACCTTAAAACACAAATACCTACTTCTAGTTAATAGTCATGGCAGCTGGGGGCGCCACTCGCTTGTTACCCATAACCATGCTACTAGGTCAATATCAGCAGGCAAGTTTGATGTACCTAAAATAAGTAATTATTTTGGGGACCGAACGCTTGATAAAAGAGTACCATACCTTCTCAACCGATTGCCTGCTGATATAAGAAGTCAGAAAATAAAAAGTAAGTTTGCCAAATCGCTTAAACTATTCTTTCTCAGGAGTCTATAAACCATATTTTTTAAAAAAAGGTGGTTTGCAGATTGTTGGGGGAAATTTATATAAGATTATATTTATATTTTAGAATAGATTATGAGATTAGGTATTTTTAGATTTACATTAACATTATCTTTAAAATATTGTTATTATATTGTTCCGTTCCCACAGACAAACCGTGGAAACGGTTTTGTGGGGCATAGTTTTTAAATGAAAGTTTGTAATAAAATTGTTTAATAAATAAATAATAAAAAAAAAACCATTGACGGCTACATCCTTTTATGATCCTATTGACGAACTTCCATCACTTCAATTTCAAAATTTGATTGAAGTCTGTCCATCTCCCTGGCACATGTTTGGTTTCTACCTTGTTCTCTCGTCCATTCATCTGAATTGTTTTACACGTTATAAAACAGTATTGTAATACAATTATTCTTTCTACTCTTGTAAGGCCATCATGTCATTACCTCCGGGTCATTGTTAATTTTTCTCAGAGACAAGGCTACACCAATTATGGCCGTAGGTTCTAAATTACTATTTCTAATACCTCTATTCATACGGTAAGCGATTGTAATATCAGGCCCCTTATTCACAAACGCTCGGTATCGATTTCGATTCGGAAAGTCGTATGTCTATCTCGCTTGCTTTCGTAATGCCAAAACAAGATAGACATACGACTTATCGAATCGAAATCGAAACCGAGCGTTTGTGAATACGGGGGCAGGTCTGTGAATTGATTCTATCCTATAATGTATGCAATCAATTAAGCTTCGTATTTTTGAGCTAATGGTGGGTTTTTAGTTTTTGTGTCGACCAAATTACTTATTTAGGAGGTTGACAAAAAAGGATGACTTTATTATCGACACTAATTTTATGATGAGTAGTAATACGTCGTCAGTAAGTCACGAGAGACGGTCGTCTTCTGTTTTTTCGTCCTCTCATTTTAATGTCCGTTATCGTTAAGCTTTGTTAATTATTTTTGTCAGTAAGTCTCATTAGATTTTTAGGGGTATATGAAACCACGGAAAGGGAGGATCCTCCCACCAGACATAACCCCAGTCTGGTCGGAGGATCCTCCCTTTTCTATGGAGGGAACTTTACACCCTGTTCCATATACCCCTAAACTGGTGACCCCGCGATAGAAGTCAGCGCAGCCTTCGAGCAACGTGACATCATCATCATCGACATCACTTCCTCAAGCTTTCGAGCAGCGAGTCTCACAGCCAGTCAGCTTCCTCAAACCCCTAAATATTTATTGCTTATTTAGTAGAATCTGCATATGATGTCCAGTTTGTTGGTATACAGGCCTACTCTCTGGCAGAGGGAGTGGGCAGTGTTAGACCACACGGGCCAAATGAGCGTTAGTCGATGTCACGAGATTTAACATTTTTGGTTCTAAGACATGCCTTTGGCTGCGCCACCCCCAAATGACTTTTGATAAGGGCAAGAAAATGATGATGATGAGATGCCTTTAATTTACTTATTTAACTTTATTTTTATTTATTTATAATTTACATGTCTAAACTAATATTATAAAGAGGAAAGATTTGATTGTTTGTTTGTTTGTTTGCATTGAATAGGCTCCGAAACTGCAGGTCCGATTTGAAAAATTCTTTCAGTGTTAGATAGCCCATTTATGAAGGAAGGCTATAGGCTATATATTATCACGCTACGACCAAAAGGAGTGGAGCAGCAATGAAAAATGTTGCGAAAACGGGGAAAATGTGACGCAAACGAAGTTGCGCCGGACAGCTAGTATCAAATATTGTAATAATTCTGGGAATGACATTGAATGAAATAAATTAATTATTATCATTATTAAATAAATAATTAATCTGTATTATAACTGGACATTGAATTAATTTAATATCTTAAGAATATTTCTAATTTTATATAGAATAGAATAGAATAAAACTTTATTGTACACCAAAAATGAAAAATAACGGGCTTACAAAACTGCTAACAAAATACAAATACAATAAACTACAATATACTTCAATGTTAATCCTGATTTTAATAAACCATGATTCAATAAATTTTGCATGCCTTACGGTAGAATCACTTGAAACATGTAAACTTTATGACACCATTATAACAGTGTTTTCTGCAAAAATAAATGATTTGATTTGATTAGAACCATCACTGAACTTCGTTTCTGCTTCACAGAATCCACAGTATCCTTCTTGTGGTAGCGTGGTTATGTCAACCGCAAGCCAACTTAGCCCATATCTGTCAGATTTCTTATCAGACGAAGTAATGATAATTAAGGGGAGACTTTCGCCGGTGACACTGACACAGTGGCCAGATTCCGATGCAATTAGCCCAGCAATCGCGATTATAGAATTTTATACCTGCTCCATGTACGGTGACCACAATTTGTACGATAAAAGAAATCGAAAACTGTTCTTTACATGCAGCAGGGTCTACAACTTTTCCATGTATTGATTTATAGTTATTAACACATACTAAGACAAAGCCTCTAGATAGATATATTATAGACAATACTTTGTCTGAAATAAACAAACTTGCCAAGAAAATATAATTACTTTGCTTCATTCCAGTCAAAAGGGAAGTAATTAAACGTACATTTAGTCTAGAAACCAACATTAAAAACTAGATTTCGAATCCTAAACACAAAAATAACTCGGTAACCTACTTAGTTTAAAAACAAACCAAATAAACGTATCGTGTAACGCCAGTCAAAGTTGCGTGCATGTCACAATTGTCTGTCAGTGGTTTAATGCAATTTTTAAACACACAAAAAATTGTTTTTCCATTTACGTGCAACGTAACTTGCAGTTTCTCTCTGGTTATTATTGCGTCACGCAGATTGCAGATCTCCGTTCTGTTCGTGAAGTATTTATGTTTATTTTGCTTTAATGCGAACGTTTTATCTTTATCTTTGATGTTTTTTTGGATATAATAACTATGAAGATGTTATGGAAACTGTGCTAATTACAACATGGTAATGATATTCATGTTTATAGTGTTGTTTGCTTGTATTTTTCCTTTATTCATGAAATTTTTATACACTACTCAACAAAAGAGCTCCTGGAAAGAATTGGGCCTCTTCCCTACAGTGTGATAGTATAAGCCAACCAAAATTACATGCAGTCCTCCCCCAGCGACGCCCTAAGCCGAGGCTCGTGCCCCACAGGAGGTGCCCTTAGCGTGTAGTCGCTTAGTTTGTAAGTTTTTATGCCCTGGCTGGAGGCCTTACTCTTAAGGCACCCACAGGATAGTCCGGTTAAGCAGACAACAACCTCCTAGGTTGAACTGCGAGATGCAATTCACAAAAAAACAATCCTTGGGTATTGGTACTATACATACATGAGATTTTTTGTTAATGATCAATGTCCCGCAAAACATCTGCATCATATTGACCCTACTCTCTGGTATGAGGACATAGCTTGTCAGTTAGTCTCGCGACACCAACACACACTCGGCAAAAACTTTAAACTGCGATATTAATGAGGTTTACATTGCAATATATCGTACATAACTACAGTCTTGTAAACAAACCCTCACATTCCTGTATTAATGCTAACGGTTCTACAAATAACTGTTGATAACATCACGCCTATAATCCCGGAAGGTATAGGCAGAGGTCTACTATACTATGTGTATATAGTATACCCATTTTTAGCCAGTATTTTTAAGTCCCATGAAATACGGCGAATAGAATAGAAATTCGATTCAAATAAGAAGTTTTTTTTTTTTTTATATCCCCTGACGAAGGTAAAGGCAACCGCTAATATGGTCATGAAAAAGGCAGATTGTACATGCGGTACTTCGTAAAACAGTGTCCTCAGAATATGTTATGAGCGATCACCAAAAGGTTTAACATAACAGTTTTGATCTTTACGACTTCACGTTTTCAAACATTCTATGCACTGAGATGAAGTGACACTTCAGGCTTAACTGGCAACGGAGA
Organism: Cerastis rubricosa; assembly: GCA_949152445.1. Taxonomy (NCBI): domain Eukaryota; kingdom Metazoa; phylum Arthropoda; class Insecta; order Lepidoptera; family Noctuidae; genus Cerastis; species Cerastis rubricosa. The sequence continues at coordinate 6,870,551 of OX424542.1, read as the reverse complement.
AAACTGGCCCATAATGCAATGCAGCAGTGCAGCAGTGCAATCCACAAATATGTATTTGGCTAGCTTAGCGTGTCTTTGACCAGCAAAACATAAACAAGGACATGTCAAAATTACCAATGCACCTGAATTTCGCGTCAAATCAAACACGATTTGAATTCGGAATCTTGAATATTGGACTATCAACCTTTGCGAATTCAAACTCACTATCATTGAAATTAGAATTCCAATTCCATTGCAACCCTAGGAAGGTTGGTGGGTAGGACCTTTTTTTACAAGGGATGGGCAAATAAGTCATCAAAAATTCGATTCTACTTAGGCTAAATAACGCGTCCATTCAGTCGATTGGGCTTATTATATTATAGGGCACTTTTGAACGTCAACTGAACACGGAAATAGAAGTCTTTCTAGTTTCGTGTTTAGAAGCAGATGATTGATTAAGTGACAATACACGTGAGTTACCTAAGATCGTTTTTATTCAAGACTATGTATGTACACTCACCAACACAAACGTTCAAACGTAAATTCCAAACACTTGTGGGAAAAACAAAAGTGAAAAAGATGAAAGCGCACAACTTCTTACTGGAACAAAAGTCGATTTAAAATGTTCCCAGAATATTACAATAGGCGTTTGTGTATACGACGAGATTATAAAGTCGTAATTGTCAAACGTAAGCGGATGAAAGTGTTACGACATCGCTTAGCTCCGAATTATATTTGAGCTATTAATTAGGTGTAAGTTTTCGCTTTTGTGCTCGTGAGAGAAGGTGATGAAACCACTGGAATAAGGCACGAAGATGACAAGTCTGATGGCGTGTAGTGTGTACCTTCGTGTAGTAATTGTGGGAGCGTTTCGTCATGACTGTGTTTCTATAGAGAATCTACGTGCGAATGAAAAGTTGCGTGTACTAGGTATATTGAAGTGTGCTGGGGAAAATGGGTTGTTTTGTTTTGTAGACAGCTGATAAGTGAGGTAGTCAAAGATGCTATCATATTGTTGTTTTGTGCGAGTTGACGCCCACAATTCGTAGTTTCATTTAGTTGGTAGAAGCTTTATTATTTGCCCTATTTTTTTCGTGAAGTACTGTTTATATATATAGAAGGTCCTTACCATTCAAACTGTAATTAAATGATACAAGAATTTTCTTACAAAAAAGAGGATTGTTTTTAATTGTACCTAAAGGAACATACAATAGCAATATGGTAAATTATGGCCCATGCCATCTCTCACTGAGTGTATCATCATCATCATCATTTCAGCCGAAAGACATCCACTGCTGGACATAGGCCTCCCCCAGAAGGGGGGTTTTGCCATAATCGCCACGCTTGGCAGGCGGGTTGGCGATCGCAGTACGGTTGTTACAAAAGCACAAAGAACGCTGCTGCCCATTCTCTGGTAAGTACTGAGTGAGTATACTGAGTGTATATTATAGCCTGATTATGCTTGTAAATGAAAATACATATTATTATGGCAAAAAAAGTGAAAAGTATATTCTCAGCAGTTGCCTGAACTGAGCTGTCGATAATGATGATGAAGATAATGAAAACTAATATTCACCTATCGAAAGTGAAAATGTTTACTCGATCGGTACTAAATTTATTCAATCATTTGTTGAAAGTCTCCATTTGCAATTTCGCTAGGGATGTTCCGATAGAGCCGCGTGAGGTCATAAATCTTCATTTCGCATCACTACAAGACAGCAAGATGAATGATTATGCAGCCCCACTACTTTCGATTCTCGAACGATCTTCTTGAATATAAATTGGTATTTACTTTACGAACAGATTTTTCGAGTAAATAAGGCGTGATTTAGAAAATGATTTATGTGTTTAAAAAGACGTGAATATGCATTTCCTTCTGATTTCTTTAAAATAAGACTAACTTGTATTTCAAATCAATTAGTCTTGTCTCACATAAAAATCATATTCGACGATTGCAAAATGGAACATCAAATTCATGTCATTGTCCACATTTTTTCTACTCCAATTCATTCCTACCATACGCAAAAACCTACGCCTGTCATAGAAGAATAAAACCAATTATTTGGACAAAACAACTTAGCAACAAATCGATTACGACATTCACGCCACCGTGCACCGTTCGCGACAAAAACCAAATCACAACAGTCAACAGGGCTATAAATTAAAGTGACAAAGCTTATAACAAGCATAAAGTGAATAAAGTCACTTTCGCCGTGTCACTATGACTTGTGACATTGGTTGTACCTGTACAGTCACGAGCAGTTATATGTGTACTCTTAGCAAAATTCAAATGCAAAGTTCTCGTCGAATAAAGGTTGCAACTTTGAGGTATGACTTAGTACAACATTTTTATTATTTATTAAAAAAAAAACACATATACCCTCATTACATGCTTACCTTATACAATAGTGCAGTTATTATGTTAGAATCTTCACAGTTGTAAAATATCACTTTATGAGTGCTTGAGACTGTCCATGCCAACATTCTGACTTTGACAGCACCTTTATTTTGAAACAGACATTGTCGTTTCAAGTGTTGCGTGCGGCTGACAGTACCGCCACACGCTCTCGTAGTTAAGGTACTACACTGTAATCACTTAACATTCAAATCGATCAATTAATCTACAGTACAATTACTGTATATATAATTAATGAAATTATTGACCCAGTCGTGATTACTGCAGTCAATTACCAAGTGTCAAACTGACAGCTTTTCTATGGTCGTAAAAGAAAAAAACATATGTCAACTTGTTAAGGAATGGAAAACTGAATTTCAATTTTCAAAAACTCTTCAAACCGGAATTCAACAGTTGCTTTGCGGAAACGTTTTGTCAAAACATTAAATTTGACAACTTTACAATCATTCATAATTTAACTGTCTTGTTTGTATCTTAAGTTTTTTTTTTTTCGTAGAAATTATATTCAATCACGCAAGTTTAAATTAAAAACAAATGAAAACAGCTCAATGTGTGTTTAAACAAAACTCAAAATTAATAACCTCGTAAAATTAATTGCATTCGAAATCATATACAGTCCTTCCACAGATATAAACCTTATTTCAACGAGAATAAAGGTGTACTGCAAAATCAGAGATAGAATAGTAGGCAGCAGATCTCGTTATGCCGTGAACATAAGTTACAGTAACCGTAAACTATTGTGACGTTTAATTATAGTTTCGGTTTCAACATACACACGACCTCAAAGCCATTGTTCGTGCCCTCATTATACTCATTGATAAATATTATCGAATGGAAAATAATTGGAGTGCCGCAGGGCAACTTTTTTTTTCCTCTAACTCGCATGGCCTTCGCTATTAGACCAAATAATAAACGGCCATTGTTCCACTTCTAAATAGCCATTGTTTGGTCTAGACAGCGTGTTTTAATCATGACTGTCCTATTTATTCACTTTCAGAACTCAATTGGTGAGGCTTATTAATTTGTCATATCACGGTGACTGATTTATTTTTTATCAATGAGCGATCTATCTAATTTATAAAATTCTCGTGTCGCGGTGTTTGTTACCAAACTCCTCCGAAACGGCTGAACCGATTTGTATGAAATTTTGTGTGCATGTAAGACGCGTTAAAAAGTATGTAGCGAGGCAGGTCATCAGGGCACGATGGTTTTAGTGTTGAGCATCTAAGGTCCGCAGGTGTACATTTACCTAGGTTACTCGCCATGTTATTTTATTTTTGTGTGGGTCATTCTTACCTGCCTGACGATCTCGTAAAAACTGTGATTTGAATTTGATATCGGGTAGGTCTGAGAATTGACCAACATCTATTTTTCATACCCCTAAAACCCATCATAATTTCCACGCGAACGAAGTCCCGGGCAGTAGCTAGTTGTTGTTATAAAAGGCAATGACCAAAAGTATTGTTTTTTAATACAAGAACGGTAAGAAAATAAGTTATTAACAGCTTACACTTAAGTCCACAAGTTCTGTAATCATTTAACTTTTACAACCAGCTCGAATAGAAAAGTTCTTAAAGCAATTTTCTTGCCATACCAGCTCATTGTGGGGCCTATTAAAGTAACTAACAAAAATGTCTCCTACTATATTTTCCGTTTTAAATTGGCTGATTATTTCTCAGAATTTCAAAACAACTTTCAACCCATCATGATTTATAAACATGTCTACTCTGTCAGCTGACTTTTGACATGGCCGCGTACGAACGTATCTCGATTCGTGTCCAGCTCATAAATTTACATTTCGTTAGTCCTATAAGGTAAAGCTGAACAGATGGATTGGCCGTTTACCCTTTTTGGCGAAGATTTTGCAACAATAAGTCTTATTGTGACTCATGCATGGTACAGAATAGGCTTCTCTGAATCATGTTAGTAATATATGATTCAAAAATGTCTATTAACACCTTGAATTGCTTGTTAATTCAATAAATTACGCAGTGAAGATTGATCATAATCGTATATTATGGAATCTTGCGTTTTGTTCTGGCTATCGCCTTAAGGCAAGATCCAAACAAATGTTAGTTTAATACAAGTAGTACACATAATGTTCACTTATTTGAAGACAGCGTGTAATTCATATTTAATTTACGTACATCAGTAGCAATTGAGGCTACAACATAAACCTCCAAATTAGTTACGAATATAAATCAAACAGCATCCTAGTTCATTTAAATTACCGTAATAAAATTCAAATCAGTATCCATATCCACTTTACGCTCTTCACGCTTACGCATTTTCGGATATCTGAATTAGCATTTATATTCGTAAGGCTAGAGTTTAAGATCAGATATCCTTGTGTTAAATAAAGTAGAATCTAAATTGGTGTATGTATCCTCGAAAGGCTCGGGTGGTATGCGCCGGCGCAAATGCCACGCTCCACTCCGCCCGTAACGATATTTCAAATGTCAGAATCGTGATTTTTGTTCGAGAAATGTTTCGCAACTGTTTCGTTGTACGTGGCTTCCATTTTATGAATCACTTTTCTATTATATTTATTGGTATGTTCCCTGCAGCCCTTTGGCCACCAACAGTGCCAGTCACTTACTCCATCTGAGTTGTAAAATGTTCAAAGTGTGTTCGATGTATATTTACCATCCACCACTGTTCTTTCATCCATTCGCCTCAATTAGATGGAAATTTCTGAAGTACCTGTAACAATAATGATGTTTATTATAAAACTGTGTTCCATTTCAAGACCAATATTATCTGTAATGATTTTACTACATAATTATTAAAGTGTAGTAAGTACTATTCACCAACATAAATTAATAAATTCGCTTCGCATTTATGACCATCCCATTACTAGGCGCCTTTAAATCTCAAACGATTATTGAATTGACCAGCTAATCGCTTCCCACGGCCCTTATTCCCATAATTGCATTATGGTTTAAACGTATCCGAACAAACAAATCATAATTATCTTAGGCATACTAATGACGTTAGGAAATAGGTCTAACATGTCGGAACGAACGGCTTTTATAACCAGCTTTTCAATAGCACAGTTTCGAATAAAATAGTTGAAACATCCTTTTCGAATAATGACAATAGTAATCGTGGAGCTAGGCTGTAAGATATCATTCATTACGACGGCAATACTGACAAATAATGTTAAGGTTTAATGCAAACGCCACCTTAATTCAAGCTCGCAGTGGAAGTAGGCAACATTAGAGTCACCGCGAAGACTCCCAACTATCTAGCTAATGCGCTTATAATGGTACCATTATATACAGGGGAAAGTAGGCAGCGTCGTTTAAATGAGACCTGACTCGAACCTACCACACATAACGCTGATAGGGAAAGAACTACATTGGTTAATAAAGGAAATTAACGAGCTAAAGGAATGCATGAAAGCAGATACATGAACGAGAGCAAAGGAAATTTGTGAGAATTAAACATTAAGTATGCATACATTTCGCCTTTTATGGCGAATAGAAATGCATGTTGGTAATCGGGATTCGGTCTGTAACCGTAAGCTACGTACGACAATACTGTTAGATTTATGGATGGCAACAATACACAAATTGCATGCCAACTTCTGGCCCGCAAACTCCGCTATAAAGTACAAGTATCTGATTTAGTGCTTTCTATATCTGTCTTCAGATATATGTTCTTAAGCTTCTTATTGATGGTACTGAGTCGGGAAGTAATAAATAGAAACGATTTTCAGATTTTATTTTATAGATGCTAGCTAAAATAATGAAAAATTGGTGTCAAAACAGATCATGCTCCAGCTAAGTCAACACTGCACAAGATAAGATGAAAACAACTCAAAACTAGAGCAGTTTTTGAAATAGTGAAACGCGGTTTAGTTACGAAAATATAGTTGAATAATATCATTACATAGTTTAAATCCGTCATCATTTATTTGATTTGAACATTGCATAAAATCATAAAACACCAGCTGGGAATTAAGTCAACCATGGAAAACTGTAATTGTATGATAGCGTGGAAAAGCGCTGTAATAGCTTGATAGAAACATCGGATGCCTCATTTGAAGCATTTACCTTCTTCATGGTCTCATAACCATTGATAAACGATCCATCTTCTGAAATAATGGCTTTGGAAACTGGTGGCTTTACGAATGAGTTCTCAAATGTCCAATCTTGGTGATCTCCGGAGTGGAATAGTGTTTCACAAGATAAAGTTCTGGTTACAACGATCGTGAATATTTAGTTTAAGGAATTCGCATCGGTCACGCCTGACCTCGCTTTGCGGAAGAAAGGTAACAGAGTCAAATTACTTCTTTTGTTTCATTGCTATTGATCAGTGGTGCGATAAGATTTTTTGCTCCATTTACTTCATCAGATTTTTTCAGATAGAATTTGAAGGTGAATTAAATCCTGACACTATCGATGATAAAGATAATGATCATGTCGTTGTTTGAAAATTATATTGTCTTAATGTACAGCGTTTTAAACCGACCTTTATGTTGTTATTTTCTTTGCACTATTGTTTTAAGATTCTTTGCAGTCGTGTCAGCATTTATTTGTATACTTTAATAAAAACCCTTTTAAAATTTCTCTGCAGGCAGTAAGCAAATAAGGAGTAAGTGGAAAAATATTCTCAAGTACATATAACGGTTTTCCCTCAAAAATTATTCATGCGTAAGATTTCGTAGCAGCCAGCGACCCAGCGTGTAGCAAACAAAATGATTAGCGATATATCTCAAATGGGCCAGTCACGCGAACGCAATGTTTTGCAATCCTTACGATATCAGTTTTGAAACGATGTCATGTTTTGTTCTCTTCATAATCTGCATAGGAATGAGACAATACTACTGGGGCAATTGGATTAGCACAATCAAACATTTTTCTTTCATCTTAATCATCTAGTTGGAATTCAAAATTCATAAAATGAATGAAACAATCGCAGCAAGATATTTTCATTTGAATCCTTTCATATACACAGAAAAAAGCAAAAAGCAAAAGTTTTTTCCTTTCCTGTGAGATAAGTTTGTTCTTCCAACTTAAGTTACTGTAGGTTCACAAACCCCAAAATTAGTCATCAAATTTACCGTTTTATATTTATTACTTTGTATTCGTTTTTATATATTTTTGAACATTTTTGTTTATTTGCAACGGTTCATCCTTGACGTTCACCGATTTCTATTAGCATTTATTCGTACGCAGGAATAAAACCTCGTTTAGTGATTGTGACCGATTTGTCCTAAATTCTTTAGTCACGAATATAACCTCTTTTATTTCTTTTAATGTTATATGTGACCTTGATACCGTTTATTTTACCAAACGATTGTTTGGTTAGATGACTGTAAATCGTTCCATAAAATTGTGTAGATAATTCTCATGGATATAAATCATGTTATGTCATATTTTTGTTAAGTAGTTTACTTCGTTCTTGGTTAGATAACTTTCGTCTAGAAAAGTTATAGGTAATCGTCTGGAAAGGAGAAGGGGACTTCTGGGCCCAGCAGTTAACTAGTTGAAATGTGTATTAAAAAAACCGTTATATTTTTCTAAAGGAAATCACAAAATATGGTACCATGTTTCTATCTAGGAAGCGAGAAAACTTTAATTAAGTTATGAAACTAAATAATCGATTAAATAATGCCTGAATTGCTAGTAATCGATTAAGAATAAATCGGTTAAGTCTCAGAATATGTATGAAAATCGAGTGATCATTGTTTTTTCGTGGAATCGATTCATAGCGAATCGAATTCCTTTAATTTTTCTTCGGCAACACTTCTGCCTGACATCAGTCTGTCACCGACTGACAGATGTACTCGTTCGTTGTGTTTCGTTCTAAGTGCGCACGTATTTTCCATGTTTTATTGTTTAACCCCACGACCTCGGCTTTACATAGGACTTTTGACGGATCTTGCTTCTGTAAATTACTTGGCTCTCTGTTTTGGACAACTGTTTACGCCTATCGATCGGATATTGACGACATGGATCGGTGCGTAAACTGTAAGATTGCGACTGGTCGCAGTAACTATTGGCAGATGAGTGTTGGAAGATGAGGCGATTTTATCAGTTATTCGTCAGTGGCGTGCATCTCAGCCTGTACGTTTTTACTTATTTTTACATTTTTTATAAAACATATTTTGTTTACATTTTAGTTGACAGCTGTCGAAGAGGACGAGATTCAATATTAGGGTATTATTGTAATTGTATTGTAGGTCGAAGGACTGTAGGCTGCTGTTCCCATGTAATGTGCATAATATGGTATCTCAGTTGGGCAAGATACCAAGAAAATATCCTACCTCCTGCACAATTCTTAGATGCTATTGTCCTAATTATTGAAGATGAATAATATATATTTTATACCTATATTGGTGTTTTATTTTACATCCTCTTGTCTCTTTTTTAGTTTTTAAAAGGTTGGTGCCTACTGCTTCTAGTGCAGGATATTGGATGTAGAAACTTGTCTTCGACTGTAGCGACTGTCCAGGGCGCGGGGAGCCAAACATATCAGATTATCGACATGTCACACACGATTCATGCAACCATAACACAACCGAAGCCATTCAAAAATATATTTCGTAAAAAACTACAATGTTATAATATAACCTCACTTTTACTATACTCCATATAACTTGATTCCTGGATAGCCAAATTTCACCAAATTTTCAGTGAGGTCTTGTTATTATATCCTCTCACAAATAAGCCTAGTTTGATTCAGTTAACACCTGGGCCCAGGAATGTATGTAGTCATTTCCTTCTCCTTTGTTTGAAGATATTGACTTACTATTATTATAGGCAAGCATGATATTGTACTGAGTCAGTAATAGGGTCAATTTTCCAAATCCTAGAACAAATCCGCGACGTGAAAGATAGATCTAGATTATCTCTAGAATTTATACAGATGCCAGTAATGTGTATTTCTACCAATCGAAAGTAAAACAGAACTGGTATAATAAAGAAAGCTAGACTAGAAATAATCTCGCTCCTATTAGAGTGTTGCAATACAAACACATATCTAAGATACAAATAAAGACTTTATATCCAATTTTGTTCTAACATTAATGAAAATATTGTAACTTAAGACACCTTTAACATTTTCGTCAAGTAATGTCTCTTCTGATTTCGCAGAATTTTCTCGGCATGTTTCAATTTTCTTAACATGGCGATCAGTTTTTACCATTGAATCTTTTTTTAACGTGTGGTTATTGCCTATTCTGGTGTCAGAGATTTTATGCCGCTCTTGGGCGTCTGGCTTGGTTTTACATGCCGTCGAGAAATATCTTTCAGGCATGTTGTTTGTCACGATGTTTTCCTTCACCGAAGCAAGTGATAATTATACAATACGCTCATAAATCCGAAAAATTAGAAATCTTCGGTTCCAACTTGAAATCTATGACTTGACAGTCCACCAGATAATAATAGCAGTTTTCTGAATATCGTAATTCTGTAATTGTATGATCGTGCGGCCGAATTCAGCAATAAGTAATAAGTATATGTATATTTTCACAAACAGTAAAGTTCGTATCATAATATCTTTCGTTCGTTCGTAAGTTACTTTTCAATGAAGTATATTCTATTCCATCAATCATTAGTGTATAACATACGTTTTACCTATGTACATCAAAGATAATATGGACACTGACTGATGTATCTTTAACTAGTTACACATTCCATGTCGATTTGGGCGTAAAACCTAAAGCTAACAGGCAAAAATAGACAACACTAAGGTTATACAACATATACCTAGTAAATACTAATGTAGTACTAAATGGTATACAAAACTAATGGGACACAACAAAACATAAAAAAACCCAATAAGATTTTGCTGTATCCAGCTCCAAATATCAACAATTCTGTTTAAGTACACAGCATTTATCAAAAAGATGTGGTCATGTAATTCTAGGGATGTGATATTGACCATCATAATTCCAAAATCGAAAAAAAAAACAATAAGGTGCCCCATCGCCATACATTTGATTAAGTGGGTGTTAAAATTTTGTATAGGGCAGCTAAATATTTTGACTACGATGGTGGTCCCATGGACGATGTTGTTCAGATTGATGGTCTGTACCACTCCCTTGCATATGACTACCTTTCTGGAACACGCTGTATTTAGAATTGCGAACATAGATGATGATGGAGACAAATTACCGGAGCGCCAACGTCCTAACAATTTATGAAGACCATTGAGCAGTCATTGGAGCGTGGTGAAACGCTTTCTATACGCTCTGACAGACGCGATGACGCGCTATTCTGTAGCCAATCAGAAAAAAGGGAGACTAAACTAACACTCACGATTCTAGAACGACCGATCGCAAAATTTGAAATGGGGTAGTTGATACCACCAATCAATTGACATACTTTTTATGAGCTGTCAAAATGCTATTTCCTCGTAATCTTGTATGGCAAAGCAAACCTGACTTCACTCAATATTTGCCAACACAACGACTCAACTATTTATTTTTCAAAGCAATAAAAATCTAAACATCGGAGTTAATTGAAAATTTTTACGGGCATAAAATATTTTTTCTTTCAACTACGCAGTAGTGTTATCATTAATCACTACAAAACCGATCACAAAGGATGTCTTTTTTGCTTAGAACCAAAACAGTGCAGAAAAGTTATATGAAATCTCATTATTGCACTGTTTTTCATTACTGCACTGTTTAAAATTTTAAATTTGGAATTAAATTTACCACAGAGGTGTAATAATTATTATTAAGTTAATAAAATGTATACATTAGATAAAAAAGATTACTGGCTGAAAGTAAAAATCGGCTGAATAAAACTGACTTGGTGAAAAAAAAACAAATGGCGCGCATTTTGTACCATTGTAAAACTTTGATACTTCTTATTTACCAAATAAAAAGGTAAAAAATCATGGAAATTGACAGCGATAGCGATATGAATTCAACTCCAGAAAATATAAAACAGCTGCAAATGAAGTTGTTAATAACCTTTAATAACTGCACTTTTAATAATTGTATGTTTGAAGGGAAGATGAACTATACTTTGTTTTATTAACTTGAGTTTTTATTTTGAGTAGGTATATTTTGTCAGGGTAGTTGAAAGAAAAGCAGATTACGCACCTCGATAAAGTGAGTAATTAATGCACTCGTGATAATTTAGTGCCCTCGCATGCGCTCGGGCACCAACATAACACTCGTGCATTAATGACTCACTTTGCGCTCGATGCAACAATCTACTATTATTTTTTACAAAAGTTGTGTCTTGGAATTACAGGTTTATTCTTTTTCCTAAATTCGAAATTTAAAAATGGATGTTCTATTATTTCGTTCAATAAGCCATAGACTGAAAATTAATCGCTCTAGAAACTTAATTTTCTGGAATTTCAAAATAACGGTTCTAACTTTGAATGAAAATTTTATGGTGCCGTGACTTACCGGTATCTAACACTGTTTCGAGTTTTAAATTAGATTCACGCTGTCTAGATTAACAAGATAGCTTTTGAACACCATGCTAAATTGTAGTTTTCATAGCTTTTTACCGTTTTGACTAAAAACGGTGACTTTAATATCAGTTTTGAACTCATTAGGCAACTCACGGCTAATTTATTCCTCGTTAATTTAGAATTCTTTAGGTCTTGTTGTGACTTTCTTTCGTTTTTATTGCTTTAGTTTTAGCTTTACGCTTGTTACAAAATTCACCAAAAAGAAAACATTCTAAGCAACTTTAATTCTGATAAGCAGCTAAAAAAAACAACTTCAAATGTCAAATTCTAAAACGTCCACACGTTGACACATCAAGTCACTCCAGTATAATATGGCCTCGCTTTGTATAGATTTCCCGTACAATGGGAGATCTGCATAAACTGGTTTTGTATATCTTGATTGGTCGCCGTCCGTACCTACTACTCAAACAACCGTTTTTATCGCAACCATTCAATTTCACTGTACCAAAAGGCACCACGGTATACACGTATACACACAATGGTGGACAATGGCCAGGAGCCATGGTTGGTTGCACTTCACCACAAGGTCTTAGGAAATCCGTCCGGTTTCATGTCTGATCATAACCAAACGAGTGTTCGGCAAGATACGGCTTTTAATTGTCTGCTGTCTTGAGTAAACATGTTAAAACGTAGGATAATTGTGGGGAGAATTTAATTAAATATTTATGAACGGACAGCACTATTCTCATCATCATCATCATTTCACCCGAAAGATGTCCACTGCTGGACATAGTGTCGCTAAGTGTCGCCACATTGACATAAGGGGTGGGTTAGCACTATTCTATTTTGTAACAAAATATGGATATAATTTCTGTCGGACGTTAAGAATAGCACCATCCCATATCTTCCCGTAGGTGTCGTAAGAGGCGACTAAGGGACTTTCCGGAGAATGGGCAGCAGCTTTCTCTGTGCTTTTGTAACAACCGTACTGCGATTGCCAATACGCCTGCCAAGCTTGGCGATTATGGCAAAAACCCCCTTTTTTTCGGATGAGAAATCATCAAATGACTTCTCCCGCTCTGGGCATAGCGGAATGGAGTGTCAGACTTGACTGACTAAAACCCATCCATGTTCCTTCTTAGCCCTTTGTGTTCCAGGGCCACGGTATCTCTTTCGAACAACCCGCTGCCCAAGGCAAAGACCCCCTTATGTACACTTGGGGGAGGCCTATGTCCAACAATGGACGTTTTTCGGCTGAAATGATGATGATGGAATAAAATGTTATAGTATCAGTATAACATAGTAGTTTTCTTAGATTTATGTTATTCTTTTTATTTAGGGGCAAGAATCAAGTTTTACGGTAAAACTCAATGTAACGCACTCAAAACAGAGTGCATTGAATAGTAAACGGGTCAACGGGTCTGCCCCACCAAAACAGCACATACCTATAGGTCAGAATCAGAATATGACGTGTTCCAAGCCTGTTACACATTTTTATATGACGTCACGATATTCACCGTTACATATCTTCCAATATATCGTCACGCTATCGTGATATTTTAGGAATGGGTGTATTTTTAGGCCTTGAAACTGAAACATCAAAAGCGAGAGGTACATTTAGTTGGTCGTACAGGTCATAACCTTGTGTTGACACTGATATTATGCTGACCTGTGGCCCTTCTGGCATTGTTATTTTCGATTATTAATTTAATAAATCTCATTGATTATGTTTTTTTAAAAGATTACGTATTTAAAATTAATTTTCGGATTTTGTTTTATTTTTCCTGTATGTACATATTGTGATTTATTATTTATGGTATTTAATATTTTTATGTTTTGTTGAAGTTTTTGGAACGAAGTTCCTTATCGCGCGTTGCGAAAGGGGGCTAGACGGAAAAAATTAAGGCCAAAATTTGTAACGACAATTTTTTTTTTCCTTTCGATGAATTAGAGAAGGAATTGTAATAATTTTATTTTTTAAGTAATCATTAACTTAAAAAAATAAAATTTTCGAAAGAAAAGAGTGTAAGTGTGAGTGTTTGAAAGGAACGGGTGTCCCTTGACACCTCTCAAGTTTTTTATGGATATTCTATTTTCTGACTAAATAAATGAAATTAAATGAAATTAACTATTTTGTTTATTTATTTTGTTTAGTTTTAAGGTGTTTTGTGTTTGTTCGAATGCCAATAACACACACTCTTCTTCTTTGTCGATCGTAGCAACCTAATAGCAAACCTATTACAACGTTAGTAAAAGTCACTTTAATTTTGACAGTGATGCAGACTTAGAAGAAAATTATCTTGATAATGAAAGCTCGGTACAGTACGACCACTTTAAGTGTGCAGTTCCAGATGGCGCTGCTTGTCAAGAAAAATGCATCGATGTGTCAAACTTGGTACATTTATTTTAGTTCTGTGTTTTCCCGCCTGAACAGTTAAGTTGGTGGGGCTATAAGTCCTCTCGTTTGACAGCTACTGTCAGAAGAAACAATCAATTATCGCGTACCAGGGTAGCCTTCAACGTGAGGCCTTTTGATCCGACCGTAGAAGCGACAATTATTGTGAATGCGATAAAATGGTCGAAGGCCAGTCCGAGTAGCGAATCACGTAACTTCACTTAACACCTTTTGCACTGAACTTTGAAGAACTATTATGAACAATGGTTTGTGTTAAAATGTACTAATATTCGAGGATTTTTTTAATGTCCTTGCCTTTTTATTGGTTTAGTTGAGATTTTGTGTGAAATGTTAATTTAAAAATTTATTAATTTCACTGGTAGTAACCTCCTTTACTCCATAATCAACAGTCGTTTTTTTCCACTTTACCAAAGTTTTCCACACAAACCTGCTACCAATGAGAAAACTATTTTTACTTATAACTAGAAAAAAAGAAAATGAGCACGTTACTTTTAGTTATAAACTTATAATATAAGAATTCATAAGAATAGGATACTCGCTTTTTAGTGCTGTAAATAAAAATATTATTCTTTTTATAACTAAGATATTCTTTTATTTCTATTGTTTATTTTAAACATACATGTGTTTGTTATACTTTACGCTCGTAATGTATAACAAATACTACGTGCATATTTTAACTCATATAAAGTCATAATTCAATGATAAACATGCTTCTTCCTCAAGCAATTCATTCATGGTAGATGATTCATACAAATCTTATAGTTTCCTGTTCTCCATAGAACATACACAAATTCCCATGGGAGCAACCGACAGGACCGTCCATTAAAAATACTTTAATTAGTATAACTCAGCTTGACTTATAAATCTCAGAACTTGTTTGAGTCGGGTCATAGTATGACGACAAGCAGTAAACCAAACTCACGAGGAATCCTAGAATCAAAAACTCGAAGACATGTGTGATATCTACCAACCCACGCTGGGCCCGCATGGTGATTTACAGAGACCTCTCATAGAGAGGAGGCCACCGCCCCAACAGTGGGATCCTCAAATATGCTATGCTTATGCTAAACCATCTAGGCTCTTTTGTGAAATCAAACGCGGGCTTTAGGGTTGCCAACAAAAGTTTTGTTATGTTGCACAACAAACGTAAAACGACATCACAACGCACAATTCACATCAAACTTCTGGGACAGCCCAGACTTTTCACGAGGAATCTGTTTTACCTGTAGCATGCTTAAAATTCGTGTAAAAGTTTTGCATTTGAGTGTGAATCGATACTGACTATGTGTTCCTAGTTGAAATACTGTAACGTCTACCTACTGTGGTCGCGTGCAACACTATCAAACTCGGTTATTCTATTAAACCAGTAGAAGAGGCCTGCCATTACACTGGGCGCGAAACTCGGGCCAATTTCGAGATCAACCATTAAGTTAATAAGGAAATTATTCAGCGCTCGCTTCAAAACGAACTCACGTATCGTGTTTTCATCATGTTTAGGAGCCCGACCTAATTGCTGACGATACGAACAAAGGGACGTGCAACTTCTAAAATAGTCAATTTGATTTTTATGACAAAGGGGCTAAAGTTCAATTTGTTAATGTGGAAAAAATGGAGTTCAGAAGATAACTTATATCGATTAATAATACTGATTATTTGTGATCGATTGCATTCTATTGCAAAACACTTTTGTTATTTATTCCATTGTTTGAAAGTGGGTGGCCGAGTGTTCTTATTTTGAAATTACGTTATGGTGCTTTTGTTTTTTTTTTATATTTATTACCAAGCTTATTGTTGATTTGCCGCCAATCAATCATTCAATAATTTAAAGATAGAAATGTTTTATCTTTAAATAAAATATGGACGCATTAATTTGCATCAAATATTAATTAACTATACCTAATAAATCTTATAATGAAGAAGGCTGACTGCAGCCTCACCTATTGATTAGTAAAATTATTGCTTTTACGGTTTGCTTTGTGAGTTATCTGTTAATTTCGGTTCTCTTTTAATTTATATGTAAAATAGCGAGATAAAGAAAAGTAGTAAGTAATATAATGAAAAAAAAAATAGCTTTGAATAAAATAAGCAGTTTTTGAACTAAAATTGTGTAAGTATTTTGGCAAATTAAATAAAATGTTAATTTTGCTTATGGATAGCAAAGTAAAACCTCCACAGCATTGACCTCAGACCTCTCTGCATGTAACTAACCGGCTCTGAAAAAAACCGTGCCAATGCCACTGGGGGAACAAAAAACCACCAGAGAGGTTTTAAATTAATTGTCAAACCTGTTGAACAGCCTCTGTGCCATTTTTTTCTTTACTGAATAAAATAATAATCATAAAAAATGCTAATTTAAGTAAGATTTCTTTGCAGACTTTTGAGCGAGATTTTTTCAAAATGTCAGCTTTATAACATATAAAGTGCATACCGCGAGTAAAATGCTGTAGCTCAGACATTAATACTTCAAAGAATTGTGTCTTAAGCTGAAAATTTTGAATGAAATACTTTTTTTTTGTAAGTGCATGTAGGATGTGTTATGTTTACAAAACAAAACATATTGTTAAACGCATAAACAAAAATATTTAATTTACAGTTTTGCCAAGACGCACCAGTGTCATAGCCTCATACAATATACAATAATAACTATGTGTCTTAAAATTATAATAAAACAACTGCTTCCCCATCATTTTAAATAATAAAATTGCATAATAATAGTATAATGCCCATATTCATAACAAAGCATTATTATAATACTACATGAGAGAAAAATTGTAAAACTCGTAAACAAAACTAATAAATTAACATTTTACCTACGTAGACACACACAAACGACGAACATAAACAGTGTGACAGTAAAGTAACATTATACAATTGCATAGTTATCCTATCATAAACAATTGCATATTTATAGTATTATGCTTCCATTCATAATTAACCATATATAATGGCATACGCGTTTTCGATGCTATAATTTACAAAGTCGTGAGGTATGCATTCAATTATAATATACTAGCTGTCCCGCGCAACTTCGTCTGCGTCACATTTTCCACGTTTTCGCAACATTTTTCATTGCTGCTCCGCTCCTATTGCTCGTAGCGTGATGATATATAGCCTATGTCCTTCCACAGGTTAAAATCTATCTTCTTGCCAAATTTCATTAAGATCCGATCAGCCGTTTAGTCGTGAAAAGGTAACAAACAAACAAACATACAAACAAACAGAGTGACTTTCGCATTTATAATATTAGTATGGATACTATTATATACGATGCATGGCTGCCGTGAGAAAGCGTTGCATAATGTTATAGAAAAGAATGCTGCCACTCTGCCACCCGTTTCCTCAATACTTGTTAAACAACGGATGCTTTGATTAACTTACGATGTTTTAATTATCTGTGGATGAACTTAGTTATAATTTGTTGCAGATGTTAATTGATAAGTTGTTCGAATCATTTAATAACAAGACACGATGTTGATTTGATTGAAGGAAGGGAAAATTTCAAATACAGAAATACAGACTTACTTTAACTATTTTTATTTAAGTTTGTTTCCTGCACGCGTGACATCTTTATTCATAATTTTTTTAAGAAGCTATACCAAAACTGTGGCAACATAATTTTAAACGAGACCTTTAAAAAATAACTACTTTGTATTAGTTTTATTTCGTGCTAACTCATAGTCATCTTAGAAAGGCCTTTATCTAAAACTACTTACACTACATTTTTAACTGTCACTATGCAACTATCCAATAAAAACCAATTAATAAATATTTCTTAGATATCTTAAAGATTGCGCTACGCAAAGCTTATAAAGATCTGACAGCAAAACTTTAACTACACATCTTGATTACACAATATTTTTAAACGAGGTATTTAAAATTTTTGCACCTTCAGTCAATTACATAGAGTCTTATATCGATTAACACGTTCAACAGGTTACTATCACCTGTTAAATCAAAGGAAAAAGAAAGAAATTATGTTGAAGTGGTAACTGGCTGGTAAGAAGTCGGTGAAATTTTCGTTCAAAACATGATTAAGCTGAGTCACGAACTATTCTTGTTCTGAATTCAAATACAGCTGTGACCCTTTAAAAGGCAGTTGGAATAAATTAAAAGCAGATTGTGAATTTGATTGGTACTTATTCGAATTAGGAATATGATATGGATTCCTAATTGACATGAAAACTGACTGGCTGAACATAGTCATTTTATTCATAGGCGTCTATAGAGTTAACTAAGAAAGTGTAAATAAGAAATCTGCATTTAACTTGTCGTATACACGCTTATAATAGTCTTTACTCGTGCGAATTACCAAAGACGTCGACATCAGTTTATTTTGAACCAAAACTTTCTTTTCTTCGCCACCATAAGTCTAAACAGCGGCTGCGTCATAATTAATGAATTTATTACCTAAAAGTAAATACACGCCCAATATTATGTAAATGACAAAATTTCTCCCGTGAGGGTCACCATGACCGAGACCTAGTGTTATACAACATGTTATCAGATGATATTGTTTTGTTGGCGAGAGTGCCAACTGTCAACAGCCAGGGGTGTCTTACTGTTCGCCGGTGCGGCAGTTTGAAATTCGAATTTCTCCGAGACCGGTTTGGTGGGTGTTAACTATTACAATAGAGATTATTGATTTTGTTAGTGGTCTTAGTTAACGCCTAGGGCTTGGCTCGTGCCGTGGCGTGAGAGTTGGTTGATTGATTGCTGATTTTATCAATTTAAACTGGCTGCTGAGGAAAATAAAACAATGATCTGACAATTAAAATGTTAGTGGGCCCAAGGCGATAGCGTTAACATAACCGTTTAGCTGCTTGTTCAAGATTCAAAATCCCCTGATCCAGTAGGAAAACTTTTGAAACATTTTTGAAAAATGAGACTTATTAATACTTACTATTGATAAACTAATACCTATACCTATTCAATTAAATCTCTACCAAACTTATGACGCAATTGAGAGAACTCTTTCCTGAACTGCACCATTTACGTACCACGCTCATGACTGAATGGAAAACATTCAGCAATAGTCACTGCAGCACAATGCAATGATAAACAATAACACAACGGTACCAATATGGGAACAACGAGGTCGATGAACTTTTTGCTTAGCCACTCATTATGTGGTGCAAGCACTGCAATTATATCAGCTGACAATGAGCTTACTGACAAGACAGCAGAATATGTAATAATTGCTCAGGTGGCATATTTTTTGGTCAAGGAAGACAAAAACTCAGCTCACGAAGTCCCCATTTAACTGAATGGAATCAAATTCAATGACGATAGAGTAATTACAGACTATGATCAAAAGAGTGAAGAATATAAATGGATGCAAGAAGAAGAAGAAGGACATCAAATAAAAGGTGGACAGATTGTGCGAGGAATGATATGAAACAAAAAGGACTGGATGAAGGGGTGACTGATAGAGGAGTACTGAAAATGAAAACATTGTATTTTACTGATCCCAAGTAAAAAAGGCGCCAGAGTAGGAAGAAGATAGACTGGATAAAAGACAATAGCATAAACATTACCAAAAAAAATGGAAGGAGGAAAGTGAGGCCTTTGCTCTGCAGTAAAGCAGAAAAGGCTTACAATAAATACTTAAGTAAAAACTGATTCAGAGAAGACAGTTCTAAGTTTGCAAGCGGTGCTAATAAAATCCTTCACGCTAAAAATACAACATGAATAACCACAACCAATCTACACAAAAAGTCACATATGGTAAATATCTATGAAGTATTTACATCTTGTGTTTTATTCGCGGAAATTTTCCACACTGTTGACTATGAAGCAGATAATGTGACCTTTCGAGAAATTAATTTTGTGTTTAAAGCAGTATTAGACATTAGTATCGCTAATGCGACGACGGCCATTCGATTCGCGGTTTTTTGTGTATATTAACGCTCTTGACATTTCGATGAAATCGTCTGTTTTTGTTAGTTTTGCAACGTTAAGTACTAAATTAATCTGTACGTTTGTTCTGACAATTTAAGTGTTTGCAAAACTGGTTTGGAGTTAGGAAGGGCCAATCCTAGGGACGTAAGTACGTTGTTGCCTTGATGATTCAAAGTAAAAGGCTTTACAAGATTTGCAGAATAAAACAACAAAGAAAAGAGAGATGACGAGAGTTTTGAACATTGCATTATCAAATTACCTAGTCTAATGAGATTGCTATTAACAAACGTGAAGTCTATACAATAGGAACTCACCTCAAATGTTAGCGAAGCTCCACAAACCGCGTATCACAATCTGAAATCAAAACAGAAGTTTAAGAAAACATACTAAGTAGCATCAATCATAATCATAAAACTACAAGTCTTGAAGAAGCACCAATTACTTAAACGCCGATTAATAACTTAAACAGCGACGCCCACATTACGGAAGTCCAAAACGAGATTAAGTAATAATAACATTATCTATACAACGTATTACTTAAACGAAAGTGAAAATAACGAAAGTAAGAGGCAGAGGTCCAATGGCTCGATCGCCGCCATATTGACGAAACAAATGATGCGCGCGTATTTCGAACCTGTTCTTGTGTGGGTGTTTTACACACGAGTGCAATAAAACGTAGACACACGCAGTGTTTTTACTCATGGCGATGGCGTCTTGATAGTCGATGTTTTTGCGCGGTCATCTCATCTGTCGAGATTATTTTGTTCGTATTTAACTTGATATTCTCACTGTAGTCTTTTTTCTCTCAAGATTTGTACTTCTAAAAGTCAAAGGATAATCTAAGTGGCTGACATGCAGTGATACTATTAATGTATTCGTTTCTCTCTAGACAACACCTAACTGCTAAATGTTTCTTGGATGTGACTCACTCTTTGTTTGATCTATAACATAACTAAGTTTAGGCCATGACATTAAAATAAATTTGAAGTCCAGTTAGAACTGAAATTGTCAACTCCTAAAATGTAATGACCGACATTATGAACCAAGTCACGTTTCAATTTTGGTGTAGGTCCTCATTGTGTCAAAATCCCGCTAAGCCGGTAATAAATTAAACTGGGCAAGCATCAGTTAGATGTATTCTACGTATATCAACACTTAAATCTGGCTAAGTAAGGTTGACCTGTCTTAATGCTGCAATGATATGATCTTCAGGGTTAACTGATGGTGGTTTTCCACAACAGGTCTAGTTGCCTTTTGAGGTAAATTCTGTATTACCAGTATTACTGTGGTTTTCGTGTTTGGAATATTTTATAGGTCGAAACTCTTTACAAGTGGCCAGTGTTTTTGTTAGAACAAAGGGACGTTGATCTCTAAAAATTCTAATTCATAGAAAAGATACAAGACGTCTTCACAGTTTTCTTTTTTTGTTAACATTCATTTATTCCTGAGCTCAACTGAAAACCATCGCTAATATATTTAGTAAAGTTAACTAATTGACGTCAGATATCACGTTAAAATGTGCGTGCTACCAACATGACAAGCTGACTATGACAGATGGTATTACTATGTTGGTACATACTCGTAACAGATGGTTAAGAACATCGTACCTTGCGTAACTTGAAAACTTGCTTGCGGAGATTTCGACTGCACACCATACTTGTATTAGTAGGTACCTACGTATGTATACAAGTAATCATTTGTACTGATGAATTTTAAACCCTTTTAAACCCTTGAGGCGTTTCAATTCAAAATAATGATATAGGCTCTATGATAGACTTCTAATTTAAAAGCTTTGTGTGACTACGAACGAGAAGAAATCATTTGTAAACATACCTAAATTTATATCATAAAGTAAATGTAAACAAAATATGCGTCAGTGGTATGAGTTAAACTTTATTGCAACAAAAACTTACAATTACAGAAGGCGATCTACACCTACAATCAAATCATTAGAATTAATAAAGACCTCAGTAGATCTAATCCTCATTCCACCAAGAAGGATCTACCTATTTCCGTTCAAAAAGACTATAAACAGACTGTCGTCTATCTATCCAGCCAGCCCGGAGGTTCTATTTTCAAATTATAGTTATAAATAGCCAGTTATATCGGCGGGTATAACGTGTTCCCTCGCAGATGGATGCTCGGCGTTGATCGACACGTACGAGTATGGCGGCAATGAACTCCTCGACGCCATTATTGAATTCTAATAAGCACCATAATGATAATGAACTGTCTTGCACTAGATTGTTTGTTAAGGTTTATTGATGTTTTAGGAGAAGAGATAAATCTGGGAGAGATTTATTATTGTTTTGTGGATGTTGGCGAGAGTAGAAGGGTCATTTTCACAAAAAGTGTACATTCGTGTTTTGGGTGTGTCCCACAACTTATTTATTTTCTTTAAAGAGTAATATCAACTTTTAAGAAAAACAACACTAAAACTTTGGATCTGTGGTCAGATTTTAACAATTATTGTAAAATGCTGCTGGTATAAACACAGCAATATTACCTTAATTTTCAAAAATTAAGGTGGAATGTATCAATTTTAGCACTGTCCCACTACCATTTTCATTAATAAAACGTGACCGTGTAATTTTTTGACTTATATATAATAATGTGTTTGATATTTTGGAAAGTATAGTTATGCACGATTTGTTAAACAATTACAGCAATAGTCTAATGCCGCATAAAAAAATTAAAAAAATTAATCTTTGTGAGGACATAAACTAGTTAAAATGGAAAATTCCCTTCCGAAACCGCCATTTTTGCGAGATGATTCTATCAAAATTACCATTTAATGCGTATTTATTTTAATTGGCAACGTTTTTAATGCTGTCAACTGGTTCCAACAAGTATTTTCGGCTATTTTGACAGCAGCCGGTGGTCGAGCAACATATATCTCAGTAGCGGTCCGGTTTAGATTTCCCAGAACCGCAACCAATTTCAAAGTAAGTTTACAAGTTTATATTTTGCAAATTATTTTGATATCTTTATTAGCTTTCAGTGAACTTAAATTGATACCAAGCTTGTTAATCTTATGAATTAGTTTAAAGTAATTAAAATAAAAGTGTTTAAAGTCATGCTTCCGATACTTCCGTTCCGTAACCAAAACGCAGGTAACGTAGAAATGGAATCGAAAGGTTTCGGAATGGAATTCTTAGGAAGATGATACATTATGTTTGTATTATCGATCTATTTATAATAAGAAAAAGGCGACGACTTCCAAATCTAATTTGTAACGTTCATAATTTGTCACTTTGTAAAAACAAATATATTATTGTAACAAAACTATTTTGAGATTTTGCTAAACAGTGTTGTGTGACAATTATTTGTTTTTTTTTTATTTGGATATAATATATATAAAATATTTAAGTTAATTAAATACTACGGTAGGTTTTAAAGCCAAAGTTTTTTTTTATAATATGGTGAAATTAGTGTGCTCAAAATGACCCAAGTTGACTATCTAACATGAGTGTTTTTTTCAGGTAATTTAGTTACCTGACTAAAAATGGGTGTCGTAGCAAACGTTGAGATGCAGTGAAGGTAATAATATTTTCGAGAAGAGTGTACGTAAAATATGAAGTATTTAGAAAAAAATATATAAGTAAATGGTTGTAAATAAAAATATCTGATAATTTAAAAATCAAAAACCCGACTGCTTAAGAGGTGAACTAAAAAGACGTAAACAAGAAAAAAAATCAGGCTGTGCAGTCGGAGGATCAGCTGGTCAGCCAGCTTGCGAATATGAACTCTCCGACTTCACGGCATGGTATTTTTCTTGTTTACATATTTTTAGTTCACTTCGGTTTTTGATTTTAAGTTAAGTTTTGTTTTATTTACAACTTTTTACCCGACTGCAAGGAAAGGGTTAAGTATGTTTTTTGCGTGTATATTGTCAATATGCCTATTCTTATTTTTTATTTTTGTTTTATTTTTTTTTATCCCCGACTGTAAAAGGGGTGTATTTTAAGTTGAACAAGGTGTAAAATTTGATTTGTGTTCAATTTTAAATTAGAATATTTGTAATAATTTGATCTAATTTTCTTGATAATGTGCAATAGTTTTAAGAATTCTATTCCGTAATAGAAATAGTCTATTCCGTGACTGTCCTATTTTATAGTTTGTTATAAATATTTTTTTTTCAGCGAAACGCTATTTATTTGTTATTAGATTTTGATAATTTAGATTTTAATCATTTGATTAACGTAATTAAAAAAAAAGTTACTAAGTTGTATCCTAATTGAGAAACTAATCAGAAATTATTGATCTAATTTGGTCCAAAGAGTAACGTAATGGAAATTAAAATGATGATAATGTATGTTTGCTATTGTTGATTTTATGTTTTATCTATTTTGTATTGAAGTACAAAATACCGTTAACCAATTATACTATTTGATTAAATCCAAATGAGTTTTATTTTATTTCTATAACTAAAAGCCATTAGTTTCGGAATGGAATAAATTTTGTTCTCCAGGTGCAATAAATTAGTTTTATTTCAGTAAATAATCCGGATTATGAGGTTTTATTATAATTTTCATGTAGTCAAAAGAATATCAATTGGTAATTTAACTAAAAAAACGAAAAACAATAAAAAAATGAAATTCCGCCATTTTTTCAATAGTGTACACTTTTTCTGAAAATGACCCAGAAACATTATTGGATGCTGCAAGTGCTTGATGACTTTATATTTGAGATGATCGTAACTTTCTATCTTCATTGATTTTGCCATTTGTCGGATCGGTTTTCGTTAGTTTATTGAATTTTCACATTTTTCTAATTGTATTACCGTTTCTGCATTTGCGAATTTTGTAAACTTTCATGTTCCAATTGTAGGTCAAAAATCTGTACTTCCATCATGGTACATTTGCCTTGCTAAGTAATTACGGATCCTACACTTGCAAAAATGTAAAATTAACTCTCTATTGTTGGTTTATCATAACTGGTGTTAAAAGTGTACAATGTAAGAATGTAGTCATATCATTATATGGCTACATTCTTCTCTGTAAATTATAGACACAAGTTGACGTTCACAAACCAGAGGAATTTCCCATACTTAATTTACTCTTCAACTATTGTCTATATTCATTCCCAGTTAGCCATTCATTTTCTGTAACGGGAAGAGAATAACTAACTAACAAACAAACAAAAGCCAGCCAGCAACAAGTTTCTATTGCCAAGAAGTTCCGTTCCCAAACAAAGATTTAAATCTTTAGATTCACCCTGTTGTCAAAAACCATTATAGGTATATCTGATTCTACCACTACTAAAAATATTAAATATTGTTTCTGTTTCGTTGACTACACTAGCCAACCTGAAACGGTTGGCTAGTGATGTTCAGTTTGAGTGAACGAGATAATACTATTCAAATCGATACGTATAGATTCGTTTGTCCTGAACTCTATTAACGCGCAGCTGAAAACACTCTTTGAGCTTTGAATTGAGATTTGAATAGTATTATCTCGTTCACTGAAACCGAACATCGTTTCTATCGTACCTGACGGGATGTTCGAGATCACTCATCTCGGCGAAAACATTTCTTCGAGCAAACTTAGAACAGCCAAGGCACATCGTACGATATAAATCGTTGTTACAGCTAAATCTTTAGAATTCCTCTACTTAAACAAACATTCGAATTCTTATTGATGAACATTATTGCTACGTAGGTACTTATGCACCACATTTATGGTTGTAAGAGTAGAATGTTATGAAAACGAACAAGTTATTGCGATGTTAAATTAATAACTCCTTAGCCGTTACTCCACTGTAATTAGTTATGACATAACTCTTAAAGTGATTTGACAATTTCTTACTGAGCGAGTCTTGGAATGACATTAACGTTCTTAACTGACAGTTTGTACCTATGTAATTTCAAAGGTGTTCGGTTTTGTTTAAACATGTTTGGACTAGTAAAGTACTAATTACATGTCGAATTGGCAAACGTTTTTTCGTCTAAAATGTTTTAGATTAAAATTTGTTTGTTAAATTGTCGGTGGACGTTATTTTATAACAATTTAGTAATCATCATTAATTATAATTCTCGTGCCCTTATCCTAATTTATTTGGGTTCGGTCGGCGCAGCATGTCTTCTTTTTCCATACGTGTCGTCTCATCAGACACATCCTTCCATGACATACCATCCTTCACACAGGCCATCCATCGTTTATAAGTTATAACAATTAAGTATTGTTTAAAAACAATATCAGTGCTTAAACAAGTGTTCTTAAAAAATTACCACAGACCGAATTTGAATGTCACAAAACATTTGAAATTCGAACAAAAAACTGACACAACTAAGGCGCGGTACACACAATACCTACAGTACGTGTGCGTTTATAATTTGTCTCATTAGTATTGGCCTCCCGACCGCTTTGAGTTAACCTATGGCCACCTGTTTGAGTTTTGTTCTGTAGCCTAGCATGTGACATTGAGAAAGAAAGACTTACAAAGATTATAAAATCTTACTAGGAAATGAAAAGACAAGATAAAATAAAAACCATTAGCATTGAATTCAAAATAAGATCAACAAGTAGCAACTTTGTAAGGGGAAAAAACAAACAAAAAAAAACAATTGATACATAATAATGAGATCGACTGCACTAAACAATCGCATGGCACATTCGCAAGTGAACAATAAGCCTTAAAATACCATACAGCACCGATCAAAAGAACAAATTACAGACGCATCAATAGATTTTTCATTATTTTTTTTACTGGCAATCACTTTCTTGATATTGTCTTGTAGAATTAGTTGCCATATCCAACGGACTACTCTCATTGTGAGCCCCTAGCCGTTATGTAAGCCTGTGAACGGAGTGTTCTCTCCAAGCCTATTGTGACATGGGAATATAAGCTTTCTACGCAAGTATGTAAAAAAGAACAGTTTTGTCGATGACTGGATCACGAAGCCAACAATATTGTTTTTTTTTTTAAATTAGGTATGTAAGTATCACGTTTTTACTCACGAAGTAACTTTGTTATTGAAATACACACGTAAAGATACATAATTGTAAAAGTGGTTTAGTGATACTTGTGAATTGAACCTACCATGACTCGGCTAGTCTAGTCTAGTCTTAAATATCACCTAAAATGTCAACCGTAGCACAAAAAGTGATCTCAGGAATAATATTATGCTGAATGACGGACTTTAGCTACTACATCAATAAAGTTTCCCTTTAATTTTTTTTTACAATATAACCCTGGTATACAAAATATCATAAAAGCCACAGAACATTGTGTAACACAAACATGTTTATACATATACAGAACGTCAGGCATACCGATAAAATTAAGAAACACCTGAACATACACAGATGCACGAAATATTCTAATTTAACTACTAAATGTTGTGTAAAATGAACCTGTCCTGGTATAAAACATGCCCCACTGGCATCAACACTGGCACAATCTTAAATTTGTTACGATTTTATGTTTTTAATAAATATGTCGTCAAAAATACAAAAACCGGCCAAGTGCGAGTCGGACTCGCGCACGAAGGGTTCTGTACCATTATTTATAAAAACGAGAAAAAAAATCACTTCATTGTATGGGAGCCCCCCTTAAATATTTATTTTATTCTGTTTTTAGTATTTGTTGTTATAGCAGCAACAGTAATACATAATCTGTAGAAATTTCAACTGCCTAGCTATCACGGTTCATGAGATACAGCCTGGTGACAGACAGACGGACGGACGGACGGACGGACAGCGAAGTCTCAGAAATAGGGTCCCGTTTGACCCTTTGGGTACGGAACCTTAAAAAGGTGGTTGAATGAAAGTTCTGATTGGAAGAGCGGAAGGCCGCCGCGGCTTTGGCCACACTGAAATATCCAATAATCAGGAAAATCATGTAGATTCATAGTTACCACTACAAAAGGTGATTAAACGTCCGGACCGGGTGTTTTAAGCAAAAGCCGCAAAGGTTACATAAATTTTTTTAGTAGAAAAAATAAAGAAATAACTTATGACGTCACTAATTTGAATTAAGAACCAGCACAGACAATGACGTCACGTGTCGTGCGATTTATAAAGATGAGCTCAGACCAATCAATAAGTAAAATAATTATCAGCACAAGTTTCTTGTCTGGCATTGAAACTATTTAATAAAAAAACAAGGTAAACAGCTCTTTTTAGTTTCCGTTTATCTACTAAGTAAGATTTTTGCAAAATGTCAGCTGGTCTCTTATCGCTGTACATACAGGTGAATAAAATTCATAAATATTTACTCAAATAACAGCTGTGAATCCGGAAACACATGCAATGAAGGGGAGCGTGTACAGGTTTTCAAAAATGTAAAAAAAACACTCGCGTCAGATATTAATAGTGTATGAGCCCCACGTGTTTCTGATAACGGAAAAATATTAATCTGCCGGTTTGCATAACTAAATAGGGCCGTATGAAGGGGTAGTTTTTTTAGGGTTCCGTAGTTTTTTTTGGAATAGCATTTCGCAACCTAGGTTGCGAAATACTATTCCAAAAAAAAAATCTTTTGCTAAACCAGTTGTCTTTAAACGGACTATCCTGTGGGTGCCTTGAGTGTAAGGCCTCCAACCAGGGCATATAAATTTACAAACTAAGCGACTACACGCTAAGGGCACCCCCTGTGGGGTACGAGGCTCGACTTAGGGCGTCGCTGGGGAGGACAACATGGGGACAGGCTTGATCTGAATTATATTTTAGGGCTGATTTAAAACTACTGGCCCAGCATCGTGGGTAGGCTCGAGCGAGGATCGGGGAGGGCAAGGACTAGGTCGTCGCGACGGACCTCGACGGCGAGGTTGGAAATACGGTGGTTTGCGTCTGAACTTTTTAAGAGTGCTAGTCACTTTGTTACTCTCCTGGAGGTGATAGCATCATCGGTGACGAAGTGACGAGGGTATGCCTCGGACGGCGTACTGAACTAATGCGCGAGGGTTCGTAACGTGCGACCGTGATCGGCTACCCTAGAGGCTCGATTTTATATAGAGGGCTCAGGTATGATGGGAGTACTTCACAGCTGGGTGCAAGGTTACCCCGCTTATGTTATTCTGCTGCGCTCGAGTAAATGCTAAAATCCCCGCTTGGGCTCCCCTACTACTACGAACTAACCGACAAAGTAACTACACACTCACTTTCGACCCTTAACAACCTACCGGGTACAATTATTAACTAACATCCGTGACATTGGCTTTATTTCTATGTTTCTCATCACTCCCAAGCGTGCTAGGTGAATAAAAACGACATAAATGCGAATATTGTACAAACCGTCAAGGTATCCATTGTATTTAATTCAAGTGATTATTAAATTTTACCTGCATCACCACTCTGCAGCTATGTAACAGACAATAAATCTCCAGAATTACAACATTCCGAGCGACATTTGAAGAAATTTATTTACATTTGATCACGTATCGCTGTATCTAAGATGGCGACCGCAACTGTCATGTCGGTACATTTGGATACACGTTAAAATCACGCACGATACGGTAACGTGAAGGTATGCGAAGCATCGGTTTCCGTGCATGAGCACAAATTAAACGTTGATTCAGGATATCTTAGTTACAGTAACCATTTCTTTATACTTTTACGGACAATCTGTGGTTCCTGAAAGGTTTACAAGGAAAGGCAAGAACTTTTTACCTATTGCCGGAAAGTCTCAATCAATAGAATTTGTAAGGTTTTTGTCTAAATTAACAGAAACTATCGACAGGCCTCTGTGCCGAATGTGAAACTTGTTTAAAAAGGTAAAGTAATAATTATACATAAATTGCACATATATGTGCACAAGTTGAAAAAATAATGCGTATTATAAACTGGAAGCATTTTGTACAAGTCATGTCTTTATCAATTTAATCAGATGAAGAATAACTAAAACATTAATAGTTTGTTTGGATATTTATTGTTTTGATACATAATATATCATTCGCATTCATACGTGAACATGTTTTAAATAAAATTCTCCATTTGTTTACTGTTTTAAACCTCGTATTGTGAGCACACTCACGTAATATACTACCTTGTTACTACAGTATTTATTTCAGATTTCCATCAGAGGTAGTCAAACTGACAACAAAAACCCCTTTAATCATTTTAAAACATGGCAACATTACTAATTACGCGCCAAGAAATATTCTCGTGTTCATAATTGTCTATTGTTACTCCACGTTCGTCATAAAATTAATGTAAGCGTTACCCGATGCCTGCCGAAGGTAAGTAGGTACCTACTGCAAAAATTACGAGAAAATGATTCTCGAGTTGTAGATCGCTTCTCTCAGGTCAGCAAAATTCTGGCAAACGAAAAAGTGCTGGTATCAGCTTTTTTTATTTTGTATTTTTTATGGTGATGTGAGTCGTTTTCTGAAAACTGTATGAAAATACAAATTTCCTGTAAAAACGAATAAGAAAATGCCAAATATCGTCTTGAGTAGGAAGATATATTCCTGGAAAATATGAAGAAGAATAGGATGCTTAGGTACCTTTACACAAAAAAAAAACCTCAATAAAACTCTAATCACACAATAATGAAACCTTATGCAAGCCATTGTTTATTATTTTATACCAGTGCGTGTCAAGCACTAATACTTATATTATATTCTGGCAAAGGGCAAGGACGTTCTTTTATGGTTATAATTATATGATGCCAATATTCAATCTAAAAACAGGTAAAAAAGTTTCAAAGAAAATCTAAAACTTTTTGAACTGCAAAGAATATTTAGTTAATTTCATTAATAAAAACATGATTTCTGAGCCTTATTAAATACAAATTTCCGGTCGATTTTGTTCATGTGAAGATTTTCGCAGCCGGCGATCTATATACATATATTATAAATTACGTGTCTCATTGTTTGTCGGGGATGGACTCCTAAACTACTTAACCGATTTTAATCCAATTTGCACACCGTGTGCAGTTTGATCCAACTTGAAAGATATAATACCTTACATCTCAATTTATAGTCGCAATAATGTTTTATTGCAAATTAAGTCACAATTATCTGATAGCTCCAAACGATTCTAACAGATGGCGGTGGTATATGTTGACTGAATTGAGTAAGTATTCAATAGATGGCGCTGTATAGGAGTGCAGCAGCAATGAAAAATATTGCGAAAACGGGGAAAATATGACGCAGACGAAGTTTCGAGGTATAGCTAGTTATCTATATTTCTAACAAACTTTACCTTTTCATTATTAGTTTAGACCTAAAGAACTATTTACGAGGGAAAAAAATAAGTGACTCGATACCAACAGACTGCAATCTCACAATCAGGTACCAACATAAACCTTCAGAATCCCTTTTACCTCTGACAGTAACAAGACAGTTACTACTAAACAAGGATTTACAATTCCGTAAAGAGACCGCACATGGCCTGAACATGGCCAAAGACAATAAAATAAAGTTTCTAACATGCCAATACAAAACAACTTTCGTTGGCTATTTAACCAAATTTAATCCGCGCATTATGTCGTTTTCCCGCGCTTTCTATTC
The DNA here is from genome assembly GCA_949152445.1 of Cerastis rubricosa. NCBI lineage: Eukaryota > Metazoa > Arthropoda > Insecta > Lepidoptera > Noctuidae > Cerastis > Cerastis rubricosa. The sequence goes on along the minus strand of OX424542.1, from coordinate 6,839,000 downwards.
TAGTGGTGCGTTTGTGCATACTATTATAGCGATCGATTCGAAGACACCGCGTTTACGATTGTGTCTGCGAATATTTTTTTATATAGGTAATATCACGCTAATATCTTCTGTATGGTGTCGAACGTAAAGAATAGCACCATCCCATATCTTCCCGTGGGTGTCGTAAGAGCCGACTAAGGAACTTACCAGAGAATGGGCAGCAGCGTTCTCTGTGCTTTTGTAACAACCGTACTGCGATCGCCAACCCGCCTGCCAAGCGTGGCGATTATGGCAAAATCCCCTCCTTCTTGGGGGAGGCCTATGTCCAGCAGTGGACGTCTTTCGGCTAAAATGATGATGATGATGTATATTCCCGAAGGGTTAGGCAGAGGTGACCTATAATACCGTGAAATTTCGCCAGTGATGTGTAAGTCCCTTGCAATAGGGGTTGAGCCATCATCTGCCTAGCCTTTTCCCAACTATGTTGGGGTTGGCTTCCAGTCTAACCGCCATCAGTAAAATCAACGTCGGGCAGCTACTGAGACATACCTGATAGAAAAACTCTATAACAGTTTCCCCGAGCAGGTAATTGAATCTAGGACCTTATATATATGTTACCGGCCAAACCCGATTCCAGGCTAAACTAGTTTATCACTGACCCAAACAAAACATTTACAATGCGCCCAACTTGGATATGGCATCGCTCGGCTCGCGCGTTTATAGTCACAGTTCTAACCTAACCCATTTGGATGGGGTGCTCTATATGATCCTGTTATGTTGAGTCCTAGTTTGGCCTAGAACAAACTAGTTTAGCCGGAAATCGGGTTTGGCCGGTAACATATATATCTAAACCAATCATCATTCTCCTGCCCTTATCCCAATTTATTTGGGGTCGGCGCAGCATGTCTTCTTCTCCCATACTTCTCTAGGACCTTATGCTCAGCAAGTCAGCAGTAGTGCTGGCGGCCATGACACAAACAAAGCAGTCGCGAATATTTGAATAAACGTATAATGTTTTATCGGTAACCATTGACTTGCTTATTTGATGGTATCGATTGCTGGAACCGTCACGATAAAAGAAAAAAAGTCTTATTATTTTTGGCGTTGCGTGTTTAGGATTTAATTTATTATAAGAACCGGGACGCAATGAATCTGAAATGAATAAAAGTTTTTTTTTGGGCTTGTTAAAATGCAAAAGATGTAAAGTTAAAAACAGTGACGTGTTTGTAAAAGCAAATAATAGACTGAATTTTGTTTCATATCGGCCTTGAAATAAAAAAATATCTAATAAAAAATATTATCAGAATAAAAATACGTAATAGATTCAGATGGCTATTAAAAAAACATAAATAGAAAACGTTTCCTCTATTCAGCAAAAATATTCATAAATTAAATCATCAACCTATTATATTTTTCTGTAAATTACAAAATTTTGATTATGCTTGACATTTACCAACAGCGAAACCAAGCAATCTGTCGGTACCATAACGTTAACGCATCATTAGATACTTGAACATATTATTTTCACTTTCAAGCAAGTCATTAAAAAAAGTTTTACTTCGAGTTTCTATGTAACAACGGGGAAGTAGGCTTGTGTTGATGACTTCCGAGTTCACTTGTTTTTATTTAAATGTCAACAACTTGATAATATGTCAAGTGTTTTAAATAATAAAGGTTTGACCACATTACCGAATCCCGCGCGAAACGCGACTACACTCGCGTCATACAGTAACACTCGTTTTAAAAGAGGTTTGTGTTCCAAAATTATACAAGCACAGTCAACCTTGTGTCGACCAGTTTGAACTTGCATTTCGTATGGCATGCCCGATTAGTCCTTTGAAAATGATCTGAAGGTAGTGCAACAGAGAAGAAGGTGCCGTACCTAAACAATAATACTTAAAATTTAAACCAATCAACATAAAATTCGGTAAAAGAAACTAGTACTAAAAGGTATTCATTATAAAAACTATTAGGCAGATCGAATAAACATTAATATTTTCTAACATCTGCTATGAAAGACGAATGACCTAAAAATTAATTCTGCTCTAGAAGTGTCATTTATGTCAAAATGTTTCATTTATCTATCTTAATAGAATACAGTTTTTTTTTTTTTAATGTAAGGCAATTTGAAAGCGACTGACATTGAAAGAGTCTGAAATGTCAATATAATAGGGGTCAGGCTGGTCAAATGTCGCATTATATAAGACACAAAGTGATAAAATAAAGACATTTGAGACTCTTATCTGGGTCAAAATGCTTGAAATTAATATTCGGCTGTGAATCTGTGATCACTAGTACTTAAAACCTCGAAACCTGTGATCGGCTTGGTCTCTTTACAACCGACTAATCTGCTAATCGGCCAAAGTCATAGTTGGCACATCCCTACTAAATAGGATTGCGTTTGGCCGCAACTCGCCTGATGTGAAGCGATGGTGCGGCCAAAGGTGGTCCTTACGAAAATGTGACGCATTTTGTAATAAACGCATAATTATTTCCTTGTTTAGTTTTTACCTCTAGTTTCTTAGGCTTTGGTTTTCAATAGCTAGCAAACTATAACACAACTATAGTAAGGTAACTCTTGAAAAAAGATCTCTTAGCGGTTCTGCAAAACAGTACTAATTTCTGTCTGACTCAGATTGAAAGAAAGCAAAACCTTTTCTCCGCCATAAAAGACGGTACCGTTAAAACAAAGACCATTTTCAAACATGGAACATGAAAAAGTTAAACAAAACACAAATGGCGGAGAAAGTGGTGCCTTCCTATTCTCACAGAGGCCAATCATTGGAGGAAACTACGTAGGCAGACTAAGTACTTAAGAATATGTTAAGATGGCGGATAAATGCGTGCTTCCATTATGAGGAGATGGCTCATTAGAGTTCGGTTTTGTTCGTTTAGGAGTTCCCCTAGATAGAAATCGAATACGCTATGATTAAGAGGAAAGCCTTGTTGCTTTGTTTGTGTGATTTTAGAAAATAATGATGCAGGAACTGGAACAAATTGATACGGAATGTCTTAAAAGTAATATACTGAAGTCTCCTCAGACCGCTTTCCTGTGGCTTCAACGGCTAACCCTAATTTGGCAATGGAGAAAATTTTAATATATTTGTTTTAAAGATTTGTTTCGAAAAGGGTAAAAAGGTGCGAAAAAATAATTTTCATCCCACCATCTCGGAAAGAGTATTTTCATCCCACCATCTCGGAAAGAGTATTTTTAATCTTCAATATCTGAGTGATAAAGCCGTTTTTATTCTCTAGAGGATAAAGTAAATTGAATTTAGAACATCGTGTGCACTAAGTTTGTGAATTTAAAAAAACATTAAACCTATTTACTGCTACCTCTATGGTGCCGAATATATCATACACCTTTTTTTAATTTGTTAAAAACTCAGATTTGGAACCTTCTTGGTGTTCTTTTTTCAATTTGCTTTGTACGCGGTTCTTTACGCGGCATTTTTTCACGTCATTGTTAATTATACCGTAATATTATTTTGTTATAATTTAAAGATTATTCTGTAATACTTACCTGTCATAATGTAGTAATTAATACCTAAACTGAAAAAAAGTGTACCTATCTTGTGATTGTAAACGTTTTTTTTTTGCATTTAGTCATTTCCTCGCTGAGGTCGAATGAAAAGTTACGTGTTGCACTCGAGTGCAAAGATTTTTCACCTCGTGCTCTTTTGATTCCCTCGCTAACGCTCAGGATTCTAATTTTGAATCACTCGCTGCGCTCGTGATTCAATTTTAGAATCCTTCGCTTGCTCGGTCATCAAGATTGAACACGCGGTTAAAAAGCAACTTTGCACTCTTGTATAACAAATAACTATTAAAAATATCCGGTGACACGGACAACGCATAGAAAATAAGAAAATCAAGTTTTTCTTTTAGTTTTTCCTAAAAACGCTTAACACTTTAAACTTACAAACCACCTTACTCTACCTACATATTCCAATAAACACTATTTTAAAGTATCGGAATATTCTCGATGTTATATTTTCAACTGTTTGTAGGTACACTTATGAAACAACAACAATATACAAAGGTGTATGTAAACCAATTATTATTTGTACAATAAATGGACACAATTCTTACATAAAAATATGTTACAAAACTTAACATTCCGATTCGCAAGCTATCATATCTAAATGGCCTTCGCAAATTACGCGACAGCTTGAAACCAAAACAGTTGCGACAAAATTACTACAGTCGGGTCGATCTCAATCGTTTCGTGAACAATCTTTTTAATATCAATAGAATTTCGTAGCAAAATTTTAATAACGTCTGGTGAAGGTAAGGGTTGTATGAACTTAAAGGCACTTCGAATCGTGAGCACACCTGTGGGTAGTTTGTTTTTCTCTATTACTACTTTTTTCTTCAATACGTAGGTACGAGGCTTTTAGTCGAGTGCAATTAGACAAAAAATACTCTTAAAAAGGGGAACGAGGTTTATTTTAGTGGTCGGATTTTCTTGGGACTTTTTTTTTATTGAATGTATTGTCTAATTGCACTCGACTGTTTTGGCTTCTGGCAATTTTTGCTTATTTTAAAAGCTTTTATTTTAATGTATATCCATATATCTTTAATGCTGCATAAACAATGTGTATTTCTTTGTATTTGCCTTTTTGTTTTTCTTGGTACAAACTCATTATCAATTTTAATTGGATGTGCTTGCTTGTTAAACTTAAACAACTGTCTCGCGGGAGCGCTCTGAATAGTTGTTAATATTTCGAGAATCAAAATGGCCTATGTGATTGAAATGCAATGTCTTGTTGCTTCAAAGATTATTTAAAAAAATACTGAGGTGAGAGGCCATGGTTCATTCATCAATCAACTTGTTAAAATGATTGCTTATTTACTTTTAAAATAGCAAGTAAATTGCTGACTTAAAAGGATTTCTACAAAATCTATTGATCCCTAAATACCTTGTGTACTGAGAATTTGCCACTTGAATTATTCTACGCGATCCTGCAAAAAACGCTGCAATGTTTACCTCTGTGCCTGAGAGTTTTTGGTTGTTTATACGCGTTATTTAGTCTCCGAACACTTGAATTACTGTTAAAAGATTCCTCTCGGTTGGAACTTGGAATTCATTTATGCCATTTAGAGGAAAGTCGTGTTTCGTTTAAGGATAGGAACGGTTCACAGGTCAGAAGAACTTAGAACAGCGCCTACGGCGGACATTTTCCTCAATTTAGAATTACTGCATTTGCAGAATAGTAGGTAAGTAAGTAGTTAGTTGCTACCTTTTTTTCTGTATTAACTAAAGACCTATTGCCGTGCTTTGAGAGAAACGTCTCTTTTTAAACAAATGAATAAGTGGAGGTTTCGAACTTTGAACAAGGATATTGATCGGCTCGGAAAACAAATCGCCTTTGTTTAAAACAACATCGATAAGCTATTCACATCCCAATCATTGACACCTTTGAAAATTCTAAGCGGCATGATTTGAAATGGGGTTTTAGAAAGTATGGGAGAATAGTGTTAAAATATAATATCTTTTAGGTCCGTAATAATACCAATATTGCTAAATAAATTGACACCACAAAATGGCGACCTCGTGACTGCATTCGATTTCATGATATTTACATATTTCGCATATTCTTGAAATTCGAAACTTGATTTGCAAAATTTAAATTCTTTAATCAATTTCGACATTCAGTGTCAGAAGAATATATTTTTAGATTAAATTATAAATTCAATATCTATTATAGAAGGCTAAGACCGAAGTATAAAATACCAGATTAAAACAGTTGTATAGGCATATAAATGAATCATTTAATGTAGACCACGAATATCTAAGGAACATAAATAAACACTTCCACACCATACCGCAAATGCCGATCGCTAAATTCCGAAGTATCATTATAAACATAATTACCCACATTGATGAGCCTCATTACGAAGCAAATCAGCCGGACAATCACGTTACAAAAGAAACGCAACACACGATGTAAAATGAGAAAATCGAATAAAGCGATGTCACTATTACATAAACATTAGACATTTATTCAAATGCGTATGCAAATTAACACATACTCAGTTACGCGCAGGGACATCGTTGTAATGAGGCGTCAACTCGATGCTAGACTCGATATCAGTTCGAGACGATTTCTATCGACTCGATGTTATCGAGATCTCGTTACAAGAGTCAGTGAGGCATGACGGCGATGAGTGCTCGTATGGAAGGTGGGTCGCGCGCTTTTTAAAAAAAAAAAACCGAATAAATACGAAATTCAAATCAAATGTACAAAACGAATGCTGGCTGGGGTTAGTCGTCTCAAAAGTCATGAAAGGTCGAATTGAATAAGCTTTGTTACAAAAAGAGATTACTGTCAGTAACACTAATATTGAATGCAATAAGAAGCGAAAAAACACGTGAATATTTTTGGTACCTACAATAATAAAAACAGAACCACCAATTAAAAACAAAACGCACAAAACTTACTGAACAAAAAAGACAAAACTTTGAATTTATTAGTCTCTGCAGCCAATGAAAAAATAACAATTGTGCATAAATAAACAATCAATGACATTGACACTTAGAAGCCGGATCTAACGAGGTCTTATCACACGATCTTATTGTACCAGCCAGACAAACAAGGTGGTCTAGTAGGCCTTACCTTGCTCCTAAGCATAGAAAGCCAGCTTTTTTTAACGAGGTATCAATCAACGGCTTTCTATATGATTTCTATATTGTCTAAAGATAGACTTGTCTTATCAATAATTCATTAAACATTCTGAGAAAAATTGTTTGCCGTCGTTGATAGCAGTTTTTTGGGCTTAACGTAATCAATGGCTGATTTCCAATATTTTATATTTATGAAATGATATTTAAAAACTCCTCAAAGAAATATTAAATGCAGTTTATGACAACGTAAGCTCCACAGACATTGCATTATGATTCATACTTTTCCGCACAGAGTCGGCTCAGTGTTATAACGGCAAGAAATTACAATATAAAGGCTTTATTCCAACCACAAACTGGTTCTGATCACGATACATAAAAGAACATTTACCCCATGTTTTAATATAAGGAAACCAGTTATTTAGGATTCCTTTACAAATATTCTATTAATTTAGTTAGCTTTGGTACCGTGAGAATAATGGCACATATTTTCCGAGCAATTGCTGATATTCTTTTGTTTTACTCACCTTTTAAGATGGTCCATCCGTCATGCCATCGTAATTTAAAATCTTGCTAGAAATTGCGATTGTTGTTTTCGTATCATAATTCAATACGTAATGAGAAAGTCACATTTCTCAAGTATTAAGAAAATAATCTTGAACTGCTTTATGAAAGCTTACTTGTTCTGATTGACGAAAGTTGTCCGAAATCACAACATTAATTTGAAATATCTCAGCCCACATTTTACATATTTAATTTTAATCAAAGCAACCGGTCTTAAATTGTATAGAGACATAGATTACAACAGAGATCAGTGTATTAGCGCCGGACTAAATACGAACATGCAGGGTATCATATATCGTGAATCATCTTCAAAATCTTGGTCATCACACCAGAGTACAGTTTTGTGCCGGTTCGAAAACTCCATAAAAACTCATAACAGTTTAACGGATGAATATTAAAAAGCCAATCGTATTGCAATTTGCCTATTGACGGAAACGAGACAGCTTGATAGACTATTTATTATGAATAGTTGAAAATTTGTTTTAGAATGGCCATACGATACATCATACATTAAGGAAACATGTTTCACAATATCGAAAGCCTTTGACAAATCCACGTATAGCGTTGAGAGTAAAGGACCATGTAATATTATCGGTGACAGATTCAGTTTCACAAAGGCTGCGGGTGATATCAATACGACCCCGGCTTAACAATAAACTAATGACATTGTACCAAGAGCCAAGAGGAAAACATCCAATGGAATCCAAATTTCAGCCTTATCGTACAAAACTAGGCCATGCGTGTACACAGAACTTCTATGCTCCAAGTATGGAGTTAAGAAATCGGTAGGGAAGAGATTAAATCTCAAGGAAAACAATAATTCCGCAGACAATTCGAGAAACTGGAAGTTGTCGACTAAAAACAACGAGATGGGGTCCTTGACTTTGTAACAAAGAACTTGCGTCATGCTGTTACAGAGATAACAATATGATTGCTGCAAGAACTTTACTTTCACGGACATAAGCAACTATCGTATATATGAATGAATGACGAGAAAACGTTTTAGCACGTACTATTTACATTATTGTTAGCCGAAACACGGACACTGGTGGACGACATCCCCTGTCTGACTGTCTTGAACTTCTCCCATCCAGGAGAATAGCCTGCTCTTCATCCTTGTGGGAAGCTTATTTTGGCTAAACTTTATACCCGTTTCTCTCAAGAAGCTGACAAAGTACAATTACAAGGTAGAGATTGTAAAATATTCAAGTTAAAGTACATTCTTTTTTATACAGAATAGTCTTGCGTTTGGCTGCATCTCGCCTGATGTGAACCGATGATGAGACCTAGGGTGGAGCACGCTTGCCTAGAAGAAACCGATCCAGTCGAACTTTGAAAAAACCAGAGCGTTTTAAGTTACGCTAAAGACTTTGCATGAGTAATGACCATTTAGCGTAAAGCAACGGTACTAACAGTTTCAGTTTAAGATTGCACTTGGATATCTAGTAATCACTGATCGGTCACACTGAACGGGCAACGACCTAACACGAAATCTAACAATTTTCCACTCGGAGAGGCATTTCGAAAACATCTGGCGTCCAGTTCGAGAAAAAACTTAACTTTACCGACTTAAAAAGCTGTATCACGTACAAAATAAGGTCCATTTTAATTTTTAATAAATATCAAACTAAAATTGCTGAAACATAGCTCTGGTTCGCTGATTCGTTAAAACGTTTGTATAACGAAATAGTTTGATACTGTTGGAGTACTTTCTGTTGCTTTTGTTATTTGCTTCGACACTTTTTCGTCACCAATTATAATAAATTATACGCATGTCGTCTTTCGTTTTTATCAAAATCTTATTTAATTTAATTGCACGAAGTGCTCGCAGTCTAGATTTTGCCAATCCAATTTGCGATGAACTGGAAACATATTTTTTCTCATAGTCGATTTAAAAGTGCGCTTTATTTTCATTCATAAATAAATTATGTTTTTTGATTAATTTCGAAGAAAGTCAATACGCCTAGTAAGGTTTCTATTAAATTGACTAGCCTAGCCATAATTAAATCTAACACTAACAAAGTATTTATTCTTTTTTCGTCCTAAAGTTTTGTCCCACATTCCAAAAAATTCTTCGTTTGTCCCATATCACTATTGATTTTCTACATCGTCCCAAATTACAAGTACTACATATACATTCAACAAAAAAAAACAAAAGTGTAACATAAATCAAAATAAATCGAACAAGTTTGAACAAAGCAATCCCAACACTTTTGTTTGCTGTTAACAGTAACGCGTTAATATATTCGCGAAACCATTTGATTTGCTCCCAAAACCAAACAGTGCATTCTCAATAATATCAACTTCTAACCAAACATTAAAATTCTCCAAATCTATGTCAGTCATGGAATCAAAAAGCTTCCTTCCTATGTAATTTTTGCCAGTAACCGTGACGTTATGATCATATCGTTTTGTCTATCCTTCAGTATTATACAGAGTTGTAGATAGAGAGCTAACGGTATAATCAGTCACATCTGAATGAACGGGCATCGGGTCTAGATTCCATCACGGGGGGACCTCGATACTTTTTTACTACAGTTTCTCTTTTAGCTGCATTATTAATGATCTCTATGTCCCTGTTAATTAGGTATCAATTTGTTTAACTCAGATTCTCAGTAGCTTTGTTCGATCCGTATTTGTTTGTAATCACTTTGATGCTTTCTTAATTAAATTTTCTACGTCATTTAGTTTTGAGGCTGATGTTATTGCACCTTCTCTTTTATTAGAAATTCTGAATATTTTATTGGTTTCTTTTTTCAAGTCCGCTGCGACTGTGAAGCTAACTTTAGTGTTTATTTCAACTTTTAAATTATTTACAAACTCAGGAGTGTTCAGTTCAAGTGTTAATTTGTTTTGCAAAAAAGTCCAAACAGTTTGAATATTCATAAGTATTTCGTATCTTAATAGTCTTGGTATTTAATGGCCTAGTCTTTGTCCGTAACTCACGTCTCTGTCAAGAAACTGGCTAAATGATATCATCATATAAAATCGTGACTAAATATTAATCTTTTTCTATAGTATTTCCTTGTACAGATGATATTCCAACCAGTATTTGTGTACTACAAAATTATTTAGCAAGTTTGTAGTGTTTGTAACACTTACTAACGCCGAGATCGGTTTCGCAAGTTTTTTATAAGTCATTAGGTGAATTTTGCACAATCCGTAGTAGGAAAACGAAATCTGTTTTGCATGCTAGTTTGTAATGTCGATAAAATTGGATCAAGAACAATTTTTTGTTATCTCATTCTACTTAATATTGACCGGCATCCATATTAATTGGTTGTGCCATAAAATCTTCACAAATGACATGAACCGTTATTGCGTTTTCCGTTATCTAGTCAACCCTTAACTTCTGCTCGACCGTTAAATGTCAATCACAACCATCTGCAAGAAAATAACACCATCAACTTAGCTGTAAACATACAACCTGCAACATGAAAACTTAACCAGTACACTTAGACCTTCATCTGTTTAAAAGTTCCTCATTCCCTAAGTTCATGTGAAAGTGGTGGTCCAACGATAACAATCCAGAATTGTGTCATAGCGATTATCGCTTGCGCAATATACACAACTGCTAGTTATAATGTCTCCCGAGTTCCCATGGGCGGAACAAGTCATTATGGCTTTAATTGACTAACACCAACTGTTTGTACCCACTTTTTAGTTTTGATTGGAGAAGGCAATTCCGCAGATTGCAGTCGTTAACTAAGTTTTGTGATAGGTATAATTCGTGCTATTACTGGGTTGAAAACTGAACAGTTTCGCTGGAAAAGTTATGAATTTCAAGTAGAATTACCGTTGTTAGTGGAAGATTTGAGGTTGAAGCGGAAATTGAATGACACCTGACCTTAATTTTTTAATAAAGATTTATAGTCTCATCTAAGCCTAAGTTAATTAAACATCCATCTACAGTTTTTATGATACAGGCCTAGAAAAAGAACAAAAACGGTTTCCTAAAGCTATAAACCAGCAACAATTCCTTAGTGAAAACCATATAAGACGGCTATAATCGATGGAAACCGTTGCCGACATCGACGCATGCGCAGCAAGTAGGTATCTCTACTTGAATGTTCAAAGAAATCTGTCGTCTCGAACACGCGACGTTTTCTCGTAAGAAACATGTCTTATGTAGGTGAATACATACTATTTGATGTATGCCTCTTTACGAATAGACGAATGTTTGTAATTACCACTTCCTGTAGTTTCAAAGTCTAGTTCATAATCTCCTTAATTTATGTGTAAAACAGCAGTAAAATATTATGTCAAGTAAGTTAATGTTAGTGCGTAGTGCGTGGTTATGTTCACTTGACTTTGACATTTAAAATTAACGGTTATTTGTATGGAAACAAGATGCAAAATAGACAGCGGATGAAGAAGGTTCTTTAGAAATTCGTCTATTTACTGTCTTGTTCAGAGGAATAAAGTCATTGTTATTTTCAGTGTTGTAGGTCTAAATATAGACAGGCTTCAATTTAGCCAAGAGCAAGGAGTTCAAAGTGCACTGGAGATACATTATTTATTATTCCACTAACGTAACAAGTACCTAAGAATTCTTACGGAGTAACAATAAACCCATACAATTATGTGATTTTTACCACATTTTAGTTGACAGTAAAAAAACTGACGCGACACTAAGGTCATTCGAGCCTGAACAATATGATTGACATTTAACACCTCCCTCTTCATTCAGGGTTCTCACTATTTTAAGTAGCGGTTGCTAGGTCAAGAAGTTCCGTATTTGTCGTTCTGTCATCATCATCTGCTTAGGCTTTTCCGAACTATGCTGGGGTCGGCTTCCAATTTAGCCGTATGCAGCTGAATATCAGTATTTTACATGGACTCCGTTTTTGTAGTAGTGATTCTAAATTTCACGTCAGTAACCCAGGCCCAGCCCTCAACCTCGACCATACCTCAACCATCTGGCTAACTGGCTTTTATTTTGCTGTAGCTTAATTTATACGAGAGAATTAAACAAGAGTCTGCATACATGCAAATAATTATGAAATATTATTTTAAAAGAAATTTCTTTGACAACCCTACGCGACATAGACATTTACAACACCGCCTCCAAAGACTCTTATTACAAGCCAATAAGATTCAATTTTGAATCAACACACCTGTTAATGTTTATCAATCATAGTGACAAAACTGTTTTGTTGAACAATACACTAGTTAGTGTGTCAGTTTGGTTACAGTTTACAGTATGGTTACCTGTTTTTAAAACAAGTGTATAATGACATGACGGCTTGAAATAATATTGAATATAAATTTTGCTACCTGTCTAAGTGAAATAGATTCTTCTGGAAATACATATCAGCTGCCCCATACATTTGGGTCGATAGGCATTGAAATTTTGTATGGGGCAGCAGATATTTTTTTTGCTATGATGTTTGTCCGACGGAGAAACGTGTTAGTTTGATGGTCTGTAGCACATACTTAAGTATGTATATATATACCCTTTCCGTTACACCCTGTATACAAATGCATCGAAATCGTCTCGCATAATCGTCACTCACTCGGAAACAAACTTCATTTTTGAGTGAGTAAAAATTGGTTTCAAAAGCTTTCGAAATTCCTAATGATTAATTTATTATCTACCACTAACTTTCTTCAATCAAAGGTACAAATACTGTTCTTCTAATTTTGAAAACCAATCTCGTTAGCACGCCATCTCGATTTTCTAATAAACCGTTTAATTTAATTTAGGCGGCTTTATAGCCGTTAAGGCGTCACCTAACGCATAAATCTATCACGTTCAAGGAAAGTAAAATCGAAGAAAATTTTGATTACAGCAAATTGGTTCCACTCCCGAATCATTTCACTTTTTGACAGCGAAAATGAAGAACCGTGAAATATGATTAAACTTAATTATATAAACACCGAACTTGTACTTAATTTCGATTCCAAATGCTAATAGACAGTCAAATTACATAGTATTCACAGTATCATGTATTTGTAATTATGGGTAATCAGTAATCACAAAAACATGGTGTGTAGAAAGCCATATTCAATTATTACTTACATATTGAACTTTCCCCTTTTACCATGCCGTAACTTAAACCGTCGCGTATAGGCTTTATGTGTTCGGGGATCTTCAAGTACGTTTGGACGTACGTACGTACGGACTTTCAAGTACGTTAAGTGGCTGGTGAGAGCACTGGTGGCCCAGTGGTGGCAGCCCCGATTTACGAGCAGTAAGCCGTGGGTTCGTACCCAGGCAAGCGCATTACTTTGTGTAATTTATTTCATCACCGCTGCCCTCAAAAACGGTGAAGGAAAACATCATGAGGAAACCGGCATGTCCTAGAACTAAAAATTCGAAGACATGTGACATTACCAACCCGCACTGGGCCCGCGTGGTGGATTACAGCCCACTCCCTCTCACAGAGAGTAGCCCTGTGTCCCAGCAGTGGGAACATTAGGGAACATAGTGGGCTATTATTTCTAGATCCTTGAAAATCGTTACAAGTAGTAGGTACTGGTACTAAATACTGATTGGCCAAGGGTGATGTCAAACTTTCAAGCTAAGATATCCATCCTTTTACCCAGTATCGTGGAGGTCAGATAGGCAGTCGCTCCATGTAAAATGCTGGTATTCTGCTGGATCCGATTCAACTGGAAGCCAACCACATCATTGTTGGGTAAAGCCAGACAATTAATGAGCCAGTTAATGAGTTCCACCAAACAACCGGAACCATTCTAAAAATTTTGTATGATAAGTTAATGATTCCAGGACGATGTATAGAAAGATGAGGAACCTGAAAGAAATAGAGTTCGAAATAGGAGAGTTAACACTAAAACTATATGTTTCAGTTGTAAAATTTCATACTTTTATATAAGTTTTTAAACAGACATGGTCGCTAAAAATATAAAATAAAAAAATGAACCGCTCGATCAGTTGAAATATCGGGAACTCAAAACAAATAATAAACATGGTAAATATCCCGTTACAAGTGTTATTCATACTTTTCTGTTGCTTATAGGTTTACTTCTCACAAATCAGCCACATAATTTAAAACCACAGAAAATCCTCATTAGCACAGCATTAATATCTGCTTGTCAGTGTCACCTAATGACGAGTCAACTTGTCAACGGTTAATTTTTCCGCGAAAGTCTTGACACTGAGCTGTAAGCGGGTAAGTTAACGGTCGTAGGCAAAGGGCCAACTTGGTCGCACCATTAACATCATTGTGTGGAAGAATTTACTAATCTTTACAGTTTTGACGTACCTACTTATTTTACGTGAGATACGGTTTTATAGGGGAGGATGGCACAACTTTTCCCATCTGGCCCTATGTTGGGACGGAGGCAAAGGGGAAAATGGGAATCAGTCAGAACAAAGTAAAGATTTTTTTAAAAGTAACTATGTAGGCGGGAGAACTCCTTATTTGATTTAACATGATCTCAATACTTTGAAAATGTACTAGTAGTTGACTATAAATATGGATGTTAGGAACTAATACAATAGTCTTGCAAAACGAATTGTTTATTATTTTTCACCATTTGTTTTTAGCTATAAGAATCCAAGGTGTTATTTTTATACTATCATAGAAAATATTGAAATATGTGGCCATGATACAACACCGAGTGAAACTGCATGCATAAAACATGAAAATCCATTATTCTGTATTTATTTTTTATTACTAATTATTGTTTTGGCATATATGCGTGATATTATATGACTTTTTGTCTTCGATCAATAATAGTACTAGATTCCCGATGAGCGCTTCAAAAACGGCACGAAAAATAAGACCACAAATACTTTTGTGGTCTTATTTCAAATTAGTATTGTCCAAGCATAGCCAACGTTAAGACGTCGAGATGCCGTAGTGCGCGTTTTAAAACTGTGAAAACAACCACCGTAACACCACGATTTTGGAAGGATTTTTTTATTTCGGTAAGTATATATTAATTAAGTGTTTTTTCGTGAAATAAAAATAGGATAAATAGTAAAAATAATTAAATAAGCTAATACTTTTATGTTTGGCCAATGTTTGCAACAACGCACCAACTATTGTTACAAACATCGACTGTTTTGGAACCGGAAATACATGGAGTAGTGTTGTTATTTTATATATTATTTTTGTTTGTAGATTTTCTAGCTAACCATTTCGATGTGCAGAATACATAAACCTTATAAACATTCGAGAATATGTTCAATTTATTTTGATAGTTTGGACATAATTGGAAACACGCAAAGGCGTAGATTACAAAAATCTTTATCGGAAGAAAACTATACCTGTAGGTATTTTCATGAAATACTTTAAAACTGTTTTCAATAAACCGCAAATGTTTTTTTACAGGTTCAACAAGTCTAAGTTCTGATGATACCACAGGAATACGTGACGAGCCTCGTTAGATCATGAAAAACATTGTATGCACCTATTTATAATTTGAGGGTTGCCTCGATTTCTCTAGGACTTGGTGACAACGGCACCACCACAAGAGTATATGCTTGCGAATAAAAAAAAAGATATAAGAAATATAGTCGAATGGACAACCTCCTTTTTTTAAAGTCGGTTAAACATAGTAACTACTACTTAGTCTATTACTTTTTTTTAAATATTTGCCACCATACAAAAAGAGCCTTGGCCTAAAAAAAATATATTCTGCAACTCCACGTCTTTCAATACTTACTGTGTTCTGAGCATTGAAATGTAATACCAAGAAGTACGTCTAGTTCTAAATTAGTGTAAGCACGAAATTGTCAACGTAATGTTTTTAACCTTGTCACTTAGATTTTAAGATACATTTTAGAATAAATATTTTTGTACTCATGACTTTTTATTTTCAAGCGACACTTTAAATTTATTGCCTTTTAGCTTTCTCCGACGAAAGGACTTAAATAAATATCTTTTGCAATTGTTATTAAACTTTATCTGAGAGTTTTAAGGTCTATAATAAACTGAAGTTGTTAATATTATTGAACTTTTTTCTATGAATTATAGATGTTTACGTGTGTGCAAACGTGGACACTTTGGCGATTCATTTTTGTTCCTGATCCTTAATCTAGTTCTATTATTGATCGAAGCTTTTTGTAAGTATTTAAACGGCTGTTATTTTAAAGCGTTGCCGAATCTTCTTTTTAAAAGAAATGCAATAAGATGATTCAAGTATTGTTTTTCAATCCAATGTGAATTTAAAAAAAAAAAACAATAACTGCCGCATTCGGGTAAACTAAAACCATACATAAAGCTCACTTCACTTAGTAACGTATAAGAACAGAAATAGACACGTAATTACCGTACACTTAAAAATTGTTTCCTACGCCTCTCTAGTCCTATCATATAACATATCCTTGATTTTCCACTTTCATTTTCTTCAGGTATCAAGAGGTTAGCTTTCATTAAGTTTAAGTTACTTAACATAACACCTGCGTAGGTCAAAAGTTAAATGCTTTGACATTAAGTATGAATAATAACTTTTCATGTACTAAGTGGGTCGTAATCATTAAGATTATTTCAAGAAGTGGGTACTTTTTTACGTAAAGAATGAAATAAAAAAAATAGAGGCACGTAATTTTTATTATTCTATAACCTACATACTATCTAGACGGCAACCTACTTGTGACCCTAACTCGACCCAACTAAGGTGAATATAAATAAGTCAAGAGATATGACTTTAATAAAAAGTAAAGTCCATGTTGACATCACAGTAGTTTTGCCCATACAAGTCTAAAGCAGACAACCGGTCGTACTTATTTCTACAATACTAGGTCAGAGCATGCCCAAAAATGTTATGCTTGATGATGAATTTATCAACGTGGTAGCGTAGGTGGGACATGCAAAAGAAACAAGACTTGGAAACGCAATCCATTGCGCTGAATACTCAAGTAGAGTGTTATCTAAACCTCAGCGAATAGTAAATGAAATGGAAACGCTAGGTGAATTCGTTTTTACTTTCGCGGTAGAAGCTCAAGTGCCACTTATAAAGCAGTGTTTCGACTTCACTGTACCACTTTGGCGAACAAGTGAATACATTAAATATACGAGTGGACAATTTCGTGCTCATTACCTTGACTCGTATTTGAAAAGGAAAATCTCGTAGTTTTGTTACTTAATGACGAAAGCGTTGATAGTTCAGAATAATAATTTACTAAACTAGGGAATGATCGAGTGTTGGAAAAAAAATAAGTAATGGAGTGAATCTATAATGGAGCTCATATTGATGCGGTATTTGAACTTGACACATTATTGCTTAATTGCCCATCAAGCAGAACAAATATGCGAAGTCAGAACATTGACCCTATTCAAGTAAGAAGGCATGTAACTGTCTAGCTCCATCTTTCTCTATCAGAGATAATCACCGCGAATGTGAACAATCCCTACATTTCCCATGCTCTCTCTTCTTTCTTGGTGTACATGTAAAGTCAATACAGCATGCTAACGAAGTCGCGAGGTCATATGGACGTGACGATTCAATCTCCCGTCCCGTATAAGGTTAAGACTGACAAGATGGATGACGACTCACCCAATCACGAGAAAGTAGGTTGTGAAACAGGAAAATATTACATGAAACATTATCTCATCGAATACTTGATAATAATCAATTTATTTTAAGAATCCTCGGACCAATGTCGCAAAAAGATTTTGCAAAAAGCTTTGTACTTAAAAGCAAATGTTAATAGTTGTAACAAGGTCTTACGGTAAATTACGATCACTTTCGAAATTGTGCATTGATATTCGGTTGTGCTGACGATTTTATAACACCATTGTGTTTGGTGCACGATGTTTGGGCCTTTAAAAAGCTTAGCTTAGATAGCCTTGAAGTATAAACTACTAGCGTGGTTTATTAAAACACTATCAAATCATCATATAAAGATGCAGGATGAAAATTGATCCTCTGAATGACAAATAACATCCCAATGAACTTGAAACAATGTACAGTGAATTGTGGAACCAACAAAGATGAAACAAACTTACACAAATTTTCAATAAACAATAATTGAATGACATGCTCTTAGAATGTCAATGTTCTATCAAAAGCCAGTAAAAAAACTGAAAAGTAGTAGGTTCCAAAGTTTAATAACCCAAGTCTGCGGCGACACAGGAATTTTATTACAAAACTCAGAAGAACAAGAGAAATATAATAAGACAGTGTCATTGCATCACCTTCATTCAGTCACGATTCTATCTGGGCTGCCACTTACTTGCATTAATATGGAATTATGTTGAAGAACAAACCACAAGCCGGTTTTACCATAAGACAATGTTCCATTAAAAAATAAGATTGATTCTGTTACCATAAAGAAAGTATTTGTAAAAAGGATTATGAAATTAGTGTGTTTTTTTTTTATGAAGAGGGTCAAACTTTACTGTACTACTTTAATGATCAGAAACTCATTGCGATTGAATCAGTTTTGATAGACATGTCATTTGAATCTAAAATAGTAAATTAGATGTGAGGCCGTGAAATGGAAGATCTCATGGTTGTAAATGGTAAATAAAAGCAATATCTTCATAAACCTTTGCTAGCCAAAACGGTACATGTAGATATAATTGCACAGTAGAAAGCTTGACGGATCCAATAATTACCAGAACAAATTAATACTATAAATGTTACTTACTATAATCAATGCTAAACGTTTGTCTGTCCCCGCTTTTAGTAAATATTTTAAGAACTGTTAAGAGTCTTGTAGTGATATTCAAGTAATTGGTTTTAAGCCACTGGATACGTCATAATATTAATTCCAGTTGATATTGATTATATCGATTCAAATATCCATTAATTTAAGGGACATACAAAATGAGATCACTCCAATATTTCAATAACTATGCAGTTAACCTAAATGACGTCATTTGGGACCACTTGAGAAAAGCTTGCTCACCGTTGTAGTCATCAAGAACATACCTATACCTATTACCATTATAAATCTGTTTAAAACACCACACTTTGTTCATAATGTCATGTCAAACCAGTGTAGAATATAAATAAGCACTTTAATATTAGCTGACCCCAGAATCAAGCAAAAGTCAAGGATGAAGCCTTAAAAGTAAAAGATATAATGTATGGAAATGTCAGTAGTATTAGTTATCTTTCATCGTCTATCTTTGGCCAAAGCCGCGAAGCAAACGGGTCATTTTAAAGTCAAAATAATAATTTAAAATTTTTGGAAGTTAAATTATGCCTAGAAACTAAATTGGCATGAAGTGATAGAATCACTTACGAACTCGACAAATTTAAAACAAACAGTCCAGAGACTTCCAATGACGATGAAGGTAAAGCAACAAAATAGGCTATCAGTGCCAAGAATCAAAATGACGATCGAAACTTAGATCATTTTAATTACACGTTATAGTCAAATTGCCTAGGAAGTAAACAAGGTTGCTATAGTAACGGATGTTATAAATACCCACATATTAGTAACATATTTATTTGTCGAAACTTCCTTCTCACGTAAATTGATAAAGAAATACATTAGTCCAATATTCACATAACAGATATTTCAACCATTAGTACAAAACAAGAAAAAGATAGTTAAACTTCAAGTCTAGTGGTCAAAATGTTGACACATTAACACTCACAGCTCACCTCATGATTTGACTGCATAGATACTAAGCACAATGTCAATGTTCCAACAACATTGACACTGCAAAACTGCCAGCTCTTGAACTCGGGTTAGATGTCGAGATCGAGTTCAGTTTCATTGCTGAAACTCACCATGAGTTAAAATTGTATAGAAAATCCAGCAAGTACCTACAGATAATGTAGCGAACGAACGGTTAAAAAAGATGTTGGTTAACCAAGCAAACATTAAAATGTACTCAAAGGTACCAGGCATGCATAAAATGATAGAGATGCACTCTTAATTTCCTATAGAAAACATGGAAATGAGAGGAAGGAAAGTGAACGATCGTGTAAAATTAATATGGGCGGTCACAAACGATCATTTTATGACACGGATTTGAGCAGTAAAATGAAAAATCAATTTCAATGCTTTCCTTGCCTTAGAAGTGTTATTCCTATTCGGACTTGCGTCGACAGTTGACGTCTTGACATATCAACTGTTTTCAGCTAGACTGGTAATTTTTTATGATATGGTAGGTACTTTAGCTTAAAACATTAGAATTGGTAGTTGCATTGGGTAAAAATGTTGGCAGACCTCGCAGAAGATGAACGAGCAATGAACGGAACGAGCTAAAAAAACTAACGACAACTGCCACATTAGCCCTGGATAGAAACAACTGGAAGTCATATGGAGAGGCCTTTGGCCACCAGTGGGATGACGCACGCCCCTGCCTCGATTAAACACGATATCTTTTCATAATTTCTGCAATTTTTATAGAGCCAATACACAGATTTTACGACTCAACCTATGTTAAGTAGATATTAAATATAAATAATACACTTGCACAAAACCGAAAGGCAAAACAACAGTAGTAAGTTAATAAGAACCACGGAGGTCGAGGGACTTTCCTTGATGCGCAATGATAATAATAATTTTATCGTGATTGGCGATTTTCCTTAACGCTGACCGCAAGAGACTTTTTATGTAACTTCAACTATGGTGAACGTAAGAATAATTCTCATTACATGAAGTTTATTTTATACAATACGGGGAGTATTGTTTTATCTTGTTAATTATAAATAGACAAATGCACGCTTTCATTGGCACTTATATATCGGCGCAAAAAATAAACATTGATAAATTTTCATCGGTTGGAACCTAGGGTTGAAAATGCAAGAATTTTAAGTCATTCATTTAGAAGGACAAATCTCGGACATCTATTGAGTTTCACGCGTGCAATTACTGACTAGAACAATCTTGACTCTTCATTTATTACAATAATTCGATGTAATTGTGTTGATAACCACTTCATTCAAGGCGATTCACACGTTTAGGGCCTTTGTCAAACAAACAATTGAAAGTGAATATTTTTAACGACCACATTTTTAACAGACAATGACATTTATTTGTGTAGTTCCATCATTAGAGACCTGACCTGACCTGATCTTAAATTATGTAAGTCTTGTCACTGAAATCTTGGGAATCACAAATTATGTGTGCGTGAACTTTACATCTAACTATTGTTTGACTTAGCACTTAAGTAACGTTTAAAGATAACGCAGGGTAACACAGCATTTGATAATATTTTAACAGTTACTAAAGCAATTCCACAGAAAGTTAGATTTCCCAGAGAGGTGTTTATTACATTATTAAAGTGTTAAAACTTTAAAACAGAACATTTCCAAACTCTTACTTTATGAAAAGTACCGAAACAATAATCAAGCCATTAGTTCCATCGGAAAGCAATTTAAAATTCGTATTGCACTACTTAAGACCCGTTCGATATTAAAAAAGCTGGTGCCGAAACTACTCCGTGACATGGAATATAAAAAATTCTATATTTGGAGGCGATTGCTGCATTCGCGCCAATAGGAGAAGTGAATGCGGTGCTGCGAGGTTGTGGCGAGGTCGTCACGAGGGCCGACAGACTGCACACCGGACTGATTTTAAACTTTTATAGAGCTCTAGAGCTCACGACTTATCAGGTCTTGTTGTGCCGACTACTGAAACCTTGACTGCGCTAAGTGGTCGTCGATATTTACTCATTCTGTTTACAGCATTAACTTAATTAGACTTGAGAACTAGATCTTGATTGATTTCAGTTTAAATTAAAGAAGATCGTGATAAGAAATGTTATTAGACTTAATTGGAAACTGAAGGTTTTTAGGCCGAGTAGCAAAAGTGTTTCGCCCACTTTTGTAACACGCAAGCCAATAAATCTGTTTTATACGAATATATATAAAGTCATTTTGGATTCTAGCAACTAAAGACGATAAATTGTACTAAACCTATATTTATTCAAAATGACAAAAACTCAGGCTCCATAAGCCCCTAGTCATCAGTCATTTGTAGTTCATCTTCATCACAAGCCTTAAACTTGATGATGATTTGTTTGCATAAACACTACAGTGCAAAATAAGCAACCATACATTTTCAGATTAAAGCCTTTTTACCAAAATGTTTAATCAGAGGAACAAAACAAGAAGAATGCAAGGACTTCAAAGTTTTCCATCCACAAATATCAAAACAAGTCATCAAATGGACCTACTTCAACGTTCGACTGCGTATGCAAAACAATGAAAATTCTCCTTGTCCCAATTGCATGGCCCTTTGCATAGTAGGCGGTAGACTGGGCCGCCTTGTACGACCGCTCTAGATGTCTACTCGGACATCCTAATGAGACCAGTTAATTTTTGTTGTAATTAAAAGTAGATTTACTGCAACCTTTCAAGGTAAGAAACGAGTTCCACAAGGTACTATTTTGGGCCCTGTATTAAGTCTTGTAAATTAAGTTAAATTTTACTTAAAATACTAGTTCACTTATGTGTTGAGATAAAAATTGTACAGGCTTTGATAGGAAATCTCGGTTACGTGACCAAATTAAAGCCACTTAAAAGTTAAAAACATGAAATCTACCATTTTGTCAACATAAAAAGTGTTTTATTATGTGTAAATATTTAGTCGGTCTGGTTACATGTTCACCTACAAGCCTAAAATATTTTAATAGATAAGGGTATCCCACTTTAATGTGAAAGTTATGATGTTGGTCATTGTGATGTCACCCACAGGTCCCAACTATTAGTATATACTTTCACTGGCATTTGAATAGAAACAAAAAAAAATATTTCGATTTTACGCAAGACGATTAAAATATGGCGATTTTATAGAAAAGAACGTGTTACTTGCAACACATAATTTAAAGTAAACCATCGGTAAATTATATAAGGTAAGGCAAGTTGTAAAAGCCAGCTAAAGTACTTTCCCTCAACCGCCTTTTACAACTCGATTAGCTACTGGTACATAAATCTTTTTTTTCACTCCTTATATTTTAGTAATACCTGTCAGAGAACACGTACTTACATACATTCAGTTATCTGATTGAGAAGCTTCGCACGTCAAAGAAGCAACTCCATTATCAGCTGTTCTTTATCCGTATGATAAAAAAGTATCCACTTACGAAATATTATTGCAAATGCATGGATATCGTTACTTTTCCGAATAAACATATAAAGTTACAAACACCAATTTAGGCGAACTAACACGTGTATAAGGAACACGAAAACAATAATAAGTTTATTGTTAAAACGTGAAGCAAATTAAATAACGAACAAACAAGTCAGACACATAAAACCTATTGCTAGCTATGTATGTCTAACTAAAGTAACGCAATTAAACAATACAACATATCAAATGAAACGAGAGCTATAATTTACGTTCTGAAGAGAATATATGGAAGTAACAATAGCGGAAAGCCGGAAACAGGAAACTGTAAAGTGTGAAGACATGGACACACAGGCGTGCAGTCCGTCAAGCTGATTCGCTGCTGATCATAGCTGTGTGTGACATAACCCAACGTAATTGTGGAGTAATGATGTTGCATCAAATGCAAGTTGACGTTATATAATTTAGGTAAATCTAAGATGTAATATGCAGTTACTGCAAGATTTTTTGCTTTGCAGGCAGGTAAGTGAAATCTGTGTAATGATAGGTGCTTAACATGTATCGATTAAATTTTAACATGAGACGATTAAAAAATATAATTTGTATGTAAATGTATTCGTTGAGAATTCAATCCACTGAAATAAAACAGCCATTTTAAGAAACAAAATAAAAGGAGTTTGCGAAATAACCTTTTAAGACAATCTAGCTTAAATTTCGAAATAAAACCAGTTTCCTATAAAACAGACCTGAAATAACAAGTTTCATTTCAGAAACCGTTTTATTTAGTTCTTTAGGGAATATGACCTCCGAAACTAATGTCATTTTTAATCAGCTTCCAATTTTTTTCTTTTTTTTTCAATGTGTATACACTTAAGAACTACAAAGTATATGAATAAGCGGTGGCATTTTAAAGTGGACTCTAAAAATGTTATAGACAAACGTTCTTGACCTTTTTGCGATCATAAGTTTAAAGGCCACAATCATTTTGTCGAAATAAATCGCGTAGCTACTTATGAAACATAAAAGAAGTTAATTAAGAAACTTAAAGTTTTACAAAAACTTTATACTGCATTGGAAGTATTGGCTGAGTGCCCTTAGGCAATACCACGTTAAACCTTGAATTTCTTTTCTTCAAGTTTAAAATTCCTTAGATTTGACAAAATTTAAAACATGGAGATATCTCATGCTAACATTGTCGTCAAACAAAGTTAAATCCACAGAGGTGTTCTCGAAAATGAAAAAGGTAAACAACCAAGGTCAGAAAAAAGCTCAAAATATGTCCCGACGTGGGTTCTTATCAGCAGCAGGGTGCTTTTACAACCAGCCAGTATTTGCTCTTTCATAAACATTGGAGACCTTTGTTGTGATAATGTGCCTAGTTTATACACCCCGATAAGTTGTTCAGTGTCATTCTTTACTTAGATACTGTGAAGATGCATAGACATGATAACCAGGCAGCCTTATGAATATAAAACTCTTTCTTGTAAACGCTTTTGAATTTAAACGCTGAGAGCCTAAACAAGTGACAATCGATTTTAGAACGTTTTTTTTCTATGACTTTGGATTTACTTGCAATAGCTTATGTCATGAAATTGTATTTTTCGACTCTTCCATCATAGTTAACGCTGATAGAATACGCCACTTTGTCAAGGTTCTCTGGTTCTTCTTTTTTAAAATACTTAAAGAAGATCAATAGCTTCTTATAAAATTGTAAAGTGATTGTAAAATCATAACAATATAACTGAATTCGTCTGATCGTTCATAAACGTTTACAATCTTTAGAAAGTTACAAGACCGCGCTATATATCTAAGTGCCTGAATGAGTTTCTATAATTTACTGGGCGTTGTTCTACATTCATAATTAAAATGCCATGTTTAGCTCTAAATGTTAGTGGTCCGAACAAAGGTACTTGATAAAATATTGTTTTCTTGCTTTTTTTGACAAATACTATCATTAAATCCCTTGAGCTTGGAGTTTAACGATCGTTTAAATTATACTTTGTATGTTTTGTTTTGTGGGACTTACAGTTTTGTAATCGTAAATTAAATTGACGCTTGGGTCATCATATCCTACATCTATCATTCTCTAGTCTTGATAATGATAACTCGATTCGATGCTCTTCTCATTTGCTTAATGATATAGAAGCTGATAAAAGATACATCACATCAATTAAAAAATACAGCAATTAAATTCCTGAACGTCTTGAGCAAAGCTGACGAATTTAGCAATGAAAATATAATCTGAAAAATACGTCTTTCATTTACGAAAACTTAAAGAAAAGTGAAAGAGAGCAGCGGTGGCCCAGTAGAGCAGCGGTGGCCCAGTGGTGGCAGCCCCGACTTACGAACAGTAAGTCGTAGGTTCAAAACCCAGGCAGGCGCATTACTTTGTGTAATTTATTTCTTCACCGCTGCTCTCAAAACGGTGAAGGAAAACATCGTGAGGAAACCGGCATGTACTAGAACTAAAAACTCGAAGACATGTGACATCTACCAACCCGCACTGGGCCCGCGTGGTGGATTAAAGCCCACTCCCTCTCGTTGAGAGGAGGCCTGTGTCCCAGCAGTGGGAACATTATAGGCTGATGACGAAAGAAAAGTTTGTTGTACGGTATTGCTCTCATTTGCATCTCGTTTTGAAACTTGAATGGCGTCATACGCCGACACCACCGCAGAGTTGCGTAGGACTACATCAAGTTTCTGGACGAAATAAGAGATGTCAAAAAACGAAATTGGAACTGTTGATGAAATGAACTAGTTTTACTTTTTTTATTTGACGGTACTTCGGTAAAATGTTATTAAGACAAGACAGAATCGTTTAAAATGTTTATGGATCAATAAAACTGTTGTAATGTGAAACAAAAACTAAATAATCTGTTTTTACAAACTTTTGCAAAGTTTCAAAGCAGACAAAACAATGTCTTTCACCGACGATGCAGAATAATTAAACAGATATAAACAAATCGGTCTTCGTCCACTGTTTACTAAAGAGACATACAAAGCTCGTTTCAAAGGTAAATTTATTCTAAACAGAAGCTTTGGCCACGAGTGCCGCACGTTAAGATGAGTCAGAGACCTTTTCACCTGGTGGCGGCAGCCATTGTTTATTCTGGACGCAAACACGTCCCTAAGTTAGTTTTCCCTCACATTTTCGTTGGTGACTCTAAAAAAAGTTTAAACGCTCTCTTTGCATATTCATAACCCGTTTTATGAATTATGAATGTTTAGAATATATTATAATTTCTCGCTTTTTACTGGACTAGTCACTTTGTATAGAAACTTGTTTCTTTTGAATATTTCACTATTGGTGTTTTCAAATTCTCCAATTCGTTAAGAGCGTTGAAACTTTAAGTTTATTAAAACGCGACACCAGGAGGCAGTCAATCTTAATCAATCTTTTTGATGAGAACTTTCCATCATATAAGAATCTTAAAACTTTACGCTAATGATCTCCTAAAATATGATTGCTAATTTTGAACGAACTTGATTCTTACAAGAAAGCTTTCTCCGCCACCGTTAAAGTTATACAATAAGCATAACTGTAAACATCCGTTCTTACCTCTGCTTAGGCAATTCCGTTAAAATTCCGGCACACTGCTTTGAAGATACACTAACACTTATTGGATTTTAGCGAGTCGATCGAGCGTCGGATCCCCGCACCGTTATTCACGTCATATGTGTGTCAAATAACGAGAAAAATTCTCACAATCTCCGTGGGCACTTATGTAGGGAGCAGTGGAGCACAATCACTAGCACAAAGGTTTAATTCACTGGATCACTGTAATGTGGGGTATTTGGGTGGTTGGTGCAGGGAGTGCACAGTGTGTTGCGCGCGCGGCGTTGCGCGTGGGGTCGTGTTCGCGCGTACTGGGTCAGCGCAAGCGTCGGTCGTGCGCCCGCCTCTCACTCGCGTTGGCGACTGGCGCGAGCCGCCTTCACCTTCGCCGCGCTCGCCCGTTTCGCAACCTCAGCGGTTTCCTTGCAGATATCTTGTTGCATGGCAACTGTTCAGAACGATGTGACGCCGCAATAACAAACTCAATTTCGAACATATCGATTCTTTTCCAATATTTTTTGTGCCTCAACTTCTCGAGTGATGTGTCCCACTATCAAGTTGTAACATGCATTGTTGTGGGCGGTAAACAAGTTGGAGCGAAATGTAAACAAACAAACCGCCATTTGCCTGACGCCACACTGTAAATTGCTTTGTAAAGCATTTTAGTCATGCACATTCATACTGAACAGACTGCTGTTTGATCGAATTCATATTACAGTCGATGAAAGGTGCGTACAAAACTTGACCGAGCTTAAAGAGTATTGTCCGAGAATCGAACCCGGAACTAGAGAGTGCAGACAGATGCACAGGTCGAACCAAGTCAAACTGGTTGCATTGCTCTTGATCTTAACAAAGAATAGCCTCTCGAAACAAGTATTGGAATACCTAATGGTATTGATAATAAATTTTTACAAGAGAATTGAACCGAACGTGACTGAGGGAATGAACGTGGACTTTCTATCGATAACGAATTGATTATGTTACAATTCTTTGAAATAGCACATATCGATATATGGTGAAACGCTGATGAAATCGATACTGTATGAACAATTTACATTAGTGTCACAATTATTGTGATGTATCGGTTTTTGTTGTGTTCGGTGACGGATAGGCGTTGATATCTTTTGGTCGGCGGGCTGCGGGAGACACTAGTTTGTGTACTTAGTTGTCGAAATCAAATCACTTCCTATTAAATTTAATTTTTAATTTTTTTTTGCTCTTTTATAGTTTATTGATATTTTAGTTATTTAATTTATTAGTTTGTTAATCGGTGTAATGTATATAGTAGTTATTTAATTATTTAATTTTTTTTAAACTTTGCCCCACACTAGGCATTTCTCCTGTATCGTGGGTGCGTCTACAAACATTAAAACTCACATACACAAACAGCCAGACCCGGAACAACTATCTGTAGGCCGTACAAATATTTGTTCCGTACGGGGATCGAACGCGCGACACGTAGCGCAGCAGTCGCTCACTCAACCACTGCGCCAACCGTGCCGCCAAAAACAAAACCAAACAAATTAAAACCTTCATGAACTTCCTTCTATTATATTTGAAGTCTTTTTGGATTTAATTTCATGCATAAGTAAGTAACATACTACTTACATTAAGAGACATGCATAGAAGAGCAGTATTTAGGCACCAAAGATTAGGATCGATGAAAACTAAAATCGGTTCTATGATTCCCTTTGTTAAATTACTTTCAGCGTGCGTTTCGTATTCTCTATTTCAATTTTGTGTAGGTACTTTTACGTTTGTAGTCAATTTAATCTACCCGACCGTCATAATAATGTACCTATGTTAAACTACTTCCAACTATGTATTTCTAATAAATATGGATAATTTTAATGCACAGTTATTGGAGTCAATATTGGTTTAATGAGCTTTCTTTGCTACCATCATGTTTATGGAAATTCAATGACAAAATACCATAGAAAAGTTCTCATCTTCATATCATTACCATAAACCATGATTTCTCTTAATCAAACACTACTGTAGGTACTGTCTACATCATATGATTACCCAACTTGTCATCAAGTAGGTACGTACGAACTTTCAGTAAACAAAGTACAGGCAACGCGTGTCAGAAGTGACAAGAAACAATGAAAACCATCTAATTGCTATCTTTTTTTAAAGTTCCGTTACCAAATGGCAGAAACGTAACGTATACAGGGTGAAATTGAAGTCATGGGCATTATTTTAACCTGAGGCACTACTCACGATACTGAATCCATTAGGGCTATTAATACGCAAATCAAAAATATTATTACTTAATGCAAGTATGGAAAGAGTTCATGCACAATGAGTGACAACGCAGCGTACAGCGCAGCGGCGCGGTGGCGTACGGCGTAGTGTAGGTACCATAGGCAGCATTCGCTATCGCGAATAACGCGATATGCAACTTTTGATACTTTGCATGGTTTACTACACTTTTAAGGTTTTCCGTACTTGCATTAATAATATTTTTGATTTGCGTATTAATAGCCCTAATGGAATCAGTATCGTGAGTAGTGCCTTTTTTTTTTTTTTTTTTTTTTTTTTTCGGATGGGAAATCATCAAATGACTTCTTCCGCTCTGGGCGGAGCGGAAGGGAGTGTCACACTTGACTGACTAAAACCCATCCATGTTCCTTCTTAGCCCTTTGCGTTCCAGGGGCACGGTATCTCTTTCGAACAACCCGCAGCCCTGGCAGGCATCGGCCCTCTCGGACCCCTTCCGATTTGCTGACATCTCCTTGAGGCGCGCGTGGAACACGAACGCGCCGTCGGCACGGTCTGTCGTCATATGACGGACGGACGGTGAGCTAGCCCATTACTCACCGTCCACAGGCCCGCGCCTACGGTGGCCGGGGGCCACTGGTTGCCCCCCGACGCCCGGGGCGTCTCCCGCGGCGGCTGGGACGTGAGGTTCTCTCCCTCTCACGTTCCGCCACCTCCTTCGCTAGCATGACTGCTTCGCAGAAGGAGGCGACGGCTTCCCATTCCCTCTCGCTCCGGACCATGGATTGAACCAGGGCCGGACGCGAGAGGTCGCCGCCGCCAATCGCCGCTACGAGGACACGGCGGTGCTCAGCCCAAGCGGGGCATAGCTCCACAGTGTGCTCCACCGTGTCC
The DNA here is from genome assembly GCA_949152445.1 of Cerastis rubricosa. NCBI lineage: Eukaryota > Metazoa > Arthropoda > Insecta > Lepidoptera > Noctuidae > Cerastis > Cerastis rubricosa. The sequence continues at coordinate 6,809,210 of OX424542.1, read as the reverse complement.
TCCGGCCGATCCTCGCAGTGGTGACACCCGGGCGTTTCCTCCCGCCCGATTCGGTGCAGGAACCTCCCGAAACAACCGTGTCCGGTGAGGACCTGCGTCAGGCGGAAGGTGAGGGCGCCGTGGCGCCTCTCCAGCCACTCCTCAAAGAGGGGACTTATCGCCACTATTGTGGCGTGCCCTGCACGGGGTTGCGACAGTCGCTCCCTCCATGTCGCCATGAGATCGCGCCGGAGGTCTGTCCGCTGAGCGACAATTTGCCGCGGCAGCGGAGTTTCCCCCCGGCGTAGTGCCTCCGCGCGCCATTCGTGCAGGCACGCGAGGACTATCGCCTCCAGATCCCATGGCGGCAATCCGGCCAAGAGGCTCGCCGCCTCGCCGGAGATCGTGCGGTATCCCCGGATCAGCCTTACGGCTACCACCTTCTGGGGCGCGTTCAGGTAATGGGCGGCTCGCCGCCTCAGAGAACGCGCCCACACCGGGGCCCCGTAAAGGGCCATGGACCGCACGACCCCCGCGTAGAGCCTGCGGCAGGAGGCGTTTGGACCCCCCAGGTTGGGCAAGAGCCGCTTGAACGCAGCCCCTGCCCGTTCCAGTTTGGGGGCCAAACGTCGGAAATGCTCCACGAAGTTCCACCGGCTGTCGAGGACAAGCCCTAGGTACCTCAGCGTCGACTCGACGCCGATGGGAACCCCTCCTACCGTCAGTATGGATCCCGACGGTGGCGCATTCCGAGGCCCATGAAAGCACATGGCCTCGGACTTGTGCAATGCCACCTCGAGACCCAGTTGCCGGATTCTATCCACGACTATCGCAACCCCGCGTGTCATAAGTTCGGCCGCCGCCTCGTGCGACCTCCCTTGTGCCAGCACCAGCGTGTCGTCAGCGTAGCAGACTACACTGACACCGCTAGGGAGGTCGGCGCGCAGCACCCAGTCGTAGCCGATGTTCCACAAGGGCGGCCCCAGAACCGATCCCTGTGGGACACCGCACGACACCTCTCGCCGGTTCCATTCTCCGATGCGACCGGGGTAGATGACGGCCCTGTCCGTCAGGTAGTCCCCGACCACACGACGAAGGTAGGTCGGCACCCGGTGATACCGGAGTGCCTCCCCAATGCAGCTCCAGGGCATGGTGTTGAAGGCGTTGGCGATGTCAAGAGACACCGCCAAGACAACCCCACCCCTGGACACCGCATCCCCCGTCGTGAGAGCCCTCACGCGCATGATGGCGTCCACCGTCGAGCGCCCTCTGCGGAAACCAAATTGGTTCTCCGCAAGATCCGGCCCAATCCCCACAAGGTGCCCGGCGAGGCGGTTGGCAATGACTCTTTCAAAGAGCTTGCCCACCTCGTCGAGCAACACAATGGGCCGGTATGCGGACGGAGAGTCCGCAGGGCGCCCCGGCTTCCGGATGAGGACCAGCTTCCCCGTCTTCCAACGAAGCGGGAACTGGCCTCTCTCCAAGCATGCGCTTAAGAGCCCTTCCAGTCGGGGCCCGAGAGCCTCCGAGGCCAGGACCCAGGCTTTGCCAGGCAAGCCATCGGGTCCCGGGGCGGTATTTTTGGCTTTAAGCCTGCCTACCGCCGCTCTCAGGTCTACCCCGGTCACTTCCGGAATGTCGTCATCGTCCTCGATGTGGTCCGCTTCCGGCACCGCAAGCGGCGGAGCCATAGGCGGGGGAGGATGTTCCCCTCGCAGAGGGAACAGAGCGCTCACCACGTCCTCCACGAGCTGAGGGCGGAGACTCTGCGTCAGCGGGGGGGCCCAGGTGCGGAGTTTGTCCCGCACCATCTTGTAAGGGCGCCCCCACGGATCTCTGTCGAGAGTCTCCAGCATCTCCTCGCGGCCCAGGTCTCTGGCCCGCTGGACAGCCTCCTGGAGGGCGGTCTTCGCTGCTCTGTATCCCTCGTACAGCTCCGCCTCAATGGCTGCCGCATCCGGAGGGCGGATGCGGAGCCTGCGATGCCTGGCGTACGGGTGCCGCGCGGCGACGCACGCCTCGCGCAGAGACGTCAGCTCTCGCGACCACCAGTACACCTGACGCCGGGCGCTTCCTGGCCGAACTCGGGGCATTGCCACGTCGCAAATGTCGGACATGGCCTCCTGGAACCACCCTGCCTCGTTGTTGATGTCGGCAGGCCTGTTCGGTGATGACACCCAGGCCTGCACTATCGAGGCTTCCAGGAGGAGCTCCCGGTCCAGCTGCTTCAGCGCCCATCGCGGACCACTCGGGGCCTGTAGGACCGGCGCGCTTGAGTCTGGGGCAGAGACATCGAACCGGATGTACCGGTGGTCGGAATAGGTCTCCACCCCCTCCATGACGCGCCAGTCAATGACACGCGGTGACAGAGCGGGGCTAGCGAACGAGATGTCCACCACCGACTCGCCCCGCATCCGCACACACGTGGGGACAGAACCCCGATTTAGGACGACCAGGCCCACCTCCAGAGCCCAGTCCTCCACCATCCTACCCCGCACATCCGTGCAACGAGAACCCCAAGCCAAGTTTTTGGCATTGAAGTCCCCGAGCACAAGCACGGGGAGGGAATAGTTTCGGATGACGACACTCAACTCCATGAGGGAGTTGTGGAACTCGGCGAGAGTTCGGCTCGGGGAGAAGTAGACTCCCGCTACGACGATCTCCCCGAACCGTGCTGCTACGCAACCCCGACCCTTCCTGACACTCTCAAGGGTCGGGGTACCGGCGGCGGCCGACGAAATTATGGCCACTGAGCCGCTCAGGTCCTCCACCCAGTCTTCTCTGGGCGGGACAAAGTACGGCTCAGCGACCACGGCGACGTTAATCAACCACTCCGCCATGCTCTGGAGCAACAGATCCTGAGCACAGCGGCAGTGGTTGATGTTCGCCTGGAGAAGGCGTAATGGGGCCATTATTGGCACTCCATTTCAGCCCCCTCCCGGGCCCCCTGTGAGGGCCCCGCCACAGGTGTTGCGGCGATAGCACTGGCGGCAGCGGCGGAAGCGACAGTGCCAGTGGCTGCGGTGGTGGCGACGGTGGAGGCGGTGGCTGGAGGCCTCCCCTTGCCCCTGGTCCTGGTGGGTGGTGCGCAGGCCCTGCCCCCTGCCCGGTGATCGGCCGGTTTGCCCGCCGCCGCACATGCAGAGCAGTGCGGCGCGGCGGAGCAAGCCGCGGCCATGTGACCGGGCTGACCGCATCGGAAGCAGACGCCGCTGCGGTCGACCTCCGAGGTGCACCGACAACTCACGTGTTGCTCCACTAGGCACCGGTAACACCTCAGAGGCCGGGGTTCCAGCAGCTTCACCTGCGCCGACACCCAGCCCACCAGAAGCCTTCCAGCCTCCACTATTGTTCGCGCCGCCGTCACGGGGCAGCTTACCATAATGGTTCGCATGCCCGAGTGGTCCGGACGTAGGGTGCCTGCCCTGACCTGCTCGGCAGGGCACCCACCGGTCCTGGTGACGGCGGCGACCACCTCTTCCTGGGTCACAGAGTCGTCCAGACCCAGGATGCGCAGGTCTGCGCATCTGACGGGCCTGGACACTCGGGCCTCGTCCGCATCTAGGGACGCTCTAAGCTTTTCAGCCAGAGCGTCAGCGGACGGGCCGCTATTTGCACCAGGGATCTCCAGCGCTCGAGCCCCTGTTGCGGTGACTTTAAGCCGGAGTCCCCCAGTGATCCCGAGCTCTGCGAGATCCACCGTCGCTTTCGCCTTCGAGAGCACGTCGCGGTAGGATACGCCCCTCTTTTCCGCATCCGGCTGTAGCGTAATCACTACAGCTGCGGTCTTCGGGGCGCGGAGTCTAGCCGCGACGCTTCTGGTCTTGTGCCGGCGCCTCCTCTCCTCGTTTCGGGCTTTTTTGGCCGCCTTTCGCCCCTTCCTCCTTTCTCCGACCACCTGCCACTCGGTTTCGGCCATGGCTGGCGGGGGAGGCGGCGGCGGTGGCTGCGGCTGGCTTGCTGCTGGCGGAGGCGCCGTCGCTGCCTGGGGAGCCGCCTTGCCCTTCTTTTGGGCCGCTGTCGGCTTTGGCGGAGCCGACTTTCCGGGGCCCGGCCTAGTCCTGCCGGAGGGCTGAGACTGCCCTGTCCCTGACGCAGCCGCAGCAGCCGCATATGAGGCCGCCTTCGGGCCCGAGACCACCCTCGGGCCCGGGACCGCATTCGGGCCCGAGCTTGCCCCCGGGCCCGGGGCCGCCTTGTTTGCCGCTAGGGGGGGGCGCAGGACAATGCCCTCCAAGACGGAAAACCGCGCCTGGAAGGCAGCCAGCTCCTTCCGAACCAGGTTCAGGACCTGGTTCTCCACAGACGCGGGCTGGCTCTGCCGCTGCTGGGGCACCTCGCGGGAGCCGGACTCTCGCAGACCACTCAGGTCTGCCCGGAGCTTCAGATTCTCCTCGCGGAGAAGCTCCGTTGCGGCCGTCAGGCGGGCGACCTCCGCCCGCAGTTTGGCCACTTCGCCTGGTGGAGGATAACTTGCCTCCACCGCCGCCATGATGGAGGCGGAAGCCGCAGGTATGGCCCCGAGTTTTGAAGAAGTCAGTTTCTTCAAGGCCACGACCCTTATCGCAGCTTCCACCTCCTTTTGAAACTTGGCCTTACGCTCCACATCGGAGCCGCCAACTTCACCTGCCACGTCATCACAGGTGCCCACACGAGCCTGCCCGCGACCGGCCACCCCCGATCTCTCGGAGAGCCCCCTCCCCGTGCCCCTTATTCCACCACGCCTGCTGGTGGAAATTTTAGGGGCCGAGGCAAGCTCCCCTTCGGAAGACGACTCGCGGTCGCCTTCCGGTCTGGACCACTTGCGTTCCTCCGCAGCAGCCCCAGTCCTCTCGACGCGGGAGCTCTCAGAGCATCCCGCGCTCACCTCACTGGATGCGGCGTCGGACTCCGACCCCGCATCCCTCCTCTCCCTCTCTACGCCTCCATCGGCTAAGTTTTTATTTTTTAATTTTACCATTTTGGTCCCACGAGTGTGGGGGAAATAAGAGGTCCATCCGGGCAGTGCCCCCTGTACCCGGATAAGCCTTGGACATTTATAACCCGCCAGAGGGTCGGCTGGTACTCTGGCGGGGGTCGCACTAAAGACTGATTGTTCCATGGGAACACCCGTCAGCCATACATCCCCTCACGGTGCGCCGCCGCTTGAGATTCGGGGTAGCTTTTTATAGAGGTTTTCTACCTCGCGGTCCAGGCGGTTAAGCCAAGACCCTCGGTCCCGATCGAAGCCGCGAGACGTGATCCACGACACTCCGATGATGGGATTACGAGAACGACGGGGACAGAGAAGGACTGCGTCCCTCGCTGTCTGCTCGGAGGCAGGGTGAGTGCACTCCGAGCCCGCCCTTGCTCCTCCGCTGTGCCCTCTGCTTTTCAGAGGGTCACGCGGAGAAACGCCGCGTTGGTCCAAGGACCCCACCACGTCAGAATATTCGCCACCGGCAGTGACATTCCCCGGAGAATGGGAATCTCTTCCCACTCCTCGGGGAAGGACACTGCCGGCGCCCAGGGTGCACCGTCCCAACAGCCACTGTTCCCTCCAGACGTATCGAGAGGGACCAGCGCCATCAGGCTCTCGAGGAGGTTTTCTGACCCAGCACCCCATCGTGAGTAGTGCCTTAGGTTAAAATAATGCCCATGACTTTAATTTCACCCTGTATAACTGTGTGAGATGTCTATCGGAACATACCTCTCGGAGAGGAGATAAAACTGAAAAAAAATGTTTTGTAGAACGTAAAATAAGTTTCAACAAAAATCGTTTTGAAAAAGATTTGATATATGAGCATTTGAGCTATAGGACTTCGTGAAACTGCAGGAGTACTTTGCTTTTCATTAACATACTATGTAAAATAAATTTAATTTTGGTGTTGGGTTTAAAATGAACCCTTTCTGTGCGAAAATGCCTTTAAAAAGATATTAAATAACAGTCAAAAACCCAGTGTTTTTTATTCTCGTTAAACTAAGCTTGCTCTTTGGTTGTTGCTATCAAAAGTAATTATTTTACTTCTGAGAAAACGAACGTACGAACAAACAGGCTGTCAAAGACAAGTAGTTGACATGGAAGTGCAGTCGACTGTACAAGGTAATCAGACAAAAACTTGTCTGACCTGACAACGGATACATTAGACAGAAAATTATACCTTGGACAGTGGATGGGATTAAATAAGTGTTTTATGTAATACGAATATAATAATAATATTAAAAGAGGAAAGATTTGTTTGTTTGTTTCTTACAATTTAACTCAAAAACTACTGAACCGATTTTAAAAATCCTTTACCATTAGAAAACATACGCAACATTTTCATCGAGTAACATACGCGATAATTGTGATATATCACAATTATCGCGGACGAAGTCGCGGGCGAAGTGCTGGTGTAATATATGTTTTGTTTGTTTGTTTAGGGGCGAACAATAATTGTAAATAATAAATGGTATAGAAACTTTTTATTCATGAAAATAAGCCATTTATAAAAAAAAAAAATGAGTAGATAGCTGGTTGATATTTTTTATCGATAATCGATACGAGTCATTTACTTCAACAATATGTTCTACGTTTTAAGGGAAGAATGTTTTTAAAGAAGATGATTTTTATTTCATATAGCTGTTTGTTATCTATACGAAATGACGTCTAACAGGGGAGAATGGGACAACGGTAGGAAGATTATGATGATAGCTGATTGATAGCTAGGTTAGAAACGCCCTATTTTCAAAACAAGCCAAGTTTATTTATTAAAGCTATGATTTTTTGCCTCCTTGATTTTCATTTTCTTCACTTCAGAGTCAAGCATCAGTTTTATTCTGTACGGGACCTACTAATAATCTCCTGAAAATTATCAATTCATAGCATAAACTGTTTTTAAGTAGTAGTCCTTTCATATAAGACCTTACATGGCAACTAAGTAGGAAATTCCTTTTAGATACAAAAACGTTTTATAAGTCAAGTATCTATTTACAAAGTAAAATTATACCTACTTCGACTACTTAGAGCTGTTTGTAGGTATTTAGAATACCCGCAACTGGTTCTTTTATGGGAGTATAACTATGTACTTTATAATTATAACCAATGTGTTCAACACTTTATTTCATTGATATTTAATTTTTTGCATTGAAATAGGCCAATTCAATAACCTCCTTATTGCATCGGACTTGAATAAAACTGGAGTACACTATTAGATACACGGTACACCTCTGCCGAATCCTTCGCAGATTACAGGCGTGATGTTATGTTTTATGTGTCAATTTAATAATAAATTCAATCAATTGGTTTACATTGCTAATCTCGCAGGCCTTATCATCTAAACATCAATTCGAAATTCATACAATTCGCAGTGTGCCGTATTTCACTTTTTAAAAACTAATGTCAGATTCGAATTGGGTGCGTTCACATGAATGATTTCGGTGACAGCTTTTTATTGCAAATTGCAATACAGTTGCAAAGAGCAAAATGAAGGCAATATCAATATATAATGCATTACAAAGATAATTGGTTTGAAGGAAATTAATTGGTTGCAAAAGCTGAAGTCTCCAATAGGAGTTGAGAAATATTGGTTGCAACTATTGTCACAACAAGCGGAGTCATAGGTCGACTGTTCAAGTTGACAAGCAACTAGTACTGAATTACTTTCCAACTGCATAAGTACTTGAACAGCCAGTAAACGATAACATTGTAAATGCATTGCTGTTATGCTATCGCAGCAATTGTGTTCTTGCACAACATGAAACCACGGAGGTAGCATAATTTAGTACTAATGGAGTATCTGATAATGCCTTATTTAGGTTTAAATGTCCTCGTCTGTTCTCCAGCCCATATTATTTCATTACCTATTACGTAAACTGGAGATGCGGTGGTCTGTGCGGGGTATAAAAGATTATGTATATTTCTACCTATATAGATAGATATATATATCATTTATTCAGTGCACACAAACGACATAGCACTACACACAGAAGCACAATTAATTATTTTTATTATATACCTACAGTCTGACGACGTCGCACAAGTAGAGAAGCTTTGGGACAAAATGAAATCCTGTCAACGACTCGAAGAGGAAAACCAGTACAGTGAATGGAACGGTTAAGGCAACAGATAGAACCCGATGACCCCACCAGCCTCCTTCAAGAGAACTGTAGGGAAACCAGCACCGTCCGTAAATACAAATATAGACCGCGTCCAGCCTGTCCCTAGCTGCCATCCCCTCAATGACGCACTAAGCAGAGGTCTGAACCCCTCTAGGGGGCCCTTAGCGAGCGGTCATTAAAATTTGTAGCTTTGTATTATAAGCCTTGGCTGGGGGCCTTAAATTTATTTTATGTCACCACAGGATAGTCCTGTTCAGCAGTGTTGCAACCTTATAGGGTTGAAATTCGAGTGGCCACGTCAAAAAATATAAATAAGGCAACTGTTTACGAGAAGCCATTCCTTTAACAAGCGTGTAGGTATTGGTGATGGTATCATATGCGGCTATTTGGAAAAATTGTGTACATTTCCGGTCTTCATATGAAAGATGATGCTTTAACTATAGCAGAACCAATCTTACTATAACTTACATAAACAGTAGAAAACGCAGTAATATTATATTTAGATGAGTCACAATTATTGAGACATTAGAATCGGAAACGTGATGAAATAATAAACATGATAGTAAAGTAACAACCTCTGATAACACGCCATAGATGATAGAAGTCACGCAAACGCAATTCAGAGAAACCTCGTTACCGGCCAATTATGAGGGTAGATGAATATTATGTTAAATGTATTACTGAGATTTCACTTTATCGTAATCAGTTTAGTATTTCCCTGATTTATTCAAGTAGGCTTTTAGAACAACACATTTTTTTTTTCACAATTCATAACAAAATTTTAAAAAATTACAATATGCAGCTTATTCTTCCTTGTTGGTCTAGTGGTTGCAAGCTCGACTGCTGAGCGTAAGATCCTAGGTTCGATACCCGGGTCGGGAAAAATGGTATTGGGTTTTCCCATCAGGAATTTCTCTGTAGCAGCCACGGAGTCTGGATTTGTGCCCCGTTAATGGCAATAGGCTTGCGCCTTCAAATCTGCCGCAAAATGCGGCTGCAGCGCTGCCGCCGCGCTGCTTTGAAAATCCATATTAACTAAAAAACGCGCGACTGCAGCGCTATCATTCATCATTCATCGATCGACTAGTGACGATGCGATACGATAGTAATTCGTAGAATTGTTTTCTTGATAATCATAAGTAATTTTGAAATTTTTGGTTACAGTAGCCTTTCACTTTATGAAATTCAGTTCGTTGACTTATTAAATACAAAATAACGCAACGTTTTCATAGGTTTCAATTTTTTTCTTTTTCCAAAATCATTTTGGTTTTAATAGTAACACTAACAGCAGTGTTTCGTCGTCAGCAGAGGCCATGGTGAAACTAAATGTACAACACTATGACGCTCGAACCTAGCGGTTGCAGCGCGGTGGCAGCGGCGCAGCCGCGCTGCCACCGCGCGGCTCTTTGCGGCTAATTTGAAGGCGCCTTTATCATAACTGGCGAACTGTGGGCGTACTATTAGGTACACATCTGCCATCCCTGTCGGGGATTACAGGCGTGATGTTATGTATGTATGAATACTCGCACTGAGCTAAATTAATTGATAGCAGTTTTAAGACATTCGAGCTACTGACGACATATCACAAATATTGGCTAATATCGATTTCACGTTTCTATGCAAATTCAGAAGTGCATTTTTATACCCCTATTTCATTTCTTGCTTACTTTCTTATTACAAGCATTTGACTGCAACATTCGTTCGCGTGATCTATTTGATTTACAACCCCGTTTCCGGAGTGAACTATTTTTCATTGACCTCTGAACTAATTTCAAGTTCATTCGCTGCGTGATTGAGTTACAAACATTCATTCAAACTTCCGCATTCATGTTGATTTATTTTAATGGAATGTCTGTTTAGGCTAGGCACATCATATTTTTGTGAAAATTTGTTTTGGGGTGTCCAATGTAAGTAAGCTACGCTAAGCCGTAGATGATCAAATTAATCAGTACCGTTACCCTGCAAGGCCGCAAATCAAAACAAACAGCTTTCGGAATATTTTTAAAAGATTATGATTAAACAAGGTGTTGTTTTGCATCTTCGTGAAAATTCAGGAGGTTGTCACAAAAGCCATACATAATCAAATGAAATTACCGTACTTAGTTAATTATTAATAAACAATGTTTTTTTTTGTTTGTTTCAGTTTGTCAGTATTTCAGAATAATAATCAATCAATCAAAATATTTTATTTTACATAGGCCTATATGGGCACTTATAAAACGTCGACAAAAGATGCACGGTTCGGGTTGGTCGTTTCCTATGGAGAAGAACCGGCAAGAAACTCCATGGTTACTCTTTTAAAATCATTTGGTTTTACAATATTTGAGTGTTACAGCGTTAGTACATAACTAATATAAATTTTTCATCCCCTAAACCTCGTTATGGGGATAACTTGGTTTAGGGAATGAGAAATTATCGAATAAACGTTTGAGATTGTTTATATGTGTGAAAGCGCGGTTATAGGGCGAGGGTCAGACGGACTGTTGAAAACACGGGTACTTCATACTTACCGATTGCCGTAAAAAAACAAACAAAAAATAAATATCTCATCATTATTTTATTATGATTCGTCGAGAATTATTATTCATTAGCATAGTTACCTCCTTGAATTTGACGAGGATGCAAAACAACGCCTTGTATGACTGCCTCGCAAAGGTTACTGCTGAGTTCAAACATTCCTAGGCTACGCAAAGTGTTATTGGGGTTTAATATCAGGTATTCCTTATCCGTAGCCCGGAATCTTGATTTGCGCCCGATCGATGTCAATATTCTTGCCTCTTAGAACATTGGACTTTAACATCATCATCTGCCTTTTTCCAAACTATCTTTGGGTCGAGTTCCTGTTTAACCGGATGCAGCTGAGTACCAGTATTTTACATGAAGCGACTGTCTATCTGACCTCCACAACCCAGTAACTGGATAATACGATACCCCTTAGTACCCCCCTCCTTATACCCCTTAGTAAGATTGAATGTCAGACTTTTGGCTTCTGATTGCTCGTAACGACTGTTAAAGATCTACAAATGACAGCCAGGACCAACGGCTTAACGTGCTTTGCGAGGCACGGAGGAAACTCTGTATGTGATGATGGTCACCCATCCACGGACTAACCTCGGCAAGCTCGGCTTAACCTTAAACATCGACACGTGACTTAAACATACCTGAATAATTGTGTATGCATCATTGAAACATCACGGCCTGACTCTTCGAGAAAACACAGGTATGGTGTTATGTATTTTTAAAGAGTTAACTGCAGAGAACCATCTTCTTTAAGTATGTTATGAACTTGACGCACAATCTCCGAAAACTTGGACTTCACCAACCTAAAGCAAATTGCCCGCTAGTACAGTTGGCTCAGATCAAATAATGCGTAATTGACTCCAGTCAATATTGTGTAAAAAGCTGAAAAATTAAAAAAAGCCGTAATAGAATAACTACATGACAAGTGATAGTCAGTCGTGAGCGATTTGTCGCAGATTAGTTTTTGTTGTCGCACGTTCCGTCTGAAACGAAAATCGTGTCTTATGATAATTAAAAATAGACCTAGCTACTTCCGCGTATACAGGTAGGTATACCTAGAAGTATATGTAAAGGAAATAGGTAGGTAGGTAAGATAGACAGATATTTAAAGAATGTGTGAATGGGATTTGAAGCCTCGGAGGCAGATAACGTGCCAGGAAAATAATTGAGACCTGCATTTTGTTTGTAATTTATACCGCCTCTGTTATGCGGTTCGGAAACTTCTGTCTTTTCAAAGGGAGCGCAAATTGGTATATATCATTGTGGAAGGGCTGTCCAAAATGGCGACTGTAAAGTTCACGGTCTACTTTTGTACATTATCTATTAGTATCACCAAATGTGATACCAACTAATACTATACCAACAACATAAACGAAAATTAAATTTAAAAAGAAAATATAATCCATTTTCCCAATGATTAGTATTCGATGTTTGTCATATTCCATTTACCGAACAACGGAATTCCTCCCAAAAAAGAACTATGGCAAGATTGGATAATCAAATTTTCTTTCACATTATTCCACTTCTAATTCGATAGCAACATTTCTATCGATTTCCAATCCATGTAGGCCGCATGTTCTCGTACATTTGCAATATTTCATGTGGTCCGCCACGGTACGCGGCGGGCACAGACTCAGCCGGTACGTCATTGTGTGTATGTGGGTCGATCGTAACAGACGATAGGCACGAACAGAGCTCGTCAACGCATCCGCCACCGGACGAGCGTTGCTCTTTTGTGTGCGGTTACGTTGTTTGATACGGCACGATTTTTTTGTGTTTGGCATTTGTTACGAGACTTGTGCAACGGCCAGGGATCCAAGGCTGCTAATGAAATTGTGTCATAATGACATAATCACACATAATTGGGGACTTTCACAGTTTTGGTAATCCTACTAATATATATCGGCGCAACTACAACAATTCGTCTAGAAAAACCTAGAATAACTAAGTTTAATCATTTAATTGTCCTAAAAATTAGTTTAAAAACCATAAGTTAATTACTTTGAATTTATTACGATGTAAAATGAATGTCATCATTGTAATTTCAATACTTAACCTAAAATTAAACGTGCACGTACGTCGAGCCCTATAAATACGGCCGCACTGTAGGCGAACGAGTCAGTCTTGCTTGAGCCGCCGAACTGTACGGATCTATGTAAATAAGTTGTTACGCTGTCGGTTGAATAAACGAGTCATACAGTGTACTTGTGGTGTTTTACTTGGAAGATCGAAGATGAGTGATCACCCTGAACATAGTCAGTGACGTCAGCTATGCTGACGTCACGCTTTTTAAAAACGGAACGGAGACATTTTCTTCGTCATCAGAAGTGGGATCGCAAGAGATTTCTACTCAAGCCACTTCCTCATCAGCTCGTTTACCACCTGAGCAACTGGAACCAGCCAACATTCGGCGTCAGGAGCCTGGACTGGTCTCCAATACATCAATGGAAGCCATGAATCAATCAAGACCGCATACATACCCTGATCAAGGAATGCGGATGGACGGAATACCACCACAATTCCTTATGCAGATGATGGAAATGATGCAGAGAATGTCAGAGCGTTTGTGTGCTCCGCCTACCGAATCAATAATAAGGATCAAAGGCATTTACCTGCCATCTTTCGACCCGGATACTCATGTCGGAGTACGTGAGTGGTGTCAACATATTGATAGTGGCCATTGAGGCATATAAGTTGAGTGATTTCGACGTTCGTATGAAAGTCTGCAGTCTGCTGAAGGGACGTGCGAAAATGTGGATCGATGATTGGATGGTGACCAGTAGTACCTGGGAAGAGTTACGAAAGAACATCATCACCACATTTGAACCTGAGAACAGATACTCCCGAGACATTGTTATGTACAGGGTGAAAATAATTCATCAGAATAAAACCGTCTACGAGAATCCACAAAAATCGACGAGAACCAACGAGGCTGGTGCAGAGCGCGCACCGCCTGTCAGTGTGGCCGTATCGGAATCGGAAAACCGTAATTCATCAGAATAAAACCGTAAGTAACTTAATTCAAATATTCTAAATATCCCTCCGAGAACTCTACGAGAACCTCCGAGAACTCTACGAGAACCTCCGAGAACTCTACGAGAACCTCCGAGAACTCTACGAGAACCTCCGAGAACTCTACGAGAACCTCCGAGAACCCTTTAATAAAATCTCCGAGAACCTACAAACCTTATCAGAATCGATATTCTCAAAAGACAAAACAACGCAAGTTGTTTACAGATGTACTACTCAGAGGAAGTTTTGTTTCTATTCTTTCAGGTCTACGAGAATCCACAAAAATCGACGAGAACCAACGAGGCTGGTGCAGAGCGCGCACCGCCTGTCAGTATGGCCGTATCGGCGCAACTACAACAATTCGTCTAGAAAAACCTAGAATAACTAAGTTTAATCATTTAATTGTCCTAAAAATTAGTTTAAAAACCATAAGTTAATTACTTTGAATTTATTACGATGTAAAATGAATGTCATCATTGTAATTTCAATACTTAACCTAAAATTAAACGTGCACGTACGTCGAGCCCTATAAATACGGCCGCACTGTAGGCGAACGAGTCAGTGGATTGGCTTGTGGCCTCTCCACCGCTGATCAGTTTTTAGTGCGCCGCGTTCCTTTGGCCGTCATCGCTCGTGCAGGCTCCCGTGGCCGCCAGCGAAGTCCCCTGCGCCACCTCTGGCGCAGGGCGGTGATTGGTCGACGACCCAAAATTTGTTAAAAAAATCGAGGGTAGACACTACAAATTGTTTATAGCGGTACCGCCCGAACCGAGTTTTTGTTTTTAAATTACGGTAAGGTGCCCGTTGGGTACCCATGGGCACCTAGTGCCTGTGAGTTCACAGCGGGTACCCCCGAGCTGCCCGGTGCAGTTGCACCGTAGCGGTTGCGGTCGGCCACACCCACATAATGCCGAAGAAATCGCCGCCTCAACCTAACCCCATGGGGGAACGGACGTCGTCGCTACCGTCCATCAGGAGCCCGACGCCCGAAGCTACATCCGCTGCCGTCACAGGCGCAGAGGGAAGAAGGCCGTTCCCGGCCTCGCCGCCTTCTCCGATGCCGCGACGCAGCCCTGGAGTCATAATAACACCGCCATCCGTACGCGCACCGGCGGTACCAGTCCGACCGCCGGCGTTTCGCCCCGTGCCGACACAGGCCCCGGGCCCACCCGGGTCCAGCAGCCGCGCGCCCGCTGTTCGCGCTGTCGCCCCCGCCCTGCGTCCCGTCACGCAGGGGGATAGGGCGACCGCGACACACGCGGCCCGCGTCGCAAGTACGCGCCCCGCGCGTCCCACGACTGCCGACGACAACTCGGCCGTGCCCGTCGCGTCGCGCCCCGCTGCGCGCCCACCCACGCACGCACGACCCGCCGCCACTGCCGCCGCCGCTCCCAGAGCCGGGCGCGCCGCATCGCCCGCACCCCGCCGCATGTTGGCAGGCTCAGCCGCCGCAACGACGAGCTCGCAGGGACTGATGTCGCCGCCCCCGCCGCGCAACGCTGCACAAGACTCGCCCGCACCCATGTCGCCTTGCTTCTCTAGGGATGGCAGCGACATGGACGATGAAGATTCTGAGGTAGGTGCCCCTACCTCCCTTAATAAGACACCCGACGACACAGTGGCGTTCGGGTACGAGTTCTCGCTCGAGACCCGTGCCCAGCGCCGCCCACGAAGCTCGGACGACGAGGCCGCCGAAGAGGCAAAGCGCATCTGCCCCGACTCCCCGCTCCCACAGCGTGAACCGCGTGGTAGAGCCGGGGTCGGGTCACCGACGTTCGCCGAGGCGGCCCGCCGCTCGCCCACCGGACTTGACTCAGTACGTGGACACACCGGACGCGACTCGGCTACTACGGACCCTAGTACGACAGCCGCCGCCGCAGCCCCTGCTCAAGGCACGAGCGCGGACGCAGCTGCCAGGAAGAGGGAACGAGATCGGCCACGCTACCCTCCGCTGGTGGTGGAGAAGATGCCGAATTGGGCCCTTCACTTTAGGGCCGTGAGGGCCAAACTGGGCCATCCTCCCAATGCTCGTCCTTATCAGGGCGGAATCCGTTTCATGCCTGAAACGGAGGACGAGTATCGGGTGGTCCAGAGGTACCTCACGGACCTGGAAAAGTCGGAGGGCCTAAGCTGGTTTTCGTATTCGTTACCAGCGGAGCGTAGCCTCAAGGTGGCCATACGGGGGCTGCCAGCCGACACCGACCCTGCCGACATCGAGGAGGAGTTGAGGGCGCTAGGATTTCAGCCGGAGTACGTTCGCAATATCAAAGCGCGCGGCGGACGACCCGGCTGCCTATTCTACGTTGTCCTCAAGAGGCAGCCAGACTTAAGGGCCATTTACGACATCTCCGTGCTCCTGTGCATGAGGGGTGTCCGTATTGATGCCTGGCGGAGCAAGAAAGGGCCCGCCCAGTGCCATCGGTGCCAGCAATTTAGACACAGCTCGCACCAATGTCACCGCCCGCTCGCATGCGTGCGCTGTGGACAAGACCACGCAGCCCGAGACTGCCCACGCCCACGGACAGAGACACCCACCTGCGTAAACTGCGCAGGTGACCATCCGGCGTCCAGCAGCGGGTGCCCTGTGTTCCGGAGAGAACTTCGGAACAAGCGAGCGGGCACTGTCGCCATGACGCAGCAGCGTCGTGATAAGGCCACACTGGAGCCCAACGCAGAGGACCACGAGGCCCCAAGCGCGTCGCTTATGGCGACAGCAAACGGGCCCAAAAACAAAGAAGACGCTCCCGCCTCGAGGCGGAGGAAGAGGCCGCGCGGGAAGAAGAGTAAGAAGGGAAAGAAAAATTCTTCTCGCCTTGCGCAGTCAGACGCGCCATCCTTAAAACGAAGTTGAAGAAGGCACCCGGGGCTGACGGTGTGACCAACGCAGCGCTGCGCCACCTGCCCTACCGCACGGTAGCGGCGCTGGCGCGCCTGTACACGGGCATACTGCGCACGGGCGCCTTCCCTAACTCGTGGAAGGAAGGGCGCGTCATAATGCTGCCCAAGGCGAACAAGAATGTGCTGAAGCCGGAGAGCTATCGGCCCATTACGCTTCTCTCTACTACCTCCAAGGTGTTTGAGCAACTCCTGCTGCGACACCTGAACAAACACTTCACCCCACGAGCTGAGCAGTTCGGGTTTCGGTCCGAACACTCAACGACGCTCCAGTTGTCGAGGGTGCTGCATCTGCTCGCCGCAGCTCTTAACAAGAAAGAGCAAGCAGTAGCAGTATTCCTCGACATGGAAAAGGCGTTTGATCGGGTCTGGCATGCCGGCTTGTTGTACAAGATGGCACAGGCCGGCACGCCCCGTCGCTTGGTAAGGGTGGTTTCCTCCTTTCTGTGTAACAGGACTTTCAGGGTGGTGGTCGACGGAGCGCTATCGGGCGCCCGCTCGATAGCCGCAGGAGTGCCGCAAGGTAGCTGCGTCTCTCCGCACTGTTACTCATGTTACACCGACGACATCCCTACTACACCTGACACCACGCTCGCGCTGTACGCCGACGACGCCGCATACATAGCGACTTCGCTTAACGCGCGGCACGCGGCAGTCAAGATGCAGCGCGTGCTAGACCTTCTCCCAGACTGGTTGTCCAAGTGGAGGTTGTCGGTGAACGTGGGTAAGACGCAGGCGCTGGTAACCGGCGGCACGCAGAAGCTCCCACCACCCCTAACACTACAAGGAGTCGACGTCACGTGGTCGCCCCGGGCCAAGTACCTGGGTGTCACCATTGACCGTCGGCTATCCATGGTGAGTCACGTCCGTAGCACAATCGCGAAATGTAGAAATGCCCGCTTCCTGCTTCGTCCAGTGCTCTCGTCTCGCCTCCCGCTGCGTGCCAAGCTGGGCGTGTACAAAACGTACATTCGCCCTCTCATCACGTACGCCGCCCCAGCGTGGCTCGCCCTCACGAGCGAGACCACAAAGAAGTCTCTCCGCGCGCAGCAAAGCCTTGCGCTGCGGGCCATCGTCGCCGCACCTCGCTTCGTGAGGAACGCCACCATACAGCGGGACATGAAGATTGAGAGCCTGGACGACTTCTGTAGCCGCCTCGCGTCCAACATGTTCACGCGTGCCGATGCCTCTGCCTGGCCCCATCTGTCGCAGATAGCGCCGTGGCACACGCGCCCGCCTGACGCGGGGCGCGCCGGGCGCGCACGTCGCCTACCGCGCGACCTAGTGCCTGCGGACGTGACTTCCCCCCCCCCGGACTGACTCCCCCGGGTAGGTCGTACCAGTCTACACGCGACCTACCCAAACAATACGACTCCACACACATAAAATACATTCGATGCACGTCGCGTTCTAAGTTAATATAGGCGCGACGCGCACCGAACAGACAACCTTTACTCAACATTCATCCTAACTCACGCGACGAAGGAGCGGCGCGGGCCAGCTATTCGTTCGCTTACATGAGCGGCGTTACACAGTACATTGCCGCTCAAATTCATACACTACGGCCTCTAGTCTGGAGCGCGATCGGCTAGCTCTGAAAGCGTCTGCAGACGGGGGCCAACATCCTCAGCGGTAGGATGCGCCAACAAAGTCACCTCTGTCGCTGGTCGTCATCCGCTGGGCCTCCTCCGGGCAACCGGAGGTCTCACCTGGCGGTGACAGACCGCCGAGGTGGCGTGAAGAAAGCGGCGCTCGCTACGGTAAAGTTTCACCGTAGCTAAGCGCGCAGCGCCCAGCGCCGCTGGCGCCTCCTACCGGACAAAATGACAACTACACACTGGCGAGTCGCGCACTTTACACGCGCTCGCCCCCACCGAGCCTATACAGGCAACCAGAGGAGGTGCCCGTCTTTACGGGCACAGTATTCATTCCGCGGGGAAAGGGTAGTACCCATATCCCGCCAGCCGCGCCCCTCTACGGGGGCGTAGCGATTTCTCGCGAGGCGAACGAGTCAGTCTTGCTTGAGCCGCCGAACTGTACGGATCTATGTAAATAAGTTGTTACGCTGTCGGTTGAATAAACGAGTCATACAGTGTACTTGTGGTGTTTTACTTGGAAGATCGAAGATGAGTGATCACCCTGAACATAGTCAGTGACGTCAGCTATGCTGACGTCACGCTTTTTAAAAACGGAACGGAGACATTTTCTCCGTCATATATAATAAGCTGGATATTCGTTACTCTTTCACGCAAAAACTAATGACCGGATTTGAATGAAGTTTGGCACACAGACAGTTCAGAACCTGAATTGACACATAGGTAACTTTTATCCGGGTAGTATGATCCCGTGGAACAATTACCGATCTTCACACGGGCGAAGCCGCGGTCATCAGCTAGTATCATAATAATAATGGTTGTCCGATGGCGTGTCACCGACAAACCATCGATTTGGCGTTAGCATGATTATTCGACACTTCTTTTGACCACTGAACTTCATAGTGCATTCAAAGCATTTTTATTTTTTTTTATTTCTGTCAACAATCAAGCGAAAGTAATAATTTAGGAGCCTACGATTTTTCCGTAAAATGCTAATGATGTTGTCTTGGTACGGTTAGAAATAATTATATAGTACACTTGGCCCCCAGAAAATAGGTAGGTGCATATAATACAAGACGGGTCTTGCCACCATACAGGACCAAAAGTAGCCAGAGATAGTATGTTCAAAGCAATGCTTTTTTGGAAAACTGGGGACGTGGAGCAAAAACAATGCATGAAACGTGTCAGGACTAGGATGCTCCTTAAACAAATCATTGTATAAAACTTTAAGCAGTCTAGAGTTTCGACTTTATTTTGATGATGAACCACAAAATTATTATAGCTGATGCTCGCCCTTACTGCATGGGGCTTAAACACTGGGAAATTGAGGATGTACTATATAGGGTGTGAATAGACCCTTAACGAAGCCGATAAGCACTTGTTCTCCCCATTATCGAGAACATTCTCATTCTCCAGGTATACCTGAGAACTAGGAACCTTCTATACGGAACGGAGACATTGGAGGTCAAAGGTCCAACTTTTCCGAGTATTTTTTTTTAGAACACTTGTTTTTAAGGTTTAAAAACAAGTATTTAAATACGTCTGTAACCTGTTTACACAATGTTTTTAGTGACTTACAATGAGTTTTACCGTAAAACTTGCTTTTTCGTCCCAAATTAAGTCGTTCCCCAACAATAAATTTTGCGTAGGATTACTTATCTTGATGTACAGAATGCTTGGTTGACGGTTTCGTTAAGTGTTCGTTTACAACTTTTATAGTGGCGGTACTTTTAAACAAGACTAAAAACTTTTTTTTTTTTTTTAGGATGTGATATCTTCAAATGACTTCTTCCGCTCTGGAGCGGAAGAAGTCATTTGAAAACACATCCATGTTTCTTCTTAGCCCTTTGCGTTCCAGGGCCACGGTATCTCTTTCGAACAACCCGCAGCCCTGGCAGGCATCGGCCCTCTCGGACCCCTTCCGATTTGCTGACATATCCTTGAGGCGCACGTGGAACACGAACGCGCCGTCGGCACGGTCTGTCGTCATAAGACGGACGGACGGTGAGCTAGCCCATTACTGGCTGGCCCTTATAACATGCTTTTCTTTATGATGTTGGGGTTCTGAACAGTCTGCTTGCCTTACGGGCTTGCTGTATTGTTAGCCCCTAAGCACACCACTAATGCATTAAATATGTTTCAGTAGTATTTCAATCTTTTAGCATGTTTTAGCAGTACCTTAAGAGACCTCAGCGGATAACGAAATATCATTTAATGACTTATAATATGAGTTTTAATAACGTTAGAGCCAACCACAGAATAACGTAAGCAGATTTACGCATGACTAAACAAACCGTGGTTTAATGAAAACGCACATTATTATAAGCGATGGTCCAAAGCCATTCACTGTCAGTCCGCCGATCGGATTCTCAGTCTATTATAATTACATAATAACTGAAATGTTTTACTTGTTTTGCTTTCCTTAATAACTACAATAGTATTTTATTCAGACAACCAGATTACAAAGACTTGTAGATGGCAGTATCAGTTTCGACGCGATTTGGTCGACTCATACTAGCTGTCCCGCGCAACTTCGTCTGCATCACATTTTCCCCGTTTTCGCAACATTTTTCATTGCTGCTCCACTCCTATTGCTCGTAGCGTGATGATTTATAGCTTCCTTCCTCGATAAATGGGATATGTAACACTGAAAGGTTTTTTTTTATCGGACCAGTAGTTTCTGAGATTAGCGCGTTCAAGCAAACAAACTCTTCAGCTTTATTATTAGTATAGATTATAAAACTGAAGAGATTTTAGTGATGAATAGCCCATTTATTCAGGAAGGCTATATACATCACGCTACAACCAATAGGAGCGGAGCATCAATGGAGAATGTTGTAAAAACGGGGAAAATCCCGGCTTGACTTATGTGATGCAGACGAACTTGTGCGGGTCAGCTAGTTCTGAATAAAATATCGATAATGCTCCTCAGGCCTCACCATCCGGCTGACGCAGGTCAGGACATGGATGCTTCGGGGAGTACCTGCGTCGAATAGGTCGGGAGCGAACGCCCGCTTGTCATCGCTTTGTGGACTGCCTCGACGA
Source organism: Cerastis rubricosa (assembly GCA_949152445.1). NCBI lineage: Eukaryota > Metazoa > Arthropoda > Insecta > Lepidoptera > Noctuidae > Cerastis > Cerastis rubricosa. The sequence continues at coordinate 6,788,085 of OX424542.1, read as the reverse complement.
CATGGCTCAGCATACGCTGGTGGACTGCTCAGCTTGGACTCGGCAGCATTGTGCTCTCGTCGCAGCACTCGGTGCGGGTTATCTTTCGCTTCTGGCTGTGGTTCAATCGGTTGGAAGTAAAACCGCATGGAACTCCGTCTCCTCTTTTTGCGAGGACGTGATTCATGCAAAGGAGGCATCGGAGAGGGACAGAGAGCATGCCGCTCACCTGGACCAAAAGGGCAGTTGGGCGTCGAAGGGCGCTTAACGATCGCCGGCCACCATATAGTAAGGCCTGCGGGCGGCAAACTTAGGGCTTAGTCGTCGCCCCACCAACCAGGCCCACAGATGTGGCGTGCACTGGTATCGGCGCGCCTTTATGGAGAACGTGCGATCGGTAGATACGGCGGGATAGCAAGGCGGGCTGATACCAGTCGGGGGTGTGCGTGAATGGACTCGTGTTTCCCGGGCTCCCAGCACATGGTAGTAGTAGGAACAGTGGGTTTTTAGTCGGTTAGAGTCTGACATATCCATGAGGATTTTCCCACACAAAAAAAAACCTGAAAAAAAAATAAGAAAACCACCATTTGAGAGAAGAATTCTCCCATAAATAAAAGAGACACCATTTATTTCGCTTTACCGTAACACCATAAATAATTAAGTAAAGCTTGTCACCCGCGTTCATTTGCTGCCAAGCCGCCAATCTACAGCTAACTGTATTATTCCATGGGAAACAGCTTGAAACGTAATGGGTAGTGGTGTTTCCCAGCGATGAGCTGTGTTAATGTCAATACGATTATTAAACAGCATACTGTATTGGTATGAGAAAACCAGGGGAACGGACGTCTCGTAGGTACTTAGTATGAGTATGTCGCTGATCAGCAGGTTTTTCATAGCTTCAGAAATTCTGAGATCTTTGGACATACCAATCATTTTAACAAGACGAAGATTTTAGTCTGCGAGCGTTAAGAAAAATCTACTGATCAGTTAAACAGTCAGCTTTTGTAGTCTGCATCGACTGATAAAATAACTTCGTACCCAGGACTTACAAAAAACTTACTCGTACGAAAGTACCTACGAGACGTACATTCTCCTAGTTTGTGTGTTCTGTCTTAAACATAGGTGAAGGGACACCGACGCTAAATCGGTTACCACGGATTAACGTAGTACTTACTGCACATAGAAATATTTCGTCGGTAATTTCTTTTAATCATCTGTTCCATACATTTCGACCGTGCACCGGTATTGCAGTTTTGTAGGAAACAGCTGTTTTAAAAAAAAAACGAAAATCCATTTTCATTTGCAATTCTGCATAGAGGTCCACTATAACGACTTCAAGGAACAAGAATAAGTTCTTGTTCCTTGAAGTCGTTATAGTGGACCTGTATGCGATGTAGAGGAGATGGGAAGCCGTCGCCTCCTTCTGCGAAGCAGGCATGCTAGCAAAGGAGGCGGCGGAACGTGAGAGGGAGAGAACACGTCCCAGCCGCCGCGGGAGACGCCCCGGGCGTCGGGGGGCAACCAGTGGCCCCCGACCACCGTAGGCGCGGGCCTGTGGATGGTGAGTAATTGGCTAGTCGTCCGTCCGTCCGTCCGTCTTATGACGACAGGCCGTGCCGACGGCGCGTTTGTGTTCCACGCGCGCCTCAAGGAGATGTCAGCAAATAAAAAAGGGGTCCGAGAGGGCCGATGCCTGCCAGGGCTGCGGGACTGTTCGAAAGAGATACCGTGGCCCTGGAACACAAAGGGCTAAGAAGGAACATGGATGGGTTTTAGTCAGTCAAGTCTGACACTCCCTTCCGCTCCACCCGGAGCGGGAGGAGTCATTTGATGAATTCTGATCCGAAAAAAAACAAAGAGGAACAAAATCTTTAGGCCGTTTGTTACAATGTTTTAAATAACGACTGTTGATTTTCTTTTTAGATTCTACATAAAAATCAATTCAGAAATGGTTCACATGACTTTCTGAAGACTTCTAAAAAGAACACCAGTAAACCACTTACATCAATCGGCTCCTGTAACCTTCCCACACTATATCCATGGCCGCCATTCTTATCGTCATCTCCAATGATTGATCACTCAGAGAGAAGTTTCGTCAATTTCCTGCAGATGTACCAACACTAATAAGCTTCATGTATGAAACGAAAAGTAACATCACGAACTCATGCGCAACAACCATTAAAGTATATCCAAAATGGTCGCAATTATCTACCATTTGCGTTGAAATAGATCGACAAAATAGAATCTTTGCATTAACCTAATTTTTGCATACGTAATTTTGTTACGTCAGGGATGAGATAATGATGACTTGTCGAGTAAGAATATAGTCGTTAGGTAAGTAGGCAATGATTATTTACTTTTGTATCTTTTTGTTGTTTGGTACATTTGAAATGTCATCTACAAAGTTATTTGATAAAAAAACTCTGAAAGTGTTACATTTAGAGTTGTTGGTTAAAGAAACTTTAGTTGCGTGGCAAACATTGGAACTCGTTCCGCCATCTTATCTTTTCAATGCAATTTTCAAATGGTTACCGACAAAGCCTTGTCAATGTCACTTTGGCGCCAAAAGGTCCCGGTTGCTACAACTTTATGATTTTTTACCATAAAGTATCTGATATCAAGATTTAATTTTTCAAGACTTATTTAGAACTTAAATTATCATAACGAGCGAATGTTGACACTATTAAATAATCATTACCGGCCATTTTCTTTGTTCTATCACTAAAAACAGACCATTATTTGTTAGAACTGGCCACAACATAGTTGCCACCCACTGTGTTTGCCTCGAAGTCACATTTAACGTTAATATATGCATATTAAATACCAAGACTAGACTAAAGTAGGTGTCATGATAACTCGATGCAAAGAGTGGGTGCTACTGACTTGACCATTGCCATTTCGTCAGAGGTCAGTCGCATTCCAGCGCTTGCGGATCTATAAAAACAAAACTGTCTATGTGTGTAGAATCTTACTGAATTACTCGTTGATAACCAATTAGTGTCAATCGTAATTTAATTATAGTTTCTATCTAAATCATTTTATTTTATAACCTCGATATTGATTGATAGCCTAAGATTTTTATGATAGAATGTCACTAAATACCAGCCTCAATCTCATCTGAATACTGCCGTTACAAGTCAGTAACGAAATTTTTAAGTCAGTTTCATTTCAGGATTTTCAAGTGATGCCTGCCTGTCTAGACTATGCCTTGCCTAGACGCCATCTACGACTAAACAAGGCTCTTTTTTTCATTGTCTGTCATTGTTTATATATTCAAGCTCCAACAAACAATTGGAAACCGTTAACTTTTGAATTTTGAATTTCAATCAATCGTGATGCAATTATAATATTTAAACAAAAGCTCATTATAACGCGGTAACAGCGAAAAAAATGTCACGCATTTCATTGTCAACAAATATGAGGTTATTGAAACGAAAGCGTTGAAAATTGCTCACAAAATGGAAGAGCGAACAAGAAAGTCAATGTGAGAGATAAAGGAAACTGAATCGGTATTATATTATCTGCTACAATGCGTTTCTATCATTGTTTGGTTTGGTTCCGTTATCGTTTTGTATCTGGTTAACTGTTTGTCTGATGAAAGTAATGTTTTCCTTACCCGAGTCTGTTTCTCAAAACATCTAGAAAATTGCGAATATTATTTTTAAATGTACACCATCAAGTGTAACTAAATATCAGAAAGAAACCTTGTTGTATGATTCAAGAGATCTAAATTATACGAATCTATTACAGTTTTCTACAGGGAGCAATATTAAGTAATGAACACACCTATCTACCTTTATTCACTTTAGCGAAGCTAAAAATTTAAACAGTCTCTTTCGTATCCGTGGTATTAGAAATAATGGATAGTTTAGTTTTGGCAAAAAAATAAAACTTCACGGAAAAGCCACGCTTGCCAAGGATGGCCCGTGGATAGGTGAACATTCATTACATACCGAGTTTCCTCCAGCTGTCATTTGTAGATATTTGACAATTGTGACAGGTAGTCAATGGCCCGAAAGTCTTACCACGGGGTTGTGAAGTGAAGTCGCTCCATGAGTACTTGTATTTTTGTCATACTTTATGTCGACCTCAACATAGTTGCGAAAAGGCAGATGGATGGATGGATGGATGGAAGGTAGATGGATGATATGGGGATATACAGGATCATTACAAACTATGAAATAGCATACTATTTATGACCAATTTTCAGTGACAATAAAAAGGAACTTCGCTTCGTTAGCTTTAATGCCACTAAATCCTCATTAACGTATTGTTTTCAAACCAGCATACTTGTGTACTGGTGACAATGAAATTGACTGTGAGGTCCTTAACCCAGATTATCAAATGTTTGGGACACTAGTCGTTTCAATAGACATAGATCTAGTTCTAGATGGACTGAAATGACTGTTTAGTTTTTTCTGCCCATGAAACAGTGGTCTAGCTCGATTCAAAGCTTCATTTATCACCAGAAACATTTCCTACTAAATAAATAAATCCTTTTTGCGCAAAATGTTAAATTGAAACAGATTGCTAATTAACAAGTACCTAAGTGAATTTAATGACAGAATCGTGTTGGTCGGTTCTGAGGTAATTGAGTGACACCTTAATTAATCAGGGTATGCACTGCATGCGAGATTGAGTGCAGTTGCATTGTGCCGGCAAAAGTGCTTCATATTGCCAGATGAAAATATTGGAAATATGTAAATTTATTTGAAAAGTGTGGCCAGTTAGTATTTGTACATATTGCGGCGTGTGTTTTCAAAAGGTATTTTTTTAATTTGTGGCAAACGCATCAAGTTTTCATTCGGGGGCGTTTTCTGTTGCCCCCCGCCCCTATGACGACCAACTGACTCCCCAATCAAATTTTCATATTTTATTGCCTAGTCTGTGAACTTAATACAACACAAGTATCCACAAAAAAATGCTTTAAATCTTCTAGAAAATTTTGAATAAGTATTTGTAGAGTTATGATCAAAAAACATCTCTCCATAACAACAAAATATCGACAGAAATTTTCACCATTAAAAACATAACTACTACTTCGGACCTCGAATACGCTTATTGAATCTCTCCGCTTACATCCTAAGTCCTCTATCTGGGAACGACTGTGACCCACGAGGACAAATTGTTAGTGTTATTACGTACTGTTAAAGTTCGCGTCAGTACCTACTCCGCTGTTGAAAGGGGGCGCGTTACGAACGTGCTCCTGGCCATAGCGATATAAAAAGAAAAATAAATAGTTTTAAAAAAGTGAACCGGTGTCTGTGGTAACAATTTGAAATTTCGAAAAGTGGAATGCGCGCCATAATAGTTTGTATATAAAAGTTTTGTTGCGAGATTTGTGCTGGAAGATTGTGCAAATGTTTATTTTAATAATATTACGGCTGTGATTTTTTTAAGATATTAGTGTGAGTTTAATTTAAATATTTATTCTAGTTTAAATGGCAGTTAACTCGGATCTCGGATGGCAAGTAACACGCGATAAGTATGTATTGGTTGTAGCGAAATGTCTGGTCGGGCAATACGATAAATTAAATCGAACATGCGTTTGCTAGATAAAACTGACGCTGTGTACAAGAATTCCGCGTTCAGTACAGCATTTCCCGCTATATTCGCTGACACGTCGGCACGTAATCTTGTGGATACTATTAAGACATTTCCTGTGAATCCACTCAACGATTTCCTTGAGCGTATTCTTTATATTGCTTGTCTATAAAGATGTGCCCACGAACGCCGACATTTTATGTTTCCGCCACTTAAATATTGGTTAGCTCCTTGTACAAAATAGTTTTGAACACAGACCTAATTCAGAAATGATGCCTTACCTATACTGACTCTAAATTAAGCGACATCGAATTATGCACTTTTGGAAATTCGACTTACGGCGCAGAGCCGAGCTTTGAAAATCCAACAGTGCACTTCTGTTTAGGCATTAATTTATGTGCTATCTCATTTTGGAGGAAACGGGCATTAATCTCATTTTACATAAATACAACTTAACGTAGAGATTGATAGAGATAGAGGTTTACCTTTTGCGCGCTTCTTCTGAAAAGTAAGAAATATTTACTTCTGATTTCTTGGTATCAAATAAGCATGCATTTCAGTGTAGTACTCGCTGTAGGTACCCACAGTGGGTACTAGAAATACCCCACTATAAAATTGATACTTTATATATGTCGCCAGACCTTGCGGTAAAAATGAGATGAACCCGCATGCAATACAAACTCTGACCGCAGTTAAGCTGGTTGATTCAAGACCAGTAGTTCAATTCGCAAATATCGCCCCGTTAATCAATTGTGGTTCCCTGTATAAATCACCTATCCCGGACATAAGTCAACATGTCATACACAAGCCATCTCAAAAACCGATGTGTCAACCGGCTTCTCTAGACAACTGTGGTTACTTGAGCCAATTAAGGTGGACAACGAAATCCAATATAATCTGACCCTTTATTTGTTGACCAGTTCTTGATTCCCAGTAGCTTTTGTAAGCAGTTAGGGGTGCGGCGGGTCAGTTTACATTGGCTATGTTTTAGCCAGCCCACACTAACACTCTGATTCCACATTTCCGCCCAATGCCCTATCCAAGTTGTTGTGTATCGAAAACATACCATATTTCAATATTGGTAAGGTTTAAGTTACTCTGTTTGAAGCGAGTTAAAAATCCACTTAAAATTTGATGACGATGTTTACATTCACATACTCAGAAAGCCGAATTCGTGTTGGAGTTAATCCTCTTTTCATGGCCAGAAAATGGCGATTTAATGGCCAAGAGCCAAAACATTTGACATTGACCATGCAAGGTATGGTATAGGTACCTACCTTTGCTCCTAAGCTTAAAAGTTAAGCTTTGCAGCTTGAGGAAAAAAACAGCATGACAATGTTAATGCGATTATCTCTTATTTATTGTTGACTACTCATCCAGTATTTGTTTATTGATGCTGGATTTATTTTCTCTGTTTTCTCAATAATTATTAACTATCTTTTCTATATATATTATATATCTTCCCGTGGGTGTCGTAAGAGGCGACTAAGGGACTTGCCAGAGAATGGGCAGCAGCGTTCTCTGTGCTTTTGTAACAACTGTACTGCGATCGCCAACCCGCCTGCCAAGCGTGGCGATTATGGCAAAACCCCTCTTCTTGGGAGAAGCCTATGTCCAGCAGTGGACGTCTTTCGGGCTGAAATGATGATGATGATGATGATGATGATGATCTTTTTTGTAACTCATAATTTCATTTTAGTCAGTAATATTTTAATATAGGTTATCTACTTTCCTATTCGCATTCAATTATTATAAATATATACGTCTGTGTGTGCCCCTCTCATTGATAGGAGGCCCGTGTCCCAGCAGTGGAAACATTATGAGCTGATGATGATGTGTGTATTAAATATGATTCATCATTCATCATCATTTCAGCCCAAAAGACGTCCACTGCTGGACATAGGCCTCCCCCAAGTGTCGCCACATTGACATTTTGGGGGGTGTTGCCATAATCGCCACGCTTGGCAGGCGGGTTGGCGATCGCAGTACGGTTGTTACAAAATCACAGATAACGCTGCTGCCCATTCTCTGGCTAATCCCTTAGTCGCCTCTTACAACACCCACGGGAAGATATGGGATGGAGCTATTCTTTACGTCCGACACCATACAGAACACTCATATGACTCATTCATCTTTATTTAATTAGAGAGCTCTAGTCTCCTAATTAATTAACATTATCCACTAAAGGCTTCATTAATTAATTGCAGATAAATGAACCGTAAAGAGCAAAATGGCTACACCATCTCGAAGAAAAAGTATAAGTACGATCGTAATATTAATTTTATATGGAACAGCTGATGTCGAATGCAGTCTCCCGGTTGACCTGGCTGCTGAGGAAAAAGGTAAGAACTACATTACCTATTTGTTTAATAAGATGCTTGCATACATTGCACTTTATAAAAAAAAACCAAAGAGGTTTCTACGAGACTGTGACATCGGTGTTGCTTCTCAAAGTAGTCGGTTCAGCTACACCGACCTTATACAGGACAAACATCGTAATAGCGAAAAAAATATCAGCTGCCCCATACATTTGGGTCGAATAGGTATTGAATTTTGTATGGGGCAACAGAGAAATTTTTCGCTATTACGATGCTTGTCCGATGAAGAAACATTTTCAGTTTGATGGTCTGTAGCACACCCTTAAGTATATAGATACCCTGTCCGTTACACCCTGTATATTTTATATTGTTATATAATAAAATGTTTTTAAAACCTCATTAATAGAACAAACATCATTTATTACTCAACTTGCACACACCATTAAACAACAAACAAAAGCTGTCTGTTTAGAAAAACACACAATAAGTGATTTACTCAAAAATGCATGTGTGGTCATTATTTTGACTGTTTCAAGGAGCGGCCGGCAAAGTTTAGCTGGCCGCTCTAACAGGCCGGCAATGTTTTGCCGGCCGCTATTTTGACGTTTCAACGTTTTAAAAAATCTAATCCAAAAAGTTTTTATTTAGAACACAGCTCTTTGTATCTATAGAGATAAGTACAAAAAGATTTTATTCCATATTAGGCTGTATAGTTCCAACTACCATTGCTCAAAAAAAAACAAAGAAGTAACAAAAGCGTGGTTCAGCGAAAATTTTAATTGATATATTTTTTATTTAAATTACTTGCTGGTTTCATTTAGATTAGGTACTTGCATTTTTGAGTAAAGCACTATACAAACCTTGGCCCACAATTACTGCTTCGCTGGTCACGTTATGATTGCCTCGAGCTAGCCTAGCTACGCTCTAGGCCTTTCAGCTTGGCCATCATTGCAGACCTTGCTGTCCTCGCTGTAAAGGCCTCGGCCTATCCGGCCCTGGTTCAATCCATGGTCCGGAGCGAGAGGGAATGGGAAGCCGTCGCCTCCTTCTGCGAAGCAGTCATGCTAGCGAAGGAGGTGGCGGAACGTGAGAGGGAGAGAACCTCACGTCCCAGCCGCCGCGGGAGACGCCCCGGGCCTCGGGGGGCAACCAGTGGCCCCCGGCCACCGAAGGCGCGGGCCTGTGGACGGTGAGTAATGGGCTAGCTCACCGTCCGTCCGTCTTATGACGACAGACCGTGCCGACGGCGCGTTCGTGTTCCACGCGCGCCTCAAGGAGATGTCAGCAAATCGGAACGGGTCCGAGAGGGCCGATGCCTGCCAGGGCTGCGGGTTGTTCGAAAGAGATACCGTGCCCCTGGAACGCAAAGGGCTAAGAAGGAACATGGATGGGTTTTAGTCAGTCAAGGCTGACACTCCCTTCCGCTCCGCCCAGAGCGGAAGAACTCATTTGATGATTTCCCATCCTAAAAAAAAAAAAAGGCCTCGGCCTACGGTCTCGGCCTTTATCTCAGCTCGTCCATCAAGTGCTGCACGCTGACCGCGCTGTGTCGGCCTGGAGCTGCGCTACGCTCCGAAGTCGGCAATAATCAGCGCGACCAGCAAAGTAGTCATTAATGCGGCAGTAATGTACTATTATTTGAAATAAAATTCAGCTGGGGCATAAAAGGACCTGTTCTGATAAAAAAGAACACAAACACAAACTAAGCTTCAAGTCCCATTCGGCATTTTCGTCTTGTTAACAGTTGTCAGAACTTGAACACTTTAAGCCATAGAGAGAAAGAGTCTTTGCTGAGAGGTGAGATGATACAGGTGTGAGGGTTGTATTAGTTACCTACTTTAAGATCTGTATTACTATAATGTATGCACCTTTGTAACCATATATATGCATTATCCTATGGAATATAACTTTTTAATACAGTTGCTCAAAAAGTGGCGTATTGCAGGGACGTATAGCGTTCGGGATGTGAGCTATTACACACTCGAGCTTTTTCTTTACCTTGTCCGAACTCGTGCGTTCTCTTTCCCCACTGTCAAAATAATGTCTATTAAAAAGAAAAAAAAACAACCACGGAGTTTTTACTAAAAAAAATCATAGAAGTTTTTATGATAATTCATGCAAATATTTCTAAAAAGAAGCTACTAATTTGTTTCAATATTAGATTTAATGACTTGATTTTTGACTTGATTAATGACTTGAGTTAGGTTAGGTTTCATTTCATTTTCATTTCATATCAATTAAAAAAATTCTACTGAAGACTTGGCTGTATGGGCGTAGTTCCCTTTGCCTACCCAGAATGGGTAAAGAAAAAAAAAAATACTCTGCTTATATTCTTTTACAGTTGGCGCCATTTTCCAAAAATGTTCTTTATTAAATTGCGTCATTTTTTCGCAACTGTATTAAAAATAGTTGTTCAGTACACGTGCGGAACCGTCATTGCAACTTGTTCCGACTGTCAACCCTCACCTTCGGCTGCGCCTCGGCTCGGGTAGACATTTGTCGGAACTCTTTGCAATGACAGGCTTTCCGAACTCGTAATGAAATATACTATAGTATTATTCTGGCATTCACTCGTTTCATTTACCATCAACACCGCACCTTACACAGGTTAACAGGGAGCAATTTTATTGTAGGTCTACTTGATGAAAAACCCTCACCAAGTCGCTGTAGGTAACTAACAAATCGATTGTATAATTATAACAAATACATTTACTCTTAGCTCTTAGCCCAATTACCGCCAGCTCTTAAAACAGTTATTCGTGATACATTTAATGATGTTGCATTAAATAATTACGCACACTTATGATTGCAGTCGAATCGAAAGTGTTCTTATGCCATTATGTTGCCACATGACATCGATTAAAACAGATTTACCTAATGATCTGAAAATTATGTATGTTGCATTAGGTACTTATACACCGTGTCTGAACACTATAGGAAGCAATTATCACTTCATTAATTCAAGCAATACGAACCGAAGTGCCCTAATTTCAACCAAGTCGGCCTATTAGAGTCCAATGCTGGACATTAACCAAAGGTCTCTCCCAGGCTGCGCCATCACACCGTCATCCGATTTCCGCATATAGTTTTTTCCCTGCCATATGTTTAAGAGCGTCGGTCCACGACACTTCTGTCCTGAGCAAAGGCTTCCCTCCACTCCTTCCATTTCTGGCGAACCCTTCTACTTCTGATGGAACCTGTCCAGTAAGTCTCCTTCGTGACCAGCCGCGACCCCGCGATGGGGGCCCCTCACACCACGTTCTTCCTTTATGTTTTGAGTTTAACTTATTTTTATCCATATTTGGTAAATTGTGTTGTAGGTTTCAACCGACTTCCGCATATAGTTTTTTCCCGGCCATATTTTTAAGATTGTCCGACAGGAGTGACATGGATCACTCCTGTCCTAGGCAAAGGCCCAGTTCAGTTTCAGTTTTTTTTCCAAAATAAGCTCGTGTCAATGATTATGGAATTATTGTAAATTAACTAAAGTCATCTTTGCCAAATGAAAGCATAATAGGGCCAAGATAGACATACTGGCCAACCATGTCATTTCAACTTTCGCAGAAGGATTTAATATTAGCTGTTGACGTTAGCCATTTAAAAAAAAACAGCTTTGCTTAACTAGCAGTTACCTATTCAGTTTTAACCCAGGAAATCCTATTTTTTATCATTACATCTGCATACTATGACGTAGTCAAGATACAACAGATTTTCCTGTAGGTAGCTGTTACCGAATGGTACCAATTTAACTCTCATCGGTATCACTTGAGTGTGATACCTATTGATTTTAATTTTGATCCTTGAACCCAGACCTGACTGTAGCACATGGTACAGATCTTGCCTAGACACTTTATTGGCTAGCCTCAAATGTAGCATAGCAACTAGCCAGAATAGGTGGACGAAATAACGTGACGTGGTGAAAATAATGTTTGCTAACTTAATTAAATCTTAAAAACCACTAACTGTAGATAGAATTTAAAAAAGATTGACCAATAATATTATGAAACTTGAAAAGAATTTATATTTTTATCATAACTGTTTCCATGACGTATTTCGAAGACCGTAAACAAAAAAAAAAGCTAACGAGAAAAAATATATTTTATTTTACATGATCAAAGCTTGGTTATGTATGAATGAATCTACATTTACTAGATAAATCTCAAAGAGAAGAAGTTTCCTCGATAATAAAAAAGCTTGAATACCATCACAATTAATGGCGTTGGTACCTATTCCAGACCAAGAGAATCTTTATGTCGGATTGTTTCTATCACACGCAATGTTAAGGAAATTGAATCGTCTAAATACTACTTAGTCACAGGATGTAAACGATTATCCAATTTTTCATTTTCAGCCTATATAACGCCTGCGTCACTTTTTAACCAATATTCGTCATCCAATTTTCGTCTTTAGCATGATGAAAGCAACCCAGGACCCCTTAAATGTCCAAGACATCACGATTAATAGAGCTGGAAACTCCCTTACTTTTCAAAGTCAAAGTAACTTATTGGCCAGAAACACTGTTTTTTTACTTCTCCGGTTTTCTTTTCTGATTAATTTCGTAACGGGATTTAAGACACTTAAATTGTTTTTCTGGGATTCTGTCGAGCTACATTGTCTCGGCGCTTTTCTGGTAGCCACCACCGCTGATCCTGGCTCTCAGAAGTTGCTGTTGTTTAAGAACTGTGTGGTGGGCTTGTCCCAATAAACACAGTCCATAAGAATTAAACCAACCACCCTCCTTTCCAGTGCTACCGCCAACAACATTACCCCTAACATCACCATCTTCAAGCGTCACCACAGTCAACATATCGACGTCAACTTACGTCACTGCCATCCCTCCAATACCTCCGAGTGATAGAGATCGGTTCCTGACGTTTGCGGAGTCTGGACATCATCGGACCTTCATGTTCGCTAAGGACAATACATTTATACAGCTGGATGGGGATATTATACAGAGGTTTCAGCTAAGGTAATACTTTTATTTATTATATAGTAGTATTTGGACAGTCAATTCAACAAATCAATGTTACGAACACTAGAATAAAAGCTGTATAAAATACTAACAAAATATAGAGCACTGTAATTGTCCGAAATAAATGAATTTTACTTTAATGAAAAAATAAAACTAAAAAAGTATGCTGGCAGCCAAGTCATTCAAGTCCAGTGGTACATAATTATAATCATCATATCTTTAGTACAAACTGGCATTTGCGCGCGGGTTTGCTCGCTCTATTAACACAAATTAATTCACGGCAACGTTTGAAATGTAAGCTTATGACACTTGGGGATAATTTAGCTATCGTTAGTGTAAGAATATTCAGATCAGTAGTTGCGAAGATTACCCCAGAGAAATACAAACTTACAATCATAATTATGTTAGCTCTATCATATATATCAGTATTATTGGGTTTGTCTAGTAAAAAAAAGTAGTTAGGTAAGCTCATAATGACTATGTAAATGGCTTCCTAGCCCGCATATTCGTATCTCTTTGTTAAGTCTATCAGTGTCAGAATTACCAAGAATTATCTTTCTGTGTTGAAGGTTTCTACGGAAAGAATCATTCGATATTTGTTTTTTTTTTTAATATTAATTCTGATATTCTTTCTAAAAACTTCAAGGGAGAGCGGAAACGCTTACCTAAATTATTTACAAATCTTATCAATTGCAGGTTATGCAGAGAAATATCATTCAAATTCCGGACACGACTGCCACATGGCTTACTGGTGTACCATAATGTGAAGAACCCAGTTTTTAAGATGCAGCCATATGCTCTATACGTCATCGTGGAAAAGGGTGAATTGAAAGGTAAACAGAACACTGTAGCTACTGTAGTCTCAATATCGACTAATAAATCGCACTCGAACCAAAAAATCAGCGATGAATAAGTAAAATTATTGTATCCAACAGATAGATCATTGTGGATCGTCCCACAGTAATCAATTTTAAAAGTTATCATCCCTGATTTTTGGTCAATACGTGGTAGAAACATGTTCAGTTTGATGGTCTGTAGCACACCCTTAAGTATGTATATACCCTTTCCGTTACACCCTGTATACAGCAAGATTTTTTAGTCACCGTCCAAATTTTTTCTAGGCATTATGTATCATTCACTAACTCCATTTTTGAAAAAAAAATCGTTATGTGAAATTTTCATATGAAATCATTTTCTCGAAAAAATTATCCGCTCTGCCTGGTCACTAAGTTAAATGTTAAAAATACTACACTTGCCGCGCAAACATTCAATGGAAAGGGGGCGGCCAGCCCGCGTAGTTACCCAGCGTGTACCTACGCAGTGCGCGGCGGTGTCCATGATATCTCAATATTTTTGTATTGAGTGATACTAAAAGAAAAAACACGTATTCAATGGTTTTCGCCAAAGATTAAAATGTCTAAATTTGGACGGTGACTAAAAAATCATGCTGTATTAACGTTCTGATATTTACTAACTTCTCTAAGTTTGAACAGTGTTACGTTTAAAAGTACAAATTAGCACACTATCATTTTGATTCCATAATATAGCAGGGACTACTTATTAGCTATATAAAATTATGCATTTTTACCGATGATTACCGGTTTCTATACTAAGCGTCTTTTTTAGGTCACGGTGCCTCAATTAACTAATTGATTTATTCAATATTTTGTCATTACATCAACCAGTAAAGCTGGTATCAAAGGCCAATAAAGATAAACTACTTAGTTATATTTTAGAGACATTAGAAGTATCGAAACTGATTGGTTTTAACAAAGTACTTAAAATACATATTAATTACTAAGTTAAATTATATGAAAACGATTTTACGATATTTTTTAATATTATAAATATACCTTTAATTCACGATTTCAGAATTTAATAATTTCTTCCCCCTAACTTTTCAAAAATTGACCTCTGTGCGTCGGGCATAGCAAAATAGGAGAGAGTAAGAGGGCTATAGGGAATTCGAAGACATGTGGCATCAATCATCTAGCACTAGAACCGCGTGATTAATTACGGCCAATACTCCTCCCTGTAAGAGCAATTTCCCAGAGTAGAAACCTGTGTGTTAATGAAAGGCTGACTATACTTTTGATAGGTTTATGAATACACACCAAAGACAAACTTCATAAAATTAAACTTAGCCTGTCGACTGTCATCATCGCGACGTGGTTTGAGGCACGATTGGTACAATGTTTAAAAAAAAATCCAGTTCGCGGTTGGTCCAATTTGCGGTTGGAACTATTCGCGGTTGGTCCAATTCGTAGCTTGTTCAATTCGCAGTTGGTCTAATTCGCGGTTGGTCCAAAATGGTCAATATTTCCGAAATTATACAATATATAGGGTGACTGGTAATTAGTGACCGATACTTAAACACGTGATTATACTCATGATAACAAACAACTTTCCCAAAGAAACTTTTTTTTTATACTCATTCACTTTTATCACAAGCTGATATGCCACAGGCGCGTGCGCGCGATTTTCATGCGGCTGTTGTATTATTGTGATAAATGTGAAGTATTAAAAATTGGACCAACCTCGAATTTGACTAAACGAGACAAGGACCAATCGCCAATAAGGTGAATTGGACCAATCGCGCCTAAAGGGCGTTGGTAATGTACGCTGTGGACTGATGCTTAATTCAGGTCGACGACAGTAGATAAAATCAACTTGAACAAAATTCACATAAAACATTCTGCAAAAACCCGCAACCAATGTTTGCGACGAACAAAATGGAGCATCAAATCTTCAAATAGCAAACGTAGCGCGGTGAGTCGTTGACGAACGCTAATTCAGGGACACAAACAATAAATCTTAGTTGTCGGCGCTCACTGAAGCAATGCCGATCAAGTGCTGCGGCATTGAATAGAGCTAGTCTGTAGGCTATGTTTTATTTAGGACTTGCTTTGTAGTTTCATCAACTAATTTTTCTTGTTTAGTATAGACTGATGAAAATAGATGAATTTGGTTTGATTTCGACATTTATCTATCATCTCAATTCGATTATTTCATTCAATGTGTTTTGTTTTTATTGATTCTTCATATTGAGGTGCCAATATAAAGGAAAATACAATAATCCATCAACATCATCCTCAACAACGAGAAGCATATAGTTTCCAAATAAAAAAACGGGTTGCACTCCGGGAGTGCCGGCAGAAGTGAAAACTTGAATATTAACGTTGTGCATTTTTGGTATTTGGGAATGGTTAGGGAATAATTTTGCACGAATTGCTTTAATTAACAGTGTAAAAGTAGTATCATTTTTGTGGTAAAATACAATATTCATTTATTGCGCTATCGTACACAAACATGACAATTATATTACATTAAAAATTTAACACTTCAGAACTATTACAATCCGTCTTACGAATTTTACTTCTTTAGAGAAACCGAAGGTTTTGTTTGTGCATAAGATAACTATCCAGTTTTGGAAACCCAAAACTTATTGACAGAATCAGATGTCATAAAGTTCAAATTCCTTCGCAACCTACGTTACCTGACGGTCACGTGTCCTGACGGGAGACCAGACGCGAGTTAGCATTTTTTACCAATCACAATAAGTGCACAACGCCGCTAAAGAAGTTTTCACTTCAAAAATCCTTAAAGTCCTTTTACAAAATTCTTCATCAGATAATCAGATCATTTATGTTGTGAAATAGAGAAGTAAATATGCAGTAATATACGATTAGGCCAACAATCTTCCTTTTTCAAGTCAATCAAAAATAAAACATGGCGTTTCCAGGGAAACCATTCGTCTATCTTCGACGCAAACAAATTAGTCTGATAAGAAAAGAAAACAGAACGCCAACATGTTTTTTCAACATGAAAGCCAACATGAATTTTCCAGTTTTGGAAAACCAAACTCAATGATAGATGTCATAAAGTTCAAATTCCTTCGCAACCTATGTGACCTAACGGTCACGTGTCCTGATGGGAGACCTGACGCGAGTTTAAAATTTTTTACTCATCACAATAAGTGCACAACGTCGCTAAACAAGTTTTCACTTCAAAAATCCTTAAAGTCCTTTTACAAAATTCTTCATCAGATAATCAGATCATTCATGTTGTGAAATAGAGAAGTAAATATGCAGTAATATACAAATAGGAAAACAATCTTCCTTTTTCAAGTCAATCAAAAATAAAACATGGCGTTCCCAGAAAAACCATTCATCGATCCTCGACGCAAACAAATTAATCTGATAAGAAAATAAAACAGAACGCCAACATGTTTACTTTTATAAATTCCAATCAATCAGCCATCATCGTTTATTATCATTTGCTTCACAATAATTTCTCATCGTCCATACCTCCGGGATCGCTTGAAAACGTTCACTTTTTTCTCTAACGTGTCAAGTGTTTCCTATTCAAACGTCTGTCCATCAGTATGTCGTATGTCTGTCGATCTGTCTATCTGCCTCACAATGTCTCGGTGTTTTGTATTCTCTCAAGTCGGTCACTACACGTATGTAGGTACAATTTATTCATGCTGTAATGGTAGTTTCTCTGGAGCTCTTGATTTGTTGTAGAAAATGTGTGATGTGATTTAAAAATTGAAACCATATCAACCCGTTTTTTTCTGGCATTTAAAGCTTTTGTTGATGGTCAAATTGAGTTCAGACAGCAAAACCACTTGGCATTTTCCATGATTGACGTCAGAGTATAATTTCCTTGTATTTTAAAAGCAAAAATTTCAAAAGAATCCTTTTAAGTTCAATTTAAGTTGCTGCGGAACGGAATGGCAGTGATTTTTTAATTTACAGAGAACAATGAACTTTATGAGATTTGTGAAACGTGCAAATTAAACACGAGCTGCTATCTAAGGAAATTCAATTAAAATATTTGTACTTATGTTTCAGTCGTCCATGTTTTCGGCAAGCACCTAACATCGGTGACAGTCGGCAGAGCATTGAACAGAGATCAATGGCACAGTGTGGTTGTCACAATCGATGTTCATGGAGCTAGGCTCATTGCTAAGGTGGACCATCTTAAAGAAGAAGTGTATTTGAAGGTAAAGTTGTCAGCTTGTTAAGATTAAATTAATACTGGGCATCCAGCATTCCATTCCGTCCATCTAGATTTAAGATATGCATACAGTGGAATGTATGACGTCAATGTCCATCGGAATTTGATACAGACGAAAAAATCTCGATTTTCTTCATATTTTTTCCACATTCCTTTCACATATAATACAGTAATAGCCTACAAACAAAGCTGAGGCTGTCGTACATACAAAGACACATCAACCTATACATTTCTAATATAACATGGCCTCGCTTTGTTAAGATTTCCCGGACAATGAAAGATCCGCTAAAACTGGTATATCTATATATATATCCGCATAACTTACTCTGTCACTTACGGGATATCTTCCGTGATTATTGTTTATTGTGAGCTCGCGATATTATGATAGTGCTTCTTTAGTTTAAAACCGTGAAAGTTAAAAACAGTGTTTGGTTTTGCATAGCTTGATATAAAAATGCAAATATTTTTGCCTGAATGTATTTTAATACTTTGATTTCTTTCTTGTTCATGATTTAGACTGTATCAAGTATCTCCAACAATGAAAATAGCATAAAGCTTGTAGTGTCGCGTAAATTGGCCGAATCAAATAAAGGAAACGGGTCACTTCATTATGTGGAGTTAGCGACCTGCCACAACGTGTGTGTCATGTTTTTAACCGTATTGTGAAACAAGGACGTTGGGTTTGACTCATGGTATTTCACGAAAAGGAAACTGAAGAGTTTTTCCCCTACACCCTTAAGAGCGATTCTGCCTGATTACGATATTAGTCTCATCATATCCGGTGATTTAATTTAACCAACCAAAACATCGTCATCACTATCTTATATAAGTCACAAGCATCCCACATAGAGCGGATTCCCGCATTTCCATTTACCTTGCTAAAGTATCGATCCTCCACTACCCGACCTGGGAATCTAACCCAGGACAATGCGTAGCAGAAGCGCTTGCTACTACTAGACCGACGAACTGTTCCAAGTCTTTTTCCACATTACCTCATATTATTTTGTAATTATGTAACACTTAATATTTTTGTTCCAGGGCTTAAGTTTCGACACAAATTACGGCATCACTGATAACTTGACATCCGTTATTCTTATCGGAGGTAAGTGATATTATCTCGTTACTTAGAGTGCATTCACTTGAAACTCCCCAAAAGACCTTATCAATTCACAATCGAGATTAGGTTACAAAACTCTTAAAATTATTGCAGGCTGTGTCAAAAGTAGGCCTTTTGTTAAAAGCGAAATTTTAATCTCTACTAGCTATAAAACTACAACTAATCAGTGGAATAATTGCGTAAGACATTCACACATTGTTGCATTTTTACGTTGTCAAGTAAAATATTTTTTTTAAAACATGAAGGAACTTTGGAGGTATTAATATTGCCGTCACCAAAAATTATCATCATTCTTAAAAAAAAAAAAAACATTTTTCTTTGATTATTATCTTTTCTTTCCTCCAGGTCTAAGCTCCGAAGAAAAACTCCACGGCGTAAAATACATAATCGAATCTTTCGTCGGCTGCATCAGTGACATGGTCTTAAGTTCCGGAAAGGCAGCTTCAGACCTTCTACCAATAGTGCCTCTTATCGCAACCAAGCATGAAAACGTTAAAGAAGGTTGTATTGACAAATGCCGGACGATGGAGAATCTATGCTTTAAAGGCTCTAGGTGTATTAATGAGTATAATGGATACAGGTGTGATTGCTTTGGGACCTTGTATGAAGAGCATCTTTGTGATGTTTTTAGTGAGTACATTTTTACTTGTAACATCTTTTCTAAAATTGTTAACATGATAGAGCTATCATCATCTGCTGCTTAGTCTTTCTCCAAACTACAAGATGTATTTCTATAAAGAATCTCCTTGGTAAATTGGTTAACTTTGTGTTCGTATTATCATTCTGCTAGTCTTTTCTGAAATATTTTGAGGTCGTCTTCCAGCCTAACCGTATATTCATAGAGCTTTGTGTCTTTGTCATGAAGCGACGTAGTGTAGTACCGGGGTATATACCAATACCCCTTGATCTTTGT
Organism: Cerastis rubricosa; assembly: GCA_949152445.1. NCBI lineage: Eukaryota > Metazoa > Arthropoda > Insecta > Lepidoptera > Noctuidae > Cerastis > Cerastis rubricosa. The sequence goes on along the minus strand of OX424542.1, from coordinate 6,768,220 downwards.
GTCTATTTTCATATTTTTAATAAAAACTTAAAAATATTTACGAAAGCAATTTAACTTTTCCAAAACGTACAGTATTGAGTTTTTGGTTTTTCATTTGGCTTTATCATTTTATAACATTCTATTAAGTTTTTAAGTCTCAAGGTAGTTCAATTTTGATTTCCGTCACCCTCTCTCCATTTACAGTTAAACGTTGACATTTAAAAACTAATCGAGGTCAATTAAAATCTTTACAACCCTGTACAAATTGCTTCTGAACGTTAATTGGGTTTATGAATCCTTTCAAAAGCAGACCAATCTCGAGCACTTACATAACGCCAAGAAAAAAATCATTAAAATGTTACGCAAACTTGTTATACATCAGGATTTAACTTAATTGAAGATCTTAGATGAGATGATTGTTTGCTTTCACAAAATCTATAAATAGTAATTGTATTAACAAGGCTGCAAGCTTCAGACCAGTATATTTTGGCCTTTCAAGGCGGTGCCGCTTACTAAGACAGCATATAAAATTAATGTTGGTTTTCGTTTTCACCACCGGTCGTCATAAACTGGTAGTTGTATAGATAATGTGATGTCTTCAATGACAGGTGAAACCATCACGTTCTCCTTCTAACACTCAGCTGTCACATAGTGTTATCTCTTTCGACCATCCCGACTCTGCTTGAAGGTGTCAGTGCAAAATAATTGACCTGTTTCTAAGTGATGTTGCTAATAGTAGTCAAAGCTGAAACTGGTTTGTGTAACTTGTTTGATATTATTTGAACTCTGACCGAATCGCCATTTGCGTCCTTTCGATTACTGACGTCAATTATATGTATTTATAGATACATATATTTGAATGTTTAATTCTGCTTTGCTACAACTATGTACTGTAGTGTAGTTGTTTCCATTTGCAGTGAAATTAATTTGTTTACTTTCTAGATTTAGAAGATTGTTATTAATTTTCTAGAAACAGTTTTATTTCGGAACAGTTTTTGTGCGCTGATTGACTGCCGAAATTTTATCACAGTAACTTGTTTAAAAATATATTCAAGCATATCATTATCTTCTTGTTTCACGACTTTTATAATGAATATTAAAATCCACAACATGAATGAGGATTGTGGTTGTTTAAAGACCAAATATTCCACTAAAATATCAGCTTCACCAATAATAATATTTTTGATATTATCATCACAATGTTTGTCTCCTTGACCTTCGTTATTAAAACCGAGTTTAGCTAAAAATGTTTTGTTGAATAGGCGAATATTTATTTTTTGTCACATCCACCTACAATTTCTTCATCGTCATCGATATCACTAGTTTTACCAATATTATGATTTTTGCAATACAATTACGTCACGATTGCAACTCTGACGGTTCAAATTACGTGTTGTATCGTGTGTCTGAAAGGACTATAATGTAGCACACTAGCACATGGCCGGGTCTTTAATTGTCACTTACTACACAGTTCCTGGTAGTTTGATGTTTAAGTACTGAAGGACCAAAAAGATTCACTTCATCCATCTACTGATGTTCGTTCACCATTGACGTAATTCATAGATAATTCCTGTATAATTTATTCCAAGGTTTAGAAGAAAATACCGTGCCTCGGAAAGCACGTAAAGCCGTTGATCCCGGCTGTTGTTTATAGATCGTTGACAGGCGTTACAGGTGATCGGTGGCCCGTAAGTCTGAGAACCAGTCCTACCAAGGGATACCCCGTATTAACCAGTCCTTACTGGGTTGTGGAGATCACTTCATGTAAAATACAGGTATTCAGCTGCATCTGGTAAGACTGGAAGCCGACCCCGCAATGGGAAAAAGGCTAAGCAGATGAGATGAGGAGAACAAAATGCTGTCTAATTGAAACATTACGCTGTAGTTTTTTTGTAGAATTTTAACACTTAGTGACCAACTCTGTGTTATTCGTGAGTCTAATACGAACAATACAATTGTAATAGACTGCCAACTTAATAAACAAAGGATACCTAGTAGTCTCACCATTGCGCATTGATTGAAACTAACATCTACCACAACATAGGCTGCATGTCGTCCATTTTGAACCAACACTTCTGCTGATTTTACTAAATCCAACGTAACATCATTATCAGCATCAATAATATTACCAATATCTGATTTGTCGGATTCGTGTGCGTATTGCATATCACTTGCTTCGGTGAAGGAAAACATCATGAGGAAACCAGCATGCAAAGCCAAGTCAGGGGCCCATATGCGGCATAAAAGCTCTAACACTGGGTTAGGCACTAGTGCCTGTGGTCATAAAAAAAAGATGAACTACAACATCATCAGCATCATAAGCCTAATAAGTTCCCGCTGCTGGGACACAGGCCTCCTCTCAATAAGAGTAAGTGGGCTTTAATCCACCACGCGGGCCCAGTGCGGGTTGGTAGATATCACATGTCTTCGAATTTTTAGTTCTAGGACATGCCGGTTTCCTCACAGTATTTTCCTTGACCGTTTTTGAGGACAGCGGTGATGAAATAAATTACACAAAGTAATACGCCTGCCTGGGTTTGAACCTAGGACTTACTGCTCCTTAGTCAGATATGCCACCACTGGGCCTTCGCTACTCCCCCCAACAATTGAACAACATCAATTTGTACCTATTGTAATGATATTCCATTATAATGACGTCACATTCCAGCGGCAACTGTCCTAACTCTCCGCGGCTCGAGTTACGTGTCGTATCGTGTTTACGACTGGAAGGACCGAGTGCACTCGACTAGCACGCGTGTCAGCATGCACTTTAAGGTAATGTGGTTTTAACTTGATTTGCTTGCATGCGATTTTATTTGTGCAATGAATGTTATTTGTGTATTTTGTCCGATAGTCTGGATAGGAACTTAAGTGTTTTTCTATAAGTAATGGTTACGCAATTATGCTTTTTTATCATATTTATCATGACATATAGTATTCGTTAGTAGCCTGAACATAAATTCAGCTCAAGTTATTTCTTCTCAAAAAGGAATGCAAGCTCTGTACTATGTGCTTGAAATGTTAATTAAATAAATAAAATGCACTACAAACAGGATGGCGATTTAGTTACCTGTATCCTTCAAGAAGGTGAGCTTTCCCGACGTATTTAACAACTTTCCTTCCACAACGGAACATACACATGCAACGAAATTGTCTGTCAACTGTTGTGTGCGAATTTGTTTCATTTTTTTTCTAACTTTATTTTTGAGTTCTTTGGGAAAGTTGTTTAATCTGACGGGTAGGCTCACCTCCTACAAGGATACAAGTAAATAAATTGCCAACCTGTATGATGCTGAGTTTTCCTTGCGTCATATTTAATACCTATAGAGACAAAACCTTTTGTGATCTGAATATCGTTGGAGTTTTTTTGTTCGCCCTAATAGTTTGAAGCAAACAGGATATGTTCTTAATGTCTTATTTGGGACCAAAAACTATCCGCTATCATTTTAGCAAACAAGTATTTTAACTAAATCTTCCGTATTTGTGCTTTACCGTCCTCTTCAAACGACTTTAATTAACGCATTTTAGCATAATTAAGTCTTAATAGTTCTGGTTTAGACAAACATGTCTTTGTAGACCATACATTTTTGGTAAACAGATTTAATCAGCAATTATAATCTGAGCATATAAGTGATTAATTAAAAGTAAAATCTGAATGCCCCTAAGCGGACACTCAGGCCCGGTTGCACGACAAATCTCTAATGACATTTAACGGTAAACGATTGAATTTGATGGACTGAGTAAAAGACTATATACGGTTAGAAAGAGGGTGTCTATGAAATGATGACTAAGAGAAGTATGGAGAAGAAGACATGCTGCGCAGACCACAAATAAATTGGGATTAAGACGGGCGGTTGACTGCTGCGCTGCGTGCGCGGGTTCGATCCCCGCACGGAACAAATATTTGTTTGGCCTACAGATAGTTGTTCCGGGTCTGGCTGTTTGTGTATGTGAGTTTAAATGTTTTTAAACGCACCCACCATACAGGAGAAATTACTAGAGCGGGGCAATGTTTAAAAAAAAATATGATTCTGTCAGAAGCAGAACGTTGTTTTCACTTCATTTAGCGCTAAACGTATTTAGTAATTCGTGGTACAAACGGACTTAAAAATCGCTTTTTCATTTTAATCAATTAAATCGAACAAGACTTTCTCTTGAACGAGTTTATGACTGCTACTTGTATGATGACGTCAGAACACAACTTGCAATCAACATTGCAAAATGTTTAATCAACATTATTTACAGTGATCATCGAGATTATTACGGATATGTCCAAGTATATACAAACACTCAGTTGCAATCATGAAAATGTTACAATTTCAGGTTAATGCATTGTGTTATTGAATCACTTTACTTTTAATTGTATGTAGAATTACGTATTGCAATGTTTAAGTAGTTTAGTTTCAGATATTTTTAATGAACTGCTATTTGCTATCTGACTAAATAATCGAAATAAGCATGACATTTTGTACAAAGCTTTAGCAAGGTTTATTTTCTGTCTGTGTATCACAAAATCGAGCGATCCGTATTGAATGTATTCAAATTTATTTTTGTCTGCATTAAAAAAAAAAATCTTGTTTGTGCACAAAGCAATTCATTATCACATGCAAATAAAAGATCGAACCACTTTAAAGCGTTTTGCATGCATTTAGATTAGACAGACATTTTATGGCGGGGATTATTTCAAAACAACATTCTGATGTCGCTCATTTCTTACGAAAATAGAAGACATTGCCGAAATTATTTAAAACGAAAACGAGCAAGTAGAAATAATTGAAAGTTACATTTGGTTATACTACAACGTTTTCAATTGTCGTGTTATCTTCTTAGATTTACCGTTACAAACGGTAACAATATACTCTTTCATACAACTCCACGATTCCGTAAAAAAAAGGATGAACGATACAAGTTACCAAATTAATTTCACAGACTAAATTCGACGATTCAGCGCTATTCTACGCCAGTGGACAAATAGACGACAAACATCATTACATAGCTCTATCAATACACGATGAAAAAGTAGCCGTACAAATAGATCTAGGAGACGGACCAGTCGAAGACTATTTAGGAGAAAAAGTCAACAACAACATGTGGCATAACCTCACCGTCATACTACAAGAACAAACCATTTTCGTATATCTTGATAGCATAACAGAAACTTACGAAGTACCAGGAAATGCCCGATACTTATGCATTGATCCAGAAATCTACATATGCGGCGGTCCGGATTTACACAAAATGAAAGGATTGAAGTCGTTCAACAATTTCGCTGGCAACTTGAAATATGTTTATTACAATGACGTGTCAATTTTGTACGAGTTGAAGCAAAATAACCCTAAAGTCCACTACATAGGGGTCTTGGATCCTGAGTTTGAAGAGATAGATATAGAAGTGATACCGATTACGTATCCTTTCGCAACGTCCCATATTTGGTGGCCGTTGAATCAGAGCCATACGGTCAATTTGAAGTTTGATTTTAAAACCAGCAAGAATATGGCTGTGTTAGCTTACAGTCAGACATCTACACAAGGTTATTGGGAGGTAAGTTTTAATGATAACTCACGACAAACAAGTTAAATTTTATTATGGTAATTTCATTGTCTGCATTTCATTGACACTCGAACAAATAATAAATTGATGCGGTATTTGTAAACACCAAACTGGTAAGTAAATAAACAAAAATATGAACTTTAACATCTAGTATGCAACATCTCCACTTAGGTATTGCAAAAAGGGGGCAACATAAGTACCTACCACAATTTAAAGCATGACCACAATAATGTCGAAACCGCCAAAAATAACACTTAATTCTGTTTATATAACGCTTTAATTACAACACAAGAAAACAAGAAACGATTTAATTGTAAATAAATGCAAATACGGTCTAGACTTCTGTGTCAGGTTGCAACAACGAAATTTATCCAACCTGGCCGCATATATTACTTCACTAACTAGTGATAACAGACTGTTTTAGTATTCCTTCTACAGTTCTTAATACAAGGGGAAAATGGTACAGTAAGGATTTCAAAAAGAATGTAAGTGAAAAGGAAGGTATAGGTTTGCCTATTTTAAATTGGTACCTACATGTGCTTTTGGCAAACAAATAAAACGCATCATACACCTACAGACGGACCTTATAGACAAAGCTGAATACCTTTTACAGAAAATTCGATTCGTTGATTACTGTGAATTTCACTGACAAAATCCCAAATATAAAAAGTTGTCTGATCTAGAAATTATTCTCAAGGCTAAACTCATTGCTGCGGGCTTAAATCACTACATAGCATTGGGAACCCTCTAGCAAATACCAAAGTTTTATCTAAAAAAGTTGTCTGATCTAGAAATTATTCTCAAGGCAACCAATTGCCAATACTACCGGGTCACAACACCACATAACATTAACAAGATATCTTATAAAATGTAGGTAAGGATGGTGAAAGAAGAGATAAGATTCGAGTTGGTCTCCGACGTTGGCAAGAACGTGACAGTGTTGAAATCTGTGAAGTTCAATGTAAGCAATGATTGGCACAACGTCGAGTTGGATTACAGGAAGGGGAGGATCAAGATGACGGTGGATTATCATAACAAGCACGTGCAGATGTTTGGTGAGATATCTTTTGTTTAGAAGTGGATATTGTTGGCAATGTTAGTACATTCCGAGACAAAGATTGATAATTACTAAGTGTACACAGCTGCCTTAACAATGGAGGAAGTAATATTAATATCTACGTTATATGTTTATACATATGCCGTGTCATCAAAAACAGAAGCTTCACAGTTAACTTCAGCTTTATTGCAAAATATATATTTATTAATAATGTGGTTTCGTAACTTAGAATTATTTTTAGTTTCTCTGAATGTTGTTTTTAAGATATTTCGCGTCGTTTAAAAGAAAACACTGTGCGACATTTTTTTACGACGAAACTAAGTAATTTATCTTTTAAAAGTCCGGTTGGTTTCTCAACCATTAAAAACAAACTACTGTTATTCCTCTTCCGAAAACCGTTACATTTCTAATCACCCAATTTCCTCAGGTCTAGACTTCGAGCTACAAGACAAAATCGTAATAGGCAGTGGTCTGAAATCCGCTAACTTAGGTCTAATTGGTTGCATGAGGAACATAAGAATAAACGGGCTGCTAATTGAGCCGAGATTCGTGATAATGACTGAGAGAGTAGTCGGTGAGGTGGCCATAGATGACTGCAGATATGTAGACCCTTGCACGAGACCCAATACTTGTGAACACGGAGGAATCTGTTCTGTTAGAGAGGATCGAGTCATTTGCAACTGTGATAATACTGGTAAGGTACATTTAAATAGATAAATTTCTTAGTTACATTATCATGTTTGTGCCATCAGAGATAGCCTTGTGATAAAGCAACATTGCACTCGGTAAGGCATTTGCTCTATACTTAACTATAGGCGATCAACGATAGATTTTTTGTATTTAATCAGGCGCTACAAATTATTCGTATCAGTTTTGATACTACTGCCGTACCTAATTTTAAAAATTTCGTCATACGTTATTCTACCTAAACTCAAAATCCAACGTTCCTCAAAACACCAATTCAACAGGGTACATCGGTGAAAACTGTCACTTCGCGACCTTCCGCAAGACTTGTGAAGAGTTAGCCCTTCTTGGCTATACAAGAAACGACGTCTATCTCATAGACATCGACGGTAACGGCAAGTTTCCTCCCGCACACGTCAAATGCGAGTTCCAGATTGAAGCAGACTCTTCTACTACTGTTGTTGAACATAATCTGCCGAGCCAAGTTGTGAGTCATGTTAAATTGCTATCTTGTATGGTTGTATCACTTTCAACCCCATTATGTTGTCTAGTTCATCCTATAGTTTCGTCTTTCATCCAATAGCTATAAGGTTCGACCATAGTTTAAGAATGACTCTCTTTTTACAAAATGTCGCATTTATTTTATTTTACCAATACCAATTTGTAATACGCAGATACACATTTTCCAGATTTAATATCATAAACCCTAGGTTCTACCTTCAGTACTATTGAATTATTCTAGGTTATTCATTGATGCATGCCTGCATGATTACATGTTTCTTCGTTACCTTCTGCAAGCCTTGCACTCTCGATGACCATACTTGGAACTTACATGACAATAATGGCAAGTGTACTTTTCGAATATTAATTTTTTTTTCCGTTCTTTCGATCAGCTTTTATCATAATAAAAAGCAGATAATTTGAGAAGCAACATTTCTTTCAGGACGTTCGTTCAGCTTCTGGCAATGACTTCAGCTTCAATATTAAATACAGGGAGTTTACAGCGGAGATGCTACAAGAGCTCATCTCTCATTCTCTGTACTGTAGGCAGTACATCAAGTATGATTGTATGAAAGCGCCCTTGGAGTTGCATAGTGCCACCTGGTTCATATCCTCTTCTAATAATACGGTGGACTTCTTGGGGAATGTTAAAAGGTGAGTCAAAATATACTCATACGGACAAAAGATAGAGAAACGTTCCGTACGTATAAAATAGAATTATTTTTATTTGTGTTAAAACATGGTAAATCTTATAAATAGGGTAAGCGAGACCGAAGACCTAATAATTACCGACCGTTGGATTATGTGATAAATGATATCAAAGGAAACTTTCATGGATTTATGGAACAGTGCAAGTTGCGTCCGAACCCAATTCAATTTGAGAAATATCATATTGAACGATGACAGAATAAACTTATTCGTACATGTGACAGCTAAACAACTTACATTTGAGAATTCATTTTCCGCAAAAAGCTCTACACTTTATTGTACCTGTTGTAAACTAAGGCTAAATGCCCAAAAAGCAAAACAACCATATTACTGTGGAATTAGGTCGTGTTTCTACATTCTTTCAAATCAAATCAAATTATTTTTATTTGCATGAAACATGGTGTACAAAGTTGTTTTCAGACATAATTAGAGCATACATGTTTTGCTTATATCACAGCATGCAAATACATATTATAGGGTACATTTAACAGTTTCTCGTAGTTTACATGTCAAAAAAATCTTCTAAGCAGTAAAAATTATGAGTGCTTAAAGTAAAGTTCTGTAAATTTTCTACTATCTCTGAATTTAGCCCAAAAATAGGAACATCCTCCCAATTTACAGAGGCTACTGCCCCTGCGGAGTCAACGCTACTTGCGTGAACGCCACGAAGTCTTGCAACTGTGACTCCAACGAAGACGGCAAGTGGCACACCGACGAGGGCACCTTTGTGGAGCCGACCAGTCTCGGCATCACCGACATGTTCTTCTTGCAGCAAAAGGACTTGCCTGAGGACGCTCAGGGAAGGATCACTTTGGGGTCGCTTGAGTGTGTTGAGACTAGTAAGTTTGTTATGGAAAGTGTATCTACCACCAGTGATAATTTAATCCTATAAAAAACTATCATGTATGTGCGGTATGACTACAATTCCCATTGCTTTGTTTTAGGACCATTTGGTCATAGGACGTTTTGTTACGGAGCCATAGTTTTTAGTGATATTGAATATGATTTGTTTGGTTGCTGACAATTGAAGCATTGGTCGAAAGATCGATGAGCTTCATTATCTGGACGGTTTTCCAGTTGTTTATATGATCGTTTTCATATAATAATATACATTGCAAATTTTGTCCTATAGAAACGTTAGATACGGCATGAATAGGCCTCCCCTTAGGTGGACCGATGCAGTAATCCACTGAATGCAAGAAGCTCAGGATTGGACGATGTGGCGATGCTTCGGGAAGTCAGATGTCCCAAAGTTGTTGATGTGGCGATGACGATGTAATATTGCTATAATAATAATTAAGCCACTTGGTACCAACCACCAATATGCCCTTGACATTCATGATCACTGTAGTGTCGTCTAAGTAGTCACTCAATTAAACTCGGTCCTTTTTTCCAGACACCCAACGTTACGTCGTAACGTTTACGACATCTCAGTCTTACATCGAGGTGCCAGGTTGGAGGAAGGGCGACATCGCCTTCAGTTTCAGAACCACTGGCACCAGCGCTATCCTGTTGTTTCAGCCACCGATCAGGCCCAACTATCCTTCTTTTATGGTCGCTTTGACTAGCGGTAAGTCCTATTTTAAACATTTATTTAGTTTTACAATTTAGAACTTTGGTCCTTTATTTCATGGGTTACAATATGAACTACCTTTTCTATTACTTTGAATGAACCAAGACACTCCTCAAAAATGTATTAATATTGTATGATACATTTTTGAAGAGTGTCTTAATCCACGTCGTAATGTTTTTAACTGAAATGCCTTACAATGTACTACAAATTCAATTGTAGTTCTTTTTTGATACTTTTTATTAATATTTTCCCAAACAGAACACGAGCTAACCTTCAACTTTACACTAAACACGGGAACAACAAGAAAACTAGTGATAAACTCCAAACGCAAGCTAAACGGAGGAGAATGGCACAAGATATGGATCGATTACAACTTCTACCACGTGAGGTTCATGCTCAACACCGAGTATCAGATGCTTAACTTGTTGCTGGAGGAAGAGTTTGGACCCTTTGAGGGATCTATGTTTATTGGTGGTGCTACTGCGTAAGTATTCTTATAATAACTTACTGGGGCTTACCCCCTGCAAACATCATATAAATCAACATCATATAACATCAGTCAAATATAATTAAAAGATCTATATTTTTGAAAACATATTGATATGTTTGTCAGTTTTATTGCCACCCGTGTTCCGCGTTCCTACTCAAGTCTACAAGAGGATTTCTATGGCAGAGAAGTGTTGGCTGATATGCTCAGTATTGATAATCTTAAAGAATTGAAATTCTCGTCATAAAAATCTATTTAAAACTGGCCGATTCGACTCGTAATTATGTAACACAAACATTAGATTAGACGACCGCAGTGCTTCTCCATAATCTACCTTGTACTTATTTGACGACACGGTTGGTGCAGTGGCTGAGCGATGGACTGCTGCTCTGCGTGTCACGGGGTCGATCCCCGTACGGAACAAATATTTGTATGGCCTACAGATGTTCCGGGTCTGGCTGTTTGTATATGTGAGTTTAAATGTTTGTAAACGCACCCACGATACAGGAAAAAATCCTAGTATGGGACAACGTTTCTTACAAAAAAGACATCATCATCACCATAGCCTATCCTATATAGCAGGGGTCGGCAAGTAGTTTTAGGTCCGAATACTGTGGGAAAATTTTAACGAGGTCCAGAAAAAAACAACTGATAAGAATTAAGTGCTACCTATTTATTGTATGGTTTCAAATAAAATTCTGAATTATAAAACACAAGACCTAAAATTTTATTAATGTGAGAGATTGCCAGCACTTTTTAGTTTGGTTGTCGAGAAGAACAGCAAATTCGAAGTATGTCTTCTAGGTGGCGTCCGTTGAATCTCGAACGAAATTTTGTTTTTCAAAAAAAATATTAACTTAATAAAGGTATAGTATACCTTATCTATGTATTTATTTATACTTGGTATACGATATTTGGCGGTCCGAGGTTCGATCTTTCGCGGTCACATATTCAGTATTACAGTAATTTTAGCAATAGCATTCACCAAGACCCATTATTTATTTCAGGGAACATCTGAAAAAATCTACAGTAAACCAAGGCCTGATCGGTTGCTTCAGAGGTTTGGTCGTTAACGGCGAGATCTTGGACATCTACAGTTACATGTCCGTCCATCTATCAGAGATCATTAAGGATTGCAAACCTTCTTGTGTGCCCAACCCGTGTCAGAACAGAGCTATTTGTAAAGAGCTCTGGTCCAGCTATGAATGTATTTGTAAGAACCCCTGGGCTCATTTAGGAACACATTGTGAAGAAAGTAAGTGCATAGAGTAATATAAGTAAAATTAAGATTACCAAAACAAAAACACGACCAGGGGAGTTACTATGACGTCTTAGAACATTATCCAGAGTGGGAAAGAGATGGAGCTAGTAGACCTGTATGGCTCCGTCTCTTTGAATAAAAAAAAATGAATGAAACAATAATGTTTTAAGACGTCACGGTAGGCCAACTGCTACTTCAATGCAAAATAACAACCAACCAACCAATTATTTTGAATCAGAAGGCCCAGACAGCGGCAATTACTTTCAAACCGTTTAGTTTGTCTACAAGATAAGATTTCATCGTTATCGCTGTTTTTAAGTTACTTTATTAGGCCCTGTTGTAAATTACTTCGATAAGAACGCCTTTTATAAAAAGAAAGCAATTTATTGAAACATCACTTTTAATCCAAAAGGATTTTAAATGAGCTTTCTTCAAATATTGATCTCAATAATCTGTCTGAACTGAAAATTTTATTCTAGACATAAACGAGAAAGCACTAACATTCCAAACCCCAGAAGCTTATCTTAAGAAGAACTATCTAGTAGACAATGCAACAGATGCAGAGAAACATCGGCTAAAGAAGATGATGACAGAAAATGTGTTGATGAACCTCCGAACATATGACGATGACGCTTTAGTTCTGTACGCAAATGACAACTTGAACAATTTCATACATCTCTTCATACATAATGGAACAGAAATCATTTACCTATTCAACGATGAAGATGAAATCATACAAATGAATGTAACTTATGAGAAGATCAATCAGGGTGAAAGTGTTCAGATAGCTATCATCAGAACTGAGAATAGTACTACGCTGCATGTGAATGAGAATAATGCTACGATTGATAGGACTGCGAAGTTGTTGAGTAGTTATACTGATAAGCCTTGGAAAAATCCTGATTTGGGTGAGTGTATACTGGTTTATGATTTCAACTTGAAGTTGGTTTGGGTATACAAACTTTTCGAACATATCTAGATTTGAAAATACTTCCTAACAATTTTTTTGACAAATATTGTTCTATCATTTGAGTCCAAAAATTACGTAGGTGAAGTTAATAACTGAAAATTAGTAGTTGTACGTGTCAGGTTAGGACTAATCCGATTATTCCTAACCTGAGACGTACTAAACTTGAAAAAAAAATGTCAGACCGATATATCGTTACCAACATAACCCGAATTGCTATATTATATAAGTTTTCCCCTCTCCTCTTTCTTAGAATAAGAATCACCGTAAGTATTTAGTCTAGAAAACATTAATCATCCATTTCATCATTTCAGCCTAAAAGACGTCCACTACTGGACATAGGCCTCCCCCAAGTCACATTGACATTTTGGAAGTTTTGCCATGATCGCCACGCTTGGCAGGCGGGTTGGCGATCGCAGTACGGTTGTTACAAAAACAATGAGAACGCTGCTGCCCATTCTCTGGCAAGTCCCTGAAAACATTAAGATTTAAAGAATTTATAAAGTCGTTTTCTTCTCCCCATCCAGAGGTAATCCTTCCACAGAGGCCTCCAGCGCCTCCCACAGACTACTTCCAGATGAACCTGGGAGGGTTCGACAATTACTCCCTACACGTGGCAACTAGAGCTAAGTCGCTGCATCAGGGAGGGTACGTCGGCTGTGTGAGAGGGTTCAAGATCGCCGACCATGTGGTGGACTTATCTAGGAAGGCGTTGCAGAATCAAGATCAAGGTATTGTAAAGTAAAGAGAAACTCTAGAGAAGCAGGTGCATGACGAAAATCGACGTTTTAGAAATGCATTTAAAAGTCTTTCTCTTTGTAAAAGCAGCTCTTCATACGATTCAAATTGATAGCTAAATCAGTGACTGACTGGTACCTATGTAGCGAACTGATCTTCAAAGCCACTTTCTAGTTTATTGCTACTGTCTAGTTTTTCTACAATGTGTATGTATGTTGTTTTTCTAATACGTTATGTTATTTTTTTAATTCTAACAAGAACCCTTTCCGCTAGACCTAACAGGCGTCTTACCAGAATGCAACATGAAATGCGACTCGGAACCTTGTAAAAACGGCGGCATCTGTACTGAAGACTTCACCAATCAGGAGAGCAGCTGCGACTGCGAACTGACCAGCTACTTCGGAGAGTACTGCGTTGAGGAGAAAGGGGCTGATTTTAACGGAGAAAGCATTCTGCAGAGGAAATTTCTACTTTCTGGGCCTGTATTTAAGGTAAGTAAGAGATATTTTGGTTTCTGGCATTCGTTGATTTAAGATACGGTCAGCAACGAAAGTCGCTATACATATCCAAAATTATAAGACGCCTTAGTTTTAGAACCACCCAAATTAACAGAATGCTCGAATTAACAGAATGCTCGAATGGAGTAAAAGACATCATAATATTTTCATCAATGGTTACACGAATCCGCAAAATAATATTACATCAGATCACACAGATCAGCACAAAACTTGGTGTAATATTGATAAGTGTTAACCGACTTTTGATGCCAACTATACCATTGAGTGTGTAGGTCTTGCGAAAGTAGTCATGCTGCTTCAAGGCGTATGCTGTGCTAGACCTCTGTCACATTAAAGATGCGTTTAAGCGACGTATGACGTAAAAAGCCTAAGCTGTATCAATTCCACATCTTTATAATATTCTAAATATAAAAGAAAGTAAAACTCTCTCGGTTCCCACAGGTCAAAATGAAACTGGCGTTTTCCAGCAATGATCTACGACAGAAGAATACAGTGCTCTTGTTGGTGCAGACGGAAAATAAGTAAGACTTTGTTTTCTTTCGTTCATTCGTGTGCCTATTGACATCGGTCTTTCCTCTTCACCTTCTGATTTAGGCTTCAATAACGCTGATGTACTGCAGAAAAACTAAAATTTAATCATTTCAGGCGCAGTTACTATTTACTGGTTGCAATCACTCAAGATGGCTATTTGAAGTTCGAAGAAAATCGCGAGGAAGAGGCGTATGGCGCTGAAGTTAAAAACAGGAACTTTTTAAACGGTAGGACGACATTATAGTACCCCGTGTTAAGTGAAAATCTTCAATATTTGTATAAGTGGAACCGCTTTCACAATGATGTAATAGAATACATAAACATATTTAATTTTACTATGCGGTTTAATAAAACGCCAATCATTAAATGCATTCTGATGCATGCCGATAAAAATAATACTAATTTGGTTACTTGTTACTATGCTATTCTCTTGTTATACCGTTATTGGTCCTCCACCCGTAATATTTATTACAACTGCACTTTCGCCTATGCTTAGATGGCCTTCCGTAAAGTACTTTAGTACATTGTGTATTAAGGGCGGTAAGTACGTAATTACGATCGAGGCTCTAGTAGAAGCCCGAAGTCGAAGACTGAGGGCAACGTGTAGCGAGATTGCAACGAAATTTCTGTTTTGATAACATTTTAAGACAAAGTTTCAATTGCGTGTAAACTCCTTGCGTGAACTTGCATGACCTATGTGCTGTACTATAAATTAAAAAAAAAAATAACTTACCGCCCTAGGGTTTCATGGCAAAAAAAGTCGAGGGTTTTATATGGGGCATTACGGCCAAGTTAAGGTGTATGTTTAGATACTGTTTACGTGCAAGTGTGATGAAAAAAATTAAAACAACCATCATTTATCCAGGTGCCCGTCACACGATTTACTACACCCGAACCAACCAAGAGGCCAAACTCCTAATAGACAGAATAGAGGTCCCTCTAGAGAAGGTTCCTGCTCAAATCGTATGGGATGTGCCCGACTTGGGATCCAATGAGGTACAGGTCGGAGGTCTTAATACTACGGATCCGAGGTTGAAGATCTATAAGGGGTATAATGGATGCTTGTCTAGTAAGTACGGCTTGAAGATCTTCATCATCATCATCTTTCTCCTGGCCTTCGCAATTAATTGGGGGTCTGGGCAACATTCTTTTACTTTCATCCTTCTCTATTATTCGTCATCTCATCAAACACCTTCTTTCTTGACATATCATCCTTCACACAGTCCATCCATAGTTTGTTTGTTGACCTTATGTATATACTTGCAATAACGCTTCCGAAGAAATCCTATGCTTTTTTTAAACACGGTAAGATTTGATTTAGGTTTTCTTGCTTTCAAAACGTCGCGTCGACATGAGACATCTACCAATCCGCACTGGGCCTACGTAGTGGATTGCAGCCCACTCCGTGATTGACACACACTTTATATAGAGGATGCCTGTGTCTTAGTGGGAATATATAGGCTTATTATTACTGGCGATCTTGATTACAATTTTGATGTGGACTCGACGGCAGAACAAGTTCTGTATGCTGGACAGTTTACATGCGACAGTTGGTGCCAAATCTTTACTTATTGCCTTCCAAATATCATTAAACTGCCAAGACTGAATAAAACTTACTAATGGTGTATGTGGTTTTTGGTTGGGCAAAGATCTACGACCATTAGTGAGAATGTTTGGGCACACCAAGATTTATGCCCCAAATAAATAATTGTTAGGTCCTGTTAGATTATGAGTAATGACTTAAATCTGCTACAACAATTATTTAACATTTACTATCGCTAAACAGATATCCTGGTAGAAATAAACGAGTACGAGATGAAGCCTTTAGAAGAGTACATGCTATTCACCCGCCTGAACTCAGCTGAAGTGAATGCGGTGAACGCACAGGGCGTGCGGTCTGCACAATGTTCCACAGACTTCGATGAAGCTTGGCCTGATCAGACGCAGCTAGCTGCTGCTCATAATGGCAGCTTCCTTATTGTAAGTAATCTCCTACCCTTTACTTAAAAAAAACTAGCCAAGCCGTTGGTCCCGCTCCTGATGATCGACTGGAGGGAGATTACGTACTTTGAGAGTGAAGGAAGTGTGTTCCCACCTGCATTCTTTGGTGGGATGTGGCCTGATCGAAAGGCTGCGGAATTTAAATAGCAAATCCCTAAGCATTTCATTTAGGGCTCGAAAACATGTACGCTATACTATATTATCTGGTCTAATAAATCTCTTGTTCCCAGAGGTTCCCACCTGCGTTCTTTGGTGGGATCTGGCCTGATCGAAAGGGTGCGGTATTTAAACATCAAGTCCCTAAGCATTTTATCTCTTGTTCCCAGAGTGTTGATAAGACCTGGGTGGAAGACCCTCCGTCCCGCAACCCTTATGACTCCTTATACCAACAGCCGGACACCGAGGAAGACAATACGGATAACTTCTTCATAGCTCTCATCGTTGTATTCTTGCTGGGGCTGTGCTACTGCGGATATCACGTAAGTTTTTGTCTCAAGGGGCCAAAACTCATGGGAACTAGTCTATGAACCAATTAAGATATTTTTCTCAAATATTTCTAATAGAAGACACATATAGTCCAGTATCCCTTCTTGGATAATTAACAGTTATATCGTAAGTACCTACATAACTCTTGCGTGCCTTTCCTGATACTAAAACCCTACATAATGTTTATCTGCTAACCCTACAACTGCTAGCTAAAATCCAGATGATTAACATTATATTTGTTTACTTCAAAATACAGATGTGGCGAACACACAAGGCTTACAAGCTGAGCTTGGAGAAGCAAACAGATGAGAACATTATGCGAAGCAAGGAGCAAGCAACCAAACTGCAGGAGCCTGCCATATCGTTTTTACAGGTAAGATTATACAGAGTGGAAGGGACATAGACACACAAACGATTATTACGTATTCAGTACATAATTCCAAACCACCACGTAGAAATTTTTCATTGGTATTCTAAAACAAATCATCAGTCTCCTTCAAAAGTGGACCTGGTACCTACTGTACGCAAGCTGATATTTTTTTCTATCGTGATATTTTGCAAAAGATCTCAGAAGAGAAGTGAAAAGTCGGTGCTAAGTTCAATGATTTTAATCATTTTATGGATCAGAATATAAATATTCTGTATATATCTTCTATATCTAGTATATATCTTCTTGAGCTGTACCTTCTGATTTCAAACAACAGCATAACATTAACGGATACATGATTGAAAACTGGTATATTATTTTGTATTGTAAAAACTAAGATTCCGCAGATTCCTCTAAATAAGTTCTAATTTCAGCTGCACAAAGAGCCAGTACCCGATGAACCGAATGGCGACAAGAAACCCAACGGAGTCACCATAGATGAAGTTCCCGTCGTTATAGTGGAGATACCCAACGAAGGATTAGTAGAAGCTATTAGTAGGAAGGGAAGTTTGAGATACAGGGGTAAGTATATTTAGAAAGAATTTAGCATACAAAACGTAAGCATCACACAAAAATATACGACTTCTCAAAAGGATATAGCAGAGGTGGTAAGTGGTAGATGGTGAGACATCTACATGGTGATGGTGAGACATAGTACGTACAGATTTTTTTCAGTGACCTATGGTTATGTGGAGATCGTGGCTAAATAATAACCGCCGCATGGGTCGATCTCTAAGGTTAAGGTTGGTCCATGGATGGATGACCATAATTACATAACGAGTTTCCTCCGTGCCTCGGAAAACACGTTAAGCTGTTGATCCCGGCTATAATTTGTAGATCTTTAATAGTCGTTACGAGTAGTCAGAAGTCAAAAGTCTGACATCCAGTCTTGCCAAGGGTATGGTATTACCCAGTTACTGGGTTGTGGAGGTCAGATAGGCAGTCGCTTCGTGTACAGTACTGGTACTCAGCTGCATCCAGTTAGGCTGGAAGCCGACCCCAAGATAGTTTCGGAAAAGGCTAGGCAGATGATGACCTATGTTTAAGTTCTTTGTACGAGGTGCGCAAACTTCAAGAGCTTATTATAACTTATCACCGAATAACGGCAACTCTCCTAAACTCCTACTTGCTACTTAGACCACTGAGATTTTATGGGGAAACTCAATGACACGGAATCAGACTGCATTTTCCCGATGACACACCATTCTCCAGGAAACCAGCAAAAGTGAATTTATTATAAAACACATGTTTTATTTTCTTATCTTAGCAAACGTTTTTTAGGCTAATAGAAAATTCTTTTCATTTCCCTTATTACTTTAGATTTGTTAGAAAAAGAAAAAGTTTGGGAAACTCTGGAGGAAAAAGACGAAATGTCTGACACTGATGCAGATGACAACGAAAAGATCAACGGTGATGATCGCGAGGCAAATTGTGGGGAACCGGATACTGATGAACAATCCTCCACGTCTACTGAAGAAGAAGGGGTTTGTATCGACCAATACATTCTACTACATTAGTACCATAACATTCATCATCATCATCATCATCATCTGCCTAGCCTAACAAAAATAAATGTTTTATTCTTTTTTTTCTCCAGGAGACTCAGCTAGAACCTCATCTAAACGGTCGTAAAGATTCCAACAAGGAGGGGCCACCAACACAGACAAACTTGACCACGCAGCTGCCTTACAAAATAGATGAGGACGACACCAACGAACTTGTTACATCTACTGCTTAGTTACTAAATAAACGTTTTGTATCGAATACAATTTTTTATTTTGTCATTCCAGACTCAACTGTGTTGGATTTCAGTTTACTACTTGCAATTATAATAGTTTCAAAGCCGTACTAGCTTACCTATGCTTCGGTTATTAAGTTTACCACCGGCATAAAAGTATCCTATGTTTAATGCAAGTTATAAACTCACTTGAAAGAACAAAAAACATCCATCAGTCCTCACAAATTTCCGTTTGAAAAATCAGCCAAATGGAAACAACGCAGAATACAAAAAATAACTCGGGGTCCCTGGAAAAAACCGTAAAAGAACTTCATTAGAAGGCGCAATCTTCAACAGGTCGAGGTTCGAAATAGGAATAGTTTAGTAAACGTAATGAATATACCGTATGAAAAGTCCATGCAATAAAAACTAATGCAGATCATTTTTCTTTTTCATAGTTCCCTGCTTTTCGTTTCTTAATCCAATCAGCTAAATAATATTGCCATATAGACGCCTGCGAATTTCATACAGAGACGCTTATTAGGGCCTAGGAGTCCCTTACTTTTTGGCCCTAATAGGTGAAAGGCAAAATATTCATACACGACGATAACGACGCAAAATCTGAACAAACCTGTAGGTATATATTTAGCTCGCTCTTTTAGCTTACTTTGGCTTGTATCTGATCTTGACTTTGTCTCTATAAGTCGACTAAGTAAGGAGTGAAGGTTGAAACAATTCATACTTGTCCAAAGCAGAGAGTTTAAATTTTCGAGATCTTCGCTTGCTCCTACAGTCCGCTTTCTCTTGAATTTAGAATTTGACTAAGTAGGTAATCTATTCTAATATTATAAAGCTGAAGAGTTTGTTTGCTTGAACGCGCTAATCTCAGGAACTACTGGTGCGAGTTGAAAAAATATTTCAGTGTTAGATAGCCCATTTATCGAGGAAGGCTATAGGCTATATCATCACGCTATGACAAAAGGGAGCGGAGCAGCAATGAAAAATGTTGCGAAAACGGGGAAAATGTGACGCAGACGAAGTTGCGCGGGACAGCTAGTTCCTATATAAAAAGAAACAATTCTAGCCTAACTGTTGATTATTACGACCTGGCTCCGCTGGTTCTTGCCTTCATTCATTCTTTATATTTCCTATATAAGTCGACCAACTGCATCATCATAAGAAAATCTAGCCTATCTGAAGCGCCTCAGTTCGTTGAAAATGTCTCCGTAAATCGACTAAGTTACATTTCAGCCCCCCTATTCACAAACCCGTTCGATTCGATGTCGATCGACAAGTAGTATGTCTATCTTGTTATAGCATTACAAAAGCGAGCGAGATAGACATACGACTTTCCGAATCGAAGTCCAATCCGAGCGTTTGTCAATACGCCCCCGTATTGTATATCGTGCCGACAAACGCTCGGATTGGACTTCGAAATAAAAGACGAAATATGGTTGTTGGTCGAAAAAGATATTAGTTAGAACTCTTCCAAAGTATGTAGATATTTAATATGAGTAAAACACAATAGAAAAAATCTGTTGCTCCAAACCTTTTCTTCTTTCACACTAAGCTTCTGGCTCAAAATCCAAATAAACCTTTTAAATTATCATAGACTAAATAATTTTATGATTATCTGGCAACACAATTATATTTTGACGTTTAAGGAGTTATTATTGTCTTTAGTCAGTCATATTTAATTTCAGAAGAGTACGGTTTTGTCATTTTGTCATAACATGGACGAAATTGAAAAGGAAAAAATAGCAGCACTGCCGTCACAGTTACTCGTAACGACGATATGCCATCCCATGGAATATGCGAAAGTACTCATACAACTTGGGTACGAACCTCTGGCGCCACGCCGGTCCACGACTCTATTTGGACGCCCTGCCATGATATTACCTAACGTCTTCCAATACATCAAGTTTATCAAAACATCAGATGGATTCTTTGGCTGCTACAGAGGCTTATCGGCGAGAGTGCTCGGGCTGATTGCGTCCAGTCAGCTCACCTCCAAGGTAATCTATGCGATAGGCATTGACTTGCCTGAAATCAGTGACCCTCCCAACATCGTCACTGATGATGAACCTAAAGTTGAAGATTACATAAAGCTGGGCCGCCGAGACATGATAATGCACACTGCTTCTGTCATTGTGTCCTATCCATTCCATGTTGTGTCAGTCAGGATGATGGCTTCTTTTATTGGAAAAGAGGAGAGTTACAGCACTTTGGTAGGTGCAATAGTGTCGATCTATCGAGATGATGGTATACGCGGGTTCTTCCACGGAATCATTCCCAAACTGCTTGGAGATTTAACTTGTGTTGCAGTGACAGGATTGCTGGCATACTATGTGAACAAATACCTGGTCAAAACTAAAGACCTACGATACTACACTGTACCGTTGCTCACTTTTGTGACTAGTACTCTTACTTATCCATTGGTTGTTGTGTCTACTTGCATGGCTGTTGCTGGCTCCAGCTTGTCGGCAGGCAACCCTCCGGCCATGCCCAAGTATTCATCATGGCAAACTTGCTGGAGGGACCTTATGAGGAGCAAGCAACACAAGCGTGGTTCCTCCCTAATCTTTAGGTACTACATTGCCCCTATCGCAGCCATGCAGTAGTCACACTAACCTAATGTATTTTGCATTTATGTTTAATATTTAGCTAAGTGTTATTCCATGATCACCAAAGTAGTCTCAAGCTTGCAGTAGAGAACAAGAGAATATGTACAATGAACTATGTAAATAATTTAGTATAAATGGTGTACCATGTGGATATTCGTTATGCTAGATTGTCGGGTCAAGGAGTGGTTATTATTAAATAAATATATTTTATTGGCACTTGCTTTGTCATTTTCTAATTATTTGTTTGTGAGAAATATGTCTGTAACCATTACTGTTCATAATGTGTGATAAGACATGAGATAGATAACTTATCATAATAAAACCCCTGATTCTGAACTCAAAATTATTTTATTTTAGCTAAAGTCTGTGCTCTTATAAATTCATCAACAAGTTCTTTTTTCAGCATGCCTACTGCTCTTCTATAGATAGCAGGTGTAGCTTGGGCATTATTCTCTGTTTCAAATGTCATGTACTGCATCCAGATATCCACATTATCGGTGCCATGCTGCTGAACTGCACATTCATAGCATTTTCGGATACTCTTAACATTTGGTTTCTCTTGTGCCATCTCAATGTCTATCATATTCCTGTGCACCTCAATCTGTGTAGGTGGAGTTCTAATTAAGTCTTCATACAGGTCTCTTGCTGCCTTTATTCCACTTTTTTCATACATTTTCTGCAAGAGTTTAGGTTTAATTGCTAGCAAAACAGCATTTTCACAGTTCTGGAACTTTTTGTACAGATTCTTGAGCTGGAAAATTAAAATACATCATGAAATTAATAATAAAACCAATGTTGGTATGTTTTTGGTAAAACACAATGATTTAGAACTTACTGCAACATCTGATTCAAGGTTATCCAACACTAAATTGTAAAGCTGTAGCAAATCATCTGATTTCAATCCTTTCACAGCATCTTGTAGCACAGATAACATCTTCTTCTCATCTGGTTTACTGAGAAGGATCTTTTCTTCCCACACACTTCGAAGTTTAGAATTTCTCTTTGCTGCTGAATCTAATATCTAAAGTAAAAAAGAAAGATATGAGAAGTAAAATACACTACCTTGTACTGTAAGAACAAGCACATTATCCAGAAATCTAAATAATTCTCCTAACAATACAGTCTTTTCAAAATACAACCTATTCAAACTCCCTAACTAATTTTCAAATTAGTTTCTTGATTAACAAATTACCTGCATCAAATCCTCATTAGATGTTTCATTTTCCAATTTCAGTACTTCAATTCCAAAAGCAAACATGTCATTTGAAAGTAGTCCATTTTCATGTCCATACATCCATGCATGTTTCACTGCATTTATCTTCTGATGGTCACTGCATATACTATCATTTGCACCAAGGAGGCCATGTATGTATTTTGTGCATAATGATTCGTCTGGGAACTAAGAAAATTTAGTGAAGATGACAATCTCTATCATCAGCCTAGCCTTTCCCCAACCATGTTGGGGTTGGATTCCGGTCTAACCGGATGCAGCTGAATACCAGTACTTTACATGGAGCAACTGCCTATCTGACTTCCATAACCCAGTTAGTATTGCGTAATATGCGACCCCGTGATAAGACTGGTTGTCAGACTTTCAGGTTGCTGACTACCTGCAATGACTATCAAAGATCTACAACTGACAGCTGGGACCAACGACTTAACGTACTTTACAAGGCACGGAGGAAACTCAGTGTGTAATGGGTGGTCACCCATCCACGGACCAACATAGGCAAGTCCGGTTTAACCTAACGATCGACCCAAGCGGCTGTTATTATTTAGACTCAAGCTCCTCTGACAATCTCTATATGAATAACTAGCTGTCCGGCGAAACTTCGTTTGCGTCACATTTTCCCCGTTTTCGCAACATTTTTCATTGCTGCTCCACTCCTATTGGTCGTAGCGTGATGATAGACAGGGTTATTTGTAGAACACCAATAACCTATTAAGAGGTTATTCTACTCATAATTATGAACAACTTTTACTAAGAGGCCAAAACCGAAATCGTGAAAAAAAAATCAGCTGGTCCTGGTCCCTACATTTTGACGAGTTATGTGAACAACAAAGTACGGAACAATGCGATTTCAGGTTTGGTCCCATAGTAAATGTTGTTCATAATGATGAGTAGAATGACCTCTTAAGAGAGTGTTGGTGTTTAACAAATAACCCTGTATAGCCTTCCTCTATAAATGGGCTATCTAACACTGAAAGAATTTTGCAAATCGGACCAATAGTTTCGGAGCCTATTCAATGCAAACAAACAAACAATCAAATCTTTCCTCTTTATAGTATTAGTTTAGATAAAATAGAATAAGGCCCTGTAACTAAAATTCGAGGTAGTTAATTTAATTGTTGACATACAAACCTGTTGCAAAGCCTCTTCGTAAACTGCTATGTAATAATTTACTTCTTTCGAAAAATTGTTTTCTTCTTCAACATATTCTTCTATTTCTTTCCAGTGGCAACCCTGCGAAATAACAGAGTTTCATGAATACTTGTCACAAAGGTTCTTGACATACTAATAAAATGATTTTTAGACAGATATTTGAAAAGTAAAAATGCAATTGTAGTTATTTGAAAGTTAAAGTCGCATGGGAGAAACCCAGCCTCTCTGTAGATTATTATAACAAATCACGCCTGTAATATCCAAGGGGTTAAGCAGAGGCCTCTTTCGACTAGTGATCGCAAGAGCGACTTCCGAGCGTGAGGTCCTGGAATCGCTTCCCAGGTTGGGCAGTGTTACTGGGATTTTCCATTATGAATTTCTCTGTAGCACACAGAGTCCGAATTTGTACACCTCTATCTAACTCTACAGGGATTACAGATATCATGTTATGTTATTTCACCATTTTTAAATAACAATTGCATATACTTACATCCAATTCCTTTGTCGCTATATAGGACCATACATCCTTGTTATCCCTCCTGGACCATATTTCCTTTTTGATATCATCAACAAATGATTCCGTGGTTTCATACTTCCTGCATAGGTCAAAAATACTGAACAGGAATTTCACATTTTGAATGTTTTTTGCCCCATTCCGCCAAACAATATCTGCTCTTTTTATTTGTTTTTCCTGAAAGCAAGATTATAATTTTATTATAGTACGATAATGAGATAGTAAAGTTATAGCAATTTTCTATTTGTATGCAGAAAACACAATGGCATTACTTGGATAATATTATACAACAATAAATGATGGTACTTTCATTCAAGGCTTCATTAAAACCTTTGCATGCCCTTATAACCTTCATGATGTATGAGGTTTTCTGAATAGTCTTGCCATATTGTTTGCCTCTAGGTACTCACTGACAATGATCATAGCTGCGAAGTTTTTATGCATAGTGATTTTAACAATACTGCATTGGGGACTTCATGAATAAAGTAAGTAATATGTAGCCAATATGCAAAAGCAGATCGGCAGAGTTCAAGAGTGGACAAAGGTGCAGCCATGAGATGGAATTCATCAAGATTTGGGTGAAGAAGGCAGCAGGCTGAAGAAGATATATTGGCAAGTTACAGAAGTATTTCATAAGTCTAAGTAA
Organism: Cerastis rubricosa; assembly: GCA_949152445.1. Lineage (NCBI taxonomy): Eukaryota > Metazoa > Arthropoda > Insecta > Lepidoptera > Noctuidae > Cerastis > Cerastis rubricosa. The sequence continues at coordinate 6,742,868 of OX424542.1, read as the reverse complement.
GAAAGTATTACCCTCTCTTCCTCAGTTTCAGTTTTAAATGTGAGAGCTATAAGTTCAATATCAAACAGCTCTAGGTACAATACTTCAGAGTCAGGGTGTCTCTGTACCCCCTTTAGTAGGAAGTTCCTGGCATTGTCCAGACTATTCTGTTCTTTACTCTCCCATTTGCTAGCCATCTGCCAGATTTTGGGTTTGTCACCATGAATCTGGAAAAAAACAATTGTTATTCTTTCACCGTTGCATGGTGCTTAGCACACAGCATATGGGTCGAACAATAATTTGTTGGGGTGCCCACAACCCACCTTGGAATCATGTAATACGTAGCTATAATGACTTGTACAGTATATATTTATAGTCAACTGTACTGTCAAAACAGTATCTTCATGAGAGACATTCAGACAGAATGCAGAATATAGTTCCTATAAGTAGAATGAACATATCAATAAGTACCTGTAACATCTGTCCTATAATCCCAGAAATAGCATAATCAAATCCTACACTCCTGCAAAACTTTATATACTCAAAATATATTTCTATGTCATCCTGAAACCGGTATATAAACTGTTTGAACACTTTGTTCAGGCGTTTGGCTATGGCATACTCTATATCCTTTTTCTTTTCACCCAGTTGAGCCCGCTTTCTTCTCAGAGAGATGTCTTCAAGCAAAGCCAGTTCGTAAGCTATGTATTGTACAAAATCTTCCTTTTGTTTGACTCTGCGCTGTATGTGGTACTCAAACTCTTTTCTTTTTCTTGATATTTCTCTGTGAAAAGAAGTCATAATTTATGATAGAACCTAGAAACTGGTTCTTTTATCTAAAGAGTCAAGTCTATATGAACAAAAAGAGGTAGGAAAATATATCAGCACAAAATTAAAGATGTGGATTTTTTTTTAAGAATATTCAAAAATGTCACAATGCTTCTTGATATGACTTTTCTAAGCGTAGGAATGGTACAGAATTAATAAAGCAATATATCTTTATAAAATCGTAATGAAACAAACAAAATGAATGCATGTTATTGTTTGAACTTACTTTATTTCTTCGTCGTCATACAATTGTGTTCTCCTCATCTGTTCTAACTCATTGATCATCTCCTCAATACGTTGATTCACTTGTTCAGCCATTTTCGCTGATTGTTTTTATGTTATTAACACAGAAATTAAAAATATAGAACGCGTTTCGCTCGCGTTTACGCGTGACTTTTTAGTAGTTTTTAGGTTATGTTGTTTTGTTGATAGCTGTCAAATCATCAAATGCCAATATTTCAAGTTTAGATTCGTTCTGAAATCTACGAGTTGTCTCTGGTTGAGTCATAGATCTATTTTATTCTTGTCTATGTCTTGTCTTTTTTTCATAGCTCATGCAGTAGCTTGGCAAAAAAGTGTAGAATAAATGAGGTCGCCAGTATCGCAACTGTGGCAACCCTTAATACTACAACTCAACAGATTTTGATACTTGTTATTTTTAGGGATATGATCCCAATTCCAAGTGGATGGTTCAGTCCCTCGGACGCTACGCAAACACCATGGAAGGCTTCAATGTCCAGTACGAATTTTAGTTCCAACTCGTTCCCCTCGTTGCACTCGTTACTCGGGATAAAGCTGGAGTGCCATTGATGAGCTAGAGTTCAATGATTTGTCTCACAACTGCAAATCGGTTGAACCCGAAGAGGTACACGATTAATGTTGCAAAGATAAACCAAAATTTGCAGTTTTGCAGTGTTGCCCAGGTGTTAACAGGAATCTCTGTCGCGGATACGGGGTATGGATTTGTGCCTGGTTGATGACAATAGGATCGCCCCTTTTTACATGGGACTTTACATAACTAGCGAAATGTGGATATACTATGGTATACCTCTGCCCAGCCCATCGGGGATTACACTCGTGATGTCATATATGTGATGTACTGCCTCACAGCCGTCAGTAATTAGTATAAAATATTAATCTAAACATTGCGCCAATTACGAAGTACACAGTCAAAACAAAAAACACGAGTTTATTAGTATTGTGTAATATTTTACCCATGCGACATTAGGAAATAGAATAAAAAGAACGCATTATAATTTATATCGTAATCACTCATTTTATTTTCAAATTAATAGTTATAAAATTAGTCCAAATCATCTATTTGCTAGTAGCTTTCCAATCTAGATTTTAAACCTTCCATAAAAATAAACAATTCTAAACAAAATAAAGTTCCCTAAACAATAAATTAGCCTACATAATCTTAAAGTTTTATGTTACGCTTAAATAACATATTTCTATTATTTACAAATTATAATACTTAACACATTATGCAAAGATACTTTTGCAAAAGCACTTTTTCATTCCTATTTGGATACTGCATAACTTATTCCATCATTAAATTCATAGATATGTCAGTTTAAGTTTTACATGGAGTGACTGCCTCGAAAGGCTTACGTAGCGAGGGTCAAAAGGAGCGTAGAGAAGGATTTTCTGATTGCATTGAATAATGAACTTTATTTTAATAAACACAAGTTCAAAAATTGTACAAATATCAACATTAAACAGCTCCTCAGAAGTCCTCTAGTGGCTATAATAGATGCTAGGCGCTACAGTCAAGTATCTCGTTTACAGTTTATGACACTGATATAAAGTTGCTTATTCAAAGTCATCAAAACGTCATGATTGTATCTACAAAAGAAAAAGGTTTCAACCATTTACAAACATTTTGAAGGTATTCAAGTAGCGGCACGGCATAATTTTTACTTCATGGTTCAGCAACAGGTACTACTGACTTGCAACCAAAATACAGTTTTAAAGCCTATAAAATTCATCCAATCTCATCTAGCAGTGAATTTAATGACACCTCCTTCACAATGCTCAATCATGCCTCTGCCTTTGAAACAATTCAACCAAGTTTTCGAAAACAATTTAAAACTTTCCCGCTCTTCATCTGTTTTCGAAACCGGAGTGACATTTATTTCTGGAATGCATCTCCCGAAATCGATTGCTGGCAACCAAACGCAGAAATCTGAATCGGGAGAATATTTAAATATATCCTGGCAACCCTGGAGGTTTATTTGAGGAACTGGGGGTTGCCGTTGTAATAATTTCTTGAGTGTGATGAATGTTAGGTTGTTGTTCTTCAGTGTTATTGATTGCAGGTGTTTTGCCCGGCCAATGCTCCTGAAAGATGATGATTATGATTTATAGTAAGAATAATAATTTAGACATAATTTAACAAAGTGACATTAGACTAAACATACATTTTCTTTAATATTTATGCGGATACTGTATTTCAGAGTGATTACTACGATTTTTACAATTAGTCGATCGCGTTAACTTCAATTTCTACTAAAAACTAAACTTGCGCCCTCTGGTGTCAAAATGGGAAACAACAGTTCGAGTATCTTTTGTCAGTTGTGAAAACTAACTAGGCCCTCTGGCCCACATTTATTAATTAAGTACGTCTTTCGGCTGAAATAATGATGATGATGATAATTCTATAAATTTATTATTTCTTATAAAATTACGCACTTACTCATCATCCTAGCTTTTTCCCAAACTTTGTTGGGGTCGGCTTCCAGTCTAACCGGATGCAGCTGAGTATCAGTATTTTACATGAAGTGACTGCCTATCTGACCTCCTCAAACTACAAATAACAGCCGGGACCAACGACTTAACGTACTTTCCGAGGCACGGAAGAAACTCGGTTTGTAATTATGGTCACCCATCCACAGACCAACCTCGGCAAGCACGGCTTAACCTTGAAGATCGAACCGTGCGGCTGTTATTAATTACCCACGAGCTCCACGAGCTAATTAAGTAAAAATATCGTACCTAAATATCCTCATAAACTGCCCATCAACCAATTTACAGTTAGACAATCCAAATCTTCTGATCTTCAAATCTTTAGCGGAATCCATGAAGCTGGCCACACAGCCCACCACATTACCTTCCACACCAACATTATCCAACTCCAAATCAACCAGAACATTAGGATTCAATGACGCCATCAAACAACTGACGACACCCTGCTTCACTTCATTGTTACTGAAGTCAATCGATTCCAAACAATCGAAATTCATGCTCGATTTAATCGAATCATTAATCGCATTCTGTGTTATCTCGCAGTAATTTAGTTTTAGTATTTTTAGGCGGATATGTTGGGTCATTTTCGCGATATTTCTGAAGCCATTATCTGATATAGGGTTTGCACTTATATCGATTTCTTCTAAGGATGTGCAGGCAGGCCGGTTGGCCTTTTCGAACATGCTTAGTAGGGACTTCGTCCCTTCGGCTGTTACATTATTCCTGCTTATATCCAGATGTGTTAAATGCTTCATGGTACACATACACTCAGTTAAGTACTTGACGCCAGCGTCTCCTATATTGTTGTCTGATATCATGATAGCTGTGATATGTGTCTGGTGAGTTAAAGCTCGGAAAAGAGGTCGCATTTGTGATGATGATAACGTTTTTGCTCCTAATGCTATTCGCCGGGTTGTGTGGCTTCGGCCGACCGCTTGTTGGATTTCTTCCGAGGGTGCTGAAAAAAATAACATTATAATTAAGATAATGACATAGTTATTTATAGTTTGCTTTCTCTCAACAAAAAGTAGCGTAATATTTTTCTAATGGAAGTGCACGTAAATGTAGTGACGTAGCTGTCGTCTGTCATAATCTAGCATAAGTGGCATGCATGATTGGGTAAGTTTGTATGGACCAGTGGCATGTTTTTTTTTTCAGCGGCCCAAAGATAATTATTGCTAACGAATAATGGAATATATGATAAAAATGACTCCTAAAAGAATTTTGCCGAAAATTATATCGGAGCTGAAATATCTGATGTCAAAGTTGTGTTGTTTCTACTAAAAGTTTGCGTACTATTATGTATTTTAACAAAAAATAACTATTTCCTATCGTTTGCCGTATGTCATTACTTCCCAGAATTTTATCCTTAGCAGCGACACTATCGAATGGTGTAATAATACAGGGTGCTTTTTTCAAAATTAATGGGTTCGATTCCTGGCTAGGAATATTGATTTTTCAAAAAACCAATGATGCAGTTTTAGTTTTTATCAAAATCAGGCTCGTGATTACTTTGAGTGCTTTTCGCTATTGCTCATGGTTTCGGATTTGGCCTTCCACCCACTTGAAAAGTTCACCCTGTACATCTCGGCTCCGATTCATTTTGGAAATAATTGTTGTAGAAGAAAATGAATGTCTTATTGTGTTCTTACTAATGAAATAATTTTCATTAGTGGCCGCAGTCTTAAAAAATCATGCCACTTTTACCCAAACCCCTTTACATATTTAAAAACCATAGTTACAGTCGTTTTCTTAGTCTACTCGTAACATCAAATTAGAAGACAATAAAAAGCCTGAATAAAATGGTGGATCGTAACACATTGTTGATCACTAAGCAAGAATACTATTCTTAAAGCCAAGTCACGGTCATAAAACGTTGAAGCAAGACAACACGAGACAATATATCACTTTCTATGACCGCGAATGAAGCGTGTCTCAGCGTCTTACTATCTTATATGGTCTTAATATGTATTGACCTTTAGGCAGACTAAAATACAGTATTATAGTACTCACGTATACTCAAAGCGTCACAGCACTCGAGATACCTCTCCTCAGCGGGCGACGCTTTCCAGTTAGTGATACAAGTCTTGAGCTCAGGCGATGACAAGACTAGGCTTAGAGGATCGTCTTCTGATAGTATCGCACCATCTGAAGTCATCAAACTGAATACCGGACGGACGCCTGTTAGTCTGAAAGTGGATTTAGTTGGATTTTAGCTACCAGGCACACACATAGGACAAGCCTCCGAAGAATAGGGTTTAAAATCAGAAAAAAGTACAATCTCCTATAAAAACTTTTAAGTATGTGAATAAATGGATGTAAGAATTTTACTAAGTGAAAATTAGCCTGTAATTAAAATTATTAATAAGGAATATTACCGCCGTTGGGACTCAAGCCGAAATCTATAAACGTTCCTTTAGCCCATAGACACTCGCCCTATTTTTTTCAGATTGTTATTGTTTTCTAGTGTTCAACTTAACTACGAATAAAAGTCTATAAGATAACGGCCTTGTAGTGAATGGCCAGGTTACTGGCAATTTTGTATGAGCCGTCCAATAAAAAGTCAACCATTTACACGTTTCTATATAGCACTTTTAGTTTGATCGTTGTGTTTAAAAGCTAAAGGCCACCAGTAGCGTGCCGCCTAGGGGTCAAGATAACGGTAAGCTAAGGCTAGACTCTACAGCAACCAAACTATTCAGAAACTTTTACAACAATATGTAGAGTAGTAGGTAGGTGAGAGATTGTCCGGAGCAAATCGCACGAAGCTAGGAGATCGCTGGGGCAACATAAAAAAGTAAGATTTAAGGGCAAGCCAAGTTTTAGATTTTGTAGCATATTTTGATTTAAAAGTGTCCATGGAGTTTCTTGTCCATTCTTCTTCATAGAGATCTACGCTTTGGAATGGGCAACTACAGTACTTTCTTAAGTTATTATGCTTTGTGACTGGAAATGTAGCTTCGCATTTTTTTTTTTGGCTTTCAGAATTGCCTGTAATGGTCTAATTGAAATAAACGCTTTGAGTTTGAGTTTAAGGCTTGTATGAAAGTACCACCACTGCAAGCCAACTCTGGGAGAGAGAGGGCTGTAATCAACCACGCGTGCCCAGCGCGAATTGAAATGACAGCTATACTTCAATGATGTCTCAAGGTGTACATTTTGCACTGCTAACTGTTTTTGTAGTCGAACTTTATGAGCGCAGCGTCAACGGTTTTGCCCGAACAATTACTAAACAATGATTCGACGAGACTGAGGGAAAAACAAGATGATGTTCAAGATTACATTTTGTCCATTGTCTGGCGTTATTTGTCAAAATTAAGACAATCATCGTGATAATTATACTTTGTAATAACGGATGTCCGTTGAGATATTGTGTGAAAATCGTTTGTCATGGGTATTAGATGAGAAAAAAATAGGAACAGAAAATTCGAGAAAAGTTTTGAAAATGAATGTGGACGGTGAGTGACGTCATTTAGGCCCAACTATATAACTTGTTAACAATGTTTTCAACTATGTAACGTGTTCATCATCATCATCATCATTTCAGCCCAAAAGACGTCCACTGCTGGACATAGGCCTCCCCCAAGTGTCACCACATTGACATTTTGGGGGGTTTTGCCATAATCGCCACGCTTGGCAGGCGGGTTGGCGATCGCAGTACGGTTTTTACAAAGCACAGAGAACACTGCTGCCCATTCTCTGGCAAGTCCCTTAGTCGCCTCTTACGACACCCACGGGGAGAAATGGGATGGTGCTATTCTTTACGTCCGAAACCATACAGAACGTGTCGATCATGTAACGTGTTATAAGTTCTAGAATGGCGACCGCAAACCGGAAGAAGATGCGTTGGAAGGCCTCCCACTAGGTGGACCGATGACCAGGTGAAGGTTGCGGGAATCCGCTGGATACGTGTCGCACGGGACCGGTCAATGTGGCGACACTTGGGGGAGGCCTATGTCCAGCAGTGAACGTCTTTCGGCTGAAATGATGATGATGATATAACTTGTCCTATGTTAGAATCTAATTTAACCAGATGCGTGTGAATTATAGTTTTTTTTTTACTCCAAAAGTTGTTCCATATGAGACATACACACCCCATTTACTGAATAAAACTTCATCCCTTGGTAAGACCGGTTGTCAGACTTTCGGGCCACGACTACCTGTAACGACTGTCAAAGATCTATTAATGACAGCCGGGACCAACAGCTAAACGTACTTTTCGATGCACGGAGGAAACTTGGGATATAATGGGTGGTCACCCATCCACAGACCAACCTAGGTAAGTACGGCTTACCCTAAAGATCGACCTGAGTAGTTGCTTTTATTTAGCCACAAGCTCCTCTCCTGGACCCAAATAAACAAGGATAAGATGATGATAAAAGTAGTAACACTTACTTATAATATCTCGATTTAACTTCCTCAACCAGCCAGCTGATTGTCAACTTATTAATCGTATCCAGCTTCAGCGAAATCAGCAATACTTTATCCTCCACCTGTACTTTGACTGCTGCTGGCGGCAAAATTTGCGTTTGTACCGGCCTACCATTCTTCGTTGATTGCACTATATTGATTGGTTGTATCACATTCATTGCTTGCACTATATTGGGGTTCATACCCTGCATGATGTTAAAACCATCGTTAGAATTATAAAAGTTCTCTCCCGAAGATTTCCGAGAAAACGTTCCAGTAGGCGTTAGTCTTTTGTTTATATCTCTTCTAGAATATTCGTTGTCGCTGCCGCTGTTACTTGATTGGTCGTTTTCCCTTTGTCTTTGGAAACCAGCTTTTAGTAATGTACTCTGCCTTTTCCATCGGCGTTTCATATTGTCCCGAGTATCGTTGGATTTAGAGGTATTTAGTTCTCTAGCGATATTTCTCATAGATTCTGCTGCAGATACTTTTGGTCGGACATTTTCGTTTCTGAAACTGTCTGAATCTGAACTGTTTTCGCTTACGTCAATGATGTCACTAACTCTCGATTTCTTTTTGACGTTGAATTTATTACTTTCAATAAGAGGTTCAGATATTTGATTGATTTCTTCTATCTTGTCTTTAATACTTTCGTATGAAGGTTTTTTGGCTACCGTAGTTAGAGGATCAGTGAGTTTTCTTTTTTTGTTATTTTTGTTTATGCCTAGGTCGTCATCTAGCCAGTCATCGTCTACCTCTTCTGGGTCTAACAAAGCAGGTTTTACTTTAGATTTCTTTACGTCAACTTCAGGTAAGTCAGTCATACTTCTATTTCTCAAAGCTTCTATAGCGTTTCTATATTCTTTAACTCCTGTGGATTTCTTCTTGTCTTTTGCCTTACAGTCGTCAGACGAATTTGAGTCATCAGACGGGAAAGCCGCTTCGTTTCTAATCATTTGTGATAGATCTACATCATCATCACTGTCATCATCAATTATATTTCGTCTTTTAAACACTGGAGTGTCTAATTCTTTGATTCTACTCGTCATTTTTGACGTACTTGGTGGCGAAACATCTTTTATTGGTTTAACTGGAGTTTTAGACTTAGATCTACTTAGTGTATCTGTAGTATTGCCCCTTTCAGAATTTTGTATTTTATTGCATATATTGTTATACATAATTTCTTCGTCTTTTGTGAGTATGGTGCCTGTCCGCCATTTTTGTAGGACGTGTAGCGGTGTTTCGCCGAAGTCTGTCTTTAGTGTTGGTATTGCACCTTTTTCTAGTAATAATTGAACTACGTCTAAGTGTCCGTTGCTCGCTGCGTCGTATAGAGGTGTGATGCCTGGAATATTGAAGAGAAAGTTATACAGGTTGTTTGGTGGATCGTTTGCCAAATTGAAATGGTCGACTGAAGGAGTCATCTGCTGTCCCTTAACACCTATCATGCCCAGTGGATTCTTTTATAGACGTTTTATTGTATTATTAAAAAAAGAACCAAATTTTTACAAATTAAAAATAATATATAAAAGGCATTAACTCCAAATTTTAATTTTATTTAGAAGTGTATTTTTTACAGTACTTTTAAATACACCACCATTTCAATTTGGCACACGATGCACCAAACATCTTGTATAACAGTATCTGGAGAAACCTATGTCTAGAATGATGGGCAAACATTTTATGTGAAAAGGCCTATGGCGGTACTAATTAATAATATATATGAATCGTGGTCAAAGTAGGCGTAAGACAAACCGAATTAAATTACAGTCATTTCCAATTTTGTATCTGAACAAACATTTTTTTATCCTACAAATAAAATATAGCATACACATGTTATAATTAATATTTGTTTTGTTATAGTAATAAATTATTTTTACTATACATTTGTTATTCATAATATTTATTTGCTAGCCACACTATAAAATTAGGTTAAGAGTTTTTATACCCTACGGCATTTCATACAAACTTTCAAGTCGTTATTTTCCGAAATGACTGAACAGATTTTAATGAAACTTCCTACGCACAAGCAGTATACATAGGTCTAAAAAGTTACAAAAAAAAATTTTCGAAATGTCTTTTAAAAATGAAGATAATTGGAAACTTCTGTTTCTATAGATAATTAAAAATTGGTCTAATTTAGCTGTAACATTATTTTTCGAAAATATTTTTTAGTACCTTTTTCGACCTATGTATACTGCTTATGCGTAGGAAGTTTCATTAAAATCTGTTCAGTCATTTCGGAAAATAACGACTTGAAAGTTTGTATTAAATGCCGTAGGTTGGGTATAAACGCTCTTAAAACCTGTAATGATAATTGTTAGTCGAAAATAAAGAAATAAATCAAACTCACCATCACAATTCGAGCCCCCTCTATCATTAATATTAGCACCGTTATTGATGAGTATATTGACGACATCTACATGTCCGTGTATGCAGGCCTCGTGTAAGGGCAGCCAGCCAGCGTTGTCGCGAATGTTCACGGGATGGCCTTGCGCTATCAGGCGCTCTACTAGGAGTTTGTTGCCTGATATTGATGCCTGGAGAAACATAGATCAAAATTATGAAGGATCTCTCCACATTTCACATCTCGTTATCAAGTCAGTGACCATTCAGGGAAGGGAAAGTTTCTTTGCTTGCATTTTTGTGAGCCTTTATACAATAAAATCAAAATGTTTTATTTTACATAGGCCTACATGGGCCCTTATAAAACGTCGACAAAAGGTGCTCGGTTCAGGTTGGTCGTTTCCTATGGAGAAGAACCGCCAAGAAAATCCATTAAACCTTTTTAAAATCATTTGGTTTTACAATATTTAAATGTTAAAGCGTTAGCACTTAAGTATGGGAGGACAGTATAGGCCCGACAATAAGTCGTTGCTTACTACAAAAGGTACAAAAAAGATTTAAAAAAAAAACGCATGGATTTACAAACCCTAACTAACATTCGGAATCCAAGCTGGGCTTGGTACTCGTGTACGAGTTCTAGAATATTAAGGGCCAGGAGTTCTTGAAGCCCGGACACGTATGTGAACAAGTAATAAAAAAATAAAACTCTTGATCCGGAACAGTATGAATGGAGCTTCATTGGCAGAAATTGCAGTATCGCAGCAAAATAAACAAGCTTCGCCCCGCAACCCCAGACGATTGTTTGGCGAAAAAGATCTCAATTCGTCAATAGACGAGTAAAAGTAAACTTACGACATGCAGTTGCGTTTCCCCTTTCATGTTCTTCTTGATGGTATATCCTTTGCCTCGCTTACGGGTCTCGTGTTTTGTTTCCTTCACTTCTTCTTCATTTGTGTCTGACAAATCTATAAAACAAGAGGTCAGATAACGGATACCTTCAGAAAATTCGGTGATACTTACGTGGTAACATTTACGTTATGCATAACATCACGCCTGTAATCACCAAAGGGTTAGGCAGAAGTGTACCTAATAGTACATCCAGGCACTTAAAAACACCTTCATAAAGGTTACAGAATTATAAGTGTTACATGTTGAATTGGTAATGATATGGCAAGAAAGGAGGTATCTCATGAGATGACAAGTAATAGAGAAGTATGGAAGAAGAAGACATGCTGCGCCGACCCCAAATAAATTGGAATAAAGGCAAGAGAATGATAATGATGTTGAATTGGTAACAGAATCAAATATGTAACACTTTTAAATGTGTTTTTAACCGTAACATATCTGTAACAGAGATAAAAGTGTTATCAGTGTTATTAAGTGTAACAAGTAAACGCAGCGTATTATAGCTATGATTGATTTATTCAGTTATACAAATATTAACACTAATTAACACATATAAAAGGTTACAGTTTGATTCGGTAACATTATTGTATCTGTTACATTTAAAAGTGTTTTTCTGTTATAACTGTTTTAAAAAAAAGTGTTTAAAACACTAATTACGGTTACTGTTTGAGTCCCTGATTACACCCACACTTCACCAGTTATGTTTAAGTCCCATGTAATAGGTGACGAACCTATTATCACCAACCGGGCATATTTTCAGACTCCCGTTGCTGCTACTGAGAAATTCCTGATAAAAAACCCAATAACACTGCCCGACTCGGGAATCGAACCCAGGACCTTATGCTCAGAAGTCGCGCTTGCGACAATGAGGCATACCGCAAAGCACAAAAATCATAATACGTCACTTACGTACATCATCTGCCTAGCCTTTTCCCAAACTATCTTGGGGTCGGCTTCCAGTCTAACCGGATGCAGCTGAGTACCAATATATTACATGAAGCGACTGCCTATCTGACCTCCCAGTAACTGGGTAATACGATACACCTTAGGAACACTGGATGTCAGACTTTTGGCTTCGGACTACTGGTAACGACTGTCAAAGATCTACAAATGACAACCGGGACCAACGGCTTAACGTGCTTTCCGAGGCATGGAGGAAACTCGATATGCAATTATGGTCACCCATCCACGGGCCAATCTCGGCAAGCGCAGCTTAACCTTAAAGATCGACTCGTACGGCTGTTTATTTTAAGCCAGGAGCTCATGTCGTATAAATCATCGCACACTATGGAGAAGACGCACCGGGATTTTATTATGTTAGAATGCGTTACTCTGTAAAGTAATATTATCTATACCATAGTACCTGTAAGATCCTCAAGGCATATATCCTCCCCAATATGAGTGGTGTCCTCATCGCCCCCTCCAGCAGAACTCTGCTCATCTTCAGAATTCTCCAGGTTATCTAAATTGCCGTAACCTAATGCCCGTAAGTCGTCTTTAGTTTGTTCCATTTTATCAATCTCACCATATTCTTCTTGATATTTGAGTAGGGTTTTCAGTACCCTGATTTCGTATTTTCTTTTATTCCATTCTTGGGCCTGAAAAGTTATAATGTTATTAGATTGGTACATAGTACTTACAACTTACACATCAAAAGAATAATGTTTTTTTTTATTATTATTATTAATAAAAAACCGGCCAAGTGCGAGTCGGACTTGCGCACGAAGGGTTCCGTACCATTATTTATAAAAACGAGCAAAAAAATCACTTTTTTGTATGGGAGCCCCCCTTAAATATTTATTTTATTGTTTTTAGTATTTGTTGTTATACCGGCAACAGAAATACATAATCTATAAAAATTTCAACTGGCTAACTAGGTTCATGAGATACAGCCTGGTGACAGACGGACGGACGGACGGACAGTGAAGTCTCAGTAATAGGGTTCCGTTTGACCCTTTGGGTACGGAACCCTAAAAACATTCTTCTGAAACCATAGTCCCAGTCTCATGCCTAAATTCTATACTTCATTGCTTCCATGTCGTTTTCAAACCTTGTTATTTGGATTTAACACACAAATCATGTTACTCATCACCATTAATCATCTTTATCCTGTCCTTATCCCAATTTTGTTGGGGTAAGCGCAGCACGTCTTCCTTCTCCATACCTCTCTATCACTCGTCATCTCATCAGACACCTCCTTTCTTGCCATATCATCCTTCATACAGGAGGATAAATCGACGACGCTAATCAGGATAAGGAAGCTAGTAAAAAGTGTGTTGTATTGCTTCTTGGGACAAGCATAAGGGATTATTACAGGCAGGGCACATTGTTTGGTAATTTTTTTTTTCAAAAGGAAATAAAATTGACTTACAGCTCGCCTAGCCTCGAAACACGCCTTTTCAATGTTTCCATACGGCCTCTTAGCCAAGAACAGGGTCTCAGCAATGTTGTACATCGTCGTGAAAGCTTCTTTCGGCACGTCTTTAATCAATTCGTATTCTTTCTCGTAGTAGTTGAGGGCTTCGTTATAGGATCCCATGTCTTTGTAGGTTTGGTATAAGCTGAAATAAATTTTAACAAGTTTTATTATGACAGGAAATACAAATGGTCTAGAATAACTGATGAATGCACTGCTAAAAAAGCCATTAATGTAATGTTTTAGTAGGTTCCACGGAGTCTGGGTTTGTGCCGGGTTGATGGCAATAGGCTCGCCCCCTATTACATGGGATTTAAAAACACAACTGTTGATATATGGGTGCACATCTGCTTAACCCGTCGGGGATTACAGGCGTGATTTTATGTGTGTAATGTTTTCTAGTGATAGGAATCAGACCAATAATTGGCAATATTACCATACACCATCGGCCATAACTTCCTGCAGTCACCAGGACTTAAATGATACAAACCTATCCAGGGCAAAATATAACTAATTGACACTAGAAGAACAAGGAGCACAGCCAACACTTTTGGGCCAACTAAACACACTAGAGGTGTAATTAAATAGCCTTCACAAATGGCAGTACTTGCCTCAACGTACGCCTAACGCACAACGGACAACCCTACTGTCACCTTAGGTTGAGGCTCCATTGGCGCGTTGCGCCGTGGTAACTGATTTACGTATTTCGTATCACACCTGTGGCAACACGTCGTAAAACAAGAGGGCGACGCACATCATGGCAGCTCATGCTGAGTTAAAACATGGCGCTTACGGACGTATAGTTTGCTTCGCTTCGCTGCTCTAGCAGTGGAACATTGTCCGGCGTGACACCGCAGCTCCGACAAAGCAGCGCATCACCCTCGCCCCACTTCGTCTCTAGTCAGCCGATGAGTTGAAACGTTGCGTGCAACGAAGCAACGCATAATGTCGCATGTCACTTAAAAAAAACATATGAACGACGCAGAATTGATGCAACGCACTCATGAGGCCTCAGCCTGACTGATTTCTACCATGGCTTACACTGTTTGTGCCTATGTTAGAGAAGAACAGAACTTACCTAACATATATCGGTATAAGCGTCTTCCCGCACTCGCCCGCTAGTTCGGCGTGGTCTAACATCTTGAGATAGTACTCCACCGCACCGGCGTAGTTGCGCAGGTGACACGCACCGTCTCCGAGCTTCTCGTAATGTTTCTTAAAGGCCGCGTGGTCGGACGGATCCGTGGATATTAGCAGGTCTTCCGTGTAGCACATTGCTGCCACTGTTAGGAATATTTTGGAATTGGTTTAAATATTATATGCATTTAAGAACCTAATGAATACCACACTGCACTTCAAAACACAAATTACTGAAGTTGCTCAAAGAGCCGCTAAGCTAAAGTGGGACTAGAATAGAAACGCTTCTGACGCTTGCCTAATAAACTGTGGACCAAAATAACGTTTCTGGAGCCTTGACACAGCCAGAAGGTGTCGCGGCAGACCTTGTAGAATATGGCGGGACGAGCTGGACAAGACCAGCGACCAGTGGTCCACATTCGCCCTGGATCGAAACAACTGGAAGTCATGGGCCTTTGTCCAGCAGTGGGATGACGCAGGCTAACAGCATCAGCGTAATACGCAGAAGCAGCGCGCAGTGCGTGTGTGTTAGTGCTAAGTAGAAGAAGGAAAGAGAGGCTTTTGCCCTGCCGTGGGACATGCTTGTATAACGGGCTGGTATTCGCCGCTCCTCTTCTTTAGCCATGATGCCCATACTTCCAAAGCTGACAGTGTTTTGCACACGAGCTTTGGAAGTATGGGCATCATAGCTTATAATCATAACATGAATGGCCGAGAGGCTATGATACATGTAGATGATGGCTTTGGGTGTTTCCACTCCCAATTTTGCTACACATAGTATAGGATCCCGCCATATAACGACCTTCACCGAGCTGGTTATTGGATGAAACTTATTTTATATTAAATTTAATATGTCAATAAATATATTGCATATGGGTTGCCTATAAACTTTCAGTCAGGACATTTTTTTTTTTTGAAACTTTTCACCGGTTTGGTTAATAGACAAATTCCATACCAATCGAAAGTATATAGCCCATAGAATATGCAAACGTTAGGTTGCCTTTTCTTTTCCCGTCACAACTCTCGGGTAGGCAGGTATAAACAGGTAAATCGATACTAGTAACTTGCACCGGTCTGGTTAATGAATAAAAAAAGGCAACCTAACGTTTGCATATTTTATGGGCTTTACACTTTCGATTGGTATGGAATTTGTTTATTAACCAAACCAGTGAAAGGTTCCAAAATTTTTTGTTTAAAAAAAAAATATCAATCATATCCTGGACTGAAATTTTTTAGACAACCCATATGCAATATACATATATTGACATATTTAATTTAATATAAAATAAGTTTCATCCAATAACCAGCTCGGTGAAGGTCCTTGTATGGCGGGATCTTAGGCCAACAATACAATCGTTCCAATCCACCTCGCCAGATTGTGTAAATCAGATGTCACAGTAGGTGTGGTTAATGGTGATACTTTCATACAAAGTTTGGCTTGCCCTTATAACCTTCTACTACTCTACATGATGTTTCTGAACAGTCTGCTTGCCCTATGACCTTGCCGTATTGTTAGCCCCTAGGCACGCCAATTGGTATGGTAAAACCCTAATACTGATGACATGCTGAGGTTCTATCAGATCAACCAAAACCAACCAAACCAACCAAAATCGGCCAAATGATTTTAAAAGAGTGACCATTGAGTTTCTTGTTGGTTCTTCTCCATAGGAAACGACCAACACGCCCATGTAGGGCTCTTATAAAAGTCAACAAATAGGTGCTCGGTTCGTGTCGGTCTATGTGCAATAAAAATATTTTGATTTGATTTGATCAAAGTTCAAACTAAGGGTACAATCCAAACAACAGATACACAGTACATTACTTACACTACAAGACTTAGAGTATTCAAAAGTTAAGCCAAATGGTTTATGAAAAGTTGACATAAAATTTGGCAGCAGATTAAATACTGTTAGCTTCATCATAGAAAAATTAAGATACTCACCTACTCTAAGATTAGTCTCAATGTTGTCACTCTCCTCTTCATCAGGAGTCTTCAGTTTCCAAGCCTTGAGCAGCACTTGCTTAGCACTCTGATAGTCTGACATCTTGCACAAGATATCAGCTTTAGATGATAATGTTTCACATGTTTTTAAAACCTGGAAATGGCGATGTAAAATATTAAGATGTTGTTTAATATTGTCTAGAGTTATTTGTTTCCTAGAAACATTGTGTTATAAGAAATAAAGTCTAATTATAAGTAACAAAGTATTGGATAAAATGACTTTCCACATCAAGGGCAACAGTAACTATCTACCAGATTGACTGAAAATTGGAAGCGAATGTATGTTTGTTTTTTTGGTTAGTTCATTTTGACCCACACCTGGGCTAGCCTTCCCCATTCCTTCCACTTCTTTCGAAGCGTGTTTCTTCACGCCAGTTCGTGAAGAAGCCATCCAAGCCAACCCACCATCTTCCCCTCGGTGTGTCGTCTGGTATAAAACTATTGCACTAACTAATTATGTTATCAAGACAAATGTATGAAGTGGTGATACAAGTCACACAATTAGTGACAACACTCGATTTCTGAAGGCATACATGAAGATTGAAAACAGCAAATGTCCAGTATTACCTTCTTGTCCTTAGCGTGTAGATGACAATTTAAATTGAGGCAGCCCAAAATTACCTTATCTAATCCTTATCTTAAATATTACCTTATCATCAAGCCTTTTAGCAACCTCAAGCGCTTTATTCAAGCAGCTCAAAGCCTTGGCATAATCCTTCTTCTTATTGCAATGAAGTAAAGCCTCCGTAGTGTAACAATTGTGGAGTACTTCATACAGATCCTGGCTGGAACATATTGATATGGCTTTGTTGATGCAATCCAGTGCTTTGTCAAGGTTTCCTAGATGTTCTTGGACTACTCCAATGTTGAGAAGCAAGCGGGCTCTCATGTCCATTAGTTCATGTTTGTTTATTTTGCCGTTTAAGCTGAAAATAATATATTGTTAGAAGCTGATGTGGACTACTGTTTTAAGCTTTCACTGTTTATATCTTCAGGATATCTTGTGTGATTATCAATTATTAATTTATTCATGATTTGGGAGCTCACAATAATTAATAATAATCATGGAAGATATCCCAGTCAGAGCACTTTAGTGGAATTTATGAGGCAACTAAGCTGGCAACGATTTCCTCAAACAAAAGTCCATGCTAAGATAGCGCTCATTGAGGCTGCCTATCACTTAGACCACAGAGCAAAGAACTGAAAGGTGTGTGTCTAAATAGTGCATAAACTTTAGGTAATCTGATCATCATCAACCTAGCCTCCTCCCAAATATATTGAGGTCAGTTTCCAGTCTCACTGGATGCAGCTGGATATCAATATTTAGATATCAATTATATACTTACAAGTAAACTAATAAAGTGATGGAGATGGATGGAAAGGGAGAGGAAGGCCAAAGAAAAGATTGATGGATGGATCGTGTGAGGAATGATAAGTAAATGATGGTGTGACATGTGATAGGAGAAAATGGAATTAAACATGTTGCTGATGCTGATGAATGATATGCCTACAAGTAATCTAGTATTTCTGTTACATTATCCAAAGGAGTATCCATACTTACTTCTCACACAACACAAGACTTTTCATGAATGCTTTTTCAGCAGCCCTCAGAGAGGTTTTAGCCTCATCCTCTTCAGTAGTACTTTGTCCTTGCAATAAATATATTCTGCCCAGTGTTGCCATTGCTCTCTGCTCCTCAACTAAGTTCTTTAACTCTTTTGCTACAGCTGTGGAATAAAACAAGAGTATTTCAATGAAATGATGTTTATTTTTGCAAATAGGTTTAACAAACACTTTTACACAATGTCTATTTTTTAAACTAGATGAGCATGATGGGTGTTTTGTACCTGACTACTCTGAGAATGAATAGCCGAAAGAAACTCGGTGTCATAGTCTCTTTTAAGGTCCAGACATCATCATTCATCATTTCAGCCCAAAAGACTGATGTAACCAAGGTTTTTTTAACAAGATTCTGCTTTAAAAGAGTGTCCATGGAGTTTCTTGCCAATTCTTCTCCATAGAGATCTTCACCTTGGAATGGGCAACTACAGTACTTTCACAGTTATTATGTCTTGTAACTGGGACTATACCTTCATTTTTATTGTTGTTTGACCATTCAAAAGTGCCTGTAACTGGCTTATTTATCTATCTGTACTATCGTCATGAATGTGATAAACAATAGTTAAATGACTGTTTATGTTACCATATTGTATATTTTATTTAAATAAGTTATATGGAATCCATTGCAAGACACAATGAGCAATAAGCATGAGCATTAAGGCTCACAATATATCCCATGCAACCTATTTAAAAATATAATAATAAAGGAAATGGATAATAAAATAAAGGAATGTGGTTTAATGCCTGTCTGTTCACATCTTATTGTTTTATTCATCACTCGCCATCAAACATAAAAGTTTGGAGACTTTAGTCATAAGTAACACCTCTTTACTTTAATTTCATTAAATAATAATAGCAAAAAAAGAAACATTTCAGTGTTCATTTTCTTGACCCTGTGACCGATTCATCAATCATAATTATCACAGCATCATAAAATATTCTCTTTGATGGTTAATGAAATGAAAACAGAGAAAGGTGTCTCATGTAAGAAGGGTTACAGATACAGTTATTATGATATTGCTTACCTAAATGCCGCTCCTCATACTTCAGAGCCTTGTCAAATTCCGCCAACAGCATGTACATCTCTCCGATCATACGATTGCAAGTCCCCCATTCCATACGAAGGCCCAACTCTTTGCAGATAGCTGCCTCGCTTTTATACTCGTCCAATGCATCACTATAACGATTGTGTTTGTAATAAAACGACGCCAAATCATTGTAAGCTTCAGCTAAAGCACGTCTGTTGCTCCCGTTTAATGCTTTCTTCTTTCTCCGTATGAGTTCTGTAAATTTTTCATCAATAAACAATACGAATCTAACCTATAAGTCCAGTTATTTACTTTCAAATTTTTAATAACTTACTTTCTTCTTCCATAATGTTTGTTTTTAGATTTATTTACGCATAATAATGAATTTAAACACAAATTAACCAAGAAAAAGTTTTAGGCGCCGAAATGAAATAAACATGAATGAACTTGACGTAGTTTAATTACGTCAGAGTGTGACACTAATCTGACTTCCTTTTATATTATAGTACTCTGTGAATCTGACATTCTTTTTATTTTCCCGTTGCGACTTATAGTAGCTGCGTTCACGATTGAGAATTTCACCGAACATAGTTGAGCAATGTTCCATACGAAAGTTTTCAAATGTTCTAATGAAATAAAATTATTTTTGCAATTATGGTAACCATTAAAATTGCAAAAATAATGTATTTTAAAATCACTACTTTTTTCCATTGACCAATATCTCAAAGAAATATTGGAACGCAAACTTTATAATTTCGGTTGAGGCAAAATTACGAAATATACAAGATACCATTAAATTAATATATTTGTGAGAAATTACTACGCAAAAAGTTATAAAACACATTATATTGATAATAATTTGATTATTCGTCAACTATGGTTAAATGTTATTAGTCAAAAAATAAACAACAGGCAATCAAAAGTGTTGTCAAAACGGGAAAATAACAAAAGCTTTTGTTTCTCGCGAGGGTCAACGGACGAAGCTGATTGTCGTTTGTTTCTGTTGTGTACAAATTAATTCAGACTTATAGATCGTCCTTTTATTGACTGTGAACATTAAACCATCAAAAAAGTGTTTTGTTTTAATTAAATTTACTCAATATATTTATCCGTTTTGCGTCATAAAACTAAGTTGTTGTGCTAATACCGGCGCTGAAGATATTAATTAGCTGGTAAGTAAGTAAACTTTTTACTATTATTTATTTTATAGAATAAATTGCCATCGGCATGTTAACTAATCACTATTATTATTATGAATTTATTGCAATTCCTGACAGATAATAATAGTAACACCCAATGCAAAATTATACAAAAGAACCAGGTATTCTCGTTGGTTGTTACCGATATCACGGAAGGTACTGATTTATTAATATCACAGCATTATTTAATTTGTCCATTTCCGAAACAAACTACATTTTTCGCAAGGGCACTAGTACTTCATAAAGCAAAATGAAGAGATGTTTCTGGATCCAACAATTTTTCACTAAATACACACATTGGATGTGGAGTTGTAGACACCAGCCAGATGTTCAATGCAATTTGGCAGAATAGGCTATAGGGACAACATCGGTGATTCCCCGCTATCCCGCTCTAATCAAGCATTGAGTTCTCCCATTGGGGTATACGGGACATTAAATTCAACCCGGTATCTCCATTCATCAGACATTCACTGCTGGATGTAGGCGTGAAACACTTTATTGCGTCCGCACAAAATCGAGGCACAACGTCACATGTGTAACTCCTGAAGAGCCTGAGCCTGCCTGAAGAGTTAGGCATAGTACACCCACATTTCGAAGGTTATGTCAAAGTAAGTCCCAAGCAAGGGGAGCATGGCAGCTACTGAGAAATTGCTGAAGAAAAACTCAATAACACGAACACCAAAGACTTTATAAAAAATTTAAACATTTTCTAAAAGGGATTTAATAATAAAATATCCCGTGGAACTTTGTCTTGCTGACCTTAACTCACTAAAAGAAATTATGACAGGGGTACTCGGACCCTTCCACCGTTACACCCTAATGAGATAGTGGGAATGAAAAATGATAAACAGTGGTCAAGATCATATGTGGTAAAATTGGCACAAGATAACCGTTCATACTGGGTTAGAGCAGAAAATGGGCGCTTGTACCGTCGCAATCGCCAACATCTCATGAAAATACCAAACACAAATAGTTCTGAACACACACGTAATGCAGATAGGTATCTTGATCTAGATGATTATAACAGTAACCTGTATTCAAGCCTGCAAAGGCCAGTGGCGCCGGCGCCGGCGCGCCAGCCCACCACGCCGCAGCCGCGGCAGGCTGTGCCCGCGGGGGCAGGGGTTACTGTCACTAGAAGTGGCAGAGTAGTAAAACCGCCTCAAAGGCTAATTGATTTCGATTAACTACTCTACACGAGTATACTTAATAACAAGTTGTAAAATTAATCAAAAAAAAAAAAAAAAACAAAAATGTATTTTCAGAGTGAGTGAGTTAATGTAAAAGTAATTACATGTCTAATGTTTGGGTTAGATAAAAGTTTTTATTTTTTATGTATACCTAGTTATATTTCTGTGTTTACATACTAAGTTAAAAAAAAAAAAAAAAAACTATATACATTATTAGATAAGTATTAGAAGGGAGATGTTGTAGGTAGACTTAAGATATTATAAAGAGGGTACCTTGTGGTCACCAATAAATTAGTCGTTCCTCACACGCTGTTTGATTGAGACACATAACCTTATTACAGTGACAAAGAATTCTCAACCTAAGCTGCTGGGCCTAGGAGCATGACATTTAAAATAGCTCACTATGAGTACTAAGCCATTGTCTACCTAGCCTTTTCCCAACTATTGGAGTCAGTTTGCAGTTATTACACAGGATGAAGCTGAATACTATTATTTTACATGAAGAGGCCAGCCTATTCGATGACCTTTAATCTGATCATGGGATCGGTGGAGACAAGACATGCACGTTAAAAGGGTCCAAAGTAAAAACAGAAAAGACAATTTAAAAATAAAATAATTTGTTCCAAATAAGCCGTGGCAACTACGAGATGACCAGGCACAACTGACAGCGCCCGTTTACGAACATGAAGCGTGGATCAGCCATCATTAAACTCAACCATTTTGAAGGGAACTAAATGCCCCACACATGCGCCACCATCAGTATTACATTTAAGTGAGCGTGACATACTCTTAACCACTAGGTCACATTCAAGTCAATAAAAGACGAAAGGTTTCTAGTAAATGATAGTAATGATAGAACTCACACAATAAGGGCTATGCTATGATGTAATACAAACCCACCACAACCACTGGGTTGTGGTCGTCAGATAGGCAGTGTCTCCATGTACTGTATTGTACTAACTGTAGTATTGGGTAATATAAGCACTAAGCATTTTTCTTAATTCATTCCTCTATAAATGTGTTTAATGTGACATGAAAGTATTTAATTTTACTTAGATTCACATTTGTAAGGAAAAAAAACCGGCAGAGTGCGAGTCGGACTCGCGCACGAAGGGTTCCACACCATTATTTATAAAAACAAGCAAAAAAGTCACTGTTTTGTACCCCTTAAATATCTATTTTATTCTGTTTTAGTATTTGTTGTTATAGCGGCAACAGAAATACATAATTTCAACTGGCTAACTATCACGTTTCATGAGATACAGCCTGGTGACATACAAACATACAGCGAAGTCTCAGTAATAGGGTCCCGTTTGACTCTTTGGGTACGGAACCCAAAAAAAATATTAAGTGCATCTCAAATTTGGGATCAGCTTGTAAGAAAAAAGTTTATGTCTGACAGAATGACTAATCTGAAATAGGTATTGACCAGTCACATATTAAAATTTATTAAACATCCAAAATACAACAAAATTAAAACATGACACAATTATTGCAATACAAAAAAGGTTTTATTTAAATGGTTCCTAAAACTATTAATGATTCTACTCTAGTAAACATTTAAATTTGTTTCTTTTTGTGACAATTGATTTAAACTATGGGTGATCTTTTCATTGTGCACACATAATAATATTATTATGCAATTGAAGTATGTTTCAAACATTCATTTCATAGGAGGTAATATTTTGATTTATAAATTATATCCGATATTTGGAATTACCATAGGCATAGAGGATGTTCAAGAAACTGTGATTGAATCAATCACTAGTTTATATATCATTGGATTAAATCCTTGATTATGTGGTTGAGTCAATTTATGAAATAAAATAATAATGACCTTGGTAACCAATTCCTTTTGGTATAAATAAATCATAATAGAATTTGTAAAAGTACTTGCCTACAGATGTGCAATGTGCGGTTTAAGAATAATATAAATATTCGCTCTGTATGGTGTTGGACGTTAAGAATAGCACCATCCCATATCTTCCCGTGGATGTCGTAAGAGGCGACTAAGAGACTTGCCAGAGAATGGGCAGCAGCGTTCTCTGTGCATTTTGCAACAACCGTACTGCGATCGCCAACCTGCCGGCCAAGCGTGGCGTTCCCCACTTTGGGGCAGGCCTATGTCTAGCGGTGGACGTCTTTCGGCTGAAATGATGATGATAATTCTATAAATTTAATATTTCTTATAAAATTACGCACTTACTCATCATCTGCCCATCCTTTTCCCAAACTATCTTGGGGTCGGCTTCCAGTCTAGCCGGATGTAGCTCAGCGGATGCTGAACACCAGAATTTTACATGAAGCGACTGCCTATCTGACCTCCACAACCCAGTAACTCGGTAATACCTACGATACCCCTTGGTAAGACTGGATGTCAGTCTTTTGGCTTCTGACTACTGGTAACGACTGTCAAAGATCTACAAATGGCAGCCGGGACCAACGGCTTAACGTGCTTTCCGAGGCACGGAGGAAACTCGGTATTAATTATGGTCACCTATCCACGGACCAACATCGGCAAGCATGGCTTAACCTTAGAGATCGACCCGTGCGGCTTTTATTATTTAGCCATGCACGAGCTCCTCACAAAATTACGCACTTAGGTACTAAATTCACTTAAATGTAAAACGCACTTTATCAATAAATTATCTAGATCCTTGAAATACCTAACCAAACAAATTAACATTATTAATTTCCGGTATTACCAACAACAAAAATGCCTAAAAATATGATAAAACCTCCTTTCTCGTGAACAGTACAATATTATACGTACAACATCAACATTCCTATTCATAGTCAGCGCCATTCTGGCGCCTCGAGGTGCCGCCGTCTGCCGGCCTGGACTGATGGGACCCCTTCAAAAATATTATTGTGGAAGGTAATTAGGTCAAGTATCGTATGATTGGTAAACATCAGTAAACCTCACCTTTGTGGGCACGTGACCCATCTCAAAGGGCTTTGACGTCACTGGCAGAACAAAGGACAACAACTCCGAAGGGAATAAAAAAATCATTACCCTACCTTTGTTTTACCCTAGCTAGGTAAGGAGATTGTAGGTATCCGGAACCTATCTGAATAATGCAAAAAAATACAAAAAAAAATAACAAAAATTCTTAACACCTCACATACTGCCAAATAACCTTGAAAAAGTTACACAGCATCGCCTATTCGTTCCAATGCAGGTATAATATTCGCGGAACTTTATTATCAGAAAACATACCAAGCAAAAGGCGAGTTATATTATCGTTAGTACTCTTTAAATTAAATTAACTACCAAAGTTTTTGTATAGCTGCTCTTCGCATAATGCGGCCACATTTTTTACAGGCAAATGCTAAATTCAGCATCCTCAACTTTTAGACTGGCAGTTTTTCTGCCTGCCACTTTTGCGATTGCAACCTCTTTGAACCTCTTAATTAGAAGTTCACAGAGCCTCTTGAATGTTTGTTGAGGAATAACACTTTATGAGGCTGTCTTTGAAGATTGTGATGCTTCTGTGGTAACGAAATTGGGATGATAATCGTTTGCCTGTGTTTAAGTAATCGTAGTGAGTAGATTAGCTAGAATACTCCTGGCAATACCGAATCTAGCCACCGGGCACGACGCCGCGCCACTGGAAAGTCTTATTCATTCGCCCAACGGGATGGACAGGAAGGATACCGCAGTCATACCACGTATGTTAAAAGAGACTGCTTGCTTTCTGAAAACTAGGAAGACTCCACAACCCGCACTAAACGACAGAGAATAATAAAAATCTAGATGCTAGATATAGATGGCGAGTGCCGATGATGATAGAGTCTTTCAAAGTTAAAATAAATAGTTTTGTAAACTAGAAGAAGTCAACGACATCGGAATCGGATTGATGTCCACGAAGAAATCGTGTTTACTGTGCCATAAAACAATTTTCTAACGATATTCGACGGCACACCGCTTGTTGCAGAAATAGAATTTTAGTTTCTCTAAAAATATATCCATCCCCGCATCGGAAACGCCGGCTTAAGGCAAGCATCACCTGGTGATATGCAAGCCGCGCGTTCCCAACACGAAATCGGTCGACGAACCCGCAAATCTGGGCCACGAAAGCATATTATCTGAACATTTTCGCCTAGAATATTTTCCGCTGCATTTGCAATTCTCTTTGGATCTTTCCCATATCTTGGAATTGTAGATCCATTCAAATGAAGGCAATATTTGAATGACTGAATCTTACTTAATCATTGGGTGCTTAATTACCTAATATAATATAGACTAATAAGACGACTTATGAGTAATGATGACTAAAAAAAAGTATTTCTATGTCCTTTAATGGATCTGCTACGATTGGGCCATAAACGCTCGCAAAATAAGTGAGGCAGTCCGAATCTGCAGTGATAGTGACACTTACCAACTTTCATTAAAGTGGATCGAAGTATGTGAATAATCTGCAACATAACTAGAGATCAACTAGATGCGTGACGATGTGCAATAAAATTTGCATCGATTACGGAAGGTGTTAATGATTAAGCGTCCGATAGACCGAGAACCACAGAGTTTTGACAGACTGGAACGAATCTCCACGAGAGCCAGCTCTCGAAACAACAATGGATTCGGATTGGTCATTGATTCACGCGTCGCGTTTAAATGTTGCATTCGCGGAACGCATACTGTTACATCTACATGAGTTCACCAGAAGTGTCCGAACGGTATCAAGATTCCGGTTCTAATTAAAGCGAAGTGATTCAGCGGCCCCACTCTATGTTAATTTGCCTAAAATTCGCATTATTATCTAACGGATCGTGTTGTGGAAAGCTGTCAGAAATTCTTAATTATAGAGTTCGGGCTTTACTCATTATTTGCTCTGAAATTAAACCCAGTTTACTAATTGCCGTACATATTTCTGGTGAACAATAGGCCTGACACTTCGAAGTAAAGCGTGTTACAGAAGTATAAATTGCCAATAATATTTATGGTTGTGGGTACTCCTATCTTGGTTACGACACAGTGTTTTTAATATAAAATTTATGGCGTGGCTAAGGGGGTTATCTTGCTCAACCCCGCGTTATGGTGACCTATTTACTTGCGCGCAGTGTGTAATCTGTGCATTAATATCTGAAAATAAATGACGGTGAACGCACGAAAGCTTTCTATAGCGCAATGTTTGTTCGATATTGAACTGAAAACTACATTTTCTACATCATCAGCTGCATGCAACGCACTTTATCAATCGCTTGAAGCTCCCATTTGTCTAAACAACCGTTTGTATCAAGACAAATAAACGAGTGAAATCCATTGTATATTACAGCCCCAGAATTAGCTCCTGTGTTTACATATTGAACTGCATGTAGACGACGAAATGTTACAATTAACAATGCTTGGTGTGATAATGCTCGCCACCACTTTTCGTTATCTAAATAAGATACAATAGTGAGTTTCTAAAAACATTAAACATGGTTTATTGTTCCACTAAAATCGTTAAGAGTATTTACGTCATAGCTTAAAACGTAAATGTTGTAACAACAACCACTAATTATTGAGAGTTATGGCTTCAAAATATAGTTTCTCGTTTTAAACTGCCTTCGTACCTTAAATAGCATTGTGATAAATATTGCACTGACTCGAAGCACCGCGCCTGGAAGCGTTCATTCAGTTACTAACTCTAAAGCTCCGAAAATATCATTATGGAGCAACGGCCGGGAATCTCAATGGTTTTATTATAGACCTCATCTATTATGCATTTAGTGGAGTCCAATCACGGGTCGAGGCAGTAAGCGAAAATCGTTACCGATTGCCAAATATGGAAGAGAGTGAAGAAGTGTGTGAGTGGGTGTGAGTGAGTGGAGTGGGACATGGATAAAATTATATCTTGGGTTCTCGACCCATATGATGTTGTTTGTGAACGATGCAAATCGTTCGCATTCACTGAACAAGGGTTCCCCTATCCACAGTCCGTAACGTCATGTTTTATACTTCGCCCTTAATTCCGAACGATGAAAGCTGCCGTGTTCATTACGAATGACGTCATGGGTTTATGCGTCATCGTAAATAATATACACTTTCCAATTACTGTCAAAGCTGGTTGAAAAGAAAAGTAAGAGATAGGCTCAACTGGAGTCTATAGCAGCTTGTGCTGGCGTGGGCGCAATAAGACCGGAGTTTTATCAAGTTACCATCTAATTTAATCCCATATTTTGTTTCGTAATGTCTCGCAAACAATGGAGTATGTGTTGCCGTGCTCCCTTATTATTTATAATTTATCCTAAAGCTTTCGGAGGGCAAAAGGATATTACTGTGAGTGTGAATTTCGAAAGAAGCGTAGCTTGTCATTATACATTATAATGGAAGGCGTCCTACGCAAGGAAGGTGTCTGCTTCATGAATTAACATTAGACGAGGATTGTTCTTCTAGACTGAATGTTTTGGACGTGTTCATTACGAGAGTACGTATATGTAATGATTACATTTTCAAGACTTGCATCACAAAAGCATGAAGCGTGAACAGCAAGGAACTTAATTGTAGCTTCTAACTAAAACTTTAACGTGGGAAAGCTTATTTAATGAGACTGGCAAACAACACAAATGTACGGAATGCTGCATCAAATGCATGTTTAGGCACTGCGAGTAAACTTCCACGAAGGAAATCTTTTGCAAACTCTCCTGGCATCTGCACATCTGCGGAGCACACCGCTTAACATTAGCTTAGCAATTATTCAGCGAGTTAAACTTAGCCCACAAAGTTACTGTTCGCGGCTGGCTCAATCTCTCACCTCATGTTGAGGAAACTACGTAAACTTCCTTTTATAAAACAATGGCATAACCATCATTTAAAAATCTGACTAATGTTCATATGTAAAACGTTGAGTACAACACTGTGTTAATTGAAGGATGACTAAAGGCTCCAAAAAATAACTGTATAGACGTGGCCCGTGAATAATTGATGCCCAGAATGGAACTGCTGTTTTTATTTTGACTTATTTATCTTACTAAAAGAAGAAAAACACGGCGAACGAGTTCAACTTATTTTAGAACCGCTACTTTTATTCTTATTTGGAAAACGCCTTGGCAAGTATTTATGGATAAAAAATATTCCATGACAACAACAGATTAAAGATTATAGGGCAATGTTCTGCGTATTCCAAATATGGGCGAACGAATGTCGCCGCTCCACCATTTTGGGTTTAATGAATTCAAAGCCGTTGACTCGATGAAGTAAGATGCAAATATGTACTTAGTTGCCTTAATAAACACGCAATAACACTTACGCAAATTCAATCTAGTTCAGTAGTTATAATGTTAACACGTTATGACTCGATAATTGTAATGAATTTACGACTATACGGATTAGAATGATGTTACGTTACGATTCTGATATCTTGAGTCGAATGTGCATTTTCAGAATACTCCGTTACAAAGACTAGAAAACCGTTTCAACTTTGTGAATCATACGTGCTCTTATAACCGCAGTGAAGCGCTGTTTACCAAGCATCGGAACTGCATCAGGAGAACCGGAACAAATCTGTGAACAACGAACGGTGAACGTTAAGCGAAGTCAATGCTATTGAACGTAGCGTGGAGAAATGGACTTTGGGGATTGACCGACTCCGAATGTGAACAATCATTGTTCACGTAAACTGTAGCCAAACGGCATTAACGGAGAGTCAATAAACTGATGTGATACATAACGCAGACGGCATCACGACTGTCTGTAACGGAAAGCTTTTAGTCAGAAAACGTCTGTGCACGTAACTTTGATTTCCTATGTAATCAATCGTCGATGTATTTTCGACGGTTCGGCGAAAATATCGTCTTGACCGGGAAGAAGCCAAGAAAGTTTGAAGCAATCACAACTTTGAGTCTCGATTTTATAAGCTTCATTTCTTAATATAGGCGGGTGGAGGCGCGCTCTACTTCATTTCCGCAAATGGAACGATCTGGGATCGTTCTAAATTTTGCAGCATATTAAAAACGTTGTAGCCGAAGTGCAATGCGCCCTATGTTAGTAGTATAGGAGGCGATTGCGACTGTAGATAGCATAATCCATTAACCGACGTTCCAGTAACATCGTTACGTTTCGGTACTGCATTTACATACAGACGAGCGATGGAAATGTATTTCCATTCACGCCCAAATTCTATGCTGATTTTGTTCAGCGCACCAATTTTCACCGTAATTGAGGTAGATCATAGATTTTCAAGTTGGATAACGGTACAATAAAATTGTACCAATCCTGTTCGTGTTTTCCATTTACACGTTGGAGTTGAAATTACGATGCTGAATTTATGAGCATGTAATTGTTTCAGAGATTAAGTTAAAATCCGGGACGGTTAATTGTACACTATGAAATTCTGAGACCTCTACCGTTTAACTTATAAATGGTGGACTCAGAAATTATTATTCCCCGCAAATTGAATGCTTTGTTAGTGAATTAGTGAACATCAGCTGCCTCAAACAACCGCGAAAAGTAAAACGGAAGATTGAAGAGGATTCACTCAGGACCAGGAGAAAGTTTAACGTGTCTTTCAACAAGCTTATAACTTCGAAAGGAGGTGGGGCCACATAACGGCAAGTTTTGTAAACTATTCCATCATTCTTGCACAGCTTAGAAACAGTTTTTGG
Source organism: Cerastis rubricosa (assembly GCA_949152445.1). Lineage (NCBI taxonomy): Eukaryota > Metazoa > Arthropoda > Insecta > Lepidoptera > Noctuidae > Cerastis > Cerastis rubricosa. The sequence goes on along the minus strand of OX424542.1, from coordinate 6,712,470 downwards.
AAACAAATGTGTTAAGGGAAGTACCTACATTGTATCAATCCATAAGAATGGAATTGTGGAGCGTGAAGTTGAAGATACTGTTGTGGAGTACATTTTCCTGCTTTGTTTCTTTTTTGTATCATTGGGTATGTGTGCCGCTTTACCATTTTATTTTCCAAACGTGACATTTTCTTTTCGTTGTAAAATTGGATATAAAATGTTTTGTCTGATAATAAAGTGGTATTCGTAATTTCTTTAAGTGGTATTCGTAATTTGTTTAACCTGTTGGCTTGTTGACACATTAAGGGTTACCACGCTTATCACGATGAGTATCATACGGATTCGATTTCTTAAGATGATGGTATCTGCTGCCAAACCAAATACGAATTACGAACAGATGTTTTGTTTTAAAAACTTCTGAACATTAAAGACGACACGTACCGTATGTAAAGAAAATATTATGGTCTTCTCTCTATACAATGCGGTATAAGCATGTCTAGTCCTAATGTAGAACGACATCATTATCCACGTCTTAAAAAGAAAATTAGCTAGTGTCACATTTAAGTCCTTTGACGAATCAAACTTGAACAAATCCATAATTAAAAATATAAAAAAAAAACTACAAACCTTACGAAATTCATGCACTCAAACGCGTTACGTGTACACTGAAAAGAGGTGTCTAGCTTACAATGGGTTTGAAACTGTCTGCACCCTTGAAATGTATAACGTTTGCTATGGTAACGCTTGTTTTGACGACGGTGTAGCTACTGATCCTTTTAAAACTGTAGTGTTCTATACTATACCACACTGCTTCGCAGATCTTTTTAAATATACATGAAAACTATCAAAATGTTATTTATTATGCCTGTTATGTTTTCCAAATACGTGGTTTCTATTTTGTCTTCTACTGTCATTTGTTTTTCTTAAACCGTGTTTGATATTCCTTTAGTTCGATATGTATCATGAATAAACAAAACTTTTCGGTAACAAACCAAATATAATTGAGTTACGTGACCGAATGTTTGGTTTCAACATCAAACTCCGAAAATATCTCCCTTTGATAAGTAAAGAAAGCAACATAAGTGGGTTCCTTATTTCTATTATCACTACCTCAATACGTATTTCAACCATCAGCTTAAAAATTAGAAAGTACTTAGTCATCATATTTCTAAGTATAGAGTTCTTATACCTTCCTTTCGTCTTCGTCAGCGTGTTGGAGGCTCAAGAGGTTCGTAATCGTCCGTCGAGGTGATCCCGCAGTAGGTCAACAAGTTTGACACAGGTCGAGGACTGGAGATAAGGTACATCTTTCATGTACTTGTCAATGACCTGGTGACAGACCCTTTTTTAAGCATTTTGGGTGTCTAAATGCGTGCCGTGGGAAAGGAAGGAAGGAAACTGGGTTATAGTAACGTATATGCGTATATTCACCCACTTATTTGATTTTTCCGCATCATTGGAGTGTTGTGGTTTGATTATGTTGATTTGTTTTTTGTTTTTAGGATTTGTTGTGTTTTGTTTTCATAATATTAAAACAGCATTACGCTATTACATGATCTATTGATGACTTGATTTTGTTGATGAGTTAATTTTGTAAACATTGTGGAATGCAAATAAATGATATGAGCATTGTAATTGAATCATAGACTTTTATGATCATTACCGTTAGTAATGAGAGAAGTGGCTTATAATAAAATGGTTTTCTTATTTTTATGTTTTGATATGAATTTGGTCTGGAACCTTCAAATGACAGATTTGAAATTACATTTTGGGCACAGTCAAATTTCCTGGCGACTCTTTGTCCCCAAAATGAAACGTCAACCACAAGCCTGAGTCCACGTACTTTCCAATCACCGCTATTTGTTTCAATAGTTATTCTTTTATAGACCTAGAAGGTATGAAATCTATTTTAATGTCCATAATTACAAATAAAGTTTACTTAGGGATCAAGCTCACTTTAGCATTTTTTTGTCATCATAACTAATAGAATATGGAATAACATCAATGAGTATCTTTGCTCTGACGTCATATTTAGGTCTGAGCAGAATTTACACACATGAAAGATGATTGAAGTTTTCGATATTAGAGAGCACTAGCTCTTCACTCGTAAATTTGTAATTGAACCGTGGAAAATTATTAAAGCGTAGCAATTTATCTTCAGCAGATTATTCAACCGTAAGTTCTTAACGGAGCAATTTATCTCGCCTAAATAGAAAACACTAGACAGGTCCCCATTATGCTAAGTAGAAAAGATTAAAATGAGTTTTGGACATGTATGGCAACAATGATTTTATATTTGGTCAATTAAAGTAAATACTTCGCCTACTATAACTTTCTAGACCCAAGTAAAAGCTTCTGTGACAACTATGCACTACTTACTGATCCTCCTACGCAAACCTGTATTAGAAAGGAGCTAATGATCGAATGAGGCACAGAATTTAGGTTATCTATTGATTAGAATCGAAACGCCTTTGTTTCTATTGTGCCTGTCTTTGAAGCCATTTTCATCTAAGTTGTAGTTCTCAGTACTCGCTTATCGTAGCTATTGTTTATTGTATGAATGAAAATGAATTCTATTTCTAACTCAAATATAATTCATGAACGCTATTAAGACGTCACTAGTGACCTTAATTGGGCTGAAAATCACATAATTATGGTCTGAAAGACAATGATATTCCCAACCATTTTTTTCTTCTTTTCTTTAGTGCGAGTGCTCCCACCATGGTTTTAGGTCGCAAACAATGGTTTTCGTCTGAATAGCCACGGCTACGATGTACTAGGCGCCTATAAGACCAAAGCAGGTGCAGGCGAAGTTTTAGCCGCGAGCGTTGCGCACTGGGTCAACAGGTTCGCTCGAGTACCAGCTCGGAGACGCGAAGTCTCTCAGCCACTTACTTAGAGGTTTCATGTGCGCTACACACATAACAAAGTCACGTTGAATTCAGCTTTGCGAGACCGTTATACGAATGCTCCCCAACGCATGAATTTATGATGCAGTTTTGATTTCTAGGTACTGCACTCTACTTCTTAGGCAGTCGACGTCTCCAAACGGAAGCTCTATTGTTTTTAGTTGTGTCTCTGACACTGTCTGAGAATTCTGTCTGGACCTTCGCTCGTGCCTACTTTGTATGGATTGTCGTCATCGTCATGATTGTTGATGGCTTCGCACTTTGTAAATATTCGGTTGATTCCATATTTAATAATTCGGCGATCCCGAAGTGTTTTAAAATTGTGAGGATAATTTTATGCAAGTTGGGCATGCTGCGTTCGCCCGCTCGGCGTATTGATTTTTGTTATTTGCATCCCGTCTGCTCTCTTGTATATCTGCGGCTATTGTTGGACGAATCGAATAGTCATTTATGTCCTTTAAATATATGCAGTGATTTTGGACAATGTTGAAATTATTATAGGATCTAAATTCGCCAAAGCTGACGTTACTGTTTGTTATACTCGTGTTTATTGTTTCACGATGTAGAGAATAGATACTGAGTTAGTTTAAAATGAAGTCTGTTTCACGTCGATTGTATCCATTTAGGCAACTGAACGTCTATTGTTTGTGTTTTGCATTGTGTTTATTAGGCTGGATTTATAGAAGCACCAAGATCTTTATTAAGACAGACGTAGTTCTATGTTGTTACAACTTCGTCTTCGTCAATCCTAGACTCCTGTATTCTGAGGTTGTATTTTCACTTTCCATAAATACTGGTTCGTGGTTGATTTAGCGTAATGTTGGTTCGTATACGTATAGCAGATATACGAACCAATATTACGCAAAACCCATCTCGCTCAGTATGTTCTAAAAACTGGCTTAGCAAAACAAACAATAAACCTCATAAATGCCTACTTATCTTGTATCAGTTTTGATTTGGAATTAAGATTAGTTCTCAATTCCAAATCAAAACTGATACAAGATAATTTCGTCAACTAAATGTAAAGTAACAGATTACCAATCCTTCTTGTTTGACGTTATCACGTCGAAAAGTAATTAGTGTAATCACCGCACCCTTAAGAACACGTAATTATTTAACGGAGTCTTCTGTTAATGATAGCATTGTTACCAATATAAACGGGAGCTTTGTTTATACCTGTTGTGAAGGCGCTATTTCGAAATCTACCTGTTTTGCTTTTCCGTTGTCTGGAAATAGTCGTTCTCGTGTGCATGTATTTAGGTCGCGTCCGCTCCAGTTATAATTATCTTTGCTGATGCGTCGCTTCATCACCCACAAAGTGCCATTTCACGATTAGGCGTGGCATTGCTATGGTGTTTGAATACCATGCTTTTAATTTTCTATTTGTGCGTCATAAAGGCAAAGCTTTTGATGTTTTCGAAATGGTTTCTGCAGTCTGATACCTTGTCTCTTCTGATGCATTAAAGCATCATGTTAAACATAGAATAATAGTACAATCTCATCTTGCATCATTTAAAGTAATAATCCTTGCTCTAGTATCGTTTAATGATTATTAATACACTGTTTGCCAAGTTATTAAAACGTAGCTTTCATTAAGTCTTACCTCTCAGGTGAGTTATAGTCGAGTTAATCTCCGCCGCGGCACTTTGATGGTATCGCCTCCTGTCTTGAGTAAATTGAGTAATTACCGAGTGAGATTACTTGGTAATTTAAGGGGCGGAAGGTATCGATCACCCTGTTAACGTGACAGCCTCACTCTCTGTGTGGCGAGATCATCATTTCACAGACACTTGATTATTGTTAAAGACGTGCTTATACTAAATCCAGATAACGATTTTGTACTGACTAAAGCAATTCTAACGATTCGATAAAACATGATCACTATACAAAGAGTTCATTCACATTGATATCTTCTTTAGCTTTTTAATTCTTTTTATTCATCATCATCATCTGCCTAGCCTTTTCCCAAACTATCTTAGCGTCGGCTTCCAGTCTATCCGGATGCAGCTGAGTACCAGTATTTTACACGAAGCGACTGCCTATTTGACCTCCACAACCCAATAACTGGGTAATACGATACCCCTTGGTAAGACTGGATGAGATTTTTTAATTATTTTTATTATACTCTTTAATATATTTGAAATCGGAGCGATATTAGCCCTACAATATGGACTGACAGTACTGACACTTATTATACTTTGTAAGTTCACTAGTCCATCGAACCTCTCACATAGAATCAAATTCAATAGATTTGATTTTCTATTGTGAACGTTTTCGATAAGTTCAGTGACCTAACTATATATATATTTGGATATGGCAATTAATAAAATGACATCAATCAACAGGTTCGTCAAGGTTGGTGTTCTGCCGCAATTTTTTTGTTATGTTTAGACGCCCGAATGGCTGTGGGATGGATAGTTATAACCTGTTTGGAAATCTCCATCTTGGGTTTCACCAATTAAAACTGATAATTGATAAACCATCAGAGAAATTAGATTCGTCCAGATTGCCGAAACACTATATTGTAGAAACGACGTGGCTTTAGCATATTCATAGATGCTGTAGAAAATCTCATTGATGTTTGTTTTTTGTACATATAACTTGACCTCTTGTAGAGATGACGCACAATTTTCACTTTCGTAGTTTCAAGCCAGTGCAAAAACCAACAAGAGATCTCAATGAAGAGCTATCTATAATCTTGTCATAGATCTCATACGTAATAAACATTCACAACTTCCATTTATGACGTCATTAAGCTTTGCGCGAATGTCTCGTGAATCATGACCTGGTTCATTCAACCTCTGTGTTTAATGCAAAAGCTAAATACTTGTGTTGCTCTACTTTAAGAGTTATCCTTTTCTTAAAAGGCTAGTTCCAGGAGTCATAACTAGGCAAATAGTTCATTTATTTCCTTCTTTTTAATATCACTATAGTGACTCACTGCCCGAGTTCTTGAAACTTATTTATCTAAATAATTGCAGTAAGTTAACCGCAAAGAAATATCATTCGTCATTCTAGCTAGGTCTATCTCAATTTAGTATTTTAGTAAATTTAGTCTAGACAAGTAATAATAATAGGTTCGCCCTTACAAAGATTCAGTAGTTCAGTGCACCGTCTGCCCTTTGCCTCAGTGAGTACGTCTCACTGCGCTGAGCCGTCAGTCTGATCTAGAAATTCAGTTATTGGTGTTTACTGTTAGCCGAACACCGAAGCATATTATTCATTTTTAGGGTTCCGTACCCAAAGGGTCAAACGGGACCCTATTACTGAGACTTCGCTGTCCGTCCGTCCGTCTGTCACCAGGCTGTATCTAATGAACCGTGATAGTTAGCTAGTTGAAATTTCTACAGATTATGTATTTCTGTTGACGCTATAACAACAAATAATAAAAACTGAAAAAAAAAATTTTGGGGGAGCTCCCATACAAAACAGTTTTTTTTTTTCGTTTTTATAAAATAATAATGGTACGGAACCCTTCGTTCGAGTGCGCGAGTCCGATTCGCACTTGGCCGGTTTTTAATAAATAATATTCAAGATCTAAAAATATTTCATCTGCTTTTAAATTATTCATGGTTGCGGTCTTGAGTTCATCGTTTTCATTAGATACAAAGTTGTAGGTTTGTCTAGAGCTGTTACTTGGATGTAAAAAAATAGAAGAAGAAATTATTCAAAAATTACTAAAATATTCAAGCATCATTTTGATTTATTTTCAAGTATTTTGCCAGGGTCAAGTTTGCTTGAAGGTTGAACTAGTCGTGCGCTCATTCATGCGCAAGAGCACGATCGTATTTCATTCATCTTCACTAGCGGGTTGTTAATATGTAGCTGTGGACTGAATTTCTCACTATGCTAACTAAAAATGTATGTGTTCGATAGTTAAGAGTTTGAGACAGATGTTGATGATTTCTCGGTCGTTTATTTATTTGTGTGCTTATTAGATACTAGCTGTCCGGCGCAACTTCGTTTGCGTCACATTTACCCCGTTTTCGCAACATTTTTCATTGCTGCTCCACTCCTATTGGTCGTAGCGTGATGATATATAGCCTATAACCTTCCTCGTTAAATGGGCTATCTAACACTGAATGAAATTTTCAAATCGGACCAGTAGTTTCGGAGTCTATTCAATGCAAACAAACAAACAATCAAATATTTCCTCTTTATAATATTAGTTTAGACTACCCGCATGAAATAGGTCAATCATTGATCCTTAACATGTATGAAAACTAAATTGTTTAAAATAAATCATAACTGTACTAATACTGTGTTACAGATTGGTAACATTGAACGAAATAAAAGTAATGTCATTGACTTCATACGAGTATAGCAAGAGACGAAAGCTAGTGACCGAATAAACCGATTGATATTCAAAATAATTATTATTCGTAAAGGCACCATCCCCACTTTAATATTAATGTGGGCGTTCTACACTAACTACTTAGTGGTAGAAATGTAGGCAACATTTGAAACTCTCTAAGTGTAGCATTTCATCAGTTCACCATTCTGTAAGTTAGATAATTACTACCAATTAAATTTCCCCGATTTGGAACATCGATGAACGAATGAAGACATCTGGCACTTAAGAAGATCATTCGAATGATTGGATTATGATCGGCTAAACTCGAAATGCGATTATTAATCGACAAATGACAATGAAATAAAGAATACCGATATTCATTTTGACTTGCCGTGGAATCGATAATAATGGCAACGCCTTAACAAAACCGTCACGGAGTATTATCGCATTCAATTATTCGTTTTGTTACTTTTTGATAATACCGTGAATGAAACATGATGTCATCTCGGCAAAAAGTCGGCATCGGTTTGAAGCCGAGGCTACTAATAGATATTTTAAGGAAAATCTTTTTGTTTTTAGTGCTTGACAGGTTGTTTACTATTTAGGAACAGATCCTAATGATGAATAGTCAGTAACTCAGTATCAATCTCTAAATACCAGTCACCCTGTAACTCATGAGAAATAGACAATTAGCGTAATTAATATGAGCAGCACATAATTCATTAAATAATTTTGCATTCGAAAGCTGAAGGCGGGGTTAAAAGCGATTCTTCACCCCTCGGTTTAGGAATGCCAGGGCCGTTACACAAATGCCGTGCCCCACCCACATCTGCTGTTCCATAGAATGCAGCACTGCATTCACTTTGAGGGGCATCTCCCTGAGCACATGCCACAACGATCTACACTCTTACTTTTCCGCCGAATAGATAAAGTTTTCTAATTTGAAAAGTCATACGGTGCCTAATGTAGATGTACAAAGAGATGCAGATGGGTGATACAAAAAATGTAAACGGTATATGGCACGTAGACGCTTAAACGTTAATCGTGAATTAATTCAGCCATTAATCTATACTAATATTATTATATAAAGAGGTAACATTTGTTTGTAATCTTAGGAACTACTAATCAATCTGCCTAGCCATTTCCCAAACTATCTTGGGGTCGGCTTCCAGTCTACCCGGCAGCTGAAGTACCAGTATTTTACATGAAGAGACTGCCTATCTGACCTCCACAACCCAGTAACTATATAGGTAATATGATACTGCTTTGTAAGACTGGATGTCAGACGTTTGGCCTCTCGATACGACTGTCAAAGATCTACAAATGACAGCTGAGACTTACGGCTTAACGTGCCTTCCGAAGCACGGAGGAAACTCGGCATGTAATTATGGTCACCCATCCACAGACCAACCTCGGCAAGCACAGCTGAACCTTAGACCCGTGCGACTGTTATTATTTAGCCACTACTACTAATCCGATTCCGAAAATTCTTTCATTAACTTGAAGCTACATTATCCCTAAGTGTCATAGGCTAAATTTAAAACGTTCCCCTGGGTAAATTTACGTTGACAATGGGAACGAAGCCGCGAGTTAAAGCTAGTAACATACAAATTCAACGCTGGGTCTACATCATGATACTGAATTCATGGTATTGGCGTCGATGTCCTTTACACCCAGCTTATGATGCCAAATGGAATCATTGGCCTTAAGAGCGTTTACGCCTGCCGACATTTCATGCAAACTTTCATGTCTTTATTTTCCGAAATGACTGAACCGATTTTAATGAAACTTCATACGCATAATCAGGATACATAGGTCTAAAAAGTTACTTGAAAACATTTTCGATAAATAGTTTTACAACTAAATTAGACTGATTATAAATTGTTTATAGTAACAGAAATTTCCAATTATCTATATAGAATGTTTTTAGTAACTTTCCTGCTTCTTTGTATTTAGTTTCATTAAAATCGGTTCATTCATTTTGGAAAATAAGGACTTGAAAGTTTGTATGAAATGCCGTAAGGTGTAAACTCTCTTAACGAATTTAACAAAACCATATTCATCTAAAAAAAGAAGGGTCCGCAAAAACATAATAGGTTGTCATTCGAAAATATTTCATGTTTGATACAAAGCGGGGAGGTGACGTCTCATTTGATGAAATACCGTTATATACATATGGCAAAAACACTACTTTCCTTTGATTACATCGTTGCGGTGTCGAAAAACCTTTCCTGTTACAAACGTTAAATATGAAAATGTTAAGGCTGAGAAGCTTATTACATTTTTGTTGTTCAAAGTGACACAGTTTCTCGTAAAATTAAACGAAAAACGACGTAAGTAAAGGCTCATTTGGGAGTAAAAGATTTTTGTTCTTTCATCCATTTTGCTTGTAAGAACTCTCGTGTCGACAAAATAACTCAAATAACATCCTTTTGTTTGATCCTTCTATTATTTGAAAATACTTTTCTTTTGAGATTCTTATACATTGAGATAACATAGTTTATCAGCATTTTTTCCTCTCTTTGACGTCTTCCATGTTTTCGCTGTCCTCCTTAGTCAAGGATCTTTATCTTTTTTAATTAGTCTGTAATTGGGCATATTATTACTTTTATTTGTAAACTATTTTTATATTATTGTAACACATTTTCTTATACGTATCAAATATTTCAATTGAATTGTCTTACATAATTATTGCTAACACGTGATATAAAGCCACAGACGCCTTCATAAATATGATTTGTATTTCGTTTCGAAAGTACATTTTTGTTTTTTATGTTACTTCACTATTATCTTTATTACGGTATTATGATAGCTACTCCAATTACAATTTATCATGCAACGAGGTGTTATGTTGCGGATTATTGCATTTTTACAATCACTGTATAAACCAGTGTAAGCTGTATATCGTATGATCTTTACAGCAATTCCAGTTATAATCCTATGATAAAAAAACATGTAAAGTAAAAATAATGAATTTGAGGAAAAATAAGAGTTTTTAGTGCATTACACTTTATCGTAATTAATTAATAAAATCCTTAGAATCATTCATAATGTCATTAAAGTAGATAACTACAATTATCAATCCGAAACAGCACCTATTCTTAGCACAAATGGAAACAATTGTTATGAGAAACTTGACGTTACAATTTCGAAATTCTTACATTATAAAGACACTTTGACTTTAAAGAATGCCGAAACTACAAAAGAAATCAATACACATGATGGAGCGTCGGGTGAAGTTTAAGAGACCTGCCACACACGCCGAACGCAATAAATCTTCTTTATGTTTGCTTACCAAATGTCGCCTGAAAATACATAGTACAACAAGCGAATTTGGACGGTGCCGACCGAAACGCTTGCAGCGTTCGAGCGTGGTCCTCGTATATTTTTACTGCCTCACTTTGTCGGTTTAAAGGACACTTAACTTTCGCACAGCATAGTGTGCCATTTGTTCTTGTAACATCTTATCAAAGATCGTGATTATTTTCTTCGGAACATTTAGGTTAAAAAACTAAACGATTTGAACCTATAAGCCAATTCTATGCCCCCGGGAACCTTCCATCGCGACTTGCTGGATATTTTCACCCAGTTAAAATTAAACGATCATGAGGAACAACAAAACGTTCATAGCGTGCGAGATGCGCCGTGACTTCGGTAATTTATTACTGTTTTCGTAGCATCTGCACCAGATTTTCTACTCACCAAAAAATGATAAAAAAACATGTAAACTAAAAATAATGAATTTGAGGAAAAATAAGAGTTTTTAGTGCATTACACTTTATCGTAATTAATTAATAAAATCCTTAGAATCATTCATAATGTCATTAAAGTAGATAACTACAATTATCAATCCGAAACAGCACCTATTCTTAGCACAAATGGAAACAATTGTTATGAGAAACTTGACGTAACAATTTCGAAATTCTTACATTATAAAGACACTTTGACTTTAAAGGATGCCGAAACTACAAAAGAAATCAATACACATGATGGAGCGTCGGGTGAAGTTTAAGAGACCTGCCACACACGCCGAACGCAATAAATCTTCTTTATGTTTGCTTACCAAAAGTCGCCTGAAAATACATAGTACAACAAGCGAATTTGGACGGTGCCGCCCGACACGCTTGCAGCGTTCGAGCGTGGTCCTCGTATATTTTTACTGCCTCACTTTGTCGGTTTAAAGGACACTTAATTTTCGCACAGCATGGTGTGCCATTTGGTCTTGTTACATCTTATCAAAGATCGTGATTATTTTCTTCGGAACATTTAGATTAAAAAACTAAACGATTTGATCCTATAAGCCAATTCTATGCCCCCGGGAACCTTCCATCGCGACTTGCTGGATATTTTCACCCAGTTAAAATTAAACGATCATGAGGAACAACAAAACGTTCATAGCGTGCGAGATGCGCCGTGACTTCGGTAATTTATTACTGTTTTCGTAGCATCTGCACCAGATTTTCTACTCACCAATGTATGGATGAGTCAATATCGTTGAATGATTTGCATTGTTTGGCGTTTCTTAATTGTTCTATTTATTAAAATTATCATCCTTTGTTAGCAAACTCCTTGGGCATCTGTAAATAGAGTTAATATTGTATCTTTAGAAGGGTTCTACTTCAATAGCCCTTTATTGGGTGTGAACTTAGTGGCCGGTTGACTGTACTCTGATTTTACGATGCGTATGAATCAGCGACAGTGCATTCATTAAAACGGGATGTAGACGTGTGTAACAGGACTTTTCGTTTATTTCTCATGACTAAGGTATTGTGTATCCCAGTCGCAACGAACGCTGGTATTTTTACGCCCCAAAATTAACGGCACACGCTTCCACATTACTTTCACTTGAAACTAAAAACATAAAACTGGCAATGTTGATGTTTGAGAAGCTGCAAGGACCGAACTAGTACACAGTTGCTGGATATATTTAGATTACCAACAAAACATTTGCAGGAGAGTTGGGCATGGCCCCATTTAACTTGAGCGTAATAGATATAAATATAACAGCTAACTTGAATACTGAGAATCAATTAACTCTGGTTTTTTCTAGAGATAAAATTGTTCTAGTTAGGAATGCATGAAGGCTTGGCGTGACAATACTAAATTGGAAAAAGAAAATGTCTGATCACATTAGACACACATTGAATGTGCATGTGAAGTAATAGTTTTATTTAGAAACACGTTTCTAAACAATAATATAGTCTGGTAGTTTCCAAACTAAATGCGCTGAGGCAAAAAGATACGCCTATTTTTTACACTCACTGCGCGACGCGAACCAGCACACTCGAAATGCAAACATAATTTTTAACGGCGTACGAGAGAAGTTATCAAAACGTGGTGTTCACAAGGGTCCTCTTTTTCCGCCATTTTATGCAATTGGTTTTAAAGTATCATCGTGAAAATTCATCAAACTTTCGACTCTACCTTTCCACTACTTTATTTCGTATAACGATTTTTACCTCTGAATTATTGAAGCATAATCCTGCGTGTTTTGCAAGACGTAAAACATTTTGCGTGTTTATGACTGCTTTCTTCAGCTTTATTACTCAGATGTGTTGCCATCTCGATTCTTTCCTGAATAAGAAACGACGTAAAATGTTTATCTTCATGGAATGTTCTGTACGTATTTCGTTCAGGTTCGATTCCATCATAATTCACTTTCCCTTCAACAGCACACTTCTCATAGCGTTAATGGTTTACCAAACGTGACTAAAATTATGCAAGATGAGACACTCTCTTGTCAATGTTTATTTTTGAGTTGGATGTATCACGACGTGAAAAGGCCGAAGAGATAATTTTTTAACTCGCTACAAAAACGAGTTTATTTTGATCTATTTTAGTTTGAAAACTGCCAGAGTTCTGGATTGAGATGATCCCAAAAGTTTTAAAGCTGCGTTAACTAAAAATGATTTTCTAATCCTTTTTTTTCTGGACTAATTAAAGTTAATTTTCTTCTGTAAACTACTGTTTGTTTATAGACGTTTATATTTGTTCAAAAGTTTATTTTATTGGAACTCAGGGCAGTTTCAATCCATACCGTCTGTAAGTCAACCCTCTTGCTAGAGAGATTTATTGTTCTCTCCGCGTGTTCACATATTTATTGTTGGTTTTTGTTACTCGTTTTGTCAATAGACATCTGTTTTCGTTGCATGCTTCTTATCGTCATTCTGTTTGGGTTTAAAATACATTTCGGTCGGCGTTTGATATCTTCCGCCTTCGTGTACAATTGTCATCTCTTTCGTTCACAGGTCCGTAAATTGTGGTGTATCGTTAGCTTTGTGTACATTCGTTATCATATCAGCGACAGTGACACAGGCTAGTTCGACGGCTCTGCTAGGTAGCGCTCGACGCGCGCGCCCCCTACTGCGTTCCCCCCGTCCCCTACCGCAGTCGTCTCCCTCCGTTCTCAGTGATGCAGTCTGTATCGAGCGTTCGTAGGAACCTCACGTCGTTTCTTTAAAAAAAGCTTCACGAGTTCGAGCTTTTTAGTAATTTTAATTATGTGGCTACTGTTTTGTCATATATTATTCTTCTCGGGCATCTATTAATCTGATGTTTGTGGATTTGTGTTTATAAACTCATTCGTTGAGTTCTCAGCTGAACAGTGTTTGTAAACGGATTCGGTAGTGTCGGCATAGTTTATTTTAACTAAGTTCGTGACAGTGCTTTCCTTCTATCTACGGGATGTTTCTGGTGAATTAAGATCTTAATAACACTTAAGGTTGGTATATCATTGAATTTTATATTACAGTTACAGTAGAGCTTCTAAAAATTAGCTTTGTCAACTGAAACGAATTTATTGAAATCTAAGTGAATTTCCCTCACCAAATGTTTTTTATAATTAATTACCTGAAATTCTTAGCAAAACCGTAAGTTTGTGATGACATAAATATTTAATTATCCCACGATCCTATGACGGAGGGTGAATTCGTCGTGTGTGAGTGAGACAGTGCTATATCTCCTTTAGAGAGGGGTTGCCAAGTCCATACAGTTACACGATAGGGATTTCCGTGTGAATACTAGCAGGCAGTCAGTTTATAGAATTGGTTTCCTTTTATGGAGTTAAAATTATAAGCAGCATTTGAAGTTCTTTTCCATACTTTGCCACAAGGTTCCTTTTTAACTGTTTGTTTATTTTGAGTTCCGAATCTTTTTAAAAATTTCTTAGCTCATCGCATAATTGAAATCTGCTTCCTGTCGAAGTTTCAACAAAAGAGTACCGGACCCATAACACAAACAAGTTCCAACATGACTGTGTTTGTTAAAGCACGTTTCTTTTCGATGTCGATTTCACCTTTAACACCCCTGCTCATTATTTTATCTCACATGTCATTATGTAACAAAAACACAATGATTTTTCATAACTGGATTACTTTCACACGAGACAATACTTTCGTTTCACACATCAGCATTAACTCCCAAAGAGAGCTCATTGTGCCAGTGAGCAATTTCGACGTTTTGCTGTACAAAATTGTATGCTTGTCTGCGATCACGCTTTCTACTTTAACAAATAGATTTGAGTTTTTTCTTACATAATTAATGTATGATAGAGACTGGATTATGAGATTAGTCATGAAAATCTGCATGGACATTAATATGTTAAGCTTTTTATTACTAATCTGATAAAATGAAACTGTATCCCACAGTTCGTATAACTGTTACGTCTGTAGAAATTTTTGAGTGGATAATTCCAATCAGGAGATATATTCATCGCGATCCTTCCAAGAATATTCACGTTGATTGTATAAAATAATGCTCATGTTACCCAAATTCGAATATGGCCACGGAGCCATGTAAGTAGTGTTTATTGTGACATGGCTGTCCATGATGTTCACAGTCACACACATTTATTTAACGAGATGTAAACGTCCGGCGACCTAACAAGGGTCACTAGCTGACAATTTACTAACAACCAATCCTTTGTGCACTGTTCGTAATTTCGTATCGCTTAATTCATTCACATGTAGAACATTGACATTTGCATTGGAAACGTTGATTTTTTTATCTGCTGTTGATAATCAGTTTTAATTTAGTAGGTTAACAATAACATTTACTCACGCTTGTAATTTAACGCCTTATTGATTTGTTGAAATTGGTTAGTCGTATCTATGAGCATATGTGTTATTGTCTGCATCGTTCGCTTACAATCAATGAAGAGGACACTGACCCATTCGATCACTTAGTAGTCGATTTATAGTCTTGCTGACATCACTTATCTACGAGTACGTACGTAATGTATCTCACAATTCATGTCTGTGTTAGAACAAATGTTTTTTTCTTCATAGCACATCTTGGTATTTGTTGGTCACAAGGCCGTCTTATTCAACTTTTCTGTTAGATGGTCCACATGGACTTGGATTTAAAATTCAAATTATCTTTGAATGCCTGTGTGATGAATCATGGTCTTATTGGGATGTATGTAACCGTCATTTGTGTCGACTTCCGACGGAGACAATCTTTCACCACATTAGTGGCTCACAAATTATGTTTAATTGTCTACTCAGTGCTTCTTCGTTTTGTTAAATCTGACTGTTTTAGTTAAATCACAGTTGACATACCTAAATCAAGTCTGCAGTAAAAGCCAATCATTTCTGCTTCGAATTGCTGTTTCACTGACCTGATAATCCCAATTTTACTTTATTTCAATAATCTAGTTGGAATATTGCTTGCAATCTTGTCTGACTTGTTAAAGACTTACTCAACGACTTGAAGAATTTAAGCTGCGTACGAAAATGTATGAATGTTTTGTGGTTAACGATGTTTATTATAAATACGAAATCATGTCATGAGGTATGTGATTGATCACATTGATCTCTGTATTGTTGGTCTAGGTAACTTTTGTTATTTGATTTTATCTTTTCAATATTCAATTTTAACGTCAGAAAGCTTCTGTAGGTCATGTTTTATTCATGTTACCCGTTCCTTCTCTGGAGCACATTAGCTGTACAGAGGCATTTCTAATTACATCTTAGAATAAGCATCTAACAATCGGATCAAAGGCCGCTGACCTGTCTGCCGCTCGGCTATTGAATCGGTGTTTGTCATTAATATTTATGGCCTGCGCACTCTTCCACCCAGCGCTTCGGGGAAGTAGACACCTGAGTGTGTTTGTCCATTACACCATCCGCCTACTTGCCTGAATACGTGTTAATTACACACACAAAAGTCTTAGATCGCTTCTTCTATGTATACAATCTTGCTATAGTATGGTCATTTTAAGCTGAGCAAACAAGTTAACGTAGAATTGTTTGTTTGGCTGTGAGGTCTTTATTGTTCTGTCTAGCCAGTACGTATAACAATGTCGTACCGCGTGATATAATGCGCCCGAAGTCTGACGAATGCACCTCACGACGAGATAGTGTCTGGTATCGCTGTCACCATTTCCTGCCTCTGGCTTGCATCAATTTTGTATGGAAATTGATGGCGCTGCACAGCAACCGAAGTGTACAATCGTGTACTAGTTTGGTCCTCCTTTAGTTCTTGGAGACGGATGATTTCGGTTTCTATAAAGCTCGACTGAGTATTCTATTTACCTTTAGTTTGCCTGAAGGTACGTTCACGAACAAACAGATCATTATCATAAAATCAAGAAAACATTGACGAGCGGACGTAGGTCGACGTGTCGGTTGTTGCGAAACTTGAGAGCTTCCAAGAATACTCATGACCCTCGAACGCCACTAGCATTGCTAATCTTGACACTAATACATCCAAAGAATTACACTAACAGGCACACCCACAAGGTAATTACAAACTTATGTCCCCAAGAGACGATAGATTCTCGAAGAGAGTGAAATTATTCTTTGGAACTCACTCGAAGTTTAACTTTTCCGAGGGAGTTTGTTATTAGGTAAATACTACTGATATATTAGCTTTGGAGTTTCGGTTCCAGAAGATGTTTGGGTTTACAAATCAAGTCAAGGCTCCAAGATAACTAATCTGCTGTCGTTCTGCTGTGTACAAACCATTAAGAATATTGCAATCTAATAGCGCCGGTCACAATAGTTCTGGCAATCACTTGATGAAGACGTCAAGATAAAACATGACAACATTGTCTGACGGTATTATATCTGATGAGAATATTCTGATATAGTTCATAATGGTAATGTCTTTGAGAGATACGAATCACAGTTTTATGCTTACTTTATAAAGCAATCAACAAGTATGTCGGATGAAATATGCCCGTATAAAATCGTTAAGGCCTTGAAATTCTTCGCATTGTTAAAACGAAAACAAAGATTCATATCGTTAAAGTTGAGCATACTTCATGGTGGTTTCTTAATTAAGTTATCTGCGTGAACCTAATTTTGTTAGAGTAAGAAACAGCATATTTTCCGCAAGATGTTGAACAAAACAGGAAAATTATCCTTCGTTCAATCGGATAATAATACACAAAACGGAGGAAAACACAAATAATAAACATGCAAAACCACTACTCGTACTGATTCGATTTGGACTGCCATATTGATCCTCTGTTTTTGTTTAGCTATTTAATACGTTGATGTAGATCGACACGAAACACATTGAAGAAGATGCAAACAAACAAAGCTAGCGATAAAACATAAGATTGTATCTCTTAAGTTAATGTTTACAATACTATAGTATTACAGAACAAATGTAATTACAGTAATTCAAGTCGTGACCACGTTGCATGGTACAGGAAAAGTTTTTTCCTAATGTTTGTATGAACGGAAGCGCTGTTTGTTGATAGACTGTGCACGAGAGAGGCTCAGGAGATTACCGACATTAAAACACTTGTTGATGGTAGCTTAGTGATGACTTTCGGAACTCGATGTGATTATTGCACGTAATCTTCGTGCCTAAGTATGGTGTTACGGAGGTCGGAACCATCAGCGGTACTTACTGCCTGTCATTATGCGATTGTTTCAAGGATAAATTAATTCTATGTTTGCTCGCTAAATATAAGTCTGGCATGCATGTTCTCTATTGGGTATTGTACATTTGGTTTGCTCTGCGCTGCTTTGTTAAGGTCCCCTTTTCCGTTCATTCAGGGTTGTGTTGAAATCCTGCCGTTTAAAACCACAGGGTTCCAGTCCTGAGCATAGAGGTGGTTTAATGGATATCCGTTAGAAATCACTAGTGCTACCAAATCTTTGCCCTACTCGTGTATTGTTCCCTATCCCAGGTCCGCCATTGTTGTATACCGTGGGTTCTATGGATTAATAAGGACAATTGTTTCAGCTTCAGTAGCTAGTTTAAAAGCTCACGTTTCGGTACTTTTGTGCAATGCAGACATGTAAATATATCCCATTACCATTTTTGTTTAAACTTTATCAAGATAAAATCTGTATAGCTTCATACCGCATATGTATCAGAAACATTATCAGTGACATGTTTAATGCTCTTGGCATTTCGAAGGGATACTTTGAATTTAAAGGTTAAACGTTAATGGGTCATTAAAAACTTTGCTAAGTGTTACGAATTCACGATAGGACTGGTCTTAAACCTGATTTCCATTTCAATTAGCTGTCGTCTTTAAAATACTACTCTCTCTCACACATACACACACACACACATACATCAGGCTCATAATAATGAGCCTGATGTGTCCCACTGCCGGGCAAAACCCTCCCTTAACTCATTCCATTTTTCCCTGTCTTTAGCTATTTGGGCATAATCCTTTTGGTAACAGTCCAGCTCGTCATGTCCATCTCCTTCTGGTCCTACCGCATCATCAAGTTCTGTTGGTCGGACCCCAATCCTTAATTAAGTAGTTTGTAAATTATTTATGGCAGAAGTCACTTGGTCGAGATCATTACCTATTTAAATAGACAGCTTCACCATAAGCTGATAAAGAATCGATGGAGATTTGAACCTTAATGCTGAAGAGATTAAACTAACTTTCACAATTAATATGATAGTTTTTATTGACCTAGTAGTATGTGACTATCACTACATCGAAACGCTTTCGCTTTTAGGGTTGTGGTTCCTTATCCGAGTCGCGTTGCCCACTCGATATTTGGTTTCCAGTTCTGGGATCACGGTTATGTTCATAAATTATGATAATTTGGACAAGGTCTAAGTATTAATTTTAGGGCTTCTCAAGACTGTACAGAAATAGTGGCCACTTGTTTCATGTGGTGTCGGAAAAGAAATTCGTTTCCCACATTTCATTTTCTCCGTAACCAAATTAGCATAGAAATTCACAATTTTCGCCATTAATAATATGATATTCAACTTTCAAGACATCAATCCTCATAAAAGTATCGACGTTCATGGTAAGATTAGAGGCTGTAGCCGAGATTTCTCAATGGGCGTGTAAGCAATACGTACTAAATTAAATCCAATTAACGCAGCAGACTTCCATTAGTTAATCTGCTCCATCATCACAGGGTAATAAAATTGTAGCTTATATGGGATTACCAAGTTATGGTTGTACGTATGCGGGTCGAGATATAGCACATAAAACATTTATTTATAGAATCGTATTGTTCGGGTGATTAAGTTTGAGCGGGTCTGTTTATGCTCTGGTAAGTTACGTGTTGGTGTTTCTATTAAAAGGATTTTTGGTTTAAATTTTGTTTGTTGGTAGCGTTTTGATAATAAGCTTAAATGCACAGCTCCGGACCACAATTCAATACAATATTTACCTTCTTTACTATATTTTCCTGTTCCTTATCATTTACGGTATTTCAAGTATTGAAATAATAAACTTATCTTAAGAAGCACGAAACAGGAGGGTTTCGTGTCAGGTTGTTTGGTTTTCCAAATTAGCTATGACCCATAAAAGCAGCGTCCCCAGGGAGTAATATAATTAGCGGTGCGTGACCCAAGTGTCTAGGGATAAAAGCATTGACCTGCCTATATATGTATAGCTTTATATCCAATTATAATTTCAATTCTATTGCCATCATTTGACCAACATCGTCGACAATCATTTGCTAAATCGTTACTCGCAATAAATCACCTCTTAAAAATATCAAAGCATCTAGGTAATTAGGAAGGTAATCGATACTTACGCACGTGTTAACAATCATAAACCGATAAACCCTTTTCATGTTATTTACGTGGAAATATGTATTTTCTATTGGAATATCGTGTTCAGAGAGTGATAAATGGAGGAATAGGCTACCAATGTTGAAGAAGACTCGTCTTGCCATATATCATGTTCCTGAGCAGAACATCAAAGGGTTCAGTTACAACCATTTAAAGAACGGACTGGTTCAGAACTAGTTATTAATTGACGTTCACTGTTACGATGATTGAAATGTGAAACACTCCTTTTGAACACACAAAAATAGTAACGATAAATATAGAATTTTAGGGGAACACTGAACTTGGTAGTATTCCAAGTGAACCTGACGATATTGTTTCAACAAATATTGGTTTGTGAGTAAATTCTGTTGCAAGTAAAGTTGTCGAGCAGTAAAACTAAAGTTGCCTCAACGGTACCTTGATAAAACACCATAAAACTCGGAATGGCAGTGCGTCTCCGATGTTTGTGGTGCGCTGACCTCGCTGAGTGGCCGTTAACCGAAATCGACATCATGCTCCGATCAGTTCGTAACTTTTTAGTTTTACCCGACTGGATTTGAAACACCTCTGCGTTAGAAGCTTTGTACTGGTACGCGTTGGTCACACAAAGGGCCGGATTAACGGAAATAGTAGAACTGTTCGAAGCTCAAACAATAGGCCGGTCCTTCAAAGCTATTAACGAACTTACACAATCTTTTGTGCTGGTCAACGTGATCAGTAATAGTGAGGATATTGACAGTATCTTGTATACTAAGTCATTTTGCAATGACGGAGTTTTGTTTATCTTAGCACTTAAACAATACTGTAGTGAAAATATTATTTATTGTAGAAATCAGCTGCATTGAATGGTAGAAAACGATAAACAAGTGGTCTATCAGCAGTATCATTGTTCTCTGCGAATAAATTCATAAGTTATTTCTATACATTGCTTTAGCAAATCTCGTTAGGATACTACAGGTAATTAGCTTACTCATTAAAATGGGAGCTAATTATGATGCCTAATCAATAGTACAAATTGGGTCAGCATTTAGCTAACTCTATCCAGCGTAGACCTAATTAACGTTTGCAAGAATATTTTTGCAAGCACCATGCAAATTCATAAACAGTTGAGCAAATTGCGTCTTATGAAACGGCGGGCGTTTTCGATTGGTGAAATCATTGAAAGTATTTTGATAAACAGTAATTGTAATGGCCGATGAATTTCAACGGATCGCAGCACGAATCATATGTTTATTCATCCATGTCTTCTCAGATTGAGGATGGTAGCGTATATATTAGAAAGCGAACGTTCTATTAAATTCTGATTGTCGTGTGATTGTTAGCCTACTTCGGAAGGCTGAGAGAAATATTTGTGATTTGACAGGTGTTAAGTAAATACTAACGAAGAGAATTCTATTAGCAATTTATATTGAAGTATCTAAGACCAATTTCAGCAAATCAAAATTTGTCTATTTGTAATTCCAGGCTCATGTAGTTGTAGGACTAAAAACGTAGATATTCGGTTTTCACGTTTCCATGTTTACAAATAAACACTCCGCGAAAATAGCCGTAGGTACACACGGCGACACATCAAGCTACATATTTCCAGCACAACATGACCTCGCTTTGTATTAGAACTCCTGTACAATGTGAGATTTGCATAAACTGGCTTTGTATAGCTTGATTGGTCGCCGTGCACACATAGCTATGTTGAATGTCTAGACAGGACTTAATGGGTGGCATTTTATTTGATACCAAAGTCCACATAAACGTAGTAGCTGGATAACGACTACAATCATCATTCTCTTGCCCTTATCCCAATTTATTTGGGGTTGGCGCAGCATGTCTTCTTCTTCCATACTTCTCTAATACTTGTCATCTCATGAGACACCTCCTTTCTTGCCATGTCATCCTTCACACAGTCCATACATTGTTTCTTTGGTCTTCCCCTACTCTTATTAACCATCCGCATTCATACTCAAAACGTTCCTCACGACATTTTCCTCATTCCTCCGCATCACATGCCCATACCACGATAACCGATACCACAAATCTTTTCAGTCACCGGTATCACTTTCAGACTACCTCTTATGTACTCATGTCTTATTTTATCCATTCGCGTAACACCACACATCCCCCTTAGTATTCTCATCTCAGCCTTTTATTCAACCCTTTTGTGACCCAACATTCTGATCCATACAAGACTTGTTTTATAAATCTTCCCCTTAAGTTTATGGGGAATGCGGGAGTCGCAGATAGTTCCCGTGATCTGCCGCCATTTCATCCATCCAATGTTTATTCTTTGCTTACACTACGATCTATTTCACCATCGCTTTGCACGAATGAAACGAGATACCGAAAGTCGGAGCAGACAGGAAGATACGCGCCATCTAGCGCTATGACACTAGGACCGGAGAGACCGCCGAAATCGCAAAACATGTATTCGGTTTTGGATAACGACTACAATACATATAAAATTAAAATATATTTTTTGTGTTCGTTCCTAATTGCCGCAATTTCATGAGTCACACATTTGGCTGTGAAATAATTAGCTGTCCATTTTATTTAACATTTATTTAATGCCTTAATTATGTTCTTGTTTTCAGGTACGAGACATGTAAAGACTGGTAAAAGTGGTGAGTTCAGTCGCCGTATTTTATATAAATTATTTTATATGGAAGCAAATATTTGATAGACTTACGCTTTCTTCTTGTACTTATCACTGGAGTAATATAAAACTACACAAATGTATAAAAAGCAGCCATCTTATGCCGCCATTTTGTATTCTTTCGTTACGTAATCGAATTCAAACAAAAGTTTTTATTTATAGCTTCATGGCGTTTATTCCTTGTCCGTATTGTTCTTTATTTCCTATTGTCATTACATAAAGACGTGAAATCTGTAATTAAACGTACTTTAAATATACCATTAGTGTAACATTATACATGTTATATGATGCGTACTTAGAAATCTGAAACATTCGCAGAAGTAATTTGTAGTACATTATACAAGTAGCTTGGAAGCCTTAATTAATGAATTAAGGCTTCCAAGCTACTTGTGTAATGTACTAATCTGCATCTAATTTTGGTAATATCGCACTCTCTTGTATTTTTACCAGAACTAATTTAGAGGCAGCGAATGTTGCTGAAACGGCCATAAATATGTACCAATTTTACTCTATTATTTTTAAATCTTTGAAAGATTTAAAAATAACGTAAAATGGAACTAATAAGTACCTACTACATACACTTTAAACCGGGATCCCTTCTTTTCGCATAATATTCTTTGTCCTAATATACTTCGGCATAACGATTTTGGCACAATTTGTTTTGGCATAATAATACGTCGGCATAATTTTTTTAGGCATACATTTTATGTTCGCATAATCATCTTAAAGACTAATTTGTTTTGGCATAAATTTGATTCGCATAACGTTAGTAGGCCTAACGACTATTAGCATAATAATATTTAGGCATACAATTAATATAAATAACAAAAACAATTTTCATGGAAATGATTCATAACATTATGTAACTTAAATGATTTTTCAATCGCGAGATAACTTTTATCTGAAGAATATATTAGATGTTGTGAGACTTTGGGTGGAAATGATGGTGGTGAACTTGTAGTGCCCCATACATAATTCTGATCAAACCAATTTGCTATAGTTTCTGTTACAATTAAATAATATTGTTGGTTAAAAAATTAATATGCTGTGCAACAAAAGTTAGTAGTGACAGAACCGAATTGCTGCAAAACCGACTCCACGTAGTCTTGTTTGTCCTACCCCTAGAGTGTAATTTAAAATCGCGTAGGCACGTAGGGACGAGGCGGCCCGCGGGCTGAGGAGCAGGTGGCTGCGAGCGAGCCGTCGCGGCTGAGGCTGGCCGGCGAAGCCGGCCAACAAGCCGAAGCTGCGTTGGTGAGCGAAAGCCGTCTGCGACGATTAGCAGGCGTGGGGCCGCCGGAGGCCCGCAGCGCCGGAGCCGTGACAGAAACCCTGCCTGCTGCATGTTGCATGCTCGCTGGAATGCTGCATGCTGCATGCTCGCTTGAATGCTGCATGCTGCATGCTTGCTTGCATACTGCATGCTTGCTTGTTTGCTGCATGCAAGCAAGCATAAAAGCAAGCGTAAATAAATTTATGCTTTAGAATATTATGCTTAAAAAAGTTATGCTTTAGAACTTTATGCTTTATAAATTTATGCTTTAGCATATTATGCTTAATCATTATTATGGATACAGAAATTATGCTTAAAAAATTATGCGTAAGCAGTTATGCGTAATTATATTATGCGAAATTATAAATATGCCAAACAAAATTATGCTAAGTTATATTAGGTCTTAAAATTTTATGCAAATGGATAGGGAACCCTTTAAACCTTATATTGTTATCGACTAAAACTCTACGTAACTATTTGACCAACCATTCTCAGAGCTGCCCGTAAAGAAACGGCAATTCCGATTATCTGCTGTAATCTTGAAAGCAAAGATTGTTTTGAAAGAATACTCCTTGAGCTTAAACCTCCTAATGCCATATTACTTTACCGTACACTTATGTATTTTCGCAATCATTTCTATGGTCTCCGTGTTAAAAAGTTATAGAATTTCCTTTACATTGTTACCCTGCGTGTAACGGATCGTTCAACTGTGGAAAGTATAGGTTTAAGCGTGTTTTACAACCCTACTGAGGTTTGTTGACCGCTACCGGATAGGAAAATCCGACAAATATCGATAAGTTTTGCCGTCGAAAACTAACACACGAGTCACGACTCCTTTTAAATGACCCCCAATAAATTCATGAAACATGAACGTAAGCGAATATTTTATAAATAACAATTTACCTTTTTAAATTGCCATTTTAAGAATTGTTGGAGTTTCATTAAAATAACAGACATTCTTTTAAATACGGCGGCGTTTTTAATTTGAAAACTACTAGTGGAATTTCTGTGAAGGTGCATGAATGCATTTCGGATTTCAATTAGAGTAGAATGCTGCCGATTCAAATGTAGCATATGATGGACTGGACATGGACGTTCTGATATTATTCAATGGATTCAACGAAATTGTAATACATTCTGTTAATTTGATTTTTATCCTCCATAGTCTATCATCCCACGTTTAATCAGTCTCCACCCATTTATTAAGCGTTGGATTTTATCAAAACAAACGGTGTTCTGAATATTCAATGGATTGTAAAAGTAATTGATTTACCTCTGCTGCCAGTAGACTGTAACACAGTTAATACAGAAAAACAAAAAAAAAACGTATTATGCCGAGATTTCATTATTACATACCAAAAGAATTTGTTGATAGAGAACATTATTAATGCCCACCTTGTGTTGTGTTTCGGGATATCGCCAAGCGGTTGGTCGTCTCTTCACGTGACCAGAGGGCTGGCCAAAGAATCAGCATTGCATCCAAAGTGGCAATGCGGCCAGCCTTCTGGGCACTTTTCCTGCTGACAGCGATGTGGACGAATTTTTTTGATACTTTTACATATTTTATTATTATTTTATTTTAGGTCTATTTGTATAAATAATGTACATAGTTATCATTAATTAATTATTATAAAGTCGCGTTTCAATGTACGGGAACAGCGTAACAGAACGAAATGAAATGGGCGCATACTGAGAGCAACAATACAACTAAGTCCTTGTAATCAAACGCTGTCAAGATTGACAAAGGTTCACCGTCACCCTACAGGGATCAGTCGCGATTTAATTGCAGTTATTATGCAACCCGACCAGACCATTAGGTCGTCAGTCCAATGAGCGGTTGGCCGCGAAACGCGAAGCAGAAAGATTCTCACGTCTTTTTCACTTCACCTAGCCGTCTAACAACGTGATTGAAGTAAACACGGGAATACACGGCAGTTTGTATCTTTTATGGCCATGGATCGCGGGACGGTGATTACGTTAAAAAGATGTCGTTATACGTAAGTAGGGACTGCTTTCTTTGCAAAACTGTACCTTTTCGAAGAAAATCCTTGGTAAGAATATTATTTGTTCAAATGGCAAATTGCAAATTGCCGTGTAACTTAATCTTTAAGCTTAAATTTATTGACATTGTCATTGGTGTCTCTGGGCTAATTTATACCTATCTCCAAAAGTAAAAAACTTAAGCAGATAGTCCTCGTTCCTCGCACCGAGGCCGCGAGGCTGGCACGAGGGCCTACTCGAGAGAACAAAACCTATCCACAGAATACTGGCAACTACTTTAAAAACACGGGGAAATTCATCGTTGATAATTTTACGGCTTAAAACACTAACAATACAAACGCGGCACACGTAAAAATGTAAGTGCACAAGAGTCATAACGTGGTCAAAGTAAAATTGCAATTACTAATTCTTTGTTTCAAGTTTGGTTTCAATTTATATAGAAACGATCGGTTTGGTTCGAGTACCGACCACCATTAGGGTTTCCCAAAGCCCGATGGGGCTCGTTTGCCGAAAAACGAGGCGCGGAGGGCACATCGACTGCCTTATTTACTCGGTTAGGGATGGAATTTTTAAGACCGCAACATGTGCGTCGAGCGACGAATTAAGTTCCAGAAATCGAATAAGTAATATGAAAATTCTAGAGTCGAATTTATACGGATTGGATGAAGACAAACCAGCTGCTATAATTGTTAAAGATGATCTAATACTTCCATAGTTTGTAGTACTATACAGTCCCTTTCTGCATTCAGCATTGTTTCGTTCTACAACTATTTAAAACTAACTGTGCCTATGACTTGAATCAGTGCATTGAATATTTGTTTACAAGCTGGATCGTGTAATGTCGTAACGGACCTCATTGTGTCAGCAAGCAGTTGTATAGGTATTGCCTTCTTACATCATAGTGTTAATACAGCATGCAGTCAGCTGTTGAATTGTTTCGTTTCTTTGCAGCGTTAGTGTAAAAAATATGACTAATTATGACGTCCGCTTTCCCCACGTGATGGCCTGATACTGTCATACACAGTCCGCTGATGACGGAGTACCAAAGCTAGAAACGGAATTCACCAGCCAATGACAAGGAATTAGTCTCGTGCATGCAATATTACATTCGCTGGTCCAATTGAGAGACTTGCAACTTTTACAAGAGAAATATTACGTATTTCATTTGTAATTTCATACATCCAACGGGTTTAGTCTAGCCAGCATAAAGCAAATTGTGCTGGAACTCGGTTTCTTCGTCGACGATGAATTTTTACTGCTACACGTGACGACGGCGAACGGAATTCCTAAACTAGGTTCATTTTTTTATCCGACTGCTGTAATTGGATCTGGACGTTTATGTACGGATGAATGCATTTCAAGTATACGCGAATGTGTTGGTCACGATTTACAGTGCACATGTTCGTGACGATTTCTCGTAATGCCGTCTATAGTCAATGATATTTCTGAATATTCGTATGCAGCTACTGGAATCCTTATTTGAATCAAATATTGTGTCAATTTTAATGATTAAACTGCTAAGCAGATTATAAAAATGGCCACACCGTCATTCACCTTTCCCAAAATTTTTCGTATTAATAGTGGCTTTGTTTTTCAATTACATAGTGTTTAGTGTATCTTTGTTATCTATTTGGGAAGTGATATTCATTAATGCTTCACACACAGTTATTGTTTAATTGATTGCTTAGCAGCTTACATTAATCTTATCTTTTATTATACCTTATATCAATGCTACCTACGCAACTGTATAAGCTGTTACGGACAATTTTAGTACGCGCTAAGCTAAAAATATAATGTGCAATTGAGACTCAAGTTCATGGACCTGGTAATGTATTTACTGTGCCGCTCTGTCTAGCACGGAGGGCAAACACCGTCAAACACCACAAAACAATACATTTTTTCCCTCCTTCTTACCATGGGCAAGATTATTAGTCAAGATAATGTATTACGGGTTTTTTGCACTTTTACAACTCCAAGATTAGTGGCCAAATATTTATTGATTTCGTTATCGTTGGCCGTAATATAAAATGTAATATCCTCATCGTGTGTTCTAATGGATAACGGAAATAGAGGTCCCAATGGTACAACAGAGACTCGAAGTAATGCCATTAGTAGTAGAGTAGCAATCGGACCCTAATGTGCGGGCAAATATGTAGTGGATTTTTCAGATTAAATCTCTCTTAAGCATCTATTTCGTCTATTAGATTTCGTCGTATTTTCTGAACGCCTATAATATAACAACTAAACGTAAATGTGTGAAAGCAGCGTAGGGTGTGCGTGAAAATTAATAAATGTCATAATCATGCACAAAACGAACGCGCCCCGAGCAACTTCAAACCTTTGACAGCGTGAAACTGAAACGTTCTCACTCCTGCAAACTCTCCCCCATGTTTAACTGCTAGTCTGAACATTTTAATTTCCATTCGTCGGTAAAACACGTTATTATTCATACAGTCCTTCTTAAAGATAATTGTGAGACGCTCGACGTTACAGATTCAGCCCGTTTCGTCTTTATCCGTACCATTTTAGAAAATAGCTTTACAAATTGTTATTCTCTTTCCTTAATTATATTTTCAAATTGTCTAGCTTTAAGTTTGACGTGCTGGAAAAAAATATGTTTACCACAATATGGTTCTCTATGGAACTCGGCTATGTTTGCCATATAATGCAATATCCGAAGATAGCTCATAAAATGTTCGATATCGTTGACTTCTCATATCGAACATTCCTCGTAAACCGATCTCAAGAATGTGCTAGGCTATAAACGGAGTTCTAAGTTATTTGCAGTGATTCCAGATGCTCCTTTGGGGGGGAAACATTGTTCAGAAATATTGTATCCACATTTCGCTTGAAATTCATTCGAGCGTTTCAAAAACTGCAATGTTGGGTTGAGGCAATAAAATAATTTCAGCATTATAATAGCAAAATTAAATTAAATAACACAGACGCTGGAAATGCTGACACCCGTTCTGTTCAGGATTTATGAATGGAAGAGCGTTGACATTGATTTATTTTTGGTTCCGTGAAAACGCTTTCTATCCAAACAAATGTAGGAAATGGGTTTGTTTTAGGAACAATGTCCTTGCCACAACTCGCAAATTATGTTTGAATTGCCTTTGTCGAAATTCATCAGATTGATCAAGTTTGGTCGAAGTACTAGGTAAGCATAGGATTGAAAAGGTAGAGGTAGCATTGAACCAGGAGGTAGGTTCGCTGGGAACTGGCGTTCCGTCGCAGAGCGGTGTAATTGAGCATATGATACGTGGCGCGCTGACCGGCTGTGTCCATTCTCTGGGAACGAACTCTGCAGGGCTGGCCTCTGTAACCCGATACATTCATGTTAAATACCTATTTACCACCAAGCGTTATCAGATTTATTCCCGTAATTAATGACTTTAAAACTAAATGGGCCGCATACATTGTGAAAATATTTACCGCGAATATTCTATTTTAGCACACAAACCATTGAGCTGTATCAGGTTATGGAAACGAATTACCAAGTAAAATGGTTTTATAATGCTTCCACGAGTCGTTTAGACCGCGTTTATTTTTCGAACAAACAATAAGATTTATTTAATGAATCTGAACTAGGAAATGTTGGCGAAATATTTCTTCAAAAAACGAACGAAGGAAATATAAATGAACAAGATGGAATAAGTACCTCATCATAACAGGCAAATTATCCCACTTAACACGGATTAATGATTTCAACGAAGTACTAATTGATTGTGATGATGAATCACGATAAACAAAGTAAGTACACTTATCGGCTGCTCAAGTGATTGTATCAGACTGTATCTTGACAGCAGCACGATACGTGTAATTTACACATGTTAATCAAGTATTAGGTTAATGTTGTATAACAATTGATACAAGTGCCAATGAAAGCGGTAACCCTGGAGTATCCTATAAACATCTAAACAGCTATGTACGTGACCACATATCAGACGGGCCGAGGCGTGTGGTCAATCTGCAGCTGTGCTTTGTTTCGCAAAGTACATAAAACATACACACATACCTGCAACGCACAGTTTGTATAATCGTACCTGACCATATGAAAACACGTGTAACCGATCACGTTTTAGATCCTTCACGCCATTTCACAAACGTAACGCGAAGCTACGGTCACGTACTTACTAATCTCTGCACCTATAAAAATAAACACAGAACCATAAGTGGCTCTACTATCAGAAATCTTGACCGTTAACAAATAAAAACCACAGGATAAAGCCCTCAAGCCCGACCTTCAACATGGCCAATTATTTGCATTAAGAACAAACATTGTTATCGTACCAGATACCGTATCTAAATATCACAAAGATTTCCGTCTCAGAAAGAATTACGCTAATCCCGATTAACTGTTGTTTACTGCAACTTTAAGGAAAGCCGATGACAAAATGAAGCATAATTTATCGCGTTTTTACCGTATGACGGCAGCAATTTTGGCTTCACATAAATGGAAGTAGCGATAAGAGCAATAAGTTGAAAGCGTAATGGCTCGTAATGTAAGCAAAGAAAAGCCCGTATCGCCACATCGATCCCTGCATTACCTAACACGGAAACATGACAGAACCCCATAACAAACAAATCCCTAGAGTAATAAAGAACTGCAGTATCTACAACCTATTGGATATTGCCGTTGTGAAGATTTAGAGATTAACCACGACCGCGATGCTATTGAACAGGATATTATGTAAACAATAAACATGGTTTTACATATAAGAATTTACTAAAATAATCACCCGACGTGGGTAGAAAGGTTCAACACCCACGTATTACCATTGTACGGACTGCAGTGAATATTTATGTTCAAGCAAATGCTGTTTTTTATTCTCTTCGTTATCTACATGATTGTTGGTTGAATAAAATCGACCTTTTAAACGGTCTACACCCGGTGTTTTATTATCTCGTGGTGGGTTTTACGCTTGAGATATTCTAGCTAGACGCTCTCCGGAGAGCCTTTGAACTTCAACATCGTGGAATATCTTAGTATATTATTTACTAGTTGCTCGAGATAGGTCTTTAGAATTTTGTGACAACCGTTTTCATATTTTTTAAGACCGACCAACAAATAATGTTTGTTTCTTTATGAAGTACTTCAATAAAGATCTTTGACATTCTCTGTATTTGTAAATTGCGGGATGATAGTCATGGATCATTGTTTAGAGCAAACGATGTATTCATTTTGGTTTAATTTTGGGTAATTGTTTACTTTACGATCAGGCATATCAAAGTAAACTTAAGATTACAAAACTACTTAAATTTGATAAATTGGACGCAGTCAGCACTTAAATCAAGTCATAAACAACCTCTTTCTTTTTATCAGTCCTCGAAACTGGTAAGTGGGAGGATACATTACGCTAATAATGATCTAGAATCTACAAATACAATGATGTTCTATGAAACAATTTGTCTATGTTCGTATTTAACAATTCTATAGATATGAGTAATTCAATAGTCATCATTAATACGTGAGTAATTTAAAACCATAATAAGCATTAAAGTAGTAAGGAAAAGACTGAAAACATTTTGCAGGTGCTTGGTTGCTAAATCCATAAACACTTTAACAGCATCGGCCTCAATTAGGACTCCGCTATAGAACGTAATAACACAAATAAACAAAATATAACGGAACCACAAAAACATGTTTTAATTGGAGATACATATCAGAGATTTTATCAGCTGTCTGCTATTCCAAGAAACCCTTAAGTTCTGTTTTCAACTAATTGATAAATTAAAAGATAATTAGCAATCCACTGAGTCCGATTTAGTTTATCACAGGCAATCTAAATATAAATTCCGTGTTTTGCGTCAGTATCATCAATTCATTTAACCATCGTCCATATACTCATTTCATTCACATCTTCAAGATTATGTTCATTCAAACATTTTCCTTACTGATATGATTACCTGTCCAAATAAACTGAACTTGTAATCTGCTATTGACTTCCCCAACCGTATCGTTCTCGCTATCACAAACTTCCATGGCATTTCAACAATGTGAGGTCTTTCCTGATCGTCCTCCTTTCAAAATATGTAAATTGACTTTGTAGTCCTCCATCGACTTTACTATCCAATTATCCATATCTGTCACAGTTTCTATCACAATCTAACTTAGTCTGCGCATGACGTTACAACAATATTGGATTTTCCATCTTGCTCATAATCTTCATGAGAAGGTTTGTCAATATTATCATTCAAATCATAAAACGTCGATAAATTATTGGTAATCCTTAATTCTTATTCTATCAAACGTTGCCAATTCAATTCGTGTGTCATGATAAAATTTTCCCGTAGCGGTTACAGTGTGAAGTCATATACGATTATCGTGCAGCTCGTGTTCGACCGTGGCCCCTCGTTGTAACGTTACTCACGCTAAATAATCAACGGCTGTATCGTCACGGTTTCTTTCAAATCTTCTATAGCTATTGTACACTTTAACTCTCATTTACGAAGGGTCGTTTTGCTTAGAAATGTTTTCAGTTTCTTCAATAACGTCCTCTTGTAACTCCTTAGCTTTAGAATCTCTTTTCATAACGGTGTGTTCGTGACGTAGTTTTGCTTTCAAATTTTCAAAGCTTTCTTGATTTCTTGTAGGTAGTCTGTTCTATGTATAACAGTTTTTTATTTATATTCATGATATTGGAGAGTTCCAATTTAGAATTGTGTATGTAATGTAAATATTCTGTTTGGTCGCTATGGGCTTATTTATTGTCTCTTGGCCCTTCGTTTCTTTTTTGTATACTTTTAGCATGTATATTTTTTCATCATTTTTCCCCATCGGATGTTTAAATTTCGATTGGGACTTCGATTTGATTGATTCTTTCGAAATGTTTGTCTGTTTATCTTCAACAATGATCGCCAAAAAGCACAAAATTGGAAATTGGTATTTTTCTAAAATGTTTTACCTTTAGCTTTATTCATTCTGACGATTGCTTGTACATTATCTAATATTCATCTGTACAAACAAACTTTTCTTTTATGGGCACGATTTAAATTAGTTCTTTACTTAATTAAATTCTATTTAAAGACTGCTTTTTGGGAGCAAAATAAAACTATTTTATATACAATTAATTTCGCTACACAGTCTACTCGGGATCGCGTCCTTCAATTGTCAAACACACATTGAACTTTGCGTAGGTCAAAGAACTCGTTGCCATATGTTCTCTTATTTGAAAATCTAACACGTTGCAGTAATAGCATACATAATAATATCTAAACATTATGTTAATATTGCCGCGAAAAATCTAGCTTTTATTTCAAGGTTGAAATATCTTATGCAAGTTGACATCTGGCGAAAGTCGTAAACACAGCCTCTACGTATGCGTTATAATCTTTTTACCTTCTTTCACATGCAAAAGGTGTGCCCAACTGGAGCATATAAAATGCTCTCAAAGACACTCCAGGGAGAAACAATAGGGTGTTTTATGTTCAAAACTACATAAGTACAAAAACGAATTATAGAAGACCGTTGCTTTACAGTTAGAAGTCCACTTTCGGTATATAAATTGTATTTACATATAGCCAAATATGTAGACCTTCTGTCACATGCCAAAAGTGTGCCTAAATGGAGCATATAAAATGCTCTCAAAGACACTCCAGGGAAAAAACTATAGGGTGTTTTATGTTCAAAACTACATACAAACGCGAATTGTAGAAGACCGTTGCTTTACAGTTACAAGTCCACTTTCGGTGTAAATTGTATTTACATATAGCTAAGTCGTAGGGGAGAAGTTTCGAAATATTCCGACATCGAGAATTTTGAGGGGCGACGGGTTCGTAGAAACTGTCGACTGTAAAGTCCGATACAATAGTACTTATACCCATTAGGGTGAGAGTAACGAAATTGGACATAATGGGCGATATTTTCGTACTTTTAATGTGGACTGTGGTTTTTAAAATCTACATACTTAACACAGAAAACAAAACCGAAATATTTAAATTAAACGTGTTATGTTTATATGTATACGTTCTGCATATAGATACTACATTTACAATAATTAGGTATTCTATTCAGATAATTCAACCTATTTTTTTTTTTTGTATTCGACGGTTGTGACAGGTGTCACAAAACGGATGCGAACCGGCCACTGGCTCTGGGTGCGGTCGGAAACAATAAATTCATAAAACGGCCTTTAAGATATAGTTCGGTTAATTAATCTAGTGTATGAAGAACTTTATTATGTAAATATCTAGGTCAAAATAGTAGGAAATTATAAGAACTCTTTAATTATGTAATTACTCAAGAGAGTTTAGAATTAGCTTGCTTTTAATTAGGTAATCCAAATAGATGATGTGACTTTATTTATACGTATTAGATAGAGTATATTTATAAAGCCTTGGATTCTTCCAGGAAATCTCAAAATATGAAGGCTCGACGCTTGGTAACTATGGAGACTTGTTAATCAATAAAGTCCGTTTAGATTCGTAGATTTCGTAAAAAAGTGGGTCAGAGCCCATTCGTCCCCTAAGATTCGCACCCTGTGCCCACTCGTCCCCTGGAACTTTTGAGGGGCCCATTCGTCCCCTGAAGAATATTTATTTTTATTCATTCTTCTAATATAAGTACATGTATATGTGTATACTGCAGCTTGGTAGTCCTGGTACGGTCGCGCAGAAAAGGCTAAAATTAAAAATATAGTTATTCGGTAGATATATATCATGTTTATTTCAAATAAGATTAACACATACAAAATCACAATGTCCTAGAAACTAACAAAATACAACTCTTTTACAAAAATCAGCCTTGATTAACCATCATATAAATCAACATTAAATATAAAATATGCAAAACAATAGAACACATATCAATAGTAAATAATCACTTCTTATTTTTTTGTATATTTACCAACTACATACATGCAAAATCATAATAACTTAAATCTAAAAAATTATAACAGAACAAAAAAATACTACAATCACAGTAATTATTGAAGACTAGATAAATCAACATATATTTTTTTTGTATATTAACCAACTACATGCAAAATCATAATAACTTAAATCTAATAAATTGTAACTAGAAGTACCTACATAAAAATTGGCTAAAATCACCGTATTTTTTAAGATTAAACAAATCAACATTATTTTAATCTTATATTTGTTTTTTTC
This sequence comes from Cerastis rubricosa, assembly GCA_949152445.1. Taxonomy (NCBI): domain Eukaryota; kingdom Metazoa; phylum Arthropoda; class Insecta; order Lepidoptera; family Noctuidae; genus Cerastis; species Cerastis rubricosa. The sequence continues at coordinate 6,677,263 of OX424542.1, read as the reverse complement.
ATTTTAAATTAATAATATATGCATAGCTTTTCCATGCAGTGGCCTAGTGAAATCTGATTTAAAAAAATTGGCTAATTATGCGATTTATTCTCGCTTCATTTTCAATCGATTCAGGAGTCCGATTATTTGTTTGGACACCCCTTTGCACCTGATCCATTTTATTTTTTGATAAATTCGCTTTTTCATGTAGAGTGTCTAAACATTGCAAAATATTTGGTTTATTTCTACCATTAACGAGACAATTTTACATCGTAAGCCTATCGACAGGTTATATTATTATCATGACGGATTATCATTCATCATAGCTCTTTTTTCAATGATCTGTTATGATTTATTAAATTAATTCCGTTAATAAACTGTTCACAAGTGTACTATGTTAACTGTTTCTTATGTAAAATATAGCTAATTTTATCTCAGGGGACCAATAGGCACCTGAATAGGTGCCGAATCTTTAACTTATATTGTATATATATTAGAGGGGACGAATGGGTACCTTAGAAATAATATTTTTTATTAAAATATTAATTGGTCCCCTACCAGACGACCAATGGGCACCTATATAGGGGCCGAATCTACAACTTTTATGCTGGGGGACGAATTTTAGGGGACGAATGGGCTCTGACCCAAAAAAGTATCATACACACGTGCTTTCAACCGCAAATCAGTGGTTATGGTAACCGTTTGACGTTGACAGCGCTCTTATGTCGTGGCAGTAAAGACGATTTTTGTATTGATCTGCGGTTAACTGTACAAGTATGAGACGTAAATAAGCAAACTTAGAGATCACAACAACACGTGTATCCAACTTTACGACTATTGATCATGAAAACTTACAAGTCTGAGAATTAGACAATGAACACTCATGTATATTAGTTTAGTTTGAGAAATTATATTATGTCAAGTAAAGCAAACTAGTTCTTACTAACCTCTCCTCCTTTGCAAAGTTATGCCTGAGGCTGTCAGTTGTAAACAAAACATGGTAACATTTGCTCGAATGTTGCTAACACCGATATACGAGCTGACTTTCTATTAATAACCCTGTACACCCCTCCATATTTCTACTCCACGTAAAAAACTAATAAATAACTGTCGTCTACACGTAAACATTTAATTAGTCTCCACTTTCTTTCTTTCATATAAATGTATAAACGAACTTGTTCAACTTTGCGATTTAAAAATCAGAGTACATAAATAAATTGTTTACGACTACTTACCACCGAGATCCCTTTTGGTACTCATTTGAATTTAAGTTAATTCAATTATTTTTCCTTTTATTTAATCATGGGAAGGTTTTTCGTACGCCAGATATCAATGTCCGAGAAAAATAATTTTGAATTTGTGACTCAATTTTAAGAGATAAACTGTCAAAAGTCAAATGTCAATCTTATTCCACGGGTAAAAAGTATTTGATGTTGGAAAAATCAGCCTCAAAGCGGATTGTGTCAAGAAAAGGTCACGAATATTTTATAATTTCATTGATATTTTCGTCGGCATTCTCAATTTCGAATGAAAGTTAGCGAGGTGGTCGAACTTCGCGATTCTTCGTTTGGTAAAGTCATCTAAGTTATTGACTGGTAAAACTTTGGTGATTATCCCAAATTAAGTTAGAAAAAGCATATTGGTGCTATTTATCCCGTCTCCACCCTTTTGCTAAACCTACAGATTTGCTCAATAACTTTTTACCATCTTTATCACATCAGTATTCATGAAAGAACTAATCAAGATTTTAGTATGATAAAACGCACTTTAGCTTACACCTTAGCAAAGTTTCCATAATGCAGACGGTTATTTTCTCCGGAATGAGACCATAAATTGCAGCCGACGACAAGTACTTACCCTCATGAAAGAACTATGCCCCAGCTTTCCTTGCCGCTTCAAGTATACCTAAATTAAGAAGTGGCTATTAAAGCGCCGTGTAAAGTAAAATAAAGTTTCTTCCTTTTACCATGAAACGAAAATAAGCAACAATGAACTCTAAATGAAAATCAAAAGTCATTTATTCAAATTCGGTTGATAATCAGCACTTTTTGACCGTCAAAATTACAAGAGACAGTCCCCCAAACCGCCCGCCTTTCGTCACTTCCTAGTGTTTTAGCTGGGATGAAGAAGTGGCGGAACATACTCCCCAGCAACACACCTGTCTGTTAGGTTAGAAGAACCAGATTCTATACAATAGTAGTAGTCTCTGTAGAACAAAACCTAATTTGGAACTATAAGCAATTCTACGTCAATGCAAGCTGTCCTGAACCTAGTTCGTATTTGCGGCAAGTCGTATATCGGTCAGACGAAACGTAATAACTATAAAATTTCGCGCAATAAAACATAATATGACGTGTCTCCCTTTCGGATCCCGTGACACCAACATTGACTCTCGAAGTCGCGACACTCCCACATGCGGTTCGTTATAAACCCTCAAATTGGTGCCAACACGACGAATAAAACTACCCCATATCCCCAGAAATTATTGAGGCACGCTATCGCCACAAAACCGAAGGATACTTAACAAAACAAGGATACCTAATAATAAGGTATGTGTACCTGTGCACATCGTAATTTTCGATATAATGTATATTAGGATACTCAGTCTACATGAGCTGGTTCAATCAATTCTCATCTGCATTCATTTTCCTGATAATTATCCAAGGACCGCTATTTCCCTTCATTTGCATATTACAGACGCATCCACAATTAACGCTGACGGAACGCTTAATTTTACCAACTTTGACGAGCTTTGATCAGCTCAGATGTCTATTAGCGTCGTTCATAAAGACTTGGGGGCACGTCAAAGTTTCAAGTCGTCAGCTCGAGGACTAATTGTCTCTCAAAGAATTAAAGGACCTAATATGGTGTATTCGAAATTGCGTGATCGTCGTTCGGAAGTGGGCTACACAGTCGACGGCATGCCAGTAGGGAAGCCCTGTGTATTGATCGCTCGCGCCCCACGCGTTATGACCATCGGCGACAGTAGGGCGCTCCCGGCTTCCCGTAAACACTCCGATGGGCCCAACATGTGTAATAGAAAAAAATATTCCACGCAGCCAGCGAGCTAATTCGGGAGTTCTCAGAATCTCTCAAGAGAGTCAGTAAACAAACTATTAATAAAAATGCTGTAATTGGAAAAACATTAATTAATTGTTAATTAATTTTACTTTAATAAAGTGAATTAAGTTAGCGAGATAAGTACTTACTTCGATTGAATAAAAGCCCGTCTGTAGGGCGTCCGTCCGTTTGTCGACCTTCACGACCCGAACTCTAAGGTCTTTGTACCAATGGCCCTGCGCCTAATCGCCGACCCTGAGCCTGAAAGTTTATTGTCCTCCTATGAATAAAGTACCGAAAGCAATTTCATACAAATTGTGGAGCGCTCGACGTAATGCAATCAAATGACGTAAATAGCCGTACAAACCCAAAATTTGTTTCCTGGGGTTATTTTATGTCTGCGAAAATGCGAGCATTACGCCTCGGAGATAAGTCGGCAGTGAATCTGGATGGTTATTACCATTGCTAAGATATAGTCACATTCTGTAATAGGGCTATATCCGTATTCTTCGATTATAGTGTCCTACGTTGAGTTGTTTTAATCAGTCTCCTTTATTTGCTATTCCGGTGTAATCTTCCTAATGGAACTGTGTTTCTTTTGAACACAAGTATCCAAAGAGACGGAGATTTGTCCCAGTTTGTAGTCCAGTGTTTTCAATACAAACATTGCGTCGCCGCTCGGACGCAAACATCCCGTGAGTGAAGGAAGTGGGTTAACCAAATATAATTTAATCACTTTACGATTAAGTTGCTCCGTTGTTTCAATTTACTCTGCACACACGGATTGCTTCACCCTTATCGTGTTACCATCCGTTACTCAAAAGAGTTACGGAACTATATCTTTGTTATTACCGGAATGGAATTCATCTTTGTTTATCCAACGGGCGTGAATGCGGGTGCATTGTGGTGTCATCCTGTCGTTTGAGCCCCGATGTTAAAGCTATAATAGTGGTTCCGCAAAACTGATAAACAAGATAAAGTGTTCGTTTAACGCCTACCTGTATCTTCTACGAGTCGCGGCGTGTCCGGTCAGCGGAAATTGCCCAACCCGAGAGGGTTATAGCAGAAGGGGAAATATCCAAGATATTTTCTTGTAGGGGAACGAAGATTTAGGGCGTGAGATAGAAAGCACCTCCATGTTTATCTTCCCTGGGAGCGCGTTGATATATTGGATCTTCATCGGAGCGTTTCGTCAGTGTGGGTCCAGAATTTCATTAACACTTACCCTCCAGTCAGTAGAATTTTTTGGCAGTAATATTAGTGTCAGTTTTTGGGATTAGCAGTAAAATTTTAATCGAAAGCGATTTCGTTTTCAGACAGTTGAGCTAAACGTGGTACGGGAGCAGATCTGCTCGCCTATTCAGTGCGTAATCGCACGATCGTCTCTGTAATCTGTTGTATTGTTTGTACAGCTATTGTCACACACAATATTGTACGTTTGTGTACGGAGTTGAAGCACACAACGGTTAACGGCACAAATCCAAACGTTACTCACATTATCGTGACTTTGAGTTAACTTCGCTGTGAGAACTTGTAATAAGTCTGAGCTATTGAACAATCAAGTGCAATTAAAACAACTTCGGCATTGTTCTTAATAGTTTTAACAGATTTTTTAATACTTATCCTGTAACGGTTTCCAAAGCTTTTGACACTTAGCCATACCTACATCCCGCTTCAAGTTTAATTCATTGCTTGAAATAGGCAGTACCGTCAAGATCATTAGTTATTACAAATTGCTAGTTCATTACTCATAACAGTTAACTTCCAATCATGCTTTCCCGGATAACTAGTTAACTACGTCCGCATGTCATTCCATCCCACTCTATACTTTTCTTCCAGTTCCTAAGAACTTATAAAACAGTACCAATCTTAATACCCGCTTATTTGCACCACCAGTATAATCTAAAGCACGTAATATAATCTCGAATGATCGATGTACATCGTACAAGGCATTATATGTCTTAGCCAAGATTTCCGCCGGATAGCGTCTTGCAATACCTTCTTCGTTGTTTCATTCAAACGTGCCCCGAGTTTTAAAAGGGCTCATTAAACGTTCAAAGATTCTTACCTGTCTATGTGCATATGTTTACGAAATTTGCATGCTTTATACAAACTTTGTCGACAGCAGATTTCCATAGTAATATGGGAAAGATACTTTGGAACAGCTATTTGATGTCTTGGGGATTAATGAGATCGACTTTTGTCATGTTACTGACTTCTACCGGGACTTTGAAGTACTAGTCAACCCATAGCTTAATTAGAATTGCTGTAAATACAGTCCCACTCTTTATTCCGACCATGGAAGAAGAAGACATGCTACGCTGACCCAAATAAATGATGATGAAGAATGATGGCTCTTTGTGGCGACTAAGTATAACAATACACAGACGATAAATTAACTCTGATTCGTAGCTTAAACCACACAGCAACAACATATTAGCTGCCTCAGGCAGACTTTCGCAACTAATAATTGTCATTCAAGCTTCATTGACCTGACACACCCTGATATCGACGCTTTTAGCTCCACCTAAAGGCAAAACGCGTTAGGAATACATACGTATATTACGTCATACTACAACATATATATATTACCGATATCAAGAAAGACATCTGACTCCGATTGCCTCAGATATGTTAAACCATCAGCCTTATCGAGTATCGTGTTGGTCATTACTGCATATCGGAAGCTTTTGGTGCCTTGATACGCTTTGATATAAAGAGTATAGGGGTTTTCGAAATTATTTGGAATGATAAGAAGTCGAGTCATTACAGCTGGTCGCATGTTGGTACTGTTATTTCCGAAAAAAGTTGCAGATATGCATCTTTTCGTTGGCACTTCACTGAATGTACTAGAAAAACTATTGATGATCGAGTGTGTACAATTACAGCACAAGCGCTGTCTCTACAAATCAGTAATCAACCTTTCAATCAACAGAAAGTTCAGCAACACAGAAACCGCCGATCCTTCCTCATTACATCTGTTATTATAAACTAGTATCATACAGCAACCGTCTGTTTCCTACATAATCAAAGTCGTCTGCTTCGTGAACTTCCTATTTCATAGTTTGTGTTTACACGCTCCGATGAGCTGATTGTCTAGTGGAACTTACTTGAGCACCACAAAGTGTAAACAATGCTCTGCAGTCTTCGTTAACTGCTTTGGAGAGACCGCTTGTTAAAAGGAATTACTGGCTAATTAGCAAGTTCTTGATTGCTTTGTTCAAGACAGTAGTAAGCAAGAGATCCAGCGTGATCTTCAGTTTCACAATTCTCGCAATTTAGCAGTAAAAAATAACGGATCGGATGGTCTTAAAAGTTGATTTTAAAAACTCGCCGAAAGAAATGGGATGGCCCTATTTGCAGCTGTAAAAAATGGCAACTTAAAAGTAGCAGCCAAGTTTGGTAAATAATTTAGGCCGGTTGCGACGCCGTTCGCGGACAAATTGCTCGTTTCCAGCACTTCTTTGACCTAAAAGCTTTTATGCTAGTTAAAAAGTCTCAATTAGGTACTAAGAGCGGCTCACGCCAAGATTTTTCTCAAGAGGCAATTTTAGAAGAGTTCACAGTCGTGAATCAATTATGCCATTCGAACTTGGATACCTGTTTTAAGTGGGACTGAAGTTTTCGCATTCGAAATTCTGGAATGTTGCATAAACGTCACACTTTTTAGCTCGTTTCGATTGAATAACCAATCAAAAACGTTACATGCAGAATTTATTAATCCACGCCATTAATACGTTATGCAATGAAAATTAATGTCTGCGTATTACTTAGCGTAATAGTGGTTTGTGTGGTAATTGTATTAGCATCTAATTTATTAACACCTGCAAGTTGCAAGTTTATTGCTTTATATTCCAGTTCCTTTCAATGTTTATTTTCATGCTTTCCAACCTCTTCACCTTTCACCCTTTTACCTCGGTTTCTCAAAGCCGTTGTTTTCGCGTTGTTATCCTCGTGTTTCACCTGGTCTGTTTCTATAAAGATAGTGAGTACTAATCATAACAACATTCAGTGCAGGCAAGCATCCCATTGTGTTGGCCACAGCTGTGCTGGACGACCCGACGCCCTCTAAATACAAATTATTGTCTAGTTCAACAGAAGTAACGCATGGAGACTCGGTAATGTAAAGCTTTTAGATTCATTGAAATAGAGGAATATTTATTTATAAACTACTAATAAATAAAATGAATATGTTTATGTTTCCGCAAATTGACAGAATCTTAAGCACTGTCCGATAAAGATTCATTCACCGAGTTCGGGTTTTTTAAAGTCTGAGAGGTTAGAAGCTGATTTACAGCTTCTAACCTCTCAGACTTTGAAAAACCCGTAATGTAAAATGTTAATGTTCACATAATGAAGTCGGTTTATTATAGCAATTTCATATTACAACACAACAATAGCTGTATATGAAAAAATAATAACTTTTGCAACCTGTAACTCGTAATGCTTGTTATGTAAAATCTGTTCTCAAGTAATGACATGCAAGCTTAAGAGATTGACATGCTGTTTAACACATCTGTAACTAACGACTATTAGATCTCAAGTTACTTCCTACATTTGCGGTTCCACGCAAACCCACATAATAGCTTCGTATGCGAAGATTTCTCAGACATGCAAACAGAATTTATTGCCACCCCGAATTTAGTTCGTATTCCGCGTTATAACTTCATATAACTTGTTCAATTTGATCGCACGCTTCGAATTTTTAAAACGTGTGAAAATTCATTTCAATGTCACACAGTCCGCCTCTGCTCAGACTGGAAATCTCATTAATGAATAATTCATATGATCATTATGCATGCCATTTTGATAAATAACTAAGAATTTGTTTTGTCTTCACCTTTTTGGTGTTATTTGTTTGTAAAACGTTAAACTTCATGTTTTGGAAATACCCATGAATTTCCCGCCAAGTCTTTGTTCGGATAATGAAGTAAGGCCAATTACACCGTCGATTTTCCACTCACATGTCTCCGTATTAGTTTCTTTATTTTAATCTTCAACAGAACGCTCAGCTTTGTGATTTATCTCAGAACCTGAGACTACCAATTCATTCGCGATCACACTTCGCATTTGTCTACCGAAATTGGATAGCGGATAAAAAATATAGGTGTTTCCGTATTCGCTTTGTGGTTCAAGTTCAAGATTCCGCCCGCCTGGGTTATTGACCCGACTCAGTACATGCGCGATGGGTGGATTAACTTTTCCACCATTCCACGATTTTACCGAACACCCACAAAATTGAAAATCTAGCTTAGAAATGAAAAATCTCGAAACAGTCATTGTACTTTCCAAGCTGAAATCTCGATTTTATTTCTAACTTCTTTCTCGATTTATTTTCTACCAAAGCGTCTTTACGATTCTGAGTTCATTCAACAATTTGGGGTATTGATTATCCTCTTATCTACAACGGTTGTGTTTGAACAAGGCTTCGTTAAGCCCTTTTATTGCCCTTTGTGACTTGAAACTACAATCTGTAAAGGACATTGATTTGGTTTCGAAACTGGTAACTTATTTCTTTGTTTGCATCCGGTTCTGTGGCTTTGTTTCTCTAGGTATAAAAAGTTTACCTGCTCAAATATTTGTTCGGTAACTGTATCAAAAGTTATTTCACCGTCATTAGATATAACCACAAAGCTTGTTTGTTTCATTGTCGGCAATATCAAAACTTGTTGGTAGTTGGAAACTGTTTCAAACGGCTCGGCTATGGTGGCGACTAGTCGTCGTTTTAAGGGAACAATGGTGCGTTGGTGATGTTATTGATTGGTAGCAACAGGTGGCTGGGGCGTCCCCCCCGCGTGCTGCTCCGCGCCATCACCTTCACTTTCTTCTCGGAGACCAAACAAAGCTTTCAAGAAATCTCCAACAACCTGCAAAAGGCATCCAATATTGACAACCCCGTAATGATGAATTATTTGTTTCCTTTGTTCTACCTTTGTCTAAAGCTGTAAATCTTCATTATAAAGTTTTTCTTGAGGTATTTTATTATGTACCACCTAATTACGTTTATGACAAACGACTTTAAACCCCAGTTAATAAAATTGGAACTGCTAATTTAAAAGAAAAATGACAATTAACGCTAAGCATTTTAATAATGATAATAAAGACACGGCTGCCCGCTAATGGAACACTGCTTCTTAATTAAAATCTGTGAGAATTGCGCTTTGACCGTTCCTTCTAGTGCTGTAATCGTGATGTTGAGATTGTTGTTTCTTGTACTATTATCTTTATTGGCCTATCGTGTTGATAGCAACGTAAACGTGTTTATCCGCTGGCGATCAATCTCTCCCAGTCAATTTGTTTGGTGTGTTGTGTGTAAATCGGTTCCCGTGCGCTGCGACCGACGTAGTTGGTTGCAATTTATCGATAAGCTGTTTCTGTTTACTCCACTACCCTCCCTAGTTGTCGGCAACATGGTGATGACGCTGATAAATGGTTTCTTGATTGTACTTGGGGACCATAAAATGTTGAAATCCGACCTATCGTCACCTGCATATTCCTCTGTGAAGGTTACGGATAATTATGTCTGACATCAACGTTAAGTGGTTATGTGATTAGCTTTGTCATGGTTTTTACCTAAATACGTGGTTACCATTATTCTATTTTAAGTTTCCGCTTATTTAATAGACAAAATACGTATGAATTTACTGAACCATGTCTAAGTTGGTTTTATCGCTTCGTCTTCCGTATCGTCTGTGTTTATTAATTTCGAGCCTTCATTTATTCAGGGTTCTGACATCTTACTTATTTATATTAGGAGCGAGAATGATTTAATTAAAGTTTACTTCTGCTGTACTTTTGTATTATTTAGCTGAGGAAGGAAGGAATAAAATGTGGAAGGTTTCCTTATTCGTCTCAGGAAAATGACAGATTCTACGGTACGGTATGTACGTGTGAAATATCAGGAATGAATGACACGAACCAGAGGAAATTAAAATGTTGACCACTGAAGATCATTGGAATTGTCAATTCGAACGATACCTCTAGGATATTAATCTTCTATTCAACGCATTGTATGAAATGGGCGGATGTTATTGTGTATTCCATACGCGAGCAGTGTTGACAAAACGTCGAACGACGATGTCGAGTGCTTTCAGAATCAACCACGAATTCCGTACTTATAAGGAAACGTTTTAATAACAACCAATCACGATTGCGAAGAGCGGATACGAAACGGTAAACTAGTTGTCAATACTCTGATACAAGTTACGGAACCCAACAGAATCATTGTGGGAGTCATAATTCTCCTGCCCTTATCCCAACTTATTTGGGGTCGGCGCAGCATGACCTTAACGCTAGGCATATTGAAAACATCATTCTGTCTCTTATCATTTTTAAACGATTATTAGAAACGGTATTTAGCGGAAAACGCATTTAGTGGGTTGTGGTGCAATCGGGGCTTAGACTTTTCTAGTGTATCCTAAGTCTACATCATCATCATTTACTATCATGATTCCTCCTACTCAAATTCCAATCTATTTGGAGTCGGCGCAGCACGTCTTCTTATTCTATCCATACTTCTCTATTACTCGTCATCTCAACAGTGACCTCCTTTCCACCTCGCCATATTACTTCACACAGTTCATCCATCGTTTGTTTGGTCATCTTCTCTTATATTTTGGGAGCAAGCCATGAAAATAATGAAAACAAAAAGATGTCAGACTTTTTTATGACAAAGCTTAGGACACCTACGTTTTACTACTTGGGTTTCCAATTTCGGAGAGTAACTTTCATGGAATATTTTTCTAGGACTCAGATACTCGAGAAATAAACAACTAGAGATAAAAATGAATACTCGTTTTTCGTGTTATTACAAAGAGAATTTGTCTACAAAGGACACCTGAGAGAGAGAAATAAAGATTCTCTTTGTTTACATTAGTTCAAAAACCCTTGCTAAATAATAGAAAATGAACAGAAACTTGAATTATCTTAGATGAAATGAAAATATCACTGGAGAAAATCAACTAGACGGGGCATCAAAAGCCTTCATTTGAAACAGAGAATTCATAGTATTCAAAGAAGAACTTACTCATACATCTTGTTAAACTGGAAGCAATAAATACAAATACAACGAAATAATAATACAGACTGTATAATCCATCAATCCATGTCGAATTCAAATTAATGTATCGTAAAACTGAACAGAATCTCTGTACAGTTTTACAAATAGAGGAGAATGAAAACAACCATAAAAAAAGTTATAAATGAAAACTCCGTCATCTCCCATCAAAAACACGTTGTTTCTGAACTGAAAGCTCAACTAGCTAAATGAATATTTCACGTTAATTGAAAATGTTTTCCAAAGTTACTCAGAAAAGCTAAAGCAAACATAATATATCTGTATTGGAAAATTACTTTTATCGTTTTCTAGAAAGCTGTATCTAATGAGATGACAAGTAAGTAATAGAGAAGTATGGAAGAAGAAGACATGCTGCGCCAACCCCAAATAAATTGGGAGAAGGTCAAGAGAATGATGGTTTCTAGAAAGCGAATGTGAATTACACAGTATCTCACCTCTCTTAGTAACAGCGAAGTATTAAATTAGCGGTTTCGGAATCAATTAACATCAGGTTTTGCCGTTATTCGGTCAGTAGGGAACGATTTCGAGGTCGTCGTTAAAGGCATCTTAAGAGCACCAGATTTTTTAATACCCGATGGGTATTCTCTTATTATTTGTTCTTGTTCCTTTGCCAGTAAAGGGCCTTAGGGCGGTTAGCACGCAAAATTAAATTATCTTAGGTTTTTGCAATTTGAAGGTCTGTGACAGGCTGTGTTAAACCAAATATGATTCGTGACCGTAACACGAATGTAGTTATAGATTTAACCATCATCATCATCAGCGTATAATGTTCTTACTGCTAGGACACAGCCTCCTCTCTATGAGAGGGAGTGGGCTGTAATCCACAACGCGGTCCCAGTGCGGGTCGTAGATCACCGTTTTTGGGGGCAGCGGTGATGAAATAAATTAAACAAAGTAATGCGCATGCCTAGGTTCGAAACCACGGCTTACTCCTCGTTAGTTTGGGCTGCTACCACTCGGCCACAGCTGCTCTCGGGTTATAATCATCATTACAATCTTAGTTCATTTAATTCCATCTAATGACTATTTCATGAAAAAGTCATTTAATGAGATAAAATAAACTTAGAGGGTCAGATTGATTAAAACTATGTAAGTAAAGCTATGTTCTGTATGGTGTCGGACGTAAAGAATAGCACCATCCCATATCTTCCCGTGGGTGTCGTAAGAGGCAACTAAGGGATTAGCCAGAGAATGGGCAGCAGCGTTCTGTGTGCTTTTGTAACAACCGTACTGCGATCGCCAACCCGCCTGCCAAGCGTGGCGATTGTGGCAACACCCCCCAAAACGTCAATGTAGTGACACTTGGGGGAGGCCTATGTCCAGCAGTGGACGTCTTTTGGGCTAAAATGATGAATGATGAAGTAAAGCCATATTTGTTACGGCCGCAAATCATACTTCAATCATCATACAACCAACATCATACGAGTACTAGCCTGCAAATTGCAAATAACTTCGCTTAATTAATTTCGTGGGCTACCTTGCCGCTTTATTGAAAACATCGTTCTGTCTCCTGTCATCTTCAAAGATTAACAGAAACGGTATTTAGAGATAATCGCATTTAGTGGGTTGTGGTGCAAGCGGACCCTAGAGTTTTTTAGTGATTTATTCTTCCTTCGTCCTAAAGTTTTGTCCCATATTTAAAAAAGTTCTTCATTTGTCCCATATCACTATTGTATCCTAAGTCTACATTCCATTCCCTGATTTTCATTAATTATATCTTCACTAATATAGTAGTATTAACCAGTGATAGCCTAGAGGTGTGACTGTCAGGAGTGCCAAGTCATAGGTCTCGAGTTTGAATCCAAGACGCAAACTGTTCGTATTCATGTGCGTTTTGTTTAATTATCACTATAAGGGAGGAAACCATCATGAGGAAACCAGCATGTCTGAGAGATATTTCTGGACGGCATTAAAAACCAAGTCAGACGCCCATGGGCGCTTAAAAACTCTGACACCAGGCTTAGTCACTAACCACTCTATAAAGAAAGAAGAATATAGTTGCGTTGCTGGAGGTCGTTTCTCCATTCATCATCATCATAATTTCAGCCGAAAGACGTTCACTGCTGGACATAGGCCTTCCCCAACGCCACATTGACATAAGGGGGGTTTTGCCATAATCGCCACGCTTGGCAGGCGGGTTGGCGATCGCAGTACGGTTGTTACAAAAGCACAGAGAACGCTGCTGCCCATTCTCTGGCAAGTCCCTTAGTCGCCTCTTACGACACCCACGGGAAGATATGGCATGGTGCTATTCTTTACGTCCGACACCATACAGAACGTAACTTAGTACTTAATCTATACTAATACGAAAACCGTCACCTGCCTGCAGCCTTTCATGTCGACATATAACTACTTCGTCAGGTGGCAACCGTTCATTTAATTCTTCAACAAAAAACCGGAACTCTAAGGCGGGTGTATCGAAACCACACATGTCTTCGTTATTTCTTACTTATTGAAGTTTTTAGACGTTTATAACCGCCTGTGAACCATAAGGCTGTATGAAAGACAGTATTATGCCTGAATTTGGTCCTATACAAGCTGTTGTTTTGCAACCTCGTCAAATTCTAGGAGGTAACTATGCTAATGATTCTCGACCCGAATCAATAATAAAATGAGTAGGTAATTTTCTTTTTTTTATTTATTTACTGAAATCGGTAACTGTGAACCACCCGTGTTTTAAACACGGGCCGTCTGATCCCTGCCTTATAACGTCGCTTACACACAAACAAAAAACCTCAAACGTTTTTTCGATAATTTCATAATCCCTAAACCACGCTATGGGGGTTATTCTGAAATATTGACAAATTTAAACAACAAAAAAATGCAGTGGTTTTTTAATAATTTACTAGGTACCGTAATTTATATTGAATATTTATGTCTTTTGTGACAACATCCTGAATTTTTACGAGGATGCAAAACAACATCTTGTATTATATTTGGTCGAAGACCAAAAAAACGATGTATGGACTTTGTGAAGGATGATATGGGTGATGAAAGGAGGTGACTACTGATACGGCGAGAAAGTGTGGAAGAGGAGGACATGCCGCGCCGACCCCAAATAAATCGGGATAAGGGCTGGAAAATGATTAGGGGTCGATTCGGAAGAAAGAAGTAAAAAAGCTAAATAATACGCTTAATATTTTCCAAACTAAGTAGAGGTCAAATTAGCGACTAAAATGACGACAAATGTAATACCTCTTTTAACTGTGGGGACTGCCGTTAAAACTGCACAACCTACAACAGGTCCTGACACAGGTCCTAAGTAAGATTGAAGACCAAACATTCACACCCACTCTCCCTATCTTTGACTCTCTATGTCTTTGACTGTCTCTCTCTCTTTGACTCTCTCTATCTCTCTCTTTGACTGTCTCTCTCTCTGACTCTCTCTCTTTGACTGTCTCTCTCTCTGATTCTCTTTCTCTCTCTCTTTCACTATCTCTTTGACTGTCTCTCTGACTCTCTCTCTCTCAAAGGCATATCGTGCTTCGGAAGAAACAAATTGTCTGGATAAACCAAACATAAATATGAATGGAAATGGATGGACATGAATAAACCAAATTCGGCACACCAAATGCCATAGCTAACACCAGAACCGTTATCTTTCCCCTAACTTTCCCCTACAAGTCCAAATAAGTATTTAGCACTATAAATCACTGTTCTTATCATCTACAAACAGCGATCGCTTCGATACATCACCTGTTATCAGGAGTTTCAAGCCGTGGGAACACCGCTCAGCCGGTGCAACTAGGCCAGAGATAGCTATCGATAAAAGCTTGATTGTACTTCCATGTAATTAGGTAATCAAGCCTTTATTTAGCATGAAACGATGAAGTATTTTTGTTTTTAAACGCAATAAATAGTAATGAAAGATATGCGAAAGAAAAAAACCAAGCAGTTAAAGTTTCTGTACTATGCTGAATAAAGAGTACTCGAGCTTTAGAAGCTATGGTGTTAAAAGATTATTCAGTTTTGTCTCGTTTATTCATTTTCTTACATATTATTTATATTTTTAAATATGTCAACAAATTAAATAAAAAATAAAAACATTTAAAAATATAAAAAAAATAGTAGCCAATCAGCACGGCATCGAGAACAGGGTCCGAGCTATCGGTGGTCAGGGGTCTTGAGAGCCTCCTAACAATACGCGCCGTGTCCAGAAGTACTTCTTTCTGAACCAAGCCCTTGATCCAGCTGCCAAGCGAAAGACTCCTCAAATGTTCAGTTATTTATTATTAGAGCCCTACTTGACAGACAGAACCATAGGTATCCACGAAAAAAGGAGGTCCTTAGCAACGGGTATATTTTTGTGAATATAGCCGTAATTCTATATTCCTTTACTAGAAATGAATATGCTAAAATAACTGTTTTTCCTTGAACATCAATCGTGAAATGTTTTGAACATACTTGTATTTCAATACCTATTTCAGTATTTGCCTAAAGGCTGCTGGCCATTTGTTAGGTAGATTCGAATGACGCTAGACTGAACTGTAATATCATCCTGTAACCACCCACTATGACACATACACAAACGCAGTGAAAGCTTGGTGGTGTGAACGTTGATTGCCAAGTCACAGGTATCGAGTTCGATCCCAAGACACGCACCTCTGACTTTTCGGATTCACGTGCGTTTTGTATAATTATCACTTGCTTCGGTGACGGAAAACATCGTGAGGAAACCAGCATCATCATCATCTGCCTAGCCTTTTCCCAACTATTTTGGGGTCGGCTTCCAGTCATACCAGATTCAGCTGAATACCAGTATTTTACATGGAGCGACTGCCTATCTGACCTCCACACCCAGTTAATACTGGGTAATACGATACCCCTTGGTATGACTGGTTGTCAGACTTTCGGGTCACTGACTACCTGTAACGATTGTCAAAGATCTACAAATGACAGCCGGGACCAACGGCTGAGTGGCGTGAGGAAACCAGTCTGAGAGATTTCTCGACGGCATGTAAAGCCCAGTCAGAGGCCAGTATAGGCGGCATAAAAACTCTGACAGCAGGTTAGGCATTAACCACACGATAAAGAAGACAGGTTCTGTATGGTGTCGGAAAAGAATAGCACCATCCCATGTCTTCCCGTGGGTGTCGTAAGAGGCGACTAAGGGACTTAGCAGAGAATGGGCAGAAGCGTTCTCTGTGCTTTTGTAACAACCGTACTGCGATCGCCAACCCGTCTGCCAAGCGTGGCGATTATGGCAAAAACACCCCTTCTTGGGGGAGGCCTATGTCCAGCAGTGGACGTCTTTCGGCTGAAATGATAAAAGAAGACTAAGCCACAGATTACCTAGGTTAATATTACCGAGTACGAATTTCCTAATAACCTTAACCTAAGTGAAACGATAAAATTACCCGTAGATCATAATAATATTGGCACAGAGACTGCCACTACTGAAGGTACCACAGCTGGTTCATTAGTGCTCTAGGTAAAGGAAGTTTTATGTGATCTTCTCTATGGTTCGGTACGTGACGATATGCTCAAAATATGGTTAAAATGGTGATCCTGACTTTCCAGTGACAGTGGCATAGCATTAGGTCAAGCAGGCTTCTATTCAGCATGATGCTATGAGGGCAAAATCAGCTCGTGGCTTAATAATAACAGCCGCACGGGTCGATTATCAAGGTTGAGCAGCGCTTGCCAAGGTCGGTCACGTGGAGTTTCCTCCGTGCCTCGGAAAGCTCGTTAAGCCGTTGATTCCGGCTGTCATTTATAGATCTTTGACAGTCGTTACAGGTAGTCACTGGTCCAAAAGTCTGGCAACCAGACTTTCCAATGTATATTGTATTATCCATTAGTCGGATGATGCGTTGAGGTCCATGCCACAGTGCTGATTCTATCAGCACTGTGGTATCAGCCAAAAATGACGTACGGAAACCATGTCAGGTGTTAAAAATAAACCGAACCAAATTAATGATGAGCTCAAAATAATAGTTGTTTATCAGATAAATATTGCTTTGTATCCTCTATAGACCCTTTTGCCGTTGGGAAACCCTCAACCGTCGCTAACAACACTCATAGGCAACTAAGAGGGTTCTCTGTTCCTATTCTGCGCCTCGCCTCGTCTCGACTGCTAAAAGGGCCGGAAATTCTAGAGGATATCCTTAGTCTCGGTCAGTTGTTAACTAAATAACGAAGTCATTACAAGCCTAATTAGTCCAAATATATCACTTGGCTTAGGAAATGATGTAACATTAGAACAGGTAGGGTTTGTCATTGCAGTATTATGATAAAATTTTGAATTTGTATAAAAAATCCCACATGTATATCAGTCTGGTTCTTCTAACATAACAGACAGATGTGTTGCTGGGGAGTTTGTTCCGCTACTTCTTCTTCCCAGCTAAAACACTAGGAAGTGGCGAAGGGTGGGCGTTTTGGGAGACTGTCTCTTGTAATTTTGACGTTCAAAAACTGCTGATTATCAGCCTAATTTGAATAAATGACTTTTGATTTTGAGTGCCTTAGGGCCAACAGTACGCCAAGCCCCAAGGGCGAGCAAACTGTTCAGATACTCTAACATCGGTGATGTTAGAGTTTCTGAACAGTCTGCTCGCCTATATAACCAACTGGTTATAAGGGCAAGCCGAGGTTTTAGACTTTTATGAAAGTACCTCCACCAATTTAGGCCATGATCTGTACTAGGTTAAGATCATGGGATACTTTTTATCCGAAAAAATGATATACTTTTTCAATTATGTGAGTGAATCCGCGGGCAATACGATACTAAGTACTAACATTAATGAAGGTATGTTCATAAAATGTTTTTATATAAAAATAAAAGCAAACATTTTTCAGTAATGAACGAAGAATACATATGCCTATGTCAGCATTTTTCCAGTTATTCGTTTATTCAATATAAACGAAGCGAAATATTGTTGTCAGGTTTCAAATTGCCCTTCAGTTATAAACTTGTAAAAAAGGATTTTGTTTTATTTTTTGTAATATTTTCATGGTTTGGGTAAGACTCCAAAATAACAGTCCAACATCGTTGATCGCAAGCGCCAAGACGGGCAAGGGGTTATTGGGTTTTTCCATTAGAAACTCAGTAGTAGCCACGGAGTCTGGATTTGTGACCAGCAGATTGCAATAGGTTCACCTCCTATAACACGGGACTTAAACTTATCTGGCGAAATGTAGGTACACCGGCGTGATGTGATGTTTATACATTAAGAAACATTATACAGGTTGAGTCATCGTCGTACAAAATATTACCATGAAATCTAGACCCAACATGCAAAGCGTTAAAATCTACGTACTACCAATTTATATTTAGAATACACTGCCAAATAGGATACTCCTTTTTCCTTCCCTGAAAAATGGCTATGGTACCTACAGAATCTTTTCTAACATTATCCCTCTATACTTAGGTACTTCTTTATCACGCAATAGCAGAACATTAATATAGAACATGTTAAAGTCTTTGTTTCTCTCTCACACTTCTCTTAGTTAATATCTTTCGTCGCACCAGACAACATTTTATCATAAAAATGTTTCGTTAAAGACAAACTCAGCCACATTATCCCTTTACCTCTTTATAAGCAAAACACAAAGTGCAATTCGAAATGCGCATTTAATTAATACTCCCGTCTGAATTCCCCGAAGCTTCCATATTCCATATCGTTATTAAACTATACGTCTGTGCTATAAAAGTTATCGCTCCACCGCGGCCACGTTTATCAAGCGTAGGGTAACAGCTCAAGTTTATTAGCACCAGCTGATAACGTGACGTTGCCGTTTTAACCCCAAATCGGGGAGGCACCATTATACTTTTCTAATAAAAAACCTCATCCGTCAAAAAGAGCGCAGATTTTAATTTAATTTGTACTTATACCGTTACTACTTTCCGCATGGAAACATTTAAGTTTAGATGGAATCATGATTAGCTGTTAATGGCAAATGGCAATGACCCGTACAATATATCACAGGAAACATTAAGATAAAACGACAAAACATCGCTCTTTACGGTTAAAAACAAATGCAACATGAAACTGCCAATGTTATCCGAAAATAATGCAGTAAAAGATCGCCGTGTGAACGGTTCCTAAGAGGAAACGCACGACGCAAGACTTTTATTTAAAAATATTTATTGTTTTTCTCTTTGCTTATATTCTCTCAGTCTCATGATCTCATAACATGAGAAAGCGGAAGAGAGGAAATCAGAAATCTTATTATATCAACATACTTATAATAAACAACAGCTTTTCTGATTGTGTCATTTTATTGATTAAATAAAGATAAACCAACAAGTTTACTGATAAATAACCATATAAACGTATCCGTCAATGAATACAGGAGCACAATCATGGTTATGAAAGCCACATCTAACAAACAGTCATGGTTTCATCCGCACGTTATAAATATAGAATGAATTATTGTTCGATCTAGTTGCCATTGTCGGACATAACTTACAGTAAGCTCAGCTGGTCAGACGTGAGTCTTTTGATATATTTTTTTGCTTACACATCAATTGATGTGTAAGCAAAAAGTGTGTGTACAGCTGTGAACGTATTTCGGCTGCCATGTTTGGTCGATTTCTACGAAAAAGTTACCCTGGGAAGAGGTGAGGTGAAGCTGAATAGGGGAATTTAAAATATGAGACGCAACTCCAGAAGAAGAACAGATTAGATTTTTTAATAGTTCTCCTTTTGTAGCCCTAGTTTTGCATCTATTATTAACTCTCCATTTTCCTCCATATTCAGTATATTCACTTACTAGATACACCCCACCATGAATTGGACACAGCCTTGAGAGTCAGAGTCAGCAAACATTTCATATTTTTTATTGCCTCATAGTTTAGTCGTATCTATTGCCAATTGCTTGGCAGGGAAATATGACAATGGGCATATTTCTCGATTTTATTTCAGCCAAGAAAATAAGACAGACTTTTATGATAGAAAAAAAGAAAATAATGTGATATGATATCACTTGCCTCATAAAACTCATAATTTGAACAGACTTAAAGCAATTATTCATCATCATCCACATTCTGATTTCACCTAGGGTATAGGCCTCTCTTTGCTTGAGCCAAGCTTCACTTTATTACCTAGAACAAATACCAGAAAGTTATCTTAATCATATATTATTTTACTAATAAACATAACCAGAACAAATATTTAACAGTGTGCAAACTGTTGGTAAAGTCGAAATATTAATTCCAAAGTTTAAATGTTATATCTACGTATTCTAATACTTTAGTTAAATTTTGGCTTTCGAGGATCTAAAAGGGCTCTTAAAGTAAAATGTAATCATTAAGACCAAAGAAATGATGGAGTCATTGTGAAAAAGATAATTGGAATCCAAAATATTTAGATAAGAACGGACGAAGATGTTTGCGAGAAGCCATAATTGTGATCGTTTACGCCCACTCTTAAACCCCGCAACCTTACAGTACAGAAGAAGAGAACTACAGAACAGTAACATAAGTACAAAAACACAAATAAATAAACCAAAACCCAACTCCCTACCATCAACTGGGGCGTTGTTTTTACTGTTATCAGTCGTGATAACAATGTTAATGTAACCTACTTACTTCTTGATGATGATAGTCATGTGGTCACATGGACTTTATTATAAACAGTTGTATAACAAAATATACTCAGTAGTAATGTAGTTAGACTTCATCATAGATACATATAAAGCAAAATACCCTACATTTTATCAGGCGATGGACGCTACTAAAGGTGCCAAAGTGCCCTTACTTTTTCAGTGCTGGGCCGACACAAATTAAGATTGCCATCGATACGCTAAGAAAAAGGACCGATAATGATTATGGTAAAGCCACAATGTCCAATACATTACCATACGTAAATTCTGCTGAAAGTCGTAGAAATATATAAGAGGCTTTGAAAGTCTATTACTCAGAAAATAAGTAAGGTTTGGCGACCGTGGGATCTTGGACCATCATGAAAAAGCGTAACATGACAAAGAAAGCGAAATTAATACGATTTCTTTTATATTTATTTCATCCCTGCAACGATCCTTTACTTGTTACATCCCGCTAAATCTTTATCCGTTCTAACTCTACATGTCTGAACACATCCTTGTAGACGCCATGTTTGTATGTCGCTAACGTTTTGTTCTTTTATTAATTTCAGGAGCGGCTTGGCGCGGCGTAACCGGCGGGCCGCGCCATGGGTAACAAGTGCTGCAGCCGCCGCCATGACCCAGATAGGCCTTTGGGTGAGTTTAGTGAGTTCTACAATACAATACTAAACATATTTACTTCTTTATTAGGGTTTGGTTTGCTTGCAAAGAGCTTTCATATTGGTTTATTGTATCCTACTTCGGTTTGGGACCCATAAGTCTTGGCTTTTCCTATCATGACCTTAGCTTTAGCTAGACGTCGATGTTCTGGCATGTCAGCTTTGCGCTAGTCACATGAGACACACGTTCTCAACCACCCTGAAAAGTCGTCGAATGCAAACATCACCATCCTGGCTATTTGTACTACACTATTGATATTTGGCATTTCTGGCTGACTGAATGAGCCTTATAAGCTTCCTTACTACGTTCAATTGGATCTATCGATGTTGATTGTAGCTACATTAGTGTAGGTAATATATAACAAACAGATAGAAATAATCAGCTAAGTTTTGGGTCCAAACTACTGACTAAAACTTGAAGCTTACCTAATTTAGATATCATTTTGGGATTGCTTACTTCTTAATGGGTACGTTGTGAATATTCAATGATTTTTAATCTAGTTCTCCAGTCGGAATAACTTACTTATTAGATTTTGAATCCCTTTTAGTTGTCGTACAAGAAGATACTGTGGGACGCTAACAAATAATGATATTATACTGCGTACCAATCGGATTTTTCAAATACCGTATATCATCATCATCTGCCTAGCCTTTTCCCAGCTATGTTGGGGTCGGCTTCCAGTTTAACCGGATGCAGCTGAGTACCAGTATTTTACATAAAGAGACTGCCTATCTGACCTCCACAACCCAGTAATAAATAAAAATCCATCCCCGCCTGTCTCAAGAAAGATAAAAATCCATCTTTACCACCTACATGCTACAAAATGTCACAACTCCTTAATTGCACTCCAAATCTGACCACTAAATGAAATTAAAAAACTATTATCATCAAGGACTCGAAATAAACAACTCCTAGACCAGTGTATTTTTATCACAAAGCTAAATGAGCAACAATAATGGATTCCTTTTAAACAGCCAAACGGAACCTATTTCCTTGAAAAGAACAATGGTGCTAGATTTTTTCGCACGATGTTAAAAACCGTCCATTAGACGCAATTTGTGTTCATTCGTTACTATTCTACATAGCCGCCATTTTGAGGCCACATGCATTGTTTGGAAACAACATTAATTGCAGCTCAATGGTCATATGAATCAAACGCCAATTACAGATTCGATGTTCATAATTAATTGTACTTTCAAAGGTCAAGAGCGATTTGAACACCCAGAAATTAATCTGCTCTAACACTTAAGAAATGTGTTGAGCCATTTTGTACACGGGTTGGCAAATTCAATTGTTAAGAACATAATTATGGTTGCCCAAAAGTTTTGCTTAAGTAGACCTTCGTTAGATTTGGCTCTTGTGAATAGAAGCCCCCTTCCTTTAACTTCAAGAGAGGAAACACATAAAATCTGTCAGCTGTTTCGGAGACTCGTAAAAGTCTGAGGAGGGTTCAGAATATTTCAATGCTTTGTAAATATTTAAAGCAAAGGTAGTGCGAAGTAACTTTCGTACTAAATAAATCCGCTTATAGTTCTTGATGATGGATCCTTGAATCTACTTTAAATTAATAAGTTACAGCTTCGGTTTGGGTGAGGTCTGTGATTAAGTAGGTATTACTTTACATAATTGATTATTTTTGGGTCAGGTTTAGGTTCGTCAAAGATATTTCCACTTTTGCTTAGGGTTTGCGCGCTGGTGAGAAAAAGAGTAGCTGCACCCATGCGATGAACAAGAGCATAAATTGTTTATCTCTCTTTGGACTTCAATAGGTTGAAGTCCAGTACTGAACATAAGGCCCTTTCAATTTAAATTAAATCTCGAATGCTCTCATCTTCACACAAACTCTCACTTTATAGCACGGGCAAGGGCGGGCGTTTTGGGGGACAGTCTCTTGTAATTTTGACGATCAAAAACTACTGATTATCAGCCTAATTTGAATAAATGACTCTTGATTGCATCAACTCTATGACGAACATTTCCACCTGATCTGACGGCACCCCATCTAACATTTGTTAACACATCTCCACTCAAGAACACGTTAACCCCAACGCATATCGTTTTGACGGCTAATATGGCCGGCCTATTCCAACTTAAGCTTGCTACATGTCATCATCAACTTCTTGCCCATGTCCCATTCTACTTGGGGTCGGCGCAACACGTTTCTTCCATTCTCCCATGTTAGACCATCCATCTTTTCCTACAACATGTATCGTAAGAATAAAAATATAGCCGCTAACCTTTAAACATGTTTCCTTCCAGTATATCCGGCGTACAAGAACGAGGCGGGGTTCACAGCGTGCCCGGCGTCGTTGGAGACGCGGTACACCGGTGAACCTAACACAAGAGTGCTGTCGAGGCCTCCAGCAGACATAGTACGCACACGGAATCCTGGCAAATGTGAGTTAACAACTTAAGAATGTGCTAGAAAATATTATGATACTGGTTTTCTTCTGGCGGCACAAATGCTGCATAGACCAAGAACAGCTATCCGGGAGATTTAGACATAATAGCCGAGAGCGTTGAGTTTAGCTTTCGCCTTCGGGCGGTTGTGTACAATAGTGTAATAATATTTTCGTGGTTTTTATAAATATGTTTGATAGATAGTCTGTAAAGTATTTATAATCGTCTTTGTTATCCGAATCAAATGTTTTGATAATGCAACATCCCGACAACAACCCAACGGTTGTCATTATGTCTAATGTTGTTGTCGTTGTACTGCTCAATGACAGTAGCCCACAAGACAACACACACAGCAACTATTTTTCAATGAAGTTTCCACCCTGTTCTACTTCATATAATTATTTACTTTATACTGTATTTATATTATGTACCCGGCCATGAATGAATGCAAGTCGAGTTTAGAAGAATCGGCGCTCTCTTTATAAATCTCGATGTCGTACTTCTAAAACACCTAAATCCTCTTCTTCATTTCACTATTGTTCAAAGTGTTAGGTTCTGGAGCTTTAGAGACTGTAAGCATGACTGATGCAAGGGGCCATCTGTTCTTCGATCTACCCTCACAACATTATATTCATTTTTCTTCTACTGAATTTCAGGTATAACAAACGGTGGTCGTCGCGTAGTGAAAGCACTATGTGCGTACACAGCTCGCGCAGACTCCGACATTTCATTCCGCAAGGGAGACCGCATGGAAGTCCTCAGTGATGCCGAACCTGATTGGTGGAGAGTCCTGCATCTCACGACGAGGCGAGAGGGACTCGTGCCAGTCAACTTTGTAGCCGAAGAGAGCTCTGTGGAATGTGAAGAGTGAGTGTTTTGGAATGCTTAGAAAGATAGAAGTACCTAGTTGTAAATAAATGGACCGCTGTAGTTGCTTAGTGGCCCAGTATTGACTGCCGACTGGCCATTGTAATTGGTTTCATCACAACTGCCCTCAAAAAGGTGAAGAATTACATCGTGAGGAAACCGGAAACCGGCATGTCATAGAACCAAAAATTCGATGACATGTGCCTTCGCGCGGCAATGCACCAAGCGAGCTTAGTGCGAATTATCACGGCAGTCGTAAGAGGTTTTATATGTCACTAATGAAAGTTCTCTTGATTCGCAACTGGTTGGGGAACAAGGAATAAAAATTCTTAACTCGCAACTGGTTGCGAATCGTAGTTGCGAAAACGGCCGGAGGGAATGAAAAGCCGTACTTTCCCATAGTTTTCTTGCCAAAGTCGATTGCGATTTTCAAGCGTTCCATTTATTTACCTTTCCCCAACCTAACGATGACAGTAGATACTTTAATTTCAATTCAAGTTTTACAAACAACACGCAGCCTTAACACAACGCATTGTAAATACAGGAATACAGCCGTTCGCTACACAATTTCTTACAGACAAACATCGGAACAACAAACAAGAAAACATAACACTACTAATCCTTCACAGCTTCAACAACTGACGGTAACAAACACTGGTGACGGGTTCAAAACCCTCTTCATGTTATTAATCGGCGACTTTCCGCTAAAGGCCATCATCATGTTGCAGTTGGTTCTTTCCGCACGTCTCCCGGAAAGAAGCAGATAAGCTGCTTCTGGCTGAAATCAACCCTCGAGGGACCTTCCTCGTGAGGCCAGCTGAGCACAATCCTCACGGCTTCAGCCTGAGTGTCAAGGATTGGGAGGAGGGAAGAGGGTATCATGTGAAGCATTACAAGATTAAGCCTTTGGACAATGGAGGATTTTACATTGCGACGAATCAGACCTTTCCTAGTCTGCCGGCGCTTGTCATGTCGTATACGAGTGAGTTGGATCTCTTTTTTTGTTTATTTTGTTGAATCTCAAATAAGCCGATGGTAAAAGCCGATCTGAATGTGGGATCGACGACGACGGGACAAAAATTCCCATTACTTCGGTTCGTTCCCACTAGAGACAGAGCACAAGACAAACCACACCATCAACACCACTACATAACATACTTATTAAAATACGAGTATGATAATTTGTGTATGCTCCTTTTAATATATTGATTTGCTTTTTATTTTTTTGTTAAACTGACATGTAATTTTGATAATGATTAAGAGCACTTACGCCTTACGAAATTTCATGCAAAATTTCAAGTCCTTATTTTTCGAAACGTCTGAACCGATTTTAATGAAATTTCATACGCATAAGCAGGATACATAGGTCTAAAAAGTTACTAAAAATCATTTTTGAAAAACTGTGTAACAGCTAAATTAGACCGATTATACATTATCTATAGAAACGGAAATTCCAATTATCTTTTTTTTTTAAAGACATTTCAAAAATGTTTTTTAGTAACTTTTAGACCTATGTATTCTGATTATGCTTATTAAGTTTCATTGAAATCGGTTCAGTCATTTCGGAAACTAAGGACTTGAAAGCTTGTATGAAATGCCCTAAGGTGTAAACGGTCTTAATGAGTAAACTAAACTAACACCACCTTAACACCATCCCAACTTTACACAACACTATCTTAATAAAAGATACTGATGTTATTTCAGAAAACGCCCTAGGCCTGTGCCACGTGCTCGCTCGGCCGTGTCCGAAGCCCGAGCCTCAGATGTGGGACCTCGGGCCCGAGCTGCGGGACAAGTGGGAGATCCCCAGGGCCGAGATCCAGCTCATCAGGAAACTGGGTCAAGGGAACTTCGGAGAAGTCTACTATGGGAAGTGGCGGAATAATATTGAGGTAATGTTATTGTTATTATGTCTTGTTACTTTAACAACTTTGAAATAAATACTGTAAGGGAATTCCGACCGGCACTGGAGGAAAAAAAACCTACCCTTAATTTATGGGTTTCTATTCAATATTAAGGGCTGGGCAGTCTAGAAGACGGATGAAAAAAGATTGCATGCAGTAGAGATGAGAAGGATGTGTAGAGTGACTAAAATGGATAAAGTTAGAAATGAGCGTATAAGAGGATGTTTGAAAGTGGTGCATGTTACAAGAAGCAAGAAGAAAGTCTTTCCAACCGTTTGTTTTATAGGTAAACGGCAAAACACAAAATCCCGTATTTTTATGACACCAATCGAAAGGGTTAATCATTATGATTATGATTATCTCATAAGATGTCATGAATATTCGAGATTGCTTTTGTATTATCGTCCACTGGTGTTTTGGTAAACGAATTTTCCTAGTAGATACATATATGACTTCATTACCTTATCAAATGAAAATGATTATTTTTACTAATACCTACCCAAATACTTATTTGTAACCATTGGGTATATTGTTGAACTAAAATCAAGGAAACATACCTTTTCCTCGTACAGTTAAATCATTTAGAAAACATTTGCAATTAATAGATCATAATTCTTACTTTTCACTATGAATAACATTAGAATTCCCAGCTTTTAAGCACTGTATCAACACTTCGAAAGAAAGTCATCCTTAATCAACTTTAATTAAATCCATTTTCCAATTACAGGTCGCAGTAAAAACCTTAAGAGAAGGAACAATGTCGACTCAAGCCTTCTTACAAGAGGCGGCCATCATGAAAAAGTTCCGCCACAAGCGCCTAGTGGCGTTATACGCAGTCTGTTCAACTCAAGAACCCGTATACATAGTCCAGGAGTATATGAGCAAAGGATCCTTACTCGAGTTCCTCAGAAACGGAGAGGGCAAGTTCCTCCAGTTCGAGGACCTAGTCTACGTCGCCGCGCAAGTCGCGTCCGGCATGGAATACTTAGAATCTAAAATGTTGATACATAGAGATTTAGCCGCTAGAAACGTATTAATAGGAGAAAATAACGTAGCAAAAATATGTGACTTTGGACTCGCTAGGGTGATTGAAGACAACGAGTATTGTCCTAAACAAGGTTCACGCTTCCCCGTCAAATGGACGGCGCCCGAAGCTATAATCTACGGCAGATTCTCAATCAAGAGTGATGTCTGGTCGTACGGTATTCTGCTAATGGAACTGTTTACATACGGACAGATACCGTACCCTGGTCTACACGGCAAAGACGTCATCGAACAAGTGGAAAGAGGATACAGGATGCCTAAACCAGTCGGCCATTACCTTCCCGACGATATCTATAGACTGATGCTACAATGCTGGGACGCTATTCCAGAAAAACGGCCCACGTTCGAATTCCTAAACCACTACTTCGAATCTTTCACAGTGACCAGTGAGATACCGTACAGAGAAGTGCAAGACTAGTGCTGTGATATTATAGTGAAATAATAAAGTTTGTATCTGCGGCGTGCGAGATGTGTAGGGTCCTCTTAGCAAATATCTTGGGATTATAATTCGTGTGTGGATCACGACGAACGTTCTATTACCGTATCCACACACACTTATAAAACCACATTTTAGTATTTTTATACTCAAAAGCATTATTGAACTAAAACATTACAGGAATGTGTGAGCTTCTTTTTTATTGGTCGACGGCTTTTCTCTTCTGTTTTGTGAGTCAAAATTTGTATCGAAATACTTAGCCTAAGTCAACGAGAAAACACAGAAACTGATGTACGATTAAGTCTACTGTAAACTTAAGTATTTATAATGTTGGGCAAATTTCACTTTCGATATTATTTATGTAGCTTCTAAGCACTGGTTGGTAGTCTTGTTTTGCATTTTGTACAAACTAAATTGTTCTCTATGACATAAGCAGTAAGATTTAAATCGAAATGGTTAACGATATTTTCATATTCTAAAGTGAAATGTGATATTTTTAATCACTTAAGGCCTGACATTGGAAGAAAAGATCCCAGAGTCCTACGCTTCACTTGTGCTTTGTAATTCTAAAGTTTCACAACTCAACATTATGACTTGTTTTGCGTTCAAATTAATAACTGCCCTTGGAAATGACAAACAAACAGAACTGATAAATGCTTCGAGGCTCCTTTGCAATATCATGTAAATGATTATATAGAAAAAAAAAACCATTTTAGTTGTCACGTAGCTCCCTCAATCAAAATTGTCTAGTAAGTACTTCAATGTGATAAAACTGTGCTCAATATTCCCGTACAACACTTGCAAAGGGGCCAACTACCCTACCTGTATAAAGACAAATAATACTAGCATTAGGACCATATACCAAAGAGTTAATTGTACATTAAGAGCGAATGATAGTGTAGAGAACCATATTTAATTTATAGCATAGTTAGACCTTGTGACCTGTTTAATAATTAATTTGACCAATATTCCAATTTTTGACGCATGTAATAAACCTGAAAGAATATTAATTGTTAATATAATTGGATTCTAATATCGAATAAGCATCGATCCGTTGTTTATTCTAGTAACCAAGAAATTTAACATTCAATTTGTTTATTATTTTTTTCGCCTAAAAGTATTAAAATGCTTTAACAACTTAATCGTTTTGTCGTCCTAGAACTTGTATAAAGCCAATGAAAATAGTGTCTTAATAACATTCCAAATATTCAAACACGTTAAATTTGGACACTTTTGTATGGAAACGTTTAGATTTATAAGATTTTGTACATACAATGAAAATAAATGTCATTGATATAAATAATGTATTTTTTATTTATTTACAAATATTACACTTACATTGAAATTCATAAATGCAGACAATAATCACATATATTGTTTTAAATTGTATAATGAGACAATATTTTCCAATCAGTTTATAAAAGTAGTCATATTCACCATATCACTCAGAAGTCATTTCTTCAATAAATTTGAATTCTTACCTTTTACGTATGCATCATGCATACATAAAAGATAAGAAGGGTTTAGCCTAGATTTAGCCTATGGCTAAATCCACATTCCTTTCGTATCTCGAGAAGAAACCCACATTAAATATACTTACTGGTACACATTTTAATCATCAACTCTAAGTTAGCTAAAATAGGCTTCTACAAACCATAGATAACCAGAAAATAATTATAATGTATAACATTAAAAATCACAATTTATTATTTATATGCTTCTTACTCGACTATTCACTATTAAAATTACGAGACACGACTAACCGACGACGACACAAATGTCCAACTAACTAAATAGGCGCAAAGACTCATTTACGCAAGGCGAAATTCTCGTTCGAAAACGGCGGCTATCGAGAAATTGTACTAATCGTATTTCAAGTTACCGAATAACCCGACAAGAGGATGACAGGCGAGCTTAATTATTATTATGTTTTTTTTACAAATGTAAACACTTGGAAACGACAATCGCCTGGCGAGATTCGCTTCTAGACGGGCAAGAAACTACTCGAGTAAATGAGCCTTTAAGGAATCATGATTGCTTCTATTATAAAATATATGTAAGATGTAGAATTTCACTAGTTCAACGCCAATCTAAGTCAAAAGAATTGTCCAAACTAACTGACTAAACTGATTGTGCGCTTAGCAACAATTAAACATTTTTGGTGCTAAGCACCCAGCATAATAGGTCGAACAATCATTCTTTCGTGTGACGCAACACGCCTTTCGAGTCGTCGTTAAACGAAGCTATAAATGACTTTTGAATTTTGAGTACACGAGTACAAGTAAAAAAAATATTTGAACTTGCAGCGAAAGTGTTAAAGCATACTGTGCTGCATGGTCCTGTAGACTGTGAAAATGTTTAGCTTAGACATTAGCTACCATAGATAGATACTCATCATGATTCTCCTGTCCTGATCCCAATTAAGCTGTGATAGCCAATGGTGGTCACGTCTGACTGTCAAGTCATCGGTCTCGAGTTCGAACCCAAGACACGCTCCTCTGATTTTTCGAATTCATGTGCGTATTGTATAATTATCACTTGCTTCGGTGATGGAAAACATTGTGAGGAAACCAGCATGCCAGAGAGATATTTCTCGGCGGCATGTAAACCCAAGATACAGGCCCATGGGTGGGATTAAAACTCTCGAAACCAGGCCACCACACGATAAAGAACGATCTCAATTTACTTGGAGTCGGCCCAGCATGTCATCTTCCCCCATATTTCACAGATAATCATCATTTCAGCCGAAAGACGTCCACTGCTGGACATAGGCCTCCCCATAGGACATAGGTAAGGGGGGTTTTGATATAATCGCCACGCTTGGCAAGCGGGTTGGCGATCGCAATACGGTTGTTACAAAAGCACAGAGAACGCTGCTACCCATTTCCTGGCAAGTCCCTTAGTCTTACGACACCCACGGGAAGATATGGGATGGTGCTATTCTTTACGTCCGACACCATACAGAACCATTCACAGATAATAAATACTTATGATTGTAATTTAACGCTCATTAACATTAATACTAAACAGTATCGGAATACATCTTGCTCTTAATCCTGAGATATCGGTACTCTGACTGGTACAAGCTTTGCATGTAGTGCCAGCAAGTCAGCACTGCTATGGGCACGTAGTTTGGATGCTTCTTGCTGTAATGGTTCAGATATATCGCTAGCACGACCAGCATACCTGACCATACGTATCTGAAAGAAAGAGGAACAATTAACTGTTTTTGCTATTAGATTTTTCAAGTTGGACCAAGGCCTTCTGTGTAACTTAAAGCATTATACGTAGAGTGTTAAAGTTTTTTTGTAATTACGGTCTCTTGCCCAATAGCAAAAACCGCCCTAATTTTAAAGAGTAATATATAATAGTTAATCCTGAAAAAAGTGGTTTTGTAGAACGTAAAAAGAAGTTCAACGAAAATTGGTCTAAATAAGATTTGATATTAAGTTTTTGAGATATGGGACTTTTTCGTGAAACTGCAGTAGTAACTTTGGTTTTCATTAAAACACTATGAAAAAAATTGTTTTGCTGTTGTGTGTGTACCTATGAAATAGCGTTATTGTCCTTTGTGCGCGAGTCCGACTCGCACTTGGCCGGTTTTTTTACTCGTTTATATTATATATCTAGAAACGAGATACTTTGATACTTTCAAATGAAAGTATCAAAGTAGTATTTTTGTATGAAACTAAATAAAACTGCACGACTCATTACAGCAGCCTTTTTTTTTATTTTAGTATGGGAAATCATCAAATGACTTCTCCCGCTCTGGGCGGAGCGGAAGAGAGTGTCAGACTTGACTGACTAAAACCCATCCATGTTCGTTCTTAGCCCTTTGTGTTCCAGGGCCACGGTATCTCTTTCGAACAACCCGCAGCCCTGGCAGGCATCGGCCCTCTCGGACCCCTTCCGATTTGCTGACATCTCCTTGAGGCGCGCGTGGAACACGAACGCGCCGTCGGCACGGTCTGTCGTCATTAGACGGATGGACGGTGAGCAAAAATGTGAGCGGTGAGCATTACAGCAGCCTGCGGTCATGAAACGTGCGAGGACGACGGACTTATATAAATTATTACTTACTTATGTAGATTATACTCTATTACTTATGTAAATTATACTCTCGTCTCGTGTTGTCTCGCTCCCACCTTTCACGACTACCCCTGCGTGGAATTCCAATGTTTACTACAGCAAAAACAATACTTACTGAAAAACAAAAGGTTTGTTGAATATCAGGAACGATATGATGATTGATAATGCTTTCCTGAACGTGGTAACTGTGACAGCGACGGTGGCGCCACAAATTCGCACTAGCGTGAGCACTGCTTGCAACCCCATGTAGCCGCTCAGGCTTAGAAAGAAGATGTTTGTGTATACTGAGACTGGATTCTGGAACAAAAGAGTAATAAAGTTTAAGTTTTAGATTTGAAATAACATTCTTTGACCTCAAATTATTTTATGTTTGATGACGATATCGATCGTGACGATCGTTGCCCATCGTCACTCACTGGACGCCTGTCTGAGGACATCGCCGAAGAGGTAGACCGCGGCGAAGGTGGTGTGACGATCTGATATAATTTGCGGGGTGAACATGGCCAGAGATTTGGAAAGAAAAAGAGGAAGCCTCTGCCCAGCAGTGGGACAATCAAAACTCTAACAAAAAAATCGGCCAAGTGCGAGTCGGACTCGCGCATGAAGGGTTCCGTACCATTATTTATAAAAACGTACAAAAAAATATTTTTTTTGTATGGGAGCCCCCCTTAAATATTTATTTTATTCTGTTTTTTTAGTATTTGTTGTTATAGCATCAACAAAAATACATAATCTGTAGAAATTTCAACTGGCTAACTATCACCGTTCATGAGATACAGCCTGGTGACGGACGGACGGACGGACGGTCGGACGGACGGACAGCGAAGTCTCAGTAATAGGTTCCCGTTTGACCCTTTAGTACGGAACCCTAAAAAATGACGATTCATTTCGGTTAACCGTACATCAGTGGTATACTTACTATAATATACTATAATTACGAAAACCGCTCTTTTTGCGTCGACATAAAAGCGCTATCTATTCATGTGAAATTCTTACCCCATGGTAAATTATCGTGGTATTATTTTATTGTTTTTTGGGTAGGACTTTCAAGAGAGCAACGAATTTTTTTCAACCAGCCTTCTCCCTCTCTCCTCCTGACACTGACTAAACCTACTAATAACAAGCATAAACTCACCTTCAAACAATAATCAAATCCTGCAGTCAAGACCCCGGTGAAACCCGTGATGACCGTCAGGTATACGCAGCCGATGGCATACGAATAGAAGACCACCTCGTTGTTCGAGGCGTTATGTTGCTTCATCGCTTTCTCCTGAACGTTCCCTATGATGGCGTCGCAGAGTAACGCTAATGATATCACGATGATGCCGAGGAAGTCGAACTTCGGAGAGGTGCTCGAGTCCGCTGAAACAAAATTATGGAACATAATGGCACCATGACACAAAACTGCTAAAATTGGAAATTTTGTTTGCAACACACACAATGCAATGTTAAATTTTCCATAAGCCGGGTATGCATGTAGCGTACGCACCGTTGTCTTATGTGTGTTCGCAAACAGGAAAATGTTGCATTGCATGTTGTGTTGCAAATAATCTGTAGACGGCTTTAGAGATTTAAAAACATATGTCATGAGCTAGAACCGAACCGCTACTGCAACTGGAAGCCATAACGATAGACGTAATTTTAGGAAGCTTCCTTCATCATTATGTATTTTATTAAATTACATATTTATTTCTCTTATTTTTATTTTAGCCTTTTCTGTCCCAATGCTGGGCCAAGGCCAGCATTTCTTACTTATTTAGTAAATCATCATCTGCCTTGCCTTTTCCTAACTATGTTGGGGTCAGTTTCCAGTGTAACCAGATGCAGCTGAGTATCAGTATTTTTAACCAACTTCCAAAAAGAAGCAGGCTCTCAATTTAACTGTGTGTAATATTTTTAACATGAAGCAACTGCCTATCTGACCTCCACAGCCCAGTAAATTGGGTAAGACTGGATGTCAGAATTTCGGCTTTGGACTACTCGTAATAACTGGCAAAGATCTACAAATGAGTTGGGACTAACGGCTTTACGTGCTTTCCCAGGCACTTATTTTAGTAAGTATAAAAAACATAATAAAATCCTTACCCAGAGTGAACATGGTGAGACCAGTGCACATGACCACAGCAGCAACATAATCCAGGAAACCATACCGCTTACTCATTATAATGATGCTGCCAATCATGACTGGAATGAGTTTGCAGCTCTTGAAAATCAGCTGGGTGGGGTAGTTTAGATAGCTTAGTGCGAGGTTTGACAATGACATGGTTCCAAGTGTGAGGGCAGCTAACAGTGCGTATGTTCTTAGTGGTACTCTGAAAAAGTGAATAAAATCAATATTATATTTATTTAAATGACTATGAAAAGGCTCAATCGCCACCATATTTGACTTTATAGAATAAAGCAAAATAAACAATTTTGAGAGCCAGATTTTTCTGGAATAATGAAGCTCAACAGACAATAACTGCACTAGATGACAAAGGATAACCCTTGCCTAGTCATTGTCTGGTTGAGTTATTTTACTGCATAAAATGCAATATTCTGATTCTAATTGTTTTTAAATTAAAAAGTGTACTTATTTTCTACTCGAAATCTTATCAACACCTGCTAAAAATTTTACTACAAACAAAATGGAAACTATACTCACTTCCGTTTTATAGGATTTCTTATCAAAGACTCAAAGTAACTCAATGCCATTGTCATAAAAAATTGTACTAGCGTTATATACAAGCTTACTGGTTTCACTTCAGCATTGGAAAATATTAGTTCTAGAAAATATCCATAGGCTAAATAAAATATGAATACAAATACTGAACAGCACATGAACTGTGTAAGTTCGCTGTACGGGGTTATGTTAAAGCATAGTATGTTAATCTCTGTTTGCTCAGCCCTCGGGAGAGTTTTACTCGTACCCGGCACATCTATGCGTATTATTGCATCTTTTGGTTGATTCATTGTTATCACAGATTTTTGAGATGCCATCAATTGAGACTCATCACGGTTTTCTGCGTTTTTCTGGAAACAAAAGAATTTCTGTTTAAATTACTTGGTTTGAATAAGGCATAGCAGGCATCAGGACTGGGCAACAAACAAAGAAGAATCAAGAATGTTTGTTGTTTTCTACTCCATTTTATGTTTGTAAATAAAGCAGTACATACAGACATAGTTGATGAAATTAAGTCCAAGTCAGGTATAATTGTCTGCATAATGTATATAAATATGCATGAACTTCAGTGCTACAAACCTGTTGGTCACAAAACTTCAAAGTTTAGTATTTTTTTCTAATATTGATGCACAGGTAATAATGTGTTGCATTTAATTACTATGATTACTCACAGTGACATGGTGGGTTGAAATAAAGTTGTTTATTGGATCCTGGGACATAGTTAGGTCTCAATTTATTTTCACCACTTTTGTTCAACTAATGCAAACAAAAAAGACCTACATGAATACAACCTTTTATTTTAACTGTCAGATTAGTTTTACACATTCGCCGCTGGACATTTCCAAAGTAGCTGATAGTAACACCTACACACATTATTGGCCGACAATGTATACTCATAGTGATATATTCAGTCACCGCGCTGCCAGTGCGAAGTGAAGGAGAACCTAACTAAACCAAAACTTACACTAGATCAGACAGTACTGTAGTTATAAACTAAATATATACAAAACACTGTGTGCATTTATATGTACTGCAACTTAAAACTTTTTAATGTACTTTTTTTTCTTTGACAACTGTAATGTGCATCTAGTGTGTGTGTGAAAACGACCATTCTAATAAGATTCCTGATAGACAAAATAATATCTCATATAATTTGAGAAACCAAACTAAACATCATCCCCAACTATTTATTTGCTTTTATTATATTATATCCTGGGGTTCTTTTACAAAACAATACACTTAGTTTTGTTTACGTACGCGTATTTTTCAAGTACACAGTTTTTCACTGTATTTTTTTTTTAATTTCATAGTAATCAGTACACTATGGAACGGCGGCGGCGCTTGGATATAATAAAGTAAGATTTGCGAACATAGCGCGCTTACATCCACTTGTATTCCAAAACTATGATCGAAACTTTGCATACGTCAACGAAAAGATTTTATCGAAACCTACCGTGATGGACTTCAGGGCAGAAACTTCAGTTATACACTCACTACATATTCAATTAATGGCGTGAATTGTGTGAAATAAAATTGAGAAGTTTCAGGTAACCAATCCTCCTATAACACGACACCTCTCGCAAACGGAGAAATGTCATTGTCATCTGTCCTGTCATGTCAACATTCAGTTCCTGCCAAAAAAATGTCAACACAACAGAGCTGCTGTTTTCTGCAATGCTGCCTGCTGTGGCCTGCTGCAAACAGAATCCAAAAAACTATGTAGCGGGTAAGAAATGTCAAATGGAGTGTTTAAATGCTAGAAATATGTGTGATTTGAATATTTTCGATTCTGAAACATCAACGTTTGTAAAAATAGAAATCATTTTTTTTTGTTGGCAAGTCGCTGTTTCCGCCAAAAAAGGCCAATTAAAAAAAATGCAAAACTTTGGTAGAAATTGAAATAATTAAACATTTTTGTATTTCAATACAGCGCAAAAATCTTTGTAATCATAGCTATAGCTTGGCAAAAAAGAGTAAGAAATCCGGGGGTCGCCACTTTGTTGTTCATATAGCAGCCCGCTGTGACCGTATAGCGTACCAACCTATCGTCTTGATACTTTTGTTACTATTTTTTTACATATCATTTATTTATTAAAATCAGTAAGTATCATTTGATTAAAAAGAACTTATCCTTGTAGCTGCCTAAAAATAAATATATGCTAGGATACTGTGTTTTTTAAATTTTCTGGGATTATTACCTACTTATTGTAAGTTATCATGAAGCCATATTCATTAATCTGGAAAGTAGATGTCATCTCAGTTTTGATGGTGGGCGTTAACTAATGTGGCTTATAGCAAACACAATTAAATTGTAAATGTGCTTTTGTTCTATTGAAGATAATTTTTATTATGTTTGTTTAAGTAAGTACAAGAAAAATTTCTATTTCACACAATATTTTATCAATGGACTAGTATGGAAAGGTAACACTATCGCGCAATACGAGGGAAGCCCGGAAATTATAAATCAGTTTGAAAAACAAGCAGTCAAACGGTTAGACTTATTGCCAAACCGTTAGACTTATTGCCAAACCGTTATTTCGGCACAGTATCTAAGAGAGAAGTTTTTAGTAACGTTCCTGAAGCAGGTGTTCTTAAATAAAGAGAGTTCGATACTTTTAAGCCTCGTATTAACTAGGCAAAAGTATTATTTTTATGCATTTTTAATAACTACCACATGGGTGCATGAAAGGAGCCTCATGGGTGCATAGGGTGCATGAAAGGAGCCTCCCTGAGCGACGTTAATCTAAATCGTACTGCGATTCTAAACGTCCGGCGCACCCTGGACAGCTAGCACTCGGTAACGCAGACTCTAGCTGACTAATCCTTTCACCACGATGATACCTCCAAACAGCTCTCCGAGCCAAGACCAATTTACGGTCCATTTTACGACCAAATAACCACAACCATCTCTCTATAGGCAGCCACCACCAGCTCACGAAACCGGCTTTAACTATCACCTCAATCAACATTGAAGGCTTTTCAGAAAATAAATCCCAGCTGCTGTCTGAACTGTGCGATAAAACAAAGTGTGACCTGTGTCCTATGTGTCCAAGAAACGCATCGCCCAACATTTAAGGCCACACATCCCTGGAATGACGCTGGTACCGGATATACCCCACGCACAATATGGCAGCGCCATTTTTGTTAATCCCGAATTAACAGTCTTATCAGCAACCTGGAGTAATGAGAACTCCATAGAAATTCTCACAGTAGATGTAGGCACTTGCTCGATCACATCGGTCTATAAGCCCCCTAACCAGCCTTTTCAGTTCCACAAAACACCAAACTTTGATGGTCGGCAAACCAAAATAGTTGTAGGTGATTTCAATAGTCACAGTTCATCCTGGGGGTACCCCAAACCAATACCGATGGAAACTTAGTCGAGGAATGGGCTGATGCCTCCGAACTATCCCTCGTTCATGATGCCAAACAGCCTCCATCCTTTAACAGTCGGCGCTGGAAACGTGGGTATAACCCAGATTTAATCTTTGTCAGCAATAATATCAATCCTTTATGCTCAAAACTTGTTAGCCAATCAATACCAAACACACAACACAGGCCCATTACGTGTGAAGTAAGAGCAGCAATTAAACCACGACAGTTTCCTTTTAAGCCACGTTTTAACTTCTCGAAGGCTAACTGGGAGAAGTTCACAGCAGACGTAGATGCAAAATTACCCGACATAGAACCTATACCTTCCAATTACGATCAATTCGTTAAAACAATCTGGACTGTGTCGCGTCAATGCATACTGCAGCATTATCACGCTGTTTTCGGCTGAATAAAAACTATTCTGTTCGTGTAAGTCGACCTCATTTCTAATCAATTTACTTTTTCTTACTTCGGTTCAAATTTAAAAATATGACGATTCCATGGGATGTCACGTAAGAAAATTTTTCTCAGATGGGCGACGAATCTTTGGAAATATCCTACATGTTATTCCGTTTCGTAATTAAATTGTTAAATTGTTTGTAATCTTAAGTCAAAAAAAAAAGACCTAAGAAAGATAATTTACATTTTGTAGCGCCGTACTGAATAGTCGGTTGTTATAAGTGATTTCACCAAGAACCGGTATGTATTTGAAACATTTTAAATTTTTTCTGCTTAAAAGATTCTCTCGGAGCATGGTGTTAATTTTTCTGTATTTTTCTCACCATAGATTCGCTCAGAATCGGTTCTAGGACTTTTGACCTAGCTAAGAACTAGTGACCCGTATACTTTCGGCGCCGCGACTCAAGGCCGACCAGGGGTCGGGAGACGCGTACTGGCGGTTGGCTCCGAGGCTTGCCGCCTGAGACCCGGAGCAACAGCGAAGATCCGATTTCGAGCGAGGATCCGGACCTTCAGGGAACAAATTTTGTTTTAATCCTTTTTTTTTATCTTTAGCAATAGTATAGTTTCTTTTTTTTTTTGTACAATCATTTAATTTATTTAAACCCTATTCGTGTCAAAAGGTCGCGCAATGTATTTTTTCCGGTGTAGTATTTAAACTCGGATACAATTTGATCGCGCCTAGGGCTGAATAGGTGTTGCAACCCCTTTCTCACCTTCTGGTTTTAATTTTCAAAATTACAGACTTTATACAATTCTGAACGACCCATTTCGCTGCTTTACTTAAAACCACATATGTCGCCAATTATTTAATTTTTTTTCTTTCTTTGATCCTTTTAAATTTTATATAAAATTTGTATTAGGTTTTTTTATATCCGCAAAATTATACGTATTAACATGTAGCAGTGACGACTTTTATTTTTATTTACGCTACAAAAATGGCGCCCGAACAACTAAAGTAAGTGTTTTTTACCTAATAACTTTGAAATTTGAATGATTCTACATAAAATCTTTTTTGCCTTATTGAGGATGGTCACTCCCTCCGGGAGCTAATGATTCTTAAGCTTATTTGTTTCAGGACACGAATATTCTTCCATTCAAGAAAGGTATTCTGGGATTTTTACCACCAGTTCAGATCTGTGAAGCTGTCATTTTTCCTTGACATATATATATTTTTTTGATTAAATGTAATGTATTTTAAAGGAAAAATAATTTTGTGAACTATATAACACATAACTGTCTATTATTTTACCCACTTATCGCAGCAAATATAACGATAGGTCTCCTGATTTTTATTCCATATCCTTAGCTAGCGGTAGTTAGAACCCGTAGAGTATATATGGTGACGTATGAATTTATAGGCGTCGGTTTTCAAGGTAAGCTTAGTATGAACGGTTATGTAGCCTGTATCTTTGTTTAATAGCTTGGCGTTCACTGACTGCTGGTTGCTGGATTATTTTTATCCGTCTGTTCATGCCGTGCCTATTTTTTCCCTAGGATTCTTTTGCCTTTTGTCTGTTCTTTCATTCGTTATTAGGTCTATTCTAGCTACATCATGTCAGAAGAGGGGTTCCCTATTGTTGAGACTCCACGTCGTGCTAGTCCCATTATTTCGCGACCACCACCTCCTCCTATTCCGCCAAGACCTTCTCACGCTTCTTCACAGAGTATCATTCCTTCTCCAATAAGATCTGAGGAATGCCTACAATTTACCAGGCAGTTCTCTCTTACTAAGTGGAAGATTGTTTTCGATGGTAAGACCTGCGTACGGGAATTTTTCACGAGTTTAGAGGAGTGCAGGGAGGCCGACAATTTGTCCGATGGTTATTTAGTTAAGCGATTTCATGAAGTTTTGTCAGGTGTCGCACTTCAATATTTTAGGTCGATCCGTCGACCGGGTCTTTCTTTTTCTGAGATCAAAGATGCCTTTTTTAAGACATTCGGTACGACCGATTTTGAATTTAAGATAAGCCAGGAGGTCCGTAACCTCAAGCAGAAACCGGAACAGCTAATAAGAGAATTTATTATAGAGGTTTCTTACTTAAATTCTAAACTGAGCAAGCCTATTGAAGAGTCGGAGTTGTTGTGGATCATCACTCACAACATGTTGCCAAAATACACTCCTTGCTTGTCCATCCAAAAATTTCTTGACATCAATAATTTAATCGAAGTCGTTACTCATTTCGAGTCCTTTCTAAAACCTTCAAACGCGGTAGCCAGTCTCGACTGTGTTGCCGACCAGTCGACTTCTCAAGTTGTTAACTCACCAAAACCCAGGCCGAATAAAACTTCCCATCAACCAACATCTAGTAAGCCTCATATTTGTCCTGGTTGTAGTCAGTCTCAGCTTTGTTTAAAATGTAACAAAGTTGGTCATTCTTACCGCTCTTGCCCAGAGATCCCAGGCATGATTTGTTTTAAGTGTCGCACTCCTGGATTTATTACTAGAGAATGTCCGAAATGTAATCCAAAAAAATGCATAGATCACTGGCGATACGCTTCTTTCCCTACAGTATCCCCAGTGTTTACTTCAGATTCATTTGATAACCGACCGTTTATAGAGGTTTTATTATGTGGTAGAGTTGTTAAAGCATTGCTTGACTCTGGTGCTCAGATGTCGCTTGTTAGCGATAATTTTATTCAGCAACTTGGTGTTTCTTTGACATCAAAGGACGCTTGTCCCCGTGTTATATCGGCTAATAATTCGCCGATTGATATTCTTGGTTCTGTGTACCTTCCAGTTAAATTTAATGGTACAACTTTTATTCATGAGTTTTTAGTGGCAAGTTCGATGTCATCTTCTGTTATTTTAGGTATCGAATTTTGGAATAAATGCGGTTTGACGTCTATTTTTAGTCAGGCTTTTAATAAAAATATTGATGGTAATATGTTTATCCCTTCTGTTCAGCACTCTTCCCCTCAAGTTTCCTCTGTCGGCGAGGTCCGTTATATTCATCCTCGTAACATCCTATCGCCGGATCAAGAGTCTTGTCTTCAACAAGTTATTAAAGAGTACGAAGTTATCTCTTCGGAAAAAGTTGGTCTTGGTAAAACATCTTGGTTGTCCCATAAAATTAATACTACGGGTTACCCTATCCGTCAAAGATATTATCCCTTATCCCCTGTCAAGTTGAAGATTCTCAATGAAGAGATTGACAAAATGTTAGATATGGGTGTTATTCGTCCATCTCGTTCTTCATGGGCTAGTCCAGTGGTAATGGTGACAAAAAAGGATGGTTCTGTTCGATTTTGTGTCGACAGTAGAAAACTGAATAGTGTGACAGTTAGAGATTCATATCCTCTTCCCCGTATTCACGATATCCTCGACAACCTTCGTGGTGCTAGATATATTAGCTCATTGGATTTCTGGCAAATTCCACTCGCTGATAGAGAAAGTTGTGAGAAAACAGCGTTTATTGTTCCACAACGTGGTCTCTTTGAGTTTGTTAGGATGCCTTTTGGTCTAACGAACGCTGCTTCGGAGATGCAACGCCTTACTGATATGATCGTTAATTTCGAGTTTACTTCTACCAGCGACGACTGTATTTTTGGGTACGTCGACGACTTGATAATCGTGTCTAAAGATTTCTCTAGTCATATGGCGCTGCTCAAGAAGGTGCTTGCTCGACTTAAAGAAGCAGGCTTAACTATAAATTTAAAAAAATGCGAGTTTTGTAAAAGCGAACTAAAATATTTGGGTTATATTGTTAATGAAAAGGGTCTTCAAACCGATCCCGGCAAACTTGATGCTATTAAAGATTATCCTACTCCTACTTCAGCTAAGTCATTACGCGGTTTTATTGGTATGTGTTCCTATTATAGGCGTTTCGTTAAAGGTTTTTCTTCTATAATTGCTCCGCTTACTGCCCTTATCGGTAAGAGAAAGGGTAATGATCCAATAAGTTGGAATGATGCAGCCGATCAAGCTTTCACTAAGTTGAAACAAGCGCTAATCGATACGCCTGTTATGGCATGTCCTGATTTCTCGAAGCCGTTCATCCTGCAGTGTGATGCGTCAGCTGTTGGTCTTGGTTCGGTACTGACACAAAAGATAGACGATGTGGAACATCCAATCGCCTATTATTCGCGTTTATTCTCTCAAACTGAACGCAATTATAGTACTACAGAGCGTGAACTCTTGTCAGTTTTGGATTCAATTAAACATTTTCGATGTTATTTAGATGGTATGAAGTTTTCTGTCATAACAGACCATATGGCCCTTAAGTGGCTCCTCTCTCTTAACAACCCATCTGGTCGTTTAGCTCGTTGGGCTACTATTATCTCCCAATATACTTTTGATATTGTGCATCGTAAAGGTTCACAACATATAGTCCCCGATGTTCTTTCCAGGATCCATGCTAATCCTGTGTCATTTGACCAGGGTCCTGAACATACTAATGACCGTTGGTATAAGAAGATATATTTAGGTGCTCGAGACACGCCACAAATGTTCCCAGCATACGCTATAAATAACGGTATCCTTATGAGACGCATGCCTGTTTCTAATCCTTTATCTTCTGAACCATGGCGTGTGGTGTTACCAGCTGAAAAGGTTCCAGACGCTATTTGGGAAATTCACAATAGTTTTCCTTCGATACATCCCGGTGTTACTAAAACGTATCTAAAGCTTAGGGAGTTGTTCTACTGGCCAAATATATTCCGTGACGTTACTTCGACGTTAAGTCAATGTGAGGTTTGTAAAGCCTATAAAATTTCGAACACACAACCTCGCGGTCAGATGTGTTACCCTAAAGAGGTTTCCTTGCCCTTACAGATGATTTCTATCGATATAATTGGTCCGTTGCCCTGCGCTTATTATGGTTATAAATATATCCTTTCCATGGTAGATGTTTTTTCCAAATATGTTTGGCTAGTTCCTCTGAAAAGGATTGACGCTCTTTCTGTTATAAAAGCGTTAGAGTCTGAAATTTTCTTTAATTTTGGGGTACCGCGTACTATTCTTTGTGACAACGCTACAGTTTTCCGTAGTAATCAATTCCTTAATTTTCTCAGATCTTTCCATATTCAATCACCTACTTTTACGCCATATTATACACCCCAAGCAAATACGGTTGAGCGGTACAACCAAAGCGTTATAACATGTTTAGGTATTTTGGTTGGTGAAAACCAAAGAAGTTGGGCTAAAATGTTACCTAAAGTTAAGCTTTACCTCAATTCTTGTTTTAATCTAGCTACTGGTTTTACGCCTAACTTTCTTATGTTTGGTAGAGAGGTCCTTATGGATAGCAGTCATGTAAATAGTCAGACTCGAAGCTCTAATTTGGCAGACAGTCTGGCTCGTCATGCTTCAAACCTATCCTCTCTCAGCGAAGTTTATGCAAAGGTTGCTGATAATCTTTCTTTAGCTTTTCTCCGTAACTCTCGTGCATATAATTCTAATCGATCTGCTGTCACTCTGAATGTTGGTGATACTGTATGGAGAAGGAATTTTTCCAAGTCTTCTGGAGGTGATTTTTTCTCTGGGAAGCTTGCTCCACGTTTTATTAAGTGCCGTGTAATAAGAGTCATTTCAAGGACCACCTATTTGCTACAGGATTGTGATTCAGTCCACTCCGGACAATATCATATCAAAGATATCTTAAAATAAATTGGACTAAATTCTCTTTATTCCATTTTAACATTGACATTTGCTTTCTAATCCTATTTCCTCTTTGGAATATTTCTTTGCATAAGTTTTTGATTAGATTAAAAACTTCATAGATTACCTGTTAATAGTGACATCTATTTATTTCTGTGTTATGTCAACTTGTATTCTAAGGTTATTTTGTTTCTTTTATTTTAACACAGATGGCGTGACATTCAACATTTAATTTTAAATTTGAATTTAAACTTGAGTTTTATGACTTGAGTTCTCTGATTTAAGTTCTATGTCTTGAGTTCTTCTTTGACTTAATTGACTTAAGTTT
The DNA here is from genome assembly GCA_949152445.1 of Cerastis rubricosa. Lineage (NCBI taxonomy): Eukaryota > Metazoa > Arthropoda > Insecta > Lepidoptera > Noctuidae > Cerastis > Cerastis rubricosa. The sequence continues at coordinate 6,632,781 of OX424542.1, read as the reverse complement.
TTCTTTCTTAAACTTAGTTTTTTTTTGTCCAACTTGTCTTTTGTTTCTATAACTAAAGGTTGGACTTTACGTGTTCACGTTAATTATTTTTGGGGATCCCCAAGTTTTTTCTTATAGTTGATAGGTTATTTGATCCCCAAGTTTTTTTCTTATAGTTGATAGGTAATAGTTAAGTCTTATGTTAAGTTAGGTTAGTTTTACTTAGATCTAAAGTTCACTGGTTGTTCTTCATAATTGTAAGGATGTGGTAGGTTAGAATTTGGCTCTAACTGAACAATATATATTTAGATTTAGGTGTTCGTTATTTTCTTTCATATTCTCCATAGATGTAATTGAGATATCGCGAGTTCGCGCGGATAACGTTTAGATGTGGTGGCCTCCGTGTTTATTCAGTATCTGTTGCACTTCGATATCGTTTGATTCAGATATGATGCCTGTTTTTTGTTTTTGCCTGATCCAGTTTTTTACTTCTTTCTCACTCGTACTTACGTCCTTTTTTTTTTTCTTAGAAAGAGGGTATTGCAGCATTATCACGCTGTTTTCGGCTGAATAAAAACTATTCTGTTCGTGTAAGTCGACCTCATTTCTAATCAATTTACTTTTTCTTACTTCGGTTCAAATTTAAAAATATGACGATTCCATGGGATGTCACGTAAGAAAATTTTTCTCAGATGGGCGACGAATCTTTGGAAATATCCTACATGTCATTCCGTTTCGTAATTAAATTGTTAAATTGTTTGTAATCTTAAGTCAAAAAAAAAAGACCTAAGAAAGATAATTTACATTTTGTAGCGCCGTACTGAATAGTCGGTTGTTATAAGTGATTTCACCAAGAACCGGTATGTATTTGAAACATTTTAAATTTTTTCTGCTTAAAAGATTCTCTCGGAGCATGGTGTTAATTTTTCTGTATTTTTCTCACCATAGATTCGCTCAGAATCGGTTCTAGGACTTTTGACCTAGCTAAGAACTAGTGACCCGTATACTTTCGGCGCCGCGACTCAAGGCCGACCAGGGGTCGGGAGACGCGTACTGGCGGTTGGCTCCGAGGCTTGCCGCCTGAGACCCGGAGCAACAGCGAAGATCCGATTTCGAGCGAGGATCCGGACCTTCAGGGAACAAATTTTGTTTTAATCCTTTTTTTTTATCTTTAGCAATAGTATAGTTTCTTTTTTTTTTTGTACAATCATTTAATTTATTTAAACCCTATTCGTGTCAAAAGGTCGCGCAATGTATTTTTTCCGGTGTAGTATTTAAACTCGGATACAATTTGATCGCGCCTAGGCCTGAATAGGTGTTGCAACCCCTTTCTCACCTTCTGGTTTTAATTTTCAAAATTACAGACTTTATACAATTCTGAACGACCCATTTCGCTGCTTTACTTAAAACCACATATGTCGCCAATTATTTAATTTTTTTTCTTTCTTTGATCCTTTTAAATTTTATATAAAATTTGTATTAGGTTTTTTTATATCCGCAAAATTATACGTATTAACATGTAGCAGTGACGACTTTTATTTTTATTTACGCTACAATACCCAGAGGCTGTCGCACATCGTATATACCCGGCCTAACTCCACAGAGTCCTCCAATCTTCTTGAAATCTACGAAGAACTGTATAGAAATGACCCATTCTCCGAGGATACACTTTCTGCCGGAGAAAAGTTGGTAGCCAAGGTCAGCAAAAACCGAAAACAAAAATGGATCTCCACTGTTACCAATACCAATATGACCCACAACAGTAAGAAAGCTTGGTCTACAATACATAGACTTACTGGAGACCCACCGGAACCTACCAACCAAGGTTTTGTCACAGCCAATCAAATAGCTCAACAATTGCTAATTAACGGTAAACCTCCACACAAACTACAACATTCGAAATTATATGCTGAGACTTCAGGGAATTCCACCGATGTAAGCAAGCCCTTCACACTCACCGACATCATTCTGGCCATTTCCAGGCCAGAATGATGTCGGTGTGATTGGCCAGTCAAAAAAATGGTAAAGCGACTGGTGTCGTTGATCTTACGGTAGACCAAATCAAACACCTAGGGCCTTTATCTGTATCGTGGCTTTTAGCATTTTTTAATGACTGCATGGCTACCGCACACATCCCCAAACTTTGGAGAAAGACCAAAATCATTGCTCTGCCAAAACCCGGTAAACCCTCTGACGAGCCCAAAAGCTACCGGCCTATTTCCCTGCTATGCCACAGTAATAAGTTGTTTGAAAGACTGCTACTTAACCGCCTTACAGCAGCAATTGATCCAGCATTAATTCCTGAGCAGGCTAGGTTTAGGCCTGGCAAGTCTTGTTCCAGCCAGGTTCTCCTGCTAGTGGAATATTTAGAGAATGGATACGAGGCTAACAAAATCACTGGTGTCGTATTTGTTGATCTTTCAGCAGCTTACGATACCATAAACATCAAAAGATTACTTGGCAAAGTGTCCACTCTTACCAACGACTAGGGCGTTGTGCGCATACTAAGTGAACTCCTGCACAACCGGCGTTTTCAGGTTTACTTTCAATCTAGTAAGAGTAGATGGCGACGGCAAAAGAACGGTCTTCCTCAAGGCAGCGTGCTAGCGCCAATGCTCTTTAACATCTACACTAACGACCAACCTAACACCCAACACACTGAGCGGTTCCTGTACGCGGTTGACTTGGCCCTAGCGACACAATCAGCGACTTTCAAAGATGTAGAGCACAAATTGACTAAGGCACTGGACATACTAGGCAAATATTATGACAGTAACGCTCTACGGCCGAACCCATCCAAGACAGAGTCGTGTGCATTCCACCTCCGCAATAAGAACACAAATTGGACACTCAACATCTCGTGGCGATGAAGTAAGGTAGAACACTGCTCAAACCCAAAGTATCTAGGTGTCACGCTGGACCGGGCCTTAACGTATAAGTCGCACTCTCATAAAACGAAACAGAAAGTCGGGACCCGAAATAACTTGATATGCCGTCTCATTGCAACTAGCTGGGGAGCGGCGCCCGATGTTCTTCGAACCACCAGCATGTCACTATGTTATTCTGCTGGTGAATTTGCGTGCCCAGTATGGCACCGATCTGTTCACGCAAAGCATGTTGATACTGCTCTAAACGAGACGTGTCGGATAATATCGGGCTGCCTAAAACCAACACCTCTCAATAAGCTTTATCTGCTAGCAGGTATCGCACCACCGGCTGTACGAAGGGATGTCGCATGCGCGCTGGAAAAAAAGATCCAAGAATCCGATTTCCGACATCCCCTCTACGATCACACAACTACTCCGGGTAGACTTAAAAGCCGCAAAAGTTTCTTGCGCTCCCACTCTCGCAATCCAAAACAGGCCACCTCAAGAACTGTTAGGTCGTATACTGTTTTTAACCATTTTTATAAGTAAATGATAGTCAGTAGATGAGTAAAGAAGTCATGGATTCGTAAATTGATTAGTTTAAGTGATTTTAATGATTAATTAATTAATGTGTATAAATAATCGTGTAATATAAATTTATTTGTGATATAAGTTTGTCAAAGTATTTAAACTGATTTATTTATTATTTGTTGGTCACTCATTTGTCTAACGGTTCTCCACTGAGTGGCGGGGCAAAATGTTATAAATGATCGCTTCGTCCGCCATTACAGTCAGTCGTTGTTGAACATTCAAGGAAATAACAAGTGTTAGTTGCATTGTGTTTAAATAATAAACGTTATTTTGTGATTACGTTACGTGTTTTATTCCTGGCCAAAAGGTCAGAAGTGGGATATCCAAGAAAATTCCACATTTTCTTGTCACGCTCACGGCTCGGACTAACGTAAGTAACGTATTTATAATAATTTTTTGAGGTTTGGGTAACCTCGTTATTTGATTTTTATTTTGTTTTTTTTTTTACTTTGTGGTTACGGTTGGATTTGATTCTCATTATTTTATGTAAACCTGGTCATGACACTTGGTATTTTTAATCTTCCTTACAATATATTTACTGAAACTTTTAACGGTTAAAATCGTTTAAAAAAAATCTTAAGTACCTTAGAAAACGTTTTTCTTTTGTCAAATATTTAATCTCTGGGAAATGAAAGTCTTGTGATGACGTAAGAGAATTAAATATAAAATGTATTTTTCTGGAACGATATAATTGAGATAATAATTGTCTGTAAATGACTGAATGTCGGTAAATAATCATTGTTTTGGATTTATAAGGGTTAGTTTGAAGGTGAAAAAGTGGTTAAGGGTAAACTAAATCTATGTTTTTATAAATTACTTGTTTCTCAAAATTAGTTTTAATTACTTACTTGGGTAGCTATTACAGCAGGTGTAAATATGCACTTAGCGAATCCGAATGTCATGTGTTCTCCCAGCCTTTTAAATATTTTTGAGTTAGACTATGGCTTGGAATTTTTAGGTTAAGCAGATATTGAGGGCCAAATTTATTTTTAATCAAGGGTTTTTAATTGGTATTTTAAATACCATGACCCCTGTATTCTTGCAGGATCTATAGTCAAAGTATTTAGCGTGTAACGCACAATGGCATTGCGCACTAGCGTAAGTCGCCAATATTCACAACAAAAATATTTCCCCAGTAACAATGTTTGCTTGTTAACGGTTGTACAATGGGTTATGTATAATAAAATCAAATAAAGTTAGCTGAAATGAATTAAAATACTTTTATTAAACTGAAATAAATTAAATGAGATTGGAGTAGGCTTGAATGGACTGAATTAAATTAACCTACTGTGCCCACTTAATAGCTTTCTATTAGCTAAATATAGAATACATGATTGGTCTAGTGGTCGTAGGTGCAAATACTGAGGGAAGTGACTTGGGTCTAACACTCAGGAAATGGGCCGGCTTCATTACATGGAAATTAAATATGGACATGGCTGGTGAAATGTGGGTTTGCCATAGGCCTGCTCCAAACAATTCGCACAAAATTGGCGTCATGTTATCGTATGTGTGATGATGGGTATGACATGACAGATACTAAGCTTACTTTAAAAGTTTCAGAACTCACTGTGATGGAAGGATATGAAGGAATTTCCCGAGGTAAAGGGCCGTATGAAAGGGGAACCCGAGGTAAAGGGTCAAATATAGAAGAAACCCGAGGTAAAGGGTCAAATATAGAAGAAACCCGAGGTAAAGGGTCAAATATAGAAGAAACCCGAGGTAAAGGGTCAAATAAAGAAGAAACCCGAGGTAAAGGGTCAAATATAGAAGAAACCCGAGGTAAAGGGTCGTACAGAGAAGAAACCCGAGGTAAAGGGTCGTAAAGAGAAGGAACCCGAGGTAAAGGGTCGAATATAGAATGAACCCGAGGTAAAGGGTCAAATAAAGAAGAAACTTTTTTTAGGTTTTGTTAGGCCATTCCTTTTCAGAAAAGCCTGACATATTAATTATTAAAACTCCAGATGAAATCAAATTTCAAAGACTACCACCCAATAAATTAGGTATTAAGTGCTGACTGATACTGAGATTCCTGCCAATACGTAAAAAAAAAAATGTATTATGATTTGTGATTTTGAATGTTTTAATATTATATAAATTAAGTGATAAAGAATAACAAAATAAAAGCGATGGGACTCGCTTGATACAGGATGGCCGAGCTGTTAGGTCGTATACTGTTTTTAACCATTTTTATAAGTAAATGATAGTCAGTAGATGAGTAAAGAAGTCATGGATTCGTAAATTGATTAGTTTAAGTGATTTTAATGATTAATTAATTAATGTGTATAAATAATCGTGTAATATAAATTTATTTGTGATATAAGTTTGTCAAAGTATTTAAACTGATTTATTTATTATTTGTTGGTCACTCATTTGTCTAACGGTTCTCCACTGAGTGGCGGGGCAAAATAACGAAGCAAGCTGTGGGAAGAAAGATGTCCTCCACCTCACAACTTTGTGAAGCCCCAAGAACACCTGGCTCCCGGTATTGACCTGCAGTGGCCTATCTGGAAAGCTTTAAACCGATTGCGTACCCAAGTAGGCCGCTGCAAACATAATCTGGCAAAATGGGGTATCATTGATTCCTCCAACACCGAGTGCGAGTGCGGCGCTCCGGATCAGATTATGCCCCACCTGCTGGAGTGTCCCACGTGTCTGTTTACCTGCACTCTCGACGACCTAAATAACGCCTCTGACGCCGCAGTAAATGTGGCTACCTACTGGGCCCAAACCATCTAACAAAGAAGTATCATCGGTACGACAAGAAGAAGAATAACTACCACCACTGAAACCAACACGAGTTCCTCTGGCGACATATTGTCTGTGACTGATCATGTAGACTGACATCGTTGCCAAACAAAAGTTCCGCACTAACTTTCAACATGTTGAGCAACACGTTGTGCAACATGTTGTGCCACATGACGTGCAACAAATGCACTCTGGCCGTCTCTGGGTCAACCACACGGTGGCAGGTAAACCACCAGCAATCGCATTCCCAAGGAGAGTTTGTTAGTGTCTGACAGGCGGCCTACTGTAAAACCGAAGCCATAAAATGTACGATAGCACTACGGCGTACGTCGCAGGCAACATGCTGGGCCTGCACCCGGCTCCTGCGTGAGTTCGACAAGGGTTGTTGGGGTGGCAACGTAAGAAGCAAGTTCGGGAAGTGATATTGAGGTGTGCTCTATGGAATGTTGTGTCGATGACTGGAGGAGCCAGAGAGTTAGCGGATGTATTCAAAAGAAGAAGAATAAATCTGGCGTGTTTACAAGAAAGTCAAGAAACGGAATGAAAGGGTACAAAAGCGAGGGTAATTGGTGAGGGATATTAGTTTTTCTAAAATCCCTAACCAATTACTCAACAAGGTACAAGCTACCAGCAGTATCCAGAGAGAGGAACTTCCTATAAATACGAGCCGTGTCTAGGAGTACCGCTGTCTGAATGAAGCCCTTGATCCAGCTGCATAAAAAGAGCCTCCTCAGGTATTAGTTGAAGTTCTTGACAATAAAGCCATTCGCTGAAACCACTATAAGCAATGATCGCTGAGCTCACATCCCACATGTCAACAACATCGATAACCAAAACAAAATGCTTCATTTGCTTTCTCGGTTTTCACGAAGTTCTAGGCATGCAGGACCATTATGTCAACAATGATTGCACACCGCTTTGGTCGATCCACCAACACTAAATCAGGCTTATTTGCTACAATAGTCCTGTCAGCTCCACTCTAGGTCGCATCATCGCAGGCTTCACATCAGGCGAATTGTGGTCAACATAAGCCTATTTAGTATAAAAAAGAAAGAAAGAAGTAAGTCATCATGTATGCCAGATAAAATGCATTAAATGCGTAGTGAAGGTGAAATGGTTTTTTTGGATGATGAAAAAATTATGGGTGGAAGAGATACTTTGAAAGACTAATGAATGAGGAGAATTACTGGAACGATGTGCTGTGCTTTGCTGTGTTGGTTTATAATAAGAACCAGTGAATGAGGCATTAGAGAGAAAGATTATTATGGATGAAGTGAGAGGAGCAGTAAATCATGCAAATAGTATAAAGAATGGTAAAGAGCTAGGACCTGACGGTATACCAGTTGAAATCTATCCAAGACCATGGATCAATAAATAGATTTGTGAGAGCACGAATCTATTTTTTGATCCATGATCTTGTATCTTAGAATGTAAAGTTCATTTGATATCTAATTTACGATGTTTATGTTGATTGATTGGCATCAGATAGAGGATTAATTGAGAGTTTATTAATTAAAATCATCTATCTGAGATATCTACACTTACCTATAAAGCCACATACCCAGTTACCGCTGAGTAGGTACAAAAACAAAAGTTTTTTTGCTTAGTCACTTTAATGCTACTTCGTAGGAATAATGATGAACTCGATTATGAACCAAACTAAAACTGCATTTCCTGATAGAAACCACAAAATATAAAGGATAGGGACAACTTAACGAACATATCAAAATAAAAAATATAAAATGATCACATCCAAAAGCAGTTAGGTACCAAGTAAAGTTCAGTTCACATCAGTAAACATTTTGAAATAATTAGTTTCAATATTTACATTCTCGTGAATAATGGATGAAACATCACCACCTAATTGCATTGTAATTATAAACCAGTATAAAAGTATTCTTACCATCCATATCCGGTTTGTTTGTCTGCTCAGCTGTCACCAACCGTCCTTGGTAGATTTTTTATAAACATAGCTCTGGCCACACTTAATTGCTGTGGCTGTCTGTCTGGTTGTCAAACAAAGAGAAAATACCTATTTTTTCATTAAAATCTATTGTATTTTGTTCTGTCTATTATTTTACGCGTCAAGGTGTGTATTTACGTTAATAATGTCAGACGGGTAGTGTTGTGTCTTGCATAAACATGCTATAATCATGTGATAACTTTCGCAGATCGCATAATCAACCAGGCAAACTGGATTGAAGAAAATGATGGATTCGGACTCGTCCGGCGCGGACTTCTGCCGGTTCTGTCGCTCGGAGGCCTCGTCTGACCGACCGCTGTTCCATCCGTGCATCTGCACGGGCTCAATAAAATGGATCCACCAGGAGTGTCTAGTGCAGTGGATGCGATACTCCAGGAAGGAGATTTGCGAGTTGTGCGGCCACCGGTTTTCGTTTATGCCGATATATTCGCCGGACATGCCGCGGAGGCTGCCTATCCGCGACGTGGTGGGAGGACTAGTGACATCCGTCGCGTCTGCAGTTAAGGACTGGCTGCACTACACCTTGGTTGCGCTCGCCTGGCTCGGCATCGTACCGCTCACTGCCTGCAGAACCTACCGCTGCCTGTTCTCGGGATCCCTAGACCCAGTGATTTCATTACCATTCGACATAGTGTCAGCAGAGAACCTTGCTAAAGATGTCTTCTCTGGTTGTTTTGTTGTTACCTGTACACTGTTCTCCTTTATTGGTCTTGTTTGGCTGAGAGAGCAAATCATGCATGGTGGGGGTCCTGACTGGATGGAGAGAGAGAACCTGCCTGCCCCTCCTCCTGAAGACCTGCCCCTACAGGATAATAATAATGACCGAGTAAACAATGGGGCGGGGGAGGGTGAAGTTGGGTTGAGAGAGGAAGTGAATGCTGAAGTTGGTGAGGACCCCTTGGTTGGAGATGAAGCTAACTGGAACCCAATGGAATGGGACCGTGCTGCTGCTGAGGAGCTCACGTGGGCCCGGCTACTTGGCTTGGACGGTTCCATGGTGTTTCTAGAGCATGTATTCTGGGTTGTGTCATTGAATACATTGTTTATAGTGGTGTTTGCCTTCTGTCCATATCATATTGGAAGGTTGGGGGCTGCTATGGCAGGGTTGACGGCAGAAGGTCCGTTTGCTGGTCCCCTGACTGCCCTGGCAGGGTATGTGTTGGTGGGGGCTATCCTTGCAGTGCTGCATGGCATGGCCTCTTTGCTTCGTCTGCGGAGTGCTAAGAAGGCGCTGGGCTTCTGTTATGTGGTTGTGAAGGTGGCCCTACTTTCTGTTGTAGAGGTGAGTGCTGTTATTGTCTTTATTTAGTCATTGTTTTTAACCATTGTTGTCTCCAATCTACTTGTGCGAGAGAGCCTGATTAAGACTTGAGTAATCCCAATTGAAAACTCCACTATTGAATATTGTATCAGTAAGGTAAGCAAACAAACAACAACAAGTAAAATTCTAGCAATACAATGAAAAAAATAATGTTGTTTAATCTTGATTGGTTAAAATATGGTTTTAAAGAGACATGCTCTGTAAAACAATATTTTAACCAAAAGGTCATTTACAGCTAATACTGTTGTTTCTTTTATTTTTGAATAATTATTTAAATGTGAATAACATTTGAATAATTATAAAAAATCAGCTATCAAACCTATTTAACACAAAATTTGAATAACCTGACCTTAGGCTATGAACAATTTGCCACTGATTATAATGTTTTTAAATAAATATGTCAAATTATCTGTGTTTTGTATGTCATTAGCAAACAAATAATATTCAAGAAGCATTGTCTAAACTAAATGCATAAGAATCTAGAGGCTTTCAAGAATACAGAGGTAGAGTAGGTTTTCAATAAAAATAAAAAATTTAGTAATTTTAAAAATTATCATCTGCCAAGCTTTTTTCAATTATGTTGGGGCCAGCTTTAAGTCTAACAGACTTCAGATTGTAGCGACCTACAAAAAGCAACTTACTACAAAAAGTACTACAGCGCCATCTATGACACAACGGAAGAACTAACATCAATTTCCTACATCTCACATGCAAAGTTTACATCGCCTCAAGAGTATATAGAAAAACCCGACTACAACTGTCGGGCAGTTGCCCATCAGACACAACACCTGTCTGGTCGGAGAAATCTCTCTTTTCTAAGGAGTATCGAGGAACTTTACACCCTGTTCCTCATACCCCTAAAAGATAAATTCCAATATTACATGTAAGACTGGTTGGATTTTAAAATGAGTCCTCATCATCTTCCTGCTCGTGTCCCATTCTATTTGGGGTTGGCACAACACATTTTCTTCTTCCATTCTCTCCTTGCAGACATCACGGCCTCATGTACCACACAACCCAGCCATCTTTTTATAAAATACCAGCTGTCCCGCACAACTTCGTCTGCGTCATATTTTCCCCATTTTCGCAATATTTTTCATTGCTGCTCCGCTCCAATACAGCGCCATCTATTGAATACTTACTCAATCCAGTCAACAGATACCGCCATCTGTTAGAATCGTTTGGAGCTAACAGATAATTGTGACTTAAATTGCAATAAAATAATATTGCAACTATAAATTGAGATGTAAGCTATCCTATCTTTCAAGTTGGATCAAACTGCACATGGTGTGTAAATTTTATTAAAATCCGTTAAGTAGTTTAGGAGTCCGTCCTGGACAAACAACGTGACGCGTGATTTATATTAAAATTAAAATGAAATATGTAAGTTAATGAAAATATTATGGTTGGTCAGTTTCACTTTAGGTGAGAACAGCATTTTTAATTCAAGTATTCATGGTTGAACTAGTTCTTAACTGAAAACTCAACATTAACTCACCTATGTTTAGAAAACCTAAAGAAATGTTTTATGTAAATAAGTCCATTCACTGCTGTAGAATTAGATTTATTTTGATTGTGACTCATACGTTTTTAATCAGAGGTGAACAACTTGTCCATTAGGGCATTGATACTAATTACATTATAGGGTAATTTATTACTTGTTTTTTTTTTTTATAATCTAGGCACTGGGCTAATGCAAGAGCACTGCAATTTATGGGATACTTAATAATATGCATTTTGTTGTCTTAACTCAAATACAAACACAAACTCTAGCAGTTCTTTATGTAAGTCTTGGGGGGGCCTGGTGACCCGTAACACAGGTATTGTATGCCTATTTCAGGGCACCAGTCTCTCACAAATGTTTAACAGTGTCTTGACTAAATAACTCCTGTTCACTGTAATGTTTGTGATGAGAAAATAAATTGATAAATAAATGTGATGAATAAACCTTCAGGCACAAACATAAGCTTGATTTCAATGCCCTCATTGAAATAGGTTTAAAAACTTTATTTCTTGTTTTGGCTTGATTCACTACAGATGCCAGTTGCCATAGATAGAGTGCTGGCCCTAAAACTATTCACCATGTGTACTATTTGTTTTGAGTTCCCGATATTTCGGTGCTGTTGCAAGCACCATGATCACGGATAAACTGAAGTTATTGCGGGGGGTGTAAATCCCGTTTTCAGTGACCATGTCAGTTTAAATACTTCTATTTTTACAAAATGTTCACTCTTCCTTCCAGATCGGTGTGATTCCTCTAGTCTGCGGCTGGTGGCTCGACCTATGCTCCCTCTCAATGTTTGATGCGACTCTCAAGGATCGGGAGTCGAGCCTCCAAGCGGCGCCGTGGACGCTCATGTTCATCCACTGGCTAGTTGGCATGGTCTACGTGTATTACTTCGCGTCATTCATTCTTCTGTTGAGAGAAGTCCTAAGGCCTGGTGTGCTGTGGTTCTTGAAGAATTTGAATGACCCTGATTTCAGTCCTGTGCAGGTTAGTTAACTTAATAAGTAACAAATCAAGGTAATGTCCCATCTACAGAAGCTTTTTATGGTGTTGTATGGAAACTTGGCGTGCCGCTGCCGTTTTCGGTAGCGGTAATTTTTGGCTTCCCAAGTAGGTGTAGGTTGCGAGAATCCGTTCTATGCTAGAGTCACAGGATCCGGTTTTCGGGAGTGGCCTAATGTCTAGCTAGCTGTCTTTCGGCTAAGTGATGATGAAATAAGGTACGGCGGCTCAGATGTTCTACAACAATTCATGTCCTTATTTTGGCTCGGCCAGAGCGGTAAAACCGAACATGTGTAGGTAGATAAACTTTCGGGGAAACGCCACTCGGCTAACCCGAATTGTGCTGAGCCGATCCCAACATAACATGATTTAGCGTTGGTTGATGCCGTACGGATTTTACCGATTATTAAAGCCGAAAAATCTGTAACGATTCCTTTCGGTCGGTTTGTCACTACAAACCACAAAAATGGATGGATGCGCCGACCTGAACAAGAGTCCCTTGCTAATTAATACTACTGTTTCTCTTCCCCAGGAAATGATTCACCTCTCAGTATGGTCGCACATCCGTCGCTTGGTCGTATCTGCCATGATCTTTGGCACAGCTGTCCTGTTCATGCTTTGGCTGCCAATTAGAGTGATCAAGTACGCCTTGCCCGGGTTCCTGCCCTATGCCGTTGCGGTCCATAGTGACGCTCCGGTCAATGAACTCAGCTTGGAGTTGCTGTTGCTTCAGGTAAGGATAGCTTTAGTTTACGTGTTATAGTCGTCGTACACTTGATAGTATAGCGCTGAAATGTGAGCTTTATATCCAGTGATGTAAAGTGAAAATTCCTCCGAGATAGTATCTGACAACATGTGGGCCAGGCATTGTAGTAGATCACCAGAACTTAAGATTTAGAAATTAGGATAGGTCCTAGGGCACACAAAATAAATCTCACATTTCAATGCTTTATTTGAGTTTAGTTGGTGTTGAGTTGTCTCGGTAAGCGGCAATCAAGTCTATCACATTACATAGATTGTATTAGAATAAACTCAGACCCTCTATGGAAGATTTTTGAAGACGATAAAAAGATGTATAAAATTGCATAACATATTATAACCAGCAATTATGAACAAAATTTTAGTCTGTGGACTTAGATAAGTATTTACTTTACATAGTACTTTACTTGGTAAAGTGGATATTTACTTGTTTCGGTCCATCGACAGTACATTAATAAAACACACAACTATTCAATTTTGTTAACTTTTGGCGTTTCCACTCAGATCTGCTCTGTAAATACCTTATAACAAAGTTTAAGAATCTTATAGGATTACATATTAACCATTTATATTTAACATCATCTGCCTAGCCGGATTCCAGTCTAACCGGATGCAGCCTATCTGATCTCCACTAAACTGGGTAGTACGGGGTAATATGATACCCCTTGCTAAGACTGGTTGTCAGACTTTTAGGCCTCAGACTACCTGACTACCAACGACTATCAAACATTTACAAATGACAGCCGGGACCAACGACTTAACGTGCTTACCTAGGGACTGAGCAAACTCTGTATGTAATTGTGTGGTCTGGTCACCCATCCACGGACCAACCTAGGCAAGCACGGCTTAACCTAGCGGCTGTTATTATTTAACCACGAGCTCTCTATTTACCATTTATATTATTAAAACAGTCAAATACCCTATTGTAATAGAAACCTTTTTTTTTATAATGAATCAGTCAGGTAATAAGACAATGACACTTTAATTGAAAACAGTCTGGTTGTCATCAAAAATATATTTGTTTTAATTTGTAAAAAAAATACAATGGATATTTAAATCAGTAACTGTTGTTAATACAGGGTGTAAAACGGTTATGCCTCCCAGTTTTAGCCTCGAATTTAAAAATGGAAGCAGTTTTTATCCAAAGAGAATCATTCTCGCGTTTTCTGAAATCCGTGATTAACAGATTATTATTTATAGACAACCTTAGGATAGGATAAAATAAAACTACATTATGGAGTATGAATTCAAAGATGACACTGCATATTCAATTGCATACCACATACAGTGGCCTGTCGAGGGGCCAACAATACGGCAAGCCCATACGGCAAGCAGACCCTTTAGAAAGCTTAACATCTTGAAGAGTAATAGGTTATTAGGGTTAGGCTTGTATAAAAGTACCGCCACTAAACATGATTAGCCTGTTATATTCCCACTGATAGGCTAGTATACACGTTGCCTCTGTGGGAGGGAGTCATGAAACGCTGTAATCGCCGAGGGGTTACGATTAGAGATCGGATATTCTGATGCATATTTACCTAAAGTTTGAGTGTTGCCTAGTATGGAGCACGCGTCAGTAGGGGATATGGAGTTTATTTAAAAAAATAAAAACTAGTCTAGTTACTTTTTCGTTTAGCTCCAAATGAATTATGCCCAGACATATTTACCATTTTCTTTTAGCATTCGACCGAACGACGTGTTTCAGCACAAATAGTTGTTGTATTTTTTTCCTTGTGATTTTCAACAAACTTGCCAGGTTTTAAATAAATTTAAAATATTCGTTACGATATTTTGAGTACTACATTTTATACTTACTAAAGAATTTCAAAATCCCGCGACAAAAATTGGCATTTAAATAGCCGCTTCCATACTTTTGTACCTTTTGCCAGGAAATAACGTACTTTAGGTAAATATGCATCTGAATATCCGATCACTAGTTATGATGATTATTGGTCTATTCCCGATTACATTATATCTCTTCTCCATTTCGCTCGACTCCGATATGGTGGAACCTTTGACTAAGTCGTGTGATTTCAATAGTCTTGCAAACACAACACAGCTAGAATCCATACATAGCAACAATACATGCTTTGTTTTCATCATACGCAGCAGTACGTAACAAGGAAAGTGTGAAACAGTGTATGCAAAACAGGCTGCTGTACAGAGTTTCTACATGTACTCTTTTACATGTATGTTAATTTACAAATGAATATACATTGTACTGTCTGAAATTTTAATGTCATTAAGTCGTCTTGAAATTAAGTTGTGTCAGAGATGAATGATCGTGAAATCAGTGAATTTTGATGTTCATTGTTAAGGACATCTATATAAATATTGAAATGTATAGCCGACGTCGCACAGTGGAACGAATGTATGGGAGCGGTTGGACGTAGACATGTCCGAAAAATAAGAGTAAAATTATGACAAACTAATGATGCCATCTTATTCGATTACTTAATGCCTTCATAAATTGTGGTGATGAATTTCTTCATAACTCCCATATTTCGGGAGTAATTTGAGAAAATGTGAAATTTACTATGAAAATGAGTGTATCGAGCTCTCTCCCTCCTGATTCCGGGCTTGTTTCAAGTAGCGGTCTCTAATATCGTAATGCTATTACTAAGAGCTATATTTAATACTAAGACACATAGTGCGCCAAATGTGCACTTTCTGGGATAAAAGGAAATGAAAATTTAAAAAAAAGAACGTTTTTTCCCCATTTGTATTTACTTTAAACCGCAGACAGACTTATTAAGAGGTCTATAAATATATTATATATATACAGAAATATATATTAACAAAAATATTCACAAGAACTGATGAGAGTATGACTTTTAAGTAAGTTGATAATAAATTACCTAGTTTCATTAAAAGTACAATAAATAATTAAGATGTAAGCTCTAATTTACTAAGTTACACATTTTAAAACAATAACATCATTTAATTATCTTCGTCATCATCATCATCATCAATTAATTCAAATTCAGAATCGATGTCCGCTAAATCATTTATGTTAACAAATTCGATATCACTTTTCTCAGAATCCGTAAGCTCATAAAATTCCTTAAAAGAAGATTTTTTTACAAACTTATTTCCTTTTGGACGGATACTTGTAACAAATGGATCAGAAGACAGTAAAAGATTGTGCATAATATCTTCATTGCATGAGATACTGCTATGCTTTCGAGAATGCCCCTCTCTATATTTTCTAAAATCTTTATTTCTAGCCCCAGATGCCTCTTCGGATAGAAAACCAATGGGCACAATTGACATGTTCTGAACTATGTCTGGCCCATGCATTAAAATTTTATGAAGTGAAGAAGGCATATAATACCATGGGTATAACTCCACGTAAAGCTTAGCAGTATCAAAGCAGAACTCTCGGAATTTAGTTACGTTGATCTTCTCTCCTGATGAAATACACTGCAAGATCACACAGATTTTTCTTAAAAGCATAGCATCTATTCCGGTCAGTTCAGCAGATTTAGTGTAGTTTTCAAAAAATCTCCTTGCCGAGTTGCCATTGTTGGTGGATCCACTGCCTTGTTTCACAACATCGAGAAGTAAGCCCGTTTCTCTTCTTACAGCCTCTTGAACTCTTTTCTTCCTGTCATCAACTTGCCTTTTTGCTATATCACCCCTTACTTGCCATGATTTTATGTCTAATTTGTAGGAAATGTGTAATAAGCTTTCCATTGAGCGAATCCAAGCGTGAAGGGTGCTTAAGCTATATTTATACATGTCCTCGTTTGCGTGTTTATCTTTGATTAACTCTAAATTATTCATTTCTTTAGGACAAGCCTTGCATATGTCACACACTGAAGCTGCTGTATTGGATATAATGGAATGAATTTTACCATCAATCATTGTCAACAGCAGTTGGTGTTTGACACTAATTCCATCAGTGATGGTGGATGGAGTTAAGGCTTCAATCTCTGCTTCGATTTCAGCCATCTCTCTCTGCACATTTTCTTTGGTTTCCTTTATAAACTTAAACAATATTGGCCGGCAAAATGAAGTGGAAGATGGTCGCTCGTTTTCCCAAATTGTTACACCTTTTGAGACGAGCCGCAGTGGTACAAGACTAATCATAAAATTACTAGCAAGATCGATTTGCTCATCTTCACTCGTCCTTTGATGATAAATGCTTTGGCTAGATGATCCGTCAAAACCCCATTTGCTGGTCAATACGAGCTGTTGATTGGGATCAACAGGGGTTTCTAACGACCTAATAAGTCTTCTTGAGGTTAAATCCATCAAGGCTTGTAATTTGATTTTTGCAGAGCTCTCTGTAACTGTGAGATCTTCTTTGGCCGGATAGCACTTAATTTTTTCTTTAACCAACATGTAGTAACTCGGGTATTGAAGAGCTCCTTCTTGAGTGTTGAAATCCCGAAGAGTGTTATAGCGCCATTTCGATAAGTTCATCGATACATAAAGAGCCAATGCCTTCAAAGGGGATATTTCCCGTACCTGAATTGATTTACCTTCAATGAAGGCTTTGATTTTTGAGGCCTCTTCTGGATTCTCCGTCAAGTATTTCATAACATAAGCTGTATCGCTTTGTCCTGCCTTTTGAAGCGCCCTTTCGGCCGAAAACATAATTTCAGCGCTGCTACTGCTGCATGAAAGACTATCTTCAGTGCGTCTTCTTTTTTGCCGGTTACTAAGGTCCTCAAAAGATTTACGAGGACTAGGATGTGTACAAGTTGAAGCATCAGATTTAGCAGGAGAAATTATGGGCTCGATTACGTCACTTATATTTTCTGTAGAAAGTTCCATATTTTCATTCTGTAATTCCGGCCATTGAATTGCAGCCTGTAGCCAAATCTCATGTTTCTTCCGAAACTTATCTGTGCTTCTTCCAGACTGTGTCCATTTTGCATAAATGCGGTAGCAAAATCGACGACACCAGTCTTTTAAACTTGTTTAAGCACTTTCACATAACTGAACACAACTGTTATCTTTTAAAACACTGAACAAATAGTTAAAGTCGCGTAAATCTTTATGTGCGCGTGCGCATAAAGCAACGTGAATATCAAGATTTGTATTAAAATTTGGAAAATACATTGCGAGATTAGCTTGGATACAACGAGGTGTAAATCAACACTGATTTTAAAGTTACTAATAGTGACCTATTTATATAAAATCCAGGTATCCCAGGTATCCTTTGTTAAATATTGCAAGGTAATTAGTTATTGTGATAATTAGTAAATGATGCATGCTAAATTAGTGTATTAAGAGCCATTTAGTAATTAAATAATAGCAATGTTCTTATCAGTAATCATTAGTGCATCAGTTTTATATGTAAACCTTAAGTCCCTAATTATATATCCTAATTAGCTTATATCTTCTCTAATTGGCTGCTCAGAAATGTTATATTGTAATAAGGTAAACCTTTAGAAAAACGGTTTTAATCAACAAAATAAACAAAAAATAAAAAAATTGTGTTATAAAATAAACATCACTCTTTATCCCAGAAAGTGCACATTTGGCGCACTATGTGTCTTAGTATTAAATATAGCTCTTAGTATTAGCATTATGATATTAGAGACCGCTACTTGAAACAAGCCCGGAATCAGGAGGGAGAGAGCTCGATACACTCATTTTCATAGTAAAATTTCACATTTTCTCAAATTACTCCCGAAATATGGGAGTTATGAAGAAATTCATCACCACAAGTTATGAAGGCATTAAGTAATCGAATAAGATGGCATCATTAGTTTGGCATAATTTTACTCTTTTTTTTCGGACATGTCTACGTCCAACCGCTCCCATACATTCGTTCCACTGTGCGTCGGAATTCCTTTGTTTTTAATAACAATAAAGGTTATAAAAATACTTAGTTCTGAATTTGTTAAGTGGGTAGGTTTCAAGGTAGGAATGGAAACATAACGAACGTTGAAATTATGTAACTTTAATTTCAATAAAACGTTACCGTTTATTAACAACTAGCTGACTCGCACAACTTGTACGGCCTACGGATAGTTATTCCGGGTCGCGTATTGCCAAACTGTATACTGACCCAGACACCCGTAGTCTGTACTGAACTACATAGTGCTCATTAAAATCACAAATAAATTGGAGCAAAGTGCATACGAGCTCAGAGCAATCTGAGAAGGTATGCATTTTGCTTGCAACAAATTGGAGCAAAGTACCATACGAGCTCAGAGCAATCTGAGAATGTATGCATTTTGCTCGCTTGTATGTAAAGCAAACTATGACACGCGAATATCTGTAACTAACTTTAAAACGTGTTGCATAATTTCCCGTATTTTTTTTGTTATGCTGTTTTGCCTATTCGTGAAGCTGAACAACTTTTCTTAAAAACATACCTATTGTGAATTAATTTCAGTTTTAACTAAAAAAAACCCGTTGTAAGTATGACTAAAAATAAATTTGTACTGTAACAACTATACAGAGTGTTAAAAAAAAACGATAAGTGTTTCCAATTCCAGTATTTATACATTTTTCATAAGAAAGATGTACTGACACACAGTAAATTGTACCTATTTGTAATTTCGGTTTATATTCGATTGGCAAATAATTGTTTTATTTGTGAAAGAATAACCTTGACACGTGCGTAATTGCAAATGAAGTCACGGCCACTGGCGAAAAAAAGGAGTCAAGGTCGCAAGCGGCGCAAGTTTAAGAAGACAAGGCAGGCATGATAGCGCGCCGCGCGAGAATAAAAGAGATAAAACATTTCTGACTCGCATGCATTTTGCTCTAAATTATCGATGCCATATTACATACTACACCAGACACTGGAAAGTATGGACGTCTGGACTCGTATGTATTTTGCTCTAGAATTTTAAAGCAAAATGTATATTGATTCAGACACTCTCTGAATAGGTATACAGTTTGCTCTTCAAATACAAAGGCAAACTGCGATCATACTCAGAGCAACCCCGGTCTGGGTCAGTATACAGTTTGGCAATACGCTTCCGGGTCTGGCTGTTTGTGTATGTGAGTTTAAATGTTTGTAAACGCACCCACGATACAGGAGAAATTCCTAGTGTGGGCCAAAGTTTAAAAAAAAAAAAAATCTTTTGCGTCATATTTTCCCCGCTTTTGCATCATATTTTATTGATACTCTGCTCCTATTGGTCATAGCGTGATGTTATATCATTCGTGTTCAACGAAACAAACTCTTCAGCTTTATAATATTATAGTATTCTAGCTTCTGCCCGCGGCATCGCCCGCGTTGAATTTGGCAATTGCCTACGTGTGTGTTACCCCCGCAAAAGAATGTCAAAAATAGTCATTTAAATGTGATAGGTAATAGTTGTTGGCCGCGGCTTCGCTCGCGCGTAAGTGTAATTATGGGATAAATAGTTGTGGTAAAGTCTGTGATTTTCAAGGTAAGAAGCCAGAGAATTCATTCCGGTTAGAAAAAGTATATTACTGTATTTAACTCCCGAAAAACTATATTAATAATAAATTATCATCTCTTTTTATATGATGTTTACGGTGTTTCCTTATAGGGCTAAAATTACTAAGTTACTCGCAGAGCACTCCGGAGGATGCAACATAAAACTGCCCATGTGAGAAACAGTTCGCACTTAAATCAATGCCAGACATAGCCTAAGGAAGGATATTGAGACATTTTGTATTTTAAATGTCATTATTTGCGCCTAGAAAATGAGGTCAAAATGAAAATCCAATATGGCGCCGAAGAAAATTCACACTTTTTTATCGACGACCCGGAAAACCACGAAAACGTAAAAGAAAACATAAAAAAATCCTCGGTGCCATCTTGAATTTTCATTTTGACTTCATTTTCATTGCCAGCGACTCAAAACCGCGAAAACGACTTTCGTATTTTTTCTAACGTCGGTATTTGTTCATAGAAACGTGCAAACACTTCAAAACAAAAATAAAACAATTGCCGCCCCTTTTGTCGTCTGAGGGGTGGGGTGGTTCGAAAAAGGTTGAAATAAGTACGTGTTTATCAATTCAATCAAGAATCACAAATAGTTAATTACAAGCAGATCAGACGTTATTTGTCATACTAATGTTTCCACCCCTTTCCATCCGTTTGGGGTTGAATTTCCAGAATGACGAAATACGTAATCATTTATTTTTGCTCAGATACTTCAATATTTATTTTCATTCTTCAAAAAGGACGGATTCTGCATATAAACTTTCAACCCCTATTTTACCCTCTTAGAGAGTAAATTCTCAAAAATTCTCAAAAACGCTAAAATACGTATTTATTTATTTCTAACCAGAAGCTCGATATGCATTTTCATGCTTCTAACTTTAAAAATTACCGATTTCCATACAATCATTCATCCCTTATTTTACCTCTTTAGTGGTGAAATTTTCTTAAAAATCTTCCTTACTCCTTGTCTACATTATAAAGGGAACCTCTGTGCAAAATTTCAGCTTTCTAGGTCCAAGGGTTTGGGCTGGGCGTTGAAGAGTCAGTTATTAAATTGATAGATAGATAGATATTATAGTATAGATTGATTTCAATCTTAAGACTATACAGCGATTATGAGGTCGCCTGTACTTAAAAATAACTGCAATCACCAAAATGACCGACAAACTGATTAGTCGGATGATTGTGAGCTTGTTGCTGTGTGCCTATCTACAAAGATAACGCATTTAATTTAGGCCAATGTCTGAAAGTGCCCGATTACGACTAGTTGACAGAACTAAAAGCTAGCATTCCCATACATTACCAAACTTGATAAAGTTTTTTTTCAGAGGAGATGATTCTGAATAGGAATGGCAAGCATACATGGTAAGGTCCAAAAGTGTTCGGCTTCAACTATACAGGGTGTAACGGAAAGGGTATATACATACTTAAGGGTGTGTTACAGACCATCAAACTGAACATGTTTCTCCGCGAAAAAATTATCTGCTGCCCCATACAAAATTTCAATACCTATTCGACCCAAATGCATTTTTTTCGCTATTACGATTTGACCCTGTGGAATTAAGGATTAATGTCCAAACAAAAATGGATTGAAATAAAAGCAGACTATATTGAACCCATTTATTTTTTTACTGTGGTTTATTAAATAAAACTTCAGTATTAATCTGATGTATGCCGGAAATTTTTGAACCTTACTAATAACCAGAGGTCGGAATTAGGTAGAGTTATTTGTGTACTTACACAGATTTCCAATCCAATCCCGAGATTAATTTTTAAGAGCAGAAAAATCCGTGATTTAGTAAATAAAAAGTTATTTACTTTAACACAATTTAAACCATCCGACATAGGATGTCCGAAGTTGCATAATTCCAATGCGCACACGTAAGGGTTGATCCATATTCACGTCAACATTTCGATGCAAGTACAAAAATAACTCTACCTAATTCCGACCTCTGCTAATAACACATTTTGTAGTTTTTTCCTTTACACTTTATACAGGTGATCCTACCAGCTTTGCTAGAACAGTCCCATACCCGAACATGGCTGAAAGCGGGAGTGCGTGCTTGGTGCGCCTGCGCCGCTGGAGCCCTAGGGCTTCGCTCGTACTTGCTGGGCGAGATGAGACAGGACCAGCCGATGCCGCACCCGCCTAGGCCCCCTCATCAGCTTGGGGCCGCCCATCAGGTAATCGTATGTTGTTTTGTGATTTTAAGTAGTTAGAGTAGTTTCATGATCAAAATCTTCTTCTACTCTTACCATCGTCGACTTTGTCTATGTCATCTCTGACATATGGGCCTACCACTCGCACAAGCTTCACAACAATTTTGCCTGCGCAAACCGGTTTGTACACGGAACACTGCGCGTGCGGTTGGAAACGTGATACAGTTTTACCAACCGCACGTGCAGTGTTCCTTGCATAAAATAAGCTTGTGCGTGTGGTAGGCCCAATAGACTAGAGTCAAGAGCATTCCATCGCAAAAAAAAAACTAAATATTTTATTTCACATAGGCGTACATGGGCGCGTTATAAAACGTCGAGTAAAGGTTCACAGTTCCGGTTGTTCATTTCCTAGGGAGAACCGGCAAGAAACTATATGATAACCAAAATGCGAACTAGCTGCTCTAATTAAAATAATCGCATTTTGCACTTGGGAATGCCAAAGTCCAACGTAGTCGGTTTTTATTCTTTAATGATTAGTTTTGCATCAAAACGACACTAAACTAAAATACCATGCTATGTACATTCTTGAGAGTCACGGGGCAGAGAACTGTCTAATGACATAGAATACGAGAGGAGATTAAAAAGTTCCGTAATATTAATATCTGTCTAATTTTAATCGCTAAAACCCTCTGAATCCCAAGAAACTAGCCATAATCTTTTCGGCCGATTGTCAAAAACGACCTTGAAATCATTAGGTGGTTCTGTGCTTTTTTCTGCTATTGCATGGACTCTTGTTTCGACTGAGTTTCATAATGATGGACCCAAGTTTCAAGCCCAGTCACAATCTCTACTCAGCTCAGCAGTTCTCACTACACAGCTCCAAAATCTCGCGCGAAAACCTGACCCGCTGCTGTTTCTGTTTTTGCTTGGTGGTTTCTTCCCTATTTACTTGTTTATCCAGCGATATCCCGAAGGTTAATTAACCAACCGATCGGGCTAAAACATAGTATTTGAGTCACCAAGTAGTGACATTTAAAAAAAATATCTTCTCCCTCTACCCCCCCTCATCCGTGAACTTTTGGGCCCATTTGTAGTACACTAATACACTTCATAATCAAGCGGCATAAAGTAGAATTTTACTCAAACAATTATCAAACAGGCTTCTTATTTACTTCTCTTTCTAATAATAGTTTTTTTTTCTTGTTTCAGGCGTTGATGCGTCGCGACGGTCCCGCTGGCTTCGAGCCCTACGTCCGCGTGTCATGGTTCCCGGTTCGACTGGGCGCGCTGATGGTCCTGGTCTCCATATCTCTGGTCATGGCCAGCGCTCTCACTCTTGTAAGTCATCTATAGTTAATTTGCCAGTGAATACTAGAATGACAAGTTTAAGACGTGTTTAATGTAGTTAGCGTTCTCTTTCGTATGATAAGTTTAAACACAGTCGCTTGTTGCCCTTGTAGTAATATGCACAGTAACTGAATACCTATAAGGTTAATTTTGTGTTAGCACTTATGTTTTATTCATATTACAGGTGATTCCCGTGGCTATTGGAAGGAGAGTAATGGCGCTGTGGCTTCCGAAGGCATCTGAGGGTGTTCACGAACTTTATACTGCGGCATGTGGTATGTATTTTAGTCTGTAGTTCCTTATTGTTATATTAAATACAGATAGCCACGGATACTATGGTAATATTAATTATTATAATTATTCACAACATTGCAAAACTGGACAAAATGCGCAGAACACACTGTTTTTGTACATTTTATACAGTTCTGGTCCCTTTACATTATTTTGAAATGAAACTACAAAACTGAACGCCCCGCGACATTGTCAATATTCTGCTCCGAACAGAACGTTGTCAATTTTATGCTCTGAATGGAACGTAACAACTTTTTAAACTAATGGCATACTTAACCATTTAGCCACGAACTTCATGATCAAGCAGGATGTGTGTTGCGACAGCTATTGCAAATGCGATAAATGAAAGAATTTGTTTAGAGTGTGCCAAGACTTGCTGGACGATACTTCTTTAGAGGAAACAAGAAACGCGCGCTCGTGTATCTTGTCGCAAATCGCATGTGGAGGGGCCATGCCCTGTCCTCCAGTGTCACATCATGTACTCTTCGGACATCGACGGAAACCCCGAGAGCCCAGGCTTTAAAGCTTCCACTACACGTTGTCATATCTCCAGGTCTAATCGTAGGCATGTACGTGTGCTGGGCGGTGGGGCGCGGCGGGACCCTCGCGGCCGGCTGGGCGCGCGGCGGGCGGGCCGTCCTAGCGGCGCGCGCCGCGCTGTGGGCGCGCGTGGCGGCGCGGGCCGCGCTCGCGGCCGTCGCGCTGCTGGGGCTCGTGCCGCTCATGTTCGGGCTACTGCTGGAGCTGGTGAGTTACAACTACAAGTTTAGCCGTCCTAGCGGCGCGCGCCGCGCTGTGGGCGCGCGTGGCGGCGCGGGCCGCGCTCGCGGCCGTCGCGCTGCTGGGGCTCGTGCCGCTCATGTTCGGGCTACTGCTGGAGCTGGTGAGTTACAACTACAAGTTTAGCCGTCCTAGCGGCGCGCGCCGCGCTGTGGGCGCGCGTGGCGGCGCGGGCCGCGCTCGCGGCCGTCGCGCTGCTGGGGCTCGTGCCGCTCATGTTCGGGCTACTGCTGGAGCTGGTGAGTTACAACTACAAGTTTAGCCGTCCTAGCGGCGCGCGCCGCGCTGTGGGCGCGCGTGGCGGCGCGGGCCGCGCTCGCGGCCGTCGCGCTGCTGGGGCTCGTGCCGCTCATGTTCGGGCTACTGCTGGAGCTGGTGAGTTACAACTACAAGTTTAGCCGTCCTAGCGGCGCGCGCCGCGCTGTGGGCGCGCGTGGCGGCGCGGGCCGCGCTCGCGGCCGTCGCGCTGCTGGGGCTCGTGCCGCTCATGTTCGGGCTACTGCTGGAGCTGGTGAGTTACAACTACAAGTTTAGCCGTCCTAGCGGCGCGCGCCGCGCTGTGGGCGCGCGTGGCGGCGCGGGCCGCGCTCGCGGCCGTCGCGCTGCTGGGGCTCGTGCCGCTCATGTTCGGGCTACTGCTGGAGCTGGTGAGTTACAACTACAAGTTTAGCCGTCCTAGCGGCGCGCGCCGCGCTGTGGGCGCGCGTGGCGGCGCGGGCCGCGCTCGCGGCCGTCGCGCTGCTGGGGCTCGTGCCGCTCATGTTCGGGCTACTGCTGGAGCTGGTGAGTTACAACTACAAGTTTAGCCGTCCTAGCGGCGCGCGCCGCGCTGTGGGCGCGCGTGGCGGCGCGGGCCGCGCTCGCGGCCGTCGCGCTGCTGGGGCTCGTGCCGCTCATGTTCGGGCTACTGCTGGAGCTGGTGAGTTACAACTACAAGTTTAGCCGTCCTAGCGGCGCGCGCCGCGCTGTGGGCGCGCGTGGCGGCGCGGGCCGCGCTCGCGGCCGTCGCGCTGCTGGGGCTCGTGCCGCTCATGTTCGGGCTACTGCTGGAGCTGGTGAGTTACAACTACAAGTTTAGCCGTCCTAGCGGCGCGCGCCGCGCTGTGGGCGCGCGTGGCGGCGCGGGCCGCGCTCGCGGCCGTCGCGCTGCTGGGGCTCGTGCCGCTCATGTTCGGGCTACTGCTGGAGCTGGTGAGTTACAACTACAAGTTTAGCCGTCCTAGCGGCGCGCGCCGCGCTGTGGGCGCGCGTGGCGGCGCGGGCCGCGCTCGCGGCCGTCGCGCTGCTGGGGCTCGTGCCGCTCATGTTCGGGCTACTGCTGGAGCTGGTGAGTTACAACTACAAGTTTAGCCGTCCTAGCGGCGCGCGCCGCGCTGTGGGCGCGCGTGGCGGCGCGGGCCGCGCTCGCGGCCGTCGCGCTGCTGGGGCTCGTGCCGCTCATGTTCGGGCTACTGCTGGAGCTGGTGAGTTACAACTACAAGTTTAGCCGTCCTAGCGGCGCGCGCCGCGCTGTGGGCGCGCGTGGCGGCGCGGGCCGCGCTCGCGGCCGTCGCGCTGCTGGGGCTCGTGCCGCTCATGTTCGGGCTACTGCTGGAGCTGGTGAGTTACAACTACAAGTTTAGCCGTCCTAGCGGCGCGCGCCGCGCTGTGGGCGCGCGTGGCGGCGCGGGCCGCGCTCGCGGCCGTCGCGCTGCTGGGGCTCGTGCCGCTCATGTTCGGGCTACTGCTGGAGCTGGTGAGTTACAACTACAAGTTTAGCCGTCCTAGCGGCGCGCGCCGCGCTGTGGGCGCGCGTGGCGGCGCGGGCCGCGCTCGCGGCCGTCGCGCTGCTGGGGCTCGTGCCGCTCATGTTCGGGCTACTGCTGGAGCTGGTGAGTTACAACTACAAGTTTAGCCGTCCTAGCGGCGCGCGCCGCGCTGTGGGCGCGCGTGGCGGCGCGGGCCGCGCTCGCGGCCGTCGCGCTGCTGGGGCTCGTGCCGCTCATGTTCGGGCTACTGCTGGAGCTGGTGAGTTACAACTACAAGTTTAGCCGTCCTAGCGGCGCGCGCCGCGCTGTGGGCGCGCGTGGCGGCGCGGGCCGCGCTCGCGGCCGTCGCGCTGCTGGGGCTCGTGCCGCTCATGTTCGGGCTACTGCTGGAGCTGGTGAGTTACAACTACAAGTTTAGCCGTCCTAGCGGCGCGCGCCGCGCTGTGGGCGCGCGTGGCGGCGCGGGCCGCGCTCGCGGCCGTCGCGCTGCTGGGGCTCGTGCCGCTCATGTTCGGGCTACTGCTGGAGCTGGTGAGTTACAACTACAAGTTTAGCCGTCCTAGCGGCGCGCGCCGCGCTGTGGGCGCGCGTGGCGGCGCGGGCCGCGCTCGCGGCCGTCGCGCTGCTGGGGCTCGTGCCGCTCATGTTCGGGCTACTGCTGGAGCTGGTGAGTTACAACTACAAGTTTAGCCGTCCTAGCGGCGCGCGCCGCGCTGTGGGCGCGCGTGGCGGCGCGGGCCGCGCTCGCGGCCGTCGCGCTGCTGGGGCTCGTGCCGCTCATGTTCGGGCTACTGCTGGAGCTGGTGAGTTACAACTACAAGTTTAGCCGTCCTAGCGGCGCGCGCCGCGCTGTGGGCGCGCGTGGCGGCGCGGGCCGCGCTCGCGGCCGTCGCGCTGCTGGGGCTCGTGCCGCTCATGTTCGGGCTACTGCTGGAGCTGGTGAGTTACAACTACAAGTTTAGCCGTCCTAGCGGCGCGCGCCGCGCTGTGGGCGCGCGTGGCGGCGCGCCACGCGTTTTTCGCAATTTTATTTGGGGTCGGCGCAGCATGTCTTCTTTCGTCATACTTTTCTATTACTCGTCATCTCAGCCGTCACCTCCTTTCTTGCCATATCTTCCTACACACAGACCATCTATCGTTTCTTTGGTCTTCCGCTACTCTTATAGTCATCTACATTCATATTCAACATTTTTCTCGTTCCTCCGCATCACATGTCTATACCACGATAACCGATTACCACGCAACTTTTCAGTCACCGATGCTTTCAGAATTCCTCTTAAGCCTTGACTTTAAGGAGAATGCGGGAGTTGCATATAGGTGCATGACCTGCCACCATATTTAAAGCATTTCACATTTAAAGAATAAAAAAAAACTACAATTCCATCTTGTTTCGCAGGTCCTGGTAATCCCTCTCCGCGTGCCAATAGAACAGTCGCCAGTGCTATTCGTGTGGCAAGACTGGGCGCTCGGTGTGCTGTACACTAAGATAGTGTGTGCGCTGACCATGATGGGCCCCGACTGGGCTATGCGAAGAGCTATCGAGAAGGCGTACCGCGACGGAATTAGAGAAATGGATCTCAAGTAAGTATTGTGATATTTTTTTATTTTTGGTGGGGATAATGGGTGTAAAAAGACCCTTTATGAAGCCGAATGACAATGGTTCTCCCCGTCATTGCGATCATTTGTTTGTATTGGACCATACCTGGGAACCTTCTAGTTACGGAGATATTGCAGGTCAAAGTTCCAAAGGAGATTGACCAGAAGCAGTCTTGAAAAGTTGCACGTATGAAAACCAAATTAATATACAAATTATATGCTTATTTTTTACAAGCTTTTCACTTCAGGAATTTTGTTTTTGTATTCAGAATTATGATTTTAAGATAAACAGTAAATTAACGATTGCTAGGTACATTTCTGTATAGTCATGATGGACGTTTCGTTTTCTTTATTTGTACGAATTAGTATGAGCCTTTACATAAAAACATCACGAAAATGATATTAAACTCCTAAAAATCTAAATAATTAGTTATATCATAATCTTAACGTAGGTACTGTATTATGTATTTCATAGTTCCGTTGTGAAAATATTTATTTTTGTGTTTCGTTTCACGCAAATGCAACTGTCAAAGCAGATGACAGACGTACCGGTAGGGATGGTGATTATTCCTAAACAAGATCGATTTTAAATCTATCCAAATCGCAGTAAAGAATCGATTCAGAAATAAATTGACTTCTGATAGATCGATTTCATATTTGTTGGTTACCCTCCAAGTTCTGAATCCTAAAAAGCACGGTAGGTACTAATAATCCATAGAACATAGGTGATTGGATTATTTAAATAA
Organism: Cerastis rubricosa; assembly: GCA_949152445.1. Lineage (NCBI taxonomy): Eukaryota > Metazoa > Arthropoda > Insecta > Lepidoptera > Noctuidae > Cerastis > Cerastis rubricosa. Next base: position 6,603,971 of record OX424542.1, on the reverse strand, counting down.
CAATACATAGTTGTGTAATGAGACTACTCGCTTCAGTATGAAATAATATATTTATACTTAATCAATCACCTTTGAAAAACATCGGAACTCGTTTTCAAGTTTTTAAAATCGATTAAAAAAATCTACAATTCATTGTTTATGATCGATAAAAAAAAAAACAATTTACTTGACCTATAAAATCGATCCTCGATCGCCATCCCTAAGTTAATAAAATATAATCTCTATCTGACTGAAGTTGTTTTATTTCGATAATGTCACATCAACGCTGCGAGGCCATAAAAAGCACGATTATTTGTTCTGCCGCGCTAGCGATATGAGCAGTAAGTATGTTTTGCATAGTTTTGAGAAATTGGCGCGTAAAGTTTTTATCACAATTTTGTTTTTCCAGACTTCTTATTTTAAGTTATATTAATTGTAACGATTGAAACGTGTAGCCCAAATAAAGCGCTTTTATATTCTTTACTCGTTAAAATTGTATATATATTAGAATAGTTGTAAATGACGAAAATCCTTTTATATCTAATGTTAGTTGAAGCAACTGAAATATCGATTGCTCAGAATAATAGCAGTAAGTAGTAAGTTACTGCTGTTATTATAAGCAACTCATACTAGGTTTAGGTTATAGGCTAAGCTTAGGAATGAAAACAAAGTGTTAGATAAAAAACGTTTCTGTTTATTCATATTTATTTACTTGCATATTATATTAAATAACGAGAAGTTTCACTAGGTCTAACTTTATTTGGTGAAATAATCTGAGAACAATAACATTTTAACAAAATAAATTATTATACGAAAAGTCAGTTTCTTTTAAAGTCTTATAAAATAATTATAAATTCTTATTGGGCTCCAGTCTACTCCTGAATATTATTACAAAAATCTTTAAAAATATATAAATTTGGCTAGTTTAGCCGTATTTTAACGTAAAAAACCAAAAAAAACACTCTTTCTGCGTTCACAATTAGAGATCAAACTAAGTAATTATACCAGAATTTAAAAAATCAAACCTATCTTAAGAAATACAAGACCTTTTTTGGTGTCATGAAATAACAAAATACATAAAACTATCTAGCAAATTTTAATCTATATCACTGTCATTATCTGAAACCGGTAAATTTAACCAAAGCCCCTTTCTGTTATCTGGCATTAATTCAAATAGTTTCATTAAAATCTGTCTTCGTGTATTCTGGAATTCCTCTGGGTATCAATTTTGAACTGAATTCAGGAAATGTTCTTGATTTCAGGTAATTTAACTGTAAGAAGTCTAAAGTTTGTCTTTGTTCGTCAGCATAGTTAGTTTTGTATTGCAGCGTGAATTGGCCTCGATTTGCAATTTTAACCATAATAACTTTAAGGTACACTCTAGGTTGTACTTTCCTGATTTTATGTTGTGAAGATAGGTCGATATAATTGTAAAAAATATCATCATCATTATCATCATCATCATCATCATCATCATTTCAGCCGAAAGGCGTCCACTGCTGGACATAGGCCTCCCCCAAGTGTCGCCACATTGATCGGTCCCGTGCGACTCGCATCCAGCGGATCCTCGAAACCTTCACCAGGTCATCGGTCCACCTAGTGGGAGGCCTTCCAACGCATCGTCTCCCGGTTTGCGGTCGCCATTCCAGAACTTTTCGGCCCCATCGGCCATCTGTTCTGCGAGCAATGTGCCCTGCCCACTGCCACTTAAGTCTGGCAAATCTTCGGGCTACGTCGGTAACCTTGGTTCTCTTGCGGATGTCCTCATTTCTGATTTGATCACGCAAGGAAACTCCGAGCATAGCTCTCTCCATTGCCCTCTGGGTGACTTTGAGCCTTCTGATGAGGCCCATTGCCCAAAAAATATCGTCTTCCATTATTTTTACAAAGATTTTTCTGCAGTTCGCTTGCTGCACTGCATCAACGAAGTCATTAAAATCATACACTTTATTTTTTCTCTGTAAAACCGGTTCCACTTGATGGTGAAAACTGTCTGCGGATCTCAATTTTAAAGCTAGCCCAGTTTTTATTTTGTGCAGATCATTAATCCATCAATAATACGATATGATCAACATCACATTTATGTAAAAGAAATGCATTTAGTGTCAAGATAATATCTTCCTGTTTTCTTCCAGTTGCACTCTCGTACCCGCTGCAAAAGGCACGTTATCTTTTTCAGACCTTCTTAAAGGTAGGAAGGGCTAAAACCTTCCTCCCAAGCACACTTACCCGATTCAAATTCCCGTAGGAGTAGGCAAAATAACTCATAAATTAAAATCATTCTTGCGTTATACCAGCGGCAATGGTATGTCGAGTTAAAAAGCTGATACTTAAATAAAATTGAAATGAATTGAAGTCTCAAATTCAATAATATATTTTAGTTACAGTATAGTTATTACTGCTTAAGTGATCAAGACCAAATATGAAATCGAACTAGCCTTGCTTAATATAACCACAGTACGATGATTTACTGCAGATATATTCTAAGTATTTAAGGCATAATAAAAACACACCTTTCTTATTATATCCACAGTATGTTTAGTTACTGCCGATATTCTAAGCAATTAAGTTCTAATAAAAAACAAACTCTACTTATTATATCCACAGTACATTTAGTTACTGTTGATATCATAAGTGATTAAAGTAAATTATAAATATGCTTAACTTATTATATCGACAGTATACGCAGTTACTGCACATAATTTAAGTAAAAGTCGAACCTAAATGATAGAACTTTCCTTGCAAACCTAGGGTAACTATACTTACTGTTGTTATCTTAAGGAAGATTTCTCATTTATTGGACTTACTGCTTTTATCCTTAACAAAATATACCGGTTCCCGATAAGCTATTAAAACAGCTGTCAGCACATCTTGTAGAGCTCAATGCGCTGATTCGGGATCAATATTTAACTAATTTGGACAAAAATTGCACTTACTGCTGATATCGCTAGCGCGGCAGTGTTATTCACGATTTTTTTTTCGTTTAGTAGCTGTTCTCTTATTTTGCTTTTAACTAACTTTGTTGTTTTGTACCTACATGAGTGATCTGTGATCATTTTATAAGTTGCCAGTAGTTTAGACATAATTTAAAAACTCGGATACTTGTATGAAAATAAACAGTTTTATTTAATAGTATATAAAGCGTAGTCTATCATCTATCATAATATATCAGTAGTAGTGATAAATGAAGATTTATTGTGTTTCAACTTAAGACGGATTTCCATACATCGTTGGTCATGATCCTTTTTCACAAGTTATTTTTTAGAACAAGTTTTTAATGTTATAACTTGACTCTAAATACTTTCGCGACCCCCGTACTATTCACTGCATCAATCAGTACAATTTTGTGAGTGGGTTACAACCAGACCCACCGTGAAACGTGTAAAAACGTCATTTCCCAGCAAAAATACTTGCGGATAGTTACTTAGGTTGATGTACAGAGTGCTTGGTCGACGACTTCGTGAAGTGCCCATTTACACCACAAACGTAATGGATATGATATTTCGGATCTGGATACGGATATGCATATAGGAATAAAATCATATCGGATACGGTTACGGATATGTAATTATTTCGGATTATCCGTTAGTTTCGGTTACGGTTACGGAGCTCCATAAAATTCCTGGTTTACACCTTGTATATGTTACCGGCCAAACCCGATTTCCGGCTAAACTAGTTTGTTCTAGGCCAAACTCAATCAAAAGGACTCTGCACCCCATCTAAATGGGTTAGGTTAGAACTGTGACCATAAACGCGCGAGCTGAGCGAGCGTATAGAGCGATGCCTTATCCAAGTTGGGCGCATTGTAAATGTTTTGGTTGGGTTAGTATATCCTGACACGATAAACCAGTAAACCGGTTTGGCCTAGGACAAACTAGTTTGGCCTGAAATCGGGTTTGGCCGGTAACATATACATTGATTTTGTGTGACAACGACAGGATGTGGTGAAATGCTTAGCAATAGTACGTGTGTTTATTATACTTGTCAGTTTCTACGTTTCTACTGCCCGGCTAAAGCCTAGGATTGCCCTAGGCTTTAGCTGGGCAGTAGAATTGCATTGAAATTCATCATAACCTGCTGATTACTATGGTGAATTTAATTAGTAATTTCCAACAAAAATTTTGTGTGAAACATTTTGCCACAGAGATCCCACTTCATAGGTTTTAATTAACGCCAAGTGTCACCGAAAAAAAAGAAACATTAGTCTTAATTATGTCGAAAAATAAGAAACAATAACTTAAAATAATTTATAGGTGAAACAAAAATAATAACAACAATATAAACGAATGTTTTCTGTATTCCGTCGAGTCCAACTCGACTCACCCTACGCTGTCTACATAACCTGTGGCGGTAGTTGCGGCAAGTCATCGAAATTCCGCGACTGCAATCTGATTGGTAGCTGTGGTGCGTAGTCTCGCGGTATGTTGCTCCGGGGCGCCATATTTCGAAAAACGAATTGGGTTGTTCTCGCATTAGGTGCGAAAAGTAGACCATGAACCGCGGAAATAAAGATGTGATTCTCTTGGGCAAGTTTGAATCTGTCGCTGCACTCAGGATTCAAGTCTTAATTCCCTCGCTTCGCTCAAGAGTTAATGACAAAATCAAAGTCAAACCTCCCTCGCTATGCTCGGGATCCCTAGAATCCCTCACTGGGTTCTGGGTGCAAAGTAGCAGTCGTAACATAACACTGTTTTAATTATTATTATTAATTAGACTTAATGCACAAGTGAAAAAATATCCATATAAAGGGTGCTTTATTGCCATAGGCATTTTAAATATCCGCATATCTTTTGCGGGAAAATTTTCGCAAAAGACAAGACGCAACTGTCGATCAACCTTTGGCAACTATGAAAATGCTCGGCTCTACAAAGTCCTTGTGTTCGTCAGGTTCATCCTGCGCGAGATAGCGGCGCCGTGCGTGTGCTGGCTGGGGCTGGCGCTGGCGGTGCCGTACGCGCTGGCACACTCGCTGCTGCCGCTGGCGGTGGCGGCGCCGGCGCAGCGCAACCTGCTGGCGCGCCGCGTCTACCCCGCGCTGCTGCTCACGGCGCTCGTGCTGGCGCTCACTGTCTTCCAGGTACCACACACCTACACGCACTTACATCCCCTTATAAACTTACTTTCGACATCCCTCACGACCTCTTTTTGTGTTTTTTGTAATTTCCCTTACGTGTTTCAAATACAGTACTAATATAAATACACTCTACTTAAACACACTTAGGCCTATTTCAGACTGAGACTTGTGTGGATGGAGAAGGAAAGGAAGACCAAAGAAAAGATGGATGGTTTGTGTGAAAAATGATATGAAGGAAAAGGGAGTAAATGATAGCATGACGAATGACCGAGGAGAATGGAGGAAAGAGACGTGTTGCGGCGACCCCAAATAAAATGGGACAAGGGCAGGAAGATGATGATGACTTATGTGAAAGCGTTCACTGTTCAACATGAGGTCAATACTGAACTGTGAATGCTATCATACAAGTCTATGGATATCGAACAGCGCAACCGACGCCGGTCTAGATCTGATAAAGGCCTTACACCCTCACAAATAAGCCTCGTCTTGAGTCTCCACAAGGAGAAACGAATCGTTTCATCATTTTGAAGTATATGACTGCACTAGAAAACTGTTTGTTTACCAATAGTTTTTATGGTGCTTTTTGAAAGTTAGTTACGTCGCAAATAGCTGTGGCGACCTACAAAAAGCAACTTACAATAAAAAGTACCATCGCCATCTATTTATTTATTTATTTATTTATTTAACACTTCAAGTACAATGTACAGTGGCGGACTTAATGCCATAGGCATTTTCTACCAGTCAACCTTTAGGCGATGCAGAGACAAACAGTGGTAGGTGTCTATCGGTAAAAAAATTATAATTTAATAAGACAAACTAAGGATATATAAAATACTATAAATATATATCAAAATACTATAAATATATATCAATATAAAAATTCTTAAATATAAAAGGACAAACAATGAGGAAAATATCAACGCTGTGACGATACTGCTAACTTCTTTCGAATGTAATCGCGTACTTTTATTTTAAAAGATAGACGATTAGTTGCCATCCTGATTTCCTGGGGAAGCGCGTTCCACAGAGAAATAGCCTGAACGAAGAATGATCGGTGAATGAAGTCTGAGCGGTGAGAGGGACATTTAAGAACACGGTTATGCGAAGAGCGCAGACTCCTATTGTGGTTGGAACACAGGTATTGAAAGTGGGGAGCAAGGTAACTAGGGGAAGTGGGAGAAACAAGAAAAGAAAACAAGGTGGTTAGCGCCCTATCTATGAGAAAACAGAAGAACTAATGTGGCCTGAATCGCGCAAGCAAAGTTTACATCGACTTAGAATACACAGAGAAACCCGGCAAAAACTGTAGAGCAGTCGCCCACCAGATATAACCCTGTCTGGTCGGAGAATTCTTTCTTTTCTATGGAGTATCGAGGAACTTTACACCCTATCCCTCATACCCTTAAAAGCTGTTTAATATTTTGCTGTATTAATTAATTTAACTGTAGCAGTAGTAGTATATCTTCACAAAAGCCCAAGAGCTTGACTTGCCCCAATAATCTACTCTTCATAATTTTTGGCCAGTCTGCTGGTCATAAATTAATAATAGCATTGAATAAATTTAAAAATAATGGTTTCTATGTTTCTCATACTCGGTTTTACCAACACAAATGTCGTCTCCACAGATCCGCCAGTTCCGGAAGCTATACGAGCACATAAAGAACGACAAGTACCTGGTCGGCCAGCGCCTCGTCAACTACGACCATCGGCGACACAAACAACAGCAGCAGAGCACTCTCCCCGCCAACTGAGTGACGTCACAGCGATTACGTCACAACGACGACGTGACAAGGCGCGTGACACGACACATACGATCTCTGTAATTATCACCCTTCTTCTTATAAGCGAAACTTGTTTTTAAATAGGGATTTCTCATTGGCATTAACCTCGCTAAGTAGTCTTTTTTTTTTTCAACATTTTTCTCGATGATACGGGGGTAGGTCTAGACAAGCATTTGAATGCTTAAAGTATTTTTTTAAAGAACTTTAAGGCATTATAATGCTTGCCGAGCGATATGCTGATCTTAGTACCATAATATCACGGTACAAAGTTGTTTGAATTAGTCGATATCAACTACTATATCTTGTAAATAAAAATGTTTTAGTCACTAAACTTTTAGACCCACGTAATATTGGCATTCCTTGTATAGAAACGTTAGATCTCATAGCCACGCTATTTTATTGGAGCCAAGCTGAGTAAATAGCACACTGTGAATCGTCTTTTCACCGCCTATGTCACGATCCGGAATGTATACTAAGTTTAAGTATCGATATCTATTCGATTATTTTTTTGACTACTCTTAAAACATGTGGAACGTTTACCAAAAATGGCTAAAGACAACACTAAATGTTAAACAATGCGATACGATGAATTAATCGAATATATTTTTAGTCGATTAATAAATGTAATATGTCTCGAAAAATATCGATTTGAAATTGTAAAAGTAGAGCTAACATGGTCGCTGGTCGTCATTAGTCGACTAAAGTTTTTAGTCGTTTCACACATCGATCGTTCGCATTTATTTTAAGTCAATCGGCATGAAATTTTATTTTTATGTAAAAAAAAAGATTTTAAATATGTTAAAAGACGCGAAAGTGAGAGAATTGGAGTTTTTATCGTCTTGACACATTTTATCGCCACATGTAACTTTTTAATTGCAATTATAAGGGGAGCGGTTGTAGACTTACAATGCACAGTCAGGGAAGTTGATTGTTGAGATTGACACATTTGGTCAATTTGTCTTGTGATTTGAATTAACAGACGATTCCATAAGCAGTCAGTTTGCTAAACAATTAATTTCCCTGACTGTACATAATATGGAGAGCGATTTCTAAAAAAAACAGTTAGAAGTCCGATGGTTCAAGTAATAGTCCTAGTTTATCCTAACTACATTGTAATCTTGAACTGCACACGTTAAACAAACAGTTTTTTAGCAGATGAAAAAGAATGAACAATTTTGAAGTTATTTAATTACCCCGGAGTTTTACCAGATATTCTGTATTTCCTTAAGAACTTTCATACATTACTTATAGGACTACTTGCTATCGTTTTTCGAAAGCGCTTTCAAGCGACACACCCGCTTCCAAACTCGCAGCATTTTTTCTCTATAAGGCGCTTTACACCCACCACCCACATCTGGCAAGGCAGCGCGATTGTTAATGATAAACAAATATCAACATTCTGTTGCTTGGAATAAAGTCGAAAATAAATAACCTCTGTCTGCTTTTTACGTACTGTCAGGGTAAGGGAAGTTTATTTATTTTGAACCTTATTGCAGTGTAGCGTAAGGTTGATATTTTTTTGCTAGCCGTGCCAGATGTGTGCGGCTCTTAACATTGTGCAAGTAACTAAAGCACACCAGTGTATCAAATCACACATTTTCTTAGAATTATTTTACTTGTTACTATATAATAATTTATGGTCTTCAATTTTTTAAAGGCCTACATGTTAATTCGCCAATGTATATTATAATAATATAAAGTTATCATAAATGTTTCTGTTGTAATCATTCCCTTACTGTTAACTGATATCCAGGGCGTTGGTGATTAGTGTAAATTAGGGCATGCATCCGGTTTTCAAAAACCTTGAAAGAAAGAATATATATATACATATATATACCCGGTTCTTTCAAAGTATTTGTAGCACCGGGTGCAAGTAGTGTAAATGTTACTTGCACAGTTGGACAAGTTTTTGAAAACACTAGACTAATACCGTTGAAAAATTGAAGTTAAGGACTGAAAGGTGGAAGGGACACCGACGCTAAAACGGTTACCACGTAAATAAAATAATAATAAAGAACGTACCTACGCACGTATTCAGTACATCATTTTATCTCCCCACGTAGAAATTAAGTGGGGACTCTAGTCGGTATTTGAAAGTATTTGAAGGTATTTGAACAAACTATTGCCGTCGCGCTGCGCCCGACCAAGCCACCGTAAAGTGCGAAAGGGACAACTGCTATATCTATGCTTCTATTATTTTCTTTTTTGTTAAAAACTTATCTAATCTGTCTGATAGTCGTCTGAAATTGGCGGTAAAAACAGGCTTTTTTCGGGTTTTTGGATTGTCATAATTCTTTTACTGAATAAGTTTTGAAAAAAAAAAGGAAAAGATAGGGGCATGTATTAATAAGACGCTTTATCCACGAAGAAAACAGCGGATTATGTTTGTATGGAGAAATACCGACTAGAGTCCCTTAATCCCAGGTAATTTAAAAAAAAATCTGTTTCATTCATTTTGACCGTCTAAGACTAGTATTGTAGTTTCGTAGGAAACAGCTGTTCATTTTTTAATAACCGATGAAAAATTTCTGTGTTATTAAAAAAATGAAATGGCGATTTTTTTTTTAAATTGCCTACGAAACATTTCTACGGTGGGGTGTTCATAATGAAGTACTGAATACGTGTGGTAACAGCTTTAGCGTCGGTGTCCGTACCACCCAGTTTAGACGCATAGTTCCGTCATTGTAGCGATTGCACTGTTGTGATAAGGTTGTTACGCAGAACGGACAATTCAGTAATGAATGCGTAACAGAACCTTTTTTTGCCTATAGCAAGGATTACGAGAAAAGGCGACATAAGGAATGGGCATCTCCTACTGCACGCTGAAATCCAAAAGACATAGCTCTCGATGGAAGTTTATATTTCTACAACTATACAGATTTTAACATGCACCTAAAGCGGGTGAATGTGAGGTTGTCATATTCGGAAATAAAAGCTTGAAACTTGGATTTAACGCATAGGATTAATAAGAACCTCTGAATTTTATTCTTCAATAAGTTAGTTTGAGCTAGCCTTAGTAACTATCACATTTGGATCAACTTTCAATGCAATGTTACTATTTTCCATCATCATCATTCTCTTTCCCTTTTCCCAATTTATTTGGGGTCGGCGCATTTTGTTCTTCCACATTTCTCTATTACTCCTCATCTCCTTAGAAGCCATATCATCCTTCACACAGTCCCTCCATCGTTTATTTGAGCTTCCTCTACTCTTATAGCTTACATTCATGCTCAACATGTTCCTCACTACATGTTCCTCATTCCTCCGCATAACATGTCCATACCACGACAACCGATTACCACACAACTTTTCGGTCACCTGCAATGTTACTATTTGTATTGTTTTTATATAGCGTAGCACACTAAATAACGTAGTTGCCAGCTTTAAAAATAAGGATTTTTTTAATGTGGTAATAAAAGATAGTACAGTCACAGATTTTAAAATTGAAACACGTTATAGTTAAAGTAATTTTTTTAACTGCCAGTTCGAAAATGTGACTTTCGCCTTTTTCGCTCCCTGACCGTACTTTTTTACTATAGGAAAGGAGAGTGGCCGTTCGCCCTTTTAAAAGCATTTTAAATCTGGATAGAATGATTAGCGAGGGTGCCAAAACTCGTATTTTTATGTACAGTGTGACTAAAAGTTTCAGAAATGATGCCAGGGCCACTATTTTGCCTCTCGCTCACATGTAGTTAACGTGAGCGAGAGGCAAATAACCAATAGGAACAGAGTGTTCCTATACCTGGTTATTCTTCTTCCATTCTTAGTTACATCTTGAAAACCCGCTTTTCTTCCATTTATAATGTTACTCTTTAGCACACGTAGATATTTTAATGGTTTTTGAGCAAAACATTTTATAGCTAATCAATTCTGGCGAAAAGAGTTCGATATTAAAACTATTTCTTTTTTCTTTTCAAATTGAAATGGGGAACAGTCAGACAGTCGTGTAATTTTATAGTGTTACTCTATGAAAAAAATAATTGAGCTAAAATGTCTGCCTATAATTACGTAAAATGATTACAAAGCGAAGTTATTAGGTGGTGAAATAAGCAAAAAAAAAATATATAATTTTTATTTTAATTCCTCTAGTGTTAAGTAGTTTTATAAAAACATTATTTATTGTACACTGCTCAATCTTATATGTGTTTTATTCTTTTTAAAATAATTATTTTGTTTTGTTTTTAATACACCGGGGTCTATCCTTATTATTTCTTAAAAGGTTTAGTACTGTGTACAATTGTATCTATAGGTCTACAAAATCAACTATGTAGGTAGATGTAAAAATATAAAAAAAACTACTTAAAAAGTGGTTTTAATCGTTCACCCATGTTTTTTTATGTGGCAACTTTAATAATAATTTCTGCTTGGACCAGTCATTGGGATTAGACCTCCTTGGTAGTTTATGGTTCTGAATCAGAATCTGAATCTGAATCATAATCTGCATGATTTGTATTCAGATCCTAATCTCATCCTGATTTGTAGTTTATGATTCTGTCTTTCCTATTCCTTGGCTTTAAGTCTTATCACAATCTATTCCTTCTGTATGTAAATTGTAAAGATAAAATAATTTGACTGGGGATGTTACTTCAGTTATGGTGAAATAATATGAGTTAGATGACAGTAGATACAGGCAATAAGCAATTTGTAAACAAATAAAATGATTATTGAAATAGTTGTATTCTTTTAATAATAAACAGTCCACTTATATACCCCTTAAAATGAGAACTTATAAGTTGGTAGGTCAAAGATTTGAACGGAAAAAGAGCTGGATCGACAAGAACCCAGTTCGTAATTATTATTATCTAAACTAATATTATAAAGATGAAAGATTTGATTGTTTGTTTGTTTGCATTGAATAGGCTCCGAAACTACTGGTCCGATTTGAAAAATTCTTTCAGTGTTAGATAGCCCATTTATTGAGGAAGGCTATAGGCTATATATCATCACGCTACGACCAACAGGAGTGGAACAGCAATGAAAAATGTTGCGAAAACGGGGAAAATGTGACGCAAACGAAGTTGTGCCGGACAGCTTATATACAACACAGGTCAATAGTCATTATAATACTCGTGGATAGATAAAGTAGGGGAAAATTATTGCTTAGCAAATTGACTTTGTCCATAAATTGAAAATTCTAATCCCATCTTAACTGTCATTTGTTGTCAGTGTCATGTAGAATGGCTAACTGACGCATTGTGTCAATATTCTAGATTATTAATTTTTCTGACTGTAATGTAACTCTGACTAAATATGAAGCCGTTACTGAATATGAAGCCGTTACTGAACATGAAGCCGTTACTGAATATGAAGCCGTTTGGCGCAATTTACAAAGATGTTGCCATTAACCGAACTACTATAAACCCTATTGATATCGGCATCAGCTGCTCGGGTACCTACATTAATCTTTTGATTTATGGGTAGGCATAAATCCTTTGTAATGTTTTTCAACAAAGGCGCTCTATTTTGTACGAAGGGTGAAGACGATTTTTACAGTAGCATCACGATTACCGCGAAAATGGCGCTTCAGCAATGTTCGCAACGATTTAGAACATTTACATACAAAACAACTATGTGAGCAGTAGCTGTGAACATGTGATCGCAGCTTTACCCCGAAGCCAAGACTACAAATACTGTGCGATTAGAACGCGCGGCTTTTTAAAAAAAAAGAAACTGACATGATATTTTTGTAAAACCAGATTTAAATTTGTCAGAATTGGTAGACATACAACGAAAAATCCTAGTCTAATCCTAGGTTTATATTTCAAGAGGTTTGAGACTCACACCGGGTACCGACGACAACAAACTGTGATAAAAAAGCTACCTAGAGCTTCCAACGAGCCGCTGCGACGCGAATTGTGGAGCGTCGTTAGATACTTACGCGATGGAAATAAAATAGTAATGCTAAAAAAAAGAAAAAAAAAAACAAGCTTTTAATATGTGTATCGAATGATACCCACATATCATGCGAATGCATAAAAAATTACCAGTTCCCCATCTTTTTCAGTCCATCATATTGGATTTACAATCACGCCACTTACCTTATTCATCATCATCATCATCATTTCAGCCGAAAGACGTCCACTGCTGGACATAGGCCTCCCCCAAGTTTCGCCACATGGACATAACATGGGGGGTTTTGCCATAATCGCCACGCTTGGCAGGCGGGTTGGCGATCGCAGTACGGTTGTCACAAAACACAGAGAATGCTGCTGCCCATAATCTGGCAAGTCCCTTAGTCGGCTCTTACGACACCCACGGGAAGATATGGGATGGTGCTATTCTTTGCGTCCGACACCATACAAAGCTTACCTTATTATGCTCTGTCAACCAAACTTAACATGAGTGCAAAATTTCAGCTCATTCGGAAACGGGGAAGTACTTAGGTCTAATTCAACTTTCAAGATTTTTTTATATATTTACTGGTGAAGTTAATAGAGAAGCTGGCCAGAGAATGGGCAGCAGCGTTCTCTGTGCTTTTGCAAAACAACCGTACTGCGATCGCCAAACCCGCCTGTCAAGTGTGGCGATTATGGCAAAATACCCCTTGCGGTAGGCCTATGTCCAGCAGTGGACGTCTTTCGGCTGAAATGAATTATGAATGAATGAAGCTAATAAGTAGAAGCGGGTTAAAAAGAGACGCGGCTTCTCTTGGCACAATTCAAAGTCGCATCGCCCCAGGCCGGGGTGTTATGCGTAAAAACGCGGGAATCCTGCCGTCTAATCAAGTTTCCCCGACATATTGCGTTCTGTATCGCACACGCCTTGAATTCATATAAAGCCGACTTCTTATGTTTTATGCCAACGTTAAACCAGTCACGTCGGATATAAACTCATGCTGAGAATCGTTTGTTTTGTAATATGTTTTACTTGGAGGCTTGATGCGGTTTTGTTTGCTTCTTTGCAAACCAATATATTTACTATCTTATGTAGAAAGTACCATAATGACTGCCTTGTTGGTTTAGTGGTTGTAAGCGCGGCTGCTGAGCATGAAGTCCTAGGTTCGATTCCAGGGTCGGGTAAAGTGTTATTGGGTTTTTGACGTGACAACGTCTAATAAATCGATGAACGCACGGAAAATGATGACTCATTGTAACGTTACGCTCACTGTCGGAGCGAGAGCGCTGCACGAGCGAGCGAAAGGTACGATCGGCTTGAGCGTTCGACTTGCTATTTAAGTATAAAAGTATGCAATCATTTCATCAATGTTTTGTTGTGTACGTTGTCACGTTAAACGATCGTCCGTAAACCGACTTTACAGACAACCAATGTTTTTCCATCAGTAATTTCTCAGCACCAGTCACGGAGTCTGGATTTGTGCCCAGTTGATGGCAACAAGCTCGTCCCTTTTACATGGGATTTTAACATAACTGGCGAAATTTGGGTGTACAGACAGCGTCACTATGTGCTAACCCCTCTACAGTCCGGCCGAGTACGCCAGGGGGGTTACTACTTAATGACGCTGTCTGTACTATTAGGTACACCTCTGCCTTAGCCTTCGAGAATTACAGGCGTGATGTTATGTAGTATCATAATACGTGCATTTGATTTGATGATCATTCATAAGACCCCGGGCTCCTGCGCAGGCGAACTTCCATGAAGATTTCAACAGGACAAATAAACGGCGATAAGTCGTATGTCTATCTTGTTTTGGCAACGAAAGCGAGTGAGATAGACATACGACTTTCCGAATCGAAATCGAATCCGAGCGATGGGGAATACGGGGGCAGTTATAATATGGCGACCAGTTGCCCTTTATTTATTAAAGAGTTAGGTTTTCTTTAAAACCCCTATAAGAAAATGTTTTGTAAAGATTAGAATGCACAATCTGAGTTCAGATCATCTGATAGTAAACGTTGGAGAATCCTTTCAAAAAGTCCTGAAAGGTCTAGTGAAGCTTGCTTTTGTTTCAATGACAAGATCGCAATCCTTAAGTTCGAAGAATATTATAAAATACTGACCCGCGCAACTACGTCTGCGTCACATTTTCCCCGTTTCGCAATATTTTTCATTGCTGCTCCGCTCCTATAATGCGCCATCTATTGAATACTTACTCAATCCAGTCAACAGACACCGCCATCTGTTAGAATCGTTTGGAGGTAACAGATAATTTTGACTTAATTTGCAATAAAATAATATTGCAACTATAAATTGAGATTAAGTTATCCTATCTTTGAAGTTGGTCAAACTGCACACGGTGTGCAAATTTGATTAAAATCGGTTAAATAGTTTAGGAGTTCATCCCCAACAAACAACGTGACACGTAATTGATATATATATATAAGATTTACTGCCGGCTTCTCTGTCCCCTGATCATTATAATCTGGATCTCTTCAAAGTTCGATTGAATCGGTTCCTTCTAGTGAAGCGTGCTCCATCCTAGGCCGCATCATCGCCTCACATCAGGCGAGTTGCGTTGGGTAGGTAGGGTAGGTAGGGTAGGTAGGGTAGGTAGGGTAGGTAGGGTAGGTAGGGTAGGTAGGGTAGGTAGGGTAGGTAGGGTAGGTAGGGTAGGTAGGGTAGGTAGGGTAGGTAGGGTAGGTAGGGTAGGTAGGGTAGGTAGGGCAGGTAGGGTAGGTAGGGCAGGTAGGGTAGGTAGGGCAGGTAGGGTAGGTAGGGCAGGTAGGGTAGGTAGGGCAGGTAGGGTAGGTAGGGCAGGTAGGGTAGGTAGGGCAGGTAGGGTAGGTAGGGCAGGTAGGGTAGGTAGGGCAGGTAGGGTAGGTAGGGCAGGTAGGGTAGGTAGTAAAAAGGGCATTGCAACGCATGCCGCGTACAGCTAGTAGTATAATAAAAAAAACTTCTCGGATATCTAAAAAATCAGGACATACGGACGGAAACTTCTCATAAAGATATATAAGACATGTTCTAAATAATATTCATTCCATACAGTTGGTATTAATAATCGCAGTTCGTAACACAGGATCACGTCATCTGTTTTCATATTGGATCTTTTTACGGGCGGCTTAGCCTTCGGAGATATTAATATGAAGCATTTTCTTTACACAACAATCGCTTTTATTAAATTGATATAGGGTCGCTTGGATAGAAGTGGGTGAAATCAAGGAATGTGAATAGTCTTAAGCCTGAAAGCGAATGGCTCGTGAAGCAGGGAAGATTGAAGAAACGTTGGATAGATTGAAAGCGGTGCTTTGGCTACAAAGGTAGTGAATACCTATTATCTACTGCAATGACGTCTATCACCTGGACTGCCACGTTGATCACGAATTTCTCAGTAGCAGCCACGGAGTCTGGAATTGTGCCTGGTTAATGGCAATGGGCTCGACTCTCTTTTTTTTTTCTCTTGCCATCTGTTACGTGCGAACATTCAGCAAATGATTACGAATTTCGTGTTTTGTCTTGAAAGGCAGTCAGTCCAGCGACGTGCGCCCTATATTTGTCGTATTCCCTACAAGTCTCCAGGGGTTTTTCTTTTTAGTCTTTTGAATGATGAATTACTATTCATTAGGTGCGTATGTAGTATGTTCGGGTGATTGTCTAGTCTGATCCTGTACGATTTCATGGAGTGCTTAATCTCTTCTTGAACTGTTCTAACTTTGAGGAGGTCGTGGTGTAATGGATGGTCTGTTATGAACCGAGGAGCATTGGTTTTTATCCTTATTAAATGGGACTTAAAACATAACTGGCGGTCCCTTTGGGGGTTACAGGCGTGTTGGTATATTTATGTATCTATTATGTCTATATCGTTATGTCTAACAGTAGTAACGGATAGTCCGAAAGCCACACAACCGATTTTGCCAAATGTTCCCAAATTACCCAGTAGATAGGTTATTGGGTTTTTGAGGCTTTCGCTCCAGACTGGTATTTAGTTGCATACCTTAGCATGATTGACAGACTAGGCAGATAATATACAGATACCAACCCGTTACAGTTCTGTTAAAGTCAATCTTCTAATATATAAAATTCTCGTGTCGCGGTGTTTGTTACCTCCTCGTTTGTTCCTCAGAAACGGCGGACGATTTGTATGAAATTTTGTGTACATATCGGGTAGGTCTGAAAATCGGCCAACATCTATTTTTCATACTCCTGAAACCCATCAAAATTTCCACGCGAACGAAGTCGGGGGCAGCAGCTAGTCTAAACTAATATTATAAAGAGGAAAGATTTGTTTGTTTGTTTGCATTGAATAGGCTCCGAAATTACTGGGCCGATTTGAAAAATTCTTTCAGTGTTAGATAGCCCATTTATCTAGGAAGGCTATAGGCTATATATCATTACGCAACGACCAATAGGAGTGGAGCAGCAATGAAAAATGTTGCGAAAACGGGGAACATGTGACGCAAACGAAGTTGCGCCGGACGTCTAGTTTTAAAATAAAACCAAAATGTTTAATGGATTCTGTACATTGCAAATTCACGATTGGAAGTCAATTATGTTATAGGTATATAAAAAGGATCGAATGCCCGAGCGGTTTATGGTGGCTTAAAAGTAAAGGAAACGGAACATCAAAAGGTTCGAGGCTTGCAAATAAATCTCATGAGTTCTTTACGAGATTATTTTCCCGAGAAATCGGCGTTTTGCTTTAAGATTTCCTTTCCAAAATCTGGGATTATTTGAGGAATTCTTGGACGCACCTTAGGTGATTGAGTTTTATTTTTAGTGAAAGTCGTCTGAAATTGGAAAGCAGGAATCATTTACAAAAGTTAACAACATAAGTTTTTAAATTGACATGGTCACTTACTACTATCATTACTTAACACTAGTAACGGGATATTTACCATGTTTATTATTTATTTTGAGTTCCCGATATTTCGGCGCTGTGTAAACATGGTAAATATCCCATTACTAGTGTTATTGATAAGTTAACAACATTCTGTAGAAGAAGCGAAAATTAAATAATAACCTGTGTACTTACTAAAACCTGGCCAGTTAAACACCGACTTAAAAAATATTTATTTTTGGATTTTTTTAGTACTTATCAATGTTAGGTACTGCCTCGTTTGTCTAGTGGGTTCGGCAAAGTGTTCTTGGGTTTTCTAATCAGGAATTTCTTAGTAACAGCCATCAAGACATCTATTTGTCCCCGGTTGATGGAAATAGGCTCGCTCCCTATTACATGGGACTTTAGGTTAGGTTAGCTGGGCTGTTTCCGCACTTAGCCTATTTATTGGGCCATTGTACGTCTGAAAATCGTCTTGTAACTCCAACCATCCGAGGTCCTCCCAGAAAGCTAGCAGCCGTTTCAGGCTGCTGCAGGCTTCCGGGAGTGATGCCGGCGATTGAAGAGTCTGTGTCCGTTGATCTGCCACGCTTCTGTACTCCATGAGTACGTGCTGTGGTGTTTCATCTGCCTCCATGCATCCTGTGCACAGAAGGATGTCTGTCACACCTATGATAAATAGGTGTTTGTTTAGGGGACAGTGGCCTTTAAGTACATGGGACTTAAACACAAATGGTGAAATGAGGATGTAGGTTTCTACTATTAGTTCTGTATATCCCAGCCTACTCCATCGTAGGTTACAGGCGTGACAGATTATTTTGTACAACATAGCTTAGTATCTATGGGTGGAAGGATAGGTGCAAACTCAAACTTAACCCATTTATTTCAATAGGACCATTACTGGCACTTTTGAAAGTCAAAAAACAGAACAAAACGCAAAGCTACAGTCCTAGAGACAAGGCATAATAACTTACTGTAGTTGCCTATTCCAAAGCGTAGATCTCTATGGAGAACCATTCTTCTCCATACAGATCTTAAGAAACTCCAAGGAGACTCTTTTCAATCAATGCCTATACTTAATTAGTTTTCCCTCTCGAATTTAATACTAATTTCAGCCCCATATTTGTTTAAAACATTCCTTTCAACTTTATTGGTTTCTTCGAGCCTTCTGTTTCAGATATTGAAAACCGTATTTAGGCTATAAAGAGAGACCTATAGGTAACTTAGCTCAAATCTACACAGTGTTTATGTAAGGTATCTTACTCGTACCTACATGACGTATGGAATTTCATATACGAAGACCTTTGATATGGGTGATATTTAGAAACTAACTTCGCTAAACTCGACGCTTAAGTTCGTAGGTACATACCTACATAATTATCTCGGTTGGTTAGTTGGTATGTTACAGTAGTGGTAGATAGTTGGTAATCTATACAAATAAATAAAAATTAAGTCTAAACTAATATTATAAAGAGGAAAGATTTGATTGTTTGTTTGTTTGTTTGCATCGAATAGGCTCCGAAACTACTGGTCCGATTTGAAAAAAACCTTTCAGTGTTAGATAGCCCATTTATCGAGGAAGGCTATAGGCTATAATAATATATCATCACTCTACGACCAATAGGAGTGGAGCAGCAATGAAAAATGTTGCGAAAACGGGGAAAATGTGACGCAAACGAAGTTGCGCCGGACAGCTAGTATTTAATAAAATTGAGGAACTCGTGGCTAAATAATAACAGCCGCACGGGTCGATCTTTAAGGTTAAGCCGTGCTTGCTGAGGTTGGTCCGTGAATAGGTGACCATAATTACATATCGAGTTTCTTCCGTGCCTCGGAAAGCACCTTAAGCCGTTGGTCTCGTAGATCTTCGACAGTCGTTACGAGTAGTCCGAAGTCAAAATTCTGACATCCAGTCTTACCAAGGGTTAAGGGGTAAACTCAGTTACTGGGTTGTGGAGGTCAGATAGGCAGTCGCTTTATGTAAAATACGGGTACTCAGCTGCATCCGGTTAGGCTGGAAGCCGACCCCGAGATATTTTGGGAAAAGGCTTGGCATATGATGAAGTATTTGTTTGTAATTTCAAAATAACAGCGTTTTACTGAATGCTTATGTAAGCATATACGGTACTTATTACAAATCAAAACATTTATTTATTTTGCAAACATTGTCAAAGTTACATAGATGTTCGATTATAATAAGGTTCTTCATATTTTACCGTCACATGGGCATGTAAATATTAGGTGTGCAATTTAAATTTAAAATAAGAAGCGTGGCATAGGAATCCATAATAATATTATAAATGCGAAAGTCACTCTGTTTGTTTGTTACCTTTTCAAGACTAAACAGCTGATCTAATGAAATTTGGCAAGAAGATAGATTTCAACCTGGGGAAGGACATAGGCTATATATCATCACGCTACGACCAATAGGAGCGGAGCAGCAATGAGAAATGTTGCGAAAACGGGGAAAATGTGACGCAGACAAAGTTGTGCGGGACAGCTAGTTACAATATAAATTGTCATTAAATTAGTGTTATAAAAATAAAAATGTCAACCAGGTCAAAGTTATAAAACAAATGCTATGAATAATGTCGACCGGAATAAAATGATGTCAACAATATGTCAATTTGAGTAACAGTAGGTATATTATAAAACAGCCAATAACAGTGAGTGTACCACTAAACGCCGACAGACACTACGCCGACAGACCGAACACCGACAAGACTTTATTTCGACGGGACTTTTCTTCGACGGGACTTTTCTTCGATGGGTATCGTATAGCGTAGCAGTAAGTACTCTATATCAATCGAATAAGGTTCGAACCTACGACTTATTGCTCGTAAGTCGGGGCTGCCACCACTGGGCCACCGCTGCTGTAACATTAGGTACTCTATTATGTACAAAAAGAATCAATTTTTAAATATTTTGTCTGTCTGTATGAGGGTCCGGCTATTCTTTGAAATGGGTGGGCCGGGACTTTTCCTGGCAGATAGTTGGTGTTATAAGGAGTAACGTAAGCTTCTTTTATGTTAGAAAAAAGTTTAGAGTATCGTGCAAAAAAAAATGGAGTAGGTATTATTTTTATAAATAATTACACGAGAACAAAGGTCGCGGGCGATAGCTAGGTAAAATTTCTACAATGATACCACCGTACCTAACAAACGATAAAACTAAATATTTTATGGCTGGCTCGTGAAGCAACCAATATAAGAATTTATTTAAAAATATTTAGCTTTCTAGAGGTGGAACTACTGGCAAATCTTCGCAGAACCCCATCTGTCAGTCCACCGCTGGACATAGGCCCACTTGCCCCCGTATTCACAAACCCGTTCGATTCGATGTCTGAATGCACGCCATTTAGCTCTATCTTCAACCCTTGGTATCCAGCTGTAATCCTACCGGCCAGGGTTGCAATAATCGTAGCTAAGTCATAAGTCATTTATTTCGAAACAATTTACATTGTGTAGAAATTTTGTAAAATTAAATAAAAACAGTACAATTAAAACATTACAATCGAAAACATTCAATAAAAATAGTAACGATTAATAATTAGCATATGTATATGTAAAATAACAAATTCTAAACGTATTATAATCCACATTCAATTTAAAATAACTAATATACAATAGAACAAAAGATCAGAAAAAAAAGGTAAAACGAAACGAAAATTAAATTATTGTTATACGATATGTCATCTTCTTTAAATATTGCAAAAAAAAAAAAAACTTAGAATGTCAACCACCCAGCCACCCAGTCCACCCAGTCCGAAGTTAAAAAGTTACTTTACTGGTACATATGTTCTTATGGTCTAATATAGTATGTGTATTAACTACAGTCTTATTTTCTAAGCCTGGTTTGACACAATTTCGTACTTAAACGATTACGAACGGATCAAAATAATGGATCGTCATGAAAAAAAAAACATGTCGAAAAAAGGCTGAAATATCCTAAGTAAATAAGCAAGCGCTGACCCATTTAGTTGAAAAGTGTTAATCTAAAAGGATCTCAGTTTAGTCCATTAGAGGCGACGGGCGGTCGGCGTCGTCAGTCGATCGCTGGTAACACCAAACTGACCTTGTTTTCAGGATAATCCTGCTTTGAATCCAAGATGACTTGATTGACCTACTGAGTGAAACTGATTAAAAAGAATGGAAAAAAATAATAAGATTGAGAATAGTTAGAGACATTCACACATTTGTGCCGTTTATGAGCTACCAGGGAAGCCGCAAGTGCGAAGGGGCTAAGGCCAAACTTCTCTACGAGTATTTTCAACGTACAAGTACAGTATACTTGGTTGACGTATTCGTGAAGGGTCCGTTTACACCTTGTATACATGCTGTAGTCTTACATCCACTGCGTGACCTATGAAAAGCTGTTTTTACAGTTTATTGTAAGCACAGAACTCTTACCGACAATAAACCTCACACATGCATATTGTTTCAGTAAACATTTAGCAGTATTTATTTTTTATTCTCCTTTATTGGCCAACCAGCAATTGTTTACCTACACTGTGACAATTTATAGTAACTATCTACCATAAAACTATATACTGAAAAGTTCTGGAATGGCGACTGCGAACCGGACGACGATGCGTTGGCCTCCCACTAGGTGGACCGATGACCTGGTGAAGGTTGCGGGGATCCGCTGGATGCGAGGCGCACGGGACCGGTCAATGTGGCGTCAGTTAGGGGAGGCCTATGTCCAGCAGTGGACGTCTTTCGGCTGAAATGATGATGATACCATAATCTAAGGTTAGTGTAACAATTTTTTACAGCTTAGCACCGCATGCCCCATAAACATAATTTTAGTGTGCCTCAAGCACTGTACTATAATGTTAAAATTAATATCTAAATTACTAAAACTTAACAATTTTAAATTAGTATTCTGTGTACATTTTAATGAACCAACCAGTATTAAGTATACCTCATATATTCCATCCCTACATCCCACCGAGATCGCTAGATTTGCTAGCTACCACACTGTGATCAAAATAAGGAGAATGACACGTAAAATGGTACACATGGTGCCCCTACATCTCAGCGCTGAATTGAGTTATACGGATTTGCAGCAGGCAACCCTTTTAATGCGTACTACCATACATAGCTAACTACACTTGTATATACAAAATAAAAGACTAATAGGTAAGTATCCAAGCATTACAATCTTATATATAAAATTCTCATCTCACAATGTTAGTTACCATACTCCTCCGAAACGGCTGAACCGATTTGTATGAAATTTTGTGTGCATATCGGGTAGGTCTGAGAATCGGCAAACATTTATTTTTCATAACCCTAAAACCCATCAAAATTTCCAAGCGAACGAAGTCGTGGGCTGCAGCTAGTAATTTTTAAGATTACCATAGGCAGGTATCCACTTAATCTTACGTGAACCTACTAGATATACGTACCGATGCACGATGTACAGACGCCAGGATATCAAGCTACCCAAAACTGTCAAATTTTCCCAATCAAACTTGAACCTAATTCTTTAAGGATAAAGATGAAAATCTATTAAAGAAATTTGACAGATTGTTGTAGGTCGCTGTGCGTGTCTGTACATTCCAAGAACCTAATAGTCTTCGATCAATAATAGAACTATTATTGATATTGTATGTAGAGTGTACTATTATTGATCGAAGCTAATAGTATGTTCTTTGTGCTTATGCACGACTATTAGGGTACTGAATTTCTATGGAACATTTTCTTTCTCTCCTTAAGATTCCCTCTACATTCTGATTACGTACTTATGTAAAGAAGCTTAGCCTGTTCTCAGTGAGGTAACCGCAAATAAATTGCTCTCAAAGCTTATATTAATACTCATAAACTGTGAGACGGTAGACTTCCCTTTGTTAGCTTTTGTAATCTACCCTCCAACATGTACCAACCGTCGTAGTTTCCTATCTAGATATTTATGTTAGTGGCTAGATTTACGAGAATATATGCACATATGTTCGCATAAATATTTCTATCTAAAGTTTATGATACTTCCTCTGCTAGCTGTATGAAAGTCTTTGCTACACAGGAAAAGCCGCAAGGAACTATTTCAGGCAAATCATGATGCTAAAATATTGCTTTGATTTTTTAAAGCTCTCTTTTACAGAAATATAAAACTTAAATTTACATTATCGGAGGCTACAGCAGTCGGCAGCGGCGACATTATATTAACGTATTATATTTGAAAATAACGGCAAGTGACAATGCCGCTGCGGTTTTAATTTCAAACGCTGCTTCACAACTTTGACAGCTGCGTCATTTCTATTTTGTAATTTTGCCGCTTGAAACAGTGGTAGGCGGTGATTTCGCCATCTATGGAAGCGTTACAGTGAAATCAGCAAGTAGCGTGTTCATCCTGACTCCTGAGCAGTTCTAGACGAAAAAAAAAAGAAAGCACTAAACCCTCCTTTTGGGCTTAGCCGCAGTCTGGTAAAAACAAGTAGTAGCTGGGAAAGAAGATCATAAAAGTGTTGAGACACTTACGTACATCTTGTGTGTACTTAGCTCTAA
Organism: Cerastis rubricosa; assembly: GCA_949152445.1. Classification (NCBI taxonomy): domain Eukaryota; kingdom Metazoa; phylum Arthropoda; class Insecta; order Lepidoptera; family Noctuidae; genus Cerastis; species Cerastis rubricosa. The sequence continues at coordinate 6,579,956 of OX424542.1, read as the reverse complement.
CGGAGTCCAAACAAATTGAAAGTTAAACCGACTTCAAACGTACTCAACGCAACGTGCCGACATATTTCGGCAAAGAGCCCTAAAATGTCACTTCACTTCTTAATTTAAAATAGTGTAATTAATCATCGCTTGTCGAAATGGTGAAGGAAAACCGGCATGTCCTAGAACTAAAAATTCGAAGACATTTGACATCTACCAACCCGTACTGGGCCCGGGTGGTGGATTAAAGCCCACTCCCTCTCAATGAGAAGAGGCCGGTATCCCAGCAGTGGGAACATTATAGGCTGATGATGATGAGATACCAGCTTTTGCCTGAGTCTTCACCTGCGTTAAGCTCGTAAATGATCCCACGGGAAAGTTCTTTCGAGATACAAAGTATCCTATGACGTGACCCTGGTCATGTCGTTACACCGTAAAGACGTGAAAACGTAAAAGACAGACAGAGTTACTTTCTTATTTTGAATACTAGTTAATGCTCGCGGCTTCGTCCGCGCGGAGTTCGGTGATTGTCCCACGCGAGTTCGTACTACTGGGATAAAGATCCTATGTATAAATCCAGCTTAAACTTTGACGTTACCTACTTACTAATTTGAAATTATGACAGTTTACAGGGTTTTATATTGAATCTATGACATTGTTTAATGTATAAATTTGAAATTTTATATTTTTTTTTTTTAGGCTATCAATATTGAATGTATGTCATTGTTTAATATGTTAATTTGAATTTATGAAATTGTATTTGATAAATTTTGGCATGCCTGAATTGGTACAACACAGTGGACTGCGCATTCACTTGACATCAGGAAATGTATTATTATGTAGGTACTGTGTTGTGTAATAAACTTTTGAATTTGAATTTGTTATCCAAAAAACAAACTATGTGTGTGCCAAAAAACGTCGAAATCGGTTGGGTATTTTTCATGAAAGAGATCCTCACAAACTTTCGCATTTGTAATAGTAGTGTGCTTTGAATGCTTCAACATTAAAAACAGATTTTTGCAGGAAAAATAACTAATAACTAGAAACATAAATGTTCAAATAACAAGAGTATTCCACAGACACAGCTGGCATATCACCTAATATCGTAGACGTCATATTAATGATGTATGCTAATTATTTAATATCGCAAATGGGTCCATCGACTGTCCTGAACTTGTCTCGAAATTAACTAATCAAATGGGACTGCGACAGCGACCACTTCTACATACACCTTAAGCAAACACTAAGTATAGGCGTAATGCATACTTTCAGAGAGCCAGTCGCAGTTTCAACGAAATTTCTTGTGAACCTGGCATTGATCTATTCTGCACCAATGCTAGCACAGTAAGGAAATTGTTAGCAAAGCCATTTTTTGTTCAAGAGACACCTAACTACACTTGAACCGTTTATTGTTTATATTATATTATCATAAAATAAAATGAACCAACTTTGAGGAAGTAACGGAAACTAGTATTAAGTAGTATTAAAAGGATCAATTTTGTATTTATCTGTGGAAGCTTGTAATTAGCAATTTAGTTATATATTTTTGGTATTATAATGTTATTAGTCTGTAAGCTTTCCAAAAATCTAAAAAATAAAATAAAATTAACACACTACATAAGATTTCGAAAAATCATAAAAATTAAATAAGATATGAGTCTACATAACAATATTTTATAATTTGTCTTTACTGTAGCCAGGCAATGAGTCAAAAACCTGTTGCTACTCGGTTTTAGTAATAATTTATTATTTTATTCTTCTTAGATTTTGTAATAATAACTCTCTATTTGGACTGCCTCGTGGGTCTAGTGGTCACAAGCGCGACTGCTGAGCATGTAGTCCTGGGTTCGATTCCCAGATAGCGCAAAGTGTTATTGGGTTTTTCCATGAGGCATTTCTCAATAGCACCTACGGATTCTGGATCTGTGCCGGTTGATGGCAATAAGCACGCCCCTATAACATGGGACTTAAACATAACTGGCGAAATGTGGGTGTACTAATGGCTACACTTCTGCCTAACCCTTCAGGGATTTCATGCGTGATGTTGTGTGTCATAAACTAGCTGGTTGTAGTAATAATGTCCGTCAGGAATTGTCAATTATTCCAATTTGTTTTGGTTTTCGCATAATGTTTCCAATAGCCGCAATAAATATACCGATTTTTTTTTAACACATTCATAAAATTTAGCACCGAAATTGCTATTTTCCAATAAATTTGTTGTTAAGGCTCTTTATTAAAATACATGTCTAAAAGGAATTTGATTAATATATTTATGATGGCAATTTAATGAAACATTTTAGGTGCCCCAAAATCCGAAGTAAGTACATTGCGATCCCTATAAATACTTGTCAAGTTATTGATTAAGGATAAGCTGAAAATTATTGACATTTTATACGTGAACTGGATTCCAGCGCGTCTTCAGCTATTGATCTTATTGTTGAATTTCAGTCCTCTAGTATATAAAGTACAGGTGTTATACTGGAGGTCTGAAAGTTGAAGTATTTGCGCTTTGTGTTTCTCTGAAAACTAGGGATTACCTACTAGACTTATTTTTAAGAGATGGAACCCTCCATCTCTGTTGTGGTGCAGCTTGGGAGAGGCCTATGTCCAGCGGTGGACTGCGACAAGCTTGATTACAATCGCTGAATAACTCATGGTTCTTTTGAAACTTGATAGAATTTATTGTGTACAATAATAGTTGCAATAGGCCTAGTAGTGTGTGTTCCGGTACTAAGACTACTGCAACTACTTTCGCTACTAGCTTTGGTACTAAAACGATTGCCTGGACTCTGAGGGTTGAAACGTTAGAGTCGCGCCACAACATCAACTTTAAGTCGTTCGTGGTACGAGTTCCAAACCAACATTTGCAGACCTTTTTAAAAGAGGACTTTTGGCCGAAAGTTGTCGTATATCGACGTTTCCGAGGACGGTTACGCGACGCCACGCAGCGAAACACGACGCCGACAACGTTACGTGTATACTTAATACTTATAGTTTATAAGGTTTTAATATGTGTTAGTTTATTTTTGTGTAACATAATTTTATGTATTACTAGATATCCCTCGCAACTTCGTCTGCGTCACATTTTCCCCGTTTTCGCACCATTTTTCATTGCTGCTCCGCTCCTATTGGTCATAGCGTGATGATATATAGCCTATGTCCTTCCGCAGGTTGAAATCTACCTTCTTGCCAAATTTCATTAAGCTCCGATCAGCCGTTTAGTCGTGAAAAGGTAAAAAACAAACAGAGTGACTTTCGCATTTATAATATTATAAGTATGGAAGTATGGATATCTATGGGCCTCAGTTGCCTGATAATATATTTTTTAATATTATTATAGCAACTTTCCTTGGTAATGAGAAAGTTGAGTTGTAGAAAACCAAGATATTTGTAAATGCAATATTTTTGCGCAATACGGACTAAAATGTGTGCGTACTATAGGTACACCTCTGCTCATCCCCTTGAGGGTTACAGGCGTCATGTTATGTTTTTTTGCGTATCGCCTTTTCTCGGGACTTGAGGTACCCATAAAACGGCTCTGGAGACTCGGGAGGTTGACAACACACGTAGTACTTACATGTTACCGTGTAGCGCACGTGTTTGGGGAAGTGACTTTGTTTCCCCCGGAGACAAGGCAAACGCGTTGGTAACTTGGGGCTTCCGGGGTTCTGAAGATCCCTAAGACCGTCTAATTGCGTGAAGACAAACACATCGTGGTTTAAACTTCGATCCTACTGAGACCCAAATGTTAACGACAAAATCATGAATAATTTCAGACGAAATCTTGCAGACAACTGAGACAACGCATAAAGTAGGTACTGAACTTCTTTTAAGTTTGTAAAATCAATTTGCATCATCCACTGCCAGATAAAAGATGCCTTTAAATTTGTTCAATTCAGGGAAACTTTTGTAGCGACCTACAAAAAAGAAAACAACTTACAACAAAAAGTGCTACAGCGCCATCTATGAGAAAACAGAAGAACTAATATGGTCTGAATCTCGCAAGCAAAGTTTACATCAACTTAAGAGAATTTAAAAACCCGAAAACAACTGTCGGGCAGTTGTCCGCCAGACATAACACCTGTCTGGTCGGAGGATCCTCCCTTTGGTCGTTTGGGGATGAGGAACTTTACACACTGTTCCTCATACCCCTAAACTTTCTTAAAATTAAATAATACCCGGTCCATCACCGTCCCACTTCACGGCAAAGGCGTTTTCTTTTACAGAAAAGATATTATGAGCATTGATTACTACGCTTGCTTGAGAGGAGCTCGTGGCTAAATAATAACAGCCGTTCGATTCGATCTTTAGGTAAAGCTGTGCTAACCTAGGTTAGTGGATGCGTGACCACCCATTATATATCGAGTTTCCTACGTGCATTTGTAGGTTCTGGATGTCATTTGTAGATCCTTGACAGTCGTTACAGAAAATCAGTGGCTCGAACGTCTGAGAACCAGTCTTACCAAGGGGTCAAGTCTTACCAACCATCATATTACGCTGGACTAACTAGGTTGTGGAAGTCAGATTGGCAGTCGCTTCATGTAAAATACTGGTACTCAGCTGAATCCGGTCAGACTTTAAGCTGACCATAACACAGTTGGGAAAAGGCTAGGCAGATAATTTTCACCACGCTTGCCTAAAACGTTCTCGAAGTCTTCCAAATATAAAAATAATCTTCACTGTAAATGAACCTATAACAAATCCTCTTCACTTTAAATTAAGAACACATTCCAACAATTAACGAAACAATCTACCGCCGTACTTCTTCGTTTATTCCTAGACTCAATAACGTCGAGTCGGTTTACCGGTACGCTGGAAGTGTCTGTGAAGTAATTCCACTACGCACACCTGAGACGCCTCATCTAGATAAATCGTTTTGGAAGCCGGGCGTCATTCTAGTCTGCGGTAGAACTACTCTTGTGAGTGTTTGTAATAGTTTTTTTTTTCTTTTATTTTTTTTTCTAGTGGTGTAGTCGTGTTTGCCAGTTAATATCGAATCAAAGAGATTTAAGTTACCTACTGTTATTAGAGAGGCCATCTGAAAATAATTTATGTAAACTTTCCTTTTTTGACGTGATAACGTCTACAAAATCGATGAACGCCGGCTGCACTCACGAAAAAGGATGACTCATTGTAACGTTACGCTCATTGTAACGTTACGATCGGAGCGAGAGAGCTGCACTAGCGAGCGAAATGTTGTCACGTTAAACTATCGTCGGTAAACCGACTTTACAGACAACCATTTTTTTTTAAACAAGCTTCTATTACTTTAAAAAATAGGTTTATCTATTAACATTGAACGCGTGTACATAGCTTCATGTCCGTGCTATTAACCGTTGAGGAATTCTGTCGTGAGGAGCCGACCCTGGCGGCAGGATCAAGTCTGTCGTATTTAATGTATTGTCACCAAAACAAAAGGTGTGCAAAATTTTTGCTCAGGCAGATGCGAGGAACCGGTTTGAAATTCAGTTGCAAGATTTGAACATTACTTAGCTACCTAACCAACCAACTAACTAACAACGCAAGTTTAATAAAAGCTTATAAAATATCATGTGTCAGTTCTATGCTATATCCCTGTTAGAAAGCAAGATTAGTTAATGGTCTAACTGAACTGGTAGGGGTACCATCGTGGTATCATTTACCCCTGATATGGATTAGAAAGAATAAAAACCTTACAACAAAAATGTAATTAAATATTTATGTTATTTTCCTGTGTTGCCTCCTGCGTGTACAAAAATACCATATTATTTTTGCTGTAGACCTAGCTTATCTGTTTTCTCAAAGGCTCTCATTAAAATCAGAAATTTGTTGTTAAAAAAAAAAAAAAAACATGAACGTCTCAAGGTATATTTTTGTGATCAATTTCAGATCGTATTACTGCATTGTAAGATTTTAAAATTCTGAAAAAATAGCAGTAGCGCAATATAGAAAGAAAACGAAAAAAACAGAACGCGTATTTTCCGCGTAATCCAATATACGTAGTTCACGTAGTTCCTCCAATAAGCCACAGATTTCTATGAAATCTTATACAGAGCATACGTGGAAAGAAATACCAAAATATTTTTAGTATACAGATTTTATGGAAGTAGGCCGAAGTTTTTGAGGGCACGTGCTATTTCAAGAGGCTCTAAATTTGTTGTTTCTTTGTATACGGTCCCCTTTTTGTTACGTCGAAGAGTGCATCCATTCATTCCGTATTCATCCACTTTTGTACTGTTATGTTTGCTCTGGGTAAAAGTGTTAAAATATGAATATGAATATGAAATATGCAAGTATTTAAAAAAAAAAAATTGGTCTGGTCTCATCAGCCTTGTTGTTTTTCTGTTAGAACAATACATGTATAGTAAAATAAATATGATTTTATTTGTAAGTAACGGCATTTCCCTTGAAAAAAAAACAGGACATTTATTGTTTTCTTAGACGTAATTTAATCAAATGATAAAGATAACAACATATTCAAACATAACGTCTGTAGTCCCCGAAGTGTTAGGCAGAGGTGTATCTAGTCCCATGTAATAGGGATCGAGCCTATTGCCATTAACCGGGCACAAATCTAAACTCCGTGGGCTATGAAAAAATCCTGATGGAAAAGCCCAAAAACACTTTGTTCGACCTGGGAATCGTACCTAGGAAGTTATGCTCAACAGTCCGCGTAAGACCACTAGACCAACTAACGTAATTGTATAAGAAAACATATAGCCAAAACCAAAGTTTCATCTGCAAGGACTCAGGCCTCCTCTCTTTGTGAAAGGGATCGTATCAAGCACAATCAGAATGCCAAATGCTCCGTACCTAAGCTATGAAAGTCTACTCCATAACATTTGAATTTCTTCCTTATGTTCCTGATTTATGGTGCTTAATACAAATTGGTGATTTTGGAAATAAATAGGATGTCATTTGTGGAGCAAAAATAATGTGTGTTCCACACGCATTTAAACAATTCTTTACAGATATAGAGCAGGACAAAGCAGACTGGCAATATATATATTTTTTTTGATTGGTAGTAAATTAAGTCAAAGTTTATTATTTTTTGTAAATCATTATTAAAGAAGAGCTTAGTGACCAAGTCACATCCTCAGGCGACGCAATATCCAAGCTACTTGCGTCAAGCAACACCTACGAGTGTCGCTTGTTTTTTACGTGTAAGTACCGAGGCGCCGCGGTAATTCGTTTTTATACACCGTGGCATTTTAATCGTCTTACAACGGCAGCCCACTTCATGTATCCAATGATTAGTAAACATTCATAATAAAAAAAAACATATTTATGAACATTTGAATAATTAAAAAAATGAAAATATTATTTATTATTATGACGCATGACGTAGTTTGAAACACCCTGTTATGAGCGCGGTCCGAGCATTGCGTTCCAAAGGCGGCACGGACTGAAGCGGCGGCATCTTTAACAGAGTTCATTCCCCCTATTGCAAAAATGTGTTATTTATTTTTCTTAGTACCTATTATGTTAATTAATGGTAAAAAAAAAAAAATCGTGTCTGGAGGTATTTTATGTCGGATACATTGAGTGGACCACCTTTGTAAGACGATTAAAATGCCACGGTGTATAATTACAATAATTAACATAGAAACAGAAAACAAAAGTAATATATACAGTTGACAACGTTTAATGGTGTAAATTAAGTAAAACTAAAACTAACAGGGAACAGTGGACACTGTTGCATACTTTCTCTCACAGAACGCCAGATATATACGCATTAATGTACTCCATTCATCTGCCAACACATTACACTCAGGGTTGGCTGGCAGTCAGAAGGTCGTTGATCGTCATAAGAGTACGACACACAAGAGATTCAGCTCTGGCGACAGATTTGGATGACGGTGAGGCGAACAGATTGTGCCGTCGTTTCTGACGGTGTCCAATGTATTTGTCGGGCACAAATAGCCGGCAGAAAAGGCTGTGGAGTTCTGGGCAGCCGATTTAGTCCCCGTAGGATTTTACGCGCTACCGTGAGCTGACCGGAGCTTCGAGGATCCGGTCCAAATTCACCTGGTAGCAAAAGTAACATTGCCTATTATACACACATACAATCAGTGGGTTATATAACGGAAAAAACGTGGCATTGAATTACAGTGCTACGAATCGGTAATTTTTTTCCCAATGGGTAACAGTGTAACACAAAATGGTGTAACTCAACGGGGACAAACGATCCATATTAGGTACGTTTAAATTTGCACATGTTATACGGATCGTCAACAGGCACTTTCAACAGATTTATGTTTAAATGAAAAATGAAAGCTGTCTTTTGTTACCTTTAACGCAATTAATTTTGTAACAGCTTGACTTTAAAAGTAATTAGTAATTTAACTTCCAATTAGGCAAGACAATTACTTTCTGAACAAAACATTTTATCAAAGAAAATAAAAAAATGCATAAGCCATCTCGAGTAGGCCTGGCGTACTAATTTCGTTTTAAATTCACAAAACGCGTCCCTGTCACAGTATTTTAATTAAACTTGAGTTTTATTTGTTAATTAATTCCTTGTTCTCCGAATTTTTGGGTTATAAGTCGGTTTTGGAGTTGACTTACGTATTAACTGCTTGGGTTTGTGGGAATAAGGCTGTTTTTCTATAAATTGGATTCAGACTAACGCATTATTCGGCGCGTATAAGCTCGTTTCGGATAAGACAGTGGTTGTGAAAATTTTCGTTGCTTGGCTATCGTATCAATAGCACTAACTTTGTAATTAACTAGTAGTAATGACTACTAATAACAACTTAGGCTAAGGACGAATTACTAGCCATCGACACATAGAATAAGGACTACTGCTGAAGACTATCGGAATAAGAGTTGCACGACATCTAGTAGTACGGAATCGGCAGGGAAAAGTGCGATTCAATGCTGATAGGTAGGTAGGATGAGGTTCAACCCTAAGAATTAATGCTAAGGACTATCTTAGGCAACTAATTATACGATTACATATTTTTTCAGTTTTGGATAGTAAAAACACGATTTCGTTGTATCGTATGAGCTAGCCTTTAGGTTTATCGAACTTTTGGCTATCGGAAAGTTTCGAGACAGTTCGAATTTTGTTTTTAAACTTTCAGACTGGAATTGTAACTTTTATTTCAGAGATAAATTGGGTTGAATTAGCGTTTTTTATTCTTGCATATGTTGGAATAAAACTTGTTCCTACGTATTCATTTTTATAATTTTCTATAGCAATAACTACCTCCTACTACTATCTATCTAGGTAACAAGCTCTTGGCCAGGTATTCGCAAAAGGGAAACACGACTTTAAAAAAAAAAAAAAAGATAAAATGTTGCCCTACACTACAATTTTCCCCTGCATCGTGGAAGCGTTTGTAACAAACGTTTAAACTAACATACACAAACAGCCAGACGAGGAACAACTACCTGTAGGCCATAAAGATGTTTGTTTCTTGCGGCAATAGAACCCCGCGACACGCAATCATTCAGTCACAGCACCAACTGTGACTTGCGACTGCAGATAAAGCAAGTGAAAGAGTTTGTTTATGTCACGAGGAGTCATAAGTGAGGCGATGGTACTCTTCTCCTTTGTCCTCACCTCTCCCCGTTCCGCAGGATTGTCTTAATCTTTCTTTTTATAAACTAAAGTAAGGCTTCCTTTAATATTTTACAGCACCCATCATCTTTTTTACTACCAAAACCTCTATTTTCTAATATATAATATACACAAATATTCCTATAAACTATCACACACAATGTCTTTCTCAAATATGCCCAAACGCATATTTTATCTCCTCAATAACGTCACTTTTATGAGAAACTTTTCTTCTATATTACGTGTGACAAATGGGATCGTAAGCTATAGTTCCCTAATATTAATTGTATGGGGTGATGGGGGCGCAACAGATATCTGTTGCTAACGGGGTGGCCAGCATGTCGAATTTTACCACGAAATTGGGAAGATGTAGTGTTGATCACTTCTTTTTTTACAATAGGCAAAAACTAAATTGTAAACAAATGTTATAAGTTAAGTTTTTGAACTAAGAAAAAAAGTTATGTATTTTTTTTTAGTTTTATTAATCGCATTTAATATTATTAAAATATTCAAATGTCTGATAATAAGAATGTAAAGGAAAAATCTACTTATTTGCAAATCGGACAGCAAGTTCGAGAACAGCATGCAAAGTAGCGAATTTTCTAATACAAACCCACTCACATATTCTCAGTTTTAATAAAAAGCCTTGGCGAAGAAAATTTCAATATTATAAGAAACCACATTCTGTTCATTAATTCCCAAAAGTCATAAGCAAACTTTTTCAGACCATCGCTATGACGCAGCTGGGCAAAATGTTCTCCTTACTATATTATTCAGATGTTAGCAAGTTATCGGGTAATTTGAATCGCATCTGGCATCCCCAGAGCGGTTGAGAGCCAGTGTTGGGCGAGAATCGCGCGCGAACACCCGCGTAGGTCTACGGCGTAGCGCTACGAACTCGCTGTGGCTACGAGATTTATTTTTGTGCTACGATCCGTATGTAGTGAATGTTCCTGTTTTTCTTTGACAATTTTTTTTTAAGTTGTTCTAGTGCAGTGAATGGTTATTAAAACTGACAGTTAAAATACATTTTTAGTGCTGTTGGTCTTTTATGACTATATTGTATCGAGTGTAGAAGTAATTTGGGCCATGTTTTATGTATTATTTTAGTACCGGTACATCTGTTTTAGGCTTTTATAAGCACTTTTGTTGTTGAATGAAAACTTTGCTGGTAATTTTTTCATTTACTTTACGCTGCAAATACAGGACGATAAACAATCTAGCTAAACAAAAAGCTCGCGTGATACTCAAGTTTATTAATATTCCTTACATGCAAGTTCGTTACCGTATATTGTAATCAAGACATGGTATTAAATAGTAAATCTTTCCCAAGAGTATGGCGAATACACCATGAATATCCTATAAAAGTCTTAAATCAAAGTCACCAAGATATTCGGAGACGGTAAAAGAGATATAAAAATTCTATAGTAGCGTGGTGCTTGGTAAAGAAAACTTCCTACTGCCTTAAAGGTATCGTAAAAGGTAAGGAAATACGGCAAAATTCTGGCTTACTATAAATATCAACCCTTTGTATTTATCAACACGTTTCTTGTGTTTATGTTAATTTGAGACTCGTAGTGCATTTATTTTATTTCTTGATTTAATTAACATTATAACAGAATTAAAATAAAAGTAGTCTTTACTGTTTTATTAGGGTCAGCACATTTTTTTAACATCACATATATAAAGAGCAGCGGTGGCCCAGTGGTGGCAACCCCCACTTACGAGCAGCAAGACGTAACCAGGCAGGCGCATTACTTTGTGTAATTTATTTCATCACCGCTGCTCTCAAAACGGTGAAGGATAACATCGTGACGAAACTGCATGCCCTAGAACTAAACATTCGAAGACATGTGACATCTACCAACCCGCACTGGGCCCGCGCGGTGGATTAAAGCCCACTCCCTCTCATAGAGGAGAGAGAGGAGGCCTGTGTCCCAGCAGTGGGAACATTATAGGCTAATGATGATGACATGTATGATCCGCGTAGTGTTAGACAGAGAGGTACCTAATGAGTACAACCACATTGGTTATTCAAGCCGCTCTTTTTAGAGCTATTGAAATTAAGTTGTGGAGCCTATCGGAAGAAATCATCTGCCTAACCTATTCCCAACTAGTTTGGGGTCAGCTTCCAGTCTAACCGTATGCAGAATACCAGTATTTTACATGGAGCGCCTGCTTATCTAATCTCCAAGACCCATTCAGTACTGGGTAAATACGATACCCTTGGTAAGACTGGTTGTCAGACTTTCGGGACCACTACCTGTAACGACTGTCAAAGATTTACAAAGGACCCATCTGAAGATATATTAGGTACAATTTGTCCATGACCATATGCTGAAGCCAAGGTCAAAACCGTCTGGTTTAGTTCCAAAACTGTTATATTATTCCTGTAACTACCACGTAAGCTTCTGGGCTTATCTTTTGAAGCCGCCACTTTCTCGCTACATAAGATATTGTCGGCTTTGTGAATGCATTTCATTGGAGCGTAAAATTGTATTTTTTCGATGTCTGGAGTTTCTTGTCTAATAATTAGCATTTACTAGTTATTAGGATCATGTAGTGGTAGGTATTCAGGTTTTTTTTTTATGTTGAACATATTATATTATTTCAAATATTGAGGTTTCCTAGGTAAGTTTTATAACTACTAACATGGATTTTTATCTGAAATGATGGATTTGTATTTGAATCGCGAGATATTTATTTTATGACTGTTATCTGCTATCTAAACTAATATTCTAAAGAGGAATGATTTTATTGTTAGTTTGTTTGTTTGCATTGAATAGACTCCGAAAATACTAAACCGATTTGAAAATAATATATGTGTGCACAAAAGTGCCACTACATTTTGCTCCCGTGTTGATATCAGTTGGATTTTCATCACATAGAAGAGGTTGTGAGAGTAGATAATTTATTAGAAACTAGGTGTTGATCGCGAGCTCATCCTCGTGGAAATTTTGATGTGTACGGAAATGTAGGTGTAAGGAAAAAGAAGATAGACTATGTCCTATGTTCTTAATCTATCTCTTTCGCACATAACGAAATAGACAATGTAACTTTAACATTTCTAATATTATAGTGTGGATATTGAGATAGATTGCAGCGGCCGAAATGCAGGTATCCAATGCCTATGGCGATTTCTATGCGTATATGAGCTGGAAGAAAGATTGGTTTTACTTTGCTTTTAAAAAATATAACCTTTAGTAGGTCTGGTAAATATAGGGCATACATAATAAATAAGTAATTGTAACACACTGTAGTCCATTTAACTTATTACTTATTTATGAAATAATTGAAATAATAGCGGGCAGAATGCATTTGTGTATTTAAATAATTATGGTGTTAACCGCTCCACAGTATAATTAAAAGCATTTGTAAAGATAGATAGTATTCAGGTAGTTTGGCCAACTAGAGTTAACTACAAAAAAAGCATTAACAAATCATCTTTACTAGTTGTCGGTTATTTAAAAATTGTTTTACAAAACCTCAGTCTAATTCCCACCAAGGATCCCGGCTTTCATTGGTAGATTTTTGACAGTCGTCGTACTTTAAGGCGTTCGTGGTCCAAATACCAACTTGTTATCTGCACCTCGTCTTGGAAGAGGACTTTTGGCCGCAGGGAGCGGTGTTCCGTCACTTCCGCGGGCAAGTGCCACATGAACGCATAGTGTAGTGACGTAGTGTGCAAGTGAAGTGTTACTAACATATGTAGTTTTATGGTTTAATTTACCAACACTTATTGTATTTTATCAGATGTACGAGTAGGTATGTTAGACTGTAAGGAATATATCTATGAGCTAAAGTTGCCTGGTTGTTGCCTGGTTCTAGGACCTGCCGGTTTGCTCACGATGTTTTCCTTCACCGTTATTGAGCAGCGGTGATGAAATAAATTACGCAAAGTAATGCGCCTGCCTGGGTTCGAGCCCACTGTTTACTGCTCGTAAGTCGGGGCTGCTTCCACTGGGCCATCGCTGCTCTCAAGCAACCCATAAGTATAAAATAAATATAATAATAAAATAGAAAAATAAAGGCATTTAATGAGTCAGGGAATCAAATTAGTGGCAGGAGTTCCCGTTTTAATAAGCCGAAGCGTCTTCGAAGCCATCCCTCCGGGCATTATACATAAGCCTTGTGAACTTAATACTTCTTGTGAGTAGAACTTAGTGCTATGTACACGCGAGTAACAAGCTGTACAGGGATTGTGAACATTTTAAAGTTACGTATTTGCTTGTACAACCTGACTCTTCATCTGTCAGAGAAGCGAAAGATTACCTATTTAGTATTGTGGTGGCAAGGGCAACTGCTGAGTGGAAGTCCCTGAGTTTGATATCCAGATGGGACTTAGAGTGATTGTGTTTTAACCCACTTCTTAAAAGGAGAATATGGGCGTATTTTTTTTTCATACACAAAATTTTTCTAAGTGCCTTTTTTACATTGAATTTTGTAATTTCTGGATTTGTGCCTTGTGATGGGAAGTCATCTTATTCACACACGATTCACGCATACTCTTTTTGCATCATCCACGTTCATACAAGCAGTATATTTAAGCATGTTATGAAAACATAAATTCTACGATTTTATACAACACTGAAGTGCATAGAACTTGCCTCCCGTAGCTAGCGAGCCATAAGTTTACCATCCCTGCCATTGAGCTTAAAATAAGGCACCATTGCAACATTCAAGTTTTGATTAAAGTAGTAGACATATGCGACTTCAGCATTAGTTTAGAAGTGATACTTAAATGAAAGGTCGTGCGATGAAATTCTGATATGTGGGTAGAATGTAATGTGGGTTACATTGTTGAATCCCTAGAGGAACATGTACGGAGCTAAAAGTAGCCTTATATGAATTTGAAATACTTGAGATATTTTTGGGATAAGTGGTTTAGTCCGTCTGTGTTTTTATTCTTTAGTGATTTGGTACTGTCAATCAAAAAATATGCCTTTGTTTGTGATTTAAATGAGGAGCTCGAGCCTAAGAAATAACAGCAGCTCGGTTTGATCTTTGGGTCAAGCCGTGCTTGCCTATGTTAGTCCGTGGATGGGTGACCGCCCGCCGGGTCTCCTCCGTGCCTCAGAAAGCATGCTATGCATGTTGCATGTTGTTTTGTTATCCGGTGGTCCCGGCTATCATTTGTCGATCTTTGACGGTCGCCAAAGGTAGTTAGTCGGCGTCTTACCAAGGGGTATTGTATTACCCAGTACTAACTGGGTTGTGGAGGTCAGATAGGCAGTCGCTCCATGTAAAATACTGGTATTCAGCTGCATCTAGACTGGAAGCCGATTCCAACATAGTTGGGAAAAGGTGAGGCCAACGGCTTAACGTGCTTTCTGAAGCACGGAGGAAACTCGGCTTGTAATGATTGTTCACCCATCCACGGACCAACCTAGGCAACCGCGGTTTAACCTGGACCCTGAACCCGAGCGGCTGTTATTATTTAGCCACGAGCTACTTTAGTAGGGTAAGATAATGTTTTCATATAACATCCAAAACGTCACGCTACAAAATATCCTCTAAAATTCTAACATAGACTAATCTCACAACCTTCCCTCTAAGAATAGGTCCCTATAGTATAAATTGTACACATGAATTGGATTTAGTTGATTCAGTCGACCCTCGCAGGTGTCGCTTCTCCTTATGAATAAGTAAGACCGTAGAGTAATAGGAATAGAAGCGACACTCCTGTTCCGAACAGATTTTCTGTTTTCGGACATGACGGACGGCTTTGGGTATTCGAAGTATGGATTTGCATCAAGGCCCATAGCCATAAGATATACACCGTTGGAAAGAACATTTACTATAAATACAACTTTAGCTAATTCGTAGTACGTTTGGAGTTGTTGACCTAAATAAGTGACGGTGACATGGGACACTGATTAAGATTTTCTTAGTATTCAAAAGAAAATGTTTTTAGTAACTTTTTAGACCTATGTATCTTGTTTATGCGTATGATGTTTAATTATAATCGGTTCAGTCATTACGGAAAATAAGGACTTGAAAGTTTGTATAAAATGTCGTTAGGCGTGAACGCTTTTAAGTTGTTGTTAAGAGCGTTTACGACGCTCTTAACAAAACTTTTGTTAATTCGTAATCTGTAATACAATTTTTTAATTCTGTACTTTCTCCTTAATAAGGAAACTTAAATACAACCGGTGTGCCCACCGAGGCTCGCCATCGAGAAAATGATGAATCTATCTCAATGCAATCTGTGTATTAATAAGGAAACTTAAATACAACCGGTGTGCCCACCGAGGCTCGCCATCGAGAAAATGATGAATCTATCTCAATGCAATCTGTGTATTAATAAGGAAACTTAAATACAACCGGTGTGCCCACCGAGGCTCGCCATCGAGAAAATGATGAATCTATCTCAATGCAATCTGTGTAACTAATATTTACCGGATTTTGAATGTTTCCTTTCTGCATTGTTTTATTATTCTATGGCAAGACCCTTCGTACACGCAGACAGGAAAAAGACGGATAGGAATTTTGATTCGTGGATTAATCGTTCAATATCCTGAATTTTGTGACGTAATAAAATAATCTCGCTCAGACATCTTCGATAATCATTTATTTTTATGAATTATTGATCTCGGGTCCGCCTTATTGAAAATCTTGGTCAATAATCAAGTAGGTTTTATTTGGTTTATAAATGGAACGGTGAAGCGTGATCGTCTTTTGTTTTTGATGGAAATTAATTTTCATTTTAAAAGCTTTTATTTAACTTGCAATGTATGTATGTATGTATGTATGTATGTTTGTTACGGTGGAATCTTGTAAGGTAAATTACAACCACTTCCCGATGTCCGATTGAGCTGAAATTTTGCACACGCCTTTGGTTCTAAAGACAATACATTCTTATGACAGACATAACTTAATCCTGCAGTCAGGATCGTCTCCTTATAAGGGAACTCCTCAACGGTTAATAGCGTGGACACGAAACTTTGCATACCAGTTCATTTTTGATGGATTATCACGATTTGTATCATGAGCTCAACCTGCAACCTGGATCGTCTTCTCACGAGGGAAGTCCTCAACGGTTTATAGCGTGTACACGAAACTTTGCATACGAGTTCATATTTGATGCATAATCACGATTTGTATCATGAACTCAACCTGCAGTGAGGATCGTCTTCTCACGGGGGAACTCCTCAAAGGTTAATAGCGTGTATACGAAACTTTGCATACGGGTTCATATTTGATGGATAGTCACAATATGTATCATGAACTCATCCTACAGCTAGGATCGTCTCCTCACGATGGAACTCCCCAACGGTTAATAGCATGGATATGAAAAAAGTCTTGAGATTGAGATAATAATGAGTTCAGAAACGATTACGGCAAAACTAAAAATGGTAAAATAAAATTATAAGTAAAAAAACCTTTATAAAAAAAGCTTTTATTTAAATGCTCTAAAAAGAAGAAAAATAAAATTTCCTTTTAATTTTTTAACTTTCAACTTATAACCTCATTATACACAATTTATATGATCATAAAAGCTTGTCGCTTTTTTTACTGAAATTAAAAAAAAAAACTTAAACTTAGCAGATTAAGTTACTCATTTAAATAGGTACTAGTTTATTATTACACAAGTAAACCTTGCGACAAGCTTTTATGATCATATAAATTGTGTATAATGAGGTTATATATTGAAAGTGGAAGTTGGAAGCCGAAAGCCTACGGCTTCCAACTACTCGTAACGACTGCCAAAGATCTACAAATGACAGCCGGGATCAACGGCTTAACGTGCTTTCCGAGGCACGAAGGAAACTCGGTTTGTAAAAATGGTCACCGTTCCACGGACCAACCTCGGCAAGCACGACTTAACCTTGAAGATCGACCTGTGCGGCTGTTATTATTTAGCCACGAGCTCCTCCGTAAGCGTAAGCTGCGATATAAAATGCACTAAAGAGGCCACTTATACATATAAGAGGCTATTAGTCAGTTCTACTTAGGCCGAGTTTCCACAAAAGCGGTGACTAGCTCTGCGGAGAGGAGACACGTCTCCTCAATGCTTCACTCATCTCCAGTTTTGTTACAAGTGGACGTACGTACCTACGTTTTGTCTCGGCTTGAGCTCTAAGTAACAGAAGCTACCTACTAACGACCTTGCAATCAAATGCACCAGTCTTTCTGTTTCCATTATACTGAAGACCCATTCAAAGTTATAGTTATTTTGACAGCTTGGACGTTATTTATTGCTCAAGTTTCTTTGGATTTGTGCCGACAAACTTTTTATCGATATCGCTTCGAAGTTTGTCCCCTTCTGAAGAAAAAGGAGTTTTTAAAACTAAATAAATACCTGTTTTCTTATTAAATGTTGGAGAAGCAAACGGCGTGATGCACTTTTATAAGTTGATCAAGGCAAACACAGAAGTTTATCAAAGAGTATTCCCAAACGGATAGTGGAGTTCAGATAGGCAGTCACTCCATTTATATTATTGGAATTTAGCTGCACCTAACAGTCAACCAACATTTCGCAAGTTATGTTTAAGGCCCATGTAATACTAGCATATAGAGACACAGAGAAATTCCTAGTGCCAAAAACCTAATAACACTTTGCCCGATCCGGGAATCAGACCCAAGACCTCAAGACCAGGCAGCAGTCGCGCCTGCGACCACTAGACTTACGAGGCAACAGTTTCTCCCTCTTCTGAGAGTATCTAAACTTTTTGCTACCCTTATCGTTATTAGGTCGAGCTTAAAAAGTGTTAATGTTTTCAATCTTGGCTATACACATTTGCCTATCTCTTATGGCATTTCATACAAACTTTCAAGTCCTTATTTTCCGAAATGACTGAATACGCATAAGCACGATACATAGGTCTAAAAAGTTACTAAAAACATTTTCGAAATGTCTTTAAAAAAAAAGATGATAGGAAATTTCTGTTCCTATAGATAATTTATAATCGGTCTAATTTAGCAGTAACACTATTTTTCGAAAATGTTTTTTAGTAACTTTTTGACCTATGTATCTTGCTTATGCGTATAAAGTTTCATTAAAATCGGTTCAGTCATTTCGGAAAATAGGACTTGAAAGTTTGTATGAAATGTTGTAAGGCTTAAAAACGTAAACGCTTTTAAGTTAACTTATGTTACGTCATAGCGTGATTAACGTTAATTCTATAATTGTCTTACTTATCAATTACGGGACACTAAAACCACGTCATCAGAGATATAGGCTGCGATTGTACTAATTGAAACTTAGCCAATTAACTTAACTGCGATTATAGGATAACGCCTGCACGCAATCTAATTCGATGTCCGATGATTGAATCGATTTTAATCAACAATATAATCGATTCTAACCAACAATTGTAATCGATGAAACACGCTAACGGAGCGGTGGCCCGTGGGATGTGTTTAAACTAGTATTGGTGTTGCACGTGTTAGAAGAAATGGTAGGTAGGTAGGTATTATTATATAATAAGATTTGTGTCAAGTCAAAGTTTTTACAGATTAAATAGGTTATGTTAATAATACCAATTTGATTTATACAATTTAGTTTATTTTAACATGATATCTAAAATAACCTTATGAGTTTACAAATAATAACACGAATATAGTAAACAAGTATACTTATCTATAGTTTATTCAGCTTCTAGTACAAAGTGATGTCTGTCCTCGACGATAGATACCCAAGAAGTGCCCCCCGCCCAGGCGAGGCAACGTCTTATTATATCAGAATCCCCACTACTCAAAAGTACAGACGGATAAACTATTTAAATGAAGATTTATCAATAACGGCTATTAAAATCACAGTTTTGCTTAAAAATACATGACTAAGTCTAAAATAACGAATTACTTTTAAATGTATAATAATTGAGTATGTTGACAATATAAATAAATTCATAAAATAACGGTTTTTAAGTAAACTTTAAATACCGAACTAAATTTATACAAATCGACAGTGTACGTTAAAAATACGTATATTAATTAACAAATTAACTTTAAATAATAATTGTGTATGTTTTGAATCAAAATTTAACCAAAACAACAATATTCTAACACACGCCAAAACAAACCGTGGATTAACATCGCAATTATAAACGATACTCCAGTATTTAGAATACTTTCCATCCAGGTGAGGTTGAAAATTTCTAATCTGTATATGCTGAATCCTCGGAAAGCAAGCTTACTAATGGGTATCGTATTGCTCAGTACTAACTGGGTTGTGGAGGTCAGACGTATAAATATTCTTAGAATCGGATGTTTCTCGAATTGGATCTTTGGCGATTCGATCATTCTGCCATTTCGCCACTTTATTTTTTCTAAATATTGCATGGGCCTACTCTTGACCTCATCTGAGGACAGATATGAGGTCGACGACGGAACGAGAAAAAAATCTCTGTATACTTTATAATTGAAAAGCGATAGAACGAACATACAAATTATATATTTCACCTGTTATTAATAGAAATATAAAATAAGTATAACAACGCGTTTAGGTTGCTGTTGCGTCTGCCTCGGTTCTGTAGCGCGTCATCTATGTTCGCTAAGGCTCGTACCGACTGTTTCGATGCTCAATGGCGTAAGAAAGCGGCCATAGTCGGGAGGCATGACAGCCCGTTGGTGAGGTCAATAGTCACCTGGGCCTCAAGTCTGCTATTACAATAGTGTCAGAATGGCCTATCATTGATTTCATAATTGTTGATTTTGACAAGTTTGGTAATCTACTAATATAATGGCGTCATTATGACTTCACAATGGTCATCCCCTGACACTTAATTGAAAGAAATGGCATAGAATTTGACAGACTATTATGAATTTAGCAGATTACGAACTTTTAGCAAAATGACATTGGGATCATGTTGGAATGACGATGTTTATAAAAATAGCAAACTTGAGGCCCTGTACACTCAAGTCCGAGGCCATGTGCTTTCATGGGCCTCGGAATGCGCCACCGTCGGGATCCATACTGACGGTAGGAGGGGTTCCCATCGGCGTCGAGTCGACGCTGAAGTACCTAGGGCTTGTCCTCGACAGCCGGTGGAACTTCGTGGAGCACTTCCGACGTTTGGCCCCCAAACTGGAACGGGCAGGGGCTGCGTTCAAGCGGCTCTTGCCCAACCTGGGGGGTCCAAACGCCTCCTGCCGGAGGCTCTACGCGGGGGTCGTGCGGTCCATGGCCCTTTACGGGGCCCCGGTGTGGGCGCGTTCTTTGAGGCGGCGAGCCGCCCATTACCTGAACGCGCCCCAGAAGGTGGTAGCCGTAAGGCTGATCCGGGGGTACCGCACGATCTCCGGCGAGGCGGCGAGCCTCTTGGCCGGATTGCCGCCATGGGATCTGGAGGCGATAGTCCTCGCGTGCCTGCACGAATGGCGCGCGGAGGCACTACGCCGGGGGGAAACTCCGCTGCCGCGGCAAATTGTCGCTCAGCGGACAGACCTCCGGCGCGATCTCATGGCGACATGGAGAGAGCGACTGTCGCAACCCCGTGCAGGGCACGCTACAATAGTGGCGATAAGTCCCCTCTTTGAGGAGTGGCTAGAGAGGCGCCACGGCGCCCTCACCTTCCGCCTGACGCAGGTCCTCACCGGACACGGTTGTTTCGGGAGGTTCCTGCACCGAATCGGGCGGGAGGAAACGCCCGGGTGTCACCACTGCGAGGATCGGCCGGAGGACACGGTGGAGCACACTGTGGAGCTATGCCCCGCTTGGGCTGAGCACCGCCGTGTCCTCGTAGCGGCGATTGGCGGCGGCGACCTCTCGCGTCCGGCCCTGGTTCAATCCATGGTCCGGAGCGAGAGGGAATGGGAAGCCGTCGCCTCCTTCTGCGAAGCAGTCATGCTAGCGAAGGAGGTGGCGGAACGTGAGAGGGAGAGAACCTCACGTCCCAGCCGCCGCGGGAGACACCGTAGGCGCGGGCCTGTGGACGGTGAGTAATGGGCTAGCTCACCGTCCGTCCGTCTTATGACGACAGACCGTGCCGACGGCGCGTTCGTGTTCCACGCGCGCCTCAAGGAGATGTCAGCAAATCGGAAGGGGTCCGAGAGGGCCGATGCCTGCCAGGGCTGCGGGTTGTTCGAAAGAGATACCGTGCCCCTGGAACGCAAAGGGCTAAGAAGGAACATGGATGGGTTTTAGTCAGTCAAGTCTGACACTCCCTTCCGCTCCGCCCAGAGCGGAAGAAGTCATTTGATGATTTCCCATCCTAAAAAAAAAAAAAAAAAAGGCCCTGTACACTGTCTGTGTTTTCAGTTAAGTACTAACATAGGCTAAGAATATTGTTACTAACCCAATGGATCTAGGTCATCTGAATAAAAATGAATATATGCATATATAAATTAAGGTATCGGTTGTGACGCCGCGTGTGAAATCAATTCCTGTAGACAAAGGCTCAGCAGTTTCTTAAAATCTTTTGCGAAGAAAGTAAATGTATTTTGCTACTATTATCCTACGGTAGTACGACCCTACTTACATCTATATTTTTGTTTTTGGAGGTATTGTTAAATGAGTCATGTAATTTCATATATTTTTCTGAAATAGATGTTAATTATAATGGTTTAAAGGTTACATTTAAATACTTATTTTTAAAAGATAAAGACAACCAAAGTTAAACCTAATGTGCACAATATACATATAATCAATACGTCAGGCCGAGCAAAGTGTTATTGGGGTCCATCATCATCATTTCAGCCGAAAGACGTCCACTGCTGGGCATAGGCCTCCCCTAAGTTTCGCCACATTGACATAACATAGGGGGTTTGGCCATAATCGCCACGCTTGGTAGGCGGGTTGGCCATCGCAATACGGTTGTCACAAAAGCACAGAGAACGCTACTGCCTATTCTCTGGCATATCCCTTAGTCGCCTCTTACGACAATAGCCTCGCCCTGTAATAGGACATGGGACTAAAATATAACTGGCGAAATGTGGGTACTATCGTTGGTACACCAACATTTCGCCAAGGGTAGGCACATCGTGAGCAAACCGGCATGTCCTAGAACTAAAATTTCGAAGACATGTGACATCTACCAACCCGCACTGGGCCCGCGTGGTGGATTTCAGCCCACTCCCTCTTATAGAGAGGAGGCCTGTGTCCTAGCAGTGGGAACATTAGAGGCTGATGATGATGATGATGTACCCGTGTATATCTCTGCCTAACTCCCTGCCTAGGCCCGTTACTATCTAAACTATTAACTATTTTTACCTACCTGTCGTAGTAAGAAAGGTTTTTGGAGTCCGAGATAACCCGCCGCTTGCCCCAGACGAAGGGTTATCTCTAGTTACATGTGCCACCCCTATTGACCTTTTTTCATTATTTCACATCATATTTGTGTAGCAGTTCATAGAAGGCACCTATTCTCCAAATTTCAACTGTGTGGAGCTAATAGTCTCGGAATCAAAACTCTGCGACATGCGGATGGACATTCAGACAGACGGACAGACCGAATCCAATCGAAGAGAATGCTTTGTGGCATTAAGTCCGCCTATGTACCACTATTGTACATGAAGGTTAAATAAATAAATAAATAAATCCATAAGGGTTTTGTTTTAGCCATTTGGCAACGGAACCCTAAAAAGTTTTCCCACTCCCAATGTGGTTTGTACTTCTTTGAACATTATTATATTATATATCTCAAATAGCCCTTAAAAGAGATAGTTTATTTCCTCTTTATGATAACACATCACTGTTATCAATCCATCTTTGTCCGCATGGAAAATGTTGGGAAAAACCGCTCCGAAAGCGGTCGAGTAATGAGTAGAAAAATAAAAACGTTAATAGGGTAAATTGTAATAGGGTATGCGCATGTCAAAGTGTCATTATTATCTACTAGTACTTTTTCCTGTACATTTCCTAAAACGTTTTTTCCACAGTTTGTTGTACCTAATGATTATGAGTTCTCATAACAAAATAGATTCGAGCGTGATAATGAATATTTAAACATTCATTGCGGGCGTGGTGATGAAAACGGAATTGGAAAATGGTAATACTTTTTGTTATGTTTCCATTGTCCGATTTTCAGCGCAAAATGTTTTTATGTTTCCTGGAAAAGTTACAATACAAAATTAAAAATAATTCGTATAAAGCAGGTTTTCCACGAATTCGTCTGTATAGACGTAAATTATCATACGATAATGTTACCTATTTTCCAAACAAGTTGCGTCCCCATTACACATTATAGCTTTTTGTAACAGATAAAATTGATCAGACAAGGAACTGTTTATACTCTTCATAGTTATAAAACCGTGGTGTGCTTGCCCTATGGACTTTCCTATTGGTAAAAATTACAAACTTTACTTCGCTATTTAACTCCATTTGTGCTTAATTTCGCTGAATAAAGAACCTTTGCTGTGGCCTTTTTTTTCGGATGGGAAATCATCAAATGACTTCTTCCGCTCTGGGCGGAGCGGAAGGGAGTGTCAGACTTGACTGACTAAAACCCATCCATGTTCCTTCTTAGCCCTTTGTGTTCCAGGGGCACGGTATCTCTTTCGAACACTCCCGTAGCCCTGGCAGGCATCTGCCCTCTCGGACCCCTTGCGATTTTCTGACATCTCCTTGAGACGCGCGTGGAACACGAACGCTCCGTCGACAGGGCCCGTCGTCATAAAACGGACTGTGAATTTAAGGGGTCATCATCATCTGTCTAGCCTGTTCCCAACTATGCATGTTGGGGTCGGCTTCCAGTCTAATCGGATGAAGCTGAATACCAGTACCTTACAAGGACCCTTTCTGACCTCCACAACCCAGTTAGTACTGGTAAGACTAGTTGTCAGACTTTTGGGCCACTGATTACTTAACTTCTGCCAAATATCTACAATTGACATCCGGGACCAACGGCTTAGCGTGCTTTCAGAGACACTGAGGAAAGTCGGAGTGGGTAGTCACCCATCCACGGGCCAACCTAGACAAGCGGTTTAACCTGAAGATCGACCCGAGACGCTGTTATTATTAAGCCACGAGCTCCTCCCTTAGTTTACGAGGTACATTTCTTCTTGTTTTAACATTGCCTTTGCTAGGAATTGCTCCTGTATCGTGGGGGCGTTTACAAACATTTAAACTGACATACACAAACAGCCAGACCCGAAACAACTATCTGTAGGTCATATAAATATTTGTTCCGTGTAAGGATCGAACCCGCGACACGCAGCGCAGTAGTCAATCGCTCAACCACTGCGCCAACCGTGCCGTCAATGACTGATTTCTTATTAATTTGGCTTCTTTCATTCGACCGTGTTCTAAGTCCCATTTAATTCTCACAAAGTCGGCGACGTTAGATAAAGCTTAGACAAGGCACCGTATTACTGCTCTACTTAATCCAATAAGATTAAGTCCAGTTCTTCCAAACTCTCCGATTACTATTCTATTGGAAATTGTTACAAAGGGAAAAAAATACTCGGGATTCGTTCACAGTCGACAAATAAGGGTAATCCTAGACGAATGGTCGACTTATCTTTGTTACGGTTTAGTGATAAAGGGACGAAAACGGATGAGTTTTGTGTAGGTAACTTCTTATTTTGTTATATTTCAAATCTAGAACACTTTTTTATAGGATAGTAATAAAGGGTAATAATATGATGGCTTTCTCGTTAATTGGCGAGAAGAGGCAACAAACAGAGAAAAGTGGAAGGAATGGGGGAAGGCCTTTGCCCAGGAGTGGGAAATATAAGGGTAACTAAAAAAAAAAAATTATACGTGTGTAAATAGACCTTTATCGAAGGCAAAAAACAGTTGATCTCCCCGTCATTGCGATCATTTTTTTGTTCTGGACCGTACCTGGGAACCTACTAGTTACGGAGATATTGAAGGTCACAGTTCCAACTTTTTCAATTTTGTTATAATTTTACCCTAAAAACCTTCCCGACCACCGTATTATTCATTCCATCGATCAACACAATGTTTTGAATGCGTTAGATTGAGTTTTAGAGTAAAAGGCGATTTTTCACTCAAAAAAAAAAGTCTTTTTTCATCACCATCATCTACCTAGCCTTAGCCCAAACTATTTTGGGATCGGCTTCCAGTCTAACCGGATGCAGCTGAGTACCATTATTTTACATGAAGCGACTGCCTATCTGACCTCCACAACCCAATAACTGGGTAATACGCTACCCCTTGGTGAGACTGGATGAAAGACATTTGGCTTCTGAATACTCGTAACGACTGTCAAAGATCTACAAATGACAGCCGGGACCAACGGCTTAACGTGCTTTCCGAAGCACGGAGGAAACTCGGTATGTAATTATGGTCACCTATCCACGGATCAACCTCAGCAAGCACGGCTTAACCTTAAAGAGTGACCCGTGCGGCTGTTATGATTTAGCTACGAGCTCCTGAAAGAAAAGTCGTTTAGTACATAATAGTTTTATGTACATAATGCTTGGTTGACAGCTTCGTGAAGAGTTAGTTTACAGCTTGTATGTTACGTGTTATTTGTTTATTCAAGCAGTGTTATTTGGGTATAAAGGGTGTAAAACACCTCTTAACGAAGCCGAAAGGCACTGGTTCTCCCTGTCATTTCGATCATTTTTTTGTTCTACACCATACCTGGGAACCTTTTAGTTACGGAGATATTGAGGGTCAAAGTTCCAACTTTTTGACAAGTATTTTTTTAAATACAAGTTTTTAATGGAAGATTTTTACTTTAAACACCTCCACGACCCCGTACTATTCAATCCGTCCATCAGCACAATGTTTTGAGTGCGTTACATTGAGTTCTACCACAAAACATGATTTTATACACCCCAAAAAAAAGTCGTTGCGTAAAGTTACTTAGTTTCATGTACAGAATGCTTGGTTGACGGCTTCGTGATGAGGTGATTTACACCCCGTATACTCAAACTGCGTATACTATAAGACGTCCCTAGTCCCCCAGTATATCCAGTAGTTTAGTCACAGGACAGTTCATTTTCAGCATTTTATACATCATCATCATCACCAGCCCATAATGTTCCCACTGCTGGGACACAGGCCTCCTCTCTATGAGAGGGAGTGGGCTGTAATTCACTACGCGGGCCCAGTGCGGGTTGGTAGATGCAGTCACATGTCTTCGAATTTTGAGTTCTAGGACATGCTGGTTTCCTCACGATGTTTTCCTTTACCGTTTTTGAAAGCAGCGGTGACATTTTCTGCATGATGTAGATTAATAGGCTACTACCGACAGGTTAACGACCCCCGCAACGGTATAAACACTGAACACATGCAACTCGCAATTTCAAAAACCTTAGCCAAATTCGTTCCTTAAATTATATTTCCAGATGCGAATTAGTGCAAATTATACGTAAGGTTAATAAACCAATAGAAACCGTGGGCCTGGAATACAAAGGGCTAAGAAGGAACATGGATGGGTTTTAGTCAGTACAAGTCTGACGCTCCCTTCCGCTCCGCCCAGAGCGGGAGCGTTCGTTCATTTGATGCTTTCCCACCCGTAAAGATAAAAAAAGATTATTATACCAATATTTATAAGTGGCATTCTATTTCGTCGACAGTTTCATTAAATTTAATTATTTTTTTGGATTTATTTGATGGTTTAAAATATTCCTATGAACTAGTATTACCAGTGCTTTCATTCATCACATTGTATATCAGCTATATTTTTAAGTTATTTTTCAAGAGGTGTCCAATAGGGACATTTTATTTTATTTTATCTTGTTACCTAAAATAAAATAAAATGAAAGGGTTACTGATTTGATTTGGTACAATGATGCTACGGTAAAAGGTATTTTCACTTTTCTTATTTACGTTCTCATCTTTCAAACCAATTTCTTTGATGTCAAGGTTTTAATTCGATAGGTTCTTTTAGGTCTAAGTACCTACCAGCCTATTGGGTTAAATAGCTGGTCCATGGAATCAAGAACCAAAGGACTTTTGACTGGCTAGGTATACATTTTTCATGATCGAAAATAACGAGGAAAAAAATAAATAAAAATATACATGTGTACAATTTAGAACCTCCTTTTTTGTTCGTCAAAACATCCTTAACATAGAATCCAAAAATACCAAATTTGTTTTGCCTGAAAAGTTTTTAGACGTCAAACAAAATAAGAAGCGTAAATAATTCATAAGTTTTTAATGAAAAGCGATATGCAATCAGTTAATGCCCTAAGCCGTGATAAGAGATAACAATGGAGCCGGTGGCTTTTTAATTATTTCGGTGGCTTTTTCGTATGTTTTTCTTATCGTAAATTCATGTTTTGCAGGTTTTTGCACATTTATTTTGTATAAAATTTCCCATACGATATTATAAAAATGTTTTTAGGAACGTATATTTTATAGGTGTTTCTTTATTCATATTTCTACGTTGATACATGATCTGACCATTAAAAGTAATTGTATGGACTTCAGAAGAGACGTTTAGGCTGAGAATGTTTCGATGTTTTTTCTGAGAGAAGTCGACAAGCAGACACCAAAGCTCTTAGCTAAATAATAACAGCCGCACAGCCGTGCTTGCCGATGTTGGTCTGTGGATGGGTGACCATCTTTACATAGCCGCTGAAATACCTACACGCGAAAATGTTTTTTAGTAACTTTATCTATGTATGGTGTCGGACGAAAAGAATAGCACTATCCCAAATCTTCCCGTGGGTGTCGTAAGAGGCGACTAAGGAATTTGCCAGAGAATGGGCAGCAGCGTTCTCTGTGCTTTTGTGACAACCGTACTGCGATCGCCAACCCGCCTGCCAAGCGTGGCGATTATGGCAAAACCCCCCAAAAGTGTCAATGTAGTGACACTTGGGGGAGGCCTATGTCCAGCAGTGGACGTCTTTTGGGCTGAAATGATGATGATGATATCTATGTATCCTGCTTATGCGTATGCGTATGAAGTTTCATTAAAATCGGTTCAGTCATTTCGGAAATTAGTTTGTATGAAATGTCGTAAAGCGTAAATGCTCTTAACTAATATAAAAGGAATATTTGTATGGCAGGGGCCATACAAATATTCCTTTTATATTATTTCGCTCCGTCCCGCGTCCGTCCGGGAGGGAGGAGCGGGCCGAGTCTGACATTCAAGTAAGATTGCCTACAGAATTTATTACAGACACCTTTTGACTCTTTTTGAGGGCCGTCGATATTGCTCTTGTAACATAGTGATTTAGAACTACGCCAGCCTTATGTTTAAGGGAATATTAACGGTTGAGTTTATTTTATGTGTATTAAAGGTTTTCCGAGTAAAGGATTGAGTAAGGTTTAGGTTCGTGGGTGGTATTCGTCTGTTAATATGGATGCTGTATTTTATCGCACAGAAGCCGTTTAAAGATACATTTTATTTGCTGGCCATAAAGTATGTAGTCGTAGACTTCCTTAAATAAACCAGGTACAGATTATTTGTAACACCACATTCAATGCAACACGAATGCAACATTGCGCGGTTGTTACATTGCATCATTTGTTACAAATAATCGATTATGATAGGTCGGGGGATGTCGTATTATCAATAGTAGTATGAATTATTTTGTTCCTATTAATTCTTTCACAATCTGTATGCAAAAGGAATTTTCAATATTTGTTTAGTTTGGCTGTCTATGTGCCCTTTAAAAATATTGTGCTTATTTTCCTGCATGTAAAAATTAGTCTCTCTGCTAAAAGCTTACATAATCCACTGACTTATTTTAAAAGCTTTTGCAAGCATGGAAATCTAGAATATTTTCGTCGTGTCGGCCCAGACTAAATCTTATATTTCTTCATCACTATCACTACATAGTATAAAATAAAGTCGCTTCCCGCTGTCTGTCCCTATGTATGCTTAGATCTTTAAAACTGTTTTTAAAGGCCTGCTTCATTCAACGCACAATTTAAATAACCGAAAACTTGAAACCTGAAATTAGGTCATCCTCTTTTCATGTTGTTGAGGATTATAAAGTCCTCGTTATCTATACTAAATATACTATATAATATAATAAAGCTGAAGAGTTTGTTTGTTTGTTTGCTTGGTCGCCGCACTAATATCAGGAACTACTGGTCCGATTTGAAAAATTCTTTCAATGATAGATAGCCTATTTATCAAGGAAGGCTATAGGAAGGCTATATATCATAACGCTATGACCGATAGAAGCGGAGTAGCAATGAAAAATGTTGCAAAATCGGGTAAAATTTGACGTACACGAAGTTGCGCGGAACAGCTAGTTGTGAATAAAATCACAAGAAATAGAAAATCTGCTGCTCTATAATTTTTTTATCGTATCGTCATTCTCCTGCCCGATTCCCAATTAATTTGGGGTCGGCGTAGCATGTCTTCTACTTCTATACTTCAGTATTACTCTCATCTCAACAGTGACCACCTTTCCAGCAATATCATCCATCACATAGGCCATCCATCGTTTCTTTGGTCTTCGTCTACTCTTATAGATAAAGAACGGTGAACTTTTCAATCACTGGCGAATCTTTCAGAATTTTTTTTATCGTGTCGTCATCATCTGCCTAGCCTTTTCCCAAACTTTGTTAGGGTCGGCTTCCAGTCTAACTGGAAGCAGCTGAGTATCGGTATTTTACATGAAGCGACTGCCTATCTGACCTCCACAACCCAGTAAATAGGTAATACGATACCTCTTAGTAAGACTGGATGTCAGACTTTCGGCTTCTGACTACTCGTAACAACTGTCAAAGATCTACAAATCACAGCCGGGACCAACGGCTTAACGTGCTTTCCGAAGCACGGAGGAAACTCGGTATGTAAAGATGGACACCCATCCACGGACCAACCTCGGCAAGCACGGCTTTACCTTAAAGATCGACCTGTGTGGCAGTTATTATTTAGCCACGAGCTCCTTCACTTTTTTCATCGTGTGAATTGACAAAATGTCTAGAACTGTTATTTTTTTTCCGTCTAAAAGCATACGGTTATCTTTTATATTGGACCAGTCAAACTTTCATACCCGCCCGGTCCTCAAATCCGATAAAAAAAGGTTGAAAAAGGAAATCGAAAAACTAATCTCAAACTATTTCAAAGAGACCCTTCTGTTGGGAAATATGATAATTGCGGGTAGTAGGTACGATTCATTGCATACAGGGTGTTGTTGAATATACGATCATGTTTAAAGTGAAGTTAAATCATTGTGACGAGTGAAATTTTGTGAATATGGAATAGGAAAGTATCGTTCTATTTCAGCTCTAGCTGTAGTTTTTACGAAAATTACAGTTTCAGATAAATTCTTAAAATAAATGTCTCTTTGTATAAGTTCAAAGCAGGGTTAGAGCTTAACTCACATTCTATTTGTGTGACCGCTACGTAATTATACGGGTTAAGCTAATTTAAAGATCATAAATAAAACTGAATTTAAATCGTTGTTTTCCTTCACGTTACGACTATGGGATGTTTTATTTTTTTTGGCAAATTTTACAAAACTGCTAGTTAGAATTTTCATTTCATTTTTAAACATTTTCTTAAAAATAAATAGGCGTTAGCCACTGCTAAACACAGGTTTTCTCTAAGTATTTTGTGATTTCTTGTGTTTTTTTTTAATATTTTACGGTTATGAGACAGGTTTATCAAAGATAATTTTAATATTTCTGTACAAGCGCACGCTCAACAATTAAAAGGTACGGTTGACACATTAATTAAAAGTTTCCGAAATTGCAATTAAGCCAACATGACAACGTAATTCAGTTTTTAAACTCAATTTAAAATAATCGAACGCAGATTAACGTAAAATTGAAAACGAGCGTCAATATATATGCAATTGGTTGAAAAAGTAAAATTTAAAAGAAATGAAAATTGTCTAGAAGCTAGCTAGGTATTTGAAGGTTCCAAGAATTCGAAACCGAATATAAAGTTCTGAGGAGAATTCTTATAAATATTTTCGTATTAAGAAAACGAAATGTTCTCAAAGAATGTTTAATATTGTCAAGGTATTTGGTGAATTTAAATTCAAGTCCCTTTACGACCCTTTCTGCATCGATAGGACCTATCTAAGGTGTTTTTCAAACCTCAAATCGTTTACCGCGCAGGTTGTAGGCACTAATATAACACATACATTCGGTCGTTGAGCCCTAAAACCATATTTTTTTTGTTTTGTCGTGTTTCGTAGTTACCGAAATCCTAATTTTGAATGGTACTTTCAGAGAATTGTTTGAGAAACTGTAAAAAAGTTTGACCATCTATAATGTACTGCAATTCTAGCAAATAAAACATTTTATTTTAGAACAGTTTTGCGAGCAAATTTTTTTTTTGTATATTTTAGATAAATTATTCAAACATAGCAAAAAAAAAATATTAAAATAACATACTTACTTAATTTAAATCAAGTCTAAAAGCCTCTCCAAAATACGCGAATAAACAAAAACAACCTATCAAGTTCAAGTACAAGAAAAAACAAAAAATAAGTCACATTTAATAACATAAATCAACGTAAATACGTAAGAAACACGATAGATAACGCCATTACCAAAACGTCCCGTTTTCTTTCATACGCATTTGCAAGTTTATTTTCCCCGTCTTCCCGTCGCTTCTTATTTTCATTATATTTCCTCAAGATGTCAAGTCATGAGCAAGATTTAATATAGCCACAGTCTATAAATATTTAACAAATGTACAGAATATCGACATACACTTAAACGTACGATAGACAGGATAACGCGAAAAGAATTAAAGAATATGTTCTACTTACAAACGCCAAGTGGTTGGTGGCTGTCGATTTAAGAAGAAAAAAAAAAGATGTAATGTGTCAAACTTGGCAACTATGTCAGTTTGGCGCTTGAATGACATTGTCAAGGGGGCGCTGTTGGTAAACATTTGTGATATTTATTGTGATTGAACGAAGTCAGTTAAAAAACAAGAGGCTGGCGTTAGTTTTGTCTCCGACTTTAGTAAAATACCCACACGGTAATAAACTTAAAATCAAAAGTTTTGACAGATCAACAAACATAGCGTCTTATAGCCAGAAGTATAGAAGGCGGGAGGGGAGGGAACTGTCAAATAGGATATGTGAACCAATTACGAAACCATACACATAAGGTTAGGATATTTTGCTTGAAGATTACTTACCTGTAAATACCTAGGACGCACTCTATAAGTCCTCACTGAGACATGGGATCACATTTTTTCTATGGCAGTTCTCTCCATAGCATGGGTATTATGTAATAAATCTCTTTGTTTATACCCGATCAATATGTCTTTTCAACTCCTCCGTAGCACATCTCAGCTCGCACTTGGAGTTAATTTTATTATTCGAAGCCATTATCGTTGAACTGGAGTGCTAACAGTCAGTACTAAAAACACAAAGTAGCTTATTAAAGCTCTATTTAAGAGAGAACATAACCCTAAAAGATTTAGATTGGCGCCTTAATAGCTGCAACACATGTAGTGTAGAGTTAATTGTCTATTTGTACCATATCAGCACAAAAAGCAATACAAAAGATACTTGTTTTTTTTTAATTTTCACCTACACTGTGATCTACAAACTTCACGAACAAACCGTAATTATTTTTTTTTAAACACACGACAGTTAAAGCGGACTTCAAAGGGTAGTACTGCTCTTTTTTTCTCTGTGGCAACTTTTGCACATAAAATCAAAAAGGCACCTCGTATTGGCTGTGGGCCGATGTTTTGTTGGGTTAGTGGGCAGTGAACGAGAGCCACTGGGGAAATCTAACAGTTTAGCGGGAACAGGTGGCAAACTTGTCGATAATTTCATTTTCCAAGGTAAATATTGTGAGGAGGAAACTTGATCAGTTGTTTTTAACAGGAATTGAAGGTGTAGAACGAGGGTTGAAATAATAATTTGATGGAATAGAATGGCTATCTAAAAAATAACATTCTTCTAAAGCCTGTTTACTGTCTCTAAGATCCAAAATAGAAAACAACTGTCTCTGATATTAAAATAACTACGCCTTAAATTTCGAATATATTTTCTATATCAAAATGAAATAACCATTAACAGATTTTCCAGATGCAAGTTAATGAGAGAACCATTTGAAATAATATGATAATTTACAGTTTCAAGAGATCTTGCACTCCATTTTGAATGCCAACAATAATGGAATGGATTTAATTTCGCTTCCAAACTCATTCATCGACTTCAATTTCCGTCTTTTAAAAAATTTAAAGTCCTCTTCCTCTGCCAAATGCGTAATGAACTTCCGGAAAATGGTCGTTTACGTTGAATAGAGAAATTGACCTTTTGGAATACTTATAATGAGAGTTTATTTTTCATACTGGCTTTCGGGGGAGTTGATTTTTAAGGTTTGTTTATTTTCCGGTTTCTGGGGTCCTCAGAAATACTTACAATAGATCGATGGATTGGACAAAGTTATCCGTTTTAAAGTTTAAGCGGGGTTTTTCTATTTCGAGTGTTTTGAAAGTTAATGTGCAAAGATAGCGGACTTGTTTTAAATATTTTTATTTTATTAATGACTAGGAATCGAACTTACACAGTTTCGTCCAATATATGAGACCAAAAAGAAAAAAAAATACATAGGCCTACATGGGCACTTATAAAACGTCGACAAAAGGTGCTCGGTTCGGGTTGGTCGTGTCCTATGGAGAAGAACCGGCAAGAAACTCCATGGTTGCTCTTTTAAAATCATTTGGTTTTACAATATTTGAATGAGAATCGGAGGTCGGGTCGGATCTGATCGGATCTAAGAAACGGAGTATTGACGTGAAACCGTGGTATTATAGATAACTATTCTTCACATAAAAACCAGTAATGCTCTAGGTACCTACATACATACATAAACTCACGGGGTTCTTCATTTCCCGTGAGGGGAAGCACGGAACGCCACCAGCTAAAATACAATACAATACAATATCCTTTAATTCAGGCAACTAGGGCCCATAAATCGTAATACATATATAAGCATAACAATAATAACTATAAACTAATAAATACTTTATATAAAAATAACTTAATAACTACCTACTACACACGAGGTGACGGCGCCGGCGTCGTGTTGCGCTGCGAGGTGTCACGTAGCTGGCCGCGGAAGCGCAGATACAGCACAACTTTCGGCCAAAACTCTTCCTTGAGGAAGGTCACCAAATGGTGAGTCGGAACGCGCACCACAACAACTTGAGATTGATGTTTCGGCGTGCCTCCAGCTTCTCCACCCTCAAGGTACAGTTGGTCTTCACCCGTATGTACTTTACGATGTCCTCAGCCTACGTAGAGTGGTGCAATCGGGACACGTACAGCTGCGTCGTCGGTACTGCAGGACGTTAGCAGCATGTTACATCCTGCTGGCGCTGTCCCACACTGGTTGCGATAAGTAGGCTTCCTCTTCTTTCTCTCCACCCTGATGAAGCCGTCCCCATCGCTTGTGTTCTTCGGTGGAACCTGTTGTTCGCAGACCTTCATAGCGCTCTTAGTCGCGCTCGTTTCTGAGTGACTCTGCTTTCCCCCATTCGGTTGTTCTGCTAGTCGTTTTGTTTGCGACACAGCAGGTTTTGTCTTTGCGACAACTGTAGAATAGGCACATTTGGGGGTCGATGTACCTAATACACCCGTCGCTTCCCCGGCGGGCACGACGCGATCCGCGGAACAAGATGCAACGCATGCATTCTTGACAGCCGATGACGTAGATTGACTCGCCGACTGTAAACTGCAAACAGAAGCATTCATTAATTTATTTACTATACTCCTGTTGCCTCGTCCACTTGCATTACATACTAGGTACCATGCATTTAATTGGTTCAGCAGTTACACTTACCACGATGTGGTTGGAAGAATTGAAAAATAAAAACACTGTCCTTCGAAGCCTAATCTATATTAGGATTGCCCAAAGCTAATGATTGGAACTACGACAACCAAGTTAGTACTAATAGTCGACAGTCTTACAGGGTACCCTCTAGGGACACCAACTTAGCTGACCCCTCACGTCTCATTCACTGCTGTAGTTTCGTTTAATGTTACAAATTAGATTTTCGGTAGACAGATCAAGTTATAATGGTTTGTTAGTTTATAAACGATTTTAGGAGATCTTCACTATTAGTTGTATTGTTTATGTTGTAAAAGAAATATTATGAAGAAATATTATGCAAAATAATGTTCGTTGAAGTGTTGTACGGGTCTGTTAACAGTGATGTAAACAATATTTATTAAGGCTCGTGCCTATATACCACTAGCAAATCCAAAGCGGGGTAATTTCGCATTACTGCGAGCTTTGCACAGTGTCAATGTACGACCTGCGCCAAAACATAGTAATACCGAGACCAAAAACTCCATTAGTTTAAAAGTAGAACTATGTAATAGAACAGGTAGAACTAATTGGAATTTTTCGTCTCCCTAGTCCCACGATATTGTACGTTAAATCGTAGGACTAGTAGGAAAAATATTCCCTCCCTCTAGTTCTACCGTAGAACTGTTTAGTAGCACTAGTGGGAACGAATCCTTTGTGACATCCCGAACAAAAAAATATATCAATACGAAACGAATGATCAACTAGACTAGATACGTCTTGTCAGACAAATTCTGCGGGAAATCTAGACAAGGGTCATTCTCAGCCGTAGATCAAGCAGCAAATACAATCGTGTCCCCAACTATTTCCGTAATAATCAAATAGCCTTTGCTCTTCGAGATGGTTCCTATAATAATCACGCGGGTCAATGAACTTGAGATTCCACCCCTTCAGCTAATCTTAGCACTTTAAACATTAAAGCTATTAATTACTTTACTAATTAAGAATTAATATCTTGATAATAGCTAAACTTGTTAATATTTGAAGTCACAAGTGCTAATTTTTTTTATTAATACTGTATTTTGTTATGTCCAGTGAAAAAATATAAATTCACACTTTTGGGTTGAATTTTCAAATATGTCTTCAGTAGGTACTGTTATACCCGACGCCTTCACGTAATACCTGGGTCTATAAAAGGTGTATTTGATTGTTGCAATTTCTATTATTATATGTAAAAAAAGCTTTTTTTACAGCACTGGCATGGCAGCCTAAATTGGCCGTGTACCGGTCATCATCTGCCTAGCCTATTTTCGACTATCTTGGGGTCGGCTTCCAGTCTAACCGGATGGAGCCGAGTACCAGTATTTTACATGAATCGTCTGCCTATCTGACCTCCACAACCCAGAAACTGGGTAATACGATACTCCTTGGTAAAACTGGATGACAAACTTTTGGCTTCTGACTACTCGTAATGACTGTCAAAGATCTACAAATGACAGCCGGGACCAACAGCTTAACGTGCTTTCCGAGGCACGGAGGAAACTCGGTATGTAATTATGGTCACCCATCTACGGACCAACCTTGGCAAGCATGGCTTAACCTTAAATATCGACCCGTGTGGCTGTTATTATTTAGCCACGAGCTCCTCTACCGTTTCCTATTTTAAATATGAATAATTGTTCTTGTAGTATAATTATGCTATTAACCTATTAAATACAAGCTTTTTCGCATATCATCACTCGCCTTTTGGTCGTAAATTATCCCATGGAAACGTTTAATATAGCCTATGACACTCGGGAATAATTAAGCTTCCCATTATTGAAAGAATTTTCATAATCGGATCAGCAGTTCCGAAGATTACCCCCACATACAAACTTACATCTTTTTATTAATATAATCTCTTAAAGCTCTACAGTACTTGCTTACTAGAAGCGAGATATCCCATTTTAGTGAAAATGTTTTTCTTGTTACTACTTTTTCTTAGGAGTGCAAAGAGGTCAGTAACTATATCATACTTTAGACGAACTTTTGATTGTGAAATATGTTTGGTTCCTAGAGCACTTTCTCGAACTATTTTAAGGAAGAAATAAAGTATATTTTCCTTAAATAAAAGGGCGAAAATATTAAACAGTTATGAACTCTATAAAAATATAAATAAGATCTCAAGATTCATTCGATTTAGCATACTATTGGTGCCCCGATTAACAAGAATATCTATCACCTCAATGTGAATAAATTAAACTTAAAAAGTAAGCTTTTAAATGAAAAGAAGAAAATTAGGTTTATCTATCAAGCTTGAATGCGTATACAAAGTTTCGTGTCCGTGCTAATTAACCTTTGAGGAGTTCTCTCGTGAGGAGGCGATCCTAGCTACAGAGTCAAGTCATGGCTTATATCATGAAAATGTATTGTCACCGGAACCAAAGGTGTGTGCAAAAATTTAGCTCAATCGGTTGGAAGAACTGGTTTGTTTCAGTCAGTTGCTAGATTTAACAAATACATAATAATAGCTAATAACAACCAGGTATGGTAAAAAAAAGCTTATAAAAATTAATCATATTTTTTTTTATCGAAACCATAATTTTCATAATTTTCATCCTTGCGTCATCGTAATTTATTCATAAATTAATCAGAACTTTGACCGGATTACACTTCTAACAGTATGATGGCTACTTTAAACGAATCCCCGAAATCATTAGGGAATTTCCCAACATTGGTGACCATTAATTTCATTGGATGCTGGATCTGTTCAGAATGACCCAATTAAAACTTGTGTGAGAACCGTCCAATGTTTGCGGAAATAAAGTTTGTAGTATACAGAGCGCCAAAATTATTAAAAGCTATTGTTTTTGTTTTAAAATTCTCATCATATAATTTTAATTTCCAACAAAAACCTTAACTTTTTTTCATTTCGCATGTAAGTCTGATGAGCTGGTGATGATACATCATCATCATCATAATTATAAACAACTACTACAACGGGACCAACCCTGAAATCAGGAAAAAAATAAGTTGGCCGTACACATTTGTCATCAACCAATCATCATCTGCTTAGCCTTTTCCCCAAAAATATTATGGTCGGCTTTTTGTTGATGCATCTGAATACCAGTATTTTATATGGAGCGACTGTCTGTCTGACCTCCGCAACTCAGTTACTGGGTAATACCCCTCGATAACACTGGTTGTCAGTCTATCAGGCTTCTGACTACACGATACGTCTGTCAAAAATCTATACATGACAGCCGGGGCCAACGGCTTAAGAGGGAGGGGGCTGATATTATTTAGCTACGAGCTCTTTCAACTAGTACTCAACCATATTATTTTATTGAATGTGAAATGGTTTAGCATAGCCTTGTGTATGAAACGTTCTTAACCAAACCACTACAATAATCGGTTTTCGATAAGCGCGGTGTTGCGGGCGCTGTTTACATTCTCATTTCTAGTGTTTACCACGTAAAATAGGTGTCTATTTTACCCAAATGTTCAATGTCCGAATGTTTAGGGTTAAAATCTGCCAGTAGAGGCAACTTTGGACACATCGTGGTTATTATTTAAATATTATTGTTTTGTAAACTAGGTTATGTAATGTGTACGAGTATTTACTGATGCTGAATTTCAAGGGACTCAAAAAGAGATCTTTTTCTAAAGAAAATTACTTTTTCGAGTGTGTGTGTGTGTTTGTGTGAGTGTGAATGTGTGTGTTTGTGTGAGAGTGAATGTGTGTGAGTGTGAGTGTGTTAGCTGCACTCAACCTTGCTGTCTGGCTAATCTATTTACCACGATAGGTGCTTTAGGTCGTACGCACGACGCGACGGCCAATCGAGCTATATAAACCAGTTGATGCAGCTCTCTCATTGTACGGGAAACCTATACAAATGGAGGCCATGTTGTACTGGATATGTATAGTTTGATGTCTCGCCGTGTACCAAGACTACTAATACTACAGAAGGACATATTTATTGTGATGTAACTTCTGATCAGCATCAGCATCATTTCCATACTGTTGGATTTTAAAGGAATCCTTTGTTACAGAATGCCTTGTATGCGTTGTAATTTGAATATTATTTATATTGGCAAGCTCAAGATAGAAGAAAGTTCAAAGCAAAAAGTTATAAACACTGCACGAGACCAGCTCATCGCCCCAACTCGATCCAGATAGTTTTCTTTCTATGAAACTGTATCATCACTCATTATCACTTCAGCCGAAAGACGTCCACTGCTGGACATAGGCCTCCCCCAACGCCACATTGACATAAGGGGGGTTTAGCCATAATCGCCAAGCTTGGCAAGCGGTTTGGCGATCGCAGTACGGTTGTTACAAAAATCACAGAGAACGCTGCTGCCGATTCTCTGGTAAGTCCCTTAGTCGCCTCTTACGACACCCACGGGTAGATATGGGATGGTGCTATTCTTTACGTCCGGCACCATACAGAACAGAACTGAACAGAAACTGTATACTGTAACGCAAATTTATAAGATCGTAACGAAATCAAGATCAGGTGGCCTACCAAGACGTCATAAAGCAGTATTGTTTTAATCTTATTCCAGATAAAGAGATGGCGGTAGACGTCCTCTATAGCTCCGTCTCTTTCCCACATTGGAATAAGAATACAACAATACTGCTTTAATACGTCATAGTTACCCCCTAGTAAGTAAAAACGTGGCAACGCTGCCAGTATCTTGGGCACATTTATACCAGCTGACAGCGTTGAGGAGGAGTTTTTTGATGCCCTTTCATAGTTTGTTATTAGACTATTCAACAGTTTTTTTATTAATTAATTTAATAATTACTAATTTTATAAATCCGGCCAATCCGGTGTAGTCAGTAAATCAACTTTCGGTTATTACGTACCGCGAATGAGTAACGAGTATGATGCATAAATAATTAAAGTTAAAAGACAATGTTATGGACATTGTCTTTTAACTTTAATTATTTATGCATCATACTCGTGTAGTAGCCAATCCGGTGTAGTCAGTAAATCAACTTTCGGTTATTACGTACCGCGAATGAGTAACGAGTATGATGCATAAATAATTAAAGTTAAAAGACAATGTCCATATGGTTAGTAAACACAACTTAGAAACTAGTGTTAAGCCGGCCATAGACATCGTCCCATCCCATCCGACCCATCGTCTATGGCCCGCTAAGGGATGTCCTACCGGTCAGCTTTAGATTTCAGATGCTGTTGAGGCTGATATGATAACTATAGCAAACTATATTATAACTTTGCCGTAAACATAAACCAGTAATAATAGCAAAATATGGGTCCACAGCTTGTTTATTCTCAAAATTCGGTCCACCTACGCTAGATAAACAGTATACACAACGATGACAATGCAGCACACATCACTGGTAAGTCCATCGTTATTTCCACGCGAACTGTCATCGACAATACCCAACAATCGAGCTCTAAACCAACGCTGTAAGGATTTGCCTAGGGTGATGAGCTGGCGCGGGTGCTTAAAGCTATACTGGCTGAAATAAAACACACAACAAATAAAATACAACAAATAAAGACAACTTAAATAGTAAAATCATCAAAAACGTTGAAATCAAATCATTAAAGTGGTTGGTGTTCCACGGGTCAGTAAGGAATCTATTGTGTACTTGTGCAAAACTCAGAAAGTCGCAGCAAAAACAAAAACAAATCGGGTTTGCGGGGACCTCCCTCTTTGACACTTTGGCGTATTTGAATTATTTGAGATGATGCTAAAGCTGCTCTACCTGCCTATTAACCGACTTAAAAAAAGGAGGTTAACAATTACAACCCTTATATTTATTCTTATTTCCAGGAACCAACATACAATGATGTAAAAAAAAATCGTTTTCGAATAGGTATATGAAATTCATGATCACTAGTTTTCGAACATTTTGTTTGGCTTCCGCAC
This sequence comes from Cerastis rubricosa, assembly GCA_949152445.1. Taxonomy (NCBI): domain Eukaryota; kingdom Metazoa; phylum Arthropoda; class Insecta; order Lepidoptera; family Noctuidae; genus Cerastis; species Cerastis rubricosa. The sequence continues at coordinate 6,538,989 of OX424542.1, read as the reverse complement.
ATTGGAATTTGTCACCTTACCACTGCAAAATTGCTATAATACTAATAAAGAGTTTCTTTTTTTTAAGCAAACATTATTTAAGCAACATTTGCGTGAATAAAAATCCAAGATGGCCCCGACGAAAATGTTATTTTTCCTTCATGGGTGTCGTTTTTATCGCTTTCGGGGTCGCTGATAACGAACATAACGACAAAATAAAAATTCAAGGTGGTGCCCGTGAAAATTACCGAATTTTCTTTCATGGGTGTCATTTTAATGGTTTTTGGCTGTGATGATAACGAAAATGAAAATCCAAGATGGCGTCAATGAAAATTTCTGGATGTTCCTTCATGGGTGTTTTTTAATGTTTTTTAGGGTCGATGATAACGAAGATAATGGAAAATTCGATAATTATCGATTCCGCCATCTTTGATATTAATTTTGACCTCATATTCGTTAAGAGCTCCTTCGATTACTATGGAATTGACACCCGTGACGAAAAATTTAATTGTCTTGTAGCCGCCATCTTTGATTTTGATTTCGAAGAATCGTAACGAATCTTATTGCAAGTATCCGTTCGTGCTAGTGTCTTTCGCGCATGTGTAAAAAAAATAAAATCTAGCCGTAGCCGATGTTCCACAAGGGCGGCCCCAGAACCTGTCCGATCCCTGCGGAACACCGCACGGCACCTCTCGCCGGTTCCATTCTCCGATGCGACCGGGGTAGATGACGGCCCTATCCGTCAAGTAGTCCCCGACCACACGACGAAGGTAGGTCGGCACCCGGTGATACCGGAGTGCCTCCCTAATGCAGCTCCAGGGCATGGTGTTGAAGGCGTTGGCGATGTCAAGAGACACCGCCAAGACAACCCCACCCCTGGACACCGCATCCCCCGTCGTGAGAGCCTTCACGCGCATGATGGCGTCCACCGTCGAGCGCCCTCTGCGGAAACCAAACTGGTGTTCCGCCAGATCCGGCCCCATCACCACAAGGTTCCCGGCGAGGCGGTTGGCAACTACTCTTTCAAGGAGCTTGCCCACCTCGTCGAGCAACACAATGGACCGGTATGCGGACGGAGAGTCCGCAGGGCGCCCCGGCTTCCGGATGAGGACCAGCTTCCCCGTCTTCCAACGAAGCGGGAATTGGCCTCTCTCCAAGCATGCGCTTAAGAGCCCTTCCAGTCGGGGCCCGAGAGCTTCCGAGGCCAGCACCCAGGCTTTGCCAGGATTTGCCAGGCAAGCCATCGGGTCCCGGGGCGGTATTTTTGGCTTTAAGCCTGCCTACCGCCGCTCTCAGGTCTACCCCGGTCACTTCCGGAATGTCGTCATCGTCCTCGATGTGGTCCGCTTCCAGCACCGCAAGCGGCGGAGCCATAGGCGGGGGAGGATGTTCCCCTCGCAGAGGGAACAGAGCGCTCACCACGTCCTCCACGAGCTGAGGGCGGATACTCTGCGTCAGCAGGGGGGCCCAGGTGCGGAGTTTGTCCCGCACCATCTTGTAAGGGCGCCCCCACGGATCTCTGTCGAGAGTTTCCAGCATCTCCTCGCGGCCCAGGTCTCTGGCCCGCTGGACAGCCTCTTGGAGGGCGGTCTTCGCTGCTCTGTATCCCTCGTACAGCTCCGCCTCAATGGCTGCCGCATCCGGAGGGTGGATGTGGAGCCTGCGATGCCTGGCGTACGGGTGCCGCGCGGCGACGCACGCCTCGCGCAGAGACGTCAGCTCTCGCGACCACCAGTACACCTGACGGGCGCTTCCTGACCGAACTCGGGGCATTGCCACGTCGCAGATGTCGGACATGGCCTCCTGGAACCACCCTGCCTCGTTGTTGATGTCGGCAGGCCTGTTCGGTGATGTCACCCAGGCCTGCACTAACGAGGCTTCCAGGAGGAGCTCCCGGTCCAGCTGCTTCAGCGCCCAACGCGGACCACTCGGGGGCTGTTGGACCGGAGCGCTTGAGGCCAGGGCGGAGACATCGAACCGGATGTACCGGTGGTCGGAATACGTCTCCACCCCCTCCATGACGCGCCAGTCAACGACACGCGGTGACAGAGCGGGGCTAGCGAACGAGATGTCCACCACCGACTCGTCCCGCATCCGCACACACGTGGGGACAGAACTCCGATTTAGGACGACCAGGCCCACCTCCAGAGCCCAGTCCTCCACCATCCTACCCCGCACATCTGTGCAACGAGAACTCCAAGCCAAGTTTTTGGCATTGAAGTCCCCGAGCACAAGCACGGGAAGGGAATAGTTTCGGATGACGACACTCAACTCCATGAGGGAGTTGTGGAACTCGGCGAGAGTTCGGCTCGGGGAGAAGTAGACTCCCGCTACGACGATCTCCCCGAACCGTGCTGCTACGCAACCCTGACCCTTCCTGACACTCTCAAGGGCCGGGGTACCGGCGGCGGCCGACGAAATTATGGCCACTGAGCCACTCAGGTCCTCCACCTAGTCTTCCCTGGGCGGGACAAAGTACGGCTCAGCGATCACGGCGACGTTAATCAACCACTCCGCCATGCTCTGGAGCAAAAGATCCTGAGCACAGCGGCAGTGGTTGATGTTCGCCTGGAGAAGGCGTAATGGGGCCATTATTGGCACTCCATTTTTAGCCCCCTCCTGGGCCCCTTGTGAGGGCCCCGCAACAGATGTTGCGGCGGCAGTAGTGGCGGCAGCGACAGTGTCGGTGGCTGCGACGGTGGCGACGTTGGAGCTGTTGGCTGGAGCCCTTCTCTTGCCCCTGCCCCTGGTCCTGGTGGGTGGTGCGCAGGCCTTGCCCCCTGCCCGGTGATCGGCCGGTTTGCCCGCCGCCTGCCCTGATCTGCTCGGAAGGACACCCACCGGTCCTGGTGACGGCGGCAACCACCTCCTCCTGGGTCACAGAGTCGTCCAGCCCAGGATGCGCAGGACTGCGCATCTGACGGGGCTGGACACTCAGGCCTCGGCCGCATCTAGGGACGCTCTAAGCTTTTCAGCCAGAGCGTCAGCGGATTGATGAAAACATACATTCACCCTAAACGAATCCATAGTGTTGTTCCACGCACGAATTTACCGAACCTGAATTCGAATTAGGCCTCGGTTAGTTGCGGAACGAAAACTGAGTTAGGATGGTCGGGATTATGTAAATATTTGGTTTGTTCAAGCCGAATAAGATTTCCGACGCGATTGTATATCTGATTCGGAATTTCAAGAGTCTGGTCCTGTAAAAAAAGGTTATCTTGATCGAGGGTCTTGCTTCGTAAAACTTGTTGACCAAGCAGGATTGGAAGATAATTTTGTGGGGGACGTGCTGATATTTTTAATGAGACAACAGTGCACGAAGCGTATTGTTTCTCCATAGTATTTAATTAATGTTCTTAATCATATTAACAACTTAAGCATGTGATGCAGAGAAATGAGGAAAATGTCGTAAGGAAAGTTTTGAGTATGAATGTTGGGTATAAGAGCAGAGAAAAACCAAAGAAATAATGGATGGACTATGTGAAGGATGATTTGACAAGAAAGGAGTTGTTTGATGACTGACAAGTAAAAGAGAGTTATGGAAGAATAAGACATGCTGCGCGAACCCCAAATAAATTGGAATTATGAGCAGGAGAATGAGAATCATATTAACAACTCTTGTATCGATTTCATCAGCACCAAACAAGATCTTGTATCCCATAAGAAATAAGCAAGTCAGCAAAGTTAATTTCGGTTTTGTAGACTCCTATATCTTATACCTTGTTCAATCTCACTGAAGTTTTTTGTATATGATTGAGTATTAGCAAAGTGAATTTTGAGACAACGATGTGTCCACGTGATGACAAGCAAGCGGCTTTAAGTTCCAGCCAAACTACTACGAATTCAGCGCGGGATGCTGGACGAAATTTTTGCGCGATGATTGAGTCAACTAACTTGTCTGGAGGTGTTTCAACTTTTGCGAATAGTCATGTAACTTCCAACCATGGCCTTATAGTTAGCTTTAGCTTTAGTTTTAGAGTTTTAGTCGTTTGTGGTGCGCGTTCCGACTCACCATTTCGTAACCTTCCTCAAGGAAGAGTTTTGGCCGAAAGGTGTGCTGTATCGGCGTTTCCGCGGCCATATACGTGACACCTCGCAGCGTAACACGACGCCGTCACTTCGTGTGCATTAAGTTATTTTTGTATAGAGTATATATATATGCTAATATGTTTTATGACTTATGTGCCCTAGTTACCTGAAATAAAGGATATAATAAAAATTTCAAAATCAAATCTTTACACATACCTACATCATCATCTGCCTAGCCTTTTCCCAACTATGTTGGGGTCGGCTTCTTGTCTAACTGGATGCAACTAAATACCTGTATTTACATTGAGCGACTATCTATCTGATCTCCACAGCCCCGTTAGTACTGGGAAAATCGATACCCCTTCGTAAGACTGATTGTCAGACTTTCGGGACACTGACTACCTGTAACGACTGTCAAAGATCTACAAATGACACAGCAGGGACCAACGGCTTAATGTGGTTTCGGAGGCACGGAGGAAACTCAGTACGTAATGGGTGGTCACCTATTCACCGACTGACCTAGGTAATCGCGGCTTAACCTGAAGATCCACCCGAGCGGCTAGTATTATTTAGCCACGAGCTCGTATAGGCACATACAAGGTATACAATGCAATACAATATCCTTTATTTCAGGCAACTGGGGCCCATAAATCCTAATACATTTATAAGCATAACTACAATAATATATAAACTAATAATAGTAAGTAGTAGTAGTAGTATAAGGGACACCGACGCTAAAACCCTTACTACGTACCCAGTAGGTACGGTACGGTTACTACTACGGGTACGGTTATTATTCATTCATTCTGAACCCCCCCCCCCCCCGTATAGAAATTTTTCATGGGCAAATTAAAAAAATAAAAGCCGGCCAAGTGCGAGTCAGACTCGCGCACGAAGGGTTCCGTAGCATTATTTATAAAAACGAGCAAAAAAATGACTTGTTTGTGTGGGAGCCCCTTAAATATTTATTTTATTCTGTTTTTAGTATTTGTTGCTATAGCATCAACAGAGATATATAATCTGTAGAAATTTCAACTGGATAACTATCAACATTCATGAGATACAGCCTGGTGACAAACGGACGGACGGACGGACTGACAACGAAGTCTCAGTAATAGGGTCCCGTTTACCCTTTGGGTACGGAACCCTAAAAACAGCTGTTCCATACATTTTGACCGTATTAATAATATAATACAAATATCTATTTGAAAAAAAAATCTATGTGGAGGGGTTTAGAATGATGTACAGAGTACTTGGTAAGCGTTTTTACGTCGGCGTCCCATATACCCCGAATAGGGGCTATAACTGTTCAATACTTACTTTAAATATAAAACCTAGTAGTCATTAAAGCTTTCTATAACAGAGATCGCCTAGATTTTGATATTGACCTAGAAACGAACAAAGCTAAGAGTGCGTCTTCTTTTCAGCGTAAGTAGGTAAATTGAGGGACGTGAGATGCGGAGATACTGAAGTGCTTTTAGATGCTAGGCTCATCTATTGTGCGACGTCGAGCTAAATCTAATATTTTATTAATGTCACGTCTTTTAAGCACACCTAATAGTATAAAACGCGTGTTTTGGATACTAAGGGCGGATTTAACCGATGATACTAAACGGGATCTAAACTAAGTTCAAGAACTGTTAGCATCAATATTCCATTTAACGTGAAAACGCCATTTCCATCGTAAATGCGCTGATAGTGTTTAGTTTAATTGGTGAAATATGCCCCTGATCTGGCATTATCAAATGTCTATTGAGAGGTTTGGGGTCCCATGAATTTTGATCATTAATATTGGTACGGTATTCTTAAATTTCGAGGAGCTCGTAACTAAATAATAACAGCCACGGGTCAATGTTTAAGGTTAAGCCGTGTGCCTGTGTAACATACCAAGTTTCTTAAGTGCCTCGGAAAGCACGTTAAGCCGTTGGTTCCGGCTGTCATTTGTAGATCTTTGACAATCGTTACAGGTAGTCAGAAGATAAAAGTCTGTCATCCAGTCCTCACCAAGGGGTATCGTATTAACCAGTTACTGGGTTGTGGAGGTCAGATAGGCAGTCGCTTCATGTAAAATCCTGGTACTCAGCTGCATCCGGTTAGACTGGAAGCCGACTCCAAGATAGTTTGGGAAAAGGCTAGGCTGATGATGATTCTTAAATTACGAGAAGTCCCACTGACTACTTGCCATTTCTTGCATCATTTGGATGTGAAAGTGAACTTGATAGATACAATACTTCGCCAGCAAAACTTTAGGCATACGTAAAAATAGGCATCATATTTGAATTTCAACACATTGACGTAACATAACATCACACCCCCGAATCCCCAAGGGGTAAGACAGAGGTGTACCCTATAGTACACCGATATTTGTTGTAATTCTTGTTTAGTACTAAGTTTTTATTTTTTATATTTGTTGTTATTGTTTTAAATATTGTGTGTACTTGTGGCAATTGCACCCATAAACGTGTTTTCTTTCTTTCTTTCAATTTCGCCGGTTTTGTTTAAGTCCCATGTAATAGGCGGCGAGCCTATTGCCATCAATTGGGCACAAATCCGGACTCCGTGGCTGCTACTGAGAAATTCCGGTTAGAAACAGCCAATAACATTTTACCCGACCTGGGAATCGAACCTAGAACCTCATGATCAGCATATGCACTTGCGGCCACTAGACCAACGAGGCAGTTTAATAATAAATTTCTTAACCTGGTGAAAGCCGAGAAAGATAGGCAAATCAAGTATCTTGACTCTCACGAGGTTGTCGACTCTGCAATAATTGTGTCGATAGTCGTATCAGCCAGTGGCTTAATTGCCAAGAGCTTTGACCAATACCTGATGAGGCTCTCGTTAGGCAGCTGGATCAAGGGCTTGATTCAAAAAACGGTACTCCTGGACACGGCTTTTTGTTAGGAGGTTCCCCGTTAGGAGGTTTCTCTGGAGCCCTGACCTGACTGTAGCTTGGATCCTGTTCCCGATACCGGTGGGTTACATTTTTTTATATTTTTAAATGTCTTATTTTTTATAAGAAATATTAAAAAAAATGTACTAAATTTGTATACAGAAATGAATAAAGGATCTAAATTTCCTATAATAGTTTTTATATTTTCTCAAATACCAGGAACTAATTATAGAATTAATTCTTCTTCATGATTTATTTCACCATCTTATTTCCGACACTAAAGTCGCTCCTCAACAATAAACACACTCTAATCCCGCATTTATTCCCGGGATAACGCGCCATAAATCCCGGACATCCCTTGAAAGTCATGAAAACTTTCTGCTATAGGTGTTGTGTTGCTCTTCCAATTAGAGAGGCTATCGATTTTATTCCACACACTTTTGAAGATGGGTTGTTAGTTCTCTTAACTATGCCGCTCTGGTTTGAGAGTAACTTTTTAATTATCCTCTTTATCGTTTCAAGGATGTTGTGATTTAGTGTCTTTATTATGCTGGTTATATTTACTTGGTTGTTACTTATACCAAGTTTCCACCGTGTCTCGGAAAGCACCTTAAGAGCGTTAACACCTTACGGCATTTCATATAAATTTTCAAGTCCTTATTTTCCGCAATGGCTGAACCTGATTTTAATGAAACTTAATACGCATAAGCAGGATAAATAGGTCTAAAAAGTTACTAAAGACATTTTCGAAATGTCTTCAAAAAAAAGATAATTGGAAATTTCTGTTTTTAATAGATAAATTATAATCGTCTAATTTAGCTGTACATAACACTATTTTTAGAAAATATTTTTAGTAACTTTTTAGACCTATGTATCCTGCGTATGAGAAGGAAGTTTCATTAAAATCAGTTCAGTCTTTTCGGAAAATTAGGAACTGAAAGTTTGTATGTAATGTCGTAAGGCCTAAACGCTCTGAAGCCGTTGGTCCCAGTAGTCAATAATAGATCTTTGACAGTCGTGGCAGGTAGTCAGTGGCCCTTCTGCGAAGCAGTCATGCTAGCGAAGGAGGTGGCGGAACGTGAGAGGGAGAGAACCTCATGTCCCAGCCGCCGCGGGAGACACCCCGGGCGTCGGGGGGCAACCAGTGGCCCCCGGCCACCGTAGGCGCGGGCCTGTGGACGGTGAGTAATGGGCTAGCTTACCGTCCGTCCGTCTTATGACGACAGACCGTGCCGACGGCGCGTTCGAGTTCCACGCGCGCCTCAAGGAGATGTCAGCAAATCGGAAGGGGTCCGAGAGGGCCGATGCCTGCCAGGGCTGCGGGTTGTTCGAAAGAGATACCGTGCCCCTGGAACGCAAAGGGCTAAGAAGGGACATGGATGGGTTTTAGTCAGTCAAGTCTGACACTCCCTTCCGCTCCGCCCAGAGCAGGAGAAGTCATTTGAAGATTGCCCATCATAAAAAAAAGGTAGTCAGTGGCCCGAAAGTCTGATAAAGTGGTAAATGTTTTATTACCATTTGTTATGCTGCATCTACTATTTTTGCTCTCTGCATCACCCTGAGGTAGACTGGCAGAAAATGCCCAAGGCATTAAATCCGCCTTTGTACAGTGTTTTTTTATACTTGAGCATAAAGTTTTAATAAATAAACAAATAAAAACCAGTCTTACCAAGGGCTCGCTTATTATCCAGTATTAAGTGGATTGTGGAGGTCAGATAGGCTGTCGCTCCGTGAAAATGCTGGTATTTAGCTGCAACCAGTTAAGACTGGAAGCCTAACATAGGCAGACGATGATGAAGTAAGGTCATAAAAGTATTGCGTTTTACTTTTATCCTGTAACCTGGTGAAGCTAAAGCTACAGTTCTTCAAAAATCTTCACCTCCATAACCGATAGACCCAAACTGCGCAACCCGACAAAAATATCATGCAAAAAGATTCGATAAAACGTTTCGTGTACTACCATACTTCCCTTTCACATAATGAACTATCGATTCTGCTCCCTCGCTCAAGTTTCATCTTATTTCCATCGAGACCTAATGACTTCGGCTACGGTGAGATACGCACTCAAATCCCTCGTATTAAGGTGCGATATAATATAACCATCAAGGTAAAGTTGCCTTAAGAGGTGGATAGGATGGAGGTTCCTTACTTACGCTTGTATTATGTCTGATAGCGGTATTGGGTCTTAAATGAAGGTTCAGCAGTTCTGACAGCCGGTCTAAGTTAAGTTTAGGATATCGGTATTTGCAAGTTTATTGGAACTTGAAGGAGCTGTATCTACATTATTATTAGATATCTAAGGAACGTTTGTTATCTAACTACTACCATTCTTTACATGGAAGTTCCGATATTCTATGAACAGTTACTGTTGTATTTTTCGGATTCATGTGCGTATTGTATTATTAGCACTTGCAGCATGCCGGAATGATGTTTCTGGACGGCATGTAGAGCCAAATCAGAGCCCCATGGGCGGCGTAAAAACTCAGAAACCAGCCCTCGTATTCACAAACGCTTCGATTCGATGTCGATCGACAAGTCATAATATGTCTATCTCGCTCGCTTTCGTAATACCAAAAAAAGATAGACATATGACTTGTCGATCAACATTTAATCGAAGCGTTTGTGAATACGGGTGCAGGTTAGGCACGATAACGAAGAAAGAAATAACAGTTGTCAGGATTTACACGCATGGATCTCAGGAAGTATCCCACGGTATTCTACTACGGGGATAAAGCATCCCATTATATCATTCGTAAACGCATTTCAAATATAAGTATGGATAACAATCAGACTAACAAAAAAAACCGAATGTGAACAGAATTGTGCTGAGTGTTTCCCCAGCAATCTGGAGACGTGCACTCGATGTGCAAGCTTTGTATTGACCTGCAGAGAGAGCGCGTCGAAGACCAGACGCCTCTGGTGCAGTGCACCCGCTGCTTGGCATACGGCCACGGCAAATGCCTGTGCAGCCACTGTGGCGGCACGCACTTTAGGGTGGACTGCCCGGCCAAACAGATTGGCGAAGCAGTGGTGTGTTTGAACTGCACCAGAGCAAAGCTGGGGGAGCACCAGCACAATTCATGAGAATCGGACAAACAGTAAAAAGTGCTTCCCCATCCAAAGACTGACTTTAGCCAGTACAGATTTAAATCTACGATAGATCTTCGCGGAGTCATGTCTCAGTATTGCCTGCAAAAGGAAATACAATAATACCAGCTTTTTGGCTCCCAATATCAGACTTCAAAAGCATTATTCTAGAACAGAAGCCCTCATCATCCTATTAAGATAACACCCAGCAATAAATGGGTACCTGTCGTCAACGCGACGTGAAAAACGATAACAACGTCACACTGAAATAAAAATCGTTCCGCCTGTTATTAGGAGCACACTTTCACAAATGTAAGAGCGTGAAAACGTGTGAAAATAATACCCTTGTTTTGTATTTTATTTTTGTTAAATTGAGTAGCTACCTGAATAGCTACGGACCTTACAAATGTTAGGGATCGGCTACAGTGCTTTTTTAACGCGTTCGAATTATTTGTTCGATGGGTAAATCTAAAGGACACTAGGCAGATTTGCATGGGAAGTGGTCTATAGACCAATAGAGGTGTGATTTTTTGTTGAGTACTCTGGGTCAAAGATATAGTAAGATAAATCCGCTTTTTTTAATTTTCCCTTATAACACACTAGATTTTCCCCGCGGCTCCGCTCCCGTTATGGGCGAAAATTACCCCAAGGGAACGTTTTAAATATAACATATGACACTTGGGAATAATGTAGCTTTCCAGAAGTACAATAATTTTCGGAATTAGATCAGCAGTTCTGAAGATTACCCCCTAAACTCATGATTCTTTCCCATGGGTGTACGGAGAAACTACAGTACGATTCTTACATACATTTTCACATCCTTAATATTTCGATTCCCATATCTTCCCGTGGGTGTCGTAAGAGGCGACTAAGGTACTTGCCAGAGAATGGGCAGCAGCGTTCTCTGTGCCTTTGTAACAACCGTACTGCGATCGCCAACCCGCCTGCCAAGCGTGGCGATTATTGCAAAAACCCCCAAAATATCAATGTGACTTGGGGGAGGCCTATGTCCAGCAGTGGACGTCTTTTGGGCTGAAATGATGATGATGATGATGATATTTCGATTTAGTTTAAGTCACAGTCGTGGAAGGGACACTGTCTTGAAAACGGTGACCACGTGTACCTACTCAGTCAACCATTCTGAACCACCCCACAAAAACTGCTTTTGACCGTTTAAAACTATTTTAGCAATAACTAACATTTACTTAGAAACTCAATAGTTTGTAAGGTTTTATTTTGTGATCCTTTGAAAAACATCATGTTGTAGTAATCTAGGTAACAATTATGATTGAGCCCTAATTTGATATAGGAAACGCCATTTAACTTAGTAAGTGTCTTGAATGACACTGATCAAAAGTGGTTTGTCCGATTAACAGTTTTGACTGCAACATATATACTAGTTCATATGTAATCCCGTCCCGCTCCGCTCGCTCTGCGACAAACGTTTACATAAACCTACTTCATGAATTGTATCGTGTGTGGGAGGTTGTATAAAAGCCAGATTAGGATATACAGTCCCCCTAGATTTCTGCGTTGTGAAAACAAAAAGGAGAATAATAATCATAACTTCATCTGTCTAAGTTATACCCGAGATAACTTGTTTCGAATGATAAGGCGAATTTATATTCTTAGCAACGGGAATTTAGTAGTCTTTAGTATTCTTCTGTTAGAGACAGATGTGGAATTGGGGAGATTGTGATTAGAACAATATGAAGTGGCATAATATGTAATTTCAACCATTAAAATAATTGCTGACGTGCAGTCAATAAATAACTTTTTATTATCAACTTCAGAAAAGGAAATACAATACAATACAATCCAACATCCTTTATTTCAGGCAACTAAGGCCCATACATCACAATACATATTTAAGTAATAATTGTCATTTTAATTTTAGTTACTGTTATTGGTGGTAAACCGTTGTAATTAATTAAATAAATAAATAATAATAAATAAATAAGTATAAAAACAATTTCTATGAAGTATAAACTAATAAATACTTTATACAAAAATAACTTAATAACTACTGCACACGAAGTGATGGCGTCGTGTTAAGCTGCGAGGTGTCATGTAGCTAGCCATGGAAACGTGGATACAGCACACCTTTCGGCCAAAAATCTTCCTAAATAGGTTCTGTACTTCAACTATACTATATAAGGAATTTTACCTTATATATATTTATACTTATTACCTTATATATATATATTTTACCGATAGGTGATGTAGGTCTTACTCAATTACAAAATTGATCAATACACAAAACATAGCCTAAATTCAACCAAACAAAAAGTGCAAGTAAAACCCAAAAATAATATGTGAAAAATAAAGTGCCAAAACAACCAGCAATGATGAACGGAACTACTGAACGGGGCGGATTGTCCCTTCAATCATCCCCAGTGAAAGTGTCAACATCCCCAGTTAGGGCCACCTCGAGCCCTGTTCGGGCCCCGCCATCCCCACTCAAATCCTCCTTAGCTAGTGGCAGGAGATCACCAAGGAGGTGCCAGTTTGCAGCGCCAGTTGAAGATGCAAGGGACAAGTGTGGGGCGTCGTGGCTGTGTCGAAGGGGGGCGGGGATTGGAGAGGAGTCTGACCCTGAAAGGTCACCAGGGCCGAGTGCTCCTGTGTTGCAGGCCTGCGACGATGCTGTGCCTCCGCCGAAGAACTGCTACAGGCTTGTTATGCTGGGGTAAGTGAGCTTCTTTTGTCATCTTGTAATGACTTACGACATATGTCAGACGTATATCATATGACATAGGGTGTATGTCATATATGTGTATATAGGTACTTGAGCAGGTAACTTACATAGTCTGAATTACCGTATGTATTTGGTTACCAACACATCCCATAACTAATTGTACATTTAGTTTTAACTAACGCAGCTCTTCAACAATCAAAAAGGTTACGTTTATTCAGAGAAGTCGTTTTCGTATTAAAAATTGGTCTGTATTCCGTGAACATGCTGAAAAAATCACGTTATAATGAATTCTAAATTCGAATTCGAAACAATATGTATGATTTTGTAGTATCTTACGATTGTTCTTATAATCTCAGGGAAACAAGATACAATACTAGTGCCTGTTATAATCGTGGCGGTATCGTTTCTACGCACCTTAATACGCTTTAAGATCAAACTACATAGAAAATAAAGTAACCTCATTTTATTGTAATTTTCCTATCCCCATGTCTATACGAGTAACAAGAAACCATCTGTTCATAATCCAATACAAATTATAACCACCAATACTAGAAAAAGAGGTGTTCAGTACACCACCCACGTCGCATCGCACCTCAATACGGACCCTTGTCTCGAAAATACGGCGACACATACATATTAAGTAAAATTCCACACCAACAGGGTTATTCTGCAATCCAATAATCAGAATGATCGGATCCTCAATTGAACCTTCATCGGAATCGCCCTCCACATTTGTAGAATCGAATCGATTTAATATGAAGGTTAACTAACCGATCGGATCTCGTGTTCTTGGACGATTTGTTGGATGCTGCATAACGTAAGTGGACTTCCACTAACGTTCTGCAGCATCCAACGTATCGATTAGGTCGAATATGACTAAATTTTGTATTGGATTATCTCCTTTCCTTATCCCAATTAATTTGGATTGCATGTCTTCTTCTTCCATATTTCTTTATTACTCGTAATTTCTTAAATTCGTTCCAAATTGTTTTTTTGTTTAAAATGACAAGTAAAATAACTTTTAAAGATTTTATAAGGTAGGTTACTCACAGAAAGATAAGAATGGTTGAGGTAGGACATCGGTGTGAAAATAAAAGTGTACCTATGTAACAAGTCCAATCTTAAAAGTACACGTTTATGGATTTAGGTAATACTTAGAGGACCAGTCATTTTTCTCTTCTGACATGAAGAAGAGAAAAATTACTGTGATATTATTCTTGCGATTTACACCACGCGATTAGCAAAACAGAGATCGGATTAAGGCGATAATGTTAACATAACTAAAATTCCCGAAACGCTTGAATTCCTTCTGAAATAACTTGTGAATTTGCCGCACCAAACTGATGACTTTGAAATTACCCATTCCAAATTGCGTTGTTAATACTTTACACACTAAACTACCAAGGATTATTTGCCAAAGTTCAATCAGCCAAACTTGGCAACATCTTGTAACAAATCAAGTTTATCGGTAACATTGAGGATCGTAAAAGATCGTCTCAAACAGATTACGATCGATGAACGCTGTTGCTTCTTTTAGACCGACATTTTATATCGGGCAAGGATTTATGTCTAACGTAAATCGGACTTTTATTTATGTCGTACGAGTAAATTGCAAACTCCGGACACAGAGTTGTTGCTTAAAAATAAGAATAATAGTCCTGACCGTTTTCGGTCACGGTAGCCAACGTTAGCGGAGATTAGCAATTTTCGCGGGAAATATTATAGTGCACAAGCGTGTGCGCTGGCACAGGTGCACTCTCTGTTCCTTTACTCTCATAGTCCGATGGGACGGCGAACCTACATGACCGAAGAGAGATCAGGCGCAAGGTCAGCTACCTTTAGCGGCTTAAAGTGCTTGCCAACTTCCAAAATCCGGGCTACTACTGCATCTGTCAAATCATCGTCTGAATTGTTTGTACACCGTCATTGAAACACAGGTTTAAATAAACTTAGTTTGGGCAGGTCGCTACCAAACATCTGAATTGAACTATCATTACTTGCAACTATTGAATATGTTTTAGTTATAATTTACTTATAAGTACTAACTATACCATTGTATGAGAAATAATACCCATAATACACTACTGCGCCTAAATTTACACTTTTTAGTAATACTTTTTAAATGAATTTATTTCTTATTATTATTATTTCTTATTGACTCCAATAAGGAGGTTTGCAATGTAAATATAGGTTTTATTTTTTAAATCGAAGTATTTACGTTTCGTTTACACCTCGTGCTCGTGCTAAGGCCTGAGATCTTTCTCGATCATGACTCGAATATTGAAGTAAAACCCATTATCGTATAAACGGGGAATGGCGCTGTGGTAATGTAATCCTAACGTTAATAATAAATTAATGCGCGCCTTTAGAGAGCGGCAAGCAGTGGCATCTGTAACGTTTATAATAACTATACGGGCTTTTTTTTACCCGCGGTTTCGGAGTTCGGAAATTATCCCATGGTGACGTACTAGGTATCCAGATATAAAGTATTAAGAGTTTGTATCCGGAGATCTAGTACATGGGTAAGAATCTCGTGCCTAAATACTAACAGCCGCATGATTCGTTCTTTCAGGTTAAGCCATGCTTTCCGAGGTTGGTCCGTGGATGGATGGCCATAATTACATAACGAGTTTCCTCCGTGCCTCGGAAAGCACGTTAAGCCATTGGCCCCAGCTGTAATTTGTAGATCTTTGACAGTCGTTACAAGTAGTCAGAAGCCAATAGTCTGACATCCAGTATCGTATCGTATTACTCAGTTACTGGGTTGTGGAGTTCAGATAGGCAGTTACTTCATGTAAAATACTTGTACTCAGCTGCATCCGGTTAGACTGGAAGCCGACCCCAAGATAGTTTGAAAAAGGCTAGTCAGATGATGATCTAGTTCATGGGTCAAGACATAAGTTTAGTTTCATGACCCATGTCATGGTCTAACTGTTTGTCTAAATCGATTCAGCCGTTACGGAGTGAAAAGATAACAGACCAACAGACAAATACTTTCATACTTACACACACTACGTATACAGTCTAACCACTTAAGTGTACAGTTAAAGGTGGCGTAGTTTGTCAAGAAAAATACATCGATATGTCAAACTTGGTACATTTTTTTTAGTTCTGTGTTTTACAATCAATATTTACATAGTAAAAAAAACAACGACCATAAGAAGTTACATTCCTTTTTTATTTCAACAAAATCGTATTCGAAATCGTAATCGTAATCGTCGGTAAAACAAGTATTGATTTATGTTGTTCAAATCAAAATATAAATAAGCTATTACTTTGGGTACATAATGTTTAAACACGCTGTTGTACATTTTATTCACTCTGCAAACACGTTGCAAAGAGTCCTTGACGTCACTGTCTGAAACATATTTCTTTCTAATAATAAAACTATGCGGTGGAATAGATATCTGAAGTTATTCCCTTGCGACATCTTCTTTCCATTTTAAGCTGCTTATTGAAGTGGAAAATAAACTCGTAATTGTGGATCACCGACACGGTTGCGTTAATTTTAGTATTTGATTATCTTCGCTATGGGCCGTCAGTACTGAGTGCTCACTGTTTAAGGAAATTTCCAGGACACTTCCAGTGACCTAGGCTGGCTTTTACTTTGGCCAGAGGCTAACACTGGTATACTTTGTCATAAACTCAACTAAAATCGGACTAACTACGCCTATATTCCGCCCTGTTTTTTTTATAATTTGACATATAAACGCCTACTTTTTATCTGTCAAATTTAAAGTACTGTAAAACTATTAATTATATACTTATTTAACATTGATTAATGTGACATATGACATCTTTGGCATTCATTGAGACAGAATACAACCATGGGTTTCACAAAGATAGATAGCTGGAGGAGGTACCTTATTCGAAGATCCACCAATTACTGCCAAGAAATTCTATGAATACGATTTGGTGAATGTTTTCAACTGTTGTCAACGGTCGACTTAGTTCAAAAATGGATTTGGAAAGGCATTTAGACTATGGGTGTAAGTGTTGCTATGCAACGTGGCAACGTCGCCAGTCTTTTGGACACATTACCAGCTGACAGTGGTGAGTAGGAGTTTTTTGCCTTTTATGGTTTGTTGTTAGTTAATTTATTTTGGTTTATTTCATAGTTTTAAAACTAGCTATGGTATCGCGTCTATCATTGTTACAGGTGCTAAAATATATAATATAAACTGAAGCTGATAATTTAATTCAGTAATAAATTGAATAAACAGTTTGTAGGCATTATTAAATACAAATTGTTTATACAATTGGATTCTCGTGTAAAATAAATCTAGACAAAGTATATTGGATTTGTATCTTAAATTGCTTCTTAATTAAAACGAAAGCAAATAACTAATACTTGGTCTAACTTTCAATTCCTATTGTTGTTTTTCTCTCTGAAGAATAAAATAGGTTTATCATGCTCGTGTAGACTCAAGTGTCTTGGCCTGGGGGGTTACTAAGACGTCTTGAAGCAGTATTGTTTTACTCTTATTTCAGTGTGGGAAAGTGACGGAGCTATACAGGATGTCTAGCACCATCTCTTTCCCACACTGGAAAAGGAGTAAAACAATGATGTTTTATGACGTCATGGTAAGCCACCTGACATTTGTTTTGGATCAATAAATCGTATCTTGTGGTCTCATCAAATCAAATTATACAAGGTGGAACGGACATCGACGCTAAAACGGTTATCTAGATCGGAGTAGGTAGATTGATTTTAGGTACTTGTAACATAAATGCACACAGAAAGAATAACATGGATAAGCCGTTTTTAATTCATTCATAATTAATTCCGGTATTTCCAGATTCAATTAAATATTGTTAATGTTGGTAGTGATATTATTACTACTTAATTCAAAATTTAAAGGAAGATATCAAAAATAAATTAATGTATTATTTATCTGTTGAATAATAAAAACAATCGAAGCAGTAGTATTTTTTTTTTATTTTTAGCCTTTTTAATGGCCATAACTTTTATAAATTGTTGCACTTAAATTTCAATAAAATCAACCAATTCCGGAAATCCGGAGAAATGTCCATATTAATACAACGTTTCGGATCAATGACCCCAATTCAATCTACCTACTCCGATCTATAGTTATCACGTATTCAGTACATCATTCTGAACCTCCATAGAAATTGTTCATCGGTAATTTAAAAAGTAAAAACCCATTTAGAAACAATTCATAGGTAATTTAAAAATAAATTAGCAGTTCTAATACATTTTGACTGTACCTATGACAATACCTATACATTGCAGTTTTGTAGGAAACACAGTCTGTATGGTGTCGGACGTAAAGAGTAGCACCATCCCATATCTTCCCGTAGGTGTCGTAAGAGGCGGCTAGGGGACTTGCCAGAGAATGGGCAGCTGCGTTCTCTGTGCTTTTGTAACAACCGTACTGCGATCTGCCAACCCGCCAGCCAAGCTAGCGATTATGGCAAAAACCACCCTTCTTGGGGGAGACCTATGTCCAGCAGTGGACAACTTTTGGCTGAAATGTTGATGATGATGTAGGAAACAGGTTTTTTTTTAATAACCGCAAAATAATTCTATGTGGGGTGTTCAGAATGACGTACTGAATAAGAGTCGGTGTCTCTTCCACCCTACATGAGCTTTTGAGACATTAATTAAACATTAATTAATTTAACATTAAGATTACACTTGGGCTTTGACAAGACTTTCTAGTATTTCTAGTACAAAGTGACGTGACACACTTAAAACTTCAAAAGGATCAGCTCTAATAAAAAACTTTCCCTTTTAAAACTTTTTTCAGTGCTACATACAAGTTTAAACTTAATTCTTGACACACGAAAACTAGAAATAAAATAAACAAACACGGTGTTACATGATCTGCTTACACGCTCGTGTAGCTCGCAGTAGTGCAAACACGTCGGGATGGCACCCTGTGAATCAATAAATCAAGGCGACAGAGCAGAGATACAAATTGCAAATACCGTGTTTCGTAACGTGTTGATGTTTAGGGTGGGTATCGTGTGTTGTCCTGTAAATAGTGGAGGGTGAACTTTCGTATTCAAAATTATAATAATTACACTACTACATAAACATCACTTAAGGTTGAAATGCCACGTGGGCCTGTGAACTGTGGGTAATGGGCTAGCTCACCGTCCGTCTGTCTTATGAAGATAGGCCGTGTCGACGGCGCGTTCGTGTTCCACGCGCGCCTCAGGACTGCGGGACTGATCGAAAGAGATACCGTGGCCCTGGAACACAAAGGTTGCCTTTGAAGCCCGCGAAATTGAAATTTTAATTCTGCTGTGTCAGTCCTGTATTCGATTCCAGTGTTATTGGATTTATCGTTTTAATTTTTTTTTGCATCAGTTGTTTTGAATCAGATATTTCCCTGTAGCAGCCCCGGCGTCTGGATTTGTGCCCAGTTGACGGCAATAGGCTCGCCCCTATTACATGGTCCTGAAATATAACTGGTAAAATGTGGGTGTACTATAAGATACACATCTACTTAATCCTTCAGGGATTAGACACGTGATTATACGTAAAATTATAGATCATGGATGTACAAACATTGTATCAATAAATCAGGTTGGGCGATAATCGCCGCAGTACAAATTGCAAATACCCCGCCGTGTAGCATCGTTGACGTTCGTGATACAGATAAACATCTATGTATGTTGTATAATCTATAATACAGCTATTCCACCGGTACCTTTGGAACTGTTAGAACGAAAAGTTGTAACTCCACGCCTGTATGTACGGGAACACCCAAATATTCCGAAATATTATATTACGAATTTTAATAATCCGAATGTGAATCCGAAAAGTGCCAAAAGTCCGAATTTCATAATACCTAAGAATTATAATGTCTACTATTACAAAATCACGAAAATTTTACCGAAAATCGTAAATGCAATTTGTTAGTTTTCCGATTTTCATACGTTTGAAGAATCAAATGCTCGAAGGGTTCTCTGTCCGAAAAACGACATTCCGATTTTCAATACTTCGAATAAATTAAAAGTCATTAGTTGTGCTACAAAATTTAGTGACAGAAACGAATCGCAGCAAAACCGACTTCACGAAGTCTTGTCTGCCCTACCCTAGAGTGTAGTTTAAGCCTGCGTAGCCGCGAAGGGGTGGAGCGGCCCGCGAGCTAAGGAGCAGGTGGTGTGCGTTAAAACCATCTGCGACGATAAGCTCGCGTGGGGCCGATAAGCCCGTGGGGCTTGCTGCACGTTGCATGCCTGCTTGCTTGCATGCTGCATGCCTGCTTGCATGCTTGCTTGCATGTTCCATGCCTGCTTACATGTTGCATGCCTGCTTGCAAGTTGCGTGCCTGCTTACATGTTGCATGCTTGCTTGCATTACGGTATTTTAAAAATCGGAATTCGTATTTTTGTTGTTTCGAATTATCATTAAGTCGGACTTTTTGTAATTCGATCTCGGTATTTTGAGATGTAGTATAGTAATTATAAACGTTAGGAATTATAAAAATAGGAGTAATAAAGAAAATAAGTCGCAGTTGTTATTAGGAATTTTGAACCATTCGGAATTATGACAATCGGCATTTGGAAATTCGGCCTTGTGACTATCGGAATAAAGTTTTTCGTATTTATGTAGTGTATAAACTTACATGTACTTTCTTATTGTACTTACAAATGTTTGTTATGCTTTGTATGTTTATTGTTTTCATTCTTATTTTCTATGCACGTCATGTCCCTGAGACAAATAATATTTTTCTTTCTTTATTTTCTTTATGTTCCTAAAAACTTAGGCAGAGGCGTAAACCTTAATTTTTTTGTCCTATCAAGTGTTCCACTGCTGGACAAAGGCCGTCACTTTCTCCATTTAAACCTCTTTCTTGTGCGATCTCTGGCCATGTTCGCCCCGCGAACAAGATCAGATCGGCACACTACCTTCGCCGCGAAAACCTTATCTAGGACATCATCTTTTGACCAGTTATGTGTAAGTCTCTTGTGATAAGTTCATATCAAACCCAGATTTCAGACTACTGTTGAGAAATTTCTGATGGAAATTGCCAATAAGACTGCCAAAACTGGAAATCAAACACGAGTCCTGGATTGTGGTATGGGCGTTGATATTCGTGATAACCATCTCTGTTGCTGAATGTCCACCGATGAGTCTACCGGTACCATTTGAAAAGTGAATTAGAATTATTCTGAATTTGTGAGCAAATCCTACTTTTATACAGAGAACAAAATGTTTGTCTATGTACTCAAAAAATTAAAGACATGGTACTGTAAAGAGTTCTATCACATTTACATAAAATAAAAAAAATACAAAACGCCAAACCAAAAATGGTTTCACTTAACAGTAAAAATTCTACCAGATTTTCCATTGCAGCCCATAAACAACAGCAGTCGAAAGCATCTTCTTGGCTAGGTAATTTTAGCTTTTCCGAAAAAAACTTATCCGAGAAAAACTTTTCGGTACCTTATGGCATTCCAAAACATTTCCATCATCAATGATCATCAGACTATAATGTTTCCACTGCTGGGACACAGGCCTCCTCACTATGAGAGGGAATGGGCTGTAATCCACCGCGCGGGCTCAGTGCGGGTTGGTAGATGTCACATGTCTTCGAACTTTTAGTTCTAGGACATGCCGGTTTCCTCACGATGTTTTCCTTCACCGTTTTTTGAGGGCAGCGGTGATGAAATAAATACAGAAAGTAATGCGCCTGCCTGGGTTCGAACCCACAACTTACTGCTCGTAAGTCGGGGCTGCCACCACTGGGCCACCGCTGCTCTCATCATCAATATCGCTGTAGAATTACACTTTTGTCACTTTTTCTAAGCCTGGGTTGCCAAAGCATTGGAAATTCTCTGACACGGAACTACCTTCATCACTTTTCAAAAGATATAATTATACCATTTTCGTCACTTCTCAACTCGCCCTTTCATCCCTGAAGAAAAAAAAGACGAAAGTCATTCATCCGAATCGTGAAAACACGTCCCTTTTATACAGTTATCAGGATAAAGGGACGTAGTCTGTCAGCTGTTTCAGACCCACGCAAGTTCATAAAGTCGACAGATGTTAGGATTACTGTGCATGCGTAAGCTGTGTCTGTGGCTCTAGCACGGGCTCGCGGGTGAACGTAACGTAAACATGACGGTTTTAAAATGTAAAAATTTCGTTTCACATATAATTTTTATAAAGTTAAGAACAAAGACATTTAAATTATATTAAGAATTTGAATTTCTATTTTCATAATTTTTATATTACTTATATATTTAATGTTAATTATTTATTAAATATTATATTTAACTTTTAGAACAATAAATGATATTTATTTATTTTTTGAGGGTAGACTAGTTCCTACTTTAATAAACGAGCGATTGACGGGACAAAACAAATAAAAACGTAATCCAAAGTTGTGTCAAACTTGTTACTACTTAGTAACAAATCGGTCAGTCCAGTGTCACACGCCCGCTTGTCAGTTAGCATTCGTGCGTCAAAATTGGAAATTTTCGGGATCAACATTTTTGAATGAAAATATTTCCAATGGCCGCTCTATAAGTCTTTCTCTTTGGTTAAGAATTTATTCATGTTTGATCATTATTATCTTCCTACGCTTGTCCCATGTTAGTTTGGGTCACAACACGGTTTTTTCTTCGATTTTGAATTTAGTCATATCTATGGATGGAAATGATGTCGAGAAGCTCGTGCCTAAATAATAATAGCGGCTCGGGGTCGATCTTCAGTTTAAGCCGCGTTTGCGCAGGTTGGTCCGTAGATGCGTTACCATCCATTACAATACCGAGTTTCCTCCGTGCCTAGGAAAGCTCGTTAAGCCGTTGCTCCGTCTATGAATTATAGATCTTTGACAGTCGTTAACTGTATGGTGTCAGACGTAGAGAATAGCACCATCCCATATCTTCCCGTGGGTGTCGTAAGAGGCGACTAAGGGATTTTGCAGAGAATGGGAGCAGCGTTCTCTGTGCTTTTGTAACAACCGTACTGCGATCGCCAACCCGCCAAAGCGTGGCGATTATGGCAAAACCCCTCAAAATGTCAATATGGCGACACTTGGGGGAGGCCAGCAGTGGACGTCTTTTGGGCTGAAATGATGATGATGATGATGACGACAGTCGTTAAGAAGTCAGTAGCCCGAAAGTCTAAAACCAGTTTTACCAAGAGGTATCGTATTGCCCAGTACTAACTGGGTTGGGGAAGTGTCGCTTCATGAAAAACAAAACTGGAATTCAGTTAGACCGGTTAGACTGGAAACCGATCCCAAAATAGTTGGAAAAAGGCTAGGCAGATGATCCAATAGGATAATTGTGTATTCGGTACAACAAACGACGTCGCTTACTGAATCGAAAACACAAATAATTTCCATCTTTTTACTTTACCTACGTTACCACTCGTGCTAGGGCCTCCGTACTTACAATAAAATGTGCCCATTCATGCGCCGAAAGGCCACTTGAATAATCTTTGTTGAAGTTAATTTTGAATTCGATAAAACCTTTGTCGTGGGTGTCAAGAATGGATATGGACGCACTAGTATGAATGTGGGTGTCCAATGATCTCTGCATTGAAGAGATATTCATAGTTTATATGATCATCATATCATCTTTTCACCATAAAGGATTTTATTGTGAAAAAGATGAACAAAATATAAACAACAACTTTATTGCCGAACCAATAAGGTACAAAAAGGTTTTAAATTGGCCCTAAACTAGTCAAAGCCTGTCTCTTGGGCACCAATACAGATCTAAGGTTTACCGATGAAAAATTAATACATTATGCGGTGGCGAAAACATAAATTAAAATAATTCTTCTCCTAACTAAAAATTAAAAAAAAATAGTACTTGGAAACTTAACAATCAAAATTAAAACCAAGCAACCAATCATCAAATAATTAAATTATAATGAATCTTTAACCACAATTAACTAAACGCGCTCAGCGCTATATGGATTTAAAACATCGTTATCATCATCTGCCTAGCTTTTTCCCAAACTATCTTGGGGTCGGCTTCCAGTCAAACCAGACGCAGCTGAGTACCAGTATTTTACATGAAGTGACTGCCTATCTGACCTCCATAACCCAGTTACTGGATAATACTGTTACGTGGCCTGCTTTACGAGAATGTTCTAGGATTAAGTTCGAGTCTAGAATGAGCCAGTATGTCTAGAAGATTCGAGAATAATCCTAGAATGTTCCACAATGGAAATGTCTAGAAAGTTCGAGAAAGGTCCAGAACTTTCTCGAAGTTTCTGGAAGGATTGTTTCCACTATGGAGCTATCTGGAAGGTTCAAGAAGGTTGTAGAAGTTGTGGAAGTTTCTCGAACATGGGTCGGCCATATAAATAGGCGACGGTGAGCGGAAGGAGTTACTTAAAAAGTTTTGACTCAAACCGCCGTCTTTCCGACCTCGCCGTCGAAGACCATCGCAACTTGCCGATCCCCCTCGCTCGAGCCAGCCCGCGATGCTGTGCCAGTAGTTTTAAATCAGCCCCTAAATAATGATATCATTCAGATCCAGCCTGTCCCCATGAAGTCCTCTCCCAGCGACGCCCTAAGCCGAGGCTCGTGCCCCACAGGGGGTGCCCCTAGCGTGTAGTCGCTTGGATTGTAAGTTTTTATGCCCTGGTTGGAGGCCATACTCTTAAGGCACCCACAGGATAGTCCGGTTAAGCAGACGACAACCTCCTAGGTTGAACTACGAGATGCCATTCCCAAAAAAAGGAAGGAGTTAGTCTGATTTTGGCTACGGAACGAAGCGATCGATTTGAATTACTAGTGCGATATCTAGGTGAATAGTGATCAGTTGTGTAATTGTGATTGAGTTTTAGGTGTTTGTGTGTTGTTTAGTGTTAATTTAAAAAAAATAGTGTTTAATTGGTAGTGTGTTAATTTATCCTATACCCAACTCGTCACAATACGATACCCCTTAGTAAGACTGGATGTCAGACTTTTGGCTTCTTCGACGGCAAAGATCTACTGCAAAATTACAGCCGGGACAAATTCGGGATGTAATTATGTTCAACCTCGGCAAGCACGGCTGAACCTTAAAGATGGACCCGTGCGGCTGTTATTATTTAGCCACGAGCTCAAAACAAACGTTATAAGTACGGTTAAAAAGTAGGAAATTCCAGAATTACGTACTTAAATTAAACGAGTTTAGAGGTAAATGTGCCAACTTGTAATTAGGTTGTTAATCCCTGAATTTTATATTAATTTCCTACCAGGGACAAAACAAAACTAATTATATGTAGTTTTCAGTTTTGCATAGAAACTATAAAATTTCATTAGAAGCTACTTCCAGCCTTTCTGAGTTAGGCACACTAGGGTACAAAGTATCAAATAAGCTAACAAGAAGCAAGTTTAAGTTAATTTTCATTTAACACTTCTCTCTCAACTCTATTATAGAAAGCAGCGGTGGCCCAGTGGTGGCGCCCGACTTACGAGGAGTAAGCCGATGGTTCGAACCCAGGCAGGCGTATTACTTTGTATGATTTATTTCAATACCGCTGCCCTCAAAAACGGTGAAGGAAAACATCGTGAGGAAACCGACATGTGACATATTCCAATCTGCACTAGGCTCGCGTGGTGGATTACAGCCCACTCCCTCTCATAGAAATAAAGTCTGTGTCCCAGTAGTGGGAACATTATAGGCTGATGATGATGATGACTTCTCTTTTGGAACAGCTTCCAGAACTTAGCGGTTTTCTCGCTTTTCCACACAATATTACAGCAAACATAACGTAAAATCACGCCTGTGATTGTGCTGATGAATGCTTATGCACATAGAGTTTTATTGTAAATCGTGTGTTACACCCCAAAAAACTTTTTTTTATAGTTGTCGTTCTCCGGCAATAAATTTTGCGTAGAGTCCGATACGCACGGGCGACCAATCAAGATATACAAAACCAGTTTACGCAGATCTGTCATTGTGCACTTAGTTTGATGAACAGGATACTTGGTTAACGGTTTCGTGAAAGCTCCGTTTACACCTAGAGAACTATTTTTTTTTTCAGTTACGTTATACGTAAAAGAAACGAGTCCATTGTCAATTGTAGATCGAGTCAATTGAGTAGTCAGGTGCAATTCAAGAGATATTCTGGCAAAAAAACCCAATAACACTTTATCCGACCTGGGAAACGGACCCAAAACATACCGAGTTTCCTCCGTGTCTCGGAAAGCACGTTAAGCCGTTGGTCCCGGCTGTCATTTGTAGATCTTTGACAGTCGTTACGAGTAGTCGGAGCCAAAAGTCTGACATCCAGTCTTGCCAAGGGGTATCGTATTACCCAGTCATTGGGTTGTGGAAGTCAGATAGGCAGTCGCTTTATGCAAAATATTGGTACTCAGCTGCATCCGGTTCGACTGGAAGCCGACCCCGAGATAGCTTGGGAAAAGGCTAGGGAAATGGTGACGAAACGGACACAAAACCTCCTGCTCAGTAGTGGTGTTTGAGAGAACTACACAAAAACTTTTCTCATTTTACCCAAATCCCTTTCGAAAACAGCAAGTAAAGGTGTGTTCTAGCACAAAATTGTATAAGCTTGGTATAGCTACGTGTCAGATTAGCGTAGTTCACATGTACCTTTGATCGCTCGCCTGGCAAATTGATAGATTACCCGCCATCCAATAGGTTTTCTATCACATTACCTAACAATCCGGTTCGCGCGAAATATTTGCGTCGCATTCATTTATCAAACTGGTATCACTTATCTTCTTTTTGCAGATGTCAATTTTGTTATGTTTGGGTTGAGTGATTTTTTGTTGGTTGGTTTTATCTGGTGGGTTCGGGGTAGAGGTGTAATAAGGTACACGAAGCTGCTTTAAAAACAATGTAATCTGTGGTTTAAGACTAGGAAAAATAATGAGTAGGTCCGCACGACGACGAATCGCAAATTTCAGAATTTTGCCTTTAGTCTGTACCTTACTGTACCAAAATATTACTTAACAAACTAGGGGTTTAAATTCAGGGTCACCCTCTGGGGGCCGAGTGTGAACTATATTTAAGGGTTGAGAGGAATCACGCTGGGTTGCGATAGTCGTGGACAGAATCCGGCAACTGGGTCTCGAGGTGGCATTGCACAAGTCCGAGGCCATGTGCTTTGATGGACCCCGGAATGCGCCACCGTCGGGATCCATACTGACGGTAGGAGGGGTTCCCATCGGCGTCGAGTCGACGCTGAAGTACCTAGGGCTTGTCCTCGTCAGCCGGTGGAACTTCGTGGAGCACTTCCGACGTTTGGCCCCCTAACTGGAACGGACAGGGGCTGTGTTCAAGCGGCTCTTGCCCTGCTCCTGCCGGAGGCTCTACGCGGGGGTCGTGCGGTCCATGACCCTTTACGGGGCCCCGGTGTGGGCGCGTTCTTTGAGGCGGCGAGCCACCCA
Source organism: Cerastis rubricosa (assembly GCA_949152445.1). Classification (NCBI taxonomy): domain Eukaryota; kingdom Metazoa; phylum Arthropoda; class Insecta; order Lepidoptera; family Noctuidae; genus Cerastis; species Cerastis rubricosa. Next base: position 6,511,961 of record OX424542.1, on the reverse strand, counting down.
TTACCTTAACACGCCCCAGAAGGTGGTAGCCGTAAGGCTGATCCGGGGGTACCGCACGATTTCCGGCGAGGCGGCGAGGCTCTTGGCCGGATTGCCGCCATGGGATCTGGAGGCGATAATCCTCGCGTGCCTGCACGAATGGCGCCCGGAGGCACTACGCCGGGGGGAAACTCCGCTGCTGCGGCAAATTGTCGCTTAGCGGATATATAGACCTCCGGCGCGATCTCATGGCGACATGGAGAGAGCGACTGTCGCAACCCCGTGCAGGGCACGCCACAATGGTGGCGATAAGTCTCCTCTTTGAGGAGTGGCTGGAGAGGCGCCACGGCGCCCTCCCCTTACGCCTGACGCAGGTCCTCACCGGACACGGTTGTTTCGGGAGGTCGCTGCACTGAATGGGGCGGGAGGAAACGCCCGGGTGTCACCACTGCGAGGATCGGCCGGAGGACACGGTGGAGCACACCGTGTAGCTATGCCCCGCTTGGGCTGAGCACCGCCGTGTCCTCGTAGTGGCGATTGGCGGCGGCGACCGCTCGCGTCCGGCCCTGGTCCGGAGCGAGAGGGAATAGGAAGTCGTCGCCTCCTTCTGCGAAGCAGTCATGCTAGCGAAGGAGGTGGCGGAACGTCAGAGCGAGAGAACCTCACGTCCCAGCAGCCGCGGGAGACGCCCCGGGCGTCGGGGAGCAATCAGTAGCCCCCGGCCACCGTGGGCGCGGGCCTGTGGACGGTGAGTAATGGGCTAGCTCACCGTCCGTCCGTCTTATGACGACAGGCCGTGCCGACGGCGCGTTCGTGTGACACGCGTGCCTCAAGGAGATGTCAGCAAATCGGAAGGGGTCCGAGAGGGCCGATGCCTGCCAGGGCTGCGGGTTGTTCGAAAGAGATACCGTGGCCCTGGAACACAAAGGTCTCAAAATCAAAATATTTTATTTTACATAGGACTATATGGGCACTTATAAAACGTCGACAAAGGATGCACGGTTCGGGTTGGTCGTTTCCTATGGAGAAGAACCGGCAAGAAACTCCATGGTTACTCTTTTAAAATCATTTGGTTTTACAATATTTGAGTGTTACAGCGTTAGTACATAACTGTGGGAGGACAGCGTAGCCCGACAATAAGTCGTTGCTTACTACAAAAGGTAGAACAAGACAATAACAAAAAAAAAAACTAATTTACAAGGCCTACAATGTCCACACATTCACAAAAAATAGGTAAATGAAAAAGAATCTATACAAAAGTAAAAATAAAACATTATAAGAACACTAAATTAAACAATTGACACAGATGTTATCATCAGTGCTGTAACTATTCTGAACAATTAATGAACGATGCAATTATTTGAAAACTACTGTAAAACATCTGAATAATAAAAAGAATGGAAAAGATAAAATTGGGAATAGTTAGAGACGACCACACATTTGTGTCGTTTATGAGCTACCAGGGAAGCCGCATGAGCAGAAGGAACTAGAGCCAAACTTCTTTATCTTCAACGTAGTCCTTAATTTTGTAATATGCTTTTTTAATTAGGACACGTTTGATGCAATTTTTAAACTTTCCATCAGTCAGTTCCGTAACTGACTTTGGCAACTTATTATAAAAGCGTATACTGTTTATAAGAAAAGACTTGCTAGTTTTTGTTAATCTAAATTTGGGTATTACAATTTCGTGTTTACTGCGTGTGTTTATATTATGGAAGTCGCTTCTAATTTTGAAAAGCCCCCGGTTTTTGCGGACATATAAAATACATTCTAAGATATAAAGTGAAGGCAGAGTCAATATATCGATCTCTTTAAATTTTTCTCTGAGGGACTCGCGAGGACCCATCTTATAGATCGCGCGGACTGCCCTCTTTTGCAATATAAAAATTGAATCAACGTCTGCTGCCGATCCCCACAGCAGAATGCCATAAGACATAATACTGTGGAAATAAGCGTAGTATACTAACCTAGCTGTGTCTACATCAGTTAACTGCCTTATTTTCCTAACTGCATAGGCAGCTGAGCTTAACCTCCCCGAAAGAGTTCTAATGTGTGCGCCCCACTGCAGTTTAGAATTGATAGTAATCCCTAAGAATACAGTTTCCGCGATAACATCGAGTTTTTTGCCGTCAAGATTTAGATGAAGGTCACGTTGTGTTACATTTGGTAAAGAGAACTTTAGACATTTAGTTTTGTTCGTATTCAGTAAAAGATTATTAGCTGCGAACCATTTCGAGAGAACAGTTAGACTTTCGTTGACATGTATGACTTCTGTATCTTTTCTATGAATTTTAAAAATTAGCGAAGTGTCATCAGCAAATAGAATTATATCCGATAATTTGGCCATCATATAAGGGAGATCATTAATATAAACAAGAAATAGGAAAGGGCCAAGAATTGAACCTTGGGGCTAAGTCTAAGAAGGAACATGGGTGGGTTTTATTTAGTCAAGTCTGACACTCCCTTCCGCTCCGGCCAGAGCGAGAGAAGTCATTTGATGATTTCCCAATATAAAAAAAGGGTTGAGAGGAATCAAATAAACAAATTTTTATTTAGGGGTCGAGGGGCCGAGAGTGGACTAAACGGACCAATCTAGCTTTACAAGACTAGTTTAAGCGGATCTCTCATTGTACGGGAAACATATACAAAGCTAGGCCATGTTATACTGGAAATGTATAGCTTAATGTGACGCGGTGAGTGTGTAGCTTTATAATGAAGGTGCAGTACGTTGTTGGATAAAAGCAAAGTTTAAAACAGTGTCCATGGAGTTTCTTGCCCATTCTTCTCCAAAGAGATCTACGCCTTGGAACGGGTAACTACTAACAGTACTTTCACAAGTTACTATGCTTTGTTACTGGAATTGTAGCTTCATCCTTTGGCTTCGTTGCTGACTTACTGCCTATCTGACCTCCATGTCTGAGTTCCCTCGGTAAAATTGGTTGTCAGACTTTCGGGCCACTGGCTACCTACGACTGTCAAAGATCTACAGATGACAGCCGGGACCAACGGATTAACGTGCTTTGGAAAACACGTAAGAAACTCGGTACGTAATTGATGGTCAATCATCCACAGACTGACCTTAGCAAGCACGAGTTAACCTTGAAGACCGACCCGTGCGGAATTATAAAAGGTGTTGTTTTGCATCCTCGTCAAATTCAAGGAGGTAACTATGCCAATGATTCTCGCCCGAATCAATAATAAAATAGGAGGGTTTTTTTTTTCGAAATCGGTAAGTGTAAACCACCCGTGTTTTAAACGCGGCCCCACGGTTATCGGGCGAGATAAAGATATCTCGCCCTATAACCTCGCTTCCACACATTCAAACAATCTCAATCGTATATTTGATCATTTCTTATTCCCTAAATCACGTTAAAGGGGTTGTTCTGAAATACTGACAAACTTAAGCAACCAACAAATCAGCGTTTATCAATGGTTAACTAGGTACCGTAATTTTAATTGATTATTATTTATGTCTTTTGTGACAACCTCCTGAATTTTGACGAGGATGCAAAAGAACAGCTTGTATGGCCATAACGTAGTCCTTCTGTTTTCCCCCTATATACTACAACAATGTATCGTAGTATATTCTAGTACCTATGTATCATCATTGTAGTCGGTATTCCCCCAGCATTTACATTGTTCTCGTATAACGGCCATCAATATGCGATACGAGTCTTCTATGTGTATACACGTTGAGATTGCATTGTGCTCTGTAATAACTTTGTAATAGAAGATGTAATGGGTTGGGGGTGTAGCATTTTGCTATCGTGGACCATGCATTTTTATTGGCTTGAAACAGACGGTTTGAAACGGATTATAGATTGTGTCAAAAACATTGCATTGCCGCTATTTTAACGTTCATACCAGCTGGCCTGCCATGACGTCTTAAAGCAGTAAGTATTGTTTTACTCTTATTCCAGTGTGGGAAAGAGACGGAGCTGTACAGGATGTCTAGCAAGCTAGTTAAAACAAACTGCTTTAAGACGTCATCAGGCCACATTTAACTCGGCGGGGAAATTTTACGTTTGCAGTGTCCAGTCAAGGTCTGTTAAGGACTTACAGTAGTATCATCCTTCTGGCTGTTTACCGACATAATGGAGTCGATTCTCTTAAGAATAAATAAAACTAGGCGTGATTCAGAAGGCAGTACGCCTCGGTACGGTCCGCATTGTGAGGAGGTTCCTGTCTCTGGAGCCCTAACACTGGTAGCTTGGATCCAGTTCCCGACACCGGCGGAACACTAATTTTTACATTTAAAATGTAGTTTTTTATGTTCATTTTTATACAAATATTAAAAAATATAATTATTTTAAAGAAATAAAAAGAGGAATAAAATCAAAAACGACCACGAAATTAGCTTAGGGTGTGTTACAAAACCAAAAACTGTAATCTGAAGACTTTTTAATAATTTTTGGTTGAACAGTCTGAGAACAGATGAAGAGTGCGATGGAAGGTTGCATACCATTCAAAAGTTACCTGCGATGGAAGGCCCAGTTACCCTTTAGCCCAACAACCCCTGGAAAAGCGAGCAAAGTCAACAAGTATTCGTAGCTATGAAATAAATATTTTGGCAATGTTAATGGTATTATTCAGTTTGTAACAACACTCATATATCAATGTTGAAGTGACATTGTCATCGGATGAGCATTGTTTTCTGATATTTACGAGCACACCTCATTGAAATAAAACTGATATATCGCTTTCAAACACTCGTGACGCTGAAAAGTTGACGTGTTTGTTGAGTTATGGCCGCAAATCAATTGAAATGTGATGAAATTTTGTATTGGATTTGGATTTCGGCATTATGAATGTTATGAATTCCCCGTTTTCGCAACATTTTTCATTGCTGCTCCGCTCCTATTGGTCGTAGCGTGATGATATATAGCCTATGGCCTTACTCGATAAATGGGCAATCTAACACTGTAATATTTTTTTTATAGAATAGAATAGAATAATATTTATTTGCTTAAAACATGGTATAAAAAGATGGTAAAATACAAACAATAACTAGAGCAACATGCTTTTGCTTAACAGTGATAAGCGTACATTTGTACGCTTATCACTGTTAAGCAAAAGCATTTAAGCATTTACACAAGCATATTTTTAACATTTACTGTCTAAGAAGTCTTTTACACTATAAAAACTATGACTACACAACCATTCATGCAATTTATTTTTAAATATCTCAGATTCAACGCCTTGAGATTACTTGGTATCTTATTATATAAACGCACACACATAAATATGGAACTTTTATTATATTTAGCCATTCTTGGAAGGATATCTAGCACGAGCCTGTGAGGGTCTCGTCGGTTACGAGGATATAATTCATCTGGCGTACCGTAGTTCCTTATGTTTTCTCACAAACATGCAAGTTTCGTATATGTAAAGACACGGTAGCGGTAACAAGCCAAGCTTTTTAAATATCGGTCTAAAGGATTCGTCAGGTCGAAGCCCGTATATTGCTCTAATGCATATTTTTTGAATGAATGCTCTATTTTGATCTGTGCTATTACCCCACATTATCAAACCAAAACGGATTTGGATTGTGGCATTATGAATATTATTAATTCCCCGTTTTCGCAACATTTTTCATTGCTGCTCCGCTCCTATTGGTCGTAGCGTGATGATATATAGCCTATGGCCTTACTCGATAAATGGGCAATCTAACACTGAAATATTTTTTCATATCGGTCTAGTACTTTCTGAGATTAGCGCGTTCAAGCAAACAAACTCTTCAGCTTTATAATTTTTAAAGTTTCTTTATAAGTTATAGATGTTTTGTTGTTGTTATAAATTTTTAAACACTTAGGATCCAGTCTGCCGAATTCAGAGCAAATTTATTGTTCTGCCCATATCCCTATTTGTTTTCTTTTTATTTTATTTATCTCCATCACCCGTCGTTTGTTATATTAAACCCTTATAGCCAGACGGTTACCAATTCAACAGAAATTTTAAGACATGTTTTAACCATTGTTAAATTAAAACCTTATGATATAACATTCCTTTATATAACATCACGACTGTAATCTCCTAAGATTTAGGCAGAATTGCACCTAATTGTACCTCCACATTTCGCCAATTATGTTTAAATTCCATGTAATAGGGGGTGAGCCTATTGCCATCAACTGGGCGCATATCCAGATTCCGTGGCTGTGACTGAGAAATTCTTGACGGAAAATCCTAATAACACTTTCCCCGACCTGGGAATCGAACCTGGGACCTCATATTCAGCATTCACGCTTGCGCCCACTAATCCAACGTGGCAGTACTGGACTAGGTACCTTACCTTACCTTTGAGTTAGTTTGAAACTAGAAACGATTACTGACCGAACCTTCTCCCTACACACACTACAATACACTTAGTAGCATTAAATAAATGATTCTTCCACATCAGCACAAGCTCAACATCGACTGATTTACAAAAGTCCAACACGGCAACTGTTTCTACGGCAAAAATTCTTTAAAATTCAACGCTTATAAATCTAGAATTGGCCCAGATTCCATGCACGCCAGTGTTGCCGCCCTGGGGCGTTTTGTCTATTCAAATATTTAGGTAAAGCGGACACAGGCATAACATATTATGGTATATTTAATGGCATTTGCGTAATGGAAATAGCTGTTCCCGCAATAGAGTTAGTCTTGACAGAAATGAGCAATTTCCATATTAGATTTGGGTTAATTTTGTCATCGTGGGGCGGTATTACAAGTTGGTTTGGAACGGAGATTAATTTAAAGAGATATTCGAGTTTAGAGAGAAATTATATGCTGTTTCGTTTTTTTCATTATTTTGCGTATAATTTTCTTTTTCTTATCGTGTCCATGGTAATCTTAATTGTGTGGGTCCAGAACTGAGCCGCTTGTTTGGCGTCCTCTGTATCCATTTTTCTTATAGGATAGTTGTATACTTAGCCAATTGAAAAATCTTTCGTAGTAACGTTACGTTTTCAGCGCGTGCTCCTGCTGGTACAGTTGGCATCAGAAGTAGGTTAACACTTATCAATATTACACCAGTGCTGATCAGTGTGATCTGATGAAATAGTTTTGTGAATATGAAAATATATTCATGTTTTTTACTCCAGTCTTTTAATATGGATCATTCTAAAACTAAGACGTCTGATACATTTGGATATGTATAGCGACTTTCGTTGCTGACCGTACCTATGGTCTTAATCTTCTACAACACAGTGAAAGATTTTTTTCGACTATCTTACTAAACAACAATTTTTTTTTTGTATTTATCTTTTCTATACATGCCAAGGTTTTGTAAAAGTGCATTTCATTTTATTGTGTGTGGCCACCTCACAATAAAATGAAATGCACCTTTGCAAACGAAAATGCAATGTGAAAAATGCTTTATCTTCTTTCATGTAGATTGTTTCAGAGAAATTAATAAAAAGAGTTGATGCAATTCTTTGTTACTCTGCTTTGTTCGGTCATTGAAAGTCGTTCCATACAATTTATTGTCTTAATTGAGTTGGACGGTCGCAATTTTTATGGTTGAGCAATTTCTGTTGCTCAAAAGAAGTCAAGTTTTGTTCCACTCACTTTGCTTGTTTAAAAGAATGAGATTTGTTCTTCTAAATTAAATATCATAAGATGGGGGGACCGATATTATTGATCTAATCTCTCTTTCAATAAAGCTAATTTATAATACCATCATTCCTAACCATAAGCCACTTTATCTGGGGTCGGCGCAGAATGTTTTCTCTTTACACATTTCTGTATTACTCGTCTTGCACCCAAAAACCAACCTTTCTAGCCATATTATCTTTTATACCAGTTTATCCATACTTTATTAGCTCATCCCTTTCTCTAGTAACTAGGCTTTTCAGATTCGTATTCAAAAGTTTTGACACAACGTTTTCGTCCCTTTTTGTGATTTGATACACTTTTATTGCACATTAAAATAAAGCGTAAAGTTATTGTAGATGCATACTTTGGCTGTAATCCACCACGTGGGCCCAGTGCGGGTTAGTAGATGTCATATTTCTTCGCATTTTTAGTTCTAGAACATGCCGGTTTCCTCACTATGTTTTCCGTCACCGTTTTTGAGGGCAGCGGTGATGAAATAAATTACACGAAGTAATGCGCCTGCCTGGGTTTGAACCTACGGCTTACTGCTCGTAAGTCTGCCACCACTGGGCCACCGCTGCTCTGTATTTCTTAGCACTGCACTTTATTTCTTAGAAAAAATAAATAAACTGCTAAACTAAGCCATCAAACTTAGGTTTAATTCGCTACATTAATTCAGTCCAGTCGGGATTCTCCTGTATAGTAGGGTACGACGACTATTTATCTAATACAGTGAGAACGGTGCAACGCCATAGCAGCCGTTAGCAGCGCCATATCAACTTCGTCATGATTTATTGGCACAACCTGGGTGCTAGACTAGACGGTGCATTATTCATGCGGAACTTAATTAACGTTGTTTGGTTATTGAGAAATTTGAGCTTTCTCGTACACTGCGGCATGTGAATGGCGAGTTATCGGCTTATAGAGCGCACTGTGAACGCGTTAGTGCCTGTAAACACTGATACAAGTGGTTATGCTTTATCTTGTTCTACCTTTTGTAGTAAGCAACGACTTACTGTCGGGACTAGGTTTTTTTTTTGGGATTTGCATCTCGCAGTTCAACCTAGGAGGTTGTCGTCTGCTTAACCGGACTATCCTGTGGGTGCCTTAAGAGTAAGGCTTCCAGCCAGGGCATAAAAACTTACAAACTAAGCGCCTACACGCTAAGGGCACCCCCTGTGGGGTACGAGCCTCGGCTTAGGGCGTCGCTGGGGGAGGACTGCATGGGGACAGGCTAGATCTGAATGATATCATTATTTAGGGGCTGATTTAAAACTACTGGCACAGCATCGCAGGCTGGCTCGAGCGAGGGTCGGGGAGGGCATGGACCGGGACGTCGCGACGGACCTCGACGGCGAGGTCGGAAAGACGGCGGTTTGTGTCTGAACTTTTTAAGAGTTCTAGTCTCTTTGCTACTCTCATGGAGGAGGGTGATAGCATCAAACAAAACCAAATGATTTTAAAAGAGTAACCATGGAGTTTCTTGCCGGTTCTTCTTCGTAGGAAACGACCAACGCGGACCGTGCACCTTTTCTTTACGTAAAATAAAATATTTTGATTTGATTTAATTGTTCAGTGATAATTATTGAAAATAGTTAAAATTAACTTATAGCTATTGGCAATAATAATCACTATCTCAAAAATAGCGTTCGATAACTGAACCCATCTGAGTTACCTGGCATGATGTAATGGTTATTGAAATTAGTCATCGAATCATTATCCTATATTTTAACTGCGCTAAGGGTGCTACTTAATTGTAGGTTTTATATTTAAACCTGACCTTTTACTCCTATATTTGACTGTTTTAGAGCGGGAATGTTATCGCTTCGTTTTACCTTTAGCCTCGCAGCGAAAAACTCGTGGGCGCTAAGAGGCGGATTAGCAAGTTTTATAGGTATTTCATATTACTGCCAGACCTGAAGTACTTTTGTGGTTACTTTGAAAGGTTTCTAATAACCTTTTCGATTTTTTCGAGAGAAATCTATTAGAAGCACTCACATCTTTTCAGGGTATTTTTCTTTAAAGGAAAATATTTTACAGAGTAATTTTAGCTACACACATCTGCCTAACTATGTTAGTGTTAGCTTTCAGTCTAACCGGATGCAGTATCTTAGACGAATACTAGTATTTTGCATTGAGCGGCTGCCTATTTGATATCCACAACCTATAGTGTAATATTTATATAAGGAGAAGAAGGTCTCATGGTGATCTCATCTATGTTGGTGAAGTTCTTCGGAAAGCTCAGGTGCGCCGTCGTGCGTGTGTGACCAGATGTATGAACGTGCACGAAGCAAAAGGAGTATGTAAGGATCGTAGCAGAAAGTTCTATTATTTCTGCCTTTGGGGGTCCATGGGAAACTGGCGTAAGTTTATGTACGTATGTCTGCAAGAAGGTCTTTGGAAAATAAAAAAATCTAAAATAATACCAAATGCTAAAAGTTATGTAATTAATTGATAACTACAGTAAAATACACAGGTTTTTAAGGTCGCTACATATATCATATCTATAACACCTCTAAATCAAGATTAAGTATTTAAATCTTAAATGGATTGCTCTACGGACCCAACTGATTGTTAAAGCCAATCTAGATATATTTCAGGATTACAAAATGGTGTCGGGCGCGGTATTACAGGTGTTTGACATTTCGTTTTAATCCATAACCCAAGAGAGCATTTGTTTAACCATTTTTATCCGACTGCGGCGTAGGCCACAAAGAGGGTTCTATGTTAAACCTGTATAGAAGTATTTATGTATGTCCGTTGCTTTGTTCCCTCGTAATTCCTAAACGGATGAACGGATATAGATCTTTTTTAGCTAGCGTAGGCTTACTTTGTTTGATGTACAGAATGCTAGGTTGACGGCTTCACGAAGGGCCTGTGTACCACTTACCACCTTAAAACATAATGTAAGCATTATTAGGGAAACCACTAACAGATACCTACTCGTATTATCTAATATGTTAACGATATATTTAAACAATATTTCAACTACCGAACAAGCTTTACATAGGATACATATTATATGTTAAATACATAATAATTTAGAGTAGAGGCTTTTCATTAGAAAAGATTACAGAGAAGTACTAAATGAGACCACGCTCCGCACATAGCTCTGATGTTGTTTTAGGTCTAATTAATACGAGGATTTTGAATATCAAATATGGTGCAAATATCATACTGTTTTATCACAATGTTATTTAACGGGTATTGTATGTATAGATCAGATTTCAGAGAATAATTTTAGAAACCCCCTCATGGTGAATTAAGTTTTGGAATAGTATGTTATTGTTATAATTCGATATTCACCTGCAAAATTAAGGGTTTCACCGGTAATTCGTTACCGTAAGGTATTACGTTTCCCTTTTAACAAAACCAGACCCCAAAAAGGCAATTAGCTTGGAATGACTTATGCTCTCAAAATGCTTAAGGAATCTCAAAACGAGGGAGAATCGATATTTCCTAGCAACAAAAATTCTAAGACATGTAATATGTGAGGTAGCGGGCCTTCTTTCCTTCCAATTTAGGCTCGATTCCCAGCAGTGGGAACATTACATGCTGATTTAGCTAATCCTTTGAAAAGTATCTAAATATTAGTGCTAATACCCTTTTCACTGGACGCCATTACAAAACATGTAAATTAAAATGTTTGCGCCTTTCAAATTAAACGCTTTCAGCGATGTTGGCGTGGACGTTGATTAATTGTTTTCGTTGTAGAAAACAAATTAGATGAGTAAGTCCTAAATACTTAAACACTTTAAAAATGTGCTAGAATTAAAACCCTTACTCATTATCTGCCTAGCCTTTTCACAACTCCAGTCCCATCCAGTCTGATGCAGCTGAATACTGACCTCCACAACCCATTTAGTACTGGGTAATACGATATCCTCCCTGGTAAGACTGGTTGTCAGGCTTTCAGGCAAACGACCAACGGCTAAACGTGCTTTCCCAAGCACGAAGGAAACCCAGTATGTAACGGGTGGATAGTGATATTAAAACCCTTATTATAAAGTAAAAAAAAAACTTTGATAAAAAGCTCCTTGGTAATATTTTTCGAAAAAATAAAAATTAATAAATTGTCCACAGAGATCTCTGATCACCCATGTCTCTGGCACTACCTCGACTGAAGTGTCCGTGGGGATTTCCCACTCATGCCAAAACAAAAAAAAAAGCTCCTCGGAAATGCATTTTGTATCAGGTTAAGGCCCCTAATATATGGGTTTTATAACCCAAACCAGGGGGTAGCACGTCTCTGCCTACACCTTAGGGAATACAGGTGTAATGTTACGTTCTGTTGAAGTTACCTAGAAGATGCATACTAAGACTAAGTAAGCCGACTGCAATATAGTTGGGAAAAGGCTATGCATATGATGACAGAAGATTTTTAAGTTCTGATTAAAATCAACATTTCCAAGCAAATGAGAGTAATAAAGTACCGAAGTGATAAATAAATATGGTGAAACATTTTCCAGCTCACATTGCGTTAAATGAGGATGCCATTTCGAAAAACATTGCGGGATTTCCTCATTATTTACACATCACGATAATAATTCAAAAGAGCCACAACCTTTTTGTGGTTACCGAAACGTATTTTAAGTCCGTTTGTATTTCGCTTTTTTTAAATTTTGTTGAACGGAATGTCGGACAATAATTATTCTGTGCCAGGCTTTTGCAAGAGATCTCCAAGGTTCTTTATGTCGCTGCTTTTGCAGACTACCTTTAAGATACGGAACAAGACATATTTTAGACCGGTTGTGAGCCGATAATCTATTTTTCATTGACTCGGAAGAATTTTTAATGGGCATGACTGCTTTATGCAGACTACCTCGTTGGTCGAGTGGTCGCGACTGCTGAGCATGAGGTCCTGGGTTCGATTCCCGGGTCAGGCAAATTGTAATTGAGTTTTTCCATCAGGAATTTCTCAGTAGGAGCCACGGAGTCTAGATTCGTGTCCGGTTGATTGCAATAGGCGCCTCCTATTACATGGGACTTAAACATAAGTGGTGAAATGTGGGTATACCATTAGGTACACCTCTGCCTAAACGGGATTTACAGGCGTGATGTTATGTTAGAACAAATATTCTCTGATATCGTCATTTAAGCGGTCCACCACTAATATTTCTATGAGGACTTCTAACAGGAATAACATAAACTTTTCGGTGTTTTGATTTTTTTATTCATATTAATATTTTTTTGATGATATTAATATTTTTTTGCTCTGTATGGCGTTGGCTCTGTATGGCGTCGGACGTAAAGAATAGCACCATCCCATATCTTCCCGTGGGTGTCGTAAGAGGCGACTAAGGGACTTGCCAGAGAATGGGCAGCAGCGTTATCTGTGCTTTTGTAACAACCGTACTGCGATCGCCAACCCGCTTGCCAAGCGTGGCGATTATGGCAAAACCCCCCAAAAGGTCAATGTGGCAACACTTGGGGGAGGCCTATGTCCAGCAGTGGACGTCTTTTGGGCTGAAATGATGATGATGATGATGAATATTTTTTTTGATTACATTAAAAAAATATTAATATAAATAAAAAAAACACTTTATCTAGACCCTCCGGTTTTCGGTCCACTTATCCTAAAACAAAGAACAATGGTAAGTTTACATACATTCTGTGTGTCGCATTTAGACTTCGCTTACCTGTGTAAAAGTTCTCAGAAACCAATTGAAACGTTAACCAGAATATAATATTTAATTTCCATATTTACATATAAAACTAGCTGCCCGGACAGACTTCGTTCTGTCAAAAGTTAAAGCAATGCACTTTTCCTACCTACCTACCCTACCCTACCCTACCCAACCCTACCCACCTACCCTACCCTACCCAACCCTACCTACCCTACTCTACCTACCTACTACCTACCTACTCTACCCTACTCTACCCTACTCTACCCTACTCTACCCTACTCTACCCTACTCTACCCTACTCTACCCTACTCTACCCTACTCTACCCTACTCTACCCTACTCTACCCTACTCTACCCTACTCTACCCTACTCTACCCTACTCTACCCTACTCTACCCTACTCTACCCTACTCTACCCTACTCTACCCTACTCTACCCTACTCGACCCTACTCTACCCTACTCTACCCTACTCTACCCTACTCTACCCTACTCTACCCTACTCTACCCTACTCTACCCTACTCTACCCTACTCTACCCTACTCTACCCTACTCTACCCTACTCTACCCTACTCTACCCTACTATACCCTACTCTACCCTACTCTACCCTACTCTACCCTACTCTACCCTACTCTACCCTACTCTACCCTACTCTACCCTACTCTACCCTACTCTACCCTACTCTACCCTACTCTACCCTACTCTACCCTACTCTACCCTACTCTACCCTACTCTACCCTACTCTACCCTACTCTACCCTACTATACCCTACTCTACCCTACTCTACCCTACAGGATAAAAAGTATCCTATGTCCTTCTCCTGGCTCTAAACTACCTCCCTGCCAATTTTCAGCTTAATCGGTTCAGCCGTTCTTGAGTTATAAGTGAAGTAACTAACACGACTTTCTTTTATATATTATAGATTTCATCATTATTCGTGGAATAAAATGAGTTTAATGCAAATGTAAACAGCGCGCGAGCAGCGGCCAATTAGCCCAATAAGTGCGATACGCGTTCCACTGCGCTTTGGCGAAGGTATGTGGATTATTCCGCCTTAGTGAGCAGCGGATAGTGATGTCATATATAAATATGTTCGACTTTAAACTTTTATCAAATACTAGCTGTTCTACAGTGTGTTTTTATTTTTACCTGAACTGCCAAACGTTCTTTTAGGATTTACTTTTTGAAGATTCCGCACTGGGTGGTGGATTACACTTCTTCTCATAGAGAGTCTCATGTTTCCCAGCTGTGGGAACATTATAGACTGATTATGCTTAGTCTATTGATGGAAAAAAAATAGTTTTAAATATACCAGCCAGCCAACTCCTTTAGAGTAACTTTAAGTTTAATTTCCCCTAATGTATGCAAAATTGTTTCACTATGGAAACATTGGATTAAAAGTTTATTTTTCTGGTCATTCAATTATAACATAGAACAGTAACATTGTGAAAAGTGAAATAAAAACGTTCTGAAGACAATTGCTGTTCAGCTTAAAACAATTACAGCGCCACCTTTTCTTTAACGAACAAAGGAACCTCATGTAAATGTAACAATTAGCGCTTTAAACCGCTTAAAGCTAACTTCGGTAAAGGTATCTACGCTGAAACATTCCACCCTACTTTTCTGCGATACCACTGCACTTATAATACCAGTTTAAGTACTAAAATGTACGGCTAAAGTCCTAACGGTATAGTTTTCTGCTCAAGTTAGGAGTTGGGAGTATTGCGAGCTAAGTTAAGTGCATTTACATAATGTTTCTGCTCTAATTCAGGGTAATTTTTCAGTTAAACGCTTTACGGTCTCTACGGTAACTTGGTTAGCAGTAGTGATAGTACCTAACCTACTTACAAGTTTGCTTTCCTTTATTTATGACTAGCTTATGTGCCTCTTCTCCTTTATTTATTTACTAGCTGTCCCGTGCAACTTCGTCTGCGTCATATTTTCCCCGCTTTTGAAACATTTTTTATTGATGCTCCGTTTCTATTGGTCGTAGTGTGATGTTATATAGCCTATAAACCCGTCTTGCCTTCTTCGATAAATGGGCTGTTTAACACGTAGAATTTTTTAATTCAAACCAGAACATTCCGAGATTAGCGCGAGCAACCAAACAAAAAATTCTTCAGCTTTATAATATTAGTCTAAAAACATCATCATCCTCATCATTTACTGCAGCTACGGCTCTGGAAACAGGAACGAGAACGTCCACACAATGCGAGCGGTATCGAGGAGTACTACTTTCTCCCAACATATTTGTACCTAAGATAAATTGTGGGACTAATTAAATTAACAAAACATCTTCCAAAACACTCAAGAAGTTAATTCAACGGTTTTCCCGAATCGAGACCACACGGCAATCACGTTTTACTTAACAAGGAAAGCCAATTAAGTTTGACATCAAACAATTTACTGAAAGGTCACAGTGGTGTGGTTACACTCGACACACACTAGCATCTCTGTGATTATTGAATTATTGTTAATTGACAATGAAAATTATTATTCGGTATTGTAGAGGATTCGAGGTTAAATAATAACAGCCGTACGGGTCGATTTTTAGGTTAAGCCGAGCTTGCCTAAGTTGAGCCGTCGATTGGTGACTACCCATTACATACCAAGTTTCCTCCATGCCTCGGAAAGCACGAGCAGCCATTGGTCCAAACTGTCATTTGTAGATCTTTGACAGTCTTAACAGATAGTGAGTGACCAGAAAGTCTGACAACCAGTCTTGCCAAGGGGGTATCGTATCACCCAGTACTAACTGGGTTGTGGAGATCAGATAGGCAGTCTCTCCATGTAAAATACTGGTATTCGGCTGCATCCAGTTAGACTGGAAGAAGACCCCAATATGGTTGGGAAAAGGCAGTAGATATATTATATATAATGATAGAAGTGGCAAAGTAGATGATGATGAGATAGACTGAGGTACAAGTAACAGTCGACGGTTTTCCACAGTACCATCACCATCATTACCAAATTCATAATTTTTCACCCTAAAAAGTTTACATATATATAAAAAGTCTTGTGGAATTCCTTCTTAATATAGAATGTGGTTTATTTTGTACGCACTTCCCTTGGGTATCGAGTTGTCTTCCGCAACATCGTCGCAGTGAACGGCAGAACGTGACCACTACGTGTTACTATCGTCCCCAGGGCCGGTTTACGGACGCCTACAGTCCCTACTCTTAGCGACGGTTTGGGCCTCTCAAGATGACTGTACACTCTCGCACTCGCCCTGTCTCGGATTGTTTCGGCAGGGGTGTACGGTCACCTTAAAGGGTCGCTAAAAGTTTCGCGGCAAGACTCTTGACTTACCTAGCAGAGCTAGCCGTTTTGGACGTTAATTAAAGATTGGCCACTCGAGATCGCTAATTTCGTGCACCCCCAAACAGAGGTTTAATTAGGTCCAACCTTAAGACAGAGGGTCACTAATTAGGTCCACACCATTTACCACCACACAATTAACTTCATAAATAAACAAGAAAAGGTCCAAGCCCTCACACAGTCTCAGTCACAGCCACACAGTGCCATTCACGTCATAAACATCGGGGAGCCTACCAGCATCTCTCTTTTTTTCTTTCTTTATTTTGAAAAACGTTGCCCCACTCTAGGAATATGTCCAGTATCGTGTATGCGTTTACAAACATTTAAACTCACATACACAAACAGCCAGACCCGGAACAACTATCTGTAGGCCTAACAAATATTTGTTCCGAGCGGGGATCGCACCCGCGACACGCAGCGCAGTAGTCAATCGCTTAGCCACTGCGCCAACCGTGCCGTCAGTTACCTAGCCTTTTCCCAACTATGTTGGGGCCGGCTTCCAGTCTAACAGGATGTAGCTGAATGCTTTAATTCTTATCGTATTGTACGTGGAGCGACTGCTAATCTGACTTCCACATCCTTGTTCAGCACCTCTTAGTAACACAGGTTGTCTGACTTCTGACCGTAACGTGCAGACAAAAATCTACAAATGGATGCTTTCTGAGGCATGGAAGAAACTCGGTATGTAATGAGTGGTCACCCATCAATGGAATAACCTAGGCACGCCTAACGTACCTTTAACACTACTTAAGATAAAAATAATATCTAAGAGGTGGTTGTCCCTCTGAACATCGTAAGTAGTATGTCGTCAAAGGAAATGGCTCCGTTAATTATTCAACGGCAGGTGAGTAAGAAGCGACCTGCATTGGACCTAAACAAACATGGACCGAGTCTTAAGGGGATGAGGGGATGGTAAATATACAGGTGTGGGTGTACTCGTATGTATGTTAAATGTTTTGGAATTACGATTGAAGATGTGAAAAGTGAAAATGTTAGGAAAATAGGTAATATTGAAGACATAATAAAACATGTCGCATGTAATTCTTTCTTTTTTTCTAATCCCCGAAGGATTTGGCGGTGTACCTAATAGTGAAATATTGAAGAATGTTGACTTATTTGGATATTAAAGTCATTTTTCGTTTTTATCTGTGTGGCCGCGGACAAAGTTCAGTTTTTACTATCATTTTAAAGAATTAGTTGCGAAACGTTTAAGTGTATAATAATACGTTGTTAATATGAAACTTGGACAGTCATAATACAGAAATATCGATTATTGGCAGCGATAAATAAAAAGACCATACCTAGTAATAATTAGGTATGTCGATATTTAATTCAGTAACGTTTTTAAAAAGAACCCATCTTTAAACTACCATCAGGGAATTCTGCCTGCCATCATTCTTCCGTAAGTAATGGCCGCAGGCAGAATTCCCTGAATAGTGATCTACAACACCTAACTAAGCACAAAATGATCAACATTTCTTTGAAACGAATTCCGTTCAAGATCTAAAATAAGTAGGCCACAGTATTGTAGATGTCTAAACGGTCCGATCAACAGAGGACCTGACACGAATGTGCGACGAAAATGTAACGTCAAATGGGGTGAATAGCGATACGGGGGTGAATCGGGACGAAACTTTGAAAGGCATTTTCACGTTATTTAAATATAATATTATTGGTAGACTAAAAATACTCTATTGTATATTAAATTAAAACATAAATGATCCTAATAGCTTTTTAGTTACGAATTATTTGTACCTCATGCTTTGCAATAGCGCTTGTAACCACCAGACCAACGAGACAGCAAATTATAAAATCGCTGAATCAAAATCAAAAGTAATTTATTCGAATTAGGCTGATAATCAGCACTTTTTGAACATCGTAATTACAAGAGACAGTCCTTCTTCGCTTCCGCTTCCTAGTGTTTTAGCTGGGAAGAAGAAATGGCGGAACAAATTCCCAGCAACACATCTGTCTGTTAGCTTAGAAGAAACAGATTCTATACAATAGTGTTCAAGGTATATAAACAAAGAATCAAATCAATTACATAAAATTAAAGTCAGATGTCAGCTAGCACACACCAATAATAAGAAGAAAGAAGAGCAGAATTACGTTGCGCTTACCGTGCACGTTCATGTTTGGCCCACGGAGAACTGGAAAAGACATACAATACTTCTGGAATCACCGCGCACCGGAGCGGGCGTCGGGAAATATTTCCCAACAAATAAAGAGTTTGCACGGGGAGTATTTCCACAAAATAATGGTCCTGGGAATATTGTTCTACGAAACTTCGACGAAAGAGGATGTATCAGAAAAGGTATTCAATGTTTACTTTGGCGAAGTAACGCTGTTTTAATATCGGATGAAATATTGTAAGAGTCTTTTAAGTTAAGGGTATAGCCAAGTTACTTATAGTTTCCATATGAGTCCATTTCCGGATTTGTTCGACACACGAGCTGCCGTCGCAAACATTATGGATGCGTTTTATAAATACCAGTCTTCTTCTCTTCTTAAAGAAGAATTAGCAGTGCCATGGTCGTTTGCTTATTAAACGCTTTTGTCGTAGTAGTATACATAAGACATACAACATATATATGGTTGCTCCCAAGTAGGGCGGCACCTGACGAAAAAAGAAGCTCTCGCATTTTGAGTTATGTGATATTACACTCATCAGTCAGATTGATTAATCCCTGTGACTATTAAACGTTTGTCGTTTGGTAGATTGTCACTGACGTTGCACAAAATTAGCCGCCTTTTCTTGACATATCAAGACAGAAGCAGCTGCACAAAGCCTAATAGGCTAGCATACGGCGGCTTCCTTTCAAGTTATTCGTCAGCTCTAACTTACTTCTAACTTATGCCTTGTCTTATTCCTACTCACAAGACAAAGCGTAAATGCGCAGATTGTAGTGCAGCTTGCGTTGTTCGGGAGCACAAAGTGGTGCAATGCTTTGTCTTTGTGTGAACGAGATAACGAGATGTGGCGGACTGGAGTTTAGCTGGTTTCACGTAAAATACATTTAGCAAAAGACTTTGTTGTGCTAGTTTCGGTAGATAGTAGAGTTTCGTGGTAATTTGTACTTAAAAAGACCTAGGAAAAATAACGAAATAAGTTTTTTAGAGAATTGGATGTTATTTATTTCAAAACATACGAACTTATTCTTATAAAATGTTTCAATAGTTAATAAAAATGACGATCACACCTGCATTGGTGGACCATTGATGAGGTCCAGGCAACAGGCCGGGGCGAATATATATTTCCATATTTTGAAGTTGGATTCGAGCAGCTGTTATGCTAAGTGCTATATAGCTCCACGCTCTACTTATTTAGCCACATTTCTATACTAACACGTTAAAAATTCCTGTATGAAAAGATTGTTCCACAGGAATAAGATTCATTTAATGTCTTTACAAAATTCTTATTCACAGTACTTATACCCAGCTTCCGTCACTCAGGTTCTCACACAATTTCTCGGTATAGCCTCTGTGAGTCGGAAAAAAAGAAGGAAAGGATGAAACTATAAGGATGAAGCCATACAGGCAGGCTTCGCTTGGTGTCATGTCTTGTGAGTAGCTTGAATTGGGCAGTGTCTGGTGTTAGGTGCCTTGCTGATGCCAAAGCAGCCTAAGTATAGTGTTCCACTGCTGGGGCACAGGTTTGATTAAATTGTACTTTCCTATAGGAGGAATAATACAATGTAAACTCGCATCTTTAAAAATTTTTAGTCTTACGATATGCCGGTTTCTACTAATGTTTTCTCCACTTTTTATAGCAACGATGATGAAATCTTACTACTATTATAAGGACTAATGTTTGTGAGGATGAATGGATGTTTGAATGTATGTTTGTTTGTACCTCTTTCACGCAAAAACTACTGAATGGATTCGGATGAAATTTGGCTCAGGGCTAGAATATGGTCCGGAATAGCACATTATATACTTTTCATAAATTTTACTCTGAAAGTAGGTCTGAAGTTGCCTGAGGAGCGGGATGAAAGTAATACTTTTCATCCCTAGGGAGAATCGCTTTCAACTGACAGATGTCAAATTCTATTTTCACATTTTTATTGAACCATGTTCCAACTTTCTATGCAGCCACGATGTAAAATTGAAATAACTTAAAGTTAAGTATTGATTAAATAATATATATTTTTTAAATAACTATATTATAATTTAGTTTCAACAATTTCTATAAAATAACATAGAGTTGGGCAAAATATTTACCAATTTTTCAATGATGAAAATGAAAAATAATGGCTGAATAGCTGGCTGGCCACAGAAAAAAAAACAGTGTAGGTGGGAAAGCGGCAATCCGAAATAAAATTAACTAATTTTTTCTTTAGCTAATTCATGTTTTTATTTTTACTTTCCTTGTATTCGTAATGAAAAGCACAGTGTTTACCTCGGGTTAAAGACTTATTTAGTCCCTCGAACTATTGGCGCCCGAATGTCTCGGGACTAAATACGTTACTTTCACCCCTGGGGTAACAATGTACTATTTTATCTCGGTAGTACATATTACAATGGCATTTTTTGGCATTTAGGTTTATTGACTAACACATTTTGTATTTTATCATTATGTAGGTTAGTCTGTAAGGTATATGTCTAAGGGCCAAAGTTGCCTGAGAATAAATAAATGTTTATTATAACACGAAGCACCTGTGTGTCTTCGGCCTAAAGAGTACAGGAGTGCAGGTGTAGGTCGTATTGGAACGCCATCCCAGAGGAAATTCTGGTTGTTTCTATCAATTTAGCTTGCTTTGACTACGAACACGATATCTACTTACTATCAGGAATTTTTGTTTACTGATTTTGTGCGGTATTCGTGTCGTGTACGCGCTTGTGGGAAATTCAGTGTAGGTACTTTTACTGAGGTATGAATATTTACTCTTACAGATGCAGCTTTCAAAATATCTAAACTAATATTATAAAGAGGAAAGATTTGATTGTTTGTTTGTTTGCATTGAATAGACTCCGAAAATACTGGTCCGATTTGTAAAATTATTTCAGTGTTAGATAGCCCATTTATCGAGGAAGGCTATAGGCTATATATCCTCACGCTACAACCAATAGGAGTGGAGCAGCAATGAAAAATGTTGCTAGAACGGGGAAAATGTGACGCAAACGAAGTTGCGCCGGACAGCTAGTTAGTACATATTTAGTAGCGTTTTACTTATACCTACCATAACATTTAAAGCTAAATATTTCGATTGATTGTGCTTGCCGGGGTTGGTCCGTGGATGGGTGACCATAATTACATACCGAGTTTCCTCCGTGCCTCGGAAAGCACGTTAAGCCTTTGGTCCCGGCTGTCATTTGTAGATCTTTGAAAGTCGTTACGAGCAGTCAGAAGCCAAAAGTCTGACATCCAGTCTTACTAAGGGGTATCGTATTACCCAGTTACTGGGTTGTGGAGGTCAGATAGGCAGTCGCTTCATGTAAAGTACTGGTACTCAGCTGCATCCAGTTAGACTGGAAGTCGGTCCCAAGATAGTTTTGGAAAAGGCTAGGCAGATAATTCGATTGATTGTGGGACAGCCGCACGGATCGCGTTGGTTCGTCCATGGGTGATCATACACTACATACCGAGTTTCCTCCGCGTTTTTGAAAACGCGTCGAGCGTCAGTAGTACTAAAAGTCTCTCAACCAGTTTTACCGCATCGCATTAGCCAATACTATAGTTAGTACTGGACTCGAGAACCTAGTGTTGTAGTGGTTGTAGACGTCAGATAGTCAAACTCTCCATTTAAAATTAAGGTATTCAGCTGCATCCGATAAAACTAGAAGCCGACTCTAACATAGTTTTGCTAGGTGAAAAAGGCTACGCAGATGATGTGTGGGTTTCCGAATATTATTTTCTGAATAAAAATAATAAACCCTGAAACAGAAATGATTTTACTTATTTTTGTAACTGTCGGTCAACAATTTTTTCAGTTTTCGGCAATTTGAAATGTCCGAGAATTGCCAAAAAAAAAAAGCTCTACTTACCTGTAAATAATACGGACAAAATCTACAGCCCTTGAGTAAATTAGGGATGCCTAAATATAAAATCTATTTTGGAACATTCATTCATAATTCCTACTTGAAATCTAAACATGGGAACTCCTACAATACCTGCCAGCAACACCTAAATAAGGTCAATGAAAACCCTTAATTATAAACCTAATTTAAATTCGTTTTTCGTAATACACCCTAGACCTTAAATTAGCAGCCGGATTCCCTTGAAATATTAATGAGTGGCATTCCGTAATTAGGAACCGCTTTTCTATAATTGAGTAATTATGAGAATGACTTGTTATGACGGCGAGATATTTGGAAGGTATTCAATTAGCCTGCTTAACAATTTTACTAAGACTGGTCTGTTAAAGTCATAAAGATGTTTAAGTATGTAGTAGTCGAGTCCTTGGGCCCCAACACGAGCGTGCAGTGTTATTGTAACGTAAATACGTCAATTTTTGAATAGAAAATACAATTATCCTAAAGCATTTTAGTTAAATTGTTTACAACCAGTTCAATCACTATCATCTCGTCATTTTATCATTTGCCTAGCCTTTCCGCTTCTAGTCTAACCGTATGCAGCCGAGTATCAGTATTTTACATGAACGCGACTGCCTATCTGACCTCCACAACCCAGTAACTGGGTAATACGATACCTTTTGGTAAGTCAGTATCAGTATCATCTATGTATAGATATGAATAAATTCCTAAAATTATTAAAATAATATACATATAAAATGTGAAACGAATATTACGGGGTGGGTAATGTTGCTGGCTGGGATCGAACCCACGTTCCGCTAAAAACCGAAGAATACGCCGTTAGTTTACCATACACAATGTTTTCTTGATGGCAACAGTTATTCAAATATTGAAGAAGTAAAGAGGAAATAGAATATATTTTCTTTTAGCAGTAAAAGGTTCAAAATTACGCCTCTGTCGATAAAATCATAAAGTATAATATTGTTTTAGTCACTTGCACGAACTGAACGCTCAACATAATCCATAGAAGCAGTCGGAAATCACGTTTACTCCGCAAAAACATAAAGTATCGGACTATCGGCCGATGAAGGACATAAATAAATTGCCATTTACGGGTGATCTCTTCAAGGGTAAACATTAGTTCTTCCTAACCCAATCAATCACGAGACGATTTATTAAGTAACGAAGAAAAGAGGAATATACGGAAAAAAGTGGAATGGGCGAAGAAAGTGGAATAGGTGAAAAAAGTGGAATTTTCTCGCGAAAAGTGGAACATTTCTCGTGACATTCGTCTGCGACGTGGATCAAGTGACCTTTGAAAATCACATTAGTGGAGAAGCGTGATCTCTGTTGATTCGTAACGATGTTAACGCGTTTTTAATGTGAAAGGAAGGTGTGATACGGTGGTAATGAAGGACGTAAAGCGATGTGTTCCAAAAATATCGTGATACATCGCAGATATTAGTGGAAAGAGCTGTTTGGCTGCAAAATCATCAGCTGCCTAGCCGTTTGTCTGGATACAGCTGAATACCAAGTTTTTATATGGAGTTGCTCCGTATATACCTAATCCTGGTCAACCTATCAGCTGACCTCTACAATCCACTTTGTCCTGGACAACCAGTCCGGGGGTTTCCTGCTTCATTCGCAATTCATAATACTGACGTTGCATTCAGCCAATAATGTTCCAACAGCTGCATGGGACACACGCCTTTCCTTTGTTTTAGGGAGCGTGTTTGTGTTAGGAGGTCATCAGTCAACGTATGGGCGATGGTGGTAATTACCTAAACATAGCTTAGATTAGGGTTACCAGGAATACTAGTCATGTCATCATCATCATCAGCAATCTATAATGTTCCCACTGCTGGGACGCAGGCCTGTACGTACTGAATGAGACTGTAATCCTCCACGCAGGCCCAGTGCGGGTTGGTAGATTCCAGGCGGACGAAGTCGCGGGCACAGCTAGTTTATAATAAAGCTTGCATAAGATTAAATTGTTGGCCAATTATCTGACTTGTGTGCTGCCTGGGATGCCGGTTTCCTCACGATGTTTTCCTTCACCGTTTTTGAGGGCAGCGGTGATGAAATAAATTACACAAAGTAAATCGCCTGCCTAGGTTCGGTTCGTAAGTCGGGGCTGCCACCACAGGGCCACCGCTGCTCTCATATGAAACCAAATAAAAATGGTTTACTCATACCATTTGATGATGTGAAAATACTAAGGGTAATAAAGGACGTCGCGCATCGCCTTTCAAAAGATAATGGGCATTTTTGTAAGTTACATTAGTTCGAAGTTACGAGTCGTTACGGGTTCGCTAGAAGATCGAAAGTCTTATCAAGGGTATCGTATAACGGACCTGTGGACGGTGAGTAATGGGTTAGCTTACCGTCCGTACGTCTTATGACGACTGACCGTGTCGACGGCGCGTTCGTGTTAAAATCGGAAGGGGTCTGAGAGGGCAGATGCCTGCCAGCGCTGCGGGACTGTTCGAAAGAGACACCGTGGCCCTAGAACCCAAAGGGCTAAGAAGGAACATGGATGGGTTTTAGTCAGTACAAGACACTCCCTTCCGCTCCGCCCAGAGCGATAGATAGGGTTGTGGAAGTCGGATAGGCAGTCGCTCCATGTAACAAAATGGCATTCAGCTGCATTCGGTTAGACTGTAAGTCGAACCCAACCAATATGGGAAAAGGCAGGCAGACGTTGGTACTTTAATCAGGTACTTTGCTCAAATAAAAAAACAATCACAAAGAATAAAAACAGGAAGTGTAAAAGAACTTCTATTTTATTCACTGATGCTTTTACGCTTTTGAAATCCTAAAAAGTGCAGTCATAAAACTCTAGTTTAATTATGACGAAGAGCATAAAACTGGCTGTGAACAGAACATTTTAGCTATTTGTACATTAAAAGAATTTTATATGAACATCGCATCGTGGTTTACATTCGCACTCCAATGTTTTTTGTTTCGAATTGCGATGCTTTCAGCCACAAGCCAAAGCCTAATAGTGAATGCGAAAATGCAATGATGAAATATAAATGCCTGAAAATATATTTTTTGTTGTCTTTTTTTGTTTGAAGTATTTCAATGGATCCGCTTTATATTTTACATAAGACATAAAGGAACATGTTAAGTTTGTAAAATTAGTGCTGCTGTAATATTTTAAGGCATTTGGGTCCATTTGTCAATGTAAACGTACTAACCCACACTTCGTCAATTATGTTTGAAGAAATGTTATAGGCGTGTCTATTGCCATCCGGGCAACCGGGCTCAAATCCAGACTCCGTGACTTCTACTGAAAAATTATTGACGGAAAAACTTTTTGCCCCACTTGAGAATCGAATCCAAGACCTTATGATCCGCAGTCGCACTGGCATCCACTAGACCAACAATTAATATGTACTCACTGTATGGAACTCTAAAAATAATTGAAGGATTTAGAATTGAAATACTACCTACCTATAATAAATTAAGAGATCATCATCATCATTTCACCCCAAAAGACGTCCACTGCTGGACATAGGCCTCCCCCAAGTGTCGCCACATTGACATTTTGGGGGGTTTTGCCATAATCGCCACGCTTGGCAGGCGGGTTGGCGATCGCAGTACGGTTGTTACAAAAGCACAGAGAACGCTGCTGCCCAATCTCTGGCAAATCCCTTAGTCGCCTCTTACGACACCCACGGAAAAATATGGGATGGTGCTATTCTTTACGTCCGACACCATACAGAACCGACACCATACAGAAATACTCAGTACAAATGATTTGTGTAAGAAAATAAAGTAAATAGTTTTATTTATTGCCTCAAATCAATCTTGCGGCAATATTTCTTTCTTGTCAGTTAATAAGTTGATGTAATTATTGCTCTATTCCGATATACGATCCAGACAGACCACAGAGTAATAATTGCTCAAACACGACTTGCATTTGGCCGGTTTTGTTCAGCGTCATTAAATAAATAAATAAAGAATGCTGACGAGTGAAACGTCAAAGCTGTTATACAACAAGACCCTTGAGAGGAATGAGAGGTAATGGTTTTCCTGCCGTATTTTCCTGTTTCCTGGACCGAACATTTGAGAGTTCTGATCTGATTGGAACCTTTGATGCGATCATAATAAGAAATATTTACGAAGCATTCATCGTTTTGTGTTTTGTCATCAAATATTTTCGAGAAATGCTTCTGTTTTGGTATGTCCTCTGTCTGTTTGTAGTTTTTAGTGTTCCGTTGCCAAATGGCATAAAACAGAGCCCTTATGGATTCGGTATATCTGTCTGTCTGTCCGTCCGTATGTCACACAGTTTTCATTCCGAGACTTAATTTGACGTACAGAATGCTCCGTGGACGACTTGTAAAGGTCCTTTTACACCCTATATAGACAGCAGTGTCGCATAAGGCATCGTCCTAATAGAACGCGAATGCGCGAATTTTACTCGTACGAACGCGCGTTTAAACAAATTGAACTCGAACAGGTGTCCTAACTGACAATCGCACGACGCGTTCGCGCGACTCAAATGTTTGTAAATCTATTCGCACGAACTTAGTTCGTACAAACACGCGATCAAACATATTGCGTCCTAATTGAAATTCGCGCGATAATTGCGTCGACGGGCCGCTGTGCCCGCGCCCCTCGTTCGCTCGCGTCGTCAATTAGCGCGAAGATAGGATACCCAGTTTTTGACCAGTTTGATGGTCGCATCGCTTACTCGCGCGATGATCGCGAATTCGCGTTCTATTAGGACGATGCCTAAGCGTTAATCGGACATGGGTAGTGTCGATCTAGCAATGTCGCACAAGCGTTTTCACAGAGTTTTCATTCCGAGACTTAATTTGACGTACAGAATGCTCCGTGGACGACTTGTAAAGGTCTTTTTACACGCTCTATAGACAGCAGTGTCGCATAAGCGTTAATCGGACATGGGGATGTTCGAACTAGCGATGTCGCACAAGCGTTTGTCGCACTAGCGTAATGTCGAACTTCAGTTTATCGCTCGCACATCCGTTTGTCGACCTCACGTAGTACACTCGACCCATATAAACGTTCTTCAAACTCATTTTCTTCAGTAATCTTATCTTCTGAAAGTGATAACCAGAAATATAAGAACCCTATAAACAAAGAATTATTCTCGACCCCGTTTTCCTGAAAATATCAAAGTTCAATCTTGAGTATCGATTCTGAAATCGATATCCGAGTCGACTAAGCGCTAACTGTGAACAGCTATCGCTTAGTATCTACTATCTACGGAACCGTCAAACCGGAGTAGTCGATTGTCGAAGTTTTAAAACAGTTCCATGAAAGTTTACGGTTTATTTCGGGTATGGCCGACTGACAGTTCCGGTTTTAGCTTTCCCGCGTGAAAGGTTTTGTTATCAGTGTTTTGGCGAGTTCAAATACAGGTGACAGAAATATCTACGTTTTATAATATACTTACGAAAGACAAAAAGCTTGAAACTAAAATATTACCAATTTTTTATTTGTGTTTATTTTAACAATGAAACGTAACTTACTGCTCATATTGCTGCAAACCAATTTTAGAGCTGAAACCAAATATGATTTTATTGGCTGATCACAACATCAAGCCTGTAACCCCCGAAGGGTTAGGCAGAGGTCATCATCATCTGCCTAGCCTTTTCCCAAACTATCTTGGGGTCGGCTGCCAGTCTAACTGGATGCAGCTGATTATCAGTATTTTACATGAAACGACTGCCTGTCTGACCTCCACAACCCAGTAACTAGGTAATACGATATCCTTTGGTAAGTCTGGATGTCAGACTTTTGGCTTCTGACGCGTAACGACTGTCAAAGATTTACAAATGACAGCCGGGACCAACGGCTTAACGTGCCTTCTGAGGCACGGAGGAAACTCGGTGTGTAATTATGGTCACTCATCCATGGACCAACCTGTGTGTGCGGCTGTTATTATTTAACTACGAGCTCCCAGGCAGAGGTGTACTCCATTATATTCCACCCACATTTCGCCAGTTATGTTTAAGTACCATGTAATAGGGGGCGTCCGGACTCCGTGGCTACTTCTGAGAAAATTCCTAATGGCGAAATTCCAATAACACTTTGCCCGACTCGGGAATCGAAAACAGGATCTTATGTTCAACAGTCTCGATTGCCAACCAACCAGACAATCATCATTTATGTTATTCTTGCTGGCGGCTTTCAGCATTTATAATTCACAAATTTTTGCTGTCAGAAAGCGTTTTGCTGCTGACCAAAATCACCAATAAATCAAGTACATAACAATCCATTTATATAATTAACCAATCATTTGTAAGGACCTAATAGTTATTTAACTGGTGGACGATATAAGTTTTTAAGACGCTATACCTGGTCAAAACAGGCAACTTTGAACAGTTTTTTAGCCAAATGTATACATTTTAGAGCAACAAAAAAAATATATGTTACTCTTGACCATATTTATGAGGGAACCTTCGGGCCCAAAACACGTTTTTGGAAAAAAATCCCGATAAAAAAAAATCGAGAAGTTCTGATTTTCAAGCAAGTATAACTGTATTACTGCTCAACTAATCTTGACTAAATTCATAACAGTGATGTAATATAAAATAATAAAGGGAACTGTCGCTTTTCTTTTTCGTTTTATTTACTATATTTGTAAGGATTCATGTTTTTAATGATAATTATTCGAACAAGTCGAACGTCACATCACGCCATTCGCGGCGTCTTGTCGCATCTCTTTTATTTCTACGCAGAGTGACAGTGACCGCTGAGGCGCGCTGCTAGATGGACGTATGTCACTTTTTTCCGCTCGCCGCTCAAATTTTTTCAATTAAATTTCGATCTGTTTGTTGTTGAAAGCTGTTTATTATATTTTATTTTATGATTAGTTTTTCGTTCGAGTAAATTTTTGTTCGATTTTAGTCATAAAATGTGTAAATAAAAATCAGTGATCATCAGTGGCGAAGAGTCAAAATTGTGGGTGGGGAACCTCAGTGGCGAAGAGTCAAAGTTCTGCAAAGGGAATCCGAAAAATTAAATAATGTAATTTTGTTTATTCGTCATTCCCGTTTTCAGCGATCCCGAAAACCAAAAAAATTACCCCCATGACGAAAAAACTGAAAATTTCATCCGCGCCATCTTGAAGTTTTTTTTTACCAAATCTTCGTTATCAGCGACCCTTAAAACTACAAAAATGACTATGATAAAAATATCGAAAAATTTCGTAAGCGCCAACTTAATCTATTTTGTAAATTGTCAAGAATAAAATGTAGAGGAACCATAAACAAAATAAAAGTGATTTATCTTATGTAAATAAGTCAACTAAAAACCGCGAGAGATACCATATATGAAAACATCTCATGTTAGAAGACATTTTGAAGAATTGTGTCGTGTAGAATTTATATATTTAGATTTTGCTAAAATCATCAAAAGAAATAAAATTTATTTAGACTTAGATTGTTTTAATTTAGTGTATTCTTACTGTTCGTCCACCTCTTCATGCATATCTCCATCCGCCCCGTCCGTATGTCCACCCTTTCATTCGTCTATCCACGCACCCGTCTGTACAGTAACCTAGCAGAAGGGGGGGGGGGCAGAGGGCAGAGGACAACTTCAAGAACAAAATACAAACATTAAGAAAAATAATAATATGTAGCTAGCACAGCTGTCTTTTTCGGGGATTCCCTCACAAACACTAGCTCAGCTCTATGTATAATTCGGAAAAACTTTTAGTTATATCAAGACTGCGAAGACACTTAAAAGCCATTAATGATACAGTTTCTGAGTGGCTATCTTTATTTTATTTATTTATTTATTTAATTTGGCTCTTCAACAATAAGTACACTATACATATTAGAAAAAACAATACCAACTTAAATCTAAGTGCCCCATCACTTAAAGAAGAGCACTACATGCACTATTTTATGCGCCTACAGCTAACATCTACTTAGATTACAACAAAAAAAAAAAAAGAAAGAATGAATGAAAAAAAAATAATGAATACAAATAAACAAACAGAAGCATACATATATAATCAAACGTAATTATTACGCGAACTACAATTTAAGATTTTCCTGAGAGCAGGCAAAGATGTGTGGCATAGGTCGATATCTTTATCGTGTTGTTTGTACACAGTAAACATTCTATACAGTGGGCAATGTTGTCCTAAATTTGTTTTGCATTTTGGCATGCAAAACAGCTTCCTATTGGATGTTCTTGGTATATTTCGTCGCACATGGAAGGACACTTTACTGAGCAACTCAGGACAGTTCAAAGAGCCTGTTACTAGCCTTTTGAGGAAAATTAAATCAAACATATCTCGTCGTTTCTCCAACGAGACCATCCCAAAATATTTCAGTCTGTCCCGGTACGATTTGAGACTTTTACCCATATTACAATGGTAAGTCAGATGCCATAAGAACCTATTCTGCAATCGTTCGATACGCTTGATGTGCACATTATATTAAGGAGACCAGACCACACTACAATATTCTAGGTGACTTCTGACTAGCGCGTTATACATAACTTTTTTGGTTTTAACTTTTTTAAAGGTTTTGCACTCTCTCATGACAAAACCAAGTATTTTTGCTGCTTTTAGTGTAATTTTGTCAATATGCTCAGCAAAACTTAACTTTTTATCAAATTGAACGCCCAGGTCTCGTATAGATTCCACTTCCTCGAGCTGCGATCTTTAGACCTTTTAAAGTTTATTGTAGATAGGGTGATAGTCTGAGCTAAGTCACCCAGTGCTAGGCAAGACCACAGGGGAACCCTGTGGTTTTGCCTAGCCGTGAACCCTCTTAGCATGCTACTGAGGGGTTCAGGTCTGAGCTTTCGGTTGAAGAGAGGTGGTCATACCTTGCCTTCTTTACATGGTTGATAGAAACTCTTTGCCCCCAACAATTTGCAACTGATGAAGCTACTGATGGTTATAGAAACTTGTTGACAAATGCGCAGTCATGCATGTGAAGCGATATTATGGAATCCATGGGATTCCAGAATCTCCGATCTGATTCCTCTTCTCAACAGAAATCTACAAGTATTTGGGAATGTCAGAAGCATTAGGCATCAATACTGCTGACATGAAACAATCGTTGAGGGAACGCTCCTTTGGCCGCCTGAATAAGATGCTAAGCAGTCTTTTGTCAGGCGGAAACAAGTTTCGTGATAGGAAGGTCCGCGTACTGCTAACTGGCTTAGAAACCTCGACCAACATCTGAGGAGTCTTTCGTTTCGCAGCTGGATCAAGGGCTTGATTCAGAAAGCAGTAATTCTGGACAAGGCGCGGATTGTTAGGAGGTTCCTCTTTGAAAAACCCTGACCATCGGTAGTTCGGGCACGGTTCCCGATGCCGTATGCTACTATTTTTAAATGTTTTTATTTATAAATATGTATTTTCTTACATACTGTTACAAGCTGGGTATAGGATAAATTATCACACTACCAATTATACACTAAAAATCTTTATTTAACACTTATAACTCAATCACAAATACACAACTGATCACTAATCACTTATATATCGCATTAGTAGTTTACTTAGATCATTTCGTTCCGTAGCCAAAATCAGACTAACTCACTCGCGAGAAATCGCTATGCCCCCGTAGAGGGGCGAGGCTGGCGGGATGTGGGTTCTACCCTTGCCCCGCGGTATCATCACATGTGCCTGTATAGGCTCGGAGGGGGCGAGCGCGTGTAAAGTGCCACTCACCAGTGTGTAATTGTCATTTTGTCCGGTAGGAGTCGCCAGCGGCGCTGGGCGCTGCTCGCTTAGCTACGGTGAAACGTTACCGTAGCGAGCGCCGTTTTCTTTGCGCCACCTCGGCGGTCTGTCACCGCCAGGTGAGACTTCCGGTTGCCCGGAGGAGGCCCAGCGGATGACGACCTGCGACGGAGGTGACTTTGTTGGCGCATCCTACCGCTAAGCATGCTGGCCCCCGTCTGCAGACGCTCTCAGAGCTAGCCGATCGCGCTCCAGACTAGGGGCCATAGTGTTTGAATTTGAGCGGCAATGTACTGTGTAACGCCGCCCATGTAAGCGAACGAATAGCTGGCCTGCGCCGCTCCTTCGTCGCGTGAGTTAGAATGCATGACTAACTCACTTCCGCACCCGTCGCCTATTTATATGAACGACTCATGTTCGAGAAACTTCCACAACTTCCGTGAATCTCTAGGTAGTTCCTTAGGGGAAACCCATCCTTCGAGAAAGTTCTACAACCTTCTTGAACCTTCCAGATAGCTTTATAGTGGAACCAATCCTTCTAGAAAGTTCTAGAAAGGTCCAGAACTTTCTCAAAGTTTCTAGACATTTCCATTGTGGAACATTCTAGGATTATTCTCGAATCTTCTAGACATACTGGATCATTCTAGACTCGAACGTAATCCTAGAATGTTCTCGTAAAGCAGGCAACGTAACACTGCCCCTCCTTAGACATGCTCGTCCCGAGCATCGTTAGTCCCGTAGTATCGCGCTAATCAATCTACATGTACGATCTAAGGCGCACCTCGTGGACCCTTCTGTATTCGGTAGGTGACATCGTTGACCCTGGACAATCCTGGTCTTAAGACTTCCCTTTGCTACGCACTGGGTTATGCAACCACACCAGTGAATTCTCGTCGAAACCTCTCCTGTTCGTCTTCTGGTCATAACGGGTCTTCATCTTCTCAGACATCTGTTGGCCGGATTGTCTGATATGCTCATAGACATCGTTCAACTTGTTACGCAAGTCATTTGCATAATCTGTAACATTGCGTGGTGCATCAGGGGCAGTTCCAGTGATTGAATCTGCGGGCAACCGTAATTCCCTTCCAAAGTTCGCGAAGGCTGGTGTCACAGTCGTACTTTCGTGGACTGCACTACGGTAGGACAGAAGAAACGGCTGTATGTGCTTGTCCCAATCCTTTTGCCTGCTTGCTACGACTTTTGCCAGATTTCTCTACAACGTTTGGTTAAAGCGTCCCACCATTCCATCAGATTGTGGGTGGTAAGAAGTGGTTCTTGTTTTGTGGGTACCCATCATTCGGCAAGTCTCCTGAAATACTTGTGATTCAAAATTCCTTCCTTGATCACTGTGAATTTCTAAGGGTACTCCAAACTTCCTGAACCAATTTATCTGTGACAGTTGTAGCTTCTTGGTTAGGAATGGCGAACACTTCTGGCCACTTTGTGAAATAATCCATGACAACCATTAAGTACTTGTTCCCACTTTCACTCTCTCAGAATGGCTCACCATTCCCAGGAGGCTCCAACTTTGTACACTTTTAATGCACCTCTGCTGCGTGTTTGGGGTCTTTTCACAGCCGCACAAGTGATACATTTACGACAACAGTCCTCCACATCTTCTCGACAGTGGATCCAGTAAAATCGCTCTCGGATCTTCATTAGAGTCCTTTTTACCCCCATATGTCCTCCTGAACATACATCATGGTAGAGCCGTAGAACATCCGTACTTTGGCTTTAGGGACAACTTTTTGTAGATGACACCTGTCCCCTCGAGCGTTTTCCCATTTACAGCACAAGACTATATCCTGGATAACCAAGCTGTTCCATTGCGCCCAATAACTCTTCGTTATGGAACTCATCGCTGCCACATCACTCCACTTGGGTTTAGGAGCACCAGCTTTGATCTACTCGAAGATCGGTTTGATCTCTGAGTCATTTTGCTGAGCCTGCTGTAGGGTTTCCTTCCATTCGTCACTGAGATTCGTTCTAAGCACCCTCACGGTTGCTACCTCCTTAGTCTCTTGCCTGGCACAGTGCTTAAAATCTTCAGGACAAGGTCTTCTTGACAAGGCGTCTGCGTTACCGTTAGTTCTCCCAGTGCGATGTTCAGTTATGCAGTCGAACTCTTGCAGTATTTCAATCCACCATCATCACAATCCATGTCGCCACTTGTCCCTCCGGATTTTTGAACTGTAATAGCCACTTCAATGCAGCATGGTCAGTTCGCAGCTGGAACTTTCGTCCCAGCAAATACACTCTTTTGCAAAAAAAAACGGGCACCTAAGGAAATTACGTTCTAAGGACGATTTGAATTATCATCGTTCTCTTGCCATGAAATTTAATTATTTGACGAAATCTGTATACTTATAATCGTGTAAATTAATACGCGTGAAGTGAAATTCGGCAATATTTTTTTTTAAAAGTCGATCAATTCTTTAAAACCGATGTACACGGCCAAACAATAAGAAGTGGTCGGCATAAAGACAAGAAGATTTTTTTACTTTTTTTGATTAAATCAAGTTACAAATGTAAAAACCTAATAACGAGTGTGACCTCCTCTTGCCAAAATCACAACTTGAATCCATCTGGGTATGCTTTCCACGATGTTTTTAATAACGTTTTGAGGAATACGTTCCCACTCTTCTGCAATGACTTCTTGCATGTACGCTTCCACGTCGCCAGAACGGTGTGGGCGAGCATTGTCGTCCATAAAAATGGAATCTTCCCCAAGTACAGTCAATGCAGGTTGTGCATATGGAA
The DNA here is from genome assembly GCA_949152445.1 of Cerastis rubricosa. Lineage (NCBI taxonomy): Eukaryota > Metazoa > Arthropoda > Insecta > Lepidoptera > Noctuidae > Cerastis > Cerastis rubricosa. Next base: position 6,477,047 of record OX424542.1, on the reverse strand, counting down.
TTAGGAATTCCATTATGTACCGGTGTGCTTTTAATGTTCCATTTTCTATGAAAACTAACTCCGTACGCTGCGTCGAATTAATTGTTGCCCAAAACAAAACGGAGCTTCAGCCATAAGGAGTGATTTCTTCGAAACACACTTCCGCATAGCGTTCCCGTGGTCTTCGTAGCACTCGACGGCGTCGGTCCTCTCCGCACAAAGAGATTCTAGCTTCATCAGAAAACAATACTTTATTCCAGTCCTCCAGAGTCCATGAAGCACAGTTTCCAGTAAACTAAAGTCGAGCAACACGGTGCTTACGGAGTAAATTAGGACCCCGCGCCGGGCGGTAACTCCTGATATTGGCAGCCAAAGCCTCCTCCTGAACGTCCACAAGCTAACTTCTACTCCTCTTCTTCAAGGCTCTTCTTCAGGTCCACACTTGATGCTTTACGATTCCGCAACGCCTGACTTACCAAAAAGCGGTCTCTTGGTTCTGTGCATCGTTTTCTTCCCGAACCAGATCTTCTTTTGACCGAAGCGGTCTCTTGATACCGTTGCCAAGTCCTCTGGACAGTTGAATGACTCACATTTAGCCGCTGAGACACGTAAGTTTGCGAACGACCTTCTTCAAGTAGGGCTATAATTTTACCGGCCCTTATCGCTTTTAACTCATATCAAAAACTGGTATTTAATGTAAAAAGGAAATTAAATTGTTTAATTTGCAGAAAATTTCCAAAGAGTTTTAAAATTTTAGTAATCAGTAAAAATATCGTTTCAGCATTTAGCGCCATTAGTAAAGCAATTTTACAATAATCAATATTTTTCTTTTGCTCATTTCAAAATTTAAATTTGGAACGTAAAGAATCATGCCAGGATGCTTCAAATGACATGCCAATACATTGTCAAATGAATAAAACCTCTTTCTTGTTCTTCTTCATTGAAACAGAGAAAAAAATCTATGGTGCCCGTTTTTTTTTTGCAAAAGAGTTTATTTACTGAAATGCTGCAATGTTTTTACAACGGCAGTAGCTCGTCGAGTAACGCAATGATTTCTTTCCGGTTTGGTTTGTTTAAAAATAAGTGTTTTGCACAGACGTTTCTTTAATTCCTGAAATGCGACGTCGCAGCTCTTAACCTCTCAACAGAATTGTCGCTCAGTGAGTTTGTGTAGAGGTTTCGCAATGTCAGCAAAATTCTTTGCGAACCGTCGATAGTAGGAGCAAAAACCCAAAAATACTCTGACCTGTGTCCAGTCTTTCGGAACTTGCCAATTCTTGACGGCGACTATTTTCCGTCTGTCTCTTTCCTGTGATTATTCTTTCAACTCCTCGTATGTGAGGCGCACGGTCTTATCCACTGAGCTAGCATTGAACTAATATCGAACCGCTACAAGTAATTTCTCAATCCTGAGCCTAATTCTATATATTTATTTATATAAATATTTCTTTAAATATATATTATACTTATATCTTATATATAAAATTCTCGTGTCACAGTGTTAGTTACCATACTCCTCCGAAACGGCTGAACCGATTTGTATGAAATTGTGTGCATATCGGGTAGGTCTGAGAATCGTCCAAAATCTATTTTATTTATACACATAAAAAAAGTCCACGCGAACGAAGTCGCGCGCAGTTAGTTATCTATACTTCTATACTAATATTATAAATGCGAAAGTCACTCTGTTTGTTTGTATGTTTGTTTGTTTGTTACGTTTTCACGACTAGACGGCTGATCGGATCTTAATGAAATTTGGCAAGAAGATAGATTTCAACCTGAGGAAGGACATTGGCTATACATAATCACGCTACAACCAATAGGAGCGGAGCAGCAATGTAAAATGTTGCGAAAACGGGGAAAATGTGACGCAGACGAAGTTGCGCGGGACAGCTAGTTATATTATTAATGCGAAAGTTATTATATTAAAAATTTGTTTGTTACCTCTTCACGCCTAAACCAATGAAGTGATCATCCTCAAATTCTGCATGTACGTTGTAAGGTGTACACAAACGGCCCTAGGATACCTTTCATTCCGACAAAAAGTACTGATCCGAAGGAAAACAACAATAACTTTCTTATCACAATAGATGGCGCCACGTGCTATTGTCAAATTCTAAATTTAATCGAACAATAAATTTTAAATTTACTTCTTTATTAAAAATTAAAACTGCACGCGTAGCAAGACCACTGTAGAAACGAGTTTTGTCTACGGAATAATCGACATAATGACAGCTGATAGACAATGTCAATGTGGCACTTTGTCGATTTTTCCCGTCGACATAGCCCGTTTCTACGGCCGTCATGCTACGCGTGCAGTTTTTGGAGCATAGTCTGTAGTTCCAGGGCTGTGTGGGCAAAAAGGACCATGTCGTCGGCAAGTCGGAGATTCGTCAACCTCTTACTGACGACTTTAATGCCCTTGGTTGTCCATGAGGTTGCTTTGAATTATTTATTATTATTCGTTTGACGAATCTATTCGATAACCTTTTCTATAAAATAACAATCCAAACAACCAAACAATCCAAAATAACAATCGGTTGATTGTTGTTATAATTTATTAGGAAAAAATAAGAAAACAAAAATATAACCATATTAAAAAAAATGCGATATTGAAATGTAGGTACATACATTATATTAAAAAAAAGAAGATAAAAAAGAATTGCTTGTGTTGAGGTTCGAACCTAGAGATTACCGCGGAAGCAATGTGCGAAGTAGGCTAGCGGCGCGCTGGGCTACTCGTACTTTTATATTGAGTTTCGAAATTAAGCTTCTATACATTTATTGACGTCGCACATCGACGTGATTCAAGCGGGGCACCCCGCAGTAGGCGGGACTAAAGGGACTACTCGACCCCCCTCTTCATCTGCTTCACCCCCTCAAAAGCATGAAAGTTGCCTAGAAGAGCGCCTTAAACTGACATAGTCACTCACACTTTCATTAAGAGCGTTTAAGCCTTACGTCATTTCATACAAATTTTCGAGTCCTTATTTTCCGAAATGACTGATCCGATTTTAATGAAACTTCAGACGCTTAAGCAGGATACATAGGTCTAAAGAGTTACTAAAAAAATGTGTTATAGCTAAATTATGCCGATAATAAATTAAATACATAATATAAATATATACGTGGGACACTCAGAAAGTTTTGCGAAACTAAAAAAAATTGTTCTATACGTACATATATTTTTATTAAATCTTTTCAAAGTACTTTCCACCAGCCTCTATACAAAGATTCATGCGCCTAAACCAGTTTTCAAAACACTTTTTCCAGTCCGCCGCAGACACCTCGTTTACAGCCTGCTCGAACCCAGCCAGCGCATCTTCCGGCGACGAAAATTGTATCCCTTTGAGCTGATTTTTTATTTTTGGGAATAAAAAGAAGTCACACGGTGCTAGATCAGGGCTGTAAGGAGGGTGACCCAGGAGTTTGACTGGCGTGCTGTCCAGGAAGTCCCTCGTTTTGAGTGCGGTGTGCGCAGGTGCATTGTCGTGGTGGAGCAGTAGCCCGCGGAGCCCTGTGTTTGGTCGCTTGTTGCTTATAACAGAGAAAACTTCTGGCAAACATTTGGAAGTATACCATTCGGCATTAATGCTTCTTTGATCCCGTAAGGGAATTGATACCAAGTGGCCAGTCAAATTAAAAAAGCTAGCGATCAAAATCTTACCCCCGCTTCTAGATCGCTTCACTTTGGTAGGCGTTGGCTCATTTTGAAACACCCAAACAGTCGACTGGCGCTTGGTTTCTGGGTCGTATTGATAAATCCAGGACTCATCACCTGTAACGATGTCGTAAACACGCCGAGACGAGCCTGCTTCAAATTTGTTAAGCATATCACGGCACCATTCCACCCGGGCCTGCTTCTGAGCATCGGTGAGGTTGTGCGGCACCCAGCGTGATACTATCCTCCTCACGCGAAGATGGCTGTGTAGAATCTCGTGAACGCTTCCCGATCCAATCTTCAATATGTGTTGAATCTCCTGATATGTAATTCGCCTATTGTCTTGGATTAAATTTTTCACTGCTAGCACGTTTTCTTCGGTAACAGCCGTCAAAGGGCGACCGCTTCTTTCGTCATCCCCCAAAGTTGGTCGACCGCGCTTGAATTCGTTATACCAACGATACACGGTTGCCTTGGAAGGGCCTTCATCCATGAATGCCATTTGAAGTCTATCGTACGATTCATCCGGTTTCAGGCGACACTTGAAATCGTATAAAATCATAGCTCTAAAATGTTCCCGGCGCAGATCCATATTTCAGTGAGACACAATACTTTGAATTAACTCGCAAAAAATGTGGAGGGAAATTTTGAAATTGGAACTTACTTATTTTTACTTATAAATAATCATATTTTCGAAAAACATAATAACTGGCCAGTCTCCCATATATAAAAACTTTTTTTCGCAATACTTTCTGAGGGGCCTGGTACATAATATAAATTATATATTTATTTATCGCAAACACTACTAACATTACAGGGAAATCCTAATGCGTTAGCGTGGTCCTTAATTAAACTATCTTAAATAACATAAAACATACAATATTTTTTTTGTGAATTCATTCAGAGAGCACGAAAATAAATCGATCCTGTCAGCAGTGTCATTTAGTGCGTGCAAGGCGCGTGTCAGTGGTGCCTTGCTGAGCAAGTTGGTTCGCGCGCGAGGAACTGCTAGTAACCGTGGCAACCGGCGCCGGCGCGGCGCGTTGATATGATACGTTCTGTATGGTGTCGGACGTAAAGAATAGCACCATCCCATATCTTCCCGTGGGTGTCGTAAGAAGCGAGTAAGGGACTTGCAAGAGAATAGGCAGCAGCGTTCTCTGTGTTTTTGTAACAACCGTACTGCGATCGCCAACCCGCCTGCCAAGCGTGGCGATTATGGCAAAACCCCCCAAAATGGCAATGTGGCGACACTTGGGGGAGGCCTATGTCCAGCAGTGGACGTCTTTTGGGCTGAAATGATGATGAATGAATGAAATTATATATAGAAACATAAATTTCCAATTATTGATAGTTGAAAGTACACAAACTTTCAACTTTCAAGTCCCTATTTTCCGAAATGACCTAAAAACATTTTCGACACATGTCTTTAAAAAAAAGATAATTGGAAATTTATGTTTCTATATATATAATTTCATTCATAAACGCTCTTAACACTTAAAACAGGATATTTACTAAGTTTTAACGATGGTGGACGCTGTCCAACAAAAAGATCTGCAGAATAAAATTCCGCCGTTTTTGTCTTTTGAAGGCATTACAAGCACCCCTGATTAGGGATTCTGTTAGCTTCCGTGAAGCTGAGAGCACGTTAAGCCGTAGTTCCGGCTGTCAGCAAAATGTCTTTGATCGTCTGAGAACAGCGTAACTAAGCAGTGATTACAAAACGCGTATGGATTCGTAGGTTGTCTTGTTGATTGGTTCCTTTGAAGGTTTATAGAAGAAACTAGCTGTGTCACGTGACCTTCGTCTGCGTGAAATTATTTAAAAAATAATAGTTATTTGCATTGGAATTTGTTAACAATTTCAAGGGTTTTCCACGGAGCCCTTATCCTTTTTTCCAAAATAAAAGTAGCTTAAGTAACTCCTTATAACAACAGCTACCTGCTAGTAAAAGTCCCGTTAAAATCTGTCCAGCCGTTTCGAAGATTAGCCGGAACAGACAGACAGACAACAGTTTTTTTTTTGTTATAAGTACCGTATACATGCATTCTGTAAAAAGCTGTTATTTTGAAATTACTACTCTAATCTTTTATAATATTATAAAGAGGAAAGATTTGTTTGTTTGTTTGCATTGAATAGGCTCCGAAACTACCGGTCCGATTTGAAAAATTCTTTCAGTGTTATATAGCCCATTTATCGAGGAAGGCTATAGGGTATATATCATCACGCTAAGATCAAAAGGAGTGGAGCAGCAATGAAAAATGTTGCGAAAACGGGGAAAATGTGACGCAAACGAAGTTGGGCCCCGGACAGCTAGTTTATTATAAGTATTTAGATTTGCTGCTTTTGTGGATACTAAAAAAGGAAGTTATCACATTAATGGATGCAAAAGCGGCGTGAATAGGTCAGAAAGATATAAACTTTTCTTTTTACTTTTCCCTACACTAGAAATTTTTCGTATATTTTGGCGCGTTGACAAAAATTTTATCTCACAACAGCTAGATCTTAATTGGTTTTGGCAAGAGAGCCGGTTTTTCTAACCAGGCAAAAGAGACCGTCCCTTTAAAGAGGCCTCGTAAATCTAGCCAAAAGAGACCGTCACTTTAAAGAGGCCTCGTAAATCTAGCCAAAAGAGACCGTTACTTTAAAGAGGTATAGCTCGTAAAATCTCCTTCTTACTTGGTCTTTCCTTAGTTACTTCTTCACCATCATCTTCATCAGTCTACAGCAGTCCTCTGCTGGACCTCCACTTGATACTCGGCAACACTCATCCAGTTGCTATTCACTAGTAACCCAATCATTACCTCGCTGTTCCTTAACTTACTACAGCATCATGTCTCTCTTCCAGGTCAGCTCGCGTTGGCAAGACATCTCTAGTCTCCAGGTTTTTGGGCACAAAGTTTGAGGACAGCTACACACCAACAATCGAGGACTTCCACCGTAAGCTGTACCGCATCCGAGGGGAAGTGTACCAACTGGACCTGCTGGATACCTCGGGGAACCATCCCTTTCCTGCTATGAGGAGACTGTCTTTTCTTACTGGTGAGTGCAGCTTGTCATTTTAATAATCATAAGGATTATTTTATAGTCGTTCAGTTGTCTAAGCAGTGAAATGCCTAGTGGTGTGGCCGGACTGCCAAGCCATAAGGTCTCAACTTCGAACCTTTGATTTTGGGATTCATGAGCGTATTCTCTAATTATCACTTGCTTCAGTGAAAGTGTAGCGAGCGACCTACAAAAAGCAACTTATAACAATAAGTACTATAGCGCCATCTATGATAAAACTGAAGAACTAATATGGTCTGAATCTCGCAAGCAAAGTTTACATCGACTTAAAAGTATAAAGATAAACTCGACAACAACTGCCCAACAGACATAACAACCGTCTGGTCGGAAGATCCTTTCGTTTTCTACGGGGTATCGAGGAACTTTACACCCTGTTCTTCATGCTCCTTAAAAGGATAACATCGTGAGGAAACCAGCATGTCTGAGAGGTATTTCTCGATATAAATGTAAAGCCAAGCCAGAAGCCTATGGGCGACATAAAAAGTTAAACACTAGGTCAGGCACTAACTAACTAATAAAAAGAAATACGCAAAAGTAAGAAATGCTGAGCTAAATATACTGAACTGTGAGGTAAATATATTGAAATCATCTATACTAATATTACAAAGCTGAAGAGTTTGTTTGTTTGTTGAAGTAGAAGAGTTTGTTTGTTGCTTGAACGCGCTAATCTCAGGCACTACTGATCCGATTTGAGTAACTTAAGTAACTCCTTATAACATCAGCTACCTGCTAGTAAAAGTCCCGGCAAAATCTGTCCAGCCGTTTCGAAGATTAGCCGGAACAGACAGACAGACAACAGTTTTTTTTTTGTTATAAGTACCGTATACTAATATGCATTCTGTAAAAAGCTGTTATTTTGAAATTACTACTAGACACTTACATTTTATCTAAACAAATATTATAAAGAGGAAAGATTTGATTCTTTGTTTGTTTGCATTAAATAGGCTCCAAAACTACAGGTCCGATTTGAAAAATTCTTTCATTGTTAGATAGCCTATTTATCGAGGAAGGCCTATATATCATCACGATACAAACAGGAGCAGAGCAGCAATAAAAAATGTTGCAAAAACGGGGAAAATGTGACGCAGACGAAGTTGCGCGGGACAGCTAGTTATGGATACTTTCGAGCACAGTAAAATAAGTCTATTATACCTGTTTGTTCAAAACTAGCATGATTATGAATTGGTTATGGTTTCACGTAATACAGTCGGTTTCGGCGGTATGGTCTCTGTAACATACAGTAAACCACAAGTATTGAGTGTGCCTAAATAAGTTTAGAAATTCAACATGTAAAAAAAACAACTGGTACAGTTTTCCACTTTAAATTAGCTGTAGGTTATCTTCTAAAAATAATATTCTATAATTAACTTTGTATGGAGACTTTGTAAAAAGAAATACCTTATTTCCTCCATAAATAGGAACAATAAAGGAAATTCCGAGAATGAAGGAAAGTGAAGAGGATGGGATCCTCAACTAATATGATCGAGAATTCTTTGATAAATTCCGATGGCATTCTTTAAATGTCTTTCGTAGAATTTTTGCCTTATTATTCTTTATTCTTTATTGCACATAAAATTAAAATATATACACACAAATAATATATAGCTTATGTACAACGGCGAGCTTAACCCAGAAATGGGTTTTATAGGAAACAATGGTTGTTAGAGGTAATTAAATATAATTATTATTAAAAAAAAACAAAGGAATTAAATTTAAAACAAAGATTTTTTTATTTCTTTATTCTTTCCTATTGCTGTCTCTTCCCCCCGACCTTCACCCACGAGAAATTATTCTGAAAATATTATTTCCCAGTTTGACTGAATCTGATTTTTTGTTAACAATTTCATGGGTTTTAAATTTTTGATTCTTAAATAGGTATTACTGTTACTGTTATCCTGTTTCATCCCACAGCTGGGCAAAGACCCCTCCCAATGACTTCCAAATCCTTCGATCCAAGATCCAAGAAGAATGTGGACCACTGGTCGTTGGTTCTGTCAAGATCAAAAAAAAAAACACAACATTAAACTTTATGCTTTGATCAAACTAGGACTACCCTGTCCCTACACAAACTAAACTATATTCAAACAAGAGTTCCAAACAAAAAAACGAACTACTATCTATAGTGTCAATCACACAATGTATACACTAACTACGCTAATCCCGTTTGATGGATGGCGCTGCACATTGTATTGTCCGTTACTGTGTGCGTCCATTGAGATAATAATGCCGGCTTGTGTACTCAAGCCTGAGCGTACACGGTGTTTTAGGGATGTGACACCTGATGAATGACTTAATCGACATTTATCGACATAATATAATTGTGTTCAGAGTGACGTTATTAGAACATCACGCCTGTAATTCCCGGAGGGTTAGGCAGATAGTACACCCACATTTCGCCAGATATGTTTGACACCCAGGTTATAGGCGCCCCCTATTGCCAAAAAAACCGGGTATAAATCCGGGGCAGCTTCTGAAAAAATCCTGATGAAAAACCTAATAACATTTTACCCGACCCGGGAATGAAACTTCAAAGCAAAAGGTCCTAATGCTCAACAGGCGTGTTTGCGACCACTGGACCAAACGACGCAGTCCAAACAATTTAGCTTTTCATAAAACCATTAGTCAATAAGATAGTTCTTTGCCACAGTCTATAAATATTTGTATTCGTCTATTCAATATCACCAGTTGAATTGTTCTCGCTCCACTACATCCCTAGTTCGCATCCATAATGGCCGCTTTGTGAATGTATACCAGTTTGAATGGATTTCCGAGACTCAACTTCGCCGTATTACTTTTGAATGCAATGGCTAAAGGCCTACTGGATCTGCTTTGTGGATGTCCACAAAGCAGACCATGTTTGTAGGTTGTCCGTGTTTGTAATTAGTGGTCGTAAGCATGGAAGGTGTTTATTTTAGTAGCACATATTCTTTGCGGTTTAATTTTCATGGAAATGCAGTTTAAAAAAAATAAAATGAATACCCCCAAACTGCACTGGGCCCGCGAAGTAGATTATGGCCCTCTCACTCTGACAATAACAGGCCTGTGTCCCAGCGGTGGCACTGTGACATTATAGACAGAAGTTAATATGGTAATGCGCTCGGATTGCCAAATTCGTATGCATAAATTATATCGATCGATCTCTTCCAATGCGGAAATTAAGAAGTTAAATTGGTACTTGCCAGAGGTGTACCTAACGAGTACACCCACATTTCTAGTAATTATAAAGTTCGACGTAATTGGGAGCGATTTTTTTTTCCTCCCCGATCCTCGCTCGAGCCAGCCCGCAATGCTGTGCCAGTAGTTTTAAATCAGCCCCTAAATAATGATATCATTCAGATCCAGCCTGTCCCCATGCAGTCCTCCCCCAGCGGCGCCCTAAGCCGAGGCTCGTACCCCACAGGGGGTGCCCTTAGCGTGTAGTCGCTTAGTTTGTAAGTTTTTATGCCCTGGCTGGAGGCCTTACTCTTAAGGCACCCACAGGATTGTCCGGTTAAGCAGACGACACCTCCCAAGTTGAACTGCGAGATGACATTCCCAAAAAAAAGAGCGATTTTTTTAAGTGAGGCTATTAAAAATTAATTCTAATAATAAAGTAAAAGCCTCTTGAAAAATTATAAACAATGCAACGGGTAAATCTGTTAAACAAGACAAAAAAAAAATCCTTATTCTGCCATACGAAGAAAAAGCCATTTGGAAGACATGTGACATAAATTTATTGTACTGGATTATTTGTTTATATTAACTTGAACACCATTGTACAGAATCTGTTCCTTCTAATCTTACAGACGTATTACTGGGGAGTTTGTTCCGCCACTTCTTCCCAGCTAAAACACTATGAAGTGGCGAAGGGTGGGCGTTTTGGGGGACTGTCTCTCGTTACTTTGACGTTCAAAAAGTGCTGTATATCAGCATAATTTGATTTTAATGACGTTTGATTTGATTTTGAGCCTTTTGCCATAAACCGGTCACAAGGCAGACATTAATTTTTAATTCAACGTGTAGATTAATCAATTTTCAAACTTGTACATGAAAGTCACGTAAATCAACTCAACAAAAACATCTAATTAAACAGCACGAAATCAAGTTGAACACGTTCAAAGGTGAAATTATTTTCAACCTGGTTCCGACATGTTCGCACATATATCACAGTTTATAAAACTTTGAAGGGTTTTAAGAAGAAATTAGTGCAGAAGACTCACTCACTGTCTGTAGGTACACAAAAATACATAGGCAAGCAAAAATGGACCTTATTAATATCAGCATCTCGGACTCTCGCACTCGATGGGCAAGTTGTCACTAGTACTACTGCAGAGAATGAGCTCGATTCCCAGGTTGGGCAAAGTAGTATTAAAGTTAAAGTAATTACTTGAGTTTTAGTAATTTCTCATGCAAACTTTTTTATGCACTAGACAAAAGATTAAACGAAGTCAGAACCGTCAAGAAAAGCAAAGCTTGGAATTCTAACTTTTGGCATTTTTTTTCTAAACTGCAGAATAAAAATTGTATCTATAACTGCTGCCCGCGGCTTCGTTCGCTTGGAAATTTTGATGTTGGCCGATTTTCAGACCTACCCGATATGCACACAAAATTTCATACAAATCGGTTCAGGCGTTTCGGAGGAGTTAGGTAACATACACCGCGACACGAGATTTTTATATATTAGATTAATCCTACTCAAGTAATCACTTAAACTTGTTTATAGATCCGGTTGTAAAACTAGGAGGCCTGTTTCTTAAGAGACAGTCATCATCTGCCTAGCCTTTTCCCAAACTATCTTGGGGTCGACTTCCAGTCTAACCGGATTCAGCTAAGTGCCAGTATTTTACATGAAGCGACTGCCTATCTGACCTACACAACTCAGTAACACGAAACCCCTTCGTAAGACTGGATGTCAGACTTTTTGGCTTCTGACTTCTTGTAACGACTGTCAAAGATCTACAAATGACAGCCGGGCAGCTCACCGTCCGTCCGTCTTATGACGACAGGCCGCGGCGGCACGACGGGCGGCGCCTCAAGGAAATATCAGCAAATCGGAAGGGGTCCGAGAGTGCCGGCATGCCTGCCAGGGCTGCGGGACTGTTCGAAAGAGTTACCGTAGCCCTGGAACACAAAGGGCTAAGAAGGAACATGGATGGGTTTTACTCAGTCAAGTCTGACACTCCCTTCCGCTCCGCCCAGAGCGGGAAGAGTCATTTGATGATTTCCCATCCGAAAAAAAAGACTTGGCTTCTGACTACTCGTAAAGACTATCAAAGATCTTCAAATAACAGCGGAACCAATGGTTTAACGTGCTTTCTAAGGCACGGAGGAAGCTCGGTATGTAATTATGGTCACCCATCCACGGACCAAACTCGGCAAGCACGGCTTTACCTTAAAGATCGACCCGTGCGGCTGTTATTATTTAGCCACGAGTTTAATAAATCTTAAGAGACAGTGATCGGTCAAAAATTAACTAGGTATTAGTCACAAGAATGACTTTGACAATGACACATCTGTTTCACTTTTCGAGAAATTCTGGCGTGAGGTAGTTGTATTGTAAAGTCATGGTCTATAGTTCGATGTCACTGAAACTTCTGGACTTTCTTATTTACTCCAGTAAGTTATTAAAACAAAAGTCGGCGTGTATCAGACACGGTGGCGTGTGCGAAAGTAACGTGTATTGTTTGTTATCATAACTCGCGTTTCAACTATGTAAAACATTGTGCTATTTAAATTTTTGAATGTGATGTGCTTGGGTGTGGTACAAGTGTTCTTGATTGTAAAGTTGTAGTTCTTGTGGTAGAACCTTATTATTTAGTGATAAGCTGAAAAGTAACAGCTGCATGGGTCGATCTTTAGATTTAGCCGCACTTGCCTTGGCTGGTCCGTGGATTTATTTATTTATGAATAGCATCTCGCAGTTCAACCTAGGAAGTTGTCTATCTGTATATACTGTGGTTGCCTTAAGAGTAAGGCCTCCAGCCAGGGTATAAAAAACTTACAAACTAAGCGACGTACTCTCGGCTTGTACCCCACAGGGGGTGCCCTCAGCGTGTAGCTAAGGGCACCCCCTGTGGGGTACAAGCCTTGGCTTAGGGCGTCGCTGGGGGACTGCGTCGGGATAGGCTGGATCTGAATGATATTATTATTTAGGAAGTGATTTAAGACTACTGGCATAGCATCGCGGGCTGGCTCGAGCGAGGGTCGGGGAGGGCATGGACCGGGACGTCGCGACGGACCTCGACGGCGAGGTCGGAATGACAGCGGTTTGTGTCTGAAATTTTTAAGAGTGCTAGTCTCTTTTCTTGGCTGGTCCGTGTATAGGAACGTATGAGTTCTCATATGCTCTCAGTGTAATATACTTGTATATTACAGAATAAAACTCAAATCACTTTGCTAATACTGAATTTAATCAACTTTTGTTCACATTTTACACTTGTACACGTATATGATGGTAATCATCGACTTCACCAGTCGACGGTCCAGCCGATAGTGCGCTCTGTGGCATGTTCTGTTTGATAAGGTGTAATTCTGACAACCGGAAGTCGGCAGTTGGATATTTAATACAGATAATATTTAAAATGTGTTAACAGGAAGTCAAAGCAGTGTTTTGTTAGACTATTTGATATTATTTATTGACAATACGTACACAGGAAGTCAATGCACGCTAACACGTGGATGGGTGACCATCCATTACATACCGAGCTTCCTCTTTGCCTCGGAAAGCACGTTAAGCCGTTGGTCGCGGCTGTCATTTGAAGATCTTTGCCAGTCGTTACAGGTAATCAGAAGCCTTAAAGTCTGACAAGCAGTCTTACCAAGGGGTATCGTATTACCCTGTATAAACTGGGTTGTGGGGGTATGATACGCAGTCACTTATGTAAAATGCTAGTATTCAGCTGCATCCGGTTAGATTGGAGGACAACCCCAACATAGTTGGGATACAGCTAGGCAGATTATGAAGCACTCAATAACAGACAGTGCTCCAAACTAAACTCCTAATACTTCGGCCACAGTATTCATCACAGAAACATCTCAATACAACATCATTCTTCTGCCCTTATCCCAATTCATTCGTGGTCAGCGCAGCATGTCTTCTTCTTCCATACTTTTCTATTACTCGTCATCTCATCAGACACCTCCTTTCTTACTCAGTATATCATCCTTCACCGAGTCCATTCATCGTTTCTTTGATCTTCCTCTACTCTTATACTCATCCACATTCATACTCAAAACATTCTTCAAGGAAACATCTCAAGACATTCAGGAAAAAGTTCTAAAAAATGTGCTACGAAGCTCAAGGTGTAAAAATAACGATGAAGTAAGTAGTGGTCATTTTTACTTACCTTTGAAGGACGTTGCCGTTCGCTTTTACAATAAAGTCTTGTAGTCAAGTGCAGATAAACGAGAAATGCCTTTGTTCACCTCACCTAACCCTTAGGGGTGTTACAGACTATTCGTATAGTGTCGAGCGTTGTATGAGCTGTAAGTAACTGGGTCTTTGTTAAAAATAAAGTATAGTTTGACGTCGCTATGCATATAATGAATGGCAACCAAATATGTTAATAATATTGGTACTTCCGTTTATTCATTTTCACTCACATATTTTGTGTTTTGATGTATTTCTTACAAAATAATAAATGTAGAAATAAAAATATTGTAGCCCACCGGAATAGGGAACAGGGTGCAAGCTACATACCGCTGCTAATTATTACCAACAAATTGGATTTTATGATCTGTTCTAATAAATGTTTTGTTTTTTATTATTAAAAGCTTTTTTTACCGTAGTTTGAAAAGAACATGATTTTGAAGTAGGTATTTTGCGTCTCTACGTCTTTATTACATTGTAATAATGATTGTGTGCATTGCCTAATTATAAGCAGTTTCAGAGATACGTTGAAAAGCATTATAGTAATGTTAGAAGATTATAAGAAACGAAATAGAAATCTCAACATTTTCTTGGGAATATTCTTTAAATAATTAATAAACGCAGCCTTAGCCCTATGATCTTCTGACATGTCCCTAATAACCAATGTCCATGCGAATGGTTAATAACAACTTTATGACGTCAATTTTATTCGGAAGGGCTAATGTAGACCGGGGTTTAGTGTCGCAGACCTAATTGGAGAAATAAAACGTGGAATGTATGGCGTTTAGGCATTGTGTTGGTAGAAGTGGGGAAAAGATGGGAATGTGGGCATTGTTGAAGGAAATATGTCATCTACGCCGAATGTTGGCACCATTCCTTTATTGTTTTGTCGTATTGGTAATGAAATCGGGCCTTACTTACATGATATTTTTGACAACACGGTTGGAGCAGTGTTTGAGCGATCGACTGCTGCGCTGCCTGTCGCTGGTTCGATCCCCGGATGGAACAAATATTTGTATGGCCTACAGATAGATGTTCCGGGTCTGGCTGTTTGTGTATGTGAGTTTTAATGTTTGTAAACGCACCTACGATACTGGAGAAATTCGTGTAAGTGCGGGGCACCGTTTATTTAAATTGCCTGCCTGGTTTCGAACCCATGGCTTACTCCTCGTAAGGCGGGGCTGCCGACACTGGGCTACCGCTGCTCTCTTATTGTCTTACTGCAGCATAAATGCCTCTTCTCAGACTAGAGAAGGCACAAGTCGTGATCACTAAACTTGCTCCAAGCTGATTAGCCATTTCAGACTTATTGTAATAACTAATATATGGCTGATGTTATAAGAAGTAACTAAGGCCACTTTTATTTTAGGAAAATAATTAGGAGTCCGTGCAAATAAAAATGAAAACTTAAAAAAAAAATAATTTCACGAGGACGAAGATGCGGGCAACTGCTATTTCTACTATAAGTGTATTCCTATCATTTACTAGCGCCCTGAAAACAAGACATACTAACCCGGCATCGTTTATTCACGACTGAAAAGAAAACAGCTGAAAAACACGGAGATTTTAACCTTGGAATCGAAGCCTACATGTGTGTTCGTATCGAATCCGGTGCGGAAATCGAGCTCCCGATCTATGCACGAGTCTAAATTGAACTCTCTGATGTTGCATCATTGGGGTCATCCATGAGGTCACGCTTCAGTGCGTAGTCTGATATTCCTTCTTATTCTGGTAACTAAATAAGGTTTAGGAGTATGAGGAACAGGGTGTGAAGTTCCAAGATACTCCTTAGAAAAGGGAGGATCCTCCGGCCAGACAGGTGTTAGGTCTGGTGGGCAACTGCCCGACAGTTGTTATCGGGTTTCTCTATACAGTCTTAAGTCGATTTAAACTTTGCTAGCGAGATTCCACCAGACCATACTAGTTCTTCAGTCTTATAATAGATGGCGCTGTAGTACTTTTTGTTATAAGTTGCTTTTTTGTAGGTTGCGACAAAGGTTTCAGTAATACATATATAACATCACGCCTGTAATCCCGAAGGGTTAGGCAGAGGTGTGCCTAATAACACCCACATTTCGCCAGTTATTTTTTAAGTCCCATGTCATCCCAATTGTCAACCGGGCCGAAATCCAGACTCAGTGGCTGCTACTGAGAAATTTCTGATGGAAAAACCCAAAAACACTTTTTACTTTTTAATTACTGCCCATGCCAATGCCCATTAGTTGCGCTTGTAAGACAGTCAATTAGAGAATACGTCAACGTACGCGAGTGTGTAATACGTTACTTTCGTAATTGCTTGAATGAAAGATGATATCGTGAGGTAATCGCCCTAGATCCGAAAAGTTCGAAGACATATACGAATCTTCACTGGGCCCGCGTGGGATATGTGGCCTGTGCTCCAGTACGCGTAGAATGACCGCCGTAGAAACGGGCTATGTCGACGGCTGACACATAGTCATTGTCTATCGGTCATTATGTCGAGTCTTCCGTAGACAAAACTCGTTTCTACAGTGGTCATGCTACGCGTGCTGCAGTGGGAACGCTATAAGCTGTTGTCTTTGAAAGCTGATACTTCACACACTTCGTACTATTATATTTTTATTTACTTATTACTGTGAACATGAGGACTATGTGGGTCACATTATTTTTTTAAATTTTTATTTCGTTTCTGTTTAGTTAGTGTAACGACTGTCTGGCAGTTTGAGTACTTTATGCGACCTACCCAATTTTTTATTTGGTATTGTTCGTCGTGTCCTTGAGCGTCTTTGTTTATGACGTGAGCTACACGATCACTGAGAAATGCTTGCACTGCCTGGAAAAGTCCACTCAAATCTGTGTGGTTATTCTTCAAAAGACCATCTCAGACATTAATCTGTATGATCCTCGTATGGCTTGACCAGTGTTTGGATTTTATAAGAGACAGTTACTCGTACCTCTGAGTTGATTTCGGTTGCTTGTTCCTTGAGGAGTGAGGTACGAAACACCGGCCCCATATAATTTTAAAACATTACATGATGTCACATGTTGGCTGAAATGATGATGATGATGATGACATGTTAAAGTGTTGTCTAAAACAAATTTATAGAAATACTAGCTGCCCGGACAGACTTCGTTCTGTCAAAAGTTTAAGCAATGCACTTTTCCTACCTACCTACCCTACCCTACCCAACCCTACCTACCCTACCCTACCCAACCCTACCTACCCTACCCTACCCAACCCTACCTACCCTACCCTACCCAACCCTACCTACCTACTACCTACCTACCCTACCCTACCCTACCCAACCCAACCCTACCCTACCCAACCCTACCCTACCTACCCTACCCTACCTACCTACTACCTACTACCTACCTACCTACCCTACCGTACCATACCCTACCTACCCTACCCTACCCAACCCTACCTACCCTACCCTACCCAACCCTACCTACCTACTACCTACCTACCCTACCCTACCCTACCCAACCCAACCCTACCCTACCCAACCCTACCCTACCTACCCTACCCTACCTACCTACTACCTACCTACCTACCCTACCGTACCATACCCTACCTACCCTACTTTACCCTACCTACCTACCCTACTCTACCCTACTCTACCCTACTCTACCCTACCCTACCCTACTCTACCCTACTCTACCCTACCCTACCCTACCCAACCCTACCCTACCCAACCCTACCCTATCCTACCCAACCCTACCTACCCTACCCTACCTACCTACTACCTACCTACCCTACCCTACCCTACCCTACCCAACCCAACCCTACCCAACCCTACCCTACCTACCCTACCTACCTACTACCTACCTACTAACTACCTAAAAAAAAAAAAAAAAAAAAGTATCCTATGTCCTTCTCCTGGCTCTAAACTACCTCCCTGCCAATTTTCAGCTAAATCGGTTCAGCCGTTCTTGAGTTATAAGCGAAGTAACTAACACGACTTTCTTTTATATATATAGACTAGCTGTTACCCGCGACTTCGTACGCGCTAGGTTCGTGATTTGCTTAATATAAGTCTTTTAGTCAGGAGGTTCTTGATTCCAATGTTTTGTTTGAAATTCGTTACCAGATGTCTCCAGTATTAATACAATCTGCCCAGTCTTTTCCCAACTAAGTTGGGAACATTCAGTCTAACCGGATGCAGCTGAATACCAAGATTTTACATGGAGCGACTGGCTATCTGACCTCCACAACCCAGTTAGTACTGGGTTATACAACACCTCTTGGTAAGACTGGTTGTCAGACTTTCGGGCCACTGACTACCTGTAACGACTGTCAAAGATCTACAAATGACAGCCGTGACCAACGGCTTAACGTGCTTTCCAAAGCATAATAAAGTCGGTACGTAATGGGTGGTCACCCATCCATAGACCAACCTAGGCAAAAGCAACTTAAACTGAAGATCGACCCTAGCGACCTAAATTGATTTTATATGATTATTTTCGTTTGAAAGAACTTGCTTCAAGTGTGATCTCCTATTAATTTGTGAGTAAAACTTCGAAAACCGAGTATAACTCCTCAATATATACGAACACGCTACCGACTGTACTATAAAAAAAGGTGATGTTGAAAGTTGATGTCGATCAACTTTCATTATGAAACACCCCTAAGGATAGAATTTCCAAAAACGTAAATAGTGACTTTGTGCATTCATGCCTCTTTTTAAAAATTACAAATATTCTCCTAAACTTAACCTTTAACCCGACATTAATTCCACTTGAGGGGTGGAATTTCCAAAAATCCCTTTCTGCCTTACTAAGAACTTACTTGCGAGATTTCAAGTTAAATAGGTCAAAAGTGGTAGTTAGTAGTTCTTGAGTGGTTTATCGGTGAGTGAATAGTATAGCGCTTTCATGTATAAATGAAAGTATTATTATGTCCTTATCCAGATCATGACCTGGCTTGTGGCTTTGATCCAAATCCGTTCACCAGTTAAGGCGTGAAAAAGTTAAAACAGACTGATAGATGCTGTTAATATACTGTATCGTTGGTCTAGCGGTCGCAACTACTGAGTATGAGGTTATGAGGTGGTTTCGATTCCCGTGTCGGGTAATCTTTTATTTTGGTTTTCGACCATTAATTTCTGACCACAAAATCGCAAGGAGAAAAGATTGTAAGACTATGGGGGAGCCCTTAGCCCAGCAGTCATTTTGATGAGATTCACTATTTAGCTTTCCTGAGAGACATGGACAGTGACAGTGACAGGGAAGTGAAACAGGGAGACGTCATATCTCCGAAACTGTTCACCGCTGCACTGGAAGATGTATTTAAGGTTCTGGACTGGAGAGGGCTAGGCATCGACGTCAATGGCGAGTACATCTCTCACATTCAATTTGTCGACGATATAGTGGTCATGGCTGAGACCATAGAGGACCTCAGTACAATGCTCGATGACCTCAGTGGATCGTTCGAAAGAGTGGGTCTTAAAATGAACATGGAAAAAACCAAAGTCATATTGAATGCCCATGTAACACCCACTCCTATCAAGATCGGAGACTCTACACTCGAAGTTGTAGACTATTATGTCTACATGGGACAAACGGTCCAGTTGGGTAGGTCTGACTTCGAGAAAGAGGTCAACCGTCGAATCCGACTCGGCTGGGCAGTGTTCGGGAAGTTGCATGATATGTTCTCGTGCAGTGTCTCAAGACGAAAGTCCATGACCAGTGTGTGTTGCCAGTGATTACATACCGGACCGATTGGGTCGCCCACATTGGGCCTCATCAGAAAGCTTAAATTCACTTAAAGGTCAATGGAGAATGTTATGCTCGAAGTTTCCTTGCGTGATCAAATCAGAAATAAGGACATTCGCAAGAGAACCGCGGTTACCCCAAAGTTCCGGTAGCCCGAAGAATTGCCAAATTTAAGTGGCAGTGGGCAGGGCACATTGTTCGAAGAACGGGATGGCCGATGGAGCCGAAAAGTTCTGGAGTGGCGACCATGAATCGGAAGACGTTGCGTTGGAAGGCCTCCCACGAGGTAAACCGATGGCCTGGTGATGGTTGCGGGGATCCTCCGGATGCAAGTCACACGGGATCTGTCGATGTGGCGACACTTGGGGGAGGCCTATGTCCAGCAGCGGACGTCTTTCGGCTGAAATGATGAATGATGATAATATTACTTTCTTACTAAATAATTAAAAATTTACGAAAACAAAACTATATAAACTAAAAGGGCTGGACACTGGTACTGTCGCTGTTGCCACGGGGAAGCTCAAGCAGCTTTAATAAAGTAATCTTATCGGTAACTACTTATATTTTCGAGTCGTTGGGAATTGAAGCTTTGGACCGTGGGACCGTGAGATCAGAGTACTCAATGCTCACAGTCTTTTGAAAGAAATTTCTAAATGCATAACTTACGCTTTCCGTGATCAAAGAGCTGGCTTTTACTTCGGCCAGAGGCTAAATGATTGTTTAACTATAGTTTTAATGGTTAATGATAACTAAAAGGATGTATTACACTATTTGGTAATGATTAGGAAGTCTTAAAGCATAAAAAAACAAAATACCTACTTACAAAAAATGAAAACCGGGTGGGGATCGAACCATGGTTACTTTTGTAAATAATACAGCATCAAAAATTAAAAAAATAAATAAAACAATAAGTTCATATTGGCTGAGGTTTGATCCTGCAACCTATGACTCACAGGTCAACCGTTAAACCGTCAAGCTATTTACTTCGGTGACAATTGTTCTAAAATAGCCGATCTATTCTAATGTTTGTTATGACAGTTGTCAGTTGTCAATCAGTTGAGGAATATGAACAAATTGCAATATTGCTCACCTCCCAATGTTATTAGCGTGATAATATATAGCCTATGTCCTTCCCAAGGTTTAAATCTATCTTCTTGCCAAAATCCATTAAGATCCGATCAGCCGTTTAGTCGTGAAAAGGTAACAAACAAACAAACAAACAAACAAACAAACAAACAAACAGAGTGACTTTCGCATTTATAATATTAGTATGGATTTATGATTTCCTTACCAGAAAATACTAAACATTTTTATCTTCTTTTTTCTTAATTTTTTTTACTGGTGTTTTAATGGTTGCAGTCACCAGTGCGAAGAGCGTCGTGCGGTGGCCCTGCTTACATAAAAACCCCTTGTGTCGTTGTAATCTGTCATTACGTTTGTTCGGGTTTGTCTCTGAGGTTTGAGGTCTGCGGTCGCCCCCGAATTCTCCATTGACAGGCGAATTGTTTTTTTTTTACGGAAATGTAGGTAAAGAAGAAAAGAAAGGTTATATATAAATCATTGAAAAACCATGTCTAAATAAACAACTTAACAAATACTAAAAATATGTACAGGCGTGGCTTTATATTAATAACTTTTTATTGTCTTCTAATTTTCTGTTATATACGGTAATCCAATTTATCAAAATGTTTTGTTATTTACAAATATATGATTTTTATTAAAAGTTATCGCAATTCCGGCCCCAAGATACAGGCGCAGCCTAGTTTGGGGACCACTATTATATAATTTTGTCAAAATAAAACTTGTTACCGACATCCTTAATGATGTTAGACTATGAAAATTACTGTAACTATGGTTTAATAAATTTATACTTATTCTAACTTATTTTTACCACAAAACTTTTACACAAAAACTCCTTCCAAGATGAAGGAACGTTAAACAATTTACGGTCGGTATAGAAACTCGGAGACTCCATTCACACGGCACCCCGCGTCGGTGTTACTCAAACTTTTCCAGATTTATGGGACAATAAATAGTTTTTTATGTTCAATTTCTGCCCGAATATACTCCGTATAGTAATATGTGAGGTTTGGGTGAGAGTGAAATGTAAGGCAGTATGTGTGTTATTATTACTTTTTTGACGGAAAGTTTTTGGGTGGGATGTTCATAGATGTTTTCATTGTTTTAAGGAGGAGGTTTCAGGTCATGTTTCGCCGGTTATGTTTAGAACCAAAATAATAGGGGGGCGAGCGTATTGCCATCAACCGGGCACAACTCCGGACTCCGTGGCTCCTACTGATAAACTCCTAATGGAAAACCGAATAACACTTTGCCCAACCTAAAAATCGAAACCAGGAGCTCACAGTCAGCAGTCGCGCTGGCAACCACTAGACCAACGAGGAAGTTTCTCAATATTGTCTGGAAATAACAAACTGTCACAAAAGTATCCAGGCTACATACGTGGCTATAGATATTTTTAACTCCTACACGCAAACCCTTTTTACTACGACTGGCAGCTGACAGGGAAGGCGGGCTCACAATCCGCTGAAAGACGGCACGGTATTGACCGTCGGTTTCGCTCAGAGAGTGTTACAATTTCCCCTCTGTGTCGGTGTTGTGTCAATGTTCTGTGATTGTCGGTGACTGGATGTAGGTGTTGTATATAGTGTGACTGGTAATAGTGACCGATACTTAAACAAGTGATTGTACTCATGATAACAAACAAATTTCCCAAAGATTTTGTTTTTTATTTCACTTTTTCACTTAATATATCACAATAACACAACAGCCGTATGAAATTCACACGCGCGTGCGCCTGTTACCTATCAGCTGTTAGCCGCGTTACGCTGTTGTCTCATCACTAACGTGCCACAACGGGTAGGCAGAGCAATGTATTTTTAAGTTCATGTGATTTGTTATTTAGTAAAATAGGATAAGTTCATACTTACACTATATGAATCGTTTGGTCTGAAATAAAAAGTTTGATTTGAATTATATCTCCAAGCAACCCAGGCAGCATCAGAAAAAAAATGGCGCCCCTTTTTCAGCAAGATATTAAGAACGAGTAAAAACTTGATAACTTCGACATTTTATGCTTCATAGCATAATAATCATTAAAAATATATTTCTTTAACCAAAGCATTTTATTTTACTTTAAAAAGGTAAAATAAATATTCGCTAAGGTAGAAAAAAAATCTACGCAGTTATATTATAATTATCTTTTTTAATACCAAAACTGGCACTTTTCCTCCCGATATCTTCAAGTAAAAAAAACCCAATTAATGCGTATTTTTATCGGTTCAACTTAAATTAAGTAGGCATTTAAGGGACGATCAATGAAAATTCAACTTTTAGCTGTTAGGCATACGGTAGGAATTAGTTGATCCCGATTTTCGTGATTAGTTACTAATTTGGAGAAAGTTTCTTTGATCAGTATTTGATTAGGGTCGTGATTTGACGTCACTTGGGACTCAGAGGTCTCATTAGTACATGAGTACCTCTTTTAGTGGCCAGTTTTATTTCTGACATTTATAAAGAGGAGATTCTTTAAAATATTTGTTTTAATTATAATTTTTGACTCATAATCATCATCAGCTTAAAATGTTCCCACTGCCGGGACACAGGCCACCTCTCTATGTGTAATCCACACCGGCGGGCCTAGTGCGGGTTTTTTAGTTCTAGGCCATGCCGGTATCCTCACGATGTTTTCCTTCACCGTTTTTGAGGGCAGCAGCTGAAATAAATTACACAAAGTAATGCGCCTGCCTGGGTTCGAACCCACGGCTTACTGCTCGTAAGTCGGTGCTGCCACCACTCCTGGGCCACTGCTGCTCTCTATTTTCAATTCACATTTCTAAATACTATTAAAAACAAAAGTATTTAAAATATTTAAAAATGCTTGCTGCCGGTGGTCAGGGCTCCAGAGAGAGGAACCTCCTTACTAAGCGTGCCGTGTCAGTACTGCTTTCTGAATCAAGCCCTTGACGAACAACCACGCAATAAATTAGAAAATTATTTTATTAAGTAATACGAAAATAAATATTTTTGAGGAGAGCTCTTCTTAAAATAGTTTTTTGGGCAGTTTATCTACCTTCGGATAGTTCTGCATATAAAATTAATTAGAGTGGAAGATAGAGTTTCTCCCTCAGATTACACTCCCAAAGAACCTATCCACACACATAATATAACCTCACGCCTGAACCTCAAAGGGTTAAGAGGTGTACCTAATTAAATAGTACATCCACATTTCGCCAGTTATGTTTGTCCCTGAAGTCCATGCCATCTAACAGGCATAAATCCAGACTCCGTGCCTGCTACTGAGAACATCTTGATGGAAAAATAAATTGCCCGATCCGGGAATCGAACCCAGAACCTTATGCTCAGCAGTCGCGCTTGCGACTACACCAACGAGTCCATTCATTTAATCAACATCAAATTTTCACCAAAATATTAATACGTTTTTCGTTGTATAAAAACTAAGGAGTCTCCGATAAACGAGTCATTTGTCAATGTCTATCCTAAACCGTTGAACCTAGAGAGTTGAACCGGCGTTTCAGCACTATATATACCTACTTTAGGTAGACATGGTACATCGCCCTCGGTAAATATCTTTATTTATATAAAAATTATAATCTTGTTTTTTATAAAACGTCGTCGATCTATCTTCTTATAGTTAATTTGGGTTGTCGATCAAGCCATTCAGGCATTCTGAACAGTGGTCTTCAATCAAACAAACCAATTTAGGCCTCTAAGCATGCCACTGCGTGCCTAGAGGCCAACAATACGCCAAGCCCATAAGGCAAGCAGACTGTTCAGAAACCTTAACATCATGAAGAGTTTAAAGTTATAGGGCAAGATAAGTTTTTTGGCTTTTATGAAAGTACCGCCACTATTTAGACGTGCTCTCAACTTTTACAGCCATGCAATTGTTTATGATCTACCTTCATTGCCAAGTGGCCGCAAACGTTACTTTTGAGTATTTATTTATTTAAATAGAACGGCCGAAACCAATTACACTATTTAAACATATAATTTATTTAACACAGTCATGCATTCTTCTCACAAAAATTCAAACATTCTCACAGTTTCACCGTCCATTCACTCGCAAACATATCAAAATCTGAGTTTGAGTACAGGAGAGGGTTAATAGCGGCTAATGTCCGAGGAATAGGTGACTTGGAGCGTGCAACCGTACGGCAAGGTGGAACAGCCAGTAATCGATGTTTCCTGAAATACGAAGTCCTTTTTTTTTTTCGGATAGCAAATCATCAAATGACTCCTCCCGTTCTGGGCGGAGCGGAACGGAGTGTCACACTTGACTGACTAAAACCCATCCATGTTCCTTCTTAGCCCTTTGTGTTCCAGGGCCACGGTATCTCTTTCGAACAGCCCGTAGCTCTGGCAGGCATCGGCCCTCTCGGACCCCTTCCGATTTGCTGACATCTCCTTGAGACGCGCGTGGAACACAAACGCGCCGTCGGCACGGCCTGTCGTCATAAGACGAACGGACGGTGAGCTAGCCCATTCCTCACCGTCCACAGGCCCGCGCCTACGGTGGCCGGAGGTCACTGGTTGCCCCCCGACGCCCGGTGCGTCTCCGGCGGCGGCTGGGACGTGAGGCTCTCTCCCTCTCACGTTCCGCCACCTCCTTCCCATGACTGTGTGGAAGTCATTCGCATGACTGCTTCGCAGAAGGAGGCGACGGCTTCCCATTCCCTCTCGCTCCGAACCATGGATTGAACCAGGGCCGGACGCGTGAGGTCGCCGCCGCCAATCGCCGCTACGAGGACACGGCGATGCTCAGCCCAAGCGGGGCAGAGCTCCACGGTGTGCTCCACTGTGTCCTTCGGCCGATCCTCGCAGTGGTAATACCCGGGCGTTTCCTCCCGCCCGATTCGGTGCAGGAACCTCCCGAAACAACCGTGTCCGATGAGGACCTGCGTCAGGCGGAAGGTGAGGGCACCGTGGCGCCTCTCCAGCCACTGCTTAAAGAGGGGACTTATCGCCACTATTGTGGCGTGCCCTGCACGCGGTTGTGACAGTCGCTCTCTCCATGTCGCCATGAGATCGCGCCGGAGGTCTGTCCGCTGAGCGACGATTTGCCGCGGCAGCGGAATTTCCCCCCGGCGTAGTGCCTCCGCGTGCCATTCGTGCAGGCACGCGAAGACTATCGCCTCCAGATCCCATGGCGGCAATCCGGCCAAGACGCTCGCCGCCTCGCCGGAGATCATGTGGTACCCCCGGACCGGCCTTACAGCTACCACCTTCTGGAGCGAGTTCAGGTAATGGGCGGCTCGCCGTTTCAAAGAACGCGCCCACACCGGGGCCCCGTAAAGGGCCATGGACCACACAACCCCCGCGTAGAGCCTACGGCAGGAGGCGTTTGGACCCCCCGGGTTGGGCAAGAGCCGCTAAAAAGCAGCCCCTGCCTGTTCCAGCTTGGGGGCCAAACGTCGGAAGTGCTCCCCTATGGGAACCCCTCCTACCGTCAGTATGGATCCCGATGGTGGCGCATTCCGAGGCCCATGATGAAAGCACATGGCCTCTGACTTGTGCAATGCCACCTCAAGACCCAGTTGCCGGATTCTCTCCACGACTATCTCAACCCCGCGTGTCATAAGTTCGGCCGCCGCCTCGTGCGACCTCCCTTGTGCCATCACCAGCGTGTCGTCAGCGTAGCAAACTACGCTGACACCGCTAGGGAGGTCGGCGCACAGCACCCAGTCGTAGCCGATGTTCCACAAGGGCGGCCCCAGAACCGATCCCTGCGGAACACCGCACGACATCTCTCTCCGGTTCCATTCTCCGGTGCGACCGGGGTAGATGACGGCCCTATCCGTCAGGTAGTCCCCGACCACACGAAGAAGTTAGGTCGGCACCCGGTGATACCGGAGTGCCTCCCTAATACAGCTCCAGGGCATGGTGTTGAAGGCGTTGGCGATGTCAAGAGACACCGCCAAGACAACCCACCCCTGGACACTGCATCCCCCGTCGTGAGAGCCTTCACGCGCATGATGGTGTCCACCGTCGAGCGCCCTCTGCGGAAATCAAACTGGTGTTCCGCAAGATTCGGCCCCATCCCCACAAGGTGCCCGGCGAGGCGGTTGGCAATGACTCTTTCAAAGAGCTTGCCCACCTCGTTGAGCAACACAATGGGCCGGTATGCGGACGGAGAGTCCGCAGGGCGCCCCGGCTTCCTTATGAGGATCAGCTTCCCCGTCTTTCAACGAAGCGGGAACTGGCCTCTCTCCAAGCATGCGCTTAAGAGCCCTTTCAGTCGGGGCCCGAGAGCCTCCGAGGCCAGGACCCAGGCTTTGCCAGGCAAGCCATCGGGTCCCGGGGCGGTATTTTTGGCTTTAAGACTACCTACCGCCACTCTCAGGTCTACCCTGGTCACTTCCGGAATGTCGTAATCGTCCTCGATGTGGTCCACTTCCGGCACCGCAAGTGGCGGAGCCGTGGGCGGGGGAGAATGTTCCTCTCGCAGAGGGAACAGAGCGCTCACCACCGTCCTCTACGAGCTGAGGGCGGAGACTCTGCGTCAGCGGTGCCCAGGTGCGGAGTTTGTCCCGCACCATCTTGTCCGCACCAGGTCGGGCATACTTTCGAGTTTTTCATTCAACTGACTTTCCTTCAGGAATTTCTCAGAAGCAGCTCTGAGTTCGAATTTGTGCTCGGTTGATGGCAACTCACTACTATTACAAGGGAATAAAGCATAAGCGGGCAAATCGCAGTATACTACTGACACCTTTGTCCAACACTACGGACTTTACTCGATTTTTAGGGTTCCGTACCCAAAGGGTCAAACAGGACCCTGTTATTAGGGTTCCGTTCCCGAAGAGTCAAACGGGACCCTATTACTGAGACTTCGCTCTCCGTCCGTCCGTCCGTCTGTCACCAGGCTGTATCTCATGAACCTTGATAAATAGCCAGTTGAAATTTCTACAGATTATGTATTTCTGTTGCGGCTATAACTAAAAACAGAATAAAATAAATATTTAAGGGGGCTCCCATACAAAAATAAGAGATTTTTTTAAATAATGGGACGGAACCTTTTGTGCGCGAGTCCGACTCGCACTTGACCGGTTTTTTAAAACAACATCTGCGGTAACTTAACTACGAAACAAAATTTTCTGCAACTGCATTCGAAAACAAAACAAAATGTCGTTTGGCTCGTGTGAAGCTCGTTACAGTTTCAGATTCTGTTGAAATTGCTGCAATATGTACGCTATTTTTACATTTTCAAACTTTGTGTAATTTTCAGGACAAGGAAACATTTCTTAACAAGCTGGGCTCAGGATAGCCTTTTTGAAATCAGCTTTTAGTTAAACTGTAAATATTTGGCGTGATCTAAGGAAAGAAAATGTCGCCTTCTAAAAATGCTCGTTTGTTGAGAAATATAAAAAAGTCACCGTTTAAATCCGTAGCGGGTGCTGGAAAAAGCAACTTAGCAATTTGTCACGAGGAAATATTTATTCAGATTTTCAAGAATGCTGCTAACACCTTGCTCGCTATCTTTCAAAAGTGGTTCTTTTTCTATTGGTTTTACAAATTTGGTATGAACCATATTTAAATCGTAGCAAGTGTAGCAATTCCGTGGCAAGCGCGTAGCACGTACGTCGTAAACGCGTGGCATCATCATCTGCCTAGCCTTTTCCCAACTAAGTTGGGGTCGGCTTCCAGACCGGATGCAGCTGAGTACCAGTATTTTACATGAATTGACTACCTATCTGACCTCCACAACCCAGTAACTGGGTAATACGATACCCCTTAGTAAGACTGGATGACAGACTTTTGGCTTCTGACTACTCGTAACGACTGTCAAAGATCTACAAATGACTGCCGGGACTAACGGCTTAACTTGCTTTCCGAGGCATGGAGGAAACTCGGTATGTAATTATGGTCACCCATCCACGGACCAACCTCGGCAAGCACGGCTTAACCTTAAAGATCGACCCGTGTGGCTCTTATTATTTAGCCACGAGCTTCTCCATCTGTCTTGATGCACTCGACAAATATAAATGAAGTTGACGGACTACAGAAACATCTATCTCGTATTTTCTAGGTCAAAGTAAAGCTTAGTACTAAAGTGGCTTATGTTAAAACCTTGCTTTATTCATGAGAGCTCATCGTGTATGATAGATGATGGCTGATGCATCAAAGTTTATACGATGAGGCGTGAAATAAATATAAATGGGTTTTAGTTAGACCACTATAGACATTGATTAGTTTAACTAACTTGTGTTTAGGATTAGCGACCCGTCGCCCTCGATATTTTTGGGAGTTTGTACCTATATGAGACCTTATAGGAGATTAAACAAACTTTTCGTATAAGCCAGTTTTAAATCGAGGTATATATATGATTTTAAAGCAAAATGAGAGCGGCGGTGGCCCAGTGGTGGCAGCCCCGACCTACGAGTAGTAAGCCGTGGGTTCGAACCCAGGCTGGCGCACTACTTTGTGTAATTTATTTCAACATCGCTGCCCTCAAAAACGGTGCAGGAAAACATCGTGAGGAAACCGGCATGTCTTAGAACTAAAAATTCGAAGACATGTGTCATCTACCAATCCGGAATGAGTCCGCGTGGTGGATTACAGCCCACTCCTTTTCATAGAGCGGAGGCCTGTGTCCCAACAGTGGGAACATTATAGGCTGATGATGATGATGAAAGCAAAATGAAGCAACACGTTTAATGTATTATTGCTTAGTAGTTGGACGCAGTTTCGTCTGCGCAGAGGTTGGAATTTCGGGCCTGTGGACGGTGAGTAATGGGCTAGCTCACCATCCGTCCGTCTTATGACGACAGGCCGTGTCGTCGGAGCGTTCGTGTTCCACGCGCGCTTCAAGGAGATGTCAGCAAATCGGAAGGGGTCCAAGAGGGCCAATGCCTGCCAGGGCTGCGGGACTGTTCGAAAGAGATACCGTGGCCACAAAGGGCTAAGAAGGCACATGGATGGGTTTTAGTCAGTACAAGTCTGACACTCCCTTCCGCTCCGCTCAGAGCGGGAGAATAACCCTATTTGATGATTACCCATACGAAAAAAAAAGAGGTTGGAAAATTTATATCGTGTTAACATAGGATACTATATATCAATAACACTGGAAACGCGATATTTACCATGTTTACTATTTGTTTCGAGTTTCCGATATTACTTTTTTCCATTAAGAATTTCTCGGTAGCAGCCACGGAGTCTGGATTTGTGCCCGGTTGATGGCAATAGGCTCGCCCCCTATTACATGGGACTTTAAAACATGACTGGTGAAATTTTGGTGTACCAATAGGTACAGTTCTGCCTAATCCTTCGGGAATTACCGGCGTGATATTATTTTATGTATATCTAATAAAACTGAAATTTTTCAACCACCTCTTAACTCTGGTCATTAACCTTAATTTTACAAAATAACTTAAGTCACAAAGTTAGAACGTTAAGATGTGATTAAGATTTTAAGAGCTGACCGCTTAGCCCTTAGGCAGCGGCCGCACAAGCGATTTAGTCGCTTTTTGTAAGCTTGTTAAAGCGACTAAAAGCTACATTTCGGGTGGATCTGATGACCTTCTTAATTTTTAGGGTTCCGTACCTCAAAAGGAAAAAACGGAACCCTTATATTTACACTTTGTTATCCGTCCGTCTGTCCGTCTGTCAAGACCCTTTTTCTCAGGAACGCGTGGAGGTATCAAGCTGAAATTAATATCAAATACTCAGGTCTACTATCCCTTAGAGCTGTGAAAAAAACAATTTTCTAAGCCAACGCAATCAAAAGATACAGCCGTTTATGCCGCAAATTTCCGCAAATTTTCGACGCTTGCAAGGGAATCAAAACCTACAGGGTACTTCCCGTGAACTCAGAATCTTGAAATTAGGTACGAAGTAACGTCTTATAGCACAGATAAAGAAAAATTGCGAAAACCGTAATTTTTTTGTTACATCATTTAAAAAAAATATTTTTAATAATTTTTGCTTGGTCCGACTTGCACTTAGCCGGTTTTTTATCTATAAACAAGTCAAAGTAAAACCCAACTTGAGTAAAACTCATTATTTAAGATCGGTTTTTTAGTATGGTTTTAAGTAATTACTTGAAGTTAGAACTGTCAAAAGTTTAGTAGCTATGCTTCCTAACGGTCCTTACTTCATTTAAATCCTTGTATATTGTATAAAAATTTTGCAAAACGAATTCCTTAAATTGACTTGATAGTTATGGGTGATAGAGAACAAGTGAAACTTCGACATAAGTGGAAGAACGATGTCCTGCAGATGTCAAACATGTTTGTGTGTCAAAGGATTGCGTTGAATGTGTCTCCAGGTTTCATGGTAGTAGTAGGAACAGTGAGATTTTTGTTAGTTAGAGTCCGACAAAACCCTCCATTCTCCCCACACGGAGGGTATATCCTTGGGGATATCTTCAAACTAAAAATAAAGTTACCAAAGGCTCCGATGATATTTTTTAACCATAATTATTATAATGTTTATAAGAGTTTCTTTTAATTACAAATCACCGTTGAATCACAACAGTCTTACAAGTGAGATCGCGGCCTTATAACCGGGGTGTCGTTACATGAAATATTGAATGACACTTCCAGTAAGTGGGCCCGGAATGTTCGCCACAAAACGGTTGGATAGCCGTTTGAAGTGACCTACAAGAAGCAACTGACAACAAAAAGTATTACAGCTCCATCTATGACACGACGGAAGAACTAAAATCAATTTCCTACAAGTCGCAAGCCAACTTTACATCGACTTAAGACTATACATGCGCAAAACCTCAGACACCCCAAATTATTTCTATCTCAATTGACCTAATTCTGCGAGAAAAAAAATCATTTTAAAAAACGTAAAGGTTTTTATGTGCTGTTTTAGTTTTACTGGCAATTCTGATAGTTTCTTTCTTTCTTTTTTTCCCGCGTATGAGAAAATTTAAATTGGATGACAAACAATTGTGTTTGTTTACCTATTTTGGCAGGTTTGCGCACGTGATGGCTTGACCTATGAACAAATAAACAGGGCAACATTTTTAATGAAGATTTTTTGAAAAAATATGACCTGTATTAAAAAGTGGTTCAATTTATTCTGCTCGTTATTCTGATCAAACTATTTTCAGGTTTTGCGCATTTAACGTTACACGTTGTTTAGGAAAAACCAGACAGCAACTGTCGGGCAGTTGGCCAACAGACATAACACCTGTCTGGTCGGAGGATCCTCCCTTGTTAATGGAGTATTGAGGAACTTTACACCCTGTTCCTCATACTCTAAAGGTTGTGTCAGCTAGCAAGAGTCAGATAGAAAGAAGTTAATAGTAGTAATATGTGTTTAAATAGTTGGAGAGTATCTAACCGTGGCAAAAGTATTGTAGTGTATTACTTAATTTTGAAATTGTTCTTATAATAACGATTACCAATTTCATTTTAATTCTAATTATAATAATATTATTAATTCATGTTGGACTTATTGTATTGACTTATCACAAATCTTTAAATGTATTTACTAGCTATAAGATTGACATTTGAATATTTGTTCACCACATCTTGTGGTAGAATGTATTGAACTCAACAAAATACATATTAACACCATACTATGTTAAACTACATTCTTACAAATAAATAAATTCTAATTCTAAAGTGACAGCTGAGCATGAGGTACTAGGTTTGATACCCAGGTCGGGCAAATTATTATTGGGATTTGCCATCAGGAATTTTTCATTAGCAGCCAAGGAGTCTGGATTTGAGGTCGGTTGACGGCAACAGGCTCGCCCCCTATTACGTGGGAACAAACCACCACTGGCGAAATGTGGGTGTACTATTAAGGACACCTGTGCCTAAACACTCAGGGATCGATGTTATGTTTGTGTCAATATAACTTAAGAGGGGACTAGTTGGCCTCTCTCCATAGAAACGTATTCCACTGTTCTCTTCGTGGATAATGCGTCTAGAGCCATGATTTTTCCCAAAAAATTAGGTCTTATTAATACATGCCCCTATCATTTTCTTTTTTTCAAATCATATTCACTAAAAGAATTATGACAATCCAAAAACCACCGTTTTTACCGCCATTTTCAGACTACTATCAGACAAATCAGATAAGTTTTTACCAAAAAAGAAAATAATAGAAACATAGATATATTTTTCCTCAAAATTTTGATGTAAGAATTATTTAGATCAGTTTAGTATTTTAAGAAGAAAACAGCGGAATAGAAAACGTCTTTTGGTCAAGATTTTTGTAGGTAAAATCAGCCTGAGCTGTAGTTGTCCCTTTCGCACTTTACGGGCACAGCGCGACGGCAATACTTTCTTCAAATTCCTCGGGACTAGAGTCCCCTCTTAATACACAAACTTAGTACGTAAAGATGGTACCAAGATTACACAAAGACAGCTGACCGCTTAGCCCTTACAACCAGGGTATCATTACATGAAATATTGAAGGGCACTCAGTTAAGTGGGGCCGGAATGTTCGCCACTAAACTGTTTGATGGCTCTTGTCTCAGCTTACGAGTGCGTTCGTCGGATAGTAAGTACTTGTAGTAACGTACGGAGAATTTGTCTTAGAGTATATAGCGAGTGGAGCCTTTTAAGGGTGTATAGCAGATAAACAGCCTTTTAGGATAGTGTAGCATTAAAGAGTCAGTAGTGTAAAGGTGGTCTACTTTAGAAGTTACTAGTACATCTATATATTTATAAATTACTTCTCACGTTGTTCGTCGCGGATGGACTCCTAAACTACTTAACCGATTTTAATCAAATGAGCACACCATGTGCAGTTAGATCCAACTTGAAAGATAAGATAGCATCTCAATTATAGTCGCAATATTATTTTATTGCAAATTAAGTCATAATTATCTGTTAGCTCCCAACGATTCTTACAGATGGCAGTATCTGTTGACTGGATTGAGTAAGTATTCAATAGATGGCGCTGTATAGGAGCGGAGCAGCAATGAATAATATTGCGAAAACGGGGAAAATGTGACGCAGACGAAGTTGCGCGGGACAGCTAGTAACTTCTATGTACATATCGGATGTTGATGTTTTCTGCTATGATTCTTCGTTATGACGTACCTGGGTGGTAGAAGAGAGATGCTGGTTGATTTTGACCACTCAAATGAATTGACATACGAATTTTGATACGTCACAAGTGCCGTTAATTTAATTTGAAGAGATTACTTTTTGAGGCGTAGAGCTACAGTTATGTTCTCTCGAAAATTAATGGATGAAAAATTTCAAAGCTTTTTTTAGCAACAATACTTGTCCATTACAATATAAAGAACAATGGTATGGAAAAGGTAGGGGTTTGCCCTACTACATGCCTATTTAAATTACACTGAATAGTTTGAACAAAACGAAAAGCTTTCATTAACATACACACCGTTCACTTAGCTACGCGGTTACGTGCTACGCAATGACGTCACCGCTACGCTGCTACGGAGCGTAGCCTGCTTCGCATGAAATAAAATATTATGTTTCGTAGCGACTTCCGTATTTACACTTACATTCTCTTTCTGCAGGCATTTATGAAGTTGGTCTGTAAGAGTTTGTATTATAAACTTCGTTGTACATCAACTCACAAAGAGTAACAGAATATAAATATGAACAATGGACAGTCTTTTTGCTATTTAAATAATACAATAGACGTCCACAATAAGGCGCATACCAGACAGTAATAATGACGACGCAGAACAACAGTGGTTTTTAAATGATTAAACAAGCCCGTTTTAACAAACACTAGGTGATGTCTAAATTATTTTTTTTATTAAAAGTACATAGTTGGATTTTAAATGCTTCATCATCAGCCTATAATGTTCCCACTGCTGGGACACAGGCCTGCTCTCTATGAGAGGGAGTGGGCTGTAATACACCACGCGTGCCCAGTGCGCGTTGGTAGATGTCACATGTATTCGATTTTTTTTTTCTAAGACATGCCGGATTCCTCACGATGTTTTCCTTTACCGTTTTTGAAGGCAGCGGTTATGAAATAAATTACACAAAGTAAAGCACCTGCCTGGGTTTGAGCCCACGGCTTACTGTTCGTAAGTCGGGGTTGCCACCACTGGGCTGCCGCTGCTCTCACTTCTCTCGCTTGGGATAACTGAAACATGAAAGTCATAATATTAACATGTTGGCTGGTGGATGTTAGAGGAAACGGAGAATAATACTCATAGAATAGAATAGTATATATTATTATCCGTTTATTCATTTAAACAACATATTTTTTACATTTTTAAATATTCCTAAATAAAATCAATAAAAAAAACATTTAAAAATAGTAGCCCACCGGTATCGGGAACAGGGTCCAAGCTACCGGCGGTCAGGGCTCCAGAGAAAGGAACCTCCTAACGATACGAGCCGTGTCCAGGAGTACCGCTTTCTGAATCAAGCCCTTGATCCAGCTGCCTAACGAGAGCCTCATCAGATATTGGTCGAGGCTCTTGGCAATTAGGCCATTGGGTGATACGACTATCGGCACAATGATCGCTGAGTCAACATGCCA
The DNA here is from genome assembly GCA_949152445.1 of Cerastis rubricosa. Classification (NCBI taxonomy): domain Eukaryota; kingdom Metazoa; phylum Arthropoda; class Insecta; order Lepidoptera; family Noctuidae; genus Cerastis; species Cerastis rubricosa. Next base: position 6,441,825 of record OX424542.1, on the reverse strand, counting down.
CATGTCGACAACTTCGCGAGCCAAGTCAATATACAAGTCAGTATATACATTATTATGTACAACGTACATACAAATAACATTCATATAAATTAACATTAATTCACATAGGGTGACACAATGGGCGGTCAATCTAGATGGATAAATCTAAGATCTTGCTACAGTATTACTGTAATATATATAAAGTAACATAACAATCTCTTTCAAGTACTTACCATAATGTCCTCTTCTATTACTTTTTAGACGATATTAAAATAAAAACCGGCCAAGTGCGATTCGGAAGGGTTCCGTACCTTTACTATTTATAAAAACGAGGAAAAAAGTTTTTTTTTTTAGGAGCACCCTTAAATATTTATTTTATACTGTTTTTAGTATTTGTTGTTATAGCAGCAATAGAAATACATAATCAGTAGAAATTTCAACTGGCTAACTATCATGAGATACAGCCTGGTGTTTAGACGGACGGACGGACGGACTGACGGACAGCGAAATTTCAGAAATAAGGTCCCGTTTGACCCTTTGGGTACGGGACCCTAAAAACTGCCATTATATATATACTTTATATTACCATACTTTCATAGATCCCTAGATCCGCGCACAAGACATTATTTAAGCCGTGATCTACAAGCTAAGTTCAAGAGCCACTTAAACCCGTTCACTTCAGCACAGAAATAAAATACCACTCAATGTTTCTGAAAATAAGCTGAAAATCTTTCAGAAGTATGGTCGTGCATCTATTTTAGATAAATCCCTTACGACTTTGGAATTTTAATCGTTTTATTTCGTTCTTAATGGCTCTAAATGGTGCTCGCCAGTAATATCTGGATAAAGTTGGAAAAACGTCTGGAATATTAAGTGTCTAGTCGATAAAGCTTTGAGAAACTTAATTAGAATTGTTTCCTGTGAATGACTACTGTTCTTGGACTTACACTAAGACACAAAATTAATGCGCTTTCATTTAGGTCTCGCTTAAGGTAAATGAAAACGGGTAGATATATTAAAGAAAGAAAGAAAGAAAATATGTTTATTTGGCACACGACATAAGTACCAATACATAGCATGAATAAAAAAAACTTAAACTTGTACACAGAAAAAAACAAAAAGGTATTTTATGTGTGTCTCACGGCTGTGCCAAATAGGCCCAGTTCCGCAAAATAGCCGCCGCCGGGAAACTAGTGTCCGACGCTGGTTTTCAACCGGACCTGAGAAAGTGATGTGACGGACGTAAAACAGTTTCATATTTAGTCAAAATGTATATGTGAACAATTAGAACAAGTTAGTAGTAGTATAAGTTGTAATCGAGACTTCACGAAGCCGTCAACCAACATTCTGTACGAGTAAATCAAATTAAGTAACCCCATGCAAAAATTATTGCTGGGAAACGACTTTTTTATCCCATCTATGTCCCAGATAGATATCAAAATTACTCGCGACTTGACCATAATAGAAGGACCCGAGAACAACCGTTAGGTAGTAGACCACCCACCAGACATAACACCCATCTAGTCGGAGGATCCTCCCTTTTCTATGGCGGATGAAGAACATTATATCCTGTTCATAATCAAAATTAAAATATTTTTATTTTACATAGGCCTACATGGGCACTTATAAAACGTCGACAAAAGGAGCACGGTTCAGGTTGGTCGTTTCCTATGGAGAAGAACCGGCAAGAAACTCTACTTACTCTTTTAAAGTGATTTGGTTTTACAATATTTCTATGTTACAGCGTTAGTACTCTAGTATGGGAGGCCATCGTAGGACCGACAATAAGTCGTTGCTTACTACAAAACGTAGAACAAGATAAAAAGTTACCAACGATCTAGGAATCTATAAGGCCTACAACGTTCACAACCAATTGTGACCAACAATCGGTAAACAAGAAGAGGAGTCTATAAAACAACAAAAAAAAAAGAAAATATTACAAAAAGACTAGACAAGTGACACAAATGTTGTCATCCATGCTGCAACTATTATAAATAAAAACTCTTCTTCTTTTTCTTCCTTCAACTCCTATATGATTACTTCGTTAGCCAACCGTGTGTTGACGAGTCTGAAAGTCGAAAGTTCAGTATTTCTTGGTTTCCTTACTACCCGTTTTCTTCAATGGTGTCTTAGATAACTACTTGTAATTTAGAACCCTAATGACGCCTTTATTTGTCTGCTTAAAGAAAAGGGGTAATCCACTTATTAAAGCGTTCGTTTACCTCCAAATCCCTATTTCGCAAGGTGTTGCGTAATTAGTGTTTTCCTTAATTATGACTAGGAAACAGTGTGGGTAAATACGGTAAGCATTTTTTACTGAGCGTAGGAAATTTTTCAAGCATGTCCATACTATCTTGGTTGTTAGTTTAAAAAAGTTTGTTTGGTAAACGTAGATAAAAAACAGGACGGCTGTTTCATTAAAATTAAGCATGTAAAATACACACGGAAATAAAGACATATTTTTCTTTTTATAATGCAGGTAGAAACGTTTATAATCCTCTCATAAAATATCAAATAAGTAGCTTTCATATAATATATAACAGCGATATAAATAAAGCTAAAGCGTTAATTATGCTAAACGCTCTGTGTGACCGCAGTTGTCCTGTTGACCGCAATTTTATCGCCCTGCGGTTGCATCTGTCTTACGTAGAAATGTTTCATAATTCTTATAACAATTGACTCTTGAATTGTGTTCATATAATCTATACTAATCTATACATTATACTAATAATAAAAAAGCCGAAGAGTTTGTTTGTTTGGTTGAACGCGCTAATCTCAGGAACTACTGGTCGGATTTGAAAAATTCTTTCAGTGTTAGATAGCCCATTTATCGAGGAAGGCTATAGCTTATATATCATCACGCTACGACGAATAGGAGCGGCGCAGCAATGAAAAATGTTGCGAAAGTGGGGAAAATATGACGCAGACGAAGTTGCGCGGGTCAACTAGTATTTAATAAAGCCGTTGTATTTGGAACCAAAAACAAAGGTTCAAAAGTCTATGAAGGGAAGTAGCAAGAACCACAATGCAGCTTTAGATTTGAAATATTTACAAACAAGCTTTTGCCCACAGGTTCGGTCGTCTTATGGTCGTAAATTATAACACGAAACGTTTTAAACATAGCCTCTGACACTAAGCAATAATTTAGGTTCCTATTTTGAAATAATTTTCGGAATCGTCTCAGTAAGTTCTGAAGATACCCTACATACAAACTAAGAAACAAATACCTTTTTATAATATTATTAGAGACCAGCTGTCCGGCGCAACTTCGTCTGCGTCACATTTTCCTCGTTTTCACAACATTTGTCATTGCTGCTCCGCTCCTTTTGGTCGTAGCGTGATGATATACAGCCTATAGCCTTTCTCGATAATGGGCTATCTAACACTGAACGATTTTTTTAAATCGGACTTGTTGTTTCTGAGATTAGTTCGTTCAAGCAAACAAACAAACTCTTCAGCTTTATTATTAGTAAATATATATATGCATAAGTATAGATGTCGGTAACACTTCACGCCGACGAGCTTTTTTACAAAAAAAGCTCTTCTTTATTTAACTACAATACTTCCATTACTTTAAAACAAAAGTATTATGACGTTTCATTTTAAAACCGCGCTCTTCTCCGACCGCTTGACCGCTTTTTCGCTCACAACAATCTCTTGGTCTTAGTGAGACTTTGTGTTATAATCACCTACTTTGCAGCCGTCGTTGTGGGTCTTGATGCTTAAAAGTACTAGGTAATTAACTGGGAGATTGAAGAAACTGCAGCTGGCAACATAACCGTTGAAGTTGATGAGAAAACACGTTCTATAAAAAGTACGACACACACATCTTTGCTGGTTAATTTCCTAATTTTACTATACAAGGTGTTGTTTTGATTCCTCGTCAAAATTCAAGAGGTTGTCACAAAAGCCATAAATAATCAATATTAATTACGGCACCTAGTTAATTATTAATAAACGCAGATTTTTCTGGTTGTTTAGGTTTGTCAGTATATCATAAAAACCCCCTTAACGAGGTTTAGGGAATAAGAAATTATCGAATAAACGTTTGAGATTGTTTCTATGTGGGAAAACGCGGTTATAGGGCGAGAATCAGACAGTCTGCGTTTAAAACAGGGTAGGTTCTCACTTACCGATTTCCGTATTTAAGGAAAAAAAAATTACCTACCTACCCATTTTATTATTGATTTGGGTCGAGAATCATTAGCATAGTTACCTCCTTTAATTTGACGAGGATGCAAAACAACACCTTGTATCTATTTTTCCTATTACAATGATGAGCTCTGTGTCCCAGCAATAGGCACATTTTAGACTAATTATGCTTATGTCTATGATAACGTTGGTATCATAATAATTTGGTACTTGCTGGGCTTAAATGTTAAATTTTAAAATAGACATGTTTCTGTCCTTCGAGTCGGATACCGCCAGAGCAACTGAAAACTATTTTAATTCTATTAAAATTATATATATAAGACCAAATTCAACATTCTAGCATAGCATTGGAAATTAAAGCAAAATAGTTTAAAATCTTCTTGAATTTAATCTAGGCTTTATAATAACGTCTAATCCAACACGCGCTAAATTGCTAAACTAAAACTATTAGCGAAGACAATCTCCCGATACCCTGGAGACAAAATTAACATTACACAGGCGTGCAATTCCTTGCACTAACCAGTTTACCGCTTAACTATGTTGCGACAGCCTCCGATGTGTTAGTAACAACTAGAGCTTGTCATTTTGCATGAACTACAGTGTAATGTTGATGGTTTTGCGGGTAACGGTGTAGTTGAGTTTACAAGTTGTGTTTGAAATGAGTTAAGCTGTTATTAATTCAAGGAATTGTCTGATGTAGATGTTGGAGGCGTTGTGTGAATGATTGGCGATATTGCTTGGCCAGTAGGTAAATGGTTTTTCCTGGTTGTTGATGTCATTCTTTTGCTAGGCTATTTACTTTGTATTATTAGTTTTATCAGTGTTAATGTTGATATTATAATCAAAGTCTTTCAAGGATTGTAAGGATTGTTAATTGTTTAAGCACCCATTACATTTATATTACAGTTTTATAGACAGTCACGGAGTTTATGCAGCCCTGTTCAACTCCGACAAAGTGAATGTGAAGGTAACGGATACAAGCGTCTCACTTGGTGTTGCCAATATATAAATAGTGATGTAACAATCAGTACTGGTGTCTTCAGAGTGGGAAAGAGACGGAGCTATACAGGTCGTCTGGTTCCATCTCTTTCCTTCTCTGGAATAAGAATAAAACAATACTGCTTTAAGACGTCATTGTGACCCCCTGCTCACAAAACGGTGAAGAAACACATTGTGACGCAACCACCTTAACTCATGACATCCATTGACCTGCACAGAGAAGTGGTGTGTCCCAGCAGTGGGAACTTTTTTAGGTTTATTAAAATAAGCTTAGTTTACTATAAAGAAGAACAATAAAGTAGTCTAAATCGAGGTTCTACGTAGACTGAGATTCCACGACCATTCAAGTATTATTCGAAAGCGATATATTTAGAGCCGAAAATACGATGGTAGCTTAGGTAGTACTTGAGTCGAGCCTCTAGCAACAGGTTCTAGCTAGCTTGTGGTCAAGTGTACTTATCGCAAATACGCTATTCTCTCTAGCCTAGATAGACTTAGATATTATAGGTTTTAAAGAACATTGGGTAACTTCGTATGAACCAGTGGCTTGATTTTTTTTCACAGCCGCCACAAAGATAATTGTTACTTACGTATGGTGGAATATAAACTAATAATGACTCTGTACATATTTTGTCAGACTTCCGAGGTACTGACTATCTGACTTAACGTGCTTTCCGAGGCAAGGAGGAAACTCGGTATGTAATGGGTGGTCACCCATCCGAAGACCAACTTAGGGAATCGCGGCTTAGCCTGAAGATCCGAGCGGATGTTATTATTTAGCCACGAGCTCCTCCTCAGGATGGTTGTTAAGATTAAGCCCCTTAATATACACCAAGGCAGGGGTATTACACCCGAAGCAGTTACCTACGCTGCATCAGGGGCGACACGGAATCACGAGCTCAAATTGAGCGTGCGTTGCATATCTCAGTCTCAGTGTAGATAATTACAGAAAGCCAGCTTACAAACAGCGCACACACGTAGTCGCGATGTGGGTATAGTGCTACAAGCGTATTCGACCAGGTTACTGCGGCTGAAAGTGTAACTAAAGAATTCACTATGAAAAGTGGCAAGGTTTTGTTAAGTTTTGGTCACCCACTGCACCAATGTTCAACAGTTAAGTTATCTGTGACTTTGCACTAGTTTCAAAATCACAGTGATTATTTTCAATTCTGAAAAATACCTACAACTATGATCATCTTTCTGTCCTACGTAAATAATTGTGAAAGGACTGTATATACGGTTTTAGACGACGATGTCAATTACATGTTCATTTCAATTTGTGCTTGTACTCGCGATAATATTAAAAGCACGTGTCTATTTCTGACCTGGCGTTCTGTATCTATCTATTCTATGTCTCAGTGGAGGCAATTAACGTGGCCCAGTTCGTACGTGTTACGTAACATGCTACTGTCACGTTTAACTGAACGTTGACGTTCTCTGGGCTTCATTTATAAGAAATCATGGCTGAAAACAGTTATGAAAGCTTATTAAAGTGCCTTTGACGTGGCTCTGAGTATATTTGCGTAACCTATAATGTTTTATCACGTCAAATAAGGAGTTCGCATACTTTTGGGGCCGTCACATTGAATTCGGCACCCTTGCTAAATAATAATTAACTCTTAAAACGGAACATTAACGATTTTTATTATTTGTTCAATTGTGGAAAAACCGAAAAGTGCCGAAATATGTTCGCGAGCGGACACAGTGAGTTTGGTGTCTCGGGAACAGCAACGAGTTCATCATCTGCATACCGCTTCATCAGATGCAGCTGAGTACCAGTATTTTACATGAAGCGACTGCCTATCTGACCTCCACAACCCAGTAACTGGGCAATACGATACCCCTTGGTAAGACTGGATGTCAGACTTTCAGCTTCTGACTACTCGTTACGACTGTCAAAGATCTACAAATGACACGCCACGGCACGGACGAAACTTTATATGTAAATATGGTCACCCATCCACGGACCAACCCCGGGAACAGAAACAAGTTGCAAGACAAATATCGGGATTTCCGATATTTCGAAACTATTCTCGATTAACAAATAATAAACGTGGAAAAGATCCGTTTTAAGTGTTATTTACCATGCCAGTTTAAAAACTTATTCCTTGCTAAGTGATGTTCGGCATTATTAGAACGAAAGCGAGTCGTTTTTTTTGAAATGGAATGATTAATCACATATTTATATATATTTAATTTCGTCGAACGGCTTTCTAGAATCAAACGGACCCTAACTAACTAGACAGCGCAAACTTATCCGAAAGTAAACATTAACGACATTGCATTCGCATCAATATTAAAGTGAAATTCGCTTGTGTCCAATTGCGCATAAATGAATGATAAAGTAATTAGACTGCGACGAAATGAGCCAATCACGACACTGACCACCAACGACGATGGGTTTAATGATAAAACCTGGGGGTTTCATAAAATTTTCGTGTTGGTTCATTTTGTAACTATCCCATGCTTGGATGTTATATTTTTTTTTTGTATTTTACTACGTTCGATACAAGGTGGAAAGGACACCGACGCTGAAACGGTTACCATAATATATATTCAGTACGTCATTCGGAACCCCCCCCTTACAATATAGAATTTTTTCATCGGTATTTGTTTAATCAACTATTCGATAACGTAAACGTATTAGCATCGGTGTCCCTTCCACCTTGTAGAAGATATATGGGAATTTTCCTCAAGGGCTATGTCATTTACAACGGATATTTTAAAACGATAATTTTTTGCTTCTATCTTATCTATTTATTGGATGCATCAATTCATCTTAATTTTTAAATTTAAAAATACCATACCAAGAGTGCCCCCTTGTCAACGTCATTGGTGTTACAAGACATCATCGCAGCACTGTAGCTAAGAAAATGAATACTCATCACTATTTGTTTCAAAGATTCCAACAATCGCATTGAAAAGTTTTGCAATTGAGTCTCTTACAAAAATAGAGCCACAGTTTGCAAAATCTAAAACCGTATCTATTAAAAGGTTATTGGTTAAGTAACTTGACGAAAACACTTGATCTTGAATGATTGATTATTTAACTTAGCACTTTTCCCAATCTCGAAATAGACAAAATGATTATCTCATTCAATAATATTATAAACTTTGAAACAAATCTAAAAAGATTTGTTTCAAAGTTTATTAATACTTATATTAAAAAAAAACTAAAATGTAAGTGAATGGAACAGGGATGTCGAATCTTGTCCTCCATCAAAATATTGATGGTTATTGCTCAAGACAGCCAAAACATTGTTTTAGTAGTTCCCAAGTTTTTTATAAACCCCTTTTGTATTTCCGACGTTTAAGTAATGAGATTTTTATGTACTTCCTAAGAAAAAGAAGAATGAGAGTTTTTCTTTATTTAGAGTTGTGTTCGGACCATGTTCTACAAGCTTAAGTTTTTCAAGTTTGTGTACCTCCAAATGCTCTTTTGATGATCTGAACTAGGCTACGCTGTTATGCTTAGTATACAGTATGCTCGCAGTGTCGCTGTCGATTTCAAAATCTCACATCAACACAGATTTTAACTGACGATTGGCACTAGTTATGTGATGATAGTCATTAGCCTTTTTTTTTAGTCTTGGGTTCTGTCGCAACTCCCCTGATGTGGAGCGATGATGCGATGCCAATCCGAATGCCCACATTCACTCAGATCTATATAGATCTGAGTAACCGGTCGTTGTGTGAGAGTGCTCTATTTGCGTTTGATATGAACAGATTATTTAGTAATTTTAGTATATAACTGTACTTTCGGGGTCGAGTGGAAACTTAAACTTGGCTGCAAGATAAAATCCACTTCCAACCCCCAAGAGTCGACAAAAAACTATATTTAGGGGTCCAGTGGACACATTATTTATTGGGGGTCGACGGGCCGAGATTGGACTAAACGCCAATTCACTCGAACTTTGAAGAGATTCAAATTATAATGATCGGGAAACCAAGAACAGAGAAGCCGGCTGTGAACTCCACAGACTGGTGGTTCGCACAATAAATATAGAAGCATCGCGCTTTGTTGTGTTCCGTGGGACTAACACCATATAACAGTGATGCTTGACCGTATCTCTGCTCGTACGATTATAGAATGGGATGGAGGGATGGAGGTATTATACACATGTTGCTTACTTCCTTAGGCAAATAAACTATACCTATTCCGATCTTTCATTAGGTAGGCACCTATAAAGCCCAAGCAATGTGGGAAAGTTACCTAAATTAAAGTACAGTCGATATTAAAAAAGCGGAGAAAATCTAATAGAAACGTCCAATTTGGCTTCAATATAACGAAATTAATTTAGAATTTCGTAACAGTCTATTAATGAAATTGAAAAGTTATTTGATGCTTAATTAATAATTTATTTCAGGAATATATTGATTTTAAGACAAAGCAAGATTGTTAGGTAAATTCAAGTCAATTGATTTGATGTTGTAACATAACATTACGCATTATTTTAACATCATCGAGGGGTTAGGCAGAGGTATAACTGATAGTACGCTCACATTCAGCCAGTTAAATTAAAAAAGAAATTATGAAAAATTAAAAACTGAAAAGCTAAAAACAAGTGCATTTGGAAGCAGGCGGGACTGATTGCATATTTTAATAATTTTATATTTCCGTGGGTCCCATCAGATGCGCTCGTTTTTTGCTTTTCAGTCGGTTTTTCTTTCAATGTTAACAATGGAAGGGAATGGAGTACATACAAACTACACTATTTGTTGCAAAGATTCTAACAATCGCATTGAAAGCTTTTGCAATTGAGTCTGTTACAAAAATAGAGTCACAGTTTGAAAAATCTAAAATCGTATCTATTAAAAGGTTTATTGCTTTGTAACAAAGTAACTTCACCAAAACACTTGATCTTGAATGATTGATTATTTAACTTAGCATTACTTTTCCCAAACTTGAAATAGACAAAATGATTATCTCGTTCAATAATATTATAAACTATGAAAAAAATATTTTAAATAAAAGTTAACAAAACTAAAATGTAAGTGGATGGTACAGCGCTGTCCAATTCTGTCCTCCATCAAAATATGGATAGTTATTGCTCAAGGAAGCAGGCGGGACTTATTACATATTTTAATCATTTTATATTTCCGTGGGTCCCATCAGATGCGCTTGTTATTTGCTTTTCAGTAGGATTTTTTATCAATGTTTTATTGCTGTTTTATGTATATCACAAGTCAGTGTTAACAATGTCTCAGAAGGGAATGGAGTACAATATTTCCACCATTTATTTACTTGAATGTGAACTTAATTCCTCTAAATAACTATCTTGGGAGCGATAGACAGCGCCATATTGTTATTAAGTCGTACATTACAAAGAATATATTGGATTAGTGGTAGGAGAATAATTTATCGCCAATTGAGAGCAAAGTTAGCTGAACTATCATCCTTGGAGAATGAAGTTTGATACCACAGAGTTTGTATTATGCTGTATTCTTTCAAGGAAAAGGAAGCCCTTTCAAGTAGGGGTACCATTTCTAGATTTGGAAAATACTGGCAAAAAGTTTACATTTTAATTTATAATAATAAACAATTAATTTATAATAATAAACAATTAATTTATAATAATAAACAATTAATTTATAATAATAAACAATTAACTTATAATAATAAACAATTAATTTATAATAATAAACAATTAATTTATAATAATAAACAATTAATTTATAATAATAAACAATTAATTTATAATAATAAACAAAATAATTAACATTTTAATTCTCACTTTTCTAATTTTTTTTACTTTCTGGAAAATATTTATTAGTCGAAAAATCGGCTTGGGAGGTCCAAACAGCCTGGAAAAATCTATACCTATGATAATCGTGCCTTCGATTGTCCGATGGTTGATCGGGTCTCATGTAGGTACATATACATCGATTGTTTAGTATAGTGTCAGGTCATCCTTATTATTCTCTTACCCATATCTCAATTCATTTGGAGTCGGCGCAGCATGTATTCTTCATCCATAAGACAATAAACCTAGTATACTTACAGGTAAACTATGTATACTGTGAATTTCTGTCTACGACAGTTCTTGACTGATCATCATCATCATCATTTCAGCCCTTTTAACGTCCACTGCTGGACATAGGCCTCCCCCAAGTTTCGCCACATTGACATAACATGGGGGGTTTTGCCATAATCGCCACGCTTGGCAGGCGGGTTGGCGATCGCAGTACGGTTGTTACAAAAGCACAGAGAACGCTGCTGCCCATTCTCTGGCAAGTCCCTTAGTCGCCTCTTACGACACCCACGGGTAGATATGGGACTTGACTGATAATTAGTATTAAACGCGCAGTGTTGGTGTCAAATGTGATTGACCTATGATCTTCATATTTTTACAAGGTGTTGTTTTGCATCCTCGTTAATTTCAAGGAGGTAACTATGCTAATGATTCTCGACCCGAATCAATACTAAAATGGGTAGGTAATTTTTCTTATTTACGGAAATCAGTAAGTGTGAACCACCCGTGTTTTAAACGCGGCTGGTCTGATTAACCACGCTAATATACATACAAACACTCTCAAACGTTTATTAGATCGTTTCTTATTCCCTTAACCACGATAAGGGGGTTATTCTGAAATACCGAAAAATTAAATCAACCAAAAAATTCTCTGTTTATTAATAATTAACTAGGTACCGTAATTTAAATTGATTACCTAACCTTTAAAATTTTGACGAGGATGGAAAACAACACCTTGTATATCCGTCTTAGATTCACGTCATGGTTTTACGTTTTCAGTTAACATGATATGGATTTAGATAATAGATTGCAGCGTCTTACCTGATCTTGATCATCATCTTGATTTGCCGAGGTTGGTCCGTGGATGGGTGACCATAATTACATACCGAGTTTCCTCCGTGCCTCGGAAAGCACGTTAAGCCGTTGGTCCCGGCTGTCATTTGAAGATCTTTTTTGACAGTCGTTACGAGTAGTCAGAAGCCAGAAGTCTGACATCCAGTTTTAGCAAGGGTTTTTATCGTATTACGCAGTTACTGGGTTGTGGAGGTCAGATAGGCAGTCGCTTCATGTAAAATACTGGTACTCACCTGCACCCGGTTAGACTGGAAGCCGATCCCAAGATAGTTTAGAAAAAGTCTAGGCAGATGGTGATGTGATTGCAGCATGTTAAACACCATTATACATAGGAAGGGTTGATTGGTTGGTCTATAATTTTTAATTTTATTTAAGTTTTACTAACATTACATGATCTGAAATAGATGCTTATTAAAATATAATACCTCCTTGTAACCACAGACTTTATAACCAAAAACCTTTTTGAGAATATTGATGGCGAGCGTATATAGAGAAAGCTGAGATTAATAACACCAATCAGGAGACATGGGCTTTGTGTTCGATGCAATTCAATTAGCATTTACAGGTAAACGCTAAATGGAAACATTGCGTGTCGATATTTAATTAACTAATAGTAGGATTATCTGTTGAGGGAAATCAATTTCAAACAAATTGATGTTCTGTGAAATCATTAGAACTGTTGAAAGACTGTGGAACGTTTAAACAAAACACATTCGATAGATCATCATTTCAGCCGAAAGACGTCCACTACAGGACATAGGCCTCCCCCAAGTGTTGCCACATTGACATAACATGGGGGGTTTTCCCTTAATCGCCACGCTTGGCAGGCGGGTTGGCCATTCGATAGATAACATGTGGAAATCTGTGTGAAATGAAATAAATGTTTAAAAATATACTGGGTTAACGTTTTAAGAGGAATTTGTAATTTATAATAGAAAACTAGTGACCCACCCCTGCTTCGCTCGGCGCCATCGGGTTCAAAACTCATCCTAACTTTAAAGCTGGAACCAATCATACACATTCACAAAATGTCATTGAAATCGGTTGCGTGGTTTCGGAGATTAGCGTGTACGAACGTAGCTACACTCTTGTAACTATTTTTATATTTGAATGTTGGCCATGTCCTGGCTCCTGATACGCATCAGATAGTTTAACCTTAAAAAGGGCAAACTAACTTTCCCACTCACAAATAATAATGGCAGTCCCCACTTAACGCTGTCCTTGCCACATCCCCTTAAGTGAGGATTAATCTTTGCCTTTAAGAGTAACTTTGCCCCAAACATATAAACTATATTAGATAGGACACAGGAAGCAACTAACCCCTATATTACTCAGCCCAAAAGGTCGTAGGTGACGTAAATATTGTATTAACAATTTCTCTCTCCTTTCAAGGGAAAAATTAATGGACGGTTAAATCGTTACCGGATTTTCTAGTGACAAAATTATGGTGTGATGCTTTTTGAGTCTAGTTTTATCTTATTAGTGATCTTTAATGGGTTTCGGAGGAGGCAAGAAAACTAGAAAAGAAAGTTCACACAAGATTTGTTTCTAATTGATTAGAGGTGGAGAAGGACCTAAATCTTAGTTTTGGTTTTGGACACTTCTTTAAAATGGCCAGAAGAAATATTTAGTTATAATTCCGAATTCTGATAAAGATCCAATCCAATGAAGTATAATAAATGTTTATTATTTGGTGTTTTAGAGTTTTTGTTGATGATTTTTTTCGTTGTTGACCTAATTTCTAGCTGTAATTGAGATAATGGCATTCATACACATATTAAGGCTCATTAAGAATTAATTTCCTAAACGATTTCCCCATCTATAGCGCTATATTGCGAAAGCGCGGTATAGGATTTTGGGAATCGCCAGAAAAAAAGCGTAGTTCGCATGTAGCCTTATAGATGTCGCCACAACAGGAAAGGAAGAATTTAAGTACAGCAAACTGAGCAGCAGTCATCTCTTTGTTACCAGGTGACCTCTTCGTGCTGGTATTCGCGATGGACAGCCGTGAGTCCTTCGAAGAGGTGATCCGGCTCAGGGAACAGATCCTGGAGACGAAAGCCAGCGCCAGCAGCGGAGGCAGCAGAGGGCGGCGGCAGGCACCCAGGGTACCCATGGCAATAGCTGGGAATAAATGTGACAAAGATCTTAAGTGAGTATCCATAATTCTTCTTTTCTTTCTATCATCATCATTTCAGCCGAAAGACCACTGGTGGATATACGCCCCCCCCAAGTGTCTACACATTGATCGGTGCGACTTGCATCCAGCGGATCCCCGAAACCTTTTCACCAAGTCCAAGTGTCGACACATTGATCGGTGCGACTTGCGTCCAGCGGATCCCCGAAACCTTCATCAGGTCGTCGGTCCACCTGGAGGCCCTGGTGGGGTGGTCTCTTTCCATACTCGAGAATAAGTCAAAGATTTCATTAGATGTGCTTTCACAGATGGTAGCGCTAAAATGTTCGCTGTTTTGCTGCGAGCGTCCATCGGTAGAAATACTATAGAAACACTGTGATCCCATGTCACAATGAGAAATCTTTATTGCCAAGTTTGACAAAAAATGTCAAACAATAAAAAAAAAAATGGGTAAACCGGGAAGCGGTACCGGGGGTATCGGGTCGGTTGGTATCGATATCGATAATCGACAAAAATTCAAGCATACTACGTTGCACTGATAGGCAAAGTCTTCTTCTCATACAGACAAAAATATCACCGCGTATGGTCAAGATTGGTTGGCGATTTCTGCCTTGTAAGGTTTCCTTAAGATTTTTTCCTTCTTCGATGTCTGTTATGTCCAAAATAAACTTAAAAAGTCCATTTGGATTGAAAAAGTCGCATTGGTACTTGCCCGGATTTGTACGAATTGGAAGGTGAGGTACTAGGAGACATTTTTGTATTGCGCTCATAAGGAGGGGTTTTGCCATAATTGCCACGCTTAGGAGGCGGGTTGGTGATCGCAGTACGGTTGTTGCAAAAGCACAGAACGCTGCTGCCCATTCTCTGGCAAGTCCCTTAGTCGCCTCTTACGACACCCACGGGAAGATATAGGATGGTACTATTCTTTACGTCTGACACCATACAGACAACGCACGGGATCGGTCTATGTGGCAACACATGGGGGAGGCTTATGTCCAGCAGTGGACGTCTTTCGGCTGAAATGATGAAAATGATGATGATGGAAGGTGAGGCCTTAACCTCTGAACCAACACGACACCAACCTGTAGGTTATTACAAGTTGGTTACGACGCTATTCGGTTCGCCCCGCTGCCTGTCGTAAGAATAATTAAATATCTTTGTTGTTAGCGATCTTCTTAGTATTCCCTTAATTACATTTTATTACACCCTCGGGATGTGCCACATTGTCAAGTCATAAAGCAGCAAAACTAAGTTATGCTCCCTATTAAGGCCTCAAACCTAATAGGTATAATCCCAAATGCCCAAGTTATTAGGCAAGTTTTACATGGCTTAGTTCTGAGGTCTGAGATATCTGAAGGCTTAGGCAAATGGCAATCACTTTCAAAGCGCTTCTTTCTGTTATACAGTATGACCACTTTAAGTTTGCACTTCAAGGTGCAAACTTAAAGTGGTCATACTGTACGGCGCTGCTTGTGAAGAAAAAATGCATAGAAATGTCAAACTTGGTACATTTATTTTAGTTTTGTGTTTTCCCTGTTGCTCATACCCCATTTTTTTGCTATTTTCACCTTTTTGTTTGAATTATAGATTTCTAAGTATTTATTTTCATTTGTAGACGGAAAAAGAACTCATTAAATTTTTGTTCTTTCACTAAGCTTCATAACTTAAGTGAAAAGTAATCAGTCTTGTCTTAAATACAAGTTGTTACTTTAAAAGACTTTTACAATAAAAAATGGCAAATGGAAATAGAATTTTTGTTCAAGGTAGGCGTTTTTTAGCAATTAATTATTAATTTAAGAGAAGTAAAGAAAACATTTGGCACTGCTAAGTAACTGACAAGTTCACAAAAAAAAATTGTTTGAACCAATTTGTTTTGCGTCAGTCTAATTAAAAACCATTTTGGCTAATTTAATTTTAAGTTTTAATAAAAAGCACAAGTGGATTTGAAAAAAGAAGTTATATTTCGAAGAAAAAAACACAATTTTCATCCACCAGCGCCAATGCGCTGGAAGAGAGACAAAGGGCCCAGTGGCCCTCGTGACGGATTTCGGCTCTCTCCCTCTCAGACAGAGACAAGACTTGTGTTAACAATATGTATGAGAATATTGTAAGATGATTATGTTAACCTTCCATTTCTTACCCCATGCCTCATGAAACACTATGGAGACTCAAAACATTCCATTAAACTATTAAATTTCTTCACACAGGACTGTCCAACCCGAAGAAGCAGTAGCCTACTGCAACACCCAAGACTCATCGTGCGTCTTCGTGGAAACATCGGCAAAGAAGAACTACCACGTAGACGACCTATTCTACGAACTCTTCGTCGTAGCGAACCTACCATTAGAAATGGCACCAAACCACCATAAAAGGGTCAGTACGGCGTTTGGAAGTCCTTGCACCTTACCCCCAACTAGCAGTCAAAGTAATAGAAGTAAAAAATGTACTCTCTCCATCAAGAGAAGATTGTCAGACGCCTGTGGGGTCGTAGCTCCTAATGTCAGGAGGCCTAGCATTCGTACTGACCTAATGATTATGAGAACCAAGACTTGTGCCAAAGGAGATACGGATAGTACGAGTGGCAGTCCGAAGATTACTCTGAACAGGCTTGTAAGGTCTCAAGGACAGAGTGAAAAGCGTTCGTGTGTTGTACAGTGATATTTATTGTTAGTGGACTTGGGAATATAATCAGACAGGTGCTATAGGAGAAGTTCGAGTGTTCTATAATGACCTGTAAATTATAAGATGATAATAGTATTGTTAAGTCCTTCTCATATGGTGATGATCAGCACGATATTCCGCAGAATACGTTTGGCATCTTCACACTGCATTTGTTTTTAATCCTAGGAAAAGTCTTCAAACAAAAACATTGTGAGGAAACCATCATGTTCTAGAACTGTAAGATTGAAAGACATGGACATCATCCAACACGCATTGAGCCCGCGTATTGGATTATGGTTCACTCCCTCTTAAAGAGAGAAGGCCAGCCGCCAATGTCACAGAATTGGGAACTTCATATACTGACTAGTCCACTAGTGGTATGTTGACGTCTAATACTAACTATTACGGTAAAATATTGTACTGATCATCACCGTGTTAACCCTGGCATAAACGTCGAGTTTGATTAGTTGCAGAAGTATTTAAAACTACACGTTAAATGTTGTTTCTAAGTTTGTTGGATTCTCCGTTTTGCTCTGTTAAATTAGTTTCTCTGAATTCTGTTTAATTTCACAACAAAATTGGTATTTCAAATAACTTCGAAGCAATTTAAATTGATGTAGTTTCAGCCCTTGGCCACGAAATTGAAGCTGAAGGGACACGCGCCTTGCGTCAGAAACTCTGGAGAAAACAAGTAAAAGAGAGCAGAACATGTCATACATACGTCACCGTGACGCGGCGGTACTCGCGCGAATAAAACAAGTTAAGCACGCGCGTGACGCGTTTATGCTAGTCGCATTGCCCGAGGCCCTGAACGAGTCCTAACATTGTTCTTTGTGTTAATATTAATTACGTGTTATCAAACTCAATGTCTATGCATTCTAAAACAACATTATTTAACCTGAGTGATGGCTGATTGAAACAATCAACGTGTTTTATATCTAAATGGAGTTTGAAGGTATACAAAGAAAATCGTAAACACCCCATTAGTGTTAATCTTTTAGGATTAATCAGAGATAATGGTATGATTGTAACTTTAGTTTTAGTTGGAATTGGTTCAGTAACCCAAGTAAAGAATTGGTTGGTTTTCGTTAAAAACTTTTGGAGCAGTACTGTTGCATTATGTGCAGGATTTAGGTAAAAAGTCCATTAGATTACTATTTTTTTTTTTAAACTACTCGCACGCACAAATTTCCATCACAAGATAAAACGAGTTTTCACAACAGCATGCGGGTAACATACCGTATGGGGTCACCGCACTGTAATGTCTCCATGAGTTTTTCCGTAATTCTAAATGAAACTGATTGAAACTAATCATTTTCTTCACTATGACGTGAAACCAATTGATGTGGAGTAATGTTACCGTCAGGGTAATTAATTGAAAAGCGAAATTGTCGACTTACTTCAAAATGCGGTGGTATTTTAGTACAGACAGAGTCAGTATGTGCTAACCCCTATCTATCTACAGTCCAGCCGAGTACGCTAGGGGGTTACTACTTAATGACGCTGTCTGTACTTAGGGTGGAAGCGATAAGACCGCAAAATTCAATTTTTCTTACGTTTTTTTTACGTTTTACGCGAAATGCAATTTTCTGACGGTTTTATGCTTTACAGAATTACAATAATTAAAATCAAGTTCATTTACTCCCATCAAATAACTTTTTCATGAAATAGTCATTTAATAGGATTAAATGAACAAAAAGCCATATTTGTTACGGCCGCAAATCATATTTTAATTAACATAAAGCCTGACATTGCCGTGCAAATTGCAAAAAACGTAAAAATATATGTAAAAACTTCACGGGCCACTCTGTCGCTTCCACCTTAACCGTTCTATGATTAGTCATAAGCTTTTAATGATTGAATGACAGTTCACAAAATGACAGTTGTGGTTTGAATAAACGGACAATTCAAGTTGGTAATCAATTAGCTTATCAATTAATTTCTCTGACCTAACTACGACGTTATTATTAACGATTTAATTTCATGAGGTGGTGGACGAGCTTGGAATATATGCTAATAGTACTTATGTTTAATGGACTTAAATGTTTTCACAATGTCTTTAATTGAACACTTTTTGTTTCACCTCTTTCTGTACCTACATTAGTAGTTTGTTATAACAACTCTTTCAGATTCGTTGAAAGCTGTGTATCAGCTCAAAATATTTTATTCCTAGTTTTTACACTATAGTACAAACATTGAAGCGAAATTATTTCTGTTTGGTGCAGTTTTATTATCCATATCATAATTTGTGTCGTTTTTTTTTGTGTATGAAGATTGTAAATACCGCAATATTTGTCTCTTTGGTCTATTTATTGTCTTTCAAACTATTTTCGCTGCACCAGATTATATCGAAAATAATTCAATATTCGTACTGTTCTGTAAAGAGATAAATCTATTCTTAAAATAATCTAATTACTCTAAGTTTTGCTCAGGGCTAGATATTTTTTTGCGAATAATAAATATTATTTGCGAATAAATTATAAGGCATGGCTACTAATTGTGGTTTTCACCCTATATCATTGTTGTGATGGGACCAAAAAATTCGCTGATTTCTTTGTTGTTAGAGAAAATTATCAAATGTCTCTTGTTAAATTATAAATAATAATTGTTGAGCAAATAATATTATTTATTGAATCTACGTTGTGCGATATTTTTTGTGTCGTTATTTGTATGTCGTGAACTTATGTTGGCAGGTGTGTTTTTAACAACATTTCTGTCACAATAATATTCAATAACAAGATCAACACATATAATGGCATTTCTTCCCCTAGTTCCTTAACCAGAATGATCTCTTATGGGATACATTTACATCTATTCTTATCATAAATCTGCTTAAGGCGGTATAGGTCAGTGTCGTGTTGCAGTCGTATATTGATAAAAAATATGATTCGTTCATTCTTAATCTATAATTCGATGAAGACGCACGAAGCACAGCCTGGACAGCCAAAAGAGGTTAAATTGGGAATGAAAGATTGTAAATCCAGATTAAACAAATAATAAATTATTTTAGCCGATGAAAAATCCTGTGCACAGTTTATAATTATCATTTTAGTGCATTCAAATAACCGTAATTTACCTCCTACTGCACCGTAATTTCGCATAAAAACCTTGAAAATATTCCCCACTGCAAATTTACTAACTAAGTACGTAATAAATAATAAGAAACACCTTGAAAACGGCACATAATAGCGTCACGTGCGACGTTGCACATAAAATGGAGAAAATGCAGAACATATGGCGAAGAATACACGGTACTTACCTACCTTGCAGTGCTAATACTTGGGTATTTTTCATACCACTGGTCTACATACGCGAGTGAAATGAAGGTAGAATAAAATTTTGCGGCTGCAGTTTACGTACTTATCATCATTCATTTCAGCCCAAAAGACGTCCACTGCTGGACATGCCTCCCCCAAGTGTCGCCATATTTTGTTGGGTTTTGCCATAATCGCCACGCTTGGCAGGCGGGTTGGCGATCGCAGTACGGTTGTTACAAAAGCACAGAGAACACTGCTGCCCATTCTCTGGAAAATCCCTTGGTCGCCTCTTAACACCCACGCGAAGAAATGGGATGGTGCTATTTTTTACGTCCGATACCATACCGAGTGGTACGTACCGTACGGAGTACGTACTTATATGTGGGTTTTATAAGTATAGAAAAAGACAGAGGAAATACTCTTGGAAAACCATTTACTCATATGATTTCTTTTGGACAACATGTAAGATTTTGCGTTTGCGAAATTATTTGAAGAGGTAAATAACCTACGTACCTCATACGTACCTAGGTGCGGTAATTTTTCTGTCATGTTTTTGATTCATCAATTGATGATAGACTTGGCTCAACACTCTGTAGTAACTCGGTAGAGTGTATAGCCAAGTTTGGTGGAGGCTATAACGCAGCATCTTACGTGGGCGAAATGGACGCACACGCGAAGTGGCGCGGTGTGTCGCGAAAATAACAAACAGTCGATATCAAAAGACTTAAGTTAGAAAATCGAGTATTTTCGCGCCACACCGTGCCCGCGCCGCTTCGTGTTAGCGTCCAGGTCACCCACGTAAGGCGCAGCGTTAGCCTCCACCAAACTTGGCCAGCCACACTACCGAGTTACTACAGAGTGTTGAGCCAAGTCTTACATCGTCTATAATCAATTCATGAATCAAAGACATGACAGAAAAATTACCGCACCTACGTACGTAAGAGGTACGTAGGTTACTTACTATCCTTCAAAAAAATTCGCTAGTATCTTACGCAAACTTGACCACAATCGAAATCAGAATTCATATTTCAAATACTTCCTTAGAAGGGTATGTTTTTGAGGCCCTCTTTGTTAAGTTGTAACGCTTTTAAATCTTAAATGAAAACAAAACAGAAAATATCGCATAATAACTTACTATTAATCCAATAATACTTACGAGTAGCTTACATTACAATGTAAATGAGAAATGCCAATTTGTATTCGCATGATTTGTATGATATACTTAGCTGTCTAAATACATGATGTATCATTTTGTAACCTTTTATCTATACCCTCTGTCTTCTTGTCTAATAAACAGTTGTTTTTGAATGTTTATTTGTTTTATTTCTTTGAGTTTTCGACAAAGGTGTACCATGCACATTCAAAACTGTCATGCATAAACTAGCATATAGAGCTGGCTTTAGATACCTTTGTCTTCGCTACTGTACACTGCCTTAGCATAAAGCAAACACAGGTCATTAATAAGTACTTCAGTATCTGTTTAGTCAAAGGCTTTTGCATTTTGACATGCACTAGAACCTGTGTCTAGAACAATAACAGCTTGTATAATTTAAAATTTAAAGTTAAACCTGATGACTTGGTGCAATTTCACATACTGATCTATGACAATAGTAATAATCATTTTGTGAGCATTGTCAAAAATCAAAATATTTTTTTTTTACATAGGCCTACAGGGGCACTTATAAAACGTTGTCGACGTTTTATAAGTTGTATATATTGTAGATTTTATAAGTTGGGCACAAGGCGCTCGGTTCGGTTTTGTCATTTCCTGTGGAGAAGAACCGGCAAGAAACTCCATGGTTATGCTTTAAAAATCTTTTGGTTTTACAATATTTGTGTTACAGCGTTAGTACTTGAGTATGGGAGGATATTGTAGGCCCGACAATAAGTTGTCGCTTACTACAAAACGTAGAACGAGATTAAAAGTTACCAAGGATCTAGGAATCTATAAGGCCTACATTTACAAACAATTGGTAAATGAGAAAAAAGATCCTATACAACAACAAAAAATAAATAGAAAACATCACAAAAAGACTAGATCAAATAAGTGACATAATGTTGTCATCCGTGCTGTAACTATTCTAAACAAAAGGTGTAATGATTTAAAAACTATTGTAAAACATCTGATTAAAAAGAAAGGATAAAAAATAAGATTGAGAATAGTTAGAGACATCCACACATTAGTGCCATTTATGAGCTACCAAGGAAGCCGCATGTGTGAAGGGGCTAAGGCCAAACTGCTTTACTTTCAACCTAGTCCTTAATTTTGTAATATGATTTTTAAATAAGGACACGTTTGATATAATTTTTAAACTTTGCATCGGTCAGTTCTGTAACTGACTTCGGCAAGTTGCATGCACTAGAACCTGTGACTAGAACATTAACAGCTTGTATGATTTAAAATTTAAAGATAAACCTGATGAATTGGTCCAACCACACATTACTGTTCTATGACAGTGGGAATAATACCTTTGTCAGCATTGAAAGATTACTTAAGCCGAGATCTATAAAAGTTACTAAGCGCGTGATGCTTCCGTCTCAATGTGGTACTTCTACAAAGACGTGGACTACATAGACGTAGGATAAACGATTAGCCGAAGAAAGTGGTAAGTGAAGTTTATAGTTCCTGGGTCAAAGCCCGCACTCCACCAAAATAGAGACGAGCGAGCAAAGAAGAGCCGTTGGGGAATCAACCAATCAGATCTGTCGAAATCTACATAGCGTCTCTAATCTCTCATGTGATTAGTCGAATCTTGTATAACTCCCAAATCCGGTTTGGTAAAGTCCGGGCCCCAGAGTTCTGCTTACTCTGCCAGTAACAAGAGCGTAACGAATGTAATAGACACGCTACTTTGTTACCCGATATGCGTAAAATTTAAATATTTCAATCCATACCTTGCGTATTGCGTAACAATATAATTGTATATCAGATAGGTACCTACGTGGGATATTTACGGAGCCTAGGGTTGACAAATGAAGAAACATTTTCCTTTCTGTATTTCTCTTTTAACTTGACGATGCTTTTTTTATTAAAATGGCAGCTTTCTTGATTTAATCAAGAAAGCTGCCATTTTTATGCCCAATTAGCTCTTCACTCTTTTTTTTCATTGCCTAGGTACAAGAAACAAGAAGACTTTCTTGTTAATTTGATTACCCCGGCATCTAATAAAATCTGGAAATCAAACTACTATTGTCAAAGTCGTGTTACACTTCGAGTTGATGGATAGGAATTGCCCTTTTTTGAGATATTAAAATAAAAATCGTCATCAAAACAATTTACTAAATATGTATTCCAGGACCTTTAGATTCGGTCAAAAATAGACATGAACCATACATTCATTCCGTTTGCTAAATGTCAACCCTAAACCATGCGATTTCAATTCTGTAGCTACAATTTAAATGAAATTCTAGCAAAAATGTTTTGTCGAACAACACCGACGGTTTACGGTTCTATTTTTTGTTTTTAGAGTTCCGTAAATAAACGGACAGGTGGTCCTCGCCTCTCGAAAGGTTAAAATTTAAATGAATCGCAAAATACTGGTAATTAATTACAGCTTAGGCTTTTTTAAAAACGGCCTGTTACTGTGCCGTTAAAGTCACGGAAGTTAAAAGATATAATTACATTATGAAATTAGGAACAAAGACTTGGGCACATTCCAATATCTACGAGCACAGAATACTAATTTTTCCTTTGGGAGGAAAAGCTAAAAAGAAAGAAGATTGTAAGTTAAAAAGTGTTACATTTTAATTTCAAAACATGCAAATCTTTGCAAGCATAGCAATCAGACATAAACGACAATAACCAGAGCATTTCATCGCACTCTGACATAAATCGACATCCAACATCAAAAGACTTCATCACAAAATTACTTTGAGTGCGGAACCCAACAGCTCAAATCAAAATCCACCCAGTATTTCCGATATTTTTTGCTCTTTTCACAAGCTTCCGGACTCCACCGCATTTAATGGATGGAGGAATAAACAAATTCTATATGTATTTGAATGCGACAATATCGGAAATTCGGAATATGCAGATTTTACCAGTGAATATGTCTATTTTGCATACTGGCTTATTGTGATTTTTCGGATTATTGATAACAGAATTAAGTACTGCCTGAAATAAAGTCAAAAATCTATTGCCACATGCATGGCAGAACATCAGTTGAGAACGCCTCGACGGACTTGGCTGTTTTTTAAACATAGGAAAGAAAGTTGTTTGGCTTTTAAGGGCCATGTTGTCTGAAAATAAAATATTTTTGTTTATTTTAGCTGCGTTGATCGATTTTTGGTAGGAGAGAAATCTATGGATTGGCGTCACCGATGACCTCGACATGCTCGTGACGTATTGTGCCAGACTACCGACGCGCGACGCTAAGAACAAGAAACAGTAATTCGATTGTATTGAGTTTTCACTTCTGTCGGCAGTAGTTATGACTTCTTCTGTTTTATTTTTTTATAGCAAAACTTGCCACAAGTCAACTAAACGCGATTTGCTTGCTTGATGCAAGCCGCGTCGTCAGGAGCATCACTCGACGTCGTCAACGGGCCTTAGGTATACTTAAAATGACGATGTGAATTTAGAAGTTCATTGTACCTACTCGCTTAAACAAATAAGTATTTGTATGGCCTACAGATAATTTCCGAGTTTCGATGTTTGTGCACGTGTGACTCAAATTGTGTACGCAAACATAAACACGTTACAGAGGAAGCTCCTAGTGTACGCAACGTCTCAGATGTAATTAAGTGTGTCGCTTAGTCTTAATGAAAACCGGCGTTTACACTAAGACTAAGCGACACTTCAATGTATGATTATTTATATTATTACAATTAGTTCACTGCAAGAATTTCAACTCATGGCTCAGAGGGGTTACCATGACATTTTTAAGCAGAATTGTTTCAATGTTACTCCAGTGCGGGAAAGTGACGAAGCTGTAGAGGACGTCAAGCGCCATCTCTTTCTCACTCTGGAATAAGATACTATTTTAAGACGTCATGGTAGGCCAGCTCCCCCAGAGTTGAAACAACAGTATAGAGTAACATTTAGGTTTTCGTTTAGGTGTCGCCTAATGTTAGTGAAAATGAGCACTAACATCTCCAATTTACAGATATTGAGACACCTGGCAATTTTCCCTGTGTTATCCAAACGCTTTTATCAAATAATCGGTAGCGAATATCTTTCATATTCGCGCACTTTTACCTTGGCAGGGATCCAAACGACAGCAATATGGCTGGGTAATGTTATGTGAACTGCCTATGTACTTTGATATGGTAGGTATGATATGTGATAACGAAATGATAGGTAGGTAAGTACTTTTTGAAATGTGTATAAGGTCTATGGAACATCGACGTGCAACCATTGAATTTTGCACATCATTATTTATTTATTTATTTAACAATTTATGTACACACTTAATACAGAGAAGAAGAAAGGAACAGAAAATAAGTACAAAGGTAATGCTTATTTCTAAAGAAATCTCTTCCAGCATACCTGCGAAAGGAGATATTAACGAGAAAAAAAATCACTTCGTTGTATGGGAGCCCCCCTTAAATATTTATTTTATTATGTTTTTAGTATTTGTTGTTATAGCAGCAACAGTAATACATAATCTGTAGAAATTTCAACTGCCTAGCTATCACGGTTCATGAGATACAGCCTGGTGACAGACGGACGGACGGACGGACGGACGGACGGACGGACGGACGGACAGCGAAGTCTCAGTAATAGGGTCCCGTTTGACCCTTTGGGTACGGAACCCTAAAAAAAGAGATGCAGACATAGTGTGTAAAAGAAAAAGAGAGAATTGAATACATAAAACATAAAGCAAATAACTATTTAAAATATATAATACAATATAAAAAAATATACTAACTTATAGTATAAAATACAAAACAAAATATTATATATACCAATAAAATAAATACTTATGCAACTATGATGGAATGGAAAGATAATGTTCTTTTACTCTTCTTTTGAAAACTGCAACAGTTTGGCAGTCTCTAATATCAGGCGGAAGTGAATTCCACAACTGCACAGCGTGTACAGTGAAGGAGTAGGAGTAGAAGTCGGTAGAGTGGGGATTTAAGGAGTTTCCTAAGATGCGACCTGCAAGGTCAACAAACAAAATAAAAAACAACCACACCTTTTTAATTAAGATGTGCTATACCTACCTGAGGAACTCGTGGCTAAATAATAACAGCCGCACGGTTCGATCTTTAAGGTTAAGCTTTAAGGATAACTATTATTATGACCTAAACACCCTTTGCTCTTCGTACTACTATGGTTTGTCAAAATGCTGTCAAATCTTAAATAACCAATTCAACTAGTGTATTCCAATTCAATAAAATCAATCAAGAAGAAATAGATGAAAAGCCTGATCCACAGATGGCTGCTTATAGCCGCCCTTAAGTTTGAAACTAGACCTTAGTACACACAGCTTCATTAAGTAGTTACCCCTCTGGCCTCCTCGCCCGGAGTGTTAAGGGGTTAGGACATACTAATGCTGTCTGTAAGTACACTAAATATCTTAGGAATTCAGGTAGTGTTTCAGTAGCCTATAGAAAATGTAGAAAAAACTGTCTGTTCTTGTAAGTAAATAGTTAGGTCTCACAAAAGGCTAGTTTTTCGAAAAAGGGACTAACAAAAACTAAGAAGTTTAATGAAACAGAAAATACAAGGAGTCTATCCGACTTTACTAAGTTAATTGAAGTTATCTAATTAAGTTTTGTAAAGAGTTCCGAAGATCTCCATAATGATGGTTTTGGTATTTCTCTGACGGTTCGACTACACTACCTAGTCAGATAATATCACTATGTTTTAGCTGAACTAAACTTTTTTTTAGATTTGTAGGCACCGTTAACAAGCAGTAACCAAAAAAATAAAGCACACGAAACGCACTGCTCGTCCTGACTACTTGCATCGGTGCTTTTCTCGCAGGTCTGCTTATATATTATGTATTTATTTAATCAACAAGTAACAGGACTCAAATTAAGTTAGTAACAATATTTCTTAACAACTATGTTAGTAAACATAACTACATAATTAACCTACACAAAGAGATGCGAATCCCTGCTACAAGTTCAACAACGATGTAGAAAGCTTGCAGCTTGTTGTTGTTGTTGTGGATCGTTTCACACACAAACAGTCCAGTCTGCTCGAAACACACTTCAGTATAATGTTGGGGCTGGTCCGCACCCGGCGCACCAGCGAAGCGCATGTTTTTTTCGCACCGTGGTGTAAAAACAATCGACACGAGCAATCATCCCTGATGCGCTACAGAAGCGGAACAGCTCAATACCCGGAACGCATTATTACTATACTTATTACGCGTAATCTACCCACAAGCTGCACGTGTAAAATGAGGTGTAATTAGCTCGAAATAAGATTCTCTTTACAACACCAGAACAACGCGCAAACCTGCGAGCGATCATATTAGTGCTTAGCAGGCTATCGGCTTCTTTACCGGACTATACTGTGAATGCCTCTTAATATGGCAATGTAATAAAATGCCTGGGCAACAATTCATCATCTGCCTAGCCTTTTCCCAAACTATCTTGTCGTCGGCTTGCAGTGTAACCGGATGCAGCTGAGTACCAGTATTTTACATGAAGCGACTGCCTATCTGACCTCCACAACCCAGTAACTGGGTAATACGATACCCCTTGTTAAGACTGGATCATGGATGTAAGACTTCTGGCTGCTGAGTACTCGTAACGACTGTCAAAGATCTACAAATGACAGCCTAGTCTTTACGTGCTTACGTACAGAGGAAACTCGGTTGTATGTAATTATGGTGACCCATCCACGGACCAACCTCGGCAAGTACGGCTTAACCTTAAAGAGCGAACCGTGCGGCTGTTATTATGTAGCCCCGAGCTCTTCCAAATACCTGTGCAACAATTGTGGTATAAATAATATAAAATTTATTCTGTCTATTTATCATAAGGCCTACAGCCAGGTCCTAAGTGACGAAATCCAATCAAATCAGTCTTGAGATGACTGTAAGCTGACCCTAATATAAATGATGAATTCTTAGGGGCTGGAAACTTTACAAAAATATTTTCTATGCGGTCCAAACCAAGAAGCAAGCGAGAAGTGCAATAAAAACAAACTGTTTACTATAAAGCTAAAATTGAAGAGCAATAACTTGCTCTTTTGTTTCGAAACAGTAGACAAAGACCCTGCAGACGGCTATGAAGGAAAAGAACATAAAAACAAAAATGAAGTAACATTGTTATTATTTTGTGACGTTTACGTTGACGACGTTATGTAATGAAAAGCTGTGGGGTGTCAGTTAGGTACTTATTATTTTGAGGACAAAGGAAAGACACAAACCGTGCATGGGCCTTGGGATCCAAGGAAGTTTTTACCTGCGTGTGTCGAAAAAACATAGAGAACCATCATAGTCTTCAAAGAGTAGATGATGTTTGAAGCTCGAAAAGAGTTTCCTCCCATAGGTACTAACGCTGGCGCTGTAACATTCAAATATTGTATAACCAAATGATTTTAAAATGGTAACCATGGAGTTTCTTGCCGGTTCTTCTCCATAGGAAACGACCAACCCGAACCGTGCACTTTTTGTCGACGTTTTTTATGTGCCCATGTAGGCCTATGTAAAATAAAATATTTTGATTTGATTTGAGGTTGTGTTATCTTACAAAACAATTACTTCGGAAACTCTTGTTGCAGTAAAAAATATTACAATATGGTTTGGCAATTTGCAATATATATTTAAAAAAAAAACACAATGCCTTGAATGAAAATGGCATCGCGTCCGCGCGTAAAGTTGTAAATTCCTATTCGACTCTTGTGGACCGTAACTGTATATTTTGTTCTAGGACAAAAAAGCTTTTTGGTAAAAACATATTTTGTTAAAAACGTGAAATATTCATATTTTTTTTAAAAAAAGTGGGACAAGAATATCGCGTCGTTTTTGTGAAATATTTGTAATTTGAAATAGTACCTGTACGTGGATCTGAACACCATAAGCCATAACCGCCATAAGATTTGTTGATAGTATAGTCCTTCCGATTGTCGAGGTTAGCCATCGGCGCGGGAGATTTTGTAGTGCACAAGTGTGTTCCTTTACATTCATAGTCCGATGGGACGGCAATCCGATACGACCCGACAGAGATCCGGCACAGAACATGAGGCGGGAGGGGGTTACATAACGCCAAATTCCAAACTCCGGGCTACGACTGAGAAATTCGTAATGAAAAAACCCAATAGCTCTTTTTGCCCGACCCGGAGGTCGAGCCCAAGGCCCATCGCTCAGCAATCGCTCTTGCAACCACGAGACCAAAGGGGCGGTCAATCAGTCCGGTGGTTTATTGATGGTGGTAATGTATGCGAGGAGTACCGAGATAATGATGACCGACCCCAAACAAAAAAGGTTGACGTCAAACAAACTAAGATCAGATGGCTTACCTTGACGTCTTAAAGCTGTATTGTTTTGTACTCTTGTTCCAGTGTGGGAAAGAGACGGAACTATCAGGATTTGCAGTGCCATCTCTTTCCCTATCTGGAAAAGGAGATAAACAATAATGTTTTAAGACGTTATCGTATGCCACCAGATTGGCAGTCGCTTCATGTGCAATACTACCTAAGCTTTCAGCTGCATGCGGTTAACTGGAAGCCGACCACGACATATCTGCCTGGCATTTTCCCAAGAAAATACCAGGCAGATGAAGGGTTAAATAGACCATCATCATTCATCATAATTTCAGCCCAAAAGACGTCACTGCTGGACACAGGCCTCCTCCGAGTGTCGCCACATTGTCATTTTGGGAGTTTTACCATTAATAATCGCCACACTTCGCAAGCGGGTTGGCGATCGCAGTACGGTTGTTACAAAAGCACAGAGAACGCTGCTGCCCATTCTCTAGCAAATCACTTAGTCGCCTCTTACGACACCCACGGGAAGATATGGGAATAGACCAAACGTACAGATAGCTAGCTGGCAATCACTTCATATTTTCCTCTCTTGGAAACGTACAGAAAAACAATGCGAAATAAATGTACCTACTACTACTGTAATCGAAATATTTTTCGTCAAAAATAAATACAGACTTCTACTGAAATTTCAAGGCAGCAAGATAGGCATTGGCAGATGCCAATCACTTTCTGAAATTGAAGAAATACGAATTGTAATTGAATTGAGAATTAACGAACACGTCAGAGGAAACATGAAAATACAACAATGCATTTCTTGACAACATTTTTCAGCTGCTCTGATAATATTTAAGTATTTCATAAAATGAAATGGTGAAAGATTAATGATGAAAGTTATAAAGATAATGTTGATTTGGTCGGTACTCTTGTCGTATTAAGCGGTGTTTTTTTTAATGAAAAACACCAATAAACCGGAACATGATAAATCATCATCCGCCTAGCCTTTTCCCAAACTATGTTGGGGTCGGCTTTCCAATCCAACCGGATGCAGCTGAGTATCAGTATTTTATATGAAGCGACTGCCTAATCTGACCTCCACAACCCAGTAACTGGGTAATACGATACCCCTTGGTAAGACTGGATGTCAAACTTTCGGGTTCTGACTACTCGTAACGACTGCCAAAGATCTACAAATGACAGCCGGGACCAACTGGCTTAACGTGCTTTCAGAGGCACGGAGGAAACTCGGTATGTAAAGATGGTCACCCATCCAGGGACCAACCTCGGCAAGCACGGCTTAACCTAGAAGATCGACCTGTGCGCCTGTTATTAATTAGCCACGAGCATGATATACGTGGTCGCTTACAATTGGCCTCATCAGAAGGCTTAAAGTCACCCAAAGGGCAATGGAGAGGGCTATGCTCGGAGTTTTCTTGCGTGACCGAATCAGAAATGAGGACATCCGCAAGAGAACCAAGGTTACCGACGTAGCCCGAAGAATTGCCAAACTTAAGTGGCAGTGGGCAGGGCATATTGCTCGCAGTACGGTTGGGCGATGGGGCCGAAAAGTTATGGCGACCGCGAACCGAAAGACGATGCGTTGGAAGCCCTACCACTAGGTGGACCGATGACCTGGTGAAGGTTGCGGGGATCAGCTGGATGCGAGGCGCACGGGACCGGTCAATGTGGCATGACTTGGGGGAGGCCTATGTCCAGCAGTGGAAGTCTTTCGGCTGAAATGATGAAATGTACTTCAAAATAAAGATACAAGCTATCTTTATTGTAAATCAATGCAAATGGTCTCTAAGACTGTATTATTTCAATCTCTCAGAATAAAGATATTTTAGATAGTTACTGTTTTGACAAAAAAGAGCAATATAAACGCAAAAATCTAAACTATACGTATTTTAATCAACAATCACAATCAAAATATCAAATATTAGCAGTCTTTATTAATCATAATATCTAAAACAACTACTTCGACTTCGCACTTTCTTTGGTTGTCTTTGACAAATTCTTGAGTAATAGATTTATTAATCGTTTCTGTAACCTTTCATTATTTATTGAAGACGTACTTTGCCGCACTTGTGTGTAATTTACTTTGATTTCGTCTATCAGCATCATAGATTTAATCTTGAACAGTCTTATTTGGTCTTCAGTCATTGTTTCTAATTCAGGTAACAAGCTCATCAGGAACATTCTCATTGCGTTATTGTTTGTGGCACTTAATTCTGCGGTAGTGTTGAAATTTTTTGGAAATGTTGACGTCATTGGTTTGCTCTTAAGTCTTATTGGCTCGGTGTAGTTCTTCCTCGCAGGTACAAACCTTCGTCTCTTACGTGTGACTGTCGACTTGCGCGTAAGTAGGTCGCTTAGTATCCCGTTATCAGCATTGTTTTCCGTATTTTCTGCAATGTCGCCATCAGCTGGCTCTTCCTTTATGAAGCTGACTACTAGTTCTGAGTCGTTAGTGTTTTGTGGGGAGTCGTATTGACTATCATCCGCGCTTTCTACGCCTGTCGTACCAGTAGGCTTTAAAAATGGTAGTATGAATTTTAAATATTCGGTGAGATAGTACGGTTTTTTCACTTTAAACCCACTTGGTTTCATGCTCCTTAGGAAAGATGATCTTATGTTTCGCCATTTTTCTTTGCAATCGCTAACTGAAACGAAAATAGAACGTAATTAATAGGGTGATAAGATAAGAACCAGAAGTCTGGCTGTTTACCAACTTTGCCGCTAAATGTTGTGTTGGGATTTGATAATAGCGCCCTCTGTGGTGCGCGGCGAGAACAAATGAATCACGGTACACGGTCAGTGTTGTCAGGATAAGGGATCTTGCTGATTTTAGTGGTGCAAATGTATAAAATTACAGTAAGAAATTCAATTTAAAATTCTACAAAAAAAGAAGCAGGTAGAACAATCTTAGGTTCACGTCATTACATTTTACACTAAATACTTATATTGAACGGTATATTCATCATTTTTTTCTGATGATAAATTAACACTATACCTAATATCTATTGTAATAATAAAACGCTCCAACCGAGGTGTTTTAATAACAATGAAGGCAATTTTGGAGGTGACTAACTTGCCTATATTTTTATCACTACACTACTCGGGTTTCCCTTCTTGCTATTACGGAAAATACAAAATCACAAAACCAAAAGAAATTATTAATCACAATAATATTTACGGCAAATTAAATGACGTTCTGGCAACACTTGTCGCGCCCGTCATTCAGCGATTACGGCATGGCATTGAGACGGAGCTACACAACAAAGACGCGATATTAACCGTAAATCATACATTGACGGCTCTCTAAGGTACGTTACAAAACTCACTAACAGTTTCCAAGCAAATCCAGCCATGTACGTCACTGTGACGTCACTCGTCGGCGTTGCGGACCATGGCACGTTAAGCCGGCAAAGTTAGCGGTTGACCAGTTTTCAACCTTATTCCTAAGTGCATAGAGGTGAAAAGTGGGTGACCACAAACTTTGTTGGATGTACTTACTTGTCATATTCGTGTTGGCTGCAATGTTTGCCCAAGCTTCTTCCACCATATCCTTCCTGTTATATTGTGGTAGATTGAAGTTATACAAAAACTCATGTTGTTCTATCTGGTTTATCAATTGTATTTCGACCGCCATTATGGTGAGCAGGAATTATCGCGCGGGACAAATGCGTTGTGCTACGCGGCAGCCGTTCGCGGCACTGCCGATTGGCTGCCGTGCCGAGTGTGAGCCGCGTCCCCCTCGCGCCGCGCCGCCTTCGTGCCGCGTCGCGCTCGGCCATGCTCGGCATCACTCGGTATCACTCGGCATGCCGAGCCGCTGCCGCGGTTATCGACCCAGAGCGAGACAGGAACTATCCATAAATACTATGTCGCATTTGTACGTCACTGTGTTATCTATGCTAATGTGGCTACTAATATTATTGCTGCAGTTAACAATTGTTACCCAGTACAGTCGGCATCAGAAGTCAGTTAAGTTAGTCTCAATATCACACCGAGTTTTGTGCTGATCAGTGTGATCTGATGTAGTATTGTTTTTCGAATTTGTGTAACCATTTATGAAAATATTGCTGTCTTTTACTCCAGTTTGTTATGGATCGTTCTTAAACTAAGACGTCTTTAATTTTGGATATGTATAGCGACTTTCGTTGCTAAAACACTTGATGCGATTGCTATTTATTCGTTTCCGAATAGAAAAAGACGAAGAAACAATTCTTTAAATAACAATAAACTGGAATCGAACCGTGCTCTAACGCATTTCAATGTCTGACGAATGTTTTGCCCAAGTGGGCTTGCTGATTTGGGTAATCTTGTAACCGTAAGAGACAACCAATGAACCTATAAATACTGATTATTTATACTTGTTAGTCTTGTTACTTGTTATGTTACCATGTTAAATTATTTTCAATAAGTAAACTCGAAAACTGGTACTTATCGCACTATTATTAGGTTCAGAATGCAGTGTATTTCACACACTAATTTTTTTTTCGTTACTTAGTGTTTTATTTCCACAGATAACTCTAAGGTAAGTCCAACATGGTTCAATTTCTATAGTCACCGGTGATTGTTTTTAGGGTTAGTAGAGTTAGTAGGCAAAAAGCCAAGAAACGGAATCCTTGTAGGTTCGTCCTGACCATGACCGTCTGTCTTTCGGTCCGTCCGTGTGTTACAGCGATTTTACTCCGACGTTCTTCATGCTACAGTTGAAATTTGGATAACAGGTGTTTTCTATGAACCGCTACGCAAAAGTGACGATGAAATTACGTGTATTCGTTATTTAAATAACATGGTTCAAATTCACCTCTGAATTTAAAACCATGTTATATAAACAAACAAATACATACAGTTAAACAAATGAAAAAATATCTCACCAAATAACTTTATCTGTAATCAGTAATAAGTTAATAACACTAATAACGGTTTAAGACATTTATTTCTCAAAAATAATACAATTCACTTAATATGAGAAATACAAGATAATCTTAAGGGCTTGTACACAAAACAGCGAATCGGTGCGATGCGAATTCGCAACGCAGAAAACTTCGATACGAATTGCTGCGATGCGATTTCGTGCGGCAAGGCGTCTCTCTTCCACGATTAGGGTGACCATTCCTTCGACGACCGTCAACCGTACTGAACGTATTTTGTAAAGTAGGTCGTGACATGGATCGTAACATCGCAGAAATGCGCGATGCGAATCAATTCGCAAGTTCTTGCGATGCGTCGTGGGAGCTCGTAGATTTTTACGATGCGACGTCACATCGCAGTTTTGTGTACAAGCCCTAAAACTAAATATAAGAATGACTTAGCAAGAAGGTAATACCTTACCTTCTTCTCGTAAATAAATAAGCTAATTCGTAGACACACAATTTTTACAATGATGCGGGTAAAAGGAAAAAAGTTAGATATTTCATATCGATTCTTGAAGGCAAGTCATTAGTAATTACACATTGAACTTTATAATTATGTACTGAATTTTTTTGAAAATACAGATTAGGTATCCTTGTTATCTTTATTCCTAGAAAATTAATAAAAATATAGTAAAACAAATAATAATAATGCAGATGTTAATTAATTGGTGCGGTGTGATAAATTTAAAACCTGGAGAAATCTTTCAACATGTGGTTCTTTACGGTTTTTTTTGTATAAAGTAAAGGACTGTATCTCTTATATTTATAATAACGTCAAAAGCGCTTTACAGAGAAGAGAAGCGCTGCACCGGAGCGAGGTAATGATGACTGTATCAATTATGAAGCTTTCAGGAAACCCTACACTATGAACCCTAGAGGAGAGGAGGGTAGAAGAGGAGACGGGTGTTCTAATTTTTATGAAGTGTTTTTTTTTAATGTAAAACACAAAGAGACTTTGAGCATGAGCTAGAGGGAATGAAAGCGAGAAAACTTTTAGGTAAGCAGACATAATTTATTTATTTATAATAAGCACACCAACAGCACATTAATTAAAGAGAATCATTCTACTGGAACAATCTATACGCGAAAGTTTGGATTAATGGATGGATTTTTTTTACTCAACCACGTCAGAACGGCTGTATGAATCTGGATGAAAATTGGCACAGATACAGATAAAAAAAATCTGAAATAGCACATAGGATATTTTTTTTCCTCACAAAACTAAAAACTTCCAAGCGAACGAAGTCTCAGGTCACCGCTGAAACAAAATGCGTAAGAAATTAACAGAAACCACGGTATGGACAGTGGACAGACTCATTTAAATTAGTCCTGGGAACATGAAACAGATGCAACAAAGAGATTTTACATGAAGGTTCTATAAGAGTAGCACTTTTGTCCGTCTTATGACGATAGGCCGTGTCGACAGCGCGTTCGTGTTCCACGCGCTCCTCAAGGAGATGTCAGCAAATCGGAAGGGGTCCGAGAGGGCCGATGCCTGCCAGGGCTGCCTTCGAAACAGACACCGTAGCCCTGGAACACAAAGGGCTAAGAAGGAACATGGATGGGTTTTAGTCAGTACAAGTCTGAGACTCCCTTCCGCTCCGCCCTTGAGCAGGAGGGTTCATTTGATGATTTCCCTTTCGTAAAAAAAAGGTTTGCAGTTTTTTTTGGCAGCAGGGACAGTGAAGCATATCCAATCATTTATCTTCTTCTTAGGGTGTCGATGGCAATTTAAAATGAGTCAGCCCAAAATTTGCCGACGAGTTTGGCACTTTCAGTAGCGTCCATCAGCTTCTGTGAAGTGCGAGCAACAGGACAGGCAGGACACTAAAACATCCCATCCCATCGTTTGTGAGGCAGCACCACATTTAGACTCCAGGGCAGAGTCATCTATGAATCTCCACCTGAACAGGTTTACCATGCTTCGGCCAACCTGTGTCCGGAGTCTATTTAAAGGGTGTCTTTAAATAGACTCCGGACACACCACTTTAACCATTTTGGCTCTTTCACTAAAGCTGGCCACCGCTCTGCGAACTTCTGGTGGCGCTATGTCTGCCAGCTACCACCTTTGAGGAGGCCCAGGTGCACTTGTCAGATGCTCTTGGTGCCTTAGCCACGTACTACGAAGCTAACTCACTTAACGCCAAATCCGAGCAATACGCAGTGGTGCATAATTCATCTTCGCAATCACAAATCGTTTTGGGTGGGGTTTCCAAGGAGCACAAATCATCATATTACTACATATATACAAACATACATATATATAATCATTCATTATAACTACATTCACGTAAAATGGTTTCTTATTAGGTTCTATCTAAATGATTTGCATACAGGGTGGCGATTGAGTAACCTTTAAAGAGTTGAGCCAACCCTTACACAAAAAAAAATACAAATTCTTATACAACAATAGACAGACTATTTAGATGAATGTAGGAGTTTTTTTCTGTCATATAAAATCTCTCTCTCGTACAAATGACAGCTACCATTATGTCTAATAAATTGTCTAAAAACGAACCAAATTGCAAACAGTATTTATCTATGAAGTTTACAGAGCCTATTTGATGAAGCAAATATTCTCAAAACTAATCTTCTATCAAAGGTACAAAACCTTGTGTGTAGTCTATCGCCTACTCAAACCGTTCATATTTACCATCGGCCAAATCGATCAGGTTTGATTACCGAACTGGATAGGCCTTGTTTACCTAGGTCTTCAGCTTATGTGTGGTGTGTCTATTGAATTTCTATTGTCTATTACATTCTAGATTGTCTATTGAATGTATTGTGCTGCTATTTTGTAAAATATAAGAGTGTGATTTGAATCTTACTCGTCTTGTGCGAAGAATTTGAAAGCAAATTTTCATTTTTAGGCTTTATCTTATGAACCGTGATAGCTGGCCAGTGGAAATTTCTACAGATTATGTATTTCTGTTGCCGCTACAACAAAAAATACTAAAAGCAGAATAAAATAAATATTTAAGGGGGGTTCCCATACATAAAAGTGATTTTTTGCGCGAGTCCGACTCGCAATCGGCTGGTTTTTTAAGCCATGTTGCCTTTCCCACAGCCCACGTTTCTTTTGTCTTCCTCAACTCTTACTGCTTAGCTTGCCAAATTCTTTTTTGATGATGATTTCTGATTTTAATGAATCTTACAGGACACAGGTCTAAAAAGTTACTAAATTTTTTTTCGAAAAAATAGTGTTAAAGCTAAATTACACCGGTAATAAATTTCCCATACAAACAGAAATAGCTAATGTTTTTATTTCGTTATTTTATTTTACTTACTTCGTGTTTATTACATTAAGTAAGTAACACTACTTTTCGTAAATGTTTTTAGAAACATTCTGACCTATGTATTCTGCTTATGCGTATGAAGTTTCATTAAAAACGGTTCAGTCATAGCGAAAAATAAGGATTTGAAAGTTTGTATGAAATGCCGTAAGTAAGGCGTAAACGCTCATAATGCATGTATTCAATAACACGAGGTCATCTTAGTCATGTATTGTATTGTATTGTATAGCGGGCTGGTTTCCGCAACTCCACGTCTAAAGCGCGTATTTTGCGTACGGGTGGGAACATTACTCCAACCACCCCAGCTCCCCGAGAAAGGCCAGCAGCTCCTTGGTGTTGCTGACGATCTCGCGGAGAGTACCTGGGTTACCTAAGTACTTTGCCCTGTATGTTGCAACTTCTGGGCAGTGTAGAAGCACGTGGGCTGCTGTCTCGTCCTCCTCCATGCAGGCTCTGCACAGTGGGCTATCTGTGACTCCTAGGACAAAGAGGTGTTTATTAAAAGAGCCGTGACCAGTGATGGCGGCTGTGACTATGCGGAGCTGTAATTTGGTCAGCCGAAGCAACCGTTTGGTGAGGCGGCCATCTATAGTAGGAAATGCCTCCTTGGCCTGCCTACACTCACCATGGTCTAGCCACAGTTTGTGGTGTTGATCACTGGTGCGTTTCCTTACCAGAGTCCGTAGATACCCGAAGGGGAGTGGCACGATGGGTTCTGGTCCCACTGCTGCCATACTGGAACCCCTTCTAGCGAGTTCGTCCGCTGCATCGTTGCCCCGGGAATCGCTGTGGCCCTTAATCCATTGTATGGTTATGTTGTTGTGATTACCGACCTGGTTAAGGCGCTGGTGACACTCGTATATTAACCCGGAGTTGACCGTGTGTTTGTCAAGTGCTAACAGTACAGCCCTGCTGTCTGAAAGTATACGGATAGAGTGGTCCCTAGCCCTCCTGGCTAAGATGGCTGATGCGGCCAGGGAAATGCCCATGCATTCCGCCTGAAATACCGTGTTGTGGACCCCCAGTGGTACGGCTATATGGATGTTGAGATCCTCTGAGAATACTCCAGCCCCAGTACCTGTACCTGTTTTAGATCCGTCCGTGAAGATCCGTAATTCTGCGGGATTTAACCCCTCGCAGCGGTGGTCGTCGTGGAGCTGGATCTTGTATTTTTTGTCGAATACATATTGTTTTGGTACCCGATTGTTAATGGCTTTCGCCAGGGGGAACTCGTTGTAGAGTCCTTCTAGTACCGCAGTGTGTTGCGGTTAGTCATTAATTAGTATCATCATCATCTGCCTCCGTTTTCTCAACTATATTGGAGTCGGCTTCCTATCTTACCGGGTGCAGCTAAATACAGATTCCAAAAAAAAACTTTTTTTTTATCTTGCCATTGCTAAACGGGATTGATTAATGCTTGACAATTTAATGGACGAAACTACCGACATGCTCGTACAGTATTAGTTCAATGCAAGCCTTCTAAATGAATAAATACCGAATGATAATCTGCATCGATGGTGAGCATGTCATCATCATCATTTCAGCCGAAAGACGTCCACTGCTGGACATAGCCCTCTCCCAACGCCACATTGACATAAGGGGGGGTTTGCCATAATCGCCACGCTTGGCAGGCGGGTTGGCGATCGCAGTACGGTTGTTACATAAGCACAGAGAACGCTACTGCCTTAGCAAGTCCCTTAGTCACCTCTTACGACACCCACGGGAAGATATGGTATGGTGCTATTCTTTACGTCTGACACCATACAGAACCATGGTGTGCATGTATGCAGTATTAATTGCGAGGTGTATCTTACCACGCAATGAGTATGCATTTGATGGCAGTACAATACAGGGTGGAACTGACACCGACGAACAAACGATTCCGATTGGTGTTCCATACATTTTGATCGTGAAGGTATTGCACTAATGTAGGAAACTGAAATAAAAAAAAATAGGAGCTCGTGGCTAAATAATAACAGCCGCACGGGTCGATTTTTAAGGATAAGCCGTTTTTGCAGAGTTTGGTCCGTGGATTGGTGACCATAATTACATACCAAGTTTCCTCCTT
The DNA here is from genome assembly GCA_949152445.1 of Cerastis rubricosa. NCBI lineage: Eukaryota > Metazoa > Arthropoda > Insecta > Lepidoptera > Noctuidae > Cerastis > Cerastis rubricosa. The sequence continues at coordinate 6,402,139 of OX424542.1, read as the reverse complement.
GCCTCGGAAAGCACGTTAAGCCGTTGGTCCCGCCTGTCATTTGTAGATCTTTGACAGTCGTTACGAGTAGTCAGAAACCGAAAGTCTGACATCTAGTCTTACCAAGAGATATCGTATCACCCAGTTACTGGGTTATGGAGGTCAGATAGTCAGTCGCTTCATGTAAATTGTGTGTATACTGGTACTCAGCTGCATCCGGTTAGACCGACCCCAAGATATTTTGGGAAAAGGCTAGGCAGATGATGATGATGACGACCAAATTAAAGAAAATATGTGTTGTTCAGAATGATGTACTGACTGAAAAAGTAGTAACCGTTTGTGTGTCGTTGTCCCAGAAACCCTCTATTGTGTCGGCACGCAATCGCAGCTAACTGCGGTCTGACTCTGCGGTTGCGGTCAACTTTGGAAGAAATAAGTAAATTGTACCATTCTTTATCAATAACACCTGTAACGGCATATTTACCAAGTTTTTGTGTAAACCGAAAAAGTGCCGTAAAAAGTTCGCGAGTGGACACAGTGAGTTTCGTGTGTCGTTCACAGAATCGAGTTGTGACAGTGACAGTGGTATTGGTACGGAGCGCGAAAAACGTAGAAGGAAGAAGGTAGACCGATTTTTCTGCTCATAAACACCCACCCGTAATAACTTCAGTTTATCCGTGATCATGGCGTTTGCAACAGCACCGAAATATCGGGAGCTCAAAAATAGAATAAAAATGGTAAATATCCCGTTATAAGTGTTATTTATAGTGTTACTGACAGTTTAAAAACTTGTACCATTCTTGTATCTACCTTTGTTACCCAACACACGTTGGCTAAAATATTCCGGTAACTGTCAAACGTTAATATGCTGTGCAAAATAGATACAGGAACATATCAAGTCAAAGCGCGAGCCAAGTAACGTTTATCAATGACGGTCTTAGAGTACCACCTATTCTTCTAATGTCTACCAATCGAGTAATTACTTAGTGGAGCTTCACAGATTGAATTGCAATATCGAGTAGATCATTCAGAGTTCTACCTGTCTATCTTATATGTGTGGTTCTACCTATTCTGCTAGCACTTGCTTTAGAGTAAATTGTCCTAATGAAACTTAGTGCATCATGTGTCAGACTATTGTTTGCGACGAAAATGGCGCAACGGAAAAATAATTAGGCTTTTTATTTATTGGTTTTACAATAGATGAATTTAATTAAAATATGGATTTTTATTGGTACATGAGCTGAGCAGGTCCTGGGTTCGATTCTCAAGTAGGGCCAAGTGTAATTGTTATGTTGGAAAAAAAAAACAAATTGGTACTTTCTACTACACTAACTATTATGAGTTGCTAGGATTTATTTATAAACCTTGGTAAGACTTGGTGGCCTACCATGACGACTTAAAACATTATTATTTTACTCCTTTTCCAGTGTGGGAAAGAGATGGCGCTAGACATCCTGCATAGCTGCGTCTCTTTCCCATACTGGAATAAGTATTAAACAATAGACGTCATGGTAGGCCACCTGTTCTTGGGTCAAAATATGTAGGTAAGAAATGGAACTCAGCCTGCGTCTTTGTTTCTGAACGCTTACAACCCTAATCTCTTCAAATTTAGAGTGAACAGGCTTCTTCTGAGTAAGCTCGTACAGTGCCCTGCACCATTACCTGAACCATCTCACAAAGCAGAAAAGAGGCAAATGGGTCAGGTAATGCTGCTCACTGACTGTACCATCGTCGACTTTGTCTCTGTCATCTCTTACCTAGACTAGAGTCAAGAGCAAACATATCGCAAAAAAAAAAACTCGAATAAATTCTTGATTTTGTTCTGCAACACAGTTTCAAATGAATATTGAAAGGTTTCATCTGTAGTCAATGTAAAAGAAGCCCCATGATTGTGAATTTTAATTGACTCTTGGCATTTTCCACTTTAGGTAAGGAGTCTATTCTTAGGTAATTTCTATAAATGAACTTGTAGTAAGAAAGATCAATTCGAAAGTTATGTTTTTCAGGCTCAATAAGGTTGTTACACAGTACAGTAGTAGTAACAATATCTAGATACAACTCACAAAAAGAACGGACCTACGTACGTGCTTTTTGTGAGTTGTATCTAAATATTGTTTTTACCCGTTTTAGTCCTAGTTAATAATGTATATCTGATAGATAATTTATTTCAAATTTCATGGATTTTTTTGACAAACTTGATGTTATTTGGACACTGAAAAAAATCTAAAATATTTGAACATGATGACGTGTCGGATGAGTTGACAAGTAATAGAGAAGTATCTGTATAGATGAAGAAGACATGCTGCGCCGACCCCAAATGAATTAGGATAAGGGCAAGAGAATAATGATTCCTCTTCACATCCCAATTCCACTTTCCTAAAACACTGTTAACCCAATTAATGCCCTTTGCTCAAACAACACAAACATGAAACACGTACAAACTGTTCTAGAACCGTCGACGATTGATACCGACGCCGACAGTCGAACTCCGAATAATTAACGCATATTGTGCCGAGATCCCGTTGATTGGCCGCCGATACTGGCGAGTCCGTCCAGCTGTCATAATGAACAGTTTTCCGACGTACGTAGGTCTATATATTATTACTATCTACATAATTTCTGTATGAGAATTCCGGACTCGGTGTATGATGATAAATTATTACTTTATTTAACACTTCCGGAAAATCAATACAGCATTTGATGTCGTTCTGTAAATATCAATGTTTTGTAATAAGACGAAGTCGACGTAGTCCGGGGGCTCCTATTTCTGTTTGCAAGGTTTAAAGTAACCTCACGAAGGGGATGGCGGGGTCTACTGAGCGAGCGAAGCGAGAGAACTTTCGAACCTAACCTGTCCGAGTCAAGACAACTCAAACAAAATCCAATCCATATTTAAGCAGAAACCAATTTAGACCACATGTATACACACTGAACTTCCGAACTGAAAGTTCCAGTCGTTTCGGCAACGGGGTCGAGTGGCGTTTCAGTGCAACCTGAATTAATGGCGGACGCCACGAAATACTGGCATTTGCAACTCACTTGAAGGTTGTTTGAGTTTCAGAGTAGGTACAGTCAGTTAAACTCAAACTCAAATTCTTTATTGCATTTATGTGTTTACAATTAGTTGTTACATATATAGCAAAGTTCCAACATGAAACCCGGTTATGGCACGGCAACATAATAGATTCGACAAAACAAGCATCCAGTTAGTAGGTATACTGGATTGCTAAGTTTGTTAAACAATTAATATAATTACTATCGGAAATATCACTCACCTACGATTGCGATCCACTCAGAAGACGACAAATGTAATAAGCTTAGGTCAAATAATTCGTCTTAATATGCCGTAGTGTAGTGATTTTCCGGAAGTGTTAAATAAAGTAATAATTTATCATCATACATCGAGTCCGGAATTCTCATACAGAAATTATGTAGATATTTCCACCTACGTACGTCGGAAAACTGTTCAAGATATTGTTTAAGATATTGTAACTTAAGTTTTATTATGCTACTGTTTGTTTTTCCTTAAATAAATAAAATAAAAAATAAAATAAAATATTACTAGTATCTAGGTTTATGTAGTTATTGTAATAAATATCATGAGGTTATATTTTTTTTTTTACGTATATTAATTATTATACTTTATTTATTTGCATCAGTTTTTGTAACAACCGTATATGTTTTGTTAACAGCTACTTATGATAAAAGCGGGGGATGAGTACCTAACTATAGTGAGAACCTATATATGGTGTAGGTATGTGTGTTAGCCTGTAAGTGATTGTAGCACCTATAAAAGTATCCATAAGGAACAGATTGTAAATGTTTTGTATAAACAATAGGGTATAATACTGGTAAAGAAAACGAAATTCTATTTTATCCGTCAGACAGGTAATACAAAAATATTAGAGAAGTATTTTTTGTTTTATCAAAATATAAAAAAAAATACTTATTTAAAACTCATTAAAGTTGGGACGTGAGAGTGGGGACTCACTACGTCACAAGTAGATATAAAAATTACCTACACGTGACGTCATGCGCCATTTCATCTCAATATATTTCCGTAATTTTAAGACCACGTGAAAAAAGAAAAAATACGTGTCCAATACTTTTCAATAATCTACCCAACAGACAAACAAAAATAAATAGTGATTATACCCTATAACCTAACCTAACTAACCTAACCTTATTATTAGAGAAAAAATATTATAGTGTTAAAGAATATTTAGAGGATAAATTGTTAGTATCATAATAAAATAAAGATAGCCTAAATCCTATCATATGCAACAATTATAAGTACACATTTATAAATGTGTACTTATAATTAACAACTTACAATTAACTATAATAATTATGAGTTATAACTCATAATTATTATAGTTACATAAAAATTGCAATGTTAATGCCAATAAAATTATATTTAATTAATTAATTCATAATTACTACTATAATGTAATAGTGCTATTAATATTATAAGTCTCGATTTATAGATGTTATAGAAACATTTTGTACGCCATATAATGGCAGGATATGATGGAACCGATATTGTAACGCCTATCGTACCATATTCTTGCAAATAAACATTTAAGTGTTGATTGAAATAAATAATTAAATATTAATTAGTATTAACTTAACTCCAACAGTGGACCTTTTTCAGTAAAAATGGTAAAACGATCATGATACTCATAATTTTTCTCAACGATAAGTATGTTTTATGACAATAATAAAGACTGTCATCAAACATAACTATAACACGTCAATTTTAAAATTATCAATACCCGCATCACATATAATATTTTTATAATTTTAAGAATGTATTTCTAATCTATAGATGTTACTGCTTGTGCTTGTTGCAAACGATTTAGCTAAAATGTTATAGGATAATCATATTTTCGATTCAAACTTTTTTACACCGCATGGCACGCTCGTGCTTGTGCTGCGCCCAGGTTAGCCAACTTAATAATTAGGTAAGTACATAACGGTTAGATAACAAACTGTGTTGGTTCTGTATGGTGTCGGACGTAAAGAATAGCACCATCCCATATCTTTCCTTGGGTGTCGTCGTCGTAGAGGCGACTAAGGGACTTTCCAGAGAATGGGCAGCAGCGTTCTCTGTGCTTTTGTAACAACCGTAATGCGATCGCCAACCCGCCTGCCATGCGTGGCGATTATGGCAAAATCCCCCTTTTTGGGGGAGGCCTATGCCCAGCAGTGGACGTCTTTTGGCTGAAATGATGATTATGATGAACAAACTATGATAGAACTATAGTAGGTAGACTATACTTATAAAAAAATAATCCCTATTTCTCTTGGTCACGGCAACACGCGTAATCGGCTGGACCGATTTCGCTAATAATTTTTTGTTGTGTTTGTTATTGCTAGGAGAAGGTTCTTAGGTATGTAGGTTGGTAAGTAGTGGGTAGAAATAAGTGCATTGCAACGCATGCTGGGATCAGCTAGTATTTAATGAGTATATCAGCAAGTGTGTCACGTCACATGGAGTAACGTAAAATAGATAAATAGTTGATGGGATTTGGAAAAATGACAACTATTTTCTATTAGTCAGGACCGGGGGTTATCATCATTCATTCATTATTTCAGCCCAAAAGACGACCACTGCTGGACATAGGCCTCCCCCAAGTGTCGCCTCGTTGACATTTTGGGGGGCTTTGCCATTATCGCCACGCTTGGCAGGCGGGTTGGCGATCGCAGTACGGTTGTTACAAAAGGACAAAGAACGCTGCTGCCCATTCTCTGGCAAGTCCCTTAGTCGCCTCTTACGACACCCACGGGAAGATATGGGATGGTGCTATTCTTTACGTCCGACACCATACAGAGATTGGGGGTTATATCATGACATTAAAGCAGTAAGTGTGGGAAAGAGACAGAGCTATATAGGACGTTTAGCACCATCTCTTTCCCACTCTGAAATAAGATTAAAACAATGGTACACAGACCAGGGGCCTTACTATGACGTCTTGAAGCAGTATTGTTTTAATCTTATTCCAGGGTGGGAATGAGACGGAACTATAGAGGACGTCTAGCACCATCTCTTTCCCACTTTGGAATAAGATTAAAACAATACTGCTTTAAGACGTCATGTTAGACACCTGAAACAATCATCTGTAATAGAATTTCGTTATTGACTGTATTTGTGAAACTATTTTGAGAGGTAACTATTTTAGCTGGATCTCCTTTCAGACTGCGGTGACAATTCTGGAGAGGACGGATCTGCCTAACAGCGGCTAATTCTATAAATTCCTGTTTCTGGAAACTTTGAATAGATTCTACTTATTGTATATTTTCTCAGTCTATTTTCTGCTTATATAAAACCAAAACTAATAAGTATTAAACTAATGGGCCTACCACACGCACAAGCTTCACCACAGTTTTGCCTGCGCTAACCGGTTTGTGCACGGAACATTGCGCGTGCGGTTGGTAAAACTGTATCACGTTTCCAACAGCAGTGTTGCACACGCAGTGTTCCGTGTAAAAAACAGTTTGCGCATGCAAAATTGTGGTGAAGCTTGTGCGTGTGATAGGCCCATAACAAATCAGACACATGAGTCAATATTGAGACAGGCTTTCCTACCAACAACATATTCAATTCAGTCTGAAAACCAACCCATTCCACCTAGCTTAAATTCAAATATACACTTGAAATTGTGAAGAAAACTCTTAAGTAGGTACTGAATACATATTCAGAGCGTCCAATGTAGTTTCGCCAAACACCTTTTAAACCCGTTTGGGTCTGACCTGTATCATGAAAACGATTTCGAGCAAATTATGTTTGTAGTTGAAATTCGAATTTATTTTTTTCTTCGAATTGTAAAAGATGTTGTGTTGTATATATGCAAAAAAAAATAAGTAAAGAGTTTAAAATTTGTCAATTCTTTTTCATCATCACCTGCCTAAGCTTTTCCCAAACTTTGTTGGGGTCGGCTCCCAGTGTAACCGGATGTAGCTGAGTATCAGTAATTTACATAAAGTGACTGCCTATCTGACTTCCACAACCCAGTAACTGGTTAATACGATACCCCTTGGCAAGACTGGGTGTCAGACTTTTGGCTTCTGACTACTGGTAACGACTGTCAAAGATCTAAAAATGACAGCCGGGATCAACGGCTTAACGTGCTTTCCGAGGCATGGAATAATAATAATAATAAAATGTTTTTTGTTTATTTTTTTGTAAGAAATATGTGAGGGGGGCCTTTGCAAAAAGGCTTCATATGATTCACGTTGCAAACTAAACTGTTACCACAGACGAGAGAGAAGCGGTCTACAATTCTCTCTGGCGGAACGTCAAGTCGTTGCGGGTAGCCATATTGACTTGAGTAGTTGTCAAGGAAAGTGGCGCGTAACAGGACGTTGACGGATCGCCGACGTCTGTTTTCTTAATCTAATTAAATCTGGTGCCACATATAATAAGTAATTCCGATGCAGCGGGTAAGAGCATTTATATGTAAAAATATAAAAGACAAGATTATAAATCAATAAAGGACATAATAATAAAGCTTTATTTAATTCCATGCATAGTACATATTTAACAATACAATTTGATACTTGTTAGTCTATAATAATCAATACTGTTTTTGATTTGTTACGCTTATATTAGGCATGGAATAGTCAATCCTTTTTAAGGACTTAAAATATGTAACCTATAAAATCTCATGACATTTCTTTATATTGGTTTTTACATACATAAAATCATAGCAGTTTATTGGTCATTTGTTTGATACAGTTGGAGTTGAAACACTAGGTCCATGGAGTCCTAGTGTCCACCTAGTCTTCTTTGTCCAGATGGTTGGCCGAGTCTGCACGTGACCAAAGGGCTGGTGTATTTTTTGGCCAAAGAATCATCATTGCCTTTCAATGTGGCAATGCTGCCAGCCCTCTGGGCGCTTTACACACAATAAAGTTTTATTTTAATTTTAGAAAGACAAAAAAAGTAAGTTTGTATTGTTATTGTTTTCATCATCATCATCATCATCATTTCAGCCCAATAGACGTCCACTGCTGGTGTGCACGACAGTAACTAGCCTGCTTAAAATGCTTATATTTAGTTAATTTAGATACTATAGTTATATTTGTTTAGAGTTAGTTCTAAGAACTTTGAAATTGTATAAAGTCTCAAAAATATCTTTCTCTTTAAAATAAATCGCGATGTCATTCTATGCAGGAAAATCTTAACACCGCGATTCAGAAATGTGACGTCATGGCACAACGCCACCTGTTACTGAGTAGCAAAATTAATTTAACAAAAAGATAGTAATGAGGTTTGTTATGCCTACCAAAATGTTTACAACCAATCGTGAGCTTGGACGCGAGTTTGCCCTTTATATGTGTGGGTAATTAGGGTCCGCTGGCCAGCAAAAATGTAATCTTAATAAAGGATTTGAAGGAGTGTGAGTCAAAATACCGTATATTGAGCCTGCACTTTTTTAAGTGTGTGTGAGCGCACGGTCCGCAACGGTCGGCCACCGAATGTTCTAGAAACAATAAGTTATAAAAGAGGACGCGCCAATCACTCAGTAACCAGTAATAATTGTAAAGTCTAGAAGATCACTATGTCCGTTTGGCTCCGTAAAAATTAGGGTATTTTAATTCAGTCTCAATCGCTTACAGTAATTAAAGACTTGTTTTATTAAAGTACTTATTCCTAAAAAGAACCCCTCTCTTGGGAGTTCCCAGTGACCTGCTAGCTGCTACGTATGTATACAGTCCACTCGCTGCACATTCTGGTCCTTCGCAGCCAAATCTTTAAGTAAGTACATCCAGCAGGATGATGACACGCAGCCGTAGCAGAGACTCCAATAGAGAACCGGCCCAGCAAGAGCCGTCAGCGACCGCCGAGCCGGGTGCCAGCGAGCCGGCACCAGACACCGGCACGGGCCTGGTCACTGAAATGGACACAGGCAGCAGATCTACGCAGAATACGACTACTGGTTCACATGGTACGCTCAAGCCTGGCGACACCAGGTCACGCCGCTCTACAGCATCAAAGCAGAAGCGCCTCGCGGAGCTCAAGGCTATAGAGCGGCTGGCTGAAATGAAAGTGAAGCAGGCGCAGGCAGAGCGAGAGCTGCAAGAAATACAGTTGCAGCGAGTCAGAGCCGAAGCTGACTCAAGTGAGGAAGACGACGTGGTGGACGACCTCGCCTCCGTAAGGATTGGAACGTGGCTAGCGCAACCGGCGCCGCCACCCGAAGATGAGGCTCGACCGCCGCCACACGACGTCAGTGGCGGGAGGACAGGCAGGGACACAGCGAGGGACACCGGTGCCGCAGGCGCTCAACCGCTGTGGGACGACGGCCACGAACAAAGTGTACGTAAGCAATTAAGTGCGAAAATAAACAAGGGCAATATCGCGAGTGATAAAGTGTTACACGGTTACGAAGTGAGTGAGAAATTGATAGACGTGGGGACGCTCGCCGCGGCCCTAGCACAGGCCGCGCGCAGCTCAAGGGAGCCCCCCAAGTACATACAGCAGCTACCAATCTTCGATGGAAAACCCGGTGAGTGGATAGCTTTTAAGGCCGCGTATTGTGACTCACAATCATATTTTTCCTGTGTAGAAAATGTTGCTAGAATTAGGACAAGCCTCAGAGGCGCCGCAAAGGAAGCTGTAGGTTGCCTATTATTTAGTCAATCTGACCCTCAGGTCATTGTAGACGCATTAGAAAGACGTTTCGGTAGGCCCGAAGCCATGATTATAGCCGAATTAGAAAAAACAAAGTCATTACCTAAATTAAATGATAATCCTAGGGACATATGTATATTCGCTAGCCATATAGCAAATACGGTGGGTACGGTAGAAGCATTGAAAAGAATACAGTATTTACATAGCCCTGAAATGTCGCGTTGTATAATTGAAAAACTAACGCCGATACTAAGAAACAAGTGGTATGATTATGCGGCAAATAAAAAGATGGAAGATATTCCTGAGTTGAAGCGCTTATCTATGTTTATGAATGAAGAGGCTGATAAGTGTTGCGCGTACGCACAGCCCGAACAAGACAATGGCGACGCTAACGGTACTCGACACCGGCGCAGAGTAGAGCGCTCGTTTAACGTAAATACAGAAACAACAAAAGAGCGATGCCCGGCGTGTACGCAACACGGGCACAAATTACCAGACTGTTATAAATATAAACAGCTAGACATGGACGCACGTTGGGAAATAGCAAAAAAATCCAACATGTGTTTTAGATGTCTACGAAACAAGCATAGAAGGTTTACGTGCAAAGCACCTATTTGTGAAATAAAAGAATGCAAAATGAAACATCACAAACTTTTACATAAAGAGCGTAAAGTGGAGGCGACACACAATAATGTAGTGACGTTATCGCCATCGCCACCGGCGCCGGCACCTGTTATCACACACGAAGCCGTTACGTCCACGCGGGAAACAGTATCTGCGATATCGCCTAAGAATCGCCGCGCTTATTTAAAAATTGTACCTGTCATATTGACCGGACCACATACAAGTATAAACACATACGCTTTGTTAGATGATGGAAGTACAGTCACCTTGTTAGACGCGTCAATAGCAGACGTCCTAGGTGCAGATGGGCCAGCCAAACCTATGTGGATACAAGGCGTAGGCACGGAGGTCAAGCATGAGAATAGCCGAACCGTGAGCTTCCACATTCAAGGCAAGCACCATAGCGAGCCACATATAATAGAGGCGGCGCGCACCGTAAATAGGCTTGAAATTATGGCGCAAACTGTACATACCGAGGACATTAATAATTGTAGACATTTGAACGACATTCATAGCACTCTTGTATATGAACACGCGCAGCCAATGATTTTAATAGGCCAAGATAACTGGCATTTGTTAGTAGCCACAGAAACACGAACAGGCGCGCGTGATCAACCAGTAGCATCGTACACAAAGCTTGGATGGGTATTGCATGGATGTCAGTACTCTGTAAATAAAGTTATAGCTACTTTTTGCGGCAACATTAAAATAAAGGAAAATCTGGAACCAATCGAAGAAAGCATGAGAAACTTTTTCAAATTAGAATCACTATGCATAGAACCTAGGATACCTAGAGATGACCCGCAACAGAGAGCCTTAGACATACTAGAACAGAAGAGTCGACGATTACCCGATGGCAGCTTTGAGACCGGACTATTGTGGAAACAAGAGGTACCTAAAATACCAAACAACTACCTAGGTGCCCTAAAGCGGCTAGAAAATCTAGAACGGCGCCTAGATAAGGACGAGAACCTCAAGACCCAGTACTTGCAGCGCCTTGAAAATCTATTTAACTCAGGCTATGCAGAAAAGGCACCCGATACATCCACAATTAACAAAACCTGGTACCTACCTCACTTTCCAGTGGTTAACCCAACCAAGCCTCATAAGCCGCCACGACTCGTACACGATGCAGCAGCAAAGACAGCGGGTCTATGCCTAAACGACCTACTTCTGTCGGGACCTGACTTGTTAAAATCGTTGCCCGGTATTTTAATGCGTTTCCGTCAAAATAAAATAGCTGTGTCAGCAGATATTAAGGAAATGTTTATGAGAATAAAGATAAGAGAAGATGATCGTGATGCATTGAGATTTTTATGGCGTGGTGAGCAACGGAATGGAGACCCAGACGAATATCGAATGACATCTGTTATTTTTGGCGCGACGTCATCCCCATGTACAGCGCTATATATAAAGGATCGCAATGCTAGCGACTTTGCCGACAGATACCCAGCCGCGGCGTCAGCAATAGTAAACAATCATTATATGGATGATTATCTTCAGAGTTTTCCCAGCGAAGAGGAAGCCAAGAAAATAACAACGCAAGTAGATAACATTCATAAAAAAGCCAACTTTGTTTTATGTGGTTGGATTTCAAACAAGAAAAATGCATTAAAAGATCCAACGTGGGAAAAAAGGAACAAAATCAAACTTAATAAAAAAGTTACGCAAAAAATAAGAATCGTAAAAACAGTAAACTTCATACCAATACCCGCTACTTATAATCTACGCGCCGAAGAACAATGGGTCAAGGGCTCACAAAGCGAGAGCTTCACAAAAGAAATTGCTGCCATAAAAACCAACAAAGTGGTGCCCGGCGACAGCCCATTATCCGTATTAAGTACATACCTAGACAACACAGGTGTTTTACGTTTGCGCGGGAGAATCACAGCGGTACAAGACGTAAATGAAGAAATAAAAAACCCTATAATACTCGAGGGTAAGAACAGATATACGAAGCTATACATAGCTCATGTGCATGAAAGTTTACATCATGGCGGAACCGAGATAACGGTAAACGAGTTAAGACAGCGTGTTTGGATAACGAGACTGCGTCCGTCTGTAAAGAATGTTTTAAAGAGCTGTTTATATTGTAGAATAAAGAAGGCAAAGCCAGCCAATCCCTCTACGGGAAACTTACCGTACCCCCGTTTAGCTCATCATGTACGACCTTTTACTTTTACTGGTTTAGATTATTTCGGCCCCATATCTGTTAGTGTAGGTAGACACAAAGAAAAAAGATATGGAGCTTTATTTACATGCCTTACTTGTAGAGCTATACATATAGAGATAGCAAATTCACTTAGTGCAGATTCAGCTATCGCCGCTCTCAGGCGATTTATAGGTAGGAGAGGTTGTCCAAAAGAAATATGGAGTGACAACGCTACTTGTTTCAAAGCGGCTGATAGGGAACTAGGAGAAAGCACCTTAAGTGCTTTAGGTAGTGAGTCCAATGCGCGGTCCATAAGCTGGAGATACATACCTCCCGCGTCACCATTCATGGGCGGTGCATGGGAGAGGATGGTGAGGGCAGTCAAGGAAGCACTGTACGTCACACTAAAAGAAGTTCACCCATCAGACGAGACCCTCGCTACGCTGCTCGTAGAAGTAGAAAATACGGTGAACTCCAGGCCACTCACGCATGTCAACGTGGCACCTGATGAGCCCGAAGCCCTAACGCCTAACCACATACTGATCGGCCCTAACTCACATGTACCCTCACCGGGTAATTTCACCGATGCCGACGTCACAGCACGACAACAATGGCGACGCGCCCAGGCACTAGCAGACGTCTTCTGGCGAAGATGGGTACGTGAATACCTACCGCTCTTACAAAACCGGCGGGAGCCCTACGGTAGTGGCACACCACCCAAGGTCGGAGACGTCGTAGTAATCTGTGACCCCAACCTCCCACGTAACACGTGGCCCAAGGGAAGGGTAACGAAGGTGTTGCCAGGCGCAGACGGTGAGGTACGAGTAGTAGACGTGATGACCAAAGGTCACGTACTCCGAAGACCATCGAAGCGGATTGTCGTGCTCCCCACGGAGTCGCCTTACGGCGACGGCGGGAGAAATGTGCACGACAGTAACTAGCCTGCTTAAAATGCTTATATTTAGTTAATTTAGATACTATAGTTATATTTGTTTAGAGTTAGTTCTAAGAACTTTGAAATTGTATAAAGTCTCAAAAATATCTTTCTCTTTAAAATAAATCGCGATGTCATTCTATGCAGGAAAATCTTAACACCGCGATTCAGAAATGTGACGTCATGGCACAACGCCACCTGTTACTGAGTAGCAAAATTAATTTAACAAAAAGATAGTAATGAGGTTTGTTATGCCTACCAAAATGTTTACAACCAATCGTGAGCTTGGACGCGAGTTTGCCCTTTATATGTGTGGGTAATTAGGGTCCGCTGGCCAGCAAAAATGTAATCTTAATAAAGGATTTGAAGGAGTGTGAGTCAAAATACCCTATATTGAGCCTGCACTTTTTTAAGTGTGTGTGAGCGCACGGTCCGCAACGGTCGGCCACCGAATGTTCTAGAAACAATAAGTTATAAAAGAGGACGCGCCAATCACTCAGTAACCAGTAATAATTGTAAAGTCTAGAAGATCACTATGTCCGTTTGGCTCCGTAAAAATTAGGGTATTTTAATTCAGTCTCAATCGCTTACAGTAATTAAAGACTTGTTTTATTAAAGTACTTATTCCTAAAAAGAACCCCTCTCTTGGGAGTTCCCAGTGACCTGCTAGCTGCTACGTATGTATACAGTCCACTCGCTGCACAGCTGGACATAGGCCTCCCCTAAGTGTCGCTACTTTGACATTTTGGGGGGTGTTACCATAATCGCCACGCTGGGCAGGCGGGTTGGCGATCGCAGTACGGTTGTTACAAAAGCACAGAGAACGCTGCTGCCCATTCTCTGGCAAGTCCCTTAGTCGCCTCTTACGACACCCAAGGAGAGATATGGGATAGTGCTATTCTTTACGTCCGACACCATACAGAACAATAATAACTTCTAAGTTTTAATAACTTCTAAGTAAATTAGCAAGTTAACAAAATAAGTATCCAAGAAAGTAAACAAATTCTTCGACGAAAATGTTATAATAAACTAAAATACGCAGTGTATTTTAGTTTCAAACCAATGAAGTCAAACTAAACTGAATTTAAAGCAGGATAACAAGAACAATTTAATTTAAAAATCTTTGGATGAATGTTGTTATTATCTTTGGTTGAATTTCATATTTCATTAAATAAACTCTGACCTCGAACAAATTTTTAAAGGGTATGATTTTATCAATACCCTAATAAATGCATTTACATTGACCTAATAAATAATATTTGTCCCCAAAATAGTAGATCTGTCACCTAAATTGAATCATCAAATAATATCAAAACGCTTACGTAAATATTAATTAAGAATTACTTGGAAATATTATCAATCATCAAGTAATTTTATTACGTTTAAAAATAATAAAAGTGTCACGAAAATTGAATCATCAAACAATGTAAAAATGTTTACATAAAAACTCCAAACCACAGGTCCAAACTAAGGCGTTGTCGACGTAGCCCCGCTAGGCGGGGCTCCTATTTCTGTCTGCAGGGTTTACAGTAACCTAACACGAAGGGGATGTCGGGGTCTTAGTTCGCTCGCTCCGCTCGCTCACTAGACCCCGCCATCCTCTTCGAACCTAACCTGTCCGAGTCGGTGTGCCCAATGTCTCGTATAAAGCATTTCTTCATAGAAATAAGGAACTGATCTATTTATTTGGTGACAGATCTACCATTCCGAACACAAAGCTATTATTTAAGTAATAAAACTATTATTATAAGAACGAAGTTTATATTCATCTAATGCACTACAATTTTATTGGTAATCCATCTCTTATTTTACACATGTATCAACATTTATTTGATAATTCATACCTGGGAACACTTTTTGTTTATCTGAGAACGAAAATATTTCGTGGCGATAGATCTATTTACTAGGTGATACAACTTTGATGACAAATATAAATTTTGGTGACAAGAAATATAGTTCCCATTTTTAAATAAAACAACACTGTTGTTATGAAAAGCAATTGTTGTGAGCAGTAATAGCATAGTGGCGTGACTGGCAGACTGCCAAGTCATAGGTCTCGAGTTCTGGTTAGGTCTCTTTCTCTATGGTGTCGGACGTAAAGAATAGCACCATCCCATATCTTCCCGTGGGTGTCGTAAAAGCCGACTAAGGGACTTGCCAGAGAATGGGCAGCAGCGTTTTCTGTGCTTTTGTAACAACCGTACTGTGATCGCCAACCCGCCTGCCAAGCGTGGCGATTATGGCAAAACCCCCCAAAATGTCAACGTGGCGACACTTGGGGGTGGCCTATGTCCAGCAGTGGACGTCTTTTGGGCTGAAATGATGATGATAATGAGGTCTCGAGTTCGAACCCAAGACCCGCACCTCTGGACATCTCATTTTTGGACTCATGTGCGCATTGTATAATAATTACTTGTTTCGGTGGAGGAAAACAGCGTGAGGAAACCAGCATGCTAATCAAACGAAAAATAACAAGATGAAAGCAATAAAAAGTGTGATTCGGCAGATTTAATAATTCTTAATTAAATGGTAACTATTCTCAACATAAGGTTATTCGAAATTTATTTTTTAACGTTCTAAAATTGTGCTGAGCATTTTTAATGAAATGCCTTTCTTGTTTAACTCTTTTATGGGGTGTACAGTTGTGGCCAGGCTTGCGGTTTCTATTAGACTTAGGAGTTGAAAGGTATTTTTCATTATTCATACTCTGAAAGTAGGTCTGAAGTAGCCTGAGGAGCGGGATGAAAGTAATACTTTTCATCCATAGGGAGAATCGCTTTCAACTGACAGATGTCAAATTATAAAAAAAACTAGTTCTATTTACACATGTTTATTGAACCATGTTCCAACTTTCTATGCAGCCACGATGTAAAATTTAAATAACTTAAAGTTAAGTATTGATTAAAGAATATAATTAATTTTTTAAATAACTTTATTATAATTTAGTTTCAACAATTTCTTTAAAATAACAGAGTTGGGCAAAATATTTACCAATTTTTTCAATGACGAAAATGAAAAATAAGGCGGAATAGCTGGCTGGCCACAGAAAAAAAACAAAACAGACGGGAAAGCGGCAATTCAAAATAAAATTTACTATTTTTTTCTTTAGCTTATTCATGTTTTTATTTTTACTTTCCTTGTATTTGTAATGAAAACACACAGTGTTTACCTCGGGTTAAAGACTTATTTAGTCCCTCGAACTATTGGCGCACTCACTTCGTTCAGGCGCCAAACCCCGTCTCGGGACTAAATAAGTTACTTTCACCCCTGGGGTAACAATCTACTATTGCGCAATTGTATGATTCGAAAAATCGAAAGGAGATTTTCAGAATACACAGGCATGTATGTGGAGGGATCTCCAACCTACAGCCTACCATGACGTCTGAAAGCAGTATTGTTTTACTCTTATTCCAGTGTGGGAAAGAGACGGAGCTATACAGGATGTCTAGCGTCTTCAGGTAGGAATGAAACTCTGGTGGCCTACCACCAGAGCTTCATTCCTACCTGAAGACCTTGAAGTCCAGAAGTATCCTTCATCAGTCAAACATAATTAGTGTCCGACCGAAGGTGCAATTCTGGCCGAAGCCGAAGCCGAAGCCGATTAATCGGTATTCACCAAAACCTTCGGCCGAAGCCGAAGCCGAAGCCGAAGGTGTCACTGACCTTGAGAAATACGATAGTTACTTTGATCTCAGAATATACTAGATACATATTGTGAGAGCTTTAGAGATTTAGCCCAATAACGAGCCGAGTGACCAACATATACAAGTAGGTAATAAAATATTGTCTAAAACCAGACAATACTTACGGTTTTTTGGTTCTCAGAGTGCCTCACAATAATGAACGTATCACCACAGGTACTACTCACAGTAATAAATAAAATAATTTGTAATAACAAATGTAATAAACAAAATGAAATATTTAAAAACAAAAGACTTATTAGAATTTTAAGACGCGCTCTCAAACTTGTTTTGACTCGTTTAGTTTACTAACTGCGATTCGTTTGGTCCGGTGCGGCGGCGCGGCGAAACTCTGCTGCTCTGCACACTCTCCGTCTCGCTCTAGCATCGTTCAGTAAATTTTAAATTTTGACAACTAGCAAACCTTCGGCTTCGGCCAAACCTTCGGCAAATTTTTGGCCGAAGCCGAAGATTTGGCCGAAGGTGCTTTTTTGGCCGAAGGTGGCCGAAGCCGAAGCCGAAGCCGAAGCTTCGGTCGGACACTAAACATAATACATGGTAAGTTCCAAAAGTTTTCGGATTCAACTAAATATAAATTATGGATTAATATTCAAACATACATGCATTGAAATAAAGGGAGACTATATTGAACAAAAATATTGTTATAAGCATGCCATGGGTAGAGATCTGTTTGATAACTCGTTGGGGAGTAATAAAAGTGGACTGTTTAATAAGTATAGGCTTGGTATATTGCCGATTAAATTTACAATACTGAACTGTTCCGGACAAACATGAAATCAGCTAGTAAGGCGTTTGAAAGGGTCATCCGTCGCGATGGTGTCCGAGGAAGCGAGTGTATGCAGGCCGGCTGGCGCGGCCCGCCGATGCCACGTTGGTCACGTTGCCTGCGCGTGCCGACTGCGTGTTTGTTGGGTGCGATTCCCTGTTGGAACAGACCTATTACGAAGCTAAAAATAAATAAAACCCTTTATATATTATATGGTATGAAAGAATTGAAAAGAATAGATTTTGAAGTGTGCAGCAATGAGGTTCATTCTATATCCGCTTCACTCGAGAACCTGCAGCAAAAACTCGAAGAAACTTATATTTTATTCATAAATTTTTATGCGCACAGAGAAAGTTCCTATCTGCGATAAAAAGGTCACCAGCGATTTGAACAACGTTTTTAACTTATGCACTTTTTACCCGATTATTAAAGAGGTTTTATTAATATTTCATCTGGATTTTTTACCTGTAGTAGAAACGGCATTTTCCGGGATAACAGTACGTAAAATAAAAAGCAGCATCTAAGATTAAATGACTCCTTAAATCTATGGATCTCTGGAGTATGACGCAGTGGTATTCCCGAAGTACACCTACATATTTTCACCAGTTTTGTTCAAGTCCCATGAAATACATAAATGTGAATGTTGCCATCTTCTTCTTCTTCAACCCCTGGCCACCCAATGCTGAGTGTAGGTCTCTTCCAAATCTCTGCAAAATTTGGCGGTTATGTATGATGGCTATCCAGTTTCTTCCGGCCACTTTAATGAGATCGTCTGTCCACCTAGTAGTTGCCACCAATCGAGCGCAAACCCAAGCTCTAGACTGTTACTGAAAAAAATCTAGTGGAAAAATGCAATAATACTAACCCGCGAATAGAACGTAGGATCTCATGCATCAAGTCTACCTTAACCTGACCTACAGTAACAATAAGTGTTAGTTACAATCTGTGCTGGCTCTGTATGGTGACGGACGTAAAGAATAGCACCACAGATGCGATTAAGGGATTTGCCAGAGAATGGGCAGCAGTGTTCTCTGTTGTGTGAAATGATGATGATGAATGATGACAATCTGTGCAATGATGTCGCATTTATGTGATTTATTCCAGCTAAGCATTTAAGTCTAAAAGTGCCTTTGCGTTCCTAGTCAGATTATCTTCTCTAGATTTCCACACACCGTTTAAAAAAGTAGCAATAAAATTGGTTCAAGATCCGTCACTGGATCGTGGTGAAACTCTGTTGCCGATAAAATCCCTGGGGACGCTTTAACCGTAACCACTTGGCCACTGGCCACAAGCATAAAGCCAGGATCAGTCAGGACAAGTCGTTATGTCAGCCGGCATGCAAGCTACTGGCATAGTATTGTGCAAGTACTAGCATGTGTATTCTTGTCTTGAGCGACACGCGTGTTGTAACTGAAAAAACACGTGGAATAAATTGCTTATAGAGCAGGCTAAAGAGCGCTTTTAGACTAGCGTATTTTTTTGCGCGTATAAGCTCGTAGTGGCTTACGCAATTACAAGTTCGCCATAACTGCGCTTAAAAATAAAACCCGCCTGAGCGGGCGCTCGGGAAAGCAGCTCTCGCGGCTAGCTCTTACACGAGCTTATGAACACGTCAACATTCTTACTAGTTGTAAAGCGGCAAAAGGCGCGCCTACACGCGCTTACAAAAACGAGCCTATACGCGTCAATATGAAACCACCGCGATGCGACTACGATGCATTATTCCTCACGCAAAGGTGATAAGTAACGCACCCACGTGTCGAGTCGCAAGTCGAATCACTTGAGGTAGTGAACGGGGCGTAACGCCGACAAAATCCGTGAGGACCCGACTTTAACCCTACCACTGCAATTAAACCTCTAGATCCGATTGCTTCGTGAAAAATTGCTCCCGGAGGAAGTCTGTGACGAGATTCATGTTTCTGGCTTTGCAGTCTGCAGTTTGTGGGTTTTTTAATTCTGTTTCAGTGTCTTTATCGTGACAAATTTGGTCTGAAAAGGTGTTTTTGACTTTCGCACCCAGTTTCTGGGATGGAAGTTGTTGAAGTATCAGAATTAAACGCTATTCAGATGATCTGATAGGCTGCATCATTAATTTCACATCATAACAGTGTTACCAATAATAATACAAGTGGGCCATAACCGTTTGACCATTTTGTTAGCAAGTTTTTAAGCGACTTAAAAAAAAGAAAGTGTGGTTATTTTTGCTCCAGAAACCAGGCATAAGAGTTGAATAGAAAGAATTGTACGCAATCGCATTTTGTTTTTAGAGCAAGACAAATGTAATACGGAATTCGTTCCGTAGCTACAAATAGTGCAATGCTGTAATATCTCATGTTATTTAGTTGAAAATACAGTTCCAAGGTATGAATCTAAAAGAAAAAAAGCTTTTTAATATATGTTTTTTTAAATAAAAGATCTTTTTATCACATTGCCACTGAAGGATGCGTACCTTGTAACATTAATTGTTACATGTCCTAATTTTAATTAATGATATAGAAAAGAAATATAAAATTAATCAATTAATAACATTTAACTACAACATTTACCAACTAAAAAGTAACTATTTACAATACTAGATTAAATATAAAACAGAAATAAACTAATAATCAACGCATCAAATCAGAATTCTGCATAGCTACAATTTATCACCTCATTCGTATTCAAATAAACACCTGTTAGGCACCCAGAGACTGTTCCTTTGTTCTCGGCGCAGGCGCATCGTCCATGTAGTTCATTCACGACAGAATGCTTCCACGAAGTTCCACGTCGCGGAGTCTGATTCTTGGTGCAACGCACCAAACGCACGTCAATTTATAACAAGTTATTGCGATCTCTAATACGGACCGATTTTTAAAAAACGGTCGTCACCGCGATGTTTAATCTTTTAAACGTTCCCTCGACCATTTTATTATATTGTGTGTGTGATTTGGAAAACCCCATTTGGGGTTCAAGGATCACCTTATTCTACTCGCTTCCCCGCGGTGAACAGTAGTGAGTCAGCCCACCTACCGCTGCACCTACATCCACACCTGGCGATCGACACGCGAGCACGTATAGGCCCTAATCCACTAAATCACCACCTACCGAGCTAGACCTTTTTTATTTATTAAATTTCCATATTTTGCACCTACCTTTTTATTTACTCTCTTCCTAGGAATCTACGCCTAGGTTAGGTGGAAAAGGTAGGGACAGATCTCATAACCGGGACAACCTTTTGATATAATAACAAAAAATCTTATGATCATTTGACCGATTTTCATTTGATATAATTTTCGATTAGTATAACGATGAAATGATATAATGAATTATTGATATAATTTCAGTTTACCTAATTTTATATGGTCTAATAGACATTTTCTATAATGCACATTTAAACTAATATTCAGTTAGTATAGTATTTAGTTCGTATATTTTTCCTCATACATTCCTACGTCAGATCCCCTATATGGTTGGTGAATCATGTGGGTTAGGTTAGGTTAGAACCATGACCATTAGCGCGCGAAGGCGAGCAAGCAAAGCGAGCGTGCCGCGGCAGCAGCCGCCGAGTGCCAGATCCCCCTTATTGTGGGTGAACCATCTGGGTTAGGTTAGAACCCTGAACATTAGCGCGCGAAGGCAAGCGAGCGCAGCAAGAGTGCCGCGGCAGCGGCCGCCGAGCGCCAGATCCCCCTTATTGTGGGTGAACCATTTGGGTTAGGTTAGGTTAGAACCCTGACCATTAGCGCGCGAAGGCAAGCGAGCGCAGCGAGCGTGCCACGGCAGCGGCCGCCGAGTGCCAGATCCCCCCTATTGTGGGTGAACCATCTGGGTTAGGTTCGGTTAGCACCATAACCATTATTAGCGCACGAAGGGGAGCGAGCGGAGCGAGCGTGCCGTGGCAGTGGCCGCCGAGCGCCAGATCCCTTCTATTGTTGGTGAATCATTTGGGTTAAATGTGGTTATAACAGTATGATGTTTTCTGATATTTACTTATTCACTACAGAATTTGGGCAGAAAATGAGTAAATATGAAAATTAGGTCAAATGAAAATTAGGTCAAATGAAAATTAAATCAAATGAAAATTAAATCAACTGAACGTTATACTAAATGTTATTAAAGCATAAGAAGTTTATATGAGATGAAATATTAGATCACATGAAACTGTTATTTGTTTTTATAGCATATGAAAATTATATCATGTGAACGTTATTTCAAGTGATAATATATCATCTGTTATTATGGCATATATTACACACCCCCACTGAAGGATAGCCGGTGGAGTGGTGGCCGCGTATCGGCAAGCGGTAAGCGGTAGTGGAAATCCCTCTGGTAAGTAGACCTGATGACTTTAAAAAGGTGGATAATGTAAGTGTAATACAAACAGACTGAATACAGAAGAAAAAGAACTGGGGGTATGGTTCAGCTTGGCAGAGGCCTACGACGTCCATCAGGGGACTTTAATATGCTAAGTTGAACGACAAAAATACTTTTTTTTTCTACGCGAAAGGCCGTCAACCCCAAAACTTTTGACTAAAGTTTTCCCAAGTCTCAATTATATTTAGCATCAGATGGTATCGAGAGGGCTTCATAATCTGAAAGTGGCTTCCATTATTTCGAACTAATTAAAATCAATATTTAGGAAATTCTCTCCAAAGTTTTAAGATTTCTCGAAGTTATTTTAAGAATTTGTAAAAAAATATGAGCCGTACTTTTTCAGTACTTCTAAAAAACCGATTTGAGTGTAATGAGGTTTCTGCCCAACCTCAAGCTTTAATTAGGAGCAATGATAGCCCAGTAAACGGTCTTGACTTAAGAGCTGTAGGATATCGGTTCGAATCCAGAGGCAGGCACTTTATGTTTTTCACATATTCTCTCTCAATTGTGAAGAAAACATGGATATAATATAGCCCACTCACTCTAACAGAGAAGAGGTCTGCCTGAATCCCTGTAGTGGGAACATTGAGCTGATTATGAGGCTGAATAGAGAATCATTATCATCATTCCGCTACCCTCGTTGCGCAGTATGTCTTCTTCTTCCATAGTTCTCTCCAACTCATCATCTCAGCAGTCACCCCCTTTATTTCGGCAATTTAAATCGATTTGCATACGTTGAAAGTTTAATATCAAATATCGGTTGTTTTGAAGATAAATATTACAATTTTCACAATTTAAAACTCTGTAGTTTGCATAGCCTCTACCAATCACTTAGCCTTTTCCAATATGCCAATCAAACCATCAAACACCAGATCTACCAACATAAAAAAAAAAACCATTTCAGAACTCTACCAAACCAAACAGTACCTAGTTTATAAGGTTTCAATCAATGTACGCGAAAACTTAATGAAATCACTATTGGATTATCAATACTCAACTCATAGAGTTCTAATTCCAACAGTGCAATTAAGGCATTTATTATTGCCCAGTCATTCTACACGTCCAGCTTGTGGACCAATTATACTAAGCGGATCATCAGCGCCCTACGTGTCCAGTATAATACTTGTAATGGATTCAGAATGTTGATGGGGCTGCTGCGTTTCTGCAGTAGGTACAGGCACACGTCGACGACTTTCACGCCATCGTTAGAAAGAAGTTGGCGTCGTTGCTCTGCAGATTACGTGCCAGCTCCAACTCCATCCTGAAGAGCATAGCAGGGAGGTACGACTCATCGATATTTGGGGCTGTAGTTTGTAGATGCATGCATCTCGAACAACAAGCTAGTGTCTAAATAAATAATAAGTTGTAACTAACATAATATATAAGTTTCTTTTTTCTACCCTTCTATGGATGTTGCTTACATATTCCGAAACAAAACTCTTTATTATGTGTTAGCAATAACGGCCAATAGTTTCGATTGACACATATTGTCTCCCCTTACAGCCTTGGGGCAGAAAGGAGTCACTTCATAGGTCTATAACGTGCCCCAACGTACCGAAAGCGTCTGTTTAGGGACCTGTTGTGAATGTGTTTGTATGGACATATGAATTATGTTGGCACGTGAATGTGGGCTGACTGGATGGGGCAGGTTAATGAAATCGTTTGTGTGCTGTTTAGAAAGATAAAGGGCCATGGGCAAAATGGGTGTAAACAGAATTGAAATATTTCAAATCATAGCTCTGATTTAGTGCTAATAATAATTACACTCATCATCATCATCATCATTTCAGCCCAAAAGACGTCCACTGCTGGGCATAGGCCGGGAGGCGTATGCCCAGCAGTGGACAACCAAGTGTCGCCACATTGAAATTTTGGGGGGTTTTGCCCTAATCGCCACGCTTGGCAGGTGGGTTGGCGATCGCTGTACGGTTGTTACAAAAGCACAGAGAACGCTGCTGCCCATCCTCTGGCAAATCCCGTAGTCGCCTCTTACGACACCCACGGGAAGATATGGGATGGTGCTATTCTTTAC
This sequence comes from Cerastis rubricosa, assembly GCA_949152445.1. Taxonomy (NCBI): domain Eukaryota; kingdom Metazoa; phylum Arthropoda; class Insecta; order Lepidoptera; family Noctuidae; genus Cerastis; species Cerastis rubricosa. Next base: position 6,377,961 of record OX424542.1, on the reverse strand, counting down.
GTCCGACACCATACAGAGCATTAATTATGAATATTAATTACACTAGGCACATTAATTTCAATATTAGGTCATATTTTGATAGACACATTAAAGGGTGGTAATATTTCAGGCGATTTAGGTACTTGGTGTTTTATTATGAAGTGTAGTACTCACTACAAGCTACTATTTGAGGTGTGTTTTAATTCTGTAAGTCTTACGCCCAGATTACAAAGAAAATTGCCCATGGTCCTTTGTGTAACTTAACTGAGAAATTGACAGTGCTACGCAAAGTTCGGTGTAACGGGCAACTCCGTGGCCATTGTTGTATTGATGATTTTACTGATTATAATTATGTAAATACATGTGTGTTACGTTCGCGAATGACATTTTCTTCAACATATATAGCCTGACATGTAAATCTACCTTCTACCTTATACTATGCCACGAGTCACCGAAGTGTGACTGGCAGGGCGACGGATTTGTCACGCGAACAAAGCATGCCATAACGGTAGAATGTACAAGGATTCTTCAATATTATTGTAACCACCTTATTGTATATACTGAGAAATTAATGAACATTCTATTCTATTGTATTCTAAAGCATTTTTTTTCAAGAGATCCTCTTCAACAACTATATTATAATTCATCTTGTAAAATTATGTAGAGATATCGATAGGAAATAAACTTTAAAGAAAATGTGTGTTTATCCAAAACAGACTTAAGCGCCAGTAGTGCTGTTGGTAAGCTAGGCTAGTCATTAGATTAGGGTTAGCCCTAACCTCCTCCGGCAACTCGGAGTTATTGAAATTATTAAATTCAAGATTTGACTCTAGGGTCATGTTGGTTTTGCCCGCGGCTTCACCCGTTTAGACGTTGGGAATCCAGGCAGATCTACTTATATGACTTAAACGATATTATTATTTATTGCTTTTATGGCACTTCAACGACTTACCCACTAAAACATACATAAATATAAATCACAAACAGTTTTAGGTACAGTGAATTTGTCACTTAAAGAAGTGCAAAGCACTCGCAAAGTTGTAAAAAAAAAAATAAGTCAAAAACAATTACAGAATTTAAGTTTTACAATGAAAAGTTAAGTTAAGCCGTTAAAGCATGATAGATACAGCAGACATGCAGAGTAACTTTCGCATTTCATCATCAGCCTATAATGTTCCTTCTACTGGGACACAGGCCTCCTCTCCTCCTCTCTTCCGAGAGGGAGTGGGCTGTAATCCACCACGCGGACCCAGTGCGGGTTGGTAGATGTCACATGTCTTTGAATTTTTAGTTCTAGAACATGCCGGTTTCCACACGATGTTTTCCTTCACCGTTTTTGAGGGCAGTGGTGATGAAATAAATTACACAAAGTAATGCACCTGCCTGGGTTCGAACCCACGGCTTAATGCTTGTAAGTTGGGGCTGCCAACATTGGCCACCGCTGTTCTCCCTTTCGCATTTACTCTTTTAAAAATAAATGAAATGGATGTGTCTGTTTGTAATTTCAAAATAACAACTTATTACTAAATCCATTTGAAAGTATATCGGTACTTAACGAAGTAACGGAGTTCGGAGTTAACGAAAAGTATTGCGATACAAACCACAATACAAAAAAAAAAAAACTAAGAACAACATCACATCCAGTACAAAACTATATCTGTCTGCAAATATGTAGTTGCTGCCTCTCCTGAAACGGACACACGTTATTGTCCCAAAAGGCCTTTTTACAAGAAACACCCAGGAATGCTCACAATTCGTGAAAAGGTATTACAGTAACATTTTTGAATACACTGTAGTCGTTTCAAAGGCGGTGTAATTGAGAGCATCAAACAGCGTTTTTCACTAATAACGCCTAAATGGCTTTTGTGTTTTTCAGTCCCCTTGGTCTGAAACTCAAAAGCCCTTTATTAGAAGTTTATTTTTAAAACGTGCTTAAACGAGGATAATTACGGCATGATGTATTTTCTTAGTCTCTTTGACACGTTGTTCTAGTGGTTTACAAATTACTTAATTCTGTGTCATATCATTCCTTGGAATTTTATTGATTAAAAATAATTTATCTCTCTATTGCAACTTCGGAAGATAAACTAAGAAACTTGACGTCAAAAACAGGTAAAACTCCTGTGGTCGCACTTGCTTTTGCCATACCCGGAGGAGGTTAGGAGGGGCGCGCCATGGCAGCTCATGTGATGATCTACCGTATTGTTAATAAACGCTTCTTATAATTTACTGACCGTTACTTTTTCTAATACTCCCTTGTATAATAAACTCGTCATCTGCACCTGTATATGACCCTTCGAGAAAAACAGGCGTAAAGTTAAGATGTTTTATTTCTGTAAATTGGTTTTTAAAAAATACCTTCACACGACAAAAAGTATATAGCTCGGTGTTTCGAAACTGTGACTACAGGCTCTGTAGTATAACGTACCTTCTCTATCTAAACAAACATTGACCGATCTATCCCAGTAAGCGGCGATATTTAGTTAGTACCGGTCTTGTCTATAAACTAATTACTCCGGACTACGGTCTAGCTTTTATCGCTCAAATTGCTTCCAATCACAAACTTGTACTAAAACAGCAGTTTGTGGATGTCCACCGATGCTCTTCCTTAATTGTTTTTAGATTGATTTGAGTTGATGTTGTTTTGTTTAAATATTTTTAATTGTTATCTCGATTTTTCGAATCCAGAAAGGTGAAAGTAAGGAAAAAGGTTAATTTTCCGCAAGGACACGACGTAAGTACCTACATCCAAAATGGTAAAAAGAAAAAAAATATGTACAACGTATTTTAACTACTTAATATTTATAAATACAATAGGGCGGAACAAAGCTTTGCACGTTGTGACTGCGACAAGCGGGTTCCCACACAGCATCATGCTGTGCATGGAGGCGCACAGCACAGCCCTGGTTTTCAGTGGTCACACGTGAAAGTTTATTATTTTTAATTATTTCAACTCAATTATTTCAACGAAATGGTGAAAGAACACTTCGTGATTAGATGTTGATGATTAATGTTCTAGTATAAAATCAAAGTCAAGTGACATCAATTACAACCAATTTGCTGAAATCATTATACTGTCCCACTCCTGGACATAGGTCTCCTCCCATTCCTTCCAGTTTTTGGTGTAGCGCCTCTTTTCGCTAATTAACGAAAACAAGGTAAGTTATAAATTTAAAAAACCCCGAGCTTTTAGGAGATGTGCAGGGGCTTCAAATTCCGAATCGACCAGACCCGTAGAAGTTGTTTATATCCCTTCATCATCTAGAAAAGAGGTAATGACCTTCAAAAGGCTGAGCAGATTTTCTCGAAACGTAGCTAAGAAACCCTCTCGATTAAAACACCTTTCAAACGGAAACAATTTTATCAAAATCGGTTCATCCGTTGAGGAGCTAGGATGCTACAGACAGACACACAGATACACACGTCAAATTTTTTGACACCCCTCTTTTTTGGTCGGGAGTTAAAAATGCAAAATAATTTTGTTCATTCAAAAAGCGCTCTCATGATACACAGACCTCTGTAGACAAACAATACTACCAGTCTTCTACAGAACTCAGATTACATTTCCGATGAATTGTGAAAACGAATATAAAATGCCATTGTCAGTTTGCAGCTGCGCTTTTTGGCGAAATTAATTTTATCCGCTTTTCAAACTTTTTCGCATCGTTTTCTCTTTCGACAGCACTATTCTGAAGTACTAGGTATTCTGAAATGTGGCACACAGCCAGACAAAGCTATAACTCAAACATTTGATGATTTTCAAAAACAATATATTATTTTTCTTAATTCATCATCATCATCATTTCAGCCGAAAGACGTCCACTGCTGGACATAGGCCTCCCCCAAGAAGGGGGGGTTTTGCCATAATCGCCACGCTTGGCAGGCGGGTTGGCGATCGCAGTACGGTTGTTACAAAAGCACAGAGAACGCTGCTGCCCATTCTCTGCTAAGTCCCTTAGTCGCCTCTTACGACACCCACGGGAAGACATGGGATGGTGCTATTCTTTACGTCCGACATCATACAGAACTTTTTCTTAATTGTTTTGTTTAATTTGTAACGACGTACCCAAATAACGAGTTCATTGTATTTTAATTTAATTTAAAGTTTGCATGCTGAATGAAGTGAGCGAAATATGTGAAACCTTCTTTGTAACACTATAATATACAATATTTCACGCAAATAAAGAACCCTGAATCTTATAATTAACGTTTAAAGAGCACAAGAAGGACAAACAAAAGCTTCCAAACATCATGCCAAAACGTTTACGTCCACAAACTTAGACCTACGGTCACAGGTAACAAGTGTTCAACAGCATGACACTATAACAGATCTACAAAGAACATTTGACACACTTTAGTGCACCGTGGCCGACGAGACGGTACCTATCGCGAGTCGGTCGTGTTCCGCTAAATTAAACGGGACGGAACCTCCCGTGGAGCCGGCTGTACTCACACCGAACTGTATCGCAGAGAATCATCAAACTCCTGCCCTCATCCAAATTTATTTGGGGTCGGCGTAGCTTCTTCTTCTTCCATACTTCTCTGTTAATCGTCATCTCTTCAGTCACCTCATTTCTCGCCATATCATCCTTCACACCGTCTATCCATCGTTCCTTTGATCTTCCTCTACAATTGTAGCCATCTTTATTCATCGTCCAAACTTTCCTCACTACTTTTTCCTCATTCCTCCGCATCACATGGCCCATACCAAGACAACCGATTACCACACAACTTTTTTGTCCCCAGCGCCACTTTCAGACTTCCTCTTATGCACTCAGGATCTAGTGGAAACATAAGGACCTACGTAGGCAACGAGTAGGAAGTTATTCAGTTTCCATGTCAATTGAAAATATCCTAGGACTATGATGAATGATCACAGTATGTTTTATTCTTCCCAACTTCTCTATTAGTCGTCATGTTAGTAGCAATCACTAAGTCCATCCACCGTTTCTTTGATGACATTGTCATTGTTATGTACCAAAATCCATTCACAAGCTCTCATGTTGTCTCTTCCTTCAGTGATTTAGATTGTGTCCGTTTGTCATATTATCTGCGGTTTTATATGATGTGAAAAAAATGTGCTTCTTTAAAAACAGAATAGCTTGGCAGGGTTGTGGGTTGTTGGCATCATTCTTGTATCAAAAATTTAAAATTAATAGGTACTTTATACTAACATCCAAGGCCCTAACACGAACACACGATGTAAACGTAACGTAAATTCGAACGGTTTATGAATCGAAAATACAATTAACCAGTACGATTGTGTTTAGATAAATAGATAGATAAACTCATTTATTTCGTGCACACAAAAGACATGGCACACACACACATATATAAAAACAAGGTGCCAATTTACAATAAGAAAAAAACTTATTTACGAATTAGTTATAGCATCACCATGACATATTTCAAATAAAAACAAACAGAATATACGGTGCGGTTTGAGCAACAGCAGGTACACAAGACCAATTATCTATATCACCCATAGAATAAACTCACGTAAAACAACTATAGAAATGTTGGATTTTCATTTGGTTAAATCGTTCTAATTTCAAAATCTTTCTAGCTATTCCCAACTACTTTGGGGTCGGCTTCCAATTTAACTGGATGCAACGGAATACCAGTATTTTACTTGGAGCGACCGCTCCACAACCCAGCTAGTGTACCTTCCTCAACAGTGACGACCTCCATAATCCAGTCTTCTTCTTTGCGTTTCGATGGACTCAAATAATCTTCATCATCATCATTTCAGCCGAAAGACGTCCACTGCTGAACATAGGCCTCCCCTGACGCCACATTGACATAAGGGGGGTTTCACATAATGGGGATAACTCAAATAATACCCGACCAGTATATAGCCGCAACCCACAACTGAGTTGTGGCTATATAATTATTGACAACCAAGGAACCTGATAGACCACTTGACTGATTGTCAGACTTCGGTCCACTGACTACCTGTAACGAATGTCAGATCTACAAATGACAGCCGGGACCAACGGCTTAACATGCTTTCCGGGGCATGGAGTAAACTTGGTATGTAATGGGCTATCGCCCATCCACGGACCAACCTAGGCAAACGCGGCTTAACCTGAAGATCGAAAACTTAAAATCATTCGAAGTTGCGTTATTTTAACTTTGCGCTTTCGTGGTACACCCACAGTACATAAAGCCTGTCTAACATACTCAGCTAAATCGAAGCCCCCGCAAATGGTAACGTTTCCCAGAACACTACAAACTCTACTCATTACCGAGTATACGTGGAATGTCGTAATGATCCTGAGAAAGCTTGTAGTATGCAATTAACTGTAATTGCAGAATGCTGGCAGTACTCGTAAGTCGATGAGAGTGTGTGTAAGTAATGTAATTGTATGAAAATCTAATGGAATAGTTCTGGGAACTATAGTTGCTTATCCAAAGAATAGTTAACTGGGTCCATTCCACCAAAATAATTGGATTGGCTGTTATTAACAAGGCTGGTATGTTTCAGCAAAGGCAATGAAAATTCAAATGATTTGTCTGTTACCTCGAGGTTAGTTCGTTGTGTTTTACTGGGAATCTTGGATCACCCGAAAGGTATGCCGTGACCTCCATCGTCGAAACCAACCTGATTTCCGTCCGAAACGTGTTCCATTTTCTGTCCGAAACGTGTTCCATTTTCTGTCAACTCTGGCGTACTTGGGTCCAACATTCGTCTGAGTTTAATAGAGTTGGAACGGTAACACGACCGACGATTCTGGTTCAGAATGTTGTACTGAATACGTGGTAACCGTTTGTGCATCGGTGTCCCTTCTACCCTGTATTTGTCACCTAGTTTTAAGGTGTCCGACTTTATTTAACCTTCGCCATCGGTGTGTACGGCAGCCGGTTCCCGCCGCCGCTTCCTGGTACACCCACCTCGTCTTCCGTTGCACACTTGGTCTCACAGTTCCAGCTTTTGTATACCGCTACATATGCCGTATTCAACTCCAAACGTGAACGCGAACGTTAACGTTAGCCATCCTACCATTAAACTGCGATAGAAATTAAATTCCTAAAACTGTAAACAAATAGCTACTTTGTTTTGGAAAAACAACTATAAAACCTACACGTAAAAGTCAATTATGTTTTATGACTTTATCAATAGTAGTCGGTAGTAATTTTCAAATCACTCTTAATCGTTAATAACCTTAATTTCCCAATTCTAAGGTAGCAGTGTCTGTTTGAATTAATAGCATCGAAGTAAATTTTTATATTTGTATTTTAAGTATGATCTGTATGGTATCGGACGTAAAGAATAGCACCATCCCATATCCTCCCGTGGGTGTCGTAAGAGGCGACTAAGGGACTTGCTAGAGAATGGGCAGCAGCGTTCTCTGTGCTTTTGTAACAATCTTACTGCGATCGCTAACCCGCCTGCCAAGCGTGGCGATTATGGCAAAACCCCCCCTTCTTGGGGGAGGCCTATGTCCAGCAGTGGACGTCTTTTGGCTGAAATGATGAAAGATGATGATGAAGTATAAGCTATTGGCAGTCAGATGTGGTTAGGATATAATGGGACTAGTATGCAAAATCTGTAAAAGTCTTTAAAATAAATGAAAAAAAAAAGAAACACCAAACTAAAACGTTTGAGCAAGAACTTGAACAGACTTTACATTTGTGCCATATTCAACAGGAAACGCGAACGCGCACGTTAACGTTATGAGATACAGCCCCCTTGAAGCTCAATACCGGTACTAAGGCGTCATGTAGTTCCAAGAGTTTTGGAGTGAAGGTATTTTGTTTTAAACGTTTGTTACATGTTGATTTTTAAAAAAAAGCAGCAAAAGCAGTTTTTTTTTGTTATAAACGAAGGTGGGTGAGGATTTAAATGATGCAACCGATACGTTCAAGCTCATATATTGGACTGGCGCAGCAGTCGTTAACTTAAAACTAAGTTCCTTATTCTACCCTACTTATTTGATATGATGAATAAGTAGGTACCCACATAACATCCCTCCACCTTTAATTAGAAAAACTTCGTATAATCTACCACAGTCCTATGCCGTTTCGATCGAGTGTCGGGCTCCAGTTCTACGGAAGGAGATGGAATTTGATCCCTTTCAGCGGATTGGTCGCTTTGAAGAAGATCTGATGCAGGCGTTTCGGACTCAACTGGTAGTTCTTGATTAGTCACTTCGGAAGGCACTTGCTCGGAGTTAGTCGATTGTGATGGCATTACAAATGCCGGAACGATCTCTTCGCATGACCCATCTTCCCTCCCTCTAAATTTGAGCAACTGATTATAGTGTCTTTTCACCGTTTGATCCGATTCGCTGAGTTGTACTAAGAACATTGTTTTGCCAATATGTTTAATAATTTTGCCGCGTGACCAATAATGTCTTTGTTGATTATAAAGTTTCACTAAGACTTGGTCACCCACACTGAAAGAAACTTTACGGCTACCACGATAATTGTCAATCTGCGAACACTGTTTAACTTTAACAGCTGTGTCGAGTGTTGCGTCGGATGGCGTCGTGGTGGTCGGCGTCAAGAGATCCAACCTACATCTCAACTTATGACCGAACAAAACTTCTGCTGGCGATCTGTTTGTGGTCGAATGTTTGGAATTCCTATAATTAAGCAAAAATTCTGATATTTTAATATTTAGATCTTTCAAACATGAACCTGATAACAAATACGATTTAATAGCTTTTTTAATAATCTTAACATAACTCTCCGCTTGTCCGTTGCTAGCCGGATTATAAGTTGGTGAAGTTAAATGTGAAATATTGTTTCGGGTACAAAATTGTTTAAATTCATGAGAACAAAATGAAGCGCCGTTATCTGAGCAAATTGTATGAAATAAGCCAAATCGTGACATTACTTCGCAGAGCTTTTCTATAACTACGCGCGTAGTACCACCCGATGAAACATCAAAACATTCCACCCATTTTGAATACGCGTCCACTACGATTAAAAAAGTTTTGCCGTTAATCGGCCCTAAAAAATCTATATGAACACGATGCCACGGCTGCGCAGGGAAAGGCCAAGGAGTGAGGGGGGTGCGCGGGGGCGATGCGCGCTGCGACGCACAAACGCCGCACGCGCCGATGTGCTGCTCAATAGCGACAGACATGCCCGGCCACCAAAATCTATTGCGAGCCTCTTCTTTCACTTTTGTGATTCCTAAGTGACCTAAGTGTAACTCGTTTAATACTTTGTATCGCAGACTTGTAGGAATTACTAATCTGTGACCCCTCATTAGACAACCATTTTCTAACGATAATTCCAATCGGTGACTAAAATAATCCTTAATTAATGGTTCTTTAATTTTATTTGGCCAACCATTTGACAAATAGTCTACGACGGTTGTCAATACCTTATCTAGTTTAAGTGCATCTCTGATATCCGTCAGCGACAAAAATCTTTCACCTTCGTAAACAAAGCGCACATAACTAGATTTATCCACTAATGACTCATCACTTGCCGGGTGTGTGTCGGCCGTTTTAACCTCTTCAGCTACCGATCGACTTAAAAAATCTGCACAATTACGAACACTGCTTACGTATTCTATATTATAATTGTATGCGGATAGAAAAATAGCATAACGCTGTAAACGATTTGCTGATATCTCGGGAATACCCTTGCTCGGATTAAAGATTGAAACTAGAGGTTTATGGTCAGTTCTTAAAATAAAAGGTTTTATTCGACCATATAAATATTGATGGAATTTCCTGATTCCAAATATTATAGCAGTAGCCTCTTTTTGAATTTGGCTGTAGCGTTTTTCTGCTGCATTGTATTGTATGTATTGTATTGTATAGCGGGCTGGTTTCCGCAACTCCACGTCTAAAGCGCGTATTTTGCGTACGGGTGGGAACATTACTCCAACCACCCCAGCTCCCCGAGAAAGGCCAGCAGCTCCTTGGTGTTGCTGACGATCTCGCGGAGAGTACCTGGGTTACCTAAGTACTTTGCCCTGTATGTTGCAACCTCTGGGCAGTGTAGAAGCACGTGGGCTGCTGTCTCGTCCTCCTCCATGCAGGCTCTGCACAGTGGGCTATCTGTGACTCCTAGGACAAAGAGGTGTTTATTAAAAGAGCCGTGACCAGTGATGGCGGCTGTGACTATGCGGAGCTGTAATTTGGTCAGCCGAAGCAAACGTTTGGTGAGGCGGCCATCTATAGTAGGAAGTGCCTCCTTGGCCTGCCTACACTCACCATGGTCTAGCCACAGTTTGTGGTGTTGATCACTGGTGCGTTTCCTTACCAGAGTCCGTAGATACCCGAAGGGGAGTGGAACGATGGGTTCTGGTCCCACTGCTGTCATACTGGAACCCCTTCTAGCGAGTTCGTCCGCTGCATCGTTGCCCCGGGAATCGCTGTGGCCCTTAATCCATTGTATGGTTATGTTGTTGTGCTTACCGACCTGGTTGAGGCGCTGGTGACACTCGTGTATTAACCCGGAGTTGACCGTGTGGTTATCAAGTGCTAACAGTACAGCCCTGCTGTCTGAAAGTATACGGATAGAGTGGTCCCTAGCCCTCCTGGCTAAGATGGCTGATGCGGCCAGGGAAATGCCCATGCATTCCGCCTGAAATACCGTGTTGTGGACCCCCAGTGGTACGGCAATGTGGATGTTGAGATCCTCTGAGAATACTCCAGCCCCAGTACCTGTACCTGTTTTAGATCCGTCCGTGAAGATCCGTAATTCTGCGGGATTTAACCCCTCGCAGCGGTGGTCCTCGTGGAGCTGGATCTTGTATTTTTTGTCGAATACAAATTGTTTTGGTACCCGATCGTTGATGGCTTTCGCCAGGGGGAACTCATTGTAGAGTCCCTCTAGTACCGCAGTGTGTTGCGTGTTTGACTTACTCCAGAGTTGAAGAGTTTTAAGGCGTGCTGCCGCCATTGTTGCCTCCTGTTGTATGTACAGATGGAGCGGCGGAAGCTCCAGCATGGCTTCGAGAGCCGCCGTCGGTGTGGTTCTCATGCAGCCTGTAATTGCCATGCAGGCAAGCCTTTGCATGCGTTGGAGTTTGTTCGAGGCTGTGACTAGTCTGGTACGTGGCCACCAGACCACCGCCCCGTACGAGATCATGGGACGGATCACCGCACAGTATAGCCAAAGTATTATTTTGGGAGATAGGCCCCACTTCTTACCTATCATCCTCCTGCACTGCCAGAAGGTGATGCACGCCCTGTTTATTTTGTTGTCTAAGTGACTGCTCCAGTTTAACTTACTGTCTAGGATGACTCCCAGGTACTTGACTTCGGTGGCTAACCGAAGTTCTGTAACAAATAGTTTAGGCAAGCGATAAGGTCCTAAAGTACGCTTTTGGGTAAACATGACTAGCTCAGTTTTCGTGGGATTGACTGAAAGGTCATATTCCCTGCACCATCGTTCCACGATGCGTAGCGCCTGTTGGGTGAGGTTACAGATTGTTCCTGTCACTTTTCCCGAGATGAGAATAGCGAGGTCGTCTGCATACCCAATTGTGTAGAAATGACTGGCGTTGAGTTTGGTGATGAGATCATTTATCACCAGATTCCAGAGAAGGGGGGAAAGTACTCCACCTTGGGGGCATCCTCTGGCTATCAGAGCCATCTGCTGCTCTCCTTCCAAGCGAACCGCTCGTTTGCTCAGCATGTTAGTGATCCAGTCAATCAGCACCTGCTCCGCCCCATGACGAGAAAGGGCGGAACTGATGCTTGAGAAGTTGGTTTTATCGAAGGCTCCTTCGATGTCTATGAAGGTTCCAAGGCAGGTGCCCTTCTGATGTATAGCATCTTCAATCCGACTGACTACTAGGTGGAGTGCCGATTCAGTGGACTTACCCGAGCTGTATGCATGTTGGTTGTTGTGTAGTGGTATAGATTTCAACGCGCCCTCCCTCAGCTCTCTCTCGCAAATTCTTTCCATGGTTTTTAGAAGGAAGGAGGTTAGACTGATTGGTCGGTGGGATTTGGCATTGGTGTAGTCACTCTTACCTGGCTTTGGAATGAATATGACTTTCACTTCCCTCCATCCTTTCGGAACGTATCTAAAGGCCAGGCACGCTCTCATTAGGGACACCAGTCTACCGGCAACGGAGATACCCCCCCACTGTAGTAAGGCGGGAAATATCCCGTCCGGACCTGCCGCCTTAAAAGGATGGAAGCACTGGATCGCCCACTGGAGTTTTTCCAGCGTTACCACTTTGTGTGCGTAGCACCAGTCGTTCTCTGTTGGTGTTTGATTTGTCTCGGTCCACTCAATTACCTGAGCGAAAGCGCATCCTGGGAAGTGAGTTTCAATGAGGACGCGCATCGCTTCTTCTGTTGATGTGGTGAGTGTACTGTCTGGTTTACGGAGAACAGCAGGCCCAGTCGTGTTTTGCTGTGCCAGTATTTTCCTTACCCTGTTAGCTTGTTGGCATGATTCGATGTTGCCACAGTATTTACGCCATCCGGTTTTGCTCCTGAACCTGATGCACTTTTTGTAGCGGGATTTGGCCGCTTTGTACGCGTCCCAGTCCTTATCAGCACAGCTGTTCATGGCTTTGTTCAGGGCTGTCCTTACCTTCCTGCGCTTGCGTTCCAGATCCGCTCCCCACCACGGTTGCTGCCCCGGTGTAGAGGACGGAGTGGTTTCTGGGCAGGCTGAGTGGTAGCTGTCTAACATTGATTCTGTGAGGTGATTGACTTGGTCGTCAATCTGCAAGATGTCCTCGAACGTCGACCGATACTCGGTCAGCGCAAGCTTGGACTCTAGGGTTCGTGTATAGGCAGCACGGTCTGTGTTGCGTGGGTTACGCCGTGGCAGTATTGGCGTGACACTAACCTGGAAGTCGAAACGGATCCACCTATGGTCCGAGCAGGAGGCCTCCCTGGACACCTGCCACCCGGTGGCCATGGCCGCTGCACCTTCTGAAGCCATGGTTAGGTCTATGATTGTGCGACTGCGCCTGGTTACGAAGGTTGGTTCGGAGCCTGTGTTTAGTAGGGTTAAGTTCGTAGTGAATAAATAATCAACTAGAGCCTTACCCCGATCGTTTTGTGTGTCCATGCCCCACAGAGGGTGATGTGCATTTGCGTCAGCGCCTATGACAACCTCCAGCCCCAAGCTCTCGCAATGTCTCACGAGGCGGGCGAGGTCATGCGGCGGCGGCTCCTCAGCCTCAGGCATGTATACCGAGGCGAAGACGACTGCTACTTCTGTGTCGTCACGCTGTATGGCCAACCTTACTGCAGAGATATCCCTGCAACAGAAGTCTGTCAGTGGTTGTGCTTTGATGTTACCTGTTGTATATATGCACGATCTTGGGTGATCATGATCTGTACCAACGAGAAGCTTACCTCCCAGATTGGAGAGGCCTTGTATATGGCCAGCCCTGATCCACGGCTCCTGGATCAGAGCAATGGCCGTATGTTGAACCTCCAACCACTTGCGCACCTGAGCCGTTGCGGTTTGGCTGTGGTGGAGGTTAGCCTGCAGCACTCTACAGGTCGACGAAGGGGACGCCATCACTGGTCGTGCCTTCCTCGTCGCCCTCCAGACGCAGCCCGGCAAACAGGTCGCCCGCGTCGAAGCCATCCCCGTCCGAGCCCGAGACCGACGACAAGTTATTGCCATCGAGCTCGTCACCCGATGTGAGGACGGCGTCCACGCCGGCGGCGGCCGGGATGGCCGTAGATGCTTGCGCCACTGGCGCCGCAGGCACTGCCGGCTCCGCTGGCGCTATTGGCGCCTCTGGCGCTGCTGGCACCGTTGGCGCCGGCGGCGCCGCTGCCGCAGGTGCAACCGCGGTTGCTACCGCGGTGTCGTGGTGGGGAGAAGCTGCCTTCTCCTCCTTCTTCACCTCCACGATCGTCTCCGTGGCCGGGTCCCATCCCTGAGGGACGTCGACAAATCTGCCGTTCGCACCCTGGAATTTTACGTACGCCGTCCCTACCCCGAAGGAGAGACGACGTTCGGCCTTCATCAGGGTGGGAATTTGGTCCTCAGGGATCCCGACCACCACGAACCACGCGTCGGCCTGTCTGCTAGAGTGCAGCAATACCCATCCCTTGATGTCGATCCAGGGATTTTGGTAGCACAGAGCGCGCCCAATGATGGACTGCTCTGCGAAAATCCCCTGTGCATCCGGGATGAGTATGCCGCATCTCACACGTCGTTTGATTTCCGCCTGCCTCCTGACCACTAGCGAGGTACTAGTGGAGGGAGGCATCTCGGATATCACGGTCCTCAGCCAAGCTAAGGTGTGGTCACTGCCAGGCCACAGTTTCAGGACCCCTCCGGTGAACATCGGCCTTGCTCTGAAGGCCGGTGCAGGTGAGTCGTGTTTGGTGGAGAGGCACTCGGTGACTATCCTCCTTTGGATGGCCGCGAGCACCTCTTCTGAGGTCTCCTTTGTGATGAACCCCGTGCGATCGCAGGTTACTGCTACGTCCAGCTCGGAGCCCACTGCTTGGGCGTAACTGCGGTTGGCGGCCCGTTTGGATATATCAAGCCGCGGCCGCTTGTGCTCCCCTCGAGGTGACGAGGTCTCGTTGAGAGCTCGCTTGGCCGCAGCCTGATCCTTCCGATCGGGTCCCTGTGCTGTGCTTTGGGCTGGTCCCTTCGTGCTGGTCGACGGTTGGCTGGGTCCTGGGCGACTACAGTCGACCTTGGCCTGCTCCCGCCTGCCTGCGGAGAAGTTGACATTACCGTTGGTCGGTTTAGCCGAACCTGCGGCGTTTGCCTGTTGATTGAGTGGAGTCTTACCTTTCCACCGTTTCTGACGCCTTTCCTTTTTGGACGGTCTGTTCCTTCTCCAGCCGTTGCCCGCAGTAGGGGCCGGAGCTACTGGCGCTGAGGGTCCAGCACGTTGTGTAGCCGGAGTGTTCTTGGCCGTCCTCCGCCTATTACCCTGCACCTGCCAGGTAAACGCGGACGTGTCCCCAGCGGTGCTGATCTCCTCCGGTTGGTCAGTGACGGCCAGCGGGGGAGGGGTGGCTTGAGGAGCCATAGGTGGAGGTGTCTTCAGTAGGGGGGCCCTGCCACCGGTATTAACCGTCGTGGGGGGCTGTACACCTGCAACCAAAAGAGGATCGGTACTGGTCCCAGTCAGCGCCGATGTCCTCTGTATTTTCCGGGACTTTATTTTGGTCTTGGCCGCGGTTCTCGCCGCAGCCGGACCGACACCCGCGCTGGAGCCCGCTGTAGTGACAGCGGAACACCCAGGGGCGAGAGAGGTGCTGTATGCACCCCCCTTTGGAGTATCCTTGGCTTTCGCCTCCACTCCGATGTGTGGTTGTGTGGTGTGTGTGTATGTGTGTGTGGTGGGTGTGTTTGTTTGTGTAGCGTTTGTGTGTGTGTGTGTGTGTTTGGTGTCGTATGGGCTTTTGGTATCCATAGTTAGTTGTCGTTTTTGTTTCATCTCTTTGGCCTCCCACCCTCCACGGAGCCCGCACCTGGGAACGTCTCGCTACAAACTAGCTTACCGTTAGAAGTACCATCGAGATATAGGGGCGAGAGGCTGGCTTACAGTGCGACATCGGGTGCTTGATCGGGTTGGCGGTAGGGACGCCCGGTCCCTTCCCGAACTGATCAACCCTCACTTACACCGTCAGCATGACCTTAACCCACCGCTGTGGCAATCCGAGAACTGCCACAGTGGACCCCCCGCTCCTCGCCGTGCCCCTCTGACGGGACACTCTGGCCATTTCCCTACCCTTGGCTATTGGTTAGGGCCACCGTTTTGCTTGAAATCCGGACCAAAGAGGGCGTGTTGCCTTACGGACACATTACCGCCAGCGCCGTTCGACTCAGCCCCCCAGGATTCCTTCATCCCTGCATACGGCGCTCGACTGCGCAGGTCCTAGCGCAGGTGACTATATGTACCTACCCGTCGCCAGCTCAGTTTAGTGACGGCCGAGCCCACAACCACCCAGTCACAGAGGGTCATGGTTAGGAGAAAAGGCGCCCGGTGGTTTTTGTTACGTCTATTTCTTATGGAATTAGACCAAGAACAGGGAGGCAACCTCGTGAAGGTGAATCCACCGGACTTGCCTTGAGGATCTTAGCGACTGTTGCGCTCCCCCTCAAGACCCCGCCCCCTTATCGCCTCTGAGGGAAGCGATAAGGTAGGCTTGCATTTATACTACCAAGCAAAGCGTAGGCAAAGCAAGTCGTTGTGCAACCGCAAAAGCATAAATACAAACCTCCCCCAACTCGTTTAATACTTTGTATCGCAGACTTGTAGGAATTACTAATCTGTGACCCCTCATTAGACAACCATTTTCTAACGATAATTCCAATCGGTGACTAAAATAATCCTTAATTAATGGTTCTTTAATTTTATTTGGCCAACCATTTGACAAATAGTCTACGACGGTTGTCAATACCTTATCTAGTTTAAGTGCATCTCTGATATCCGTCAGCGACAAAAATCTTTCACCTTCGTAAACAAAGCGCACATAACTAGATTTATCCACTAATGACTCATCACTTGCCGGGTGTGTGTCGGCCGTTTTAACCTCTTCAGCTACCGATCGACTTAAAAAATCTGCACAATTACGAACACTGCTTACGTATTCTATATTATAATTGTATGCGGATAGAAAAATAGCATAACGCTGTAAACGATTTGCTGATATCTCGGGAATACCCTTGCTCGGATTAAAGATTGAAACTAGAGGTTTATGGTCAGTTCTTAAAATAAAAGGTTTTATTCGACCATATAAATATTGATGGAATTTCCTGATTCCAAATATTATAGCAGTAGCCTCTTTTTGAATTTGGCTGTAGCGTTTTTCTGCTGCATTCAGTGAACGGGAAATATACGAGATAGGTTTTTCTATACCACCTTCGACCTGCGATAACACGGCGCCTAACCCGCTCGGTGACGCATCAACCGTTACAATTAACAAAGCTTCCGGATTGAAATGTTTAGCACATTTCAATCCGGAAGCTTTGTTAATTGTAACGGTGGTATCAGAAACTAATTTACGTTTAACTGATGATACTGCTTCGTCATGTTTCTTAGTCCATAACCAAGGTTCATTTTTTTTAAGCAAATCATGTAGTGGACTTAAAATTGATGATGCGTTTTTAATAAAATTTCGGTAATAGTTGACCATGCCTAAAAATGATTTTAATTCTGTTGTATTGGTTGGAGTTCGACTTTGCAGAATCGCTTTTATTTTCTCCGGAGATTTGTGTATACCATTACGGTCAATGACAAAACCTAAGTAGGATACGGACTCTTGAAAGAATGTGCATTTTTCTATGTTTAAAACTAAACCTGCTTCCTGTAACCTACGGAAAACTTCGTTTAACCTACTCATCATCTGATTTTTGTCCGCCCCGCACACTAAAATATCATCAAGAAATAACAGAGTACCATCTAGTCCTGATAGAAGCGCTTCCATGTTACGCTGAAAAATGGCTGGCGCACTAGCCAGACCAAACACTAAGCGAGTAAACTTATATAACCCTTTATGAGTGTTTATGCAAGTGAGCATTTGTGACTTCTCATTTAGACATAACTGATTATATGCATGCGAAAGGTCTAATTTACTGAAAAACTTTCCGCCATGTAGTTTAATAAAAAGCTCGTCATACCTAGGTAATGGGTATTTATCTACGAGTAACTGTTTATTTATAGTCACCGAGTAGTCGGCACAGAGACGTATGGAACCATCTCGCTTTAAAACCGGCACTACTGGACTTGCATACTCGGCGTATTTCACTGGTACTAACACACCTAAATCTACAAGACGGTTAAGTTCTTTTTCCACGCTTTCCCGAACAGCAAAAGGTAAAGGTCTAGCCTTAAAAAAAATTGGCCTTGCGTCTGGTTTTAAGGCTAAATCCACCTTGACGCCCTTAAAACAACCTAATTTATTTCCAAACAACTGTGGGTACTTAGAAGAATTAATTGATAAAAAATCGTTGCAGTTATTCAATGAGCATATTTGTAAGTTAAAACGAGAAAGAAAAGAAATCTCTGCCTAATAGGGGTGGACCTCCGTTCCGCACAACATATACCCCTATTTTGAATGATTTGTAATTATAAGTGAACATGAGATTTATTTTACCTACAATATGTAATTTATCGCCATTGTAACTATGCAAAATAAGATCACTGGTTTCCAAAGTTATATTTAGAAAGTGTTTATTATACAATTGCTCAGAAATGACGGTTACGGGTGAACCCGTATCTATTTCAAAAATTTGCTCAATTCCATTAACACGAACAGATTCCCGCATCGGTTCCCCGCGAATAGTGCGGATATTATAGCATACATGCTTACCATCATCGTCTTCATCCCCACAGCACTCGACATAATGCTGTTTACCTATAGTTTGTTTACACATTCGCTTAAGATGTCCTTGAACGCCGCACTTTTTGCACTTATATCTCACAAACCGACACGTCGATGCCACGTGACCTGCGTAGCCGCAGGCTGTGCACCCGCTGCCGCTGCCACCCGCGCCGCCTTGAGCGCGCTCGCCGCTAGCCGTGGGTGTTACTGCTCCTTGCACGTGGCGCGGCGCGCTTCTGCCGCGTGCTGTGCCAGGCTGTGCTGCCGTGTCCATACTCATCACCCGAAGTGGTGCACCCATGTCTGCTTGTCGAGTTGTTTCTTGTGCCCCCATACGCGCACTGCGTACTGCTTCAGCTATTTCCAAGGCCTTGCTGAGCGACAACTCCGACATCGCCTTGGTAAATAACTTATCTCGCTCAGGTCCGGGTACCATACCCAGCACAAAACGGTCGCGAAGCTGTTCATCAAGAATTATTGCCACGAACCCGCAGTGTATTGCTAAACCTCGTACTCGTGCCGCCCATTCTGGCAATCCTTCGCCGACATGTTGCGTGGCACTGTGGAACTTATATCTTCCCGCGAACGTGCACTTTTTCAACTTAAAATGTCCATCCAATAAAGCTACTACTTCATCATAGCTCAAGGTACCGACCTGCCGCGGTAAAGCTAGATCACGAATCAATTTGTAACTTGATTCCGAGCAGTTGCTTAGCAGAATAGCTCGACGTTTACAACCGGCTTTATCCACATCTACCCCAATTTCGTTTGCAAGAAACCACTGTTCGAGTCGTTCTTTATACAGTTGCCATTCTTGATGTTCATGGTTAAATACTGTTAATGTGCCGACCGAAACTGTAGCGGATACTTTTGCCATTTTACGATATACGCGTAACTTGTACTTTGTCCTCGTCGCCAACTGTTATAAACGAAGGTGGGTGAGGATTTAAATGATGCAACCGATACGTTCAAGCTCATATATTGGACTGGCGCAGCAGTCGTTAACTTAAAACTAAGTTCCTTATTCTACCCTACTTATTTGATATGATGAATAAGTAGGTACCCACATAACATATTTGGTGTGTTGATACTTATACCTACTTACTGTACGTGCCGTGTGAATAAGTATAATAATAAGTGGATATGAATGAAATAAATGCAAATAATTATATTTTATTGCAATCAAACTCCACGTGTGTAACAGTTTTTATCTAACTCCGAAGGGAGAATAAATTCCATTTTATCCATCTTCTTAACGCCTTGAAGACTAAACAGATTTCGATTTTTGGCAGACAAGAAGACCGTGACCTATGCAATTCCTGGATAAATGTATCCTATGTCCTAACATAGGATACATTTATCCTGGTATTGCGTGTAAACCCGGGGGAAGGAAAAAGCTAGTATATCTACAGGGTGAAATTGAAGTCATGGGCATTATTTTAACCTAAGGCACTACTCACGATACTGATTCCATTAGGGCTATTAATACGCAAATCAAAAATATTATTACATAGTGCAAGTACGGAAAGAGTTCACGCACAATGAGTGACAAAGATGCGTACAGCGCAACGGCGCGGCGGCGTACGGCGTAGTGTAGGTACCAAAGGCAGCATTCGCTATCGCGAATATCGCGATGTGCAACTTTTGATACTTTGTAAGGTTTACTACACTTTTAAGGTTTTCCGTACTTGAATATTTTTTTTTGATTTGCGTATTAATAGCCCTAACGGAAACAGTATCGTGAGTAGTGCCTTAGGTTAAAATAATGCCCATGACTTCAATTTCACCCTGTTTACTTATATTTTAAAACTGAAGAGTTTGTTTGTTTGTTTGCTTGAACGCGCTAATCTCAGGAACTACTGATCCAATTTGAAAAATTCTTTCAGTGTTAGATAGCCCATTTATCGAGGAAGGCTATATATTTCACGCTACGACAATTAGGAGCGGAGCAGCAATAAATAATGTTTCAAATCGGGGAAAATGTGACGCAGACGAAGTTGCGCCGGACAGCTAGTTTTAAAATAAAATCCAACCGCCACCGTTTAATAATACCGTTGTAAAATGCGGTATTATTTTAAACCACTTCTTTCCTGAATATATTTCCTTAATTGCGGCGCATGTATTTAGGTACATCTATCTATTTATATAAAAATTAATACCTATTTCCCTTGATCACGCCATAACTTGAGAACGACTTAACCCGGGACGAACTCCGCACCTGGCCCCCCCGCTGACGCAGAGTCTCCGCCCTCAGCTCATGGAGGACGTGGTGAGCGCTCTGTTCCCTCTGCGAGGGGAACATCCTCCCCCGCCTATGGCTCCGCCGCTTGCGGTGCCGGAAGCGGACCACATCGAGGACGATGACGACATTCCGGAAGTGACCGGGGTAGACCTGAGAGCGGCGGTAGGCAGGCTTAAAGCCAAAAATACAGCCCCGGGACCCGATGGCTTGCCTGGCAAAGCCTGGGTCCTGGCCTCGGAGGCTCTCGGGCCCCGACTCGAAGGGCTCTTAAGCGCATGCTTGGAGAGAGGCCAGTTCCCGCTTCGCTGGAAGACGGGGAAGCTGGTCCTCATCCGGAAGCCGGGGCGCCCTGCGGACTCTCCGTCCGCATACCGGCCCATTGTGTTGCTCGACGAGGTGGGCAAACTCTTTGAAAGAGTCATTGCCAACCGCCTCGCCGGGCACCTTGTGGGGATGGGGCCGGATCTTGCGGAACACCAGTTTGGTTTCCGCAGAGGGCGCTCGACGGTGGACGCCATCATGCGCGTGAGGGCTCTCACGACGGGGGATGCGGTGTCCAGGGGTGGGGTTGTCTTGGCGGTGTCTCTTGACATCGCCAACGCCTTCAACACCATGCCCTGGAGCTGCATTAGGGAGGCACTCCGGTATCACCGGGTGCCGACCTACCTTCGTCGTGTGGTCGAGGACTAGTTGACGGACAGGGCCGTCATATACCCCGGTCGCACCGGAGAATGGAACCGGCGAGAGGTGTCGTGCGGTGTTCCGCAGGGATCGGTTCTGGGGCCGCCCTTGTGGAACATCGGCTACGACTGGGTGCTGCGCGCCGACCTCCCTAGCGGTGTCAGCGTAGTTTGCTACGATGACGACACGCTGGTGCTGGCACAAGGGAGGTCGCACGAGGTGGCGGCCGAACTTATGACACGCGGGGTAGCGATAGTCGTGGAGAGAATCCGGCAACTGGGTCTCGAGGTGGCATTGCACAAGTCCGTGGCCATGTGCTTTCATGGGCCTCGGAATGCGCCACCGTCGGGATCCATACTGACGGTAGGAGGGGTTCCCATCGGCGTCGAGTCGACGCTGAAGTACCTAGGGCTTGTCCTCGACAGCCGGTGGAACTTCGTTGAGCATTTCCGACGTTTGGCCCCCAAACTGGAACGGGCAGAGGCTGCGTTCAAGCGGCTCTTGCCCAACCTGGGGGGTCCAAACGCCTCCTGCCGGAGGCTCTACGCGGGGGTCGTGCGGTCCATGGCCCTTTACGGGGCCCCGGTGTGGGCGCGTTCTTTGAAGCGGCGATCTCCGGCAAGGCGGCGAGCCTCTTGGCCGGATTGCCGCCATGGGATCTGGAGGCGATAGTCCTCGCATGCCTGCACGAAGGGCGCGCGGAGGCACTACGCCGGGGGGAAACTCCGCTGCCGTGGCAAATTGTCGCTCAGCGGACAGACCTCCGGCGCGATCTCATGGCGACATGGAGAGAGCGACTGTCGCAACCCCGTGCAGGGCACGCCACAATAGTGGCGATAAGTCCCCTCTTTGAGGAGTGGCTGGAGAGGCGCCACGGCGCCCTCACCTTCCGCCTGACGCAGGTCCTCACCGGACACGGTTGTTTCGGGAGGTTCATGCACCGAATCGGGCGGGAGGAAACGCCCGGGTGTTACCACTGCGAGGATCGGCCGGAGGACACGGTGGAGCACACTGTGGAGCTTTGCCCTGCTTGGGCTGAGCACCGCCGTGTCCTCGTAGCGGCGATTGGCGGCGGCGACCTCTCGCGTCCGGCCCTGGTTCAATCCATGGTCCGGAGCGAGAGGGAATGGGAAGCCGTCGCCTCCTTCTGCGAAGCAGTCATGCTAGCGAAGGAGGTGGTGGAACGTGAGAGGGAGAGAACCTCACGTCACAGCCGCCGCGGGAGACGCCCCGGGCGTCGGGGGGCAACTAGTGGCCCCCGGCCACCGTAGGCGCGGGCCTGTGGACGGTGAGTAATGGGCTAGCTCACCGTCCGTCCATCTTATGACGACAGACCGTGCCGACGGCGCGTTCGTGTTCCACGCGCGCCTCAAGGAGATGTCAGCAAATCGGAAGGGGTCCGAGAGGGCCGATGCCTGCCAGGGCTGCGGGTTGTTCGAAAGAGATACCGTGCCCCTGGAACGCAAAGGGCTAAGAAGGAACATGGATGGGTTTTAGTCAGTCAAGTCTGGCACTCCCTTCCGCTCCGCCCAGAGCGGAAGAAGTCATTTGATGATTTCCCATCCTAATAAAAATAAAAAAAGAACGACTTAACCGATTTAATTCATATATTTTTTTATTGTTTCTAATTCTTTGTAGAAGGTTTTAAGGTAGGTCGTAGGTAAAAGAAAAAGGAGAAAAGAAAGAAGGAAAAGGAGAAAGAAGGTAGGTAGGAGTAGGTAGGTAGGAGTAAGAAGGTAGGAGTAGGGTAGGAGTAGGGTAGGAGTAGGTAGGTAGTAGGTAGTTAGGTGATAGGTAGGTAGGAACAAGTGCATTGCAAGGCAAGCCGGGCTTAGCTAGTATTGTATAAATTCCTGTGAGATATATCGGTGCCTTGCGCGGTTGTAATAACTACAGCACAACTTCGTCGGCGATATTCTCACCCTACGACTGCTTGTACTATACTGAATGCAAGACTGGCGAGCTAGGTTACCTTCAAAAGATCTGGGGGCTTAAAAAGGCTGCCTTCCGAAGAATCATATTAAGATAATGATATGAATCACGTTAACATTCGTAAAATAGTTATTTTTTGACGTGACAACGTCTAATAAATCGATAAACGCCCGGCTGCACGCACGAAAAAGGATGACTCATTGTAACATTACGCTCATTGAAACTTCACGATCGGAGCGAGAGCGCTGCACGAGCGAGCGAAAGACACGATCGGTTTGAGCGTTCGGCTTGCTATTCATAAAAGTATGCAATCATTTCATCAATGTTTTGTTATGACGTTGTCACGTTAAATTATCGTTCGTAAACCGACTTTACAGACAACCAATTTTTTTTGTTGTTACGATAGTTTTTTTTTTGTTATTCTTATTGCATAAGATTCTGTAATATCAAGAACTGAGATAGGGTACTAGTCTTGTAACAAAGGACTATCACCTAGCACAGGAGTGCCCCTAGTACTTTTTGTGACCACTTCCTTGTGTAAAAAAGATTCTGGATATTGAACTGTTGCAGAAAAGTCACGTATTACGGCTACCGTGAAATTCAATCAATTACAATGGTCAATTACATGATGATGATGATGCCATCTAGCCGATTTCGGCCACAGCGACTGCATCCGATGGCTTTCTAGGGTGGAAGGTGTGAAAAGCTTTGGTGTGCTGCTCTTTCATGTGCTCTCAAGTGGCTAGCATATCCAACTTTGGCCGAAAAACTCCGAGCACAAAGCGGGCATGTCAGAAAACCATTGATAATATAGAATAATAATGCCAATTACATCATAGGAAATTTGGCAGCGTCCGGTCACTTGGCACTCGTCTCTATATTTTCAGAATTCTTTGCCAATTCATGTCAGGTGGCCTAGCAATCAAGTGCAATATAACGTTCTATGATAGCTCTGATTACTGTGAAATTTTAAGAAGAGATATTCAGGAACCTTTTTTATTGTTACAAAGCTTATTAAATAATAAGCGGCGGATTATCTTGGTTGGGCTAAAAACTAAATGTGTATCGAGGCAGGCGTTGTAAATGACTGAAACGGAAAGTCCCCCCAATTGCTCACACATCATCATCTGCGTAGCCTTTTCCCAAACTATCTCGGGGTCGGCTTTCAGTCTAACCGGATGCAGCTGAGTACCAGTATTTTACACGAAGCGACTGCCTATCTGACCTGCACAACCCAGTAACTGGGTAGTACTATACCCCTTGGTAAGACTGGATGTCAGATTTTTAGCTTCTGACTACTCGTAACGACTGTCAAAGATCTACAAATGACAGCCGGGATCAACAGCTTAACGTGCTTTCCGTAGCACGGAGGAAACTCGGTATGTAATTGTGGTCAGCCATCCACGGACCAACCTCGGCAAGCACGACTTAACCTTAAAGATCGACCCGTGCGGCTGTTATTATTTAGCCACGAGCTCCTCTCAATACTATATAAATAATAAAAAAATGATCCCAATAGCTCACACGTTTCTATCAAAATCCGAAACAAAATTAAGGAAATGAGTAAGGACCAGACACCTCCGAAACGGAGCAGAGCTGAGAGGAGAGATGTGTTGTAAACCACCAATAGAATTTCGTTTTTACGCTTCTGGTCTCCGCTTAGCTTTAGTCGAAACTGTTGCACAGAGAGTAGAGAAGATAAATTCAAATTCAAAAGTTTATTACTCATCACAGTACATAATAATACATTTCCAGATGTGAAGTGAATGCGCAGTCCACTGTCAAACTGTGCAAAATTTATCATAACAGATACACAATTTCATAAATTCAAATTAATAGTTTAAACAATGACATAAATTCAATATAACTCGTAAGTGTTTAGGCAAGCGGAGACGCGTAGCGTACGGTGAGCGGTGAGCGTTGAGCACTGTGCTATTAGCGGTGCACATCTCCTTGCCCTCTCTGTTTTGCACGTCATCTCCGCACAGCTTCGGAGGAAACACCCTAGCTTTCATGCATCTCCACTCTCTTCCGTTTCACACGAGTCCGCGCCTTAAAATTCGTCTGCTTGCCAACGAAAATTACGCACACAGTATTGTGTGTACTAATTTTTACGCTGATTAAACTTTAAGTTAAGTAATCTTGAACCAGTTTGCTTTGTTTTGCTCAGAAATATTATATTGCTTTGGTTGGTTACACAAACCAACAGTATTTCACATTATTAGTATTGGGTACACCTATGATCTTGAATACAGGTGCGGCAAAGTTCGGCGCGGCGGGAGATTTTAATTAGGAATGTCTACAACTTTCTCGGCGGATGAAAAGTATAATTAACACCACGTCATATAGTGGCTGGCTTTATTTTCAGAATATATTTAGATATTGCTCTGCACACCTTCAAGCCTAGAAGGGATAGGCAGAAGTGTCTGGTAAACCTTTATTTCGGCATAATGTTTAAGCAAGTATGTTTGATCATAAACAAATGAGTGAAACGGAGTGTTTTATGTGGGACAACATGGGAAAATCTTAATCCAAAAGAGATAACGGGAGACTTTCTTAGGAAACATTTTGTTCTAACCATTTTTTTAAATGTTGTTTCGGATACGAATAATTTTATTGTACGGGACCAAAGGCAAAATATTTTCATACACAATGTTAAAAATAAAATATATTTCACCCACTTCAAAAATACAAAGAATTTACCTCGATTTGATGTAAGTACTCGTATTGTCAAAGTCCCGTGCTGTTGGAGTTTGTTAGGCGGTAATATTTCAAAGCTCGCGGAACCTCTGCGTTTGAAATATCCTCAGCAGTAAGACACTGCTGTTGAGAATAGAATAGAATAGAATAATTTTTATTTGCGTAAAAACATGGTACATTTAGGTCTTATAAATAGGGTTGTGAACTTACATGTTTTGCCATAGAATGGCATACAAATAATAGGTCTTTACCTATGAAATTGCCGTATTGCAGTACAGACTTTTTCAAACAAAAAAAAGTTTTGATTGGCTATGAGTTCTAAATTCAAATTAATTTTGTTTTAAAAATATGACATTCTATTTACAAAATCAGTCTTTTGTTTATTGATTAGCGTTGTATTTTCATTACATTTCAACATTTTTCCTCATAATGGATACTTTGAAATTTCGTGCAATTATGGAATATGAGTTCCGTCGTGGCACCAACGCGGCACAAACGACCCGTAACATCAACGACGTTTACGGAGAGAACTGTACAAACGAACGCACAACCCGTTATTGGTTTGCTCGGTTCCGTTCTGGGAATTTTGACTTGAAAAATGAACCTCGTGGTCGTCCGGAAACTTTGGTCAACAATGATGAATTAAAGGTGATTGTTGAAGCTGATGAAACTCAATCTACAGCTGAGCTGGCAGCAGCTTTTGATGTTAGCATTAAAACAATATTGGTCCATTTGCGACAGATTGGCAAGACAAAAAAGCTTGATAGATGGGTGCCCCACGAACTTAACGATCGCCAGCGCAACGTACGCGTCGAGACTTGCCTTGCGCTGCTTAACAGGCACAGAAATGAAGGAATTTTGAACCGAATTGTTACGTGCGACGAAAAATGGATTCTTTTTGACAATCGAAAGCGCTCAGCAAGTTGGTTAGATCCTGGTTCGGTACCAAAGCAATGTGCAAAACGAAAAATGACCCCTAGAAAGGTGATGGTCACAGTTTGGTGGTCTAGTGCTGGTGTGATTCATCATAGCTTTTTACAAAACGGCGAGAGCATTACTGCAGATGTGTACATTGAAGAACTGACCACAATGATGGCGAAACTCGCACGTCTGCAACCAGCTTTGGTCAATCGGTCGTCTCCACTGCTACTTCACGACAACGCGCGGCCCCATACTGCACAACAGACCGTCTCTAAGCTGCATGAGTTGGGTTTGGAAGCTCTCCCTCATCCGCCATACTCACCAGATCTTGCGCCTTCCGACTATTACTTTTTCCAAAATTTGGACAACTTTTTAGCGGGAAAAAAATTCAATTCCCGAGAGGCAGTACAAAACGCCTTTGAAGAGTTTGTTGTCTCCCGTCCAGCTGATTTTTTCAAGAAGGGCATCCATAAACTGCCACAGCGTTGGCAAAGATGCATTGATTGCAGGGGTGATTACTTTGAATAAAAGAAATAAATAAGTTCGAAAAAAAAAAATACTTTAACTTTTTTCGAACAAAACGGCAATTTCATAGGTAAAGACCTAATATTTGAAAATGTTAAACGTGAATTTTAATACGAAACATAAATTTGTTAAAATATTAATACTACAACGCTAGTGCTATATTAGCACTTACAATTTAAGGCTTCGTATCCATTCGAAATCTTTAAACAATTAATATAAACTTAAAAATAAAGCATAAAAAACTAAAAAACGCAGCAACATGAAATATTTTGTAGAGCTCAGTAACCATATCTATCAGCTATTTTTTTTCTAGAAATTCTTTTACACTATAAAAACAATTATCAATGAGCCATTTATACAATTTGGATTTAAAATATTTTAAAGGGAGCTCTCTTAATTCTTTTGGTATGTTGTTAAAGATTTTTATTGCAGTGATTAAACTATTTTTTTGGCATAATGTGCTTTGATGTGCAGGTATTCTTATTCTTGTGGGATCTCGACGAGTGTATTTCGAATGTTATTATACTTAGGTAAACAATTACGTTTGAAACAAATGTTTCGGCGAATTTACCATGATGTAATTGATATCAAAGAAGGTGTATCGTAGAATTTGTGAGCTTCTCGGGATCCATAACCTGTATGTGAGTTTCGAACCTAAACCTAAATCTTCTAACAAAATAGACAGAATTGTGGTAGGAAGTTTCTTTCTCCACTGTTTTTTTTCAGCTAGAACACTGGGAACTGGCAAAGACCCAGCGTTTTGGGGGCACTACTTTTCAGCCACATAAATTTTGTAGTATTTAATTTTTCATTAAACGCCATGTTTTGGCGCCCGAGACATATTTACCGTTTGACATTCCCAATCTTAAAAGACCTACTATACTTATATATCATTAACGAATTCAGTATTCTGGACACTTTGCGCTTTGTGATAAATTTTTGGCAAATCAATGGAATTCACACGCTGGTATTCTTGGTCATAAACTGAACTTAAGTCGGACTAACCACGCCCACATTCCGAAATATTTGTATCATGTGATGTTCAAATATCTTTAATAATTCATCATCATCATCTGCCTAGCCTTTTCCCAAATCTTGGGGTCGGCTTCCAGTCTAACCGGATGCAGCTGAGTAGGTACCAGTATTTTACATGAAGTGACTGCCTATCTGACCTCCACAACCCAGTAACTGGGTAATACGATACGCTTTGGTAAGACTGGATGTCAGACTTCTAGCTTCTGACTACTCGTAAAGACTGTCAAAGATCTACAAATGACAGCCGGGACCAACGGCTTAACGTGCTTTCCGAGGCACGGAGGAAACTCGATATGTAATTATGGTCACCCATCCACAGACCAACCTCGGCAAGCACGGCTTAACCTTAAATATCGACCTGGGCGGCTGTTATTATTTAGCCACGAGCTCTTCCAAATATAAGATCTTTAATAATTATGAAATCATTATTATAATAATTAAAGTTGAGAAAAATCAATTAAGAATCCTACTAATTTCTCAGTAAGTCCTCGTTAGTTATCGACTTGTTGAGAACAAGACATCCTTAGTTACCTGTCAATAACTGTAGTTTGGAAGTTACAAGTTAACGCTAACGAACTTCTGAGTTCGCAACTCGTTGATAGTTGAAATAGAAACACTTGATCGAAATGTTTCCTATTTTAAATGGAATTATTGAGAATTATTGTGAATTTATAGCCCCGTAGCAGTTGTCTGGTCCCAGATGGAGCCAAGGTTCCAATTCCCAGGTTGTTCAAAGTGTTATTGGGTTCTCCACCAGGATTTTCTCATAAGCAACCTGGAGTTTGGAGTGGGGGCTGTTTGATGGCAATGGGCTCGCCCCTACTATACAGGACTCCAAGATAATTGGTAAAATGTAGATGAAGGTTCTAAAGAATGGTACCCTTCTGCCAAACCTTTTTGGGAATCAGGAATGTCTCGATTCCTGTACCTGGAATGGGTTTGGATTTCCAATTTCAATAGTTCCTACCTAATTGTTACCTGAATCAAGATGACTCCTGGGATTGTTCTCTAAGACATGTTCAGAATAATTTATGCATAGAGGTATATTAGGTCAAGGGACAATTGAAGACAATTCAAGGGAGAAATTATACGTCCCATCTCGTAGCGAAAGCACGTTAAGCCGTTTGTCTTGGCTGCCATTAGAAGATATTTGACATACGTAAGAAAGAAAAAGTATTTATTAGTCTCGCGAAAGACAAAAAAAAAATTGTTAAAATTAACAAAAAATCTTAGGTGTTAAATTAACAGACCGTGTTCGAAATACTACATTGCGCTCCAAAACACAAATCATTGACGTGGCTCAAAAGGCTGCCCAACTTAAATGGGACTGGGCAGGACATGTCTGTCGCATGCCGAACGAGCTGTAGGCCCGTAAAGCTCAGGATTGGTGCCCTGAAACAGTGACACGGGGTCGCGGCAGACCACGAAGGAGATGGCGGGACGAACTGGATGTCTTCCTTGATAATTGGAAAGAAGCAGTACAGAATCGTGACCGTTGGAAAGAGCGGAGGGAGGCCTTTGCGCAACAGTGGGACAATACAGGCTAGCTATAATAATATTAACAAAAAAAAACTAAATTGTAAAAATAAAACAAAAACATTAGACAAATTAAACTTGTTTCCTGTTACAGGTTCGTTAAAGGTTGTCAGCGGCCCGAAAGTCTGAGAAACTCACCCAGTCTTACCAAGGGGTATCGTGTTACTCAGTACTAACTGACTTGTGGAGGTCAGATAGGTAGTCGCTCCATGTAAAATACTGGTATTCAGCCGCATCCGGTTAAAATGGAAGCCGGCCCCAACATTGTTGGGAAAAGGCTCGGCAGACGATACGTCCCATCCCACGAATTAACATGCATCAATTTAAATTGTATCGGAAAAACAAAACCTTTTAGAGCATTAATCAGAAAACGTCGAAATAAATTAATTCAATTACGTCTGACAACACCTTCGATTCAATGAACAGCAAACTTCAATAAATACAACATACAGCTTTGACAGTTTCTTACCACCGAGCTTCAAGTTCAATGACCCGTAGGTATGTAGGTACCTATTCATATCGGTACCTATTTTTTGAATCTATCGTCGTGCTATGTACACAAAGTAACTAGGTATCACTTCGGAATTCAAAAATTAAAATATTACATGGGCACAATGCCGACAAAAACGTGCTTGGTTATGGTTGGTCGTTTCCTATGGTGAAGAACCGGCAAGAAACTCTATGGTGGCAAGCAAATCCAACGTTATTGGTGTGTCCATTTGCAAATAAAGCTAGTAACAAAGTAAGCTAGTCTTATATAAACTAATGCCTATTTCCCATGTAGGCAGAAAATATTGAACATCATCTGCTACAATCCTCCTTTTGCCTCGTCTACGTTTTCATCTACTTACCTCATTTACTTATCTCCTCATCATCAGCCTATAATGTTCTCACTGCTGGGTAATAACAGGCCTCCTCTCTATGACACGGAGTGAGTGAATGATAATATGAGAAACAATTTATATATGTGAAACGAAATTCGATGAAACAATTGACTATGAAACAACGCACAACCTAAAATAACATACATCTTTTAAATAGACTGAAGTAGGTAATCGTTAATGTTATGGTTTAATACATTGATTCAACACCGGCCAAATTTGTGTGGAATTTAAATAACATAGTCAAGGGAATTACTCTTACGTGTTGGAGCAATAACAGTTACTTATGTACACCTACGCACAGCGACACATCATCATCTGCCTAGCCTTTTCCTAAACTATCTCGGGGTCGGCTTCCAGTCTTAACCGGATGCAGCTGAGTACCAGTATTTTACATGAAGCGATTACCGCATATTACCTAGTTACAGGTAACTTGGTCATACGATACCCCTTGGTAAGACAGGATGTCAGACTTTTTGGCTTCTGACTACTCGTAACGACTTTCAAAAATCTACAAATGACAGCCGGGACCAACTGCTTAACGTGCTATCCGAGGCACGGAGGAAACTTGGTATGTAATTATGGTCACCCATCCACGGACCAACCTCGGCAAGCTCAGCTTAACCTTAAAGATCGCCCCGTGCGGCTGCTATTATTTAGCCACGAGCTCACACACGGCAACACATCCAGTTAAACATTTCCAGTATTACATGGTTTCGTATCAAGCTACCTGAAACTGTCATATTTTCCCAATCAATCTTGAACCTAATTCTTTAACAATAAAGTTGAAAATCCATTAAAGAAATTTGACAGATTGTTGTAGATTGATGTGCTGGCGTCTGTACATATAAACCTTCCTTTTGAATCATTCTCTCTAGTGATGAAAACCGCATCAAAATCCGTTGCGTAGTTAAAAAGATCTAACCGTACAGACGGCGCGCTGAGGGAAGCGACTTTGTTTTATACTACGTAAAGATTTCAAAGTTATGTGGTAGCACTTGTATTTGGTACTGTACGGTTTATTCATTGTAATGTCAAGTTTTTCTCGAGTTTGTTTGTTTATTTATTTAATATGTTGTTGAGTTTCATTTAGTAATTCATATTATTTAATCTCTATGAGAATAGTATGTGAGTTATCGAGGGTTCAACGACACGGCTGGCACACAGTGGCTGAGCGATTGGCTGCTGCACTGCGGGGCGCCGATTTCCGCACTATTATAGTAAAAAAAAATAAGTTTACCGAGTAGAAAGGCGTTGTAAAAATACAAGAAACACCTTCTGCAATAATTTTTCACTTCTCTAGCTCTTACTTATTATTCCATTCTCCCTGTAAAGAGTATAAGAACAATTAATATTTAACCAACTCTAAGGCAATTCACAAAACCGCATTCCACTAAACCCAATCAACCTATAAAAACACACAATCATGGGAAAATCCTTTCCCAATAAAAACACGGACGTAACCTAACAAACATTGAATATTTCGGCCAAAGCCCGTCTCGGCTAATCTGGTTACGTCACTCGTACACTGACGGCCTACAATCGACAACCAAATATGGCTAATTAACATGCGTTCGTATAAGTATTTTTCGCCGTATCCCAGTAGTTCCATTATGGGACTACTGGGATTTTGTTCTCCCAGTAGTTCCATGGAACTGGCACTCTGTTTATGCAAGATAAAATTAGTCTTATAAGTTCCGGTACAGTTAAATCGCAATTGAATTGACCGCAATATATTAACAGATCTGAGTATATTAGTACAAAAACGTAATTTAGAATGCTTTTATTTTATTAGTAATAATAACAGAAACGTTTCTTAGAATGTTTTTATTTTTAATTTTCTACCTCAACTTATGAGAACTGCGGACGATTCTTGTCCAAGAAATGTGGTACAGTAATTTCTCCACTGAGAAGTTTCATTTGCGAATTTTGTGAAATAAATAATAATACATCAACGTTACAATTTGAGTTGTGTCTTGAAAGCTACTCATATCGCCATGAATAGTGTATAATTCAACAAATAACTTTGACAACCAGTCTTACCAAAGGGTATTACCCAGAACTAATTGGGTTATAGAGGTCACATCGGCAGTCACTCCGTGTAAAATATTGTTATTCAGTTGCATCCGGTTAGACTGGAAGCTGATCCCGACATAGTTGGGAAAAGGCAAGGCAGATAATGACGCTTCTGTATAGAAATTCATTTGGATGCCCCATTAATTAGTGAAAATGGTCACAAAACAAGTGATCACTCAAGGCATTACTAACGACTCATATCTTCCAAGCCACATTATACATTAGATCAGCATTCTCTAATTTCGGTCCACCATACAAATTAAAGTACAACACACAAAATTACGCTTTCGCGTAAAATATTATTTATTTATTAATCGGGGTACAGGGGAAATTAGCCGTGGAACTGGAATAAACGAGTTGTAACCGGAACAAAACGGCTTAAACCGGATTAAATTGGTTTTAAATGTTCCTCTTTGTGAAATGATGATGATGCCGTGCCCACGGGCGCTTGTCGAGTAATGTTTCAGCTTTTATTTTGAATGGAATATTTTGTTTGTATGTATTATAGAACATGCAAGCTCTGTACTTGATTCGTTATTTACAGTATTGTAGTGCAACCAACCTAACTTTAAAAACCTCACGGAAAATTGATCACACATTCCTGATGTGCTGAATTTTTGTAACACAAATTCGAAAAAACTGGCTGACAGCCACAGCGCAGTGATACGGATGGTACTGACAATTGGACACATAACATTGTGATATTATGTTTCCAATTGTCAGTATCATCTCGCCTTATAATCTCCAAAGGGTTAGGCAGAAGTGTACCTAAAATTCCATATTTTAGGTTCAGGCGTTACTTTGCGGAAATCCATGATATTAAATGTTGTGCAAATTATTGTTTTAACTCCACGATACTAAATAAAAATAATTTGGAGGTGTACCCCCGCACTTCAAGAGTTATGTTTCATCATCATCATCATTTCAGCCGAAAGACGTCCACTGCTGGACATAGGCCTCCCCCAACGCCACATTGACATAAGGGGGGTCTTGCCATAATCGCCACGCTTGGCGGGCGGGTTGGCGATCGCAGTACGGTTGTTACAAAAGCACAGAGAACGCTGCTGCCCATTCTCTGGCAAGCCCCTTAGTCGCCTCTTACGACACCCACGGGAAGATATGGGATGGTGCTATTCTTTACGTCCGACACCATACAGAACAAAAGAGTTATATTTAATTTATACATATAAAATAGGACAATACGCAATACATTTAAAAAAGGGAATACGTTTAAAAAAAAATTGGGCGATCCTATACCCATCAACCGGGCACAAATCCAGACTCCATGGCTGAAATATCTTGATGGAAAATCCCAATAACACTTTGCCCGTCCCGGAAATCAAACCCAAGACCCCATGCGCAGCTGCTGCGCTATCAACCACTAGACCAACAAGACAGTCCCAATTGGACACAATATTAAATAAACAAAAAATAAAACTTTTTGACGCGAAAAGCACATCTTATTACAATACACCTACGAAAGGATGTACGAGACCAAGAAACGAAAAAGAAAATACATTTAGTTAATTTGTGTCTCCATGTGAAATATTCTCTGAAATAAAAACCCATTTATTTCACAGCGAAGATAAGATAACGTGAACACAATACTATCAAACGTTTTAGTGAGAAACAGGCCAAGTGAACGTAGTTTGTAAACCATCAGACGATGGTAATTGCTTTCTATTGTACATTTGTACCCGTCTATCTATCTATCATCAACCTTAAATGTGTCAGCCTTTGACAACCTTTGACAACTGTTTGGTACTCCTTGTAATTGGATTCACGTACAATAGATACAGTGACATTCAAAAGTGTTGATATGATCCTAGTTCTAGTATCATAAAAGCGAAAGTTTGTAAGGATGTATGGATGTTTGTTACTGTTTCACGCAAAAACTACTGAGTGGATCTGGATGAAATGTTTAGGCACAGGGATACATTCCAGATTCCAGAATAGGATATATATATTCTGGAATAGCACGTCTATCTATCTATATATTTAAATTAATCCCTATTTCCCTTGGTCACGACATAACTTTAGAACTACTTAAGCGATTTAATTCATCTTTTTTTAACCGTAACTTTGTAGAAAGTTCCTAGGTTGCTAGGTAAGTAGTAGGTAAGTAGTAGGTAAATAGTAGGTAAGTAGTAGGTAAGTAGTAGGTAAGTAGTAGGTAAGTAGTAGGTAAGTAGTAGGTAAGTAGTAGGTAAGTAGTAGGTCAGTAGTAGGTAAGTAGTAGGTAAGTGGTAGGTAAGTAGTAGGTAAGTAGTAGGTCAGTAGTAGGTAAGTAGTAGGTAAGTAGTAGGTAAGTAGTAGGTAAGTAGTAGGTAAGTAGTAGGTCAGTAGTAGGTAAGTAGTAGGTAAGTAGTAGGTAAGTAGTAGGTCAGTTGTAGGTAAGTAGTAGGTCAGTAGTAGGTAAGTAGTAGGTAAGTGGTAGGTAAGTAGTAGGTAAGTAGTAGGTCAGTAGTATGTAAGTAGTAGGTAAGTAGTAGGTAAGTAGTAGGTCAGTAGTAGGTAAGTAGTAGGTAAGTAGTAGGTAAGTAGTAGGTAAGTAGTAGGTCAGTAGTAGGTAAGTAGTAGGTAAGTAGTAGGTCAGTAGTAGGTAAGTAGTAGGTAAGTGGTAGGTAAGTAGTAGGTAAGTAGTAGGTCAGTAGTAGGTAAGTAGTAGGTAAGTAGTAGGTAAGTAGTAGGTAAGTAGTAGGTCAGTAGTAGGTAAGTAGTAGGTAAGTAGTAGGTAAGTAGTAGGTAAGTAGTAGGTCAGTAGTAGGTAAGTAGTAGGTAAGTGGTAGGTAAGTAGTAGGTAAGTAGTAGGTCAGTAGTAGGTAAGTAGATAGTGGAAAAGTAGGTAGGCAGTAGGTAGGTAAGTAATTTTTAGGAACAAGTGCATTGCAACGCATGCCGGGGATCAGTTCGTTCATATTATATACACTTTGGTCTTCCGCTACTCTAATACCTATCCACATTCATACTCAACACTTTCCTCACGACATTTACCTCATTTCTCCAACACATGTCCATACCAAGCCAACCGATTACCACACAGACTTCCTCTTTTATATTTATTTCCTTCGCGAGACACCACACCCTTAGCATTCTCATCTCAGCCACTTTATAACAACACTAAACACACGAAAATTATCATCAAAATTCGCCCATAATAGTACACGACACATAAATTTATTTGTAACAAAAACAAGTTCACACTATTTGTCATCTCCTCCCAAATAACTCTATAATAGTTTCGCGACCCAACACAATCTGGGAAAACATAGTAATAGGATAGAAAAGATATTACTAGAAAGTTATTCTATTCACAATCACGAAGAGTGACTTTCCAATAGTAGGGATGTCGCGATCGCGTTTATATGGCGGCCTGCATGCATTGTGAACAGGATGATATAAAATAAATGGCAAACACAAATTGGCACACATTCCAAGCAGTGTTATCTATACTAAAAAACAATTGCAGTGTCTTTTTGTAATTTTAAATAACAGCTTTTAACAGAATGCATATGAAAGTATATATGGTAATTATAACAAGAAAAAACATTTCTTAAAATATTTGTCTGTCTATTTGTTCCCGCTAATCATCATCTGCCTAGCTTTTTTCCCAAACTATCTTGGGGTCAGCTTCCAGTCTAACCGGATGCAGCCGAGTACCAGTACCTATTTTACATGAAGCGACTGCCTATTTGATTTCCACAACCCAGTAACTGGGTAATACGATACTCCATGGTCAGACAAGATGTCAGACTTTTGGCTTCTGACTACTCTTAACGACTGTCAAAGATCTACAAATGACAGCCGGGGCCAACGACTTAACATGCTTTCCGAAGCACGGAGGAAACTCGGTATGCAATTATGGTCACCCGTCTACGGACCAACCTCGGCAAGCACGGCTTAACCATAAAGATCACCCGGTGCGGCTGTCATTATTTAGCCACGAGCTCCTTCTATTTGTTCCAGCTAGTCTCTGGACGAAATTTGTTGGGCGTTTTACAGGCAGATATTTTTATTTTATAAGAAGTATTTTAGGCTACTTTAATAACTATAAATAAGAACGCGGACGAAGTTCATATAAAAAACAGCTAGTATAAAATGAATAACAAATACGCTCGGAAACCATCATTCCGAGTGTGCATTCAATACAAGCACTGTTATGACGTAATGATACAATGCTCATGACCATGAAAAATTGAGCAATGCTCAACTTTGAAAACTGAAACTGAAAGCAAAACAGATAAAGCTGATAAAATAAATACTTCCTCAGATATCATCATTTTAAGCAGTATTGGCCGTCCTTAACCTGAATCGTATAAATATATCTCAACGACACGTTTTAACAAAGCAATTGTGCGATTGAAATGAACCAAATAATAAAGATTTTGTTACCAAAACGAAGTAAAACGTCTATGAATAGAGTCGCAAAATCTACATAGAAGAAACTCGTGTGTTTGGCCCAAAGTATAATGTAACACGTTTCGCTGCACCCAGACGCCACCCCGCAACCTCGCTCGCGTCGAAAATATATTCATTGACGTCTAATTCACTTCTGTTCCCACTTCCCTTTTTACTCGGCAATGGATTGCGTTCTAATATAACATTGTGTATTTTAGAGTTCGTAGTTTGTCGTAGAGTGTCTACGGCGTAGCTGCTACGAAGTGCTACGCCGATTTCTGTTTGTTGAAACCTTTTCTATGTAGTTGTGAAGTTATTTTAAGAAGTCATAATAAAATATCGTTTATTTTCTAGATAGATTTTAAAATAATGGGCTCTTTTATTGCTGGGAGAGAAAATATTTGATCAAACGTTATATCGCCTTATACCAATATATCCTTAGACCAATATTTTTTTTTCGATTATTTAAATTATTATTGACAACTGTTGAGATAACGTATATTGGTAACTATTATAGCATAAACGGCATTATCTAAACCTTCTTTCCAATATCGAAAATGTTTCTATAAGAGAAAATTGTTTTGTCAATCTGATTTAAATACATACTCCTTTTTAAACATTATAATTACTTTGTTAGTAAAGATTATATAAACGCATACATGATTTGCAAATTTTGATTTTTCAAAATCCAATTCAAATAAGGAAGTAATATTTTATAAAAAATCACGCGGTTGCAGGCAACAGCTAATTTAAATGTACAAGCAACTTACTCCTGCGTTCAAAATCTGTCACTTATTGTAGAAGAAGAACGCAAAGCGAACGAAGAGCACATTAAGCCGTTGGTCCCGGCTGTCATTTGTAGATCTTTGACAGTCGTTACGAGTAGTCAGAAGCCAAAAGTCTGTCATCCAGTCTTACCCATGGGGTATCGTATTACGCAGTTACCTAGTTGTGGAGGTCAGATAGGCAGTCGCTTCATGTAAAATACTGGTACTCAGCAGCATCCGGTTAGACTGGTAGTCGACCCCAAGATAGTTTGCGGAAAGGTTAGGCAGATGATTGTAGAAGAACAACGCAGTCACACATACCCGAAGGAGCTAGTGGTTGAATTATATATATGTCGCAGTCTGATGATTTTATTCCGTTAGACTTGTTCATCATGTGGGCAGAACAAGGGTTTCGTGCAATGAAAACACATACGCACGGTACACGCTTTTATCGAACTAACAAATTACTTGAAATTACTAGGCACCATGAATCGGGTTACAGTTTTGGGACGTCTCGACTCCGCAGCGGTCAGACACCGACTGTCCTACTCGCAGCGAGCCAGAAACATCACGACTCTGTAGTAAGCGCGCTTAGGTGTGGGTAGACTGGTAAGTAGGTCGCTTGACCTTTGGCGCGCTTCCGATTCATAGTCCGTGCTAATGACTAAAATCGACTCCGACATATATAATATAAATTTAATTATTTATTATAATATTTGTTATATTTTATTATTATATATGTTGTTGGATATTGTATTGTAAACTAAAACATCCGCTCGGATCAATCTTCAGGTTAAACCGCGCATGCCACGTCATACATACCGAGTTTACTTCGTGCCTCGGAAAGCACGTTGGGCCGTTTGTCTCAGTTGACATTTTGTTGATCTTTGACAGTCGTTACAGGTACTCGAAAGTATGACCAGTACTAACAAGGGGTATCGTTTTAGCTCCATGTAAGTACTGGTGTTCAGTTGCACCCGGTTGGACTGTAAGCCAACCCCAACATTGTTGGGAAATGGCTAGGCAGATGACGATGAACTCCGCGGTCACACATACATACACGAATTGTGACCTTAAAACTGCGTAAATATACATTTGTAGATTATACGTCAGCAGTGTACGAGTAATTCTCTTTGCCAAGCCATGTGTCACAATTATATCTCCGAAACATAATGTTTGTTGGCATACAACTCGTGTTTCACGGATGCTGCGTTTAATTGGGATTTGTCGACGGCGTGTGTTTAATTTTTAAGGCAATTAGACTAAAATATTATAGACTAACACGCATTTATAATGTGTGATTAATTGTGGGTACGTTTCCAATAATGCCGTTTTTTTACAACTAATGTTGATATGGCTCTAAGGTTTAATGTTTATTTAAAATCTTTAATGTGTTGAGCAATATCTAGGTAGGTACAGTAACGTAACTGTTGAGTGTCAATTGATTTACCCTTTATTTAAAGAAAAGCGTTGCAGAAAGCTTTTACTATTACTTTGAAAAGAACAGACTTCGACTTCTTCCCCATTTTTCAGACAAATCTGCCATCACACAAAAACAACGATTCTTTCTTAAACATCACATTCAAATAGTTTGAGCAGCCGTCTGTGGTTCTATCATTTTACTAGCTAACATGATTTGAGGTTGCTTGGAATATAGACAACCATAAAGTACCCATGCACCACTTCTAGTAAAATCATCACAAGCAATGGTGTGACAGATTAACAACCTGATATTGGAAATTAGTTAGATAATTGTTAATTACTGACTGAATACTCAACTCTTTTGTTGACTGTGTCAAGAGACATTTTTATCAGAGAAATCACCTAAATTGACTGCGCAGTTAACCCATAATCAGAAGTAGAAGGAGACAACACTTTCTCAAGCTGTCTCATCTCATTAAACTTTCATATGGAAGCAAGACATCCGTTCCTCACATCCCAACACGATATCCATCAAGCAAATCGTAGCAATAAATTGTAAGTTTCATACGTAACTGTCAAAGCTTATCCAAGATTAGTGTAACGGCTCAAGGTGTGACTTCCAAACCCTGGCTAACTGCCAGCCGAAGTAAGGAGTTTCCTTTAAATTTATAGCACAACTTCGCTAGAATTTCCTTCACGATTTAGATACGAGTAAGTGCCTACTTACAAGGAAAGGATTATCTGATAAATTACACCTGGGATCCAGTGATTTTTGGGAATGGAATACAATTTGATTCAAGGTTTGGTATATTTTTCTCGTTAGTCGAGCGGTCGTAAGTGGCGACTGCTAAGCAGGAGATCTTGGGTTCGATTACCAGGTTGGACAAAGTGTTATTGGGTTTTCCAACAGGAATTTCTCAGTAGTCAGTTTGGATAGTAGTAGGAGTTTGGATTTGTACCCGGTTAAAGGAAGTAGTCTCCCCCCTATTACTGTTGAGGTCAGTCGGTATGCAAAAACCCTTGACCAAGTGATTACTCTTAACGGTTATTTAGGAAACATCCCTTATAAGGCAGGGCTTAAGGAAATTTCAATGGTATAGTCCCTATACCTACCATTGGAATTTCCTTAAGCCCTCGCAGTCTAAGTCCACGAACTGGATTCCCATACCCTCTTGCTGACAGGAGGCTTGTGTCCCCAAATCAATCAAATTGTGGTTTTCCCATCAGAAATTTCTCAGTAGCTAGCACAGAGTAGGGATTTGTGCCCGGTTGATGGCAATAGTATCGCCCCCTATTACATGGGACTTAAAAGCATAACTGGGGCAATGTGGGTGTACTATTGGGTGCACCTCTGCTTAACCCTTCAGGGAATATTAGGCGTGATGTTATGTTTATGTTATGTTTGGTACTTACATTTATTTTAAGGTGAGATTTTTGGGATCTGGATTCGACCAATGTATGGGTTAATTCCATTATCGTTTTAGTTTATTTTATTGCTAACCATAATAGTAATCTTTTTATATTGAAAGCAACGCAATCATTAAATTCTATGGCACAAAATAACTAGACACAAACCAACCCTTACAGAATACAGCACCTTTTATT
Organism: Cerastis rubricosa; assembly: GCA_949152445.1. NCBI lineage: Eukaryota > Metazoa > Arthropoda > Insecta > Lepidoptera > Noctuidae > Cerastis > Cerastis rubricosa. Next base: position 6,337,013 of record OX424542.1, on the reverse strand, counting down.
GGATTTCCAATTCGGCAATTTGGCTCTCAAAGGAATCAAATTAAGATGTAGCTATTCGGGTTAAGGCGCTGACAGCTTCGGACAATGCCAACTGATAAGTTACTGAAACATGAAATAGGCTGAAGGCTGTCTATGGTTTAGTGAGAGAGTATGGCCACTTTTGGGACGGTATAGGGGACTTCCATTGAAGTAGTTCATTAAACCGTAGTGAAGGTAAAATCTCTACACCCAGTGGCCCCCGGCCACCGTAAGCGCGGGCCTGTGGACGGTGAGTAATGGGCTAGCTCACCGTCCGTCCATCTTATGACGACAGGCCGTGTCGACGGTGCGTTCGTGTTCCATGCGCGCCTCAAAGAGATGTCAGCAAATAGGACGGGGTCCGAGAGCGCCGATGCCTGCCAGGGCTGCGGGACTGTTCGAAAGAGATACCGTGGCCCTGGAACACAAAGGGCTAAGAAGCAACATGGATGGATTTTAGTCAGTACAAGTTTGATACTCCCTTCCGTTCCGCCCTGAGCAAGAGGGGTCATTTGATGTTTTCCATTCGTAAAAAAAAGGTGAAATCTCTGTCACCAGGCTGTATCTCATGAACCGTATTAGTTAGCCAGTTGAAATTTCTACAGATTATGAATTCAGTTGCCGCTTTAACAACAAATACTAAGAAAAGAATAAAATAAATACATAAGGGGGGTCCCAATCTCCCATACAAAAATGTGGTTTTTCTAAATAATGGTACAGACCCCGAGGTTGGTCTGTGGATGGGTGACCCTAATTACAAATCGAGTTTCCTCCGTGCCTCGGAAAGCACGTTAAGCCGTTGGTCCCGGCTGTCATTTGTAGATCTTTGACGGTCGTTACGAGTGTCAGAAGCTAAAAGTCTGACATCCAGTCTTACCAAGGAGTAATCGTATTACCCAGTTACTGGGTTGTGGAGGTCAGATAGGCAGTCGCTTCATGTAAAATACTGGTACTCAGCTGCATCCGGTTAGACTGGAAGCCGACCCCAAGATAGTTTGGGAAAAGGCTAGGCAGATGATGATGATGGTACGGAACCCATCGTGCGCGAGTCCGACTCGCACTTGGCCGGTTTTTTATTTATTTATTAGCCCCTTTTATTCAGATCAATTCTTTGCTCTTATGTGTTGTTAAAGTTTCTCTTAATACAGCATGCTTTACCTTGGGAAAGCCCTTCTCAAGCTGTTTCCATTGTTTTCTATTTGGAGCTACTCTCCTCCAGTAGGGACTATGAGATAAGAATTACAGTGGGCCCTAACTGGAGGAGAGTGGCTCTTCTGCTATTACTTTGCGTTTATTAATAAAGGTACAAAAGTTCACTATGTTAGTCGAACCGTCCAACGATACTATTCTTTTTGCGATGGGTTTGCTCTTGACTCTAGTATAGGTCAGAGATGACAGAGACAAAGTCGACGACGGTACGAGCTTACCCAGAAGAAGCCAGTTCACTCTAACTTTGAAGCGATTAGGATTGTAAGCGTTCGGAAACACAGACGCAGGCAGAGAGTTCCACTCCTTTGCTGTGCGCGTTATTAAAGACGTTTGAAAACGCTTAGTGCGAACTGGAGGAATAGTAATAAGGTAGGGATGGTAACTAGCAGTTCGTCTAGATGTTCGATGGTAGCAGGGGGGCGGTGGGATATTCTTTCATTTTCTTTGGATTGATCAAATTGCAAGTGAAACCTTCATATTTGCAAAAAACACCGCAACTACCACTCAATACAAACCTTGCTTATAACAAAAATCGTGTAACTAAAAACAAAATATCAAACACAATATTTTCCTTAGTACTCAGATCCGCTTGAAAATGTCCATATTTCCCACAAAAGAACCACTTTGTTCGGTAAGCTATTGAAATTGTATTGCGTTTGTTGGACTACATAGTGGGCTGTACTTGATGCGACGGGACAAAAGTCTGTGGCGGTATATAGCCTTGACGCGGACGTGATATTCACTGGAAGCGATGGAAGACGGCCGGGGAATGAGCGTTGTGGCAACGAAATAGGCGATTATAGATAAGCGTGTATACCCGCAGTGCTTCTGATCTAACAGCAAAAGTACGGTAAGGCTAGGAGTGCCATACGTCCGGAATTTTTCGGATATGTCCGGAATGTTAGCTGTGCGGACTGCGGGTTGAATGTAAAATGTGTGAAATAAACAGTTGACAATAAAATAAATCAAAAAAATAAAATTAAACGCCTTGTTGACTTTTCCCGTGATCCAAGGGCTGGCTTTTACTTTGGCCAGAGGCTAAGTATGGCCATACAACGTGGCAATGCCGTCAGTCTCTTAGGCACATTACCAGCTGACAGTATTGAGGAGGAGTTTTTGACGCCCTTTCAAACTTAATTGTTATTTTAGTTATTTAATTAATTAGTTTTACATCGTTGTAATGTATATCCGTATCCCGTCATTAATTGTATTTTAATTATAACACATTATAGCTAGCCTTTATTGTCCTACTGCTGGGCAAAGGCGTCACTCCATTCCTTCCAACGGTAACGATTCTGTGCTAATTCTTTCCAATTTTTTATTAAATTCTAATAAAAAAATCATGGCTAATAGAAAATATATTCAAAAATATCGCGACTTCGCTCACGAGGTTGTCGATATGTGGACTCGGCTATCATTGTGCCGATTCTCGTAACAGCCGAAGGCCTTATGGCCAAGAGCTTCGACGAACATCTGTCGAAGCTCTCACTTGGCAGTTGGATCAAGGGCCTGATTCAGAAGGCAGTACTCCTCGATACGGCCGGCATTGTGAGGAGGTTCCTGTCTCTGCAAGCCTAACACCGATGGTTAGCTTGGACCCTGCTCCCAACAGCGGCGGAAATCAATTTTTTATATTTTTAAATGCCTTTTCCACGTTTTTTTTTTTTTTTGAGAAATATTTAAAAATATATGAATTAAGATATTAAATGAATAAAAGAAATATATTCATAAACTACATTTCTAAGGCCACAGGGCACGCGAGCGTCCCCTCGCTCTCAGTTCGAGATCGCGCCGAGTTCGCTTTGATTAGGCTTCTTTATCTCTGTCTACCCCAACCCCAGTACCCTTCATGGACAAAAGAGTTTGCTGAATTGTCCTGTACAGTCTCACAATATAATATATGACGGTACATATCGCCGGTCTACGAATACGACAAGTAGGTTTGGGGGAAAAAACCATAACTTTAAAAAGAACCTTGCTTTTATTTTTATTAAAAGAAGAAAATTAGGTTTATCTATCAATATTGAACGTGTATACACAGTTGCATGTCTGTGCTATTAACCTTTGAGGAGTTCTCTCGTGAGGAGGCGATCTTGGCATCAGGATCAGGTTATGTTTTGTTTCATATAAATGTACTGTCACTAGAAGCAAAGGTGTGTGCAAAATCTCAGCTCAATCGGATATCAACAAGTGGTCGAAAATGGTTTGCTTTTGCACCGGACAACTTACAAACAAAAAACAGCGCAAGTCAAATAAAAGCTTGTAAAAAATCAAGCTATTATTTACAAATATAGAAAGGAATAGGAGATACTTTTGCAGTGGTACAGAATAAGCTTATTTTTTTTATACGCTCGGTCATATTTCTCCTCTAAATCAATCACGTCTGATCAAATAAAACAACACAAAGCTCATTATTTTGTTAATTTTACGGAGCTCTTTTTGAAATGTTGTTGTTAAAACAAAATAAAGTGACTGCAGCGCATAAAAAAAAAGTCCGTCATCCGAATTTGGTAAAGGGCTTAATTAACTTTTGTCCAAAGCAAAACAATAGCACTTGAAAATTGTACACCGTGCAGTCTCAACAATAACACCAGTGAAAAAGTTCATTCCTGTACCACAATGAATGTTGTAGACAGAAAAGCGCTTTCCGCGGCGATATTTTTCCAGTTAATGTCAATTAAATATTTTATTACTCCTTGAGAAAATAGAGCCTTCACGATGTTCTTTTTTAAATGTCCGATTGATCGGGCTAAGCAGTCGGACCAAGTGTTCACAGCGAAATCAAAGGGATTAAAAACGGGATGAAAGTTTCAAAACAATCCCCAATTATACAGCTTAATAACCACTGTCTAAGTCGTAACCAGCCCTTAGGCGTTTGGTTGGTAATGATAATGATATCAATGTAGGTACCTACCCAAAGGTATCAGAACGTAAGTAACAAATTCAAATAATGTGAATTATGAGCACTGCCGTCACTTATAAACTCTTACTTAGTGTACATCCGTGGTGTACAAATACTCAGATTATCAATTATCTGTGTAACACACAACACCAACTTTGTCGGATTGTTGGTAATCCGACTCATAGTGAACGTGGAACACAGTCGCTACATCACACTTACAGGCTTTGTCATATTAGCTGACAAATTATAATGCTCTTGTGCATTTTTTTTTAGTTAGACAGTTGGTAATCGGGGTGTAAAATACACAGCCAGGCTGTTATTTGTAGATTTTTGGCAGTCATTGCAGGTAGTCAATAGCGCGAAAGTCTTTTTTTATAGATAGGGAATCATCATATGACCCCTCCTGCTCTGGGTGGAGCGGAAGGGAGTGTTAGACTTGTACTGACTAAAACCCACCCCTGACTAAAGGGCTAAGAAGGAATTCTTAGCCCTTTAGTCCCGCAGCCCTGGCAGGCATCGGCCCTCTCGGACCCCTTCCGGTTTTCCCCTAACATCTCCTTGAGGCGCGCGTGGAACACGAACGCGCCGTCGACACGGCCTGTCGTCATAAGACGGACGGACGGTGAGCTAACGCCCGGGGCGTCTCCCGTGGCGGCGTGGACGTAAGTGTCCTCCGGCGATCCTCGCAGTGCTGACACCCGGGCGTTTTCTCCCGCTCGATTCGGTGCAGGAACCTCCCGAAGCAACCGTGTCTAGTGAGAACCTGCGTCTGGCGGAAAGTGAGAGCGCCGTGGGGCCTCTCCAGCCACTTCTTAAAGAGAGGACTTATCGCCACTATCGTAGCGTGCCCTGCACGGGATGGCCCGAAAGTCTGAAAAACAGTCGTGACTTACCAAGGGGTATCGTATTACCCGGTACAACTTGTGGAGGGCAGATGGACTGTCTCTCCATGTAAAATACTGGTATTTCGCTGTCTCCAGTTAGACTAGAAGCCGTCCCCAACATAGTTGGGAAAAGGTTAGGCATCTCTAAAACAATCAGTAACCAAAAACATGTACATCATAAAAACTAAATGTACAATAACCAACAACTCGAAAAGAAGGCCAATAGGTAGACAATATTGTCTAACTATTTTTCTAAATTAGGTACGCACCTTTTTTCTAGCTCATCGCTTAATTTTCGCTCAGCTTTCATAACCCACCCTTGTGTAACGATATTAAGGTCACCTGCTAAGTAAAAAGTCTACGTGCTAATATCAAGTTTATTTAAGTTAATAGGCATTCTGTATCAGACGAGATTGTGACATCATAAGCGAGGTGTTGACGTAGATTGTCCTTGACATTAAACGCCTGCTGTTCAATATTGTAGATTATTGATAGTCCTGCAAATATTATAATTGCGTGAGGATGGTTAAATGCATGGATGTGTTACTCTTTTACGCGAAAACTATTGAACGGATGATGAAGTTTGGCAGTCGGGTGATTTATTTACTTTATTTTTATTTAGTTATTTATAACCTAGATTAACACAGAATACTTTTTATCTCGGTGAAACGATCCCGTGGGGCAGTTACCGAACTCGCGGCGCTGGCCAGCAAGCCGAAGCCGAGCGTGAATATAAATGCCTAACCTTTTTTTTCTCAAGGTGGAGATCTGCAATGGGAATCCTCCGCCCTGGGAAGAGCGAAGTGGTCTGTCAGACACGTACTGGCTAGAACCACCCCTGTGTTCCCTTGAACAGTTCCGTCTGGGTGTAGCGGGATCTAATGCAACGCAGGACTGGTTCCATGCCGGCCCCTATATATCCCTAACCTACACTAACACGTTTTACCCACCTCAGCCACTACATCATCAGACAATAACACCCAATGTCCAGTGTGTGCGTACTTACATTACCGGCTGATCGATCGCTCACTAGAACAAAGATAAGATGATGCCTGCCTGCTACTAGGATACTATGCTGTTGTGGGATGAGTCGAGAGAAACGAATAGCATAGTATACATTGACGGTTTTGTGAAAGCTGTGATAAAGTTGTTTGCTTAGGTTTCACCAGTGTTCACGTCCACTGCCGGATATAGACCTTCGTTAAGCGTCACTAAATAACCCGGTCATGTGGTTTTGGCAACCAGTTCCCAATATTAAACGAAAATTCCCCAATAGAAACATTTTCTGTGCTCGTTTTTTTAGAATGAATGATGTGTCTAGTTGACGCTTCCCGTGACCCTAGGTCTGGCTTTTATCTTTGCCAGAGGCTAAGTGTTGACATACAACGTAGCAACGTGTCAAGTCTCTTGGGTACAGATGCCGTCAAATGTGATGATGAACTGTCAAATTTTCCCAATCAACCTTGAACCTAATTCTTTAACGATAAAGTTGAAAATCTATTTAAGAAATATGATTGTTGTAGCTTGGTGTACTGCCGTCTGTCTGTACATTACCAGCTGACAGCGTTGAGGAAGAGTTTTTTGATGCCTATTTAAAGTTTGTTTTTAGTTTAGTCATTTTATTGTATTTAATCGTTTTAATTGTTATAATGCTCATAGATTCTTTATTAAATAAAGAGATTTTTGTTACAATTAAAAAATAAATATTTTTGGAATGATGATTCAGTACCTATATATTACTAGCTGTCCCGCGCAACTTCGTCTGCGTCACATTTTCCCCGTTTTCACATTATTTTTCATTGCTGCTCCGCTCCTATTGGATGATATATAGCCTATGTCCTTCCCCAGGTTGAAATCTACCTTCTTGCCAAATTTCATTAAGATCCGATCAGCCGTTTAGTCGTGAAAAGGTAACAAACAAACATACAAACAAACAAACAGAGTGACTTTCGCATTTATAATATTAAGTATGGATAAAGTAACACGTCACTTTCTATTAGTCTTAATTTTGCATAATTGATTTTAAAGTTTTATTCCATAATAAAAATGTAAATAAAATTACTATACATATTATTTGTCATTAAGGCCAATAAATAAACGTACCTACAGAAAAACAAACTTTCTGAGCATTCAGAATTAGTCACCAAAACGCGCAACGTATGTCGAATACTTCGCTAAAGTTGCCAAAGGCTTAATGAGCTTAGAAATTGCACTCTTGACATTTGTGATGAAGCCAACATTTCACCTGGATCTCCAAATTATATTCCAGCTAGACATTTGTAATCGCTATCATTGACGTTAATTCATTCGGAGATACATCTGTATTATGTTACTCGTATTATTCTGTGTATAGTGTATTATCATATTATGATATCTAACTGCAACGGGTCCTCTATGTTGTTTCGAACGCCGCTGTTGCGACACACGCTGTTGCGAATTATTTTTCCACTGCCTCACAGGTTCGAAAGCTCATGGCCTCGAATGAAGTAGTCGCGAAAGACGCTGTTTCGAAAAACATTTTCACTGCCTTATACGCTCGAATGCTTGTGATTTCAATTTATCTAAACTAATATTATAAAGAGGAAAGATTTAATTGTTTGTTTGTTTGCATTGAATAGGCACCGAAACTACTAGTAGCCGAGTACTGGTCCGAGCCTTTACTACACAATTAATATAATGTAATGGGGAGGGATCCTGGTGTCCTGAAACCCAGGTCTCGAGCCAAGCTCAGTCTCCTACAATATATGTGTGTCATCATCTGCCTAGCCTTTTCCCAAACTATCTTGGGGTCGGATTCCAGTCTAACCGGATGCAGCTGAGTACCAGTACCTATTTTACATGAAGCGACTGATTCGATAACCCTTCGTGAGACTATATGTCAGACTTTCGGCTTCTGATTTCCGACTAGTAACGGCTGTCAAAGATCTACAAATGACAGCCAGGACCAAGGGCTTAACGTGCTTTCCGAGGCACGGAGGAAACTCGGTATGTAATTATTTATTTATTAAAACTTTATGCACAAGTATAAAAAAACACTGTACAAAGGCGGACTTAATGCCTTGGGCATTTTCTACCAGTCTACCTTAGGGTGATGCAGAGAGAAAACATAGTAGGTGCAGCAAAACAAATGGTAATGTAATATTTACAAATAAAATATAACAATGAATACATAAATAATATACCAATAAATACATAAATACATATACTACTAACAACAATTTAATTATGAGATGAATCTGCCAGCTTCTTGAGTAAGTGTTCGCGAGCTTTAACTTTAAATGTGAACCGACTGTTGGCCAACCTGACGTTCAGAGGGAGCGCATTCCAAAGGAAGACAGCCTGGACAAAGAAGGAAGATTTGAGAAAACCAGAGCGGTGAGAAGGACAACGTAGAAGACGATTATTGGAAGAACGAAGATTCTTACTGTGCGCAGAGCATAAATATTGAAAATGAGTAGTCACATAAGAAGGAGAAGTAGGCTTATTAAGAAACGAAAATAGGGTAGTCAAAGCTCTCAACGCTCTGCGCTGTCGGATGGGCAACCATTTTAAAAGTGACCGATGTGCGGAGACATGGTCATACTTACGAAGATTAAAAACGAATCGAATGCAGTTATTAAGAAGTCGGTCAAGTTTATTGAGGAGATCTGCATTCAGGTCGTAGTAGCACACATCACCGTAGTCAATTATGGGGAAGATTAGGGACTGTACAAGCATTACCTTGATGTGTGATGGTAGAATATTTTTTAGCCGATAGAGCGACCGCAACGTTCCAGTGACTCTCTTGCTCACCATCGCGACCTGCTTACGCCAGTCAAGGCAAGTGTCGACATACAAACCCAGATCCTTGACGTCAGAGCTAAACGGAATGACTGTTCCGTCAAAGGCAACCGGTGGCACCGTTAAGCCATTCAGCCTTCTCAGGCTATGGGGACTCCCTACAATAATAGCCTGGCACTTTGTTGGGTTAACCGCCACCCCGAAACGATCAGACCAGCTTTTGACAGAACCTAAATCCCGGTTTACCTTCTCGATCGCATCGGACAAGCTGTCAACACTTGCCTGACAGTAGAGCTGTAAGTCGTCAGCGTAAAGATGATACACACACTGAAGCTGGGTAGTTATGAGATCTATAAAAATAGAGAACAAAAGTGGAGATAAAATACCGCCTTGAGGGACGCCAGCATCAAGATCACACCAGCTGGAGTTAGAGTCACTAACAAGAACTGACTGCTGACGTCCCTGAAGGTAGGAAGAAAACCATTCCAATACCTCCGGAGAGACCATGAGATAGGAGAGGATGGATAAAAGGACTTCGTGACTGACGGTATTAAAAGCATTGGAAAAATCGATTAACACCAAAACCGAAACTTTAGTGTCTTCCATTCCCCGCCTTATATCGTCAGTCACTTTAAGAAGGGCTGATACGGTACTGTGGCCGGGCCTGAACCCGGATTGCAATGGGCTGATAAGGGAGTTGTGGTGGATGAAGTGGGAAAATTGCTTGTGAACACAGGCCTCAAGTACTTTAGATAAAAAGGGAAGGATGGAAATAGGTCGAAAGTGGCTGAGAAGAGTGGGGTTAGGAATTTTAGGGAGTGGGCGAACATGGGCTTTCCGCCATAAAGAAGGGAAAACACCAGAGTAAAGGGAGAAGTTAACGACATGGCATATTGCAGGAAGGAGCTGATCAAGAGCCGTCACAATCATGTGACAACTGATGTTATCACAGCCCACGGCTTTGGACTTAATGGACAGGATTATCTTCTTGATCTCTCCGGGATCGACTGGGGTGAAGACAAATGGAGAAATATTGGGTCGCGTCAGACCAGCAAGATATTGAATGGTTTGACATTTGGTAAGACTATCAAGAGTAGGGACAGTGGAGAAATGGCGATTTAGATCGTCCAAACCAAATGCCTTAGGAAAGTCTGAATGCCGCGATCTGCCGATACCTAGAGTTCCAAGGAATTTCCAAATATCAGCAGAAGAAGCAGAAGTGATATTATCAAAAATGTGGCGGCGTTTAGCGTTGCGTATCATCTGATTACAACGATTGCGAGCAGTTTTGAAAAGGGTCCAATTGTCCTCGGACCGATCCTTTTTAAATTTCCGGAACGCGTGATCCCTACGTCGCATTGCCATCCGAACTCCATTATTCATCCATGGCGCAGGTGGACGCTTCAGCTTGACTTTCCTGACAGGAGCGTGGGTGTCATACAACTTGCCTACAACCGAATTCAGATAATTTACTTTTGCATCAACTGATGTGGCTTCCTCCAGGGGCGTCCAGTCAATATTCGAAGCATCCTCAATAAGTTTTCCTGTATTCATCCGCGCAAAGGCACGCCTGTACTGAAACGTAGGTTTGGGTTTAGGAGGTTTAAGGACATAAGACAGGAAAATAAGGTCGTGATGGGAAAAGCCAGGAGCGACATGTTGACCATGTGAGGAGACTAGGGAAGGATTAGATGTGAGAATCAAGTCGAGCCAAGTATCATCCCCGACAGTGTTATGATGCGTTGGTTGGAGAGGCAACACATGCAGACTAGCTGACTCGACCAGATGTAGGAGTTTACGAGTTCGAGGGGAGTTCTGGGCAAGGAGATTGGTGTTGAAATCCCCCATGACAATGTGATGTGCATACTCCGAACCTAATGATTCTAGGACCGATTCGAATTCGATGAAGTAATCAAGGGACGGGGGACAATACACAACTCCAAGAACAGTTTTAGCTCCTTTGATACAAACTTCTAAAAAAAGAAATTCAGCCAAATTATTAGAGGAACAAGTAGCGAGAATTTTATAAGAAAAATCAGCGCGAAGGTAAATTGCAACACCACCCCCTCTCTTACCGATTCGATCGTTCCGTAGAAGAACGAATCCTGGGAGAAAGTAAGTGGTTGATGAAAGCTCAGGTTTAAGCCATGTCTCTGAAATCAAGACGGCATGGACGTTATTGTTCGTAAATGTATCGTAAAGCTCGTTGTAGTGGCTGGGTATGCTCTGGGCATTGATGTGACAAATATTAAACAGTCGGTTAACACCTTGGTCAAAGCTTTGACGTAAAATATCACCAAGGGTGTCTGTAACGGAACAAAAACTATCATCAGAAGTGGCAGTAGATTCGTTAGCTGAGAAAAACGATTCATTATCAAATAAAGTTGTCATAGATATAAATAAAAAATAAAAAGAAATAGTTATAAAATTAAATTAACTATAAAAAAAAAAAACTACACGCAAAACAAGTACGGCGGTTGCATCTCTGCACCACCCGCCAGCTAACATCATCATTATAAAACACAGTGATCAACCAAGTTATGACAATGAGACACAATTAAATAGAAATAAGAAAAACAAACGCTTAATAAATACAAAGTTGTAAGTACAGAAAAGCAATATTATTGCATTCGGAACGCACCTTACGCCCTCAACAAAACATCTAATTTTCGTGAACGTATCCGATCCTTGAAAATGTGATGTCAGATTTGACAGACATGACAATTTGGCATTAGCAACATGACATGTATTGGAAACAAATAAAAACCACTATAAAAACAATGTTGTTGAGGGTAAAACTAAAACTATTATACGCGAGACATGTAAAGATATATCTCAGAGACGTGTGAGAAAGAAAGAATAACAACACAGTAACTAACAATGATTACGAGCCAAAAGTAATTAAAGATTATCATTACCAAACAGCGAAAGATAGTAAGTTCTATGGTAAGTAGATCCTACGCAACGTCGGTATTTATTTCGTGAATGTTCTAAGATATACAAAAGTTTTATTACCTAACGAGTCTTGTTTTTCAGGCTATCTCCAGAAGTTTGCACCTTGGGATACTTCAGTAGCAGTGGACTCAATTCCTCAAACGATGTTACCTTATGTTTACTTCCATCGGGGACTTTAATTACGATGACACCGTCCTGAGTCCAGCATGACCGCATGGAAAAGTGAAGCCTCGCCTTCCCAAAGATGGATTGTCGGGTCTTGGTCAAGAATTCCTTGACGGAAACAGATGAACCCTTAAGACCTGTCTTCGCTCTCCATACAGCAGACCTATCATCATAGGTTAAGAATTTGACTAAAATAGGCCTGTGGTGATCCTTGTTGGCTGCACCAAGTCTGTGGCAGACCTTTATGGAGGATGCGGTAACTGATTTAAGGCCCAGCTTCTTGTTAATTAAATCCAGGATCACTGTGCTGCTGACCTCTCCATCAACCTCTGCTATGCCCTGAAAGATCAGCGCCTTCCGACGATGCCTGGTCTCCAATCCGTCAACCTGTCTAGCACACTCGCTGATCTGTCTCCTAAGCAGACTTAGCATGCTGAAGATTAGCTCCCTGAAGGTCCGAAACTCCTCAGCTACCCTCGCTACAGTATCTTTGGCTGGTCCTGCGCACTGAATTTGCGCCTCCAGTTCACTCATCTTCCGGACAAAACTATCCTCGAGGCTTTTCTGTGCCGATACGATCTCATCAAGTTGTGACATGGTGTTCTTGTGACCAGTGACAGTGAAAAAACGGTAAATGTGAAGTGATGTGCTGGCAGGTGGTGGAAAGTTATAGCTTTAGTCACATGAATGTGCTACAAACGTAAGTACTCGCTGTGCATAGGTTATACTCTGATATTTTATGAAAAATTGGTGAATAAACTGTTTATTTCTAATTAAAATATTAAATCAAAATTGGAGATACGTCTGTCTTTTTTTTACACCTACCCGCGAAAAAAATAAAAGTAATTATGGTCCCCCATCCACGGACCAACCTCGGCAAGCACGGCCTAACCTCGGCAAGCACGGCCTAACCTTAAAGATCGACTACTAAATCCTCGATCGTCGATCCTCGAGCTACAATATAAATATGTATACTTACCTGTATTATGTATCTTTACATAATACGTATCGATGTTACAACATTATAACATCTGCATATTGTGGTAAGAAATAAAATCTGACGTTACGTTACGCACGTTTAACTTGATTCCCAAATAGACTAAATATCTATTAATATCGCCCCCTTATCAAATATCCTCCGACATTTGACATTATTCGTCGAATTCTTAACAATGCATCCATAGGTATCACAAACACAGTATTGTTTAGGAGACGCACCGCAAATTCCATTACGTGTTAAAAGCTCCCAAATTGAATTCGTAAGGCTCTGTATTTGTGTGATCGAACGTTCGGCGACGTCTGCAAACAATGTGCCTATAGACACGCTCGACTTTAACCATCCACGCTTTGTCACTTATTCAGTAATGGCACCTGAAAATTGGTTTAACGTTAAATATATAGGATAGGCCAGTACTGGGTTGTGGAGAAAGTCGCTCCATGTAAAATACTGAGCTCAAAAGCTTCGGACACAAAAAGTAGCTTAGTGGTGTGATCGTCGGACTGCCAAGTCGTATTTCTCCAAAATATTTTATTTTACATAGGCCTACATGGTTAAAAAACGTTGACAAAATGTGCACGGTTCGGGTTTGTCGTTTCCTATGGAGAACCGGCAAGAAACTCCATGGTTACTCTTTAAAAATCATTTGCTTTTACAAAATTTGTATGTTACAGCGTTAGTGCTTAAGTATGGGAGGACAGCGTTGACCCGAAAATATGTCGTTGCTGACTACACAACGTAAACAAGATAAAAAGTTAACAAACATCTAGGAATCCACAAGGCCTACAATGTCTACACATTCACAAACAATGGGTAATTAAAGAAGAATCTATTCCAAAATGAGATTAAAGAAAATATTGTAAGAAGACTAAATTAAACAATTGCCACAAATGTTGTCTTGAGTGCTGTGTGTATTGTGAAGAAAGGTGCAATGATTTGAAAATTATTGTAAAACATCTGATTTAAAAGAATAGACAAATTAAAATTGAGAACAGACAACAAAATAAAAATAAGATTGAGATAGACATCCACACATTTGTGCCGTTTATGAGCCACCAGGGAAACCGCATCAGCAGAAAGAACTAGAGCCAAACTTCTTGGTCTTCTAAGTATTCCTTAATTTTGAAAAGCCAAATCAGAAGCCCCTGGCTGGCATAAAAACTTTGATACCAGGTTATGCATTAACCATACAAAAGAAAGATCCAATTCTCATTTATCTCAGCATTTATCTGATGCTGTCCCTAGGAAAAGACGTGATTATTTCACACTGAGTGGTCACAGAGCGCTACAACAACTCTAATGCGTAAGAGGATATTTTGCATGGCTCCGAGTGCTCCGACCATTTTTATTAAATAGCCCAAATCATGGAAAACATTAAATAATCTGCTCTTTAAAGAGTTAACTAACTGAAAGAGCATATTACAATATAGCAGAGTTTATGAAAGAGGGCAATTTTCTTCGTTTTGAGGTGACAATGTTGTATTTTTGACATATTCAAATTATTGTATTTTTCTATTGTATTTTTTGGATGTAATTTGATATTGAAATTTTTAAAGACAAAAAATCATATTTTCACGAACCAATTTATGGCTCATGAATACTAATTTAATGACTTCATTGTCATTGAATTGTATCAAAAAAGTTTGCTTAATGAATTGTAATTATAGCTAATCTTTCATAAATAATGATGAAATGTAATTTTGATGAATATTATCATGGTTTATGCACCATCTCTTCTCACCAATTTGTACGCCACAGTATGCGGCTGAACAAGTTAGAACTTTTCTGTATCCCCTTATTATCTTGCATGTACACCATGTTTAAATACATAAATAAAATTTACTTACTTAAAGAAAGATCAGCGTCCGACTAGACAATGCAGATGGTAATAACTTGATTAAAGAATATTATTTTTTGTCAGACAACTTTTTATTCACTCGTATTTCGATATTGCATTCCCTAAATACGAAATATAGAGTCAAGACTGTACAAAATGTTTTCAAATATGAGCGAATCATTAAAAAGTCATAATTTAAGTAACATTGTGTTCTCATTACTAGTTGCCATACCAACCACCTTCCACGAAACATTACAAAATGTAAATCACTAATCTGCTTACAAGAGATTTAAATTTGTAATTAATTATACTTATGTATACATACAGTCTAGTATAACGTGGAAAATCACGATGACAAAGGAGAATATTAACTTTGAGGTACCGCTTGCTAATTTTAATAAACGTACCTACGGATTTTAATTAGTTCTCAAATCTTGTAGTACCTACATACCTTTACATATAATTAATGATTCGCAAAACATGTACAGACACCTTGATGGTATTTGTTGCCATATGTTATAGCGTATATTAACGAGGTACGCAAAGCATACAGCAATAAGAACACTTAGCAAAATGCAAAAGTGGAAATAACGGTATCTAATACTGTTTTAATGTATTGAAAGTGGTGAGCAAGGTAACTAGGGCAAGTGCGAAGCAAGCAATCATAGCTGAACGGAAAATAAATAATTAGGACCAGACAAATCTGTCTACCCTCTTTCTTTGTCTTTTGCTACCCGAACCACTGGTACTCATTACTCTCACACATATATGATAAAAATAAAAAAATTGAATTTTTTGATTTTCCTTTTTCTAATTTACAGATTAGTTTATGTAAGCGAAAAGTTACAAAATAAAGGCACCATCAATCATAAAGAATGCCAAACTCAATTTCAAACTGTTTTTGTTCAGATTTATAGCGATAAAAAGTAGTGACCGCGAGCATAGAAAAACTTTGTTAAAGGGTTCTAACTCTATCACGAGTGGGCTGAGGTCAAAACAAAAGTTGTTACCTCGTACATCCTGTTTCCTACGGTACTTGTATTAGGGCTGGCAAAATATGTAAAAAGCCATACGTTTTTAAACTGACATGGTCACTAACACTATCAATAAGTATATATAACACTAGTAACAGGATATTTATCAT
Source organism: Cerastis rubricosa (assembly GCA_949152445.1). Classification (NCBI taxonomy): domain Eukaryota; kingdom Metazoa; phylum Arthropoda; class Insecta; order Lepidoptera; family Noctuidae; genus Cerastis; species Cerastis rubricosa. The sequence continues at coordinate 6,321,122 of OX424542.1, read as the reverse complement.
GTTTATTATTGGTTTTGAGTTCCCAATATTTCGGCGCTGTTAGCTCAACATCTCCTTGAATCAGTATCGAACCACTGGATTGAGTTACATAACCCTCAGGTCATTTCGACAGAACGCCACTATGTACCTACCAAGACTTGTTAGAGAAGCTATTGAAATTACTAAATATAAGAACTTCAATCAGGAGGATGGGTTTCAACTGTCAAGAACCTGGAATCCAGTGGTTCAACTGTGTAAAAACCGAAACAGTGCCGTAAAAAGTTCGCGAGTGGACACAGTGAGTTTCGTGTGTCGGGAACAGAATCGAGTTGTGAGTGGCAGTTGTAGTGGTACGGCGTGCAAAAAACGAATAAGAAAGAGGGTAGACCGATTTGTCTGCTTATAAACATCTACCCGCAATAACTTCAGTTTATCCGTCATCATGGCGTTTGCAACAGCGCCGAAATATCGGGAACTCAAAACAAATAATAAACATGGTAAATATCCTGTTACCAGTGTTATTGATTATGTAAAATGTAAAATATAGTCCTTCCATAGTTATCACGTAGGTCCATAGGTTTCCTATACACATTAATCAGATTAACTAAACTATCAAGTCAAGGAGGAGCTCGTGGCTAAATAATAACAGCCGCACAGGTCGATCTACTAGCTTAAAGCCGTGCTTGCCGAGGTTGGTCCGTCGTTGAGTGACCATCTTTACATAGGTACCGAGTTTCCTCCGTGCCTCGGAAAGCACGTTAGGCCGTTGATCCCGGCTGTTATTTGTAGACCTTTGACAGTTGTTATGAGTAGTCAGTAGCCGAAACTCTGACATCCAGCCTTACCAAGGGGTATCGTTTTACCCAGTTACTGGGTTGTTGAGGTCAGGTAGGTAGTCGCTTAATGTAAAATACTGATACTCAGCTGCATCCGGTTAGACTGGAAGCCGACCCAACAATGTTTGGGAAAAAGGCAAGGCATATGATTATGACAAAACTATCAAGTCACTTATTTACTGAAGGTTTCTCTAGTTACTCATAGTAAAAAAGTAAAATTTTTGTTCAATATAGTCTCCCTTTATTTCAATCCATTTTTGTTTGGATATTAATCCTTAACTTTTTAGTGGAAGCCGGCTACTTTTGGATCTTACCGTGTATTTCACGTCTTATTTTGAGTCACTGTCAAATCACAATGATCCCTAGATTTTTTGTTGGAATAATGTTCATATTGGTAAAGGACTGGTCCTACTGCAATTAAATAATGTCGTCAATTTGAATCAAATTTGACAACTGTCAATCTGACAGTATTTCTTTAAAACGAGGTATTGAAAATTGACAGTCCACCAATGAGGATGTCCTTAATTTCGATATAAAGATCCTGATCTTATTTCTGGATGATGCATTCCGTAAAATCATGAAAAAGTATGTGACTGTGTAAGAAGTGTTAATAAAGAAGAGGAAAATATACTAAATCACTAGCGTCAATTTACATTTCTGTTGTTGTTGAGAACGTTTACACCTTACGACATTTCATACAAACTTTCAAGTCCTTATTTTTAAAAATGACTGAACCGATTTTATTGAAACTTCATACGCATAAGGAGGATACGTAGCTAAAAACATTTTCGAAAAATAGTGTTACAGTTAAATTAGACCGATTATAAATTATCTATAGAAACAGAAATTAACTTTTTTTTTAAAAGACATTTTGAAATGTTTTTTAGTAACTTTTTAGACCTATTCAGTCATTTCGGAAAATAAGGACTTGCAAGTTTGTTTGAAATGCCGTAAGGTGTAAACACTGTTAAAAACGTCTTAGCCCCAGCCCTACAGTTTGATGTAATCGATGTACACTAACTAAATGATAGCCAACTAGTTGTTTCGTTATAATTCGTCATTGTCACTTCACACTCGAGGACAGGAGGAAACACAGGCACTCTGGCCCAGTTTGCGATCGAACGCAGTTTGATAACACTGTTCACTGAACTACTTGATGGTATCGATAGAGAATCTACAATGGAGTGGTTCGAACTGATATTGAAGGATTTGATGAACAGAGTAGGCACAGACAGCGTTATTAAGAAGTTACCCCCCTGGCATACTCGGCCGGACTGTAAAGGGGTTAGCAGATACTGACGCTGTCTGTACCACAATTTTTAACACATTGTTTTTTTGTGTTAAGTATGTCGTAGTTGTACAATACGGTTCTGTAACGGTCGGACGTAAAGAATAGCACCATCCCATATCTTCCCGTGGGTGTCATAAGAGGTGACTAAGGGACTTGCCAGAGAATGGGCAGCAGCGTTCTCTGTGCTTTTGTAACAACCGTACTGTGATCGCCAACCCGCCTGCCAAGCGTGGCGATTATGGCAAATCCCCCCATGTTATGTCAATGTGGCGACACTTGGGGGAAGCCTATGTCCAGCAGTGGACGTTAAAAGGGCTGAAATGAGGTATGATGAGTTGTTCAATAAAGAATAGTTGTAGTAGTATCTCTTCTATTACATAACATAACATCACGCTTGTAACCCCCGAAGGGTTAGGCAGAGGTGTACCCATTAGTACACCGACATTTCGCCAGTTATTTTTAAGTCCCTTGTGATAGGGGGTTAGTCTATTACCATCAACCGGGCACAAATCTGGACTCCATTGCTGTTACTGAGTATTACTGTCGGAAAAACGCTACAACACTTTACCCGACCTGGGAATGGTACATACATAGCACGAAAGAATTCATGCCCAGCGGTTGCACTTTTGACCACTGGACCAACGAGACCATTACTCTGGGTATTTATGAGAGAGAGTCATGTTGCCTTAAAAATGTTGCTGTGTTTAAAATGCCCACATAAAAAGGTTCAACTCGGCAAATATCAAATTAATACAAACAGAAAAAGTATAAAAAAAAAGAAAATCACATAACTTTAAGATAGAGGCAAAGGTTTACAAAAAAACGATTGAGCGATACCAACTAATATGTACTCTGTGGCGATACACATGGCGTACCATTTTATTCCAGAATGATACAACAGTCGCTTCAAGACTTCCTGTTAACTTGTATTTTCTCACCTACATTGTTTATTAAAATTCTCAGATTCGTTCTCATTTCAAACTTTTGCAGTTCAAAGATTAAAAAATGGCCAACTGCAAGCCCGACTAGCACATGAAATTGAGGAAAAACGCCGAAGAAAAACGTTTCTTGTATGGTGTATATTTATAAATGTTGTTATTAAAAAAAAAATTACATGTTATTGTCAGATTGTTGTTTTCATCAGGGCGGTGAAAAATAACGACACCCAAAAATCGGCCATAGCTCAACATCTGCTTGAATCAGGATCGAACCACTGGATTGAGTTACATAACCCTCAGGTCATCTCGACAGAACGCCACTATATACCCAGACTGGTTAGAGAAGCTATTGAAATTACTAAATATAGGAACTTCAATCGGGAGGATGGGTTTCAACTGTCAAGAGCCTGGAATCCAGTGGTTAAACTGTGTAAAAACCGAAAGAGTGCCGTAAAAAGTTCGCGAGTGGACACAGTGAGTTTCGTGTGTCGGGAACAGAATCGAGTTGTGAGTGACAGTGGTAGTGGTACGGCGCGCAAAAAACGAACAAGAAAGAGGGTAGACCGTTTTGTCTGCTCATAAACATCCACCCGCAATAACTTCAGTTTATCCGTGATCATGGCGTTTGCAACAGCGCCGAAATATCGGGAACTCATAACAAATAATAAACATGGTAAATATCCCGTTACAAGTGTTGTTGATAGATTGTATGTTGATTATAATATGATTCGTGACCATAAAAATATGGCCTAACAAAGTTCTAATCATTAAAATCAACAATACAACCTAAAACCAGGTTGTAATCGTGTATGCCAAATTTCATCCACATCGGTTCCGTAGTTTTTGCATCAAAAAGTAACAAACACTCAACCTCTCCAATCCTCACCTCACAAACTTGCACATTTTTAATAGTAAAAGAACAGAGACAGTCATAAGCATACCGGCAGAAGCGAAAACTCAAAACGATGGACTCGCTGTGTTCGTTTTTTGAGTGTTTAAATCAATTAGGCCTCTATTCTACGCATCGCTACGTAACGAGCACGAGCATGTCGAGCTCATCGGTGACGCGAACCCAAAGATATTTCGCCTAACAAAAATCGCTAAATGAAGCTGAAGAAGTTTTCACTTAAAAAATATAGTATCACAAGATTACAGTTAAAGTTTACAGAGGCCACTATAATCGGCATTGCCAAACCAGGCAAACCAAAGCCGAGCGGAGCCGTCGAGCTACGGGCCTATCAGTCTCCTTAATGCACTCGGCAAAATCTACGAGAGACTTATTTATAAGCGACTCAAAGATTATGCCGAAGCTAAGAGTCTCATTCCCAACGAGCAGTTCGGCTTCAGGACCGAACACTCGTGCATCCAACAAGTACACCGTATCGTAGAACACTTGAGCGCTGGCTTTCAGCGCGAAGCGATGACGGGAGAACTCTTCTTCGTTATAGCGAAAGCGTTCGACAAAGTCTGGCACAACGGCTTATTATATAAGCTATACCAATTGGGAGTGCCAGACCGTCTCGTGCTCGCTTTCTGTCGAATCGTACTTTCCGCTACCGAATCGGGGACGCTGTGTCCTCTCCTCACCCCATACGAGCCGGAGTCCCTCAAGGCTCTGTCGTATCCCCACTCGCCTTCACACTGTACACCAGTGACATCCCTAAGAGCAATAGAGCTCAGTTAGCCCTATTTGCCGATGATACGGCCATCTACTATACTGGTTACAGTCAAGATAGCATCTCTGGCACTCTGCAGTCCGCAGCCAACGTCCTAGGCGCTTGGTTCAGGAAGTGGAGAATCGAGGTTAACCCCGATAAGAGCCAGGCGGTTTTGTTCTTAGAAACGCGTCGTAACCGTCCCCCCCCCCCCCCGCCTGATCACTATGTACGGCAAGCCTATCCCTTGGGAGAAGCAAGCCAAGTACCTAGGAGTCACACTCGACCGTCACTTGACCTTCGCGTCACATATCAAAGCGGCCCGTAACCGGGCTGGCTTTGCTATGGGTAGGCTCCATTCCATGCTGACGGCTAAGAGCAAGTTGTCACTTAAGTGCATATTGCGACTCTATACCGCAGTAATACGTCCCATTATGACTTAGGCTTGTGTCGTGTTCGCACACACAAAGCCTCGTCACATTCATAGGATGCAGACATTGCAGAACCGTTTCCTACGTAAAATCACGGGCGCCCCCTGGTTTGTCCGTAACGACAACCTTCACCTTGACCTCAAAATCCCGACCATACTTCAGTTCATGAAACGTCTTTCCAAGGGTTTCTTTGACTCAGCGGTCAAGCACCGTAACCCCCTAATCGCATCGGCCGCCCGATACGTACCATCGCGTATTAGTAGGATTCACCGTCCTCAGCATACCCTAGTCACTCCCGATGACCCTATTACCCTTCTTCAAGAGAGCAGTAGGGAAACCAGTACGTTAAAACGAAAACACAGACACAAACCGCCGTCTTTCCGGCCTCGCCGCCGAGGCCCGTCGTAACGTCCAAGTTCAATATTTCAAACCGCACAGGCGATTTATGACATACGACGCTATTAGGGACTTAGCCTTGGATCTTTTAATTGTAATCTAGAGCCAGGGAATATTTTATAAATAAACCTTTGTTATTGTTTATTTTTGATGAAATAAACTAGATGACTAGTAAATGGAAGCAAGAGAAAAACGTTGTTTGCAGAGAAAATTTTATTTCAAGTGAAGGACATGACACAAGTCATCTATTAAAAAGAAAACATGTTCGAATAAATGTTGTCGTAAACTAAAAAGTTTCACATTTATATTACGCGTTTAGTTTATCTCCTCACACATTACCCCCTTACAAGTTGGAATTCTATTATAATTTCAACAACAAAACAGACGGCATTCATTTAAAGATTAAAGACGCACCTAGATTCTTAATTAATCGGTAGTTCGGCAATTAGCAAGTTGAGGGAGGCACAAGGATTCACTAGTTTACATTACGAAGTGCCAACATGGTTTAGGCGGTCCCTGAATTACACAGATTCAAAACGTGGACGCTGGACGCTCAACATGTTGGCTGAGATTTAATTTAGTTTTTCCGTGTTTAAATTGCGGTTTCTTTTTTAACTAATAAAATCTAGTAGGTTCCCAGACAGTCAATTTTGTTCGTAGGTAAAAAATATAATAAGAAAACCGGAAAGTGCGAATCGGACTCGCCCACCGAGGGTTCGTACAAATTTGTATTTGGGAAAGAATATATTTTTTACACACTGCGCCCCGCGGTTCCACACGCGCAGACCGAGAAAAAAAAATCATCAAAATCCATTCAGTCGTTTTTGCGTGAAAGAGTAACAAACATCCATACATCCATCCATCCAGACTTACAAACTTTCGCGTTTATAATATTAGAAGAATCACGGAGAAAATGACAATTGAAATTTAACAACTGCATGGTGATGAAAATTGAAAGAATTGTAATGAACTAGGGCGCGAGGGTAATGATGACATAAGTCGGGATGGCAATGAAATACCTTAAAACAGTTCCGAAATAGGTTAGGATGGTAATGAACCGTATAAGATCGTAATTTAAAGTAGCTAAATAAAACAATATAATTTCAATAATCACAGTCTTATAATTCAATTCAGACTTTCATTTCAATTCAGTCTTAAAAAAAAAAAAATCGTGGCAGGAAACCAAATCACTGTTTTTATTCAATAATTAAAAGCCTCCTGAACAGTAGTTAACCCAATCTTATATTATTTATATTTAACTGACAGACTACAATCTAACAACAATTAATACAATACAAATAGTAGTAGGTATATAGGTAGTTCTGTTGGGCTAAAAAAGGAGGGAACGGACGGTAATGAAGTGGAGATGAATGAAAAAATTAAACATTTTGTTTAATAATATTGTTACCGAATACATTAGAAACTTGAGAGTAAATAAAATAGAATCAAAATCAGTTTGAAAGATTTATAGTGATTTGCTTACTACAATACCTTGTGAAATAGAAAGAATGTGATGAAATTATTTCTGGACGAAGCACTATCAACAATGTGAAGATTGAAAATAATTATGACACCGAAAGCCGTACATCCGCTTCTCTCTGTTTGCCGTGGCTACCTGACCAGTAGAACCACGTTGTGACCTGAACTATACTGGGACCGAATAAATCATCTACAAAATTATGAAGTTTCCGAGTCCGGATGGCGATGAAGTTTCTATTGTTACAATTAGAAACAATAGCTTTTCTTCTACTTTTATTAAGCCAATGGTAAATTCAAAATACTTATTAGGTCAGGGGTTTGGTTCTTAGGAACCGTATTAATTTAAGCTGTGAATTTGAATGTAAACAAATAAACATGAAAACATCCGCCGAGGTCACTGATTGGAAACAGAGAGGAATGAATTTACTCGCAGTTTTATTAGATTTTAAAATTAATTAACGAATTAAATAATAATAGTAGCGATACTCCTTTTAAAGTGACTATGTTTTTATCAATTCTGCTTAAAAAATAAAATTAAAAAATTAAAACCATGGGTTAAAAATAGTCTGGACATCCTTTTTGCACGAAACTACGGAACGACCCGGGTAAACTTTAAACAGTAAACTTTGAGCTGATGCAATGGACAGAAGATAGCAGTTACTGATGAAATCAGTATTAATTATTTTTATCCATATACACGTTTATACACAATATATTAAATTAAGTCTGACATCCAGTCTTACCAAGGGGTATCGTATTACCCCGTTACTGCCTTTTGAAGGTCAGATAGGCAGTCGCTTCATGTAAAATACTGGTACTCAGCTGCATCCGGTTAGACTGGAAGCCGACCGCAAGATAGTTTGGGAAAAGGCTAGGCAGATGATGATGACACAATAGTTATTTGTGCAACAAGAGAGCAAAGTTGGTTTTTGCCGCGAGTGTTGATTTTGAATCCCGAGTAAGCGAAGGATTTTATATTTGAATCACGAGCGTAGCGAGTGATTCTAGGTTAGAATCCTGAGTGCAGCGAGGGATTCAAAGACACGAGATGCAAATAACTTTGGTCTTGTGTAGCACATACAACTTTTCACTTCAGCAGCGAGAACACTTTAGGACATAAAATAATAAACAGGAATAGATTGAAATAACTATTTATCGTGAATCAAAATAATTAACATTGTAGGTAGAGGTACTGTTCTCGTCGCTAGTTTCACTCATATTTTACGATTATTTTAATATTTTTCTAACTTATTCAACTCTTTACGCCAGCCACGAAATTTTATTCCTGCTCTTTTATTTAAATTATGGCGTGTTCCGAAATAGCACCCATGATATTTTATTATTCAAAATATATTACGTAACATTATTTGAACTAGAAATAAATATTTACAGGTTAAGTATTAGTTTTATATGCAGTAAAAACTTATTTTCGTTTAAATACAACAATAAGTTAAAAATTCAATAAATTATATTAAAAGACATAATTATCTTTTTGCAAAATTTTTTTAGTTAGAACGAAATTCCGAACGTGTTTGTCTTTGAGGTCGAATTCAAAATAGGAACTTCGAAAGGGCTGGTCTTTGTCTCTCTCTCTCTCTTTCTAATGGCGGGAAAGAGATAGAGTGTAAATGTTTCGAATTGTATGATTAATCCAAGGCTGAATTAGATATTCGCGGCTTTCTAACAAAATAATTAAAAAGTTACTTTGTCTCACACAGTGAGCAAAATCGCATTTTGCTCACTGATTTCAGGCAGCAAAACCTACATGTTTGAGCTACTGAAGTGAAAAATATATTAAATTGTTTTTATTTACGCAATAACCACCCTAGTTTATAAAAAAGAAAACAATAAAAATATGCATAGTTTAGTTTTAGGGTCCGCCCCCATAAAGAGAACGTGTACATACTCGTACCTACTACCAATATTGGTTAAAACGTGACCAAAATAAATATTGAAAGACCGGTAGCAAGGAAAGGCTTGTTATTTCTGAATTCATTTTCAATAAATTACAAAAAGGTTACTTAAAGAGATAAGATTTGAATTTTATTTGGCATAAAATAGAATTATGCATTACGGTCGGTTTTGTTTTCGAAAAGAAAATAATTAGTAGTTAAGACGGACGGACGGTGAGCTAGCCCATTACTCACCGTCCACAGGCCCGCGCCTACGGTGGCCGGTGGCCACTGGTTGCCCCCCGATGCCCGGGGCGTCTCCCGCGGGGTGGACGTGAGGTTCTCTCTCTCTCACGTTCCGCCACCTCCTTCGCTAGCATGGACTGCTTCGCAGAAGGAGGCGACGGCTTTCCATTCCCTCTCGCTCCGGACCATGGATTGAACCAGGGCCGGACGCGAGAGGTCGCCGCCGCTAATCGCCGCTACGAGGGCACGGCGGTGCTCAGCCCAAGCGGGGCATAGCTCTACGGTGTGCTCCACCGTTTCCTCCAGCCGATCCTCGCAGTGGTGACACCCGGGCGTTTCCTCCCGCCCGATTCGTTGCAGGAACCTCCCGAAACAACCGTGTCCGGTGAGGACCTGCGTCAGGCGGAGGGTGAGGGCGCCGTGGCACCTCTCCAGCCACTCCTCAAAGAGGGGACTTATCGCCAGTATAATGGCGTGCCCTGCACGAGGTTGCGACAGTCGCTCTCGCCATGTCGCCATGAGATCGCGCCGGAGGTCTGTCCGCTGAGCGACAATTTGCCGCGGCAGCCGTATTTCCCCTCGGTGTAGTGCCTCCGCGCGCCATTCGTGCAGGCACACGAGGTCTATCGCAAAAACTATCCAAATATGCGAGGAGTATCGAAATTAGACCTTAATGCCACATATGCAAATGTAACGGAAAATGAGAATGTGGACGTTTTAGTCCGTTAATCGCGAACAAATAGAAGTTAATGACCCATCTGGAGTAGCTGCCATGCTACGTCAAGATGAGGTCACGGAAATGTGTTAAGAGGTCCTACTTGATTTCTAGAGGAAAATATTGCTTTAACAAGGAATTAGGTAGATGCCTAGAATCTTCGTCAAAAAGTTGTTTGAAAAAATCATAGATCGAAAACGGTCGGAGGGGATCTGACAATGCTTGTTTGTCAAAAAAGTACAAAAAGGTCCGATTGTCACGGCTAGTCATCCCAGTGGCGTAGCTAGGGGTATATCATGACGACAATTGATTAGTTTTAATTAACTTTCGCTGGGGTGACACCACCACCTTCCGCACCGGGTGCCACCCAAGGTAGCTACGCCACTGAGTCATCTACCTAGCCTTTTCCCAACTGTGTTTGGGTCGGCTCCCAGTCTGATCGGATGGAACTGAATACAAAATTTTTAAGGACTGCTGTCGTTTGGTAAACTAGAAAATATTGTAAGAAATTCGTCCCTAGATTTTTTTAAATAGGTCTCGATGTCTGTCTGTTTTGGGATGTCGAAACCTCGACTTGAGCTTTCTTTAGGCCGAACGGGTTACATAATTGGTTTAGTTTTCGTTCTCGCTTTGATATTTTACCAGGAAGCAATGAAATATTTAACAAACCGTTCAAACTTTGAATCGAAGATGACATTAAAATAAACTGCCACTCGATGTTCCAAGTTCAAATGGAGTTTTGTGACGTAACGGAAGCTATGATAACGTCAATGGTATTCGGAGAAATGTCAAAGTTTCGAAAGTAACAAAGGATTCTTAATTTAAAAAGTATTAAGGGTGTTATTCATCGAAATCGGTGCGGCTTATAAAAGTATAAAATGTGTGTGTCTATATAAAAGTTTTTGTTTTTAGATGTGCGCAGAAAATCTTGACACAAAAACGAGCAGAGGACCAAGACAGTAGCATTTTTTCGGCGCGTGGCGATACCAAAGATAGATAAGGATTTTTTTTTTTGGAAAGACACAATGTAGGGAATACAAAATATTACATTTTCAATCCCTAAGCAATCCGTGGGCAAGGTCTTGTACTTTTCAGTTTAACGACCTTAAGGTTTAACTGCCTTTCCAAAACCGCAATAAACGGGTATGATACGCTGATGTTATTTATTTATTTAAACTTCACGTACATTGGTACATAGGTGGACTTAATGCCACAAGGCATTCTCTACCAGTCAACATTTAGGTCAAATAGGATAGCATTGTGGCAGACTACAAAATAAATAAAAAAAATAATACCTTTCGTAACATAAACTGATATACATAAATAGGTAAATCATCATCATCATTTCAGCCCAAAAGACGTCCACTGTTGGACATAGGCCTCCCCCAAGTCTCGCCACATTGACATTTTGGGGGGTTTTGCCATAATCGCCACGCTTGGCAGGCGGGTTGGCGATCGCAGTAAGGTAGTTACAAAAGCACACAGAACGCTGCTGCCCATTCTCTGGCAAATCCCTTAGTCGCCTCTTACGACACCCACGGGAAGATATGGGATGGTGCTATTCTTTACGTCCGACACCATACAGAGTAATAGGTAAAAACTAATACATAAATATACCGAACAAATAAACTAATATATATATTATGATATAAGTTCTTAAACTGACATGGTAGTGTTCATGTCAGTGTTTTTAATGACATGGTAGTGACCATGACACTAAAAACGGGATATTTACTATGCTATCTAACAAATACGACAACAACTACGACAAATACGTTTACGTTTTATTACGTATTAAAAAATACGTTTGTCCCCACATCACCCGAAAGGTTGTCTGGTAGAAAATGCTTATGGCATTAAGCCACCTTTGTACATTGCACTTGAAGTGTTAAATAAATAGTCAATGGTTAATAGCCCTCCTTTTAAATATGTAACCAAGATTTTGTAACAATATTTTGATTTAAAAGAGTGTCCATGAAGTTTCTTGCCCATTTTTCTCCATAGAGATTTACACTTTGGAATTAGCAACTACAGTACTTTCACAAGTTATTAAGCCTTGTGACTGGGACTGTAGCTTTGCGTTTTTTTATTTGTTGACTTTCAAAAGTAAAAATCTCTGTCTGTCTCTATCTGTGTCTCTGTCTGTAGTGGTCTAATTGAAATAAATAGTTTGAGTTTGAAATGTACGAACAATCTCGTAGTAAAATAGCTATAACATAAGGAAGGACAAACAGACAGACGGACAGGACGAATATATGTATAAGGGTTCCGCTTTTTGCCAGTTGACAACGGAACCATGAACATGCCCTATCACCTGCGCACTTGACGATCTTATGACCATCAGCATCAGCGAGCGGATTTCGCATAGCTGAATTTTGGGCTAAACATATTTAATTAAAATTGGCCATCGACACGCTGAGAAGAAGAACGTCACCATAAAAACGAGAAATTATATAACTCTGCAGCCACTGTAGAGGAAAATCTCCTTTTCCTTTACTCATTTTACTTATCCCTAAATCAAATGCCCCAAATCTTATTCCCAAATCCCTGTTTGTATTCGTTACATTTGTATCTTCAACTTGTTAACAATGCCAGCCCTTAGGGAGTTAGCACGTTTTATATTGTTACTAAATTTTCTCACGAGCTGTCAACTGACAACTAACTTAAGTCTGGGAAACGAATTATTAGTTCACAACTTTAAGTGAGAAAATTTAAGAAGAGGCCAAGTTTGAGTTTTTGAGTACTACGAAGAGAAACTAATAAAGTGTTTGTTGTTCTTTATTTTGGTTTGATAAACTGCGTTATTGGTGTCTGAAAGTGGCACTGGTGACTGAAAAGTGGTGTGGTAATCGGTTGTCTTGGTTGGGCATTGATGCAGAGGAATGAGGAAAATGTCGTGAAGAAATTTTTGCGTATGAATGTGAATGGGAAAACGCGTAGAGGAAGACAAAAAAAACTGGACAAGTGCGAGCCGGACTCGCCCACCGATGGTTCCGTACAATTTCACTTTTGTTATCGTTAACTAAATCATAAAAAAAATGATTTCAAAATATTATTTACGTTAATTTGTTTTACATTTCGTAGTCAAGTAAGGCTATTCCAAAATAGCCTTACTTGACTACAAAGTGTAAACTCATTTTGGTAAACATTAATCTTCAAATAATAATAACACAGTTTCATCATTATCACTCTCTTGCCCTTTTCCCAATTTATTTGGGGTCGGCGCAGCATGTCTTCCTGTTCCATATTTTTCTATTACTCGCTATCTCAGCAGTCACATCTGTTCTTGCCATGTCATCCTTCACACAGCCAGGTTTTTAAAGGAGGTGGAAGCTGCGATAAGGGTCGTGGCCTTGAAAAAGTTGAAGTCGTCAAAACTCGGGGCCATACCTGCAGCTTCCGCCTCCATCATGGCGGCAGCGGAGCCTAGCTTTCCTCCACCAGGCGAAATGGTCAAACTGCGGGCGGTGGTCGCCCGCCTGACGGCCGCCACAGAGCTTCTCCACGAGGAGAACCTGAAGCTCCGGGCAGACCTGACCGGCCTGCGTAAGTCCGGCTCCCGAGAGGTGCCCCAGCAGTAGCGGCAGAACCAGCCCATGCCGGTGGAGAACGAGGTCCTGCACCTGGTTCGGCAAGAGCTGGCTGCCTTCCAGGCGCGGTTCTCCGTCCTGGAGGGCATTGTCCTGCGCCCCCCCCTGACGGCAAACAAGGCGGCCCCAGGCCCTAGGGCTAGCTCGGGCCCGAAATCAGCCCCGGGACCAAGGGTGGCCCCGGGCCCGAAGGCGGCTTCATATGCGGCTGCTACGGCTGCCGATCCTGGACCAAAGCAGCCTGGCCAGCCCTCCGGCAGGGCTAGACACTACACTACACTACACTAGCTCAAGGCGGAGACTCTGAGTCAGCGGGGGGGGCCCAGGTGCGGAGTTTGTCCCGCACCATCTTGTAAGGCGCCCCCACGGATCTCTATCGAGAGTCTCCAGCATCTGCGGAGGAAAATAGCAACTACATGATTTCCGTAGATCTTGCGCTACGGCGTAGCGACACCATGACATTCGTAGAACTCATGCTACGGCGTAGCAGCACCACCGGCAGGCTTGTACCTATAGACCGGTTGCGAGTACCGTACACTTCAAATTTTTTTTGAAAAACCAATATGGTTAGCGAAGTCCTTTAAGGGGGTCACCTCCAGGCTCTTTTGTTAGACGCATTTCACTCATCCTCTGAACATGACTAAGCCATCTAAGCATACTCTTAAAAGTATTTGTAACCAACCAGTCAAATTATACGTCGTACGATAGCAAAAACAACATTCTTAAATATAATAACTTGGGATAATGATTATCGTTGACCTTTTAACTTATTATGACACATCACAAGATCGGACGGCCTGAAAAATACAAAACAAATAACATGTTGTCTGTTTTGACTTCTGACCTAGTCGATTGTGAATTTGCGTGTTATCTTGAACGAGAAGTTATGACGGGGATTCCCCAACGCTGTGAAGCCGAGTCGGATTCGACGGTTGACTTCTTTCTAGAAGTTACACCTACCTTTTGTTACCAGACCAATAGATCGAGCATCGATCGATGCCATCGATAAATTGTAGAATGGATCAGTCGACAATCGATCGATAGGTGTACCTAGTTGAAACTATTGATCGACGTCGTGTGGTATCACCCTTTTTTTTTTTTTTTAGGATGGGAAATCATCCAATGACTTCTCCCGCTCTGGGCGGGGCGGAAGGGAGTGTCAGACTGACTAAAACCCATCCATGTTCCTTCTTAGCCCTTTGTGTTCCAGGGCCACGGTATCTCTTTCGAACAACCCGCAGCCCTGGCTGTCTTCATTGATATAGAAGGTGCTTTTGACAAAACTGTCTTCCATAGTATCAACGCAGCCCTCGAGGAACACGGTGTGGACCCGACCCTGCGTGGATGGATCACAAACATGCTCCGACTGAGGGCCGTACAAGTTACGGTAAACGACACCACTAGAGCCGTGGTAGCGAAGGGCTGCCCCCAAGGCGGTGTCCTCTCACCGCTACTATGGAACCTTGTAGTGGACAGCCTCATCAAACGTCTCAATAGCAGAGGCTACTACACGGTGGGCTACGCTGATGACCTGACCATAATAATAAATGGAACACACGAAAACACACTATGCAATCTTATGCGCCAAGCCTTGAGGATAGTAGAAGACTGGTGCAAGGAATACAAACTAACAGTGAACCCTACCAAAACCGAACTCGTCCTCTTCACAAAGAAAAGGAAGCTGGCAACATTACAGCTACCAAGCTTCTTTGGAACCACACTAAGCCTATCGAGTGAAACCAAATACCTGGGTATCTTCTTGGATAAACAACTAAACTGGGCGAAACACACTGATTACATCACCACAAAAGCCAGTATAGCCCTATGGCAATGTAAAAGACTACTAGGAAGAAATTGGGGCATAAGCCCCAAAATCACCCACTGGCTATACACCACAGTTATCCGACCAATCATCACATACGGCTCCTTAGTTTGGTGGCCCAGGACCAATCTAAGTACGACACAAAAGGATCTCGAGAAACTACAAAGATTTGCCTGCGTAGCAATCACCGGTAGCATGAGAACTTCTCCCACTGCCGCCTTACAGGTGATGCTGGGGCTCCCACCTCTACACCTCGTCGTAAGAGAGGAGGCGGCAAAAGCGACTTTCAGACTCGAAGCATCCGGCACCTTAAGTAATGATTCCAGAATCAAACACACACGCATCAGATTAGATGCAATCAAAGAACAACCTATGATGGCATCTCCCATCGACAGAACCCTGAAGTCCCACTGTTTCCAAAAACACTACAACATCGTACTGACAGCGGAGTTGTGTGACTACTCAGGTACAAAGGAACTAAGAATCTACACTGATGGATCAAAAACCGATGACGGGACAGGTTTCGGGGTGTTCTCCGATGACCTAAACATAAAAATATCCAAACCCCTTGGAATGCTCAACTCTGTTTACCAAGCTGAGTGTGTAGGTATAATCCAAGCGGCACACGCTATAGAGGCCAGAGAGGTTACGAATACCAATATTCGAATACTTTCCGACAGTGCCTCAGTTCTCCAATCCCTAAACAGTAATCAGATCACGTCGAGACTAATACTAGAATGCCATAATGCCCTAGAAAGAATCACGGTACTAAACCACAACACGGTAACACTACAATGGATCAAAGGACACAGTGGATCCCTGGGGAACGATGCGGCGGATGAACTTGCCAGAAGAGGATCCAGCACAAAACCTTACGGACCCGAACCCATTGTGCCCATTCCTTTCAAGCAGCTACATAACTGGTTAAAGGATCACACTCGAACACAGGCGGAAAAGTGGTGGACCTCGACACCAGGGTGTAGGCAGTCCAAGGAGGCTATGCCGTCTCTTGACGCAAAGCTAACCAAGCGCCTTCTGCGTCTGGACAGGGATGGCCTGCGTCTGGTGGCGGGGACCATCACTGGACACTGTTCACTGAATAAACACTTTCATACTCTAGGAATCACTGACAGTCCCCTGTGCAGAGCATGCATGGATGCGGAGGAAACGGTGGCGCATGTGCTGCTTGAGTGCACCGGTGTCACCAAGATTCGCGAGGCGACCCTGGGAACACCAGGTTCCCTTGCGGATGCCCTGAGTAGACCGGGAAGTGTGATCTGCTTCTGGAGGGAGGTGGGCTGGTTGGAGTAACGGCCACTATGGCTCACGCACAATGGTCCACTTAAGGGACTAAGTGCGGAAACCAAAACCCTATGAAGATGAAGATGAAGACCCGCAGCCCTGGCAGGCATCGGCCCTCTCGGACCCCTTCCGATTTGCTGACATCTCCTTGAGGTGCGCGTGGAACACAAACGCACCGTCGGCACGGTCTGTCTTCTTAAGACGGACGGACGGTGAGCTAGCCCATTACTCACCGTCAACAAGCCCGCGCCTACGGTAGCCGGGAGCCACTGGTTGCCCCTCGACGCCCGGGGCGTATCCCGCGCCGGCTGGGACGTGAGGTTCTCTCCCTCTCACGTTCCGCCACCTCCTTCGCTAGCATGACTGCTTAGCAGAAGGAGGCGACGGCTTCCCATTCCCTCTCTCTCCGGACCATGGATTGAACCAGGCCCGGACGCGAGAGGTCGCCGCCGCCAATCGCCGCTACGTGGACACGGCGGTGCTCAGCCCAAGCGGGGCATAGCTCCACGGTGTGCTCCATCGTGTCCTCCGGCTGATCCTCGCAGTGGTGACACCCGGGCGTTTCCTCCCGCCCTTCCCGTGGGTGTTGTAAGAGGCGACTAAGGGACTTGCCAGGGAATGGGCAGCAGCGTTCTCTGTGCTTTTGTAACAACCGTACTGCGATCGCCAACCCGCCTGCCAAGCGTGGCGATTATTTATGGCAAAACCCCCCTAATGTCAATGTGACGTTGGGGGAGGCCTATGTCCAGCAGTGGATGTCTTTCGGCTGAAATGATGATGATGATGATGATGATGACTATTAGGGTGTTACCACACAAATCGATCGCCTATAGATAGACTACAGATCGATAATCAATCGTCTATTGATCAACTATCGACGACTAATCCATTCTACCATCGATTGATGGCATCGATCGACGATCGATTGGTGTTAGTATCATCCATAGATATGAATAAAAGAACTAAAAAATCCTCAAAATTTCCGTTTTGTTTACGCGCGATAGGACCTGGGCGAGCTGATTTAGCGATTTAAATATAATGGTTATAGATTAAACTTTTAGTGATAATAATTGTTTATTATAAAACACTAAAAACATCATCATCTGCGTAGCCTTTTTCCCCAAACTATTTTGGGGTCGGCTTCCAGTCTAACCGGATGCAGCTGAGTACCAGTATTTTACATGAAGCGACTGCCTATCTGACCTACACAACCCAGTAACTGGGTAATACTATACCCCTTAGTAAGACTGGATGTTAGACTTTTGGCTTCTGACTACTCGTAACGACTGTCAAAGATCTACAAATGACAGCCGGGACCAACGGCTTAACGTGCTTTCCGAGGCACTGAGGAAACTCGGTATTTAATTATGGTCACCCATTCACGGACCAACCTCGGCAAGCACGGTTAAACCTTAAAGATCGACCCGTGCGGCTGTTATTATTTAGCCACGAGCTCCTCAACACAATAAAAACACAACGTTATCTTAATGATAATTTGTAACAATTTCAATGAACTGCACTTTAGTTATATTGAATGACTTAGCCTACAGAAACATAAAAATGTTTTTTTTTATGGCATTTCGGTTTATTATGCTACTTTATAATTTAAAAGTAGGTACAACCATTTGTATTGATCCAAAGAATAAGCTAATTGAAAAACAATATCTCTTGTTTTTTCGTTGGCGTAGTTACCACTTCCAAAGATGAGAGAAGCGAAAGCTATAAAATAGCCTTTTTAGGTTTGAATTTTCATTGCCAGTAACAAATATCTCAACATAGAAGTTAGTATAATTTTTTTGTCTTAATTACAAGCTTTTTAAATTCGCGGGAAGCCCCATTTTATGTAAGGGGGTCAGTGTTCAAAATTCAAAGGTCAACGATAAAAAATATCGCTTGTTATTGTCTAAACTAATATTATAGAAGTTAGTATAATTTTTTTGTCTTAATTACAAGCTTTTTAAATTCGCGGGAAGCCCCATTTTATGTAAGGGGGTCAGTGTTCAAAATTCAAAGGTCAACGATAAAAAATATCGCTTGTTATTGTCTAAACTAATATTATAAAGAGGAAAGATTTGATTGTTTGTTTGTTTGTTTGCATTGCATAGGCTCCGAAACTACTGGTCCGATTTGAAAAATTCTTCAGTGTTAGATAGCCCATTTATCGAGGAAGGCTATAGGCTATATATATCATCACGCTACGACCAATAGGAGTGGAGCAGCAATGAAAATGTTGCGGAACCGGATAAAATGTGACGCAAACGAAGTTGCGCCGGACAGCTAGTCGCAAATATTTTTAACTAGCTGTAACTCTAGACATCGTTCGCGCGGAAAATTTGTGGTGTATGTGTGAGACTGCCTCGTTGGTCGAGTGGAGGTACTGAACCCATCCTGGGTTCAATTCTTGGATCGGGTAAAAAAAGAAAGAAAGAAAAAATATTTATTTGCACATGCCACAAGTAACATACAACACAAAATAAAAAATTAAAAAATATACCAATGATGATGATGATGATGAATAACATTTAAAACTTGTAAGTACTCGTAAAACAATGACTCTTAGCCTCGATCCGATGAAAGCGCAAGCGAAGGCCGAGCAATTCAAATTTTCTTAAAAAAAAAGAAAAGAAAAATAAATATTTATTTGGCATATACCACAATTATAGAACACAAAATAAAAACTTAAAAAAAATACCGAAATAGAGAAAAAAAAAAGATAATTGATTGATAGGCCCAGTTCAGCAAATTGCCGAGTAGCTAGTGCCCGACCCTGACGTCTTACGTTTTTTACAATTTGCATGGCAGTGTCAGGTTGTATATTGATTAAAATATGATTTGCGGCCGTAACAAATATGGCTTTACGGAATTATCAAAGCACTTATTATTATTAAAGCACTTTACTATGTTACAATTTTACAAAATTCCAAAAAAAAGGCTAAGCTCTATGTTTTAATACAATGTTTTGAATGTTTACAAAAAAAACCTATGGTACTTAAAATTAATATCGGGTATTTCCCCCTGCAGCCCTGATGACCTCTTGAATTCCGCTGTGTGTAGTAGCTGATATAAGACATCAACAAAAAAGAGAAACCTAATTACTAGGTTCACCAAGTCATCAGTGCGAAGATAACCTATTAATGCGACCTCTTATGCTAGATGCTAAATAACGTTTGAGGAAAAAAACAGCGTTTGTTTTAATACTTCAAGAGCGTTCACAAGCAGTGGACGCGCCATTTTCTTTTGAGTTTTTTTTTAATATTTAATATGTGTCGAACGCAAGAACGAAGTTGTGGCGTTGGTGGGGCTGTTCGTGGGGTTAACGCATTCCTGGGGTGAGTTAACAAAAAGCGTTATTTTTCTCAATATTAAGAGCGTTTACACCTTACGGCATTTCATACAAACTTGCAATTACTATTTTTTTCGAAATGACTGAACCGATTTTAATTAAACTTAATACGCATAAGCAGGATACGCAGGTCTTTAAGTTCATTTAATCCCATTAAATGCCTTCGGATTAAATGAACTTAAAGAGGTTGTATTGTTGATTTTAATTATTATAATTCTGTAAAATCTGAATTTGTTACGGCCGCGAACCATATTTTAATCAACATACAACCAGACACCGCCCTGCAAATTGAAAAAAAAAAAGTAAGATAAATTGAATTTCACGTTCTACAGTTCAAACAGACATAGATTCAACAAGATTTTTTAGTCACCGTCCAAATTTTTTCTAGGCATTATTGTATCATTCACTTACTCCATTTTTGAAAAAAAAACGATATGTGAAATTTTCATATTTTCACATGAAACCATTTTCTCGAAAAAATTATCCGCTTTGCCTGGTCACTAAGTTAAACGTTAAAAATACTACACTTGCCGCGCAAACATTCAATGGAAAGGGGGCGGACAGCCCGCGTAGTTACCCAGCGTGTACCTAGGCACGGGGCGGCGGTGTCCATGATATCTGAATACTTTTGTATTGAGTGATACTAATAGAAAAAACACGTATTCAATGGTTTTCGCCAAAGATTAAAATGTCTAAATTTGGACGGTGACTAAAAAATCATGCTGTATGTGTGCTTTTCCAATAACGCTTTAAAGTTTAAGCCGGCTCGGACAGATTAGGTTCTTTTTGTTCATTCCTATAGAAATTGTTGTTTTTTCCTCAAGAGTCACTTGTCAGTACAATTGTTTTTCGTTGTTTTACGAGTACTTACAAGTTTTAAATGTTATTCCTTAACTTAAAATACCGCCATGACCTCTGTACTTTTGCATACGTAAAGTAAACGCAATAGGTATTTAGGTTTAATTTAAACACTGAAAATAAAAATCGTTTTCCAGCAATACATTTTGCTCATTATTTGATGTACAAAATGCTGAGATGATGGCTGGATGATGGGTACTCTTGAACCTTAAAAAAATCCGCCATATACACATTGCACCCGTGTACTGGTGGCACACTTCTTCTCACAGAGAAAAGGCATTATGCAGTAGACATCAATGATAATTACTATACAGTGAACCTGGTGGCGCCCCTGTAAGATGTATCCCTAATTTTACGCATGATTATGTCTACAATCAGTGGCGACTGGCGGTACTTTAATTCAAGCCTACAAGCTAGGCTTGATGTTATGGTTACTGAACATTCGGCTCGCCATAAGGGCTTGCAGTATTGTTGGCCCCTAGGCACGCCACTGTCTTCAATTAGGCACCCCATATGGTCTAGGCGCAAGTTCTACAGGCTCGCGTCCGTATCGCAATCCCAATTCACGGGACTTATACAGTTTACTATATTCGGGCTCGTGGCTAAATAATAACAGCCGCACGGGTCGATCTTTAAGGTTAGCCTTGCTTGCAGAGGTTGGTTCGTGGATGGGTAACCATAATTACATACTGAGTTTCCTCGGGAAGCATGCCTCGGAAAGCACGTTAAGCCCTTGGTCCCGGTTGTCATAAGATCTTTGACAGTCGTTATGAGTAGTCAGAAGCCAAAAGTCTGACATTCAGTCTTACCAGGGTATCGTATTAACCAGTAACTGGGTTGTGGAGGTCATATATACAGTCGCTTCTTGTAAAATACTGGTATTCAGCTGCATCCGGTAAGACTGGAAGCCGACCGCAAGATAGTTTGGGAAAAGGCTAGGCAGATACTTTCTATATATTCATTCGTGATTGACTGGCTACATCCACCCGCGTCTTTGTTGTAGTCGTGTAGCTTGTTAGTTTATCAAGTTTTCTTTTGTTTCAGATATCGCCTTAAGTACAGGAGATCGACTAGAATTTTACACTAACGCAACCAAAACGGCAACCGTAAATTTGGATTCCCAAAAGCTTACAGCGTTAGCTTTTAACGAAGTTCACAACATGCTACTGTATGTTGACAAAAAGAGCGGCCACGACGATATATGTGGTTACAACATATCTACCATGGAAAACGGATGTTATATCGAGAGGAACGGAAACATCCAAGGTCTGGCCTTTGACCCGATCACCCAAATACTCTTCTTCACTGATACAAAGGAAGGAAGCATCAATTGGATAAAATTTGAACCTGGATCTATGAACAATACTTCCGGAAATCTTTTGATTGAGATGGATGACGGGACCCCCACCGACATTGCCGTGGATAGCTGTAAAGGGTACGTTACTAATCATTTGATAATTTATTTATATTTTCACACTATCTATACCTATTCGTATTAAGAAACAGTGGTTTTCAAATTACAGGTACATTTACTGGGTCAAGACTAATCTTACGACTTCTTTAATTGAGAGAGCTCGATTTAATGGCTCTGACAGAGAAGTTGTAATTAATGTCTCAAACAAAATGCACCTACATAGCTTGGCTATCGGCCAACAGACGAAGAAAATGTACTGGATTATGACTGAGAATAGTACAAATAGCCTCATTTATAGTGCAGATTTGAATGGAAAAAACATGGAAGGATTAATTATTATCACCTTTTCATCACCGCAATTCACTTCTTCGTTTACCCATCCAAATTCACTTGCGGTTGCAAAAGAATTTCTTTTCATGGTGGACTGGCATGCAAAAGAAATTTACAAAACCGTAAGAAAATTTCCAAAACCTACCATAAGAACAAGGAACCACTACGTTTTAATAAAGGTTGATACGAAAAACTATGTTGGTATAGCCGCCAACTATAAAATTAGTGAGCAATTTCAAGGAATTCAGGGTTGCCAAGCGCTAACGATTTCAAATGATACATTGAACATTGCTAGAGAATCTGAAAGGCTATTTTGTGTTCATGGTGTTAAAGTTAATGGAGAATCTGCTTGCAAATGCACACCTGGGTACACCGGTGAGCGATGTGAAGTCTACGTCTGTGAGAACTACTGTTTCCGAGGAAACTGTAGTTTTAATGAAGAGGGACGTCCTGAATGCAGGTAAAATTAATATTCTTCTTTTACCTCACGCACTAAGCGGCGAAAACAACGACTGGTCGCAGTCGCAATCGTGGCTACAGAGACGTCAATACTAGACCACAAAAAGTTTAGCCACAATTAGGCAGACGACACCTTGTGCGACCAGTTGCTCGTTTCAGCTGATGTTTATAGTTCAATCTAGTTTGTGCAAAGCTTTATTGATGACTACCTTGCTTAATATAATTTATTCACCGTTCCACATTTTCTTTTTTCTAGATGCAATATTGGCTATACTGGGGACAGGTGTGAAGTAGACATGTGCCATGCATATTGTTTGAACAACGGCACCTGCTCCTTGAATGAGGAAGGTAACCCAGTATGCCAATGCACAGACGATTATGCCGATGAAAGATGCGACGTTCCCGTCAACTTGAACAACAGTGATTGTGACAGTCAATTCAATGAGCCAGACTGTAATTGTACTAGTAGTCATGAGGAGTCAAGAGGCGAAGCTGATACAAACAACAGTTTAGCCTTTGCCCCTATGCATTTCTCATCAGAACGAAACCTTACTCTGGCTGAGCTACTGGCATATTGGCGAAAACCTATCGCAACTATTTCTGTGGATGTTGAAATAAAACCTTATCTGGTGCAACCTGACTCTGTGTTTTAGGGATGAAATATATAAAGGGTGTAAATAGACCCTTAACGAAACCGAAAGGTACATGTTTTCCTCATAATTTTTTTTAAACGATTTTTTTTTTTGCGTACCTGGGGACCTTCTAGTTACGGACATGTTGGAGGTCAAAGTTCGTTTTTCACAGGTTTTTTTAAATACTCAATGACACGTTTACTATTCAATGCATCCATCAGCACATTGTTTTGAGTGCGTTACATTGAGTTTTACCGTAAAATGTGATATATCACGCCAAAAAAAAAAAGTCGTTTCCCAGCAATAGTTTTTGCGTAGGGTTACTTAATTTGATGTACAGAATGCTTCGTGAAGGGTCTTTTATATTTTAAATACAAAGTATATTGGTACTTATTTGATTTTATACTTGAATAATTATTGATTTATACATACTTGAATTATATTGGTATTAATTAATTTTTAGCTAATTACACCTAATGTGTTTACATACATTTTTGTAAGCCGTACCTATTGGCAAGCATGGATTATTCCAGAAATCCCCACCGACAAATCCCCACCAGTGGCGATCGTAACTTTTTTTCCAGAAATCCCCACTTTTTATATAGTGGGGATTTCTGGAAAAAAAGTAACAATCCCCACCAAGTACATGTTACACATTTTTTATTTCTATGACCTCTGTACTGATATATTTTGTTATTAAAATGTGAAGATATATATGTGTTTATCTTTACCATATCAGACGCAATGTGTTGATAAAAACAATAATCGCATAATTCATAATTATATTCACCAAAACCTCTTTTTTGCTTTAAAAAATAAGTAACTTAAACAGTTAATATTAGATTATTAACCAAGGGGATAAAGCAGTGTATTCTGTAGCGGGAGATGATTTAAATCGCGAGTGTAGCTAGGGATTTAAGTTGATGGTTGTGGCTCTGATGGATTAAGTTTTATATTTTTGTTAATTTGACTGCTTAATATGGTTTTATTCGCCATTGAGCTTTCGAAATAACCCTCAGCTACTCTATCAGAGCTCCAACCACCGTGTCTTTTTATTTACTTAATATCCGCCCCTGAATCCGCCAAGAAAGTCGCCGATGTTCTTCTAAACCAGTGACCGGTGTAGAGTTCAACATCTTTAAGTTTTAAATATTTAGCAATTTCCTTTGGCATATTGCTAATTTTATTTTTGCCGATGGCTTGTCGAATACATTTCCCATTCCGATAGTTTATAAAAAATCTATTGTTTTCCATGTTGGTGGGACGTAATGCTTGGTATCTATGAATGACTTTAGTATATTGTCCTTGTACAATGAATGACCGATTTTTCTTTGTCTTAGTTTCCTTTACATTAATCAGCAGTAACTCATTGGAATGATTTTCAACGTCCTCCACCTTTAAGTTTACAAGTTCACATCCGCGGCAAGCACCATTGAGTCCAAAAATTAAGGCCACCTATAAAAATGATAAAAATCAGGTAAATATATAGAATAATTACTATTACTAAGATACGAAATATTCATAGTTAAATCATGTATACTTACTTTTGTGGCCAGAAAAAATTCGTCAGGAGCTTCATTAAGAAATTTTACCACATTTTGAGTCGTAAAAATTTTAGACTTCTTTGCGCAATGCGCTTCTGATTTTCATTTTAAAAAAGGAAGTAATTTCGTGAATCTATTTATTTCAATGCTGTGTTTGATGCTTGTTATAGCTTTCAGTTTTGAGTATATGCACCAAAGTGTATTGGGATTCTTTGTCTTGGATAAATAATCAAAATAGACAAGAAGTACTGATTCTGAAATTGATAGACCTTTCGCACTTCTCCACGTTGAAAATTCTCCATAAGTTTTAAAATAATTTTCCAACATTAACTTATTTATAAAAATAAATTACAATAAACTTAACGTTTATGTATTTGAAGAGAACAAAAAAGGCGGCAAATTCCTATACTAATATTTTTTTGTCGGAAAAGCAAAGGCATCAATCTCATACGGCCTCGTCGGTTTTCGTAATTTTATTTAATAATCATAACTGCCTTTATTTTTCAATAAGCTGTTGAGCGAAGAAGCAATCCCACAAGAATAGTGCAATAGTTCGCTAGTGCCCATTTTTTAAAATAAAAGTGATGTGCAGGACTGCAACAACTATCGAGGGATAAAGCTCATGTCACATAGTATGAAAGTTTGGGAGAAAGTAATAGAGAAACGATTTCGAGAGGCATTTCGAGAGGCGAGACGCATCTGTTTACATAAATAAGTACGTTCGGCACCTTCCTTTAAAATGCCAACTAAACGGCGATACATTGTATCTAATACTTGCACGTGATTAACATTAGAACACATTTTATGGGCACAATACCGAAACTCATCTGGAAAATTTATTAATTTTAATTTAGAGTTACAATAATTTGAATATTCATTAATTTGATCAACATCTCTTTCACCCCATATTACCTTATTGCAAGTATAGATTGGGTTTACTAACTTAGGTATTATTAAATCAATATTACATTCAATTAATAAAGGAATATGATCTGACAAATAGACGCCATACAAAACTGACGCATCTACAACTAAGTGTCGTGCCGCACTGCTCACCACACAGTGATCTAACCAGCGTAATGCACCGTTAGCGGTACTCTCAAACGTAAACGTGTCCTTCGGCAGTAGTTCCATATCAACACATGACCATGATTGCTCCCCACATACAGTTAAAAGTTCATTTGAAAAGCGCTCACCTGGATGTGCGTTAAGATCACCCAATATAAACACTGATTCAACATTACTGTTCTCAATTACAGCAATAATTTCACTTAAGCACTCTGTAAACTCAATTAGATTATCAGACGAGTTAGTCGGCATATAGGTACACTGAGAATATCAATAGGGAACTTCCCGCGTGCTTCCTAATAGCTAACAGACGATCACTATAACACTGCACCACTGATACCGTCGCAAACGCTGATTTCCTCCATAGAAGCCCAACTCCACCATATGGTCTTCCTAAAAGAACTCCGGCAGACGTGTCGACGGTGGACTTGCCCGCATACGCGAAACCATCATCAATGCTGCCTAGATAAGGGACATCATGAGGCAAAAGCCAAGTCTCCTGAAGTGCAATAACATCAGCGACACGGCACAACCTGCGCACACAGTCAGCTGATCGAATAACATTCTTGCAGTTGAATGTTGATAAAGTTACATTCCTTTTGATTTTACTATCCATTATTTAATATAGGATTATTATTAACCATATCTGAGACTATTCCTTTCTTGAAATTAATAAATCGCCTGAACATTATTCCCTCCGGCCAGAATTTGTCATCCAAAAATGTACATAATTTGTGTTTAGATATAAACAACTTAAAGGCGTTATATTGCCTTTCCGACTTCATATTGAGTTTCTCCAATTTTACAACTTCGCTATTTTTTTGCTGTATATATTCACATATGTCTTTCTCAGTTGTATCTTTATTCACATTAGAGATAAAAACGGGTATTTTTATCTCGGCGGCCTTAAAATTTCCAATACTCAATACTCAATTCTTTATTGCATTCCACAATGTAGGCTTAGTTGGTAAACATTTAACAAAAGAAACAATCGTGGACCCTGTCGGGCACAGCAAAAGAAAGATATTTGGAGATGAGGACTGTATCTTATAATCTAACTAATTTTTACAAAAAAACAAAAACATTTTAATTTACCTTATGTTATTAGTTTTAAGGATTTATCATTTAAATATTCGTTGACATTGTAGTAACACTTGCTTAATAATAGCTTTTTTAATTTGTTCGTGAATAGGTGGAGTTTTTTTTCTTTTCTAATTGATTCGGGTAACATATTGTATATCTTTACTGACATAGACAGAGGGCTCGTTGAATGTATTTTTAAGCGGGAAGTTGGTTGGTTGAGTCGTGTTTTATATCGGAGTGTGTATCGCGTTTGTATGTCTTCTCGTTTAGTGTATAAGTCTTGGTGTTTGTGAGCGAATTTGCACATTTCAAGTATATATATACAAGGCAGAGTTAAAATATTATGATTTATAAAATGAGGTTTGCAGCTATCTATCTGTTGTATGTTTACTAGGATACGGATAAATTTCTTTTGAACAGTGAATAGTGTCTGTGCATCTGTGCTGTATCCCCACATTATTATGCCATAGCTAAGCCATGCATAAGCATAGGCGTAGTATGTAACTAGGGCTGTCTGTAGATTTGTGGTTTTTTTTACTTCACGAAAAGCGTATAGAAATTTTGAAAGTTTTGATTTTATTTTTTGCACGTGTGACTTCCAATTTATATTCTTGTCTATAGTTATGCCTAACAAGTGAAATTCATTGACTGTTTCTATTTTATGGTTATTGAAAGAAAAGGATACATTGAGAGGACATTTTTGTTGGGGATGGAAAGTTATGAGTTTAGTCTTTGTAAAGTTGATTTCTAGGTTGTGTACGTTCATCCAGGTTGTTATTTTATTAAGTATTTCATTAAGGTAAGAATTTAGGTTTAGGTTGTCATGACATTGGGTGAGAATGGAGATGTCGTCCGCAAACAAACCGCAAGGTCCGGATTCTGCTATACATTTTGGGAGATCATTGATGTAGATGAGAAATAAAAGACATCCAACTACGCTTCCTTGTGGTATTGATGCGTTAATCGCCTTACTGTCAGACCGGCACTTTTGAAGTTCGTTTACGTTTTCATTAAAATATTCTATTTCTACTAGTTGTGCTCTATTTTCCAGATATGATTTGAACCATTCATGTGATTTACCGCGGATCCCCAATCTATACAGTTTATCCAATAGAATACAATACTGTACCTTATCATAGGCTTTGGTCATGTCAAGCATTAAACCTGTTATGTCGGTACTCCGATATGAATGTATGCGGGTAGATCCAACTTTATAATAAAGCAGTCGTTACCAGATCTCTGTCTTTATTTGACGTGTACATAACATTGGCGCAGCCGGTCTAGAAAGTTCGGTAGTTACGTGAAATTTGGTTTACCATAATGCCGATTGGAAAAATAGAAGCATTTAACATCGAAGGCCAAAATTGGGAAAGTTATATTCGTCGTGTAAAACAATTCATATTGTTAAATAGTATCGATGACAACCTAAAAGTAGCTACGCTTTTGACATTAGTAGGTTCCGAGTGCTATAATCTTATTTGTGATTTGTGTTCACCTGCGGAACCGGAGACAAAGAAGTTCGAGGAATTAGTTACACTAGTGAAATATCATTTAGAGCCAGAGACATCTGAAATAGCGGAGCGACATATTTTTCGGCAGCGGACGCAACAGCAGGGAGAAAGTATTCGTGTCTACCTACATGGTCTAAAACACTTGGCTAAAACCTGCAACTTCGGTAGTTCTCTGGAGGAAAACCTTCGCGATCAATTCGTGTCGGGTTTATTCAGCGAAGAGATGCGGTCAAGATTGTTTGCCGAAAAGAGTATAAACTACAAAAGGGCCGTGGAGTTGGCCTCGGCGCTCGAGGCAGCTGAGCGGCATGCGAGCACAGCATGCGCATCGGGCAGCGCGGGCGCTGGCGGGGCTGGCGCAACGGCGGCCGGCGAGGGCGGCCTGCATCGGTTTGGCAGCGGTGGAGCGCGCGCGCGATCGGGCGGCGGCGGCGCCGCGGCTACCGCGCCTACGACGACGACACAGCGTCGTCTTTGTGCGCGTTGCGGTAAAACCGGTCACATAGCCGGCAAGTGTCGTTTTAAAAATTACACATGTGATGCGTGCGGCCAGAAGGGCCATTTGAAAGTGATGTGCCAAGGTAAAAGTGAAATTAAGAGTGCAAAGGAGAACAAAGGTCAGTACTTTTTAAATGATTCGGACTCAGATGATGACTGTAATTTTTTTAACTTGGTTACAAGTAATGACGGTGACGGACCGTACTATGCTAATTTAGTTGTAGAAAAGGTGCCGTGTAAATTTGAAATCGATACGGGTAGTAAAATATCAGCCATTTCGAAGCATTTCTATGATAAATATTTTAAACAGGTACCCATTCAAACAAAATTGTTATATCTGAAATCTTACACGGGCGACGTTATCGAGACACTCGGTTATATTGTGGTAATGGTTGTTTGTGGTTCCAAGTCTGCGATGCTTAAGTTATTTATAATAGAAAACGGCGGTCCACCTTTAATGGGCCGTACGTGGATTAAGCAATTAAAAATAGGAATCGTTGAATGTCACAATATAAGCGACTCGGACTCGGTAGCAAAAGCTTTGAGAGACGAATTCCCAGATGTGTTTGCAGAAGGGTTAGGAACGTTCAAATCACCTGTATCGCTGCACCTCAAGGACGAAACCCCCGTGTTTGTGAAGGCGCGGTCATTGCCACTGGCACTGCGTCCGCGAGTCGAAAGCGAACTCAAGCGGTTAGAACAAGAAGGAGTTATTTACAAAGTCGAAAGATCAGAATACGGCACTCCTATTGTTCCGGTTATTAAGTCAAATGGCTCAATCAGAATATGTGGAGATTACAAAATAACGCTTAATCCAATTCTAAAAGATTTCCATTATCCGTTACCGCGGATTGAAGAACTTTTTGCGACCTTGGGGGGCGGTGAGCAGTACACAAAACTTGATCTATCAAATGCTTTCCAACAATGTTTATTGGATAAAAAATCACAGCCGCTGACAGCAATTACCACTCACGTTGGGACGTTCATTTACAAAAGAGTACCTTTTGGCATAAAATGTATTCCTGAAAACTTTCAAAAAATAATGGAGGAAACGTTGAGCGGCTTGCCTTCAACGGCTGTATTTGCAGATGACATATGTGTAACTGGAAAGGATAAGGCTACCCATTTAGCAAATTTGAGGGCAGTTTTGGAAAGACTAAAACAAAATGGATTAAGAATCAATTTCAGCAAATGTCAATTTTTTAAGGATTGTGTAACGTATTTAGGTTATAAAATTGACAAGGATGGTTTACACACGGATACCAGTAAAATTGAAGCCATTAAGGCAGCCCCATCGCCCACAAATGTAACTCAATTAAAAAGTTTTATGGGCCTTGTTAATTTTTACTCTAAATTTTGTTCAAATGTAAGTGATATTATGAGACCGTTGTATAAATTACTACAAAAAAATGTTCAATGGCAATGGAATGATGAGTGTGAGGGTGCTTTTTGTCGAATAAAAAAAGTTCTGAGCAGCGCGCCAGTGTTGGCACACTACGATCCTACTTTGCCATTAGTGTTATCAGTGGACAGCAGCGCATACGGATTGGGCGCCGTGCTCGCACAGCGTTACGCAGACGGCAGTGAGCGGCCCGTGTGTTGCGCGTCGCGTACACTTAACTCCGCTGAGCAAAATTACTCACAGCTGGACAAGGAGGCACTCGCAATTGTGTACGGTGTGCGTAAGCATCACCAGTACTTATACGGGCGACAGTTTATTTTGCGTAGTGATCATCGTCCACTGAGCTATATCTTCGGGACGAATAAAGGAATACCCGTGACAGCCGCAAGTAGACTACAGCGTTACGCCGTACATTTGTCTGCTTATAATTTCAAAATCGAATTTATTAAATCAGTACAAAATTGTCATGCCGATGCACTTTCTCGTCTTCCATTGAATTCTACTAGAAGTAGAATCAAATGTGAGGACAGCTACTGTAGTTACCTTAACTTTGTGCAGGATGATTTTCCACTTAGTTTTAAAGACATAAAAATTGAGACGGCAAAAGATTCATTATTGAGTAAAATATACGGTTACGCAATGTTCGGTTGGCCAAAAACTAGTAAAAATGATACTGAGAAAGCGTATTTTAATCGTAAGGAAAGTATTTTTGTGGATCAAGGTTGCTTAATTTGGGGTTACCGGATAATAATTCCGAAATCATTACGAATGTCAATTTTGAAAGAAATTCATGACGGCCACCCAGGCATAGTAAAAATGAAGCAAATAGCGCGTAATTATGTCTGGTGGGACACATTGGACTCTGATATCGAGCGGACAGTACAAGAGTGCGTCGCATGCCGGTCGCAGCGGTCAGCTCCCGCCCCGGCCCCCCTACACTCCTGGCCGTGGCCGGAGGAACCATGGGCTCGGTTAAATATAGATTTTTTAGGCCCATTTAATAATAAGTATTATTTAGTTATTGTCGATGCTCATACGAAATGGATCGAGGTGGACAATGTTTCTGGTACGTCCGCTGCGGTTGTAATCGATTGTTTACGAAGCATTTTTGCGCGTTTTGGCTTACCCAAACGAATTGTTAGCGACAATGGACCGCCGTTTACTTCGGCAGAATTTAAAAAATATTTAGACGTTAACGGTATTCGTCATACCCTAGTTGCACCATATCACCCATCGAGCAATGGAGCGGCTGAAAGTGCCGTGAAACTCGTAAAGAGGGCATTAAAAAAGGCCCAAGTCGACAGGGAAAATGTTAATACGGCACTCAGTAAATTTCTTTTCTCATATCGAAACACTGAACATAGTACCACTGGTCGCGAGCCCGCAATGCTTATGTTCGGGCGACGGTTGCGTGGTCGACTGGACCTGCTGCGACCAGACACGCGCGACTTGGTGCGACAGCGGCAGGAGGTCAGTGAGCGGCGACGGGACACCACTCTAAGGGTGGCCGAGCCCCAAGATTCTGTACAACTACGGGACTATTCCAAGAACGGGGGAAAATGGACCGAAGGGACGGTGGTACGTCGAGAAAGTCCAGTTTCTTATACGGTGAAATCTCAAGATGGTCGTGTACACAAGAGACACATTGATCAAATCATAACAACTACACATCCAAAGTCTAGATTTTCATTGTCAAAGGTACAAGAGGAAGCATGTGACCAAACAGATGCAGGGCTAATGGCGACGCCTGATACTGATCAGGATGATCAGGTCGCAGAAGAATGGCAACTGGCAGAGGAGTCGCCTCCCTCGAGAACTGTACCTGAAAGATGTGACGATCCATTGACAATACCGAGGAATCGTACCCATAGAAAGGCCGCTTTACGCTGCATTGACAAATTAAAAAAGATGTAATGATATTTTATCGTTCGTTCTAATAATCACACTCATCATTGCACAGCTACTAACGTAGGGGTAAAACATGTTGCTACGATATATATATTTAATAGGTTTATCAACAGTATTATGTTGCCATTTTGCTCATATAATTATGATTAAACTAGCTACTGTATGATTATTGAATTTAACTGTGTTTGCTTTACTTTTTAGTATTTACTTTTTAGCATGTTTGATTAAATGCAAAATGTAGGTACCTATGTCTTTCGTTTGTATGTTTAAGTTAGATTATTTTAAATATAGGGGGGAAGTGTTATGTCGGTACTCCGATATGAATGTATGCGGGTAGATCCAACTTTATAATAAAGCAGTCGTTACCAGATCTCTGTCTTTATTTGACGTGTACATAACAAAACCCACTGCGTATTTTTTATTATTTATTATGTTTAGGGCTTCCTGTATAAATTTATAGACTGCCAATGCTGTTGAACGATTTTTCCGAAAGCCGTTTTGGCATTCGTCAAATATTTTGTATTTTTCGCAGAAAGCGTACACGCACTGGCACATTGCTTTCTCAAAAATCTTTGAAGCTGTAGGTAGTAATGCTATCGGACGGTAATTGCTTGGGTCTGTTTTGTCATTTTTCTTATGCAAAGGTTTCACTAACGCTATTTTCAGCTGATCAGGGAATACGCCTTCTTCAAAAGACTGGTTTAGTAATTTATAGAATGGTAGCGTAAGCTCATCAGCGCATTGTCTTAGTAAACAGGGTGGAAGGTCGTCAATGCCGTGACTTTTTTATTTTTTAGTGTTTTTAGCATAATATTTATTTCGTAAGGGTCTACTGGAGTGAGGAACATCGTATTTTCGGTATGTGAGGGTACGGGTATACTATTCGATTCATTGTTTGGTCGTATAGGACTTCCATCGCCGATGGACGCAAAAAAATTGTTAAAAATATTGGCTACTTCCTTTGGTTCCGAGGTTGTTCTATTATTATCCTTTGTTTGTAGTTTTATGTTGTATTTGTCTTTTTTTATTATTTTATTGGTTCACTCGTTTATTATATTCCACATTGTTTTGACTTTGTTATTAGATTTTTTTAATTTATCAATATATTGTAGTTTTTTTGCTGTTATTACTGTTTTTTTTAATGTTTTTTTCATATTCCCTATAGTGTTGTGATAGTATTGTGTTCTTTGTTTTTAGCGTAAGTATTTTTAGTAATCTCTTATTTTTACAGGAGGTTTTGATTCCTTTGGTTAACCATTTCTTCTTAAAAGTTGATTTTAATTTTATTTTGCGTAGGGGTATGCATTTGTTTAGGATAGTAGTTAGTGTTTTGTTAAATGCTTTATAATTAACGTTCATATTCTGGTCTTTAGTTATTATTTTGTTCCAGTCTATGTCTTGTAATGCAGACTTAAACTTTAGTATGTTAGTTTCGTTGAAAAATCTCTTTTTCGCGTACCAAGTAGGTTGAGATGTAGTTTTATTTGGTATAGAGATTTGTATTGCTGTTCCGCTATGGTCTGAGAAACCAAATTCTTCTATGGTTGTACATATTTTATTTGTGTTACAGTTTGTGAATATCAAGTCTAAGCATGTAGATGTAGTTTGAGTGATACGAGTGGGTTTTTTTATGTGTTGTGTAAGTTTAAACTCCAACATTAGATCTAAGAACTGATTAGTTTTCCTGTTACTCTCTAAAATATTTATGTTAAAATCTCCGCCTATAATGATATCAAATTTGCAATATTTATTGTTTACATAGTTTAGAATAAATTTTAATTGACTTATAAATATATCTTCCTCTCTTTTATTCCAATATATCGCTACTAATAATATATTTTCTTTGGGTAATTCTATTGCACATAATTCAATTACATATTCTATGGACATATCTGTAACATCATGCCTCTCCCTAAAATCGATGTGATCTTGGACCAGGATGCAGACGCCGCCACCTCCTCGCGCCTGTCGGCAGTACGATGCAGCTATTTTATATCCGCTAAATTGTATCATGGTCTGTTTTTCGCTCGATAACCAGGTTTCTGATAGGCATATTGCGTTATATAATGGTTTATCTTCGATGCAAGCTTCAAGTATGTCTTGTTTATTGTAAATACTTTGTATATTTTGGAATAAAATGTTAAAGTGTTGTCCCGTGGCTTCGAAAGGAGTTGTTTCCCGTGTTTGCGTCATCTAATATGTCCTTGTGTTGATCTTTGCTTCTATTATTTTGGGTTATTGTTGTATTAAAATTTGTCTCATCTGTTGTGTAGTCTTGTTGGTATGTTTTATTCCTCATATTAATAAGTTCTCCTTCCACATATAATTGGTTATTCCGGATCACTGAATATAGACCATTCTTACGTGCTTTTAACATTTCTTCTCGCATAACTTGCCTTTGTTTACGTGCATTTTCATCTAAGAACTGAGATACGGATAGTCTTGTGCCTTGAAAATAGTGGCTATTTTTGATTAAGTACTTCGCCATTCTTTTGCTTAGAAGCTCTATTACCAGTGGGCGGGTATTGGTAGGATTCCTGCCTAGCCTATACATATTTTCTATATAGCCCGTTAGATCTACGTGTAAAATGTCATGGAACATTTCAATCACTCTCTCATGCAAGTCGACTTCCGATTCTTTTAAGTACTCTGCGAAGCCGTACAGAACTATCTTCTTTGAATTACTTTCTGTACATTTAATAACTGGGGTAACCGATATTGATTTTATTTCAGATATTTCTTTTTTGAGTTTTTCATTTTCTTTTATTAGGTTTTCTATTTTGGTGTCAACTTTTTCCAATTCTAGTTTTCTTTGATCGTTTTGTTTCGTGAGATAACTATATGTTTCCTACGGAGTTAGAAGCAGCTTTTCCTGTCATGCCAAGAAAACGGTTTCTCGTTTTTGACCTTTGGACCAATATCCATTGTTCTTCATGCTTATTGTCCTTCCAATCGCCTTTTTTTACAATATCTGCCAATGTCTGTTGTTTACATGCGTCATCCGCGGTCACCAAGCTATTGCTCTCAAGCATAGTCGACTAAACAGGTGCGAGAGAGACGGGTTTAGTCTGAGTAACACCTCCGGTATGCGGGTGTACGAGAGAGCGATAAATCGGCGCCGGCTGCGTTTCGCTTGCACTATCGTGACTGGGGGTCTACTCTCTTTCTCCGAAACGTAACTTCGGCAACGAACGAAAATTAAACGTAGTTACGTTTGTGCCCCTAATCTATATCGTTTGCGGACGCACACAAGAAGTTCGAATTCACAAACAATTAACGTGAACGAATGTATTAAATGGTATTGTGTGCGTCCGCAAATAAGGTCACAAACGTAACTGGAACGCGATACATCGACGACATCAACCGGCCGCTGTTCGATGTGAGGTAGGAGGCCAAACGGGCCGCTATCACAGTTTATCATGTACCCTCCACCTCTTTTCTTCATGTTAACATTTTAATTTATTAACGGACTCGAGTTTTCCAAATTCACTATTTGTTTTAATTCTTCTAATTGACCATTCGTCACATAATCGTTCTTTATATCTCCAATTTCTTTCCGTAAAACCAATATATCCTTCAATAATTTTGTGACGTCGACGTGATCAAAACAAACAGGTGGTAGTTTGTGTAGGTCGTACGCCACAAACACTGGTAATTGTTCAGGATCTATTGTTTTGAACACAGTTATGTAGGATGGCATTTAAAACGGAACGTATGAAAGTGTGTGGAATGAAACGTTGCGGTGTGAGAGAGAGAAAGATAGTGTGAAAGGGAAGGAGAAGAGAACAAATGAGAATTGACAGAAGGATTGATGACGGCGGTTGTTGTTGAAAAGACGGAACTTGATTTTATTAAATTTTAAGAAGAAAACTAAGGATTTTATTTCCACGGTCCCGATTCTACATTTTGGGGGCTCGTCCGGGATCGCGGACACGTAGCAAGACTAAAACGACGAATATCAAGACGAAAGACGCAAAAGACGAAGACGGGGTCGTTATATTCAAAACCTACGCAGACGCGAACAATGGCGGAAAACAAAGACGTATTTTTCAACATGATTGACATGACTAAGTTCAGTGGCGAGGACCATTCCTACTCTTCTGTGAAATGGGCTCAAGATCTGGACGATAACGCGGAGATATTTGGATGGTCTCCTCAGCAACGACTCATCATTGCCCGTAGGTCCTTGATAGGAACAGCGGAGCTATGGCTGAAAACGGAAAAGGTTCACAAAACCTATGAAGAGCTAAAAGCGGCCGTGCTTAAAGAATTTCCTGATACCGCAAATACTAAGGAAATGCACGAGCTCATGGCGGCGCGTAAGAAGCGTAAAGAGGAGTCATATTATCAGTATATGCTGATAATGAAGGAGATGGGAAAACGAGCTAAGTTCCCAGATTACGTCGCCATCCAATATATAATAGACGGCATTACAGATATGGAAAATAATAAGGCGATATTGTACGGTGCGGTTACCTACCCAGCGTTGAAAGAAAAGTTGGCGGTGTACGAGACTATAAAAAAGAAAGCTGCTAAACAGAACGCTGATCGACCGGTGAAACGCGTTGCTACGACATCAGGAGATTCTGCTACATCAGGAACTGGCCAGTTTTGCTATAATTGTGGAGGAAAGAATCATCGAGCAAGCGCATGTCGTAACGGATTAAAATGTTTCCGATGCAATGAGTTCGGCCATATTAGCTTGAATTGTACCAATCCGAGCGTAGGAAGCAGCGGGACAACGACGAAGACGACGTCGGTAAAGCAACCTCAAAGAGCGGTCGGCTCGTCCAATCAGCAGGCGCCAGTGAATCCGTCGGTAAAACAGTTCGACTCGGGAGCTAAGAAACATTCGACCATGTTTGGGGCGACATCGGCAGCCAATCAGAGCGGATCCAGCTGCCACGTTGACAATTTCAAAATAGAGGAGGACGTTGATGTCATGCAAATTGTAAACAAACCGAGTGACCGGCAAGAAAAACCTAATAAAGCGATTAAATTGGTAAAAGTGTGCGATATATCAATAAGCGCGTTGGTAGATACGGGAAGTGACGTAAATTTAATGTCGGAGGACTTGTGTAACGAAATAAATGTGCCATATGAAAATGATAATACGATCTTGTCTGGACTGGGACTTTATAAAGTAAGATCTTATGGGAAGATTTATGTTAATATTCTTATTGATGGAAAGTGCTACTCCAATGTTATATTTCATGTAGTGCCCAAAGGGTCAATGCCCTACAGGTTAATTATAGGACAAGAGTTCCTACAAAATGTTGTGATGGTAGTTCGTGAGGGTGCTGTGTTACTGTTGACGCAAGATGACGAATGGTTGGCTAGGGTGAATTGTTGTGTGACTGCGGTTGATCTTACAGGTCACATCTCCAATACCAATATGAAGACAGAAGTAATGCGGCTGGTTGAAGAGTACAAGCCCATTTATACCAAAGAAGCTCCAATTAAGATGAAGATAGTGCTAAAAGACGAAGTACCAATTGCTCAACGACCTCGGCGTATATCACTCGTCGAACAACAGATTGTGGAAGAACAGGTCGAAGAGTGGCTACAAAAAGGAATTGTACAGGTTAGTTTTTCTGAATATTCTAGCCCATTAGTGCTGGTTAAGAAGAAAGATGGGTCGACTAGAATTTGTGTTGATTACCGCCTAGTGAATAAGAAGATAGTGAAAGATGAGTTCCCGCTACCAATCATAGATGACCTAATAGATAAGCTGAAGGACTCAAAGGTATTTAGTGTTTTGGACCTTAAGAACGGATTTTTCCACCTCAAAATAAGTGAGGAATCGGTGCCTTATACTTCTTTCATAACTCATCATGGACAGTTTGAGTTTCTGCGTGCACCTTTTGGTCTTTCCACTTCACCTAAATATTGTATGAGATTTGTTACGATTATTTTCAGAGAGTTGATAATGAGGGGCATCATGGTAATATTTATCGATGACATTGTAATTCCAGCTGATTCAGAGAGTCAAGCTCTTGAGAGGCTAACCCAGGTGTTAGATGTAGCTGCACAGTATGGACTAGAGGTAAATTGGAAAAAGGCTCGACTTATTTGTCGTGAAATAGAGTATTTGGGTCACTTAATCAAAGATGGTGAGGTTAGACCAAGCCCGGAGAAAGTTGAAGCAGTTGCAAAGTATCCAGAACCTAAAAATATTAAACAAGTCATGGGTTTCATTGGTTTGACATCTTATTTCAGGAAGTACATTAGAGATTATGCAAAGATTGCCAGACCATTGACAGATCTGCTGAAAAAGGAGAGACCGTTTATATTTGTAGATGAGCAACAATGTGCTTTCAACATATTGAAGCAAAAAATGACGAGTGATCCTGTACTAAAGATATACAACTCAAATTTACCAACAGAGCTACACACTGATGCATCCAGTCATGCTTTGGCTGCAATACTACTGCAATTACATTCAGATGATGAGTTGCATCCTGTGCATTACATGAGTCATAAGACAACTGAAGCTGAAAGCAAATACTCAAGTTACGAGCTGGAAGCACTTGCAGTCGTAGAGGCTGTAAAGAAGTTTAGACATTACCTGTATGGAATACACTTCAAAATTGTGACAGACTGTAAAGCCTTCGAACAAACGCTGAAGAAGAAAGACTTGACACCAAAAGTGGCAAGATGGGTGTTCATGTTAGATGAATATGATTATGAGATCGAGCACAGAGCAGGCTTAAGAATGCAGCACGCCGATGCTTCAAGTAGAAACCCATTTGTGGCAGTGGCGGTGAGCCTACAAGAAGAGTTAAGACGAGGTCAGGAGACAGACGAAGAGCTCAATGCTATCAGACAGCTGATATTGAAAGAAAGTCATTATCATGACTTCTGGATGGATAATGGCATTCTGTACAAAGGTGAAGATAAGAAATTAGTAGTTCCAAGGATCTTGGAGAAAGAAATAATAAGAAAAGTGCATCAAAACGGGCACTTCTCAATAAGGAAGATGAAAGAAGTCATAGGAAAAGATTACTATATCCGAAACCTGGATAAAAAGATTGAAGAAGTAGTTCTAAGCTGTATACCCTGTTTATTAGCGACCAAGAAGGAAGGAAAGCAAGAAGGCTACCTGAACCCAGTAGATAAAGAAGGAATCCCACTGCATACATTACATCTGGATCACATAGGTCCATTTACAGAAACAAGGAAACAGTATAACTATATTCTCACCATGATAGATGCATTTACGAAGTTTGTATGGCTTTTTCCTACCAAGTCCACATCAAGTGCAGAACTGTTGAATAAATTACGACTTCACCAGCAAACTTTTGGTAATCCAACTAGAATTATTACAGACAGAGGTACAGCCTTTACCAGCGGAGATTTTGAGGAGTACTGTAAAGAAGAGGACATACTGCATGTCAAGATCACCACTGGAGTGTCTCGAGGGAATGGACAAGTAGAGAGAGTTCATCGAATCTTAATTCCTATGTTAACCAAGCTGTGTATAGAAGATAAATCGCTGTGGTATAGACATGTGGGTCGAGTCCAGCGTGCTATAAACAGTACTTACCAAAGATCAATAAATACTTCACCATTTCAATTATTGACCGGAACAAAAATGAGATGTAAAGAAGATATTGATGTAATTAATCTCCTACAACAAGAAGTTATCAATTGTTTTGATGAAAATAGAGAGAATTTGAGGATAAAAGCCATGCAGCAGATTCAAAAAATACAGGACGAGAATAAGAAGACCTACAATAAAAAGAGAAAACCTAATTCAACCTATGAACTGGATGATCTAGTGGCCATCAAGAGAACTCAGTTCGGCCCAGGCTTTAAAGTAAAACCTAAGTTTTTGGGGCCCTACAGGGTTACTAAAGTTAAAAGAAACGATAGGTATGATGTTGAGAAGCTGTATGATACCACAGAAGGCCCAAAGAAGACATCTAGCTCAGCGGACCACATGAAGAGGTGGCCAGGTAAAGATGAGTGATTGTGAGTGTTGATTGTTTATGTGTGTGATATGTTGTGTAAATAGTACTGCTTATTACCCTCACAAATACTAGGTCATGTGTTATTAAATGCTATGTAAAGCGCTGTTTAGTTAGATAGAGTTTAGAACATGATTATTATTGTTTTATTTTGCTTATAAATAAGAACGTGTACCTCATTCAAAACTGTTATTTTATAAGGTTCAGTAAAGTGATGTATGAAAGAGTTATGTCACGTGTCATTAAGATGCATATCTGAGGACAGATATGATTGCAGGACGGCCGAATGTAGGATGGCATTTAAAACGGAACGTATGAAAGTGTGTGGAATGAAACGTTGCGGTGTGAGAGAGAGAAAGATAGTGTGAAAAGGAAGGAGAAGAGAACAAATGAGAATTGACAGAAGGATTGATGACGGCGGTTGTTGTTGAAAAGACGGAACTTGATTTTATTAAATTTTAAGAAGAAAACTAAGGATTTTATTTCCACGGTCCCGATTCTACAGTTATCATATCTTCCAGGTCTTTTTGTTTCTTGTTCTTGCGTCTCGACACCAGTTTTCTTGTTGTTTTCGTGGATACAAACAACAACTTCTTCGCCTCATCTATCTCCTCTTCAGAAAATGCAGTTTCATCACGCTTTCATTATCGACTACATGATGCCGATTTCGTATAAAAGCAAGGACTTCCGATGTCACTAGATTGCAACTCGTACTCTTTAGTTTATTTACGGACATTTTCGTAAGACAAAATCGGCGACCGCTACTGACAGAACGCGCGCGATGATGATTTTAGTGCTAAACAGAAAAAATATAAAAAAGATAATCACATAACTTTTAGATAGAGGCAAAGGTTTACAAAAAACTATTGAGCGATACCAACTAATATAATTATATTCTGTGGCGATACACATGGCGTACCATTTTATTCCAGAAAGATACAACAGTCGCTTCAAGACTTCCTGTTAACTTGTGTTTTCTCACCCACATTGTTTATTAAAATTCTCAGATTTGTTCTCATGTCAAACTTTTGCAGCTCAAAGATAAAAAAATTGGCCAAGTGCAAGCCCGACTAGCACACGAAATTGAGGAAAAACGCCGAAGAAAAACGTTTCTTGTATGGTGTATTTTTATAAATTTTGTTATTAAAAAAAAATGACATGTCATTGTCAGATTGTATGTTGATTATAATATGATTCGTTACCATAAAAATATGGCCTAACAAAGTTCTAATCATTAAAATCAACAATACAACCTAAAGCCAGGTTGTAATCTACGTGTATGCCAAATTTCATCCAAATCTGTTCCGTAGTTTTTGCATCAAAAAGTAACAAACACTCAACCTCTCCAATCCTCACCTCACAAACTTGCACATTTTTAATAGGAAAAGAACAGAGACAGTCATAAGCACTGCCGGCAGAAGCGAAAACTCAAAACGATGGACTCGCTGTGTTCGTTTTTTGAATGTTTAAATCAATTAGGCCACTATTCTACGCTTCGCTAGGCGCAATACGTATCGAGCATGTCGAGCTCATCGGTGAAGTTGTCGATTATGAACATTCTCGATTAAGTAATTCGTCCTATCAAGTTTTCGGAGTACCGTACATTGCGGTGATGAACTTTCGGAATAACGTAATTCGTCGTAGCAAACTTTCGGAGTAACGTAGATCGGAGTGACGAACATTATTTAGTAATGAAATTCATCATAGCGTACTTTCTGAGTAACGTAATTCGTACTTACGAGCTTTATGGATACCGTACATCGGTTTTGAACTTCGGAGTAACTTATAGTTATTACAGTAGAAGGCGAGCATTTAGTAAAAAAATGTATGAAGCCGCTAAAAAGCCTTATATTAAAAAGTCAAACATTTGTGAATTTAGAACACAAATAATTGTTAATTTGTTCATAACAGTAAATGTTTTTTTTTCAATATCAATCCATCGATCTTTAGATTAAGCCGCGCTTGCCTAGGTTGGTCCGTGGAGGGGTGGGGACATACAGAGTCCATATTAAAAAAGTGGTGAAGACTAGTGAGAGAATAAGATCACATCCAATATTTGTAATACCGTAATCACGGTATTGGGGCCTAAAGGCCCATGTTAAATCCGTGATCACGGTATTACGGGATCCCGAAATACCTGTATTGAAAGCCCTAATAGGTACAGCCATGAATACGAGATGTGTGTCCACGACATGGTACGTTAATGCACTTGCCCCACCGCTTGCTAACGAGAAAGTGGTTAGCTATCGACGATTTTTCGCTCAAGAAACCTAAAAAGCTGTAACCTATACCTCAAACACCAAATGCGAGTGCAGTACCCTTGATCTAACTGTTCCACTCGCTAGACTCTAGCAGGATTATGGACACCTCCCACTCTATCAGCTAGAGTGTCCCAGATGCTAATATTACCACCCTTGACGATACAAACAACGTCGCAATAAACGTGTCCACTTACTGGTCCCATTTAATACAATATAATGGATGAATGACGTCATTACGAAAAGTATAAAAGAAGGTTGCTAGCTCTTCTCGCTAATCGCCGTCGCTGGGACAGTGATGTCTGTGTTACATCGTGTACGGGAAATGAGAAGTCGGAGGAACGATGCTTCGTTGATACAGGTATTTAGATTGTAAATGTCATAGGAAATGTATAGACGCACGAGCAGTCCTCAACTAAGC
The DNA here is from genome assembly GCA_949152445.1 of Cerastis rubricosa. Classification (NCBI taxonomy): domain Eukaryota; kingdom Metazoa; phylum Arthropoda; class Insecta; order Lepidoptera; family Noctuidae; genus Cerastis; species Cerastis rubricosa. The sequence continues at coordinate 6,277,851 of OX424542.1, read as the reverse complement.
TCAGTGGCGGATTTAAAAAAATTCAACAGGCTGTACAGTTTTGGCCGCCCTTGCCTCTACAATTTTCATGTCCATTATTATTTTTACAATCCAACAATTTCGTTGAAATTGCACGTAAAATAATTTTTGGGTTTATTTTTGAGCTAATCAAAGCTCAATCATGTACTATTTTCTGCAAATTCGCTCTTTTCAGTCATAAAAAGTGTGGGCTGAGGGCACAGAGGCCGATTACTGGTAGGGGGCGGCGAACTAGCTGTTTTACTCTAGAATATGGAAGTTTGCTACACTGTTTGTACAATGACAAGTGAGATGGGAAAGTCATCCGCAAAATTTGTTGCAGACTGTTATCTGTAAAACATCAGAAAACCTCCATGCAGAAATCTTTACGTTTAGCAAGAGGTTGCAAAAAAAAAATCGGTCCCCAAATTTGCCGCCCCAAAAATCTGCTGCCCTAGGCTCTAGCCTACTCAGCCTACTGGTAATCCGCCACTGACTAAGCTAGCGCACGAAAAGGAGCGTTTTGATTAAGATTGTTTGGCGTTCTATCGGACTATGAGAGTGAAAGAAGACAAGAGTACACCAGTTTTTGCGTAGTTGTGCACTGTTAATATGACCCTTGCCGCTGACCACATTGCGATACTGCCACCGTTTGTCGAGAAGAGGACCATTTAGGAGATTAAGGAAACTCGATGTGTCCTCGAATGTAATCTGCAATGTAGCAGTTTTACCTGACAGTATATATGCAAAATTTCAGGATAATTGGTTTAGTGGTTTAGGCGTGAAGAGGTAACTAACAAACAAACTTACTTTCGCACTTATAATCTTAAATAAAAGTTGGAATTCTATTATAATTTCAACAACAAAAACAGACGGCATTCACTTACAGATTAAAGACGAACCTAAATTCTTAATTAATCGGGAGTTCGGCAATTAGCAAGTTGAGGGAGGCACAAGGATTCACTAGTTTACATTACGAAGTGCCAACATGGTTTAGGCGGTCCCTGAATTACACAGATTCAAAACGTGGACGCTGGACGCTCAACATGTTGGCTGAGATTTAATTTTGCCGTGTTTAAATTGCGGTTTCTTGTTTAATTAAGAAAATCTAGTAGGTTCCCAGATAGTCAATTTTGTTCGTAGGTAAAAAAATATAAAAAGAAAACCGGAAAGTGCGAATCGGACTCGCCCACCGAGGGTTCGTACAAATTTGTATTTGGGAAAGACTATATTTTTTACTAACTGCGCCCCGCGGTTTCACACGCGCAGACCGAGACAAAAAGTAGCCTATGTTTTAATACAGGGTATAAGCTATCTACGTTGCAAATTTCATCAAAATCCATTCAGTCGTTTTTTCGTGAAAGAGTAACAAACATCCATACATCCATCTATCCATCCATCCATACTTACAAACTTTCGCGTTTATAATATTAGTAGGATGATTTAACAAATATATAGTTTTCAGACTTTTCCCTGTAGTATAAGACGAAGACAATATTACTTGCCAAATTTCAAAGTTCTAGATCAACGGAAAGTACCCTTATACATTTTGATTCCCTTGAGAGTGTCGAAACATATATTTTTTGCGGTATAAACGAGCATATCTTTTGTTACGTTAACTTAGAAGTTGGATTTTTTCATAGCTTCAAGGGACTGTAGGTAGGTAGGTAGTGTAGGGACCTGAGTACCTATATGGTTTTAATTTCAACTCGATACCTCTACGCGTTCCTGAGATAAAGGGACAGACAGACAGACGGACAACAAAGTGATCCTATTAGGGTTCCGTTTTTTTCCTTTTGAGGTACGGAACCCTAAAAATAGTAAGAAGGTCGGATCTTGCCCGGACCTTTCTTGAAAATGGAATGTAATAAGCTGTCACCTAATTTTTCGGTTCGGTTGTTTTAAAAGTAAATCGGTTTATTATTTTTCTTATAGTTGAATTACTTTAAACCTTGAATAGAAGGTCTGATTTCTATACAAACTATTCATGGGTAAAACTTTTATAAAAGTTAGAGTTAAGATTTCTTGGACTAATCAACACCCGTAGATATTGTAAAAAATATTCCTAAAATAGAACTTTGTCCAAGAAGGAAGAAATAAGAAATGTTTGATTCAGTTAAAAAAACATACTTTTACATATAATTAGCTATTAATCAAAAAGTTCTAAACGTTAAGGTTCATAAAAACAATATTAGAATAACCATACCTTGCCTAGTTGCAGCCATAATGCACTTCAATTAAATATGACGATTACTTGTAGAGATAAATGTTTTAATATTCACTATAAACGCACTAACTTTATCAGATAATTAATGATGCGGACCACGTTCATTCCGTCGTTTCGTGCAAAAGAACCACTCCGCAGACTAAAATAAATGTTAAATTTTAAGTTTTTTTTAATATTAACGAGTTTTAACTGTCCCCGGATTCGTTTAAAGTGGAAGGCACGATATTATCTTGTATAATCACGGAGAAAATGACAATTGAAATTTAACAACTGGATGGTGATGAAAATTAAAAGGATTGTAATGAACTAGGGCGCGAGGGTAATGATGACATAAGTCGGGATGGCAATGAAATACCTTAAAACAGTTCCGAAATAGGTTAGGATGGTAATGAACCGTATAAGATGATAATTTAAAGTAGCTAAATAAAACAATATAATTTCAATAATCACAGTCTTATAATTCATTTCAGACTTTCATTTCAATCCAGTCTTAAAAAAATATATTTCGTGGCAGGAAACCAAATCACTGTTTTTATTAAATAATTAAAAGCCTCCTGAACAGTAGTTAACCCTATCTTATATTATTTTTATAACTGACTGACTACAACCTAACAACAATTAATACAATACAAATAGTAGTAGGTATATAGGTAGATCTGTTGGGCTAAAAAAAGGAGGGAACGGACGGTAATGAAGTGGAGATGAATGAAAAAATTAAACATTTTGTTTAATAATATCGTTACCGAATACATTAGAAACTTGAGAGTAAAATAGAATCAAAATCAGTTTGAAAGATAAACATTTGAAGTATTTATAATGATTTGCTTACTACAATACCTTGTGAAATAGAAAGAATGTGATGAAATTATTTCTGGACGAAGCACTATCAACAATGTGAAGATTGTAAATAATTATGACAGCGAAAGCCGTACATCCGCTTCTCTCTGTTTGCCGTGGCTACCTGACCAGTAGAAACACGTTGTGACCTGAACTATACTGGGACCGAATAAATCATCTACAAAATTATGAAGTTTCCGAGTACGGATGGCGATGAAGTTTCTATTGTGACAATTAGAAAAAATAGCTTTTCTTCTACTTTTATTAAGCCAATGGTAAATTCAAAATACTTATTAGGTCAGGGGTTTGGTTCTTATGAACCGTATTAATTTAAGCTGTGAATTTGAATGTAAACAAATAAACATGAAAACATCCGCCGAGGTCCCATGGTTGGAAACAGAGAGGAATGAATTTACACGCAGTTTTATTAGCTTTTAAAATTAATTAACGAATTAAAATGTAATATTAGCGATACTCCTTTTAAAGTAACTATGTTTTTATCCATTCTGCTTAAAAAATAAAATAATAAAATTAAAACCATGGGTAAAATAGTCTGGATATCCTTTTTGCACGAAACTACGGAACGACCCGGGTATAAAGTAAACTTTGAGCTGATGCAATGGACAGAAGATAGCAGTTACTGATGAAATCAGTATTAATTATTTTTATCCATATACACGTTTATACACAATATATTAAATTAAGTCTGACATCCAGTCTTACCAAGGGTTATCGTATTACCCAGTTACTGGGTTGTGGAGGTCAGATAGGCAGTCGCTTCATGTAAAATACTGGTACTCAAATGCATCCGGTTAGACTGGAAGCCGACCCCAAAATAGTTTGGGGAAAGGCTAGGCAGATGATGATAAAACAATATATTAAATTGTTTTTATTTACGCAATAACCACCCTAGTTTATAAAAAAGAAAACAATTGAAATATGCATAGTTTAGTTTTAGGGTCCGCCTCCATAAAGAGAACGTTGTAATAATAATAATAATTCTTTATTTGTATAGAATGCAGGTGTTACAATAATGGTGTTAGTTTTAGATATATTCCCAGTACATTCTGCCTGTTGGCATACAAAAATACAGTGGTTAACTTATAGACAATTTAGTAACTAGGTAGGTAAGTACTTAAATTAGAAATAAAAATCATGGATAACTATAAAATTATGCACTTAATAAATGATATAAGGTGAAGCAAATATTACAGTTCATCATTTATAAAATCGGTAACAGAGTAATAACATTTCTCTGTCAGCAACGACGACAGGAGTTTCTTAAAAGTTATCAAGGGCTGATCCTTAATACAATTTGGCAGTTTGTTAAATATAATAGGTGCCATACCAATTATGTTTTTTTTAAGCAAAGCAGTGTTATATCTACCAGTACACAATAGACTCTGATATTTAGATCTCAGGGCAGTAGTTCGCATCCTCGTATCATTCAATGCCGGAAATAGATGCTTGTTAGTTTTAACAAATATAGCTACTTCGAGAATGTATATACAAGGAAAAGTTAGTATTTTGTGTTTCTTGAAAAAAGGAATGCAACTATCTGTTACCTTGAGATTAAAAATAGATCTTATGCACCGTTTTTGGGCTTTGAATATAGACTCTCTTTCGGAAAAATTACCCCAGAAAACTACGCCAAACCTGAGAACAGAGACGGCCAAACCGTGATATGCAACCATTAATGTATCAACGTTGACTTTCTTGGACAGATTGTAGAGAGCATACGCAGACGTGCTTAATCTTTTGCAAACTTCTTCAGCCTGCGGTTTCCAAGTCAATTGACTGTCAATCAATATACCCAAAAATTTTGCCACGTTGACGCTTTCAATTATTTGTCCTCTATAATTAATTTTTAGGTTTAAAGGAAGAATTTTTTGATAGAAATGCATTATATTTGTTTTATTCAGATTTATGATAAGATTATTTTCGTTGAGCCACTTTATTATTAATTTTAGAGAATTATTTATTTCATCTTCATAAACCTCTTTGTTGAGGCAGTCTATTAGGATCGTACTGTCATCGGCAAATAACACACAGGGGTATGGGATGTGTCGGGGTAGATCATTAATATACAGCAAGAATAATAATGGCCCTAGAACGCTACCCTGGGGAACGCCATATTTAATTTCCCTAGGACCCGATAAATATTTAACCTCACGTTTTGATTTGACGCATATTTTAGAGATTTCTGTAAATTGCACACGTCCACTTAGATACGATTTTATAAGACGTAGAGCATTACCTCGTATACCGTAGGCATCAAGTTTGACCAAAAGCGTTTCATGGTTCACGTAATCAAAAGCTTTGGTCATATCGGTAAAAATCGCACAAATTGGTATTTTTTTATCCACATTAACCATTATTTTATATATTAAATCGTATATGGCCATATTTATATTTTTATTTTTACGAAAACCTTTTTGTTCCTCACATAATATATTGTATTTTGACAGAAATGAATAAAAAGACTCATAAATTACTTTTTCAAAGATTTTGGAAAATACGGGGATTAAAGCTATTGGCCTAAAGTTAGCCATGTCTTCTTTATTGTTCTTCTTATGGAGTGGTTTAACTATTGTGGTTTTAAGACTATTGGGGAATGTTCCAGCGGATATACTTGCGTTAATAATGTGGCTTAGAGGGTTAGCTATAGTGGCACAGACGAATTTTATAACTTTTGTTGAAATACCGTCATATAACTCTTCTTGTTCTTTAAAGATTTGATCACCCTTGTAATGTCTTGAGGGACAACAGGGGCAATAAAAATAGAATGAGGGTTATGCGTTATTCTTACAGTATTTTTAGTTGTGGTCAGGGGTGGATCTGAGATCTGATCAATAAAGAAATCGTTGAGTGATTGAGCTATTTCATTAGGGTCAGTTAATAATAAATCATGTTTTTTTATTCTCGTTATGGGTTCACTTATAGATTTTGTACTATTTATTATCTGCCAGGATGTTTTAGATTTATTTTTGGAATTTTTAATAAGAAAGTTGTTCTGTGCTTTCTGGGTCAGTTTGATAATTTTTTTGAATTTTTTTGAGTACTCTTTAAATGTCGTTTTATTTTCACTAGTAGGATTAAGTCTTTGTTTCCAGAGTAATTGGCGTTGTTTTTTGCTACAGATTCTAATACCTCTAGATACCCATTTGATTTTTTTTTTCAGATCTTAATATGACTGTTTTGAAAGGAAAGCATAGTTCATACAGGAGTTGAAATATTTCTAGGAAGTTATCATAGGCTTCATTTGGATCCTCTGTGCTATATATATCTGAAAACGATAAGTTTTGGAGATGATTTCTGAAGATAATTAAATTTTTTTCAGATATGTCTCGCCTTGATGTTTTCCATGTTTTCATTTGACTAAACTTACTAACTTTCATTTTAAATATTTGAGCCGTATGATCGGATAGTCCGAAGTCTATAATTTCACTTTGGCAGCTTTGTTTAGAGTTGTGCGCAAAATTATCTAAGCAAGTTTTACTATGAGGTCTGGTCGGTTTATTTATTTCTAGCTTCAAATCGTAGTTCATCAGAAAATATTCAAAATCCATGCTAATTCGGTTCTTTTTCAGAATATCTATGTTAAAATCTCCGCACATAATTATTTTTTTGTTGGGTTTGGCAATCTTTTTAAGTATAATATCTAGGTTTTCATAGAATTGGTGTAGATTAGTGATTTTTGGTGGTCTATACACACATAGGATAGTAAGTTTTTGTGAAGGTAATTCAATTGCGCAACATTCTATAATTCCCGTTATCGAATGTCTCGTAATGTCAGGGAGGTCTTTACATTCGATGCCTTTTTTAACTAAAATACAGGCTCCACCACGCTTAATATTTTGTCTAGCATAACATGCCGCTAGCTTATAATTGGGTATATGTAAAAGTTTCTCTTGGCCAGACATTATAAAATGTTCGGTTATACATATAACATCTAAATTAATTTGTTTACTTAACAATTCCTGTATATAGATAACCAGTAAGTCGGACTTGCTTAAGAGACCGGCAATATTTTGATGCATTATATTTATAAGATTAAAGAAAAAAATCGCATCGTGGAGACGATATTTTTGTTTGGTTGTCAGCTATATGTTCTTGATGAGAAAATGAATTATAATCAGCTATAGTTACCGATAGATTATGAAACACATTTCGCATACCACGATCGTTTATTTTCCTACTGAGCTTAGAGAACATTGTAAAATCGTAACACAAGTCTAAATTAGAGTCAAACGCCGTTGCATAGTTGTAAGTCTGCAAGTCTAAATGAAGTAGATTGTTAAAGGTCTCTATGCGCCAGTTAAACAATGTTAAATGATCACTTAATTTGAAAGTAGGAACACATATTATAATATTAGTGTGCTGAATTTCCTGCATTTTTTCTCTCAGTTTTATGATTATATCGACATAATTTTCAGTTTTATGGAAGTCTTTTTCTCCAATTAAAATAATGCAGAAATCATTCATTGTATATTCTATTAATTTCTTCTCCAAGTTCTTGATAAGCTGCTCCGTGCCACAATTCTGGGAAACATAATGACAGACTTCACAGTTTCGAAATGTATTCTCGGCTATAGACAAAATCTTGTTATTTTTATTTTCACTCACAATACATAGCTTTGGTTTGTTGTTTTTAGGCTTGATAGACAGTTCAGCTTCTTGGGATTGAAGTGCCTCAGTGTGTCTTTTCTGTACAGAGAGCTTTTTCTTGGTTGCTGGTGACTGTGAAGTTATGTCAATTTCTGGTGGAGTAGTAAGAACATTTGCACACGATTTTGCCAGTATGTTTTGCGCTTTTTTCTTTGGGGTAGCGGTTATCTCAGATGATAATTTACTTGTAACTTGTTTCTGTAAGGTATTAGTGTAAAATATGTTTAAGAAAATAGTTGATAAGTAGAAGGTAGTTGCCGACTCTGTCTGTCCTGGCACTTCGTTAATAAACGTCTTTTGGGTTAGCTGTTGTTTCCTTGCAGTATTAAGTAATCAGCTGAATATTTCACAGTGGCGACGAGAATACGGGATTTCACATTAATCGAGTGTTATAAAGACGTATTAAGAACGCAAATATGTCAATCGGAAAAATTACCGAGTTTAATGTGGAAGTGGACAATTGGCGGTTGTACGCGGAGCGGTTGGAACAATATTTTATCGTGAATAAAATAAGTGAAGAGTTAAAGGTGCCTACATTAGTGACCGTGATGGGAGCAAGAGGTTATGAACTATTGGTGAATCTTTGTACTCCAGAAAAACCAACCAGTAAAACATTTAAAAATTTAACGGACATATTGGAGAAACATCTTCAGCCACGCCCCAGTATTTTAGCGGAACGTTATAAGTTTCATCATAGGAAACAAAATACGGGGGAGAAAATAACAGATTACATAGCAGAACTGAAGAAAATGTCAAGGACGTGTGATTTTGGGCAATGGCTGAACGAAGGTTTGCGCGATCAGCTGGTATGCGGGTTGGCAAGTGAAACAATAAGACAGCGATTGTTTGCAGAGGAGAAGTTAGATTTCCAAAAGGCATGCACTTGAGCTTTGAGTATGGAGTCGGCAGAAAAGGACGCAGCCTTGATGGAATCCAGAAGCGGGAGCGAGATTGCATCTGCAGATTGCCAGGCGATTGCGGGAATGCAGAGGAGAAGGGAGGCGGTGGTGCCACGGGGCCGAGGCAGCGGACGAACGCCGGCGAGCGGCAGCACGCGCTCCAACGTGATGGTTGGCGAGATGCGCAACGCGGCTACCCGTCGCGGCGCGGGCGCATCTGTCACCGTCGTCACCAGTGGACCGGGCGGGGCCCAGTCACGCCAGCAGTGCCGAGTATGTGGCGCTAATCACGACTCGAAGTCGTGCAGGTTTGCACGCTATGTGTGTCGAGTGTGCAACCAGGCGGGCCACCTACGGCGAGTGTGTCCAGTAGTTAATAATGCTGAACATAACTTTATCGATGACACTACCGAGTTCAGTAGCGGCGGCAGTGATGAGGTAACAAATATTAATCAGTTATCCTTACAAAATTATCCCCCAATATATATATCTCTAGAGATTGCTAACAAATGTATAAAAATGGAATGTGACACCGGTAGTGCCGTATCATGTATTAATTATGATGTTTACAAAAAGCATTTTGCTAATATGAAGTTCGAGAAATGTAACTTGTTATTGAGATATTATACGGGTGAAACTATTCGCCCATTGGGTGTCATAAAACCGGTTGTTAGATACAAAGATAGAAGTAAAAACTTAAACTTGTTTGTAATTAATAACGGAAAGACTATTTTGTTAGGTAGACAGTGGATAATTGAATTAGGTATAAGTATACCCACAGTCAGTAGCAGCGGTTGTAATGTAAACAGTGTGTCTTGTGAAGATTTTAACTTAAAGGAATTTAGTTCCAGATATTGTGAAGTGTTCGAGGACGGCCTGGGTCGCTTCACGGATGGCAAGGTCACCATTCATTTGCGCGAGGGAGCGCGGCCGGTGTACATGCGTGCACGACCGCTTGCCTACGCGCTTCGCGAGCCTGTGGAGCAGGCGCTCGACCAGCTGGTGCGTGATGGCGTGCTCACTCCTGTCGACCGCTCGGACTGGGCTACGCCCATCGTGCCCGTTGTCAAGAAGGACGGTAACATTAGGATTTGCGCTGACTATAAATTAACTTTGAATAAAGTGTTAGAAGTCGACCGTTACCCATTGCCAAAGGTGGAAGACTTACTGGCTCGCTTACATGGTGGACAGCGGTTCTCAAAAATTGATTTGTCACAGGCCTACGCACAATTTGAACTAGATAAAAGTAGTGAATTCACAGTAATTAATACCCATAAGGGCTTATTTGGGTATAACCGACTCGTATATGGTCTTGCGTCAAGTCCAGGAATTTTTCAAAAGAAATTAGAGCAATTATTCGCTCACTTACCATCATCATTCATCATTTCAGCCCTTTTAACGTCCACTGCTGGACATAGGCCTCCCCCAAGTTTCGCCACATTGACATAACATGGGGGGTTTTGCCATAATCGCCACGCTTGGCAGGCGGGTTGGCGATCGCAGTACGGTTGTTACAAAAAAGCACAGAGAACGCTGCTGCCCATTCTCTGGCAAGTCCCTTAGTCGCCTCTTACGACACCCACGGGTAGATATGGGATGGTGCTATTCTTTACGTCCGACACCATACAGAACCTTACCATACTACACTTACCATATGTTGGTGTATTTCTAGATGACATTGTTATTAGTGGGCGAGACACCCCTTCACATTTAGAGAATCTACGTAAAGTTTTCGATATTTTAAAAACAAAGGGGTTAAAGGTTAAAAAAGAAAAATGCAGTTTCTTTGCCGAATCCATTACGTATTTAGGATATGTCATATCGAAGGAAGGCGTACACACTTGTCCTGATAAGGTCAAGGCCATAATGAAAACCCCCACTCCTACAAACGTAAGCGAATTAAGGTCATTTTTAGGAATGGTAATGTATTATGCAAAGTTTATTAAGAACATAAGTTTTATTCTAGCACCACTTTATAATTTATTACGAGCAGGAATAAGTTTTGTATGGAACGAACAATGCAAAACCGCATTTAACACCGTAAAGGGGTTGTTATCCTCTAGTGAAGTATTGGCGCACTACTCCCCCGACCTGCCACTGATTCTGACAACGGATGCAAGCAGCGTGGGGGTGGGCGCGGTGATCTCACACGTCACGCCGGACGGAGAGCGGCCTATAGCTAATGCTTCGAGATCTCTGACGAAGGCAGAACGTGCCTATGCGCAAATAGACCGAGAAGCACTCGCTATAGTGTATGGCGTTAGGAAGTTTCACCAATATCTATATGGTAGGCGTTTTAAGTTGAGAACAGACCATAAACCGCTAACATGCATATTTGGTAGCAAGGCTGGTATTCCTGTAATGGCCGCCAGTCGTATGCAGAGATGGGGAGTACTGATGTCAGGATATAATTACGATATTGAATATGTATCATCCGCTAAAAATTGTGCAGATGCCTTGTCGCGGTTACCACAACACCACAGTCAGGACAAGCCCGTAACTGAGGTAACATACCTAAACTTTGTCGAAGATTTTTTACCAGTTACTCACAATGAGGTAAAGAAGGCGACTGCTACTGATACCATATTGAGTAGGGCCCTTTTATATACTCAAACAGGATGGCCGCTACAATGTACCGACGAAACATTAAAGCCGTATTTTACTAGGCGTAATGAAATTTATACTGAAGGGAATTGTCTGATGTGGGGTTATAGATTAATTATTCCCTTGTCATTGCGTTCTCAAATACTCAAACAGTTACATAGTAGCCATATAGGTATAGTAAAAACAAAATCGTACGCTCGTAGCTACGTGTGGTGGCCCAAAATGGATGCTGATATTGAGAACATGTGCCGAAGTTGCGTGACCTGCGCGGTCGAGTTGCCGGCACCACCACGCGCGTCACCGCAGCCATGGCCGTACATTACACAGCCTTGGTCACGGTTACATATTGACTTCTTAGGTCCTATAAAGGGAATGAAATTTATAGTTATTTTAGACTCAACCTCAAAATGGTTAGAAGTGTTCAATATGGTACGCACCACAGGGGGAGCAGTAGTTAAAGTCTTAAGAAGTTTGTTTGCTAGGTTTGGGCTTCCCTTGGAAATAGTATCAGACCAGGGTCCACCATTTACGAGTGCCGAACTCAGAGATTTTCTAAGAGTCAATGGTATAAGACAAACGTTTTCACCTGCATATCATCCGGCGTCGAACGGTGCAGCGGAAAATGCGGTGAAGACATGTAAGAATGCAATAAAGAAGGCATTTACAGATAGATTAGATGTCGACGCGGCATTACAAACCTTTTTATTAGCCTATAGGAATGCGGCACATCGTACCACGGGAGAATCACCAGCTCAAATTTTGCAAAAACGACCATTACGATCACGGTTAGATTTGTTAAGAAGGGAGAGAGCCGTTGTCGATCGTGAAGTGAGGCGCAGCGCCGTCAAGTTGAGTACGCCGGTGGTAGGATGCGCGAACTAGAGGCAGGTGAACCGATTTGGTACAGGGATTACAGAGGCCAGCAAAAATGGGAAAAAGGAACAGTTGGGCATAACGAGGGTTCACGTCGTATTTGTGTCAAGGAAGGTAACGGTCGACAACACACTAGGCACATAGATCAGGTACGCCGCAGATCACGCATGTCCAGTGTTACCTGTTCTGACGACAACGCGGTGCGGGATACCAATGACAGGCAAGAGGGACAAGATAGCCTTACCCCTACAATTGAACAAGGTTTGACTTGTAACGAGCAGGCCGAGATTGAGAGGGGAAGAGCTACGAGTAGTAGTGAGCACGACGTGATGCAGGAATCGGACGAGGTTTTTAGTACACCTCCGCGATTCATTCCACCTGCTGCACAGGCTTTAGCTGAGTCTAAGTCTTCGCCATCCGTGTCGCGCTCCACGAGAGTCCGCAAGCCGGTTATAAGATTTCGGGTCGAATGATTTGTGTATTCCTATTCTATTGTATTATGTTCAATGTCAAAGTGTGTCTTAATTTAAGGGTGGAGGTGTAAGGTATTAGTGTAAAATATGTTTAAGAAAATAGTTGATAAGTAGAAGGTAGTTGCCGACTCTGTCTGTCCTGGCACTTCGTTAATAAACGTCTTTTGGGTTAGCTGTTGTTTCCTTGCAGTATTAAGTAATCAGCTGAATATTTCACAGTTTCAGTATCTTGTGCTTTGCATCTAAATTTTTAATGTCTTGTTTTAACTTCATGTTTTCTAATGATAAGGTATCTTCGTGAGCTGCGCTAAGTTGTAAATTAACTTTTTGCAGCTCATTTTTAAGCTGCAGGATTTCTTCGTCGCTTTCGTCATCGGATATATTAGGAGGTAGGCTACTAGATGTGCCATCTAGCGGTGAGTTCGCAGAATTACTAAGCGTACTTTCATTTATTGTGTCGTTTGACAGTGATGTGGCACGTTTCCTCATCCGAAACGTAATGTTTTCTAAGAATTCCATTTTGTTGCTGATAAATGTCGAAGAATAATGGAAAAAGAACTTTTGCTTCGCGGCTGGGTTTGAACTCGGGCCTCGAGCGTGCACTACTAGTCTTAAAAAGAGACGCACCTCTTGGCCGCTTAGCCAATCGATCAATTAAGTTGGTGACAAAAATAGTGTTCTGTCTTTATTTTTGATATTTTTGAAATTTGACCGTTTTTTTTCTTGTTGTTGTTAGTATGACCGCGATTTGAAAAAAATGTTTTTGTTTGCTTTATTAGGTCTATTTCAATGTAAAACGATCAAATAGTCACAGGTTTGAGCACTGTTTGTTTTAAATCCTTATTTAAACAAAGATTAGTATGTTTCACGCGATAGTTTTACTTTTGTGTACACTATGTTTACGCTGTTTATAGTTTTACTTGTATCACAGTTATTCACTGACAGGATTGTTTGCTAACACTGCCACTTATTTATTGGAATACACTGATGCTATTTCACTACTTATTCACAAGATTCAAAGGATTTAGATAATTTAAAACAATTTTAATTACGGAGCCGATGTTAACTGTGGCACTAGCGCCATCTGTCTGTACGTGTGTACACGTTCTCTTTATGGAGGCGGACCCTAAAACTAAACTATGCATATTTCAATTGTTTTCTTTCGTTTATTATTGTTTTCTTTGAATCGTAGTTACGTATGACGACGACGTACATACCTACTACCAATATTGGTTAAAACGTGACCAAAATAAATAGGGGAAGGTTGCGATCATTGGACTAGTGCTTTCATTGGACCACCAAGGTATTTCCAAAACTGTGCAAGCTAGCAACACCCAAACTAGTCGAAACGAGTCCCTGGCAACACAGTTGCACCCCCCTCTTACCCCAGTGACGCTGCGGCACATCTCGAGGAGTGACGCGTGTGGTTGTGATTGCGACGGCCAAAATCTTATAATTTCGCTCAGAACAATTTGACGTAAGTATCATTGTATTCATATTTGTCTGAGTGCACTGTTATGAAATATCGGACAGTTTATTTGAGATTCCATGAGTATTATTACTTTTTGCTAATCATGACCATGTGTATTTTAGTTTAGTTTTTCTTAACCAGTACCTGGTTGCCATCAATGGACCTCAAGACAGTTCCACCGTTGGACCGGTCCAATCACAGTACCTAACTTTTGGTCATAATAATTATATAAATTTAAAATTCCAGAATGTCGCCAAATAAAAGAAAGTACTTTGCATGGAATGAAACAATCGGTAAGGAAACAAAGAGTTGGTTTAAATGAAGCAAGAAGAATATATGGAGTGCCGAAAGAAACGAAGGTTAGATGGATTTAACCAGAAAGCTAAAGAACACGTCCAAATACTGAGTTCCGAAAGTGACCTCCCTTCAGAATTAGAGCAGGAGCTTTTATTTATTTTAGGAAATAAATTGATAATAATAATTAGTTGCCTCGAATGGACCTCTAGAACAAATTTCTCGAAGTCCATTGATGGCAACTTGGTGGTTCAATGAAGGTGCTCATGGTCCAAAGAAGGCAACAGCCCAAGATTTAGTTTTCTTCGTTTATATAAAAAAGTGTTAGCCCGAATTGTTTGAGAGTTTGATTATTACAAATAAAGATCTTACGAAATAAAAATAATAAACTGCTTTCATTTTAACACTTATACTTTTTGAGATATGAGGTCATAAAGTTAAGTGGTCCATTCATAGCAACCTTCCCCTATTGAAAGACCGGTAGCAAGGAAAGGCTTGTTATTTCTGAATTCATTTTCAATAAATTACAAAAAGGTTACTTAAAGAGATAAGATCTGAATTTTATTTGGCATATAATAGAATTATGTATTACGGTCGGTTTTGTTTCCGAAAAGAAAATAATTAGTAGTTAAGACGGACGGACGGTGAGCTAGCCCATTACTCACCGTCCACAGGCCCGCGCCTACGGTGGCCGGTGGCCACTGATTGCCCCCCGATGCCCGGGGCGTCTCCCGCGGCGGCTGGGGCGTGAGGTTCTCTCCCTCTCACGTTCCGCCACATCCTTCGCTAGCATGACTGCTTCGCAGAAGGAGGCGACGGCTTCCCATTCCCTCTCGCTCCGGACCATGGATTGAACCAGGGCCGGACGCGAGAGGTCGCCGCCGCCAATCGCCGCTACGAGGGCACGGCGGTGCTCAGCCCAAGCGGGGCATAGTTCTACGGTGTGCTCCACCGTTTCCTCCGGCCGATCCTCGCAGTGGTGACAACCGGGCGTTTCCTCCCGCCCGATTCGTTGCAGGAACCTCCCGAAACAACCGTGTCCGGTGAGGACCTGCGCTAGGCGGAGGGTGAGGGCGGAGGGAGAGTAGCTGGAGAGGTGCCTCCAGCCACTCTTCAAAGAGGGGATTTATCGCCAGTATAATGGCGTGCCCTTCACGAGGTTGCGACAGTCGCTCTCTCCATGTCGCCATGAGATCGCGCCGGAGGTCTCTCCGCTGATCGACAATTTGCCGCGGCAGCGGAGTTTCCCCCCGGCGTAGTGCCTGCGCGCGCCATTCGTGCAGGCACGCGAGGACTATCGCAAAAACTATCGAAATATGCGAGGACTATCGAAATTAGAACTTAATGCCACATTATGCAAATGTAACGGAAAATGAGAATGTGGACGTTTTAGTCCGTTAATCGCGAACAAATAGAAGTTAATGACCCATCTGGAGTAGCTGCCATGCTACGTCAAGATGAGGTCACGGAAATGTGTTAAGAGATCCTACTTGATTTCTAGAGGAAAATATTACTTTAAGAAGGAATTAGGTAGATGCCTAGAATCTTCGTCAAGAAGTTGTTTGAAAAGAACATAGATCGAAAACGGCCGGAGGGGATCTGACAATGCTTGTTTGTCAAAAAAGTATACAAAGGTCCGATTGTCACGGCTAGTCATCTCAGTGGCGTAGCTAGGGGTATATCACGACAATTGATTAGTTTTAATTAACTTTCGCTAGGGTGACACCACCAAGTTCCGCACCGGGTGCCACCCAAGGTAGCTACGCCACTGAGTCATCTACCTAGCCTTTTCCCAACTGTGTTGGGGTCGTCTCCCAGTCTGATCGGATAGAGCTGATTACTTAATTTTTTCGACTGGTGTCGTTTAGTAAACTAGAAAAGATTGTAGGAAATTGGCCCCTAGATTTTATTAAATAGGTCTTCGATGTCTGTCTGTTTTGGGATGTCGAAACCTCGACTTGAGCTTTCTTTAGGCCAAACGGGTTACATAATTGGTTTAGTTTTCGTTCTCGCTTTGATATTTTACCAGGAAGCAATGAAATATTTACAAACCGTTCAAACTTTGAATCGAAGATGACATTAAAATAAACTGCCACTCGATGTTCCAAGTTCAAATGGAGTTTTGTGACGTAACGGAAGCTATGATAACGTCAATGGTATTCGGAGAAATGTCAAAGTTTCGAGAGTAACAAAGGATTCTTAATTTAAAAGTATTAAGGGTTATTGTTATTCATCGAAATCGGCTTATAAAAGTATAAATGTGTGTGTCTATATAAAAGATTTTGTTTTTAGATGTGCGCAGAAAATCTTGACACAAAAACGAGCAGAGGACCAAGACAGTAGCATTTTATCGGCGCGTGGCGATGCCAAAGATAGTTAAGGAATTTTATTTTGGAAAGACACAATGTAGGGAAAAAAGAATATATTTTCAATCCCTAAGCAATCCGTGGGCAAGGTCTTATACTTTTCAGTTTAACGACCTTAAGGTTTAACTGCGTATGATGGCCTTTCCAAAACCGCAATAAACGGTATGATACGCTGATGTTATTTATTTATTTAAACTTCACGTACATTGGTGGTACATAGGCGGACTTAATGCCACAAGGCATTCTCTACCAGTCAACCTTTGGGTCAAATAGGAAAGCATTGTGGTAGAGTACAAAAAAAAATTATAAGAAAAATACCTTTCGTAACATAAACTGATAAACATAAATAGGTAAATACTAATACATAAATATACCGAACAAATAAACTAATATGATATAAGTTCATAAACTGACATGGTAGTGTTCATGTCAGTGTTTTTAATGACATGGTAGTGACCATGACATTATAAACGGGATATTTACTATGTCCATGGTTTAATTCACTAACTTCACCAGAAAAACAACGTGTTTTTACCGAAAAATATATTTTTTTATTGATAATTATGTAATTACAACTATTATTGTATAATAACAAATACGACAACAACTACGACAAATACGTTTACGTTTTATTACGTATTAAAAAATACGTTTGTCCCCGCATCACCCCAAAGGTTGAGTGGTAGAAAATGCCAATGGCATTAAGCCACCTTTGTAAATTGCATTTGAAGTGTTATATAAATAGTAAATGGTTTATGGTTTATGGTCTTGCCAGAGAATGGGCAGCACCGTTCTCTGTGCTTTTGCAACAACCGTACTGCGATCGCCAACCCGCCTGCCAAGCGTGGCGATTATGGCAAACCCCCCCTTTTTGGGGGAGGCTTGTGTTCAGCAGTGGACGTCTTTCGGCTGATATGATGATGATGAAATGGTTTATAGAAGACGCCCTCCTTTTAAATATGTAACCAAGATTTTGTAACAATATTTTGATTTAAAAGAGTGTCCATGAAGTTTCTTGCCCATTTTCCTCCATAGAAATCTACGCTTTGGAATTGGCAACTACATTACTTTCACAAGTTATTAAGCCTTGTGACTGGGACTGTAGCTTCGCGTTTTTTTATTTGTTGACTTTAAAGTAAAAATCTCTGTCTATCTCTATCTGTGTCTCTGTCTGTAGTGGTCTAATTGAAATAAATAGTTTGAGTTTGAAATGAACCAACAATCTGGTAGTAAAATTGCTGTAACATAAGAAAGGCTAAACAGACAGACGGACAGGACGAATATAAGTATAACGGTTCCGCTTTTTTGCCAGTTGACAATGGAACCATGAACATGCCCTGTCACCTGCGCACTTGACGATCTTATGACCGCATCAGCGAGCGGATTTCGTATAGCTGAATTTTGGGCTAAACATATTTAATTAAAATTGGCCATCGACACGCTGAGAAGAAGAAAGTCACCATAAAAACAAGAAATTACATAACTCTGCAGCCACTGTAGAGGAAAATCTCCTTTTCCTTTACTCATTTTACTTATCCCTAAATCAAATGCCCCAAATCTTATTCCCAAATCCCTGTTTGTATTCGTTTCGTCAAACATTTGTATCTTCAACTTGTTAACAGTGCCAGCCCTTCGGGAGTTAGCACGTTTTATATTGTTACTAACTTTTATCACGAGCTGTAAACTGACAACTAACTTAAGTTTGGGAAACGAATTATTAGTTCACAACTTTAAGTGAGAAAATTTTAGAAGAGGCCAAGTTTGAGTTTTTGAGTACTACGAAGAGAAACTAATAAAGTGTTTGTTGTTCTTTATTTTGGGTTGATAAACTGTGTTATTGGTGTCTGAAAGGGGCACTGGTGACTGAAAAGTGGTGTGGTAATCGGTTGTCTTGGTTGGGCACTGATGCAGAGGAATGAGGAAAATGTCGTGAAGAAATTTTTGCGTATGAATGTGAATGGGTATAAGCGTAGAGGAAAACAAAAAAAACTGGACAAGTGCGAGCCGGACTCGCCCACCGATGGTTCCGTACAAATTCACTTTTGTTATGCGCGTTAACTAAATCATAAAAAAAAAATGATTTCAAAATATTATTTAAGTTAATTTGTGTTTACATTTCGTAGTCAAGTAAGGCTATTCTCCAAAATAGCCTTACTTGACTACGAAGTGTAAGCTCATTTTGGTAAACATCAATCTTCAAATAATAATAACACAGTTTCATCATTATCACTCTCTTGCCCTTTTCCCAATTTATTTGGGGTCGGCGAAACATGTCTTCCTCTTCCATATTTTTATATTACTCGCTATCTCAACAGTCACATCTTTTCTTGCCATATCATCCTTTACACAGCCAGGTTTTTAAAGGAGGTGGAAGCTGCGATAAGGGTCGTGGCCTTGAAAAAGTTTAAGTCGTCAAAACTCGGGGCCATACCTGCAGCTTCCGCCTCCATCATGGCGGCAGTGGAGGCTAGCTTTCCTCCACCAGGCGAAGTGGTCAAAGTGCGGGCGGTGGTCGCCCGCCTGACGGCCGCCACAGAGCTTCTCCACGAGAAGAACCTGAAGCTCCGGGCAGACCTGACCGGTCTGCGTAAGTCCGGCTTCCGAGAGGTGCCCCAGCAGCAGCGGCAGAACCAGCCCATGCCGGTGGAGAACGAGGTTCTGCACCTGGTTTGGCAAGAGCGGGCTGCCTTCCAGGCGCGGTTCTCCGTCCTGGAGGGCATTGTCCTGCGCCCCCCCTGACGGCAAATAAGGCGGCCCCAGGCCCTAGGGCTAGCTCGGGCCCGAAATCAGCCCCGGGACCAAGGGTGGCCCCGGGCCCGTAGGCGGCTTCATATGCGGCTGCTACGGCTGCCGATCCTGGACCAGAGCAGCCTGGCCAGCCCTCCGGCAGGGCTAGGCCGGCCCCTCCCGAAAAGTCGGCTCCAGTAGCCGGATTCTCTCCACGACTATCGCAACCCTGCGTGTCATTAGTTCGGCTACCGCCTCGTGTGACCTTCCTTGTGCCAGCACTAGCGTGTCGTCAGCGTAGCAAACTACGCTGACACCGCTAGGGAGGTCGGCGCGCAGCACCCACTCGTAACCGATGTTCAACAAGGGCGGCCCCAGAACCGATCCCTGTGGAACACTGCACGACATCTCTCGCCGGTTCCATTCTCCGGTGTGACCGGGGTAGATGACGGCCCTATCCGTCAGGTAGTCCCCGACCACACGACGAAGGTAGGTTGGCACCCGATGATACCGGAATGCCTCCCTTACGCAGCTCCAGGGCATGGTGTTGAAGGCGTTGGCGATGTCAAGAGACACCGCCAAGACGACTCCACCCTGAGACACTGCATCCCCCGTCGTGAGAGCCCTCACGCGCATGATGGCGTCCTCCGTCGAGTGCCCTTTGCGGAAACCAAATTGGTGTTCCGCAAGGTCCGGCCCCATCCCCACAAGGTGCCCGGCGAGGCGGTTCGCAATGACTCTTTCAAAGAGCTTGCCCACCTCGCCGAGCAACACAATAGGCCGGTATGCGGACGGAGAGTCCGCAAGGCGCCCCGGCTTCCGGATGAGGACTAGCTTCCCCGTCTTCCAGCGAAGCGGGAACTGGCCTCTCTCCAAGCATGCGCTTAAGAACCCTTCCAGTCGGGGCCCGAGAGCCTCCAAGGCCAGGACCCAGGCTTTGCCAGGCAAGCCATCAGGTCCTGGGGTGGTATTTTTGGCCTTAAGCCTGCATACCGCCACTCTCAGGTCTACCCCAGTCACCTCCGGAACGTCGTCATCGTCCTCTGTGTGGTCCACTTCCGGCACCGCAAGCAGCGGAGCCATAGGCGAGGGAGGATGTTCCCCTCGCAAAGGGAACAGAGCGCTCACCACGGTCTCCACAAGCTCAAGGCGGAGACTCTGCGTCAGCGGGGGGGCCCAGGTACGGAGTTTGTCCCGCACCATCTTGTAAGGGCGCCCCCACGGATCTCTGTCGAGAGTCCCCAGCATCTCCTCGCGGCCCAGGTCCCTGGCCCGCTGGACAGCCTCCTGGAGGGCGGTCTTTGCTGCACACTATACCCTTGGTTATCATTTAGTTAATTTGTAAAATACGAAGGCTCCTATTGTTTGTTAGCGTTGAGGAAATAGCAACTACATGATTTCCGTAGATCTTGCGCTACGGCGTAGCGACACCATGACATTCGTAGAACTCATGCTACGGCGTAGCAGTACCACCGGCAGGCTTGTACCTATAGACCGGTTGCGAGTACCGTACACCTCAAATTGTTTAAGAACCAATATGGTTAGCGAAGTCCTTTAAGGGGGTCACCTCCAGGCTCTTTTGTTAGACGCATTTCACTCATCCTCTCAACATGACTAAGCCATCTAAGCATACTCTTAAAAGTATTGGTAACCAACCAGTCAAATTATACGTCGTACGATAGCAAAAACAACATTCTTAAATATAATAACTTGGGATAATGATTATCGTTGACCTTTTAACTAATTATGACACATCGGAAGATCGGACGGCCTGAAAAATTCAAAACAAATAACATGTTGTCTGTTTTGACTTTTGACCTAGTCGATTGTGAATTTGCGTGTTATCTTGAACGAGAAGATATGACGGGGATTCCCCCACGCTGTGAAGCCGAGTCGGATTCGACGGTTGACTTCTTTCTATAAGTTACACCTACCTTTTGTTACCCGACCAATCGATCGAGCATCGTCTGTCGTCAAAAGACGGACGGACGGTGAGCTAGCCCATTATTCACCGTCTACAAGCCCGCGCCTACGGTGTCCGGGGGCCACTGGTTGCCCCCCGACGCCCGGGGCGTCTCCCGCGGCGGCTGGGACGTGAGGTTCTCTCCCTCTCACGTTCCACCACCTCCTTCGCTAGCATGACTGCTTCGCAGAAGGAGGCGACGGCTGCCCATTCCCTCTCGCTCCGGACCATGGATTGAACTAGGGCCGGACGCGAGAGGTCGCCGCCGCCAATCGCCGCTACGAGGACACGGCGGTGCTCAGCCCAAGCGGGGCATAGCTCCACGGTGTGCTCCACCGTGTCCTCCGGCCGATCCTCGCAGTGGTAACACCCGGGCGTTTCCTCCCGCCCTTCCCGTGGGTGTCGTAAGAGGCGACTAAAGGACTTGCCAAGGAATGGGCAGCAGCGTTCTCTGTGCTTTTGTAACAACCGTACTGCGATCGCCAACCCGCCTGCCAAGCGTGGCGATTATGGCAAAACCCCCCTTATGTCAATGTGGCGTTGGGGGAGGCCTATGTCCAGCAGTGGATGTCTTTCGGCTGAAATGATGTTGATGATGACTATTAGGGTGTTACCACACAATCGATCGCCTATATATATATATTCATTTATTTAATCAGATAACAAAGATCCATTGGGTTAGTAACAATATTCTTAACCTATGTTAGTACTTAATCGAAAACATAGACATTGTACAGGTGACTAGACACCTCACCAACGGGCTGTCATGATATATATATAGACTACAGATCGATAATCAAACTCAAACTCAAACTCAAACTCAAAGCATTTATTTCAATTAGACCATTACAGGCACTTTTGAAAGTCAAAGAACAAAAAAAAAAAAAAACGCTAAGCTACAGTCCCAGTCACAAGACATAATAACTTGTGAAAGTACTGTAGTTGCCCATTCCAAAGCGTAGATCTCTATGGAGAAGAATGGGCAAGAAACTCCATGGACACTCTTTTAAATTAAAATATGTTACAGAATCTTGGTTACATCATTCGTGTTGAGAATTACTAGTATGTGAGAACGATGTAGAAATACGGGCAAGTTAAGAGCGTCCACAGTAAAAGACGAAATCAATAATTTGAAAATAAAGTTTATAACATTGGTTTCATAAGGAATCAAAATTATCAAAACTATAAGCTAATTAACCGTATAACATTGGTTTCTTGTGGTTCGCGATATTCGCGAGCGCGCCATACCGTGCGCATTACAACGGCTCGCGTAGGCGGACTGACGCTTGCGCGGGCACAGGCAAACCCCGCGGGCTGCGCGGTACTGAAGCGGGGGGAAGGGTAGCCCTCCCGTTTACCGCGTAAAGTAGGTACACAGCTACGTTTGGACAGCGCGTTACACTCTCCCCCTTTTGACCAGGGAAGGGTCTCCCGAGTGGTCAAACAAAATGATGACAAGGGCGCTGCGGTTAGGTCACCTTCCGTGGGCGACCTCTATTACGTTTAGGATTAATCGGCTCAGGACATTCACCCTCCCTAGCATGGTAAGGACGCAAATCTGACACGTGATACTTACCGAAGATTTCTCCTGTCTTACCATGAGCTAGGAGGTAGGTAGTAGGACTCACCCTTTTAGAGATGACGTACGGTCCATCTCGTTTCGGATTAAATTTAGCTGTGACACCCCTTGCGGCATTACTAAGCGTATGGGTCCGCATTAGGACTAAGTCTCCTTCCAAGTATTCATGGGTTGACGTCCGACCCTTATCGGCGTATGTCTTACGGACATCTTGTTGCCGTTCCAGAGTCTCTTTGGCTGTCGAGACACTATCTGCGAGCTTGAGCAGATAAGGCGTAATTTGGGGAACATAATTCTCGGATTCCACTACTGCTCTTAGGTCTGCCTGAGCAGTTAAGGGTGACCGTAGCTCGCGACCGAAAGTCAGGTAAGCTGGGGTATGATCCGTAGACTTAGTTACTGAACTATTGAAAGCAAACCGTACAAACGGTAGTACCTCTGGCCAAGTTTGATGACGACCTTCCACTAAAATGGCGAGCTGAGCCTTTAGATTTCTTTTTTTTGCGCTCAACGGGATTCGCCTCGGGATGATATAAGGGCACCAGACTTTGTTTGACACCTAGAACAAACATCGCCTTCTGCATAACATCTGCCACAAATTGCACTCCGTTATCAGAAATCATCCGTCTAGGAAGACCAAATCTCATAAATACCTCATTGATCAACGTTTTAGCACACGCCTCTGCTGTAGCTTCGGTGAGAGCGAAGACTTCCACCCACTTACTAGTGGTGTCCTCCACTATGAGGATCCATCTCTCACCTTGGGGTCCTTTAGGCAACGGACCAAAAAGATCAGTTGCGATAGTTTCAAACCTTTGAGACGGGACAGGAGTTTGAAGCAGGCCGGCTGGTTTGAGTGTTGATGGTTTGAAGCGTTGACACTCGATGCAGGTCTTCAAGTACTCGGTTACAAACCGTCTCATACCAGGAAAATAGAAACGTTGCGAGATACGATGTATTGTTCTATCAATACCACCATGAGCGGCGGTAGGCGAGTCATGACATTCGATCATGACTTCTTTCCGCAGGCTCTCCGGTATGACGAGTTGAGGCTCCTCGGAATCAGTATCAGGTACATACCGATACAGAACACCTTGATTCAGGAGATAGCCTCTCTCAGACCAACGATTTATATTAAGTTCATCATTACCTTCGAGGTCATGGATGATCTTTGCAACTTCCGGATCAGCTAACTGCGCATCACGGGTGGAGGTTGCATTCCAGCGCGGTACATCAACAACAACAGGACAGATAGCCGATTCAGATGCAGGACCATCTGATGTCACGGGACGGCTGAGCGTGTCGGCAAGTACGTTAACCTTACCTGGGGCATAATCGATACGCAGGTCGAAAGATTGTAATTTCAAGGCCCAACGTACTAATCTGCCACTTGGGGACTTGAGGGTAAAGAGCCATTTCAAGGGTTGGTGATCTGTTATCACGTTGACCTGGTGACCATCGATGTAACCTCGGAAACGTTCTACTGCCCACACCACTGCAAGAGCCTCCCTCTCCGTGGTGGAATAATTCTGCTCGGCCGGAGTGAGCAGACGGCTGGCATATTCAATTGGATGTTCCTGATTCGGTGACTCCCCCTGGAGCAAGGCTGCGCCGAGTGCGTAATTACTGGCGTCAGTCCGCAATGTGAATGGTTTCGTATAATCCGCTTGAACAAGAATAGGGGCCGGGGTCAGGAGTTTCTTAAGAGTTTCAAAAGACTTACCTTGCTCCGAACTCCATACCCACGCCTGAGACTTCTTAGTTAAGCGAGTAAGTGGTTCAGCCACCTTGGCGAACTCTGGGATAAATTTGCGGAACCATGAGCAGGTTTGGAGGAAGGTGCGAAGTTGCTGGAGGTTTGTCGGTTCCTTCATCTCTAAAATAGCACTTACCTTCTCTTCGTCTGGTGATATACCATCACGGGATATAACGTGGCCAAGGTATTTGAGCCGGTCTCTGGCAAACACACACTTCTCTCGGTGTGCTCGAAGCTTGAACAAACGGAGACGCTCGAATACCGCACGCAGATCTGCTAGATGGGACTCCAGGTCCTCCGAAATAACCAAAAGGTCATCCAAATAACCTAAAATAGTCTTACCGCCAAGAGTAGACCCTGATCTGAAACGATCTATGAGCCTCTGAAACGTCGCTGGCGAATTCTTAAGGCCAAACGGCATACGTTTGAAGCGATACGTACCGAAAGGCGTGACGAACGCAGTTTTATCACGATCGGCGGTACTTACCTGCCAGTAACCACTGCGAAGATCTAGAGAGCTCATTACACAACCCTTCTTGGTCGACTGTAAGAGCTCGTCAATACGCGGCATTGGGTATGCATCCGTCTTAGTGACCGCGTTCAACTTTCGGTAGTCGACACAAAACCTATACGTACCATTACGTTTCGGTACCAAGACGCACGGTGCTGCCCAGGCGGATTCACACTCCTCGATCACGTCTTCCGCCAACATCTTATCTAACTCGGCGCGCATGATTTGCTTCTTGGCAGGCGTAACGCGATACGGAGGCAAAGCAATAGGCGGATGGTCGCCGGTATCTATGTGGTGTTCCGCAAATGGAGTCGGCTCTCCGACTATATCGAAAATATCGGAGTACTCACATAGAAGATTCTGCAAACCACCACGCTCCTCCTCAGTCAACAGAGCACCCTCATCTTCCCTCAGTAGGTTGAGAGAGGCACACTCCACCACCTCGCGAGAACTCTCCGTCAGTAGGGGGTGAATGACCTGAGGCCGATCAGCTGTATACCATGTCATAGAAGAAAAATTCAAGACCAACTTAGACTTAGTAATGAAGTCTATCCCTAATAGCGTTTCGTTGTTTGAGGCATCGGGAAACACAACAAACTCAACAGGAATACACAAAGACATACAATTTACATTAACACATGTTAACAACACAGTATTCGTACGAATACTACCATCAGCAAGTCTAACCGACATAGTCTGCGATTTAAATTTAACATTTAAACGTAAAAGAAGTGCATACAGCGTTGAACCCGCGATACTACGTCGGGCAGCAGTATCTATAAGCGCTGAACCACTATAACCTAAAATCTCTATATTTAAAATAGGACGGTCTTGCGTGATGATATTATTCGAAGTACTACTAACATTAAAACAGTCTTGTGTCGTGGTAAGTGAATAAAATACATTACGTTGAGGTTGTGGTTCATTTGAACTAGTGACATTACAACTCAAACTCGATATATTATTTTTACAGGTAGGACAATTCGCTCGTACATACCCTTTTTCACCACAACCATAACAAATAAGGCTAGACTTATTATTACCAGACGATACTTTAGAGTCTTTCTTTGGGCACAAATCACGCGTATGACCTCGACCTTTGCAATACACACAGAATAACTTTGCTTCACTCGCGGTATTATTTTTATCGGCACTTTGCACTTCGTTACACGTATTACGTACGGATCGAACCTGCGAACGCGCGATCGACTGCTGAGCTCCCGCACCACTGAGCGACGGGGACGTCGCACCGTTTCCCGCCAAATTGACGCACGTGGAGGCGGCGCGCGGCGCCCGCGCGCCGTCCCGCGCGTACCGCTCGCGAGTCGCCTCCGCTGGCGCCGACTGCGATGAAGTACTTGCACTGGAACTTTCCGTAATGGATTCTTCTATATCTCGGGCTTTGTCGATTAGCGACTCAATACTGCTAATCGTATCCCGGGGTAATCGCTTTCGAATACGTTTATGTAATAATCCGTATATCATGTCTATCTTCGCTTCTTCGGGTAATACGTAAGGAAACTTAGCAATCATGCCTCGTATACGTACAATGAAGGAGTCCGCGAGTTCTTCATTTTGTTCGTTAGCGAATATCTTTCGATATAACTTGTAAGCAGGACACGGAGTACCATACATACTACGTAGCCGCTTGACGGCTTCGGACCACGTGGATACCTCCGTCCGGATCCCTCTCCACCATACTGCAGCCTCGCCATGGAGCAGCATCGGGAGACCACGAAGCGCCAGGTCATCGTTAACCAATGCACACTCTTTGTACATCTCGACGGAGTCGATGAAGGCTTCCACGATTTCAGGATCTCGGTTCGAGCCATCAAAGCGTGCCGTACACTTGGACATGTTCCCTGATTTGCTAGTCGACGACGGTGTCGGTGAGGGCGTCGCTGCGGAAAACCCACCTGCCGCGTGCGATGCCATGAGGGATTCGACGAGCTGCCGATTTGCTTCCGCCTGAGTATTCGCGAAGGCGGTAAGAAATGAAGTCAGCTGGTCACCAGACATGAGCACTGGCGAAGGTCTTATGGTTTCTTCATCCGAGCTGGAGTGCATGTCAGCCTCACTTGCCTTTGGGTCCGTTTGTACTTTACGTGGAGGCATCTTCACTCTTTACGTAGGTACCAGACAATAGGAACACAGGAACACCGAAAAACGTTACCGGTCGACCGGCACAAACTGGTTTAAACTGGTTCGCGGCCACGAGTTGGAGCGCCACTTATAACATTGGTTTCATAAGGAATCAAAATTATCAAAACTATAAGCTAATTAACCGTATAACATTGGTTTCTTGTGGTTCGCGATATTCGCGAGCGCGCCATACCGTGCGCATTACAACGGCTCGCGTAGGCGGACTGACGCTTGCGCGGGCACAGGCAACCCCCGCGGGCTGCGCGGTACTGAAGCGGGGGGAAGGGTAGCCCTCCCGTTTACCGCGTAAAGTAGGTACACAGCTACGTTTGGACAGCGCGTTACAAGTTAAAAATAAAATAATTAAAAATGAACCATGGCAGCTAAGAGATGACCAGGCACAACTGACAGCGCCCGTTCACGAACATGAATCAATCGTCTATTGATCAACTATCGTCGACTAATCCATTCTACCATCGATTGATGGCATCGATCGACGATCGATTGGTGTGATAACACCCTTAGTATCATCCATAGATATGAATAAAAGAAACTGGGTAAATATTATGGCAAACAAATATTTTCAATTTAAAAACTCCTCAAAATTTCCGTTTTGTTTACGCGCGATAGGACCAGGCGAGCTGATTTAGCGATTTAAATATAATGGTAATAGATAAAACTTTTAGTGATAATAATTGTTTATTAAAAAACAATAAAAACATCATCATCTGCCTAGCCTTTTTCCCCAAACTATTTTGGGGTCGGCTTCCAGTCTAACCGGATGCAGCTGAGTACCAGTATTTTACATGAAGCGACTGCCTATCTGACCTACACAACCCAGTAACTGGGTAATACAATACCCCTTAGTAAGACTGGATGTTAGACTTTTGGCTTCTGACTACTCGTAACAACTGTCAAAGATCTACAAATGACAGCCGGGACCAACGGCTTAACGTGCTTTCCGAGGCACTGAGGAAACTCGGTATTTTATTATTTATTTTTATGGTCACCCATTCACGGACCAACCTCGGCAAGCACGGTTTAACCTTAAAGATCGACCCGTGCGGCTGTTATTATTTAGCCACGAGCTCATCAACACAATAAAAACACAACGTTATCTTAATGATAATTTGTAACAATTTCAGTGAACTGCACTTTAGTTATATTGAATGACTTAGCCTACAGAAACATAAAAATGTTATTTTTGGCATTTCGGTTTATTAAGCTACTTTATAATTTAAAAGTACAACCATTTGTATTGATCCAAAGAATAAGCTAATTGAAAAAAAATATCTCATGTTTTTTTCGTTGGCGTAGTTACCACTTCCAAAGATGAGAGAAGCGAAAGCTATAAAATAGCCTTTTTAGGTTTGAATTTTCATTGCCAGTAACAAATATCTCAACATAGAAGTTAGTATATTTTTTTTTGTCTTAATTACAAGCTTATTAAATTCGCGGGAAGCCCCATTTATGTAAGAGGGTCAGTGTTCAAAATTCAAAGGTCAACGATAAAAAAATATCGCTTGTTATTGTCTAAACTAATATTATAAAGAGGAAAGATTTGATTGTTTGTTTGTTTGCATTGCATAGGCTCCGAAACTCCTGGTCCGATTTGAAAAATTCTTTCAGTGTTAGATAGCCCATTTATCGAGGAAGGCTATAGGCTATATATCATCACACTACGACCAATACGAGTGGAGCAGCAATGAAAAATGTTGCGAAAACGGATAAAATGTGACGCAAACGAAGTTGCGCCGGACAGCTAGTCGCAAATATTTTTAACTAGCTGTAACCCTAGACATCGTTCGCGCGGAAAATTTGTGGTGTATGTGTGAGACTGACTCGTTGGTCGAGTGGTAGTACTGAACCCAGGACCTCATCTTGGGTTCGATTCTTGGATCGGGTAAAAAAAGAAAGAAAGAAAATATATTAATTTGCACATGCCACAAGTAACACAAAAGACAAAAAAAAATATATACCAATGATGATGATGATGATGATGATGAATAACATTTAAAACTTGTAAGTACTCGTAAAACAACGACTCTTAGCCTCGATCCGAAGAAAGCGCAAGCAAAGCCCGAGCAATTCAAATTTTCTTAAAAAAAAAGAAAAGAAAAAGAAATATTAATTTGGCATATATACCACAAGTACACACAACACAAAATAAAAAGTTAAAAAAATACCGAAATAGAGAAAAAAAAAAGATAATTGATTGATTGACAATTGTGTGTCTCACGGCTGCGCCAAATAGGCCCAGTTCAGCAAATTGCCGAGTAGCTAGTGCCCGACGCTGACGTCTTACGTTTTTTACAATTTGCATGGCAGTGTCAGGTTGCATATTGATTAAAATAATATGACTTTACGGAATTGTATTGATGATTTTCATTATTATATATATAAAACCACTTTACTATGTTACAATTTTACAAAATTCCAAAAAAAAAGGCTAAGCTCTAAGTTTTAATATAATGTTTTGAATGTTTACAAAAAAAACCTATGGTACTTAAAATTAATATCGGGTATTTCCCCCTGCAGCCCTGATGACCTCTTGAATTCCGCTGTGTGTAGTAGCTGATATAAGACATCAACAAAAAAGAGAAACCTAATTACTAGGTTCACCAAGTCATCAGTGCGAAGATAACCTATT
The DNA here is from genome assembly GCA_949152445.1 of Cerastis rubricosa. NCBI lineage: Eukaryota > Metazoa > Arthropoda > Insecta > Lepidoptera > Noctuidae > Cerastis > Cerastis rubricosa. Next base: position 6,247,814 of record OX424542.1, on the reverse strand, counting down.
AATGCGACCTCTTATGCTAGATGCTAAATAACGTTTGAGGAAAAAAACAGCGTTTGTTTTAATACCTCAAGAGCGTTCACTAGCAGTGGACGCGCCATTTTCTGTTGAGTTTTTTTTTTAATATTTAATATGTGTCGAACGCAAGTTGTGGCGTTGGTGGGGCTGTTCGTGGGGTTAACGCATTCCTGGGGTGAGTTAACAAAAATCGTTATTTTTCTCAATATTAAGAGCGTTTACACCTTACGGCATTTCATACAAACTTGCAGTTACTATTTTTTTGGAAATGACAGAACCGATTTTAATGAAACTTAATACGCTTAAGCAGGGTACGCAGGTCTTTAAGTTCATTTAATCTCCTTAAATGCCTTCGGATTAAATATCATTCACTAACTCCATTTTTGAAAAAATCGATATGTGAAATTTTCATATTTTCACATGAAATCATTTTCTCGAAAAAATTATCCGCTCTGCCTGGTCACTAAGTTAAACGTTAAAAATACTACACTTGCCGCGCAAACATTCAATGGAAAGGGGGCGGCCAGCCCGCGTAGTTACCCAGCGTGTACCTAGGCACGGCGCGGCGGTGTCCATGATATCTCAATATTTTTGTATTGAGTGATACTAAAAGAAAAAACACGTATTCAATGGTTTTCGCCAAAGATTAAAATGTCTAAATTTGGACGGTGACTAAAAAATCATGCTGTATGTGTGCTTTTCCAATAACGCTTTAAAGTTTAAGCCGGCTCGGACAGTTTAGGTTCTTTTTGTTCATTCCTATAGAAATTGTTATGTTTTTTTCCTCAGGAGTCACTTGTCAGTACAATTGTTTTTCGTTGTTTTACGAGTAATTACAAGTTTTAAATGTTATTCCTTAACCTAAAATACCGCCATGACCTCTGTACTTTTGCATACGTAAAGTAAACGCAATAGGTATTTAGGTTTAATTTTAAACACTGAAAATAAAAATCGTTTTCCAGCAATACATTTTGCTCATTATTTGATGTACAAAATGCTGAGATGATGGCTGGATGATGGGTACTCTTGAACCTTAAAAACATCCGCCACATTGCGCCCGTGTACTGGTGGCACACTTCTTCTCACAGAGAAAAGGCATTATGCACTAGACATCAATGATAATTACTATACAGTGAACCTGGTGGCGCCCCTGTAAGACGTATCCCTAATTTTACGCATGATTATGTCTACAATCAGTGGCGACTGGCGGTACTTTCATTCAAGCCTACAAGCTAGGCTTGATGTTATGGTTACTGAATAGTCGGCTCGCCTTAGGGGCTTGCAGTATTGTTAGCCCCTAGGCACGCCACTGTCTACAATTAGGCACCCCATATGGTCTAGGCTCAAGTTCTACAGCCTCGCGTCCGTATCGCAATCCCAATTCACGGGACTTATACAGTTTACTAAATTCGGGCTCGTGGCTAAATAATAACAGCCGCACGGGTCGATCTTTAAGGTTAGCCTTGCTTGCAGAGGTTGGTCCGTGGATGGGTGACCATAATTACATACTGGGTTTCCTCGGGAAGCATGCCTCGGAAAGCACGTTAAGCCCTTGGTCCCGGTTGTCATAAGATCTTTGACAGTCGTTATGAGGAGAGGAACGGAAACATCCAAGGTCTGGCCTTTGACCCGATCACCCAAATACTTTTCTTCACTGATACAAAGGAAGGAAGCATCAATTGGATAAAATTTGAACCTGGATCTATGAACAATACTTTCGGAAATCTTTTGATTGAGATGGATGACGGGACCCCCACCGACATTGCCGTGGATAGCTGTAAAGGGTACGTTACTAATCATTTGATTTTTTTTTTTATATTTTCACACTATCTATACCTATTCGTATTAAGAAACAGTGGTTTTCAAATTACAGGTACATTTACTGGATCAAGACTAATCTTACGACTTCTTTAATTGAGAGAGCTCGATTTAATGGCTCTGACAGAGAAGTTGTAATTAATGTCTCAAACAAAATGCACCTACATAGCTTGGCTATCGGCCAACAGACGAAGAAAATGTACTGGATTATGACTGAGAATAGTATAAAAAGCCTCATTTATAGTGCAGATTTGAATGGAAAAAACATGGAAGGATTAATTATTATCACCTTCTCATCACCGCAATTCACTTCTTCGTTTACCCATCCAAATTCACTTGCGGTTGCAAAAGAATTTCTTTTCATGGTGGACTGGCATGCAAAAGAAATTTACAAAACCGTAAGAAAATTTCCAAAACCTACCATAAGAACAAGGAACTACTACGTTTTAATAAAGGTTGATACGAAAAACTATGTTGGTATAGCCGCCAACTATAAAATTAGTGAGCAATTTCAAGGAATTCAGGGTTGCCAAGCGCCAACGATTTCAAATGATACATTGAACATTGCAAGAGAATCTGAAAGGCTATTTTGTGTTCATGGTGTTAAAGTTAATGGAGAATCTGCTTGCAAATGCACACCTGGGTACACCGGTGAGCGATGTGAAGTCTACGTCTGTGAGAACTACTGTTTCCGAGGAAACTGTAGTATTAATGAAGAGGGACGTCCTGAATGCAGGTAAAATTAATTTTCTTCTTTTACCTCACGCACTAAGCGGCGAAAACAACGACTGGTCGCAGTCGCAATCGTGGCTACAGAGACGTCAATACTAGACCACAAAAAGTTTAGCCACAATTAGGCAGACGACACCTTGTGCGACCAGTTTCTCGTTTCAGCTGATGTTTATAGTTCAATCTAGTTTGTGCAAAGCTTTATTGATGACTACCTTGCTTAATATAATTTATTTACCGTTCCACATTTTCTTTTTTCCAGATGCAATATTGGCTATACTGGGGACAGGTGTGAAGTCGACATGTGCCATGCATATTGTTTGAACAACGGCACCTGCTCCTTGAATGAGGAAGGTAACCCAGTATGCCAATGCACAGACGATTATGCCGATGAAAGATGCGACGTTCCCGTCAACTTGAACAACAGTGATTGTGACAGTCAATTCAATGAGCCAGACTGTAATTGTACTAGTAGTCATGAGGAGTCAAGAGGCGAAGCTGATACAAACAACAGTTTAGCCTTTGCCCCTATGCATTTCTCATCAGAACGAAACCTTACTCTGGCTGAGCTACTGGCATATTGGCGAAAACCTATCGCAACTATTTCTGTGGATGTTGAAATAAAACCTTATCTGGTGCAACCTGACTCTGTGTTTTAGGGATGAAATATATGTATAAAGGGTGTAAATAGATCCTTAACGAAACCGAAAGGTACATGTTTTCCTCATAATTTTTTTTTTAACGATTTTTTTTTTGCCTACCTGGGGACCTTCTAGTTACGGACATGTTGGAGGTCAAAGTTCGTTTTTCACAGGTTTTTTTAAATACTCAATGACACGTTTACTATTCAATGCATCCATCAGCACATTGTTTTGAGTGCGTTACATTGAGTTTTACCGTAAAATGTGATTTATCACTGGGCTTGGTATAACCATAGTAGATTGTTACACGAGAATGGAAAGAAATCAATTCCCATACGAGGTATTTAGACACCCGAGCGCAGCGAGGGCGGCTATAGTCCGAGTAGGAATTGATGTCTTTCACCCGTGTTAAGCACTTTACTTTTCATTTCGAATATAAGGAAAAGAAAATAGTAGTGTTTTGTAAATATTTATTTATAATAGTAAAATGAGTAGTATCTATCAATAACACTTGTAGCGGGATATTTACCATGTTTATTATTTGTTATGAGTTCCCGATATTTCGGCGCTGTTGCGTGGATGTTTATGAGCAGACAAAACGGTTTACCCTCTTTCTTGTTCGTTTGTTGCGCGCCGTACCACTACCACTGACACTCACAACTCGATTCTGTTCCCGACACACGAAACTCACTGTGTCCTCGCGAACTTTTTACGGCACTGTTTCGGTTTTTACACAGTTTACGTTGTTTAGTTTGATAGTGTTAGTGACCATGTCAGTTTAAAAACTTATATGAGTAGTATCTATTTAAAATTTATTGAGATATTAGAACAATTTCTGTGAAGTTACATTTTTGTTCGGAATATTTGCGCTGTTTGATCATCATCATCATCATTTCAGCCGAAAGACGTCCACTGCTGGACATAGGCCTCCCCCAAAGGGGGGTTTTGCCATAATCGCCACGCTTGGCAGACGGGTTGGCGATCGCAGTACGGTTGTTGCAAAAAACACAGAGAACGCTGCTGCCCGTTCTCTGGCAAGTCCCTTAGTCGCCTCTTACGACACCCACGCTGTTTGATATGTTATGACAAATTTGGCTGTGTTGAATTTCTGTAAAAGTAGGAGACCAGTATTTCATTAGACGGTGGAATCCATGGCGCAGACTCCCTTGAAGTGGCTGGTTGAGGCGAAGTGGAGTGTAAATTTATTAGTGTCCGACCGAAGGTGCAATTCTGGCCGAAGCCGAAGCCGAAGCCGATTAATCGGTATTCACCAAAACCTTCGGCCGAAGCCGAAGCCGAAGCCGAAGGTGTCATTGACCTTGAGAAATACGATAGTTACTTTGATCTCAGAATATACTAGATACATATTGTGAGAGCTTTAGAGATTTAAAATAATTTGTAATAACAAATATGAAATATTTAAAAACAAAACACTTATTAGAATTTTAAGACGCGCTCTCAAACTTGTTTTGACTCGTTTAGTTTACTAACTGTTCTGCGATTCGTTTGGTCCGGTGCGGCGGCGCGGCGAAACTCTGCTGCTCTGCACACTCTCCGTCTCGCTCTAGCATCGTTCAGTAAATTTCAAATTTTGACAACTAGCAAACCTTCGGCTTCGGCCAAACCTTCGGCAAATGTTTGGCCGAAGCCGAAGATTTGGCCGAAGGTGCTTTTTTTGGCCGAAGGTGGCCGAAGCCGAAGCCAAAGCCGAAGCTTCGGTCGGACACTAAAATTTATAGTCTCAGTTAATTTGTTTGTAATTTTAGTATTATTATTGACAGAATCCTCAATGTAGCCTTCCGCAACTGTGCTGGATTTCCATCCTCCACGTCTTTTTAACATTGTCAAGTTTGCCACAGAATCGGCTAACAGTGTCGCTGACGTTCTTCTATAACAATGTATGTATACTGTTCACAGTTTCGTAAATTCAAATATGTTGCTATTTACTTCGGCATACCTGAGATGATCACTTGTTTATGGCATTTTCCAAGATTTGAAAACGGTGCAAAATAAAAGTATACTTCGTAAATTATTAATAGATAAAACGTACTACAGTGTAACTGAGTTTTTAACGGACAAAACATTTTTCTAAATATTTGTAGTTTTTAATGTATTAATTATTGTTTTGCTTGAAATGTTCCATATTAATTATGACCTGGAATTTTAATGTTTGTTTTATTTATGTACGACCACGACTTTTATTCTTATATGTTATACTTTTGATGACAATTTAATTTTTAACAATTTTATTTAATGTACGTATATTTTATTTTAATGACAATTTGAATTTTAATATGTTTTGTTATTGAATGTAATAATTAAGTTAATGTTTTAATGACAATTTGAATTTTAATAATTTTATTTATTGAATGTTATAATTAATGTAATGTTTAATGAGAATCTTAATTTTAACAATTTTGTATAATGAAAATGTTTGCATGCCGAATGGTGAAATATGGCAGAACTCCGATGTATATACCTACTACTACCTACTTATGTATTACCCATATTTGCAAATAAATGCTATTCTATTCTATTCTATTCTATTCTATTCCGTTTTGGTAGTTGAGAAAAAAAGCGATTCGTTTTTATGTCATTAGGTCTGATGTTTTTATATTTCTTTACAATTTGTGTAAACTCTTCTCATACAACAAATGTACCGTGCGCTCAATATTTATTTTTGTCTTAGGTCTTTAACAATATCTGGGGTAAACATTTCAGAATCACTTGAACTCATTTTTAATATGATATTGGTCTTAATCCGAGATTTCGATACAGCTTACAGAGTAAGTATTCCGCCAAATTATATAGTCTATTTAAAATTTTAACAATGGAACACACTGCCTCACTGCCGCGGGCGAACGCACTTAGTTTTTTTTTATTCACACTGGCCGTTTATACACTCACAAGACCGCATCATTTTTTTCTAATTATGTTAGATTGTTTTACAGCCGACTGCCCAACCAAATTTAGTTATATTTTGAAAATTTATTCCTACCCTAGGGGGGGAAGCAATTACTATGAGTTTTTCCCGCCCAAAGGTGGGATATAGCATCTTCCACCCGCTACTCGGATCAAATAAACACTACTTTCCGAATATGAGAAATGAAAAATATTTTTTCGTTAACTATCATTAGTATCGCCAAGCGCCGATAAAATGCTACTGTCTAGGCCCTCTGCTCGTTTTCATGTCAAGATTTTATGCGCACATCTAAAAAAACTTTTATACAAACACATACATTTTACTTTTATAAACCGCACCGATTTTGATGAATAACACGCTTAATACTTTTAAATTAAGAATCCTAATTATTACTCTCGAAACTTTGACATTTCTCCGAATACCATTGACGTTATCATAGCTTCCGTTACGTCACAAAACTCCATTTGAACTTGGAACATCGAGTGGCAGTTTATTTTAAGTCATCTTCGATTCAAAATTTGAAGAACGGTTTGTTGAATATTTCATTGCTTCCTGGTAAAATATCAAAGCGAGAACGAAAACTAAATCAATTAAGTTACCCGTTCGGCCTAAAGAAAGCTCAAGTAGATGTTTCGACATCCCAAAACAGACACACATCGATGACCTATTTAATAAAATCTAGGGACGAATTTCCTACAATCTTTTCTAGTTTACTAAATGACACCAGTCGTAAAAATTTGGTATTCAGCTCCATCCGATCAGACTGGGAGCCGACCTTTACACAGTTGGGAAAAGGCTAGGTAGATGACTCAGTGGCGTAGCTACCTTGGGTGGCACCCGGTGCGGAAGGTGGTGGTGTCACCCCAGCGAAAGTTAATTAAAACTCATCAATTGTATCTGATAAACGTCATGGATCATTTAAATTTAAACTGACACAAAAAATAAATCTTTTAATTAAAATCTCTTTCTAGCTTGGACAGCTGTGAACTCGGAAATATCTTCTTTATGAGTTATACTTTGTATTGTTCTATGGCTAATGTGCCAAGATTCCTAAGCCGTGATTGGGTCACTGTTGCCCGCAAGTAGTTTTTATTAATGTTAGTTTCGTCTGATGCTCCTCTCACATGAAGCTACTGACGATGACGCTCAAACCGCCATAAACAACTTTCGTTCAATCATAAGATTTGGAAAAGATTTTCTAAATTCATATTCTACAAAAAACTTTAAAAAATCTAGAGATAGATAATCAGAAACTGTAACATTAGCAGCTTTTAAGTGTCTTTGCAGTCTTGGTATCTCCAAAACTTTTCCGAATTATACATAGAATAGAGAGCTAGAATTTAATTAGAATAGAATTCACAGTTGCCCCCGTGTGGTGACTGGGAAGTTATTGCCCTCACTTCAAATCGCTGTACATTGCAATTGTTGGTTGGCGGTCAGACTTTACCAATGTGGTTTTATTAGTAGATAAGTGTTATTAGGGACATACAAAAAAGTATGGTAAATTGCTTTGGGTGTGCTAGCCATTTCATTTTTCTCAATGTTTTTATTTTGTTCTTGTAGGTAACACCGGGTGTCACCCCAAAAAGGGTGTCACCGGTGCACCCCCTCCCCCCTAGCTACGCCACAGAGATGACTAGCTATGACAATCTAACCTTTGTGTACTATTTGGACAAATAATCTTTGACGAAGATTCTAGGCAACTATTACGAATCAAGTCGATTTAGAATTAATTTATTTGTAGTAGGTCTTAACACATTTCCGTGACCTCATCTTGACGTAGCATGGCAGCTACTCCAGATGGGTCATTAACTTCTATTTGTTCGCGATTAACGGACCAAAACGTCCACATTCTCATTTTCCGTTACATTTGCATAATGTGGCATTAAGGTCTGATTTATTTCTCGAGAATAAACTTCAGAAAAAGGTGTGTGGATGATGCGTCTAGAACCACGAATGCGGGTTTATTAAAACACTAGATGCTGCCCGCGATTTCGTTAGTGTGGAAATTTTATGTGTTTTTTCAGGCATAAATTATACATACAAACCTTCATCTTTAATCATTTTGTCAATTGATGAAAACCGCATCAAAATCCGTTGCGTAGTATAAAAGATCTAAGCGTACAAACGCGGGAAGCGACTATATTTTAAACTACGTAAAGATATTCTATTTCCTTTGTTCTATTCTATTTTTTGTTTGCTAAAATTGTACGTGAGACGTGCAGAAGTGTCTTCGATTTTGACTAAATTTTTTTATCGCTGTCATTGCCCCGTGTTGTTCCTATAGACTCAAGGTAATGTTCTATCACACAGGTTTTCTCCTGTCAAACAATAAGGTCCTGGATTCACACTTTTGGTACCAAACAGGCTAACGCTTTATGAAATGGCATTCTAAACTTACATCTTAACTTACACTTACACTTATTATTTTTTGTTTTGAGTTCCCGATATTTTGACCCTGTTGCAAGCGCCATGATCGCGGGATGACTGGTGGGTGGAAGGTAAATAAATAATTAGGAGCATATAAATCTGTCTACACTCTTTCTTTGTATTTAGGCTATGCGAACTGCTCGATTGCAGAGCAGCGGTGGCCCAGTGGTAGAAGCCCCGAGCCCGAGCAGTAAGCCGTGGGTTCGAACCCAGGCAGGTGCATTACTTTGTGTAATTTATTTCATCACCGCTGCTCTCAAAAACGGTAAAGGAAAACGTCGTGAGGAAACCGGCATGTCCTGGCACTAAAAATTCGAAGACATGTGACATCTACCAACCCGCACTGGGCCCGCGTGTTGTATTACAGGCCACTCCCTGCCTGTGTCCCAGCAGTAGGAACATTATAGGCTGATGATGATGATGATGATGAACTACTCGATCAAAAGTCACGGCAAAATACATTCACAATATCACTAGGATTTGTGGAATGGCATTCTACTTCAACAACAAAAAATTCATGCTAGTCCAAATACTATTCATGTACCTACTACTCGTACCAGTTAAGATGTTATATAGCAGAAGGTATCTGCCAGCAGAGCTCGACGGTAAAGGGCTGAGCTTTAGATAGCGAATATCTAACGCCACAGGGCAATACTAGGCTTTAGTGATTCACTGGAAGCGGCAACTGTTTTTAAATAACACTTAATAAAGTATAGTTATGAAAAAAATTTTTTCTCACCATTATCTTTTTCTACCTTTTGTAGTAAGCGATGACTTATTGTCGGGCCTACGCTGTCCTCTCATACTTAGGTACTAACGCTGTAACATCCAAATATTGTAGAACCAAATGATTTTAAAAGAGTAACCATGGAGTTTCTTGCCGGTTCTTCTCCATAGGAAACGACCAACCCGAACCGTGCCTCTTCTGTCGACGTTTTATAAAAAAAAAAACAAAATATTTTATTTTACATAGGCCTACATGGGCATGTAGGCCTATGTAAAATAAAATATTTTGTTTTTTTTTATTTTATTTTGAAAAGATTGGCGAACCGTTTATTGGGGACTCTATTCCCGAGGACTTTGAAGAAACTATTGCCGTCGCGATGCGCCCGACCAAGCCCCCGTAAAGTGCGAAATGGACAACTGCAGCTCAGGCTGATTTTACCTACAAGAATCTTGACCAAAAGACGTTTTGTATTCCGCTGTTTTCTTCTTCAAAACTAAACTCATCTAAATAATTATTTTATCAAAATTTAGAGGAAAAGTATATCTATGCTTCTATCATTTTCATTTTTTGTTAAAAACTTATCTGATTTGTTTGGTAGTCGTTTGAACATGGCGGTAAAAACGGGCCATTTTGGATTGTCATAATTCCTTTAGTTATTATGTTTTGAAAAAAAAGGAAATGATAGGGGCATGTATTAATAAGACAAAAAATAATAAATAATTATTAAAATATTTTTTTTTTTGTTTGTAATAAATTCATTGCTCTAGACCAGTGGTTCTTAACCGGTGGTCCGCGGACCACTAGTGGGCTCTGGAGGCATTCCTTGTGGTCCGCGAAGCCATCCTAATAATATGTGGCGTGACATAATGAGTCGAGTCGAAACAACGCGAGCCGCGAGCGCAAAATTAATAAGGTCGAAAGAAAAAACTTTTCTGCATTTGATACGCTTAACCAAATTATTGATGGACAAGGTGCAGATATTAAAAAAGAAATTCAGAAAAACATGATGCTTCATTTGACAAATTTAAAGAGTGAATTCAATCGCTATTTTCCTGACTGCGGGGACAAAAGTATTCAGAAACTGATCCGGAATCCTTTCATGAAGTCTCTGATGAAATTCAAGAAGAAGTGATTGAAATGCAACACGACACGAACTTAAAAGATACATTCGAATCAGGAATAAATGTTGATGAATTTTGGAGCCAAAAAGCTTCGAGACATTGCTATTCGTTACCTAACTTTATTTTCATCGACGTATCTATGCGAGCAGGGGTTTTCGACGCTTCTGATGATTAAAAACAAGCATTGAAATCGGTTGGATGCCACTGCCGACATGCGTTTAGCTTTGAGTAGCACTGAACCAAGAATTCAGAAGTTAGTTAAGAGTATGCAGTCACAAAAATCACATTAAATTAAAATCTGTAACTTAAATAATAAATAAATGAGTGCTAATTATAAAATTGTGCTTGTTTTCTTTATCAAACAATCCTTAATTTAGGAAAACCAACTAGGTGGTCCCCGGCAAGACAAACATTTGGTAAAATGGTCCCTCATGACTAAAAGGTTAAGAACCACTGCTCTAGACGCATTATCCACGAAGAAAACAGCGGAATACGTTTGTATGGAGAAAGCCCCATTATAGATCCCTCTTAGGGTAGGTTCAGATGACAAGCGCTCAGCGCGCGTTGAACGCGCGTTGAATTTTTGTATAGTGTTCACATGGTGCGCGCTTATCAGGCGTTAAACGCGCGTTGTTGCGGCCAGTTTGAGTTCTACATTTGTCGAAGATGGACGTAGAAACAGTTTTATCGGTGATTTTATACAGACGGCAGAAACGACACAACAGAAGACGGAGATATTGGGTTCACCCAATTTTGTCAACCAGGCTGACTGAAAGTCAGTACATTATTTTATATCCTAAGTTAAGGCAATTTGAGCCCAAATTCTTTAACTACTTCAGAATGTCCATCAAGTCATTTGATGACTTACTGACTCTCATAAACGATGAACTCGTAGCAGATAAAAACGCTGTGCGATATAGCATTTCACCGGAAGAAAAACTCATAATTACATTGAGGTAAGTTTTTTAATAATCAACATAATCTATAAATCAAATAAATCAAATCAACTTGTTTAGGAACAATTTTTTTAAAGAAAAAATAACATTTTGTTACTCGCAGAATAACTCTAACTCTGATTCATTGCTGACATTAGTTGGTGCTGGCGATGGAGACCCCATTGCTGTAGTATAACCATAATGTGCAAAATTATTTGACACACTAGACTGCTGTGATCTATAATCATGATAACGAAAGCCTTCAACAGAAGCTGATGACTGATGACGCTGCTCTTGTGATGAATAATTTCTTCGTTGTGATACCGGGTAATTTTGATTTTCATATGTCTGTTGTTGTGGTCCTTGAAATTCATTTTGGTTTTGCAAAATTAAATTATAAATGGCAATTTTAGTTTGAAGTCGCCTATATTCCGGAATTTTTTTAATCTCTTTAACGAGTGACAAACAAAACAGCTTGTCTTCATCGTCATCTTCTTTTGGATGAGACACATTTTTCTGTGCTAAACTCTGCTCTAATATGTTTGCAAATCTTTCATCAGTAGGATTTAATTTTTGTTTTTTTCTTGAAGTAGATTTAGGACTCTTAAAGCCAGAACTTATTTCTACTTCAGCAACCTCTGACGAAGTTGATGCATTATCTGCATCGAAACTACTTTCTGTATCTTTGTTGGCAATTGATGCCTGTAGAAATCGTAGTCTATTATAATGAATATGTGTCGAAGTTTTGGAAGCTCCTGATCCAGATTTGACAGTCTTTATTTTCTTCACCTCTCTCATATAATTATCCCGTAAACTCTTCCACTTTTTTTGCAGGGATGACGCTGAAAAAAAAAACAGTATTTAGTAATAGTTTATGTTTGTTTCCAGATATTTGGCCATTGGATGTTCATTTGGGACATTAAGCTACGACTATAGAATTGGCAAATCTACTGTGGCTACTATAATACCACATGTATGTGAAACTATTTGGAAAAAATTAAGGCCCGTTGTTATGAGTGAACCAACGAAAGAAAAGTGGTGTGAAATATCCACGATATTTGAAAAGAACTCAAAGTTTCCCAATTGTTTGGGAGCCTTGGACGGGAAACATATACGGTTAATCCAGCCTGAACACACGGGTTCTATGTATTATAACTATAAAAATTATTTTTCGCTAGTTTTATTGGCGCTAGCGGATGCAAACTATTGTTTTGTGTGGGTTGACATAGGTGCCTACGGTAAAAACAGTGACTCAGGTATATTCAAGAATTCTTCATTGTACAAAAAGCTGACAGAAAGGTCATTAGATCTACCTGAGCCAAAGGCATTGTTAATACAAAATAGACCGACAACGTTGCCATATGTGATAGTGGCTGATGAAGCTTTTGGCATGATGGAGAATTTAATGCGTCCATATGGGGGAAGGTCACTAACTTATGCTAAAAAAATATTTAATTACCGTTTGACATTAGCACGCCGGTATGTTGAATGTACTTTTGGCATAATGTGCAATAAATGGCGCATTTTACACAGGCCGTTAGATGTTAACATCGGTTTTGCAGAAAAGATCGTAAAAGCGATATGTACACTAAATAATTATGTCAGAATCAGGGATGGCTACAATTTTGAAGACACACTTTATACGCCACCCCTGGAAAATCTAGCCTCACATTATACCGGACGTGCTGTGCGACAGGCGGATAATGTTCGAGTACATTTAACAAACTATTTCATTAATGAAGGAAAAGTAGATTGGCAGGATCGTTATATTTAACTTGTAACACAAACCGATTGTAATGTAAATAAATATATATACTCACATAATATTTTCTTCTTTTCTTCATTGTCATGTCCTTCACAAAATATAAGGACGAGTTCTTCCCAAGCCCGTCTTCTCAAATTCTTATCTGAATAATCGCTACTTGTCATGTCCCATATCGCAGGACGTTTCTCTATTTCATCAATTAATAATTCCGTATTAAAAGCTTCGGTTTCCATTTCGGACGATTTTCGGACGAACTTGACGAACCCTAAAATACGTCTATCCGCGTCGAAAGCGCGCGCTCAACTGAACGGAAACATAGAAAACCAATGATCTCAAAGCGGCGTTGACGCGCGCTGACAACAGTCGAGCGCTAGCGCAGCGTTGAACGCGCGCGTTACTAAAACGCGCGTTAGCATGTGTTGTGTACGGCCTGAATAAAATGTATGTAGTTGTAAACGCGCGTTATCAAAACGCGCGTTGAGCGCTTGTCATCTGAACCTACCCTTAATCAAATATTTATACTATCTAGCTTCCGTGGGTTTTTCAAGGGTGACCACTGAAATCCAGCGCTGTGCTGTTAGCCAGCATGACTTTGGTGACTAAACATCCGCAAAATATATTACGGATAAAAATATATATGTGGGGGGGTTCAGAATGATGTACAGAGAACGTGTCCCTTCCAGTCTGTACCTACATCTATGTTCACTGAGCATTCCAGTCGGGCAGTTTCCTCCGCTACTATCGTAAGCATCTCCGCGTGACACTATTCACTAAATGAATGCCTTTGCAAACTGACGGCCATTCTGTTCCGATGCTGTTTTGAATCTGAATGCGTTTAGAAATGTTACTTATTCACTTTTGTTGTGGGGGAGTGTTTGAGAGATTTGTTTGTGATATGGAATCTCTTATATTATCTGTGTAGGTATAGAGTTTCTATACAAAATGATACAGGTAATTTAGAGTGGACATCACTCTTATGAGCATGGATGTCCTGATAATCTCTAATTCAGGGGGGTTACTATGACGTCTCAAAACATTATTGTTTCATTCTTATTCCAGAGTGGGAAAGAGACGGAGCTATACAGGTCATCTAGATCTGTCTCTGTCATAGGTCATGGTAAGCCACCAGGATATCTCAAAAGTTTTAACAACAGTATTGTCTTTTTGGTAAAGGCAACTTCGTTCTATGGAAGCTAGTGTAGTGAGTTACAAAAAGCAACTTACTACAAAAAGTACTACAGCGCCATCTATGACACGACGGAAGAACTAACATCAATTTCCTACAGCTCGCAAGCAAAGTTTACATCGACTTAAGACTATTTATAGAAACCCGACAACAACTATCGGGCAGTTGCCCACCAGACATAACACCTGTCTGGTCGGAGGATCCTCCCTTTTCTAAGGAGTATCGAGGAACTTTACACCCTGTTCCTCATACTCCTAAACTAGCATAAGTCACCTGTTTATCGTCATTTGTGCTGCATTTTTATACAACTTAATGTCCCACTGCTCGGCGAAGGGCTCCCTTTTTCTTTCTAAACATCTCTATCTTGGGCGATCTCTGGCCATAATAGCCAGATCGTCACACCATACTCCCCGCAGTCGGCCTCGACGACGACGTCCTCCCTCAGGCGTCCAGTGAGTAACGTCTTCGCCCATCTCTCAGGGTTCATCCGTGCGACGTGGCCTGCCTAAACCCACTTCAGCCTGGCTATTTTATCTCCTACACCAGCTACTTGAGTTATGGAGCGCACGGTGATGTTTCTGAAACGAATTATTTGCTGCTGACAACGTTTCTAGATTATCGTGCATAAACCTGCTCCCTGGTCCTGAAATAAGCAATCACTAACTTGGTGCCACTCAATGAAATGTAAATCTTATATTACAAAAGAAGCATTCAGCATTGTGTACATTTTCCAAAGCTTGATCATTGAAAGAGTTACCAAGACAATGAAAGGAAAGTAAAGGATGAATACAATTTTTAAACACCCCGAAAAATTTTCCGAACACCTAGAACTTCACAAATGAAACAAAGTGGGCCATTAAATTTAATATTCAAAGACTTTCACGGAAAACACAAAACATAAGAATAATGCGCCAAGTTGAATGTCCTTATTACAAACTTCCCTAATCTTTATTTAAGAAAAAGTGCCATGAAACTTGAGGAGAGTTCCATTGCGGTTTGACGAAAAGTTTCGTTTGTAAAGTTTGACCATTTGTTTACAATAAATGTTTTCTTAAAGGTCTTCCTTGAAAGGCATAAATTGTCGTCATTTGTTTCGATACAAAGTTCTTTTTATTTTCGTATTTTTATTATTTGTTGAGTATGAAAATAGGACGGACTTTATAAGAGCCTCATTAACGAACATCGAAGATTTAATTTAAGCGCCTTAAGTTGCTTAACAACTTCCAATAAATAATTATTGTCAATTAAATGGACGTTGTCCCTCTTGCAAAAGTAACATTTTCTTTTCACTGTTTAAAGTTACGTTATGATCTGGTATATAAAAGGCGTTGTTGTGCGTCCTCGTCAAAATTCAGGAGGTTGTCACAAAAGACATAAATAATCAATTTTAATTACGGTACCTAGTTATTTTTTAATAAACGCTGATTTTCTTGGTTGTCTAAGTTTGTTAGAAAATTATATTTTCAGAATCGAAAATACGTTTGAGATTGTTTGTATGTGTGAAAGCGCGGTTATAGGGCAAGAATCAGACGGACCGCGTTTAAAACACGGATGGTTCACACTTACCGATGTCCGTAAATAAAAATAAAAAAGAAGTACCCATTTCATTATTGATTCGGGTCGGAAATCATTAGCACAGTTATCTTCTTGAATTTGACGAGGATGCAAAACAACACCTTGTATAACTGGGATTAAAAGTATCGTATGCCCTAACCCTGGAGATGGTCTCGCTGTGTGCCAAATCTGTTCAGCCGTTAACACGTAAAAGGTAAGGGTTATTGTACATTCGTCATAAAGTAAAATAAGGTGTAATTACAGAGAGTAACCCAATTCAAATATTTCGGTATTACGGAAGACTTTTAAAAGATGACTTGGATATGGAAAGGGAGCGTAGGGCGTTGACGGTGAGGGGAGATATGGTGGCTCGAAGGTTTGCTGGTTGTTCATTACCAGTAAAAATTATACTTTTCAAAGCATACTGCCAAACATTTTACACCAGCAGCCTTTGGGCTCATCATACCCAAAAATCTGATAATACCTCACGCATCCAATATAACAATGCCTTCAGGGTGTTGTTTGGGCATCCACCTTACTGCAGTGCGTCAGGCATGTTCGCGGATGCTCATACTGATAATTATTTTGCGATATTGAGAAAGAAAGTTGCCTCAGTCATCAGTAGAATGGGGGGGAGCACTAATGGCATTCTGAAGGTACTTGCGGAAAGGCTGGATGGGCCGACAATTGGTATGTTTATCAAGCTACATGTCATGCATAGGGCTTGATAAACTTACCTTAGATAATAAATTCTTATACTGTAATAATCGTTTCTACTAGCATAGTTTTAAACAATTGTGTATGGGCCCTGTTAAATGAAAATAAAAGTTTTTTTAAAGTCATTTATTTTATTTTGGCTAAAGCTAATTCCCGGCTACTAATTAGAATTTGGTTTATCCATAATTACACGTTAATAAAAACGCTGTAAATACTAAACTTTCAGGGCCATTCCAAGCAACCCCTTCTAAAACATTTCGCTATGCTAAGGTACCCGTAACCCTTTCCCCACAGAGCATAACTAAGTTGTGGTCCTATTGTATATTCGCCACAATGCAGCCGACTGACTCGGGTTAGCCCACAACGGTGCCAACGAGCTTACATACCTATTGGCAGGAATATGATGTTTTAATGTTCTGTGCGTATGCAATATGGTTAGCAATTCCCAATTTAAAAAAATGCTGTCGAAAATCTGGACATTTTGCTTTTGATCTTCTTCTTTGCGAATCTGATCGACATATCATAAAAGGCCTGTAATCCCCGCGGGCCTGTGGACAGTGAGTAGACCGGCTAGCTCACCGTCCGTCCGTCTTACGACGACAGGCCGTGTCGACGACGCGCTCGTGTTCCTCGCGCGCCTCAAGGAGATGTCAGCAAATCGGAAAGGGTCCAAGAGGGCGTATGCCTGCCAAGGCTGCAGGACTGTTCGAAAGAGATACCGTGGCCCTAGAATACAAAGGGCTAAGAAGGAACATGGATGGGTTTTAGTCAGTACAAGTCTGACACTCCCTTCCGCTCCGCCTAGAGCGGTAATTTGGTGTATTTTCCCATCCGTAAAAAAAAGGCCTGCAGTCCCCGCAGGGTTAGGCCTCTACCTAAATGTGTCACATTTCACCAGTTACGTTTAAGTGACGGCTGCTACTGAGAAATTCCTGACGGACAATCAGAAGACAAATACTTATACTGGGAATCGATCCAGGACCGCATGCTCAGCAGTCGCGCTTGAGACCAATAGACCAATAAAGCAGTCCGCGTCCGATGTACTCCGATTATATCCGACCACTATGTAGCCATATGCACAGGTCTATACATATTTGGCTTCGTTTAGATCCTAGAAGATGCAGCTGGTGTTTTCATCCTATTTATCGGTACCATTAATAAAACTTTTTATTTCCTAAAAGAAATCCTCTATGTCGAAGACTCGGGATAAATCACCAAGGCTAAATCAATGCTAGCAAAAGAGCCGGACGTTTTTGGATAAATTCGGACAGCTGGCAACGCTAGCTACAGGTATGTGGATCAATTCTGTGCGTATGTCTTGGCCAGGGGCGTAGCTACCACCGTATAATCTGCCGTATCAATTATCTGGGCCCCGTGGCCTGACGTGCGTTATCTAAAATTAATAAAAACTTTACAAAAACTAAAGTCATCATCAGCTATAAATGATTTAATAAATCAGTTTGCCGAAAAAAATGCAAGCAGAGTGTAATATTAAATTTGAATTGTATGTAAAAAATTTGGAAAAAGTGACAGATAGATGTTGAATAAATATTTATTTAATTTTATGCGAACATTTTTTTCTTTTGTGAGAAACCTTTACTCTTCATATGGGCCCCCAAACAAATTTGTATACGGGGCCCCGCCAAGGCACGCTACGCCACTGGTCTTGGCTATGTGTTTAGCATGTGCTAGCTTGTTCCGGATTTCTGGAAACCTATTCAATCAAGCCACATGTCATGTCGTCTTACGAGTTGTTCTTGATACTTTGAACAAACAAGGTGGAAGGGACACCGACTCTAAAACGGTTACCAAGTACCTCAGCACTTCATTCTGAACCAGACGCTGTACCTCGTCAAAACAGGCAACTTTGAACAGTTTTTTAGCCAAATGTATACATTTTAGAGCAACAAAAAAAATACATGTTACTCTTGACCATATTTATGAGGGAACCTTCGGGCCCAAAACACGTTTTTGGAAAAAAATCCTGATAAAAAAAAATCGAGAAGTTCTGATTTTCAAGCAAGTGTAACTGTATTACTGCTCAACTAATCTTGACTAAATTAATAACAGTGATGTAATATAAAATAATAAAGGGAACTGTCGGATTTTTTTTTCGTTTTATTTACTATATTTGTAAGGATTCATGTTTTTAATGATAGTTATTCGAACAAGTCGAACGAAACATCACGCCATTCGCGGCGTCTTGTCGCATCTCTTTTATTTCTACGCAGAGTGACAGTGACCGCTGAGGCGCGCTGCTAGATGGACGTATGTCACTTTTTTCCGCTCGCCGCTCATTTTTTTTCAATCAAATTTCGATCTGTTTGTTGTTGAAAGCTGTTTATTATATTTTATTTTATGATTAGTTTTTCGTTGGTGTCAATTTTTGTTCGATTTTAGTCATAAAATGTGTAAATAAAAAATCAGTGAACATCAGTGGCGAAGAGTCAAAATTGTGGATGGGGAACCTCAGTGGCGAAGGGTCAAAGTTCTGCAAAGGGAATCCGAAAAATTAAATAATGTAATTTTGTTTATTCGTCATTCCCGTTTTCAGCGATCCCGAAAAACACGAAAATGACCCCCATGACGAAAAATCTGAAAATTTCATCCAAAATCCAAAATTTTATTTGACCACAAATCTTCGTTATCAGCGACCCTTAAAACTACAAAAATGACACCAATGATAAAAATATCGAAAAATTTCGTAAGCGCCAACTTCATCTATTTTGTAAATTGTCAAGAATAAAATGTAGAGGAACCATAAACAAAATAAAAGTGATTTATCTTATGTAAATAAGTCAACTAAAAAGCGCGAGAGATACCATATATGAAAACGTCTCATGTTAGAACATTACATATTACAAAATACAAACATTAAGAAAAATAATAATGTGTAGCTAGCACAGCTGTCTTTTTCGGGGATTCCCTCACAAACTAGCTCAGCTCTATGTATAATTCGGAAAAACTTTTAGTTATATCAAGACTGCGAAGACACTTAAAAGCCATTAATGATACAGTTTCTGAGTAGCTATCTTTAGACCTAGTTTATTGTAGATAGGGTGATAGTCTGAGCTAAGTCACCCAGTGCTAGGCAAGACCACAGGAGGACCCTGTGGTTTTGCCTAGCCTTAAACCCTCTTAGCATGCTACTGAGGGGTTCAGGTCTGGGCTTTCGGTTGAGGAGAGGTGGTCATACCTTGCCTTCCAACCATGTAAATGATTGATATGAAACTCTTTGCCCCCAACAATTTGCAACTGATGAAGCTACTGATGGTTACAGAAACTTGTTGACAAATGCGCAGTCATGCATGTGAAGCGAGATTATGGAATCCATGGGATTCCAGAATCTCCGATCCAATCCGTCTTCTCAACAGAAACCTACAAGTATTTGGGAATGTCAGAAGCATTAGGCATCAATACTGCTGACATGAAACAATTGTCGAGGGTACGCTCCTTTGGCCGCCTGAATAAGATGCTAAGCAGTCTTTTGTCAGGCGGAAACAAGATTCGTGATAGGAAGGTCCGCGTACTGCTGCTTAGAAACCTCGACCAACATCTGAGGAGTCTTTCGTTTCGCAGCTGGATCAAGGGCTTGATTCAGAAAGCAGTAATTCTGGACAAGGCGCGTATTGTTAGGAGGTTCCTCTTTGAAAAACCCTGACCATCGGTAGTTCGGGCACGGTTCCCGATGCCGGTATGCTACTATTTTTTACAAGCTGGGTATAGGATAAATTATCACACTACTAATTAAACACTAAAAATCTTTATTTAACACTAAACAACACTTATAACTCAATCACAAATACACAACTGATCACTAATCACTTATATATCGCATTAGTAGTTCACTTAGATCACTTCGTTCCGTAGCCAAAATCAGACTAACTCACTCGCGAGAAATCGCTATGCCCCCGTAGAGGGGCGAGGCTGGCGGGATGTGGGTTCTACCCTTGCCCCGCGGTATCATCACATGTGCCCGTAAATATGGGCACCTCATTTGGTTGCTTGTATAGGCTCGGAGGGGGCGAGCGCGTGTAAAGTGCGCGACTCGCCAGTGTGTAATTGTCATTTTGTCCGGTAGGAGTCGCCAGCGGCGCTGGGCGCTGCGCGCTTAGCTACGGTGAAACGTTACCGTAGCGAGCGCCGCTTTCTTTACGCCAGCTCGGCGGTCTGTCACCACTAGGTGAGACCTCCGGTTGCCCGGAGGAGGCCCAGCGGATGACGACCTGCGACGGAGGTGACTTTGTTGGCGCATCCTACCGCTAAGGATGCTGGCCCCCGTCTGCAGACGCTCTCAGAGCTAGCCGATCGCGCTCTAGACTAGGGGCCGTAGTGTTTGAATTTGAGCGGCAATGTACTGTGTAACGCCGCCCATGTAAGCGAACGAATAGCTAGCCTGCGCCGTTCCTTCGTCGCGTGAGTTAGAATGCATGACTAACTCACTTCCGCACCCGTCGCCTATTTATATGGCCGACTCATGTTCGAGAAACTTCCACAACTTCCGTGATTCTCTAGGTAGTTCCTTAGGGGAAACCCATCCTTCGAGAAAGTTCTACAACCTTCTTGAACCTTCCAGATAGCTTTATAGTGGAACCAATCCTTCTAGAAAGTTCTAGAAAGGTCCAGAACTTTCTCAAAGTTTCTAGACATTTCCATTGTGGAACATTCTAGGATTATTCTCGAATCTTCTAGACATACTGGATCATTCTAGACTCGAACGTAATCCTAGAATGTTCTCGTAAAGCAGGCAACGTAACACTGCCCCTCCTTAGACATGCTCGTCCCGAGCATCGTTAGTCCCGTAGTATTGCGCTAATCGATCTACATGTACGATCTTAGGCGCACCTCGTGGACCCTTCTGTATTCGGTAGGTGACATCGTTGACCCTGGACAATCCTGGTCACGACTCGATATGGTCCATCCCATTTTGCTTGCAATTTCGGAGACTTCCCTTTGCTACGCACTGGGTTATGCAATCACACCAGTGAATTCTCGTCGAAACCTCTCCTGTTCATCATCTGGTCATAACGGGTCTTCATCTTCTCAGACATCTGTTGGCCGGATTGTCTGATATGCTCATAAACATCGTTCAACTTGTTACGCAAGTCATTTGCATAATCTGTAACACTGCGTGGTGCATCAGGGGCAGTTCCAGTGATTGAATCTGCGGGCAACCGTAATTCCCTTCCAAAGTTCGCGAAGGCTTGTGTCACAGTCGTACTTTTGTGGACTGCACTACGGTAGGACAGAAGAAACGGCTGTATGTGCTTGTCCCAATCCTTTTGCCTGCTTGCTACGACTTTTGCCAGATTTCTCTACAACGTTTGGTTAAAGCGTCCCACCATTCCATCAGATTGTGGGTGGTAAGAAGTGGTTCTTGTTTTGTGGGTACCCATCATTCGGCAAGTCTCCTGAAATACTTGTGATTCAAAATTCCTTCCTTGATCACTGTGAATTTCTAAGGGCACTCCAAACTTCCTGAAGCAATTTATCTGCGACAGTTGTAGCTTCTTGGTTAGGAATGGCGAACACTTCTGGCCACTTTGTGAAATAATCCATGACAACCATTAAGTACTTGTTCTCACTTTCACTCTCTGAGAATGGCTCACCATTAATGCACCTCTGCCGCGTGTTTGGGGTCTTTTCACAGCCGCACAAGTGATACATTTATGACAACAGTCCTCCACATCTTCTCGACAGTGGATCCAGTAAAATCGCTCTCGGATCTTCATTAGAGTCCTTTTTACCCCCCTATATCCTCCTGAACATACATCATGGTAGAGCCGTAGAACATCCGGTACTTTGGCCTTAGGGACAACCATTTGTGGATGACACCTGTCCCCTCGAGCGTTTTCCCATTTACGGCACAAGACTCCATCCTGGATAACCAAGCTGTTCCATTGGGCCCAATAACTCTTCGTGATGGAACTCATCGCTGCCACATCACTCCACTAGGGTTTAGGAGCACCAGCTTTGATCTACTCGAAGATCGGTTTGATCTCTGAGTCATTTTGCTGAGCCTGCTGTAGGGTTTCCTTCCATTCATCACTGAGATTCGTTCTAAGCACCCTCACGGTTGCTACCTCCTTAGTCTCTTGCCTGGCACAGTGCTTAAAATCTTCAGGACGAGGTCTTCTTGACAAGGCGTCTGCGTTACCGTGAGTTCTCCCAGTGCGATGTTCAGTTATGCAGTCGAACTCTTGCAGTAGTTCAATCCACCATCATCACAATCCATGTCGCCACTTGTCCCTCCGGATTTTTGAACTGTAATAGCCACTTCAATGCAGCATGGTCAGTTCGCAGCTGGAACTTTCATCCCAGCAAATACACTATTTTGCAAAAAAAAAAACGGGCAGCTAAGGAAATTACGTTCTAAGGACGATTTGAGTTATCATCGTTCTCTTGCCATGAAATTTAATTATTTGACGTACTCTGTATACTTATAATCGTGTAAATTAATACGCGTGAAGTGAACTTCGGCAATATTTTTTTAAAAAAGCCGGTTAATTCTTTAAAACCGATGTACACGGCCAAACAATAAGGAGTAGTTGGCATAAAGACAAGAAGATTTTTTTACTTTTTTTGATTAAATAAAGTTACAAATTTAAAAACCTAATAACGAGTGTGACCTCCTCTTGCCAAAATCACAACTTGAATCCTTCTGGGTATGCTTTCCACGATGTTTTTAATAACGTTTTGAGGAATACGTTCCCACTCTTCTGCAATGACTCGTTTTAGCTCCCTGATGTTTTGTGGAGCAGGTTGCACTCATCTTACCCGTCTCTTTAGAACATCCCAGACATGCTCAATTGGATTGAGGTCAGGAGTTCGATCTGACCAATCTAAACGACGGATCCCAACTTCTTGCATGTACGCTTCCACGTCGCCAGAACGGTGTGGGCGAGCATTGTCGTCCATAAAAATGGAATCTTCCCCAAGTACAGTCAATGCAGGTTGTGCATATAGAATTAGGAATTCCATTATGTACCGGTGTGCTTTTAATGTTCCATTTTCTATGAAAACTAACTCCGTACGCTGTGTCGAATTAATTGTTGCCCAAAAGAAAACGGAGCTTCAGCCATAAGGAGTGATTTCTTCGAAACACACTTCCGCATAGCGTTCCCGTGGTCTTCGTAGCACTTGTCGGCGTCGGTCCTCTCCGCACAAAGAGATTCTAGCTTCATCAGAAAACAATACTTTATTCCAGTCCTCCAGAGTCCATGAAGCACAGTTTCGAGTAAACTAAAGTCGAGCAACACGGTGCTCACGGAGTAAATTAGGACCCCGAGCCGGGCGGTAACTCCTGATATTGGCAGCCAAAGCCTCCTCCTGAACGTCCACAAGCTAACTTCTACTCCTCTTCTTCAAGGCTCTTCTTCAGGTCCACACTTGATGCTTTACGATTCCGCAACGCCTGACTCACCAAAAAGCGGTCTCTTGGTTCTGTGCATCGTTTTCTTCCCGAACCAGATCTCCTTTTGACCGAAGCGGTCTCTTGATACCGTTGCCAAGTCCTCTGGACAGTTGAACGACTCACATTTAGCCGCTGAGACACGTAAGTTTGCGAACGACCTTCTTCAAGTAGGTAAGTATTTTACCGGCCTTCATCGCTTTTAACTGATATCAAAAACTGGTATTTAATGTAAAAAGAAAAATTTAATTGTTTAATTTGCAGAAAATTTCCAAAGAGTTTTAAAATTTTAGTAATCAGTAAAAATATCGTTAGTAGAACGTAAAGAATCATGCCACGATGCTTCAAATGACATGCCAATACATTGTCAAATGAATAAAACCTCTTTCTTGTTCTTCTTCATTGAAATAGAGAAAAAAATCTATGGTGCCCGTTATTTTTTTGCAAAAGAGTTTATTTACTGAAATGCTGCAATGTCTTTACAACGGCAGTAGCCCGTCGAGTAACGCAATGATTTCTTTCCGGTTTGGTTTGTTTAAAAATAGGTGTTTTGCACAGACTTTTCTTTAATTCCTGAAATGCGACGTCGCAGCTCTTGTCCCAACAGAATTGTCGCTTTTCCTCAGTGAGTTTGTGTAGAGGTTTCGCAATGTCAGCAAAATTCTTTGCGAACCGTCGATAGTAGGAGCAAAAACCCAAAAATACTCTGACCTGTGTCCAGTCTTTCGGAACTTGCCAATTCTTGACGGCGACTACTTTCCGTCTGTCTCTTTCCTGTGATTATTCTTTCAACTCCTCGTATGTGAGGCGCACGGTCTTATCCACTGAGCTAGCATTGAACTAATATCGAACCGCTACAAGTTAATTTCTCTATCCTGAGCCTAATTTTATATATTTATATAAATAAATATTTCTTTAAATATATATTTATATATTATACTTATATCTAATATATAAAATTCTCGTGTCACAGTGTTAGTTACCATACTCCTCCGAAACGGCTGAACCGATTTGTATGAAATTGTGTGCTTATCGGGTAGGTCTGAGAATCGTCCAAAATCTATTTTATTTTTACACATAAAAAAAGTCCACGCGAACGAAGTCGCCGCAGTTAGTTATTATATTATAAATGCGAAAGTTATTATATTAAAAATTTGTTTGTTACCGCTTCACGCCTAAACGAATGAAGTGATCATCCTCAAATTCTGCATGTACGTTGTAAGGTGTACACAAACGGCCATAGGATACCTTTCATCCCGACAAAAAGTACTGATCCGAAGGAAAACAACAATAAATTTTCTTATCACAATAGATGGCGCCACGTGCTGTTGTCAAATTCTAAATTTAATCTAACAATAAATTTTAAATTTACTTCTTTATTAAAAATAAAACTGCACGCGTAGCAAGACCACTGTAGAAACGAGTTTTGTCTACGGAATAATCGACATAATGACAGATAGACAATGACAATGTGGCACTTTGTCGATTTTTCCGTCGACATAGCCCGTTTCTACGGCGGTCATGCTACGCGTGCAGTTTATCGAGCATAGTCTGTAGTTCCAGGGCTGTGTGGGCAAAAAGGACCATGTCGTCGGCAAGTCGGAGATTCGTCAACCTCTTACTGCCGACTTTAATGCCCTTGGTTGTCCATGAGGCTGCTTTGAATTATTTATTATTCGTTTGACGAATCTATTCGATAATATTTCGATAACCTTTTCTATAAAATAATAATCCAAACAACCAAACAATCCAAAATAACAATCAACCTATAATTTATTAGGAAAAAATAAGAAAACAAAAATATAAACATATTTAAAAAAAAATGCGATATTGAAATGTAGGTACATACATTATATTAAAAAAAAAAGATAAAAAAGAATTGCGTGTATTGAGGTTCGAACCTAGAGATCATCGTGGATGCAATGCGCGAAGTAGGCTAGCGGCGCGCTGGGCTATTCGTACTTTTATATAATGTTTTGAAATTAAGCTTCTATACATTTATTGACGTCGCACATCGACGTGATTCAAGCGGGGCACCCCGCAGTAGGTGGGACTAAAGGGACTACTCGACCCCCCTCTTCATCTGCTTCACCCCCTCAAAAGCATGAAAGTCACCTAGAAGAGCGCCTCCTTAAGCTGTTCTATAAATTTTGTCTTTGTAGGTTTTGCAGTTAATAAGTTATGGCGGCTCGGAATTTAGCTGCGAGTGGCTGTCTACAGTAAAGACGATGAATACTCTGCGCCCCGCTACTTAAAATTGTGTTCTAGCTTTACGTTAGATGTTTCGAGCCTGCACAAATTTTTAACAGAACTATACAAGCGACGAAGGTTTAAGGTAAAAGCTTTCAAGGACCATTCATGACTCTGGAAGTAAGCAAAAACGAATAGTAAATCCCTACTTGCCTCCGTTTCCACTGCCACAGTCTATATTAGTGTTCCCATCTGCAAGGATACAAGATACAGGCCTCTCTCTATGAGAAGGTCTTTTACACAAGGTTTTTTTATTTCAATCACAGTTCACACTACCCCAAAAATTCAAACTACCGTCCCTTACCAACCCCAACCCATATACATGCACCAATCTGCTCTACTCCGCCAATTTTGCGAAACCTTCAAAATATTCGCCGCTCAATCACCTCTCGCATTGGCGCCATTTTTCATTTGCCAACAAAAATATATTTGAACGCTGCAACACAACAACAAATATACGGAAATGTATATCCTGATATGTATAAAAGAAAATGCGTCTTATACAGGGTGTAACGCAAAGGGTATATACATACTGAAGGGTGTGCTACAGGCCATCAAACTGAACATGTTTCTTCATCGGACAAACATCATAATAGCGAAAAAAATATCAGCTGCCCCATACAAAATTTCAATACCTATTCGACCCAAATGTAGGGGGCGGCTGATATTTTTTTCGCTACCACGATGTTTATCCTGTAGAGAAACATGTTCAGTTTAATGGTCTGTAGCACACCCTTAAGGATGTATACACCCTTTCCGTTACACCCTGTATATGTATTTTTGGTTCTGCTTTGTTCGTCTAGTGGTCGCAACCGCGACTTCTAACCATGAGGTCCAGGGTTCAATTCCCGGGTCGGGCAAAGTCCTATTGGGTTTTTCCATCAGGAATTTCTGAGTAGCAGCCACGAAGTCTGGACTGGCCCCGGTTTATGGCAATAGGCTCGCCCCCTATTACATGGGACTTAAACATAACTGCAAAATGATTGTAAAGATACACAATGTTTTCATTTTGACGGTTGCCGGTAAATTTGTAACGTATGCGATCCTGGAGGCAGCTTCTTTTTATGTTAGTATGGTCTACGTATCATTTTTTTTGGCGCAGTGGTTGAGCAATCGACTGCTGCGCTGCGTGTCGCGGGTTCGATCCCCGCACGTAACAAATATTTGTATGGCCTACAGATAGTTGTTCCTGGTCTGGCTGTTTGTGTATGTGAATTTAAATGTTTGTAAACGCACCCATGATACAGGAGAAATTCCTAGTGAGGGGTAATGTCACTTTTACAAAAAAAAAAAATCGTATCTAGGCATTTTTACAATGAGATAACTACCAAATAATCATGGACATGCCTAGGTTAACACAAGAACGATCTCCGTTAGGAAAGCAGGGCAACAAGTTAGATGCGTGGTATTTGGGCAAATTATCTCTGCAAATAACACGTACGAACTAGCTGATGAATCTCGTTATGAATTCGTTCTTAAATTACTTGTTCTAATTAACAATTTGAAGATAAATTACTAAATCTATTAACCTACATAGTTTAAAAGCTAGAATAATTACTTTGATTAAAATTTTGTTGATTTTCACTTTGAATGTTTATCTTGTTGGTAATTATTTTGACATATCATTTCAGTAGTTTGGTTTCTAATATTTGACTAGACTACTCGTATAAACGCTTACTTCAAACTCGGTACATAATACTGAACCTGGTGGGTTCAGTTTTATGTACCTACATAGAAATTATATAAAAAACAGCTATTTCCTACAAAATTGCAATACCTATACGGTCAAAATGTATGGAATTGCTGGTTTTTTTTTAAATAACCGACGTAAAATTAGTAACCGACGTAAAATTTCTAAGTTAGGGTGTTCAATATGATGTACTGAATCGGTGGTAGCGTTTTCACGTCGCTGTCCCTTACACCCCGTATATTGGAAACTTTTAAACTAATATTATGCCTGCCAGCGCCTTTGCCAGTGCCTTTTCCCAAACTATCTTGGGGTCGAATTCCGGTCTAAACTGATGCAGCTGAGTAACAGTATTTTACATGAAGCGACTGCCTTTCTGACTCAACCTAGTAACTGGGTAATACATACCCCTTGGTAAGACTGTATGTCAGACTTTTGGCTTCTGACTACTCGTAACGACTGTCAAAGATCAAAAAATGACAGCCGGGACCAACGGCTTAACGTGTTTTCCGAGGCACGGGGGAAACTCGGTATGTATTTAAGGTCACCTATCCACGGACCAACCTCGGCAAGCGCGGCTTAACCTTAAAGATTGACCCGTGCAGCTGTTATTATTTAGCCACGAGCTCCTCCTAAACTAATATTATAAAGATGTAAATTCGTTCGTTTGTAACAGGTTATCTCAGCCATAAAACATATCTGAAAGTACTCGATCCGTTCTTAAAAACATTTGACTGGTATCAAGCTTCACTATTGTATCTGTTCTCTGAACAACCAGAATGCTGCGCTCCGTTGCTCTTTGGCAGACTCCAAGGCGGAACTTGAAACAAGGTCTGAACACGATGGGTGCCTGAGGATGGACGGCCCCGCCGAGGCTGGCGTATAAAGAGGTGGCTAGAAGATATAGACGCGCATCACGAAAGCTGCTTCAAGGTGGCGCAGGAGAAGAGTACCTACCTAGGATATAGGGGAGGTCTTTGCCTAGCAGTGGAACATACAAGGCTATTAAAAAAAAGCTACGCTATTGTCGATTGCTATAGGATATGTTCTGAAGTACCTACTTCCCAATATACTGTACAGTAGGTAACTTTCTGCAATTGTTTCCACGCAAACAAAATAAAAAAGAAAACCTCTAGTCCGGTAATAATTACTGCTCAAATTCATCTGAGTCAACTAAAACCGATCGTTTCCTGGCACACGTTTGCGATAACGCGAACTTATCGACATTTACTGTCAATAAAGTTAAGTTCGCACTAAAATCATTGCTTACATCCCATAAAGGTAGTCTCGGCTGTCATAAACTAAAGACAAGATAACCCCATAGACTGCGGGCGGCGCACACCATCGAATAGGTATTCAATGGAAATTAGCCATCACTTTACTATCAAAACTTTTATAATGGAATAGTG
The DNA here is from genome assembly GCA_949152445.1 of Cerastis rubricosa. Lineage (NCBI taxonomy): Eukaryota > Metazoa > Arthropoda > Insecta > Lepidoptera > Noctuidae > Cerastis > Cerastis rubricosa. Next base: position 6,218,496 of record OX424542.1, on the reverse strand, counting down.
GTGGTCCCATTAAAACAAACATTATAAGCATAAACATAAATCTTTTATTTGCATTAAACACGGTATACAGTGGCTTTAAATACAATGATAATAGTTCAAACATGTTCAGCTGAGATAAAACGAAGCATGCAAAAGTTTAGGGTTATCAAAATCATTTCATCATCATCATTTAAGCCCAAAAGACGTCCACTGCTGGACATAGGCCTCCCCCAAGTGTCGCCACATTGACATTTTGAAGGGTTTTGCCATAATCGCCATGCTTTGCAGGCGGGTTGGCGATCGCAGTACGGTTGTTACAAAAACACAGAACGCTGCTGCCCATTCTCTGGCAAGTCCCTTAGTCGCCTCTTACGACACCCACGGGAAGATATGGGATGGTGCTATTCTTTACGTCCGACACCATACAGAACCTTTATCAAATGTATGTGTGAAATGTGTATATTATAATGAATGTAAAAAGACTCGTTATGGTTACCGGCCGGGTTATGACGTCTTAAAGCAGTATTGTTTTATTCTTATTCCAGTGTGGGAAAGAGACGGAGCTATAGAGGACGTCTAGCGCCATCTCTTTCCCACTCGGGAATAAGAGTAAAACAATACTGCTTTATGACGTCATGGTAGGCCAGCAGGTATACAACAAAAAACTGATCGGTCAGTTTACATATAAAGAAAAAAGAAAAAATATTTATTTGTCGCAGGGACATGACGTGCATACAAAATTACAAAAATAAAATAAATCAATATACCTACATAGGTACAACCCAAGAAAAAAAATATGAAAGTACAAACAAGACGGAACAAAAATGTTAACTGCCTGCACGTCGTGACTGCGACAAGCAGGTTACCACTCAGCATGATGCTGTGCCATGGGTGACACCCACAACACAGTGCTGGTTTTCAGTGATCACCTGTGACATAACGTACGATAGCCAAGACAGAATAAATAAGAAAATAAAATAAACAGAACAGAAGAACATAAATATACAAGAAGAGAAGAGAGAAGAAGAGGTGGAAGGGGCACCGGCTCACAGACTGTTACCACGTATTCAGTTCATCATACACAAATATCAGACTAAACTCCTAATCCAATCCATTTCGTGCTTCTGCGTCTATACTTAGGTACTCACCAACTTACGTAACCACGACTATCAAAGAGGACTCACGTTTTATTACGTCTCAAACTGCAGGTGTAAAAGCAATCTTTGTTGATTAGCCGGCAATAGTATCGAAACACAGTTTACCTAACAACTTAAGATCCTGGATTACTTGATTCAATTACTGGTCTGGCTTTGTGTGGGTTTTATGTCGGAAAATATCTACAAGCTTTGGTTCAATTAACAATATTGTTTTGAATCAGACCACAGCCTGGAATAGCCCATGTGTAACCATGAATGGTAATAGGATCGCTTCCAATTACTTTTCTATAATGTTATCGATGTATTGAATGTATTCGAGAGCAGTGGTGGCTCCGTGGCAGCCCCGACTTACGAGCTAGCCTAAGATCCCGCTATACAGCGACCTTCACCGAGCTGGTTAATGGATGAAACTTATTTTATGTTAATATGTCAATAAATATATTGCATATGTTGCCTAAAAAATTTCAGTCAAGGATATAATTAATTAATAATTAAAAATAAAATTGTAACGTTTCACCGGTTTGGTTAATAAACAAATTCCATGCCAAACCAAAGTATAAAGCCCATAAAATATGCAAACGTTAGGTTGCCTTTTTTTATTCACTAACCAGACCGGTGCAAGTTACTAGTATTGATTTACTTGTTTATACCTGCCTACCCGAGAGTTGTGACGGGAAAAGAAAAGGCTACCTAGCGTTTGCATATTGTATGGGCTTTATACTTTCGATTGGAATGGAATTAGTCTATTAAACAAACCGGTGAAATGTTTAAAAAAAAATATTGTGAAATTTTTTAGACAACCCATATGCAATATATTTATTGTCATATTAAATTTAATATAAAATAAGTTTCATCCATTAACCAGCTTGGTGAAGGTCGTTGTATAGCGGGATCATATACGAGTACTAAGCAGTAAGCCGTGGGTTGGAACCCAGGCAGGCGCATTACTTTGTGTAATTTATTTCTTCACCGCTGCCCTCAAAAACGGTGAAGGAAAACATCGTGAGGAAACCGACATGTCCTAGAACTAAAAAATCGAAGACATGTGACATCTACCAACCCGCAGACCCGCGTGGTGGATTACAGCCCACTCCCTCTCATAGAGAGGAGGCCTGTGTTACAGCAGTGGAAACATTATACGCTGTAAGGCTGATGATGATCCTGGTCCTGGCTTTGATTCCCGGGTCGCGCAAAGTGTTATTGTGTTTTGCCGTCAGGAATTTTTCAAGAGCAGCCGCGGAGTCTGGATTTGTAACCGGATTTTTAATGGGACAAGCCCGCCACACTATTCCCAAACCACTGTAACTCCTGAAAGCCAGGATCAACAGCGGTGATCACCAGAAAAGCGCCGGGACAATGAAGCTCCACGAAGTCCCAGAGAAATAATTTACCTGTCTCGGATCCCGCAACGAAATTAATCAGAAAAGAATAGCAGAGGAGAAGGAAAAAAAAGTTTGTGGCCGGAGCCCCATGAAATAGGGGGCGAGCCTATTGATGGTAATAGGCTCGCCCTCTATTACATGGGGCTATTAGGTTCACCTCTGCTTAACCCTTCGGGGATTAGGAGGCTTATGTTATGTTATGTTCATTTTTCAGCCGAAAGAAGTCCACTGCTGGACAAAGGCCTCCCCCAAGTGTCGACACATTGGCATAAGGGGGGTTTTGCCATAATCGCCAAGCTTTGCAGGCGGGTTGGCGATCGCAGTTTGGTTGTCACAAAAGCGCAGAGAACGCTGCTGCCCATTCTCTGGCTAATCCCTTAGTCGCCTCTTACGACACCCACGGAAAGATATGGGATATGTTTCATTATCCAATTTATAATCCCATACCGTTTGCACACAGCCAGCAGTTAGAATTTATGAATAGGTTAACCTCACAGAAAGCTCCGAAGGATGTAAGTACAGATGAGTAGGCGAGAAATTACTTCTAAATCTAAACTAGGTTCCGCATCTACTATGTAACCACCACCATATAATGTAATTAGTACAATGTTTGCCTAAGCCAACGCTTCATATTAAAATAGTTGGGCAAATAGAAGCGAATATATCCAGGCTCTCATGCAAAGTTTTGGGACGGGCCATCAGTTGCTTGTTGAAAGCTGTCAGTCGCAAAATGACGGCTTTGGATTTTGACCTTTAGGGACGTTTGCCTACATACTTTTAAAACTGATTTGTTTTTTTTAATCAAATAGCATCATCATCTGCCTAGCCTTTTCCCAAAGTATCTTGGGGCGGCTTCTTGTCTAACCGGATGAAGTTGAGTACTAGTATTTTAAATGAAGCGACTGCCTATTTGACCTCCACAACCCAGTAACTGGGTAATGCGATACCCCTTGGTAAAACTGGGTTCCCTATCCATTTGCATAAAATTTTAAGACCTAATATAACTTAGCATAATTTTGTTTGGCATAATTATGTTTTCGCATAATATAATTACGCATAACAGCTTACGCATAATTTTTTTAAGCATAATTTCTCTAACCATAATAATGATTAAGCATAATATTCTAAAGCATAAATTTATTAAGCATAAAGTTCTAAAGCATAACTTTTTTAAGCATAATATACTAAATCATAAATTTATTTACGTTTGTTTTTATGCTTGCTTGCATGCAGCATGCAAGCAAGCATAAAAACAAACGTAAATAAATTTGCAGAATACAAAAAGCATGCAGCATGCAAACAAGCATGCAGCATGCAAGCAAGCATGCAGCATGCAGCATTCAAGCGAGCATGCAACATGCAGCAGGCAGGGTTTCTGTCACGGCTCCGGCGCTGCGGGCCTCCGGCGGCCCCACACGTGCTAATCGTCGCAGACGGCTTTCGCTCACCACCGCAGCTTCGGCTTGTTGGCCGGCTTAGCCGGCCAGCCTCAGCCGCGGCGGCTCGCTCACAGCCGCCTGCTCCTCAGCCCGCGGGCCGCCTCGCCCCTCCGCGCCTACGCGATTTTAAATTACACTCTAGGGGTAGGAAAAACAAGACTACGTGGAGTCGGTTTTGCAGCGATTCGGTTCTGTCACTAACTTTTGTTGCACAGCATATTAAATTTTTAACCAACAATATAATTTAATTGTTACAGAAACTATAGCAAATTGGTTTGATTAGAATTATGTATGGGGCACTACAAGTTCACGACCACCATTTCCACCCAAAGTCTCACAACATCTAATATATTCTTCAGATAAAAGTTATCTCACGATTGAAAAATCGTTTAAGTTACATAATGTTATGTATAATAAATCATTTTCATGAAAATTGATTTTGTTATTTATATTAATTTTATGCCTAAATATTATTATGCTAATAGTCATTAGGCCTACTAACGTTATGCAAATCAAATTTATGCTAAAACAAATTAGTCTTTAAGATGATTATGCCAACATAAAATGTATGCCTATAAAAATTATGCCGAAGTATTATTATGCCAAAACAAATTGTGCCAAAATCGTTATGCCGAAGTATATTAGGACAAAGCATATTATGCGAAAAGAAGGGATCCCGTAAAACTGGATGTCAGAATTTTGGCTTCTGACAGACAGACAGACAAAGCCAAAATTCTGACAAGTCTAACGACTATCAAAGATCTACAAATTATAGCCGGGGCCAACGTCTTAATGTGCTTTCTTAGACACGGAGGAAACTCTGTATGTAATTATGGTCACCCATCCACGGACCAACCTCGGCAAGCACGGCTTAACTTTAAAGTTTGACCCGTGGGGCTGTTATCATTTAGAGACGAGCTCCTCAGCTTCTTTCCTCAGCTAACCTCCTCCTTTTTTAGAAGTCAGTTACGAATATAGAAGTTCGAGTGTTGCTTTTCGAATGAAACGAACTGAGACGGTTCGTAAAGGCTATCGTACTGAAATTGGAAGATTGTCGCCTATTCTAACCGTTTCAACTGTCATTTAGATTGCCATTGACCACAGTCTAGACAAGGGCTTTGTTTTGCTGATATTAAGTACTTTGTAGAAGAAGTACTTGAAGGACATCGAACTTCTGAAAATAACAGAAATCTGTCTAGGTATACGTAGATATCAATGTTCAAGTCTGGATTGAATGGGAACGCTGATCTCTGATTGACAGGGAAATCTATATAAATAAATTAAATTAAAAAAAAAGACTGTTCATTTCAGATTTTCGGATTCCATAGAATTTTATTACAGTAAAAAAACTTAAACAATTAGTGATAGTAACTAAAAATTAAAAATACAAAAAAGACATAACTACATAATAACATTTTTTCATCATGTGGATCCTGAAGCGTATGTTTAGAGTAAGACAAGATGATGCACATTCGGAACTAAAACCGATAAAAGCTGGAGTACCGCAAGGAAGTGTCCTAGGTCCCGTCTTGTACTTATTGTACACTTGCGATATTCCTGAATTAGAGAACAATACCATTGCCACATTTGCAGACGACACAGCTATAATGGCCACAGGCGTCACTCAAGAAGAAGCAGTGAAAAAAGTTCAAACAGCCGTCAATATCATCTTTGACTGGACAAAAAAATGGCGTGTGAAACTTAATGAAACAAAATCTGTTCACATAGACTTCACAAACAAAATGCAAAATTATCATCCGATAAACATAAACGGTCATGTCATACCATACGAAAATACAGCCAAATACTTAGGCATGACATTAGACGCAAAGCTTCGCTGGAAAGCTCATGTTAAAAAGAAACGCGACGAGCTAGAGCTTCGCTACAAGTCGATGTACTGGCTGATAGGAAAACATTCTTCGCTGTCAGTACACAACAAAGTACTGTTGTACAAACAAGTCCTCATGCCTGTATGGACTTATGGTATTCAGCTTTGGGGCTGTACCAAACAAAGTAACATCAAAATTATACAGCGTTTTCAAAACAAAGTACTCAGAGGTATCGTTAATGCGCCCTGGTACATTCGAAATGACGACCTTCATCGGGACCTCAAAGTAAACCTCGTCATAGACATAATTAAAAAGAACGCCGAAGCTCATGAACGAAGGCTTCACCATCATGTGAACATCGAGGCTATCCAGCTCCTCGACAACACGGACATAGTGAGAAGGCTAAAAAGGACAAAACCTTTCGAGCTAATTTAGTGAAGTGTTAGTTTAATGTAGTGAAGTGAGTGCTACCTATAAAGAACACAAGAAAAAAGTGTCTTCCCCTTAATAGAGACAATAAGAAAAGTGTTAATGGACACATTCTTAGTCATAGTCTCCCTAGCAAATTAAGTCAAAATAGAATTACTCATTAGCTTTAGTATTAAGCTAGATTGTATTTTTTATGATGTAACCGTATTAGGACACATTATACAAAAAAAAAAAAAAAAAAAAAATGTGGATCCTGACCCAGTGTTGGACGTACCGCGTGTCCAACCTATCCAATAAAACGGCCAGGATGCAGTTGGTGCTGGCGCGACAAAGCAAAACCAGTTATAAAAGGAAAGGTATAGCTTGATTTTTTGCCGTGTGTACAATGAGAAATAGGCATATACTGGTTTTACGTTGCTTGACTGGTCGTCGTGCGTACGGAACCCACGCGGCGACTCCCCAATCTCAAAAACATGAATAGCCGGCATCATTCTAAATGTTTAACTGAAAGTCGAGTCTTCATTAAAAAAATACCGGTACCGTGCTGAATACGGGATGAATGGTTTCTAAGTAAAGACATGATAACCGCCGCTTCAGACCCCACTCTACATATTAATGAGGATTTAAACTCGGCTGCTGAAGTACAAGTGGACTTCAGCAAAATATGGAGAAAAAGTTTTGTGAAAAGGCCGTGGGCGTATTCAATGGATTTAACTTAAAAAAATGCGGTAAATAGGTTAACTGTCATGCATTGAATACTTAGATTGTTCGCATTACAGTATTCGTAACATCTAATGGCAGGTTTTCACTAACATTAGGCGATGCTTAAATTAACATTACATCACGGTGTTAGATATTTAACGTTTGACACAGCTATAAAATTTCCAACAGAGCACTAATATTAGGCATCCATTTAAATGCCACTTAAAGTTAGTGATAACGAGATTAACTCTGATTGTATTATCTCTCGATTGTTTATTAACATCGACAGTATTTTAGAGAAATGAATAATCGATTGATACATAGGTACATACATAACATAGTATGTAGTCCTCTACTCTTATACCAAAGAAACGACGGACGGACTGTGTGAAGGATGAGAATGGCTTGAAAGGAGGTGACTGTTGAGATGACGAGTAATAGAGAAGTACTGAAGAACACTTGCCCCAAATATATTTGGATAAGGGCAAGACGGGAGACGCCCCGGGCGTCGGGGGGCAACCAGTGGCCCCCGGCCACCGTAGGCGCGGGCCTGTGGACGGTGAGTAATGGGCTAGCTCACCGTCCGTCCGTCTTATGACGACAGACCGTGCCGACGGCGCGTTAGTGTTCCACGCGCGCCTCAAGGAGATTTCAGCAAATCGGAAGGGGTCCGAGAGGGCCGATGCCTGCCAGGGCTGCGGGTTGTTCGAAAGAGATACCGTGCCCCTGGAACGCAAAGGGCTAAGAAGGAACATGGATGGGTTTTAGTCAGTACAAGTCTGACACTCCCTTCCGCTCCGCCCAGAGCGGAAGAAGTCATTTGATGATTTCCCATCCTAAAAAAATAAAAAAAAAAATAAGGGCAAGTGAATGATGATGGTAATGATATACTGTATACCCTCTTACTTTCCTTTCCCATGGGTCTAGGCAAACATGACAGAACGCCACCAGCGACAACGATACTTAGGGTCCCCCGCACACGGGCCACCGGCCACAACCACAAAACGACGGATACATTTTATATGGACTCCCCGCACACGGTTGACGCCGGTGGCCGCCACACGCGTATGAAAACTACAGGAAATATGCTGGTGGCGTCGTTTTGTGGTTGTAGCTGGTGGCCCGTGTGCAGGGAACTTTTTTTTCTTTTTTTGGATTGGAAATCATCAAATCTCCCCCTCCCGCTCTGGGCGGAGCGGAAGGAGTGTCAGACTTGACTGACTAAAACCCATCCATGTTCCTTCTTAGCCCTTTGTTTTCCAGGGCCACGGTATCTATTTCGAACAGTCCCGCAGCCCTGGCAGGCATCGGCCCTCTCGGACCCCTTCCGTTTTGCTGACATCTCCATCTTCCATCTCCGCGCGTGGAATACTAACGCGCCGTCGGCACGGCCTGTCGTCATAAGACGGACGGACGGTGAGCTAGCCCATTACTCACCGTCCACAGGCCCGGAGTGCGGGGACCCTTACATACTCCTTGCGCATCGTCCACGTTCATACATCTGGTCATGGACATATTCTATTCATCTTACAGTATTCGAATAGATAAGCTATGAGAAATATTTTTCTCGAATGGCGCCAATCGACCACATGAACCCAACTTTCCAATATCATCTGTCTGTCCTTGTCTCATGTTATTTAGGGTCGGCGCAAACGTTTTTTTTCTTCCATTCTCCCCGTCATTCATCACGCACGCTATCATTCTCTCCTTTTTCCTTCATATCATTCCTCACACAATCCATCCATCTTTTATTTTGTCTGCCTCTCCCTCTCCAGCCATCCACATTCATATTCGTCAATCTTTTAGTCACACAGGAACAAAGTGATGAATGAATGAACCCAACTTTTGAATACATTCTTTTCAAATAATAAACGTCCTTATTAATATATTCCGCGTCATTATTACTGTTCACTCATGTCACTATCGGATGATCACACACGATTAACATTTACTATTTGGAGAACCATCAAATAAAGCGCGGGTAATTTTCGCGGCCATTTGCTTTTCGAATAAATCCGGTCGATTTGGCGCGGCTATCGGAGACCTCCAGGCTACACATCGGCTAACAACCACTGCAAACAGCCCCCAAATTATTTATGGGCACATTTTCTTTTGTTTATTACTGAGGTTTGGGAGATGGGACAAAAAATTACAAAGTGGACGTTTTAGGTGTATCAAGATAATACTTAGTCATGCGCATTCAGGGTGTTTGGTGAATCGTTTGCCAAATTGAAATGGTCGACTGAAGGGGTCATCTGCTATCCTTTCAGACCCCTTAACACCTCTCATGCCCTATGGATTTTTTATCGACTTTTTATTGTTGTTTTATTATAAATAAAACAAAAATTTGGGATTTTGCATTCAAATACAAATTAAAAAAAAGTGTAAAGCGTAGACTTTGAATTTGAACTTTTATTTAGATGTGTATTGTTTAAAGTACTTACTTTTAAATACAAAATTAGTGACATTAGTCATCTAGTTTTTTTTTTTTTTTTAATTTATTCGCAATGTTTCGGACTTAAAGCTGTAGGTACATGTTACAGTTGATTACATGGCTACAAAAAAAAAACAAAAGTGACCCGGATCTTCAAAGTCCCTGAAAAATTCTATAATCTATCCTCTTGCTAGTGAAGTGCCAAATGCATATTTTTTTCTAAATTTTCGGTTTTTTTTAATTTTTCTCGAAAACAGTAAGTTTTATATATACCTAGCACAGACAAAATTGTAGATCATAAAATTATCTACAAAAATGGTCGTATACCTATATTTTTCCTAAGATAGGACGATTCTAAATGTTGGGGGAGTTACAACAACATTCGATCCAAAACTAATTTGATTTTAATGGGAAAACGTTGATTTTACGCGGCATAGAATATCCATAGACGATCATGGAATATCTATAGGAGGCTTTGTTGTAAGTAAATGCCTTCATAAATACATTCTGTAAAAAGCTATTATTTTTCATTTACAAATAGACACATTTGTGTGCATAGATAGAGAAAACACTGTAGAATCTGAAAAATATATTTTGCCTCAGTATCAGTAGCCCGTGACTAAATAATAACAGCCGGTCCGGTCAATCTTAAGTTAAGCCGAGCTTGCCTATGTTGGTCCGTGGATTAAGCCGTTGGTCCCGGCTGTCATTTGTAGATCTTGGACTGTCTTTACAACTAGTCAGTGGCTTTGAAAGTCTGACTGCTTGTGGAGTACTGACTGGGTTTTGGAGGTCAGATAGGCAGTAGCTCTATGTAAATTGCTGGAATTCAGCTATATCCGGTTAGACTCGAAGCCGACCTCAACATAGTTGGAAAAGTAGTAGCAGCAGTAGACAGGCAGAATTGTAGGTTGGTACTTAGTAAATACCTATTGCATACATTTTTTGAAGTTCTATCCCGAGACTGTAAGAAATAGTAGTACCTAAATCACAGTAATTACAACCGACATCGGGACACTAAACTTCGTTACTTATACAAAAGGAGGAGGTTATCAATTCGTATTTTTTTTGTAATTTCATCGATAAAGTAATTTTCTTATCCAACGAACTCGAAGAGTGTAACGCTGAGCGCCATCTAGTGTACCTTTTGGGAAGCAAAAGTTCCACGAGGTAAAAGGGGTCAGGGGGAATCGGTACTTGGTGGACATCCCACACATAGGCACTAAGCGTTTTGGGAATACTTTTATAATGCGTACCTCTAAGGAGTGGAATTCCCTGCCGGAGTCTGTGTTTCCCGATAGCTACAATCTAGGGGTCTTTAAGTCAAGAGTGAATAGGTTCCTTCTAGGCAAGCGTGCTTCACCGTCGACCACATCATCGCTTACCATCAGGTGAGATAGTGGTCAAGCGCGGGACTAAAGATAATAAAAAAAAAAAAATGACGGGTAACGAGTGTTCAGAGAGAATACCTCCTGCACGCGTAGCATTACTGCTGCAGAAACACGCTATGTCGACGGAAGAATCGTCAAACTGACACAATTTCATTGTCTATCTGTCATTATGTCGATTCTTCCGTAGACAAAACTCGTTTCTACAGTGGTCATGTTACGCGTGCTGCTCTTGGCTTAATATAAATTTTTTCTTACCTCTTTTCTATTTCTTCGTAGACAAAGTTATAATTGATTTTTTAAGTATTTGTTAGGTATCTATTAGTTGTACAAAATGTTGAAAGGAAACCACATTATTTATTCCCAAACTTTATTGAAAAAACCTATATTTTTATATTACACAATTATTTATATACTTAGATCTTTCAATCGTTTACTTAACATAACGTTTTGCTTATCAACAGTCAATGAAAGGCGTTTTGGTTGTGGCATAATATTAGTTAAGTCCTAACCTATTCAGTACTTCTTATGGCTGAGAAAGATGTTGATTTAAAACATAACAAGCTTCATAAGCCTTTTCGGAGGTCATCAAGCTACAAACATGTCTTTTATATAACAGTTTGTTTTGTTTTTCTCATCCACATGTTATGACGTTCATTACCTACGCACTCCTACGGTTTTTTTTTATAGTTGCCATTAGCAAAAAATATCAATTTTGTTTGCACTACATATCAGTTAGGCTCTACGGCCGTTAACAAAGGGTGTTCTGCTCACACTACATACAAAATCAATCCTTTAATTAGTCCTACCAAACAATCTCTAGCTTTAAATCAACACCTTATTGGCAACATTACGTATCAATTTAAAAAGAATTTCGTTGAAAGTAATTTCATGGTTGAAAAATTGAGTTTTCTTCTCCTTTAAAATTGAATATTCTGAAAAGATATCTCTTCATTGGAAGCGGATTATGATCACAGTACAATTAGCAGTTTGACCAAGGACCAACTTCTTAGATACTTTAAAAAGTTAACAAACCTAAATATTTACTCCACAATAGTGCACTAAAAAAATGTTGATGTTTTTTTTAATCATTCGATTTTAGACTTTATTATATAGTCATAGCTTAGGTAGATAATTATCATATAATCTAAAATATAGACTAAATAACTCTTTATTTAAAAACATTTCAAAAGCCTTGTGATAGTGTTGCCATCTTATTTTAATGACATTAATAGAACTGCAAGACTTTTTAGTTATTTCACCTCTGATTTGGCAATACTGTCAAAAACAAAGTGGTTTTTTGTTCCTGTACCATAGGATTGCTGGCAGTTTGCTGCCACTAACAAGTTTGTCAATATAACTGTAATCTTTATTCTTAGCAGATGAAGGTTGGTGTTGTCAGAGATAAAATAACGTTGGTGTTGTCAAAAGACCAGCACTTTTGAAGCATTTATAAACAAAGGCGTATAGATTGTAATCATGAAAATAGAAAAATAAAAATTATAGTCGCTTAACTTTACCACAGCTTATGTCAAACATATTTTCTACGAACCTAGCAGCTAGATGATGTAGTATGATGGAAGTATTTGCTACAAACATAAAATAACAGTTAAATTTAAAATATCATAGTATAACAAGCCACGAGAAAGAGGTAGAGTTATTATAGGGTTACTAGCGCCATCTGTTTTTCGCTTTGGCATTTATTTTAAAATAAATGCCATAACAACAAAGCAAAGCCACCAGGCACATGTCTTGATCATTGTCGTCTTGCATCTTTGTCCAAAGCGAAAAACAGATGACGCTATAAACTGTAAAAAAATTGCCTGTATTACCGATTGATTGCAAAGATCTTTATTATTCAAGATAGGCAGAATTATTTACCGATCGCACTGATGTGCGACAAGCTACCCGAAAGTGTCAAAAGCAAAAAAAAACTGTCAAAATTTCCCAACTAAGCTTAAAACTAATTCTTTAACAAAAAAAGTTGAAAATCTAAAGTAATTTGACAGATTGTTGTAAGTTTATGTACTGGCGTCTGCTTGTGATGATGTGATATTTTCTAAAAATACAATAATATCTATACTGAGCTAATTATGACACACTTTTGTATCATAATAGACAGTGCCAGAATTAAATAACACAGGCTGTGGCATTTTTTTTTTTACATAACTTTTATTTTTTAACTTATAATATGATATGCTAATGAATAATTGAATAATTAATAATTAATTTGGATTATACATATATTCATGACTTTTATATTTTTCATACACAATTTTTTTTATAACTTTGCTTACGTACAACTAATGGGAATTAATGAGCCAATGAGGCCAATTTAGTGAGTTTCAAATCGATGAGTCTTATTTATTACTTTCCTGTAAGGTAAGTCAAAATACACAGTTTCTTGAAGGGCTATCAACACTGTTACTGTCAAATGTTGATATATTATTGCAAAATAAATCTTTTTTTTTTAAACTACAATTACTATAATTTGAAACTAGCATAATAATCATAAAGGTAGTTTTTTTTTTTCAATCAAATAATTAGATGGTTTGGGTAATTGCTTTTTTAATTAATTGTCTATAAAGATTATATCTTTTTTATTAACACACTTTGAATTGCACATATTTTTATGGCAACACTGAATGTTTTAAACATGTTTTAAAAGAACAATTTTTTTACTACTGCTGTTGTATACTTTATCAGCTTTTAACAAAAAGTCAATGATTAACTAATAACTAACACAATTAGTAAAGTTTCCATATCTCTGACCGTAACTAATTTTGTGTATTGGTTAATGTAATCAGATTTTTCAAGAGATATTTGAAAACAGTAGCAAAATTGCAACATAATAACCTACTTGACTTAACTTTGATGTCTTGGTCACAGAACATGGAGTTGCCTAAATGGTTCCTGCTAGAGGTGGTATTGTCTACACTTTCCAGTTTCCATGCAAACTCAGTATGTTACTGTTTACTTGCAATAGTTTACCGATGATGTATAGAGAAACTGATGGCTTTGAAGGCAGTCCCTGAAACAAGTTGTGAGCTCTACTCACCCACACAGTTTTTATTAGTACTGCCACTTTAGAAGCTACCGTCTTGATGATTCCATACTCTCTGGTCATGGTTAAAAAAGAATATTAATAGTTTGCCTATGAAATACATCCTGAATGTACTTCATGGATTACAATAATTACTTTTAACTACTTTCCTGTCTGAGTCATAAGATTCTCAGTCATGATTTGATTTTTATGTGTTTCACAATCAGAAGTTGTTAAAGTACTCTAAAGATGAGATTTTTTCGTTCTAACAAATATTTTAGTTCTTTATAATTAGATACATTGCACAAGATATATCTGTTTTATAATGGCAATGTGTTTTATTGCAGATGCATACAATTGGTATTGATTGATAAGATGTCAACTTTAGTACAGTAGACTACACATTACTGGTAACACTTTGGCCTTGAGCTGGCCATGCAAAGTTTCAATAGAATGTAAGGCCATCTCACACTGGTTTACCATTCACGTGCAGCCTGGTTTTACAAAGTCCATTTGTTCAACAGCTTTATTGATGGTAGTTAGAAGAATACTTACAAGCCAAATATTACTTTGTAAGGAAGTGCAAAAAACAGATTTCTTTTTGTTTCCTTCATAATTCATTTGTTAGCATCACTAGCCGATCATGGATCATACTAATAGTGACATCAGAAATACAATAGTAGACAACTCATACTTATTAAATTTTTGCAAAATTAGTTTCAGAAATTATTTTATGTAAATGCATGTTTTGGTAACACTGGTACGTACACTACACTGACCTTGAATTGCATTCATCAATGTAATGAATAATTGACATGACCGACAGCGTTGCATAAGTGTGGTGTAAAAATTAAAAACTGACTTTGCTAATGTTAAAACATAGCTTAGTATTCATTATTTTTTATATTTTATCCAGGAAAAGAAAGCTTCACGAAAACTTTCCTTTGTTTGCAATCCTAAAGTGGATAAACAACGTAGTTAACATTAAACAGTAACCATTATTACATTCATAAACCTTTCAATATTTAACATTTCTTATCAAAACATTTAACAAGGCTCGTCACACCATCTATCCAAACAGGGCTCCACAATTCGAACATCTTCTGTTTTTCAGAGCGAGACAACATAAGATCCCCAATGGGAAGAATAGTATGGCACATAGGATGCCAAGACAAGTGAAGTCATCTTCAAGAATGCCGACGCGACAGGCCGGGCAAGCCCCCACGGCGATAATAGGGGGTGGTATTATAATGTTTGTCGCTCCATAGTTTGGCACAAAGCCTGTACCTGGTGGTGGTACTCCGTACGGAGTGTACCCCGGAGGAGGAGGCGGGTACGGCGCACCCGGAGCACCCGCCGGCTGAGGCTGCGGCGTAGGAACTGTAATTGTCGTATTTACACGTTACAAGACCATCTACGAATACGTGTTTACCAAACAATCACTAAGAAAACCGCTTTTGTTATGTTCATTGGATGGTAAATAGTTAAGCTTACAATAGGTAATTAAACAAAAAAACGCCAAGTCGTAACATTACGCAGTTTAATCGAACAGCTTATCTTTATTGTGATTCATTCACAATAAGGTTTCTTTGAAAACAAACTTATTTGGGGCTTACTTGGGAAAACGGTGGCCGAATACGGTGGTGGTTGCTCAGTAACTGTTGGTTTTTCCATATTGTTCACTGTTTGACGCCTCAAGATTTCTTTTAGAACAATGTGTTGGAAGAAATTATTGCACAAAAAGTAACAAAACTATGAAACTGAGTTCACAAAATCAGCTGTCAAAAATAATGTTGCCAGCAACGCAAAGTCAAAGGACGACTATTGAATCTGTCAAGACAAGATGTCTCAAGAGTGTCACAGTCTCACAATATTTTTAATTCATACATTGGGTGCTTCTTGACATCCCACTTTTTTCTATTAATTTAATTAACAACCATTTTATGCTAGTTTAATAACAATTTAATTCATTGCCAACCTCAAAATAAGTCTTAGTAGTCATAACGTAGACAGAGAATAAAATTCTGTCTACAATGTCAAGCTAACTAGGCACTACTAGGCAGTGAGGTCCACAGAACATATTATACCCTTAGCAGGGTGATGTCAAAAAGTTCGCGTGGTCCGATTGATCGGACATAGCAGTCGGACCAAGTGTTCACAGGAAGAATAACAAAAATAAAAGCGGTATCCGGTATATTTATTTAGTTCCTCGATGACTATGTACTTGCAAATTAAAGAAAACGGTTTTTCCGAAACGGAAGTACCTACATAATATTTGCTAATAAAATTCCAGTAGGGATAGTTTTTTGCACGTTAAATTATTCTGAATCAGCATTTAAAATATCTTGGGAAATAACCGGACACAGTCGTAGGAAACATGAATCACTAGATAATTATTTACTTACCTAACTTTACTTACTAACTTTTAGTCACTATAAAAATACACAGATCCGAAATTAAATGAAGTGTTAACTTCGTTTACTTACCTAAGTTATAATTTATAAATGATTACTAACGAGAATAAATTCTCTTTTCCTGATTTCATCTGTATGGAAGCACCAGGGTAGCCTGTGAAATTCAAATTTTCTAACGATTTTTTTAATTTGTAGGTGAGTATTGGCTTGTATTTGTTGTATTTACAGAATTATATTGAATACAACCCCATTTAAGGTCATTTGATCCCATTGAATGATTATTTCACGAAGAAGCCATTCTTTGGGGTTAAATAAAGTCTGAGGATTTATTGGTAATTTTATATTACTAATCCAATCAAATCCAATCGATTATAACTCAGTTATGCCATATTTGCTACGGCCGCGAATCATGTTTTAATCAACTTACAGCTTGACACTGACTGGCAAATTGCAAAAAAGTAAGAAAATTTAAATTTCGTTTTCTACCCTATCGCTTCCACGTGGACATGGGGTTAAAGATAGGTCGGTCCGTTACATGGGACTTACATTACCGAAAAGTAGTTGTAGATATCGTAACCTTTTGGCAGGCTTGATACTGAGACGTGACTACTGTGATGATTTCTGCTCGTTTAAGCTCGTATCGGCTTACGCGCAACACATTTTGCGCTTAAAAAAATAGAACGCGCTTTCTTTTGATGGTATAAATATTCTACACTTTGGAACGCGCATACACGCGCGTATTCCGGTGTTCGCCCGAGGAGTAGTCTAACGTGGCTCGCGCTTTCGAGTTTCACGTGAGGTAAAGGGCGCATAAACACGCCTAGACGCGTTTCTAAAGATGTGCTTATACCGGCCGAAAATAAGCTAATCCGTATAACCGCCCTTGGGGTGGCTAGTACAGGCCGGGCGGCAGTATCGAATGTATGGGTAGTTTGCCGCATGGCTGTGCCACATCAGGCCAAAGAGAGCAAGTGTACACACACCACAAAGTAAGGTGTGTATACACACCTTACTTTTTTGAAGAGATGAATACAGATGGGAAGCGGAAAATTAAAACAGACACAAAAATCTTTTGAACTTTCAATATATTCATAATATTTCACAAAACAATAACTAATAACGTCATCTAACTAAATCTAATTGATCACTATAATATTTACAACATAACTTGTTCACATTTTTCAATCTATATTATAAATTCATTATTCCTGCCGTATAACTAAAAGGCAAGAAGAAAAGACATTAATTATAATCTAAAATTGGAAGTAAATAAACGAAAATGACAAAATATACAATTATCATAACTTAATAACATTATCATTTTCATATTTACATACAAAAGCAAGAACTGGCAGCTTTCAGGAGAACTAGAATATTGCCACTGTAGGTAAAAGCGTCGCATCTGAAATCGTGAACGAATCGAGAGAAATGGGCCTTGCTAGATGCTTCATTTGTGTTAAATAAGGGTCATTTTCTTTACATTTGTTGTTAAAAGTTTATAACTGTCCTACTTTATCCTAGTTCAACACTGAGCTAACCATTCGCTCCAACAACACAAGTAAAATTCAATACCTAAGACATGAAGATGAGATATTGTTGAAACCATGAAGCTGGCTAAATCTTTACTTTTGTTCATAAATACAAAAGAAATAATAACATGATAGTAGCTCAATTATCACAATAAAACAAAACTTGTTTACATGTACTGTACGTCCAAAAACAACACATCTTTGAAAAGCTTAAAACACATAACATACGAGTCATTTTATTAATCGTTTCCAATTGAAGTCAATACAATATTTTTCAATTTTTAGTTCATGACAGAACTACTAATTCAATAAATTCCCTTATTTTTTATTTTACACGCAACTATTCCTTTTTTGGTTATACATTGCAAGAAGGTCTCAGTATGTGGAAAGATTCCGAATTTAATTTTCTTACCATAAAATAACGAGAAATAAAAATAAATTACTAGCACTGGGAATAAAGTGATGATTCTTTTTTTATAAATTAATGATTAAATGTTGTGGTAATATGGCAACCCTGGCACTCATGTCAATATTAAAAGAGGGTACTTATTTGTCATGGAATGCGCATAAGAAGCATGAACGTATTCCAAATACTGTGTGGCTGATAATTCGTGACCGATACTTAAACACGTGATTATACTCATCATAACAAACAACTTTCCCAAAGAATCATTTTTTTTTACTCATTCACTTTTATCAGAAGAACACAACAGCCGCATGAAATGAGCGCGCGCGCGCCAGTTGTCTATCAGCTTGTGATAAAAGTGAATGATTATAAAAAAAATGTTTCTTTCAGAAAGTTTTTTGTTATCATGAGTATAATCACGTGTTTAAGTATCGGTCACGAATTACCAGTCACCCTATATAATATAATGGTCTGAATTAATGGTAAAAACAAGTTAGTTGCAGTCTAAACATAGACATTTGTCAGAGCTTGCATTCTAAACTATGCATATTGTCCTGCATTGGATTATTTAACAGTATAATGAATTTAAAAGAAAAAAACATTTAAATATACGAAGTCAGTTTAGTCATGACATCCTTGACAATTTTTTTTATCAAATTCATAGAAGTTATTGGCAACAGACATTGGTCAACAGTCCACATTCCCTACTTGAATTGTGTTGAGGGGGCAAAGTCCAAGCTGTCAAATGGCCTGCAGATCATGCAATAGGGGTGCTAAACCTTTCAAAGATTTATAGCAGCCACAAATAGCTCAAAGATTCTACCACCCAAAAGAGGAGTATTTTCAATTTAGCTGAACGTTACATTACCTACAAACCAGGGGGCCTAAAATGGCCGCTGTAGCAGAATCACAATAGGACAATAATAAATTATATAATTGCGTTACAATTCGTGAAATGTCCACAACGTGACAATTCATGCTATTAACTCCATCTGTGACCATTTTAAGACTTTTAAGATCCCCAGGTTACGTCATTGAAAAACAATTCAAGCAATATGTTTCTCCTAGGCTTTGATATTCGTGTATTATGGCTTCATTACAAATCCTTAAGTAATTCGTCTTACCCAAAAAAGCCCAGCCTACAGCTGCCGGAATGTTTATTCTCTTGTCAATATTTTGTCAAGAAACGTCCTAATGTGTGTGTCTTTAAAATTCGCCTCAACTCTACTATCAAAACAAAATACTACTGATGCTTTTCGACAAGGTTGTTTATCAGCATTTTTCTCGTGGTTTCGTCGTTTAGAAGCGCATGGGCACCCAGCAACCAGAATTTTCGTCGCGGCGGTAATAGTGCGCGCGGTTGTCAGGGAACACTGTCACAGCTGGGAATGGATGCTGCTGGATGAACTTCAGTGTTACGCGGATCTGGAATGTAAAGATAAATGTTACTGTTACCTCGCGCTACAAGTACTTTGACTGAGTTTTATGTGAAATCAAGGCCTGAGATCTATACAGGGTGTAACGGAAAGGGTATACAGGGTGTAACGGAAAGGGTATATACATACTTAAGGGTGTGGTACAACAAAACTGAACATGTTGCTCCATCGGACAACTATCGTAATAGCGAAAAAAAATTCGCCTTCCCATACATTTGGGTCGAATGGGTATTGAAATTTTGTATGGGGAGCAGACATTTTTTCGCAATATAATTCTATATAATCCTGTTATGATGAGTCCTAGTTTGGCCTAGGACAAACTAGTTTAGCCGGAAATCGGGTTTCGCCGGTAACATATATACCCTTTCCGTTACACCCTGTATACATACTTAAGGGTGTGTAAACATCGTAATAGCGAAAACAATATCAGATACCCCATACATTTGGGTCGAATGGGTATTGAAATTTTGTATGGGGCAGCAGATATTTTTTTGGCTATTACGATGTTTGTCTGATGGAGAAACATGTTCAGTTTGATGATCTGTAGCACAGCTAAATAAGTAGTTGCATGTCCACTCATACTATATTTATATGAGTGGACATGCAACTGTGTAAGGTACATTTATAAATGTCAACCTTAGGTCCGTTATTTAGGACGCCGCTAAAAAATACTAATTTAAAAAAAAGTTGAGAAACAATTAATTACGCAACATTTTTATATCAGACTAGTTGACCCACGCAACTTCGTCTGCGTCACATTTTTCATTGCTGCTCCACTCTTATAAATGGGCTAATCTTCCTCGATAAATGGGCTATTTAACACTGAAAGAATTTCAAAATTCAAATCGGACCGTTCCTGAGATTAGCGCGTTCAAGCAAACAAACAAACAAACTCTTCAGCTTTATTATAGTATAGATTATTTCCCTTTATTCATCTTTAAAAACAAATTTTGTACATTTATAAATATTTCTTATAAATAATAAAAAATAAAAAAAACATTTAAAAATATAAAAAATTGTAGCCCACCGGTATCAGGAACAGGGTCCAAGCTACCGGCGGTCAGGGCTCCAGAGAAAGGAACCTCCTAACAATACGAGCCGTGTTCAGGAGTACCGCTTTCTGAGTCAAGCCCTTGATCCACCTGCCTAACGAGAGCCTCATCAGATATTGGTCGAGGCTCTTGGCAATTAGGCCATTGGCTGATACGACTATCGGCACAATGATCGCTGAGTCAACTTGCCATATGTCGACAACCTCGCGAGCCAAGTCAATAATAGATTATTATTAGTATAGATTCGAACTTTAAGCACTAATCTTGACTATGAAACTGGGACTGTCATTCATTCTATATTTAAGTCATGAATGTCATTCATAATTCATTGAACATTAGGTAGCAAGTTCACTCGGATGTGGACATTGATTTTCTGATAACAGTTGTCAGGAATATCAATATCAAAACAAGTGAGATTCCGATGAGGTGACAGAGAGGCGGTGGCCTGAATAAATACAAACCACTCACAAAATACTTGGAACTGCCAAACGGTAGCGTAACCGGTTGATAACACGGACTTTTCAAGCGGCCCTATCTGCCCTTCAAATATGAATAAACGCGATAACAGGTGTGGTGGGGTGAGGTTGTTGGACTCCCGGATGATTATCTTTTTTTTTTGTAATATAACTTTTTTTGCGGTAACATGTATTGCGTGCATTTATGATCAGTAATAATATTTTTTTCCTTAAGAATTAGAATTAAGCATATGACTATCAATATAGGGGTGGAAGGGACACACTCTCAGAAGCTTACCACGTAGCCAGTACATCATTCTGACCCTCCCCCCCCCACTGTATAACAAACCGAATCAATCAATCAACTCAGCCTAGCAGTCCACTGCTGGACATATGCCTGTTCCATAGGCGCGGGCGTAGCACATCATTTACCTCATTACCAGAGGTGTAAAGTTCAACTTACATTGTGAACACAGATTGATGCGGTTCGCATGTGTAGTGCTAAAATACTGCTGTACGAAGTCATCGGACTGTTCCAGCCAAAGGTCCACGCCTCGCAGTGGCTCACACACGTAACGCATCATCGACTTCATTA
Source organism: Cerastis rubricosa (assembly GCA_949152445.1). Taxonomy (NCBI): domain Eukaryota; kingdom Metazoa; phylum Arthropoda; class Insecta; order Lepidoptera; family Noctuidae; genus Cerastis; species Cerastis rubricosa. The sequence goes on along the minus strand of OX424542.1, from coordinate 6,196,827 downwards.
CCAGAGGTGTAAGGTTCAACTTACATTGTGAACGAAGTGTGGCGGTTCGTTAGCAGGCGTGGTGCTAAGATGTTGCAGTATTAAGTCTTCGGATTGCTCTAACCATAGATATTCGCCTCCCAGCGGCTCGTAGTTGAACGAGTCATAGAAATTACGCATCATCTACCTCATTACTAGAGGTGTAAGGTTCAACTTACATTGTGGACGAAGTGTGGCGGTTCGTTAGCAGGCGTGGTGCTAAGATGTTGCAGTATGAAGTCATCTGACTGCTCCAGCCACAGGTCCACGCCTCGCAGTGGCTCGTAGTTGAATGGCCCGATGCGAAGCATGCCCACCGTGTTATCGTATATGTCTAGCACCTGGATACGAAATATTTAAATTGGGTGTGAGTGGGTAAATCATAGAAAAAAAATAACTCAGCATCATCATTCTCAGTAGAGTAGTCAGGCAGCTGTCAAAAATAAGTAGGTTGTAGATATCTACGCGGTAAGGTCCATAAGTTTCCGGCCTACACACATTAGATTAATGCCTTTGTTCCCGTTGAGTTACACCATTTTGTGTTACACTGTTACGCATTGGAAAACAAATTACCCATAAGTAACACTGTAACTCAATGCGTCGTTTTTTAAGTAACACCTAATTGTTCCCGTGGACACCGTTGATGGGTGTTGCGGTAGTGAACATTTTATATTCGCCTAAAAAGCTTAGTCGACGTAGCCCCGCTATGCGGGGCTCCTATTTCTGTCTGCAGGGTTTACAGTAAACTAACACGAAGGGGATGGTGGGGTCTTAGTTCGCTCGCTCCGCTCGCTCACTAGACCCCGCCATCCCCTTCGAACCTAACCTGTTCGAGTCGGGGTGCCCCAAGTCCAGAGCTCGCTTTGCTCGTTATTGCATCCAAAGTCTCCTGGTAGCAAAAGTAACATTGCCTATTGTACACACATACAATCAGTGGGTTATTTAACGGAAAAAACGTGGCATTGAGTTACAGTGTTACTAATCGGTAATTTTTTTCCCAATGGGTAACAGTGTAACTCAACGGGAACAAACTGATTAATCAGAGATACAAAACTATCATGTTACTAAATTACTGAAGTTTTCTCTAGTTACCCACAGTAAAAAAAGTAATATTTATGTTCAATATAGTCACTCTTTATTTCAATCAAGTTTTGTTAAGATATTAATCCCTAATTTTATAGTTGAAAACTTTGGGGCCTTACCATGTACGTCCCTCTTTTTTTTATTACGTATTGGAAATCATCAATGACCCCTCCCGCCCCCCTCAAACTTTGATCAATCTGGTATGATCAGATTGTGGGCCGGCTGTGTTCAATGGAATTTGACGGGTCACTAGTACATCGCCCGCGTTAATAGCCCACCGATAACATTGATCTTAAAGTTGCCATCCTTACCTGTCCCGAATGTGGTCCACTAGTAATCGTCCGGGCACCCCTCAGCGGCAACTCTGGCCCCTTATCAGGGAATGTGGCAGGGAACAGGTCTCCAGCGCGGATGTCTACACCGACGCCTGTCACTAATGGCGCGGCTGAGCCACCGCTTAGTGCTGTGTTCAGCTCACAACAGCACGCTAGTGTGAGATCGATCTCTACTGAGAGACGGTGGAATGATACTGGAAATTAAGGAAAAATGAGATTTAGTTGACGAGACTTAGCTCTCAGAACAGGATCTCGTGGTTACATGAAAACAGCCGCACGGGTCGATCATTAAGTTACACCGCGCTTGCCTAGGTTGGTCCATGGATGGGACCCATTACATACAGAGTTTCCTCCGTGTTTCGGAAAGCACGTAAAGCCGTTGGTGCTGGCTGCCATTTTTAGATCTTTGACCGTAGTAGTTACAGTTTGTCATGATTTTATCTAACTACCAAAATGTTCAAACAATCGATACGAGACATACGACATTAAAAACTGGCGGAGAAGAGATCAGTCAGTAAAAAATTCCTCAAAAATCTAGATATCTCCCAAAGTGAGTCACGATAGATCGTCAGGTCCTCGGAACGCGCTACGCAACAATAGACGCTCAGCCCACGCATATGTCGCTAATAATCGCGAGCTGGCAAGCTGACAAGAGTCCACCGGATGACCTCTGCGTCAATTCTAATTGTTTATTTCCGAGTATGCATTGTTATAACATTGCCGGAACATTGATATTGTGATATAATAAAGACTTGGACTAGACAGAAGGTGTTGCGGCAGATAACCAACTGGCCAAACAAGGAATCTAGGGGGTTACCATGAAGTCTTAAAGCAGTGTTATTTTGATCTTATTCCAAACTAGAAAAGAGATGGTGCCAGACATCCTGTATAGCTCTGTCTCTTTCCCTCACAGGAATTGGAATGATAATAAAACAATACTGCTTTATGACGACGATATTGAAAGAGCTGCAATTCAAGAAGGCCTTTGCCGCCCTGACTTGGGATGAAACGGGCTGAAAGTAACAAGTAATACTAGACATCAGCCATGCTTTAGGTGAGGATACCACGAATCGACGACATATCGTGGTTATTACACTGATAACCTTCAAATTGGAACACAGAAACGCTGCAGAAATAGGTATGGTATTTCATCGGACGAACTCCTCTACAAAGACATTTCATACACACATAGACATTTTTTTATCATCTTCCTTTAAGCTTGGAATCAGTCAATGCTGGATACAGTCATTTCGTTTCTGCTGTTCCTACTTCCCGGTTCGTCACTAGTCATGTGTCGTCTACCAACCCGCATTGGGCCCGCGTGGTGGATTACAGCCCACTCCCTCTCACAGAGAGGAGGCTTGTGTCCCAGCAGTGAGAACATTATAGGCTGATTATGATGATGATGTAGCCGTTTTAGCGTTGGTGTCCCTTTCACCTTGTGGAAACCGGCGCCAGTTCCACCTTGTACAGCCTTATCTTGGCCACCATTTGATTAAAACCTTATACCCATTCTTACTAACAAAAAAATATTATAAAAAGTTCAACTCACACATAATATTCGCGAACAGCTCATCAGAATAACGGTGCGGATCTGTGAAGCCGCCAACAAGCTGTAACTCCAGCCTGCCTTCAGGGTATCCTTGTGCCAGCTGTTGGACTCTTGATACCATTGCCGCTGATGCTTCTGCTGTGCCTGAGCCGTCTAAGTGCGCTAGAGCTACTGCGCCTGAACCTAGAACATGGCGGAAAAACGAATGTAGAAATACTGGGTGTAAGTTAAGGGGTGTGGGGTATTCCACACTTTTGACTACGGTATTTGGAGCACAATAAAACAAACGATTGAGATTCAAAATGGGAATATTTATTGTCAAAATCCTAGGTCCTATATTACAAAATGGAATGTGGATGTAGTTGCTTATTGGAAAACATACACCATATTAATCATCCAATCAGACGTGCGGTTCCTGCTGGTCTCCTGGCGTTCGGAGTGCGCCGACTATAAATAACTTGCAGCGCCCCTGTGCGGTGAGTAGCGTCTCAACTCTCGGCGCGCGCGGGCGCGCCCGCTGACCGGCCGGCGGCCGCACTCCATCGCCAGTACGTGCCGCGCGCTCCTCGCGCGCGGTCGTTTGATGCTTGCAGGTTGGCGGTACGCGGGTGCGTCGAGTTTACGCTTGTCCCACATCACTCCCCCTTAAGCGAAGCGAACAACGGGCTTTACGGTTCTTCCAGATCTTGTGATGTATGGTCGTGTTTCGCGATCAGGGGTGCGTTGATCCACATCTTCAGACTCGTTGAATATGTAGGCCGGCTTGAGTCTATCCATTGATATTACCGATGTGCGTAGCGGCAGCTTTATTTTGTAGCATTTGTCATAGCGCTTGATTACTTCGTAGGGACCTTCATACGGCGGTGTTAACGGGGAACGAACTGTATCGTTGCGCACGAAAACATGTGTGCACGTGGTGAGATCGTGATGTATGAATGGCTCTGTTCGACTGTTGCTTGATCGCGGCGCACTTTTTAAGGATGCCATGGTTTCTGAAAGGCGGCGTATGTAGTCGTTCTCATCAATGTTTGACTTGGTTGGCACGATGAAATCCGATGGTATGCGAAGCGTTGTGCCATACGTCATCATTGCTGGGCTAAAACTGTTGTTGCTTCGCAACGCCGTGCGTAATCCTAACAGTACAGTAGGAAGATCTTCTGTCCACTGTGTGGTGCATCGCGCCATGAGTGCTGCCTTCAATGTTCTGTGCCACCGCTCGATCATACCATTGGATTGGGGATGATATGCCGTGGTCCGGATTCGTGATATCCCAAACTTTTTCATTAGTGATCGGAACAATGATGATTCAAATTGCCGTCCTTGATCGGTTGATATTCTTAGTGGGCAACCAAATCTGGCAATCCAATTTTCGTAGAGGGCTTTTGCTACTTCCTCAGCAGTGATCTCTGATACGGGAACGGCTTCTGGCCAACGGGTGCAACGATCGATAATTGTCACACAGTATCGTCGGTCATTAGACAATCGCAGTGGTCCCACTATGTCCACGTGTATGTGTTCAAAACGCGCCGACGGTGGGAACTCACTCAATGGTGTTACTACGTGGCGATGTACCTTCGCTCGCTGGCAATTGATGCACACTCTCGTCCAGTTGTTGACATCTTTATTCATGCTCGGCCAGAAGAATTTGGAACTCGTCTGCTTTCGGGTTGATCTGACACCGGGATGACATAAATCATGTTGTGCTTTGAATGCAACAAAACGATATGTACTCGGTAAGTACGGCCGAGGCGTCCCAGTTGACATCTCGCACGTGATTGGTCGGCTTAAACCCGGCATCGTGACGTCAGCGAACTTTAAGTTGACTTGGTTCTTCAATTGTTTTAATTCAGGATCGTTTGCTTGTTCGATCGCTAATTTATCGTAGTCGATTATTGTAGGACATTGAATGTCTTCTATGCGTGACAACGCGTCTGCCACCGAGTTATCTTCGCCTTGCACGTACTTGATGCTGGTACAAAATTGGCTGATGAAATGTAATTGCCGTTCTCGACGCGGAGTGTCGCTGCTACTCGGTGGCCGTGTTAGTGCATTCACTAGTGGCTTATGGTCCGTATACACTGTGACATCGCCTCCTTCAATAAGACTCCTGAAGTGCTTGATAGCTGTATAGATCGCTAATAATTCGCGGTCATATACGCTGTAGCGTTGCTGAGTCATACTCATCGCTTTTGAGTAATAAGCGAGAGGTTTCCATTCGTTTTCTATTCTCTGCTGTAAGACAGCGCCAAGGCTGTAATCAGAAGCGTCTGTCATCAAGGCAAGGGGGCTTCCTGGTAATGGGTGGATCAGCTGTGTGGCTTCCAGAATGCTTTGGCGGCACTTTTCAAAAGCCAACTCTGCCTGTGGTGTCCACTCGATGGGCGTTTTATCATTGCGTTTCTGATTATGTAGATATTTATTTAATTCATTCTGCTGCTCGGCTTGACGGGGTAAGCAATTGCGATAAAAATTTATCATGCCCAGAAAACGTCGTAGATCAGCTATTGTCTTGGGTTTGGGATAACTCGATATTGCTTTGGTTCTCTCTTCAGTGGGCCTGATCCCGTTACCTGATACTTCGTAGCCGAGAAAATCAATCTTGTCCTTGCCGAATTCACATTTCTCTATCTTTAACATGACGCCGTAATTCTTTAGGCGCTCTAGGACTTGCCGTAGAAGTTGTCTGTGGCTCTCTTCGTCTTTGGAATACAGCAGTATGTCGTCGACGTAACAGAAGCAGCTGTCTATGCCACGTAGTACTTGATGCATAAATCTTTGAAACGTCTGACTAGCGTTGCGTAAGCCGAACGTCATGCATGTAAATTCAAACAGCCCGAATGGTGTGATTATTGCTGTTTTCTGGGCGTCTTCCTCTGCCATTGGGATCCAATGGTAGGCCATTTTGAGGTCAAGCTTCGAGAATATCTTCATATCGTGCAGCTGGTACGTGAAGTCTTGTATTCGTGGTATAGGATAGCGGTCTGGTCGTGTTACTGAATTTAATCGTCGGTAGTCGCCGCATACCCTTAGGCCTCCATCCTTCTTCTTCACAATATGCAGCGGGCTTGCCCACGGGCTCTTTGATGGCCTGCAAATGCCGAGTTCCAGCATGTGGTCGAACTCGTCCTTAGCAGCCTTAAATTTGTCGGGGGGCAAGGGACGGGCTCGTGCGAAGACTGGAGCGCCCGTCGTCTCAATATGGTGCACTACGTCATGTTTGGCTGGCTCGTTCAAAGACATAGGTCGCAGCACCTCCGGGAATAACTTCAAAATGTCATAGTACGCTTGGTCGGTACTAATGACATGTATGGTTTGTTCATTCGTTGTAACTTCAATGGCGTCGATGGATATGTCTGTAACCTTATCGATGAGCTTCTTTTTATGGAGGTCGACCAGGAGCTTGAAGTGTCGAAGGAAGTCAGCCCCTATGATCGAAGTTTTCACGTCTGCTACGATGAATGTCCATAGAAAACTGCGTCTTAGGCCAAGATTTAGCCTTAGCGTTTTTTCACCGTAAGTGTTGATCGGTGTATTGTTTGCAGCGTATAATGTGTAGGCGCTTGATGCCTTAATTTTTCTTTTGTTTATCGCGGGTAACACGGAGATTTCGGCGCCGGTGTCTACGAGGAAACGCTGTCGAGTGTCGCGATCGAAGACACATAGGCGGTTGGAGGTGTTGGGGACATCGACATCCGCCACAGTCGATGTCGTAGCTAGTTTAACGTCGTGTGATTCTTGTTTCTTCTACAACACGGTGACTCACAACGTTTTGCTTTATCACCGAAACGAAAATGGTATCTACACTCCCACGTTGGATCGCCGGGTTTGACAGACGTCTTGCTGCTATGCCGGCGAGACTGTGATCGTGACCGTGATTTGAACGGTGTGAAACGGGGTCTATGGCGCTCCCTTGAACGTCCACGTAGCTCAGCCACTTCTAGGCAAAGTTTCTCCATTTGCTTCGAAAGTATTTCTAGCTGTGATGACGTCACGGTATCTTGCGTGGTTGTGGACACTGCGGCAACCGTTGCTGGTTCGGTGTATTCTGCCATCTTATCGGCCATAGCAGCGAGGGTATCTAGGGATGCTTCCGTGTTGACCGACAGCACAACGCGCATCTGTGTGGGTAGGTGATTGAGCCACTCGATTTTCAATCCTTCATCTGTGATCATGCCGCTTCCTAGTTCCCTCATCTTGCGTAGCAGTTGTGTGGGTTTTTGATCACCCAACTCTAGGCCACTGATTAGCTTCTGGAAGTTCTTGACATCAGACTTGTCGTACACGGTGAGCAGTCGATTCTTCACAGCATTATATTTATCCGTGGAGGGTGGATTGTATAAAATGTCGGTTAACTGTTGGAGATCGGTATTTTGCAGCTGTTGTAACACGTAGCGGAACTTCTGGTCGTCCGAAGTCTTTAAGGGGTCCACGACAGCTTCAAATTGGATAAACCAGGCTCGTGGAATCTCCCGCCAGAATGGTAATAATCTGGACTGAACCGATATGGCAGCTAATTCGGAGTCCATCTTCATGGGATTGCTTCCTTCACTAGTGATCTTCTCTTGCGACATTTTCTTCTCGGGGTCACCAATTGTGGGGTATTCCACACTTTTGACTACGGTATTTGGAGCACAATAAAACAAACGATTGAGATTCAAAATGGGAATATTTATTGTCAAAATCCTAGGTCCTATATTACAAAATGGAATGTGGATGTAGTTGCTTATTGGAAAACATACACCATATTAATCATCCAATCAGACGTGCGGTTCCTGCTGGTCTCCTGGCGTTCGGAGTGCGCCGACTATAAATAACTTGCAGCGCCCCTGTGCGGTGAGTAGCGTCTCAACTCTCGGCGCGCGCGGGCGCGCCCGCTGACCGGCCGGCGGCCGCACTCCATCGCCAGTACGTGCCGCGCGCTCCTCGCGCGCGGTCGTTTGATGCTTGCAGGTTGGCGGTACGCGGGTGCGTCGAGTTTACGCATGTCCCACAGGGGTACTGACCCTTAACGAAGCCAAAAGCCACTGTTTCTCCCCGTCATTGCGATATTTTTTTTTGTTCTAGAATCTAGACTACACCTGGGAACCACAAGTTACGGAGATATTGGGGGTCAAAGTTTTTTTTAATGCAATTTTTTAATGTTATAACCATCGGCACAATGTTTTGAATGTCTCACATTGAGTTCTAACTTAAAACGTGAAACGTGATTATCAGCCCTTAAAAAAAATCGTTTTCCAGCAATAATTTTTGCGCTATTTATTTTGATGTACAGAACGCTTGCTTTGTGAAAGATCCGGTTACACCTACCTTGTATACAATTTCGACATTTGAATCGCTTTGGATGCCATATTTTTGGTTTGCCATGATCCAAGTTGTGAAACAAAGAGGATAAGATTTTTGTTCGAAAAAAAATAATGAGCTTCCAAGTGTAGCCATTTTTATAATCAACAGATAAGGAAATAAGAACAATCTTTTTTTTCAAATTACCTGAATGCCTGACAACAACGATTATACATGATGTGGCGTCATCTGATCCTATTATGCTGACATTTTCTGAAAATAAGAACAAAAAGCTTCCATCAGTTAATAATAAGATTTTCATATACATACAAAAATCCATTTTACAAGCAGCTTTATTCCTCAAGAAATGTTTGTTGGTGTCGTATAATGGTTTTGGTGATACGTTAGACTTGAAATCTGAAAATTATCTTCTGGTAGTTTCACAGGCAGCCTAGCTTCATCATCATCATCATCATTTCAGCCGAAAGACGTCCACTGCTGGACATAGGCCTGCCCAAGTGTACATAAGGGGGGTTTTGCCATAATCGCCACGCTTGGCAGACGGGTTGGCGATCGCAGTACGGTTGTTACAAAAGCACAGAGAACGCTGCAGCCCATTCTCTGGAAAGTTCCTTAGCCGCCTCTTACGACACCCACGGGAAGATATGGGATATGGCAGCCTAGCTTAGGAGCTTTTAATTTGGAGTCAATACTACCTCGACTGCCTAGTTGGTCGAGTAGAGGTAGCAAGAGGTCCTGAGCTTGATTTACGGGTCGGGCAAAGTGGTATTGGGATTTTCCTTTAGGAGCTACTGCGTTTCTCAGTAGTAGCCACGGAGTCTGCATTCGCGCCCAGTTAATGGCAATAGGCTCGCCCCCTATTACGTGGGACTTAAACATAACTAGCGAAATGTGCGTGTTATTTGTTGTGGGTACTATTAGTTACAACTTAAAGGTGTAACTAATAGTACCAACAAATCCCCCACGCCTAAAATCCCCGTAGTGTGCAAATTGCATAACACTACGTTGGTGTTATGTTATCGAGAAAATACAAAGTTTTGTTTTACATCCTCATCAAATTCAAGGAGGTAACTATGCTAATGATTCTCGACCCGAATCAGTAACAAAATGGGTAGGTCTTTTCTTTTTCTTATTTACGGAAATCGGTAAGTGTGAACCACCCGTATTTTCCACACGGCCCATCTAAACCTCACGCCATAACCGCGCATTCAAACATACAAACTATCAAACGTTTATTCGACAATTTATTATTGTCTAAACCACGTTAAAGGCGTTATTCTGATATTCTGACAAACCTAAACAACCAAAAAGAACAGCGTTTATTAATAATTGTCTAGGTACCTTAGTTTAAATTGATTATTTATGTATTTTGTGGCAACCTCCAGAATTTTGACAAGGATGCAAAACAACACCATGTATGTTTACTTACAAGGAAGTGGCATACATAGGGCGAGGATCAAACTCACCGCGTTTAAAACACGCGTGCTTCACACTTACCTACTTCCGTAAATAAATTTGAAAAAAAAACATTACCTACCTATTTTATAATTGATTCGGGTCGAGAATCATTAGCATAGTTACCTCCTTGACTTCGACGAGGATGCAAAACAACAGCTTGCATATTGGGTGTAAGACACACCGACGCGAAAACGTTTACCATGTACTGAGTACATAATTTCACATATAAATTTTTCATCATTCAATTCTGATCCATACATTTTGACCGTGTAGGTATGAAGCGTTTTCGCATCGGTGTCCCATACACCCCGTTTGTACATGATATAGGTACACTCAGGGACTCAAACTGTAACCGTAATAAGTGTTTTTAACACTGTTTTTTTAAACAGTTATAACCGAAAAACACTTTTAAATATAACAGATACAATAATGTTACCGAATCAAACTGTAACCTTTTTTAAGTGTTGATATCTATGTGTAACTGAAATAATCAATTATAGCTTTAGTACGCTGCGTTTACCTGTTACACTTATTATCACTATTAACACTTTTACATCTGTTACAGATATGTTACGGTTAAAAACACATTTAAAAGTGTTACATATTTGATATTGTTACCAATTCAACATGTAACACTTATAATTCTGTAACCTTTTTGAAGGTGTTTTTAAGTCCTTGGGTACACTAGACAGATCTAGGCATATTACGTTATGTCAATACTAACTGTCATGCGGAACCACAGCGGCCAGTTCCCGTTGACCGACGTACAGGAGCCCCGGAGGAGGGACGACCCTCGCCGCCGCCGCCAACAGCTGCGCAGCCGCATCCCTGTACCCGGGGTGCGCGATCAACAGCGCACGCACCGACGTGGGACACTCGTCCGCGAGTACACCGTTCAGCACCACCACCATGCTAACACTGGGGACAAGTAGAGAAAAGTTTTAATGAGGGGAACGGATGAACAGTGTCATTGTGTATCATTGTATCATTTTACAGCACGTCAAGCAATTTTTTTTCTTACTTAAAATTATAATATTAGTTATCTGCCAGCAAAAAATTTAAATTAAAATACAAAAAAAAAATTAAAAAAATTTTCGTTCTAATTTCTGTATGTACGGAGTCACCGACGCGAAATCTCAGTAAATCACCCTGAGCCTCCCACATAGAAATTATTCTTCGACTCTTTAAAAAAAACCGGCCAAGTGCGAGTCTTACTCGCACACAGGGTTCCATAGCTCCAAACAATATAATAACAATATTTTGAACTGTCATTCATTAGTTAGTAGTATTAGTTAGTAAACTTCCACACAACCGCAAAACTAAATTTGTTTTTCATAGTATGTTTATGAAAAACAAAGTTACTGCTGCAGTTTGATGAAAAAGTCCCATATCTCAAAAACTAAACATCATATCTTATTGAAACTAATTTTCGTTGATAGTTTTTTTTACGTTCTACAATCCTAAATATTTTCAGAATTTTCCTCCTCTTACTTTAGAAATTAGAGGGGGGGGGACACACATTTTACCACTTTGGAAGTGGCTCTAGCGCAAACTATTCAATTTAGAAAAAAATGATATTAGAAACATCAATATCATTTTTGAAGACCTATCCATAGATACCCACACGTATGGGTTTGATGAAAATTTTTTTTTTGGTTTTCAGTTCTAAGTATGCCCTATATAACCCTCTTAATTTATTGTTTTTTTTTCTATTTTTGTGTGAAAATCCTAATGCGGTTTACAGAATACATCTACTTACCAAGTTTCAACAGTATAGTTCTTATAGTTTCGGAAATAAGTGGCTGTGACATACAGACGGACAGACAGACAGACAGACAGACATGACGAATCTATAAGGGTTCCGTTTTTTGCCATTCGGCTACGGAACCCTAAAAACAGCTGATTCCAACCAAAGTGCAATACCTACACGGTCAAAATGTATGGGAACGCTGTTTTTTTTTTAACCGATTAAAACTTTTGGACGTGGACCGACTGCCTATCGGATATCCACAAACCAGTTAGTAATGGGTAATACGATACACCTTGGTAAGACTGGCTGTCAGACTTTCGGGCCACTGACTATCTGTAATGACTGTCAAAGATCTACAAATGACAGCCTGCACCAAAGGCTAAACGTGCTTTCCGAGGCACGCCGGAGGAAACTCTGTATGTAATGGGCGGGTATGTGTTGACCCCATCTATGGACCAACCTAGGCAAGTGTAACCTACCGATCGACCCAAGATGCTGTTATTATTTAGTTGGAGTAACAACTAGGTAGGGCTACATATTATACAGGGTGTAACGGAAAGGGTATATACATACATAAGGGTGTGCTACAGACCATCAAACTGAACAGGTTTCTCCATCGGACAAACATATCAGCGATAGCGAAACATAGCGAAAAAAATATCAGCTACCCCATAATTTGGGTCAAATAGGTATTGAATTTTTGTATGGGGCTGCACATCCGATGTGCAGCCCGGTGTGCTGTTCAGTTTGATGGTCTGGTAGCACACCCTTAAGTATGTATATACCCTTTCCGTTACAACCTGTATAGTATTTTATTTGGAGGAAAATTTAAGGCACACGCGATTCTTCTGTGGGTCATCCACAATCATCTGTGAACTGACCTAGAAAACTGTCGATAAGCTATGTCCAATTAAGTTTTAATATTGGGATCATCAACCTACCTCAACGAAACCGGAATAAACCAATTTAAAAAAATTATTTTACAAATATCTTTTACGGTTCCCTATCCATTTGCATAAAATTTTAAGACCTAATATAACTTAGCATAATTTTGTTTGGCATAATTATATTTTCGCATAATATCATTACGCATAACAGCTTACGCATAATTTTTTTAAGCATAATTTCTCTAACCATAATAATGATTAAGCATAATATTCTAAAGCATAAATTTATTAAGCATAAAGTTCTAAAGCATAACTTTTTTAAGCATAATATCCTAAATCATAAAATTTACGCTTGTTTTTATGCTTGCTTGCATGCTGCATGCAAGCAAACATGCAGAATACAAAAAGCATGCAGCATGCAAACAAGCATGCAGCATGCAAGCAAGCATGCAGCATGCAGCATTCAAGCGAGCATGCAACATGCAGCAGGCAGGGTTTCTGTCACGGCTCCGGCGCTGCGGGCCTCCGGCGGCCCCACACGTGCTAATCGTCGCAGACGGCTTTCGCTCACCACTGCAGCTTCGGCTTGTTGGCCGGCTTTGCCGGCCAGCCTCAGCCGCGGCGGCTCGCTCGCAGCCGCCTGCTCCTCTGCCCGCGGGCCGCCTTGCCCCTCCGCGCCTATGCGATTTTAAATTACACTCTAGGGGTAGGACAAACAAGACTACGTGGAGTCGGTTTTGCAGCGATTCAGTTCTGTCACTAACTTTTGTTGCACAGCATATTAAATTTTTAACCAACAATATAATTTAATTGTTACAGAAACTATAGCAAATTGGTTTGATTAGAATTATGTATGTATACACTACAAGTTCACGACCACCATTTCCACCCAAAGTCTCACAACATCTAATATATTCTTCAGATAAAAGTTATCTCACGATTGAAAAATCGTTTAAGTTACATAATGTTATGTATAATAAATCATTTTCATGAAAATTGATTTTGTTATTTATATTAATTTTATGCCTAAATATTATTATGCTAATAGTCATTAGGCCTACTAACGTTATGCGAATCAAATTTATGCTAAAACAAATTAGTCTTTAAGATGATTATGCCAACATAAAATGTATGCCTATAAAAATTATGCCGAAGTATTATTATGCGTAAACAAATTGTGCCAAAATCGTTATGCCGAAGTATATTAGGATAAAGCATATTATGCGAAAAGAAGGGATCCCATCTTTTACATACTTAAAGACATAAACACACGCATTTATCATTTAATGGGGGTAAAAATTCTCGTGTCCCGGTGTTTGTTATCAAACTCCTCAGAAACGGCTGAACCGATTTGTATGAAATTTTGTGTGCATATCGGGTAGGTCTGCGAATCAGCCAACATCTATTTTTCATACCCCTAAAACCCATCAAAATTTCCACGCGAACGATGTCGCGGGCAGCAGCTAGTAACAATAGAATAATAAATTTATTTATTGCCATAAAAACATGATACAGTTTTGTGAGACCCTAGCTCAAGAGCTAGGTTAGAGTACCTGTATTTCAGGAGCCAAAAGGGGGTAGGCAAAAACACAGAACGGCACCAGCTACGTACCAGCTTACATACTCCTTTTGCCCCGTCCACTTTCATACATCTGCTCATACACGCACGCCGGTTGCGAGTAGTACGCACTTGACCTTTTTAAAGAACCTCACCAATAAGATCAGTGATCAGATCCTTCTAAGGCGTCCCCTGACGGCGTTGCCTCTCAGATCTGGCTTTTTTTTCCGGATGGGAAATCACCAAATGACTCCTCCCGCTCTGGGCGGAGCGAAAGGGAGTGTCAGACTTGTACTGATTAAAACCTATCCATTTTCCTTCTTGGCCCTTTGTGTTCCAGGGCCACGGTATCTCTTTCGAACAGTCCCGCAGCCCTGGCAGGCATCGGCCCTCTCGGACCCCTTCCGATTTGCTGACATCTCCTTGAGGCGCGCGTGGAACACGAGCGCGTCGTCGACACGGCCTGTCGTCGTAAGACGGACGGACGGTGAGCTAGCTCATTACTCACTGTCCACAGGCCCACTCACACCTGCCTTCTAGGAACCTTTTGTTACGCGCCTTTCACTTATCCTCCCTACATGACAAAACCATCTACGCATACTCTTTTCAATTTTGACAAATATCTGAAATTATTGTGGGTGGCTGCTCATAAACCCCCCCCCCCCCCCGCAATAACTTCAGTTTATCCGCGCCGAAATATCGGGAACTCAAATGAAATGGTAAACATGGTAAAAATCCCGTTTCTAGTGTTATTGATAATATAAGTGACCATGTCAGTTTAAAAACTTACATCGTTTAGTTTTAACTAAAAACATACTTAGGTTATTCACCTACATACCGTATTGGGCTCAGATAGATATAATACAAGAAATAACTAACAATATCGTCTAACAAGAGTTCATTGAACAAAACCGTACCTATTACGATTAATATCTTGACTTTAAACCGGATACAGGCAATGAAGTGTTTATGTGACTTGCTAATAGATGAGAATGAATATTTAGCATAATTAAGTTTACAACTGAGTGTTATGAATGTTTTGGCAAAGTTGTAAAGCTCTTTTACTACAACTTTTGTGTCTACATCACGCTTGGTTTTGTTCCCAAGTATATTTTTTTTTATACAAAATAAGCTTGCGTTTGTCCTCAACTCCACTGATGTGAAGCGATGAGGAGCCCTAAGGTGGAGTACGCTTGCATAGAAGAAACCGATTCGCTCGAATTTTGTAGAGATCCAGATTATAGAAGAACACAGAAAAGAATAAAGAAAACGTATCTCCTTTTTTACTCCTACCCTGGTATGACGATTCTCGCAATCAGCGCAAAATGTTTTTCTCTTTCTCCCTTATCAGTCGTCGTTTTACCACTCACTCCCTTTTCATTATAACCATCCCTTACATATTCTACGTATCTAATCTTTCCTTCACCGCTACATCTTCACATACCAACATTTATTGGCTCCGGAATTAGAAAATGAACAAGAATTAACAGTCATTCTTGAAAGATCAACTCTACAACTACTCTACAATCGGAGTGAAGATGTAATCTACCACTGCATCGAATCTGCCACATTATTCTCGCGCTCTTATCCCAAATTATTTGCAACAAGTCTTATGCAGCATGTCTCCTTCTTCTATACTTCTCTATTAATCGTTATCTCCGCAGGTACCTCCTTTCACTCTCCGCCTGACCGCAGCCGCGTACGGACGTGCCGCTACCTGCTCGCATTCCCGCTCGCTATCAGTGTGTGTCATCGGTTCGTCGCTTCCCAGTGTCGTGACGTCATCAGTAGTCCCTTGACTACACCCCCGAACAATTGTTGTCTTTTTATTAAGACAGCACTTGCTCATTTTGCTTCGGATATTATTCCGATTTAACTTCCTTTGCCCCATCAGGGAAAAGTCCTCAGTTTCGAGGTTCTTGGTGGGAAACCTAACGGTGCCAACGAAACCAAGAGAGGGTGGTGACCCAATCCGCCCGCCTAATCCCTTCAGGATCTAGGTGAAAAAATTGGGCTCCGTCGCGAACGTGTGTGTCGCCGATTTACTGTGCTAGTGTTTCCCGTTTCAACAAGTTCCTGAAAGCAAAGTTCCCTGGACTGGAGTTGGAGTTGCTACCAAGCTCGGATCCTCGGACTGTGGCTGCGGGAAGGTTGAAGCGGGTGAGTCGCTGGACCCAGTAAATTCCCTTCATAATTGTGCAAGGAATTAGGTTGTTAGGCTGTTTAGGCGCGGAGCTTCACTCAATGTCCGTTAACTTTTAACCGACAAAATGTCGTCCTTAGACGAGAAGGAAAAAGCGCTTTTGCGTTTTTTCTTCCGCGTCTTCACGACCGACCCAAATTTTGAAAAGTATGGGTCAGAAATTGCTGCCATTCAGCAAACCAGCGATAACGTCACTGACTTCAGTGATGCGCTCGAGAGCCCCTTGTCGCCGCCGCCTGCCGATAGAGGCTTACCGCCAGCCGTCGCCGCCGCGATTAAGGCTACCCCAAGACCCATTCTTGTGAAACCCTTTGTTTCGCAAACAAAGGTCCAGCCCGCACCTGCGTCCATTGTTTCCGTTTCCGAGAACATGGACAAAGGCGTGTCAGCCGACGCCGCCGCGATTCCGGCTAAACCGAGACCCATTGTTTCGAAACCTTTTGTTTCGCAAACAAAGGATCAGTCCGAACCTGCGTCCATTGTTCCCGTTTCCGAGAACATGGACACAACTGAGCCAATCTCCGACTCAGAGTCAATTTTAGACGCGTGCTCTGCCTCCTCATCCTCTGAAGACGACTATCAAGTCGTCGGAAAGGGCAAGAGGAAGAAGGGCAAAAATTCCCAGGCCGCCATGACCAAAAAGATCGTCGCGCTCCCTTATGCCCCCTCTCACGCGGCCTCCCGTCCCACCTCCCCGGTCTCCTTACCTACGTCCGCCGCTGCTCATACCAGTAGGCCAGTCAGCCCTAAGGCTAAACCTTCAGCCGCTTCTTCAAAGAAGCTGAAGCCCCCTCCCCCGTTGTTCATTCAGGACAAAGGGAAATGGACAGACGTGTCCAAAATGTGTAATGAGCGCCGTATTCAATACACAAGCGCAAAAAGCACACAGCAGGGCATAAAAGTGGTGGTCCCTACGACAACTGACTTCAGGGAACTAACCCGCCAATTAATTGGAAGGCGCATAGCCTTCCACACCTACTCTCTCCCAGAGGAGAAGCCCACCCGCGTGGTGATTAGGCGGATCCCGAAGGAAATCCCCACGGAGGACATCCTCAATGACCTCCTAGGCCAGGACATCCCGGTCGCAGCCGTCCACCGCCTTCATAAGGCGAGAGGCGGAGACCATTACGATATGGTACTGGTCATCTGTGACCCAGTAGAAGGTCACCACCCGATCTTCAAAGTGAAGTCGGTTTGCTCCCTGACAGGCATCTCAATAGAGAAGCCCTACCGCTCAAGCGTAGTCGGACAGTGTCACCGCTGCCAGATGTACGGTCACAGCCAAGCCAACTGCCATGCACCGCACAGATGCGTAAAGTGTCTAGGCGACCATGGCACGGCAGACTGCCCCCGTCCCAAAGACAAGTCGCTTTGCACGGAGCCACCGAGCTGTGTGCTTTGCGGCCAGTCGGGCCACACGGCCAACTACCGCGGCTGCTCAAAAGCCCCCAAAGGCTCCTCCTCTAACCTGGTGAAGCGTGCAAGCGCCCGCCAACAAAGAGAAAGCCCATCGGTGAGGCTACCCTCTGCCCAGATGCCGGAGAGACTCAGCCCTCAGAGGCCCTCT
This sequence comes from Cerastis rubricosa, assembly GCA_949152445.1. Lineage (NCBI taxonomy): Eukaryota > Metazoa > Arthropoda > Insecta > Lepidoptera > Noctuidae > Cerastis > Cerastis rubricosa. The sequence continues at coordinate 6,179,115 of OX424542.1, read as the reverse complement.
CCCTGGACCACGCTGAACCACCAGAAAGCCTTCCCGGCTCTCAGTAAAGCAAAGTCCAACCCCATCCCCGGGCTATTAGATGCCCCTGTCCCCACTCCCGCGGCCCAAGCGAGCGCACCGGAGCCCGCTCGTCCCACGCCACCCGGCCCCGTGGCCGTGGACCCCTCTCACAACGTAATTTTAGAGTCGCTAGCAGAGTTAGTCACCCCCGAAGCAGACCGCATGGCGGCTGATCTCAGGGCGGCTAACACTGGTGGTGATAAACTTAAAATTATCCTAAAGTCCCTACTCAAGTTAGGCGACCTCCTCCGCAACCTTAACCTCGACTAACTCCAATGGATAATACGAGATTAACGTGCACCAAACCCCGATCCCTAAAATTAGGGTACTTTAATGCCAATGGCATTAGAGGCCAGCGTGATGAGATCGCCACCTTCCTCCGCGACCATCAAATTGATATCCTCCTCGTACAGGAGACCTTCCTCAAGCCCAGTCACCGCGATCCGAGAATTGCCAACTATCGCATAGTTCGCAACGATCGGTCACGTTGCCACAAGGGCGGGACTCTAATCTATTATAGGAAAGAACTGCATTGCATCCCCTTAGATCCCCCTCCCATGGAGTCTCTACTCGAGACCTCAGTGTGTCGACTAGGCATGACTGGCCATCAACCGATCACTATCGCCTCTGCGTACATTCCTCCCGGCGGCACGTCCGAGGAACACACTTTGTTCACCAAAGACCTTGCCGTCCTCTTCGGCTTGAGCGACTCCGTTATCATAGCGGGCGACCTCAACGCCAAACACCCCGCCTGGAACAGCACGACGACCTCTGCCAGAGGACGTCACTTGTATAAACTGGGCGAGTCCCTCAACTTCGATCCCATCGCTCCTATGGAGCACACCCACTATCCCCACGACCCCGACCAACGTTCGGACGTTCTCGACATAGCGCTACTCAAGAATGTCAACCTTAAGTTGCATTCCATCGAGACTTTACATGAGCTTAACTCAGATCATCGACCAGTGCTCATGCACTTAGTTCCTCGCTCGGGTCCTTCTGACCCCAGCCAGCCCCCACCGACCCAAGTGATAACCGACTGGAGGAAAGTCAGCGAAAAGCTGAAATCCACCACGTCGCCTCACCTAGAGGCCATCCCCGACCACATAGTCTCAGTCGCAGACACGACGGCCGCCATCAACTCGTTTACAGAACACGTGCAATCCGTACTGAAGGACTGCTCACGGGAAGTCCCAGCAATGAGCGATCAACGCTGGATACTACCCGCTGACGTACGTGAACTGATAAACGAAAAGAACGCGGCCATCCGTGCCTACAGCAGCTTTCCCTGCGAGGCAAACAAAGCCCACATGCGTAATTTACAGCGTGCTGTAAAGGATCGCACCAGTGAGCTTCGTAATAATCAATGGGAAAAAACGCTAAGCGAACTCGAGCCTACCCACCTAGCCTTCTGGCAGCTGCAACGCAAGATGCGCTCCACCGAAGAGGCTTCGATGCCTCCCCTCACCCGACCCGATAAGAGCGTCGCATTCGACGACTCTGAGAAGGCCGAATGCCTAGCCGACAGCCTGGAGTCCCAGTGCTCCCCCAGCTCGCAACCAGTAGACAAGCGACATCTCGATGAGGTGAACGCATTCGTCGAACGTAGAGCCGCCCTGCCCCCCGAAGAAGACCCTGATGATCCTCTGCCTCCGGTCACAGCTGACGAAGTGCAAGACATCATTAGCAAACTTCAACCGCGGAAAGCACCCGGCTCCGACGGAATCACCAATAGGGTGTTCAAACTCCTCCCCGCTCAGCTCGTCGTGTTAATGGCGGCCATCTTCAATGGCGCCCTGAGCAACAACGCGTTTCCCCAAATATGGAAAGAGGCCACTGTCATCGGTTTCGCCAAGCCAGGCAAACCCAAGTCTGAGCCTTCGAGCTACAGACCTATCAGTCTCCTGAATGCACTCGGTAAAATCTACGAGAGACTTATGTATAAGCGACTCAAAGACTTCGCCGAGGCTAAGAGTCTCATCCCCAACGAACAGTTCGGCTTCAGGACCGGACACTCTTGCATTCAACAGGCCCACCGCATCGTAGAACACTTGAGCGCTGGCTTCCAGCGTGGAGCGATGACGGGTGTGTTGTTTTTCGACATAGCAAAGGCATTCGACAAAGTCTGGCACAACGGCTTATTATATAAGCTGTACAAACTGGGAGTGCCAGACCGTCTCGTGCTCATCTTACGAGACTTTTTGTCGGATCGCACCTTCCGCTATCGCATCGGGAAGGCACTGTCTTCCCCCCACCCCATTAGAGCCGGAGTCCCTCAGGGCTCCCCGCTCTCTCCCCTTATCTTTACTCTGTTCACCAGTGACATCCCCAAGAGCAAGAAGGCACAGTTAGCCCTGTTCGCGGACGACACGGCCATCTATTACACTGGCCGTAGTCACGACGCTATTTACAGCACCCTCCAAACCTCAGCCAACGTCTTAGGCGCTTGGTTCCGGAAATGGAGAATCGAGGTGAACCCCGACAAGAGCCAGGCAGTTCTTTTCTCTAAACCGCGTAAGAATAAGCCACCCGAGCTCAGCCCGATCACTATGTACGGTAAGCCTATCCCTTGGGAGAAGCAAGCCAAGTACTTAGGAGTCTTACTTGACAACCACCTGTCTTTCGCGGCGCACATCAAAGCAGCTCGCGACCGAGCTGCCTTTGCTATGGGTAGGCTTCATTTCATGATCTCGGCAAAAAGCAAATTGTCACTCAAGTGCAAGTTGCGCCTTTATACCGCGGTGATCCGCCCCATTATGACGTACGCTTGCGTCGTGTACGCTCACACCAAGCCTAAATACATCCATAGGATGCAAACCTTGCAGAACCGGTTCTTACGTAGAGTCACGGGAGCCCCTTTTTATGTCCGTAACGACCGTCTACACGTAGACCTTAGAATGCCCACCGTCCTTCAGTTTATGAAACGTCTTTCGAAGCGTTTCTTCGATAACGCCAGTAAACACCGTAATCCCCTGATCGCAGCGGCCGCCCGTTACGAACCCTCGCGCATTAGTACAGTACGCCGTCCTCGGCATACCCTCGTCACTCCCGATGATGCTATCACCCTCCTCCAGGAGAGTAGTAAAGAGACTAGCACTCTTAATAAGTACAGACACAAACCGCCGTCTTTCCGACCTCGCCGTCGAGGTCCGTCGCGACGTCCCGGTCCATGCCCTCCCCGACCCTCGCTCGAGCTAGCCCGCGATGCTGTGCCAGTAGTTTTAAATCAGCCCCTAAATAATGATATCATTCAGATCCAGCCTGTCCCCATGCAGTCCTCCCCCAGCGACGCCCTGAGCCGAGGCTCGTACCCCACAGGGGGTGCCCTCAGCGTATAGTCGCTTAGTTTGTAAGTTTTTATGCCCTGGCTGGAGGCCTTACTCTTAAGGCACCCACAGGATAGTCCGGTTAAGCAGACGACAACCTCTTAGGTTGAACTGCGAGATGCCATTCATAAAAAAAAAAAAAAGTACCTCCTTTCTAGCCATATCATCTTCTACAAAGTCCATCCATCGTTTTCCACTCATTACTCCACTAAACCACCTAAGCCTTCAACGCAGGACATCATCTGCCTAGCCTTTTCCCAAACTATCTTGGGGTCGGGCGGTCGGCTACTAGTCTAACCGAATGCAGCTTAGTACCAGTATTTTGCATGAAGCGACTGGCTATCTGACCTCCACAACCCAGTAACTGGGTTATACGATACTCCTTGGTAAGACTGAATGTCAGACTTTTGGCTTCTGACTACTCGTAACGACTGTCAAAGATCTACAAATGACCGCCGGGACCAACGGCTTAACGTGCTTTCCGAGGCACGGAGTAAACTCGGTATGTAATTATGGTCAACCATCCACGGACCAACCTCGGCAAGCACGGCTTAACTTTAAAGATCTACCCGTGCGGCTGTTATTATTTAGCCACGAGTTCCTCAACACAGCACACACATCCCTAACAAAAAGCGAAAGGTAATAAAGGTACTCTCACACATAGACCATCCACACAATTAAAGAAGCGTCGTCGATGATCGACGCCACACTTACTCAATTGTCTTACAGCTCGGTAATGTATTCCGAATGGCGGCGGGTCACACGAGTGACACGGCACAAGGCAGACGGCGCACTTCCATCGCGTGTTCATTTGCATTGCCGGCGCCGAATGTACGGCGTAAATCCCTACAGTCGAAGCTAGAAAATAACTTTTCAACGTATGAGGAAAAAAGTGAGCAGAGTACGGAGCCTCTGAGTAATTTAAAAAAACCATAATAAAAGGCACTCAGTTTTTCTGAGAAAGTGAAGTTTTGCAGGCCTACTTTCTGTGACTGTGATTCAACGCATTGAAGTTCCGTTTTGTATTGAGATTTAGACGACAAAAATAATGTTGTGTAAGAAGCAAATGGAGCGTTACTAAAACAAGACGAAGCGATAATTCGAGAAATAACTGTTAATAGTGAGATAAGAGGAAATTAGTAATGCTGGAACGATAAGCACGAGTGTTGGGTACAATAGTGTACCTACAACTAAATGTATAGTCCCGATAACTAACGTAGTTGCAAGTCAAAAGCTCATCAATAAAAGCGACAAGTAAATAAGCAATTAAAATGCTAACGATGTAAGAAACGTAAATGCAGCGCAATTAAAGCAGTGTAAGAAAAAACTCGAGCGCAAATCGCACCTTGAAGGTTGCCGCAAAATGAAAATGGTGAATTCTCCAAAGTAATTATGTACAATATTGCAGCAGTTTTTAATTGAAAACAGCATAAATATGCATGTGAGCCGTTACTTTTTATACATATGTAAAAATATGAACCAATATTTACATAAAATGCAAAAGATAAATGCAAAAAATAACTATTGCACAGTAATAACAGGGTTTACCCAACCGCGTTTGTTTACCTACACTTACAACGTAGGATAACATAACATAGCATAGGTATATTTACTCAATACTATTTGTTATTAAATTCTCTTTTATTTCACGTGACCCATAACTTAGATTCGCTGAATTGTACTGATTACTGGCATAGTCAAGCTTTCATTGAAGTGTTGAAACACTTCCCTAGCGAGATATTTACAAAATGACCGCAGCTTGAATTATTTCTATGGTTTGATACAAGTTGCAGACTGGATGAGACTCGAACAGACCAGGCAAGCATAACACAAAAGGTCACCCAATGCGGGTGGAACAGGCAGCTATGAAACTAGTAATCATGATTGTTGCTAAAAACTTAAGAAAGAAGACTTTCACTGCCATAAACAAACCTAGAATCATAAATAATCGGATAAAGGATAGGCACTAAGCACCTCACAAGTCAGTAGTATCCTTAATTTGCTAAAAAAGTAGAACGCAAGCAGTGTGTTCATGGTTTAATCAAAATCTAAAGTACCGCTGAGTTTGGCCATAAATCAATACCCGTTCTGTAATAATAAGGAACACATTTTAGAAATACGAAAGAACCAAACACATTATTGATGGATTTAGATTAAACGTGAACGTCTCCCATAAGAATAATATGGCTGGCTATAAGAATAAGGAAACACCGAATATATGATGGATGCACCGTAGAACTACACGGAGCAGGTTAACAATTATATTATTTCAAAAAGATCGATGGTTATAAAGGCAATGCAAGGTCCAGCAAGTCCAGCTAATAGCAACGCCTCTACAGCGAGATGTGATCTCTTTCGGGAGTTGCTTAAGCCCCCTGACGACTTCATCGAGCCTTCTGAAAGCCTTCTAGCCGGGCATGCTTTGCCAAAGCCGACTTCGAAATCTCTAAATAAACGCCGAACCCAAGTCGGCCGTAGCAAAGACAATCTTTATAGATGGGGGTTCATGGACGGCTCAGATCTCAAGTGTGTATGCGGCATGTCTCCACAGACAATGCCCCACCTTCCATCATGCGCTGCATGCACTGTCACCTGCGCCATTGAAGATCTTATGACTGCATCAGCAAGCGGAGTTGGCATACCTGAATTTTGACCTAAACATATTTAACGATTTGCTGCCGACACGCTAAGAAGAAGGCAATGTGAGTAACCTTATGCAACATTCATAGACCTTAGGGCATGAATCTCGCAATCTCGGAATAACTCAATATCTGAATCTCGGAACGCAAGGTCCGATCTACCTACCAAGTTTCAACTGTGTAGTTCTAATACTTTCAGAATAAAGAGGCTGTGACGTACGGACGGATAGACATACAGACATAACGAATCTTTAAAGGTTCCTTTTCTTGCCATTCGATTATGGAACCCTAAAATCAACTAATTATTTTTATCGAATTAAAGAGAACGTTTTAAAATCTACGCAATCGAAACTCATACCGAATTTGTGCGATTTATAAATAAAATTAATGTGTTATTTGTAACGAAATTCCGATATTGAGATCTAATATCGGAAATCAGTATCGGAATTGATAATCTTCCGATATTGCATACCCTAATACACCTGCGTCCAACATTTCACTATGGTACTGGTTTCAAGAGATTCCCAGTAAATAACACTGAGGCAGACACGTTAACGAGAATATGTCTTCATTGCCAATATATCACCTGTGCTCGCATGACACCATCGTTAATCAATACAGATAACTATTTTTAACTTTATCGGTTTCTCTGTTAACTTGCTAAAAGTTTATGCAAAATATGTGGCAAATATTTCAAGGAATTGAGAAGGAAGGTGATAACGAAGGTATCTAGAAAATTGTTTTGGGCTTTGGGGATTCCCTATTAGTTATTTTTGATACAAATAAAGCTTATTCAGTTGAAAACTACAACAGAGGCCAACCAAAGAAGAAAATATGGCCATATAGAGAAAAACATGAAAAATGATTGCTCGCAAACCAAGAAAAATATGAAATGACGGCTAGAGATGCATTGACGAAAAATATTTGCTTAACCGACCTAAAATAAAATTGGCTGAAAGAAGGAAGGGTGATGATGCCTTTGAAAGGAAAATGCTTTACATCGCTAATAAATAAGACAATCATTAGTCGACTATCCCAGAAAATACGAAAATAATCGTTAGTTGCTTGAGATAATAATTAAATCAATACCTGCTATATCCCAAAATAAAGATGCACGTGCAAATTACAACTACACTTGTCATTTTCAATGAACTTTACTCTAAAGCTAATACAGAAAAACCATTTCAAGTAAAAAAAAATAGAAAACCTCAAACACGAACAAATCACAGCAGCACCGATCACAAAGTTAAAGAGAAGAATAAAAGACTATGTACCAAAAGCGATTAACAAAACAATGGTCATACATAATACACAATACACACATAATATATAACACAGTATGACAGTACTAACACTAAACTTTACTACTATTTTAGCATTAAATACATACATACATAAAAAACCGGTCAAGTGCGTGTCGGGCCACGCGCAGTGTAGGGTTCCGTAGTTTTTATAATAGCCAAGTGCGGGTCGTATTCGCTGACTGATAGTTTCGTACCATGCTCTAACTAAAAGCCAAACATGATTACTTACCTAATTTGACTTCCTATACAAACAACAACAACAACTGTTTTTTTATAAAACTTATTTAGGAATAAAACAGCGCGATACAACTGACGCTTAGCACCATAGATCGACATTTCTTGTTGTTGTTCGAGTTGTTCGAAATTTTCGAGTCAAATACAATTGGTCGACTATTACTCGTAAACTTGTAAAGCACACTTAAGTGTGATAGTTTTCCTTTAAACTTCGTTATATACAGGGTGTAACGGAAAGGGTATATACATACTTAAAGGTTAGCTACAGTCTACCACACTGAACATGTTTCTCCATCGGACAAACATTGTAATAGCGAAAAACTTTTTGCTGCCCCATACAAAATTTCAATACCTATTCGACCCAAATGTATGGGGCAGCTGATATATTTTTCGCTATTACGATGTTTGCCCGATGGAGAAACATGTTCAGTTTGATGGTCTGTAGCACACCCTTAAGTATGTATATACCCTTTCCGTTACACCCTGTATAGGTACTACGGCCGTGACATTTGTATTTCTAACTACAACCGTTTAGTCTGTAGAGGGGGGGGGACACTTGACCCTAAAGAAAATTGGTACTTTAAAGCTTGATAAGTCACGAACGATTTCCTTAATAAACAATTTTTCATCCCACCATCTCGGAAAGAGTATTTTCATCCCACCATCTCGGAAAGAGTATTTTTAATCTTCAATATCTGAGTGGAAAAGCCGTTTTTATTCTCTAGAGGATAAAGTAAATTGAATTTAGAACATCGTGTGCACTAAGTTTGTGAATTAAAAAAAACATTAAACCTATTTACTGCTACCTCTATGGTGCCGAATATATCATACAACTTTTTTTTAATTTGTTAAAAACTGAGACTCGGAACCTTCTTGGTGTTCTTTTTAGGGTTCCGTACCCGAAGGGTCAAACGGGACCCTATTACTGAGACTTCGCTGTCCGTCCGTCCGTCCGTCCGTCCATCCGTCTGTCACCAGGCTGTATCTCATGAACCGTGATAGTTAGCTAGTTGAAATTTTCACAGATTATGTATTTCTGTTGATGCTATAACAACAAATGCTAAAAACAGAATAAAATAAATATTTAAGGGGGGCTCCCATATAAAAAAGTGATTTTTTTGCTCGTTTTTTATAAAAAATGGTACGGAACCCTTCGTGCGCGAGTCCGACTCGCACTTGGCCGGTTTTTTCAATTTGCTTTGTACGCGGTTCTTTACGCGGCATTTTTTCACGTCATTGTTAATTATACCGTAATATTATTTTGTTATAATTTAAAGATTATTCTGTAATACTTACCTGTCATAATGTAGTAATTTATACCTAAACTGAAATAAAAGTGTACCTATCTTGTGTTTGTAAACGTTTTTTTTTTTTTGTATTTAGTCATTTCCTCGCTGAGGTGGAATAAAAAGTTACGTGTTGCACTCGAGTGCAAAGATTTTTCACCTCGTGCTCTTTTGATTCCCTCGCTAACGCTCACTCGCTCGCTCGCTCGCTTCGCTTGCTCGGTCATCAAAATTGAACACGCGGTTAAAAAACAACTTTGCACTGAGTGCAAAGTTGTTTTTTAACCGCGTGTGTTATACAAGAGTGCAATGCACTCTTGTATAACAAATAACTATTACATAGGCCTACACGGGCACGTATAAAACGTCGACAAAAAGGTGCTCGGTATGCTCGGATATGTTAGGAGGTAATTCTTGTAAGGTGTATTTTAAAGTTTGTATTCAGTTTGTAATTTACTCACTGAATTAATTTCCAAATATAAACTTGGTGCCATGCCTATTAGTTTTATTGATAACAGTCACTGATAACGTGAAGTACCTACAATGTATTACTTAAGAACCTCTGATAGAGACACAAGTGGCAGTGAAGAACATTGATGTAGCTAATTTTAAACAAGTAATTAAATATCATAATTAACTATACATAAGTATTAATTTACGTATGTGTTATTGATAAGTGTCGGTTTATCTCAAGTATTATATGCATTGACTAGATGTGACCCGCAACCTTCGTCCGCTTGAAATTATTTAAAAAATGTTACTGCCCGCCCTATTTTAATAAAATTTGGATTATGTTAACAATTTCAAGGGTTTTAATTTGCACGGAACCCTAATCCTTTTTCTAAAATAAAAGTAGCTTAAGTAACTCCTTATAACATCAGCTGCCAGCAAAAGTCCCATTCGTTGTGTAAGCTAATATTAGTATTTGAATTTGAGTAAAATACAAACGATTGAAGAGACTGCTGTCCAGCAATGCAAGCATGAATCATGATGATAATATTATGAATACAAAAGTAAATATCTGTACAGCTTCACCGTTTCAAATGGTGTGTACATATTATGTAATAGTATTTGAAAAACTTAACAAACAATTACCATTGTCCTTTTGCATAAACTTCGAAGTAGGTAGCATGTTTATATTTTATTTTCGTACAACAGTCCATCCAAAGATTGTCTGGAAGATATCGCTTTCAGCTACAACAACAATCTTCGTAATTCTATGGTTACAATAGCGGAATTAGCAATATTATATATGGTCACAATATGAACAGTTCTTTTAATTTTGGTGTACAATAAAGTATAATCTATTCTAACATACATTCTTTGAAAATAATGACGAAGGATAGGAATGATTTCCAACAAAATGAAATGGCGACCATAGCGAAGGGATTAAAAACAGAAGAAAAGAGAAAACAATTCTCAGTAGAAAATGAAGGCAGGAAGCTGACGATGATGAGCAGATTGAACAAGAAATTAAATTCTCATAGGGATTAGTTTAACCCTCTAGGGTAAAATCCCAATGAGAATAATCTGTCTAAAGCAGACTCTACTGGGCATATTGTGCTAAATAGAGTAGCGTAATTTTACAAAAGAAACCAATTGACAAAAGAAACTTTCGCGAACACCACACAAGTGCCAGTCAATACAAAAGGTAACGTTTTAAAGATTACATAAACACCATATCTTTGTCCTTCGACAAACAAGACGATGATTGATGATCCTACTGCCTGCTGGGAAATTGAGACCGTACCGCGAACGACCCATTCACTCAGACGGAAAAAAACTCATTGAACAACGAAAAAGAACTTTATCTTATAATTTAACAGCAGTAAACTCAGTATTGAACGCTCAATGGCAACAATAGCCTAATTATATATTTCAAAAGTAAATTACTTGAACCATCAATCACGGATGGAGATTTCGAAATGTCTATTGATCAAGAAAGTGATGCTGGCATCATTGTTGACTTATCGTGTAGATAGTTTAATAATTAAAAGTGGGGAAAACCGACTCACGTTGTTTCCGTGGACTATTTCAGTCACAGAGACACTTGATTCCAAATATTCACAATCACTGACACATTTCACTAGCTTGATTGAGTCACAAATTTTTGTCCAAACTTCTGTTTTCAATATAAATTTATTTTAACAAATAAAAGGCACACACTAGTGTTGTGTATTGCTTCTTGCACAAAATCCAACTGAGTCCGTTTGTCGGGTTATCGTGTTCCCGTCATGAGCACATCGAATGCCGCGAGTTACTGGCTTGTTATTGTTATGATAATACTTATTATGTTGGAAATAGTGCTCCGATAGTGTCCGTATCATGCAACGGGCAATTAAGAAATATACCATCGGTGGCGTTTATCGAGACGCGTAATAACAACCGCCAGAACCAACGCTGCTTACACTTATAGAGATAATTAATTGTTCGTAATCATCTCTTCCTGGAAAGTGATGGCTTATCTCGCTTGCCTATAAATAAACACGACTTGATTTGTTAATAGTAAAGAGTGGATGTTATCGACAAATCGGAGTAATTCAGAAGTCGGTTGTTAATCCGTCGGCGGTGTATCAAAGAGGTGCTGCGAGCTGCGGGATAATTGGACTTAATTGATCTACGGACGAAGCAACGCTCCACACGAGTTAAATGGATTTACAGCTGTCCGTTAAAATTGAAGCAGCGATTTAGCAATTGTCGTCGGTGACTATAAAATGAATCTGTGTCATAGGTAATACTGAGTTAATTATAAGACGACCACTTTAAATATAATTTACGATGAAGAAACTTAATTAGGTATTGAACCTCGATAAATAATCCTAGAGACTAATTAGCTATATGAAAGAGAAAATATTTCGAAGATGCATTCACGTCTTAACGAAAACACCATTATGTAACATGGCATACATTGCGACATTTTACACGTTGCAGATTTGCAGTGTAACAATAGCAACATCCGGTACTCGTTCAGCAATAATTGCAAAATCATTTACAACTGCGTCTACAGAGAGATAAACGGAGAAACAGAAGTACAGGCTTACGAAGCCAATTTCGATTAAATCGACCAAGAAATTAAATTCGCGATAGCTAATAAAACGCAGACTGAATCCATACACCATTGTCCGTAGGTGGGTCGACGCGCGTAGCTATCCAGATATCCGGGAACATTGGAGTCTGCGATCGTAACTCCCCCTAAGGCCATTAGGATACAAATTCGTGACACGAGGCCAGAACACGGTTAGGCCCGTTATGGCGTGCCGGCCAATAGAACTGTCCAGCGTCTTATTAATGACCGCGAGACAATGACACTAATGCTATTAAGTGGTCGCGGTCGCGAACGGGAGCACTGCGCTTAAACGCGTGCACCTTGTCGCTGTCAACTGCGCATGAGTCGGCCGATTTAATGTCCACAGAACTACTGTTCCGGATATGAAATATTGCATTTGGGCCAATTAAGCCAGTATTCCGAGTTCAAAGCTCAACATTGCAGTGGAATTCAATTAAAATATGAATAAATTTTCACGTAGTTCTAGATTGGCTTCGTACTGCGTTCACTGGCGTAGAATAATATAATGATACAGTGACCACAAATAAAAGCATTGCCAGCTCGTTATCATTATTACGAATGTAACTATTTAATACCAGTTTAATTGAGCAACGAAAATTAGATGTCTCATGTCTTACACTTTCCGTTCCCACGGCATATTAATGACTAAGCAAAAGTTTAGCACAAACGCGCACCTTTTATGCGGCGTCCTCCATTATCCGGCTCATTTGCGGCAAAAGACAAACGGTCGATCGGAGGCGAGCACAAATTTCGCCGATATAATCGTCCGGTAAGACAATGGTTATCGTTGGCGCGCGATACCGGCACAGATAGGGAACATCGAGAGCTGATGGATGCGGCACGCTCGACAGATACCATCTCCTTCGTGACGCCCGCCCTGCTCGCCTCGTGTGCACCAATTATTATTCAATATCTCCAATATTGGACCAAACCACTGCCGATAGATCACCGATACCATTATTGAGGTTAACGTTTGATTTGATGCCCCGGGTCCGCTCCGGTCAAGTGACAATCGTATCAGGCGTGCGACGTGATCGTAATTGAATAATGATTTTATTTGTCAGGAGCATCGATGGATTTATCATTCAATCAATAATGATACACTCGACGGGAAAACGATCACTGACAAAATATAAATTCAAATCTTAAATGTTTGTGATTTTATCAGAGAGTTTATTACGAACTAATGAAACTAACTGTTTACCGAACTGCCTATAAATTCAGGCCAACGTTTGATTAATTTTGGATGTAAGATACGTTATCAACAATACATATTCGGTAATTAAACTTTAAGACAATTTTTATTTATAAGTAGGTTCCAGCGAATATCACACTCATAAGTTACATACTCATAAAAAGTTGAGTAAAGAAAGCAATGACCCTCACAAGGAAACAAACAATGCTTGACAGTGGAATATTTCTTGCAAAAATTAATTATATTGTTGACTTACGTTTAATAGGTGGAGCTGTCGATGTCAAGATCATTCAGGTCGCTGAGCCACCTGTAACAAAAACAATGGCATTTATTGATGCGATTATAATGAAGGCGCATACCGGTAATCTTTTATGGACATCTCCTTGTAGGTACGTAAAGCTTAGCACACGGGAGTATGGAAAAATGCGGTCCACACGTGCCACAGGTGCCTCACGGTCCAGCAGTGGACAGAGATGTGAGGATTATGCGTCTAATACTATCGGGAGAGGAGATCTCGCACGATTCCGCAAGCCGTCGGCGTCGTCGGGGAACGCGAGAACGCACGACGAAAATTAAAATAATGCGACACTGAATTATGAGGCATGCCTCTGCCCGAGGACAACAATATCGAGAACAGCGGTAATGCTAATTCAATAGCGTAATATCTCCGTATCTCGATGTAGTCCCCCGCGGTCGATCCGACCGAGATAGTCTACGATCGCGCCGATATGGTTTTGTTCGTGATTTATTTTGGTCGCTCCCATATAAGTACCGTGTACGGCAACAATGGGCCGGGACTTGGGATTTACGACAGACGATTTGGTAGCGATAAAAGATTTAGCCGCGTTCATGGAAGGGTTGGAAAGTACCTAAGCATTAACACGAGTCCGGTTCCAGAGTAGTACCTGCAAGTGCAAGCACCTACTGTAGAATAAATGAAACTAACTACTTCTAATTAATGCTCATGTCAGTGCGGTTGGATTCTAAAATACCTATAAGTACTGGCAGTATAAACAAGACGCGGGGACTGTAGATAAGTGAAGAACTTAATGTACGCGCATAAATTTTAATTAGATAGGTACCTCGAAACATTCATAATGTGGATGCGTAAATAAATTGGTCGTTCCTTCGTCGTTTGCAATTCCAATGGACTTAAAGTAATCAATGATCGGATTGTTTATTAAAAATATGCTAACATTCTATAACTCATCAACATTTGATGAAATGGCGGTTACTCCATGGCCAGGAATATTAATCAGGTTATTTATCAAATTGTGGTGCACCATGGATGCACCTTGGAAGCAAAATTTCGCTAAAACTATGGTGAAATATTGAACATTACTTGAAATCTGCAGGTAAATAATAAGCGTCTGAAGTATTTATACGTAAAACTGTAAAAGATAGTGGCATGCGCATAAACTATCGACGCTAAATCGACATCTACTGCCAAACGTTTATCACTACGAATGACGTCAACGGATATTAGAGTAAAGATTCATACGCTTAATAAAACTTTTGTAAAATTAGAAATAGTTGATGTACACGATTTTGACAACACTCATGAAAACGAGTCTTTCGCTTCAATATGAAAACATTGTTGATCGCCTTGATACAAATGCTGCAATAATTGTGCTTTTGTAAATTTTGGCTCATATTTTAAATCCGTTTAATGAAGATCAGCTAAACCATCGGAAGCACAAGTAAAACCTAAAAAGTATTCATGGTTATGGGAAAATAGCTGTGACATTTCTGATATTTGACAGCTCCAATTAAATTTCACAGACATATGTCTTTCTTTTATGAACTTTTGAAAACCTCATCTAAATCTATCAAAAATTTTGCCAATACATATTTCAGATAGAAAGTGCACCTCAAATCGACCAAAGGGTGTCACCAAATCAGTATTGCAGTTATAAGTGTGTGCATAGAGAATTTTGTAATACGATGCAAAACACGTTATTGTAGATCTCCATTTCTTGCATTCAGAATACTGGATTTTCTACTTAAGCCGATCTTCTTAGTGTAAAATTTTGTAATCAGTGTTACTTTCCATGGGTTATTGCAAGTCGTAACTTCAAGAGTTATAATTAGAACCATATGGAGCTGGAATTAGATTTAAGTTTCGAATGTAAACCGGTATCAGACCGCCATGGGCGCCATGCATCGTGTTAAATCGTGTACAGGTTGTTGTTTTATTTAAGAAAACGAAGAAGAGCTTTTAACGTGTGATTTTATGTTTGATGATGAGCAAAATTTGTGACAAAAAAAGGAAAGTCAGAATGGGAAAACAGATAGGAATAGTTTGTATGATGATAAATCTTGAATGCTGTGATGACGGCTGCCAGTGATAATGAATGGAAAAAAAAAGTTGTAGCGCTCCAAAAGCCAAATAAATTGAGATAACGAGAGAAGAATGTTGATGATTTGAACAAACAAAAATAATTCATATAAATAAAGCATTTTTTATGAGCAAGAAATGACACATACTTTTATTTAAAGATCTATTCATGCAAAAAAAGTAAAATTGATTCGTAATTATAATTATTGCGATAACCCAAAGGCTACGAATGAGTAATGTTTTAGCTATGTTACATCATCTGTCAAAAACATGCTATCTCTCCATTTAATATTTTATTCATAGTTACATGGAAATGAACGCTTGATTTGCATACAAGATAATCAATTTGATCTCGTAAATAGCTTTTATATGAAGAGGAAAATAACACTAACAATAGTATGCATAGTGTAGGCATAATTGATAGTTATTAATTAAAATGTACTTTTTCAACACTGTATATTAATATGGTCTTAAAGAAAGTTTAAATATTGTTAATGATTTGAATTAGACTAGTAAATATCATCGCTATCACTTAGTTTTATCTTAATTTCATCCCACTTAAATAGCGTTCACACGCTGTATAGTTCTGATCGGATCTGCGCAGGAGTTTATCTAGCGTCGCCGGCGCGGGCGCATTAACGCAAATTGCGCTAATTGTGGAAACTCGAGGAAAGTTAACTGCGTCTGATGGGTTGTCGTCGTGTTGTTTACTAGTTTGTCTGAATGTTGAAATCTTGCTTGCAACATCAGGTTTTTATAGCACCCATCAAAGCCAGTTTTATTGACACGTACATACGTAATAATTAAAATGACAATAGCTCGGGGCCGTGTCGATTTTGACACTGATATTGTCGTACGTTAAAATAACAATGGGCTGACTAAAGTGTGACGCCATTTCTTCAGTTGCGAGAACTTTAAATGCTTGCGTGTTGTGCGAAATATGAAAGAGGATAGACAACAGGGAATGATGATGAACCTCATTTTAAATTAGAAATATTTTAATGCACAGGCCCTGACAACAGAATTTCAAAAACGTAACGTTCTTCTGCTTTACGAAAAAGCAGGTTTAATTTTGCCTAACCTAGTGTCAGAGTTTTTAAACCGTCCATGGGCCTCTGACTTGGCTTTACATGTCGTCGAAAAATATCTCTCAAGCATGCTAGTTTGGTTTCCTCAAGATATTTCCTTCACCGAAGCAAGTGTGATAACCAGAGGTCGAAATTAGGTAGAGTTATTTTTGTACTTGCATCGAAATGTTGATATTAATATGGATCTGCCCTTGCGTGTGTGCATTGGAATTTTGCGACTTCGGACATCCGATGTCGGATGTTTTAAATTGTGCATAAGTAAATAAGTTTTTTATTTAATAATTCACATTATTCTGCTCTTTAAAATTAATCTCTGGATTTGAGGCGTATCCACTTTATTCTTTCGCTGTATGAAATCAGTGTAAGTACACAAATAACTCTACCTAATTCCGACCTCTGGTGATAACTATGCTATACGCACATAAATCCGAAAAATCGGATGACGATTAGACGACGAAATTAGGCTTAAAAGTTGTTTAGTACCGTTTATAATTACAATATCACGTCGTTTCAAGCACTCGAGTTAAGGATCGGTCCTAAAATGCAAGTATACGTATTACACATATTGGCACAGTCGATGATTGTGAAACGCACAATGCAGGCACAGGACGCATTGTGAAATCGCAGATTCAGTTGATCATAATCGAGAAGACATTCTATTTTATTATTGCTGGTCACAGATGCGTATTGGCGACATCGATTCGCGTCTTACTCAATATCTTTTGTTAAATAATCTTCTTTTCGCGCAATCGTAATAAGCGAACAATTTTTACAAAGGTAAAATTGGTAATCAATTAAAAATTACAGAATTTTAAGAGTAATTTGATTCGTAATTAAATTCTAGGTATTCGAATTCTATGAAAGTCATGCATAAATCCCATCCGTTATCGGACATTTTCTTTTGAAATGATTTGATATGCTATCGCCTATCATATAAGACAATCCAATCAAATTCCCAGAAAATGCATCATAATGGGTAGAGCAAATGATACGGTGCTACGAACGTTAAGCGCTTACGACGACAGTTTTTGGGATGGCTAGACGGAAAACGTCGACAGCACAGACAAAATGGATTAACTATGCGTTGAAAGAGTCTACAAACATACGTGATGACGATGTAGAAGCTTGGACAGTTTTCTGGCGCGACATTTCGATATTTGAATTAACTGCAACGGACTTCCATTGTGGAATTACGTAAAGGTCCAAGATCCCTTTCGCGAAAGCATCGCGCCCTACAGCAAAGGTTTCTCCAGGAGATTATCTGTTTTTACGTAATAACACCAACATTAGAAATCAAACAATCTCAAAGTTTGCCACGCCGTATCCGCATGGCTTATCAGCGAGCGGCCATCGTATCTACAGATTCGCGTGATTGCAACCAATGAGTCACTAGTACTGTGGTACAGGAAGTCTCAGCTACCAGACCTATCAGTTGACATCGGCACACGCGATCACACCCCACCCTATAATTAATATTTTTCATCGCGTATAAATTGACACGTCTACCTCTTACTACGCACACATTAAGGCCGATAATCGGTTGACTTAAAATATTTATAGTGAAAGGATCAAATCTAAGTTACGATGTGGAAGAAAGATGCAAATTGGTTTAGAAAATTGTTTATTTGCAGTAAAGAAAGATTGACGTGATAAATATTTATAGGTTTGTAGTTGATAGCGTTACTAACGCGATATCTTTAATTACTGTTACTCGTTTTAATTGATTAAACATGTAACTGTGTTTTGTATCTATGAGAATGCAATCTAAGCCAAAGCCAGATGTTTTATGAATGATTTAGCTCAGTAACAATAAATATAGCACCCAATAATGAAGGCGATCGAGTGTAAAATTGGCGTAAATCATGGAGCTAATGAGTCGCGGTTGCGCGGGCGGCGAAGTGCGGGCGCTAACGCGCGACCAAACGCCAACTATGCGCCTGCAGCCGTGCCAAAATTCACATACTAACGAAATATTGAGAGTGAAATGGTGTTTTGGGAGAAAATACAAATCTCATTTGAAGTTCAAGAGCTCGCAAATTAATATGTTAATGTTATCTAGGAAGACCATTGAAAAGATGGATCGATTAGGTGAGGAATGATAATAAAAGAAAACAAACTCAATGATAGCTTGCGGTTGCCAGGAGAGAAGAACACAAAGACCTCAAGGAAAATGGGACAATGGTAGGACGATGATGATTTTATCCACATTCCAAAACAAGAACTTACATTTCCTTGCAAGTCAAACATGTGCTTGCACAGTTATCTTCCAATGACAAAGATAAAACTGCTTTCACTCAATGTTGAAAAAGTTAAAGTCAACCATCCTAAAAGCCTTATTCATATTAATCTCATTGATTAAGCAAACAGACAAGAGATTCTAGGTACAGGTGTAAATTTAAATTTCACGTTATCAATAAAAGGCTAGGCACTAAGTATTATCAAAAGCGGCAAAATTGTCACAAAGCTATCTATTTTTGGAAATGTATAATTTAAGCAACAATGTCAATACTCAATATCAACATGAATCATGTAGACTCAAATGTAAAGTATTTTTGAATAACATACCATGAATAGGACAAGTTTCATAAATTTGATAGGATAGTTAAAAAGCGCATATCTATTAAATACCGCTATTCGAGAGCACCCTGTAGAGTGGCTTCAAGTTAATATCTCCCTAATCATTTCCTCAGTGTCGCAACTTAACGATATTCTTTATAGACCATCAAAATATTTCAACAACGATGTTCAGAGATCTTCATTAACAAACAAATTTAATAATAATCTTGTATCAACAAGGAATGGCTATTGGATATTCAAAATTGATCATTACAATCGGATGATTGATCATTTACATAAATTCTTTCACGCCTATGCGCAAGAGCATCGAATAAAAACTAATATCTTAGTCCGATTGGTGCCAGCTTCCGAAATTCCATTGATTATGTCGTTTCGCTACGGAGTGGTGATCAAGTTCTGAGAATCCGTTATTTTTTGTGGCGAAGGTTTTAAAAATGAGTGATGCCTACTAATAGTTGCCAACTGAAATAAAAAAAACCGGCCAAGGGCGAGTCGGACTCGCACACGAAGGGTTCCGTACCATTATTTATAAAAATGAGTCCATACTGTTTTTAGTATTTGTTGTTATAGCGCCAACAGAAATACATAATCTGTAGAAATTTTAACTGGCTAACTATCACGGTTCATGAAATACAGCCTGGTGGGAGACGGACGGACGGAACGACGGACAGCGAAGTCTCAGTAATAGGGTCCCGTTTGACCCTTTGGGTACGGAACCCTATAAAGAACAGTTAAATAAAATGTTGCCACACTGCTGAAAATTTCCAATTAGAACGTCCAAAATCGAAATTAAAGACTAGACAACTAGTCATGTTGAACCGAATCGATATCTAACAGAGATTTGTATTATAAGTGATGTGAACACCAAAGGGCAATCTATAGATTAATATCCTGCAACGGATAAATGTCAGAACTTGCTATAATGTCAGGCAACCAACACGACACGTCTCGTTCACAACTAAGTAACTGTAACTTCTTAATCAACAAAGGAAATAGACAATGAACAATAAATTAATACACACAACTATCTCTTTGTCCTTATACATTTTTCTACTAAAAAGTCGATAAGAACTTAGAGAGATAAGATGACAGAACTTTGAACATCTTCATCGCTTTCAATTATGTAGAATAATAATATATTATCAGTGTACATTTCATAGCAACTAGGTCAACCCAACGCCATTATGTTATGCTAACCTAACATACACGTTTTATAGTTCGAAGAACTGTTTATAAATGCAATAAAAGTAAACTACCTACTGCAGCAAGTCATAAATCCATAAAGTATCTGTAAATACTAACATCATAATTATATTTTACGATTATAAAGCTAACTTGTAATTATAATAATTATAAACATAATAGTCAAGTCGATTCTATTACTCAATCTGTACATAATAACCCTGTAAAACTATAAAATACAAACAGAGACAATATACATGGTGGAGATAAATCAATAATTACAGTAACACTATTAATTAATGATCACGACAAACAAATAACTTCCTTACTACATGACGCATTAAAGTATATGTTGATAGCTGAAACAAAAACTATAAAATTCAAAGTTCCCTTAAGTTGAAAAGTAAAAAACTGCCGCAACAAAACATGACACGAACAAGATAACAATAGCGAAGCTACCCAAGCGGCTATGAGTGTGACGACTAAAAACAAAAGAAAGGGCCAGCAAGAAACTGACAAGCTCGTAGAACCGAGGGGTTAACAGTCAACGTAAGTAACAAAGTGTATTTTAATTCAATTTTCATTCAATCTGCAATAGAGAACACGGAACATGTTAGAAACGGTGAAAGCTTAATGTGATTCGCATAAATAGAATTTCATGTTGGACATGTATATCTGTCTAGACGGTGGAATTACAACTAGATTCACATAAACTCGTTATTTATGAAGATTGCAACACGCAGGGTCGTGATGACAAGGGGCTCATGAGGAAATGTGCTTGAGATGGGCTTATAATAAAACGAATCGGATGGCAATGAATTATTCTAGCACTTGCTTGCTTTACGGCTTCTAGCATTTAATTGAGCTAGTTACAGGAAATTCTGATAGAAGCTCGGAGATAAATGTAATCTGAACTAAGTGAAAAATTGCTATATGAAGAACTTTTAATAATGAAACTAGGGTCGACCAAAAGTACTTTCAGATGACAATATCATGACAGATGCGACGAAACACCTTTATGCAAGTATGGTAAAATAAGGGGTGGACAATATCCAGCAGTGGGTGAGTTCTGGCTGAATGATGATGATGATTCTATCTACCACTTCCTTATAACTAAATAGTATATGCACTACACACATCAAGTATACACAGCCAAAGCTTGCAAAATCCTGCGCTAAACAAACCTTTTCTAACATAGTAGCTGAAAGGAAATCACCAGCGATAAATCCGGTGGTTGTACAATGTTCATCGTCACCGGACGATCTACATGTCTTGCGCGCGTGGGTAACCACCCGTTACTTACAAGCTACCTACTAGATGCTATGTCCGATACTACGCTAGGATTACTGGCCAATACCTTGTAAACAAACCGAGGACAACAGTGAACAAAGAAAAGTAAATGATACATTAGGACTGAAGATTTCAGGAGAATTACAAACGAATCGCTACAATAGAGAATGCTAATATGAGCCAATTGGTATAGCCAAAAGGAATGTTAAGAATACTGTTATAAGTCTGAGCAAAGAAAGGAAATAAAAAGTAACCAAATTCCAGTGTTTAGTCTGGATGTGGATGTACTTAGATTCCCTGTAGCAAAATACTACCAGCAGGATCTATAAAGATCGCCAAGTCAACAAAAGCTTTTAATCCTTCCGATGACTTCATACAAAAACTATATTTACAAGACGCTCGTCACTATACTAACAGACAAGGATAAGTCAATTTTAATCTAATAGAAAAAGCAATTCAATTAAAACGATCGTAAATCGTATCGCATTAAATAAAGATTACAGTCAATCTCGATTCTTAACGCGTTCCTATATTCATAAATCATAATCACACGGTAAATATATGTTCTGATGATATTTATTTGCATAGAAAAACTATCAAATTGAAATCCGACGTTATAAAACTACAAAAATTTGTAAATACAAAAAGCATGATGCAGTGATATTTAATAACTTAGTATTTAAGTTGATTCTTTCTAAGTTGCTATCAACTTAGAAAGAATCAACTCGATAGTAACAAAAAATACGGTAAGAGAATACAAAGATGGCGAGGCCCGTTCCCACTACTGGCAAGAAGAAGCTCAAAATAGCGAGAAGAATTGGAGAAAGCCTTTGACCTGGAGTGGGACAGACCAGGACTACAAAAAAGAAACTACAATAATAATTAAAATAACAGCGATAAAATAAATAAAAAAGGTTGTTTAAGACACGGACGCATGTAGTGCGATGCATCTAAACGCGTAGATAATTGCACACACGTCGGGCACCGCATCGAACCAGGCGAAGGCGTTGCCGCGCCCGTAGAGAATCAGCGCTGAAACACTGCATCAACGCTAGATGCTAATGATAAAATGGGATATTAAAGAGAAAGGCTTGGACTTACATGATCCTCTCTGCTTATAACAAAGAACTTTTGTGAAACAAACCGTAATATACCCATTTAAGCAAATGTAAACAAAAACACTCGAAATATACTGATACAGATAAACAAGCATAACATTACAAGGGAGCAAAAAATCTGGATAGTCATAACCGCAGCCACTCAAAATACTCGTAAAAAAGTTAACTGTAGTACCCATAGAATACACAAAAAGTAATCGACGTTGGCGCGGTTACCGTCATGCGTTAAAGAGACGCTTGAACAAAACTTATTTCACAACCTGCTTTAATCCTTGGCAAATTGCCCTTCCAAGAAGCCTAGTCTCTCATTAGCCCGCAATAATTACAAGTCAAAATGAACCAGGAAAATAAACATCCGTCTCTGTCTCACACAGCGGTGGACTCTTATAGAAGAACGTGACAAAGCGATCTAGATAAACGTATCAGATGAGATCGAGATCAGAATGCGATTCAGATATTACTATTACAAACGTCTCATTATTTATTGCGAAATTTTCTGTTGTAAGTAACAAGTAGTGTTTATTAGTTCCATAATGAGTCTGAATTACGTAACATTTACCATGGTATGTTCCTTTTAGTCGTAAAATTGCGACAGTGTTGATATCATCTGTGGTTGAGATGCAACTGCGCTACCCCATTACAAAACCTAGAAACTGGACTTATAAAACTACGCAGATATTCAGCACTTTTTATTCAAACATTATTTTAAAGACATGTAGGGCTGAGTATGCTTCCTTGAGGAACCCATTAACATATTATCTTAAATAGATAACGGGTGCAGTAAAAACTTATCTCAGTTATTAAGATATATTATTATGAATATATTTAAATAGTTATTTATAGAAACAATCGTAAACAGACTAATAAATGTTAGACATTGGCGATGTTTACAGCCGATAAAGCAAAGTATTTATTAAAGCCAATGCAGTATCATTAAGTTTTCCTCCATTACACAATATACATCTACCAAATGAGTACAAGAATAAAACTATTTCGTAGGCTAACCAGTTCGAGTGATAGCTTTAAACAAATTTTACATTGTAGTAGGGTTTAATTTTAATATAAACTTTACAGCATCAGAAATGTGATACACGTTGTGTGATATTCAATTTAATTGCAGATATAATAATTAAGTACTTACATTTATATCACACTTGAGTCGTAGGCACTCATGCACGTCGAGGATACGGTATCTGAAACAAAGAAGAAATAAATAGGTTAGTTCACGCCATTTTTACTACATTAAAATCCATTAGCCGTAAGTTTCGACATGACAAAGGGTAAAAACGTTTAAATAAGTAAAAGTAATAATCTACACCAGCACGCGTAGCATGACCACTGTAGACAACGGAAGAATCGACAAAATGACAGATAGTCATTGTCTATCTGTCAATATGTGGATTCTTCCGTAGGCAAAACTCGTTTCTACAGTGGTCAATGTAGTCATGCTACGCGTGCTGACCGAAAGAAGAAAACTACAAAAAATAAAATCTATGACTCTAAATGTTACTACACAGTTATAAAATTAAACAAATAATAATTAAAAAGGTGAAATGTTATACCAATAGCTATGGTCCCCGATAGAGTTGAGATCAACAAACGCTTAAATAGTGTGTCGTCCAGATAAAAACTGATTACGCTCGATTATTTATGCACGTCCAGCGTCTTACTGGTGAACGGCCTACCGCGGTATCTGCACGTGGAGACGCGAATATAAAAAAGAAGTTTGAACTGTCGAAGTATTTTCTATTCTCTACCTTTAAAATAATATTTTAACATCAAGTAATAGAGCTTAGCATACTCTCCAACAAATTGTACATTTAATAATTGCTACAGAGAAGATGGGGCGATATCTTCATTACGAGCGCACAGAATCGATGCAACGATAATTACGGAGCCAGCAACCACCGAGACTAACATGAAATTAATTCCCGACCAAGGTTAGAGAAATAGGGCATCGCTTTACGTAGACAATATTATTAATGATGCTAATGATGAAACCGGTGCAGCGATGATGACACAAACAGACTACATAACACTTAAAACAAACGACGATACTGAACTTGAAAATGAAGATGTTTTATCATTCGAAAAGATAACAACCAATGTAAAAACGAACGCGTTTAACAACATCGTTAATCACGTAGCGCCACACAAAACCAAAGCTTATCGACTTTCTGTTACACATAAATTATTTGAGAATTCTTCAAAATTTAGGTGACTATGGGATTATTATAAAAACACGTCACAGTCTGAACGGTCCAAACGCGTTATCTTGGTTCTCAGAAACGAGATAAAAAATACTCGGTGACGAAAAGAACGCGACGCCAACGGAGCTAAGCGTATTTTTTTTAATGAGACCGAGTATGTCTACAGATCATTATTGTGTGCTGCTATTATTTCACATAATAATAAATTTTATACTTGGAATGTTTTACAAATTCGAGCTCCGATCCTTTTGTATGTAATGCTCCAACAAAACAATTTCACACAATTTCAGACAATAGTCTGAAATTGTTTTCAAACATGGTGGCTGACCTTGGAACAAAATGTCAAAGTTTTAAGGAAAATGACAGATTCAGAAATCCCCCGATTGTTTTGCAGCTATATACCAAAATTATTTAGCGAAAGTCGTGATACGAATGTGCACATTGTTCTACATTGTAGGAACAATGATATTTTGTAGAATCAACACGGATTATTGTGTAATTGCGAGCAATCGGGGCCCGGTAAAGTATCGATAGCTCAGAAAGTTCAGAAACAAATCACAGCAATTTCGTGAGGCATTATAACAACGTTTTTGTAAAATTACACGTTGCGCTGGATACGCAACGTGTGTTTATGGAAAGCATGAGGCCATCCATGTAATGTGCTGTATTTTAGAAGAAATGTGCCAATGCCTACGTCCGTAAAATATTTTTCGCTCGTTAAAATTCCAACGAATCAACATAACGTTTCGAATGATTAGTTTTATGTTAATTAAAACGTTAAGTACGTTTACATTAGAAAGTAAAATTATGTAAGTGAATAGTAAAAAGTACTAAATGTTGGACAGTGTACAGATATTCAATAGATCATTAGCAATAAATGAGACAATATTGTCAGTGAGCGCGTCGGCCGTGGCGCTCGTCTCACTATCGCTGTTGCCCAAGTCATTAATCATTCGTCAGTGGCGTCCGTACGGACATAAAACACTGAGATTACACTGGCCATAAACGTTACATCACACTGTTACATACACAGATAATTTGGATTGAAAATCATTTATTTCATTCGAACATACCTGCCAAAACGTCTGAGTTTAACGAACTGATCACGGTGAAGAACCTTATGATTTCTAGCTAGGTTTAAAATACAAAGATCGTTAGTATAAAACAATTGGAACAAAGCAAACAGTTATTACTAGGACGCAGAGCGGTCAACAATTTCACCGACTATTATAACATCCCGACACGCGACGATGATAAACTAAAATCGGAAACAACGGACAATGGGGCACTTTCGTATCTCACAAGACGCTCTAAAGACATTCCTCAGCATGACAACGTCGCAACATTCAAATATGAATAAAAAAATGTTTATTAACGAACGCATTCAATTGTGAATTCATAGCAGGCACTCGTGATGTCATTTAAGGCTTAATTTGATATCTTATCATGACCGAGACAAGGAAACCAATGAGCTTTCGATGAGGCCCTTGACTAAGCATTTATTATTATCCATATAATTATCCGTTTCATTTTGACCGTGTGATTCTGGATGAAACTAAACAGCTTGTGAGAAAATACTGGGCGAACAACTGAAGAATGAAGAAATAGCAAGCTTATTTTGTGAAATGTAAATGATCATATCTTGGTGACTCACGAAGTGCCTCACATTTCCGCGAAATTCAAACTTTCTGAATTTAAATAGCAAAACTCGAGAAAATAGCTAAACACGAGAATACCAAAGCAGTATGCGTTTTTTTAATTGGTAAAGAAATGCCAACAGACGATTGCTTATAAAATGGGTATAGGATAAAGCGTGAACGGAGTCTTTGAAAGCTCAATGTTGATACTGCAACTTGTGATGCTCTTGTACAGAATTTTCTATTCAGTTTTCTGCAGGTAAACGACGTTTCAATGACACCCAATGCGTTTAGTGGCATAACAAGCGACGTCGCACGTGCCCAACTAAGACCCCGCGAGTGGGTGGTGTGATCCTCCGATAACGCATCCAAGAAGAGGGCCGATTGATCGACCGATACTTTCCTACGCCGATTGATCCATGTTGTATTGAACCGTCACTGCTGAGATACAATCTTACCATCGTTAGAGTGGCTGTGAGGGTACAGCCTTTTACCAACATCACTTCTGTACGTGGGGAGCCGGCAACATTAGTTATTCAAATATGCGAACTCCGACTATCTGATAGTCGTTTCAACGGGGCTTTCAAGGTATTTTCTTCAATGATACTCGTGAAAAGACGAATAACAATGCAAGCACAATAACTCAAACATGAATAGATGGTATCCCTCAGGAGAAATATGAATATGAAAGAAAAACGTGAATATAGTGGGGTCAGATACGTTCAACAGAGACATTGATCATATTGTACATTTAAAAGCGCTATGCATATTCGTGATACACCAATAAAAATACGTGAAAAGTACGTGTGACGTAGCGGGAGGGTGTAAACCGTCGCAGGCGCATCCACGGTGAACTCGAATAAAGGCTCGTTACGCGCTCGCGCTCATGAATGATGGATGGCCGTGGCCGATCAGCCAACACGCGGCACACCAGCTCTCCAAAAGTTTTGCTCCCATCACTGTTCCTATCCCTTATTGTTTCACCAATAAGTCTCAAAGTTCCATGCATCATGAAATGGTCAAGTGTAATTTTGATGTCTGGTACGTATCCATGTGATTGACAAGTCCGTGCCGATGGTATCGGTCGTCATAAATAACACCGCCACCGCTAGTTAGTGCACATTCATTGCTTTATCGCCTTCGTGAGGCGACTGGGACAATATACTAGAACCATTCCAAGTGTTTTCGCTCACAGTGGTATTGTTCGTCGTGTCGTGGAGCTCCTTGAGTTATGATATGAGTTGAGCTACACGATACCTGACAAATGCTTGCACTGGCTGGACAGGTCCACTCAAATCTGTATGGTTCTTTCTTCAAAACACCATCTCAGACACTTATCTGCATAGTCCTCATGTGAGTTGGCCACGATTATGTCTGAACCTTAAAAGAGACTGTGACCTCTGAGTTTGTTTCAAAAAAACACCGGTGCATCCAGTTTAATAAAAAGACGACGTGTAGAAGTGTTTGTAAAAACCTATTTGCAAAAATGAACATCATTTCATCATTTCATTTCATCACAATGCCACAATTTTATAAAAAACGCGAGCACAGTAATTCCGAAAGAACACAGGTACGGCGCCTCATTTTTTGCACTCATTATGTTTAGGTATAGCATGCCACAACATGGGAACTCACGAAAAAGAAACAAATTTTATTATCTTGTCAAGATACCAACTCTATAAAAGTGGTAAGTAACACGACCACCGGCATTGATGTATTCCGCGAATAAAGAAAACGTTGCCAGATTATTTGTCATCTAATTGATATACCTACAAGCTTTTTGGCAACCGAAGGATCTTATTATAGTTTAGAAAACAACCGTATATAACGGCGATAAATATTTAAATATCATGACGGACGATGCTGTGAGAGGAACATTTCTTAGCGAATACATTACACGGGACAACGACAAGTTGAATAAATATTGCTGAGACAGTGAAAGTAACCAATAGATAGCTCTTCAGTACGCGTAACGTACAGCGATATAAATTCAATTACGACATTAATAAATAACATAATGGATTTGAAATATAAATTATGACATTAAAGAGAGTCAACAGGTTTACACGGATGGCATTTCCCCGTACAATATATTACGCGGGCACGTCGGACTGCGACCACCGTAGGGCCGGCGCAGACGCAACCGTTACTTCGTGTCCAATAAATTCAAGAACAAACGACAGCAATAAGGAACAGACCGTGTCCAGACATCCATCTCCTGTCAGCCGGTGCACAGACTTATAAAGAGCCGGCTCGATACGTCATACGTAAATAGCTAGCCGATAAATCAAATTCGGTAACAGTACGCATAGATCGAACGAATAAAATTAAAGGGACCACATTGTAAATACCATTTACATAATTCAAAACGAAGACTAGATAGATGGTTGAGTTGAGGAGACGAATGAATGAACTATTGATGTAAATTTTATTGAAGATCCAGACATGAAATCAATGTGTTAGCAATAAACTTGTCTAAAGATCTATAAAATTGGAATCATCGTTCATGTTATTGAATAATTGGATTTCAAAACATGGAATTGAACATATTTAACGTAATGGGAAGCTTCTGCAACTGTGGTGTAAGTTTATGATAATGTTATAGAACAACTTTTACAACCATAAATAACGTTTTATGATAGTTTTCCTTATTTAGTCCAGAGGTAGTTGACATCATCATCATCCGATGCTTTTCTGCTACCTGTTATGTGAGCCTCTTTAGTTATTTGCACTAAAAGAGATAAAACGAGATTTCTCATCTTTGTTTGTGTCATTCCATTTAATAAAACAACTTTGGCCGCTAAAACTAGGAAATTGCTTGTGAAAGCTCATTACCACTTATCATCATCATCATCATTTTCAGCCCAAAAGACGTCCACTGCTGAACATAGGCCTCCCCCAAGTCACATTGACATTTTGGGGGGTTTTGCCATAATCGCCACGTTTGCAGGCGGGTTGGCGATCGCAGTACGGTTGTTACAAAAAGCACAGAGAACGCTGCTGCCCATTCTCTGACAAGTCCCTTAGTCGCCTCTTACGACACCCACGGGAAGATATTGGATGGCGCTATTCTTTACGTCCGACACCATACAGAACTACCACTTATAATTGTTATGAATACTTATGAATCACAGATTTCAAATATAAGCAATCTAAAACAATCAAATTGTATGCAAATTCTGGTGTTTTCAAATACAAACTGTCCATTTCCTTCAAAACAATGGTTCAGAGTTATGATCAGAAATAATATCTTTAAATGGAAGATAACTGATGCGGCAGATGGCCTGGTCCGGATGTTAGTCATACACACACGTACGAAACTTTACATTGATAGTAGTGCGAATGAAGCTCTCAATAATTACAATTGAAGACTTCCCGTCGGTCGACTCAACTCATTAATTGGTTAAATCAAACACTACATTTCATATAAATCGAATCATATTTTAATTACAGCATGAATGGTACGTTCCTCAGTAAAGTTGACGTGATCAGAGATTTATAAGTCCTTCTTGATCGCAAATTAACACTTATTCCACACATAGTCAACATTATTAAAAAAGCTTCGAAAACACTCTGTTTTGTATTGCGCAATGCTAAATGTTTTCGTAAGCCTAAAACAAAGATTTATCTTTTTAACTGTCTCGTTCGTACTGTATTGGAATACTGCGCGGTTATATGGCGTCCCCATTATGCAACGCATAGTCTTAGGTTAGAGAGGATCCAGAAAAGATTTTTATACCATCTTGCCTATTCTGCGGGATTAGGCAAAATAATACGGAGCTACGCAAAACGTCTTCAAAAATTTAACATGACTTCACTCGAAAGACGAAGAGATAGCATAGATTTAATTTTTCTTTTTTAAAATACTGCAGAGTAAAATAGACTGCCCCCAGCTGTTAATTTTTTTTTTTTATTATGAGCCTATATTTTCCTTCCACTTTTCGCGATCTAGTGCGATTGTAGGCCAATCCTTAGAGAACGAGTCCAACTCGTCCCGCCATCTCCTTCTGGGCCTGCCGCGTTGTCGTTTCTTGCTCTCTGGAATCCATTGAGTGGTTATTTTTGCCCATTGCATCTCCGACATGCGGCAGATGTGACCAGCCCAGTTCCACTTCAATCTAGCAGCTGTAAAGCCAGCATCCGATATTTGGGTTTTAGAGCGAAGTATGGAGTTTCTGATGCGGTCCGTAAGTTTGACACCCAGTATACTTCGCTCCATAGCTCGTTGGCAGACTCCAAGTGTGGACTTCTGACGGTTTGTAAGCGACCATGTTTGTGCTCCATAGGTGAGGGTGGGGAGAATGCACTTGTCCATGAGCTTTCGTTTCAGTGAAAGAGGGAGAGATCCCTTCATTAAATGTTTCATCGACCAGTAGCTCTTCCAGGCATTTTCGGTACGTCGAGCAACTTCTTTATCTTGTCTTGCCTGGAAAGAGACTATCTGGCCGAGGTATATGTATTCATGGAGATCCCTTCATTAAATGTTTCATCGACCAGTAGCTCTTCCAGGCATTTTCGGTACGTCGAGCAACTTCTTTATCTTGTCTTGCCTGGAAAGAGACTATCTGGCCGCGGTATATGTATTCATGGACATTTAAGTAAATTAAATTTTAACTTACCTCACAACTATCCGCGTCACCCTATAAAACTATTACGTCCCCCATTCCGCAAAACTGTATCAGGATCCAACTCCCCCATCCCCAGAATTTGCAGGCTTCTTAACAATTGCGATATTTTTTCCACAACACTTAAAAAATTCAAGCGCCAAGTCCATCAAAAGTAACCACCATGCTGACTTTTTTTCTTTTGTCATCTTTGTATGTACTATGTATCTAAAGCCCCACTGTTGTTGAATGTATTATTTCTGCACTTTTAAATGTTTTTTTCAATTTTATTGTATATTTGTTTTTTTTTGCATGCTGTGTCTATCGCATCATATTGTACACTATGCTTGTAAAATATTTCTTGTATTATTAGAATAAACAGTGTAACAATTGTAGATAGGCCAATAAATAAATAAATAATAATGAGTTTAGGTAAGCTTGTACTCTTATACTCTTATTCTTTATTGCACACATAAAATTAAAAGATATACACACAAATAATATATAGCTAAAGAAGCAATAATAGCTTGTAATTAAAGAAGCTTAGATATCTGACGTCAAGAATCACGACAGAAAAATAGAAGAAAACCAAGAAAACGATAGATAGATTGTGTGAAAGGCGGAAAAAGAGAATTAAGAACAAAGGGAATAAATCTATTCTAAGGAAATAATAGATAATCAAATAATAGACATATATGGTAGGAGACATGCAGTTCCGACGCAAAATAAGTTAAAACACGAGGATTAATTGATGATTTATGTTAAGGCTGATAGTTCAAAACTCCAACAAAATCCGTCATCCATCATCAAAAACAAATGACTGCACACACTTCGCATTACATTCAAGCCTTAGGCGAAACTAGGGCTATAAAAGCAGAAAATAGTATAGAATCAGTAACACATTAAGACGGTTGAGCCAGCGAATCTGAGATCGATGCCAAAGATCCAAACGTATAGAGTCACGTCAGGGCTATTAGTAAAACAGTTAAGGACTTGAAGACATGCGAGGCACACGCGAAGTACAAATGGAACAACGTTTTAATAAAGATTAGGTAAATAGTATTGAGAGTTGTGTTAATTGCTTCCTTATTTGTCTTAAATGAGGAGGATGCTCAATAGCTAGGGTTCCGTTTTTTCATTCGGATGTATGGAACCCTAAAATGATTGTTATAATGTCTTCCGTGCGTGGGACAGGATTACCAATATTTTTGAAGCGTAGGAAATAAGTAAGATTACAAAATGGAAGGCAATTTTTTTGACATAAATAGAAAGAATTTTAAAAGTCAAGCTACGCAACTAACACATAACTTTAAGCCTTTTGTAACACCTTTTTAACATTGTGAGTGGAACGCAAATAAAATGAATATGAATAAACTGAAACCGAAGCAAGATTCCTAACGATTTTTCTGTTCCAAATTGTGTTTGATTTTGGAAATCATTTTTACCTAAACAAAAATGCAAATATCACAATCATCAACTATGTCTCCGAAACCAGAAACACAGACAGATACATTTAAAATTATCAATCCAAACTACACAAAGAAGATACGAATCAAAATAACCAAGGTCACAGTAGAGTCTCACATCGCACCAATAACTTAACCCCCCGCGTTCCGAGTCAAGAGGTGCACATTATTGCCTATTAGCGATCATAAAACTCAAGAGTGCACGCGCCGGCCCAGAGGTTACTCCTACGCACGACACACGACAAAACGCCACTGATGTAGTCCAATTCATGCTTTAGGTATTTGTTTATGACACGTTTTGTTAGTTTGTTCGTTGTTGTCGAATAAAAACAAATATTTCTTTTTCTTTTACTTTAGATATGAAAGAACAGGGTTGACTTTTTAGTCCTTTAAATCAGTTCCGATGTGTATTTGGTATTTTGGTTAGGATCGAAAGCTTCTCATAAGAGTTTCTACTGAGCCAAAGCGGAACTCCTTCGGGTTATAGAAGAATCTAATGATCAAAAATATGGTTACGTTCTGGTCTTTCGAAACACTTTTGTTTTATTTTTGGTCGTAAGACCCTAAAAACTGTGTCCCAAACTTTTCTCTACTTTGATTCTCAAATCTCATCATTTACTTGCCCTTTGCCCTTGCCCAATTCATTTGGGATCTGGGCAGCATGTCTTCTTTTTCCAGACTTCTGTATTACTCGTGATCTCAGACACCTCCTTCCTTCTTTGATTCTCAATCTAATGATCAGAAATACTACGTTTAAATTCTCGTACATTGAACACTTCTATTCTGTTATTGGTTTCAAATCCTGAAAATTATGTACCAAGTTTTTCTCTACCACTACTCAATTGTGCTCAAGAGATAAATAAAACCTGATTCAGATTCATCCGTCCGTCTTAGCCTACTACCGTCAGTGATGAACGGCAGACATGCAAAAAATATATTTCTACCTGCCTTATAAGGAACAGAACACTCTTCAATGATTACTATATTATACAGTGCAGACATATACGGAAACTTTTACCTTTCAGCGCTAGTTGCAAGTGTTACTGTGTTGCGACTAGACGATGTCTATGACAATTTAACACTGTTTATATGTGAATTTGCTTATTTATCTCTAGTTTTTTCAAGCCATATGTGGCTTGGAACTGTTTTACTGCACTCGTTATACGCAAAGGCTAAGAGAAAGTCAAATACTTGAGTAATTTAGAAAGAAGACGTTACGCAGAGGAAATCAGTTGTCAGTTGGCTATTAGAATTGTTAGTCTATAATTTTCACACTGCTGGGACGCAGCACAGGCCTCCTCTTAGTGAGAACCTGTCATCAACCACGCGGGCCCAGTGCGGTTTGGTGATATGTGAGATATCATAGGAACATTAAATTCTAGAACATACCGGTTCCTCACAACGTTTTCCTTTACCGTTTTGAGAGCAGTGGTAGCTATTAATTGGCTATTACTGATCATAAAATAAAGTATTAGCTACTAGTAACTTTACGATAAGTAATTCTGGAGTATTACCTATCGAATAAAACGGTGGAAGATGCGCGGCGACTGTGCGCCTACGCAAGCCTTTATACGATGTCACTGATATTCTTTATTACGACGTATATTAATAAACCGTTTGTAAGATTTAATTAAAGTACCTTCGTGTTGATTTAATAAACGGTTGTTATTATAAACTTGACATCATATTATAGTTCATAAACGAGGCTTTTTTTAATCTTTTCTGACTTCATTATTCCCCTACCCTTATCCCAATTAAGGATGAGGTTGGAGCAGCACGTCTTCGCCTCATTCTCAAGCCAAGGGTCGTACCCCACAGGGGGTGCCTTTAGCATGTAGTCGCTGAGTAGTTTTGCCCAGGCTGGAGGCCGCACCCACAGGATATTCCGGTTAAGCAGACGACAACGTCCTAGGTTGATCAGCGAGATGCCATTCATAAAAAAAGAACGTCTTCTTCCATACTTTTCTATTGGTAGTCATCTCGGCTATCATCACCTTACTAGTCAAATCATCTATAACAGTCCATCCATCGTTTTTGTGGTCTTCCCCTAAGAATAACCTACTTGTGTTTAAAATACCTATAATATCAGTTATGTTAGAAACGTGTTATTTTGGCAGACAGTTATGTAGGTTCATCATATAATTTTTTCTACAAAATTGCATTATTGTTTATGTCTATGAGCCTGTCGTGAAAACATTAGTTTTAGAAAAGCTAGAGCGCCGTGACAGCTTCATATTAACAAATTATCATAAATGTTAATTTATACAATATGCAAACCAAATATGATTATATTCCAATAACCTAAATTTCAACAATATTAATCATAGAAAACGAATTAACGATCCAAATCAAATAAAACCCAATATAGAATCGATTTACGAAAGACTCAAAAATTTGTCCAAGCATCCTATTAGCATTAATGTCTGCTTCCGAATTTCTTTATAAGCTTTTACAAGTTTTGTAGCGGTTCTAGGATTGTTTTGGGCATTTGCTGTACTGTTAACGACATCTGGCGCCATCCCACTGCTGGGCAAAGGCAGCTTTCCAAGACTTCCAGTTTGTGGGCAACTGGTCGTTAATTTTGTCCAGCGTGTCCCGCTATCCTCTACGAGGTCATTTCTATTTCATTCGCCATGTTATTGTATAATAAACAATGATGTATTCTGGCGCCGTACGTCGTTGTCATAGTTTCCACAGATATCTTTTGGGACATCGTCAAGATATTACACACGTAATGATTACCTTCATACAAAGTTAATATGTGTACTTAGGTTGGTCGTACGTAGGATACTTTCATCATTGTCTGTCCTATTTCATTGAAGTGTTGTAGTATTTTATTGATGATAGAATTTTAAACTGTCTCTACACACCTTACAAGTATGCAGTATTTAGTGGTTTGAGGGGTAATATAGTCGCATCCTCAAACGGAGTTTGAAATCTTCAAGGTGTCACGAAATAGAGGCGTGAAAGTATTTCTTGAAAACTGAAAAGGCGGTATTTGGCGCGTGCGTATAAGACTGAAACTCCGCCCACATCGAAGCAACAAGTAAAAACTTCAGCACTTCGAGTTCCATTATGAAATTCTTCAACATATTAAACGTTATCATCAATAACACTCTACGCTTCATAAGCAACGTTATCGGTGTCTTTAAAAAGTCCACACAATTTGTTTCTGTTAACATTATCAAAATAAACTTAAATTAAAACACACGTCCATTATCGGGCTGCCTCCAAAGATAAGTTCACGAAAATAAATTATTATGTTAGCGCAAAATACAAAACAGACCAAAAAACACAATCACAACGAATGAAAAAAAGTTCAAAAACTGCCAAAAACTTACAATAATTTCTTCTGGAATAATTGATCTTCAGAGCCGTGACGTGCTGAACAAAAAGTAAACGCAAACACCCAAAAGTTATTCACACAGCACTCAGTTCATAAACACAGTACGTAAAAACATGAGACATGCGATAAAAGCGTCAAGCGTGCGCACCCGATGACGTCTCAACGTGGAATGGTATCTTGATGATGGTGAAGCGAAAGACCGGGGTGCGGTGAGGGGTGCGGGAGCCGAGGCGGGGTGGGCGTGGCTTCGCAGGTGTATCAAGTCGAACCATGATATATGCGCATGTTAACACTTGGATACGAACACGCCTCACTGTCACGTACAAAACCGAATTGTCGGAGCAATGTTTAATTATTTGTTCGAAGGCGAAAGTGTAATACACGACGATTCATTAATAATACAAGTCTTGAGTCTTCTTGACAGTTTCGGTTTTAAGTGCCCGGTGTCAAGCGAGGCTGACACTTCGATGGCAGTCGAGATAATAATGTCTTAAAGATAAACCAATAGAGATTAAATTATTTCATCTTGTTTTTAATTGCTGTTGTTATCTGTGCCGTTATTGTTATTACTGAGGATACAATGACGGACCCATTTGTTTATTATCAAACGTTTATTTTTAAACAGCAATTAATTTAATTTTGGTTTTAGAAGTTTTCACCAACCATACTCATCTGCCTGGACTTTTCACGAGTATGTTGGAGTCGGCTTCCAGTCTTAACCAGGTGCAGCTGAATACCAGTATTTTACATGGAGCGACTGCCTCTCTGACCGCCACTCCTCCCCCACCATACCCCACATGCCAGCCCCTCCATACCCCGTGGTAAGACTGGTTGTCAGTCACCATATCACTATCGATATTGCCAAATCAAAATACGGATCCTAGACAGGTGTCGATTCTAGATAACCCCAGAAAGATTCCGCGATACACAAAAACGCAGAACTCCTTATACCACATGTTTATTTATAAATCCACTGCACCTATAAACTGCAACCCAATTATAAGTAACCTTCAAGCACAGAATAAATATGCTTCAAGTGCGATTTCTTTGAGCCGCGGAGTCGCTCGTGTAAACACCAAGTAGGCATTAGCGGCCCGCAATTGCAAACCAGTGGTGAACTATAACTCTTGTTGACGTCTTAATAACAAGCATCCCTTCCGTCAGTACCGTCTGAGATTTATCGCCATTCCCCCGACCGGGTTAACTCACAAAACCCCTATCACATACGCTATAAAGCTCAAAATCCTCTGCAGCAATCCACAAAATAATTATGAATCTGTTTTAACATCTGTAATACAATCATTTTAGAAATTAGCGCTCAATTTAGAAACTTAATTAAAGATGCCATAACCAGTAATTACCCGATTTTGAATTATTTTAATTGGTTCCCTTTAACAGGTGGTTGTGGGAGTCTTGTCTGCGCATTATAAACACCAAGTTGCCTTTTACAAATTTTGTACTACGCCATTTTTTTGTGTAACAGGTACAATCCCGATCATTATTTGCCTAGCCTTTTCCTTACTTATGTTGGGGTCGGCTTCCAGTCAAATCAGATGCAGCTGAGTTCCAGAATTTTACATGGAGCGACTGCCTATTTGACCTCCATAACCCAGTTAGTATTGGGTAGTAGAACCCCTTGTTAAGACCGGTTGTCAGAGTTTTAGGCCACTGACTTCCTGTAAAGATTGCAAAGATCTACAAATGACAGCCTGGACCAACGGCTTACATGCTTTCCGAGGTACGGAAGAAACTCAGTATGTATTGGGTGCTCACTCATTCGTTGACCAACCTAGGCGAGCGCAACAAAACCTGAAGATCGCCACGAGCTCCTCATATCGAAGTGGAAATATCTAGAAGGAAATGAAGCTCATCAAATCGGGGAAGAAACTGACTAGTCCAACGTCCCGGTTTTCAGTAAAAATGAAAGGTTTACTGCTAACGGAAATGTATACTTTATAGATGACATAATTATCGAAAGCCGAAGAGAAGACTATAAAATGCAAGAAAAGGAAAGTTGCGGGACTGCTTCAATTCCTGTTTAACTGCCAGGAATCAAAGTGGGCGAAATGCGGAGGTAGATACAGTAACTGCAGAATTCAGTTGACAACTAAAATTGATTCTACAGCTTTGATCTATTGATTGCAGCATGAGTTTCTGAGTTTGATCTCGAGTCGAGCTAAGTGTTATAGGATTTTTCCATCTTGGATGCAGCCCCTCTATATCATGGGACTTAAAAACAACTAGCAAAATGTAAATACATATCCGCCTAACCCTACTGAGGTTAAAGACCTGATGTTTTGAAGATATAGGCCTCCGTCAAAAACTTTAGTACTGCAGCTACACGTCAACAGGCGCGAAGTACAATTGCGAACTCGTTCGAGCCCCGCTTAATTAACTCATAACTCAAACTCGCACTTATCACGAGCTATATCGAGCAATCGCCCACAGTACGCTCCAAGCGAAAAATCGATAAATAATCGCACACAATCGATATGCCAAACTTATGATTACTATGTTGGTAATATTTTAGTAATGTTAGGAACAGGTGAAGTTATGGAAAAATAACAAACTATTGATTGTACTTAAGACCCGGTTTCAGAATTGAGTATTTGCAGTTGAGGACTAGTTAAACTCTACTTTAGCATCAATTTATCAATTTCAAAGGTAAAACAATAAATATCTATAGGTAGAGCTGTTTCTGATGAGACGAGTAATTAATAAATTGACGTAAAGTATGGAAGACGAAGACATGCTGCACCGACCCCACATGAATTGGGATAAGGGCAAGAGAATGATGATGATGACAGCTAATGTGACAGATTCTCGACAGTTAGAAATTTTTAACTATAAACTTATTTACTTAGTATACAAATTACTTAACAAGAAGCTCTGACTACCTTTGACAAAAAGTGCATAAGATTCGTTTTCTCAACAAGCAACTCAATCACAGATAGCATAAAGTTCAAATTCTTTCGCAACCTACGTGACCTCGTGGTCACGTGTCCTGATGCGAATTTAACATTTTGTACCCATCACAAAAGTGCACAACGCCGCTAAAGAAGTTTTCACTTAAAAAAACATAAAGTACACATCTAACAATCAATAAAGAAAAGAGTTCTAAAGACAACAGACTCCATAATATAACTAATCAACGTTGTGTTCGTAACACTAGAATCTGAAGTTTACAATCAAGAGAGAAACAGATGTAGATAAGATGTTGGGACTTGGGTGATATTTTTAAGCAGCAGTTATTTGATTAGGGTTACAAAAAGATACATCATATTGCACTTTCTTTTCAAATAACGAACTTAGAACTTGAAAAGCAGTAATGGATACTGTTTACCAAAACACAATAAACAATCTAACAATACATTCTTGACTCAAAATACAAACACAAACTCAGTCCTATTTAAAACATAAACGACAATTATATACATACTAAACATACATTATAATCACACATAGGCAATCGTGAAAGGTTGCACGTAAATAATCAACTGATCCGGTGATTTAAATACCAAACAATGGTACATACAGGCATTAAATCTTGCAGTTTCGCAATAAAGCCAAAGAAGCCTGAGACAATACCGGCCTAAACAATGTAAACTATATTGACATTTGGAAAATAATATTTATTTAAGAACAAACTAACGAATACAGCTACAGTAACATTGGTGTAATTCTAACAATTTTGTAAATTACAAATGATGAGAACTGGAATTTTCGTAATAATCTTTTGTGCGCAAGTAGCTACTTATACAAGATTACTCGTTACAAGAATCCTATAGATGCAGCCAGCAGCCACATAAACATATTGCATCACAGCATTTAAGAATGCCAATAAAAATAACTTACGTTCACCAAACTGCAAATTATACAATCAATAAATCACTTTGATATGTACAAATTAACGCCAAAGATTTCACTTCGATTATTAATTATTTCGTTTTCACTGTGATTATTGCTATTAATAGTTATTTACATGTAAACGTCGCACGCGCAGATAGATGGTAATGACCGGCTGCGCCAACGCACCGCGCAGGTGCAATAACAGTGTGGAGGCGAGGCGTGCCACTGCGTTGATTGATAGCACCAAAATTTTATCCTCCATTGAACGTCACAACAAAAATAATGGCCCTGCCCTACTTACAAGTTTATTTTCATATTGAACATCGTGAAATATCTTTTTCTATTATTGAATTAGACTCTAAACAACGAACAGATGTTTGAAAAATCTATCTCCAAGTTTGGTGTCGTGTACAAATTATTTTAAAGTACGGTGAAATAAATCAAATCCAATAGCTTTATTATTAAGTTAATCAGCTTACACGCGCATACCTTTTTCCCATATTTCTCTTTCGAATACAATATGAAAACAATTTTATTAGATAGTTTGCTCGACACCCAGTCGGCTCTCAAGAAGATATGAAGATAAGCATCGCATAACTATTATGGATTTCTTAACTTTCCAGCTTCATCTGCGTCTATATGGCACACAATTACATCGGCATAATATATTGAAATGAAAGCGCGTGCGCCCATTCGCAGTGAGAGACCGGCCATACTCCGCCGTACCCAGAAGTAGTATCACGCAACGCCGTTTATAATTCAACAACAATAAACAGATAGTTAATTGCGATGCTGTCACGGGCGCAGTATATGGTAATGAGGCGTAGGGATCGCGGCTGCATGGACAATATCTCTTGACGGTGAAAGGTAAGACGGCGTCGGCGCAAATGTGAACAGTAGGCGTGGAGACGTAAGGGATGGTAAAGCGCTAGATGAGAGAAACGCTGTTTTTATATTTGAACCTAATTTATTTGACGTGATTTAAATAATCTAAATATAAAGGAAAAAGAACAAGAGTGAGGGTCATTTTGAAAACGTATGCAAGGAGGAGAGTTTGACAAAAGTTCCATAATTATGGTGATAAGTGTAGACATAATCAACGATCAAGGAAATTTATCGGAATGTTAGTTAATTTCAAAGCGTACCTCATTTTACCTTAGAAAATAGAAAGCCACATGAAAACATTACTCTCGCCGAAATCTATCAACTTGAACCACACAAGCGTGGTGTTTGCTTAGCCCATGGCCCGTGTCGGTGAGATAGGTGGTGTACATGCGCTTTCAGGTACGCCCGCCACAATCTGAGTAGCTGACACCAATAGGTTTTTATCAGCACCCATCGGGGTTATGAGAAAGTTATCGAGCGAAGCTGCAGTTGGTATTAGGGCTACAGGATCCACTTGGCGTGCATGGGCGCGCTCCGATCTTTACGACGCGTGTGCAAATTAAAGACACCAAGGTTTTTTTATGTTGCGAGGATTTTAGAAGACGTAGAAAATATTTTAACAAATGTCTATCTGGATGAGGAAATTTAGATAGAGATGATGTTAAATATTTTCTAGACAGTTATATAGAGAAACATTACCGGTATGCAGACATTGGTACGAATGAAACAAGGAATATAGTCAGAACTCATAGACATAACTATTATACCATTTGTTAATCATTCGTCAATTATAATTATTTATTTATTTAAACTTCACGTACATTTGTGGTACATAGGCGGACTTAATGCCACAGGGCATTCTCTACCAGTCAACCTTTGGGTCAAATAGGACAGCATTGTGGTGGAGTACAAAAAAAAATAAGAAAAATACCTTTCTTAACATAAACTGATATACATAAATAGGTAAATAAGTATGCAATCACAATAGGAATATCGGAAAGGAATTGACTCCGAT
The DNA here is from genome assembly GCA_949152445.1 of Cerastis rubricosa. Classification (NCBI taxonomy): domain Eukaryota; kingdom Metazoa; phylum Arthropoda; class Insecta; order Lepidoptera; family Noctuidae; genus Cerastis; species Cerastis rubricosa. The sequence continues at coordinate 6,137,399 of OX424542.1, read as the reverse complement.
AGTGGAGCAGCTGAGATATTATTTATTAGAAAATAAACTATAAGTGGTCGTAAATATAACACGTAGCAAAAAGACAATATATTGATAACAATATAATGAGACAATGTATTAAACTTTGATATATTGGATAAAACTAGCCAGGAAGAAGTAAATCAAACTTAAGTACACCATAAAATCACTAATAACGCCCTATCTAGTCATCTCAGTAATAGTAGCTTCAATGCAGACAATTACTTGTTGCATGATTAATTATTTCCTTATTTACTTTGAGAACAAAAACAAGCTCAAACGTGAATTAGATGAGTTGGACGACTAACAACTGGTTGAAGACAAATTAAATGTTAACTTAATTGACGCATGCAAAGTTTATCTGAGACTGTTTAGTCACTAAGGGATCTTCAAGATTGTAATCGGCTGTTCAATTGAGTTTACATATAATCTTATTTCATTACTTTGTACTTTACCTTGGAATATTTAAGATACTTATTTAATGAATGAAGAAAGCCGATACCGAGACGCATTTTCCGAAAATTCAAGTAGGTAGTTCTAACGCTTACTGAGTAGATGCCAACATTTATTATTCATGTTCCATGTTCCAAACCAACAACATCAAAAAGCTTTCAGGATTTCTAAATAATTATACGTCCACCGTGAAAACATTCCGTATCCACATCAAGTGTTTTCAAGCCGCAAAACATAGCGCTGCAAAGTCGTTTTCATTCCCAAGCTTTTACAACCGAATGAATTTTCTATATAGACCGGCTTTCTTGAAACGAGGACGGGCCTAACGATCTAAAATCACAGTGTTGAGCTTCAGCGACATTTACAGAACATTATGTAGGTAACACATAGTGTTGTGCACGGAATCTAGTAACGAGTAAACGAATAAAATTACGATCTAATTATACAAATGCCGGTTGAGATCGCGTTGTAAATGTCATTTCACACTTACACAGGCCGGGGCGGTTCGGTTCTCACGATATGGTTGGTTTAGTCAGTTTCCGCGATTAGTCGAGTAACCACGGACAACGATATAGAGCTAATTTTACGAGTACTGCTTGTGTAAGCTGGCTCTAATGAGCAGACATTGTGGTAAGTGCGGCCCGTGTAGACGTGGTCGAGTACTTGAGCTTTATCTATTGATTTCTTTTTATTTTCGCTAGTTGTTTGAATAAATACAAAGGCTTTTTCTTTCTAATATTAGCTGGAGGGTTATTTTGGCAAAAGTTATAGAAATTGGTAACAAAAAGTTATCGGAATGTGCTTTACAAGAAGCTTTAATAATTAAATCTTCTTACGGTTTCGTTATTGTATAGCTAAGTATGATTATTGTATAACAGAATCTATGAACTGGTTGTCCGCTACTATGGACACTTGCAACGCAATTTTGATTTTCGTCGAATGAAGTATAAATGCGTGCCAATTGTCTTTTATCCTCAGAATTCAATAAAACTATTAACTGATATTTCCCACGCGATGAAGGAAAAATCGCACGACAAGTACCATACAATGTAACTTTTCGTAGAAACTGCGCAAACGCTCCAAGCAATTTTACTTGCTACCATTTGCGAGTTCTACTTATACCCTAAGGGAACTACTAGCTACAAAGTACCAACACGCACGATATAGGACATATTTAGCTACGATCGATAAGCAAAGTCTCAGTTACAGGGAGTCGTGTAAAGGTCAACGCATACACGAATGCCGTGTGTAAAATAATTCGTTTTCGAAATCGGAGTGGAAACAAGAATCGCTGCGAAGGCGAACAACTGGATCCTGGCAGTTGTGATAAGTAGGATTTATGTTGGAAACAGCGTTGGTCGTGTTGTATTATCAAATTTATCAATAACATAAAGTAGAGTAAGCTGATCTGCTAGGATCTGGTTTGCTACTTACAGTACATTTGAATCAGGTCGTCATTGCTATGTAAAACCGTCAACTTAAAACCGTGGGAACACCTGAAGGATATCAGCAAGTAGGACTGTTTTTCTATAAAGTGGAAAAAAGACCAACCGCTGCTGCCTTATCTTAAGTATCGAGGAATATTCAAGATAGGATATATAAATACAGTTTAAATTATTATAAGGGATTGCAAAAAATGGACCTACCAAGCAAAAACTCCAGAAATGGATTATTTGGACGACATGTCAAGATTTCCTAATTTGTCTTTCTTTAGTAGTTACCAGACATACTTCAGGGGTTGTCAGTAGGAGAAAATTAAAGTTTTTTTTTACAGTAATGTTCAAACTGATGCATCTGAGAAAGCCGAAGAAAAATATTGCAAGTGTTTTTAAATTTTAAATTAGGTCTGTGAGAATGGAGTAAATCATATCTTTTTTAAGACACAAGTAATAGTCGATAAATTGTAGCAAAAAGAGTAATTCCGCCTCTACTTTATGGAGAATCACAAACAACACTGGTTTCGCACATATTTACCTGCTTCAAGCGCTATCTGACGATGTCGCAAGCGAAAGTCGCTAGTATGCCCTTAAGGTGGAAGAGACAGGGTGGCCCGCGAAATTCAAATTTTCTTACGTTTTTTGCAATTTGCCGATCAGTGACAAGTTACGTTGAATAAAATATGATACGCGGCCGTAAAACATACGTATTTACTTGTAGTCATTAAAATCATGAATACAATCTTTTTAAGTTCATTTAATCTGAAAAAAGAATGTCTATTTCATGAAAAGTCATTCTATGGAGTTAAATGAACTCAAAAGGGGTGTATTGATGACTTTAATGCCAATGACAGTAAAGCCATATTAGTTACGGCCGCGTTTTGTATTTTACTAGCTGTTCCGCGCAACTTCGTCTTCGTCACATTTTCTCCGTTTTCGCAACATTTTTCATTGCTGCTCCGCTCCTATTGGTCGTGGTGTGACGATATATAGCCTATAGCCTTCCTCGATAAATGGGCTATCTAACACTAAAAGGATTTTTCAAACCAGTTGTTCCTGAGGTTAGCGCGTTCAGCCAAAAAAAACTCTTCAGCTTTATTATTAGTAGAAAGATTCAACATAAAACTGACACTGACCAGCAAATTGCAAAAAACGGGAGAAAAAATTAATTTCCTGGGCACCCTGTCGCTTCCACCTTAAACGTTTTGTAAAGAGTTATTAATATGGTCGGCTAGGTGTGGTGTTAGGCTGAATGTGAAGCTTGAAAGATTTAATGCCGAGATTGAATGTTCAGTCCGGTAAAACTGATTAGATTTTGCATACGTTTCTATAACTTACGAAAGAACTTTCAAAATGGCTTGCTGCACAAGTTATGTTTTTATTTGACACCGAAATAATTTGTGGTAATCTGACTTATAATTTCCTCTCAGAATTTGAAATTTTCCATCTTAAAGAAAATAATATGGATCCACTCCTAGCAAACAAAATAGTGACGATCGTATCGCATAGAAATCAATGTGACAAGCGTACAAAAATATTTTATTTATATTTGTACTGAAAACATTCATGAGATAAGGATAAAAGCAAACCGTCGTTACAGGACTGAACAGACTCTTCTACCATTTTATTACATCGATACTCCAAGATGAGTATTGCGTATATCGTAGACGCAAACGATTATAGGCACACGCTTCAAAACGAATGTTATTATGCATCGAACATTTCAATACAAATTATCGTTGAAAACGCAGCGAACAAAAAGCATGAGGCATCCAATTTCACGGGCACTAAATAAAATTAGCATCAACTTGACAGAATAACAAAGCGGTCTCAATAATTCGCACAGAACGAGCAAAGCGAACGTACAGACACACCCCATTAATCACAACACACCCAATATACTTATGCTCAATAATTTAATCAAAGTATAAATTACATAAGCACAGAATTCAATTCAGCTAATATGCAATAATTGCTATAACCATCGGTGCTCGGAGGCCAACGTGCAATCAAGAAAGAATGGCGCGTTAACATTTCTCTTAGAACGCAATTACAATTCAATTTTCTGTGAAGTACGAACCGGGGTAATAAGAAGGCTATCGGCACAGTTAAGAAGAATAATAGTTGTGCCTGAAAGGTGCGCGATTAAATCGGAGACGATTGTTGTCGCGTTGTCAGCCTTACTGCAGAGTTATGATCAATTACGAATGACATTGCAGTGGCCAAGTTTACGAGTTACCATCAAGGAGACTGCCTAATCAAATTCGTCCATCGTAGCAGCAAAGTAAACAAGCTTGAAATTGCAAGATGAACGTAACGGGACGTGGTCGTTCTGTTCGCGTCGCGTCCGCTTGCGTCGAAGATAAGATTCGCGGAGTCCGAGTCGCGCCTATTGAGGGTCGTTACGAAACGCTGGCGCGAGATGATCGATAATAATGGTAATTTTGCTTGGAACACGTGTAGCATCGCTCGTTCGTCGGCGCGATCGCGATCGCTGCATACCTACCTTATTAGGACGTGCTAAGGGTAGACTAGATGAGAGAATTGGCCTGCAAACTGTTGCTATCGCTTGAGAATTTATAACGCATCATTTACACGACACCAAAGAGTGCTGCGATAAAAAATAGGGTGAGAAAAAAAGTGAAATCATAATCCAACACCAAAAAAATCCACTTTGTAATATAGGAGGTATTCCTCAATTCCGTGTAAAAGTTATCTGATCCAATTAAAATAAACAAACACAGAATTACGCTAACAGAGATGCAAGCCACCCGGCGTTTTGTGTTAGGCATTGAGATATGGAAACGGCTCGCGTCACAGATACCCATTGAGAAGACGACACAAGAGGCTTTGCCGAGCAAACTGTGTGTATTTATGGGACGTCCAGCCTTCCCGGAGACCCATAAAGGCAACACAATATCACAATACGGGCATAGATTTATGCTCGGGCGCATCGCGTTCTCGCACGCGGAAATCCCATAGTTATTTACCGGTTGCGAGTTAAGTGCGGCAGATTTATCGGTGGTGCGCTCGCGCCGGCCGGCCGACGATCTCGTTTCCGTGCGTCCCGTCCGCGTCCGCGCAAGTGCACTATGATAAATACCGCCCTGCTCTATGATACCACTATATCACGGCTTAAGGGAAATTTAAGCGCACTCAGCATAATTGCGGCAGAGGGATTGCGTGTAATTGTGGTGCACCAAGGTTACTGGGCCTGCCATCGTTATGATCTGCGTAGCGTCCTTGATGAGAGATCGTGACCAACTTGTTTTAACATCATGTTGTTACCATTCATGGACGCCATATTTACTAACTGTATCCTGCACCTTATGTTCTGCGATGTGTGAGGCTTATTATAGGTTAACGAGCCATTACAATTTATTTGAAAACAGTTAATCTGGTGCCAAGATCGATCGCATTGATTACTGCTATTTCCAAGAAGTTCATACTCTTGCAAGAAAACAAGCAATTAATTTCCAAAGATTGAACGGATTTCGAAGAACTTCTTTGAATATATTTGAATCTCTAAACAATTTGATGACACTGTATTTGTCACTTTAATGATATTTTTGTGCCAGGAAATAAGCAAGATAAAATTTCAATTACAGTGATGTCAGGCTACAAAGGGTACACGTAGAGCCAGCTTCGACGTTGTATTATTACGGTCCCGTGTGAAATTACACTCGGTCATTTGTCAAGAGCGAAGGAGGCGCTAGCTAGACTTGGTGTTCCACGGTTATTAATTTCATTAGCCCGCTCTTAATCAAACGCAGACGCGGCGGTGGGTGTGAACGGCACGACGCCTGTCCACCATTACTAATAATATTTACAAGTATCAATGAACACCATGATTTGTTCACGAGATAGCTCATTTATTTACGTGTCAATGACCTGACTTAGAACTTATTTTTAAACAACAATTTGGGTGTTTCCTAAAAAGACCGTACGATCCGAACACGCGATCGTGGAGATTAATATACAGAAAAAGTGTTTCATAATTGTAGTGTATATTCTAAGATAGCCGGAAGGTTAATTTGAGCAGGAGCCAATTCTCCAGCTCATAATATCAGCTCATAGATCATCTCGACGCTAAGCCGGGACAAGCGGTGAGGCTCAATTGTCGAGATTGGCATAATGACACGCGCCCGGGGCCCCCGGCTAACTTATGACCACATTACCGTGACATGCTTGACGCATGTCCAATTATTACACACAATCTGTTTGCTCGTGTAAAATATGAATAAGGCGCCATGCGACCATTAATAAGAACATATCGTGTGTAGGATGTTAGTCACTTTGAAGGGACGAGATAATGTTGCTTGTAAAATAAATCCTAGACGCGGCACGCCGGGAAACAAATGAACCGACTAAGGGAAAAATATTGCAAAAACTGTTTAAAATATCGCCCACATTGTTAGTCGTAACGTGAGATATTACCGCTGCTGGTACGAGACCGAATATGTTTTAATTAGGATATTGGACCATCCACTCTGCTTGAATATTCGCATTTTGACGTAAGGGCATTTTGTGCAAAGCTGTAAAATATTGGCAGCATCTATCAGGCGTTTGATTGGCTATCTCGAGCGACCATCGGCAGTTTACATTTATTCTTGGGAGCGTCGGAAGGGTTCGCGGAAAACAATCATGGAAGATACATCCCTTGAGCGGCCCAATCAGCTGAAACAAATAGCGGCCATCTATCTAAACTAAACGAACCGCCTCGGCAGGAATCTTTAGCTTCTGACAAGTTAAAACGCAAGACTTCATTTGTGGTGTTCACAATTTTGAAAGATAAGAAGTAATAGCTTCTGTTAATCATTACAACGAAGTCAATAATCCGCTTCATTATAATTACGATTAATATCCGAGTGTAGTTCAATAACGAGACCAGACAAGTCAGATAACTGATGCGGGTAGTTGACAAAATATTGTTGTTCGCGAGTGGACAGTGCCGGGCCGGTAATCCGACGGGCGGGGGAGTCGGGGACCTTAATTAATGAACATTACTTAAACCGATTAGCCATAGACCGCCCGGACAGTGCTCATGGTCTAAGTTTAAGGAGAAACACGAGAGATTAGCGTAACGAACGCATTAATAATGGAGAAAGTAAGTAAGTCCCTTAAGTTTACTTTGAGTAATCTTAAAGTTTCCTGTACTAGCTTTATTTTTTCATCAAACTTTAGATTTAAATGGTCTATTCTCTGTTCAAGTAAAAAAAGATTTTAAACAAAACCTCTTTTGTGTTCTTTTTTTGTGCTGTTCCGCATGAATGACCGCGGTCTCTTGCAGTTTGCGCGGACACCTTTTTATCTAATACTACGAAGCACTAAACGCCGCAATATATGGGTTTGTCACGATTTATCTATTCACCTATTGAAAATTTATACTTTAGGGCTCCAATTAAGTAGAAGAGAAAATATATTACCCGTGTTCTGGTATTATTTAATTTAAACACCGTGTACTAGTCCTGTACGCCTGTACTTTAGATTTACTGTGAGACTTTTGCTGTTGAGTTTTACTTTGACGATTTTTTTCGGGAAGTTTCAATTAAAATTTTTGTTATTACTACTTATTTTAAAAATGTTTAAAAGCATACAGAGCAATACAAAAAAAAATAGTGGATTCATGGCCCCATCTTTTAAATGGCATCTCGTACGTTAGGCATCTTCCTAGGAAGTTGTCGGCTGCTTAACTGGACTATCCTGTGGTTCCTTGAATGTAAAGCCTCTAGCCAGAGTATCCTCCCAGACTAATTATTACTTAAATATTTTCCCATCGTTAACTTCATCTTTTCTTCAACACCTTTCTTTAATAGGATCATTTTATTGTGTCAATGCTTTAACAATAGACAAATATATATTGTATTATTAGGGTTCCGTACCCAAAGGGTCAAACGGGACCCTATTACTGAGACTTCGCTGTCCGTCCGTCCGTCCGTCTGTTACCAGGCTGTATCTCATGAACCGTGATAGTTAGCCAGTTGAAATTTTCACAGATTATGTATTTCTGTTGATGCTATAACAACAAATACTAAAAACAGAATAAAATAAATATTTAAGGGGGGCTCCCATTCAAGAAAGTGATTTTTTTGCTCGTTTTTTTATAAAAAGTGGTAAGGAACCCTTCGTGCGCGAGTCCGACTCGCACTTTGCCGGTTTTTTTTGTTCTTCTGTTCTATTTATTTATACTTATATTTTATCTATTTATTTAAACCAACACACCTGTTCTATTCAGACTTGCGTCTTTCCAACTTAATCCTCCAAGTTATAAAGGGTCTTGTCCACTTTCCAAGTAGATTAACTAGAGCAATCGGTAAACTCATTAATAACTATTACAAGCCCAAGTTTCTGACTTCATAATTATTTATAAGGTGTTAACAGTTAATTCTTTAAGTCCATCCATTTAGAATTTGTAATGAGTTGATTACGGTTCCCTTTGAACAAACTTAGTTATTAATCGGCTTTCGATACTTGTTATTTTGGGAATCGTTATATTAATGTTATAGTCTTTCATTAGCTAACGAGTTTTTGAAGTAGAATTTTCATTGGGAGTGTTTCGTACATTTTTTATTTCGTATTCTTATTGTGCATCTGCTTTTGGAGGTTGAATGACGTTGTCAGGACTTCAGGAGGGAGCTATTAATTTGTGAAATTGTCTATGGATGTCGTTAATGTGGCAACAAGATGGCGGCGATAGTTTCGTTTATAGGCACGCGCCAAAAGATCTACGGAGTAAGTAGGTACTATAAAATAATTTTCTATTTATTAAAAGTTATATCTAAGTAACATTAAAGCTCTACCCATTATATCTCTAGAAATGCGCATAAAACAGGATTTTCTTATTTAGTAACATAATAAAATAAATGCTAGATGTTTATAACGATATCAGTGTAATAAAGATTTTGATTTGATTTTGTAATCTGTGCCTGACAGTGGCCAGTTCGTTGCGTGAACCATGCTCTGTTTGAACTGCATTATATGCTACTACCCACGCTTATTAATAAAACATTTTGGAACACCCAAGAATCTTGTTAATGACTTCATTTAGTTAAGTGATAAGCTAATCTCGTAGAGTTATGTAAGAATATGCTATGTTCTTGTGTAACATAATTTAAAGCAGGTAATTAGCATATTTTATTAGGGCCGCTGCTGTCTGTTATCTGTTATATTTAACTGTATTAGAAAACAGTAGTTTTATGGACGGTAACCTTTTGTTTAATTCCAAGCACTACTCAACCATAACTTGCGCGACATTTTGGAAGTGTAAACGGAGCATAGTACAGAATCTGCGAGGGTCCGACTGACCGCTACAAATGGCTGATATTCGTCTTAGACTCCTCTCCTATTACAATATGGCAACGTATACACGTACTACCTATGTCGATTAATAATAGATGTAAATAATAGTGTTTTATATTGCGTTTGGGAGAGATAGGCCGGAAAAAACCGCACGGAGAGAAGACTGAAGGCTATGGGGGAGGCTTTTGGCCAGCTGTGAGACAATTTAGGCTAAGAAAAAAAAACATAAAACAGTAGTTGATAAATAAAAGCTACTACTCGGTAAACGAATATCTAAGTGATAGACTTATGACGTCTTAAACTTAAGTACCTAATCGAGACTTATGTTTTTTTTTAAGATTTCTAAATTATTTTTAAGAACGTCTCTCAACATATACCTGTCTATATTTTACTTTTAAGCTATTAGTTTACCTCAGAAAGTACCTACATCATTATTTAAGTATAGTGGTTTGTTTGTTTCATAGTAGTTTTAATGTCATATAATTTATGAAAATGCTTCCTCTCTTCAATTCACATATTTGCTGTGCCCGACCGGGTCCATATGATCTAATTGTAAGTTTCATCATCATCATCATCATTTCAGCCGAAAGACGTCCACTGCTAGACATAGGCCTCCCCCAAGTTTCTCCACATTGACATAACATGGGGGGTTTTGCCATAATCGCCACGCTTGGCAGGCGGGTTGGCAATCGCAGTACGGTTGTCACAAAAGCACAGAGAACGCTGCTGCCCATTCTCTGGCAAGTCCCTTAGTCGCTTCTTACGACAACCTCGGGAAGATATGGGATGGTGCTATTCTTTACGTCCGACACCACACAGAACATATAGATTATAAGTTTACCACCTAAGAATAACATGTGGAATGCAATAAAAGTATTGAGTAGATTGGACACTGCGGTAGTTACGTTACGGTCGGACTTTGTCCAACAAATCAACTTAGATGTTTTTACAAAGTCTTCCAAAATCATCTTTTAATTTTCTTCGGTACGAGTATGTTAGCTATGTCAAAAATATAGAAATCTAATTCAAAGTTTACGAGATTGTCGCGGGTACGGATACTGAAAATTAATTACAAATAAATAATTTTGAGAATAAAACCATTGAACGTGTATCCCAAACCAATTTAAAAACTAAATAATTTTAAGACTACACATTGTTTTGTAATGGTGACCGTTACCTAGACTAAGTTTACTACATTTATTATCATACATATGTTCTCATGTAAGTGGCTCTTTTTTTGTCTTTTTGAGAATAAAGTATCTTAAACCTAAACATTTATTACAAAAAATAGACAAAAAACATTCTACATAATAAACCTTGTAAACACTAGGTATAGATATCTAATAAGCCACTTAAATTAACTACGCCACGGCAATAAATACAATTTATCTCAAAAATAATAGCTCATTCGTTATCTTAATAACAAATCTACGATACAAATTTTCTCACTGGCCTATTACAAATAATATTGAGATTCAATTAGAACCTATTTCTCTAGTATTAATTGGAGTCTTCAAGCTACCAAGAACATAAATGTTACTGCAACTAGAAATGCCAAATCTTGACCATACCTCCCCGAAAGACCCACAGCGCCTAGTGTAAGGTTTCAAAACGCATCAAGTAAAATGAAGACGCATTAATTTGGTTCTTGGACTGGCGTTTGAAGTCTCTTCTAGTTCAATAAAGTCCATGTAAAAAAGATTAATACTGTTCATAATATCGCACGGGTAGATAACCGAGTAGATACCATAGGGGTGTGTCCGGCGGGCGGGGTCGGGGCTAACGTAGTACAGAGAGACAAGAAATAAACAATATACATTTGTGTTTCCGATATTGAAAACGGGATTAAATTAAATTCAAAACAATAACGTTACATTTAAACAGTAATTTCAGTATCTATATTGTTTTATTTTTATCTACTTCGGTTACGTTATATTCGAATTACAAAATTGACAGCGGTTTTATTATGATACCCATAACGACATCGGGTTGCATTATGCGAATCGTCATAAATTCTAAAACACAAGCAAAGACATTCTGAACCAGCCATCAGCAAAGGCATTCTGAGAAGCCAGGTGTAGGGACACATGTAAGCATGCACGATAATCAGAACGCAAGGTAAGCAGAAATGCATTTGTGAGCGCGACGTATGAACGGCGGGCAGTTACTGCGCACTAGCCCCGTCGAGAGGTTCTCCTTGGGGTTTGATCGGAATTAAACATATTCAGTAGTAAACTAACGTTTATTTAACAAGTCCCAGAGGCCGATAACCTGGTAACGCAGTGCTCATATAATAGGGATAAATAAAGTCACACACTGACAAACATATCCCTAAACAGGTACCTATAATATTACACACATCAAAAGTGTCTAGGGATCAACATATATTTTTGCAATAACTTTTCTCCTGATTGATATTAATTAAAATTTTCTTTAAGGATTCATCAAATAAAGTGTTTTCGTTTGTCACAGTAACGATAAACCAAGTCACCTTTACATTAATAAAGAAATTTGCCATTTTCTAATAAAGGGATTTTTGACATTTGAACCACTAACATTAAAGTTCGAAAAAAGACTGAAATAACAGTTTTCTTTAAAATTTTATTGGGTAACTTAAACAATTAATAATCCGTGTTTCTACCGCGAACACTAACAACACAAGAACATCGGTTTGGCATACTCAAAATGAGTTCATCCAAATCACGCTGTGGAATGGCCGCCCATGTTCGTTGCAACAACAAAAAAAGGTCTTCTTGCGACTGGATACCCTCCATATTCGGCAGAGCTCTTCTCTGTAGCATATCCCATGCATGCTCAATCGGGTTCAAGTCTGGCGACTGAGCAGGCCAGGGCAGGACATTGATGTTAGCTGCGGCGAGAGTCTGTCTTACAACTCTTGCGGTGTGCGGTCGTGCATTATCATGCATTAACTGAAATAAGGGACCGATTTGCACTTGTAGAGGAACGATGACGTCTGATACAATCGTCTCAGCATAAATTTGAGCGTTGAGGTTGCCTCTGATCCAAATCAACTCAGTTCTTCCGCCGATCCAAATACCCGCCCATACCATGATGGTTCCACCACTATAAGGATGGACTTCCTGGCAGGATTTTAATCGCTGTTGGCGTCCAGGGGTTCTCCAGTGTCGTATACGTCTTGTATCCGGTCTCATACCAAAACGAGACTCATCAGAAAAGCACACGAAATGCCATTGTTCTTCTGCCCAATTTCTGTATTCAAGAGCCCATTGATATCGAATCCTACGATTGTGCATTGCTATAGGTGGTACCCGTAGCGGTCTTCGGGAATGAAGGTTCACTTCATGCAAGCGGTTTCTGACTGTTTGGTCGCTAATTAAGTTCCCTGAAGAGTGATGAAGCCTCACGGCTAACATCATGGCGGTTATTGTTGGAGCTCTTCGAGTTAAGATTTGAATGTATCGGTCTTGTCTCCGTGTGGTGCAGCGATACCGTCCTCCATGGCGCTCAGCCACGGTACCAGTGCTTCGGTAACGTGTCCAAAGTCGACTGATAACACTCTGACTTGTATTCAGAGCTAAAGCCACAGTACGTTGCCGGGAACCAGCTTCTATCATTCCCACGGCTCTGAGCATTTCTTCCCTGCTTAAATGACGTCGCCGCTCCATAATAACGTTGGTTTTAATCAGTAGTAGGGAAACAGTAGCACTAATAATGTCTTCAATGCGTTGTATGTTTTTATAGGGAAAATATTGACAGCTGATTTTCATCTTTTACTCGAATTTGATTCACAGTTCCTGATTCAAATTATGAAATGCACCAAAAAGGATCCATATAAATTTATAAAATCATAAATTTATTACAAAGCCACATCTCAATCTCAAGAAATCCGCATAAAAATGCTTGATCCCTAGACACTTTTGATGTGTGTACTTCGAAATCGAGACAATGTAAATGGTGTTTTTAAAAATGGAACAAGTTTAGAACAAAAGTATCGTATTTGGCTGTAAAATCTATCTATACCAGGCCCCTCAGAAAGTATTGCGAAAAAAAGTTTTTATATATGGGAGACTGGCCAGTTATTATGTTTTTCGAAAATATGATTATTTATAAGTAAAAATAAGTAAGTTCCAATTTCAAAATTTCCCTCCACATTTTTTGCGAGTTAATTCAAAGTATTGTGTCTCACTGAAATATGGATCTGCGCCGGGAACATTTTAGAGCTATGATTTTATACGATTTCAAGTGTCGCCTGAAACCGGATGAATCGTACGATAGACTTCAAATGGCATTCATGGATGAAGGCCCTTCCAAGGCAACCGTGTATCGTTGGTATAACGAATTCAAGCGCGGTCGACCAACTTTGGGGGATGACGAAAGAAGCGGTCGCCCTTTGACGGCTGTTACCGAAGAAAACGTGCTAGCAGTGAAAAATTTAATCCAAGACAATAGGCGAATTACATATCAGGAGATTCAACACATATTGAAGATTGGATCGGGAAGCGTTCACGAGATTCTACACAGCCATCTTCGCGTGAGGAGGATAGTATCACGCTGGGTGCCGCACAACCTCACCGATGCTCAGAAGCAGGCCCGGGTGGAATGGTGCCGTGATATGCTTAACAAATTTGAAGCAGGCTCGTCTCGGCGTGTTTACGACATCGTTACAGGTGATGAGTCCTGGATTTATCAATACGACCCAGAAACCAAGCGCCAGTCGACTGTTTGGGTGTTTCAAAATGAGCCAACGCCTACCAAAGTGAAGCGATCTAGAAGCGGGGGTAAGATTTTGATCGCTAGCTTTTTTAATTTGACTGGCCACTTGGTATCAATTCCCTTACGGGATCAAAGAAGCATTAATGCCGAATGGTATACTTCCAAATGTTTGCCAGAAGTTTTCTCTGTTATAAGCAACAAGCGACCAAACACAGGGCTCCGCGGGCTACTGCTCCACCACGACAATGCACCTGCGCACACCGCACTCAAAACGAGGGACTTCCTGGACAGCACGCCAGTCAAACTCCTGGGTCACCCTCCTTACAGCCCTGATCTAGCACCGTGTGACTTCTTTTTATTCCCAAAAATAAAAAATCAGCTCAAAGGGATACAATTTTCGTCGCCGGAAGATGCGCTGGCTGGGTTCGAGCAGGCTGTAAACGAGGTGTCTGCGGCGGACTGGAAAAAGTGTTTTGAAAACTGGTTTAGGCGCATGAATCTTTGTATAGAGGCTGGTGGAAAGTACTTTGAAAAGATTTAATAAAAATATATGTACGTATAGAACAATTTTTTTTAGTTTCGCAAAACTTTCTGAGTGTCCCACGTATATATAAAAGAAAGTCGTGTTAGTTACTTCGCTTATAACTCAAGAACGGCTGAACCGATTTAGCTGAAAATTGGCAGGGAGGTAGTTTAGAGCCAGGAGAAGGACATAGGATACTTTTTTTTTTTTTTTTTTTAGGTAGGTAGTAGGTAGGTAGGGTAGGGTAGGTAGGGTAGGGTAGGGTTGGGTTGGGCAGGGTAGGGTAGGGTAGGGTAGGTAGGTAGTAGGTAGGTAGGGTAGGGTAGGTAGGGTTGGGTAGGATAGGGTAGGGTTGGGTAGGGTAGGGTTGGGTTGGGTAGGGTAGGGTAGGGTAGAGTAGGGTAGAGTAGGGTAGGGTAGGGTAGAGTAGGGTAGAGTAGGGTAGAGTAGGGTAGAGTAGGGTAGGTAGGTAGGGTAAAGTAGGGTAGGTAGGTACGGTACGGTAGGGTAGGTAGGTAGGTAGTAGGTAGTAGGTAGGTAGGGTAGGGTAGGTAGGGTAGGGTTGGGTAGGGTAGGGTTGGGTTGGGTAGGGTAGGGTAGGGTAGGTAGGTAGTAGGTAGGTAGGGTTGGGTAGGGTAGGGTAGGTAGGTAGGAAAAGTGCATTGCTTTAACTTTTGACAGAACGAAGTCTGTCCGGGCAGCTAGTCTACATATAAATAAAAAATAGTCAGTGTGTAGTTAAGTTTCTATTATAGTACATTACTGCCGCGGTCTATAATGACTACTTTGCTGGTCGCGCTGATTATGGCCGACAGCGCAGCGTAGCGCAGCTCCAGGCCGACACAACGCGGTCAGCGTGCAGCACTTGATGGACGAGCTGAGATAATGGCCGAGACCGTAGGTCGAGGCCTTTACAGCGAGGACAGCAAGGGCTGCAATGATGGCCAAGCTGAAAGGCCTAGAGCGTAGCTAGGCTAGCTCGAGGCAATCATAGCGGGACCAGCGAAGCAGTCATTGTGGGCCAAGGTTTGTGTAATGCTTTACTCAAATATGCAAGTACCTAATCTAAATAAAACCAGCAAGTAATTTAAATAAAAAACGTATTAATAAAAATTTTCGCTGAACCGCGCTTTTGTTACCTACTTCTTAGTTTTTTTTTTTCGAGAAATGGTAATTGGAACTATACAGCCTAATATGGGGGCCTGTTAGAGCGGCCGGCAAAACTTTGCCGGCCGCTCCTTGAAACAGACGGCAAGGTCGACTTTGCTCTCCGCCACGCCGCACTGCACTGCATGTGCGACGGCGGGCAAACCGGCCGATCACCGGGCAGGGGGCAAGGCCTGCGCACCACCCAACAGGACCAGGGGCAGGGGCAAGGGAAGGCCTCCAGCCACCAGCTCCACCGTCGCCACCGCCGCAGCCGCCGCCACTGTCGCTGTCGCTGCCGCCACTACTGCCGCCGCAATATCTGTTGCGGGGCCCTCACAGGGGGCCCAGGAGGGGGCTGAAATGGAGTGCCAATAATGGCCCCATTACGCCTTCTCCAGGCGAACATCAACCACTGCCGCTGTGCTCAGGATCTGTTGCTCCAGAGCATGGCGGAGTGGTTGATTAACGTCGCCGTGGTCGCTGAGCCGTACTTTGTCCCGCCCAGGGAAGACTGGGTGGAGGACCTGAGCGGCTCAGTGGCCATAATTTCGTCGGCCGCCGCCGGTACCCCAACCCTTTAGAGTGTCAGGAAGGGTCAGGGTTGCGTAGCAGCACGGTTTGGGGAGATCGTCGTAGCGGGCGTCTACTTCTCCCCGAGCCGAACTCTCGCCGAGTTCCACAACTCCCTCATGGAGTTGAGTGTCGTCATCCGAAACTATTCCCTCCCCGTGCTTGTGCTCGGGGACTTCAATGCCAAAAACTTGGCTTGGGGTTCTCGTTGCACGGATGTGCGGGGTAGGATGGTGGAGGACTGGGCTCTGGAGGTGGGCCTGGTCGTCCTAAATCGGGGTTCTGTCCCCACGTGTGTGCGGATGCGGGGCGAGTCGGTGGTGGACATCTCGTTCGCTAGCCCCGCTCTGTCACCGCGTGTCATTGACTGGCGCGTCATGGAGGGGGTCACGGTGGAGACCTATTCCGACCACCGGTACATCCGGTTCGATGTCTCTGCCCCGGACTCAAGCGCGCCGGTCCTACAGGCCCCGAGTGGTCCGCGTTGGGCGCTGAAGCAGCTGGACCGGGAGCTCCTCCTGGAAGCCTCGATAGTGCAGGCCTGGGTGTCATCACCGAACAGGCCTGCCGACATCAACAACGAGGCAGGGTGGTTCCAGGAGGCCATGTCCGACATTTGCGACGTGGCAATGCCCCGAGTTCGGCCAGGAAGCGCCCGGCGTCAGGTGTACTGGTGGTCGCGAGAGTTGACGTCTCTGCGCGAGGCGTGCGTCGCCGCGCGGCACCCGTACGCCAGGCATCGCAGGCTCCGCATCCGCCCTCCGGATGCGGCAGCCATTGAGGCGGAGCTGTACGAGGGATACAGAGCAGCGAAGACCGCCCTCCAGGAGGCTGTCCAGCGGGCCAGAGACCTGGGCCGCGAGGAGATGCTGGAGACTCTCGACAGAGATCCGTGGGGGCGCCCTTACAAGATGGTGCGGGACAAACTCCGCACCTGGGCCCCCCCGCTGACGCAGAGTCTCCGCCCTCAGCTCGTGGAGGACGTGGTGAGCGCTCTGTTCCCTCTGCGAGGGGAACATCCTCCCCCGCCTATGGCTCCGCCACTTGCGATGCCGGAAGCGGACCACATCGAGGACGATGACGACATTCCGGAAGTGACCGGGGTAGACCTGAGAGCGGCGGTAGGCAGGCTTAAAGCCAAAAATACCGCCCCGGGACCCGATGGCTTGCCTGGCAAAGCCTGGGTCCTGGCCTCGGAGGCTCTCGGGCCCCGACTGGAAGGGCTCTTAAGCGCATGCTTGGAGAGAGGCCAGTTCCCGCTTCGTTGGAAGACGGGGAAGCTGGTCCTCATCCGGAAGCCGGGGCGCCCTGCGGACTCTCCGTCCGCATACCGGCCCATTGTGTTGCTCGACGAGGTGGGCAAGCTCTTCGAAAGAGTCATTGCTAACCGCCTCGCCGGGCACCTTGTGGGGATGGGGCCGGATCTGGCGGAACACCAGTTTGGTTTCCGCAGAGGGCGCTCGACGGTGGACGCCATCATGCGCGTGAGGGCTCTCACGACGGGGGATGCGGTGTCCAGGGGTGGGGTTGTCTTGGCGGTGTCTCTTGACATCGCCAACGCCTTCAACACCATGCCCTGGAGCTGCATTAGGGAGGCACTCCTGTATCACCGGGTGCCGACCTACCTTCGCCGTGTGGTCGGGGACTACCTGACGGATAGGGCCGTCATCTACCCCGGTCGCACCGGAGAATGGAACCGGCGAGAGATGTCGTGCGGTGTTCCACAGGGATCGGTTCTGGGGCCGCCCTTGTGGAACATCGGCTACGACTGGGTGCTGCGCGCCGACCTCCCTAGCGGTGTCAGTGTAGTTTGCTACGCTGACGACACGCTGGTGCTGGCACAAGGGAGGTCGCACGAGGCGGCGGCCGAACTTATGACACGCGGGGTTGCGATAGTCGTGGAGAGAATCCGGCAACTGGGTCTCGAGGTGGCATTGCACAAGTCCGAGGCCATGTGCTTTCATGGGCCTCGGAATGCGCCACCGTCGGGATCCATACTGACGGTAGGAGGGGTTCCCATCGGCGTCGAGTCGACGCTGAGGTACCAAGGGCTTGTCCTCGACAGCCGGTGGAACTTCGTGGAGCATTTCCGACGTTTGGCCCCCAAACTGGAACGGGCAGGGGCTGCGTTCAAGCGGCTCTTGCCCAACCTGGGGGGTCCAAACGCCTCCTGCCGCAGGCTCTACGCGGGGGTCGTGCGGTCCATCGCCCTTTACGGGGCCCCGGTGTGGGCGCGTTCTCTGAGGCGGCGAGCCGGCCATTACCTGAACGCGCCCCAGAAGGTGGTAGCCATAAGGCTGATCCGGGGGTACCGCACGATCTCCGGCGAGGCGGCGAGCCTCTTGGCCGGATTGCCGCCATGGGATCTGGAGGCGATAGTCCTCGCGTGCCTGCACGAATGGCGCGCGGAGGCACTACGCCGGGGGGAAACTCCGCTGCCGCGGCAAATTGTCGCTCAGCGGACAGACCTCCGGCGCGATCTCATGGCGACATGGAGAGAGCGACTGTCGCAACCCCGTGCAGGGCACGCCACAATAGTGTCGATAAGTCCCCTCTTTGAGGAGTGGCTAGAGAGGCGCCTCGGCGCCCTCACCTTCCGCCTGACGCAGGTCCTCACCGGACACGGTTGTTTCGGGAGGTTCCTGCACCGAATCGGACGGGAGGAAACGCCCGGGTGTCACCACTGCGAGGATCGGCCGGAGGACACGGTGGAGCACACTGTGGAGCTATGCCCCGCTTGGGCTGAGCACCGCCGTGTCCTCGTAGCGGCGATTGGCGGCGGCGACCTCTCGCGTCCGGCCCTGGTTCAATCCATGGTCCGGAGCGAGAGGGAATGGGAAGCCGTCGCCTCCTTCTGCGAAGCAGTCATGCTAGCGAACCGCGCGGCTCGCGCGGCCCGCGCCTACGGTGGCCGGGGGCCACTGGTTGCCCCCGGCCACCGTAGGCGCGGGCCTGTGGACGGTGAGTAATGGGCTAGCTCACCGTCCGTCCGTCTTATGACGACAGACCGTGCCGAGGGCGCGTTCGTGTTCCACGCGCGCCTCAAGGAGATGTCAGCAAATCGGAAGGGGTCCGAGAGGGCCGATGCCTGCCAGGGCTGCGGGTTGTTCGAAAGAGATACCGTGCCCCTGGAACGCAAAGGGCTAAGAAGGAACATGGATGGGTTTTAGTCAGTCAAGTCTGACACTCCCTTCCGCTCCGCCCAGAGCGGGAGAAGTCATTTGATGATTTCCCATCCTAAAAAAAAAAAAAAAAAGGTCGACTTTGCTCAAACAAGGTTGTCAAAATAATGACCACATTACATGCATTTTTGAGTAAAATTAAATTTTTATTATGTTTAAATTCGATACGCGCTACGCTTGTACCGAAAAATGGCACTCGTATTAAAAGACCGTCCATAACGTAACAGTTGCATAAATAGCTATTATTGTATAAATGCATCTCAAAAGTGACTGGGTCGTTGGTCTAGTGGAAGCAATCACACTGCTGAGCATGAGGTGCTGGTTTCGATTCCCGGGTCGAGCAAATTGTTATTAGGTTTTCTCATCAGGAATTTCTCAGTAGTAACAACTGAGCCTGGAATGCCCGGTGATCGCAATAGGCTAGCCCCCTATTACATGGGACTTGAAAGATAACTGACGAAATGTGGGTGTATTATTAGGTCCCTACACCTGTGCCTAACCTTTCGGGGATTACAGGCGTCATGTTATGTTTAATGCATCTCAAAGCGAAGTTAAATGCCGTTAAAATTTAACTAGAATTTACCGCTTCGTGATTCACACAAAAGTGATCGAGGCAATCTATCTGAGGTGTCAAATGTAATATTTATTGAACTTGGTTAAGCATTCGCGGATTCAAACATTTTTAGTTGCAGACATGACCCAATTCGAATAAAGGTGCGCCAACATCGTACGTGAAACCGCAAGCCTACACATAATTCACCTCTGCAATACGCAAAGGTCTCGGGGAGTAAGAAGAGATGAGAAGAAGCGCAGCGTCGTCACGACTGAACGACCACTCAATTCCTAAAACAAAGCCGGAGCTATACATTACTGTATTAGCAGCTACCGTTACATGCAACCAGGGATCCTGCCCTTACTACCGCTCGGGTTTGTTTACTGAGCTGTTGTTTTGCTATCGACATAGTGGCGGAATTTAGTTGGGTTTCTAATTAGAGACTGATAGATGCACTCGTTTTTTTTAAGAGCATTTACGCCTTACGACATTTCATACAAACTTTCAAGTCCTTGTTTTCCGAAATGACAGAAACTTCATACTCATAAGCAGGATACATAGGTCAAAAAAGTTACTAAAAACATTAACGAAAAATAGTGTTGCAGCTAAATTAGACCGATTCGACGAGTAAATTATCTGTAGAAACAGAAATTTCCTATTATCTTTATTTTTAATAACATTTCGAGAATGTTTTTGGTAAACTTTTAGACCTATGCATCCTGCTTATGCGTATTAAGTATAATTAAAATCGGTTTAGTCATTTCGGAAGATAAGGACTTGAAAGTTTGAATGAAAAGCCGTAAGGCGTAAACGGAGTAAAATACTGTTTCAGACAGAAGTGGCTGAATCCACGTACTCGTATAAGTGGTGAATGCGACTGTGTAAGTCGAGGACTGTCGAAAACCTATACTTAAGATATGCACTTACACAGAAGCTGTTGGTGGAACCTATATTTATAACTAAATAAAATAAAATAAATGCAGGTAATGATTTGAGACAGGAATCAAACAAAGAGATTTAAGACTTATAGAGCGGACATTTGGGAATATTGTCATACAAAAATTTTCATCCCGAATATTTTCTATCTTGACACAAGAATGCTACCTCACAAGCCCGGATGACACTAGTCAGACCGACTTGTTACAAAGTAGTAACCATATTGGATTCAGATTCTTGGTTTTGTCCTGAGTATCGGTCGTAGATATTTTTATATCTTTGGGATCAAACAACAAAATGCGTATAGCATAATCAGCCTGTAATGTCCCCACTGCTGGGACACAGGCCTCCTCTCTATGAGATGGATTTGTATAAACGTAAAACGCAGATTATTTCGAGATGAACTTGACGCAGCTGAATGACAATTATTCAGCAGAAAAATAAGATACATGAGACCTTTGCCCTACAACAACTAAACTTTTGGGGTGACATGACACCTGATGAAAAAAAAACAATTTAATTTAGAATTGAGCACACTAAGCAGTCATATCAGACATTTTACTTTGAATTATTCTTTCCAAAACGTCAAAACGCCAAGATGACCATTAAAAATTACCATGATTGATTAACTTTTTACAGCGTCAAACACCCAACATAGACAACGATCAGCAATCCACGAAAAATAAACAGACAACCGTAAAATCTTACCAAAAGTCATTCACCCATAGACAATAACAAAAAAAAACCCTTCGATCATAATCATACGTCGGGACCACTCATAGTAGGGGCCTCTAAACCTGGTGCTGCAAACCCGGCTCTTATAAAGACATGTTCGATTTAAAATTCACTCCCGGTACAGCAAAAAATAGGTCTCGGATGCGCAAGAGCACATTATGCAGGCGTGCCGCACGATCCGTGCAACTGAATGTTCCACAGGGAATGTTCGACTGTGGAGACAACGATGCTACAAGCTTAAGATATATGTATCTAGCTACCACTATGGGGTGTGTTGGAAAACAGTATTACATGTTCTCGGAACTTTTTGTACGAGCAAGTTGAAGTAAGACATTATTTTGTGAGTTTGTAACTGAGGGTTCTCAGGATCCTTTGGAAGGCATAAGAAGAAATGCAAGTGCGTGTTGCACTGATATAAGGAATGAAATATGGAAATGTGTGTGTTTGATTAATATTAACAGTTAATGTGTTAACAATTCATTGATCAATAGAATCATTTTTCAGAGCTAAAAAGTTTCGTGTCCGCGAAATATGATGAGTTCTTTCTTGGGGAGACGATTCTGGCTGTCATAAAAATGCATTGCTACCAGGGCCTCAAGTCTGCTATCGCAATAGTGTCAGAATGGCCTATCATTGATTTCATAATTGTTGATTCTGACAAGTTTGGTAATCTACTTATACAAGGTGTAACGGAAAGGGTATACATACTCAAGAGTGTGGTTCAGACTATCAAACTGAACATGTTTCTCCATCGGACAAACATCGTAACAGCGAAAAAAATATCAGCGTATCATGCGTCGAATAGGTATGGAAATTTTGTATTGGAAGCAGATAATTTTTTGGCTGTTATGATGTTTGTCCGATGAAGAAACATGTTCAGTTTGATGGTCTGAAGCACATCTTTAAGTATGTATATACCCTTTCCGTTACACCCTGTATAATGTCGTCATTATGACTACCCAATGGCCAACCACTGACACTCCATTGAAAGAAATGGCTTAGAATGGTAATCTCGTACATAATGACAAATGAATGACTGACTTGACAGACAATTTGACTTTGACAGCTAAACAGATAAAATATTGAGTTTTCTAATTTCACATTGATGTTTTCTGCTATATACAAACTTCTTACTACTTCAGATTGCTTATAACACTAATAAACATGTAAAAATATTTATAAATGAAATTTGGCATGAATAAATGTTCAAATATAGTAGTCGTTTTTCGAAAATCATTTCTACTAACGGGATTTATCATAATGGCAATACACTAATGTCATTACAAGACAATTCTATTACGAGACCATTGACAGACCAATGATCGACCATTATGAATTTAGCAGATTACGAACTTTTAGCAAAATGACAATGGGATCGTGTTGGAATGACGATATTTATTAAAATAGCAGACTTGAGGCCCTGAATCAAAGGTGTGTGCAAACTTTCAACTCGATCGGTTGGGAATTCAGTTGCAAGGGCAGACCAATCAGGTCAGGTTTGACTAATACATACCTCATCATCAACATTTCAGCCCAATACATACCTACTTACTAACAAACAAGGCAAGTTAAAATAAAAGCTTACAAAATAGAACCAAGTTAGACAAATAAGTAACTAAAGGCTTTAAAGATTTTGATGATTTGATAACAAAGGAACTACACATAGACACTTAAAGACAATAACAATAAATTTGGTACATACCTGTCAATCATCACGCAGCCGCTTACTTCAATCTGAAACCAAACACACACCTTTATAACCAAATTCATAATCCACACGACCACACAATAATTGCATGCAAGCGATGACATAAAACTTAAATGTCTACACGAACATGATCGAGGAAGCAATCTCCAAACTAATCTGTATGCAAATACGTTACAACAATAACACGACTTCATTAAAATCTGATCGGCGAACACAAATTTCTATATGAGATTGGAAACATCGCAAGGAATGTGCTATCCATAAACCAACCTCTAATAAATTCTGATGACAAATTATAAAGGCAATTTATATCCATTTTAGATTAAACAGCTCTAAATTACTATCGTAAAGATGGCTGCAAATACTAAAGAAACAAAGAGGCACGATGCATCCCTGACATAAAACTGGCGCTATTTGTTACCATCATAAACTATTTTATAAGTCAACAGCGTTCAAGAAACTAGGCAACGCTTAAGAGGAAGCATTTCATGAGATCATCTTCTTATTTACGTGTTTGTTGAGACTTCAATTTATTACCGGCTTAAAAAAAGTTAATGTTATAAGACGGTATATTACACACAAGTGAGCCAAATCGAAAATCAATATTATGAAACTTGCGTACGCATTTAAATATAATCTTGTAGCTTAATCCGCCTTAAAGCAAAATAGATGACAATATTTTACTTGTCACGAATTGAACACCAACAACCTGAATGTATGTCATTTTAGCGGTTTAATTGCATGGAAAAAACGACATTCCAATAGCTTATGGCAAAGCAATCGAGCCATAAATAATAGTTGTGTAATAGAGCAATAAACTATGAGTATTATGCATGATAGTATATGCACGCGCGCAGGTTGCGGATGCAATTTAATCAATCGTTAGCAATGCCCTACAAATAAACAAGAATATTATTGATGATGGAAATAAGTATGTATGTCAGACGCATTGATATCTTTAGACCTAATTTGTATAAGAATGAATGGAGACTGACAACTTGACATCATATCATAAATTCCCGTTGCAAGTAACCAACTTGGTATAGTTGTGAAACTCAATGTAAGCAAACCAACGCATGGACTTATAAATCAAAACCTGGCGAAACTACGAACGAAATTGAAGCCAGTAGCTAACCAAATACACCGTTACTTTATTGAAGTGCCCGAGGGCTGGGATAATATTCATTTCCTATTTATTTATTTTATTCAGCCGCTTGGCTACTGCGCGCCACGGTCTCACGACTCAATCTAATAAATAGTACTGGTATTACTGGAAAAGATATTCAGTAATAAGATATCCAGTAGCGCAATATACGCCTATGGTGCTAGTGAACGATAATAGGAAATTATTGACCTGGCAACGCGTATAAAGAAGGGGAAATGCGAACTTCAGCGCGATGCAGCACTAAAAACTTTGTGGCTACAATAAATAGGAATTACAGAAACATCGGAGAGCTCTGAAGACTTAATTTAAAGGCTTAAGGTTGAGTTAGTGGGGGAGTCAACGCGGAGGATCTATTTGTGTAACAAATTCCACTTAAATCAGTGTACAACACGACTAGAAAGTGTTCCAATGTAACGACAGCCTGTCACGCCACCTCACCGAGACAATGTGCCCAGTGCAACACAATCGAGTATTAATTTAGGAGAAGCCAGCGGCGCGGTCACGCAGAGAGTACCGTTCATACCTGCGGCTATACTCCGGACAATTTCAGAAACGACTGAATTATCTCTCCTATTTGGAACAGTAGTAATGTCTGTCAGTAGGACAAATACATTTAAATGATAAGACGTCAATTTTGAAGGAATAATTAGACGTTCATCGAGATCCGAATGAAAAAGCCTTTCAACTCCAATTAGATGATGATTAGATTAAAATTACAAGGCATCTGATTTAAGTGGTGCTGTAATATACTCCTATAAAGTTGTCCAGTTAAACTTTCTTAGAACCACGGAAAGCTCACCTCACGATATCGGAGTATCACTTTTGCGCAAAATTTAAATTGCATCGTCTACAAATTTGCATGTGCTTCTAACGACATACATCGACGCCTCTCACGTAGCCTCAGGCTTATAAACAAAATTAACGTCTACCTTGAGCACCTTTCAAAATGTTAGACTGACAAAGGCTATGAGTAAAATTTTGTTGAATAAATGCGTTGAGACGAATCGCATAATGTGAACACACCTAGCATTGTCTTAGCACATTATTACTGGATCATAAACGCGTCGCGTTCCCGCCTGCTTTATGGTCTGAGCGGGACTCACGATGGCAATTTCATAGGACATTTACCGGTGAAAGCCCGGGACGATTTGTAGAGCTCAGGGCGATAACTAAGTGGCCGACTGCTAGTAAAAACGGTGATGTGTCGCTAAAACAATTTGCAGTAACACGAACTTTGTACTGGACAACTAGGCGAAGGAAAAAATGCCGACAGCAGTAAAAGAGTACATTCTTTGCCAATAAATTCTACAGCAGTTACAAATCTTATTCCACAAGTGAATGAATAAACTGAATGGTAGGTAAGAGCAAATAAAATAAATGATAATTCATATATACACAATCATATATCTTAACCCAATTAAGAATACAACATTTATCAAATACATCCATGTTTTAATAATCAGATGAGCTCGCTGCCTTTCGAGTGTGTTATTTGAAATCCCTACAATTATTTTGTGCTTAGCGCCGACTGTAATCAATCAAGTTTGAATATTAATATACTCATTGGATTATTACTATAAGAAATCTACATGACTACGACTACCAGTTTCGGAGGTCGATTTAGGGACATATTTACGGCATGTTTCCTTTCCAAGCAACGTTTATTTTAAACCAAAAGGAAGGATATCGAATCTATTTACATAATTAACATGAACATTTGAATTCTTAAAACTAACTTTGTATGTAAATGAGTATCATTGAAATGCAGCTGGCTCCGTGTTTTTGTTGATTTCTGTCACAATACCTGCGTTAACTCGTTTTAAATAAAAAAACTGTGTATTTAAAGCCAAGTGATACTTAATACTACAAGAAAATGTGCATATAAAATATCCTTGGGCGGTAAGGCACACCGTGCATTAATAAAAACAAACATGCATTGTATCGGGAGGATCTAAACAATCCCACAATACAAACTGAGGAGGCCGAATTACAGCGCAAATTCGCTGCAAGCAAGTTTATGTGAGCGCATCCACCGTACTATAATTACGGCCTATCAATGCGGTACTGGTTTATTGAAAGCCTGGTTGAGGGGCGGGGGATATTAAGATGATGGCCGGCTTGTAATTTGATGGATTAAGGAACACACCCGCGGGCCTAACAACATGTAATGACGGTCGCCTAAAAACGTCTTGATCGTATATGCAGGTACACTATTGGTACTGAGGAATGCGGAATCCGAGGAATTCGTGATTATGCTTCTTGTGAAGCTACGGTACTCGTTAATTCAATGGCAGATTTCCGAATATTGGAAGCCAAAAAATTTAAGGACACACCTCAGGACCTTCACCAAATTTTTTGGAGCGGTTAAACATGTTCAAGCTATCAGTCGTCTCCTACTTATACTGTATTTTTGATGTGCCTGCAGTAGGTACAGTTCACTTTCACGAACTAGGTATATCTAAGGATTAGAATACTAAGGTAAACTTTATTGTCTAGGTCTAGATTTCCAACGATCTCAACAAACATTAAATTGAGATTGGCATAAATTGTGCAATAACTGTAAAACTAAGGGTGCGCATATAAACGGACAAATTTTATTATTATTCAAATGCGAATGCACTAGCGGTGTTAATTAAATGTAGCAGTAAATAGTTTGGTTTTACTGCGGCAATTTATAACGTTCTTGGCTAATAATCAAAATTATTTACAGTTATAGAATGATTTTTTGGGGCTTCAACGGCATTGACGCGGAGGGGCGCTATTGATAAACAATTGTGAAACTTTATTTGAATAAAAAAGTGGCGGCGTCGATTTCGATTTTGGCCAAGCAGACATCAGAAGAATAAACAATATGGGTAATCAAGAGGAGACAACTAGGTAAGTTCATCTAGAAAATAAATTAATCCACGTGAGATACAATGTTGAGATCATTGTTGTAAGATCTTGATTAACATAATGTTAATAGGAACGCAAATAAAAAACAAGATAACACCAACAGACCATGATAAGTAATAGCCGAATATTTTACGCTATAAGTAAATCAATGCATGACTAGTCGGGATGTTGGAAATATCTTAGCAAGATTGGCGACAAACAGGGAAGACTTGCTGAAAAGGGTACAAACTACAAACGTAACCCCCTGCAGGGAGGTTGCGTATAGCTATGAATGGTAAGGATTACAAGACATAAAAGACATAAAAACGATTGCATGTTGAAACTACAGTGACACATAAAGTAACAGAATGACAATCAAATTTAAAGACTCTAGCCATCACAGGCGTGACACAAATGTCACAGATGTCAACAAAACGAACCATAATGAAGACTTGCCCCCAATATCACTGCACTTGACGCATTGCAAAACGCTAACAAAAGTAACAATGTTCCCGCAATGGGTCTGAGTTTAGTTGACAGTTGGACATGATGTGCCTCGTAGAGGCGGGTCCGTGCAGCCCACGTCTCCCCGGACTAACGGAAGTGGCCGTGAGAAATGTAAGGATAATTGTTTTGAAATTTTATCCCATCAAAATATGAATAAACTGTGGCTATTATTACGAGAGAAAAGACAGGTGTAGCTGAGACATTGTATTTGGGTCTTGGTTTTATAGGAAGACATTATAGTAATGTAAAACAGCTTTCTCTTTGCATAAGTTTCAAAGATGAACACGGTTAAACACAATCACATTTATAATCCGTGCAAAAATACATCTGTAAATCTGAAATTCCTGTACAGAATCCCAAGCACCGGCGTGTCCTCGCAGCATAACATTAAAATCCAAGCGTCTAGCCAACATCGGTCGATAAATCACCAATGACGTTGTGTAGCGATTAAAATCCGCGTCGTCTGCGCAGAACGTTTAAACAGGCGCGCAAATCGTGAGAACACGCCGTATAAAACGGTAAGCAAACATTCCTCGGACACTATGAAAATTTCAAACTTTTAATCGCAGTGAAATTGAAATGCCACTAGATTGAGATTTCTATGCGATAGTTTATAGACGCATGAGCGGAATTAAGCTCTTGCATCGTCGTTGCAAGTGCCATTCAAAACAAAAATAGATTCCTGAACACTTTAAGCTTTTATCGTCCTATTTACTGCTGCAGTTATTTCTGTGCATATCTTATGTATATTTAAAACCCTTTTGCGAACATTGTTTAGTATCGGTAATAGTATCTAATCTCGGGTTGGAATCATCCCAGCCCAGTCCACTTTCCCCGGTGCATTCCAACGCGCGCCTCAATTGATTTTCCACTGGTAATGCTTTGCTTATAAACTGCGCCAGAGACGGGACTTGGCTTGTCGACATCCGTTTGAGATCTTAATGGAGAGAGCCCGTAGAGCTACTGCTCACGACTATCGAGAATTCGATTCTAATGTCAACACACTCTGTTTGTTAAAAGTTCAACAACTTTTAACTACCTACAAATCTGTTGAGAACTGTGAATACTAATGAGCTGAAACTGTACATAAGCTAGAAGAAAGTTAACTTATTTGCAGAAGTATACGAGCAAGCAAAATGATGAGGCTTCCAATTCCGACAAACCAAGTAGAATAGCTGAATATACCAATAGATGGTACTGTCTATTTCAGGTAAAATATGAAGCTGCCAGAACAAACAATACTAGCTAATAACAATAAAGAGCTCACTGCTCACCAATCAACTAAAATTACCCGTTTGAAGCTTAAGAAAATTACTTACGTCAATATAACTTACAGATAGATTTCCACGAGTTACTGATCATATATCAATTGAATACTATTGGCCGGAGGACGTAAATGTCAACTAGGAGAAAACGGCAATCGGTAAACAAATTGTAAGTACTCGATGGCACGGTAACCTATCATAGCGCTATTGAGATCACGGTAATATCTGCAATATTATACCGTTTTACTGGTCAATTGGCTTGCCCAGCACTAAACATCAGAATTTCTGCCAACGATTCTACGTGAAATGGAAATTTTGCTTGTTTAGACAGCGGTACAGAAATGACCTTCTCGGTGGCTATGGATACGAGACTAAGATTTTGTAGAATGCTTTTACTACCATTGATTGACATAGATCATCATGACAGTTTTATTGGTTTCCCCTAAAATAGTTTTGTTCGAGACTCTATTTCAGGAAGCAAATGCATTTTCGGAAATGTCCATTTTGGCAATGTCTATAATCATGTTTCCTGTATTAGAATAGGTAACGTCAATAAATGCCTACATCTAACCAAAATCACCGATTAAGGTAACAATTCAACTGCTTCATACGCGAACCATTAAAATATGTTACTAAGCTTTCATCTACCGAAAACCATTTAAGTAACGTTTACCGGTTGTCTCATTATTCGGAGCCATTGTGCCTTCCAGGTTTAGCCCAGACGGGTTAGCCTTAGCCGCTTTGGATAGAAGATGGGCTGTACCGATACCTTAATTGACGAGAGCTTGAGTTCCCGAAACCTTAGAGCTCTGCATAATAATGGTGCATAATCCCTTATCGAGGGCCGAACGTTAAGGGGAATGGTTAGAGGGTTTAATTGTAAAAGACAGAAGTCCCCAAAAATTGTAAAAGTTCCAATAGAAACGCCAAAGATGGATTATCATTTTAAAGTCAAGGATAGCTTTTCTACCTTTCTTTTTCATCCAGGTGACAGGACACCATCTTTTGACTTGATGCATTGCTTGCAATGGAATGAGATCGATGTTGCATCTCAATTCCATTTAGGAACACAGTATTAATAGAGTATTCTGTTACATGATGATACAGGATATTCTATGTATGGAGCAATATACTATACAAATAGCCTATGCATGAATGATGGGAAGAGATGTAACCGATACGTTTGATTGGGATCCACTGACTTCGCCACTAACCATTTTGCATTCCGTAACAAGATATAATATTTGGTAATGTTCCACACTTGATATCTTAATTCTAAAACCAATACCGCATCATAGACTGCACCTTAACCATCTAAGAGCCGCAGTTAATAGCGGTGGGCACACAATACGTTAATTAAATCGTCGTCTAGTGGCGAGGCAAGTCGCGGGCGTGCATCTAGCTAACGGGCACACACGACTGAAGGGTGAACTACACCTTCATAACGTTGATTCGCCTCTTCGTAACGTTTTAGGTACTTTCTCACGGTTTTTTCGTTCTTTGCATTCTTTCTTCGGAGTAATTTTGTTGCTAGAGACTCTAGAATTCCGTTCATTTTGTTAGAATAATGTGTTCTCTTAGTATGGAATGGAAGTGTACCTTCTCACTTCATGTTTAGTAATTGTGTCCTCTCTAGATTTGGACTTTGGTTTCACCATTGCTTGTCCAGCACTTTATCAGGAAACTGCCGGATGAAGTATGGACTTCTGCAGCTAAAAAGCTACAAAGCTGAAATGGTTTTTATACCTTAAGGGTTTGTATAACCGTATTTACTTTGTAGCTGTGGAAGCTTCGTACAGTTATGTAATAAGCATTATTTACAACATTATGCGGGTTACGCAGTACTCATATCTTATCCATATTCTAGCTCGTAACCCTAAAGACATTATTACACCAACCTAATTACCCTGCACCTAAAACGAATAATCATTAGTTAATTACAGCAAACTGCCTTCGTTAACATTTCTCTTACACCGTTAACTCACACTTCCTAATTAGCGGTAGCCCGTTCTAGCCCGCATTATCTATCAATCAAGTCCAAAGGTAAACAAACGAAGAACTAGCGGCGCCGCCCCGCATCCCAATAGGGCACAAGACTGCTACCGGCTTCAACCGAGATTACCTTACCTTTATCTACTAGCCCTTAATTGGAAACTTTTAATGTCAAACTGTTGCCTTGTACCGTTTACGGTGCTTTACTGGCAGCATATAAGGAGTCACTTAGAAATTGTACATGAAATCATTACACTGTTCGGATGCGTAGATGGAGATTTTTGGTCAAATGTTAGTTGTGTGTGGTCTATGTTTATGCCAATTAGCTGAATAAGGATTATTTCAATTTCTATCTCCGTAGAGGTTTACTTTTTTTTGCGGATGTTTGAGTGGTTCCAGGTGTGTCGCTTATTCAGCCAGCTTCATCAAATGGATTGACTGCATTCCCATAAGAAGGCTTAAAGAAAGTGTAAATTTATTTATTTATCATCATATTTGTGTCCTTTCCAAGGGAGGGATGATGATGATGATTTGTATCCTTTCCTTTATCAGGAAATCGGTTGATTAAGCAAAACAGCTGGTCACGACATGAAGTTTTACAACGGATTATATTGTGGGCTTTAACAAAAGTAGAGCGGGTAAGAAAAAATATAACTGGAAACATACATAAGCAGACCATCAGGCCTATGATCCCCAAAGAATTAGGGCAGAGACATTTTGCCAATCTCATGACTCAATACTGAAAACATCAATAAAATTGTATTTCTTGAACATAGAGCGCCATTTACTGATGACATTTGCATGTCCTTACCACCTCAAGTATGTGCTCTCTATAATCTTATGCGCATTCCAGTAATTGCATCGTGCATTAAGACAATGAGCGATCTCCATTGCCTTCTAAACTTTGACAGTTCAAGACGATTGTTCTTTATAATTGCATACTTTACTCTAGTAATTGCATACCGATGTACAGACGCCAGCGAATCAACGTACAACAATCTTTCAAAGGATAATGCGTCAAAACGTGGGGGACGTTCTGAAAAAATCAAATCCTTACACCGACCAACAGATTTAAAATGTATCTCAGTCAAAACATCTTAGTAAGGTGATCATTTTTTACTCTGAGAAAAGTTACGTTAAGTTATGTTTTAAAACTATTATTTTGGCACAAAATAACTGTTTCTGAACCATATTCATTAATTTTAAACTCCATTAAATTTGAAGTTAAAACTGGTTGCTAGTCTTTTTATAGATCCTTATGAAGCTTCTAACACGAACGAAATATCTGTTGGAGGGGGGGCACGGGTCTCATAAAATTCGGTCATCGCCCAACTTCTTATGCTACTTCCAACAAGGTTGCGTTAAACGTTTAACGCTACCATGAAGGGGGTATGAAAGCACTGTTGCGTTAAGTTTCACTTCTTCCGCGCGGAGGGACTCCACGCACTATTTTCTTTCATACATTTTCAACTTTATCGTTAAAGAATTTCAAGGTTGATCGGGAAAATTTGAGATTCCGATAGATTGATGTGCTAGCGTCTGTACTGTCAGTATGAAAGGTAGAAGTTTTAGAGGGATTTAATATCTTCAAAATGTGTTTTAGAGGGTTATGATTGCGTGACTGTTAACACGGGAGAATGGAGAAAGAAAACGTGTTGCGCCGACCCCAAGTAACATGGGACAAGGGGAGGAAGATGATGAATATCTTCTGTTATTTAGTTGAAAAGATCAAACTCAATATAGACTTGTATGGACATGTGGTGAGGAGGGAAGAGAACCATGTTAAAAGAGTAATAAATAAAAAACCGGCCAAGTGCGAGTCGGACTCGCGCACGAAGGGTTACGTACCATTATTTAGAAAAACGAGCAAAAAAAATCACTTCATTGTATGGGAGCCCCCCTTTAATATTTATTTTATTCTGTTTTTAGTATTTGTTGTTATAGCAGTAACAGTAATACATAATCTGTAGAATTTTCAACTGGCTAACTATCAAGGTTCATGAGATACAGCCTGGTGACAGACGGACAGACAGCGAAGTCTCAGTAATAGGGTCCCGTTTGACCCTTTGGGTACGGAACCCTAAAAATGGTGATGGATTAAGAGGGAAAGGAAGACCAAGGAGTGATAGTGAGACGGATAACAGGGGATAATGAATTAAAACAAAGTGTTACGCCGACCCCAAGGAACGATGCACAAGCTCAGTAAGGTGATGATGAAGAAGAGTCTAGTAGTAGAACTTAACTTTTACATTCTGCTCTGTATTTCAGTGGAACAGAAGAAACTTTTAAACTAAATGCATTTTTCCTAACAGGAAGTATATCACGTCACGACTCATATTCAGATTCAAACGACACTACATAATAACAGATAGCACATTTTTTTGGCATGGCATCATCAGCAAAATGCCATTTACAAAAATAGCCGTATCATATTTTACCTGACAGACTTGTTTTTTTTTATTATTACAACAGACTGAACAAGTGCTTTCGTTTTTATTATTATCAATGTTGCCCGATTTTTGTAAAGCCACACATACATACTCCTTTAGCCTCGGCCACGTTCATACATCAGCTGGTCCACCATGACGTCTTAAAACATTATTGTATTACTCTTTTTCCAGTGTGGGAAAAAGATGGCGCTAGACATCCTGTATAGCTCCGTCTCTTTCCCACACTAGAATAAGAGTAGGTAGGTAGGAATAAGGCAGGCCAGCTGGTCATACAAGCATGTAACCTTTTTGCAACCAACTGTACCGTATCTCAAATCAGAGCAATAATGCGCAATGATCTGTCTTAGCAATGCAAATATACACAATTGAAGTTTGCACCTACCATTACCGACTGACGAACGACTTTTAGTTATAATTCACAACTATTAGCGATCTATTAAGTGATTTGTGGTCGGTAAACTTTAAGTTGCTCTACGTGTCGTAATTAAAGCTATACGATTCGTAGAAGGAAGGGGGATAAAGGTTGGAATTAAAATATATGTAACAAATGGAAAAACAGGAAAATTGTCACACACACACAACAGATGACTCTGATTGTATAGGAGGTTCAGACAGATTAGTTTGAACATGTCGACTCTCACCAAGAGTGAAGAAAAAGATTGTGTGTTGCAAAATAGACAGCGATAAATTAATTATCGATCGGGGAACTGGGGAAATACCTATGCAATCTTAATAGGTATGCATTTATTCTTGAACCAGATATGTAGTGTGATATAACGCGTATTGATAAAATAATATATGATTATATGTATGTTTTAGAAATCACAAATATCATCATCATCTGCCTAGCCTCGGCTGAATACCAGTATTTTACATGGAGCGACTGCCTAGAAATCACAAACATACATAGACTAAATTCATAATATACAAGTGTAAGGGACACCGACGCTAAAACGTCTACTACGTATTCAATGCTTACATAATTCTGAAGACATAGATTTTATTTAAAAAAAAACCGCCCAAATGCGAGTCGGACTCGCGCACGAAGGGTTCCGTACCATTATTTATGAAAACGAGCAAAAAATAATATATTTTTTTGTATGGGAGCCCCCTTAAATATTTATTTCATTCTGTTTTTAGTATTTGTTGTTATAGCGGCAACTGATATACATAATCTGTAGAAATTTCAACTGGCTAATTATCACGGTACATGAGCCTGCCTGCCTGCGGCCTGGTGACAGACGGACAAACGGACGGACAGCGAAGTCTCAGTAGTAGGGTCCCGTTTGACCCTTTGCGTACGAAACCCTAAAAAAAAACAGCCGTTCCATATATTTTCTCTGTGTTGGTATTGCAGTTTAGTAGATAACAGCTGTTTTTTTCCAATAACCACCGAAATATTTCGATGTACATGGGTTAGAACGATGTACTGAATATCTCACCCTGTATAGCCTCCCTTTTGGTTTTGCCGTAGTCGTAAGTAGTGTGTAACTGTGTAGTCGTGTGTAGTGAAAAATTCTGTCAATAAGTTGTCATGATCAAGCGGAGATGCAGACGACAGAGGACAATGTCGTCATGAAAGTTTGGAGTATTCATTAACTTCTACATATAGGAATTCGGGAACAAATCCAGACTCCGTGGAAAATTCCTAATGGAATAACTCAATAACACTTTGCCCGACCCGTGAATCGAACCCAAGACCTCACCTCATATCAGTAGTGCTTGGGACCACTAGACGAACCTAACCTACGCATTACAACAACACGCATACACAACCTACATTAAAGACTCGCTTGGAAATCATTTCGCAGATGACTCCAGTTCAGCACGCTTTTGCAACTTTGCAACTTTTAGTAGGATACTAAAGGATAAGAATACTAATATTAGTTATTTGCCATCTAATCTGCAACAACAGAAGTCAGACTAATGTTACTTAAATTTGAATTACAATTTTTGCGACTAATTGAGAAGTTTGAAAAAGAAGACATGCTGCGCAGACCGCAAATAATTTGGGATAAGGGCAGGGGAATGATAGTCATGCTAGCGAAGGAGGTGGCGGAACGTGAGAGGGAGAGAGCCTCACGCCCCGGGCGTCGGGGGGCAACTAGTGGGCCCCGGCCACCGTAGGCACGGGCCTGTGGACGGCGCGTTCGTGTTCCAGGCGCGCCTCAAGGAGATGGAGACGGCCGATGCCTGCCAGGGCTGCGCGACTGTTTGAAAGAGATACCGTGGCCCTGGAACACAAAGGGCTAAGGAAGAACATGGATGGGTTTTAGTGAGTACAAGTCTGACACTCCCTTCCGCTCTGCCCAGAGTGGGAGGGGTTATTTGATGACTTTCAATCCGAAAAAAAAAAGATAAAAGGGCAGCAGAATGTTGAAATTTTATTTGAAACTGAAATCACTGTTATACGTATGAGTTTTCGTGATATCTACTATACTTCACTCAGCTAATCGCAGCTGCCAATATTCTTCAATCCGGAGCTGAAACGTCCTGAAAACCCTACCTTAGCCTCCATAGTGACAAGCAACAACGTCTCCAAAGGTATTCAAAACAACAAAAAATAGACGTAGAACTTTCACTGCCACCATAAAAATCGTATGCAATTCCAAGTGGCCCGATCACCGACAAGCGAGTTTTACATCCCAGGCTCCCATCTAAGCACAAGGTCTAAACCGGCGATAAACGCGAAGCAATTGAAACCTTTTATAGCCTTTTAAAGTTTAGTTTTTAGTGTCACGGCAAATTGCTTGCAGTTCGCGACAGTTAACATACTACTGAGGGTTGAGGTTGAAAATCCTGCAAAGTATTCGTTGCGTTTGGGACCCATGTCATGATCGTTAATTGTTACTTAGAGCTTGAAACCGAAGTGGCATAGTCTCCCCATCGTATTTTTATTTTTCTTTAAAGTTGTAATTAGCGCGACCAAAAAGAGCGAGTAAAAAGTTACTAAAAAACATTTTCGAAATGTCTTTTAAAAATGAAAATAATTGGAAATTTCTGTTTGTATAGATAATTAAAAATCGGTCTAATTTAGCTGTAACATAGTTTTTCGAAAATGTTTTTTAGTAACTTTTTAGACCTATGTATACTGCTTATGCGTAGGAAGTTTCATTAAAATCTGTTCTGTCATTTCGGAAAATAACGACTTGAAAGTTTGTATGAAATGCCGTAGGGTATAAACGCTCTTTAAGTAAGTAGGAATAGAAGTCACATTGATCAAGGCTTTATATTCTGCTGTTTCGCCTTTGATGAGACTCAAACCGCCTCTGGCTACTTACTACTCCTACTGGGCTTGTAAACGGTACTCGAATTATTCTTCCCAGAGTGGCTGATAGCAGATGGATGAGAATTGCCGAAGATCAAGTTGAATGGCGTGGGATTGCTATGTCGAGCAGTGGACTGTAGCACGCTTAGCATGACCACTGTAGAAGTGAGTTTTGTAGGAAGAATCAACATAATGACAGATAAATAATGACAATTTATCAGTTTGTCGAATCTTCCGTCGACATAGCCCGTTTGTACGGCGATCATTCTACGCGTGCTGTAGGCTGAGGATGATGATTAACGTGACAACTATTTCAACCACAAACTTGCCTTACACACTGCCATATGGTCCTATCGTCTTACCTTGATTGTATCTACAAGTAGAGAGATCATGTTGAAAGATTTATTCCTCAAATCCTGATTACAGGCAACCCTATATGAACTGTGGACGAATCAAGAAACATTGGCGCTACGACTATGCAGGGTGGCCTAATGGCCAAAGGCCCTAGTGTAACATTGGCACATTGAAGAACGCATGCGCCTATTCACAAACGCTTAGCGATACTTAATGACTGCCTAATTAGTGAGCTGTTTGGATTTTCTAAGTTCGGCTTAGCATTGAGATTTATTCCAAAAATACGGCATTCGTTTAGAATTCGCTTAGCGTTAGTGGAACCGAGCAGTTTCATCATTCTCCTACTCTTATCTCTATGTATTTGGGGACGGCGCAGCATGTATTCTTCTTCCAGCCATATCATCCTTCACACAGTCCACCAGTCTTTTCATTGTTCTTCCTCTAATATCATTCATACTCAAAACATTCCTCACGACATTTCCTCATTCCTCCGTATCACATGCACATACCAAGCCAACTGATTACCAGAAAACATTCACCGGTGCCACTTTCAGACTTCCGCTTATGTATTAATTTATCTTATTTTATACATTCGTGTTACACCACACATCCTCCTTAGCATTCTCATCTCAGCTACATGCAACTGCCTTTCATTCATCCCTTTTCCCAACATTCTGATCCATACAAGACAGCAAGTCTAACCATGGTTTTATAAATCTGCTTCTAGAATTTAAGGGGAATGCGGGAGTCGCACATTGTTCCCGTCATCTGCTGCCATTTCATCCATACAGTGTTAATTCTGTGGTTAACACTGCGATCTTTGAAGCCGACAAGTACCGTAGCCGATAACATTTCTTTATAGCCATTCCGAGGGTGTAATTTTTTCATTTTTGAAAGAAGTTGTGTTGATGCGAGTGATGTGATGTTCTTAGAAATGAGTGCCACAAAAAAAAAAAAAACGTGGAAAGTTTATTTTGTATTATTTTCTTACGAAATTTATGCCTACAGCTCCGAGAACATAAGGTGGACACAATATGATAGGTACTGCAACAATTAAAATTGCATTTAGCTTCAGGGTTCCCACTATGGGGTTTCAGCCAAATTAAAAAAACTGCATACAAAGCTAGATTGCAGCCTAAAGATGTTGTATCACTCTTCAAAAAGCAGGTGTATAAATTATTTTTAATACACATGAACTTGTTGATACGAATAACCTCCTTGTTGTCAATGAATGTTATATGGTTAGAAAAGACCAGTATAGCCAAAATAAAGAACGAGGAACTTGGCAACCAATCAAAATATCTATGACTAGGTAATACTAGGTATGCAGACAACTCTTTTATGAAAATACAATTTCATTGGTGTTCAAAAACAAAACAAAGTATATTCTGTTCAAACAAAACATGGTATATTCTGTTCAAACTTAATGGCACCTCGGAAGTCAGCAACAAGTGACGGTCTGCACAGGTCTTCAAACTTTATGGCCGCTCAGAATGTCTAGCGTAAAGACCAGTTTTTCACAAGGGACACATCGTCTTGACTGTATTATCTGCAGACTGTCACACGCAGCTAACTTCTGAGCCAGATTGAACAGAAGTACACCCAATTCATTTTTTAATAATTTTCTAAATAGGTGATTTAAATAAACTA
This sequence comes from Cerastis rubricosa, assembly GCA_949152445.1. NCBI lineage: Eukaryota > Metazoa > Arthropoda > Insecta > Lepidoptera > Noctuidae > Cerastis > Cerastis rubricosa. The sequence continues at coordinate 6,098,626 of OX424542.1, read as the reverse complement.
AGCAACTTCATGCCCTCAATCCCTGAAGAGTTAAGCAAATTTGTAACTACACCATGCCTCCATTTCCCCTATCATCTAGCAAGCAGCATTATTAAAATCAAATGGCTTAAACTTCAAGGAATTAGGCAACATGTGGATATTGCCTTCCTATAAAATACCAGAATGATTTTAAGTAGTAAATTCCAGGACCTTACTTTAAAGTAAGTTACAATGGCAGAATGGCAGATATTTGCACATCTATTAGTGTTAATATTATACTAGTGTTAATATTTCTGTATTCTAAGTGAAATATGAAAGTGTTGATTAAAGCCAACTTAGTATTATTTATTTTAAATGTCTTTGCTATATTAAACTGCTACCACTACTATAAACTACTACTACTATTTTTGAAGAAATTCAATTAAGTTTTCATCTAAACCACATTTGAAGCTGCCAGTACCACGTGCATACTATTTATGTAAAAAAAAGTTATAAAACATTGCAAAAGCCAATAGTTGTAGTTGGTTCATAGATTAGGTTAAAACAAAACCTTTATGTGGCTGAGTGTGTTATGAAAGTTTTAACTTATTACTGAATAAAATCTGTAATAACAGTATATTTAATGGGAAATTCTGAATGTGAACGAACAATAACAAACACTAACATAACCTAGAAGTTTAATGTTAAAAGAAAAACTTACCAAACATAATGCAGCTAAGTAGTGTTGAAACTAGCTCATTCAAATTTAACAAATATCCTAAAACAGGGAAACTAAAATTAAAAAATGTTTTTTTTGTTTCAAAATAATAATATTGACATTGAGATCTGACAGTCAGATGACACATCACAATAAACAATTCTGTAGCCATGTTGAACACTTTGTCTACTCCTTGGCACGACGCTGCTATCTCCCTCTTTCCAATACACTTGTGGTGCAACAAAGATATCACAACAAATCTAGCAACACCAAACGACATCATTATATTATTGTTTATGGGAAAGTGTTGTCCGATTGATTGACTAAATAACAGAGGTCCAGTTAAAAGTAACAGGTATGTTTGTTTAACGGTCAAGTTCTGTTCGGTACCGCTGTAAGCCAAGAACAAACAAACAACTTCACAAACAACTACTAAAAAACTACTAACAAAGAACTACTGAAGAAATCAAAAAGGATTTGTTGGTTAGCCTTTTCCTAATTACGTTGGGGTAAACCTTCCGTCTAGTCAGTCAGGTAAATACCAGCTTTTACGTGGAGACGTGGTTTTATCTGACCACGATCCACTCTTGTGATTGTCTTGTGACTGTGGAGGTCAGATAGGCTGTCATAATGTGACAATAAGTCTTAACAAGAGGTAACGTGGTACCCAAGTACCACCACCTCTTGTTTAGACTAATTGTCATTTTGTTGACATCGAATTTCAGACTACCCATAACGATTGTCAAACATATAAGATTGAATGCGCGGGCCAACATGATTTCCGTGGCACAGGTCCTACTCATGAAAATAAATCGAACGTGGCAAGCATTGCTTACCTTTGAAGTGCAGCTCCAAAAAATATTTACTGATAGTATCTACAACTATATTATCAACAAACCACATATTATGTTATTGAACGAATAGATACGAAGATATAGGACCTTGGGCAAATGACATTATCCAATACATCTATTGCCAAATTTCTTAAGGAGGACTGCTATTATTTTATAGTTAGCCTACTGGCATCCAGTAGCGAGAAGATACCTACTAAAAAAAAATATGTAGTGTAATAGTCCTCCGGGACCTACTTGCGCATTTGGTTTGTATACAAGCTCTTACAAAAAATACATTTCGCTATTTGATAGAATGCCAGAATAAAGGTGTGCGGTGTACTCACTGCATTTCAATCTATTATATAATATTATAATTTTAGACACCACAACACATTTTATAAGATGCTATTAAATGTTGGTATGCACCAATGTGTTAGAAATTCTAGATAAGCAACGCAGCACCGATAATTCTTGAAAAACCGGCCGAGTAAGAGTCGGAATCGCGCACGAAGGGCTCCGTACCATTATTTATAAAAAACGAGCAAAAAAATCACTTTATTTGTATGGGAGCCCCCCTGAAATATTTATTTTATTCTGTTTTTAGTATTTGTTGTTATAGCATCAACAGAAATACATTATCTGTGAAAATTTCAACTCTCTAACTATCACGGTTCATGAGATACACAGCCTGGTGACAGACGGACGGACGGACGGACGGATGGACGGACGGACGGACGGACGGACGGACAGCGAAGTCTCAGTAATAGGGTCCCGTTTGACCCTTTGGGTACGGAACCCTAAAAACGCACAATATTTGAGAAAACGCCACTTTAACAAAACGATGTGACGCGTAATAAAACTTTCCATTGTTTGCAAGAAAAGTGCCGCTCATTTAGGCAAGGTGAAGATAAGGTTTTAATTCCTCAATATAACAAATAATGAAAAACTCCACTTTCGCGTTTCTTAACATAAGGATCTGGCTTAATAAAAACGTTTTTATTAATTGTTCTCACTTGAGTAGTAATTTATCATAATCTAAGTAAACAACGAAGACACCATGTTTATTTAGTATCATTAGCTCGAGCAGCAACACACTGAGACCACTATCGAGCAGATGGTATCTTCTAGATACCTACGCACCTTACCTGCTTCCGTTGTCGTAATTATTTAGTAGGTTAATAGCTCACATAATGTAGGATACAGACAAGCTATTAAAAACTTCGCCTATGTGATTACCTGCGTATACATAATATATGTATAAACCCGGCTGAACCAACCAGACCTGATTATAAACTGAAAGACGGCACACAGCAATTATGTGCGATTTACAAGTAATTAAATAAATCCCGTTTACTTTCTCACAACGTAAGAAAATGCACTTCTAGTTTTCACTTACCAGGTCGTTGATCGTAACATTTCCGTCACAAATTGATTTTTGTATGTGCAGTAGCACAAAAATAACCTCCCGGGTGTCGCTGCGTACGCGCCGCCAGTAGGAACACCACCGTCGCACGCCCAACCCGTTCCGCCCTACACCACAAATATACCGCTTATTACGATAACCATATCTCCTACAACCTGATGTGTTTATAGTGTTAGATCCAAGTGATTATGAAAATAATAATGAAAAGTCGGGAGCACGTGAAATTTGAGTGGTACAAGTGATTGGATTGATTCCAAGTGTATTGTGTGTCTTATATGAACAAGGGCGCCTGCCCTTTGAGTTGTGGTAATTTCCATTTGTGTATTATATGTTTAAAGTATGCAAGGGTCATCAATCTCGTCCTCTTGAAGAAGTGCACCAAACCAAACATGCTGCGAAATTGTCTTTATCTAGTAGAAAAAATCACCTTCAATGACCGACGTTCAGCTATATTATCGATTGAATACTAAAGTACTGTCTACAGCAAGGTTAATTGAAATATTTTTAATACGTAACAATACAAATGAATGATAGAGCATCTGACCACATGCTCGTCTTTTCACGCTGTGTCCTCACATGGCACGAGCGGGATTGTATGCTAGCACATGTGTTGATTGACTTCACAATCATGATCTTCAATGTTTGTTTTTCTTATTTTTGAATAGAATACTTATAAGATCTTCAATCTTTTCGACCTACATTACTTTAAAGGTAAATTGACTAGCTGTTTCAGTAACAAGTAAAATAGCATGTGCTTCAATCATAATTTCCTTTCCATGATACAAAAATGAGATTAGTGGATGGATGCCCTGTGTTGTTTTTAACGGTTTGTTTTCCTCAGAGAAAAATCTAAATTCATATCTGGATTGTTTGTTACTATGTTTATAACCAGAAAATGATCTTTGAGTTAGTACCTAGTCGCCTACTTTTAACAGTATGCTTACATGGTATAGTTACATTGGAAATACCCAATATTAGTTAGGTATTATTCAGGCACGCATTTCTGGTTGGTAATAAGCATGCATTGCTTACGTATTTAGCTCTTAATATAGACAAGTAGATCCTATTCTTGAACTGCACTAATGCACTTCGGAAATAACTCTCCGAGTACCTACCTAAACATCAGATAAAAGTATTTTGCTAAACTCAGGTGGTACTAGGCTGCTGTTAAAATAACTTATATTTTACCTATACCTACGAATGACGCTCATAACTATATAGAAGCTACACAGTTTATTTTATTTAACTTAAATTTAGTCATTATTACGTATTATGTCCCAAATAGCAGCATTATTGAGTTAAAGATAACTTTTATTGGTTTATCATCTACGTAGTCTATTCAAAACCATCATGCCATCTTAGTAGTCCAGTATATATCCACGTGTTATCTAAGCTGTCCATAGATAGGATTTTAACAGTCTTTAATTTTTCAAAGATGCAGTTTCTCTAACATACTACACTGTTATGCTTACTTCCCTCAATCTCTCTCATCAATAAGATTTAAAAACCTAAGCTCATTTCCCACTGCCTGAAACTTTTTCTAAATCACAACAATGAGCTTTCTTCTACAAAATTTATTTGTGAACATCCTTTGTCGATTCCCTTTGACGCTTACTTAAGCTTTTGTTTGGTCCTTGACGTGATGAAAATGCTGCTTGACTCTTATTATATTTTTAAACAAACAACCAACAAATATTGTCCTACTGTTACCAGACTTAATCTGAGATATAAGTTACTCACGCTGTACTTTAATGAATGCTAAATTAATATGGGTAGTCCTGTGGTTTTTGATTTTGCAAATAGACTTTATGTAGAAACTAGTGAAATCCCCAAATAAGTCCCCTGTTAAGTTAAAGTCGCTATTCGAAAAACAACCAACACCAACTCAAACTACGATTGATTTTAGGGATGCAGAATTTTAAAGCAACGTTAGTACATTACGTAAGAATGAACTCATTGTTTGCTTTCCGCTGAAATAAAAGAGCTACCTATTTGTTTTTAGTAAAAACAAAACCTAGATTAGAAAAATCTGTATCACTTCAACAGTTCATTTAATATTAAGACAAAACATCAAATATTATGCACATATAGGAGCAGGTTTATTTTAGTCCATTTAAAGTTAAGTAAGAGATATCATTAATATGAGTTGAAAAAACAGAGACATCACCTGCGATTTCATTCCCTTTGTCAAGTTGACCTTTCTAAATAAAAACGTATCTTAGTGTTAATTCAAGACGTGTTCTTTCTGTTCCCAAGTGTCCTTAATTTAAATCCGTTCAGCCATCAAATTTCGATCGAGGATTCAAATTGAAACACATTCATAATATAAACCAGGGCTACTACTAGGCAGGATACCTACTAAGAAAAAAAAACCGGCCAAGTGCGAGTCGGACTCGCGCACGAAGGATTCCGTACCATTATTTATAAAAAAGAAAAAAAAAATTTTTTGTATGGGAGCCCCACTTAATTTTGTTTTTATTATTTGTTGTTATAGCGTCAACAGAAATACATAATCTGTAGAAATTTCAACTGGCTAACTATCACGGTTCATGAGATACAGCCTGGTGACAGACAGACGGACGGACGGACGGACAGCGAAGTCTCAGTAATAGGGTCCCGTTTGAACCTTTGGGTACGGAACCCTAAAAAGCTTCAACTTGTGTGTCACCATTACACCCATGTGTTCCATTGATTTATTTGTTCTTGTTTTGCTAAACTATCGCAGATGTTAAGTGCGCTGTAAAAGCATCTTCATCATTTGGATTTGTTTAAATTGTGGCTGGTTTCTGATACTAAAGTTGGTACACAAGGACAGTAAATTCTTTAAATTATCTAACACACTACACCTTTAAAGCCTTACTGGTTAATATATTTTAATCGAGAATATTATAACACATTATGGAGCATGCCCTCGAAATCCATTTGGGATGTTCCGAAACTTCTGTTTTATATCATGAAACGTAAATAAAACGTCTGTTCATGCTAAATGTGATTAATGGCAACTGGATGACTATTATGTGAATATTTTATTACTTGACCTAGCACCAACAAAACAACCATTTGTTATGTGTTCACTTTTAACAATAGAGTACCGATAACTGACACGATCATGCGTAAACGCATCGTTACGCGTCTTTATAAATAGCATGTTTTGAAATATTGATACTGTTTGAAAGTGGATAAAAGTTTACATTTTTTTTCTTTTGAAGCAATGTTTTCATCAAAATTCGACTGATCTCGACTAATAATGGAATCACGTAACAAAAGCTTCACAAAGCATTCTGTAGTGGGATAGCGCCAAAAGTTATTATCATTAATATGACTCTGAACAATCAATCCTGAATAAAAGAAGCCTATAGGTACTACCGCTCATAAGGCTCATAATATAAAATCATATCTATTTAGTTATATATTAGGCATTCAGAAAGAAGAAACCAATCATTCATCATCATCATTTCAGCCGAAAGACGTCCACTGCTGAACATAGGCCTCCCCCAATTGTTGCCACATTGGCATAACATGGGGAGTTTTGCCATAATCGCCACGCTTGGCAGGCGGGTTGGCGATCGCAGTACGGTTGTCACAAAAGCACAAAGAACGCTGCTGCCCATTCTCTGGCAAATCCCTTAGTCGCCTCTTACGACACCCACGGGAAGATATGGGATGGTGCTATTCTTTACGTCCGACACCATACAGAGCAAGAATTACAGAGCAAGAAACCAATATTCAAAACAATTTCATTACATCATTAAATATCTAGGATGAGACGTTAGGTGACGTCACCATGTGACGTCCGTGCACCGTCTGGATCTGGAGTAGACATCAGGTCCTGGCGCTCATCCAAGAGCATTCACTCAACGACTTCATGAGAAATTGGAACGACTTGAACCGCCCATTCGACCTACCGGAAAGAGTCATACCCAAATGTTTAAAAACCTTAGAAAATTATACTTACACAAAAATGCTTCAATGTTTATTTACTTTGCAGATCAAAATAGAATGCGTTGTTTGAGACATCCAAGATGAATAATGGTTCGAGAAGGGCCCTAACCGGCTCTATTCATAAAATCAGAGAGTTCGAATTGGAAAAAGTAAGATTTATATCTCGTATTGGTTTTTATTATGCACATAAAAACTTCAACACTTATATTTAAATTCTCCTTTATTTATAGGTGAGCCTAGTAGAAGAGTTTGACATTCTACAAATAGTTGGAGAAGGATGGTTTGGAAAGATTTTGCTAGTAGAACACAGGGCTTCAGATACAGAGATTGTTTTGAAAGCCTTACCAAAGCCCTACGTATCCATTAGAGATTTTTATAGAGAATTTCATTATAGTTTACATTTAAGCGCCCATAAAAACGTTGTAACTACATTCGATGTGGCATTTGAGACTGCTGGTTTCTATGTATTCTGCCAAGAATATGCACCTTTAGGTAAGATAACTTCATCATAATATGTGTTTAGTTATGAAGATGTGGACTTTAATATAATGCTAATAATTTATCTCGGAAATCAAAATTTTAATGCTGAGTAATCTGGGCTTCGCTTACTTCGGTTCACACACACTTTCGAGTTGGATTGTAGCCAAAACACGTCGTGATTTGAATGAACATTAAATCTAGCACATTTCCAGTGCCAGCCCTCATTAATATCATGTTGTATTGAAAGCTACTGCACTGTTTTCTTTAGTTTAAACTAGCTCAGTACCATTGTTTAACTAGTGAAATGTATAAACACATTCGTATTTGTATTTTTCATTGAATGTAGCGTCTACTGTATATTACCTGAAACAAATGAGATGTTTTATTTTTTATACAGGTGACCTGACTTCAAATATGCTAGACACTGGGATAGGTGAAATCCATACGAAAAGGGTAGCAAAGCAATTGTCGGCTGCATTAGAACACCTTCACCAAAGGGACTTGGTACATCGTGATGTAAAACTTGACAATATTCTCATATTCAAATCCGATTTTTCAAGAATAAAACTTTGTGATTTCGGAGAAACGAGAAAAGTTATGTCAGTCGTTAGAAGACGGAATGAGTGGCTACCCTATTCACCACCTGAAGTGCTGAAATTATCCATGGACAGCAGTTACAAGTAAGAAATTTTCTTTAATCGGTCTGTAATACTTTTTCTTGGCGTTTATTTATTTTATTTAAACAGCTGTATTACTTGTAAAAATAAGCATCAATCAGCTTCATTTGTTTATTTTCAATTTTAAGATGATAAAGAATCATAAAATTAAAAACATATAAAATAATGTTTGCTGCGGTGCTGTTGGCGTCAGTCTTACATTTGTTTATTTCTTTACTTTCAGAGCTTTAATTTCCCATGATATTTGGCAGTTTGGCATCGTTATTTTTATTTGCCTCACTGGTTGTTTGCCTTGGCAAAAAGCTGCTTTCGATGACCCTCGCTACACAAGGTAAAATGTTTACTGCATTACATGTATTGGATTATTTTCTCACTTCGTTTGTCACTTGAATTATAAATAAGGTATTGATGTATTTTTTTATATTTTAGCTATTACAATTGGTACAACAGTTCAAATCCTCTGAAAAGACAACCAAAATTGTGGAAAATGGTGTCATCGAGGGCACAAAAAATGTTTAAAAAGTTTATAGAGCCGAGAGAAGAAAAAAGGGCTTATAATTTCTTAGAGATTTCACGCTATTTAGAAGATCGATGGCTGGGTAAAGGTTACACCGATAGAGTTGGTAAGTAAAAAATTTGACACTTAACTATTAACTTAAAAAGATTCTAGGCATCTCACATGCACGTATAACTTTTCAATATATGATTTTTTCATTTCAGCTGGCGAAGATATAGATGAGTTGTGTCCATCAATGTATAGTTTTCACAGTGACCCTAATCAGAAAAACATACTACTGAAACATTTTAGAGACAATGGTATCGAAACAACTGTAGACCGGCAAGCAAAGAAACAAAGAATACGCGAATGGATCCAAAACAGTGTAATAGAAGAAGTAGACGAAGAGGTTTGTAAACTTTTAAAGTCCTTAAAAAGTTCAGTCTGTTCTATTTAATATATTTTTGGCGGCGGTTTGATTATTAAACTACAAATATAAGACCCATCAAATGGGTCTAGAATTATACATTCATATTTCCCTTTACCTTTTGCAGGAGGAAAACCTAGAAGCTGCGTTTGAAGATAGCGACGAGGAATTAGAACATAGAACAAGAGATTACCCAATCGATGAAAGTCACAGAGTAACTTTACGTTTTGATACAGAGAAACATATTAATCCGAGAACTGGCGAAGTTATTGATGGAGTTAAACATACTCCTCCAGAAAGAAATCCCTTGTCTTATGATGTACAAAACATTGAAGCTGTTGCACCAGCAAATGTGGTAAGAAGATATGGAATGCAAGAAGAAAGTTCATCCCATAGTTCAACTAAAGACAGTGCATACGGATCTATGGAAGCTAAAGTAAATAAACCAGTAAAATCGGCTCATAAAGCCGAAAATAAACAAGTTTCATCCTTAGATAGTGTCCAAAATAATTCACCAAGTAGATCATTAAGCGCTACATCTATAAACCAAAATAGGTCACCAATGACGTCACATGCTCAAAGATTTCAAAGAAGTGAAGAGGTGTTTTCAAAGGAATTGGAGAGTTTAAAAGGAAGTTCATCCACACTTCATTCTTTAGGCAATTCTTCTCGCTCTAATAGCCTTCAAGTGACTCCAAGGGATTCCTTTGATACACCCTCCGTCAGAAGCACCCAAACTCCTCCAAAAGCTGAAAACGCGAGTACATCAAGGCCTCATAATCCTGTGGTAACACAGAATGGTTTCAGTCCTGGTACTAAATCTGTTCAGCCATCTAATCAGGGATACGTTTCTATGAAACATACGGTTTATGATAGCAAGAATACTCGTACCGAGAACAATGTGTCCAGCGAAAGTAATCTACAGAAAAATCAAACGCCAGACAGTCCATACACATCGATGATAAACATAGTACAGGGCCAAATGAAAATTAATCCCCACGCTACTGAAACGAACAGAAACACCATTAATGTCTCAGTAGCAGCAGTAAAACGCAAAAAATAAAATGCTCAAATACTATTACGGATTTTAAAGAAAGCCATTTGTTTAAGTGGTACATGATAATTATTATTTCATATGCAGGAATACAGTCAATGTATTGTTTGTTTTGGTAAATTAAGTAAATAAATCAGCTGACATGCAGTTACTTCACTGGCTGAAAATTAGGGAAAACTATGATGATGGACTGCTTGGACTACCTTTGTTGCTAGCCCATCTGTAGTCGACTCTTGACGTTTGTTCCAGCTTTGCTCAAGTTGGCAAAATAATTATAAATAGGGATGACAAAGCACGTGTTGTTTCGGCTACTTGTTAACCCGCCCCTGATAGCATGAAAAGTTTTACGAAAATCAAATAAAAATCATCTTTTTTCCACCTTTACTGATCATTTCGTGTTCATAATTTATTCAGCTCTTGCATGCAGATAGGCCGTCATCTAAGAATCTAGCTAACTAACTTTTCTTTGATTGGTTGCGAATTACTTTGACCCCCATTCACTTAGAGCACAGTAATTATCTTAACTTAATTTTTCTGACACTTTATTTTTTAACGTGCTTTATTTGCTTACCTATAACAGTAACACTGTCTCATTTTTCTTCGTGGTAAAGTCATTGGTGATAGCATCTTCAATACTAACCGTTATTTTTTTTTCTAATGCTTTTTTTTTCTTTTTATCGCACTTCCCGCTTCTTCCTTCAACAACTTTAACACGTGTGTTACAAGGACCTACAACTCCTGCAAGCGCCGCAACACGTTCCTGTTATACCCAATTATAGAAGCTTACCTGTTCCCAGAGAAACACAGAGCTATTTTGGAACCCCCAACGTTTTTAATGTGTATACCTACCGGACATAGAAAACGGCAATATTGTATGAACTCGTCTGTTGGAACATTGAAAATAAAACTATTTGTAAGTGCCTGTAAAGGCTGTGATTAATTGACTTAACATTTGGCCAAGGGCTTGCAAAACTGATAATAAAGTATGTTTTAGTTTATTATTGAATTAGTTTCCTTACATTTAATTTTGAAAGTATGTTAATTTTAAGAGCTTTTAATTAGAATAGCATAAAGACAACAGTAAGTAATATTACAAGTGTGTATTTTATTGTACCCTTTCCAAGTTGTACAACTGAAATAAATTTATTATTTTTAACCGAGTTTTTATTTTTTAAAAAGCTTGTATTTCTTGTGATAAAATGATATTTATTTTGTAAATAAATTTTGACAGACACTTAGACACGTATTGTTTTTCTTTTTTGAATACCACTGGTTTCATACTCCTACAACGTACAAGGTTTCATTGACATTATGACCAGGGCATTCTATTCAAAAGATAAAAATAAAGAACTAGATAAAAATACTAGTACTCAGTAACAGTTCCAGTGGTATCAGACAATATTTCATTTCAGAGGCAATCACTATACGTTGCCGTTGTTCCCTAAATTACCGGTTTCATTTTCTAAAACGTATTTTACGTAGAGAGCAGAAATATGTAAGTTAAAAAAAAAAAAGCTATGAACTTTTAACATAACAAAAACCTTTTATAAAACTTGGTGTAGTTGAAAGATAACTTTTGCCATTGTTTTTATTTTGTGCGATGGGAACATTGAACGAGCGTTCTCCTTCATTTTCAATTTTTTTTTTTTTTTTTAAGTCGTTTGTGGCTATGCCACTGGCATGGTTACAAGACCTTTAAGCCAAGTCTTTATTATAAAAGTCATAATTAGAAAAGTTTTAAGAGTTAACACTTGAGTTTTGCACTACACACTTCCACAACTGTTTTTAATAAATTTAAAAATCGGCACAAAACACTTTTCAGTTTTTAGAATATCTTTCAGGCGGCGGGAGGATTTATTTGGTAGGATATCACTCAATTCACTGGCAAGTATCAGCCTTTGTATTGTAAAATTTGGACAGTTCAAAATCAGGTGTTCTGCGTCAGCTTGCGGTGTGTTACAGAATGTACAAGAATCACTTGAAATGATGCCCAAACGGAATAAGTGGGCAGGTGTGGTGGTATGGCCAAAACGAAGCCTGTTAATTGTTGTGATAAAGTGCCGGCTGGCTGACTCCAGGTCGTTGTACCAGGGCTCTGTTGGTAAGTCTATTTGGATACTTCCGTACCACTTTCCTTTCTGCTCTTGGTCTTTCTTCCACATTTCAACCCAAACATTTTTCAGTTCTTCGTTTATAGAGCTATAATAATCTGTGTGCGGTACACTAGTTACATATTGAACATCCAATGAGTTTATCCCCTTAGTTGCAGTTCCATCTGCTATTTCATTTCCAGATATACCTTTATGCGAAGGGATCCATATAAAAGATATCTCAATGTTCTTACAATTTAACTTATACACAAAATCTTTAATACTAAACAAAATATAATTAGTCTTAAAATTCAATTTTAAATTTTTTAAAGCTTGCAAAACACTTAATGAATCAGTCAAAATTAAAAAGAATCTAGAAGACTGGTGAATATGACTTATTAACTTTAATGCTTCTAGGATTGCATAGGCTTCTGCAGTAAATATTGAGCATTCATTGTCCAGAACAAAGCTTTGAGTGAACCTTGTTTGAGGATCATATAAAGCAGATCTCACATAGTCATCTCCCTTACTGCCATCAGTGTATATAGTATAATACTTATTATTTTCTGACAAAAATTCTAGCATGTCATTATTACTCATAATTCTGTGTTCTAGAACACAAATTGGATGAGTTATACTAACATAGTTGTGGGCATAGCAAAGCCACTGTGACTGTTTTTTAATCCTTGTGCATTTATTATTTATTTCCAGATATATCCGGCACAACTGTGGAGCTATGCCCCTCAACAGTTCATCTGCTGAGGACAATGGACCGGAGACATTCACCAGGTGAGGAACTATTCTGTTGATAACATCATTATTAGCTGATGACAAAAGTTTGATGCAATATCTTTCACACAGTAATATTCTCCTCAAAATAAGTGGCATGATTTTGGTTTCAACTTCCATAGCTCTTATGGGAGTTGAACACATTGCTCCAGAGATGATTCTCAGAGCCTTGTTCTGAATGATATCCAATCTATGTACATATGTACAGTTAATATAAGCTAAAGTACTATAATCAAAGTGGCTTCTTACAATCGCTTTGTACAGTATTGACAATATTTTTGGATCAGCTCCCCAAGATATCCCAGCAAGACATCTTAGAACATTTAGCCCTTTGTAAGAATTTTTTGAAATATATTTAATGTGCTCTTCAAATTTGAGTTTTTGGTCGATGACAACACCTAGGAACTTATGCTGGTTAACTCTTTGAATGCTCTCTGTAGCATATATAACATCAGTAGTAGGGTTGTCACCTCCAAAAATCATAATGCTGCTTTTTGAAGCATTAATTTTAAGATGCAGCCTATTATTATAATAATCATAAAGTTTTCCTAGTGCTATATTTACAGTATCAATAGCTGCACATAAATTAGAATTTGAACTGTACAGAACTAAATCATCAGCAAATTGCAATATATTTACATTCTGGGTATCAATATATTTACATATTTCACAAGTGTACAAGTTATAGATTAAGGGCGACAGAGTTGCGCCTTGCATTGTGCCTTTACTGGCCTGCTCTGGTCCATAAAGTATGTTATTATGTTTGACAAAGAGTTTTCTGTTACTTAAGAAGTCATAAATCCATTTGGACACAAGTCCAGGTAAACCTATACTACCAGTCAATATTTTGACAAGTATGCCAGGATCAACATTGTCAAAAGCACCTTGTACATCCAAAAATACGCAAACGGTATGTAATTTGCCATTTTCTGCCCTTTTCAGGTCTGCCATTAGTGAAATGAAACTGTCAGCACAGCTACGACCGCGCCTAAATCCATATTGTACTGGTGGAATAATGTTATTGGATTCAGAGTACCAATCCAAACGATTTTTCAACATATTCTCAAAAATCTTTCCAAGACATGAAGACAATGAGATTGGACGATAGCTGCTAGCTAAATCTGGTGGTTTCTCAGGTTTTAATATGGGAATCACGCACTGTGTTTTCCATGATTCTGGTATTATTTGCTTACACCTGTAGTGGTATGGAACCCACACATGCACACACCCTGTGAACTCAACTACTTAAGACGATGCAGTCTATGAGTTCGAGGCAGTTCAAATACGCTACCACACACAGCCGGTCATAACCGCGCTAACCGCGTCACTCGCGTCTACTTATATTAATGTAGTCATAGTCTTGTTTATAAACCGTGTTTAGTTATAGTAACCGCATTATTAAACTCAGTGTGTTATATTCTAATGATCATTTCATTTCCTATTATATAGAACCTTCAACACACCTTATCAAAAGTTCTATATTGGTGACCCCGACGTAGAAAAAATACGCGTTTCTACTGTTACCCGCAAGTGCAATTGCGTTAAATACACATTTAGACTTTGTTTAGTGTTGTTACTGTGAACTATCTCATCAAATTCGAGATGTCCAACGCTAATACTGCTGCTGCCACTGACTACTACCGCCGTTACCATCGATCCTGCGCACACGGCTACCACGGCTGGCGCCGCACCTGGAAGCGTCTACGCACCTCAGCAAGCTGGTCTGTGTTATACCATAGACCAGCACCAGCCGCCAGAGACGGGAGCAATCACCATAAACTCCCGCATCGCCGACTTCTGGACAGCACGCCCGCTATTATGGTTTCACCAATTCGAAGCCATAATCGGTGCAGAAAAAGCAGGTTAATTGCGGCATAAGAAGAGTCCGAGTCCAAGCAATTACAGGCGTGGCTTACGAAAGTCGAGCTAGGGGATTAACGACCCACTCAACTCCTTCGTAAAATGCCAAGAAAAGTCAAAACAAAAATTGCTTGGACCGAAAACAATCAACGCATTTAATAGGTGCAAATAACACATAAGTGATGCCGTCACTCTCGCGCATCCAGATCCGTCCATGCGTCTTTGTGAATTGGATTTTATTTCTCAGTTTTGCTAAATTGATTACGTTAAGGGCAAGCTTAATAACGCCGCCGACGCTCTTTCAAGAATAGAAGAGATTTATGTACATGGTATTTTCGATTATGTGCAATTAAAAGCCAACTCGAAAATACACACATAACAAACAAATGTCGGATTATGTTTTCATTCAAAACGAAGTTAAGCGTTCATTAAGACTACCATACGAAGGCCCATTTAAAATCGTCAAACGAAGCGCTATGCATTACATCGTTCAAGTAGGTTCTCGAGTAGTCACTATTTCTCTCGATCGTCCCAAACCTGCTGATGTTATTACTAGCTCTGCACTTGAGTCACCACATGCAGATTTCGTTACGCCCGAAACAACAGCAAAAACTCCGGTTGCAGCCCAACGAGCCCACTCGACCAAACAGAGCCACTTGTCACAACAAGTTTGGGTCGAGTTGTTAAAAAAACCGTAAGATTTGCCATTTAAAACATTTTTTGTGGCCAGTCCCAAAGCAATAAAATCATCAATGTGAAATGTGAAGTGCGGTGTAGTGTTCTGTGTTTTAAAATAGTCCAACAAAACTAAGCAAACATGTGGCTTTCTAACACTAATTATGTCAACTTATAATGTATTTAGTCATAAGTTATCGTTACCACTTATAGAAATGTTTAAGTTAAGTTAACTCACGTGTGTAAAAGCTTTTTGTGTACTTATTGACCAATGTATTTATTTATTTTTACCAAATGTGTTTAGTTTAAGCATCCATATGTGTAAGTTTTGTTTTTATACAAATTCTGAATAGCTCTTATTAGCGTAGTGTTTTATTTTGTATAATAAATTTAAGAGTTAAGTATAGTTAATGGTTATATGTAAGTACTCTTTTACACCAAACAATTTTATTATTTGCTAAGTTTATACAATTATTTTTACAATTTACTGATTTTTATTAAGGTAGTTATTTACCTTTAATGAAATTGTTTTTATCAAAGGGGGGAGGACATGTAGTGGTATGGAACCCACACATGCACACACCCTGTGAACTCAACTACTTAAGACGATGCAGTCTATGAGTTCGAGGCAGTTCAAATACGCTACCACACACAGCCGGTCATAACCGCGCTAACCGCGTCACTCGCGTCTACTTATATTAATGTAGTCATAGTCTTGTTTATAAACCGTATTTAGTTATAGTAACTCGTACCATTAAATTCAGTGTGTTATATTCTAATGATCATTTCATTTCCTATTATATAGAACCTTCAACACACCTTATCAAAAGTTCTATACACCAAAGATTGTTAAGAATTTTTAAGAATAAATGTTTTACATCATCATCTAGATTTTTAATTAGTATGTAAGGGAAGTCATCTAAACCTGGGGTTGTGTTTTTTCTAGATTGCAAACTCATTAAGAATTCAGTCCATGTAAAAGGATCCAATAAAAATTTGGAATTTGGGTTGTCATTATTGAGATTAAAATAATGGATAAATTCACTGCTATCTATAAGGTTACTGTTATCTGATATTTTTGACAAAAATGATTGAATAAATTCATCCCTGTATGATTTGTTACCTGATCTGATGCCTTTAAATCTCTTAATGAGGTTCCAAATTTTACTTAGTGGAGTAGTTCTGTTAAAAGTGTTACAAAAGTTGTTCCAACCTATCTTCTTCTGTTCTGAAATTGTACGTTTTTTTAATGCATCTAATCTCTTATAATTAATGTAATTATCTATAGTTGGGTCACTTCTGTATAGTTTCAGAGCACTATAAGATGCAGTTACACTTTTCTCGCAAATACTATTCCACCAAGGAGCTGGAATTCTAGATCTAAAATCACTCGTTTTAACGAACTTTGGGATCACCATTTCTTTCAAGACATCAAGTCGAGTGCAAAATTCGAGGTAAGTGGTCATTGGATCCTCTTCATCAATCGTCATGTCAAGGAAAACATTTTTGGATATTTCATAAAACTTACTCCAATCAGTTTGGTTGTACAGAAATCTGTCAACAGGTGGATTGACTTGATATTTGTCAGCACAAATTGCAAGTTTTGTAATAGTTGGGTAATGGTAACTTCCCATTGTATCGTCGTGAACAGACCAATCACAAAGTGGCGCAAGATTTGGACTAACAAAAGTGACATCAATTGCCGATGGATTGCACCGAGGGCGATTGACTGTAGTAAAGTCACCATTATTAATTATACATAAGTCATTATAATCAATTAAATTATATAAGTCTTGCCCCCTGCCTTTTGTGGAAACGCATCCAAAGGCAATATGATGGGCGTTAAAATCACCACTTACAAATATAGGTTTAGGGAGGTCCCTGATAATATTCTGCAATCGATTTATTCTTATATGGCCAGATTTAGGTGGACAATATACACATAAAACTGTTATGTCGCCTATTTCCGTAGAAACTGAAATGGCAATAGTCTGAATATCTTCATAGAAATGAGTGTCTAAAACCCTATACTTTAAATTAGGCTTTATTAGAATAGCTACGCCATTATGACTGTTAACTGAACTATTTTTATGGTGGAAATTATAACCAGGTATTTTAAAACTCTGTTGGCCTTTTAGCCAAGTTTCATTTAATAGACAATATCTATATTTTGATTTTGTAAAAAGTTTATTAATAAAGGTTTTTTACTGTTTAAACTTTGAACATTATACTGTGCAATATTTAAGGAAGTTATAATGTTGCAGCTCAAATCCATTAAGTTGACAGATTTTTAATGAGCATGTCTTTGATAGACGATGTGGTGATGGGCACATCATCTGATTTGTTGCCTAGTTGTACCAATGTATGGACTAAAGCCATTAATATATCATTATTAGCAATTATTTGGGCTTTGATGTTCTGTTTGGATGCAATTTTCTTCTCAGGTATTTCTGAATGTACAGGTACGTTATGTACATTATCTACATTGTATAATTTAGTTTTGTGCTTATTCATAACAAGTTCTTTATTTACATTTGGTTTTTTATTTACAGAAGACTCGGAGCGGTCCGGCAAAGGAGGGAAGTCAGTGTCCTTCTTTGTCACTATGTTTTTTGTATTTGCAATGCTGGCATAAGTAATTTTTTCTTTTTTTTCTAACATTTTCCTCATCTTAACCGGACAGGTCCTTGATATAGCCAAATGAGGTCCACTGCAGTTAATGCAGCAGAGCTCATTGGGCTTGTCACATTCTTTGTAGGAGTGTTCTCCAGCACAGCAGCTGCAGCGCTGTTTACCATTACATACATTGGCAGAGTGATTGAATTTGAAGCAGCGATAGCACTGCAACAGGGGTTGAATATAGTCAAAAACTCTATATGAGAATAGGTCATATTGTACTGAATCTGGTAATGAGTTCGATAAGAATGTTATGCTGACTGTCTGAAGTGGGACCCTGTTCTGCCCCAGTTTCTTAGTAAAACGTCTCACTGCCACAATTTCGTAGACAGAAGACAGCTTTGTGTACAGCTCTTTATTCGATATGTTTGTTGGTACGAACCTGATGATGCCAACTCGTTCTATCTGGGCTGCGGGGATATATGCCCTCATCTTATGTTTTTCTAGGAAGCTCGCATTGTTGATGAAATTGTTGGCCGTGTTGTATTGCTTGAACACGACAATAATTTTATTCGCATTGACACGGCGTATCGCCACCACACCTTTAACATCCGCTGCGAAAATGTGATTTAAGTATATGGGGCTTTTATTTCCCAATCGCTCTTTGTCCTGACTTTCTACAAAAACTTTAAACTCCGTGCTACCCGAATGCTCTGGATACAGTCTTTTATAATTAGGCTTAAAGTAGGGCGCGTAATTAATAGAGTCACTTTCCTCACCGCCGCCGACATTGTCCTCCGCATCAGTGCCAAAAGTCCGCTTCCGAATCTTGGGATTCGGGGGTTCAGCCCCGCTCCCCTCATTCCCGTCCATTTTCAGGACGAGAACAAACTATTTACAGCAAATATACACAATATAGGTATTAAAATTAAATGAAAAATATGGACAAAAATTGAAAAAGCGCGCCTTGGTTGAAGTTCCCGCCAAGCTAGCCTTCATTTTCAATTGGCTTGAACCAGTGATGCCAACTTAGCAACTTTATAGCTAGATCTAGCTATTATTTGGTGACAGACAGCTACAATTTAATGAAACTTGTAGCTAAACTTTTTAGCTACTTTTTTTAGCAACTTTTGAGGCTATCGAGATTCGTAAAGTAGGGTACCGAGTCTCGTAAAAAAATATAAAACTAAACTCGAATCTATGTTCATAGCTATATGCTATGGTAGGTACAGGTCTCAGGAAAAGTGGTAAATGCTGCTATAACTGTGTTTTGCTTAAAGATATACTACAAAAAATGGGCACCGCTGAAAAATATTTTAAATCAACGAAAGATACTGAACCCCAGCCATCGACATCTTCTTCTTTAAATAATTAATTTTTGATTTATTTTTTATTCAATAACGTACACAACACATTTTTAACTCTCTTGTTAGAATTAATGAAAATAAAAATGATTGTCAGGAATTTACATTTCATTGTAACCTACTTATCTACTGTACATATAACATTTAGCTACTTCTAGCAACTTTTTGGGGTACAAAAAACTGGCAATCTAGCAACATTTTAAAATTGTCTAGCTACTGGGTAAAGCTAGCAGTTGGCAACACTGGCTTGAACAGCTGTCAACTTTGAAGTTTTTCGTATTTTCGATACCGCCGCGCTGATTACCGATAAAGTTTGTAATTATAATGGAAACTCATATACTATTTCAATATTATATTGAGCTGTAACACCTAAGGCTACATTTGATCGCTAAATTAAGGCGACGCGTTTTCAAATCTAAACTAAACGACGTCGGTAGCGCCTTATTATGTATCATAACCTCTCAAGCATTTAGTTTTCGGTTAGAAAGTTAAAAAATAAAGCAATAACAAGTAATTAAAATGCAAAAGCTGCAAGATAGTGTGTTTTCTATTGTCAAAACAACAAATTTATCTCCTGCCGTGTTTAGTTTTCTGCAACCCACGGAAGAATATACAGGTATGTTTGTTTTAGTGACAACAGATATAAATGAATCGGTATAATGTGTCAAGGTGTTGTGTGGGTGTTAATTGGGTAAATTTTGCAGATAAGACACCCCTCGGAGGAATTTTGAAGGACACCAAGCATGGCTGGCTGGCTCTGGGTCCTAAATTCTGTGTGGTTGATCTCAGAAGCGGATTGAAGGTAGCAGCTCGAAACTTTGGCACCCCACTGAGGTTGGTATTAAATTAGTATTAATTTGAAGATTTTTTTACATTTAAGATGTCAATTAATTAAAGCTGAAACTTCAAAAAAGAAATGTTAAATCTTGTTTATTTTATTATTAGAAGAAAATTCTATTCTGAATTATACCCTTATAAAAACCTATTTACCAATCTTGATAAACTTAGTAATGATTCTCCTTTTATATTCATTAATTATCAATGCAGTTTATGGTAATAAGCTGCAGGAACAAAAACTCAAATATAAAAACCTATTTTAATGGATTGTAATCATTTCAGTATATTTTTTATCTAATTTCAGCAACATCAACACATTAGTTACCAGCGTAGTGGAGCTGCCCAGACCATTGACCGCAAACTCCATACAGCTCATAATAAGCTTACAAAGCGATGAAGCTGGCATGATCTGCATCTTACATGTCAACGGGTCACAGTTACTCCGCTGTATACAAACAGAGGTGGTTGTTACGGAGTTAGCGGTGTGGGATAGAGTTCCAGATGGACCGATATCTTGTTTTGATGGAGTTGTCATGGCTGGGACGAAGAGTGGAGAGATATTTGCCTTTGATCTTAATAGGGCTAGTTTGATTCAAGGTATGGTTTAGTTAACCTTCTATTTAGTAATGTAAGGTAGAAGGGACACCAATACTAAAATGGTTACGATGTATTCAGTACATCTGTACTGAATACCAATTTGCACCAACTCTGCTTAAAAGATTGACAAAGTAAATTTTTTAAATCCTTGCTTATTGTGATCCTTCTGGATTGTTAGTGATACTCTATTATAAGTGAATTATTTTTCATAATTTCTGTTTATCATTCCAGCATTAAAAGACATCTCCCAAGGTTATGAACACCTTGTCCAAAATGAAGCCAATCCAGCCAACTTAAGCTTCCTCAAATTATCTACAATTCACAGGGTTTTAGAACAGAGAGAACTGGCATTAGAGAATAATGATCATTTGGCTATTCTACTGAATGAAAACTCTTTAGTAGATGGCCAGTACATATTCCGTAACCCAGATGGTACTGTACGGATGAAGGCCAAAAGGGATCATATTCGGGTCACCGTATTGCAATACATTCCACAACTGGGCAGTCTGGCAGTAGGATACAACTTTGGTGCATTCCAAATCTGGAACATTATGACTTTGGAGTTGGAGTTTACTTCACAAGTCAATGTGGAATGCCTGCCTGTTACACATTTTGGATTCCAGGTACTTTGAAATAGAATTTCTAATGTATAGCCCTACTCCATGAGTAGGCGTTATTTGTCTCATGAGAAAAATGGGTTGAATTTAAAAATTATCTTGTCGTTATTGCTTTATCATATTTATGTAGCCTTTGAACTGCCCTGTGGTTGCCAGAACTTATTATAAACACATGTATTAAATACTCAAACAGGCGTTGCCTTATCATCATCAACTGAAAGTACAAATTGTTGACATTCCTAATTCCTATAATGAAGTGTATGTTTAATACAGCAGGCAGGTTTCATGGTGTCATGAAAAACAAATGACTGACTGACTTTCCCAAATAACTTTTCAATTTCATAAAACAATCAACTAAAATATTTGTTACAGGAGCCCTGTGATGATCCACGCGCATTCTGCTACCTCTGGGTGGTGTTCTCTGTGACAGACAGATTCGAAGAGGAAGAGTTCCCACTGGCTGTGATGTACTCCCTCACTTATCAGGGCAAGAGAATGCTGTCAGATACCAAGTGTCTTTATCAGGTAAATAAAGTAATATAAGTTGTTGACCAACAACAGTTGCTGTTAGTTGTGGTGTTAGCTATGTAAGTTATTGTACAGTAAGCATATATCCAGCATAAACAATGCTAGGTAAAAAAAAAAAATTAATAAAATTTATTTATTTGAGACCATTGATCCATAGTGTTAGTATAATACTTAACCTTTTGTTAGCAAATAACAAAATTACAATAGATTTGTTTGACGACATGGATGTCTGTGCCCATCATTTTTGTCCGCCAGTGTAGCTAGAATATTGTTATTTTATTATATTATGCTATTGTTGCATGAACTTTATTTCAACAAACCAACAGTAGAAATATGAGATGATGTAAGGAATACAGTTATGCTATTCAATCTTCAACTTTCGGCAGTGAGTGGAACATTTCAAGTTGAACAGCAAACTCAGTACAATTTCAATTCAAATGGGTTTGGGTAAAAGTGGCATGATTTTTTAAGTCTGCGGCCACTAATGAAAAATATTTCATTAGTAAGAACACAATAAGACATTCATTTTCTTCTAAAAACAATTATTTCTAAAATGCATCGGAGCCGAGATATACAGGTGTATACATGTAACAGAATGGCGAAAAACACTCAAAGGAGTCACGAGCCTGATTTTAATAAAAACTAAAACTGCATCATTGGTTTTTTGAAAAATCTATATTCCTAGCCAGGAATCGAACGAATTTTTTTGAAAAAAAAAAACCTGTATTAAACACCATTCGATAGTGTTGCTGCCAAGGATCAAATTCTGGGTTAATTTTTGATATAATACAAACAGTATGCAAACTGTGCGAGAGCAGCGGTGGCCCAGTGGTGGCCCAGTGGTGGCAGCCCCGACTTACGAGCAGTAAGCCGTGGGTTCGAACCCCGGGCAGGCACACTACTTTGTGTAATTTATTTTATCACCGCTGCCCTCAAAACCGGTGAAAGAAAACATCGTGAGGAAACCGCAATGTACTAGAATTAAAAATTTGAAGACATGTGACATCTACCAACCCGCACTGGGCCCGCGTGGTGGTTTACAGCCCACTCCCTCTCATAGAGAGGAGGTCTGTGTCCCAGCAGTGGTAACATTATAGGCTGATGATGATGATGATGCAAACTGCTAGTAGGAACAACACAACTTTAACATCAGATATTTCAGCTCCGATATATTTGTCGGCAAAATTATTTTATGAGTCATTATTATCATATATATATATACGTTAGCATCAATTTACTTTATGGCCGCTGTGAAAAAAATCATGCCATTGGTCCATACATACTTACCCAATGCCTTTTCCACCATCGAAGCGTTACTGCGCAAAACCAATAATGCTATATGCTTCTGCAATCAGTTGTCCTTTACTTATTGTTTACAAAAAGCGGTGTAATTATTAACGGTGTCTTTGATTTTCCAGGAGTTTTCAACGGCCACAGTAAGATTTCAGCTAGAGTTGAGCACAGTTGACGAAGCAGCATTGCTTGGTGGGAAATGCGTGTCGTGTCATGCGTACTCCGTCAATTCTACCTTAGCAGCTGAAGGTGAAGAGAGTAAGTTACCATTATAACAAAAGAAAACATACTTGATCATCACACTGTTGTATGCCTGTGGAATTCACTGCACGCTGATCGTTATTATCTGGATCTCTTCGAAGTTTCATTGAATCGGTTT
The DNA here is from genome assembly GCA_949152445.1 of Cerastis rubricosa. Classification (NCBI taxonomy): domain Eukaryota; kingdom Metazoa; phylum Arthropoda; class Insecta; order Lepidoptera; family Noctuidae; genus Cerastis; species Cerastis rubricosa. The sequence goes on along the minus strand of OX424542.1, from coordinate 6,074,973 downwards.
CTACTAGGCAAGCACCTAGGCCGCATCATCGTTTCATATCAGGCGAGTTGTGGCCGAACGCAAGCCTATTTAAGATGTAAAAAAAAAAGCTATCGTAACTACTTTGGTTCTGAGTACATTTTTGAATAGGAAGATTTTTTTTTCTCCTTGGTGATAACCATAGATCGGAGTAGGTAGATTGAATTGGGGTCATTGATCCGAAACGTTTATATTAATATGGACATTCCTCCGGAATTGGTTGACTGGATTGAAATTTAAGTGCAACAATTTATAAGAAGATGTGGCCAAAAAAAGGCTAAAAAAAAAATTGCTTTGATCGGAATTCGATTGTTTTTATTATTCAACAGTTAAAAAATTAAATTAATTTAGTTTTGATACCTTCCTTTAAATTCTTGAATTGAGTAGTAATAATATCACTACTAACATTAAAAATATATAATTGAATACCAGAATTACTTTACGGAAAAATGGTTTATCCATGTTATTCTTTCTGTGTGCATTTATGATACAAGTACCAAAAATCAATCTACCTACTCCGATCTATGGTGATAACTCGATTTTCTCCATCTGACTCTAAATAAAAAATAAAATAAGTTTGCTGCTGCTGTATTAATGTTATTTTTCATAATTTCAGGCATGTTAAACATTTGTCAGATAGTCTGGGAGTGCTGGGGCGAAAATGCCAGTTCTTCGACCCAGTATGGAATGCTCCTATTTGATTTAGACCAATGGTACAAGGATCAAATGCCAGGTAATTTTTCCATTAGTGTGTTTATTTTAATGTGTAAATGTTTATTCATTGCACCAATTTCTGCTTAATGCAATAGAAGTTACAGTTCTCGGGCGTGTATTGCACATCGAGTTAATAAAGGCTGATTTCTATGTGTTTGTGTGTGTTTGAAATCGCTTCCATAGATCGACATAGTTTCTTGTTTATTGTGTTTTGTCTCTGTTTAAGGGCTTATGTATGTCTTATTAACGTTGGGTGCTGTGTTACCAAAATTATAATTCTAGTCTCTACGATAAGACGCTTGAATGCCTCGTTAGTCGAGTGCTGAGCGTGAGATCCTGGGTTCGATTCCCAGTTTGGGCAAAGTGTTATTGGGTTTTTCCATTTCCAGGAATTTCTCGGTAGCACCCATGGAGTCTGGATTTGTGCCCGGTTGATAGCAATAGACTCGCCCTCTAGTACATGGGACTTGAACGTAACTGGCGAAATGTGGGTGTACTATTAGGTACACCCCCTCTTTGTCCGAGGAATCACGGATAGCCCACTGTGCAGAGCCTGCATGGTGGCAGACGAGACAGCAGCCCACGTGCTTCTACACTGCCCAGAGGTTGCACCATATAGGGTAAAGTACTTCGGTAACCCAGGTACTCTCCGCGAGATCGTCAGCAACATCAAGGAGCTGCTGGCCTCGGGGAACTAGGCTGGATCGAATAATGTTCCCAATGTTTGTTTACGCAAAATACGCGCTTTAGACGTGGAGTTGCGGAAACCAGCCCGCTATACAATACAATAGGGACACCTATGCCTAACGCTTCGGGGATTACATGCCTGTGTCCATCGTCTATGATTACTTTAGCCGCCAACCTAATCAAACCCTTTGTAACTCGAAGTCTTCTTCCCCAGCAACCTGGCCTCTCCAAAGCAACGCCTTCATGAGCGTGACGTGGTGTTCCGAGCTGTCGGCCGGCGACTGCGTGACGCTGGACGTGCGCCTGGACCCGAGCTCGGTGGCGGTGTACTCGCACGCCACGAGGCTGGAGGAGCATTTTTATCCTAACTCCTTGCAGTATAGTAAGTATACAGGGTCGCTGAAATACCGGCGATAATGTACATCGGTGATAAATGAGAAATTAGGCCCCTAGCACACGACGTATTTTAAACGTGAAGACGATACGCAGATGAGGCGCGTATACGATTTCAAACGAGATTTGAACGCAACCTTGTAACCTAAGCACACGGGGCGATCGTGAAACGCGCGTATACGCGCAGATACAGCGATGCGGGCGGTGCGGTGCCGTGAGCGCGCGCCCCTCCTTTACCCCTCCTCCGAACCCTTGTACACGCTTCAAACGAGTTTCGAACGCGCTTCACACGCACGTTTGTATCGTGTTTTACGCTCGTTTGATTCTATAAAAACGCAAAAATAAATATACATATAAAACCGGCCAAGTGCGAGTCTTACTCGCACACAGGGTTCCATAGCTCCAAACAATATAATAACAATATTTTGAAATGTCATTCATTAGTTAGTAGTATTAGTTAGTAAACTTCCACACAACCGCAAAACTAAATTTGTTTTTCATAGTATGTTTATGAAAAACAAAGTTACTGCTGCACTTTGATGAAAAAGTCCCATATCTCAAAAACTAAACATCATATCTTATTGAAACCAATTTTCGTTGATAGTTTTTTTTACGTTCTACAATCCTAAATATTTTCAGAATTTTCCTCCTCTTACTTTAGAAATTAGAGGGGGGGGGACACACATTTTACCACTTTGGAAGTGGCTCTAGCGCAAACTATTCAGTTTAGAAAAAAATTATACTAGAAACCTCAATATCATTTTTGAAGACCTATCCATAGATACCCCACACGTATGGATTTGATGAAATTTTTTTTTTTGGTTTTCCCCCCCTTAATTTATTGTTTTTTTTTCTATTTTTGTGTGAAAATCCTAATGCGGTTTACAGAATACATCTACTTACCAAGTTTCAACAGTATAGTTCTTATAGTTTCGGAAATAAGTGGCTGTGACATACAGACGGACGGACAGACAGACAGACAGACAGACATGACGAATCTATAAGGGTTCCGTTTTTTGCCATTCGGCTACGGAACCCTAAAAACGGCATCTACGGCGCAGAAAACGCGTGTTCCTGAAACACGCGTCGTCTGCGCGTTTAAAGTACGCTGTGTGCTAGGGTCTTTATCTGATTTCCTGTGTTGAACATAATAGTAGTCCCACATGTCGCCAGTTATGATAAAGTTCCATGTAATTGGGAGCGAGCCTATTGTAACGAACAGGCAGGAGATCAGACTCTGTGGCTGCCACTGAGAAATTCTTGACTGAAAGACCCAATAACACTTTACCCGACCCGGGAATCGAACCCAAGACCTCATGCTCAGCAGTCGCGCTTCCGACCACTAGACCAACGAGACAGTATCTGTGTTGTGAGTGTGTTATATGATAATAATAATTTATGACTAAAACAACATTAACTATCTATCTTCTTCATCTATCTATCTTCTTCTATATATAAAAATCAATTGCTGTTCGTTTGTCTCGCTAAAACTCGAGAACGGCTGGGCCGATTTAGCTGATTTGGTTTTGAAATGTTTGTCGTAGTCCAGGGAAGGTTTAAAAGGTGAGAATGGTACGGTAGGTAGTGTAGAGTAGGTAGGTAGGTGGCTAAGGTAGGCTAGGTAAGGTATTAAGATAGGTAGAGTAGGGTATGTAGGTAGGAAAAACTGCACTGCAACGCATGCCGGGTACATTAAATAATTTTGTGACCAAAATTAACAAAAACCTTTCACTTTACAGACTGCATCTGCCTCAACACTTCTGAAGCATGCGTCCTAGGCACAATCGGCATACAACGTCAAATAATCAGCTCTATAGACGAAGTTGGGCCCACTGCGTTACTGAACCCGCCCCGGCTGTACAACGCCTGCATGTCGGCTGGACTGACGCCGCTCTACGTGCACACTTATAGCTGCAGTAACATTAGTGTGGTAATCTAATACTAATATATAAAGATAAATATATTAAATATATACTATACTAATATTAAAGCTAAGCTATGGACCCTGCTCTCGTTACCGGCGGAAACCTGTTTTTAGGGTTCCGTACCCAAAGGGTCAAACGGGACCCTATTACTGAGACTTCGCTGTCCGTCCGTCCGTCCGTCTGTCACCAGGCTGTATCTCATGAACCGTGATAGTTAGCCAGTTCAAATTTCTACAGATTATGTATTTCTGTTGATGCTATTACAACAAATACAAAAAACAGAATAAAATAAATATTTAAGGGGGCTCTCATACAAATAAGTGTTTTTTTTCTCGTTTTTATAAATAATGGTACGGTACCCTTCGTGCGCGAGTCCGACTCGCACTTGGCCGGTTTTTTTAGTTTTTTTATATTTTTAAATGTTTTTTGTTATTTTTTTATAAGAAATATGTAAAAATATAAAAGATAAGACGATAAATGAATAAAGGAGACGCTAAGCTAAACAAACATACTATTCATGTTTGTTTGCTTGAATGCGCTAATCTCAGGAACTGCTGGTCCGATAAAAAAAAACTTTCAGTGTTAGTTAGCCCATTTATCGAAGAAGCCTATAGACTATATATCATCACGCTACAACCAATAGGAGCGGAGCAGCAATGCAATAAATGTTGCGTAAACGAAGTTCCGGTGCGAGACAGCTAGTGTTCTAATGTAATATACGACGAAGTAGGCCCCTGCACAGACTAGGACACTGCTAATACTACGAATACACTTGGGGTAAAAACATAACTGCTCAGAAAAAGAATGTCATTTGAGTTCGAACCTAGACAGCGGATCTCAAACTACAATTTAATCATTTCGAACAAAGACAGTGTTAGTGATAAAATTGCTAAAAAGATTGGTCTCCGAAATGCCACGCCACTGACATCTGTGTTGCCAATGTCAGAGGCACTTTCAAACGGGCTATATTTTCCGCATGAATTTGTTTTTACCACGCACCAGTTTTTGCACAGTGATTTTTTAGGTCGCACGAACGTGCCCTTTTACTGTTTGCCATATTTAATTTATTTACTTGACTGTAATAATAGTTTGTGTTTGCAGGAAGAACAACGCAGATACTTACTATCAGTGGCGCTGGAAGCTCGGCTGTCGCGGTTCTTAAAGCGCTGTGCGCACGACTGGGCCACCGGCAGTCACAGTGGCGCGGGCTGTACGCTTCCTTTCTTGGTAAGTTATGTCATCATCATCATCAGCCTATAACGTTCCCAATGCTGGGACACAGGCCCCTCTCAATGAGAGAGAGTGGGCTGTAATCAACCACGCGGGCGCAGTGCGGGTTGGTAGATGTCACATCATCATCATCATCATTTCAGCCCAAAAGACGTCCACTGCTGGACATAGGCCTCCCCCAAGTGTCGCCACATTGACGTTTTGGAGGGTTTTGCCATAATCGCCACGCTTGGCAAGCGGGTTGGCGATCGCAGTACGGTTGTTACAAAAGCACAGAGAACGCTGCTGCTCATTCTCTGGCAAATCCCTTAGTCGCCTCTTACGACACCCACGGGAAGATATGGGATGGTGCTATTCTTTACGTCCGACACCATACAGAGCTTATTACATTTACAGAGATTATTCCTCATAATAATACCATTAGTGCTTATAAGTAAACTATAACTAAAACATATTTAACAGTTGTAAGTAATCTATTATATTTCAAATGTTTGGGTAGCCTAGGTTTATTCCAACCTGTGTTTCAAAACATTGTTCAGTGTTTCTTCTAGTTTTACATACATTCATAAACTTGCTTCTTTTTTTCCCTTGGGAGTAGGCTAAACCACTGAAAGCCAACTGCGACGATCAATAATGTCCCTGATTGATGAAGGACCCAAGTTTTGACAATTGTTGTATTTATTCTTGATTTACTTTGTCCAGACCATGTCATCATCGGTCTCCTTCCCTTCGATACTTCTAGACGGCACGGTTGGCGCAGTGGTTGAGCGATCGACTGCTGCGCTGCGTGTCGTGGGTTCGATCCCCGTACGAAACAAATATTTGTATGGCCTACAAATAGTTGTTCCGGGTCTGGCTGTTTGTGTATGTGAGTTTAAATGTTTGTAAACGCACCCACGATACAGGAGAAATTCCTAGTGTGGGGAAATATATATAAAAAAAAAAACGAAACGAAACTTCTCTATTTATACTCGTCATCTCAGGAGTCACCTCCATTCTTCACACAGTCCATCCATCGTTTCTTTCTTTTTCCTTTCCTCCATATCACATATCCTGAAATTGCTTTCATGTATCCTATAAATAAATATAAATGTTGGTTTGATCAACTGATCAACTGTCATATTCTTATTTTAGGTAGACTGGTGCTGGAAACGAGCCATCGAATTAAAAGAGAATGCCAAGGAACTTACAGCCCCATTATTTGCCTCTTCGGCACTTCCGGACAGGTAAGGCAAATTAATATTACTATCATACCCGCCTGTAAATAAAGCACATACATCCTTCTGACATACTTCTTAACGTCTCAATGGCAATGTAAATTGTGTCGACCCAGAACTGAGCCACTAGTTTGGCGCCCTCTGTAGCGTCCATCAGTTCCTGTAATGTACAAACAGCAGGACACGATATTAAGTGCCCCATAGTTTGCTGGTATGGGTGCTAGACACGACATTCTTCTTCAAAGCACTTTTTAGGGTTTTCTACCTGAAAACGCAGAAAAGAAACCCTAAATTATCACTTAGAGGTATAAAGATAAAATTGATATCAAATACTCGGGTCTACGGTCTCTTTCAGCTGTGAACTGTGACTGTATTGACATGTAAGTCAACGCAATCAACAGATATCCCGTTTATGTCGCATATCTTGCGATTTCACACAAAATCGTAAATACGTAGTTTAATACCAAAATACCTACAAGTTTGTACAGAACCCTCGGTGTGCGAGTTCGACTCGTAATTGTCGTAATTTATTCTTTTCTTAACTAACATGTGATGTGTGTGTGTGATGTGATATTTAAGGCCGGCTAGAGACGACGAAACTTTAACTAATGCGTATGTATCATTAATAGTTATGTATCAAAATTGATTTGTTCAGGAATGTAGTACGGAGCCTGGAACATTGTGTACAGCAGTTGACACAACTCACTGGCTTGCTAGATGCCGTGCTGACCAAGTGCTGTAACTTGATCATACCTGATGGTAAGCTTTTTTTTGTCTACTTTACTTTTATTTTTACCCAACATCATACAAAACGTGTTTGTGATGTTAAACCTTTAGTACAGGACCTTAGCTCACATAGGTTAACGCCATTCGGTCTAGAAAGTGGTGTCTCGTTCGGTGTTTGGGATACGAAACTGAATCACAGAAATTTTTCATCGGTAAAAAACATCTGCAGTTCCATACAAACACCACATATATGCCAATGTGGGGGTTCAAGATAATGTGCTGAATACGTGGTAACCGTTTTATTTATATTACGAACAATTTCATACAAAATATATATGTATGTGTGTAGTGTATGCAAGCAATCTTTTTCGCATCCCGGTCACGGACGGGACACCTCTTTATAGACCATACGGCGTTGAACTAGAAAAAAACCGGCCAAGTGCGAGTCTTACTCGCACACAGGGTTCCATAGCTCCAAACAATATCATAACAATATTTTGTACTGTCATTCATTAGTTAGTAGTATTAGTTAGTAAACTTCCACACAACCGCAAAACTAAATTTGTTTTTCATAGTATATTTATGAAAAACAAAGTTACTGCTGCAGTTTGATGAAAAAGTCCCATATCTCAAAAACTAAACATCATATCTTATTGAAAGCAATTTTCGTTGATAGTTTTTTTTACGTTCTACAATCCTAAATATTCTCAGAATTTTCCACCTCTTACTTTAGAAATTAGAGGGGGGGGGACACACATTTTACCACTTTGGAAGTGGCTCTAGCGCAAACTATTCAGTTTAGAAAAAAATGATATTGATGTTTCTAACATCAATATCATTTTTAAAGACCTATCCATAGATACCCCACACGTATGGGTTTGATGAAAAATGTTTTTTTGGTTTTTAGTTCTAAGTATGGGGACCCCCTTAATTTATTGTTTTTTTTCTATTTTTGTGTAAAAATCCTAATGCGGTTTACAGAATACATCTACTTACCAAGTTTCAACAGTATAGTTCTTATAGTTTCGGAAATAAGTGGCTGTGACATACAGACGGACAGACAGACAGACAGACAGACAGACATGACGAATCTATAAGGGTTCCGTTTTTTGCCATTCGGCTACGGAACCCTAAAAATGTAAAAATAAATTAACAAGTAGCTTAGTCTACGAGTATTGGGGCCTAGGGCCTTTTGATTAACTGGCTTTCTCCACACTGTGACAAATAGCTATAATACTCTAACCAATCCATTCATTTTCAGCTCTAAGCGAAATAGAAGAGAAATACAAAGGCATCGGCACAGTATCCCTGTACTTCCAAGTGGTGCAGTGGTTCCTACGGGTCGGCTTACTGCCAGAGCGACACGACGGGTACAACGCACTGCCCTATCCCGCGCAGCATCTCTACTCCACCTATAACAAGAGGTATGTAGATATAATATCCTGCAGATATGTTGTACTTCACCACTCTCAAAACGGTGAAGGAAAACATCGTGAGAAAACCGGCATGTCCTAGAACTGAAAATTCGAAGACATGTGAAATCTACCAACCCGCACAGATTATATCGCTGATAATAAAGCTTGGCTCAATCCCTACTCCACAAGGACAGGTTCGCATAAATTGATAGCATTAAATTGTATTGTTGGAGCTGCTGAAGATTGTACAACTATCTTTGCATTGTATAAATTCAATTCATTTTGTATTATATAATCGCATAGCCCATTTTGTTTGAGTACTATGTACTAGCAAGCTATCATTTACTGGAAATCTACGTCTTTTATTGACTTGAGTGTGCCCTGGCGGTTGAGAGTATGTCATGCTCACTCAAATGTCAAGGTAATGGTGGCGCGTGTGTCGGGTCATTTAGTTCCCTTCAAAATGGTTGTGTTGAATGATGGCAGATCCATGCGTCATGTTTGTGAACGGGCGCTGTCAGTTGTGCCTGGTCGTCTCTTAGCAACCACGTCTTATTTCGAACTAATAATTTTATCTTTTAATTTTACTATGGACACTTTTAACGTGCACATCTTGCTACATCGTTCTCACATAATGTACCATCTCAACACGAATGGTGTAAAGTAGATGTATTCTGTGAACCGCATTAAGATTTTCACAAAAAATAGAAAAAATAACAATAAATTTTGGGGTTCCCCATACTTAAAACTGGAAACCAAAATTTTTTTTTCATCAAACCCGTACGCGTAGGGTATCTATGGACAGGTCTTCAAAAATGATATTGAGGTTACTAATATCATTTTTTTCTGAACTGAATAGTTTGCGCTAGAGCCACTTCCAAAGTGGCGAAATGTGTGTACCCCCTCTAATTTCTAAAGTAAGAGAAGAAAAATTCTGAAAATATTTAACATTGTAGAACGTAAAAAAAACTACTAGCGAAAATTGGTTTCAATAAGATATGATGTTTTTGATATATGGGACTTTTTCATCAAACTGCAGCAGTAACATTGTTTTTCATTAACATACCATAAAAAACCAATTTAGTTTTGCGGTTGAGTGGAAGTTTACTAACTAATACTACAAACTAATGAATGACAGTTCAAAATATTGTTTGGGGCTATGGAACCCTGTGTGCGAGTAAGACTCGCACTTGGCCGGTTTTTATTTGTTTCTAGACCATACCTGGGTATCTTCTAGTTACGGAGATATTAGGGTTCTAAATTCCAATTGTTCCAAGTTTTTTTTTTTAATTTTATAAGTTTACTTTAAATATCTCCACGACCCCCGATATATTAAATGCATCCATCAGCACAATGTTTTGAGTGCGTTACATTGAATCCTACCATAACACATGATTTTTCACCCAAAAATTAAAGTCGTTCGCCAGAAATAATTTATACTTGACAATGTCATAAGGTGGAAAATCTATAGCCACTATTTATCATGCTCTGTAATTTGTTTCAGGCGTCTAAAGCTGAATCGTTTACAAGACAACATGCCTACAGATGAGAATGAACCTAATAAGCCTTGTTCTTTGCTGTACATCGATCAGCTGATTGAACAGGAGTTTGGTGGCGACAGAACATATCAGTAAGTAGTTTTATTTTATTTTATAAACCACACCATTATAGGTTTTATACCCAAACTCTCCAAGGACTATTTTACCGACAGATTTTGTACTCAAGGCGATAGGACCAAAATTTTCCGTGTAGATTTTGGTGTAATATTCAATCATCATCATCTGCCTAGCCTTTTCCCAAACTATCTTGGGGTCTTCTTCCAGTCTAGTATTAGTATTTTACATGAAGCGACTGCCTATCTGACCTCCACAACCCAGTAACTGGGTAATACTATACCCCTTGCTAGCTCCTCCTAATCAGTAGTAACTCCATAATATTATTGCAGGATGTGGCTAAAAGGCGGCAGTGAATGCAACGGCCTCTACCCACCTCCTTCACTGTACTCACTGCTACGTCTGTACCTCTTGCCCGACATCGCGGAGGAGCATAAACACTCATTAGTACTCTACCTCCTTGTGGATTACTCTATGGTGTATGATGAAGTCAGGTGAGTCTTTATTGTAAACAATTTTTGGTAATAAGGACCCCCGGTATCTGAATGTTTGACCATTTTTCTAATCAAATACCCGCTTTAGAAGAATGATAATAGGATAATAATATAAAATACTAGCTGCTGCCCGCGACTTCTTTCGCGTGGTTTTTTATTTTTTTATGGATATGAAAGATACCGATGCCGATTCTCAGACTCACCCGATATGCACACAAAATTTCATACAAATCGGTTCAGCAGTTTCGGAGGAGTTTGGTAACAAACACCGCGACACATGCATTGTATACAGTATGTAAGTTAAAACGAAGGACATATTCAAACCCACAATAGTACATGCTAACATGATACTAATAAAAATATAAACAAAAAATATATAAACTATAAAAAATATAAAAAGATAAATAACAAACAGAACTATACCAAAAATTTCGCAAATGTCTCGCAACGTGTATACACCCTTGCGCTAGCGATTTAATACTATCGCAGAACATGTGCGAGGGTCAATGACTCTTAGGTATACCTAATCCATTTTCCCTTCGTACTTTAAACCTGGCTTACCTGGCAGTCAAAAATATCTAGGTAATAAACAAAACGTTTTTCACTTCTTACACTATTAAAAGCGTTCGTGATAAGTACCTATAACTCTTCCCTATTTACACCCAGCATGAGATTGTACGACGGAATCAGGCGGTTGGGAAACATCTCTCGGTACAAATTAATGGCTCCTCGCACACTATCATTTGCTAACATGTAGACACGAACCATATCCCAATATTCTTCATTGGAATATTGATAAGACGTCATTTCTATAGATTATTATTCAAGCTCACGTTAACAGGTCACACTTACCGCGAAGTAAGCCGGGTTGTTTATGGAATACGCGGAATTATTGATTATTATTCAAGATTACGTTAACAGGACACACTTATCGCGAATTAAGCGGGGTTGTTTAAGGAATACGCGGAAGCGCAATATTGGAAATGTGGAAATAGCGGCGCACACGCATAGCGCGGTCAGCGCGGGGGTGTGTCCCGTCGGTGCATCGGCGACAACACAAAGGAAAGGGGCGGGGTTTGCGTACGCGCTTCCTTTTCGGCAGGATCGGCACATGTTTTGCCGCGTGTTTACTTTTTACAAGTTCACTTTTTGCGTGCTCAGTGTTTATGAATAATGTATTTCATAGGACAACTACGTCACAAATTAAGGTTATAGGTTTTTTACATATTTGGTACGAGAATCGAATACTGAATACCCTCCCTCAATATGTCCCTCGTTTAACCTAACATACTGTATATTAAGAGAAGAGATGTTACAATAAGTAAAATGGTCACAAAGTGACAATTCATAATATTAATTGCGTCTGTGCGGCCATTTTAGGCCCCCAGAAAGGCCATTTGTTGCGAGCTGTTATGATAGTTTTACTAAAAACAAAAGTAGTTCATCAAAACTAATATTATAAAGAGGAAAGATTTGATTGTTTGTTTGTTTGCATTTAATAGGCTCCGAAACTACGGTCCGATTTGAAAAATTCTTTCAGTGTTAGATAGCCCATTTATCGAGTAAGGCTAAATATCATCACGCTACGACCAATATGAGTGGAGCAGCAATGAAAAATGTTGCGAAAACGGGGAATAAGTGACGCAAACAAAGTTGCGCCGGATAGCTAGTTTATCATACTTTAAAAGGCTTGCGTTTGAATTTTCATTATGACCAAATGCGATGTTTTCAAGGATTGATACACTTTTGTTTAAAAAAAAAATGGAATTATGGATACAATTTTTGAAATCTGGTGGTTTTTTTGGCGTTATCGTAAAATCATATTAATATTTTGCCTACCTGATGTTAAATACATGTTTAATTAAATCAACAGGTATGAGGCCGTGATCCGTCGACTGATGCAGTTCCCTACAATGTTTGGTCTAAGCAACACTGCTATAAAGGCCACGCAGGCCTTCTGGCATCTAGACCACAGGGATTTCGATGTAAGTATTTTTTATGCCTTGGCCTGTCTTACTCCTGGGTATAGGCCTCCCCCCAATCCTTCAACTTGATGATGCGCCTCTTCTCGCCAATTAACTTAGTACTTGAGGAGGAGCGTGGCTAAATAATAACAGGCGCATGGGTCGATCTTTAAGCTTAAGCCGTGCTTGCCGAGGTTGGTCCGTGGATGGGTGACCATAATTACATACCGAGTTTCCTCCGTGCCTCGGAAAGCACGTTAAGCCGTTGGTACCGGCTGTCATTTGTAGATCTTTGACAGTCGTTCCGAGTAGTCAGAAGCCAAAAGTCTGACATCCAGTCTTACCAAGGGGTATCGTATTACCCAGTTACTGGGTTGTGGAGGTCAGATAGGCAGTTGCTGCATGTAAAATACTGGTACTCAGCTGCATCCGGTTAGACTGGAACCCGACCCCAAGATAGTTTGAGAAAAGGCTAGGCAGATGAAGACTTGTAATTGAAAAGCTCATTTCTCTTCCACACAAACAATAAATGTCCTTCTTCTCCCACAGTTCGCCCTGGACCAACTCCAATGCTTAACCGGCAACACACTCTCAGACTGGCAACACAACGTAGTCCTATCAACACTGCTAGCCCAAAAGAAAACACAAGCAGCCCTCCAGTACCTACACGTTCGCAAACCAGCTCCGATACAAAACATACGCGACAGGGATGGGGATGTATCGTCCTGCTCCATCCGAGTCAACGACCACGACAAGCTGGAAGACTGGCAGTCGTGTTGTAACCTGTACTTGGCAAGGGGACTGGTGTTTGAAGCGCTCGATGTTATAAGAATGTGTGTGCTTAACGCGGGGTGCGTGGAGGATAAGGTTACTGTGTTGCAGTTCTTTTTTAAAGGTAAGATATAGTTTGTAATTTGTTTTTTTCTTCCATGAAAGCTGTTTAATTAGTAGATTCATAGATTCGGCACGTTCTTCAAAAACTGAAGCGTCTTGTGCAAATGCAAAATGCGCTGTAGAAAAACAATAATTTATTAAAAGAATAATAAGAAACTGCTTTGAGTCCTCGACATTATTCTGCTTCTTCGTGCCGATGATTGTCCTACTTAACCTTTTGAACGCCGGAGCATAAACGCACGCGCGTGCCCTCCACGCCGAGCCACAAATTCACCGCAAATACTTACAAATAAAAAAAGAGATTTCACAAGTATTGTTAACTTATTTCTTGATAAGACATTTAATATTTAAGATATATAGATCACATTTTAAAGATATATAAATAAATACACACAAAGGTAATGGTTTAAATTGCGTATTTCGCCACACACACACATTTTTTGTCACATATTTGTGTCATTGGCGTACATACAGGGCACGCGCTCGCTTGTCACGTATATGTGACGCTGGCGTTCAAAAGGTTAATTAATTAAATATGCTTCGACATTATTAGGACGATGCAATATAAGTACCGACTTCAACTTTTTTGCCTTCTGTTTCTTCTGTCTGCACGTTTTAGACCAGCCTTGTAGATTCGTCATCATTTTCATGAATATATTGTGATCTTGAACTCAAAACATGTATGGTTTTCTGAAGACAATAACAACTATTCCATTTACGTAGCTTCCTGAAAGTAACAATATCAATTTCACCAGGTTGTCGAAACACAGGGAATCTAGCCAAAATACTGCAAGTGACAATGTCACCATTCGAAGAGGAAATGTTCGTGAAATATCTGAAAGATTGTCACGAACCGCACACATCCGATATTTTAGTCATGTACTACTTACAACAGTCTAGGTAAGTTTGTTTTATTATTTCTTATATTTATTTACGGTTAGGAAATTCTCAATTCGAAGCAGAACAAGCAATTAGCTTCAGAAAGTCGATGTTTTTCTTTTTCTGTAGCGTTGGAACTACGAATACGTGAAAATGCCAAACTTGTCGCCAAATTTTGGGCTGACTAAATAAAAGTTATGCCATGTTAAACGGCGAAGGAAGGCTTAAGGAAAGGCATGTTCTAGAACCGAAAATTTGAAAACGTGTGCCATTACTAACCTGTACTGGGCCCGCGTGGTGGATTATAGCTCACTCCTCTTCGTAAAGAGGAAGTCTGTGAGGAACGTTAAATCCTGTAGATGCGTTATGCTGTGCATTTTTACCCCTAACCGATGTTATTATAATCATAACGTTCTATCAACAGATACCTCGAAGCAGAACGCTACAACAACAAGCTAAAGCAACATAAACCTAGAGCCAAAGACGTGTCAACGTCAGTAGAGTCTCTGTTCGACATGATGGATAGAGACAGCGCTAGAGACGCCATCGTGGAAGTGGTGTGCGCGTCTCTACCGGCCATCGCCAACACTGTCGCGCATTACGCGCTGGACAGTAGAGATGTGGAGCCGCATGGTACGTTATTACTCTAAAAAGTTTTTGTTTATTTATTATTTATTTATTTATGTACACACAAAACACTTAACAGGACAATACATTAAGATACAAGAGCACAAAGATACTGCTTATTTCAAAAGTTCTTTTTTTTTGTTTTTTTTTTTTGTTTTGGCCTTTTACTGTAAACTTCCTACAGGCCACGTTCAAACCAAGCCATCATCTCGATCCTCTCTGCGTACCTTCCTCCTTCCGGTTCCCCGGCGATTAACGCCGCTCTCAGAGATGATCTCGGCCTCATTGATTCCGTCATTTTGGCGGGAGATCTGAACGCCAAACACCCGTCCTGGAATAGTCGCGTGACTAACACCAGAGGTAGGGTTCTTTTTGACCTCTGCAGTCCCCTCAACTTTGATGTCATCGCTCCGATGCATCCCACCCATTACCCGCTCGACATCAACCAACTCCCTGATGTACTCGACGTCGCTCTCCTTAAGAATGTCAGCCTACGGCTACATTCTGTGGAAGCGATTGACGAGCTCAACTCTGACCACCGTCCGGTCATCTGGGAGCTAGCTCCTAGATTAGGCCCTCTCGACCCCTCTCGACCCCCTCCCACCAGAGTGATCACGGACTGGGGGAAAGTAAGCGAATTGCTGAAATCCACTGACTCCCCTCACCTGGATAAGATCCCTGACAACATAGAGTCCATCGCTGACACGGAGGTCGCGATCAGCTCGCTCACGGAACACGTACAATCCGTCCTGAACGAATGTTCAAGGGAGGCCCCAGTGACGAGCGATCGTCGCTGGAATCTCCCGGACGAGGTGCGTGAACTGTTGACCGAGAAGAACGCGGCCATCCGTGCCTTCAGAGCCTTTCCCAGTGTCAATAACAAAGCCTTTATGCGTAGCTTACAGCGTAAACTAAGCAAACGCGTCAAAGAGCTGCGTGACGGTCAATGGGACAAGATGCTCAGCGAACTCGAAACAACCCATCTGGCGTTCTGGGAATTACAGAGGAAATTACGCGCCTCTGAGATTTCCTCCATGCCTCCTCTCATCCGTCCTGACAATAGCGTCGCTTTCGACGACACCGACAAAGCCGAATGCCTTGCCGACAGCTTAGGGTCCCAGTGCTCACCCAGCTCTCAACCAGTAGACATAGCTCACCTCACTGAAGTGGATGCTGAAGTCGAACGTCGAACCTCTCTCCCACCCACTGAGGATCCGGATTTCCCTCTCCCCCCCGTCACACCAGACGAGGTGGAGGAGGTCATCAGGAACCTTAAGCCTCGGAAAGCCCCTGGCTCTGACGGAATCAACAATAGGGTATTCAAGCTCTTCCCCGCTGCCCTCATTGTACTCATGACCGCTATCTTCAATGGCGCCATGTCCCACAACATGTTCCCTCAATCGTGAAAACAGGCCACTGTCATCGGTATTCCCAAGCCGGGCAAGCCCAAGTCCAACCCTAGCAGCTATCGCCCCATCAGTCTCCTCAACGTTCTCGGCAAAATCTACGAGAGGCTTATTTATAAGCGCCTCAAGGACTATGTCGAAGCGAAGAGCCTCATTCCCGAAGAGCTGTTCGGTTTTAGAACCCAACACTCTTGTGTCCAACAGGTCCATCGTATAGTCGAACACATCAGCGCCCGCTACCAGCGCGGGATGATGACTGGTACCCTGTTCTTCGATATAGCAAAAGCCTTCGACAAGGTCTGGCACAACGGGCTGATATACAAGCTGTATCAGCTCGGTGTGCCTGATCGTCTCGTACTCATTCCCAATCCCGATAAGAGTCAGGCGGTTCTCTTCTGTAGGCCACGCCAAATCCTCCCACCCACTCCCATCCCGATCACCATGTTTGGCAAGCCTATTCCTTGGGAAAAGCGAGCCAAATACTTGGGGGTAATCCTTGACCAACGTCTCACCTTCGGGGAGCACATAAAGACGATGCGTTCGCGCGCCGCTTTCGCTCTCGGTAGACTCCATTCCTTACTACATGCACGCAGCAAATTGTCCCTTAAGTGCAAATTGCGTATTTACACCGCGTGTATTCGCCCCATTCTGACCTACGCTTGCCCAGTTTTCGGACAAGCTAAGGCATACCAGATCCATAGGATGCAGACCCTCCAGAACCGTTTTCTCCGAAAGGCCACGGGAGCACCGTGGTTCGTTAGGAATGAACAACTTCATGTTGATCTGAAAATCCCCACCGTCAAGCAGGTCATTAAACGCCTTTCAAAGCGTTTCCTAGACTCTGCTGAGAAACACCCCAACCCACTAGTGGTGTCGGCCGCCCGATACGTCCCCACCAGAATAGGGAAGATTCGCCGACCTAGGCATATCCTCGTCGAACCCGATGACCCCATTACCCTCCTTCAAGAGAGCAGTAGGGAAACTAGCACTCTTCGTAAACACAAGAACAAAAACCGATCCGTGTCCGGCCTCGTCGCCGAGGCCCCTCGCGACGCCCTTGTAACATCACCCCCCCCCCCCCCGACCCTTGCTCGACGAGCCAGCCCGCGCCGCTGAGCATATAACGTTAAATTCCCTAAATAATAATATTATGACCCAGCCTGTCCCTTGCTGCCCACCCCTCAATGACGCCCTAAGCCGAGGTCCGAACCCCACAGGGGGTGCCCTTAGCGAGCGGTCATTTAATTGTACTTAGTTTGTAAGCCCTGGCTGGGGGCCTTAAATTCATTTGAGGTCACCACAGGATTGCCCGGTTGAGCAGAAATAACCTTAGCAGGTTGATATGCGAGTAGCCAGGTCAAAAAAAAAAAAAAAAACAGGAGACCACCCGTACATTTTTTTTATTTATACTTCATGAATAAAAGTGTGATTGAAAATTTTGGTTATTTCATGAAAAGGTTTAAGTTCCTTTAATCCCATTGAATGATCAATGGGATTAAAGGAACTTAAAGGGTCGAATTGATGATTTTAATGATTATAAATCAGTGAAGCTATATTCTACTCTCAAAAACGATGAAGATAAACATCGTTAGGAAATCGGCATGTCCTAGAACTAAAAATTCGAAGACATGTGAAATCTACCAACCCGCACTAGGCCCGCGTGGTGGATTACAGCCCACTCCTTCTCATAGAGAGGAGGCCTGTGTCCCAGCAGTGGGAACATTATAGCCTGATGATGATGATGAACCCATATTTGTTACGGTCGCGAATCATATTTCAATCAACATACAACCTGACACCACCCTGCGAATTGCAAAAAACCATAACTAAATTTGAATTTCGCTTGCTACCCTATCGCTTTCACGTTAAGAGCGCTTACACCTTACGGCATTCCATACAAACTTTCAAGTCCTTATTTTCCGAAATGACTGAACCGATTTTAATGAAACTTCATTCGCATAAGCAGGATACATAGGTCTAAAAAGTTACTAAAAACGTTTTCGTAAAATAGAGTTACAGCTAAATTAGACCGATTATAAATTATCTATAGAAACAGAAATTTCCAATAATCTTTTTTTTAAAAGACCTTTGGAAAATGTTTTAGTAACTTTTTAGAACTATGTATCCTGCTTATGCGTATAAATTTTCATTAAAATCCGTTCAGTCATTTGGACAAAAAATGACTTGAAAGTTTGTATGAAATGTCGTAAGGAGTAAACGCTCTTAAAACGAGAGGTAAGACCTCGAATAAAAGTAATATTTGAATACTATTCAACCTCTTTAGTCTGTCCTATCTATTTCTTGTAACCTGTAATAGTTATGTACAGCAACATACATTTTTTTACACAGTTATTGCGGCAAAGCCGATGTCCGTATACGTAAAAGCGAAGTCGCCTAAAAATACGTTTACGTACAAATCGTCGTTTATACAAGTAAGTTTGTTTTAATTTTAAGTTTTTTTTAATTGTTTCTTTATAATACTATATTACGCAAACGAATTTTACATAACGCTAATATCTAACGCTTCACTTTCTGATTTTATTTTTTCTTTAATTCGCAAGTTTTCATTTTAAATGAAATGAAATGTAAAAACTTAAAAATTAATCAATTAGTTCACTGATTCAACGAGGCTGGGTTTTGACACTCAGCATCTTGCACTCGCCTTAAGAATGATAGAAAAATAAATGAAAGAAGCAAATGAACGTTTATTTCCTATACATATAATTTTATCGGTGTAGAGTGTGGGCGTCATCCTGTCTAGGAAAGCACTTTTAGTCGTTGGTCCCGACTGTCATTTGTAGATCTTTGACAGTTGTTACAGTTAGTCAGTGGCCCAAAAGTCTGACAACCAGTCTTATCTGGGTTATGGAGGTTGAATAGGCACTCACTCCATGTAAAATGGTGGTATTCAGCTGCACCTAGTTATACTGGAGACCAACATAGCTGGTGTAGTAGTATGTAACCCACACATGCACACACCCTGCGAACTCAACTACTTAAGAGCGTTTATACCCTACGGCATTTCATACAAACTTTCAAGTCGTTATTTTCCGAAATGACTGAACAGATTTTAATGAAACTTTCTACGCATAAGCAGTATACATAGGTCTAAAAAGTTACTAAAAAAAACATTTTTGAAAAATAATGTAACAGATAAATTAGACCGATTTTTAATTATCTATAGAAACAGAAATTTCCGATCATCTTCATTTTTAAAAGACATTTCGCAAACTCTCCTAACATCCCAAGAAATAAAAACTGTTTTCCTTAAGAGCGTTTACACCTTACGGCATTTTACACAAACTTTCAAGTCCTTATTTTTCCTTAATTACTGAACCGATTTTAGTGAAACTTAATACGCTTAAACACGATACGTAGGTCTAAAAAGTTACAAAAACATATTCGGAATGTCTTCAAATAGAAAGATAATTGGTAACTTCTGTTTCTACAGAAATATTATAATCGGTCTAATTTAGCTGTAACACTGTGTTTCGATTTTTTTTTGTAACTATTTAGGCCTATGTATCCTGCTTATGCGTATGATGTTTCATTAAAATCTGTTCAGTCATTTCGGAAAAAACGAATTGAAAGTTTGTATGAAATGCCGTAGGATATAAACGCTCTTAAGACGTTACAGTCTGTGATTTCGAGACAGTTCATATACGTTATTACCACACAGCCGGTCATAACCGCTAACCACGTCACTCGCGTCAATTTATATCAACCTAATCATAGTCATTGTTTATATATACCGTGTTTAGTTATAGTAACTCGTAATATTAAACTCATTGTGTTATACTAAATGATCGTTTCAAATTATATAGAACCTATAACACACCCTAACAAAAGTTCTATACTGGGAAAAGGCTAGGCAGATGATGGTGTAGTGTCTGACCATAGAATGAGACACAAAAATGCCCTGCCACCCGATTGAATCGTACTTTAGAGTGATACGTCTGAGCCAAGCCAAATTCGACATGTTTGAATGACGCTTGTTTACAAACGCACCCACACAACAAATGCGTGCAAATTCTTTACTACTATTATACGGCCTACATAAATCTATAAATCTTTGAAATGACGTCATATCATACAAGCATGATTCTTTTCTAAAAATAAGGTATTACAGTTTCGCAGCCCACTCCTTTGTGTGAACAATGAACTCAGTTTTGTAGTTTATTAAATTCATAACTAGCGACCGCACTGTTTTGCGCCGTTTTTAAGATTTGACAAAACATCGAGATACCTTTATAAGATGTAAGTTAATTATACACACATCAAAAGTGTCTAGGGATCAACATATATTTTTGCAATAACTTTTCTCCTGATTGATATTAATTAAAATTTTCTTTAAGGATTCATCAAATAAAGTGTTTTCGTTTGTCACAGTAACGATAAACCAAGTCACCTTTGCATTAATAAAGAAATTTGCCATTTTCTAATAAAGGGATTTTTGACATTTGAACCACTAACATTAAAGTTCGAAAAAAAGACTGAAATAACAGTTTTCTTTAAAATTTTATTGGGTAACTTAAACAATTAATAATCCGTGTTTCTACCGCGAACACTAACAACACAAGAACATCGGTTTGGCATACTCAAAATGAGTTCATCCAAATCACGCTGTTGAATGGCCGCCCATGTTCGTCGCAACAACAAAAAAAGGTCTTCTTGCGACTGGATACCCTCCATATTCGGCAGAGCTCTTCTCTGTAGCATATCCCATGCATGCTCAATCGGGTTCAAGTCTGGCGACTGAGCAGGCCAGGGCAGGACATTGATGTTAGCTGCGGCGAGAGTCTGTCTTACAACTCTTGCGGTGTGCGGTCGTGCATTATCATGCATTAACTGAAATAAGGGACCGATTTGCACTTGTAGAGGAACGATGACGTCTGATACAATCGTCTCAGCATAAATTTGAGCGTTGAGGTTGCCTCTGATCCAAATCAACTCAGTTCTTCCGCCGATCCAAATACCCGCCCATACCATGATGGTTCCACCACTATAAGGATGGACTTCCTGGCAGGATTTTAATCGCTGTTGGCGTCCAGGGGTTCTCCAGTGTCGTATACGTCTTGTATCCGGTCTCATACCAAAACGAGACTCATCAGAAAAGCACACGAAACGCCATTGTTCTTCTGCCCAATTTCTGTGTTCAAGAGCCCATTGATATCGAATCCTACGATTGTGCATTGCTATAGGTGGTACCCGTAGCGGTCTTCGGGAATGAAGGTTCACTTCATGCAAGCGGTTTCTGACTGTTTGGTCGCTAATTAAGTTCCCTGAAGAGTGATGAAGCCTCACGGCTAACATCATGGCGGTTATTGTTGGAGCTCTTCGAGTTAAGATTTGAATGTATCGGTCTTGTCTCCGTGAGGTGCAGCGATACCGTCCTCCATGGCGCTCAGCCACGGTACCAGTGCTTCGGTAACGTGTCCAAAGTCGACTGATAACACTCTTGTATTCAGAGCTAAAGCCACAGTACGTTGCCGGGAACCAGCTTCTATCATTCCCACGGCTCTGAGCATTTCTTCCCTGCTTAAATGACGTCGCCGCTCCATAATAACGTTGGTTTTAATCAGTAATAGGGAAACAGTAGCACTAATAATGTCTTCAATGCGTTGTATGTTTTTATAGGGAAAATATTGACAGCTGATTTTCATCTTTTACTCGAATTTGATTCACAGTTCCTGATTCAAATTATGAAATGCACCAAAAAGGATCCATATAAATTTATAAAATCATAAATTTATTACAAAGCCACATCTCAATCTCAAGAAATCCGCATAAAAATGCTTGATCCCTAGACACTTTTGATGTGTGTATTAATCAATTACACTTAAAAAAAGTTCTTTAATAGTAGTAGAAACTGCATCAAAAATCGTTGCCTAGATGGAATTAAAACAATAAAAATAAGTAAAATTGAACGGTCCCCGTAACTGCTGGAGCTGCTGACGGAACTTTACTGGCTGATAGCTGATGTTATAGGGAGTAATTTAGGCTTCTCTTATTTAATAAAATAAAGGATAAGGGTTCCGTTAAAAAAAAAGCCGTTTAAATTAGGGAAGAAATATTTTTATAATTATTCACGCGGTCGAAGGTCGCCAGTAATATCTAGTTTATAATATTTATAAAACATAATGGCAGTTTAGTTTGCCGTCGAGACGCTATGAAGAAATAAATATTCTATGTAGATGTATACAGCCCAATTTTTATGTGAACAATGAACTCCGTTTAGTTTCATATATCCATAAAGAATATTATGTTTTTTTGTTTCTAGGATACCATAGAGAATGCGAGTGAAACATGGATGAGCAAGCCAAAGATGCGCAGAGGCATCAAACGCGCGCTCAATATTGAAGATACGCCGTTTATCTGTACTCCTAAGTTAACGCGGAGTAGAAGGTAAATTTACTCTTTATTTGTAATATTAATAAAGGATATTGATATAAACATTATTAAAAAAAAACATACAATTACCTAAACTTGATCTGCCACTGCAAACATTCATTTTCACATAAACAAAACGTATCTGCAGCATTTATAAAACTAATTTCAAATACTTGTTCGATTTTATTTTAAAAAATTTAGAATCATTTTCTTGTTTAAAAAAACGAACTATAGTTTTTGGAAGTTTACACAAAAATACTCTGTAAACTCATAGAATAAACAAGGCCACGCGATCCGCGGTCGTCAACCCCGACTAGCTGTTAGCAACTGTAGCTACTCGAAATTAAGAGTTTAGCATTTCTTTTGTGTCTTAGTTTTACCGTGAATGTCGTCACGTGAAGTTTCGAGCATAAAGTATTTGTGTATTACCTATGTTAAAAAAAAAAAAAAAACAAAAATGAAATGGAGGTTAGATATATTTGTCACAGTAAAAACTACTTTTGACTAGTTTAACTATTTTAACAATAACTAATATTTACTTTTTTTTTTGTAACTTGTCGAAAAACATCGTGTTGTAGTAATTCTAGGTAGTTATAACTGAGGCGTTCTCAAAAAAATATTTTTAATACAGAAAACGACATTTAGGGTTTTAACTGACACTGGTCAAAAGTGGCTTTGTCCGATTAACAGTTTTGACTGTAACATATTCACTTATAAATTATACACACTCAATAACATCATAATCTATCGACATTCTTATCACAACTAGCGATAAGATCGCAACTGCACTCTCAAACATAATTGCAATCTATCAACAACTCTTTTAACTAATTCAAAGTGTAATTCCACATTCCTCAGCATTCTATCTTCTGAACAAAAACCATCGGAGTCAACACCTCCAAAACGCGCTCGTTTAGACCTGACGGGCACCCCAAAGACCCCCAAAATGGGGAACTCATTCCATGTGAGCGAAAAGTTAAGCAGTCAGATGTCTATATTGTTGGATATGCCTGATGTTCAGAGTCCGGACTGCAAGCTATATGAAAGGCCTGGAACACCGCATAGTATTTTGAAGGTATGTTAACACTTAATTAATTGGTCCTGCAACATTTAGCTTTTTTGTATTTTACAACTAAAAACCCCTATTTTTTCAAATCCTGCTTCGAATTAGCGTTTTAAGAAAATCTAAAATTTCATAAATCCATGCCCGTTGACACCAACAATAATCGTCACCGAAATAAATGCCTGAATTAGAGCACACTGTTGTATTTTAATGCTGAGTTCAGCGCTGAGAGGTGAAGTTCCGAGCAATAACATTTAGACGTTCATTCAGGTGTCGCAGAGTTTAAGTGAAAAGAGGCATTAAAAATATATTGATACCAGATATCCCGCTGGACAAGAAGCTTGCAGATTACAGGGTTTTTTATGAGATTTTTGTCATGTCCAATGCGTCTCAATTATATCATCAACTGGGAAGTGTGGCAGAAAAAAGGAGAGACCCAGCCCTGCGGCCGTACCATGACGTCTTAAAGCAGTATTGTTTTAATCTTATTCCAGAGTGGGAAAGAGATGGCGCTAGACGTCCTCTATAGCTCCGTCTCTTTCCCACACTGAAATAACATTAAAACAATACTGCTTTAAGACGTCATAGTAGGGCCCCTGTTCTTGCAGGATTTTTAAAGCAAAACAGTATAATTATGTTAATTTACCAATATAACTTTACAGACTCGTCATAACTCGGACTTGGATAGAGAAGCGCCGTCTCCCGTGGACTCGCGGTACCTCGGCGACAGTGACGACGAAATGCTGGATACGGCCAGCAATCACACGCACTACAGCGACGCCAACAAGTATGTTACTATGATAACCTTATTTTAGACACATCTGCAATAATACGGGGTGAAAGTAACAACGACGCAAAAATGCTTACCACGTATTTAGTACGCCATTCTGAACCCCCCCCCCCCCACATAGAAATTTTATATCAGTAATTATTAAAAGGTAGTAGGTTTCGCGTCGATGTTCCTTACATCCTGTATACTGAAACTGTAGGGTCAGATTTTGGTGAAGTGAAAATAATCACGAAAACCAAACCGCCCCGTAGAGCAGCGGTGGCCCAGTGTCGGCAGCCCCGACTTACGAGCAGTAAGCCCTGGGTTCGAAACCAGGCGGCTGCATTACTTTGTGTAATTTATTTCATCACCGCTACCCTCAAAAACGGTGAATGAAAACGTCGTGAGAAAACCGGCATGTCCTAGAACAAAAAAAATCGAAGACATGTGACATCTACCAACCCGCACTGGGCCCGCGTGGTGGATTACAGCCCACTCCCTCTCATAGAGAGGAGGCATGTGTCCCAGCAGTGGGAACATTATAGGCTGATGATGATGAACCCGCCGTAAAATGCTCCTTGATTGCATAATCTCCTCTTTTTATGAATACGGTTAAAAAGTTCGTGAACTTTAGAAACTTGACCTCACTAAGAACATGCTAAGACCTTTGGAAATGTTATATCTCAGAGAGCAATGTAAAAAAAAGACGTGTCAACGACGTATGGCTTCTAGGGTTGCGGAAACAAAACAATGTCTTAAGATAATGCTACATCACCACCTCTATTTTACTGTGATTTCCATGTGAATGTTAAGGGTCAACGTGGCGCATTAAGCACACTAAACAATAATACTGTCCGTATTTTAGAACTTACTTCTAACAATATGATTTTTATATAAAAAAATCACAAAAAATGTAAAAACTTTGTCAATTTGCAGACATCTCCGCTTCACGATCCCAACTGCCTCGGATTCAGGATCGACGCCATCTCCTACTCCCACATCAGGGGTTGACCTATCGCACATTCAGAGTGTGAAAGAGATGGAGCGATGCGCGTCCGCTGCTCAAGAGAGGGAGATGGATGTATCTGTTGATAGCTTCGTTACTACCACGTCGCATGCTATGGTGAGTTGAAATAAATGAAAAGGGCTGCAACCCTGGCTGGAGGCCTTACACTCAAGACACCCACCGGATAGTGCGGTTAATCAGAAGCCAGCCTCATAGGTTGAACTGCGAGATGCCATTACAAAAAAGAAAAAAAAAACAATTTTGTCTTTGTTCCGATCCAGCCGGTCCCTTGTGGTCCTCCCATGAGTACGAGGTTCGTACCCCACAAAGGGTGCCCTTAGCGTGTAGTCGCTTAGTTTGTAAGTTTTTTTTATGCCCTAGCTGTAGGCCTTCACTTAAGGCACCCACAGGAGACAGGATAGTCCAGTTAAGCAGACGACAACCTCCTAGGTTGACCTGCGAGTTGCCATTCACAAAAAAAAAACCTAATTGTGTCAGCGTCATTCTTCCCAGCGGATGTGTTGCTCTTGTCAGTTCATGGTCACAGATGTTGCCGAAATGTGTCGAACTAAACCTAAACCCAGCAGTAAATTGGTAGTACTAAAAATTTTATATTAAGTAAAATATTAGTTTGGCACATAACGGTTTTTTTAAGTAACAGTTTTAAAGTATTTCTGACGTTTCTTAATATTAGTACTTACTTAAAAAAAAGTTTATTGTGAAGTGAACAACATTAAAACCGTATATCACTCTTACATTCTGCCCTCATTATAACAAATACTTTAATTTCAGGCTGAAACCCATCCATTAGAATCACCACAAAAGAAACAAGCCACCGAAGAATCAATGAAATCCAGAAAAACGTTGAAAGACACAGTCCGAGCTAGGCTCTCAATCTCCGTCAACAGCAGTCTATCCGATGACCCGAACACCTCGATAGAAAGTATAGCAGACATCCCTATTACCCTTATAAACCCCCGTTACTCGGGAGAAAAACGTCATCGATACTCAGAAACATCTGAACATCATCAACTTGATGCTGAACAAAAAGATTCGTCTGTTGAACGTTCGGTGATTGAATTGAACGTAACTGTCAGTGGAGCGAAAGAGACGGAAGAACCCGAAGAGAGGCGGGAATTGCCGAAGACGCCGAAAGGAAGGAGGGGTATTAGAGCGGGGAGTGAGAGTACGCCTTTGGTGAATAGGTGAGTTTCCATTCCATAGGTGACTTTAGCTGTGTTTTCAGTATCTGGATTTATATCATTATCTTCCTGCCTTTGTCCCATGTCACTTGGGGTCGGTGCAACAAGCTTTTTCTTCTATTCTCCTCTGTCAACCGTCACGCTATCATTTCTCCTTTTTTAGGGTTCCGTACCCAAAGGGTCAAACGGGACCCTATTACTGAGACTTTGCTGTCCGTCCATCTGTCACCAGGCTGTATCTCATGAACCGTGATTGTTAGCCAGTTGAAATTTCTACTGATTATGTATTTCTGTTGCCGCTATAACAAAAAATACTAACACAGAATAAAATAAATATTTAAGGGGGCTCCCATACAAAAAAGTACTTTCTTTGCTCGTTTTTATAAATAATGGTACGGAACCCTTCGTGGGCGTCTGACACTCACTTGGCCGGTTTTTTTCATATCATTCCTCACACGATCCATCCATCAGCATTTATATTCATCACTCTTTTAGTCACATGCGTTTCGTCCCTCCTCATCACATGCCCATACCAAGACTGTCGATTCCCTTTCAACTTTTCTGTAACTGGCGCAATTCAAAGGGTTGTAGCGATCAAATAGGCAGTTGCAGAAAGCAAAAGGTAAATGTAAGGTTTCATCATCATCATCATCATTTCAGCCGAAAGACGTCCACTGCTGGACATAGGCCTCCCCCAAGTGTCGCCACATTGATCGGTCCCGTGCGACTCGCATCCAGCGGATCCCCGAAACCTTCACCAGGTCATCGGTCCACCTAGTGGGAGGCCTTCCAACGCATCGTCTCCCGGTTCGCGGTCGCCATTCCAGAACTTTTCGGCCCCATCGGCCATCTGTTCTGCGAGCAATGTGCCCAAGGTTACCGACGTAGCCCGAAGAATTGCCAGACTTAACTGGCAGTGGGCAGGGCACATTGCTCGCAGAATGTAAGGTTTAGTTTAAGATATTTGCGGACGTTTCCTAGAATACACTAAGACATTTAATGAGAGAGGGGATGATGGGGAGAGCAGCGGTGGCCTAGTGGTGGCAGCCCCGACTTACGAGCAGTAAGTTGTGGGTTCCAACCCAGGCTGGCGCATTACTTTGCGTAATTTGTTTCATCACCGCTGCTCTCAAAACGGTGAAGGAAAACATCGTGAGGAAACCGGCATGTCTTAGAATAAAAAATTCGAAGGCATGTGACATCTACCAACCCGCACTGGGCCCGCGTGTTGGATTAAAATCCACTCCCTCTCATTGAGAGGAGGCCTGTGTCCCAGCAGTGGGACAAAATTATAGGCTGATGATGATGACTAAGATATGATTTTTCTTTCTTGCAGAAGTAGACCTACAACGCCTGAACGTGTAGATTCGCCGGTTGTAACACCGCTGCGTACTAGCAGAGTAACAAGGTAAGAAATTAATGCAGTAGTAGCTATGTTATATGACGTAGCAAACTCCCGTCACGTCTTACTAAAATAAAAACAATATTTTCCTTAAGGGCGTTTACACCTTACGGCATTTTATACAAACTTTCAAGTCCTGATTTTCCGAAATGACTGAATCCATTTTGATGAAACATCATACGCATAGGCAGGATACATAGGTCTAAAAGTTACTAAAAACACTTTTGAAAAATAGTGTTACAGCTAAATTAGACCGATTATAATTATAATTTTTTTATAGAAACAGAAATTACCAATTATCTTTTTTTTTTTAAAGATGTTTCGAAAATGTTTATCTGTAACTTTTTAGACCTATGTATCCTGCTTATGCGTATGATGTTTTATTAAAATCGGTAGACATTTTGAAAAAAAAAGGACTTTAAAAGTTTGTATGAAATGTCGTAAAGAGTAAACGCTCTTAAGTCGACTGTCCACTGCTACGTAGAATGTGCATTGATACGTTCACACACATTAGCTTCGCGGATCATTTGTTAACTAGTCACGCATCCCTGCGTAGCCTGGCCGGCGGTCGCCGTAGACGACACACATTTTCATACAATGTAACGCAAGGCACCGTAGCTTAGCCGTATATCGCTGTGAAATAGTACCTTTATCCTAAAATAAAAAAACTAATTACATGACTTCCCCAAGAAAAGGAGTTTTATGTTTTCATGTATGTTTGAATGTTTCTTTATTTCACCATAACTTCTAAACACCTACATCGATATCGATGTATCATTAGAATCTTTGCGTTATCCCGGGTAACATAGACTAGTGAAAATTGTATAAGTTTTTTTCTTTTTAAATTGTTGAAGATTCTTTTATTATGTTTTTGTATACTATTTCATCACCACTGTAGTCAAAGCGGCGAAGAATAACAGCGTGTGGAAACCGACTTTTAAATACATGAGACATCTACCAACCCACACTGGGCCAGCATGGTGGATGGCAGCACCCTTGCTCAGATGAACTGTGTCCTAACTGTGGGAACGCAGATTATGTTGTTGTTTGTTCACCACAGAAGTCGGTCCCGTACCCCCGAGCTCAGCCCGCGCACCCCGCCGCTAGCGCCCATACCCGAGCTGCCGCGACAGGAGACCGAGAGCGAACCTCATCCTGTGCGCACCTCGCTCAGTGTGCCTAGACAACTCAGGTAGTTACTGCAATGCTGTAAGTCATCCTTTTCTTCATCATTTTCCTTCTTTTCTTCATCATCCTTTTCTTCGTCATTTTTTTCTTCCTACATAGAGGAGCTCATAGCTAAATAATAATATCCACACGGGTCGATCTTCAAGGTTAAGCCGTGCTTGCCGAGGTTGTTCCGTGGATGGGTGACCATCATACCGAGTTTCCACCGCGCTTCGAAAAGCATGTTAAGCCGCCGCCGCAAGTCTGACAACCAGTCATACTCGTATTACCCAGTTACTGATTTGTGGAGGTCAGATAGACAGTCACTTCATGTAAAATACTGATACTCAGCTGCATCCGGTTAGACTGGAAGGCGACCCCAAGTTAGATTGGGAAAAGGCTAGGCAGATGATGGTGATTGGATATTATTAATATAAAAAAGGCAGATGATGAGAGAGTCGTCAGAACTTAGCCACAAGTTTAGTGCCATCAGTTACGTCAACCAATTCAAAATACCATTCTAAAGTAGTCATGTATCATCAGCCTATGGCACCGGTTACTTGTCATCTCATGGGATACCTCCTTTCTTGCCATATCATCCTTCACACAGTCCATCCATCGTTTCTTTGGTCTTCCTCTACTCTTATAACCATCCACATTCATACTCAATACTTTCCTCACGACATTTTCCTCATTCCTCCGCATCACATGCCTATACCACGAAACCGATTACTTCACATCTTTTCCGTCACCGGCATCCCCCTTAGCATTCTCATCTCAGCCACATGCAAATGCCTTTCATTCATACCTTTTGTGGCACTACATTGCCAAACAGACTTATTGATCATTTAAAATTAAAAAAAAAAATCGTTTGTTAATCACGCCAACAGGAGTAGATCCCGCACTCCGGAGCGTATAGACAAAGGCGTCTTGGAGTCTCCCAGACTGGAAGCCATCACCGAGTCTCCAACCAAGTCTTCTAACACTGAGTCGTCTTCTTTATCACCATCGCCGTCTGCACGACGAGGTTTGAGGTAAAAAGCAGGGTCCATATTGGCTCACCTAAAGTTCTTTACCCGAAATTGTTCTTCCTAACGATTTGTAATCCGAATGATCATTCTTCCTAAAATTTTTCATCCTAAAGTTTTCATTTATACTATTTGTAGTGCTACCGGCGATGTTCATAACACTCATGTTTCCGAAAATTGTAATTAATAATATCATTAATGTAAATAATTTAAACTCCTACTGTTTTTTATCATAACTCTTTTATCCCTAAACATAATTACCATAATATTTTCACTGATACTCAGATAGAAACATTTACCAAGTGTAATAAAAATATATGTGAGTAGGCGATGATATTTATGGTTTTAATTTGGGTGGGGATTTAGTCAGAGTGTCGTCTTGGGGGCACTATGAAAAAATACTTAGAAAAATTTTGCGACCAATTTCGAGGTAGCGCTCGCCGGCCGCTGACGCGGCACCGCTCGCTTCGCTCGCTCGGCTCGCGCGTAGTTGGTCACAGTTCTAACCTAACCTATGGATATCTTTCCAGGTACACACCGCAATAAATAAAAAAGTAAAAGTTACGTAAAATCAATGTATAAAGTACTGATTATTATGAATAAAAAGAAATCTGAACAAAAAAGATATGACTTTGAATAATAGTGTAAAAGATTGTTATGTTGAGAAAATATAGGAAAACAAATAAAAGTATAATAGATGTTTATTGCTACTGACATTATGAAGTTGAATGCTTCGGAATTATGAACATAAGAGACAGAGTAATTAGGAATTGCGATTGTTAGGATGAAAAGTGTTAGGAAGAACATTTTCGGATTTCCAATTATCGGAGTTGAAAATTTAGGTGAACTTTGGCGCACCCTAAAAAGCAACATTTTTATTGGATATTAGAATTTATTACATTGATATTAGTTCTATTCTATTATGTGTGGTTAGTGCCTAAGCTGTTATCACAGTGTTTATGCGGCCCATGGGCCCCTGACTTGGCTATACATGCCGCGTGAAATCTCTCTGGCACGCTGGTTTCCTCACGATAAAACGTAGAACAAGATAAAAAGTTACCAAGGATCTAGGAGAATCAATCAAAACTGCTGACTCTGCTATTTGTAAAAAGGCAGCAATCATAATAATTTTGAAAATGATGGTTTTTCAACCTCGTTAATGTTTTTTTTTATTTTTAATAGGACCCGCTCACGTACTCCGGAAATTAAAGTTGTCCAAGAGCTGGTTCTAAAACAAACCCCACGCAGTCTAAGGTAAGTTTTACAGATCACTAAATACTACTATATTTCATCTAGGAAGAAAAAGTATTTATTGTCTCACACTGGTCAAAACAAAATGTTTAAAATTAACAATAAAACAAAATATAAAAAGCAAATAAAATTGGTGTTGTACGAGGCCAAAAGGTGCACAGCTAAGTGTTGTAACATTTAAAAAAAAAAACAAAAGTCACAGCGCTGGTATTCCGCATATTATATCTCAATAATATTTTCGCATTTTAGGAGCCGATCCAAAACCCCAGAAAAGCTCATGTCTCCACGCGTAGAATCCTCAGCTCGAGCCAAGAAGTCACTATCTCGCAAAGCTTTCGATAACATCTTGATCGCCAAAGCCAAAAAAGTAGACCTTATAGAAACGGAATCTCCTGATGAAAAACCTGAAGTTGCTATCGAATGCACGCCAATGAAAGCTTTTAAACAAGTCCCAAGTTTAATGGATGTCACCTTATCTCCTATAGTCAACAAATCAGTATTATTAAGTTCTACAGACACTACCATATCAGAATCAGCCGAAAAAGGACCTAAGTTAGATAAAAGTACGGTCGAATTAGACTTGAAACCTCTCCCAGCGTTTACGACATTACAGGAAACTTGTGTTCAGAAATCGGTACTACATAGTTACGAAAGCAGTTTAGGCGATACCTCAGTCAGTATTCGTGAAGAAAAAGTCGTTGTTATAGAAAAGAGTGAATCGGTCTTGAAACCTCTCCCTGCCTTCACTTTGAACGAAACTGAGTTTGATAAATCAGTCTTACACAGTTACCAGAGCAGTGTAGCTGACGAGTCAAGTGTACAGGAAGATAAAAATGTCACGGAATCTGACAAAAATGTTTCCAAACCTTTTGCTGCCTTCGTACAAATGATACAAACTGATTTCGACAAATCTGTCCTACATAGTGCTCAAAGCAGTATTGGTGAAGCTTCTCAATTCAAAGACGATTCCAAACAAGAAGCATCAAGTCTCATGACCAATGACAGTGATGTAGAAATGGATGAAAAGTTTTCTAAACAGGAGAGTGCAGAACAGAAATGTAAGGAGAAAATAGGAGAGATTGAGAGGGAGATCGATGAGATTCAGGGTATGTCTGATGATGAGCAGGATAATAGTAGTCTGTCTGCTAGTGAGGGAGAGGAAGAGGGTGAAGAAGAAGAAGAAGAAGGCAGTTCTCAAAGTAGTGAGGTAAGTGATTCTATACATATTATAATCATAAAATGTAAATAAAAGATTTAATAAACGCGCATAATAAACGTACATAATAAACGCGCTCACGATTAAGCAGCAATGCTCGATTCGTTTGCTAATGAATTCTTTGTTAATTTAATAATTGGCTTGCAGAAGGTCAAAAAGTCCGGAAAAAGGAAACGGTTCACGAACAAAACAGTGACTATCTGTGCTGGTAAAATATGTCCCAAAATCAATTCGGTAATTTACTAGATACATCTGATTTATTATCAAATCCTATTAGTAGTGTGGTTTAGTTTTCTATTATATTCAAACAAAATTTGTTTGTTTCGTTTTGTTAAAAGAGGCGTGTATACAATAGCTAGTTACTATTTTCATTCTAGGCATGCCTTTTAGAATATTCATAGTAAATCATTTTTTTTTTTAAATCTTTTATTTTCGTTTAAGTAGAGGTACAGTTCTTCATTATTTTCCTCCCCTTGCCCCATGTTACTTGGGGTCTGCGCAACACATTTTTTTCTTCCATTCTCGTTATCAACCGTCGAGCTATCATTTACTCCTTTGTCGTTCATATCAATCCATCCATCGTTTCCTTAGACTTCCTCTTGCTCTCCATTCAGTTATAAGCTGTTATTTCATTAAAAAGTGTTATATGACATCATAAAAGAATTTAAATAAGAAAAATTAAAGCATTAAGACCAAATTTGTACCTGTTTGAAAGTTTACACTTATAGTTTAGAATCGTTTACAATGAATATACAGAAACCTTATATAGGGTGTAACGGAAAGGTTATATTCATACTTAAGGGTGTGCTACAGACCATCAAACTGAACATGTTTGTCAAACTTTATTACTAAATAGCGAAAAAAATATCAGCTGCCCCATACATTTTGGTCGAATAGGTATTGAAATTTTGTATGGGGCAGGTGATATTTTTTGCTATTACGATGTTAGTCCGATGGAGAAACATGTTCAGTTTGATGGTCTGTAGCACACCCTTAAGTATGTATATACCCTTTCCGTTACAACCTGTATAGATACCAAAACATTTATTACAGTCAAGTTCATCAGAAGAAGAAGAAGGCGAGGAAGAAAAAGAAGAAGTAATATCAATTGCAGACTCAGACGATTCAAGCGATAAACTAGAAATAGACGAACAATCCAATCATAGCAAGGAATCGGAAGAAAACAACATCGTTATTGTGGAACTAGATGAAGAAAAAGAAACTGAAACACAAGATACTAAAGTAAAAGATAAAATTGATAGTGAAGATGTAACTCAGATTGAAAGTTCCAATAATCCGCTGAATCAAGGCAACTTCTCGCTGATGACTGATGATAACTCTTTGGCTGAATCTGATAAGTCGGATATACATTTGAATTATTCGGCTGAAAGCGATAAGGTTACTAGTGTTGAAACGCCGGTTGAGCAAATGGAAACAGGTAAGATAGACGATATGAAATTAAATTATATCCTTTTTTTGAACCTCTCTACTGTCCTAGATGTCCTTCATAGATCTCCACATCTCTCTTTCAGTTTCTCTATCCAATAATTATTTGCTTCACTTTAACTGATCTTTAACGTATATTTCAAATAACTACAAATATGCGGTTGTTGATTAAAAATACCAATAACATTACCAAATAAAATAAGAAACATAAAATCTTCATGAAAGTGAGCATATTAAAGAATTAAAAAAACACCCAATTTTTGTTGACTACCATCACTCACAACTCGATTCTGTTCCCGACACACGAAACTTACTGTGTCCACTCGCGAAATTTTTACGGCACTTTTTTCGGTTTATACACCATTTCCACCACCACTACTACCACTATTTCCCTAAAATCTAACAAGGTTTTAAAACTTGGGAACACCATCTTGGGCATTAGTATGTTCGATCTTCAGTTGTTTGTTTATGACGTCACTGCCTGAGAAACAAGAAGCAAACATGGCCCCACAGGACTTCAGAGTCCTGTGTGGCCATGTCAGATTCCTCATTTTACTACATTTAATAAAAAAAAAATTGGGTTACTATTTTTTACTTGGTATTAAAAAGAACTACGTACATAGAATCTTTTCCCGATACCTAATGACAGGGTTTTTTAACATATTGTATAAAATGTATGTTTTGATCTATACGTCTGAGGAGTTCCGCTAGCTAATTTAATTACATCCTTTTTTTTCTGCAGTACCCGAATCAGCTGCAGTTCAAGTTGTAATCTCAGCTCCAGAAGACCATGTAGATGGTCCTAGACAAATTGAAGTAGTTCCTACAGAAATCGATGCAAGAGCAACAGAGCCTGAACAAAAACCCAGTGACGATGAAGCTAAAGACAACAATATCAAACCAACTGAATCAGTAAAAGAGGTAGAAAAAGTACCAGATGTTACGGAAAAAGTGCCAGAGGTTGCAGAAAAAGAGTCCAAAGTTACTGAAGAACTGCCAATGGTAGTTGAAGAATCACCAAAGGCTGTTGAAAAAGCACTGGAGGTTGCAGAAAAAGAAGTAAAGGTTAGTGAAAAAACTAAGAAAACAGAAAAGTTAACACAGGTTGTAGAAAAAGAGCCCAAACCGACTGAAAAAGTACCAAAGGATAGAAAAAAAGTACCAGAGGTCATTGAAGAAGTCCCAAAGGTAACTGAAGAAACACCAAAGCCTGCTGAAAAAGTTACCGAAGTAGCACAAAAAGTTCCTGAAGTCCCAGAAAAGGCTCCCGATGCACCAGAGACAGAAAAGACGGAAGTAACAACCGAAAAAGAGACAGAGAAACCAACACGCTCAAGGAAACGTGCCAAATCAACATCCTCCAACAAATCAGCCACAGAACCTGAAAAAGAGATCGAAATTCGCACACCAATAACAAGAAAACGAACCCAATCCACAGCTTCAAACAAATCCATAGACACGGAGCAAGAAAAAGACGAAACAACCACACCATCTAGACGGCGAGCTAAAACTCCAACCAGCGGTGAAAGCAGAAAGATCATAACCAGACGGGTATCAAGAGAAATGTCAGGCAAACTTGACGAATCGAATGTTCAAGACGAAACCGTTACTGTAACCACGCCTAAACGTAGATCAACGCGTTCGCGAAGCAAGAACTTTGATGATAACGAGAGTGTGGCTTCTGAAAGCTCTTTCGTGAGCAAGGGTAGTGAGGATGCAGGGGATAGGGTCGTGAGGAAGGGACGTAAGCCTGTTGTGGTGGCCAAACCTGAACTGTCTGTGATACCCGAGGTTGCCACTGAGGAAGCTTCGAAGATGGATGTTGAGAATGTTATCAATGAATATTCTAGTTCTAGAAGGTAAGATTCAAACTTTTTTTAGATTCTGATTCCCCAAACATACCTAAAATTTTCTTTCAAGTATCTTTATTTCCATGCTAGTCACGCTAGTTAAGATTTTAATTAAACACGAATGGTACCTATGGAAATAACTGAAGCAGATTGCTTCCCTGATGCTGTTCCACAAACGAAACCATGTCATAATTTAATCGTAAAAAATCAAAGGCTAGATTATTTCTATCTGCCTGGAGATGCATTTATCAGCAATTAAAAAACCCCAAACCAAGCACACAAACACAATAACAAAATAAGAAAAAGGTTTAGATCTTGCGTTTGTATGCTTTATTTTTTCATTTTATGCATCATCATCATCATTTCAGCCCAAAAGACGTCCACTGTTGGACATAGGCCTCCCCCAAGTCACATTGACATTTTGGGGGGTTTTGCCATAATCGCCACGCTTGGCAGGCGGGTTGGCGATCGCAGTACGGTTGTTACAAAAGCACAGAGAACGCTGCTGCCCATTCTCTGGCAAATCCCTTAGTCGCCTCTTACGACACCCACGGGAAGATATGGCATGGTGCTATTCTTTACGCCCGACACCATACAGGTTAATTTTATGCGTTTAGTGTATTTTGTAACTTATTTCATCATTCTCAGCTCTGCTGCATGTAATCTCCGAAGTCTAGTACAATATTCCTAAATCCTCGTCCACAGACTGACCCGCCACCAAAAGGCCACGCTAGAAGCCTGGCTGGAGCCCGCAGCGTCGCCCCGCCGCCGCGCCAGCACAGCATCCCGCACGTCTCACGCGTCCGTCGCATCCGAGGTAGATGACGACGACGCATCTTCTACTCACTCCGCTGCCTTCGACGTTCAGCCCATTGACAGGATCAGTCTGCTCAATAAGCCTGAT
The DNA here is from genome assembly GCA_949152445.1 of Cerastis rubricosa. Taxonomy (NCBI): domain Eukaryota; kingdom Metazoa; phylum Arthropoda; class Insecta; order Lepidoptera; family Noctuidae; genus Cerastis; species Cerastis rubricosa. The sequence goes on along the minus strand of OX424542.1, from coordinate 6,038,077 downwards.
TTTGAAGGTAACTTGACGAAGATATTGTAGAGAACCATCAGCCAAGATGGTTTTTATTAAAGCACTGTTGTATGGTAGTACACACACCGTCAAATCAGGCTATATATTTCCAGTATAGTATATAGCCTCGCGTTGTATACATTTCGCCATTTCGCGTACCATGAAAGATCCACGGCGACGGCGGCGACGTCGTGCGTATAATGCGTAGTTTTGTATTGTGTTTTTTTCATGTATTTTTTAGTAAATCAGACAAGAATTCTTGTTTAATGTTATCTTGACGCAAATCAAATACTATATTGATTTGTTTGTGTATTTTTGAGTCATCTTATTTTATATTAAAAATACAACCTGTAAATACACATTGCGTTTGTAGTAAAAAACAAATAATTGTTATGCATATGCAAACAGTTATGTATTATTGTACAGCACATCAAGCTACAACAATCTGTCAAATTTCTTTAATAGATTTTCAACGTTATCGTTAAAGAATACAGTCCAAGGTTGATTGGGAACATTGACAGTTTCGGGTAGCTTGACCTGCTGGCGTCTGACCATAGATGAAATGTTTGATAGAAGCCTGCCTGCCTCAATAGCAGTTGTTTTCTTCTTACTTTTATCAGCTGAATAATCTGCACACCATATACAGGGTGTAACGGAAAGGGTATATACATACTTAAGGGTGTACTACAAACCATCAAACTGAACATGTTTCTCCATCGGACAAACATCGTAACAGCGAAAAAAATATCAGCTGCCCCATACAAAATTTCACTACCTATTCGACCTAAATGTATGGGGCAGCTGATATTTTTTTCGCAGTTACGATTTTTGTCCTATGGAGAAACATGTTCAGTTTGATGATCTGTAGCACACCCTTAAGTATGTATATACCCTTTCCGTTACACCCTGTATATGGTGTGCAGATTATTCAGCTGATAAAAGTAAGAAGAAAACAACTGCTATTGAGGCAGGCAGAATGGAATAACACAAAACATCATTTTCTAATGCAAAAAATATACTTATACGCACTAAAGCATGTCAATGCACATACAGGTACCCACTTTACTAAGAATGTTATAAAAAAATATAAATTTTTCCTTTTCGCTGTTAAATCATACTTATGAGCGATAGACAAATAATATTGGTACCGCCATTCCATTACTAAATTAACGATTCCTCTCACTCTTAACGCATACATGCGAGCGAGAGGCAAATAACAACATGTTGGTATCGTTAATCCATTACTAAATTGACAGTACAACTATTTCCATCTCGCACCTAATCCATAAGTGCGAGCGAGAGGCAAATAACAACATATTGGTACCGTTAATCCATTACTAAATTGACAGCTCGACCATTCCCCTCTCGCTTCTAAACCATACGTGCAAGCGAGAGGCAAATAACAACAAAAAAACACTTACGCATGATTGTTCCTCACTAACCAGCATTATCCTATCGCTTGCATAGGGGTGCCGGACGTTGATGAGCTTCAGTCCAACTTTTCGCCAGAATCCCTAGCCTCGGATGCCAGTAAGCAAAGGAGATGTGAGTATGCTTCCAAAAGCTTATAAGTATTAACATGCCATTTTTTATTTACCTATTTTAACTGCATGAGGTCTTGTAATGTAGTTTGCACTGTAGTGAGAGATGATAGTTTGGATGATTAACTAATTCTAGAATAGTATTAAGAACTGCTCTCAAAAACGGCGATGGAAAACATCGTGAGGAAACCGGCATGTCCTAGAACTAAAAATTCGAAGACATGTGACATCTACCAACCCGCTCTGGACCTGCGTGGTGGATTACAGCCCACTCCCTCTCATAGAGAAGAGGCCTGTGTCCCAGCAGTGGGAACATCTTTAAATCCCATGTATTAAATGGCGGGTCTATTGCTATAAACCAGGATCAAAACAGACTCCGGGCGGTTTCCAGTTTAACCAGAGGTTTTAATACTAGAAAATAAATGTGTTTATTAAACAAAATTACAGCCCGTCTTAGCAGAGCTGCGTCTGAAACCAAAGCTTTGCCACGAGCAGCCAAGATTAACCGAAGAGTATCCGTAGATGTTGGTACGTAAAAATGCAAGTCTTCTTAGGCTATGAATTCACGGTGCGATATTTTCCGGCTTGCGGTAACGGGTCCAAGATTGCCCTTAACTAACCTATCCTGCTTAGTTTTTTTTTTTTTTGTAAAAAATACTATTTCAAATAAAAATTAAAAATATCGCTCCATGAGTTCTTAGTCTTAAGACCGTTACACAGTTATTGATAGAATTATGCCGTTCTCACCGACAATTAAAAGAATGCCTAATCTATATATATAAAAATGAAACCCGTTTTCCTTGGTCACGGCATCACGCGTGAATGGCTGGACCGATTTCACTAATTCTTTTTTTGTTGTATTTGTTATTATTAGGAGAAGGTTCTTACGGAAAAAAATATTAAGAAAATCACTCAGAAATATTTAAAAATATACATTTAATTTTGCATATTTAAAAAAACGCGCGCAACGAATGTCAATGTCATTCACAGCCATAGACTATATTGAAAGAGCATTGTTTGTACGGAAACGTGGTTACTTAATTATATCTACTATATAAAAATAAGTCGGGTTTTCCTTCCTGACGCTATAACTCCAGAATGCACGAACCGATTTTCACGGTTTTGCATTCGTTAGAAAGGTCTCGGGCTCCGTGAGGTTTATAGCATAGAAAATTCAGGAAAGGTAGGGTAGGGTAGGTAGGTAGGGTAGGTAGGTAGGTAGGGTAGGTAGGTAGGTAGGTAGGGTAGGTAGGGTAGGTAGGGTAGGTTGGGTAGGTAGGGTAGGTAGGGTAGGGTAGGTAGGTAGGGTAGGGTAGGTAGGTAGGGTAGGTAGGGTATGTAGGGTAGGTAGGTAGGGTATGCTAGGTAGGTAGGTAGGGTAGGGTAGGGTAGGGTAGGTAGGTAGGGTAGGGTAGGTAGGTAGGGTAGGGTAGGGTAGGGTAGGTAGGGTAGGGTAGGTAGGTAGGGTAGGGTAGGTAGGTAGGGTAGGGTATGGTAGGTAGGTAGGGTAGGGTATGGTAGATAGGTAGATATGGTAGGTAAAAAGTGCATTGCAACGCATGCCGGGGACAGCTAGTTTACTATAAATTACTTTTTATTAAGTGTTAAAAAAAATGTGTGAATACGTTGAGAATTCGAACTTCAATATCTCCGTAACTATGTAGAAGGTTCCCGAATATGGTCAAGAACAGAAATACCGCCATGAAGGGAAGAAGACTTTCAGCTTCATTAAAGATCTTTTTATAATTACTCTATGCTGATTATGCAATTTTTTACCAAGTTAATAATATCCCAATGAATCATAGACTTGTTCAACACCCAATCCTTTTACCCCACAGCGAACAGTCCGGATCCCGGCTCACCAATGGGCACGGACAGCCCGGCTCGGGGCCGACGCAAGTCCTTCAACCGCGCCTGTGAAGCGCTACACACTCCTAAAGGCAGGCGCACTTCTACTGATCTTAGGGTATGTATTGCGTTTTGTGTGTTAGTACAGCTGGGCAAACAATACATGAATGTCCGTTACAGACTTTGATACCATCCAAACGATGTGCCCCAAACCGATTTCATTAGACAGACAATAATGCGAAATTGGTATTAGACCAGAGACAGTTTTGAAAAAAAACATTTTGCATTTGATAATCCAATTCTTAAAGTTTATAGGCTACAAACATCATGCTACAACACTATAGCCAAGCAACAGAAGAAATGGCAGAAGAAAACGCGAGGCACAGCTAATTTATGTATGACTTCTTCTTAGCGTGTCGATGGCAATCTAAATTGTGCCGGCCCAGAACTGAGCCACTAGTTTGGCGCCCTCTGTAGCGTCCATCAGTTCCTTTAATGAGCAGCAGGACATGCAGGACACGATATTAAGTGCCGCATCGTTCGTGGAACAACACATTTATGTATGACCCATATATATACCTATATAAACCCCAAGCAAATAATTACAGAAAGGCGAAGAAGGTCAGAGTCCGCTCTCGTCCACACCGGCTTCCGAGCCGGACGCAGCGCCCGCGCCCGAGGCCGTCCCCACTCCCGCGCGTCGCACGAGACGTACTGCGTCCGCTGTGTCCAATACTAGCCAAGCTAACTCCGAAACTGGCAAGAGGTGAGATCATTATGAAGAAAATTATATTTAGGGCCAAAAAATTACGTACGTTACTACCTCGTTTGTCTTGTGGTCACAATCGCGACTGCTGAGTATGAGACCCTAGGTTGGATTCCCGGGTCGGGCAATTGTTATTGGGTTTTTGCTATAGGAATTTCTCAGTAGCAGTTATGGAGTCTGGATTTGTGCCCGGTTGATAGCAATAGGCTCGCTTCCTATTACATGGGACACTTGTTAACCTTAGATTTCCTTCACTGTAGTAATATAGTCTAACAAAATTATCCATCCATATATATAAAAATGATTGTTGGTAAGCGCATAACTCAAGAATGGCTGGACCAATTCGGCAAATTTATTTTTTTGCATGTTCTTTAAAGTTCACGGAAGGCTTTTACACAAAAAAGAAACAACTTTCGGCAGAACGAAGTCTGTCCGGGCAGCTGATAAGCAATATTTTCTTTTCCAGGTCAAGGAAAACAGCAGTAGATGAAAGTAAGAAGAAATAATTCAAGAACTAAGTTATTTTTATATTTATAGTAAAAGTTATAGGGTTTCAGTTTTGTTTTCGCATTTATAACATAATAAATCAATTACCATTAATATAGCATCTGACTTTCATTGTTATAACCCACTCCCAATTATTTTTTAGATAAATTACGTGATCTACAATAAAAAAGTCTTGTAATTTGTCAGGTTTAACTAAAACGCAAAGTATTTTTGTCAATTTAATGGCACTTATGTAATCAAGGAGCCAGTAAGTTACATAATTAAGTTATCATTAACACTAAAAACGGGATATTTATCATATTTAGTTTTTATTTTGAGGTCCCGATATTTCGGCGCTGTTGCAAGCACCTTGATCACGGATAAACTGAAGTCACTTTTAAGGTTGGTGGCAAGCTAAAGTTGACCATATCAAGACATATCTCTGTGGAGAATGAACAAGAAACTACATGGACATGTTTAACTGGTAATGGGAACGTGGATCTACCAACTAAAGTTATCTAAAACAAATCGCTTGATGTCATTTTGTCGTGGAATCCGGCAGTTTAACGGGCTTGTTCATAAGCAGTGATAGGCAAGTGGTATGACCGTCGGGACTGCCTGTGTATTCCCGATCGTCCCTCTCGGGATTTTAGAGGGACGAATAGGAATATGTTCTTAGATTAGTGCCATTCGTCCCACTAAATAATTTTGTGCATAAAATGTTTAATCGTTGTTTCGTCGTTTACTTTCAAATTTGTCGTAATACAATACAATACAAATATACCAATACCTTTATTTCAGGCAACTAGGCCCATAGAACTCAATACATATATAAGCATAAAATGACTATAAACTAATACATACTTTATAAAACTAAATCTTTAAACTATTGTACACTAAATGACGGCGTCGTGTCGCGCTGCGTGGTGTCGCGTAGCCTTCCGCGGAATCGCCGATACCTGACACCCTTCGGCCAAAACTCCTTGAGGAAGGTCTCGATATGATGAGTCGGAACTCGCACCACGAACGATTTGAAATTCGTGGTGTGGCGCGACTCCAACTTCTCGACCCTCAAGGTCCAGCTGGTCTTCACTCGTACATACTCCATGACCTCCTCAACATTCGTGGTGTGATGTAGCCGGGACACGTAGAGCTGCGTCGTGGGTATTGCCGGACGCAGCATCATATTGGGTCCTGCTGGCGCGGTCCCGCACAGGTTCCGACTAGAAGGCTTCTTGCTCTTCTTCCTCTCCACCTTCACGAAGCCATCCTTGGCACACATTCCTGAAGCTGTGCCAAGCTTTTTCAATGCCCTGTTACTGTTAGCAGGTTCACTACAGCTCTTTTTATCCCCCTTCCTGGTCTGCGACACAGGTTTGTGCGTGGCGACAATAGCAGCGTAGGCACGTTTAGGGGTCGACGTACCTACACTAGTCACTACCTCGGCAATATTACATGGCTCTGGTTTGCGGTTGTGCCTAGTTAAGAAAAGAGTGCCTATAACATTGTTTTATTTGCGTAAACCCTGTTGGTTTACCTGACATCCTCTCCCTTTAGTATCCTTAAATTAGGCCGGTCGGGTTAGTGTTGACAAAACAATGAAACTGCACACAACCAGTCTGAAATTATTTGGTGGGACCAGTAGGACTAAAAAATAATTAATAAATTATTACCGTTCGTCCCATCAACAAAATTAGTGGGACGATCGGGAAATTCCCGTTCGTCCCACTAGGGGGACGAAGTCGGTAGGACGAACGGGAATACACGGGACTGCCAAGTCATAGATGTTAATTACGAAACCAAGACACACACCTCTAATTTTTTGGATTCAGGTGCGTATTGTATACTTATTCACACGCTTCGGTGAGGGAAACCAGCATGCCTGAGGGATAATTTCTCGACAGCATATAATCCCAGGACAGAGGCCCTTGGGCGGCTTAAAACCCTCGAGTCTAGGTGAGCCACTAACCACACGATCAAAAAAGACGGGACTGTGCGGATCCATGTTCCGACACCAAAGGTTATTTCAAGTTAGGTAATACAAATAAAACCAATTAATAGTATTTAAAATATTTTTATTCAATACACAATCAGTCGAGGTACCTTACTCATCCTTACATTTTAACTTTATGCGTCTTAGGAACAGATAATTAATTCGAAATCTCAGTGTTTGGTTTTATTATGCCCATTTTCACTAACGTCAAGCTTAAGACACGTCTATAAGTCAGAGATATATGTATGTGTGGACTGAGGGACCACACTATACAAGGTGGCGACGACAACAAATTAACACACTGGTAATTAGTAATATTTCTAAACAAATAAATCCTCACATTAAAATTAAAAAAAGAAGATTCCCTAAGCAACCGCATCGGAGCTTGAGTGGCTAGAGGCTGGTATAATATTTTTTGCGCTAAGTAACTAACCGTAACAATTAAGCGCATCACACACATAGCGGGCGCGGGACAACAGAGCGGGTCCCGCGCGTCGCCCGACCCGCGCACTCATTCTGTGTGATATCGTCCATATAAGAACATGAACTACAAATACCGTACACCCACGCCCGCTCACTGTGTGTGATGCGATAGTTGTCACCTAGTTAGTAAAACAGGCATTTAATAACACATAAGAGACCACACTTAAAATATTAAGATTAAATCCTATGATTGAACTAAGGCAAACTTTAGAATTAATCGTAAACATTGCCAGATAGGCTGCGCATAGCGCGCGCGTTTTTAATGCTTTTTCTGGACATATATTAAGTGATGTTCTGCAATCATTTATAAATAAACTTTAATACAATTATATCGCTTCAAATGCCATTTTATAAACATTTTTAATAATCCTAAAAGCATCTTACAGTTTCCGTAATTTTACCAATAAATTAAGTTTAAGTATCTGATTTATTATTACCTAAATATGGCAAAAATCTCAAAAATTTTGAATTTTATCCAAAGAGTTCTTATCAAGAATACTGTCGTTTCCAACGTATACAAAATAAATGCATCAACATATTAATTTTAGTTCACACAATGTAAAAACCAACTTTATATCTTACTGTCTTACCTGTCATCTTTGTCAAAACTTTTAAGTTGTCTACTTAAATGATGCAAGATATTGGCGTCTATTGGTAAGACCTTAGGTAACGCTACTTCATTCATGTCAACAATTTTTGGAAGAATTTCTTCTGAATCCTTCATGTTTCGATTGACTAAGTTACTACAAATCTGTTTGTCTTCCGCTTTCAAAGACACTTTGTCAGTACAGTCAACTACTTCCCTTTTCTGTCTAATTGGTACTGGATTGACAACTTGTGGAATAGAATTAGCTACTAGTACTGGATTCGCATTTGCTTGTACATTAGCAACATTTTCTTGGACTTTAAGCGGCACATTCACTTTAATATCGTCATCTTTCAGTTTCTGAGCAGCTGGCTTCTTATCTATCTTCATTTGATTATTGCCCAGTTCGTTTACTATTGGAAGAGGCACATTTTGAACAACTTTGTTTTCTGTTTTGATTAGTGTTTCTTCACCTTGTTTATATGACTGAGGTTCATCTGGCGAATGAGAATGCTGTTTCACTGCGGCATTTTCAGAATTTAAGGGTTTATTTCCTATCTGTGGGTTTTGTACGTTATTTGGTATTTGTGCGTTAACTTGCTGTATTTCATTCACGACCGGTTTAACTTCTTGATTGATTTGTTGGTTGACGACAGGTGCTTTATTATTTAGAGCTACAGCAGCATTGTTTTGGTTAGCAACGTTATTGTTGACAACATTTTGACCTACAGCAGCACCATTTTGATTGGCAACATTGTTAGCTTGTGGAACTACAATCGATGGTATATTATTTGGCGCTTCATCTTTTGTTCTCACCGCCGGAGCGTTAGCCACTTGTGGTATTTGCGGCTGTACATTCTTATCAGGCTGTACATTTAGAGTGGGATTTGCTTGTATATTCTGATTAGGCTGTACGTTTTGTGAAGGGTTGGCTTGAACATTCTGAGCAGGATTTGCTTGGACATATTGAGAGGGTTTTGCTTGAACATTTTGTGCAGGATTTGCTTGAACATTTTGTGCAGGATTTACTTGGACATTTTGAGCGGGATTTGCTTTAGCATTTTGTGCAGAATTCAATTGGACGTTTTGAGCAGGATTTGCTTGAACATATTGAGCAGGATTTGCATGAACATTTTGTGCAGGATTTACTTGGACATTTTGAGCTGGAATGACTTGAACATTTTGGGCAGGATTCACTGGGACGTTTTGGGCGGGATTTGCTTGAACATTCTGAGAAGGATTTACTTGGACATTTTGAGCTGGATTCACTTGGACGTTTTGAGCGGAATTTACTTGAATATTTTGTGCAGGATTCACATGATTGTTTTGAGCGGGATTTGCTTGAACATTTTGTGCAGTAATCACTTGATTGTTTTGAGCGGGATTTGCTTGAACACCCGCTTGAGCAATCGGCACATTATTTTGAACAAGTGGTGCAGCATTCTGTTGATCAGGTTTCTCTTTAATCTCTTGAATAGCCTCTATAGTTTCCACAGCTTTCTTAGCTATCTCCTGAACAGCATCATTCGTTAGCTTTTCCAAGAGTTCTTCTGCCTTTCCATAATTTTTAACTAAATCAGGTTTTTCAGACACACCGCCGATACTTTTAATAGCCATATCAGCAATTTGTTTTATACTCTCTACAGCAATTTTCTTTGCTTCATTCGCTTCAACAGCCTCATTCTTATTCTGTTGCAGTTCTTTCTTAGTCTTCTTTATTTCGTCTAGAATCTCCTTCTGTTCTTTTATCAACTCTTTTTGTTCTTCACCATGTTGTTTGATTGTTTCAATAAGTTGTTGCTGCTTCATCATGTCTACTTTGTCGTCGTTGGACTGCGGTTTCTCTTCTTTAGGCTTTTGAACTTCGCCGTTAGTAATACCATTCGCTAGTTTCTTTTCTAACTTAGTTTTAAGATTTCTTGGATGTATTTCTGAAACTTTGACAATAGGTTCTTTATTTTCTGAAACGGGTAATAAGTCTTTTTCTTCGCTTTTTATAACATTCTTTGTTAGCATCAGTTTCTCATTGGAATTTGATTCTGGAGGCACGGGGTTGGGCGGTTGTATTTCGGAATTTTTACTTTCTATGTTCAGTGGCATGCTATCCGGTGGTTCCTTTTGTATGTCATCATTTGGTTGCTGCTTCATGAAGACATCTGTAAAGAGATAATGGTAATAAATGTTTAGTTGCCTTAAAAGACCGATAGTGCCATCGTAGTATATATGGTTAAAATGATTAGTGAACAAATAAGCTACTAGTTCCGTCGTAAACTTCGCGATCGTGTTTTCGGTTGACGATTGCTCTCTATAAGTACAGCACTTGAGGCTTATAGTGTTAGCAAATATTACTTCCAGGCGAATAAAGAGTGAACACACAATTTTCAGTAAAAACTAGGTGCAATGGGCAGAGTATGGACTTGAAACAAACATTTCCTTAGTTCACTAGAAAGGCAGGCATTATTTACACAAAAAGAAGTGGGAGAAAGACATGGTAAGTTCCAAAAGTTTCCCGCTTCAACTATAAAATTAAACAAAAATGGATGGAAAAAAAGGAGACTATATTAAACACAAATATTACTTTTTTACGGTGGAAGAGAAAAGTTCAATAATTTAGTGACATGATAGTTTTGTATCTTTGATTAATCTAATGTGCCGGAATCCTTTATACCTTAGTGATAGACATGACCTCAAGACATACCATCCTTATCCCGATTCTCGAAGAAGTCTTCAACGATCTTGTCGATCCTCTCCTGAGTGTACTTGTCGTCGTAATGCTCGATGCTGCTCTCGGCTACCTGCAGGTTTGCGTACGTTCCTAGTACCATAATGACTAGACCTAGTACTACAACGCCCTGGAAACAATAGCTACAAGTTAGAAAGTACAATAGTTAGAAGGTACAATAGTTAGAAAGTACAATAGTTAGAAAGTTGGTGCGTGAAATATGAAATGACGGGTAACAATCGTAACAGAAAAACCTCTTAGTTGCTAATTTCAGATTTATTTATCACTAGCTGTCTCGCGCAACTTCGTCGGCGTCACATTTTCCCCGTTTTCGCAACATTTTGCGTTGCTGCTCCGCTCCTATTGGTCGTAACGTGATGATATAAAGCATTTATGTCTTTCCCCAGGTTGTAATCTATAGTCTTGACAAATTTCATTAAGATCCGATCAGCCGTATAGTCGTGAAAAGGTAACAAACAAACAGAGTGACTTTCGCATTTAAAATATTAGTATGGATTTCCATTACTACTTAGACTTGGGAAGGCGAATAAGTTCTTAAAATTTTTAAAGTATTTGTAATTCCAGTAATTTCTTCTTAGCGTGTCGATGGCCAAGAAGATGGGGCTGAATGGGCCCAGCACTGTAGCACTTTCGAACCTTCATCAAAATGATGTTCGATCTTAACATTTTACTGTATGATATTATATCGCTAATGAAACAAATAAAAAAGTTACAGCAGTCATTCAAATTATTATTAGTAATGCGCGTTAGTACACAGGATGGTAACGGTAATCATTTAGTCCACAATTGAAGTTAACTCCACGTCTTCACATCTTAACATCTGCCTATTAAAGTATTCTGCTTGCGACTGCTGAGTTGCAGGGAAAATATCCTAAAGAGCTCGTTTCTGCTAAAACTAAACCTAGAATATGTAAGTAGGTCCGTTGAAAACTCTTGAAAAAGATATAGGGGTATTTTAGTAACGATAACCCACCTTTAAGTTGCGGTAAACACCTGGATAAGGGACGCAAAGAACAGGTAAATGTGGCAGTAAAAAGGTCAGGCCTAAACCAAGCAGGGAGCAGAGAGCAGAGATTCCGTGCTGATATGATAATGATGATGAACCCACCTTAGCCAACACCTTTTTTAATGGGAAATCATCAAATCACTTCTTCCGCTCTGGGCGGAGCGGAAGGGAGTGTCAGACTTGACTGACTAAAACCCATCCATGTTCCTTCTTAGCCCTTTGTGTTCCAGGGCCACGGTATCTCTTTCCAGGGGCACGGTATCTCTTTTAGCCAACACCCTCTAATTAGTATTCGTGTGAAGTAGTATTTGTGTGAAGCAGGCAGCAGGGAACACGACACAGATGAGCACATCTATGGTGGAGCCCACCAGCCCCAACCAGCTCTATGTTTGGTATCAGCAGACTGACGAAAGCCACAGCCACTGCTATGGTAGCTTTATAACAATAAACAAGCCGACGTTCGATGGGATCTCTTATTGGCGAAAATAACGGACTTTTACTCCCATTTTTAACTACTAAATTTCTAAAAATCGTTTGTTTATTGCTCTTTTTTGGTATATAAGGAACTACTGTGCAAAGTTTCAAGCTTCTAGATCCAGTGGTTAAGGCTGTGCAGAGTCCGTCAGTGTTTTTTTTTTTATTGAGTAGATTTTCACATAGGAAGACCAAAGAAACGATGCTCATGGATGGACTGTATGAAGGATGACATGGCTAGAAAGTGGTGTCTGAGGAGTAACAGAGAAGTATGGATGGGCAGCCGACACCTTATCTGTCTATCTGTATATATATAAATTACGTGTCACGTTGTTTGTCCGGGATGGACTCCTAAACTACTTAACCGATTTTAATCAAATTTTCACACCGTGTGCAGTTTGATCCAACTTGAGAGATAGGATAGCTTACATCTCAATTCATAGTCGCAATATTATTTTATTGCAAATTAAGTCACAATTATCTGTGAGCTCCAAACGATTCTAACATATGGCGGAATCTGTTAACTGGATTGAGTAAGTATTCAATAGATGGCACTGTATAGGAGCGCAGCAGCAATCAAAAATATTGCGACAACGGGGAAAATGTGACGCAGACGAAGTTGCGCGGGACAGCTATTTTTCTAAATGATGGATGAGCGTAATACAGGAAGGAGGCCTATACCCACCAGTGGGTGAAGGCAGGTTTTAATGATGATGATACTTATTAAACTCACCTTAGCCAGCACCCTTTCATTAGTATTCTTAAAAGTGACATTGACGAAGCAGGCAGCAGGGAACACGACGCAGATGAGCACACCTATGGTGGAGCCCACCAGACCCAACACCAGCTCTATGTTGGGGATCAGCAGACTGATGAAGAGCGCCACGGCTACGATAGCGACGGTGATGCAGCGGAACGTGGTTTCTGGGATCGAGTGGTTTATTATGTGGTCGTGGTGAGAGGAGTGCACCTGTAATGTAAAAATTAATAATGATGAAACTGGATATGAAATTAATGGTCATTTTCCACCTAGTTCACGAAAAACGTATGAATATCTAATAAAAGATTTTATTAAACAATTTGTAATTACTGTTTTGCTATACGCTATCATGTATTGAACAGATTCTGAAATAAAATTAATGTTTTCACAAACTTTTATGTAGGTGTCGATTGACAACTAAATCAATGCGCATTGTCTAAACTAATATTATAAAGAGGAAAGATTTGATTGTTTGTTTGTTTGTTACGATTTAACTCAAAAACTACTCGAACGCTCGCTCGGTCGCTATGAAAGCGACAAAAGAAGCGAAATTCTTTCACCATTGAAAGAATTTTTAAAATCGGTCACTTTCATATGGTAAGATGTAGCTTTTATATGGATGAAAGCTACATCTTTACAGAGTAACATAGGCTATATTATATAACAATTTTCGCGGACGAAGTCGCGGGCGAAGTGCTAGTTGGATTATAAACCCACGGCTCAGTAGGAAAAGTTGAAACAGCGCGCTTTTATTCAGGCATTTATTTAACTCTTGACTAAAAGACAGTAACACGTGAACATATTTTTCTATAGTAGATTAGATCAGATTATCCTTTCTGAAAACTCGGAGAAGAAACATCGATTCATTGTCTAGTAACCATTAAGTAGGTATTAGTATACTAAGTAAGAGGAGCTCGTGGCCAAATAGTAACAGCCGCAAGGGTCGATCTTTAAGATTAAGCCGTGCTTGCCGAGGTTGTTCCGAGGATGGAAGACCATAATTACATACTGAGTTTCCTCCGCGCCTCGGAAAGCACGTTAATCATTTGGTCCCGGTCATTTGGAGATCTTTGACAGTCGTTACGAGTAGTCAGAAGCCAAAAGTCTGACATCCTGTCTTACCAAGGGGTATCGTATTACCCAGTACAGGGTTGTGGAGGTCAGATAGGCAGTCGGTTCATGTAAAATATTGATACTCAGCTACATTCGGTTAGACTGGAAGCCGACCCCAAGATAGTTTGGGAAAAGGCTAAACAGATGATGACGGTATACTAAGTAAATAAGAAGTTACCTTCTTATACAAGAACGAGTACAAGCTGGCTCTGCACGGAAAGATGATGAGCGGGAAACTGAACGCAAGCGACATCACGAAGCCCAGCTTGATGACGTCACTTGCCATAGTCGGGCTCAGGCTCATTAGGATGTTGCCTGGAAGAAAAACAATCTTTGTTTATTTATTTTATTTGAAAGTTTCACAAAATATTGGTGTAAAAATCCACCATAAAAACAATCTTGACTTACGGAATACAACTGTGGTGAACCACCAGCAACAGTAACATTGTTTTTTAATTATAATAACTTTGTCCCACACCAGGAATTTCTCCTGTATCGTGGGTGCGTTTACAAACATTTAAACTCACATACACAAACAGCCAGACCCGGAACAACTATCTGTAGGCCATACAAATATTTGTTCCGTGCGGGGATCGAACCCGCGACACGCAGCGCAGCAGTCGATCGCTCAACCGCTGCGCCAACCGTGCCGTCAATCCACCGTGCACTGAGAACAATATTCGGCATCCTGCAGTACATAAGCAATAAATAGACATACTTTGATGTAAACTTAAAAGCAGCCCAGTAATAAATAGCCTAAAATACCACGAGATACTATAAATTTGCACAGTCACTGAGTGGGGAAGGCCTTCAACAAAGCAGATAGTTTTTATAGTTTTTGCCAAATCATTCTTCACACAGTCTATCCATCGTATCTTTGGTCTTCCTCTAATCTTATGATGATTATATAACATCTATGCAGACTATTAAAGTCCTTATATGATGTTACTTTAAAAAGAACATCTTACCTGATATTTCATGTGAAGAGAAGGCAATGTATCCAAACACTCCCAAAGTGAAGTATACTGCAGTACAGATGTTGATCGCGTTCTTAGTGACGATGTTCATCTTCTCCAGTGACAGCGTCGGTAGGGACTCGAATATCTCGAACAGTTGTCTGTAGGAGAAAGTGTCTCAATCAGTTTTTTCCCCGCAGTTTTGGTCTCGTGAAGGCCGGAAATTATTCCACGGGAACCTCCCACTGGGTAAAAAAAACCCTAATCAATCTGCCTAGCCTTTACCAACTATGTTAAGGTCGGCTTCCAGTCTACCCGTATGCAAATCAGTACCAGTATTTTACATGAAGCGACTGCCTATCTGACATCCACAACCCTGAAGTTGGGTAATACGATACCCCTTGGTAAGACTGGTCGTCAATATTTCAGACTTGCAGACCGACTGTTACGTCTGTCAAAGATTTACAAATGACAGCCGGAACCAAAGGTTTAATGTGTTTTCCGAGTCACGGTGGAAACTCGGTTCCCATTAAAATGGGACCCACCCTCGGACCAACCTAGATAAGCACGGCTTAACCTTTGAAGATCCGTGCGGCAATTTCATTTAGCCAAGTGCTCCTCCTTGGATAAAAGAACCCTATAATGTTCTATATCGTATGGCAAATTTCTTATTCATTGAAATTCAATGAGCCTTGAAGGCGTGGCATACAAACACAGTTTCACATCCATACAAATAAACAAAATTAAAGTGTCTGTTTGTAATTTCAAAATGCTTTCTGAATGCATATATTCTATATAGTGTTGTTCTATATCATAGTTCTGTATGGTGTCGGACGTAAAGAATACTACCATCCCATAAGAAAAAGACGTTGGTATGGTCCTTGATTTGGAAATTAGGTTGGAATTGGGCTTTGTCTTTATATTTTCTGTTAAGTTTTACGTTTGTGTAAGAGATTAGGCTCTGTATGGTGTCGGACGTAAAGAATAGCACCATCCCATATCTTCCCGTGGGTGGCGTAAGAGCCGACTAAGGGATTTGCCAGAGAATGGGCAGCAGCGTTCTCTGTGCTTTTGTTACAACCGTACTGCGATCGCCAACCCGCCTGCCAAGCGTGGCGATTATGGCAAAACCCTCTAAAATGTCAATGTGGCGACACTTGGGGGAGGCCTATGTCCAGCAGTGGACGTCTTTTGGGCTGAAATGATGATGATGATGATGATGAATGCATATATGAAAGTATATACGGTACTTATTCATTTTTGTTTGTCTCTATGTTTCGGCTAAACGCCGAAACCGCAGCAACGATTTTGACGGGACTGTTACTAACTTAGCCTAAGGTTTCATGCAAAAATTAAAACCCATGAAATTGATACCCACAAAATCAGATCCTAATAGGAAAGGAATGTTTTTAACATAATTTCATGCGGACGAAGTTCGCGGGCAAAAGCTAGTTTTTAGGGTTCCGCACCCAAAGGGTCAAACGGGACCCTATTACTGAGACTTCGCTGTCCGTCCGTCTGTCACCAGGCTGTAACTCATGAACCGTGATAGTTAGCCAGTTGAAATTTCTACAGATTATGTATTTCTGTTGTCGCTATAACAACAAATACTAAAAACAGAATAAAATAAATATTTAAGGGGGCTCCCATACAGAAAAATGTTTTTTTGCTCGTTTTTATAAATAACTAGCGACCCGCCCCGGCTTCGCACGGGTGCAATGCTGATACTAAATATACTACAGAATGTCTGGCGACATTGGAAACCTCTAAAATTATCAGGGTTTCTCTACTATATTATGCATGTGTTATACCTATGAACCTTCCTCTTGAATCACTCTATCTATTAAATAAAAAACCGGCCAAGTGCGAGTCTTACTCGCACACAGGGTTCCATAGCTCCAAACAATATAATAATAATATTTTGAACTGTCATTCATTAGTTAGTAGTATTAGTTAGTAAACTTCCACACAACCGCAAAACTAAATTTGTTTTTCATAGTATGTTTATGAAAAACAAAGTTACTGCTGCAGTTTGATGAAAAAGTCCCATATCTCAAAAACTAAACATCATATCTTATTGAAACCAATTTTCGTTGATAGTTTTTTTACGTTCTACAATCCTAAATATTTTCAGAATTTTCCTCCTCTTACTTTAGAAATTAGAGAGGGGGGGACACACATTTTACCACTTTGGAAGTGGCTCTAGCGCAAACTATTCAGTTTAGAAAAAAATGATATTAGAAACATCAATATCATTTTTAAAGACCTATCCATAGATACCCCACACGTATGGGTTTGATGAAATTTTTTTTTTTGGTTTTCAGTTCTAAGTATGGGGTAATATATTGTTTTTTTTTCTATTTTTATGTGAAAATCCTAATGCGGTTTACAGAATACATCTACTTACCAAGTTTCAACAGTATAGTTCTTATAGTTTCGGAAATAAGTGGCTGTGACATACAGACGGACGGACAGACAGACAGACAGACAGACAGACAGACAGACAGACATGACGAATCTATAAGGGTTCCGTTTTTTGCCATTCGGCTACGGAACCCTAAAAAACCGCATCAAAATCCGTTGCGTAGTTTTAAAGATCTAAGCATACATAGGGACAGACAGCGGGAAGCGACTTTGTTTTATACTATGTAGTGATAGTAATGGTACGGAACCCTTCGTGCGCGAGTCCGACTTGCACTTGGCCGGTTTTTAATAATAGTTAGGAACTAGAAAGTCAAGCAAGACAGCAAGAGTTACATCACGAAGAAAGTTCTCTAGAAATCGTTGCAAGCTTTCTATATTTTAAAACACATTAAGTATACTGTTTAGCTTCTGTTAGTATTAAAATAAAGGTGAATAACCTCACAACCGTTTAGATAATGAAAAGAGAGAGATTAACGAGTCCATCATTGATAAAAAATAATCTTGTATCTATCACAAAATGTATCACTCAGTAACTTGCTCATAAATTGGATATCACATATCTGACATTTTAATTACTACGTTAGGTAAAAGTAGATACAAGTAGAACTTCACGTTCGATCGTGAAGTTGATGATTATTATTTTACTAGCTGTGTGTGTACTAATTCCCTTCCTAATCGGATATTTTTACACGGATCCCGAATAATTTTTCAAAAATAAAAGTTAGTTACTCCTCATAGCATCAGCTATATAAAAGCAAAAATCCCGTCAAAGACAGTCCAGTCGTTTCGAAGATTAGCCGAAAAAGACAAAGTAGAAAAAAATGTTTTTTTTTTTGCTTTAAGTACGGTATATACTTTTGTACTCGTAAGCATTCAAAGCTGTTATTTCGAAATTACAAACAGACATTTAATTTTTTTTATTTCTTTAGATGAAAATCCAACCAGATGTTGTCAGAACGCTTCACGCTACTACGTCATTCCACAGCTGGGCCAAAGTTTCTCCCCGTGACTTCCAGTTATTATGTAGTAACAGAACGCTTCTTTGTACACTCATGTCAGTCAAGCTGTTCGGGATCAACTCTCGAAAACCGTGGTAATAGTACATTGTGTATTAAGGGCGGTAAGTAAGGACAAGTACATACAGAGTTGTATGGAATGGTCCCGGCTGTTAATTGCAGACCTTTGACAGTCGTTACAGGTAGTCAGTGGCCCGAAAGTCTGACAACCAGTCTTACCAAAGATTATCGTTTTATCTAGGATCAAATGGGATGTGAAGGTCAGATAGGCAGTCGCTCCGTGTAAAAAAATGGTATTCAGCTGCATCCGGTTAAAGTGGAAGCCGACCCCAATATAGTTGGGAAAACGTTGGGACAGCACGCAGTGGTTGAGCGATTGACTGCTACGCTACGTGTCGCGGGGTCGGTCCCCGCGCGGAACAAATATTTTTATGGCCTACAGATAGTTGTTCCGGGTCTGGGTGTTTGTGTATGTGAGTTTAAATGTTTTTAAACGCATCTAAGACACAACGTCTAAAAAAAAAAAAGCTAGGCAGGTGATGCTGAACCTGGATGAGAGATGGCTCAAGAAAAGGATTCCTGGAAAGTGGGGAGGCCTTTTCCCAGGTGTGGAACAGTGTCAGCTAAACAAAAAAAGGTATTATACTCAATTACTTACGTCTGACAGAACAGTGCCATAGAGAAGATAGGCACGCACTGCTGCAAGCCCGCCGGTCGCCACATCTCCACTCGGTGGTTCCAGTCGCTTGTTATCATGACTGCACCTGCCTCGAATATAACCTGGAAAATATGAAGAATATTTTATTTACAAGCATTTTAAAATACAGGAGTTACAAGTTTGTCCGGGATGGACTCCTAAACTACTTAACCGATTTTAATCAAATTTTTAAACCGTGTGCAGTTTGATCCAACTTGAAAGATAGGATAGCTTACATCTCAATTTATAGTCGCAATATTATTTTATTACAAATTAAGTCACAATTATCTGTTAGCTCCAAACGATTCTAACAGATGGCGGTATCTGTTGACTGGATTGAGTAAGTATTCAATAGATGGCACTGTATAGGAGCGGAGCAGCAGTTGAAATATAAAAAAATATTCCCTTAGGTTAATTAAAATCATTTGCATTGGAATTGTAGGGATATTTAAGTAAGACTTTTTAATTATCATCATCATCATCATTTCAGCCGAAAGACGTCCACTGCTGGACATAAGCCTCCCCCAAGAAGGGGGGTTTTGCCATAATCGCCACGCTTGGCAGGCGGGTTGGCGATCGCAGTACGGTTGTTACAAAAGCACCGAGAACGCTGCTGCCCATTCTCTGCTAAGTCCCTTAGTCGCCTCTTACGACACCCACGGGAAGACATGGGATGGTGCTATTCTTTACGTCCGACACCATACAGAACATTAATTATCAATTTAATTATCATTATCACTGAAAACAGGATATTTACCATGTTTACTATTTGTGAACGCACCATGATAACAAGATTTCGACCGACCGGGTTTATCCTTGATCATGGTGCTTGCAAAGCGCCGAAATATCAGGAACTCAAAACAAATAGTAAACATATTCCGTTTACAGCCTTAGTGTTAGTGACCATGTCAGTTTAAAAACTTTTAACTTTTTTATTTCGGTTCACAAACTTCGTAATAATAGAAACGATCCAGGGGATGTGAAATATAGATAAAGATAACTTTATTTTGCAAATATGGGTAACCCCAAACGATGATAAAAACATATAATAGTATAGCCATATTTTACCACGCAGGCATGCAAAAGATTTAAAAAATAACAACTTATAACTAAATACAATTTTAAAATTATTACACACTAAATACAATTTTAAAATATTATTATTAATATATATAATTATGCACTAGCTTAAAAACTTTTTCTCAATTAGGTAATATTATAATATGCTTTCGCTACCAAAAAGCTTCGGAGTCTCTTTTTAAATAATGAAAGCGGAAGCTCTTTCCAAGTCTTCGGCAATTTGTTATAAATGACTGGTGCCATGCAGTAGACACTTTTGCGCATAACTGCTGTCTTGGCTGGCTCCAGACATTACACACTATTATCGCGCCTATTGCGAGGTGCTACATCTGCTAGTCGTCTAAAACGACTCGGATTTGTCTTTACAAACACAGCTACTTCAAATATGTATAGACAACGACAAGGCAATGTTAATATTTTGTAATTTCTAAAGTATGGTTCACAACTGTCAGTGGGTTTAAGTTTAAACATCGCTCTAAAACACATCTTTTTTGTGCCTTGAAGGCGGTCTCGCTATCCGTATAGTTTCCCCAAAACATGATCCCATAGCGTAAATGTCATTCTGCTATCCCATAATAGGCAGTCAGGAGAGCATCCGTGTTCAATATAGGGGATAATGAGTATAGAGCGTATGCAGACTTACTCATTTTCTTGCTTAAAGTAACAACGTGTGATTTCCAGTTTTTTATCTCTTTTGAGACCCAGGAATTTTGTAGTTTCAACTTCTTCTATGGTATCATTGTTATAATGTATATTTAAGTTAATACTAAAGGTCTGTTGTCTAAAATGGATAACTTTAGTTTTACACTTTTATTTTTAAATTGTTTGCGTCTAGCCAGTTCTAAAGGCAGCAAAGCAAGTTTTAAACTATTATTAATTTCACTCTCATACGTATCTATATTTTTAAAAGCTATAGTGATCGTGCTATCGTCCGCAAATAGTGTTATAGGTCGTTCAATAGATTTCGGTAGGTCATTTATGTATAAAATAAATGCAAAGGGACCTACAACACTCCCCTGCGTTACCCCAAACAATACTTTACGCTCTGAAGACTGGAATATCTCTTCACATTTACATACCATATTAATTTTATTGACTTCAGTTATTTGTTTTCTGTCTTTTATGTACGAATTAAATAAACTAAGGACATTGCCCCTAATCCCGTAGGCTTCGAGTTTATTTAAAAGAGTAGCATGATGTACATAGTCGAACGCCTGGGTCATGTCGCAAATAGTATAGGACTGCGTTGTGTGTAGGGGTTGCAAATGGTACTCATCATATGCCTAGCCTTTTACCAACTATATTGGATTGTTGGCGTCGGCTTCTAGTCTAACCGTATGCAGCTAAATACCCTTACTTTACGTGAAGCGACAGCCTATCTGACAGCAGCGGTGGCCCAGTGGTGGCAGCCCCGACTTACAAGCAGTAAGCCGTGGCTCGAACCCAGGCAGGCACGTTACTTTGTGTAATTTATTTCATCATCCCTGCCCTCAAAAACGGTGAAGGAAAACATCGTGAGGAAACCGGCATGTCCTAGAACTAAAAATTCGAAGACGTGACATCTAGCAACCCACAGACCCGCGTGGTGGATTACAGCCCACTCCCTCTCATTGAGAGGAGGCCTGTGTCCCAGCAGTGGGAACATTATAGGCGGATGATGATGATGATGACAGCCTATCTGACGTCCGCAACCCCGTTAGTCCTGGGTAATACGATACCGGTAAACGGTCAACACTACTGCTGGCATCATAACATCACGCCTCTAATTCCCGAAGGGTTAAGCAGCGGTGTAACTAATACTAAACCCACATTTCGCCAGTTATGTTTTAAGTCTGATGTAATAGGGGGTGATTGTGCCTATTGCCATCAACCAGGCACCGGACTACTGCTGAGTAGCCGTAATATCGTCCTTCTCACAGTCCAGTCCATCCATCGTTGCATTACTGCAGCATACTGAAGAACCAAAGGGTAGTCTGTTTTGCATACTTTACGGAATTTTCTCAAAACATACTACGGCTACGGATAAAAAACCTAGTGATGGGTATTATGATAACAGATCAGTTATTATTAAATCAACTTCGTTGCATGAATTACTCAGTCAATAAGAAAAAATAATAACGTTGTCACAGTATACAGTAAATTTTTCACCAGTTATACAAAAAAACAGCTGTCCCATACAAATATGCGATAGTTCTAACCTTCAGATATGTAAACAATCGGCTAGGTAGTGCGTGCGCGTTATAAGAGCGCAATAGTTGGTTGATAGTTTAGTTTGATGACAATCGTGTAGACTGTAAGCCATTAAAACTGATATTAAACGTTGTAATATTCACACTAGGACACATGTTTATACCTAAGAGCCCGACTAAACTATCAGCTGATAGAAACTCCCCCGCAGACTGCAGACTTTGTATCGACCTACTCTAACTCGAGGACACTCAAGGCATGTAAAGCTGTTGGGCCCAGCTGTCATTTATAGATCTTTGACAGTCGATACAGGCAGTCAGTGGCCCGAAAGTCTGACAACCAGTCTTACCAAGGGGTATCGTATGGGGGGGGTCTGTATTTATGCTTTCGCGGTTGCACAACGACATGTATTGGCTACGCTTTGCATGGTAGTATAGATGCAGGCCTACCTTACTGCCTCCCTCAGAGGCGGTAGGGTGGCGGGGTCTTGAGGGGGAGCGCTACGGTCGCGTAGATCCTCAAGGCAAGTCTGGGGGTTGCACCTTCACGTGGTTGCCACCCTGTTCTTGGTCTAATTCCATAAGAAATAGACGCAACAAAAACCCCCAGGCGCTTTTTCGTACTTTACCTGAAAGCCAACATCCCAGGCCTAGGGTAATCCCTCACCCCACTCCCATGATCCTACGCCCAGACCCTCCCTCCTTTTTCCCCTTTTCTCCTTTCGGTCCATGAGGACGGGTAACCTCAATTCCAAAAAAGCCCACCAACCAAAACCCAATATGCAGAGTGGAAAAAATAATATTCCCCAGGTGGGTCCCGGCAACGCCGGGGAATCCCACACCGATTCGTCGGTCTGCCTCCACCGTAATCTGGGGGGGGGCACCAACCTGCCAACTAGTGCCGCGCCTTCTGCGCGGCCGGCCTTAGCGCCAACAGCACAGGCTGCGATTCACGCGCCGACACACACGAATACGGCTGCGACTTCTGCGCCGAATGACACAATGTCGACTACGACTGCGTCAACTACCCTGATGACAGTTACACCTTCCACGAGTGCCTGGCAACAGAGCATTGTACGGAAAAGTGTAACGAATAACCCTGACAACGACACTAACAACGCAAGGATCTCCAGTCTTAACAGCGAACTCCGCGCGCTGGCACTCCAGCGCGAGAAGATCGAGGCAAGACTGAAGGACATAGGCTCTCTCGGGACGGGAAAGGAAGCGGAATCTGATGGTTCTGGTTTTATCTCTGTGGACGAAGTACGCACGTTAAAAGCTAAGTGCGGAAAGATCCGGAACAGGGTAAGAGAACTCAACAACCGTTTGCGCAGAACCCGTGAAGGCAATAGCCAGCGCGGAGCGCAAACGGTTAGTTGTAAGGGAGTACGCGACCAGCTACAAACACGCGAAGGGGCAACCCAGCGCGAAGAGCAGCCGGACGCGGAAACGGGCGGACAGGGAACAGTACGCGAAGGGGAAACCCAGCGCGAGAAGTCACTGCCCGCACCAGGACCACCCGGAGGAAGCGACCGGAACCGTACCGAGGTGACCCAAGACCGACCTGACCCAAGACAGCGCACCAGACAGAAACGAGGCAAGCGGGCTGGGTTCTCGCGCGGGGCGACCCTGGCACATACAGGTGAGCCAAGTTCCTCAGAACCACAGCCCGGTCCAAGTGGCCGGGCAGCGGCAAAGAGGGACCGTCTGGACGACACGGCCTCACCAAGCATGCTCCAGGGGGACACCAAGCGCGTTAGAACCCAGACCGCTCAAGGGGAACAGAGAACCTACGCGCGGGCCACACGGGATATCCCTGCGCGACTCGCCGTAGCAATCTGCCTCTCGCCTCCATCCCGAGACATGACGACTGACGAGGCTAAGCACATCAAGCTCAGCCTTGAAAACCTGATCATGGACACGTGTGCCGACCCCTCACAAACCATCATCCCGTCCTTCCGCGGTTACCCCAGGGTAGCGGATGGAACGGTTCACGTGTGGTGCGAGGATGACAACGCCCTGACCTGGCTGAATCAACACGTGCCCAAACTAAGACTACCGAACACAGACGAGACCATGACCATAATGAGACAGTCCGACGTACCGACCCGGGTCCGAGCAGCGCTCTTTGTGCCCAGGTACAATGGGGACATAGCACGGCTACAGACTATCCTGACACGCCAGAACCCCTGGTATAACGTCGGTAGGTGGTCCTTGTACAGGGCGACTTTGGTCGGTGGCGAAAACTACGGGTCTTATCTGACCCTAGGAATCCCACCGGAAGAAGTCGTAAAGGTCTTGGGGAGGGAGCGACGGGTGTCGTACCTTTTGGGGTCGATATACGTGCGCTTCTTCTCCAATACCCATCCCTCCGACACCCCGACAGACACTGAACCGACGAAACCGGCACCGACGGACTTAGACATGACGATGACGCAGCTGGAGGAGGAGATGGCCCGAACGGCGATGGCTGATGCCGACGTCGTAAGGATGCCAACCTCACCGTCATAGTGGACGGAGCAGCTGCTCTCATCATCACCGACACGTAGCGAAGACCGACATGGACTGGCGGACGGGGGAGAATTATCCGATGGATCCAGCTCCTCCTAACTCCACCCCACCGCCTCCCACATCCCGCCCCTTAAATATCATCCAGACAAATCTCCAGCATAGCCAGACGGCTACCGCCTTCCTACGCAGGGCACTGGAGATGGAACCCCGAACCATTGCACTCATCCAAGAGCCATGGATCCGCAATAACAGAATATGCGGCCTCGGTAACATTGGAGGTAAGCTGATCCTCGACACTCAAGGCACAGACAAACCACGGACCTGTGCCTATATACCCAAAGATATTCCCACCACCACACTCACGCAATTATGTTCCAGAGACCTAACAGCCGTCAGGCTTAAAACCGACGGCGACGCACCCGATATCGTACTAGCCTCGGTATACATGCCAGGCGAGGATGCTGACTGCCCACCGAAAGAGATGGCCGATCTGGTAAGGTACTGCGAAGAAGCCAACCTGGATCTGATCATCTGCACGGACTCGAACGCCCATCACCCACTTTGGGGTTGCAACAAAGCCAACACTAGAGGTGAGGTACTATGCACATATCTGTTCTCCACTAACCTTAACATCGCAAATCGCGGCTCGGAACCCACTTGGGTCACATCTCGCGGACAAACGATAATTGACCTAACGCTGGCGTCGGATAGCGCGATAAAACTTATCACTAACTGGCACGTATCAAATGAGCCTTCCTGCTCTGATCATAGAAGGATCCGCTTCTCACTAGTAGCTAACATAGATAAACCCGGACCCAGGCGTAACCCACGCCGTACCAATGTACCCGGCTACAAACGGCTGCTGGCCTCCCTACTAGTACAGCACCAAACGCCACAAACACTAACGGACCCCAAACAACTAGAAGACACTGTAACGAAACTTTCTGAACTTATTATCGAAGCCTACCACGCCTGCTGCAAGCTAAGAGATCCAAACACCAAGAGCAAGGGTAGCCCCTGGTGGAATGCGGAACTTAGTAAGCTCAGGCAAACCATGCGCAAACAATTCAACAGAGCTAAAAACTCCAGACTACCAGAAGACTGGGACTCATACAAGAAAACACAATACACCTTCAAGAAACAAGTCAGGAATGCCAGTAGGGCAGCCTGGCGGAAGTTCTGCGAAGAAATTGAATCAAACAGTGAAGCCGCGCGTGTAAGGAAGATACTATCTACTGATCAGGATCGCACCCTCGGCTCACTGAAAACCTCAGACAACACCTATACCAAGTCGGACCACGAAACAAGTAAAGTCCTTTTGGAAACCCACTTTCCAGACTGTAATCTCTCTGAGGACAGAACCTGGGCAAGCGAGCCAAGGCACACACCAAATAACCAAGACTGGGCCAGAGCCCACACCATAGTAACTGCAGAGAGAATAAAATGGGCAATAAAGACTTTCAAACCATATAAATCCGCAGGCTTAGATGAAATCTTCCCAGCCCTGCTACAATGGGGAGTAGACGTCCTAACGCCATGGCTGACCGTCATCTTCCAAGCCTGCATAGCACAGAATTACATACCACTTGCATGGCGGGAGGTGAAAGTCATTTTCATCCCCAAACCAGGCAAACCCGATTACACACAACCCAAGGCGTACAGACCAATTAGCCTGACATCCTTCCTACTGAAAACTCTCGAGAGACTCTGTGATCGACATATCCGGGACGGACCTCTTCGGGAGCGGCCACTTCATAAACAACAACACGCGTATTCCACAGGAAAATCAACAGAATCTGCACTGCACAGTGTAATCTCCAAGATCGAATGTGCAGTGGATCACAAATGTTCCTCACTAGCTGTCTTCATTGATATAGAAGGCGCTTTTGACAAAACTATCTTCCATAGTATCAAAGCAGCCCTCGAGGAACACGGTGTGGACCCGACCCTGCGTGGATGGATCACAAACATGCTCCGACTGAGGGCCGTACAAGTTACGGTAAACGACACCACTAGAGCCGTGGTAGCGAAGGGCTGCCCCCAAGGCGGTGTCCTCTCACCGCTACTATGGAACCTTGTAGTGGACAGCCTCATCAAACGTCTCAATAGCAGAGGCTACTACACGGTGGGCTACGCTGATGACCTGACCATAATAATAAATGGAACACACGAAAACACACTATGCAATCTTATGCGCCAAGCCTTGAGGATAGTAGAAGACTGGTGCAAGGAATACAAACTAACAGTGAACCCTACCAAAACCGAACTCGTCCTCTTCACAAAGAAAAGGAAGCTGGCAACATTACAGCTACCAAGCTTCTTTGGAACCACACTAAGCCTATCGAGTGAAACCAAATACCTGGGTATCTTCTTGGATAAACAACTAAACTGGGCGAAACACACTGATTACATCACCACAAAAGCCAGTATAGCCCTATGGCAATGTAAAAGACTACTCGGAAGAAATTGGGGCATAAGCCCCAAAATCACCCACTGGCTATACACCACAGTTATCCGACCAATCATCACATACGGCTCCTTAGTTTGGTGGCCCAGGACCAATCTAAGTACGACAAAAAGGATCTCGAGAAACTACAAAGATTTGCCTGCGTAGCAATCACCGGTAGCATGAGAACTTCTCCCACTGCCGCCTTACAGGTGATGCTGGGGCTCCCACCTCTACACCTCGTCGTAAGAGAGGAGGCGGCAAAAGCGACTTTCAGACTCGAAGCATCCGGCACCTTAAGTAATGATTCCAGAATCAAACACACACGCATCAGATTAGATGCAATCAAAGAACAACCTATGATGGCATCTCCCATCGACAGAACCCTGAAGTCCCACTGTTTCCAAAAACACTACAACATCGTACTGACAGCGGAGTTGTGTGACTACTCAGGTACAAAGGAACTAAGAATCTACACTGATGGATCAAAAACCGATGACGGGACAGGTTTCGGGGTGTTCTCCGATGACCTAAACATAAAAATATCCAAACCCCTTGGAATGCTCAACTCTGTTTACCAAGCTGAGTGTGTAGGTATAATCCAAGCGGCACACGCTATAGAGGCCAGAGAGGTTACGAATACCAATATTCGAATACTTTCCGACAGTGCCTCAGTTCTCCAATCCCTAAACAGTAATCAGATCACGTCGAGACTAATACTAGAATGCCATAATGCCCTAGAAAGAATCACGGTACTAAACCACAACACGGTAACACTACAATGGATCAAAGGACACAGTGGATCCCTGGGGAACGATGCGGCGGATGAACTTGCCAGAAGAGGATCCAGCAGAAAACCTTACGGACCCGAACCCATTGTGCCCATTCCTTTCAAGCAGCTACATAACTGGTTAAAGGATCACACTCGAACACAGGCGGAAAAGTGGTGGACCTCGACACCAGGGTGTAGGCAGTCCAAGGAGGCTATGCCGTCTCTTGACGCAAAGCTGACCAAGCGCCTTCTGCGTCTGGACAGGGATGGCCTGCGTCTGGTGGCGGGGACCATCACTGGACACTGTTCACTGAATAAACACTTTCATACTCTAGGAATCACTGACAGTCCCCTGTGCAGAGCATGCATGGATGCGGAGGAAACGGTGGCGCATGTGCTGCTTGAGTGCTCCGGTGTCACCAAGATTCGCGAGGCGACCCTGGGAACACCAGGTTCCCTTGCGGATGCCCTGAGTAGACCGGGAAGTGTGATCTGCTTCTGGAGGGAGGTGGGCTGGTTGGAGTAACGGCCACTATGGCTCACGCACAATGGTCCACTTAAGGGACTAAGTGCGGAAACCAAAACCCCATAAAGAAGAAGAAGAAGGGGTATCGTATTATTCAGTACTAGTTGTCCGGCGCAACTTCGTTTGAGTCACATTTTCCCCGTTTTCGCAACATTTTTCATTGCTGCTCCCCTTCTATTGGTCGTAGCGTGATGATATATAGCCTATAGTTAAATGGGCTATATAACACTGAAAGAATTTTTCAAATCGGACCAGTAGTTTCGGAGCCTATTAAATGCAAACAAACAATCAAATCTTTCTTCTTTAAAATATGAGTTTAGACTAACCGAGTTGTGGAGGATACGCAGTCGCTGCATGTAAAATACTGGTATTCAGCTCCATCCGGTTAGACTGGAAGCCGACACTAACATATTAGCGAAAAGGCTAGGCAGATGATGATTTTTCCTCAGTGGCACCGCGACACGCTTGACGCTTGAGCGTTTAACTCGCGACCCAGCTCACAATATCGATCAAATCGCAATCGTTTGTGAATGCGCCACTGATACGTTAATTGTATTATGCAATGAAACGAATCCACTTCAAACGTGGCGTTATCACGCTTTTCAATTGCAAACCTTAATTCCACGTCGCACTAAGACGAATTTTCATTGTAACTAGATTGTTTTATAATATTTTCAGTGCGTTTTATGATTTTGTAATTAATTGGTTACATAGGTAGTTTAAAAGTTGAAAATTGTTTTGCAATTATGTGATAAAAGTTATATTTATCGTATTTCCTGGTTTATATCAGTGTACAGTATGGTACCAGGAAAAATTGAATAAAAATGCCATATTTAGGAAAAAAGTTAGGTACATAGGTACTAATACTAAGGTTATGTAGCACATTGCTATTGGGACCGGCATAATATGAATTTTGGTACATCGTAATACCTATTAGGCTTTGAATAAAATTTGTCTTTAATCGAGATAATTATCTATCACGCACAAAACATGCGGATTCACAATTGTAATTATGTGTGGACCTCCTTCGGCTGAATGATGATGATCATCAACACTATTCAATGGATTTAGATAGATTTCTTATTTATTTATTTATCATTTGTAGATCTTTGACAGTCGTTACGAGTAGTCAGAAGCCAAAAGTCTGACATCCAGTGTTACTAAGGGTAAGGGGCATCGTATTACCCAGTTACTGGGTTGTGGAGGTCACATAGGCAGTTGCTTCATGTAAAATACTGGTACTCAGCTGCATCCGGTTATACTGGAAGCTGACCCGGAGATAGTTTGGGAAAAGGCTAGGCAGATAGATTTATGTGACTACCTAATAAATTCTTTTTTTTTGTTTGCCTGTTCTGTCCCACTGCTGGGCAAAGGCCTCCACCATTGGTTTCCAATTTCCCTTAACAATTGCCTTTTCCGAGTAATCCGTTAAGAATGAGTCCATATCGTCAGGCCAGCGAAAATAAAACTGAAAAAAAATCTCAATGTTTTTTATGTCGTAGAAACCATGCGAAGCAAGGATGCAGGGACTGGTCGCTTGCATTTGATAAAGTAAACATAAACATAAAACTTACCTTCATAACGAGACAGAAGTAGAAGGCTATGGTAGCAGCACTGACGTTGCTCAAACTGTCCACATTCCGGAGCAGGCCCAGAGGAAGAACGCAGACCAGCGACACTATCACCATTATTGATGTTCTAAAGCAGAGAACAAAAGAGGATGATTACTTTTCAACAACATATCATCATGCTTGTTATCCTCGAGGCAGAGGGTACCTAATAGAACACCCACATAGTTTCACCAGTTAATTTTAAACTCCCCCCCCCCCTAAAATTTGCCCCCTATTACCTGGGACTTAAAACATAGCTAGCGAAATGTGGGTGTATTAGAGACATCTCTGCCTAGCCCTTCAGGGATTAAATGCGTAATGTTATGTGTACTAGACAATAACATAACTAACTAGTCTATGGCTACTAATCTACCAGTAACCAGTCTAGCTGCTTGACTGGCCATGACCACTGATTTTTTTGTTACTATTTAGAACTGACTTTGTTCATGATAAATTCAATTATAAAGTCAACTATAAATATAACTGTTTGTATAATGTGCATAAGAGTATAAAGTTACACTTTAATAACTATATTATCCTTCACAGTTAATTGACCTTTACAATGTTAATACTATTATACATATAAACATGTATAACACGTTACAATGTTATAAGTATAAACATCTTTTATTGGGCTTTTATTGTTATGATTGTT
The DNA here is from genome assembly GCA_949152445.1 of Cerastis rubricosa. Classification (NCBI taxonomy): domain Eukaryota; kingdom Metazoa; phylum Arthropoda; class Insecta; order Lepidoptera; family Noctuidae; genus Cerastis; species Cerastis rubricosa. The sequence continues at coordinate 6,007,399 of OX424542.1, read as the reverse complement.
TATACCCGGCATTTCATACAAACTTTCAAGTAGTTTTTTTTCGAAATGACTGAACAGATTTTAGAGAAACTTCCTACGCATAAGCAGTGTACATAGGTCTAAAAAGTTACTAAAAAACATTTTCGAAATGTCTTTTAAAAATGAAGATAATTAGAAATTTCTGTTTCCATAGATAATTAAAAATCGGTCTAATTTAGCTGTAACATTATTTTTCGAAAATGTTTTTTAGTAACTTTTTAGACCTATGTACACTGCTTATGCGTAGGAAGTTTCATTAAAATCTATTCAGTCATTTCGGAAAATAATGACTTGAAAGTTTCTATGAAATGCCGTAGGGTATAAACGCTCTTAATGGTGACTATTAATTATGCATCAAAAAATAATTAGGTAAGTAGGTACTGAAATAAAATATAGTTTTGCTTAATATTATAAAAATGTGTTCACACACAATAATCTCAGAAACCATTAAACCAATTTCAATAGGGATGGAAACTGTGGAACTAATGGCGCTACCATAGCTGGTTCCAAGCATCGTCATTGGTTGAAAATCTGGTAATGTCATTTTATATTTCATAATAGCTCGACCTCATTGGTCAGATTGAGAACCAGCTATAGTCGTGCCATCTACAATTAGCTTTTAACGGGCTTCCCCATTAAATTTTATGAATGTGTATGGTTAATTCCAGCTTGAAAGATAGGATAGATGGATAGATTTGGACCTGTCAGTTTTTGCCGTGCAAAGCAGGTCAATCAGTCAATTGTTACGCTATCATTTACTCCCTTTTTTTTTGTATCATTCCTCACTCAATCTATCCATCTTTCATTTGGTCTCTCCTCTCCGGTCTCTCCTAGTTGTCTCGATCCATCAACATTTATATTCATCTCTCTTTAAGTCACATAGTGTTTCATTCCTTCACAACATTTCAATACCAAGACAAACTCCCTTTTATTATCTTTTACTGTTAGCCATTTCATTTTCACAAATGCCCTTTTTCAAACTTCTATTTTCTCTTAGCAGCATTATTATTATACACCTCTTTTATAAGTAAAACAATATGTGCTTCTCATTGTCATTAAAACCTTCTTTGTTTCAACTAGCTACTTAAAGATGTATAGATGAACAATTACCTCAATATATCACTCTGGTTAATGTTGAACATTTTAGCAACAATCTGTGGTCCTAGATCTCCAACCACAACAAAATATGCTATGCAGGTTCCCATCAAGAAGCCAATAATACCCACTTCAACAGCAATTTTGCCAGCTTGGCCAAATACATGATGAGCTAAAAAGAAAAAAAACCAGTTGTTTGAATTTGGAACTTTAAGACATCCAAGATGTTTTAAAACATAAATAGCCCAGAAGTGGACACTGGATAGTTATAGGATAAAATAATATACATTACCTAGAAATTCAAAAGTTCTTCTCCGTGCAAGTAGAGCAGATTTCAAAAGGAAATGACAGCATAATCTTGAAATGAGGCCCATAAATAATAAAATCAGAGTAGCCAGTAACACACCACACTGAAAAATAATATTTTAATTGCATTATAAAGTACATTTAGTAGGGGACATGCTATCTATAGAGAAACGAGATATGTTTTTTTTCTAGGACTGAAATCATCAAGGCTAGGCATACTTCCAACACAATTTCGAGAGTAGTATCTAGAGCTTAATATGAGTGGTACTTAATAAGGAGACTTACGAGCATTTAATGCATAAAATGAGCGGTCTATAGTATTTACATAACTACGGGAAATCTTAACAGTTATTTAATTTTAAAACAAAAAAAACTTACTTGTTGAAAACAAAAGGGCATAGCCAGTATTCCGACACCAATGATGCTGTTGGCTAGCGTGATAGACTGGCCTGTAGTACCCATTTTTATAGTTTTATTTATATATTTTCCCCCAGTAAACGCCCCTTTAAACTGGAATAATTATTTTAAACCACATACTGCTACGCGTATTATTTTAAACTATTTTCTGGTTTCTGTCAATTTTCATTTGATTGACAGAATGTTTGTTGACGTGAGTCCTGACTGACGTTGACGACGTTGACGTTTTCTATTTGTGGAGTCGACCGTTACGTTCCGTTTCACTTTATTTAGACTCAAACTCAATAGATTTTGTGTCATAGAGGAATAAGCTATAGAAATGGCGTAGCTGGGCTCACCCTTCGTATAATAAAATCGGTAATTATAATTTTTTTGTGAGACTTAAAAGATATTGAAAAAGTGTCGATGCTCATAAATCATGGTACCCACTGCTCTGAAAGCACTTTTGTAGCTATGATAAATTTCCAAAAAGCAACCAAACACCACTAGGCAATTGTTTTAAACTAGGTTTACTAAAAAGAACCCTAAACCTATTTTACAATTTAAAGTTACATTTTTTTTTAACAGTTTTTTTTTTAGTCCTAATTACCCCAAGTTATTATTTTATCATTAACCTGTTTCGTTTGATCCACAACTTTTTAACCGTCCTTTAAATATAACAATAAATTAACTGGGACAGCGTACGGGCACGCGCGACCTGAAGTAATTTTATTTATTGAAGTGAAAACTTCTTAAAAGCCGCGTTGAGCGATTTTTGTTAGGAGAAAATCTTTGGGTTCGCGTCACCGACATGCTCGTGACATTTCGCGCCAAAATAACGACGCGTTTAAGAATTAAAAAAAACCGGCCAAGTGCGAGTCGCACTCGCGCACGAAGGGTTCCGTAGCATTATTTATTAAAAAGACCAAAAAAAATACTTTTTTGTATGGGAGCCCCCTCTCAATATTGATTTTATTCTGTTTTTAGTATTTGTTGTTATAGCATCAACAGAAATACATAATCTGTAGAAATTTCAACTGGCTAACTATCACGGTTCATGAGATACAGCCTGGTGACAGACGTACGGACGGACAGCGAAGTCTCAGTAATAGGGTCCCGTTTGACCCTTTGGATACGGAACCCTAAAAAAGAACACAGTAATTCCATTATTTTGAGTTTTCAATTCTCCCGGGAGTACTTATGACTGCCTCTGTTTTTTTTTTAAATTAAATTTCCTTTAACAGGGACATGTTCTACGGGGACACCGGGGCATTCAGGGAAAAAGTGGCAGTGTTAAGACTTTAAGAGTTTCGTTCCTTGCTTTTTCTATAGCTGATTCCTCTGTTTTATGTAGAAGTCGCGAGATGTACCCTAAAATATAAACATTATTCTCATCTTTGACCTCTCATAGAGGCTATAAATTTAAATTACGATGCTATACAGTTTTAAAATAACGATAGAATTAAAAAAAACGAGCAGCTGTTAGGGCACCAAACCAATGGGAAACGAGCATAAAAGGCTGGCGTATGGAAACATTGCCAGGTTGAATGGCACTGCTTCTGCTTCTTGGCCTCACTGGTCAAAACTCCTCCCCTTATAACGCAATATTCCTACAACTTTCCTAGATATACGCCCAATTTTATTAAGTCTGCTATAAATCCTTAATCGCAGAGAATATTTTCGAGATATTCGAGGTAGGTACTTAACTGGGAACGAAAAGACTGGTAATTCCCAATTCCACTCCAGGAAATGCCACCACTAGTGGCAATTGCCGTAGTTAAGTATATTAAAAAAATGCCATTAGTCACCAATGGGGGCGTCGACTGAGAATGACTACGCCAGGTTTGTTCTAAGACCCATTTAAAAGACAAAAGCACACACAAATCAAGCTGACCGAGAAATTTTGATTGAAAATTCTTATTAATTAGAATTCTGTGTTGTGAATTATTAAATTAGAATTCTGATGGAAAATCCCAATAGCACTGCCAGACCCGGGAATCGGAACCCACGTATTCTATAAAGCGTGGTTTACAAAAATTAAACAAGTCGAATACCTAAATGACGGCAGCGGCCGCGGCGCGGCGGCGGCAGTGAAGTTTTGACAGCACGGTTGGCGCAGTGGCTGAGCGATCGGCTGCTGCGCTGCGTATCGCGAGTTTGATCCCCACACGGAAAAAATATTTGTATACCCTACGGGCCTACAGGTAGTTGTTCCGGGTCTGGCTGTTTGTGTATATGAGTTTAAATGTTTGTAAACGCACCCACGATACATAAGAAAGTCCTAGTATGGCAACGTATCCTTTTTTTTCTAAAAAAAACTATATGGCGTTTGCGCTCACATAGGTAGGGTAGGGTAAATTTAGACAGTAAAATAAAACTCAAAAATCCAGTTAAGTTACATTTTAATGTTAGTGATTGCACTATCAGTATTCTTTGGTACTTTCGGCCAGTATTCGAACTCTCCATGTAAATATAAATTGTTACTTTCCATCGAATACTGCCCTAAGTTGCATGCACACATAAATATTGATAAAATAGGTACGATCTTTGACTATCATAAATCTAGGTGGGCATTTCTTTGGCTAACCCTTGAACCCACTTAATTTATAATAAAATACAATTTATTTTATGATTAACGTTCATAAAAACAATAAATACGTAGTGACAGAACAGAAGGTGGGTCAATCTTGAAGCCCTAGTGCAAAATAACGGATAAAATTTTGCCCGAAACAGGGTTTTAAATACTTGTGCAGTTTGGTGGCACCATTTATATGAACCACATAATTATAATTTACTTTAATTTTATATGGTCAAGAATTTATTTTTAAAAAGTTGTAGATATTTGTGCTTATTTATGAAAATTATATAAAACCTCCATGAAAAGCAAGCGACAAGAATGACCGCGCACCTATTCATGTTATTAATAAAATAAGTGATGATTATACATAATATTTTCCCCATTCATATCGGTTAAAAAAAAATACCACACAACCTTCCAACATTTCAATATTCATTTACATAATAAAGAACACCTAAATAAATAATACATAGTTACATAGAGGTACCGCTTTGCATAAATTGCGAAAACCTTTAGAATTTTCTGCCCTGTGGCAGACTTGTAATAACAGACTGAAAGAAGGCATTTATAGTTGTCATATTTCAATATTGTTTTATTGTGTCTTCACTTGTAGGTACACACAGCGAAATATCAAGCATTTTTTATACATTTCCAGCATTAAAAATGCCCTCGCTTTGTATAGATTTACCATACAATGAGAGATCCGCATAAACTGGTTTTGCATATAGCATATTGGTCACCGTGCGTACCTCCACAAAAAAAGATAAGATGAGAAAATAAGCATCAAAATAATTTAAAAAAAATATACCATTTAAACGTTTCGCAATTTCAACAAAGCATTCTAAAAAAAAATAGCTACAATTTGGTTCAAGTAAATATTTATACATATATGACACACATTCTTAATTACATAAAATACGCTTCCTACACTTACATAGAAGTTCTCAAACGATACTTCTTGCAATTAAAAACATTACTTACCTTTCTTTTTCCCACTATCGGGTAAAAAAGAATAACAACAAATGGCACTGACACAAAACGATACAATAAAAATAATTTGGTATAAAAACATGTTTTCTTTTGTGACCTTCGTTGGTAGGTACATAATGGTTTGTACTAGCTGTATTCTTTTCATTGTCTGAATAGAATACTATATTCAATTGTCATTGATTAAAACTAAACTAGTACCTACTCAATCAGCTGAAATTCGGTAGGTAAACAAAAATACCTCTAAAACCGTAAAAGGAAACAGGCTGCAAATAAACTCGCAACGACATTTTAATGGTTTCAGTAAAACGTCGCATAACTTTCTAACAACTTTTCTATTGCAAAATCGTAACAAAATTACGACCATTTTCCATACATTTATATTTCCAATGCCCTTGTATGGCTTACATACTTCCAACACAATAATAATATGCCCACGGTGTTAGGGTTACATCAGGCCCCCTATTCACAAACGCTCGGATTCGATTTAGATTCGGTAAGTCGTATGTCTATCTTGTTTTGGCACTACGAAAGCGACCGAGATACACATACGGCTTTCCGAAACAAAATCGAATACGAGTATTTGTGAATACGGGGGCTGATCGGATTTATCCGGACAAATCTGGCTTTTTTCCCCGCCTGGTAGGTATCGCCATTTTTCCAGCCTTTGTCGACATAGCGAAATTAAAAAATGTATTTTAAAATAAACATGAAATTAAAAGTTAAATGTCCAGATTTTTTTACTAAAGTCCAACTTTTTCAGACTATTCGAATTTCAAAAAGGCAACCCTAGCAACGGCCAACGCACACGCATCGAACCGTGACGTCACACGCGTCACAGATTTTACGCGCGCACTCAATGATCCGAGCGAGGCAATTTCCTTTTGTTCACGTGCAGGCTACGTACTCGTATAATTAACGACTGAAATAGAACGAGTTAATACTATTGTCTGAAAGTCATTAGTAGAACTAGTTGGACTCGTTTTGGACAAGTACCTAAACCTTCCCATGACGCCATCAATCTTCTGTCTTGTATGCCATGCCAGAAGCCATGGAGGTCCGGATGTGAATTAAGTTTTTACAATGTCAGCAAAGGTAGAAAACTCATTGTTCTGAAAATTTTGTTGTCCTATAATTTTAGTACTTCTATGGAGTTATTATTTTGAATAATTAATAATCGGAGAAATACTTCCGATGTTTTTATTAAAATGAACTAGAATACGACAGTCCCTATAGAGTTGGTTTCTACTACAAGACTCCATAAAAAGTTCACTTGAGATTCAAATTCTTTATGGTCGGTTCATCATTTGACCTACAAACGAACGTTACAAAGGAAACATTTCGGTTAAAACGTAATTAAAATCCAATAAAGAACTACTAAAGTTAGAAACGAATAAATAACGATTAATATGACTTAAAACGAATCATAAATATAGTCGATTATATATCGCATTCAAGCTAGTTTTAAAAACAATAAAATTCTACTCAATCATAAAGAATAAACACAATTAAAAAAACAATTTTAAATATTATAATTAATCATAATCTTTCATCCAACGAAATTAAATGGCACGTTTATTCTAGACAGGAATGCTAAATATACAGTGTGTTTCGATAACGGTTACCGATACTTAATACTCATCTCTATCGAAAAATACGTTTTTTAAATACTCCTAAGCCAACACTCCGCTTATAACAGCCATCTTGTTTTTTTAATCGGCGAATACAGGGTATGTTTAATAAAATCCTAATTAATATCCTTAAATATAAGAGACCTACAGACGTATATAAAGGACCATAGTGCAAGGGTTTGTAATAACTATGTAATATTTTTTTCCTGATTAATATCAAAAGGCGCCTAAAAAATAAGAAAAGAAACTTTCTTTTTCCTGGCTGTCATTTGTAGATCTTTGACAGTCGTAACAAGTAGTCAGTGGCCCGAAGTCTGACAACAAGTCTTACCAAGGGGTATCGTATTACCCAATACTAACTGGCTTGTGGAGGTCAGAGGCAGTAGCTCCATGTAAAATACTGGTATTCAGCTGCATCTGGTAAAACTGGAAGGCGACCCCAATAAAGTTGGGAAAAGGCTAAGCAGATGATGATTAGTATCTGTAAACGTGAATTTGTCGATAGGGATTAGTAAGTATAGAATATGTAATCGGTAACCGTTATCCAAAGACATTGTAATTTAGATTTAATATTTAAAACTAAGATAAATAACATTTTAAAATGCAGTACAATTATTATCTTTGGGATAATCACTTTGATTTTTAATGGCAAGTCACATTGCATGAAAATCTTTTTTTTTCTAATGTTTTTTTGAAAAAGAAATCTGCCCATGTGGTACAGTCAGCCCCAAAAAGATGTAAACACGGACAAGGAGCCATTTCATTGTCTACAAACATTACTCCATAATTGTGGAATGTAAAGTTACAAAACATAGTAAACAGTTAATTTCACCAAAACACGGGGCAGGCTGACTGAACACAATACAGAATACGTAAAATGAAAACGTTGACGTATAAATAAACGTAACGTTTAAACGTTTTAATGTATTTATTTTACGTATTATATCCTTATACATATAGGTGCATTTGCTAAATGTAAGTAATGTATAGCGTATTCGAAAAAATATCATAATTTTGTAATAATATATTACTGTTTTACAATGGACGTTTTAAGAAAATATCTGTAGTTAGATTTTAAATACATATTTCTGTTTGTCAACTGTAGATAAGATTGTCATATTTTGTTTATTAGGTTACATGAAGCACCTAAATAATAAATCATTGGGCAGATTCCTTAGTGTTTAAAATATTTATAGTCATAAATTAGAAACAACTTGTTATATTATTTTTATCTTAGAACTACTTGAAGATACATTAGTAAATTACCAACTATTAAAATATATATTTTTTTTTTTATTAAATATAGTGATGTCATATCGTAAGGGTCGTCACTCATCAATGTCGTCGTCGTATTATTAATAATGTCGAAGTCCTCTAATAGTAAAGAGACAACAGGAGATCACTAGATCGCCTTGTAATAATTAATTTACCTATAGAACTAATTTCAAAGAGTTTTTTTTTTATTTCTACGATTTACAATACAACATCCACTTATTTTAACTTCATTTTACGGAAAGCCAAAACACAATTCGTTTACTAATGTCAGTAAACTACAATTTCTGGCAATTTGATAATGTTTTAAGCGCTTGGGGAGATGTTTTACAGATTTAATTTATTTATTTACTTATTTGCGAATGGGAGATGTTTTGAAAGAGAATACTCGTGATTCTTTAATATTAAGATCATCGAGTGAATAACCATTGAGATTTGTGATGCAAACGAATCATTTCTATGTTTCCTGCTTCCCAACATTTTGCAGAATATTTTGCGTTCACATTCTTTGGTGGTAAGTATGACTTCCTAAAAATAGCAATTTAAAGTTCTCACGGGCTATCTTGTTTCAATAACTGTTATTGTAATAAGTGAAGGGCATTGCGTAATAATACCGGTTTGCTTTGTTTACGGCGACAGATCAATTGCAAGACCAGAATACAGTTCAGACAGTTCTAGCACACTGACCATGAATTGAACAATGATTTGACGCGACGCGCGAGGACGAACTCGCTACATTACCTACTCTACATTATATGTATATAATACAATACAACACATTACATACTAAATTACTGAATGAGACACACTTGAAACGACGGCAAAAACAAGTGTTTGACGACCTTCAAATTAAACCAGTGCCATGACATAGCTTCAAATATTTAGGGGTTTATTTTTAAACACTGCTTAAAATACTATGACTAACGACTGCTTAGCCATGCATTTTTTGAAGTTTAAAAGTCTCAACCTTAAGCAGTGTTTATGTAAAAACCCCTTTAAAAATTGCAACACAGAATCTATTCGAGTCAAAATTATGTTTGCACCGATATGCTTAAATAAATCGCAATTTCAGATATTTGAATTTCAAAGCTATGGCTGACATCGATATAAAAGGCTATTAATCACGCGAAACACCTTAAATAATGATTAAGGATGATACATAAATAGTGACCATTATGATTTAATGATTAAAACATACATTGGTTGCTAAATACTGGTGTAATAATTTATAACGCACCTAATAGGGCAAACGTAATAGCGGGGCGGGTAACGTACCGTTTGTAGTATTTACATAACCAGAAAACAATTCCAATAGTCTTCTCTTGTATAGTTGTAAGCCTTATTTTCACTTGTACTGTATATAACAATTTTATTTGAAGACTAGCTTTTCCTGCCGCAGGCCAACACGTTCAAAAAGATTACCATACACAAATAAACTATGTAATTATGTATAAGCAATACAATACCTCAAAATCTTATCTAAATGATACAAAAATTGTTAAATGTTTAAATGTATTTTATTCATTTCTCTCGCTTGTTTTCTGCATTGGAAAAGCAGCGTATTGACAATGAAAGCTGCCAACAATGCTGTAAATAAATAGGTACCTTCCATTTAATCGTGTAAGGCGTGCGATCTGGAATCAGACTCGAAAACATTCGCTTCAGTATCATTTTTATTTTTTAAATGTTTTCGATAACTTTACATGTGAGTTGCGTAGAAAAACAAAAGGTACTTATGTGAAAAAATTAAAAATATAATAATAAATTTTACTCCCTAATGGCGGCTATGAAAAAAATAAATAAACATGCCCTGGTCAGCCTGCTCACATCATAAAAAGTGTTTATATTCGTCACAAAAAATGTTGCGCACGTGACGATGAATCCATCGTCTACACGTTGTGTATTTGTGTAATAATACCATTTTTTATGTCGTAAACGGTCGCGTATTTGTTACCCGCCCCAACAGCGATGTGCTGCTACCCTTATCTCGCTCACAGAACAAACTTACTACAGGAGTGATACAATTATTGACTTGAAATAGGCTTGGCCAGAAAAAAAAGAGCTTTATCTCCGTACAATAGAAGCGAAAAAGACATGATTCGCCTCGGACGACGTGATTTAACATCGCGCTGAACTAAATGCAACAAAATGTGATTGGTTCGAGGCTTCAAGCTGATTACGCGTCAATAATTGTGGTCACTCCGCAAAGATCGCTTTACTTATCTTTTTCAGTAGTCAACAGTTCCAATATGTCCTCAGTAGACTTGTTCTCTTTCTTGAACTTAAGCATCTGTTGTTTGGGTACAGTTCCGTGTATGAACATTTCAATATTTGTCCTCAGACGTTTGACGGGCGAAAGAGTATCGTCTTTGCAAGGAATCTTGTCCATTGCCTCCAAGGACTCGATGAGTATCTCATCTACCAGCCGTTTGTTGAAGCCTGTTAGAGAAAAATATGTAAGACGTTTTTTCTGGAATGTACAGTCAGGAAAGTTCGCGGTTAACCACTTTTTAAGCTTATTCCTTTTTTTTTCATCGTAAAGTGAAAGTGGTCAACAGCCAACTTTGTCGAGTGTACCTTAAAAGCTTATTTACAAAGCTTAATCTATATTATAGTTCGAAATTCGAAACAGATAAGAATCGAGTCCAGCCACCACCGCTACCAAAACCGAAAGCCAACAAAAACGAAGTCTTGTAGAGGTATAATTATTAAACATAAATTCCGCTTCCCGATAACCTACATTTACCCGCCGTCACCGACCAACACCAAAAATTAACAACACAATGGGAAATGAACTCACTCACGAAATTATTACTCATAATGGTAACCGTCGGAAACCCGTCAGTCGTCATACAACGACGGGCATGCTCGCTAGAATAAAAACCACGATGAGACAAGCTATGCAATGGACATCGTGCCATCGTGCCACTTCACATAAGCACACACACTCAGTACCTACGCCGCACAATTCGCAACCCAGTGAGCAAATACTAGAGCGCTTTGTAAAGTATGTTTGTTCGGTTCGATCGCACTTGCATTTTCAATGACGGCGCGCTTGTTATCACGACCTTGTTATTACGATTATACTCAATGACCTATGATGATGCGAACTGAATGGAAACGCGTTGATGTCTTATGTACCAGACAATATTATTACGATCAAACATTAGATTTTTCAACATTTTGCCAGTCTGAAAATGACTATGATCTGTGCACGTTTCCGGTATGGACTCCCGTTATTGGCTGACACACACTAAGCAATGTACTCCACACTAAATTAAAAAAAAAACAGTGCTATTATGAGTGTAGTGTAAACAAACTCGTATTAAATAAAAGTTTACGCACCTAAGTATTTGAGTTTTTCTTTGGTAGCAATCATCGTGAGGAGAAGGGCCAACAGGAACCTCATGCGAGACAACGACATCGCCGACTCCACTTCTATCTCGTCGCCCTTCTTTGACCTTTTTCTTTTACCTTTAGCTGATTTATCAGCACCAGGTCCTTCTGAGCAAGTCGCCTCATGCAAATCAAGCTCAGCTTTGAGCTTGAAGAAGGTTTCGCAGTGAGCGCATTTGTATGGGTTCTCTCTACCATGTATTTTACTCATGTGCGTTTTCATGTGTGGTAATTGAGAGAAAGACATTGGACACATGGCACAGGAGAAAGGTTTCTCGCCTGTATGACGTCTGATATGCAACATGAGAGCGTTTGAATGCGAAAACAATCGTTTGCATATGCGGCAAGGGTACGGCCTGGCCCCGGTGTGCGCACGCCTGTGGACATTCAGCTGAGTGGACTGAGTGAACCGCTGCCCACATTCAGGACAAACATGTGGACGCTTCTTCTCATGCGTGCGCATATGCTCAGTCAGATGACCCTTCAATTTCTTCTTGCAAATTGGACACACAATTCTAGCTTCACCGTGACATACTTCAACATGCCGTTTCAGGGAATTTGGCCTTAAAAATTCTTTCCCACAATACTGACAAATATAATCTTTGATTTTCAAATGGCTCTTAATATGCAAGTACAGGAGATTGCGACAGCGGTAAGACATACTGCACAGTGTGCATTGATGGCGACCTTTGACCATGTGTTTCTTCTCATGCTGCATCAACAAGATGTGGTAGGCAAATGATTTGGTACAGTAAATGCATTTGAATGAGGCCTCAGTCTCTGTGTGCGTTTCTAAATGTTTCACCAAGTTTTCCTTTAAAAGAAATGGTTTTTCACAGAAATTGCAAATATACAGGTCTGAATCATCAAAAATTGATTTGTGGTGATGGTCAACATGAACTTGTAAATTATAGAGGCTCCTGAACCCTTCAGGACAATCTGGACAACGAAATGGCTTCATACCGAGATGCAAAAACATGTGCCTACGTAAGGAACATTTCTTGTTAAATGTTCTTTTGCAATGGTCACACTCGTAGTTCTGTAGTTTTAGTATAACACCATTTTTCAGTGTGATATGTCTTTGTCTTTTTTTTTTATTTACCAGTGGCAATTTCTTTTTCTTTTTTTTACCAGATTTGTTGTTCGCATCATCTGAACTGCTTTCATCATCATTTGTAGAGATTGATATATCAGATAACTTAACTACATCATCATCTGTGTCTTGATTTGTGTTATTCTGGTCTGTTATTTGAATGTCATTGTTATTGTCTACACCAACTCTTGATCGCGGAACCTCATTGACCTTGTTAGAAGGTGCCCCTTTCGGAGGCTCATTATCAGTGTTTGTAGTATTCTTGCGGCCGCCAATCATCAGTTCATTCTTCAGAATACTACCAATAAGTTTCATATTGCACTGTTTCTTATTTTTGAGGTGCCCACATTTTGAGATATTAGGCAGATCTTCTCTTGTCTTATCTTGTTTTTTTCTGTGACATCCATTCTGCTCATCATTTGGTTCAACCAAATCCTTAATACGTTCAGAGAGAGATACCAAAGTGGTTTCTTGTTCAGGAATATGATTGACACTCACGGGTAGTTTAGAAATAAATCTTTCTCTGAGCTTCTGTCCATTTTTCAATAAAAATTTGACTTTTTGATCCGGTGACATGACTCGGCGGGGACATGGTTGTTTCATGATCTTATTGATATCTATATCATTTTTCTTCAAGGGAGCTTTTTTGGGACCTGTTGACGATTTTTTTGTTTTAAGTCCCGTCTTTTTCTTCTTTGTAGATGCACTTTTGGATGCCTTTAATCTACTCTTTAGGTTAGCCATGATTTTATGTCTTATTAGGTAAGCTGTACTATAACTGGTTACAGCATGAAGCGATAGAGACCCACCACCATCAAGAGGAGTTAGTAATTATATGCCTTTGCGTTGCGCAGGTGAAGTTATAAGAGCGCGATTCGACTCGCCGTACTTACATGCAGTGTAACGTTATTAGCATTTCAATAATCACCTCTAACATTACGCGGCGTGTAGATAACAGCTTGTTTGCACAACGATGCTCTACTAATGTGTGAAGGACGAGCCTTTTGTCTTAAAACAACGAGAACATCGCCCATTACCTTGTATTGAATAGTATACACCAATCCATTGTATTGCGTTTGCACGATTCACTTTAATCTTAATCACGTCATCACAATTGAAAACCTAAGAACATATTATGTATTTTCGTTCACAAAACACTGCAATTCAAGTAAATAAACGATACGAAAATGACGAACAAAATAACTCACTCGTCCAATCATTTACTAAAAGTGCGACCGAGATGGAAGACGTAAGTTCTGTCAAAGTTAAAACGACGCTAGCGACATCTAGATTTAAATTTAACACCGAACCTAATTGGATGTGTTTTACTATTCCAGTTTTAAAAAATCACTACCAAATACGGTTTAGATCTTTAGTTTTTCATTGTAGAGGTCATAATGTAATTTAATACATCATGCAATGTCCAACATTTCCCATTATTTTGAGTTTTTATGATCTATAGTAACGTCATCTCTCGTCAAAGTCTAGTAGATTAGTATAATGATCCCAGTAAAGCTGTGTCCACACTGGTAGAAATATGTAAACATAATAGAAAAGTTATCTACAACAACTGTGCGGTGCGCCGCGCGCCGCGCCCGGGCTTAGGCGTATTGAACAGAAATAATATGTTGTGTTTAGTTTAGCGTCCAATCACTGATCAGATTATTTATAGACGTGGACCGAGGTGAGACTGACTGAGACTGCGCATTATTGAATCACTTAAGGCGCAGAGGATGATCATGGACCTTGGCATGAATGAAAATATTTCCTTTACCACCATAACTGGGGGTAATAAATACGACTAATGGTGATAGATGCTACAAACTGGTACTATTAAAATTTGTTGCGTGTTCAATCACGCAGTCATTGTTGCATAAATTCATAAATTACATAGAATTATTTCTAGGAAGGTATCTAAGCAACTAGTGGGCTGTCACATAACTATTCCTTACAGTTTTCGGAATTGAAATGCGTGACATAAATTTGTTTTCATTTACTAAACATAACCTACGTGTGTGCGTGAGTACGGCGCTTATTAGACCTAGATAATTGCACGTAACTTTTGAAATCTCAGTCTGCTTCATCCGAATAACCACCACGAAGTATTTTTTGACGTGTAAATAGAATCTGAAAGATTTTCATTAAATGCGTTGATGTCTTTCCTAAACCAAAGTAAACTACTCTTATAAAGACATCAACGGGACAACGGCCTGATTGTCTAAGTCTTAAATAGACCTACGTTCCTACTTACGTAGCCATTATCTTTACATATTTTTGTTAGTTCGAGATAAAAATACAGCAGGCGAGAAATGAATTATTTCTGATAAGATAAGGAGGCTGGTGGCATTTTCTGAGGTTACGTGCATAGAAACTAATTAGTTCCTGCAGGTTAATGAACCAATGCCTATAGCTGATGTAATGTAGGAAGGTAGGCAAGTAGGTGCCTAACTATTTATTTAGTTATACTGTATATCGTTATTATAATTCGTTAGGTAATTATTAGCACTAACCAAAAAAATTAAGTCAATACAGTAGTACTTTAGTTGTTGATTAAGACTAGGTACCTACCTACTTTATAGGTCTAGTGGTGGCAATCTGGAGTGTTGATCAAGCTTGGAGTGAACCGGGTGAACCGTGTCATAGAGCTTTTCTTTTTCATTTTATAAATGACTAGGAGCAGCCCAAGTTCTGGATTTGTAGGTAGTCGAACGTGCTGCAAATTACTGTTTCCCAATGTTTCCTAAGAATAATTAAATCGACGTAGATTTTTAGATTTTCACAGGAGTACCTAGGTAAGGTACGATACCTACAGTCAGTTTAAACTAGTCATCACTAATGCTGAATGAAGATTGAAAGTCACGAGAAAAAAGGTTAGTGATGGTTGACATTCATGCAGTGATGATTGACATTCATACAGAGCTGGCCATCCATTAACTTACTCATAATATAGTGTTGATTGTCTTCTTGTCTTGATTGATGTCGTAGAGAATGATTATGGAAGCTATTGAAGGCGCTAAACAACTGGATCAGTTCTAGGCAACAATTAGATGGCCATCGACACGCTAAGCAGAAGAATTCAGCTGCTCAGACAGAAGTGTCTTTGAAATATGTGAATGTTTATTTTTGAAAATGTGTGGAAGCGTGTTAGGACTTGCAAGTAGGACTCGTATACTCATAGTGCAACCCGGGAAACGCTAGCAGTTGTGTGACTATTGAGTGTCCCTTCCACGTTCAAATTTCTTCTCAATTAGTGATGTAGAGGTCGGCTGCAGATTTGATCGATAGATATCGATAAAAGAAAATAATGAGTGTAATATTTGTTGTGTACCATTACAATACAAAGAATGAAAGATGAATTCTAATATTAACATACTTAGATGTTTCACATCTGTCGGGTGTCCCTTACAGCCTGTATATTTTTACTATCAAGAAACATTCCCCCCGGCGGCGGTGGCGGAAGCCGCATTGTGCAACTTTGGGATGTCATTGTGATCAAAACGCGCATGATGGCACTTACCCACCCACGGTGCATGTAACGATCGTTTTGCAGCAATCTGGGGGATTACGTAATAGTAATATTTCATTATTGTTGTTTACATACACGGACGCAGTTTTTTTCAAAATGATTACGACAATGGAATGAACCTTATTCATAGAAATTGTTCTGCGCGTGTCGGGCCAGGTGAACAGCGTTTTTAGTTTTGTACTCTCAATAATTCGTTTAATTTGCCTAGTAATAGCATATCGTCCTTGGGTTGCAGTATTGTACAACCTACCTAATATAGTTTCTGCCTACCCTTATAGAAATAGGCGTGGTTTTCCTATATTTTTCGATTTCGATGTACGTTATTCGGAGACGATATTATTCGTATTCGGCACTCTTACTTTCCAAAGTAGTGGCTTCAAAATGCACAAAAATTTGCCTGTTAACGTGTGTCTACTCACCTTTTCGAGCGATATTATGCATGAATTATCATTCTCTTGCCCATAACAAGCTGTGGAATAGTGTGGAATCGGATGTCGATATTATTCATGATAAAGGTTTTAATTCAACCGCTTCCTACTCCACAGCATGTTCTAACATAGCATTCACCTGTAAACTGCCTTAAATGGATCAAAAACATGCAGAGTGCAGAAGCAGTCCCATATAATAGGGGCCGAGCATAGTGTCACGAACCGAAACTCAGACGGTTGCTAGAGACCAATTTAAATGTGATGAAAAAACCTAACATAACACCTTGGCCAAACCCAGAAGCACGAGCTCAGCAATACCGCTTGCTACCAGAAGACTAACGAGGCAGTTAAAGCTAGTTCTATGGCCCCAAAAAGTCTATCGCACAAGCTGGCCGCGGCTTTCCCTATTGTTCAGTGACAATGGCGCAGTTTGCACCACAGTCACTGCGGTGCTGGCCCGACCGCCACGCTTGCACAATTTGCCAAACAATGACATTGTGGGACCATGTGTTCGTCCATTCGGGAAGCGGCTAATTAACCATGTACCTATAGTAGGACAGGATATTGGATGTGTCCTTTTTAGATCTGATTATTGAGACATGTACTAAACTTTAACTTTAGAACAATCTTTTGTCACTGATGTAACTAATTAATTGTATATTTCATACTACTGCTTACTGAATCATTTAGTGGGCAAAGAATTAGGGATTTATTCATAAACGTTCGTTAAAGTTTTAAGAGATAATATGCGGAACATGGAAACAGTCGGATACTTTTCAAAACAACTGTCAGAGGCACATATACTCGTATATAACGCGTACATAACATTTTTTTTATGGTGAAGCAGTACAAAAACGCGATTAACTTCAAGTAGCGTAAATGCATAAAATCCGTCTTGGAGCATACGACCGTAAGTAAGTACACTGCTTTGTATACCCCCCCCCAAGTTGTGGAAGTCTAGGATGGAACAGTTCTAGTCCAGTATCTGATACCATTGATTGATTGTTCCATCGAGGTCAAGATCCGTTGTGTTTGAGATTGGAGTCCCTCCGGATACTCTCGTTAACAATAGACGGAGCGATGCGGTTGAGAGGATGCATTGCATTCATGGAGCGCATCACCTAGTTCCAACATACGTTATTGTAATGAACTCAACCCATCTTACCCATCTAACTTTCCTGCTAATCATTGGCCTCGCCCAAGCTAAGTCCTCTAATCTAACCCAGCCAGAATCGACCGGAGCTAAGGCAATCTCCCCTGATGGGGGTTCATGGACGTCCCCACAGACAATGGCCCACCTTCCATCTTACACCGCATGCCCCATCACCTGCACTGTTGTTGATCTATTTACAGCATCAGTTAGCGGAGATTGTGTGTCTGAGTTTTGGACTAAACATATTTGAACTTTTTGCCATCGATACGCTAAGAAGAATGGATCTAACTCGGGGACGTCGAACGGTCAAACGCTGCACTAGACGATACACGTTCGCCCATCAGTCCATATGGACTTGGCCAACCCCTTGACTCTTCAGTTTGCTTACTGTGCAAGCTGTCAGTAATGTAATGCCAGATAATTAAATTATGTAGACTTGAACCGAAACGAAGAACAGGGCAGACTACCTTCCCTAAGCACTATTTGGAACCCTCCCGTAATGATCTCATAGACAGTGATTATACGCTTTGACCAGAAAAAATTGAGACGCACTGAGGTCTCTCATGATATCATAATGATATAATGAAAGCAAAGCAGGACAGTAAAGGAGCAACTAAGCAAGGGAAAGCAACTAAGGAGTTGGGAAGGCAAACTAAAACTGACTACAGGTCCTAACTGGAGGAACCTTACCTTATTATGTGTTGAGAACCCTATCCAAGACCTCCAACTTCTGGATCTTATAGGACTTGAGAGTCATATTTTAATTTAGCTTAGTTGCTTCATTTACTATGTAACAAGCTCTAAAGTAATAACACCACCATAATCTTATCATTCTTCATTGTTTCAAGCACGATGATGACAGTACTAAATTTTTATTATTCGTCATGTGAGTTAACTAACTGAGTATCAACAAGGCAAATTAGATCTACAAAATTTTGAAACATTACAACTCTTTGGTAAGAAGCAAAACTTGCTCAAAATTCCCTAGTTAAATGGCAACTTTTCATTATTTCACGGAAGTTTCTTAAGAAAAACGTAATAATATAACAATGGGCATCGAAACATTACACATAGAGAATATTTTGGGACAATAGCAGCAAAAACAATAGGCAAGACGAATGTTTGGTGTCTGGCGATTATACTCGGTGATAGTTATCTTTATATGCTCGGTAAATAAGACTTTTACCTAGTAATTAACATTTGCAACACAAAGAAGTAGATAAATTTCGGCAAGACTGGACCAGTAAAATCCGATAGTAAAATTCCACGACTGAATGCGTAAGAAGCGCCTGATATCTCCGTAGTCGTTTCGGATTACCGTCCCATCGGGTTGTGAGAGTAAAGGATAGATAGTGCATGATGCATCTGCGTACGGACGTCACACATGTGTCCTGTATTATATTTATTATATGTATCTCCGGCTAGTCTCAGTTGATAAATGCTGCTGTGAGCCTGTGACCGAATTTCGAATAATTTTTTTTTATAGTAAACCAGACGTTCACATCAGAAATACTAACTTTAGCTATCTTTAGTTCCCTACACAAGTGCACTGCACAATCACGCGCACCTTCCTGGATTTACACGAAACCAACGAAAGAGCTGAGCAGGTTTGACTGGTATATTTGAGTCCATCGACACGCAAAGAACAAGCTATATCTTTGATTAAATCAGTGATGATGTGATGAATGACAGCTTCTTCTTTGCGTGTCTTATCACATAAGACTTTAAATTCCATATTAAAGCTAGAATTCTATCACACAAAAATCTAAACTACGAGCGGAAAGGCGAGCTCAAAGGCTGTATTTACAAGACACCTATCTCTCTAGATAACGCCCCTGTTAAACATTCTAATACCACAGATAATGTTCCATGCTCTAAGTAAAAGTATATAATCAACCCATGGATCCACACAGCGAGGTCGCTCAACTTTGTCAACGATTTTAAACGGCTTAACCCAATTTCTTTTCATAATAACGCCACGCTCTACTTGTGGTGCGGACTACTACTGATGTCGTCTTCGATAAAAAGATAATAGGATGTTATACTCGGTTGTTGGCACTGTCCAAAGTGGCTCGAATGTGGTTTTGGTCTGGTGGATATGCCTTTTGGTTAAAAGAGACAACTCATTAGTAATTTGGTTACAGATCAACGCCTGGGCGATCGTTTAATTCCCGCTCTAGGGGTTGGTTGCGTCTTGGGTAGCATTTTAAACTCTTTTTTTTACAGACAGTTTTGTCGCAGCAAATACACTTAAGTACCTACGTAGGTACTCATTTGAACTATTTTACGATTTTTGGAAATGTACCCCAAGTTGCCATACCTACTCATAATTTCTTGTTTCTTTGCATGACATTTCAGAAAAATACTGCTGTTTGTACTGTTACTTGCATAACACCAAACTTCCGGTTTAGCGCAATTCTCATTACGATTATCTACTTTTTTATCATTTTTGTCCTTCGCAATAAGCTCATCACGTAGACATTGCGCGTCTTCATTTTCGCTCTAATAAATCGTCCTCTCGCCGTTTACTCAGCAAGTCAGCACCCAGTAATAACCTAGTCAGGTACATACTATCTAGACACCTGTCGCGAAATCGTCTAGAAGCACGAGTACAATCGACTCAAGCGGGGATTATTTTCCAAAGACTGCACTTCTTATTGTCTTATCTTCCAAGCTTTATTTTACGTTACGGTTTCGCGGCGAGAGGAGGCATTCGCGGTACATTTTGACAGTTGCATTTGTTTTTTCGCGAGAAGGCGGATTGGTGAACAGCCTAGTTGAGATTGTGTTTGTTTATTATTGTGAGAAATGGTGAAGTTCTGGTGGATGTTTATATTATTTGCGAAAACTGCGTCGGCTAGTGATAACGAACTTTCCTCTGCAGAAGCACAAAAAGGTGATAGGCTGCTTTAATTCTAGAGTTTTCTACTGTGCCCGGTATTTTTGCAGACCCTACATCTGGAAATAGCCAAGTACCAACTTATTTAATTTATTCTTTGTTCTGATCACATATGATTCACCTCTGGTATGTTTTATTTTATTTTTGAATGCTTGGTTTTTCTATATGCATCGTTACGTTCAAATTCTCATGCATGCGTTTGTTACAGTGGGCGTATGACCGCTCTAGCTTTGTTTCATCTTAAATCTTCTAAAAATCAATATAAATATTTTTTGCCATACTGACGGCCTTCCCCTGTGCTGTGCATGTGAGATTTTTGTCCTGGAAAACCTATTCGCAATGCAAAAGTATGTACAAATTTCTAGTACGGTCAGTACCCTATATTACCTACCTGACCCGTCTTACAAAAGTAAAAAGGGGAAGATGGGTCACTCAAGTAATGCAGGGCAATGGTACCTGGGGATGTGTGGAATTAGAAGAATTGAGAAAGACGTAACTAGTTATTAGCTATCTATCCTATTCTACCCTGGACAACAAATGTGGTGCTGTTCCACAAACAATACGACAGATGCAAGCGTGCCCTGATGCTTGCACACTACAGGCATTGATGGACGCTAGTGATAGCGTCAAACAAATAGCTAAGTTCTGGGCCGACACCATTCTAAAGATTGTCATCGACACGCTATGAAGAAGAAGCACTAGCCAACGTTGGAATAATAAGAAATAAGTGTAAAGAATTTTCATAAGGTACCGAGTACTGACTGACTAAAAAAAGAAAAACATGGGTTTCTTTAAGTAGATCAAATCACAGACAAACAAGATCAAATCGAACTGAATCTGAATGTGTTGTGGCTTTGAATGTTTCCAATGAAAGTGAGAAATGCAAAACAAAGACAGGTAGGACAGGTAGACGAAACGTGAACTAGACCAAGAGAAATGAAAAGCGAAACGTAATCGCTCACAAGCTTGAGATTTTACGGTTCACATTTAAAGATAAAAAGTGCTGCGTATTCGTAAATATGCAGTTCTCACGCTTTCGCGGTAGGTATGAATACCATAACCGGCTTTTCAAAAACAATATAATATTAAAAGTCTTAATGGAACGTACTTGGAATGTAGATCTCATTAATACTTTGCTTTTGACGTCACAACATAGCATAGCTCACGATTTTCACGGCTCTGAACATCAAACAATGGAAGAGAAAACAGTAGGATCACTGTAGAATATAATTACACGTTTAACTTTCAATTTTATGTTTGCTTGCACATCATTTTCCTTTTGTAATAGCTCCTTTCCGGCTTGATAGGTGTAATTTTCAAATACAATAAGTTATTACGGTATCTATAAAACAGCGTGCCGAAACGACCCTTTTGTAGACACGAAAGAAATCCCAGATTTCTGATTCCGTTCATTTTTTCTACGATAGTTACTTAAGAAGTCACATAACGATAACTCTGTCTAAGTAGTAGTCGCCAAACGTGCAATTCCGGTTTCAATCCCCGAATACAAAATACTCGACAGTTTGACTTCTGACAGAATGAAAATGAAAAAAAACTATTCACTTTCCAGAGTCACGTTTCCTTCCCCTGTTCGAAGTCAAACGTTTTGACAGTCGACCAGGGCTGGGTCTTGGGCCTGGTGGTCTACCGCCTCTGACAACGGTGCCGATCGCCGGAGAACGATGCTCTTCTCGACTAGAATCTGCCTTAGACCAGATGAAGCGGCGGAAAAGGACGCAGCCTAAGAATTTGGATACTCCTTTGGTAAGTTATAAAGTCAGGTTATACTAACAACTTTCTATTTAGGACGAAACTTGTAATCTATGACCTTTTAGTATGCCTCAGTTATTTGGCACTTGTGTCAACATTAGTTATTTTTGTGAAACATTCTACACATCCGTAAAACGAATTCGAGTGGAGGCCCCATTTGGCAATTGGCCAAAAACCGTTTGGACTCATTATTTACGTTTGTTAGTGACTTGTGTTCTCGTTTGCAGAGTCAAAGCATCGACCTCAATGGCTACAGCCTGTACCAGCAAATGCGATCTGCTCCCGTGGACATGTATGTTACACGGATGCGCGTACGACTTCCACAAAACAGCAACTGGGTGAGAGTAGAAAAATGCTACTTCGACCCAAGAAACGTCTCCCTTGACACCATGCTTCTATTCCACGATATTACTATTAGTGGAAACGTGGATTTATATGATGCAAATGATCTGGACAGAGGTCTACCTCCAAGCCGAAGACTTCGAAGGCACTACGCCGAATCCAGGTCCGTAGACGGTCCTTTTGTTGACGACTATCCTAAAAGTCGCGGTAGTCAAGGTTGCAATATGATTCTAAGATTAAGAAAGGCCGGAATAGGTTTCCACACGAGACCTCTTAATCAACAACCTGGAAAGTTCAACGTCAAAACCGACTCCGAATTCGTAGAACCTGGATTCATAAGCGTCTACGCATATGGCTGCGAAAAATACATAAACAGGAACTCAGTCCGAAATAAGGATAACTTGCCTTTGAAACGCAGGAAACGGTCTGATGAATTCTCTTTCGATCCACGATTGCGTCAATTCTACAATGATGGTTCGGATAGCAGGGCTGCTGACAATAACTGGGACACCGTCTATGAACCGCGGAGCCGAGTCAATTACGAACGAAGTAAGCTATTTAGGCCAGATGATGAATTGGACGAGGCTGAAGACATTTCGAGGGAGATGGAGGATATATTCACGAAAGGTATACGGACTCTTTTGACTACATATATGAAGAAAGAACTGCAGCCAGCAATCAAGGATACGTTAATGAGGAATATGGGTTATGTGATATCGTATGGCTAAAATACAAATTAATTTATTGAAGAATTCGGCGCTTACACGAGCATTTAGACTTGCGCGATTCTTGGCAATTTCTAGACTTGTTTTAAATTTCCTTAAATTGCTCTGAGTTGCCTAGACGTAAATGTGCAATAAGTTGACCGTGTAAGCGTAACATTCGAGTTACTCAAAAATGATAGTGCCCATTTGATAAAATGTATAACATACGAAATACGAATTAAATTAATACATGTAACTTTAGTTGAATGTTTATGCTTAGGAAAATTTTATATCTTTTATAGTCATTTATGTAATTAACATTAAAAAGCTTTTTATATCATTAAAAGTAAAGGATTTTTAAATGCTTTTATTTAACTCCACTTCTCTTGTGGCCAAGCTGCTTTTATTAGCGGCTCAAGAAGTGAAAATCAGAAGTATGGTTAGCACTTAAGTTGTCTAGTTGGAATAGCATAAGAAAAACGAAAAAATCACCTTAATATTTATATTTTCAGTAAGCAAACAATCTGGAGGTTCAGTCTAAATCTATCTAACAATTAGGTATCACAGAAATGCGTTCGGGACTGTGTACTCACAACGACACATCAAGGTATACATATCCAGTATAACCTGATCAAGCTTTGTATGACCATCCTGTACAATGAGAGATCAGCTTAATTTGGTTTTGAAATTGCTTGATTGGTCGTCGTGCGTACAATAAAGCTTTTTTATAACCATTCACAGGCCACAAGAAATGTTTACTATTCAAAAGTAATGTTAATAAATTTATTTTGTTGCATTCAGGATTGAACTATTTAAAATAAATACTGTAAATTAATTCAATAATTGAAATATTGGATTTGTCCTTGTAATATTTTTTTAAACTGACTATACATACCTACAAAATTAGGAAGTTTTTGCTTCTAGAGTGTTTGTGGCAAAAATAAATTATAATAACATTGCATACCTATATTATGTGGCCCTCGCTTAGATAAAAACATGCTTTATTATATTCATACCCATATTTTTCTACAATACAAAAATGTAGGAGGTTCTATTCTATGGAGGTTGGTATAAACTACAGATTATGACATATCAGCTACACTAACATAATTAATGAATAAATAACACATTCTATTCCTAATAAATTAAATAAATAACACTTACATTAACTGATTGATTCAAAATAAGTTGTTTACAGTAAAAAAAAATGCTCAATATATTCATGTTTGGTCAAATTAACACAAGTAACAAATAGCTTATAGCAGTCAGGATGCAGCAAAAGGCTACATTATCATTAACATTAAAAATAGGATATTTACCATGATGTGGTAAATATCCCGTTTTCAGTGTTAGTGACCATATTTAAAAACTTATAACAGGCTACATTTCTGACATTTTAGTTAGAGTGGAATCTCCATTACAATATTGTTTTTGTGATGCTTGTTTTACAATTTACTTTTTACGTAGGTACATTTCGTAGGGACTGATCATCACACCGATTCCCAAAAGGGTAAGGCAGAGGTGTTTCTGTAGTATGGTACATTATTAGTTTGGAATATTCTACTATAAAATATTTTTATACGAAAATTAAAGCAGATGGGGCGACTGGACCCAGTAATGTAGCACTTTCTAACCCACCATAAATTGAAGAGCGGAACAATACCAACATTTTATTATTATATGGCAGCGTGACTCCATATTCATAGAATAAAAAAGTTAAAGAGTTTGAAATTTCAGGTAATTACCTGTACAATTACAATATAATTATACTATGGTGCTATAAAACTTATTTGTTTTAAGATATACTTTCATTCTCTTAGGACAGAATTGATGGGTTGATTTAACATTTCATAAGTAGAGACGGCCTAGTAACTGTTGGCGCGGCTCTGCCAAAAGTTATTAGGTCCATGTATTATTGATATAAGATGATGCTGACGACGCTTATACTCACGCTGGCGTCGGAACCATGTGAAGATGACATCTCGAATGTCGACTAGTGCGAGATTAGAGCGTTTTCAGACAAGCGTATTTCTTTGGCACTTTGGTTTACACGCGCGCCACATGGGCGTCAAAAACACACAGTGAATGTCTCTCGAGCGTGTAACACCGTCACACATCTACAAATGATAGCCGGGACTAATGGCTTAACATGCTTTCCGAGACACGGAGGGAAATTCATTGCCTAGTTTAGAAGAATAAAGCTGTTACACAGAAACTGATTGTATACCCAAAATGGCAAGTCAGTTCTGTCAACCATTGAGGAGTGCTCTTTTACGGAGACGAGCCTGAATTTTTTGAATGTTTCAAGATAAAGATTACACATTAGATTACACATTCATCATCATTCATTTTAAATTAAATTCTAACTGGCGTAAGTTCATTATGTATGATTACATATTTAGGTATAGAGCATTTGCGGTTGTAATTGGTATTTTGGAACCGCTATATCTTTTTTATTAAATTTTTTAGCACCATGGAGTCTTTGAATTAAAATATTGTGGCTAACTGAGTCTTCATTTTAATGTAGGTTAGGAAGTGCTACAATTCTGGACCCAAGGTCCTTACAAATTGCCCCTTCTCCTTTAAGTTTGAGATCTCTAGATGACCAAAATTATATAATTTACGACTTCCATTGACAGGCTGCACTTTTTAAGCCTTATCTAATACTAGGTGTCCGGCGCAACTCCGCTTGCGTCACATGTTCCCTGTTTTCGCAACATTTTTCATTGCTGGTCCACTCCTATTGGTCGTAGCATGATGATATATAGCCTATAGCCTTCCTCAATAAATGGGCTATATAACCCTGAAAGATTTTTTCAAATCTGACCAGTAGTTTCGGAGCCTATTCAATGCAAACAAACAAACAATCAAATCTTTCCTCTTTATAATTTTAGTTTAGATTTTTTAAACCCTAAACACATTGGTAAGATAGGTTATAAAAAAATTGGCTACATACCTCACCTTTTTAAATTAGCTTCTACTTTTACAGATTCCATTTTTCATCAACTCTTCAATCTTAAAAAGAAATGTTTTATTTCATCATAAAGTGCAAAATGCATTGCTGACACTAAAACAGCCTTTATCATACTGGGGCCGTACCCTTTATATAGAGCTAGGAAGCCTTCCATGGTGATGGTCAACTTTATACAGTGTAACAGACCATTGCAGTACATCTGCTTACCAAAGTTTGTTCTATATTGTTGAAAACCCTGTATCTGCAGCCGTTTCTTTACTAAATCAAAAGGATATATTGCAGTCTTAGCCACAAAACCAGCTATGGAACCAGCCAACAAGTTTGCCATCAATGATGATTCTACCGCTGCATGTAGAGACGCATCTTTTCTTTGGAAGTAAGTTATTTTATTGAATATAGTATCAGTGAACAGTCTGTACACAGCAAACTGTATGCCAGCATGTGGTGCTATCTGACCAAGTGTAGGAGTCAGACCTTTGAACAGGGCTCTTGGACCTTCAGTCTTAACCATAGATGTGACAGCATTTGTGAATCCTGAGTAAGCCTTCTTCGTCTTCTGCTCAGCAATTAATCTAGTTCTGACAGTGTCAAAAGGAAAAGACACGACAGTGCCGACGGCTGCGGCCACCCCACCATTGGTAAAGTTTATCCAGTGTCTATGATTGTTGTAGAAATGTTTATCAGAATTCTGACACGCTTGCGTTAGTGTTTCAAATACAGAAAACTGTAGGACCCCGTATGTTATTGATAACAATTGCGCTGGTACGTGGCCGCTCCATAAAGTAAAAATTCCTTCTTCTTTCACAATAGAAGCGACTGCTTGTAGTATAGAACTGTATTTCGAACCACTTTCTATCGGTTCTAATTGGAGTTGAAATCTTATTTTTAGAACATCGAGGGGTTGCGCTACGGCTCTCGTGAAGGCTCCTGCTAGGCCGCCAGCAATCGCAGCTTCATACAACGTTGTTTGCTTCGCGGGATTATGCACTGCTAGCACCACCATCACAAAGATTTAATACAATACTTTTCGGAAACCCCGGTAAATTCAGAAAAGTGCAATAACCTCCCCTCAATGTCAAACAGCAGAAATAATGAAGTTCTAGGCATGGGCCAAAAAAATCGATATATCAAAATATTGATATTATTCCATACAATTATCGATTTATATCGTCGATATTTTTAATCATGATATATCGATGTTCAATATTTATTTTAGAGCATCGAATTCGTATCAATTTCGATATTTCTTAACGTTACTTTAGTTTCGTGTTTAATGTTATTAGAAACTCTTTGCATGCTTCTCGCGAAACGTTATCTTTAAAAAATCCTGCCACAATCTTAATGAAATGCAATATAACAGTAAGACTAATAAATATATTAAATATATTAAAGTTTTTGTAAAAATATTTAAAAATGTAAATGTATGTTAACTTAACCTCTAGGTCCCGGCCGTTCCATTTATGGAACGGACGGACCTTTGCCTTGAGCCTCGCCGTTCCATTTATGGAACGGCTCGAAACAGCAAACTTAAACGCTAATATAAAAAAAAGTAAATTTCTAAATCGTTCTGTCAAAATTTACCTCTATGGTCAACTAGTAGTCGATTCAAACAAAATTAATCGTTAGTAATACTAAACGGCACAACATTATTAAAAAAAATATAGAAACTCGTCTATGTCGAATGTCAAACGCAATGGCAACCCGTGTTATTATGTTCGGAAAAGTGTTGTTTTTGTGAGATATACGTTGTAAAACTTTGGTAAGTAAATGTATAGTATGTTATAAGTGTATAATGCAACTTTTTAGATAGTCATTTGCTTGAAAAAATAACAAAAAAATTATGATTTGAGCCAACAAAAAATCCTTTGTTGTGAAGTTTGTTAGTCGAAATAAAAAAAAATATTTGACTCTTGAACCATGTAA
Organism: Cerastis rubricosa; assembly: GCA_949152445.1. NCBI lineage: Eukaryota > Metazoa > Arthropoda > Insecta > Lepidoptera > Noctuidae > Cerastis > Cerastis rubricosa. Next base: position 5,978,908 of record OX424542.1, on the reverse strand, counting down.
AATGGTCTTGGAAACAATAGTAGCAAAGAAAAAATAGTGATAATTCATTATTTCATGTATTCGAGGCATATCTATTCATATTTATTGATATTTCAAGTATTTTCATGCTTTGAACAGCGGAATTCTAAAATGGCCGATTCTAACAAGAAGTTTGAGTTAGGATCTTATAAGAATAATGTATGTAGGACTCCTAAAAAACACTGTCATTAGATTACTTGTATATTTGTGATGTTAGATATAAATTTTCGTGTAAATTGAATGAGTAGTTTTACCAAACAAAAATAAGCAACGAAAACAGACGTATTTGCTGCGACCTCTCTCATATCTATGGGATATGTATAATTCTCAAGTAGTTCTAAAAGAGTTGGTTATTATTAATAAATGGCCCCGTTCATCACGAACCCGACACTGTTTACCGTTTAAGATTAGAGCTAATATAACTCGAGTTATAAGTGTTTATCTTTACGATATCGGATGACTCACGCAATGGCGTAATCAAGGGGCCCCCGAAGGGTTTCACGCGGGGTTTTACTGTTACGCGCGAAAGGACAGTGAGGTTAATGAATAAACGGAATAATATTAACGAAAATACTAATACTATTAACCATATAGTTCGGTACGGGCCCCAAAAGGGGCTAGCAATTATGTAATTCGTCATCCTCATTATTTATGTAAATATTTAATATTCTGATTATACAAGGTGTTGTTTTGCAACCTCGTCAAATTCTAGGAGGTAACTATGCTAGTGATTCTCGACCCGAATCAATAATGAAATGAGTAGGTAATTTTCTTTTTTTTATTTATTTACCGAAATCGGTAACTGTGAACCACCCGTGTTTTAAACACGGGCCGTCTGATCCCCGCCTTATAACGTCGCTTACACACAAACAAAAAACCTCAAACGTTTTTTCGATAATTTTATAATCGCTAAACCACGTTAAGGGGGTTATTCTGAAATATTGACAAATTTAAACAACAAAAAAACGCAGTGTTTTTTAATAATTTACTAGGTACCGTAATTTATATTGATTATTTATATCTTTTGTGACAACATCCTGAATTTTGACGAGGATGCAAAACAACACCTTGTATATATATTAAGAGAGTTGGAGAAAAATCCCATAATACAACGCTAACAACGCCATCAAAAGTTATGTATATACCGCACAAGTTTCTCAATTTACCCTTATAAAATTCAAGAGCATAAAAACGGTCATCGTCATTTTGACGGCAGTGCTGGTCGAGGCTAAAAATCATAAAAATTGTGGGTTTTGAACATTCGAGGGAGTGATATATCGATAAATCGATATTTATCACTCGATAATTAAAAATAACTATTTAAAAATAACGATACGATAAATTTCGAAATATTTTTTTCACTGGCTCATCCCTATGAAGTTCGCTATTACTGTTTGAAGTTTGACATTGAAGCCAGTCAATAATCAAAACAACAATCCTGAGGCGCGTTCTATTATTTTACTCGCACGTTTAACAACGATCGAAGCGCTCTAACACTTTGGCCATGGCCAGTCGACGGCCAAAGTTCGCTCCTTGCAAAGAGTATAGTAATATAGACGGGTTCTTGCGTCGGCAAATTAAAACTAAGAAAATAATTAAACGCGATATTTACATTTGGTCATGTGTTGAGTGTCGTTAAAAATTAACAAATAATTATATTTATTAATTTTTCTATAGTATTTTATTTTTTAAAAAGCGTAGCGCACTCCGAGTTATGCTAGTTATTTTATTGATATTATGTATGGCGTTTGACTAACTCACATGAATATCAAAACATTTTAAATGGTGTAAGGTGTAATGTAGTTCTGTACGAAATATTACTTATCTATGCTTCTTTTCATTAAAGAAAACATGACATTCACCTCTCATGGCAACACATTTGACAATTTTGACATATTCGTATTGTTTTGTTGGTTTGGGAAATAGGTTGTTGTAGATTTGTGTATTTTTGTTTGTTTTCAAGAATAATCGATTATACTCAAAATGTCGTCTCCCCTTGAAAATCTAGAAACCCAACTTGAGATGTTCATCGAGAATGTGAGGCAAATTCGTATAATCGTGAGTGATTTCCAACCACAAGGGCAAAGTGTTCTGAATCAGAAGATGTAAGTTGCTTGTACTTTCTTTTTACGTCCTCATTAGGCGATTATTGTATTTGTAAAGGTAATCAATGCATGTAAATATTTTAGACAATCGCTGGTTACCGGTCTGCAGGAGGTTGATAAGCTGAAGGCTCAAGTCCATGACATCCATGTTCCTACAGAGGTGTTTGAGTGAGTAATCATCGTTATATCTTAACTTGTTGAGAATGTTTAAATAATACTTCTGCATTAGGGCTAACAGTGTGGGTGGAGCCAAGTAATCCACCACTTTATGTACTGTAGTGTATGTGTTGAAATCATGAATTTCATGACTGAGGACATAGTGCAAAACTGCACATAGGCTTGCAGTAAGGAATAAGTCTAAAAACCACCCTTTTGTCCAGCCTAAAATAAACCTTTATTTTATAAAAGGTTTTTTTAGTTTATATTGCACCATATTTGTTAAGTTTTAATTTGTTTACAAAATAAATTGCAATCACTAAGTCCACATTATTTATGGTTACATTTGTTTTTCAGTTACATTGATCAAGGTCGCAACCCTCAACTGTACACAAAAGATTGCATAGACAAGGCGTTGGCCAAAAATGAGGAGGTCAAAGGGAAGATTGACTCATACAAGCGGTTCAAGAGCCATCTATTGTCAGAACTTTCAAAAACATTCCCCAATGAAATAGCCAAATATAAAGCTATTAGGGGTGGGGAATAGATAGTAAGACTAATTTAGTAATAGTTTTTTTAGTATATTGCAATTTTTGGATTTATTTTCATGGGTTAATGGAAAAGTCCAGACGATTATCATTATTTTAAGATAGAGATTGTAAATGTGTAAGCAAAGTTGGGAGGTGTTTTGCTTCTCGTTAAACCCTTCTGTGTTTGTAAACTTTTGCAAAAAATAACCAACCAAGATCTAAGAAAACATAATGAACTCCAATGTTTTTGGGTGCAGCCTACACAAATGATATTTAATGTACAATATTAATAGATCTTTTTCCAAATTAAAGTCTTGAAAAAAGCTTAGTTATTTTATTTATGTATGAACAATTAGGATAAAAAATAAAAATAAATTTCACAAAAATTCAAAGCTGACCACGAAATAACATTGAAATGTGAATAAGCAATAAGATACACAATTAAAGTAAGTAAACGAAAATTAAGAATATTTTAAATGAGGATCATTGGAAAATACAGAAAGAAGAAACACTTTTCTTCTAAAAAAGCAGTTTCAAAATATGAAATTAAACATTTCAGATTAAAGACAGCACATCTGAGTAAAACGAAAAATACCGAGAGTAGGCAAAGGCCAGCTCTGCCCTTAGCTGTGAAGCAACTTGCAAATATCTTAAAAATTGGATAAATTAATTTGATTAAAATAAAATGGTCTAATTATTAAAATAAGTTAATACATTGATATTAACAGGGCATGTTTGGTATATAAAACATTTGTAAAATATAATATGGGTTACATGGTTAAATTTGGGCTACGATATATAAACTTCAGGGGTCAATGTTGTTTCTCGCAAAGTATTTTGCTCTAAATCGACCTGAGTTTCAACATCAGCTGTTATTCCTGTATCTGGATTTCTATTTTCTACAATTTTTTCTATTTTCTCCGTGTCGATCGATTGCTGTTCGTCGGTTTCGATTGGCGAAGGCTTGTTTATAGGCCCTATATCGCTAGAAAATACATCCCACATTTGATAAAATTCCCTTTTTACTGGTTGTACTAGTTGAGATTTGCTAGTGATGTACACGTAGTTCCAATTGTCGGCAGAACGGTCGTTGCCCCAGTCTAAAGTGCCTGTCATGAGAACTTTGTCGTCGACTAAGCAGAATTTGTGTTGCATCTTATAAATTGGTTCATTTACTTTACACTTTATTTCTGCACCTGAAGAGAAAAAAAATTACCGTTCTAAAACATGATAATATTTGAAAAACTATTTCAAGAGTAGAGAAAGTAAACTCACCAGCCTCAATGAGCTCCTTTATAAAAAAGTCCGTTGATTCGTTGTATCCAGACTGGTCAATGATCATGCGAACTTTGATGTTTTTCTTCTTTATCAAAGTGACCAAGCGACCTTGGATGGCAGGGTTATGGATGCTAGGCATGCAGACATTAACTGTTTTCTTGGCCGCTTCTACATAGCTGATCAACTTATCAAAATAATTGTAGGCATTGAATTGTAGTTTGCAGAACACCATTACTTCATTAATTTCAGCATTGCGACTTCTGTAATAGTAAGCTGCTGCAGACACAGCACAAGTTATCGCAACCGCTGCAGCCGACGACAGTATGCGTGGATATAATATCATCTTACGTGATTTCAAACATGTGGCACGCAGATAGACCAATCTAATAATTTTATGTTTCCAAATAAAATTATGAGGCCAAACCGTGCTGTCACCATCACTTTATTCAGTAAAAAGAAGTCTTTCAACTACCCTCATCAGTCCTCATCTCGTATGTGACTGCTACCCTCAGTCTGTATGCGTGCGTATTTAATTGAAAGTCATCAAAACATGCCGTTTTATGACATCATTTATTAAAATTGTATTAATTATTTAAATATGGTCTTATCACCTAATTAATTTATCAATTAAACTATAATCGACTAACACTGCTTCTATTTTTACTCTCAAACATCACTAAATTGAAAGAGTAATATTAACATCATTACATCACTAATCCTCAGGTTATCAAAAATGGCGGATAGAAAGGCGCGAATATTGACTATTGACATTTTTTTGACAGTATTGTTTTGCACCAAACTTGATATTTTTATGTTATATAGTGGTATTTCTAGGAATATGGTGTGAAACATATACTTAAGAATCATGGGTATTACGGGTTTATTGCCGTTTATAGAGAAAGCCTCTAAGCGGACTAATGTTAGTGAATTTAGTGGTTGCACAGTGGCTATTGATTCTTATTGTTGGCTACATAAAGGGGCCTTTGCTTGCGCTGATAAATTGGTACGAGGTGAAGAGACTGATATGTAAGTTCTGTTATAAATATTCTATTATTTTTAGACAATATTTAACATTTATTTATCGTATATAACCTATTCGTGTATACGATTCGAGTCTTACCTCTTGCTAAATCATATGTGAATAACTGTCCAAAACAGCACAAAAACAATTCGTAGTGACTAGTCCCTAGGTCAGTCTAGCCTGCTGGCACAATTGTTAAATTACTATTTTCATTCAACATTTTTAAATTTAATTACATTATTGATTTTCCATTTCTAGACACATAAGATACTGCCTGAAGTATGTGACGATGCTGCTATCAAAGAATATCAAGCCTATATTAGTATTTGACGGGAGGCATTTGCCTGCTAAAGCCATGACTGAATCCAAAAGGAGAGAGTAAGTTTCAAACCATCAATGATTAGCATGTTTTGATATCTATTGAAAGGTCTGGAGAATATAGGGTCTTTAACCCAGCTGTATGATACAGGCTATATTATATAGTACTTAATCAGGTTTAACTATTTTCAGATCCCGTGATATATCCAAGAAAAGGGCAGCTGAGCTGTTAAGTTTAGGAAAGGTAATCTATCCATACATATTTGTATCATAATAGTGCATACACACAGCCCGGCGGCACTGCCAGCGGCTTAACCACAAGCAAAGCTGGCGGTAAGTGCTGCCGGCAGGCGCTGACAAGTGCGTCTGTGAATTGATGTTCTCAGTTGTCATGTGACTTGAACATGTGATTTTTGTGTGACTGGAGACAAAAATGGAAGATCAATTTCTGCTGCAATTTAGGTGTACGTTCTGTATAAGCAGAAAAAAAGGCAAAGAAGATTTTGGATGAGACTGTGTACAAAATAGGCGTGATGTTCCCAGAATGCTTCACAAAGTTAGAATTGATGAAATAAACTGAAGAACTGTTTGCTCAAATTTTGATTGGTTTTTGAGGGTTTTTAGTGAAGATTTTGCAACACTATTATGCTTAACTGGACCCATAATATCGAAAGCGAACAGTAATTGGAGAAGTGCTATACCTGCTCAAGTTCGGTTGACAAAAACTTTGAGTACTTGGCAACAGGAGAGACATAATTTTCTTTACATACTCTGTGTTAGGTACACAGTTTCTCCACAAATATCCAGTCATTCTGATACCAACCTCTACAAATACAACACCACTCTCATAGAAGGCCGTGATTGCCGGCGGCGCGCGGCGCCTCAGCCTCGCCGGCAAAATGCCGCCGGTTGTATGTGCGGCAATCGCATCAAAGCCGGCGGTTATGTCGGCGGCAGGGCCAGCCGGCTGTGTGGATGCACGATTATATTTCTTCTTTATTTATAAATAATTTTAAATTGCTTTGATCATCCTCAGTGGATGCTTGATAATACTTACCTCAGCCGCACAAATTACCTATTCACTAACGTGCTGTCCATCATCTGACAGGCTTCTTATCTACTGCACAAAAAAGAGGCAATCCAGAAACCACACATAGTTATCTGCATAGACTAGCCCAAATTCTAAATTGAAAATGACATCTCAATTTCAGATAGAAGAAGCCCGTTCCTACATGAGACGTAGTGTGGATATCACCCACTCTATGGCTCTTAGCCTGATTAAGGAGTGTAGGAAACGCAATGTGGACTGTATAGTGGCTCCATATGAGGCTGATGCCCAACTAGCTTACTTGAATATCAAGAATATTGCACATGTAGTCATCACTGAAGATTCGGATTTGATTTTGTTTGGGTGTACTAAGGTATGACTATTACTTTTGTCCACACATTTTCTCTATATTGGCATACCAGCTGACCTGCGCTTCATCTGTGCCACATTTTCCCTGTTTTTGCAACATTTTTCATTGATACTCCTATTGGTTGTAGCATGAAAGTAGATATCATATTACTTCATAATTTGTTTAATTAATTTTGGTTCAATACTTAGAAAAGCATATAACATATTAAATAACGGTACATACATAAATCAATTATTACTAACATTTACACTATGAGTCAAATATTAGTTAAGGCAAAAAAAATTGTAGAAAGAAAATAAAGCTATTTTTAATACAGTTGCTCAAAAAGTGGCGTTTTGCAGGGACGTATGGCGTTCGGGATGTGGGCTATTACCAGGTATTACACACTTGAGCTTTTTCTTTACCCTTTCAGAACTCGTGCGTTCTCTTTCCCAACTGTCAAAATAATGTCTATTAAAAAGAAAAAATCAACCAAGAAGGAAAAAATATCATAGAGTTTTTATGATTCATGCAAATATTTCTAAAAAGAAGCTACTAATTTGTTTCAATATCAGATTGAATGATTTGATTCAATGAGTTAGGTTAGGTTACATTTCATTTCATCTCATTAAAATTCATTTTCATTTCATATTAATAAAAAAAATCTACTGAAGACTTGGCTGTATAGTTCCCTTTGCCTAACCAGAATGGGTGCAGAAAACAAAAAAAAACTGCTTATATTCTTTTACGGTTGGCGCCATTTACCAAAAATGGTCTTTATTAAATTGCTTCATTTTTTCGCAACTGTATTAAAAATAGTTGTTCAATACACGTGCGGAACCGCACTTGTAATGAAATGTACTATTTTTTTATTTAATTTTTTATTTTACCTAGAAAAACTAACTTTAACTTATAGACACATCTCTGCCTAACCCTTTCATGATTACAGGCAAGTTTATATTAAATAAATTTTAAAATAAGCTTCTTTTTGTATAATTTTCCAGGTACTATTCAAAATGGACCTCGATGGAACAGGCACACTAGTAGAAACAACAAAACTACCTCTAGCTATGAAATGCCCCATAGAACACTACACATTCGACAAGTTCAGACAAATGTGCATCATGTCCGGTTGTGACTATTTAGCCTCTTTGCCTGGTATAGGACTCGCGAAGGCGAGACAATTCGTCACTGCTACACAGGATTCAAACTTCGCTAATGTAAGTATATTATTTTTGTCATAATGATAGTGCACAGATAACTAATTAGGCTGATAACATGCGTGTTATGATAACTTAGTTATTGATAAGATCAATTTAGTTGCATCTCTAAGACACAGAAGAAAGTTCTTCATGTTCACATTGGTTTGCTCGGCTTGTCACCTCTGCTAGCACCACAACCTTAATGAGGCTCTCCTGCTAGCAAGTCGATGAAGGATGAATTTTGAGGAGTACACTGCATAGACAATTGGTGAAAGCCGCTATTTACATGCTAGACAGCGTCGTTTCATCTTTGATATAATCATTGTGTTCATGCCAGTACTACTCCTTATATTTTCTGGTATACATAGAGCAGAACCCGTCGCCTAAACTTTCGGGGATTTATAGGCAGGCTGAATGTTCATTATTTTAGAACCTGTAGTTAACAAACATAACTTTTATTTCCTCAATAGGCACTCAAAAAACTACCTAGCTTCTACAACAAATCGTCGTTAGTAGTGACAGATGAATACAGAGAGAGTTTCTTGAAAGCTGAAGCGACATTCAAGCATCAGTATGTCTATGATCCTTTGGAGAGGAAAATGGTGAGACTGACTGAGCCAGATGACGAAGGTAATTTAAAAAAAAAAAAAATTTAATTGAATAGGACATTTTTGTTTCGTTATTGACACAAACAATCTTCAACATGCGATGGATGTCATAGGACACCTCATCATCTTCCTACCCTTGTCCTTTGTTACTTGGGGTCGGTTTTTTAGGGTTCCGTAGCCGAATGGCAAAAACGGAACCCTTATAGATTCGTCATGTCTGTCTGTCTGTCTGTCTGTCTGTCTGTCCGTCCGTCCGTATGTCACAGCCAATTTTTTCCGAAACTATAAGAACTATAGTTTTGAAACTTGGTAAGTAGATGTATTCTGTGAACCGCATTAAGATTTTCACACAAAAATAGAAAAAAAACAATAAATTTTGGGTTCCCCATACATAGAACTGAAAACCAAAAATTTTTTTTTCATCGTAACCATACGTGTGGGGTATCTATGAATAGGTCTTCAAAAATGATATTGAGGTTTCTAATATATTTTTTTTCTAAACTGAATAGTTTGCGCTAGAGGCACATCCAAAGTGGTAAAATGTGTGTCCCCCCCCCTCTAATTTCTCAAGTAAGAGGAGGAAAATTCTGAAAATATTTAGGATTGTAGAACGTAAAAAAAACTATCAACGAAAATTGGTTTCAATAAGATATGATGTTTAGTTTTCGAGATATGGGACTTTTTCATCAAACTGCAGCAGTAACTTTGTTTTTCATTAACATACTATGAAAAACCAATTTAGTTTTACGGTTGAGTGGAAATTTAATAATGAATGACCGTTCAAAATATTGTTATTATATTCCATAGTTTGGGGCTATGGAACCCTGTGTGGCCGGTTTATAAATAATGGTACGGAACCCTTCGTGCGCGAGTCTGATTCGCACTTGGCCGGTTTTTCTTCCATTCTTCCGTCAACCATCACACAAACATTTACACTTTATTGTTTCATATGGTCTTCCTCTCCCTCTCCGTTCATCAACATTCATCACTCTGTCATAAAAGACACGTGGAAAATAAAGACTGCGCCTAAATAGCTATGCAGCTTTTTTTACAACAAAATGCTGCATAGCTGTTTAGTCGCTCGTAAGGACCGTATTGTCTCGACCGTGAGAACGCGTCATCTACCCTAAACACAGCGGCTAAGTTGCCCCGCTGTGCCGCTGTACTTTGAGAAAGAAAACTTCATGACCATTGATACCTTACTAAGTCATCATCTGCCTAGCATTTCCCCAATTTGATTGGGGTCGGCTTCCAGTCTTACGTGATGCAGCTGAATCCCAGTATTTTATGTAGAGCAACTGCCTATCTCACCAGTCACCTCTACAACGCAGATAGTACTGAGTAATACCCGCCTTCGTATTAACTTACCAAGTAATATTTTTAAACTTGAGTATTATCTTAGGACAAGGAAACATATCGAAAACGCCTTTAAATCTGTCGCTTATTTGATTGCAGATGTTGAACAAGCATTATGTGTCAATGCTGGTGAGCTGTTGGACCCAAAAACGGCGTTTCAATTAGCCTTAGGAAATCTTGACCCTTTCTCATTGAAGAAAATGGACGACTGGCATCCGGATTTCTGTGGCAATAAGGTATTTATTTATTGGTACAGCAAACACAATTTTCTAAAATTTCTGAGAAATGCATTACATCGAAAACAATGAACGTCAGAACAAATCTACGTTTAGTGGATACCGCAGACTATGGGTTGGACCTCATCTGGCAGCACGGAATCGCACTTTTCCATGCTTCTATCCTTTTCAGTCGCTTAGAACAGTCATTTGCTAGAGCGAGAATCAGAGCGTGCTGCCGACCGCATAATCAATGCTGCCGCGTGCGATAGCATTTCCGCTATGTTTCTCGCTCTAGCAAATGACTGTTCTAAGCGACTGAAAAGGATAGAAGCATGGAAAAGTGCGATTCCGTGCTGCCAGATGAGGTCCAACCCTATTACGCCACACAATAAATTCGTCGAATTTTAAGTTATTCTTATAAATATAACTTAGGAGAAAGAAAAATGTTCTGTATGGTGTCGGACGGTTCTGTATGGTGTCGGACGTAAAGAATAGCACCTTCCCATATCTTCCCGTGGGTGTCGTAAGAGGCGACTAAGGGACTTGCCAGAGAATGGGCAGCAGCGTTCTCTGTGTTTTTGTAACAACCGCTCTGCGATCGCCAACCCGCCTGCCAAGCGTGGCGATTATGGCAAAACCCCCCAAAATGTCAATGTGGTGACACTTGGGGGAGGCCTGTGTCCAGCAGTGGACGTCTTTTGGGCTGAAATGATGATGAATGATGAAAGAAAAATAAGCCATAAATTCATACTTCTTGGAACTCAAAATACCATGAAAATCAGACCACTACAAACTTCGTTCCACTTTTTTGTCTTTACTAAACATATAACCTTTCAGAATGAACCAGTAAGAACAAACAATTGGAAAGACAAAGGTGTGTCCCCACACCCTAGCATTTGGAGCAAAGAGTTCACACCTTACCTCAATGAGGCAAGTCCTTGGCAGAAAAAGGAAAAGAAACCAGAGCCAATTTTAGCAGTTCCTACCACTAGACCGAGAAAGGTGGTCAATCTAGTCACTAAATTTGTGCCTGAAACACAAGATCAGGACGAGAGGTATGAGCTTTTCATAAAAACATCTTTTTTCCCACCGAAAGGATAAAATATGGTGTGCGTTACCCCAACAAGAAAGTATCTCCTAGAGTTATATGAGTAGAACGTATAGTTGGTGCCTTATCTGCTGTAAATGTGCCCCCACATAAAAAATGTGTGCCCCCTGTCGTTTCGAAAAAAAATCGAAAAAACGATTCTTGCTGGGGTAACGTTTTTCTAGCAGGAAAATTCTAAACGAATGATCGGAGAGAGAAAAACTGTGCATGGCCAGATAGCTTATATGTGTGCCAAAATGTGCCCCCAAAAATAAAATCTGTGCCCCTTCAGATTTTCGAGATATTGCATTTCCTGCTGGAGTAACGTTTTGATGAATAGTATATCTCTAAAACCATTGCATGTGCCCCTGTAGAATAAACATACGCGAGTAGCTCTTAATGTGTGCCCCTTTGTGCCCCAATTAGATTTTAGAAAATATTTATAGTTTTCAAGTTATCGCGGTTTTATGAAAACCCGAAAAAACATCGCAGCGCCTAAATGAGACAAGGCATAACTTCGCTGAAAACTGTATTCGGTCTTTCTTGACGCTAATAATAACCATACAAAGTTTCAAAAATGTTCATGCATGCGTTTTTGAATAATCTTGCTAAAAGTAAAAACGATGGTGTCATAACTTTGACGGCAAAATACAAGGAACTGGCACAATCCCAGATGTGTAGGTGTAAACCAAAATCTTGTGCCTTTAGTCAAAAATATATGGTGAAAATATTGAGCTTCAAATGTTACGCATTAAGTAAATATAAACAAAAAACCAAAATATGTAAACAACGGCTGGTTATCCCACCAAATCTGAATGACTACTAAAAAGCGACGGATTCATACATATCGATGACCTTCTTTACTTTACTCACTAACCGGTTCACACGTGTTGTGCCTGAGTACACTGAAGTAGAAAAGTAATAACTAATAAAATAAAGTTGTTATTGGATTATATTTTAATAGCTGTTTCTATGACCTTACACATGATTAAGTACATTTATAAGAGCCATTTTCAAATAAAATGTACATGTGACTAACATGCTCAAAATCGTGACCAAACTGTTTTGTGACATACCTGTATTTTTATACTAATGTAAGTCACATTTATTGTAAAGCAGAGTTAAAACTATGTCCTACTGCTCAAATTGAGCAGGGTCCGGCAGGGAGCTAAAATGCAGGTTTAATGATCAAATTTAGCATTTATTCGAAACCTCCAAATTATTATTTTAAAAAATTACACTAAAACTCTTTTATATCTATTTTCCGTAAATGTCGGATTTATTTATTAGTGAAACGTTTTGTATGGAGATAACACCGGACGCCGCCGGCATATAATTTGTTAAAATTTTCAGCCGCAGTGTAAACATGTTTTAACTTTACACGTAGATGTGAGTTACGTCATATGAGTGACGAAATGTGACTCATATGTGTAGCATTTTCGTGAGAAACAACCTCAATTAGCCACAATATCAGAATAACTTGTAATATACAGATAAAGACGATACATACATGAATTGTATTAATAGGCTAATGCTATGAAAATAATACTCGCTTCTTTATTTGGAAATGCACTGTTATTCACACGTATTTTTTTTGTACAAATTGCAGCGACGTTTCGTGACAACAAATAAACTGACACTAAATATTTTCGTACTAAATAAAGGCGTAGGAAAAAAGAAAAAACAGGAAAACTCATTCCTACATCTTTATGAACTTAGAGCATTGTATTGATGATATTGATGATTATAATTTTGTATCTACATATGTCTTACAGCCGCGAATAATATTTTAATCAACATACAACCAAGCACTGGCCTGCAAATTGCAAAAAAACGTAGGAAAATTCGAATTTCGCAGGCTGGTTGGAGCATTTACCAGAATATTCCCTTTTTTCGCCTCCCCACACCGCTACATACATCTCTGGCCCCGCGGCGTCCGCTGACGTCGTCACGCAAGGAATCGCTTTGTGTAGCTTAGAGAAAGTGAGACAGCTAGTACGCGTACGGTGTTAGTGTGACAGAGACAGTTACGTGTAACGTCGCTCTATTATGAATAATGGATACAAAGTGTTTATTGACTAGGAAGTGCGTTTGGATTATTACTTGGTATTGGTAAACAGTTGCAGTTATGTTATGACGCCAAGGACACTGTTACGTTGAGTCATGCAGTTGCACTGATACTGTTTGTTTACGTTTTTTTAAGTTGGTTGAAAGTGGCGTATAAGCATTTTATAACAATTATGTGGTTGTAGGGGTGGTGAATTTTATGGCACGATATGCAGTGGTAAGTATTTAATGGCATTGTTTTGACTTATTTAAAAATACTTGTACCTTATCAAGCACTTGGGATTTTTTTTTCATTACTGTACCTATTTATTTATTTTTTAACTAATATGTTCTAAATCATGTTTGTTTTGTTTTCATCTGAAAGGATATACATACTTTCCGATTGGTCCAATAGAAATTTCGTCAAAAGCGATTCAGTAATTTGTTTACTTTTTTGTATAATACGTATTTAATTCTCTTCTTGTGGTAGGTTGATGACATATAATCCCTTAATAACTTCTAGTTACTATGTAAAAAAATAATTCATGACAAGAATTCATGTCTCCAAAACTAAGACTCGACCACAATCCGTCAACACTCAACATGTCACAGTCACAGGGCTGTATCTTTTTAGCCGAAATAACTAAATAATTGATTTGATTTTTACAGAATGTTCTATGGCAGCCATAACAACAATAATATAAACCAAGCAGGGAGGGGTTCCCATTGTTTATCTAGATGATGTAAGTAATAATTTTGTTGATCTATAGAATATATATATTTCAAAAAGTTCTGGCGGACCGATCAGGCTAAATGTATGTTATTCAGGGTTAAATTTTATCAGAACTGTATTATAAACTTAATTGCTGGAGTACTTCTGGAAAAAATTGAGCACAACATCTTATATCCACGGATATACATATAGAGAATTTATTAGTCTTTGGATATACACAAACTTACAACCTATATAAATAGATTCAGGAGTTTTGGGCCAATTACAATACTTGGTTTGGGCCAAGTACAAAACCTATGTCGTCATTTTAAACGCTGAAGGCTGAACGTACATCTCAGACCTGAGACGTACCTACATAAATCAAGTTTCTCGTTTATTGCCCGTGGTCCTGGTCCCTTAGTAGGTACGAGTATTTTTTTGCTCGTGGTTCCTTCAAGAAATATATACTGCCGAATTAAATTGTCTGAAGAAAAAAAAGTCAAATAGAAATATTTCCATTATTTTTCAGTGTAATACCCACCTTCAAGAAAGTTCATATGGTATATGCCTCTTCTCAGCATACTACGGTCCTGCACCAACCTCACCCAATATGATACAGGCCCTCCTTCACAATGTCGTCCCACCAACGGGCGGGTAGTCTGCCCCAAAAAAGATACGGTAGAGAAATGTAAGCCGCTTCACAAGTCTCTCAAGAGTTATTTTTAAGTTACTTTTATTTTCTTCTTTTTTTTTTTAACACACCCGTTCTTTCATTCACATACGTACAATTTTGACAATTTTACTATACAATAATGTCAACTCGAAAAGGAAATTTTTCTAAAGAATATTTAAAGAGAGTGATTAGTAAATATAAAGACAAATTCCAAGCAGCAATTCCTCCTAAAAGCAATAATGTTTATATTTGCATACAGCAGGAATTGCGTGAAAAATTTAACCACAATATGGCCATTAAAGCCATACAAATATGTATTAGAAGAAATAAAACATATTTTTTTGATTTCGATGATTGTATAAACCTATTTGAAGAAAAAAAAGATACTGACTCCGACATTATAACATTTCAAATGAGCCTTGCAGAATATTCGAACATCGTACCCCAAAATTCAATTTACCGTCTCCTACCAAAAAAGTGGACTAACGAAATTCAAGACCAAATCTTTTTTAGAACTAATATAGAGTGTACATTTGCTTTCAGTAATAGTTATGTACCTGCTGATCTTAACTTTAATGAAATCAAATGTACTGGCAGGTGTACCCAATGTGACGCGCTACTGTCATTGAATATCTCCCCCCCATCTAAAACTTACGTAAAGGTTACTTGTAAATTAAATAATTACAACAAAAATTATCCTCATGACCCACTAATTAAAAACAGACTTACTTCTGATAGAGTAAACCGAATCAAAGAAAAGTTAATATACGAAAAAGCTTTAAAAGTTCAACACACGATGGCAAACGAGGTAATGACTATAGATAATCCAAAAAAGCCAACAACTTTCCCTAAATTACCCAATTTAAGAAAAATGCGTCATGAAGCCAGAAGTGCGCTACAGTTTGACAAAAATACAATACTATCTTTGTATGCTATGGCGCACTGCATTCCTTACGATAATTTTATCCGTAAAATCAGTCTTGTTCCCTTCTTCACATATTTTTGGACGAATGAACAAAACCAATATTACAATGAAACTTTAAAAAATAGGTCGAAAATACTTTCTATTGATGCTACTGGCTCCTTATTTCAGCCAATTGAGCCACCACCTTCTAATGATTTATTAAAATATCGCACTCCTAAACATTTATTTTTATATGCAGTGGTTGCCTACACTCTGGATACCAGTGTACCAATGTGCTACATGGCCTCCGAATCCCATACAATGGAGACGATAACCACATGGTTAAATACGTGGCAAATCGGAAAAGTTTTGCCAGATGAAATAATTAGTGACGACAGTTCTGCCCTGTTAGGAGCAATTACTAAAATATTTTTAAAAATTGAATTCAATGATTATTTAAAACAGTGTTTTGATGTGCTTGAAGGAAATACCGCAGCAATACCTCTCTGTTATGTTCGCATGGATAAATCCCATTTTATTAAAAATCTTTATAAACAATCCTGTTTTGATAAAACTTCCGAAAAAGTTAAGTTATTTTACGTTCGCTGCTTGAAACATATTCAGCAGATCCGGTGCTATGAAGAACTTAAAACAGTTTTAAGAGACATAATCACGTTATCGCTCCATGAGTTCAGGAGTACGGACTTGAATGATTTGCAGCCCAAATGCAATAAAGCTTTTGAAAACCTAAAGGTCCAAATTATAAATCACACGAATCACGAAAATTTAGAAGATATTCATACTGAAAATGACATACAACCAAAAATCGAAATACTTCACAACGAAAATGACAAAGATGTTTCTTTACCTTTAATAAACTTTTATGATGACTTAATACAAACCGGTTCCATGAGAGAGGGCGCCACAGCGCTAATGTCAGTATCGGCTCCGTGTTTATACCAATCGTTATTTAAATTTACTAAGTATTGTGTGAAAAATCTATGTAAACCAGCAATCTTAAGAAGAAACTCAGTGGATGAGAAGAAAAAAATACCAGAAAACCTTTCAATAGTGGAAAAATACGACGAAGATCAGTAACTAGTAAAAGTGCATTTATCTCGAAAATCCTTGTAATCAGTGCTAGTACGAGTGCAGTGATACAGCTGAAACTTGATTAGCGGTGTACAGTGATACCTGGACGCAATACAAAGGTACAGCTTCAAATTTTATAAAACTCGTATAACCTAAAATTTTGCGCAATCATCATTAGTAAACAAAATACAAGTCGTTGAGAGTCAGTAACGCCATCTATCGTCGAGCACCAATACTAATTAACGCCATCTATCATCGAGTGGTTGTACCAACTTTAAAAGCACCATCTAGCTAAGAGCAGCTGTACTAAGAATAAAGCGCCATCTAGCGACGAGCAGCCGTACGACTACTTAAAAATCGATAACAATCCAAATTGCGCACCTGCTCACTTAGCACTATGGATGAACTAAAAAAAATATTACAAGACTTAAAGAACGAAATTGCCGATCAAAAACAAGAAATAAAATCGAATAGCAAAAATATTGTGAACGAAATAAATGAAAACATGAATTACAAATTTCAACAACTATATCTCGAAAACGAAGAAATAAAATCAAAGCTAGAAAACCAAAATACTCGTTTAGATTTCATAGAAAAAGAAATGAGAAAGAAAAATATAATAGTGTTTGGAGTTGAAGAAACTGAGAGAAGCTATTTTGATCTTCAGGAAAAGATCCTGGAAATAATTTCTAATAACCTAGAAATCAGCTGCATACCAAATGACATAGAGGCAGTCCAAAGAAGAGGTAAAAAAGCAGAAGGCAAAATACGTCCCGTTGTGATAACTTTTACTACACTGGGTATGAAAATTATGGCTTTAAAAAACAAGAATAAGCTAGAAAACTGTACTTATTATATAAAACAAGATTACCCTAAACATATATTAGAAAAGAGAGCCGCACTGAAGGACCAGGCAATACTCGAAAAAGAAAAGGGAAATAAAGTTATCCTTAAATATGATAAATTAATTATACTAGAAAATAAAAACGACATGAGTAAACCTACTGGTAAAACTGGTTCTCCAAAGAAAACCAACACACGTGGAGAAAAGAGGTCACATATATACTCACCTACAAGAGACGAAAAAAACCACCAAAGCTACAAGAAGAATAAAACCCAATCGATATTACCTTATATGAAGCAATCACCAGCACCAATACAAGCAGCACCTGACTCTAACAACCAAAAATAGCAACTAAAAAGTGACCCCCCTCTCCTCCCCTCTACACTCCCAATACGGCTGGTCACCGCGGGAGAGTCAGACCACAACCCTCCAAAGAAAGAAAAGATACGAGAGAAAAATAAAATAAATATTTGCACTTTGAATGTGAAATCACTGAGTTCACCTTATAAACTACTAGAATTGAAGACGGCTCTTCATAACATAAACCACGACATAGTTGGACTGTCTGAAGTCCGGCGTCAAGGAGAAAATATAACAGAAGATGAGGACTATATTATGTACCATATAGGACAAACGAAAGGCCAATATGGCGTCGGTTTCCTGGTTAGAAAAGAGTATAAAGAAAACATAATAAACTTTACTGGGATTTCAGAAAGAGTCTGTTTGTTGGAAATAAATTTTGAAAACTTACACTTCGCAATTATCCAAGCATACGCGCCAACCGAGTGCTCTCCAAAAGTCGACATAGAGCTTTTCTATGAACATCTTGAAAAAGCCCATGAAATTATCTCCACACAGTACGTTATAACAATGGGCGACTTCAACGCACAAATTGGGAAACCTAAGACTCACGAACACAAAGTGATGGGTAAATACGGGTACGGTAACAGAAGCCAGAGGGGAGAAAAACTCATCCAATATGTACACCAAAATAATCTAAAAATATTGAATACTATGTTTAAATCAAAAGAAGAGAACAGATGGACATGGATTTCTCCAGACAAGAAGACACGAAACGAAATCGATTATATAACAACCACCAAGCCGAATTTATTCTCAAAATTCGAAGTGATAAACTCCTTACCCTTTGGAACAGATCACAGACTACTCAGAGCGACACTTATCCTAACACCAGTAAGAAAGAGCAGACGCAACTTCTCCGGCAGCACAAACACACTTAAAAACTTGGAAGACCGCGAATTATACATAAATAGTCTAAGCGAACACATACCAAAATTACTTAAGACACATGAAAACCATACAGCCACAGAATACTACCAGATGATAGAATCAGCATTAAAAACAAGTCTGAAAAACAAATCTAAATCCAAGAAACCAACAATTTTAACAAACAAGGCTATAGAACTAATGAAGGAAAGAAGCGCTTTACAAAACAAACCCTATCTTAACAATAAAGAAAGAGAAGACCTGAAAAACTTATATAAACAAACAAACAAAGAAATAAAACAATGTTATGAAACGCACAGAATGGACACTATAAAAAAGCACATAGAAAACACAAGATCGGCTAAAAAAGCATTCAAAGAACTAGACAGAACAAAAACATGGATTCCATCTCTTCAACATGGTTCAACAAATAGTAAGTCCCGTAGTGAAGTCATAAAAATAGCTACAAAATTCTACGCAAGCTTATATAGTGAGCCAAACTCAATACAAAACATAGAGACGTCAAACCAACCTAAGAATACGTCGACTGTAGAAATGTTTTGCGAACCTGAAATATTTAAACAAATACTGAAGTTAAAATCTGAAAAAAGTCCGGGGCCAGACGGTATTGCAAACGAATGTATTAAACACGCCGGGGCCCTTTTAGTAACACCTCTTACACTACTATTCAACAAGATTCTAGACGAGGAAGTGGTGCCTGCGCAGTGGACTGAATCAGAAATAATTTTATTGTATAAAAAAGGTGACCCAGCAGACATAAGCAATTACCGGCCGATAAGTTTAATGTCCTGCTTTTACAAGCTGTTTTCATCATGCCTACTCGATAGGATATCTTCGGATTTAGACACGTACCAACCTATGGAACAGGCCGGATTCAGAAAAGGGTTCAGCACCTCAGACCATATACACGTATTAGATCAAGTCATCGAGAAACACCTGGAATATCGAAAGCCACTCTACATAGCTTTTATTGATTACAAAAAAGCTTTTGACTCTATCTCGCATCACAGTATATGGGAGGCACTAAACAATCAAGCAGTAAACTCGAAATATATACATATTTTAAAAAATATTTACTCAAAAAGTACAAGTCGAGTCAGACTGGATAGAACCGGACCTGTAATTAATATCAACAGAGGAGTCAGGCAAGGTGATCCTATATCACCGAAATTATTCATAGCTGTCTTACAGAATATAATGGCAGATCTCCCATGGTCAAGCAGGGGCATTAATGTAAATGGAGAACATCTGAACCATTTACGCTTTGCCGATGACATTGTCGTGCTATCGGAAAACCCTTTGGAACTCAACACTATGGTCAAAGAATTACAAGCAGTGAGTGAAAATGTGGGTTTAGAGATGAATCTGAGCAAAACAAAAGTCATGACCAACAACGAAATGACTCCCATTTTGGTTAACGACAAGCCGCTCGAATACGTCCAGGAGTATATATACCTGGGAAAACAAATCTCTTTCAGGAAAAATAGGAATTTTGAAGAAATAGACCGAAGGATAAGTATTACCTGGAAAAAATATTGGGCACATAAAGAGATATTCAAATCAACCCTCCCAATAAGAGTGAAGAAGACAATATTAGACGCTACAATTTTACCTTGTCTCACCTATGGCTGCCAGACTTGGATATATGATACGAAAGCGAGAAGCAAGATACAAACTACACAGAGAGCGATGGAGAGAAGCTGCTTGAGTATTAAGCTAAGAGACAAAATAAGAAACACAGACATTCGCAATAGAACCAAAGTGACAGACGCTCTTAAATTTTCGCAAAGCCAGAAATGGAGGTGGGCCGGGCACGTTGCAAGGTATTCGGATGATCGTTGGACAATCAGGACAACTAAATGGAAAGGTCCACAGGGTACCAGAAACAGAGGCCGGCCCTACGCCCGTTGGCAAGACGAGATTGTTGCAAATGCTGGACCAGACTGGCTATTCACTGCTTCGGATAGAGAAAAGTGGAATTCTTTGGAGGAGGCTTTTACCCGAAGGGGGTCCACACAATAATGTTATTTTATATTTTAAACTTTCTTAATCATAATATTTTTTACAATTTTATTAATTATATTCAATAATTAAATAATCTTATAAATTCTAAACCTAAATAATGATGAATGTTTTTTAATTTAATTTATTTGTTGATTTTATAATTGAGGTCACCTTAAATTTGCATGTTATTTGATTGTGTGGAATTAATAAAGCTTTATTATTATTTATTATTATTATTATAATACAAACCGAAAAATTGTATCTGCAGTTAGTTGAACCATCAGATAACAAAAATGAATATTTCTTACCGGAATTGAACAGTACATTAAAACGACTTCTGAAAAAAATTCCACTGTGGGGTTGCGTTATGAACAGACATTTCAAAAATGCCAAACACTATGCATCAAGCTCTAATGTTGAAAATCATTTCAAAGATTTAAAAACTATATACTTTGATACGAAAAACCAACGCGTGCGATTAGACGAGTTTTTAGTACAGCACCATGGTTTTATAAATGGAGCTGTAAAACTTAGTTCCAGTGACGTTTTGCACAGAATAGATTCAAGTAAACGAGCTCAACAAACTGTGCGAACACAAAGGACAAAAAGACCAAAACCTAACCTCTTGAAGTGCGAAAATAATGATTTTGAGGCACAGTCAGTTTTTCAAGATAACCCGATAAAAATTGAAAATTGGAGAGGGCTAGCCGTATCCACACCCAGAAGTTTAAAACCCAAACCAATTTATATTTTACAAAACGACAACGTGGCAAATTCTAAAACCGCTGAGAACAGGACTATAATAACAAACACATGTGCTTTCGATTCTGTTTCACAAACGTTTGCGATAGCTTACAAAGATAGACAAAAATTTAGAGACTCTGTAGATGCACAGATTAATAAAGGAGAATTTCATGATTTCTTATCATTAATTAAAGAATTATCGAATGCCAAGAATTGTGGTAAAAAATTATATGACCTGAGAGCGAAATTGCTCCTTCAACTTTTTAAACAATCAAAAACCCAATACGTAGTTGACTGTTCATGTAATACGACCAAAATATTAGATGAAATATGTACAAGTAGCTTATTCGTTTCCGCTATAAGACAAAGAGTTTGCTCTAATAGTATGTGCACAAGTCATGCAGATGAAAACAAATTGTACAATTGCAAGTATTTGCCGTTGAACTTGGATATAATAAATACTAAAGGTATCAACCACCTACAAGAAGCTTGCGAATCATGTTTAAGAACAGAATTTACTCCAGAGTGTCATATTTGTTGCGCTGGAAATATATCATTCATATACAATGTTAAAGATATTATCATTTATGAACTTCATGACGTGTGCGCTAACTTGGATGATCTGCCTCGTAACATTGAAGTAAATAATAAGGAGTACACAATTCTGTCTGTAATAGAATATGAACCCACTTCGAAACCCAAAAGTGTTGGTCATTACAGGGCTCACTGCTACAGAAAAAATAGTAATTTATTTGAATGCTATGATGACTTATATAGTAAAATCCAACGACCTGGGAAATATAATATTATGCCACATGTAATAGTCTACATAGTAGAATAGACAAAATTGTACAGGGTCAGATAAATGCTCCAGGGTAGCCCGCGAAATAAAATTCTCTTACGTTTTTTTGCAATTTGCAAGCCAGTGCTAGGTTGTATGATGATTAAAATATTATTCGCGGCTGTAAGACGCATGTAGTTACAGAATTATAATCATCAAAATCATCAATACAACCTTCAAAGTTCATAAAGGTGTAGGAACCAAGAAAAACAGAAAAAGTCATTCCTACACATTTATGAACTTGGAGCAACCCTCCAAGTTCATATTGATGATTATACTTCTTAATAATATTTTAATCAACATACAACCTAGCACTCATAGCACTGGTGTGCAAATTCCAAAAAACGTAAGAAAATTTGAATTACGCGGGTTGGTTGGAGCATTCACCTTAACCAAATAAATTTTGGTACCTACAGTTTTGAGAGTTGTATTTAGTGTATACCTATAGTCAACCGCACAATGATCTGTGATGCAACAACGTGTTTCCATTTTGTATGTCGTATTACGTACCTATGAGGGATTTATAATTATTAACCAACGATTATATTAATGCTGATTATGTATTGTCACATAATTTTGATTTGATGGCGTTTTAGATATCTAAGTGTCATTCCACAGTCATGTGATAATGTTGTATGTATATGCAAGTTACTCGTAAGAATATTATTTATCTGTAATTTCAAATTTAATATTTTTTTACACAATATTATTCTTATACTTAATATTGATCTGTGATTTTTTGTGATGTTTACTAATTATAATTATGTTAGGCTATGAAAAACTGATCTGTGATTTAAATAATAATGACTACACAACGTGCAAATAATTTATAATATTTATAGGTAGGAAATTTGATCTGTGATTTGATGCAATAATTACTTTAAGAATTAAAATTAAGGGAATAAAAATAATAATTTCCACATCAACAAGCTGTTTCATTTATATAGTCACAAGGTGCATTTAATATATTTTTTAATTAGCCCTCAAAACTTTTGAACGCGACTGTAAGGACAACAGCTTAGGTATAATACGTCCAATAAAGAAGGTCCTCGTTAAGTATGAATCCGTCGCTTTTTAGTAGTCATTCAGATTTGGTCGGATAACCAGCCGTTGTTTACATATTTTGGTTTTTTGTTTATATTTACTTAATGCGTAACATTTGAAGCTCAATATTTTCACCATATATTTTTGACTAAAGGCACAAGATTTTGGTTTACACCTACACATCTGGGATTGTGCCAGTTCCTTGTATTTTGCCGTCAAAGTTATGACACCATCGTTTTTACTTTTAGCAAGATTATTCAAAAACGCATGCATGAACATTTTTGAAACTTTGTATGGTTATTATTAGCGTCAAGAAAGACCGAATACAGTTTTCAGCGAAGTTATGCCTTGTCTCATTTAGGCGCTGCGATGTTTTTTCGGGTTTTCATAAAACCGCGATAACTTGAAAACTATAAATATTTTCTAAAATCTAATTGGGGCACAAAGGGGCACACATTAAGAGCTACTCGCGTATGTTTATTCTACAGGGGCACATGCAATGGTTTTAGAGATATACTATTCATCAAAACGTTACTCCAGCAGGAAATGCAATATCTCGAAAATCTGAAGGGCACAGATTTTATTTTTGGGGGCACATTTTGGCACACATATAAGCTATCTGGCCATGCACAGTTTTTCTCTCTCCGATCATTCGTTTAGAATTTTCCTGCTAGAAAAACGTTACCCCAGCAAGAATCGTTTTTTCGATTTTTTTTCGAAACGACAGGGGGCACACATTTTTTATGTGGGGGCACATTTACAGCAGATAAGGCACCAACTATACGTTCTACTCATATAACTCTAGGAGATACTTTCTTGTTGGGGTAACGCACACTAAAATATGTGCACCTATAGTACACGCGACGATCAATCAAGTTATACAAAACCAGTTTACGCGGATCTGTCATTGTATTGGAAAACTATTTGAAGGGTGGCTATGTTATACTGGAAATGTATAGTTCGATTTGTCGCCGTGTACACACCCATGTAATATGGGACGGCCTATTGTTATCAACTGGGCAGGAAACTTATCATCAACTAGCTGTTCGGCGCAACTTCGTTTGCGTCACATTTTCCCCGTTTTCGCAACATTTTTCATTGCTGCTCCACTCCTATTGGCCGTAGCGTGATGATATATAGCCTATAGCCTTCCTCGACAAATGGGCTATCTAACACTGAAAGAATTTTTCAAATCAGACCAGTAGTTTCGGAGCCTATTCAACGCAAACAAACAAACAATCAAATCTTTCCTCTTTATAATATTAGTTTAGATAATATTGCTGAAATTTAGTGTTGAAATGCGTTAAAAATTAAACAAAATATTCAAAAGTTAAAAAGCCAACGTCACGTGGTGTTCCCAGGCGGTCACCCATCCAAGTACTGACCACGCCCGATGTTGCTTAACTTCGGTGATCGGACGAGAACCGGTGTATTCAACGTAGTATGGACGTTGGCGTTAGCAGGATTGAAATTATCCATCTGTATCAAAATGATGACGTCATAAGGCGTTATCGCCTGCCAGTATCTATCTGCCCAATATTTTTTTTGGACTTGAATATGATAGTGGAACCAAATATTTGAAATGATGCTTATATTCCACTGATATAATAGTACTTTTCTTTCTAATCTTTTTTTATCAAACAGTAACTTGAAGTTTTTTTCTTTTTTCCAGTTTATCAATAGAAACACTAAGCACCATGTATTGTACAGAACCAGCAAATAAAAAACTGAAGGTCGACAGTGATGACGACGTCAGCAAACCATTTACACAATACTCTGAAAACGAGCATGATAAACCAATCAGAGACGCCGAAATCACCGATCAATTTAGTACAACAAAAAACAAATCTCCTATTCTCGAAAATAAGGAAAGATCTTTTAGAAAATGCCTTAAAACTGGTAGTTACTCAGTGCTAAAGAAACTCAGTAGATTCCCTAGAACAGTATTAGATAAAAATGTAGTTGAAAGCAAGTTTTTCTCAAGTACTGAAGACAATCAGATAAGTGACAGCAATGTATCTAAGGAGAGTATAACAATAGAAGAATCTCCTGAAAAAACAAGCAGGAATCCTTTCAAAAAACGGACCTCGACTTGTGTAAAAATTGAAGAAGACGAAGTCCAATGCTTAGAAGAAGATTCACAGAAAGAAAACTGTACTAATAATAGTTCGCCGATACGATCTCACAGTCCTATATTGGAGCCTAGTCCGAAATGTAGGCCTCCAAGGGCGGATTTAGATGTGCAGCTGATAGAAAATACTGAGAGTGAAGAGTCTGTGATAGAGAATACTTATCCGATGGAGACTTTGATCACGCCTACAGCATCACAGGTAAGAACAAACTATTTAGCACTTTCTATTTCCATGCATAATCGTCACGCTTGACAAAAAAACTTTTCTACAAAGCAGTGGTATATTTAGATGTATACAATCTATCAAAATATTTTATTTTACATAGGCCTACAGGGGCACTTATAAAACGTCGACAAAAAGGTGCTCGGTTCGGGATCGTTTCCTATGAAGAAGAACCGGCAAGAAACACCATGGTTACTCTTTTAAAATCATTTGTTTTACAATATTTGAATGTTACAGCGTTAGTACCGGAATAAGTATGGGAGGACAGCGTAGGCCCGATAATAAGTCGTTGCAATAATACAAAAGGTAGAAAAGGGGGAAAAAAAAACTAGTATCACAATTACAATTTGGGTCTCATGTAATAGGTTGCGAGACTTTCCTACTAATATTATAAATTCTAAAGTATGTAATGTAAGTCGTTATCTTATACACCTTAACGGTTGAACTAATTTTGAAGAAATTACTTTTAGTCAAGACCTGGTTTTTTTTTGTTTATACGTAGGAAACTTTTTCTCCAAGAGGTTCGTACCCATGGATCAATTGCCACCTTATCAGCGTGAGCGAAGCTGCGGGAAAATGTTAGGTAAATAAATCGCAGTACACACAATCGGCGATATTTCAAACCATACTTACCAGTATAACCTGACCTCGCCTTGTATGAGCTTCCCGTACAACCAGAGAACAGCTTATTTTGGTCGTGCGTACACTTTAACACATTCATCTTGTTATCATCATTTATTTTTTCCTTCTATGGTTTTTACAGACATCCTTCGGTGCTTCTCCAACAAAATCAATGTGGGGAAGCAGTCAGTCGCGGTCAATGTTTGGCAGTCAGACCAACAAATCAACGGCCAACATGAATGGCTTCAAGAAGACTGCACCTAGAGTGAATGGGATCAAGAAGTCTCCGCCTCTGCCTAGCAACCAACCGACGTTGCTCAGCAAGTTTGGGTTTCAGAAAAAGTAAGGAAGCTTTGTACAGTTTTTTTTTTTTTTGCATTTAACAAACATCCATACATATATCCATCCATAAATCCTCACAAACTTTCGCATTCATAATATTTAGTAGAGAATAATGGTAATGTTAAAAAGGTAAACCAAAGACCACCGGTGATATTTCACTTCTTATTATTTAATTATCCTTTATTCATTTATCGTCTTATCTTTTATATTTTTAAATATTTCTTACAAAAAAAAAAAAAAAAACATTTAAAATATAGAAAACAGGTTTCCGCCGGTAACGAGAGTAGGGTCCAAGCTACCGGTGGTTAGGGCTGCAGAGACAGGAACCTCCTCACAATGCGGGCCGTATCGAGGAGTACTGCCTTCTGAATCTGGCTCTTGATCCAACTGCCAAGTGAGAGCTTCGACAGATGTTCGTCGAGGCTCTTGGCCATAAGGCTATTGGCCGTTACGACAATCGGCACAATGATAGCCGAGTCCACATTCCACAAATCGACAACCTCGTGAGCCAAGTCGAGATATTTTATCTGTTTCTCTTTCTCAGCTTTCACGAGGTTTTCGTCATGCGGGATGGTAACATCGACTATCATTGTGCGGCGCGCTGATCAGTCTATTACCACTATGTCAGGCTTATTGGCAACAATAGTCCTGTCAGTAATGATAAGCCGATCCCAGTACTACTTGACATGGTCTTTCTCGAGAACTGGGTCGGGCACATACTTGTACTATGGTACCTCAGATTCCACAAGTATATATTTCAAGGTTATTTAATTTTTTATTACATCAATAACTTTGTTTGTTTTCAGGCCTGTCTTGAAGAGGTGATGATCTGCATAAAAAAGAAGTACAATATAATTATTTAAGTGTTATTTGTTTTAAGTTGAGCATTTGAAATGTGCATTTAATTTATTAGATTATGACGTAATGGTATAGATTGTGTACAATTTTATACAAAAAAATCTTGGGGCCGTCAATATGATGGCATTTATTGTTGACTGTAATTATGTTTATAATTCTTGAGATGTGATATGTAATTAAATACAATTCATATTAAAATAAGTAGTTCTTATTTCTCATTCTGACTGTATTTGGAAACAAACCATGAAAAACATTGCAAACAGTCATCGTGACTGCTACTCGTAAATATAACAAAATGAATTAAAAATTCAAGTTATGACTAGAAAAAAAAATGTAAAAAGTAACCATTTTTATTACACTAAAAATAAAAATGCAAAAAGCCAACGTCACGTGGTGTTCCCAGGCGGTCACCCATCCAAGTACTGACCACGCCCGATGTTGCTTAACTTCGGTGATCGGACGAGAACCGGTGTATTCAACGTAGTATGGACGTTGGCGAATGCGATGCCGGAATTATGTATCTGTATCAAAGTGATGACGTCAGGATAAGCTATCGCCTGCCACTCGCATTTTTTTTAAGTTGAAGGATATATAGTGGAACCAAAATATCTTATTTGATGAAGTAAGTTGTGTTTATATTCCACTGATTTAATATTTGATCCTTTGCTTTTTATCTGTGTAATACTGGTATCCGATTGTTTCGTCACATTTGCTAAGGGTGGTGAGATATCTTTTTAATTGTGTATTTTTTTTTCAAACCCGTTTTCGAATTTTAAATTCACTGTCAGGCAACGCATACCCCTAGCGGCTTCGATCATTAAAGTACTATTGATCGAAGCCTAGCGGCAAGAAATTATGCACAAGACTACAAGAGTTGTTTGTATGAACATCGAAGGAATTTTGAAAATTCATTCCCTGTAGAATATGGGATGATGTTTGTCGACGGAAAATCCAATCGGGCGCTTCTTATGTTTTGTCAAACCGCTTCATGTATAAACAAAAACACCATTAACGAAGCCGGGAGCCATTTGGTCTTTCCGTCATTCCGATCCCTTACAAATACGATTTTAAGATGATAAATAACTTTACATATCTCCTTGATCCCTGTACAATGCATCTTTCAGCACAATGTTTTGAGTGCGTTCCATTGAACAATACGTTAGACAGTGATTTTTCACGCAAAAAAAAGTTGTTTCGCAACCGCCGTGCTTAGTTGACGGCTTTGTGATCGGCCCTTTTGCACCCTGTATTGTGCAAAGGGACCCATGCATGGATTAAGTGAAGGATTATGAGGCAAGAAGGATGATAATAATATGGATGCATGAATGGATCAAATGGATGTAATAGAGATGTAGGCAAGAAGAAGACATGCTGCACCGACCCTAAATCAATAGGGATAAGGGTAAGTAAAGATGATTGTGCCCTTCAAAATCCATGAATTCAAATAAGCTGTTTTAGTGAGAATAGTCTTAAAAACTTAAAACAGCTTATTTACCAGTAAAATTATTCTTCTTCTTCTTCAACCCCTGGCCACCCAATGCTGAGTGTAGGTCTCTTCCAAATCTCTCCACTTTTGGCGGTTATGTATGATGGCTATCCAGTTTCTTCCGGCCACTTTAATGAGATCGTATGTCCACATAGTCCGTTGTCTTCCTACATTCCTCCGTCCCGTCCGTTGTTAAAATAATACAATTATTATGGAAATATAATTATTAAAACAAACATCGCAATTGTCACTTCATTACGATTATAATCACTTCTGTTTCAAAACATTATCAGGTAATTTTCTACAAATAACACACGTTATTATACCGACGTCATGCATGATATTGTACGATAAATGAGGCAATTTTATCAGATTTTAAATGGCGTTATGCTTTCGTAACAAGGGTCTCATACGTTCTTAGGGTAAAGATTAGCGATAATTAGGTGTATGTTTTGCCTCTTGAAAAAAAGGTACTGGTGGAATACAGAACTTCCTAATTTTTTAGAAGGTTATTAACCATCAGGGAGTTGAAAAAAGATAATAAACTGAAAAAGCGTTGTTTTTACTTTTGTTGGTAATTTACAGGTGTTAAGAAAGCAAAAAGCCATCGTCACGCGGTGTTCCCAGGCGGTCACCCATCCAAGTACTGACCACGCCCGATGTTGCTTAACTTCGGTGATCGGACGAGAACCGGTGTATTCAACGTAGTATGGACGTTGGCGATTTGCAATGCGCTTCCGAATACGTCGTCTGACTTCACTTTCTCGAAACCTTAATGATAGCGTAGCAACATCACGAGCGCTATCCAGGCGTTCGTAGAATTGCTACGACGACCACGTAGCAAGACTGCACGACGCTACGCAGCTACTGCGAAAACAAATGTGTACAAACGAGTCCCATTTGGACATAGGTAGCGATCCGACACCCCAAATAACTAACTTAGTTTCAATAGTATAATAATAGCGTAACATACTTTCAATCCTAATCCGAAGGATTCTGAATCCATTGATTCTCACTTATGTATTAAAAAATCATTTTTATAAGCCCTGGGTCCGCTATAAATTATTTTGAGGTCACCACAGAATAGTTGAACAGTCCTGCAACCTTTTAGAATTGAACGGCAAATGAAAAAGACGTCAAAAAAAATCCTCTAGTTACGGGAAGAGTTGTCCAACCGCTTGAAGATATCCCGAAATACTTGATGGGCAGTCGGACCTAAAAACCTAAAACATAATATGATATACATATATTAAGTATTTTTCATCCCACCATCTCGGAAAGAGTATTTTTAATCTTCAATATCTGAGTGGAAAAGCCGTTTTTATTCTCTAGAGGATAAAGTAAATTGAATTTAGAACATTGTGTGCATTAAGTTTGTGAATTAAAAAAAACATTAAACCTATTTACTGCTACCTCTATGGTGCCGAATATATCATACAACTTTTTTTTAATTTGTTAAAAACTCAGACTCGGAACCTTCTTGGTGTTCTTTTTTCAATTTGCTTTGTACGCGGTTCTTTACGCGGCATTTTTTCACGTCATTGTTAATTATACCGTAATATTATTTTGTTATAATTTAAAGATTATTCTGTAATACTTACCTGTCATAATGTAGTAATTAATACCTAAACTGAAATAAAAGTGTACATATCTTGTAATTGTAAACGTTTTTTTTTTTGCATTTAGTCATTTCCTCGCTGAGGTGGAATGAAAAGTTACGTGTTGCACTCGAGTGCAAAGATTTTTCACCTCGTGCTCTTTTGATTCCCTCGCTAACGCTCAGGATTCTAATTTTGAATCCTTCGCTTGCTCGGTCATCAAAATTGAACACGCGGTTAAAAAGCAACTTTGCACTCTTGTATAACAAATAACTATTTTCATCCCACCATCTCGGAAAGAGTATTTTTAATCTTCAATATCTGAGTGGAAAAGCCGTTTTAATTCTCTAGAGGATAAAGTAAATTGAATTTAGAACATCGTGTGCACTAAGTTTGTGAATTTTTTTGCTTTTTTATTTTAATTATTTTTTAATAATTTTAGAATTTTTCTAAAATAGAAGTAGCCTAAGTTACTCCTTATTACATCAGCTATCCGCCAGTGAAAGTTCCATCAAAATCAGTCTAGCCCTTCCAGAGATTAGCCGCAACAAACAGACAGAAAGAAATTGTAAAAATAGTTAATTGTGCAACAAGAGAGCAAAGCCTTTTTTTGCTGCGAGTGCTGATTTTGAATCCTGAGCAAGCGAAGGATTCAACGATTGAATCACGAGCGTAGCGAGTGATTCTAAATTTGAATCCTGAGAGTGGCGAGGGATTCAAAGGCACGAGATGCATAAAACTTTGCTCTCGTGTTACACACATAACTTTTCACTTCAGCAGCGAGAACACTTTAGGAGATCAAATAATAAACAGGAATAGATTGAAATAACTATTTATTGTGAATAAAAATAATTAACATTGTAGGTAGAGGTACTGTTCTCGTCGCTAGTTTCACTCATATTTTAATATTTTTTAACTTATTCAAGTCTTTACGCCAGCCACGAAATTTTATTCCTGCTCTTTTATTTAAGTTATGGCGTGTTCGGAAATAGCACCCATGATATTTCAGTATTCAAAATATATTACGTAACATTATTTGAACTAGAAATAAATATTTACAGGTTAAATATTAGTTTTATTTGCAGTACCTAAATACTTATTTTCGTTTAAATCCAACAATAAGTTAAAAATTCATTAATTACATTAAAAGACATAATTATCATTTTGCAAAATTTCTTTACTTATGTAGTACGAAATTCCGAACGTGTTTGTCTTTGAGGTCGAATTCAAAATAGGAACTTCGAAAGGGCTGGTCTTTGTATCTCTCTCTCTTTCTAATGGCGGGAAAGAGATGAGTGTGAATGTTTCGAATTGTATGATTAACCCAATGCTGAATAAGATATTCGCGGCTTTCTAAAAAAATAATTAAAAAGTTACTTTGTCTCACTCAGTGAGCAAAATCGCATTTTGGTCACTGATTTTAGGCAACAAAACCTACTTGTTTGAGCTACTGAAGTGAAAGAAATATCCAAAATTCTAAGACGTCTTAATTTTAGAACGATCCATATTAACAGACTGGAGTAAAAGACATCACAATATTTTCATCAATGGTTACACAAATTCGCAAAACAATATTACATCAGATCACACTGACCAGCACAAAACTTGGTGTAATATTGATAAGTCTTAACCGATTTCTGATGCCGTACAGTACGGAAATATACATTCAGCATGTGGTAAAAAGCGGTTATTTTAATATTACAAACAGACACTTCAATTTTATTTATTTGTATAGACGTATAGATTACGTACGTAACATAATTATTTTGTCTATGGCGAGCGGGCTGTGAACCGCCTCGCGCCCCCGTTACTCACCTCTTACCTAGATTAACAGAAAATCTTAGAATAAACAGTATGCAACAACCTAGCGAGTTTGATTGACATGTACCACTTCCCGTCCGCATAAGTACTTACCCTCGTATCCAACAAAATAATTATGCAGATTTGAACATAGGTAACCTGTACCTACCTACGCTTACAAAACCTGCCCGTATTTCCTAAACTACACTACGATTCACAAAGCCATGTCACGATAACGCAACCCGAGACACAGTTATCATATTTGTTTTTCAATTTCAAATGTGCAAGCTGAAATAACATGGCTGTGTCATGTCGGATTAAAAAAAAATGGTTGGCTTTGGTTTCGGGGCGAATTTGGACATCGGCTTCGGGTGAATGGGTGATCAATAGAAGTCAAAGCATAGTTAAAAGCACTAAAGTGGATCAGCATTGCCTTCATTTTAGCCGTTCGGGATTCTTTCTTTGAAACTTCCTACTGCAACCGGTTAAAATTAGGTGAGGTTATGCGGAACCGATGCAGTGGTTAAAATAATTGTGAATAGAATATTTTTTATTTGTGTTAAAACATGATACATTATAAATAAACAAATACCTAGGCACACCCACATTTCCCCAGTTTTAAGCCGGCACTATAATATAGGTAGACTGCTTCTTTGGTGTCGTGTTACAAGCCCGACTGCTGAGCCTGAGGTACTGGTTTCGATTCCCGGATTAGGCAAATTAATGTGATTGGATTTTTTCATTAGAAATTTCTCAGTAGCTGCCCCGGATTGTGGATTTGTGTCCGTTTGATGGTACTAGGCTTGGCCCCAATTACATGGAACTAAAACATACTGGTGTGGCTGTGCTATTATGTCGAAACACCTCTGCCTAACCCTTCGGGGATACCAGGCGTGATTTTATGTTTAACTAGCTGTGCCGCGTAACTTTGTCTGCGTCACATTTTCCCCGTTTTTGCAACATTTTTCATTACTGCTCCGCTCCTATTGGTTATAGCGTGATTATATATAGCCTATAGCCTTCCTCGATAAATGGGCTATCTAACACTGAACGTATTTTTCAAATCGAACATGAAGTTCCTGAGATTAGCGCGTTCAAGCAAACTCTTCAGCTTTATTATAGATATATGTAGATATAGATACTTACCTACTTAATACCTACGAAAATTATGTAGGTATTCGGACCAAAACCTAGAAAATTAAAACTTTGTGTATTTCGTGTGACCAATTACATACCTACTACCTAAGGGGTATGATTTTATCAATACCCTAATAAATGCATTTTCATTGACCTAATAAATAATATTTGTGCCCAAAATAGTAGATCTGTCACCTAAATTGAATCATCAAATAATATCAAAACGCTTACGTAAATATTAATTAAGAATTACTTGGAAATAATATCAATCATCAAGTAATTTTATTACGTTTAAAAATAATAAAAGTGTCACGAAAATTGAATCATCAAACAATGTAAAAATGTTTACATAAAAACTCCAAACCACACAGGTCCAAACCAAGGCGTTGTTGACGTAGCCCCGCTAAGCGGGGCTCCTATTTCTGTCTGCAGGGTTTACAGTAACCTAACACGAAGGGGATGTCGGGGTCTTAGTTCGCTCGCTCCGCTCGCTCACTAGACCCCGCCATCCTCTTCGAACCTAACCTGTCCGAGTCGGTGTGCCCAATGTCTCGTATAAAGCATTTCTTCATAGAAATAAGGAACTGATCTATTTATTTGGTGACAGATCTACCATTCCGAGCACAAAGCTATTATTTAAGTAATAAAACTATTATTATAAGTGGATAAGAACGAAGTTTATATTCATCTAATGCACTACAATTTTATTGGTAATCCATCTCTTATTTTACACATGTATCAACATTTATTTGATAATTCATACCTGGGAACACTTTTTGTTTATCTGAGAACGAAAATATTTCGTGGCGATAGATCTATTTACTAGGTGATACAACTTTGATGACAAATATAAATTTTGGTGACAAGAAATATAGTTCCCCTACCTAAGTCCTGCGACTACAAAGGGTTATGATAAATGCGTTCAACGCGTGCGATACCTCTCCTGAGTTTAGCATAACACTAAACTGGCTGCTAAAATGATTTAGTGGCTGTAATTATAGCATGTTCAAAGCTATTATGACTCTTACTACCAACTCGCCTTTTGAGATAGATACTTGCGAAATTGGAATTGACACGCTAATGCTGACGGCAGGGTTGGCCCATGGTTGAGGGATCGACTCTGCGCTGCGTGTCGCGGGTTCGATCTCCGCACGGAACAAATATTTGTTAGGCCTACAGATAGTTGTTCCGGGTCTGTCTGTTTGTGTAAGTCACCCACGATACAGGAGAAATTACTAGTGTAGGCCAAAGCATGTAAAAAAATGCCCGTTTTAACCAGAACTAAGTGACCCCTACGTTATATCCTTTAATAAAAGCTTACTGTTTATGTTACTTGTCGTATTGTTATTGGGATTTTCCATCAGGTTTTCTCAGTCAGTAGGAGCCACTGAATGTGGATTTCTGTCCAGTTGATGGCCAATAGGCTTAAACTTAACTGGCGAAATGTGGGTGAACTTTTATTCGAATAAACGTATAAAAGTATAGGCTGTTAATTTAAACTTTCCTATATCAGTGGAGCTTATAATAAAAAAAAAACTTTCCCAACATTCCTCAGGCCCCGGCTGTAAAAGCCGTTTTTTTCATCGCCAAAAATGTTCGCTGTTCAGAAGTATACATAATAAATCATAATCAGCCTGAAAAGTTGTTCGCGAGTGACTTATTTCTCAATTTCAGCCGATACCAGCTTAGAGCCGTTAATAATTGATAAATTGGGGCGAAAAAATAAACTTGATGGCTGATGGGTAATATGATATAGTCCCTTGAGCGTTGCGTGGTACCAAAAATGTTGGCGCGGCTATCAAGTCGTTTTGAATTATTCACAACTCATTTTAGGCGCGAACTTTGACACATTTTTGACATTTCAATTTTTTAATGCGTTTTCGTGTAAAGTATTCGTTTAGTTTAAGGAAGGGGAGATAATGATCAGTTTGTAGTGCTTTCCTTGTCTGTTTGAAGGTTAATTAATTCGTTAAGGGTACTTTTTGCACCTACGTGTGGTTCTGATACCATGAAGGTCAAGTTTTTATTCGTTCCGAGTTTATCTTGGGACCTTTTTGCTAAATAAGCATGTCATCCAATTGCATAGCAGTAAATATCAGTTAAGAGGATTAGACAAGATCTGATACTGGTTACTAACTATCTTTACAATCACTAGAAATAAGCACAATACAGGAGGAACAAAAACTACACCCTAAAAAAAATATGCTCATTGAATTCGAATCTATGTAACTGCCAAAAAACCTACCAAACCGCATACGCAAAACTATTCCATCAAAACACACACAGCTCAGTAATTTCAATATCGCATCCCCTATTCCTCATGCATAATAAAAACAAAAGGAAGAAAAAGACTCCGTACGTTCTCACCTCGACTCAGAAGTTCTAACATCGTCAAATATCGGGCCGTATTGCCCCGCCTTTCCCCCCTTCAATAAAATAACGCCCGGTTCAATTTCATTTACATATGGTATTGGGGGAGGCCTAAATTAATTTTGCACATGAGATCGTCTTACTTTAGGCACTTTTAAAGCTTATTTCTTGAAACCTTACCCGGTACCCCACGGAGGTAAAATCAGATAAATCAGATTTATTTCCATTGTATGTATGTATTTTGTTCACGTATGTATGGTAGATATTTTTTTGCACTCTAGTGTATGTAGGTGTGTTTTGATAACGGTGTTAGGTAACCCAATATGTTTGATATGCAAGGGTAAAAACAAATATGTAGTTTGTTTTTAAAATATCAGTTAGGTAAATAGTATTGTGAAAAAAACTAGGATAGTTTGCTACGAGCGTATATTTGTTCTTCGATTGGTTTTGTTTGCATTTCGTGATGCATTTACTTTCTGCCTATTAAAAAGTATGTATGTATTCTATACAGGGTGTAACGGAAAGGGTATATACATGCTACAGATCATCAAACTGAACATGTTTCTCCATCGGACAAACATCTTAATAGCGCAAAAAATATCAGGTGCCCCATACATTTGGGTCGAATAGGTATTGAAATTTTGTATGGGGCGGCAGATAATTTTTTAAGTATGTATAAACCCTTTCCGTTACACCCTGTATACCTATGTATGTTCGTTTTACCGAGCAGCCCTTTTCATGCTAGTAGGAAACATTTCCGTCCAAAAAGTCTATCTTAAATTAACGTTCTAAAAACGTAAGTACTTATTTAAAAACGTTCTTATTTAAAAATATGTAATTCGATTAACCACCAACGCCACTCAAAATTGACAATAATTAAAAAAATAAAAACTGTCATTTGAATTTACAAAGTAAAAAGAAAACATCACAATATTAATTACGAAATGTAAAGGATACCGTAACCGTAATTGTTGAATATTTGAGATGGTCACATTATTTAGAGCTTAATGAAACGCCGCACTTGATCACCATTATGGCGCCTCAAAAGAATCGCACAATTTGCTGGAGCAGTAATAAAATATAGACTACTATTCCCTTTTTAATTCTTAAGTAAAAAAGCCAAACGATGTCACGCAAAATAAGACTTAATTTAGCTAAAGTAATGGATATTACCTCTCTCTTGTCGACCTCCATTTTGTAAAATGTGAGATAAAAATTCTTGTATTAAGTAGGGAGTGCCTGGAGCGGCCAATATAATTTTTACTCGTTTAATAATAAGGTTTTAAGGAACATTTTTGGTTGTTAGTTACGATAACATTGGTGTTAGTATGTTTGTGAATTTAAATCTTGATGCCACAGATTTATTCCGCTCCGTATCAGAAGGACAATCTAGTAAAAAGCCCTGTATGCGTTGGTACTTACCTACTGCATAAACCACTTTACCTAGCCTAACGCCAGTTGGTGTCTACTCAATAGAAACCAGTTGGTGTCTACAGGTGTCTAAAAGCTTCTAGGGCCATAACATGAAAAAAATGGCACTTATGAATTGAAACTGAACAAATGTAACACACAGACGCTGCCTAAGAAAAGGCAACTCATATAACATTGTGCGTTTGTAAACAGAAGGAACTATTTAATCATCAAAAGATGCCAGGAAGGCGCACCCCCCCCCCCCCCCCGACCCTTGCTCGAGCCAGCCCGCGAAGTTGAGTCAGTAGTAATAAATCAGCCCCTAAATAATGGAAATCAGATCCAGCCTGTCCCTTTGCTGCCCTCTCTCAGCGACGGCCTAAGCCGAGGCTCGTACCCCACAGGGGGTGCCCTTAGCGCTGTCGCTTAGTTTATAAGCTTTTTGCCTGGCTGGAGGCCTTAAATTCGAGGCATCCACAGGTTTGCCTGGTTAAGCAGTAGCCAGCCTCAGAGGCTGAACTGAGAGATGCCATTCAAAAAAAATAAAAAAACTGGCAGGCGCAGATCCAGCCCTCATAAAAGGGTGTGGTGGTTGTGTGCTGTGCACGGCCTCTCCAGAAATGTCCAAGCGCCATCTACACATTGCATTCCTACTATGAAGACGACCAGTCGTTCACTGTATGGTATATAGTCCGCAAATCTAATTAAAAACGGAAACATTCTTTCCTACCTCAGGAGTGGGCTACCACTCCTCAAAACAATTAACCGTTGTCCTTGGAGTTGTAACATTTTATTCATAGGTACATGTGGGTGACTTTGTGGACTTTGAAGTTGTGATACAATTCAAGAGCGAGCGAAACGAGCTCGAAATGTTTTTACCATTAATACAGATGATACTAATGTGACTTTGTCGACTTATGCATAACAGTTTCAGAATTGATAACGGAATTAAGGATGCAATAGCGAGCGGAGCAAGCTCGAAAAATTTTTTTTGGTTCATACATGTGATTTTTCGTGTTATGCATAAAAGTATGAGTATAACTAAGATTGTAAGAGCAACCGAAGCGAGCTCGAAAATTTTTACAAGCCGCCTCGGGTTGTGGTAAGGTTTTATTTTGACCATTCATACAGATTAGAAGCAACATGGCGGGAGGTTCGAAAATAAATAGTGGTTTGATTAGGTAGTTATTTTATCAATTTGCCACCCAGGGCCATGTCTTGGTCTAAGGGTAAATACCAGTGAGTTGAACATGTTGTTTGTTCATGACAGTTAAAATGCGATGAGCAAACAATTGCACATCTACTCTAAACTAATCGACCGATTTTGATGACCTTTTACATTATAAAAGAAAATCAGATTTACTACAAGCTGGTGAGTATACCTAATTACCTATCTGCGCTTTACGCTAAATAATTTTATTGAAGTGCTTAATCAATAATAAATCAAGTTTACGGTTCTAGTTGATAATGTCATTAATACGCAGGTTCATATTTTTGAGTATTATTTAAAGAGAGCTAGCCTAGGTAAAATTCATTGTGACATTGAGGCAAGCGAACAAAATTTTATCCTGCGTAGAGAAGAAAACGATCTCTCCGCGGTAGCCACGCTGACCTGGCGAGTCGCGTAAGATTAAAAATTGCTAGGTAGGTAAGGTTAAATTAGGGATTAGGTAAGGTTTTTTTATTAAATCATTGCCTAAAACGTATAAGTTTGTTTTCAAATAAAATAAAATCAAAGAAACATCAGATTATCGACTTCAATTAGGGTTGTGGGCATTCCTACCGTGCCCACTGCGGTGGATCCGCGCTTGAAACACGCACACTTCGGATTGGTTGTTTCTTAAGAAGAAGAACCATTTTATTATAGGTTGTTCAAAACTAGTGAAACAAGAGAAGTTTATTAAAATTCTGGTATAGCCTAGTATTCCACAGATTCACCTTCTCATAATATATCTGTATATTGTAAGTTGCCGTAATATTTCATTATTATAAATATGTTTTCTTTCTTTCTTTCTAATATAAGTATTTCGCGGAAAAGTAGGGGAGAATTTCAACACAGCTAACGGGATTAGGAAGGTGAATCCGTATCACCATGTACGACGGATTAAATTTTAATAAAGTTCTGCTTCATTTTGACAGTTTACCAGACAGTTCTGCATCCGAGAATCCTTATTCTTAAGAGAATAACGTAACATTATGCATTGTAATTCCCGAAGGGTTAGTCAAAAGTGTACCTTAAAGTACACTCACGTATGCCAGTTATGTTGAAATCCCATGGTACCTAATAGGGAGCGAGTACTATTGCCGTCAACCGTCCAATCTAAACTCCGTGGCTGCTACTGAGAAATTCTTGATGGAAAAACCAATGGCACGGCACGGTTGCCGCAGTGGTTGACCGGTTGACTGTTGCGCTGCGTGTCGCGGGTTCGATTTTCGTACGCAACAAATATTTGTATGGCCTACAGATAGTTGTTCCGGGTCTGGCTGTTTGTGTATGTGAATTTAAATGTTTGTAAACTCACCCACGATTCAGGAGACATTCCTAGTGTGGGACAAAGAATATAAAAAAAAATACACTTTGCCCGAACCCGGGATTTGAACCCAGGGGCACGTGCTTACCAGTCTCGCGCTTGGGACAACTAGACGAACCAGGGTTAAGGAGCTTAAAAATCATCATATCAGCCCAAATATTGACGTATTTCTGCTGGACATAGGTCGTCATATGCGTCGTTACAACGTTATGTGGTCATTAAGACAATATTCCATTGGTGCAGCTAAGCGCTGGTTGTTTCAGTCTAAGTATGTATTTTTATAAAATCTTTCGTTTTGTCTAGAACTAAATATTCCATTAGGATTATTTATTACAAACAACAAATATATCTAAAATAATAATAAAATACAACAAGTAGTAGTTTTGTACAGGTATCAAAATTACAGGGCGTCAAAAAATTCGTCCATATCGCTGTCAACAGGAAAAGTGCCCAAAACCTGGCCGCTTTGCCACATTGGATGGCAATGCTGATTCTTTAGGCAAAAAAAAAGGCCAGCCCTCTCTCTCTCACGTGAAGGGTCGACCAACCGTTTGGCGATATATCGATATACAAGGTGGGCACTCGGGCCCCATGGCCGTATTGTTTCAACCCCAAACGGCTCAAATACATAATAACCAAATAAGTTATTGTACTTGCGTCGTTTGAGGTTTTCAGCGCCTGCAGCAGCCGCCCCAGCGCAGCTCACCGTGCTGGGAAGATGGGATGGCGCAAGGGTGTCGATGCAAGTCGACTATGTCATTTAACTCGCTAGACCTAGCAGGAATGTCTAATATTCAGGTAGTTTAATCGTAAAGATCAAATATAGATCTTTAGCTAAGTAATATCAGATATAAGTACAATTGGAGAAGTAAGTAACATGTAGAATTGTGTCTGTAACCGGTTTGTTATAGAACATAAAAATATTAGGGGATTTTAGAGGAAAGTATTTTAAGTAAAAAAAAAACACTTTAACTATTCAGATCCCAGCTTTTGACAGATTTAGAAACTAGAATCTTACACCTAGCCAATGTTAACAAGTCTTTCTCACAAGATTGCTATCTTTATAACACCATCAAGCTCAAGAATTTAAATACCCTGTTGAGAATTTCAGTCACTAAATCTCACTTGTCCACCTAAAAAGCATCAAGAGCACTTAATCCCCTAAAGTAGTTTTATAGGTCCTAAACTACTAGCAATGGAGCGCAGTGTACTAGGTATTAAATTAACGGATCGTGTTCGAAACACAGTACTGCGAAACAAATATAGCTGGCTCGTCGTTGACGTGGCTCAAAAGGCTGTCCAACTCAAATGGGACTGGGTAAGACATGTCTGTGCAGGACAAACTGTGGGCCAAAATAGCTGGAAACTGGAGCCTTGACACAGTTAGGAGGGGTCGCAGCAGGCCACGAAGGAGATGGAGTGACGAACTGGACAGGTTCCGTCAGAACTGGAAGAAGGAGGCGCAGGTTCGCGAGAAATGGAAAGAGTGGCCTTTGCCCTGGGTTGGGAAAAAAACCACTTGCAACACTAAGGTTGTAAAATCAACTCCATCTTGCTTGCTTGAAGAGGAATTGAAACTATTCGTCAGCATTTGCCTGACGAATATAATATTGTTCATTAAGAAAAAGCTATTTATTATTCATCTGTCTCCTTTTGCCCCTAAATAAACTGTGTCAGTTAATAAAGATCCGAGAAACTAATAAATAATAATTTATGCAAAGACATTCAAATATATACGAGCGATAGACGGAGAAAATTGTAATCTAATACTTATTATTATGTACTTAATAACAAATTGGTCTGTCTAGCGTCATACCCCGCTTGTCAGATTGCATTCGTGTGTCGAAAACGAAAATGCTCGAGATGAAAATTTTTGTATACAAATATTCCCAATGTCCGCTGTATTTGTAATTATGAAATGCCTTCAGTGTGGTAGGTAGGTATCGAACTCAATCAGAAAGCATCCTTGCTATTTTGTGGATTTTCGTTGAAGTAAGTGAAAGAGCAGAGGTGGCCCAGTGGTGGCAGCCCCGACTTACGAGCAGAAAGCCGTGGGTTTGAACCCAGGCAGGCGCATTACTTTGTGTAATTTATTTCATCACCGCTGCCCTCAAAAACGGTGAAGTAAAACATCGTGAGGAAACCGGCATGTACTAGAACTAAAAATTCGAAGACATGTGATATCTAGCACCCGCGTGGTGGTTTACAGCCCACTCCTTCTCATAGAAAGGAGGCCTGTGTCCCAGCAGTGGGAACATTAAAGGCTGATGATGAAGTGAAAAGGTTTCTATATTGATATTCATACAGAAAAACGAACCTAATCAGAAGAATATTAAAAAAAATATGAAGACTTTATTTTGTTTGCATTTCGAAAGGTGTATAGCGATAATCATACGACACCGCTCGCGGATCTTACATCGCATTAGCTTGTATGACATCCGTTGATCGTACACCGCCTGATTGCGCGGACGAGCGCAACCTCACCGCCTCTCCTCGCGGCGCACTGCCAATTTATGTATGCTTTGCCGCCTTCCGCGCGGACGAGCGGTGTCGTGTGAGAATCACTTTAATATATTGTGATCGAAAGCTAGGGTTAAAAACCTAGGGCAAAGTGCCTTCATAATTATTGTAATCAACTGTTATGTACTGTAGTTTGTAATTTCATTAATTTTGCCGATTCGATTAGCTCGATAGCTAGAGCCCAGAGATTCAACTAGCTAGGGTAAAGCCGGGATAGTTGCCCCACTTTTTGAAAAGGCCTCATTATTTTCAAACTGTGCGTTTTCGACGAAGAATTTTGATGAATGTAATTAGTTTAATCTTTGTACTAGCAATACGACCCGCGTTTGTTGATCTAACAATAACTGATTCTGCCTAAATTGAGTTTTTGCAAAACCATTTTTTTGAGGATAGATGCCTACATATATGGATAGATGCCTCACCATGAAAATGCTAAGGAGGATAGATGCCTGTGATGTAGGTTAGACGCCCTATAGATTAAAATAAGTACAAAAAAAAGTTTTGATATATTTTATTTGCAATCTATTATAGTCTTGGTAGGCATAGATAAAAAATACCTACCTGCACTTTTTAAGCGTCCGCTTACTGAATGTAAGATGTCCGCTTACATTCACCCATGTACTTAACCAATGTCAATTTTGTTTTGTTATTATCAGCAGTTATGCTGATAATTATATAAGTGTTCCGTCCAGAACACTTTCTGGACGGAATTTCAAATTGTCGGGATATTTCATTAATCCCTATGATTTTCTCGTCCATTTTTCCTTATTCCTT
Organism: Cerastis rubricosa; assembly: GCA_949152445.1. Taxonomy (NCBI): domain Eukaryota; kingdom Metazoa; phylum Arthropoda; class Insecta; order Lepidoptera; family Noctuidae; genus Cerastis; species Cerastis rubricosa. Next base: position 5,935,661 of record OX424542.1, on the reverse strand, counting down.
AAAAGCGTCTTGTAAGGCCTCTGTAGTCCACAAAACTACTTGAGGTCGTACTCCTTCGTTTCTTTTATATATTCGTGGCATGGTTCACCTATGATTAGTAGAAACGAATTAAAATACGCATTCAACAAACAACATAATATTTCAAATATATTTTCAACACTATGGCGGTAGAGAGCCCCGAAACACATTAAAAACCATCAGTAGAAATCTAGTGGAGAACGCAATTAGAATTATATCAAAATAAAAATAATAATGTTAAAAATATGCTAACAATTATGAGTTAACATGTGTGTGGGGATAGATGCCCCTAAGGGCACCTATACTGCAAAAAATCGGGGCAACTCTCCTTTTTGCTATGGATAGATGCCTTTTATTTTTTGACTTAATTAAATACGAAAGGGTAATTATTAGTAAGTATATATAAAGTTAACTAACCAATGCATGGACATAATCAAAATAGAACAGAATTAAGTACCACATAAAACGATATGTTACAGTAAATACTTACGTTTGAAACTTTGAAGCATTCGTCGTGTTCTTCGCGGAGATGATCGCACGCACGAGCTAAACACGTCAATCCTATGCGATGTTCTGCGCGCCATTTAGGTCATAGGTGTGGGGCCCAGTCGCTCTATTTTTAGACTATTAACTTTGTATTGCAATTTCGCGAAGTTAGGTTTTTAGAAAATAGGGCACCTATCCAACTGCGGCATCTATCCCGGCTTTACCCTAGAGCTTCCTCAACACATGATTATAAGAAATCCATTATTTTACCCTTCCCATATACAGAATGTCTAAAATTAACCCCACCATTAAATGGTAAATTATCTATACAATTTGTAAATGAATCTGGCGATTAATAAAAAAAATGTTTCCTTTAAGCCATAGACAAGCGTCAGTCAGTTATTTATGGCAGGATTAAAAGCGGGAACGGCCAACCAATATGGCTACCGACGAGCGCTAAGCCGATGATTTAAATACAACCCATCGATTCGCTACAACGGGAAAGGTAATTAATCATATTTTAGCCGCCTTTAGAAATACTAGACGATTAAAAGGACCTATTAATACGTTGTAAAAAGGTGGAGTAAAAAGCTTTGGATGAAAAACGTTTTGTATAGATTTTATCTTGAAACCAAAGAGTTTTTAAATTCTATAGAGGCTATCAGACGAAATGTCATAGAATAAAAGGTGATCCTGTTTCTCAGTGTCTAAAAATAAAATTGTTGTTGGCAAGTTGGTTGTTGTGTTGTTGGCAAGTTTGGTAGGTACCGAGTAAAATGGAGTGAATAGAGTCGCAAGTATAAATCGATACAGAACTTTGAAAGGGATTTTAACGTTGAAATCAGATAATATGTTGCCAAAAAGTACTTACTGTTTATTTACAAAATTATTTTAAGGCTTATAAATAATGGGAGGAGCTCGTGGCTAAATAATAACAGCCATTTGTATCAATCTTTAAGTTAAGCCGCTGTTGCTTAGGTTGGTCTGTGGATGGGTGAACACCCATTATATACCTAGTTTCTTCAGGGCCTTGGAAAGCACGTTAAGCCATTGGTCTCGTCTGTCATTTGTAGTCTTTATAGGTCACTTAAAATACTAAATTGCTGGCACACTAGAAAAAACACATCCATTACCTATTAGGTCAAAATAAAATCACAGAAATCAGTGTTTTTTCGTTGGGATATCTTTAGTTAGACGTACTGAACGCTATGTTAAAATTTGTCCATCTGTTTTAATGGGACCCCTTGAATAAGTATATTGGTTTTTAAATCCCAAAACCAATATATCCAAGGGCTCAAAGAACTTTCATGCACTTTAACTAGTTGATTATTGCAAGTAGATTACTTTTTGGTTCGCGTTCTTCTGTGTATAGTAAGTACATTTAAATGTAACGTAGACTAGAACGTGTCGTGTGTCGGCCTAGTTTCAAGCTGTGTGCATTTCTATACTTGAACGTTCACGTTCGTGATTGTTGTCGCGGATACAATCGACGTACGCAGACAGATAGTGAGGGAAATGTAAAAATAGATTTTCTCATCTCTTACTTTTAGATATTTTGTTGAATTGTCAGTTTCGTTTCGATTTGGAAGCTTTGTTGTAGCATTATCAGCTTATAACGTTCCCACTGCTGGGCCACAGGCTTCCTCTGAGAAAGAGTGGGCGAATGCACCAGCCGAAACCAGTGAAGGATGTCTAAAAAAATGTTTAAATATTGCTACGGCGTAGCTAGCGTGATGACGTCATAAATACAGTGACTGCTACGGCAGCTACGCCGCTGTGACTAGTATTAGATCTCTACGGATGGATTCGGGGAACCGCTATTTTAAGTTGCTGGTTTCATTTCGCTACTGATTTTCCGTTACGAATCTCGTTGTGTTGCGACTTGAGAAGTAAATTAGTACTAGGTAACACAATAAATAAATAATTTATTTATTTTCTCATCGGAAACGTTACAGTGAACTGGGATTATTTAATCTAAGACACAAGGTAAACATTTGTGAGAGACTGGTGCCCGTAATAGGCATACCATACCTGTCTTACGGGTCACCAGGCCCCCATGACTTACAGGTATACAAAATAATTTAGATACCCTTTGGTAAGGCTGGTTGTCAGACTTTCGGGCCACTGACTATCCTGTAAAGACTCGGTTTTTCCACCAAGAATTTTTCAGTAACAGCCTGAAATTTTGATTCGTGCCCGGTTGATGGTAATAGGCTCTCTTTCTGTTAAATGGGTCTTAAACATAACAAGCAAAATGTAATGCATATATGCAATCTCAAATAACCGTTTCCACGCACAATTCAAGTAGGTACTTAAAACGAACAATACCGATTCATATGCACATCGCTTCGTCTGCAATATATTCGATTCATGTTCTGAATCGACTCAAGCTATGGAGCCAAGTTGCATATTGTGAGAACTCAAAGGCCTCTGGATGTCTCAGGGTCCAATATGCTTAACAATGGATCGACGGAGATACTCTGAGAGGGAGTGATTTCGGTGGATGAGCCTCTTCATGCAAAACTATAGTAAGGCTGAATCGAGACATGTGGGAATAATAATATCTCACTTACTGTTGTAAATGCGTCAATTTGTGAGAAAGTGTGGATGGATGTTCGTTACTCGATTTCACGCAAAAACTACAAACGGATTTTGATTAAACTTTACAGGGTTTATACATATAGGGTTAGTGGTAATCAGTGACCGATTCTTAAACACGTGATTATTTATACTCATGATAACAAACAAGAAACATTTGTTTTAATATTCATTCACTTTTATCACAAGCTGATAGGCGAAAGGCGCGCGCGCGCGAATTTCATACGGCTGTTGTATTATTATGATAAAAGTGAGTGAGTATAATAAAAATGTTTCTTTGGGAAAGTTGTTTGTTATAATGAGTATAATCGGGTGCTTAAGTATTGGTCACTAATTACCAGTCACCCTAGAGGTATACATTTGTAAAGAAATGCGGGTGAAACAGCGGGCCGAAGCTAGTTGTAAATAAAAGTAGCACTAGTTTCTTAAAAGATTTTTGCTAAAGTATAGGATATGAGTTTCATAGCGAAAGTTATTTAGTATGATGGTAAGCCTTACGTACGTCCCTGATTGGTGATTGGTGACAAAAGTGCCAACCCGTATAAGTGTATAGGAAGATTACTAAAGTGTTTCAATCTAGTAGAGCGTTGCAATGCGGCCGTATCATCTGTCGTAGCACCCGCTACGCCGTAGCTGGGCGAATATTCATCGCAAGACTGCGTGCGTATGCGCATAGGATTTTCTTTAAAAGCATGGTGTTTTTGGAATCTTGTCGTTCTTGTCCGTGTTTTCGCTAAATTCCCGGTACCCACTTATTCCTCTCTTTTTACAATTTCATATTGGAAACTGTCCTCGATTTTGGTTCTTTTCACAGATCGCCATCCAACCATATCGGGGTTATTTGTTTCTCTAGTGTCTTCCATAGCAGCTGCTTTAATTCCCTGACTCTAAGGCACAGTACTCGACAGTGGGACCAATCTAGGCACATCCTTCTCATAGTACTATTACAGCGTTAACAATACCTACTCATTTTACTTGTGGACGAAACCATTTTGGTAATTTCATTACGAAAGGTTATTTAAGTAAAATATTTAGAATTGGTTGGAATTAAGAATGGGTTCAGTTTGAGACCTGATTTCGTTTTAATTTTGTTTCAAAAATAACCCAAAGTCGGGTAATACAGCTGACTTATGAGTAAAGTAAGGACTAGGGATCCAAATAAAAACTAGGGATCAAACAAAGTTTGCTATCTTATTAGAAAAAAAATATATATTGAATAGAACACACACTGTGTTCTTTACAATCTAAATATAGGTAAGTACATGTACCGTGCCGACTAACTATGGAGTTTATTCTCCATTCGAAACTATTCTTGGGAATGTTCAATTAAAATCAATTCTATTTCTTTTGTTTTAAAGTTTGATGTTCAAAAGTGCCTTTTGATGGCCTAATGACTAGTTATTATACTGCTAATTTATTTAAAAGTGTGTCGTAGTATAAGAAAATGGAGCAATGGGCAATGGAGCGCAGCATAGTCAACGTTAAACTTACTGATCGAATTGGGAACACCATACTGCGGCCCAGACAACAAATTGCTGCATTTGTGCTCATAAAGCAACAAAAATGGGACTGGGCAGGCCATGTCTGACGTATCTGTGGTCCAGTATATCGCAAAACTGGAGTCCTTTTTTTGCGTATTGGAAATCATCAAATGAACCCTCCCGTCCTGGGCGGAGCGGAAGGGAGTGTCAGACTTATACTGACTAAAACTTATCCATGTTCCTTCTTAGCCCTTTGTGTTCCAGGGCCACAGTATATCTCTTTCAAATAGTCCCGCAGCCCCGGCAGGCATCGGCCCTCTCGAACCTCTTCCGATTTTGCTGACATCTCCTTGAAAACTGGAGCCCTGAGACAGCTAGGCGGGGTCGCAGCAGACCGAGGCGAAGATGGCGGAACGCTTTGGACGGCTTCCTCCTTAATTGGCGAGAAGAGGCGCAACATCGAGAAAAGTAGAAGGAATGGGGAGTGGCCTTTGCCCAGGAGTGGGACAGTTCAGGACAACAAAAAAAAAATGTTGTTGCTCTAAGGTCAACCAATATTTTTAAGAGATATATTATGTTGTCCTATAGTGGAGTGGAATAGTAAATATATGTACTAAATTAACGTGATATCTTTAATAGCATGAAAAGTAAATGTTGAATGAATCGTAAAACAAAATGAAAGCATTCAATGACAAATTTCAACAATATATCATTAAAGTTTTAAAATGTAATCTGAAATCACCGTGAACACTTATATTTTAAAACCAATTCAGGACATTTACTGAGTGACATTAATTTAAAACCGTCCAATTTCAGATTTAAGTCTACTGTATATTTTTTGGCTTGAGTCACTTTTATTTAAAACGATGAATTGCTGAAAGTTTTTCTGATACGCTCGCGGTTGACAAATAAAAAAAAACATAAACAAATGGTAGGCTTACTTTTATCATTACTTAAATATGGACTATTTATAATTCATATTTAATGGAAACGGACGACTGCCTCGTTGATCTAGTGGATGCAAGCGCGACTGCTCACTCAGCATGACGTCCTGGGTTCGATTCCCGGGTCCGGTAAAGTGTTATTAGATTTTTTTTCACGCAGGTCATTTGACCTTTTAAGACTTATGTACCTGACTATAATATTATTAGTTTATTGATTTCACTTTAATTTTTGTTTTGTTGACATTATTTGTTTATTTACCTAATATTTTAATGTATATAATAATTTGCACGCCGTAATTTAGACTGTATCCGATTTAATTAATTTATGTACAACATCTTATACCTGTACCTACATTAATAGCAAATAAAGTGCTGATTCTGATTCAGTAATTTCTGGTGTATTCCCAATATCCCCACCAGTGGGGTCAACGGGAAATCAGTAGCAGCCATGGGTCTGGATTTATCCCCGATTGATGGCAATAGGTTCACCCCCTATTACGTGGCACTCAAAATAACTTGCAGAACATGTGTGTAATATTGGGTACCCTCTGCCTACCCTTTAGGAATTATAGGGGTGATGTTATGGTGTATTTAATAGAAACTGTATAATAATGGATGGTTTGATACTAAACAAACGTAAAGAACAAAAAAACCTTTTATCGAGAGCTGGTAGTTGTCGGTTTATTTATCTATATCTTCTATATAAATAAAAATGAATGTTGTTAAGCGCATAACTCAAGAATAGCTTGACCAATTCGGCTAATTTATTTTTTTGTATGTTCCATAAAAACCACGCCAGGATTTAAAATAAAAATTAAAAAAAAACTTTTGACAGAACGAAGCCTATATAAATAAAAATAAATGTTGGTAAGCGCATAACTCAAGGATGGCTGGACCAATTCGGCAAATTTATTTTTTTGTATGTCCACGGAAGACGAATACAAAAAAAAATACGATTTAGCTTTTGACAGAACGAAGTCTGTCTGGGCAGCTAGTAGTAAATAAAACAATCAGCTATGGGTCTCACATAAATTTATTTCTCCATATACATATGTATAATTTTGCGAATCCACTGTGTCCCGAGACGCAGCGCGGGAATTTTTACAAAATAATTGTCGTCTACTAACATTCTACATTACATTCACACGTCCCCGCCAGCCATATTGCGTCCGCCATTTTAATTGCACTAAAATAATTATCATTAAAGCTAGGGCGTTACATAATTGATTTTATTCTTAGCAAAAAAATACCAAACGCTGATTGGCGAGCCGTCACATTTTTTTTTATTCGATACGTGCAAGAAAATTAAGCAATTCATCATTATATCCAGGGCAATGTTGATCGGAGAAAAAAAAATTCAACGCGACCTCTCCGCGTCGAAAATGTTACATATTTTCGAGATCGAGTTAATTAAAAAAGTTCGTAATTGAGTGACGGATCCATTAGGCACATTATATTTCCTCAACTTCATTTTTTATAAGTGTCACATTGGAAATATTTAAGTACTTCGGTCAAGCGACCTTTTTAATATTTAACAACAACTTCCAAGCAACAATACCCAGACTGGCAAGTGAACAATGAAAATTAAAAACATAAAATTACAATTAATCGGCATTCATTTTCAAACACAATTAACAATAAAGAATTTCATGATGAAACTACACTGTAGGAGATACACAAATAAAAATTAAGAACACATACAAATTAGTTTGTAAAATCAGTCTTAACTTACCGAACTTAGGTATCAATGATGATTTTATAAATGACATGCGCGTGTATAAAAACAACCGTTTTGTACTAAATAATGGAATAAACAGCACCTTATTATGGCATAATATACTAAAACAATGAACACAATACCGCGTAACTGTAAAATAGTTTAATTATTTCATTAAAATAGGCACTGGTTTCAATAAAAAAAATATAAACAATATAAAAAAATGGCTGACACAATTTCATTTCAGTCAAGCAATTTTGGTTTTATAACTTGCTTTTACGATTCTTTACTGAAGTAAAGGTAAATAAAATTACTAAGTGGATAGTTACGCGGTATTGTAGTACTCCAGGCTATTCGACATAAAATATTACCTAATGGCAGAATGATACATTACCTAAGCCTAAGAATGCAACACGAAAAACTGTACAAGAGATCGTAATGTGCGTTCGGATACGTTTACAAAATGAATGAGACGACGCTGTCGACGCGGCGAGAAACAAATATACGTATACAAAAATAAGAAAAAATAAAAGGAATGATAGTAAAGTAAAGCCTAAAATCACTGATTATTATATAAAAAGTTTGTTCAATTAACGTAGCCTCTTAATATAAAAGCAGATAGAAAGCTGGTTATGCTCACTAGAGTGTAAATGTTACGAACCTCGCTATACATGATTCATCAACGAGTATTAAATTTTCACTATAACCTCAATTTAACAATTATTCTCATTAACTCTACGTACGTTTCGTATTTTTATTGTATTCAATATTTTTACTTTATTATAGCTAAGTGAAACGATTGGCAGTTACGAATGTCAGCGGCCGACTATCCGACCGAATTCAAACGTACTTAGTTTAACTTTAATTCCTTTAGATATGAGCCACTCTTAAATTGTTCGCATATCTACGTGTAACGTTTGAAAATTGCGTCAACTTTTTTATATTCCCTAAGTTTCATACAAGCTCAAATTTAACTTATACGTAGGTAGGTCGATACAAGTAGGTATATTGTATAAAACGAGTGAAAAACGTAAAAATCTTATACATGTACTATGCAAGGGGATTAGGGTAAAAGATTAAATAACATACTACACTTAAAGATAGCTTAAAATAGTGTCAGAGTCGTGGCAGTCACGTTTGAGTCACTCGAAGTTTCCTTGTCGTCCATTATTTTTCCACGTTTTAATGAGAAGCATAAATTAACGGAAGAATAACGCTTAAGAAAAGAAAATTCTTGACGTTATTTTTATCGCGAAAGAGAAATGTAAAAATTTTTCTCGCCGTTGTTGTTGTTGCTTTTCGAAAATCTTCATGCATTTTATCAGTGTTCATACTTATAACATCGTACCGTACATAGTTTTACGATTCAAATATAATTGAATCGTCATTTCCTTACGTCTATATCATTACCACACCGAAACATATTTATCTAACTACATATAGATATGTCATCGAATCACGATCATCCTCTAAAAGCAAGCAGAGTGATTGTTCAAAGTAATCAAATATGACAAGTAACATTCCAAGTCAAAGAGCTGACTGTACTATTGACTGTTTCATTCGCAAATCAACGAAACTAAAATTTCGGGCCGCGAACATTTTTAACCTAACGTTAGCTTTATAAATCAAAAGTTTAATTTTGTTTACTATTATATTTTACACGGTAAATCGAAATGGTTCAAAAATGAAGGTAAAATCACGGGTAATTTCTAACGTAATGCGAAAATGTTCGTGGCCATGTTAATATCCGTCACGTCAACATGATTGGCTGGTTTAATTGGGCAAGTTTAAAATTAGAACACAAGCGACACAAAATTATGTTTGAAATTACAAATATTTACATAACATTATGCACTACGCACAGGACAGACACATAAAATCACACGACACAGCCGATTCGTCTAAAGTTCTCATATAATATTGCAATAATGAAACGTGTTACCACAATTTACACTACTTAAACATATTTTAACACCCGATATGAAAAATAAACTTCTAATTACAGCTGCAATAACTATTTATACATTTTACAATATTATGTTTGTATATATGTTTGACGATCAGAATTGAATATCATATATCGCATTAAGTTATTATTTAAGTCTCTAAGCGCACTGTTCATTCACTAATGTTACGTTTATATTTGATCGCAAATTATATTTTCACGGCGTAAACATTACACTGATCATTAAATACTTTCTCAAACTCTTTCTCGTAATATAAATGCATCTAGTTATAATTCAACTGTTTATATGGACTTTAACATTTAAACTGTTCCGATTTAGAGACAAAAATAGCACGAACAGCTGCGTAAGATGGACACATAGTCAGTGACGTTAAGATATATCAACAATCTGCAAACATCACATCGTAAACACGTATAAGATTTTACGAGTTCTCATCATGAATATAGAGAAATTTTATACCGTACTCAGTCGTGTTAACATCGTAAATGACTGTGGTATATCGACGTGCACTGAATATGTTTCCAGCTTATATTCTATCATAAGTTAGATAATAGGATAATAATTAATTATATTTATTACCCTTCCGACTCACAATCATGATTTTTAGTGGTCACAATCGTAAAATACATCATAAGTAGCGTTCCTAGGCACTCATACATGTTTTAGCCTCTTATACGAAGTTGAAAATGACAGTCAGGCGATGTCGCGGGTACATCACTACTATAGGGTCACATACAGCGCGGGGACTCTGTCGATAGATATTTATTATCTGTGGCGAAAGCAGAACAAAGAAGTGTCGGACATTTTTATCAGTAATGGCGGGAAACTGTGAAAATGATGACAACTATTTCGAGTATTTATAGTTTTAAGGTGGGGTTGAATTTAGATGTAAGTTCTATGTTATTTAATATTATTATTGTCTTCATTTTATGGCGATGTAGATTAAAGCATGTCTAAGATTTTTTAAACTATAATAGACAAAATAAATTGGTAAATACAATGGAATTTTTTGGACCTGTGTCCATTTAAAACTAAATTTTACGTTAATTCAAACATATATTAAACTTAGCAATCATTTTTAAACAATATGTTTAAAAAGATAGATTCGACGCAACGCAATGGTGGTGGTACCTCCTGATTGGTTGCTAGACATCTTAAGCATAAATTTCATATCAAACGTCAATGTCAAACGACGCCATCTTTATTTACCTGTCATCGAAATACCGTTAAATTTAAAAAAAATGTTTGTATGAATTGTTCCCAATACTTCTTCGTTCGGAGCATATATTAAGCACATACGTCATGACGTTCGCGCGACAGAGTCCCTTGAAACGCGTTTAGACGAGTTTGTCTGATCGTCAGTTAGCGTAGTGGTCGAAAGAGCCGAGGTATTCCAGAGCTGCGCGGTAGCAGAACTCGTACTGATCCTGTAGGAAAATAAATTAATTTAGTACTAAAATCTTTGTACTGCTACAAACACCTAAGGATATAGGAACTGAAAGTACCTACTTAAAAATTAGGACCATTAATTTATAACCAAATTATAGTTAGAAAACAAACCTTTAACAAGGGTCTATCATGCATGATTTAAAACGTAAAGAACTTTTAAATTTTTAGCCTTAATATAAAAGTATTTAAAGATTTCTGAAGAATACACATGGCAACTTTGCCATTTTATTTAGTTTGTTCCTTAGATAAGTTTATCTGAATATTTGAAAATCCGCTCTGAGATCATAATTTTTAGTACTAGGTACTTTAAATCAAAAATGATAAAATACCTCAAAAAACGCTGACGCTGACGCTGACGTAGTAAATTCAGGAGCAACCCTACATTTCGTTTAACTACATAAAATGCATGCAAGCTTCGCTGTCAACACCTCGGTGACCTATTTCTGTCCGCCGAGTCTTACAGCAAGCATAAATCACCCAGTACACAGCGTTGAAGTAAAACACTAATTATGCAATTATAATTATGCTACAATTTATAGCCCTCCTGATTACTGTGGGTACGGTATATAATGGAGCCACTTTACATGTTTGTAGGGCGTTATTAGGGTGTTAGGGAATGTAAGCAACACCAAATCACATGTGCATAGAGGTTTAATACTTTTAAGGCACGAGTTTACTTCGGTATGGGAAAAATCTTGACTTATTATTCAGTTTTCTTTTAAATTATTATATATATTGTGTAAGTATTTTAAAAAAAACAAATTCTGACTAATAGTATGAGGCTCTGACACGTCATAATGCACTTTTTATAAGAACTTAATTTTCCTGTATGTAATAAAGAACAATGGAGAACTTTTATTATGTTCTTAACATTACACTTAGATAGACATTATACATATTAAGCAAGAATTAAAACATAGATCAAATGAATCAATCCGTTAATATTTTTTCCGGAAATTAATAAATGACTGAGAAATAGATTATATTGTGAAACTCGCCTAAAATGTACATATCATAGTATCGGGCGGTATTCTTAGGGATGCCAACGCGCTATCAGTCTATAGACATAAAAATAAGGTTCAAATTCTTCTAAATCATAGCTGGGCGTTGCATGCGAAGCCTGCACAAACTTTGTTTCACGTCTTCGGGATACTAAAGCGCTAGTCATCATCCTATAATGATACAAATAAGGTTCAAATTCCTCTCACATCAGCCTGAGCTATAGTTGGACGTTGCTTGCGAAGCCTGCACAAACTTTCTTTCACGCCTTTGGGATAATTACGAGCTAATAATCAGCTAATAGTGATACAAATAAGGTTCAAATTCGTCGTACCTCAGTCTGAACCATGGCTGGGCGTTGCGTGCGTAGCGTGCGCACAGTCTGGAACACGTCGACGACTCCCTCGTACTGCATACGCTCCAGAACCGTCGATAGTGTGATGAATACGCCAGTGCGGCCAACTCCCGCGCTACACGAACAAAAGAAAAACCGATTTGGCCACTGTTCTTTTAAATTTAATTAGATTAGCTAGCGATACTCCGAAAACGCGTTAAGTATTGGTATCTAAACACGATAAATTAAGAAAAAAATATTTGATATTTTTTGAAGTCAAACGACCGTTGTTAGAGACCGTACGGGTTGAGATAATTTAGTAGATTACAACAAGTGAAAAAAAGGAAATTTAATTCGAGGGTCTAAGTTGAATCCCGAGAATAAGCAAGGAAGGATTCTAAAGTAAAATCCTGAGCGTAGCAAGGGATTCTAGATGCTTTATCGTTGTATGATAAAGTTGATACATTTGCGAAGGTTACAAAAAAATATAAACATTTGTTGATATTTCAAGTAACTCTCCCTCTAAAGTAATTGTGGTTGTTCCCCAATAATGATTTTTCTTGTTTAAACTTGTTTAGACATTCATCACGTCTACGGAGTTCCGCTCACCATCTTGCCTAGCCTTTTCCCAACTATGTTATGGGTCGGCTTTCAGTCTAACTGGATGCAGCTGAATACCAGTATTTTACATGGAGCGACTCCCTATCTGACCTCCACAACACAGTAACTGGGTAATACGATACCCCTTGACACAGTAACTGGGTAATACGATACCCCTTGGTATTTATTATTTATTCATATAACAATTCGCATTGTGTTCGAATTATGTAGTACATTAATTAATTACAGCTTGCATATCTGACCTCCACAACCCAGTTAGTACTGGGTAACACGGTACCCTTATGAACACTGGCTGTCTGCGGGGTTCGGCTAGTTACTTAAATTTGACCCAGTAGTTTTGACAGCGGTGAAATAATTAGAAGGTACTTTTTCACAATATTATTTCGAAAATTACCTGCAATGTACAGTGATAGGTCCATCTTGTCCGAACTGCTCTTTAGTCTTGTGCACTTGTCCAAGGAAGTCAATGAAGCCTTCGCCACTCTTCGGCACTCCCTGTTCCGGCCAATCAGTGAACTGGAATTGGCGTACCGTCCTCGATGATCCGTCGCGGGCGTCCGTTACCTGCGTAAGTTTGAATTTAATATATACACACACAGAGACACACACACACACACACACATCACGCCTGTAATCCTCGAAGGGTTAGGCAGTAGTGTAACTAATAGTACACACATTGCGCCAGTTAAATTTAAGACCCATGTGGGGGCGACGCTATTTCCATCAATTGAGCTCATGTCTAAGACTCCGTGGCTGCTACTGAGAAAATCCTGATGGAATAAACTAATAATTTGCCCGATCAGGAATCGAACCCAGGAATGCTCAGCAGTCGCGCACTCTTTTGCGTTAGGCTAAAGTTATCTTATGAATTCGGAAAACAATTAAAATTTTTGACAAATCTTTCTCTCGAATGTATAATTTTGAATACACAAAATAACTTTATTAGGCTAACAATATATGGCGAAGGACCGATGTATTTTAGACAATTTTTGTTCTAAGGCAAATAGTATGTCTTTGAGAACATTTTTATCCTATTTTGCCGAAGCAGATCCAATGACTTCGACACTAAGTCCACGATGTTCAAAAGTTTGAACATCGTGGACTAACAAAGTAACAAGGTATTGGAAAACTGGAAGTTAGATCAATAAAGTTTTATCAGTTATTCAAGAATTTCAATTTGTTTGTGAGGAGACGTACCTTGAATTCCCTCAAGATGTACTGTGGCATGTTGTACTCCGCGATCGGGTCGACAACGAAGCATTGGTAGCGAACAGAACGGTCTGATGGCCAGTATTGGTGGCATTTTTCCTAGAAAACACAAGTGTTAAAGTAAAAGTTGAATAACCTACAGCCACTATCAATAACACTCGTAACGGGATATTCACCATGATTATTATTTGTTCTGTGTATAAAATCAAAAAGTGCCGTAAAAAGTTCGCGAGTGGACACAGTGAGTTTCGTGTGTCGGGAACAGAATCGAGTTGTGAGTTACAGTGGTAGTGGTACGGAGCGCAAAAAACGAACAAGAAAGAAGGTAGACCGATGTTTCTGCTCATAAACACCCAGCCGCAATAACTTCAGTTTATCCGTGATCATGGCGTTTGCAACAGCGCAGCCGCCCGAAATATCGATCGTTATTGATAGTGTTAGTGACTATTTCAGTTTAAAAACTTATAACCTACAGCCAGTTATACAACCTGTTTTTTTTATATCCCATAACTCTAGGATATGATTGAGACCATATCAAAGAATCAACTGACATACGAATTATGTTTCAATCATACTTTTTTTTTTGTTTTTTCGCATTTTCTTAGCTTCAAATAAGAATTATTGGCTTGAATAAAAAGAATTACTCATATTTATCAATGAAACTACTACTATTTTACTACACTACTGCGAAGTTTGGCAACCTCGCAAAAGTAAAGATTCGTTATAGTGGTGCCAATTTTTTTGACCTAATTTAATTATGATTGATGATATCTCCGAAACTATGCATTTTTTGACCACCTATTCTAGGAGTTTTAGTATTATTTTTACCTACAGAATATAACCCTAGAGTTATGGGATAGAAAAAAACAGGTTGTATATCCCCTGATAGTAGCAAAGCAATTATTAAAACACACTCACAAAGCTTTTATTTCATTTAGATCCTTACAGGCACATTTGAAGGTCAAAAACAAAACGATGAAGCTACAGTCCCATTAACAAAGCATAATAACAGTAATAACTTCTGAAAGTATAGTAGTTGCCCTTACCATAGTGTAGATCTTTATGGAAAAGAATGGGCAAGAAACTCCATGTACACTCTTTTAAATCAAATTATTTTGGTTACAAGATCGAGGTTACGTTATTCATGTTGAGACTTGAGATTATACAAATACCTATGCTAGAACGATGTGGAAACACGTGCAGAGAAAGAGGGTAATAGTAATAATGTTCCCACTGCTGGGACACAGGCCTCCTCTCTGTGAGAGGGAGTGGGCTGTAATCCACCACGCGGGCCCAGTGCGGGTTGGTAGATGTCACATGTCTTCGAATTTTTAGTTCTACATGGCCGGTTTCCTCACGATGTTTTCCTTTACTGTTTTGAGTGCAGCGGTGATGAAATAAATTAACCAGAGTAATGCGCCTGCCTGGGTTCAAGCCCACGGTTTACTGCGCGTAAGTCAGGGCTGCCACCACTGGGCCACCGCTGCTCTCAAATCGAGAATACTATTGAAACGAAATTATTTTTTATTTTAATTTTGAGACTTTTTAGTGGTAGGTAAGCCAACAGCATTATTATTGCAAGGTTTGTTTGCTTTTGACTTTAAGGGTGATGTGTGATCAACAGAAATCGGAAGAGGTATAGTATATTTACCTAAAGTTCGAGAAAGGAAGTACCATAGAGATGAAACCCCGTCCAAAAAAATTTCCAAAATCATAAAATTGGAAAAAAAAACAAATCCTGGGATTTATGAAATTGCAATTTACTTATTGCCCTTCCGTACTAAAAATATTAAATTAAAGAGCTTTGTTTTACATACAAAATTAATTCTTGAAAGTTCTCCTGTTATATCGTAATTAAAAGGATCTCAAAGGTTAAGGAATAAGTTACAATTTATCTGATATCCACAAACAAGCCAACTTAGTTTTAATTTACCTATTGATACCAAAACATTTGAATCTGATACAATTTTAGAACAGAATTCTAAAAATAGAAATAAGATTATTCAAATCAATAATTAGTAATTATACTCAAAGTCCACTTCATGTTTTTATAATCCCGGGGTTTAATTTTCATGTTTATGATTCCGGGATTTTAGACGAGGTATTAACTCTATGTTGCTTCCTTCCTCAAACTATAGGTAAATATATTCTACCAATTGCGATCTCTAGTGATCAGAAATAAAATAACTGTGTAACGATTGCATAATAATTCAAAAAACGATAAATATTTTACTTACTCGGCCCATCTCCTTCAATTTGGTTAACATAACAATGATTGTAGAGTTGTGTTCCCAAAGCATTCGCCAGAAATCGTCAGTAGTATCTGGCAGAGGGCCCTGCGTGGCAATATAGGCTGCTCTGTATCTGTAGCCATCGACAAACGACGCGTTGATATAGTCGGACCCATCGCGAGGAGTCAGGCAAACCCGGGTCGACTCATACGGCAAGATATGCACCAGTCTGTTCTTATGCTTATTGCAAGGCAAGCTAGCAGACACAAACCGACTAGAATCAGCTTTCATGTTAGCCAATTTCTTAAATTCCAATTCCATTCCAGTGATATTTTCAATAGGATCTACGCGCATTAGCTTCTGGATGTGAGCGTGTAAGTTGCGAGCAGGAACCTCCGTGTCGCCGCAGATCACGGCTTCGAGTAAAGCGTCATGAATGAATATGTATTGGTCTTCAGTCTGCACCATGTAGTTGCGCTGAGCTCGCAAACAGGTCACGTGGCCATAGATGTCAACAGTGCGCTCATGACGAGCTCTTTCAAGCATTGAGTCGATAACGATAAAGCATCCGGTGCGACCAACGCCAGCAGAGCAATGGACAACTAATGGACCAGCATCAGGCGGGTTCAACGCCCTCACACGTCGCAAGAATTGAAGGAAAGGCGCAGGATGGTCAGGAACCCCATGGTCAGGCCACGCAGTAAACTGCAGTTGCTTAATCTCTCGACGCTCGCTACTATTCCCATTCCGTTCCACTTGGAAGGTTCGGATGCAATAGGTAGCGAGTTCTTGAACTTCTGCAATCGTAACTGTCATCATGCCATACGTCTCCGTCCCCCTGCTGGGCCAGTATTGGTCACATTTGATTCTTGTTCGCTCTTCTAGTTTAGTCATCATTACGATTGTAGAAGTTCGGAGTTCCCAACACATCCTCCAGAAATCTGCTAATGTTTCTTGAAGAGGTCCTTGGGTAGCTACGTAAGCGTTGTGTTTTCGATAGCCATCGCAATAGTTGGCGTTGATGTAGTCACTTCCGAGTATTCCGTCAATAGGCTGGAGGATAACACGACTGTGATCATAGGCAATGACATTAGCGTAGCGGTTTTTCGGTTTGTTCACTTCCATATTCGAGTGGTCCCACGTAAACTGTTGGCCAGGTTCAATACTTTCATACTCTTGCGAGAATTTGAGGTTGTCGTTGGTTTTAAGTCTTTCTATATGTTCCGAGAGCTCCAAAATAGGAATAGGAGGATGGGAAATCATAGCCGGAGTTTGGAAGTTCAATCGTCTCATTTCTACTGGATCAGACGGCGCTCCGAAACCAACATCTGCAGACATTAACGGTCTCGTCACCGCGGCCTGGTCAGGAGCCTTGCAGGGTTGACGTCTTCTCTTAAATATGAACAAAACTACCAAACATAGAGAGAGCATCAGGGCAGCAATAATTGGCCCAATAACCCACACCATGCCAGCTTCTTTCCTATTCTCTTCTATTCTGATTTCCGGATCTCCGTGTATGTCTTTAGGATCAGGTCTACTTGGTTCTTCCCCGGGTGGTGCTTCACGCATATCTAGCGACAAATATTCAGAAAATGGACTGGACGTATAAAGATGCTTTTGAGGAGTATCTACAACCGCACGGACGAACACTCGATATCTTTTGCTAGGATTCAATTTTCTGTTCAAGAAACCTTCATACATTTCATCATTCCCGAGATGGAACGTATATAAAATATTTCGTTGTAAGAATTTGGCAGCAATGTATGGTGCGTTTTCATCGTCCGTTCGAACGTTATTTTTAATTAAATCGTCTGTTAGGAACTGATCCGGATTCTTATGATTATGAGCTTTATCATCAGGCACTACAACTAGATAATAATGCGATATGGGTCCATATTCTTCGGAGGCTTGAGGTAGTATGACGAGTATTTCGTTTTCAACGACGCCATAGAAGTCTGGCTTCACCATTGGTTTAGGCGCTGCCATCTGCGTGGTCACAGTAATCTTCGTTGGCGGTCGGTACGAATCGTCATTAGGTATGGCACTTACATTTACATTATACGTTGTGAAAGGAGACAGATCATTTATCGAATACGACGTTCTATCATGCTTCACAATGATTTCCCTTCTTGGTATTTCTTGCGTTTGCGTCATACCAAGAGAATCAACAAATTCTTTAATTGCATTGTAGGAAATCTTATAGCTAACGGGGTTTAAGCGTAACGGAGGCGACCATGACAACGTCATGGAATGAGTGGACACATCTTGAGCCCTAAGATGTAAAGGCACTTCTTCTGGCTTGACTTTCACAGTAACCTTTTCTGATAACCTTCCAAGACCATCTGCCGTCCTTGCAGCAACAGCGATAGCATATTCTGCGAACTTTTCCAAATTATCCAAGTCAGCAGAGTGCGTCACGTGCACACTCTTTTGCTGCCATTCATCTAGATCCTCGACCGGCGTCATTGTGTAGAATATGACGTAACCGATGATCTTCTTTCTCGAACGGAACGTTTCCCACCAAACTTCTACACTTGATTCTGATGTCGCGACGGCTTTAACTGACATGGGCGCTCTACCAATGTCCCTTTCAGTATGAGCCGTCATGTCTTTGCTGAACGGTCCAGCACCTTGATCAGTGTACGCTCTAACTTTGAACACATAGTGTGCGTCTTCTTCTAAACCAGTAAAAACTGCTTTAGTTACTTCTGTAGTCTTCTCGGCAACAGAAGCTTGATCTCCTCTCTTGAAAAACTGAACATCGTATTTCTTGATCTGGCCACTTCGGTCAGCGCGGATTGGAGGCTCCCAAGTTATACTGATTATGTCTGGCGTTTGGAAGTGGTATGTGACATTCGTCGGAGGCCCTTTTGGTGCACCTTCGGGTGTGAGCCAATATTTGATTGTCTCTTGACCTATTCCGATATGGTTTTTACCTGCTACTCTATATTCATACTGGACGCCTCTTTCTAAATCAGTTATTTTATACGAATGCACTTTGGTGCCAGGGAAATTGATTTCCTCGAGAGGTTGATCTTTTATACCATATTTGAGTCTGTATCCCAGTAAATCACCGTATGTCTGGGATGGTTTGCTCCATTCTAATTCTATTGAAACGATGGGCTCTCTTTCCAAAACCCTGCAAAGAAAATAGCGGTTCGTTATTGCTGTTCGAAATGTCGTCAAAAAGTAATATGATTCGATAAATAATTGTGACTCACTTCAGGTTGACGGTGGGCCTGTTTGGCACTCCGCCAGGCGTCTTCACCGACACCGGCGCACTTCGGTCCCCGTCTCCCTTCCTCGTGAGAGCCGCCACTTGCACGTTGTACCGCGTATCCGGTTGGAGCCCCGTTATGTTCAATTCGAGAACCGTATCGTCCATAACGTTGAACCGCATCGGGTCGTTAAGAAGTCCCTTGCCCTATTGAAATAATATTCCGTTTTAATATTTTGCGCTACGAAATCCAATATTTTTCACTAGAGTAGGGGTTTCATACATACCTCGTCTCGTACTTCTTGCACATGAACATGGTAACCTCTAATGATTCCGTTCTTCTCCTTCTCTTGCGGCGGCTTCCACGTCACGTGGATGGTCGTCGAGTTGATCGACCCGACCTTCACGTCTTGGGGCTCTCCGGGTACTGTGAGCACACAACACGTATGTGAGACATCCGAACCGTACCTGTTTTCATTTCGACCTAAACTGCCCTATCAGCATCTACGGGAGCGTGCTAAAAAACTACCTAAAGCGACTCTGAAGGGCCTAAAAATGGAATTAAGCATCGGCGTCAAAGGCTTGTCAGTTAAGCGCTGCGATTGGTCATTAATCGTAGTTTTATAGTGCGGTCGGTAATCCCCGTCGGTGATGCTGATAGAGCACTTCGCGGTCGCGGCGAGTGTCTACACACGCCTGTCAGCATCTCGATCGGGCATTTGAATACCAACACACACTGAGACATAATCATTTACGCCCTTTCACATCACCATAACCAATTAAAATCCATTACCTTCCAATCCACATCGTAAAGAACAACTAAAATCGTCAAGCTTTTACAAAGAGTCAACATTTAGTAAGTAATTCATCTATTAGTTTCCAAAGCAGCATTTCTATAACTAAAATCCTTAATTCACACACTGCAAGGGATCATGCTCCGGGACGTCAAGACTTGTGGGAATAAATTCAAAATTAAATCACAGAAAAAGGTACACACCAAGTCATCAAAATGTCGTCTACGAAGACATGCTTTCAGAGGTTACCGCTTGCAGTTTGTTTCAAAGTGGTCGTTAGATTAAGGAGCTAGGAAGATTATCTACACAAAGCTTTAAGGCACAAGCACAAACGCACATCGAAACAAGCACTATAGTAATTGGTACTCACTCCTTATAGCTGTACGGGGTTACCAGCGGCCCATACAAAGTCAGTGACGAGAGAAAAAAGAGAAAAACGCATTCAAATACATTTAAGACAAATTGTGCGAACATTGCAGGGCGAACGGAACTACTAAGTGAGAGATTACGAGTAGAACGCTTGTCGGCGAAATGGGGGGCACTCTTATTTTATTTCCTCGTGTTTTCTGAGCTCTTTAGGAGGCGCATTCGGTTTACGCCGCTTGGGACGGTCTAGGTTCGCGTGCATTGCCTTTTTCTGTTCGCCGCGCGGAACAAACGGGAATGAGAATTTTTATTTCTTGAATAGAGTGAAAATGTGTGGAGTTTGTTTGTCACGAAGGATCTTTTTCGTGCAACTGAGCTTACATGAGCGTTTAACGTCGTTCAAAAAATGTTGAAGTGGGACAGAAAAAGGCAAGTGCACACGTCAGTAACCGCTCGTCGTCCGTCGGTGCAGAGAAGTCACTCACACGCACATGTATTGATTAACGCGAGGCGCCAGTCTATGTGTGTGTGTGCTTCTATGTGTTCTGTCAATGTGCGCCTTCGTACCTTCTGTGTGTGTGATGCCTCGAACCTCGTGTATCCTCTGTGATGTTTGTGACAGTGTCAGAGTGTCCTTTGGCTGTGCTCTTCAATAACTCGTCTGTGTTTGATATAATTCGGCCTTGTACTTTACAGGAGTGATTGATGACTGGTATATCACGCAGCGTTCTTTGAGTTGAGCCCCACCCGTTCGTTGTTTACAGCACTAGCGAACGTTAGGCATAATAGTATTCTGTTTATGTCACAATATCTAGTGTGCATGCACGACGAAAGTCTGATAGAGTATACAGAAGAAAGAAGAGAGGCGAGAGTGAAACTGCTACTGCCAAGAAGAGGTAGCACAAGAGCAAGTGAGATAGACAGAGATAGAAATAGGAAGAGAGTAGCGCGTAGTCTAGTAACCGAGCTGAGCAGTCGGGGAGTACAGGCGAGGAGTGTCGCGGACCTATCCCTGGGATCCGTCACTAGAGTAGCCAATAGGTGTACAGTTGTACAAGATAGGAATTTAGACGGAGGATCCGGGGGACGCGGCTTCGACCCGCAGCCTTCCCGCTAATAGTAGATAGTAGTCAGGACAGTACAGTGAGTAAAGAAGTAGTAATTGTGAGTAGTTCAGTAGCATGCGCGCGTGTCGTGTGGGGACGGTATTGGTATTCAAATGCGGCGCTCGGGCCGTGGTGCGTGTTGAGCGGTCCGTATAGCCGGGTGCTCGCTCGGCTCGCTCGCCGCGCTCCGCGTTAAGCGCCGATGGTCAGCGACCCATCAGCACTTACAGTGAAGTGCAGCGCGTTACGGCGTGAGCTGAGCACGCGGCTATACAAGTGTGACGCACTCGCTCTCTCACCTCGTGTCGTCGCTAGTGGTGCTGAGTGATTCCTAAAAGTGCAGTATTTACCTCACGCAATCATCGTCAAACCGTAACCAATTGCGTGCAGCAAAACGTGAAACCTATCTGGTGCCCAGTGAAAACTTAATTGAACGAAAAACGGTGCGGTGTCGGTAAAGAAAGCATGCAAAATTGTGTTCATTGCTAAATACTCAACAACTGTGCGCCAAAATCAATAATATAACGGTGCCGTCGACACTATACCAGGTGCATTATAAACTTTGCATTTCAGTGAGTGCCATCTTATCGTGTGATGACGAGCCATGTGACGCGTCATCAAAAGAAATCATTACATGTGACAAGTGAGTGGAAATGTCAACTCTATGTCGCTGAACACAGCGACTGTTATACAGTGAAACCAAAATGATCATCTGTGACATGATTATAGATATAAATGGAAATATTATCGGCAATCATATTGTTACTTTTTACGAGAACTGAACCTCCTTGTTTAGAATCCTGCTATGTGCTCACAAAAAAGGAACAAAAGAAAAAATGACATTAGTATTTTTGGTAGTATTTGTAGCGCAACGAGTTTGCTAATGTGATCATGAACTATTCCTTTATGGTATTAATGGTTTATTTGTTTAGCCCACCACCAATGTAAGACCAATAATAAACATTTGCACAAAGTTATGTTCACTCACAGTCAAAATGGAACTGCTGTCTTTGGTTATAATTTAAAATCGTTAATACATACAAGCAGCTCGATTTTAACAGTAGTTTACTTATATTTTACGATAAAATCATTCATAAATGGCTTTTAAAAAGATTAATCTGTAATACATTAAAACAGTTCCTTTAAATGAATAATTTTATACACCACTTTATACCAACTTTGAAGAATCCCATGGTTTTGTTAATAAATATAGATCATGTATCATTAGAAATCATTTTCATCGAATATCATATTGTAAGGGAAAGATTATTAGTTGTAATAACAGAGGACATAATAATAAACAAATGTACATTACAACACATTGAAATATTCATAGCTAATTCAAAAATGTTTTAAAAGTAAATGAACTGCCAAAACTCCTCTGATATTACATAGCCAAAGAACTTTGTTAATTTGAAAGATAATTAAATTATTCATCAATTATTAGCAATTAATTCTTTGGCCCGGCATCGCTCAATTTTATGATTTTATGTTTATTAACGCTCCCCTCAGATTATATTAAAAAGTTCATTTGTCAAGAGTTTTTTGTTCGGGTATTCTTTGGCTTCGCTTCGGGAGAGTTAGATACGTCACAAGATTGAGCGGGTATGGAACAGTAGGAAGGTTAGTGTATGTCCAATGATGTCAGTGACACGTACCGTCTTCATGCGTGCGCACGGTGACGGGGTAGGAGGCGGGACCGTCACCCACGCTGGTCCCCGCGAGGACCCAGATCCGGTACTCGGTCCAGCGCCGCAACTCGTCCAGTACAAAAGTCGTCTGGTTCAGTTTGACGACCGTCGCCTCAGAATCCCCCCTCCCAGACTCCACACAAAGCAGCTTGTAGTAAGCGATCCGTCCGTTGGCGCGCTCCGCCGGGGGCGGCTGCCACGACACGCGCACGGCAGTAGGGGACACTGCCACCGCCGTCACATTCATCGGGGGTGCTCCAGGAACTAAACAAGCTCATCGGTAAGAACCGGTCGGCACAGATCCGGGGATCCGTGCCAACACCTGCAACTGAAATGACGCGCGAGCCACGCCGCGCGCCGCGTTATACCCAACACACAGCCGACCTAACCGACGCAATCACTGAATGCGATTGAAACAAAAAATAAAATGTGCCCAAAATCAAAATAAAAAAAACGACATCAGTCGTCAAAATAAACGAGCATGCACTTTTTGTTAGTGTGGTGTGATTGTAGGATCCGCTCGCCCATACATCTCTAAGTCTCATCAGTCACACTTTCCCCTGTTGGAAGAAAATTGTGATGATTATGTTCTAGCTTACGACGCGGAGAACACTATGTTTTATCCCAGTGATAGATGGCGCGGCAATCGGCAGATCGAGGCAATGTGATTGATGGAGCCCGATGAACTTAATGAGATGAGCCAACATTTCCAAATGTCGTCCGCGTCGTCGGCGTTTGAATAAAAAATGTCATTCGAGGCGTTAACCTCGTAGTTAAAAGTCTGACCTACGAACAACATAAAGCTACTACTAAGGTACCGTGTACGCTTTCAATTAAGCAAATAGTGAACAAGTTCGACAGTTCCGTCGAGTCGCGCAATCAAGTTACGGCGTACACTTTACCGTTTCGACAAATTTACGATTACAAAACACATATTGTGATATAAAACTTGGTGCTTGTGCTGAATTACTGGCAGCGTGCCGGGCAGGTGCTCTTATGTGAAATATTACATTAGGAGTTACCTGGTACACCCACAATAGGTTCACTCTCTCATATTCTCAAGCGATGATTGGGAAAGAGCCACTTTGTGAATTGCACAAATAACAAAACGTTTGTGAATTCTTTACACACAACAACAGTTGGAAGCGTTTTCCATAAATTGTTTTGGTAAGCGAACTTTTATTGTGGAAAGCGAGTAAAAAGTATGTTCGAGTAACTTATTCCATATTGAAAGAATTGGGGATCTGTTTGTTTCGAAGTGGGATCCGTCTGGTCCTTTTGGGGGTGTAGTGGTTCGTTCCCCCTCATCCTATCTACCACTCACTCTTCACGAGACGTCACTCCAAGTGTGCGGTGTGTGACATACCGTATTGCTTGGTCCGCACGGCGATAGGGGGCGTGGTGGCGCCCTCCCCGCGCTGTGAGCGCGCCGCCAGCCAGATGTAGTACAACGTGTTGGGGTACAGCCCGTTCAGTGTGTACGTCTCTGTTATTGGTATCCGCCTGGGAGAAGTTTATGGTGGATAAAGTATATTTCTATATGAAACTGACTTTTGTCAAATACCAAAATTAAAAAAAGAATGAATGACACATGGCGAAAAATCGAAAGTTAAGCTAGTAATATTTTTTATCTAATTTTCCGTGTTGGCAACACAGGATTTTTTGACGTTGTGTCTCATCCTCAAAATAATTCAGAAAGACTACCCGAAGAAACCCTTTCATAAGGAGAATGTTGAAAACCCTAAGTTCGCCCCTGTAAATAAGACGGGCGGACTTAAGCTCAAGGCATTTATGATGCATAAAATATATGAAATGAACAAATTGAGAGCAAGCTCCATAAGACTGTTTCGACAAAAATTGCCAGAAATATGATCGTGGACCAACTCTCGCAAAACGTAATTCATCAACCACTCCTTACTTCCGATGGTGTTCCTTGGCATACGTGTCGTTCCAGTACAGTTCGTACGAGACTATGTTGTCTCCGGCGTGAGCTGGTCTTCTCCATGAGAGGGTCACTGATGTCTCTCCGGCTTCCACTGCTAGCAGGTTTGAGGGTTGGGACGGGACTCCTGGTAACAGATCAAAGAGTTAGAATCATCATCATCTGCCTACCCTTTTCCCGACTATGTTGGAGTTGGCAGCCAGTCTAACCGGATGGAGCGACTGCCTATCTGACGTCCAAAACCCAGGGAAATATAATGAATGGCATGGAAATAAGCGGTGAAATACCAACGTACTGTCAGATCTTATTACGAATAATTTACTTAGATTCTTGGTCACAATGGATTGTATAGCTTTCTATGGTGGAAAATCAACATACCAAAGTTTCTGGGTTTTTTTAAGATAATTGAGAGGTTACAGATAACTATGACGATTGCACAGATATATTCGGTATTATTTCATACGTTGTGCTGTAAAAGAGTGATGAATATGAAAGTTGATGGATGAAGCGGGAGAGGAAGACCAAGTAAACGATGGATGGATAGTGTGAGGGATGATATAAACGGAAAAGGTGTAAGTGATAGCGATGACAGGTGAGAATGGATGAAAAAAACGTGTTGCGCCGACCCCAAGTAATGTGTGATAAGCGCAGGAAATTTCAAAAAGGATTTGGTAACATATTTTTTAATCAGACAATGTGTCAGGTTTCCAAAAAGTGCGTTGATATTTACCTTCCCAAATCTTCAGTACAAAACTATTATAGCTGCAGCTTATTAGTCAAGTGACACATTTAGCTACCACTTTTTTTTTCACAAAATGAAAACGAAATAGTCACGCATTAGGTGCCAGAAGACGGCTGTCGTCGCCGAGGGAGGCCTAAAAAATGCTGGCGAGACGACATAGAGGCGTTTCTGAGAGATTGTCCGGAGAATACCGCAAGGAGAGAAGAGGGGAAGGCTATGGGGGAGGTCTTTGCCCGTCAGTGGGACAATATCATCATCATCATCATCATTTCAGCCCAAAAGACGTCCACTGCTGGACATAGGCCTCCCCCAAGTCACATTGATATTTTGGGGGGTTTTGCCATAATCGCCACGCTTGGCAGGCGGGTTGGCGATCGCAGTACGGTTGTTACAAAAAGCACAGAGAACGCTGCTGCCCATTCTCTGGCAAGTCCCTTAGTCGCCTCTTACGACACCCACGGGAAGATATGGGATGGTGCTATTCTTTACGTCCGACACCATACAGAGCAACAATATAGGCTTAAGAAAAAACACAAACAATAAATAAGCCAACATACCTTGCTGCGTCTTCACCTGTACGGGCGCCGAGATAGGACCCGGTCCTACAGAGGTGAACGCCTGCACGCGAATAGTGTACACAGTGTGAGGGGTCAGCTCGCTGATCGTGGTCAGATGACTGTTGTCCATCTGTAACAGAGGGTAGGTTGTAATTTTGCAGTTTATGGTTAGAGCGCCAGATTAGGCCGCGAAGTTCAAATTTTCTTACGTTTTTTGCAATTTGCAAGCCAGTGTCGGATTGTTTGTTGATTAAAATATAATTTGCAACCTTAAAAAATATGGCTTTACAGAGTTATAATCATCAAGATCATCAATCCCTCTGAGTTCATTTAATACAATTGAATGACGTTTTCATGAAATACTCATAGAATGGGATTCAATGAACATAGAGAGTCAGTTGTAAGTATTGATGATTTGAAAGATTATAATTCTGTAACTACATACGTGTTACGACCAAAAATCAAAAACAAAATATTTTACATAGGCCTACATGGGGTGGTCGTTTTCTATGGAGAAGAACCGGCAAGAAACTCCATTGTTACTCTTTTAAAATCATTTGGTTTTACAATATTTAAATGTGACAGCGTTAGCGCTTAAGTATGGGAGGACAGTAGTATCGGGACTGCCGTCTTTTGCAATATGAAAATTGAATCAACGTCTGCTGCCGATCCCCACAGCAGAATGCCATAACACATAATACTGTGGAAATAAACGTAATATTCTAACCTAGTTGTGGCTACATCAGTTAGCCGCAAAAGATAATTTATTTAAGCCTGACACTCTCCAGCAATTTGCAAAATAAAAAAAAGAAATTCGCGGGCTACCCTAGTGATTTCACCCTTACGGAACGCTGGGTTCGGGTGAACGGATCACGAGTAAGTGTTTATTTTTGTATCATTCAATGACCACATTTGACTCATTTTGTGCTCAAACTCATTTTGACTTCATACCTTTCCGTCCCGCGGCGTTACCGCTGATCCTCGCCGTACCGAATTCGGTACGCCGAGGATCAACGGCGCACCGGCAAACTTAAACGCTAATATAAAAAAAAGTAAATTTCTAAATCGTTCTGTCAAAATTTACCTCTATGGTCAACTAGTAGTCGATTCAAACAAAACCAATCGTTAGTAATACTAAACGGCACAACATTATTAAAAAAAATATAGATACTCGTCTATGTCGAATGTCAAACGACAATGGCAACCCGTGTTATTATGTTCGGAAAAGTGTTGTTTTTGTGAGATATACGTTGTAAAACTTTGGTAAGTAAATGTATAGTATGTTATAAGTGTATAATGCAACTTTTTAGATAGTCATTTGCTTGAAAAAATAACAAAAAATTATGATTTGAGCCAACAAAAAATCCTTTGTTGTGAAGTTTGTTAGTCGAAATTAACAAAAATAATTTGACTCTTTAACCATGTAAAATGGTCTTGGAAACAATAGTAGCAAAGAAAAAATAGTGATAATTCATTATTTCATGTATTCGAGGCATATCTATTCATATTTATTGATATTTCAAGTATTTTCATGCTTTGAACAGCGGAATTCTAAAATGGCCGGTTCTAACAAGAAGTTTGAGTTAGGATCTTATAAGAATAATGTATGAAGGACTCCTAAAAAACACTGTCATTAGATTACTTGTATATTTGTGATGTTAGATATAAATTTTCGTGTAAATTGAATGAGTAGTTTTACCAAACAAAAATAAGCAACGAAAACAGACGTATTTACTGCGACCTCTCTCATATATATGGGATATGTATAATTCTCAAGTAGTTCTAAAAGAGTTGTTTATTATTAATAAATGGCCCCGTTCATCACGAACCCGACACTGTTTACCGTTTAAGATTAGAGCTAATATAACTCGAGTTATAAGTGTTTATCTTTACGATATCGGATGACTCACGCGATGGCGTAATCAAGGGGCCCCCGAAGGGCTACACGCGGGGTTTTACTGTTCGCGCGAAAGGATAAAGAGATTAAACTACTAGCTGTCCGGCGCAACTTTGTTTGCGTCACATTTTCCCCGTTTTCGCAACAAGTTTCATTTCTGCTCCATTCCTATTGGTCGTAGCGTGATGATATATAGCCTATAGACTTCCTCGATAAATAGGCTAAATCGGACCAAGTACTTTCGGAGCCTATTCAATGCAAACAAACAAACAAACAATCAAATCTTTCCTCTTTATAATATTAGTTTAGATAAAAAGTTTTCAGTCCAACAGAATTTCTGATCGTGTTGTCATAACTTTGATTTGCAAACACACACAGTTACAGTTAGTTAATAATGTGTTAAACAAAATTAGCAATAAAAAGCAGATATGATTAAACCCCTTAAGCTTTCAAAAAATGTTTTAAAATACCATAATTTATCTCTGTATCAATAGCCAGAATCATACTAATGCATATTTATTTTGAACTTACCATTTGTGAATGCCATGACTGCAATGGTTGCGAAGGGTCTGTTGTATAGTAGATTTTGTAGCCCTGAAAAGAGTTTATTTGTAAATACATATTTCCAAAAATAAGTTTTGTAAATTCTACTGAATTCCTTTTCTGTAATCTCTGAAATATCACGTCCTACTTCTCATACAATTAGTAAAACACTTGCACTTTCATCAAAGCCGAATTTACGAGATCTAAGTGCCTATATCCAAACTTCGGGGTAAGGCGATCAAATCTTGCAATCTAATTTAAGCAGAAACTACATTTAGATTTAGTTACCGTAACTTGTCCGTTGGGCGTTTCCGGCTCATCCCACTGAATAACCATTGTGCTAGAGCTCAGAGGACGAACTTGAACGTTCCTTGGTGCTGAACCGGGTTCTAAGAAAAAAAAATGCAATTTGTCAGTGATGTGACATTTAGTTTGGGCTGTCAACCCCACGTTAGTCGATTATTGTTAACCAGTTCTGCATGCTTATGTTTTCTCTTTCTATGAGTCAAACATTCCATATTTAAATCTGCCTGAATGGAACAAAAATATTAAAAAAAAGTTCTCTCATTTAAAAAGGATCCGAATAATTTCTCGAATGATACACGTGTTTACTTTCTAAATTCAAGCAAATAAGTAATTTCATCTTAGAATACTAAGAGCCTTTTCATAAATGTAAGTAATTCAATTTCAAGCTTAATAAATATGTATAGAATCCATCTTGTAAGACTAAGTACCCAATCTATTCATTCACTACATTTGGGATTAGAATGACACAGTATTTTAAAGTTACCAACAGTTAAAAATACAACACAGTTGTTAAATAACAATTCGTAAAATTAACACCAAGAACAAGCCATTAAGATGAAAACATACAAAACACAAAGATTTAAAAACAGATGTAAAACTACAACGTCTTTTGTTATAAATGTCAAGAAAATCAAAGACAAAAAGGATGATAATCTTTATTTCATGAACCGTAAAGCATAATGCCGGTCTGACTCCTACAGAATTGTTCGGCACAAATACTAAGAAAAGTATCAAAAAGTATCAAACACCCTACCGCTATTATCTCAGACACAATAACACGTAAACATCCCGATGTTAAATTAAGAAGCGACTCGACTCATCTCAATTATGTACAAAATGAAAATAAAAATAATAGCACAATATCCGTCGGGGGCACAATGCCTGTCTTAATAGGATTTGTAATCGCAGCCTCTAACACGAAAAACGGGGCGTCACTCAATGAAAAAATCTCTTTTCTGTTTATAATACTCGCGAAGGGCGAAACAATAAAAGTTTCGGGACTGTGCAATATTAAAACGCTATAATCTTGTTTGGGTCCAGAATCCGGGTCGGCGACGTCAGACCAAACTTTTCCTTTATTAGAAATGTAAAGAATATCAAAAGACCTGTTGGTAATTTTATATACCAACGTTTTCATTAGCAATTCATCCAAGTTTTTATTTTGTCTGTTTTGTGACATTGCGCTACGGGGACGTGGGCGCCGCTCTACGACTCAAATTTAATATATTTTGCTGAGGGAAATTAGATATGATGGTTTAACATTTACGAAGCGAGAAACGTTCGGGGCGTGGATAAAGAAATGAAATTCCACCACAGGGTAATTGTACGGTAAATATTTAATATGTAATTGAGGCGAACGTGCGGAGTCACACCAATGTGTCACGTATCGCGACAAATACAATAAACATGCAAATTATTAACAGATTAACTCCTTGTCCAAGCGAGAGCTACACCCAGTCAACTGATTAAATGTATTAAATTATGAGACAACCTACATAAACTGCTAACAATACCCAGATTTTAGAATTTTAGAAGTAGACCCACAGACAACGCCTTTAGATACTGATATACGAAAATTCATATTAGTATACTTACTGGCACCTCCATACAAGGAATCCACTGCAAGAGAGCAAGGAAACAAATAACAGTATTAGTAAGTTGAACGCAAGTGAACAGGAACACATCAAAATATATCACACAAACGGTGCCGCAGAAGTTACTTTAAAACATGTGACACAAACTGACCGCTCATCTGATCCTAACATCGATAAAAACGAAATGGTGCATGATTTAAAGAACAGAAAGTATTACGCTCTACGTCTACATACTAGTAACAAAAGTAAATGTGCAAATGAAATAAAAGTCTATGATAATTCAGAAGCCAACTTACATGAAGCATCGGCGAATGTCGTACATCGGTTATACGCGCAGGCATGAAAAGACGGTTAAAGAAAATACCTTAAAACTGAGAATTGAGCGCAAGAAAGGTAAAACAAATCTATTTACCCAATTTAAAGCAAGTAAAATTAATTTTATACTTGACAAAATTTAAAGCGAGACAAGAGAAAATGAAATTATAACAAGCGTATGGGTAAATGCGTAGAAATGATAATTTCTCATCGTCTATTGTAAATTGGGATTATTAAGAAGATGGCGTTATTAAGATGATTTATAAATCTCGTTCGTCATTAGTAAGTGGAGATGAGAATATAATCTTGAGAGGGGCCGATAGAACACGATATTGATGCCGTTAATTATACTAACGGGGTTCTAAATTCGCGAGGAACTTTCCATTTTTTATTTTCAAAGAAGAAAGCTTTTCGTTCGTTTTCTGTCATTTCGGTTAATAAAGACTAGCCTAGATAATAAAATAAGAATAGCAACAGTTTAGGTAGCCATTAACAAACATGGGACGCTTGCAGAGTCCGACTTTTTTCGTCAATGTCACTTGTAACGTCTTGTATTTTCCCCTAAGTCTGTTGCCGTTATGCCTGTTGTGCTGTCTGTTTTTGTTAAACCAAAATATTTACTTAGTTTTTTGAATAATTAACGTTTTAAAAACTGAGAAACTGAACGCGATCAAAATATCTAAAGTGCGTTCAAGATCTGATCATGATGGCTGGCTTTGGAATATTGACAGTGACAGTAAAACGCGGTTTAGATGATCCAATCAACCGTATTCAGTTTCATACGTTAAATTCGGTTTAAGTTAAAATACCCCATTATTAATTAACAACCCTATGATTCGGCTACCCCTTGTCAAAAACTAATACCTCACTTACAAATTGTGAGTTCCGGACACCACCCCACTATAAAATACAATACAATACAAACTGTGTTTCACTCGAAGTACACACACTCCTATTACTAAAGGCCTGTACATACCAGTTTCTCCTGTGGTTATGACTGCGGGAGCTGAAGGTGGACCTCTGCCGATGTTGTTGACCGCTATGACGTACATCTCATACTCAGTGTAGGGTGACAGGTTGGTTACCGAGTAGTACTGTGTGATGACTCCTGAGATTTCGCTGAAAGCCTGTCGAAGAAGGTAAAGGGTGGAAAAAAAAAGATTAGTGAACATGTGAAAATTAATACACGTTTAGTGACTATTGATGATGATGGGGAAAATGCAGCTTTAAATTATTAACAGACATAAATGAATACGTAAGTGGAAGTGCATTTCTTTCTGTGTATCTGTCTTTAGACAATCAGTCGTTTTCTTTTCTCCTTTCACAGGTCTGTAAGCAAAAATTTCTTAAGAAATAACTCACAGTACCTATGAATTCAAATTGTATGATATTTTCCTGTGTTGTTTATATAAGTGATATAATGTTGTATAATAAATGATTCCTTCCCATCCCGTAACCCCTTTTTTGTCACGATGTCACCATGAAACATTGCGAATTCTTAGAAGAACAACAGTGACTTTTTTAACACTTTCAGTGATAAGTACCCAGTAATGGGTCGAACAATAATTCGTTCGTGTGCCCACAACCCGCCTACCGAGTCGTCGCTTGAATACGTAGCTATAGATAGATGATTTGCGAATTTTGAGCATCAAGTAAACATTTATTGTTTGAACTTTAAGCAGCGAACGTGTTAACAATGGCACTTTTACTACATAAAGACGATTAATATCTCTGAATACAGAATAAAATATGGCACTGATTTAAAGAGGCAGTTGTAAATAGTAGTTTTGGTAAGTTAAAAATTATAAATGGCACGTTTAATAACTAGTTCAGCAGTTAAAACTAAGCAGTAAAGTAAACAAAAATGAGTAATAAAAAAGAATGAAATGGATCAGTGAATATTTAATTGAGCAGGAAAATAATTAAATGGGCGGTAAAAATTATTGAACGAGCGGTTACGTGTGGGGCAGTAATAAATCGGAATTTGTCGGTAAGAAATCTCATTCTAAGCAATTCTATAAACAATGAGGTGTAAGGGGGGGGGGAGCACCACTCCAATCCCCTGGCACCACTCCCGTCAAAAGGTAATGCACCGTTCTTGAGTAAAACAAATTATTGTAACCTAACCTCAAAACATTTTATATTCGCTTAAAAAGAATAGTCGACGTAGCCCCGCGTAGCGGGGCATCTATTTCTGTCTGCAGGGTTTACAGTGACCTAACACGAAGGGGAATTTGGGGTCTTAGTTCGCTCGCTCCGCTCGCTCACTCACAACCCCGCCATCCTCTTCGAACCTAGCCTGTCCGAGTCGGGGTGCCCCAAGAAGTCCGATGATCTGCCGAACTATTTATCGAACCGCTCATTCCATCATTTTTTCCGCTCATTCAGTTATTGGACTGCTCAATTATTTTTAGAATTGACATTGTATGATAAAATAACCGACTAATTGTTTTTTTATTACTGTCGATGTTTTACTGTCGCAGTAATTAATCAACCGCCATTAAATTAAATAACTGCTCAATATGTTTTCCAACTGATCATGATTACATCTCGAATATTTAAAAACAGCTTAAAAAATTAGTTCCCATAAAATATTGAACACTGTTTTTAATTTATCCATATTCATTCAGTATAGGATGCAGTATTCCATTGTTTTCTGAAAAAGCAGATTCACATGATCTCGATTTCCAGTAATTTAATAAAACCAGCTTGGCATAGTAAACATTAATGTACGGAATGTATGGAAATGCGATGTTACAATAAACACGTCATAATAATACCTACTACAAAATTCAACCCTACGATGCTCGTGTCAATCATATGACACATACGTTTTGACGTTGTCAAACTTATGTCACATTTTGACGTCTTACCTGATTGGCGTATTTCGGCTTGTACTGTATGACATAGTATTGGGGTTCCTCTGGTCCGTTGTAGGTCCACGTGAGTCGGACGGTAGTCGCCGTCACTTCTGAAGAACGGACTTCCGTCGGCGGGCCCGGTAGTGCTGGCAAAATAATAATTATTAGAACATTTCATACAAAAGTTGACGAAGATTTTCACATACAGTGACGTGCAAACTGTCACAATGAATTCAGCACGTGATTCTATACCTCCAGAGCAGAAATTTTAATAGCCGTAATTAATAATTTACGGTTATTAAAAAAATCTGCTGTTGCTTACAAAAATGCAATTCTACACCGTCGAAATGTTAAAAACAGCAGACTTTTTATAATTATATTAAGTAGAGTGGAAGAAGATGTTGTTTGCGGAAGATTAGGGCGTAAATAAATTCTGATAGTATATAATAGTTGCTCAAAATATTCTGGATTTTTTCGAGTACTTGCATCAAGTCATGTAATGTTGTGATTGGATGGCAGGAAACATCTAAAGTCCTCCCAGCCTGTCAATCATGACAGGATTCTATTATACATACATATTTTAACGATCAGTAATAATAATACACTGTTTCCGATACCGATAGGCTACAATTTTTATCCTATGTTGATTTTTAAAGAAAAATGTAAAATAATAATAACATGTGTAAGGAGAGAATAAATAAAGGTCATAATACTGATATCATCTCAAAGCTTGCTACCGAAGAAATTAACGTCAACAGCGTTAATACCAAGCCATAAACAAACAAAGCCTGTATTGTATGCCATCACACATCACAACACATAAACACACAATAATAATTATGTTTAACGTTTAAACATTCATAAACAGTAATTGTCACATTAATACTGGATACAAATTAATTGATGTTTAATTGTTTCGCTTTAATACGCTTAAATATTAATGCATTGCGGCGTACAGTGAGTAGTAACTACCCTGATCTATAATTATTATTTTAATACAGGGACGCTCGAATAGAACACCCGATTTAATGGTTATGTTGACCTTTAATCTGATCATTTTTAAGTGGAATTCATCAAAGTAAATGTTCGTTAATGTTTTATGACTATTCAAAACTAATGAAGTTATTATGTTTTATGTCATCCGCAGCGTTCAAAGGGTTATTGTGTCCATTCAACTTTATTTCAAAATTAGGCATTCTCTCGTACATACAGCAGAAGGCCATGACAAGTGACAGTGGCTTTTAATTCAGCGTTTCGTATTTTTATGGGATTGACAGTTTTTTAAGGTTATGTGTCAATCCAATAAATTTTTGACATTCCATCATTGATATCGCTGTTACAATGTCACATTATCTATGGCATAAATGTATTCATATTTCACTTTGTACATTTTAATATCATTTTAAAATTCCCCAAAAAAAGTCATTTGTAGCGTGAGAGAGCCACAATAGTTTGTTTTGGCAAATATTTACAAACGTTTTCTGTGCAGTCGACCGGTCAACAATACGTTTCAATCATTGGAAACACACCATACATATTTGTATATTAATGCTAAAATGTGCCCACAGGCATGGAATTACAAAGATATGCATCTGAAAAAAAAACTTCCCTTTTCAAATATTTACATCTGACTTTTAGAAAACGAACACATACAAAACGAACATAACTTTAATTGCTAATTAAAGTGTACAGTCCCTGACTCCCTGCATTACCTATTTCATCTTCTCACACTACTTCACCCCTCCTTGGTATTCATCAACAATGAAACATTGGAAAGGCCTTTTCATAATTTTCTACCTTCCTCCTTCAACCTTTTCTAAAACTACTCGAACAAAAATAACAAACCACGTACGATTAAACCGTCCATCAACCGAAAGTTAACGAACACTAAACGCACCAAACATCCTAATCCTTCTAAAATTAAATTGAGAAAACGCTGCTCCGAGTAACAATAATTAATCATTAATCAAGCTGACATTCGTTTGTCTCCCGGGCTCGCGCAACTTTCCAACCCTTTCAATTATGAATTATAACACTAATTCATAATGGATGTCTTCTCGCCTTGCCGCAATTTATCAAATTGATTTTCGTAAATCCCTCTTTCTACCGGCAAAGTTATTACCATAAATTTGCAACAGTTATCCCAAGAAATTATGAGTGTAATTTGATTCAGTCACTCATCTACTCGACTCGTAGTCGCGAGAAATTGTTTGGATTAATTTAGAGCATCATCATCTGCTTAGTCTTTTCCCAACTAAGTATGTTGGGGTCGGCTTCCAGTGTAACCAGTATTTTACATGGAGCGCATGCCTATCTGACCTCCACAGTGCAGTTAGTTCTGGGTAATAGGATTCCCCTTGGTTAGACTGGTTGTCAGACTTTCGGGTCACTGACTACCTGTAACGACTGCCAAAGATCTACAAATGGTACCAACGGCTTAACGTGCTTTTCGAACCACGGAAGAAACTCGGTGTTTAATGGGTCCCATCCA
Source organism: Cerastis rubricosa (assembly GCA_949152445.1). Classification (NCBI taxonomy): domain Eukaryota; kingdom Metazoa; phylum Arthropoda; class Insecta; order Lepidoptera; family Noctuidae; genus Cerastis; species Cerastis rubricosa. Next base: position 5,899,184 of record OX424542.1, on the reverse strand, counting down.
CGGACCAACCTAGGCAAGCGCGGCTTAACCCAAAGAACGACCCTTGCGGCTGTTACTATTTAGCCACGAGCTCCTTTAATTTAGAGCATTGTAGGGTAAAGTTGTGCTCGGGTCTAAAAAGTTAACAGGGAAATAGAGTGGAGGGATTGGTCGGTGTATCGAATGTTGATTTGAATTTCAAAAATAGAACGCAATGTTTCATTTGATTGTTGTTTTGAGTTTCGTGGTGGTGATGTTAATAGCGTGTGGTTCGTTTTATAAAAATATTAATTGCATTTCATGCTGTTTCAGGTTTTGTGATATTCTGAGTCAAATAACCGATTGAAATTTTTAGAATAATCAGATTTATATCCATCCATTTTAAACAGTCGAATAAAGTGGAATTTTTTTGTCATGTATGTATCCTTTGACAGACGTCAAATTATGAACAACTGTCAAAGTATGACAGTTGTGATTTGAATTTGACGGATAATTCAAGTCAATGTGCACAGCAATATGTTTTACTGCCGTTACTTAGCCATTGAAGGTTCAGATAAAATGTGCAAACCTAGTTTTTGTTAACCGCAAACCTCATAAAGTGTTATTGTACGCACGATGACCAATACAGCTATACAAAACCAGTTTATGCGGACCTCTCATTGTACCGGAAACTTATACAAAGTGAAGCCATGTTTTACTGGAAATGTGTCACCGTGTGTACTCAAACGAAATCTAAACTTGTAGAAACCGTCTTCAAATAATGAAAATGTCATCGTATAAAGAAACTTACACTGCACTTTGACCTCCGCCACGGCTTCGATGACACCAAGAACACTAGCGGCCTCACACGTGTAGTTCGCAGACTCCCTGATATCTTCCAACTTGAGGGTGTTCAGGCCTAGAGGTGGGTTGTCTTCCGGTGTCAGCCATTTTGTTAAACCTGGTAAGGACAAGAAGTGAGTTTAATATCCGATCCCTGTTGGAACTTCCAAGAAGTAACCACAATTATCAACGCAGAAGTGGCTTCAGCCGACTTGATCCCGTTACAGAGGCGTCTCTTTGGCTTGTTTCAGTTCAATGCGAAGAATTATTCGTTTTTCTGACCGGCTATAACCGGTGCCAAAAGGATATGTGAGGGGAAAAAAAAAATAAAAAAAACCAAAAATGGTCACTTTCTGAAATAAATAGCGTCTCTCACACTACCTGTATCCTAAATTGCGCAAGCACATTTATTATCGAAATAAGGATACTTATACAGTATGGAAGAAACACCGAGGCGGACACGGTTACCACGTACCTACTGCAGTACATTATTGTGAAACCCCGTACATTGAAATTTTACGTCGGGAACAGCTGCTTTTTTAGATTTCTGAACCCAAAGAGTCAAACTGGACCCTATTACTGAGATTTCGCTGTCCGTCCGTCCATCTGTTCGTCACCAGGCTATATCTCATGAACCGTGATAGTTAGCCAGTTGAAATTTCTACTGATTATGTATTTCTGTTGCCGCTATAAAAACAAAAACTAAAACAGAATAAAATAAATATTGAAGGTGGCTCCCATAAGAAAGTGAAGTTTTTGCTCGTTTTTCTAAATAATGTACGGAACCCTTCGTGCGCGAATCCGACTCGTACTTGACCAGTTGTTTTTTTTAAATTACCGATGAAAAATTTCAATAAATATTGGGCACTATACTACAGATACAGTAACTTTTTAGCCTGTTTCACATACCTCTACAAATGCCCTAAAAAGGAGCTAGTAAATTATCGCACTCTGCCATGAATATCCTGAAATATTGATCACATACCTTTTCTCCATTTGACAGTGGGCATGGGCGATCCGAAGGCGACACACTTGAGGGTCAGATTCCCGCCCAGCATCACCTCTGACTTCGGGGGCGGCGGTATCGAGAACTGCGGGGCTACGCGTCTCACTGTGGACAAGGAGACGTCCGTGTTAAAATGATTATTTTCAAAATCAAAAAAAAATATTTCACATAGGCCTCTAAGAGCACTTATAAAACGTCGACAAAAGGTGCACGGTTCGGTTTGGTCGTTTCCCATGGATAAGAACCGGCAAGAAACTACATAACTCAAGGACTCTTTTAAAATGATAATATTTTTTTTAGTAAGAGAACTGGATTGTTAAGCAAAAATATGGTCTTTTAATCACAAATTCACAATGCTACAAGGATGTCTTGAGTTCCATGGTAGGGAAGGGTAGGTAAGATTGTGTCATGTTCCAAATTTACAATTTTTTTTCTTTCTATAAAATGTTTGGTAAAGGCGTACTTTTTGAAAAAAATCTTAACTAATACCGACGAAAAATTTCCGCTCTTTATGTTGTTTTGGTCAAACTTTTACTATTTTATCCTTTTCAGTAGTGGTATTTAACACAAATACTCATCAAGTATAAATTTAACATTGCAATTAGAAGTTATGAGCATAGACAAAGAAGAAAAATGCATATTATAGAGGATAACTCATAAATAAAGTACCTACCGAAGCAAAGGTAATATAATTTATTTGGAACTACCGCGCGAGCTTCCTCTACCAAATGAATAAAGAATCAATTGAACTGAACCTGTAATCACGAAGAAATCAGTGAACACACATGAAAAAAAGATGCTGGTGATTAAAACAAGATGGCAATCCCTTTCCTGATTGTTACTCATAGATAACCAACCTCCTTTGTTATCCACAAAGCTTTTGACACGTCGAAATATATCATAACTACATGGATTAATATCCCTTATACAGTTATGCACGACCGTCATCTAAACTACCTCATGAACCCGTTACTTCTCCATTACTTTACTATAATACATCAGAAGTGGGCCTTCCCACTTCTGATGTATTATAGTGAAGTTATGTGCGAAACAATTGTACTACTTCAGACGACCAATGGGCGTCACTAATGTTGCTCATTAAGATTGAGTATTATGGGGGTGAAAGTGAGGGAAGTAAGGTGCGTTTATATTGGTGGTACTCGTAAGTTTTGGTAAAGATGAATATTGATGTAGTGATTCGCCAAGCGGTTGCCAAGGTCGGTATGTGGATGGTTGACCATCATTACATACGCTCCATGTAAAATACTGTTATTCAGCTACATCCTGAAGTTGGGAAAGGGTAGACAGACGTGATTCGCTTTACTGCTTTCGCTTTTTTATTTAGATCGCCTCGTTGGTCTGGTGATGGCAAGCGCGACTGCTGTGCTCGAGGTCCTGATTCCCGAGTCGGGCAAAGTGTTATTGGGTTTTAGGATCGCCCCCTATAACATGATTCTTAAACATAACTGGCGAAATATGGGTGTCCGATTTGGTACACCTCTGCTTAACCCTCCGGGGATTATAGGCATGATTATGTACAGACAGCGTCAGTATGTGCTAACCCCTCTACAGTCCGGCCGAGTACGCCAGGAGGGTTACTATTTAATGACTCTGTCTGTACAAGTCGTCTTTTCACAACCATATTTGGGTCATATAGCATGGCGATTATGGCAAAACCCCCCAAAATGTCAATGTGGCGACAATTGGGGGAGGCCTATGTCCAGCAGTGGACGTCTTTTGGAATGAATGATGATCATTTGGGTCACCATTCAACCTATACAAAACAGAAGTTAAAACATCCCATTTTCACTACTCCACAAATAACATAAACGATTTACCCAAACATTTGCTCGTTGACTCTGTGTCATTGGCTGTAATAAAGCTCAGTGGCGTGAATCAGGTTAACGATACTATCGTATGCGTTGACTAGCCAGTATTCGTAAGGTATTGCGGCTCCCGACCCGAATCATTACGTCTGACGCCAATTAGAGCCGGCAATGGAAAGGTAATTGACTGTAGTTGTCGCTAAGAGAGCTCGTTTAAGGGTTTTGGATGTTTGTTAGTAGGTTTACCTATTTATCACCTACCTAGGTTGGTATTTGGGTCTCCCTTTAACAGAAAAAGAAAGAAAGAGACACAGCCAAAGTATGTAACCCCAAGAAATCGAAACTAAGGATGCAACTTGACGAATTGTCAACATTTTGAATGAAAATGTCGATTCGAAAAATTGACATGCGCCCGGTACGAAAGGATTTTATGAAAATTGTTTCACAATTTCGCTTCGTGACCGTACCCGTCCATCCGAAGTCACACGAATCGCTTTTCATCATCATCAGCCTATAATGTTCCTATTGCTGGGACACAGGCCTCCTTTCCGGTGATGAAATAAATTACACAAAGTAATGCGCCTGCCTGGGTTCAAACCCACGGCTTACTGCTCGTAAGTCGGGGCTGCCACCACTGCGCCACCGCTGCTCTCGAATCGCATTTGCTTTCCGATATACATACTTCGCATTATTTTGGAATATATTATCCACCACGAGAGTCCAGTGAGTCTAGGTAGATGTCACATGTCTTCTAAGACATTCCTCTCGATGTTCTCTTTCACAGTTTTGCCTGCATTAGCATCAAGTCTAAAACATCACCAGGTTTACCCTTACCAATTTGAGCCCTATCTCACTTAATTACCCATTCGTCCCTCCACTATCATAAGCCGTACATTTTGAAAAGGCGCGCCATGAAAGGGCCCCTACCAGAACAAGCTCGTGACCTCAATGAGGGGGAAAAAGTTTATTAATTTAGCACTAACCCTCATATGGAAAATACAAGGTGTTGCTTTGCATCCTCGTCAAAATTCAGCATGTTGTCACAAAAGACCTAGATATTCAATATAAATTACGATACCTAGTTAATTATTAAAAATACAGCTTTTTTTGTTGTTTGAATTCAAACCATGTTTTTCAGAATAATAATTATGGTTTAATGAAGGAATAAAAAATTATCACATATACGTTTGAGATTTCTTGTATGTGTGTAAGCGCGGTTATAGGGCGAGGATCGGACAGGCCGCGTTTAATTTCAATTTCAATTCATTTATTATATTAGACAACTTTGATCCATAATGGTTAGTAACAACAGAGACTTATAACTATGTTAGTATGCACAATATCAGAATACATATATTATAATAACTATCAAATAACAATAATTGAAACATTTCATTTTACCGTGCCAACAACAATGCTCACCCAAAGCGAGTGTATCGGACACTGATAATATTTACTAGCAATTATCTTCAGAATGTCATTGCTACCGCCGCGTACTCTGCCCAGCAGCGACGCCACTCGTTTGCGTCTTAATGCATAAAAGTCGTCTGTACGCGCTTCGGCAAACATCGTGGATGCACTGCAGAACCGCGGCAACCGCAACAACATCCTGAAGATATTATTATATTGTACCCGCAGAGCGCTGTATGCCCTTTGAGTATAATTAACCCACAGGCTGCTCGTGTATAGTGATTGGCAGTAGGCTTTGAATAATGCTAACTTCACTTCAACTGAACAACGAGCAAACCTGCGAGCCAACATATTACCCCGAACAGCCAGCGCTCTGCGTTCACGTTCAATATCATCGTCGTCCTTCAGGTTGTCAGTGATAACATGCCCTAGATATTTAAATCTTTTTACTCTAGTAAGAGGAGAACCGTTGAGACAAATAGGCGGCAGCTCATGCAAGGTTCTGCCATCAGGGCCGAAAACCATACACTCGCTCTTGGTCGCATTGTATATGAGGCCATGACTCTCAGCATATCGCTCACAAACCCTCAGCAGATTGCGAAGCGCCCCTATTGACGGGCTCAGCAGCACCATGTCATCAGCATAGCTTATATTATTTACGGCCACGCCGTCAATGTGACAGCCAGCATGCATGCTGCTGAGCTCGCCAACCAGGTCGTCCATGTACACATTAAAAAGAGTGGGTGAGGTAATTCCCCCCTGCCTCACACCGCATTCCAGTCTGTACTCCTCAGACAAGCAATTAGCCCATTTCACAACATTTAATTGATTGCCATACCAAAATTTTAATAACTCCACTAGTTCTGTGGGTACATTTTGTTTACGAAGTTTATCCCACAGGACCTCATAAGAAACCAGATCGAATGCTTTGCTCAGGTCTAGGTAGCAAGCGTAAATAGGCGTCTTACGATCTAAATAATACCTAACTGTGTGCTTCAAGCAGAGAATAGCACTCTCAGTAGAAAGGCCAGGTTGGAAGCCGAATTGCGCGTGATGCAGATTTAATTTTTTCCTGATATGAGTATTGACTAGACTATCCAATACTTTAGCTAGGATCGTAGCAAGGGAGATGGGACGATAATTACTTTTATCACCAATATCTGCAGTTTTACATTTAACAATTGGTATGACTGTAGTTTTCATGAGGTCCCGGGGAAGATACTTATGACTAATACACAGCGAGAAAAACATTGCCAATACTCTGGGTAAGTGACAGCCCGCATGCCGTAGGTGTTCGACACTCAAGCTGTCATGTCCAGGCGATTTACCTCTAGTCATGCTGTCAATAATACTCTTAACGTCCCTAGGCCTAACTTGCACAATGGTCGCAGTATCTGGCTGGAGGCAGCATTGTCCCGACTCCGGACACTCCGGAGACACACGTGGGCTTGCCTTAAAATGAGCTTTAAATATATTAGCTATTTTATGAGGATCTCTTTCAGCGTTTACACATTCAGCTAGATTTTGTTTTATGTTTAATTTATTAGTGCATTGCCAGAACTTTTTGAAGTCATGATTAGTGCAATGTGATGCCAATATGTCCATTTTAATTTGTTCGGCATGGTTTTGACACCACTTAAGGCGTGATTTGAAAATTTTCCTACTATAACACATTGCATCATAAACACTGCCAGATGAGGGCCTCCCATGACAGACCCAATTCATGAAGTTAGTTTTAGCCTCATCATGTGCTTCCTTTACATGCTTATTCCAGCCACATACCGGTTTTCTACTGTGACGCCTACTACTCGTAATATTACAGCTTTCTATACTAGCCTCCTGCAACGTTTTTATAATACTGTTATATATCCTATCTATGCTTCCATGATGTTCTAGATTGTTACAACATTTATCAGCGCATTTCTGGAATTCTTCCGTAAAATCGATACATTTGAGACTATTATTACAAATTTCATGATACCGCCGAATTTGTGCTGGTGTTTTATTCCCCCAAACTATTCTGTTAGGTATATTATCTAAATTGGTTGTCTTATGCCTTACAATATTATAATTACACTCTATTTCAACAGGAAAATGATCGGACCAGAAAACGTTATAATGTATTTTTATGTTAGATACAATTTTATAACCCATTTCAGTACAAACACAATGGTCAAGCCACCTACATGAACCATGAACGTCACTAATGAAAGTATAGTCACCTGCACTAAGTCCTAGGCGTTCCGTGTCCGCACATACCCATCTTTGTTCTCTACAAAAGCTCGTTAGTTCATTATAGAAAATACCACCCGGGTGGGCGTTAAAATCTCCGAGCATGAACACCGACTCCACGCCACTACTGTCCACTATTGCACATATTTCGCTCAAGCATTCCGTGAACTCGATAAGATTGTCACCGGACTCAACAGGCATGTATACACAACAAAACACGGTTAAAACACGGGTGGTTCACACTTACCGATTTCCGTAAATAGGAAAAAAAATACCTATACATTTTATTATTGATTCGGGTCGAGAATCATTAGCACACACAATCCAGTCAGTTCTGGGTAATCCGATACCTCTTGGTAAGGCTGGTTATTAAACTTGCTAGACATGCTACCGACTACCTGTAACGACTGTCAAAGATCTACAAATGATAGCCGGGACCAAAGGCTGACCATGCTTTCAAAGCCACCGGAGGGTACTGGGTAAGCTATGGATCGACCTCAACAAACACTGAACATTGCAGAATTACTCGTGCGTCTTATTAAATGAAGTGAGTACTTAACTAATTAAATACTTTATTAGTAATGAAAATACTTCTAAGAACTTCTTATTACCCACTTATAATAATTAAATTACCTGCCTATTGAATTGTGTTTTTTGAACAAAGGAATTAATAATTTAAGATAATGATATAAGCAACAAAAATAGATCTCATTAATTATAAAAATACCTAATATAATATAAAACTATTGTTCTTAATAATTAATATTGATCTCATTATAAATAATTTTTATGTTTTATGTAAGTACAATGTCTATAATTTTATTGTTATCATGTATTGAATATGATTTTATTGTTATCGTGTATTTGTAATATGTACACACATCAAAAGTGTCTAGGGATCAAGCATTTTTATGCGGATTTCTTGAGATTGAGATGTGGCTTTGTAATAAATTTATGATTTTATAAATTTATATGGATCCTTTTTGGTGCATTTCATAATTTGAATCAGGAACTGTGAATCAAATTCGAGTAAAAGATGAAAATCAGCTGTCAATATTTTCCCTATAAAAACATACAACGCATTGAAGACATTATTAGTGCTACTGTTTCCCTACTACTGATTAAAACCAACGTTATTATGGAGCGGCGACGTCATTTAAGCAGGGAAGAAATGCTCAGAGCCGTGGGAATGATAGAAGCTGGTTCCCGGCAACGTACTGTGGCTTTAGCTCTGAATACAAGTCAGAGTGTTATCAGTCGACTTTGGACACGTTACCGAAGCACTGGTACCGTGGCTGAGCGCCATGGAGGACGGTATCGCTGCACCACACGGAGACAAGACCGATACATTCAAATCTTAACTCGAAGAGCTCCAACAATAACCGCCATGATGTTAGCCGTGAGGCTTCATCACTCTTCAGGGAACTTAATTAGCGACCAAACAGTCAGAAACCGCTTGCATGAAGTGAACCTTCATTCCCGAAGACCGCTACGGGTACCACCTATAGCAATGCACAATCGTAGGATTCGATATCAATGGGCTCTTGAACACAGAAATTGGGCAGAAGAACAATGGCGTTTCGTGTGCTTTTCTGATGAGTCTCGTTTTGGTATGAGACCGGATACAAGACGTATACGACACTGGAGAACCCCTGGACGCCAACAGCGATTAAAATCCTGCCAGGAAGTCCATCCTTATAGTGGTGGAACCATCATGGTATGGGCGGGTATTTGGATCGGCGGAAGAACTGAGTTGATTTGGATCAGAGGCAACCTCAACGCTCAAATTTATGCTGAGACGATTGTATCAGACGTCATCGTTCCTCTACAAGTGCAAATCGGTCCCTTATTTCAGTTAATGCATGATAATGCACGACCGCACACCGCAAGAGTTGTAAGACAGACTCTCGCCGCAGCTAACATCAATGTCCTGCCCTGGCCTGCTCAGTCGCCAGACTTGAACCCGATTGAGCATGCATGGGATATGCTACAGAGAAGAGCTCTGCCGAATATGGAGGGTATCCAGTCGCAAGAAGACCTTTTTTTGTTGTTGCAACGAACATGGGCGGCCATTCCACAGCGTGATTTGGATGAACTCATTTTGAGTATGCCAAACCGGTGTTCTTGTGTTGTTAGTGTTCGCGGTAGAAACACGGATTATTAATTGTTTAAGTTACCCAATAAAATTTTAAAGAAAACTGTTATTTCAGTCTTTTTTTCGAACTTTAATGTTAGTGGTTCAAATGTCAAAAATCCCTTTATTAGAAAATGGCAAATTTCTTTATTAATGCAAAGGTGACTTGGTTTATCGTTACTGTGACAAACGAAAACACTTTATTTGATGAATCCTTAAAGAAAATTTTAATTAATATCAATCAGGAGAAAAGTTATTGCAAAAATATATGTTGATCCCTAGACACTTTTGATGTGTGTATGTCGCTAATAACTATAATTGCATCTTTTAATTAGAAATTATTTAATTTAATTATTAATTATTATATTAATTAATATAAAAGTTAATATTATATAAAATAAAATATAAATGATTAATAAAATATAATTATTATTAAATATAAATACTTATATTGCTGTGCCCTAACAGGGTCCATAACACTGTTCTTAGCTTTAAGCCTCTTATAACACCTGTATAACATTGTGGAACGCAATTAAATGAATATGAATATGAGCATTTTAGCTTACAGAAGTATTCAAATGAACGGAGTTTTACTCGTGTTTCTTCTTATTAATTTTCCTTTAGTTTGTTCTGAAATATTTTAGGGTGCTATCAACTTAAATAACTAATCTACTCCACGTGTAATGGATCAAATTTTCCATTTTCTTTTTAGTAAATAAAATAGCTTTACATAGCAACCGCCTCTTGAAAATTATTGCTAACAGGCATAATGAAAGACCCGTAACGACCCATAGCTTATAAAAACCAACCTGTCTATAGTACCTACTAAGATAGTTAATAAGTTAATTGTTTACTAACATCAAGAATTGTACTTCTTGTAAATGTCATTGGATTATGTTTTCTGCTTTTTTTAGCCTCTCATGTGTCCCACTGCTGGGCAAAGGCCCCCTTTCTCCTTCCAAACGTCTCTATTCTATGCGATATCTGGCCATGATTTCTGTTAAATAAATAATATTATATTACTTGCTGCTGCCCGCAAATTCGTTAACGTGGAAATTTTGATGGGTTTTAGAGGTATGAAAATAGATGTTGGCCGATTCTCAGACCTACCCGATATGCACACAAAATTTCATACAAATCGGTTCAGCCGTTTCGGAGGAGTTTGGTAACAAACACCGCGACTTGAGAATTTTATATATTAGAGAAAATTTTTGAAGTACAGTACAATTTGTAGTGCATTTTTTTTAAATCAAACAAAAATATGAACACTACAAAATTATTGCATAACATCAATCCTGATTTCTTTGATGGGTTAGGCAGAGGTTTGTCTACATATCGCTAGTTATAGTCATGTGAAAGTACCATGTAAAAGGGGGCAATTTATAAAAGGGCCGATTTGAAAAATTATTTCAGTGTTTAGATAGCCCTTTTATCGAGGAAGGCTATAAGCTATCATTAGTCATTAGTAGTCATTTGATGATTTCCCAACATAAAAAAAAAGCCTAAGCTATATATCATTACGCTACGACCAAACGGAGCGGAGTAGCAATTAAAAATATTGCAAAAACGGGGAAAATGTGACGCAGACGAAGTTGCGCTTGACAGCTAGTCTACTATAAGGACGTTTCCATCAGGCCAATTTGTGGCGAACGGCTATCAATTTATTGGACTATATCTTACCCTGTATGTTACCCTGGTACCCTTATGAAACCGTTCTTCACTTTTAGATTTTTTACCTGTGAAACTGGTTTGAAATGCTACATGGTTATTTGCCTTCAAAATGATTTATAGAGATAGGGTTACTTAGTTATCATTTATTATATATAATTATATTTTGAAATTGTATCGAAAAAACCAGATGGTGATGTCTCTTTCTCAATCACGCTTAAACACCTGAACAGATTTAAATGTATTCATACACCAGCTGGCCTACCATGACGTCTTAAAGCAGTATTGTTTATCTCATTCCAGTGTGGGAAAGATATAGCTCCGTCATACAGGATGTCTAGCGCCATCTTTTTCCCACACTGGAAAAGGTGTAAAACAATAATGTTTTAAGACGTCATGGTAGACAACCCGGAAGACTGTAACGAGCCAAAGAACTGTGAAGAAGCCGAAAGGCACTTGTTCTCCTCGTCATTGCAATTTTTTTCTGGACTGCATAGGGAACGTTCTTGTTACGGAGATGTTGGATGGAGGTCAAAGTACCAACATTTTTACAAGTTTTTTAAAATACTTGTTTTAAAATTTATTACTTTACTTTAAATATCTCGATGATCCGTTTACTATTTAATGCATCCGTCAGCACAATGTTTTAAGTGCGTTACAATGAGTTTTACCGTGAAACGTGATTTTTACCCCAAAACAAAGGCGTCTCCCAGCACTGCTAATTTTTGTGTAGGATTACTTATTATGATGTACAGAATGTATGGTTGACGGGTTCATGAAGAGTCCGTTTACAACCTTTATGATATTTTTTATACGATAGTTGTATCCTTAGTATATGACAACATACATACAAGGTCTTGTTTTGCATCCTCGTCAAAATTCAAGAGGATACCACAAAAAATATAAATGATTAATTACAATTACATATAAACATTGTTTATAGAATCTGTAAATCATTCCCCTTGTAAACAGTCAAAATAAAGATAGGTATTGAGAGCAATTTAGATTCAGCTGGTTGCGCCTACACAAAGTGACATTCCCTGGCTGATCCTACCGAAACGATACACTCTAAAATCAAGCTATTGCTTTGTGTTATACAAGTTGCTGTTTGGCATTCTCGTCAAAATTCAAGAGGATGTCACAAAAGACATAAATGATCAATTAAAATTACGATACCTAGTCAACTATTAATAATGGTACATTGTTATCCTAGGGGTGAAAGTAACTTCTTAACCTTGAACTATTGGCGCCCGAACGAAGTCTCGGGGCTAAATAAGTCTTTAACCCGAGGTAAACACTGTGCTTTTCATTACGAATATAAGGAAAGTAAAATTAAAAGGTTTTCCACTAACGCTTTAGCCTCTTCTCTTATAAAATCAGGCGTTAAATTCATATCTGAATCAGATTAACTCATTTTATACAAATCTCTGCAATACGGAAATATAAACAAAACTCTACAACTCGTAAAAACAAAATAATGTAGATCGGATTGCCGCTTTCCCGCCTATTTAGTTTTTTTTTTCTATGGCCAGCCAGCTATTCAGCCATTATTTTTCTTTTCATCATTGAAAAAATGGTAAATATTTTGCCTAAACCTATGTAACTTTAAAGAAATTGATGAAACTAAATTATAATAAAGTTATTTAAAAAATATATATTCTTTAATCAATGCTTAACTTTAAGTTATTTAAATTTTACATCGTGGCTGCATAGAAAGTTGAAACATGGTTCAATTAAAATTTGAAAACGGAACTAGTTTTTTTTATAATTTGACATCTGTCAGTTGAAAGCGATTCTCCCTAGGGATGAAAAGTATTACTTTCATCCCGCTCCTCAGGCAACTTCAGACGTACTTTCAGAGTATGAGTAATGAAAAAAAATTACGCACCCATTTTATTATTGATTTGGGACGAGAATCATTAGCATAGTTACCTCCTTGAATTTGACGAGGATGCAAAACAACACCTTGTATTTCCGATAGTCCGCGGAACATTTACTGTTGTACTCAGCTTACAGTGTCAAAGTTGTCAAGGGGCATTAACTTAAACGCGGACGAAATTCTAAGTGGCGCAGGTGTATAAATTAAGTGCTTATAATTCTTGCCCCAGTTGTGAACTGGCTTAAATATAAATGGAGTCACGTCATTCCACCAGATAAATACCTAACTGGGTGATCTGTGTACAAGATGATATGGCAAGAAAGGAAGTGTCTGATGAGATGACGAGTTATAGAGAAGTATGGAAGAAGAAGACATGCTGCGCCGACCCCATGTCAAATCGATTGATATTAGAGCAGGAGAATGAAGACTCTATATGACTAGACTTGTTGAATACCATTTCTAAATCAAAAAACATAACACAAAAAAGAAACACGACAAAAAACACTTAGAATTTCACCATACTATTCTATCCTAATTAAAACACAAAACACAGGTTAAACGCTAGCAATTTTCTTATCCTCAAGCAAAATGAAGGAAAAACACTTTCATTACACTTGTAAGGAGTATGTAGGACAAAAAACCGGACAAGAGCGAGTCGGACTCGCCCACCGAGGGCTGAACTCTCGGTGGGCGAGTAATAATAATAATAAAAAGTGTTTATTTCTCACCACAAGCCAAAAAATACAAACAATATTAAAGAAAGAAAGAAAGAAAAAAATGTTTATTTGACGTCAGTCACGCACACACACAATAATAATATTAAAACATTTGTTATTTACACACAACCACAAGCAGTAGCCAACGATTTTTGGTTGGGGATCGCTTGTGCCTGTGGTAGGTAGTAACACCTGTAATACAGGTCACCAGGTCCCCTCCAGTTTGAAGTTACACATATTTGATAGCTTTCATCTGGTATCACAGCAAATAACAAAAATTTCAAACAAATAGTGAGCTTATTAAAAAAGACACAAGATAGAAATGGAGTAATATAAGTAACGAGTTTTAGTGCATGAATCTGATTAGACTAATACGTTAAAGATAGCTTCTGTAGCAGTATATGTTTGGTTTTGTAGCCAGGCATGTAAAGCGATTTTAAAACGATGTTTGTCCAATGGGTGTAGGGAAAGAATTTGGTTAGTTTATTGTAAAGATAGGGTCCAAAAAAACAAAAAATCTTCGACTAAAAGAAGTTTTGAGAGGAGTAGCTAAGGCAACTATACGGTTCCGTCGATTTGTTTGCTGTGAATAAGTAGTAGGAAATAGAGTGTTACTTAATAGCAGTGGTCAGTACAAACAATTGCCTAACCGAAAGGACTTGACAATATTCATAGAGCTTGACGGTGGGATAAAGTCTTGGCTTGAAACAGCAGACCTTAAGAACCGCTCTCTGCGCACGTTCAATCTGAATAATGTGGGATTTGGCTGCCCCGCCCCAGGACAAAATACAATAGGCCAAAATTGATTGACACAGTGCCTGATATGTAATTTTCATGACAACAGCATCTGCTGAATTGCGTAGTTGTTTAAAAATGTATTTTGTAAAAAGTATATTTTTTTAATATTTATCACAGGACATGATGAACATTTTACAAATGATCAGACTACAAATGTTCAGTTTTGAGACTTTTCCCTGAACTTCTAGTATATGACGATATTACTTGCTGAATTTCATAGTTCTATGTCAACGGGAAGTATCCTACATATATATACATTTTGATTACCTTGAGAGTGTCGAAATTTACGATTTTTGCGGCATAAAAGGCCGTATATTTTTTTTACGTTAACTTAGAAGTTTGATTTTTTCACAACTTCAGGAGACCATAGAAGTACCTATATGTTTTTAATTTCAACTCTATCGAGTTGAAAATAAAAAACCCCACGCGTTCCCGAGATAAAGGGTCTTGACAGACAGACGGACAACGAAGTGATACTATAAGGCTTCCGTTTTTCCTTATGAGGTACGGAACCCTAAAAAGAGACTAACTTGGACTAAGAACAGTCTGTGGTGCTGGGCTTGGTTTAATTAAGGTAAGACGAGACAGGGAGGGGGGGACAGCTGGACTTTTACACGATCTTTGGTGGCCATTCCTCACTGGCACCAATGTTTGAAGATTGGAACGAGTGTGGAGTTATAAGCGGCCAGTGACTTGAGCATGAAAAACGGTAGTTTGGAAAACATTAAGGTTCTAATTTTAAGCATCCAATGTATTGAAAAAATAAATGTATCAAATGGTAGGATAAGAAGAACTTCCCATGTAAAGGAATCAGTAATGTTAAAAAAAACCGGCTTTACCTATACAATTAAGGACTAATATCGTAACAAAAATGACTTCCAGTCTTACCAAGGGGTATCGTATTACCCAGTTACTGGGTTGTGCTGGTCAGATAGACAGTCGCTTCATGTAAAATACTGGTACTCAGCTGCATCCGGTTAGACTGGAAGCCGAACCCAAGATAGTTTGGAGATGATAGTCGAAACAAAAATGGATTTAAATAAAGAAAAACTATATTGGTAACAAAAATATTACTTTTTTTACTGTTGGTAACTAGGGAAAACTTCAGTAATTTAATAGTGTAATATTTTTGTATCTCTGATTAAACTAATGTGTGTAGGCAGGAAAGGTCATTTCGGAAAATAAGGACTTAAAAGTTTGTATGAAAAGTCCTAATTACCACCCTCTCTCATAAGAAGCCGCTTTTTCCTCACAATGCAACGAAAACAAGCAATTATAACACAAGAACTACAATTTTGCACTACGTTAAATGAATACCCGCTATTTCCAACAATAAGGCCGTCTACCCTCATTCCTGCTAGGAAAATTATTATTCTTTTATTCAAAACGCTTCCGGAACGCTACTTTGTTTTCACGATTAATTAAAATTAGTTGGAGCGAGCATAGACATCGCCCTTTGCTTTTTTAGGACGAGCGTGAAATAACGCTGTGAGCATTTCACATCACTTATCTGGTTCACGTTAATTTGAGAATATTTTGATGGTTATAATGTTAGTTTTAGAGTTTAGTTTTGCATGAGAGGAGCGGTTGAACACAACAATTTAACTCATAGTAATTTGGAGATTTTTAAAACAAGATGAATCTATTTTATTTATATTTCCTTAACATATTAAAAAGTTACGAGACCAAACACGTTCGCTCTTATTAGAATATCGAAGGATAATAACACTACTTTAAGCACGACTGTAGGCTCGCCCATAATAGATGGGACTTAAACATAACAGGCAAAATGAAGGTATACTATAGGTACACCTCTGCCAGTCCCTTCGTAGATTACAGGCGTGATGTTATGAATGTGTGTAGCCCCTTCACTAAACGAAACGTGTAGCTAAGACGAAAATCGCAACTAAAGTCGCCATCTCGTTTTTAGGTTTCCGCACCTCGAAAGGAAAAAACGGAACTCTAATATAAGATCACTTTGTTGTCCGTCCGTCCGTTGCTGTCTGTCAAGACCCTTTTTCTCAGGAACGCGTGGAGGTATCAAGCTGGAATTTATATAAAATACTCCGGTCTACTGTCCCTTGGTACTGTGGAAAAATCAAACTTCTAAGCCAACACAATCAAAAGATACAGCCGTTTATGCCGCAAATTTTCGACACTCGCAAGGGAATCAAAACCTACAGGGTACTTCCCGTGAACTCAGAATTCGACTCGCAGTTGGCCGGTATTTTTTTTTTTTCTTAACAATTTTACAGTGATGCATGATTCCTGTGGCTTCTGAAAGACATTGAAAAGTTGGCGTTGTTCAAATACAAATATTTTATTTGTTGAACATACCTATGTATCCTGAAAACAAGATGGGGACTTTAGTTCCGATGTTGTAATTATTAATGAACACTATGTCTAGCCGTCATCGGCGCACAAATATTATACTGATACAAACATGATGATTATAATTTTTTTTTAAAGAGTTTAAAATTAAAAAAAAAAAAAAACTAAGAAACAAAATTATTAACACACATGATTACATAATTATAATTCAATTGTTAATAAAAAAAGAGGTAATCATAATGATGTGTCAGGTAGGTATTCGTTCACCGTATAATATGGTGTTTCGTGTAATATTTTGACGAAGCCCTTTTTTTTGGTTTACCTAAATGTCCTCTCTGACCCATGGAACACCAAAGTGGTTCACCTAGGTGTGCCACGGTTAACTTTCTGTAGGTACCCCTGGATCACCTAGGTGTACCACGGTTAAGTTTCTGTACCCCGTGCTTCTGAATATTACAGTCTATTGGATTACTCATGGATAGGACTGGCTCTACAATTTATTTTTATACTACTATCAATAACTACCCTCCTCTTTCAATAAGTAATGGCCACATAGAATTTTAGATCTGGCTCGCGAGGTTGTCGGCATGTAGGATGTGAGTACAGCAGCCATTATGCCGATAGTCGTGTCGGCCAATGGCTTAATTGTCCAAAAGCCTCGACCAACATCTGAGTAGGCTTTCACTTGGCAGCTGGATCAAGGGCTTGATTCAGAAAGCAGTACTTCTGGACACGGCGCGTATTGATAGGAGGTTCCTCTCTCAAGAGCCCTGACCACCTGTAGCTCGGACTCTGTTCCCAATGCTGGTGGGCTACTATTTTTATATTATGAAATGTTATCGTTTTTTAAAAATATTTAAAATGTAATTAGTATGTAAGTAAATCAATATTTATTCTAAGTAATATATATGGTGGTAATCATTTCCATGAAGATTTTTAATATGGAATTAAATTGTACATTAATAAAGCATTTTTTTTAAATATGTACCTATAGCATAATTTCCGGAGGTCTCCCAGTTAGGTGAATCATGGGTACACGATTTTATATAATCATTGTTAGTTCACCAATAAGGTGAACTACGGGTACATTATTTTGTAAAAATACCCATGGTTCACTCATTAGGTGAACCACGGGTACAGAAAGTTAACTGTGGAACACCTAGGTGAACCACTTTGGTGTTCCACGGGTCAGAAACGCTAAATGTAAACATGTATTTAAACACGATAGCCGCGTTAGTTCCCAAAAAGCTCTTGCACCAAAATAAACAAGTAGTACTAAACAACAGCGCTCTTTGAACTTCATTCGAACGCCAAAATATCTTTGAACCACACCATCATCAGCCGTCTAGCCTTTTCCCAACTATGTTGGGGTCGGTTTCCAGTCTAACCGGATGCAGCTGGATACCAGTATTTTACACGGAGAGACTGCCTCTCTGACCTCCCCAACCCAGTTAGAATTGGGTTATATGATAATCCTTGCTAAAACTAGTTGTCAGACCACTGAACACACCTGTAACGACTGTCAAAGACCTACAAATGACAGCCGGGACTATCGGCGTAACGTGCTCTCCGAGGCAGGCAGAAAACTCTGTATATAATGAGTGGTCACCCATCCACGGACCAACCTAAGCAAGCACGGCTTAACTTTAAGACCGAACCAAGCGGATGTTATTATTTAGCTACGAGCGCCTCTAACTTTGTACCACACCAACCTTCCCACAATTCCTCTTATTTAATACCTGTGACAGCTGGAATACTTCATAAAGTTCCAGATGACAGCTAAACCATGAATAAGTTCTGTTTTATGCCTACAACCTTATTAGTGTCGCCAGATTGGAGGAAAGAATCGGACTGGCCGGTAGTACAGACTTTTGTACTTACTTGACCTTTGGCGTGAACCTTATGGCTTAGAGAATAAAGGTCACTGTGGTACAAATTCTGAGGTAAAATATCTGCTAAAGGATAGTAATATGTCTGTCTGCCTTTCATTTCGGACTCAGATTTCGAGGTCTTGGCCTTATTACAAAGGATTTGCTAGCGTATCTAGGTTATTGGGTGAATAGCTTAGATGTTAGGATGAGAAATGTGTGGAATTGGTATTGTATGGTTTTTAGGGTTCCGTAACGTAAAAAAGACAAAACGGAACACTTTTAGGATCACTTTAAGACCTTCTCAGGTACGCGTGGAGGTATCGAGATGAAATTAAAACCATATATGTAGATCTACAGTCCCTTCGATTGGGTGAGTGAGAAGTTTGATTTTTTCAAGCTGTGAAAAAAATGAAACTTCTCAGTTAACGTAAACAAAAGATACGTCCGTTTATGCCGCAGAAACCGCATATTTCAACACTGTCAAGGGAATCAAATTGTATGGAGTAGTTAGAGTTGACCTAAAACTATGAAATTTGGCAATGTAATATCCTCTTATACTACAAGTACACGGAAAAATGTGAAAACTATACATTATTAGTTAAATCATTAAAAATAAATATAAATAAAAAATTATGATTTAACTATCGCGCACAACAAAAGTGATTTTTTACGGAACCCTCGGTGGGCAGCCAGCTGTCAGCTGCATCCGGTTAGACTGGAAGCCAACCCCAAGATAATGTGAGAAAAGGCTAGGCAGATGATGAATCATTAAAATCATCAATATAACCCTTTTAGTTAATTCAATTTAACCCCATTGAATGACTTTTTTGTAGATTTATCTTTGGCGAAATGTGGGTGTGTACTATTAGGTACACCCCTGCCCGTACCCCTACCCTTCAGGGATTACAGGTGGGATGTTATGTAATTATCTTTGTGCCCCCTACATTAAAATTATTCGTTTATTAATGTAAAATCAATGGCTCAGCTCATCAGTGTTCAAGATGACAGTTGATAGTTACGCGAAGGTACTTGATCACTCATCGCGAGCTCGTCTGTAATTTTGAAGATAGTTCCAGTCAACTGCTGAATCGATAGTCGAAAGATTGATCGGCGTTTAAGAGTGCGGTTCATTTCATAAGCGGTAGCGGGTAGAAATATAATTTAAAAAAATGTTAAGTATGACTGTCGATGGTTATAAAAAAAGTAGCGAATTAGAAGGTTGGCTGTGTGAAAGATGTTATCCCAGGAGGCCTATCATGACGTCTTAAAACATTATTGTTTTACTCCTTTTCCAGTGTGGAAAAGAGATGGCGCTAGACATACTGTATAAGTCCGTTTCTTTCCCACACTGGAGTAGAACAATACCGCTTTAAGACGTCATGGTACACCAGCTAGTCTTGAATAGAAAGAACGCACTGAGATAGTCCCTGATGACGAAAAAATAAATAAAAATAACAAATCTACTGACTGAGTCAATTCCACCCAATCAATTGGTAGGTGGAAGAGGCATTATGCTGGTACAAAAAGCGAAAATGACATACATGATAAATGATAAAAGATGTTTATTTTGCAAGTAGATTTTTACAAACACTTTTACACGTAATTTTTTTTTTATATATACTAGATGGGGCTGGTGTTTCGTACTTGACTACTCTGAGAAGAAACAGCCGAACAAACCAAATACAAATCTATCCAATAGTTTAATTAATTAGTGTAAGTCTTCAGCCAACAAATCATTTTCATCATCATCAGCCTATAATGTTCCCACTGCTAAAACACAGGTCTCCTCTCTATGAGAGGGAGTGGGCTGTAATCCTTCACGCGGGCCCAGGGCGGGTTGGTAGATGTCACATGTCTTCAAATTTTTAGTTCTAGGACATGCTGGTTACCTTACGATGTTTTCCTTCACCGTTTTTGAGGGCTGTGGTGATGAAATAAATTATATAAAGTAATGCGCCTACCTGGGTTCGAACCCATGGCTTGCAGCTCGTAAGTCGGGGCTGCCACCACTGGGCCGCCGCCGCTGCTCTCGCCAATAAATACCTACCCGCTAATCTCCCCCACAATATCCCAACCTCAACAAATAACAATACCAAGAGCAAACTCAAACGAAATAAGCGGTTATCATCACAAACCGCATTCAGTCAGATAGTTTGACTGTTAAATTATCAGTTCGGCTGACTAAACATAGGTAAACACTCCTGAACGGTAACTATGATAAATTGAGCGTTCGTACTTTAGTTTGGACTGTGTGTTCTTCGGGATATTTTAAGGTCATCGATCATTTGTGTAAATAGAAGTGTTTCCGTCAATGTGGACTTATTTAAGTATAATATTACTACCGATATTTACTTAGGGATACCGAATCGTTTCCTGTTGGCTTGGAACCTCTTTGACCCTCCCTCTGTCTTTGTAAAAGTCGGAAGAGAAACAAAAAAATTATAAATTCACTGATCGACAACCCACTGCCCAAAAGAGTGAGCCTAAAGCCAATTTCAGAGCGGGAGTCCGGTCGGTAGTTTCGTTCCGTGCAATTTTAGACCAGATCACGTTGAATAGTGAACGATATCATACAAGTCTAGACATTGAAATGCCGGACCGGAACACACAACCGTCGCCGGCGGCGGTGGCGTAATGGGTAATACCGTATCTCTTGCTAAGACCGATTATCAGACTTTCAGCCAACTGACTATCTGTAATGACTGTCAATCTAGAAATAACAGCCGGGTCCAACGGCTTGAGGTGCTCCCCAAGGCACGGAGGAAACTCGGCATGTAATGGGTGGCCACGGATCCACGGATCAACCTAGGCAAACATGGTTTTACCTAAAGATCGACCCGAGCGTCTGTTATTATTATCTACGAGCTTCTCCTTAATAGTAGTAAATAAACTAGTAGAAGATATTAAACAAAATGTGAAAAGCAGAGACAAAGTTTTTATAAGAAATAAAAAGAGCTGAAAGAGAAAAATCGTTCCGAGATGAAAATAATCCAGTCCCTTTCGTCAAGTTGGAAACTAATTCAATAAGACTCACTTACTACTTGAGAGTTCTATATTGAAGTGTGGTTTAAGTCGATGAAAGTCTTTGGTTTTTTTTTAAGTTATGGAGGAATGCTATCGAATCTTTTATTTTATTGTCTGGGACCAATTATAGGCAACCTAACTTTCTATCATCGATTTCGAACAAAGGGTCAGTTTCATCTGATTGGCATAAGCTTATATCTGGCTAGATCAGGTAATGATTTAAATAATGATATCTATACAAATGTCGGATGAGCTCATGGCTTAAAAATAACAGCCGCACGGGTCGATCTTTAAGGTTTAGCCGTGCTTGCCGAGGTTGGTTCGTGGATGGGTGACCATAATTACATACCGAGTTTCTTCCGTGCCTCGGAAAGCACGTTAAGCCGTTGGTCCCGGCTGTCATTTGTAGATCCTTGACAATCGTTACGAGTAGTCAGAAGCCAAAAGTCAGACATTCAGTCTTACCAAGGGGTATCGTATTACCTAGTTACTGGGTTGTGGAAGTCAGATAGGCAGCCGCTTTATGCAAGATACTGGTACTCAGCTGTATCCGGTTAGACTGGAAGCCGACCTCAAGATAGTTTGGGAAAAGGCTAGGCAGATGATGATCTATACAAATGTCGATCAAGGAAGGGCGATCTAACTATTTAAATTTTTGAGACCACACACATAACATTGTCTTAAAAAACCCCTTTTAACTTTGTGGATCGAATTGGATAGAATATACTTTATTATCCAACAAAATTGAAGCACTACTGCCTAACTAGAGGTTAACATATTGCTAATTCAAGCGTTACAATGGCGGTCTTATCGCTGATATTGAATGTTCATCGCTTCCGCTTATGACTTGCACCAGTCATTCAACCGAAATGATTACATAGAGGTTTCGACAACTGTACGCTTTGTTTTAAACTCGCAATGCATTTGTTGGAAATCCACTCAACGTTCCAGATTTGTAGTTTCAAAGAATCGTAATAAGATTATTTTGTTATTTTCTTGGTTTTTCGACAAAATTGGAAAAATATTATTTTATTTGAGGAACATAACTTGACACAACTTCACGCCTGCAATTTGCGGTGGGCCTGCAGTACATGCACATTTCACCAGTTATGTTTAAATCCCATGTCATACAGGGCAAGCCACCAACCGAGCATATATCGTGACACCGGGGTGCTACTGAGAAATTCGCGCTACAAAACCCCAATAACGCTTTGCCTGACCTGGACATCGAACCCAGGACCTCGTAATCAGCAGTAGCACTACCACTAAACTAACAAGGGTCGTTTCCACTTATATATTTAATATATACTAGCTGTCCCGCGCAACTTCGTCTGCGTCACATTTGCGTCGTTCTCGCAACATTTTTCATTGCTGCTCCGCTCCTATTGGCCGTAGCGTGATGATATATAAGCCTTTAGCCTTCCTCGATAAATGGGCTATCTAACACTGAAATGATTTTTTAAATCGGACCAGTAGTTTCGGAGCCTATTCAATGCAAACAAACAAGCAATCAAATCTTTCCTCTTTATAATATTAGTTTAGACTAGCTGTCCCGCGCAACTTCGTCTGCGTCACCTTTTCCCGTTTTCGCAACATTTTTCATTGCTGCTCCGCTCCTATTGGTCGTAGCGTGTTGATATATATCCTATAGTCTTCCTCAATATATGGGCTATCTAACACTGAAAAAAAATTTAAAATCGGATCAATAGTTCCTGAGATTAGCGCGATCTAGCAAACAAACAAAAAAAAAACTCTTCAGCTTTATTATTACTTTTACTTTATATTTATATATATAGTTTATATATTAGTATTAGTATTTATATATTTTAGATTTAGATTATTAACAACGCAAAATGCAAGTATAAACTGGTCTGAAAACTAGCTTAATACATTCGTGACAAGATAAATGCCAATTACAAAAGTTTCATTAGTACGACGATAAATGGCTCCGATAAGAACTTACTCACATATGCAAGTCCATATGAATTGGGCACTTCATTTTATCACCAAAACTTAACTAACTTAAGTGGCTAACTTGCACTAGTATGTCCTTTGAATTGATAAGAGTCACGCAAACGACATTCGAATTTCGAATACAATTTTCATAGTCCGAATATATTTCAAACAAGTGTCATAGACAATAAAAAGTTCGTTCGTTTCACATTTTAGTTATATTTGATTATGGAATCATCCCGGACATCAGCCTGTACGAGATTAGGTTGGCTCTGAAACAGCTTAAAAACAACAAGGGCAAGGCAAGGCACCGGGTGATGATGGAATTACGGCCGAACTTCTGAAGGCGGGTGGAAAACCGGTACTTAAGGCCCTTCAGAAGCTGTTTGATTCCGTCATACTCCAGGGCAAAACGCCTCAGGCATAGTGCAGGGGTGTGGTGGTACTCTTCTTCACAGACAGGTTATACAGAAGACCGAAGAGTACAACCTGCCTCTCTGTTTAGCGTTTGTGGACTACGAGAAAGCCTTCGATTTGATCGAGACTTGGGCTGTACTGCAGTCTCTCCAACGGTGCCAAATTGATTATCGGTACATCGAGGTGAAGTGTTTGTACAAAAACGCCACCATGTCAGTCCGACTTCAGGACCAGACCTCGGAACCTATCCTTCTGCAGCGAGGTGTGAGACAGGAAGACGTCATATCTCCGAAACTGTTCACCGCTGCACTGGAAGATATCTTCAAGGTTCTGGACTGGAGAGGGCTAGGCATCAACATCAATGGCGAGTACATCTCTCACCTTCGATTTGCCGACGATATAGTGGTCATGGCTGATACCATGGAGGACCTCAGTACAATGCTCGATGACCTCAGTAGAGCTTCCGAAAGAGTGGGTCTTAAAATGAACATGGACAAAACCAAGGTCATGTTGAATGCCCATATAACACCCACTCCTATCAAGATCGGAGACTCTACTATCGAAGT
Organism: Cerastis rubricosa; assembly: GCA_949152445.1. Classification (NCBI taxonomy): domain Eukaryota; kingdom Metazoa; phylum Arthropoda; class Insecta; order Lepidoptera; family Noctuidae; genus Cerastis; species Cerastis rubricosa. The sequence goes on along the minus strand of OX424542.1, from coordinate 5,874,552 downwards.
TTTAGACGATTATGTCTACCTGGGACAAACGGTCCAGTTGGGTAGGTCTAACTTCGAGAAAGAGGTCAATCGTCGAATCCGACTCGGCTGGGCAGCGTTCGGGAAGCTGCGTGGTATCTTCTCGTCCAACTTACCGCAGTGTCTCAAGACGAAAGTTTATGACCAGTGTGTGTTGCCAGTGATTACACACGGGACCGAAACGTGGCCCCTCACGATGGGCCTCATCAGAAGGCTCAAAGTCACCCAAAGGGCAATGGAGAGAGCTATGCTCGGAGTTTCCTTGCGTGATCAAATCAGAAATGAGGACATCCGCAAGAGAACCAAGGTTACCGACGTAGCCCGAAGAATTGCCAAACTTAAGTGGCAGTGGGCAGGGCACATTGCTCATTGCAGAACAGATGGCCGATGGGGCCGAAAAGTTCTGGAATGGCGACCGCGAACCGGGAGACGATGCGTTGGAAGGCCTCCCACTAGGTGGACCGATGACCTGGTGAAGGTTTCGGGGATCCGCTGGATGCGAGTCGCACGGGACCGATCAATGTGGCGACACGTGGGGGAGGCCTATGTCCAGCAGTGGACGTCTTTCAGCTGAAATGATGATGGAATCATGATGTATTATGCCCGTACAGCGTACAAGGATCTTTATGGCATGGCCGAAATTTTGACGAAAAACAAATTTATATAGATAATAGAGAATTTCAATACCTCTAATTTTAATTATTCACCGATAGCAGAAGGCTGCTGCTCATCCTCGTAACATTATTCTTAATTACCTATTTGGGGATACCGTTCAAAACGAAATTGATTGATTTTATCCAAAGTCTTACATACAATTTTGTGAAATGTGGAAAAAGATGGTGTCGTCGTTTGTTCCTATTCAGGCCACGCAACAGAAATAATTTTTTAACTTTGCCTTTTAAGTTTGTACAAGACATCACTACACACTAAATCTGGCAACCTTAGGCCAGGTAAAAGTTCTCCTAGACAGATTAACCAACCGCAAAATTACGTTCTCAAAGTCTAGAACTACGGAGTCTGAACTAACCTTACAACTATTTAACAATGCAATCAGTCCCGTTCCATCTAAATGTGTGGGAAAGTTAGAGGAGCGTCGACACGTTCCGTAGACGCGACGGGGCCGCGGCGGGGACGGAGCGGGGACGCGACGGCTACGCGACGTTATCTTTCTAATATATTGTGAATATTATTACGTTTGTGTCCGTAATGTGTGCTCTACTTTCTAAGTGTTGGACCTATTTTCTGTGTAGATGTTGTGTAACGTTGGGGGTGTAAATGGGCTTCGTGAGTGGTAATGTGCATTGGGTAGGTTTGGTGTTTTTGATGCAACATTTCATTTTATTTCGGTTGTGTTTCATCGTTCGCCTGCGCCCTGGCTGGAGGCCTTACTCTTAAGGCACACATAGGATAGTCCGGTTAAGCAGACGATAACCTCATAGGTTGAACTGCGAGATGACAAACAAAAAAAAACAAAAAAAAACGTTTGCCTGGTGGTCGCAAGCGCAATTGCTGGCATGAGGTCTTAAGATCGATTCCCGGTTCAGGCAAAGTGTTATTGGGTTTACTCATTACGAATTTTTCAGTAGTAGCCACAGAGTGCGGTATTTGTGCCCGGTTGATAGCAATAGGCTTGCTCCTTACTAATGAGACTTAAAAACATAACTGGCGATATGTGGGTGTATTATAAGGTATCATCATCATCATCATCATCATCATTTCAGCCGAAAGACGTCCACTGCTGGACATAGGCCTCCCCTAACGCCAAATTGCATAAGGGGGGTTTTGCCATAATCGCCACGCTTGGCAGGCGGGTTGGCGATCGCAGTACGGTTGTTACAAAAGCACAAAGAACGCTGCTGCCCATTTCTCTGGCAAGTCCCTAAGTCGCCTCTTACGACACCCACGGGAAGATATGGGAAGGTGCTATTCTTTGCGTCCGACACCATACAGAACAATTATAAGGTATACTTCTGCTTAACCCTTCGGGAATTACAGGCGTGATGTGATGTTATGTTTGTTTCCGTATTTTGACATTATTGCAAGAAGGTTTCCGCCGTGTGTGCTTAAAAGTAGTAACAAGTCAAAGGTTGATGACACCTGGCTGAACCAAGAGATAAACTTGGAAATTCTCATGAATTTGCCTATTATTGTTATAACTAAGTTGTTATCTATTTAATTCAAAGTCTTGAAATAATTTTTATTTCTACTACAAGTCTCCATTACTACTTTAATTAAAAACTTAAAGCAATCTACGCAATAAAAATCTGCTTAACTTTAGTTCCAAGTCGAGCGATAAATAGAACATTAATTCGAGCTTCCAATTTAAGGTACAATTTATTATTCACTACAAAATTCGCCCTCATTTTGTTTAAAATACATCCGGTCGAACTCCCCCTTAAATTACGAACAACCACATGGTTTTATAGACAAATGACTTCGGACCTCTTGCTCTAGCTTGTTGGCTTTTTGATCTTGTGTCTCTTTCCTTCGTAATGATAGTCGCGTGGGTACATTAATGGATGATCATTAGGTAATTTGACCGCGAGGGTCCGACTTTGAAGGGAGTGGACTTCACAGGGTCTTTGATGCGGTCTGACCCCGCATTTGTAATGATATCTTAGATTTGTTGATGTCTCTATAAGCGGTTTTGCGGTAATGTAAATTAGGTCGAAAATTATTTACAAGTCTACCTAAGTGAAACCTTTAAAGGTCTTGGAAGGTAACAACCCTATCACCTTCCAAGTATAAAAATACCCTAAACGAAGCCGACAGGCATCTGCGTCTTTGCATTATTTTTACATTATTTATACTTTTAAGTGAATGCATATAAAAGTACGGTACTTAAACATTTATTTTTAAATCTTTTGTCTGTCTAGCTGTCGGCCTGTCTGTTTGATTCGGCTAATCTCCGTAACGGGTTTAGGGTTCAGTGCAAAAAAATGAAATAAAAATAACAAAACCAAAAATAAATTCACGCTGGCGAAGGTCGCAGGCAGAGCTAGTTTTATTTATTTCTTTATAAGTTAAGTATCTCATGTACCCTGATTCTGATCCAGCCTGTCCCCATGCTGTCCTCCCCCAGCGACGCCCTAAACCGAGGTTCGTTTCCCACAGGGGGTGCCCTTAGCGTGTAGTCACTTAGTTTGTAAGTAGTTTTATGCCCTGGCTGGAGGCCTTACACTCAAGGCACACACAGGATAGTCCGGTTAAGCAGACGATAACCTCCTAGGTTGTTGATGATGCAATTCAAAAAAGTAGGAACCTACATTTAGTAAGTCGTCATTGTTTTCACCGAGTTAAAAGCTGAAAAAAGGTTTATGTTCTCTTACCTTTGACATACAGCACGGTAGGTTTCGAAAATTCTGTCCCAATAGAGTTCTCTGCGACGCACTCAAACTTGCCGTGGTCCTCCTCCTCACTCTTTACTATTTGTAATGTTCCTGAAAAGAAACAAAGTTGTTTTATTACTGAGGAAAGGGGGCTTTTACTTGCAGATAGCTGATGCTTTAAGAAGTAACTTAAAAAAGGTTCAGAGTTATGAGGAACAGGTTGTAAAGTTCCTAAGGAAAAAGGGAGGATCTGCCGGGTGTTATGTCTGGTGGGCAACTGCCTGACAGTTGTTGTCGGGTTTTCCAATATAGTCTTAACGCGACTTGTAGGATGTTAGTTTTTCCGTCGTGTCATAGATGGCGCTGTTGTATGTTGCTTTTTGTAGGTCACTACAAAGGCCTTAGGGTTCTTCGTAAAAAAATAAAACCATTAAAATTGTTACCGAAATCCGATTTAAATAGGGAAGTAATATTTTTATTTATTTATTTATTTATTTATTTAACAATTTATGTACACACTAAATACAGAAAAGAAGAAAGGAAAAGAAAATAGGTACAAAGGTGATGCTTATTTCTAAAGAAATCTCTTCCAGCATACCTGCGAAAGGAGATACTAAAAAAGAGATGTAGACATAGTGTGTAAAAGAAGAAGAGAAAATGGAATACATAAAACATAAAGCAAATAATGATTTAAAATAAAATATACAATATAAGAACATACTAACTTACGTATACATACAAAGACAAAAATATAACAATACTATAAATACAATAAAATAAATACTTATGCAACTATGACGGAATGGAAAGATAATGTTCTTTCACTCTTCTCTTGAAAACTGCAATAGTTTGGCAGTCCCTTATGTCAGGCGGCAGTGAATTCCACAACCGCACAGCGCGTTTATAATAATTTGACAGCTTTCAAGAGCTAGTGCCAAAGTAAAAAGTTTCATCACATACATTATTGGTTATGATATAGAATTCGAGCTTCTAAGATACGGGCCTACAATGTCCTCCCATACTTAAATACTAACGCTGTAACATAGAAATATTATTTAAAAAGAGTGACCATGGAATTACTTGCCGGTTCTTCTCCATAGGAAACGACTAACCCGAACCGAGCACACTTTTTGTCGACGGTTTATAAGTGCCCATGTAGGCCTATGTAAAATAAAAATATTTTGATTTTGAAGATCAGACTTGCAGGATAACGCATACGATTATACGCAGAATTCACACACAAATGTGCCTAGTATACCTAGATTTCTCTGAAAATATATCTTCATACCCATTAATATTGTAAATATTCTAACTGTAAGCCAGAGAGGCCTTTCGGAGCTCGGCTGGACGAACTTGCTTGAGTGGTTTAAACTTTTCTCCGGAGGCATAGATGTCGCGCCGGTAACAAAATATGTATAGGCCACCTAATGTCCCTTTTAAGAGTAATGTAGGCTATTAGTTTGTTAGAAGAAAAATGTTATATTAGTAGGTTATTTCTGTTGGAGTTGGATTCTGAGATAGCATTTTGTCGTTGGAACGGTGAAGGAAAACATCGTGAGGAAACCGGCATGTCCTAGAACTAAAAGTTCGAAGACATGTGACATTTACCAAAACGCACAGGGCCCGCGTGGTGGATTACAGCCCACTCCCTCTCAGAGAGAGCAGGCCTGTGTCCCAACAGGGAACATTATAGGCTGATGATGAAGATTTTGTCGTTGGATGGTTGTCGCTTTTGAAGTTTTGATTATTTTTTTATCCGTTTTCGGATCGCAGTCAGTTCAGTCAGTCACTGACTACTCTTCTTCCGAACATTTCCGAACGAAGAGTAGTCAGTGACTGACTGAACTGACTGCTCAGTCCATAAATGGGCATAAGCCTTTCCAAGAATCTACGTCTTTCTAATGAATGAAGAATAATTATTATAATAATATTAATAAAGATAATTTTGACAGTCAATTTGCCACTACTCAAACAGTTTATTGGGTTTTTAGATCAGGAATTTCTCATTAGCAGCCACAGAGTCTAGACTTCTGCCCGGTTGATGATAATAGGTTCGCCCCCTATTACATGGGAATTATACATAAAGTGGGTGTACTATTAGGTGCATCTTTGCCTATCCCTTCGGGGATTTACAGGCGTGATGTTGTGTCAATCAGTTTTGAAACTTTGACCTTAATAACTCTTTTTTGTCATAATATACTCAAACTCAACACCAAAAAAAAAAAAGAAAAATATCCACAACACCAAAAAAATCACAACAAAAACAACACCCAACTACCCTCACCCGCTGAAAATTATTACAAAAACGCTTACAACCAAATTACTCGGCAGACACGGAGGGCGTCTTAAAAGGTATTTTATTCACGCCAAGCTAAACATATACAGTGATTTATAGCCTAATAACAGCAGCGGAGAGGGAGGCCATTAGGGACTGGCCAGAGGTCCCGGCACTCCTGGGGGCCTTCATAGTGTTTCATAGAGGTTATTAAGTCGAATTCCAATGTGAAACACCTGTTTGCGGCGTTAACTATAGTTCATTAAAATTTTGGAGTAAATTATTTTGCAGTGGGAAGGGTGTTTTAGTAATTTTAGTAGGGTGTTGTTTTTGTTAATTGTAGTGTAGTGGAATAAGTGTAGTGGAATACTTTAGAATGATATCAACACACTACTTCGCCATCGTTCTTTTAACTAGAAAAAGACTTTTGGACGCAGGGAGTGGTGTTCCGTCGCTTCCGCGGGTAAGTGCCACACAAATACACAAAATAGAACAGTGACATAGTGCACATCATCATCTTCATCATCATCAGCCTACCGCAGTCCACTGCTGGACATAGGCGTTTTCAATCGCTCGCTAGTTAACCCGATTCTCGGCATAGTGCACAAGTGAAGTGTTAATAACATATGTAGTTTTAAGATTTTATTTACTAACACAAATTGCATTAGTATGTATGTTAGTCTGTAAGGTATATATCTATGGGCCAAAGTTGCCTGAAAACAAATGTATGTTGTTGTTGTTAACAGAAAGGGAGGAACCGTAATTGACATATAAAAAAAGATTGAAGACCAATCCTAGGTCTGCATTACAATTTTTTGGCACATTTTTAAATATTCTAAAATGAAGACTGCCTCGTTGTTCTAGTGGTAGCAAACGCGACTGATGAGCATGAGGTTCTGAGTTTGACTCCCGGGTCGGGCAAAGTGGGATTGGGTTTTTCCATCAGGGATTCCTCAGTAGTAGCCACGGAGTCTGGTTTTGTGCCCGTTGATGGCAATAGTTTCGCCCCCATATAACATGGGACTTAAACATAACTGTGATTTTATTTTCCTATGTTTGGCACGATGAAGAGCTTCGCCACTTAGCATAAATAAGATAATTAATCCTGGAATCTCTTCCTGGCTATGTATGGTGTCGGATGTAAAGAATAGCACCATCCCATATCATCCCGTCGGTGTCGTAAGAGGCGACTAAGGGATTTGCCAGAGAATGGGCAGCAGCGTTCTCGGGTTTTTTTTTGTAACAACTGTACTGCGATCGCCAACCCGCTTGCCAAGCGTGGTAAATATGGCAAAACCCCCCAAAATGTCAATGTGGCGACACTTAGGGGAGGCCTATGTCCAGCAGTGGACGTCGTTTGGGCTAAAATGATGATGAATGATGATGATGAATCCTGGTATCAACGTTGTTTTTGATAAAATTTCAAAACATCTGTTGCCCTGTCATAGAATTATCGATTTAGCAGCCGAGGCTATATCGTGGTACAAGTATAGTTTAACATTTCTTCTAACACAATAGAAGAACAATATGGCAATCTATCTGCCTGGCTGGTTCGAGCAATACAGCGAGGAAATAGCAACCTTACAACATGGACATAAGGTAAGTAATTGAGTCAACAGCAGACGTGGATCCAATGGAATACAAAACGAACTCTCTTTGATGTCAGTATGTCAAAAGTTTGAGCCCGGACGAGTGAAGCCGGGCATGAAGTTAGTCAGACGTATTTTTATCTGGCTATACGGTAGAACAAAGTATGAGGTCTTATGTAATAATAGTATTTCACTTTAGATATATTCACTGAGAGCAGCGGTGGCCTAGTGGCGGCAGCTTCGAACCCTGGCAGGCGCATTACTTTGTGTAATTTATTTTATCAGCGCTGCCCTCAAAAACGGTGAAGGAAAACATGTCCTAGAACTAAAAAATCGAAGACATGTGACATCTACCAACCCGCACTGGGCTCGCGTGGGTGGATTACAGCCCACTCCCTCTCATAGAGAGGCCTGTGTCCTAGCAGTGGGAACATTATAGGCTGATGATGATGACTTTAAATATTAACAAAGGTTAGCTTAGTTTTGTAAACTACACAAAGCATAAAATTAACACACCTTTCAGAACTTTGCTATTTTTCTTGCAAATAAATTAGTACCTAATAGTTCCTAATTTACTTTGATGGCAAGACATTATTTCACTTTTCCGTTCTTGCTTTATCGTGTGTTTAGTGTCTAACCAGGTGGCCTACCATGACGTCTTAAAACATTATTGTTTTACTCCTTTTCCAGTGTGGGAAAGAGCTGGCGCTAGACATCCTGTATAGCTCCGTCTCTTTCCCACACTGGAATAAGAGTAAAACAATACTGCTTTAAGACAGCATAGTAACCCCCAGGTGTGAGAGTTTTTATGCCGTCAATGGGGCTCTGACTTGACTTAACATACCGTCGAGAAATATCTCTCAGCCATACTGGTTTCCTCAAGATGTTTTCCTTCGCCACAGCAAGTGATAGCTATACAATATAAAAACCGAAAAAACAGAGGCGCGTGTATTGGGTTCCAAACTTTTCCGTTTAACTATTTATTTTAACAAAGAATATCTTTACTTTGAAAGAACACCGGCGACCGCCCGAACAGATTTTTGTTGACATTTCTTTCAGCACAGACTAAAAATGTTCACAGTTTCGGTATTGAGCCGTATTCAGCCTCTTTTTTCATTTCATTCGTGAACACACCTAAAACGAAAAATTACACCGCGACTGCCTGACTGACGAAAATTTTTGCGTCTCAAAATGCGATCTCTTTTTTAGTGCATGCAACGCAACACAGAAGTTCGGAAAAACTGTTAGGGCATGCAAAAAAAAAAATGCATACGAACAGTCTCTCACAAAGAAAATGTAATTACGATGATTCATTTTGTACAGTCGTTTCGCTTTTGTTTTACCTCCGCACTTGCAATCAAAGTTACAGAACATTTAACATGTTGTAATATTTGTATGCTAATCTACGGCGAAATATGTGGGATCATAAGCCTATTTATAAGACCTTAAGGTAAGCGCCATGGCAGCCCGCGAATTTCAAATTATCTTTTTTTTTTGCAATATGGTCAGTGTCAAGTATATTGGACAAAATATTATTTGCGGCCGTAACACGCATTTATTTACAGAATTATAATCATTTTATGAAAAGGTCCGACAAATAGCAAAAAGCGTAAGAAAATTTGAATTTTTCGGGCTAGATACTATAGCACTTAATGTACCATGTTTTCCACACAAATAAAAATGATTCTATTCAATCCTTTATCGTTGTAGATATATGGTTGTTGTTGGGTTACTATCACTTACTAGTCTGCCAAAATTATAGTGAAATTTAATTCCGTGACACTAAGGTTTCTGCTAGACAGCACCTATTTGAGGTTAAATACCTATAAAAGGACTGTAAAAGGGTCGCACGTGCTATGGACGCCATAGTTTCGACAAATGCTCTATGAAAGGATGTGTGATACCCTCGAAATTGTATGAAAGGTTGCTTTGAAGTTTCTGGGGTAGTGTTTTTAGCTACGTGTTATTTTGGGGTGAATTAAGGAGCAGTACGCATAGTTGACTCTTTCTTTACCAGACATCAAAGGCCAGATGGACCGATTCCAAAACGAGTTTATTATTTTTGAACGTATTTTGTAGATTGAGATTTTTTTCAGAAAAAAGTTGAATCTATTCTAAATATAACATAGAATATAATTTGGACTTTCGGATCACAAGAAACAACGACACTTTTAGACGAGAAAATGAAAATCATAACCGAGCCTGTCAGTCCCGTGTCGGGCGCCAAAATCCGGGGGAATCCCAGGGCGTTTTGCCCCGTAATGAAATAAAACTAGCCGCCGGTTCCCTACGTGGCGGGATTTGGGGATTTCGTGACAGTCGACGATTGCTCGTCCAGCAAATGACGAAGGTCGTTCGTTTCTTGAATTTGAGACAATTGTGCTTATTGGTCGGTTTTTGTGGCGGCCATTTTGGTGTCAATTGTTATGAGTATTTTGTTATTAGTTGTGTTGTTGCTATGTGTGATACCGTGCCTTTCCCAGAACAATCATAAGGATCTGTTCAAGGTATCGTAAAAAAGTATTGATATTGTTGTTTTCGGATGTTCTTCTTTAACGGTTTTTGTATTTGAACAAAATACGTAACTAGTTAGTGATGAAATACAATGTAAATTCTGTAAATATTATTTTACTAATCATATCAATTATTTTCAATAATATTAAACAATTTTCCATTGAAAATCAACTAGTTTCGAAGGATAGTTGTGAAAAACAAAATTGATTTAAAAACTAAGGGATGGTTAAATAAAATATGACCACGTTCACACGTATATTACATTGTTAAATGTCGACAGTTATGGGAATAACAGTGGTGAGTGGCACATGGCTGGCATTTCAGCTGTTAAATTCCGTTATGATTTTAAGCTGGCATTTTGATAGTTTCATTTTATTTATTTTACTTATGGTACCAAGCAGTGATATCCTGGTGGTATGACCTCTGATTTTTGGATTCATGTGCTTATTGTTAGATATAATTATCGACAGCGCGTTAATACAAGTTAGAGGCCCAAAAAAAAAAAAAGGCCAGCTTCAAAACTCTGACACTAAGTTAGGCCCTAAACAAACTAAAAAAAAGAACTTCCATTGCTTCCCAGAGAGCTTAAATACCCGATTAGTCTGCCTATAGAAAAAGGCATTTGCTACACTTAAGAGCAGCTTTTTTTTTTTAGGATGGGAAATCATCAAATGACTTCTCCCGCTCTGGGCGGAGCGGAAGGGAGTGTCAGACTTGACTGACTAAAACCCATCCATGTTACTTCTTAGCCCTTTGTGTTCCAGGGCCACGGTATCTTTCGAACAACCCGCAGCCCTGGCAGGAATCGGCCCTCTCGGACCCCTTCCGATTTGCTGACATCTCCTTGAGGCGCGCGTGGAACACGAACGCGCCGTCGGCACGGCCTGTCGTCATTAGACAGACGGACGGTGAGCTAGCCCATTACTCACCGTCCACAGGCCCGCGCCTACGGTGGCCGGGGGCCACTGGTTGCCCCCCGACGCCCGGGGCGTCTCCTGCGGCGGCTGGGACGTGAGGTTCTCTCCCTCTCACGTTCCGCCACCTCCTTTGCTAGCTGCTTCGCAGAAGGAGGCGACGGCATCCCATTCCCTCTCGCTCCGGACCATGGATTGAACCAGGGCCGGACGCGAGAGGTCACCGCCGCCAATCGCCGCTACTTAAGAGAAACTTACACAAACATATTAGGTCTTTACCTATGAAATTGCCGTTTTGTTTGAAAAAAGTTAAAGTATTTTTTTTCTTTTATTCAAAGTAATCACCCCTGCAATCAATGCATCTTTGCCAACGCTGTGGCAGTTTATGGATGCCCTTCTTGAAAAAATCAGCTGGACGAGAGACAACAAACTCTTCAAAGGCGTTTTGTACTGCCTCTCGGGAATTGAATTTTTTTCCCGCTAAAAAGTTGTCCAAATTTTGGAAAAAGTAATAGTCGGAAGGCGCAAGATCTGATGAGTATGGCGGACGAGGGAGAGCTTCCAAACCCAACTCAAGCAGCTTAGAGACGGTCTGTTGTGCAGTATGGGGCCGCGCGTTGTCGTGAAGTAGCTGTGGAGACGACCGATTGACCAAAGCTGGTTGCAGACGTGCGAGTTTCGCCAACATTGTGGTCAGTTCTTCAATGTACACATCTGCAGTAATGCTCTCGCCGTTTTGTAAAAAGCTATGATGAATCACACCAGCACTAGACCACCAAACTGTGACCATCACCTTTCTAGGGGTCATTTTTCGTTTTGCACATTGCTTTGGTACCGAACCAGGATCTAACCAACTTGCTGAGCGCTTTCGATTGTCAAAAAGAATCCATTTTTCGTCGCACGTAACAATTCGGTTCAAAATTCCTTCATTTCTGTGCCTGTTAAGCAGCGCAAGGCAAGTCTCGACGCGTACGTTGCGCTGGCGATCGTTAAGTTCGTGGAGCACCCATCTATCAAGCTTTTTTATCTTGCCAATCTGTCGCAAATGGACCAATATTGTTTTAATGCTAACATCAAAAGCTGCTACCAGCTCAGCTGTAGATTGAGTTTCATCAGCTTCAACAATCACCTTTAATTCATCATTGTTGACCAAAGTTTCCGGACGACCACGAGGTTCATTTTTCAAGTCAAAATTCCCAGAACGGAACCGAGCAAACCAATAACGGGTTCTGCGTTCGTTTGTACAGTTCTCTCCGTAAACGTCGTTGATGTTACGGGTCGTTTGTGCCGCGTTGGTGCCACGACGGAACTCATATTCCATAATTACACGAAATTTCAAAGTATCCATTATGAGGAAAAATGTTGAAATGTAATGAAAATACAACGCTAATCAATAAACAAAAGACTGATTTTGTAAATAGAATGTCATATTTTTAAAACAAAATTAATTTGAATTTAGAACTCATAGCCAATCAAAACTTTTTTTTGTTTGAAAAAGTCTGTACTGCAATACGGCAATTTCATAGGTAAAGACCTATTATCATCAAGTATTTGCACCCTTATTATTTTTATAAGAACACACATCTACCGCAACACACCGGTATTTCTTGAATGCTAACTGCAAAATTGTAAACTTGACAATAGCTTAAGAGTAAACAAACCATATCGACAGTCTAATCCTCCTAATATTATGAACGCGATTTTTTTGTGAGGATGTAAGGATGTTTGTTACTCTTTCACGCAAAAAACTACTGAATGAATTTGGACGAAATTTGGCATAGGCATAGCACATAGAATACTTTTGGTCCTCTCCATACTACCAAACAATTTATCATTACCTGGCCAGCTTTTACCAAATTATATAATGGTCAGTTTCCAGTCTCTTCTGTTGCAGCTGAATATGGATTTCAATGAAAGGGGTTTGGGTAAAAGTGGCATGATTTTTTAATTCTGCGGCCAGTAATGAAAAATATTTCATTAGTAAGAACACAATATGAAATTTATTTTCTTAAACGAACATTTTTTTCCAAAATGCATCGTAGCCGAGATATACAGGGTGAACTTTTCAAGTGGATGGAAAGCCAAATCCGAAACTATTAGGAATAGCGAAAAACACTCAAAGGAGTAACCAGCCTGATTATGATAAAAACTAAAACTGCATCATTGGTTTTTTGAAAAATCAATATTCCTAGCCAGGAATCGAACACGTTAATTTTGAAAAAAAAACACCCTTTATTATTACACCATTCGATAGTATCGCTGCTAAAGATCAAATTCTGGGAAGTAATGATATACGGCAAACGATAGGAAAGAGTTATTTTTTGATAAAATACATAACAATATGCTAACTGTTAGTAGGAACAACACAACTTTGACATCAGATATTTCAGCTCCGATATAATTTTCGCCAAAATTCTTTTAGGGATCATTATTATTATATATTCCACTATACGTTAGCAACAATTATCTTTCGAGGCCGCTGTGAAATAAAAAACATGCCACTGGTCCATACAAACCAATGCCCTGGCACAGGAATAGCACATACAATACTTTTTGTATCCGTAATAAGGCCTCGTGGGACCATTACCGAACAAAACGCGGGCGAAGCCCTAGCCAATATCTAGTATATTTTATAAATGTGAGAAGACGTGAATGTAATCGATATTGTTGATAAAACGAAAGTAAATCCTTTTGAATGTGTTGAATGAAACGCAGCGAAATAAAAAAGATCCGAGCGCTCGACCATTGCGAGCCCGGAGCTTTCTGGTTTATATCTTAGCGTTTGGTCTAAAATTCAAACAAATAAAATAAGTACTAAATTGTTTACCTAGATGTTTATTTAATACATATTGTATTAGTAACTATTAAAGATGTTTTCTGATGTTTTGATTTTTATTTAATTTTGTTATGAACGATTCATTTCGTTGTAATACTAACATTCTCTTAACTTAATAAGGAGCGGAGCAATGTATAATTAAAAATGAGAATTGAAAAGGAGGGTCTTGTAGACAAGATTCTTTAAGAATTTTAATTTATGCCATACAAATAAATAAAATTGAAGTGTCTGTTTGTGATTTCAAAATAAAAGCTTTTTACTGAATGCATATGAAAGTATATACGACACTTATAACAAAACAAAAATTTTAAAAAAATATGTGTCTGTGTGTTTGTTCCGGGAAATCTCCGAAACGGCTGACCCAATTTTGACGGGGCTTTTTTGATAGTTAGCTGTTGTTTTACGTAGTAACTTAGGCTACTTATATTTTAATAAAAAGGATTTGGGTTCCGTGCAAAAAAATAAAACCCATGCATTGTTAAAGAAATCCGATTCATTCATTAGGGAAGTAATATTTTTATAAAAATTTCACGCGAAGTTAAGACGCGGCGGACAACACATCGTTTGTTTTTATTTTTTTTTGTATACGCAGACGGGCTGCCAATCCCATTGGTAACGGGTTTCAGTTAAAACATAACAGCCCTATTATTATGTAATATAACAAAACTCATCAATACACAAATAATTCAGCAAACCAATCACAAAAATCCCTAAGCTAGGACAAAAATCTCTAGGTCCAAATATTTGTTCCTACCTATGTTCCTACTCGTAGTTTGTGATTGTAATAGCACCCACGACAAAGGGAATCCTAGTGCGGCCAAATGGACTCTGAGTGGTGAACTGTTATCTATCTTTATTTTCGGTCACCGCGAATCCATGGAGTGGGTGTTTCTTTGTTTTGGCCACAGCTCTCGGGTACAACAGGTAGGTGTATAGGCACAGTCAGAACTCGGTTAACACTTATCAATATTACACCAAGTTTTGTGCTGATCAGTGTGATCTGATGTAATATTGTTTTACGAATTTGTGTAGCCATTGATGAAAATTTTCTTATGTCTTTTACTCCAGTCTGTCAATATGGTTCGTTCTAAAACTAAGACGTCTTATAATTATGGATATGTATAGCGACTTTCGTTACTGACCGTACATTAATTAAAGCTGTGACTGGCGTGTCTTTTTTTTTTTTCGGTGGAACAGTCCTCCTATTTGAAATATTGACCACGGAAAACAAAGTTACACAGTAACGCTGAGAGATTTGTCAGGAAACTTTGTGAACGTAGGTAAAGAGAGTGTGACATATGTATGTCGATGACTGACAGTTGCAATTTAATTTAGCGATGGTAATATCATAAAAAAACTCATTTAATTTTCTGGAATTTTTGCGTTTAATATATGTAATACCTAATGCTGGTATTACATAGAATAGGTAATGTTTGTTTGGACTCCTGAACTAAAGTGTAGTGTCAAACATCTTGTCGAAAGTTATACTTTTGAAATCAGCCTGTAATGGCCCCACTGCTGGTTCACAAGCCACCATTATGTGTGCGTAAACGCCAACGCCATATCTTCCCGTGGGTGTCGTAAGAGTCGACTAAGGGATTTGCCCGAGAATGGGCAGCAGCGTGTTCTGTGCTTTTGTAACAACCGTACTGCGATCGCCAATCCGCCTGCCAAGCGTGGCGATTATGGCAAAACCACCCAAAATGTCAATGTGGCCACACTTGGGGGAGGCCTTTGTCCAGCAGTGAACGTCGTTTGGGCTGAAATGATGAATGATGATGATGAAACGTCAACGCAGGCGTTTAGCAGTCATTGTATAAAATTCGTGACTCGCTCTTCTCCTAACTTTAGACCATACACCCAGGTGTCGGAAGTTCTGAAGCTCAAAGGCGCTTCGTAGAGCCGAGAAGCCCTTCAGCCCCTTGTTTCCCTGCTCTTTGATACGATGCCGCGGCCGGTCCGGATCCATGCCGGATCGCTCTCGATTTACCGGATTGCCATAACATTCGTTCATCTTGTTATTTGTTAATTGGATTTTGATATTTAATGGACGTCAGATGATGTGGGTCAGTTTTGATTGTTTGATTGGTTTCTATATGGGTTGGGGTGGTAATAACTATTTTCAGATGGACAGGTGGATTTGGGAATCGTTGGGAGAGGGTTTGTCTGTGTTTTGACAAGTTTATGTAAACGTCTTTACGTTATGATAACTACAGTCAATACAGTACTATACAACGTATTGTTTTGCATCCTCGTCAAAATTCAAAATGTTGTCACAAAAGACATAAATAATCAATATAAATTACGGTTTTTAAAAACACTGCTTTTTTGTTATTTAAATTTGTCAGTATTTCAGAATAACCACCTTAGCGTGGTTTAGTGATTAAGAAATTATAAAATATAATATAGAAAATAAATTATAAAAGAGTAAAGGTTTAAGATTCTGTGTGTGTGTGTAAGCGAGGTTCTAAGGCGAGGATCAGATCAGAGATAAGAAAAAAAACTATCCAGCCAGTTTCAGAATCATTAGCATAGTTACCTCCTTGAATTTGACGAGGTTGCAAAACAACACTTTGTATTTACACGTAATATAAACACAATACAACATCACACCTGTAATCCCTGAAGGGTTAGGTAGAGATGGACCCAATAGTACACCCACATTTCGGCAGTTATGTTTAAGTCCCATGTACATACTAGGAGGCGAGCCAATTACCATTAAAAAAAAAATACGGGCACAAATCCGCACTCCTTGGCTGCTACTGAGAAATTCCTGATGGACAAACCCAAAAATAATCGGGTCAGGCAATATAATTTGCCCGACTCGGGAATCGTAACCATGACTTCATGCTCAGCAGTCACGCAATCATCATCATCACCATCAGCCTGTAATGTTCCCACAGCTGGGACACAGGCCTCCTCTCAATGAAAGGCAGTGGGGTTTAATCCACCACGCGTGCCCAGTGCGGGTTGGTAGATGTCACGTGTCTTCAAATTTTAAGTTCCAGGACATGCCGGTTTCCTAACGATGTTTTCCTTCACCGTTTTGAGTGCAGCGGTGATGAAATAAATTACACAAAGTAATGCGCCTGCCTGCGTTCAAACCGACGACTTATGCTCGCGCAATAATAGGTACTATTATATATGTATTTTTAGAACTTATTTCTATATAGCCTACTCGAAAAAGAGACGAGTCTCAACAAAATCAAAACAAAATCATGCAAGATTTTCACTCAGATACTTTTAAAAAGATTATTTCCTTACAAAGTATTGCACCACCAGTTTCCCCCTTTACCGCGCGGTGAACCAATCGAAATACGATAGCACACGTCCTATACAAACATACATACACTCCGCCACGTCAATTAGCTATTCCTATTCACTACACCCTCTCTTATTAGAATCATTCATACCTCTTTTCCTTCTCTATTTATTCATCCCTTAAATTCGGTGAAGCCATGAATAAATAGAGTAAATTCAGGAATAAATCAGAAGGATTTAGATCGCTTGAAATTCTATAGGCAGCGTCGTTTTGACAACGATGCCTTTTACCCTTATCATTACAGATCTGTAATAATACCGGTCTAGATGTACGTAGGTTGGCTATGGTCTGTTGACGTGACCAAATTGCGTAAAGATGTTACCTTAACAGGGACCCTAATAAAAGTGTTTTGCTATTTTTAAGGATACAGGCATTTCTACAGGTTATTTTGGACGTTTGTGGCTGTAAACTATAGTTTTAGTGATAAATAATTTAGTAGAATATATATAATATAATATTATAGGCTTTTGTGTCAATGTTTTTTTATAGCATTTAAATATACATATGTGGTGGCAGCCCCAGCTTACGAGGAGTAAGCCGTTGGTTCGAACCCAGGCAGGCGCAATACTTTGTGTAATTTATTTAATCATCGCTGCCCTTAAAGACGGTGAAGGAAAACATCGTGAGGAAACCGGCATGTCCTAAAACTAAAAAATCGAAGACATGTGACATCAACCAAACCGCACTGGGCCCACGTGAAGGATTACAGGCTACTCCTTTTCATAGAGAGGAGGTCTGTGTCCCAGCAGTGGGAACATTATAGGCTGATGATGAGGAAATAAACATAAACGCACGCTTTTTTCTCATGGGGTTAGGAAATCACAACAGTAGGCCACCTGCTATTACTCTTAAATATTCCTTTTGCATTGTCCACGTTTATACATCTATCTGGTCATTCGCACACGACGGTTGCGCGTACTACGTACGACCTTTATAAGAACATCAACAATAGCCATAGTATATGAGGGTTTCGAAAAATATTATTAAGTCACGTTGGCTTTTTTATTGGACTAGAAAGCGACTACATCAAACGTTTTATAGTCTTAGCAAAGATGTTTATGCGCCTCTCTAAAAAGTTTCTTACGACTTTTTTACAATGATTTGAGGAATAACCTAAAAAATGGGCATTATAAATTAAACCTCTTGTATTTAAAAATAAAACATGAGTTCTCAGAGTTACAGCATTAAAAAAACACACAACGATATGCGGGTAGGTACACAAACATCACGTCACAAGCGGGGTGACGTGTGGTGAATGTATTTCCGTCGCGAGCAAATCTAATGGCGAACTTCTACGGTTGGCTCGCAAAGTGTCGACAAAATGCGTTAACAGACAGCAGGGGGGCGTAATTAAAAGAAAAATAAGCGCTATTCATAAACGTCCAACGGAATAGCGGGGTGGTTGTGGCTTTATATTGCAACCAGGTTGCGCTGACCTCCCTCTCCCTTTGCACAGTTACAAAAGTCCGGACATAAAGGGATGTGGTTACTTTCTCTGGCAGCTCTAGTTATGATAGCCATCAGAGTTTATCACACAGGCCCGTTTAATCTAGCTCTTAGGACGGGAGGACAGCAGAAAGGTTTACTTTACGCCCCACAGAGGTTGATTAAGCGATATAAGGTGATCTTATTTCCTTGAGACACTTATGAGACCATCTTTCCCCGTCTTAATGAATGTCACATAAAATATAATTGTGGTGAGTGATTTATTTTCGTATATTATTGGTGTGAGGAAGCTTGGGGATTATGTGGGGCCTTTAAGTTAGTTGCTTAACTGTCGGAAGGAAGGCCCGAGGCGATAATGAATAAGAGGATTTGGAATCTATAGCCAAAGTTGTGAGAATCGTGTGTGAATTATAATTATGGTTTGTTTTGGTTTAAGAGCGTTTACACCTTACGGCATTTCATACAAACTTTCAAGTTCTAATTTTTCGATATTTAATACGCCTAAGCAGGATACATAGGTCTAAAAAGTTACTTAAAAAACATATTCGAAATGTCTTATTAAAAAAAAGGTAATTGGAAATTTCTGTTTCTATAGATAATTTATAATCGGTCTAATTTTGCTGTAACACTATTTTTCGAAAATTAATGGTTGTTCCCGGCTGTCATTTATAGATCTTTGACAGTCGTTACGAGTAGTCAGAAGCCAAAAGTCTGACATCCAGTCTTACTAAGGGGTATCGTATTACCGAGTTGCTAGGTTGTGGAGGTCAGAAAGGCAGTCGCTTCATGTAAAATACTGGTACTCAGCTGCATCCGGTTAGACTGGAAGCCGACCCCAAGATAGTCTGGGAAAAGGCTAGGCAGATGATGACTAAATCATCATCTTCTTCCTTCCCTTGCCCCTTGTTACTTGGGGTCGGCGCAGCACATTTTTTTGTTCCATTCCCCTCTTTCAACCGTCACGCTATCATGTACTTCTCTTTTTTTCATATCATTCCTCTCTCAATCCATCCATCTTTTCTTTGGTTTTCCTATCCCTCTCCATTCATCAATGTTTATATCATCATCATCATCATTTCAGCCGAAAGACGTCCACTGCTGGACATAGGCCTCCCCCAAGTGTCGCCACATTGATCGGTCCCGTGCGACTCGCATCCAGCGGATCCCCGAAACCTTCACCAGGTCATCGGTCCACCTAGTGGGAGGCCTTCCAACGCATCGTGTCCCGGTTCGCGGTCGCTATTCCAGAACTTTTCGGCCCCATCGGCTATCTGTTCTGCGAGCAATGTGCCCTGCCCACTGCCACTTAAGTTTGGCAATTCTTCGGGCTACGTCGGTAACCTTGGTTCTCTTGCGGATGTCCTCATTTCTGATTTGATCACGCAAGGAAACTGTTTATATACATCACTCTTTTAGTCACCTGTGTTCCATACAGCCTCATTACATGCCCATACTAAGACAGACGAGTCCCTTTCATCTTTTCTGTAACAGGAGCCACCTTCAAACTTCCTCTTTTAAACTCATTTCTTACTTTATCCATTCTAGTCATTCACATCCATCTCAATATTCTCATATCTGCTGAATAGTATATTTTTCATCCTACCCAGCGTTTCTATACATACAGTACGACAGGTGGAATCATGGTCTTGCACAGAAAGAATTGCACTAAATATGAATTCAAAAATATTCACATCAAATCTAACTTACAACATTAATAACCAATATATTTTATTTCCACGACGACCTCTGCTCACCCAGCTTTGGCTGTAAAGTGAGCGATACATGTTCCCTGAAACGTTGTTACGATAAACTAGATTTCCGCGTGTTCTTTCCGTACCAAGTTGGAGAAAATATTGCTTTAATAAACTAGACAATATTTTTACCTTTTTTCCAAAAAGATAAACAATTGAACGCTTTTAGTACCGAGATGTGGGCACTGATTTTATACCTAGTTCTTTTCACTTTAAGGTAATAATGGGGTATCGAGCAAAAGGAGCGGGGGGGTTGGTTGCGTCTTAATGCAGTATTGTTTAAATGTCAGTCTAATGTAGGAAAGAGGCGGAGCTGTTAAGACGGCTAGCGCCATCTCATTCCCATTCTGGAATAAGATTAAAGCAATAGAAGGAGTCATTCTGCGAAAACGACATTATGAGAAAGAGATATTTTACTACAAGTAGACATTTTGCGAAAGTGACATTTTGCGCCTGAGCCTACTGCTTTAACGTCATGGTATGCCTCCAGTTCAGCGTTCCTTTTTTTTGGTAGAATTATAGGATGATAGTTAAATAGAAAGTATATTCGTTAGATACAGAGAAAGGGGGTTATTGATTTAAAAGAGTGTTCATGGAGCACCTTGCCCGTTCTGCTTCAAAGAAACTCTCTGGAATTGGCGAATAGCTCCATTTTTAACACGTTTTTATTAGCTTCACCTGTAACAAACTATACAAAAAAAATCTTAGAAATTGAATTTGACTTTTCGTGATGTGGGTTCCTCCCTATGCATTTCCACGATATAGGTATTAAATGAAAGGGTTTGCAAAAAAGTATACGATAAATAAAACGACGTCACTCTAAAGCGTGCTTTTAGTTTTTTTTGTTCTAGTCCTAGCAACTCCTTGACTATGTCTGTAACACCAAAAGTGCCAGTTACTGTTTTTTAACAAACACATGCTTTAAGCTCGAGTTTCATACGTTATGAGAAGTATCATCATCATCATCATTTCAGCCGAAAGACGTCCACTGCTGGACATAGGCCTCCGCCAAATTGGCCAAAGTGTCGCCAAAGTGTCGCCAAATTGGCAAAAGGGGGTTTTGCCATAATCGCCATGCTTGGCAAGCGGGTTGGCGATCGCAGTACGGTTGTTACAAAAACACAAGAGAACGCTGCTGCCCATTCTCTGGCAAGAGAAGTATACGAGAAGTATATAAAAAGTGAATAATTTCTTGACAGCAGAACTCAAGCATTGTGCAAATATAACCACCCCAATTATCAAGCGAACTAGGTATTATAAAAATCTAATGAAAATTCCAACATTACATATACGACTGCATACAGGACATACGCGACCAGGATACTACCACATATTATAATAATCCTACCCGTCGCCGTAGACGTAGAAAAATGATCCCAACTGGAAGTGACAAGGGGCGGTGCGTACCTAGTAAAAGGACAAGTGACCTTAATCAAGCCGAGGTACGCCCAACCGCTGTTATTGTTGTCCAAATCAGGCCCAGCTTTTTGCTGGAACAACAGTGAGCCATACTTTGCGCTTCAAAGTTGAGGGCTCCGGCATTTGTATGTAAATGATTCGTAATCTCCGCGCGTCGCAATCATGGTGTTTCTACGACCCTTTCATGGACCACGGAAGCAATTGTACTGGAAGAGGTGATAAGTTGATAAGAGATGTTATTGGTGCTCTTCCTGTTTTAAGGTCTGATGAGAAGCTAAAGGTGTTTCGTGGATAAAGGTGTTATGGGATTTTGTTGAAAATACCTACATATTATTATTTTTTAGAGAGATATTTTCTTTAGTCTAGACAAAATTTTTGTTCTCTTGGACTTTTCTGAGAGATAAGTAGACTGTTTTCAAACAAGAAAATGTACAGACTTTTTAAAGTGGCAACCTTAAAGGGCTTTGATGCTATTTTCAAAAATAATAACCAAAAATGTCTAAAGTTCGTAAAGTTAGCCTAAGTTATATACAAAATTGAAATTTTAGTCATATCGCGCAGCTTTTCATTTAATATCGCTCATTTTCTCGGTATCGCAATATATTTCCATACTTTGTGAATTATAATAATTTTCACATTTAGGTACTGTGTCTTTTGAAGAAGTCTGGCTAGTAATACAGATAGCTTTCGGTACAATAACTCTACTTTCTGCCAAATTGAAAAATAACAAAAAAAATACTGAATTATTCATGAGTTCTTTGGTAATAAATTACGAAATATTGTTTGTCAGTCTTTTTGAAGTACATCAAATTTATCTGTTTGTATTTTAGTAGTAAATATTTATTCAGATCTTGATACAAAGATTTTTTGTTGAAAATTTATTCATATAACCTTATGACAAGGTCATGACAATTCAAATACATTTTTTTATACAGAATTACATTTTATTACTAAAGCAAATAAAACAAACAAAGGAAATAATTAAGGTAAACAAACCATCAGACATATTCTTAAACTCTCCTTTTTATGACCCCATGCAATAAGATGACAACACTAAACATTTTACACGGATCATCAAAATGGACCCCATCCAGTCATCTTTAACTCCCCCCACTATTGTCAACCGCTGAGTTTTACTGGTTCATTAACCAATGAGAGGACCCGTAAACCATTGTCTTTGTGACGTTTATAATTACGGCCGTAATATAAAAAATATTATTTCCAATAAAGGTAGGGTTTGGTCGTAAAGCTACATAATCTGCGGTTCACTTTTATTAGAAGAGCTAGGCAAGCGAATTTAGTTTGTAAGGGTGTTGTTATACTTTTGATTTTCGAGCGAGTTTCTAGGGAGGTGAATAGTCAAAGAGCTTGATGCGTACCGCAACGTATACGCCGGTGTAGTACAGGAGAGAGTGGAACTGTAGACTTTTGTATGATATGATGAGAGAAAGCGAAAAGTTGCTGCAAAAATGCACATAAATAAACGTTCTTTTTAAACGTTCTCCCATGATGAAAAAAAATAAAAAAATATTTATTTAAATGTCACTAATTACATTCTTATATTTATTAAGTTGACAGGTATTTTGAGTTGAGTTGAGTCTAAACTAAGCCTAGCCCATTTTGTCACATAGTAAGGTTTGCCAACGTGGTACAATTACATATTATACATTTACAATATACAATTACATATACATATTATACAATTACATATATACACACATTGATGGTGTGTGTGAGTGCGTGTGTGTGTATGCGTATGCGGGGTATGTGTACGTGTGTGTATGCTTATTTTTATTGTATCTACAATATTATAATAAAGAAGTAACCTATTATATTCATAATAAATATATCTTATGGTGAGACCGGTTGTCAGACTTTCGGGCCACTGACTACTTTCAACGACTGTCAAAGATCTGCAAATGAGCTGGGACCGACGGCTTAACATGCTTTCCGGGTCACGGACGAAACTCGGTATGTTATAGGAGGTCACCCATCCACGAACCATCCTAGGCAAAAGCGGCTTAGCTTAAAGATCGTCTCGAGGGGTTGCTATTATTACAAGCTCCTCGTTCCTCAAGTCACTTCTCTTTTCATTTGTTTTCTCGCGATCGCTCGAGCGTGTAGTTTGTGCACAAGACGCAAGGCTTTATCTTAGGTGACGACGCCACCGTGTAAGAAAAAAAAACAATAGCTGAAAAGCCGGGTTTTATCATGACTCACGAGACAGGAAGTAAAGCGACAAGATGTCTCACAATCTTCTGGAATATTAAATCAATCTATGATTAAATTTTTAAAACGGTCACATACGCACTTATTATATGAACTGGCACTTTGTGACCATTTTACGATTGTAGCGTAATTCATATTATTATCCTTCTGCTAAAGCATTTTAGGCCCCCAGAAATGACTAATAAAATAAATATAAATCACCTGACCTGTTGGCCTACCATGACGTCTTAAAGCAGTATTGTTTTACTGTTACTCCAGTGTGGGAAAGAGACGGAGCTATACGAATGTCTAGCACCATCTCTTTCCCACACTGGAAAAGGAGTAATACAATAATGTTTTAAAAAGTCGTGGTAGGCGACCTGCCTCCGTATTCACAAACGCTTCGATTCGATGTCGAATCGACAAGTCGTATGTCTATCTTGTTTTGGCATAACGAAAGTGAGCGAGATAAACATACGTCTTTCCGAATCGAAATTGAATCGAAGCGTTTGTGAAAAGGGGCCTGGAGTTAGTTCACTCCTACATACATAGCAGTCGTTCTGTACAGCCAATCACGTTATGTCTCATTAATTAGCATTTACCTCTGGACCGTACATTCACAAAGCTTATGTTTAACTATTATTTGTCAACTAGAATTAGATACGGTATAAACGGTTTAGCCAAACGCTCGAAGCTTTTCGCAGAATCCGATCTAACGTTGTTTACCAAAACCATGACGTGTTTACCTGTTCTAATATTACTACCACTAATAACTTATACCCTAATTTACACAACTATTCACCGCAAAACCGACCAAGTATAATCATTCATAAGTGCCAATGCTCAACGTTATCGATAATCCGGTATCGATATTGCGATCGACTAAAACTCACATAATGTAAGTAGTATTGATAGTATGTGTAATCTACTTATGTACAGCATTTATTTTCATAGTATAATCGGCGTGTAATGGCTATCGTGGCAAAATAATAAAGAAGTGATGTTGATATCACGTTGCTCGAGGGTTGCGCTGACGTCCATTTCGGGGTCACCATTTTAAAGTATGAGGAACAGGGTGTATAGTTCCTCAATACTCCATTGACAAGGGAGGATCCTTCTACTAGATAAGTTTTATGTCTGGTGGGCAACTGCCCGACAGTTATTGTCGGGTTTTTCCTATATAGTCTTAGTCGATGTAAACTTTCCTTGCGACTTGTAGGAAATTAATGTTAGAACTTCCGTCGTGTCATAGATGGCACTGTAGTACTTTTTGTTGTGAGCTGTTTTTTGTAGGTCGCTACAAGCCTATAATATTCCCACACTTAGTTCGATCCTACAACCAATAACTTAGTCAGTTGAAGAACTTAGTTAGTCGAAGCTGATCTAGCTGATTTGCTTGTACTTATTTTGACTGCTATTTGTTTCAAAATGAAAAAAAAGAAGGTTTGTCGTCGGGATGTGCAATAGATGTGCCCGTATGTGGATCATGGAGAGAAATGCTAAAAAGTTCCGCATTTTCTTAGTGTAGTGCCTCGCATTTTAGACTAGTTTTTTAAGCATAATTCAAGTAATTTATCGACGTTTTCTTTGTAAGCGATAGGCTACTGACCTCGTATATTGTTGCTCCTGCTGTATTTTACACACTGTTCACACGACAGCCTATATTTTTCACATGAAGCATTCAGCTTAAATTATTAGTTTTTGTGACGCTGTTTCAGGAATTTTCAAGTATTTCTATCTACTAGTAGTTTCTGCCTTTTTGGTGTAATGGTTGCAATCACGATTTCTGAGAATGAAGTCCTGGGTTCGAGGCCCGAGGCAGTGTTTTTGGGTTTTTCCATCAGGAATTTTTCAGTAGCAGCCACGGACTCTGGATTTGTACCCAAAAACTCGCCTCCTACTGGCTCCTAACACATAACTGGCTAAATGTTCGGTACTAACGGCTACACCTCTGCCTAGTACATCGGTGATCACAAGCGTGATGTAGTAGTTTATGTTTGTTTTGTATTTGGATAGCGATCTGAACAACGGACTGCGTAATAGATGTAGCTACTTATTTGGCCCAAACAGTATAATTTACAGCGAGCATCGAAAAGGTGTGGCCATATTTAAAGCTCTGATAGAGCCCATCATCATCATCAGCCTATAATGTTCCCACTGCTGGGACACAGGCTTTCTTTCAATAAGAGAGAGTGGCCTTTAATCCACCACGCGGGCCCAGTGCGGGTTGGTAGATGTCACATGTTTTAGAATTTTTAGTTCTAGGACATGCCGGTTTCCTCAAGATGTTTTCCTTAACCGTTTTGAGAGCAGCGGTGATGAATTAAATTACACAAAGTAATGCACGTTCTGTATGGTGTCGGACGTAAAGAATAGCACTATCCCATATCTTCCCGTGGGTGTCGTAAGAGCGACTAAGGAACTTGCCAGAGAATGGGCAGCAGCGTTCTCTGTGCTTTTGTGACAACCGTACTGTGATAGCCTACCCGCCTGCCAAGCGTGGTGATTATGGCAAAACCCCCCTTTTGGGTGAGGCCTATGTCCAGCAGTGGACGTTTTTCGGCTGAAATGATGAATGCACCTGCCTGGGTTCGATCCTACGACTTCCTGCTCGTTAGTCGGGGCTGCTACCACTGTGCCACCGCTGCTTTCCTATAAAGCCCATATTGGCTAAATAAGAACAGCCACTCGGATCAGTTTAAGCCATGCTTGCTTAGGTTGGTTAATATACCGACTTACTTCCATTCCTCGGAAAACTTGATAAGCCTTTGGTCCCGACTGTCATTTGTAGATCTTTGACAGTCGTTACAACTACTCAGTGACCCGAAAGTCTGACATCCAGTCTTACCAAAAGGTATCGTAATACCCAAAAATCCGCTAGTGAAACATGAATACACGGTACCCTATCTCACTTCCCCAAACCATTAGCAAATCCACTAAACTGCGGATCGATCAGAAGCCTGCAGTGAACGGAGGTACATAAATACATACCTACATCCTACCATGTAATAAGGTACAGCACCTGTGTATAATGACGTTACTAAGTTATCTAACGTTGGCGATACTGACCCGGCAAGCACTCATTGGATCTGATCTTGGATCTCCAAGATGATACGTTGATATCTTAGCTTTTGAGTGGTACATATATATCGTGGATAACGACATCGTTTTAATAAAAGTTGCTCAATTGATTAATGTAGTAGTGGGGCAAACGCCGTGACGTTATTTTGTAATGGCGGCACGAGGACAGAGTCGTTTTGGAAAGTGGGGATTGTCGAACGGACACTTCGCATGTAGACGCGGACCAAGTCACTTCTCCAAAACGAAACTGTTGGTATGCCTAGTTCAATTATTATCACCAGTTTATTGAGTTTATCTAATTACAAGTGAGGTTATATTTACACTTTGTTATTTGTTATAATTCGAGGAGCTCGTGGCTAAATAATAACAGCCGCCCAGGTTGATCTTTAAGGTTAAGCCGTGCTTGCCGAGGTTGGTCTGTGGATGGGTGACCATAATTACATATCGAGTTTCCTCCGGGCCTTGGAAAGCACGTTAAGCCGTTGGTCCCGGCTGACATTTGTAGATCTTTGACAGTCGTTACGAGTAGTCAAAAGCTAAAAAGTCTGACATCCAGTCTTATCAAGGGGTATCGTACTACCCAGTTACTGGGTTGTGGAGGTCAGATAGGCAGTCGCAGTCGCAGTAAAATACTGGTACTCAGCTGCATCCGGTTAGACTGGAAGCCGACCCCAAGATAGTTTGGCTAGGCAGATGATGATGATATTTGTTATAATTCAACGACACCTACAAAATGGACCCTTCACCACCGAATTAAGATGGTGATGACCCTATCGCTCCGCCGTCGCTGACGTGTTCATATTTTAATGTTAATTGAACATCATGAACATAACTAAAAATTTAAAAGAATCCAAAGAGATTGCAATATTAGTTTTCGTTCAGCTCAAAATGAAAGGCGTCCGCTGAAATTATCCGCAAAGTCGATTGCAACGAGAGCTGAAAAATCGGGCTGCAAGCTGATATCTTTTAACAGCCATCAATATTTACGTCCATTACCGTAGCTACGAAATATTCGACTCGACCGAGGAGAAATAATCTACTCGAATAAATTAAAATTAATGAGATTAAAAGAGCCCACTGTGAGTTTCCCGTGGCTTGCTCTAACTGAATTTAAATTACTTTCTCACCTCTTGTGGAGTGCATAATGGCATTAAAATTGAAATTATTAACATTTTCAGAATACTGAAGGACGATTTAATTGTTGCTGAATTTTTGATGCAGATTTACTTTTAAGATGTTAAAGTAATAATTGTTTTGAAAGAAAACGAGAACCAAATCATATCCAATCAAAATATTTTATTTCACATGGCACTTATAAAACGTCGACAAACGGTGCACGGTGGGTTGGTCTTTTCCTATGGAGAAGAACCGGCAAGAAACTTCATGGTTTGTCTTTTAAAATCATTTGGTTTTACAATATTTCAATGTTACAGCGTTAGTACTAAGTATGGGAGGACAGCGTAGGCCCAACAATAAGTCGTTGCTTACTGCAAAAGGTAGAAAATCACTATCCTACCCTTTTCTTTTATCACTTGCTACGCTAAGTTACTTATTCTTTTTTAAATTATTGTTCACCTGAATTGTCCCTCTCCTGGGCAAAGGCGTTCCCCCATTCCTTCCATTTTTCTCGATGTACTTATCGTACGCCTTAAAAATAAACGCAAAAATTCTTTTCAGTCTCTCGTCTGTATCTTCACAGCACGGCGTTTTTCGCGGTACTTAAAACTTGACATAATTAACATTTCGTCGGAAGCTTCTTATCATATTGTGGCTCCCGACCTCCAGCATACGACGAACTTTCATTAAGATTTGCAAATTAAATTCGTCTCTACGGCGTGTTTTAATCGCGCCCATCTTTTATTAATTAAACTTAATTATAGGTGACACTAAGTGATGCAGGAGGTCCGTAAAACAATTTCATGTCGAGAGCGGTCGCAATGATTTATCGTGTCGTGTGGACTGGCCTTTATTTCAAATTCTTGGGAGTGTAGCTCTCAATATTTAGAGTTTTTTGTCAAGTAGATAGATTGGTTTAAAAAAATAAAGTAGCAACTTTGGTTTGCTATATACCTCCCTTATCAAAATAATAGGAACAAAATATTATTTTGATATAAGATAAGATAAGATAAGATTTATTTATTTGTTTAAACATTGTATACATACAAGAGCATGCAAGATATTACATCGTTTGAGTCCAATCATGTTTAGCCGTAAGTATCGGCGTACAAATATTTCGCATAGCATTGTTAATAAATATCAATGAAAATAATCAAAAAAAATCTTAAAATAGGCACTTAAAAAGTTTACAATTTAGGAACTCTGTATCTCTCTATTAAAAATTATTATTATGTTCTAATGTCAGTAAAAAAAGATAAAAATAAAATATATATAAAAAACAGTATTAATGTCGATATCAATTAGTATTAATGTCAGGGAAAATATAGAATTATTCAATCACAACATTAATGTCAGGGGAACAAAAATAAAATTATTAAATCACAATATTAATGTCAGGGAAAAGATACATTATTCAATCACAATATTAATAAATTAAATCACAATATTAATGTCAGGGAAAAGATACAATTATTCAATCACACAAAAAAAATCTTTTTCCGCTAGATATTCGAAGACACTATAATATGCTTTTTGCAAAAGAAACATTTTCAATTGACGCTTGAATGCCTCACCACCCAGCTCCTTCCAAAGTTTAGGCAATCTATTAAATATAGTAGGTGCCATGCAGACGATACTTTTGCGCATGAGTGCCGTTTTTGCTGGATAGACTTGAAGAATAGTCATATCCCGTCTGTTACGCGGTACCAAGTCCTGTAGACGTGGAAACAAATTTGGGTTTGTTTTAACAAACATTGCGGTTTCGAGGATATAGATACAAGGAAGAGTTAATAGTTTGTATTTTTTAAAATAAGGTTTACACGTATCAACCGTTTTTAGCCCAAACATAGATCTAATGCATCTCTTTTGGGCTTTAAATGTCGTGTCAGCGTCGGTAGCATTTCCCCAAAATATAATGCCGTATCTTAGGTGAGACGCAGCTAGGCCATGGGGCATACCATGGCCTAGCTGCGTCTCACCTAAGATACGGCATTATATTTTTCAATTGCAATTAAAGTATCAACGTTCACGACTGCAGCTAGAGAGTGCAATGCAAAAGCAGAACTACTGATTTTTTTGCAAAGGTTCTTGTTGGGAATCGCACCCAACAACCACGCAGTCGGCACGCGGAGGCGACACGCGCAAGCGACGTGACCGACCTACGCGTCATCGTCCACATCATCGGCGAGCGAGGGGAGCTGCGGGCGGCGGCGGCGGTGCCGGCCGGCCTGCGGAGACTCGCTTCCTCGGACACCACCGCGACGGACGATCTCTCAAACGCCTTATTTTATGTTTGTCCGGGACAGTTTCCTATTGTAAATTTAATCGGCATTAAAAGGCCTGTCATATCGAGCTCGTTGCTGCACTATCTTGTGAAGCCTATTTAGCCGCTCTTAATCGTTTTGTGTCGCGTCGGGGGAAACCGCAACGTATTACGTCCGATAACGGCACCAACTTTGTCGGCACTTACAATAAGCTATCAAAACTTAAAAATTCGTACCTATTATATATATCTCACCTACGAAGAAATGGCTACTTGCCTCACTTAAATATAAGCTGTTCTTAACTCCTGCCCTCTTACTCCTCTCTCCTCAGACCCCTTCAATTTTCCGCTCTGACACCTTTTCACTTCCAAATTGGACGACCACTTATTTCTATATCTCATCCACAGGTCTCTGATTTCAATGATAATCGTCTGGAGCGGTCCTCTGGTCTTTAGGAAGGTTCACCCTGGCAGCGACAGCGCATCAAGAGTTTCAGAGGTGAAGACAAAGAGGGGTACCATAAGGAGGGCTTTATAATATTTGCCCCCTTCCAGATTTTTGAAGTGTTCACTTCAACCCGGGCAGCATGTTGGGAATCGCACCCAACAACCACGCAGTCGGCACGCGGAGGCGACACGCGCAAGCGACGTGACCGACCTACGCGTCATCGTCCACATCATCGGCGAGCGAGGGGAGCTGCGGGCGGCGGCGGCGGTGCCGGCCGGCCTGCGGACACTCGCTTCCTCGGACACCACCGCGACGGACGATCTCTCAAACGCCTTCCTAAATTATTTTATGTTTGTCCGGGACAGTTTCAATTGTAAATCTAATCGGCATTAAACCAAGCCTATAATATACAGTCCACTTTTACTTCTCCCAACGGGTTATTAAACAGTTCTCGATTTGTAATTTCCAGTCAAGCCTTTTATCAATTATTAGTCCAAGGAATTTAGTAGTATTTACAATTTCAACAATTTTATTATCTATATTTATGTCCATATTTTCTAAAGTCAAACGTTGGCTGAAATGTATGATTTTAGTTTTATCTAAATTAATCTTTAAATTATTATTGTTTAACCATTCTATTATAGATGTCAAGGTATCGTGAATGTCAAGTTTATATTGGATCATGTCATTGCTAGTATTGGAAATTGTCACCGTGCTATCATCTGCAAATAAGGTCATAGGGTGTGAAATTGATTTTGGCAAGTCATTAATATATAGTGTAAAAAGTGGAGGTCCCAATACACTACCTTGTGGAACCCCAAAAGTAGTATGACGTTCAACTGATAAGTGTATCTCTTCCTTTTTAGAGATTGTATTAATTCTAGTGATTTCTGTCTTTTGTTTCCTATGGTATAAATAGGATTTAATTAAATTAAGCACATTGCCTCTTATACCATATGCTTCAAGTTTTTTTATTAAAATGTCATGATTTACGTAGTCAAATGCTTGAGTCATATCGCAGAAGATAGCACATACCGGTGTTTTTTTGTCCACTTTTATCAATACAGTGTATAAGAAGTCGTAGATCGCCATATTTATAGTTTTATTTTCGCGAAACCCCTTTTGCTCATTACATAATATATTATTTTTCTCCATGTACCCGTTTAATTCCGTTTGAATGAATTTCTCAAATATTTTTGAGAAAATAGGAATCAGAGAAATAGGTCTGTAGAATTCCATGAGCTCTCTATCTTCTTTCTTAAAAACTGGCTTAACGATTGCTATCTTTAGTGCGTCAGGAAACGTACCAGCTACAGTACATAAATTTATAATATGAGACAGATGGTTGCATATTTCAGACGATACAGCTTTTACTACTTTGGTTGATATGCCATCGTACCCCACGCTATTTGTGTTTTTTAAGGCCATAATAATTGTCTGTACCTGTTGTGGTGTACAGGGTGCCATAAACATCGAGTTTTTGTTGTTTACGATGGGTCGTGTAGTTTTGTAACTGGACTGGGTGGGTTGTATTTTATTAATAAAGTAGTCATTAAATTGATTAGCAATTTGTTTCGCATCAGTAATTGTGTCATTCTTCATTTTAATTTTCGAAATATAATTTTTGGGTACATTAAATTTACCTTGATTTATAATTTGCCAGGCGGTTTTACATTTATTGTGTGATGTTTTAATTTTAAAGTTATTTTGTGAGCGCTGTGTAAGAGTTATAATTTTTCTAAAACGTTTAGAGTATTCTTTAAAGCGAGTTCTATTTAATTCATTCGATTTTAATCTGTAAGTCCACAGAAGTTGCCGTTTTTTTTTACTACAGGATTTAATACCTTTAGATATCCACTTTGGCTTTGTTATTACATGTACTGTAACCCTAGTCTCAGGAAAACAGAGGTTATAGAAAAAAGAGAATATTTCATGAAATTTGTTATATGCAATGTTCGGGTCGTCAGTTTCATATATTTCGGAGAAATACATTTTCATTTCAGCCGAAAGACGTCCACTGCTGGACATAGGCCTCCCCCAAGTGTATACAAGGGGGGGTTTTGCCATAATCGCCACGCTTGGCAGGCGGGTTGGCGATCGCAGTACGGTTGTTACAAAAGCACAGAGAATGCTGCTGCCCATTCTCTGGAAAGTCCCTTAGTCGCCTCTTACGACACCCACGGGAAGATATGGGATGGTGCTATTCTTTACGTCCGACACCATGCAGAACCAAAAAAATACATAAATACAAATATGAAAAACATTTTGCTCATACAATATTTAAATTTAGATATATTTTCCTTGCTGTAATTGCGTCTAAACGCACTGTATTTGTCGATCGTACATATTTTATTTACCGGGCATTTCAATATCTGGGCAGTGTGGTCTGAAAGGGCTAACTCTATGACTTCTGATTTACAACGTTTGTTATAATTATGCGCAAAGTTATCGATACATGTTTTACTTTCCATTCGAGTAGGTTGATTTATTGCTAGTTTTAGATTGAAGCTAAGTAGAAGGCACTCAAATTCCCTCGACTGATAATTCCTTTTTAATATGTCTATATTGAAATCGCCTGCTATGACAACATTAGTATAGGCATTTTTCGATAATTCATGTAAGACTATTTCAAATTGATTAAAGAAACTATTGAGATTGTTCATATTTGGAATTCGGTACACACATACAAAAGCAGTCTTGTACTTGGTGAGCTCAATGGCACAGCATTCAAATGTCCCTGTTATTGACATTTTTGCGATTTTTAATAGCTCTTTCCATTCGTGTCCATTTCTAATTAGGATACATGATCCACCTCTCTTAACTTCTTTTCTACTATAGTGAGCGGCTAAGGAGTAGTTTGGTAGGCTCAGCTGGTTTTCGTAGCCTTCCATCATAAAGTGTTCTGTAACGCATATTACATCCACTTGTACTTTTTTTCAGTCAGTTCAGTCAGACACACTGTGAGTGCATCCGCCTTGTTTAACAAACCTGCTATGTTTTGGTGCATTACATGGAGATGTTTAGTGACGAAAAAGTTCACCGTGTGACAGATTATCCACATTACATTTCATGCCAGTCGAAATAATCTGGTTATTATAATTTATGTCATCAATTAAATTCATTATATCCTTAAAAAATATTTTGATTCCATTATTATTAATTGCGCCAGTCCGTCTATTATACTCACTATAGTCGTAGGTGAGATTTTTATTGCTGTCCATTAGATATGCGTATTCGTGAGTCAAAATGTCCAAGAAAAGTAAGTTATTAAATGTCTCCACTCTTGAATTGTATAAATTAGTGTAATTCTCGCATTTATAAGTTGGAGCGCACAGAATAAAGTTAGTATTGTTGATTTCCTGTAGTACTTGTCTGATATGCAAAATTATGTCAAAGTAGCTATTTGTTGTTCTGAAGTCTTCTTCACCTAACATGATTATGCAGTAGTCCTCTAACGTAAAGTCGGATACTTTGTCTTTAAGTCCTTTTAGCAATACGCTTACATTTCCATGAGGTGTTATGTGGTGATAGATTTCCGATCGAATAATAGAATCTTCTGCAATGCTCAGAACTTTATTAATGTTATCTGTACTCAAAATACATATTTTGCAGCTTTTCTTAGAATTTGGGTTAGGACTTGTTTGGTTATTTTGAATATTAGGACATTTTTTGTTTACTTTTGTAGTTTCTTGACTTTTTCTGTTATCTGGTGTTTCAAATTGGATTTCTTTATTACTAGTTAATCGTTTGTTGTTCTGTTTTTTGGCACTAGATGGCCTCAATTTAGCTGGGCTGTTTGTCACTTTCTTGAGTAAATCATTTTGTTTTGTCAAAATATCATTTAGTTTTTTGAGTTCATTGTTTTCTAATGGCAATGATTCGATTTCTGAATGAGCACTTTGAAGCTCCATCGTGAGAGTTATAACCTGTTCTTGTACCTTTTTTAGTTCGTCATACTCATCGTCTGATATCTCAGGTGCACTAGTGACTGTATTATTTAAATTATGTGTCGTATAATCACTGTTGCTTAGGTTCGACTCCGAGTTTGTTCTATTACGGCGGAAGGTAATATTTTCCAAGAAATTCATTTTGGTGTTATTAGTCTTACTTTGCCTCCCGGACTAAACGAAACGTGCAAAGTTGCTTGTGTTGTCCGTCTAATGAATTTTATCTAATTTGCAAACATTACAAAAAGAGAAACAAATTGCGGGAATCGAACTCGAGTCACAGGCTACTAGAGTAAGTGTAGGCCATTTGACCAACTCGACACTGTAACTGTTAATTGAATAGTCGAAATTGTTAACCACTAGGCTCTTCTAAATAAAAAAGTTCGTTAAAGATGACAGTTGTTTATAACGATTTGAATATTTTTTCACTGTGTCATTGTGTCACCTTTTGTTAATTCACTTTTTATAACACGTTGATATGGCCTATATTTTGTTTGTCACACGTTTATTAGATATGTATTTGGTGGGTTACATTACATAAAAGCCATAAATACCACCCATAAAACTGTTTTATCTCAAAACTTTGTCCATATTTATAAGTTTTGTTAACATGGTTCACAGTGAATGTTTTCTTTTGATAACACTTTCACACACGTATTGTACTATATTCTTGATTTTTATCACGTATTTATGTAGAAACTGTTCAAATAACAATTAAAAAGAATTTGTAACGGGAGCACAATGTTTACATGACAGCTAGCGCCATTTTGATAGTGAGTATGTTTTTTTTTTTTCGTTACCAGCTACATAGTATCAGCAGTTATTAAAATGCATTATTTAAACTGGTTTAAATTCAACTGAAACTTTTTTGAGGTGATTTTATGGAAGTTTTTGCCATTTCTATATATACACTGTACTGTAAATTAAAAAATAAAGAAACTATGCTTTATTTTTACGTAAAATTGTTTATTTGGCACTGGGAATTGGAAATGTTTTTACGTTTATACAAAAATGAATAGCATAATGACATGACGAGTATTTTTTGCCTTACAAATTTTTTTTCGTGATGATAATTTTGAGTTTAAAGTTAAACTAAAAATAATAATCTCGATTCAAATAAGATACAACAGCAAAGTTTTACACCCAAAAAGAGGTTTACAAAAAAATCTGCAAGTGCCAAAACCAACTTCCTTTCATGACAACGTCATCGAATTATTTTCCAAAATAGCTAAACAGATTTTAGAACATCTATTCTCAACCCAACATTTTCATTTCGCCAATACGGTCGGTTGCATCGTCAGAAACGTACGCACAGCACATTATTGAAAATGAAAAGAACCCTAGTTCTGTATCAAAGCGCGTTAGGAACGGTTCAGACTATCGCGAGAATAGGAAGCAGTTCCGAGATACAGGGCGATTGGACATGCAAATTCTCTACTATCATTGTGTTCCATACTACGCTATTAAGAGATAGCGCAAGAAGGTATAATGCAGATTCTTTGACTATAAAAGGCATATGTTTGTGTGCTCTAAGCCTGGAGTTCTATAAGCTGTATGTATATGGTGTTGTTGTATGTATATTTTGTTGTTGTATGTATATTGTGTTGTTGTATGTATATTGTTGTTTTATGTTTCTTTTTGTTATAACAATCTATTTATCTGTTTTGGACTGCTTCGGTGGTCCAGTTGCCAACATTTACTGCCTCCCGACGCAAGTGTGCGTGCTTAAGGCGCTGCGCAAACTTGTGTCTTGTGTCGGATTCAAGCTACCAATGAATGTCGGATACAAGTTACCAATGATTTCTACATAACCAGTATGAAATCAGCCAATCCCTGCGCAGACGTAAACTGTGTCTGGTCACCACTATAGGACACAGCAGCTACGATCTCCTGTGACGATGTGCCGTGTCGGCGGTGTCGGTAACAAAAAGTTTCTACACTTACGCAGCCCCTTAGTAAGTACGAGTCTGACAGACCCCTCACCAGGGTGGAGGATATCCATTGATGATATCCCCAACGAGTGAGTATGCAAAATTACTAGTGTATAATATGAAGTAAAAATGTATAATGTTTGACTTACCATGCATCTTGTCATTCAAAAGCGCGTATCTTGGATTAGAGGCGACGTCCAGCGGCAAGGAGTTCCAGAGCCATCTGACCTTCGGTGAGGGGTTACCAGTAGCCTGGCACGGGAGCGTGGCAGTGTGGCCCACTTCGACAACCATCGTGGTCGGTGGTGGAGCGATGCTGGGGAAGCCGGGAGGGGCTTTGTCGGCTGCAAAGAAAGAAATACGTTTGGTTAGTAATTTATTTAAGTACAGGAAAATCAACAGCGTTAGCAGAAAGATAACGGCTGAATGAAGTAATACAGGATCTCACTAATAAAAACTGAAAAAAAAAGTTTTAGGATCAGTGAAGTCTACTCAACAGTCTTCTTCAACAAAATAAGATATAAGTGATATCTTATTTTGAACATCTTTTACCTTAATATCTTATTTTCATCGAAATATGATATAAGTGATATCTTATTTTGAAGAAGACTGTCGAGTAGACTGGCCGCAGGGCACATTTTATCTGCAACGACGATGATGAAAACATCAGTTATTTTTGTGGATGCTGGTTCACCATACTAATTGGCGACTGTGTGATCATATACCTACTCAAAGGACACCGAAGCTGTTGGTGAACCTATATCATTAAATAGGTACCTAAATAAAAACTCATTTTAGAAGAAAAATAACTGGATTTGACACGGTCTTCAGCACTGAGGAACCGATTATTAAGAGTGAATAAGACTGAGCAAGCAATTTGAGTCTATTGAGTACACATAGGTTTTGTATGGAACAATTGTTTCGCAATTTATTCAATTGCTTCTCTCTTCGATTATTTCGTCAAATTACTTTTTAGGTATAGTCTTTCAATTCAGAAAATAAAAGCCCTTTGTAACATAACAATTGAACACAAATAAGAGTTAAAGAGCAAATGATTTCGTTGTAATTCCAATAGTAAATAAACTTTAGACGAAATCCCTATGGATGATTCTTTTCTTTAGTCCAAATGAACTAATTAAGCGAAATCAACATACTTAGTCGTAATAGTGGATTAGCAATTTGCATTTAATTTGTTGCTTTAACAACCGTTGTTGTACAAAGTGGACGGGGACAAAACGAATGCAAATACTGCGTATGTGTCTTTCAAATATCGTTTGAGAGTTGACAAATGGTGGACCAGTTTTATACAATTACGTTGTAGTTTTTGTAGCTTTTACATTTTATTTAATTTTGAATTCCTACTGGGTTTAACATGTGTTTTTCTTTTAAATAGGAATTTGTTTTGCATTGTGGGTGCGTTTACAAAAATTTAAACTTACGAACACAAACTGAAGAGACCCGGAACAACTACCTGTAGGCCATACAAATATTTGTTCCGTGCGGGTATCGAACCCGCGACACGTAGCGCAGCAGCCAATCGCTCAGCCACTGTGCCAACCTGATGGTCTGAGTGGGACACGAGAGGTTGTAATTATATTATGTTCGACGGCAAGAACATAATATACATAAAATCGCAACCTCTCGTGTCTCACTCAGACCATGACACAGAATAACTTTTTTTTTCCTACATGTTGATGAACTGATCGCGTCATGCTATTTTTTTTTAAGAATTTCAGATTCTCGTAAAACAAAAGTAGTTCCATGGTCCAAGTGACAAAACGAGAGGTTGTGCGCTTATTTACACCTTGAATAAAATGCGAAACAAATTCTGTCCGTCGATTTCATTATTTTGACAGAGATGATGATGATGTAGACCAATAGGATTAGGACATACTTTTTATTCCGGAAGTACGTTCCCTATATACGCTGACGTTCCCTATATATTTCAAAAAGTTTGCATTCAAATAGGCCCCACAAATGAATAAGGCTCGAATACAATAAAGTTTTACAACAGAGATACCCTTACATCAATAACCCCAAATATTTCCGCGAAGCACACAAAACCCCTTATTCTGATGAAGTAACCATTTCGTTAATCAAACTTGTAGCTTTTATACCTCAATAAATTATTCAATTAAATAATTTATCTATGAACAAAACACAAACTAGACGAGAACTTCTAATTTTAAACAAAGCGGGTTCCATTAGCTAAGTCAGAACTGATCAGGCTGTTTGCACAACGAGTTTGGAATAAACAAGGATTTGACATCAGCCGCTTCGAAAAAGTTTTGTCTACGTTTATGGTTCGGTTAATCGGACCTCTTTTCTGGGAAGAATATATTGATAGTGTAGTAAACGTTGAAATGGGTTAATTTCAAGTTTGATTGGTAATTGATATTTGTTTATTGTTTTATATTTAACTGTAGATTACGAGTAGTCAGAAGCCAAAAGCCTGACATCTAGTCTTACCAAGGGGTATCGTATTACCCGGTTACTGGGTTGTGGAGGTCAGATAGGCAGTTGCTTCAGGTAAAATACTGGTACTCAGCTGCATCCGGTTAGACTGGAAGCCGACCCCAAGATGGTTTGGGAAAAGGCTAGGCAGATGTTATGATTTAGCTGTGGATTGATGGTTAATGGCTGTTATTGTGATAAAGTCGAAAATAACATCACGCCTTGTAATCCCCGAAAGGTTAGGTAGAAGTGTGTTTTAGCATGTAATAGGGACTGTTGCCATCAATTGGGCAATCCAGATCCCGTGGATGTTACTGAGAAATTCCTGAAGGAAAAACCAATAACACTTTCCCCGACCCTGGAGTCGAACCCAGTACCTCATGCTCAGCAGTCAATATTAGACTAACCATGTGATAAGATTGAGGTATGTGAATATAGTTATTTGTGCAACAAGAGAGCAAAGCCTTTTTTTGCTGCGAGTGCTGATTTTGAATCCTGAGTGTGGCGAGGGATTCAAAGGCACGAGATGCATAAAACTTTGCTCTCGTGTAACACACATAACTTATCACTTCAGCAGCGAGAACACTTTAGGAGATAAAATAATAAACAGGAATAGATTGAAATAAATATTTATTGTGAATCAAAATAATTAACATTGTAGGTAGAGTTACTGTTCTCGTCGCTAGTTTCACTCATATTTTACGAATATTTTTAACTTTATTCAACTCTTTACGCCAGTCACGAAATTTTATTCCTGCTCTTTTATTTAAATTATGGCGTGTTCGGAAATAGCACCCATGATATTATATTTAATATTCAAAATATATTACGAACATTATTTAAACTAGAAATAAATATTTACGGGTTAAATATTAGTTTTATTTGCAGTAAATACTTATTTTCGTTTAAATACAACAATGAGTAAAAAATTCAATAAATTACATTAAAAGACATAATTATCTTTTTTCAAAATTTCTTTAGTTAGAATGAAATTCCGAACGTGTTTGTGTTTGAGGTCGAATTCAAAATAAGAACTTCGATAGGGCTGGTCTTTGTCTCTCTCTCTCTCTTTCTTATGGCGGGAAAGAGATAGTGTGAATGTTTCGAATTGTATGATTAACCCAAGGCTGAATAAAGAAGATATTCGCGGCTTTATAAAAAATAATTAAAATAATTTAAAAGTTACTTTGTCTCACTCAGTGACAAAATCGCATTTTGCTCACTGATTTCAGGCAGCAAAACCTATATGTTTAAGCTACTGCAGTGAAATAGTTATTTGTGCAACAAGAGAGCAAAGTTGGTTTTTGCCGCGAGTGTTGATTTTGAATCCCGAGTAAGCGAAGGATTCTATATTTGAATCACGAGCGTAGCGAGTGATTCTAGGTTAGAATCCTGAGTGCAGCGAGGGATTCAAAGACACGAGATGCAAATAACTTTGGTCTCGTGTAGCACATACAACTTTTCACTTCAGCAGCGAGAACACTTAAGGAGATAAAATAATAAACAGGAATAGATTGAAATAACTATTTATCGTGAATCAAAATAATTAACATTGTAGGTAGAGGTACTGTTCTCGTCGCTAGTTTCACTCATATTTTACGATTATTTTAATATTTTTCTAACTTATTCAACTCTTTACGCCAGCCACGAAATTTTATTCCTGCTCTTTTATTTAAATTATGGCGTGTTCCGAAATAGCACCCATGATATTTTATTATTCAAAATATATTACGTAACATTATTTGAACTAGAAATAAATATTTACAGGTTAAATATTAGTTTTATATGCAGTAAAAACTTATTTTCGTTTAAATACAACAATAAGTTAAAAATTCAATAAATTACATTAAAAGACATAATTATCCTTTTGCAAAATTTCTTTAGTTAGAACGAAATTCTGAACGTGTTTGTCTTTGAGGTCGAATTCAAAATAGGAACTTCGAAAGGGCTGGTCTTTGTCTCTCTCTCTCTCTCTTTCTAATGGCGGGAATGAGATAGAGTGTAAATGTTTCGAATTGTATGATTAATCCAAGGCTGAATAAGATATTCGCGGCATTCTAAAAAAATAATTAAAAAGTTACTTTGTCTCACTCAGTGAGCAAAATCGCATTTTGCTCACTGATTTTAGGCAGCAAAACCTACTTGTTTGAGCTACTGAAGTGAAAAATATATTTTCTTACAAAATTTTGTTTCATTACTTTGTCTTGGTTTTTTAAATACTTTTACCCCAAAACCATCAACACCGCCATTAAAAATAAACCAATCTACATTCCCAGGTACGACTCCACCAAACTTAACTCCTGACTAATTCGAGGCTCACAGAATTAAAACGGAATTACATCCCCCAAAATCTTAAAACAGTACCGTAAAATTCGAAATAGTGAAATGTTAATTCGCTAAATGAAATTCCGTCCCGCCTCACAGCCAAACTGAACGAAATTTGATTAAGTTACAAGGCTGACATAATTTCTCCTAGATTGTACTTCTTCTTCTTCTTCATCAGCTGCAGAAGGTATGAAAGAGATGGCAATACTCTCTGTAGGTTCAAGTAGGAAGATTACTTTAAGAACTTTAAGAACCGAATGAAATTCATCGTCTTGTAAAACTCCGCGCGATTAATTGGATAAACTGAAGGGTTTTGTCGGATCTCAAGTTATACAATTCTGTGTATTGTAGATAAATTGTAATCTCGTGTTACTTGAATAGTATCGTTTTGCGTGTTATTCGAATCCAATTTTATGGTTCTTTGTTTTATAAAGATGCTGTCGTCACTTCGTTCTCGTTGAAACTTTGATGGGTTTTCCAGGAATTTATTTATTTAATTAAGTACAACGGTTTACCACCAATTACAGTAACTAAAATTAAAATGACAATTATTACACATAAATAAAAAAGTACAAAATAACAAAGTAAAGCAAATTAAGTTGAAACTTAATTAGGAATAAATTATAGATATATAAACTTTCCTGTTGAATCATTCATTCTATTGATGAAAACCGCATCAAAATCCGTTGCGTAGTTTAAAAGATCGTACAGACGGCGGGAAGCGACTTTCTTTATACCTACTTATGATAAACAAAGATGGCTGAGATGAGAATGCTAATGGGGATGTGTGGTATTACGCGAATGGATAAATTAAGAAATGAGTACATTAGAGGAAGTCTGAAAGTGGCGCCGGTGACTGAAAAGATGTGTGATAAGCGGTTGTCATGGTATGGGCGGCATGTGATGCGGAGGACTGAGGAATATCATGAGGAAAGTTTTGAGTACGCATGTGGATGGTTATACCCGCACTGGGCCCGCGTGGTGGATTACAGCCGAGTGGGCTGTAATCCACCACGCGGGCCCAGTACTCTCATAGAATGGAGGCCTGTGTCCCAACAGTGGGATCATTATAGGCTGATGATGATGATGATGATGTGGATGGTTATAAGAGTAGACGAAGACCAAAGAAATGATAGATGGACTGTGTGAAGGATGATATGGCAAGAAAGGAGGTGTCTCATGAGATGACAAGTAATAGAGAAGTATGGAAGAAGAAGCCATGCTGAGCCGACCCCAAATAAATTGGGATAAGGGCAAGAGAATTATGAATGATGATGAGATGTGAAAAAGTAAACACTACAGACACAATATAATTGGAAATTGTATATGAGAATAGTGTTACTATTTGCTCTATCTTTAATATATAATCTCGCCATGGTGTTAATAGATTTAATAATTCTAAAATATCCAGTTAAAATCCCCAGAGGAACTAATTTTAATCTCCTTTGTCGTAATCAAACAGTTATGATATTCTAACGCAAAAACTTTGCTATTCCCAAGTTGTAAACTTAAGCCGTAAATACAGATCAGGAATCACTTCTCGAAATACCCTCCAACGGTAGCAAGTCCGATTTCTCTTTACAACATTAATTTAGTATAATACCCTTAGTAAGATGGCGAAGTGTGGCTCCTATGATATTTAACGAGGTCTAATACGAACCTTCCGTTGGCTGGACCAATCCCCAGCGATTGTCGGTTTCCTTCAACATTAATAATAATAAACCTATGTTAAACCGGCAGACCTTAGTTCGCTACTACATGATTTGTACCCGAACATAACCCAAGGTAATTATTATTTAAGTATACCCCTAGTTGCACGTTTGAGGGTGTATAATTTACATAATGTTGCTCGGACTGAAAATCATTTCATGTTCTTCACTCTTTAATGATTAAGCTACGGTTGGTGTAAAATTTTAATAAGTTGTTTTTGCGTTTTATTCAGGCCGAG
This sequence comes from Cerastis rubricosa, assembly GCA_949152445.1. Lineage (NCBI taxonomy): Eukaryota > Metazoa > Arthropoda > Insecta > Lepidoptera > Noctuidae > Cerastis > Cerastis rubricosa. Next base: position 5,831,418 of record OX424542.1, on the reverse strand, counting down.
TCTCTGGCGTTTTTATCTCTTCATGCAACTTTTATGGTGGCCCTTTTTATGCTGGAAACGTTCGTATGACATTATTTTTGATGACTGAAGTTAGAATGTAGTAAACACGTCCATATTAATACAAAAATCCCACATCTGCTGGCCTACCATGACATCTTAAAACATTATTGTTTTACTCCTTTTCCAGTGTGGGAAACAGATGGCGCTAGACATCCTGTATAGCTGTACAGCTGTATAGGTATGGCCTACCATGACGTCTGACGTTAATGATATTTGAAGAGGGTTTAATTTAACCAAAGTGCAAAAGCGCATAAAATTACCCCAACGAATCCAAATGAGTCGAAACAGTTTACCTTCAAATCGCACTATACACTTAACTAAACCAATATAAACAAATCTGCAAGTAACCGGTATAAGAGAAAGGATCTCCCGAAATATTTTTCTTTACAAATTGTATCCAACACTTCCCTGGAAACGAAAAGTCAAGTAAAGATTATGCCTCTCGTATGTTTGATGGAAGGGAGGTGCTAAGCAGTTGCCATGGTAACGCAGGATATTCGCCAAGTCACCATACACACGCGATTCTATGGCAGTACAATCCGATTACCGTAGATTGTTTTTCCGGGAAGGTTGTGCGGAATTTTAGGGATCTGTGATCCAAGTTCTGGGAATCAAGCGGGAGTAATATGTTCAGTGCGGATCGCAGGGCGCGGCGGTTGGTTTATCGGAGGTAGATACACCAAAGTTCACCAAAGTTCATAACTCATTCGTAGGGCTTGGTATTACCTTTTTCAACAAGCTACCATCTTCCTTTCTAGATTTGCCATTTAATGCGTTTAAAGCCAAAGTAAAATCTAACCTTTGTTCAAAGGCCTACTATTCCATTAACGACTATTTAAATGATAAGAATAGTTGGTCGCTGGGTTGAACTCAAGACAATGTTTGTGTTCTTTCTCCAAATTAGCTTACTGAAATGTGATATAACTTCATGAATAGATTCCTTTTTTTATTTTTTATTTATATACATTTTTTTTTACTTTATTTTATTTTTTTTCGTCGGTATGCACGTGTAAGCGGGCACGCCCTTTAGTCTGGAGGCTTTATTTTTTTTTTCTTTATTTTTTAATATTTTATTATTGGTGTGTGCTAGCTGACATGTGACATTAATTAGATTCTTTGTTTATATGAACTTGAACACTATTGTGTAGAATCTGGTTCTTCTAACCTAACAGACAGATGTGTTGCTGGGGAGTTTGTTCCGCCACTTCTTCTTCCCAGCTAAAACACTAGGAAGTGGCGAAGGGCGGGCGTTTTGGGGGACTGTCTCTTGTAATTTTGACGTTCAAAAAGTGCTGATTATCAGCCTAATTTGAATAAATGACTTTTGATTTTTATTTTGATTTTGACACCAACCAGGATAGGTGGGAAGTTGTTTGGCACAATATACAATTTGAATATTTTTGTTAAGTCACTGACTCTATTAAGGTGTTTTATAAGGAAAAGAATTATTATACTGTAGCGTCTCTACAAAAAGTACTACAGCGCCATCTATGACGAAGAACTATCATCAAATTCCTAAATCGCACAGTTAAAGTTATCCTCGTCTTAAGACTATATAGAAAAACTTGACAGCATCTGTCGGGCAGAAGCCCACCAGACACTACGTGCGTCTGGTTGGAGGATCCTCCCTTTTCAATGGGAAATTAAGAACTTTACATCTTGTTCTTCATACTCTTATATTGCTTATATGTTTTAACATATCAAATTCCATATAAGACATATTAATAAGTTAGTTTTAGGCGTCTCTTTGCGGCAGACACTTCATCAAAATGCAATTTAAAACTTCAAATCCACATTCCGAATTTCTTCATTACTGCAGATCTTAATCAGCATAAAGTGAGTATCAGCAGAAAGACGTGAGTTGTACGCTCGCACTAAAAGCTTAAAGGTGCTCCCTCACTTGGAGCATTCGCCTACGCAATGTTACAGAGTCGAGCATTACATCAGTGAAGGAGGAGAACCTAGCATTACAGTGCGCAATCTGTATGTAACAGATTCGAGCATTACATTGGTGAGGGAAGAGAACCTAGCATTACAGTGCAGTACAGGACAGTCAGGGATGCAGTACCTTCTCATCACCATCATCTGCCTAGCTTTTTCCCAAACTATGTTGGGATCTGCTTTCAGTCTAACCGGATGCAGCTGTGTACCAGTATTTTACGTGAAGCGACTGCCTATTTGACCTCCACAACCCAGTAACTGGGTAATACGATACCCCTTGGTAAGCCTGGATTTCAGACTTTCGGCTTCTGACTACTCGTAACGACTGTCAAAGATCTACAAATGACAGCCGGGACCAACAGCTTAACGTGCTTTCCGAGGCAAGGAGGAAATTCGGTATGTAATTATGGTCACCCATCAACGGACCAACTTCGGCAAGCACAGCTTAACCTTAAACATCGACCCGTGCGGCTGTTATTATTTAGTCACGAGTTCCTCCTCAGGGATGTAGTACTGTAACGTAATGCTCACAATCGAATCTGAAATGCTACATTACAGACGAACGGTCTAGGTGAGGAAGCACCTTTATGTTCCAACTTACTTCCTTTGTTTGCAAGTTCGCAGTATCTTGCACCACATCGTAACTCGATTACGTAAGTTTAAAGACAATGATAAGACCTGACAGTATGTGGTACAGGTGATGTTGTATCGCTGATAGTATGCTCAAGCTCTTCCTGATAACGAGTTATGATTGCTTTTTTGCACACATGTAGATTAAAAACTAATAACATTTAAATCCTACTTAATATTATAAATGCGAAAGTTTGTGAGGATGTGTTTGTTACTTTTTTACGCGAAAACAACCGAATTAATCTGGATGAAATTTGGCACAAGTATGGATAATAGTCTGGTATATCACATAAGATACTTTTTTCCCTGGATCCCAAGAATGAAATTTAAAGGAAGTATCATAGTACTTGTAGGTTTGAATACAGTTTTGTAATTAAATTCCACGTAGTTAAACGATTGGATAAAATATTTTCCAAAGCAGAAGTTGTGTCGATAGCGACTAAAGTGAATCAAACTGGAAAAAAAAATACTTGAACGGTCGAAGTAAATAGTTACTTCGATGGTTCAAGTAATTTTTTTCCAGTTTCATTCATATTTATCGACAAGGGATAACAACGAGTAAGAGAATACTGAATCAACACATAAAAAAAAATTAAACGGCCATAAAGTCACTCATCCCTGAATAAAAAATTCTCTCACCTTTGCATTCCAGGTTTACAAAAGCAATCTTTCTCTTTTATATCCTATTGGAAAAGCACTTTAGCACAATAACAATACGGTTTAAAATCGCTGTATAAGTGCCGGCTGTGCGCCGCCATAAATTTATCGCAAACTTGATATTAATTACGCCGTTCGCTCCCAGACTACCCACAAATTGTAATATATTGCTAAGCTAGTTATATTACATTTCCTCACTGTTTGAAGCCTTACGAAAGATTCTTCTCGTTTATTTTAACTTCTTTGAAACTCTTCCAATGAATATTCAATGAAAAATTCATAACATTCCATTATTAGAACAGGCCGGTTAGTAGTTTTTGTTGGAGTGTAAAAACTTGAGATTTTTATTTTTGAAACTTTGTTTACGTGTCAACTTTTTCTATTAATATTAGATGTACTTAATACAGAATGCCGAGAAACCGCCAAGTTTTAAGCATTGTTATAATTTTAATACTTGGCCTATGCCCAGGAGATCAGCAGAGTATTAAAAGAAAAATAATAAAATATATATTAAAACCTTTGAGTACGTAACACGTATGAAAAATAACTCAGTTGAACCATGATCCATTTCAAAGAACTCGATTGACTTTGATTACACATCGTATATAGAGCGAGGGAGGGCTTCCAATCCCCTGACGTCAAATAAAAGGCCTCTTTGACATTAAGAGGAATGAATTCAATAATCCTTCATGGCGATGGCCGCTTATCGGATATGTGTGGGCCTTGAAGGCCCACCAACACATAAAGCGATGAGAAAACATAGCTGACAGATAATTCATGATAAATGGTGTTGGAGATTGAAAGGTGGCTCGAGAATAGTATATTTTTAAGTATGTGCATTTTATGGAGATATGGTCTTATGATATTTCAATATTATATTTTTATCGACATTAAAAAACATCGAGAGGAAACCTGTATTTTTAATGCTTATTCGTTTTAAATGATCAATACGCCTCGGGCAAGCGTATTGATCAATGCTCATGTCTTCTATGTTTGCAAAGTTAGGTTTTTCCTGAAGCAGGACAATAAAAGGCAGGTATTATTTTTGTATTGACTCTAGTTTTCGGGGGAAACCTTCAAAAGGCGACCGGGGAGAGTAGGAATTTTTACCTCACTAATACCACCCCGGTGCTCACAAACCTCACATGAGATGAGGCACTGTTTCCTCTTAAAAGATCTGTTCGAAGTCCCCTTAGCATAATTTTATTTACTCTACAGTATGGAGGACTCTTTAGGTATAAGATGCAGGATTTTTGTTGCTTATTATTTATTAAACCCCCGGCACAAAAAACCTCTAAAAAACCAAAAATAAATTAATCTAAACGCCGCGCGTCGTAGCGTCAGGGGACCGCTAAGTAGATCGCTTAGCACAACCACAAACCAAAGCGGAGCTCTTAGGGGGGGGTCCTATTGGCGATCCTATTGTGACAAGTGACAATATTACAAGTTTCGAATCGACTAGACCTTTGCAAGTTGTTTATATCCCTTTATCAACTAGAAAAGAAGTGATGATCTTCAAACGGCTGTGCAGATTTTCTCGAAACATAGCTAAGAACTCTCTCGATTAAAACATCTTTCAACAGAAACTAATTTTATCGAAATCGGTTCATTCGTTTGGGAGCTACGATGCCACAAACCGACACACAGATCCACAGATACAGAGATACACACGTAAACTAATAACACCCCTGTTTTTTAGTCGGGGGTTAAAAATAAAACGTAGCCGCGTCTATCTGTTAGCCTCGCATACCGGTGTGGTAGTTCCTCAATAAACTCGGAATCAACTTATCCTCATTCCAACCTTTGATACAGATGCCCCACCTAAAGATACCGCGTTTTGAAAGTAACTTTCTTGTGTTTCCCTATTCGCATAATTGCGTTTTGATTTTTTTAGACGAATATCTTTTTTTTCTCTATATTCTTTATTTCCTTTTGGGGTCACGTTGCGGTGTACCGGTGACATAGATTCATTTTTACGGAGCTATAAATATGGCGCTAGGAGAGGGTATATTGATATGTTGTTAAAACTTCAATAAATATCAATTGAGTCGTGAAATTATGAGTCGTAATGACAGTTGTTTAGGGATGAAAATGTTCTTCAGTAACACAAGTTTAAGTATAATAGATTCATCATCATCATCATCATCATTGCAACCCAAAAGACGTCCACTGCTAGACATAGGCCTCCCCCAAGTGTCGCCACATTGACATTTTGGAGGGTTTTGCCATCATCGCCACGCTTGGCAGGCGTGTTGGCGATCGCAGTACGGTTGTTACAAAAGCAGAGAGAACGCTGCTGCCCATTCTCTGGCAAATCCCTTAGTCGCCTATTACGACACCCACGGGAAGATATGGGATGGTGCTATTCTTTACGTCCGACACAATACAGAGTCAGAACACACATGCCGACTACAAGAATCAACTAAAAGATGCTCCTGTATCTTTTTCCTTCTAAACTAATATCATAAAGAGGAAAGATTTGATTGTTTGTTTGTTTGCATTGAATAGGCTCTGAAACTACTGGTCCGATTTGAAAAAATATTTCAGTGTTAGATAGCCCATTTATCGAGGAAGGCTATTGGCTATATATCATCATGCTACGACTAATAGGAGTGGAGCAGCAATGAAAACTTTTGCGAAAACGGGATAAAGTGACGCAAACGAAGTTGCGCCGGACAGCTGATATTAGATAAATGGAAGTTTAAACGGTATTGGTCCACGGTGTTGCCATAATAGATTCGTGTGCATCTAAAATATTGAGTTTGTTTCTTTTAGTAGACTATATAATGATCTATTTTCCACTCTACTCTACTCACTCTCCAATCGACAGTGATTCACTGTCGATTTCTATCCTTACTAACACCAAACCACTAACGACAGATTCCACTAATGCGCAATTGACGGCATGGTAGCAGTGGCTGAGCGATTGGCTGCTGCGCTGCGTGTCGCGGGTTCGACACCCGCACGGAACAAATATTTGTATGGCCTAGCTAGAGGTACCTAGTTGTTCTGGTTGTGGCTGTTTGTGTTTGTGAGTTCAAATGTTTGATAAAACGCACCCACATTACAGGAGAATTTTCTACTGTGAATACCGTTTGGGTTTGCTAATCGCGTCCAGTTTTATTGGTGATAAAGGTCCTTAGTAGTCTTAATTTGGATATTTGGTTTACAAAATAGTAGTATCATTACTATCGTAATTTGCCTGGTATCGAACATTTTGTACCAAGATAGTAGAAAATAAGAAAGAATTTAAGAAAGCAACAGTGTTGCCATAGTGAAAGGTTATATAGAGTGGATGCTATAAAACGAGGACGCTATTGCCGTACGATATTCTAAGTGGCGCGAGCACATGGGACCAATACCGTTTAAACTTCCATTTATCTAATAAGGAAAAAGATACAGAAGCATCTTGTACGTTTTCTGTGAGTGAGTCGATTCTTTTAGTTGATTCTTGTAGTCGGCATTTGTGCAATTGAACATGTGTTATTAAATAAATGAAAGACAGAAATAGGTTTGCCAAAAGAATTGATGACATTAGGTTTGTCTTCGGACAATCTTGGCCTGAAACACAGCTTTAAATAAACCTAGATCGGGCAGGTCGCTACCAAACATCTAAATTGAACTATCATTACTTGCAACTGTTGAATATTTTTTAGTTATAGTTTACTTATAAGTACTAATTATACCATTGTATGAGAAATAATACTACTGCGTCTAAATGTACACTTTATGTAATAGTTTTTTAAATAAATTATTCTTGTTCTAATCGTTTGTTATTAATTATTGGTACTAACATAACATCACGCCTGTAATCCCAGCAGGTTTAAGCAGAGGTGTGACACTTGGAGGCCTATGTTCAGCAGTGGACGTCTTTCGGCTGAAATGATGATGATGACACTTGTTAAGGTTTTGATTTCCATCTAACTTCGACAAAGTTTGAAAGATCAATATCAAATGTAACGTAGGTAAAACATTCGAGTCTTTTACGGTTCAACGGAAGCCATAGGTACCCCATCCTCAACCGCTAAAATATGAATATTCCCTTTTCAAATTAAACATCGCTTTTGATATTTATACGGCAAAGATTTAATAGCAGCATATAAAGGCGTGCGTTCATCTTTAATTAAAATTTCAAAAGCCCTTTACATCGAACGAGTTTTCGACTTCCGATAACAATGCCTTTATTATTTATGTACAAAAATTGCTTTCACTTAATTAATCCAATTAATTGAATACTGAAACGGATATTGTGGTTGTTTTAGAACCAAATGGTTGTTGATTTGTTGCCGAGAATCGATTCGAAGATACGATCTTTTATAGCTTTTGTAATTGAATGGTTTTTGTTTCTAGTGAATTGGGGTCGATTTTGAGTTTATTATTCAAATTTGTTTTGATTAAATATTATATTGTTGGAAGGCGGACTGTGAAAGCGATAGCGGAACGAGCTACACAGTATTGATCAACTCATCTTTAGCGCAAAACTAAATTTTAAAGCAAGGGTTAGTTATAGATCTTTGCACATTCTAGGCCAACCTAAAAAGTTACAGCCTAAAATATGACAGAACGATTGACTGCTGCGCTGCGTGTTGCGGGTTCGATCCCCGCACGGTTTTTTTTGTATCCTATAATCCTACAGATATGGTTTTTCCGGGTGTGGCTGTTTGTGTATGTGAGCTTAAATGTTTGTAAAGGCACCCACGATACATGAGAAATTACGGGTATGGAAAAAAGATAAAAAAATAATATTTTTAATGTTTTACTTTGTGTGTAAGTATAGTACCTACCTCTAATATTATAAAGAGGAATGATTTGATTGTTTGTTTGTTTGCATTGAATAGGCTCCGAAACTACTGGTCCGATTTGATTTTTTTTTCTGTTTTATATAGCCCATTTATTGAGGAAGGCTATAGGCTATATATCATCACGCTACGACCAATAGGAGTGGAGCAGCAATGAAAAATGTTGCGAAAACGGGGTAAATGTGACGCAAACGAAGTTGCACCGGACAGCTAGTATCAAATAAAATCATTTAATTAACGAGCAAAGTGGGCAATCTATCTTGTTGTCAACTCGCCGAGATTTTCTTATCTAGCTATAAATAATTATATAATTTAAGAAAGTAATAATACCATGTTTAACCCTTATGTATCTCCCACCCGAAGTATGCGAAATTCGTCGAACTAAAAAAAAGGATCCTTTTTTAATATCGACGAAGGCTTAAATTTGATCACGTTATCACAGGAGGATATTAAATTCCGAGTTAATAAAATACGATGACACTCATATATTGAAGTAGAATCGATGGTAAAGACGAAAGGTTTATATCAAGCTGTCATTTTGACAAGACAGGCTGAAAGGACCTGTCATTCGATGAAAAAGAAATGAATGTTTCTTTTGTTTAAATTAAGAACGATTTCGAGGTTCTGTCTCGATCATTAAGTGAAAAGGTTGGTCACCAGATAGCCGAGACATACCGCAGTGGTAATAATGATGCTATAATATAAAAATGTTGGGACTGACATTAACTACTGAAGAGATATAGGGCAAAGGCCCAACGTGTGAATCAAATCCAGGACCACATGCTCAGCTTGTGTGTTTCGAAAAGTTTTAGCTTATCACTCCAAGCTTAATTTCCAAGTGAGTTAACCAACCCCAAGGCATCTCCGTCTAATCAAGGCGTTTCTCCTATAACATCGGAGTTAACGGGTGACAAAAGGCCTCCGGTTACTTGATCAACGTCGGTTATTCTTCTCAAGGATTTAGCAGCAGCTGTCTGGGTTTCATCTTTCCTGGTACATTTGACACCGTGTTATATCCTGAACGAAACTCGACTAGGCTTAAAGGCTTAATGCCGACTTGATTAAATATTTCTTCAGGTTTAATACGACTGGAAGATTCGGATTTCGTGTGATTTGATTAGATTTTTCGGGTAGGGGTGTTGAATTTTTTTTTTGTGTATGATTTGGTTTTGCCCGCGGCTTCTTCTTTATGGAGGTCAGAAATTATTCAAGGGAACGTACTTCCGAGATTTAAAGTATTCTATGTCTCAACCAATGATGGTTGAGACATAGAATAATAAAACGCCATCTAGACCATGAGGTCTACATGGCGTTTAGGGTTTCTGTTTCTGGAGCTCTAACCGACGGTAACGCCTTGGACCCCTGCTCTCGAAACCCGCGGAAACCTATTTATCATTATTATTGGTCTGGCGAAATGATGTTTGATTTCCGTTTGGTGAAACGTGAAATTTTTTTTTTGTAATTCTAAAGAATCATGGATATGTGATGTGAATCATGGATATGTAAATTCGTGGAATTTTAAAATATTATTTACCATTGTGGGATTTGTTGTGCCTTTAAATGAATATCATTGTCATCATCATCATCATATCAGCCAAAAGACGTCCACTGCTCGACATAGGCCTCCCCCAAGAAGGGGGGTTTTGCCATAATCGCCACGCTTGGCAGGCGGGTTGGCGATCGCAGTACGGTTGTTACAAAAGCACAGAGAACGCTGCTGCCCATTATCTGGCAAGTCCCTTAGTCGCCTCTTACGACACCCACGGGAAGATATGGGATGGTGCTAATCTTTACGTCCGACACCATACAGACGAATATCATTGTAGTTACATTTAATTTTACTCGTCCATAAATTGGAAAATATACATCAAATCCGTAATAAACGATCTCTATAAACTTATTTGCAATAAAAACCAACCTTATTACATTCGCGACATGTGTTTGGGAACGTTGCAACTCGCAAAACTAACTCTCGTCAAATAGGAAAACGTCGAAACTTGTTAGTTTCGAGTTTGCCAAATCGGGTTTGTATTTGTGTAGTGATGTCAAGACTATTTAAACTAACTTTTTTTATTATTCGTGATCGGAGTGCTTGAAACAGCGCTGAAATATCCGGGAACTCAAAATATTATTGAACATGGTAATAAGTAAATATCCCGTGTTTAGAAAGCCGTGGGTTCGAACCCAACCAGGCGCATAACTTTGTGTCATTTATTTCATCACCGCTACTCTTAAAACGATGAAGAAAAACATCGTGAGGAAACCGGCATGCAGAACTAATAAAAACCGGCCAAGTGCGAGTCAGGCTCGCACATCGAGGGTTCCGTACAAAAATTATTAAAAATATTTTTACTAAATGATGTAACTAAAACATGCGTTGGCTTAGAAGTTTGGTTTTTTCCCAGCTCCAAAGGACAGTAGATTTAAGTATTTGATATAAAAATAAATTCCAGCTTGATACCTCTAAGCGTTCCTGAGAAAATGGGTCTTGACATACAGACAGACGGACAGACGGACGGACAACAAAGTGATCCGTGAGGGATCCGTTTTTTCCTTTCGACTTACGGAACCCTAAAAATTGAATTTATAATATGTAATTGAAATTGAAGATATGTGACATCTACCAACCCGCTCTGGGACCAATCTGCGTGGCGGATTACAGCCCACTCCCTCTCATACAGAAGAGGCCTGTGTTGCAGCAATGGAAACATTATAGACTGATTATACTATGCCTATGCTAAACCCTTTTTAGTGATAATGATATTATTGCCACTTGTATAAGTTCTGTGTAGCGTGTTAATTTCTCGGAAGTTCTGACAAGTAAGACGTAGAACTCTCAAGAACAATCCCACAAAGTACAGTCTTCATAATACTTGTATTACAAGTTCAAGTTAAACTTGAATTGCGGAAGTATAAATAGTTTTGAATAGTCAGGAACAACTAACTGAGTGCAATGTTGATTCTTTTGTAAAGAAATAGCAAGAAAGACTTTAGTTCTCTCTGTTGCCGGTGAAGAGTTGAGTTTACTGATAAAATGTCTGCTAGGTAATTTGCTATAGCAAAAAGAAGGAGATGGACTTTTATGTGGGTAAAAATTGGTGTAATTATATGCTGGAGTGGCCGTAGGCAGGCCATGTTTGCGAAGGACTGATAACCAGTGGATGAGTTCTATAGTTCAGAGGGTCTTCCCACACTATGCTTGTCAATGGAATGTGCCTTAGCTAGGTTGGCCGATGGTCTTAAAAAGGGGCTAGGGCAGACTGTATCCGGAAGGTGGACAGTTCAGAAGAATTCAATGGCCCATTTATAAAACAAACATTTTATAACATAAACATTACGCCTGTAATCCCGAAGGGTTGGGCAGAGTTATACCTAATAATACACCCGCATTTTGCCAGTTATGTTTTAATTCTCATGTAATAGGGGACGAGCCTGTTGCCATCAACCGGGCACTAATCCAGACTCCGTGGCTGCTCCTGAGAAATTCCTGAAGGAAAATCCAATAACACTATGCCCGACCACTACGATCGAACCGAGGACGACATGCTCAGCAGCTGCGCTTGCGGCCACTAGACCAACGAGGTAGTTACATTTTATTTTTTAATTAAAAACGTACAGACAGCGTCAGTATGTGCTTACCCCTCTACAGTCCGGCCGGGCGGCCGTGGCCAGGGGGTAACTACTTAATAACGCTGTACCATGTTTTCTTTTTCAAACTATTTATTTTCAGATTTACTTTTTACCCTCGTCCTTATTGACACCTGCCATAACAAGGTGTTAACCAAACTAAATAATAGTTGAAAAGTGTCTTATAACCTATAACTTTATTCTTCCAACCGGAACTTAACAATACTGGTTGTTGGCAAAAGGAGCTCTGCGACTATACATGTCAATTTTAAAGTGCAAAATATAGAGATAGAGCAGCAAACCAATTTCCGATACTTTACAATCACTTTGTAAAGTATATGTACAGACGTCAGCACATCAAGCTCCGAAACTGTCAAATTCTCCCAATCAACCTTAAACATAATTGTTTAGCGATAAAGTTGAAATTCTATTAAAGAAATTTGACAGATGTTGATGTGCTGGTGTACTTGACTGCTTCAGTCACTGCCATCAAAGATATACTTCAATTATCTGATGGAGACAAGACAAGATATAAAAAAAAAAAAATGACGGTAGCATTGTTAGTTGACTTGATGTAAGTAGCCAATATGCGTAGAACACATACCACCCAATTTCTAAATAGTAAGTTGATATAAGTTTTATACTTTTTTTTTACTGATGGGAATTAATTACACACTCATCAAATGACCCCTCCAGCTCTGGACATCTCGGAAGGGGTGTCAGACGTGTACTGACTAAAACCCATCCATGTTCCTACTTAGCCCTTTGTATTCCAAGGCCGCGGTATCTCTTTCGAACAGTCCCGCAGTCCTGGCAGTCATCGGCCCTCTCGGCCCCGTTTCGATTTGCTGACATCTCCTTGAGGCGCGCGTGGAACACGAACGCGGCGAAGTTTTATACTGACATTGTCACTAACACTCAAAACGTGATATTTACTATGTTACTGTGACCATGTTCGCTGTGTTTATCCATGATCATGGTGCTTGCAACAGAGCCGAAATATCGCGAACTCAAAACATATACTAATCACGGTAAATATCCCGTTTTTAGAGTGAATGATAGTAAACAGGTATTCACAATTAAACTACCTGAACGTAATTTTTACGCAACTTTCTTTTAAACTGTCAAAGTGACATTTAAATGATGTTTAGACTTTGTCAGTTGTTAAAACTGCGTTCAGAATTAGAATGCATATACCAACCGACTTAGTTTTTATATTCCACTCAATTACAGACTAACCTTTTCAACATGCATACATATCTCTAGTTCTTTTCCTTCCAATTTAAATGACAAAACTAACAGTTGTCAGGAACTCAGTCTATCATCAAAAGGGATCTGTTAACAAAACGCGACACCCATTAGGTGAAAGCTGCTAAAAAGTGAACCTACACGGTCGTGTAACGTTCTCCAAATCCTACCATTTGCAGGGTTACTTACCTTGTGGAGCGTTTAGAGGAGAGAGTCAACTTGATCCTTGGGAAGGATCACTTGTAAACTAAACACGCAATAAAAGTTTGGCCTATTTATTTAAAAAAAAAATATACTAGCTTGTGTCCGTGGCTTTGCTCGCGTCGTTGTTTGGAAATTATTCCACAGGAATGTTTTTAATATTGCCACACACCAGTGGCGAAGGGTGAAAATATTGAAAGGGGAAGCCGAAGAAAAAAGTTAGAATTTTAATTTTGTCTTTCTTTATCGCATTTTTCAATTTTCGTTTTAATTATCAGCCAACCCGGAAACCCTGAAAATGACACCCATGACGAAAAAAACAGAAATTTACATCGCGCGTCGGCGCTATTTTTAATTTTGGAGTCGTTATCAGCGACCTCGTAAACCAAGAAAATGTCACCCATTATAAAAGTACCAAAATTTTTCGAAGGATCCAACTTGATCTTTTTTTCATAACTTATGTAATTGAATGATTAAATGCACAAGATCTTTCAAGAAGTTTCATATCCGTGCTATTAACCGCTGAGGAGTTCCCTCGTGAGGAGACGATCCTGGCGGTAGGATGAGTTCAGGATACAAATCGTGATTATCCATCAAATATGAGCTAGTATGCAACGTTACGTGTCTATGCTATTAAATGTTGAGGAGTTCCCTCGTGAGCAGACGATCCTGGCTGCAAGATGAGATCATGATAGAATTCATGTTTATCCATCAAATATGAACGTGCATACAAATTTTCTTGTCTGTGCTATTAACCGTTGAGGAGTTCCCTCGTGCGAAGACAATCCTGGCTGCAGGATGAGTTCATGATACAAATCGTGATTATCCATCAAATATGAACTCGTATGCAAAATTTCATGTCTGTGCTATTAAACGTTGAGGAGTTCCCTCGTGAGGAGACGATCCTGGCGCTAGGATGAGTTCATGATACAAATTGTGATTATCCACTAAATATGAACCTGCATGCAAAGTTTCGTGTCTGTGCTATTAAACTTTGAGGAGTTCCCTCGTAAGAAGACGATCCTGACTGCAAGATTAAGTTATGTTTGTCATAATAATGTATTGATTTTAGAAACAAAGGTGTGTGGAAAATTTCAGCTCCATCAGACGTCGGGAAGTGGTTATAATTTAACTTTCTATACATACAAACACTGTCGTAACTCGATAAACTTCGGCTTACCTAGTCCCTACAAAACGCTGCTGATAGCCGCGAAGTCACGTGTCCGCGTCCATACGAATTTAGTTCTGAATTCTGACACCCGAGCTCCGGCTTACTTTTGGCGCCACATGTAGCTTTCTTTGTTGACATGAAAAATGTTGGTATTCTTTTTTTTTCAATCCGATGTATTTAATGCCTGTACTGTAATGTGATAACCACAGATGTGTACACAATTTACTAATTGACTACAGTAGACACTAGACACTACGTACATTGCCTTGTTCTCAAAGGTAAGCCGGCAGGAATCGGCTTCTTAGGTGCATTCGGGCCTGCCACACACTGAGGGATGATGTAGGTTCTGAATTGGATTAGAATTTCCGAAGAAACTTTACTCTTCATAATATTACAGTTGTGCCCGTTCCGTTGCAACGAAACAATCCTTGCAAATTTTCATCAAAATTGGTTCAGTATTTTAGGAATCTTTAAGCGACAGACGAGCAGTTATTGATTTTATATACAAAAATGTAGAACAGACGCAAAAACGGTCAGTTAGTCAGAGACGGAGCGGGAGAAATGCCTAAATAGCACACAAATTCACACAATACAGCTTCTGAATAGAATCCTCGTAAAATCATGAAAAATAAGTGTATTGCCTGACAATAAATAAATATTATTTTATACTTTTTTATAGCTTCAAATTGTTTCCGAGAATAATACGTCCTTACAATTTTTGATCAGCTCAAAAGCCATCAAGTTGAGTATATTTAACTCATCATCATCATCATTTCAGCCGAAAGACGTCCACTGCTGGACACAGGCCTCCCCCAAGTTACGCCACATTGACAAAACATGGGGGGTTTTGCCATAATCGCCACGCTTGGCAGGCGGGTTGGCGATCGCAGTACCGTTGTCACAAAAGCACAGAGATCGCTGCTGCCGATTCTCTGGCAAGTCCCTTAGTCGTCTCTTACGACACCCACTGGAAGATATGGGATGGTGCTATTCTTTACGTCCGACACCATACAGAGCGATCGAGATAGCGAGCTAACTGTTAAGTATCAACTACTAAGCATAACAAAACAAACAAGTTGGCTTGAAAACCTCCGTCTAAACGCAGCACAATAGTAAGTCGGAAGGGTCATTTCACACAATGGTGGTTCAAATCTTGACAATAACAGGGCGAACGTGTCGAGCAATTTTCGGGCTTTTGACAACTGGGATTACGCGCACAAGTGACGAATACACGTGCTTAGTGTGACTCGGCCCGTGTGGACAGGGTCTTATTTAATGACGTCATATTTTTCATTTTTGTACGAGTGGATTTTGTACGGGATGAGGTACAAACGTTGGTTGAGAGGATTTTGAAGAGGTTGTTCCGTAGAAATGGTACGCTGAAGATAATTTTAAGGGAGAGATGTTTTTGGATTTTGTTCATATTTTGTTGTGAGAGTTATGTTTATTATGTTGGTTATTATTTATAGCTACTTTTATTTATCAATCTTTCTTTTCGCTTTCGATTCGATGTCGATCGGCAGGTCATATGTCTATCTCGCTCGCTTTCGTAATGCCAAAAAAAGATAGACTTACGACTTGCCGATCGACATCGAATCGAAGCGTTTGAATACGGGGGCTGGTGTCAGCCTCTGACTTGGGTTTACATGCCGTCGAGAAATATGCAAGTATGCTAGTTTGTTTACCTCACAATATTTTCCTTCACCGAAGCAAGTGATAACTATACAATACGCATATGAATCCGAAAAATCAAGAGGTGTTTGTCTTTGGTTCGAACTCGAGAACTATGACTTGACAGTTCGTCGGTAACAGCACTAGGTTATCGCTGCTATTTTTCAATGGAAACCAATCGTCATATATACGACTTCCTGTTTTTATTTTATTTACTTTACTTCATCATCATCATCAGCCTTTATTGTTCCCACTGCTGGGACACAGGCCTCCTCTCTATGAGAGGGAGTAGGCTGTAATCCACCACGCGGGCCCAGTGCGGGTTGGTAGATGTCACATGTCTTTGAATTTTTAGTTCTATGACATGCCGGTTTCCTCGCGATGGTTTCTTTCACCGTTTTTGAGGGCAGCGGTGATGAAATAAGTTACACAAAATAATGCGCCTGCCTGGGTTCGACCTCCACGGCTTACTGCTCGTAAGTTGGGTCTGCCACCACTGGGCCACCGCTACTCTAATGACTACATCGACATTAGATATTACCATGTAGAGTAAAAAAATAAGTAGGTACTTCACCCCTAACAGACAGCAAACGCGTTTCACCCCCGAAGTATTTTTACCTTTACATTTTCTGAAGTAAACACTCATTGTAATAGTCAAAACCTTCCAGTAACCCTTAGGGTAAAAAAGAGTAGTTCTTTTGTCATATTCAGCCGTAACTTTAAATACATTCTACATACCCTTGTAGATTATTGTACAGTCGGCGTCAAAAATATTACCTACATAAACAACCGGTAGGTGTAAACTTCTACTCAATCAAAATGATTGATAGAATGTAAGTTTTTGTTGAACCGAATAGAAACAGACCTTGTGTCATTGAAATATTTCTTTGTTTAATGTTCATAAAAGATCACTTATAATTTTTGTACACAAAAAAAATTAAACCGTCGATTCTTACCTGTAAGTTAGGTATTTTATTGTAATGCCTACTACGCCTGCTTCTGACTGAACTATGCAATATTCTTTGATTCCGATATTTTTGAACCGTCATCGTTTCGTCCAATATTTTTGACGCTGACTGTACAAAGAGCTCGAAAAGAAATGTCTTTTTTTGTCTGTATGTCAAAGGACTTGGATTTCTTTTGTAATGTAATGTTAAAGTTGGAAGCTTTTTATCAAGGCGTCTCTTCTCCAAGATATCTCTTCGCTTTTACGAATGTTAGTTTGTTATTTTTTAGGTTATTTTTAGGGCAACACAACCCTTATATCGATTTTTCTTTCCTGTTTGATAGTAGAAAGCTTTGAAGGACGAGATGTTTGGGCTGTTTTTGGTGTTCAAAGATGTTTAATGTAAAAATAAAAGAGTTAAGATTTTATATTTTCTTGTTAAAGAGCAGCGTTGGTAAAAATTATTACCATTTAGGGAATAATAAAATTATTATTAAGCTATTTTGAATAAATTTACTTAGTGGCATACAGTATGTAGCCAACGAACTCCTGATTATGTGCACCATACAAATTACAGAAATTTCTAGGCATCTGTCCGCATGGCCGAAAACCGTCCAGCATGGAGAGCGTTGGTGAAGACGTCATGTGGTCACGACCCTCAGTCATGAGGAAACGAAGAAGAAGAAGATAAATTACAGGCATAAAATAGTCAAATTCTGTTCTGTTTTTTTTGTACAATAGTACAGAGGTTAACATAATAAACGCAAGACCAAGAAACTAGCATCAGCTGATGGCGTGTGTTCCGTGTGTTTTTTGCGAATTCTTAAAACTTGTAGAACAAAAGTTGTTCAGATTCATGGCCCGAGAGACCATACGTGAGGCCTTGCGTTTATTATGTTACGCCTAGTATAAAAAATCAAGTTGGTTTGTAGGTATTTTATGCGCTGCCATACCGTTCATCCGATTGCAATAAAACCTTTTCAGCTTATTGCTTGCACTTGTGTGATGGTTAAAGGAGGATGCCTAGGATAATTTACTTAAAAAAAATAAGCGGGCAAGGCCGCGGGCGGAAGCTGATATTTATATACTACTAGCTGTCCGACGCAACTTCGTTTGCGTCACATTTTCCCCGTTTTCGCAACCTTTTTCATTGCTGCTCCACTCCTATTGGTCGTAGCGTAATGATATAGCCTATAGCCTTCCTCGATAAATGGGCTATCTAACACTGAAAGAATTTTTCAAATCGGACCAGTAGTTTCGGAGCTTATTCAATGCAAACAAACAATCAAATCTTTCCTCTTTATAATATTAGTTTAGATATCAAAAGTGAAATAAAAAGTGTCACTCTGTACGTATATTAAAGTATCACAAGAAACACGGCTAGGGTTTCCAAACCCACCAATAACAAATTAATGAATTACTAGTCACTCTAATAATTCCCCGCTACCTTTCCAATATTACAATCCCATCAAGATTTGAACCTCGCGAACCGCAATATTGTCAAACAAAGCAAATAATTACACAGTGTGCACCAACAAAACTTACACCAATCAGAAATAAGCTGATTAAATACAAAATTTAATTAAAGGATTAACAACACCATGTATGTTAATCTCGTATAGAGGGTGCGATAAATATTTCAACAGAAACAGATAAATATTATAACATTTCGAATAAATGTTTTGACGATTTAAGCTGGTTTCAATGCCCATATTTGCAAGACGAACGAAGTCATCATTGCTATGGAATATTAACACTGACTGCTTTTAAATGCAGTTTAGATGTGTGTGTGTGCGTGGCGTGTGTGATGGCTATTAGATTTGTTGGTGAAATGAACTTTTAAAAATATAAAATATAGTTAATACTTGAATTAGAAAAGTAGTATTTTTCATTACTCCCCAAAAGGAATATTCCCAAAACATTAATTAACCACAAGAAAACGTACACACACCTCAAAATTAACAGTCTCACTTTAAATTTATAAATTCCATTCAAAATAACGCAATCTCCGGGTTATTGTAGATACGCGGAGCTTATTTCACGCACACGAAATGCATAATTACCCTTATTAACATAGACTACCGTGTGGAGGAGGCTTTACCAAGAGATTCCTCCGCGAGATTAGATGGGATCCCGCGATGGTTTTTGTATAACGTATTCCTAAATATGGCAGTCGCACGCCTTAATTTTGTTGGCGCCCAACATGGGCCAATATTGGAGCAGAATGTTTGTGTGCCTATGTTCGTTGGAACTTTAGTTCTGCTTATTAAGTAGTATTAGTTAGAAATGGGGCATGTGCATTTGTTTTTGGTTACCTCCTATTTCCAGAGTATTATTGCTTCCTATTTGCAGAGTATTGAGAATTCTTTTGATTATTTACAAACAATCAAACCAATCCGCAATACTCTTTAATAATATTGGTTCTTGAACTAAAGCAATGGAAGAGTAAATTGAACCTTGAAGAAAGAAAGGCACAAAATCTACTAGTGAAATAAATACGCGAAAGTTGCGTCGTCGCGTTTATTTGTTACTTATTGATTGAAAAACTGGAAGGCGCTCTGTATCGGAACGACTACAAAAAAAATGGACGCCACGATAGCTCTGGGCCTCAAGTCTTCTATTTTTATAAACATCATCGTCATTCCAACATGATCCCATTGTCATTTTGCTAAAAGTTCGTAATCTGCTAAATTCATAATGATCTGTCATTTGTCTGTCAAATTCTATGCCATTTCTTTCAATGGAGTGTTTCATTCAATGGTTGACCATTCTGAAGTCATAATGACGCCATTATAATTAGTAGATTACCAAACTTGTCAAAATCAACAATTATGAAATCAATGATAGGCCGTTCTGACACTATTGTAATAGCAGACTTGAAGCCCTGGTTTTTTTTTTAACGCGATTTTCAAAGTTACCGGAATGATTACAAAAAGTACTAAGTGCTCAGTAGCTTGTAGTAAATAAACCAGTCCAAAGTAAACCCAAGCACACACTTAACGCAAACGCGAACATTTGCGTTAAACGAAGCCAACACTAGCCTTCCAATATGAAGGAAAGCGATTCAGGTTATTACACAAGATTGTCCTTGCAGCGTAATTTGAAAATCTTCCTCGTGAACATTTTCATACACACGTGTTTGTGAAAACGAAACTCGTATGGTATGCGTTAATTCCGAGACTTGGAGGTTAAGTGCGGCATTATAAGAAGGTACTTTACGTATATTGTACCATAGAACAAGAAAATATAGTAGAAGTCTAACTCCGCTTTAGATATATTATAAACGACGAGAGTTTAATGGCGTTTAAAACGTCCGGCTTCATTAAAGCTGAGCGCCGTAAGGTTATATTACTATGCAGTCAATATACGTAGGGCAATAATTGACAAAAAGTGAAGTTTCAAACGATTTTGAACCATGTACGGTGAAAATACAATTATATTTGCTGTCCTGAAAATGGCTGTGGTACAAGTTAAGATATCGTATCTCCATATTCGCGACTATCGACTATCGTCGCGAATGTGAAGAATGTCGGGTACTGAATGCACCGAAAGGTCCATACTTCGTAAGACAACATAATTTGGAGATTCTGGTCTAAATCTATAAACATTAGTAGGTACAAATTTTTTGTTTTTTTTAGGATGGGAAATCATCAAGTGACTTCTCCCGCTCTGGGTGGAGCGGAAGGGAGTGTCAGACTTGACTAACTAAAACCCATCCATGTTCCTTCTTAGCCCTTTGTGTTCCAGGGCCACGGTATCTCTTTCGAACAACCCGCAGCCCTGGCAGGCATCGGCCCTCTCGGACCCCTTCCGATTTGCTGACATCTCCTTGAGGCGCGCGTGGAACACGAACGCGCTGTCGGCACGGCCTGTCGTCATAAGACGGACGGACGGTGAGCTAGCCCATTACTCACCGTCCACAGGCCCGCGCCTACGGTGGCCGGGGGCCACTGGTTGCCCCCCGACGCCCGGGGCATCTCTCGCGGCGGCTGGGACGTGAGGTTCTCTCCCTCTCACGTTCCGCCACACCTTCGCTAGCATGACTGCTTCGCAGAAGGAGGCGACGGCTTCCCATTCCCTCTCGCTCCGGACCATGGATTGAACCAGGGCCGGACACGAGAGGTCGCCGCCGCCAATCGCCGCTACGAGGACACGGCGGTGCTCAGCCCAAGCGGGGCATAGCTCCACGGTGTGCTCCACCGTGTCCTCCGGCCGATCCTCGCAGTGGTGACACCCGGGCGTTTCCTCCCACCCGATTCGGTGCAGGAACCACCCGAAACAACCGTGTCCGGTGAGTACTACCTTACCTTACGTTAATACCTTGAGTTATGCTAAAGCAGAGTTTGATTAGCTTTTGTTTGTATTTTTGTTCAGCTTTAAATTCCGAAACGAATGTCGCTTCTGTACGGAATTTTTACTCTATGATATTATTAAACACCTTAAATATTAATAAAGGTTTATATGTAGCTCAGAGCGTGTTGTCTTATTAGAATCTTTGGAAAGATACTTAAACTTCTGTCATGTTGACATACACACTTATCTAACATAAGTATTATGGTAAAAATACCCGTGTGCGGTATATTTACTCTCTACAGCACACCAGAGTGCTGTGGCGCACACTTTGGGAACCCCTGCATTTTGTCATGTAAAATAAGTATAGTTAAAAATAAACAAAATTAAATTAGTTGTCGGCTAAATAATATGTATTTTTTTTTTGTAGATGAGTTATTAACTTCGCTTTGAAAATAATTATCTATATGATCTGAAAATAATGTATGTACGTACTAACGAACTTTATGTATACCGTACATCGGTGTTTTGAACTTCGGAGTAACGTAATACAGTCGTACCCATGTAAGTGAAAATACTTAAACTTTTCCCCTTAAAACATAGAAATATTCAACGTGGATTCCGGTATTCTTAATCGCCATTATGGGGCATGGGGTAAATAATATCCACGGGGTTGAGTCCCTGCGGGTCACTACACATAAATAATAAACAGCCCACATTCAGGAAAAACGGCTTAAATATTTGCATTATAATAGAAAATTGGAAAGGGTAAACCAAAATATGAAATACGTAGAAACAGTACTGAAAACATAAACTGCAGATTTTAGTATAGTATTTTTTTTGAATAAATTAAATGTTGTCTTTTTATAGGCTATTATAGCGATGGTTGTTTCATTCAACGTTATATTTTATTCAAATCGATCGATCTCAAGTTTTTTTCTTTGAAGTAAATGTCAGATGATTTCATAGAAACAAGTAATTAAGATTACATTGATTGGAGCTTTCGTTAAATATATTTAAACTAATATTTTTCGCCGACTGGTTGATACTTCGCGTCACCTTAGCTAGCGCTTTCTTTGGCCGAAGAATTAGCATTGCCATTCAACGTGGAAATGCTGCCAGTCTTCTGGACACATTCCCGGATGACAGCGCTGCGAAGGAGTACTTTATTTTATTTTTTTATTTTATTTTATTTATTAGGGACAAAAAACAGTTACACGTTACAATGTTAATATTAAGTATTAGCATAATAGTAAAAAACGCATAACCCACACTATTGTCCACGGAATTACACGAAATTTATAAGAAATAAGGAAACGGACGTATACAGAGAGAGCGACAAAGAAAACAAAAATAAAAATAGACATGAAATGTCACACAAACCGACCAACCCTGGACGGTGTTCCCCGTCCAAAGTTAGCTTATAGTCACGCAATCGAACCACTACATAACCAAAATATTAGGAAGGAGCTGTCATCCTTAAGAATGACCAGCAAGCAATTCAATTGCCATTTTTTTAAATTTGTTCTGATTGTGTGCGAACACATCGATTGATATAAAATGTGAGTTGTACGTTTCTAATAATCGGCGGAGAGGAGCTCGCTCCCCAGCATTTGTTCTACACTTCTCTGTGTAAAACAAGCGGGGTGCTCGCACCTCCCGCCGATTGACAGTCCTGGGTACCACATAACATAATCTGTTTGAAATTTCCATACAATTAAATCTATTATTGCAAATGCCATACAGCATCATAACCATCAGCAGTGTACGCCTGTGCTCCAAGCTTAATATGTTGTAATGTTTCATCAGATCCGCGTAGGAAATCTTGGTGTGGTAACACTTATAGTGAGTAGTGCGAAGAAATTTTTTCTGTACCATTTCTAGTCTGTGCTTATATTTTTCGTAAAAAGGGCTCCAAATGGGCACCGCGTATTCTAACTGGGGATGGACTAAGGTTTTATATAAGAAGAGGTAAGTAGAAGGCTTTTTAAATTCTTTACAAGACCGCATTATGAAACCATACATTTGATAGGCTCTATTAATAATGTTGTCAATGTGGATGTCAAAATGTAATTTACTATCAAGTAGTACCCCAAGATCACGAGTGCAGTTAGTTTTATTTAAGTTTATATCATTTAGTGAGTAGGGAAAATTAATACATGTTTTATTTTTGGTAAAGGAAATATAATGACATTTTGGTAAACTGAGTTGAATTTTATTGTCAAAACAGTATTGTGAAAGTCTGCATAGATCATCTTGTAGTAGCAAGCAATCCTGTATACTTCTGCAGGATTTAAAAATTTAGATGTCATCGGCGTACATAAGGAATTTAGAGTTAACTATACAGGGCTTTATGTCGTTTATGAATAAGATGAATAATAAAGGACCCAAGACTGAACCTTGGGGCACGCCGGATTCGACAACTGTATAATCAGACTCGTATCCATTGATGACAACTTTCTGTGTTCTATGGAATATATATGACACAAACCACCTGAGCAGATTCCCTCTAATGCCGTTGAAGGCAATTTTATCCAGCAGCAGTTTGTGGTCCACCCTGTCGAAAGCCTTTCGAAAATCAGTGTACACAGCATCAACCTGCGTGCCTTTATCCATGTTCTCAAATAAAAATTGTGTAAAAATAACTAAGTTTGTACTGGTAGATCGCGACTGAACAAAGCCATGCTGTTCGGAAATTATGAGATGTCTCAGGTGTGGAAATAAATTATTGTGTACTAAATTCTCGAAAAGCTTAGACAAGGTGGACAGAATAGAAATAGGTCGATAATTTTCAATGTTGGCTTTGTCTCCACTTTTGTAAATAGGAGTAATAAAGGCTATTTTCCATATGTGCGGAAATACCCCTTCACTTAAACAAACTTTTACGCTTAAGTGTCGTATTGTTATCGTAGTATGTGTGTAGATACTTATTTTCAGTATTATTTTTTTATAATTTTAGATCTATTTGTAGTTTCTAAATAAAGTACATAGTAATGACGAAAATATATATGACGCCTTTGCAAGAAGGCTTACACGTGAATCATAATTCACGTTGCAAACTAAACTATAACCACAGACGAGAGAGAAGCTGTCTACAATTCTCTCTGGCTGAACGTCAAGTCGTTGCGGGCAGCCATGTTGACTTGTGTGGTTGTCAAGGAAGGTTCCGCGTAACAAGGCGTTGACGGATCGCTGACGTCTGTTTTTTAATCTAATTAAATCTGGTGCCACTTATCCGCGAAATATGGTGCGATTCCGATGGGGCGGGCCTTTATATATTTTAAAACGAATTTTGTTACGTTTTGCAGGTTAATTATTTCACTAAAGTGGGATCTACTTCTTTTGTCTTCCCGAAATATGTAGTTAAAGCGACCTAGGCACTGCCACCGATGACGCAGACAAGTGGCAGCATATGGATCAAGACAAAGTGTGTAGCGTCAGCGAAACGAAGAAGACCAACTAAGTAATTAACAGCAAAAAATACTTTAACATTAACCAAACTGAAATCGCTTAACTAACTAAATATGGCAACTTCACCTTTACAAACTTAGTTAGCCACAGTAAATTAATTATATCTCCAATCTGTTTACTACCCAAATATTTCAAGTTAAGAGCGTCAGGGAGGTAGCTTAATATCTCAGCTAGAAGGTTTGACCCGGTCAAATAATCCCCGGGATGTCCTGACAAGACCCGGGTATTCCGGGTAGTCTGACAAGAACCGGGTCGGACAGCCGACAAGCAAGGCTTGCTCAGCTGTGTTGGTGGGTTTATTTGAATATAAATTACTTTTTTGGTAGAATTGAAATAAGGTATACTAATCGTTCCGATTCTTTTTTTAATGCAAGTACGTGGCTTCGGCGGCAGCGCAAAGATCACTTCGGCTGCAAGTTTTTAGGCTAAGAGTGCACAATAGGAGGGGTAGCATAGTTTGCGACTCAGTTTCGTAACCACACCCCGCTGCTGTTTCTTTGTTAGCACTGACCGTATTCTTTTGAAAGCTATCGATTTCTACATCTTTAAAGTAGACTTAATTGATAAAAGCTAGCTTTTGCAATCGATCCCTTTTTTTTGCGAGTGCGAAATTGTCGAATGAGCCCTCCCGCTCTGGGCGGAGCGGAAGGAAGTGTCAGACTTGTACTGACTAAAACCCATCTATATTCCTTGTTTGTTAGCCCTATGTGTTCCAGGCCACGATATCTCTGTTGAACAGTCCCGCAGCCCTGGTAGGCATCGGCCCTCTCGGACCCCTTCAGATTTGCTGACATCTCAATCCCTTAGTATTCCTCGATCGGCAAGTTTTGGTTTAAAATAAAAATAACGTTTAATATCGGTAAAGGTACGCACGATGGCTAATCGAGCTATTCGAAACCAGTATATAGATTTGTCGTACAATGAGAGATCCACCTCATTGTATGACAAATCTATACGAACAAGCCAAAACAACAAACAAACAAAGCCAGGCCATGTTATACTGGAAATTTATAGTTTGATGTGTCGCCGTCTGTACACAGGTGCTTTCAGTCTTTTGTGAATGGCATCTCGCAGTTCAACCTAGGAGGTTGTCGTCTGCTTAACAGGACTATCCTGTGGGTGCCTTGAGTGTAAGGCCTCCAGCCAAGGCATATAACTACTTACAAACTAAGCGACAACACGCCAAGGGCACCCCCTGTGGGGTCGAGCCTCGGCTTAGGGCGTCGCTGGGAGAGGACAGCATGGGGACACAAGCTGGATCTGAATGATATCATTATTTAGGGGCTGATTTAAAACTACTGGCGCAGCATCGCGGGCTGGCTCGGGCGAGGTCGGAAAGACGGCGGTTTGCGTCTGAACTTTTTAAGAGTGCTCAATGGCATTATCGAAGAAACGCCTCAAATATCGTTTTATAAACTGAAGGACGGTGGGCATTCTAAGTTCTACGTGTAGACGGTCTTTACGGACAAAAAAAGGGGCTCCCGTGAATTCGTAAGAACCGATTCTGTAAGGTTTGCATCCTATGGATGTACTTAGGCATGGAATGTGCGTACACGACGCAAGCGTACGTCATAAAGGGACGGAACTTGCACTTGAGTGACAACTTGCTTTTTGCCGAAATCAAGAAATGAAGCCTACCCATAGCAAAGGCAGCTCGGTCGCGAGCTGCTTTGATGTGCGCCGCGAAGGACAGGTGGTTGTCGAGTAAGACTCCTAAATACTTGGCTTGCTTCTCCCAAGGGATAGGCTTACCGTACATAGTGATCGGGCTGAGCGCGGATGGCTTATTTTTACGCGAAGGTGCTTTCAGCCTACGATTCCATTAATGCCCTTTTCTAGTAAAACCTTTATAGAAGCGCCCTGATAGATTTTCACCGGTCTGCTTAGAGCTAAGAGTTGAAATTCCAATACCGCAAGTGCCTAGTGTGTGGGCATTAGTGTCGTCTTTTATCCACAAAACAAGTGTTCAAATGTCAGACATAAACCCTAAGGAGTTTCAACCCACACAAATACTTACAAAAATAATATTTTCGTCTAGAACCGATAATGCGAGAACAACAGAAGCTAACGAAATTGTAAGTCAAAAGATTGACGACAAACTTATTTTCGTTTTGTCGGGGAAATCCGTTTATGCGTGAAGGCTTTTTGGTACGAGAGGAATATAACTCGATTGTTGGCTCACCGATACACTGGCCCATTGCTTTTATACAAGTCTGAAGGAACAAATTGGATAATGTGTCTCTTTGTTATGTATGTGGCAGTATTATTTTATTACTGTTGCGTCAAAGGTAAGGTTTTGGCTTTCTGACTCTCCCGAATGAACCCGAATGTTTCCGAATGTTCCCAAATTAGGTTTCGGGACGTTGACGAGGAAAAGGTTATGGTGGACTGTTTTTTGGGTATTAGATAAGGATTAGGTTTTTTCTGTTGTTCTTTTTTTATACTAGGTAACTACGTAAGTTTATGTGTGTATATTATGTACGACAACGCAACGTTCACCTAGTATTGTTATGTTGGTACGTAGATTGGCGAGAAGAAGCAACATTGAGACAAGTGGAAGAAAAGGCCTCCGCCTTTGTCCAGTCGTGGGAAATGGTAACAATTAAAACAACGTGGCACCTGTAATCCCCGAAGGGTTAAGCAGAGGTATAACTATTAGTACACCCATATTTCGCTATGTAATAGGGGGTGAGCCGATTGCCATCAACCGGGCACAAATCCAGACTCCGTGGCTGCTACTGAGAAATTCCTAAGAGCGTGATTTTATGGTTTTTTTTTTACCCTCACTAGGAATTTCTCCTGTGTTCGTGGGTGAGTTTACAAACATTTAAACTCACATACCCAAACGGCCAGACCCGGAACAACTATTTGTAGGCCATATTTGTTCCGTACGGGGAACGAATTCGCGACACGCAGCGCAGTAGTCAATCGCTTAGCCACTGCGTCAACCGTGCTGTCAAATTAATTGTTACGAAAAGATTGTTCTGACTCTGCCAAAAACCATACACCCGCTCATACTATATCATTACATACATATCAAACAATAAGTGGCAGTTTCCCGCGACATTTCCCTGTACCCATCAAAACCTGACACAGGAAAGAAAGAAAAGCCCGGACTTCGTAATACCCTCATTGTTCTTATTAGATTACTCTGAAGGTACACTCGACTGAAAGCATATGTGTGTAGGTAAATAAGCTTAGTTACATTGGTACTGACGACCCAATATCTTTGGTAACACTTGGAACTTAAGCTAGCCTTAAGGAGGGCGGAGTTTCAGTAGAATAATAGACCAGGTATACCGGTTTTGGTACAGACAGCATTATTAAGTAGTTACCCCCTTGGCGTACTCGGCCGGACTGTAGAGGGGTTAGCACATACTGATGCTGTCTGTACCAGTGATGTTTGGTTGACTGTATGTATATAGCGCTACTAATACCACACACACAACGCACAGACGATCTTATAATGTTAGACGAAATCAGATGACGGTTTTTTGTGGAGGAAATATTATATGATCAATTGGATTTAGTTTTTTTGCGGGACTATTTAATAACAAATAAGAGTGAATTTATTGGTATTCTTGATAATCGGTCTCTCAACTGTGTATCGATCCTGTCTATTTTCTAGAATTGGTTTCCTATTCGGTTGCATATGTCTGAAAACCTCAGAAAAGCCGGGAAAGGCTAGGCCAATGAAAATTAAGAATTAATTTATTATTGATGAAAATCTGAAAATTAAATAGTAAACTAATTTAAAAAAGTTTAACACAATCCCTAAAGTAAAAACTTACGAAAATGTTTAAAAAGCCTTAACGTAAAACTAAAACAATGAAAAACACACAACGGTCGGAAAAAAAACCTTAGACGCGTCCCACTTAGGTCCAAGAATTCCAGGACGTGTTTAATTTCCTTTTTACTTTTTTTTGGACAAACTAAAGCGGTAACATAAGCTCCTGGCATAAGGGACACTTCTTTTCATTACCCTGGAGACGCGTTGCCAACGCCGTAGATACGTACAATCACGCTCACAAGTGTTATATGAAAAGATCTTTTATTTCCTTTGTGAAATGGCGTTTTGTATGCGGAATACTGTAGTGGGAATTCCACTTGAATGCCTTTATAACTAGCAAGAGATTTTATCCTGGAATAATAATTGAAGGCTGCGTAAACAAGAAATTAAGTTGATATCGAGTTTTCGAGTTTCATTTCATAAAATATTTTCGAGCGATACTTTTGTTTTGCTGTCAATAAGCACTTTAAGCTTTTTGTTTCATTAAACATTTATGTTTTGCAGTGAAAATAAATGCGAATTACGTTTTAAGTACGGAAGAGTTTTCCAATATAAATCGATGAATTAACGTGTTGTTTTATTTAATTTATGATAAGTGAATGATGTTTTACGATATTTTGCGAACATAATGTGTTGGAATTTAATCAACTTCACGGACGATTTCGCTTGCATTGTTTAAAATGCGCGGTTTTATGGACGTTTCATGTTTTTACGAGACTTTTTTGCCATCAGCGAAAGTAGTTGGTGTTTTATTTATTCATGGTGCTTGTTTTATGCGTAAGATGGGTAATTTTATTTGTTACTGGCTGTTACCCGCGACCTTCTTTAGCGTGAAATTAATATAAAAAATATGACTTCCATTTTTTAATCGAATTTTGTGACCATTTTCAAAGGTTTTATTTTTTTTTGCGGGGAAAGTCATTTTTTTTCTAAAGTCTGAGTCTGAGTTATTAGTATTTTTATTATATAAGTCCTGTTTTTACTTACAAGCATTCAGTTAAAAGCTGTTATTTTGAGATTAAACACAGACACTTTTTAGGGTTCCGTACCCAAAGGGTCAAACGGGACCCTATTACTGAGACTTCGCTGTCCGTCCGTCAGTCCGTCCGTCCATCCGTCAGTCCGTCCGTCAGTCCGTCCATCCGTCCGTCCGTCCGTCCGTCCGTCTGTCACCAGGCTGTATCTCATGAACCGTGATAGTTAGCCAGTTGAAATTTTCACAGATTATGTATTTCTGTTGATGCTATAACAACAAATACTAAAAACAGAATAAAATAAATATTTAAGGGGGGCTCCCATACAAAAAAAATATTTTTTTTGCTGGTTTTTTTTTATAAATATTGGTACGGAACCCTTCGTGCGCGAGTCCGACTCGCACTTGGCCGGTGTTTTTTTATTTATTTGTCTATATAGGCCTTAACAACATGTATACATTAAAGGATATTCGCTCTTATCATCTAATTTTATGGAATCTACGAGTATGTAACATGTGTAGGTAGAAACACGAGTAAGATAATTAAGTAATTAAATTGGTTCAGTTCTAAACCCGCGTTAGTCTGAGTACTTTCAGCATTTATACATATCCAAAGCTCCAGTTTATCATGATGCAATATTCTATAATAACTGGATTGACCAATAAAAGACTAAGTGGTATGGCTAGGCACATGACATGATTTCGCCAACTGGTTTAGGGCATAACTCCAGTTTTTGGGTCGTTTATGAGTTATTCTTGAGGGAAAATCTTAATAACACTTTGCTTGACCTGAGAAAAGAACCGAAAACTTCATGCTAAACGGTAGCCGTTGCGACCATTGGGCTGTTATTTAATAAAAGTATTCACTACTAGCTGTCCCGCGCAACTTCGTTTGCGTCACATTTTCTCTATTTTCGCAACATTTTTCATTACTGCTCCGCTCCTATTGGTCGTAGCGTGATGATATATAGCATATAACCTTCCTCGATAAATGGGCTATCTAACAAAGAATTTTCGAATCAGTCGTTTTGGAGATAAGCGTTCAAGCAAACAAACAAACTGTTCAGCTTTATTATTGGTATTATAGATTTATTGCTAAGACTAAAATATTTAGTTTTGTTAATAGTTTGTAGTATAACTACAACAAACTATAGAGGTTTTAGTTGAAAAGTTAAAACTATTGTTGTTTCGGGCACAGAATACGTTAGGAATACTAATTATTATCCTACACAGCTTCCATATTCATTAAGGTAAAATTTAATGTAAATGATATAGACTATCATAACTTTGTTGGCGGAATAAAGAGGTATGTTTTCTAATAGTTTTTGTTGTTCGATTGTAATAACTACACATTACCATTTTGAGTTTCAATAGTACTTAAAAATACTGCCAATATAATACAGGTTCTGTATGGTGTCGGACGTAAAGAATAGCACCATCCCATATCTCCCCGTGGGTGTCGTTAGAGGCGACTAAGGGACTTGCCAGAGAATGGGCAGCAGCGTTTTCTGTGCTTTTGTAACAACCGTACTGCGATCGCCAACCCGCCTGCCAAGCGTGGCGATTATGGCAAAATCCCCCTTATGTCAATGTGGCGTTGGGAGAGGCCTTTATCCAGCAGTGGACGTCTTTCGGCTGAAATGATGCATGATGAATACAGGATAACAGAACACCACTTTAGTACACCCACAGTCCGCTAGTTATGTTTTGTTAAGTCCCAAGTGATAGCAGACCAGCCAATTGCCATCAACCGGACCCAAATAAAACACCTGGCTGCTACTAAGAAATTCCTGATGGAAATTCGCTTTAATCGACCTGGAAATCGAACCCAGTACTTTATGATTAGCAGTAGCGTGAGGACTAGACCAATACCATACCAATTAATAATATTGAACGATAAACGAATTACGCAATTTTCAAAGGAAACAATATACCATACACAAGCCCACATACCTACAAACATATACGCATACTCCCCGTATACGTAATCCAATTACTTTACAGTTAATTTTAAAAAAGCATTCCCGTAAAAACCGTTCCGATTCCTGAAATCCTGAAATTCTCACACAAACAGCACGAAACAGTAAATATTTTTATATAAAAATCTCAATACGATTTTTCGAAGTCCGTATGTGCCCGACAGTATGAACGTGTACAGTGCGAGGAGAAATCGCCATTCTGCGCGACTGTACACGTCTGGTCCCTGAGATAGTGCTAACTAGCCCGGCGGCGGAAGACAGCTTTATAACAAAAAAGGCGATTGCACTCGACTGTACCTTTGAGACGGACGTCGAATTAATTTAGAACGCTGTGTTAATTTTTAGTTGTTGTTGTTTAATTTAAAGTTCAAACAGAAATATCCATTTTAACTTTAGCGGAACGAAGGTACGGTTCACAATACCGTTTTATTTCATGCTCCCCTCGCTTTTGTGTGTCTGACGATTTTCTTTTACTGTTTTAGAATTACTGTGGGACTTGTAATCTCTTAGTTTTTCTCTTGAATATTTTTTTCTTTTCATCTTGGTTTTACATTTTAGGTTATTCAGGACTTTCTTGCTGGTTTCACAGTTTTTGCCTCATTAGTGTTCTTCAGATAGATTTTTTTCCGTGTTTAGCTTTTTTAAAGTGACACAGTGATTTTTCTGCTAGGGTCTATAAGTAAAATGCTGAGAACGAAAACGTTTTACTTTGTTCTAAAATTTCCTCAACCTAAAACCAAGTGTTTGCTTAGAGATTTCAAGTTGTTTTATTCATGATATGGCAGATGCTCGTGCGTTAGGAAACCCACCACTGGGCATTATATAACCTGACTAGCTTTTTCTCGCAGCATGTACGGATATTAACCGACGCGAACGTTTTCTATGTAACCTATGACATTTGGGGATAATGTAGCTACCCATTACTGAAAGAAAATTCGGAATCGGATCAGCACTTCCAAAGATTACCCCCTTCTTCTTCTTCGCGTGTCGAAGGCAATCTAAATTGTGCCGGCCCAGAACTGAGCCACTAGTTTGGCGCCCTCTGTAGCGTCCCAGTTCTTGTAATGAACAAACGCAGGACACGCAGGATACGATATTAAGTGCCGCATCGTTTGTGGAACAGCACCACATTTACACTCTAGGGTCATTAATGAATCTCCACCTGAGCAGGTTTTCCTTGCTGCAACCAACCTGGGTCCGAAGTCTGTTTAAAGACTTCTAGGTCAGCCATGGCAACTCATGTCCAGGTGGGAGACTCTCAGCAGGTGGAACGAGTGAAGATTACCCCCTACATGCAAACTTACAAACGAAATTTGACCTCTTTATAATATTAAGTATAGATGAACACTGAAACCCTAAAGGAAACTTCTTTACGTAGCAACATCATATTCCCAGCAACATAAGAAAAATATAACGAAGGAAGGTTATCATAAAAACTTCGACAAGTAAAAAGTACTTCACTAACCAGCTGATAATACAGAACATCGCAAACTTCTCTTACTTGAAAACAAGTCCTAACTCTTGGTACGTGTACATACCGGTACTTGTATACAAGTACTTGTAACTGACGTAGAACATAATATTAAAGAAACTCCTCATCTCGTTGCTTGCCTGACCCAAATACATACACACTTGGAACAAAGTTTCAACATCTCCTACAACTTACTTCAACATGAGTCTAGCGAAAAACATCGGGTACAAATCGGGACAGAAAAAAAGACCGCTTGTGTTTTTTGTTCATCAAAAGTGCAGCTTCATCGATATTGTGTTAATGCATGCTAAGTTATGGTGTAAGGTATGGTAGAACTTTGCATAATATTGCTTTTTCAATATCTTGAGGAAGTGACTTGAAATTTAAAATAAGTTTAAATTACACCTATGCTGATGGTGCTTTATCCTCAAAACATTGTGTAAGAAAAAAAAATAGTGCGTGGAGTCCCTCCGCGCGGAAGAAGTGAAACTCCGTAATGTTGAAATGAGTGCTTTCATACCCGCTCCATGGCAGCGTTAAACGTTTAACGCAACCTTGTTGGAAGCTGCATAAGAAGTTTCACTTCAATAAAACATACCCGTTTGTTTGTAACAGTTTACTCTTTACAGAAGAATAAAAAAACGTCCAGTCCTATTAGTTTTGTATTAGGGGTAAAGATCAAAGCAAGATTCTTTTGTACATTACAATTTAGATAAGATTTAAAGGCAGTAAAGATTTAAACTCCACTCTAGCGAAAATGTTAATTTATATAGTCAAGTGGACTTAAACTTCTCATAAAGAACAACTTTAATAGAAAATACCTATTCTCTGCTGAAATTCATTACGTGAATCGAAATTGTCTTTGTTTGACGGTCGAAAAAAAAGACTTTACAAACTACTTCAGAGTTAGTTCCAAATTTAACTTAAACCAAACTCATTTTGCTTATATAACAACTTCTTATAAATGTCCAACAGACCTTGTCATTAATATGCTTTAAATAACATTATGTTTAATTTATTATACCAGGAATTCACAAAATCACAACGGTACTCCTTGAAAATTATAGAGTAATATAAAAAATACTTCTCTCAAAGGTGGGTTATCGTTCTGTCTGTGCACTGACGTGTAACTAAGAAACGACAAGTAGGAGAAAAGTATTTCGCTTGAAACTCTAAGTGAATCGGATTTGAAGCGAGACGAAAGTCAGATAAGTTATGTACAACTATTTATAAGAATAGAATGGACAATCAGGTACTTTTCATTCTTTTTGTTTCACTCTTCAGTTTTTTGTTCTTATGAAATATTTTTATTCTATTGTCTTTTAGCTCAAGATACTAACTAAATAAAGAACGTAGCAGTGCGGGTTGGTAGATGTCACATGTCTTCGAATTTTTAGTTCTAGGACATGCCGGTTTCCTCACGATGTTTTCGTTCACCGTTTATGAGGGCAGCGATGATGAAATAAATTACACAAAGCAATGCGCCTGCCTGGGTTCGAACCCACGGCTTACTGCTCATAAGTCCGGGCTGCCACCACTGGGCCACCGCCGCTCTTATTAACTTCATGCTTGTAATCCCCAAATGGTTAGACAGCTGTGTAGCCAAATAGTACACCCACATTTCCCTAGTTATGTTAGTCCCATGTAAGAGAGTCAACAGAGGGCGAGCTTATTGCTATTAACCGAACCGGTCAGAAATCTAGACTCTATGGCCTCCACTTCGAAATTCCTGTTGGAAAAACCTAATACCACCGACCTGGGAATCGAACCCAAGACTTCGTGCTCAGCAGTTGTCTTAGCGGATCTAAGCTAATGAGGCAGTAGCAATTTAGTTTGGAAGACATTTAAAATGATTTCATGACGCCAGCGCCAAAACGCGCGAACTAATTAAAACATAAGAACATCGTATTTCATAATCCCGTTTGTCACGATACTACACACTAGTGTCTCCTTGCGGACGCTGTCACGAGAGCACTCTACGACACCAAACGAGCACAGAGTCGCCGCGAAGAGCGCTTTAATCTGGATCAAATATGCTTGATTTTTTAATGAATACCGCGGCTAGGGATTCGCTTTTTTTTCGTCTCCTTCTTCTTCTAAATTGAATTTATTCAGTGACGCGTTCCACCGTTCCTTTGAGTCAATAAAAAGGGAAATTTTACATGTGCCCCGAAGATTAATAATGAGATTGGAGACACAAGAGTCTTATTAGGTACGCTCCTCGAAGGAATTGATGAAATATTTCCTTTTTTATCAATCTTTACATATTTTTAAAGATACTTTTATAAACCCTAATCTCTTCAAAGTAAGAGTGAACAGGCTTCTTCTGGGTAAGCTCGTACTATCGTCGACTTTGTCTCTGTCATCTCTGACCTAGACTAGAGTCAAGAGGATCCATCACAAATAAAATAAAATAAAAAGAAAACAAGTGATACCTTTCTACTTTATTTGCCGCAGGTAATGTCTATTAACATGGATGGAGCCTTGTTTATTGAATCAAAATCATTTATTTCAAGTAGGTCAGTTACAGGCACTTTTGAATAGTCGAACAACAATAAAAATGAAGCTACAGTCCCAGTCACAAGACATAATAACTGTTGCCCATTCCAAAGCGTAGATCTGTATAGAGAAGAATAGGCAAGACACTCCATGAGACTCTTCAATCAGTAGCTTGTTACAAAAACCTTGGTTACAACATTCGTGTTCATTAGTAATAATTACACTAAATACTCGTCTTTGAAATAACATTAATCTTTAAAAAGGCAAAACTTATGACACAATGTGGAAAGTGTTCTAAGAGAGAAAAAAATGCAAAACGGATGAGAAGTAAACTAGTGCAACCATATTGCAGCAATGGCACCACCAAAGAACAAGTCCCCTACAAAATAAACTCGAATATTACACAAAATTATTTTGAATATTTATTTATAAAACTCGGCACGGGTTTCGCAACGACGTCAAGCCCTTTATCAGATTTGAAACTTGTTCTCAACTTCCAAAACAATATTTTTTGTTCTACAGCGAGGACGAAATTTAATAATTCACGAAGTCTCGACCAATTCGGATGGACTTTATTCCGTTTTTCAAGGCTCTACGCCTGTCGGATGATACAATTAAGTAAACCCTGCAAACTTTCAGTTTCAGCGTCGAAATTTTGACGAATAACAATTTCTATGGGTCGAAATTTGTTAAGTTGGCAAATTGTGTTCGTTGTATTGCAGCTAAAGGATTTTGATTTATTTTACTAACTAGCTGTGCCCGCGACTTCATCCGCGTGGAATTAAAAAAAAAGTTATTAAGTTTTTTATTAAAATAATAAAAAAAAACTTAATAAGTTTTTTAAAATTTTTCTTTTTTAGATTTTTTCAAAAATAGAAGTAGTCTAAATTACTCCTTATTACATCAGCTATCTGTCAGTGGAAGTCCCGTCAAAATCGGTCCAGCCGTTCCAGAGATTAGCCGGAACAAACAGACAGAAAATTTTGTCTATGTACCAAGCGGTTATTTTAATATTACAAACAGACACTTCAATTTTATTTATTTGTATAGATAAATATGAAAGTTAAGTTTCCAATTGTGAGGTTTACCTGAAAATAATCTGAAGTTCGTCACTATAGTTGTGACGTAAACACTAAATCCTTAAACTTCTTTGTCAACACACCATATCATAGACACTAATTTGTTTCAGCAACCTCGCAACCTTTCTAACTACCCATATATCTTCCAACAGCAACATAATTCAACAGCCTCCACATACAGACATAGTAGACACAATAAGAGCTTCATTATTAATCCATATATAACCGTGATGCGTGTCAGGACCGACGTGGATTGACAAACGTCTCCCGCGGCGATGCTCGTCTGTGCACCTGACAGATGGCGCCACAGGGATAGTGCGGTACCAACTGGACTTTTTGTACAGGATATATGGAGCAGCTTTGAAACAGGAGTACTGTCATTTGTAGTAGCTCGAGTAAAATAGTGGTAGTTTTGGTCTGCGGGTCACAAAAGTACAAATATATCGTCTGTGTATAAAAAAAAAATCTGGTTGTTTAAACTGGCAATTCTTATTTCAAACTATGCAAAAAGAATAATAAAGTAGCCGACGTTTTATTGATATAAATTATCGTGATTGATATTTGCGAATTTGAGATTAAGATTAAAGCTAAATTATACAGCAAAAAATATTTCTTACAAAAAAAGAAACCGACTTCAAAAAACACTTAACGCACTAAAAAGTTAAAAATAATACTTTACCCTACCTATATTAATAAACCTAACCTAACCTACGATTAACCTATAATATTAGCGCGGTTAAAAAAATACAAACATCCGAATTGAGAACCTCCTCCTTTTTTAGAAGTCGGTTAAAAAAAATACAAACATCCGAATTGAGAACCTCCTCCTTTTTTAGAAGTCGGTTAAAAATACGCAACTGATAAAACCTTTTCCTAAAACTACTTAGACGACAATATCAATAACTTTAACGCTAACTTCAGATCCTTCTCAACAACACTCCACTGGGTACACTTAAGAAAACCAGAAAATCAATTGGCAGAAAACTCGAACAGGAAATCAAGCATGAATGATTGCACCAAGTTCGGGCGAATTGTGTGAACCGATGTTGGCATCACCAGAGGCGTTTTTAATATAAAACAAACGTAACAAGCCGACCATACTGATAGGAAGCAAAATTACACCTCGTCTCAACACAAACTGCTGTAATCACAAACAATTTCAAAGCGAAGAGATTGCTGCGATTCGCAATATTGTAAGGGCTATGATGCAAGGATTAAGCGTGAGCGGGTTTTGGGACTTACATTTTAAACATACCATATGAATTTATACTGTACCAGCTTTTACCCGCAGTTTTGCTCCCGTTAAGATCGGAGTTATCCCACGGGAACATTTTAAATATAGCTTATGATACTCGAGTATAATGTAGCTTTCTATAGAGGAATTGTTGTAACGGGATTAGCAGATCCGAAAAAGTGTTTGTACAAACTAACAAATCATCAGCCTATAATGTTCCCACTGCTGGGATACAGGCCTCCTCTTTAAGAAAGAGAGTGGGCTGTAATCCACCACGCCGGCCCAGTGTGGGTTGGTTTGTAACTAACAAAATATCACAGTATAATATAAGTATAGATGATGTTTGTTAGTTCTTATTTTTCTTGTAGTTGGCATTAAACAACAAGAAAGCAAGCAACAAAGTATCACTTAGTCAATGACAGATATTGTGAAAATTATACGCGCCCTATGGCATTTCATACAAACTTTCAAGTCCTTATTTTCCGAATTGACTTAACCGATTTTAAAGAAACGCACGACCGCAACGAACTTCTTACGCATAAGCAGGATACATAGGTCTAAGACAGATAATTGGAAATTTCTGTTTCTATAGATAATTTATAATCGGTCTAATTTAGCTGTAACACAATTTTTCGAAAATGTTTTTAGTCACTTTTTAGACCTATGTATCCAGCTTATGCGTATGAAGTTTCATTAAAATCGGTTCATTCATTTCGGAAAATAAAGACTTGAAAGTTTGTATGAAATGTCGTAAAGCATAAACGCTCTTAAGTATAATTTTCACAATATCAGTCATTGATTAAGTGATACTTTGTTGTTTGCTTTCCTGTTGTTTAATACCAACTACAAGAAAAATAAGAACTAACAAACATCATCTATACTTATATTATACAGTGGTATTTTCTTAGTCATCGACACGCTAAGAAGCAGAATTATGTAGTACCTATGTGCATTCATATATGAATAACCCTTTTGCCGTTATAAAACTACATCGTTAGTCTAGTGGTCGCCACCTCGACTGCTGAGCATGAGGTTCGGGGTTCGATTCCCCGGTCGTGCAAAGTGTTTTTGGGAATTTCCATCAAGAATTTCTCAGTAGCAGCCACGGGGTCTTAGGTGCACCTCTGCCTAAGCCTTTGGGGATTACAGGCGTGATGTTATGTTGTTATATTTTCAAAAAGCAGCATATAATAAAAGTCTATAACATCTTTTAATTAAACGAATCGCTACCGTCAGCCGCTTGCACGTTCCCCCATCCAATGGCTTATAAGCAAAAGGCGAGAGATCTCTTAAAGTGAAAATACAGATTGCGACTTTACAAAATGTGAGTACGTAATTATTTTCTCGTGAAAATAAACTTAGCGCGTTGATGGTACGCCCCCGAGCCTCCCGGTTCCACCAAATTTTATTGTAATAAGGGTTAATCAGGAACTTTGTTAATTAGGCCTGGCGAAACACGGCGGGAACTTTGACTCGTAAAAATGTGCAGTTTAGCGTACGCTGTTCTGATTTTAATTTGTTTCACGTGTAGACCTTATTAGTGAATTTGTTCAAAACCTTGATGTTTGGAAATATGTTACGTCATATTCCATATGAAGCCTTATACTTGGCCAATCAATTTTGGTACTTAGAATTACAGAAAAACATTACTTTGTAGTTTATGTCCGTGCCTCGGAAAGCACGTTAAGCCGTTGGTCCCGGCTGTCATTTGTAGATCTTTGACGGTCGTTACGAGTAGTCAGAAGCCAAAAGTCTGACATCCAATCTTGCCAATGGGTATCGTATTATCCAGTTACTGGGTTGTGGAGGTCAGATAGGCAGTCGCTTAATGTAAAATACTGGTACTCAGCTGCATCCGGTTAGACTGGAAGCCGACCCCAAGATAATTTGGGAAAAGGCTGGGCAAATGATGATGACGAACCTTATTATTAACCCGGCAATGCACTTAGCTTTTGTTTGAGCTTTCTTAGCTCATACAAAAGTTACTACTTACGTAGGTACCTTGTGTAATTTGTAAGAAGCAGACTGTCAAATCATAACCTATCTTCCATATGTAATCGGCAAATAGCTTGTACATGACCAACAAGATCACCTGCTACTGTATACGATTTTTTTTAAACCGGGCAATTGCGTGTCGGACGCGCGCACGAAGGGTTTACTATTTAAACTAATATTATAAAGAGGAAAGATTTGATTTTTTGTTTGCATTGAATAGGCTCCGAAACTACTGGTCAGATTTGAAAAATTCTTTCAGTGTTAGATAGCCCATTTATCGAGGAAGGCTATAGGCTATATATCATCACGCTACGACCAATAGGAGTCGAGCAGCAATGAAAAATATTGCGAAAACGGGGAAAATGTGATGCAAACGAAGTTGCGCCGGACAGCTAGCTATTTATAAAAAAACCGGCCAAGTGCGAGTCTTACTCGCACACAGGGTTCCATAGCCCCAAACAATATTTTGAACTGTCATTCATTAGTTAGTAGTTTTAGTTAGTAAACTTCCACTCAACCGCAAAACTAAATTGGTTTTTCATAGTATGTTAATGAAAAACAAAGTTACTGCTGCAGTTTGATGAAAAAGTCCCATATCTCAAAAACTAAACATCATATCTTATTGAAACCAATTTTCGTTGATAGTTTTTTTTACGTTCTACAATCCTGAATATTTTCAGAATTTTCCTCCTCGTACTTTAGAAATTAGAGGGGGGGGGACACACATTTTACCACTTTGGAAGTGGCTCTTGCACAAACTATTCAGTTTAGATAAAAATTATATTAGAAACCTAAATATCATTTTTGAAGACCTATCCATAGATACCCCACACGTATGGGTATGATGAAAAAATAAATTTTGGTTTTCAGTTCTATGTATGGGGAACCCCAAAATTTATGTTTTTTTTTTCTATTTTTGTGTGAAAATCTTAATGCGGTTCACAGAATACATCTACTTACCAAGTTTCAACAGTATAGTTCTTGTAGTTTCGGAAAAAAGTGGCTGTGACATACGGACGGACAGACAGACAGACAGACAGACAGACAGACAGACAGACAGACATGACGAATCTATAAGGGTTCCGTTTTTTGCCATTCGGCTACGGAACCCTAAAAACGAGCAAAAAAATCACTTTTTTGTATGGAAGCCCCCGTAAATATTTATTTTATTCTGTTTTTAGTATTTTTTGTTATAGCGGCAACAGAAATACATCATTTGTAGAAATTTCTACTGGTTACCTATCACAGTTCATGAGATACAGCCTGGTGACGGACGGACAGCGAAGTCTCAGTAATAGGGTCCCGTTTGACCCTTTGGGTACGGCGCCCTAATAAAAAAGCACTAATACACAATTATTCATACCTTCGAAACTCGAAACATAAAGAACACGTTCACAGTAAACTGACATGCAAGTGGCATAGCACTCAATCTAAAAATTTCTATTGAATACATGTTCATGTAATATGTGAATATTTGCGAAAACCCATTGCATTCAAGTTTATATTCGTTGTGACGCAAATTCGATTTGTTGCATCGAATTGAAGTACATTCTATTTATTACGACTATATTTTGTTGGGTTTTGAGCAGAAATATTTGAAGTAAACTGTCGTTTTCGCTGTATTTCCTTGCGGTGCTGTGAAATTTGTTCAGTTGAATTTGATAGGCAAATAGTTTTCAGTATTATGAGATATTAGGATTGTTGGTTGGTTGTGTTTATTTTAACTATTTTTGTTGCTTTTTCGCCTGTTACAGAAAAATACAAGGAGGTCAAAATCAAAATATTTTTATTTTACATAGTAGGCCACGGGAACTTATAAAACGTCGACAAAAAGGTGCTCGGTTCGAGTAGATCGTTTCCTATGGAGAAGAACGGGCAAGAAACTCCATGTTTACTCTTTTAAATAATTTGGTTTCACAATATTTCTGTTACAGCGTTAGTACTTAAGTCGTTTGTCTTGGTATAGACATGTCATGAGGAGGGATGAAACGCATGTGACTAAAAATAGTGATGGATAGGAAGGCCAAAGAAGAGATGGAAGGAATTGTGTGAGGAATGATATGACAAAGGAATGAGCAAACAATGCCATGACGCCTGGGGTTATTCTGACAGGGGAGAGTGGAAGAAGTTTTTATTAGAAATTGCAAGAGTGCGTCTTGCAATTTCTCC
Organism: Cerastis rubricosa; assembly: GCA_949152445.1. Classification (NCBI taxonomy): domain Eukaryota; kingdom Metazoa; phylum Arthropoda; class Insecta; order Lepidoptera; family Noctuidae; genus Cerastis; species Cerastis rubricosa. The sequence continues at coordinate 5,789,517 of OX424542.1, read as the reverse complement.
TGTGTCGTGGGTGCGTTTACAAACATTTAAACTAACCCACACAAACAGCCAGACTCGGAACAACTATCTGTAGGCCATACAAATATTTGTTCCGTGCGGGGATCGAACCAGCGACACGCGGCGCAGCAGTCGATCGCTCAACCTCTGCGCCAACCGTGCCGTCAAAAAAGCGTGTTGTGCCGACCACAAGTAGAATAAGACAAAGGCAGGCAGATGATGAATGATGATTTAGTGCATGTGAACATCCTAGTTCTTAAAGAGTTTCTAAACGAAACTCAAGGTGCGTCCTAGCCCCTGCCAGGCCTGCGGGCTGTTCGAAAGAGATACCGTGGCCCTGGAACATAAAGGGCTAAGAAGGAACATGGATGGGTTTTAGTCAGTCAAGTCTGACACTCCCTTCCGCTCCGCACAGAGCGGGAGGAGTCATTTGATGACTTCCCATACGAAAAAAAAGTTGTGTCCTAGCCAAATCGACGGTTGCTCGAACACGCAACAGTCTCGTCTTTAAAAACTTTCTCAGGTTTTAAATGGCTCTTTCTATATTAAATCCCCAAACTTCTAATCTCGAATCACAAATACTAATTTAAAATAACATTATCAATATCTGCAATGGACAATATTAAGCCTAAAGCCGTTCAGCAACCAATTGTAGTAAAGCCTATTTTAGCCTATTTTCTAGTTAAATGATTTATTGTTCACAGTGTAATGAGAAATTATGGTTCGTTGTTGATTTATTACTGGTATAATGCCGTTACGAGCTTAATAAAGGGTGGATAGAGCACTCAATCATATATTTTAATATTTCATCAGAACGCTGTTTTTCATTTTAATTGACTTATTGTGATTGGTACGCTCAAATTCATGCCACATAATTTTCTCTTTAAAAGTTAAATAATTTGGGCTGATTATACACAATGGGAATTGTAATTATCCGTTTTGCACTGAATCAAATAGTAATACATTTTTTTATATTGATTTTGCTCTCATAATTAATCATAAATGACGTACATAACCGTACATAGGCAACAAGTTTTTCAAGTAAGGAAAAAATTCCGTTATACGATGGAAAGTTTTTGGAATAAGGCTTCCATGCGTGAAATATACCCGTTAAAAGTATTGGATACTTATGTAGACGTGATTTGCCTCGCGTATATGATATACTAAAATAAACAACATTAATAAAATATATAAGTTGCGTGAAGTAGGTTAGATTTAATGGGCGAACTGTTTATAGACCATCTAACAAAGATATTGTTGGTTTTGTCCAATAGGATTTTTTCGTTGGACGGTAACAGCCTGATGGATGGATGCTAGCCTAGAAAGGATTGAGGGCTAGACCTACACGCGTAGCATAATAACTGTAGAAACGAGTTTTGTCTACGTTAGAATCGACATAATGACAGATAGACAATGACAATGTGTCAGTTTATGGATTCTTTCGTCGACAGCGGTAATGCTCCGTGTGCTAGCTGAGACTCGCACAGCCCAGAGACACATGCCACAATGAAAAGACTTTACTCAGCGGTGGGGGGTTAAAGGCTACCAATGAATGAATAAATGATGAATGGCGATAGAGAATGAGTCTAAACTCATTCCGTTAATCATGCAACTCTGTATGGTGGTTCCATATCATAATTTTCAGAATAAGAGTCTGGTCTCAGATTGGACGTAGAATAGAATAAAACGTTATTGTACACCAAAAATTAAACATAACGGGCTTACAAAACTAATCATTTTATGATTACAACGGCGGTCGTAATGGTTATATTTTTTTTCGTTATCCCATACTAAGAATTTCTGCTGTATGCATACACAAACAGCCTGACCTGGTCAACTACCAGCTGGCCTACCATGACGACTTAAAGCAGAATTGTTTTACTCTTATTCCAGTTTGGGAAAGAGGCGGAGCTATACAGGATGTCTAGTGCCATCTCTTTCCCACACTGGAAAAGGAGTAAAACTATAAAATATAAAGACGTCATGGTAGGCCACCTGTTAGCCATATAATTTTTTATTCGCGCGGGAATCGAGCCAGCGACTTGCAGCGTAGCAGCCAATCGCTCAGCAACTGCGCCAACCATCATCTCATCACTTTACATATAATACTGGTTCCCGTCCATAAAATAGCCAATAAAACATATATTTGACAATAAACAGACAAAAACTTTAAAACAAACACCCGATGGGGCCATTACAATTTTTACTATCAATATTCTGTTCGGATAAGAACTCTGAAAGGGTTACGTGTCACAAAATATGTTAAGAGGGCCAAGTTTATAAACTAAGTTTGTCCGGAGCATCGGCGTCGATCGATACGTTTACTCTGTCCTAGGGATGCACGATAGTTGCGTTTTTATCGATGCTTTGGATCGATACGGGTTACAACTATGCAATACGATTCTAGGATCGTATCGAATGGTTTCGATCTAATTTTGCAAGTAAGGATTCGTGTTGTCTCATCTCTGGGCTTTACCCTCTTTGTATTGTAAGTATCGTTACGTAATTATTTATCCCTCTCCGAGTCTATGCAAAATGACAGGTTTTTCTAAGACCTCCTTTTGCATATTTTTTTTTCGATGTAGTAATTTTATTTATTAATTCCTAGATACTATTATAAAACATATTTATTTTAAACACTGTTTTAAGCTTTTACGTTTTATAACTACACTTACTGTCACTTACGGGATATCAATTAATGTAAGCTCCCGATAACATAACTTTTAAATGGACTGATCATAGAATGACCATGTGATACGAACTGATCCATCCATACCAATATCGGTACTTTTGTATCGAACCAAGCATAGTATCGTCTTTCACTTGTATCGATTCCAAATATCGGAGTATCGCATTATTTTGTATCGATCGATACCGCAAAAGGATACTTTGCGGTATCGATATCGATATCGATTGGATCGTCCATCACTACTCCGTTGCTTGTCCAAACTGCTCGATGCATAGTTTGCTACCATTTTGAACGTTCAACAAAGGGCTAAAGTATATATTCTGCAGCGTAAAAGTTGATCATAGTTCTTGTTCTAGAAATTGTTAATTTTCTAGGAATTTTATCTCGATATTGTTGAAAATATTTACATATGTTATGTAAATATTTTCAACAATATCGAGTTAAAATTCTTTGAAAGATTTTGTTGCGGTTTGTTGATTTCTATTTTTTTTTTTTTGTTTGAGTATAAGAAGTTACGAGACGTCGATGTTGAATTGATTGTATCAGTTTTTAGACAAACCCTTTAAGGTTAGGGAGAGGTGTATACTCAGATTCATATTTTTTATTTGCTGTGTCTCTTATGGATGGTGGTGGTTTTATTTCTAATTATTTTATTATTAAAGCTAGCTCATATTGTGACTCTGCTACGCAAAGGCCTCCCTCCATTCCTTCCAAACGGTCACGATTCTGTGCTACTTCTTTTCAATTACTCATTTTCATTAATTTATTATACCTGAATGCCATTACGTGTTCATGCACTACCATTCCCGTATAAGCACACTATCTAAAAGTCGTTCAAATGCGACATATACCGCTGAATTTAGTACCATTACCCACAAAAACTCTTTGAAAAAATATGGCGCCGTTTGAGCTCGAATTACAAGGGCTCAGCGAGATATGATTGGTGCAAGTTAAATGCGGAAGCTCTTACCGATTACGTAACATTAATTTTGCATACCGTTGTATGAGTAAAACCAAGCTCAAAATAATCCCACAATAAAGAGAGCTTGAGTGTTTCATAAAAATATATAAACCCGGACTGTCAAAGATTATGGCCCACTCTATGTCATAAACAGGAGGTCTATGGTTTAGTAGTTGAGGAAATTGTAGGCTGATTTTGATAATTCTTATTCTGATATAAGCTCTAATTTTAATATCTCTGTTTTTTTTTTAATATTTCTGAATTTTTAATATCTCTGATTTTGATATAAGCATATCATCATCATCATCCTATAATGTTCCCACTGCTGGGACACAGGCCTCCTCTCAATGAGCCCTTTCATTGGGCTGAGTGGGCTGTAATCCACCACGGGCGGGGCCAGTGCGGGTTGGTAGATGTCACATGTCTTCGAATTTTAGTTCTATAACATGCCAGTTTCCTTCACCGTTTTAGTAAGCATGTGAAATAAAATGTGAAATTCTAATTTTGTACTACAACTATTACCTGCACCACGAAAGTTTCTTGTTACACAAAGACTATTCCTTAGCTGTAATTCACTTTCCTCCCAACCAGTTTATTTACTTATTACTTTTAAAATGACGACGAATACTAAAATAGACTTTGAAAAGTTCTCAACACCAAAATCCAAATTCAGAGACCAGCCAAAAGACTAGACACGTCATCATCTGCCTAGCCTTTTCCCAACTTTTTTGGGGTCCGCTTCCAGTCTCACCGGATGCAGCTGAATACCAGTATTTTACATGAAGCGACTGCCTATCTCACCTCCACGACCCAGTTAGTACTGGGTAATACGAAAGAAAAAGAACAACAAAAAAAAGACTGAATATAAACCTAATTAATAATACATTTCCTGGTTGGCATTCTTCTCTGACTTACACCACACCCCAAGGCTTTGTTTCAAGTGGTCGCATTTATTCCCCGCATGTCCGACTCCACTTTAATTACGGATAATTTATATTCAGATTAACGCAGACGGCAGGTGCTGTCGTGGTCTTATGGTCTCTATTATGCAGCATACGTGATTTTAATGGCGTAGTATCGAATTTCGTGGTTGCAGTGTAATAGGAGATTATATAAAATTGGTTTTTCTGTGCTTAGTTTTAAAGAAAGGATTGGTATCTATACTAATAATAAAGCTGAAGAGTTTGCTTGTTTGTTTGCTTGAACGCGCTAATCTCAGGAACTACTGGTCCGATTTGAAAAATTCTTTCAGTGTTAGATAGCCCATTTATCGAGGAAGACTATAGGCTATAAATCATCACGCTACGGCCAATAGGAGCGGAGCAGCAATGAAAAATGTTGCAAAACGGGGAAAATGTGACGAAGTTGCGCGGGGCAACTAGTTAGCAATAAAAAGACAGGTTTGTGTGGAGATTGGAGTGGTTATAGTCCAGTAGTAGGAAAATACAGGATAGTTAATTATTCTTAATGAGTTATTGAGCAGTATATCAATTAAAAGGAGATGATAATGTCTTAACCCCCTTTTTTCATTATGGATGACTAGCTAGTTACTGCCCGCGGTTTCGTCCGCTTGATCTCCCGGAAACGTAATACTGGGATAAAAAGAATCCTACGGCATTCAGGTTTCAATTCCTCCAGCTATTAAGGTGTTAAAGAGGTACCAGAGGGACAGACACGTGAAATATTTTTATAACAAAAAGGTTGTGGACAAAAAATGTCTATTAAGTTTTTCCTTGAAATATCTTTGTGCATTTAAAAGAGAGAGTTTTAATTAGAAATCATAAGCAAGTCCTTTACTCAGAAGGTGTAGTCCTCAGTATTATTACACCTGGCAACTAATTATTAAAAACTAGACAGATTACTTTCTTACCATTTTTCTATGAAATACAAAAGTTTCACTATCATTAAAATTTTCAAATGACACAATAAAAGTTCCGTATTCTATAACTTTTCTCAATCATGACTAAACATATATCGATTTAAAAATTCATTCGAAATGTGATAATAAAATCGGCCCATTCAATCGAGATTTATCCTTCAGAACAACGACTCCACAGTTTAAACCTCGATTAAAACGGAATAACACAGATCTAAGTCACAAATCTTTGAAACACCTCCCTGTAACGACATAAATCTTAGGACATAAATTTAAAACCTATAGACCTAATTCTGGCAACATAAACCAGATTGCAATCAGCACACTGTCTGACTTACTACGATGTTGGACGTGATTTACAATAATAGACGTTAACATCGGCTTCGGTCGATATAATCCTGATTGACTGTCATAGTTTGTGTGGGGAAAGCGTCATATTGTAGGCGGAGCGGGACCTGGAGCGGGTAAGAAGAGCGGGCATTGAAAGTAACTAAAGTGATGTGCTGCTATTCTTTTTGGTAAATCCTACGGTGTGCAATGCTGGTCACCTCCTGAACGATACATAAACCAAACTCAAGATTTCATCATCATCATCATTTCAGCCCAAAAGACGTCCACTGCTGGACATAGGCCTCCCCCAAGTGTCGCGACATTGACATTTTGGAGGGTTTTGCCATAATCGCCACGCTTGGCAGGCTGGTTGGCGATCGCAGTACGGTTGTTACAAAAGGACAGAGAACGCTGCTGCCTGTTCTCTGGCAAGACCCTTAGTCGCCTCTTACGACACCCACGGGAAGATATGGGATGGTGCTATTCTCTACGTCCGACACCATACAGAGCCATAGAGAACTCAAGATTTGCCAGTGAGCAATTAAACGCAGCATAACAGGTGTGAAGCGTACAGATCGCGTTAGAAACACTATCCTGCGTTCCATAACTCAGGTTTTAGATGTCGGAAAATAAACGGCCAAGCTAAAGTAGGAGTGAGCTGGCCAAGTAGCGCGTATGCATCCGGAGAGGTGGGCAAAGATCGTCACCCACTGGACGCCTGACGGAGGCAATCTCCGCCAAGGTAGACCGCGGCGAAGGTGGTGTGACGATCTGGTCCTGTTTGCGGGGCAAACATGACCCGATATCGCACAAGATAGAGAGGTTTGGAAGGAGATAGGGCCCAGCTGTGAGATCATGGCAGGCTAACGAGAAGGCTAATAGAGAAGTATGGAAAAAAAGACGCCAACCTCTAATCAATTCGCATATACGTCAATAAACCAACTTAAAAAGGTGACTGGGTCAGGATGCGGTAGGAGGACGAGATATTTTAACGTCAATACCAATTAGCAACCAAACTTAGAGAAAATGAGACAGCTAAAACTCAATAGCCTTTACTGGGTTACTATGCTTGAACAGCTTTAAAAACGACTTAAAATACACTTCGCATTTAGAGTCATTTGGTGCTTCTAAAACCTAAATACGAGTAATTAAGAAGTTAGAATTTTACGTTCTGGTTTTAGAATCAATGTGATAGTGACCTCATTTAATTGAATGGGTTTATCGTTGCTCCACACTCCACACAAGAATTTCTCATGTATAGTGGGTGCGTTAACAAACCTTTAGACTCGCATACACAAACAGCCAGACCCGGAACCTCTACTTGCAGGTCATACAAATATTCGTTCCGTACGGGAATCCGACTCGCAACACTGCGCAGCAGCCAATCGCACAGCCACTACGCCCACCGTGGCGTGAAAACAATGACTATAATTGCGTCATCATATGCCTAGCCTTTTCCCAAACTATGTTGGGGTCGGCTTCCAGTCTGACCGGATGCAACTGACTACTTGTACTCAGTTTTACATGAAGCGACTACATACTACTACAATCCGATACCCCTTTGCTAAGACTGGATGTCAGACTTACGGCTTCTGACTACTCGTAACGACTATCAAAGATCTACAAATGACAGCCGGGACCAACGGCTTAACGTGCTTTCCAAGGCACAAAACAAACTCGGTATGTAATTATGGTCATCAACGGACCAATCTCGGCAAGCACAGCTTAACCTTACAGATCGGCCCGTGCGACTGTTATTATTATATGACTATGATTGCGTATTAATGGTAAGGGTAAGGCGCTCGTTTTCCCTGAACTCGCTTACAGTCTGAACTAACCTTAAGAGGTAGTTCGTGCATACCACGAATGATACGATTTCAGTAATAAAACGTCAGATTATAGACGTTTAAGGGCTTCCAGTCTTATCGACTAATGCTTAGTTCGTAAGATGCTTAAGTTTCGTAAGTCTTGGAGATTTGTTAGGTTGGAGTTTAATGATTTTCGTTAGGGAACCTACATAAAGGGTGTAAAAATACCCCAAATTAATGAAAATACCCTTAATATTATTAAAATGTAATTTTATTTGTTATTAATATTATACACTATTTATATGTATATAAGTACCTTTTCATACCCACATTAACACAACGTACAAAACTGTTTTACGTCCGTCTCGTCACTATTTCTCAGGTCTAGTTAAAAACCAGCGTCGGGCACAAGCTGCTCGGCAGTTTGCTGAACTGGGCCTATTTGGCGCACCCGTGAGACACACAATATTTACTTTTTATTTTCTGTTTAGATTTAAGTTTTTTTACTTTATTTTTTATTGTGTGCACTTGTGGCATGTGTCAAATAAAAATGTTTTCTTTCTTTAATGAAAGGTTGATCTCCCCATTGCGATTTTTTTTCCCTATGTCATACCTGGGAACCTTCTTGTTACGGAGATATTGGGGGTCAACGTTCAAACTTTTTGGTTGACGGCTTTGTGAACGATCAGTTAACACCATGTATAGTATAGAGCTACCTTATAACATTTCGAAATTCGAACGGTATTAAGTCGAGTAATCAGGAGGGGTGAGACAAATGACAATCGTCTTCGAAACATCTCTCTCTTCAACTTACTATCAACAAGATTGGCCAAAGCTTTTAGGACACTTGAGTGAGCCTTTAACTGAGCTTTCATAATATCATTACTGACCAACTCATTAAGTAACATTACATAATATCACGACTATAATCCCCAAAGGGATAGGTTAGGTTAGGTGTACACATTAGTGCACCAACAGTTCATTAGTTATGTTAAGTCACATGTAATAGAGGGCGAGCCTATTGCCATCAACCGGGCACAAATCTAGACTACGTGGCTGCTGCTGAGAAATTCCTGATAGGCAAACCTAATAACACTTTGCCCGACCCGGGCATCGAACCCAGGACCGCATGCTCAGCAGTCGCACTTGCGTACACTGTCAACATCTAATGTTAGTAAATAATTAAAAAACCTACCTATAATTCACAACTTCATTTTTTTGTATTAAAAAAAAATCGTCTTCACGAAGAGATATATCGATAAAACATATTCTAAAAGGCAAACAAACTTCAGAAAAAAAACTCCCGATTCAAAACCGAACCAAACTTATTTGGAGATCGTAAAACAAACTGTCGGCTCCCATTGGTTGGGACTTCCATTGTCATTATAACTTCGCCGATAATCGGATCTGGGGCAGCGATCGACCAATCAAAACTTGTGGATATTGCACTCGAATACGTGTCATAATTCACTGAAAAGTCGTGATTTAAAAAAGTTCGTTGATTTGAATACGGACCAATAGCGTTATGCCTCTTGTCCACAGATTTTTTATTTATTTATGTAAGTATCTAAGCATGTATCGCCGTGTAGGGCACGGTCGTAAGTGTTCAATCATCATCATCATCATTTCATCATTTCAGCCCAAAAGACGTCCACTGCTGGACATAGGCCTCCCCCAAGTGTCGCCACATTGACATTTTGGGGGGTTTTGCCATAATCGCCACGTTTGGCAGGCGGGGTGGCGATCGCAGTACGGTTGTTACAAAAGCACAGAAAACGCTTCTGCCCATTCTCTGGCAAATCCCTTAGTCGCCTCTTACGACACCCACGGGAAGATAAGGGATGGTGCTATTCTTTACGTCCGGCACCATACAGAACAATAGTGTTCGATCACTATAGAAGTTTGTACTGAGATTTTCACGGGAAAAAAGTACTAAAACTTACTGCTGTCTATAAGTACTTTGCTACTGCTTTGCTTTTAAGTTCTACATTTCTAAACAGCCTTTCATTAAGTATAGTTGACAACGCAACGCGTTTTGGGCGATTTTTGACTTCCATTAAAAAAATTGTGACTTCTGGCCTATTTGGGCCTCCAAAAGTACGTTTAAATGATGTAGAGCAAGAAATTGCCTTTGATATAAAAACCACTACGTAGCTGGTTCCGTACGTTTTTAAAAATAAACATTTGGTACCAAGATAATTGGAAAAGCATGGACATAATCGTCTAAAACATAACCTAAAGGAAAGTTAAAACTGTGCCTTAAGTTTGTTAAACAGGGTGTAAGGGGCACTGACACGAAAACGGTTCCCACGTATTCAGTTCATCATTTTGAACCCCTCCAGGCCCACATACAAAAATTTTCGTCGATTATTAAAAAAAAAACAGCTGCTTACTACAAAAGTGGAATACACGGTCAAAATGTATTGAACAGCTGTTTTTTTTTTTTAATTTGCTGAAAAGTTTCTATGCGTCATGTTCGTGAACTGACGCTGTCAGTTGTGGCTGGTCACGTCTTAGCTGCCACGGTTTATTTTAATTACTTTATTTTTGAATTACTGAATTCTCTTTGATCTTTTAATCTGGACGCTCTTAACTTGTCAGTATTTCTACATCGTTCTCACAAATTTGTTATTCTCAACATGAATGATGTAACCAAGATTTTGTAACATATTTTGAATTAAAAGAGTGACCATTGAGTTTCTTGCCCATTCTTCTTCATAGAGATCTACGCTTTGGAATTGGCAACTACAGTACTTTCACAAGTTATTATGCCTTGTGACTGGGACTGTAGCTTCGCGTTTTTTTAATTTTCAAAAATGCTTTGAATTTGAGTTATGTGGCGTTCATAATCATGTAAGTACTGAATACGTGGTGAGCGTTTTCGCGTCGGTGTTCCATACACCCTGTATAGAGCAAAGTGCTTAAGCTAAAGTTAGTAACCTACATCATACGATATAAACTCGTATTATAGGTACGACAAATCATATTTGCAGTGCGGGTTACCAGAACCTTATATCGCTTGAAGCCGCGCAACCTCATATTAATTTACTAAGACGTGTACTTAATAGGAGCATCAACTAATATACCTATATGGCAAGTTTATACGGACTCGATTATAACGGCTTCATCCGAGCAGGCGAGAATCGATTACTCGGCTATTATTCGAGAATTCGAGATGGCTGTGAAAGGTGGTTGCCAATTAAGGTTATTTTTTTTTAATTTGAATATTTTTCTAGTATGTTAGAATTGTGTGGGTATAGGTACCTAGTTTAGATTTGTAGAGAAATTAAGAATAAAAGCCAGAATTAATAAAATATAAATAATTGCTTGACTTATATTCCGTTGAGCAGAAATCAGACGAATTCACTTTCTGATCATTAATGTCGTTAAATCTTTTATTAGCTATTGTTCGTCATCAAAAAGCCAAAATAGGCAAGTTTTATCCTAAAAAAAAACAAAATTTTGTAAGTCCGAATCATCTTTAGGCATAAATTTCATATCCCTAATAATTAAAAGGAGAACCAAAATTAAATACTCAACTCTGAGCTAAAAATCGTAAATCCATTCAAAAATCATCCACAGAATTTAATACGAAACAGGATTTATGTAAAATAAATAAGGTTACAATTCAACCCTCCACTGCACAATTCTCAGAATTAGGGTAACTATGTAACCCGGGGTCTGTTGTACCCCACTCTGTGAAATGTCAATCAACCGTGTTACATGCATGACGTACATAAGTCAACCTGAAGCAAATGTATTTGATTGTATGACCTTTATGAGAAATGCTTAGGGTTGTACGTTAAGTGACAAGAATTGCTTTTGAGAGAAGTTGAAAATGGAATTAATTTTATTAGTGGACTAAGTTCTACCAACGATTTCATTGGTGTAAAAAAATTCTATGGCCATCGGTTGTAGTGAAGCTTTTCATTAGTAATTATAGAGAATGAGCAGTCTAAGAGATTATTGACCTCTTCAAAATATCAGTGTTGATCGTTCTCATGCGTAAAATTTTTGCCAACAGTACCCATGTGCGTGTAAACGTAATCATTTAAGGGACTTTGCCTTTACCGCCCGTGCTTTGATTCTTATTGTATAAGGTCAATGTCTATTTAGTGCTACCAGTGAGAATGTACGTTACAGGTAGACGGCCCGAAATTCTGAGAACAATTCTTACCAAGGGGTATCGAATTACCTAGTACTAACTGGGTGTGGAGGTCAGATAGGCAGTTGCCTCATGTACAATACTGGAATTCAGCTGGATCTGGTTAGACTGGAAGTCGACCAAGATCGTTAGGAAAAGGCTAGGCAGATGGTGATGGTGAGACCAGTAAAGTATGTAAGTAAAACACATCTGTTTTTAATATACGTGTAAGTTAAGTAGCTACGTCTTTTTACTTGCATTTAAAAGGTCTTTTATTTTAACAGCCCATTTTTCTGTTTTGTTCATTTTACCATTTTAAGCCACGTACACCACAGTAATACATTACGATCAGTTGACTTTTACAACTCCAACGGAGTAAAAAGAAATGAAAGTGGCAGGAAAACTTTAAGAGGCAATATATCATTATAACATTTATGAGGAAATGTAGTTTATATAATATTGGAGGTGGTCTTGTAGCTATCGTAGCATTCAGCACAGAGCAATAGACTTTTCAAGTGCCTTATTTTTTAATAAAAGAACATCGGCGTTCCCCACTTCAAACCAGTAAGTAACTAGTGGGTAATACAAGGTGTTGTTTTGCATCCTCGTCAAAATTCAGAATGTTGTCACAAAAGACATAAATAATCAATATAAATAAATAAACGCAACCAAGTTAATGATTAAAAAACACTGAATTTTTGTATTTTTTTTTTATTTGTCAGTATTTCAGATTAATCCGCTGAACGTGGTAGGGAATAAGAAATTATCGAATAAACGTTTGACATTTTTTGTATGTGTGTAAGCGAGATTATAAGGCGACGAGAAGACGGGTCGCATTTAAAACACGGGTGGTTCATACTTTACCGATTTTAGAAAATAAGAAAAACAAATACCTACCGACCTATATTGTTATTGATTCGGGTCGAGAATCATTAGCATAGTAACGTCCTTGAATTTGACGAGGATGCAAAACAACACCTTGTATAATGCTCCTTGGTAATAGTGGTTGTCCGAAACCGTTACTATTAGTCTTAGTCACACCCGCGAATTATTTTTCCACTTCAGAGAGCAGCAAAGGCCTCTCCTCATACAGAGAAGGCACAAGCATTAATCACCACGATTGCTCAAGGTAATTCTAAAGCTAAACTTTTGTAGACTGAAGAAAAGCTTTTCGGAAGCCTACAATTAGGCCAACATACATATATTTCTGATTTAAAAAAGTGTCCATGGAGTTTCTTTCCCATTCTTATCCATAGAGATCTACGCTTTAGAATCATCATCATCATCATCATTTCAGCCCTTTTAACGTCCACTGATGGACATAGGCCTCCCCCAAGTGTCGCCACATTGACATAACATGAGGGGGTTTTGCCATAATCGCCACGCTTGGCAGGCGGGTTGGCGATCGCAGTACGGTTGTTACAAAAGCACAGAGAACGCTGCTGCCCATTCTCTGGCTAGTTTCTGGCTGACGCTTTAGAATGGGCAACTACAATACTTTCACGGTTATTATGTCTTGTGACTGGGATTATAGCTTCATTTTTATTGTTGTTTGATTATTCAAAAGTGCCTGTAACTGGCCTACTTGAAATAAATTATTTTAATTTGATTTGATTGCCTCGTTAGTCTAGTGGTGGCAAGCGCGACTGCTGGTCATGAGGTCTTTGGTTTCGATTCCCAGGTCAGGCTAAGTGTTATTGGGTTATTCCATCAGGAATTTCTCAGTAGCAGCCACGGAGTCTGGTGTTGTGCCCGGTTGATAGCAAGAGGCTCACCCCCTAGTACATGGGACTTAAACATAACTGGCGAAATGTGAGTGGTACTAATGGGTACACTTCTGCCTCCTCCCTTTCGAGGATTACAGGCGTGATGTTATATTAAAACACAAAATAAATATTCACATCATTACGAATTAAATTCTGTTGCATCCATCTTGGGGACGTCATCAGTTCTCATTGTTTAAATTAAAATTGCTCGAAATCACTCTACGGCGGGATTACTATAAATTATGCAGAGGTCGCCAATCCATTGTATAATGCAAGTTATTAATATTATTTCGGCAATTTTTAAACGGGCTTTTTATTTGATTAAGTGTTATTTTATTGTTACGGGCACTGGAGGGTTAAGTCGTTAGTGAAAGAGAAACAAAATGAATTATAAATTGAAAGGTTGAAGGAAGTTTTTAATACGTGTTCCAATGTTTTGTTTGACTGTTAAATTAGGTGTTTAATTTTCCTGAAGATGTGGTTCGATTATTCGTCGCTCGTGGCTAAATAATAACAGCCGCACATGTCGATCTTCGAGGTAAAGCCGCGCTTGCCAAGGTCGGTCTGTGGATGGGTGACCATCAGACAGTTCAAGTTTCTCTATTTGTATCGATTCACAAACAAAAAGGACAATTACCAATTCAACTATCATAACCTCATTTCCAACGATAAAACTTTAACATTCTAAAACAAATTAACGTAACAACAACAATAAACTTTCTAGACACTCAATAAAATTCAGAAACAAGTAACAAAATTACAATAGGCAATTTATTAGTAAACATATACATTTTAAAACCGCAGTAACTCTGATTTTATTTAGCATGTGTCCCGAACAGGGTCTGGCTAATGTCCCAACGCAATTTTACGTTGTTCCCTTTGGGAGAAGCCCTGTGATCGTGCGATCTACGTGAGGGCACGATATATAGGCGGGAGCTATGTACACGTAGATATGTACTTGTATGTATGTAGATACACAGATGTGACTCTCAAAGGTCAGATCAGAAATCGATTAGATATAACGTGCTGGGCTGAAATGACGGATGAACAGTTTCTGAATCGTAGTACAAAGGCCCCTACCTACTACTGGAACTTCGCTGTCGGTCCGTCCGTCCGTCCGTCCGTCCGTCCGTCTGCCACCAGGCTGTATCTCATGAACTGTGATACTATCACGGCTAACTAACTGGCAGCTGGCTAACTTAGCCAGTTGAAATTTCTACAGATTATGTATTTCTGTTGCCGCTATAACAACAAATAGTAAAAACAGAATAAAATAAATATTTAAGGGGGCTCTCATACAAAAAAGTGATATTTTTGGTCGTTTTTAGGGTTCCGTACCCAAAGGGTCAAGCGGGACCCTATTACTGAGACTTCGCTGTCCGTCCGTCCGTCCGTCCGTCTGTCACCAGGCTGTATCTCATGAACCGTGATAGCTAGCCAGTTGAAATTTATACAGATTATGTATTTCTGTTGACGCTATAACAACAAATAATAAAAACAGAAAAAAATAAATATTTAAGGGGGGCTCCCATACAAAAAAGTTTTTTCGTTTTTATAAATAATGGTACGGAACCCTTCGCGCGCGAGTCCGACTCTAAACGGAAAAAACGGCACTCTTGGCCGGTTTTTTTTTAATTTTATTTATTGGTTCGGCAACAGAGGCTACACAATTAGTCGTTCTGTAGCTCCTCTTATCCGCAAAAAGGTTATGCTGTTGTTCAGCTTTAGTTCTTGAATTAAGACTGAGCCCATGCTCTAACTAAGTAAAGCGATCATCTTGTTCATTTAGTTCAGCGACCCCATCGGGCCATCTTCCGGTTTTCCGAACAAATGAGTGACATGAATAATAGAACACGATGATCGCGATCTTCGCTTTTGTCTGGTCACGGGGTAACTTTTATAGAAATGTATTTCTTTTTTCATATTCATTGTATTTGCGTTCCACAATGTTTAAAAGGTGTTACAAAAGGCTGAGAACTTGATGTAAAAAAGACAAATTAGTCCAGTGCGTGCTAAGTCATTTATGTATTAAGAATTTTACTTTTGTCGCAAGAAAGTTAAAAATATAAAAACCAACTCAAAAACTAGAACTAAAGTTAGATTTCGTTTTTAAATAAGACGAATGACACTGAATCCACTGCAACAAACAGACTTTAAGAACATACCTACTTTAAAACTGTACATTTCACAAGGTAATGCTCTTTACATATTGCAGTACCCACTACCCAGTGGAGCAATATGTATCGATTTCTGTCACAGGAACTTCGTAGCGGACCATTCTTCTCAGTCAAGTCTTTCTTTGGCACTGCATACAACTCACTATTTACTCGTATATACGTCTTGTTTGCAAGAATGATGCTCGAGTAGAGTGAGCGATTTTAAGACTTGAATTTCGTTTTAAAATAAGGTTTACATCTATATTTTAATCTAGACATGATGTATTTCTTAGAGTAATCGATTGTAAAAGTCAGCATTTAGATATTCAAAAAGTATTGAAATTGAATTAAACTGTTAGAGCAAACTGTTGCTAAATAGCTACTCTTGGATATGCGGCCAACATTACGTCAACTCTATAAGATAGATAGATAAATAAATCATTTATTCAGTACACACAAAAGACATAGCACAACATACAGAAGCACAATTAAATGACATAGATAAGGCAAGCAGACTGATCAGAAACCTTAACATCATGGAGAGAACTGTGTTATAGGGGTAAGTCAGATTTTAAGGGTGTATAAAAGTACTTCCACTATGGATTTTATCTTTGCTGTATCTGTTAGTCTGCTTTATCCCAACGCTGGTGAAAGGCCCTACGACTTGCATTTCTTTAGATGGCCCTGCTAATGTGGATGGTCGTTATTGTCCATCTAATTTTACCATCATCTTTGAGGTCTGCCGCGATGTGTTATGGCTGTGTCATGGCCTCGTGTCCATTAACTGGCCATCTTTACTTATATTGTCTTTTATTACTACTTACATACTTAAAGAACGCAACATCATCTGACAACCTATTCTCCAACTTTGTTGGGGTCGGCATCATTCTAACCGGATGCAGTGGAATACCAGTATTTTATATGGAGCCTTTGCCTATCTGACCTCCACAGCCCAGGTAATATTTTTTAGTTTTATTGTACGTCCACACTGCATGCTTAGCGCGGTGGCAACGACGGGCGCTGAAGTTAGTGTTAGTCACTGAAGTTTCTTAGGAGGGCGCGACGCGCGACGGGCTTGAGCGACTTAGCGCGCGTAGTTTTCAAACTTTCCTATCCGCGCGTTATGGCCAAACTGCGGGGCGGGCAAGTAATTCACTATTTATTTATCTGTTTTTATTTATTTCGTGCACACACTATTTTATGTTAAGAGCGTTTACACCTTACGGCATTTCATGCAAACTTTCAAGTCCTTATTTTCCGAAATGACTGAACCGATGTTACTGGCACTTAATACGCATAAGCAGGATACATAGGTCTAAAAAGTTACTAAAACATTTTCTAAAAATAGTGTTACAGCTAAATTCAACCGATTATAAATTATCTATAGGAACAGAAATTTCCAAGAATAGAATACCAGTGCCACCACGGAGAACAGCTGGTCTAAAATAAATAAAGATAGATTCTATATTACATTGGCACAAGCTGGCAAGCACCTATGTAAAAAATCTAACGTTTTTCATTCGTGTCATTTTACGTGAGCTCACTGGGCTGCGATTCTCCGGAACAGAAAAAAGAGTTTATCTAAACAATAGCGTTTGATAAAAATCCTTTCGTAGAATTTATTTCCAAATATCAACGACAACATGGCTAGAGCGTTATCACAAAAGAACGGAACTTAGCATGAAATAATGTCATGAACTCATGACATTATGAGTTATATCGAAGTATCAACTTTAAAATGAAGTAGGCAATTGTAACACTATTGAAGTAGTTTCAATAGCAAACTTATTTCGCCCAAGATATCAGGAAAAAAAACACAGTTTTTGTGGAATTCGGTCAACTGGATACAGGAAATATCATTTCAGCCCAAAGACGTCCACTGCTGGACACAGGCCTCCCCCAAAGCCACATCGACATAAGGGGGGTTCTGCCATAATCGCCACGCTTGGCAGGCGGGTTGGCGATCCCAGTACGGTTGTTACAAAATCACAGAGAACGCTGCTGCCCATTCTCTGGCAAGTCCCTTAGTAGGCAAGTCTCTTACGACACCCACGGGAAGCAATGGGATGGTGCTACTCTTTACGTCCGACACCATACAGAACCAGGAAATATAAATAATTAATATTGCCTCGCAGCGTAACACGACGCCGTCACTTCGTATGTGTAGTAAGTTTTGGTTTTATAAAGTATAATTAGTTTATAGTTATTGTTTTTATGCTTATATATGTATTGAAGATGGCGGGACGCCCTGGATGGCTTTCTCGTTAATTGGCGAGAAGAGGCAAAAAACAGAAAAGTGGAAGGAATGGGGGAGGCCTTTGCCCAGGAGTGGGAAAGATCAGGCTAACTTAAAAAAATATATATGTATTGTGTTTATGGGCCTTAGTTGCCTGAAATAAAGGATTGTATTGTATTTTTTCAAGAAAATAATCACCATTAGTTTCCGACTTAATGCCACATCACGCGCGGTAAATCAAGACAAAGATGGCGAGACAAACTTATCTGCTACACACACTGAACTATTATTGTTGTAATTGTATTATTGTGTGTAAATTGTTTGACGTACAAATAAATTTCGAATGAAAATACTTCTTTTTCAAAAGAAGATACTTTTTTCCACACTGCCACAATACTGGCCAGAAATAATTATACTTAATACAAAACAGAACACTAACTACGATCCGTTTTTAAAAGCCGTCACTATTAAAAATCCAAACAAAACTATATAGTCTGAATCTCATTTCCGTAGAACAATAAGGCTTTGACTTTTTCCCAAGTTAGCGCTACGGAACCTTTGCAGAAACTTTCAACGGAGGAAAAAGTGAATATTGTAGTATAATTATGACGTTAATAAACTCACTAGTCGCTGTGCCAACTCTGCCTTTGAGAAGATGGTTTTGTTGTAAGACAAATGGAATAATTTGTTTGGTTTGTAAAATTATTTGACATATTTATTTTTGGCTATACGCGTTTCTACACTTCATTTTATTCAAATTTGTTCGTATCTGATCGTGGCATTATTAACTTGGGCGCTATCAAAATACCAGCGCTTTGACAATTATTTTTTAAAGTGTGACTAGTTTAGTTTAAGCAGGTTCTACTTGTATTATTGTAATTAATTTTGTATTTTTGTTTGCTTTTGCTGTTTGTTGGTGTATTTAAGTGGTCGTACAGCGCACCCTGTGTTTTAAGCCCTTGTACTAACAACTACCACCTAGCTATGACATGAGCTGTTCACCCAAACTTCGTAAAGATACGACAGAAGTAGATCATGATGATATAGGCAGTCATTTGTTTTATTCATAAGCTTCCAAGAAGTTCTAACAACAATCGTACTGTAAAAACAACTGCTCCATACCAAGCGCTAACACAATTACGAGTACCGTCATGAGCACCAATATGTGTACACTTTCCTAAATTAAAAAGCGATTTTTTTTGCGAGAAATAACGATTGTAGCTTAAAGATAGGATCTATTTCATAATAGTAAGAGCTCCACAATACTATGCTCGCAACAACATTTTTAATCAGAACAGTACGTATATTACCATTATAAGAATTTTAACGTGATTCATAGTATTATTCTATTATGATTCTGCTTAAGCGTCCATTTTAGCCCCCAGTAGGAGAGAGATAGTCTTTTTTAAAGTTACGAAGTGTTTATATCTTGATGCTCGTGACTGTACACCCTTTATCCCAACATCAAAGTATCAATTAACATCTTTACCACGTGACGTCACTTCAGAAAACAACTTCGACTAATTCCCCGCAAATGTATGCAAAGGAGCTAAATGCGGCTCCCGACAGATCTGAGTTATGACGCAATTATCGCGATTTAGTCGTCAATTACACCACGACGTGGCACCGTAGTAAATCGGGAACTTAACTTATCATGATAATAATTCCGCAACTCTCATTTACAACGGGCATTGTCAATGTATTTTGTCGGTCGACAATTTTCGTTGTGACACAGAGCAGCGATTTGCAGTTGGATAATCTGGTTGGATTTGTTTAATGTTTGTTGGTTTAAATTATGTGTGTTTACGCAAATTATGAAATCCCTTAGAAATTGCCTGAATATTTATCTAATAACCATACTAAGCAGAATATATTAAGACGGCTATGTCGTAATCTCATAAATTCATCCATTGCATGTATTTGTCGAATCCGGTCATTAGTACGGACAGAACATGAATCGGCAAGCGCGCCAAAGGTGGCATCACGCGACCTAGTTACCAGTCTACAGACACCTTAAGCGCGCTTCTACAGAGTCGTGATGTTTCGAGCTCGCAGCAAGGACGACGCTAAGTAAGTTGAGTGTCTGATCGCGGCGGAGTCAAGACGTCCCGGAACTGTACCCGATTCATGCCTAGTGTTATTGTTTCGGATTGTAATTTCCAGTAAATGGTTAGTTCCATAAAAGCAGTGTACCGTGTGTATGTGTTTTCATAGCACGAAACCCATGTTCTGCCCACATGATGACCGAGTCTAACAGAATAGATCCTGACAGTACGACATATTCTTCTTCCATACTTCTCTCATCTGTGAATGAATGGAGAGGGAGAGGAAGACCAAAGAAAAGATGGATGGATTGTGTGAAAAACGATATGAAGGAAAAAGGAGTAAGTCATAGCATGACAAATGACAGAGGAAAATGGAGGAATAAGACGGGTTGCGCCGACACCAAGTAAAATGGGCCAAGGGCAGGAAGATGACGACGACTTCTCTATTAGTCGTCACCTCATCCCCTTCATCCATATCATCAATGCACTGTCTGTTAGGGAAGTCTTTACTCCTGACAACTCACCTCTCCTAGTAATCTCTTGAAATATAGCATAACGTAACATCACGTCTGTAATCCCCAAAGGTGATATCCAGAGGTGTACGTATTGGTACACCCACATTTCGCCAATTATGTTTAAGTCCCATATAATAGAAGGCGAGCCTATTGCCATCAAACGGGCACAAATCCAGACTCAGGGGCTGCTACTAAGAATACTAGTGGAAAAACCCAATAACAACTTGCTCGACCCAGGAATCGAACACAGGACCTCATGCTTAGCAGTCGTGATTACGACAACGATAAGCTACATTTACAAAGCAATAAATACAAAACTTTCAACATCGCCCTATTACAGTGACACACCATACTAAAAAGAACCCAGTACAAAAAAGTTGCCACCAACAAATCAGTGCACCAATTACCACGAACAGCCCATATGAACCAATTAGCAGCATTAACCTACTGTATATCTCAGTCTGTGGCTCGTTATCGCCCGAACGTCGGCCCCCGCTTTTTAATGCTTATTTATTGAAAGCCCAGTGTCTTGGGCCGGAGTTATATTCCGGAAGGATCATTGTGTCCTCGCCGGCCATGTTTTATGTTCTCTCGGCAGTTACTGTGAGCCGCAATAGAAAAGGAATCACTGAGGTGGTGAAGAATGCAAGGTACGGTCGTGCTCTTTATGGAGAGGGTTATTAGGAGCCCACTGTTTGTATGGTAATGGAATTATGTGACAGTATTTTTATGAGGAAGTTTGGTGCTTCATTTTGGGGAATTTAATGACGATATTTGAAGTTATGGTGTGACTAGTGATTGAGTGGAGGAGCTCGTGGCTAAATAATAACAGCCGCACGGGTGGATATTTAAGGTTAAGCCGTGCTTGCCGAGGATGGGTGACCATAATTACATACCGAGTTTCCTCCGTGTCTCGGAAACCACGTAGAATGGGAGCGCGTGTAAAGCTTACGGTGGTTACGGGCGAACTGTTGTCGCTGAGCGCTGCACTTACGACGAATACAAAACTGATGTGTCAGCGCTCCTACAAGCTGTTTGTCTCGGCTGTCATTTGTAGATCTTTGACAGTCGTTGCGAGTAGTCAGAAGCCAAAAGTCTGACATCCAGTCCTACCAAGGGGTATCGTATTACCCAGTTACTGGGTTGTGGAGGTCAAATAGGCAGTCGCTTCATGTAAAATACTGGTACTCAGCTGCATCCGGTTATACTGGAAGCCGATCCCAAGATAGTTTGGGAAAAGGCTAGGCAGATGATGATAATATCTTAACCCCCATTTTTCATAATGGAGGACTAGCTAGTTACTGCCGGCGATTTCGTCCGCTTGATCTCTCGGAAATGTAATACTGGGATAAAAAGAACCCAACGGCCATTCAGGTTTCAATTCCTGCAGCTATTAAGATGTAAAAAGGTACCAGAGAGACAGACGCGTGAAATATTTTTATAACAAAAAGGTTGTGGCCGGTAAATGCCTAAGAAATAAATTAAGTTTTATCTTTGTGCATTTAAAAGAGAGAGTTTTAATTAGAAATTATAAGCAATTAAGTCCTTTTCTTAGAAGGTGTAGTCCTCAGTATGGTTACACCTGGTAACTAATTATTAAAAACTAGACAGCTCACTTTCTTAGGATTTTTGATTGATGCAGCTGAGTACCAGTATTTTACATACTGGTACTCAGCCGCATCAATGCCGCAACTGTCTTGGGGTCGGCTTCCAGTGTAACCGATACTGGAAGCCGACCCCAAGATAGTTTGGGAAAAGGCTAGGCAGATGATGATGGTGTGACTAGTGATTGTGAAAGATGAGGTGGGGATTGAAATTCTTAAACCGTGGTGATGTTTTTTTTTAACTAAATAGGCTTGCGTTTGACCACAACTCGTCTGATATGAAGCGATAATGCGTTCTAGGGTGGAGCACGCTTGCCTTGAATAAACCGATTCACTCGAGCTTCTAATAGATCTAGATTATAATTATCAGGCAAAACCGAAGCCGGCAACGCAGTATCGGTAAATTGGACAGACTGGCAGATCGTTTTTTTTTTAAAAAATAACTTTGCCCGACACTATGTATTTCTCCTGTATCGTGGGTGCGATAACAAACTGTTAAACTCATATACAACAGCCAGACCCGTAACAACTATCTGCGTCCGTACCATGACGCTTAAAACATTATTGTTCCATTCCTATTCCAGAGTGAAAAAGAGACGGAGCTATACAGGTCGTCTAGCTCCATCTCTTTCCCACTCTGGAATAGGAATGGAACAATAATGTTTTAAGCGTCATGATACAGACACTGTAGGCCATAGAAATATTTGTTCTGGGCGGGGACCGAACACGCGACACGCAGCGCACCAGTCGATTGCTTAACAACTGCGCCAACCGTGCCGTCGACAAATCTTGCATTTTCGAATTCATTTATTTTAATCATCTACAAGAAAAGTTATCAAGTCAAGGTGACAATTTATACGGCGTGAAACTTTGGAAAGCTTCTTCGAAAACCTAGAATAAACTTTACCATTTAACGGCCATATTTTCCGACTCTACACCCATAAAACCTATTTATTTATAAATCCTAAAATACCAGTTATAAACACCGATAAAACTATACCACAAGGTATATTCTCCCATCATTTACGCAAGTCAGGATAGCACCTAGTTTATGAAGTATATATAGGATAAGGCTGAACGTCCAAGGATTTTCTAGGTCATAAACATTGGACTGAATTTTCGTCTACAGCAGCTGAATGTGGCCAGTTACGGCTAGATATAGTCGTTCCTTTTAGTGCTTGCGACGTATTGGCGAGAATAGGGGTTTACGATTGGCGTTAGTAATGTTATGATGGTGATTTTTTAAATATGGAAATGGGAGATTTCGATGAGTTTTCTATAAAGACCAATTTAATTAGCAGTATAGCAGCAGTATACCCGAAGAGGCTCTGTATGGTGTCGGACGTAAAGAATAGCACCATCCCATATCTTCCCGTGGGTGTCGTAAGAGGCGACTAAGGGATTTGCCAGAGAATGGGCAGCAGCGTTCTCTGTGCTTTTTGTAACAACCGTACTGAGATCGCCAACCCGCCTGCCAAGCGTGGCGATTATGGCAAAACCCTCCAAAGTGTCAATGTGGCGACACTTGGGGGAGGCCTATGTCCAGCAGTGGACGTCTTTTGGGCTGAAATGATGATGATGATACCCGAAGAGATTTCTTTAGAAATAAGCATCACCTTTGTAGCTATTTTCTTTTTCTTTCTTCTTTTCTGTATTTAGTGTGTACATAAATTCTTAAATAAATAGTTATGCCGTTAGCAGCTTCACAAATGACGATAAAAAAACTAGTGTGAAGATTGCTTCTACGAAAAGGAATAAAGCAATCCCACTCAGGCCTTTTTTAATCTTTAAAATCCTTAACAGGAGTTAAGGATGTTAAAGATTAAAAAAAGTTGAGTGGGCATTGCTTTATTCCTTTTCGTAGAAGCAATACGAGAACAGCACACGATGTGGTAAAAGGCTGAGCTGAGCGTGCATATAAATGCATATTATCGTGCTGATATCGAGTTTGGTCCTTCCAGTTCTGACGGAACCTGTCTAGTTCATCCCGCCATCTCCTTTGTGGCCTGCACTGTCTTGGGATACCAGTTTCCTGCTAGTTAAGCTCACAGTATGTCCGTCTTGCGGTAAACCAGTCCATAGCACTGTTATTCTTCAAAAATCTCTCCTAGTCAAAACCGTATATCTAAAACTTACCTTCAAATACAGTCAACGTAGCCACAGCATTGACGGCGTCCCCCACCCCGTTCTCTGCCACACACTCATACGTAGCGTCATCACGCTGCGCACGCACAGGCTCGATGCGCAACACTGCGCCATTGGCTGCTGGGCCGGCCGCAGCGTCCATTGGGGAGACTTGGTAGCGGGATTGCATGCCTGTTGAAGAAGATAGTTGAATTAATGGTTTGGTCTTACACTTACAGAACAAATCTAAACCGTGTTCAAGCTCAGGAAGTGTCATAATTGCTATGGAGTGACAATGGCAGGTCTTGAGTTGACTGACCTCGTTCAATTTTTTGGTGAATTTGGCCTAAAGATTTTCGAAACTAGGTAGAATAGCGCTAGGATTTGTGTCAACAAGTGGTGAAGTATCCAAAGCCGAAACATATAGTAACACACTTAAAAGAAGTGCATACATTGACATTTATTTTGGAAGAAATTTTCATCGTTTTCGAGATTGATTCAAGTTATGGCTTATTGCGTAGGTTCTTGAATTTAAGAAAAATAACTAGTTTGAATGGTTTCTTTTAATAGCACGATATGTTTATATACATCGTGACATGAAATGAAACAATATACTGTTTCTTTAATGAGTAAGAATGAAATCCATTCATCTGCGACTATGAATGGATTTCATTCAATGATTCTAGAGCACGCTAAAAGTTAACTAACTAAATCGTTCTTAAGACAGACACGTATGACACACGGTAAAGCAGACAGAAAACAACCAAAATGGCCATTTAATTCAGAATAACCGAGACAATATCCCCTAGAGTATTTACTGTCCAAAAGAATATATCGGGCTTCAACAAAATAAATGTATATTTTATTTCAAAGCTTTTGGCCGAAGAGCATGTTGCTAAGCTTATTAAGAGGGATAAGTAGGGCTTCAGGAATTAGATACGTGTTTTAGTATCTTTGATTTGTTAGTAGGTTATTTGTTTTGGGTTAGGATTACAAAAGTTGTTTTATAAAACAGAATTAAATGCTACCTTTTTAGGGTTCCGTAGCCGAATGGCAAAAAACGGAACCCTTATAGATTCGTCATGTCTGTCTGTCTGTCTGTCTGTCTGTCTGTCTGTCTGTCTGTCTGTCCGTCTGTATGTCACAGCCACTTTTTTCCGAAACTATAAGAGCTATACTTTTGAAACTTGGTAATTAGATGTATTCTGTGAACCGCATTAAGATTTTCACACAAAAATAGAAAAAAAACTATTAATTTTGGGGTTCCCCATACATAGAACTGAAAACCAAAATTTTTTTTTTCATCTAACCCATTCGTGTGGGGTATCTATGGATAGGTCTTCAAAAATGATATTGAGGTTTATAACATCATTTTTTTCTAAACTGAATAGTTTGCGCTAGAGCCACTTCCAAAGTGGTAAAATGTGTGTCCCCCCCCCTCTAATTTCTAAAGTAAGAGGAGGAAAATTCTGAAAATATTTGAGTTTGTAGAACGTAAAAAAAACTATCAACGAAAATTGGTTTCAATAAGATATGATGTTTAGTTTTTGAGATATGGGACTTTTTCATCAAACTGCAGCAGTAACTTTGTTTTTCATTAACATACTATGAAAAACCAATTTAGTTTTTTGGTTTAGTGGAAGTTTACAACTAATACTACTATCTAATGAATGACAGTTCAAAATATTGTTTGGGGCTATGGAACCCTGTGTGCGAGTAAGACTCGCACTTGGCCGGTTTTTAAGTCTGGTTTATACAACAACTAGCAGCATGTTCTTGCTTCGTTTGGATTTTACGACTTGCCGAGACACTAAGTTTAAGTTTAATATGAAATTATTAAACCCATTAACCTTTTGGAATATATCCTCTGAATGATGGTAGAAAACACTTCAAAATCTTTTGCGCAGTTTAGAACATCAAAGTGTTCACACAGACGGATAGGAAAATTTACTTTTATTTAGTAATTATTATTAAACTGTGAGCAGGAAGAGTTGATAATTATTTGAAGATTTTGTTACTGTCATTAAAACTATCTTAAAATATAATATCAATGTCATGTTCACAAACGTCAATCTCCAAAATCGCCCAACAGATGCCAAAGAAATGTTTTGAGTGTGTGAGGCTGGTTCCAGCTTGAAAGATGGGATAGTTTTGGACCCGCTAAGTGGCGGGTCACCATTAAGTTTATAATGTGTTTTTGTGGTGAATATCAGTAGTTTTTAAACTAATAGTAACGTAACATCAAGGCAGTGGCCTATAGTACACTCTCAAACCATGTTAACTATGAATTTACATATACTGCGTACCTATTTGCAAAGCTATATTCGAAATCCCACCTGACTTCTCTAGTTAAGGCATGAGCCACACAATATTCACCCTTGTGGCAGCTTAAACTGGAAACCTTTATCAAATGGGAGCATTCTAGGATAACAATAGTCTCTAACAGAACAATTACGTTGTTATTATTTCATAGAATTTTAAAGCACTATTTTAATTGTGCTTTTAACTTAAAAGCTGTATCAAAATAAACTTTAATGACTGTTATTCAACAGCGGTATAATAGCACCGGGACTTTTTAAATATTTCTTTGCCCGGCAAAAAGCAAACACGGAAAAAAAATCACATTTACTTTCAATGAAAAACTTTGAAAACGTCTCGGATAAATGTCCCTCTTTTTCTGTGCATCCTTGCACTTTGCATTTTCTGAGATTGCTGTACCAACTACAGCTTACATACTTTGCAGTCGTTGTGGATCATAATCTTTAGGGAATAAAGTTTAAATTGCATCGCACCAGATGTCGAGAGTTAGCGGGAAAGTTGTCCGGACGTAGTAGGGATGTTCGTTATAGCACGGGACTGATTCGTTTTTGCCATTATTCGACTAATTTCAGAGATTTGGTTTGACCGTGTTCATGGAAGTTAGTCCCAATATTCCGTTTGGAATGTTGGTGAGAATAGGTTTAGAATTGTTGATCTTGAAATTTTTGGATACGGAGCGAATTATTTAGGCATTTGGCAATTTAGAAGCTGTTCACTATACACGTTGGTAGTTACTGATTGCATAATAACACTGATTTATAGACGTATTTAAACTAGTCTAGATACATTTTGATACAACATTTTTAGCCAAATGTGCAGCTTGTTAATCACTTTCTATTATTTACTGTTTATTAATATTGACACATTTAGATGAAACTATTATTAAATGCAATTACTACAAAAAAACACCTGAATTCAGACATTCTCAAAAAAATGTCCCTGCCAATTAGGTACACTATCCTTAAAAAAAAACCATTTATTTTAGGTTTCCCCATAGACATTCTAAAATAAAGGTAACAATTTCTAAAATAATAATAAATACAGTCAACAAATCATCAAATAATGTCAATAAAATCAAAAGAATTAATGTCACATAAATTACATTATTTACAAAATTACAAATTACATAAATTAAATTTCATTAATAATATGATATAAAAATTAAAATAATTAACCTATACACTCCTTGAAAATTGCTATTCAACTTATTTTCTACTGAACAGACAGCGGCACATCCCTGGTTGTATGCGGGGCGGGACAGGAGTCCGGAAAGACAGAGCTAAATCGCCACCAGTAGTAAGCGCCAAGAAAATGTATTTCACAACAAGTGAGAATAATAGTTGTCGGGCGGACGTACGATTTTAACACATTTTTATAGTGGGATGTTACGAGAATTTGTGTAGTGAACTTGGTAGTTTTTGGTTGATTAAATCCGGGGGAAGTTTTTGAGCGTAGTATGCTCTGTATGGTGTCGGACGTAAAGAATAGCACCATCCCATATCTTCCCGTGGGTGTCGTAAGAGGCGACTAAGGGACTTGCCAGAGAATGGGCAGCAGCGTTCTCTGTGCTTTTGTAACAACCGTACTGCGATCGCCAACCCGCCTGCCAAGCGTGGCGATTATGGCAAAACCCCCCAAAATGTCAATGTGGCGACACTTGGGGGAGGCCTATGTCCAGCAGTGGACGTCTTTTGGGCTGAAATGATGATGATGATGATGATGATGATATGACGGGTATAAAATGAAATAGTGATAAAACTCGATATAAAAATATTTAGTACCGATTCCGAAAAGGTAACGAATGATACAACTTATTCACGTGCATTCAAAATAATAACTTCTTTTAAAATACTAACTTAAGAGAATACTTTAACATCGCAACAATAACAACTTTCGCCAAGATGGAAAACCACAAATACCTACCGGGATGGTCAACTAACGATGCACACAAGTGTCAAAATTCAGACCCAAACAATAAGTGCATCAGAAAATACGTGAAACATAATTCAACCAATTCAACTAGTATTCAACAAAACACAAGCAAACAATCAAGCCATTAAGCAGAAAGGAATCCTGTTCCCGGAATTATTTATGAGCAGAGAAATACCCGTGAAAGATATATCACACAATAATTTATTATGGTCAGAATATTCGTGACATATATAGTCATATTTGCGGGATCCCGGAAAAGTCCGGGATTTTGGTACAGCACTAATTTGTAAAAGCGTTGACATATTGTTTTTAGTACGTTACATCGGTGACTAACGACTGATTTTTAGTTCCATGTTGGTTGCTGTTGAAGGATGTATTTTTTGCAGTGGGACTACAATCAGTTTTAATAATGGTTTAATCTACTCGCCGAGTTGGTATTCAATATTGATGACGAGTATTTAGGTTTAAAACTTTATGATCAAGATTTTTATTGCGAGGAAGTAAATTGAAAAACAGTGGCATAACTTCCAAATATGAAATAATGAAAGAATTGTCTACCAATAAAAGTGTGGATAAAATAACAACAGCAAACTAATACTGTCTAAGTGGGCATTGGATGAAGAAATAATCTTGTTTAACTATTTTACAAAATAACTATGATAAATAATTTACAAATCAATTTACTAATATTAAAAAAATAAACAATTATGTCCAGCGTGTCCTGTTGTTAGTTCATAACAGCAATTGATGAACGCTATAGAGGGCGCCAAACTAGTGGCTCAGTTCTGGGCCGACACAATTTAGATTACCATCGACACGCTTAGTAGAAGATTTATAAAGTTTATTACGTTTACTCCATTTACCGTTCGATGAATAACTGGAAACTGGTATGCGAGATAAAAGTAATTTATTTTTATAATCCTGCAAAGAATCTTCTTTTAATATTAAGATAGCGAATACTACTAAACGAGTAAAACGTGGAATTATTATATGAGAGAGAGACTAAAACCTCTAGCATAAAATCTATCCTGCTAATAAAATAATAGATGTGACAGTTTGTTTGTTTGGAGGTTTGTTCCTTAATCAAGAAACCACGGCTGAATTTGGCATACATATATTATAGTTTATAACGTAGATCAACACATAAGTTTTTTTTTACCGGTTGTTCGATTTCGTGGGACAATTACTTGACGCGGGCGAAGCCTAGCAGAAGTGACCCAGTGGTGGCAGCCCCGACTTATGAGCAGTAAGTCGTAGTTTCGAACCCAGGCGCATTACTTTGTGTAAATGTGTTATTTCATCACTGCTGCTCTCAAAACGGTGAAGGAAAACATCGTGAGGAAACCGGCATGTCCTAGAAGTAAACATTCGCCGACATGTGACACCTACCATCTGTCATTGAGAAGAGGCCTGTGTCCCAGCAGTGGCAACATTACAGGCTGATGATGATGGGCGAAGCCGCGAGCATAAGCTATTAATATCATAAATGTGGCAGTAACTCTGTCAATCTGTCTGTTAACTTTTCACGCCGTTGTTTAAAAAGATTTTGAAGAAAGGCTCACGTGTAGAATATGACATAAATTAAGATATAGGATATTTTTATCCCAATAATCGTTCCCGTGAGATTATTTCCGTAAATGCGGGGGAGGACGCGTGCAATAGAAAAGAAGAGATCGTAGAATTTCGTTATATTATTTTGAAAATAATATAACGAAATTCTACGATCTTTAAGATACTTAGACCAAGATAACATATAAAAACGTTTTCATATAATATTTATGCTGAGTTATCATTTATGAGCTGACTGAGCTGAGCTTTTATTAATACATTATAAAAATATCTAGAAGTCGTACAAATGGAAATAATGAAATAAGATCTAGAAAAGATTATATTTTCAAGAAGGTTATCTATCTAAGATTTTAAACTAGAACGCATCATATCGTATCACTGACAAAATACTGACTGACAGGACGTTAGTAGATCAAGCTTAAAAACTTTTTCACCCTAAAACAGACCACATCCGTTTGTTATCTCGCCGTCAAAATGATAATAAATCCAACCATTTTTGCTTCACATGTTCCATATTCCTTTAAAAGCCACTACATCAATCCAAAAGCATTCCTATACATTCTAAACTAAGCCATCATTCATGCAGACATCTCGTTCAGAGCGACCTGTCAGTTATGGCAACAAATGTTTTGACGTTCGCTACATCCCTACTATCGATATACCATCATTAACTGCCTAGCCTTTTCTCTATTATGTTGGAGTCTTCGGCTTCCATTCAGATACCAGTATTTTACATGGAGCGACTGCCTATCTGACCTCCATAACCTAGTTAGAAGGCACGATCAAGCTACACATAACCAGTTTATGCGGATCTCTCATTGTATCGGAAATCTAAAAGGTGTTGTTTTGCATCCTCGTCAAAATTCAAGACACTCTCACAAAAGACACAAATAATCAATTTAAATTAGACTACCTAGTTATTTATTAAAAAAACACTCCTTTTTGTTGTTTAAATTTGTCAGTATTTCAGAATAACCCCCCTAACGTGGCTTAGGAAATAAGAAATTATCGATTAAACGTCTGAGAATGTTTGTGTGTGAAACCGGGGTTATAAGACGAGGATCACACGTGTCGTGCTTAAAACACGGGTGGTTCACACTTAGCGATTTTCGTAAATAAGACAAAAAAAATTACATACCCATTTTATTATTGATTGGGGTCGAGAATCATTAGCATAGTTACCACCTTGAATTTGACGAGGATGCAAAAGAACAGCTTGTATACGAAGGGAGGCCATGTTATGCTGGAAATATATATCTTGAGGTGTCACCAATAACACTTTATACCAAGGGTGTATCGCATTACTGAGTAGTAATACGATAGACCCTTGGTACGACTGGTTGTCAGACTTTCAGGCTAAAGACTTTCTGTTACGACTGCCAAAGACTTACTCTGATGCACGGAGGAAACTCGTTAAGTAGTGGATGGTCACTCATCCACTGGGCGACCCTGGCAAGCACTGCTTAACCAAGAAGATCGACCCGTGAGGTTAGTAGTTCATAGTTAGATACCACGAGCTCCTCCCTACTATCGATATACTACTAAAATATAAATCGATGTTTGATTCAACCAATCAAACGACTCATAAGCACATACTTGACAGAATAGGAGTACTTGGAATTCTGAACAACACCACACTGTTTGAGAGACAACATATAAAATGGAATGTAATAAAAATACACAGTAAAATCCGTGCGACCGCTTCAAAATACAATATACTTGTGTACAGGTGGAAATAGAGATGTGCAAAGATAAAAAAACTAACCTACCTGTTAGAAAAGAAAGTTCTTACTCAAAAAAGAGAGAAAACAAAAAGTATTTATTTGACTCACACAGGACCAAACAATTAAATAAAAAGAAAACAACCAACAAAAATTTAAAAGTAAGACATACTTAAGCTACTTTACCAACCAACATAAAAACAGATTATTTTTTCATCTGAGTATTTCCACAATGTACTAATTTGTTTGTTTAACAGTTAACAAGATCATGATGCCATGTATTTTGGAGTTATAATAGTTTGTTTGGTGATTATTCTCAGAGTAGTAAGATAGGAAAAACAGCTTATTTTTTAAAAAAAAACACGTGTATTTGTACTCCTTACAGAAGTATTATGCCATTAATCGTCATTTAAAAGTGTGGGCCTCTCAGACGAGAGCACTTTTGTAACATGGATTTAGTTCGTTAAAACGTTTTTAACATTTAGTCATTTTTGCAAAGCAAGACCATTACTTGTACAGTTAGAAACCCTTCTTTTCCAGTCTGGGCCCACACTTTAGCAAAACGCAAACATGCCAGTTGCTAGCTCAAAAATAAACTCCTCAGCCGATTGTCCCGGTGTTTATCGATGTTCAAGCTCACGTGTACAACCCTAGGAACATTCCCGTGCACGGGATCTAGGGCTGGTAATAAAAAATATAACAGTCGTAAAGCAATATCAGATACACGTGGTCAGAATGAGATATCTTATAAGGGATGTGTTGTGGTAAGTAGCGGAAAATTTTTAATAGACTTTGTGTCTGATGAAATATGGAATGAGGGATTGGCTATCGTTCTGGGGAAGAAGAAATGTGAAGTGATTTTAGAAGACTGTCAATTTGAACTATCAATTTCTGTTTTGAAATTTAGAAGCAAAGATTGTTAATTGTTTAGAACGCAGGAAGTTACTGGCCACAAAATGTAAAGATTACGCAATATGACCTAGTGGTGCCTACGCTAGGTAGATGCTACATTTTTCCTAGCACCAATTTCATTTCCTCACGGCATATTTTTGATGGCAAAAAATGTTCCATATCCTATGTAGATTACATCGTCGGGTTTTCGTGTTTCCTTCATACAAAATTCGAGTTTGTTTTTTAGCCCGGACTCAGTGCAGAGGCAACACGATAACTCTTCAAACAAACACGGTATCGGGTGAATTTTCCAGCGGACCTGAAGTTTTACACGTTAGCACTGTGCTAAATTGTAAAATGTGTCTTCTGAAGAGAATCTTGCTTGGGACTACCGTATTTTCACGAACAGGTACGCAGGGTGCACGGCGAATGTTTTAGTAAAAAAAAAATACGTGCTTTTGGACTTCATTTTTCGTTCAGTAACAGTTTGTTAGCAGCACTAAAGTTCTCAAAGATCTGTTAAAAACTTATCGGCACAAGGTTGCCTGACACAGATAAGTTAGTACCGTGATAGCAGGACTAGCGGCATCATAAAATACTATGTATGCTTGTTATGTGCACTCTATTTAATATTATATAGAATAAATTCAATACAAAGCAGCTATGAATATGCAACAAAGTTGTATAACATTTTTCTGATAACGTTAAATTATGCCAA
Organism: Cerastis rubricosa; assembly: GCA_949152445.1. NCBI lineage: Eukaryota > Metazoa > Arthropoda > Insecta > Lepidoptera > Noctuidae > Cerastis > Cerastis rubricosa. The sequence goes on along the minus strand of OX424542.1, from coordinate 5,756,116 downwards.
AAATCGGTTGAATTAAAAAAATATTATAAGAAAAAAATGTCAAGCTAGACCAGAACGCAAAGATCATAAGGCTGCTGTACGGCTTAGTATCACAGCCCATCCCTATCTGCCGCAGAGACAGGCGTCATCCATCATGGCCGCCGACATGTCGACGCGACTCGTGATTGTCAATCTAGCGTGTGACGCGCGCCGTGACTTTGCTCCGTCGTCGTCGGTTTTATTGCTCAGTTTGTTGGAAACGTTACGTTCAAATTGTTTGCCGCATGTAGACCCGAAAAATGGCGGCTAAACCATTTAGAGGTGCTTTTCTTCTGAAATTGTTTTTGGGTGGGCAAAATTAGTGGAAATGAAAAAGTGGTGCAGCTGAATTTTGGGGTTTGTACTGTATGGTTTTCAATTATGAGAAGCTGACGTCTCGATCGATACAACAATAGATGTCACTAGCCGTACCAAGTGATAGTCGAGCCACAAATATTATTTGTTTTATTAATTTTTTTATTATTTACAAAAAGATATGTTTATAAAACAGTAAGTAACAGGAAACAATATCGGGGACCGCTCTAATAAAGTAAATAGGATTATTTTTGTGACGTTGGCCGTTTTAACAGTCACAAAAAGCTTTTCGCTGGAGGCAACTATTCAACGTGGACCAGTTATGTCTTTTACTCTGGACGCTCTTAACTTGCCCGTATTTCTACATCGTTCTCACATACTAGTAATTCTCAACACGATTGATGTAACCAAGATTTTGTAACATATTTTGATTTAAAAGAGTGTCCATGGAGTTTCTTGCCCATTCTTCTCCATAGAGATCTACGCTTTGGAATGGGCAACTACAGTACTTTCACAAGTTATTATGTCTTGTGACTGGGACTGTAGCATCGCGTTTTTTTTTTGTTCTTTGACTTTCAAAAGTGCCTGTAATGGTCTAATTGAAATAAATGCTTTGAGTTTGAGTTTGAGTTTGAGTTTATCAGTGCATTTAGAACACTGCTGTCGGTAAAATTAGAATTTTATGGAATGCAGATTCGATTTTTAAAGCAAAAAAATACTTTGAACACCCTTCTAAAGTCATTACTTACGGATCGAAAGCTGTCAAAGTTTAGCGCGGTTAAACGTCGACTTAAGAACTTTGTGGCTATAATTAAATAAGAATTTGCTATGCTCTGTCAAAGGTTTTAATAACGTGCTCTGCACGATTAAATTTATTGAGTGCTTTTAAATTATTAATACAAGAGAATAATAATAACTAAGTATTTATTTGTAATTCAATTAGATAACCTCGCAATTATGAGCTTATCTTTTTTAGTTTTATATCCAGAAAATTCGGAGGAATATCAAAATAGTTCTGTGAATAATATTTTAATGTATCAAAATGTATTAAACAATAAACTAGTATTAATAAATTAAATATTTATTATTTTATTTACACTACAAAAATAATGTTTTTCGTACCTATGGATATTGAAGATATCTCACATCAGTATCATCCATTCACTAAAATAAGGAAAATAAAATAAAAACTCAAAGACAAAAACACGTCGCAGAACAGCAACTGCCACAGAGTATAAAAGGTCACGCGCGAAAGTGTCAAACTATCTAATAGACAATAACTCAAGGAAACAGATAAACAAAATTTTCTTATTGCATTATGTACCGTTTTCCTGTTATTTTCACGGCAGGTTTGGCAATTTTTTGAAACAAATGTTTTTTTTTCGTGTGGAGAAATATGGCTAAAATCACTAAGCCAAGACGCATTCGTTGCCAATATTTCTCCATCTGATTGAAGTAGTTGAAAAGTATTATATTGGGAAGACAGCTAGGAGTTATAGTTTTAATAAAGCAAATTAATATGAAATTAATTTATTTTAAATAATCTATACAATAACATTAATTTTTATATTAGGTTTTGTTTAAAAAATCAAAAGTAGATTATTACCATGGAAGTCATGGGGTGAGGCATTTGCACAGCTGCCTAGCTGTGGAATAACGCAGACTAATAAATAGTATCAGCACCATGTTAATATTAAACGGCCCAATCCAAAAATAAACCACAAAAAAATCAAGAAAACAAGTACAACTCACAAAAAAAAAACAAAAGAATGAATGAAAAAAAAAACAATTCCATGCTCAAAGGAATCCGCACAAACCCTGACAACGTTTGATGGATCGTACGCGTCGACAGTTGGACAAATCGTAAGTAAGTTTGATATCGTTGAATATGGAATGAGCCCTGTGGGTGTAAACGGGCCCATTACTCTTTCATGGTCGCTAGCTTCCACCAATGATCTACGATTACATTTTTCATAGGAACCGATGAAACTATTTAGAGGGTCTGGCCAAAGAGGGGGTGGGAACGAAGAAGGGAGGGGTTCGCGTGCGTATCCAACAGCCTACGATACGTTTTTTCAGCTCATTGCCCGCAGCTTATAGACGTCATTACCGGGCAAGATATTTATGGGATAAAAACGTGGCTTTACATTTCAATCAAGGATAAAAATAGTGGAAGTAATGTTCTGTACTTTTGATTTGTGATCGGGATTTTTCTTCGGCTTTGTTCGGGTTTGGGGAAGTTTGAGTATTGTTTACGCTTTCAGTTTGAGCTTGTTTATGCAGATATTTTATTTGTATTTTTTTTTTTGGTGAAAATGTTTTTTGTTTGCGGTGTTGTTTTAGAAGTAGACCCATACTTTTCCATTTTAATTTTGTCATTTAGTTCTGATGTGTATCTCGTTTTATTGTTGTGTTATTTTGATTATTTATTTCAAAAGACACACATTTACAGACACCCACACCGTACACATACCCGCACGCACACAGGTACACATTATAAATTTTAATTCCAATTAATTCGAGTCACTCTCTGCTTAAGTTAATATTTTTCTGTGTACTTCGTAATTGACGTAATCTTTAAAATAATAATTTTATATTTATGTACTGTCAGCTCTAAAGCTGCCTCTCATATTTTTTTTTTCTGCCCGAGTTGCCATTCTATATAACATCAATATATAATAGCAGACCGTCTTTCCAGATTTCACAAAACTAACTTAGTACTGAGGTCAGTCGGTATCCAAAAACCCTTGACCGAGTGATTACTCTTCACGGGTATTTAGGAAACATCTCTTATTGGGAAGGGCTTAAGGAAATTCCAATGGTATAGTCCCTATACCATTAGAATTTCCTTAAGCCCTCGTAGTCTAGGTCCGCGAACTGGATTCCCACGCCCTCTTACTGACAGGAAGCTTCCTAGCAAGGAGGTCCTGGGTTCAAGCAAATTGTGGTTTTGCCATTCCTCAGTAGCAGCCACGGAGTCTGGATTTGTGCCCGTATGATGGCAATAGTCTCGCCCTCTATCACATGGGACTTAAACATAACTGACGAAATTTGGTTGTTCTACTATGTACCACTCTGCCTTACCCTTCGAGGATTGCAGGCGTGATGTTATGTTACGACAAATAAAAAAAAAAGTAAACAGCCGATATTAAATTTAGCCAGACCGTCCATCCCACTCGTTTGGCTTTTGTTTTTGTTAGCTCTTATCTCAGTATTATTGTGTAGTCTATTTGTTATTATTATTGGTGTACACACAAAATGTACTATTATTTTGTGTTTTGACAAAGTATGAAACTGTTTTACGTCCGTCATATAACTTTTTCAGGTCCGGTTGAAAACCAGCGTCGGACACAAGTTGCCCGACATTTTGCTGAACTGGGCCTATTTGGCACAGCCGTGAGACACACATAGAATGTGTTTTTGGTTTTTTTTTGTGTTAAGGTTTAATTTTTATTTTATTTTGTAATGCTATGTATACTCGTGGCTTGTCTATATCTATATGTCGGAGTCGGAGTCATTATTACGGATACAAGACTGACTATGAATCGAAAGCGCGCCAAAGGTCAAGCGACCAACTTACCAGTCTACCCACACCTAAGCGCGCTTACTACAGAGTCGTGATGTTTCGAGCTCCCAGCGAGGCGGACAGTCTGAGTCTGACCACCGCGGAGTCAAGACGTCCCGAAACTGTAACCCGATTCATGGTGCCTAGTGTTATTATGTTGGATTGTAATTTCAAGTAATTTGTTAGTTCGATAAAAGCAGTGTACAGTGTGTGTGTGTTTTCATTGCACGAAACCCATGTTCTGCCCACATGGTGAAAGTCTAAACGGAATAAAATCATCAGACTGCGACATCAGAAGTGCGATCAAATCGTGCTAATGCAATCACACGCGAGAACAGTGACAATAACAATCAGTGACGGTTACTTTTTGAAATGCAAAACGAATAATTGCACTCGCGATACGAACTTAAACTCAGCCAGTGAATAGCAAGCTAGTGTTGGCGGTTAGTGTTTTTGTTAAGTGTGTTAGCGGATTTTAATCCCGACAAAACTTAACATATCATCACGCTTGTAATCTCCGAAGGGTTAGGCAGTGTACCTAATGGAATACCCACATTTCACTAAGTGCGATGCGCGCTAGTAATGCGTCATCCATCGCTGACTTGTTTTGTGTAGAATCAGGTTCTTCTAACCTAACAGACAGATGTGTTGCTGGGGAGTTTGTTCCGCCACTTCTTCTTCCCAGCTAAAACACTTAGGAAGTGGTGAAGGGCGGGCGTTTTGGGGGACTGTCTGTTGTAATTTTGACGTTCAAAAAGTGCTGATTATCAGCCTAGTTTGAATGAAGTGACTTTTGATTTTTTCGTGTTGAGTGCAGTGGAAGGAATCCAGCTTATTTGGACGTTAAGCAAGGCGTTGAAGGGCTCCGCATCTACATAGCTGTGACAAAGTGTAGTGAAAGTGTAACAAAGTGTAACAAAGTGTAACAAAGTGTAACAAAGTGTAACAAAGTGTAACAAAGTGTAACAAAATGTAACAAAATGTAACAAAGTGTAACAAAGTGTTCCGTGGCACATTGGTGTACCGTGGTCATTAGTTGGTGTGCCTCGGAAAACGAAGGTTATCTCTTGAAGTTAAATAGACAGACGGAAGGAAACTATCTACTTAAACATTCGCAAAATGCGCGATAGATTTTCCATCTACGGTATACCTCCAAAATGTACTACCGAATTTCTAGATGTACCTTGAACACAAAATGTTTGCGGTACACTGATAACCTATCCAGGTATGACGTGGGACCAGTTTAAATAATTGTTCAAGGCTAGATTTATGTGTGTCGAAACTTTTACGACTACCCTCATTAACTCACTCACTACTAAGGAGTAGTGAAAAACCAAAGGATAGAAAAACGTCACAAGTGTTCATCGCTACCGCAAATCAAGTGCCATGCTTGCGGACCAGGGAGAAACCAGGACTCAACGAAGCGGATTGTCGCACGAAGAAGCCGCTGCCTGTGCCGGCTGCTACGGGCATCGGGCAAGCGACAAAGGGCCGCGAAGGCTTTGCTGTGCGTCAAAAGTGTCATGCCGGTTCACGTAGCCGTCCGGCGTACGTGCGTCGGTGGCGCCATGCAGTGCTGGCAGTGTGCAGCGGGCCTGCTGACGGCGGGGTGCCGAGCCGCGTCGATGTTTGCGTCGTACAAGCAACATCGCGGGCACGTTACAACACAGGGGTGAGTTGTTACAGTTTAATTATTATTCTGATTCTGAATACTCTTTGGTGAAAGAAAGTTTTCCATCGAAATTTAATGGCAAACTTGTTAGTCACGTTGTTGCTAAGACTGGTATAGTTCTGACCCGAGTATTCAGTACAGAACAGATTTTATGATGTGTAGTGATTAACGATTACCCTATCGAAAGTTTGTTGCAATGTTTGTTTGATAATTATTTACAAAGTGACGTCATGTTAGGAGGCGAGTTTTGTTGGCGGGTTTTGTTGCAAACATGACGGCAAGGGAGTTTTCGTTAGCGAAAATCCTTTGTGTACATTCGGTGAGGCATAATAGTGGTAACAAGCTTCAATCGGTTTTTAACTGTTATCGCAACGAATGTAACTGGCAATGAGTAGCCAAGACTTAATTGCTAAGTTCAGGCGTCTTTCACCGTCATATTCAACGCAATGGTAGGTCTAAATGCGTACCGTATTTAGCTCGTGTTCTCCGATGGTCGGTAAACAGTAATTTCCGCGACCCTTATCGTTCACCTTGGTGCTAAAAAGACGACTGAAAAGCCTTTCGATTATAATTAGTTCCCGGGAAAGTATCAGTACGTTTGAAAATTCGTAAATAGCTGCGTTACGTGCTAAGTAGCGAAGTCTCACTCCGGTAAAGTACAAGCCGAATTGCACCCGGTACCTAAGGTGACGAGCCGGTGGTACACGTTTCGTATAGACGCGACGGGTTAGCTTAGCTCAACATGACAAGTGTGCCGAGTAGACGAAACGATGGCAAAATTAAACGTTTTGCGATTGGTGATTTTGGGTTGTTAAAGATTAAAGGTCTGTTTAGAGTGATCGAGGTTTTAGACGGTTATCCTTAACACAGAAAGCTTTAAATTCTAAGCGTACCTACAGATACGCACGCGGTAGGCTAAGGAAGATGCCAGCGGGTCACGTACCAGTCGAAGTACTAGGGGGCGATCATTAAGTTCTAAGCGTACTTACAAGTATGCACATGACGAGTTAAGGAGAATGCCCGAGGGCCAAGTACCGTTTGAAGTAAATTATTTTGAGTTGAGAGATAGTGTGGAATCTTGGTTCGGATGGTCAGACCGTACCAGTAGCCATTTCGTAGCCGTAGTCCGTTAGAAGTCGGTGTCTGCTTATAGTAGTCCGTGGATGCGCGGTGCGCGGGTGGCTCTGGCGGAGGTCGGGTCTTGTAGAGACCATAGAGTCATGCATGTGGGACTCGGCGTTCTTGAGGAACGTAGTAAAACAAACAGAGGTTTGTTGGGGGCCTGAGTGTTGCCCATAGGCCACGGATGAGATTCCTGCTTTATGTGGTAATTAGATGGATGAAGAGGTACTTGGTTGCTCTTGCATTTTGATTGACCTAATTGTTTGTTGGATCTAATTTTAGTTTTGATCCATGCGCTGGATGTGTGAGAGCAAGGCGATTGCTGGTCGGCTAGAGAGCCGTGGCGTTAGTGGCTTTACTCGAGGGTTTCTATAAGCTTGGTAGTTTTGTTGTTGCAGTAGAGTTTTAAAGGTTGATTTGAACGACTATGGTACATGGCCCAGGGTTATCATTATTGTATTTTCGATTATTTTCAATCGGTTCGGTTAAAACGAAACAGCTAGTTCTACAATGTACTTATTTCCACCACCCCGTTGAATCTAAAGTTTGGTCAGGAGTGACCGAGTGGAACAAATTTCTGTCGTGGAGTATTTGTTTGCAGGGTACCCATCACACGAGGACGTGTGCAAGCAGGATGGCCGTGTCGGAGTCGGAGTCATTATTACGGATACAAGACTGACTATGAATCGAAAGCGCGCCAAAGGTCAAGCGACCAACTTACCAGTCTACCCACACCTAAGCGCGCTTACTACAGAGTCGTGATGTTTCGAGCTCCCAGCGAGGCGGACAGTCTGAGTCTGACCACCGCGGAGTCAAGACGTCCCGAAACTGTAACCCGATTCATGGTGCCTAGTGTTATTATGTTGGATTGTAATTTCAAGTAATTTGTTAGTTCGATAAAAGCAGTGTACAGTGTGTGTGTGTTTTCATTGCACGAAACCCATGTTCTGCCCACATGGTGAAAGTCTAAACGGAATAAAATCATCAGACTGCGACATATACTTATATTATAAAGAGGAAAGATTTGATTGTTCGTATGTTTGTTTGTTTGCATTGAATAGGCTCCGAAACTACTGGTCCGATTTGAAAAATTCTTTCAGTGTTAGGTAGCCCATTTATCGAGGAAGGCTATAGATTATATATCATCACGCTACGAACAATGGGAGTGGAACAGCAATGAAAAATGTTGCGAAAACGGGGAAAATATGACGTAAACGAAGTTGCGCCGGTCAGCTAGTGCCAATTAACGTATTTTCTTTCTTTCTTTACGTAAGAATACTTACTAGAAACTCGTTTGCCGTTCTTTCTCCACTGTATGTTCGGTATGGGGTCTCCTCTGGCGGCGCAGTAGAAAGCTGCGATGCCGTTAGCTTTGACCTGCAGGTTGCGAGGTCGGATCGTGATCTCGGGCGGATCTGTGGAGGAGAAAGGGAATTTATGTAGTAGAAGTAAAGGTTGGTTTTGGTTTGATTGTTAATTTTTGAGGACTGAAAGAAAAATAATTTGGGTTACATTAAGCACAGATGCTGGTTGTAAAAAAATATATAATATAGTAACAAAGTTAGATCAATCATTTAATTAATAATAAAGTATAATTTGCTGAGTGGTGGTTTAATTCCAACGTAGTACCTACCTATCTCTTTTATGTTCTTTCATTCTATAACCGTAAATTATAAACTCATAGTTCTAGCATTAAGATATTTAAAGAGAACAAAATACCTTTGCGCTAGTATACAATTTTGCCTTTTCACAAGCACCATGACATTACACAGCAAAATCCTGATTTCCCTAAGGGTCACCAACGGTCGCTCCATGCAGAAGTAATAAGAATTGAAATAGCGAGAACATGTAGAAAATACTCAAATACGAAGATTAAAAACATCATCGAAGAAGATAACGGGACGAGCTGATCAGTGGTCCAAATAAGTCCTCAAAAAAAAAAGAAGTAAAGAAGACTAGTCCTGGAACAAAAGAATTAGAAGTCAGAGACATTCTTGGCCAGTAGATGAACGGGGCAGAATAAAAAACAAAAGAAAAAGTAAAAATCACATCATTCTAAAACTGTGTTAAGCTGCACTCCAACTACTTAAATCCAATCTGCAAGTACGACATTCTGGACGTAACCCACTCAAAACAGTTGCGACAAATAAATTTAATTTCTTGAGCGTAGAGTCGCTGAAAGTTGTCGGAAAGTTTCAGCTCTCACGACACACGGAGACAATTCCGCCGAATTGTTTTCCACAAAATAACACAGGAACTGAGAGAACCGCGGTACGTTTTCATTATTCGCGACGCGACCAGATTAATAGCATTATCTTGTCGAAAAATGCGAGTTCAGCTACGAAACAATTATGTACACGTAGAACAAGTCCCCCGTTCTCCTCAGTCCCCCGTTCAACGATCCAGAACAAAAATACCTATCTAAAGGGACCATCTCGAAAAGAACATTGGACAAACGCCGCGGGAGCGTTTGATTCCTGAACTAGAAAATGAAATCCCGTTTACTTCCACTTCCACGTATCCCTCGGGCAATACGATCGATTTTGACATTAATAAACGTATAGATGAACGTATTTTTTCGAGGACTGTCATACAGGAGGTAATTTATTCATGGAATGGACACCGCGGAGGGGCTCAGATTAGAGAAATCAAAAAGTTAGATCGGATCTGCGAGCGATATCGGAGGATATAGGGGGATATGAAACAATTCATACTGAATTACGGAGTCGGTTCCCAGGGCGAAGCTTGGGAGAATTTGTGGGCAATAACCAACTAACGTAACGCAAAATTAGGATAGATACACAGTCACAATTTCACAAACGTTCTTTGTACTAAGCGTTGGATTCAGATGGATAAATATCCGTTTCAAGAGCTTTGATTCCATTCACTAGACTTTCAATGCTACATTAATTCCTGCTGGATGTCGCTATTTACTAAACTAATCATTCACTTGTCTGTATTTGACACCAAGTTGATTATGTTCACTGCATAATTGTTTTTTACGCAGAATATAATTAACTTGGTGTCAACTGTAGTTGACATTAACGATTTCATGACAAACAGCAATGGGATGCACTAGGATGGCGATTTTAAAATCGCATTTATATAACTTCACTACGCGAAAGAACTATTTATTCCTCGTACCGCCCAGTCTTAAAATATATCCCCCTTTATTTCTTTAAATAGTGGACAATCCTTTTCGTTCGTGGCGCGAATAAAAACGCCATCTAAATTTACGCGTATTGGACTTGCTGACACATTTAATGGCCGCACATTCGATGTCCAATTACGAAAGATAATGAAAAAGATTCAGACATCACTATTCTGAGCATTTAAAGGATACTCTCTTTAATTTGGTAGTCAGTGCTATTTTATCTTACAGTCGGTATTTATGCCGACTTTTATTTTTGATTTAGTGTTTTTGGCATTTCTTTTTTGTTAATAATTGATTCATCAGTTCTTTAAGGTTTAATTTTATTCTTCGGTATGAATAAAATGTTACGCTGAAACTTTTGAACACGAATGTGAGGAAGACTAAAGAAACGATGGTTGGGCTGTCTCAAAGATGATAATGCTAGAAAGTAAGTGACTGAAAAAAAAGACGAGAAGGAATCAGAATAAGGGCAAGAGAATGATACTGCAGCTGGTGCAAAAAAATGTGAAGTTCCTCTAAAAACTTTTGTACAATACTACTAAACAGCTAAAAATAAACGCTGTAACACTCCAATTCTTCAAAAAGTTAACGGCCACTTTGCAAACGTCACATTAACTGTATTCCAGGCCTCGTCCACGGAACCTGGCCCATTCGAATATTTGCTTTAGAATCACGTCGCTAGAGCGTCGGGGAAAACTATGACGGATATGTTTATTCGTAGTCCGCAGAGGTGAATGATCACGTTTCATATGTGAGCAGGATTGAAACGAGCGCCAGTACGTGACGACGCACGCATTCAGAAAAAACTCGGCCATTTTTTTTGTCACGTGATTCGCGCCTGCCCTAACCGGATTAAATTACGGCGAATCTAGACGCCACCGAACGGAGTTAAATTGCTAAATTGATACGCTGTGAGCATGGTTGGTAGGATTTGGAAGAAATTTACGTTAAAATGATATAAATAATTATAAACAGAAATAGGGCTGTGTATGTTTTGACTAGCGTTGATGAAACGCTTTATGATTAGACTCCAAGATTGTCAGTCTGACTTTAGACATCTTAGTTAGTGCCCAGCTTTAATGTGACTATGGAACAGTGCAGCTTCTGCTCATTTAGAGGTAACCAAAGCAATTTCCTTTGTGCATCACAAGCCACTATTGCTGTAAGCTGTTTGACCCTTACAGTAGACAAAGGTCATCAAGTTTTACTTATTGACAGAGAAACTGTTAATGCAATCATGAGAGTGATAAAGGCAAATTTTTATCAAGAATTTGCAGTGTTTTTTTTCGTTTCAGTCGTGAAAACGGCCATTACTATAATTTTAATAATGGATTTTTAATTAAATCGATTCTCAGAAAAAAACATCGTAATCAAAATAATACTCCACTAATATCTTTCTCTCCATCATTATTAAAGCGTCTAATGCTCAAAAAAACCCCTTCAATCGCGCTCATCAATCATTGCACGTTCGACGGTTGATACCAATTACCGGTTTAACGTCATTAAGTTCGCGCAAACGTGAAACTCGAACAACAAAGAGAAATATTGCTATCAATTATTATCGAGTATTCATTATTCAGCCCAACGAAATCGTGTTGTTATCTCGATTGCTTTATGATAGCACTTGCGCTTCGATAACGTCGAGTTGCCGAGTTTTCGAATCGATGCTCGTTTACGATGACATGAAAAATCGACAGTGTGTTACAACACTATTTACAATGTAGATTATAAATTTCAAAGTGGTAGAAGGGTCGTTTGAATTTGGAATTGGATTTTTGAAAGCGATGTTACGTTATGTAAGTTCCTAGTTGTATTGACTCCTTCAATTTCTGTCAATCGGGTACTGACTAGTATCGGCGGGTCAGCTGCGGACTCTGACAGTAACTTCATTACAATATCTCTCAGAGAGGTCCGGAGTCGCATTCCCAAATTGCCCGTAGTGCCGTGCCAGTTTGTAGTCCGGGGCTTTTAGATTTGAACCCTGCATTAAATATAAACAGCGATTTTTTTCTTGAATCGTGTACTTGACCTTAGCTCTTCAAATAATAAAAAAAAATTAAACATTTTCCGAGACCGGATCAAACTGAAAGAGACGAAAACACGTTTTTGTGAATAAAAACATGGGAAAAAATGTTAACAGGACAAATTTAGTTACTTTAGGTAAAGAATTGGTGACAGTAATATATTTTTTCAGAATTAAACATTTTCGTCCACGGAAATTACGGTAAAAAAACATTTACGAAATTTTTGGATTGTACTTAAGGCAAAAATATAAACAGCGGTTTTTTTACATAAAATAACTTAAATTAATATATTACACCGCCAATCAACAAAATTAAACAAATTGTACTACCGGAAGTTATTATTAACAGTTTTTTTACAATAGCGGTTGTTGCAAAATGGTAATAGGGTTTAATTTAGTTTAACTTTCATCTAAAGGCTATTTCTCACCTATTTACACGAAAATTAAACACTTTAAAGCAAATCGTGAAAAAAAAATCAATTATTGTTTACGTAAAATACGTCTGCAAGCTTTATTCTTGTATTTGGCGCAGCACTTTCATAGGAATTTGATCTTTCTGTAATGGAAATAAGGTGTACAATCGCGTAACTCAATAAAACACCGACTCAAACAACAACACAGTCATACGCACACAATGAACGCAGCGCTTATCTTGTTTACGCACACTAGCACACGCCGTACGCCGCACGCTGCTTAGCGCTGACACCGTGCATCGTAATTTAATTTTTACTTTGACAATATTAATTATCACTCTAATTTGTTTTATTTTGGGGGATTAAGGTTTGGATTCATATATTTCTCATTATTAAATGAATTTAAATCCTGTTACATTTTTGCCGTAAGTAGTATTTAAGATTTTTTGATTTTCTTGATTTTCTGTGAAGTCCGGAGCAGAATTTGTTTAATTTTCATAATAATAGTTAGACATGGTGATATAAATCATTTTAGCACTATTTTTGTCCTGTTAATATTTTTGCCTTAAGTACGAAGTCAAATTATAAGATTTTTTTTAAAAAACGAGTGTTCCGTGGACGAAAATGTTTAATTTTCTGACCTACTTGTAGTACTCAATCTGTTCTACAAATACTCCAAATAAACATACCTGTTTATATTTTTTTCCACCAAGTTATATACATATTAGACGTTTTCTTAAAAAAAACATATACGCGGAGGTGAACTTTTCGCGGGATACAGCTTAATATACTCTCCTGTCCATACCCTACACATTCAATGAAAAAAATCGCTGTTTTTAATTAATGCAAAGTTAGCCTAATATTTGGCGTAAATTCCCCGGACTATTGATCAAACCTTTATATGGTGATTGGTAGGAATACTCTTCCAAACCATTCAATCGCTCCAAACGCTTAATTAGAGTACTCAATATTGAACACCAATAAATAGCCATCAAACACAACAATACAAATCCAATAACAAAACCCATTTAAAACAAAGCGTGTAACGAAATTTTTTATTTCAAATTATTACGTCGGTGTAATCAATTTATGACATCGACGGATTTAATTTTATTGTACAGGGGCACTTCATTACGTTCCCCAATAGAGTTAATCGGAATGTGCATACGCCGCTCGGTCGCATATATTCGCATAGGCAATTTATGGCAATAATCTGGACGTTTCCGGATATAACCGGTTTTGCGGGTCGAATAGAAGTGTATTGCGATTTAAACTGTATGAAATTTATTATATTGAACTGTACGGCGGAGTTTTCAATTTCATTTGCATAATTCTATTTGGACGCTAAATTGGGAATAGTTTTAATATATGAAATTCTGCAATTTGTAAGGAAATCAATTGTTAAGAACACCACACAACAAACCATATAAAAAAACACTATAATGAAAAATATTTCTGCGATCCCAAAAATATCTCAAAACAAAACACGTTGAACTGTACTCGCACAGAAGAATCCCACAATCTGAAACAGAAGAATCACTTAGCACAAAACTTACGTGTCATATATCGTATATAAATATTGCCAGTATCGTTGACAGTTGGCATTTGTGGCGCCAGGATCGGGGGGAGTGGTGCTTCTTCTATTTCTTCTGTCACTAACACTTCTGGGGGCTCCGTCTCTTCTTCTTCGTCTGTTAAGAAGAATTGGTGTTGGATGCGCGAGCGGTTGTCGTATTTTTGCGGTTTTGTTTTTAATTTAATTGTTTGGGGGTTGTGACGTGTCTTTATATTAGCTTTCTAAAATTACAGGTACATTTGATCTTAAAACTAAATATAGAAATGTAGGGTTTGATCACAGTCATAATAAATAATCATTGTTATTTCAATAGTGGTAACTTTTGTTACTGGTAAGCAAATAAGCTACCAATTGATAGTAGTAGTAAGTAGACTGCTCCGGTTGCCTACTTTGATATCGACTCTCGGTGTTGCCAACAGTTAAGAATTCAACAGGGTTCATGTCAGCCCGTCATTGTTGGATTTTGAACTCTCATTACTTAGCATTGCGTATAAAATCCAGTGCAAACAACGCTGTGCGAATAAGGGTTTACAAATTAACCAAGGAGGATGCTTCCTCCATGTTTGATATTTCAGCAAATATTGTATTATGACTATGATTTACAACTAAACCGTTTTCCTCACAATAAGTTGATAGGCCATATTCATTATCAGATAGTCCGTTTTATTTTTTTTTCCTATTATTTATATACATAGTTCCAAATTCATGCTGTCATTTAATTATTATTGTCAATGAAAACAAGCTTTTGTTAATTTTAATCATCAAACTTTAATTATTCGTAGAATAAAGATAACCAATTATATACATAATTAATTCGTAGTGGTATTGTTTCCCGTCTAAAAGTTATTTGTGTTCCAATTGATTAGTAGTTAATTAACATTTTTTAAATTGTAGGAGATTCATATCGATGAATTTAAGTAATTATTCATCATATAGGTTTTTCATTTGATTTTTAAAATTATGATCACATGAACTGACGAAAAAGGCGTAAAAATAAATTAAGTTAAATTTCATTTATCACTACGTTTGCTTTGCACAAGACGAAAAAAAAACAATAACATTCCGGCATTTTGTTTGGCCATAGTTACTGAAAAACAAACGCAGTTGATGAGGTTTTTCTCAATATACGCTTGAACGTCCATACATACTATATTTGTATGTGTGGATGTTCAACTACAGTCACTTACCGATTCGAGTTCTATAAATTTTGCGACAGAAGCTATTTATCTAGTAAGTAAAGTTCAAATGCTGAAAATACGATTTAACTAATAACTAAGAAACAATAACAGTTGTTATGTTTTTCAGTTCGAACAAGTAAAATAAAAAAAAAACAGAAATCAATTGATACTCAGTAAAAGACGGACTTAGTTTCTTACAAAACCTCACACGCGAGCAAATAACTTCAAGTCTTACTTTTTATTAGTCTGTTACACATAAACACATTTTACGTCCATAAGACCACGTATACAAACACTCCGTAAAGAAGTAAACTATTTTATGTTAGGCACACAAAGGGGCCAATCAAGCTATACAAAACCAGTTTTTGCAGATCTTTCATTGTACGGGAAATCTATACAAAGCGAGGCCATGTTTTACTGGAAGATCAATAAAATTTGACCTGAGAAAACATGGGTTGTGGTCAAGCACAACGATAATAGACCTTATTTGGTTCACGATAAAACTCCTTGTTTGATAGGGCCAGTAATACGGTAGTAGTGTTATGTTTTGTTTAGTGAGTGTTTTGTATTATATATTTTATTTGGGGTCAGTGAGAATGTACGGTCAGCAACGAAAGTCGCTGTACATATCCAAAATTATAAGACGTCGTACGACGTAGACCAAAATTTTTAATAGTTTCCGGGCTATCGTTTGCCAAAATATTGTTATTTTGTTTTTCGTTTTCTATTTTATTGCGCATACCAATTTTTCGATTTTGTATACAGAAGACGGCAAAAAACGCCCCGGTTACAGACTCCAAGAACGCGTTGAATTAAAAAGAAAGCTTTAACTTTACAGCATTTCCATGGATACTTCACCTGAACGCCTACAACCCTGCACAAGCATCCCAAAGATCAAAACAACAACAGAACCAACTGGCAACGAAACAATAAATCATGCATTGTTATGATCGAGAGAAAAAATACTCGCATCGAGATCTCGATACTCCAGTCTCGGTGCAATAAATAAACATCGGAACAACATCGATTATTGAAAGATTTATATCTCAGCTCACTGACGTATATAGTTCTGCCATTATTCATATCTAGTTTCATTGTATGAAGACACGATAAAAATGGATAATGGGAGTACCCCTTTATGTTTCGTTCTGGATCGAATGGAAACGAGTTTCTTTTGAATTTTATAGTGAACGGAGCAATGTATGGTGGGCAGAATTCTGGCTGGAAAGTTCGGTTTTATCTTTGTGAATTGGTTTGTTGTCTTTGGATTGCGAAGATTGTATGGCGGTAATGTTTAATGAAGATGTGTATTGTATTCATTTCAGCCCAAAAGACGTCCACTGCTGCATATAGGCCTCCCCCAAGTGTCGCCACATTGACATTTTGGGGCGTTTTGCCATAATTGCCACGCTTGGCAGGCGGGTTGGCGATCGCAGTATGGTGGTTATAAAAACACAGAGAACGCTGCTGCCCATTCTCTGGCTAGTCCCTTAGTCGCCTCTTACGACACCCACGGGAAGATATGGGATGGTGCTATTCTTTACGATTGTATTGCTCTTGTATTGTATTGCTCTTTGATAATGTGAGTAGTGAATTGTCGATTGAAATCTGAGGAGTTGAGAACTTTTGATTTAGTCAGAGGATATTGAAACTGGAGCGTTAAAATGCCTGAAAATCGTAAAGTAGTATACAGTAGGTGATAGTAAATATGTAGTTTTTTTTAAATTAGATTTGATGTTTTAAGACTCGTTGTCGTAACCATGGTGTTTCTTACTGGTTCTTCTCCATAGGAATCGACAAAACCGAACCGTTTACTTTTTTCAACCTTTTATAACCAACCAAAGGCCTATCTGAAAATATTTTGATTTGATTGGCACAGAGAAAACTATGACTATTAGTAAGAAAAACCTGATAAGTTGCTATAGACAAGTCTATACCCAGTTTATTTAGTGCAAGCGAAGCAATTTGTTTTTAAAAACTGTTTTGAAATAAATGATTTCCAAAATTTTATCTATTTTAAAAATGAAACGCATATTTACGTCTTTGGTCTTCAAATACAGTCACTACGAACAGATCTAAAACAAAAAGGCAAACAATACCACCTAGTTCCAATTTAGATCAGCACACAACACAACTAGAAGCGGCCCATCCAGGCAAATTGATTACTACAGTGCTTGCAGACAATAGCTAACCCGTACCTAGCTGTACCTAACTGTACTGGGGTGGTACTCTATAGTCCTTCAATGTGCTGCAAACTGTGCAGTCAATGCGTTATTGTTGTTCGTGGCTTCTGTACCTTCCAGTACAGAATCCAACAGCTTTCTCACATATTTGTACTTCTCAACATGAATGATGTTACCAATATTTCGATTTAAAAGAGTGTCCAAGGAGTTTCTTGCCCATTCTCCTCCATAGAGATTTAAGCTTCGGAATGGGCAACTACAGTACTTTCACAAGTTATTATGCCTTGTGTCTGGGACTGTAGCTTCGCGTTTTTTTTTAACTTTGAAAAGTATTGTAATGGTCTAATTGGAATGCTTTGAGTTTGAGTTAGTGACTAAAAGTAACTGGGTCTCTGAAGAGTTGGTTAGCTAATTCACAAAAACCAGAACGCAATGTATCACCACGTTAAGTGGATAATAATTTTATTCAAGTTTCAGTATTTAGGCACCATTTATGATTTGTTGTACAATAAACTGTCCATTTCAATAAGTTTTACGAAGACTGATAGACCTTTAAAAATATAAGTTTGAAGAATGACATAATTTATGATTTGCTTTACTTGTAATTTTATTACAAACGTTATTCCACTCCTCTATTTAAAATTCATTTCCTATCAAATAATTAAAAACGAGAACAAGTTCAAATTACAACAAAAAAAAAAGGATTTTAATAACAAATGTGGCTATCAATGGCCACTAACTAGCCCTTCACACTGGACATAACTCCCTTCTACTAACAACACAGCTCAACAACACATCACTCAGAATTCCGTCGACCCAACAAATGGCACTAATGAATGGCAGTCGACTCGCATAAAAAGGTTAAAAATAAACACTACAAGAACAATGGAGGTAAAACAAAAGACTTGCCTCTCAAAGATGGGGTGAGAAAAATACAAGGGAATGTTAAAATACTAACTCAGTAGTGATTGCTTTTGCAGCGACTTGAGGGTCCTGGGCCAGAACCACCATCTCTAATAGCAGTAT
Source organism: Cerastis rubricosa (assembly GCA_949152445.1). Classification (NCBI taxonomy): domain Eukaryota; kingdom Metazoa; phylum Arthropoda; class Insecta; order Lepidoptera; family Noctuidae; genus Cerastis; species Cerastis rubricosa. The sequence goes on along the minus strand of OX424542.1, from coordinate 5,737,871 downwards.
TATTTTAAGGGATTAAAAGGCTAGGGAGAGGCCTATGTTCAGCGTTGGACTGCGATAGTCTGTTGAGGAGAGGACCCAACAGTGGGATATCGAGGGATAACGTTAATATAGAGTAGAAAAGGAAACTATTACCATGTATATCATTTTTAGAAAAGAAAGACCCGTAAAGAAATCCCTTCGTTGCGATGGGTCTAAAGCTAAAGGATCAGTCAAGACATAACCGCAGCAGTTCCTCTTTCGAACCATTTTCGAACACAACCGAAAACTTAACCCTAACTAATCGTAGCGTATAAAGCCATGATCACAACACCGGTACATCGTCAGAGGAACACGCGGGCGCGATATATCATGGAACGCGGGCGATACGCGAATAAATCGGTATTCTATCGCCCCGGGGAATTTATCGTGCATTCCGTTAATAGCTAGCATTAATATGAATCGCGCCCGCTCCCGCGAGGCTAATGTGCTACGCTTCGTTGCTTGTTTATGTAGACAAGGCTTTAGAAATTTTTGCGATTATAAAAAAAATGTTTTGTGAAATTGTGAGTAATTGGGAGGGTGGTTTCCGGGGTAAGTCGGTGCCATTGGCTTTGCAAGTTTTTATGGAGTGTGCGTGGGTATTTTATTTTATGTAAGTATGTATGAAGGAGGGCTTGATCTTTAAGGTTAAGCCGTGCGTGGAGGTTGGTCCGTGGATGGGTGACCATAATTACATACCGAGTTCCCTCCATGCCTCGGAAAGCACGTTAGGCATTTGCTCCCGGCTGTCATTTGTAGATCTTTGATAGTCGTTACGAGTCGTCAGAAGCCAAAAGTCTGACATCCAAGTCTTACCAAGGGGTATCGTATTACCTAGTTACAGGGTTGTAGAGGTCAGATAGGGAGTCGCTTCATGTCAGATACTGGTACTCAGCTGCATCCGGTTAGACTGGAAACCGACCCTAAGATAGTTTGGGAAAAGGCTAGGCAGATTATCATGTATGAAAGGAGGGATTAAATTGTAATGCCCACATGTTTGGCTAAATGCTAACGAGGTCTCGATCCTTCAACCAATTGATATGAGCTCCATTTCCCAGGAAGACAAATATTCGTAACTGATCTACCAGATTACTACAACGTCGACCGAGGACCTGGTGAAGTTCATCAGAATCCTCTAGATGAAGATGTGCTTGGGGCAATGCATGAGAGTGTTTGTTCTCCGAGTGTTGGTTTAACAAAGTGGCACCGGTGACTGAATTATCGTGCGCCGGTTATCGTGGTATGGACATGTGATGCAGAGGAATGAAGAAAATGTAGTGAGGAACATGTTGAGTATGAATTTAGATGGTTATAAGAGTAGAGGAAGACCAAAGAAACGATGGATGGACTGTGTGAAGGATGATATGGCGAGAAAGGAGATGACTGCTGAGATGACAAATAATAGAGACCGCTAATAAATTGGGATAAGACCAAGAGCATCATGATGTATGACTACATTCTTTACTGATTTAGAAGCTTAAATTTTTTACGCTTTAAATAAAGGTACCTATACGGTACCTATTCATAGCCAGAGTGCTACTGAGTTAACACACATAACCAAATACTAGAGGTTATTTTAGTACAAAATAAGCGAAACTGCAACGTCAGCGCGTCACAATGCAGTAACTACAATATTAAATTCCGCTTCAAACCGAGCTATGTTTAAAAATTTTCGTATTGTTTTAAAACTTATTTAAGTTCTGTTTTGGGAAATGAATGTCTGCATTGTCTGCATCTGCATTTTTTTGTTGCTGTCTTGCTAAGGGATATTGTGATAATTTGTTACTACCCAGTAACATATTAGACAGGACCATAATATTATTAGAAGTTAATAGCGACGTCAAAATACTGAAGTGACTTCGTTTAATTGAGTTACGATTCTTCTTTCATTTCAGTAAAATGATCATGACTATGTAATATCCACTCAAATATAATCTTCCATCTGAAAAATAAATATTTATATACTACCCTATCTTGCAACATTTTATACCACTATCTTTCAGAATCCGCCGGTCGATAAAAACTCTATTTACATTGTACCAAAGTATTTCCTATCCCCCGATACCCTCAATGTTTCATACATGAGATGAGAGATTGGTCCATAAATCTGATCCATCGTAACAACTAATAGAGTCTTCCTTAAGCCCCATTAAACATCAACTATGGTTTCCATTCGACTTTCCCTTAATGGTCGACGAGGTATGTATGAAACTATCTTTTATGTTTTTTTTAGTTCAGTGGGTTTGGAGCGGAAAATGTTGCATTTTAGCGGCTTTTTTATTTTATATAGCAGCACTTTATGGCTCACTTTAAAAAGCTATTTGTGTCATGGAAAAATAAAAATAAATATTTTTTAGACATGATTTCCGCTATAGCTTATGCCAGCGATAAGCTTTATAAGAAATTGCTAGCTATCCTGACCTACCCAGTTGGAGGTGACTGGCCTAAAATTTCGGTAATTAGCATCTACCTGGAGAGGTAGCTAGAAAAAATAAAAAAGATACGAACTCAAAATGATTGCATTATCATTGTTTTATTTTAATTTTATTACTTTATGTTCAGAGCACATCACAGAAGCTCTCTTATGTTTTAATTTAAAATTCTTTTAATGTCCATTATTTACATTTTAATTTTTATTACATTTTTATGTCCTCATTTGGATCTAAATATTTTAATTTTTTTTAAATTCATAACCCCGAGCCACAAGATACAAGCAATGCTTAATTTGTGGCTCACCGATTGTATCTTTTGATTATTTATAAACTTATAACATACTTATTACCGTCAGCACGCATAGCAACTGTAGAAACGAGTTTTGTCTACGGAAGAATCGACATTATGACAGATTGACAATGACAATGTGTCAGTTGGTCGATTCTACCGTCGACATAGCCCGTTTCTACTGCGGTCATGCTACGCGTGCAGATAAAAGCTCCCCGTGGCTTCTGTCCTATTTTTAAGTAACACATTCAAAACCACTTAAAACCCTTATGCAACTCACCACAACACACATCCATACATAGATATACAAACTACCACACCAGATACGCTACATCTCCGTTAAAACGCGGTTCATTAGCAAGGTACGCTCTCAGAGTGCACTTCTAGTTTTATAGCGCATAAAACGTCATTGAGGTTGATGGAGTCGCAAGCGCAGAAACCCGGTGCCACTTTAATGCACTGTAAACACGGGGTTATATTTAGAATTTTGATTACATTTTCATAGGGTACGGTGTTTTTGTTGCATCGTTTTGGGGTTTTTGGGTGTATGCACAGTGTGTGTGTAAAACTTAAATCTGGGGGTCTACTCTCTAAGTCCATCAACGAAAACTACTAGGGGGCGTCCACTAATTACGTGAGGCGTTTAGGGGGGGGAGGGTGTCGAGCCAAATCTCACCTAATCTCAAGAGGGAGAGAGGGGAGGTCTCGGGAAATATTACTTAATTTTTTTGCTGTAAGAAATATTGTAAATATGCTTACATGTTGTCATGAATAATAAATGTTCAAAGTAAATTATTTAGGAAATTATGTTTTTTAAATCAATCCAACGCAATCAAGCACAGGTTAACGTATTTACACTTATCTACGAATTTTGATACATCTCACGTGAGATTAGAGGGCGGGTGAGGGGGTCAAGTCAAGTCTCATGATATCTCACCAAAGGCGGTGAGGGGGTCGAAAAATCGCCAAAATTGACACACATAATTAATGGACGCCCCCCTAGCTTTATACTTCGAAATGAACTACTCTGTATTATTTTCAGATTGATGAATTTTGAAAACACATTGGAAGTAAGGAAAACTGACTAATCGTGTTGTCATTCATTTTTAGTTTCGGTCCTCTAACGAATGTTATGTCCGTAAGTGATAGTGAGTAGGAAACGACGTCAGGGGGTCCACTTACTAAGAACTATATCTGTAGTTTCATAACTTCGGCCGAAATTACGGGTTTCGTGCTTAGAAAGTAGACCCCTTGGTGCAAGATGTTTTGGAAGACGACGGTTCTGTTTAGTTCTGTACCACAACATTTTCAGTTTTGACTTTACACGGTGACACATCTAGCTATAAATTCCAGTATAACATGGGCTCGCTTTGTATAGATTTGTATAGTACAATGAGAGATCCGCATAAACTGGTTTTGTATATAGCTTGGTTGGTCGCCTATATTTAATACAATCTAAGTCAAAATTAACGTACGTTAATTTTGACTTAGATTGGATTAAATATAATAACGTTTTGGTAGTTCCTGCATAGAAAGCGTTTCATCTATGTAGAACGTAATTAAATATCTGTAAAAGTATCAGCAACAATTTAAATTCAAGTTTATTCTGATAATGAATATGCCTTAATTACATAAAACACTCTTATCCTAAATAACAATTAACAACTTAAAACTAATATAAAGTGTTAATAAACGAACTGACGAAAATATTGGCATAAACTACGAAACATAAGTACATTACCTGCCTCACTTTCTTGTAGATTTTTTAGACCCGTACCAGGTGTTGTATTTTAAAATGAGATTGAAAATATTCTAGATGCCAGGACTTATATTGTTGGCAACGCCTTTTACGACGACATAATAGTCATGTGGCTGGAAATGTACCGCGTGAAGTAGAGAAATAAATGTACACTTTACATTTAGTACATACCTACTACCTAGGTACTACTGGTAGACTTTGTCGTAAGAACAATTGGATACGTAAACATTAACTTAAGAGTTAAATCGTGGGAAAAATTTAGACAACTTGTCGTTTATTCCAGGATTCTTTGCATTTTGCACTATTTCAACGGTGTCCTCGCACTTTAGCGTCGGATACTTACGAAATGGCACAAGTTAAGTGCATGGTTCCAATTGGTCATTTCCTTTGGAAAAGAACAGATAAGAGACTCCACAATAACTTTTTTTTAATAACAGTGTTATTTGACAAGACAATGTTGCCCTATCTAGCGTTCACAAGTAGCGTGTTTATCGGAGGTCACCTTCCTTTTTTAGGGTTCCGTACCCAAAGCGTCAAACGGGACCCTATTACTGAGAATTCGCTGTCCGTCCATCCGTCTGTCTGCCACCAGGCTGTATCTCATGAACCGTGATAGTAAGCCAGTTGAAATTTCTACAGATTATGTATTTCTGTTGCCGCTATAACAACAAATACTAAAAACAGAATGAAAAAAAAATTTAAGGTCCCATACAAAAAAGTGATTTTTTTGCTCGTTTTTTATAAATAAAGAACCCTTCGTGCACGAGTCCGACTCTCACGTGGCCGATTTTTTAATCCATACATTTGTTTTGAATGTTACAGTTGCCAACGGCTAACCAATCTACACTCAAGCTAATCTAAGACAGGTAAGCTAATTCAAAACGCATAACCCCTTTAAAAACCACTCACTTACATTTCTCCCACATAATAAAAGATAAACATAAACATATTCCAAAAATAAACCGCACACAATGGACGATTACCAATACGCGACGCAGATGTAATACGAAATTTTTAGCTCCGTGAAACGTGGGTATTTTGACAATAAACCCGCGAAGCGAAATGAGTTATTCAAGTATTCCGGTGACACGGCAACTATAAGAACTTAGAGCTACTATAAAACCATAAAGTTACTTGTTGTGAGTCTAGTGACGTAAGCAGTTGGTGTTTAAACTCCTTATGTTGAGATATATGGGGTTTTAGAGAGATAGCATAAACTTTAAAGGAGAGGGGATCTGTGTCCTGTGGGATCACTGATGGGACAAAGTTCTTCTGTCTGTTAGATCGAGTGGGCCGATATGGGAAGACAGCAAGACTGCTACGACAGCGACGGCGTAGCACCTCTTGTGGCTGCTACGGCGTAGTGGTTGGTCTACGATACGCTACGCGTATTTTTTAAAAGGAATGGCGGGAGGCCTTCGTCTATATTTATTAAGAATTGGTACATATTGAAAAAAATGCTCTAGTTTTATTCCCCATGCACAGGAGAATATTTTTGAATGGGCTAAGCGTCGCTAGCCTTTCCTCTTAAGAGCGTTTATACCAACGTTATACAAATTACTAAACAGATTTTATTGAAACTTCCTACGCATAAGCAGTATACATAGATCTTAAAAGTTACTAAAAAACATTTTCGAAAAATACTGTAACAGCTAAATTAGACCGATTTTTAATTATCTATAGAAACAGAAATTTCCAAATATCTTTATTTTTGAAAGACTTTTCGAAAATGTTTTTTAGTAACTTTTTAGACCTATGTATACTGCTTATGCGTAGGAAGTTTCATTAAAATCTGTTCAGTCATTTCGGAAAATAACAACTTGAAAGTTTGTATGAAATGCCGTAGGGTATAAACGCTCTTAAGAATGATTTATGAGACTCAATATTTCTGTAGAGCAATAACTGCACTGAAACAGTGTATTTGATATCTAATTCCCTAAATTATATCCCTAGTTCATCAAACTTGCGACCTGTATGTCCTCAGCCGTATACCGCCATCCATGAATACTCGTATATGAGCAAAATAAAGCCGTGACAAGATTTTCTGCTTACCATAAACAATATTACTTCAAAATATTGTGTGCACAGCTTCAGTGTGTGGCGTGCATTAGCGGAATTACCTTAGTATGTACTTTTTTTACGTTATGACATGTAATTTTGTATGTGACATTAAAAGTATTAAGGTTGAATGCGTTTTGATTCTGTATGAGGATTATGATGCTGTGGTGTTTGAAAATATTAGTTCTAGCTATTTGGATAAGTATCACTTAACATACATAACATAATATCATGACTGTAATCCCCGAAGGGTTAAGCAGAGGTGTACCTAATAGTACACCCACATTTCGCCAGTTATGTTTAAGTCCCATGTAATAGGAGGCTTATTGCCATCAACTCCAGTCACACATTCAGTCTCTGTGGCTGCTACTGAGAAATTCCTGATGGAAAAATCCAAAAACATTTTTCCCGGACCGGGTAATCGAACCCACTGGCCTCTTGCTCAGCAGTCGTGACCACTAGACGAATGTGGTAAGGTGAAGTGAATATTACTACTACTCCTTACTAATTTAAGAAGTTTTAAAGGCATTCAAAAAGGTAGGAAATTTACAATGGAAATTGTGATAACTGTACAAGTAATAAGATATCTTTTACAATATCCGATATCGTCGCCCATTGTACTGTCTTACTATATAACTAGGGACTCGTGTAACTAAGGCTCAGTACACACAGAGACGCGACGCGACGCTGCGGGCATTTAGCGATACAATATAGAATTTTATTAACTACACCAAAAGGTACACATTCGTCGTTGAGTGTTACTAGTCTGGGCCTTCTGGCTTCTTTACACGCCAAACACGGCCCCAATGTGATTTTGCGTCGCGACTTGCATCAACGAGCACGCGTTTTTCGCTTTTTGCCTTCGCGTCAGTATCGTCGCGTCGCTTTGACTTTTGGCATCATCCAACTTAGCAATTTCTTTAATTTCTTTTTTCCTGACCAAAAGTTTAGCTCGTGGAAAAACGTAGCGTCGCGTGTCGGTGTGGGCTGGCCGTAGGAAGGCTCGCGACTGGGTTTGCATAAAGAGTGCCTATATAGTAGGTACTGTTATTGTATGGCTCACTCAACGCCACAGCGTGGCTCATGAAAATTGTGTAAATGTACTCATATAGAAGGGAGAATATGGGTTGAAGTATTTTGTTGTCGGAATAGGCGATGTAATACAGCGCTGTCAATGGATGCTAGAGTTTCCACACAATTATGTTTGTATATAATGCACTGGTTAGTGCAATGCACTCAAATCGTATGCCTCTGTATGATGTAATTTTGAAAAAAAATAACATTTATTTAGGGTAGACCTCCCCTACATGTAAACTGGGGATGATAATTTTTTTTTCGTCCTTCCCGTAATGTGGGATATCGTTGGATAGGTCTTAGGTTCAAACATATTAGGGGTTTAGGAAGACCGCTTTTTGATTAAGTAAACCGTTCGTGACTTATCAAGCTTTAAAGTACCAATTTTCGTTAGGGTCAAGTGCCCCCCTTCTACAGACTAAACGGTTGTAGTTAAAAATACAAATGTGACGGCAGTAGTACCTATATATGTATAACGAAGTTTAAAGGAAAACTATCACACTTAAGTGGGCTTTACGAGTAATAGTCGACCAATTGTATTTGACTCGAAAATTTCGAATTACCACATAGAAATGGCGATAGATGGCGATAAGCGTCAATTGTATCGCGCTGTTTCATTCCTAAATAAGTTTTATAAAAAAAAAAAACAGTTGTTGTTGTTGTTTGTATAGGAAGTCAAATTAGGTAGTCATGTTTGGCTTTTAGTTAGAGCATGGTACGAAACTATCAGACAGCGAATACGATCCGCACTTGGCTGTTATAAAAACTACGGAACCCTACACTCCGCCTGGTCCGACTCGCACTTGGCCGGTTTTTTGTAGTTTCTACCTACCCCCATAGGAAGAAGACGTTGGTATGGTCCTTGATTTGGAAATTCGGTACTTAAGCTTTTTTTTTAATTTGTCTTTATATTTTCTATTATGTTTTACGTTTGTGTAAAAGATTGGGAATTTTCATTTTATCCCCACGATTAAGCTACAATTGGGATGTGAGTGCCTAGATAAGCCTACCATTAGTTAGATAAGATTAAACAAAGACCATTAAAATTAACTACCCCGTAGTTTCAGGTTTCAGGTAGTAACACGTAACAATTACGGTTTCGAATAAAATTAACTTTTATTTGTTTTTCAACGAAATAACATTCAAACTCACAAGTTAAGTATATTTTTGTACTATGCTGTTTAAGTTTTAGAGAGTTAATATGTAAGAGATGCATTACATAAATGACTACTCGTTACAGTAAAAACATAAACAAGAAATACCCTAGAAAAGAGGGTTTTACTTTAGAAATCTGCATTTTATTTTATTACTATGAGCATTATGGTGGATTCGCTAGTAAAAACTTTATCCAGGTAGTGAAGTGTCTTTAAGCATGGCTAAATATGAGGATGAGTCAGTTTGAGTAATTTTTTTTTTCGGATGTGAAATCATCATATTACTCCCTCCCGCTCTGGGCGGAGCGGAAGGGAGTGTCAGACAGTTACTGACTAAAACCCATCCATGTTTCTTCTTAGCCCTTTGTGTTCCAGGGCCACGGTATCTCTTTCGAACAGTCCCGCAGCCCTGGCAGGCACCGGCCCTCTCGGACCCGTTCCGTTGTATGAAATACCTCGGGTGGAGGCAAAGGCAGAGGTGCTGTCTATTGAACAACTATTGTTTTCATGTCTGTCTCTATAATTAACTTATGGGCTTTTGTAATGGGCATTGTGAATTCAGACATTTTGTTGCGCAGCTTGTCACTTTGCGAACAACTAAGAATGGATTGCTACGATTGCCATACATATCAATGAATAAGAATGAAATCCACCATTATACATAATAACACCGTATCGAAATTCTTCTACTCAAATCGAGGCGTCAAATAAAACTTCTGCCTCATCTCAAGTAACCTCCTGCCTCAAAGCAAAAAAAAAGTTCCAATTTCTCTGTTTTTTCAGGCAAGCAAGGACGTCTGATATTCACCAATTACAGGGAGGTACGGGGGGAACCCACTGTCTTCAAGTATTGCTATGCATATTGCATGAGAGGCAATAACGTGTCAAAGTTAGGGGCTACTGGAAAAATACGAGCTAGTTACCGGAGCCTTTTCATCCATCAATTTAAATGGATTGCCTATACCTACATAAATTGTTATTTAGGTTTATTTTTTTTGATTAAGTCTTTGGCTGCCTCGTTGTTCTAGCGAACAGGAGGTTCCAGTTTCGATTCTCGGGTCGCACACAGTGCTATTGGGTTTTTTTATCAGCAATTTCTCAGTAGCTGCGATGGAGTCTGTATTTGTGTCCGGTTGATGGAAATAGGCTCACCCCCTATGACATGGGACTTAAAACATAACTGGCGAAATTTGGTTGTACTATTAGGAAGACCTCTGCATAACCCTTCGGGGATTTACAGGCATGATGTTTGTGTTATGTGTATTTTCTTTTTGTCTGTCTTTGACCGCTGTTAGATGGGATTTTGTTACTAATACATGTTGGTTACTAATCAGTAATCGATGATTGGACCAATTTAGATAACAATGTACGCTTCAAATTGAATGCAGCCTGTTTTATTCGCTGTTGTTTGATGTAAATATTGGATTAGGCGAATTATTTATGCATTCACGCTTCCTAATGCGTGAATACGTAAATAGTTTAACATTAGTATCGAATTAAATTATTTTCAATGTATTGAAATTAATTTATTTCACACTCTCTGAACAGTTTTTTTTATAATCGGAGAGCAGCGGTGGCCCAGTGGTGGTAGCCCCGACTTACGACCAGTGAGCCGCAGTAAGCATTACTTTGTGTAATTTATTTCATCACCGCTGCTCTCAAAAACGGTGAAGGAAAATATCGTGAGGAAACCGGCATGTCCTAGAACTAAAAATTCTAAGACATGTGACATCTACCAACCCGCACTGGGCCCGCGTGGTGGATAACAGCCCACTCCCTCTCATAGAGAGGATCTCAGCAGTGGGAACATGATAGGCTGATGATGATGATGAAGACGATCGAATTAAATTATTTTCGACACATTTTCACACTGTCTGAACAAATTATTAAAAAAAAAACTATACACTTCAATTGTCACTTCCAGGATATCTTTCCGATGATCAATTATTCTGAGCTCCCGATATTTCGAAGCTGTTGCAAAATCCATGAACGTGAGATGACTGGAGAGTGCTGGAAAATGGTAATTAAATAAATTAGGACCAGACAAATCTGTCTACCGAAACGTGGTCGCTCACAATGGGCCTCATCAGAAGGCTTAAAGTCACCTAAAGGCAATGGATACGGCTATGTCGGAGTTTCCTTGCGTGATAAAATCAGAAATGAGGACATCCGCAAGAGAACTAAGGTTACCGACATAGCCTGAAGAATTGCCAAAGTTAAGTGGCAGTGGGCAGGTACTTTGCTCGCAGAACGGATGGTCGATGGGGTCGAAAAATTCTGGAATGAAGTTTGGATGGCCTCCCACTGGATGGATCGATGACCTGGTGAAGATAACGGGAATCCGCTAGATGCGAGTCCGATCACGCGACACTTGGGGGAAGCTTATGTCCAACAGCAGGGAGACGCCTTTCGGCTGAAATGATGATGAAATCTGTCTACTTTCTTTCTTCGTCAATTAAGTCTTAGTCGTGTGGAAGTTAAGTTATAAACTGTGAACGCTTGAAACATTTTATTTCAGACAACCCTAAGATTTCATGACAACAAAAAATATTTTTCATTAAACTAAGTGACATATTTGGTCGTAAAATTCACTTCGTATCGCACACACATACACACGCTCATAAAGTATGGTGTTCTCACGTTACGTACATTTACATAATTATGTTATGTTGTGTTATGTTGGTAGCACGTTCATGTTGGTACATTACAGCCCACCTGATGCCGTGAGGTGTTTACTGTGGTGACGTCATAGGGCTGTCGAAATGAGATAGAAGTGTTTAGTTTAGGTACTGTATACCAGAAGAGCTCGTGGCTAAATAATAACAGCCGCTACGGTCGATCTTCGAAAGCACGTTAAGCCGGTGGTACCGTTTAGCGTTTATGAATCTTTGACAGTCGTTAAAGGTAGGTCCGAAAGTCTGGCAACCAGTCTTACCAAGGGGTATCATATTACCTAGTTTTAACTGGATTGTGGAGGTCAGATAGGCGACTGCTCCGTGCAAAATACTGGTATTTCGCTGAATCCAGTAAGACTGGAAGGCGATCCCAACATAGTTGGTTACCGTATTTTATGTGCAGTCTCCAAAAGTTGACATGTCCTTTGGAGACTGTACAATATATGCAAATAAATTTAACTTTACCCCACAGAGACTTGCGAAAGATTCTCCATCTTAGCTCACGTTGATAGTTATTTTTCACTTCTAAAAACCCATCGATCAACCTCAAGGACACAATTCAATTGTTTCTTCCTCGGAAGTAACAACCCTGCAGGTAAAATCTAATTATATCTCGGGAAAAATGTGGGAAGAACCATAAATCATCTTTCATCGTTCACAAGATGAAGATTACTCAGATATTTTTATGGAGAAACTATCTTTTTCCCACGATTTCGTCCGTGTGGATGTGGGCAAACGTCAATAACAAAAAGTTTTAATTATCTGAATTTTTTTATTATTATTCTCAGGAGAAGAGTACTTGAAAGGATATGAGGGGAGGCCTTTGCTGAAGAACGAAACATACAAGTTTTATTAAAAATAATATCGTATTCTATGTCCTTATTCCTTATTCCATGTCTATGTTCTACCTGCGTGCTAAATTTCGACCAAATCCGATCAGCCGTTAAGGGGTGATTGGTTCACAAACATAAAAATGCGCAAAACACTGACTTTTAAATTCATAAAATTGGTAGGAAGTAGGGTTTGGGTGATTACGTGCAGTTGTATGTAATTTTAATTATATTTTTTAATGTTGTTTGTCATTATAGTAATTACCATTTTATAAGCTTAATGCCAAAATTATATTCGTCATAATTAATTGTTTTTATGCAAAAATTACGCAAATAAGGACTCGCACTAAGCCATCCTGGAGTTTATTTTATTTTCCCTTGACTGCTCAAATTAATTGCAATAAAATAACGATGGTTACATGGAATTGTACAATAAACTGTCGTATAGCTTTCTACGAATTTTCATTATATAAGTACCTAGAATAAAAATTATTATGAAAACATTAATTCCTGCATTTCTTTTACTTTAACATAAAACCACAATCAGTCCGTTACATTATTTGAAAACAAGTATTCTACTAAAGCTTACAAGGGATTAAAACCTGGAAAAGCTAAGTCAAATCATGTATTTCAAGTAAGCCAGTTACAGGCACTTTTGAATAGTAGAACAACAATAAAAATTACGCTACAGTCCCAATCACAAGACATAATAACTGTGAAAGTACTGTAGTTGCCCATTTCAAAGCGTAGATCTCAATGGAGAAGAAAGGGCAAGAAACTCCATGGACACTTTTTTAAATCATAATTTTGTTACAAAAACTTTGATTACATCATTCATGTTGAGATGGTAACATTATGTGAGAACGATGTAGCAAGACGTGCAAGTTAAAAGTGCGATTAGACATGAGAGAAAAATGATGTATGGTGGACAATAGTTTTTATTTTCTTCTTTTTTATACCAATATTAGCTCAACATAATTCAAAAGATTATGTGACTAATTTACGTACATACGTTGTCGTAATGATTTAATTACAAGTTACGTCGACTAATTGTACTTTAATTGCTACCAAAAATAGTTGACATGTTATTTGACAAGTAATAAGTTACTTAATTATAGACTGAGGAACGAACAGTCGTTGTTTTTTTAAACCAAAGTTTTTTCTAAGTATGTGTGTATTTAGGTCGACTTCCATTGTATTTTAAGTAGTAACTGAATGCATCTGAAAACTTAAGATTTTTTTATAAAGGTTTTTCCACGTTTAAACGTCAAAACCGTATGGTAAACCAGTTAATATAACTTAACTTTAAGCAACCTTTATAAATAAACTTCGTTAGCGATTAATAAGAAAGTTAGATACAAGTTGTTAAGGTAAAAAAAAACTTAACATATTATATTTCGTTATGTATTTATGAAACCAAACTTGGCCCCACCTATTTATAAATAAAGCTTAAGCCCGTTGGGTCGACGATATCATCAAAATCGCGGGAAATACCTGGATAAGGGACGCACAGAACCGGGAAGTGTGGCAGAAAAAATGGAAGGTCTATACCCAGCAGTGGGTGATTCTGGCCTGATATGCTGATGATGATTTATTTATTTTTTATTTTTGAGAAGCTCGTGGCTAAATAATAAGCGCCGCACGGGTCGATCTTTAAGATTCAGCCGTGCTTGCCGAGGTTGGCCCGTGACCCATAATTACATAACGAGCTTCCTCCGTGCCTCGGAAAGCACGTTAAGCCGTTGGTCCTGGCTGTCATTTGTAGATCTTTGACAGCCGTTACGAGTAGTCAGAAGCCAAAAGTCTGACATCCAGTCTTACCAAGGGGTATCGTGTTACCCAGTTGCTGGGTTGTGGAGGTCAGGTAGGCAGTTGCTTCACGTAAAATACTGTTACTCGGCGGGATCCGGTTAGACTGGAAGTCGACCTCAAGATAGTCTGGGAAAAGGCTAGACAGATGATGATGATTTTTAAATAAAGTACCCCATGTAATTGGTACCCAAATTTGTGTTAGAAAAGATGTAGCGAATATTAAAACATCCCAAATATCTTTAGACGATACATATCTTCATGTTCTAAACTATTTTGATCACAATGCCCAAACAATCTCAACATAAGTATTCCAAATATTTCAATTAACGTCATATCACAGTACATTCTTTACCAGTACAGTCAGAAGCAAAAGTGCTGGACGAACTTCAATTAATATTCAACGGTTGGTGACCTCGTCTAATGAAATTAGCACAACAAAGCGAGACCAACGTCGCCGAACGGATTGTTGTGCAAATATAAACATCGAATTTGATGATAACGAGTACATGACGGACAATAAATATTCTAATCTGTAGGTGGCAGCGGTTTAAATTAACTGCCGAGGTTATTGAAAGGGATTGTGGAGTGTGCGGTTTGTGTACTGCTTTTTCAGTACATTTGTAAAGCAGGTAGGTAAATAATTTATAACAATCTATAGATTCTGCCATTTTTTAGAAAACATAGAATATTAAAGTATTAATAATGGCGTGAAAGTTTATTTCTGTTTTTGTATTTCCATTATACAGTAATATTTATAGTGACTTTAATAGTACTTTATAGTGGTGTAAAACACAGCCAAAGTTAATAATAGGTTAGGACCACAAATATCTAACTACCGACCGATATTATTTCAACAAAAATATACCCAAATTATATCTTTTAATTCGGAATCATTGTCTGTACGACTGTACGGAAGGGCTGTCTCGTACGACAAAGACATTGAATACGCAAATTGGAAGGACAAACGATAGCAGAACTCGAGAAAGTTAACGTAAATTTATAAAATATGCCACTGAGCCCCCAATTCAGGAAACGTAACCGATTCTGTGTACCGATTGAATTCCAATCGCTTCTCAAGAAGACCCGAGTAATAATAACAGAACGTCTTCAATCAGCGATAAAAATAAAGTATCGTAGTAAAAATGGAATCGGATTCGAATCACGCGCAATTTTAATTCGAGTAAGTAAATTAAAATGCGGCCGGCCGCCCGGTTCGTTTGAATACAAATGTTTTAGGGGTGAACACTTTCAATTCAGGACGGGTCTCCCCTCTAAGTCATTAGAATCGGTCTGGAGCTTCAGAGTTATTTATGGCGCGATTTTTTTATTTATCGTTGAGCCTAAAGGGGTGTCGTTTGATTCGATTATACTTCGCGAAAGGCCGAATGTCCGACGCGATATTAAATTGTCTTCGGCGATATAAATCGTAGACCTTTTTATTGTGATTTAGAGACGATTCTCGTGTCATGTTAGTATAGGTTTTTTTGTTATATTTAGTACTGTAATTTTAGTGAATGGGTGGCGTATTTTTATTGTTAGATATAAAATTGAGAGTGGATTTGGGTTCGTTTGACTGTTACATTGTTGTTAAAAAGCAAAATAATCCCTTTTATTAAATTTGTAAGCGTTTTATTTGCTGGTCCTTTTAAAAAGTGGATTCTGATATTTTAGACATTGATTGCGATGAGCTTGTAAGTACGATTTTTAACATTTTAAAATACGATCGGATTTCTACTTTTTATTTAAAATAGGTATATATAACTCCTAGGTATGGATACGTCAATCGGTTTCTATCAAAATGTACAATAAATACATGATTTCGTCTCTTTTCCAATTGTCTTAAACTTGAATTTTCAGTGCTGAAACCACCATAAATGAATAACTTATGAAACACGATTGCAAAGTTACAAGCCGTCTTATTGACAACGCATTAAATATTTACATAGATTTCAAAGATCGCTTCACATTGGGGGAGCTGCCTTTACATAAGCCTATTAACTTAATAAGCAATTTAGAGAGGAATATCATGAGGTATGAGTACAAAGGGATTTAAGGTGTGTCTACCGCGAACAATTTGTAAATGGCTGGCTATTTTTACCCGACTTCCAAGAAAGGTAATGTTTTCCATACAATGGGATACCTTTTGGTCTTGTTGTGAGAATTTTAAAAGAGTTAACATAGGTTTTTTTTGCCGGTTCCCCTCCATAGGAAACGACCAACCCGAACTGTGCACCTACCTATTCTCATACATTTACTTTGTTAGAATTGTCGACATCGGCACAATAGCTTCAAAGAAAAACTTAATAGATAACTAACACATACATCAAGCCTGTAATTCCCAAAAGGGTATACCTAATAGTACATCCACATTTCGCCAGTTATGTTCAAGTCCCATGTCATAGAGGGTGAGCCTATTGCCATCAACCGGGCATAACTGATGACTCCATGGTTGCTACTGAGAAATTCCTGATGGAAACATCCAATAATTGGCCCGAGCCTGGAGTCGAACCCAGGCCCTTATGCCCAGTAGTCGCGGTTGTGAACAATAGACCAAAGTAGCAGTCAAATTTAATAGATACATTTTATATGAATTTAATAGATACTTTTTATATGCATTTAATAGATACTTTTAATATGAATTTAGTATGGTATCGCTAACCCACAATAAAAAAACCAAAACCTGCTAACTGCTATATGTTTACCCAGGTTCAACCAGAAACAACGTTAATAGAACATCAATCAGTATAAAAATCAGTAATCAAGTGAAATGCACAGTTAATTTTGGGTTTGACAACAAAACCGCGGTTGAGTTCATTACCTTTTGTTGAGCTTGATGCCTGCGTCACGTCATTTGTAGTGACGTGTCATTATGGCCGTGCTTTGTTGTCATCGATGATTGACAAATTAATATAACTAACTTTTACCCGCCAGGAACTAAAAACCACTAAATACACTGACGTACATGGACTGAGTGACTAACAGACTGAAATACTGATAGAAAGACCGACGGACAGACTGAAAGACAGATAAACAAACTAACAGACTGACAGTTGGAGTTATATTTTCTTCATTAACGTTAATACATCTGGTTTTACTCGCAAGCTGATTGCGAGTACTACGCAACTGATCTTTCCGATAAATATCATCAAAGAGGTCAGTTCTTCTAACGAACTAATACACACAGTTTTCCGTTGAATACAAGCGAATATACGACAAATATTTATGTAACACTATTGCAGCAAAACTGCTCCATATTGTTATATAATAGTTCATACAATGTATGGTGCTCTACGCTCATACGCTCTGTATGGTGTCGGACGTAAAGGATAGCACCATCCCTTATCTTCCCGTGGGTGTCGTAAGAGGCGACTAAGGGACTAGCCAGAGAATGGGCAGCAGCGTTCTTTGTGTTTTTATAACCACCGTACTGCGATCGCCAACCCGCCTGCCAAGCGTGGCGATTATGGCAAAACCCCCCAAAATGTCAATGTTGCGACACTTGGGGGAGGCCTATGTCCAGCAGTGGACGTCTTTTGGGCTGAAATGATGATGATGATGACATACAATACAATAGTACAGTATAGTTACAGCACGGATGACAACATTTGTGTCACTTGTTTAATCTAGTCTTTTTGTGGTATTTTCTTCTTTTTTGTTTTTGTATAGAGTCTTTTTCTTATTTACCGATTGATTGTAAAAGTGTGGACATTGTAGGCCTTGTAGCGACCAACAAAAAGCAACTTTCTACAAAAAGTACTACAGCGCCATCTATGACACGACGGAAGAACTAACATCAATTTCTTACATCTCACATGCAAAGTTTACATCAGAATCAGAATCAGAAATAATTTATTTGCAAAGATCGACTTAAGAGTATATAGAAAAACCCGACTACAACTGTCGGGCAGTTGCCCGCCAGACATAACACCTGTCTGGTCGGAGGATCCTCCCTTTTCTTAGGAGTATCGAGGAACTTTACACCCTGTTCCTCATACCCCTAAACTGGTGACCCCGAAATGGACGTCAGCGCAGCCTTAGAGTAACGTGACGTCATCATCATCAACATCATTTCCTCAAGCCTTCGAGCAGCGAGTCTCACAGCCAGCCAGCTTCAAACGGGTATTTCTGACCACCAGAATGCAGCGGAAGCGCATTCCTGGCCAGCACCCTCAGCCTCCTATATATATAGATTCCTAGATCCTTGGTAACTTTTTATCTCGTTCTACGTTTTGTAGGAAGCAACGACATATTGTCGGGCTTACGATGTCCTCCCATACTAAAGTACTAACACTGTAACAGAAATATTGTAAAACCAAATGATTTTAAAAGAGTAACCGTGGAGTTTCTTGCCTCGGTTCTTGTTTTTGTTCTTATTTTTGTTGACTTTTTATAAGTGCACGTGTAGGCCTATGTAAAATAAAAAAAAAATTGATTGTTTTATTGAATATTTGTTTGGTAGACGTTATCAAGACCTCAAATTCACTCTAAATTTACACAAACGAATCGAAATTCATTCGATACTAGTAATGTTACTTGATTAAATCCTTTCCCAAAATAATTGAGGTTTCCCAGAATAATTCCAATGGTCTATTAGAATACAAAATAATCGAGTTGTTCAAAGTCGGATGTTTTTTGGAGAGGTAGACATTTCTGCGAAATACAATTAGTTGAATGGTTATAATCTCTAACTTTTAGGAGTACTTACTTTAGCTTTTCGTGTTTTACACGTGGATAGAGAATTTGGTTTAAGTACAGGAAAATCTAATCTAATATATATATATGTTACCGGCCAAACCCGATTTCCGGCTAAACTAGTTTTTCCTATGCCAAACTCAATCAAAAGGACTCTGCACCCTATCTAAATGGGTTAGGTTAGGTTAGAACTGTAACCATAAACGCGCGAGCTGAGCGAGCGTAGCGAGCGATGCCACATCCAAGTTGGCCGCATTGTAAATGTTTTGTTTGGGTTAGTATATCCTGGTTTGGCCTAGGACAAACTAGTTTGGCCTGAAATCGGGTTTGGCCGGTAACATATATATATTTATATAATGTTGATGGGTATAAGGGTAGAGGAAGACCAGAGAAACGATGGATGGACTGTGTGAAGGATGATATGGCAAGAAAGGAGGTATCTCATGAGATGACAAGTAATAGAGAAGTATGGAACAATAAGACATGCTGCACCGACCCCAAATAAATTGGGATAAGGGCAAGAGAATGATGACACTTGAACGCGCTAATCTCATGAACCGTTGGTCCGATTTGAAAAATTATTTCAGTGTTAGATAGCCCATTTATCGAGGAAGGTTATATATTATCAACCAATAAGAGCGGAGCAGCAATGAAAAATGTTGCGAAAACGGGGAAAATGTCACACAGACGAAGTTGCGAGGGACAGCTAGTATAACAAGAAAATCAAATATCTTCTGTTCTGCTAAAAACAGTAGTCCATTAGTCTATGTAAGGGTAATTGCTAGTCTAAACAAAAGTTAATAGGTCTTTAAGGAATGTCTCAATAGCAGCCCGGAGTTAGGTTTTGTTGATGGCAATAGGTTCGATCCCTATTACACAGGACTTAACCATAACTGGCGAAATGTGGCTGTACTATTTATACATAAAACGCTGCGCAACCAAATTAATATTTTTGTGGAGTTCATTTGGAACAGTTATTAAAAAAAAAAACATACAAAGAAACTATGTAAATATAATAGGAATGCAAGAAATATTCACTTTATTATGTATTGGTGGATAAAACTAATCAATTGATTGAAATGGTTCCGTACTAATTTCCTTTCCATAATCTCTTAGCTATTGGCTACGGCTTTGCTCACAGCGTTAGTATAAGGAGCTTACGTCCTCCGCTTTCGTATTATAAACATCCACGGTTGCTGCCTTGAAACTTAAACAAACAAATTTAACATACTCATAATATATAAAAAACCAGCCAGGTGCGAGTCGGACTCGCGCACGAAGGGTTCCGTACCATTATTTATAAATAAAAAAAACACTTTTTTGTATCGGAGCCCCCTTAAATATTTATTTTATTCTGCTTTTAGTATTTGCTGAATAGCGGCAACAGAAACACATAATCTGTAGAAATTTCAACTGGCTAACTATCACGGTTCATGAGATACAGCCTGGTGACGGACGGACGGACAGCGAAGTCTCAGTAATAGGGTCCTGTTTGACCCTTTAGGTTTGGAACTCTAAAAATTGACAATATCTAAATGCCGAACGACTTTGATCTCCGGCCACTTAGGACTATCGGATTTTATATTAAGAAAATGCCTTGCGTGGTTAGTGTAAAGTGTGTTATTGTTTGCAGAGTTTCTGCTAGAAATTTCTAGTTATATGCGTCTAATGACTCATAAATAGTTTCTGGAATTGTTTAACTCTGGTCTTTATTCCGTGAACAGTAAAGTCGGTCGCTAATAAAACAGATTCGTAAACAAGAAACGAGCCTTCAAAAGATTGAGCGTTATTTTAATGTAATTAACAAATGAATGCATGCTGAAATAAATAGATTGAAATTTAATTTAAATTTAAGTATGCTACAGATTTGCGCATTCTATTCCCGAGAAATGGGCTATTGACGGTAGTAAGGAGTCTGCGAGCGTCACAATGTGTGCATTTGGAAAGCGTTCTAGCATCGATTTCAATACGATGTTGGCTTCACTTCCCTCGATACGGTAGTGCTTATAATATTCTACCGCAGTTTTGTTCAGGTTTCTGTGGTTTTGTATTTAAATAAGATAGTTTTGGTGTTCATTAAAATACCGTTTACCGAAATCTTTGTGTAGGTTACACATAACATCACTACTATAATCCCTGAAGAATAATGCAGAGCTGTGCATAATAATAGTACACCCATACCTATTCTTACTTTAGGTATTCATTAAAACTGAAATACTCATTTGGGTTGAAAAACACATTAAATAAATACCTATCAACCCACTCATATCTATTATTTTGTCATTTGTCGTTATAAATAACAGCATTTAAATTGCCACTTACTGATACTTAATCCACGTAATTAACAAATTATTGACCTACACCCACACAAAATTTCCTACAGCTATTTTAATTCCTAAAACCATTTGGTACTGCTTTTAAACAACAGTATCACGTGACATCAAGTCATTACTACCCGCCATAGTATAGGTGAGAAAATACCCCCTAGTTTGTTTTATTCACAATAAATAACTCCAGTGTTGCTACTATTAATAATCGGGTCGAGGTATGAAATTGTTGGTTACCCCTGCATAGCATTGGTTACCAGATAGTGCTGCCAATTTCATGGAACGCGGAATTTTGAAATACGAGAATCGATTTTCAAATTGTTGATATTCAATTGTTTGGACTACATAATAATAGTCTGGAATACCCGAAGGGTTAGAAGGACTTTATTTTTTATCTGTTTCTTATTTATAATGTGCCAGGCATTCTTTTCAAATGACCATAAAGGTTACGTCTCTACAAAACACACAATCTGCCAGTTATGTTTAAGTACAATGTTATGGGAGACGAACCTATTGCCATTCCCGGTTAGTGACATTTCACAATTCCTGATTCAGGGCTTGTTATTAACAAATTACTGAACTACAAAATTATAAATCAATTTAGCTTTTGTACATTCCAAATTAAACTAAAAGCTACTACGCCATTTCATAACTCAGTGCTGTCGCTTGAGGAAACAAGGTCACCAATAATGAAACAATATAACGCGCAATCAGTACAAAATATGTAGGAGCGGGCACATGCCCTCAAAAATAAATGCGTTAAGTAAATTATCTCAGGGCTTATAATTCGGCTCGCTCTCAACAAAGGTAGGACTGTATTTCAAAGTGGTAACACTGATATTAAACTAGCCTAGTATTAGCAGAAGAATATTTTAAATAAAATTACGGTGAAATAAGGTAAGATTGGTATATTTATGTGAGTGTTTCTGTGATGGCACGGTAATGATAAAGTTAATCCCAAAGCATTACTGTAAGCGTGCACTATCCCACTGCTGCCCAGGGGATTCTAACCCTGACTTCCAGTTCCTCATCCAGGGCTAATATGAACAAAGCGGGTCGAGATTTTGTCAAGCTCGACCCATAAATAAAAATAAAAAAAAAACATTTTTCTTTGTTTACATTTCTAAGCAATAAAAATACCTTACCAGAACACTGAGCAAATATTTTTAACACAGAGTTTGGAAGTCACTCCTGTACCATAGATTCTAGTCAAGGAATCGATTTCCTAAAATGTTTTTTTTTTTAATACTAACTAGACTTGAGTTTGGCCGCAAGTCGCCTGATGTGAAGCGATTATACGGCCTAAGGTGGATGACGCCTGCCTAGAAGAAACCGAGTCACTCGAACTTTGAAGAAATAACTTTAAATCGAATTCAAAACCACTGAACATCGTTCTAAAATGCAGGTCTTCAAAACTTCGTCTCTAAAATAGCTCGCAGAATAAAAAAAAGGTGTCAGCACACCTCTTCGATAATGAGGTGAGATACGATTCACGCTCCAACGGTTTTCTTTAGATCCTCGTTATATTCCTTAGTACGCGAACAATTTTAAGGGCATATCTTTCTTATATCCGTTGCGCTGCAATGATTCGCCGGTTTATTTATGGAATGCATGTGGGGAGTTTTCGTATCGATCTGTCTGGATGTCTATGCTCATTCCGTTCCTAACATCCTCTTAGTCTGTACTTAGTAACTTCGGGCTTAAAATTCAGGTTTTTTTTACCGATTTACGTGCTTTTTTAATTGGCAAATATATTTTCAGAGAACAAATGGTAAGAAAGGTCGTAGGTAAATAATTTCAAAGCGTTCTTTATTTCTATAGGTTTTTTTACAGGACATGACATAAGCTTTTTGATAGCTAATGTCAGTTCAAGAAGGCGCTGATTGTCAAGATAAAATGTCAAACTTGCTATTGTTTTTTTAGATTTTGAATTCCCCCGCCCCTGCACAGAAAACTTGGCTGAACTGCACCATTGTCTTTAACGCTGGCAGAATATAATTTTATCTAAAGCCATTAAAAGAAGCTAAAATACATACGCCCTACATAATAGTTTATGTCTTTCATATGTATTTTTCCATACAAAGCTTTAGAAACTGTTCAATATACTCTTGGCATGTATACATAATGTAAGAAATTCTACATAGCCGTCGTAAGAACGAAGTATTTCCTGAACATCAATCTTTCACGTCGAGCGGCCAGCAGCGTTGGAAAAATACTTATTATCGTTATTAGGCGGGGTACACACGAGATTGAGGAGTCGAGATATAGGTTATTGTTTTTATGATGTTTAGTAAATTTCGCCTAGTAAAAAGCGGATAGTCGAAGGCATATATACCTACCTTTGTTTTAAACACTGTTTTAAGCTTTCACGATTTATAACTAAACTTACACTGACACTAAATGGATATCTTCCGTGATTATTATTTATATTATGAGAATTGTGAGCTCCCAATCTAATATTACTAATATTTATATCCATCATTATTATCATCATTTCAGCCCAAAAGACGTCCACTACTGGACATAGGCCTCCCCCAAGTGTCGCCACATTGACGTTTTGAAGGGTTTTGCCATAATCGCCACGCTTGGCAGGCAGGTTGGCGATCGTAGTACGGTTGTTACTAAAGCACAGAGAACGCTGCTGCCCATTCTCTGGCAAATCCCTTAGTCGCCTCTTACGACACCCACGGGATGATATGGGATGGTGCTATTCTTTACGTCCGATACCATACAGAGCTTTATTTTGTATTTATATCCAAACTAATATTTTTACTAATTTTTACTAATAAATAAAGCTGAAGAGTTTGTTTGTTTGCTTGAACGCGCTATACTCAGGTACTTCTGGTCCGATTTAAAAGAATCTTTCAGTGTTAGATAGCCTATGCTATAGGCTATTTATGAAGCACTTTTATCATGTAACATCATTCCATTCTGTATCTGGGAAAGGGCGTTGTTAGCTGCGCTACAGTTTATACTTTTGCAGCTACCATCGTTTCACTTGTTTTATTTAATCCTGTTTTTGTTCCAAAATAAACTTTTTATTATTATTTTTAAGTATTAATATTATCACGCTACGACCAATAGGAGCGAAGCAGCAATGAAAAATGTTGCGAAAACGGCGAAAATGTGACGCAGACGAAATTGCGCGGGACAGCTAGTAAATAATAACCACGGAAGATATGCCGTAAGTGTGACAGTTTAAATTAACCTTAATTTAATTATTACTTCATAATACGTGTACTATGCAATTCTGGTATGATTTTGTTTTATTTCTGATTGCCAGTCACCGGGAGAAAACTTTACACAATAATCCTAATTTTTTGTCCTTACGAATAAGACGCTTGACAATTGTTTACTTTTAACATTGATTGTAATTTTTTTGGAGAAATAATAGCACATTTGTATGTAAAAAGTCATTTATAAATAATTATTACGTTTTTTTCACACCGCAAGCTAAAACAGAACTTGTTCCTAGGAAAATTTACTGTACGTATAATCCTTAAAGTGCTTAAACTTTTTGTTACACGACTGTATGCGAATGCAAGGTAAAAATACGAATTGGAAATAAATATTGACGTAGATTTCATTTGTTTCATCCGGATTGAGAGCCGCCTTCTCGATCAAATCACGTCGAGGATGCGCTGCGGGGGTTTTAGTACGTTAGTTATTCAGTATGGCAGTTACTTGGATCGAACGTATATCGGCAATGTTTGTTGTTTCTAAAAAAAATCATAGTGTTTAGGGGATTTCCAGACCAGTAAATTTTCTCTTAACAAAATAAGAATTTTCTTCGATAAAATTATCAAAATTCTATGCAGTTTCAAAACTTCAGCGATTTTAAAGAATTTGGAAAATCCGGATACGTTTCCTAACACATTATTCACATACATTTGAATACATATATTGTAAAACACAGACATCGCAACGTAGCGTTAGCTACGCCGTAGATTTATGTGCTACAGCGTAGCAGCTCTCAAGAAACATAGCGTCTACGCCAATTGCCGCATAGACTTACGAGGGTTAATTTTTTAAATCTCAACGCAGTTAAGAGGGAAAACGACTCATTTAAAACCTTTTTCATAGACCGTAGAAACAATTAGAGGAGCCAAGAAGCACTTGGTATTTCGAGAGTGAAAAACGGGATTCCACCGCGGCCATTTTGGGGCAAACGTAACGGTCGTGTTCGCGATAAAAGCAATTTAAATTAGGACATAAAACACGTCAAGGGATTGTCAACGAAGAATGGAGTGAACAGAGCCTGGGACAATTCATTTAAGACATTTTAAGTCGGCATTTTGGAATATAAAAGGAAAGTTAGGAAAGATTTTGGTATGAAAAGAATCGTTGGAATCACGATTTTTTTCCTCTTTTCTGTCTCATAATTGTGGGAAGGGTAATTTAACTTGAATACATAAATTATGCGACAGCGTTGGTACACTTTGAATGGAAGTCGGTGGGCATTATATCCTTTGACGAAACTAATAAGATATTGCCTTTGTGCTGGATACCTGTTATACCGCATAACAGTTATTACTAATAGGCTTATATGTGTTACGTAATCCTCATCATAAATCATCATCATCATTCTCTTGCCCTAATCCCAATTTATTTGGGGTCGGCGCAGCATGTCTTCTTCTTCCATACTTCTCTATTACTTGTCATCTCATGAGATACCTCCTTTCTTGCCATATCATCCTTCACACAGTCCATCCATCATTTCTATGGTCTTCCTCTACCCTTATACCCATCCAAATTCATACTCAAAACTTTCCTCACGACATTTTCCTCATTTATCCTCATCATACATCTGCCCTTATAATAATTTGTTTAAGGACAGTTGGCATTTCTTCGTCGACCCGGTAATCAAACCAAGGAGCTTCTCAGAAATCGCACTTGCAACCACTCGAACAACAAGGCAGTCAAAAGTATAACAAATATTATTTTCACTAACACGAGAAAAAGGTACGCCTTTTCTTTTTTACGGATGGGAAATCATCAAATGACCCCTCCCGCTTTCAGCGGAGCGGAAGGGAGTGTCAGACTTGTACTGACTAAAACCCATCCATGTTCCTTCTT
Source organism: Cerastis rubricosa (assembly GCA_949152445.1). NCBI lineage: Eukaryota > Metazoa > Arthropoda > Insecta > Lepidoptera > Noctuidae > Cerastis > Cerastis rubricosa. Next base: position 5,711,675 of record OX424542.1, on the reverse strand, counting down.
AGCCCTTTGTGTTCCAGGGCCACGGTATCTGTTTCGAGCAGTCCCGCAGCCAACAGTCTAATTTACCACTCAAACAGTGTTCACATTAAAATTCACAACACCCAATCATCTGATTAAAAAGCAACTCTTAAAAAATCATAAAATTATCCTCCGAGTCGGCCTGATGGATTCACCGACTGATTAAAACTTAACGATTGATGAGGCCCGGAATTAATTACACGCTTTCAGAGTTCAGTGAAAAACTTTGCGAGTCAACGTTTAAACTTAACGTTGATTTTACTCACAAGTTACTGCTTTTATTGGGGAAACACGGAAGATCTGTTGACAGCCAATAAGGGTAAATGTTGTTTTAAAACAACTGATTAAAAATGTGGCATACAGAAGAATTTTCACAGCCTTACGTGGAGGGGTCCACGTAAGGCTGTGAAAATTCTAATTCAAATAAGACCTGTATTAGTTTCAACGGGATTATTTAATTTTATGACGGCACGGTTGGCGTAGTGGTTGACCGATCGACCGCTGCGCTGCGTGTCGCGGGTTCTATTCCCGCATGGAACAAATAATTGTATGGCCTACAGATAGTTATTCCGGGTCTGGCTGTTTGTGTGTCTTAATTTAAATGTTTGTAAATGCACCCACGATACAGGAGAAATTCCTAGTGTGGGGCAAAGTTATAAAAAAGAACAATGACTGACTGACCAGCATCATTTTGAGTTGCCAATAACAGCCTAATTTCATTAACTTACTACTAAAACCACGATTCTGTTTAATAGACAATCACAATTCACTTGATAATTTTGAATCTTGGTCCTGGAAACATTTCTTTGAAAAGTCTATATGTATACCAATCTTTATAATGACTACCTTCCCACTTTGACCACATCAATAAATAGAAGCGCAGCAAAATATCCCAAGACGTTACGGACGTTATTATTTGCTGTAAGGGCTCCACACAGCAAATAATAACGCCCCACTAAGATTGACTTTCACAGAAACCCGCACAAACTAACCACCATGTACATTATGTAGGCAAATTTATTCGCCACTCTCAGCGGCCGTGTGTCTTCTGCCTAAATAAATGCTAATGAGCGACAGCCCATAATGAATAAACGTTTGATCGAGAATTTGCTATTCCAGTCGCACTTTGACCGCTTCGCAAGATGATACAGAAAACCCAATACCGACCATTCCAACCGATCATTTGGCTGGCTTTTCTAGAAGATCTCTTTGTTTAAGCCTTATACGAAGAGACCTTAGACTCTAAACTCTATAGTTGGCCCCACTTCTATCTTGCTGACTTTTAATGCCATCTTGCTTTTTTTTACTGATGGGAAATCATCAAATGACCCCCTCCTGTGGAGCGGAAGTGCGTGTACTGACTAAAACCCATCCATGTTTTCTTAGCCATTTGTGTTCCAAGGCCACGGTATCTCTTTCGAACAGTCCCGCAGCCCTGGCAGGCATCGGCCCTTCCGATTTGCTGACATCTCCTTGAGGAGCGCGTGGAACACAAACGCCCCGTCAACACGGCCTATCATCATAAGACGGACGGACGGTGAGCTAGCCCATTACTCACCGTCCACTATGCCATCTGCCTAATCTTTTCCCAACTATGTTTAGATCGGCTTCCAATCTAACCGGATACCAGTAATTTATTTACATGGAGTGACTGCTTATGTGACCTCCATAGCCCAATGATTGTGCCACACGATTTTCCTTGGCAAGTCTGTTTGTCAAAGTTCTACAAATAACATACGGGGCCGATGGCTAAGCATGCTTTATGAAGAACGGAGGGGAGGACCCCATGTTGACGATCGATAGGCAGGGTGTTACTATTTAGCTAAGTCTAGTAAACTCTAAGTTTCAAAATAAACCTTCGGTACTTTCCTATATCATGTTCTGAACTTAAACGAAATTAAACCAAAGAACTTGAGGGTTGTTTTAAAGAAAACTGTTGATCGTAATACGAAACGAGTTCGGAATTGAAAAAACAAGAGTTTCCGTTACTTTTCCGTGCGTCTTGTTTTTTGTTTGCTTTCGAAACTTGATAGCGGTATTTTGGGAAAGAAATAAATTGGGATTTTTTCGAGGTGTACGTAAACATGTGCCATTGCTGTTATATGACTTTTTAACTGTTTTCCTTCATTTTGAAATGAGCATGAGGTCTAAGTAAGCAGCGTTCTCTGTGCTTTTGTAACAACCGTACTGCGATCGCCAACCCGCCTGCCAAGCGTGGCGATTATGGCAAAACCCCCCTTATGTCAATGTGGCGTTGGGGGCGGCCTATGTTTAGCAGTGGACGTCTTTCGGCTGAAATGATGATGATGATGACGAGGTCTAAGGCTCGTTTTCTAGGTCGCGAACAAAATTTTTGGGTTTTTTCCATTAGGAATTCGTTAGAAAGCTTTGTGCACGGTTACTGGCTCACCCTTCATTATATGGTGCTTGAACATTTTCGGTGAAAACCGGCGTAATGCAGTTTTGTAGTCTGCTTTTATGTAATTACTAGTTGACGCGCAACTTCGTCTGCGTCATATTTTCCCCGTTTTCGCAACATTTTTCATTGCTGCTCCACTCCTATTGGCCGTAGCGTGATGATATATAGCCTATAGCCTTCCTCGACACATGGGCTATCTAACACTGAAAAAAAAATTGTAAAAAATAAAAACGTCCAAAGGCCACTTTTTCTTTAAAACTCCGCCCAATCCATCGCATCGAAGTAGATAACCGATCGCATTCAATAAAAAAAATATATTTAAATCGCAAAAGCACTTGCACAGATACCATATTCGAAGAAGTATCGAACAAGAACGAACCAAGCTTTTATATACATTAAAACTTCCCGGAGAAACTCCTTGGAGGCTCTTTTATACTGAGAATAAAGAAAAAAATCTTGAATAAAGTAGGCACGCGAACTAACCGATAACAGGGCCTCAACGTGTAATACCGAGGATTTTCCTTCTGAGAATTCCGCAGTACATTGCGTGTTTTCTACAGTATTGGACTATTCAGATCGAAGTGGAACGGCAATGTTTGGGTCTAACGCGATAACTTTGAAGTGAAGTATTGTGTACGTGTAAGAGGAAATGATATGAAGATAAAGAACAGATTCAGAGGTTTAACGATTGAATATTTTATTTTGGGAATCGGTGTTTTTGGAGATAAGAATTTTAAGATCAAATATAATCTATGTAGTTTATTTGTTGAGGACCAAATCAACCATTAAATTTTTTGTTTTAGCACAGATTCACGTAATCTGCCTTTAATGTTCCCACTGCTGGTCTGCTCTTTGTGATGGAAGTGCAGGGCCGTAATCCAGCATGTGGACATAGTGCGGGTGGATGTCACACGCATTTGAGCATTTCTGATCACATTTTCCTTTACCATATAGAGAGCCGTGTTCGTAAAATAAACAAAACAATGCTAAGTAAGATCTCAATCTGTCCACGCCTGTACATTAGAGGATACCTAGTTTTTAAATTCGCTCGCATTAAATATACCTTAGGTCTCCTATTTAAACTTAAAAACTACCACAAATTAAAACCGACTTAACTTACAATTCTACTAATGAAAAACACCACTCAAGGAGTCACTCTAAAGAGTAATTGAAGCCAAAAACTTTAACCGTTCGTCCTCCAGTGAAATAATTACTAGTTATGTATAAACTTGCCTACAATTGCCCCTCAAACTTCTGAATTAAGTGCCCCATGTATTTATTTTAATAAAGAACGTAGCGCCTTGAAAGAATTTCGAAGGAAATTTGGAGTAATTGACTGTAACAGGGTCAAATGATTCTTTATAATGGATTTTCAGGCTAACGCTCCGGTTTTTACGATGAAATCTGATTATTCAGACACCTTTTAATTTGAGAGTGTTTATGAAGTGGGTCGGTATCTGCAGTTGGGCGAGTTTTATTCTTAAAGGTTGGAGAATTATTTTAATTGATGAACGTCCTCTTTTGCTTTATTTTTTATCGAATTTTAGTGAAAGTGAGTTTAGTCAGGTGTGAATGACTTTTATATGAACTACTTTTAGTTGTTAATTTTCAGAAAAAAAAATAAAAGCCCCACTAATTTTGATCGCAAGTTCAATTCTTTGAAGTTGTTAATTGTTGATATTCAAACGTGCCGATAAATGATTTACTTGGCGTTCATATTATAATTTTAGTTTGCGCTCAAAAATTTCTTTACAAATAAGTAGAACCTATGCTCAAATATTATTATGTTACTTTCCTATGTTATCTACTGTGTGCACATAATAGTAAAATAAATAAATAAATGCATGTTTTTTTTGCTGAAATACCAATAAGCTCTTTGCTGTCTGTAATCTTTCTGTGTTTATAATTTTTGTTCATAATATTTTTTTGAATATACACCTACTATTGTTTGTCTCACAATAGTAGGTGGTAGGTGGCTCAGGCTTTCACCGCAAAAGGCGGCCCTTACACCTAACAATACTAATCATATCTTAAGTACAAACACTAAAATCACTAACAAATAAGTAAATAAGTACACAACACATTAGATATTAAATACAAACTAAATGTAAGGGATAAATAAAGCTAAATAAATAAAAAAATTGTTTGTCTCTGCATCACCCAAAGGTTGACTGGTAGAAAATGCTTAAGGCATTAAGTCTGCCTCTGTATTTTCTGCTTGAAGTGTTAAATAAATAAGTCTGTTCTTGTTTCCAACAATTTCCAGCAGACCTATTTTTTTTATTTTTATTTAGCTATACAATCCCACAACCACACAAAGGCCTTCCTGGACACCGGTCTTTGACAGATCTTTCAAAATCTGGTGGTACTGGACTATTCCCGTCGGCAAACCAAAGATATGCTAATAAAAGCCACACCTCCTAATAAATGATTCACTCAGCGTCTCAAAAATACAGCATGTTTCCAACTTCCCACACGGGGGACGTGGGGCGACAATCCTGCACATAATGAGACTTAGACGAAGGGTTCCGCACAACTATCCGATTTAATTAAACTACGAAACGCGAACAACGCGCAGATTTTGAAGTTTGCTCCACTTTCAACCGATCTCAGAATAGGTGAGGATTTTGGTATTGCTCGTGTGTGGTGGGTTTTTGGTTTTTTTTCTGTGTGTGTGGTTCTTGTCTGAAAATGTATTTGTCATGAACATAAGACTTTCAACGTTCAAAGCTTGTAAGCAAGAAAAAGTCTTATCCAATTTGTTCGTCATTTCAAAATGGAAACAATGAGAAATTATTAAAATACAATATATTTACGCACAAACTGCTTATTTATTTCCATTATTGATGTAGGAAAGAAAGAAAGAAAAAATTTTTATTTGGCACATGCCACAAGTACACAAAATAAAAAACTTACAAATATAACGAAACAGTATATATATATATAACAAGATATAATTGTGTCTCACGGCTGCGCCAAATAGGCTCAGCTCAGCAAATTGCGGAGTAGTAGTTTGTTTTCCTTTAACTCCATTAGCATCAAAGTGTCTATAAAACAAACCCATCGTGATTACCCAACACAAACGACTCCAAAAATAAGAAACCAATACTAATTCACCTCTCACAATCCCTGCTAAGACATTTATACGAGCAGGGATCGCGAACCGGGCAAAAGCGGAACGCGACAGATTCCCGGAATAACGGGAAATTCCTCCTGTATTTATGGTTACATTTAAAATTGGTCGTGTTTCAACCACGGCGTACGGACCCCTGAAGTCCTGATACATTTATCTTAATAAAGTTATTGTAAATCTTAGCTATGGTTGTTTGTTTTAGTGGACAAATAAGGAATTGTTGTCGTTGGTTAATTTTAGGAGGGCGAGAAATGTTCTGGTGTTTACTTTGAGAAAGTCAGCAAAAATGGATAGTAATACAGTAAGATGCTAAGAATTTTCTTCAATGGAAATCGTATTTACTACATTATTCCATTTTATGAACATTTACCACTCTGACAATGCGTTATTTCTAATTTAATTACGTATTGCGTTTTACATCAATTAAAAAAAACATAAGATTTTGGTGTTGCTGTCACTTTGATCTGATGTTTGAATGCTTGTTTCTATCTCATTGCTGGATTTTCGCAAAAATTTAGGTGTTTCTTTAAACCGTCAAATATGATTCTAATATAAAAAGTTTAAAAGCCAGCTAAAGATAAGCAAGTTAGCCTTTTACCTAAGAAAATAAGTTAACAAGCAAACTCAAAGTTAATATTCATAAAAGTCGATTGAGCCAGACTTCAGCTTTTCTTAAGCTAAGGTTAAAACTTGCAAAGCTTCCTTCTTTTACGAAGAAAACCTAACAGAACCTCTTGCCTACATATCGGCAATATCAAAACTAATATCTCCTTGTAGGCACCAAAATCATGACTAAACGTTACAAGGTAATATATTCTTCATATTAGTCTTGAGACGTCTACAGCTGAAAGCCCTGAAAACAGGCGAGGCATCATAAAAGGCAATACATTTCGTTTTGCTAAATTGAACACTTACTTTGATTGGCTAGTCTATTGTATCATTAATGTAATTACTATTAAATAAATAAAAACATTAACTTTTTGAGACATCATTTCTCAGTAATTTTATTAAGTACCTATCCCCTAACCCATTTGTGATGTTTTTCAGGAGGAGCTAAATAAGGTAAATGACAACAGCAGATCTTCGGTTTAAGCTGCGCTTGCTTAGGTTCGTCCGTGGATGGGTGACCACCCACTACATGATACCAAGTAGCCTTCGAGCCTCAGAAAGCTCGCTAAGCCGTTGGTGCCGGCTGTCATTTGTAGATTTTTGACAATCGTTACAGGTAGTCAGTGGCCCAAAAGTCTGACAAACAGTCTTACCAAAGGCTATCGTCTTACCCAGTACTAACTGGGTTGTGGAGGTCAAATAGGCAGTCAGTACATGTAAAATACTGGTATTTAGCTGCACGCCGTTAGACTGGAAGCCGACCCCAACAGTTGGGACAGGCTAGGCAGATAATGATGATTGTCAGAAAGGTTTGGTGTGTAGTACTCGCAACTTGCCTGCATGTATGAACCTTGTCGAAGTGAAAACGGTGTGTAAGGATTGGTAGCGGTTGACGTTCAGCAGTTTCTACTTTAATCATAATGATATTAGTGTTTTATGGACACAGCGCCACAATACTGTACAAAATCAGTTTAATTAGGTTTATATAAATTTTGCAGATGCAATTGAAACTTAGCTAACTTACTTAACGAACTGAGTATTTAATTTCCAATTGAAATCTTACTTGCTTAGTGAATTTAGCATTTAATTTCAATTGAAACTTAGCTAAGTTTTTACTTAGCGTTTGATTTTACCTATAGTTCTCATGTAGCGTTCTAATTATAAACTGCAATAATTGTATCGCAGTTTATAATTAGAACGCTACATGATGGTTCTGCTTTTTTTGGTAAGCAGACTTGTGAGATGCTGTTATTGAACAGCATCTCACAAGTCTGCTTACCAAAAAAAAAACAGAACCTTTGTGGTCATCTATCATGTAATGTCCTTTTAAGTACTTGTGTGTGCGTAAAAAAAAGACTACTGCACCTGCTATTTATATGAGACTCCTGATGTAAAATTAACACAACAAAAAAAGTAGACCATGTTTTAATTCAAGTTTTAAAAGACATTAGAAGCATAACGAGTTCTGTTCAAACAAAAGCATAGTGACGTCACAGAACAAAAGGTCCATACAAACTTAAAAGTATATACGAATCAAGATCTTCCCTCCATTCTGTGAATTAGTTTACCTTTCATTTGCGAAGCGCCCACGGCGTCCAAATAAAAACAGCGGTGGTTGCTTTTGCAAATTAAATCTATAATCTTTATGGAGATTTTAAAATATGTAGGGTTGAGAGGGTTGAAAACGAAATTATTAGGGTGATTGCGAATAGGCTGTTTGGGTTTGAATTTTTTCAATAATGATGAGGAAATTCTTTATCCGAGACTTTTTGATGTGAAAAGAATGTAAGACATTTATTTGCAAAACATTTCGGGCAGATATAATCATCATCAAATTCGTAAGAATGTACTTGATTTTGGAACATGATGGCTCTAACCACATCCACAATGTATCCAGCAACAACATGAGGTTTTTCTCAAATTTTAAATTTTAGATACTCTTGAGTAATTAACATATAAAACTACAACTATACTACTCTACTGTGTGGGTACTGTACTGGTATGCAGCTGCATCCGGATAGACAGGAAGCCGACCCCAACTTGGTTGAGAAAAGGCTAGACAAATGATGATGAAAACTCTCGAGTAACAGAAAAATAAATCATTGTCCGAAAACCATCAGTCAATAAACCAAACCTCGCTAAAATATCGACGATTCCATTGTAATAAATGGAAAAGTCAACTACGTAATTCCTTCACCGCCTTTTAAGACAGCCACAAAAGAAAATGGCCGACCGTTAGCAACTAGTGCACACTGCACAAAACGTTATCTTTCATTACATAGCACTTTTTACACAGAACGAGATCGACGAACGAAATATTACAGCAGTTATTCAACTCAATAAAAGTTATCTCTGGTTACAGAGTAATAGTCTTATCTATGTGATATATGTCCGGGGTGTACCTATGAGTGGGGAAGTCCGGAGTTCATGGCAAGCCAATTTGTCAGTAGGTTAACGCGATAACACCGTATTATGGTTATTCTGTGCCTAGTTTTAGGATTACGGTGAAATATTGTGGCTTGTGGTGAGGATTAATATTATCCGTAAGATTTGGTTGAGGTTTACACGTTAATTTCGTTTTTATACCTACATAAACTCACGCCTTTTTTCATGGGGCTCAGCAGATAGTACAGAACGCCAACTGTTACGATCCTTCCATAAGTACTCCTTTTTAACACCCGACCAAAAAAATGGATGTCATAAGTTTGTCGTGTGTATCTGTGTGTCTATCTGTGGCATCGTAGCTCCGAAACGGATGGACCGATTTTGATAAAATTGGTTTCGTTTGAAAGGTGTTTTAATCGAGAGTGTTCTTAGCTATGTTTCGAGAAAATCTGCTCAGTTGTTTGAAGATCATCACCTCTTTGAAGAAGGGATATAGAGGTCAAGGCTATGAAAAAATAATATCAGTTTAAAAAATATGAAATAAAAATAAAATTTTAAAAATCCTGTACAAAAAAAACCTTAATATATTTTTTTACAAAAAAGTTTCATGATAAAACAGTAATTGGTAGGCCGTAGGCAGCCGTAGTAGTAAAAGATTGCAGTTACAAATTAAATTAGTACATACTACAAAAAAACCCCCGACACAAAAAACCTCTAAAAAGCCAAAAATAAAATAATCCAAGTGTCGCAGCGTCGGGGGTCCGCTTTGTTCTGTGCTTGTACTTAGCGGTCCCCCGACGCTACGACGCTTGGATTATTTTATTTTTGGCTTTTTAGAGGTTTTTTGTGTCGGGGGTTTTTTAAATTTTTAATTTAATTTTTTTTCATGCTTTTTAAACTTATTTTATTTTTTCTTAGCCTTGACTGTCCTACTCCTGGTTAACGAAACCAAAGAAAGATATAAATTTAAAAAAATGTAAATTTTGGGGGGAGGGGGGTGCACCCCCCCTCAGCAATGCCCATGGTGACAAGCGACAACATTTCAAATAGACTACTTATGAAAATTGGTTATATCCCTACATCAACTAGAAAAGAGGTGATGATCTTCAAACGGCAGAGCAGATTTTCTCGAAACATAGCTAAGAACACTCTCGATTAAAATACCTTTCAAACGACACCACTTTTATCAAAATCGGTTCGTCCGTTTAGGAGCTACGATGCCACAGACAGACACACAGATACACAGATACACCGATACACAGATACACACGTCAAACTTATAACACCCCTCTTTTTTGGTCGGGGGTTAAAAATGGTCTGTAGCACAGCAAAACTTAACAAACAAAATAAAAGCTAATAACGTCAATATTGAACCACTCATAACTACGAGGTCTTTAAAAAAACGAATAAAAGAGAACACAAAACCTCAACACGCTTTATGAAAGTGGAATACAAAAAGAGGAATAAGAACTCAAATCATGGCGACGAAAAAAAAACACTGCAAGGGCGAACGCACGTTTACTATAGTCCTTTCATAATTATTTTACCTCTCGACAGTTGCAGTCCAAATAAAAACTTTATCACAACGACTACAGAGATCACTATAATTTCGTCAGACTTGTCAGTGATAGCACGCTGAAAACAACCTTATAGCTACAAACTTAAGCATCATTGTGATTTTGCCAGTACTGTCAAGTCAGAAGCAAAATATGAAACGACTATAGGAGCCAAGTCAAGTCGGGAGTTTCGTTTCAATTACGACAAGTCGACTTAGCAGGATAAATTCAAATGGCGAACTCGCCCCGAGATGTACTCATTTACGTAAGCCGCTTTTTCTTTCTCTAATGTAAACCGATTGGCTACGATCTGAGGACAATTGGTTGCCAGTGTGCGTGGAAACTATGATAGCAGTCCATTGTCTATGACACTGATACTCTGTCATTGAAACGAACCTGAAAAGAGTCTGCCCACTATACACCGTACCATACCATAACCGTGCTATGAACGTATCAGGCACAGAAAAAAAGATGTCATGGTCTATGCCCACTAGAACGTATCAACACTGTATCTTACACGTTTTTAACAGTCATCAAACGCGATTAAACCCTATCTTCTATGAATTGAAACGTACGAGTCTATGCGTTCCGTCACCGTCACGTGCCATGCACAAAGTCTAACATCCAGTCTTACCAAGGGGTATACTAACGCCCAGTTACTTGGTTGTGGAGGTCAGATTAGCTGTTGTTTCATGTAAAATACTGGTACTCAACTGCATCCGGTTAGACTGGAAGCCGACCCCAAGATGGTTTGGGAAAAGGCTAGGTAGATGATGATGATGATGTTCCCGTAATTATAGCCAAGGACGGTTCACCTTAATATCAGAAATGTGAACGTTATTCCGTTAATTAATACCTTTAAATTAATTTTCCAGCAACCGCTGCCGAGGTCATTCGATAGATCAGATAGCAGAATTTCAATTCATAGTGAAAACGGTGGTGTTTCTAGATAAATATGGCTTCGGTATTTATTTATGAATTTACTCTGATGTCGTTACCTCCTAGTTTATTTAGTTTTAAACAAATGCAGTTAAGTAATTAATAATCTCTTTGAAATTGTGTAAATTAATATTTACACAATTTCAAAGAGATTAAGGATACTATAGAGGCTTTCAGAAGAAATGTCATCATCAGCCTACAACTCTCAACTACTAGACATAGGGCCTTTTCAATCGCACACCACGTAACTCGATTCCCAGCAATTCTCATCCAGTTGCTACCAGCGCCAGCGACCCTGCGAAGATCCTCGCTCCACGGAGTCTGAGGACGTCCTACCTTACGCTTTCAGATGACATTTGATCTCATTAAATAGCAAATTGAAATTATTGCCAAGTTACACTTTTACCGGTACAAACTATTTCAATAATTGCAAGTAGATTACGATATTGTTCGCTTTGTCCCGTCTCGTTTCGTAATTATATTTTAGATGTGATTGCATAATTCCTCTAATTATTATATATGGTTTAACATTCCCCCCACCTACAGCAAAAACACAAGGTGCCGAATTCATAGTCAGTACTAAAATAACACAGCTACACTAGTTCGCACAATATTTTTATCCATTCCAAAAATAACCAATACAAAGTTATTTCCCAGTAATAACCGCTATTTCAAAGCATGGCCACAAAAACTTGGTTATGGCTGGAACTGTAGCCACAGTTCCGTTGTTTTTGATATCAACACCAATATTTACTTGAAGCAATCTATCAATGTCAATAATGCTGTAATTGGGTCGAACGAAGTGGGTCAGTAAATCGTGAAAAATGTAAAACAGAGTTTTTATGATGTAATGCAAGACTTATATCACTGTTGTTAGGTAGATGAATTATTTGAGTATGGTAAACTATATTTTTAGGGTTCCACCCTTATAGGATCACTTTGTTGTCCGTCCGTCTGTACGTCTGTCTGTCTGCCTTTCAAGACCCTTTTTCTTAGGAACGCGTGGAGGTATCAAGCTGGAATTTATATCAAATACTCAATGCTCAAGGCTACTGTCCCTTGGAGCTGCGGAAAAATCAAACTTCTAAACCAACGCAATTAAAAGATACAGCCGTTTATGCCGCTTTCGAAAATTTTCGACACTTGTAAGGGAATAAAAACCAACACTAAATTTCAAGATTCTGAGTTCACGTGAAGTACCTCACGTGAACTCAGAATCTTGAAATTTAGTAAGAACGAATGTCTTATAGCACAGATAAAGGAAAAAATGCGAAAACCGTAAATTTTTATTTACATCATTTAGTAAAAATATTTTTAATAATTTTTGTACGAAACCCTCGGTGCGCGAGTTCGACTCGCACTTGGCCGGATTTTTCTTTAATTAAAACTACGAAAGTCAGATGGGTATATATTCTGAATGATTGTGATTACAAGATGCTATTTGACATTGTCATATGATTATTATTGTTAGCGATTTAGTAAAAAACTGTGAGCTGAGAATGTTTTGCTGAATAAATAAATAAATCTATGAGTATTGTTGTGTCTTTTACTTAGTTGTTAATGTTTATAAGAGTTATATTAAAACCAGAGCTAAAATAACTAGTAACATGATGGATTTAAGAACTTTCAGAACTCTTGGCTAGTATGCTACATGGATGTTTTGGTGATTGCATGATGTTGAAGAGGAGGGGTAAGCGGCGCCTTAAGTATACATTTGTGAAAGTATTTTTTTAAATAAACTTGTACTGACAAAAAAAACAAGAGAAACTTCATGTAAATGCGGCGACACACACAGCGAAGCTCTAGAGTCCCAGTATAACATGGCCTCAATTTATACAACAAGATTTTTTAGTCAACGCCCAAATTTTTTCTAGGCATTATGTATCATTCACTAACTCCATTTTTGAAAAAAAATCGATATGTGAAATTTTCATATTTTCATATGAAATCGTTTTCTCGAAAAAATTATCCGCTCTGCCTGGTCACTAAGTTAAACGTCAAAAATACTACACTTGCCGCGCAAACATTCAATGGGGCGGGGGCGGCCAGCCCGCGTAGTTACCCAGCGTGTACCTACGCACGGCGCGGCGGTGTCCATGATATCTCAATATTTTTGTATTGAGTGATACTAAAAGAAAAAACACGTATTCAATGGTTTTCGCCAAAGATTAAAATGTCTAAATTTGGACGGTGACTAAAAAATCATGCTGTATAGATATCCAATACAATGAGAAATCCACGTGTTTATTTTCTATCTTCATTTGTCGCCATGCCTACACCTTTAAGCGTGTAGGTACGTCGCAATAAGTTGTTTGTTGTAATAAGCATGTTACTATTATAATAATCTTTGTCTAACCATTAGTAACATAAAACAAGTGATATATTTACTTAAAAGCAACATGATAAGCCTGAAAACCCAGAAAATGTCAGTAGAATAAATCTAATCTTAAGCCTTATAAGTCTTCACCGAGGTTAGTGCTAATTCCGGGACTTAGTGGACTAAAACGTTATATCTTTTTAGGTCTTGTAGCGTAAATCTGACAACCGTAATGTTAATGCCGTGACGATATAATTCTTGTGATATATAATGGGTGGGTCTAATAATTAAATAGTGCCTTCTTGTTCAAAGGAACTAGGTCGTTCGTTGGTGAGGGTAGGTTATCATTGCCAAGTAAGTACGACGTTGGTTTTACAATGCCTGGATAGAGGCTCTGCATTATAAAATAATAAGTAATGATAACAATACTATATTGAACAAAACTAGAGAAAACTTCGGTAATTCAGTGACGTGATAGTTTTTAATCTCTGAATAATGTAATATGAGTAGGTCGAAAACTTTTTTTTGAAACTACGCAAGTCATGAAGCAATCGGGTTTCGCTCTTCTGTTTTTAAAGAATCATCATCTAGTGTAAATAACCTTAAATACATATACATACTAAATATTTATAACATATTTTTAAGTACCGGGGGTAATGCGGAACATTGAACAGCAATATATATCTTCTAAAGAGTATTGTGACAAAAACTGACCAAGGATTAAGTGCATAATTTTAGACTCAAATAAAAAAAAAACAGATTTTATTTACTATTTAATTAATTTCAGTGATATTCGGTAAAGAATAATATAATGTAGTGTAATTTAGAACCTGGCAAACCATAAATATCACAACTTATAAGTTAATGTCACGATGACCCGTTATACCAAGTAAAATATCTAGTTCCGCAAAGTTTATCGAACCGTGAAGAAAAGTATACCCAAGAAACCATGCAATCAGTCAAACCAGAAAACAAACTAAACCACAGAATAAACAATAAGAAATATTATTTATACTTAAGTAAAGTAAATTGCGGAGTCGGTACCGGCTAAAATTGGAACTCAAATATCAAATATTGAGGAGTAATAAATTAAATTCAAACGACTTCAAAAGTCGAGGGTTATGGAGGGTTAACGAATTTCCAGTTCATTGGAATCTTGGATTGTAAGCGATGAGCACAAAGATTTTTTTAAAGAGAAGAGATTTTTTTTGTTTTGAATAGTGTTTGTTTAGATGAGTGTAGGTGCATACATAGTCTTGACTATGAATATGGCACTTACTGTATATATCATCAGAAGTAGACTAGAGACGGGAAAAAGTGATTTTGACCCTATTTTCTGATGATTTAAAGTTAAATCTAAATCACACTAATATCTAGTTCTTCTTTTATAATGCTACGTGTTAATTTATATGCTACGCATTAATTCATTAAAACATTATGCACCAAACGTTTATAACAATCTTTCAAAAGCCTTTTTCCTGAAAAAAAGTATAGATGGATGGGGATTAAGTTTTTAAACTGACATGATCACTAACACTATCAATAACACTAGTAACGGGATATTTACCATGTTCCATATCGGGAACTCAAAACAAATAATAAACATGGTAATTATCCCGTTACTAGTGTTATTGATAGGGATGGGGATTAGTTGCAAATCATCATCTGCTTAGCCAACGAAATATGTTAGTCAGTCTAGCCGGAAGCAGCTGAATACAAGTATGTTTACATGGAGCTTACTGCCTATCTGACCTCCACAACCAAATTAGTACTGAGTAATATGATACCCCCTGGTAAGACTTGTTGTCAGACTTGGGGGCCTCCAACTGTAATGGCTAAATTAAAAAATAAATATAAATAAGTTTAGTAGATACCAGTTAAAAATCAACCTCAAACTCAAGCATTCACATTACTAACAAGACAGCAACTAAAAAAGAATTTGAAAAACTTCCCCACCACAAACAAATCGTAGAACATTACTCCAAGTTCCTTTACAATTACAGAGAATAATTAAGAAATAAATCAGCCTAAGTACAAAATCGCATGCCCAATTAGCGCACTGCATCGTTACGGCTTACACTTTTCTTTTTAACTGGTAGACAACATGCCTATCGTGAAAAAATATGCAGAAAGTTAATATTGTTTTTTTAAATTTTATATATTACTTATAATTTCTTATTTAAATTTAATTTTGTTTTTGTTCACCACTTTTATCATTTTTGTATTTGTAAAAGTGTCTGTTTGTAATATTAAAATAACCGCTTTTTACTACATGCTTATCTGTCTCTACATGCTGTATATAAGGTACATTTAGCAAAATAATTTTACAATTTTTGTCTGTCTGTCTGTTGGTTCCAGCTAATCTCTGGAACGGCTGGACCGATTTTGACGGGACTTTCACTGCCAGATAGCTGATGTAATAAGGAGTAACTTAGGGTTCTATTTAAAAAAAAAAACTAAAATTATTATAAAAAAGCTAAATAACTTTTTTGTTAAATTACACGCGGACGAGTCGCGGGCACAGCTAGTATTTGTTAAAAACATACTCTTTCGATGCTTAGTAGGTTCTAGTAAAATATTGGTATTTAGCCTTAATTTTCTTAACAGAAAACTGGAAAAAGCTTCTAAGACTATACATACTCATATATTCGCCAATTACCATGCATTAAGTGAAGTGGTACTTCTGGTACGTATTTAGTAACATAACGGAGCCCTTTATCTTCATTACAGTGCAACGGTTAATCTAAAAGGCTTTTACCTGTACCCGTCAAAGTAGAGAGAATAATAAATACATGTTACCTTGGCACGAGTCGTCCTCTACGTGTGGGCCTGACCGATGTTTTAGTGATTATTTTTTTGGGTTGTTTATCTTCGTTTAGTGGTATGGGCATGTGATGCGGAGGAATGAGGAAAATGTCGTGAGGAAAGTTTTGAGTATGAATGTGGATAAGGGTAGAGGAAGACCAAAGAAACGATGGATGGACTGTGTAAAAAATGATATGGCAAGAAAGGAGGTATCTCATGAGATGACAAGTAATAGATAGGTATGGAAGAAGAAGACGTACTGAGCCGACCCCAAATGAATTGGGATAAGGGCAAGAGAATGATGATGATGATCTTCGTTTAGGTTTTAAGCTGTGGGGCTGTTTGTGTGAAAACTAAATGCATCTTAATGCTTGTCATTAAGACGCATTTAGTTTACTTGATCACCAAATCCAGTACCAGCATTTTTACATGGAGCGACTGCCTATCTGACCTCCACTCCACAACCCATTTAGTATTGGGTAATACGATATCCATTGGTAAGACTGGTTGTCAGATTTTCAGGCCACTGACTACTTATAACGACTGTCGAAGATTAAAAAATTACTACAATGAATTCCAGTCTAAAACGGGACTCGATAATTTAAAATTGAAATCTAATAATGCCAGATCGAGGGGGGGGGTCTGTATTTATGCTTTCGCGGTTGCACAACGACATGTATTGGCTACGCTTTGCATGGTAGTATAGATGCAGGCCTACCTTACTGCCTCCCTCAGAGGCGGTAGGGTGGCGGGGTCTTGAGGGGGAGCGCTACGGTCGCGTAGATCCTCAAGGCAAGTCTGGGGGTTTCACCTTCACGTGGTTGCCACCCTGTTATTGGTCTAATTCCATAAGAAATAGACGCAACAAAAACCCCCAGGCGCTTTTTCGCACTTTACCTGAAAGCCAACATCCCAGGCCTAGGGTAATCCCTCACCCCACTCCCATGATCCTACGCCCAGACCCTCCCTCCTTTTTCCCCTTTTCTCCTCTCGGTCCATGAGGACGGGTAACCTCATTTCAAAATAAAAAGCCCACCAACCAAAACCCAATAATGCAGTGTGGAAAAAATAATATTCCCCAGGTGGGTCCCGGCAACGCCGGGGAATCCCACACCGATTCGTCGGTCTGCCTCCACCGTAATCTGGGGGGGGGCACCAACCTGCCAACTAGTGCCGCGCCTTCTGCGCGGCCGGCCTTAGCGCCAACAGCACAGGCTGCGATTCACGCGCCGACACACACAAATACGGCTGCGACTTCTGCGCCGACTGACACAATGTCGACTACGACTGCGTCAACTACCCTGACAGTTACACCTTCCACGAGTGCCTGGCAACAGAGCATTGTACGGAAAAGTGTAACGAACAACCCTGACAACGACACTAACAACGCAAGGATCTCCAGTCTTAACAGCGAACTCCGCGCGCTGGCACTCCAGCGCGAGAAGATCGAGGCAAGACTGAAGGACATAGGCTCTCTCGGGACGGGAAAGGAAGCGGAATCTGATGGTTCTGGTTTTATCTCTGTGGACGAAGTACGCACGTTAAAAGCTAAGTGCGGAAAGATCCGGAACAGGGTAAGAGAACTCAACAACCGTTTGCGCAGAACCCGTGAAGGCAATAGCCAGCGCGGAGCGCAAACGGTTAGTTGTAAGGGAGTACGCGACCAGCTACAAACACGCGAAGGGGCAACCCAGCGCGAAGAGCAGCCGGACGCGGAAACGGGCGGACAGGGAACAGTACGCGAAGGGGAAACCCAGCGCGAGAAGTCACTGCCCGCACCAGGACCACCCGGAGGAAGCGACCGGAACCGTACCGAGGTGACCCAAGACCGACCTGACCCAAGACAGCGCACCAGACAGAAACGAGGCAAGCGGGCTGGGTTCTCGCGCGGGGCGACCCTGGCACATACAGGTGAGCCAAGTTCCTCAGAACCACAGCCCGGTCCAAGTGGCCGGGCAGCGGCAAAGAGGGACCGTCCGGACGACACGGCCTCACCAAGCATGCTCCAGGGGGACACCAAGCGCGTTAGAACCCAGACCGCTCAAGGGGAACAGAGAACCTACGCGCGGGCCACACGGGATATCCCTGCGCGACTCGCCGTAGCAATCTGCCTCTCGCCTCCATCCCGAGACATGACGACTGACGAGGCTGAGCACATCAAGCTCAGCCTTGAAAACCTGATCATGGACACGTGTGCCGACCCCTCACAAACCATCATCCCGTCCTTCCGCGGTTACCCCAGGGTAGCGGATGGAACGGTTCACGTGTGGTGCGAGGATGACAACGCCCTGACCTGGCTGAATCAACACGTGCCCAAACTAACACTACCGAACACAGACGAGACCATGACCATAATGAGACAGTCCGACGTACCGACCCGGGTCCGAGCAGCGCTCTTTGTGCCCAGGTACAATGGGGACATAGCACGTCTACAGACTATCCTGACACGCCAGAACCCCTGGTATAACGTCGGTAGGTGGTCCCTGTACAGGGCGACTTTGGTCGGTGGCGAAAACTACGGGTCTTATCTGACCCTAGGAATCCCACCGGAAGAAGTCGTAAAGGTCTTGGGGAGGGAGCGGCGGGTGTCGTACCTTCTGGGGTCGATATACGTGCGCTTCTTCTCCAACACCCATCCCTCCGACACCCCGACAGACACTGAACCGACGAAACCGGCACCGACGGACTTGGACATGACGATGACGCAGCTGGAGGAGGAGATGGCCCGAACGGCGATGGCTGATGCCGACGTCGTAAGGATGCCAACCTCACCGTCACAGTGGACGGAGCAGCTGCTCTCATCATCACCGACACGTAGCGAAGACCGACATGGACTGGCGGACGGGGGAGAATTATCCGATGGATCCAGCTCCTCCTAACTCCACCCCACCGCCTCCCACATCCCGCCCCTTAAATATCATCCAGACAAACCTCCAGCATAGCCAGACGGCTACCGCCTGCCTACGCAGGGCACTGGAGATAGAACCCCGAACCATTGCACTCATCCAAGAGCCATGGATCCGCAATAACAGAATATGCGGCCTCGGTAACATTGGAGGTAAGCTGATCCTCGACACTCAAGGCACAGACAAACCACGGACCTGTGCCTATATACCCAAAGATATTCCCACCACCACACTCACGCAATTATGTTCCAGAGACCTAACAGCTGTCAGGCTTAAAACCGACGGCGACGCACCCGATATCGTCCTAGCCTCGGTATACATGCCAGGCGAGGATGCTGACTGCCCACCGAAAGAGATGGCCGATCTGGTAAGGTACTGCGAAGAAGCCAACCTGGATCTGATCATCTGCACGGACTCGAACGCCCATCACCCACTTTGGGGTTGCAACAAAGCCAACACTAGAGGTGAGGTACTATGCACATATCTGTTCTCCACTAACCTTAACATCGCAAACCGCGGCTCGGAACCCACTTGGGTCACATCTCGCGGGCAAACGATAATTGACCTAACGCTGGCGTCGGATAGCGCGATAAAACTTATCACTAACTGGCACGTATCAAATGAGCCTTCCTGCTCTGATCATAGAAGGATCCGCTTTTCACTAGTAGCTAACATAGATAAACCCGGACCCAGGCGTAACCCACGCCGTACCAATGTACCCGGCTACAAACGGCTGCTGGCCTCCCTACTAGTACAGCACCAAACGCCACAAACACTAACGGACCCCAAACAACTAGAAGACACTGTAACGAAATTTTCTGAACTTATTATCGAAGCCTACCACGCCTGCTGCAAGCTAAGAGAACCAAACACCAAGAGCAAGGGTAGCCCCTGGTGGAATGCGGAACTTAGTAAGCTCAGGCAAACCATGCGCAAACAATTCAACAGAGCTAAAAACACCAGACTACCAGAAGACTGGGACTCATACAAGAAAACACAGTACACCTTCAAGAAACAAGTCAGGAATGCCAGTAGGGCAGCCTGGCGGAAGTTCTGCGAAGAAATTGAATCAAACAGTGAAGCCGCGCGTGTAAGGAAGATCCTATCTACTGATCAGGATCGCACCCTCGGCTCACTGAAAACCTCAGACAACACCTATACCAAGTCGGACCACGAAACAAGTAAAGTCCTTTTGGAAACCCACTTTCCAGACTGTAATCTCTCTGAGGACAGAACCTGGGCAAGCGAGCCAAGGCACACACCAAATAACCAAGACTGGGCCAGAGCCCACACCATAGTGACTGCAGAGAGAATAAAATGGGCAATAAAGACTTTCAAACCATATAAATCCGCAGGCTTAGATGAAATCTTCCCAGCCCTGCTACAATGGGGAGTAGACGTCCTAACGCCGTGGCTGACCGTCATCTTCCAAGCCTGCATAGCACAGAATTACATACCACTTGCATGGCGGGAGGTGAAAGTCATTTTCATCCCCAAACCAGGCAAACCCGATTACACACAACCCAAGGCGTACAGACCAATAAGCCTGACATCCTTCCTACTGAAAACTCTCGAGAGACTCTGTGATCGACATATCCGGGACGGACCTCTTCGGGAGCGGCCACTTCATAAACAACAACACGCGTATTCCACAGGAAAATCAACAGAATCTGCACTGCACAGTGTAATCTCCAAGATCGAATGTGCAGTGGATCACAAATGTTCCTCACTAGCTGTCTTCATTGATATAGAAGGCGCTTTTGACAAAACTGTCTTCCATAGTATCAACGCAGCCCTCGAGGAACACGGTGTGGACCCGACCCTGCGTGGATGGATCACAAACATGCTCCGACTGAGGGCCGTACAAGTTACGGTAAACGACACCACTAGAGCCGTGGTAGCGAAGGGCTGCCCCCAAGGCGGTGTCCTCTCACCGCTACTATGGAACCTTGTAGTGGACAGCCTCATCAAACGTCTCAATAGCAGAGGCTACTACACGGTGGGCTACGCTGATGACCTGACCATAATAATAAATGGAACACACGAAAACACACTATGCAATCTTATGCGCCAAGCCTTGAGGATAGTAGAAGACTGGTGCAAAGAATACAAACTAACAGTGAACCCTACCAAAACCGAACTCGTCCTCTTCACAAAGAAAAGGAAGCTGGCAACATTACAGCTACCAAGCTTCTTTGGAACCACACTAAGCCTATCGAGTGAAACCAAATACCTGGGTATCTTCTTGGATAAACAACTAAACTGGGCGAAACACACTGATTACATCACCACAAAAGCCAGTATAGCCCTATGGCAATGTAAAAGACTACTAGGAAGAAATTGGGGCATAAGCCCCAAAATCACCCACTGGCTATACACCACAGTTATCCGACCAATCATCACATACGGCTCCTTAGTTTGGTGGCCCAGGACCAATCTAAGTACGACACAAAAGGATCTCGAGAAACTACAAAGATTTGCCTGCGTAGCAATCACCGGTAGCATGAGAACTTCTCCCACTGCCGCCTTACAGGTGATGCTGGGGCTCCCACCTCTACACCTCGTCGTAAGAGAGGAGGCGGCAAAAGCGACTTTCAGACTCGAAGCATCCGGCACCTTAAGTAATGATTCCAGAATCAAACACACACGCATCAGATTAGATGCAATCAAAGAACAACCTATGATGGCATCTCCCATCGACAGAACCCTGAAGTCCCACTGTTTCCAAAAACACTACAACATCGTACTGACAGCGGAGTTGTGTGACTACTCAGGTACAAAGGAACTAAGAATCTACACTGATGGATCAAAAACCGATGACGGGACAGGTTTCGGGGTGTTCTCCGATGACCTAAACATAAAAATATCCAAACCCCTTGGAATGCTCAACTCTGTTTACCAAGCTGAGTGTGTAGGTATAATCCAAGCGGCACACGCTATAGAGGCCAGAGAGGTTACGAATACCAATATTCGAATACTTTCCGACAGTGCCTCAGTTCTCCAATCCCTAAACAGTAATCAGATCACGTCGAGACTAATACTAGAATGCCATAATGCCCTAGAAAGAATCACGGTACTAAACCACAACACGGTAACACTACAATGGATCAAAGGACACAGTGGATCCCTGGGGAACGATGCGGCGGATGAACTTGCCAGAAGAGGATCCAGCACAAAACCTTACGGACCCGAACCCATTGTGCCCATTCCTTTCAAGCAGCTACATAACTGGTTAAAGGATCACACTCGAACACAGGCGGAAAAGTGGTGGACCTCGACACCAGGGTGTAGGCAGTCCAAGGAGGCTATGCCGTCTCTTGACGCAAAGCTGACCAAGCGCCTTCTGCGTCTGGACAGGGATGGCCTGCGTCTGGTGGCGGGGACCATCACTGGACACTGTTCACTGAATAAACACTTTCATACTCTAGGAATCACTGACAGTCCCCTGTGCAGAGCATGCATGGATGCGGAGGAAACGGTGGCGCATGTGCTGCTTGAGTGCACCGGTGTCACCAAGATTCGCGAGGCGACCCTGGGAACACCAGGTTCCCTTGCGGATGCCCTGAGTAGACCGGGAAGTGTGATCTGCTTCTGGAGGGAGGTGGGCTGGTTGGAGTAACGGCCACTATGGCTCACGCACAATGGTCCACTTAAGGGACTAAGTGCGGAAACCAAAACCCTATGAAGAAGAAGAAGAAGAATGCCAGATCGAGCCTTATCCATGATTAAACATCCTAGAATCCTAGAATAGAGTTTAATGCACCATTCATTACATTAGAAATCTACCCAGTTTCCCTCAACGTTCCATATACCAAACATACATTTACTTACACTGTTGCAACGTCCACAATATCGGGGGACAAACCAATGGGGTATATATCTGTATTTCACTGCCTCAGGCAGAGTCATTCGTCAAATTCATGCTTCGTGCCCCAACCTGCGAGAGTATGTCTATGTAGCTTCGTGCTGTATTTCTGGCCGGCTGAAACATTTTGTATGGCTTTTTATGGATGGGATGCTTTGTATGATAGGCTTGTGTGAAGCTAGTTTGACTATGACAATATGATCACTGAAGCCGAGATTTATAAATGTTTCTTAGTATTCGCATGTTTTAAAGCTTAGCGTTATTCCTACAAACACGGTAGAAATGGAATCACGTCAAAGCCAAAGCACGAGCTAATTAATGTTTTTAGATCTCGAATACTCTTCCTCTTTGAATGAAAGAAAGAAAGAAAAAAATATTTATTTGTCGCAGGGACATGACGTGCATACAAAATGAAAACAGTAAACATAGGTACAAAGCATAAGAAACATTTGTAAGTACAATAACATAAAATATACAACAGTAAGATTTTAAAAATAACAAAATAAAACAGAATTTAAGTAAAAGATTCGTCAGCTTGCACGTCGTGACTGCGACAAACAGGTTCCCACTTAGCATGATGCTGTGCTATGGGGGGCCCACAGCACAGCGCTGACGAGACACAGAACTTATTAATTGGATATGAGGTGAAATTATGAATAAATAAATGAGGATTTATAATATAGTATTCAAGGAAGTGTCGAACATTGAGATGTATCCAAATAATTTAAATCGGATGAAAACCTGCTTACGTAGAGTTTAAGGAAGTTTGTTCCACCACACAACAATATCAAATAATACGTTCAATTTGTTTCGTAATCAAACATAAATGTACAGGAAAATAGCTCTTAAGTAGATAACAAACCGTATAACTCCAAACATCAATAAAACTTTACTTCTAAACGCGAATCAGCAAAATGAACTGGAAATATCCACAAAGTAATATTAGAATTTCCACTAAGCACTCGAAACTATCGGTAGCTGGAGTAACTACACAAGAATCACGATACTCAACAATATTTACGCATGAGGGCCAATTGAAAATTCCTAGCAATTCCCTCGAGCTGGGCCGGGTCGGGCCCGTGGGCCTTACAGGCCTGGCCTTAACGAGTGTCGAGGCCTCTCTAAGGGGAATTTTGAGGCCCGTAATTAAGCTAATAGCCCTAATAGAGGTATCGTGAACCACCTGAGATGAGACGTCACTTAATATGTTCTATTTTGTGACGTGGCGCGTTTGGTTCTATTTTTAAAGTGATGTATTTATTTGCGGCCAGTTTTTCACTGTATCGTTTAGGTGGAATTCGGGTTTAAAAATGGAGTTTGTTTTTTTTTCGGTTTATTGATTTATCGCGCATATTCTCTACACGGGCGTGAAAAACGTTGACAATCAAATTAGTCTGCTGCCGATTTAAGGCATACGGCTATTCGTAAAATTCGAAACAGTTCAATTTTGAACTCGATAACTTGGGGTCTAAACTGGGTTATTTTGGAAAAATCGGAGGCCATATTCGGTTTTTTTTTATTTTATATTGTTTCTAGGATGTGCTTCCGTACGAAATTTTCTTTCGCCATTTTGAGTGCAAGGCTTTTTATTGTGTGCATTTGTGGCATGTGCAAAATTATCATTTTTTCTTCCTTCTTTCAGTAGTAATAAAATAATGATGGTTTTAAAATCATGAATTAAAATCCAACCTTACCAAAGAAATTATTTGGACAACTGACAACTGAAAAACGCAAATTCCTCTTTAATCAAAAAACGCAACAAAGAGTTAATAATCACGATAAACAATTAAATTTCATTCCATCCTGAATTAGAGTGAGGGAAATTAATTAGTTTATCCGGCGATTACACAGAATTAATACGGTAATCCAATATAAATTTAACGATGGACCGAAAGGATTTTGCGATATAACCGCGAAATTGAGCTCGATTTAACTATTGTTTGTTTCTTTTTAATTATTAATTTGGTTATTAGTTAGTAGTAACAGTTTTGCTGAAAGAAATTAACTGTAATGAATATGTACCTACTGACTACATAAACTACTACTATCTATTTTCAAAAGTCGCAGGACCATGCTGAGATAGCGCGGTCTTTTAGCTTCAAACAGGACCAATTTAGGTTAATTTATGTTTTTTATTTATTTTGTGGCAGTTTCTTTAATGCTATCAAATTCTATAAATTACTATTTCACGAAAAAGTAATTCAATGGTATTAAATGAACTGAGATGGTTGTTTTGATGATTTTAATGATTATAACTCTATAAATCAATATTTATTACAGTCGCGAATCATATTTTAATCAAAATACAACCTGAGACTGACCTGCAATTTGCAAAAAACGTAAGAAAATTTTGAATTGAGCGGTCTACCTTAGCGCATCCTCCTGAATATGACTTGCTTTTAAGAAATGGAGTGTAAAAAAAAAAGTGCTTAGTTACGTTACGTTAAGAACTAAATTACCAAGTTATGTAAGCTTAAATGAGTCTAGTACGGGATTGGGAGAGAAGTATAGGCACTAGAAAGAATACCTCACCTCTCTACCTATAGGTAAATACTGAGAAGTGTGACAAGGTGATGGATAAGAAACAGTAATCGCAAAGGCCCGAATTTCTTAAGTATGCATTTTTAATCTTCATTTAAAGTGCAATTATGTTAACAATTGACGTTGCCTAAGCGACAAAACTATTTAAAAAAGCAAACATAACTGCACCATTTTACTTAAATGCTCACGCGTTATCTTACAATACACTTCCAAAACACAACCCGTGAACATCGCTACGTTAACAAAATACCTTAACGTAACACTGAATAATTTCGTTAAAATGTTCAACATGTTTTCTCTACTAAGTCAAGTTTCACACCAAAGCCTGTTTTCGTATGCTCTTTAGGTATGACACATTGTATCCCAGTTCATGTCACTCTGAAACTCCCCAGAGCTCCCTCTCAATATTCACGATGCGAAGTCACAAAGAACTCTTAGCCAAACACACTGAAAAACCAACGTTGCTAGCTTAAAACAAAGTTGGAAGTAGCATACCAGCTGGTGTTGTCTTGTAAATAGTTGAAGGAGACATGTTCAGTTCGGATTCTGTCTCTGGTAAGTTCGTGGTCCATTGAGGTTTGATTCGGGGCGATTTAAGAGCTTGTTCTTTTCGTGTGTTCGGGAGTAAAACGTGCTTGAAATTGGAGGTAAGTATGCGGAACTGTGAATTTTCACGTGCCTTTGATGACAAGCAATTTATGGCGGTTTGAACCAATTTTATTTAAGGAAAAGACTGTGAACGGCGAAAATCACACATCGAATCAACTTTATTTAAAATAAGATTTATGAAAGTTGACTGTTTTACTCCTTGCCTTATTCTGATCGCTTTAAACATTTTAAAGCTATCAGATTTAGAAATAGTTTCAAATAAAAGTAGGTTATATGTTATACAAAATGTTACCTAGACACGTATAAAAAAATTAAAAAAACACGTCACACGTCATGCATGTTCATTTACTTTCAAGCTCACACAAACCTACCAATTTCTAAGTTTCTACTAAAAATACATTAGTAAATCCTACCCACACTTTCATCACTTCTTACATGAACAGTTAAAGAATGTTCTGGAGTCAAAGGCTCAAACGTCTGTCAACTGAATAATATAACAGCTTCTAATAGATTCGTATGGGTATGCAAAATCAACAATATCTTGTTACTAGAGAATTTACCTATTTTCTTGAACAAACATTTGGTAGCTATTTTGGGCTGAAAAATCTGAGCCAAGGTTATTTATATAGAAACCTAGCCAGTATACGTTTGAGTACGGTAAAATAGTTTAGTGACTCCTGAACTATGATTGAAGTATAGTTTAGGAGTCACGTAGAATATTAAAACAGACAAGACCAGACAACTGACTGTCGCTTTCAAAGTATTTCGTATTTCTAGACCTTGTTTTATCAAAAACTCACAATAGATATGCTATTGTAATTTAATCATAAGAAACCTACAATAACTTCTAGACTATTAGATATATTAGGTATTATAGACCACGTTAATAGAGAAAAGATCACTCTTGCACTTTTGCAGAATCTTCTGATATTATTTCCAGAATTTTCGTATCTCTAGTTCTACGAAACCTGAGAAATGCTTAAGAAAGCTTAGAGAACAAAGTATAGTGAAGTGTGTTGTTAGTTTATCAATGTTTGCCAAATCATTGGTGCCAACTTGTACAGACAGCGTGAGTACTATGTCCTCGACGTGACTCGACCGGAGTGTTGAGGGGTTCCTCAACACTCCGGTCGAGTAGGCCGGGGGGGGGGTAACTACTTTATGGAGCTGTGTGTAAATAATAGGGACGTTTAAAGATTCAAGTTTTTTGGTTAGCCTATTTTGAAAAGATTTCATAGAAATACTGTTTACAAATACCAAATAACCAATTCGATAAACCCAAAATCAAATAGAGAATAAATAATCTTACAATTCAAAACCATAATCTTTTTCACTCGCACACTAATCTACATTCAATAGAGGTGTACAGAAGACTGATGAACGTGCAACCACCGTGACCGAACGAGTGAACAAGTGAACGAAAGAGCGGGTGAATGGTGCGAATTGAAACAAATTGCGTGGAGCTATGCAAGGGACTCGGAGCATTTGTCTGTGTGTCGACACTTGTAATGCCTCTCATGTAAAAGAGGTTTCTAATGAAAGGATTTATTGTGAGATTCTTTCTTTTTTTTCTCCCTGGAGATTTTTCTTTTTGGTAAGGACGTGTGATTGATTTATAAATGGGGACGTTTTATTGCTTCTTAGGGATGTTATTGTAACAACGGTAGAATAATTGACTCTGTCGTTGTTGGGGTGTGAATAACATCTTCTTTGATTACTGTTCTTACTAGCTGTCCGGCGCAACTTCGTTTGCGTCACATTTTCCCCGTTTTCGCAACATTTTTAATTGCTGCTCCACTCCTATTGCTCGTAGCGTGATGATATATAGCCTATAGCCTTCCTCGATAAAGGGGCTATATACCACTGATTTGAAGAATTTTTCAAATCGGACCAGTAGTTTCGGAGCTTATTCAATGCAAACAAACAATCAAATCTTTCTTCTTTATTATATTAGTTTAGACTAGGACCACCGACACTTAAATGAATCCTAATGCGTAGACGGAGTATTTTTTCCTCTTAATACCCTTTACACCAGGACAATATAGATGTACTGCTGTTTGGCGACAGAAACAAGTACTTAAAAAAAAACCAGAAGCTTTATAAGTATAGGTGTATAGCACTAGTAAGAACATAAAAAAAATACATCAAAAACAATTTCTATCTCGCTACTAAATAAAAGCCATAAAAGCTTTTCGCCATCTTAGCTTCTTCTATAAATAAACATAATTACACGCCGTATTTGAGCCACATTAATGCAATAACGTAGTCGACTTAATGATTCAAAGCCAGGAGTCAGGTAAAACGTGGAGTCACAGAAATGGATACAGAAGGTTGTCTAAAGGCTCTAGCACTTTTGAATGTCAATGTCAAAATTACATAAGACAATCCCGTCAAATGGTCGCGTTTTGCTATTTCTTACGTTGCAGTTGTGGGGAGAAGTGGCGCCACAATATCTCCAGAAATTCTGCAGCACTCAAGTCAACCACTTTTTGCCCATTGCTATCATCACATAAGCCATCTATCGTATTTGGTTTTTGCTTTGTTTTCTTAGAGCCATTCACATTAATCAAACACCTCCGTGACATGCGTACATCTAACAAACAAACACTGTATACAGGGTGAGGGCCTAGACAAGTGTCTTTCGAAGCGTTTCGTTCTTCTAACTACATCGACTTTCAGGAGGATTGAAATAAGCTTTTCGGTAGCTTATGTCAACCAATCACATTTTTGACTTTAGAAAGAAAGAAAAAAAACATTTATTTACCGTCACTGTCACTTTACTTAGGCCCTCTAGTAAGTACGTGTGCGCGCATTTCCACTCCTTGTTTCGAGCGGAGCTTCTGCATTTATCTGTTCAATGGCAGAGTTTCAGTAGGAGGGTAAATAAACATTGAGATAGTGTTCGCGACTATATCCGATATACTCGTACGAATGTTATGAATTATTTAGACTGTGTGTGTACTGCATCTTTCGTTTGAAATTTCTGAATGTTGTGTTTATTTAAGATTGTATATGTATGATGATGTTTTGGTTCGCTCACGTCGACGACGGTGAACTTGTTATAAGGATAGAAAACATAACTTAAAACCTAACCTAACTTTTCTCTTTTTAGGGTTACGTAGCCAAATGGCATCAAAACGGAACACTTATGGATTCGTCATGTCTGTCTGTCTGTCCGTCCGTATGTCACAGCCACTTCTTTCCTAAACTATAAGAACTATACTGTTGAAACTTGGTAAGTAGATGTATTCTGTGAACCGCATTAAGATTTTCACACAAAAATAGAAAAAAGCTATACATTTTTGGGCTTCCCTCCATACTTAGAACTGAAAACCAAAATTTCTTTTTTCATCAAACCCATACGTGTGGGGTAATTATAGATAGGTCTTCAAAAATGATGTTGAGGGTTGTAGTATAATTTTTTTCTAAACTGAATAGTTTGCGCTAGAGCCACTTCCAAAGTGGTAAAATGTGTGTCCCCCCATCTAATTTCTAAAGTAAGAGGAGGAAAATTCTGAAAATATTTGAATTGTAGAACGTAAAAAAAACTACCAACGAAAATTGGTTTCAATAAGATATGATTTTCAGTTTTTGAGATATGGGACTTTTTCATCAAACTGCAGCAGTAACTTTGTTTTTCATAAACATACTATGAAAAAAACAAATTTAGTTTTGCGGTTGAGTGGAAGTTTACTAACTAATACTACTAACTAATTAATGACCGTTCAAAAGATTGTTATTATATTTTTTGGGACTATGGAACCCTGTGTGCGAGTAAGACTCGCACTTGGCCGGTTTTTTAGAAAAAATCTTTGTTATATTATTATCCTGTATTGTTTGTGACATGTAGTAACGTAGATAATTTTATGCATAAAAGAAATCTGTTTGCCATACTAATTAATACCGGTTATTCGCAGCCCGAATCGCTCAAAAATTAATTAAATATTCAGATTTGCTTAATGACCACGCGTGCGATATTATATCTCGTCAGTAATTATTAGGAGTCCCTCAATATCAATTAACAATATCGGCAAATAATTTTAACCATTACGCGTTGAATTTACCTTAATAGTGGTAGTCGATACCGATCAAATATTTACTGAAACGTCGATATCCCACCGCTACAAACAATACGCCAGTATACAAACACCCATAGCGGGATGGTGTGAAAAATAGTATCTGAACTTATTTATTCAGTGGCCATAAATCAGATCGGCACGTGCACTCGGCGTGGGCGCCAAATACAGAGTGACGTTAAACGGGTGGTGGGTAGAGGGGGGACGAAGTGGAGGGGGAAGAGAAGAAACAACCCAAAAAACTTACTTTTTACGCCTAGACATAACGCCGCTCGGGTGAAAAGTTACGTGAAAGCTAAGAAAGATGACTCCCGCGTATAATATAAACTACACATGATATATTGTTTGTGTGTATGCAGAGACAATTTTCCGGGTTATTTATTGGAATGATGCCGTGTACAGGGACCTTTTGTGCGGCATCTGCAGCTTTATAGGCACAACCCCCGCGGGGTTCTCTATATCAATAACAGAAGCAAACGATGTAAAAGTTGGACGTTGGTCAGTTGAAACTTTGTTACGGCCGGGGTCCGCGCAGTTTGTCAATAAAACTTTGAAAGTAATTTTACCTCGAGACTCTTGTATCTTTTTATAAACTAAAGCCAGCGGAGAGTTTTATTACTTTGACATTTGAAAGTAAAAAACATCTAGATGAGACATCAGCAATCACTTTGTTATTACATCAAAAGCGCCTTAGGAGTGGGCTCAGTGATACGGAAACTCTCAGATGGCTCACGAACGAGAACTTCGCCAACTAACGATAACAAACACCCTCACAAATCCACTATAAAACCGCTGGAATTGGTTGAAAAATATGCTACCGCATAAGCCTGAGCTCGGCAACAAAGTAAATCGAGAATTTAACGCGGCCACCACGGGATTAGTCGATGAAAAGTTTCGCAGGGGCCTGCGGTAAAGTTTTCATCTCTTGTTGATGTTGAAAATAAAAAAAATACTGAACTAAAATCCAGGGGTGCACTGGTAAGGGATGGGGGATTAGCAGATAGAGCCGGAGAACGTGCCGCAGTGAATAATCGAGGTCGGGGCCCGACGATTAAAACTAATACTTTCTGAAGACGGCAATGTATCGTCGGCGAACGGGAGCAACTTATGAGCTTGTTATGTTTGTATGGACTTTGTTTTAAAACAGGATAAAGTTGTTAACATCGATGATTCCAAACAAGAAGTAGAAACCAAAACATTTATTGAGCAAGAAGGCATCAAAACAAATGAAAACAAAATGAACACAAAAGGAACAATAGGAAGCTTAATCGAAAATGAAAACATTCTTGTTAAGATTTCAATGTTCAACTATCAAGTACCCGTCAAGCAACCCGAGTGGAATGAAGACAAGATTTTAACAATCGCTGAAGAATTTTCAAAAGAACAGACGTCAGACTAGCTGTCATCGTTAAACACGATCGCATCGGATAATGACTGCCAGTGCTTGGAACAGTTCAACAATACTTTGTCGGATATTCAAGCTCAACGGGGCGAATTTGAAAACAAACGGGGCCCGGTATGCAAATGTTATCCAGTATCCACGATATGTGGGTGCAGATATAGTTTTTGTTGGTCCAACAATGCGAGCTTTTCGCAAAATAATGAATTTCCAGACCGTGAGAGTGGAATGGAACAATTATAAGGCTCGTTTGACGCTTGTCAGTTTTTTTTTTTATGTAAAACACGCTAATAGAAGTTCATATTTGACTTCCGAGATACACATTCAAAACACTGCTTGTATTGGTCATCCTTGTTATAACAAATACAAATAAATGGTTATTGATATTGCAGGCAACATTTTTAAAACCCAAAACGATTTGGCGCTGCCGTGAGCCACAAAGTATTTCTTGTTTAGTTTTAAGTTTTTTTTTTTAAATTTTAATATTGTGTGTACTTGTGGCTATTGCGCCAATAACCGTTTTTTCTTTCTTTCTTTCTATTTTTCAATATTTCACAATTACTGTTGAAGCGCTGTCACAATGGACACTTAATTTCCTTCTTTCATTTCTCTAATTAATACTTCTCAACTGTTACAATATAAAACTTCCTCTACGTTCACAGGACTTCCGACCTTACTACATCAGTCATACAGTGCTATAGATAAGCAGATGGTAAAGAACAGTAAGTTAGCAGGACTTCCTTGGTAGGTCTCGAAGAAAATTTGATTTATTCTTGGCAGTGTGTCAAGTGGCATATTCGGTTCGCGAATGCGGAATATTGGAGCGATGATAAAGCTTTATTTGGCGTATATTGAGCGTGCCACGGTTCTCTCTTCATCTTATAGATTGTGAGAAAATAGACCTCTGTATTAGGTATAAATATATTTGTGGCGAATATATATGAAAGATGATTCAATTTGGAACTAAATGTAGAAGCTACTGGAAATTTCCGTTTATTCATGAATTCTACGCTTTACCGTGACCTATTTCATGAATGTTATACATTTCATTAAAAACCCAATATAAACAACGCACTAGCAGGCTTGACGTAATATTCAATTCCACACATATTTACCACAATGGCGATCATTAGACTAATACACTTTACTCTACAAACGAAAATCAACCTAGAACGCGTTAATAATAAAGTACAAATTCATATAATCCAACTTACACGTTCCCCCCATAAAAAGTCCAATAAAACAAAATTAAACCTTGTTGTAATTCGCTATAACCATTTTTTGCGGTTGTACAATATCCCCAGTGGGAATCAGAGAAGACTGTTCCCACTGTAGTTAATTAAAAGATGTGAGATACTGCTGGTACACGATCGCATTCAAATTAGAAAAAGATTTATTCAGCTAGACCTAGTGTTTGCAGAGAACTAAAAGTAAACGTAAGGTCTATAGAACGAATGAAATTATATAATAAAGAATGAAGATACTAATCTGAAGATGGACGACTGTGTGCAAACATTTTTTGTCATGAACAGACAATTATAAAAGTGGTGTAGATAAAAATACTGTCACTGAAGAGTTATAAACAGATAAAATAATAAAGGTAGCCGTTGATTGATAAAACAATATAAATCTGTATAAGCACAATCTAATTCTTGGTGATTTCAATAACATTTATAAACACACCTAACATCATATCAAGCCTGTACAGGGAAGGATAAGGCAGGTATACATAATAGTACACCAACATTTGGCCAAATGTCCAAATATGTCTAATTCTCAAGTAATTCTCAAGTAATAGTAGGCGAGCGTAATGCACACACACTCAACACAACTAATGTAACATTTACACCATAAACAAATGTTCCTTATGTAATGGTAAAAGATTCAATATCAAGAAATGCAAATAACCACGAAGTATAGACGAACTCAAACAAAAACATAACACGAACGCATAAACAAAAACTAATAATAGAACTACACCACATACCCATACTCTTGACGTACGTCATGGTATATAAAAGGCTCATGACAGTATCATAAGCGAAGCTCTATAGGGAATGATGCGGGACGGTGAGCGTCCTACGAAGGAGTTATGAATTCAGGAGTGGCGTGAAAAATGGCGGAATCCTGCGGGTTTCAATCTCTTATGACTTTTATGCTAACTTTATGTGATATTACGTGGTGGGTTAATTATTTGTGGAGGAAGAATGGAGGCTATCCATTACGTTTGGTTTGAAGTTATGGGGCCGCTACGGAAATTTTAAATGCATCTTGCATCAAATGCATCAAAAATAAAATCTTGTACCACAGATAGAAAAATTAATTGTTCAATAAGAGCTGCTTCTATTGTTTCAGATTATTTTCTTAAAGAATCAACAAGCATGTTAGGATCCAACAGAAATTGAACTTTATACTGTGACAAGAAATGATTGTTTTAATAAACAGGCCTGGACAAAGGAATGTTCTATCACCGGTAAAGAATATGAAAGTCAGAAAAGTCTTGGGCATAATCTACACTAAAGCATATTATGTCAATCTTGTTCAAAGTCGCAAATACGAAACGCTAGTCTAGCCTTTAGTTTAGGCCCTCAGATTAGAGTAAAGACATGAAACTGATTTAGTCAATAACTTCGATTTATACCCAAGTCCCTTGAGTCATATAACTTTTATAGACAACGAAAAGAAAACATCAAAGCTAATAGAGTCATTGGAAATATTACAAGCAATCCAGACTGTCCCCCAAAAGGTACATTACCATTAAAGGATACTTTCACACAAACATCAAAAACTTATTCCGAAAACATTTTATACACTCGGAGCTTATGCAAAACACCTATAAATGTTAAATATATTACTCGAGAGCAAACGTTGGAAGGCTAAACGTTCTTTCTAATGTATTCGGAAAAGTTATTTTATGAACTGCCTATAAAAATATAACGGGCAAGTCGTAAATGTTAAATTTTCTGATCCCCCGGTCCCCCCCTATCGATGTAAATCGTATAAGGGTCTATTCAGGAAGCGAGCCCACGGTGTAAGCTTAGTTTAATTTTGTGGAACCGTTTTTTGGACCATTACCCCGGCAATGACGGCTACAGCAATGAGTTTTAAATTACTGCATAATACGGAACGTTTAAGTTGTTACTTTATTTCGCTGCTTATCATAATCTTTTTAAGTGTCCCCGAAACAAAAGGATTAAAAGGGGTCCCGAAATTTAAATTTCTATTTACAATTGAAAGACCGTTCACAAATGAAAAGTTAAGATTCTTTAGAAAGATTATGCTTTCTGTTCATAAAAACAATAAGTCGGCCTTTCGAATTTATAAAAGGGCGAAGTATTTTCTTGAATAAACATCCCTGAATAAAGTTGGCAAGAATTGACAACTGCCATATAAATCGGTGTTTCCAGGGCCGGGAGTGGCCATCTATACTGGAAAGAAATAAAAAGGAAAAATTTTATGATGGGCTCAATAGTAGAAGAGATTTTATGTGCCTCATGCGGGCCAGTTCGAACCGCTTCCAACCGATATGAACAGATTCGTTGCTCCGCAAACAGTCGTAAATCCCGAACATTGCTCTGATCCGCTCACTATTGTTTAATAAAAAATACAAACGAAATACGGCATTGTTTGCGGTGGACGTAATTTATTTCAATGAAGTGGTATTATGTGATGTTAACGTGTTTTATATGTGTTCGAATCTGGCAGGTTTATTTGTTCTAAGGTAATTGCTGGGTTCAATGTGACGAAGCTCTTCGTTGTTTGTTACCTGGAACACCCCATTGTGTTTGATTTCACTTCCAGACTTATGGATACTTATCCCGAATTTAAGGTAAATGTTGTCAAAACAATTTACGAAGTCCGACCTTCGTTGAGGTTGACCAGATTTGCGAAAAGGGACAATAGCGTCCAAAGCTTAAACGTTTTTATACAAAAGCGTTTTCGAACTGAATTATTGTTAAAATGAGCTCACATAACGTCAATTCGTGTCACTCCGGGCTTTACAAAACAAAGATGCGAATTAATGGCTCTCATTCGGAAAGGTCTATTGTGAAAGCCCGTCCCACGGGTGTACCCTTCCATTTCGTAGAATTGGACGAACAGCGAAGCCAATCCAAGGTGATCTCTGGCGGTCCCCCGCAAATCATATTGATGAACGCTAACGACGGTACGGAGTAAGACGTTCCGGAGACCTTTATTTATTGGATGTGTAGCAACAAACGGAATTGATACGTGGCCCGTTTATTAGATTCGTCGCTTTCTTTCTTTACCTTTGACTGAGAGGTTACCATTGTCTTTTGAGGAGGCCGCTCGGTTTGACGCGCACTTACTGTTTCGTGGAATTGGGAATGGGAGATCTGATAATCGAATATCGTATTATTTCGACTGAGATCCGCGCGCGAACTTATTGCGCGTGAAACATATAAAAAGAAAGAAAAAAAGATTTCTCTATAGTGCCAGGAACGATGTGACGGATTAGATGCGAGAAATAAAGGAAAAATTGAGAACACAAAGGGAGTAAGCAACGAATGCTTTTCATACTACTGCTGTTAGGTCGTAAAATAAAAATGTGATGGCATAAAAACGGAATGAAGTCAACTTACGAATGCGACAAAAACACCCGTTTGACATATTTCAACAGTGGTTTTTATGATTTCACATAAAATATTACAATCGGTCATAAAACGTTAAAATTTTGTTCGATACGTGTATTAGTTCGCTTAGGTATTCGCAAGTTTGGATTGCTACCGGTAGCTCCCATTGTTTATAACGTTTTATTTTTTTACTGCATGAAATATTGCTGTTAGAATCGACACATCGTAAACCGGACAATCCTATTTTAATGCTTTTACCTACCAAATTGGTACTAGGCCTAAACTATGTATGTTCATCTACGCGAGTGACCCAAATGTTCGTTTACC
The DNA here is from genome assembly GCA_949152445.1 of Cerastis rubricosa. Classification (NCBI taxonomy): domain Eukaryota; kingdom Metazoa; phylum Arthropoda; class Insecta; order Lepidoptera; family Noctuidae; genus Cerastis; species Cerastis rubricosa. The sequence goes on along the minus strand of OX424542.1, from coordinate 5,675,179 downwards.
TGCACCGTAAAAAATCTGTGTCATCATTCAACAAATCATTTGAACTCATTATTAATATATTTCCTTACGAAATATTATCTCAATACGCTGTAAACAGACACAAGATGAAGTCCCACGTTGGGCGCCAATTATAACATTTCCAGCAAACAGGTATATAAATAGCTCATAATGCAAATTTACTTATGTATAACAAATTAAACAAGGCCCTATTTGCAGCGAGGGAGCCATTGATGTATATCGTCGTATACAAGGATATATTATGTTTGCGAATCGGACGTATATCCCTATGTACCTAGATACAATGTTTGAACGCAACAAATAAACCGCAGTATACACGACCACTATTCATTAGGATAATTGGCAGTCAAACGCATGCATTAACTGACACAAACGAAGATTATATTTGTGTGGTAGATGACGTATTTCCGATACTGTTTAGACTACAAAACGGGACTGAATACAAGTCTTATAAGGTCTGTTGAAACCTTCACCAAACGAAAGTTTTGTTTTCGCCTGGATTTTCTAAACCACTGCACTCATCATCTGTCTAGCCTACACCAAATAATTTTTAATTAATTTCTAGACTAACTTGATACAGTTCAATGCGATTAATACTAGTATTTTACAAGAAGTGAATGCCTATCTGACCTATCCACAACCTACTAGGTTATCTTTGGTCTTCCTATTTTTTCCAAACCAAGATTTATTCATAAGAAACTTCCCCATCATAAAATTTAAAACGAAACTGTAGGTAAACAAACCTCAATGGGGTTCCAAAACGAAAAAATGTTTCCAATACTTTAATAAATGGGAGCCCAAAATATTCTTTTGAATTCGCGAAATAATAAACAAACGTTTCTTCTGATATCAAAAGATGAAGCACACGGCTTCTATAGCCCCAAGTCATTCTAAACTTCGCAAAAGTTGTCGACTTTTCAAAACTTTCCAAATTTTTTTCTTAACAATTTTGACAGATATCTTTCCCTTTGGGAGAAGTACGGAGGAAAATCTAATTCAATAAAGGCGAAAAATTACAAAGAACATACATACATAATAGGTAGGCAACTGAACTTTACAATTTCTTGGAATTTTACTTAGTATAAACACGTAGGTACCGAGATCGTTGGTTTAGTTTAAGTTTAATTATTTGAAATATAATTAATTTAGTTTTCTAGCGTTCTTAGATCTTCCTTTTTTGTTTGAAAAACGTGAAAGTATATGGGAAAACAACTAATAGAAATATTTTAAGACTTTGTCCCTATAACACCCATTTGTATGTCTCTCAATAAAACGTGAGACCCAAGAAGTTACACGACAAAATTGAAACAACATTTTCTAAAGCTTCTCAAATATTTTCAGAGTATATTTATACTCTATCTTTGATACTCCTATCACTCATTAAGCATACATACAAAATTCAGTGCCTCTGGGAACTCCCAAAACCTTTTAACTCCGTAATGGATGATCTCTCAAAAACAAAAAAGGAAGTCAAATGGATATACCCAATAGGTACCTTTAGATCTAATGGATCCAAAAAGAAACGCCCCTGGGTATGTCTTACATCTAACGCAAATTGATTGGATGGTGACCCAAGGACTATTGTTGATATTTTCGTGATTGAGGACTTAGTGGTTCGGTCTTATTGTGCAATGGGTATTGAAAAAACATCCCTGTTTTTTTAGGGTTCCATACCCAAAGGGTCAAACGGGACCCTACTACTGAGACTTTGCTGTCCATCCGTCCGTCCGTCCGTCTGTCACCAGGCTGTATCTCATGAACCGTGATAGTTAGCCAGTTGAAATTTCTACAGATTATGTATTTCTGTTGCCGCTATAACAACAAATACTAAAAACAGAAAAAATATATTTAAGGGGGCTCCCATACAAAAAAAGTGTTTTTTTATGGTTTTATAAATAATGGTACGTTCGTGCGCGAGTCCGACTCACACTTGGCCGTTTTTTTTTTAATTGTGGAACACGGGTTTTCTCCTCAAAATCAGTAAATAAGGTATCTTTTGAAGGTATCTAATAAGGAATTTTGAGTTTTAAACTTTATAAAAAAGTAACTTTTGTAAGTTCAAAGAGATTTTTGGTTCGTAGTTTTTTTGGAGAAGTATTTTATCTTGAATACGCTTAACATTTTTAAAGCACATGATGTATGAAAATACTCATAGTAAAATAATTTTATTCACATTAAGAACATCGCTATCCGTTATCATTATACATAACGCATCAAAACCCGGTTTAATTAAAACACCCACAAAAGAAAAAAATACAAAAAAATAATTTCCCCATTCGGAAGGTAGGCATAAAAACAAAACACCCACACATTATACGTGGCCTAACCTCCTTGAATAAAACTACACAGTCATAATTCACGCGGACGAATGTCGAGTGAACAAAAAAACACTTTTACACTTTTGTACTCGTGTGTACATACTTGCAGGACTTTTTTCCTTGACTGTGCTTAATCACTGCGAGTTCATGGAAATTTTTGTTTAGCTAGTACTGCGAATGGGTATTCTGTGAAACGACCATGTAATGTCAGTTACGTATTAATTTATTGGTGAGGTTACGCGCTGTTGATAATTAAAAATACTGGTTGTTAAGGGTTACATACATAAATACACGTGGGTGTAGGCAGAGCAGCTGCGGAGGAGCAGCAGTGGCCCAGTGGTGACAGCCCCAACTTACGAGCAGTAAGCCGAGGGTTCGAACCCAGGCAGGCGCATAACTTTCTGTAATTTATTTTATCACCACTGCCCTCAAAAACGGTGCAGGAAAACATCATGAGGAAACCAGCATGTCTTAGAACTAAAAATTCGCAGACATGTGACATCTACCAACCCGCACTGAGCCACTTGGTGAATTACAGCCCACTCCCGCTTATTGAGAGGAGGCCTGTGTCCCAGCAGTGGAAACATTATAAGCAGGTGATGATGACGATGATGATGATGTAGGCAGAAGTTACAGAAGAGTCACAATCCTCACAACATAAGGGTTACATAGTTTTACCTAGAAGACATAGTGTAACCCACTATCTGGGTTACACGCAGTCGCTCCAAGTAAATACAGGTACTCAGTTGCACCCCAGTTGTTAGTATGAAAGGCAACCGGTAAAAGCATTTGGAAAATTCTAGGCACAAGAAGATTGCATAAATGGTATTGTGACATTACTCAAACATTTAGATTTTTCGATGTTTTTGTGTTTGATTTTAAAATTACCAGAGTAAGTTTTCAATGCTCTGTATGGTGTCGGACGTAAAGAATAGCACCATCCCATATCTTCCCGTGGGTGTCGTAAGAAGCGACTAAGGGACTTGCCAGAGAATGGGCAGCAGCGTTCTCTGTGCTTTTGTAACAACCGTACTGCGATCGCCAACCCAGCCTGCCAAGCGTGGCGATTATGGCAAAACCCCCCAAAATGTCAATGTGACTTGGGGGAGGCCTGTGTCCAGCAGTGGACGTCTTTTGGTCTGAAATGATCATGATGATGAAGTTTTCAATTAAGTAACGAAATACGTAAAACAAACCTTTCCTCTTTTAATAAAAGGTTTCTATGAATTAATAAAAATATGTTTAGTCTTACTTACAAAAACACTGCCATGTATTTGTTATTTTTCGAGTTATGTCATTATTTTCGCAAACAAGGGATATGTAAACAAACACAATCCAAAAAAACTGATTTACTTATACCAAACATTTCCTATTCATTCTAAATATAACTTTGTAATTTTAACAACACAGGTACGAAATCAATTTATTTCCTTCCATAGAAATTGATAATATACATAGCTTTACGTAAATTAATTCTGCAGAACGCGCTGCGATGATTAAATTTACATTAACGTTAAAATTAACAAAGTAACGGGCAAAGTAAACTGAAGGTAATCTCTAATTTTACCACCGCGAATTTTACCGGCTGGGTAATATTTATAAAACGTTGAGGTAAAAATCAACATCACGCTATATCAATTACCTACCAACGTATAATATATAAGTGGTTATAATGTAATGGGTTGAGACAGGTCCCATTGCGAAATGAACTTGTATTATACATTTAGTGTTGCATAACGCCTGAGATCTTCAAAGGGTAAGGCAAATGTGTGTTTATAGGACACGCACATTTCGCCAGCTACATTTAAGTACCATGAAGTAGGGGGAGGGGGTGGCTAGAAATATGAAAATGATGGAAAAAAACCAATAACACTTTGCCTGAGAATCGAACCCAAGATGAGGTCTTGACTCCAATAGTTAAACTTGCGTCTACAAGTTCAAATAAAGCTTAGGGACATAAAATGTGCTACAGTACCTACTTTAAAAATCACTTAACAAACGCTATATGATGAACAATTTTAAAACAACTCTTGATCATGGCGCTTGCAACAGCGTCGAAGTATAGGGAGCTCACAATTAACAAAAATCAAGGAAGATATCCCATAAGAGACAGTGTAAGTTACATTTTCAAACAACTGTCAAAAAGAACACCGAAGCCGAAGTACAAGTATTGAAGCAACCTTTCATTCCGATAAAAGCTTGTCTATGTCTAGTCTAGTTTAGTCTATGGCTCATACATAAGTAGCTACATTGATATCGTACAGCCAGTCGTAGTTTGTTGATAGTGTAAACAGAGTATGTTATGCGGGCGGAGCACGTGTTTCGGAATCCAGATCTACCCATGTGATGTACCCTTGCTATGTGGTGTTGAGACAGTTGTATGATATTGGTTGTGGATAAGTGAAGTGTTAGTCTGGCTTTTTATTGGACGCTTTAATGTGGCCTGGATTATGTTACAACAAATTGTCATATCATGTCATCATTGCTCTGTGTGGTGTCGGACGTAAATAATAGCACCATCCCATATCTCCCCATGGGTGTCGTAAGAGGCGGCTAAGGGACTTACCAGAGAATGGGCAGAAGCGTTCTCTGTGCTTTTGTAACAACCGTACTGCGATCGCCAACCCGCCTGCTAAGCGTGGCGATTATGGCAAAACCCCCCTTCTTGGGGGAGGACTATGTCCAGCAGTGGACGTTTTTCGGGCTGAATGATGAAATTGTCATATCAACAAAGTCTTTTTCGGATTTATGTTGCGATGGTCGTAAGAAAAAGGTCGTCGCAGGAAGATGTTGCTCAGGAATGGAGTTGAGTAGGCTGATAAAATATTGGCCATCATCAATTCAGCATGGAATCAAAAGCAGTGGTGCTGGGTGCCTACAGCAACAAGGCCGAAAAATAGGAGGCCCCGTTTCTACTGTCTTTCCGGTGCAACAAATATTATGAGGCAACGAATAAAAAGTTGTTAGCGAAATCAACCAGATTCGGCAAAACAATCTGTAAGTCTATGCTCAGCTCGTTCATTCCTCGCTCCGCTAACAACATAACCACTGCTCGAATTCGACGCAAAAGGCATAAAACTTGATGGCAAGGGTACGAATTAAAATGAATTGATTGAAATAAAACACCGCCCAACAGTCGTTGACTGGAGTGAATTAATGCGTATGAAATATCAAGAATTATTGCCACTGAAACTTGGGGAGTTTCGGAAACGTTCGGCAACACTCGGCAACGATCGGAAATTATCGTTCCTGAATATATTTTGTAAGGTACGTGGATTTTCATGTAGTTTTTATTGTACAAGTTGTTCGAATTAACGGAGAAATGTATAAATTGTGTGTGTTGAGTTTCGGCTGTATTTATACCGACTTTCAAATTATGAAGGCTTTTATTGACTTTCGAAAGAAACATGAGAATTTGGGTGACTTTGAACACATTTCACAAAACTCATTTTAGCGAACTTATACTTATAACGAAGCAATCGTATGCCTAGTTCGCCAGTCGAAATAATGGCCTAAGATCCCGGTATACAACGACCTTCACCGAGCTGGTTAATGGATGAAACTTATTTTATATTAAATTTAATGGGTTATATGCAATATATTTATTGACATATGAAATTTAATATAAAATAAGTTTCATCCATTAACCAGTTCGGTGAAGGTCGTTGTTTACCGGGATCCTATACTATAATAGTGTCTTACCTAAAGAGTAGATCTCAATTCTTTTTACACCAATCCGAATAATTTTATCCTATAGCATGCTAACACATACCATGATTGGCATGTTCGAGAGCTTACGTAAATATTTTGTCTTGTTAAGCTCTGCAATCACTTCAGTACGGCATAGTGAGGTAATACGTAGTACCTAGGTAATCAGCGTTAGTGGTGCTACACAAATTAACTTGCCAGGTCCTTGGTTGCATTACAAACATTGTTTAAAGTTGACTTTGTAGGTTGGATGTGTAGGTGATCTTAGGTATACGAGTTCTTTTAATAGTCGGGCAAGGTTCCGAATTCTTTTCTTTTTTTTTTAAACGTTGCCCCACACTAGTAATTACTCCTGTATCGTGGGTACGTTTACAAATATGTTAACTTACATACACCCAGACCCGAAACAACTATACGTAGTCCGTACGAATATTTGTGACATGTAGTAATCGAACCCGGGACATACAGCGCAGCAGTCAATGGCTTAGCCACAGCGCCATCCGTGACGTCGAAGTTGTGATCGTATTTTTACCATAGATAGTATTTGGCATAATGTACCGAAAAGCGTACTTCTGTCAATCTTGCTGAATGAAGTAGGAATACGAAACGCTTTCGTCTAGACCCGACCCCTTATAGGCGGCGAAAAGAAAGAGTCTATGCTGCAAAAGCGCATCAAATTCCAACAAACAGTTCAGGAACGAATTTAAAATCAGAAAAAATCCTATTAACAAAAATCTCCACTAAAACTAAAATTACACACAAAATCTCCGAAAAACAAAAGCCAGTGTTGTACTTGTAACATCGAAAGTCCTCGGAGTAAGTTCGCCAGTCATTCTAGCCACCATTCCGTAAATGGCCAGTCGTAATGGCCATGGCCACTACGAGAGAAAAAGAACATATAGACTTGAAATGTATCGTAATGGCGGGATTGTTTCATTAAAAACGTTATTGGACTTCGGACTGGGTGTTTTTTTGCTATTAACCCTTTTGGTTGGTGATTATTTTTTTGATGGCGGAGTTATAGAGACGTGTTATATAGCTTAATAATATAGATAAGGTTTTATTTGTGAATTGAATTTGTTTGAGTTTTGTTTTGTGATCAAGTTATTGGGAGTGAATATGGGGCGTTTTTATGACTGTTTGTTGGATCTTCAGAAAGTTTTCGTCCTAGGCGATTATCACAATGCAACGCAATCCGTCGCGTAGCGCGGGGCCGCTGATTTTAATATGGTAAGCAAGTATGTCCATTTGTATAGAAAACACGGCGGCGCGTTAAAATCTGCGGCCCTGCGTTACGCGCCGGAGAATAGTCCGTTTAACCAGAAGCCAATAACATAATATTTTAAAAAAACACACATAGGAGTGCGGTGCAGTGGGATTATCGCCTTACAGTTTTAGTGCAAAAAATATTATTCACGAAAATCAGAAGGATTTGCAAAATAATAATAAAAATATCGCCATGATTGACACTGATCAGATTTAACAACAAATACTGGCGAAAGTTATTTTTTTCTCACACATTCTAACTAAACGAAGGTAAAATGCCAATCTAGCAACAAAATGTCTGCTCCAGCGTCCCAAAGCAGCACTTTAAACAACAATCGTATCCGGAACAAAACAAAAGCATGATGGCGATATCCGCGATTCCCCAGCACCGCACTAGTTGGCGTATTGACCGCCGTTCCATTTTATTACCAACCATAAAGGACGAAGATATCCGAAAAGAAAAAAATCAAAGTACCAAAAAGCTGAGATAGTAAAACATATGTTAATTTAATTGACCACGGGAGAGATTTCGAGTAAAAAATTAACATGGCATTCCCATTTTTGTAATCGTAATTTTTTTAGTTCGGGGAACTTACTTTTTTTTGCCGATTTCGAAGCGACGAAAAGGGGATCTGCTAAGACCCCATTTCCGGTTATCAGGCCCCATCGACAGCTGTTATGGTAATAAGACATTAAGCCGAAGATTACCGAAAAGGTGCGAAGTTACGTGGGAAAAAAACATTGAATTAATTTTTGATTTGTGTGAGATTGCATTCGGAGTTTGTGTGTGCAAAATATGTTGTTGAATATTATTATTCGCATGTTAAAGAAGATAAAGATCTTGAAACCGTCCAGCATGCACGTAGCTTTTGACATTTGACGTTAAAGAACATTGAGCTTTATTTTGATCAAAATAGTGGCTTATTTTATTTACCTATTAAAAAAACATTTTTCGAAAGCATTCGGCGTTAATCGTAGAAGAATTCCAAAGAAACGATGGATGGACTGTGTGAAAGATGATATGGCAAGAAAAAACGTGTCTGATAAGATGAAGAGTAAGAGACGAGAAGCATGGAAGTAGAAAATATGCTGCTCCGACCACAAATCAATTGGAAAAACAGGTTCCTAATGCCGAGTCATCATCATTCTAGGTACTGATGACCTAGAATGATGATGACTCGGCATTAGGAACCTGTTTTTGTTGCACTGACACTAAGTGACAAAACCCCTTTAAAATAAATAAAGATAAAATAAGCTATTTACTATTTATTCATTTGTAGTGAACATCCCAGTAAGGCTATCCATATTTATTAAACCCGGATATTTACCAGCATAGCCGTTATTTTGTGCGGCCAATGTAATTGTCCCATTTAATGTTCGGACGATCAAAATGGACGAAATTAGGGCTGACGCCATTTTGTACTTGGGAAAGATTGGCGCGAAAGTTAAAATATTATTCAGTTACATTTTAGAAGTAAGAAAATGTGATTATGGGTTGAATTTCATCTGCTTGGCTTTTTCCCAAATATATTGGGGTCGGCTTCTATTCTAACACCGGAGGATGCAGCTACATATCAGTATTTTACATGGACCGACTGCCTATCTGACCACCACAGCCCAGTTAGTACTGTATAATACGATACCCCTTGCTAAGACTGGCTGTCAGACTAATGGTTTGAATGTAGAAGTAAGTATCTTGCATCAATCGACTCGCAAAAGTAGGATTGCGTTGCAATTTGCATCAGTCTATTTAAAAGAGAGAACATTTCTTTCACTTTTAAAAGTGAAAGAAATCTTAAGACTTTAAAGTCTATGAATTTAATTAAACTTGAACAATTTAGGAATTCCAAATCACCTCGTTTATTTCTAATCAAGTTTTCTAATAATAGAAGTAACAGTCACTTTAATAGAATTTTAATCAACTAAGACCATTCAAAACGGATTGAATACTAAGTGATAGTGTTTCAGACTTCATTTTGAAACTAAGTAAACCAATCTGTATGTTGATTCCAGAATTAAACTGAAACTTAAAGCGAATTGTTGTCCCATCTGCTGATTGTCCTAAACAATTAGTATAAGACAGATAAGTGACCTCCAGAAATAATTGACCTTGAAGTGACCTTGGGCGTTGACCGGGAGTTTCCAAGGTCATATTTGATTGAGGATGGTTTTTAGAGCCAATGACTTTAATTGATAATGTGATGGCTTTTACGGTAAAAGCGTTCTATGCTTTTAAAACGAAGTGGTTTTTACTACTTAATTGATTTTAATTACTGATTGGTATATGCGGCTTATTTTGTGGTTTAAAAAAAAGCTTGAGCGGACAAGCAGACAGAGGCAGAATAAATACCACACTACATACGAGTACAAAGGCATACCTCTACAGTGGTAGATTACTTACCTACTATGGTTTATATTTTTGAAATTAGAAAATTGCTTTTGGCTGTATGGAAATAAGTGATAAATAGAAACGTTACTTTTAAATGGAAAAAAAATCTCACAAATCTAAGAGTGATAATAAAAAACAATATTACCTACTGATTGAAAAAAATGTAATTGAAAAAACGCATAAAACCATTAAACACAAATCGGCATGAAATGTTGAAACGAAACAAAATATCAACCATCCGACACGTACACAAATACACAGTTTAATTTAATTCAAAAGTTTAATATTCCGTTTCATACCATTACAATATTTACACAACAACTTCACAAAACATCGAGAGGGCTCGATAAAAGATAAACAGAATTGTCTATTTATACAGACCGTTACATTTAAACTGATAGTAATCGGTTTGTAACATAAAAATATACTGCCCATTGGACAAAACTCTAGAACTAAATTACACTGGATACGCCATGTAATTATCAAACTATAGGTAGATGGATGGTGGAAGCTACGCCGACGCTAAAACGGTTACCAGTTATTCAGTACACCATTCTGAATTCAAATAGTTAACCGGTAATTAAAAAAAAAAACTGCTTTTCCATTTTGATCGTGTAGGTATTGCAGGTTTGTAGGAAACAGCTGTTTTTTTTTGAATAACCGACCATTACTTTCGAATCCACAAAGTCTGGTCTGGTCTGGCTGTCCATTTTTTAACCGACTTCAAAAAGGAGGAGGTTCACAATTCGACTGGTATATTTTTTATGTGATTACGCTGAGATTTATAATCCGATTTACATGATTCTTCTTTAGTCTGGAGCGGAATAATTGCCATTTGGTCTCATAAAAAATTGACATAGTTTGGCTCAGTAGCTTTCATTTTATAAACATTTTTTTTAATGTACATTTTTTTTTACATGGACGATGTAATTTTAGTTTGTGTATAGCTTTTTGAGTAGTTTTCATTTAGGTTGATTATTATGAGTTTTCTTTTAGGTTCATTATATATTAATATTAACCCGTGTCCCGATAAGTGGGTCTTAGGCTACCTGTCATTGAAGCGGAGCGAGCGTGCGGAGTAGTTGCCATTGAGCCTAGCACTGTTGAATTTGACGCGTTATGAGATCATGATTACAAGAAAAAAAAGAAAAATAAAAAAAAATATTTTTTTTTTTGCATAAACATTAAAGCGACTTCAAAAATACAGAAAAGTGAAAAATAACTTTAGCTTCAGAAGTCGGTGACAAAAAAAAAATGAATCAATGAAACAAAAGTGACCGATTTCTGAAGCTGAAGTTATTTTTCACTTTTCTGTATTTTTGAAGTTGGTTTATTTATTTTTTTGTGCACAGAATGGATGGTGCAACGGATAACGTATAGTTAGAAATTATTATTTGATATATAACAGTACCTGTCTCGCGATCAACCCTCTATTGACAAACATCTGCCATGCCGGGATAGGCCGCAAAAATATACATTTTTACTACTACTTCATGTAAAAGTTTTTTTTTTACTTTCTATCAATGAGATTTAAATGAACTTAGAGGGCAGTGTTGAGGATTTTAATGATTATAACTATGTAAAGCCGTATTTGTTACGGTCGCGAGCCTGCAAATTGCAAAAAACTTACGAAATAATTTAGTACTTGTATACAAGTAAATATGACTGTGACAGAAACGACGCAATTCAAAGTCGATTTTTTAGTTCGATCTGCAATATGAAATGAAATCGAGTTTTGTATTACCTACTGTTTGCATGGTTGAACAATAAAACAACATTAAACAATAGTTAGCGATGTGTGCGTGACTTACCCCGGTCTCTAATCATAGTACGTATAACACAAAAATAACATAAAATAACGATAACACAAACCTTAACTACAAAACTGAACGGTTCCAACAAAGGCCTGGTATTATGCATTCGAGTCACGTTCCACTAATCTGCGATTGTTACAGATTATTAAACAACCGTTGCCTATTTGGTACCGTGGAAAGTAACAAAGCTTCTAGAAAACCCGACTTGGATAGGGAACAATTAAATGAGTTGGAATACGCGTTAGGGATAGTGTATGCTCAGTACTAACGCAGCTTTGGAAAGCGAAACGGTGTTCGCTTGTTTCAGAGTTCTTTTTTTTGTTTTGGAGTAATTTAAAAATCGAACGCGATGTAAACGCCCTGTAATTGGTGCTCGGATGTTCTTTTTTTTTAATGCTGACATCATAGTTCATAACTGATAGGTACAGACGCCAGCACATCATGTTACAACAATCTGTCAAATTTCTGTAATAGATTTTCAACCTTATCGTTAAAGAATACGGTTCAAGGTTGATTGGGAAAATTTGACAGTTTCAGGTAGCTGGACCTGCTGACGTATGTAGTACCTACTTCACCGATATTTCAGTACTTATTTTTATAATGAACGTATATTTACGACTAGTAGTAGAAATAAGATCATAAACAAGTTAATATTCGTGATAGCTCAAAAGGTATCTAGACAAAAACGATTAACATTATAAAATTACCAACACACAGCGTTAAGATCTTACTTCATTCGCCTTTTCAGAAACGGCCTTTTCATTTTTGTAGCCTTAAAAATTAAAACCAGTGGAAAACAAAGTTTCACAAATAATAATTTCCCATAGCCTTCCACTCAGTAAAACCCCAACGATCGAACTACTAGAAACTACTTAAGGACCACTGAAACATTACTCAGCATAAGGGCTATCAACACCTCTGCAATCGTCGAAAGCGTTGCTCACAGTGGGGGGGGGGGGAGACGCTATATACGACCAATTAAAGAGGGTGCCAGAATGGGTTTCGAAATAATCGTAGACAACTGTATAAAAGAGTTCGAATTCGAGAAAGATCACGTTCTTTGGTCGGCTTTTGTTTCGTATACCATCACCAAACTGAGTACTTATCGGAGCACGGTAAGGACTATCCTCGCTTGCAGTGTGTAAACAGTTGAAAACTTTATATTCCTTGCTCCCTTTTTTTGTTTTATTCCTATTGGTCGAAAAACGGTGGTCAAACATATGGGATCATTAACAGAGCCTGAGAAAACTTTTAACACAAGACCCATTTTAAAAAAAGGTCGCGTTTTTTTTCGTTTACGGTTTTTTTGTTTAAGTAGGTACTATTGATCGGCAAACTATTTGTGCGGACCAATAGAAGTAAGGGTGTTAGACAGATGTGGTCATCGTGTACACGGGATTTTGTTCGAAAAATGAGCCTATTGCCACTTTTCTGATAGTACCTACTGACGCCAACATATCAAGCAACAGCAGTCTGACAAATTTCTTTAATAGATTTTCAACTTTATTGAGAATGACGTACAAATGACATTCGAAAACCTTAAGGTGGAAGCGCCAGGGCCAAATTCGTCGCCGCCTTCAAATTACCAATTAACAAGTAAATCAGTTAAGAGCATTTACGCTTTACGACATTTCATACAAACTTTCAAGTCCTTATTTTCCGAAATGACTAGACCGATTTTAATGGAACTTCATACGCCTATGCAGGATACATAGGTCTAAAAAGTTACTAAAAACATTTTCGAAAAATACTAAGTGTTACAGCTAAATTAGAGCGATTATAAATTATCTCTAGAGACAGAAACTTCCAAATTATCTTTTTTTTTAAAGACATTTTGAAAATGTTTTTTGGTAACTTTTTAGACCTATGTATACTGCTTATGCGTATTAACTTTCATTGAAATCGGTTCAGTCATTTCGGAAAATAAGGACTTGAACTTGACTTTTGCTCTGTATGGTGTCGGACGCAAAGAATAGCACCATCCCATGTCTTCCCGTGGGTGTCGTAAGACGAGACGAGACTAAGAGACTTGCCAGAGTATGGGCAGCAGCATTCTCTGTGCTTTTGTGACAACCGTACTGCGATCGCCAACCCGCCTGCCGTGCGATGCGTGGCGATTATGGCAAAACCCCCCATGTTATGTCAATGTGGCGAAACTTAGGGGAGGCCTATGTCCAGCAGTGGACGTCTTTCGGCTGAAATGATGATGATGATGAAGGACTTGAAACTTTGTATGAAATACTGTAAGGTGTAAACCCTCTTAATATGATAAAATTTATAAGTGGTCTACGGTTCCTTTTTCACTTGTAATTATTATAGCAAGAATATAAATCTGGATACACGCCAATTTTGAGTGAAATTTAAATCCCGATTCTCACTTGTTTTGTTTTCGCTAAGTTTCATGTGGATACAGTATAGCGTTGCACTATGGCGGTGGGTACAAATTGTTCCATGTAAAATATTGATATTTCGCCGCACTTGGGAAAAGGCTCAGATAAAACGAACCTTTCTAGAATATTGGACCTAATAACTTTATGAGATCTAATGACTACCTCGGTGGTCTAGAGGTCCCAAGCGCGAGTGTGGAGCATGAGGTTGGGTTCGATTTGCCGCTCGAGCAGTCATCGGGTTTTTTCCATCAGGAATTTCTCAGTAGCAACCACGGAATCTGGATGGATTCGGAAATGCTTGCAACCACTTGAAATAAACGAGGCAGTTCAGTTAAAGGTGAACTTCTTGTTCGCTGTCCTCCCATATTTAAGTACTAACGCTGTAACATTCAAATATTGTTAAACCAAATAATTTTAAAAGAGTAACTATGGAGTTTCTTGCCGGTTCTTCTCCATAGGAAACAACCAACCCGAACTGTGCACCTTATGTCGACGTTTTTAAGTGCACATGTAGACCTATTTATAATAAAATATTTTGATTTTGATTTTTCTTGACAATTATACAGAAAAGTGTGTGTTATGGTTTTCATGAGCTGAAGCTTAAGGTATTGTTTCAATGGTACAGTCAATGTCAAGGGTTCAGTTCAGTTAGTAGTGAACCGAGTCTATAGTGACGTCACGTTGCTCAAGCATCGTTGAACTCTAGCAGAAAAACCTTGGACGTCATCTGAGGTGATATTCTAGAAAACCCTGTCATGTCCAGTAATGGTACTTCTTCCAGGAATATTGGAAACAAAGGTTATTTCGATGGCAGTTTAACATCGTTCCAAGATGTTCTTGGAACTGACCATGACCATGAATGGTGGTATGCCATAACAACGTTTACATCTTTGATAGCAGCGTCAGACCGTAAAGCGGATAGCTGAAATCGAATGTAGGTATCTCCTATCTAATACTATAAAGAGGTGCAGTTCGTATGTTTATTTTTTGGCCGTCTGTCTGTTTGTTCCAGCTATGTCTGCATTAGTAAACCTAGCTTGAAACAGACCGGCCAGTGTATTTACGTTATCTTGTTGTCTTTGACCAAACATGTACGAAGCTTGGAATTGTTAAGTTTACCCGTGGTTTCTAAGCTAAATAAGCTTGTCATACTAGGTAACTATAGAGCAACTGGTAGGAGTTTAACTCATGAATGAACGAATGAATACTATTTACCTATAGATCTATGCGTAACATACATATATATCTGTAAATGGTATTACGTTAAAGGGGCTTTTTCTTTTTGTTTAATTCTTTTT
Organism: Cerastis rubricosa; assembly: GCA_949152445.1. Taxonomy (NCBI): domain Eukaryota; kingdom Metazoa; phylum Arthropoda; class Insecta; order Lepidoptera; family Noctuidae; genus Cerastis; species Cerastis rubricosa. Next base: position 5,659,978 of record OX424542.1, on the reverse strand, counting down.
TTTTGTTCCTTCGTCTTGTGATTATAAATATTTGTTATGAGTTGTTTTTTTGTTTTTATCATTTTGTATGCACGTCATGGCCCTGCAACAAATAAATAAGTTTTTTTTTTAAATTGCCTATCTGTATGACTGTGTTATTCTTCTAAACTTTGGAATTTATTTCATGATTTTTTTTACCAATTTAAACATTGTTTTCCGATAGGTTTATGGTGTAATTAACTTAAATTAAACTTACAAAAATAAAATAAAGAAATCTATAAGTAAAAGATACACGTCGTAAAAAAGCTCAGCCGAAACGGTCGCTAGTTAGAAATAAAATACCAATACATCTTCTTATTAACCTTTTTTCATGTTTCAGTTCATCCTATGAGGGAAAGAAATATTATATATTTTCTTACTACATAATAAAGCCAGTACAGCTGTTACTTCATATTAATTTCATATCACGTACAATCTTATGAATATTTTTTCCACGCTACGCCGCCTTTGTTCAGAGGTATCCGATTTTAGTCTAGAAACTAGAAACCTAGATCTTTTTGAATGATGAAAAAGTAAGATAAGTACGTGGGAGATATTAAATACGTTATAATATATCATTTTTATTTTATTTTATTAGTGTAAGTCACGATAAATAATCAAATCAAATCAAATCAAAATATTTTATTTTACATAGGCCTATATGGGCACTTATAAAACGTCGACAAAAGTTGCACGGTTCGGGTTGGTCGTTTCCTATGGAGAAGAACCGGCAAGAAACTCCATGGTTACTCTTTTAAAATCATTTGGTTTTACAACATTTGAGTGTTACAGCGTTAGTACATAACTGTGGGAGGACAGCGTAGGCCCGACAATAAGTCGTTGCTTACTACAAAAGGTAGAACAAGACAAATAAAAAAATATATATATATATAAAATAATTGATCCCGTACGAATGTTCACCAGATTGAATCACTACTTCATAATGATTTATTCCCATCCAATACCAAGAGCTAATACCATTTGGTATTAGTTTATCTCCGAATTTATTTTCTATTCCCAACGAGTACCACATTTTTAAAAAAATAATAATCTAAACTAATATAATAAAGAGGAAAGATTTGATTGTTTTTTTTTTTGTTTATTTGCATAGAATAGGCTCCGAAACTACTGGTCCGATTTGAAAAATTATTTCAGTGTTAGATAGCCCATTTATCACGGAAGGCTATAGGCTATATATCATCACGCTACGACCAATAGGACTGGAGCAGCAATGAAACATATTGTGAAAACGGGGAAAATGTGACGAACACGAAGTTGCGCCGGACAACTAGTAAATAATAAAATAAAATAATAATTATTCCACTCCTTGGCTGTGCGCATAATAAAAGACGTAGCTAAGCGCCTCATGCGAATATCGACGAACATTTTTTTGTTTTTGCCTTGTTATATGACTGTCCTGTCAGTTCTTATGACTTAAAAATTACAGCTGTTATTCGAACTTACGGTCACTTTAATTTGTAACTTAATTTGCTATGAAACATTGTCCCTGTCTTGTTTTGATTCATCAGCCTTTTTAACTAAAGATGATAGGAAACACCGGCTTGAAATAGATATTTCATCTCAGTATTAGATTATTTCAACCAGAACCACTTCGCAAAAAACCCAACCGCCTAAAACGTGTCTTTTACACAACAAATCAACAAATATTTAACCGCAGCACACGTTCACCGTATAAATACCACGACGAGTACACTTCTCCACACAAGTTCGGTATCCAAATGTACTTGTTTGTTTACAAAATAAACATACGCTCTGTGACATCGGGGAGGGGTGTACCGCTTACAAATTAGGGGCCTAATTGTCTACTCCCGGCATCTATTGAGACGAACCTCTGTGGTGATGTATAGAGGGTTATGAGACCACATGGGGACTTATCTGGAGGGTTAGATCTGCTCTTTGTGAACGATAGCTTGGGTTTGCTTTTTGTTGATGAATAGTGAAAAGGTATGTAAGTGAAATGGTTAATTACAGAATACGGTCACTGTACTGCGCGAACGGACAGGTAGGAGGTAGGTATAGTCTACAAAAGAAATACGTAACTGGAGAGCTTACTAGAGTTATTTATTTTTCTCTCTAAAATTTGGGGTTCATAGGTTATAGCGTGATTCTAACCTTTGTGAGAACTGGAGTCTATACGTACTAAATACGTTATCCTTCTTTAGGTCATGTTACGGGTACCAAAACTTAAAACAGTGTTTAATGAGTACACTAAAAACTATTTTAAGCTTTCACGGTTTATAAGTAATCTTAAACTGTCACGTAATGGATAACTGCCGTGGTTATCTATTATTGTAAGCTCCCGATATTTCGACGCTGTTGCAAGCGCCATGATCGCTGGTTGACTTTTTCACTGCCGATGACACAATAATTTATAATCACGGAATCGAAACACACATCGGAATCGGAACGAATCACGGATAAGATACCCCACATGTGACGGTGTATGTTTATGTACTTATTAGTCTAATTTTAGGAATTACTAGTTTTCCGCAACAGTCCACAACTAGTTGTCCCAACTTCGTCTGCGTCACTTTTTCCCCGGTTTCGCAACATTTTTCATTGCTGCTCCGCTCCTATTGGTCGTATCGTGATGATATATACGAGATTTTTCAAAAAGGACCAGTAGTTTCTGAGATTAGCGCGTTCAAGCAAACAAACAAACTTCCAACTTTATTATTAGTATTAGTATATAGATTTGTGCCAATAAGTAAGTCACAAATAATAATAAGTTCACAAAGTTTTGTTTTTTTAAATATTAAATGGGCCTACTCTTGACCTCAATCTTATCCTGAGGACAGAGATGATGTCGACGATGAAACGAGCCAACCCAAAAAAGCCCTATTGATTCGGGACTTAAATAGAATTGGGGTATATGAAATCCGGAACATCGACGCTGGCAGGAAATTCCACTCTGTGTGCTGTGCGCATAAGAAAAAAACCGGCCAAGTGCGAGTCTTACTCGCACACAGGGTTCCTTAGCTCCAAACAATATAATAACAATATTTTGAACTGTCATTCATTAGTTAGTAGTATTAGTTAGTAAACTTCCACACAACCGCAAAACTAAATTTGTTTTTCATAGTATGTTAATGAAAAACAAAGTTACTGCTGCAGTTTGATGAAAAAGTCCCATATCTCAAAAACTAAACATCATATCTTATTGAAACCAATTTTCGTTGATAGTTTTTTTTACGTTCTACAATCCTAAATATTTTCAGAATTTTCCTCCTCTTACTTTAGAAATTAGAGGGGGGGGGGACACACATTTTACCACTTTGGAAGTGGCTCTAGCGCAAACTATTCAGTTTAGAAAAAAATGATATTAGAAACATCAATATCATTTTTGAAGACCTATCCATAGATACCCCACACGTATGGGTTTGATGAAATTTTTTTTTTTGGTTTTCAGTTCTAAGTATGGGGGCCCCCCTTAATTTATTGTTTTGTTCTATTTTTGTGTAAAAATCCTAATGCGGTTTACAGAATACATCTACTTACCAAGTTTCAACAGTATAGTTCTTATAGTTTCGGAAATAAGTGGCTGTGACATACAGACGGACAGACAGACAGACAGACAGACAGACAGACAGACAGACAGACAGACATGACGAATCTATAAGGGTTCCGTTTTTTGCCATTCGGCTACGGAACCCTAAAAACCGGCCAAGTGCGAGTCTTACTCGCACACAGGGTTCCATAGCTCCAAACAATATCATAACAATATTTTGAACTGTCATTCATTAGTTAGTAGTATTAGTTAGTAAACTTCCACACAACCGCAAAACTAAATTTGTTTTTCATAGTATATTTATGAAAAACAAAGTTACTGCTGCAGTTTGATGAAAAAGTCCCATATCTCAAAAACAAAACATCATATCTTATTGAAACCAATTTTCGTTGATAGTTTTTTTTACGTTCTACAATCCTAAATATTTTCAGAATTTTCCTCCCCTTACTTTAGAAATTAGAGGGGGGGGGACACACATTTTACCACTTTGGAAGTGGCTCTAGCGCAAACTATTCAGTTTAGAAAAAAATGATCTTAGAAACATCTATATCATTTTTGAAGACCTATCCATAGATACCCCACACGTATGGGTTTGATGAAAAATGTTTTTTTGGTTTTTAGTTCTAAGTATGGGGACCCCCTTAATTTATTGTTTTTTTTCTATTTTTGTGTGAAAATCCTAATGCGGTTTATAGAATACATCTACTTACCAAGTTTCAACAGTATAGTTCTTATAGTTTCGGAAATAAGTGGCTGTGACATACAGACGGACAGACAGACAGACAGACAGACATGACGAATCTATAAGGGTTCCGTTTTTTGCCATTCGGCTACGGAACCCTAAAAACGTGGTATATAATGCGCTTAGTGCGAATATCGACGATAAATAGAATAGTTATAATATGATAATTACATTATTTTAATTTTACATTTTTTTTAAATTTTATAATTTTGCTGTTACCATATTATGATAAATTAAGCCGTTGGTCCCGGCTGTCATTTGTAGATCTTTGACAGTCGTTACGAGTAGTCAGAAGCTAAAAAGTCTGACATCCAGTCTTACCAAGGGGTACCGTATTACCCAGTTACTGGGTTGTGGAGGTCAGATAGGCAGTCGCTTCATGTTAAATACTGGTACTCAGCTGCATCCGGTTAGACTGGAAGCCGACCCCAAGATAGTTTGGGAAAAGGCTAGGCAGATGATGACCATATTATGATAAATTATAATAATATCTTATTCAGTTAGTAACAGAAAACAATCAAACTTTACTAAGACAAAGTCGTGCGATCGTCGGTAATCGCAACTACTCCCCGACTAGAAATGAGCGATCTCTTTGCGTACAATTTCACTGAGTGCCTCGGTTAGGTACAGTTACGAGCAACAATATGTAAACACTTTCCTAAGTTTTAAAGCAATTTTCGCGAGAAATAACGTTTTGTAACTTTGAGATCTATTTCATAACAATATGAGTTCCAAAATACTATGATTCAAGACTCTTTATTTGCAATCACTTGTTCGCAACAACATGAAATTTTAATCAAAATAGTAGGAGAAATTATACTTTGTTCGTCCTAACGTTTTATCACACATTCCAAAAATTCTTAGTTTGTCCCAAACATTATGCTTCCTGCGTCCCAAAATACAATTTTAATTATTTTAGTCTTTGTTCTATTTTATATTGCTTCTACGGCCCATTTTTTTTTGTATATGCTAGATTTACTTTTTTGTATAATCGGCAAAAAAGAATTACGTATTATTTAATATTTAACACCAATCAACTATTTTAATAAACCGCTCCTCTCTCTCTTCGTGAGAGAAAATTTTGAGAATTCGCCTTGGCATACATTTTTAAGACATAATATTTATTCGTCTAATAAACCGCGAGCCATAGATATACAGGGTGTAACGGAAAGGGTATATACATACTTAAAGGTGTGTTACAGACCATCAAACTGAACATGTTTCTCCGCAAACAAACATCGTAATAACGAAAAAATTATCTGCTGCCCCATACAAAATTTCAATACCTATTCGACCCAAATGTATGGGGCAGCTGATATTTTTTTCGCTATGACGATGTTTCTTTGTGGAGAAACATGTTCAGTTTGATGGTCTGTAGCACACCCTTAAGTATGTATATACCCTTTCCGTTACACCCTGTATAAAGATATTCTAGCTACTTCTGGTGCCCTGGTAGGGGATGATCAAGTCGTAAGCCAATTTACATATTTTGTAATGTGGGACAGAATTTTAGGATAAACGAAGAATAAATCGTAGGAGATAATCTTGTTTAAAAGTTGCAAAGTGTTTACATATTGGTGCTCGTGACTGTACCTACTTACCTCTTATACTATGCACACCGAACCACTTTACTATAATGTTTTAACTTTATATTGCTACTTATATTTAACGAGTTATCATATTTTTTCTTGATGAGACCCGTAACTTGAAAATATGGTAGTGCCAGTAAGTTTATTACAGTAATTTCTCATGCAAGAATAACTTGCGTCATACAAATAAATTAATGAACTCTTTATGATGATAAGAAACCTAGCCGCATCTTCTATTAATATAATGAGGTTCTTTGTGTGCGTGTTCATCTATGGTTTAATCTAGAAGATTAATGGGATCAAAAAGTGTTATTAAATAATATTTTCTAAGCAGTTGCTATTTTCAAGGGATTGTTATCTATATATGTATATTATTATATTACATATGTAAATTATTTAGAAACTACAAATTGTTATTATTATTTTGAAAGTGTTTAACTCTGTCTTATCTCTTTACGCCTTGCGGTGGATTGATTTCGATGAAATTTGCCATACCGGAAAGGCATAGGATGCTTCCTATTTTTTTGTAGTATGTTTTCGTGGGATAATTTCCGACCTGAACGGGGCAAACCCATCAACAGAAGATAATTCTCTATCTAAATATAACCAATTATTAACACAACAATGATTAAATAACAGCCAAGAAATTAAAAAGAGGATTCATAATTTGTTTTCAAAACGTGAACAGCTGGCCTACCATGACGTCTTAAAGCAGTATCGTTTTACTCTTATTCCAGTGTGGGAAATAGACGGAGCTATACAGGATGTCTAGCGCCATCTCTTTCCCAAAATGGAAAAGAAGTAAAACAATAATGTTTTAAGACGTCATGGTAGGCCATCAGATGATTATGCTCTAAATATGCATACATTACAAAACATCGTTTATTTCGGTTCGTTCAATACGATTTGATTGATGTTGTTTTAAAATGTACCTACATATCAGTACAACGCCAGGAGTCAGGGTTGTGATTTTGTGTTAGATAGAAACGCGTTAACATTTTCATCTTATGAATTAATTTACACATACATATACATTTTCTTTCCAATTCTTGCAAAAATTAAGAAAATACTGTGATATGATTAATCAATTGAACCAATCATTTTTTCTGAGTAGAAATCTTCTATTTATAATCCTGTGTCATAACACAATGCATTTTTTTAAATTGTATTCTTTAAATTTTTATCTTGGAATTATGTATGTTGCTAACAAAACATTATAAATAGGTTTATATTCCAACCGTTCTTTCAACAAAATGTTACCAAGTTAATTAAATCTTTAATGGGTTACGTAACGATTGTATTAGTTTTATGAAAGTCGAATTTCTTCTTTTCAATGCCATTAATGTAAAGATAACACAATAGTATTTATATTATACTTTCATTTCGCATTAAAAAGGGGCAACACTACAGCGGACTACAGAAAATGTACTGGTCGATTATAATGAGACCCAAAATTCGAATTTCTTGATATTTGAATAGCGACCGTTGCTATAAAATACATAATGCGATACATTGGTATAAACTGGATGTATATAACCGTGTATGTTATACAGGCTGTAACGGAAAGGGTATAATATACATACTTAAGGGTGTGCTACAGACCATCAAACTGAACATGTTTCACCATCGGACAAACATCGTAATAGCGAAAAAAATATCTGCTGCCCCATACATTTGGGTCGAATAGGTATTGAAATTTTGTATGAAGCAGCAGAAATTTTTTTCGCTATTACGATGTATGTTCGATGGAGAAACATGTTCAGTTTGATGGTCCGTGGCACACCCTTAAGTATGTATATACCCTTACCGTTACACCCTGTATAACTTTTATATTTCATGTTCTGCGTTAGTCATAAAGAAAATCTTCAAGTTATTTATTTATTAAATTCTCCCTTACAACTATTATTACAGGTGTATCCCTAATACGATCGCGCGGTCTTAAAATTAACTTATATTTTTATAAATAAGACTATGAACTTTCCGAGTCGAAACCGAGACGAGTGGCTAGCTCTTTAAAAGCGATGACAAATTCAAAAAGTTATTGAAAACGAAGACATTCTATAGATTTGACATAAGCTTTACGGTAACTTATGTCAATCCAATATATTTTTGCTCTGTATGGTGTCGGATGTAAAGGCTCTGTATGGTGTCGGACGTAAACAATAAAATAGCACCATCCCATATCTTCCCGTGGGTGTCGTAAGAGGCGACTAAGGGATTTGCCAGAGAATGGGCAGCGTTCTCTGTGCGATCGCCAACCCGCTTGCCGAGCGTGGCGATTATGGCAAAACCCCCCAAAATATCAATGTGGCGACACTTGGGGGAGGCCTGTGTCCAGCAGTGGATGATTTTGGGTTGAAATGATGATGATGAATATATTTTTGAATTTTCCACTGTGACAAAGTCAAGGCCTTCTTCTTTGTTCCATTGATACTTTTTTAGTGGAGAAATCAAGATCTCTATTGCAAAATGCATATAATTTGCCTGCAAAAATCAACTACTCCAATGATCGAAAATGCTGCTGGATTATCAGACATACTCAAATTCAACAATTTCCATATAATTTTTAGAATTTCGAATCAAATAAAATTCCGTATGTGAAAATATTAAATCGAACACAGCCTGCATAAATATGCACAGCATATAAAAATGGAGCCAGCACTTAACAGTATTAAACCTAAAGTTGAAATGGATCCGAAAAATTCTGATATATTCAAAAATTGCATGCATTTCGTGAAAAGTACTTATTGAATTGGCCACTTACGTGTTTATAATATTTTTCATAGCCGTAATAAAAGAAATAATAAGCTATGAGCACTTTATTTTCAGGCACGTATAATCATGTTGTTCTTTTGAATATAGAACTGAAGTGCGGAGGAAATCTTACAAAAAATATCTGTAGAAAAACAAATGACTGACATTGCATGTGCTTAGTATAGCCACACGCTTGCTTTTCGTCTGTGTGGTGTCGGACGTAAAGAATAGCACCATCCCATATCTTCCCGTGGGTGTCGTAAGAAGCGACTAACGGACTTGCCAGATAATGGGCAGCAACGTTCTCTGTGCTTTTGTAACAACCGTACTGCGATCGCCAACCCGCTTGCCAAGCGTGGCGATTATGGCAAAACTCCCCTTCTTAGGGGAGGCCTATGTCCAGCAGTGGACGTCTTTTGGCTGAAATGATGATGATGATGAGTATAGCCAAGTTCTAAGACCCAACCACACTACTTAATGGTTTTAGTTCTTGATGATATTGACATAATATCATCATCATCTGCCTAGCCTTTTCCCAAACTAACTTGGGGTCAGCGTTCAGTCTAACCGGATGCAGCTAAGTATCAGTATTTTACACGAAGCGACTGCCTGTCTGATTTCCACCACCCAGTAACTGAAAATTACGATCCATCTTGGTAAGACTGGATGTCAGACTTTTAGCTTCTGACTACCTACTCCTAACGACTGTCAAACATCTACAAATGACATCCATATAATATCCTGAGAAACTTTCGCATTTATCACCCGCGCAGACCGGGATAAGACGTATGTGTTAATCCAGGGTATAAGCTATCTACATACCAAATTTCATCCAAATCCGTTAAGCCATTGAGGCGTAAAGGAGTGACAAACATACAAACACACACAAACTTAAAAACTTTCTCCTTTATTATATTAGTGTGATTAAGTAAAGCTATGAGTTTTTAGTCTTCTAAAATGTTTAAATAGCTTCAAAAGTGTTCACACAAACACACACAAACTTTCAAACTTTCTCCTTTATAATAATACTAGTGTGATTAGTAGGATTAAGTAAAGCTATGAGTTTATAATAGTCTTCTACTTTTAAATAGCTTCAAAAGTGTATTACAATATATATTATTTATATATTTATATTATCTAAAATACTAAACATTTTCAAACAGCAAATCTTTTTTACCACCCCGGACATTACAAACCAACAATGATAGCTTTAATTACACATTTCACACAAACAGAGGAATCGTCTAGAGAGACGGGAGCAGCACCTCCCCATTCAGAATTAATCATGAAAACAATTATCTATCCGTGTTACTCCGAGCTATTGTCTTTAGGGGAGGCACTTCGAGTTTAATTTCTACTTTTTAATAGAGGCCGCGTTAAAAATACATCTCAAAACATTATGGTCATGTTTTTTAATTTATATTTTTTAAGTTGTTTTTCTTGGAGTGCCTCTCGTAAAATTTTCTTGTAGCCTTAAGTAAGAGAAAACGTAACATAATTAAGTGTGTATGCATGTTTAAGAAATGAGGTTTTTTTATGTTTTTGACATTTATGTGGATAGAATCTATAAAAAACATTGTAAGTGCCCATACAACTTGAGGGTTTCTCTTGATTTTCTTGGGATCCCATCATCAGATCTTGACTTATACCTGCCATCATCAGCTCAGCAATATGAGATGACGATTAACAGGCACAGATATCTGAATTACTTATTTATTTTATTTATTTATTTTATTATATTATTATTCAACCTAAAGAGTATAGGCTTTCGAATAAAAAAAGAATTTTGAAAATCGGTCCACAATTGGCGGACAAATCGGTGAACATACAAAAAAAATAACATACAAACATCCGAATTGATAACCTCCTTCTTTTGGAAGTCGGTTCAAAATGGAGCTCATTTTTGCGTGTTTATACGGTTTATTGCTTTTGTCTAGACAGACTTAATTAAGGGTAGTAGGCAAAAAGGCAGACAGCGTTAACGCTTGTTGAGGATTATGAATAATCTGTGAATTTAGGCCGTAAGACCGGGCGCATAAGATTGTTATAGTCTTAAACCGAGGAACAGAAGAAAACATTTTTATTCAAACGTTACCCCAAATACTTAAAACATCATAACATCACGCCTGTAACCCCCGAAGTGTAAAGCAGAGGCAAACCTAATTTAACAGCCACATTTAGCCAGTTATGTTTCAGTACCACGTTTTGGAGGGCGAGCCTAATGACATTCATCATCATCATTTCAGCCGAAAGACGTCCACTGCTGGACATAGCCCCCCCCAACGCCACATTGACAAACCCCCCTTGGGTTTAGCCAAAATCGCCACGCTTGGCAGGCAGGTTGGCAATCGCAGTACGGTTGTTACAAAAGCACAGAGAACACTGCTGCCCATTATCTGGCAAGTCCCTTAGTCGCCTCTTACGACATCCACGGGAAGATATTGATACTGTGTGTAAGGCCTGTGTTAGAATTGTAACTTAAGTATTAAGCATACTAATATTGGATACCATTTTTAGGGTTCCGTAGCCAAATGGCAAAAAACGGAACCCTTGTGGATTCGTCATGTTTGTCTGTCTGTCCGTCCGTACGTCACAGCCACTTTTTTCCGAAACTATAAGAACTATACTGTTGAAACTTGGTAAGCAGATGTATTCTGTGAACCGCATTAAGATTTTCGGACAAAAATAAAAAATACAATAAATTTTGGGGGCTCCCCATTCTTAGAACTGAAACTCAATTTTTTTTTTTCATTAAACCCATGCGTGTGGCATATTTATGGATAGGTCTTCAAAAATGATATTGTAGTTTCAAATTTTTTTTTTTCTAAACTCATTAGTTTCAGAGACACTTCCAAAGTGGTAAAATGTTTGTCCCCCCCCTCTAATTTCTAAAGTAAGAGGTGGAAAACTCTGAAAATATTTAGAGAACGTAAAAAAAAAACGAATATTGGTTTGAATAGGATATGATGTTCAGTTTTTGAGATATGAGACTATTTCATCCAACTGCAGCAGTAACTTTGTTTTTCATTAATATAATATGAAAAATAAATTTAGTTATGCGGTTGAGTGGAAGTATACTAATGAATGACCGTTCAAAATATTGTTATTATATTGTTTGGGGCTATGGAACCCTGTGTGCGAGTAAGACTCGCACTTTGCCGGGTTTTACTGTATCTTGATTCATTTGGGCAGTTTTCATCGTACAGTCGTCATCAGAAGTCGGTTAACACTTATCAATATTACACCAAGTTTTGTGCTGATCAGTGTGATTAGCATCTACTTTTACCCTTAATGAAGGAATAGTTCAAGAATGAATTATATCTTTATCAGTTACTATAATTTGATTATTTACAGGTAAAATAATTCGATTATCTACATTTAAAAGACGAAAGTCATTGAAAATTCGTACGTGTTTGCATGTGATCATTATTTTGTGTCTCGTAAATCAAGCATTTCCAGTATAACATGGCTTCGCTCTGTATACATGTCCCGTTTAATGAGATATCCGCATAAACTGGTTTGATTGAATTACTAGATTGGTCGCCGTGCGTACCTAGAACTCTTTGTCTAGTCACAATCTCACCTTAACAATCAATGTCAAAAACTAGTCAAAAATAATATATTATTGACAGAATATAATATATTACAGTCTATTGGTTAGTTCGTTCAAAAATGAATATCTCGCTATGTAGTTATTTCGAAGTACTTCTAAGTAATAATAAATGAATAAATAATAAAAACACTTTTACTTACATTATTAACTTAAAGCTTCGTCCAAATAACTACAATCAACAAATGGAATATTGCTCATATTGTACATGGACACAAAACCCCACCCCTAACAAATTCGTTCAATAAACTAAATTAAATTCTGATCATCAAATATGAAAGCTTATAAACAACTCGCCTACAATAAACACAATAGCACCGAATCGATTCAATTCAAAACAACAGTCAACAGTCGGCCGATTTTTAATTCGTCCGTCCGCCGAGCTTTCGGCTTAAGCCTCGGCTCTCGGCCTCGGCTTTTCAACGAATCAATTAATACAGGGTTAATGGAACAGGGTTAAAACGACGGCGGCGAACTAGTCTTGAGTCTCTTTGCATAAACAGATGGAGCGTTCAAGACAATATCGATTTTCTTAGCACTCGAGCGTTTAATCGAGATTTTATTTCGGAATCGGTTCGTGTTAATTGATTTTTATGGGTGATTTGAGTTGAGTTTTTCTGGAGTGATGTTTTTTTTTATTCGTTTCTGTAGCTGATTATTTCTGAGGAATCTGCCGATATAAATTGACTCTTAGATATTTAGAACAGCTGTTTCAGCTCGCTAGGTGCTAACCAAGCTACCTGACTCATCATCTTCATGCCCTTATCCCATTTTATTTGGGGTCGGCGCAACACGTCTCTTTCCTTTATTCTCCTCTGTCATTCGTCATGCTATCATTTACTCCTTTTTCCTTCATATCATTGTTCACACAGTCCATCCATCTTTTATTTGGTCTTCCTCTCCCTCTCCATCCATCCACATTCATATTCATCACTCTTTTAGTCACATGTGTTCCATCCCTCCTCATCACATGTCCATACCAAGACAGACGATTCCCATTCCAACCGAGCCACCTGACTATGCGTACGTAATTATAAAGTTTCACGGTTATCAATTTTGTTAGGGGCGAATGCTGTAAGCTTGACATAAACCCAAGCACGTTGACTGCCCTATCATCATCATTCATCATCCTCGTGCCCTTATTCTAATTTGTGGTCAGCGCAGCATGTCTTCTTCTTGCATACTTGTCTTTTACTTGGCAGCATCTCAGCAGTCGCCTCCTTTCATCATCTGCTTAGCCTATTATCAAACTGTCTTGGGGTCGGCTTCCAGTCTAACCGGATGCAGCTGAGTACCAATATTTTACATGAAGCGACTGTTTATTTGACCTCCACAACTCAGTAACTGGGTAATACATATATATTGGTAAGAGTTGATGTCAGACTTTTGGCTTCTGACTACTCGTAACGACTGTCAAAGATCTACAAATGACAGCCAGGACTAACAGAGGAAACTCGGTATGTAATTATGGTCACCCATCCACGGACCAACCTCGGCAAGCAAGGGTTAAAGATACCCGGCCGACCTGGCTAGCCATATAATTCTATCATCAGTAATAACTATCATACAGCCATGTTTATGTTAGTAGACGTATCACTATTTTCTTGTATCTACACAGTAAGGATAAGCTGTTAGGTATCAAAACAATCCCACATAAGTTATCTAAAAATACTCCGTGCCATCACACTTGAATGCCCAACAAAACTGTTCAGGAACGTTTAACATAGACGGAAATACTGAACAAAAGACTTTGAAATCACAAATGGAGATGAGTAGCTTAACTTTTAAACACAATAACCGCTGACAGACGTGCTAGTTGGGCTAAAGTATTCCATAGTCGTTCGTAAACTATCCGACGCCCGGCGTGTAATGCCGTGGAAAATGTTGATAATATGAAACGGAGATAGGGTTGGCTGGTTCTTTGAAAGGTGTTAGAGAAATAATTATCAAAGAAAACTTTATTCGTTTATTTAATTTTTTTGGTGGCGCAACTTTATTAAGGTATTACTGACTATACTACCAATAACACTGCAAAAGGGATATTTAACATATTCATGCTCCATAATCTTGTGTGTTTGTCGGGAATTCAAAATAAATAGTAAACACGGTAAATATACCGTTTCTTGTGTTGATAGTGTTAGTGACCATGCCATTTTAAAAACTAAAATCAATGAATATGTTTTCTCAAACGATGTTGAAAGAGGAGCGCTAATGATGAAAATTGGAGAAATTGTTTTGTGAAATATATTGAAAAAACAAGATGGCCGCGTTTGTTCCGATTTTGACGGCGAATCCATCTTTAGTTCAAAAGTCACAACGCATTGATTAAAGCAAAATACAGATCTAGCTTTAGGCGCTTGAAAAACATTGTCAGTGATGTTGTTGATGAACATTCGTGAAATTGTTTTTAGAGATTGTGTATAACATATAATTATTTCAGAACGAGGCTCCCAACAGTACCTACCGAGAAGCCGTACTTAGCCACTTATTTACCCACATATAGGTTACAGTTTTCTTCGGGAAAGTTGATCTGTTTTAAGGTCGGACCTTTTAACAGTTCACCTTTACACGAAAACCCACAAAACCAAGTTCTCAAGTATCAACCGACCGGCCAACCCTATCACCTAACCTAGACACGAAGCCACGCCAACCAACCCACTCATACAACCCATGGTTATATTATTTAATCGGTTCACCGTAATAACTTACGCTCTAATGTATAAATTTGTTGAATAAACAACGCCGTATCGAATTATAGGCAAAATTGCGGCCGTATGATAAGGATAGTACTTATAAATGGTGTTTGCGGTGAAAATGGTGGTTTATATAAAGTGTTTTAATGCAAATTAATGGACTGGGGTTGTTAATATAGAAATTAATGGAAGCCCTTATTCAGCAGATGGTGAAACCACTGTAAGCTTCAGTTGTACCAAAAATCACAATATTTCGTTTAGTATTGAATTCGTCGTTTTGTTTCAGCCAATCTTTTGAAGAAGATAAAGATTTTTCGCGCTCCAAGCTGCACTAAATGATGATTGTTTCGATGAACCTGAATAAATACTTTTGAAAGGTATGTTATTGGCGGTATTATTTCCATTAAATATAAATCGTATTTCTAAGCGAATAAATCATATTATTAATCATAATAATATTTCCAAGCTTTTAAGAGTCTTAATTGTTAGAGATGTTCCGACTAGTCAGTAAAACCGACTATCCGGCCACTTTCGTAGTCGGTGTCTTCCTAACCGACTAATCGGCTAGTCGGCCAAAGTCACAGTCGGAACATCTCTACTACTTATTCACCATCTGCCTAGCCTTTTCCCAACTTTGCTAGGGTCGGTTTCCAGTCTAACCGGATGCAGCTGAATACCAGTATTTTACATGGAGCGTCTGCCTAGCTGATCTCCACTACTCAGTTAGTACTGGGTAATGCCCTTTGGTAAGACTGATAACTGAGATACTGACTTAAGAATCCTAATTAATGCTAAAAAAAAAAACAAAGCATCAAATACAAAATAAGACAGAAATATTCAGTACAAAAACAGAACACGAAAGATCCTACAAACTCTCTTTGCAACAAATTGATCTGTCAATGTCTTCGTGCCTCATGGAGGGTTAAAATCTATTATTTCTGGCCAGAGCGGGATGATCTGTCGAAATGATTGATGCATCATCTCTCGGATCCCGGAAATGCCGGATCTAAATAGATTTTAGTAAATATCCGATTTAGGTAAATGTTTTATTTTTTTGGTAACATCGTTTTTCCTGTGATTAGAACTTGGGTCTTTCCTCTTTAACTCATGTCTATTTGTTCTTAGTTAACAGAAAATTAACAAAACTTAAACTCAAAGCATTTATTTCAATTAGACCATTACAGGTACCTTTAAATGTCAAACAAAAAAAATATGGAAGCTACAGTCTCGGTTATAATGAATAATAACTTGTGACAGTAGCTTCCCAAACCTGACCGAAGTATGGCTAGAGGCCAAAACATTGAACATGGTAAGGTTATTGTTAAAACAGAAAATGAAGTCAAACCAGACGAATGAGTGACAAAAGGTACCTAAACACTCGTTGAGAAATTAGTAAGCATCAACTAAAATATTTCCTATCATGTTTTAAAAAATTACACAATTCTATACTTTCTGGTGGCTGTGCGAAAATTCTCAAGTATCATCATCTGCCTAGCCATTTCCCAAGTTTGTTGGGGTCTAACCGGTTGCAGCTGAATACCAGTATTTTAGATGGAGCGACTGCCTATCTGACCTCCACAACTCAGTTAGTACTGGGTAAAACGATGAAAATTCTCGATGAAACATGGCAATTTCCTATGATAAAGTTTGTTTCCATTATTGACCTACAAATTACTTCTGCATTATACAAATAAGATCAATACATATTATAAAATTAATAACGTAAAGTGTTTGAATTCACTCAGACAAAATAAATATTATCATCGTGAACTTCATTTTGTTTTGTTGGCGTAGAACCTAATAAATATGGTTGTTCATTATTTTTTTTAGTTTGATTACGTATATATTGATCGTGAGGAAAAATGTTTTCAGAATATCTATTATATTTCAGATTAACTATTTTTTACTGAAAATGAATACCCGACCCGTATTATAGACGAAATTTACAGTTCAAAAACTGTGAGGCAATTAAATTATTGTGGAAACAATTACCTAGTTGGTAGTTAATAATCACGTAAGGGTATCTATATAAAGGCATCTACGCAATTTTTCTCTTAGGACCTTCAGCCTGCAATTTCAAATAATAGCAGCAGAATAAACACTAGCCATTTTCCATTACCTTTGTATACGAAAATCTCGAATAACTGTCATTTTCCGACAAACGTATGAACTAGCATTCGACTGTCGAACTTTATGCACTGTGATTTGTCCCGTGTTGGGAGTTGAACAAAAAGAACAAAATGGCCGCCTTTACAGTGGCTAACATGGCATTCTGCTAGGCTCGAATGTTTTTTGAGCAATTGTGGTACCCAGTGTAGCGTGTTTTAGCGTCTAGTGTGAAGGTTTGGGTTGGTTGGCATTCAATCTGGTTTGTAAAAGAAGGGCTTTATACTTGATTTTGAAATACATTGGTCCATGAATAATGTTAGATTGAAGTTCAGGATGGTGACTGCCCAGCAATGGATATTGGTTAAGTTAATGATGCGACTTCGTCATGTAATATCAGATGCGGATGAATGAGGAAAACGTCGTGAGGAAAATTTTAGATTATGGATGTAAATAGGTATACGAGTAAAGGAAGACCAAAAAAACGATGGACGGACTGTTGTGAAGGATGATATGGCAAGAAAAGAGGTGTGTGATGAGACGACAAGTAATAGACAAGTATGGAATAAGAAGACATGTTGCGCCGACCCCAAATAAATTGGGATTAGGGCAAGAGAAGGCCCTATATCCAGCAGAAGATATTAATAGACTCGGGTGCCAAAGATTCCTCCACCAATTCTTGCCACCAGCATTCCAATGCACTAACCCGTGGCGCGCCGATGTTAACCCTTAATCCGCGCCGCAGACACTACCTACATTCTTTCTTATAAATTGATACGTCAAGCGTGGGGCACAATCGACCCCCAGAAACATCTATCACGCCGAGGGCTAATGATTGATGAGATTCACTGACCGCTCACGGGTCCGTCGAACCCCGTTTATATTCGCCTCTGATTTGTGATTTTTGCTGGGTACGTGAAAATTGTGGATCATTTTAGGGGAAATTACTCGTCTGATGTATATGACGGGGCAGAATGCGTGACCCTGAATCTTGTGAGCTCATTGGTGTGAGGTTGACCCTTTACCGTATTAGGCTATGGGTATTTGGGTAAATTAGGTACCGAAATATTGCTGTTTTTTCGTTTTCCTTCTTTCGTATTACAACAGAGAACTTGAATCGAAGTTTTCAATTGTTTTATAGTAATAGTGTTTGTCTTGAGACAATCAATCACGATACAGATGCAAGGATCTATTTGAGCTCAACAGACATTGACTAAGGGTTGGTGTAAGTGAAGGGATCCGAGAGGGCCGATGCCTGCCAGGGATGCGGGACTGTTCGAAAGAGATACCGTGGCCCTGAAACACAAAGGGCTAAGAAGGAATATGGATGGGTTTTAGTCATTACAAGTCTGACATGCCCTTCCGCTCCGTCCAAAGCGGGAGCAGTCATTTGATGATTTATCATCCGAAAAAAAAAAAGTTGTGTTGTAAGAAATTGTTTCATATTTTGAACCAAAAAATCCAAGTACAACTATAGTCATTATATCACTTTTTCTTGAAATCTTAACAGGCACGACAGTGCGTATTGGTAACTAGTAGGTGCTATAGTTTGCTGTTTTAACCATCACAATATTTTTTTAGTCACATCTTTCATTTTCAAGGTAATTTCCAAGACAAAGCACTCGCTTACTCAAATGAAGCTGTTATATTCAGCTAAAATGACAGCGAACAGGCGACCAAGCAACAGGAAGGATGTAAAGCAAGTTAATATTTATCATAGGACACTTGTTGAAGTCTGCCTTGTGGCTAAAGAGGGGGGAGGACATACAGTCTCCTTGTTGCAAGGAGAAAGTTTCGTGGTCACTGTTGTTTGGGACGAATAAAGCTGGAGACACTTTTGTGTCTTAATTTATTCAAACACTTTTTACATCAGCATATTTAAAACTGTTTCCTCCGTGCTTCAGAAAGCAAGTTAAGCCGTTGGTTTTGGCTGTAAATTGTAGATCCTTGACAGTCGAAACTGGCAGTCAGTGGCCCGAAAGTCTGAGAACCATGTCATACCAAGAGGTATCGTTTTACCCAGTCCTCACTAGGCTGTGAAGGTCATAAGCAGCCGCTCCATGTCAAATACTGGTATTAAGCGGACAGTCTTTTTGCACAAGGTGATCTCTTACAGTCAACCTTTTAATGGGTTGAAAGGGAAAACTTATTTCATTGGATTTGGTCTAATATTAGAACAAATAAACATACTTATACAACTATTGCAAGTGCAACTGATTAATTGTGTCGATAGATTTAATAACTGATGTTTATGCTGAATGATTTGAAAACTATCATTAACTGGTTTTAATTTAAAAAATGTGGATTTTTGTAGTTTCTCCCATGGAAAATAGGCATGAGTTTATGGTCAAGTTCTCGTTGTTAAAAACCGACATATTTGCTAAATCAAAAAAGGATACCAGTTTTTAGGGTTCCGTAGCCGAATGGCAAAAAACGGAACCCTTATAGGATTCGTCATGTCTGTCTGTCCGTCCGCATGTCACAGCCAGTTTTTTCCGAAACTATAAGAACTATACTGTTGATATCCCCCGCTCCCCGCCCGTTGAGTCGAGCGGACGTGCTTTTGTACTCGCGAATATTTTATTTCGACAAAATAGTTTTAAGTGTAGTAAACAGTTCTAAAGTTATATCAATTCGTGCACCACAAAAAAAGGAATAACTAGTGAAAAAACTAACTCAGTGTACCAATTATTAACAGAGATATCAACAAAAACATTTAAAAAATTAAAGTGATCGTAAAAGTGACCGTCACAAATCTCTTTGTCTTTGTGTCGAGGTGTATGACCTTTGAACGGGTCAATGACACACGTCTAGTACCTTAGTAACTTATTGGCAACAGATCGTCTAATTCGCACTATACTGTATAGCTTCGGTGGTCTAGACAAGTAAGCCGTTCGCTAACAGTCAAGAACGCGGAGAGTCTAGAGTTCAAGCCCCACGACGTGTAAAACTTTTTGGGTCTTCATCGACGAACGTTCACAATTGCCTGCCATATTTTAATGTGAACCAGCTATAAGAGAAGAAATATATTCTTAGTTATTTCTGTGTGTCTTAAACTACGTACATTTACGACTACCTGGCTGAAGGTTCTACCTAAACTGGACGGAAACCCAGAAACAACACCCAATAATAATCATGGAGGCTGAACACGTTACTTTTAGAAAACCTCATAAGTCTAGGTCATGTGACAATCTCTACTATGATAATTCAGCATTACTTGATACCACAATGATGAGTGTGCCAAATACGTCCTTAAATGATAGTGACACCATTATGAACCTAAATGATACCATCAAAAAGCTAACATCAGATTTACAAAGTGCACATATCCGAGGGGAGAGGATTCTAGTATCATTTTTTTCTAAACTGAATAGTTTGCGCTAGAGCCACTTCCAAAGTGGTAAAATGTGTTTCCCCCCCTCTAATTTCTAAAGTAAGAGGAGGAAAATTCTTAAAATATTTAGGTTTGTAGAACGTAAAAAAACTATCAACGAAAATTAGTTTCAATACGATATGATGTTTAGTTTTTGAGATATGGGACTTTTTCATCAAACTGCAGCAGTAACTTTGTTTTTCATTAACATACTATGAAAAACAAATTTAGTTTTGCGGTTATTATTTTTTTATTATTATTTAAACTCACTAAATACACTTCATACACGGGTTAAGTTCGTTTTGTACCATTAAACCAGACATGGTTTGTATTGGTACTCACATTCGCTAAAACAACACTGCTTAATCACTTAAACAAATATAACTAAAAATGTAGGTACATGAAAAATATTTTAGCCGTAAACATCTATCAGTAAGTAACACGTAATGTTTAGAATCTAAGTTGCTTGCTATTGGGCGCTCATTAGAAACTGGTTCTAGTCAGCATATGCACAGGTTGCTGCGCTTTTATATTTTGTATTAGTGTTTTGTGAAGTATTTCCTTGGGCTAAGTTGTTAATGCAGTTGTAATAGTATTTTTTGTACTTTTGCTTGAAGTTTTTCACGTTTATTTCGTCTTTTATGGATTTTGGTATTTCATTTATTATTGTGGGAATTAGAAATTTTACCGTTCGCCTACCGTAATAATTTCTGGTCTGAGGTACTATAAGTTTATTCCTGGTGATACTTCTCGTAATTATTTTATGTGATATGGGTATTTGAATATGTTTGTTATTAAATTGTTCAATTAAGAGGGCCATGTCGATTCTAGTCTGTACTGGCAAAATTTTACAATATTTAAATAATTCGATGACATTATCTTTACTTTGGTGCTTTATTTTTCGGGGTACGATGAGTTTTAAAAGTCTAACTTGCAATTTGGAAATTCTTTCAATATATGATCTAAATGTTCGCCCATAGCTCGTAATTCCGTAAGCTATAATTGATTCCGCTAAGGCAATATACATATTGAGAAGGATTTTGAACGGAACTTTGGGTTTCAAAATGTAAAACTTTGCCAGCACAGCCCGCAACTTATCACAGACTGAGTCTACGTGGAAAGTCCAGCTAAAACGATTGTCCACGACTAATCCAAGGTATGTGTGGTGAGTTACTTGGTCAATTGCCTCACATCGACATGACGTACCCAACGGAGTGGAGTGAAGACAACTGTGACTGTGTGCGATTATATTAAAAGGAGTAATGTGCTTTAAATGGCTAGAGTGAACATGGATGATTTTGGTCTTACTTGCGTTGAGGACCAGTCCAGCATCATGTGCCCACTTGGAAACTCGAGTAAAATCTTCCTGTAACCATTGAGCTGCAACTTTTGCGTCTCTGTGAGTAGCTACAAGGCATGTGTCATCTGCATATTGATAAACGGAACAGTGATTGACCACATGTTCCATGTCGTTAACATATGTCAGATAGTGTAAGGGTCCCAGTACTGAACCTTGGGCCGTTCCTTCAGTAACTTCAATGGCGTCACTGGTTTCACTACAGATCTTAACGTTGTATTTACGGTTATTAAGGTAGTCCTCACACCACTTGAGAATTGGTCCTCGAACTCCAGAATTATCTAATTTTGTCAGTAACGTGTCGTGTCTAAGCGTATCGAACGCCTTGCTGAAGTCTATAAATAGTAATATTACATTATTTTTATCATTAAGAGATTCGTTGACTTCATCCGTGAATTTAGATAATAACTGTGAGGTGGACTTATTGGGTTGAAAACCGTATTGTGTGCTGGATAACACGTCATTTTTTACATAAAAGTCTTGTATCTGGTTACAGACATATTTTTCTACTATTTTGTCGATAACAGGTAGAATAGTGATCGGTCTATAATTACCATAGTCGGCAAAAATGCCTTTTTTATGTATCGGACGCACTATACCAGTTTTTAGTACTTCCGGGTATTTTCCTTGTTTGACACTAGTATTGATCAGTTTGACAATAACGCCTGTCATCTTGTCACAGATGGATTTTATGTCAACACACCTAATGTTGTCTACTCCAGGAGCTTTATTTGTATTAAGGTTTCTAATAATTTTACTAACACTGTTATTTGTAGCTTTCCTGAAGTATATGGAAGTGTTATGGGGAAACGTATATTCTGATTCATTCAGTAGACGACGGTTACATTTGGGCAAGATCTTTTTGACACTATTTCTAAATTCTATGGCAAAATTATCAGCTATTGATTTTATTTCCAGATTATTGTTTTTGAAGGCTCTTATGATGGTTTCATCAACCGACTTTTTGTTACGCCCTGATAAATTATTTAGAATTTGCCATAGCTTTCTAGGGTTCCTTTTGTTATTATTTATTTCTTCCAAATAATGTTTATTTCTAGATTTTTCGATAATTTTATGAGTTCTGTTTCGTATGTTATTATATTCCAATCGCAGTATTTTATTCGTTGAATCATTTTTCCATTTTAAAAATAATTGGTCCTTTTTTTTACACATGTTATTAATTTTATTATTTATCCAGGGCTGTTTATTTCTTTTACTATTTTTATTAACTTTTCTAGTATATATTGATTCGTCGTAACATTTATGAAATTTATTTTTTATGGTATCGTAGATTTTGTTTGGACACTCTGTATCATCTATTTCGCTCCATTTTAAGTTGTTAAGTAAAGATTTAATTTTAACGTTATCAAATTGTTGTATCGTTTTTGTATCAACCTGTATTTGTGTTGGGTCAAGTCCTACGCACGACAGTATTAACATGCGGTGATCAGCCATTACAGTTCCGAGTGCGGCCGAGTACAGATCTAACGAACGCGTTCTTACAAAGATGTGATCTATACAGCTACGTGTAGTGTTATTTCCGCGTGTTTCAATTCTCGTGTAGTCTGATATTGCACTCGTTAGGCCACACTCGGACATGCTATTTACGTAGTATTCTCGTATGTTGTCGTATGTCTTTAGGTCTATGTTTACGTCTCCTAACAAATAAGTGTCGTCTGATTTAATAGTAGAACTGGATAAGACACTGCTTATTTCTTTTACAAATAGATGTTTACTTTCGCTTGGTGGTCTATAAATGGCACAGATATATGCGTGATAGTTGCTAGGTGTAGTAATTTGACCAATTATACATTCACAGTGTATTAATGAGTGATTAATTGGCGTGAACACGAAACCATCTCTGACATAAATTATTATTCCGCCGCCTTTTCTGTTTTTACGCAACTTTCTGTGCATTTCATAGCCATCGATGTTGTACATATGAACAGTGGTTTCATTTAAATTGACTTCTGTTAAGATTAAGACATCAATAGTTTCGTTGGATGAGCTGATTAATTGTGTAACATAACCAAAATTTTTAATTATGGATCTAATATTTATGTGAACAATATTCAGATTACTTTTACTAATGGAGGGTATAAGCTTACTAAAAACATTAATATTTGCACAGTCGAATAGTTCTTGGTGATCGGGAGAAAGATCCGAGATAACTTATTTTAAAACTATTACCGATAGGTTTGTTGACGTCCTGCCTGCGTTGTGGTCGACAGCCGATCGATGTCCATTTCGCACCGTACGACTGTAGGCTTATCCTTTTCTTCTTTACGTAGCAGCACCTTTCCATCCTGGAACCATACATATTTGTATGCTGGACGCAATTTTTGTTGGGCCAGCCACAATAGTGATTTATTAGATTTTGTTAGGGCTCGACGCAGGATCACTTTTGACTTTGACATTTCTGTAGGGGCTTCCGACACAATTTGATCCAGCAGAACTTCTTCCTTTTTGGATGCACGCACCCATGACTGTGCCTGTTCTGCTTGTTTCAGCACTACCTGGATGTTTCCTTCACGTTCATTTCGATCCACCACACGTTTAACATTTAGTATCTGTGATTTATCCACGTTGAGTGTTTCAGCCAGCTTGACAGATATCAATCCAAGGTCTTCGTTTTGAGATTTAGGGATTCCTACCACTTCTAACACGTTATCCAGGCTCTGTTGTTCTATATTACGCACATATTGTTTTAGTGAGCTTATTTCTAGTTCCAGATGAGATTTTTCGTTGCTAAGGTGGGTGTACTTCTTCTGTAACTCCTGTATATGTTTATTTTGGGTTTCCACAGTTTTAGTCAGCTCGTCTACTTTTTTGCTGCAGAGACTTACTGATACTTCGATAGGTTGTAGTTCTTTCTTTAAGACTTTCTTTAGTTCGGCTGTAATGTCCTTCAGAAATTTGTCACTATCTATGTTGCAGTTACCCAAGTTTCTACTGGAGGTCGCGACTTCTTCTTCTTCGTCTTCCTCGTCCGGGATAAAGAAGGATGATTTCCTGTTAGGCGAGTTGTGGCTGCATTCATCACATATCCAGTCCAGGCTGTCCGCATTACGAAGTGCAGATAGTTGTTTCGCAGTAAGACCACTGCAGGCTTTATTAGCATGAACAGTCTTAGCACATGACCTGCATTCCAGTCCTGGCGATCTGCTGGTTATTCCTTTGTTGCAATTAACACACTTGGTCATTTTCGTTCGAGTAGGCGGTAGTTAGCGCACAAATAAATAAAACGTTGACACCGGACCGATATGTACGACAGAGCGTTAGCGAATGAGTTGAGAATGAGTTGAGTGGCAGTTTACTAACTAATTCTACTAACTAATTAATGACAGTTCAAAATATTGTTATTATATTGTTTGGGGCTATGGAACCCTGTGTGCGAGTAAGACAAGCACTTGGCCGGCTTTTTTTTTTAATCTAAGTCAAAAACGGATAATATTCATATTAGAAGTGATGTAACAAAGCCTCTAAAAGGCCGGATTGACGTCATAATACCACCGCCTACCCAAAAATCGAAAGGAATAATAAATCTCTTAATAATCTGCGACAAATTGGAAACTTAATCCACGTTATAGAGCAAAATCCGAATGTCTCCGCGACTCGACCTAATTTATATTTTAAAACGAAAGCGAGGCGAGAATTACTCCACACTGTAGATACAGGCCAACCGAGAAATTACGCTAAAATGAAATGCAAATTATACAAATTTATTATTATCCTGCGGTCAGAAAAAATGGAAAATCCCCGAGAGAGAAATACAGCAAGTGATTAATAAGAGCCTTCCAAGATTTGGAGGGTATGCAAAAAAACTTAATAAACTTATAAGTTATTATAAGGGCAGGGGATAATTATACTTAGGTATAGGTCTCAATTATCAAGGTGAAAAAACACATTAATGGAGATTAAATACCTATTTTATAGACAAAAATGCGACCCCTTTCTAGACTAAACATAACTAGTAGTACGTGGGTGCGTAATTAAACCTCTGCCTAAGCTTTCGCATTGCAAATGCTGAAGTTATGTGATGTTGGAAATTATAAAACATTTATTTTTTACTTCACTTGGAAATATCCTTCTTTTCATACACAGGGTGTTTTAGTGCCGCTATCATACGTTCGTGATACATAAGGCGCATGCGTTCGTCCGCCTCCTAGCCTATTCTCTTTGTCAAGCTCCCGGTCTAACTAGATGTGGTAGTACGCCGTTTCACAGAAGCAAGCGGGTCGGCTTCAGCTAGCGTTGATACGAGCAGGTCAATAATTAGGCAATGGCGCCTAAAAGCGTTGTATTGATGACGATCGAGCGAGATAGAGCTAAATGGTAGCTTAGTGTTAAAATGAGAGATAAAAGAGTTGAAATTAGTTTTCATTAGAGCTCTTGCAAATTTTTGTCTTAGTCTGTTATTTTTCAAGACTGGACTTAGATAGTGTATTATCAATGGGGGAAGTCTCTTTTCTTTATAGTGTTGTTATAGTGCCTATCCTGGTGTTTGAGTATTTATGACGCCCATTGGCTTTACTTGGCTTAACATGCCTTCGATAAATATCTCTCGGTCATGCTGATTTCCGCACGATGTTTTCACCGAAGCAAGTGATAACTTACAATACGAAATAAGAAGTGTGACAGCGACATACTAAGTATTAACAAAAACAGCAATATCAATCTACAGTCATTTCAGAAACAACCAAACTAAATCTAAACTAATATTATAAAGAGGAAAAATATGATTGTTTGTTTGTTACGATTTAACTAATTAACTACTCGACCGATTTTTAAATTCTCTCTCCATTAGAAAGCTACATCTTTACCCAGTAACATAGGCTATATTGTATCAGAATTTTCGCGGACGAAATGCTAGTGTTTAATAAAACGAATAGCAGTATAATCTTCGAGTTTATTGGAAACAGGCCATTTTTAATATCTACCTGTATGATAAACTAAAATGAGTAAAACGAAAGCAAAAGATAAATAATATGACAAGTATATAATACAAGATTACCGGGGCTTTCCTCATTTGACTTAATAAGAGAAGCTCTCTGGCATATTGCCAACAAGATACCAAGCGGGTCACATAATTTTCAAGTGTTACGTTAGGTATATAATTGTTGTCTGAACATAAACTTATCCCAAGACATATATTGTGGACAAACATCTGTATGAAATGGTATCCAAGTTCTACAATATTGTATTAATATTAATGTTACTTGTGCAAGTTTGCTTGGGGATGAAAGAAGGTAGACATTAATTTTAGCAGATTAGGGTAGGATGTATACGCTGACCTTGGAATAATAAATGTATTGTCATTGGTATGGAATGAGTATACAAAGTTTCAACATGTCAGGGCAAGGGTAAGTTGGGGAGCGTTCAAGTATTACGTAACGCAATTACTGGGGATTTTATTTTATTTTATTTATTTTTATTTTACCCCCCTCCCTAATGTAACGCGCCGTAACGTTTTTCTCTACCCTCCTCCATCCTAGTAAAATGTTACGTTACCACCACCAAGTGACCATTTTTACCTGAATGTCACAATTATGTGACCGTTCTGAAGGGTTAAAACAATGTTACGTAACGCGTAGTTCAAACCCGTCACTGTAACGCATCGTAACGTTTCAGAAGACCCCCGCACCCCCAAATTCGTTACGTAATACTTGAACGGTCCTTTGGTTAAAATACCTTAAGACCTAAAATAAGAAATAAGACCTTAAAACCCCATCTCACTCAAATAAAAGACCAAGCCTCATGCCAGGGTTAAATATTGACGATACCCTAAAATTAAACGCGATTTGGTCTGAGAAAGAACATGCCTAGCCTTTATTACAATATCTGTAAAGAAATTATTCAAATGGGTAATGTCATTGCAACACTTCTATCGTTGATCTAGTGGTCCCAAGAGCGACTGGTGAGCAAGAGGTCCTGAGTTCGATTCCCGGGCAAAGTGTTATTGGATTTTTCTATCAGGAATTTCTCGGTAGCAGGCACAGAGTCTGGATTGTGCTCGCTTGACGGCAATAAACTGGCCCCCTATTACATGGGACTTTGACATAGCTGGTGAAAACTGGGTTTAATATTAGGTACTCCTCTGCCTTACCCTTCGGGATTTACAGGCGTAATATTATGTTGTTATATTGCTTACATCCAAGACAAATTAATAAAACAAAAATCCGACTACTTCATAGTTAGTAAACAACAGAAAATTAATCAATTGAATCACGGTATTGTACTTGTACAACTCCAGGACATAAAACATTGTGAAACTGGTACATACCGGTATAAACCGGTATTCTCATCTAAATATGCACGAAGCTGAAGTTGGTGTGAGTGCCTCATATTTTTGTATTGCCGAACCAATCTGCGAATGTCTGTCGAAGCACACATACTCCATTTTAGTCGGCCGGGATTGCTTTTAAAAGCATGCTTCGTGCAAATTTAGGTTCAGGAATAATGTTTTATCGGCATTGTATGTAATTTCAGCTATAGTGAATAAGCTAAGTAATAACAGCCACTCGGGTCGACGTTTAGGTTAAGCCGCATTTGCTTGCTTGGTTGGTCCGTGGATGGGTGGCGACCCATTACTTACCGAGTTTCCTTCGTGCCTCAAAAAGCACGTTAAACCGTTGGTCCTGGATTTCGTGTGTAGGTCTTTGACAGTCGTTAAAGGTAGGTCGCAGTGTCCCGAAAGCCTGACAACCAGTCTTATCAAGAGATATCTTTTTACCCAGAACTAACTGGGATGTGGAGGTCAGCTAGGCAGTCGCTCCATGTAAAATACTGGTATTCACCTGCATCCAGCTAGACTGGGAGCCAGCCCCAACCTCGTTGGGAAAAGGCTAGGCAGATGATGATGATATGAGTGCCTTTTTAAGCTAATGTTCTAAAAGATATCCTATTTCTTTCCAGGTAATCCTGGAATGGTTTCTGAAAAGGCAGGAATTTTATTTTTCATGTTTTCATACCTCATGCCATATATACGTAAGATAAAGCTCTTTCAGAATTATATTAAAAGGAGCGAGAGAAAGGTCCACAAAAAATATGCAACAAAAAATTTTTTTGCAAACCTCACCAGAATTCAAATTAAGTTCCAAGCTAAACCTTGTTATTTTAGTTTACAATGATTCAAAACTCGGAGTTTCTGCTCAGAATTTCCCGTTTAGTTCTAGCGATTCAGCTAATGAGTTCATCGTTATAGTTCGACAGATTCCAGACTTTAGGTTTGAGCTCTCGATTATCCAAACCGTTTGCCTCTTATCGATTCCACGAATTTAAGGGGAATAACGTTCATTAGTAGTTCTTGGTATAATAATATAGCTGATGTTACACTGTTTATTTTGTCGAAGATTGCTTGGAAGAAAATAAGTATGAAATCGGAATAAATTAACTGAATATTTAACTAAAAGTACATATTTGCTTTAGTTAGCATAATTAGCTTTGAAGATCAGAAGCTAAAAACGGCATAAAAACTAAGGCACTAACTATACGAAAAAGAAAGAAAGCTTTACATAATAGTTTTCGTTATTATAAACAAAAACATAAAACAAGCATGCTTTAACAATCTTTTTATTCAAAATCGATCGTCACTGGATCATCTTTTTACTCATCTAATAATATCTAAGAAGTAAATAACAAAGTTTTTTAAGACGTGTTTCTTATTTCAGACATGTTTAGTTGTCCCAAAACATAACTACATTTTCTTTCTTGATGAAATTTCACCACTTACGCCCTTTCAAGGGCAAACGAAGAAAATTGAACCACAAGCGGAAACAGTAAAATGTAAACTACCCTCGCTTTCTACCCCACGGACGCATAACGTCACCTCGTAAGAAACGAAACAATATGTATACTTGCCCAAACTTAATCCGCATGGCGTCAGCATAAAGTTAAATTATCTCGGAATTAGGTTCACAATGTATGTCTTTACATAACCTCATGTATAACATGGAGGTAAATAAAAATGGCGGAGGCTTATCGCGTCCCTTGTTGGAGTAATAGGTCTTTATGACCACCATAGTAGATTGGAACAGTTTGAAAAAAGAATAGAATTTTTGGTTTTATGTTCAATCAACTTTTGAGACTGGCCAGGCCATTCGAAATACAAGTAAATGTTTTTTTTTTTATTTGAAAATTGGTTCTTTTCCGACATGGAATAATGTAACTAATAATGTTAGGCGTCTTATTACCGAAAATTCAAAGCGTGATGTCACAAGTCTTGGTAGTTGGTTAGTGCCTGTTGGTCTACCAACCCGCCCTAGGCACGCGCATGATGGATTATGGCCCACTCTCTTTAATAGAGAGAGAGCCTGAGTCCCAGCACGGCAAACATAAGCTGATTATGCCAAGCATGAAATATATAGCATTTTTCTGATTAAAAATTCCATGTTTTATATCCTATAGTGAACCGTAACATAGTTTTATTTACTGAAATACTCGTAGCATGTGCGGTGCAGTGATTAAACAAAGCTTACTAGTAAATCCATGTATTGTCCTAGTAAATATTCTACTATTTAATGTATCGTCGTGTCAATAATATCCGTCATAGACAAACAATAGCCGAATGCAATAATGGACTAGCAAAACGACCGCATGTCAATGTAAATTTCATTGAGAATGATTAACTGTACCTATCAAATATATATCAATTATATTTAGTTCATTATCATCAGCCTATAATATTCCCACTGCTGGTAGACAGGCATCCTCTATAAGAGAGGGAGTGGGCTGTAATCCACCACGCGGGTCCAGTGCGAGTTGGTATATTTAGCTAAATGGGGAAAATATCAATTGTGTTAATCTTAAATCCAACAAAATAAACGCCATGATAAGCAAGTTAGTTCCAAATACACTTAAATGGTTTATTAAATTTATGTATGTAGGGGAGCGGGGGGCTAGATGTAACAGGGGCAAGTAGTAACAAGCATTTTTTACCTACATAATAGAAGAATATTCGTTTAATTTTCAACCAAACCTATTACGTAATACCCATTCTATCATATAAGCGCGATCAGCATCCCGCC
This sequence comes from Cerastis rubricosa, assembly GCA_949152445.1. Classification (NCBI taxonomy): domain Eukaryota; kingdom Metazoa; phylum Arthropoda; class Insecta; order Lepidoptera; family Noctuidae; genus Cerastis; species Cerastis rubricosa. Next base: position 5,629,181 of record OX424542.1, on the reverse strand, counting down.
GGACGGCCCAGGAAGCGGTGTTGTGCAGGCGCTCCGATTAAGCCAGGTAATGGACTTTTTTTTGTTTACACAAAATTGATTATTGCAGATTTCAAATTGTTTAGCTGTTGTTGATTTATACAAATACTCTAAGCATTTGTTCAGTTTGATTATATTAAATGTTTAATAGAGGGTATTTCAAAAATCCTCGCAGTGGGATATGTTGTAACACTTTTACGGGGCAAGTTGTAACAAGCAAGTTAGGCAAGTTGTTACTTATAAGTTATTTATAAGTTCTATGAAATTACGCGAGGTTTATTGAAATTCCTACTTTTCATGTTTTGAATACTTTTTTGTTGAACTTGGTTGATTTTATCTATTTCAGAATGAGACACTACAAAAGAAAAACTGAACATTCTTCCCAAAGCCAAGATGTTTACAAATTGGCCTCTGCTAAAGTCTTCTAAAAAAAAACCAGTTTAGGAAAGCTTATTGATTACATAAAGATTACTGAAGAAATTGAGATTTTGTTATTAAAAATGTTCTTTTGTTTAAGAAAAAACATGTTTTTGTTAATATTTGATTATTTTTCTATTAGATTAAGAATAAAACTTAAAAGTCTAAATTTATTATAACGTGCCTAAGGTTTATAACGCTAAATGAATCAAAAGTCTGATTACTAAAGTGGTAAAGATTATAAATGGCTGTAAGCCTAAAATGCCTTAATTGTTTAAGTTAAGAAAGAACATGTTATTGTTAATTTTTGAATATTTTCTGTTAGATTAAAAATTTAACTTAAAAGTCTAAACCTGTTTTAGCGTTTGTAAAGTTTCTTATGCTAAATATGCCAAATAAATCTATATTCAATATAAAACTGGGTTTCAATTCCTAATGTTACAATTTGCCCCAAGCCTGTTACAACTAGCCCCAATCACGGGGTAAGTTGTAATAGTCGTCACTTTTTTTACAAAGCCATTTCTACGAAACATTGCTACAGGTTTGTTCAAAAGTTTATTTGGAATCGATAGTTGAATAGTTGTCAATTGGAATTGTACAGCAAGATTTCATAAATACCAAACAATTAAGCTTTCATAGCGAAGAAGCGACAAATTGTTACAACTAGCCCCCCGCTCCCCTACTTAACGACGTTATCATAAGAAAATGTATGTTTATTCTATGATTACGTAATAGATTAGACTATCGCGGTACTAGCGCAAATTTTAACGTTATGCAACATATCGTAAAAGCTGCCTTCGGAGTAAGTTTTGTACTGATGAGAGTTTGTGTGAGAGTTTGATTGTGGGTTTAGGCATTCGACCTGTCAAAATTAGTTCCTTGTACGTACGGTAGAGGCGCTTTTTGTAAAATGCAGTAAGGTAAAATTCGTATTAATACCTCTGGTTTCAATACTCTGTGTTATTTTCACCATATTGTGTATATCTCCTTGAGATTCTTAATAAGTATTTTAGAAGGGTTTTATTATTATAGAAGAGGCTTCATAGCAGTGATATTAAGTTAACATAAAATAATGGATAAGGGCTTGTAATTTTTTTACATAGGAAAGGAAAAACATGTGATCAACACTTTTGCTAATTATGATTTCAGAACATGCCAAGGACTATCCTCAAGATATTCTGATTCCAGTGACGTAAATTATTAACTTAGCAAGTAAATTATGAATTTTAGTGGTTACCTAATTTGAGGGTAAGAGCTGGTTGGCATAAAAGGGAGGAGAAACAAGGCTGGCGGCCAGATGTAGTTGTTCCGAGTCTTGTTTGTGTATGTGAGTTTAAATGGTTGTAAACGCACCCACGATACAGGAGAAATTCCTCAAATATCATATGACATAATGTACATATGAAATATTGTGTCATCATCATCATTTCAGCCGAAAGACATCCGCTGCTGGACATAGGCCTCCCCCAAGAAGGGGGGGGGGGTTGCCATAATCGCCACGCTTGGCAGGCGGGTTGGCGATCGCAGTACGGTTGTTACAAAAGCACAGAGAACGGTGCTGCCCATTCTCTGGCAATTCCCTTAGTCGCCTCTTACGACACCCACGGGAAGAAATGGGATGGTGCTATTCTTTACGTCCGACGATACAGGAGAAATTTCTACAAAGGGGCAAAATTTTTCATAAAATGATGAATGATTATGAAGAATAACTTTATTCGAAGCAGTTCGTTATTAAAACGTCAATGTAGATTGATACTAATATTCTAACTAATCTCAAAGCAATAACACAATCACACAAACCAACTTACATCTAAAGCCATACGCACACGTGCGAAACTCGCCAACGCCAACGCCCACTCCTAACAAAACACGTGACAAAAACTTATCCACTAACAACATCATCGTACTAAGTGACCGGAGACTTCTTGCTCCTAATCTATTTACTTTCACAGCTAGTAGAAATTATTGGACGACGTCTACGGTAATTTAATAACGTTAAGTGTAGTCTAGGCTTTAGTAACGTGTGCCCTTAAATCTATTTTGTACAGGACATAGGGTAATATTTGTGTAGGTAGGTTTTTTTGCGGAGAAAATGAATGTAATATTTTGTAAGGAGGCTTTTTCTAGCTCAAATGGGCTAGAAAAGGCTGGCTTGAAGAAGTATTTTTTTGTGTTTTTTTACGCCTCATGTTTACGGTTACTTGTAATAAAATAGTTTTTTTTTGCATTAAAATTTGGTACATTAAAAGATCTTATTATATTATGTATCGCCATGGACTGGCATTACAAAGAATTTAAAGACCGAATCTTCTCATTATAATGTTCTTGATGAGTTGTATAGCAATATGTGGTTAACTTGCGACCGCGTCCATTGATTTTAATTGGGACTGTCTCTTGTTATTCTGACGTTCAAAAAGTGCCGATTATCGGCCTAATTTGAACAAATGACTTTTGATTTTGATTTGAACACGTTAAACATAAAATTTAAAACGACTCATTTCTATATTGTTATTATAACGTGTATTAAAGGTACATTTTAACCTAAAACGAATTGCAGGTAAAAATATTCGATTTAGTGGAATAAATTTTATTCGATTAACTTGGGTTTTCACGGGCACTGTTCAACTAAACAATCATCATCATTATCTGCCTAGCCTTTACCCAAACTATCTTGGGGTCGGCTTCCAGTCTAACCGGATGCAGCTGACTACCAGTATTTTACTGCCTATCTGACCTCCACAACCCAGTAACTGGGAAATACGATATCCCTTGGTAAGACTGTATGTTAGACTTTCAGCTTCCTACTACTCGTAACAACTGTCAAAGATCTACAAATGACAGCCGGGACCAACGGCTTAACGTGCTTTTAGAGGCACGGAGGAAACTTGGTTTGTAATTATGGTCACCCATCCACGGACCAACATTGCCAAGCACGGCTTAACCTTGTAGATCGACCCGTGCGGCTGGTATTATTTAGCCACGAGCTCCTTTGACTATATCTAGTCAAGCACTGCTAAAAAAAACAAAAACTAAGTGAGAAAACAAAAACATAGCACAACGCGGTCAATAAAGTCTGCCTACCCATCGCAAAAAAAGGTGTAATTATATCCAAAAACACACAAAAACCCAATAGCAATCATTTCTTCTAATAAAGCATTCCAAACTGCATATTGTTATCAAAATTACTCCTTATTGCCCCACATTGCTCCACTCGGCATAAATCACGGGCAAGATTAGGAAAAATACCGTTATCAGTGTGTCTCGGCTTTATTGCCCGTGAGGAAATATTGCCTTCGCCTTAAGTACTTCCGTTTAGCGCTGTGTGTCATAATTTGAGGGTATTTGTGTTTTGTATACCGTGAGCTTGGCTTTTGTAGAGTCAGCGTGAAAAGATGAGGGATTGTGTGCGAAGCGGTGAAAGTTGTTTGCCGGTGTGAACTAACGGAGTTCAGAAACTTATATAAAAGGTGTTGTTTTGCATTCTCGTCAAAATTCAGGAGGTTGTCACAAAAGACATAAATAATCAATTTAAATTACGGTACCTAGTTAATTATTAATAAACGCTGATTTTTTTTGGTTGTTTAAGTTGTCAGTATATCAGAATAACCCCCTTAACATTTCGAAACCGCAAAATATTTCCATACTTTTCCTGCTATCCGTACACACTTGTATTTGAAGGGAGCCGGGTGTTTTTTGGTGTTAGCTGAAATCAGGGCCGCGTTGTATATTCCGGACTTTATTACATGTACGTGTCATCGGGAAATACTAATCTTGTTGCGACTATATTACTATAATCTAGGCTTCAGTATGAGTAACGATGGGTTTCAGCTATTTATTTGCGTAAGAAGTATTATAACTTGAAGGAAACTTTGTCAAAGAAGTCTTATTGAACTTTACTTTTTAAAAACATGTTCTGTGTGATCAACTGATCATATATGTGTTGAAGTTGTTACAAGTTAAAAAAAATGCTTCATACTAGGAATGTCTTTTGTATCGTGGGTGCATTTACAAACATTTAAGCTCTGAAACACAAACAGCCAAACCCGGAACAACTATCTATAAGCCACACAAATCAGGCGCTCCAAGTAAAATACTGGTAGTCAGCTGCATCCGATATTCATTAAACTGGAAGCCAATCTAAACATAGTTGGGAAAAAGACTAGGCACACGATGACTTAAAATTTAAATACTTAGTTAAAGAAAAAACCCAATAAAACTAACAAACCCCATAAACTAAAAAAATAATTTAAAAAAAATGGTACCTATTAAAGACAGCCATCACAGAAGAAGTGGGTGTCGTAAGAGGCGACTAAGGGATTTGCCAGAGAAAGGGCAGCCGCGTTCGAAAGAGATACCGCGGCCCTGGAACACAAAGGGCTAAGAAGGAACATGGATGGGTTTTAGTCAGTCAAGTCTGACACTCCCTTCCGCTCCGCCCAGAGCGGGAGAAGTCATTGGATGATATCCAATCCTAAAAAAAAAAAAAAAACGGCAGCCGCGTTCTCTGTGCTTTTGTAACAACCGTACTGCGATCGCCAACCCGCCTGCCAAGCGTGGCGATTATGGCAAAACCCCCCTTATGTCAATGTGGCGACACTTGGGGGAGGCCTATGTCCAGCAGTGGACGTCTTTTGGGCCGAAATGATGATGATGATCACAGAAGGCTCTGTATTCTGTAAAATCGGCTGTCTACCATACTCACGTACCATTAGTCTGTTAATGTACCATTAGTCTGTTAATGTACCATTAGTCTGTTAATGTACCATTAGTCTGTTAATGTACCATTAGTCTGTTAATGTACCATTAGTCTGTTAATGTACCATTAGTCTGTTAATGTACCATTAGTCTGTTAATGTACCATTAGTCTGTTAATGTACCATTAGTCTGATAATGTACCATTAGTCTGATAATGTACCATTAGTCTGTTAATGTACCATTAGTCTGATAATGTACCATTAGTCTGATAATGTACCATTAGTCTGATAATGTACCATTAGTCTGTTAATGTACCATTAGTCTGATAATGTTCTTTAAAATGTGGATATTGGTGTGGGTTACATGCTTGATAACTTTAGCTTTTAAAGATTTTTGTTTTCTGTAGCATGTAATTGTTTTATGTCTCTAATAAATAAATAAACAAGCCCAAGAACCCATGCATAACATTCATACTTGGGGACACTAGACTATCAAGCACATCATCATTTCAGCCAAAAAGACGTCTACTGCTGGACATAGACCTCCCCAAAGTGTCACCAGATTTTAGACATTTTGGGGGATTTTGCCATAATCGCCACGCTTGACAGGCGGGTTGGCGATCGCAGTACAGTTGTTACAAAAGCACAGAGAACGCTGCTGCCCATTCTCTGGCAAATCCCTTAGTTGCCTCTTACGACACCCACGGAAAGATTTGGGATGGTGCTATTCTTTACGTCCGACATTCCAACAACAAACTCACTCAATAATTTCCCAGAAAGCTTTCTACTTAAAGACCGGAGTCTCCAAGTCCAGGAAAGTATAATTCAAGATGGCGACAAAGTTACAGCAAGCAAGATCGATGGCGGCCATGCTCATTCCTTAATTAATTACCTAATTACTTCTCAAGTCTAAGTGTAATTAATTAGTCACCCAACGTGACTCGCTACTAAAAATCTTGGTAACTTTTGTATGGCATGTAATATTTCGAAGGGACGTTTTTGCTTTAGTATTTTTGTAACTCGTTGGCGTATTTTTGTACTAATTTGCTGGGAACTTGTTTGCTTCTTTTGTGAATCTAAAATGAAACAAGTCTATTGATGATGGTAATCAGCGATCTTTGTGTCGATATTCGTATCAGCCAATGGCCTAATTGCCAAGAACCTCGACCAATACCCGATGAGGCTTTCGTTAGGCAGGTGGATCAAGGGCTTGTTGCAGAAAGCGGTATTCTTAAACACGGCTCGTATTGTTAGGAGGTTCATTTCTCTGGAGTACTGACCGCCCGTAGCTTGGACCCTGTTCCCGGTACCGGTGGCCTACAATTTAATATATTTTTAAATGTTTTTTTATTTTACTTTGTTAAGGAATATTGTAATTTATTTGTGAAGAAATAAATGAATGACGATAAACTAATCACAAACGTTTTGGTATTTCTTATACAATAAATTCATACTGTCACGGGATATCTTCCGTGGTTTGTTCCGTGCGGGAAGAAAACCGACGACAGGCAGAGCAGCGACCTATTTCTGAGCCACTGCGCAAACTGTGCCATCAGATTTTCACTCAGTCACAGCACCAATCACTTTCAACTTTTCCGCCGCTGGCAGAACGTCAAATTGACTAGGTACTAAGTCACGTTGACAAATAATTCATGCTCTCTAAACTTAATACGACATACACAAAGTTTTAGACCGTCTAAACAAAAAAAAGCAGCTATACAACAACGCCATTTTCCGTGAAGTGCTACATTACCCGATTTTAATATTTAACTAGGAACTTACCCTCTCTATAGCAACACCATTTCTCTACTTAGCGGGACCTTTCACGCTAAAAGAAACACTACAAATATTACGACCAAACCAACACCATTGTTCACCATTTCTAAGAACGGCCGTACTTGAACTTTCATCGTGGGCCAAAGGTCCGGTTTCGTGTAAAGAGGCGCGAAAAGAAGGCGGCCATTATAACACACGCATACTCAGGACAACATATTAACCTATATATTTCCAGGATAGCATGGCCTTGCTTTGGTGTTTTTGAAACTGCCTGATATCGGTTTTAAAATAGTTTTTTGTACCATTATTTTATTTTATTTTCATAATACACTACATAATATTATCATATCGTAAGTACACAATATTTATATAATTACTGTATTTACCGTACACTCACCATTTAGATTCAGTTGAAAACCAGCGTCGGGCACTAGTTGTCCGGCATTATGCTGAACTGGGTATATTTGCCGCTGCTGTGATTCACACAGTATTTCTTGTTTAGTTTTATATTTTTATATTTGTTTTTATTTTTTAAATATCGTGTGTACTTGTGGCAACTGCGCCAATAAACGTTTCTTTTTTATATATTTCTAATACAACGAGATATCCGCAAAAACTGGTTTTGTATAGCTTGAGTAGTCGCTGTGCGTAAACCTACGAAACAAAAAGGTAAATAACACTTTTCTCGACCTGTGAATCGAACCCAGGACCTCATGGTCAGCAATAGCGATTGCGACCGTTTGACCGACGAGGCTAAGTGAGGAAACCGGCATATCCTAGAACTAAAAATTCGAAGACATGTGACATCTACCAACCCGCACTGGGACCGCGTGGTGGATTACAGCCCATGCCCTCTCATAGAGAGGAGGCATGTGTCCCAGTAGTGGGAACATTATAGGCTGATGATGATGATAGTCGAATGCATTGGGAAAATAATAATTTACCTAAAAATATTTTAACTTTTGATTCCATGTATGTAAACCAACGTTACACACACAAACCACACGCATGTGAAACAAGTTCTAAACGTCGGCGTCGATGGTGGCTTATGCTTGCCTAGTACAAAACTTCGTTTAAACACAGGTGGTTGTTTTACCTTATCATCCCTTCCGCTATACCTAAGGGTAGGTACGGACATGACAAAATTACACGATATTTTGACCGTGACGTGGGCATTCAAAGGATTAGGGATTAGTAGTATTTGTTTACATAACATCACGCCTGTAATCCCAGAAGGGTTAGGCAGAGGTGTAAATCTAATAGTACAACTACATTTCACCAGTTATGTTTAAGTCCCATGTAAAAGCCTACTCTTTAAGGCAATATCTTTCTAGAAAATCACTTTTTTCTGTTATGACCTTTTTAGGGTTCCGTAGCCGAATGGCAAAAAACGGAACCCTTATAGATTCGTCATGACTGTCTGTCCGTCTGTATGTCACAGCCACTTTTTTCCGAAACTATAAGAACTAAACTGTTGAAACTTCGTAAGTAGATGTATTCTGTGAACCGCATTAAGATTTTCACACAAAAATTGAAAAAAAAAAAACAATAAATTTTACCCAACCCAAAACCCAAAATTTATTGTTTTTTTTATACATTTTTACATATTTTTTTTTTCATCAAGCCCATACGTGTGGGGTATCTATAGATAGGTCTTCAAAAATGATATTGAGGTTTCTACTAATTTTTTTTTCTAAACTGAATCGTTTGCGCTAGAGCCACTTCCAAAGTGGTAAAATGTGTGTCGCCCCCCCCCCCCTCTAATTTCAAAAGTAAGAGAGGAAACTTATACAAATATTTAGGATTGTAGAACGTTAAAAAAACTATCAACGAAAATTGGTTTCAATAAGATACGATGTTTAGTTTTTGAGATATGGGACTTTTTCATCAAACTGTCATCATCTGCTTATGTCCCATGTAATAGGTAGCGCTATTGCCAGCAACCGTGCACAAATCCGTACTCCGTGGCTGCTACTGAGAATTTCCTGATGGAAATACCCAATAAATATATAATTTTGACGGCACGGTTGGCACAGTGGTTGAGAGATGACTGCTGCGGTGTGAGTCGCGGGTTCGATCCCCGCACGGAACAAATGTTTATGTAGCCTACTGATAGTTGTTCCGGGTCTGGCTGTTTGAGTATGTAAGTTTGAATTTTTGTAAACGCACCTACGATACAGGAGAAATAGCTAGTGTGGGGCAAGGTTTGAAAAAACCAATACACTTTTCTCGACCCGGGAATCGAACCCAGGACTTCATGCTTAGGAGTCGCGCTTGTGGCCACTGGACCAACGAGACCACTAAATAATAATAAGAATTAAGTGAAACTACGTACATTAACACAATACTACTCTAAACCGTCTAAACACATTTAAATTACCTTCAACTTTCCCAGAATAAATACCCAGACGGAACGTTCTAAATTCAAAAGTATCAAGTGCCGCCGCCATTTTTCGTGACAACGTATTTACAAATTCAGGGTTGCCAGTGTTTGCCAATTTGCCAGCTGGCGTTCGCACCTGTTGTGAACTTTTAGTGTTACTGAGACGGTTTATGTTTCCCCAGTAATGTATTTGAAGGTATATTTTGGAGTCTTTAGAAATAATCGGGGAGGGTTTTTTTTGGTTGGGTAAATATTGGTCATCTGTGGAACGTTGAATACCTTGTTTTGTATTGCATATCGGTTCTGCAACTCCGCGTCCAAGGCGCGTCATCGTCTGCCTAGCCTTTCCCCAAACAATCTTGGGGTCTGCTTCCAGTCTAACCGGATGCATCTGAGTACCAGTATTTTACATGAAGCGAGTGCCTATCTAACCTCCACAACCCAGTAACTGGGTAATACGATACCCCTTGGTAAGACTAGATGTCAGACTTTTGGCTTCTGACTACTCGTAACGACTGTCAAAGATACAAATGACAGCCGGGACCAACAGCTTAACGTGCTTTCCGAGGCACGGAGGAAACTCGATATGTAATTATGGTTACTCATCCACGGACCAACCTCGGCAAGCACGGCTTAACCTTTAAGGTTCGATCGACCCGTGCGCGTATCTTATTCAATTAATACTGAAATTACTCCTTTTACGTCGGAGTTATAACTTTTAAGACCTATGTATACTGCTTATGCGTAGGAAGTTCCATTAAAATCTGTTCAGTCATTTCGGAAAATATGGACTTGAAAGTTTGTATGAAACGCCGTAGGGTATAAACGCTCATGTGTGAGTACTATCGACAATATTGGCGAAGAATAAAAGCGTGCTATTGTGTTTGATACTAAAATTGCCTGACCTAATTTCCTTAAAGGAGATGCTACTAGCAAGATTCTGTATTCTACTGTCTACTAAATTATCATATCAACTACTACGCAAGTTTGTGTTTAAATTATTAAGCGTTTCTTTTGAAACGTCGGGCTTCCACATTTTGATACTAACAAGTATAATAGAAGGCGGAGATAAAGTTTTCAATAGAATTCTCATAGTAAAATAACAACGTGTTTTAAAACGTTAAAGGTGCTCGTCTTTTACGTCTGTTATTTGATTTTCCGAGTCTTTAATAATTAATTTCAAATGAAAATGAAACAATTTCAATGTTCTCAGTGTTTGATTTAATCGTTTCCATGGTAAGACTGGTAACAAACACTGAGTTTTGGTAACTACAAACATTCTTATGAAGAAACTAGTGTTTAAAAGTAAATTTAATAAACTTCTACCTACCATACGAGTATGACCAAAGATAACCACAAAATGTGAAGAACTCCCATATGTTTTACATGCCTTGGACCTCAGGCAAACTATCAATAGCTATTACAAGTGGCCTGAAATTAAGTATATGATAATACGTATATGCCAACTCCCTGAACAGGTCGATTGGGAACGACAAAATCGTTTCGATTTTTCTAAACTAATATTATAAAAAAAATACAAACATCCAAATTGAGAACCTCCACCTTTTTTAGAAGTCGGTTAAAAAGGAAAAATTTGATTGTTTGTTACGATTTAGCTCAAAAACTACTTTTACGGCCAATTTTTAAAATTCTTTCACCATTATAAAGCTACATCTTTACTGAGTAACCTCAGCTATATTATATCATAATTTTCGCGGACGAAGTCGCGAGCGAAGACTAGTATTTTATAATCAGATGGGCCTAGAAAATGGCGCCCTCAAAAGTGAAATTGTATGCAAATTTAGGACATTATACAGTGGGTCAATGTCCACTATCTAAAAGACCAACTCGGGTTGGTAAGTTAAGAATCTATAACTCAGAAAGCCAGCATCAACAGCTTAGATAACCATGAACACTGCATGCTGACTCGCTTGATGTAAAGGACTATAAAGTACGTTTAAATGTGCAACTGAACTGGTTTATGCGTGGAGATAAACGATGCATTTTGATTACAGCGTGAAGTGTGGAATGGTGCTTTAATGGTTAATAACATGTGGAAGCAAAACGCGCTACAGATAGTATCTAACATCACGCCAATAATCCCTGAAGGGTTAGACAGAGGTACCTAACAGTACACCTACATTGCGCCAGTTAAAACCTACCTACAACTTCTAAAAATCAAGTTTACTATTTTATGTTTGCCTACCGAGGAAAACTGTTCCACCGTAATACAGTTTATACTTGTACGAGGAACAGGGTGAATCAATTCTGTTAACAACCAAATAAGTACCGACACATAGCAAACTGCTAGCTCTGTATGGTGTCGGTCGTAAAGAATAGCACCATCCCATATCTTCCCGTGGGTGTCGTAAGAGCCGACTAAGGGACTTGCCAGAGAATAGGCAGCAGGGTTCTCTGTGCTTTTGTAACAACCGTACTGCGATCGCAACCCGCCTGCCAAACGTGGCGATTTAGGGCTGAAATGATGAATTATGATGACATAGCAAACAAATATTGTAACCACGTCTGTACATTATATGCAACTTAATGAACTGTGCAATGTTTTTATTTTTGATTTGGAAAATAAAGGTTTTTTTTTTAGTTATGTTTAAGTCCCAAATAATAGGGTCTAGGGGCGAGCCTGTAGCCATCAAACGGACAAATCCAGACTCCTTAGCTGCTACTGAGAAATTCCTGATGGAAAAACCCCATAATAATATGCCCGACCTTGGAATCGAACCTGAGACCTCATGGTCAGAAGTCGCGATTGTGACCACTAGACCAACGACGCAGTCAGTATCTGTCATCATTATCTTTTCAGCCGAAAGACGTCCACTGCTGGACATAGGCCTCCCCCATGTTTCGCCACATTGACATAACATGGGGGGTTTTGCCATAATCGCCACGCTTGGCAGGCGGGTTGGCGATCGCAGTACCGTTGTCACAAAAGCACAGAGAACGCTGCTGCCCATTTTCTGGCAAGTCCCTTAGTCGCCTCTTACGACACCCACGGAAAGATATGGGATGGTGCTATTCTTTACGTCCAACACCATACAGAGCAATTTTAGTTACTATCTGTACAAGAAAATAAGCCATTCTAAGTTTATTAAGCAAAAATAGTCCACCAATGCTTCAGTAACCATTTGGAAGTCTAAGTAACGAACTACACAATTACTTCCCTCAATAAAATCACCATTATGTAACAAAAGTACGAATCTCTTCGCAGCGAGAGTACACATTAAACAACGCGTTGTTTTGTTGTATTGTTTCCCGTTTTCTGCGTAAGTGACAATGGGAACACTCATGACAGGACATGTCATTGAACCGTGGCTGAATTGCGGTAGGTTTTTCCAGAAATCTGTGCTGCTTTTTAATAGTAGAGGAGTGTGCTGTTGGCGTGTGAATTGTGAAAAAAGTATGGATAGAAAACGTAGGCATACAAAGGTTGAAAAGGTTGAAGTGATGGCTTCTCATCATCATCTGCCTAGCCTTTTCCCAAACTATCTTGAGGTCGGCTTCCAGTCTAACCGGATGCAGCTGAGTACCAGTATTTTACATGAAGCGATTGCCTATCTAACCTCCACAACCTAGTAACAGGGTAATACGATACCCTTTTGGTAAGACTGGATGTCAGACTGGCTTCTGACTACTCGTAACGACTGTCAAAGATCTACAAACGACAGCCGGGACCAATGGCTTAACGTACTTTCCGAGGCACGGAGGAAACTCGGTAAGTAATTATGGTCACCCATCCACGGACCAACCTCGGCAAGCACGGCTTAACCTTAAAGATCGACCCGTGCGGCTGTTATTATTTAGCCACGAGCTCCTATATGGATAGAAAAAGTAGATGCCTACTTTTTCAAAGGATGAAGCGAAAGCTTCTAAAGTATTATTTTAGGTGTACTCTTACTTTGAAGTGATCCTGGCTAACATTACAAATAATAAAAGAGTGTGAGACTTTATATATGCGTCAACGACTTACTTACACTATTCATGCTCAACCACTAAAATTGGTATTTCAACTGACATAGTCACTAACACTATCAAAAACACTGTCAACGAGTTATCAGCAGTGCTAGTGAAACCAAGCCCAGAAAACGAACACGAAAGGGGGTAGACCGATTTGTCTGCTCATAAACACCCACCCACAATTACTTCAGTTTATCCGTGATCAAGTTGCTTGCAACAGCGCCGTAATATCAGGAACTCAAAACAAATCTAAACTTATTATTAATATTACAAAGCTGAAGAGTTTGTTTGTTTGCTTGAACGCGCTAATCTCGGGAACTGATGGTACGATTTGACAAATTATTTCAGTGTTAGATAGCCCATATAACGAGGAAGGCTATAGGCTATATATCATTACGCTACGACCAATAGGAGCGGAGCAGCATTATAAAGTGTTGCGAAAACGGGGAAAATGTGACGCAGGCGAAGTTGCGTGGAACAGCTAGTTGTACGATAAAGGTAAATATCCCGTGTCCAGTGTTATTGATACAACAAACAACGAATTGCCTACTTCATTGATTGGAAGACTAGAAAAAGCTATAAAAGCCAGAAGAGAAACACATATCTAAGTACAATATGCATCCTCAAAAAACAAGTTCCATTACGAACAAAACGTCAAACAGAGTGATAATCAAGCCACATAAATATTAGAAAAGACATAACTACACAACGCATATATCATTAATATTGAGTGCGCCATAACATAAGGTTACAGTGTCGCCTAATGACAACACTGGCACATAACAGGTGTGGACAGAAGGGCCACAGGGTTCTAAGCTTTATTAAAACAAACTAGCTGCCCCACGCAACTTCGTCTGCGTCACATTTTCCTCGTTTTCGCAACATTATTAATTGCTGCTGCGCTCCTATTGGTCGTAGCGTGATGATAGGCCTATAGCCTTCCTCGATAAATGGGCTAAATAACACTGAAAGAATTTTTCAAATCGGACCAGGATTTCCTGAGATTAGCGCGTTCAAGCAAACAACAAACAAACAAACTCTTCAGCTTTATAATATTATAGTATGGATATAGTATTAGATAATAAATGTAGGGCAAATAATGCGGGCTGTTTTCGTCTCTATTGCTTTCAAATCTGTATATTAGTTACCTTTCCAGTTATTCTCTGTATAGGTTCGAGCTAGACGATAATACATATCTTACTACTATAATAAATGAGAAAGTTTTTTAGGAAGAATGTTTGATAATCTTTTATGCACTACTAGTACACAGTTAGTTTACAATCTTGATTAACACATAGCATACTTTTTACCTCGGCAGTACGTTCGTAGGACAATTACTGAGCTCCGTGCGGGCGAAGACGCAACTCCGCGTTCGCGGGGCTCGTGTAGGTGTGGAAAAAATGAATTAGCCTATGTGCTATTCCAGACTATAATATACGTAGTCAAGTTGACAACACGGTTGGCGCAGTGGCTAAGCGATGGACTGCTGCGCTGTGTGTCGCGGGTTCGATCCCCGCACGGAACAAGTCGTACAGATAATTGTTACGGGTCTGGCTGTTTGTGTATGTGAGTTTAAATATTTGTAAACGCACTCACGATACAGGAGTAGATCCTAGAGTGGGGGCAAATTAAAAAAAAGGAAATATCTTTCTGTGACAAATTTCATCCAGATCCGTATAGCCGTTCTGGAGTGATTGAGTAACAAACAAACATCCATCGATAATTTTCGCAACTAGAAAGAAAAGAAACATGAAACACTTTGAAAGCAATTGCCACTTGTCTACGAGCTCAGGTCAACTGAAAGTATTAACAATTTCTTTAAAACTTTTATTTCAGTCTTTAATCGCTTTTTACATTTGTATTTCTTTACCGCGATACCCAACAATTAAAATAAACCTTGACCTTTAGACTTCATTTTGTGGTTTCAAAAGATTAATTTAGATTTGAAATTCTAGGGCTATTCTTCAAAATATTCAAGTTCATTTTTTTAAGCGTTCTGTACGCAAAGGATCAAACGGGACCCTATTACTGAGACTTCGCTGTCGTCCGTCCGTTCGTCCGTCTGTCACCAGGCTGTATCTCATTATCTATTTATTTAATTACAACGGTTTACCACCAATTACAGTAACTAAAATTAAAACGACAATTATTACACATACTAAAATATACAAAATGACAAAGTAAAGCAAATTAAGTTAAAACTTATTTATAACAAAGGACTTATATAAATAAAAGGAGGTTAACAACACTCATAAATTCCTCTCACAGTACTTCTGACATACCATTAAAATCTTCATCCATGCATCCGCAAACAGATCGCTAGTTGGACTAGACTCCAAAAGATCATTAAGAGTGGCCAGAGTGCGAGGAATTGGCTACTTAGCACGTGCAACAGTACGACATGAAGGCACAGCAAACAGCCTGTGCTTTCTTCCCCGGCAGTAATAGTCTGGGACAAAGAAGCGCGCCATGAACCGATATAGTTAGCCCTACAGATTATGTATTTCTGTTGCCGCTGTAACCACAAATACTATAATATATAGAAACAGAATAAAATAAATATTTAACCTCTCGTCTCTTAGTCTATCCATTGTTTATTTTGTCTTCTACTACTCCTAAAGCCACAGTAACCAGTCGTGGTTAGTGCCTGACATGGTGTCAGATTTACTACGCCGCCCATGAGTCTCTGACTTTTCTTTACATACCTTCAAGAGATATCTCCCAGACATGCTGGTATCCTCACAATGTTTACCTTCACCGAAGTGAAGGTGATTTTTATACAATACGCACGTGATTCCGAAAAATCAGAGGTGCGTGTCTTGGGAACTCGAGACCTATAACTAACAAATGTGTATTGGTTTGAAAATCCTAAGGTAGTGGACATTCTGTCCATATTCCTACTACCCCAGCCGACCCAGCGCTGTGTCGCAGTATACTTTATTTGCCACACTCCGCAGTAATTGCCTAACGCTCCACAATTCAAGTACACTGCAATTCTTCCAACATTTCTCAACAAACCTCATTTGACATTTTATGAAATCGTTACAAAGGTATTTTTCAGTTTCTGCTAAAGAATTGTGATTAAGATTTATGAAGTACCCGCTTTTTATAATAAATAGGGTGTAATTATGCTATGGGAGCTGTTATTTTACGCTTGGAAATTGTGTTTCGTTGGATTTTTAATTATGTCATGCTGTTTTGTTTCAAAAAGGCGCTTGCTAAGTTGTTTCGTGATTTTAAACATTTTATTCAGCGAATTCTAGCAGTAGACCTTAATATTACTTTATGTAGAAACTGGTTAAAAATGTATATATGAAATATACCATTTTCATTGTTTTACCATTCCAAAGAAAAACATTGAGTTCAAAATTAAAACCAAACATCAAACAAGCGAACAGCGATTAAACTTCTGAAATCCGTCGACATTTTATTACACAACGAATAGAAAGCAAACAAGATGTTTGAAAATAACTTCAGTACTGTCAACAACTATAAACACAGGTTTATTGATTCGTGTCTGTCACAGTACACGCTATTTGAACAACTTTATATGACTATTCGAACTAATATAGAGTTTGAAGTTATGCAGCCGTGTTTCCATTGGCTCTATACATAGTCGTCAACTGTTTAATGGTCTTTAATTGGTTCAAAATTGCAAAATGAGGAAGCGTAATTATCAATGCTAGTTGGATTTTCGTACGTCAGGGCGTATGCCGTAGGTGAGCAACGGTTATACATTGTGATTTACCCTGTTTTTTATCATGACAGTTAAAATTATTAAACTGAATGGGGTATAATTATCTGTCTTTTGGGCATATTAGCATATTTCAGACTGAGGATCTTATCAACTATAAGTTCGAATTGGAGCTTTTTTCAATATTTCAGCCAGCCCGCCCAAATGTAAAATAAACCAGGTTAATACCGCCCGGTTTCTAAAACGAAAATTAAACCCAAATCGAGCGATGCGATTGGCTGTTGATATTTCATTCAACCAATTACAGAACTTGACTTGCGTTCAATTTCGACACGTCGATAATTTTCCTATCAGAAAACCAACCAAATGTACAGCCATTTTTTCATCATACGATTTCCTCCATGTAGGTAGGTTAAGTGAATAAATAATGTCCCTTACAGGAGCCACAAAAAACGGTGTCCCACATCAAATTATTTCATAATTAAGGCGGGCCGACCCGGATTTAGGTACGTCATATTTGTGTTTTTTTCGTAGATGGCACGGATCAAAATTCTGAAAAAACCTTCCGATACACCATTACTTGCACTTTACTGCATCCAATTAAATCGCAAAGGTAAGTCTAAATTCTGACTAATTGTCATTTCATTTGAGTTATATCAATATTTATATCAATGGTAAAAATACGTATTGGGGTTCCAGACTATCAACTATTAAAGTTAAATAATTACTGAGTGCCATAAAAGAACTAAAATGTGACGTTATACCTCCTGGAAAGCCCACCTATTTGGCCAACAGATCCAAACAAAATACTGGACTTAATCGATTTCTTCGTAACCAAGGATCTTTCAACTAGTTATATGGAACGGAACAAAGCTATGATTTGAACTCAGATCTGCAATTTATTTTAAATTAGCGAGAGTATTTTATACAAAGAAAACAGTCTCAATCGTGTTAATAAGTGTGCGGACTGGGAAAGCTTCAAGGCCAGATTGAATGGTCATATAGCCCTTAAGGTTCGATTAAAAACCCCCGAACATCTAAACGTCGAAGTTGAAAAATTCATAATGCAATTCCAGCAAGCAGCGTGGGAAAATACACTTCACTTCAACAAAAGGACAAAGGGAAATATTTACCCCCTCAGAAACAAGCACCTTATTATGGAGAAAAGAAGACAGAGAAAAACGTGTCCTGATGACGAAACGAAAACTAAATCGACTTACAAAAAAGTAAGAAAATTAATCCAAGACAATAAAGACGAAAACCTACCTTCAGAAACTAAGTAATGACGCCTTGCGGGGGCTGGGGTAAGCGATGAATGCCTACGGCACTCGGGTTATCATGGCCTTAAGGCAGGGCTTACACCTGCTCCCGACTGTCACTGACATACAGGTACATGGACCATGTTGAGTAGACGCGGCGAGAGAATTATTAAAAAAAAAAAAAAAACAAAATTATAGTTTATCTATTTCATACAGGTGACCTACAGAAACAAAGAGTCGGTAGGTAAGTAGTGTTACAAAAAAAATATCTCTTCAGTGGCAGTGCCTCAAATTATGAAATAAAAAACTTTTGAATATATGTCTTGTGGAGTCGCAAAGCAGCAAATAAATAATAAATTGAAGGATGGGCGAAACATAGAAAACAGGTTTATATGTACTTCTGAATATTACATATTTTGGGTAACTGCTCAGGTCAGAAATCAATACTAAGTTTCCTATAAAGCCATATGCCAGAAAGCAGGCATAGGCACCTTGAATATTGAAACAACTTTCAAAACTTATATTTCGATGCAGGAAGTTTCAAACATCACCTAACACATATATGGAATTTCCACCGTCGCTACAAAAACACCCTGAAAAAACCGTGAAAAGGAACCACCCTAAAAATATACAAAAATAGATTTCCGTTGCCACCGAGACCTCCCGTAACTCCGTACCTCCCGTGACTCCGAACCTCCCCTAGCTCCATACCTTACGTACTTATTAAACCATCGCAGATGATATTGTGAATTGTGACATAAACATGTAAATATGTACCTTACAAAAAGTATACATAAAGAACAATTTTTATCACGCGTCTTTATTACAGTGCTTTATTATTTTTATGAAGAACGTGCAGATTAAAGGCCCCTGTCGACGTGACTTGTAACGTAATAATGTGTTGCCTATCAAATATGTGATCGTTTATAGATGACTGGGTGTATCGTGCATGATGGCACTTATTTATGAAGAAGGGGTGGGCGGAATTTAAATAAGTGTTGAGTTTTAAGGTAAGCGCCAGGGTAGGTCGAAAAATTCAAATTTTATTTGTTTTTTTGCAATTTCCAGGACGTCAAGCTGTATGCTAAAAAAAAAACCCACGACACAAAAAGCCTCTAAAAAACAAAAAATAAATGTATCCAAGCGTCGTTGCGTGGGGAGTCGACTTTGTTTTGTGCTTGTGCTAAGAGGTCCCCCGACGCAACGACGCTTGGATCAGGTTGCTACGTAGTGGTCAGACACGCGAAAACCTCAAAAACAATCTATCCTAAAATACTTACTAATCTATTAAAAACAGTATTTTTAATATACATAGAGCAGTATCATTATGCTGCTTTATGTATATGCATGTTGTATGAAAACAGCTAAATAACCTACGAAAAACAAAACCTGTCCCCAACAGATGCCAATGGTCTACATTTCACATGCCATATATTCATCGACGAAAAAAAAAACCACGTTGCGGGGTCACAAACCGTTCAATCCACAGCAGTGCGTTTTTATTAAGTCACACATATATAGGGTGCCCGTTATTACAGCCGGGTTCCGTCGGTCACTCCCGACGGTCAATTTTTGGGTCAAATCGAACTTTCTCCCCCCATATATTTTATGCGGGTATCCCTTTCTGTGGATTACCGACAAGTTTTGGTAAAGTTTCGCCTTTTGATGCCTCAATTGTTCGACCTTTGAATTTTAGTTGCGTTCGTTTGTGTTCAAATGTCCGTGGTAATAGTGTTTTGGGTTTTCTTCATGAAATATTTTATGGTATTTTTTTCCATGAGTAGTTGTCGGGTTTTTTATTTAAAGTTCATGCACACAAAACAGAGGTGGATTACTTTTTTTTTGTCTGTTGGGAAATCATCAAATAACCTCTCCCGCTGTAGGTGGAGCGGAAGGGAGTGTCAAACTTGTACTGACTAAACCCATCCATGTTCCTTCTTAGTCCTTTGTGTTCCAGGGCCACGGTTTCTCTTTCGAACAGTCCCGCAGCCCTGCCAGGCATCGGCCCTCTCGGACCCCTTCCGGAGGCGGATTACCTTAAGCATTTTTACCACACAGCCTGTTGTTGAAAAATATATTTTGAAAAGAAATATTAATGCAATACTTAGGAAGTGAAACAGCCTTGAAAAATTATCCATTCTAATTTCTGCAGTTTAGTTCACCAATTAACTTCATAAACCAAAAATATACCCCAAAAACTAAAAATAATGTACCAAAACCTACTTTACGAGCCAATTCGAGCAAATATAAGTATAGTCATAATCTAGCTATTACATCGTCGCTGCATTTTGAACTGTAAACCGTGTACTGTCAAAGCATAATGAATTGTAAGAGAGAAGCCGGTAGGCTGTAAAAGTTACCCCTTGTCACGACAGGGGCCCGGCTCACGCGATGTTAATTAAAAAAAACCGACCGAATCTACATTTTGCTAGTTTAGACTGGTTCCGCATACTTCGGTTCAAAGTTGTCAACACTGAACACGAATTAGTTCGAATTTTGAAATGTTTGAAGTCTGCTTATTATGTATTTTGTTAAGGTAGGTATATTTACTTAGTGATTTTGTTCAATTGGAATAGAACGCTCAAAGCATCGTCTTCAATTTTCCAATCTAGGTCAAGGCTCTAAAAGTCTGCTTAATCTTGCCAAATTCTATGTCAAACAGTTAATCTGCTTATATGCCACTGATGAGCTTAAAGATCACATTTTACTGACTGATAAGTGATAAAAGACATTCACAGAGTTTAATCTATTGTGTACAGATTTCTGAAGCATCAAAATGTTTACTGTAAGTAAAAATTATCTGTATTTTTGGGAAACCAATATATTTATTATTATTATATATTATTCATAAACAACCTTTTCCCACGTAACCCTAAATCTACGCCGATTGGTCAACGGCCTTCACTATAACCTTGTATTTGGGGTTTATTTGAAGCATAGACGCCTCCACAAAATGGCTAATATCTGCCCTCATAACGTAAAAAGTCGTGATGGACTAATTTAGGCTAAATTGCGTTAACCTAGCCATTAGTGACACGTTATCTCCTGGGCTCAGCTGATAACTAATTTTATGTCTGGCTTTAATTTGTGGGGTTAAAAAAGGTTCGTAAGCCATGAGTGTGTGTTTATGGTTTCGTGTGGTTCCTGTGGAAGGTCGACGGACGATTGTAAATAATCGTAAAAGTATGAATTTATTGTGATTTTGGACACGCCAAACGGTTGTTGTGAGTTAAATATAAACATTATGGTAATGTTTTGTTGAAAAAGTCCTGATCGTTTTGCGGCCAGGACTGGTGACTGTAGCCATTGATGCAGGAAATATTATAGTGTACAAGGGCGTGCAAAGATACGTGCACTTTCTCTGCCCTTACTCTCATGTCTCGACGGCACGGTAATCCGACTCGACTGGCTAGATATAACAGTGTTGATTTTAAGGAGACGCAGACATGAAAGATGGTATGAGAATGATCGTTCAGAGGGAAAATGCTACCTCACGGTTTATTTTTGCATGAAAGTCCTCATGAATGTTTTCTGCCCTGGGGTGGGCGAAGGGCTAACCTAACCCTGTCTAATTAACTTTTGAGTTATCAACACTGCCCGGTATTTAAGTAAGATTAACTTATAACAAATTGAAAACAAAAAAACGACTTAAATATACACTTAAAACTGGAAAATAACTTTACCTTCGGAAGTCTGTGACTTTGTTTGTTACATAGACTTTTTAGCCAACGCCGAATGGAATAGATGCCACCTCATTTTTTTTTTAAAGTCGAGTATAAAAGGACGAGCTGCACTGCTGGTACATGAAACAAGTCTACTTTAGTCTACAGTACCTAGATATAGGCTACCTACACTGACAATCAACACTTCAGGGCATTTGGGGGACGTAAAACACCGTCTGCCAACAGTTAAGCACAGGCGTCGCGACATAAATAATTACACGGCCACTGCACACGGGGACGTACCGGGGACGTACGGGGGACATACTGGGGTAAACGGGGGACAAGGGGACAAGTTATAGGCCCACCGTCAAACCGCTACTATGTTGTGGTCGTTGCCAACTTTGACCAGTTTGTATGGGCCTAATTATCTGTTGTTTTGCTGTTTCTGTCGAAGAAGGTGATGAATGGAAAGTACTGGCGACAAAACAGATAAGTGACTGGTATGCAGCTAGTGATCTATACATTTTGATGGAGTTGTGTTGTGTAAGATTGTTGATTGTTGCAATGAGCGTATTTTTCGTGACCTAATCCATAATCTTCTTAGCTATGTTGTACTTACATGTGTGAATTAGTTGAAGCTAGAAAAATCAAAGAAATGTGTCCTATGTCTTAGTAGAACGTTACAGGCTGATTCTATGCGTAATATTACTGTATTTTGTTCAGAGCAATGTTTTTAGGGTTCCGTACCCAAAGGGTCAAACGGGACCCTATTACTGAGACTTCGCTGTCTGTTCGTCCGTCCGTCCGTCTGTCACCAGGCTGTATCTCATGAACCGTGATAGTTAGCCAGTAGAAATTTCTACAGATTATGTATTTCTGTTGCCGCTATAACAACAAATACTACCATACAAAAAAGTGATTTTTATAAATAATGGTACGGAACCCTTCGTGCGCGAGTCCGACTAGCACTTGGCCGGTTTTTATTATTTTGGACGAACACACATGTCATGATTTTATGAGATCAGAATTTTCTTTCTGATTAAGGCTATGTTCTGACGATCACAGTATATGTATAAAATCAGGTGTATTCCGAAAACCGTCAGCCACATTTCAAATTAACGTCAGTTAAGATTCATTAACGGATTTTAATTTTCACATTAAATTTATTGTCAGACTAATATGTAAACAGATCCGTTACAAAGTTTTAACATCAATGTAAGTAATCTGCTTTATTTGATTACAATTGAACTTCTCATTAGGAATAAATGGGTGCTGCAGGTGCAATTAAAGTGATTTAGAGGTTTTAGTGGCAGGTTTGTGACGTATTGTTTTAATAGTGATCGCGACGATAGGTCTTGGTGAAATAAATGAAAGCGGGTGGACTGTATAACATGTAATAGGATAAGATAAAATATAAATTAACAAAACGATAAAAAGGAAATACGTAAATATGGAATAAATTTAAAATGCGCGAGCGCAGCCGTCCTTAAAGGCGGAACACAGCTGACTGGTTTGGCGCGGGGCCCGCTTTTGGCTGTGGGCCGTGCGACGACTCGTTGTACCCGCACCACTCCTTCTCTGCCGCCGACGCCCGTCTTTGTTAAGGTCTGTGGCCTCAACAAATAGGTTAGATCCGTAGCAATAATCCAGTTTGAAACTTTATTGGGTTATCTTGAAACTTAAAATATATTATCATCTGCCTAGCCTTTTCCCAACTATGTTCCCGCTTCTAGTCTAACCGGATGCTTGAATACCAGTATTTTACATGGAGCGACTGCCTATCTGATCTTCACAACCCAGTTAGTACTGGGTAAGGCTGGTTGTCAGACTTTCAGGCCACTGACCAACCATGGCTTGCCATGCTTTCCGAGGCACAGAGGAAATTCGGTATGTAATGAACACCCATCTACAAAACAACCTAGGCAAGTGCAACTGTAATTATTTAGCTTCGAAACATAAAATATATAATCCATAATAATGTTGAAACCATCTCACACCTGAAAGTTCGCGTTTATGTAAAACATTTTCTGGCGTACACGCAGGCGAAGTCGTTAGCAAAAGGTAGAATAGAACAATATTAATTTCTGAGTGAATGGTACATTAAGATCTTAATATTAAACAGTTTCACATACACTACCGTTGCCGGTGTAGAAATATTAAAATTAGCATAAAAAGCCAAAGTGGCCAAGTTCTAGGCCGCAACAATATAACTATAATAGTTAATTAGTCATCAAAAATGCTTAATAAAGATACATCCCCATTAATGAAATTATAATATGATTTTAATACAATGTCAAGTTGAAAAGTAGAGTAAAAAGTCAAAGTTTACTATTATATAATGTAGGTAGCCAGTTTAATAAATATTCCTAAATCCACCCCTCACGGTACCTAAAACACATGACTTCATTAAGGATTCTTTAATAACTTGTCAATTTAGTACCATAAACATGGAAATTTCATCAAGATAAAAGTATTTTCTAATAGCTTTGTAACGAGTGAAGACATTTTGACATATTGTAATTTTCCCCATCAACATCCTGACCGTTTAGTGGGGTTCATATGACATATCTGGAACAACCATCTGATAGGTTCTTTTCCAATAAATAGGACTATGCTTTTGTAAAATGGATTCACACATAAATATATCATCATCATAACATCACGCCAGCAGAGATGTACCAAATAAATAGCACACCCACAATCCGCCATTTTTTTTTTAGTCCCATTTAATAGGCGGCTAGCCTATTGCCATCAACCGAACACAAATCTAGACTCCGTGGCTGCTACTGAGAAATTACTGATGGAAAAACCCAATATCAATTTGCTTGACCCGGGAATCGAACCCAGAATCTTAAGCTTAGCAGTCGCACATTCGACCACTCGATCAACAAGACAGTCCTGTAAATAAAACAAAAAGCTATACGTCACAGTATCCACTAGCTGATTTAAAGAGATTAAAACTAAAAATGCAATTTCAGTTGTGTAAACATTGAAACCGATCAAGAATTACCAATCGCTAGATACAATGTTAATCCTTTTTGTTATTACATGGTTTGTTGAAGTTGCTTAACTACGAGTAGCAGAATTACTGACCGGAGAATTCAACCCGGCGTCAAAAAAATAAACAAAATTAAAAACAATTACAACCCTGCAGATCCCTGTCATCAAATAAAACACCCCATACTTAACTTTAATGCAACATGACATACACCGCGCTTAATTTAAAATGAAAATAATAAAGCTGAGGTTATTCGTTCGGAAATAATGTCCGCGTCATGGCGTTTTTTGTAAAGCTCTGGTAAAACTAAGGCGGTTCCCGCGTGGGATTTTGGACTAATTTCGCTCGCATCGAGTGTACGAGTATCGAGGTGTTCAAATCAAACTGGCGCGAAAAGTTGCGTGATTTCGTAATTTGACCTTAGACCTACAACACTTTTTTTTTCTTATTTTTGGTTGGTTTGCCAATGACTCTAGTCTAAATAAGAGATGACAAAGTAGATGATGATCGAGCGAACTTACCTAGAAGAAGCCTGTTCATAATTATTTAAGAGATTTGGATTGTAAGCGTTCGGAAACATAGATGCAGATCCTAATCATTAAAACAATCGCTGCACGTGGTTGCATCCCAAATCTCGCACGGGATTCGCTTCAGTTAGAACAGTTCCTTATCAAAAACTCACGTTGCATGAGGCTCTCGATAAAATCGTTTTTATGCTGATATTAAATAGCCGATCATAGAGTTAATGGAATGGTTAATATTTTACATGATGGAGTTGATAGTGTTCAATTGAAAAGTGTAATCAGGGCTGTCCCCATAATTACATTCATGGAATAAGTCATGAGATAAACGCAGCTTAGGGATTTCAGTGATGCTTGTACGGTCTTGCGTGTAGGTCTCATTTTTTAAAGGCTTTAATAACCCTGATCTCCCCAAAAATATGCCCTTGCTTGTAAATTCAGATAAAAAAGTTGATAAACACAGACTGAAAACACTGAATTTGCATACTTAGCAAGTCCCCTAGTTTACACACTAAAGACAACCGCTGTTTAAATGGTAATTTATTTTTTTTAGTTTCAAAACAGTTCCAATTTTAAATCAAACAGCATACAAAAGCTTCTTTGCGTGTCTACACTTAATTAGCACCATCTAATAACATTCTAAGCTAACCCATTTATCTTTGAAAACAGAAGCGCGCTGTACGCCTCCGTGTTCCCACGATAAACATCAAGTCTCAAGCCTTTAACGTCCAAGATAAGACAGCCGCTTTCATACACACTCCTTTCCGAGTTCCATTAACTTTGGCAAGCAAAGGCGGCAAGTAAACTATGCATGTATCGTGTGTACATCTCTTTTCATCACTCGCTGTCCACCGTTCACACTAGTTAAGATTCCGCCGACCTGACTATAAGGGGATGAAAAAAGTCGACTCAAAGAGAACAGGTTTACCAACAGCACTCAAGATTCCATCTTTAGAAGGGGCGCGAATTCGATCTCTTTAATGTTCGCCTTTTCAACTTACAACCTTTTCATACCTGCCCTACAAAGCTCCAATACAAAAAATGAATACGAAGTAGAATATTTTTAATTGGGACACGGATGCAGAGACAACAAACTTTGAGAATGGACCTAAAATTACAATATAGGTACATGCCTGATTAACATTACAAAGGGACCTTTGGTGGCGGGTCATTCTGTAACCCTATCGTCGTTCATTAGTTAGTGGCAGGTTAATAAGGTTCTTTGTTGTCGCCACTCGACGCTTTCACAATTTCGCCTTGAATGCAGCTTATCTCCGGGCTTGTTTGCTTACACCCTCCGTAAAAGACCCACCGTACGACGTCACTCGCCAATTTTTGTAGCGTTAGTTGGAAATTATGAACGCAAGCCGACGATAGTCTTTGTGTGCTTTGATAAATTTATCTCTTGTTTCATGGAGATTGTTTTTGCATTCTCTTCGAGAGCTTGGCAGGGTGCATATAAATATGTTATCTGAGCCAGAATCTCTGTAAGAGGTTTTCTGTATTGGATAAACGCGTAAAAGATCAAATTTTAATGGCCTCTCTCTGAAGAAATGTAATATCAGTAATGCGCATGACTTCAAATATTTGAATGCAATATTAAAAAAAAGCCATGAAAGTATGTAATGGAGCGTGAAGCTGATAGTTCTATAACATAATCAAGTGAGTTCGAAATATGTGTAGGTAATCGTTTCTAGAAGCCAACATAAAAGTAAGTTATCGAGAATTTTGTCGCTCAAAATTCGTTGGCTGAGCCTCTCAATAGTCGATTTAGGGGCGAAATGGAAAATTAATGGCACGGAAGTGAAATTCTTCGGATAAAACGGAGACAATAGACTTAGACGATCGCTTTAGAGCTCAACTAAAGACATTCCGTACCATTACTATCGGTGAGAATGGCTAAGGAGATGTTAAAACTTAACGTTTATTTGTAAAAGAATCTGCAAATAGAATCGTAAAAACTGTAGGGATTAAGCCAACAATAGCCGATAAGTACAAACAAAAACTCGACGATCCCGTGAATATGTAAAACGGACAAATAATCAAAAAACATGAATAGGGAAAATGGGACAAAGAAACAATGAATTGGACATTGGTGACATACTCGTACAGCAAAATTTACTGTGTTTTGCATTTCAGGTGAACTACGTACTTGTGACAAAACCAATACAAATTATTATAATATTCGATACGTGTATGTTTAGAATATCATCGATGTTATATATGTCGCCGCAAGAGCGTCTATGTGCTAAGACTATTCATTAATCTTATTAAGAATCAACTTAATAATCCTCATTTGTCATAATATTGATGAACCTGCCATGCCATCTGTGTGGGGCAAGCATAATTATTACGATAATCATTTGACTAAACGCCATCTATTGGCTTGTGTGTTAACTACTGCGCAAATAATAGATTCGTTTAGCTTAGATGGCCTGTAATTTATTAAACAAAAGCCTTTAGCTAGAACTGTAGCCAAAATTAAGATTAGCAAATATTTTATGATAGCTGGGATTTTAGCAATGACAATTTGGATTTTAACAATGGCTCATTTTGTTAGGCGGCAACCCAGTCTTGTGGAAAAGAACGACGAATAGTCAATTAGTGAATTTATAATTTGTAGCAACAATTAAATCAATTTCTAGAACTAACTACAAACTTAAAATTAATAAGATTATTTTACAGAGTATTTTATTAGTGGTAAACCAGTTCTTTGTATTTAATCCTTTGATCTGCCGAAAATGGTTTTAAGCATGCGATTGTTGTAAAAAGTATTAAAGCTACTAATTAAGCTTGTAACTTAATAACGCCTTTGCATTTGTGAATATTGGTATTGTTTAATTACTAAAATAATTAATTGTGAAGTATTAGTATTGTTTTAATGGAGTATTACTGAACTAACTATGTAATGAATAATTGGACTGATCTAATGAGTGTAGTACATCCGCCCACTCAGAGCCGTAGGCGCAGCGAGACGAGATGTCGTCGTCGAGCTAGCTCGCGATTAGAGAACTGAAATATTAATGAATTGAAAGTAGTTTTTGAAGTGAGCAATAATAAGTTATGTTAATAAGAACTGTAATCATTGAAAGACAGATCCAAAAGACACACATTACGTCAACCATGTTTGTGAATGGGCGGCTCAACTTAAGGAAAGTTTATAAGTGTTAAAGTGCCTGTAACTGGTTTATTAGAAATAAACATAAGGAGTTTGAGTAAAGTGTTGTGTGTGATTTCAATACCCATCCACCTAATTAGCAATAATGAAGAATAAAGTTGCACGGTTAGCGACTGAAAGGCAATATGGCGTCGATATTCATTTATGGTGGAATCCCCGCCTTGATATCAGAAGTGGGATTGTTCATGCGCGCCGTTCACACTTATGCCGGACATCCAATGAATAACATGCAAAATCCGAAACCGGCTTGCATGGCCATGGCCGAGAGCGTGCTTATAGACTTGATCTCTGAAATTGTAAACGTTTTAAGAGCGTGCGACATAATGATTTGCCCCAGCCAATATAATTATGGTCTTATATGAAGCAATGGACTGTTAAACAGGAAGATACTGAAGACTATGATAGCCAAAGAGTTTGCTTTATTTTCATCAAGTGGCTGACAGATACCAACATGATAAATAAGGGTTATTGCAACTTGAACACACATGACCCAGTCAGACTATCAATGAACACATTATGCAAATGCAGTTTACATTGGTAAATAAACAGTGAAGTTGTATGTGACGGACAACTTCATATTGCACTCAAAATGCTCAACATGTACAGCACAGAATGACCGAAGCAGAAAAAAAAAACAAAGATGGGACACCGGAAAAGCACATTGTTAAATAAACCTGCTGACGGATCTAAGATGACCCACTGACCGGATCATCAGTCCCGGGAAGTATTTTGTTTTATTAATTTTAGTATGTTGTTACTGTTTAACATATTTACAGTTAACAACAATTTAACTTATCACATCACACACTGGCTGTGGCAATGCCACCTTTAACTTGACACGGAGTGAAATACAAACACAACTTAAATCACTCTATTAAGCTCATGCATAGTGCGCTTATTAAAGCTATTATTTTATTAAGAATCATTAATGTGCCATAAACAAGTCAGATAGGCAGTCACTTCATGTAAAATACTGATTTTCAGCTGCATCCAGTTAGACTGGAAGCGGTCCCCAACAAAGTTTGGGAAAAGACAGGCAGATGATGAAACATAACTCATAAATCAGATTAAACTATTTAGTTACTTGCATCTACACTGCATGAACTTAATTAATTAACTATGTATTAGCAAATTTTAAGACATTGTTGTTGACTTCTAATTCATAGTAACAAGGAAAATTCTCTTAGAAATATTTTTGAGTACAAAGATTAGTCACGTAAATTTCCATAAACATTACATGAAATGAATTAATTAACTAAGTATCAACAAATTTTAATTCAAAACTTGTAGTATTTGACTTGTCATTCGCAGTGACTAGAAACATTGAAAACAGAATATTGTTATTAAAAATTAGTCACATTGATTTGACATTCACATAGATTAATATCTCACAATCTTTGTGGTGCCTATTGCCTTTTCAAACAATAATGCTACTTGAAAGCATATGTATTTGACAACATGTTGCATGATTCATACTAAAACAAGACAAGTAATGAAGTGCCAAACAAATTTCAGTTCAACGAGTTGTGACAATGAACTCTTAGCGCAATAAATCAACAGAAAGCAAAGCTTTCAATATGTTAGAATGTGAATGTTTTGTCAGTGCATTAACACAACCAATAGAGTTTTTAAACTAGTTCTGATCAGTTTAACTTTCCTATCTTAGTTTAACACATAATCTGCCAGACAATAGACACAATTGAAAATGTATTGTTTGAGGTCACCGTTGACCGGAACGGCAGTGAAGGTGTTAATTAACTTAATCTAAGTATGAAAACTGTTTCAAAACAATTGATTACCTTCTTCATAGCTTATCACTCCAACTAATTTAGACATTAGTAGGACTGCTTTGTGGTCAGTGCTCATGAGCCCTGTCATTAAAGCATGAGGGCCTGGATTCGATTTTGAGGTCTAAGAAAGTGTCATTGGTTCTTTTTCCATCAGGAATTTGTCAGTAACAACCCAGACAATAATTTTAATGGCAAATAGCCTGCTCCAAAATAAGAGGCTTAAGCGTGATTGACAAAGTGCTTGAAGTGTGGATGTATTAATTACACCCCTGCCTAACCCCTGTCCCTTCAGGGACTGCAAGTGTGATGTTATGTAGGATATCTTTTCTTGCACTATTATTTACCTGCATGACTTCTCACATTCCAGGTTCCAGGAAAATGTCTTCAAAAAGGAAATGATAACCAACTATCAAAGAAAACGAAACAAAATTGGAAGCAACTGTAAAGGAACTTTTAAAACTCTATGCACCTAGTCACTCCACCATAGTGATGGCATCAAGTGTGGAAGTCTAAACCATTGTCAATAAGAACAGCTTCCTCAAGAATAAGCCTGCTAAACAACACATATCACAACTTGGTTTTAGCCGACCAATACAATTAATTTCAATACCTGGTGAATAGATAACCGTGTCGCCAGCTGTCAAATGAAGAACAGCATGAGGACTGCCAACCAGGGATTACTGATTCAGTGTCCACACACCTAAGCTAAAAGGTGAGGCGTTTTCAAACTACTTCCTACACCTTACCACTGATCTCTACATAATGTTACATCAAAGGCTGAATACAATAGCCAAATCAACCTACCTACATGATGCTCATGTGTGATGAATCTCATGTTTAAACTTTCATTATTTTTTATGTTTTTGTATTCCTGTCAGTTGCTCATCTACAATAATAATAGCAAAGTATTAGTACTCCTAACTACAACTAATCAATCAAAAATAATAACACAAACATCAAGCTATTGCTATCCATGGAGGAAACAACTAGCTTGATAATTAGTAATACAACAAATCACACAAATACTATCATAAGCCGTGGAGGTCACTGATAATGAACACACCAAATGACAAACAATCTATAAATAGTCGTGGAGGCTATTTATAATGATAATAACAAACTATAAATAGTCGTGGAGACTATTTACAGTGATAATAACAAACTATTAGCGGCCGTGGAGGCTTCTATTAAACAATACTCTCATGTTATCCTGCTGGGTCCACGGCGTACGAACCGCCTAGAGCCCGGTTCCTTATATCCTGTCAAATCAAAGACTTCGTGCCTGTCACGGAGCAATGGTCCTAAACTCCTTATCCTTTAATCCTGTCAAATCAAAGACTTTGTGTCCATCACAGAGCGGTGTTCCTGATCCTATCCTTTAATCCTGTCAAATCCAAGACTTTGTGTCTATCACAGAGCATTACCTTCCTGTGAGAATGAACAAATAAAAATATGCTACTTACACCACACTTACCAAATACAAATTACAAAATAACAAAAGCAATCAATAATCTTATTTAAGCACAATCTAGTAGACAGTAGATCTATTACAAGGTTCCTAGATTAAATAAAAACCTAACTCATACAAAGCATAACCATTGAATGAATATTGTTGGATAGTTCAAGCGAAAATATCCTACACATTTATTAGCTGATCATTCAATGTCAATAAACTCAATTCATATTGATGTTGCTGTATAATTGAGGCAACATCATTCCACTCAGCTAGTAGCTGATCATACAAGGTCAATAAACTCAATTCATATTGATGTTGCTGTATAATTGAGGCAACATCATTCTACTCATCTAGTAACAGATCATGAAATATCACTAAACTCAACTCATTTAATGTTGCTGTATAATTGAGGCAACATTATTCTATTCAGCTATTAGCTGACCATACAATATCAATAAACTCAATTAATGTTGGATAATTTTTGCAACATCATTTTATTCAGCTAATAGCTGATAATGCAATATCAATAGACTCAATTCAATTAATGTTCTTGGGTAGTTCTGCCAACAATATCCTATTCAGCTAGTGGCTGATTAAACAATATCAATAAAATCGATTCAGTTAATGTTATTGAATAATTAACACTTTTATACGCTAACAGGTTATCATCCATAAACAGCTTTAAGTCTGTAACTGTGCATATGTGTGTAGGTGATACATAAATGCATTTCATTTTTAATATGAGAAAAACTGAATAGATGTCAGATCTATTACAAGCTTTCCATGTCGACTGAAATAATCCTACAATTCAATGAACATTGTAGGTTAATAAAAACAACATTAATCTGCCGACAAAATGTATCTCCATTATTTCAGAAAATAAAATTCCACATACTGAGAGCGACGGCAGGTGCAGGGCGCGCACCGCCGATCAGAATGGCCGTGTCGCCGCAAGAGCGTCTATGTGCTAAGACTATTCATTAATCTTATTAAGAATCAACTTAATAATCCTCATTTGTCATAATATTGATGAACCTGCCATGCCATCTGTGTGGGGCAAGCATAATTATTACGATAATCATTTGACTAAACGCCATCTATTGGCTTGTGTGTTAACTACTGCGCAAATAATAGATTCGTTTAGCTTAGATGGCCTGTAATTTATTAAACAAAAGCCTTTAGCTAGAACTGTAGCCAAAATTAAGATTAGCAAATATTTTATGATAGCTGGGATTTTAGCAATGACAATTTGGATTTTAACAATGGCTCATTTTGTTAGGCGGCAACCCAGTCTTGTGGAAAAGAACGACGAATAGTCAATTAGTGAATTTATAATTTGTAGCAACAATTAAATCAATTTCTAGAACTAACTACAAACTTAAAATTAATAAGATTATTTTACAGAGTATTTTATTAGTGGTAAACCAGTTCTTTGTATTTAATCCTTTGATCTGCCGAAAATGGTTTTAAGCATGCGATTGTTGTAAAAAGTATTAAAGCTACTAATTAAGCTTGTAACTTAATAACGCCTTTGCATTTGTGAATATTGGTATTGTTTAATTACTAAAATAATTAATTGTGAAGTATTAGTATTGTTTTAATGGAGTATTACTGAACTAACTATGTAATGAATAATTGGACTGATCTAATGAGTGTAGTACATCCGCCCACTCAGAGCCGTAGGCGCAGCGAGACGAGATGTCGTCGTCGAGCTAGCTCGCGATTAGAGAACTGAAATATTAATGAATTGAAAGTAGTTTTTGAAGTGAGCAATAATAAGTTATGTTAATAAGAACTGTAATCATTGAAAGACAGATCCAAAAGACACACATTACGTCAACCATGTTTGTGAATGGGCGGCTCAACTTAAGGAAAGTTTATAAGTGTTAAAGTGCCTGTAACTGGTTTATTAGAAATAAACATAAGGAGTTTGAGTAAAGTGTTGTGTGTGATTTCAATACCCATCCACCTAATTAGCAATAATGAAGAATAAAGTTGCACGGTTAGCGACTGAAAGGCAATATGGCGTCGATATTCATTTATGGTGGAATCCCCGCCTTGATATATATATATGTAATATATGTGAACTTAAATTAACAAATATCCAATGTTCAACACAATTGACGCCACAAACAAAAACAATGACAATAACAACACAAAACTACTTAAACAAACCGAAAATTATGACCAACAACAACAAAACGAACCATGCAACTTCATAGCAATCCCATTATATTTATCAGTCGCAGCCTGTTACCAAAACCACTATCAAAATCTAAACAATAGTTGGCGCTGCAAACTGTGGTCACAGGAGCCAACAATGGCGGTACGATCCACTGCAAAACGTTATTAAACTTAAATAGAAGGGACCATCGATGCAGAAACTTCGTATTACTTGGGATCGAAAGAAAATCTCTTATCAGAAGCGATTATTGGGCCGGGATTAATATCTAACTGTGTGCCGACAGGAGTAGAGATGGGTATTTCGATCGGACGATAAAAACCGCTGCGGTGCCGCGGACCTCTTTGTTTTTTTATTAGTAGCCGGCAGGATAATGTTTATGGAATGAGAATTATTAAAGTCTCGGCGGAAAATTCGGGAGCTAAGCTTTACAAGAATAAGGTTTAAGACTGTAATGCTGCCTCTTGATAGATCGTTATAAATCAATTTGGTGTTAGATTACTTAATTTGTGAGACGAAATCTGATACGCGCCTTCCAAATTCACCGAGCAGCGCTTTGTCAATGTCGCAATTTAGGCTTATAATATTGTAGATGATGATAAAGTTTTACATGTAAACAATGAAGTGAAGCATTCACACCGTTTACGTAATATCATCTTTAAACATTCGGCATAGGTAACTTCATTCCGACCGAATCTAAAATCAATACCGTGGAAAGAATTCCGTTCCGATGGAAATTCAATTCAAGCCATTCACCGTTGCACGCGTTGAAAACAATATTATTGGTGGACCGCACGAAAGCCTATCTGATGCGGGGGAGCTAGGCTATTGTCAAGTTCAATATTCATTGAGGCTGTTTGAGAAATTAATGAAGGAAAACAAATGAATGGTTGCTGATTTAAATTTCAGCTCATGATTGACTATTTTTGGTATATTTTGAATTTAGTTCCAAAATTGACAGTTGATTTTAGGTTGTCATTTTATTTTTAATTCTCGATTATAACCTTTTAGAATTAAACTCTTAAATGTCTTTTGTTCCTTATTTAAAATTCTTTGCTTTAGCTTTTTGTGTGTCTTGGGCTGTTTACTTTTGGCCTGACAATATTGGTCGAATTTGCTCACATTTGCGTGCTAATAATGTCATGACAGCAAATAATTCATTATTTTCGCATTTAATTCAATAAATACAAAATGATTTCTGCAGCAAATAATAACTGTTATCTTCAAGGGGCGTATTTATCGTTCATTCATATTCATAGGACGAATGCCGCAGGCACTTTTGATCGAACAAGGGTTACCAGATTAAAATTAAATTATTCTAAGTTTCACTATTCGCTTTAAAAACTTGAACTTGATATTTAAAAGTTCGTACTACGAAATATATTAATGACCTACTTATAGATACTTAAAAATTTTACTATTAATTTTCGAAATGTTTTTTTTTTTTCGATTCAGACCGATTAAAACCGATTAAAACCTTTTTCCTCGTATTATTTTTACGTCTGATAATAGATTTTTGATTCGTCATTCAGAATACATTAAAAAAAGAAAAGTAAAAGAAACACTAACAACATGAACTGTAATAAAGCTAACATTCCTATAAATATTCTACAAACTTTGAAACTAAAATGTCGAGAATCTACCCTTGTTCAGTTGGTACCCCTGAATTGTGGCCCGTGTTACTGTTTTGTGGGTTGAATAACCACTTATATTCAATGTTAGATAGCCCTAAAATTTATTGTTGGAGAGAACATGAGACCTTAATTAATGGCCATTCTAAATCAAAGGGGTAAATATCTTCTGTCTATTATGTGATGTTATCTAGTTTCCTACATGGAAATTCAAGGTTTGATGCGAAATGTAGGAACGTTAAAATACTGGTTTTCATTTATTTTTATAAATTAGAAGCGCTGCGAATCTTTATTTTGTTTAGATGTAACTATCACGATACAATTTTAAAAAAAATCGTTTGTGTTATTACATCTAAATAAGTGAAATTTTCCTAAATAAACTAAACCTCCTTCCTCTTTATTCATAAAAGAAAAAATGCTCCCACAAAACCCACCGAAATTCCATACATTCGCACACCTGCACTACACCACAATGGCTTTTAAAAGCCGTTCCCTCTAAAACTGCACCGCCGATATTCCGGTCTACACCGGTTTAAACCGGCGCAAACCGGCGCGTCAAAACCCCGCCTTATCGTCGAACCTGTGACGCAGATATATTAGCATTTAGATTATGTCCTCGGGCACTAGAGGACACGTGCTGTCGTTCATGCCTACCTCTGATTTGTCCTCGGCACTCCTCGGTAAATGGACGAACCTTGCGTTTAATGAAAATAGAAATTCCGGTGCAAAGCTGCTATGAGTGTTGAAGTTGACGATAATAATTGACGCTCGGTGCGCCGCCCGCCGTTTTAGTTTTAATATTCCAGGGATGGGTATATCTTTGCTGGTGAATGATTCAATTGTTTTTTTTTTTCGTTTGGGACGACAGTTCAGAATTTCGAAGGGTTGAGCAGGGTTGTACTGTAGTGCTTTTGATGTAATAGTTAAATGAAGGAATTCGATGAGACACAAATTAAGCTAAAGGACTATCTTATTTACAAATATCTCCAGAATTCACTTAAGAAAAATTTCCTTACACACACTGTCGCTACATAACTTACATAAAGAATTCGCATACAAAATTCCATATCGCTCTTTGTATTGTAGAATGTTATCTTGGCTTCCTTTAGGCGGACATAAAAACTCAAATAAAGGTAGTGAAAAAAGGTATCGTTCTTCTCAGCGATGACGTGACCCCGATTCGTCTCGCAGGTATCGATTGTTTTCCGATCGATCTCGAACACACATCCATTTTACATGATCACTTTTTCACAATATGACAGGTTCGTTCCCCGTTCCCTTGTGCATATTAAAATGCAAATCAAAGCTGGTAGCTGGCGTCGTCGCATATTCTCGATTTTTTTCCTCCACAAATCGATTCGACATTCGTAATCGAGATAGACGCGAATAGTCACGTCTGTAATATATTTTTGGGGGTGTCGTAAAGACATCTAATACGAAATCTTTTTTACTTATTCCAATATGTGCAAAAGTAAAGCATTTTCCTTTACGGTTGTAATAAAATTCTTAATCGAGAATTAATGTTGGTGGAAGGTGCGGCGAAGGTAGTGTTGTTTTCTTTTTGTTTAGCGCCATCCTATTTTAAGTAAGGTAGAGGCGTGGCAGTGAGGCGGGTTATAACGACAGGGTGCCATCTGACGTCATAACAAAGCCCTCACCTTTTGTCAATTTTAGAGCACCTTAAAGATCTGTAGCGCGAGGTAACGACCGACGCTATTTGGTGACGTCATTTGCTGCTCTTTGTTAGAAGTATTTTCAAAATAGTGTAATAGGAATTACTTTTTCTAGTAGTTCCTTGCACACCTTACTTTTACTTACAATATTTTAATCTCCAAAAAAATCTGTCCTTATTCGTACATACTCAATTTTGAGAGAAGCGGAAGAGTTTCTTTAATAAAAACATAGTAACATTGGTTCCATACTCGTTATTCCCAATAGTCAAAATCTAATTCACTCATCCAAAAACACGACAAGCTCTAATGAATAGTGTCATCAATTTGATTTCAAATAATGTCGTAATTGACAGCACAACGCAGCATCATTCACTGCCGAATAATTGAAATTCTCATCATCATACTAACTGCGTAGCTAGTGTTAAATGAGCTCATTATACGCATGGAAAGTAGTGTTTTAATCAATATTAGAACAACTTCAATAAGTTCTACATGATATTCTGCATTAGACAACGTTTGATGGTGGTTCTATTTTTGCTGATATTTACGTGTGGCGCGTTCAAAGAGACTTTACTAAGTAGCGGTGCTTTAGGTCAGCAATCGTACATAAGCTCATCTTTCAACTGATATACTACTATTGTCTTTCTTTGCCTCCACTTTTTTTCATCTAAACTTTTAAAAAAATCCGCTTTAAAAAATACCAATGGATTGAGCTAATAACACCTTCAGTTTCTCAGGTATTTTAAAAAGCTTGCCGAACGCAAACGAACTAGCGAAATTATTCTCATAGGATTATTATAGCCTTTCATATTATTATATTCCTTCAATATTGCGTCCAAATTTAAATCCACCCAGCATTATTTCAAGCGACCACATACCAACGAAACTGAAGGCTCAACTCAGTACAACCGTGACCACATGCCAACAATTACAATACTCCATTAGAACGGGGTCGGCAAAAAGTGTAATTTGCCTAGCTATCCGTGTTGTATCATTTAGGTTCATTAATTACATCATAAGTTCGACGGCAACCATTTTATCGCAGGCCCAGCCGACGCCAGTTATGCAAATGATGCCCACCGAGTGTCAGTAATGCCAACATTATAACAATTTAAGACGTAAAACAACAATAAGTGTGTCTAATATCTTTATATTTTCGGTGGTTTTTGAAATTAGGTCCACTTGACCCTAATTGTGGGTTTCGAAATAAGTACTACGATTCGGATTTTTGTTCTGCGCCATATTGTGAAAAATCTTGCTCGGGTTATTGTCTTGAATTTTAAGAA
The DNA here is from genome assembly GCA_949152445.1 of Cerastis rubricosa. Classification (NCBI taxonomy): domain Eukaryota; kingdom Metazoa; phylum Arthropoda; class Insecta; order Lepidoptera; family Noctuidae; genus Cerastis; species Cerastis rubricosa. The sequence goes on along the minus strand of OX424542.1, from coordinate 5,590,591 downwards.
GAATAATCCTGCCTGTGGTGGTTACTGCTAAGCATAAATCTTTTGATGACTTGCTCACAATCACCAACTTTGCCTAAAATATTGGTGAATCTAGTTTGTTCTAATATTGCGATGCTAGGCATAAAAGACAACAATACACGTAGGTACGGTTACACTTTTTGTCTCATCCCTCGCATATATTCCAATAAAATCGAATAGCCTTACATATTTTATACACACGGAGACTTTTTCACTCCTTATTGTATGCACACATCTGCCATATTTCGGCGACTTTGCGCCGCGTCACGGGTTCGGACACACCACGCATACTAAGTACGCACGGAACCCGACGAAACGTGTGGCGAACAACAGTTTACTACACCCGTTTTATTTTCTACCATAAAAACGTTTTATGTCTCATTTTCATAAAGCACTGCTACATAATTATGCGGGAGAGTTGGACCCCGAGATGCGATTTTTAGTCAGAATTTTATACTTAATGTGAATTTATCCTGTATGAAAATTACTGAATATGAGGCATATTCATACAACTCATATAACTATTTAACCCTTGGTTCTTCTGTGAGCGAATATAAGCAGAAATTCGGCCGTATAATTTTCCCCTTTTGTGAATTCAAACAAAATCGTGATTGAATTAATGCTGTTTTAATAAGCCAACTTCGGTGTTCCGCTGTTCTTGAGTTGATTAAAATTTGATTGGACTTACTTTTAGTACCTGGTGTTTAATTTTCATTTAAGTTGAGAATTTATGTTTCTGAAAACTGAAATGCTAAATTATTTGGGAAATACGTGGGACACTCAGAAAGTTTTGCGAAACTAAAAAAAATTGTTCTATACGTACATATATTTTTATTAAATCTTTTCAAAGTACTTTCCACCAGCCTCTATACAAAGATTCATGCGCCTAAACCAGTTTTCAAAACACTTTTTCCAGTCCGCCGCAGACACCTCGTTTACAGCCTGCTCGAACCCAGCCAGCGCATCTTCCGGCGACGAAAATTGTATCCCTTTGAGCTGATTTTTTATTTTTGGGAATAAAAAGAAGTCACACGGTGCTAGATCAGGGCTGTAAGGAGGGTGACCCAGGAGTTTGACTGGCGTGCTGTCCAGGAAGTCCCTCGTTTTGAGTGCGGTGTGCGCAGGTGCATTGTCGTGGTGGAGCAGTAGCCCGCGGAGCCCTGTGTTTGGTCGCTTGTTGCTTATAACAGAGAAAACTTCTGGCAAACATTTGGAAGTATACCATTCGGCATTAATGCTTCTTTGATCCCGTAAGGGAATTGATACCAAGTGGCCAGTCAAATTAAAAAAGCTAGCGATCAAAATCTTACCCCCGCTTCTAGATCGCTTCACTTTGGTAGGCGTTGGCTCATTTTGAAACACCCAAACAGTCGACTGGCGCTTGGTTTCTGGGTCGTATTGATAAATCCAGGACTCATCACCTGTAACGATGTCGTAAACACGCCGAGACGAGCCTGCTTCAAATTTGTTAAGCATATCACGGCACCATTCCACCCGGGCCTGCTTCTGAGCATCGGTGAGGTTGTGCGGCACCCAGCGTGATACTATCCTCCTCACGCGAAGATGGCTGTGTAGAATCTCGTGAACGCTTCCCGATCCAATCTTCAATATGTGTTGAATCTCCTGATATGTAATTCGCCTATTGTCTTGGATTAAATTTTTCACTGCTAGCACGTTTTCTTCGGTAACAGCCGTCAAAGGGCGACCGCTTCTTTCGTCATCCCCCAAAGTTGGTCGACCGCGCTTGAATTCGTTATACCAACGATACACGGTTGCCTTGGAAGGGCCTTCATCCATGAATGCCATTTGAAGTCTATCGTACGATTCATCCGGTTTCAGGCGACACTTGAAATCGTATAAAATCATAGCTCTAAAATGTTCCCGGCGCAGATCCATATTTCAGTGAGACACAATACTTTGAATTAACTCGCAAAAAATGTGGAGGGAAATTTTGAAATTGGAACTTACTTATTTTTACTTATAAATAATCATATTTTCGAAAAACATAATAACTGGCCAGTCTCCCATATATAAAAACTTTTTTTCGCAATACTTTCTGAGGGGCCTGGTATATAGCCATGTTGAAGTTGACACAAATGTCTTCATAAAAATAATTTAGTCTCATTTAGTGATGGGAACAAACGAGTGCGTTTTAGTCGATATAAATATCTATTTTAAAATCAACATTCATCAGTACATAGTTAGGTTAAATTATCAGTAAATAACCCTGTAATTACAAGTTTCCATTTGAAAAGTTATCGTAGATTAGCTAAGTCGTCGTCATTTTTAATTACACCAAGTATTAGGTAAAAAAATCGGAACAAAAATGTCGTAGGCACGCGACAATCGTCGTTATTTCCTCGAAATATTCAGTTGAACTGTAATTACCGACGACCTCTGTAAATATTATAATAGATTTTTATGCCGTTATTTCGTCAGTTCATTTTTACATTTTCATTTACTTAAATACTTTAAAATTACCATGCATTTAAATCTAGACCCTCATTTGTTTGTTGTAAAAATGGTTTTTTCTCACAGGAATTTCAAAATGGCGATTCATTTTCGAATAAGTTTCGATAAAAGTTATGTTTTTATCGATAATTCTGTTCTAAAGCGACTATCAACTACCAGCAAATGATCTGTTTACTAGGGTAATGACGTTAACTGAACTTTGACAGTTAATTACATATCTGATTGCGTCGACATCCGATATGATTTTCACTTAGGAAGTATCGCCCTGATAATTAACCTACAGGGCTGCTGAACTCCTTCAATTAATGCTAATGATACCTACTCAAGTTACGACATTTCCAAGAGGAAAACGTTGGTAGTGCGATAATTATGCAATTTTGAAGACTACAAACTGAACAGCATATTGTTTAGAAACGGTATTTTAGTTTCGTTTAGCAGCAAAGCACGTCACCGGTAGGTTGGACCGTCAACCTGGGCTAGGTTACCTTAATCTGGCCTAGCGTAGTAAAAAGTTTCAAAAGAATAAGAGGCCAAGTTATATTTGTCAACTTATATTACTTTTATCGACTTTACCGCCGACGTATTTAGACAGCAAATTCAACAGTCACCAAATCATCAAATCTTCCTCTAGAATCGTGAGAGATAAACAAATGAGCGTCTATATTTATTTAAAAAAAGGAATGGAACTCACCAGCAGCATCGACTTGACAGTTGAGGAAGAGGAGGTAGGCAAACAGTAGAGCGACGGTGCGGTGGAGCGCACAGCGCCGCTCTCGCATCTTACCGGCGCCGGGCCGCGCCTGCGCCAAGCAACACGTCACTACGTCGCCCCGCCCCCAACATACCCGCGCGGCGCCCGCGCACACCCACCCCAATTATGCGCAAGCTACGCGCTAACCTTACTTACTCCTTACATAAACACATCACAACCAGTTTTGCCACTTAACATTAACATAACCTACAATAATTGATATCATTTAATTTTATCACAAAAATACGACAACCGCTTCGATGAAAAATTTTCAAAATTTTAGGACTAGAGAGTTTTTTTTAAGATTTAAAAACACGTAGACAACGTCGAGGATTTTTTCAAGATTAACTATATTTACAGTGATACTTTAGGTTTGCTATAGTGTCAGGGTTAGATTTTCGCTTTGGTTTAGTTGCTTTCACTGCGCGAGAACATTATAGGAAGCACAGTTTGGTTGTTTCAGCAGGATTCAACGGTTCAACCATATTCCATTGTTATACACTGTTTCGGTCTTCTCAACTGGATTCGGAGAGAACACTACACTGGCGCGTCCGCCGTTCACAATTGACACTAGATTTTTTCTCAATCAAACACATTTTTTACTGTTTTGTTCTGGAGTCATGTACCGCGCCCGCTTAACATTCCACCTGCAAAGAGATTGACGCAATGTTAGGAGTCAGCATGACTTGAGAGAAATCTCATGCTGACAGACAACATTGTAGTCGAATTGGAATGCGCACCCTTTAACATTAGCTGAACGAAATCTACGAAGTTCACTCCCCTGAAATCTAAGCCTTTTCACATCAGAGTGGGAAAGGGAAGGCGCTAGACGTACTCTATAGCTCCGTCTCTTTTCCACGCTGGATTAAGATTCAAACGACGTCATGGTAGGCCACCTGGTTCCGTTTGTACCGATAGACAGCGAAATGAAATTCTAATACCAATAAAACTAAATGAAGCATAGAGAGTCGAAGATTTTGAAGCAATCGTAGTTATTTTTATGTGAAACTTAAATAGCGTTTCTACGTATACCAATGGAAATGTACAGACAGCGTCAGTATGTGCTAACCCCTCTACAGTCCGGCCGAGTACGCCAGGGGGTTACTACTTAATGACGCTGTCTGTACGAGTGGATAATTAATATAGAATAATACATAAACCGAACCTAACTGTCATTACAACATTTGGTTAAGTGGACACTACTGTTTGTAGTTATTTACCTTCAATAAAATACCTATATTTCCATATTATCATTAAAAGCAGTGGCTACAAATAAAAACAAAGTACTACTAAATAATCCAACTACAAAAGGTAAGAATAAAACACGGAAAACTGTCCTTAAATCCAATCCTATCCTACATTACAATACTTTTTTGTCCCAAAACAGAACAAGGCTAAGGCTAACAAAAGGAAAATATAAGCAGAGGGTAGATTTGAAACTAAATAACAAAACCTAATTCATTCGCGGTCACGTGTATTAAATCCTTATATTTGAATATTTAGACAAAATATGGCGCTAAAACTGTAATGGAATGGCCCAAGAGCCTATAGACACAACTAAATGTTTGCAAAAGGTTTTATACCAAATACATTTTCTTTATTAAATTTTCTTTGTACCAGGATAATAAAAATATTTAACGTAATGAAAACTATAAATAACTTTGTTATTTCCTTTTCTGTTTTAAAAGATTTTCGTTGTTTGACAATTCCAAGTAATATCTAAGCTAGTAACAATGAGAAGACACATAACATAATTGAGTAATAATGAAAAGGAGGTTTACGTTGACGTGGGTGTACCTACTAACAAACATTTTGTAGAAAGCTGTGATAATATAGCTCATACTCATATGTTTCAGACCAAAATTTTTCAGGATCTTTTATGAAATGTCCGCATGATTTTTCGTATATTTCATAGGCGCCACGATAGATGTAGAAGTAACAATTCTTTAAAACAAAGCCTCCCCAAATTCAATATAAAATTCAGGCATCCTAAATCAAGACAAAAATTTTCAGAATCAAAAGTTTTAGTCTGAACATATTTCAAAGACGAATATACATATAAGATGGACATAACTCATGAATTCCAATAACCGAGACAAATTCTCGAGTCCGGAAAGAGGGAGAGTTATATCAAGGGGTGTGTGGGAAAGAGATAGATGTATTAGAACTAAATATTCTATGATATAGAGTGGGACGCAACGTGGAACAGTTTGCACAACTTATAAGGTCCAATAAGACAGGTCCAGGTGCGACGGCTGATGCCACGAATAGAGCTATTTGCATGCAGTCTAGTGAAATTGGTTTGGTGATGTAACAGTTATTATAATTTACTCCTAGTGCTGAGAATTCAATTCGGACCAGAATCTTGTGGAATTGGAAACTGTTAATACTGTTGCTGCGGCCTGTGGTTTCTAATACCAGTTGTATTTTGTAAATAAACTTGTGCGAAACATGGACGTTTTTGTTTCAGGAGTTATTCGTTTGCTACGAGTTAAGTCGGCAACAGACATTACTTTATGCAAGACAATTTTAAATGTGCATGCAAAACCGTCTTCCATAGAGGACACACGCGTAACTGCAAGCATAGCATCTCCAGCAACACATAACGATATGGCCGCAATAATGGGTTTGTTACTTGTTATAAAAACTGAAAACAACTGAGAACGAAGTGCTGTGCACACGCTCGCAGTAAATATCTATTTCGATAGTCTCTTGGTTGCGTATACAGGCCAGGATAACTACAGTTTTTTCATACACACTTATTTATGCATGCGCACAGTTTGACTGTACTGGCAAAACTGCACATGCATAACGTATCGTCTATGGCCGGCTTTACACAAACGCCACTTATTTCTCATCGGAACAAAACTAGATACTGTTTCAAGCAGAAAATAAATTCACTTTTAGTCTGTTTGTATTTCCAGAGAAGTAATTTAGAAGTCAGTTTATTTAGCGCTACACAATGATTAATTCATTGTTCGGGAACTCAGCCATCAAATTAGTATTGCTAAGTGGTTTCAAATACAGTCTACACCGGTGGCGCCGCGGACCAAAATAGAAACATTCGGGTAGGTAATAGGCATAATATAGTAGGATATAACATGTTTCATTAATCTAAGGAAATTACCAACAACAATGACCAAAATGGATTGAATGAATAACAAGAAACTACACGTATATCCGTTTGAAGCCCGCGTAATGCTCGGAAACTATCCCCCGGAAACGATCTACCAGGGTAAAAAGTACCCTTTATCCTATTAAATTTTCCCAATTTCATAGAAATCGCTGTTCAGCCGTTAATATTGCATTGTCTAAATTCATAATACGCTATAAAACAAATGAAAGCGTTAAGTTTCCATCACGCTTTTGCATCCGAATCCGTTGCAACATTTTCGATCAAACCAACTAACAACAGATCAGCCAGCGGTCCAACGAACAGATAAATTGAACTCAACGAACTTGCAAATCTGGTACAACAGGCGAGGAACTGTTAAAATTTAACTACGCCGAAGTTAGACGACCAGTGATGACCACCACAGAATAGAAACAGAAGGCCAGTTTCATACAAAGAGCGAAAATGAATGCACACATCGACACAAGGCTACGAAAAGCAAGTGGAAGCGCACTCGTAACTGTAATTTGTTAAAAATATTGTACGTCCGACAACGTTTTTTTTTTTCGAGTATATGTTTGTCTAGGCCGTGTAAAGGCTTTAAAAGTATTTCGAATTTCCAAAACGAGTTTCAACAGGATTTAAATTAGGTTTTCGGGAGCTTATTATCATCATCGACATTATTCTTCTGCTCTTATCACAATACATCTGGGTTCTGCGCGTTGTTTTATTCCATACCTCTCTATTATTCCTCATTACTTTCGGCTTATGTCAAAGCAATATTTTATTGACATTTCTACCGTTAGAATATCACATTGTTTAGACTCCCTGACCTTCTGTACATATCTTGTTTTGTACGTCATGCCCGAAGTGAACGTCAAATTGATTAGGACGTTAGAGGAACGCATAATGACGGCCGTTCTGACGTTTAACCGCATTCTGAAGTTATTACAGCAAGCTTGTTATCTGCGGAGGGGGCTCTAGAAGTGTTTTCGTTGATGGTTTGGTAATAGGGATCGTTTGTAGTGGCTGAATTTACGGCAGGGTTGGAAGACCACAAAAATTTAGTACCAGAAATATCAGTACTGAAAACAAATATGATGAGTTTTAGCTAGCACACATAAAGAGTATGGTTATAGAGAGATCCACCTTTTAAAAATATACTCTATATTTGGTGGTAGATGAACGTGATCGTATTTTCAACTTTGAAATAAGCAAAACTGAAAATTATCTCCAATTTTCGACAAGGATAAATTCAGTCATCAAAACAAAGCTGAATACAGTATCTTTTTAATCAAAAATAAACAAGTACAAAACCAACTTCTCCAAACCAAATTCCGTCCCAAACTTCGAATGAACATGACATTTAATCCGTCAACTGCAAACACTTCTAATCTCAATCTTCGTTATCAAATCTGGTATCTTAATTAAAGAGGCATGTCACCACATTCATAGGTACATGTATATGCTGAACGAAAGTCGGTCTCTCCTGCAATAATCATCTATCATGTCAGAATACGGAAACGTTTAATCAACTCTCAATCTTAATTAGCAGGCTGCGGGCGTTCCGACTTGTTGGACGACTTGACACCCGACATTTTGTTGGAGGGACGCTTTTTGGATGAAATGACATTTTCTAAACTATAATCCCTACTAATATTATAAATGTGAATGTAAATTTGTTTGTTACGCTTTCACGCGAAAACTACTCAACCGATCATCATGAAACTTTGTACACATATTTTTAGAGGTATTAGAAGGCTATAGATTATCACGCTACGACCAATAGGAGCGGAGCAGCAATGAAAAATGTTGCGAAAATGGGGAAAATGTGACGCAGACGAAGTTGCGCGGGCAGCTAGTAATAATATGATAAAGAGGAAAGATTTGAGACCGATTTTAAAAATTCTTTCACCAATATGAAGTTACGTCTTTACCGAGTAACATAGGCTATAACCTGAGGTCGGAATTAGGTAGAGTTATTTGTGTACTTACACTGATTTCATACAGCGAAAGAATAAAGTGGATATGTCTCAAATCCCGAGATTAATTTTAAAGAGCAGAAAAATCGTGATTTATTAAATAAAAAAGTTATTTACTTTTACACAATTTAAAGCATCCGACATCGGATGTCCGAAGTTGCAAAATTCCAAAGCGCACACGCAAGGGAAGATCCATATTAATATCAAAATTTCGATGCAAGTACAAAAATAACTCTACGTAATTCCGACCTCTGATTATAACACAATATTTGCGGACGAAGTCGCGGGCGAAGTGCTAGTGTTCACATATTTCCGATGCCGATTTTTGTCGGAACCTACAAGAAAGTTCGGCGATTAGGCCATCCGATATTTTATTGGGAAGGTATCAGACCACTGAGAACTGACCGAAGCGAGTCTTTTGCGATGCTCTGACGATATATTAATAACTTTTAATAGGTTTCTGTGTTAATTACTTGATGTTAAATACATAGTTGGATCAGTTAAGTAAGTTTGGTGTTAATGTATTTTGACATTTACTGGGAGCTTATTTAGGATATAAAAATGGAAATTTGAATTTCTTAAAGGATATTGAGAGTGTCGTTCAATTATCAAAGCTGGAAAACGCGCGTTTGGCTCGGTCAATGTCCCCATATGGCATTTCAAACTTTCACCTTCAATATGTTTACATTCGATATTTTCCTCTAATTAAAATTCCTGCGCTGTGCTGTGGGCCCCTCGTAGATCATCATCATGCTGACTCACTAGTCACTACGTGCAATTTGTTAACTTTTTTGTTTCGTCCTGTTGTAGGTCCATTTGTTTAGCGTTCTATCGTTGTATGTTTTTTTTTTGCACGTCTAATTACGTTTCTAATTGCAAGATAATGGTGTCAGTTTTGTTCAGTAATAAGTTAAACGTTACCTTACATATCTATCTACCCCAGAATCAACATCTAAAACGATCCAGCAACAAAACGCCATAATTACAAGCCAACAGAAGTAGGTTGGGCAATAAATAGCGCGCTGTCAGCGACGGAGCTAATCCGACTCAGTGTCGGAGTGATCGCGGGCGCAAATATGGGAACCTTCATGTGCTATGTTTTGTATGGCAGGTGTGGAATCGAGGAAGGAATTGATGGGTTTATTTGTTTGTGGAAGTCTGACAACCGGTCTTGGCGAAGGGTATCGTATTACCCAGTACTATCTGGGTTGTTTAAGGCAGTCGCTCCATGTAAAATTCTGGTATTCAGCTGCATCCGGTTAGGCTGGAAGCCGACCCCATCATAGTTGGGTAATGGCTTGGCAGATGATGATGTGGATATAGAAGGAGGTTACAAAATACATAACCATCTCCTAACTCATCTTTTTAGAAGTCGGTTCAAATACTTCTCAAATTGTACTTATTCCTAGTGTTCATTAATTACGTAGGTATAGGTACTCGTGTTATATAGGTAAGTGGGTACGTGTAACGTCGATGAGCGTATTACCGTTAAGGATTTTAGGCAGCCCTCACTTTGATGGCCGCCCTCCGCATTCAAGAACCTCTAAAATAACCACTACACATGAAATGTTTGCCACATTTCATGTGTATTGGTTAAATTAGGGGTTTTAGATAATATTGATAGCCCATATTACATAAAAAAAACCGGCCAAGTGCGAGTCTGATTCGCGCACCGAGGGTTCCGTACAAACCTGTATAAAAATATTTTTATTATATGATGTAACTAAAAAGCCCTGCAGGTTTTGATTCCCTTGCGAGTGTCGAAAATTTTCGAAAATTTGCGGCATAAACGGCTGTATCTTTTGATTGTATTGGCTTAGAAATTTGATTTTTTCACAGCACCAAGGGGCAGTCGACGTGAGTATTTGATATATAAATTCCAGCTTGATACCTCCACGCGTTCCTGAGAAAAAGGGTCTTGACAGACAGACAGACAGACGGACGGACGGACAACAAAGTGATCCTATAAGGCTTCCGTTTTTTCCTTTCAAGGTACGGAACCCTAAAAATAACATTAATGTTAAATTAAAAGGGCTTGCAAGCACCGAAAATTTTTGAAGTAGATAATTAATAAATAAACCATCTATTAATTATCTACTTCAAAAAATTACATGAAAATACTTTAATAGTATCGGCTGCAGTAACCAATTACTTACTGTAATTGGCAAAACTTTCATAAATCGTACATCGTTGCCTAAATGGCGTCCAAAAATAGCGTTATGTTAAGTTGCGAAAGTAACTAAACCGCGTCAAATAAGTTCAATTTCACTTTAAAACTACTAATACGACTTCCCATTTGGTGTAAAATTAGCTTTACAAAGTTCGTAGCGAATTCTTACAACATGTGCTATTTGCTACGAGGCGTAGCAACTACTTCGTAGCACCGTAGCGTTTCGTAGCAGCGTAGCGTTCGTAGACGCCGAACTAACAAGCACATATAATATATTTAGTTTTTGTTCAGAGAAACTCTAAGCTGACACCGAAATCAGTTGTTGGGTAAAACCAGAACGTTGTACATAGAACTATGTAGGGGTTACTAATGAGCACATAGCCTTGGTGGCCAGTTTGTTTAGTTACGTAAAGAGTAATTAATCCGTAACCGAAAATTAAAAGATTTTCGTAGTACCTAAGCCAGTTATACATATTTTATTTTTATTTAGTTTGAAGGAAATGGAGTCCTCTTCTAAACTACTAAATAGTGATACTGTGATTGATATTAATCCAATTCGCTGCAATTCGTTTGAATCACAATTGCACTGCCATTGTGTAGTTTGATAGCAACAAAAAGCTGATCTGATGACGGAAACACAAGATGAACTTTACAGCATATCAACATTTACTTAAAAATCTCTTTTCAATTACCCATTTCAACATCATAAAACCGCCAACCAAAATTTCCACACCATCAAAATCCCCGAAAATGTATTCCCTATTTCACGTTCAGTCGTTAACGTCATCATATTTACCTAAAATATAACATTAATTCAGCTTTATTTCCAACGTGTTTAATTTTACGAGCGACCAGTTATCGCTTCGACCGCGAATCCGACCGACTACGATGATTCGATGACGCTGCGTGGTGCCGCTGCTGAATAAGCGATTGATTTACGAGTATTGCCATTTAGGCTGTGTTTCGAGCGAGTGCACTGTGGTGCAGTATGTAGTTTGTGGAGGCACAATAATTTTGGAGATTTTCAAAAAGTTTTTTTTTTGTGTGATCTAAGTAGGGCTTAGAATTTTAACCATCATCCGTCTAGCCTTATCCCAACTGTGGTAGGTTAGGTTGGCTTCCAGTCTTACCTATTTTACATGAATCGACTGCCTATATCACCTCCACAATTAAGGCTAATTTGCATCGTTGTATGTTATAATTTTATGGAAAAATAATATGTAAGTAAAATGTAATACACATGTTATTTGGTTTGCAAAATGTAGAAACCCTTTAAGCATGTTCTCGTCCTTCATATAAATTACTCGTATTTGTATAAACCTGTGCCATAATGAATTATTTCAGAGACTTCAGCTCGGTATAATGATACTCCAAATGTTTAATGTTTCCGAAGCTGGTTGAAGAAAAGCAAAGAAAGGAGAGGAGGTAATTTACCGGAACATTACCGTTCTATTCGAAGTTAATGTTCAATTTAATTATCTTGGTCAATAAGTTAGGGTTCGCTTAAATCCTAATAAATTTTCGCCATTTAAACTTCGAAACCCCGCTCATATACCTTTAACAATTAAATCCTTACCAACATTTATAACACAAAAGATTTACTTACTACTACCACAATAATATAAACTCCTAAATTATGTAATAGCATTTGTCTAGTCACCGAATAATTGTCGGAAAAGTCTCGTCTAAAGCCGAAAATAGACGAACAAAACCCGAGTTCCATTTATTTAGATTTACAAACGTAAAAAGAGGAATCGCCAGCGAAATAATTACACGACAAAATTAAAAAAAGGAATATCCAGCGACATTGCTAAAGCTGCACGATACAAAGTTTAAGCAATCTTTTTTTTTTCGTTTCCAAAAGTTTTTTTCTACGTCAACTGTTTTGTAAAACAGTGTGCACTGTGTTTTGTAGTTGGAAACAAAGTAGCCATGAGCTACGTGTCGCATCCTCAGCATTTTGTTTTTCATTTGTAAACGATATAACTGTTGAGTTTTAAATGCCAGATTTGTTCTTCTTTTCCGGTATTTGAATACCACTTTAGTAAATGCTTCTAGTCGACATGTGCATCTTGCCAGTCCTAACTTACGGTGCACAAAGTTGGTCACTTACTGAACAACAGAAGTTCAAACTCAAGAATTGCCAACGAGCAATGGAGCGCAGCATAATAGGTGTTAAGCGAATAGACCGTGTTAGAAACACCACCCTGCGGTCCATAACTCAAGTCGCTGATGTTGGAGAAAAAACAGCCAGGCTGAAGTGGGAGTGGGCAGGCCACGTAGCACGGATGCACCCGGAGAGATGGGCAAAGATGGTAACACACTGGACGCCTGAGGAAGGACAGCGTCGTAGAGGTCGACCACGGCGAAGGTGGTGTGACGATCTGATCCTGTTTGCGGGGCTAACATGGCCTGAGATCGCACAGAATAGAGAGGTAAGTGGAAGGAGAAAGGGGAGGCCTTTGCTCAGCAGTGACAATAGGTATGCTACCAAAAAAAAAATGCTTCATAAGTCCAATAGCATCCAACTACATTCAATTAAGTACCTTGAACTCAACCTCTCAGCGCTCAATTCCCATCCACCTCCACCGACCTTTTATTGAAAACCAATTATGATAAATTATGCATGACAGCGATCGTAGCCGTTGTGTTTCTAATAGACTCGCCTTACTCCCAAATAGAATTTCCAGGTCTCACCATTATAAACCATCACTAAATATTCATTAGCCAAATAATTCAAATTGGATGGAATTATTCAGCTTGTGAAAACAGTCGATTTTACAAAAATAAACACTATTATTTATTCAGTTCGTTCCAAACCTTTGAGATGGGTATGGTGTGGATATTGAACGGCAAAGATAACTTTTCATCAGTTTCATTGTTGTTGTTATTTAAATTTTCGACATACCGAGCAATATTTGTAATTTACGACGACACAGAATTCAAAAAGCGTTGATTATAATCAGATGATAAAGTAATGAATGTATGAAAGTTACGGGGGGAGGCTGCATCGGAAATTGTTTCCGAAAAATCACAAATGACGTGATTGCAAAGGATTTTGTTGCTAAAAACTTGTGAGCATCAATTAAACACAGTTTTGTGTTACAAAAAATTCAATTCAGTTGTACAAAAACATATGAGCAAAGAGGTTATATTTTTTGTTAGCAATTTTTTGTGACTATTATAAATGACAATGAGTTAAAATTGCAAAACCAAAAATACACCCAGCACAAGTAATTTCGGACGTAACTAAAACAGTAAATCACCAAAAAGAAAATGGCGGAGAGAATAAATGGCAAAACAAAAATGTAAGAAACAAAACCCCTCTTCCAAGGTAGCACAATATTTGTAATAACAACACACCCAGTTAACTTTTAAAAGCAACCGTAGACAAAGCATAAACAAAGCATTTCAGTTCATATTAAAAGTAGATGTAAGTAGTAAAATTTTACAAGGGAATATAAAACTTTAGTGTTTCCCGATAAGCAATGGTATCCGACATTTGAATAGGCTGTATTAACGGTAAATTTGTAATGCGGGTTATGAATACGATGAGCCAAATCATAGTTGTATTGTTTTTTATCGTTTTAGATTTGGTGTATGAATAATTAAGAGCGATTGCTGAAATAAGAATATGTATTCATATTCAGCTTTAAATGAAAAATCTGAAAGAAACTAAAAATCGAGTATACATTAAAATTTATACATACAAATTTTCTATAGAAACAGAATCCAATTACCTTTTTGAAATTTCTGTTTTTATGTATAATTTATAATCGGTCTAAGTTAGCTGTAACACTATTTTTTGAAAAGGTTTTTAGTTACTTTTTAGACCTATATGTATCCTGCTTATGTTCTGTATGGTGTCGGACGTTAAGAATAGCACCATCCCATATCTTCCCGTGGGTGTCGTAAGAGGCGACTAAGGGCCTTGCCAGAGAACGGCCAGCAGCGTTCTCTGTCCTTTTTTAACAACCGTACTGCGATCGCCAACCCGCCTGCCAAGCGTGGCGATTATGGCAACACCCCCCAAAATGTCAATGTGGCAACACTTGGGGGAGGCCTATGTCCAGCAGTGGACGTTAAAAGGGCTGAAATGATGATGATGATCCTGCTTATGCATATGAAGTTTCATTAAAATCGGTTCAGTAATTTCGGAAAATAAGGACTTATAAGTTTGTATGAAATGTCGTAAGGGGTAAACGCTCTTAACCTAATGTGTGTAGTCCGCAAACTAATAGATCTAACCATGTAACCATGTGGCCAAGACGGGGATAAATCGATTTTTTATATTTACACAAAAATCTTCTATTAAAAACATTCCAACGGGTTACAGATTATACCCCGGAGTAAGTTAACACAAATTGATTCGACGATGCATTAATTTCCTGTCAACAAGCGTGCTTCGTATAAATGCGCGATAAATAAAAACTGACTTGTAGCAACAAACGAACGGTATGAAAATTCAATATCCGTTCCAAGGGAACGGAGCAATGCAGCGTATACAACAATGGATTGGGTATTTATTTTATGAATCGCGTTTTGTTTTGAGTGCTGCTGTTTATATTATAAACGTTTTATCAAATTGAATATCAGACAAACTTAAGATTACAGCAACAAATGACCGTAAAGTAAACAACAATTCAAATTGAATATCAAACAAACTTAAGATTACAGCAACAAATGACCGTAAAGTAAACAACAATACAAATTGAATATCAGACAAACTTAAGATTACAGCAACAAATGACCGTAAAGTAAACAACAATACAAATTGAATATCAGACAAACTTAAGATTACAGCAACAAATGACCGTAAAGTAAACAACAATACAAATTGAATATCAGACAAACTTAAAATTACAGCAACAAATGACCGTAAAGTAAACAACAATAACGATAACAAATTAGAGCAAATAATTAGACTTTTACCAACCCGCTTGTCAAGCGTGGCGATTATGGCAAAAGTCCCCAAAATGTAAATGTGGCGCCCGTTGGTGGCGGCCTATGTCCAGCAGTGGACGTTTTTTGAGCTGAAAGGATGATGAATTAGACTTTTTTATACTGAAAAGGCTTGCGTTTGGACCCAACTCGCCTTATATGAAGCGATGATGAGGTCTAGGGTGGAGCACGCTTGCCTAGAAAAAACCGATTCACTCGAACCTTGAAGAGATCCAGACTATATCAGTCGAACAGCTACACAGATCACGAATGTGTGAGAAGGAGTAAACCATAACCCACAACCACCAGTGCGGGTTGATATTTCATTTACAAAGAATTAGAAACCATTGATGAAATAGAAGCTGCCCTTAAAGATAAAAATCTTTGTCTTTTTTTTTCTCTTTAGTCCCTAAGGATTCCGACAAAGAGCAATAAATAAATATGTAACAAATTGGTAATGAAAAAGAAAGGATTCTTGAAAAAGATGCTGAGAATGAGAAATATGTGCGGCATCACGTTCGCGGACCGCATAGCGATGAGTCTGGATACGTGTGCGAAGGTCAGTGTGCGAATGGAAATAAAAATGTGGTTATGGACGTAGAAAAACTGGATTGTATACTAGAAAATCTAAAGGAAGAAGTTCACAATTAAATTAGAGAAGTAATTAAAATTAAAGCTCTTACACCGACTAATTTTATATCCAAGAAAAATAAAGAAATTTTTGCCACAAGTGACAACGTGTCTGACGAGATGACAAGTTATAGAAAAGTATGGACGAAGACAGAAGACATGCTGCGGCGACCCCAAATTAATTGGGATTAGGGCAAGACAATGATGTTGATGAAAGTCATTAGTCAACATCTGCCTGGACCTTTCCCGAATTCCCTTATGTTCGACTTCCAGTATTACCGCATACAACTGCCTATACCTCAGCCCAGTTACAGGGCAACAGATATTGCAAAGAACATGTAGAAACTCCTCGGTAAGAAAGTAACATGTTAATAATTCCAATTTAAAATACTGCGCCATAAATTACTCCAACGACATCCATACCAACTTAACCATTTGAAAATGTAGACCCAACGTCATTCAGATACAGTATTATGAGCAGTTTATTCTACATTGTTATAAAGAAGAATGTATATACATAGTTTAGTTTCACATCTGCTCGCCGATAACTGGGCACTGGGGAGGCGTTGCTTTCATTGTTATGTTCATAGAAATGTACGGACTAGGGTAGTAGAACTCGGAGGGTGGTTTCTATCAATTATGGCGAGGAATTAAATGTACTAGGGAAGTAAAACGGTATGTTTAAATTGTTGATATCTAGGCCTCTGAAATAACTTCTACAACAAACAAAACGCCTGTTTTCGCATAAGGGTTAGGCAGAGGTGTACCAAACTTTTTAACTTTGCTCTGTATGGTGTCGGACGTAAGCAATAGCACCATCATATATCTTCCCGTGGGTGCCGTAAGAGGCGACTAAGGGACTTGCCAGAGAATGGGCAGCAGCGTTCTCTGTGATTTTGTAACTACCGCACTGCGATCGCCAACCCGCCTGCCAAGCGTGGCGATTATGGCAACACCCTCCTTATGTCAATATGGCGACACTTGGGGGTGACCTATGTCCAGCAGTCGCTGCGATCGCCAACCCGCCTGCCAAGCGTGGCGATTATGGCAACACCCTCCTTATGTCAATATGGCGACACTTGGGGGTGATCTATGTCCAGCAGTGGACGTCTTTCGGCTGAAATTATGAATGATGTACCAAACTACCAGTTATGTTTATGTCTCATTTATGTATATACATGGAATTGGTGACGAGCTTATTGCTTCACTTCCACAACGACTCAGTTATAGTATTTCAATATTTAGACTCTTTAATATTGTAGTGATGTTAGTGAGATATCTGTTCTACGCTATTGAAAACAATTAAAGAATCTTGTAGGTGATGATTCAGCTATCATTAAGCAGTTGGTCTTGCGCCTAATTTGTTGCCCGATTGTGCCAGATTGGCATTACTTGAAGGTACAATAAAAGAGTCAAATATTTTTCTTCTCAAACAAAAGCATGTTTTCCAAACGATGAAAGTCCATCCAAGAACTCAATACAGAATAACTTAACTATTCCATCTGAATGTAAATTCGCTTAGCAAGTTGTGAATGGCGAATGTTAATCAGTAAACACAATGATTAATTAAGTCTTCGCAGTCGAGATCTTTGTCATTAAGATGAGTCGTATCGTGGTACTCTGGTATCCTGGTATCTGGTATCCTATTCATACGCAAACGTCTTCTGATGTTAAATGAGAGTGATTTTGTTGACGGAGTGGGGTTCGTGTGAGGCTGACATATGTTTCGTGTTGTGATTTAGCGTTCGTGTAGGCAATGTAAGTTTCTGCTACCTTTGTTATTTTTGATACTACAACATTATTTTCATGTGACTTGTTGTTTGTTGTTTTTGTGAATGTCGTTGTTTGTTGTGGTGTTGTTAGTGAAGTTCCAAGTTTTTTTTTTAACTTGCTGTTGAAATATTTCTAAATGACTAGTATCGTCAAAGTCGCCGAAAACACTTAGATAAGGAACGCACAGAACCGGAAAGTGTGGCAGAAAAAGGGAAGGCCTATATCCAGCAGTGGGTGATTCCAGGCTTTTATAGGTATTGATGATGAATTGTAGAAATCCTTAGGAAGTAGGAAGGTATAAAATTTTTAGAAACGACTTAAAAAAAAAAAGGTAATTGGAAATTTCTGTAGATAATTTATCATCGGTCTAATTTAGCTGTACCACTATTTTTCGAAAATTGTTTTTAGTAACTTTTTAGACCTATGTATCCTGCTTATGCGTATGAAGTTTCATTAAAATCGGTTAAGTCATTTCGGAAAATAAGGTCTTGAAAATTTGTATGAAATGTAGAGCAGGCGTAAATCTTAATATCACAATAAATAACCTTCAGTTGGGTCTCTTAACATTGAACCGTTTATAATTTAAGCAATCGTTCTGGTATGCAGAAGACCGTAAACTACAAAAAATAACCCCCCAGTTACCACCAACTCTGACCCACAAACATTATAATGGCTTTTAATTAAACCCATCCTATCTTGATAGATAGTTAACTGTTTAACTAATTACGTTTAGTTTTTCCTCCATTATTTACTCACTCTTATCTAGTTCCCTTAAACAGTGTTTATCGACTTTTAAATGTAAACCAATTTAACTTAACACAGTTTGCATGGAACCTTGCATGCATGCACGAGAGCACGCGTGTGCCATAGCAAATGGCTTTTAACCTTACTTTAATTAACATAGAGTTGATTTTTGCATTAAAGACACGTTACAAGGTAAAGAATTGGTGTAGTACTTCAGTAAATACTGAACTAGAGATTTTGTAAGTGTTTTGTGTAAGGAAATTAATTTATTTTTAGACCTAGGCCGGTTAATTTATGACCTAGTGAGGCAGTGTGAAAGTGATTATGAAGTTATTAATAAATGAATACAATCTAGAGACTAAGGTAAAAGTTGACTAGGGTAAGCGGAAAAGTATGACTTAGGTTACCTTATTTTGAAGGTAAAGTACATACATTAATAAAAGAAGACATAGATAGGTACTATAAATAACGTGACAAGGTTTTGTTAAATATAATTTAGTTTAATTGAATACGTATAAATCATGTATTCATAATTTATATTGCACACAAAATTAAAAAAATAATATACACACAATCATCATCTGCCAAGCCTTTTCCCGAACTATGAACTATTTTCCCAATTAAGTTGGGGTCGGCTTCCAGTCTAACCGGATGCAGCTTAGTACCAGTATTTTACATGAAGCGACTGCCTATCTGACCTCCACAATCCAGTAACTGGGTAATACGATAACCCTTGGTAAGACTGGATGTCAGACTTTCGGCTTCTGACTACTCGTAACGACTATCAAAGACCTACAAATGACTGCCGGGACCAACGGCTTAACGTGCTTTCCGAGGCACGGAGGTAACTCGGTATGTAATTATGGTCACCTTGAAGATCGACCCGTGCGGCAGTTATTATTTAACCACAAGCTAAATAATATACACACAAATTGCAATATATATAGCTTTAATACAACGGCGAGCTTGACCCAGAATTGGTTTTTCTTACAGCAATCCTGCTTCGATTGCGAGATTTGCAAAAGAGGATAAACTTACGAGTATGTGCATAAACAGTACAATCATAAACTTAAATCATCGTAACATGGGAGGCGTTCTGTTAGACGTTTGGAAAAAGAAGTGATTATGTAAGTGTGTTGTTAAATATATATCGGGAGTTGTATGGTCCAACTTGTTCCCACACAAAATCTTGAAATCTTTTCACAACAAAGCAAAAACATCACTAACATAAACCAATAAGCATATATTATTCTAGCACCCTACATACAAACTCATATTTACCAGCCAAACGATTGTATGAAATAGAAACATTAACGCAGCCATACTGTTTGCCTACACTGGCGTTTATTTGCACACCCATACACACACACACCCACACACACATAGACAAAACGTGTTCCTTTCGTACTATACTAACGTTCCTAAAACAAATGTTACTGCATTACTCATTTAAATATGGCGGCAATACGTGTATTTGCCCGTTTTCTTTTAGATTCGATTTTCGAATGGACGAACTTAAGTGCAGTGCAAAAATACTGGCTGATAGGGACAAGTTTAAATATGGCGACAATTATTGCCGTTTTCTTTTTGTTTCGATTTTTGAATGAACGAACCAAAGTGCAGTGGAAGAATACAGGCTGATAGGGACAAGTTGGTCTTTCCTTAACGTGAATTGCATCAGCTTTCTATACATAACATAACTTCACGCCCTCGAAGGGTCAGTCAGAGATGTACTCATTAGTACACACACATTTCGCCAGTTGTCTATATTAAAGTCCCATCGGGGGCTAGCCTATCGCCATCAAACGGGAACAAATCCAGACTCCGAGGGTGCTACTGAGAAATTCCTGATGGAAATACCAAATAAAAGTTTGCCTGAACTGGGAATCGAACCCAGGAACTAATCCGCAGCAGTTGCGCTTGCAACTACTAGACGAGGCAGTAGTGCAAAGCAAGGCTGTCAATACAATTCATCATCAGCCTTTAATGTTCCCAATGTTGGGACTAGGCCTTCTCTCTATGAGAGGGAGTGGGCTGCAATCCACCACGCGGCCCAGTACGGGTTCGTAGATGTCACATGTCTTCGAATTTTTAGTTCTAGGACATGCCGGTTTCCTCACGATGTTTTCCTTCACCGTTTTTGAGAGCAGCGGTGATGAAATAAATTACACAAAGTAATGCGCCTGCCTGGGTTCAAACCCGCGAAGTCAGGGCAGCCACCGCTGGGCCACCGCTGCTCTCACTCAATACAATTATTATTATCATAATTATCCAACAACATTATTTAAAACCAGCCAGTTACATAAACAAAATTAACCAATAAAACGTCATACTTTCAACTGTAGTAGGTACTAGGAAACCATAACAATACAGAGCCACTAACAAAAGTACCTTCTCGTTCTGTGTAATATTCCCTTAGCGTCTACGGTATCTATTTTCATATACAACGGAAACTTTTGCCCCCATTTGATGTAATGCTTGTGTCCACTTACAGGCTGTGTAGTTTAAAAGGCTAGTTAGGTATAGTAATATTTAGAAGCTTATAGGCTTGGTGATAGTTGAAAGATATAAATGACTTGGGCCTAACACGGAGGCCATTTTGTTGTCTAAACTAATATTATAAAGAGGAAAGATTTTATTGTTTGTTTGTTTGCATTGAATAGGCTCCGAACTACTGGTCCGATTTGAAAAAAATCTTTCAGTGGTATATACCCCATTTATCAAGGAAGGTTATAGGCTATTTATCATCACGCTACGACCAATAGGAATGGAGCAGCAATGAAAAATGTTGCGACGGGGAAAATGTGACGCAAACGAAGTTGCGCCGGACAGTTAGTACAGAATAATTTGATTTTTGCGGCACTGGTCCCAAAAAACCCTAGATAAGAGGTTGCCTTTTTTTACGGATGGTAAATCATCAAATAACCCCCCCCCTCCCCCGCGCTCGGAGGGCGGAGCGGAAGGGAGTGTCAGACTTGTACTGACTAAAACCCATCCATGTTACTTCTTAGCCCTTTGTGTTCCTGGGCCACGGTATCTCTTTCGAACAACCCGCAGCCCTGGCAGGCTTCGGCCCTCTCGGACCCCTTCCGATTTCCTGACATCGCCTTGAGGCGCGCGTGGAACACGAACGCGCCATCGACACGGCCTGTCGTCATAAGACGGACGGACGGTTAAGCTAATAAGAGGTTGCCCTGTAGTGGTAAAAATCAGTCTTATAATTTCAATTGCGGTAGACTTAAAGAAATGCAAGGCTTAATCCATAACATAACATTACACTGTTTTACCCGAAGGGTTAGGCAGAGGTCTACCTAATAGTACACCCACATTTAGCTAGTTATGTGTAAGTCCCATGAAATGGGGCCGAGCCTATTGCCATCCATCGGGCACAATTCCTGATTCCGTGGATGCTATATATGTGGTAGAAGCACGTCACATACTTAATAAGATTAGCTGGCCTAGCATGACGTCTTAAAACATTATTGTTTCATTCTTATTCCAGAGTGGGAAAGAGACGGAGCTATAGAGGTCGTCTAGCGCCATCTCTTTGCCACACTGGCCATGGTTCCACCTGGTATATCCATAAAACACCTTTTGCTTCATTAGTAATCTCCTCAGATATACACCTAAATCAAATCACCGAAATTGATTACAAATGACTCCAAAACAACATTTATTACCGCAACAAAATCTCTATCTATTTCTTGTTACACCAAACATACCTCGTTACGACGAAACTTAGATCGTATACAGTTATCAGCAAACAAACTAATACTAAATTAAGGGGAGGCACGTATGTTAGTAAATCAGAGGGAAGCGTGCACGTAGAACCGATCCGCACAGTTTTTGATTAATATACCCCTTAAGTAATGCTCACAATTTCACATGCAGTATTTGAGTTCGGATTCTGATGTCGTTTGGTTTAATTTTGAATATGGAGTTTTAATGCCGAAGTGTGTAGTAGGCGGTCTTCATGGCTGACGGCTTCGACCGACACGCGCGCTCGTCGTTTGTTTCTTTCGCCTAAATTTCGTTGATCTCGAAGACATTCAAATAATTACGAGGCAGGCATGCGCATTACTTTGTGTAATTTATTTCATGACCGCTGCCCTCAAAAACGGTAAAGAAAAACATAGTGAGGAAACGTAATATTCTAGAACTAAAAATTCGAAGACATGTGACTTCTACCAACCCGCACTGGACCCGCGTGGTAGATTAAAGCGCACTGGGAGTGGACTTTAATCTCATGGAGAGAAGGCCTGTGTCCCAGCAGTGGGAACATTATAGGCTGATGATGATGATGAGACGAGACAAGACGAAGAAAATAGTAATCCAATGTTGTGTCAAACTTGTCACTACTAAGTAACAAATCAGTCTGTCTTGTGTCATACGCCCGCTTGTCAGTTATCATTCGTTCGTAATTTTTGTATGAAAAGATTCCCAATGTCAACGCTTAAAGTGTGTACTATACTTTGTAATTGAACAAGATATTGTGTACATTATCATACGAAGTGAAGTATTTCGCTTGAAATACCGCTGACGTCACCTCATATAATTTACATCTCTAGTGACGAAGTTCATAACAGGATCGTGGAACATGAATTTGCGACTCTTCAATATTATTCGTTTCCTACGAAGTGGTTTGATGCGCCGCATTTATTACGTGGTGTATGTTTAGTAATATCTCGGGAACTTATAGGTGTTATTTAAAAAAAATCTAGTTGAGAGTTTATACCTTAAAATACGGCATTTTATACAAACATTCAAAACCGTATTTTCCGAAATGACTGAACCGATTTTAATGAAACTTCATACTCATATAGCTATATATCCTACATAGCTCTAAAAAATTACTGTTTTTTTTTAAACCAAAAATATTGTTACAGCCAAATTAGACCGATTATAAATTATCTGTAGAAACAGAAATTGCCGATTATCGGGTAATTTTGAGATCTTGCTCTTTTTCTTCAGCATCCAAGATTCACATACGTTTCCTTCTTAGAACAGGAATCGTAACGACAAATTCTCAGTCAAAACTCCCTGTAGTTCCGCCCATTAATTGTCAAAGTTGGTTCGTACAAACCCCAGTTGGGGCGTATCTGGTGTATGTTAACTTTGTCCAAATTACCGCGCTGTAAGAACTTGTGAATTGTATTGAATGTAAATCTTGTATTGTGTTGGTATTGGCCAGGTTTTGTGAGAGATAAGGCGTTATTTTGAAATAAGAATGCATTTAATGCAGACACTTAGACATCTTTTTTTTTTTTTTAAACAGAAGACCGTGTTCGAAATACAAACGAATATGAAAAAAGAAGTGGGATGTTATAAGCTCATTATGAGTCTTAAAACAACGAATGGCTATTAGGTAAGACGATACTCCTGTATCGTATTAGCCTTGGGTTGTTGAGATAAATATGGCAGTCATTTCAGTTCCGGTTTTTACTAGCCTGCATCCGGTAAGACTGGCAGCCCACCCCAACATAAATAGTAGAGAAAAAGGTAAATGCTCCTGCCAACCCTGCCAGTTATTGCTTCACTACCCTTGGCTGACTGCTAGAGAAAGCCTAAAGCATAAGTCCGCAATTGTACCTTTGTGTGGGAAAAGTTTAAGTAAATAGAAGTCTAGAAAGACGATGATATAAGGCTTCGTTTCTACCTATGTATAGATATGGCTAGGAAGGACTTGACTGCTGAGATGACATGATGATGATGATAATTGAGAAGTATGGAAGAAAGACAAGCTGCTCCGACCACAAATAAATTGAGATATGGGCTCTTGCATTAAGAGCAAGAGGTGCTGGCTGCGTTGCGGCTGTGCGCGCCGGATGGGTGCGTGGGAGCGCGTCGCCGCCCTGCACTGCTCGAAGTGCCAGCGGCTAGGACTAACCTACTCAAGTTTACCCCTATGTCGCGAGCCGCACGTATTATTAATATTATAACGGTATCGGAAGATATATTTGGGCAAAACCTGCCGAAATTTATTCAAGCGGCACAAATATTAATTGAAAGAGGGGTCCAACTATAAACGTTGTCATATTTAATTAATTAGGTAATAATATTTAGACTAGGTGTAATGTTAATTTTTACTTTTATGTCGTTGTATACACATATATGTATGTTGTATTGTGACTTATAGCATCGCATTGGACTAGACTGTAATGTTGCTATAATTGGTGGAAAAAATAAAATAAAAAAAAACTCGATTTCTGGAGGAAGACATCATTTTTGTTCCACTGTTTGTACAAAGAAACTAATTGCGTCATAAGTACGGCATAAACAGTGTGAATGCAGACGACATTCGTCTAGTACTCCAGTCATTATGTTCTCATGCTAAAAGCTCTCGACAAAAGAGCTGAAATATATACCTAACGTATGTGCTGCGTTCCGTGTGAGATAAGGAGCTGTCGGTGTTGGCAAACAGCCCCTGAAATTTAGTCTAGACAGGGGTAGAAATCTAAATCTAGTCTTAAATTCTTTACAGGAACTTGAGAAGAAAAATGCCTTCTCTATACTGAAGAACGGGGTACTTAACACAGAATTGTTAAATCAATGAGTTGACAATTTTTTGGAGATATTTTTTTATACCTAAAAGACGTTCAACATTTTTTATCAGTCGCCAGGAGTGGTCCATAACCAGCACTGAGCTGAAGCTATACTTTTTATCGCCGACTTCAAAAATGACAAGGTTATAAATTCGATTAAATGTGTTTCTTTTGTGACCTCGAGGCTAAATAATAACTGACACTCGGATCGATCTTCAGGTTAATGCGCGCTTGCCTAGGTTGGTCCATGGATGGGTGACCACCCATTGCAAACCGAGTTTCCTCCGCGCCTCGGAAAACACGCAGTTAGTCCTGGCTGTTATTTATAGATGTTTGACAGTCGTTAAAAGTTGTCAAGGGCCGGAAAGTCTAACAACCAGTCTTACTAAGAGGGTATAGTATTACCCAGTACTAACCGGGTGTCGAGGTCAGATAGGCAGTCGCTCCATGTAAAATACTGGTATTCATCTGCATCCGGTAAGACTGACATCCGGTAAGACTGAAAGCCGAGCCCAACATAGTTGGGAAAATGTTAGACAGATGAGGTTTTTTTGGCACCTTAAACACAAACTTGGTGGCTTAACTGTCGTGAATGTGGTCACTATCTATTTTTAAACTGAGCAGAGCAACTGTAAAAACCGGCCAATTGCGAGTCGGACTCGCGCACGAAGTGTTCCGCACCATTATTTACAAAAACGAACAAAAAAATCACTTTTTTGTATGCGAGCCCCCCTTAAATATTTTTTTTTCTGTTTTTGTATTTGTTGTTACAGCATCAACAGAAATACATAATCTGTGAAAATTTCAACTGGCTAACTATCACGGTTCATGAGATACAGCCTGGTGACAGGCGGACGGACAGCGAAGTCTCAGTAATAGGGTCCCGTTTGACCCTCTGGGTACGGAACCCTAATAAAAAGACCATTCATCAAATACATTCCACAGACATACAACTTATCAACCCCACCCTTACCCAATGACTATTAGAACCACGTGATCCGCTTTCAAATACACTCCGAAATCAATGAAGGTTACTAATTAAACTATCAAACTTTTATACAAAGGCTCAAAAGTAATTACGACGATGGGTTGAACAAAAACTGATACAAAGCACTATTAGAAAACAAAACTATAATTGAATAAAGTTTCAAGTATAATTGAATTACCTTTTTGTGGCACAAGAAATAATTGACTGTGGAGTTGGGTGTTGGATTAAAATAAATGGGTAAGGTGAAAAACTAGTGCTGGGCGACGATGGTCTAAGTGAAATACTAGCAAGAAGGTCTAGACAAAGCGACCATCTATCAGTGATAATGAAGCTGTGAAAGTAAAAGATGTCATGGATTGAGATAAGCTACCAAAAAAACGATGGACGAACTGTTTAAAGGATGATATGAAGACGGTGTCTGATGAGACAACAACATATACAGAAGAATGGAAGAAGAAGACATTCTGCGCCGACCCCAAATAAATTGGAAATTATGATAATAAGCTACTGAAAACCTTTTGATAATCCTGTATGCAGTCGTAGAAATACGAAACGCTTCTAAAATCGTCGCTTATCTTGGTTAACTTCTCAAGATCCCTTGGAAAGAACGCTACGTTAGTCTGTGTCAGTTCTCAGAACCAAAAGTGAAAACCCGAAAATCATTACCGCTAATTAGCCTTTTAGCGGTCTGTAGATAAGTATTTTGTTCAAAAGAGGAAGCACATAAAAATCTTGGGTGGACAAAGGCTGGGCGACAAAAAGAACAAGAAAACTTCTCGAAGGCGTTTAAAGCTGATATGGAAATCACCATCCTTATGTGAACACTGTGAGAGCAGCGGTGGCCCAGTGGTGGCAGCCCCGACTTACGAGCCGTAGTCGTAGGTTCGAACCCAGGCAGGCGCAATACTTTGTGTAACATCACCGCTGCTCTCAAAACGGTGAAGGAAAACATCGTGAGAAAACCGGCATGTCCTAGAACTAAAAATTCGAAGACATGTGACATCTACCAACCCGCACTGGACCCGCGTGTTGGTTTAAAACCCACTCCCTTTCATTGAGAGGAGGCCTGTGTCCCAGCAGTGCGAACATTATATGATGATGCTGTGAACACTTGGTCCTACTGCTTAGTCCGATCGATCGGATGACGTGAACTTATTTTTCCTTTTGGCACTGCACACAAAATACAGCGGCATTAAGAATCAAGATAGACTGAAAACTCACCCTTAAACTACACAGAGGAAAAAGATACAACTAAAAAGTTCAAAAAAACGTAACAAACAATACAAGTGACCCGATTACCTAATTGGTTGGTTCCGTAGTCGTGTTAGCTATATGTCTTTGGATTAAATTCTGCGAGAGTTCCGCGATCTACTTCGTTCGGAATAGTTGATTAAATCTAAACGTACAGTGGGAAGTATTTCGAGTATTAAGTGCTTGGCATTCTCGTCACCGAATACAAGTTGCACACTTTAATTCATTAGTTGCATTTAATTTTGGAACAAAGAGCTTTGTTTTTTTGTTTTTGGGTTTTTTATTATTTTTATTGCGTTCATTTAATTGAGAACTGAAATAATAATGAGAGCAGCGGTGGCCCAGTGGTGGTATCCCCGACTTACGAGCAGTAGGTAAGCCGTGGGTTCGAAACGAGGCAGGCGCATTACTTTGTGTAATTTATTTTATCACCGCTGCCCGTAAAACCGGCATGTCCTAGAACTAAAAATTTGAAGAAATGTGACATCTACCAACCCGCGCTGGACCTACGTAGTGGATTACAGCCCACTCTCTCACGTAGAGAGGAGGCCGGTATCCCAGCAGTGGGAAAATTATAGGTTCATGATGATGATGATATTAATTATCACTTCTGTGATTTTTGTCTCTTTGAAAAAGTCATTAAAGCAGGTAATATTTAATTGAATAATACTTCTGACATGCGAGCGAAGACTTTAGATTCAAAGCCCCTGCCGGAGCAGTAACATTATCAACCCAAGATACAACATTAAAGATGCCAGACACAAATCATCATTACACAAACCCATTAAAAAAACAACAATCTCTACCAAAAATAAAATCTGCAACAAACAACGCACAATAACTTTAACTGTTTGAAATTAAATTTCAACCACGCTCCTTCCAGGTGGCTCATTATTGTATAACAGCTGCAGCAGCTGTGCGCGCCAAAATTTAACCACAGCCACCTTTATAATCTGTGATGTAGGTACCTTTATTTGGGACGAGGTAATGAAGAAATATTTATGGGGTCAATTGTGATGGTGAGGTTATATTAAAGCTGGTTTTGGAACTGATGCTGATCGAGCTACGAAACAACGAAATAAATATCTAGTTATTATTATTATTTATTCATTAAACAATTTTATTACAAACTTTCATTTAAAAACTATGCCCCACAAAACCGTTGGGCTTATTTGGCGCAGCCATGAGACATACAATATTGTCTTTTATTTTTCTGTTTAGATTTACGTTTTCTATTTTATTTTGTGTTGTATGCAATCGTGGCAAATGCAAAATAAAAATGTTTTTATTCTTTCTTTCTAGTTCATCATCATCATCATCATCATTTCAGCCCAAAAGACGTCCACTGCTGGAAATAGGCCTCCCCCAAGTCACATTGACATTGTGAGGGGTTTTGCCATAATCGCCACGCTTGGCAGTCGGGTTGGCGATCGCAGTACGGTTCTTACAAAAGCACAGAGTACGCTGCTGCCCATTCTCTGGCAAGTCCCTTAGTCGCCTCTTACGACACCCACGGGAAGATATGGGATAGTGCTATTCTTTACGTCCAACACCATACAGAGCATCTTTCTAGTTGATGCATATGATTCCTGTGACATAGTATTTCCTATTAATTATGCAAATACGTCACTGCAACAAAGAGTTCTGCACCGATGTCCACACCGGAGAAGTTGTCGGGACAAGTTAGACAAAAACAAACGCTACTGATCCATATTAGCCATGGATCAAAAGAACTGGAAGTCAAGTCATACAGAATAATAGTATGTGTAACAATAATAAGAATAGAATAGAATCCAATGTAGAATCCGTGTCCTGGCTACGATTCAGCGACCTCTTTGGGGAAACTGAGGGTTTTGTCTGTGCGATTATGGACGAAGTTATGCTGACGAACAACTACCGGAAACATATTATGAAGGACGGGACGGTGGACGTGTGTCGGGCATGCCACCGTCCGGGTGAGTCCATCAGACATATTATTTCTGGTTGTTCTCGTCTGGCTAATGGTGAGTACTTGCACAGGCACAACCAAGTAGCCAGGATTATTCACCAGCAACTTGCCTTGAAATATGAACTTGTGGAATCTGAGGTACCGTACTACAAGTATGTGCCCGACCCAGTTCTCGAAAAAGACCATGTCACGTTGTACTGGGATCGGCCTATCATTACTGACAGGACTATTGTCGCCAATAAGCCTGACATAGTGGTGATAGACCGATCAGCGCGCTGCGTAATGATAGTCGATGTTACCATCCCGCATGACGAGAACCTCGTGAAGGCTGAGAAAGAGAAACAAATAAAATATCTCGACTTAGCACACGAGGTTGTCAGCATGTGGAATGTGAACTCTGCTATCATTGTGCCGATTGTCGTTACGGCCAATGGCCTAATGGCTAAAAGCCTCGATGAACATCTATCGAAGCTCTCACTTGGCAGTTGGATCAAGAGCCAGATTCAGAAGGCAGTACTCCTCGATACGGCCCGCATTGTGAGGAGGTTCCTGTCTCTGCAGCCCTAACCACCGGTAGCTTGGACCCTGCTCCCGATACCGGCGGAAACCTGTTTTTTATATTTTTAAATGTTTTTTTTACCTTTTGTTGTTTTATAAGAAATATTTAAAAATATATTTAATAAGATGAAAAATGAATAAAGAAGATAAATAAGAATAGCGTTCTATTAGGTCGAAGCCACTGCTAACGCCGTTGATATAGCAGAGTCCTGGACCAAGCTCTTCTAATAGGAATCATCAACATGGCATCGTACCCTACACCCTCATTTTGCCATGTTTTAAGCCCCATTTAATAGGGGGCGAGCCTATGGCCACCAACCGGGCACAAATCCAGACTCCGTGGCTACTACTGAGGTATTCACTATTTAAAAACCCAATTACACTTTGCCCAAACCTCCCGGTTTGGGCAAAGTTGCACCCAGGACTTTGGACTTGACCAATGAGACAGACAAATTGCTTCATTAAAATAGCCTTTATTAAACTAGAGAGCAACAGTGGCCCAGTGGTGGCAGCCCCGACTTACGAGCAGTAAGCCGTGGGTTCGAACCCATTGGGCGCATTACTTTGTGTAATTTATTTCATCACCGCTGCCCTCCAAAACGGTGAAGGAAAACATCGTGAGGAAACCGGCATGTCCTAAAAATAAAAAAATCGAAGACATGTGATATCTACCAACCCGCACTGGGCCCGCGTGATGGTTAACAGCCCAGTCCCTCTCATAGAGAGGAGGCCTGTGTCCCAGCGTGGGAACATTATAGGCTGATGTGATGAAAGTAAACAAAACTTCAACAGCTTGTTCCACAAATAATAATGCAGCTTCATCATGAATAAACAATTTTAAAATACGAACCGTGAGATATTACGGCGAAGCTTTCATTGCAAGAATTGTTTCTGTGAAAGCGTTTAAAAAATGTTGAAAGTAGCCGGTACGGTGAACACGGAGCATAGCGTTTTGTGTTTGTTTTATTAGCCAATACTGAAGAGTGACGTTTAATAAGGAGAATTAAATTTAGTGGTGCAGGTTTTTGCTCACAAGAATGGTTTTATTAATATTAGTAATGTTTTTGGTATAATAGCTAGAAGCACTTGAAATAATAGAAGTAGGGTTTTATTTCGGATTGTAATAAATAGATATAACATAGTTTAATTTGCAGACGGCTTCCTCCACGCACACACAATTTCCATTAGCCTAAACAT
This sequence comes from Cerastis rubricosa, assembly GCA_949152445.1. Lineage (NCBI taxonomy): Eukaryota > Metazoa > Arthropoda > Insecta > Lepidoptera > Noctuidae > Cerastis > Cerastis rubricosa. The sequence goes on along the minus strand of OX424542.1, from coordinate 5,559,514 downwards.
TATTTGAGAGTGAAAAATCGTCGTATAAAATACGACAAATTTATCGAGAGTAAACCAGAACTCAAAAAAAGCTGTAATGAAATATCAATTTCCACCAGAATCAAAGCTATAAACCAATATCAACGCGAAATCAACGTAATCGCCCATGAAAATCCACAAGTAATTGAAGGTTTAAAACGGCTACAATTTTGCGAGACGAAAATTTTATCACCTAAGAATTTCGTCATAAAATCAAGGGGGATCTGGCACCTAAATTAATCGACGAGCTCGTTTGGCACCGTCTCCCACGAAGAAAGGTATTAAGATCCACAGTTCAAATATTGTTTGGCGTAAAAGCCAATTTTACGTAGTAAATATAAGTTAATCTTCCTTTTATCGGGTGCTGAATTTAAAGCTATGGTTATTTTGAGTTTTGGTATTTTAATAGTGTTAATGCATGAACAGATAAGTTTTAACTGTTAAAACAATTTAATCTCTGTAATTAAATTAATAAGCTTATCAGGCATTACAGAACATCTCTTCTGAAGAAACCCATTATATCTTCAAATAAACAACAGTAAAACTTTTCATACTAGCAGAAAAACATTGGCAACCGGCTATCATAACTCAGCAGCATAAGCGCTATAAGAAACAGTATTAAAAGTTGTTACAAAAACTTTATTCAGCGCTGTAGCCGCTGCAGGATCAGTATCAAGGCCGGAACACACTCACAACTCGCCGTAGTTTGAACGCCGATTGTTATAAAAGTTTTACCAATTGTTATATTTTCATCGATTCACTGTCTAAAATATTTCGCCAAAACGATAGACTACATCATTTACAAGTATAAGTCTGATAGATTGATAAAAATACAACATAATAAATTAAATCATACCGCATCATCAATCTGTGGTCGATCGTGGTAATTTTATAGCCAGGGTCCGTAATATTGACAGTAGTGATTAACTGGAGCTGGTGACAATGTTGATATTAATAATATCACTGCAGTGAAACATAATTATAATGCAACCACATATTAGTATGAAAATTGCCGTAATGAGGCTTTTAGTTGGTGTTCTGGTAGCGAAAAGCCATTCGTGTGTTCCGTTCCTAAGGCGGATGCTTCCGCTGCATACTGTTCGCTAACTTTGAGCAGTTATTGCTCTGTCGAAATGGTTGGACGTCTTAATGAGGGTTTGGGTTATGACTAACTTTTTTGGTACAGGAAGATAATATTTATATAGCAGTGTTATCGCCAAAACCAACCGTGGAACTCATTCCACAGACTGCGTCTCTCTGCGTGAACTCAATGGTAAGCGCAAAAAATAATTGTTACCAAGAAACTCCTATCACGATAAAAGAAACATACAACCACTCACAAAATAAAAGTCTAAACAATGAACAGTTAGAAACAGTCGTTTGCAATCAGTAAAGATAAACCAATGTAAATACAACGACACGAACGTTTGGAAAGGACAAACATATTACCGAACTTGCGCATTTACAATTCAAATGACGTGAAACAAAAACCATTGAGCGTACGAACCGAACGGAAAGGATTTAAAACTTCTCGCCGGTTGCACCTATAAATCCGTGGTGGGACCATTACTGGATAAGTTTCACGCATGTTTGAAAAAAATACGGCTGAAACTGGGAATTCGGTGAAAAAAATGCAATAAAGTTTTTAGGCGGATGTGGTATTTGATCAATCGTTTTTTCAGCAAATCAACTACTTCATACAAGATTTTCCATTTAAATAAACTCAAATACATACTATACCTACTTTCAGCGAAAGAAAGTATTAAAGAAAGTTGACAATTGCAATACTCATGAACTTGTAATTCCCCCGACCACAAAATTAACGAAATTATTCCTCGCATGAATAAAATAACAAATTATCCAACCATATCGAATAATCTAATCGAGTACGGGACTTCGATCTTAATAATAACAATGGAAACTTTTGTAATTTTTCCAACCTTAATCAAAACATGACATAAAGCAACTTGTGCTAAAGAGGTTGGAGTTCAAAGAGGGCTACTATCAGGTCGTAATTACAAACACATGTGTAATCAGAGACAGACGGCACCCAACACTAGTGCTCATCTATGCTGCAAGGAATGTGCTGAGTGCGTTTAATGTTCGTCCAACGTCTTCGAGACTTGGCTAACGGTCAAGTGTGGACATATGGAGCAGTTTTGACGAAGATTTATCTCGACGACATACTTATATGCAGTACGAATTGTTTTGTTTGGATTGTGCATAGAGGAGGTAAGATTTAGGCCAGATATCCTGATGTAGCCTGAGGAGCTCGTGGCTAAATAATAACAGCCACACGGGTCGATCTTTAAGGTTAAGCCGTGCTTGCCGAGATTGGTCTGTGGATGGGTGACCATAATGACATATCGAGTTTCCTCCGTGCCTCGGAAAGCACGTTAAGCCGCTGGTCCCGGCTGTCATTTGTAGATCTTTGACAGTCGTTACGAGTAGTCAGAAGCTAAAAGTCTGACATCCAGTCTTACCAAGGGGTATCGTATTACCCAGTTACTGGGTTGTGTAGGTCAGATAGGCAGTCGCTTCATGTAAAATACTGGTACTCAGCTGCATCCGGTTAGACTGGAAGCCGACCCCCAAGATAGTTTGGGAAAAGGCTAGGCAGATGATGATCCTGATGTAGCCTGGTTTGAAATCTGATTACAGAATATCTACATATATATTTATTTACTTTTTTTTTTAATATGTATATTATACATAAGTAGATAACTTTACTTTTGTTATTTAAAATTTTTGTGTAGTAGGTACACCACTGACTACCCCCCTTTTTAATTTTAATTCCATAATGTCCATCCGAAGGTTGTCTGGAAGATATCGCTATCAGCGATAAGACCGCCTTTGTAACCATAAAATTATTAGTTTTGTAAGCCCGTTATGTTTAATTTTTGGTGTACAATAAAGTTTTATTCTATTCTATTCTATTCTACAGATATAACATCATGGAATTTTACGCTTGTGAGCCCTGAAGGATTAAGCACAGGTGTATCTATTAGTACACCCAGAATTCGCCAGTAATGAATTATGTCCCTAGCTAAGATACTGAGGGTGGAAACGTACAGTGAAATGTTTGGAATATGGAATATACAGTAGCCTTGGCTACCGTCCCTTAGAACAATTAATTTATATAACAGAACGCAGGCATATATAGAGACAAACAAGCTTCTCCATGCACTAGCCTCTTAGTTTAATTGATATGAATCTCGCCAGTTTCAGCAGCTTCAGGATAGTACGGTTTCTTGTATAAGGTATAAGGATAACCGGGGAAGTATCATTAAATAGCACAAGAAATATAAGCATTTGGATAAAGCCACAGTAAACGCTCATTACGATGTATGTGGAGCTATGTCGCTAACTATGCTCCATCTCCTATCCTACCATCGTAGCTCAAAACCAAGCAGCCGAAGTTACCTTTGCGCTGCCACCGACAGCGCGGTGAAAGTGGGGAAGTTCTGGCGACAAAGAAGAAGAAGAAGACGTACATTTTCTAGTTAACCCTGATGTTATTTTGTTTGATATTTTTTGTAACTTCTTTCCATCACTATTCTTAAGGTCTGCAATCAATTATGACAGAGTACGTTAACCTTAACCAGTCCCAAATATCCCTGATATATGAGACCATTCTAGCAACAAGCTGTGCGATATATTTTATACATAATCGATCTGTCTTCTTCGGTCGTGGGGCAGAGGCGGGTCCCATTCATCAATCTTGTGCCGGTTGCGAATCCTCATGTTACATGAGGAACACACGATTAATCTGATCTTCGTGTGTCAGTAAGGATCCTCCCTGCTGGCGGTTGATTGGGGAAAAACTAGTTCAACTAATGTCTGTATTCAATATTTATTTTGGGGTAGGTTATTTATGATTATGACGTTCAAATCGGAGGGTGGAGTTTGGCGCTTGCAGAAAGAGGCTTAAGACTGGTCATAACAAATACAGTACGGAAATAATCTTCTAAACTAATATTATAAAGAGGAAAAATTTGATTGTTTGTTTGTTAGGATTTAACTCAAAAACGCCTTGACCAGTTTTTAAAATTCTTTCACCATTGGAAAGCTACATTTTTACCGAGTAACATAGGCTATATTATATCACATCAACTATTGCGGACGAAGTCGCGGGCGAAGTGCTAGTAATGATTAAATAGAACAAGATTTAGGGATGGTTACTATAAAATACCTCGTTGACTGCCTCTGGTCTAGTGGTTGCAAGCGCGACTGCAGAGCACAAGGTTCTGGGTTCGATTCCCGGGACGAGCAAATTATTATTGGAATTTTCCATAAGGACTTAGATGGCCATAGGCTCACGCCCTATTACTTGTAAATTGATCATAAATGGCAAGATGTGGAATTACAGGCGTAATGATATGATAAGTTACTAACTAAATAAATAAGAATTTTTAGGTGGCCTACCATGACGTCTTAAAACATTATTGTTTTACTCCTTGTCCAGTGTGGGAAAGAGATGGCGCTAGACATCCTGCATAGCTCCGTCTCTTTCCCACACTGGTATAAGAGTAAAACAATACTGCTGTAAGACGTCATGGTAGGCCAGCAGTTGTACGTAAAAAAGTACAAAAAATCAATTAAACATGAAAGACTACTCGTAAGACAAAATTCCAATCAATTCTTTCGCAATTTAGATCACGGCAACTCGAAATTTACCGACAACAACATGAAAGATCCAACCATCGGATATTGTCAACGGAAGATGCTAAACAAATCGTTGTAATAAATACAAAACTTTACCAATTTGCGTCGAAATACAACCTTAGGGCGAAAATTATAAATGTCCCCATAATTAAATTAAAATTTAAGTTATGGAGTTTAAAAAGGAATTGCGATTCCGGCTTAGTGAGCGGCACGTCATGGCAACTTTGAGATTTAATTAGAATATGACTTGAAGACCTTAAAATAACTTCAAAAAGATGAAGTTGTTCAAGAATCTATATCTACTTACATAAACTCGCCTTTTATCCATGAGTGCAGGCAGAAACCACAGAACGCCACATGGTTTCAGGGTTCCGTACCCAAAGGGTCAAACGGGACCCTATTACTGAGACTTCGCTGTCCGTCTGTCACCAGGCTTTATCTCATGAACCGTGATAGTTAGCCAGTTAAAATTTCTACATATTATGTATTTCTGTTGCCGCTATAACAACAAATACTAAAAACAGAATAAAATAAATATTTAAGGAAGCTCCCATAACAAGTGACATTTAATCGTTTTTAAATAATGGTACGGAACCGTTCGTGCGCGAGTCCGACTCGCACTTGGCCGCTTTTTTTTTACGGATGAGAAATCATCAAACCCCTCCTGCTCTAGGCGGAGCGGAAGGATGTGTCAGACTTGTACTGACTAAAACCCATCTATGTTCCTTCTTAGCCCTTTGTGTTCCAGAGCCGCGGTATCTCTTTCGAACAGTCCCGCAGCCCAGGCAGGCATCGGCCCTCTCGGCCCCCTTCCGATTTGCTGACATCTACGTACGCCTTTTGCCTCGTCCACGTTCATAGGTACATCTGGTCTTACAGCACGCCGATTGCGAGCTGTTGTAATCTATATCTATAAATAGAATATAACAGAAAGTATGTTTAGTTGTTCAAAACTACGCAGTTTTTTGTCTTAAAGCATTTTATTCCGGAAAGTTAATTTGTATACCCAATACCTACATTTAGCTAGCTAGATGGAGTAATATCATAGAAATCGGAATGGTTAGATATGTTGCCATATCAGTAAAACGCACCGCTTGCGTAGAGCTGCGGTGGCCCAGTGGTGGCAGCTCCGACTTACGAGCAGTAAGCCGTGGGGTTCGAACCCAGGAAGGCGCATCACTTTGTGAAATTTATTTCATCATTCAACGGTGAACGAAAACATCGTGAGGAAACCGGCATGTCCTAGAACTAAACATTCGAAGACATGTGACATCTACCAACCCGCACTGGGCCCGCGTGGTGGATCACAGCCCACTCCCTCTCATAGAGAAGAGTCCTGTGTCCCAGCAGTGGGAACATTATAGGCAGATGATGATGATAATGATGCACTCCTGCGAAGTAAGACTCTCGCGAACATAGTATAAATAAATGGATACATGAGTATCATCTTATTTTGACGTCATGGTTGTCTCAATTCGAGTTTAAATTGTAACAAAAATTAAAAGCCTTCTCAAATGAAAAATGTAAAAAGTAATGAATACACCTAAGTTTATTTTAGGTCTGCTAAGACGGGGTTACTTGTGAACAAGATTAGTTTAAGCCTTTTAACTATAAGGTTTCTTTTCAAGAACTCAACTTTCAGTGAAAACATCGAAATTAGTATCAAAGTTTTGCACGTAGACAGTTTCTTTGGAAATAAACGACCGACCGAAAAAACATGTGGAAAAGGGTCCATTTCTTGATAATTATGTTAGCAACTGGCTGTAGCATTAATAATAGATACAACATTTATCTGATCCAAAGCCATTTACGTACTTTTGAAACTAAATTGATATGTTAAAGTTAGGACATACTAATAGATTTCTGTTACTTATAGCCAACGAGATTCCAAAAGTTCTTTACTTAAAATAGATGTGTATCGACACTATTGAAGTTATATTAAGTACAGACGAAAGATAGTATAAGAATACAATGAAGTGCGAACTTTTCCTACTTAGGTACATTTATTTATTTATTTATCAAAACTTTATGCACAAGTATAAAAACACTGTACAAAGGCGGACTTAATGCGATGAATGAATAAATAAAGAAAAAAAAATACAAATGTAATATAACGATAAATACATACATATTAACAAAAAGTAAAGAGAGAGACAAACAAACAACAATTTAATTATGAGATGATTGTGCCAGCTTCTTAAGTAAGTGTTCACATATTATCTTCGATAATTGTAACTCACATATTTAAGCTGTGGTCAAAATCTCCATGGAAAATTAAACAGTATGCCGAGCTGTTATAGCTACAAACTAGCAATCTAAAATCCTCTGGAAATTGCTAACAACGGACGTGCATCTAGAAATTTCTAGAGGAATATTGTGAAAATAGAATACATTGTTGAAGTTTACCTATCCAGGATCTAATGAGGTAATTATGAGAAAAATGTGCTACGCTCGAAGCTTGCCATGTATTCAATTAGGTAAAGAAAACTGTACTGTATGCTCAGTTTGCTTTATATCATAAAAACATTATAAACTCGGAAAAGATGTACTGAAAAATTGGAAAAAAACAGTGGTATTTTATATTCTAAGATCAATTTAAGAATGAGACTAACCCAACATAAAAATCCAGTAGAGACACAATAAAAATTTTACAACTCTGTTTTAAAGCTAATCATTTAGAGACGACCCGGACCAAGGGAATGAATTAAAGAACCGACTAACTAGAACCCGTCCTGGTAGGATTTTATTAATCCAATTTTGGACTTCGTAATAATAGGTTTAATTATTCACGATTGAGAAAGCTTTTAGAAGCGAGTTTATGCAAAGTTTTGTATGGGGCCCGGTAATGAAAACGGTGGATGTACCGACTAATGTATTATGGTCCAACAGAGGTCCGGACGTGGATCTCTGTTGGATTTTGTTGGACGTGTTTAGATAATGATGGATGATAAAACATTTACACAGAGTTCTGAATACAGAAAGGATGTAAAAGATTGAGCAAGTAACGGTGAATAAGAAAAACGGCCGACTGTAAAAGAACAAAGTAACTCACAAAAAAAAAATCCTTTTTAATCCTTGGCAGTGGCTCTAACAACATTAGCAAAAACTGCGAAATTATTCATCGTGTGTTCAGAAACCCTGAAATCCTCTGACAATCACGAATTTCTGACAACGCAAGCGTCCTTACAAACAAAGGCTCCCATCCTAGCTTTTGTGCACCCAATCTCATATATTCCGGTTTTATACGCGTATATTTTGAGGTGAGTGCAACAATCCCAGGTGAAGTCGCAGCGGAGCACAATGCATCAAACCACATTTCAAAATACACAGCATTGTTTAGAAACGCAGACACGCCTTGCCACATTCACAGTTGGCAACAGCCTGCGTATTGTTCAGATTCGCATCAAATTTTCCATATCATGGCTGAATAGAATAATTGATTGGTTGGTCGGAACATCAATTTCATAGTTCAATAAATCTTGGAAAATTATTTACGTATAAATTCTTTCTTGGGTCGAAATATTTTAGGTTTGGTTTTCTGGATTTTTATACTTCACAGAGCATTCTCTGATGTTTTACCTCATTCACCGAATTCTAAACATCTTTTAGTATAACGCCTGGAGATATCAGTTTTCAAAACATAAAACTCTACTCGAGTAAATAGCAGAAGCGCCAAAACTAAAGTTTTATGTTACAGAATAAAACTTTCCAGAATATACTCTTCTGGATAAAATTTCCAGTTTTAAATCATTGTGACAGCCAGGAAGCGTCTGGCATGGCGTTACGAAAATTTCAATTCCTAGAACTTTATAATGGCTTGTCTATATGGAAGTTTAGTTCTAAGTATTAGAGGGAATTTAAGATAGTGGCATTCAAATAGTAATAGGAAAGTAAGTGGAAAAGACCCATCTCTCATGGATATTTCATCCGCGAACTATTAACATAAATAGTTTGTTGCCACGTTTTTCATAGGTTGTTCAAGAGCAAAACAAAGATTGTGTGCCTTGAGTTGAGCCCTTGACAGAAACACAGAAAAAAATACTCGTGAACAGAACTATTAAATATCGAATTCATAAAAAATAAAGTAAGGATAATCTGCATCACTATTGAAGTTAACCTATTAAAAGCTCTCCAAATGTCAATAATAATAGAAAGTACGAACCGCTTACGAAGTTGGTTCAGCCAGGTCTCACAGACGAAGGACTGCATACCATCTAAATACGTCCCGGAAGCTATCACTAAAGCGGACTGGTGGCTCAAAACTAGTTAATCGGCATTTCTAAGCCACCGCTGTTTGCTCAGCTCCTGTCCTTCCAAGATCTCTGTTTGAACAGGACCGGGGAAAATCGAACTAATCGGGTAATGCAGTGGACACATGACACTTGAAGGTAAGGTAGGAAAAATCGGATTATACCGTGCGGTTAGTTAAACGAGGTTAGTCACAGGTAAACTGGACTGAAAGTCTGACAACGAATCATACCAAGGGGTATCGTATAACCCAGTACTAACTGGGTTGTGAAGGTCAGATAAGAAGTCGCTCCGCGTGAAATACTGGTATTCACATGCACCCGGTTTGACTGGGAGCCGAACACAACACAACACCATCTGAAAAGGTGTTGTGTAGTTTAACGAGGGACATATTAAAAAAAATCGTAGCATTGGATCTCATGTATCGAAAAAAAAAACAAATTATTTGATTGAAACGCAAGGAACCTTAGCGAGGAAATCGCAGTGTGGGCGGTGTAAATAAATATGTCTACAGTAAATTAAAAAAAAAGATGCTGGTCGAATACACATACATAACCACCACGCCTTTTTAAGAAGTCGGTTAAAAATGGGATAGTTTAGTCAAATATGAAGGTGTGGTTGCATTTACGACAACACATACGAAGTACGCATCACTGAAACCCTGAAACCTGTACTGCGCCAACAGAGATATCCGCAAGATTATACAACAGCCCGACCACAATACTACAGTCGGGCAGTAGGTAGCCTACCTTTTCTATGGAGTAAGACCCTGTTCCTCATACCTCTAAAAGAGATTTTCTTTTTACTCATAAAAATAATCAAATAAGAATTGCATATTACTTATCGTTCTTTTTTTTCTATTTCGGTATGTTTTTAAGTTTTTTTTTGTGTTGTGTGTACTTCTGGCATGTGCCAAATAAATACTTTTTCTTTCTTTCTTTTCTCTTTCAAAAAGTCACGTTGAACCAGCCAGTATAACTATTTCAGTTTTCAACAAGCATTTTTCCCGGAAACCAGCTAAAGATAAGAATCATGACGTGTGAACAAGAAGTGTGTGGACGAAGTTTTTCCATTTGGATTTGTTCTTGTTTGTTTTTTATTTATGTCAACCGGTCGATTCAAGTACCTTTTGTATCTTTTACCGATTGAGGGTTTTATTTTCTTTTTCAGTAATTTTATTACCGACTAGCGACCCTTGCATGGTTTTTACGGCTGGGCAAACATAAGATTTCTTTGTTTTCTGTTCAATATAAATTATTTTTTTACATTAACCATCCGGGATAAAGTCTTTAAATTTTGATGTAAATCGCATGCAAATCTAGACTTTTATTTATAGACAGATTATGCATTTTGTCAACATCCACAGATTTGGGTCTAAAAGCCGACAGAAACCCTTCAAAATATATCATCATTTCATCAAGGGGGGCTTTGCCATAATCGCCACGTTTGGCAGGCGGGTTGGCGATCGCAGTATGGTTGTTACAAAAGCACAGAGAACGCTGCTGCCCATGCTCTGGCAGGTCCCTTACTCGCCTCTTACGACACCCACGGGAAGATATGGGATGGTGCTATTCTTTACGTCCGATACCATACAGAACAAAATCAAAATATATATAAGTAGTATAAAGTAGTAGTATAAATAGTTCTAATTCATTTGTAACACTAATCACATATATAGAACGATATTTTTCATAAAATTTTGCGGAACGTCATAATTCACAACCGCAAACTCGGCCATCCATTTTAGCCAACAACATTACATTACATTACATTACATTTGGCGTAAACAAATCACCAGGGACATTTAAAATTAATACAGCACGTCAGCTGATATATAGTTCGGTTTATTGAGAGTCAATTTAATTAAAACTTTGGATTACATAAGTTTTAATTGGGATGGACTCATCCATGTCAGCAATGTGTGAGTTAGTAAGGGATCTTCGTTCAATCATTTTTATTACCCCTTTGCCCTTTTGTTTCAGTGTTGATCTTGGGTATATTAAATCTTGGTTTAGGTTGCTGGACGAAGCTTTAATTGCTGTAGTATTAAATTGCTTGTTTCCATTGTTTAGGACTGTCAAATGCATTGGTACTTTAGGCATCTCTTCTCTCTATTTCTTCGTCAACTTTTGACCACCTGAGCTGAGTGTAGGTCTCTTTCAAATCTCTCCACTTTTGGCGGTTTTGTGTCATGGCTTTCCAGTTTCTTCCGGCCACTTCAATGAGTTCGTCTGTCCACCTAGTCGGCTGTCTTCCCTCACTCCTCCACTTTAGGCAAAACAAATAACAAATCTCATCGTGGTAAAAATTACCAAAAGGTGCTTTTAATAATGTCAATTTTAAATAGGTACGCAATATTTTTCTGCAAAGTAAGCAATCCGAGCTCGCTCGACTAGTTCTACAAAAAGAATCTCTCAAAACCACTTCAGCAGATTATACGGTTATTGAGAATTCCTAAGTACAAACCAGGAAACTACGAACATTAAAATTCTCACGCATTCGAATCACGTAGCAAGCCTATAGGGAATCTCCGTAAAACTATAAAATAAATACACGAAACATAATATTAAAAAGTGCTGGCCTTCTTGGCTGGGTTTCCCCCAATAATTGATATTTGCCATTTGAATTCAAGCTGTGTTGGTCCGGCTTCGGGGAGGTTGGGGCGAAGGGAGGCGGGTCGTTAAGGACCGTTCACAAAGAGCGACTCAATCGACCTCAGACTGTGTATCTTATGGCCGTGACGTGAGGGCAAATGTTTGCGATTGTGTCGTGTTTCGTATCCAACTGGACACTTACTCACGGTTGTTTGTGCTAAGAATTTATGAAGTGGCCAGTAAACTTAGTGACGAGCTACGTTAAGGTTGGTCCAATATTAACTAACATCTTTGAAGCCCAAAAATATGGAGAAATTTGGAAAAAAACATACCAAAGATACATTAACAAACTATAGCTCCTATTTACATACATAATCTTCATGTCTCAAAAGCTATAAACAGCAAAGAACTAGAATGTCCTATAGGCCCTCCTCTTCTCTCTCGATAACAGCCGTGAAGTTATGTTATAAACCGTAAACGAAGTTAATTTCGCCAAAAAAACTACCTGAAAGATGCGCTCATAATTCGACGGATCCTCTCTACTCCGGGCCCACACGATCCTTCCATCCTTTCGCCGATTCTGTTCACATAGCACATAAATAGTGGTGGGTCTTATAGCTTGGGGGCTTCGTCGATGCGATTCCAAACACATACGTTATTTGGCGGGTACGGTTGGAACAAGGGCGAACGTTGGTGGCCTAATTGAAACTAAGGAATTCAGTGTGCGGGCTTCTAGCTCAGTTGCGATTGGATGTACTGCAGCCAAATCCTTGGTGATAAATGCCTCAATGCGGGTTGTGTTAACGTTGATTATACATACGTGTCTTTTCAAATAGAGGTTCGAAAGATTTTTTTGATATTTTAACAGCCCGCCGTCTGGATTTGTACCCGGTTTATAGTAACAATCTTGCCCTATTACATGGGACTCCTAAATACTTATTTGCGTGACTGGGAGTGCCATAGGTTCATCGTTTGAACATTTCGGAATTATAGACGTGAAGTTACGTTATGAAGATTTTTGTATGTGCGTGTCCGAATTTCACGAATTTTCTTTTAATTGCCAAAGTAATTTTCAAGTGTCCTTTTGACATTTAATAACATAAAAGTATATAATTATACACCTTCACCTTTATCTACTGAAACATTTTGACAAAATAACCGGAACCAATTCCATTTGCCAACATAGCACTAACAAAATGAAACATTGTCAGTAGACCAAAGTTGCCCACTCGACTCCGATACGATCAGTCATTTTGTAATGAATAAGCGATTTTAATAACGATAATTTCGGTGTTTTTAATTAAATGAATGCTGTTTTAGACGTCATCGTGTTATTTTAACAGAAAGTGGGCGGTTTTTAAATGGCCAATTTTATGTGGAAAACGGTAAAAGTTGGATATTTCATGGAGAGTGGAAAGTAATTTAAAACACGTATTATGTGCGTATGTACTTTTTTATTTTATTTTCTTTATTTATTTAAAAAAAAAAGAGAATAAAAATCTTTACTTAGGAACCCCTTAAAACCTTTTACGGTTTGTATGTAGGAACGGAACAAACGGTATTTTACTAATGTTTAATAGTGCACAGACATTTAATTTATAAAAAAGAATTTGACTTATTACTAACAATAATATATTATACATATAACTGCTATTTGTTCTTCCTCAACAATTTGTATACAAATTTCCAAAGACCATGGTTCAGAAACTCGCGAGAAAGAATAGCTCAAGTAACTTGATAAATGATTATATCAATCGTGACCGAAAGCTTGACGGCACTCGAAACGTACTGGGTGGTCACCCATCCACGGTCCAACCTAGGTAAGCGCGGCTTAAACCTAAAATCGCTCCGACCGGCTTTTATTATATAGCCACGAGCTCCTAAGGTGCGAAGTTCTTAAGCAAATAAGATACAAGGAAAAACTATCGCTCAAATAACAATCCAATAAAACACCTAATCGTATTCATCTTAACAGGCTGTTACTCAATTATAACCACTCAACACAATCTGTTTCCAATAACTCCCAAATAAACACGAATATTATACAAATCTGTGCGATATAGAAACAATTTGTTCGTATTTACGACTTACTAACAGAACAACCTGTATACGTATAACATACCTTCACCGACACACTTCGAATATAAACCTTCTGACTATTGTAGCAAGTCTGGAATTCCGTTAAAGAGTTGGATGGTGGTTAAGACGTTTTCTCATCCCGAATGTCGTTAGTTATTTGGGCTAGAACTAGAAGTTTGTTTGCTAGTCTTGACTAGCCCTGATGAGCCTCTCGGGTTACAAATAGTAGGGCGTTTGTTTTAGTTTCCTCGTTTAAGTAGATAATAGAAACAGGACGGAAATAATGTTTGTTTTAATGCGACAATATCTTTTGTTTCAATGGGTTAGAGTCTTTCTTCGAACGTAGAATGTTGGAGATTTTTTCTCGTATGTTTGTGTGTGATTGTACTTGGGAGTGATATAATACTTTAAACTAGCGAACATGGCCACGTTTTGTATACCATAGACACTGGAAATGTATAACTTGATGTGTCGCCGTGTGTACCAGCAATTTTAAATTCATTAAGATCATGTCAGGCAAAAATAGCCCTTGAATATGTTGAAAAGACGTTAGAAGCTACATAACTCAGATAACTCGATTTTCCCTTTTACTTACAAGTAAACTCTTACATGTACGACAAAATATTTCTTTACATCAACGACAAAAACACGCTAATAAATTATGTATTTAAAAAGAAAGCTATTTTTATAAACAACTGGCTGTGTTCACGTTGATTAATTGAAAAAAAAAAGGTAGATAAAACCTTTTTTGTGCTCCCACGCAAAAGATGGCGTTGACTGATAAAAGACGGTAACTACACACAAAACTGTTTTTCACTTTTACTGATGAAAAACAAATCTACGAAATGTATTAAAAGGTGTATCTTCAAAGGCTTTGATGGTTGACTGTGATTGTAGAAAAATTTGATGGTTCGATAGCGTTTTTATGGTACTTTTTTTTTGCAAAGAGGGATTAATTTGTTTTCGCTTGTATTCGCAGAACTTCCAAAACAGGCCAACATCGGCTTAGGCTGAATAAACTAAATATGCCGAGAACAAGAAATTCGGTCGGGATTTTTCCATCAGGAATTTCTCAGTAGCAGCCACCGGAGTCTGGATTTGAGCCCGGTTGATGGCAACAGGCTCAACCCCTATTATATAGGACTTAAAAATGACTGAAAAAATGTGGTTGCACTATTAGGTATATTCTGCTTAATGCTTCAAGGATTGCAAACGTGTTCGGTAATTTTATTCGATTCATTGAAACTTTTCATGTAATTAACGGCTTCTTTCTCTGAAAGCTTTTACAATCGCCAGTAGGGATAAAGAATTTCTAAATACAATCATAGCGGAATTGACTAATTTCACGACAAAACATGTAAAAAAAAGATTAAAGAAATACAAAAGGTACAAAATAATAGAATTAACAACTATTATTTTGTACCTTTGTATATTTTTAAATCTTTTCTTTTACATGTAATAATTTTATGTACTCACGTATTTATCAGCGGAGAACCTCTGCATTATTATTTCCCTACAATATGTATGTTCAAGAAGTACCTACATTCTATAAAAAAGGGGTATTTCAATTTATCCCAAATGCAAGCTTCTTTTCAGTTACCACATGAATAAAAATTATAAAAGTTCTCATACAAAAATCATACGCAACTTGGCTCTAAACGCGAGCACAACCCCCAACCACCCGGGGCGTTCAAAAGTTAAACTGGGAACACTCGTAAAATCACCTGTTTAGCATATTTACTTAACCCTTTTCCGTTCAGCTGGACTTACAATTAACTTTGTTCGTACGTTACTACAAAAGAATTGTATGTTATATTCATAAGGATATTATTCATGTTATGCAACTGCGTTCGCCAATAAGATACGCTTTGAAGCAAGGTAATAATTAATATGAATAACTTCCTTTAGTTGGAATTATCTTTGAGTGTAATCAGGAAGTGGCGGCTAACCGCACGGCAAAATATGTATAGCGCACCCTAAGAACAAAAGTGACCTACCACGAAATTTGCGTTTTGTGAGACATAACAAAATTGTGTTTCATGTTGTCGGGAGATTCCAATAAAATACGTGTTGATGTTGTTTTTTGTCCTTTTCTAGCGTGATATCGTCACTTTTTGATACACTATACGATGACTCATGTTATTATGAGTAGTTTAAGGTATTTAACACAATTCGCCGTAATTTCGTGTTAGGTGACTTTTGTTGTCAGGGTCAGCGTTAAGAGCGTTTATACCTTACGGCATTTCATACAAACTTTCAAGTCGTTATTTTCCGAAATTACTGAACAGATTTTAATGAAATTTTCTACGCATAAGCAGTGTACATAAGGTCTAAAAAGTTACTAAAAAACATTTTTTTAAACAAAAATACTACCTGTTTTTAAGCTGGGATATGAAGAGGACTTTCGATACCAAAGAATGGAAAATATATTTTTTTTTTAAATCCTGTGCCACGTTTGTTACAATATCAGTAATGTTTATGCCAGTTTCGTCGAATGACATCGACTGGAGTGTTTGAGGTGGTCTTTTGAAAAAAGAGCTTTGAGTGGACCTGTCCAGGCAGTACCAGCTTTTGTCAGTTGTCGGGTAGCTCGACTTATAACTCAAGGAGCTCAAACTACGGGTGGATTCCACATGTGAAAAATAACCCGATCATCATATCTAAACCACGTTCAAGGGCGAATAATTCGTGTGTCCAATTTGCTACAGAGAATAGACACTGACAGTTCTAAAACCCGATACGCTGTGCTGATCCTGTCTAGCTTCAATGGTGAAATCAGCCCTTAGCTTCACAGAAGACTTCATTGAACTCAGAGTTGTTAGATCAGGTTTCTGAATTTTCCATTCCAAATCCATAACATCACGCCTGTAATCCCTAATAGGATAGGCAGAGACGTCCTAATAGCTTACACCCACATTTTACCAGTTTCGTTTAAGTCTCATGTAATAGGGGGTGACCCTATTGCCATCAACCGGGCACAAATCCATTTTGTTTTTTTTTGAAGTGACAGAGAAATCTTCTTTAGCGGCGTTGTGCACTTTTGTGATGGAAACTCGCGTCACGTGTCCTGATCGAACTGATTGATATTAGGTTACGAAGGAATTTGAACTTTATGACATCTGTCATTGAGTTTGGGTATGCACATGGCAAACAAAACCTTCGGTTTCTCCAAAGAGGTAAAATTCGTAAGACGGATTGTAATAGTTCTGAAGTGTTAAATATTGAATGTAATATAAATTGTCATGTTTGTGTACGATAGTGCAATAAATGAATATTGTATTTGACTACATAAATGATATTACTTTAATACTGAAAATTAAAGCAATTCGTGTTCCAAAATATCAAAAATGCACTAAGTTAATATTCAAGTTTTCACTTCTGCCGGCACTCCCGGAGTGCAACCCGTTTTTTTTTTTCATTTTTCTCCATTTTTTTTCCAAGGAGGGTGGGTATTTTTTTTCAATTTTTTCAAATACGTTTTTTCAAAACAGGGAACAGAAACCCCTAAACTACCAACTGATTCAACTCTACACCCAAAATAAACAAGGCAATATTTTAAACGCATATTGATCAATACAAAGCCGTCAATTAATGCGTCGGAATCCGCGTCAATCGCGGACGTGCATACATATCGTGTCGCATAATATCGCAATACGTCACGGGACGTGCGACGTTGCGATAGCCTGCGATTTATTGCGGGCTGACTTTGAAACTGAATTTGTTTTTGGTTATGTTAGGTACTAAATATGTTATAATTTAGGGGAAAGTTGGAATGAGTTGTTAAAATAACAACGCCAAAAATAATTAATAATCTACAAAAGAAAACGGAAAAACGTGATATCTTCTTTAACGAATTTATCGCCAAACATCAAAGATTATTTCTGACAACATTACATAACTAATCTTCTTCCATTTTGCTATTAAATTAAGCCGTAAACTGAACCCCACAAAGGCAAATTACTCTCCAAACAAAGCGATAGTTCTTGCAGCACTGCAACAAAGCGTTTTTACGCAAATTTCTCGTCGTAACTAATTTGCAATACAATGCGGTTGTGCCCCACAACCGTACCAAAACACCCGTTTCCTACGCGTCGATGTACAACGTTTAATCTAACTTTACTTGCTAAGTGCTCTTGGAGATGACAACTAAGGCTGGATACAGTGCTTGACCGACCGTCGGATTGTAACATTTATTTTCATAGCGCGGCGGTCGAATATCGTTCGGCACGTATGGAATGTGCGTGCGTGCGGTCAGTCTAGTACTAACATAACTGAACAAACAGCACTCACGCCTGGAACCCCCGAAGGGTAAGCAGAGGTGTAGATCTAATAGCTCACCCACATTTCGCCAGCTATGTTTAAGTCCCACGTAATAGGGGGCGAGCCTATTGCCATCAACCGGGCACAAATCAAGATTCTGTGGCTGCTACTGAGATATACTTGATGGAAACACCCAATAACAGTTTTGAATCGAACGTAGGAACTCATGCTAAAGCGCTTGAGACCGTTAGACGCACCGACGCGCGTCGGTTGGTAAAGCACTATAAGCGGCCTTAGAATCGGAGTATCTTGCGTTAATTTACTAAGGAAGCAGAGTAACGCAATATACCTCCAGCATCCCGCTTAAAAAGCCGGACAAATACAAGGCACAGCTAAGTGACAGCGAACGTTGTAAAAAGTATTAAAGTGCACCCCAAGTTTGGTAGTAAAGTGAATTATTTACAGGTTGAGTCTGTACATAGACCCTTGTTGGTGCGAAATTATATATGGTGAATATTTCTTGGTTTTTGTTAGGGTAACGTTTTAAAGAAAGTGAATGAGTGCATCGTGTTTCGAAACCCTTCCCATTTAATGTTTTCGAAGTCTTCTTTAATCTTATAAATATTGATACCAATATGGAATTGAAAATACGATCCTAAATTTGGAATATAAAAGACTACAACGTAACAACCCTAGTGACCAAAATACAGAATAGATCGCATTGAATGTATTTCCATTGGTTACTATTTACGAGAAAGGATTACTCACAAAAGATTTAAAGCCACCAAATAAAAGAAAAACCGTAAACAACGTAACCACTCTACAAGGGAACCGAGTAAAATAAAGTAAAAATCCGGGCTACAACTGAGCGGATTTTAATTTAGACAACCCTAGTAAATCACGCTCTTTCTTAACGGTAGAGCGTGCTCAGACCCGATACAGCCGAGCGAAAGTATATTAATTTTAAAATATCCCTCCTTCGTAACTAATTTATTAGTTTCTAAGACTTAAAACCGAGTGTTAACGATGATCTAAGCAATATCCAAGTTTCAGACGAGCAGAAGCTTACGACCAAGTTCAGACGAAAATTCACTTAGAAATCTGTTACTTATTTTTATTCAAAATTTCTCTTACCTCTCCTAGTTCCCCGCACATGCAACAGCGGTAATCAAAATCTTCGCGGAACTTTGTCTAACTTTTTTAGATGCTCATGAATATCTTATGGGGTGGGACATGCCTCTCTTGTTATGTTTAAAACTTTTTTTCTTCCCCATTAAAAGGCGGGCCGCCTGGCGATTTAGCGACGGCCCGATGAATAATTAGGAAGTATTTCTTGCCTGTCACGTTCATAATGAATATTAGAGCAGCACGAAGATGTTCCAAGCAAAAATATCGGAAAGAAATCTGCGGTTGTTTCTTCAGGAGGAATTTCCTTAATTACGTTTGCTTCAGAGATAAATAAGTCAGTAAGCGCAAATTTGTCCATCCATCGTGTTTTTGTTTCGGCTCACCCGAGGAGTTACTTAGTTATTGGGCCATTTTTTTTCGGCTGAAGACCAAGTGAATTATATTAGTCGTTTGTGTGCGTGAATACGGTTGAAATAGTCCATTTCGGTGTTCTTTTGTGGGCTGTAAGAGGCTTTAGGGTAGTAAACAATACTTTTTGGACGCAAAGAATAAAAGTCTCGCTGATGAATGCCTTTTAGGGCTTATGTTTAATGTACTTGTGTTTTGCTTTGAAGTCTGTTGGTACGTTTTGTGCATATGTGAGTGAAAAACAGAACGGTGTTCGTTTGAAACATTGTAACCGCGTTAACGACCGTGGCTTGCGTATGGAGGATTATGTAGAATTAACTGTTTTCGATGATTCATTTTCAGCCCGATACTGATTAATGAATAGCTTTACATGTGCTTCAATTCATCTAAACAACGGGAAATTAGAGGCACATTTAACATAGTTGAATTATTATGGTCAGGTAACTAAATAGAGGCTGTAATTTAGCGCAATATGACCACTAAACAGCAATAATTGGTAATTACATTTGAAATTCTGTATTTCAGTAACGGAGTACTTCCGAAGAAAAGAAAACCCTATTCAAAATCACGTTAATCTCCGGTCCAAATAATCCGATCGTAAAGTAATAGCTACTTCAACAAATACGGGCAACTCTAGTGACCAATCTTGATACTCACGCATGAACCAGCTCACCCCTTTCTAATGTATGAAATATACACGATAAACATCCTTGTTTGTGTAAACATGATAACAAAAAGGTCTATTGATACGTCAGCGGACAATGCCCGGGCAAACGTGGGGGCAAGCCTTGAGCTAATGCCCGTTGAGACGGAAAGATCCTGAGATCATGAAAAGAACATTTGACGTTTGATGCGATCTGATAATATGGTTCAGATAATTCGGATCATATTTTGTAGGTAAGGGAGTTTTGCGGCGGTCTTTTGTTTTTTATTTTCTGTAAGAAGGATTTTTGAAAATGGAAATGTTTTTTTGCTCTTCTTGGTTAAAGCTACAGCAAAACAAAAGTAAATTTACTCGTAATTACTACAGGGACAACTCATGTGTAGTATACTCCTATGATAATCAAAAAAGAAGGAATTTTGCAACTGATTATTGGAAAGTAAGAAAGATTGACTTACATCAAGATTTTTGCAAAAAAAAATTGCAATATTCGATATTTAAGCCACAAAATCATTCAACCAGGTCAACCTCAATATACATTTTCCAGAAAACCGTCCGCCACGGAACATCGTTAGGGATTGGCTGAGCTCACTTTAGAACTTTCCTGCACTCAGCTCTGGTCCGTCGATCGCGGATGTGCTACGCTAAGTACAGTCGAACAAGCTACTTGGTATAAAGGCGAAAAAAAATTTTTTTCCACTTCCTTGAAGATATTTACTTTAAAAGTGTTCTGATGACTTAATATATTTTAGAAAGTGATGTAAAATAATTGGCAGCACACTCCAACATTGTTGATTTTTTCATTGTTTATTTGATTCTCATGGCTTGGACACAGGCCTTCTGTGAGGGAGCGGGTCGATGGTACAAATGACTCATGTCTTGCTTCGCCGTTTTAGAATAATGGAAATGAAATATTCTGTACAAAGTAAAGTGCTTGTCTGAGAATCCTAGGACTCGTTAGTCTAAGGCGTTACCACAGGCACACCTAGTGGCGGTACATTCATACAAGCTTAAAAGCTTAGCTTGGCTGTAACCTACTACTCTTTATGATATTAGGGTTTCTGAACAGTCTGCTTGCACTAGGGCTTGCCGTATTTGTTGGCCCAAAGCACGCCACTGGGCACACCACTACTCTGTTACAAGTAAGCAGCCTGTACACCAAACAGCTAGTTCGACTGTACCTAACCACCTAATAAGCACGCGACTATACCGACATTGTTGAAAGCGATCAGCACTCACGGACGTTCGTGACAATTTTTATAAGATCCTTTCTCGAATAAAAATCGTGGACGTGATTTTCAGTTTTTCGGTTTTGTGTGTAGATAAATAGGGGAAGGCTTTGTTTGCGGAGCGAGTGTGTAGTGTGTGTCCTTTTTGTTGGACAAAACTGAACTTAAGCTTACGTTAAGCCGATTTTCGGCCCGTCCTTTAGTTGTAAATAATATTTTCAATGCTACAACTTTCTTTTCGATATTTGCTAGAATACACGCTAAAATAAGTTACTTAAAGCTGTTCAATAATTTGGGTCTGGTTAACCATATATATTTCGACGTCGAAACATCTCTCAACTTTATTCTGTTTTGAATAAACACCTAAATGCCTAGTCCTAAATTACCCACATTTTTTGCTATTGGATTCAATACTCGCATTTGACATGCCCTCATAACCTCAAAAACTAGCCCACTCACTGTCCTTCTTGAAAACCACTTATCCGATTCGTAAAAAAACGTATACATATACCACACAACTATGTACCCAAGAGCTAACCAACATCGCGACTGCCAACAATAACTCAATTTCTCTGCAACAATCCCGGATAGTGAGCGAAGCACTGCTGTTTAACTTCATCAAAATATATAACGTTACTCTCAGCTTTGTCGAGTATTTTTCTCTGTATTGAAGTTCTTTCGTTATTGATTTAGTGACGAGGAAGGACGTATCAATGATTCCTTAAAGAAAAATAAAGCGTAGAATCGGTGTGTAATTATGTATGCGATTTTTAACGTTTCCATGTTCGTTTCATCTTTTTGTGGCTTATAGGGTCGAGCTAGACACACCCACATTACAGCTTATTCTCGCTCATATAGAGGAGGTCTATATCCCAGAAGTGGGAACATCAAAAGCTGATCATGCCAGACAGCTACCATCGAAATGTCTTTATCAAAAAAAAAATCGTTGGAGTATAGAATCCAACTTTTTTTTCATCATTTTAGACTGATGAGTTTTATTTCGTATTTAGCACTTCGCCGGCGACTTCGTCCGCAAAAATTGTGATATAATATAACCTATGTTACTCAGTAAAGATGTAGCTTTCTAATCGTGAACGAAATTTTAAAAATCGGTCGAGTAGTTTTTGAGTTAAATCGTAACAAAAAAACAATCAAATTTTTCCTCTTTATGATATTAGTTTAGACATACAAACATTGAAACTGTCACATAATCATCTTAGCATTTCTCTATCTTTTATATAAGACCATTTTCTAAAGGACACATCGACCCTGTGATATAATATTATTTTTGACCTTTAAATTGACCCGTGACGACCTTTCAAATACGTACTAGCAACGGTAGTTTGAGAGTCAAATAATAAAATGGCGTCTATTCGAGCTAGCTGTGGGAGAATGGTTCTCGAATTCATGTGTGTCGGAAACGGGACGAATTTGTATAGGGTCGGGAATTAAGAATACACGGAATTGAAAGCTTACGACGGAACCCTCGCATCGATTTACACTAAGCAGATGTTTGTAACCAATTCAGATGTGATTGCGGTTTAATTATTTCATAGAACTGGTGCTATTGAGAATTTCAGGGAAATGATAAATATGGCATATTTGTAGTATCCTCCTTTGAGGCTTCACCTCAACTTCAGTACTAGAAATTTTGCCCCTTCAATATTCATTCGTAGAAAGCAAAGATAAGCAGCGGTCGTGGATTCCCGGGAGGCACTTTACTTCATCTAATTACTGCTGCTCTCAAAACGGTGAAAGAAAACATCTTGAGGGAGCTTGCATGCTCTACCAACTCGCACTGGTCCCGCGTGGTGGATGACATCCAACTCCCTCTAACAAAGAGGTCACTTGTGTCCCACCATTAGGAACGTTATAGACAATATTTATCCTAGCATAGCTTATGTAATAACCTCATTCACAATGTCGTAAAACTATACTGCCTTTTATCTTTCTATCAAGCGCATCTCTTGGCAGCGGCCATGATATAAAAGCGGCCTTGCCAACTCATTTTCAAATAGATGAGAATTCACGCGACAGAATTAAATTTGAGTTTAAAAATCTCTAGAAATCACATTTTTAGCTCATTCTAAACATAACTTAGTAGGTTTGCGGTTTGCGGTGCAGAAGTGTGTGGTGACAAGAAATATGCAAGAGTTTTTTTTAATTGTGATAAATAGGCCTACGTTTGGCCGCAACCCGCCAGATATGAAGCGTTGATGCGGCCTATAGGGTGGTGCACGATTGCTTAGAAGAAACCGATTCACTCCACCTTTGAGGGGATATAGATTATAATGATCAGGGAACAGAGAAGCCGGCACTAAATTCCACAGACTGGCGGTTCGAACAGTAAATGTGGCAGCAAAGCGCTTTGTTCGGGTCCGTGGAACTTCGGGCGTCCACACTTGTGCCACACCACGCAACCATTTTTTTTTTTCGGATTGGAAATCATCAAATAACCCCTCGCGCTCTGGGCGGAGCGGATGGAAGTGTCAGACTTGTACTGACTAAAACCCATCCATGTTCCTTCTTAGCCCTTTGTGTTCCAGGGCCACGGTATCTCTTTCAAACAGTTCCGCAGCCCTGGCAGGCATCGGCCCTCTCGGACCCCTTCCGATTTCAAGGAGATGTCACATCTCCTTGAGGCGCGCGTGGAACACGAACTCGGCGTCGGCACGGCCTGTCGTCATAAGAAGGACGGACGGTGAGCTAGCCCATTACTCACCATCCACAGGCCCGCAACACTACGTAAGCCTAGAGTACCTTTTGAGCTTAACGGCCTTTTTTTTAGAACAAACTTCAACAGTAATGAAATTGTACGTCATCTAAGAGCCTAAAAAATTGTCGATACATGTAAAATACTGGTATTCACCTGAATCCTTCCCCAACTTACAACTTAGCCAGGAAGCCGACTCTAACATAATTGGCTAGGCAGATGGTCATGATGAGAGCGGGTCACTTCATTCTTTGGAAATTAAATTCAATTCAAGCACAAAAATGGTGTTTTTGCTTATTTTACCATTGCTCATAGTTCTGTTCTGTCCGTTTTCTTCCTTTTTAAAGAAAAGACAAAATTTTCCTTTTATCACAAAAAGGAAGAAAACGAAGAGTAATCTGTTCTTTGTTGTCAACTACGCTGTTTTTTCAAACACGTAATAACCGTGTACCACATGAACAGTTTTTCTAAGATTTTCAGCGACATAGTAATTATACATAAGTGTCATAGTAATCATATATAAGTGACATAGTAATTAGGTGACATGGCAGTCTAGACTTAATTTGTCTATAGTAATAAAGCTCCAAATTCATTAACCAGAAAGGTGTTATTACTAAAATGTCTGCTTTAATTAAGCTAAGTGAGAACTAAACAAATGCCTCAATAAAATACCTCTGTTGGATTTCCAACGCTCAGTTCAGCGCCGAGAGTTGATTTTCCAAAAGTGCACATCGCTTAGTGTCTGAAGAAAACAGGTACAAAGTTCATAGCAATTATTTAGTATTTTGTTGTTGAAACCATTTTGTGTTAGGTATCTGTTATTACAGTACTAACATATGATTATTTATCGATTTTCAGTTTAAGTGTAGTACTGAATTTCTCTGAGAGCAGCGGTGGCCCAGTGGTGGCAGCCCCGACTTACGAGCAGTTAGTCGTAGGTTCGAACCCAGGCAGGCGCATTGCTTTTTGTAATTTATTTCATCACCACTCCTCTCAAAACGGTGAAAAAAAACATCGTGAGGAAACCGGCATGTCCTAGAACTAAAAATTCGAAGACATGTGACATCTACCAACCCGCACTGGGCCCGCGTGGTGGATTAAAGCCCACTCCTTCTCATAGAGAGGAGGCCTGTGTCCCAGCAGTGGGAACATTATAGGCTGATGATGACTGAATTTCTCAGTAGCATGGAGTTTAGATTTTTGCCCTGTTTATAGCAATAAGCCACCTACATGGGACTTAAACAGAACTGGTGAAACGTGTGTGTACTATTAAGTGCAACTCTGCCTGACCCTTCG
This sequence comes from Cerastis rubricosa, assembly GCA_949152445.1. Classification (NCBI taxonomy): domain Eukaryota; kingdom Metazoa; phylum Arthropoda; class Insecta; order Lepidoptera; family Noctuidae; genus Cerastis; species Cerastis rubricosa. The sequence goes on along the minus strand of OX424542.1, from coordinate 5,534,215 downwards.
GATATTACATGCGTGATGTGTTATCTTTAAGGTTATGAATAGGCAACTCCAGAGTATTGATTGATAGACTATTAATTACTTTGAGGGTGGTTCGCAATGCAAAGGATATGGCGCCGCAAATGTTGTTGAAAGGAAACACGCGTGTTGTCGCTTGTATCGTTTTTACATAATGTGGTGAATATATGGATTATTCCGAAACTGGTAATTGGTGACCGAACTTAAACACATGATTTATACTCATGATAACAAACAAATTTTCCAAAGAAACATTTTTTATACTCATTCACTTTTATCACAATAATACAACAGCCGTATGAAATTTGCGCGCGCGCGCCTGTGGCCTATCAGCTTGTGATAAAAGTGAATGAGTATAAAAAAATTTTCTTTGGGAAAGTTATTTGTTATCATGAGTATAATCACGTGTTCAATTATCGGTCAATAATTACCAGTCACCCTATAAGTGAATATATTCAGGCTTATGTATAGTTAGTTATTTTATTAATATGGCCATAGGTAGTTGTTCCGGGTCCGGTTGTTGTGTATGTGAGTTTATGAACATGTTTGTAAAGGCACTCACGATACAGGAGAAGATTTACTGGGGGCAGTAAAAAAAACTGTCCGCACACCTTAATGGGTTCGATTTCCAGGTTTATTTATCAGGAATTGTGCAATATAATCCGGAAGTCTGCATTTGTGCTCATCATTTCAGCCGAAAGACGTCCACTGCTGGACATTGGCCTCCCCCAAGTGTCGCCACATTGACATAAGGGGGGTTTTGCCATAATCGCCACGCTTGGCAGGCGAGTTGGCGATCGCAGTACGGTTGTAACAAAAACACAGAGAACGCTGCTGCCCATTCTCTGGATAGTCCCTTAGTCGCCTCTCTACACCCACGGGTAGATATGGGATGGTGCTATTCTTTACGTACGGCACCATACAGAACAGCTTTTGTGCTCATTTGATGTCAATGGGCAAGCCCTTTATTAAACTGACCTTCAACATAGCTGGCGAAATATAGGTAGGTACCTTGTATACGCTTCTATTCCCCTTTTGTAGATTGATATTAAGTTATTAATGACATCACAGCTTAACATTACTTTGAAAACCGGCAGAAGATAAGATCTGATACCTGTGCCTAACAACTAAACCTAACTTCAAAAGAATTTATAAATTAGCAACGAATTTAAGATTAATTACTAACATAACACATTAATTACAAGATCCTTCCAGACGTGTTGTTGATAGCTCACTTCGCCTCAAAAACTTATAATTAGTAATTATATAACACTAGCGACTGGCCCCTGGTTCACACAGTCCTTAAGATTTAACAAATCGTTGATTAAGAGCGTTTAAGCCTTACGGTATTTCATACAAACTTTCAAGTCCTTATTTGCCGAAATGACTGAACCGATTTAAATGAAACTTAATATGAATTAGCAAGATACATAGGTCTAAAAAGTTACTAAAACACGTTCTCTTATATTAGCTGTCAAACAATTTTTCGAAAATGTTTTTAGTAACTTTTTAGTCCTATGTATCCTGCTCATGCGTTTCAAGTTTCATTCAAATCAGTTCACTGATTTCGGAAAGTAAGGACTTGAAAGTTTGTATGAAATGTCGTAAGGTGTAAACGCTCTTAAGATTTAACAAATCCTCGACATTTATTAAGTGTACCTTAATCCGCGTGAAATTATAATAAAAATATAACTTCCCTATTTGAATCAGATTTTGTTAACAATTTCAAGGGTTTTATTTTTTGGCTAAAATACCTAATAGTAAATTTAAATTACTCGTTATAAGTCGTGTCAAAATCGGTCGAACCCTTTCAGAGATTAACAGGATCACACAGTCAGACCGACAATAAAAAAAGTCTTTTGTTTTATTACAAAAACCCGTTTTAAGTTTTTTTTGTATGCGTTATTTATGTACCGTATATACTTTCAAATGCATTCAGCAAAAAGCTGTTATTTTTATATTACAAACAGACACTTCAATTTTATTTATTTATATTTAAGTCTAATATTAATGCATGATACGCATCGTTTCGCAATCGCTCTGTAATAAATTCTCTAAATGCTGCTGGAAACCGCATCAAAATGTTTTGCGTAGTTTAAAAGATCAAATCGATCAAACAGACAGGCACAAATACCTATGTATATATGAGAAACCTAGGATAACAGGAAAAACTAATTGGCTGTTTGGAAAAGCGAACAGTCAGTTTTTTAAACGATCCGTTCAAGGAAACTTTTTGTGTTAACTTTTCTGTTCCAATAAATTAGTCTGTGGTGTTTGCGAACTGGATGCTGAAAATACTGTTTACAAACCGTTACCACAGGGGATTTTTGTAATTGAATGCTATTATTTGTATTTGTGACTCTTGCCGCTTACTCGTAAGTAGTTTACGTTCATTTGCTTTCATTTTGTAATTTGAAAAAATCAACAAATATGTATAGACAACAATGAACAAGGTACAAGGTACCGCAAATGGCCGCTTTAGCAGAATCATAATAGGATATTACTATCATCATTTCAGCCCAAAAGACGTCCACTGCTGGACATAGGCCTCCCCCAAGTGTCGCCATATTAACATTTTGGGGGGTTTTGCCATACTCGCCACGCTTGGCAGGCGGGTTGGCGATCGCAGTACGGTTGTTACAAAAGCACAGAGAACGCTGCTGCCCATTCTCTGGAAAATCCCTTAGTCGCCTCTTACGACACCCTTGGGAAGGAATGGGATGGTGCTATTCGTTACGTCCGACACCATACAGAGTGATTAATTATTATCATTACTCTAAATTACATTATAATTCGTAAAAAGGCTACTAAGTGACAATTCAATAGTAATATTATCTAGGTAATATTAACTGCGTCTCAATTCATTATCAACTAAGTAGGTACTTACTAGGGGTAAGTAGGTACTTGTGAGTCATCAAAATAACAGTTTTAAAAGCTACCTGCTAAAAAGCTTCACGCCGGAAGAATGCTCGTACGAGGTTGTGGCACGTCAATACTTTATATTTTGTTGGTCCAGAGCTTCGCCACTTTTACTGTCGCAAGCATACTAAGGCAGGCTTTGTTCCACCAAAAGTATCGTCAGCAAAACCAATCAAAATGCCGATAAACCCTATAACTATTAAACGCCACCATTATTCCGAAAACTTCCAATTAAACGCCTAAACAGTGTAAAACGGGCGTAAACCAGAAACAAGCGATAATTGAAACTATATAGCCGACGCCATTAATGTATCAATTTGTACAAGAAGCCTCTCTACAGGATTATACAAATTTATTGCGTTACGATGATAAACATCGATAGAAAATTTAATCGATTGAAAAAAATATCAAATCAAACGTCAAAACTTGTCAATTTAAATATTGTCTATTAACAAAGACACTGTGTGACACATGTCAAAATTTTTCTTTTATCTTTTTGATTTCAAAATACATTTTTTTTTTTTTACTATTTTGAATATTGAACAATTTATCAGCTGTGTAACAACGGTTTAACACAGTTTTGTGGCCATGATAAACGGTACCTGGACTCACAGAACCGGGAAGTGTGGCAGAAAAACTATAATAGTGGCCTATACCCAGCAGTGGGTGATTCCGGGATGATGTGATGATGATGAATATAAATTTTCCTATGCGTTCTTCATCATCATCTGCCTAGCCTTTTCCCAAACTATCTTGGGGTCGGCTTCCAGTCTAACCGGATGCAGCTGAGTACCAGTATTTTACATGAATCGACTGCCTATCTGACCTCAACAACCCAGTAACTGGGTAATACGATACCCCTTAGGAAGACTGGTGGTCAGACTTTTCGCTTCTGACTTCTCGTAACGACAGTCAAAAATCTACAAATGACAGCCGGGACCAACGGCTTAACGTGCTTTCCGAGGGACGGAGGAAACTCGGTATGTAATTATGGTCACAATTATGGTCAATATTTTAACAAATTTATGTATCGTATTAAAATTCACGTATAACATTTTCAAATATTTGTATGCCATTCTATGGCAAAACATGTAAGTTCACAACCCTATTTATAAGACCTAAATGTACCATGTTTTTACGCAAATAAAAATTATTCTATTCTATTCTATTCTATTCTCACCCATCCACGGACTAACTTCGGCAAGCACGGCTTCACCTTAAAGATTGTTCCGTGCGGCTATTATTATTTAGCCACGAGCTCCTCATGCGTTCATGTCTTCCTGAAAATGCATTTTTTCACAGCACCAGGTCAATTCAATCGGGGATGAATTTTCTCCTCATTTTTCCATACTCATACCCCAGTGAAGCTTACAAACCATCCCTGTGCAAAGCAAGCCTGCATTTCCACGGAAGCGGGCATCCAATATTTTTTCTAAAATGTGAATTCCCTCACGTTGTTTATCCAAACAATTTAAAGTTAGTTTTACCCACATATTTGAAATTCCCTTTGCTATCAGCTTCGAAGCGGTTACGTTTAGATATACGCTTAACCACACCGCTATCATCGATATAAACCAGTATCGATTCTCGAGTAGTCGAGAAGTCGATGTATCGAATCGTGAAATCTGTTACTCGCTACCGTCGGCTCTCCGATAAATACTTCACACTGCTTTATAGGTATTGGGAACTCATTTCTACATAAAATTATTCTAAGCAGAAACCGTTATTTTTATTATTTCTCTATTGCTTTCCGTGTTTACACAGGCGGAGTAAGAAGTAATGGAAGGAAATTGTTTGTAATAATTCAAAGGATTGTGTAACTACTTATACATAATATTCTGGATTGAAATTACTACTTTGCACTGTCAATTAAATTTAATGAGACATAACGAACTTAATTCACAGAAATGTGGAATTGACTACGCTGAAGTTTCAGAGAAATGCTACAGCAAAGTGCGAGACGTAGCAACATTTACAGGAATTGATTTTTATCGATGTTTGTACTAATCACATCACATCACGCCTGTTCCCCCCGAAAGGGTTAGGCAGAGGTACCTAATAGTACCTACACCCACATGTCTCCAATTATGTTTAAGTCCCATATAAAAGGGGGCGAGCACATTATCATCAGTTGAGCACAAATCCAGACTCCGTGACTGCTACTAAGAAATACTCGATGGAAAAATCTAATAACATGCCTATGCCCATGCCCAACCTGGGAATCGAACCCAGGACCTCAGCAGCTTGCACTGGCAACCACTACATCAACGAGGAAGTTAGTACTAATATTTTACTATAAGCTCTTTGGAAGTCCTCACGTTGATAGCTAAGACTCGGATTCAGAACACAACAACCAGAAAATGTTCTAATAGATACCGTAACACCAGAAACTACCTTGGGGTAGGTGCTAAGTCACAAAACATACACAGGCCGAGCTTATCCCAATATTACAGGCAGAAAGGCACAACACGTCGGAAAGATCCAGCAAGCAAGATTAACGCGTTGGAAACACGGGGCATCAGAAAAATGTGGCAAATTACACTCTCGGAACGCATACGGAATCATAAGCTACAGCTCTTCAAGCGAAGGTGGAGAAATGAGGACAGGCCCACCTTGGGATGTTTTGAAATATTGGAAAGTATCGGATCAGGCAACAAAAGAAAAATGTTGAAAGATTGGATTAGAATAAAGATAGACTTCGAAGCCGAAAATTGTTTGAGTAAACTGTAGATTTGCACGTAATAGTCACTCAATAAAAATCTGAGTAGACCTTAGTAAATGAAGTAACAAAATAAGCTACTTCACTCAATTAGGGTTCGAGTAACGACCCATCTTTAAACATAAGTACCCTGAAGTAACAATCCCTCCAATCGAAATAAACAAACCTTTTATTGGAGAACACTTCAACACTTCTACATAAAAAAATTGTTTTGTCAGTCGAGTTTCTACTTAACCCTCATCCGCAACAAGGGTCTAAGTATCCACACGTTCACACTTCAAACCAGCAAACAGGACTGTAGGCACAAACTCAATGCCCTGCGTCGGGTAACCCTTCATTACTGCCGCGGTCTTTTTTACCAGCGCCCATTTCAAAGAGCCGTTCTTGAGACGGATCTAATTTGTTTCTTTTCAAGCACGGCCTCGTTTCGTTCGTAGCTGATTGCGGGCGCGTTATTCGCTCATCTCACTGTATTGCCCTTGTCTGCAATTTGTTTAGGTAAGACATTTGGGCCTGATGACAGCGAATCGGGAAAAGACAAACGTTTTTTTTTTCTACTATGTAAATCGCTTTGCTGAATCAGATGTTAGGGAGAGAGAAAATAAACAATTGCGACGTTTCACACGTTTGTATTGTAATCTCGTTTGGTGGCGCTCTCCAGGGATGTTAAAACCTCATTAAAAAGGCAAAGCGGCTTTATTACTTTGCAATTCTGTGTTGGCGTGTCTTCACGGGGTGTGTGGTTGTGAAACCAGTGTGAACGGAGCGCGCTTTGTTGGGTAAAATGCGTCTAACGAAGTGCTGGCACAGCCGGTGAAGGGCGAAAGGCGATGCGGCATCTTGTTTTTATTTACGTTGTAATGCCAGGGATAGGAAACAAGCGAGTTTTGCATGCGCCGTAAATTTTCAATTCAAGTCTGGAATATTATATGAGGTTCTAGTTATTCTTTTTGCATTCTATTAAAATAGAGGCGCTCGTAATAGTTTCTTCCTTTTGTACTTTCTTCTTTGTTTGTTTCGTATTTCAGGTAGGTACTAGTAAAATCAACAGAAAGTTTTATGAATTTAATGAACACTTCCTACACTCTATCTTACTTTATTATCAAACCAATATCTACGATATTTTTGGAAAAGGAAACTTAAATCTTAAAACACGAACAATAAACCGAAGAACATCGCTTTTACTCAACAGAAAATAACTTTAAGAATAGTAAGCCGAAAAAATCCGACAACAGCCGAGAGTATCCACAAATGAAATTTCACCATACATCGACAGCCCAGCACTCGAAAGATTACTGTGTTCTCAGAACCAAGCGCGCAGTGGTTACAAAACACTACATTACTAACTCCTAATTACACACGCTGTGTTTCGTTCACCAAGTTCGCAAGCAAACGGAATTAGGCCACGGATTGTGAGTGAATGAATGAATGAATGATTTATTTTCCAGCTAATTCAACGGGTAATACGGGATCATTTTGTTACATAAGCAGTTTAGTGTTAAGTTGGGCTCTTTGTACGGACTTATGTGTACGTGGCTAAAGCATTAATATGTTGTATACTGCTTGATTTCTGTTGCAGTTTTAAAGCTTTTTACAAATTAAATAAGTAAAAATTACCTAGAATTATCACGTAATGGTGTTCATAATTTTCATTACATCACGGTATTTTTCCCCGAACGGAAGAGCTTAGGTTGTATCTAATAGTACTCCCACATTTCGCCAGTTATGTTGAAGTCCAATGTAGGCGGCGAGCCAATTGACATCAACCGGGCAAAAATCCAGACTCCGTGACTGCTACTGAGCTGGTCTTTACAATCAATGTGTATTTGAAACACATAAGGTACAGTATCCTATGGCTTGTTCTAAAATACGTAAGAAGTAACTGCGGTCATTTAAAAATCAATTACTCTACCTTCCTACAGCGAATTAATTTAACGTTCATAAAATTTTCAATTTACTTAAACTTGTTTGTAAAACATCTCACTTTCACACACAAACATTAAATTCATCCATCTCAGAGCATCTCCAAATTATTTTTATCTTTTCATAAAATAACGACGCCATATTTTGAAAAGATCCACAAATTCCATTACTTAAATTAGTAAATACGGATGTGGAACTTTTTTTAAAGGTTTCCATTCATTTTAAAGCTGAGAGGTACGGCGGAAGTCACTTACAGCAATATCTCGGGGAAACCACAGCACTCAAGTAACTTTTATATAGCGAGGAGTCGGGGTGATTATGTTGCCTTGGTGTTTTACAGAGGAGAAAGTTCCAATATTAAGAAAAACTAGTAGAAAATATGGTTTTTTACAATATCATTCGAGACACAAAAACATATTTAATATTTTAGAATTTCATACTATTATCAGGTAATGATGAAATTAACCATATTCTAAAAGATGTTTTTGTTTCTGTACGTCATTATAATTTATTTATTTCATTAGTATGAATTCAAAATATTTTTTGCTAAATGCGTACCCTATTGGTCAATAAATTCAAATAAAATTATTAACCATCAAAGCAAGTTAACCCTTCAAACACACCCTGATTCCCTAAGCTCAAACTCAAAAATAAAGCTCCAAAAATCCATTGTTTCTCTAAAGTACTAACAAAAGTAAACAGCACTCCTGAAACAACACTCTCTAATTCGACCTTTTCAATTTTGCTTTAAAAAAGGCGAAATTAATTACCGACGCGATACTAAGTAAAGATATGTAAATCGAGACGCTATTAAGGAATCGATTTTTAAAAGACATTATTCAGGGGGTAGGGATGGGGCGGGGCAGCCCTAATTCTGTGTTAATTATTCAACGGTAGGAATCGGACCATTAGTCCGGGTTCCGATGGTGCTTTGTTTGTTTTTTAGCAGGTGTCTGCAGGAAGATTTTTATTGTTTACGTTTTTAATGCATCTTGTTGCATAATTCTCTAGGTTTACACAGGTTAACTGCAATGATGAACAAAGAAGCTTTAATTTCCCTTATTCCCGTATAAAAATAAATATAGATGTTAGCTTGAAAATAGTGATTTCATCATCTTCCTCCCTTGTCCCATGGTACTTGATGGAAATGGCCAGGTCGTATAATGATAGCAAAGACAAAAAAACCGACAAGAGCGAGTCGGACTCGCCCACCTAGGGTTTGTATTTTGTAAAGGCTATATTTTTTATGATTTAATTACAAATGACCAGTTTACCAATGTTCAGTTTTCAGAAAGTTCCCTGAACTTGTAGTATATGACGATTTTACTTGCCAAATTTCATAGTTCTAGGTCAACGGGAAGTACCCTATACATTTTGATGCCCATGAGAGTGTCGAAATATACGTTTTTGTGCCATAAACGACCGTATCTTTTTTTACGTTAACTTAGAATTTTGATTCTTTCACAACTTCAAGGGACCCTAGATCTTAGTATATGGTTTTCATTTCAACTCGATACCTCCACGCGTTCCTTGCGGTCTTGACAGACAGACGGACAACAAAGTGATCCAATATGGGTCCGTTTTTTCCTTTTAAGGAACGGAACCCCTTAAAATGGACCAAAAATGTCACAATGGCTCCCTAAGATGGGAAAAAGACATAGGAGAAGAACGGTGGAAAGATAATCAGGCAAAAGTTTGACGAAAGAACTGCTATGGTCGGAAATACGGGACGGAAAATGTTACTAGTTTTGAGCTATTGTTGTTACTTGTTTATGTATTGAGAAGGACAGAGTAAATAAAGGCATTTTTTTGAATCCTAGATCAGAATTCTGATAAAACTGTTGTAAAAAGACATCCACTGCTGGACATAAGCCTCCTCCAGGTGTCGCCACATTGATTGGTCCCGTGCGACTCGCATCCAGCAGATCCCCGCAACCTTCACCAGGAAATTTGCTTCTTGCTTTATTAATGCTCAAAAATAGACACTTTGTAGATAACAACAAAGAACATTCCAGTAAACCAAAACTAAACACTGCCAAATTAAACGTTTGGTGAACTAAATCCACCTCCACCTCCAATTGTCTAAATGAGAGATACGAAAGGTCCCTTTCACCAACTTCCTAATCCGCATCTCCAAAACTCTTCACCGGGAAGGCGGGACCTGCCGAAATCAATTAGCCTTGGCACACAAAGCCTCAGTGAACAATTTATGTGTGTGAACAGTTGATTATGTGTGTGCAAAACTGATTGTGTGAGAACAATGTTGACGATCGCTTTTACAGTGAGCTTTACGAGGCTTAAAAACTCGACAGCCGGATCTCTGGTAACGTTTTTTTGTTGATATTAGGAGTTATTGTGTGAGTGTGTGTGTTTAGTTTTAGATAAACTGTTTTACAAAGGCCTTTGAAGGATTTTGGACTGCATTTGTTGGGAATGTAACGGTGTACTTATTGACATCCGTATGTTTTTTTCATATTTATTTTTGTAAGTTTAGCAATATCAAATAGCATTTTTTATCTAGGATGGGAAATTTTCAAATGACTTCTCCCGCCCTGGGCGGAGCGGAAGGGAGTGTCAGACTTGACTGACTAAAACCCATCGATGTTTCCTTCTTAGCCCTTTGTGTTCCAGGGCCACGGTATCTCTTTCGAACAACCCGCAGCCCTATATCAAATAGCTGTGTTATCAACCCGCATGCTCAAAAACAGAGAAGAGCTGAGTCCCAGCAGTGGGAATATTATGTGTGATGGATTGGACAAGCGCTGGCTCTGTACGGGTTTTTTCATGAGGTTTACCTTCCTTATTTTGAGAGAAAAATAACATGACGTTACCTAATAGTTACCCATATTTTGTCAGTTGTGCTTAAGTCGCATGTTATAAGGATCGAGCCTATTGCCAACAACTGGGCACAAATCCAGAAACCAGATCTGCTACCGAGAAATTCATAATGGACCGACCCAATAATACTTAGCCCTACCCAGGAATCGAACCCACGACGTCATGATCAGCAGTCGAGCTTGCGGCCACTAGACCAACGAAACCGATTGTGGGGGGAGATAAGATAAGAGATATTTATTTGTCAAAAATACGTGTTGGTTTAAATCATTGAAATGACAACAAAACAAAAAGTTTCAACATATTTTGCCTAGAAAGGCGTACAAATACCATAATAATATAATCCAAAGCACAAAAATAATTAAGTTAATAAAAATAACAATAAGAATGTCAAAAAGTACAGGAAAATATCAAAATGTCATAAAATAATAATAAAATTCTAAATTACATCACTTAAATACAAAAAAACTAAAATTACAGAAAAATGTCTACAATAACAATTAAAATGTCTAAAGTACATCATTTAAATAGTCATCAACATTATAGTAGCATTTATTTATTAGAAGTTTTTTCATGCTTTTATTAAAACTTTTAATATTTAAATCTTTGTATGAGGAGTAGTGATGAAATAACACAAATACCAAACGCTTATCCCAAACGACCTCTGAGGTAAATTTAAACCACGTTGAAACGCGATTAGGACAACTCGTGAGAACTGTGAGTGATAACGGATTAGATAGGCGTATTGATAAGAGCGGGCGTGATATATGAACACCGTGCGTATACTGCCCTACGTTGTGTGTTCGGGGCAAACGTTTAGGACTAACGACTAATAGACGATATTGACTTTGTTGTGGTGATAAGTATGAGGGATGGTGATTGTTTTATGAATAGCTGAAAGCTTCGGAAGTTTTATGGTGCCCTGTTTAAGATATTACACACATACAGGAAAGTCTGGTCGCCAAAAACAATGCACAGACTCCGAGGAGCTGATGAAAAACTCCTGATAGAATAACCTAATAGCAATGCCGAACATAGGAATTGAATCCAGGACCTCACGCTCAACAACCACTGTACGAAGTCTTCATACTAAGTCGTAAATCATCATCTGCCTAGCCTTTTCCCAAACTATCTTGGGGTCGGCTTCCAGTCTAACCGGATGCAGCTGGGTACCAGTATTTTACATGAAGCGACTGTCTATCTTACCTCCACAACCCAGTAACTAGGAAATACGATACCCCTTAGTAAGTCTGGATGTCAGACTTTTGGCTTCTGACTACTCGTAACGTCAAAGATCTACGAATGACAGCCAGGGATCAATGGTTAACGTGCTTTCCAAGGCACGGAGGAAACTCGGTATGTAATTATGGTCACGGACCAACCTCGGCAAGCACGGCTTAACCTTAAAGATCGAACCGTGCGGTTGTTACTATTTAGCCACGAGCTCCTCATACCAAGTCGTAAATATGAAAAAGAATAAACAGATCAAATCTGAGAGAGTGACACAAAATAGCACCGAAGATTAGATCGCACATACGAGCCGGAAAAAGCTTCAGTCGCCAACTTAAAGTATCCAAACAGGTTGGATTCAGGAGCAGAACTTGAAAATGAGGCGCTCAACTTGTAGCTGAAGTTAGATAAACTTTTCAAAGTTTGGCTATCTGAAATAGAGGACACGTGCAATCGTATGACCTAAAATGTTCCTTTTTTATAAACAGTTTACATTACAGGATGGAAACAAACTGCCAAAAAAACATCACGCCTGTAATCCCAGAAGGGTTAGGCAGAGCTTTACCTAAAAGCACCCCCACATTACGCTAGTTATGTTTAAGTCCCATGTAATAGGGGGCGAGTCTATTGCCATCAACCGGGCACAAATCCAGATTTCGTGGTTGCTACTGAGAAATTCTTGATGGAAAAATCCAATAACAATTTACCAGACCTGGGAATCCAACCTAGTACCTCTTAATCAGCAGACGCGCTTGTGACAACTCGACAAACGAGGTCGTCTCAAAAAACAACCATTGTAATATTGATCACTCTATGCCGTTTTAAGCAAGACTCAATAGGACGGTTTTACATAAAATAGGATTAGAAATCAATAAAAACAACCGCTATTCATTATTGACCCCAAATAAATTAGATTAAGGGCAATTTTATGCAGGGATCAGCGCAGATATCTTCAGTAACACACGCAATAAACAGACAAAACTATTCAATTTTTTCTTTGAACATAAAAAAATTATCTGCCATCAAAACTTTAGTCGGCGTCGATCCACAGTTTCTACTACACCATTCGATCGATCAACGTCGAGCGATGCCGATCGATGGTATCGATCGGCGGTCGATCTATTGTTTATCGCCCGGTATCCATCGATCAGCCAAAGCTACCACACCAATCGATCAACGTCGACCGATGTCGATTTATCATATGAACCAATCGATCGACGATCGATTGAATGGTTCAAATCAAATTTTCAAAGAATTTGAATACAAATGCGAGTCGAACCAGCAGCGTAAACTTCAGGTAAGCTCAAAGTTTCTTTGATAGACAGAATTCGTAACTAGAAAGACTAGTAAGTCCTCAAAGAACTAGGTTTTTTTTAGTAAACAACACGTTCAGTTGATGAAAGACCTTTTTGGTTGGCACGGCGCCTTTAAAAAAGCTATGACTGAAAGGACCTGGGTATCTTTCGTTCAATCATTCGTTCCCATTCAGAGCTTACATTCATCAATAGGATATGACAAAGTTTAGCACGTAAAATGCTTGTGAAGATATTTTTCAGTCACCTAATAAATGAGGTGCATTTAAAGAGGTCTACAGCCATATTTTTTTTTTCAAAATTTGTTTTCAAACTGGCCTTAAAACAATGGAACGTCGACTTAAATCTTAAACAGCGGGTACCCTAAAAACATTTTCATTACCGATTGTGATCTCCCAACATCAGGTGCTCTTGCAGTCTTTTGTCATAAAAAACTTATCTTCTAAGATCAGATTAACCGCTCAAATCTTTATAGAGATAGGGGCCGAAAAACTATGAAATGCCAAGTTTTACGGCCACCGTAGAAAAAGGTTATTGAATCCGATTTATTGGGAATCTGAGTTGGGGTAGATTATCCCACTTCTGATCGGCGGCGGTATGTAAGTCTTCCCTGGACATTTTTAAGGAGCAGATGGTATGGTGGGTTTAAAGTTGATTGTAAGCTTGGCTTGAGTAGAGGGTAGAATTTTGCCTTATTATAAGGATTGCTGTCAGGATTTGGTGATATTTGATTTTGTTAAAAATTTTAGAAAAATAAGCAACAGAATATTTCTTTTCACAGCTGAAATGCCTACTATACTCGATCATCCAGTTTAGAAAATGTTTGTCCAATAAAAAACAGTTTAAAAAAAAAATGTACATACATTATTTGTTTTAAGCTTTCACGGATTTTAACTAAACTTACAATGTTCGTTGCTGTAAGTGCCCGCGATCATGGCACTCTTGCAACAGCGTCGAAATATCGGAAGCTCACGGTAAATAGTAATAATCACGGAAGATATGTAAGTGACAATGTAAGTTTACTATATATAATTTAAAATCAAAAGTCAGCACAGTCTTTATTCAATTCCAAAACCTCCATCTACCAAAAAAAAATAAACCCTCTAAACACAATTCCTAAACTCGACGTTTTTCAGCCATGTCTATCTAATCTGTCGGTTAGGGCGCGGCTCGCGATGCGATGTTAGAACCACTTTCCTCACTTAATTGGCGATAACTACACCGATACGGCAGCGATCCGGTTCCGATTGCGAATCCGTGGTGTATTCTTTCTTGTTAGTCGACTGACTAATCGGTTTGTGTGCCACGTTGTGTGGAACGGTTGAGGAAAATAAGAGGATTCCGGGATTTATTTAGTTAGGTTCGAATGCCTTGAATGCTTTGGGAGAGATTGAAAGTGGTTCGATTGATGACTTTTCCATTAGAAGAAGAAAGACTATTTTCCTATTAAAGAATTTCATGTGAACTTAGTTCATTCTTAGGTCATTATAACATCACGCCTGTAACTCCAGAAGGGTTAGAAAAAGGTGTACCTAATAGTACACCCACATTTCACCAGTTATGTTTAAGTCCAATGAAATGAGGGGCGAGCCTATTGCTATCAACCGGGCACAAATCATTCAGTTAAATATTTTCCTGGTTCTAGGAGGCACGGGAAAAGAGTTCATGGAATGAATTAGGGGAGGCCTTTGCCCAGCAGTGGGACAGTAGAGGCTAAGAAAAAAATGTACCTCAACACATTGAAAAATGTGGAATATTTATAGCTAGTCAGCCTCCAAAACCCAGAACCAGTACCTACAATTACATCAGAAAATGAAAAATATTCGAAGCGTTTGTTACATTTTGACAGTACTGCTATCCTATCAAGATTAACTTCAGGATATGGACAATTTGAAAGTTAAAAGACAAACACAAGTTCAACATTTTCCAAACGTTGGATGCTTTGCCCTAGATTCTTATTTTATCTATGGATCCATAAAGTACTCCATGAAGTTACTAAATTTACTAGTCTGAATAATTAAAGATGGAACGGATAATATGGCTGTAAAGGAGTTGATTCATGCATGAGATGAATAAAAGAGAAGATGAATAGAAGAGAAGTATGGAAGAAGATATGCTGAGCCCTCAAATAAATTGGGGTAAGGCAGGAGATTGGTGTCTAGCCAAAACAATTGAAAAGGCTTATCCATCTACAGTTCCATAAATTTCTCTATAGAGGCTATTATAATCCAACAGATGTTTTACTATTCAGAAAGGCTCAAAGTTACCATTTAACTTCAAAGCCAAACTATCGCCTAACTATCACAACTCTAAAAGCCTAACAAGCAAATTACAGCCTAATGAACGAAATCAAGCAAGACCTAACTGCTAATCCGTCTCCCCTTACTACTGATCACGATCAAATATCTGTGTCAATCAAAAGCCGAGGCAGGGTTTTGCAGGGTAACACGTTTAGCCCAACAAACGGGGGATAAACCCGACACATTTGTACCGAAGTCACGCGCGATCATCCGTAACCGACAAAGGATGGGGACAATAGGTAACCTCTAAGGCATGAGGTAACAGCGATTGTGGTGGATTTGAGCAAAGCTTTTGTACTGAATTGTGTAATGGTGCTATTTGTTGCTGTCATGTTGTTCAAATGTAGGGATTTGATCGTGTTGGCAAAACTAGGGGATACAAATTGTGAGGGTAAAGGATTTGATGGCACGGCGCATGATCCGGAAGGAATGGCGTTTAAAGAAGATTCAAGTTTGGAGGCATCTGCAATGCCACATAAAAACTGCGCATTACACCTGACGGAACGTACAATCCTACATCGGGCAAGCTGATCCGTAATGAAAGGATATATAGAGAAATCTTATGACAACAATCGGGCAACAGCCCACCAGACAACACACTCGCATGATTGGAGGATCCTGTCTGTCCAATAGGGATCTTTCCACCTTATTTCTCTCAACTCTAGAATATGTCTGAAAGTTATCCTTCGAATACAGTCATATTCAATAAGGAAAAACATGAAATAAGAATGAAATCGTAAATATAACAATTTTGTCCTAAGTTAAACTATAGCCATGAATGTTAAATGTGAGATGATTAAAAAACACCCACAAAAGTATTATACAGGCAACACAAAGTTGTGATACAGCACGGAAAGTATTCCTGCATTTAGACCCGGAACCGTATCCCTAATTAAGTTTACGTATTCCGTAGACCAAATATTTTCCTCGGAAGTTTTTAGGTCACGTTTTAATACAAATAAGTATGCAGAATAGAACATATTTTCATTCGGGATATTATAACCAAACAGCCAAATCTTCAAGTTTCCTTAATTAATTTAATAATTATAGTATAGAACACGATCCAAATTTCCCTAGCGTGTGGATTTTGTCTAAATGGTGTTATTCTATACAGGGTTTGTCGACATTTTCTAATTATAAGGAATTTTGTTCTTGAAAATCGGGTCTATGCCTAAGCATTAACTGCTGGTTCATCAATCATGCCGCCAAGTATGTGGTCGACTCCTAATGTAATTATAATAACCATCAGTTTTTAAGTATACCTCCTCATTTCGTCAAGGGCCGTTAGTAACGTCTTTTATCATGTTTAGACAGTAATTTTTAATGAGCAGACTGGAGTGTCAAATAGGATTATAATTTAGGGTTCAATTGAATGCCTTCGCTGTATTTTTTTTTAGAAATATGATTAATCAGTGTTGAATGGTTGAACTGAAATTACCTATCTAAATACATTAACATTGTACCTAATCATTATACTGACATCGATGCTTTTGCTATCCGTAAGGATCATATTCCTTCTTTGCGTATCGATGCTAAAAAGTTCAAATATGTTTGGCCCAAATTCAGAGACGTGAACTCCGCAATGCAACATAATCCATTTTCTGAAATTCCAAATCTCATTTAAAACCGTACTTAAAGACCTCATACCCTATCAATGCATCCGATCGCTTATCGCTCATCCAGCAAAGGGTACAAAGGCCGGTAGCCCAACATTTTTCACAGCCCAGTTAGGTGATGCGGACCTATTGTCTCGACTTGCATTATCGTAATTGTGCTCGCAACCTACGAGATTATCTGCTGACAACCAGGAAAGATACAGTGTGTGTTACAGGACTGATTAACTGCAAATGATGGACAGATAGCCGGGATGTTTATTGGAGACAGCAAATGAGGTACAACATTGCTGTGTCGGACCAATGATGAACCAGAATTTTGGTGGGTACGAGGGCCGAAAGCAAAAGCTAAATCAGTTTTATACAGTGATGTCTTTTCTCTTTGTTTGTCGAACTTAGATTTTCAGATCAATAAATGTTAGCAGCCAGTAAAGTAATAAGTCTGATCCAGGTAATGGTTCTTCACGTTTTAATCCTTGAACTAGGCAATGCAATATTAAATATTATGATAAAAGATTAGGATTTAGAACGTTTCAACATGCAGAAACCACTCCGGCTGAAACCTACGACAATCTGTCAAATTTCTTTAGATTTTCAACTTTATCGTTTAAAGATTAGGTTCAAGGTTGTTTGAAATTTACAGACGGAGTGCAGTTGAAATGTAGTCCGTCTGTCTAGAGCCTTAACGTGTCGTAATACCCAGTATTAAGGGTTGTGGAGGTCAGATAGGCAGTCGCTCTGTGTAAAATATTGTTTTTCAGCAGCATCTGGTTAGACTGGAAGTTGACCATAACATATTTGAGAAAAGTCTAGACAGATTATGAACAATCAACATGCATGTTTCTGTATTGCAATAAACGGTTACTAGATGCAATAACAATATAAATTGCGATACTTCAATATATTACAGCTATTAGTAATTAATAGCTTTGTAGGAGTTAATTATTGGTTCCCGAGTTGAATTCGAATCGATTATCGAATTAGACAGTGACGTGTACGTATGTCAATGTCAAATATTTAGTTGAAGATCATTTACACAATCGAGTTGGATATGTCGTATTGATTGACGGTTGTTTAATAGCATTTAGAACACGGTCACAAAAACACCTGTCGGGGACTCGTTGTGTAAGCCGACTGCTTGGCTACTGTATCATTTATTTGTCTATGGCTAGTACTTGTCCCGAATTTTAAAGGATGTACGCATTATCTCATTCTGTCAGTACTTTTACCTATACATATATTTGACAAGGTTTGGGCATTTAAGCGCATCACAAAAGTGAGCGGGCGCGGGTGTACGGGATCTGAATTTCATGTTCTTATATGGATGATATCACACAGAGAGCGTGCGTGGGAGCTGCGCGGATGCGCGCGCATGTCCTGCGCTGGTCAGGCGCGGATCGGGTGAAGCGCGGGTGACGCGTGGGACCCTCTCTGTTTGTGGTAGCGGGCGACATCCACGCGCACCCGCGCAGCTCCCGCGCCCGTCTCGCACACTACTTAAACACGACCTGCGCCTGCAATCTATGTGTGATGCGCTTTAGTGTCGCTGAGATGAGATTACTGCTGGATATTAAACGTTTTTCAGTTGTTTTTCTAGTTACGGGAATCAGCCTGGTTTCAATCAACTAATCCAATGGCTTTAAATTAGACTAGAGTTATGATGATAATGCAAAGGAATCTATGTTAGTGTTCCATCGATTCTGTATAGTACGGCATGACTAGATATACCCTCCGTCAAAATATCATTATATCAATCTCCGATCCCGCAAAAATCGGTCCGATATTCTAAGGACTTTCCTAAACTAAAACATACACAATTTAAAACACTTTAACCGTCAAACACAGATCCTAAAAACCAGTTTCAACTTCAGGGTTCGCCTGCCAACGTATAAGAGTACCTGACGATTCTGAAACACTTTACCGTTATATGCGACGATATTTGGCGACGATCTCAAATGCAGTGGCATCTCTTGCCAAACCGACACTCGGTTATTTACTTAACGGAGCACTGAATAGTAGCTTAATCTTTGAGAGTCGAATTGCGATTGGTTTTTGTTTATCTGGGAACTACAAATGACAAAAATGTACTCTATATTATTTGTTAGAAACCATCCCCGTTAGATGTTATTTGCTAGTCTGTTATTTTTGGACTAAAATCAGAACTGGAAAACACTTATAATGTTTGTCTATACAGACATTCTTCAGCTGCGACAAAGACGGATTAGTACAAAAACATTAAATAAAAAAAAAACTAGCTTTAAGAGAAACGAAAAGAAGAAAATAAGGATTATCTTCGAGTATCAACCAATGCCGTATGCAAAACGAAACACTATAAAAATACCTCTGTACTAGCTTCTCTGGTCGTTTGGTTATATTTGTCAAATTGTTTGTCAAATAATAGCCAATATTTTCCAAAAACGTTTGTTTACACAACTCACTGACATAGCGAACAACTTTATAAACATAGTTCACGCATTAACATACATATTAAATTCAGCGATATATCCGTATATTTGGCAGATGCTTAAGATATGTTAATTAAAACATATTTATCAACTGCTATCTATTCGGGCGGAGTATTATCTGCATTGAGCTATGACGAACCGATGTAATGCCTCCATGAAATATATGTTTATAGTACCAACATAAGTACCCACTGTAAGATATTATCATTAGGTGATTTAATACTAAATCAAGAGCGTTGTCTTTACATATATATATATAGGGTGACCGATACTTAAACACATGATTGTACTCATGATAACACAGAACTTTCCCAAAGTTTTTTTTTTATTCTCAATCACTTTTATCACAATAACACAACAGCCGTATGAAATTCGCGCGCACGTTTGCCTGTGACCTATCAGCTGTTAGCCGCGTGACGCCGTTCTGTCTCATTACTATTTACACAGTGGGTAGACAGATCATCCACACTGCTCGCAACCCCGAATTTCATATGGCTGTTGTCGTCGTCGATCTCCACGAAGGACCAAGTATTTTTAACATAAGAACTAATCAGTGATTTCTCAGTAGCAGACTGGGTTGCCCTTGCCTTGCCATTACATGCTTCTCATATCATATTTAGCTGCCTATCCCGTTTTGGAATAATTAAGCGTTATGTAATGATTGAGTACAGCCTTGATTGACCTGTTCATTCGGTCAAAGAACTCAAACTATGGTCATTACACAGGTGATTGCGTATTGTGTATCGTTAGTGGGTTCCCCTGGGTATTGCAGGTTCCACCAGAATTCTAAGAAGTCGCATATTAACCTGATTGGACGTAGTGGAGCAGGAAATGGATACTAAATAGAGGATGGCATGTATATGTTGGAGGTATAACTTTAGCACCTACTGCATTCGAAATAAAATCTTAATCAGCCTAGCCTTTTCCCAAACTATCTTGGGGTCGGCTTCCAGTCTTACCGGATGCAGCTGAGTACCAGTATTTTACATGAAGCGACTGCCTATCTGACCTCGACATCCCAGTATCTAGGTAATACGATACCCCTAGGTAAGACTGGATGACAGACTTTTGACTACTTGTAACGACTGTCAAAGGTCTACAAATGACAGCCGGGACCAACGGCTTAATGTGTTTTCCGAGGTACAGAAGAAACTCGGTATACTTATAATTATGGTCACCCATCCACTGACCAACCTCTCGGTGAGCACGGCTTAGCATTAAAGATCGACCCGTACGGCTGTTATTATTTAGCCACGAGCTCCTCACTCGAAATAAAATCATAGACAGCAAATAAAACAACAGCGATGATAGAAAAGACATAAATGATTTGATTGACATTAGTTACCCAAAAGTTTATGCTAATACTGTTAAAAGTCGTATTAGGAATATGTTACGAAGCGATTCTCACTGGTACACTAGGTAACTCAGTTCCGTATAAAAATACTCTATTCGTCCTTCTTCCAACAACATTTAAAACTCAAAAAGCTCTTTTATTCTTTTTTTTAAGGTTCCGTACCCAAAGGGTCAAACGGGACCCTATTACTGAGACTTCGCTGTCCGTCCGTCTGTCACCAGGCTGTATCTCATGAACCGTGATTGTTAGCCAGTTGAAATTTCTACAGATTATGTATTTCTGTTGATGCTATAACAACAAATACTAAAAACAGAATAAAATAAATATTTAAGGGGGCGCTCCCATGCAAAAAAGTGATTTTTGTGCTCGTTTTTATAAATAATGGTACGGGACCCTTCGTGCGCGAGTCCGACTCGCACTAGGCAGGTTTTTTAATGTTTACATGCTCTCGGTACTTACTACTCAATATCAATAACCACGTTCCCAACTCGCGCTTATGACCACCTCAGTTAAACGATCAGTGTTCCCCCATAATTTCCAACTAAAATAACTCCCAAAACTTATTCGGTTCACTTTGAATATATTTAAAAAAAAACCGCGCATAGACATGCCAAGTTCTGGCAAAGGCACTCGGGACAGGTGCGCAGACCTCCGCAAATCGTTAAGCTGTACTGTTCCAAATAATAAGTAGTTCCACCGTTTGAGTTGCGGGTAACGTCGCCAGCAATTCTACTGAAAGACCGAATGAAGATAAACGGTGGACTCGGCTCTATAACGAGCCAAAGTCGACTGTTTTCAATTTTAGCTCATACAAGCTTCACGTTCAAATTCTGAGAAAAATTTCTATATTACGACACTCGTGGGTCCGGTGAGATTTATACTGTATGGCTGTTGTGTGTTTTCCAATTTTTATAATGGACGTCTACGAGAAAAACGTAAAATGTAAAAGAAACGTTTTGAGTAAAATATTCTTCATTGCAGTCAATAAAAAAGCAAAACTTGAAATTGATGAGGGTACAAACACAAAAATATTTTAACAATGGCTAAAATATGTTTTAAAGCTACTACGTTTTTATTAAATGATACTTAAAATTATTGAATAACATAGCAATGATGGCTAACAAAAGCCCCAAACATTCATGTTCATATTTTTAATACCCATTTCGCAATATAAGTAATATCTAAAAGTGTTTGCCAACATCAATATTATTTACTTACCAATAATGTAGACGATGTTATTGGGCAAAGGAAAACAAAGCGGAGGGAGCTTTTTTTTTAAACAGCTCTCTGATATGCCTCTAGAGGGCGCACTCACCTACTAACATTACGCATCTTGAATCGCACATAAATTATCAATCATTTCGTATTTTCTACGTAATTTTTATTTTGGGTTTGGGTTGCTATTTGTTTTGAAAAAATTCTTGTTGAAAAAGTTGCATTAGTTGTTTGTTTATGGCAAATGTTTTCCACGTCTGTCACGATTTGATTTCCGAACTTTAAGGGTTTGTTGTCTTTGACAGTAAATCTACCGTTGGTTTATGTTGTCATTGTTGGGGAAAAAAATATGAGCCACAATCATGCAATACTTAATTATTATGAAGGAGATAGAACAGTGGGTTTCAGCGGTATTATATTTGTCGTTTAACACACTGTGTAACTAGGGCTGAATCAATATTTTCTGGGTTATTATTATTCTAAAAAAATTATAGAATACCAATTTAGGCCGCAGTCAAAAAAACATCCCCGTTCCAATTTTTTTTTAAATCTTTTGCCTATCGTCAATGCAATTTAAACCATCCAAAGGTTATCAAAAATATTTATCACAAAATCTTGACAACCAATTTTGTGCGCAGCCATACGCGAAATTAAATGGGGGTCTTAAATTATTGCTTCGTAATAATCGTATTTTGGATTGGTTCACGAAAGAAAGCAAACTGTTTCTAAATGCTACAGGGAAGAATCAGGCTACAACCCAAAAGTTATCATATTAAAAAAAAACTTTTAGACAGTCCAGACGTCAAATTACCTCAAATTTTTCCATAAGAATATAATATAAGAAACCAGAACAAATATTCAAAAAAACGCAAAAATATAACTCTTAATCTACGTTACAGCATACTACAGCAGCATACTACACTATCGGTTTTATACGATTCTGATAATTTGAAACAATTGATACTTACTAGTATATTGAAACAGGTCATGTGTATAAAAAATACGAATATTGTGATGCACTATTAATAACATTTTCCGTTCAAACTAAAAGCCTTTTATCCACTCAGAATCCACAGATAAAAATCATTTTTCGATGATCAATGCTATTAAACTAACAATACACGCGTGTGCACAAAATCGCAAGTAGGTCACAAGTCAGCCTCATTTGAACGAAAATCTCGAAACCGAGTCCTGAAAACTTTCGGCCGACTTCAAGTTTCGGCTTTCGGGGTTCTTAAAATCACGCCAAGTCCGTCCCATACCAAAGGACCCCGAGTTTGGACGGGCAACGGCCCAATCTGGGGGATTAATGAACTGTAAAAGATCTTGGCGAATTGAGTAATTTCCCTTCGACTTCCCACTTTAGCTCCATTTTTTAAATGAGAAATGATAATGTCATTGATTCAGAGAGCGAAAAGAAGACCGATAATGTATAAAGGGCTTTTTCGGGAGCGGTTACTGATCAAGGAAAATGGTTAATAATGAAAATATTGCTAGTACAACGCCGCCGATCATTTTCTTTGGATCTGAAGTGGGGTGGATATAATGGATTCAGGCTGTTTATTTTTGGGAAGCGATGTTGAAATTGAGATGTTTATTCGTGAAGAATCACATTTTGGAAAAACATAAAAAAAAAAAAAAAAATTATGTCGACTATTTAGGTATGAATTCATGACTTGTGTCGAATTAAGCCCACCACCATAAAATGTATAAGAGGCAGCTTGGATTTTTGTTATGATTATTTCTGTTACGTTAAGTTACAACTTACTACACGTCTGTTGCTATACTTCCTTTTCAGTACGTGCTCTTTCGGTATTTTAAAAATACCATTTTCTTGATTACGCTAAAAACTAAAACAAATCCTTATATTTGCAGAAGAAATGTATCACAGTCGGAACTTGAAGCTACTGAAATTTTTAGCACTACTTATTCAGGGGTAGCAAACATGTCCAAAATGTTTATTTAGGACTGCTTCGGGGCGGGTAGTTCGACAAATAGGGTGTTGTAGTGCTACAACACTACTGTAGTGATACTTAGTATTTGTTACAAGAGACTTACGTCAGTTATTATCGCTCGTGATAACATGTGACAAAGAGTTGTCTTTTGTTATATTCCTTTAAGAAGTCGTGTTTTTTTATTGTGACACTGTAAGCTGTTATACAAAGAAGACAGATGCTTTGGAAATGTGGTGCTGGGGAAGAATGTTTGGCATGTCATAGAACCAATTCTGAACAAATGTTTCTATATAAAGCGAACTCGGCGTCAGACCGCGTCTGTCTTCCATCGTTCAAAGTCGCATTTTCACTTTCTTCGGACAATTTGCGAGAGGACACTCTGTGGAGTATCTTGTAGGACAACAGCTCGCGGCAGATCACCTATTTGCTAGTTGGACCAAATCAAATCTGCATTGAACGGTGTCTTACACGAACGTAATAAGAAGGCAGCAGTGCGAGAGGAATGACGTCGGATTGTAAAGAGAGCCAGCACCTTTGAAGTGACGACCGCGACCTTTTTGTGAAAACGACTAAGAAGAAGAAGCTGTTTCGATCTGGCGCTTTCTCAAAACTTTATTTCTGAGCTCAATATTCTTACTGAAATTGGATTATTACAAACAATATGTTAGTTATATGCAACTTGGGACCATTGACAAAGTAGCTTTCTAACGTTAGCGATGATAGAATACTCAAGATTGTAAGGGACCGACTAAAGCTAAGCGAACAGCTTCATGTTAATCATGTTGAAAATTGTATCAGAACGTGTTGGCAGAGATTTTTACTTGTCTACGAGTATAACCTCCGGACTAGTATATTTAGTTATGCAATAAAACTTAACTATCTAGGATTTAGTTCTAAAATTTAGTTAAAGGTTTCCTCACGATGTTTCCTTCATCGTTTTTGAGGGCAGCGGTGATGAAATAAATTAAATGCGCGTGCCTAGGTTCGAACCTACGGTTTACTGTTCGTAAGTCGGGGCTGCCTCCACTGGGCTACCGCAGTTTTCAAGGGAAGAGATAAAAAAAGAAATATGTAAAACTTCCCCACGATTACATCCAAACAACCACATTCTTACATCCAAATCATCAAGTCAAACATCAAACATTGATGATAATATAATACACGTAATATTATCGTAAAAATTACGATTCAACTTATCGGGATGGGGCCATGAGGCGTGATAACTGGGGGCAGCACGCAACTGTGAACAACGAAATACACGCGAGCGAGTTGCTTTCCAACTACAGCGTGTTGTATGACACAGTGCTTATGCGACGTCGAATATTTGGAAAAGGGTAAAGGCAGTTTGTCATTTGTTCTAAATGACTCCACCATCATCATCATCACATCATCATTTCAGCCGAAAGACGTCCACTGCTGAGCATAGGCCGCCCCCAAGTGTCATCATATTGACCGGTCCCGCTCCCGCGCGACTCGCATCCAGCGGATCCTCGCAACCAGCCGGGTCATCGGCCACCACGGATTCGATTCGGATTCCACCAGCTTAGAACAAAAACATCGGCTCCTTTCCTTTGAGAATTAAGCATTTTTTTTTTGGTTTTCGTTGTATAACAAAGGGTTTAAAAATTACCGCTAAGAAAAACAACTTTTAAACATAATAATTACTTTCGTCAACACGCTAGTTTGCAAAACTTTTTTCGAATTAAAATAGATGGCTAATTTAAATAATAATTGAGTTTTAGTTTTTCTTTTGTATTAATTTCGTGGTTGAGGAATTTTTTTCTGTTCTTTTATCAACTTTTTAGTGGCTTTATTTTTTTCCAAATACTACAAAGTTATTAAACCAAAAGAAAAACAGCTTTTCCATGAAAGAGAACATTGAAGATTATATGGAAATCATAACTAAACCGGTAACAAATTTCATACATAATCATGGAAAATATACCTACAGAATCAACAACTTATACTTGGACAAAGGTAGTTCATAAACTGAAGAGACTTTTAGTAATATCCCTAGTATCCCTACAGTTTAAATAAGCTAGCGAAGTCAAGCACCTACAACGTTTAAATATCTATTTTGCATTCTTCATACCTTTTACTTCAGCTCAAAAAACCATGGAGAAACGCAACATTAGACTATCTAAAAAGAAAATTCCCAGACCACATCAAAGCATAACTTCACTTTTAAACCACAAAAATGGCGTTTAACCAACACCTTTCACATACTATCTCAACCATTTTCAGTTTCGTTGTAAAATAAAAATATATCATTGTAAAAACATCATAGTTCAGTGTTTCTTAGGATTTACACTTACTAGAGCATCGCGTGCCGCTAGCGTATCGACCGACTAACATTCGCTCATTTTCTTTCAAAAAATCGCACGTCTATTGCTAGAATGGTTTGAGGAAAGATTTAAGGAAATTCCTTATGTATTTTCCACGATATTTCTTTGAGTTCGCAGTTAGGGGTGATTTTATTACGTATTATACGCCAATTGTGGGAGTAATTGGGTCCAAATACATTGACGTGCAGAAAAGTTAGGTCACCCTTAAAATATGATCCTACAACTTATTTACATGACACAAAAACATAGAGCATTGCTGTGTGGGTAATTTTTAGGGTTCTGTACCCAAAGGGTCAAACGGGACCCTATTACTGAGACTTGGCTGTACGTCCGTCCGTCTGTCACCAGGCTGTATCTCATGAACCGTTATAGTTAGACAGTTGGAATTTCTACAGATTATGTATTTCTGTTGACGCTATACCAACAAATAATAAGAACAGAAAAAAATAAATATTTAAATATTCCATACAAAAAAATGTTTTTTTTTTTCGCTTTTTTAAATAATGTTACGGAACCCTTCGTGCGCGAGTCCTACTCACAGTTGGCCGGTTTTTATTCACGCCAGTATATTTCATACTATTTACAAAGACATACAATCATGCATGTAGCAACAGTTAACATTTGGTCATGACATCACGTCTGGATTTCCTGAAGGATTACTCTTACCAAAGTCTCATGAAATAGGAGGCGAGCCTATTGCCGTCGACGAAATCCGGACACCAGGTTTCTACTGAGAAATTCGCGATGGAAAATCCTTATAACACCTGGTCCATCATCTCATCATCTGTCTAGCGTTTTCCCAAACTATCTTGGGGTCGGCTTCTAGTCTAACCGGATGCAGCTGAGTTCCAGTATTTTACATGAAGCGACTACCTATCTGACCTCCACAACCCAGTAACTGGGTAGTACGATAACCCTTGGTAATACTGGATGTAAGAGTTTTGGCTTCTGACTACTCGTAACGACTGTCAAAGATCTACAAATGACAGCCGGAACCAACGGCTCAACGTGCTTTCCGAGGCATAAAGGAAACTCGGTATGTGATTATGGTCACCCATCCACGGACCAACCTGGGCAAGCACGGCTTAACCTTAAAGATCAACCCGTGCGGCTGTTATTATTTAGCCATGAGCTCCTTTAATAACACCTCGTCCGTTCTTGTAATATTAATCAATTAGTATAAAGCGAAATTAATCACAAAAATAATGTGTCTTAAAGTTGTATTTCCATTACGGTACGCTTACAAACAGCGTAGTATCGTTAGTGGTAAATGGTATAATTCGATATTAGGATTCAATGAAGTAGAATCGAGATTGTCACCATATATCGGGCACTGTTCCAACACCGGTATTGGGTATTTCCTACGGAACCAAACTCCGCTCCATCTCGAAATAGAACTGATATAACGCAATAACAGAAATGGTGTTAATAACAGCAAACCCACTCGCATGACAGTGAAACTGAAAGTTAATGAAGACCTGTTGTCCAATTATTTATATTAGTAGTCATTTATCTTCTCTAGTTTTCCACAAGGAGAATCAGTATTTTTAACGATTATAACTACACTAGGTGTCCCGCGCAGCTTCGTTTGCGTAACATTTTCCCCGTTTTTCATTGCTGCTCCGGTCCTATTAGTCGTAGCGTGATGATACATAGCCTATAGCCTTCCTCGATAAATGGGATATCTAACACTGAAAGAATTTTTCAAATCGAACCAGTAGTTCCTGAGATTAGCGCGTTCAAGCAAACAAACAAACAAACAAACTCTTCAGCTTTATAATATTATATAAAAAAGTATAATATATATAGTATAGATAAGACTCCTCCAAAACATCACTGAGCACAGACAAAAATCACATATATAATCACATAAAATCGACTAATTTAATTTTTTTACAAACAAGACTATGGCTGTGGCTTCGCCCGGTGTTCGGTAATTGTCCCACGAGATCGTACCTACTGCCGGGATACAAAATATCTAGTGTTAATCCAGGTCATAAACTATATGTGTGCCTTTCATATAAACTCGTTAATTGTAACAAACATCCATATGTATGTTTATACACACATTCAGGCACACACAAAACACATAGGTATCTGTTGTCTTATTTATATGTGCATAGGTATGATGCACATACAAATAAGTGCGCTCCTCACACATTGAGAGCTGCTAAAACTATCATTTAATTTTATTTCCTATTATATTTTTAATTTAAAATTTTATTTTTATTCTGTTTTTTTTTTTACTTCACTTTCATCATTGTTAAGATACCATTAAGGGAATTGCGAGACAGCCCCAACACAAGTACTATTAGAACTTACTGGGCGCTGCCTCAGATTATGTAAGACACAATGTTTGAGAAGAAATAAATATTTTTGTATTTTTTTGTATTCATCCTCCTACATTTTCACATTTATAATAGTGTCTGATATAGTAAGATTCTTTAAGAAATCAGCCCTTTCAATCTAGCAACCCTTTTGCCTGCCTGGCAAAACCGAGGCTAACTAGAAATACCTAGAGATATAATGGTCTATCAGCGTCAATCTACGTCTATGGGTACCGTCGTAAGAAATCTAATGAAGCTAGAAAAAATAATTACATTTCCAAGCGTAGTCGGCCCTCACTAATTGCTGTGGACTTAACAAATCGAAAAAGGTCTACAATTAAAAATCTGATATCATTAGTCAAATTATAATTGTTCTTCACGTTTTAATTGTGAAAATGATATAAAATGACATGATTCCACTTAAAAATAAAAGCGATCTCATTATACGAATAATTGATATCGAGTTCTTGTAATTGGTTCGATTTTTAAATGTTTACTGTTTTGAAATTAGGCTGAAATGAAATGCAAGCGTGGATTTATCATTCATTTTGCGTGCAAAGGTATTGGTATTATAAAAAATATGAAATTGTATGATGCCATTTCTAATATCAGTATCATGGGAAAGGAACCCATAACTGCATGTTAAACAGCCGAGATATTGACCAATTGGCTAACGAGAAGATTATTGATAAGGGTGAAGTTCTTTGTCCATTCTTCTCCATAGAGATCTACGCTTTGGAATGGGCAACTACAGTACTTTCACAGTTATTATGTCTTGAGACTGGGACTGTAGCTTCATTTTTATTGTTGTTCCACCATTCAAAGGTGCCTGTAACTGGCCTATTTGAAATAAATGATTTTGATTTGATTTGATAGGTTTAGAGCTTTGGTTTGACGGAAAATGTGCACTTTCCCAAAATGTAAAATTTAAGCATTAAGACCGCCTATGTACCGCTATTGTACATGAAGTTTAAATAACTAAAATAAATAACAAAATTAAATAAATATGTTCCAATAACAATAGCAAAACAATAACAATATAACATTATAACAATAGGCTCCTGTCACTCTAAACTTTCTTTATCGTGTGGTTAGTGCCCAACACTCGACTAAAACATAACTAGCGAAATGTGGGTCTACTATTGTACCTCTGCCTAACCCTTAGGTAATTACAAGCGTTATGTTACGTTTTATGTTCTAACCTATCGATCTCGAAATATACGCGAGTGTACCTTGCCAACCACAAGTTAAAAACTTAATCAGGTTTAACAAATCGGGAGTCGTTGAGTTTACTCTGTTGTTGGAAATCTAGTTACAGAACGTGGATTCCGATATGTCGAATGTACCAAATCTGGGTTCAACATTGAACACATTTGTTCAAAGTGGGAACACATTTTCTACATTGTTTGTGCGGTGTATTTTTAGCTCAATTTATAAACAAACTGTTTCTTTTGCTTATTCTTAGAATGACTGTGGTGAATTGAATCTTAGTGCATAACAGGCATATTCTAACATCAGAACCCCTCAAATCATCATCATCATCATTTCAGCCAAAACACGTCCACTGCTGGACATAGGCCTCCCCCAAGAAGGGGGGGTTTTGCCATAATCGTCACGCTTGGCAGGCGGATTGGCGATCGCAGTACAGTTGTTACAAAAGCACAGAGAACGCTGCTGCCCATTCTCTGGCAAGTCCCTTAGTCGCCTCTTACGACACCCACGGGAAGATATGGGATGGTGCTATTCTTTACGTCCGACACCATACAGACTCCCCTCAAATACTCAAAGGCATTATTTGCCACTTAGACTCAAGTTGATGAGCTCCTCGAGCCCCATGTCTAGACATCAAACAGAAAATTACTAAATGTCTGATTTTCAACGAATAAAATAGTTGAATTATGGTGATCAAATCCAATACATAATGAGACTGAATAAGAAGTAACGAACACAGTTTTTTCAAATAGCTATTGTAATTTGGACAAATACAACGACCAGTGGTTCACATTGGCCCTGGATCGACACAACTGCAAGTCATGAGGAAAGGCCTTTGCCCAGCAGTGGGATGATGCAAGCTAACAGTGAACAAGTTCGAATAAATAAATAAATAGGTAACAAAAAAAATATCCCTTGTGATAAGAAGGATATATCGATAAAATCACACATGAACGGAACGAGTACGAGAGTATGGAACACAATAAGAAAATCTAACTACCGAGCCACATAACATTAACTCGATAAAAAAGAATCACTTCGAAAATTGGAAATCCAATGAAAAAAACAACATAAATTAAGTAGAAAAGAAAAAAAATAACATTTAAATGCCAAACCTCTTATCCGTTTCGTAAAAATCTGAATAAATTCAAAAAGTCTTCTTTAAAAGGACTCAATACAAAAAACATCCTTTAATACAATTTTATTTTATAAATACGAGATAAAAGCCTAGATCTGTCAATTTCAGATCTCATACTGACGGGAACCGTGCTCCATCCAATCATATTTTTTTGCTTCAAATCGAAGTAATTGATTGCGAATCATATCTGACAGTTACGTATTAGACGGCTTCATTGTAATTTATTGAGCGAAAAGATGAGCTAAAATATAATATTTTTTGAGGTTAAAATGTAATTATTTCACAAAAAAACTCCAACAGTTAAATGTATTTTTAATAATCAATGTATTCGAAGGTTTTTTAACCGTTAGAGATTTTTGAAAAATAAAATATTTTTGATAAGGCTTAATAAATACTCTCGCTTCAAAACATTTGAAACCGTTCCGATTTAAGCCAACTACTCAAACTATACACTCAATTCGACATACTGTTACATACAAAATCCCTTTGGTCCAAAAGTTGATCACTCTGAAAAAAAAGATCTACCACTGTGCGCATTCCAATTCGAAAACACATACACAACACATTGAAAAAAATAAATAAAGAAATTACATGTATGTACACGTTTCACTACACTATGACAAAACGCTCGCGGCTACGGCGTAGCGGTTGCTACGCGAGCGGTCTACGCGACGAGCGTCGTAGCACTGCCGGGGCGGCGGCGGCGGTCACGATACCGCGACGGTCCGCGACG
Source organism: Cerastis rubricosa (assembly GCA_949152445.1). Lineage (NCBI taxonomy): Eukaryota > Metazoa > Arthropoda > Insecta > Lepidoptera > Noctuidae > Cerastis > Cerastis rubricosa. The sequence goes on along the minus strand of OX424542.1, from coordinate 5,502,604 downwards.
CTACGCTGTATCAATTAACTGCTTTGTTGCCTCGCCTCACAAAGAGCTCGATTTTGTATGTTCGAATTTGGAATGTTTTTTTTAGAGCAATAAGGGTGTCGAATTTGATTTTTGTGTTGGAATTAGAGTAACCGGTACTGTAATCGCAAAACATTCAAAAAGGAAATGCAGTTATCTGTGGCTCTGAAATCTATTTAAATTGTAATTTTATGTAAACACAACAACATACGAATAGAAACAATATACGTAAAGAAACAATAAACGTATTGTTTCTATACGTATATTATTAATGTTATACTTTAAAAAAATCTACAATATTCGTATTTTCATAACTACTTCAGTTAAATGAAATTGCTATAACTCTCTTCTTTTTGCTTTTATATAACTCTTATCAATAGCTGAAAATCAGTCCATCTATTTACGAAAATATTTATTTTTGTATCAGTCTACGACTGCGCTCTGACCGACCGACAAATATTTCTGTAAATAAGAAGAGGCTATTTTTTGTTGCACTTTTTTTAGATTAAGTCTAAACCTGTCTAAAGTGAAGTCTAACTAAGTTAAGCCGCCTGCTTTTGACTTAAACGAACTAAAATTAAATGGAAGTAAATCCTGATGTTATGACTACTGCATTTTAATTATAACCGCGAGATCGGCAACATTTGTTTAAGTGTGGCCGGTTAAAAAAAATAAAAATTATTACAAGATTTAGATTCACTGACAGATACCGCTCAGTCTAAACCGCTTCAGCACAAGGCTTGATATTTTGATAAATAAAAAACGATGTTTGAAAATTCAACTCCTAAGGTGTCAAATACAGCTAGACACAATGACTTTCTGCGAAAATGACGACAGGAAAAGTCAAAATTTTCAATGCCGTCCGGACCTCCCATAGGATTTTTCAAATCCGTTGTAGAAATACCAAACACTCTAATACTGATGGTTCCTTGTTTTGCCTTTCTGTTTTCCTTCGATTAATAAACGGTCGAGTGTGGCTCTTGAAATGCTTAATTGATAATTGATATCAAACGGGCCTCGATACTGTAAATATTTGTAAAGACACGTTTAGTATGAAGGAGTTTCCTTATTCTGTAGAATTGTGGTTGAATTTGAATGTTTGTTAATATAAAAATTAAACTACAAATTTTGCAGATTAAAACACCTTTCAAACGAAACCAATTATATTAAAAAAAATCGGTCCATCCGTTTAGGAGCTACGCTGCCACAGACAGACACACAGATACACACACGTCAAACTTATAACACCCCTCTTTTTTGGTCGGGGGTTAATAAATAGCCCATCACCATGACACCGAACCTTTAACGGGTATTAAAGTAATGTTAAATTAGTCGTAAAATAAGTCGCTTCTTAGCCAATTCTCTCCAAATAGGCGTCGCGAAAGTGTCCTCCAGGAAGTCACAGTAAGGTCACTTGCGGTCCAAAAAAAAACAAAATAAACACTTTCAAAGTATCCCGGAGTTGACAAACAAAGAAAATCTTTTGTGAAGAAAGAAAAGAAACAATCACAGATTGTTAACACGGCTCAGGAAAGAAAGGAAAGATAGAAGGGCGCTTAATGTGTCCGAAATGAAATATCTCTTGTTGACAAGTTGAGAGTACAAGAGAGAGGCGATGCTTTAGTTGAGTGATCAGTTATAGCGCAAATAGAATGAATATGTGACGATACTTGATTGAAATCAACAAAAAGACGTTATGCATGATTTCAGTAATAATTTTAACATCACAATATGGGCACTGCTTATTATTTTTTACTTTTTTTAATAGGGAAATGTGTGTGATGTATGATTTTCCTGACTCGACGATATCTCTTAGATATTACTCATATAGACATTCGTACACACAACATATCTAATGAATTACATAGATGTAGCAGATATAAAAAGAAAGAAGTTATTATGATGTCAGAAATTAATTATAGTCTGATCAATTTCCAACAGAATAAACAATAATATTTAAGTGGATCAAAGTAGACCACTGCTAACAAGATTTCAAGCACCAAAATAAGAAGTTATTTAATATAAGTACCTAGGTATATTTCCATTCTATTAAATATTTTTGTTCGGTGGCTTATGAACTTTTTAAATTCGGCGGTGGGAGTACTTAAAACGAATTATAAAAGTAACAGTCGGCGAAACTTTTGGAGGTTAAATCTTTACTCATTAAAACGTCTTAGTGTATTTTAGAAAGGTTTTAATATCAAGTATCATAATTTCTAACTGCTTAAAATTAGTCTGCTGCAGGACAGAGTTATTATAGCATTGTATTTTTTTATTACAGGGTTAGGTTAGGTTAGACTTTAGATTATAAATGATTACAATTAAATAAAAATTTAAAGACATTTTAGATTATAAATGATTACAATTATTTATCACAATACAGTGACAACTGGCTCAAACAAGGTTTTCACCTGTGACTTGGGAGACAGTGTTTCTACATTAAAAAACATTATTATGTCATAATTAGTTCATAGACTAAATTATTTATAACAAAATGTATTCATCCTATTAAAACTAAAAAAAAAAAACAAAAATAGTCATAAACCATAAACGAAAAGACGGCCTATTAACTCCTCAAAAAGAAACCATCGATACATCAAACACTAAACCGATTTTCCGCGAGTTCGATTTAAAACAATATTGTATATATTAATTATTTACAAAAAGAGGGAATCCTTCCAGACATTTCCCGGTTTTTCGGTCACGGCTTTCCTGAAAGCAGCTTTACAAAAACAGATATGGGGTAAAAAGACAAATAGGGACGGGCAGTGAACCGGGATTTTTCTCTCTCGGAAAATCCAACTGAATATTAAAACCCTCGTTTCGTTTTCATTGTCTCTCATTATTATTAGGATGTATATTAAATTAACAAAGAACGATGGCAGTAAACTGACGGAAACGCTTTGGAAAAGTGAACATTTTAAGTCTAGTTTAGAATTTTAATATTGAGAATTTATTGGTTGATTTTGGAGAAGAGCTTTTACGGCATAAATGAATGGTGATAATATTGTGCCTAGTTTTTATTTATTTCTACCCATGTTAACATTGGTTGCATGTTTCTTAAATTATACGACTGGATCCAAGTCACGGTCAACCTGTATGTCAAATTTCATTAAAATCCTTATAGCCTCGTACAGGCGCAATTTAGCCTAATTTGTCTTTTTTGCCCTCCTAGTTTTCATTTGTGCTGTTCTTTTTTTAAGGTTTTATTGTTTGTCCTGTGTGATTCCAATAAATGTTATTCATTCTTTCTTTTTAAATCCGTTCAGCCATTAAGGCGTAAAAAGATATCGAGCAGACAAACAAAGTTATTTTCAAATTCGGACTATTAGAATGGATTAGTTTGGATTAAGCACATAAAGGGGAGACCTATCCCTGGCAGTTCTGTTCTGTATGGTGCCGGACGTAAAGAATAACACCATCCCAAATTTTCCCGTGGGTGTCGTAAGAGGCGACTGAGGGATTTGCCGGAGAGTGGGCAGCAGCGTTCTCTGTGCTTTTGTAACAGCCGTACTGCGATCGCCAATCCGCCTGCCAAGCGTGGCGATTGTGGCAAAACCCCCCAAAATGTCAATTTGGCGTCACTTGGGGGAGGCCTATGTCCAGCAGTGGATGATTGCGGGCTGATATGATGATGAAGCACAAAAAAGACAACCCATTAACTTAAGACAATACCTTACTCATCTACACAAATAAAGCTTCAGCTATTTTCAGCCAAAACTCCCAACTAAAGCGCCAAGTATGAATTACTTCTTAAAGCTAGTGGGATGTAAGTAATACGTTTACGATGTACTTATGTCTAAAATTAAGTCTTCTTCATCTCCCCAGAGAAGCCTGGCTTAGCGCCAACCGCAACATTCATGTTAAATACATATTCTTTTTTTGTTGGCAACACTGTTTACGTGGCAGTCAGTGAATCGTAGTAACTAATGTTAAAATATTATAATAGGTCATTTGTAATAAAAAATACTCCAGCTTCCTAACTAAGGCAAACTGCCGCGTGAAGACGCATTCGTGGCGTTCATATGTCACTCATTTGCTCGAAAAGGCATCTTTTGTAATCGCGACGCAGGTCGGCGAAAAAATTAATTGCGATTGTCGTGTGTTCGCGCAATGATCGTTTTGATTAAGATGCGGCTGAGGGAGGCCTTTTTTCTAGGATACGCGGATGAACGCTAACTTAAATAAATAATTAAAAACCTAGCCAGGATCAGACATTAAGTAAATTCTATTAAAAATTATAACTAAGTAATCAGTAATGGAAACGTAAAAGTATGCTCATACTTTCAACCTTTATCAAATGGCTTCATTTTCTACCACATAATAGGTATCTAACATCAAATACTCGAAAAAATTCTGTAATAATATTTTTAGATACAGGCAACAAAGTATCAGTGTTTTTCGCCGTACTGAAGACTTCCTGTGTACTACACCGCGAAAAATCCTCTAAAACCCAACTCCTGTATAATGAAAGGAAACCATAAAATTACAGTTTGGTTACGCAAAGTTAACTTGAGCCCTTTAAATTTGATATTTTAGCCACAATTAAAACAACACAACTCGAATAACACTGGCATGAAACGAAGGATCGTTTGATACAGGCAAGTCACTTGTACAAAACTTTCTCCAATAAATATTGTCCAAGTAAATTTTGATAGACTTCGGCTTCCTCGAAAAAAAAGTAATTTTGTTATTCGAAGACTTATATTTCTCAGATATTGACTAAAACCTAATATAGTAATAGATCTATTTGAAATCTGAGCTTTTTCAATAGAAAAGATATCATATTTTTTTGTTATCATATAATTTCATCTCTTTGCAAAATTTAGTTTAATTTTCATCTTTGGCCAACCGGGCGGCGGTCCTGATTTGTATAGAAATGCTATAGGGCAAGAATAAAGACATCAATCGCCGCAACTGTTGAGTCAAGAGTTTAAACCGCAAACCGCTTTGAACTTAGTATTGCCCTATTTTAACACCACAAACCTCATTTTAACTTCTTTTCTTGTAATCTGTGCCAATGTCCAATGCTCTCGTTTTAAATCAACGACGATTTTTTTCAAATTCAATTTGAGAATTCTCCATTCTTTTTTTACTTTTATATATTCATTCATTCATTCATTCAAGTCATTCTTAATCTAACATGGCCGACTCCCAAAGATGACGGACTATTTATTTTTCATGCATACCCATTTTATCAAATGAAAGGGTTTGCTGAGAACAATACGAGAAAAAAAGACATCACTCTAAAGCATGTTTTTTAAACTATTTATAATATTTTATTATTGACATAAACTGCATTGTCTGAATTCAAATTATACTTGTTCAGTTTTCAAATGAACTCGAAACTAAACGGTCCACAGAGGCGAAATTACCGAATTTGTAAAGCATATAATATATCACTCCCATTTATAATTAGCTGGACTCGGCGGGGCAATTAATTCGGTACAGGTGTACGCTCATCCCCGCAAGTAGAGGGATGATATAACCGTCTTGATTGACGGCGATGACTTAAAAACTGGTTTGTAACCCTAATTGGTTAACAGAATTGAGGGAAAGAACGATTGATGGCTACGGTATTCACGAAATAACAGTAATATAAACGGAAAATGGAATTACTTCGACAAAATAACTTTACGTTTTAATAATGAGAATAACTTGGTTATATCTCAAAACTGTATCAGGATTTTTGGTAGTCTAAGTTAAAGTTATTTCAAGATATTTTCTCCTCTTAATGTTCAGACTCCACTAAAAGTGTATGAATAGATAAACATAAAAGATAACCAAGAAAATAGCTCGAAGGTTTTTAGGAGGAGCAGTAAAAGTAAAAGTAAAGTAAAAATAAAGTAAATAAACGAAGAACGAAGTAATAAATATTATAATTTTTATCGTTTGATCCGACGTTATACATAAATAATACTGACATCACTAGTGCAATAAAACGTGAAATATAATTAAAAAGTACATGTCAAGTCAATGGTCGTTCCATATCAGCTTTGAATATCTTAATGGCGTGTGCAGTCAAGCCTTGTTTGCTTCGTCCATACAGGCGCACGCTTATTATGAATGCCGTATTATCCGACCAAATGGAATTGTCGTGTCGCCGGAGCCGTCAGCATCGGGTTATCAAGCTACGTAACTCGGACGGTTAATACGTTTCGTGCTTGGAACGTTGCATTATTGAAGGCAATCATGACTGTCGGGCAGGTGTCTGTTTACTTCGATTTGCTGATCAATTATTGCAGTTGGATCTACCGTCCATCTGCTTCGCTGCTAACTTTTCGAAATGCATCGTAGTTTTATTTTTCAAAATGGCTCTCGTTCGATATTTCTCAGTTTTTACGCCTTCCACCTGATTGCGCAGACAGTCCTTGGATACGTTTCGTCTTTTTTATCCGTACGGCTAGACTGTTACCCTCGTAAATGTACTCGGAGTTATAAAAGTATCTCATCAATATATTATGTGTTTATATCGCATTTTATATGTAAATATGAATAACAGATAGCGTATGTGTCTATCAAAGCTGTGAAATTTTGTTGTTTTTGATCATATAATCCATCAAGTAAATGAAGTCCAGGTTTACCAATTTTAGGACATTAATTTATAAAGCAGTATCAAAAAATAACTCTCGAGACCACGTAGGACGTTATACCTGTAATATTGTACGTAAAAAAACTAATCTACCGAGGGTCATAAACCAAAAGATAACGCTTCTCCAAGTTTCAACCGCGAACGATACAGGTCGGAACCTAATTAAGATTTGGACGGAACCCATTCATACACTTATTACAACAGATGGTAATCAGAACTGGAGCAAGTCTTCCTTTTGTCCGGCGAATCCCTAAAAACGGACAATGATGAATGGGCTTATTTATATTTTCTTTGAATCAACCTGTATATTTCGAATAGAGGTGGATACATTTTTTTCTCCGTGCGTTTCGAGGTGGAAGAAAATCAATATGAGACATGAGATTATTTCAACATTATTCCTTCACTACTTAAGCTTGGGCGCAAGATATAGACAAATTACAGCGAAAACATAAAATCTAGTTGTGGTATCAGGTACACGACAGCTTTCGTTTTTAACGCGTGTAGAAACACAAATTAAAACAAACTACATCTTAAAAATATCACTCTACATTTCCGAACCAATTCAAATAAAAAAAAAAACCAAACCAATTAATAGACATCATAAAGTAGGAACTTAGTTCTCGATAGGCAAAGAAATCGATTTCAAAGTTTGACTTTGTTAAAAAAAAAAACTATAATATTGGTTCCATAATGATTCGTAGTTTCAGGACCAACGAGGCGATTGGAGCAAGTCGTGCCATTCGAATAGCCAGCGTTTAATTGAAGATTCAATTCTGAAGGCAAACTTCTTGGTTCCTGCTTGACTGGCTTGTGGTTACGGCACCTCTATAGTATAGAATCGAATCTACATTCAAATAATTGGAGCTAGAATATGCGAACTGATTGAATATTCTTGAGTTTGATAATGAGATGGAATTGTTATGTTCGTGTGGATTTCCGGTGTGTGTTTGAACAGATGTAGGTATGAACGTTGATGAGACATAGAAGGTGGCGTTCTGTAGAGTCTGCCTACTCCCATGGACAAATTAATGAGTTTTACTGAAATTTGACCTCAAAATAGTTTGGGAAAAGGCTAGGCAGATGATTGAAATAAGCTTTTACATTTTAAAGTTAAACCCTCAATCCTTCAGAGGTCTTAGTCAAGTGGACAGCAGTAAGTCGCAACTAAAGCATACAAGTCATTTAGTATTTTTTGTATTTCATATTTAACTTTTAATCTCATTTATTCAATCACCACATTCAACTATTTGCAACAATAAAAGACACGATGAGCAAGCGCCAAACCTGAGACAGTCGCGTCACCATGACAAGCGCTCAAATTGTTTGCTAGATAGCTGATATGGCGTAGTCTGACGAGCTAAGTGCCTCTCATTCACTCACTCACTTAATGGTGCTCAAGTCACAAGCTGGTGTCACTTCTAAATTAGAAAACGTTGTACCTAAATAATACACCTAGAGTAAAAAGATATTTTGACTAGAGATTTGAAGGAATTTACGAAAGGGACATTTTGCGAAAGGGACATTTCGCGAAACGGACATTCTGCGAAAGGGACATTCTGCGTAAGGGACATTCTGCAGAAGGGACATTTTGCGAAAGGGATATTGTGAGAAATGGACATATTGCTACCTGTAGTCCATTTTGAGTAGTGGTCATTTTGCGACAGAGCCGAACTATCAAAGTCTAGTAACAGTCATTCGGTATAAACAAGATGTAAACATACCGTTCACGAAGCAGTCCACCAAGCATTCTGTACATCAAACTAAGAAACGCTACGCAAAAAAAAAGCTGAGAAATGAACTAAAACCAAAAATTATCGCTATGACGACGACAAGTGCGTTTCGGTTTCGTTAAGGGTAATTTTACACCTATTGTATGACCCTGTATCTGGGCTCATAAAATAGTAAGGTTAAGAAAAGGGAGGAAAGGAAAGAGTACTTCCACATATCATCATCTGCCTAGCCTTTTCCCAAACTATCTTGGGGTCGGCTTCCAGTCTAACCGTATGCAGCTGAGTACCAGTATTTGACATGAAGCGACTGCCTATCTGACCTCCACAACCCAGCGACGACTGCCATCGCCTTGCTGCTCGTAGCCTATTGCTATCAACCGGGCACAAATCGAATCCGATTTTTTTTTCTCACTTTTACAGGCATCGTGTGGAATTTTTTCTTGTTTTTTTTCCAAGGAGGTAATTTCTTTCATTTACCCAAGTTCTGTATCTGGGATCATAAAATAGTAAGATTGATGAAAGAGTACTTCCGCAAATATGCTAAGACAACTCAAGATTAACTAATCAAGACTTGTTAACTAAAAGGATTGATTAATAATGATGTAAAGGTTTTTTCCTTCAGGCAAATTCTAATTTTACTATTTCTTTTTACTGAGAACTCAGAATAAGATCGGTTGACCTAAAAAATGTAACACATTTAGGCCATTGGTGATTACAGTTATTTCTGGTACAAGTAGCGCCAGAAATAACTTTAACTAGCATTGAACGGATACATACACATTGCATACATCTAAAATATTAGTCCATTACTGATAATTTAAAATTACTAGAGAGGCGATATTTTTAAAGTTTATTAGCGCAAATAAGTGATTTTTGCTGCAAGTGGGCCTTAACAGTTTTCAGAAAACATATAACTCCACAACAACAGTGAAGAGACATCACGGTATTTGTAAAAACATGTTCCCTGACGGTTGATACGCAATAATCTGACGAACTAAGTGCCCACTCGGTTCCTAATGGCTCGATTTACTGTATTGTTGTACGAATCTTTGTGACTCCATATAAGTACTACTTAAGTAAGAGAGTGATGCTATGCGAGTTCTTTTGTAAGGGACGATTAATAAAACCAGTGCCAGCTTGATATGTTTTCGCTTCACATCTTGAAATATTTTGTTCTTAAATTGGGTAAAGTTGTCCTATGAATTAAAAACTTCCTACAGCAGCTTAAATAGTAAATTTTATTTAAATGACACGAATATGAAAACCAAAGACCAAAGAAACGATGGATGGACTCTGAAGGATGGTATGGCAAGAAAGGAGTTGTTTGATGAGATGAGATGATGATGATAGTATGATGAAGAAGAAGACATAAATCTAATAAAAATCTATCATCTAATCTATTAATGATTTATCTATCTATCTATATGCGGCGACGACTCCAATTAAATTGGGATAAGGGTAGTAGAACTATGAATATGAAAAATCTTACGTGAAAGCTTTAGTAATTTAATCATTTAATGAATGTGGGAGTAACTTTTTTACAGTAGGTACCTAAAATACATAAACTTGATACCTGCGGAACGTTTAAGAGTGACGTGTTACCAACGCCCAAATGTTTGAAAACAACCCCACTCAACCTTATGGTTTCACAAGTGGGCTCAGTTACATGCTCCACGCTTTCTACTGTCAAAATACCGCTTTAAAGCTAGCAAATTGATCCTCCTTTATTAAATGACACACACCAACTATTCCACTTCACTTAGTAACGAGGAAAACTACTTTTTGTAGTCTTCGATTACACCTGAGAGCTTTCTAGCACATTCTATTGAATATGAAGATTCAATTGTTTATCGCACCTTGGGTTCCCGGTCGAATGCCGTGACGAACTCGATTTGCATAGGAAACTGAGCTTAAACATTGGTTGGCATACGCCCCCTGCTAAATTATGTTTTCCTGGTACAGACAAAGACGTATGCATTCGTTGCGGTGGGGTTGAGGCAAATCATTTTCTTGTTTCTATTGTGTTGTGTGTATTGGTTTTCGTGCATAAGTATCTTTGTTATGTGTATGCTGAAAATTACTGTAAGATTGCGATTTTATCTAAGATTTTTATATTAGTTTTTACGATTTGTCTTGCCTTGAGACACTTGTTCTGGAGATGATTTGTTCATAACACTTAACTTTGGGTGCCAACCGAATACTTTATTTACATCTTCGCAGATATATATGCAGATGCACATGTATTCTAATACGTAAAATATTAAATAAGAAAATCCATTCCAATATAAGATTTGTAACAAAACAACAAACACGAAAAATTAACTTAAGGCGTGCTAGTTACTTAGTGACCCGCCCTCCTAGAACTAACTATGGAAGAACAAATTTGGAGTTTGAGGGTGTTACAATTTATAATAAATTACCATCAGCAATAAAAGGGGAACAAAGTTATGCCCGGTTCAAAAAGTTACTAAAAGCCCACAAAATTAATTCATACAAACAAGTTTAAAAAAAAAATAGAAAAAAAAAAAAAAAAATACTTACTCAAAATATATTATAAATCATGTATGTACCAAAAAAAATATATATAAGACAATAAACTTAAAACAAAATGGTAACAAACCTGCTCATTACAGACTATGCCCTCAATGCCACATCTAGTAAAAATCAACCTACATCCATGTTGTGTTTTGTTAAATATGTATAAGATCGAGTTAAGTTATTTTTTATCTGTGTACCCACATAATCTGTGCGCTCGAATTATAAATCTTAATTTTAGTATGTTTCTCAGTAAGTGAATTAGCTATGTAATTCTTATGAGAAATAAAGTTGTTCTTAAACCTTATGCATCTTTACCTTGTGCCTGTTGGAAATGGAAAGGAAAACCATGTATTCAAACTGAATAAAGCAATATATGGACTTAAGCAGGCGTCAAAAGCCTGGTATGATAAGATTGATAGTGCTCTGACAGACCTCCAGTTCAGAAAAACACTCAGTGAGCCTTGTGTTTACATAAAATCAGGAACCACTGGTGATCTCACCATATTGGCTCTATATGTCGATGATATCCTAATTTTCAGCAAGAACACACTGGAGAAGAAAAAACTGAAGGAGGATCTAATGAGAAAGTTTGAAATGAAAGACTTTGGACTAGCTACTCATATTTTGGGAATGCGATTAAATCAAGAACGAAATAAAATTACTCTTGATCAGAAACTCTACATACAGAAAGTATTAGAGGTCTTTCGTATGACTGATTGTAAGCCTGTGAATACACCTTTAGAGTGTGGGATAAAACTTGAAAAAGGCGAGCAAACTGACTTGGATTCTAAGTATAGAAGTCTTATTGGATGTATTATGTACATAGCAGTTTGTACCCGGCCTGATATTGCACATGCAGCAAGCTTATTGAGCCAGTTTAACAATTGTTACTCAGATACGCATTGGAAAGCGGCTAAGCGAGTATTGCGATATTTAAAAGGTACTATAGATTATAAAATAGTATATGAAAAATCGTCATTATCTCTCACAGGATTTGTAGATGCTGATTGGGCATCTGATCAGCTAGACCGGCGATCTTACACTGGTTATGTGTTCAAAATAGGTAACTCTGCTGTGTCGTGGGAGAGCCGTAAGCAAAGAACAGTGGCTCTATCGAGCACAGAAGCAGAGTACATGGCATTGTGCGAAGGAGCAAAAGAAGCTAAATTTATTAGAAGTTTCCTTTATGAATGTTTGGGTAAATACTCATCAGTGACTTTGTATAATGATAGTCAATCAGCGCAGAAGATTTGTAATACTCAAATGAATCACAACCGCAGTAAACACATAGATATTAGACATCACTATGTAAGGCAAGTTGTGAAAGATAAAATTGTTAAATTAGAATATTTGCCAACTGAACACATGCCTGCTGATGTTTTAACCAAATGTTTAAGTAAAGATAAGCATTGTAATTGTGTTTCCCATCTTGGTTTAAAGATTGTTTAGTTTAAGGGCAGGTGTTGGAAATAGAAATGTATAAACCAAACAATATAAGAAGTGTAATTTAGTATTATATAGTTCCATGCTATTTATGAGTACATATGTTGCGTACTTACTTGGTTTCCATACTACTTGACTTTTCTATAAAACTGTTGTGTTCGCTAACTAAATATATCCACATTTAATATTACAATCCGTCGTTGTTTCTATCAAAACCTATCAGGTTATGGGCCCAGAAAACGCAATAAATAAGAGTGCGTAAATATTATACATGTTTTACAAGATTAATTTGATTGTGACGTAATTTTATTCGAGATGTCGAATGACAACGTGCAGCCGGCGACATCGTCATCTTCAGGTACGAGTTCCGGCTTATCAGTTAATTTTGAGAAACTCAGTGGTATTTCAAATTACGGAAACTGGAAATTTTTGATGCGAATGTACCTAATACATGAAGATTTATGGGACTGCATCGAGGAGTCGGCGCAGGGTGTTCCCAGGGTCAATGATGCTCGCAAGCAACTACGAGCACTTGCAAAAATATGTTTGATGGTGCAGCCGTCGTCTTTTTCTCATGTGCGTAATGCAACCACCGGGTTTGAAGCATGGAATAACTTAAAAACGGCGTACGAAGACCGAGGGCTCTGTAGACGTCTTGGACTTTTACGCACATTATTTGGATTGAAATTGGAACAATTTAGTGATATGGAAGCGTATCTCTTGAAGATCACAGACTTGGATCAGCAATTACGAGACATAAACGCTCCATTAGACGACGATTTTTTGTCGGTATTAATGTTAAGCGGTTTACCACCAGATTACGATCCGCTCATTATGGCATTAGAAAATTCTAACATAAAATTGTGCAGCGAAACAGTGAAAAGTAAGTTATTACAAGAAAATTTACGCCGAGACTTTGACAAGTGTGAAGAAAATGCAATGCTCACAAACCGGCCTACAAAATATGTACAAAAACACTCGACGAAGGTTAAGTGTTTCTTATGTAAAAAACCGAATCACTATGCAAAGAATTGTCCAAATAGGACAAATAAAAGTGATAATCGGAGTCAAAAATGTGAAAAGGCGTGGAACGGGTCATTATTGACAGCATTAGCTGTAAATATCAACTCGGATTCTTGGTATGTCGACTCCGGCGCGACCTGTCACATGACGAACAACAAAAATATATTACAAAATTATGTTGTGGAGGCTCCGCGGTTGGTGACAGTAGCCAACGACCATATTAAGATGCGTAGTGAGGGCCATGGTGAAGTGGAATTGTTGTTGAAAGGGCACACTCAAACTACGAAACTAACTGAGGTTATTTACGTGCCGGGACTGACAACAAACCTTGTTTCCGTTGGAAAAATGGCTTCAAAGGGACTTGAGGTGCATTTTGACACACTGAAGTGTAACATTTATTTTGGCAAAAGTATTGTTGCCAGTGCTACGAAGGTCAATGGAGTCTACGAATTGGACATAGCGAGTGTACAATCAACCAATAAACGGGTGCTGGCTGCGGCTTGTCAATCAGCGGTTTTGGTTGAGCCAGAGGTACAGCTTATGAACAATGAACAAACAGAAGCTGTAAATTTGTGTGAGGCAAATCCTTCACAGGACATATGGCATCGCAGACTCGGACACTTGAACAGGCGAAGCATGTATTTACTGAAGCAAGGTATGGCTAGTGGAATTCATTACACTGACAGTAAATATTATCCCTGTGTAGCTTGTATTGAGGGAAAGTACAGTAAATTACCATTCCCAAAGAAATCTTTTACTAGAGCCACAGAAAAATTAGGTCTCATACATTCAGACCTGTGTGGACCTATGTCAGTCTCCTCGTTTAGTGGTGCTAGATATTTATTAACTTTTATAGATGATTTTACAAGGATGACTTTTGGTTACTTTATTAAAACCAAAGATGAAGTATTGCCTGTATTTAAGATTTTCAAGAAATTGGTGGAAAATCAGACTAACTTAAAAATAAAAATGCTGAGAACAGACAATGGTCGTGAATATGTTAATAAACAGTTCCAGATATATCTACAGGAGCATGGCATCGAGCACCAGACAACTGTGCCATACTCTCCACAGCAAAATGGTGTGGCAGAGCGGGCCAATCGCACAATTATGGAGTCAGGACGATGCATGTTGCAGGATGCTGGATTGGACCGGAGGTTTTGGGCGGAGGCATTGAACACGGCAATATTTATTAAGAATAAGTCACCAAGCAAGGCAGTAAGAGGCACTACACCAGAAGAAAAATGGTCTGGTAATAAAGTCAATTTATCAAATTTAAGAATATTTGGCTGTGCTGCCTATTCAATGATCCCCAAAGAAAAACGCAAGAAGTTAGATGCAAAAAGTAAACTATATATCTTTGTGGGATATTGTAGTGAAACGAAGGGTTATAGATTGATCGATCCAGAAAATCCTTCCAAATGTATAAAATCTAGAGAAGTCAAATTTATTGAGGAGAAATTGTACAAAGATTGGAAAATAAATCAGCAAAATGGTACTACTGATTGTCAGATGAATCTCACTGAGAATGAAACGGATGATTCAAATACTATTGAAAATAATGAAGTCAATCCATCGCCTATTGTTGAGATATCTGATGTAAGTAGATCTGATTCCAGTTGTGTTGATGACCCCAATGATGTGACATGGAATCCAGACATGACTACAGATGAAGAATCAAGTGATTATGAAGAAACTGTAAGTTCTGTGGTTGCCATGACAGCAGTAGGTCAAAATGATGAACCACAGACAATAGAAAAAGCTCTGTCAGGACCCGATAGAGAACATTGGAAGGAAGCCATTAATGACGAGTATAAGTCATTTGAAAAGAACAAAGCTTGGAGCTTAACGTTGCTGCCTGCAGGGAAGAAAGCTGTGAAATGTAAATGGGTTTTTAAAAAGAAGCTAGGATCAGAAGGTCAGCTACTTCGTTACAAAGCACGTCTTGTAGCCAAAGGGTTTACCCAGGAATATGGGATTGACTACAAAGAAACTTACTCACCTGTGGTACGTTATTCTACTATACGTACATTAATTGCCTTGGCAGTCAATTTGGACTTAGAAATCGATCATATGGATGTAAAAACGGCGTTCTTAAATGGGGAACTACAAGAGACTGTGTATATGGAACAGCCCCATGGGTATAAAATGGAAATGTATAAACCAAACAATATAAGAAGTGTAATTTAGTATTATATAGTTCCATGCTATTTATGAGTACATATATTGCGTACTTACTTGGTTTCCATACTACTTGTCTTTTCTATAAAACTGTTGTGTTCGCTAACTAAATATATCCACATTTAATATTACAATCCGTCGTTGTTTCTATCAAAACCTATCAGTGCCAAATTTTCATCATAATCTTCTTGCCCTTGTCCCAACTTTTTCACTATTCATTTAATTCCTCACACAATCCGTCCATCTTTCTTATAATTCTGAATATGCTATTGCTATTAACATTAAAATTTTATCAAATTATTTATCGTATTTCTGTTCAATACCGATTGAACAGAAATAATATAAATAATTTGGAAAAATTTAAATTTCCCGACCAATGGGTTAAGGTAAGCCTTCAAGATAAATTAGTATCAGAAATCAGGTTCTCCAATACTCCTCGCTACTCCTCAAGTCCTAGTACTCCGTAAGCACGTGACCTATCACAATTTGGCCGACGAAGCAATCGACGTTAGGCTCGTAACTCACTGGCGAGTCCTATTTCTCGCGGCATCTAATAAAACTTTGATTTCCTCGCTCTGTGTAAATGTAGGAACTGTAACGTCTACGATTTTATTATTGAGAGATTTTCTAGGTCGATTCTAAATGGAAATAAGGACTATATTATTAAAGTCACAAATTGGTCAAACTTTAAACAGTGTTTAACCAGTAAACAATAAACACTACAAGACTACAAGACCGATGAAAGAGATTTTCACTTAATACAAAATGATTTTTTTTTTCATAAAAATAAGGTCTATTTCTTTCCTCCAGAAGTCAGTTCTGATACTGGGTCTGGTGGATCGATGACTATTTATCTATACATTCTACCACTTAGACCAGGGCAACATTATGTGATAACCGCAACGACTTTGTCATCAAACTAGCGCCATTTAGAACCCACTACCGACATTAGCTAAGTACATGGAGTAATAGGGAAATGAAGTGATAATCTTTCATATCAACACAAAATCAAAATCTTCTTCCATTAAAATTGCTTTGTGAATGCACCGTCAAGTTATATGAGTAGTCATGAATTATGCCAGATATATGACAACAGGATCGCTTATAATCACTCATCATCTGCCTGGCCTTATTCAAACTATGATGGGGTCGGCTTCCAGTCTAACCGGACCACAAAACACTCGACATACAAATTATCTTTTTTAACATAACATCACGACTGTTATCCCCGAAGGGCTAGGCAGAGGTGTCCTAGTAGTACACCGACATTTCGCCAGTTATGTTTAAGTCCCATGTAATTGGAGGCGAGCCTTTTGCCATCAACCGAGCACAAATCCAGAATCTGTGGCTGCTACTGAGAAAATCCTGATGTCAAAAAACTAGGAACTCATGATCAACTGTCGCTGGCGCTTGCAACTTCTTGACCATCGTTTTTATTTATTTTATTATGTATTTTTACTTTTATTGATATTTGATCTCAGCGTTACATTTCTAGCAACAAAGCCAGTTGTTACGCACATACTTCTGCAAACAATTCCACTTAAATACAATTAGAAGTAAACATAATTAGATTCAGTCTTAATTACGATTGATAGAAATAGATGTCGTAATTATTTTTAACGGTTAATGTAATTTAGTGATCCGTACAAGCGGGGATTGAATACATGAGTATTTTCTTTAAGATTTCGCTAAGCTATATGTTTTTATTACAGGAGACTAAGGACCAAAGAAAGTGACCGCGATCATAATTGCTATGTAATTTCGAGAATGACACTCTTGAACGCCGTTTAAATGTGCTAAACCCGTTCAGTTTCATTCGTGAAATCTGCTTTTAGTCAGTTCCACGTCGAACATTCTAGTAATGAGGTTAAAACTAAAGTACGCGCCGTAATCTAGCTATAACCGCGTCAAGCGACAAATACACACCTTAGCACTCCATCTATTTCCTACTCCACGCCCTAAAGCGTAATAAAAGCTGTCTGTTCGTCGTCTGCGGGGAGCGGCGCAGGCGACCGCCGAAGCATTAATAAGTAATGTTCAGTAATGGAACGCTCGCCTCGCAGCCTCATATTATTCGGGAATAATGAACGGTGTATTACTATATAAAACGGTTTTATAATTGGTATACATTCGGGAATAGAGGAACGGTTATAGTTTATTGATGATTGTGATGGTCTTTTGTCTTTAGTTTTGTAAGGATTGAATCTTGGATTTCGTCACAGCTGTGCATTGGCACAAGTTTTTATTTATTACTGCTTGCTGGTGCCATTAAAAAAAAATCAACCGCAAGCTGTAACAAAATTAAGGTTGGAAACAAAAACTAGCTAGCTATACATGTTTATTGAGTTTTATAAGCACATATACGGCGCTTTTACATTTTGTATTGCTACAATTTTTTAAGGATGATGCTTCGAAAGTTGTACTTGCTCATGTTAGCCGTTGGTGCCGGTTGCCATTTGAAGATCTTTGACAGTCGTTACAGGTCAGGTTAGTCAGCGGCCCGAAATTCTGAAAACAAGTCTTACCAAAGGGAATCGTAGTACCTAGTTCTTACTGAGTTGTGGAGGTCAGTTAGGCAGTCGCTTCATGTAAAATACTGCTTTTCATCTGCATCCGGTTAGACTGGAAGCCGACCCCAAAATAGCTGGGAAAAGGCTAGATAAGCAGGGCTCATGCTACTTGCTGTATCTGTACTAACCACACCCTTAAATAATTAAGAATGGACAATCACAACGAACAAGCCCATCATTACTGATTCATAACTATAATACAATAATTATTTCCTCAGAAATACATCGAACAATTGACACATTCATAAGAACCGCAATCTCTAAATAATTCCGTAAGTTGAATAGCTTCATTACAACAACACGGGTAATCCATAATGGATCGAGTCCATCGGTCGCTCCCAACTTCATAACTAAGTTCGGCTCCAATTAAATGCCGACTTACGTCCGTAACATCGAGCGTTTGTCGCTGGAGAGGGCAGACAAGTGGTATTTTAGAAGAAAGTTGAATAATCAAAAAGCAAAGACAAAGGAAACGATAAATAAAAATGGTTTGGTCCGAAAGGGGGTGAATACTAATAAGACCGTTGATGGAGCTGTACCTATGGAAGAAAATATTAAGCTTACCTATTAAATAAATTGGGATGAAGGCATGACATACTAGCAAAGGGGATTATTCATATAATTATGAATAAAAAAGAACTACATTGAAAGAAAAAGTATTTATTAGACTCGCACAGTGTCAGGACAATTCAAAATAAAAAGAGAACAACAAAAATCTATAAATCTCAGCAAGTTGCTGTAACATTTAAAAATGTCACAGCGCTGATATTCTGACAGGGCCAAAGTGATACCACGCTCAAATACAACAAATAAAAAAGAATACATTCCGCAGAAGGATGACGACACAGCCAATAATAAAAACGAATAATAATAATGTTAACGAATATTAAAATAATAAGAAATATAACAGTATCAAACAACACGTAACATCACCAAGTCATCTCATCTGGCTAGACAACTAAAACAATTTCTCTGTCCAAAAAAAAAATATATGGAAAACCGCAGAAGGATGACGACACAGCTAATAATGAAAACGAATAATAATAATGTCAACGAATATTAAAATAATAAGAAATATAACAGTATCAAATAACCCGTACCTAACAACTCCAAGTCCTCTCATCTGGCTAGACCACAAAAACAATTTTTCTCTCCAATAGTACACAACAACAGCACGTACTCACATAAGTACATAAAACCGCGTCTATAATCTCGCGATGGGGGGAGGGAGGTAATCCGGATCCCGCGTGTCAACTACGTTGTTCCACCGAATACATACAACCAATACCAGTACATATGACATTAAGATATGTAAGGATTTAACAGCTATTTGGTATTAACGTGGGAATATTTAAGAGTGATTTTAAGGATAGCAGAATGATTTTAGTCAGTCAAGTCTGACACTCCCTTCCGCTCCGCCCAGAGCGGAAGAAGTCATTTGATGATTTCCAATACGAAAAAAAAAAAAAAAAAAAAAGGATAGCAGAATGAATCAATATATGCAAGCCGAACGACAAAGGAGAATGGCAGAAAAAAACGTGTTGCTCCGACCCGTTACGTACGTTGCGTTACCAATGATGGTGGTGAGAAAGAAGCAAGCCACGCAACCTCGAAAAACTTGTTCGTCGCATGCTTCGAAAAAAGCAGACAAGACGAAAATTTTAAAATATTTTTTAACAAAACATCCAGCATCTTTTCTGTTGAAATCTAATCGCAGTGGTCCATACACCTACTTAAATATCTTCAAAAAATCTGTGCTGGTGTGTGGGTTTAGAAACAATTACTGCAATCCATAGTAGAAGCTTGATTCACGATTTGCACAATGAAAAATTGCATTTGAAAAATCTTAATAATGGATAGTAACTAAAAGACCTGAAAACCAAGCGGAACTTAATGCGATGTCAAAATCGTATAGAAGCGAAAAAAACGAAAGATAAACTCGATGAAAAAAGAAAAAGACGCTGGTCCTAATAAAGTAACTCGATAAAAGTAGAATTAGTATTCGTAGATCAATGTACAGAGTGATATATCCAGAGCGTATCGTCGGTTTCTCTGCTACAAACTTTCGCCGAGCGATCCCCGCAATTCGTTTCTCGTCTATTCATCGCATTGATTTCATATCCGCCGCGAACTCTTGAAGATTGGAGCCACGAAGAACGCTTGCGAAGAGTTCATAATTAATAATGAATCTTTTGGAATCTCTCGTAGTGTTTTGTTCGTAGTATTTAAGTAAAACATATCATAACATCATCATATCCCTAAGCAAAAGAACACCAAATGTAATATTGCAAAACTCTCTCAAGATTGCTTGAAGTTGGAACCTTTTTTCCTCTAAAACAGATTTTTTTTTCCACAGGTGCTAAACTCTGAGTCGCGAATAATAATTTTACAATGCTACGACTTCATGGGTGTGCTAACACGCTGACACCTCAATCAGTGTATCAAAAATAGAATAGAATAGAAATAATTTATTTGCATTGAATGTAGGTACCTACATATTATATGAGTTGTTACAGAAGTAATTATCTGTTCCTGGTAAATTCTACCATTTGAACTTATCAAATTTAAACTTATAAACAATTATACGATTCAATTTATAAACTTTCACAATCACTCAACAAATAACGGCAGCTTATTTTGCAATAGCTTTTAGAAACGTCAAAAAGATTTCAGCTTTCTTCAAGTGATTGCATACCGCTGATGTCATGGCCTCGTTCTAAGGGGAGTGAGGATGGTGGGTACTAACTCAATTACTGGCATCCGACGCCTGAGTACCAATTCAACGGTTTTTTTCTCCCTTTGAAGGTATCAAACAAATCTCATATTTATGGGGGGATATGTATTAATGGTGGGCTGGTCAGTCATTATAGCTTTGTCAGAGTTGGGAAGATTTTGACGAATTGAACAGGAAAGTATTATTTTGCGGTTCGACTTAGTATTATTGCTACTTTTTTTAAGGATTTTTTTTCAAAGGCAAGAAGTTCTCTTTGTATGTATATGTTACCGGCCAAACCCGGCCATTTCCGGCTAAACTAGTTTGTCCTAGGCCAAACTAGGACTCATCATAACAGGATCTTAGAGAGCACCCCATCTAAATGGGTTAGGTTAGAACTGTGACCATAAACGCGCGAGCCGAGCTAGCGTAGCGAGCGATGCCACATCCAAGTTGGGCGCATTGAAAATGTTTTGTTTGGGTCAGTGATAAACCAGTAATCCTGTTTGGCCTAGGACAAACTAGTTTGGCCTGAAATCGGGTTTGGCCGGTAACATATATAAGAAGATATTCCAGAAAACCGGTAGCTGCTTGCTTTGTTTCGGCAAACATTCTCAAGTAGCAGATTTTCTGCTGAACTTTGAGTTTTTCGTGTACTTACATAACCTCGAGCAAGCAAAACAGTTCAAGTATGCGCTTTCAGCACATTTTCGCAAAACTCTTTGCTCACACAAGAAAAAACAACGTTATTTAATAACAGTTTTCACAAACTAAGTACATCTTAAACAACAATTACCTATTCGTGAGAATTGCGTGCGGCTAATTCAAGTAGATGGCGCAACGGAGTGGAATAACACTGCAACTCGGTTCAATACATTAGCAAGGGGGCAAGTTGCAATATTATTCTAATCGCGCAACAGGCGCCGCCGGATCCGGACCTATTATTTGGCAAACGATCGCCACAGATGAACTAAATATTTGGTTTTCGGGTCTGTCTGTTTGCTCTTACTTTAATCCTGGGTATTTGCGAACACGCGTATGTGTGATATCGGATCTATGGGCTTTGAAGGGATAAGTAGACTGATAATAGTGGGTATCACGTTTGGTATATATGTTTTTGCTTTTATAGATCGTGATATGTATGTTTATTTGTAGGATGCCAACATAGCATTAGTTTATAATCTTTGAAATACGGAAAATAAGTTTTGAAAGTCTCAAACTGGGTTTCTACGTCAGCAAAATAATTCTAAAAGATTGTTTTCCACTCTCACGTTTGTGAGAAGGTTCATAAATCTTAAATGTTCTAAAAATAATTTACCAAAATTTATAGACAAAAAATGAAAGGTGCTAATGAGTTTACGAATCATTCTTCTAACAACATCTTTTTTACCCTAACCCTTAAGAATGTCTGACCTTATCACCTGCCTGCATAACTATTTTCACCAAAGACTTAAGATGTTCCGCATCACGCCTGAAGTTCCCGAAAGATTAAGCAGAGTTGTACCTAATAGTACACCCACATTTCTCCTGGTATGTTTCAAGTCAAGTTTGTTCTTACACGAACCCCAATATAAAAATTTTAATTTTACCGTTAGGAAGGTACCTACTGTTTCTAAAATAACATTGTTGTTCTCTCGATTCATAAAACTCTGTCGAACAGGCACTCTCAATCATTTCCTTAGAGACGTTAAAAACTCATTAAAAATATTACAAAAAAATTTGGTTCTCCCGAAAATTTTCGCTCACAGTGGGCCAGATTAAATTCATAACTTTTTGTTCAACGAAAATTCCAAAATTGAAACACATACCTACACCTAAACGCATATAAGGAACGAATTGGTCCACGTTGTAGGTCACTGGGTACGAAGACTTCGAACTAAAATACTAATCGATATTTTTAGGAATATACGTTACGAATATTCTCATTCCAAACATTGTTTTAATTAGCAAAGAAGCTATGACAACTAAATAGAAGATACAAAAGTTTAAAAAATAAAAAAGCTGTTTATTTTTTTTATTTGCTATGTGTTTGCTCTTGAGGAGCTCGTGGCTAAATAATAACAGCCGCCCAGATCGATCTTTAAGGTTAAGCCGTGCTTGCCGAGGTTGGTCTGTGGATGGGTGACCATAATTACATATCGAGTTTCCTCCGTGCCTCGGAAAGCACGTTAAGCCATTGGTCCCGGCTGTCATTTGTAGATCTTTGACAGTCGTTACGAGTAGTCAGAAGCTAAAAGTCTGACATCCAGTCTTACCAAGGGGTATCGTATTACCCAGTTACTGGGTTGTGGAGGTCAGATAGGCAGTCACTTCATGTAAAATACTGGTACTCAGCTGCATCCGATTAGACTGGAAGCCGACCTCAAGATAGTTTGGGAAAAGGCTAGGTAGATGATTATGTGTTTGCTCTTGACTCTAGTCTAGGTCAGAGATGACAGAGACAAAGTCGACGATGGTACGAGCTTACCCAGAAGAAGCTTGTTCACTCTAACTTTTAAGAGATTATGGTTGTAAGCGTTCGGAAATACAGACGCAGGCAGAGAGTTCCACTCCTTTGCTGTGCGCATTATGAAAGACGTTTGAAAACGCTTAGTGCGAATTGGTGGAATAGCAATTAGGTAGGGATGGTAACTTGCAGTGCGTCTAGATGTCCGATTTCTTCTTTCTGCTAAGGGTTTACCTATAGGTCACCGATGAGCAGACTATGACTATTTACATCCTCTTCTATTACTCCTCTATCACACAGGAAGTTATAACTTTAACCTACACAGTACAACTACCTAAAACAATTAAAACCCAAATAACTGTCCAAACTTACCGCTACATACAAAACGCTAAACATTTACAGCTAATTATGAAAACACGGCTTTGACGTAACAAACGTCAAACAGTCGCTCCATATTGAGGACCGTAAACATTAGTTTTTGTGGCCACGAGTCCATGACGTCACACACGAGTATAAGCAGTCCGTACACAGAAACTTCTAGCACCAGAATAGTTTATGAAGTAGAAATTCGATAGCGTTGAAATTCAACTCTGCAAATAGCAGTGAAGTTGTCGTTTTAACGTGTTGCTACACTTACCTGGGGGACATACTGTCGTACTGTGTGACTGACTAGCTGGAGTTTGTAAATGAAGTATGGTAGGTAGTTGAAGGTCAGTGCTTTTATTTATTTAACACTTAAAGCACAGAGTGGCACTGACTATGTACAAATTGTAACCTGAAGTAAGAAATAACATGAAAATTAAACTAGTTTTTAACAACTGGTTACAGTGATTGAACTAACGATATATTCCTTTTGGAAGTAGTGACCAAGATTCTGTAAAATTGAGACCATGAATTTGTATCACCCAACTTGAAAACACGTAATCTAAATACGTACCTACGTCAAGATGTTTAAAGACGTCAACTAGTCGTCTAGATAGACATCAAAATGAAGAGGTACAAACGTCCCTACTTGAAAGTAAAGACAAACGCAAAGCCGTTATCAACAGCAAACAAAAATGCTAGACTTGCCAAACAGGCCGACAGTAAGTACAAAACTGCGGGAAATTTTCACCAAGTGAACTTGTAAGCAAACACCAGACGTGTGTTCTTGTATAGGGACAAAGTTTGTGTGAAAATATTTATAGTAACTGAATTTGATCCGGCGTGGGTTAAACTTAACTGCAAACAAGCTGTGAGGGGGATAACAGTCGTTTTAACAAGCGGTTATCGCATTATCCCTGTTTTCCGACGGATTATGGCTGTTCTCCAATATCGTATTAGGGAAAAATTACTACGAAAAATATGGTTATTGGTATTTGAGGGTTATCACAACAATTTCTATGGTTAAGTGCCAATACAATATAATATCCCAATTCATAAAACGTTGTCGTTACTTTATTCACGACAATAGCAGAAGTGTATAAAGATGTATCCTTTAAGGTGCGTATCGACTTCGCGCTCTGAGAGATCGAACATTGGCGCGCGCTCCAGCCGCGCGAAATGGATACCAGTTTGGAACGCGCGCCAAGGTGTTCGTTCCGTCGGGTGTCGGTTTTTTACCACGCATCAGTCGTGGCGCGCGCGCCATTTGAGACGGGTCGTCGTATTTTTTTGTGTTTGTTGCGCTCCGAATAATAATTATGGATAACCAAAGTTGCCGTAAGTTAATTCAATAATAAAAATCTTCTGTAGACATTCTTGTGAAGTTTTTTATTGTGTCTTCTATCACTTCGAACTGCATATCTCTTATAAGTGTCACTCCATACTGCATTCTTTTTCGGTACAGCTCTTTTATCCACCAACGCACTTTTCGTTTCTCTTTTTTCTTTTTTATAATGTTGTGTATAATTACAAAAGCTGCTGCTGCTCGTACACGACTAGCTTCCATGATGAACGGTCAAACACTGGAACAGTTGCCACGCGCGCCAGGCGCGCTTAGTTGATATACTTCAAATCTTTGGAACGCGTTTCGCGGAACGCACTCTCGGCGCGGTCATTCATGGCGCGCGCGCCAGGAGCGCGAAGTCGATACTCAGCTTTATTGGAATTTATGAGACTCATTCTCGATACTAAGGGTCTGATATCATGTAAAACTCCACTGGTTCAGTTTATCCTAACCAACCAAAGAGAACAAATATCAGTTGAATACATCCTAAACAAATCTAGGGTTATGAACTTTTAACCGTCTTTTACTGTTTAGATGGTGTAAGTGACACCGACGCGAAATCGCTTACCACGTACTCACTAGATCATTCTTTCGCGTTGGTGTCCTTTACACCCCGTATACTTTCATAACTCGGTCATCAAATTCAAAATCCAATTCAAATCAACTAACTCAAAAAATCCTAATAACATCGAGCCACACGCCAAAAATTGTTTTACCAAAACATACAGATCGGTCAAATTAGTTTCCAAAATAAACCACAACACGAACGGCCGGTTGCACAGTTTCCACCATTCCACCATCGGTTAGTAGTGCCAAAACACATCGACACATAAACGTGTATTTGGCAGGGTAAGTCACCCGTATGGGGTCGCCTCCTTAATCTAAGGTTAACCTCGAAATTAGCTAAACGATACCTTCGGGCATTACCGCTTGATACTGCTTTTTTTGGAGTGAATGTTTATTTTTGTATTGTTGGGTTTCCTTGCGAAGTGTGGAGGAAATGCGCGAAATAACAGTACACAGATTTGCGGAAGATCGTTCGGTTATTTGCAGGTATCATTTTAATCACGGCGCTGTTACCTAACTTCAAGAATCTATGTGTCGTACAATTGTTGAAAATAAATTACGTCCTAGCTAATTGTAGTAATTACTTTACAAGGACACGACATTACTACGCAATAATATCTACACAGCCCCTTCATTTAAGACATACAAAGGTTCGCATATTCGTGTAAGCCCTAAGCAATTTCGGACAAAATCCCTTTGTACAAAGTTCGATTGGAACATACCCAGAAATTAGGCTACACCGTTGTGGGATGCTCATAATGTAGTTAGGACCTACCCTACCTATATTTGGATGCCACCCAAACAATTACTTTGTTTAAATTATGTAGTTCACAGGTTTAGTTCCAGAAATCAATTTTAAGCGTCTTCATAGAATACCTCGGGTTCTTGCAAATCGCGTGGCGTAACGAGAACAGCATTAGGAATTTTACTTCTAAAGGCAAATTAGAATCGTCAGTACAATGAATGAGATTCCATAGAAGTTCCTTAATCCTAAGGAGCCTACTTTAGATCTTTGATAAGATATTAACTCTCAAGCCGATTAAAACCAGTGCTTCCTTAAACAATATAATGCAAAGTAGAAACATAAACGTCTTTGCGTCACAAAAAACCTTTAAACTTCAAATTTTCATTTGAAAAGAGAAAGCTAACAGGATGTCGTGAAAGCAATTATGGTAAACTTTTCACAAAGGTGCAATGCAGTCATAAAAGCATTGTGCTCCTTAGAATTCAGGGCAAAAAACCCGTCATTACCAACAAAAACAACTTGTGCAAAGCGAGAGAAGTTGGGGCGAGTCTGCGAATTCGATTTACATATGAAAACGTTCGCGAGCGGCCCGCTAGAGGACGTTTTTCTTAAAAATATCACACTCTGTAACACGATCTTATTTAAAAGTCACACCAGGTGCGATTTTATATAGGAATAAATTCTACATGTGAAACTTTTCAAGCCAACTCCTTTTGGAGCGATGAAAAACTGTAATGTATACTTTAATTCTCTCTTTTGTCTCAGTATACGTGGTTTATGAATGTCTGTATTTTGAAATATTTTCCTTTTTTAAGACCCACGTCTAGTCTATTTCATTAAGATTTATGAAGTTGGCTAGACAAGCGTTTGTTTGTTTTTTTATTTGTAGTTTTTGCATGGGTTGCGTTTAATTCTGTTGTGATCTGATAAAAGATAATTCATGTTGTTATTACGGCTCGTTTAACAGTCTGGTAGAATAAATTAAAAACCTTTGAACTTCGTAGACAATGGCGCGTAAGCCGAACATTTAATATTACTTTTCGGAGTACTAAGCAGCAAGTTTCTGCCGAATATTGGTCCTTCGAACTTCGGGTTCGCCTTTAATTCCAATCAATACAACCAAACATCACAAAAAATCCCGTAACAAAATATTGCCCTTATAGTTTATTTATAATCTCCAATAAGCACCCCTCTATCAGGTGCGTCGGATATCTTTTCACCTCGACATTAAGGCGATGAGCAGGTGCTTAAGTTGTCATTTCGCGCGTCACGGAACGTTCCGTGTAATCCACATAATGCTTGTGCTCCTACCGATGGTTCTCGATAAGGGAAAGAAATGTAGAAAAGAAATGTCTTGTGTGTGAGTTCAACTGGATGTACGGAAAAAAATGGATTGTAATAAAAAATAAACAAGTTAATAGCTACTGGTCTAACTGGTTTCAGAAAAGTAGAAGTACATATAAGTGCAGAAAAAGCGGTAAAAAATTGACAAGTTTGAAACTTACTCCAAAAAGGATGTTAATACTTCAGGTACTATGGATACTTCAGGGATTAAAATAATTTTTGAAACAGCCGTTTGCTTAAGCCAATGAGAGAAAATTTCACCCATGAAACCTTCGATCTGATCGAAGCATGAAACTATCAAATGCGTTTACTATGATGATATTGGCAACTCTTAAATGCAGTTCCAACGTGCTGATTGCGTTCCGTTTCTTTGGTGTTTGACATAAGACTCATTCTCGAAGAAACATCACTTTTAAGCCCAGAAAAATCGACAATCTTTTGAACAACGAGTAGGAGCCTGTACAATAGTGTAGTTAGTACAAGGTGCAGACGAAAATGGGAAATTACTCCCAGTACTTAACTTTTAAGAGTGAGGGAGAAGGAAGATTTTAAAACATTGAGTTTTATGATTCTCGTCCGGCAATGTAAGTACTATTTAGATTGCGTTTTGTGCAACTATGTAAGCGGTGATTATTTTTGGTGGTATTTTCATCTTTGGAAGTTATAACATCTTCAAAATTAACAGCATTTTATAGACAGCATTTTGTAAAGAATTGGCTCTTTCGTACACGTATAAAGTTTTAGCTGCTGTTTTCAGTACACGATGTGCAATGCAAATTGTAACTTTAGTTTTTTGTTAAAATAATTCTTGATGAAAAAACACTCAAGAGTATGCAGTTCAAAAAGGTTTTTCAGTATTAGATTCCTTACCTTGTGGAGGTACCATTAGGTACTCAAAAAATCTTCAGTAAAAATTTAAAAGAATTGTTCTGCACAAAAAGAACAATTCAAACGTAAAAAATACAAAAGTTCGAACTAAAAACCCTTCTCGATTTTTCAGACTACCCTTTTAAATTACTACTTTTACTTTTTTTTCTATTCCCGTCTCAGCAAGACACGATAGTAAATAGAGTGCAGCGCGATCACAAAATTACACGTCAATCCGAAACGCGGCCGCGCGAACCGTCGGCCTCGGCGCTCCGGGCCGGTTACAACCGGATCGAGGCGGATAGAACCGGATCGGGACGGATAAAACACGTTGTTTAATACAACCGGGGTAAAATTGTATTTGTATGAGAATGGTACTATCTGCGTAACATTTTAATATAAATGCCGGGCGCAGCTATATTAAAATGTTAGATAGATTACGAGTAGGTACAGCTGTTTTCGGCATTTTTTCCAAGTGTTTCGTCCTTCGTTCACGTGCAGGATTGGTCCTTCGTTTTGGGCATGCTTAGATAAGCCTAATGTGCTAATAAGCATTAAACATCTTTCGGTTTCAGAAACAGCAGTTGTTGTTATTAAAAAATATGGTCCACATAATAGCAAGTATGCAAGGCGACCAATCTAACTACATATATAAAACCAGTTTATGCGGATCTCTCATTGTATTGGAAATCTGTACAAAGCGAGGCCATGTTATACTGGAAATGTTAAGCTTGATGTGTTGCCGTGTGCACATAAGTTTATTTATCAATAAATCTAATTAGAGTGTATAATTACACAAATAATTGAAGTCTGTCTGTAGCCTTAACGGGCGAGTGCTAGTGACATCATATTAAACTACACTAATTTCAAACACGATCTGTTTCTGAAAGGACAATTGTTTTACAATCACATTGTGCGACATCCGATATTGTGCCGACGTTTACATTGTTTGTGGCTTCATTCATAAAATATTAATTACTTTTGGTGATTATTAGCGGAAGATTATTAGGTTTACATGAATTCGTGGTACGATGGTAACGCGTCGATGTTCCTTACAAGTTTATTATGTATAACTAAGTGCCCGCCATGCGTTGCAATGCCTTTTTTTCAGAAACCTTCCCTGGCGTATGTAGTACAACTGTGCAAAATTTCATCAAAATCGGTTAAGTACTAGTATCGTCTACGTGGTAGGAACGAACGAACAGACAATGATTTTCACGTATTAGAATTCATGAGACTGATTGTTTAGGCCAAAATATAAAATAAGCAAGGCATTAAGTCCGCCTTTGTACAGTGTCTTGTACTTGTGCATACAGTTTTAATAAATAAATAAAAAAAAAGAACAGAAATAGATTCCGTGACTGTAATGTTTTAAATGATTAGTAGCAAGATGCTCGTAGTAGGGTCATAAATACTTAAATCCAGAAAGAAAAATATAAGTTGTTTGTTTTGATGATTCCCCCAAGAGCGTTCCTAAATCTACCAAATCTCATACTAACATACCTATTTTTTTTATAACATTGCCACACACTAGTAATTTCTCCTGTATCGTGGGCGCATTTACAAACACACATTCACGAATAGCCAAACCCGGAACAACTATCTGTAGACCTTACAAATATTTCCTCCGTGCGGGGATCGAACCCGCGACACGCAGCGCAGCAATCCATAGCTTAGCAACTGCGCCAACTGTGCTGTGGACCATACTTTAACACTAAAACAATACACGTGATGAAACCACTAGAAACAACGGTAGCTCTGAATCAAACTCCTATACAGGTTTATACAATATGCAGGAACTAAAACAGTGACTCCGCTGCAAAACTTGGGTTGCCCAGAATAGCGAAATCTGGTCGATACGGCCAGACTATTTTGATAGCTCTTCAGCAGAGATTGTTAAGCGTTCCTGTTACATCTTTTTACGGTTTTAAGAACTGATTAGAGGACAGTTTTTCTAAGGTAATACCTAGCTTTAATTTTTGGAAGTGAAAGTCGTTTTGAATCTGCTAATTATCTGCTCATGATTACACTAATCCAATACGACCATATACTCGGTTTTTTTAATCTGCAGAATTAATTTTTATGCCAAAATTCAAGCAGTTTGCAAAATAATTATTCACCTTATTCTTCTTAACATTAACTAGATTTTTGCCCTTCTGCGCTTAACGTCACCAAATCACAATACTACTGCAATTCTACCTAGATATTAAACGTTATTTATACTGTGGAACGAAACACCAACCACCACACCGTCTGGTAGTGATATATGTACCCTTTTTTTTACTGATGGGCTATCATCAAAAGTCACCTCCTTCTCAGGGTGAAGTGGAAGGAAGTGTCAGACTGTCTAAAACCCACCCATGTTTCTTTTTAGCCCTTTGTGTTACAGGGCCACGGTATCTCTTTCGAACAGTCCCGAAGCCCTGGCAGGCATCGGCCCGCACATTGGTTTGCAGTGAAGACTTTGCTTAAGAAATTATGACGTCATCGCTTTGTAGTGATGTGATGTACACTGTATCATGATTGAGGATAGAGTATTGGTGCTAACTCGTCTCTTGGTTGATATTTTCTTTGTATGGACTTAGGAATTAGGCTAATTCGTGTCTTGGTGACTTGTTTAGTTTTTGGTAGGAGATATAAATGACTGGGTTAGAAACTTGATTTTTTAGAGGATTGAATAGGTATTTGAAGCTCAATATTTGGACTATACATAAAATGTAATATTACGAAATTACTGCAATTAAATCGATAAATCTATGTAATGTACTCTACATTCATCGTCACTTATTCTAGCTTCCAAGTACTTCCCAATAAAAAACACCATTTGCGCATAATGACTCTCTATAAATTGCTGAGTAAAAGTATATAAAGCTCAGCCCACACAATATGCGTTAATTTTCTGACAACAATGTGGTGTGTGGTCACCATCGCGTCAGTAGCCACGAGGACGGAATATTTCAATTAGGACCACGCTCAGTGTTGCACTGACCACGGAGTGGGATGGTCGCGTGAAGAGTTTGTAATTACTGCTCTGAGAGGTTGCTTGTAAAATAACTTTGTGGGTAACGAAAGGCGATGTCACAGCAGATTTTTTTTTTCTTTTTTTTGGCGGCCAACTCGCGTGATTTTCTAGGATAATATCATTACGCCAGTAATATGGAAGCCAGTAATATCGAAGGATTAGGCAGAGGTTTATCTAATAGTACACCCACATTTAGGGAGTTATATTTAGGCCTACATAGTAGGGGAGGAATTGTTCCATGCCATCAACCGGCCACAAATTCAGAGTCCGTGGCTGTAACTGAAAAATATCTGATGGAAAATCCACAAACAGTTTAAGACCTGGAAATCGAATCTAGGACCGAACAGCTCAGCAATTAAACTTGGGATCACGACTTCAACGATGCAGTTGCAGCGAAAACTTCAAAGAAATAATTATAAAAATATCGTAATAAACATTTAATAGAGTACCTACGTTATCGTTACTGTTGTGAGAACTTGTAGATACAAGATTTATACATCTCAATTACGTATTTTATGAAAAGATGCTTCATTAAAAGACACTCAGGTGCTCCTTGAAGCCGTATACTGTTGTAACAAAGGACTACCTATGAATGTAATCGACGAGAGCCATGGCAACCGATCCCGCCAAAAGAAACCAACTCACTTTCATAATTAACAGGAAAAATATATGTTTATGGTATTTTTCCTGATATTAAACACAATGATCGACATTTATCATATTAAAAAAAAACCTGTTACATTTTGTAATCACTGTAAAATATTTTCCTCCATATAGCAAAAAGGAATCCATAATCTTGTTTCTTCAATACAATTTCAACAAATGTTTGTCAAAAGCGCCCTCTTGGCAAAAGTCATTCAAGCGCTAAATTTTTTAGCCATCCCAAAATATAGAACGTTTCGATTTAAAAATACGCAATCCACAAAAAAAAACAAAAGTATTTAAAAATCGGCCCGTAAAACTCGATTCACCATAAACTAAAATCTAAATAGGTTATGCACTTATGATTCGATATTCAAAAGTTTCGCTAGGGTTGGGTTCGAACGATGCGCCACAGTTATTTTGAGCGCATTCGAGCGCTGCAGCCGACGGGATGTCAGCCCTAATTGGGCTACACGCCGGCGACATTTTTGTTTCAGATCAATACAGCATCTAAATACGTTAGACTGGCTTGGCTGTAATTTATTTTTGGGAGTAACTGTGTGTTTTTGAAAGGGAGTTTATTGGGCACACGTGAGGTACATCGCTGAGCACAAGACATTGTACATCAGCTTTGTTCTCGATGTATATGTTTACCATGCAGCTTCTCCGACTCACTCGGCAACCTGTCGCGCTTTAGAATCTATATTTAAAAAATATTAATATTATCTGTGGTCTAGCTGTCAAACTTCATTCTTTCGTTTCGCGCGGTAACCGGCGTTGTAAAAAAGTTTTATAATCAAGTAAAACTAATTTATTTAGTGTTTTTTCAGTGTGTTACACTGTAGTAATGGGTAGAAAACACAAACTCGTTGAGGGTGAACGAAAATTGGAAAAATAGCTAAAGAAGATCAGAAAAATAGAAAAACGGTTGAAAGATCGTTTGGATAAAAGTGATACTTCAGGTAATAAATAGCACTTATTCAGTAATAAGTATTCTAATAAACAGTTTTTGTCAACGAAATACATACCTACCACATGACACGGGTGGTGTACGTGATACATCGACGTGATCTTTTTGTCCTCGGACAAGATGTGGTTAGACATGGGCGGTGTACGAGATGCACAGACATGTCGTAATGAAATATCATATGAGGTACCTTTAGGTATCTGTTGGAGTTAATTACAAATAGCACTTATTCAGTAATAAGTATTCAAATAACAAAATACATACCTACCACATGACACGGGTGGTGTACGTGATACATCGACGTGATCTTTTTGTCCTCGGACAATATGTGGTTAGACATGGGCGGTGTACGAGATGCACAGACATGTCGTAGTGAAATATCATATGAGGTACCTTTAGGTATCTGTTGGAGTTAATTACGTATGAATTTTAGACACAAGCCATGTACGGGATACATGGGTGTGCTCAATTGGTTAAAATAACATAGTAGGTATACTTATCTGAAGTACCTTTCAGATCATGATTCAAATTCGGATGGGGAGCCCATAACGGAACAGGTCCCTCAGAATAATGAATATGAAATGTCACAAACTGAACCAGAACCTCAGGATCAGGAAGTTACAACTCAAGTTGATACAATAATAGAAAGCAACACTGCTTCTTCTTCTTTACCTGTACTAAGTACAGACATCCAAACGGCACTAGGAGACCCTCTCCCAGAGCAACCAAAGTTTGGTCCCAACATAGTTGAGGATGTGGCTCGTATCTTGAACACCATATTGAAATCTGGACTAAAAAAGGAGGCAAAGGCTCCACTCATGGAGGAGATTATTCCTGAAAATTGTCAGTTCTTAATTGCTCCTAAACTGAATCTCGAAATTGCTACTGCCGTAGGCGAAAACATATCCAATTGTGATAAGAAGATTGAGATCGAACAGAATCAACTTGGACGGGGACTGTCCATGTTGAGCAAAATATTATCATCACTGACAGTTGAGGAAAATATGAACAGAATAAACGTGATTTCATCACTATGCAATGCTATAAGAATTTTAGCGGATTTGCATGCCACCCAAACAAAGGCAAGAAAAAATTTAACATTGCCTGCATTGGATAAACAATTTTTAAACCTAGTGAAAGACGTTGACAGAGACGAATACTTATTTGGAAGTGACTTAAATGAGAAAATAAAAGCTATTAAAAATAGCCAAAAGAGTGGAAACTCCATCAAAAAATTCAGCCCAAATCCAAAACAGGGAAACTACAGAGGCCCATCCCGTTACCATCACACTGGTTCTCGAACGGTAATGAGGAATGGGCCCAAGAAACAACCAGTAGTGAAGAACTACCAACAGAAGTTCCCGAGGAGAACCAACCCCGAGTCGAGACAGTGGAAACAATCAAAACCACATGCCCCAACCCTCAAATAGAGGTAAGTCATGGTGGCAGACTTTCACATTTTATAAATTGTTGGCAAAGAATATGATGATGAAGTCATTTTAGGTTATATCCAAGGGTATAGTATATCTTTCATTGATGTACCTTGTCAACATTCAGAACCACAACCCTTTCAGTCAAAGTCAGACCAGGAACATACATAATATAAATATGTTAAAGGCTATTCATAATTTGTTAAGTTTAGGAGCTATAGCACCTTGCAAACCCTGTAGAAATCAATTTGTGTCAAGAACTTTATGAGTTTCAATCTCTACCATATGGACTTTGTAGTGCACCACTGGTGTTTACAAAAATAATGAAAGTAGTGGTGACCCACCTCCGTCAAAGAGGCTATAAATCAGTTCAGTACTTAGATGATTTGTTACTAATTGGATCAGATTATACCTCTGCTATGAAAAATTATCAAGAAACTGTTTCCTTTACTTCAGTGTTTGGGATTTGTTATAAACTTTGAAAAAAGTTTTACAATACCATCTCAAACATGTCACTTTTTAGGATTTGTCTTTAATACATTGGATATGACTATTAACTTACCTTCAGAAAAAGTGAAATACATAGAAAACAGTGTCGCCAAATATATCAAAATGGAATCATGCTCCATTCGTGACATTGCCAAGTTAGGTACATTAGTGGCTGCTTGTCCAGCCTCCCGATACAGTTGGTTATACACAAAAATACTAGAGCACTATAAATTAAAAGCTCTTACAAAAAGTAATAACAATTATGACTCTACAATGTATGTGAATTCAGATGTCAAAGAAGATTTGCAATGGTGGATTAATAATATTACAAAATTTAAAAAAACCTATGTTATCTCCTACTTATGATATGGTTATCTTTACTGATGCAAGCCGAACTGGCTGGGGGGGTGTATGTAATAGTTCCAAAATTAGTTATTGGAAAACTGAAGAACTTAATTATCACATTAATTATTTAGAATTGTTGGCTATATTTCTGGCATTAAAATCATTTGTAAAACATAGACGAAAATTAAATATATTGTTACAAGTAGATAATACTACAGCAATTTCCTATATTAACAAAATGGGAGGCACTCAATTCCTACATCTTAACCAATTGGCAAAAGACATATGGAGATGGTGTGAAGATAGGGAACTATGGATCTTTGCATCATACATTAAATCATCAGATAATAAGGAAGCAGATGAACAATCTCGTAAAATAAATCCAGATACAGAGTGGGAATTGAGTGACCTTGCATATTAAGAAATAGTGTCAGAACTTGGTCATCCCAGCATAGATCTATTCGCATCACGACATAATACAAAGTGTAAGCTTTTTGTATCTTGGAAACCAGATCCAGAAACCTCCCAGGCGGGAGGTTGATGCCTTTACAATTTCTTGGAAGCAACATTTTTTCTATGCATTTCCACCATTTAGTTTAATTCTGAAATGTATTCAAAAAATAAAAGTGGATAAGGCCACTGGCATTATGGTTATGCCTAATTGGCCATCTCAGCCTTGGTATCCGATTATGAAGGAAATTTTGGTACCAAAATTGGTTCATTTATCTCCTCAGAAGAATCTTTTATCATCTTCTTTCAGAGACAGCCATCCACTCCACCATCAGTTAACACTGATAGCAGGAATATTATCCGGCAAGCCTGGTTAAATAGATTAATTCCTACACAGGCTGTGGATGTAATGATTGGATCCCTTGCTGTGAATACACTTAGACAGTACAATGTAACTTATAAGTTATAGTGGAATTTTTGTAAAGAAAACAGTATTGACCCTTATCAAGCTTCAGTGCCATATGTCATGGCTTTCCTCACAAAATTATATAATTCAGGTGCATCCTATGGGACATTGAATTCTCATAAATCTGCACTTTCATTAATTAGTAACTCTAAACTTGGGAAAGATGACCGCATAAAGAGCTTATTGAAGGGATTTTATAAAGGTAGACCACCACTACCAAAATATAACATAACTTGGGATACAAACAAGGTTTTAAATAATTTAAAAGACTGGTATCCAAATATTAATTTAAGTTTAGAAAATATTTCTAAAAAATTGGTGATGTTACTAGCATTAAGTACAGCCCATAGGGCTCAAACTTTATCTCTTATAAAAATTAGTAACATAAAGTATTCAGACTCTGGCATCCATATTATAATTTCAGATATTGTTAAGACATCTGGTCCAGGCCGCAGCCAGCCTAGCATTAATTTGTATTATATTAATCCACAAAACTTATGTCCAGCTAAGACTCTTCGAGACTATTTAGCAATCACAAAAGATAGAAGAAATAATTCAGACTTACTTATTCTATCTTTTAAAAAACCACACAAACTTGTGTCTCCTTCCACTATAGGGCGCTGGATTAAAAATGTTTTATTAGTTTGTGGTATAAATATTGAGATGTTTACAGGACATAGTACAAGACATGCTGCAACCTCTATGGCTAAGTCAAAAAGTGTACCTTTAGAGGTAATTAGGCAGACAGCCGGATGGACCAGTATGTCAAAAACTTTTGCAAGGTTCTATAATAGACCTATAACATGTGGTTCCTTTACTGAGGCAATTTTTAATCAATAAATAATAAAACTAAAGACTTAAATATTAAGAAATTTATATAAGTTGATTAATATTAATTGAGTATAACTGTCATTCCAAGAAGAAATGTTATTTTAATATGAAGAGTTTGATTTATAAAAAGATGTTTCTTTTTACATTGTGTTCACCTTTTCTATTACCTACATATTGCATATACTGTACTTCTGTGCTTGTTATATATGTAGTCACAACTTCTTATTGATGTATGTATACTCTAAACATCTGCATGGTAAACATATACATCGAGAACAAAGCTGATGTACAATAATATGATCAAACAAACTCACCTGCAGTGAAGTTCGATCATTATTGTACGAAGGCTTTGTTCGAAGATGTATATGTACCCACCCACCCAGTACCTGCTCCACCGCAGATACTATACCCTCTGTTTTTTGAAGTTGTGTACTTACCTAATTTAGCTCTAAAGTATGAAGTTTGACAGCTAGACCACAGATAATATTAATATTTTTTAAATATAGATTCTAAAGCGCGACAGGTTGCCGAGTGAGTCGGAGAAGCTGCATGGTAAACATATACATCTTCGAACAAAGCCTTCGTACAATAATGATCGAACTTCACTGCAGGTGAGTTTGTTTGATCATATTATTATCTTTATATTCATGAATGAGCATTGCATAATAACTTGAGTGAAAAATGTAACAGGTCTTAATTTTTTCCAATATTACTAGCTGAATTCGTCTGAATCTTATTGTCAAACCGCAATATTTATTCCACAGATAACAGTTATCTGCCTATTTAAACCTCATCGCTAAGTCTAAGTAAAATTATTACAGAATTAAATCTCGTCTTAATAACCATCAAAACATCTTAATTAAAGCGAATTAACTTTCATTTTATTGAATCCTTAAAAACTTTACAATTACGTCCGTCGTAAAAACTAACAAAACAGTCTTTAAGCAATTGTCTATGGACTGGAACGAACTCGTTCGAAGTTTAAAAGTAACTGCTACTTGCGTTAAAGAAAAGTACCTTTCTCTGTTGGCCAATAGACATTTGCATTTTGTCTTGTGCAAGCGGCATCTTGAATAGCATGAACATCAGGTAAAGTAAATAATATATACCATACTGTTTATAATGTAAGTATAAATGTTATTACGCTAGGTAATAAATTAATCACACTAGGTAAGATCAAAGGAGGATATGTATATGCGTTTTAGGACCATCCTTTGCTTAATTTTTTTTTCTTATATCAATGAGTGATGCTAAGGAAATAGAAAGCGTTTATATTCGTATAAATGAACCTAGTTAACCTTCTTTACGGTTTCGTGTTTTCAGTCAACGCACACATTTTCGCATTTTAGGCCGGTAAGCACGTTGAACCGTTGATCCCGGCTGCCATCTATACCTAGATCTTTGACAGTCGTTACAGGTAGTCAGTAGCCCGAAAGTCTTACCAAAGGGTACCTAATACCAACGGGGTTGTGGAGGTCAGATGGGCAGTTGCTCCATGTAAATACTGGTATTAAGCTGCATTCGGTTAGACTAGAAGCCGCTAAAGTTGGTAAAAGGCTATATAGGCAGATAATGATGCCACATGTTTTCGAATTTTGTTAGTGCTCCTGCTACTAAATAATTGTATTCCCATATCGAATATATATACAGGGTGTAACAGAAAGGGTATATACATACTTAAGGGTGTGCTAAAGACCATCAAACTGAACATTTGTCTCCACAAAGAAACATCGTCATAGCGAAAAAAACATCAGCTGCCCCATACATTTGGGTCGAAAAGGTATTGAAATTTTGTATGTGGCAGCAGATAATTTTTTCGTTATTACGATGTTTGTTTGTGGAGAAACATGTTCAGTTTGATGGTCTGTAGCACACCCTTAAGTATGTATATACTCTTTCCGTTACAGCCTGTATAGAATTTCTTTGACAAACGTTGTGAAAATGCATTTGTACTGAATACGAGATTTAGTTGCGGAATTTGTGACTCTTTTATTTGACAATGTATCTTATTCAATTGGTATTTCAATATACTTACTGTATGCTGGCGTCCTTTCGTAAACCACTTTTATGATCATATACGGAGCTACGAGTAGTAGCTTACAACTTTTATACCACGCTGGTTTAATCGTCTAAAAAAGGACAAGACCAAATTTCACATCAAACAAAAAAAAGTAGACGCGACCTGTAATATAGAAATCAATGCAAAATCAGGGCTAAATATGTAATTCAGTATATAAAACTGTATTAAGTAAAACGTCTAAAATTATTTTATTATTTAAGGCTTGCATGTAAGCTTAATTTTAATTTCTTAATTGTAAATCATAATTAATAAAACTGGACGCCTGAGGAAGGACAGCTTCGTAGAGGTCGACCACGGCGAAGGTGGCGTGATGATCTGATCCTGTTTGCGGGGCTAACATGGCCAAAAATCGCACAGGATAGTGAGGTATGGAAGGAGAAAGGGGGGGCCTTTGCTCACCAGCGGGACACTAGGTAGGCTAGCAAAAAAAACAATTGTGTACGATGAGTAATTGAGTACTCAAACGTGTCCTCATTAAAAAGCATATTACAAAATTAAGGACTATATTGAAGATAAAGAAGTTTGGCTGTAGTTCCTTCTGCTCATGCGGCTTCCCTGGTAGCTCATAAACGACACAAATATGTGGATGTCTCTAACTATTCCGAATTTAATTTATTCTATCCTTTTATTCTCAGATGTTTTCCAATAGTTTTCAAATCATTGCACCGTTTATTCATTGTGCAGAATAGTTACAGTACTGATGACTACATTTGTGTCAATTGTTTAATTAATTGTTCTTAGTTTTATTTTTACTTTTGTATAGATTCTTTTTCATTCATATTTTTTGTGAATGTGTGGACATTGTAGGCTTTGTAAATTTGTTTTTTTTTGTTTTTTTTCCTCACCATCATCTTTTTCTACCTTTTGTAGTAAGCGATGACTTATTGTCGGGCCTACGCTGTCCTCTCATACTTAGGTACTAACGCTGTAACATCCAAATATTGTAGAACCAAATGATTTAAAAAGAGTAACCATGGAGTTTCTTGCCGGTTCTTCTCCATAGGAAACGACCAACCCGAACCGTGCCTCTTCTGTCGACGTTTTATAAGTGCCCATGTAGGCCTATGTAAAATAAAATATTTTGATTTTGATTCATTTAGTTTTAAGTGGGCACTCAACGGCAAATAAGTTAATGAATGATGTCCTTATGTGTAAGTAAATGCTTGGTAGGTACACTGGCCAATAACTCTATTGGATGTTCTCATACTTTTGTATCGGTGCAATCATTGTTGGTCATCTCCCTGCCCTTGTCCCATTTTACTTGGTGTCGGCGCAACACGTTTTTTTTTCCATTCTCCTCTGTCATCCCGTCAAGGTACGAGTATCATCGACTCCTTTTCCTTTCATATCATCCCTCACACGATCCATCCATCGTTTCCTTGGTTTTCCTCTCCATCTCCATCCATCAACATTTATATTTATAATTTAATTGCTATTATACAGGGTGTAACGGAAAGGGTATATACATACTTAAGGGTGTGCTACAGACCATCAAACTGAACATGTTTCTCCACAAATAAACATCGTAATAAATAAAAAAATATCTGCTGCCCCATACAAAATATCAATCCCTATTCGACCCAAATGTATGGAGCAGCTGATATTTTTTTCGCTATGATGATGTTTCTTTGTGGAGAAACATGTTCAGTTTGATGGTCTGTAGCACACCGTTAAGTATGTATATACCCTTTTCGTTACACCCTGTATATAATAATATTATTTGCTTGTGAAACAAAAAACTATAATTTCCACGAAAATATTTAGAACGAAATACATACTCTGATTCATAATTCCCAAGTGGCATTCAAAATTTTCGCATTAACAATAGTCATTAATAATAAGAGGTGCCATTTTTCATTACGATTGAACTAAAAGGTCTCAACTCGCCACTCTGTTAGGTTTATTACTACTATATTTCATTGTAAACGTCCACAATCAGTTAATTAGTTGTGACCATAAATTCACGAAATAACATGCTAAGTACTTTGCTTTGTTTCAAATATTTCAATATATTAACCAAGATTTTCGAATGCCCTTTGTCACAGGAGAATTAAATTATTCCAGGAGATATATTCTAGTACATAATTCAGCTAGTATTTCGCTTTAAGTCTGGAAATTAAAACCTGTTTTAATTATTCTGTAGTGCTGAATCCAACTGTAAAAGTTCTCATTTTGTCTCGTCGGGGTTTTTTCAGCAAACAATGGCCAGGCCCATAGACCGTGTAAGCTGTCTTTGTTGAACCTTGTATTATTATAGTAAACTGGTTTCTCAAAAATCTTTTTCACAATATATATTTTACGTAAAAAAACCAA
This sequence comes from Cerastis rubricosa, assembly GCA_949152445.1. NCBI lineage: Eukaryota > Metazoa > Arthropoda > Insecta > Lepidoptera > Noctuidae > Cerastis > Cerastis rubricosa. Next base: position 5,461,084 of record OX424542.1, on the reverse strand, counting down.
CATTACATGAAATAAATCCGCTCAGTAGGCAGCCTCAATTTAAAATACATAAATATAAAAAGTAACTCATATTTCTCCCATTTATTTCGCCGTGGGCAAAACAATGCATTGTGTGAGGGCAAACTTTCTCGCCCCATCTCACATTATTGACTAAATGATCCGAAAACCAACTCCGAAAACTCACATAACTTTGTACACGGCTTCATATGGATGCTTGTGTACTGGATATGACCAATAATACCTACAGAAATTCATCGGGAACGAACATTAACCCGATTGCGAATGCCAATATTATTTTACACGCGTTTCTTGTTGATTGGTGCTGAGCTCAACAAACATTACTGACTCAAAAAGATCATCATTCATCATTTCAGCCCAAAATAGTCCACTGCTGGACATTTGGTCTCCCCCAAGTGTCGCCACATTGACGTTTTGGGGGGTATTGCCATAATCGCCACACTTGGCAGGCGGGTTGGCGATCGCAGTACGGTTGTTAAAAAAGCACAGAGAACGCTGCTGCCTATTATCTAGCAAATCCCTTAGTCGCCTCTTACGACACCCACGGGAAGATATGGGATGGTGCTAGAAGAAGAAGAAGAATGCATTTATTTGTCAGAATATCGTACAAAGCTGTTATGTGAATTATGTTACGATCATAATATTCTGCCGTTTTCGGCGTACAAATATTACGGCATTACGAAAGCGAGCGAGATTGGCATACGACTTTCCTAATCGAAATCGAATCCGAGCGTTTGTGAATACGGGAGCTGAACTGAGCCACTATTATGGCGCCCTCTGTAGCGTCTATCAGTTCCTTTAATTCAGCTGCTGAAAAACATGAAATGAAACCGAAGAAGAGTTAAAGGTACCCAATAACATTTTTGCTCATTTTTCAAATGATTACAAATTGCACTAACACCTATTAGGTACAAACTACAGTAAAATATAAGATATGTGTGGTAAAACTAATCATTCCTAAGTGCTGAAGAGTGTTTTGTTTACACGTTTTCCTTAGTACAATTTTACGACTCGCGCGGTAAAAGGCAACTACAATGTGCTTTGCATTTATTCATCATGTTTTACATTTATTCTCAGAACGGCATAAAATAAACAAACTTTAAAAACATCGTGCAATTAAGCTATTATTAAAAGTACAATTTTAATTAGTTGTAATAATTTTCTAGTTGCGTAATTACTTTGAATTATGACTATATTTTCTTCCTCAGTCAAGTGCTCGGTGTTTTTGTTAAAGCAATGATTTTACTCTAGTTTTTAATAGTGATAACTGAAATAAAAACATAATGTACCATGTCAGATACAGTACTTGAAACATCTATTTATATCTTCCAAAACAATCTACGCTACGGTAACCGAGCAAAAACCACGGTCAGCTCATAACCGAAACTGCGCTTCACACCAACACCACATCCAGTAACCTCTACCTCAATTTCCGTAGAAGTTGGTAATTTTTCAGCGCGGGGCCGGGCGTTGGCACCTAATTTATGGGGCTACGGCCACGGGGAAGGAAGCTAAATTACCATACGACGTCCGCCAACAAAGAAAACGCTGGAAGTGCTTCCTAACCGATACCACTGACGCATACTACTCGCATTCCTCGAGTGCTGATGCTTGAAGCTTCAGCTTGGTCGGTGGACTTGGATTCTTTAAGTATGTAGGTCCTGACAAACGATGGGACATTTCTAGTCATACCCAAGATATAGGGTACAAGATATAGGTAATCATAACTTAACAAAATATCATCATCGTCATCATTTCAGCCCAAAATAGTCCACTGCTGGACATTAGGCCTCTCCCAAGTGTCACCACATTGACATTTTGGGGGGTTTTGCCATAATCGCCACGCTTGGCAGGCGGGTTGGCGATCGCAGTACGGTTGGTAAAAAAGCACAGAGAACGCTGCTGCCCATTATCTAGCAAATCCCTTAGTCGCCTCTTACGACACCCACGGGAAGATATGGGATGGTGCTATTCTTTACGTCCGACACCATACAGAGCAACAAAACAAAATACCATACCTCGTTAATCTTGTGATCGCAAGCGCGTCTGGTAAAATTTGGGTGTACTTACTATAGCTATACATCTGCCTAATCCTTTGGAAACTACAGGCGTGATGTCATGATGTTAATATCTTGCCAGTAATCTCCGAAGGGTAAGGCAGAAGTGTAGGTACCTTCAAGAACACCCACATTTTGGCAGTCATGTTAAAGTTTCCTTGTACCAAAGGCGGAGCTTATTGTCATCAACTGGGCATAAATACTGCCTCTAGGCTTATATGGTAATAATAAACTAACACAAAATACCTTTTATTTGAAAAAGGGTCGATGTTTACATTCATATCACATTTGTAATTATTTCTATAAAACCAAACGACAAAGACCTGTAGACAAAAACTTTGAAGGACAAAATGAAGATTAAAATTTAGAAATCAAAACGTGGGTAAAGGTCAACATCACACAAACAAGAACTCATAATGAGGGCTCTCGTCTGAAACTCTCTTACCACAATAGAACTGGATAAATATAGATGAGGTATTTAATTTAAGAGTACAATACGATTGTTTGTAAGGTTTAAGGGTGAGACGTCTGATGTTGGATATACGTCTTCTTTGTACACTGAAACTAAAAGCGAATTTCACCAATGATACTGAACGCGAGAAGCACATCTTAAACGCTTTCAAGAACTGACAGGCGAAAAGTCAACTAATTAAAAGAGTGGGCTTTTTTTACGGATGGGAAATTATGTAATTACCCCACCTGCTCTGGGCGGAGCGGAAGGGAGTGTCAGACTTGTACTCCTCCTCCTCCTACATCCATGTTCCTTCTTAGCCCTTTGTGTTCCTGGGCCACGGTATCTCTTTCGAACATCCCGCAGCCCTGGCAGGCATCGGCCCTCTCGGACCCCTTCCGATTTGCTGACATCTCCTTGAACCTGACACGATCCTTACGTACTCCTTTTCCCTCGTCCACGTTCATAGGTACATCTGGTCACAAACGCACGCCGAATGCGAGCCGTTGAATTTTATCTCTATAAATAGAATATAACAGAAAGTATGTTTAGTTGTTCAAAACTCAAATACAACTAATGTAAAAGAGTGCCTTAAATCACCATCTTCCAGCCCTTGACCCGTTATTTTTGGGATCAGCGCAACACGTTTTCTTCTTCTATCATTCATTTCATCTGTCAGACTTCACGGCTTCATTTACTCCTTTCTCTTTCATATCATTCCTCACACAATTTATCCATCTTATTTGGCCTCCTCTCCCTCTCCTTCCATCTAGTGAAAAGAGTGCCTGAAAATTGTATCCCTTAATTGTTGCATCAATCATCAACATCTGCCTAACCTTTTCCCAACTATGTTGGGGTCGGCTTCTAGTCTAACCGGATGCAGCTGAATACCAGTATTTTTTCATCGGTTGTTGTTCATAGGTTGAACAAGCAGCACGTTTTAAAACAATGTGCTGAGAAGAAACATATTAAACAAGACACCCAATAAATCCTAAGTCTGAAAAGAAAAGAGAACATCTACTAAACGCCTTACTAAAACCAAAAATAACGTACCGCAAAATAAACTTAACCAACACAGTATTTCTAGAACAGTTTAGTTAAAATCCCTTATGTAACCTGCATTTTTCATCCAAGTTTGCCAAGTCAACAAAAAACTGGCCGACTAGTAGATTTTATAAACACTGAATAAAAAGGTATACCAGTGCTTACGTCTTTTAAACTATGAAATATTGCACGTATAAAGCTCTTAGAGGCAGCTTCCCCCAACTTTGTTCCCGAAGTTCGCAAGTGAATTCTGTGCGTTGGCACTTAACTGAGCATTTTTTTCGTATAAGAAACATCTTTAAGTTTTTCTATGATAATTAACAAAATGTTTATAGCATATTTTTTTCCTTACTCAAGACCTGCCAGGGCTGCGGGACAGTTCGAAAGAGATACCGTGGCCCTGGAACACAAAGAGCTAAGAAGAAAAATGGATGGGTTTGAGCGACTTAGACTTGTGCTGACACTCCCTTCCGCTCCGCCCAGAGCAGGAGGGGTGGGTCATTTGATGATATCCCATCCGAAAAAACGAAAAAAAAAAGGGTATGTTCTGTTCTCCTATAAATATAATTTAACATTAATTCTTTACAATTTTAAAGCTAGAACCAATCCTTAAAAGTTTTGTTGGTCTTATTTTATTATTATTATTATTTTACCTAGATCCATGCCTAAGATCCTATTTTTGCTTCGAAATTCTTCACCGAAACAGAGACCACATTTTTTTTTCTCGATTTTGTTTATCAGCAAAAAAATGTTTCTTCCGTTCTATCTTCTGCACTACACAAGTTTATCGTCAACAACACCAGTTTTCTCAGCGCTGACCAAACAATTTTGATGTCCAGGGTCACATTCTGCTAACTTTCATTGCATTTAAGGGGTCGGTTTAGGTTTACAAACATATTCAAATTCCATGCATATGCAAAATATTTCGGCCGTAACTTCATGACTATGATCGTAAATTAATAGGAATTATAGAGGAGACCCTTCCCTCTTTGACTGGGAACTAAAAGTTTTCATAGGAAAATAGGGAAATTATTATACATAAGGCATTTTGGGGATACGTTTGACCTGGGCCTCAAGTCTGCTATTACAATAGTGTCAGAATGGCCTATCATTGATTTCATAATTGTTGATTTTGACAAGTTTGGTAATCTAATAATTATAATGGCGTCATTATGACTTCAGAATGGTCAACCACTGACACTCCATTGAAAGAAATAGCTTAGAATTTGACAGACAAATGACAGATTATTATGAACTGAGCAGATTACGAACTTTAAGCAAAATGACAATGGGATCGTGTTGGAATGACGATGTTTATAAAAATAGCAGACTTAAGGCCCTAGCTAGCCTTTGGGACATCACGATTATTGGAATGTTTTTTTATGTAATGTTGATTGTGGATACGACTTTCCATTTGGTTCAGGGCTTCATCTTACTACTTATGAAGATCTACTATTTTTCTGTGTATTGAAAACCTTGGTCTCTTCATCCCTGGTTATGAGACTTCTTTTGTTATATGAATGCGCCGGATAAGTCTACAGTACTCACTTTATTTAGTTATTTATGAGTGGGTATATTAATTAGTCTTAAGCAATTGCAGAGGATTAACAGCGTTAATCCACAAACAATTTAAGAGAATGAATTAAGGAGATAATTAATAACATAATTTGGTTTCCAATTAATTATTGTAGTTATCCTTTACTCTGAGCTTAAACGTTTATAATCTGTTCGCTGCTTTTGCTTCAAATACTGACACTTGAAACCTAATCATTTTGGGAGTAGTTTACCACAAAAAAAGGTTTTATTGAAAGAACGGTGTTCGATAGTAATTGTTTTTATTTTAAATGCAATATTTTCAACCGAGAAAAAAAAGGAAGAGGTATTCAATGTTGGAACAGATCGTACAAGTACTTTTAAACAACATAAAGGTCCTTACAAAAACTTGAGAGCATTAGAAACAAAGGAAAGCGGCCGCCCAACAACGGTAAGCCGAGGACCTCCTAGTACAAACGACAATATTATTTCAGTTAAAAGTTCCACGGTTATCCGATCCATTTCCCCCGCACTGGGATATTCAAATAAGATATTTTTCACCGCACTTGGCAATTCCGATGAGGCTTTTATGAACCCTATTCATATAGACATAGAGGTGATAAATTATCAGGGATCTGCGAACACTGGGGTGGAAAGCTTAGGTATATTTTTTATCTTTTACGTAGATATATGTATTTTATGTTGGCAACACAGGTGTCGGGTTGCCTGTTACGAAATTCTGTTTTATATCATTTGCGAGATGAACGTACGTATCGCTTGTTTGCGTACTTGGCGATATTTTCGTCATTTTCTTAGAAATGTTGTAAATATGCGTGAAATTTTTTGTTTCGATCAAATGAAGGGGGAAAGGTTATGGGGAGATGGTGAAGCTTATATTACACAGGACCTTGTAATTTACCAGCGTGATACGCAAATTTTTGCGTGGCTAGACAAATTGCCGATCCACGTAACGGTTTCTTTCCACTTGCAAATACTTAGGAACTTGCTAAATCTTTGTAGTAACATTGTTTCTTTGAACATTCTTAGGAACGACAAATCAAAAACTGTTATTGTCTTGCTAAAAACAAACACGTTGACTTAATATCTCACTCTCTTGTAAGGTTCTTCCCACAACTGGTTTCGAGAGATCACCAAAATTCCCAGACACTCCCAAAAGCATAACCAAAGATATACACAAAAGCAAACATTACAATTTATCGTTTTAACTATTCTAACCCCCTCCCCTCTCCTCAGGGTACATTGCGAGTCGGTTCACAAAGGCTCCATACTTAAGCTGGGTAAGCCAGAAGATAATGTTTGTACGAAGGCAATAATGGCCGGTGTCACTCGGCATTTGACTGGGAAAACTGGAGAGTTCCCCGCATCCGAGATTTAGCTTGATATGTCACAATGCGTCCAGGTGGTATTTGTAGATAAGGAGGTAAGGTGTATTCAAATTGTGGGTCAAACTATTGGGTATGGTGAAAAACTTATGTGATAATTTTAGGGGATTCATTCAACAACGCAAAAATATACTGAAGAGACATTATTTAAAAATTACTTAATAGCTTCACGTCTGCTGTAATCTCCGGAGAGTAAGGCAGAAGTGTCTCTTTAGTGCATCGAATTGTCGCCAGTTATGTTTCAAGTCCCATGTAGTAGTGGGCGAACCTTTTAACATTAACCGGGCAGACAGGAGTCTGTAACTGGAAAAAACCCAATTACATTTACTGGACATTACTATTTATTGGAAATATGGAAGCTTATACAGAAACCTAGAAGCAAAAATATCCAGCTCCCACAAAAATTCAATTCCCCTGATCCTTAAGCTGACGAGTAAAGAACTAGCGCCACTGCGGCATTGTGATGATTATGATAAAACTGAGGAAGGGAAGCCCGCACCGAATTTCACATTCAACAGCACACCCGCGCTTTCCAATACGTGACCTCTATATGAATTAATTCTATATACCCGAAAACGCGTAGGGTTGTAATCGATATGCACAACGCAACTTATCGATAAACTAGGAAATACCAATTAAACGCAGCCCCTGCCGAATTCCAAGGAACAATAAGGGTTGTACACAGTCGTAGTGAACCTTCGGTACACAATGAGCTCCATGTGACTGTGAATTGAGGACCAGCCAAAGCGATGGGTTACTAATTTATTGTGGGCCAATTGAATCTTCATTTGACAACAATTGGGCAGACCCTTTGTTTGGTAAGGACCACTCACAGTTGGAATTTAGGGAGTTAAGATTTGTTTCATTATACGAGTTCTATAGATTCGGCCTTGATTTAGTTTTGGATTACGCGTGTCTGACTTTGGTAGATTAGGCAGTTTCTTAATGATGTTGGCAAGATGAGGAAGTAATAGCAAACAGTTCGTAGCCAAAACAACATTTGATATTTCAAAAGCTCAATCCGCAATACATTTCAATTTTGTAACTGTAAACAAAAATTTCCGCAGCATCCCCATATCCAATAAGTGGTTTCCATTCCTTTTTTATGTAGTATCACAAAACCATTTTAATCCATCAACGCGTTTTAACAATACAGAAAAAAACAGCACTTTTAACACCGTAAAATTCTTTTAACAAAAATCTTTCCCGCGCAATTTCATAGTAGGAGTCTATAACAAAAACTGGAACGCGCTCGAATGTCTCTTTTGGGGGACGTTACACACCGGCCGAAGCTGAATATGATTCACGTAAAACCGACACTAAGTTTTAATTAAAACTAAAGATATTTCTCACAAAAATTCCAGCGACCAGCTGGATAGGTGTGGTTTGAATTGCTAAAATATTACTAACGGTTCTAAAGGAGATGATTAATAAGTATTTTTTAAGAGTTTAGTATGCAACAGAGCAAACATATGTTAAGTCATGCGAATTCCAATACTAGATTTACTATTCTTGTAATTGTATATCTGATAGGTATATAACCTGAAATAAAACACATTTGTTTTTTATATTAGGTATTATAGTCCACAGAGACGAGTACCGGAAGACATCATCGTCTCTTGCCCTTATGCAAATGTATTTAGGATCAGCGAAGCAGGGGCCTTAACGATACTGTGACGGTTGACAGAGAATGGAAGAAAAAAAACATGTTGCATCAACCCGAACTAACATGGAACAAGGGCAATATTTGAAGAATGCCACATTATTTTTTAATGTCGAGCATCGGTTTGTAAAAAAAGAAGATGAATCTCCGTAGCACTGCGGACTCTGACCTCTCAGAAATAATCCTTGGGATTCCGTTGGTGTTGCTTTCACGGTGAGAAAGCACGTGAATTTGAACCAAATTAACCTTAATACGGCTTTAATAGTCGATGAAATACCACTTTAGTGTAACAATTCCTAAGCTATTTACTACTACAATATGACTTTTAGATGAAAAATTGTATTGTATCCTTAAATATGCTCGAGAAGGGGTTTGAGTGATGAGAATGTATGCAACGTTCCTGCATTGTCAGCATTAATACAAATGGTTGGCATCAAACAATTTTTTGTTTGTCTCTTTTCTGTCAGTGAGTTATTGTGACTTTTAACTGAAAGACGTCTGCATGTGAATTTATTATATATATGTTTACGCTGGATATGAAGGTGCTTCTCGGATCTGAAAATGAGACTCACTGATTCGGAAGATGATGAAATGCTTCCTCTCCGGGACAAATACTCTGCCAAATGCATCTGCTTTAATCAATTTGCCAAGCACACACCAAAGGCTAATATAAATACCGAAATATGGTCTATCTTATGTAAGAATTGACATAACGACATTTAATCGGAAATCGCCAAGGACATCTCCTTTTTACCAATGATTTATTAATCCCATTACAGCACAGCTTTCCCGCCGAAAAAAACAAGACTTAATGAGAATAATAACACAAAAAATATCAAACGTTCGGATCCACATAAATGTCAAAGGCAGTCTCTCTTCATCTTTCAACAAAGAGGTTCTTTTGGATGTAAAAACACGACTTATAAGATGTACTTTTAAATGTTTCTGAGAAATGAGCATAGATATTTTATCCGTGTGGAGCCACTTCAGAGGAAACCTTTGTCAATGCTGTCGGGAGCTGCTGGGGAATTTCGGCAAGATGTTGCTTTTTTCTGGGGCCAATTTACACATATATCGAGACTTCCGTCTCTACAAGCTATCGTTTTGCTTCCTCGTCAAAATTAAGGAATTAATAATGCTAATGATTCCCGACCCGAATCAATAACAAAATGAGTAGGCAATTTTTTATCGTTTTGTGAAGAACCTGTGTTGTTAAGGCGAATAAAAAAAAATAGAAAATTCAAACAAACTCAAAAGTTTATTCGTTTTTTTTTCAAATACTCATCATCATCTACCTAGCCTTTTCCCAAACTATCTTGGGGTCGGCTTCCAGTCTAACCGGATGCAGCTGAGTACCAGTATTTTACATGAAGCGACTGCCTATCTGACCTCCACAACCCAGTAACTGGGTAATACGGTACCCCTTGGTAAGACTGACCCTTTTTTTTCAAATACTGACAAATTTAAACAACTTAAATAAAGCAGCGTATTTGAATATATCCAGAATTTTGACAAAGATGCAAAACTGCACCTTGTATAACAGTTACTTAGCACGAACTTTGTCTATACGCTATCCTATATCACTTTCGCAGAAAAAGTCAAAGTACAGGTTCATAACACAGACAGGAGCATGTCTTAGTCAAAGCACATGTTCAGTCACGACTACAGATCTTGGCCTTAGTGGTGTAACGGTAAGGCAGGTACTAGAACCGCTCATAACGTAAGCTATAGGCAGTGCATATTCTACTTTATACAACCCAAATCATACCTCCCCACAAAATGACCCAGTACAACAGCCCAAATTCACACTAATATTATAAAGGCGTAAATTTGTGAGAGTGTATGTATGTTTGTCACTCCTCCACGCCTCAATGGCTGAACGGATTTGGATGGGTATGTATATAGCTTATTCCCTGGATTAACACATAGACTTTTTATACTGGTTTGCGCGGGTGAAACCGTGGGGCGCAGCTAGTCTCTCAATAAAAACCGAGGCCCCAAAATTTCAAATTCCTTCGGTCCCAATTAGTCCGATTTGCATAAAAAGTCGTCTGCCTATCATAATCAAAATCTAGATATCCAACATATTTCCCTCAGAAAATGTGATATAAAATAAAATTCCTGGTGTATGAACAAAGGCTATCTGTCATACTCAAAAGAGAATTCTTACCTAGACGTCTAGCATTTCTAATAAAAACTCGGGGCGGACTAAGCTGCGTAATAATACGGGATATTTCATAAGTTATGGTCCAGCGTAGCGCGAACTATTCCTTTATTCTCCGGTTCCCCGTTGGATTGCAGTCTGTTCACGAATTAGAGGATTTTAATACGACCGTCTGTGTTGACAGTCGTGATTTAATTGTGGTGAGGTTATACGAGTATAGGAGTTATCGAGAGGGTTTATGAATTCTTCTTTTTTTATTATGTGGAGTGTTTTGCTAAATTCAACAGGAAGTGTGCAGTCTCGTTTTTACGAGAACCAGTTCTTTCAAAGTGGTACTTTATCATTTAGATCATTTGCCACCTGGTTGGTCTAGCTAGAATTTCCACTAAAACTTTCCTATATACCAATATTAATCGCCAATAAATTCTCCAAACAAAATGTATCAAATTAAGCACACAGCAGGGGTTCCACTAATAAGCCATTGCCGGCTTATAAAAGCGGGGCAGACACTATTAAAAACCCCGTTCTTATCTCAACTAACGCCAGGTAAGCCCGAGAACCTTACTTAAACCTATTTCTACTGAAGTTTACTTGCAAAGAAAATAGCGAACACCGTTTATGAGTAAACGGAAGCCTTTGCTAATAAGCCTGGCTGAATGTACGAAGCGTTATGAGCCATGATGAGAAAACATGGCGAAAAATAAAATAAGGACGTATATGCGGCACGAAAATAACCTATTTACGCGAAAAAAATTAGTGAAGTAGCGAATTTTTCGGCAAATACGTGTTTTTTTTTGCTAATTTTTTGGGTTATTCCTTGTTGTAGGTAGCACACGTATTAGTATAGCTGGTTATAGCTTCTTATATTTTTTGTTGCCAATCAAAAAGCAGATTTTTTATTTTTATTAAAAAGTTGGTTTTAAGATGCTACAAACTGCATTTAGATCTAATACCCCTGATATCACCGTTCCTCGTAACAGGAGAAATCTGTTGCAAGCACAAAAGTATCTCTTCCATGTCTAAAGCGTCTCAAATCCTTGAATAAACTAAAACGAAATAAACCAAACAGTAAGTTGAGAAAGCCATATCCATTATCAAAGAAACTTAGTGATTCTAGCGAGCGGAACTATCGACCGGTGCATTACTCTGCTACGGTTCATGGCTTACACTCTTGGCTTTACATCTAAATTGTGTTCATTTTGTACCACTGAAACCTGCGGCCATTAACTCCTATAAAATTCATGTTGGCGTTTAAAACTTATGGCCCAAAATCACCAGTTTTAAAATGGGAAAGTTGCTGTTGTGGCTTAAAGGGTCTTGCATAAAGAAGTAAGGAAAGCGGTCTGGCGAAGACTAGGTTTTATGATGAATAGTTTTTTCGATTAAGGGCAATCCAAATTTTCTTAGGTTTTTTGCCTTGTTTCAGGCTGTATGTAGAACAAAATATGATTCGCTACCGTAACACATATCATCATCAGCCTATAATGTTCCCACTGCTGGGACACAGGCCTCCTCTATAAGAGAAAGAGTGGGCTGAAATCCACCACGCGGGCCCAGTGCCGGTTGGTAGATGTCTCGTCATCAAATTTTTAGTTCTAGGACATGTCAGTTTCCTCACGATGTTTTCCTTCACCGTTTTTAGGGCAGTGGTGATGAAATAAAGTACACAAAGGAATGCGCCTGCCTGGGTTCGAACCCACGGCTTACTGCTCGTTAGTCGGGGCTGCCACCACTGGGCCATCGCTGCTCTCACAGTAACACATATGTAGCCACAGAATTATAGTCATTAAAATCACCAACACAACCAACGGTGGGTTGTATTGATGATTTCAATGATTATAACTTTGTTAAGCCATATTTTGTTCTGTATGGTGTCGGACGTAAAGAATAGCACCATCCCATATCTTCGCGTGGGTGTCGTAAGAGGCGACTAAGGGACTTGCCAGAGAATGGGCAGCAGCGTTCTCTGTGCTTTTGTAACAACCGTACTGCGATCGCCAACCCGCCTGCCAAGCGTGGCGATTATGCCAAAACCCCCCTTATGTCATTGTGGCGTTGGGGGAGGCCTATGTCCAGCAGTGGACGTCTTTCGGCTGAAATGAAGCCATATTTGCTACGGTCGTGAGTCATATTTTAATCAACATACAACCTGAAACTGTTTGTGACCTAAAAAAGGATGAGGTTATCAATTCGTCTGAATGTAGTGTATTCTTCTCCATAGAGATCTACGCTTTGGAATGGGCAACTACAGTAGTTTCACAGTTATTATGTCATGTGACTGGGACTGTAGAATAATTTTTATTGTTGTTCGACTATTTAAAAGTGCCTGTAACTGGCCTGGGATCAATTCTTTTCGCATAATGTTCTTTGTCCTAATATCGGCATAACGATTTTGGCACAAATTGTTTTGGCATAATAATACTTTGGCATAATTTTTTGAGGCATACATTTTATTTTGGCATAATCATCTTAAAGACTAATTTGTTTTGGCATAAATTTGATTCGCATAACGTTAGTAGGCCTAATAACTATTAGCATAATAATATTTAGGCATAAGTACAATTAATATAAATAACAAAAACAATTTTCATGGAAATGATTCATAACATTATGTAACTTAAATGATTTTTCAATCGCGAGATAACTTTTATCTGAAGAATATATTAGATGTTGTGAGACTTTGGGTGGAAATGGTGGTGGTGAACTTGTAGTGCCCCAAACATAATTCTGATCAAACCAATTTGCTATAGTTTCTGTAACAATTAAATAATATTGTTGGTTAAAAATTTAATATGCTGTGCAACAAAAGTTAGTGACAGAACCGAATTGCTGCAAAACCGACTCCACGTAGTCTTGTTTGTCCTACCCCTAGAGTGTAATTTAAAATCGCGTAGGCGCGTAGGGACGAGGCGGCCCGCGGGCTGAGGAGTAGTGTTGGTGAACGAAAGCCGTCTGCGACGATTAGCAGGCGTGGCGCCGCCGGAGGCCCGCAGCGCCGGAGCCGTGACAGAAACCTTGCCTGCTGCATGTTGCATGCTCGCTTGAATGCTGCATGCTGCATGCTTGCTTGTTTGCTGCATGCTTGCTTGCATGCAGCATGCAAGCAAGCATAAATAAATTTATGGTTTAGGATATTATGCTTAAAAAAGTTATGCTTTAGAATAATATGCTAAATCATTATTACGGTTAGAGAAATTACGCATAAAAAATTATGCGTAAGCTGCTATGCGTAATCATATTATGCGAAAATATAATTATGCCAAACAAAATTATGCTAAGTTATATATAGTTAGGTCTTAAAATTTTATGCAAATGGATAGGGAACCAACTGGCCTACTTGAAATAAATGATTTTGATTTGATTGATTTGTTTTGTGTGTATGTTCAGCGATATCTTTGCCAATTGTGAACAAATTTCGACGTTTTTTTTTTTTTTTTGGTTGAATTCAACTCCGCGGTGGTCCCGTTTAAATTTGGCTAAGATCTGATGCTGATCTTCGCAGATATACAATGGAACTCTTTTATAATAGACGGCAAATCTGTCGTGATTGCTGCAATATCTGCCTGTGATGATATTTCAAAACATAGCCTGTATGCTTTGAGGGGGTACGCAGATGTGTACAGCACACCAACATTTCAATAGTTGTGTATGTTAAGTCCCATTTTATTGGGGATAAGCCTATTTCTATGACATGTATGTTTAACAAAATAAAAGAAATGCATTGCAAAAATGTTGTATTGGATATTACAATTGAAAATGGAAAAATAAAAAAACTTTTTTGCAAAAAATAAACCGATTTCAAAAACACAAATAGTGGAAAATAACTTTTATCTTCAGAAGTCGATGGCAAAACAACTTAATCAATGAAACAGAAGTCACCGGCCTCTGAAGATAAAAGCTATTTTCTAGTATTTGTATTTTTGAAGTCTGTTTTATTTTTTAAACAACAAAGTCAAACATATGACACGTCATTTTTTTAACACGATTGAGGAAAATTCCGGTCGCGGCGATCTAAATTTTATTTCCGTTACAAATTGGTTCATGGAATAAAATATTGAAGCCAGGGGTCAATAGCCCCTGAATCATTAACAGCCTTAATAAATTCATCTATTATACCTACCTACTGGTTTCTTGACAACCGTGACTTGACAATATAATATTTTCCATGAGGCGTACCTATTAAAAAGTAATGAGAAATATGTCAAGTATTGTATTCTCCAACTTGACGTTTTCACGTTAATAGGTAACTAGAATTTGAGGAAATGCCAACAACGTAAAAAAAACATTATTTTTTACTGATTCCTTACTGTAAAAAAATGAGGCATATCATGATCCACAAATAACAGTCCTTCAAATGTCATACTATAGCTTACATTATGAGAGTCAGTCAACAAAATCAGAGCTCGTTAAGTACAGAAATGGATTTCTCGAAACCCGGAAACAAAAAGGAACGTTTTCGCCACATAAACAATAATTAAATAACGAATAGAGGAAACCTCAGGAACACAAACGAAAGAACAGTTCTCACGTCCTTCCTAACTTAGTGTTGAGTGCAGGGTCCCAGGAACGAATTAACTTAATGTGTTCGCCGAGAATTGAGTAAAAATTAACAGGGTGCACATCCCTCTCGCTCTAAACAAAAGAAAGAAGGAGATGGAAGTACAGAAGAAACTGTGACAGAGAAGTTGCAACGTAAGACGCATATACTTAGTGATTTGTGAGGCTCGCGTGGTTCCAAAGGCTTGGGAGTAATCGATAGCGATGTTTATGAGAGCTTTAAATTTTGCACCGTAAGGTAGGAACGTCTTTGGGCTGGTTTACATGTCTAGACTTCAGTGTCTGACTTGTACCGTAAAACATGGATTGCCAACATGCATGACTCAGCAAAATGTTGTAAAAATGAAAGAGAATCTAGAATTTTGGGGCAACGACGACGGAATATAAACTAGGGTAATATTGACTCTTGGGTTTTAAATACCTGTCTGCTACTCATCAGGAATATTTTAGAATTTAATAACCGTATTTGAAAATTCACAAATAATTTTACAAAGTTATTACCTACAATGCGCTTGTGGATTAAAATTTCTTCGAACATTTTCTATTGAAAAGCATTTTAGACATGAATAGAAAATTTGCCCGCGATAACATAATCTTCAATAACAATCTTTCTTAGCAAAGTGTCGCAGAGTCGATATAACATTCCCAGCGCGCCAGTATCAATATCTAAATTACTAATCAATATATGGAAGCTGACAGGACTACGGATACGAAACGGAAAAAAAAATATATCTAGCAAAAATAGGTACCAGCTAATGTATACTTAGGAGAGATAAATATAGTCGTAAAAGTCACATGAGAACTCGAGAAGCTATACTGTGTCAAATATCAATTTAAGATATTGCCAATAGAGTACCACCGAACAGTCACGCATACAAATTATTACCTTCTGGAATATTCCGAAATGCTCCCATCTTTTGCGAGTGAATTTGGCAAAAGCTCGATATTCACTTGTTTTAACACTCAGCGAAATACTTCATTTTGCATTTTAATAGAATATATTAAGGATGGGCCCGTTGATTTTAAATTAAAATCGGGGTAAATCAAACATTTTCTCTCAAAATCAGGCTGTTTGAAACTGACTCAATATTAGATGTAATTTTTTATTACTTCATCACACACCCTTTATTATTTTTCCATCCAGACGCTCTTAATATTTTCTTGTTCCACTGCAGTTGTTTGTACAGTGTTTATACAATCATCATTATTGTTTTAATTAAATCCCATTTCATTTCATTCTTTTTTTAGCTTTCTGATTCGAGAATTATTTCATTGTCTACTACTTACTGGCTACTTGACTATTTATTGCATCATTTATTGGAATATCTTTCTTTGTTCTTTCTTTCTTTTATTTATTTGTTTCTCCAAGAAAACTATCAACAATATGTGGAAATCATCCGAAGTAGCGTTTTACGATAATTCGTTCGGATATCTCAGACAAAAGTTCTTAACACAATTACGGAGCACTCCATTACCGAAAAGTCTCCTAATGCTGTTCGTAACTTGGCAATACATT
Source organism: Cerastis rubricosa (assembly GCA_949152445.1). Lineage (NCBI taxonomy): Eukaryota > Metazoa > Arthropoda > Insecta > Lepidoptera > Noctuidae > Cerastis > Cerastis rubricosa. Next base: position 5,444,678 of record OX424542.1, on the reverse strand, counting down.
ACGGTCATGTCCTCGCTATAGATCGGCGAGCAGGTGCTCGATACATGCTGCATTTAACGTAAACAGGTCTGCCAGCCAGCACACGTGAGCCAGAAGTTAAACTACTACATGAAGATCAAGAGGCAGGAGGAAACACGAAAATTAATCTTGGTACATCTTGCGGAAAAACTCCAAGATGGAATTAAATTTGCACTAGCTTAATTAAAAGCTGTTGGACCACAACTCAGCTTTCATACATTCATTTCTCTAAGAGATGAACTAAGATTTGGTGGACTTATTAATGCTAGAGATAAAATTAAAGATTTGGTTTTGAAAACAAATCTAATTAAAATCTCAAACCAGACAGCTTGTTTATTTACACAAAAAAACTAAATCTACAATCAACAAGATTTAAAACACGTTAAAAAAACCTAATTAGCCGAAACAAATTCTTTTAATATACCCTGAATCATCGTAATAAAGGGCGAGAAAAGGGAAACAATTACAAGGGGACAAAGCGGTATTATTTACCCAATAAAGTGTAAGGGAACGCAAAGATCGTATCTATAGGGATCTCCATAGAACGAGGTGTTTTATTGGGCGACGATCTGCCCAAGTTGGGGTGACGCTACCAAATGGACGGGAATGAGGCCAGGTGGGAATAGATTGTGTAATAAATTTAAAAAGAATTATAACGTTATTTATGTTGATCTTGATGTTTGAGAGGTGTTATTTCGTTTGTTATACGGAAATTGGGTGTTTCGGATTTTGCCTTTTTGGCATTGAGTTGTTTACGAACAAATTTGAACAAAGGGTTTATTTGATCAGTTTTTAACAGAGCCATTTATTCTGTTACATGTAACAGTAAACGGATTATCATTTAAAGAGATCTTCTGGCTTTAATAGCTCCTAAATCTACAGGTTTCTATCTAATCCGAACTATCTCCGAGTTTGTACTAACAGATTAAATGCACATCAATTAGCTCATATTTCGGGGAGGCCTACAAAGCCGGCTGTTTATTCTGATCTCAACTCGATTATCCCGGAACCCCTGTGACAAGGGAGGACGAGGAACACCGAGGTGCTCTATTGTTTGCTCTGATAATTCTGTCGCTAATCGATTAGACACCTTAATTGAAATCGATTTGGCGTTTTTCCTTGACCTATTGCCGACAAGAAGAGAAGTTAGTTAAATCCTTGAGGAAACTATGGGTTTTTGTTAATTGAAACTGAAATAGCCTCGTCTATTTGGTTAACAAGGGATTTGATATTCTAATACTGGAGTTTGCCCTAATTTGTGGGTAAAGATCGTTTATTTGCAGAAATAACCCATCAAAGGGTTTCCTCATTTATAGGAAATTTTAGGATATATGATAGGTCGATATTCTCGAATTAACAGAGGTAAATTAACCTGTCATCTATTCCAGAACGGCTCAGATCTATGTGCCAGGACAATATATGGGATATAACCAAAGTGCTATTTCATGCAAGCCGTCAATCTTTTACTAAAAGCAAGCTACTATGTATTGCATTTTGGTTATTGTAACCCTGGCTTAGTGACGGCAAAGCTCTCGAGTATCTACGCGTTTGTAGTCCAATTGTGATGTCATTAATTAAATGCTTGAAAACAGAATATTAGGTCGGTTTGTACTTAGTCTGGTTTATGTCGCAGATACAGTTATATAGTTATATAGCTTTGATAACGATTTGGCAATCACTATCAGAAACATTTTTCGTTTAAAGACGACTTCTTGTACACGCTAACTATTGCCTTCTTCTATGTTGTATCAACTTTAACCAAACTCAAATGATGCAGGTCCATATCAGTTACATTTTATATACCAAACCACAAGTTTATTTTTATTGTTAAACACTTTTACTTTAAAAGAAAACTTAGACAAACAAACAACAGTTCATTAATAACAAAGCTCAAACCTTGGGTTTTACAGCAACACCCATCAACAAAGAACATAATATGTTTGCCTAGAAAGTTTAAGTCAGCCGGAGCTACAAATCATCATAAGTTGCAATTACGGAGCGTTGCGGCGAGTCATAAACACTCCCTCGGTTATTAGTTGCATAGTTGGAAAGAGTGCGGTATAGGGCCATGGGTATCTATGGGTAGTCTGTGGAACTAGTATAGGTGGAAACATGCATGTGTCGTTATTAACTCCTTTTACGGCTTTGTTTGTGAATATTTTATGTTTTGTTGATTTATTTCATGTAATTGAATTTTATGTGACGGGAATTGTATTAACCTCGTTTTATTATTGCTTTTGTTTAGTTCATATATCAGTTAAATTAAAACATGTGCACTATTTATGTGACTGGCTGTAATTTATCAAACGCAGAGCGGGCTTAATAGCGTCTGTCCGCGTCAACAATACGACCACTAATGACACAATGATTACCCCCACCACTCCGCGCGCCACACGCAAACTACCCACAACAAACACATCACATTAAACCTTATTGACTTCTCTATCTGACGCAGTTACAGGAAAACAAACTTTCTTAACGGTAACACGTAGTTACAGCTAAGTACCACCTGTTTTATCCCCTTTCGTAATAGTTTCCTTGAGGCGTGTGACAACAAGAAACATTAGCTCAACTAGGAGAAAGGAAAATAAATTCAGATAATCTAATAGAGCGGGGAAACATAAGAGGTGGGTAAATATGCGGCAAATTAACGGAGAATGGGGAAAGTCACTTCCTACCCACAGTTATGGCGGCTTGTTGGGAATTTCAGAGGGAAACACATGTAACCTTTTTTTTGTTTGACAACTTTACAATTCAACCAGCTATTTAAATTAGGTACTAAAGCTATTAAACCTGATAATACCATAGATAAGTAACAACAGTAAACAAAGCACATAAAATTGCGACCGTTTAGAAGTCTTTGAATACAGTCAAAACACTGAAAGCCCTCTAAGCCCACTACAAACATAATCGTGAAGAATAATTGGCGCTTTCGTACAACAACGACACTCGACTGAACTGGAGAACTTATTAAATGCAAAGAGCGTACGGCAATGAAATAAAATTTACTTCTCGTGCTCCCGACATTCATCAAAATAGCACTTGTCTGGGTATTAGCGAGTAAAACGGGAAACTCATGCTTAATACTTAAGAAAAAAGTGACAACGTAGGACAAGGAAACCGTGTATTAACGTCCGCGAGGTCGCAAGTTCCGTTTTTGACGTCAAATAACGTCCGTGTCGCGGCTGGTTTTTCTAATCGCGCATTACAAACATGACCGATTTGCATAATGGGGTTAAATATACCTCTTGCACAAAAATATACAGTACATTACAAGTGGTAGTAGTTAAGACTGGTGATTTAAATAGGCGGCGTGGAACGGTGGTTTGTGACAGGATACGGTCACTTTGTCAATAAAAAAAGCGATTATTTCTAGTATTGACTGAAATTATGTCATGGATTAACACCCATTTTCTAAGAGCCTTCCCAATTCCATTTTTGAACTAAGTCGACAGTTGTTGCCATGACATCAGTTGAAAACATCCAACAAATCGTATTCCAAGAATTTCTTGGCCGTAATTGGCGGATCTTCGAATAAGGTACCTCCTATAGCTATCTATCTTTGTTAAACCATAACTGCATTCTCATAATTGCTTCTGTTCCAATCAATGATAAAGATGGCAAATGTCACTTTAATCAATGTTAAAGATGTACATAATGAAATGATTACCGGTACTTTAAATTTGACAGATAAAAATTAGCCGTTTATATGTCAATTTATAAACAATAGGGTGGATTGTCGGCGTGGTTAATCCGACTTAAGTTCAGTTCATGACCAAGAATACCAGTGTATACGTCATCTTGCTTAGGCCGTTTTGGTTTAAGATTCGGCTCAGGCAGTTTGCCAATACAAAACAGAAAAATAAATCAGACATTACCAGCTATATGACCATAGAAGAACGTATTTGACAGTCTACGGTTAAGACGAGCCAACTTCCGTATGCGACGTCAAATTGCGGCTTTGGAAGTCGGTGGAAGTCGGCCGTCCAGCGCAAAATGCACAACGTTTCTTCCTACCCACTAATTTGCTTCTTGACAAACTTCGTCTAGGAATGACCGAATTTAGTTTTAGTTTCCCTTTGTTGCAAGTTTTGTAATGTATGCATTTCCCTGCGAAATATACTCGTTTTGTTACGAATTTGTTTTATGTATTTCGCCTAGAACTTCGGGATTCGTGGGAGCCATGCCATTGTTCATGGTTTTAAAATTCTTGATATTTTTGTGATGTATGGTGTTAAGCTTTACATAATGCGCATTACTATTTCAACAAGGTTTTGGCATGCGTAGGGCATCCTACCTCCTCTCAGGTTCGGTGGAGCGACGATCTTCTCAGGATGGCTGGTAGCAACAGGATGAGAGTTGCCAAGAATCCAGTTTAGTGGCATGTGATTGAGGAAGCCTATGTCCAGCAGTGGACTGCTGTAGGCTTATGATGATGATACAGCCAAACCATTATATTTTTATGATAACTATAATTTTCAAGAACCTTCCAGAAATCCAAAACGAATGAATCTAAAACTATCTGAAGACTATGCTCCTTTTACATTACAAGTACTCGACAATCGAGCACACGAACAGCGAGGAATCAACTGGGTTCCGTAAACTGTTCGTTACGGAGCGTGGCGCACGAACGAAGCGTTTTTCATAGAACAGGACAGGTGCTTAACTGATGTGCTGCATTTGTGTTGTTTCTTTTACTAACTATTTCAAATGAAAAAAGGTATTTTTTTTACTCAATTTCATAGCATCACGTCTGTTCGTGGATTACGAATGGTTAGGCAGAGGTGTCCGGATTAGTACAACCATATTTTCGCACATTGTTTCCCATCCAATAGGGGGCGAGCCTATTGCCATCAACCGGGCACAAATCCAGACTGTGTGGCTGCTGAGGAACCTGATCGAAAAGCCCAATAACACTTTACCCGACACGGGAATCGAACTCATTGTCAGTAGTCACGCTTGCGACCACTCGACCAAAGACGCTAACTAACCTTGAAATTTATACGTGAGTATATTGTGTGCTATAATATTATAGGATTCATGTGGATCTATACTAATATTATAAAGCTGGAGAGTTTATCTGTTTGTTTGCTTGAACGCGCTAATCTCAAGAACTACTGGTCCGATTTGAAAAATTATTTCAGTGTTAGATAGTCCATGCTATGTGTCATCACGCTACGACTAATATGAGCGGAGCAGCAATGAAAAATGTTGCGAAAACGGGGAAAATGTGACGCAAACGAAGTTGCGCGGGACACCTAGTTAACAATATCCTAGGTTGCCCTTTAATTAGCTTAACACGAACTTCTTGAACAATCGAGTTTCCTAACTCAGTCGTGCCTCATCTATAGACATTGCAACGACAAAGTAATAATAACAACGGTCAACATAAATGCGAACCAACAAGCCATCCGCGTCCCACCACTTACCAAGTCCCAGATTGTCAGTCTAAATCTTACTCTATTAGCAAACAGACAGAGTCGAAAGTATCAACGGCAGCATAGATTCAACATGGTGTTCGGAACCGTTATAAAATTCAAACACTATTTCACGTATCAAGTAAATGGAAGCAAAGAGTTGTACGTGGAACACAGGAGCAACATAAGCGACATTTTCTATGTCAGTCTGTCTGGTGGGTCCGACGCGGCAACGAGACGTGACCGCTTCGGAATTAACTCGGACTACACGCAGTCACAACCGCACTAGACGTTGGAATTGAAGTAAACCAAACACAACTTTGTCACAACGACACAAGGATGCTTGAGACTGCAAAGAGTAAGTATGTACGGTGTGGAGAGTCAAATATTTTGGTGCAGTTTTGGGGAGGTATAGTCAACTTTGTTTCTTTGGAATAGAGGTGATGTTAGACGCAGATAGAGGTGTTTTCGTTCGCAACTAAAGCGTTGTCAAGAGGCATGAAAGCAGACAGAGGCGTCCGCGTCTTCAGGCCACAGTCGCTGTCCGGACACCAATTTGTCTCTTTAGATTTATGTTTTCCATTATTGCAGTCACGCGAATAAGAAACTATTGTTATTTGTTACATTTATGTAGAAATTCATGAGAATAATCCTTGTATTTCTTCTATTGTGGAGATGGCTGATATTAAACATCTGTGATAAATAATGGTTGATGTAAGTCGTGATCTTGGAAATATGTGGTTGTTAGTAAATGAAAGTATGTTACGGTTTGATGTTTCATCGATTTCGTAACGGGTTTCTACCAAATTCAAACCGTTGATTCAATTGTTTAAACAAAAGAAGTTCTACTATCCAAAATTCATAAAATTCTGCTCAATCTCCATTTATTCTGGAGTTAACAGAAACTATACGAGTATATCTACCTATACCAATAAATAAAATTGATGTGTCTGTTTTTAATTATTTTTTCGTCCGTCTGTCCGTTTGTTCTGGCTAATCTCCGAAACGGCTGGACCGATTTTGACGGGACTTTTACTAGCAGACTGAATTTTAGAAAAGGTTTGTGGAAAAAAACAAAGTCCTTGAAATTGGTCACAAATTCCGATTCAAAAAGTGAAGTAATTGTTTTATAATAACTTCACGCGGACAAAAGTCGCGCGGCATATCCAACCATCAGTGGTCAGTGGGCTAGTAGCTCGCTCAATATATCTGGACGACAGCTAGTGCGGAGACGTGACACCGGTGGAAATTACTTCTTTACCCCCTCCTCCTAAGCTGATAAATAGTGGCTTACAACCGTTGTGAGCGAGCTAATCTTTGTTTATTGTTGATGGAACTGCTGTACTGCTGTGTTTTAAGGTCTTGATTCATGGGTAATTAGTAGTAATGAGATCTTTAAAGGTTACTTAGAAGATGTTAAATCAGCTTCCACCATCTCTGATAAAATTTTTGTTAACTCCCAGATTTGTGACACGTCAAATGTAGCTCGATATCATGGTCAGATTTAAAAAATCACTGAAAGGGGTCGGCTTCCAGTCTAACTGGATGAAGCTGAATAACATTATTTTACAGTGGCGAAGGGTGGAAATTTTGAAAGGGGAAGCCGAAGAAAACAATGAGAATTTTTTTATTTTTGTCATTTTCGTTTTAGGGCCGATTTTTCAATCGTCAGATAAACAACCAGATAGACTTTATTCGTTGAATAGTAATATTCTGGGTTTTTCAATGGTCAGATAGTAGTTAACTGTCGAATAAAGCCTCTAACGGAGGAATATAGTTACCTGCTACATTATGGGTCAGTTAGGGTTTTATCTCCTCAATAAATATGATGTTTTGGGTTATGTTTGACAGTTTCATTAGTTTTGTGCGTTTTGGTAACACGACATAGGTACTGTGATTTGTTATGAATTTATGATGGATGTGTTTGAAACAATTTACAACTTTGAAATCGAGGAAGAAAGTGAAATCTTTAATTATTTAACCACCTGAAGAAAACACTGACTTTTACGAGCGAATCATTTTAACTCACGGGACGACAATGAATTTCGGAGTAGATGCTTGAAAATGATACCATAACCTACTTTCATTAATTGATTTCCACGAAACAGAAATGTTTTAACACAAATGATAGGCAACAATTGCTTACAATAATGAAATCAGATATAAATTTTCTTACAATTTCTACACATCAACATAATAACTTACTACTCAAGTACTCACTCCACGATTCTATGCAACTGCCATTTTTTATATAAAAATAATAAACTTTGCCGAACCATTGTTTCTAGTAGTCCCATGTGTTAAATACACGTTTTGTTGTTTTTTTATGTAACACGTTGAATACTGTATCTGTACATCTCGCTTGCACTTCAATAGTGTGAAGTTGGCTAGTATAAACCACTGATAGCTATTCTATAGATAATATGCTATTGAAAAATTGAAAATATTTATTCGCTTGATAAACAGACAGATAATTTTAAACGCTAGATAGTTATTGGACGACTTAACTGAGGATTGAAAAATCGGCCCTTAGTCATCAGCGAACCCGAAAACCCGGAAAATGACACCCATAACGAAAATTTCACCAATGATAAAAATACCAAAAAAAATCTAAGGACCCGACTTGATCCTTTTTTTGTAACGATTTAATGCACAGGAACTATTAACCAATAAAAATATAAGCTAAAAAACCTTTTTGAAACAAGTTTTTATAAAGATGCACTGAAAAGAAGAAAATAAATCTTTGAGTAAATGAAAACGATATAGGATAATTTTCACAAAAGCTTGTCGCGTTTAGTTTCCAAAGCATTTACCATTCACTCGACAAGCTTCAGGTAACTATAGAAATTATGTTTATTTATAAAAAGTGAACGCGTATATATACAAAGTTTCATGTCTGTGCTATTAACCGTTGAGGAGTTCCCTGAGGAGCCTGTTCGTGAGGAGACCATCCTGGCGGTAGGATGAGTTTTCATGATACAAATCGTGATTTTCTATCAAATTTAAACTCGATTGCAAAGTTTCGTGTCTGTGCTATTAAATGTTCAGGAATGCCCTCGTGAGAAGACGATCCTGGCTGCAGGATTAGATCATGATAGAATTCATGTTTATCCATCAAATATGAACGTGCATACAAATTTTCGTGTCTGTGCTATTAACCGTTGAAGAGTTCCCTCGTGAGAAGTCGATCCTGGTTGCAGGATGAGTTCATGATACAAATCGTACTTATCCATCAAATATGAACTCGTATGCAAAGTTTCGTATCTGTGCTATTAAACGTTGAGGAGTTCCCTCGTGAGGAGACGATCCTGGCGGTAGGATGAGTTCATGATACAAATCGTGATTATCCATCAAATACGAACTCGTATGCAAAGTTTCGTATCTGTGCTAACCGTTGAGGAGTTCCCTCGTGAGGAGACAATCCTGGCTGCAGGATTCAGTTATGTCTGTCATGAGAATGTATTGTTCTTAGAACCAAAGGTGTGTGCAAAATTTCAGTTCAATCAGAGATCGGGAAGTAGTTCTAATTTAGCTTTCTGTACATAGAATCTTTGTCGTAACTCGATAAACTTCGGCTTACCTAGTTCCTACAAAACGCTGCTGATAGCCGCGAAGTCACGTGTCTGCGTCCATACGAATTTAGTTCTGAATGCTGACACCCGACCATCGGCTTACTGGCGCAACATGTTGCTTTCTTTGTTGACTTTAAAAAAATTGGCATTTTTGTAATGTTTTCAATCCTATGATGTATTCAATGTCTATACTGTGATGTGATACTTACAGAAGTGTACATAATTTACTATTTGACTACAATAGACACTACGTATAGTGCCTTGTTCCCAAAGGGAAGCCGGTAGGAATCGGCTTATTAGGTGCCTTCGGGCCTGTTATTTTACATGAAGCGACTGCCTGTCTGACCTCCCCAGTTATTACTGGGTAATACGATACCCCTTAATAAGACTGGATGTCAGACTTTCGGGTCACTGACTACCTTGACTTTACGTGCTTTTCGAGGCACGGAAAAAACTCGGTATGTAATGGGTGGTCGGGGGGGGGGGGCAACCCAAGCAAATGCGGTTTAACCTGAAGATCTATCTACCCGAGCGGCTGCTATTATTTAGCCACAAGCTAAAAATCTCTGAAACAATGTAACTTTTAATACCATTTGCGGTGCAAACAACCCTTAAGCCATGATAGCCATCAGGTGTCCAACTGATGATAACATCTCAGCGTCGCGACCTAACGGCCCAAGAAACGCAAAAGAAAAAACGTAACAGACCTTCCCCCGGTAATGGCGCGTAAAATAGCCTATTCAAAAAAGTTTCCAACTAAAACATTCACTCAGTTCGTATATATTCACAAAACATTTGATATGCTACTATCTACTCTGAGTACGAGTATAATAAAGACGCGATCATTTAGATCCGATATCGATTCCGTACGAAATCCAAGCAAATCTTTTGGAACGTGATAGAAGCTACAACCCGGGCGTCAATCTATAAAGGTACGTGCCACGAGCCACGGTTACACTTATCCGTAGTTATTATGAAAGTTTTCGTTCGCCCCCGTCCGCACGAGTTCGCACGATCGACTTATAAATCTTGTGGGCAAAATAATAGAGGAATAAAATGCCTACGCGTAAGTGATATTGCGTTTGGAGACCGTTCAGGTGGCGTTCTGAATGGCGGTGCAGTGAATGTTTTTGGAGAACATAATGATTATTTGAATAAGGAAGGGATCCGTCGTGCTATTGTACATTCGTCACAAAGTAAATTCGCCACCGAAAAAAGTATTTGAAGATTTGCCACAACTCTATTTTCAGGAATTTAAAATTAATATGTGACGAATTTGTCACATATTAATTTTGATCGCCAAATCGTTTATTTTTGCACGGACAGCAGAAAAAATCAAACAATAAGTAGAATAAAAATCACAGCTCTGACTTTACTAACAATTAAACTTGTTTTTTTTTTGTAATTTTCTGGAGTGTATTACTTGAAGCTGGAATATGAGGATTGCTGACCTGGTGCCGTTTTTTAATGCTGGAAATGGTCTGATGGAACCTTTGTCTATTTTCGCCTTCCAGGTTCTTCGGAACCAGATCATTAGGATAAGCATGAGTTTCTACTGGGTACAAGTGAAGTAGAAGTTCGTGAGTGATATAGCATGTGCAGGAGCGCAAGAGAAAAGGTAAGATGTATGGTAAGGTACTGTTAGTTCTCATTTTTTTTCGCTGGTCATCAATGTTGCTGACATGAAGCAATCGTTGAAGGAGCGCTTCTTTGGCCGCCTGAGAAAAGTATTTAAAAGTCTAATGCCAGTTTTTATTTTTGATTTAAAAGTATCTCATGCCAGTTTTGATGTCCTCTTTCGGCGTACTCAAATGGAGTCCAGAACTAGACGACCGGGATAGGAAGGTCCATACATTGTTGACGGTATATCGAATGTATCACCCACGTTCTACGGTTATGAAACTGTATATCCCGCGGAGTTGCGGAGGTCGAGGCTTTTTAAACGATAAGACTCTTCACAATCGCAAGATATAGATAGAATCAGCCTGATATAGTGCTGGTGGATCGATTAGAGCGGCGCGCAATGATTGTTGACACAACGGTTCCGCATGACGAGAACCTCATAAAGGCCGAGAAAGATAAGCAAATCAAGTATCTTGACTTTGCTCGCGAGGTTGTCAATAGTTGGGAAGTGGACTCAGCGAACTGTGCCGATAGTTGTATCAGCCAATGGCCTAATTGCCAAGAGCCTCGACTAATACCTGATGAGGCTCTCGTTAGGCAGCTGGATCAAGGGCTTGAATCAGAAAGCGGTCTCTTGGATACGGCTCGTATTGTTAGGAGGTTCTCTGGAACCCTGACCGCCGCACCGTTAGCTTGGACCCTGTTCCCGATACCGGTGGAAAACATTTTTTTTAATTAATTTTATATGTATAGGAATATTTAAAAATGTAAAAAGTAAGTAAGTAAGTCGGAAAAAATGTAAAAATAAACGGTAATATTGAATAAGAGAAATAATTTTAGTAATAGTGACACTTATCTTTCAGTAATCAAAGAAAATTTATTTGAGGCAATAACCTTTAAAAAGAAACTCCTCTGAATTATTTATGACTTTGGAACTGAAATAGAAAAAATATACTCTCTAAGCTAACAAATGATCGACATTTAAAATTGGACAGAAGTTAAATTGAATTCCTGAGACTTTGCGATTCAGACGTTTGGCTAGAAAATACATCTTAGCACATGGTCAAACTATAAACAGCTAGATAGTACAAAGGAGATATAACAGAGATAGTTCAGTAATAAAAATCAAACGCCACAAAAGGGACCTTATTTGCGAAGTCATTATCTTGTATAGATTAGATACATAAAGAGGGACAAGTTCCCTCCTAGGACCCTCGAAACACTCGTGACTACTCGTTAAGCCACCCAGTTTACGGCTTTTGTTTAAATTAAACCCGAACCTTTATAGTGAAAACACTGAATGTATATTGTCCAAATTGAATTTCTTAACGCCTTTGATGCTACAGATAGTGTTACAAAAACAAATATTAAAGAGAAAATGATTTTGCATTCAGAAAACTGTAACGTAGTCAGTCCGAAGAAGTTAAAACGCAGTAAGGAAAATAAAACAGCTCGAAGAAAATAAAAAAGGACAAAAGGAAGCAATCCAATCTTTTAGCTGAAAGAGAAAGTTTTCACGAAGTTGTACACACTGACGGAATGTGTTTATTCTTATCGTCATACTGAATTCTTGAGAATCAAAGTTTTTATTCTGGTTTTATTCTTATTTCGTTCAAGTTTATGGTAGCTGTCATATTTATTCTAATATTGACTGCAGCTGCTAGTGTGATGATCAAATCTGAAGACATACTTTAGGATCGGATTCCAGCCAAGTTAGCATTCCTACCATAAATGGAATCCGATTCTCACGCTACAGTGTAATCTAAATCAAATACTTAAGAGGCGTTCCCAATTTCCAAATAAAAACAAATTTTCGCAATAATTCACCGTGCCACTTGACGACAATAATTAAAGAAAATATTTATGGAGGAATTTAAAATCACACGCGAACGTTACTCGACGAATTAACACTAGCTTTGCGCATTATTTTAAAATTCCAACCTACCGAATACGCTTAATTTTAATAGCAAAGGGAGATCGTGATTCTTTATGTCTTAATTCATTGTCATCAAGACAATGGCTCCAAAATCATTAAGGATAGACGTAAAATAAAATCTTTTTACTACTCCAGTCAGCCGTTTCTTAAAGGCAGTTCTATAAACACTAAATTGAGGTTTCGAAATAAGTGTCGGTAAAATCTCCGAGTTAGAGATGTGACCTAATTTCCGTTTGCAGAACGGAATCGCCCAATGGAATCTTCTGTGATTAGTGTGCTTAATTTTATGTGTAGTAAAACAGGACGTGTGTACGGCACCTTAGGTTGTCGTAGGATGTGTTGAGGCAATTAGGAGCTCCCAGGTGGCGACTCAAACGCAACTAGCTTGAATTATCTGCTTAAGGTTTTATGTTCGGAGGTAAGATGGGCTGGAAGAGCTGTCTTAAATATTTTGTGCGGTCAATTTTGCTGTTAATCTATTATAGACTTCGTCCATGATTTTAACTGAAATTTCTTTAAGTTAAGCGACAGATCTAATCTCAGAACCTTCAGATCTTCAAATCTATCAGTATTAGCAAAAACATCACAGATCGCGGTATTCGTTTATATTTTCGTCATGCCTTTTTGGTTGACTTACACCCCATAATTTCAAGCTTTCAACTTTAACAACTCCAAACTAAATTAACCAGCCCATTCACCACTACACCAAACTCAACCACCAACAGTAATGTAATTAACTCCATGACTCCACAAACCTTCATTGACATTTCATCAACTAAGCAAACAGGTCTTGCCACATCTAGAGGAGTTGGTTCAGCAAATTTTATGTGGCGTTTTAAGTGGCCCCCTGCTGGGTGGGGCAGTAAACATCCCAGCTAAAGTTTAAACGTCAACCCTTGCGAAGCAGACGACACAACTTATTACGGTCCCTCCTTAGTACACGTGTTTTCGAGTAAAAAATGTTCAAACTGTTGCCGAGTGAAGAATGGTGGTTAAATATTTGGGTTTTTTTATTTGATTTGCTGTGTGATTTTTGTTATCCGATTTTCTTGTAGCAGCAAGGTTATTCTGTTGTAAGATAGGCAGACATAGCAAGACAGCAGTAAGCTAAGCTTTTAGATACATCGATGTACGATGGTAGGTACTATCGCAAAAGTGGGAATAGGTACACTTTTCAAACCAAATCCTGTGCACACTAAGACCACAATGTTTAACACCCTTACTGCTATTGGTCCGCAACTCCGCACAAATAGCTTGCGGACTAATAAAAGCGACACTTTTATTAAATATGTTTTGTTTAAAAAAAAACTCAGTCTCTGTTAATGATCCCAGATGTTTGACCACCGCTTTTCGACCAATAGGAATAAAACAAAAAAACGGACAATGGAATAGAAAGTTTTTAACTGTTTTAGCGCTGGAAGCAAGGATAGTCCTTTCCGGGGTCCGATACCCAGTTTGATGATGGTACATACCAACAGACAATATCTACGAAATGTACTATCAACTAACTGGGTATCGGACCACGGTAAGGACTATCCTTGCTTGCAGTGTTAAAACAGTTAAAAACCTTCTATTCCTTGGTCCTTTTTTTTGTCTTATTCCTATTAGGGCCGATTGTTCAATCCTCAGTTAAATAGTCGAATAACTATCAAGCGTTTAAAATTATCTGTCTGTTTATCAAGCGAATAAATATTTTCAATTTTTCAATCGTATTTTATCTAGAGAATAACTATCAGTGGTCTATGCTAGCCAACTTCACACTATTGATGTGCAAGCGAGATGCACAGATATAGTATACAACATATTAGACAAGAATAGCAACAAAACGTGTATTTAACACATGGGACGACATGAATAAAATTTTGGAGAACTCGCTTGAAAAAAGAAAACAATGGCTAGCCTTTCATTATATTTATTTAAAATATGCCAGTTGCATAGAATCGTAGGGTGATTAGTAGTTATTGTATGGATGTGTAAAAATTATAAGATGACTATGATCTGATTTATTTATTGTAAAAAATTGTTAACATAACAATTTGCTTGAAAAAAAAACTTTGTAATTTGTAATATATAAGATAATATTAAGATTACTTTTGATTGTATTAATGTTTGCTTTTCCTTAAATAAATAAATGAATTATTATTTTTAATCCTCATTTAATGAAAGTAGGTTATGGTATTATATTTCAAGCAAAATCTTCTCCAAAATTCATTGTCGTCTCGTGCGTTAACATTACCAGGCTTCTCTCGTAAAAGTCGGTTTTTCCTCTCAGGTGATTAAAAAAGTTAGGAATTCACGTTCTTCCTCGATTTCTAAATCATCAATTGTTCAAATACATCCTTCATAACAAACCACCGTACCCATGTTGTTTTACCAAAACGAATGAAACAGTCCAACATAACCCAAATCATCACACTTATTGGGGAGATAAAACCCTAACTGGCCCATAAAGTAGCAGGTAACTTTATTCCTCCGTTAGAGGCTTTATTCAACAGTTAACTACTATCTGACCATTGAAAAACCAAAAATATTGCTATTCAACGAATAAAGTCTATCTGGTTGTTTATCTGAGGATTGAAAAATCGGCCCTTAGTCGAAAAACGGTGGTAAAAAATTCTGGGATCATTAACAGCGCCTGTTTTATTTGTTTAAACAAAACATATTTTAAAAAAGGTTCACGTATTTTTTGTTTTACTACTATTGGTCCGCAAACTATTTGTGCGGAACAATAGAAGTAAGGGTGTTAAACAGATGTGGTCATCGTGTGCACGAGATTTTGTTTGAAAAGTGTGCCTATTTCCACTTTCCCGATAGTACGCGAGATGCTCATCCAAGCTCGCGGTAGCGAACAGGACTAGAATAGGTTGCATCTTCGAACAGTAAAGGAAAGGAACCTATGTTTAAATTTAAAAAAAAAAAACAGTTAAGCACTCAGATTCCCACGGTTATGAAGTAACTCTGAACCACCTGGCCGAAGCCATTCCAAACACCAATTTCAAGTCGTTTGTGGTGCGCGTTCCGACTCATCATTTGGTGACCTTTTGGCCGAAAGGTGTGCTGTATGGGCGTTTCCGCGGCCAGCTACGTGACACCTCGCAGCGTAACACGACGCCGTCACTTCGTGTGCAGTAGTTATATTAAGTTATTTTTGTATAAAGTATTTATTAGCTTATAGTTATTATTGTTATGCTTACATACGTAATATGATTTATGGGCCCTAGTTGCCTGAAATAAAGGATATTGTATTGTATTGAAGCCAGTTAAGTATAACCTGATGACGTGTTTTTTACCTGTACTGTCCACTGCTGCCCTCGCGGTACGCTATCGCTATCTAACGTTTGATAACACCAAAAATAGTTATGGCAAGTCCTATAAAAGCAAAGCTAATGCAAGGGGTATTAGCTTTGCTTGTATACCAACCGACCACATAAGACTCCAAGATGACAATATCAATCGCACAGCATTAACTGCCCAATTAGCAACAAATGTACATACAATGTTCTGTAATAGGTCAGTATTGTGCATTATGCTAATGTGGCGCGCATTGGCTAATGTTTATCGCCTGATTGGCTGCGTATCTATGTAAATACAATGATTGTTGACTGTTTAGCGATTAAGGAATAGATTGAGGATGGTTGGTTTAGCTTGCTGTTGGTGGTTGTTGATTTTGGGGGGTTGATTTGGGCGATAATAGAGGGATATGATATTGAAATTGTCTTCTATGATAACAGGCGAAATATGGGCGTACTAGAACGAAGAAATATACAAGGTGTTGTTTTGCATCCTCGTCAAAATTCAGGAGGTTGTCACAAAAGACATAAATTATCATTTTAATTACTGTACCTACTTAATTATTAATAAACGCAGATTTTTTTGTTGTTAAGTTTGTCAGTATATCAGAATAACCCCCTTAACGTGGTTTTGGGAATAATAAATTATAGAATAAACGTTTGAGATTGTTTATATGTGTGATAGCGCGGTTATAGGGTGAGAATCAGACGGGCCGCGTTAAAAACACGGGTGGTTCACACATACCGATTTCAATAAATAAGAAAAAAAAAGACCTACCCATTTTATTATTGATGCGGGTCGACAATCATTAGCATAGTTACCACCTTGAATTTGACGAGGATGCAAAACATCACTTTATATAATAAGGAAATAAAGGCGTGATGTTAAGAAATGTTTAAAAAGCATAATTTCAGACAGATTACATATTGAAATTGTACATTTTCTATAATAAAAGTATGGATCGTTGTATTTTAGACGCCCTGAAAACTGGCTGACAATCAATGATATAGTGGTATTTACCGTGTCTCATTCAATCCCGAAAACAAAACACCATTTGCAAAACACCATTTGCATCTCAAATAATGCAGTCAAATCCACACCAGGTGCACAGAAGCTTTTCAATACCAATCGCGTTCAAAACCTAGCTCTGAAAGTCTGCTAAATAAATCAGGGTCCCCACTTTTCACTTCCCTCCTATGTGTGATAAAAATTGAATAAGGGGCGAATCGTGAGCCACGACGCATTATCGGGTAGGGATGATCCAACGGCAGGATTTGGGCGCGGGCCCGGAAAATTGCAAGACCGGATGATCGATAGCAGACCAGATGTCGTGTCCTGTGATTAGATGTTACGTGCACCTTAACGGGGGACTGGGGGTTTAGATGTGAAATAGAAATACAGGGTTATTGGTAAAACACCAATAACCTCTTAAGAGGTCGTTATACTCATCATTATGACCAACATTTACTACGGGACCAAACCTGAAATCGCGAAAGAATAACAGCTGTTCCGTACTTTATGTTCACATAACTCGTCAAAATGTAGGGAACAGATGATTTTTTGTCACGATTTCGGGTTTGGTCTCATAGTAAAAGTTGTTCATAATGATGAGTAGAATGACCTCTTAAGAGGTTGTTGGTGTTTTACCAATAACACTGTATAACTGTGACCAGCACGCGTAGCATGACCCTCTGAAAACGA
Organism: Cerastis rubricosa; assembly: GCA_949152445.1. Classification (NCBI taxonomy): domain Eukaryota; kingdom Metazoa; phylum Arthropoda; class Insecta; order Lepidoptera; family Noctuidae; genus Cerastis; species Cerastis rubricosa. Next base: position 5,427,120 of record OX424542.1, on the reverse strand, counting down.
GTTTTGTTGACGGAAGAATCGACAAAATGACAGATAGACAATGATAATCTGTCAATATGTCGATTCTTCCGTCGCCATAACTCATTTCCACAGTGGTCATGCTACGCGTGCTGCAAATACTTGTTTTTTTTTGGATTATACTAGCCACTCCATATAAAATGCTGGGATTCCGCAAAAGCTGGTAAGACTAAAAACAAAACAGTTGGAAGAAGGCAGATGATGATCCACATTCATATCTTTATCTTCTTTACACTACAATAAACTTAAAGCAATATAGTACAAATACGGACCCCCACCATTAAAATCATGATGATGTCTAGTCTATATTGCCACTAATAGCGATATCGAGCAGCTGCATGCTCCTTGAAACACAGTAACATATCAATGTCAAAATACAGACAATCCCCTCAAAAACACTAAAACTCTTGCTAACAAACAAAAACAAAACAAGCCACCAATCAAAACGCTTGAAACAATAAGCAAATATTCTTAACGCATAAAAACTACCCTCGCAGTTGACAAATAGGGACAAAAAGCTGTTATTGTGGTTCTCGTCTCACACAGACTTGGTGGCCGAGTATTATTGCATTTCGAAAAAACATGGACGCTCAAAGGACGTTGAACGTAAAACTCGACCACTAAAGAGGCACTCTACAGCGGGATTAAAAAGTCAGGACCTATCGGGGGGTTATCATAGTTCTACAAGTTGTTATTTGAATTAAAAGCAAAAACTCCTTTAGAGAATCTGCACTTTTTAACGGTAATCGTTTAAGGTAGGTTGGCAATCTGAAACCTAAGCTACGTTTGAATATTATGTATTATTTCTAGGTGTTAATTTCTAAGATTAAAAGCCTAGATTACACGAAGCTTAATAAATACGTGGACAAATTCAAAACGTCTGGTTTATTAATCATGTTTAAGGCGTGCTAAACTCCACCAGAGGATCTACAAAAGTGTCAATTGCAGTTTCATTTTTCTTGTCTTTGACGTTCAGCAAGCTTTTCGATAGGTTTTTACAATCTGAAACTTATTATACTTTTCTATCACAGTTGTCGAGCAACGAATGTCAATTTGTCAAGCCCCTCAGAACTCTTCGCTCCCCATTAGTCTAAACGCACAACACTCCAAAAACTATTACAGCAACGCAAGCTTGTTAGAAACCCGAGAACGGTAAAATGATATTTATAGTACCCAATGTAAACAGTAATGTGTAAGTCAATTGAAATTCAAATACGAGGGGAAACGAAAATGGCGGCGGCAAGACCGAAATTACATACGAATGGGGAAAAGTAAAATGGTGGAATGCTGCGGTAGAATTTATAAGGACTCTTTAGTTCCTCAATTACATACGATGGACATGTTCTCAACAAAACGAACAAGTTAACGGCTATTGGCTCTGTTTTTGTCATCAATTCGTGCTAATGTAGTGCTAAAGGGTGCCTTTTACAAGCACTTTTGTGCTTGATATTAAACGTGTAGAATTTGAGAATATGCTTTGAAAGGAAGCGAAGAAACCCCCCAAAGTGGCTCGAGATAGGATGTCCTCGTCCACTAGTGAGCACATAAAAAGACTTTCGGATAAATAAGGTAACTTACTGCACCCAATATTACAGTCAAATGAAGTCGCTTAAACGGCATCCACTGCATCCTAACCAAAGTACCAAAAACAAACATATCAATAAAAGGCGACACCTATCCTCTCCACACACCTGAAACTACAGTTGTACCACTCGATTCGTACGCTCCGGTAATTTAATAAACAACCTTCGCGAACTTTTAGGGTACAATTTACATCGGGGTGTTTCGGAACAGCCAAAGAGTCCGAAGACACTGTTGGATGGTTGTTTCTAAGAGTGGCAATGAGGACGATAAAAACAATGTTTCAGCGCGTCCGTGATGAACAGATACTCGTTGCTGAAGTTCTAGATTAATGTTATTTTGTATTGTTTTGTGGACGTCTACGTAAAAGATGTGGATGGACCGTCTGACGGGAGCTTAAGATTTTCTCGTGATATATTGTTGCAACTGCAAAACACAGCATCCAAAATAGAGACCGCTAAGGTGTGAATCTCTATTACACGCACATTTTATGACAATGTTTATTTACAATGAAGAATTTTAAAGAAAAATTTAACTATTTATCAGTTTTAGCTGCAACGGACTTTAATCAAAGGTAGCCTTGAGCTAATTGCCGATTATAAGCTGAACTCTTATCACATTATCTACGCCCAAAACAAAAAAAGTCTCATAATTCCCCATTAAAATCTTCACGTTAGACCTACAAACATCGAAGCAAACAACTCAAGCTTCCTCAAACAAAATATAAAGCAGGGTACACATTTACTCCAATCCGCGTCGCATTAATAGGCTTAAAACACGTAGGAGCGATATAATATAAAAAGTTTTTAGGATCAAAACATCGGTAAATATTGTGAAAGCGCTTTCAATGGAAGCGTCCCTGAGAGGTGTTCAACATGGTATGTACGCCCAATCGATGTGAACGCTATTACAAAAGGACATGTGTTTATTTTATTGATAAAGTATATGTTTATTAAAAAGTACCTATTGTATGTAAAATAGTCACAAGGACATTGAATTTCTTTATTTAATTATGTATTGTCACTTGAGGAAATATGAATATTTTTATGAAATGCGTAATTAGCAGAGGTCGGATTTTGGGTAGAGTTATTTTTGTACTTGCATCGAAATGTTGATATTAATATGGATCTTCCTTGCGTGTGCGCATTGGAATTTTACAACTTCGGACATCCGATTTCGGATGTTGTATATTGTGTAAAAGTAATATAAAAGTAAAATAATAATAAAAAAATAAATGTCTAAAAGTTTCTATTATTAGTTTTGTTGCTATTCAAAACAGAAATTTGCTTATCCCTGAAAACCTAAACGGCATTACACCGTATTGAACATTCTAGATCACCCGCTTTATAACATCCCCGAAAAGTCTGAACAGTCCCGATAACCCGAGATCCCATATTTTCGCGGCAAACACTCGCATATCCAATCTCCCACGTACGCAGGGCTAATAAAAAACGCACAAGAGGGGGAGAACAAAACGCAGAACGAATGATTTAGCACTCACGCGAAAGTACCCAGCTCCATTAATAATACACACATATTACTGAGAGGTCAATATTATCGGAAGGGAGCGAAAGAGTGAGTGAATGAAATTGAAAAGTGTGTCGGCGCGGAATCGCTGAATAATACCTATGAATCGTACGACGACACTGCTATTGGATTGTCGAAAGGTGTCGCGCCCCTTATGTTGGGTAAGGTTGTGTGAAACTGCCTTTAGTTTTTGATTTTATTACTTCTGTGCAGGTTATGAATTGAACCGTTAAAGAATGATAAAAAGAAAAAGTATTTATTTGTCTCGCACGGGACAAAACAAAATGATTAAATTAACATAAAACAAAATTACTTATATTAAAAGTAGGCATAAGAAAATAATAAGAAATACATTAGACTTAATAGGTCCTGCACATAGATATAATAAACAAGATTGATTTTTATATGTTTGTGGTCCTGTACGAGGCCAAAAGACTCTCTCAGTATGGTGTTAGACCTGGCATGTGGAAGAACTATCTCGAAACTTAACAAGGATTAGTAGTTTAGATTAGACTAGTATCCTACACTAGCTGCCCCGCGCAACTTCGTCTGCGTCACATTTTCCCCCGTTTTCGCAACATTTTTCATTGCTGCTCCGCTCCTATTAGTCGTAGCGTGATGATATATAGCCCTAGCCTTCCTCGATAAATGGGCTATCTAACACTGGAAGATTTTTTCAAATCGGACCAGTAGTTCCCGAAAAGCAAACAAACAAACAAACAATCTCTTCAGCTTTATTATTAGTATAGATATAGATTTCATTGCAACTTCTAGCGCTTGCTAACAAGCAGCACTATTTAATTATTACATAACAAAAAAAAAATATATATTTATAGTATTTTATATATCCTTAGTTTGTCTTATTAAATTATTATTTTTTTACAGATAGGCACCTACCACTGTTTGTCTCTGCATCACCGAAAGGTTGACTGGTAGAAAATGCCTATGGCATTAAGTCAGCTCTACATTGTACTTGAAGTGTTAAATAAATAAATAAGACTGGTTATAAAATCAACGACCGAGTACCTACCAATCTTACTGAAATAACCCATCACTGTATTTATAATTGGCTGATGAAATCAATCCTGATTGCAGAAGCCCAAGAATGTTCCCGAGCTATTTATCAAGCAATGCTTCTCATTAGCACCAAGCGAACGGTTTAATCGGTGAATTGATTTCAAGAACCCGACGAACAGGTACATTAGGGTTACAGAAATCGAGAATAAATCGTCTTTCTCGCAATCTTGGGTTTATTACTTACATTACATTAAGACTAGACCACGATTGGCTTCAGCAAAAGCCATTTGTACCTCTTACTTAAAAGGAGAAACCTTTTAGATTTAAGGAACCCTCTGATGTTCAATGTATTTTTTATTAAGCTTTCCCTGATGTCGTTTGACCTATGAATTAATAGTTGTGGCCGTGACTTTCGTGAGCTTTGACCTTGACAAAGATTGCCTGTGTTTTGTTTTTTTTTTTTTTTTAAATAATGTCGCCGTCCTCGTTTGTCTGGTAATCGGCAGTGGCGTGCCTAGGGGCTAACTATCTCTAACTCATAACGCAGAGCGAGCGAGCAGACTGTTCAGAAACCAACTTAAGTTTAGGTTTAAAGATATTAATTCTCAAAAAAGACACAAATTTACTTACATGAGAACAATGCTTAAAATAAATTATATTTATAGTAAGTACGTCACACGTCACGGAAGCAATCGTTACAATTATCATGTAAATAAAATACACCCATCCAATAAATTCAAGTTCTTTCAAGGTTCGTGCGTTCTCTGTGCTTTTGTAACAACCGTACTGCGATCGCCAACCCGCCTGCAAAGCGTGGCGATTATGGCAAAAACCCCTTCTTGGGGGAGGCCTATGTCCAGCAGTGGACGTGTTTTGGCTGAAATAATGATGATAAGTGACGAAATGTGGATGTCCACACCTTTGAACAAGCTTTTGGAGACTACAGCTGGCCATGATGTCTTAAAGCAATATTGTTTACTCTTATTCCAGTGTGGGCAAGAGACGGAGCTATACAAGATGTCTAGCGCCATCTCTTTCCCACACTCGAATAAGATTTAATACTGCTTTAAGACATAATGGTAGGCCAGCTGGTCTTTGTTATGTTAATGTTTTTAAAGTTCAATTCTTCAAACATTGCTATTCAAGAAACAAACTGTTGCGAAATGACAAACAAACATGCGAGAAAAGGACAGCACTATTTTACCAACAAAAACGCAAAGCTTACTAATGTTATATCCTTTTCGCACGACCGTTACTCTTCCGGCTTTTGTCAGATACATCGTAATTGGATGCAAACTGGAGTACTTCCGACATGGCGTGGTGGCGTTAAGGCGGTGTTATGTTAAATTCATTCAATGTGGCAGCTCCGTACGACTATCTAATGTAAGGGTTTGGACGTATAGACGCGTTTGTGTCGCGTGTTGTTGCGACTGGCGCATGCTAATCGGATACTCGGATAACCGACTGATTTGAAACCCGGGTTTTTTAGTATTGTAAAACCAGGTTTTTCGATTAAATATTTTTTTTATTTTATTTATTAGGTACTTATGATAAATATTGAACAAAGAGTTTTGTTTCTCCTTTAAATAATAAGCTTTATTCTATGATAAGTATAAAGAAAACATATTTTTTTTTATAGTAGTTGTAACTTATTGAAGTCCTAACAAATGCTTATTATTAAAAACATAGGTAAGATAAACAGCATTATTAGCATTTTCATTTATTTCTACAGATTTTTCTCATTTTTTTAATAAAGTTTAAAAAAAATATTCGTAAAAACCGATTTCACCAGTTTTGTAAACAGGAACCCGCAAGAATTTTTGTTTTTAAACAACCTGGTTTAGCATGCCCTACTTGCGACTCACGACTTAGCTAGCAATACGGATAACAGACTTCACCGTATTTGCTTGCTGAAGCTTACTTAAATGTTCAAATATATTGACAAATGAAGCAACGTTAGCAGTAAGAAAGAGACAGCCTTATGTTTAGAACAGTCACCTGCGATAGGCATATTTGAGAAGCGATGTACTGTCTGCAAAGGAGATAAGTAACCAGTTACCCATAATAGTATTGTACCAGTAACTCATCATACTCCTAGTATGAGTAACTGATTACTTATCTCCTTTGCAGACTGTACCTGCTGGATTTAAACGAAGCAGGTAACTACATACATACATACTAGTCTACCAAAATTTGAGTTTAATCGACACGTTACGAAGAAGTGCAAAGTAGTCATTCTTATTCATAAAAATCAACGGCAATAGGTCGTTATGTGAAGACCTTTACCTGTTACATTGCATACCATCACGGCTGTAATCCCCGAATGGTTAGGCAGAGGTGTAACTAATAGTAAACAAACATATCGCCAGTTATGTTTCAAGTCCAAACTAATAGGGGACGAGCCTGTTGCCATCAACCGGGCAGAAATCAAGACTCGTCTGGTACTGATTACCGACACAAAAGATATTTAACTTGCTACCGAAATTGGCAAAACATCGGCACTTCACTTAGAGAGTCGAAAGTAGAAGAATCTGATAAATCAGTGATCGGAGTAGGTAGATTGATTTTTCGTAATTGTATCATAAATGCACGTAGAAAGAATAACATGGATAAGCCATTTTCCCGGAAAGTAATGTAGTATCGTATAGTGTCCGGTATTTCCGGATTGAATTAAACATAGTTAATGTACCCAATATTATTACTACTCAATTCAAAATTTAAAATAAAGGTATTAAAACTACATTAATTTATTATTTATCCGTTGAATAATAAAACAAATCGTAATCCGATCGAAGCATTAATATATATTTTTTTAGCCTTTTTTATGGCCACAACTTTTTACTATAAATATTGTTGCACTTAAATTTCAATCAAATCAACCAATTCCGGAGGAATATCCATATTAATATTATACGTTTCGGATCAAAGACCCCAATTCAATCTACCTACTCCGATCTATGCTGATCATCCGCGCTACTAGCAAAACCCTAATAAAATCTAGACCACATTTATTTGATACTGAAAATAAAATTCGTCAAGTTGTCTGAGGACTGCTCCATTGCAGGCGTGAACCTAACGAAAGCAGTACTTACGTGATACTACCCTACTTTTGAATGCACACAACCGTGTCGCGTGGAGTGGAACATTCTCGACAGGCTGTGGAACTCCGGTTCTATGCGAAATTTAAATTGAATATAATGTACGTTACTTTGGTGGTGCTATTCATTCGTCAGTGTTGTTTTGAATTTATATGAGCTTTTAGTTACAATGGTGGTTATGTGAAGTAAATTGAGTTTACTCAAAAATGCATGTAATGTGGTCATTATTTTGACAACTTTGTTAGAGCAAAGTCGACCTTGCCGGTCTGTTTCAAGGAGCGGCCGGCAAAGTTTTGCTGGCCGCTCTAACAGGCCGGCAAAGTTTTGCGCGCCGCCATTTTGACGTTTCAACGTTTTAAAAAATTCAAATCCAAAAAGATTTTATTTAGAACATAGCTGTTTGTATCTATAGAGATAGATACAAAAAGATTTTATTCCATATTAGGCTGTATAGTTCCAACTACCATTGCTCAAAAAAAACAAAGAAGTAACAAAAGCGGGGTTCAGCGAAAATTTTAATTAATATATTTTTTATTTAAATTACTTGCTGGTTTTATTTAGATTAGGTACTTGCATTTTTGAGTAAAGCACTATACAAACCTTGGCCCACAATGACTGCTTCGCTGGTCACGCTATGATTGCCTCAAGCTAGCCTAGCTACGCTCTAGGCCTTTCAGCTTGGCCATCATTGCAGCCCTTGCTGTCCTCGCTGTAAAGGCCTCGACCTACGGTCTCGGCCTTTATCTCAGCTCGTCCATCAAGTGCTGCACGCTGACCGCGCTGTGTCGGCCTGGAGCTGCGCTACGCTGCGCTGTCGGCTATAATCAGCACGACCAGCAAAGTAGTCATTATAGACCGCGGCAGTAATGTACTATTGTTTTTTAATTGTTGTTTTTTGCGGTTTGATTTCACCGATTTTATGACATTTAAAAAGACGGTGGCCTACTATGACGTCTTAAAACATTATTGTTTTACTCCTTGTCCAGTGTGGGAAAGAGATGGCGCTAGACATCCTGTATAGCTCCGTCTCTTTCCCACACTAGAATAAGAGTAAAACAATACTGCTTTAAGAGGTCATGGTAGCAAACGATTTTGCTTGCTGAATTATTTATCAGAATAAAGGAAAAAAGTATTTATAAACACTCATACATCCAAACATACACAGGAAATGATGGACGCTTCAGAGGGCGCCAAACTAGTGGCTCAGTTCTGGGCTGACACAATTTAGATTGCCATCGACACGCTAAGAAATTACACCCAAAAAAACATCCTAATGGAATACCACCATAACACTTAGCAACACCTGGGAACCGAAGCCAGGACCCTACTCTCCGCAGTCACGCTTGCTACCACAACACAAGTGGGACATTAAAACATGCCCCCCCAATCATGAACATAAAATCTATGTGGACAATGTACGAGTAGCATGAACATCAGACGTTACTGTTTAGACCAAACACTTAGTTTTAAGCAGGTCTTCAACACTACACTAACCATCCATTTAGGTACTTAAACTAGGTTCAACACCTCTAAAATCGAGTACCCATCAATCCACAACCACTTACCCTACTAAAACTGGCCGTTATCTCAAAGCTCACTGCACAAATGTATCCGAGCGATTTCACTAACTTGCTCGTTTTGTGCGCTAATATCGTGGCCCATTGTTCGCACACCGCGCAATGTACACGTACACTCACGACGTTAAACATGTATTCACTAAGCTAACTTTAAACGCAATTTCCAGCTAAAGTATTGATTGAAATCGCGCTATAATTCGAGTTTAGAATCTACAAACCAATGTTTTTATGAAACAGTTCTGATTTTGAAAGTGCAATAGTTATTATTACTTTTGAATTTTGTTAAGTGGACAGTTATCTGTGGCCATGACTGTACACCAACCATACTGGATGTTATACTGATGAGTTTGCGAATAAATTATGAATCGTTGAATGTTATGTTAGAATTTAGAGCTGGTCTGGGCACTGTTGATTACTTGCGCGTAAATTAAACTAGGTATTGCTGTAAGTTAGAGCTCGGTGTTTAGTGTTCGGTACTTAACTGTGGGTTTAATTCTCTAAGTTTTGAATGACAGGTTTTCTTCGGCTGTCTATAATTCTGTGAGCGGCTATAAGAGCAGGAGAAGACCTGGTTGGACTGTGCAAAAGATGAGTTACGGCTAGGCAAGGGGTGATCACTCTTAGCACTATGGCATTTTTTTTAATGTGACCGCACCATGCTGAGACGGGAGTCTTTTACAGGACGAATTTATTTTAATGTGTGTGTCTTATTTTTAATTTTATTTTTTCTTTTGTTTTGCTTTTTAAATTTTTGTTTCATTGTTAATTTTATAATTTTGTTTTGATCTATGCGAAATACATGATTTTTCTTTCTATTACTGGGATGACGACTAATAGATTAGGAAAAGGAAAAATACATGCTGCGCCGACCGTAAATAATTTGGTTTAAGGGCAAGTAAATGTGGATTGGTGTCGTAAGACTTGCGTGAGGTTATGTTTTTAACAGTATTAAATCATCACCGAAGTCATGCATCCCAATTTTAAGACTTATTTTTGTGACAATTTGATTCGTACTTTTTGACTTAACGTCAAATGTTGCCATGCTGTAAAATTTGTAAATACACATTTGAGTAGCATGTAACTGAGCATAATGCACTTGAGTATCAGACTAATTCAGTTTATTTTGCTCAATTGCATAGCTACTGTTTGCGTGAATTATCATGTTTTGCATGATAATTCACGCAAAACATGCTGTAACAATAAACAAGATAAGCAAGTACTTCCCAATTATGCTAATTTAACTGACAGTGTCTTGTTTCAATTGTTGGATATCAAGATTTATCGGACACTAAATTAATTAATATAATTAAGCAAATTCCGATTAATCCATAATGATAACACAATTCCTGATACCAATTATCATCAATTGTTGTCTTAAGTCATCAACACCGATTTGTTCTGCCACTAACTGTGACCCGCGGTTTGACCTGTCGTTTCTCGTCTTGTTTAGCTCCTTTATTTATTCTCCTACTTAGCGAGCTATCATTATGAAGAATAATGTACGTGTTAATGAATTGTCTTAAGTTTCCTTTGAAAATATTACTTGAAACTGTCATACGTTAGATGGAAAGCCACAATATATCCCACTAGTCGACCATTCGACGACCGCGTTCATAGTAACTTTACGCACTAAGTTTTACAATATAAAATATGAAATAAGTTTTATATTACAGTTTGAATACGAAACAAGCAGACTTGTTTAATCTTGCCATTTTATATATACATATACTGTGTAGGTACTCGTATATATACAGGGGGCCCTAAAGTCCAACTAAAGTCTTTTATTTAATGTTCATCGAAATTTTATGAGATTCGATTCTAGACAATGATTAAATCTTTATAGGTTTAGGGATAAATAACATTATTTAGATTTTATAACTTTACTTTTACATGAAACTTCATAGTTAATCAAAAACTAATAATAAATTCAATTTTACTAAAAACCAGCCATGTAAAACTTTACTGCGATCTTATCAAAAACTTTTACGTATACCTATATCAGCCTCTATAATGTCAAGCCCTTGAAAACAACCTCTGTTAAAGGGTTTATTCGTCTCTGTACTGATGCAAAAACAATGTATTCAGTGTTTACTTACACCAAGTTTTAAACTTTCTTTCTTTGAATGAATTTGTAAAACATTCAACAACTTTGTATTTTCTTTTAAAAGTTCAAATGTCATAAAGGAGCTATTAAGAAGTACCTATGAGAGTTTGTTTTTAAAACTTGGAAAGTGAATTGCAAAGAGGGTTGTTAATGGTGCAATACTATCATAGAAAAAGAAAAAAAAAGAAAGACTGGCTTAATACTCAACTTCATTGTTTGAGTCTTTTCGATGTAAGAAAAGTCTTACTCTTAAAAACTTTTTTACTAGCCTGTACTCTACTGTACCTACTCACAGTCTTGTGCAAAGACGATATTTCCTACCACTACTCTTAAGGTGATATTTTAAATCATAAAACTTATTAAAAACAAAAAATAAACGCCGTAAAACAATATTGATGCTATCGTTTCCAAAATTTACGAGCCAGTAAAGAAATTTGTTGATTTTAACACCTTTATTTGTTGTAATTTGTTGAAAAGATCCCTCTTCTGATAATGGATATTAAAAAACAAATTAGCGGACCTATCGCGGATCTACGAAAAATTTAGAAGCACTCAAATTGGAGGCAAAGTTTGCTTCGTAAATTAAATGTAAGCATCGATAGATAAAGAGGGTGGTCCCTTATCATTATTATTATAATGTGACTATTATTTTCAACCAACTGGCCCAGGACGGTACTGTTTTTAATATAATAAGTTTCTGGCTAAAAACATAGGACATTCTAATATTTATTCCAAACAAATTTTTGTTGTAAAAATGTTACAAAAATATGAATAAAATATCAGTGGTTTTAAATGTGCGGAGTAAATTTAAAAAAAAAAATCACCAGCAAAAAAATCCTAGCACCTAAAAAAATCTGATTTCGATTGGACTGAATCAATAACTAGAGGCTGAATAAAAAATGTTGCCCATTTCAAACGTTTTCATAGATTGCGCCGTGATAGTTTGCCACTAACTTTTTATCAATTTCAATAGCGGGGACGTTACCATGGAAATCCTAAACTTTATACTAGTCCTATTTTTATTCCTGGTAATACCAAAGCGTCCAATGCCTATTGGAAAAAGGTTTTATTTGCAAGTGACAAAAGCGATGTCACTAACTGCATTCGTACCAATCGAGGGTTTAATTGGTATTTTTTAAACAGAACGACCCAGAGTCAATTTGTATGAATATGCTAAGGTTTTAGCTAGTTTTTAATACGTTGTTTTACACCAACAGAATAAATAGAGAAAGTGAATGCATTGACCCAATCAGTATTAGATATAACAGTTGTTGGTCAAGCTTAAGTTAATATTATCAATTCAAAATAATACCATCTATGTTAATTCTCTTCACTGCAACATCTGGTTTACAATATTTCAGCCAAAACTTTTAGTACCTTCAATCCTAATTCAATAACCTACAATTAAAGCCCAAATTATAGCACAACCACAAAACTCATTCATAATCTCATAAGTATGGACATTATGGCGATTGGCTATTGCTTGGCAACACTACCACTGCCACAGGGCGCAATAAAATGGCGATGTTCCCAGTATTATCGATACTGGTCGTATTTAGATCAACTTCATTGGTAAATGTTTCGTTGAGCTGAGAAGATTGTACCATGGAGACGGTAATGATTTGTAACCTTGTTTGGTTTTATTAGAATTGTTTAAAAATCTGAAGGATGAGGCTTGACATCGACTGAAAAAAAACAATGGAGGTAACAAATAATTTACATGAAGTCCCTACGCATTATTATTTGGCTACTTAATACAATGTAGCAAAATATTGGTAAATTTGTTTTTCGACCCATGTGTCTTTTTCAGCTCTGTTTGGAATATATTGTTTTTATTTTTATTTAAATTTCAAAAACTCCATTCACTGGGTATTTTTATTCATTCAAAACTGTAGTGCTTACGTTCGTTCGAATCTCGATTACACTTAAAATTGACCAAACATTTGATGAAGAAAGACCCCAAATTCAAATTAGACCCCTTTACAATAGCCAGCTCATGATGCTATAGCCAGATGAATAATTAAACTGTATATTTAGCCGCATGTCGGTATCCGGCATAAGTTTAGATCGGATATCCGGCATCCGGCAGAATGGTCACAACACTAGCCGCATGGGTAATTAGTGCTCCATGTTTTTCTGAACAGTTACCTCATTAAATAAACCTTTTATTTCTGGTTAATACAACGGCAAATTATTTGGCAATTTATAGTCAGGGAGATCAACACCTAGCCGGACTGATACACCACGTATCTTGCCGTGTTGTTTACACGATTTACAAAGAATGATGTACTCATGTAGTCGTTTCATTCGAATTTGCTTAGCAAACGATTTACCATAGATAACAATTAAAAACCACACTTGAAGTTAGATGGATGATCGATATATAACATTGGTCGGTCATAAATTTGGATACCGCTGCCCACATTTCAATTATTTTCTTTTTCCCCCTTTGTCACACCCCGGAGACGCGCGAGGGTGTATTTATTTACGTCATTCCACATCAAAGTGACACCAACATTAAATAATACAAAAGTCAACTTTTCCTACTTAAGGAAGCGATAGTTTCCTTGTAAATAAATTATTTGATTTGATTACATAAACAGCTTAGTGACCAAAACTTGGTGGCTGGCAAGTGGCAACTCGTAAAGTATTCTCGCGGTCTCCGTTTAAATATTCAGAACTTCACAACATTGGATGGACTTTCGGAAGTCCCTACATGTACAGCTTTTTTTATTATGTTACTGTCATGATATATGTCGAGAGGGGCTTGGGGTACTGAGTGAATAAATGACGAACTTATTGGCGCAGTGGGGTAGCATCGGCTTTTAATGTAAAGTGTCAAGGTTTTTGCTCTCGGAAAGAGCTCTTCATAAATCAATCACAAAGTTTCTTTGAGTAACATAACGCAATCGCTGGATGTAGGACGTAACCTGCACGCCTGAAAGATATTTCTCGAATCGTATGAAATTCATGCATGAAACTCTGACTCTAGGTTAGGCAATATCCACACGATAAAGAAGAAGATGAAGACTGGATGTGGGACCTATCTTCTAACTCCTAGGTGGACAAACCACAAAATTGAGTAGTGAAGAGCGAGGAAGACCATTGTCCAGTGATGGGACAATACTATTACCCCATCACTGGGCAATGGTGAATTGTCTTTTCGGTAGGAGTCCAAAGTTCCGTCACCTAGGATTTAGAAGATAGGTCCCACAGGTAGGTAGGTAGGTAGATATCCAGTCTTCTTATACAGGCTATTTAGTGAGTCAGTATCTCCTTAATACCGTATTTTCAATTCGATTTATTTCCATGCTCTCTTTGTCTCCTAAATACATTTTATTCATCATCATTTAAACCAACCCTTGCCGTTAATATATTTCGCTCCCCATCACCGAATGACTCGCGGTCTCATAACTCTGGCTCTACGGTAAAAGTGCCGCGTCATTATAAAAAGATGGCGGACGATTTATAAGTATTAAAATAAAGCCACCTCCAGAGATTCGCAGGTGCGCGTCGAACCGTGCGTTATCAGTTTGAGTCGCGAGGCGCGGGGTCTGTTTAGTACCTGTGGTAGGGCTGTCGCTTTATGCGTTGTGACTGTGCACCCTTTAGGAATGATAAAAAGTTTATAGGTAGTTGTAGTAGCAATAAAAAGTTTAATGAGAAGGGACTTCGTAATTTTTTTCTTGTTTCTTAATTGCGTTTCTTTCTACCAGTCTCTAATACAGCTATACTTTTAAATATAGGGGTTTTTTTAGATGGGTTTGCTCTTGACTCTACGATGGAACGAGCTCACCCAGAAGAAACCTGTTTTTTACTACTATAGGACCGCAATATACTTCAAACGTTCGTAACAACTTGTAAGCTATTTTAAAAACAAAAATGCAGCTAAATATTTTACTGCAACAGTAAACCATTAATTTCAAGATCCAACAAATCGCAATAACTTTGTCCTGGGGTCAGCTATCAGAAAAAAACAGCCACCCCTAGCCAGTACCCCTCATCCCCACCCGAATAGGTACTTACAATAAATAAATCAGATAAACATTTTTCATTGTTGACTGTGCGAAGCTTGTTACCGCTCATAAAATTATGCAATGATGACTATGATCCCCTACATAATTTTAATGGGTAAGCTAATGGTTTATGCGTTGCGGTGTTTTCATCCAGTTATGTTTACTCTTGCTAACCGCTAGATAGATTTATGGGAAGTTTTAAAAATTAATAACGTTTTTGCTGTGTTTTCGATTATCGCGCGGTTTCCGCGATTTGGTCTGGAATGTCTTTAGATTGGAGAGGTTTTTGTGAGGGAATGGTTGTATTAAGTTTTAGATTGGTAGATAATGAGGTAATCATTGCAGGGCAGGGTCAACAGTTTCAAGGATCAAATGCATGGGCTCAAAATCTGATGTTCTGTGTTTTAATATCTGTGTGTCACATAGATATTAAAAATTATGTCCGATAGTACTACCGAGATAAAAATCGTGTGTTCTACTGACGTCACGGTCTGCTTTTGACCTTTATGCCCTAAGTAACAAGTTTGAAAAGTGGTCGACTGTCAGTGAACTCGGTAGTACCAATCCAATGTTATAATCTACGTCACATTTGAGCAAATTTTTTTAACCGCTGGCCAGATCACATAACATACATAACTGTAGTCATTAAAATCACCAATACGGGTTGTATTGGTGATTTTAATACTTTAAGTTCATTTAATCCCAGTGAATGAGTATTTCATGAAAAAGTCATTCTATGGGGTTAAATGATGATGATGGTTGCATTGATGACTTTAATGATTATAAATCAGTAAAGGCATATTAGTTACGGCAACGTATCAAAATATTCTGGCTTTACTAATTGAAAAGTTATAACTAGACTCAAAGACGAGATAGTTTTAGCTCTCTCAAATGGCCCGTCACAAATGTCAAACTGCCGTACATTCACAAAGTTACATTATAGCACTCAGAGCAAATTATCCTACAGACACAGACATAATGACGTCACAAATATCTGTGCGTATTAGAAATGTGTGAATTTGAGGGCACAGATCAGCAAACTGAAGAACTTTTTCCATGTGATCGACATCATTATCGTAGAAAAAATAAACTGCCGAGCAATGAAAAAGTTCAACCCACAAAATGCCGAAAAACACTTTAATATCTCCGAAGACATAGAACCTAGCTTCATAAATTAAAAAGTAGGTATAATGAAATCTATGTTATTATGCAAACTTAAACTCTTTTAAATACTGGTCTTTTGAAGCCATGGATAAAAAAGAAGAAAAAACAAAATTTTGTTTGAAAATTTCGGAATAAGTACCTTTGTTTCGTTTTTTGTTTTGCTTTTGATTTAATCCTTTTTTTCGCCGTTGTGAAAGAATTCTTAAATTGTAAAGTCTTACGGCTCTCGTACCCATAAATCATGCCTCTATCACCCGAGGATTGTACGAGACTCATCACTATGGTGGAATTGGGGACCAGACAAAGAAATACGGCCAGAATAACGGGCGTGACACATACTACTGTCCGACGAGTGATCCAAAGGTTTAGGGACACTGGATTACACCTGAGAAGACCAGGTACTGGCAAGCCAAGGTGCACAACAGTCCGAGAAGATCGTTGCATTGCGGCAGCCATGTTAAGAAATCGACATCAGACGGGAGTTGCGGTTCAACAACAACTTCTGCAAGTTGGAAGAGAGCCAATAAGCGAGTGGACAGTCAGGCAACGTCTTGCTGAAAGAGGATTGAAGCCTCACAGGCCAGCAAATGGCCCAAAACTTGAACCGCATCATAAAGTTGCCCGATTGCGATACGCCCGCGAGCAGAATTAATGGGGTGAGGACGAATGGGGCAGAGT
The DNA here is from genome assembly GCA_949152445.1 of Cerastis rubricosa. NCBI lineage: Eukaryota > Metazoa > Arthropoda > Insecta > Lepidoptera > Noctuidae > Cerastis > Cerastis rubricosa. Next base: position 5,410,340 of record OX424542.1, on the reverse strand, counting down.
GATGTTCTCTGATGAGTCAAGATTTATGCTCTACCATCATGATGGGAGGAAAAGTGTATACCGACGACCAGGAGAACGTTTTGCACAAGCATGTTTTGAAGAAAAAGTGTCACACGGCAGAGGTACCGTTCACGTGTGGGCTGGTATCTCTGCAGAGGGTCGCTTTAGTTCCAATCGAGGACGGGAACCTAACTGCTGTGAGATACGTCAATGAGATTCTCAATGAACATGCTGGTCCGGTTTTGGCCAATACGGGCGAGAATGCAGTGGTCATGAACGATAATGCACGGGCCCACACAGCTCAAGTTGTAAATGAGTATCTTCAGGACGTAGGAATCCACAAAATGGAGTGGCCAGCAAGGAGCCCCGATTTGAATTCTATTGAACATGCTTGGGACGAGCTTGACAGGCATGTGAGAAAAGGAGTTCCACCTCCAATTACTCTTCGTGACTTGAATTACGCGCTCATCGTAGAATGGGAGAACATTCCTCAGCATAAGCTGAGGAATCTGGTATTCAGCATGCCCAATCGCCTAGAAGCTGTATTGAGAGCACATGGAGGAAACACCAAGTACTGAGTTATCAAAACCTACGTTTACACCTAGTAAAATCCCTACTTAGAGATTTGGTTTTATTTGCCAAATGGCCCGAATTTTTGAAAACATTTAATTTCAAAGAACACAATATTTACGTTTTTAGTTGGTAATATTCTGATGCGCTGTTAAATGTACTTCAATATTGCAGACGGCGTCATTAAGCTAGCCTTTCCCGTTTAGAAGTAATTTGTTGCTCTGTCACTGGAACTTTTTCATTGCTCGCGAGTGTATTATGAACATACTATTTACGGAAAAACAAGGAAACTTACACATTTAAAAAAATCACGAGCTTTTAGGGGGGACGGGTGAGGTACAGCCCCCTCTCCCCCGGCAATGACAATGGTGACTATTGACAAAATTTTAAATCGACCAGACCTGTGGAAGTTATTTATATCCCTTCATTAACTAGAAAAGAGGTGATGATCTTCAAACAACTGAGCAGATTTTCTCGAAACATAGAAGAAGAACACTCTCGATTAAAATACCTTTCAACCAATTTTGCCAAAATCGGTTCATCCGTTTAAGAGCAACGATGCCACAGACAGACACACAGATACACAAGTCAAACTTATAACACCCCCCTTTTTTGATCGGGGGTTAAAAAGAAGGGACCGCAAGATAAATCCTTTCCAGTATACCTACTTGCGACAGGTGGGATAAAAAGAGATGTAGACACAGAGAAGAGTCGAGTAGGTTTCTAAGTTTTGTATGGGACAGTTAATAATTTTTCGAGATAACGATGGTTTGTACCATAAGGAAAGTAGCTGAATTTGATGGTCTATACGACACCCTCAAAATTAGACCACACTTTACCAACACACTCTGAATATCTAAGTATATGTAAATCAAAATAACATTTACAGTAACATAGATGAAAGCTACACACACGTTTCTCTCAAGTCAAAGCCCTTTTATCTGAGCCGGGGGCTGTTTGCCAACCCGGGATGGGTTTTGATACATCCTGTTGTCAATGTCACTCACACATCTCGAATCGGCACGTGTAAATTCGTCAATTATTACAATTCTAGGGTATTAAGAAATCAGGGTCGAAATCGAAAAGGTGGAGGAAAAATTTCTGTGTTTGGTATATCTGTGATTTTTGACCTCCAACATATAACTTTGAATGAACGTCAAAAGGTCACCGACACTATCACCATACAAGATACCATTTAAGGCCACTACACACATCAATTATTATCCTACTTGAATTGATCAATAAGTTTATTAAGAAACTAGCTGTCCGGCGCAGCTTCGTTTGCGTCATATTTTCCCCGTTTTCGCAACATTTTTCATGGCTGCTCCACTCCTATTGGTCGTAGCATGATGATATAAAGCCTATAGCCTTCCTCGATAAATGGGCTATATAACACTGAAAGAATTTTTCAAATCGGACCAGTAGTTTCGGAGCCTATTCAATGCAAACAAACAATCAAATGTTTCCTCTTTATAATATTAGTTTAGATAACAAAAACATTTGATTGATGAACTCAGCTACATCTAACGTAGCAATGCTGCCAGCCTTATGGATAGGTACTTTCACTGTTGACAGCGTTGTGGTCGAATTTTTTGTCACCTGTGTGATTCCATATCTCTTCTATTGTAAAAAATTCTTATGTCGCGGTGTTTGTTACCAAACTCTTCCAAAAAGGCTGAGCCGATTTGTATGAAATTTTGTGTGCATATCGGGTAGGTCTGAGAATCGGCCAACGTCTATTTTTCATAACCAATAAAAAAAAACACGCGAATTAAGTCGCGAACAGCAGCTAGCAGCTAGTTTTTCTTATAATTTTAGATCTATTCGAAGTTTGTAAATGTACTAGACTAGAGAACACTCACCACATATTTTATATTACTTTCCAAATTACACGGCATTACTGTATTATTTAGATATTCAGTCAAGAATATTATGTCAAACTAAAAACTGTCCCCTGCTTTTCCGCTATTCATTATTTGCGTACCTACTAGACGATTTGAATGTTTTTATAAGAAAACAACCAAATCATGGTGTCCGATACACAAAAGGTTTTTTCATAAAAGCTACGTATGCCAACATCACTAAGTTTCTATAGTACGCTACAACAAAATCTATCATAAGCAGCCCGAGGGCGACTTCGAAGAATTCAAACTCAACATCATCGCTGATACTTCAGACAATATGTACTCTGAAACTAGATATTTTGCTGAGATGAAACCGAGTAATGAAGTTAAATATAAAACAATTTTCCGGTATAGGTACTACGAGTTCTCGTAAGTCGAGAACTTTAGTCCCAATTTAGCATTTCCGTGGTTTCGCAAACCTTGTTAGTACCGTATCAAAAATCCCGATATTATATTACCCGATTCACGTTTACTTGAACCTTCCTTCATGACGCACGTCGCAAGCATTAATTTGAAACGTTTTTCAGTGGCTTCGTTAGTGTAGAACACTTTATAATTTACAGTCCGAAATCCTTGGAAGTATATTTTTTGTCACTTCCTTCGCTTTTAATATGAAAATGTTCAACTGGAAGTTAAATGAAGAGGCGGACTTTACTAGACTATACTAATGTATTTATAGATATATTTTACTGTTAACTTTAGCAACAATGCTTGACGTAGAAGGGTGGGCGTTTTGGGGGCTGTCCATTGTGGATTCTGACATTTGAAAAATTCTGATTTGAGTCCATTTTGAATAAATGAATTCAAAGGTCTTTTCATAACATTTCACAGACATTGTGTTACGCAATCATTATCTTTATTCGATGAGGTTGGTAACAGATTGTCTTTTAAGGTCTTTCAGAACAAGAATGTAGTACACAGCGATTTATTCTTCAAACATTCATATTCAAATCAAAAACATACATTGTACTCCATCATTTCGTCTCCATTTCCAACAACAACAACTTTTGATACGACCCGCTCCTTGATCTCCCGTATCAACACTTCTGACGCCACCAGGTCAACATTACCATCCACAATCCAAAACATGTCAAACATTAGCATACAAATTATTGCCATGTATCAAGGTTTTGTCATCGTTTTCAAATTATAACGGAAACTGTAACAACCACCGCGGGTGCCTCTCGTAAATTATAATTTTAAATCAGCTGCTTATGAAGTCGGTTCACAGCGTTTATGCATTCTATATGAGTTTTCCTACACACACTGAATTCTGAAATTCGAATTGAGAAGTCAAATTGGACAGAGTTATCTGGGAAATTATTAATAAGTGGGTAGTAAAAATGTTATTGATGGAAGTAAAAACCAATATGTTTTAAGCATTTTTCGAGTTGAATTTAAAATAGCAGTGTCATGTTTTATAACATTTGTGAAATAATTATGTGATTGGTAACGAATACGGACTTACTTTTACTGATAAGTACTACTCTCACCGAAAAATCTTAATAAAATCACTCTATTTTGTTGGGCGCCAAAAATTGTATGTATTTTGTCCATGTTGGGCGCCAAAAATCCTTTTTTTGTCTCATACCTATCATCTTCATCTTTCAATACTTTTACAAAATAATTTGAATACCTAATCCTTTGAGCACGAAAATTATTACAGCCGAATATTGTGATTCCTCTCGCCTTTCTATCTCAAATGATTATGCTGATAACAATCTCAGTCTCGTTAGGCTTTATGCTGACTGAACATAATCCAATCATAGACAAAAGTTGCGTTCGTTATTAACTTTTAATGTGAATTTCAAATGTGAAAATTTTCAGGAACTCTTCCCTGAACCCTTAACTTTTGCTCTAACATATTTTCGTAACTTTTTGGATATGACACTCTACTTATTTGAAATTTGGATTCTGGAAATGCGAATTAGCGTACCTTTTAGGTTACTTTTTTATAGTTGGACAGTTAATAAATAAAAATGTAAATTAATTAATATATCTATTCATCATTTCAGCGATGAATATGTCCATTGTTCATAGAGTCCTCACTTTTGGAAAAACAAATTATTTCCTTTTTCCGTATTAATTAGTACCTATACCTAACTTAGCCCTTTTGTTATCCATAACTACAGTCTGAACATCTGATAATACTTTCAACAAAAAAAAAAACATATAAACTATTAATTCACATTTCGAAACAACAGAATTTCATATTAAATTGTGCTCGCTATTCCGCAAGCTGCACAACTCCATAAAACAATGAGAATTGCGAAATAATTGTGCTATGCCTCTATAAATCAGTCACGTTTGGGATTCCAGATTTAACTGAAACCAATATGACGTAATGATAGAAGTAATCCCAATTTTAAACAGGTTGATGAGAAATGATGATGCATTGTCGAAAGGCTATATTATAAAATTATAATTTAAAAAAAAAATACTTCAGATCAGTGTAATAAAACAAGAGTCGAATGATTCAAATAAGGCTAAGAATCACCACTTTTTTAACGGCAAAATTACATTATACATATAGTCCCCGCTCATGGTAAGGTCCAAAAGTTTCCGGCCTACACACATTAGATTAATCCGAGATAGAAAACTAACATGTCACTAAATAACTAAAGTTTTCTCTAGCTACCCACATATAAAAAATATTTTTGTCCAATATCCTTAATGTTTTAGTTGAAGCCGGAAACTTTTAATACCTTAATGATAGGTACATAAGCGCCCTCTCTTTGCCAATTCCTTGTGTTTCAGCTGGAGATAATAAGCGGCGCACCTAACTCCCCAGCAAAAAGTATTTAACCTATGGATTTTTTACTCAAATCATAAGACACCGATTTAAGAAACAACAAATACTCCTCCATATAAAAAGGAATACGTTTTATTCGTTCTAGAACTGCCCTATCAAACCTCAAATCATTTTCGCAGTTCGTCAAAACCTCGGTCACGTTTATCTCTTGGAGACGATAAATAGAAGTCGGCTCGTAACGATGTGCTTGAAGCAATGATATCGGGAGCTAGGACTCTAGGACGTGACGGGGAGGCTGATGACGTCACTACAACTTGACCTAGTTTTTGGCGCCAATGACTTGTTCCGTCGGTCGGTGTGTAGTCAGTCAGTTGATCTGACTGTTTTGTGCAATATACGAGTTTAGTACTTTGACTATAATTTCTAGACTAACTATAAGGCTAAGATAATGTCTAAATATTGAACTTGCACTATCGAAAATTCAACAGGAAGGTTTATTAAGGCATTGATTTAGTTATCGCCTCGTATTGGCGAAAATGGGTAGAGATACTTATGAATACTCGTTAGCAAAACTGGTTTCAAGTTGAACACGTGAAGAAATGTTGAAGTTAACTTCACGTGTATCAACCCCTATGATAAGTCATACCTAATGATAAACCGGCCAAGTGCGAGTCTTACTCACACACAGGGTTCCATAGCCCCAAACAATATTTTGAACTGTCATTCATTAGTTAGTAGTATTAGTTAGTAAACTTCAAGTCAACCGCAAAACTAAATTGGTTTTTCATAGTATGTTAATCAAAAACAAAGTTACTGCTGCAGTTTGATGAAAAAGTCCCATATCTTAAAAAACTAAACATCATATCTTATTGGAACCAATTTTCGTTGATAGTTTTTTTTACGTTCTACAATTCTGAATATTTTCAGAATTTTCCTCCTCTTACTTTAGAAATTAGAGGGGGGGGGACACACATTTTACCACTTTGGAAGTGGCTCTTGCGCAAACTATTCAGTTTAGAAAAAAATGATATTAGAAACCTAAATATCATTTTTGAAGACCTATCCATAGATACCCCACACGTATGGGTAAGATGAAAAAAAAAATTTTGGTTTTCAGTTCTATGTATGGGGAACCCCAAAATTTATGGTTTTTTTTCTATTTTTGTGTGAAAATCTTAATGCGGTTCACAGAATACATCTACTTACCAAGTTTCAACAGTATAGTTCTTATAGTTTCGGAAAAAAGTGGCTGTGACATACAGACGGACAGACAGACAGACAGACAGACAGACATGACGAATCTATAAGGGTTCCGTTTTTTGCCATTCGGCTACGGAACCCTAAAAACATCGCTAACTTGAAGTAGGTAGGACTTACATTTTTTGCTACAAATTTCTATTAGCTACCTACTCAAATGAATACAAAAGCTTAAGCCTGCTTTTCATTCTCATTATATCTTCTTATAAAGCTAATGTTTTTCCAACTAGACATTTTATTCATAAAAGTTCCAATAATAAATTCAATACATAGTTAGATATCCTAGAAACTGTAATTAGTAACAAGCCCATGGTCACGTTGTTTTATGGCCAACTTCATACAGGCCGAATTGAAGTTTATGAGAAATGCACTTAATATTTTACAACGTCATCATTATTAAGTTTTATACCCAGAACAGGTGGGTTTATTGTTTTAAAGCCGTTATATTTGAAAATTTACTAAAACTATAAGCTCAAATATAGAAGATTGAAGTTGGCAATTCTGATTTCAGGTGATTGAGACATTCCGAAAATAAAGTGGTATTTACATGCATTTGTAGAAAAAATATTATGCCTTAGCGTCTTGTTGTTTTTAAGTTAGTTTATATTAAGTTAGTTTTGCCATACAACGTGGCAATGCTGCCAGTCTCTTGGGCACAGTACCAGCTGACAGCGTTGAGGAGGAGTTTTTTGACGCCCTTTTATAGTTTATTCTTATTTTAGTTATTTAATTTATTAGTTTGTTAATCGTTGTAATATATATATTTAGATTATAGATAAATACGTATATATATAATATGTATAATACTCATCTCTAGTTAGTTATTATATTAATATTTAGTTTTAGAAAATAATGAAAGTTTGTAAATAAAGCTGTCCCTTAAAATGAATTACAAAACTATAATTAATCGAATTGTTTCCACTAATTTATTAACAAAAAACAAACAAAAAACACTCCATTCATAATATAATGTAAACACAGTTATCAAAGAAACAAATAATGCAATCAAGTAATAAAGTTTGTAGTATGAAAGGTAGGACAATAACGATTAATTCGCAGATAACTTGCCATTACACTAATCGAATCGACGGCATGAAGCACCACAATTTTACTAAGGTAGCAATCAAATTGATTGACAATAATGGATTACTCAGTCTTCAACGGCAAAGCTATTAATGCGGTTATGTACTAAGAAGTCATGTAGTAATAGGATAGAACGATTATCTATGTAATGCTATGGTAAACTGTTTCTGTCTTGTGATTCCTTATACTATTTATGCTTCTTTTCCATTTTCTTTCTTTATTGTGTGGTCAGTGCCTAGCCAGGTGTCAGTCTTTATGCCGCCAGTAGGCCTCTGACTTGGCTTTAAGAGCGTTTATACCCTATGGCATTTCATACAAACTTTCAAGTAGTTATTTTCCGAAATGACTGAATAGATTTTAATGAAACTTCCTACGCATAAGCAGTATACATAGGTCTAAAAAGTTACTAAGAAACATTTTCGAAAAATAATGTTACATTTAAATTAGACCGATTTTTAATTATCTATAGAAACACAAATTTCCAATTATCTTCATTTTTAAAAGACATTTCGAAAATGTTTTTTCGTTACTTTTTAGACCTATATATACTGCTTATGCGTAGGAAGTTTCATTAAAATCTGTTCAGTCATTTCGGAAAATAACGACTTGAAAGTTTGTATGAAATACCGTAGGGTATAAACGCTCTTAAATGCCGTCGAGAAATATCTCTCAGTTATGCTGGTTTCCTCACAATGTTTTCCTTCATTGAAGCAAGTGATAATTATACAATACGCACATGAATCCGAAAAATTTGAGGTGCGTGTCTTGGGTTCGATTTTGAGACCAATGACTTGGCAGACCAAAGGTCACAAAACTGCCTATGATTTACTTCTGATTTTGATTATCCCCAAAGACTTGATATAGAAATGAGTCGAAATTACGAAGCCATAAATGTGAATGTACCTACATAAGTAGATTTCAACAAAAAAGGTTTTACTGTCTACCACTGCCCAGCAACAACCTTTATCGTAGTCCTTACGAAAATCATCTTGAACTACGAATGGAATAAAACAAGTAATGGGATAACAAGTGGCTCTTATATATGAATAAATTTGGGAGATGTATGTGAAAAACTGAGTTTCTTCTTTAGTTATTTTTTATTTATTTTCGTTGCTAACATTATTATTCTTAAACTAGCTGTCTCGCGCTAACGTAGCCAGAAATCATAAAGCAAACGATTTTAAACACCGTTATTAACCGCGCAACTTCGTCTGCGTCACATTTTCCCCGTTTACTCAACATTTTCATTGTTGCTCCGCTCCTATTGGTCGTAGCGTGATATATAGCCTATATATAGCCTTCCTCGATAAATGGGCTATCTAACACTGATTTTTCAAATCGGACCAGTTGTTCCTGAGATTAGCGCGTTCAAGCAAACAAACAAACTCTTCAGCTTTATAATATTGGTATGGTATAGATAAGTATTGCAGAATAGAGGGTGGAAGAGACACCGATACGATAGACTATTTTTAGGATTTTCGATGAAACTTTTCTATGTTTAGTAGGATGTATTGAATACGTAGTAACTCTATTCGCGTTGGTGTCCGTTCCACCACGTATATCCTCGAAAATAATACTCAAATTGAGATGTTAATTACATTTGGCGGATATGCAACATGACGATTTGACGCTCCCTAAAATCAAGCACTTACAACAGATGTTTGGGCCAAATACAAGGGGCGACCTTTACCGATGCATTATAAATTGTTCTTAAAACCTTTTATTGCATTTACTTGCCTGTCCATTTTAATTGGTAGCTTGTATCGCACAAGATAACATTCTGAGCTTTTTATGTAGGTGCAGTCGAGCGCACGTCGATTCCAACAATTTAATCTCTAGTTGGCATGGCATAGTACGAAGATTCAATAGAATAATAGGCCAGATTATATTTGTTTCAGTAACGTGCAGCCAACTCAAAAACTAAAACCCAAGTCTAAAACTTGAAATGCCATCAAATTACCAAACCAAAACTATTTTACATATTTTTTAGTTTAATGTTGTGTTCTTTTAGTTCACGTCACTCACTACATAAAATTAAGTTGTTTTAATTAAACTTTTCTACATAGACATGTAACACGGATTTCATGACAAAAGTAATTAAACATAAGTAAGCTGTCAACAGACGAGAATATTATAACTTTTAATATAACTTTTTTATTTTTAAAAGCGTTGACTGATAATGTAAGATACACACAGAATGTAATGTCTAATTAAAAGACAAGAATGTCCGCCTACTTTTATGAAGCTTTTTACATATATTTTTCCGTTAAAGACTACGAGATTGTACTTACTTTATTCTGAAGACGAGCGTAATAATTAATGTATACATAAGATGTATTTTTTTTCCTTGAAACCAAGATTCATAAGATATAACAAATCATAGGTACTAGATATATAAGCATTACTAGGATATAGGCATTTCTAGGTATTTAGGCTTTCTAAGTATATAGGCGTTTCTAGCTATATAGGCATTTCTAGGTATATAGCCATTTCTAGGTATATTGCCATTATTTCAAGTCTGTACAAACGTGTCAAAGTGTGAGGTCAGTGTCTGGAAACACGACAGAAGAAATACTTGTTTCAAATGTCTTTAAAGAACATTATTTGCCAAGCCTCTTCCTAACTGTTCTAGTCGGTTTCTAGGCTAACCAGCCCCCGTATTCACAAACGCTTCGATTCGATGTCGATCGACAAATCATATGTCTATCTCGCTCGCTTTCGTAATGCCAAAAAGATAGACATACGACTTGTCGATCGACATCGAATCGAAGCGTTTGTGAATACGGGGGCTGATTTTCTGTATTTTCAATGAAGCTACTGCCTATTAGATCGCCATAACACAGTTACAGGGTAATACGATACCTAATTTTAAACCTTGAAAAGATCGGTTGACATGTGTTAAACTAAAATACTTTCTTAAAAAAACAAAATCTATCTATTGTGAAAGATGCAACAAATGATGGATAAAATCAAGGTTGTCCTTAAGGAAGGAAGCCATTAACACATTGAGATTATAATTACCCTAAAACCACATTATTCTACATCAATCTATACATGCATAGTTACGCATTTCGGTGTCATTACGTATGATCCTCCTAACGTCAATTACACCAATTACGCGGCGTCAACGATCACAAATGGCGGCGGCTTAGGGTTGCCAGGTGACAATATGTAAATTTATGAGAAAATACGCCCATTTAATGGTACCTTTTATTAAATAAAATAGGTTTGATCTAATCTATCAGGAAAAAATAAACTTGTCACTTATCAGAATTGGTATGAAATCGAAGTCAAAATAACATAATTACCGGAAAACAGAAATTTAAACTTATTATGGTCAGAGACTGGGTTTTTAATTAGTGTTAATTTGGTCTCTATTCTACTTAATTATGTCATTAGAATCTATTTTCCATACCATAAAATTATGATAACAGTAAAAAAAAAATAAGTATCATGTTTTTATAAGCATGGCAACACAATGTAATGTAACGAACATTAAGCATTTGCGGGCGCGACTTGTAATCACTTGACTAATTGTTTCCTGGCATCGACATTTGATTTGCAAATGTAATTATTTTTTCTGTTATGTTTACAACAGAATGACGAGAACACTCCCTTATCATTTTAATTGACAGCAATCTGTTTCGATGTGTTTTCGTGTAACCCCAACCTGTTTTGTATTCTATTGTGAGCATCTTATGGATTATTTTAGCGATTCGAGCATTTCAATAAAATAAAACTAAGCAGAATTTTCCCGGTCTTATTTTAGTTGAAAACCTGTCAACCTACTAAACCTTCGAAATTCAATGCTAAAAAACAGTTTAGCATTTTTTCAACGTCAAATCAGAAACAGTGTCTTAAAATTAATTAAATAAGTCTTAGTCTTAAATAATGAAACAGACAGTAAAATAAAATTACGTAAAAATTGGGACTCAAATATTATTCATTTCATTCTTTCAATCAGTATTTTTCTGAAACCACAAAAACTCGTGCGGACAGACAAAAACAAGTCAAGCACAGACGACCAGCCGCGGGCGCCTGTCAGCTAGCACGCCATCCTAGTTAGAGATTTTAATTAAATAATGTTTTTCTCTATATTTACAGTTGTTGTATATAAAATCAAAAAAGTAACCTTGCAAAAACATTTTGACCTGCACTCCAAAGTTGTCTTATATGACATAACTTGACAAAAGATGTATGACAGCTGTCAAAAGCTATTCTTTATTCAAAATGTTATTTTCTTAATTTTGTTTCTTAATTTTGTTTCAATTTTCGCTGTCAAATAAAAAAGATAAGGGTCTCAAGGCCAAAAAAAAAGTTAAATATTAGATATGTAGTACCATTTTTTTTCTTAGCTTTTATGATATTTTCAATCTGCTCGGGTATGTTAGATTGGCGGTAAAATGTTTGATCCACCAGAGGGCGAGCTCAGTGTGACTTTCGTCAATCAATTTTACCTAGCCAACATTACAAAATAAATCGTTCCCTTATAAAAAAGCGTGAACAAAGTATTCACGAGTGTAAAGAAAGAAAGCTAAAGACGGCACAACAAGAAATCTTAACAATATAACACACAATGTCATTATTACACCTTTTGTAGCGTGCACAGCGCCGTATTCCTGCTGTCATTTCGCACTGTCAGCTGTCACAGCGAACAATGGCATACCTACAGCACAGTCAGAGACGGTGTTAACTGACACAAGTCATAACAGCTGTTATGACTCGGCTTTTTTGAAGTGTAGGTAATAAATACGTGGTTAAAGGACTTATTTATGTAGAGATAACTTTTTAGAAATTTTTGTTTTGGTAGGGCATGAAGATTATGACAAATAAAAATCTTATCTTCGCTGAATCTCAAGGAAGATATTAAGTACATTGCTTTGTATTTAGAAACTCAGGTACCAGGCAACCAGAAGAGAAGAGCTCAATCTATGACAGCCTCAGTAATCATTTCTATCAGTGCTATATCCAAAATATAGTTTTCTGTAAATGCATTTTTACATATACCCGTTATCCATCCAAACATCAAAATAAAATTGAACGAAACACACTCTAAGTACCGTACGAAACGTGTCAAAATAATTCCCCTGCAGGACACATTATTTCATTTTGTGACACTCTGCTAAATGTAAGAATTTATGTCGGGGGGCCGCGGGGTCAACGCGGACCCCATCCATCTGCCGAAAGGTATAAATCACAATATGAACCAGACGCGAGTAAAATGTGGGTACTTGTGAAATTAATTTATTTGGACGGCTTAAGTGTTAAAAAATGTGTAACGGTATTTTTGGGGATAATATTGTCGGTGCAGCCAAATACCAGTCAAATAATAAATGTTGAAATGAGAACATTGTTTAATTTAAATAATTATTAACTCATTACTTACATAGAGGTCATTCTCACTGCTGTGTACAACATATTTTAAAAACAAAACAACTATTTTAGAGAAATAGCTTTCAGAAAATATTGCTGAAAAAGTACAAGCTCTTTAAAACTCCTCCTTCCCTACTAATCAAAAACCAGCATAGTAGGTAACCGGGGTGGTGGATTAATAGCAAAAAAAACTTTTATCTCAATAGGACAGCTTCCAATCCTACCGCTCGATGTTTAATATTTAAAGGATCCGTATCAAACAGAGTGCAATTTATGAAAACAACTTGTACCTATGTGGGCGAGCTTCGGTGTGCACAATCATTTTGTTATTCCGTTACCTTTTTTGGGAATTCATGCAGTAAATGGATTGGATCAGAATTTGTACTCTGAACAACATGCAGTATAAAAGCTCCCCGGATTGAAAATTGCCGAATGAGACCTAAATATGGCTAAAGCACAATGCTGCCTGGTCGCTAGTATGTCATATTGCTTTTGGGATAGCAACCTGTCAAATCCATTGTAATGGCTGGTGCTAGAGTTCGGTTATTTAGGACTTTTTCCTTCGTAAGTCAGTAGCTTCTTTCATTGCGGCGAAAAAAATTAAAGCATCTGATTCGCGGATCCCTCCTAATATGCAAAATTGTCCCACTTTGGTAAATACCCTACGTGGCATGAGACATCTGCGATAAACAAATACACGTACCATCTTCCCAACCCTACCTAAACGCGTCAATTCCAGTGTATACCTTCTGTATTCTCTTGTTCAGTGATAAATATAATAAACAGGACTAGGCGTTGAGCCTCCACCCTCCTGTATGGAGTGATATCACAGCTGATATTAAAAGTAAACAATGCTCCCGGCCTTTCACATTTGTGAAAGCAGATGGAGTATAAAATATGGGCGGTTTATGGACTTATATAAAAGTTCAGTGCACAGAGATTCAATCCGATATGTTTCAATTTGGCTTTTCAAATCAAATTGAATTTGAATCATTTTGTGGAAACAAAATTGTTTCAAACGATTTGGGTGGTTTTTAAACTTGCTGTAAGTTTTAGTCACTTTCTGGAGCCCTGACACAGCCAGAAAGCGGCATACCTTGTAGAAGATGGTGGGACAAGCTGGACAAAACCATCGATCAGTAGTCCACATTAGCCTTGGATCTAAACAACTGGAATTCATGGGGAGACGGCTAGGTTATCTTTTGCGAATGTAAGTAATCCCTTAAGAAAGTCTCTTGCTGTTCCTATCAGCCTTACACGCTTCGATTTTGATTTGATTCAGTTCTACCGGTATTCCAATACAGCGAACAAAAGGAACGATACCAGGTATAAATCAAAACCTAAATCCCAAGCCATATAACTAAGCACACGTCCGTTTTACGGAGCGCAAGGCTAGCGAATATACGTAGTTCGCAGCAATCGTAGGTTCGGCCAACAGGTCGCTTCGACGTCATCCGTCTCCCCGCAGCTGTGACATAAATCCGGTGAGGTGACACCACGGAACACGGAAATTGGGAATATCCGGACACCTCCCGATCTGTTTGTCACCGCCGCAACGTACAGCCGGCAGTATTATTGCAGCATTGACACCCTAGTCACGGTTTGTGATATTAGCTTAGTGTTTCTTGTTTAACTAATAATAGCATTACTTGAGGCGAAGTGAAAGTTTAGGGCATTCGATAGCAAGTTTATTCTTATTCTTTATTGCACATAAAATTAAAAGATATACACACAAATAATATATAGCTTATGTACAACGGCGAGCTTAACCCAGAATTGGGTTTTCTTACAGCAAACCTTATTTAACAGGAATATTTGCGAGGATACAGCTTTGTGCATGAACAGTAACTACTTTTAAAACTTAAATCTACGTATTTTATAAACTAAACTAATACATACAATAACCGTAACGTTAACGTAACGTTTGTACGCGTTCCAAATATTATTTATTTTTGGGAGGGTAGATCTTACACACGTTTCGCCCATAAGTATTTACTCAACAAAGTTTAAACAATGGGAGCACATTTTTATTGCAAGGAAACTCAATTCAATAGTGTGGTCCTGTTGTGAAAGTAGCTCTAGCCCAGACGCATTTTTAGACAGGTAGGCAAAGACACTAAGTACAATTATGACAAGACTACGCACTGTTGGAATTTAAACTTTCAGCTATCAAGCGTTGCAAATCCAGTCAGGCGCTTGAGTCAATTAGATGTCGCTTAAACCGCGCATCACAAACTCAAGTGCAACCATGTAAGTCTCCTCTAAGTTTCTCGAGATTACTTCGCTCTTATAACCTATCACAAATAACCATATACGTAAGTATGATATACCTTCCTACATGAATAGTAAGTCCTTGTGCCCTGTCCCCGTGCACCAAGTAATCCGTTTCCGAGAACATCTTAGTAATCCGTTTAAATTTGCTTCCGAGAAAGGTACTGCACTCCTATGATGTGTATTGCTGTTGTTCACGCATCAAGTAACCTATAACCCGTGTTTACTGAGAAACGGGTTACAGTTTTCTTATATATAACGTTACTAACATTGTTTGTTAAGTAAATGCTGATATTGCAGTTTTTTTTTTTGTTAATAGTGGACTTAAATCTCAAAGCATTAGAATCCAATGATGTTTATTTTTTTTAAATTAGAAGCTAAACTACCTACTACTTTTGTGATATCAAATCAAAAATCAAAATCAAAAATCAAAAATGTTTATTTCGTTATTACACGTTATACAATGTTATACAGTTGTTGGCGTCTCCTTTTAAGCATATATATGCCTGTAACAGGAGGCGCCGCTCTTTTATATCTTATGAGTGTAATAAGTTACAAAACAAAAGTAAAAGTATAATAAAAATGAATAATTAATAGTAATAGTAAAATCATATAAATCGTGATATAAAATCATCAAACACAGTATTACCTACTTAGAATGTCTCTCAGTCGTCAATTGCGAGGAATCGACAACCTATTTGTTCATTTATGTACACACAAAATCAAAACTCATTTATTAAAATTTGGCTGATAATCAGCAGTTTTAGAACGCCAAAATTACAAGAGACAGTCCCCCAAAACGCCCGTCCTTCGCCAAACATGTACACGAAATAACAAACAGACAAAAGAACACAAAGGTATCACTTATTTCATTTAGAAATCTCTTCCAATGGGACAGAATAAATAGACACAAACGTGGACAGTGTGTATCTACAGAGTCCTTAAAAAACAAAGATTTTTGCATCTTTTAGCAGTGAGACGCACCACCACCTTATATGAACTTTACACTATCAGATGCTTACAAAACCGCAACCAGAATTAAATACTACCGAACATCAACAGGTACAAAATAAGACTAGCGGAAAACAATATATTTCGCAGTGTAAAACAAAGACTAAATAGGTGGGACGTTTGACACGGGCATAAAACACCCCACTTCCTTGGCCGGGACGAAAGTTTATCTTAGAGGAAAGAAAAGAACAATGAAAGGACAGGCAACACATAGCCAACGGAGTTTTTACTTGATGGCAACATTTTGTAGTAGGTATGGATATTTGAGAAAGTTAGCTGTGGGACTGTGGGATATCTTAGACAGTTATACCAAGTTAGTAAACTTACCCTGCCTAAGTTCAAGTTTTGTTTTTTAATAATTTCCTAATTTTTTTTGCAAAATAAAGAACTCAATCTTTTCATCGTATGTTTTTTTTCCTTTTGTGCAATTTTGTAAGTATTTACAATTAATATGGAAGCATTTATTCATTTTCTCTGAACAAACCAAATAAACGTGCTTTCCCGCATTTTCAGTTTCCAATAATACATTAAATTCTTTTTTATTTTGTATTAAAACTTGTGAATTTAAATTTTAAATTTAAAGCAATGGCCACCAGGGCGAAATGTCGACAGGACATTAATAAAGGCCGACTTCGAACTTGCTATTCGGGAAAAATAAATTGTTAAGTTTGCCGCTGCAAAAAACATACGTTTTTTTTTTATGCGGGGCATAAAGTTTTTTAAACACAAATACGATGATTATTTGTTTACTGGTTAGATAATATCATCAGCTTTGGAATGAAGGACACCTGTACTAATATTTTAAAGCTGAAGAGTTTGTTTGTTTGGTGTTTGGTAAATGTAAAAATATTTTAGTGTTGAATAGACTATTTATCGAGGAACGCGATATAACATCACGCTACGACCAATAGGAGCAGAGCATCAATAAAAAATTTTGTTGAAGACAAAGTAGCGCAGGACAGCTAGTAATGGAAAAACTAAATAAAAAATAACTTGCGACTAAATGCTGCAATAAAAACCCAGTCATAGAAATGAAAGCGCCAAAGCATATTGCTTTGGCGCTTTCATAGCGCATTTCATCAGAAAAACCTTTGTCCTTTTAGTTTTACGATTTTGGTTTTGCAACAAGCTTAACCGAATGAATGACGTAAAACTTTCATCCTAGTGCCTATTGATAGACGGATCACAAAACAGGGTCGGTTTTTCACTCGTCAGGCGCCCGACAGTTCGTTTGTAAACCTTTTTGTACCATTTAAACCAACGATTTAAATTATCCTTTAAAGAAAAGTCGTTCTTTTGTATCGGCCAACTTACACGGTGATATGATTACTGAACCCTTGTCTTATTCAGTTCATTAATCATGCCATGATTTATTGTTAAAGGGGCGTATGCTCATTGTCTTTGGGCGTCCGTGGTTCTGGCGTGACCAGCGGGAAAAAATACAAAGTTGGTGTTTGATACGAGTTGAGTGTGTGGCAACACTGGCAACTATCGTGAACAAAAAAATTGGGTTAAACCATGTTGGTTTTTGCACGATATGTTGGTGCATTTTAACACAAAAGCTAGGAGTAAACCTTGCATTTGTAGGCATGTGCGGCTTTCTAAAAGGCCTACGTGTCCAAAAACTGTCGTCGTTTTATGGTTGGAGATACCTGTGAAATGTGTTTAACACAGCATTGGCAAACAAACCAATATTTTCTATTCCAAAAGAAACCATTCGAATTTAGTCTTCTTTATAAAACTTTTACTCCACTTTAAATAAGGCAAGCGTGTCACCAACTGTAAGTCAAAAGGATATCTAAACGATTTAAAGCAGGTAACACACCTTCGCATCACCCGACACTGGCCAGCAAACTTTGCGGTGTTTTGCGACCAAGGTAACCGCACACCGCATGTTTAAATCTACATTTCAAGTAAACATTCTGCACTGACCTCATTTACAGATGAGGATAATAATGAGTTCGGTTACAAAGTGTACGAACGTAAAATCTGGGATTCATGGAGATAATGAAGAGCACCGAGTCTAATTGTGTTGCATACTCGAGATTGCAAGAGATTTAATTAACACAAAACATTGTAAGATATTTTCTTAGTAGTAAACACAGCGACACATCAAGCTATACATTTCCAGTATAACATGGTCTCTGTTTGTATAGCTTTCCCGTACAATCAGAGATCCGCATAAACTGATTTTGTATTGTTTGGTCGTCGAGAGAATTCAGTAATTTTGTACTATACCCATAGTACAAAATTACTGAATTCTCAAAATGAATGCTATCGCGATACGTAATCAAGTACCTATTTTGCTAGTTGAAAACAAAGTCATATTATTAGTTATATAAATCATTCTCTCATTCAAAAAGCATCAACAACCTACTAACACAAATACCCTCGCCTGAAAATGAATGAAACATCAACAACTCAGAAAAAGTCTTCAGTTTTATTTCAAAACGTCGCACTCTATAAAGTGGGGTCCACAAGAGCGGCATTTAGCCGTGTTTTGCGGCGGGTGCGACCGCAAAGGCATGGCACTGAAATCTACACGGCCCGTCCCGCCCATTCCTGATAAACTTTTTGCCAGTTAAATCTGTTCGTTGACTGGCTCAGTGCTTTTCGGCGGTTACGTTTGTATGGTTGTATGGTTATTGTGTCCTTAGCTTTATATCCATTTATTGGGGTGTGAACAGGAACTGTTTTATTCTAGGTTATTTGATGCAAATAGGTAGAATACTAGAAAGTAGGCAATCTATTTAAAATTCTTCAGTAGGGTTAGCGGAAATCGAAATCACTTTTACAGCATAGATAAAAATTCGTAGTTAATAGATTATATTAAAACGAAGCTTCTCAGAACTGACAAAAACTTAGTTAAAGTAGGAATACCTCAGTATCCACATAGCTATTAATAAACCAAAAATAACCGCTAATTCCGAAAAACTTTATTTTTAATGCTTCCCATAAAAGCTTTCCAGAGTAGACAACTTTAAAAATAGAAATCTCTAAGTGCTAACGTTCGTTTCCATAAATCTTTAGATAATTTTATACGAAATTCTCTCAATTTAGAACCAAAGAACACAAAATTACTTATAGAAAATTGGGTAAAAAATATTCAATTTCTGAATACCTAATAAGTGTAATAACCTGTCTGTAACATGGTCAATACAAATAGATATAAAAACAGATAAGAGGATTCTTCTGGGGACCATCAGAACAAATCCGTGCCAAAAAGTAATTAAATCTATCAAGGACCAATGACAAGCGGTGGTAAATGCTTTGCGCACATAGTGCATATGTGGGTAGATGTGAATTTACGGGCAACGTGAAGCCTCATGATAGGAAATTAGGTTATAGAACGAGAGTTGATTAAATTGGGCGTAGAATTGAAAATAGAATATCCTGATTAAATGTAGATACAATTGAACGAGTTAGCAATCTTTCATAGCGAATTCTGATCCTTCGATCGTGCTAAGACTTTAACCTTAATTTAAAGCATGTCCCTGTTGGTAAATTATGAAGTCCCATTATTGAAACATGAATACTTAAAAATATCATTGTAGGTAAATCATTCCGTTCACAAAAGCTTTAAACGTTTTTCTGCAAAACGGAAATCTGTAAAATAATTATCCGAGGATTTTTAATTGGAGTTTTTTTTTTATTTCTCATTTAAAAATCAAGTAGGTACAGTAGATACTCCAACGTGATTGATCAAAAATCCAATTAAAGAATTAAATTGATTTATAAATTGCTATCTGAATGAATTGGATTGGAATCCTTAAATTCAATTGTTATTCCCTTAAAGAGCCGTCTCGTTTGATGTGTATTACAGAATTCCAATACTGATTTGCCTTTACCAGGCAAATAAGCGATTAATATGTATGTATTAAAGTTCTAAGCTGTGCTGATCTTCTTAGGGGTCTATCTTATTCATCTTCTCAGGGGTCTTGTCTTAGGGGTGTTTTGTTTGCTACCTTAAATAAGAAGGCGTACGTTCGTTTGTTGGTAGATATCTACACTGTGGATAAGTTTCTATAAGTCACTGAAGGTGTTAGCAGAGAGAACCACCATACCACCAGAACACGACACTCACCACCACGATAAATATAATTATCGTCGTAATGGCATACCTAAGTAGATTAGTATCAAATAACAGAGATGGTCAAGAAATAATACCATTAAATTCTTTAGAAATTACCCTTATATTTTCGACAAAGACGACAGAATTCCTCAATAAACTCCAAGTATTTGCTAATCTCGTCAGGTTTATAAGACCGTCGTGATACGGGCCTATAAATTGTGCCAACATCAGGCCGTACCACAGACATTACGAGTGATTTAAATAAATAATGTACGCAACAGGAAAGAACCTTTTCGTTTTAAAAGTTGAATGCTAGTTGAATTGCTATTATTTATATTTGCGTATTTCTATTACATTTCTTGTTGTTTATTTCTTTTGAATTAAGATTTGGATGGAATAACAATACTACCATGTAAAATAATATTTTGAAAATGTCTTTTCATTATATTTAAGATTTACAAAATAGAAATGTTTGTATTTTTATCTCTTCGTCGCAATTACATAAGGAACTTGTCTACCTACGCTGTAGTAAAAACAAATAAACTACATACCACCCACCATTTACCTACCTATTAAGTAAATCCGAAACAAATTAGATTTGAAATAACTTACCCTAAAAAAGACAAATCCACTCCGCCAAATAGTGGACACAAAATTACGTTCGTAGGGTACTTATACGTTTCCACAGAGATATATCAAGGTAGATGCAAAAGTCGCGAGGAAGTTGGTTAATTATGTAAATTGCCGGACTGGGCTGAGTAATGTGCTGGATTCACTCAACCCCGCTGGCCAGCCAGATAAAACCGGGTAGCCGGCACTAACTTATTGTTACCAACACATTACGGCCAGAAATAAGGCCATAGTATACCCATTTATATTAGCAGCCCGCAATGTAACCTTCAATGGTAATCGTTATCGGTTTTGGACGCCAAATGCAACTGATTCCGATTGGGTCGCGTAGTTAATTATATTTTAATATCTCATTACGGATATCGGCTGATCGCATTCAGTAACTGGGTTATCCGATGGCTATTTAATCCTAAATTGTGATAATTATTTTATGTAGTACTCACGGATGAATAATCTCAGTATTTTAATCAAGCTATCCTACTTTTACCTAAGAATTAAAGTTTAATTAAAACTATCTCTTGACTCTCTAGAACTTTACAACTGTCATCTTTAAGAGTTTCTTAATCCGAAATCTTGGCTTTATGCGAGCAATTTTATGTGCTCGAAGATAATCTGTGAAGAAATGTACTCATCTGTAATATCCAGGATTCCTAAAACTATCAGCAACAAAAACAAGGATTAAAACTATAAAAGTACAAGTCTGGTAAGTCACGACTACCCTCGATAGCGATGAATGTGTCTAATCCTGCAACACCAGTTCGGCCGTACAAATACGCCATAAATTCGGAAACTTTTAGCAAGCAATTTCCTTCGGTTTACGAGAGCAAGATTCATGATTCCACCCCTAGCAGAGTGGGGAACGATTCCGTTTCAGTTTTAAACTATGCTTTTAAAATTTTACCATGCCGGTAGTGTATTGTGTCTAAAATTGATTTAGCTCTCTGATTTTATACGATTCTTTAGCGTTTCTGTTGAAATTGTTTTGTACGGTTCGCTTGAAGCTTTTAAAGCATCGAATTGTTTACTGTACCGATTAGTAATTCAGGGTTATATGCACATATTTCAATAAGACAAACGAGAAATTTACGACACCGAAATAGTTAACAGATACGAATCTGTTAACTATTACGGTGTCGATAATTTCCTGTGTGCTAATTATTATTATTAAATAATAATTGAAACACAGCAATAAATCACACACACATACTCCGTTCGAACGACCCTACGCGTTTTGACGCATAATGACCAACACGCGCATTGACTAATTTTAAATACGCATTTTGACATATACGCAAAATGTGCAATACGCATAATGCCATATTAGTATGAAGACCAACACGCGTATTGACTAATTTTAAATACGCAATTTGACAAAAAAGCAAAATTTGCAATACGCAAAATGCCATTCAAGAGACTAATTCACGGTTAGGCAAGGAAAGGGCAAAAACAAAAAGAATTATTCCTTCAAACAAAACATTTACCATCTTAGATATAGGGAAATTAAGAATTATTCCTTCAAACAAAACATTTACCATCTTAGATACTGTGAAATTAAGAACTATTCCTTTAAAAACAAAGCTTTTACCATCTTAGGTACAGTGAAGTTATTAATTTACATAAATAAAAATGCAATATAAGGGTGAATAATTATGCATGAGCATATATATAAATTAAGTTAATTTTAGACGAATCCTTTGAAGTAGCTCGTTATCAAAGATAAACTTTCAAGTGGCCAGTAGTTTGATGAATTCATTACGTTTAAATAAAAGTAGGTATGTAGGTACACCAATAATTTACCATCTCAACATGAATGATGTAACCAAGATTTTTGTAACAAGCTATTAATTTAAAAGAGTGTCCATGGAGTTTCTTGCCCATTCTTCTCCATAGAGATCTACGCTTTGGAATGGGCAACTACAGTACTTTCACAGTTATTATGTCTAGTGACTGGGACTGTAGCTTAATATGTTATTGTTGTTTGACTATTCAAAAGTGCCTGTAACTGGCCTACTTGAAATAAATGATTTTGATTTGATTTGAAAAATACCCTTTAAACTATAAAGTACTACAGATGTTTCGTTTTACGAATGCGTCATTGTGCGTTATTATTTGTATTGGTCATTTTTCAAATTGGTCTAAATGCTGATGTGTCAATTTGCGAATTGGTTCTAATGCGGATATGCCATTTTACAAATGCGTCGATATGCGAAAAAAAACCTGATCATTTTGGTCATTATGCGTCAAAAGGCCCTACGTTGCATTTAATAGATACATCCATTACACATTTCTCCCCCAGACCACGAAATAAAAACGTAAAATTAAATATCCGAAACCCTTTTAACTTGGGGAGTTATATGCAAGAATCCGAGTGTACCTTTCAACCGCAGCCAGCTAAGAGCTGGCCAGTGAGAGCTATGTAGGTATTTTAAATTATCCGCCTCTCCGGCGGACCGCCATTAAAGTGGAGTTGGATGGACAGCTAAGCGAGGAATGAGCGAGACGTGGACTGCGCTCCCCGGAACTTTTTTACTGCACGAGTCGATACAGAAAACCCACTTTATAGAAGCTAGGACCCGTTTCCGAATAATGGAATCAAATCAGCCACGGTAAACTTTTTAGTGCCCAATTAATTTATTCGTTTGTTGTCTTACTGAGAAGAATCATCGTAATGACATCAATGGAGCAAAACAACTGAATAATAACTAAACTTATTATTAATATACTTCTTTTCATCCATCCTGTGCGACAGCGGCAATTCGTTTGTGGAACAGAAGTTTGTATGTGATGTTTGTGTTTGTTTAAGGAACGTTTATTTGTGACGGATTTTTCAAAGTCGACCCCCTTGAAAACTCCGTCAAGTTTATTCGAAGTGCACACTACGTTAGATGGGCATTCTGCGCTTTCATTACATGATGTTTTTTGCTCTATCTTACAATAGAAAATCCCTAGGCGAAGCGAAGCCACAGCCAAGCGAGAGATGTCCGGAGTACGATTAAACAGCTCTGAAGGTTCCTGGCTCGGGATATGAAAGCTCAACATCATGCATTAATCAAGCCTGGGCGACTATCGTTTGTGGCAAATATTCTTTTATGAGTTGCACCATTTGACGTCAGATTAGTGTAGCTCGTTTAATAAATTATTATGGGTTAAGGATGCGACAGTTTTCTGAGATGGGTTTAAACGTTTTTGCGAGCCCTCCGTTTGTTTTTGTGATTCGTTTGCTGTGGTGAAGTTGCAGATTTGGAAGTGGAAAAGTCGAATTGTCAGCTTTTTACATAACATCACTCCTATATCCCTATAGAATAGGTAGAGGTGTACCTAATATTACACCCTCTCACTAGGCAACTCAAACATAACTGGCGAAAAATGGATGTTTATAATCATCAATCGGGCACAAAACCAATGCTTCCGAAAATAATATCATGGAAAAATCCAATAACACTTTGCTAGACCTGGACTCGAGCCCAAGACCTCATGCTGAGCAGAAGCGCTTGGGACCGCTAGACCAATGAGATAAACTTTTGAACAACTCCTAGTAAATACAACACGGGACCAAAACCAATCAACTCAGGCAGAATGCACTCAACACACAAACAAAGCGACGTATAGACTATAGAAACACAAATGTCATTATCATTACATGTGTGTAACTGGCGGGCAGTGGCCGCATGTCAAGTGATGTCACTTGACATTAAACGTCACGATGACGACGCAACGATAACGTTGTTTACTGCCCAAGTGAGGGCAAGTTAATACTACAGTGTGGGGCCATGCGTTTGGTAGGCTACAGGAATTTGTTTGAATTCGGTTTTGCAATCAAGCAGAAACAAAAAAGAAAAGAAAAAATAAAAGCTTTTAAAATGAGACCAATCATTGTATTTAGTGTAGTAGTATGGTAGTAGTAGTAGTATAGTAGTAGTAGTAGTATTTACAGGTCTGTAAAAAGAATTGAGCTTGGTTATAACTTGCAAATATTAATTTTTACTATTTTGTTACCCCGACGTTTTTAAGTTCCTTTTACACACACAGACTTTTTCGTCTGTTGAACTGACAATTTTTTTACTAGTGGGATAAGTACCTGCCAAAAAGAAATAAAAGACTGTATCGACCCCATTTTATACATAACTAGCTGTCCGGCGCAACTTCGTTTGCGTCACAATTTCCCCGTTTTCGCAAAATTTTTCGTTGCTGCTCCACTCCTATTGGTCGTAGCGTGATGATATATAGCCTATAGCCTTCCTCGATAAATGTGCTATCTAACACTGAAAGAATTTTTCAAATCGGACCAGTAGTATCGGAGCCTATTCAATGCAAACAAACAAACAATCAAATCTTTCCTCTTTATAGTATTAGTTTAGATTTAGATAGATTAAGCATATCAAGTGCATCCAAATGTTTCAGGAAAGTGTCTTCCGAAACCAAGATCTATGTCCCCCAGAACATCTTACTTGCAATTAACATGGCACTACTCGGCCATTTCTATCGGGTGGTGTAGTGTGATATTCATTACAGTTATGTATATTAGCCGCGTAACGACTGTAAAATATTGCCGTATTTTATTTTACGATCAATAGTATAACTATTTCATGAATAATAATCGGGCCTCGACTTGCTATATTGGCGGGTAGTTGGCTTATTACATTATTGTCAATATATAAAGTGTTTGTATCTATACCAACATTATAAAGCTGAAGAGTTTGATTATTTGTTTGCTTGAACGCGCTAATCTCAGTAACTACTGGTCCGATTTAAAAAAATCTTTCAGTGTTAGATAGCCCATTTATCGAGGAAGACAATAGGCTATATATCATCACGCTAGACCAATAGGAGCGGAGCCGCAATAAAAAATGTTACAAAAACGGGGAAAATGTGACGCAGACGAAGTTGCGCGGGACAGCTAATAGTTCGTTAATATTTAAAATCGTTTGCTTTGTGGTGTCTGGCTACATTTAACTACTGCGTTTCTTACACTAACTAACTGGCTCGTGGAGGTAACATAGGCAGCCGCTCCATGTAAAATCTACAAAATAAAATGTTATATCTAAGCCGGAGAGGTGATCTGTATCTCAGGACCTTCTTACTTCAGAGACCTTTCTCTATATAAGACGATGTATATTTGTAAAACAGCCACCACCAACACCATGTTTGTTTTGTTGTTGTTTTGCATAAACCTAGGAACACCATCGCAAATCGAATAAGTAGTTAAATATAAAGTCGCTTGACTAGTGTTTAATATCGATTGGACTACTACGGTTGTAATTGAGTAATTTTGAGCACGAAACTCAAAAGTAGCGTACATTGTGGGTACTTACGTGTTTCAGTATAACCCTTGCTTTCGAGGACTCTCAGGTCATTTTACTTTATTCGACGCAATAAAACAAGATGGCAGCTGGCCAGCCGAAAAGCCAAAACAACAAAATTTACAGCATAAAAGTTAGCGTGTGAAGGAATAATTAAATGACATAAGTACATTCGCTTTGTTGATTGCCAACATCGAGTATAATTAACTTGCGCAGTCTTATTTGGTCCTTAGGCTTGTTTTTTTCCATTTGAAGATATCATTTGATACGGTGGAAGGCAAATAGCAAAAGCTAATGAGCTTAACTTTTTTATGTTAATGATATTATAGTTTTTAACCTACTAATATTTTCTGGTACAGTGGATAGTATTTCAATAGATCGGGAATAAAATCCATATAATTGATGGCTTTGGCTTGTCTTAGGAAGACGTCATTGCTGTCATTACGGGAAAAACCGGAGCAAAAATTGACACAATCAAAGAGAGGCCTCTACCTATAACCTAGCAGAGGGTAAAGCCGGCCTGTGGATGATGATCATGATAAAGAAACTTCTTCGAAGGGGGAATGAGGGTAGATTCATTACAGCCACGATCGTACTTCAGGATACTGAAGTTACATTCAAGCTCAAAGTAACACGGACGTATGCAAAGCTATGAATTAATTATGGCAAGTCATTCATGAATGACGAAGGAACTTACACTAACAAAGAGTATTTACTCAATGAAACTTGGGAAAGAAAAATAAAAAACTTGTGGGTATGCTCAAATGGAAAAGTGTTTTCACAGGCAAAATAGGGATGGATTTTAGTCAAAATAGAAAGAACATAAAGAACATGAAGCACAATAAAAAATATCTTATGCTTTATGAGTGAAATAGGGTGCAAAAGTTTGTTTATGGGAATTTCCGAAATCATATCAACCATCATTAGAGAAGTAGTAGAAGACAAATTGCGCTGAAGCCAATTAAAGAGTGATTGGGACAAGAGAATAGAATATAATATTTTTTGTTACAAATACATTACACATAAGGTGACATAATGGTGTCAGATCGCTTTTAGCGATAAGGCGGCCATCTTATCGCTAAATGATATTTTCAAGACCACCTTTGGTTGGATTACAGAAAGAGGAAAGACTATACTGCAGTTAGCCTTAGGTGTACCGGAAACTTATTGAATCCAAAATCCACGGGAATAAAATTTCAGCAAAACCTCTTTAACAATCAAGGTGTCAATTTATCGGCGCTTTCTTTCATACTTCGCGTTTTCCACCCAAAGACGTGGTAATAAATTCAGGCCACACGCTCGTGTCGCGTGCGTCGCTAATTCGTTTCGGAGTCGTGTCGTCGTGTTGACCGCACGAGTGCTCACGATCACGCGTCTCGTCTTAATGACGTCGCTGATCAAGGCTTCGGGATAGGTTACGGTGGTGAGGGGAGCGGTAAACATAAATATAATATAATATATATCCAAATAATGAGGGATGGTTTTCAGAATTTTGACGCAAAAACGCAGTTCAAGATCAACACTTTTGGGTTGAAGGGTGGCTGGGTAAGAAGGCGGAGGATATATGGTCTTGTAGCGGAGCTTGGGAGATCTTTTAGATTTTATCAGATCAGAAGAAGAAACCTACAGGAACATAGCGCAAAAAATCACCAAACGCACTAACAGCTTAATAAACCGGACGAAAATCAAACATAAAACGAAAATGCTTTCCTCTATCACTCTACTAACACTAAAGACACCTCAAGCTATTTCAATTCCTAAGAACTAACTTAACTCAGCAAATTCAACACCGAGAAAACCGTAACCTCTATGTCCTGAGCTTTAATTTGCCGCGTCAAGAGGCTGTGTTTACATGAGCGGCTCCTAAACACATCTAAGTAGATGTAGAAAGAATAAACGACACAACTTCTAGCTACTAACTCTTATGAATATGTAAGTAGGTGTGCGGGTTACATGTTGAGTAAGTTATAAGAGTGAGGTGTGGTTTGAGAATACTTATGACTTCGTATGGGATGTTTCTGAGGGGAGCGGTACCCTTCCATGCGAGAAAATTCACTATTTGAGTGCAGGATCCACGAAATATGTAAACCTGATGCTTCTAGGGTCGTTTACTCTGGTAGCTTCAGGTTTAGATATTTCGTGGTTTAGAATAATTGAATGATATAAGACATTAATGCTTCACTTGCCTCTTTAACTTTGTGGTTTGGCGCCCAACGCGGTTATTGGCGCCCAACGCTTTCTGAACTGCTATAAAAACCTCGAAAACATTCTTACTACCCTCCAAATCTTATACCTGACAATATAAAGCCAACAAGAATCTTGGAAAGGAAACTAATAATGTTAGAGTAACTCCAGATCGATAGGCTTTTACGTGAAGGCGATCGTCGTACGAATCCAAGTCCGTAATGACATTACGCAGTTTGCTGGCCCAAGGTGGAGAACAAACACGGTAATGCACGTACAATCAACTAAGTTTGTATCTTGTGATATAGGAGAAAAGTTATTGGGTGTTGGGGATAATGCGATGTTGATGAACGAATCGATTGGCGGGAACTTGATGCTACATACATATTTATTAGGTGCCTTCATTTAATAAACATACGATAGTAGAAGCTTATTAGCTACCTTTTATCATAAAATAACGTTCGTTCCTAATATTTTACACCTGCATCTGATGTCAATCGATATTTAATTAAAACAAGAGTTTTCGCAGAATTTATACGGTATCACCATCAATTTCTATCTCGGAAAATCAGAAATTCATCAGTGTTTTGCTATTCCAAGAACCTTTGGTATCGATTTTCACACAGTACTTAACTTTAATGAAGACTCGATTAAACTTCACTTACATAATAATTATACATGACGTATAACGACGTGACGAGATTGAAATACAAAAATACTTCAGTAAAAATGTTTCGAGAATACCTATGTTCAACAAAATAAAAACCGTTTACATTTAAACTTCCTTATTGTGACATCTCGGAAGCAACACATACTACGACCCGCATAATGCGTAAAATACACAGACTTAAGTCAATTATCTTTGCAAAACATGTCATAATAAACATAAGCGAACAAAAGCCCCGGGAAGGGGTGTAGACGGGCGCGAAATTACTAACATCTGTTTTTGTGAGTGAAACTCAAAAGCGTAAGCGACACTTTCATCCAAACTGCACTTTGCATATTAAAAAAAGATCCCATAGACAATTTTATATGTACATTTTGATATTGATATTTAACGGATGAAAGGTTATAATTTAAAATGGAAATTGTATTGATTCGGACTACTGTATTTTTATATGTGCACTAACAAGTTTGATTATACTTTGTGGTTTTACCAAAAATATAAAATATCGGTTTGGTAAATTTTCAGTTGGCTGTAATAAATGATATACAAAATGCGACGTCGAAATGTCGTTTATGGCGAGTACTGCTCCCTATGCGAACGGTAGACGGAACCCTCGCTTTTATATGTAGTATCGTGAATGGTATGCACCTCATCACGATAATGGACACTTCAATACAAACATTGCAGGCAGTTTGCGACCGCGTCGTTGCTCCTGTATCAACGGAAAACCTGATTGTACGAGAATACCTCATGTGAAAAATACCGGATTGTTTATCCAACTTCATATAATTACCGGATTGCGAGATGTTTTAAATAAAATATATATTTTAGTGACGAACAATTCGGAAAGTGTTTTTAATGGCTATTCGCAATTTGTGACAACGGTGACTGACGTATTTCGTGTTGCTGTGATTGCGATCGATGTGAAAATGACTGACAGGTAAAAAAAAATATGGCATCAGACACAATACTCAAATTTTTATTAAGCTCCTGGCATAAATGGAACAAGCCATTGTAATAATGATTTAACCTACCCCCTAATTTTTGTGATCATCCAAAAAAATATGATTAAATAGTGATGATTCACAGACAGAATCCACAGTTTTACACTCCAGACACTTGGAATTACTGTACCTAGCAGTTTTATCGCGTCGTCTTAAATAAATTCGCAATAGGAAATCTAATCACGTCGCCACATAAAAACGTCTAATTCTCATCACGGAGTTTCCAAGTCCATCCCCCAAAAAGTCTAAACTCCTCGATTGTTGTGTTAATTAGAATTCGTGAGCAATACTGCCTGTTTAAATTAAAATAAAGAAAAAAATATCAATTCCAAAATTACTTTTGTTTACGAGGAAAATGCAGAAAAATCTTTCATGAGCTTTAATTAAGATTTTGTAGGTAGCTTTGAGATCAGAAATATAATTGGTTTTACCTTTTTTTGAAAGGGTATATTTTTCTGCATGGAACTGTAATGAAACTCGGTGATCACGATCAGCCCATCTAAACTGCGATCAAGATTTCTAAGTGTCGTAATTGCTATCGAATCTGACAGTTCAGTTTCATTAGCGAAATTCGCTCTTATGTAGGTAAACTTGATGTTACCTAATTGTGAGTAGAAAGTGGGTAGGTATGTTCTTGTGCTTCCATGCATCATCTATTATTTATCGGATAAACTGTCTAGCAACTCGTATATAATCAAATAATTTAAAAAAAACTACGTTCAAAAATCCAAAAAGTAGCCCTATACCTACAGATATTTATTTACCATTACCGTCCCCTTTCGGTTGACCTTTGCAACTAGCACAGGACGATAAGGAGTCGGCGCTGGCATTAAAATAAAATTAATGAAGCGTTTCGTTTCGTACGTAATAATTTGTACATTATTTAAGGCTGTTCGAGCGTAGTTAGTAAAGATGTATGCTAAGGGTCTCTTGGGTTTTGGTCAAGGGAAGACCCTTCAATACGAGACTGGCTTATTAATTAGTGCTTCTTTATCCTCTCATGTAGGTATAAGTATAGACCAGGTATTATACACGTGGCTACATGTACCTTCATTATTTCGTATAAAGCAATTTTCAAAGAACAATTCTTCTTCCACATATTCGAAGGTGTTTAAGCAACACCAATAACTATTTATCAACATCATTGAATCTACCACAACAAATTGAAAACTCAATACATAATGATTAAATATCAAGTAACAGAACTCAATTAGTC
Organism: Cerastis rubricosa; assembly: GCA_949152445.1. Taxonomy (NCBI): domain Eukaryota; kingdom Metazoa; phylum Arthropoda; class Insecta; order Lepidoptera; family Noctuidae; genus Cerastis; species Cerastis rubricosa. The sequence goes on along the minus strand of OX424542.1, from coordinate 5,379,046 downwards.
CAACAAAATAATTAAATACCGAACATCATTTTCGAAACAACCTGTCACTAACAAAATTAATATAACAAGCGACAAGCGAAAATAAAAGGAGGGTATACAAATAATCCCCGAGGCAAGAGAAGATAAAAGTGGGTAGTCAATATAGCGCTAATGGATGAGGAGAGCCCGAGAAATAATCGACGTTTGTGACCGATATAGGGATGGGAATAACCTGCACGTTAGTACAAGCAAATCTCTTTATCTTTTGTAGACATGTTCATTTTGTTCGGTACCATATACCCGGTGTCAGATAAGATTGGGATTTGATTAATTGTCTGCTGATTCATTTTTATTATTGATCTGTTCGTACCCTCTGTAAGTATTTTTAATGCAATTCCTTCTTATCTCAAGCAGTAACTCATTTTATGCATAACGTAAATATTTGGTTAAAGTATGGCGATATATTCGTTACGTTCATATGTAATGCCCCAGAGATAATCTGATTTATATTCGATATTAGCGTACAATTTATGGTCACGTCGACTTAAGGCAGATGTATCTTCAGACAATGTAGTGTGCAGTAAAATGTAATAGCAAGCATATTACCTACTTAGAATTATTAATTAATGCTGTACCTATTACCTACCCAGTTAATAGTTTATGGGGCGATAAAGAGGTAACTTGGGATCAAGATGCTTATAATGTATGTCTTCCTGAGTATAGAAAAAATCTGGTGAATATAACATAGAGACAAAACATCTTCCTTGAGAATTAGATGAGAATAGATGGCAGGAATGGAGCTTTGCCCGGCAGTTGGACATAGACGGGCTGGTAGTAATAACATAGTTAGTCACCGAGACAATCACTGTGTGTTTATCATAAAAAAAAAATGAAAATAGCAACAACTCGTCAAGAGAAAGTCCATAATCGAAATAAACTAATTTAAAAAATAATGGCCAAAAGCGATCGCCAGTGAAGCGTCAGTCGCATGTTGGATCGTCGTTTATTTGACCCCAAGCGCTAATTAAACGATTTTGATAAACAGAAACACAGACGTCCCAGTCATTACCATAACAATTGATGTTGAAGTGTCCTTTTGACTGCAAAGAAGATACTAACACAGTAAAAACTGTTATTGGATGTTTAGAAGGGTCATAAGACGAGAGTGTTATATACGTATTTGCTTTGATGCTTCTAATCTGTTTGGAAACTATTTTTTGCTTTATTCGCTTTTAAGGACACGAAGCATTATGACGCTATAATAACTGAAATATAGCCACCATCCTTATTGGTGATTTTCTTCAGGATATGTAGTAGTGTTCGCAACCGGCATGCGTGTATGAAAGCAGAAGAGTCAAAATCGGTATGTAACAATCGTGGTAGGAGGCGTTTTGTAGAGCTGCCTACCCCATCAGAACAAGGCGCGAGTTTATTTTGTATGTAGGACTGAAAAAGAATTCAATTCAGATTGATCAGACTTAAGGTCTCTAAAAAACCATGTGGCAACATTAAATTCGCATCAATTTTTTATTTCCCGTTTCGTTACTGAATTAAAGCAGTCGTTGTCTATAAACAAAGTGGAAGTATACAAACAAAACAGCAGTCTATACTTCGTCCGATCCTTATCGAGATTAATGGGGTTACTTTCGAAACGGTATCGAGATAATCTCAATCCAATTTCGACTCAAGTACCTACAGCCCTGAGTTGAGAGGGCCAATCAAAAATGATTATACGCGACAGATGCCTTTATAATTGTGATAGGGATATTCGTGATTGATATCTATTTGGTAGATAGATTTCTATTCAGTTGTAGTCTCGTATTACGATCATCAGCCAAAATATGATACATGTTACTAAAGTTTCCAATCAGTAAATCTGGTACGCGAAATCGGCCATAATGGCTGCAAAACCGGTACTTTGAACCGATATGCAAATTAATTACTATATGGAAATATCAATTATATTATTAAATGTCGTTTAACCTATATTGCGAGTCGGTTCCAGGAATGGTAGGATTACCATATAGTGTATAAAGTTTAATTATAGTTAGGAATTTGTTTTGTTAGTATGAAGGTGGGTATTACCATAAGACCAGTTGAATGTCCTCCATTTCTTTAATTCGTAAACGACACGTCCATAAAAGTAACTATAAAAGTGCTTGAAAAACACGCCAGTATCGGTGAAGTGACCAATTTTAACCCTCAAATACTGGTACAAAAAAGTCACATGCTCGACTAAATAAAGAACACTGATAGCAAAGAACGTTGCGTGTTCGCGACACTTGGAGCCTACATTGCGTTAATTAATTTGAAGTTTTCCTTGTCCCAAACTTCCAGTGCAAATTGCGCTTTTGACTGCTGTTACCAGCACTTCCTGCATACGTCGTAACGACGTACTATTTGATTACCTAGGGGCTCCTGTGGTATTAAATTACGGCTCGTTTAACAAATTTGATGGTATGATATTGAAGTTAGTCATTAATTCCTTTGAAATGCCTGCAAATTACTTACGTGTTCTGTGGTTAATAATCTGCTCATTCCAACTAATAGTTATATTTCAGTTACTAAATGCTTTTGTAGTTTAGTTAGTTATCATCAAACATCATTATCTGTCTAGCCTTTTATTTATTTATTTAACTTCGCGTACATTGGTTTTACATAGGCGGACTTCAAGGCATTCTCTACTAGTCAACCTTTGGGTCAAATAAGGACCCAAAGGTCCTTCGGTTGGTCTTTTCCCAAATACGTTGAGGTCGGCTTCCGGTCTAACTGGATGCAACTGAATACCAGTATTTTAAATAAAGCGACTGCCTATCTGACCACTACAACCCAATTAGTAGGTACTGTGTTATACCATGCCCCTTGGTAAAACTGATTGTCAGACTTTCAGGCCACTGACTGTAACGATTGTCAAAGATTGACGAATTACAGCCAGGATCAACAGCTTAACGTGCTTTCCGAGGCACGGAGGAAACTTGGTATGAAATGGGTGGTCGCTCATCCACAGAGCAACCTAGGCAAACGCGGCTTAACCTGAAAATTGATCCTCCTGTGTGTCTACCATCGAACATAGTACAAAATAAATCATCCAGATAAATATTCCGTTAATCGAATTCTGAATGTTTCGTTAGCGCCACTTCCACACGTTAATAAGATATTACACGTATACAAGAGCATGAAGGAACAAATGCTGCCTTGCCAACCCCCTCGTGCGTCATTTTATCGACGACGGTGGGGGGCGTGCGCGCGGTAACTCATACGGCGTCATTCAATCTGCATTCGTGTGTCTCCTTAAGTGCCAAGCTAGGGTGGGCTGAGGAGTTTAGGTACGTTACTGGTATTATGTCGCCGATACCATAAGGTATGTTGTGTTTTTTTGTTGGTCTGTATGTGGCGTCGGTTTTATTGAAAGAACGAGATGTGTTGCTTGTTATTTGATCTAATTAGTTGTTCCGAAGATCCTATTGATGACTTAAGACTGTCCATGATATGCAAAGCACACTTGCATTTAAAAACACAAAAATGTAGTGAAGCGATACATCGCAATCATACCTTTTTCTTCTCATGATTTTTCTTTCCAATATTTTATTTTTGGATTATCTGCCGTTTTAAAGCAAACCCGACCTACCCGCACTCTCTATAAAATGACCCCACCCCAGTATCTTACCAGGCCGCATCAGACGACAGGTGTTGCAGTGACTGGCTTTCGTCGCAAGCACTCTATTTTTTTCCAAGACCCATTATCCGTACTTCCGGATGCGTTGTCTATTACCCGGGAAGTAAATAAATGTTAGCTAGGGACGATGTGTACTTTACTCAGCGATAGTATTGTTTAACGGAACCAGGTGTTCTGGTAAAATGGTGAATTTTAAACTTGATCATGAGGGGATTAAGTTTTTCGTTTTATTAGATGTATCGGAAAAAGCTGATTTTAAGAGTTAGTGTACAGTTACAAGCACTAATTTGTATACCTACATGTAGCAATTTACAAAGGGCTTTTCTCGTGAAATATTATATGCAAACTGTTGTTTTGCATTCTCCTAAAATTCAAGTAGGTAACTGTGCTAATGATTCTCGACCCGAATCAATAATAAAATGGGTAGGTAATTGTTTTTTGTCTCATTTACGAAAATCGGTAAGTGTTAACCACCCGTGTTTTAAACAAGACACGTCTGATCCTTATAACCCCGCTTTCACACATACAAACAATCTCAAACGTTTATTCGATAATTTCTTATTCCCTAAGCTACGTTAAGGGGGTTATTCTGAAATGCTGACAAATTTAAACAACAAAAAAGCAGCGTTTTTGTAATTAACTAGAACTAGGTAGCGTAATTTAAATTGATTATTTATGTCTTTTGTGATAATCTCCTGAATTTTGACGAGGATGCAAAACAACACCTTTGAGATAAGATCAACTACATAATTATTCTTTCTTTAATTAATTATATTTTTATTAAAAAAAAAGTTGCCCCACACTTGGAAGGCCCCTGTGCCGTGGGTGCGTTTACAAACATTTAAACTCATATACATAAACTGCCAGACCCGGAACACTCACCTTACAAATATTTGTTCCGTGCAGGGATCGAACCCGCGACACGCAGCGCAGCAGTCAATCGCTTAGCCACTGCGACAACCGTGCCGTCAATAATTGTATAAGACACAAAACAAGTACTATGATCGTAACAGATCAAAATTACAATCAAATCAATACAGTAGGATAAAGTCGCTTTTGAATTTTGCTATGTGGTTACATAATATTTCTACTAACTTTTTAATTAGGTACCTACAAAAAATAGTCACAGTTATAATAACAGAACCAATCCCCCTACTGAATTTATTAGGTAACGAAACAATACATTATTTGTATCCCCGTCGCAAGCCAGCAACCACCACGTAATTTTATCCTCAACTTATTAAAGCCTCCTGAATTTTATATAAAGTTTGCAATAATAATCGATGGCGGGAAGTTACCAACTTCTGTGTTAACCGAACAATGCCAATAAAATTCGAGCGGCGTTAAATCGCAATGTGGAAGTGGAGCAGCGGTGACAACTTATGATGAAATGACGCCCCCCGTTTGAATATTTCATGGTAAATTCCTCCTCTGTTATACTTTCGTTTCCTTATTATCTCAAAGTAAGTCTTATCTTCTCTAAAAGTAGTCTTTCATCATGAATAAAAAAAATAAAAGAGATAAGTAAAAACGAAAATTAAACTTGGGAGTAATTACGTCGTAGCGAAGTCGTAGACAGTTCGTAGCGCTGTAGCGCTCGCGTAGCACGTCTACGAAATGTTCAAAACGAGGTAAAAAAACTATTCTGTCAGCACTTTATTGGATACGTACAGACTGTGTTTAATTTAAACAAATGTATCAACAAAAACATTTTACAAACTAATGAACAAAAGTTAGAGCAACGTTCACAATCACAAAACAGGGTATTGCAAAGCTACGTGCTTTACCTTCACACATAAATATGATTAAATTATATCAGAAACAGCAGAAACACACATCCGTAGTGCTCAACTCACTTAAATATTAACTACATAATTTACAATACAGACTCGTTGGTAAACAATAAAGAGTAAAAATAGCGGGGCTATCACTCGTGCACCAACAATTATCAAGTGAATAATTTAATTAAAAAGTTGCGAGTCAACGCTAGCGCGACAACGGACCACGACAGCGATAAATAAAATTATTTCCCGAGCAGCGTAAAAAAAAAAATGAAAAATCTGGAACCGCATGCAGTTCGCTAGTTCTGCGTGAAATGGAAACAGCGTCGGTTGTTGTTTGCGGTTTATACTGCACCGAAACTGCTGCAATGGAAGCCGTTCAGCAACGAATGGAAAGATTCAATGTAAATACAGACATTGTGATTTCTATTTATTTGTATGCGAAAATATGGGTTCTGCGTTCGAAAGAAGCTTGTGGTTAGTAGGTGTTGATTTTAATGAAAATAACGTATTCAGAGCAACGGAAATTAATAAGAATACACGAACGATAGACAAGATAGCGTTGCATGATTACATGTAATTTTCATAAACTTAATCTTAACTGTGCTTTTACCTTCAGGCAGGTAGTAGGTTAAAAGTCAATCACGCGCTCCTCAAAATTAATTTTACTCCATTTTTAGAAATGACGAACTTAAAAAGCATCAACTCTCTTAAACAGGTTGAAAATAGACTCCTTAAGACAAACTATTACAACGGCATAAACAGCTTAATTTGCCGCAGAAAAACGCAAAAGACTTTTATTTCGTTAGAGTAAATGGCGACAAAACGAAATCGCCGTGCTCGGTTCCTAGGAGCGCTACGTAAACACCCATAAAGGTTGTAACTGGGCGCAGACCGACCGCGGCCGTATCCTGCGCCCAGACGGCAGCTGTAGGCGACAAAAGGCGCAATTAATAGTAAACAAGCGTAGAACGGAACGGGGCGGTAAGTAAAGTCCGCGTCCATTAGCAAACCGAGTAAAAAACACTTTAAACGCCCTACACAAAACAGCGAAACAATTTCGCGGCAATCCCAGCCAAGCGATGCCGACGCGTTAACGCGGCTGATTTAACTTTATTTTTCCGCAACATACACAAATAGAAACGTGGAATTATTCTGTGCGGTTCGTCTAACGCGCTCCCTGTGTTGCTATAACTTGATTTCGCGCCCTGTTCTGCGGTCCGGAATCGACGGCGCCTAAAACTTTCTGTGTATAAAATTGCGACTTTCTTGTTTTAATTTTAAAAGATCATATTAAGATTTATAACGTGAGGATTGTTTGCGCCATTGGTATTTTAAAAGAACATTTCAGAGTACAGTTAAACCCTCTTAGCCGTGTCTACTTCTGCATAATATAATTTTAAAAGCCTTCTGCATAGCATTTTATGCGGAGATAAAAGTGTTGTACCGATAAGTATAAAATAAGAGTTAAGAGCGCGCCAGGCGTCCCTGACGCCCCGCATGCCAGACATAATTTATTTGTCGACTCTGTGGACCTCTAACATAATTCTTCCACCGTGCCTGTCAATTTTTAATGGATATTACAATTTACCTTCTTCCAATAAATCATCAGGGAAAAGGAAAGTACAGTACGTGGTTACTGTACATACAATGTCCATTTATGCTGTTTAAGCGGAGTCCATAATTCAGAACATGTCCTAAACGCAAGAAGGATATAAGTAAGGGTCAGGAATATAAAGTGGTAACACTGCCTCGCACATTTTTTCCTCGTTTTAGGGGTGCATATGAACACCCCAAAAAAGCTGTTACACTAACTTACCCATTTAAACTATAGGAGTGTGATCACGAAAAAAAATAATTGCAGGAAAAGCACAATTAGAATTAAAACTCTAACGTAGTTTGTTTTTTGGATAGCAAAAACTTCAATACACAGTATTAAAGCCCACCATTTACAGACATAAATATAAGTTAATTCTCATTATCATCGGATACAATAATACAACACGTAGGCCAAGATAATCCCAGTTCTATTCAAAGGTATAAACTTATTACGTCTGGCAACCACTACAAGATTATCAGAAGCCATAATCCCGAATTTACATTTCATGCGAGTTGAATTTAAATGCATATAGCCTTTTAAAACGTTTACCTAATGTTATATAAAATTACAAGCGACCATTTAGAGCTGTTAAACTGATTTACGTTACTTTATAATTATTCATTCTATAAAAATTCTACGTTTTGAAATCGTAAAGCTTGGCGTGTGGTAGGTTTAATTCATCATGTAGAATGCATTCATATAAAAAATTACTTCGTAGAATTGCGTGTCTATCATCGTATCCATATTCGTCGTGTGTTTATTATCCATTACAGTATTACATTTTAGTATCCGTTCTGTAAATCAAATAGGTAATAAACTGGCTTGTAACTTTTATACGTGTCAAATGTACGTACTATATGTGCTTAAGTAATTATAATTTTATGTTTTACATTTCTATACTTAGAACAAATTGTTCTAGAACTCAAATAATTAGAGTAAGTGTTGTTAGAATTTTATTACCTCAAGAATCGTTGGATTAATAAAATTAATCTTGCTTTTTAAATTCCTTTCAACTTATGGTATGTACTAAAAACAGGCCATAGAGATAATGTAGCACGAGACTGACATAGGTGTACAGGGGGAATGGACATGTGCAAAAATAACCCCGAATAAAAGTAACATTAAAATATCTGGCAACACCGTGATTTTAGGGGGATCGGCGGCGCAGCGCCGTCCATCAGACACATTTTTAGTGACCTGACAAGGGTTACCGGACATCATTCAGTACAATTTACGAAAATAAAATATATATAGGGAGGTAGATCGATCGTATCGGGCGTCGGCGAGCTCACAACGTTATTCCATTACGTGGGGAGGAAGCAGAATATCAAATGAGAGTTGACCCTTATATCTCGTGACTCGTCACTGGCCGCTATAAGGTAATTGGACGATGGACATTATTATTTACTCTGGGATTCGCTCACAAATATGACTAGTTAATTGGCAGTTCTGAGTTTATTTGTTGGAAATTGTATCAACGTTGGATTGGTGTGGCAGGTTCTTGGGTGATTTGTTCTGTGAAACTCTGGGCAATTTAGTGAGGATAAAATACATAACATCACCCCTGTAATATCCAAAAGATTGGGCAGATGTGTAGATACTCTATAGTAGATCCAAATTTCGCCAGTTATTTTTAATTTCTATGTAGTAGGGGCCAATAAGCCTGCTGCCATCAACCAGCAGCAAATCCTGACAGCACATCAGTCTTCTACTAAGAAATTCCTGGTGAAAAAACCCAAGAAAGCTTTACTCCATCCAGGCATAAACCGAACCCAATAGACCAGATTGGCATTTAAGATCTGATACATTAATTCTTCCTTGTTTTTAATTTAGGTAGACATACATCTGTATCGTTTAACACGACGTTTTGTTTTAGTACTACCATGCCAGAGAACTGGCCAATAGTTTTTAATGATGTACTTAGGCACCGACCCTGATGAGACCAAATTATCATTACAAGGTCGAAATCTCTTTGCCGTTTGTGACCACATCAATGTCCCTTCAAGTGCGTGACTAACAGCAGACTATAAAATAATTCGGCGGTAGTAACCAAAACCATATAACCAGGTAGGTATACATGTTTATCTACCTGTGCTCCTACATACCTGTTTCACAAAAGGATTTTACTGGCGACATTGACATTGGGTGGTCTATTCTTGGCTGTCCTAAAACCGTTGTTTACCAAAAAGCATTAACCTTTATAAATATTGTACCTAGTCCGATTTTTTAACCATGTGATTTTAATTTTTTCCTTCATCAGTAGCCCTATGTTGGTGACACCACCTACGCAACCAATTTTCTGGTAATGTTACAAATTAGGTAAAAGGAAACTTTTTGTTTTGTTTAAAATAAGTCCATTTAAGGTTCAGTGATAAGAGTGTGTTTTAACAGACGCATTAATAACTAAAATTAAATATAGTATCAAGCCATTACTCATCATGATGTATTAAGAAATATTACCCGTGTACATTCGAAGAAATGTGTCTGTTTTATGTCAAAGACTACCTTCGACTCGCATCAATGATCAAAGGAATGACTGTCTTATCTCCATCCTTCTCCCACCTTAAGTAGATCATATAGCACCATCTCGTTTGGGACATGTGCCCGCATCTTAACGATTCAATTCTGCCAAAGTAACCGCAGACAAGACTCAGTAGATCGAGTGGGAATAAATCTAACCGCACACTCCAAGTCACTGAGCGAAATCGTGAATGTCCAATCGGAAGTCCTATTTGCGCCCAAAGCGTTTTTACTGCGTTTATGATTACGATACTTCAACTTAATGAGCGCCATAATCGTTTAATTAAAGGCGTTGAAAGCATTACCTTAATGCTTTCCACGGGAGGGTAATAACTTACGAATGATTAAATTCTGAAGTCGACGAAGTGTTTTGACTGCACCTTTCATAACAAAGGCTCCGTCGATATTTTTACACCATCATAAACGAAGTTTTGAGAGGAGAAACCGTTTCAACATTTTACACAGAAACGGCTTAGTGCAAAATGAAGCCTGGACTTGCTTCTACTTTAGCTCAGCTAACAATAATGGGTAGCGCTTTATCACTATTGGTATCTTAGCATTTATCCGCAGCGGCTGGCCGTAAGCCCGGATCACTGGAGACGCAGGTGTGCTAAGACTCCGTCCAGTTGAAACTGATAATTTTGCTCTACTCTGCGCTCTATACCAGCGAATTTAGCTTAATTTCGCTAGAAAGGGTCGAAAGGGTTAACGTTAACTCAAGTTTAAGCACTTGACAAATTCGAAATTTTGCAATTGAATAAATATGTTTGATTGCATCTTTTTTTTAATACTATTTATAGTTGCAGTAACGTTCGTTCAACAAACGAACTCCCAAACCTGTTGACATGACACGCGAATTGCTTCTTGATGTCGCAGTCATATCAAAAACATGTGCATATTTCAACATACTCAGCATTTCGCTTGCATATTCAATCTGATGTACACAATGGTGTTACAAAAATTGTCCGTAGGCGATTTTGTGTTTTTGATCCTAGACTATGTTGATTTTTTATTTTTATTATTTTTATCCCTGGAGCTCGAAACCGCAACAGGGTACCATTTTTTATCAAGCTTCCTATCATTTTTTAATCTCATAGAAAAGATGTTTCACGAATAAATCAAATAATTGTATAACTTCCCCAACATAGAAGAAATAAAGTTAATCACTGGTTAACATTTCCAAATCCATGCACATTTAAAACCACAGAAAATCCCATTGGAAAATCAGTTCAGTTTATGAGGAGGGCTGTGAACCGTTGCCTTTGTGTGTGTAGATTGATAAATGCGCGGAAGCACTCGGCGCCTAATGAATGGGGTGTGGCACGCACGCTGCATGCCATTGCAGTATCTGCAATCCTTGCTAACTGCACTGCCATAGTGCAACACTGAGATATTTACGATTTTCGCGCTAACTCAACCGCACACACTGCTTGCTGCAGGTGAAGAAACGGTTTAGTGCTTTTAGTTGAAAACGAGATCTATTTTAATTGGAAGGTTATTCTCCTAATAAACTATTAGTATAATAAAAGGACGACTTTAACTTTCAATTCGTTTTATTAATTGGTATTGCTTGTCAGGAACTTCTTTCTTTGATTCGCGAGTTATGGAGTGGAAAATATTCTTGAATTTAAAAACTTTTCATGCAAGCAGATGCTGTAAAAACGAAAATTTTAATTAGTAAAATCATAGGAAACAAACATAATAAACTTAAATTAAGTGAAGAATATGATATGGACATGGGACATGAACTAAAAAATGTTAGATGGTATGTTACTTCATAACTACAAGTGAACACGGATCTACAGTTACCAAAATTTTACTACAAAAATTAACTTAATGAACTGCTCTAGAAATGGGACGTGGACAAAACGAAAAGGACTGAGATCGTCCACTAACAACTGTTTTAAATATAAACGTTGAAACAATCAGCACGGAAACGAGGCATCCCCTGATACCTCGGACATTAAAACGAAAAGCAATTTCGCGAGGAGAACACTTGTACAGTCAGCAACAGAAGTCGTTGAACATAATTTGTTTCCAATATTTCCTAATCATTATTATTTAGCATAAGTTACTGACCAAAGTAAGTTATAAAACAACTTGTCATAATAAAACTACAAAAGTCGCTGAACTCAGTTAAACCATAAATTGCTATACATTACTACAGACAAAATTGTATGATCTGTAATAAATACAAAAGTCGCTGATCATAGCTAATTTCCTACATTTCCAGTTCATTGAACCCGTTTGCTACAAGGCACTATCCGGCGAAACGCAGCGCACTGCATTTTTCATAATCAAAACATTGCTGAATAAACACAGCTGCTAGTTTAGAATACAAATTCTTTTTTTTTTGTTTTTTTTTTTAAACTTTCAATAGGCTCCCTACACTGGGAATTTCTTCTGTATCGTGCGTGCGTTTAGAAACATTTAAACTAACATATACAAACAGCGTTTTAAAAACTAGAATAATATTTATTTATCTAAACTAATATTATAAAGAGGAAAGATTTGATTGTTTGTTTGTTTGCATTGAATAGGCTCCGAAACTACTGTTCCGATTTGAAAATTCTTTCAGTGTTAGATAGCCCTTTTATCGAGGAAGGCTATAGGCTATCCTCACATTTTCCCCGTTTTCGCAACATTTTTCATTGCTGTTCCACTCCCATTGGTCATAGCGTGATGATATATAGCTTATAGCCTTCCTCGATAAATGGGCTATCTAAAACTGAAAGATTTTTTTAAATCGGACCAGTAGTTTCGGAGCCTATTCAATGCAAACAAACAAACAATCAAATCTTTCCTCTTTATAATATTAGTTTAGATTTAGATAACCCACCCATTACCTACATAATAAAATACAGAACCTTAAAATATATCTATTATATAGGTCGAAGTCGGATTATTAGTACGGACTATGAGTCGAAAGCGCGCCAAAGGTCAAGCTACCAACTTAGCAGTCTACCCACACCTAAGCGCGCTTACTACAGAGTCGTGATGTTTCTGGCTCGCTGCGGGGAGGACAGTCTGTGTTTGACCGCGGCGGAGTCAAGACGTCCCGAAACTGTAACCCGATTCATGGTGCCTAGTGTTATTGTGTTGGATTGTAATTTCAAGTAATTTGTTAGTTCGATAAAAGCAGTGTACCGTGTGTGTGTTTTCATTGCACGAAACCCGTGTTCTGCCCACATGATGACCGTGTCTAACGGAATAAAAATCATCTAACTGCGACATATATACTAATAATCTATATACTAAAAACTAAAAATATAATACTAGTTTATTTGTTTGCTTGAACGCGCTAATCTCAAAAAGTACTGGTCCGATATGAAAATATTTCAGTGTTGGATAACCCGATCGAGAAAGGCATATATAGCATCACGCTACGACTAATAGGAGCGGAGTAGCAATGAAAAATGTTGCGAAAACGGGGAAAATCTGACGCAGACGAAGTTGCGCGGGACAGCCAGTTATTTATAAAAACGAGCAAAAAAAAACACTTTTTGGTATGAGTACGGAACCCTAAAAACTCGCGCACAACACGTTTAGCGACTTACGGCAAAATTTAAAAAACCCCCGACACTAAAAACCTCTAAAAAGCCCACAGTAAATTAATCCAAGCGCCGTCGTAGCGTCGGGGGTCCGCTTTGTTCTGTGCTCAAAGCGGTCCCCCGACGCTACGACGCTTGGATTAATTTACTGTGGGCTTTTTAGAGGTTTTATGTGTCGGAGGTTTTTTTTTTTTATATTATTTTTTCTTAGCCTTGACTGCCCCACTCCTGGGCATAGGCTTCCCCAATATTTTCGGTGTTGCGCTTCTGAACGAAAACCAATTCTATCAAAATCGATTCAGCCGTTTAGGAGCTACGATGCCACAGACAGACACAGAGATACACAGATACAGACGTCAAACTTATAACACCCCTCTTTTTTTTGGTCGGTGGTTAAAAACAAGGAAGTTATAAATTAAAAAAGAAACTATACTTTAGAGGGGAATAGGGTGCAGCCCCCCCCCCACTCGGCAATGCCCATGGTGACAAGTAACAAGATTTCAAATCGACTAGACCCGTGGAAGTTGTTTATATCCCTTCATCAACTAGACAAGAGGTGATGATCTTCAAACGGCTGAGCAGATTTTCTCGAAACATAGCTAAGAACACTCTCGATTATAATACCTTTCAAACGAAACCAATTTAGAAGTTTAGAACTACGATACCACAGACAGACACACTGATACACAGATACACAGGCACACAGATACACACGTCAATCTTATAACACCCTTCTTTTTTGGTCGGGGGTTAAAAATGATAGTTATCTACTTACGCTGTAATGATGTTTAGCGACTTACGGCAAAATGATAATTATCGACTTATACTGTAATGATGTTTAGCGACTTACGGCAAAATGATAGTCATCGACTTACGCTATAATGATGTTTAGCGACTTATGAAAATATTAATGCTTAGCGTTTTTGTAAAATTGAAATGATAACTTTATTGTGTACTCTATTCTGGTAAGTGATTTATGGTCCGTTTTAGTGTTCAGGTGTTTTGAAAATTAGTATCTGTTCATGGACTTTTGTTGCTGACTGTACCTCGCTCCCATTCGACCAGACAGCCAGGCGATTCATTTCCCTGATGGCCAGCCATTACAACGGTCAAGATGGATGGATAACAAACCAGCAATTACACTATAAACACAATGACAATCGAATGTTTTCACTAATTGAAAAAGCCACACATGGATCGATTCATTTGAGAGCACTATATGAAATGAAAGTTGGACATAGCGTGGCGTGACGCGACATCTGATATATTAACTCCATTGACTTTACGAGCGGTGGTGTCGTTTATTAATCTACCAGGTCAACTCCGAGCTTATGCGTATGCGAGTATTAAGCGACTTTGCCGGACGCATTATGCAAACAAATTGAACCAGTACAACAAAAATAACTATCCAAGAAAATAGTCTGTTTACTTAAAAAGCCCGAAGCAGCTATTAAATGAGGAGAAAACACAAAGAGCCCAGTAAATAATGAGGACTAATTTTACAAGGCCGTCAAGTTAAGGAGAGAGAAAACAAAAAGTGTTATAAAACGCTCACGAGTGAGTAAAACTAAAACGATAATGGAGGAATTAGCGAGTTCGCGTCACTTGGCAAAGAATCCTAATCATAATAACTCAAGATCGTATCGCGAGTAGAAGGCGATGAACAAAAGGCTACGAAGCAACAATGGCGCCCAACGCGGGCCCGAGAGGCGCGCTAACAAATTACCAGCCCGCAGATAACTAAGCAATATTAAATCATAGTAATTTGTGGTTGCAAGACGCAGCCCCTTTTTCGACAAGATATTTCACCAGGCCCAAGAAAGGGCTAAATTATTTTTGGTACATACTTTTTCTTCTGCTGATAAGTCGCAGATAAGAGTAACTTTTCTCGATTCTGATAAAGTAATGAGCAGCTTAATCGTCAGTCAGACATAAAAGACGTATTCAAATCAGTCAAAACCTAGCATCCGGTGGTAGTTGGCAACTCAGCGTGAAACTGCAATTTCGTCGCTCATAAAACAGGAAACTGGCGGCGTCGGGCGGGTTTCAGTGCAATCGCATCTTTTCACTCGGCTCCTTCGGTGGCGCATTAGCAATTCTAACCGTCGCAATAGTTGCTCGGAAATTGTAATATTTAGTCTTAATAAAGCCATTCGTAACGCTGTATATCCGGAACAGACGTGAGCGGCACCGCGGTTCGCCCGGGGCTGGCTGGATGTACTGGCGCAACGGGAATTTACAGTAAAGCTTTATTCACTAAAATGCTACTGTGATTTTTTATACGACGCAGTATATGAAGTCGGATGTTTATCTGTTAATTATACACGTTTCAACTGCAAACAAGCAAACAGTTTCGTGTTTGTTGATTTATGTTTTCAGTTTCTGCATGACTAAAAGCTAAAGGCTTAATTTGTAGGTCGCCATTGACAATCTCTAGTATATTTTTATATGAATGTTTTTTTGTTAATTGAAGCGGAACAGATGGAAACGAATATTCAAAATCCTAACCGCTATAAATTTCGCACACGAGCGATTCTGAAACGGTCTGCGGCTATTGTATTGTATGGTGCGGCAACAGGATATAGTTTATTAATGAACCGATAGCGAGCAATATGAGGCACGGAACGTTTTCGATAAATTCAGCGAATATAGCCCCGCGGACAATGGATACTTTGCCAGTGGGACGGTGCCATACGCAATCTTTTAAAATATTGTAAAAGCGAAATACCGTGCCAAAATGTGTTAATTCGGCGCTTTTATAACACGGCACGAATGCCCCGTGAAATTGTGCGAAAAATATTACGTGGGAAGTCCATATATACAGCATTAAATTAGGCTTACATCAGGACTTGAGTGGGGTCGAGGTTTAAAAATAACACGGGCAAGCTTTCAGACACCTATTAGGTTGTGTGGTGCATATATCAAGCACGCTGTCAGAACGAGGACCAGAAAAGAGAAAAAGACGCCTTAGTGCCTTTCATTTACTTCAGGAAAAAAAGGCTCCAAAAGCCTCCAAGTATTTTCCCCAAAATGTTACAAAATGTTAAGGTAATTACTTAGATACCTGATTTATAAATTAAACTTGTAAATAATGCATTTTGGAACAATGAAGTTATGTTGCTTTCTTTAAATTTAAAATAAGCATAAACGACACCTCTCGGAGGGTGCATGAACTACAGAGCAACCTCGAAACTCACGTCCCTGCCCATTTCCATCGAAACCTACGCGATGATATTCAAAATAGCGCCATCTCTCCGAACATGTGGCATTCCGTTAGTCGACTGTAGCGCCATCTAGTTTGAGACCGACGGATCGCTACCGCGTTGGTATGAACCCTCAGTTTTCATCCCGCAGGAACATGTACCGGTTGTCGTAAAGTTGCCAATAGAGGGCAGTACAATATAAGTTTCAAAACGGTTGTGATGTGAATTGTAGGATGAAACTTAAATATTTCATTCAAAAATTATTTACTTCATTCGTAATTAGTTATAGTCTAGGTACTTACGGGTGTGGTTTCAGCCTCCATTGTAGGATGGTTTCGGGCTGGAACTAAATGTCTGAAACAGAGAAAATAATCCAATCACTATAAATCACATATTGCGAGACGGTCGATGTGAATGCCAATGACCTTTGCGGGAAAACTCATAATTCTTACTCCGTCTACGTTTTTAGACGTATAGCTTACACTGTGAAGAATTACGGAAAGGGCTTTCCTATTATTTGGGGTAGTTTGAGTGCTTTTATATCATTTTTATTCAGAAAATATTCTCGATCTCGGCGGAAAAGATTGAATCAGGCGCCCTTGGCTTAGTACTTTATGCTTTTACGACGATCAAGTTACGGTGAAGAACACAGCTTTTTCTACAGTCACCAAAACTTGGAAACTTTCAAAACTGATAATAGTGGTTTGGTAGTATGTTTAATTTATATATATAACTTGCTTCTCACATTTAGTACGATAACCCAGTACAAAATATTGCTTTCTTGTATAACGCATCTATAAAAAAAAAAACTGTGAAAAATTAGGTACAGACAAAAATAAAGATTAGGTTGCAGGCTAGGTTATTCTTCTTACCATGATGGTAATTTCAAGAAGACCAACATCATCCTTCTTTATCATAATGGCTGAACCAGACAAGATGATTTTGGCATTGGACCCTCTTTTAATAGCAACTTCAACAATATAGGTTGAGGAGTTGTTAATATATGAATAAGACCGTAATACGAAACGTACATAAAATAATTGACCAACAACTCTTGTGTATAAAGTAACTGAAACAATTAATCCCCCTAATCTTGAGGCCTCGCATGTATTGTCGAGGTATACTTAACCAAATTAACTACGAACCGCGACTCGAGGCACATAAATTACCTAGCCGTAGCAAATCTGTGCTTAGGTAGCTCTTAACCTTGAAGAAACCCCATGACCTCTAACTGGCTACCCTGAAACCGAGACCAATAGGTTACGCTTTACGACACCGTACACAATCTAGAATTAAAATTAGTTTCGAGTTGCTTTTACCATCGACTTGTTTTTTTGTCCGTTTTAACTGCCTGTACTAGTCTGTATGGTGTCGAACGTAAAGAATCGCACCATCCCATATCTTCCCGTGGGTGTCGTAAGAGGCGACTAAGGGACTTGCTAGAGAATGGGCAGCAGCGATCTCTGTGCTTTTGTGACAACGGTACTGCGATCGCCAACCCGCCTGCCAAGCGTGGCGATTATGGCAAAACCCCCCACGTTATGTCAATATTATGGCGAAACTTGGGGGAGGTTTATGTCCAGCAGTGGACGTCTTTCGGCTGAAATGATTAACTGCCTCGTTGGAAGAGGGGTCGAAACCGCGACAGCTGAGCATGAGGCCTTGGGATCGATTCCCGGGACGGACAAAATGATACGGGGGCTTTTCCATCAGGAATTTCTAAGTACCAGCCATGGAGTCTGGATTTGTGCCTGGTTGATGGCAATAAGCTTGCCCCCTATTACATGGGACATAACATAAATGGCGAAAGGCGGGTGTAGTATTTGGTAAATCCTAACCCTTCGGGCATTACACGCGTGATGTTACGTTTTGTCTTGTTTTTTCCGTCATTTATAATGGGAGGAGATTAGTTTTCAGGTGTCTTAGTGGATTTGCCTAAGTTTTTGCTAAAATTAGAGTTTTTTTTTTGTATCTTGGATCTTAACTTAGTTGCAGGGTTTGAATAGGATAACCTCGGTTTAAGTGCGGCTGAGGACAAGAAGAAGTAGACTCGGTAAAGAGTTTGAAAGATTTATATTAGTACACCTAAGACCTAAGTAAGCATTATGGTCAAGATTACTTTTTCGTCGATATTGTTGTGGTTCTAAGCAAATGGTTACAGTCCACGATTCAACAACATCCCTAATTATTTACAAATATTCACAATGACAGGCACCTGTTTACTTGTACTGTCTTGCCTTTTCCCAATTATGTTGAGTCGGCTTCCAGTCTAACTGTATGAAGCTGAATACCCGTATAGTACAGACAGCTTCAGTATGTGCTAACCCCTATACAGTCCAGCCGAGTACGCCAGGGGGGTAACTACTTAATGATGCTGTCTGTACATGATGCGACTGCCTATCTGACCTCCACAACCCAATCGGTACTGAAAAATACGATACCACTTCGTAAGACTGTGAGACTTTTGGGGCATTGACTACTGGTAACGACTGTCAAAGATCTACAAATGACAGCCAGGACCAACGGCTTAACGTGCTTTCCGCACGGAGGTAACTCGGTATTTAAAGAAAGGTCACTAATCCAAAAACCGACTTTAGCAAGCGCTGCTGGACCTTAAAGATCGGCCCTTGCTGCTGTTATTATTTACCCACGGGCTACGTATGTTTATAAGACCCAAAATTATTAAAAAGTTATATTTCAGCACCGTTTTCCCCGTTCAAAAATGTCGTCAACACGTAAGCAGATCCCAAGTGCCAAACCGCCTCAGGAGACTTATATATCGTAAAATATACGTAACATAGAGCTAAGGAGAAACAAGCAGTAATAAATTACTAGCTCGCTAACCCCCACTAACCCTTTTCAGTCACTCCATTCCTGTCTTACGGGTAACGATAAAAGGATAACTGGACAGTCTTTGGATCTAGAGATTTTCTTGGAGCGAAAAATGTTATCGTCTTAAAAATTAAGTTTTTGTTGTTAGTAGAGCAAGATGTTACAGATTCAAGGACAGTCCTTAATCAGTTTGCCTGTAATGTCCGAATATCGGGCAAAGGCCACTTCTCATACTGAGAAGGAATGAGGTTGACCACAACGTTTTAAAGTCATCAAGGCTTATATTATGTAGTTAGACATTGTTTTGTAGTTAGACGTTGTTGTCGATATTGCTAATTGTACCACAAGACCGATTTCATAAAAAGCAGCTTCAAATTAAAAAAAAACAGCTGTTCTATAGATTTTGACCGTGTATGTATTGCACTTTTGTAGGACACAAACAGCAGTTTTTGTTTTTTTTTAATTTCCTATGTAAAATTTCTGTGCCCCTGCACAGAAATTATACATCGGAAATTTCGGTTCAGAATCATGTTCTGAGTACATGGTAAGCGTTTTCGCGTCCCTTACACCCCATACCTATTAGTCGAGTGCAATTAGACAATAAGGTTGAACGAAGTTTATAGTGGTCGGATATTCATGGGACTTTTTTATTGAGTTCCTAGAGATGTGGTGCAGAATGATAAAAAAATAATTTCACCGCGCGCGAATTTTTGTTTTTTACTTGATTTTCCTTAGATTTTTTTTTCGGTTGTAGATAACTTGAAATTCGCCGAATTTCTGTTGTGGCGGAATAGTGTGACCTGGATGCATCCATTAAACTCCAATTTGGTCAGTTTCCTTGTTCATTGTGGTCGACGTACACACAGGTCACACTTTTACGCCACCAAATAAATTCTTCGAATTTCAAGTTGTTCACAAACGAATTATTTATTTTTATTTTTTTTTTACTTTCTTCTATAAACCTCAAGGAATTTATTAAAAGTCCCATGAAAATCCGTCCGCTATAAACTTTGTTCCACCTTATGAGTTTTTATGTCGAATATATCCAACATTCCAGAACTTTAATGTTCCACAACCTTCCGCGTCAAGATTTAAATCAGGTCAAGAGTCTAATTATGTTGACACATAACGCGTATCTGCTAAGTGCCAATCGAGTATGTAACCATGTATTTATAGCACATTAATTAGTGCTTTAAGAACATACCATTGAAGATTGTTTTGTATTGAAAGCATAAACATGACTTTGATAACCTTTAGTATAATAAAATTACTGCAAAGTTATAGACACCTACAATGAAATGTGTATTTAAGGACATACACTATTCTTATAAGGGGATGCTATTGGGCACAAGATATAGCAGCAACACACTGTATTGCAACAACAACTCTGAATTGTTATACATCAAATTTATTTAATCTTTCTGTTCAGAGGTGGCCCAGTGGTGGCAGGCCTGGCTTACGAGCAGTAAGCCGTGGGTTCGAACCAAGGCAGGCGCATTACTTTGTGTAGTAAATTTATTTCATCAACTCTGCTCTCAAAATGGTGAAAGAAAACATCGTAAGGAAATGTACTAGAACTAAAAAAATTGAAGATATCTACCAACCCGCACTGGGCCCGCGTGATGGATTACAGCTCACTCCCTCTCATAGAGGGAGGCCTATGTCCCAGCAGTGGGAACATTACAGGCATAATTATGCTTTATGCTACTTAATCTTTTGTGTAACATATCGAGCACTAAAATTTGTGAACATAATCCTTTTCTTTGGTTCTTTAGTCAACTGATCTTCTCATTTGGGACCTGCGGGATCAAGTGACTTATTGTTTATTATTTTTCTTTAGTCGATTGATCCCGCTGTCAAAGAAGACATAAAAAGTCTTCTAATTTCAAATTTGATGACAATCTTACTATCATTGTGCCGATTGTCGTTACGGCCAATGGCCTTATGGCCAAGAGCCTCGACGAACATCTGTCAAAGCTCTCACTTGGCAGTTGGATCAAGAGCCAGATTTAGAAGGCAGTACTCCTCGATACGGCCCGTATTGTGAGGAGGTTCCTGTCTCTGCAGCCCTAACCACCGGTAGCTTGGACCCTACTCCCGACACCAGCGAAACCGGTTTTATATATTTTTAAATGTTTTTTTTTTTAACCTTTTTTGTTTTTTAAGAAATATTTCAAAATATATCAAATAAGATGTTTAATGAATAAAGAAACCATTAAAAAAAAAACAAGTAAAAAATATAGTAAGAAATATAATAGTATACCTCAGTAAAAGGTGATAGACACCGATAGAGCCTTATCCCAACTTTATTAGGGTAACAGTGTTGGCTTCCAGTTAAACCGGATGCATCTGAATACCAGTATTCTACATGGAGCGACTGACCATCGCTACATCTGACCTCCACAGCCCAGTTAGTACTGTGCCCGACTGTGTACGATACCCCTCGGTAAAACTGGTTGCTTTTTTTTTATTATCTATAGGCCCGCGCTTGACCACTATCTCACCTGATGGTAAGCGATGATGTGGTCCGAGGTGAAGGACGCTTGCCTAGAAGAAACCTTTGGAAAACTTTTGGGCCACTCAACAGTTCACTACCTGAAGATCTACAAATGACAGCCGGTGTAACGGCTTAACGTGGATTCGTGGTTCAGCATGTAATGGCTGATAACCCATCCACGCACCAAGCAAGGCAAGCGCGGTTTAACCTTAAGATCAAGCCTAGCGGCTGTTATTATTGAGCCACGAGCTACTCTGAGCACATAATTTGAATGGTTTGGAAAGTACTTACCAAGCGAGATTATTACAAACCTTTGAAACTTGTTAAAAAAAACTGTTATGCCTTTAAGAAACAAATTATTCTAAAAAAGGCGAGTGAGAACTTTTTTGTACCTTAATGTATAAAGTCGACCCTTATTTACGAAAGAATAAGAAAACTCCATCAAAACCTGATACCTAAAAAAAATAAAACCAAAAAAGTTAAACAAAAGTCACCGACTTCTGAAGCTAAAGTAATTTTTCTCATTTTTGTGTTTTTGAAGTCGTTTTTTTTTAGCAAAAAGTTTTTATTTTTTCCTATTTTTTATTGTAATATCCTAAGCAAATCGCTATGCATACACGCATACGCTTGCTTTGTTATTTTACATAGTTAACAAACCATTTCATGTTGATAAGCTTATCCCCAATAAAATGTAACTTAACAAACCTAACTATCGAAATGTGAGTATACTGTACATTTCTGCGTACTCAGAACATACAGGAGTGATGATGATATGATATTGTGTAAACAATAAACATCTAAGCGATTGCAGCAATCACGACAGATTTGCCGTCTATTATTAAAGAGTTCCATTGTATATCTGCGTTGCATTAGATCTTCACCAAATTTAAACGGGACCACTGAATTATACCTTTTATCATCAGTTCAGCAACATGAGGTGATTAACAGGCATAATGCCTATGTGTGCGTATACAATTTGGAGAGTTTCCTCGAATTCTCCAGGATCGTCAGGTCCTGACCTGTTGACCATGGGTAGTATACTGTACCTCATAATGCTCATATTTGATGGTTACCCTTGATTATCCTGGGATCCCATCCTTAGATCCTGACTTATACCTTCCATCATCAGCTTATGATGATGATAATCAGGCACAAATGTCTGAATTGCGTTAGAAAGTATACAAAAACTTGCATGTGCCTATAAAATTTGAGGGCTGCCTTCGGTTTCCCTGCGATCCCATCATCAGATCCTGACTTGGTAAAATGGATCACTACGGAAGTTTGGCTTTCGAATGAAAAAAGAATTTTGAAAATCGTTCTACAATTGGCGGAAATATCGGTGAACATACATAAAAATTTGGTCTGTATGGTGTCGGACGTTAAGAATAGCACCATCCCATATCTTCCCGTGGGTGTCGTAAGAGGCGACTAAGGGATTTGTCAGCGAATGGGCAGCAGCGTTCTCTGTGCTTTTGTAACAACCGTACTGCGATCGCCAACCCGCCTGCCAAGCGTGGCGATTATGGCAAAACCCCCCAAAATGTCAATTGTGCGACACTTGGGAGAGGCCATATGTGGACATATCCAGCAGTGGACGTCTTTTGGGCTGAAATGATTATACATTAAAAAAAATACAAACAGTCGAATAGAGAACCTCCTCTTTTTGGAAGTCGGCTAAAACTCTCCTTAACTGTACGACGCGACGTTGAAACTCCAAGTAAATACTAGGAACATACAATATTCCCATCAAGCAAACAAAGTTAAACCATATTATGAACGGATGCCGGCTTAATAAGCTCTCATAGTAAGTAATTGTGTTAGAACCTACTGTATTACGTTAACTTTGCTACAATGCAGTGGAGGTGAATGGGGGTATTATGCTATAATACTGCGCTGCCTCTGATTAATTTTTGAGCACTGAGAGGCTAAACTGCGAGTATTGTGGCTTTTTGGAAGATGGGCCTCAATTCTTGGGACATGCAAGATATTTTCGAAGTTCTTAAGATTATGTTTCCCGTTGTCGTACCCATGTCAGAAGCCAGATAGTCTGAGAACTTCCCAAACTTCAGAAAACACTTTCTCAAACAAATTACATTTGCGTAATATCGAAAAATAACTTAAGGTCGTGATAACCCGAGCGCCGTAGGCGTTCGTCGCTTACCCCAGCCCCTGCAAAGCGAGACGACACGAAACAAATCACGATCCGTGAGATCAGGGCCTAAATAACACCAAATTGTGGAAGTTGAATGGCTCTGGTTTTCATATTCCTGCAACATTCACGTTGTGGTTCATCATCAGCATAATAATCATCATAATGTTCCCACTGCTAGGACACAGGCTTCCTCTCTATGAGAGGGCGTGGTCTGTAATCCACCACGCGGGCCCAGTGCGGGTTGGTAGATGTCACATGTCTTCGAATTTTTAGTTCTATTACATGCCAGTTTCCTCACGATGTTTTCCTTCACCGTTTTTTAGAGCAGCGGTGATGAAATAAATTACACAAAGTAAAGCGCCTGCCTGGGTTCGAACCCTCGGCTTTCTGCTCGAAAGTCGGGGCAGCCACCACTGGGCCACCGCTGATCTTTCAGGATAGTCTATCACTGTCTAAGCAGGAGGCATATTCTTTGTTTTTTTTTTTAAACCCACTGTTTTCATCGTAAAAACCTGGGCGTACCGACAGTTGCTGTCGGGTTTTTATATATAGTCTTAAGCCTAAGATAATTTTGCTTGCGAGATGCAGACCATATTAGTTTTGTTCTTTTTTCGTTATTTCTTCAGTTTTGTCATAGATGGCGCTGTAGTACCAAGTTGCTTTTTGTAGGTCGCTATAAGTCCCTTAAATATACTTTGTAAATAATTTGCTTCGTCAGAGACTGAATTTTCATCTTAATTACTATAATGCCACAACCAACTCAAAATTCACTCGACAGATCACAATTGAAAACTTTAATTACGCAGTACGAAAACCAATAACGCCAATCGTTTTAAGTATGCCACCCAGCAGAGCTACTCGTCATCCAGAAGCGTCACTCAGGGTGACAAGCTCTCGTCGTCGAAACATGGACGTTGTATAGTTATACCTAGTATATTAACATGGCAACTCCACAGTTCCACACAAACTTCATTAGAGACCAAACTTTGTCGTATGTCCACAGGCGAGCTTCGAAATAACTAGATCGATCGAACTATTCGCAACTTAGTTCTAAATATAAAAAAGTGTGGTGTTTGTGGGAAACCACAGCTGGCTTGCGATATACTGGATCCTGAAAGTGTGGTCTTAGAGGATTTTGTAGACAAATTCGCGGGTTTAGCTTTGAGAGATGGTAAAGGTACTACAGTTTTGCCGAGTAAAAGCTCAATAAACTAGGGTCCATCAAAGCGGAGAGAAGAGTTGCTCAAACCATGCACATAGTTATTGCGTAGCGATTGATGCTAAAACTAGCGGAGATATGTGGCAATAACTCGGCTTACCCCGAATGGTTGACATGTTGATTCAATGCAAAGTAATATTATTATACTGCTGCAAAACTACTATAAACGCTACCTGCAAAAAATAAATTGGAACCATTTTCTTCTCCGTTTCTCCTTAGTAATGTTTTTGTAAATCAACGTAAGGAAAACAATTCTCGGAACCTCTAGGCTGGAAAATCTACGATTAAAATACTGTAAATCTATTTAAAAACAAACTAACATTCAGTCCGATGTGAATGACGTAAAACTAGACTTATGTTTACATAGACGATTTATACGTCTGTTTCCTTGCGGGGAGGTAAAATATAACGTGTTGAAGTACTTACGCGGATAATTAAAACGAACATTTTGAAGCAAATAAATTGCAATAACAGAGAAACGGGACAGGGCAAGCAGTTACATCACAGCTTTCTGCGAACCTACTCGATACATAAATAACTATAAATATAAGTATTTCATCGAGATACAAATCGTTCTATGAGCTAGTCCAGCGCGTGCTGCTTGACACACATGCTGATCATGTGTGTCAAGATTTTGTCCAAATCAATTCAGCTTTTAAAGCGTGATTGACTATCAAAAATCAAGGGCTTAGCGTTCGCCTGCCAGGGCTGCGGGACTGTTCGAAAGAGATACCGTGGCCCTGGAACACAAAGGGCTAAGAAGGAACATGGATGGGTTTTAGTCAGTCAAGTCTGACACTCCCTTCCGCTCCGCCCAGAGCGGAAGAAGTCATTTGATGATTTCCCACTCGTAAAAAAAAGCTCAAATTTTTCCATTTATTATTTGTCGTATATTAAATAGTAGCCATCTCTATCGTACTGTTATTTAAACCACCTTATACTTAAGGCATCCTCCCGATATTTTTTTCTAGACGAAGCACGGAAATAACAAGACAAACGCTCTATAAATACAGAGTTCCTGATCAGTTTAAATTAATATTACGTAGACGGGAAGCAAGCAATAATGTAGCAAAGCGGAATGAACTCTATTGACCTTGATATAAAGGTTGAAACGGAGGTTAGTGGCTGTTCTATGGTGGTTGGTAGACCTTAGTACCTTGGACTGATTACGCTGTTATTTGAAAATTGATCTCATTACCGTCGACCTGTGTGGTCGGACCACACCACAATTCTCACAATTAAATTACTTCTGGCAACTAGGAAGCCGCCGAATGTTTATAATGAAACTTTGAATGATTTAATAAACAATTTGTTCACATGTGTGAGCGAAGTAAGGATAGTAAAGTATCAACCATTATGCTGATGCCAGTAGTAAGTAGCTCGAAATGTCACAGGGTCGAGCCATTCGCCATTTATTGGGCACGGATCCAATTCTAGGCTGAGATTTTTTATATTTATGCTAGTAACGTCATTCTCACTAGCTCAAGTAATATTACAGCCAACGAACTCGTTCTACAATCCTTACTTACATTGCTTGGGGACTAAAAACACATTGCTTAGTTTTAATTTGACTAGCAAGTTAGTCTCGTGTTCGCAAGCGCGACGAATCCTAAATACAAGTTTTTATACAAGGAATACAGCGACCAGAGTCGGGACTTTTGCACTATTTTGCGCAATAGACAAACATAACTGGCGAAATGTGGGTGTATATTAGATACACCGCTGCCTAACCCTTCGGGGATTACAGGCGTGATGTTTTTTTGTTATGCGCAAAAGGTCTCTATCACTCTATTTCGCTTTATTACTGGGAAAGCTATACACTTCTCCCTACTACTTCGAAGCGAGGCGTTATTTTATCTCGTACTTATTTTCTGCGATCCCGGAATTCAAAACCACGAGCAAACTGAACGAAACTGGCTTAAATCTACTCCGCGGTTAAGCTTCATTCTTGCTGGGAACATTGGTGTTAAACGACCGAATCTCAACGCGGTAGCGAAACAACGGTCTTAAACGGAGTAAGTCTAGCAACACAGCGTTAACTATTAAATTGTACTTGTTACGACTAGGTCAATGAAGCGAATTACTTAATGTTTTAAGCTTTGAGAATGGATGAGGCAGGGTTTTAAGAGCTCATGTTGTAGCTTTCTTGTTTCTATCAAACGTGGAAATGTTTTCACTGCAGTTTATCTTGGGAAACAAAATGTGGTCCTTCGAGCCGGATACGCGAGAAAAACGAACCTCAGACGTATTTATTGTTTTAACTTTTAAAATGAGTACGATATACTGTCTAGCAGTTACATGCTTATCTTTCATCTACAAGTTAGCATTATTCCGTACACGCTTATGATAACCGCAAAGCTCAAAGATCCCCCGATGCACTTTAAAGCTTGTTCATACTCGAAGGTTTTATATAATGCGAATAATACATGCAAGGATAACCGCACCCGTCACATAAAAACAACAATAATATTATAATAACAAAAGCAACATACGACTTTAATAGTTTTAGTCGTAATTTAAACAGTTAATAGCTCTTAATAGCTTTTAAAATATAAATCCTTATTGCCTAATAACCAAGCTTTCTGGCTAAGTTATTTGAAAGCTGGCCCTAGTTGTCACAAAGAATTTCAATGAAGCTCTTAAATTACAGTAAATTAAAGCTGCAGAATTAATTACTTTCTTTTGTAGTATTAACTTGGTCGCAAATGTGCTGAGAAATAGTGCTTCAGTAATTTCAGCCGGGTCAAAATCTTAATCCAAGAACGTAGGTGAGCGTAATTTTGTCTTGCAAATTCGCACATGACCATAGATTCTTTTCTTTATCTAAAGACAATCTTGTCTTTACAGATTGGTCAAATGGAGACCTCTAGTGATCACAGAACGACTTTAGAGCAAAGCAAAAGTCATGTGTTTATTTTGCCGAAGTATCGACTCATTGTTTATCGCAATACGATTTATTTTAGATTAGAAGCAATTTTTCGTCTAGCCTTTTCCAAATCAGCCAAAATCACGAACCCTCACTCTGAAACAGTACGTGCGAAACCTCACCTACAAACTAACACACCTATCCAAACATTTAATAGTCTTAATGATTCAATGACGAACAATTCTCAGAAGGCACCATATTGAGATTATCTCAACAAGCCTCGTACAAGGCCGTAAGATAAACTTTCCCATTTTAGACTCAGTATGTACTGCATTAGTCATCATAATGCATCAATAATGCAGCCCTGTTAGTGTTCTATTTATATACAATAAAGAAACGGAACGAGGAACTTTGGCCGCTATTGTCCTTGAGACAATGCGTTCTGCTATCGAAATTACCGCAGAACGACTGGAGAAAAGTGCATAGCGTTTTCATTTTGCGCTTGACCAACTTAGTAGGGTACCTTAGAAGAAGGTAAGACAGTAAAAAGGTTCGAGGTTATCCTCGTTGGTAGCCGTGATAGCCTAGTGTAAAAGAAAGTAAGAAAACATATTTATTTATTTTTGTGTAATATCCGTCGGACTGCCAAGTCGTAGGTCTCGAGTTCTAACTCAAGACAAGCACCTCTGATTTTTCGGATTCATGTGCGAATTGTATAATCATCACTTGCTTCGGTGAAGGAAAACATCGTCAGGAAACCAAAGCAGCATGCCTGAGAGATATTTCTCGACGGCATGTATAGCCAAATCAGACGCCCATGGGCGGCAAAAAAACTCTGACCATGATGGTGTCAGAGTTTTTTTGCCTTTTTTTGCTTTTTTTTAGGCACTAGATCCTCGTTGGTTTTATAGACCGCAACTATTCTACGTTATCTGTAGGTGCAATTTTAAATGGAGTCATCATCATCATCGTCGTCATCATTTCAGCCGTAAGACGTCCACTGTTGGACATAGGCCTCCCCCAAGTGTCGCCACATTGACATAAGGGGGGTTTTGCCATAATCGCCACGCTTGGCAAGTGGGTTGGCGATCGCAGTACGGTTGTTACAAAAACACAGAGAACGCTGCAGCTCATTCTCATTAAATGGAGTAAGGAAATACTTTAGGTCCGATGTATCTGACCAGTTATTTGGCTAAATATAGATTTAGCCAAACATACACATTACACACATTTATACATACACACATACATACATTTAACATTCATTTTATAAACTAATATTATAAAGAGAAAATATTAGGTCTTTACCTATGAAATTGCCGTTTTGTTTTAAAAAAAGTTAAAGTATTTTTTTTTTCGAACTTATTTATTTCTTTTATTCAAAGTAATCACCCCTGCAATCAATGCATCTTTACCAACGCTGTGGCAGTTTATGGATGCCCTTCTTGAAAAAATCAGCTGGACGGGAGACAACAAACTCTTCAAAGGCGTTTTGTACTGCCTCTCGGGAATTGAATTTTTTTCCCGCTAAAAAGTTGTCCAAATTTTGGAAAAAGTAATAGTCGGAAGGCGCAAGATCTGGTGAGTATGGCGGATGAGGGAGAGCTTCCAAACCCAACTCATGCAGCTTAGAGACGGTCTGTTGTGCAGTATGGGGCCGCGCGTTGTCGTGAAGTAGCAGTGGAGACGACCGATTGACCAAAGCTGGTTGCAGACGTGCGAGTTTCGCCATTATTGTGGTCAGTTCTTCAATGTACACATCTGCAGTAATGCTCTCGCCGTTTTGTAAAAAGCTATCATGAATCACACCAGCACTAGACCACCAAACTGTGACCATCACCTTTCTAGGGGTCATTTTTCGTTTTGCACATTGCTTTGGTACCGAACCAGGATCTAACCAACTTGCTGAGCGCTTTCGATTGTCAAAAAGAATCCATTCTTCGTCGCACGTAACAATTCGGTTCAAAATTCCTTCATTTCTGTGCCTGTTAAGCAGCGCAAGGCAAGTCTCGACGCGTACGTTGCGCTGGCGATCGTTAAGTTCGTGGGGCACCCATCTATCAAGCTTTTTTATCTTGCCAATCTGTCGCAAATGGACCAATATTGTTTTAATGCTAACATCAA
Source organism: Cerastis rubricosa (assembly GCA_949152445.1). Taxonomy (NCBI): domain Eukaryota; kingdom Metazoa; phylum Arthropoda; class Insecta; order Lepidoptera; family Noctuidae; genus Cerastis; species Cerastis rubricosa. Next base: position 5,349,046 of record OX424542.1, on the reverse strand, counting down.
AAGCTGCTGCCAGCTCAGCTGTAGATTGAGTTTCATCAGCTTCAACAATCACCTTTAATTCATCATTGTTGACCAAAGTTTCCGGACGACCACGAGGTTCATTTTTCAAGTCAAAATTCCCAGAACGGAACCGAGCAAACCAATAACGGGTTGTGCGTTCGTTTGTACAGTTCTCTCCGTAAACGTCGTTGATGTTACGGGTCGTTTGTGCCGCGTTGGTGCCACGACGGAACTCATATTCCATAATTAAACGAAATTTCAAAGTATCCATTATGAGGAAAAATGTTGAAATGTAATGAAAATACAACGCTAATCAATAAACAAAAGACTGATTTTGTAAATAGAATGTCATATTTTTAAAACAAAATTAATTTGAATTTAGAACTCATAGCCAATCAAAACTTTTTTTTGTTTGAAAAAGTCTGTACTGCAATACGGCAATTTCATAGGTAAAGACCTATTATCTTATTGTTTGTTTGTTTGTTTGCATTGAATAGGCTTCGAAACTACTGGTCCGATTTGAAAAATTCTTTCAGTGGTATATAGCCCATTTATTGAGGAAGGCTATAGGCTATATATCATCACGCTACAACTAATAGGAGTGGAGCAGCAATGAAAAATGTTGCGAAAACGGGGAATATGTGACGCAAACGAAGTTGCGCCGGACACCTAGTAGATAAATAAAAATGAATGTTGGTAAGCGCATAACTCAAGAATGGCTGGACTAATGCGGGTAATTTTTTTTTGTATGTTCCTTAAAGTCCACGGAAGTTTTAATACAAAAAAAAAACTTTTTCAGAACTTAGTCTGTTCTGGCAGCTAGTTTCGGAATAATTATGTAAGTTTATATCGTTATTAGGTAGTTAAATGATTTGCCAAGGTCTTTCCCAATGTTAGGTCAGACTCTAGTCAACCAGATGTAGGTTAGAAATCAGTATTCTACTCGATATGACTTCGGTATTTTTAAAACGCTATCGGTTGCAATTAATTAAAATAATGTCAGATTATTTTAATTGACTGCAACCGATAGCGTTTGGCAGTTATGAACTCAGAAATGATATAAAATAAACGAATTGCAATTAAAACATTAATACTACGCCATCAGTAGCCAGTAAGCCTTTCTATCCAATTAGTTTTAACAAGTTTTAGGAGAAGATTTAATTAGCCAGATTGTGCGTCACATTTTCCCCGTTTTTGCAACCATTTTTTTTTCATTGGTGCTCCGCTCCTATTAGTCGTAATGTTTTACACATAACCTCTAACCTTCCTCAATAAATTGGCTGTCCAACACAATTTTTTAAATTTTTATATGTGTGTGTATTTGTTTGTATGTGTGTTTATTTTACTTAGGTATAATGTTTGTTTTAGGCACTAATTTAAATTTTTCCTTTTTTTTATTTTCTATACCACTGTGTCTACATTTTTAATCCAACTATCCACTCGTAGGTCTGTTGGAAAAAAAGGCAAATAACAAACCGAGCGAATAAATAATATAATGGACTACTGTTAATGAGCTGCTAGCAGTGGAAAACAGTTAAGTCTAAGCTAGCAACTAAAATTCCAAGTGGCCGAATAAAAAACTAAATCGAGCGAAAAAAATACTGAGTGAGCGAAAATAATACAAGGTGAATAGATTATAAAACCGATTTGAGTTCATACATGAAGTACTTCAAAAAATACCGTTTTGGGATTCGAATGATGTCGTAACTTGTGGTTGCGAACTCGAGAGCGAGCGAAACGAGCTCGGGACCTGCGGTACCCCGACTCGGACAGGTTAGGTTCGAAGTGGATGGCGGGGTCTAGTGATCGAGCGGAGCGAGCGAACTAAGACCCTGACATCCCCTTCGTGTTAAGTTATTGTAAACCCTGCAGAAATAAATAGGAGCCCCGCGTAGCGGGGCAACGTCGACTAAGCCTAGATTAGAGTATTTTGCTGCGCAATCAGTAATTTAGATTTGTTCGCTTAAGAATTATTCTGCTGATCGTTCTGAATAACTTATGCCTCAAATTTGTATTTTTAAGTCGTTTTCAATATTTGTGTTCGCTCTCAGTCTGTCGCTCACTTAGTATTTCAGTACGCCATAATCAGTACTTTTGACAAAAAAAGTTTAGTTTAAATATTTGTGCGTTCAACCAAACAAACTCTACAGCTTTATACTATTATTAAAATATTAAGTAGAGTATAGCGATTAAATTAATTAAATACAATCACGCATTTAAAAATATATTTCTATGTACCTGGTCACCAGGTAAAGGTTCTTTGGGTTAACGTAGGTCAAAAGATTTCTTTAAATAAGGTATCCAAGGTTGTGCGTGATAGATTTAACGTAGGTCATCTGTCTTCTAAATCTATTTTACTGTGTGACAAATGGTAGTCAATAATTTTTTTTTCTTTTCTTTTTAGTGAGTAAAATCAGTGAAACGCAGGGAATTTATAAATTAGTTTAACTCACAGTTAAACTAATTTATAAATTCCCTGCGTTTCACTGATTTTACTCACATAATATGGAGAATAATGATTTTGAATGTCTCTTCTTATTTTTATACTTTCACAATATAAAAAATATTATTATTATTATATTATGTTCATTTAGTAACTACATGAACATAATACAAATAAGGAGTCAATAAGACAAAATATTTATTCAATTTTCCAGCTTCTTATTTCAATATCTTTCAGAATTTAATTATAATAGGCATTCCGCGAAAAAAACTGCGTTCGCAGAAAACTCTAACCATTATCAATTTATATTATTTATTACAATTCGGAACACAGCCGTACGCGTATCTCCTGCCAATGTCAACCCTTTAAATAAAAACGCTATAAATTCATCTCACAAGTAGGGCGGTCTAATCGACCTCTAAAGAAACGCGCGCTCCAATTCCATGAATGGCTTGATTCGCGTGTACAAATTGCTATTGCCATGTATTTTCCTAAACATGCAATTTTATTCGTTATCAGCATACGTATTAGGTACCTTTGATTCGATTCTTGATACTTATTGATAATAAACGATAAAACAATGGTTTGCCGTTGCTAATTTTTTATTTATTGAAAGTAGGTTGAAGAGTTGACTTTAAACGGAAAATGGCTAGTTAGATGGAGATAACTATGGCATCTTTAAACAGAAATGGAATAAAGACTTTTTAACCTGACAAATCATAACCGAGAAACCAAACATTGCGAGTAACTCATTCGAAGCTATCAAAAACCTTTCAATCGTTGATAAAGTTACCCATCCCAATATTTCATAACATAATAGAACTTTCAAATACAATAAACGAAATGATACACCAAAAGAGAATATGCCGACAACGTGTCAACACCACATACTACGATTTTATTAACTTCGAATTTGTATTTGTGCCAACGCGGTTTCAATTAGTGCTTTGGCACAAACTGTTACGCTTATTACCCGTTAGGCTATGAGCATAATTTTATGTTCTGTACTTACAAACAATTTAATTACTAAGAGGGTTAGTACCTATGTTTGTACAAATCTCATTCGTTTCGGCGCAAGTCCCCACAGAGTTAAAACAATGCACCTCTTGACGTCAGAGTCAGAAGCAGCAAAAACGTGGTATATTATTTATACAACTAGGTTGCAGTAGCGTCATAAGCATTGAAGGGTTAGTAGCTACTAGTTAGCTAGCTCTTATATTTAGTAGCGAGGCAAACAATACCTTACAGGATGTCAGCTAGACACGGCATTTACAGTCTTTAAATGAAGTCCATTTATACCATAACGCTATTCTTTTCAGTCTATGATTGTTAGAAAAAAAGCCGGCCAAGTGCGAGTCTTACTTGCACACAGGGTTCCATAGCCCCAAACAATATTTTGAACTGTTATTCATTAGTTAGTAGTATTCGTTAGTAAACTTCCACTCAACCGCAAAACTGTTTTTTATAGTATGTTAATGAAAAACAAAGTTACTGCTGCAGTTTGATGAAAACGTCCCATATCTCAAAAACTAAACATCATATCTTATTGAAACCAATTTTCGTTGATAGTTTTTTTTACGTTCTACAATCCTAAATATTTTCACAATTTTCCTCCTTTTACTTTAGAAATGTGTGCCCCCCTCAAGCACACATTTTACCACTTTGGAAGTGGCTATAGCGCAAGGTATTCAGTTTAGAAAAAAAATATTAGAAACCTCAATATCATTTTTGAAGACCTATCCATAAATACCCCACACGTATGGGTATGATGAAAAAAAAAATTTGGTTTTCAGTCCTATGTATGGGGAACCCCAAAATTTATAGTTTTTTTTCTATTTTTGTGTGAAAATCTTAATGCGGTTTACAGAATACATCTACTTACAAAATTTTTTGCCATTCGGCTACGGAACCCTAAAAAGGTGTCGGAAATAAGGTCAGTATTCTCTTCATTCTTTGAGCCATTCCCCACCAAGATGGAGCCGACAATTGGAATGAAAATTTCGCAGGATTGAAGAATCGTGTGCAATGTCCGTTCACACGTATTATTGTTAACTATCTGGTGATTTCGTAATGATAGATCGGATCCGAAAGGCATTTATGTATGCTGTAGGCGTTATGGTAAGTACTGCCCGCAAGTTGCAACAAACGGTTTGCATTCGTCAACACTTTACTTAGAAAGCTTCAAGATTGTATGAAATTAAATTAAGCATTTTTGCCGGATTGCTCATTTGGGTTGATACGCTAATGCATTGCAATAAGAATTATTCTGAAATTGAGCATGCAAATAATTAAAATTTATGCTTGGGTGACTAAACCAGGGAACCGAAACGTTAAATGCTAATGCAATAAGGGCATGCATTAATTTTGATCAAATCTGCCAGGTTGCCTTTTATTTAATAAAAATTCAATTAAGTGAAGACTCACCTTAGTCTAGTTCAAGGGCCAATTGAAGGTTCTGGAGTTCAAATCCCCGAATGAACCATTTAGGATGAACTCACTCAAAGTGCAAATGTTTTGAATAGAATACATCATCATCAGGCTATAATGTTCCCACTGCTGGGACACAGGCCTTCTCTCAGGTTGGTAGATGTCACATGTCTTCCAATTTTTAAAATAGAATACAATGAAGTTTTATTCATCAGGAGGTTTCATTCACAAATATAAAGATGTTACTATGTTCTAAATTGCAACCTGGTCTATTAAATGCCACCTTCAAAGCAATCAGCGAACTCTCACAGGCAGGATTGTAAAGTGTAAAGCCAACCAGGCTTTACACTTCCATCGAAATGGAGACGAGCGCAGCAGTGCGAGAATCGACCAATCACATTGGTTCAAATCCACATCGCGTATCTCGTCTCCCATGTAATTGGTCGAATCTTACACGTCTTGGCTCCGCTTTGGTGGAAACTAGACCTAATAACTAGCGTCTATTTAGCGGAGTTGAAGAGGTCAAGAAGAATGATAGTAATGCGTCATCGATGGTCTTCATTCAATCTGTTTACACTCTATCAAAACAATTTAGACAGTAAGAGAGCAAGAAATTTTAAATCTCACTGAGAGTTAAACTAGAACGGGATGTATTGGTATGCTAAATTGGTATGGCTGAGAGTAGAGCTCAATGGCGTGCAATGGGGAAGATCTATGTCCAGCAAAGGATTGTTGGTTACAGATGGGCACTATCCCGTGCATTTAACCGAACGTCGGTGGTAGCACTTGCTCTATAAAAACCGCCTTTACTACAACGACATAAAGGTGTTATCAATGTTAAATTGTTACCATTGATGCGGTTGACTGTAGAACATTGTTTTCAGTTGAGGCAGGTCCGTTAGCAACGCAAATTCAATCAGACCAGAGGTTTAAGGCCACCAAATGCTTTTGAACATACAGCAAAAAACAAGTGTTTTAAAAGCATCGTGCCTTCCGCAAAAAAAAAAACACATTTATTACAATAAATGTGATGTCAGCCTGCACCAGGTTCGACCAATCCACAGTCCATTGAACTATTTTAAAATCACTACGTGCATTCCCGCCACAGCGCGGCAGTGGTGCATTTGCATACGTCCAAATTTTCGCAAAACCATTTTCCGTTCAACGTTCATTTGTGATTGTGACAGATATCGAGAGTGAAGTTGCTCGGTTCGTTTCTCATTTATCCTGGCTTTAAGCTAAGAATAACCTGCTATCTTTGGCAGGATCCTGATTGCGACCTGTCGGTTGGAATTGCCGCCAAATGTCGTTCTAAATAGAGTCGACATGGATGTGGCGTGTCTTCACTCCAACTTCAAGTTTAAAGAGCTTACTCCCATTGGGTCGTTAAGCATTAAACATTGGTGTTCAGGTAATTTTGAGCGACAGGGGAACGTCAGACAGTTTGATGTTTAGTTTGTTTGTATTTATAGAACAGGGTGAATCTTTAGAAGTGAAGTAGGTACTTTCGTTATCATTGCGCAAATACGTGTTTGCTGTATCGTTAACGTTATCTCAGAGACGTCGTGTGGCGTAACTACAATGACTTTGAGTGTATTAAAAGATAGCAGGTTAGCAGTTGAGGGTTTGACAACATGTAGTTTTTTCTTGGTAGTAGTATGCAGGTGCAACATTGCACCTGCCGCCATGTTTTTGTTGCAATCGACAGATTTATTTTAATAGCCAATCACTCAACACCTGTCTTTTAATTTTGCAATTTTAATGATGTATCTGAGTGTCTTCGGGTTTAGTTTTTTGATAAGGGTGACTAAACCGGAAATATTAGATTTATTTATTACAATTTAATGGCAAATAAAATAACCATCATCTGCATCGGTAACGAGATGATAACTAATGAAGTTTTCAAAATACAAAAATACAAAAAAAAGAAACCCGTGCTATAAAAACAAACATCCATAAACCGAAAATGGGAACATATCACACCAATTAACTGAAGACTTAACTGCTTCGGAACAGGTTTCCAAATGAACGCTAAGTAATTGCATTGAAAGATAAAAGATAAGTTGGCAATATATTTAATCATGCACGGCGCGTAGAAAACACCTACTTAAGGGTTTGTACACATCTAGAGTAACCCGCCGAACGTCAAACTTATTTTGTATGGAGGACCCGGCAGTGTATGAGCCGTTCAAGCGCAGATCTGGGTACCAAATAGCAGTATGTGGTCACACCCTAACACGAGCAACCCAGAATATCCGCTAACGGTTATGATAATTGACTGTACCTACATAAAAAATATTGGGATCAACTTAACTTAGCTCAAGGTTACATTTTATGGGGTTATGGGAACTATATTCGTATTACTTAGGTTGGTATTCGCTGTTTCCGGGCAAGAGTAAGTTAAGGTATTGGCGTGGGTGTTGAAAAAGGTGACTAACATCACACATACAGCATATTGTGAATGTAAACAGATGACAGAGACCACTGTCATCTCTTTACAATGGCACACTAAATCTATATTGATTCGTCCTAAAGCGGGCAAAAAGGGATTCAAAACAATTTTCCAGCCTAAACGTTTTGTCATGCCTCTACCGCAAGTAATAAAGTCATGCATGATTGAATAGTACCACATATATTGGAGTTCAATGTTCATATCAGTCACAATATCTAAGGTTCAATGTCACTTGGAAAGTCAAGGTTGGACCTAATGATCATCACCCGTATTCCCTGAACAGATTCATAGACTAAAGAGTTACATAAAGTAGAGTGTTACCGATGACAGCGTCAATGCCTCTACTGTGACGGTGTCAAGTCTAATGTAATAGGGGGCGCGCTAAGGTGATAATGGTGGATAGGGGGCGAGCCCGTCCCCTAATACCGGGGACAATTCCGATCCCACCTATAATTGAGCGCACCCCAGCTTCGCTCGGGATCTTTCAGAGAAACAATTGCTTTTTCACGTCCATAGTTTACTAACAGAAGCAGGATTTGCGGGGTCATCGGTAAATGGATTTGATATTTGAAATGTCCTCTGAAATAGGTACGTCAGGATAGAAAAATTAATGAGTGCAATTAAATGAACGAGTACTTGTTATTTCGCAAATGAGGATACCACCCACCACCTAAACCTCTGCTCGCCTTTTCTATATTTTAAAATGGCGTCGTTATTGGGTCTGTCTGTCTTTTCTTGACAACGCAACTGATTTTGATGCGGTTTGCGGTAAAAAGGTTTGTGAGTAAACATTACTTACTATTGAACTTACACTGAAATCTCAATGTTTTTTCACGTCGAAAACCCCTGCAAAACAGGGGCGGGCCGCTAGTGAAACATAAAACTCGCAAGTTATTTTATATAATGCCCACGGGAAGAGAAATGGTGGCGTGTTCTTGGCCCTGTATCAAGGGTATTCACTCGTCTAACATTCAAATAGCTCCACATTACCTAATAGAGGCATTAGAGCGCTTTTCCACTGAGTCCGATCCGAAATCCGAATACGAAAAAACGGTCAAAAGTGGCCGTTGTGCTTGTGCAGAAAAATCGATTCAAATTAGACCTGTTAAGTTACCAAAGATTTATCACAGAGTTTTGTCGGGCAGTGATTTCGGATTTCGAACAGTGGACAAGCACTTCCACAGTACCTTCAATTACATATTATGTAGGTTTTGATGTAGATAGATGCCTGCAGTAAAGGTAACGCTTATTATTCTAGAAGATGTTATAAAATCATCCATATAAGATAATTCCTTACCTGGCTGAGGCGTATGCTCGTTTTCAATATCACTGGCCGTTATTTAAATTAATCTAGATATCTATACTATACTATATTATAAAGAGGTAACATTTTTTTGTAAGTTCATATGTAGAGGGTAATTACTAAAAGTAATCTTCTGAAATACTGATCCGATTCCGAAAATTCTTTTACTAAATGGAAGCTACATTATCCCGAGAGTCATAGGCTACGTTTAAAACGTTTCAGTTGATTATTTTCAGTACAAAACGGGAGGCGATGCCGCGAGCAAAAACTAGTGTCTAAATAAAACCGCGCTCTTGAATTTTCAACGTTTCATTTACTAAGGCTTTCCTTTAGGTGACACCTAGTGCGAAGATCGAGTATAAAACTTATTACCTAAACCCGGTATATTAGGTAAATAAGCTTTTAGCAAATTTGGTTTAACGAAGTCTCTACCAACAAAATCTAGTAAAATCCCAAAGATCAACGTTCGCTCAAGGATTTATTATTTTATGCTCAAGGTTCGTTATTACGCGATATTAGTCCGTATAGTACGGTATGTGCAAACATGATAACTGGAGACTGGAGATGAGGGCAACGACACCGACTGATTTGATTACGGAGAAGATAAGATAAATCTCTTCGTGATCGTGTAGGACTAAGGGTTTGGGTGACGAATATTCTGATTAGATGTAATGAAACTTGTATTAATGCTGAAATTTTATCAATGAAATTGGTGCAGAATTAAACTGCTATTGGTAGATAGATAGTGGGTCGATCCTCAGGTTAAACCGTGCTTGCCTAGGTTGGTCCATCGATGGGTGACCACCCTTTACACATCGAGTTTCCTCGGTGCCTCGGGAAACACGTTAAGCCGTTGGTGGCGGTTTTCATTACAGATCTTCGACAGTCGTTACAGTATACCAAGGGGAATCGCATTACCCAGTACTAACTGGGTTCTGGAGGTCAGATAGGCGCTCTACGTAAAATACTGGTAGCAGCTGAATCCGGTAAGCATGGAAGCCGACCCCAAAGTTGTTGCGAAAGGGCTAGGCAGATGAGATGATGAGGTAGATAGATGGAAGGAAAAAAGAAGTCAATATATTCTAGACTTTTTTAGAACTTGAAATATGGACACAGCGTCCTAGCCAAAGCGAACGGTAGCGCCAATGCGATCATCGCGTGTGTGTCAAGCATTTGCAAGCCAGAGAGCGCCTACCGTTTTTGGCCAGTCTACGAGACCTCGTATTCGGGTTCGACGAGCAAAACGCACGCGACAGCCGCGTGTTCGCGCGTCGGTAGCTTTCGTTAGGACGCAGCCCAAGTTTCAGACTAATTCGTTTTAATATTACTTTCGTAAGACATTTACATGTTTACCATTTCGTTGACTAATTAGTGCACGTGCTTTTACGAGGCAAGTGCTTCTCGTACAATAATAAAGCTTGCCATAACTGGAATTAATTAGGTAGTTACGTCGCCATGGATAAAACTGCACAAGTGCGCTATAACGCATAAGCGTTTCGTTTCCAGGCAAGATTTGCAAGTCTTTTTTGAAAACGAATCGGTTTTGGATTATATAGCACAATTTAAATCTGTCAAGGCTATTGGTAGGGTGGTCTTCTATGCCTGTCCTAGAGCAATCATTGACTTTGGCTCATAACTCTCATGAAAAAACTTAGTTTCAGTAACTCATATGGCATCATCATTGCCAGCTGTCATGGTCAGCTACAGTCACCTTAAAACAGTCTAAGGTCTCAATATAACAATATGAAACCGATTACAAAGAATAATAGAACAGAATTTGAAGTTGTTCAATCAATCAATATTAAGTACTTTTTACTAAAGTATTGCAAAGTTGTTTGTCATGTTACCAATACTATACATAGAATACAGAGCAGCTATCACTCTCCATTAAACTCAATACAAAGCCAGGTCAAATCACAGCCTAGTTTGCAATCAATTGATCAGTAAATCATGCCAACTAAATGGTCTAGTCCACAATAACAAAAATATTGGAGTGTTTGTATCTACTGTATGACTGGTCACATCATCATCATCATCATTTCAGCCCAAAAGACGTCCACTGCTGGACATAGGCCTCCTCCAAGTGTCGCCACATTGACGTTTTTGGGGGTTTTGCCATAATCGCCATGCTTGGCGGGTTGGCGATCGTAGTATGGTTGTTACAAAAGCAGAGAACGCTGTTGCCCATTCTCAGGAATATGGTACATGTTTTACTATTTCAAGCATTTTGTAGGTTTTCAATGAGTACAAAAACAGAACTACCTACCAGGCAAGCATAGAATGATAGTACAACAAGTAGGTTTTACCTAACTAGATTTTTATAACTAGATTGAATTACCAGATTGTAAAGGCAAAGTTCATGCATATAGTTACTTTATGGTTTAACTTTTTTTTTTTTTTTCCCTTATTAGTAAGAACCAAGTTCTTACTAGTTAATTGCAATCTAGCCTAAGAAGACTAATAAACAATTTAAATCTAACTTATTATGCTACGTTATAAATTATGTTAATGCTAAGAATAGTGTCCATAATTAGGTATGCACTTTTACACACGTTCGTAACACTTCCTTAGAGTCTGGTAAAATTGATAAAACACTTTGTTCATGTGTTATATAAATAGCACAACATTGTTACTATTATTGATTCACTTACACTACACTAATTCAAATGGTTTAGTTCTCTTTAGTCTACGCACTATGCCTGTGTTGTCTAACAGCTGGATTGCCTCAACATTCACGTGTCGATGGAGTCTGTGTTCGTGGGCTTCAGCAAATTTTTGTGTGATGGTGGTGACGAATTCCATGTCGAGGTCACGGTGGAGGTCATCGTTTCTTATGTACCAGGGTGCATTTACAGCAGCCCTGAGTACTTTATTTTGGAACTGTTGAATTATTTTGACGTTGGTTGGCTTAGTACAGCCCCAAAGTTGGATACCATACGTCCAAATTGGCATCAGAATATGCTTGTATATTATCAGCTTATTATGTATTGATAAACAGGATTTCCTTCCCAGTAACCAATGCAAACGTTTATAACGAATATCGAGTTCCTGTTTTTTCTTTTTGATATGGGCTTTCCAACGCAGCTTGGCGTCGAGAGTTATGCCAAGGTATTTGGCTGTATTAGCATAAGGTATTTGCATACCATTTATGTAGAGTGGGTGGTAGTCACTGTGTTTGTTTGTGAAGTTAATGTGAACTGATTTTGACTCATTCAGATTGATCTTCCACTTTTGTGTCCAGTCGTAAACTTTGTTCACAGCTAGTTGAACTTTCTCTACTGCTTCTCTGTGGCTTGATCCGGTGGCCATAATAGCAGTATCATCTGCAAAGGTCGCTATGGTGCTGTTTTCCAGCTCTGGGATGGTTTAACTGAGTAGGTCTTTGGTGGGTGTACTATTAATTAGGAAAACTTCTGGCTAACCCTTTGGAGATTTGAGGCGAGATGTCATTTTATGTCTTTGCCCAAATTAGAGAATAATTTCCTATAGTGTTTGAGTCCACTCAATAATAAAATATTGGACCAATCTACCTATGCGTAAGTGGTGTTTGTTGTATTTGTTGTGTTTTCTAGGTAGTAAATGAGTACAACAAGTAGGTTTTAGCTACCAGGAGAGCAGGGCTTCAAAGGGAGTAGACCTATACACATAACAGTGGATGGAAACGAGCTTGACAAAGACATCATAATAGTAAAACAAGTAGGTTTTACCTACAAGGACAGCATGGCGTCAAAGGCATACTCAGTAGTTGGTGGAATAATGACATCAATGTAGTACCTGATGAACGAGTTTGTAAAGGTAAAGTTCTGCTTAAAGTTATGGTTTCAAACTAGCAGGCCTATTAGCAGGAATGAATAGAGAACAGTTTCCTATAACACAACAATATCTCAATTAATTGATAAGCTTGCGAGATAAAAGCTACCTATGGGCTGTTACAGGAAAAATGAAAACGGATTATTGCTGAACGCCAATTAAAGTGATACAGGCAAAATGTTAGGTTATTAACTGATTATTATTTCTCAAGATTATTCATGATTAATTATTTAATTGCATTGATAAATAACCGTTCCACCTAATCAAATTGAGCAGTGATTTATTCTGTTAATGTTTTGTTTTTCTTACTACGAAGCATGTTAAGCAACTGTAAAACATATTACTTTTAATAGTCATGCCTCGAAAGTATCATGTTTTAAATTGCTTCATTTACTTGCATGTTAATTACAAATGGGGCTACCAGGACAGGAATTATTTTTGTTACAACACCAGTAACAGCACAACATAATAAAACCTTTTTGTGAAACTTACTCATGATTTAGTTTATGGTAGCTTCGCTTTTAATTTAGCATATTATTCTATCTTCCAAACTTTTCTCACTAAGTTGTATGCAGTGTTTAATTTTAAATAATTCTGAATTACAAGTTACACTGTGTCATTTAAACCATAACTTTGGCCTGAATTCTCTAAGTAGCCTCCACTGACATAAAAAAACTATGTCTGGCACATTAGAAAATCATTCAAGTTCCATTTATAAATAAATTAAGTATGTAGTCATCAGTTACTTGTGAATTAGAATGTGGGACATAAATCACAGGACAGATGTCTCATGATTCATGGGATAAAGTTATCAAAACATGTGTGTCCAAATTATAAACACAATGTGCCTTCCATGTTGTAAGAAGACTGACATGCTGTTTCATAAATAAAAATCTCTAGATGTTTATTTTTTTTTCTGGCCACCGTGTTCCATATTTGAGGTTTGAGTGATCAAATAAAAACTTTATGGTATAAACTTTTGCTACTGTTCAGTTTTCTATTGTTTTGATTCGTTTTTGGAAAGTGGTTAATAAATGAAAATTAATAAAGTACCTACCTATGTCTTAAAAATTCTGTTAGTTTGTTAACAACCACACTGACCACTCTGTAACACTCAGTAACTCAAGTAAAATTAGTTTCTAAACAATCGTTTCTGTTAGCAAGTGTTATCGTATAAAAGCTTATGTAAATTTTAGACATGCAGTTGCATTGCAAGATCGTCGTTAATTGACTTTTACATAAACGAATCTGTAGAAATATTTCTATAAAATGATATTCGTACAGTTTATAAAAACGTATACAGGCAATCTATATGACTGCAGTGTTTACAAGCAATGTTTATAGCACTTTACTTCGAAGGAGCTTCGTAATAATTCGCTAAAAGTTATCATCTGGCGATAACCTATGAGATGAATCAATTGAGCCTAGAGACATCAACTGCAAACATCTACGGCATAAACAATTCGTTTGCCCTCATAAAAAATCACAACATTCCCGACTGAACCACATTTACGAATCCTCGTAAATCTCAATAAATCCTCAAATATAGAAAGAAACATAAAATAAATACATACCCTTATAAGTACAACGAAGATAGCAAGTTATCCAAATGTTCAACCACGAAAACCATTATCACAAAAAAACACACAATACACAGGTTCCACTAGCACATTATTATTAATAAATTGTTTAATCCACACCCGCGCAAATGTTAAAAATCAGTTTCTTATTGACATAAACACAAACTGACTGAGCGTCCGCCATATGCAGGTACGTTCCGCACATACGAGAGCGTAAATTTTTTCAGCTGGCTTGTTCAGAACGCTAGTGAAGTGTCAACGCTTTTGATCGGAATTTTGCTAAAAATGTATTCTGCAGTTTTCATTTTTTTGTAAAATATAGATGATGAGTAATCGTTTATCTTATACTCATCCAAGAATCACATTTACTTTGACGAAATTAGTGCTATTCTCATTTATTTAATTTGTTCGAAATTGTAAGATCAGATTCGAAATTTTTACTATCACTATCTTCTGAACGCACATCAATTTGCATTTCACTTCACTCTCGTGCAGCGATCGCTACAACTTCACCGCGCTCCAATCCCGACGAGCTTTGATTTCGATTTAAGGAAGAGTATAGATGCCTGTTAGAAAAGGATGGATGATATTGTAGTCAACGGCCTCTGTGAACTGCGAAGATACTGCGTGAAACGAGCTATTATTTAGTAGACTGTGGCATTTTCTCGTAGCACTCCGTAGTTAACCGTAGAACTATAATGAAAACTTGTATGATTAATATTATGTAAGTATGTAACTTCACATGAAAAATGTGAAGTATTATGTATCTAGTACCTACAGAATAATTATAATGAGACTTCTTTAAAAAAAGAAGCTACGTAGGCGTTAAATATTACTCAAAAAGTTTTTGTTTATTACAATTTAGCTATTCATTTTCTTGCCTATTTATTAAACAGCAGGTAATTAGATAAGACTCGTGGAATTAATCAGACTTTCTTCGTAGTGAAAAGAACTCGCCCGCAGGCGATGCGAAAATGAGAATGCATTTTATTTCAGAGCTTTTAGATTTTTGTGTGACCCATTAATTTGTACAATTCTGGCCCTTCCAAAAACACTGAACGTTATTCTTAGGTACTAAGAGGGACTTCGTTTAATTGTTTTGGCACATGAACCTAGTAGGCTGGCACCTGGTTGTTTTTAGTAAGTTACAGCGTTAGATCCTAGGTCATGGAAGCCCATCTAAAGAACTGTCACGGTCAGAGAGTATAGAATTTTCCTAATATAAAAGGGAAGTTTGTGTCAACGCTTAGACATATCAAAGTTATTATCGACTAAAATCCATACATAAAAGTCATCCAGCAGCTAAGTCTAGCGTCTATTCTTTACAGGTGGTCCAGATAATCTACGACTTAAGAGTCAGAGATTCAGATATATTTTTATTAAGACATTTATTATAAATCTTCCTTCAAATTTCCCACTGAAATAACATGAAAACGTTTTGTACGTCTGTGAGCTCTTTAACTCAGCTTTTGCAGCCAATAACTGGCACATGGCACTCGGCAGTGGGACAAATATTCGTCTACTTGCCACTTAAAGCGCTTTATATTGTTTTATTCGCTTCAATATGACGCATTATGGTGTAGCGACGTTTTATCGTGCTTGCTTTGGGGTAGATGTTTTGGTTTTACGAAAACAAGGGTGTGTTTAGTGATATGGTAAAGTATTTTATTGAATAAGTAGGATGTTATAATATGTTACTCGGGGCACAGATGAGCTTCTCTCCTCCTGACCTCATTTCCATCTCGGGCAATTATTTATATGCTAGGCTTATGGACATGTTCTGTCATACGTAGATTTAATTTTTTTTAAAAGTTGCCTAAAGTCACGTTCTTGTTGGCAGATAAATTAGAAATACCATGAGCATTTTTTTTGCTCTATCACTGTACTTATTTACTCTCCCAATGTAAACACACCTTAACACAAGTCACTACGCTAGACAGCTAGCGTGCAAGTCGTAAAAGTCGAGTGAAAGTGAAACTTTTCCCGCCACTACATAGTATCCACTTTTAGCTCACTAATTTATGTCTAAAGTAGTTTCTAGAACTTTGGCACTAATTGGAATTCTGCATCTCGGCAATCCCCGCGGTCCCATCGCTGGCGAAGTCCCCTTCAAGTGGTATGTATAGCTAAGTAAGTAGGTATAAAGAGCTATTTTGTTTGGCAAATGTCCCACATGGAGACGAGTAGCCATGGCTGACCTGGAAATCTTTAAATAGTCTCCGGGCACATGTTGGCCGGATCAAGGAAAGCCTGTTCAGGTGGTGATAGATGACTCTGCCCTAGAGTGTAAATGTGGTGTTGTTCCACAAACTATGGGACATTTGATATCGCCTCCTGCCTGTCTTGTTTTTTGTACCTACAACACAGGAGCTACTGAAAGTGCCAAATTCGTTGCCAGATTTTAGGCTGACTCAATTTAAATTGTCATAGACACGCTAAACAGAAGAAGAAGAGTAAAGGTACAATTCTAAAGGAGAACAGCAGTTGCAAAGCTACTGGACACAGCGAGACTATTGCTTTAAAATTCTATGTAGCTCGGATATGGCAAGACAGGGCTATGTTGCCAGCTACGGGACTAGAGGATGACATTACGAGAGCTTTGCCGTTGTGGTGTGGTCATGGAGGTTTACCTCAAAACTAACTGTTGCTATTCTGATGATTGCTGATTCTGATGATTTCTGCCAACTGTGTGAGAGTGTTTTGTGGTGCAGCTGAACCTTAGATTTGTAGGAATTCAAGAATTTTAAACAAGCGTGTGTTCCCAGAAACAAAGGCCTTCAAACTACACTGTTAGGCGCAGAACTAGCTGAATGGTAGAAACTAATTCCCCTGATAAAATCCTTCACAAAGTGCTCTAGCATAATATCTTTGTAGGTACTTCAGTAGTTCTTTCTAGTACTTAGTAAAGTAAATGACACTGCTAATGACAAGTTTTAAAATATCTTCCTGATATTGTTATATTGATATACGTTGTCGGTAAATAGGCTATATTTATTTGCCTAATTAAAAAAAATCGTCGTAGAATTTTCGAGAACATCAATGAATAAATATATGGAATCTCTCTCGAGAGAGCGGCATTGGCAATATTGTTATTTCCCTCGAAATTTTATGCCATAATATAAAAAAAAAACTTTATAAAATATAATTTCTGGATTCTCGGAAGGTTGGGCAATGGTTTCACCAAGTCATATTTCAGCCCCATACAGCCTATTACGGCCAGTCGGCGATCCTATCAGTAAAATGCCTGATGGAAACTTTGCCTGGTAAGGTACCTGGGAATCGGAGGCTCCAGCATTTTCTGCTTGCTCTTGACTACGCAACGAATTTTGATGCTGTTTTTATATATAGGGGATATGTCCAAAGTTTGCAAACTCCGGTTACTTAGGCGGCTGAAATAAACATGACAACAACATGTCTTTCTCTACACCTCACAAAAGTTAATTCACATAACTTAGCTATAGAAAAAATGCATCCAACACAACTGCACTTTACAACAATTCACTACACGGTCCCAACATGGCGATAGCAGTTGCGTTACACTCCCATTGTGTTTATAGTACCCATGGGAAATATCCGTCTGGTTACTGTCTGCCAAGAGAGCTGCTGAAATGAAGGCTTAGGGTTCAGTTCCCGGGAGAGGACTGTTGTTGACGATAGCGAGAGATTTTTTTTAGATTTATTTTCATTGTTACGTTAGTTATGGATGAACTATTCAATCTCAAACTTATAGCGGTTATTTCAAATTAAAAAAAACAGTTACCAGGCTATGTACCAACAAATAGATGAAGCAGCAGTCCCCTAACATTGTTTTGAATATTAAGATTTTGACGAAGATTTAATAGTCGAGCTCATTTAGACAAAAAATACTCATAAGATGGAACGAGGTTTATAATGGACGAATTTTCATGGGACTTTTTTTATTGAGTTCCTTATTGTTTAATTGCACTCGACTATTAATGAGAGGCATATTATAACAACTGCATGGACGCACTGAACGTTCTGTAGTTGTACTTACGGCGACACATCATGCTAAACATTTCCAGTAAAACATGGCCTCGCTTTGAATGGATTTCCCGTACTATGAGAGATCGGCAAAAACTGTTTTTTTATAGCTTGACTGGTTGCCGCTACGCGACGACGTACTGGATGTAAGACCGAAACAGGACTAGGATCGCCTCTTTCACCATGTTTTAAAGGTTTAGCTGTCAAGCTCAGTTCCTTGAACGTGCGACGGAAATCTAAGTATATATTATCAGGCCAATAATTGTGCGAAGTCGGCACAAATTTAGATATTTATAAAATGTGCCGACTCATCAGAATGAAGTTGGTACAATCATATTCAAGGCCAATCTTATTCTTTGATTTGATCATAATAACTAAGCAGGTCGGTACACGTCCTTCAAACTATCTATGGAGTTCTATAATGAGCATTATTAAGACGCCCCACTACTTATTTCATTTTCATCATCACCCTACAGCAGTCCACCGCAGAACGTACGCTTTTTATTACTGGGACAAGCCCGCCACACTATTCCCAAACCACTGCAACTACTGAAAAAAGCCAGAAATTGAAAAAAGAACAGCGGAGGAGTAGGAAAAAAGGGCGTAGGCTTCTTGGCAATTTCACGCCATTCAGTTCGATTCTCAGCAACTCTCTTCCAGCTGCTACCAGCCACTCTGCGAAGATCGATGCTCCACCCACATAACGCTTGCCAATTTTTAGTCACTGCCCAAAAGCACACCTTTAACCATCTAAAAATCAGTGCTATGGGGAATTTATGCCAATGCGTCCTACAAAGTTTGAGCTGGTAACCCTTTTCGCATGGTCACGGTAACGGCGCGTTAATTAGGTCAAGGCTTCTTGCTTTTACCCTGTCCCTGTTTATGGCCGGAGAAGGAACAAGATCGCTTTATTAGAAACGTGTCGTAAGTATCTACTTAGTAATAATGGTTTTACCCATCTTCATCTCCACCTTTTTATAGTATATTAAATTAGCTTGCGCTAGGCTAGAATTCCTCTGATGTGAAGCGATGAGCGGCGAAGGGTGGAGCTCGCTTGTCCAGAAGAAACTACTTTACTTTACTCGAACTTTGTAGAGATCCAGGGCCCACACAGCTCCACTCTAATCGTGTGGTTAGTGCCTAACGAGCTGTCGCAGTTTAAGTATATGCCACCCGTAGGCCTTGACTTCGTTTCGCATGCCATCGAGAAAATATTTCTCAGGCATGCTGGTTTCCTCACGATGTGTGATTCCATGCGGCCAGATGAGGTTCAATCCTTACAGTCCCTATATTGTTTATATTTGTAGCATGTGCCATTTAAAAGTCGGTTCTTTTTTATCTTCTTTCCTATTACACGAGACTGAAAAAATGCTGGTGAAATGTGAGTGTCGTTTACAGCTCTGTCTATTACCTACAAGAATCAAGAGTATACAAGTGGTTAGCTTCCATTTTTTATATTTATAACGAGTTTCAGCCGAATTGACGGTAATTGTGCCAATCCAAGATATTTTGTCACTTTTTCTAGGCTCTGAGGGCAAAACCACAGACAAGATTTAGCCACCAATATGTTTCCTAAATACTTACTGAGTTCAGCATCATTTATCATGTTAAAATAATACCACACAGTAGCAATGAAAGCATTCAATAGCTCCCTCCTAAATTACAACCCTTTCAAACTCCCGCCTTGTTTTCGAACGCCAAAGTTCCAATATTCAAAATTTAAAACGCATAAAACTTACCACACAAAGCTAGAACACACCGCATGACGTGTTTCATAAGGTTTTATTACATACAGGTTGCATATGAAAAGGTATAGGACGTACAAGGATCGTTGCGATTGTCCCCGGGGCGCGGTGGTACAACACACTGCTTTATAATTGCATTTGAAGCCCCCTTCTACCAATATTGCCTGCGCTTTGCAACTATACCAACTTGTCTATGCATTTATATTTTGAGACCGCCATTATTTTGATGACAGACTGGCCATTTGCGCGGGTGATTTATATTTAGAATAGGTATGTTTGAATGTTTGGTGTGGGATTGGCCACGGAATAATGGCATCATCCTGGTTAAAATTTCGTTTCATTGCTGCACTCTAATTAACCTGATGCATCATAATTCGCAATGTAACAAAAATTGTTTTCGTACAAGTGCGTTTGTGTTATTATTTTGCCGATGATAATATGATGCATGGATGGTCGAATTGTATAGTCATTATGAGGATTTAGATACCTAAATTAGTTTGTGTGTGTTTGTTAGAAACGGTTTCCTAATTCTTTTATTTTAGTGCAGATTCATAATTGATAGAACGACTAGAAATAAGAAATCTATGCAACATTTTCAATTTTAGAACAACGCAGTGATGTGCCGCTAAAGCGGTGTAAATAGAGTATATAATGTTCCCATAGATAAGTGCTCGATGCTTTATGTGCAACAAGCGCGCGACAAATGGAGCGTGATATGTGGATAACCATTTATTTCGCAAAATAAATTGTGTCGGTAAAATTGCGTTGCGTTTCTATAGGAAAGCGATATTCTTTTGATTACTTAAGTATTATTTTTAAACATGGCTGTCATTGTCATACTTGAGCTGAGCAGATGTTTTATGAAATAAAGCCTGAGAAAATCATTGCAAAAATTAGGTAGAGTAAGTTACTGTTTGGGAAAAAAGAAGAATTTTTTGAAAGTGGGACAAAACATTGGAACGAATAAAGAATAAATCGTATAATCGTACTGTTTTCCAACTTTTGCATTTGTAATGTTTCCATAACATCTTGCCTGTAGCTAAAATTAAATAAAGACTTGGTTGTATGTAAGTACTTAGTATGACAAACGTGTAGTATTAAAAAAAAACAGGAAATGTTGTTTTTAGCATTGGACATTGGTTGGATTGGAAGTCAGTCGTGGTCACCTATGCTTAATAATGAGAACATCGTATCTAGAATGAAAGGTAAAGCAAAAGCAATGAATGTCCTTTGCCATAAACTTACAATACCTACAGCTTGGCAAAAAAGAGTGTGGAATAAATGAGGTCGCCAGTATCGCAACTGTGGCAACCCGTAATACTAAAACTCAACAGATTTTGATACTTGTTATTTTTAGGGATATGATCCCAATTCCAAGTGGGTGGTTAAGTTCCTCGGACGCTACCCAAACACCATGGAAGGCTTCAATGTCTAGTACGAGTTTTAGTTCCAACTGTCACCGCATCAGACTCTTTTTTGCCAAGCTGTACCTGCTTATGAAACGATAACTAAAACATGTCAATTATAGCCGCCATCATTATTTTTAGTCTGTGGCCCAACAATATTTTTCCGCCATTTCACAATATCGGATCTGTTTCCCTCCCTATTAGCTCAGTAGCAATGACCTACGACGACGGGAAAATACGAGTAAAAAAAAAACAAGTAATTAGGAGAACCGCCACCGATAAGGTCGCTTGATGAAAAACTTGGAAGAATCGCTAACATTCCGTCGTTGCCTCGATAATCGATTTTTGTCTCCGTGATCCTAGACACTTTGTATGTTCGGTTATTGACATTGAATCGATTTCCTAGGCTACCAGTTCCCACATCTGTCCACAGATGTTTAGAATTTCATGTTTCGAGTTTATTTTGTTATGTTTATAATTTCAAATTAAGCAAAAAAATAAAACAATTATTTTACCTTTTGACCGTGTAGGTATTGCACATTTATGTAGGAAACAACTCTTTTTTTAAGATCGTTTACGCCTTATGACATTTCATACAAACTTTGAAGTCCTTAATTTCCGAAATGACTGAACCGATTTTAATGAAACTTCATACGCATAAGCAGGAAACATAGGTCTAAAAAGTTACTAAAGTCGTGTCGTAAGGTAAAACGCTCTTACATAACTGATGAAAAAGAAGGCTAGATATACTATATATCATCACGCTACGACCAATAGGAGAGGAGCAGCAATGGAAAATGTTGCGAAAACGGAGGCACAGGACAGCTAGTAGAACATAATTCTGACGTGACATGTCCATGTCCTTGATGACGATATCAACTTATATTTCCAAGCATGCACCTAAACGGGATACGACGGAAAATCGCAAATTCAAACTCAAAATTCATCCGCGAACAGCTAATGTCTGAAATAACTTAGTAAAACAATGTAGTTACTGTAATACTGTATGTTGAACGTTCTACTGAGTGAATACGGCTAATTTTATCACCCATTAAGCCGGTTATAATATTAGCTTCGTAATATCTTAGTCCTGGCTGGAATACTGAGTTTAGGAGGGAACAAATGGAGTGGTTAATATGCAGATTTAGGATAATAAGGACATGGATTTCTCTAAGGAGACTTGAAGTCACTCAAGTTTACTTAGATGCCGAACTACAGAACTGTCTAGAAGCTTCGAAAATCCCTACATTTCAGGTTATCTTCAAGTTGGCAGGTGAAAAGTAATGGCAATCTAAAACAAGCTTACGCCTTACGGCACTTCATACAAACTTTCAAGTCCTTATTATCCGAAATGAGTGAACCAATTTTACTGAAACAGAATACGCATTTAAAGCAGGATACATAGATCTAAAAAGTTACTAAAAAACATTGAAATGTCTTATAAAAAAAAGATAATTGCAAATTTCTGTTCTTATTGATAATTCATAATCGGTCTAATTTAGCTGTAACACTATTTTTCGAAAATATTTTTAGTTACTTTTTAGACCTATGGATCCTGCTTATGCGTATGAAGTTTCTTAAAATTTATAATTAAAATCGGTTCAGTCATTTCGGAAAATAAGGATTTGAAAGTTTGTATGAAATGTCATATGGCGTAAACGCTCTTAATGCTCCTTTCAAAGTGATTCGGAGAGGCGGATTCGAGGTGATGTTGAGTGAAGAAAATGACATAAAATATGGTGACCATTGGCTTCCACTTGAACACAATAGGGCTAAAATATTAAATACACAACAGATATATTATTATCTAACAAACGCGACCGACATAAGGGTTATAGTAACAACATTTGCAAAGTGGAAATTTATTCAGCAAACGTTGACACAAACCTAACATACGTTGCAAATAGAAATAGCCGATTTCAAACAGCTGGACTGGTTTTATTTGCACTTGTGAATAGGTAACCTAGAGGCTAGCTACACTATGTTTACACAAATCAGATTGCATTTAGATTACATTTATAATGGCCACTGAAAAGCTTAATATGTCAATACTCTTGGAATCGTTGTAGAAATAGGTACGACACGCTTTGATTGGCCTGACTGGGCCCTCAGCATACCCAGAAGGGGCACAACAGGCAGTCAACGCTGCTACCACGTTTCTGACTGGTTAGTTTCACCAAGAGCAAGAGTAAGAGGCAAGGGGGGAACGGATCGTCTTTTTTTGTGTTTTGAAATCGGAACAAAAGTAATGCTTTTAGATTGATCAAATCCGTGTCCGCGTCAAATCCGCTCTTTTCTGCAAATGTCCTGTGTGGGACACACGACGACACGACAGCAGTGGGGGCAATGTTATAGGCTGAGAATTCTTATAAATGTAAATTTAACTAGCTACTTTTGCATTTATAGTTTAATGTGTACTATTATAAACACATAAAGTCCAAGTCAGATGACCATGGGCGGCATAAAACTCTGACACCAGGATAGGCACACACCACACGATAAAGAATAAATATATATAACACTAGCTGTCCCGCGCAACTTCGTCTGCGTCACATTTTCCCCGTTTTCGCAACATTTTTGATTGCTGCTCCCCTCCTATTGGTCGTAGCGTGATGATATAGCCTTCTACAATAAATGGGCTATCTAACACTGAAAGATTTTCTTCTGAGATTAGCGCGTTCAAGCAAACAAACAAACAAACTCTTAAGCTTTATAATATTGGTTTAGATAAGACATTTGGCAGCTGAAACATGGAGCAGTTTCTCACTCGGGGGATTGATTAAATGGTATACAATCGTATCTTAAGAATCAACGATCTACGAATGTAAAAGATTTCTACGAAAGTTACCAGTACATTAGTCTTGAACCTGGAGTCTCGAAGGTACATCTTGCTGGTCGCTTCGATAAAGCTGAGCCGGTAATAAAGCTGAAATGTCAATAATACTTTAATGAACACAATAACTATAATAATTGAAGCTATTACACAGAAAACAACAAGAAAATATCTTAACAACGTTATTCTAGCAAGCACAACTTCAAGAAATATGAAAAGACTCCTCTCACTGAATCCCAATTAGCCCAGTTGCCACCAAATTGCCCCAATTTACTGTACCTACTGAAAATAAATACGAACGGAAACGCGGACACAATCTGAAACCAGTCACTCTACTGTTTTGAACCAAATTAAATGGATTCGACGTAACAAAGTAACAATAGTTATCCGATAGAAAGAGCTTTGCGGACTAACGCTTCGGCTAATCCAACGATACCAATTAGTTGTTCAATAAACCACTTACCACAAACACGATTTGTACAAATCTATCTATTTAATTACAGCAGTGGATTTCAAACTTTTTGAATGTATCTGTGGGGTTTGTTTTATGTATGCGAGTATTTTTTTTTAAAAACGGTAAAGGAAAACATCGTGAGGAAACCGGCATGTCCTAGAACTACAAATTCGAAGACTGTGACATCTACCAACCCGCACTGGGCCCGCGTGGTGGATTACATCCTACACACTCTCATAGAGAGGAGGCCTGTGTCCCAGCAGTGGGAACATTATAGGCTGATGATGATGATGATGCTGGAAAAAAAGGAAATTAGGCTAAACGTATGAACTAGCTAGGTACCTACTTAGTTTCTTCTACTTAGCCTTGATAAACTCGGTGCATTTAAGAGAAAATATGAAGAAATCAAGGTCATATGATAACGCTTTGGAGCTTTTTCGGTTGTGCCTCGTTGGTTTAGTGGTGGCAAGTTTGAGGTCCTGGGTTCGATACTTTGGTCGGGGAAAGTGGTATTGAGTTTTTCCATCAGGAATTTCTCAGTAGCAGCCACTGAGTCTAGACATGAGTTGATAGCTATAGGCTCGCCCCTAATACACGGGACTTAAAAATAACTGGCGTAATGTGGGTGTACTATTAGATACCTACACCTCTGCCTAACCTTACCTTTTTCTTGTTCTACCTTTTGTAGTAAGCAACGACTTATTGTCGGGCCTATTTTTTTTTTTTTGACATGGCCACTCGCAGATCAGCTAAGGTTATTTCTGCTCAACTGGGCAATCCTGTGGTGACCTCAAATGAATTTAAGGCCACCAGCCAGGGCTTACAAACTAAGTACAATTAAATGACCGCTCGCTAAGGGCACCCCCTGTGGGGTTCGGACCTCGGCTTAATAGGGCGTCATTGAGGGGTGGGCAGCAAGGGACAGGCTGGGTCATAATATTATTATTTAAGGAATTTAACGTTACATGCTCAGCGGCGCGGGCTGGCTCGTCGAGCAAGGGTCGGGGGGGGGGGGGTGATGTTACTAGGGCGTCGCGAGGGGCCTCGGCGGCGGAACACGGATCGGTTTCTGTTTTTGTGTTTATGAAGAGTGCTAGTTTCCCTACTGCTCTCTTGAAGGAGGATAATGGGGTCATCGGGTTCGACGAGGATATGCCTGGGTCGGCGAATCTTCCCTATTCTGGTGGGGACGTATCGGGCGGCCGACACCACTAGTGGGTTGGGGTGTTTCTCAGCAGAGTCTAGGAAACGCTTTGAAAGGCGTTTAATGACCTGCTTGACGGTGGGGATTTTGAGATCAACGTGAAGTTGTTCATTCCTAACGAACCACGGAGCTCCCGTGGCCTTTCGGAGAAAACGGTTTTGGAGGGTCTGCATCCTATGAATCTGGTATGCCTTAGCTTGTCCGAAAACTGGGCAGGTGTAGGTCAGAATGGGGCGAATACACGCGGTGTAAATACGCAATTTGCACTTAAGGGACAATTTGCTGCGTGCATGTAGTAAGGAATGGAGTCTACAGAGAGCGAAAGAGGCGCGCGAACGCATCGTCTTTATGTGCTCCCCGAAGGTGAGACGTTGGTCAAGGATTACCCCCAAGTATTTGGCTCGCTTTTCCCAAGGAATAGGCTTGCCAAACATGGTGATCGGGATGGGAGTGGGTGGGAGGATTTGGCGTGGCCTACAGAAGAGAACCGCCTGACTCTTATCGGGATTGACTTCGATTCTCCATTTCCGAAACCAATCGCCTAAGGCGTTTGCGGAGGATTGGAGGTTACGAGCGTTACTGTCTGGGCTCCGACCAAAACAGTAAATGGCTGTGTCATCAGCGAAAAGCGCTAACTCAGCCTTGGGGTTGTTGGGAATATCGCTGGTGAACAGCGTGAAGATGAGTGGGGATAAGACGCCCCCTTGAGGGACTCCGGCGCGAATAGGATGGGGGGAGGAAAGCGCACCTTCGATTCGGTACCGAAAGGTGCGGTTCGACAAGAAGTCACGTAGGATGAGTACGAGACGATATACACTGTCCTCCCATACTTAAGTACTAACGTTTTAACATTCAAATATTGTAAAACCAAATGATTTTAAAAGAGTAACCATGGAGTTTCTTGCTGGTTCTTCTCCATACGAAACGACCAACCCGAACCGTGCACCTTTTGTCGAAGTTTTATAAGTGCCCATGTAGGCTTATATAAAATAAAATATTATGATTTTTAACCCCTCGAGGATTACAGGTATGATGTTTTGATGTTAAGTTTCTCGGTAGTGCGCTATTTCAACGAAAAAAGGACTCGAACATGATCTTTTTTATTTTACTCATAGTAATTAGTTTTGCAATCAGATTTCCGCAAGAAATTCGGCAATTGGGCGGCGATTTGACGCCGGGAGGGGAGTGATGGATTGCCGTCTGAGTACGTACGTCCTCGAAAGTTCCACCTTCCTTGTGTTAGGCTCCAGTGAGCATAAGGGACTGCGGTCAGCCTCAATGACCTTCTTACGTATCAAACCGTGAATTTATTATGCTTATTGGTAAAGTGGCACCGGATGCGGAAAACAGAATTATAAATAGAATATAATTCTAATAGAATAGAATTGTCAGAAATAAGATATTCCTTGGAATTTCCTCAAGTTACTACAAGCACATAATAAAAAGTCATCATCATCATCATTTCAGCCCAAAAGACGTCCACTGCTGGACATAGGCCTTCCTCAAGTCACATTGATATTTTGGGGGGTTTTGCCATAATCGCCACGCTTGGCAGGCGGGTTGGCGATCGCAGTACTCGTACGGTTGTTACAAAGGCACAGAGAACGCTGCTGCCCATTGTCTTGCAAGTAACTTAGTCGCCTCTTACGACACCTACTTGAAGATATGGTAATAAAAAGTAGTACAAATCAAATTGTCTCCTGATAGGTATTTCTTTCTTTGACACGTTTACAGATACTACCAAAAGGTAAATTAAACCATCAAGAACTCAGCAAATAAGTTCGCATTCGAACCAAACCGGGATGTTTATATGCCGAACATAAAATTCGGAACACCAGAAACAGCCCATACAATTCCATACAATAAATTAACTCAATAACACGCCGTTTCACGTTCCATTTAAACGTACGCGTCAAAAATATTCGCGGGCCAAACCGCAGAGGAAACAAAATGGCCGACTGACATCAGCTGCCGGTTGGTCCCGCGCTTTTCACATTTCCCGCCAAACGCGAACATTTACGGCGACCGCATTCGTGTTGCTGTCATTCGGGGAAGGCCGAACGCCGCGTGCTCCGGAATTGATTCACGGGACAAGTGTGATGGAACAATGCAGATGCGTTCTGCCAGACCATTCTGAAGCTTTTAACGTAACTACTAGTAAAACGAGCTTTGTAAACGGCTAACGGGTAACGACAGTACGTTTTCAAAACGTATAGGCTCGACAGTTAACACGTTCAGTGCGTTACGGGAAGTATTTGGTTGTAATTGAGCTTCGCTCTGTGCGGCAGCTAGTTGTCCTTGTTTTGCACTCCGTGCGGGGGTGATTACTTCAAGTATTCGTATAAGTAAAAATGAGACACCTGTATTGCCGGTGTCCTTGCTTGAAGTATATTAAAATTTACGAATAAAAATGTACGGGAATTATTTTTTCGTAACGCACAGAAAGGTAATTATTTTACAATAGTGCGATACGGGAACTATTTGGCCGTATCCTAAACCCCGTACCGCACTGAACGTGAGCGCGCGCGGCCCTCAGTTAGCCGTAGTGTTGTGCCCAGTAAACACGTTTTTACAGAACACGATAGGTATTTTATTCGTCACAGTTTTTTTTTTTAATTTAGCTTTTATAAGCACCTAAAATAAATAATAATATAAAATAAAGATTTACTGTTTTTGTTAAAATGTTAACATTAACATAGCTAATTACTTATTATTTTTGTTAAAAATGGTTTTTGCTGATTGTGTATGACCATTAGTAAATTAAATAATAATATAAAATAAGAAGTTACTGTTTTTGTTAACATAATTAATTATTACTTTTGTTAAAAAATAGTTTTCGTTGATTGTGTACGATCTGAATAAACAATAATAAATCTGAAACAGAAAAATATGTTACTTGTTACACCCCATCCCTAGCAATGTGACTGTTGCATGCGCCACGACAAGTATTTTCCCGTAATATCGACCTTTTCCAAAATACCTGTAACTTTTAAGATATTGCTTAAAACCCCGTGCGACTGCAGCTATATATACACAAGGATGTAACCTATTGATTAGTACAACAACAAAAAATATCTGTTGACTTTCCATGTCTCTGTGATGGTTTAAAGTCAAGATTACGTACGGGAAAATAGACGTCGTAACGCATATCAGGCATTCTTGATACGGGAAGTATGTGACTTGTACAGCACTGGAAGTAAGTATTAATCTAGCGTAGCCGCAGGGACAGTGTTAACCTAGTTTTGTACTAGGAAAAATCGTTTTGAATATAAAAGCATTTTCGAGTGTCATGTGCACACCGCATCTATATTAAAATTAAATTGTTTGTAACAAAAAGCTTTTTGCCGTTCGTGTTGCCGGTGAATCGAATTTGGTTTTTTTGTCGAGTCGTAAATTGCTTTTAGCCGAATCTATTTACAAAGCTATACCACATGTATCTAGTGCCACTAAAATGTACCACACGATACACATGTCCTCCGTTCTCCTAAGTGGTGTAGACCTATCACTTTCCTAGTCAATTACAATATCAATCTGCGCACAAGGAACCTAATTATACCAACCTCCTTCCAACATTGCCTCTAGGAAAACTTAGTCCTATAAGTGCTACCTACTTTTACTATGTTATCTAAAGTCTGTCCACATCCTTATTTTCGACCACTTTAATGAAAAAGCAACTTTTTGCAGTAGTTATTTAAGATGTTTTTAGTATGACGTATAACTGTGCGAGTTTTGACGTTATTTTTCGAAACAAATTTTTATTTTCATGTTTGGAAACTAAATCGCGATCGCAGGATAAATAAGCACACAGCGACGCGACGACGTCTTCATTCCTAACTCCTGCAAAGTCTGCGAGCGTCACGGCCTATTTATAAAATGGCGATGCTCTCACGACTTAGCCTGAACGTTTATCTTCAGTGCTCAACTTCTGTCTAGCTTCAGTAAAATGCTCCTATTTTCATGTTTCGCAGCATCATATTATTATCTTTTCTAAACAATATCTTAATCCTAACTACTTAATAATCTAAATACGAAAGTGAAATATTTTGTTAATTTGAAAATTTGTTTGTCACTCCTTCACGCCTAAACGGCTGAACGAATTACAATGAAATTAGGTGTACGGATAGACCGTAACCTTGGTTAGGACACAGTCTATTTTTATCTCGGTAGGACGTTCTCATGGGATAACTTTCGAGTGCCTCGCAAGCGAAGCCGGTCGCAAAAACTAGTTGACCAATAAATCTTAGGCTTTGAGCCAGTAAAGACTTACATTCTAAGCTTTAATAACTCTCTTTATCCGCCCAAAGTGATTAAATGGTAAATAAAAGCGAGATACAGTCGTAATATTGGAATAAAACCTACATCAAACTCTGTTTAAAGACAAACAGTATATTTTTTACTGTCCACAGATGCCAATGGAATGGGCCCGTTCTAAAATGATTTATTCATAGACCATTTTGGCTTGTAAAAAGTACGAGCAAAAATAATCTAAAAAAAATATTATGTTGTTTATACTAGGAAATACTGTGATCATCATCATCTGCCCTGCCTTTACCCAAACTATCTTACAGTCAGCTTCCAGTCTAACCGGATGCAGCTGAGTACTAGTGTTTTACATGAAGCCACTGCCTATCTGACCTCCACAACCCAGTAACTGGGTAATACGATACCCCTTGGTAAGACTGGATATTAGACTTTTGGCTTCTGACTACTCGCAACGACTGCCAAAGATCTACAAATGACAACCGGGACCAACGGCTTAACGTGCTTTCCGAGGCACGGAGGAAACTCGGTATGTAATTATGGTCACCCATCCACGGACCAACCTCGACAAGCACGGCTTAATCTTAAAGATCGACCAATGCGGCTGTTATTAGTTAGCCACAAGCTCCTCTACGAAGTACTGTGATATTATTATCTTAAATCTTTTACAATACAATACAAAACCTACCTAGACCATACAGGAGTTGTACACGATCATTTGTATTATGATGTCATGGGAGTCTGACAAACGTCGACAGTTTTGAGAAAACCCGTCGACTCTTCTTGAAATTTTAAATCACGGATAAAGAAAATGAAATTAGTCATGTCCACCATTAATTTAAATCGTTACATTCGCCTAACATCAAAAAAGCATTCTGTGTCCGATTCGTTAACTATGTCACTTGAGTATTGTATCGCGGTGGACCGATGACCTGGTGGTTGTGGGGATTTGCTAGATGCGAGTCGCACGGGACCGGTCAATGTGGCGACACTTGGGGAGGCCTATGTCCAGCAGTGTACGTCTTTTAGCAGAATTGATGATGATGATGTATCGCGGGATACTCTGTAACACCACTAGTACCAGTTAGTCATAAGTACACACAAGTCAGTCAAGTCACGCACATTTACAGACAACCTCATCGTGCAGATACCCGCACGCACACAGACACACACTATAAATTTTAACTTTTAATGCTAATTAATTCGAGTCACTCTGCTTACTATAATATTTTTTCTGTGTACTTCGTAATTGGCGTAATGTTTCATTTAGTAATTTTATTTTTATGCACTGTCAGCTGTGAAGCGACCTTTCATTAAAAAAATGGTTGTCTGTATAGTCGGTTTACGGACGATAGTTTAACGTGACAACGTCATAACAAAACATTGTTGTAATGATTGCATATTTTTATGAATAGCAAGCCGAACGCTCAAGCCGATCGTGCCTTTCCCTCGTGCAGCGCTCTCGCTCCGATCGTAACGTTACAATGAGCGTAACGTTACAAAGAGTCATCCTTTTTCGTGCGTGCAGGCGGCGTTCATCGATTTATTAGACGTCGTCACGTCAGTAAAAAAGTAAATTGTCTAGATCACTTATATTGAAAATCGTATCTAAACGTAAGATACTTATCGCACGCAAACGATCAAAATTGACGCATACAGAACACTTTAAACCATCTCATGAACGCTCCCATACTACTTCTCGATGCCCATTGTCCTCTATTCATTTCACATTTCAATATAAAAACAAATTACCAGTCTATTTATTCCTTATTATACTGAAAGGACTGCAAATGAGAAGCGAGCGCACTCTTTAGGTTAGTAATACCGGCCGAGTGCGGGTCGGACTTGTAAATGAAACGTTCCGTACTGCCGTAGCAAAAGAAAACCGTTTTTTGTAACATAAATTAAAAATAAAAGGTGTAATTTTTAATTTATTTTTTTAACAGATTTCTAAAATACGAAACGGTTATGTACTCAACAATCATCTTTTTTTTTGTTATCCTGTATAATATGCATTTTTTCTTCTTCGTCTATGTTAATGATTCGGTAATAACTTCTTGTTACAGTGTTAAATTGATACTTAACACGGATTTTTGTGAGATACCACAAATAAAGACGATAAAATAAAACTTATCAGCAAAAAAAAATCCGACTCCCAAAAAAAGGCAAAAAAGTGGAAAATAATGTTTCTTAAGAAAGTTGGTGGCGAAAGAATGAATGAAAAAAATAAAAGTCACCGACTTCCGAAAGTGAAGTTATTGTACACTTTTTAGTGGAATTTTTATTTGGAAGTTAAACACTCACACAATAAAGTAATTAAACACTCTGAAAATCTCAAGCGTCTACTTATTACAGTTGACAAGCCGAGTCCTACGACGATGTGACGACGGACAAACCGCGGAGCCTTAGTAATAGGGTCCCGTTGGCACCCGTTGGGTACGGAACCCTAAAACGACGCTCTAGCGATTAGTGATGGGCCGGGAGAATATTCTCTCACGGAGAATGTTCTCGGATCGAGAATATTCTGCAATATTCTGCAATATTCTTTTCGACGGAGAATTTACGAGAATTTAAAATTGGATTAACTGAGTGCTCTAACTTTTTTTTGTTACATAGATAACTCAAGTTTTTCATACATATTTGACAGTGTTTATTGTTTTTTTGAAGAGCAGGTTTTCTAGCTAGGTAGTAGGTTGCTCTAACTTTTTTTTTTCGGTTTGGGAATCATCAAATAACCCCTCCCGCTCTGGGCGGAGCGGAGGGGAGTGTCAGACTTGTACTGACTAAAACCTATCCATGTTCTTTCTTAGCCCTTTGTGTTCCAGGGCCACGGTATTTCTTTCGAACAGTCCCGCAGCCCTGGCAGGCATCGGCCCTCTCGGACCCTTCCGATTTACTGACAGCTGACATCTCCTTGAGGCGCGCGTGGAACACGAACGCGCCGTCGGCACGGCCTGTCGTCATAAGACGGACGGACGGTGAGCTAGCCCATTACTCACCGTCCACAGGCCCGCGACTACGGTGGCCGGGGACCACTGGTTTCCCCCCAACGCCCGGGACGTCTCCCGCGGCGGCTGGGACGCGAGGCTCTCGTCCTCTCTCGTTCCGCCACCTCCTTCGCTAGCATGACTGCTTAGCAGAAGGAGGCGACGGCTTCCCATTCCCTCTCGCTACGGACCATGGTATTGAACCAGGGACGGACGCGAGTGGTCGCCGCCGCCAATCGCCGCTACGAGGACACGGCGGTGCTCAGCCCAAGTGGGGCAGAGCTTTACGGTGTGCTCCACCGTGTCCTCCGGCCGATCCTCGCAGTGGTAACACCCGGGCGTTTCGTCCCGCCCGATTCGGTGCAGGAACCTCCCGAAACAACCGTGTCCGGTGAGGATCTGCGTCAGGCGGAAGGTGAGGGCGCCGTGGCGCCTCTCCAGTCACTCCTCAAAGAGGGGACTTATCGCCACTATTGTGGCGTGCCCTGCACGGGGTTGCGACAGTCGCTCCCTCCGTCACAATGAGATTGCCTGACTGCTCTACCTGACGTTCGGCTGAAATCCAAATTTTATGCAAAATATGTCGGACTGCTCACAATCGGAAAATTATGACCAAACCACAACGTTTAAACAAAGAGTCTGAAGAACCAAATCCAACTACCTCTACCACAAGCGAAAGAGATGAGCCTACAAAGTACAATCAATTTAGACAACGAATCTGAAGAGAGCTCATCTCAAGCTCATCAGAAGAGGCAGAGGATTAGCCAGTAATCTTGGCGGAAACAGACCACATCAACTTAACCACATCAACTTACTTACACTTTATTAACTTACAACTTAGATGGCATGGATCAATCGTTTTCAGTAGACGAATAGCATTACTGCATTAGC
The DNA here is from genome assembly GCA_949152445.1 of Cerastis rubricosa. Taxonomy (NCBI): domain Eukaryota; kingdom Metazoa; phylum Arthropoda; class Insecta; order Lepidoptera; family Noctuidae; genus Cerastis; species Cerastis rubricosa. The sequence goes on along the minus strand of OX424542.1, from coordinate 5,315,249 downwards.
AAATTGATTCGATTTCAAGAAATGTTAAGATTGTGGTTGTTACTTTGTTTTAAATTATTAAGGTACACCATACACCGTTCTAATAATGTTATTTTTTTAAATTTTACTAAAGCTGATTATTTGTATAACTCATAAAGTTTGTTCTAATACAGAAATCCTAATTTAACATTAATACCTTAGGAACTTTAAGAGAATTAATGAAAATGTTCTTGGAAATATTCTCGGGAATGTTCTTGGTCAAGAGAATTTACTGAGAATTTAAGTTGTGGAGTAGATTATGTTAACGTAAACTTCGTAAAAGTTTAAAATGCACTAAAAACTATTACTATTAAAATAGATCGACACAATTGAGTCATTCAATTTTTAAATTCTCGTAAATTCCCTGCCAAAAGAATATTCTCAAGAACTTAACAGCACAGTTCTCGCAAGGAGAATATTCTCGGGAATTTACCATCACTACTAGCGATTCACATTGACCTGAAAGTGTGGTGCCATCTACTATATTGCAAAACAATGCTGTCGGGACTTTTGAGTTTACTTGAATGTTTCAGGTGTTCTCTGTAACTTTAATGAGTGATGGCAAGGTAATAGTTTGGAAAGGTGTTAAAGGGAAGAGGTTTGCCTTTGTTACAAGATTTTCTTTTCGGCTAGATGCAACGCTGAAGTGATACTTAAAGTAACAGTAGCTAAATGATTTTTTTCTAAAATTGTTCGGCACCCTTTCTAAAACACGAGATGGTGTTTTGGGGACTTTTGTGATGGTGTTCACAATCACATGTATTTGTAATATTTTAATAAGGTCGTAATCATAATGAGATATATACCTCTCTGCAGAAAAGCTGCAAACGTCTATTTTCTGAACAGAGTTAGATTTTTTAAAAGATCATAGAAGACAGAAAGGCAGTAAAGGGTAAATTTAAGCTCGGATCAATCATCGAGGATCACCCGGGGATCTCGCAATCGCAACAAAAGTTTTTAATTGTCTCTCATTAGGCAAGGCTGTTGTTGAAATAAATTCTGTTCTACAAAATATTTCACGTAAAAACATCGCCATAACCCTCATTCCGTGAAAGACAAGGACACAAACAACACCATCGGTTCCATGATCTCGTTTCGCTCTTATTCTGAAACCATTTCCGGCCCTCACCTCTCCTTTGCGTTCAAAGGATCGTTTTTAATGAAAATTCTATCCATTTTGATATGCAAATGTAGTCTATCGACCGTCAAAGATAGGCTCTTATTGAACGAATATGTGGCCATATACTTGATGTGAATTTACACAAATACGGGTAACTAAGGAAGATATGTATATCATCAACATTATCAGTACACCGTTCAACGACAAAACAGGAAGAAACATGGTAATGATGTATGTGTTAAAATTACCTCAACCATTTTACTCACTGTGAGGCTAAATTCTTGTTTATTTTCTTACGATTTGACTCGACAAAGAACTCCGATCGAATCGGAAACTATTAGGACAATACAGTCAATAAAGCCAGGAGTAAAAACGAAAAGAATAGATTCGACTAATAGAGGCCAAAAAAGATATCGGGAAGTGTGGCATTCTTGTTTCAACAAAGGTCATCATCGGCACATGGAGAGAAGGAATTCGAGTCCGATTGATCTTTGAATCGGACTCGGATTCCCGTTTTAGGTACTATTACGCAAATAAAAACAAAACTAACGCAGGGAGTGCGTACAAATAGCAACAACTCAAAATCAAAGACAACCGCTTTATTTCTAACTTCACACGCATCAAACAAAATCAGTTTTGAATCACATCTGAATCAAATCTGTAGATTCAAGTTTAGAACGCCATACACGTTTGCCATCAACGGCTGATATTCTCGCAAAAGGTCTAAAGCTGACTCGTGTTTTCTGTCTCGTGAGTCATTCTCGCCATGCCCACTTCCTAACAAACTCAGCTTTATAGCAAGTACTGTGCAGTGTAAAATTCTGTACCTCGCTCAATATGAGATAGGGCTGGTAGAAAAAAGGTTAGTTCGATTTGATAGTCTAAATCTAAACTAATATTATAAAGAGGAAAGATTTGATTGTTTGTTTGTTTATTTGCATTGAATAGGCTCCGAAACTACTGGTCCGATTTGAAAAATTCTTTAAGTGTTAGATAGCCCATTTATCGAGGAAGGCTATAGGCTATATATCATTACGCTACGACCAATAGGAGTGGAGCAGCAATGAAAAATGTTGCAAAAACGGGGAAAATGTGAAGCAAACGAAGTTGCACCGGACAGCTAGTCTTGAAATAAAGGTGTAAATTGTTGTTTTTCTTCGAAAGCTTGCATATCGTGCTAATCGTGTTCTCATGTAAGTTAACCTCAAATTATCCACGAGAATTATTACTATCTACAAGGATACAATATTAGCTATTCTTTATATGAAAATAAATACTTTGGTACTGGTAACATTACTAAATAGAAAATGTAGGCTAGAGAAATGCTCATATATATCTTAGAAAGATCCTATGTTATACATTGAATAGACTTCTTATCCTTATCAAAATATCATTCTAAAAGAGAACTTCAGCAATGAACACGACGAGCACATTTGAACGGCATTCAAGAGCTGCTGCTGCTATATCAATATTCCACAGCAATTATGACACTGAAAGCGGCTTAGTTGGCCTTTCATTGGTCGCTTCATTAGTGCAGTTTTCCCGGTAGTAACACAATTTTGTACTAAAAAAAATCAGAAAACAAACATTACATTCCATGACTAAACGCTGTGCATATTAATGTCAACCACCTCATTACACTCGATGGGTTTTTAAACTGTTAACCGTTACTTACACGTGTCACCAGTGCAATTAGTTCGGAGCTTAGCTTATCGTGTTGCGTAAATTCTAGGCATTTCTTAAAAGTCGTTACTTACAATGACCTGTATTAAGTGCAAGCGCCGCGACTTCGTTTGCACCCAAATAACATCATCCTATGAAACGAACTCTTTGATGTCCAGATATATGTATATCCACACACAGTATACATACCTTATTGTCTGTCATATATAGATGTGTAAATCGGTTGTTGGAAATAACTATAAAAAAAATCGGTTTACTACCTAGTCTCGGAGATTACGTCCTACTTTACCTCTTTATAATATTAGTACAGAATATAGCCAACTAGTACATAGTTTATTAATGATTAAAGGTCTATCCCAAATTCCCAGAACACACATAATTTTGTAAGCTGCCAGTCACAGCCTAGATAGTCTTGTGGCTAAAATCTGAATATATCTAGTTAGATCTGCGGCAAGGTTTACCCAGTAGGTACTGGAAAAGTATGTAGGATGAATTTCTTTAAAGTAGTTGTCAAATTACGTGTACCAATATGGCATGACGACAACAGGAAATGAAAAGCCTGTATCACAAGTCACAACAGAAAAGTCCGTATGTAGAAAATACTCCGAACAAAAATTTTAAAAGCTTAAAACCCGAGCAGGCCAAGTCTTATCGATTACAACCCAAAGCAATAAATTGCGAAAGGAAAAGGCATAAACAAATTCAGCCTAAAAAACCGTATATAATCCTTCTAAACGCGCACTTCACTACACCCAAAACATGTTCCTAAGAACATAAACCGTTACAAATCCTTAGTAATCTTTGGTGTAGTCCCAACCCTGTGTATACAGAGTGATACGTCATGTCACAAACTGTATGACAAAACAGGATGTCCCCGGCCGAGTCGGGGAGGCTTTTAAGGAGCGTCCCCATGTTAACATTGACGCCGTGGTATGAGATTATAACAATACTTAGCGAAGTGGACTTTAAGTTAACTTGACTAAGTAATGTTTTAGTTTCGCCGTTTTTTATGAGCTATGAGTGCTTTACTTTGTGTTGATGTTTACTGGGAATGTTGCTTTAAAAATCTTTTCGTCGTCTTCTTTTCATAAAATGTGACAACGCAACATGAAAAATCCTCCAACTTGATTTCAGACAAATCAATCAGCTGGTTCCATCGCAAAATGCGCAAACACTGGTTCGAAATACCAATCCAGTCTTCGAAATTACCTATCTATTTTGTATATTCTTCTCTAAAGCAGAGAGCAGATACCTGATTTAAATAAAGCGAACAGCAGAGAGGACGTGACTAAATATATTACTGTGATAAATAACAATACCAAGTTCGCTCAACTGTCTCTAGGAAATGAGTAAGCTGAGAGCTTGCTATTTACTTCAAGAACGAATCAAGCTCTTCACATTCCCCGCCTAAACACTCTCTATGTATTAGTAACTTCATTTCACTTACTGAAATACCATTTATCACCACATTACTCACATTTGTCAAGATTTTAAAAACAATTTATATGAGGAAAGTCTCACAATCCGAAAATCCTCTTATCTGTGAAACATTCAAATTAAATACCGTTTGTAATGACATTCTCTGTCAATCTAGGGGAGGAAAAGGAAATTCTAATAACATTAAATCGTCAGACAATAACACCCTTGAATCATTGGTTCTGAAGCTGAGTAAATTACATGTCAAATGGTTGCGAATCCAGAAATATTCCTCGATAATTTTCTCGACGATGTTCGCCCCCCTCCCTTCAGCGTGATGCGACACCCGCCCCCCTGGCCTGGTGACAAGGATATCTAAATGTCATTATAAGTTTGAGTGGAGCACGGAATTCCTGGCTGACGGCGGTTTCCAACGGTTTTCTTAACGCTGTTTATGAAAACTCCAAATAGTTATTTGCTATTATGTTACTTTCAAGTTTAATGTTGCTACTGTAAATATGTAATAAAGGTCGCGTCAAATTGTTAATGAGGCGGTAAATTTCGATTTACGTTCTACGAGCCGAACCAATTATGCCTTCATTTGGTTTTTATCGGATTATTTCGATGAGTATGGAGGCATTAAATATACATTATAATGCTGAAAATAGTAGAGAATTTCGTTGAATATTTATTTAACCGAATTTTATTTACTGTTATCCTCTTGCCCTTATCCCAGGCAAAAAAATGATAATGATATTTAAACTTAGACTCGACACATCGGTAGAATTTTCAAAAAAAGAATGAAGGATGAATACGTCAATACCTAAACCATAGATTCCGCTGACTCCCAAGCCCAACGACCAAATTGATTTTTCATATCCATCTTTAAAATTGATTGCGGCTTCCAAGAATTTATGAAAGCGTAAATAGTAGAAAGTGCACTCAGAACAATTTTCACTTAAATAGCTACGGCCCAGCGGAACTTATGAGTTTTCAAAAGGGGTGAGGCTTTTTATTGTTATGGGCTTACGCGAAATCAGTGAGGGGTTTTTAATCAACACAATTCGAAGCAGAAAATCGATTACTTAAAAAGTAAGAAATATGTATTTTAAAAGCTTTTAAACAGTCCCGTAAAAAATGATTTTTTCACTTCAGTAGCTCAAACATGTAGGTTTTGCCAAGGTTTTGCTATCTGAAATCAGTGAGCTAAATGCGATTTTGCTCACTCAGTGAGACTAAGTAACTTTTTAATTATTTTTTTAGAAAGCCATGAATATCTTATTCAGCCTTGGGTTAATCATACAATTCGAAACATTCACACTCTATCTCTTTCCCGCCATTAGAAAGAGAGAGAGAGACAAAGACCAGCCCTTGGGAAGTTTCTATTTTGAATTCGACTTCAAAGACAAACACGTTCGAAATTTCGTACTAACTAAAGAAATTTTGCAAAAAGATAATTATGTCTTTTAATGTAATTTATTGAATTTTTAACTTATTGTTGTATTTAAACGAAAATAAGTATTTACTGCAAATAAGACTAATATTTAACCTGTAAATATTTAACCTGTAAATATTTATTTCTAGTTCAAATAATGTTACATAATATATTTTGAATAATAAAATATCATGGGTGCTATTTCCGAACACGCCATAATTTAAATAAAAGAGCAAGAATAAAATTTCGTGGCTGGCGTAAAGAGTTGAATAAGTTAAAAAATATTAAAATAATCGTAAAATATGAGTGAAACTAGCGACGAGAACAGTACCTCTACCTACAATGTTAATTATTTTGATTCACAATAAATAGTTATTTTAATCTATTCCTGTTTATTATTTTATCTCCTAAAAAAGTGTTCTCGCTGCTGAAGTGAAAAGTTATGTGTGTTACACGAGAGCAAAGTTTTATGCATCTCGTGCCTTTGAATCCCTCGCCACACTCAGGATTCAAAATCAGCACTTGCAGCAAAAAAAGGCTTTGCTCTCTTGTTGCACAAATAACTATTTCATTTGCTGTGTGTTTTTGTAACAAAACATGAACCTGTATAAAACTGGTCTCAAGGACGCTTGTTGTACTTTTGCTATTATACAATTTAGCTTTTATAAATTACATTTTTTATAAATTATTTATTTATCAGTAAATGATCATTTTAATGATACTTCCCAGAGAAATTATTGATTTAATCTAACCTAACGTCTTTTAGTAGAAGCAAATATTAAAAATCGAAACATTCCTATTCCGAAGAACCATTTTTTATTCCGAAACAAAAGAGAAACGCTGAGGTCTTCAGAAAAAAAAACCCATAAATTATATTCAACATGAAACATTTCTTCTTTGTACCCTTTACTCAAATATTCTTTAGAAAAATGCATAGTGACCGTGTAACACCGTTGCAGTCTTCAACCGCCATTTATTCAAATTTATACAGCCCGCGATTTCTGACGGGCCCTCATTGAGCCGAGCAATTTGTAAATGGAACGCGCGAAAAGGAATGATTTACCTCCTGTGGCGACGAGTACTTACCGCAGAGTACGTAGGCACCTACGTTTTTGTTATTTTGGAGTGGTTTCTCAGTGGACTAAATAACTTCTTAAACGTACAAATTTAGGTGAATAGGAACTTTTTTGTGCGTGAACTATGCTTGTTTAATAGCTTCATTGTGCTTGTAAAACGTGAACATACGGGAGTGAACAGTAGTTGTTCACTCCCGTATTTACGTTTTACTGGTTAGGTCAGGCTGAAACGCTGAAAAAAACAGTGATCTGCAGTGTTGAGTTTCGTCGTCTTACAGCAATCTTACCAATACAAGGCTATTTACTTCTTTTTCTTATTTACTGAATGAACATAAAGATTTCTTTTTGAGCCGCTCAAGCCAATGGGGCGTCAATCAGTGTGAGTACACCCTAAAGAAGCAAGCGGCTTCTTCGAACAAAGCAAACTAAACTCCAACACCACAACATTTTACCGTTCGACACTTCGGTCTTTTCTCAATGTTTCTCAGAATCCATTTGCTGTTTCCACAGTAAATGTCTTTGCACTTTCTTCAGGGTCACAAGTTTACTAGTACGAGGCAGTATGTCAAGTTATAACAAAGTATGGCACGACGGATTGGATGAAGATGCAAATATTTGCCGGCCTAGTCACGCCATTTGGCGTACGGAGCGTGGAAAGTATTTGTTCAGTTCTTGGCTTAAAACGCGCACTTGCCGAACATTTGCCGACTAACTTTTGTAGGCAACGGACGGATCTGATCTCCCAAAAAAAGTAAACAACAAAAAGTACTTACTCATTTGTTTAAAAGACCTCGGTGAAGAAAAACATCGTGAGAAAACCAGCATGCCTGAGAGATATTTCTCGACGGCATGCAAAGCCAAGTCAGAGTCCCATGGGCAGCAAAAACTCTGACACCTGGTTAGGCACTTAACAAAATATTAAAAAATGATAATTTAGGCCACCATTATACATTTATGTAACACAAAAATTACAAAATAATCACAAAAAAAAAACAAACTTTAAAAACAGAAACAGATTTTGTGCAAACAAATCGCAAATTACTACAAGCTATTTGAGCTATTTTAAACGCGACTCCATCCCGTTTTACCGCTGGTTTATTACCCGGTAAATTGTCAGTTTACCTACCTCTCCCCGAATCGTGGCCCATTCAGCTCGGGGAGTAAGTACACAAATATCAATCTAGTGTTTAAAACATCTGCGGTAAGTAATTGCAACCTGTGTCCCTTACGAGGGACGTTTATTTAAATTGTGAGATAGAATCATATTACGTGCATTTGAATAATGAGTTCGGTCGAGATTTTTTCATTTTAATTGCTGTTCTGTAAATGTCATAGTAGCAGCCTGCTTTCCCCGCAGGGTTATGCACCGGTGTACATGCCTATAGTATACCCATATTTCACCAATTATGTGGAAGTAATAGAGGCTCTTGTAATAGGGGCAAGCTAAATGCATGGGCACAAATCCAGACCACGGACTGATTCGGAGAAAATCCTGATAGAAAAACCCAGTAAATATACTGAGCTGGAATTTCAAAGTATGTTAGTCTTTAAAAAAAGAAAAAGAAGAACATAAAAGTAAACAACAAGTTTGTCACCGAAGGCCACTACAAACTAACTCCACAATTAATATGATATATTTACATTTTTTAAAAATAGTTCGGATTTCAAAGGATGGTTGTATTAAAAAAAGAACATTGTAATTAAGGACAATTATGACACTAAAGGCCACAACAAAACAGCCCCAGGATAAACCAATAACCAATTCAAATTCATTCAATTCACATTTTAGGAAAGTCCAAAATCATGATATCAACTTGCATGCAGTTCAAGCAGGGGTGCGGTCCAACAAACTAACATTAGGTAACCTCCCAATGAGATCAAAAAGCAGTTCCACCTCCTTTCGAACTACATGCCACCCATTCAGTCTACACCATAGAGCCCCAATCTATGACGGCACAGATTAAACGCACAGGGTCTACGTCCCATAAATCGTAGTCGTGCGAGCGATTCATAAATTGCCTTCGCTCATATATCGCGCGCCAACTTGTGTACATAATTGGTTTCGGACCCCATAGTCTAGGAACATATGGGACGATGTATGAGCATGTCTCGTCACATCTTGGGCGATAAATATATGTGTTATGGGATGTTGCACTGAATTGCTCTGTTTGGCAGTTGAATTCTGGTCTTGCAGTTGTAATCTGTGTTGTGCTTATGGAATTCTAGCTTATGACCCCGGCTTTGCCCGCGTTTTGTTAGGTAATTGTTCCACGGCATCGTACTACCATGATAAAAAGTATCCTAAGTGCTATCCCTGTGCCAAATTTCATAGAGACCCATTCAGTAGTTTTTGCGAGAGTAACAAACATCTATACATCCAAACTACCGCACAAACTTTTGCATTTAAAATATTCGTAGGAAGTAGGATTGTTTGGTAAAAAGCTCAAAATTAGTTTGAATTCAACCAATTTGTCCCCAATGTATCTGCAAAGTTCATGATGCGCTTGAATTCGATTTGTTTTTGGGCGCGTTTGACCTAGGTGTAAACGCTCTTAACCCAACCGTTCCTTGGGAGTACGCTCTTAACGGTTGGGACCGTTCCCTGGGAGTAACACCATTCACAAACTTTAACATGGTTACTCCCCCAAAAGAAACGTTATAACTTATTTGAATGTTTAATTGTTTTCCAGTTTATTCAAGTTTCAAAGTGGGTCACACTATTTTGTAGCCAGAAATTATGATAGGAAGTACACCATAGTTTCCAAAATCACACCAGGAAACTCAAGTCCGTTGATCAACACTTAAACTTCTCAAAGTTGAAGTGTTGATCAACGGACGCGACTCCATAGCTAAAACTCCTTGATAATACAACAGTAATCTTTCGCCCAAATGTAGCTACAGTACAGCATAACATGCCAACGCCTCACTGACCCGTTTTGCAAAGTTAAAGTTGCGAGGAAAGTCACTGCTACATTTTATATTTTCCTCGAGTTCCAGATCAAAATATTTCATTTGAATGAAAAACTTTTGTGCAAAACGAAAGAGGATCGGAGCTTTCTGTGATGTTTATGTTTCTTTGAAATCAGTTTTGTTTGGCTCTTGTAGTGATTAAGACTTGCCTTTTTCAGGGTACTTTATCTAATATATTTTTCCAGATTGTCTGGCCTTGTAGTCAAGTTTAGGATATCTGTATGTATTTTTTTAAAGTTCATTTTAGTTTAGGTTCCGTAGCCAGATGGCTAAAACGGAACCCTTGTAGATTCGCCCTGTCCGTATGTCATAGCCATTTTGCTTCGAGACTGTTGGTGGACATTTAAAAATTGGAGAGTAGATGTCTTCTATAAACCGCTACACAAAATATAAGTGATGTAAAATTATATTTTTGGTAATACGGAACCCTGTGTGCTAGTCCGACTCGCACTTGACCAGTTTTTTTAATAGTTCTTGCTGATTAAGCAATTCAAAACTTTATTGCATAATTTATATGTTTTGTGTACGAATGACCGCTTAAAAATGATCGATTAAAATCCTTTCAAACACAACATTTTCAAATTAGAAAGGGTCCAAGTAAACCAGCTGTCGTCGCAGCATTCCGCCAGGATTTATGTGAAGATTAACAAGGATTTTAGCGAAAGGAAATTCGGAAAACATCTGGGAAACAGGACAGAGCGACTACAAAAGAACAAAGCAGGCTATTATTGGTGAGGTTTTTTTTTCTTGATTGTATGAGACGGTTTATGTTGTAGCGGCCAGTACGTGTCGAAAATTATAGTTTCTTTTATTTATTTTTTTCATGTCAAGCGTCAAGACTGTCGGTATCGGGAACATTGATGTTTTTTTTGTTCCATTAGGAATATCTCGAAAACAGCCATGGAGTCATACAAGACAATAATAAAACACTACACAATACAATAACAAAACACAAACCCCCTATTACATACTGGCGAAATGTGGGTGTACTATTAAGTACAGTTCTGCCTAACTCTTCGGGGATTACAGGCGTGATGTTATGTTATGGTCAAGACTAATTCATCATCAGCATATAATGTTCCCACTGCTGGGACACAGGCCTCCTCTTTATGAGAGGGAGAGGACTGTAAAGCCTTTAATACACCACGCGGGCCCATTGAGGGTTGGTAGATGTCTCATGTATTCGAATTTTTAGTTCTAGGACATGCCGGTTTCCGTTTTTGAGGACTAGATAGGACAAGACTAATTATTCACCAGTAATGTAAGCAAGAGACGGACTTACAGCTTAGGGACTTGTCCCTCAAAGTCTCATGATCATAAAGAAAATATCTTCAAAATTAGAAGGTTTCTATACACAACAGTTTTTAAGAAACTGAAACCACGTTATAATTTAAAGCAGGAAAATACAAGTGCAAGTACCTAAGTGAAGACGAGAAAACAACGAAGTAAATTACGAAAGCACCCTTATTTGTAAGGCCCTCTTCCAAAACCCTCATTTGATACCCCATCCCAAGTTTAGCTCAGTGTAGCTTTTAACAGCAAGACGTATCATAATAACGGACAGAATACAGTTTACTTCCAGGCCTTGAGAGCAAATGTTTAATCTTCATGACAGGTATCTCACGGGCGAGGAGAACCGACTTTCAACACAATAGCTTCGATTTATCACAATTTTCTTTCAATGTTCTTTTCCTTTTAAAAGGACTTCGAAATTGATGTTTTGTATAAGTAGATACAGAGACGTAGATAGTAGAGACAGTAGGATCATTATCTGCCTAGCCTTTTCCGAACTAGGTTGGAGTCGGCTTCCAGTCTAACCGAATGCAAGTGAATACCAGTATTTTACATGGAGCGACTGCCTGTCTGACCTCCACAACCCAACATAAGTACTGGGTAATACGATATATATCCCTTGATAAGACTGTCAGACTTTCGGGCCATTGACTACTTAACAACTTGCAAAACCTTAGAATTGACAGCCGGGACCAACGGGTTAACGTGCTTTCCTAGGCACAGTAAAGTAAGTGGCCACCCATCCACAGACCAACCCAGGCAAGCGCAGCTTAACCTAAAGATCGGCCCGAGCCGCTGTTATTAGTTAGCCACCAGCTCCTCTCAAGGGGCTCAACAAAATTGAATGTAAGTAGCCGTTATCCAACTACATATGTTGGTTCTTCTAGTCTACTAGGTAGGTATACTTCTTTTCGCGGGCGAGACCACTGCAAACCCTAGGCAGTACCTACAATATACATTTTGGGCAGCTACGGGAGAAAACTTATTTGAAAAAATGGTACTTACTTACAGTAGGTACTCCCGGTGACACATTAAGCCATATATATCTAGTATTTTTAACCTAAAGTCGCTTTGTATGAGCTTCCCGTTTAATAAGAGATCAGCTTAATTTGGTTTTGCATAGCTTGATTGTTCGTCGTGTACCTACCTACGTATTTCAAGTGCTATAGTTTTCTAGCCAGTTCTTCGAACTCTTACAGCCATTCTCGCGATCTGAACAAGTTCCCAAACTCCATTCTTTTCGAAAGTTATCAAGATGTTATTTTACGCAATAAACCTGGTTTTCCTTAAGTCAAAAGAGACCCAAGTTGTATTAATTCGCCAATAACGGCAGGTGTTCCGCAAGTTGTTTGTTGGAGAGCTTTCTAACTTCGGATAAATATTTACTTGTTTAATTTTAAACTCCAGACTCAAAAAGATGTCTTAAGGTCATAACTCTTTGAACTTTGTCTGTGAATGATTCATACGAAACAATTTGATTTGTTTTTTAAGAGCGTTTATACCCTACGGCATTTCATACAAACTTTTAAGTCGTTATTTTTCGAAATGACTGAACAGATTTTAATGAAACTTCCTACACATAAGCAGTATACATAGGTCCAAAAAGTTACTAGAAAACATTTTCGAAAAATAATGTTACAGCTAAATTAGACCGATTTTTAATTATCTTTCGAAACAGAAATTTCCAATTATCTTCATTTTTAAAAGACATCTCGAAAATGTTTTTCGTAACTTTTTAGACCTATGTATACTGCTTGTGTGTAGGAAGTTTCATTAAAATCTGTTCAGTCATTTCGGAAAATAACGACTTGAAAGTTTGTTTGAAATGCCGTAGGGTCTATACGCTCTTAATGTTCGCCCTTTCTCTGAAATATTCCTGTTTTCTATGACAATACATTTTCAAGAATGCTGGACGTTTTGCAAGATTGGTATTGCGTCGTCTGATATTTTTTTGATCATCATCTGTTTAGCCTTATCCCAAATATTAGGCTCGGCCATCTGACCGGATGCAGCTGAATACCAGCATTTTACGTGGAGCGAATGCCTAACTTACCTCCACAACCCAGTTAGTACTGGGTAATACTACTCTTCGGTAAGACTGGTTTTCAGACGTTCGGGCCACTGACTACCTGTAACGACTGACAAAAATCTACAAATGTCAGCCGGGACCAACGGTTTAACGTGCTTTCAAAGGCACGGAGCTAACTCGGTATGTAATAATGTGGTGAGCTCCTCTTTTTATCAAACTACAATAATGATGTATCGAAAGACTTTATTATGTATGATGTATATATAAAGACGTATACAGCAAAGATTTCTGTTTTATATTCAGCCACAAAGGATTTTAAGACGGCTAGCATTTCATCTTAAAGTCGGCGCTTTGTAACGTCTGTAAATATGACTGGCACTGCACACTGCAGAAGCGGGCTGTCAACCTTATTACATTCAAACGAGAATTAATTTAAATACTATGTATTTTGGATTGTAGATTTACACAAAATCTTTTAGTGTGGAACGTTATTGAGGTAAACGGTCATATTCCCAGAAAGATCTTGGTATAACGATGAATCTGTATGGTGTCGGACGGCTCTGTATGGTGTCGGACGTAAAGAATAGCACCATCCCATATCTTCCAGTGGGTGTCGTAAGAGGCGACTAAGAGACTTGCCAGAGAATGGGCAGCAGCGTTATCTGTGCTTTTGTAACAACCGCACTGCGATCGCTAACCCGCCTTGCCAAGCGTGGCAATTATGGCAAAACCCCCCCAAAATGTCAATGTGGCGACACTTTCGGAGGCCTATGTCTAGCAGTGGACGTCTTTTGGGCTGAAATGACGAATGATCATGATGAACGATGAATGAAGTAGGTTCCTGTAAGCTTGTAAGCTACTCGACCGCTACCCATTCAAATAAACCTAAGCTATTGAAGAAAAAAACGAACGAAACGAATGCCACTGGTTTGCTAGTTATTAAGTTTAACTGGATTTACAGATACACTATACATACAGTAGGTAACGTCAGGAAAATTACTTTACCTACACAATTGACTGCCAACTGAATTTGCCCAACAACTGTCATTCTATGACACTCATTTCACACAACTGTCATTCTTTGACAGTTCGTTGTGTGAAATGGCTTTAACTCACCAAACTGACGTAGTGCTTGTAGTGTCGCAAGACATTTCCCGCTTCCCACGCACTTAAGTACTTACAAAACAAATGCCTTCTATTTTGTTCAAGTGCCACAGTGTGTGTTCCCGGAGATTTATCACGAACATTTCATATTATAATAGTTGGTGCCACTGGGTTGCTTCCCAACAAAAGTCTATTAGCAAAGTTAGAAACTCTGTCCTAGGACCTATCTCGACGCCTCGCAATATATCTACAATATTAGTTGCTTATCTGAGCGGGAAACTTAAAGTAGTTACTTTACTTGCTAGAAAGTGAAAACTGTAGCTGTACCTACCTTTATTTGTCAAACGACGGTGAATGTAATTTTTTAACTGACTTCTAAAAAAAACGGCTAATTGCGTGTCGGGCTCGCGCACGAAGGGTTGTTTACAATTATTTTAAAAAACGAGCAAAAAAATCACTTTTTGTATGAATGAGGCTCCCATACGAAAAAGTATTTTTTTTGCTCGTCGTCGCCCTTTATTATTTATTTTATTCTGTTTTTAGTATTTTTTGTTATAGTGGCAACACAAATACATAATCTGTAAAAATTTCAACTGGCTAACTATCACGGTTCATGAGATACAGCCTGGTGACAAACGGACGGGTCCATCCGTCCGGACGGACAGCGAAGTCTTAGTAATAGTATTAGGTCCCGTTTGACCCTTTGGGTACGGAACTCTAAAAAGGAGGTGGGTATGTCGAATACACAGCGAGCGTCTTTTGTTTTTGGGAAGAATGAAGAGTCAGAGAAGGAACAGAGAGATTTTAATTGGAATTTCAACAGTAAAAAAGTCAGACAAGGAATTCCCACTCCAGAACAGAAAATAGAAACCCTTTAAAACGCTTCATTATAATCTGAAGAGATGAAGTGGTTCCCAAAAGAGTAAAGCTGACTAGACCTTCTAAAAATCTAAACAATAACATCTATCAAAGAATACAATAATATCAAGCGTTACGACCCATATGAATTTTATTATTCCCCAAATATATCACGAGTTAAATATCCGAGTGGATGTCACAATTCATATTATAATAATAACGGGGAAAACCGCGCAATGATCATAAATTCAAAACGTGTGTTTCATGCTCCGATGACAACAGATTGCTCGACACAACATTCTGCCAGAGCAATACAATAATTCGGTTATGTATCATAAGTAAGTAACCTACATACGTACACATAGGTTTTAAATTGCGTTGGCTGCTTTTTTTGTTTTTAGGTACAAGATAATGGCGTCTTGATAGGGTACGATTTAGCCAGGCTACAGGTATAGGTGTCTGTACTCGTACTTTACCAGATGGAACATGACGAACTGAAAGAAAGTAAGAAAAGAAACCGGCCAAGTGCGATTCGGACTAGCGCACGAAGGGTTCCGTATTATTATTTATAAAAACCGGCCAAGTGCGAATAGGACCCGCGTGCGAAGGGTTCTGAACCATTATTTATAAAAATCACCTTTTTTGTGTGGAAGCCCCCTTAAATATTAATTTTATTCTGTTTTAAGTATTTGTTGTTAAAGCGGCAACAGAAATATACAATCTGTAGAATTTTCAACTCGCTAACAATCACGGTTCATGAGATACAGCCAGGTCACAGACGGACGGACGGACAGCGAAGTCTCAGTAATAGGGTCCCGTTTGATCCTTTGGGTACGGAACCCTAAAAACGAGCAAAAAATCACTTTTTTGTATGTGAGCTCCTTTAAATATTTATTTTATTCTGTTTTTAGTATTTGTTGTTATAGCGGCAACAAAAATACATAAATATATAGAAGTATTATACTTAGTAGAAATTTCAACTGGCTACTATCATGGTTCATGAGATACAGCCTGGTGACAGACGGACGGACGGACAGCGAAGTCTCAGTAATAGGATCCCGTTTCACCCTTTGGGTGCAGAACACTAAAAAGCATTTATTAGTCTCACACAGGAAAAACAATATGGTTAAATTAACAATTAAACAATTTTTTTTTAAAGTACACAAGATAAAAAATAAGACACATTATGAGCGTTTATACCCTACGGCATTTCATACAAACTTTCAAGTCGTTATTTTCCGAAATGACTGAACAGATTTTAATGAAACTTCCTACGCGTAAGCAGTATTAGATAGGTCTAAAAAGTTACTAAAAAACATTTTCGAAAAATAATGTTACAGCTAAATTAGACCGATTTTTAATTATCTATAGAAACAGAAATTTCCAATTATCTTCACTTTTAAAAGACATTTCGAAAATGTTTTTAAGTAACTTTTTAGACCTATGTATACTGCTTATGCGTAGGATGTTTCATTAAAATCTGTTCAGACTTTTCGGAAAATAACGACTTGAAAGTTTGTATGAAATGCCGTAGGGTATAAACGCTCTTAAACTAAATTGATCCTGTGCGAGATAAAAGGGGCCCTGTGATAGAACTCCTGCGACCTGGCCAAAGGGTACTTGAAAAACACCGTGTGGTGTTAGTCAGTAAGAGTCTGACGGACCCCTTTGTGCCTCAGGGCGAAGGACAGGCATAGAGAGATAGTTGATGAAGAGGGTTTCACAATAGTGGAGAAGAAGAAGAAGAAGCACAATTCCCGCAACCAATGCGGCACCACACCTTGTGGACCCAACATGCTGCTTCGTCCTGCTGTGCCTACGACGCAGCTGTGTGTTTCGCGTCTACATTACTTCATGAAGATTGAGGATGTGGTGGCATATTTGAGAGTTAAGACCGACTGGACTCTGAGGGTTGAGGCGTTGGAGTCGCTCCACAACATCAATTTTAAATCGTTCGTGGAACGAGATCCGACCCAACATTTGCAGACTTTTTTAAAAGAGGACTTCTGGCCGAAAGGTGTCGTATATTGACGTTTCCGAGGACGGTTACGCGACACAACGCAGAGTCAATGAGAGTCAATGTTACGTGTTTAGTTATAGTTTATAAGGTATAATATGCATTCGTTTATTTTTGTGTAGCATTATTTTTTTTATTTTATCTATGGGCCTCAGTTGCCTGATAATAAAATGTTTATTATTATAAGGAACAAACTCAAAAAAGAAGGTTACTTTAAGTTTGGATATAATGTGATAATTAATAAGCAGCTAGTCAGTTAGGTTCCATTTATAAAGAAGAATGTTAAGCCCCGTTATTTAATGAAACAGTACAGACAAAAAGATGGTACCTAGTCGACACCATTAAGGCATTTAGACAAAGCTAACTACGGAGTAGGGAAAATCTTTTCAACTGAGATTTTCTGAGAAAAATTCTGGCAGACTCATAACCGTTAGCTTCCAAATGAAGTGGCTAATTCCTGAGACTGTTTGAGACTGTTAAAGCGTTGAAACTAGGTCCGTCTCTGAAAGACAGACGCGAAGAAATGTAAAATTCTTTGGCAAGGTCGCAAAATGGGAGAAAAGATGCAATGCAATGCAAAAGTTGAAATTGTGTTGGCCCCAGTCCCTTCATTACAGTTTGGCTAACTTATTTTACTTTTTCTAATGTGTTTGTATTATGTTTCAAGTTTGAGGAGGTCTGGAGGGTTCTGACATCATTTCAATGTCTCAATCTTTGCGTAGATATAAACTTTTAGGTTTTGTTGAGTGTTTCGCCTAGATAGGTAGATTAAGTTATATATTGTTTTGGTCTACTTAACGATTTTGTGGCGATACAAATACTGATATTTATTCCCAAAAAAACAAAACACTATCCAACGAATAAATACGCATTAAGTACATTATCATCATCATCATTATCATCAGCCTATAATGTACCCACTTCTGGGACACATGCCTCCTCTCTATGAGATGGAGTGGGCTGTTATCCACCACGCGCGCCCAGTACGGGTTGGTAGACGTCACATGACTCACATGTCTTCTAATTTTTAGTTCTAGGACATGCAGGCTTCCTTACGATGTTTTCCTTAACCAACACACACAAAGTAATGCGTCTGCCTGGATTCGAACCCACGCCTTACTGCTCGTAAGTCGGGGCTGCCACCACTGGGCCACCGCTGCTCTTAACTTCATTTAGTACAATGATATTATACTATGGTAGGTTTAATTAAGTCCCTAATTTCTATCTTTTTTTTCGAATTTCAATGTTACACCTCTATTAAAAATTAAAACCATTCCATACAAAGAACCTTTCTTTCCACTAATTGGCCTTCGTTTCTCACCCTTAATTATCTCAAATATAAACACTCGAGGTCGCAAAAAGAAAAATATTTGTCCCAACCCATAACGAGTGACCTCATTAGTGGCTGACATACCCCAATTTCCTTTTTAAACGCAAATTAAAGAAGCCGTCAATAAATGACCATGTTATCATAAGTAGATATCAAACTAGCATACCTATTGAAAAAGGATTATTTAGTGAAACTAAAATAGATGATGGACTATTGGTATATAGTTAGGGGGTTAGGCAGGTCAGCATCTTAACTTAATTATTACTTGATTAATTTAGGAATTGAGACTATTAAAATTTCATTGATATTCCCAAAGGCATTCCTATTAGAGGGTAAGTAAAACTTTATCTACATTACTGTTGGTATGCTGAATCCAACTAATCTTTGATTTTAAACCCAGAATAAGGACAAAGTTCCACATTTGATATTGTGTTTAAGTACATTCAACCAAACGCTTCTTTTGTAAAAGAAATAGCACAAATACCACGCTTTAAAAATATTAAACACCCCTTCAATTTACGTCTCAATTTCTCACATACTACCCTCTCATACGATTAACTACGGGTTACTCATAATGGCTCGAATTCCAAACACGTTGTCCTGCGATGACGCGAGGATTCTTGGCGGGAACGAGACGGCTCGTAATCCAGCCGCCATTTTGAAAACGTTTGAATAAAAAACGGTCCCTTATTTCAGTAATGGGAATATAGTACCTACTGAAGTTTGTTGTGTCGTTTGAGGCTTTTGAATAATCATTTAGTGGAGTGCTAGGGTTTTTATGGTTTTTTAAATTATTTATGTGTGTCGTACTTATGGCTCACACATACCTACCTTACTGGCTTTGTTGGGGTATATCAACTTTTTATTCGCAGAGAAGTAGAAAGAAGGAACATCGTGTTTTTTATAACTATTTACATGCCCAGGTTCAGTTTCATGAAAGTCCGTAAGGCTTTTCTTGCCGTACGCAAAATACGCGCTTTAGACGTGGAGTTGCGGAAACCAGCCTGCTATAAAATACAAGGTTTTTCTTTATAAAATTTAGTTATTCTAAATTGAAAGATCGCAAAAACAGAAACGGTAAAAAGAGGTCTATGGGAAGTAAATCCTACTCTACATGCAAATTTATCTAGCCTTCGATGTTTGTGCAAAATTTTCACCCCGATCTCCCATCGGCTCGAATAGAACTCTCAATATAAACACAAAGTGTCCCAAAACAAAGTTACGCACAATTGTTAGGTACGTTTCGGTTCAAAGATCAGAACCGAGTAAAGCTTTTGCTAAACCAAAACAATACCGTAGTTTGACCAGAAATCGATGAAGGACCCTACTCAGTCGACGAAACTGTTTTGTAGTGTCAAACGCAACAAATGAAAACGAACGAACGAAGAAACGTTGAGTTCTTTGAGAAGTAAGTACAATAATCAACTCTATACAAGGTTTTGTTTTGCATCCTCGTCAAAATTCAGGATGTTGTCACAAAAGACATAAATAATCAATATAAATTACGGTACCTAGTAAATTATTAAAAAACACTGCGTTTTTTTGTTGTTTAAATTTGTCAATATTCTGAAATAACCCCCTTAACGTGGTTTAGGGGTTATGAAATTATCGAAAAAACGTTTGAGGTTTTTTGTTTGTGTGTAAGCGACGTTATAAGGCGGGAATCAGACGGCCCGTGTTTAAAACACCAGTGGTTCATAGTTACCGATTTCAGTAAATAAATAAAAAAAAGAAAATTACCTACTCATTTTATTATTGATTCGGGTCGAGAATCATTAACATAGTTACCTCATAGAATTTGACGAGGTTGCAAAACAACACCTTGTATAATAAAAAATATACCTAAGTACCTACCTATTAAATTTTTGACATGGAAAAAGATTTAAAATTTTTGCCTAGCCGGGCCTGAGAATAAACTTCCTGCTTGAATTATACATTTCTTTGAATAGAAGTATTTTAATTAGTAATTTATGTCTAGACCAAGAGATCTTTACCAATCAACTACGTTTTTAAAATCCCAAACAAAATAAATCTGGATAACGAAAACAGATTGAGAACAAATGGCACGAGGAGTTTCACGCTTGACCAAATAGTAAGAAGCTTTACAATTTTATTGAATTAAGGAATTAACTGGCACGCACTATTTGGAACGATATAAAACTGTGCAGCACTGGGCACAAACCACAAGTGAGAAGCGACTGGATGTCGGACTACTCACTTCGTCATAAAACATTCAAATTTATATAACTTTTATAATAAAACCTTTATTTCCAATAAACCCATGAAACAATAGAAAATCAAGTATATTTTCCGCCATTTTGTTTAATAAACGCACACAAGATGGCGACGAACTACTCGGACAATATCGGACCCATGGCTTACCCGCTTAAAATGTTAGTATCGCTTTTCATTAATTTGCTCAGTTTTATTAACAAATTAATTTGGATAAGAGCCTCTTTTTTTCAAGTAAAATCTGAGTGCTTTCAATTACTTTAATTAATTATCGACTTCAGGCACTTAATTAATATTTTCGTGCTGGGTACTTCTTAAATTCTTAGTAAATTATTATGTCTATAAATAACTTATCTTGTTCGGTGGAGACAAGTTTTATTGCTTCTAAAGACGATTAATATCATAATTAGTCTCAAACATAAAAACCTTTTCAAATTGAACACCGAACGAAGTCATCATACTTGGTAACTAATTCCATTTTCGAACATAATCATTGAGTCAATTCTCATTTTTTTTGTCTATCAGGGTGTCCCAGGAGGTGGTTGAGCACATGCTAGGCTGGAATATCCCCGAGGAACATCAGGACATGGTACACGAGCACTGGAGGAACTTCCCTGCAGTCAGCAAGTACGCACACTACGTCCTCGCACTCATCTACACCATGCTGATGGTCACCTCGTTCCTAGGCAATGGCTGTGTCATCTGGATTTTTGGCACGTGAGTAAAGACTTCTCTTTAGTTTTTGAATCCCAAAAGTCTCTGGCCGGTTTCTTCTATCTACACTATGTATCTACACTTTAGCTGTTGTGTTAGGCTTTCCTAAACCATGCAAAAGTTAACCATAAAATTAAATAGAACAGCCTTATAAAGTCCAGGATTTGTTTCAAAGATTTGATGGATAGTCTTAATAACTTTGCCAGGCATTTGCAACTTTTCCATCTCATAATTCCACAGTGTTTTCGAACATGTGGCCCTTTTCCCATGGTTCACTTCGCTAAACGGTCACGGGCTCATTGGAAAGCGCACGGCCAGATTGTTCAACCGTGACCATGAATTGGCGCGTTTCCGATTTTACCCAGAGGGCCTAAGCCTGAGGAAAAACTCTCTTTTATCAAATAATGTTACGTAAAAACGGTCTTTGTGACGTTTAATCATTTCTTGTCGTCGCAAAGCATTGTTACTTAATATTTTTCGATAGAACATACCTGATTTGTCCTTTTATATCTGATACAAGCCAGACATGAATGAAATCAGACTCGTGAATACGAATGAAATCAGAAAATAACTCGAAACAGAATTTTATTGTTACCTAAAAGAATATTTTACCTAACAGTAAACTCTGAATATGACAAGCAGACTTACCTTTGTCAGATTTTGCCTAGCTCTAATAACTACGTATAGAAAAAATGCTCAGATCATTTTCGCGCTACATTTATTTTTAAATTTCGAAAACAGCGATGTCCTCTGAACGTCGACCGCCAAAAACCCTTTATCATTCGATTAAAAATGCAAAAGCGAATTCCAAATTAATATCGTGGAACAATTTGACGATCCGTTCGTGAAACTGACGTCTTCGACGATTTAATTAAGTTTCGAACGCATCAAGATTCAAGATGGCGGGCCCCGAACAAAATGGTGACAAGTTAGGGAATTAAGTTTAAGTTAGTGAAATGTAAACGTTTAACCTTAATTATGTACTTAAGGACGATTAATGTGTGGTCGTTAATTTGGTTTCCAGTGTGTTAATTTTACGAGGATTAATTGGTTAGCGTTTAGTGAGATTGATTGAGGCAATTGATAGGATACGGTGAAACAGATATATCGAATTTAACTGTTTTTAGTCGATTGACGTTACTGTTTTGAACTGAAAAGGGATGAAAGAAAGCCAGTAAAGTACTTTCGCGAAGCAGTTTTTGCAATTTCGGTCGGGAACTTTGTTCGATATGTAGATGTGTTGATGTGGCACTATTTGTCTTTCTACATAAGCTGTGCAGTGTAATGAATAATGGGTATCCTTCTTAATGTAATATGACTACTTGTCAACCTGACAACAATTCCAGACCTCTTCTTGCATATAATTTCACTGATTAATAAATCGTTTTTCAGTAAACTCAAAGCATTTATTTAAATTAAACCATTTATTGCTTTTGAATAGTCAAGGAATCGATTAGTTAGTTGAAAAGTTTTAACTAGTTCCACAACGTAGATCTCTATGGAGAAGAAAAGGCGATAAACTCCATAGACACTCTCTTTTACGATCCAGTAATCTCAAATATATTTCTTTCCCATAACATTAGTCAATAATCGCAAATCTAAAACAAGAATCACAAAAACAAAAGCCCTCAACAAAACATTTGACAAGATGTCTCCAAACAATGATGATTCTTTGGCGAACATGGAACTTGGGAAAATAGGGAATCACCCATTATAAACAGAGAAATCCCAGTGATAAAATCCGCCATTGCCATCGGCGGTTGCGATCTGGAGAGCGTGTCAGGAGCAAAACTTCTAAACCGCTCCGCTCTCCGTACCAGTTCGGAAAACGTTTGTGATGTTCGCCGACTAACGTTTTTTGTAGCGGGTTCGTACTCCATTGCGGAGAATGAGATTTTCAGCTTTATTTATACGGACTCAATGCCACAAGGCATTCTCTACCAGTCAAGCTTTGAGTTAAATACATTGATATTAAATACATTGTGATAGGGTACAAAATATCTACTAGTTTTCGAAAATTTATACTATAAATGCATTCTGTAGCTTTTTTGGCTGGTTTTTAGGGTTCCGTACCCAAAGGGTCAAACGGGACCCTATTACTGAGACTTCGCTGTCCGTCCGTCCGTCCGTCCGTCCGTCTGTCACCAGGCTGTATCTCATGAACCGTGATAGTTAGCCAGTTGAAATTTCTACAGATTATGTATTTCTGTTGACGCTATAACAACAAATAATAAAAACAGACAAATAAAGTACAAAAGAAGTTTTTTTTTTCGTTTTATAAATAATGGTACGGAACCCTTCGTGCGCGATTCCGACTCGCACTTGGCCAGTTTTTTGTGTAGCTTTATCTTTTTATTTAACTAGTTTACTTGCCTGTTCAATCGCCCCAGTTTAGTCGTGTGCTTGATAATTTAACTATGCAACGCAGTTTCTGAATCATGTAAATATTGCTCTTGTTTTCATATTAAACATAAAATCTGATAAAGTTGGTTCTACGTAGGCCCTTAATCCTGAAAAAGAAAAGCAGAATTACAGTTAGTAGACCGTCTCATTGACCGAGTGATTATTGGTGGCTGGCGCGAATGCCGAGTTCGTTATCCGGGTCGGGCAAAGTGTTATTGGGTTTCTCCATCAGGAATTTCTCAGCCAAGGAGTCTGGATTTGTGCCGGATCGATAGCAATAGGCTCACCCCCTATTACATGTGACTTAAAACATAACTGGCAAAATGAAGGTGTACTGTTACATGCTTACACCTCTGCCGTATCCTTCGGGGTTTACAGGCGTGATGTTATGGATTACAGTTTTTCCATTTTTGTTTTTTCACGATACGATGTATTTAAATTTATTGAGAGTCTAGAAACTACTCTTCTTCATCATCTGCCTAGCCTTTTCCCAAACTATCTTGAGGTCGGCCTCCAGTCTAACCATCAGATGCAGCTGACTACCAGTATTTTACATGAAGCGATTGCCTATCTGACCTCCACAACCCAGTAACCGGGAAATACGATACCCCTTAGGAAGACTGGATGTCAGACTTTTAGCTTCTAACTACTCGTAACGACTGTCAAAGATCTACAAATGACAGCTGGGACCAACGGCTTAACGTGCCTTTCCGAAGCTCGGAAGAAACTACTCTTCTTAACACATCCAATTCGTTCTGGTATCGCAATCCCTAGCTACCCTTCGCGTAGCTTCCACTACAGCCTACCCCATATTTATCTCGGTCGTTTTACTGCTATCTGTGTCACTGGGCGCTGCCGCACTGTTGCGGAGATTTTAGGCCGTTACGATGTTTTTATTTTTATGTTTTGCAAATGCTTATTCGTTGGATCTACTTACTTCGGCTTCGAAAGAGAAATCGTTTTGTTGGCAATTGATTGGCTCTTTTGTTGACGTTTAATGTCATTTTGATTTGAATTTGGAATGATTTATGTGTAGACAGCGACTATTGATGGGTTTTTGTTATGCATATTTACGGTTTTTCCACAGTTTTTTTTTTCGGTCAGTTATTAATGAGCCAAAGAGGTTTGAATGGACCTGTATAACATTCTGAAAGCGGTAAAGAAACGGTGAAAGCACAGCAATTGCTACTTAGTAATGATTGGCCAAAATTTACTATCATCATTAAAAAGAAGAAGATCTAGTTCAAGATTAGGTTTAGGTTATCAAAAGCAACACATCATCATCATCTGCCTAGCCTTTTCCCAAACTATGTTGGGGTCGGCTTCCAGTCTAACCGGATGCAGCTGAGTACCTGTATTTTACATGAAGCGATTGCCTATCTGACCTCCACAACCCAGTAACTGGGTAAATACGCCCCCTTGGTAAGACTAGATGTCAGACTTTCGGCTTCTGACTACTCGTAACGACTGTCAAAGATCTACAAATGACAGCCGGGACCAACGGTTTAACGTGCTTTGCGAGGCACGGAGAAAACTTGGTATGTAATTATGGTCACCCATCCACGGACCAACGTTGGCAAGCACAGCTTAATCTTAAAGATCGACCCGTGGGGCTGTTATTATTTAGCCACGAGCTCCTCAAAAGCAACACATTTTTTAATAACATAACATCACGCTTGTAATCCCCGAAGGGTTAAACAGAGGTGTACCTAATAGTACACCCACATTTCGCCAGTTATGTTTAAGTTCCATGTAATAGGGGGCGAGCCTATTGCTATTAACCGAGCACAAATGTAGACTCCGCAGCTGCTACTGAGAAAGTCTTTACGGAAGAACCCAACCACAATTTGCCTGACCCGGGAATGACCCTCCTGCTCAGTAGCCGCAATTGGTATATAAGTCCCATGTAAACAATAAAAGTCCACGTGTATTTAAGTCACTAGCTATCCCGCGCAACTTCGTCTGCGTCACATTTTCCCCGTTTTCGAAACATTTTTCATTGCTGCTCCGCTCCTATTGGTCGTAGCGTGGTGATATATCTATAGCCTTCCTCGATAAATGGGCTCTCTAACACTGAAACAATTTTTCAAATCGGACCAGTAGTTCTTGAGATTATCGCGTTCAAGCAAAGAAACAAACAAACTCTTCAGCTTTATTCATCATCATCATCATTATTTCAGCCCAAAAGACGTCCACTGCTGGACATAGGCCTCCCCAAGTGTCGCCACATTGACATTTTCGAGGGTTTTGCCATAATCGCCACGCTTGGCAGGCGGGTCGGCGATCGCAGTACGGTTGTTACAAAAGCACAGAGAACGCTGCTGCCCATTCTCTGGCAAATCCCTTAGTCGCCTCTTACGACACCCACGGGAAGATATGGGATGGTGCTATTCCTTACGTCCGACACCATACAGAGCTTCATTAGCTTCACCATCATTATTCACATTATCTTCATCATTCATTATCATTCAGCTTTATTATTTGCTGATTATTGGCTGATGTTAAACTAGATAGGTGCCTACTCTGTCTAAACCAATTTAAATTTGTTTGTTCACGAGCGTCGCGTCGATTTATCGTTTGCTAATAAGTAACTAAGTAATCAAGAAATTTGGTGAAACACAAACACATTTGACAAGATTAATCTTCGTGTTGTGTGGTGTAAATTAATTATTCTAGTTTGAAATTAATAATCTGTTTTTATTGTTTATATTGTTTTTCACTTTTAATATCTTAATTAAGTGTTGTTGTTTTATTTTTCTTTAGCCTATATTGTCCCACTGCTGGGCAAAGGCCTCCCTCATGGTCTTCCATTCTTCTGTCCGTGCTGATTATTAACAGACTTAATTCTCCAACATTACTTGTTTGTTTTTATCAATTTTATTTCAATTTCTAAAATATCTAAACTTCCGCAGTTATCTGTCATCGCACCAAAAATACTAGAAGAAATCATAACTTCCCACAATAAACAAAAAAACTTCTTAGTACCAAACATGCTTTGGAATAAATCCTTTATTCTGCCATGACATCCTTACAAAAAAAAAACAGGTCAAATCCTAGTCTATGACGTTTAATAAAAAGAACTCCTTACTCTATGACAAAACTCGGTAAAGCCTTCTAGCATACATTCTTTGCATCAAGTTGTGTCTCATTAGGAGGACTCATTAAGGGAACTTCCTGAGCTCACATCCTTAAGGCTAGCGTAATCAAGCCGGTTACGACCCTTTTAGTATTTGTCCCGGACGACGCTTTTTGTCCCTTACACTGTGACGCACTTTCTGCTTCGTTTATTTTTGGTTGTATACTTCAAAGGGTTATGTTCCTTTTCGTGTAGGAAAGGAACAGTGATCACTACCCTTGCATATTGCATTTTGGGTGAAAACTTATGCCACGCCACCACGCCATCTATAATTTATTGATGTCCCATCAAATTTTATCTGCACATATGCTGGCCTACCATGACGTCTTAAAGCAGTTCTGTTTTACTCTTATTCCGATACCTTATAAATGGGGTCCTAGTCCTGTTTTATTTACCTATCCCAAATTTAGGAGGCCTATATTTGCTTAATCAAAACTAATACTTATCCAAATTTCCCTTCGAGAAAATGCCTAGAGAGGACGCCATGATGGAAAGGACATCGTGGCACAAAAGTTTTACCATGGATTATGGTGAATTCATCACAATTTCAATCTTATTCCATTGTGGGAAAGAGACGGAGCTATACAGGATGTCTAGCGCCATCTCTTTCCCACACTGGAAAAGGAGTAAAACAATGTTTTAAGACGTCATGGTAGGCCAGCTGAACATAACATCACGCCTGCAATCCCCGATGGTTAGGCAGAGGTATACGTAATAGTACTCCCACATTTCGCCAGTTACGTTAAAGTCCTATGTAATAGGAGGCGAGCCATCAACTGGGCACAAATCCAGACTCCGTTGCTGCTAATGAGGAAAGCCCTAATAAAACTTTGCTCGACCTGAAAAAAAAACCCAGGACCCTAGTTGTGGATGGGTGGTGTGATGTTGGTGGTTTTTTATGGTATATTTCAGTACTTTCACAAGTTATTATGCCTTGTGTCTTGGACTGTAGCTTTGCGTTTGGTTCTTTCAAAAGTGCCTGTAATGGTCTAATTGAAATAAATTCTTTAAGTTTGAGTTCTAAATGGAGGTAGTTTCGTATTTTTAAATCTGACTATTGAAACCCAAAAGCCACCCCTGACTGACCACACTGTGCTCTTCGCACTTATGGAGACCCAATTTTCTCTAACTGGATAGACTGTGCAAACGCTGAATCCCAACCATTGCCAAAACCACAGACTGGACGACCCCATCGCTTCGATCTGACGTGCTCATAGTACATTAAGGACACCACAAGGTTATCTGTCTCTATCGAACTACAATCCACTTAAGTTATTAAAACTCTAGCAACTTAAAGTTGCTGATGATTACATTGAACGAAAGATATAACTACGGAAGAATCGACATAATGACGGATAGACAGTGAAATTGTGTCATTTTGTCGATTCTTCCTTAGACAAAACTCGTTTCTACAGTGGTCATGCTACGCGTGCGTAGTTGACTACATAACTTTGACATTTTGTGCGTGTGCTCTAATGAGCACACGCACAAAATGTCAAAATTATGTAACAAGAAGTTTCAAATGTTTAGACATAACTAATGTTATGTCTAAACATTTGAAACTTCTTGTGTTTAAATAAATAATTCGATTCTACTAGGTACACACGGCGACACATCAAGCTATACATTTCCAGTATGACATGGCCTCATCATCATCATCATCATTTCAGCCCAAAAGACGTCCACTGCTGGACATAGGCCTCCGCCAAGTGTCGCCACATTGACATTTTGGGGGTTGCCATAATCGCCACGCTTGGCAGGCGGGTTGGCGATCGCAGTACGGTTCTTAAAAAAGCACAGAGAACGCTGCTGCCCATTCTCTGACAAGTCCCTTAGTCGCCTCTTACGACACCCACGGGAAGATATGGGATGGTGCCATTCTTTACGTCCATACAGAGTAACACGGCCTCGCTTTGTATAAATTTCCCGTACAATGAGAGATCCACATAAACTGGTTTTGTATAACTTGATTGGTTGTCGTGCGTAAATCGTTCTTAAATGACTTCTAAAGAGTTTATTCCATGCGTAAAGCATTCCATGACGTTCATTTTCTCACCTGCATGGTACATACTAAACTTCTTTGCTTCCAATACATTTTCTGCATTGATTGTGTCTTCCGCAACTGCGCATATAAATTCACATCCAGCCGTTATCTTGTTTTACTTACGAGCATATTACTTGAACTTCTCTATCGCTGTTGCTGTTAAATGTCTTCGATTTTGTTCGAAATACGCTAGGAAAGGAATACATTTTAATGGAGATAATAATGCATTGTATACAAACTGTGTTATAACACTAGTGAGTCTTTGGAACGTAAGATCTGTGATATTACTACACGAGAAGCTGTCTCTGCTTTAAAACTTTCAGTGCCGCATGTTTATCGCAATTAATATGTATCATAGAGATTTAAATTGCAGAAATAAAATGAAGTAGAGGTGGCAATTTATCAAATCAAATCAAATCAAAATCATGTAATTCTATTAGGCCAGTTACAGGCACTTTTGAATAGTCGAACAACAATAAAAATGAAGTTACAGTCCCAGTCACAAGACATAATAACTGTGAAAGTACTGTAGTTGCCCATTCCAAAACGTAGATCTCTATGGAGAAGAATAGGCAAGAAATGTTTTAGGTGTTATATGCACCACAAATCCATTTTACACTAGCTTACAGTGATTTCTTGAGATGTTGTAAATCCTAATGATTTTAGACACATCATCTCCTACAGAAATGAAAATACGTAGCGTATTTCTCGTTTCCAAACTCTCGAAATTCCACTCAACGAAATACGCAACACATAAAATCTAAGTAGCAACATGTGACGTATTTCCCCAAATAGGAAATCTCTCAAAGAAGAATTCTTCTTTCGTTTAAACCCTTAAGGAAAAAGGGGCGTTTAGATACAAAATTCCTCGCGTAACTTTATATCAATCGACTAATTGAAACCGGACACAGTTGGAATCAGGGAAACAATCTAGTTAATCGGTTGTAATTAACGTAATTCACGCTGGATTTGTACGTTGGCTGACTATTATGTAGTCCGCGTAGATTGCGTATTGTCGCAGCGGACTATGGCGGTCTAATATGCCTGTTTATAGGTCAATCGGTATTGTGATGTTAGTAGCCTTGGTTGATGGACTTTTCGGAAATTGGGAATGAGACCACAATATGATACTGGACTTCTTTGCAGCAAAATTGCGTAGAACAGTACGTATTCATGTAGAAAGTTTCTTTAAAAAAAAACAATATTGATCGAAGATAGCATGCTTCAGATTATGTGTAAACCAACTTCTTTGTTTCTGTAGTTCTCAGAAATCATCTATAGTAAAGTAAATCTATACATACAAATAATTAAAATTGAAGTGTCTCTCTGTAATATTAAAAGAACCGCTTTTTACTACATGCATATGAATGTATATTCGGTACATATCCCAAAATATATTATTTTACAATTTTTGTCTGTGGTCTGTTTGTTCCGGCTAATCTCTGGAACGGCTGAACAGGTTTTGACAGGACTTTCACTGGCAGATGTAGCGGATGTAGGCTACTTCTATTTTAGAAAAAATCTAAAATTATTGTAAAAAAAAAAACTACATAACTTTTTTGTTAAATTCCACACGGACGAAGTCGCGGGCAGAGCTAGTTTTATTTTTAAGCTTACAGAAATAAAGAAGTTTGTTTGTGAGGTTTCTCTAAAGAACTATTTCAAGAGCAAACTCACTAGGTAGTTCTTATCGTGGATTCAAACTTCAATACTATTTTAATTTTATCCCTGGCTCGTGTTTTATCACTATCAACTCTACCATCACAATTCCAAAGTATTAAAGACTTACCGTTGTTATTTATAGAACAACTTCTTGAAAGAACTTTTTTTCGGGCAAAGTACTACCAAACCACCTCGAATTTGACATCTTGACTGCCTCGTAGATTTTGTGGTCGCAATTGCGTCTGCTGAGCATGAAGGTTCTGAGGGTCTGATGGTCATTCCCGGGTCAGGCAAATTGTTATTGGGTTCTTCAATTAGGAGTTTCTCAGTAGCAGCCACGGAGTCTGGATTTGTGCCCGGTTGGTGGCTATGCGTTCGACCCCTTTTACATGGGACTTAAAAAATAACTGGCGAAATGTGGGTGTACTATTAGATACACCTCTGCCTAACCCTTCGGGGATTACAGGCGTGATGATATGATCATGATGATATGCTTCTTCTTCTTCCTCGTTTCCTCATGACGGAGGGTCGTGACCACAATATGTGGTCGTCGCTTTCTTCACCAACGCTCACCATGCTGGACGGTTTTCGGCCATGCGGACAGATGCCTGAAAATTCCCTTTGCAGACTTCCTTCACCGCATCTGTCCATCGGGTTGGTGATCTTCTACGGCCCTTTTTTCCTTCCACGTTACCAACCACAATAAGTTTCTCTCTAGATTATTTACTACCAAACTATTATTTGTGTTGATATTTTTTGTTCCTCCCACAGCTCAAAATCTCTCCGCAGTCCGAGCAACATGTTCGTCATCAACCTGGCACTGTTTGACCTGACGATGATGATAGAAATGCCTCTCCTCATCATGAACTCGTTTTATCAGCGCATGGTAGGATTCCAGCTAGGATGCGACATATATGCTGTGCTGGGTTCCCTGTCTGGGATTGGAGGAGCCATCACCAATGCTGTTATCGCGTTTGATAGATACAAGTAAGTACCTTTAATTTACTTAAGTGTCAATTTATCGAGGAAAAGAGATGGAGCTATACAGAACGTGTAGCCATCTTTTTCCCAAACTGAAGTGAGATTTAAAAATACTGCTAAAAGAGGTCATGATAGGCCCCACCAGTAGTGGATATCTTTTGGGGTTTTGTGATAGTTCTTTTCAGAAGGACTACCTGTATGTTTTCAATAAACAAACTTAAAGTAATAATAAAAAATCTACATACAGAAAAGGAGAAAAAAAAAGAATCGGTCACATCGCTTTCATCAGGAACACTATTGGATGCTTTACCAACCAAGGTTGACAAACGATGGAGGGCAAAGCATATTCTTTGACCAAAAAATAGACCAGCCCTCTGGTCACAACAAGAGTCGACCAACCGCTTGGCATTGTCCCGAAAGACTAGATGGGCACTCGGACCCCATGGTCATGATAAAAACATTCTCAATTGGACTCGAAAATTATATCAATAAGAGACCAATTTTACCTGTCAAAGTGAGAAACCCAGAAATTGTTATTGGCCAGTTATTAATGACTGAGTAATATTTTTTTATTAGATGATTGTTTACACCTAACATTGTCTACGTATTTGGGTGATTATCACGTTTCAAAACAATATCAGTTTTATTATGCTAGCTCTGGTTTTCCAAACAAGTAAATAAACCCGGATGAGTAATAATATTTTCATAGATATTTTTAGACGATACTATACAAGAGGGTCTGATTTTTAAAAGTCATAAAGACTTCGACTTCCGCAAAGGGACTAACTTCGATATTGTTTTTAAAGTTCTTGAACGAGTCTGGAGTTTTTATTACAGCTTGAACAACACGATGCTAAGTTTGAGTTTTATCGCTTGTAGCTCATCTTTTCGGACTAACATTGGAGAAAATGGCAAACTTGATGACTCGTTGATCTAACGGACGCAAGCACGGGGTTGAACCCTTTTTTTTTTTTTGAAGATCGGGAATTCCTCGATTGATGTCTTCCGTCCTGGGGTCTGTCAGACACGTACTGACTAAAACCACAACGGTGTTCCCTCGCACAGTTACATCGGGGGTCAGCGGGATCTAATGGGACTTCCGCTGCCCCGGACTAGTGCCAGCCCGCTTAACCTGTGCGGGCCTCGTCCCTGGGGGGAGTGAGCTGTACTCCCCCCGTTATGTATATGAGAGGCGCCCGGGGCACACAACGCGCTGCCGTCTCGGATCCAGTTTGATGGGGGGCGACGGATGTCCCCAAATCCGTCGCTCTGGACCTGTTTAGGGGGGCCGGAAGAGGGCGTTGTCCGCAGCTTCCTTCTGCGACATGACGGTTTCGCAGAAAGACACCACCGTGTCTCAGGACACTGTGCTGCCGACCATCGCCCGAAAAACGGTCGGCAGCGACAGGTCTCCTCCTACCTATGTAACGAGGGCACGGGTCGTCCCACGCAGCACATTCAGCCAGACGGGTTTGAACTCTAGAACAAGCTAAATTGGATATTGTGTTAAGCTGTAATGGTTCATAACTAAACTTACTCTATCACTTATGCGATATGTTTCGAGATTTGTCCGCTCCTAATTATTGTTAATTTACCATCCATCCGCATTTTCGAGTCATCCAGTGATTATGGCGCTTGCAACAGCGTCGAAATATCGAGAGCTCTCAATAAATAATAATCACGGAAGATATATACGTTAATTGAGAATGTAAGTTAAATTGTATTAGGTTTTCAGGCGTGATGAGAAGATACGAACAGCGCAAGCGACACGAGCGTACGTCACTTGTTTCTTTCGCGTGCGTCACTTGTAGCAAACTCCATGGCTTTCGTCACTGTGACCTATACGTTAAAGTTTTAAATAACCTCCTCGATATTTTCAAGTGTTCTAACATAATATACGGTTTCCTTTTAGGACGATCTCCTGCCCGCTTGATG
The DNA here is from genome assembly GCA_949152445.1 of Cerastis rubricosa. Classification (NCBI taxonomy): domain Eukaryota; kingdom Metazoa; phylum Arthropoda; class Insecta; order Lepidoptera; family Noctuidae; genus Cerastis; species Cerastis rubricosa. Next base: position 5,281,793 of record OX424542.1, on the reverse strand, counting down.
GAAGGATAAACAGAGTGCAAGCGTTCATACTCATAGCCTTTACCTGGTTCTGGGCTCTGCCTTTCACCATCCTGCCTGCTCTGAAGATCTGGGGACGATTTGTACCCGGTAAGTACGACCGCACCGGGCCCACATTGTGAATTACGAGCCACTCTCTTACCGAGAGGAGACTGTCTCCTCCGCAGTGGGATAGTTATAGACTGCTTATGTGTAGTCATATGGCATTTTTGTAGATTTGTAACATAGAACACAAAATATGGGTTATGAAAATATTCAACCATTTAAATCTGTGCATGTACGTGGAATCGTAATTGTAGACGAAGATACCAAAATGAGATCGAGTTCACGGAAAATCTACCTCCATAAATGATTTACTAACAGGATAGAACTAGGACTATCAAATCAGAATCAAAATATTTTATTCCACATAGTCCTTCATGGGCACTTAAAGCGACGGCAAAAGGTCCACGGTTCGGGTCGGTTGTTTCCTATGGAGAAAAAACCCCAAGGAACTCTATAAACACACTCCACCAACGCAATCAATAGACATTCTCAACAACTACCCTTAATGAATATCTCCTAAACATTCAATTAAAAAGAAATATCACCATCGGAACCCATTCATTAAGGAGTCGCGAATAAATTAGACATTAATAAATAAGACATAATGGAGCTCGCAAATATTAAAACGTTCATTTGAGATGCCGAAACGGACTCTTCATATTAGAAAAGACGACTCTGGGTTTTAATATTTTAATATTTGTTTAAATAAAGGTATTTTAGGAAGTTTTAGTTACAGTCGATGTAAAATTATAAAATTTGAAGTTTACTTATTGTTTGACAAATTTTAGGGGCTTCGTATTACCCAGTTCTCCTACTGGGTTCTGTTGGAGGTCAGATAGGCTGACGCTGTATGTAAAATACTGGTATTCAGCTGCATCTGGTTAGACTAAAAATCAAAATATTTTTATTTAACATAGGCCTACACGGACACTTATAAAACGTCGACAAAAGGTGCACGGTTCGGGTTGGTCGTTACCTATGGAGAAGAACCGGCAAGAAACTCCATGGTTACTCTTTTAAAATCATTTGGTTTTAGAATGTTTCTGTTACAGCGTTAGTACTTAAGTATGGGAGGACATCGTAGGCCCGACAATAAGTCGTTGCTTTCTACAAAACGTAGAACGAGATAAAAAGCTACCAAGGCTCTAGGAATCTATGAGGCCTACAATGTCCACACATTTACAAACAATCGGTAAATAAGAAAAAGAGTCTATACAAAAACAAAAAAGAACAAAATATCACGAAAAGACTAGATCAAACAAGTGACACAAATGTTTTCATCCGTGCTGTAACTATTATACTAGACTGGAAGCCGACCCCATATAACATTGGGAAAAGGTGGGCAGATGATGAGAGTTGCTACTTCGTTAAGTATAAAAAAGAGGCTATTCAAGTGGCCTTAGTTTTCATTTCTTTCATTCTGTCAATGCGTATGTTTATGTGTTTACTAACTCCTGACGCACCAAACACTCCTCATAAAAAATTGAAGTCGATTACTCATCGGATTACAATCGACCGTTTGCACCAAGACAATGGCGGTAATCTCCTGTTTTCGACGGATGCGTGCAATTTGTCGCACAATTGGTGCACTTAATCAGTCGGTTAACTGGGAATTATGTGTGTCGTTGGTGCGAAATGCATGTTTCGAATACAACAGTGTGTAATTGGATTTAGGACGCGTTGGATTTAGAAATTGGTAGCGGCATATCTATGGACAGTTGGACATGTTCACTGTTGTAGATTTATTGATATTGGTATCGAGTACCTACTGCCAGAAAAACATATATCAGGTTACATTAAACTTTACATGAATGAAGCCAGTGGATATGGTTGGTCACCTAGTGTTTGATTTTAGTGTATTTGTATTTATTTATTTAAAATTTGTATTTATATTTAACTTTGTATTTATTTATTTATGTATTTTTTTTATTACAGAGGGCTTCCTAACGACCTGTTCTTTTGACTACTTCACGGATGACCAAGATACGAAGGTCTTCGTGGCCGCCATCTTCATCTGGAGCTACGCCATCCCCATGACGCTCATCTGCTATTTCTATTCGCAGCTGTTTGGTGCTGTAAGTTTATCTTCCTCTTTCTAAACCTCATCTAGATGAACTGACGGCCTTTGAAAAGTGGCTCAGTCAGACTGGATGCGGAGAGTGGTGGACAGGGACTTGTAGACCGCTACTAATGTTGTAAAAAAATTAAGTGTGAAAAAATGCTATGACAAGCAGTTGACAGTTACACTCTAATTAGGAAAATAGGCACTGCATATGGGTGAAAGAGACAGGCTATAAGGAACAGCTGGCCTGCCATGACGTCTTAAAGCAGTATTGTTTTAATCTTATTCCAGAGTGGGAAAGAGATCGCGCTAGACATCCTGTATAGCTCCGTCTCTTTCCCACATTAGAATAAGATTAAAACAATACTGCTTTAAGACGTCATGGTAACCCTCCAGCACGCGTAGCATGACCGCCGTAGAAACGGGCTATGTCGATGGAAGAATCGACAAACTGACACATTGTCATTGTCTATCTGTCATTATGTCGATTCTTCCGTGGATAAAATTCGTTTCTACAAAAGATATACAATTGCGTTATTTTTAGGCTTAATTTATGATATTTCTTGGTAGAGAAGCTTGGGAGACGATTATTTTAGCAGTGGACTGCGACAGGCTAAGTCTATTGATTTACAAGGTCCTATACGTGTTTTGCCTGCCTCTTTCTTAGAAGACGTGGTGATAAAGCTGTTCTACTAGATGAGAGGTAACCTTTCTGTCTAGAGGGCTAAAAAGCCTCTTTGAGCATCTCGGAAAAATCAATCCCTTGTAAGCGAAGATTGTCGATAATGATGAAAAAAATAAATTAAATTTCGGTTCCTGAAACAAAAGTGAGATGCGAAGACGTGAAGTATGAATATATTATAGTATCTACCTGAGCTAAGAAAATACACAAAACAAAATGTGGCAAAACTCACCAGTTTTACTCCGTCAAGAGAAACAGATTGCGTCAAACTTTAAGCATATATTCACCTTATGTTAATTACGATCCCCGGTGTTCTTGAGTGAAAAGCACCGTAATTTTGGGCAGCTCATGTCAAAGATTTATATAGGGTGACTGCTAATTAGTGACCGATACTTAAACACGTGATTATTTATTTATTTATTTGTATGCTGTTCTACAAGAGCATATGGTGTTAAGCAGTGAAAGCTTAGTGGCGTGACCATCGGACTGCCAAGTCATAGGTCTAGAGTTCGAACCCAAGACACGCACCTCTGATTTTTCAGATTCATGTGCGTATTGTGTAATTATAAATTGCCTCGGTGAAGGAAAACATCGTGAGGAAACCAACATACCTGGTAGATATTTCTCAACGGCACGTAAAGCCAAGTCAGAGGTCCATGGACGGCATAAAAACTCTGATACCAAATTACGCACTAACCACATGGAAACGAAGTACGAGAGAGCGAGACAACACTATCCAAATGCAATTTTCAACGAAACAAACACGTGATCACTTTTGGCGCTAAGACTAGTCTAAAGATTTAAATCTTTGGTTTGTTTGGGTTTCAAGGTTATACCAAGACTAATTAGGCAAGTTTAGGAGCCAAGTGTTCCTAAGTGAGCCTAGCCAAGACCTAACAAACCTAGTTATTTCTCATTTGATGAAAGTGGACGTGCGTGTGAAATGATGCCTTATGATTAAGGTTTCCATTCGTCTGGATTTGTCAGCTTTTTGGGTCCTCGTCTGGACTTTTCTACAGGAGATTTTTTGGAATAAAAGCACTCTCTACTTATGGGAGGGTTTATTTCTCAAGACATTTTAAAGACAATAAAACTGTCTTTTTACACTTAACTTTTTTTCAGAAATTATATAATAAGTACCAGTTTTTTATAAAGAACAGAATTAGAAAAAAATGCACAACATTTCACAAAAGTTACATAACAAGTTTTTATGTTCTTTTGAATCAGTAATGTTTGTCACATTTCAAAGATGTGACTTAAATTATCTTTTGTGAAAAGAAACTTTTTCGATTGGGTTTGAAATAAAAAAAGTTAGGAGAGCTATTACTCAGAACCGTTGATAAATGGTTAATTCTTAATAAACAAGTTTTGTTCGAAAGTCACACAATAATCAAACAATTTTATAAACATGCAAAAAAATGACATCAAATTGTAACTTTTTTCTCGAAGTAAATAAAAGAATCCCCAATTCGTTTTCTACCATTACCTAAGTCTTTTAAATAAAACACTCATGAAAGATGGAGTCTGAAAGTTACGCTATTACCTACGTCCCTCATATTTCACTTAATTCCGTATTAAAAAATATATAAAATAGGATTTGTGGACTCATAAATAATGCCAAAGACATTTGCAGGTAATTAATGACCAGGATTGGTATTTCTGAAGAATATCTCATATTTTATTATCCTTTTATTTTTTTATGTGGCAACACTCCGCATTTAGAGGCATTACTGAAACATTTTAATACCCTTGACAACACTTTGCGGTCTATTTTAAATTAAAAGCCCTTCATTAATGACACGTTGTGTATATCGTTAAAACACAACAAAATATTCAGACACAATTATCGCAAGAATTTATTTATATAGTTATTTATTATTTGTCACATTTATCAGGTAACATCTTAATGGATTTTAATTGCAATTTTAATTATACAATATTATTAATATTCATAAATTAAAATAACCTTAAGTCAATAATCAAACAATAAACTAAAAAACGGCGTCAGAAAACTCCTCAACGCTATCAACTGCTTGCTCCCCAAGAAACTAGCTTCTATCATACACTAAATATCAACTAATAATGACTATAGAAGATTTGTAAACATAACTGTTTTATTTCTCAACTAAAATTAATCACTGAAAATTCTCAAACACAATCCAACCAAAATCTAACCCTAAAATGAATCACTCAAAAACTTGTAATAAATTTCGTCCGCGAACTAGATAGGCTCGTCGTTCGGCCGCAAAAGGCCGAAAGATCTTCCGACCTATTTAATTCAGCCTGACCCTAATACCGGCTGTGATTATAACCACAGATACATTTCGATTCAATTAACCTATTTATTTGAAGGGGTCATACTCGTTTTGTTCTAGGGTCTTATTAGCCGACCCCGGATTGAAGGAAAACAATATCAGTTCCCAGTCATTGTATTTTTAGGGAGCGAACAGACGGAACTAGAGAAACTTGGGCGATTATTTGTAAAAATGGATGTCGTTACTTAATATTTAGTAATAACCTATTTCATTTTAAAGTACGAGAGTTAAAAAACAATATTCAGCAGATAGTACCCTGATGCAGTAGGTACTATGGTTATACTGGAAAAGGACCCATTTTTTGAATAGCCTGGCTGATGGATGGCTAATAAAAAGTCTGAAAAAGCTGTTTCTTCTAAAAAAAAATAGATTGGGTAAATTGTTCTTACGGCTTTTCTGTTTGGTTGGATAAAATAAGAACACTTTTGACAAAATGATACCGCAATTCCAAAAAATAACCAAAGCAAGGCTGGGTGATCTCGTCACTTCTTCACTTCGGAATCGGCTTACTACGTACTCAAGCGTAATAGGATTTGCCTTGTGAGGTAATCTCCACCAAATAAACCAATGAATAACATCAAAATCCGATCACATTTTTGCTTTTTCAGGCGAAAAAATCTCGTTCAATTTGGTGAGTGCAGTTTATTTTAAATTATATCAAACATAATACATGATACCAATAAAAGCAAAAAGCGTATAAAACATACTCTAGACAAAATGAGTTTTGGTATTTTAAAACATTTGACATTTGGGGGCTACAAAACGAATGCATGCCAGCATAACTTACAAGCCACAACGCCAATTTATTAAGTTAATATAAGCTCTACAAGTAAACTAATTTGATACCTCAAATATTTCAACAAACATTTTCCCCCCTTCAAGAACCCTAAACAAATAATAACCTTTTGCCGCTGCCCCAAAAACCCTAACAATCAATTTTTCTTCAATAAAACTTGAACACAATAACAGAAAATAACATTCATTCGCCCGTAACCTCGACACGGCACTCGTAAACTACGCTCAGACAAAAAATGTCGAATCACTAAAGTTCCGACGAGGAGCGAAAATTGTTTGTTAAGTTCGTCACCTCGAATTGTTTCGGATAAACTTCGTCTCGCCGAAGTTTCCCATCACTAGAACAGTCGAAATTAAATTCGGATTCGAGTTCCATCGCGGTTTGAGTGCAAACACTTTGAATTAAATAGTATATCTGTCGGGGAATGTATTTTGACTAATAAATAAACTTCATAGATTTTCTGTTCTACCGTCTGGGCAAAGGATACTGCACGTAATTATTAATTCTACACAAACCCAAGTTTGAAGTTGTTCCTCAGCTTTATTAAATTAACGTGCAGCGGGAAATGGGTTAAGATGTTGATCAACGTTTTTTCAAGATTAGTTACCGGCAGCGCTCCTTGCGTTTCCCGATAAATAGCTATTAAGTGAACATAGTGCCTTTCATTAGCTATTTACTTTGAGATTCTTAATTAAACTGTTGGGTTTGAAATAGCTGTTACTGTTGTTTTAGTTAGCCAAACCTTACCTACAAGGCTTTTGAGAATGTGATAGACTGTTTTTTATTTTATCAAAACCATCGCTTTTCTTGAAAATCTACGGTTGTCAGACAGAGTAAAAGGATTACTTAACTTAATTTAGTATTAATGGCTTATGCTGTACTAAAAGCAATAAATAAATAAATGGAACTACCGATGTAGATCATCATTTAAAAGTAGATATGCTAAAATGATATTGTATAACTTTTCGTTTTGTTTTTGTCGGAGTCTGGTAAAAAGTAAAATGACACAAATGACATGAGACCGAAAATAATTTATTAAAAAGCATCACCAATTTAAAACAACAGTCAGCCACGTAATAATTAAGTCAATAGAAGTTGAACAAAAAACGAGCCATTCATGTTTCTCTTTTAGGGTTCCGTACCCAAAGGGTCAAACGGGACCCTATTACTGAGACTTCGCTGTCCGTCCGTCCGTCCGTCCGTCCGTCCGTCCGTCCGTCCATCCATCCGTCCGTCCGTCCGTCCGTCTGTCACCAGGCTGTATCTCATGAACCGTGATAGCTAGGCAGTTGAAATTTCTACAGATTATGTATTACTGTTGCTGCTATAACAACAAATACTAAAAACAGAATAAAATAAATATTTAAGGGGGCTCCCATACAAAAAAGTGATATTTTTGCTCGTTTTTATAGATATGATACGGAACCCTTCGTGCGCGAGTCCGACTCGCACTTGGCCGGCTTTTCAATTCAGATTCGTCGACGCTCGAAAAACGCGATTTAACAAGACTGATAATTAAAAGTCTGATTGCTCATTTTTTTTCCCGTTTCCCCTACAAGGAAAATTGGACAGAAACGCTTTCGTTCGACCAAAATTGAAAAATTCGGGTGTTGTTAAACCGTTTTTTATTTGCTTCCTATTATTAAATTGTATATTTTAGCTGTACTGGGTGATTCTCGTTAAATAACGCAAAATTAAAATCAAACTTATAAATTGTTAACGGGTTCTCAGAAATTTGAAACGAATGTTTTAATTTGCAAGCTGTTATGGTAGATAGATACGTTTAAAGACGTAGTTATCTAGAAACGGTCGCCAGTAAGGTACGGTATGGTCGGCCATTTTCGCCGAGTGAGTATAAGTATATTCTTCATACTTACTTCCGTGGATGGGTGACCATTATTTACATACTGAGTTTCCTCCGTGCCTTTGAAAACACGTTAAGCCGTTGATCCCGGCTGTCATTAGTAGATCTTTGACAGTCGTTCACAGTAGTCAGAAGCCAAAAGTCTGAAATCCAGTCTTACCAAGGGGTATCGTGGTAATACGATACCCCTTGGTAAGACTGGATGTCAGTTACATGGTTGTGGATGTCAGATAGGCAGTCGCTTCATTTAAAATACTGGTACTCAGCTGCATCTGGTTAGACTGGAAACCGACCCCAACACAGTTTGGGAAAAGGCTAGGCAGATGATTGTGAGGATACTTCATACGTCAAAGCATCTCGTAATGAAACAGGGACTTAGGTCGTATGTAAATAACGTAGTTATAAAGATCTCTAAACCATCACGAATTGCAGTAGACACAAATAAAACGACTTACTATCACAATCAGGATAAAAGTCCAAACTCTCCATCCCGCTTATTTAAAACGGAAAGTTATACAATAAATGAGAATTATTTCAGAACGATTCGATTCAAGAATTCTGTGAGTAAGAATTTAAGCGGAAAATTCGCAAGTTTTCCTTGAAAATGGAGAGAAGTATTATTTCTGTTTGAACCACTGCACAAATTCCCGTTCCGATCTGGATTAGAGATGGACGTATTTTTAAAACGCTTGACTCGACTAATTACATTCGTGTCGACAGCATTCGAATAATTCACCGATAATTTCTAAGAAAGATATAGTTTCTTATCCAGGTCATTAAGCAGGGACTTAGGTCCAACATAGGTGTGTTTCTGTAGGTCAAAGTATTACCTTCAGATATCTAGGCTACAAAGTATTATTTGTACAATTAGTGACTGTGAGTGAGGCCCAAACTAAACAGTCTGTGTCATCAACACCATGCTATCAATAACAATTTAACAATTAATGTTGATGATAACAGTGTTTGTTTATAATCGTATATTTAATTAATTAAGTACCAAGTACATGCAGTCAAATGCTTCGACAACTAGCAAAAGATCGACTTGAAAAAGCATACTACGTTTGGAATCATTCGACAAAGATTTCAGTCGTTTAATTAATCGGCGGACGCACCAATTGTTCATTCGAATAGAAATTCTTACTGCCGATTCGATTGTCGAAACATTTCGGAATCCCGCAAAGCTGATCTTGGCGGAATGGGAGAGGAATGTTATAAAAGAAAAGAAAAGAACTGTTATTGCTTGTATTAGTTATCGCTGAGTGGTACCTACGTGTTTTTATCGTGTAACGAAAGTCGAATCGTGTACGTAAACTTGTAGAATTCCTTGTGATTGTTTTGTTAACACAGCCACATGATCAGTCAGGTAGACTTCTTTCGTCCGTTATTTATGAGAGTTAAATATCAAACTACGTTTAAGAATTATTTTAGGTTTACAATCAGGTATTGTATTACCCAGTACTAACTAGGTTGTGGAGGTCAGATAGGCAGTCGCTCCATGTAAAATTCCGGTAATCAGCTGCATCCAGTTAGACTGGAAGCCGACCCCAACATAGTTGGGAAAAGGTAGATAAAGAATCAATGATTTTTAATAGATCAGTTCTACTTATAGAATACCTGATCAAAATCTACATGAATATATTTCTGATACGTTTCCAATGTCTCTTTAAACAAATACCTTTTTAAATCGTAAAGGATCTCTCCAGAATTAATTCATTTCAAATGTCAAAGTGGATTTACAGGCTTGACAGAGCGTTTCCTTAGCCTCGGGTTATGCGGAAAACGAGAAAAAAGAAAATAATTCAAATTACGAACGTAAATAGAATCTTTGGAAATTACAGGTGTAAAGTTTATTGAGTCCGCAATGAAAGTCAAACATTTTTGCTTTTGACTAAATGACAATCGAGATTTGTTGCTGATTATGTTTTTGGGGCTTTCCATTAAAGTTATCAGTCAAATGAAATTCATTATCATTACAGGCGTGTTATTTCATATAAAGAATCTTAAACGGCTCGAATTGACGCTGATCCGGTGCAGTTCTTTACCTGAAACCTTTTACTTCCCAGGTTCGTCTCCACGAGCGCATGCTCTCAGACCAAGCCAAGAAGATGAACGTCAAGTCTCTCGCCGCCAACAAGGAGGATGCCAGCCGCAGTGTTGAGATCAGGATCGCTAAAGTAGCCTTCACCATTTTCTTCCTCTTTGTCTGCGCGTGGACGCCTTACGCTTTCGTCACCATGACTGGCGCTTTTGGTGACAGGTAAGTGATATGCTCAAACCAAACGGCGAAGGAAAACATTGTTATAAAACTGGTATGTCCTAGAACGAAAAATTCGAAGATTTGAGGCATAATTACCAACCCGCACTGGACTCGCGTTGTGGATTTAGGGTTCTTGAGACAGAGAAAGGAGGTCTGTGTTCCAGCAGTGGGTATGTTGTATGTTGACTAACGTAGATCCGCGAACTAAACTAAAGATATCTTAAAATAAAAACGCGTGATGTCGTTTTGTCACGGATCCGCATTCCGGCAGTATAGCGGGATTGCGTGGATCCACGTTCCGATACCAAAGGTAAGGTAAGGTTCCGATACCAAAAAGGTAAGATAAGGTTAATAAGGTAAGGTTCCAATACCAAAAACAAACCATGCAAAGGTAAAGCTGTGAGTAACTAAGTATCCATTCGGGATAAATATCATATGGACAGTAAGCAATACCTACGAGGATCAAGCAGCGCTTAATGTCCAGATATCTAAGAGAAGTGGCAATCTTTCAGTGCGTTTTATTTTGTCTAGGCCCTCAGGCTTTTTGACATCGAAAGTTGGTAAGATTTTAAACCACTACGAGATACATTGTGAACTTATTAAGCAAGAACACTTTGAGATAAAAAGGAAAACAGTGTGGAAACAAGTTGCGTAGTAGTCTTTTTTGAGACTTTTCTGTTTTTTCATTGATAGATATTTGAGGATAAAAAGGCAAATTTTACTTGTTAACATTAAATTCGCTTATCTCTCTTCTCGTAATCGCTCTAGGACTTAAATATTTGCGTAGGCTGCTGTATTTGTATAAGCAAATACCATAATGTGGTGGAAAACAAAAAGTATTTCAAATAACGTTTAAATTGAAGACCTCCCTATTTTTTTTATTGTTAACAGTCTTTTGGCAATTAATCTTATAAATCTTGGGATTCGAGGGCGATCGAACTTAAAATATGGAGTTTTTCACGAGACTTATCTTCGTTCCGCAAATTCTTAAATTTCAAGAATACGAAGATTAAGGTGAAAATTACAAAAACTTTTTAACAAATTACTGTTGCCTACAGGAACCTCCTGACTCCCGTTGCAACGATGATTCCTGCCGTCTGCTGCAAAATAGTGTCCTGCATAGACCCATGGGTGTATGCTATTAATCATCCCAGATACAGGTCAGTATGCGTCAGTAAATTTTGATTAAGACTGCAATAATTTACCACTACCTTTATACATGTGTTCGTCCGTCACACTCCAGGCAGTCAATCCCACTCAAATCTTAAATGCTCATTTTAATCCTTCCTTTCACACCAGTGTGACTACGGATAAATAAAATTAACCACAGTCACACTGGTGGTGCAATTTGGTGGGACTATGGATCGGTTGGGTTCTTTTCGAGATAGTACGAATTCCTCTTTCATGTATCAATTTTATCCAACATCATGAGCATCGAGTTATCCAATTTGCTTCCCTAAACTCTGGTCTTATTTCCTGCAGGGCGGAACTCCAGAAGCGTCTCCCCTGGATGGGCGTTCGCGAATCGGACCCTGACTCCGTGTCTACCACCACCAGCGTCGCCACCGCGCAGTCGACTGCCCAACCCTCTGCTGAAGCCTAAACAATCACAGAAATACCTACAACTCCTGCTACAATGAGAATTTGATCGACGCCATCTTTGATTCAGAACGTTCTAGAATGTTTTGAAAAGTGACAGTTGATTTTATGAGTATTCCATAATACGTAAGATTTTTTTAAGTTTTTGTGGTTCTGTTTGCGCAATTATTTTAGTTTAATAATGGATAGATGCTTAATAATTATAATTCACTTCCTACTTTAACTAGTGATACATAAGTACAATTTTAAAGGGATTAAATTATAAGGATATTTTAATGTTGGTAACATTAATATATCCAATAAGCAATAAGTATATATTAAGCATAAATCGTATTACTGTAAGAAAATTTCAAACGAGACACACGATCTCATTAGTACCAATGAACTCCAGAAACTGAACAATGTTCTATTTTTGTGACTATAAACAAACAAGGCTCGTCCGCCCACGGGGCATGTCTCTCAAAATTAGATTATTACCAAAAACATTTCCTATTAGAGTACAAAATAACTTGAGCTGTCAAATCTATCTTGTAATGAAGAAAAGTTTTGTAAATTTTCGGCATAATAACTGTCAAAGAAATCCTTATAATATTTCGCCAAGAAGTTAAGAAACATTCCTGTTTTTAAATTATCCCAGGATAAAACAGTTTAATACATGACTTGCGTGTTGCCTTAGATAGATACTTGACCAAAATACATTTTTCCTACAACATGGGTACTCTCCTTTGTGAAAGTTTAATGGGCCACTTATTAGACACTCACTCAGACGTCAAGTTGAGTGGGTCGTGGACGTATTCTGGGCAAACTAGTTGGGTCCCACTATCTACCATCTCCTAAATTATTTACCTCTCAATTTGTCAACTTAGGCTATCAGTCCATAAGGCTACAATAGGCCAGAAATAGAGCAATAGTGTTGATCTAGGTCCCTCCATAATAACAAATACTGTACTGAATCATTTTGTTATCTACCTTAACTTAACCGTTGATATTTTACAGAAGTACTTTAATTAATGTTTGTCTAAGTTATTGCGTAAAGCTTTAATGTTTTATATGCATAAGTTATCTTACTAAAACAACAAATTCTCGTTGTACCAAGTTGTGGACCAACTTTTAAAGTAACGACACAAGCAAGTCTATGGTTCAACGAGTATGCAAGAATAATATTTTTTACGAAGCAAAATATAAAAATACAAAAAAAAAAATACGGACCGACCCCGACGACCAAGCTGATTTTATGAGCAAATAAAGTTATAATGCAACTGACGAGTTCGTTTTATTTTGTTGTAAAAGTATTTATCCCTTTGTAGCGAAAAATGGTGAACGAGGTCAGGGGGGATCATTAGGGTTTGAACAACTCGCAAAACTCTTGTTCATACTTAAAATTTTACTCGTTTGTGGTCCTGCGGTAACATTACCTTAAATGGGTAGATAGGATAAGTACATACCTACTTTGTTAACAACGTGAGACTGAGAGTAACCATTTTACAATAATAATCCTGTCATGCAAAAACTTGGTGACGGTAGCGTGGTATCCTAAGGGCATAAAAGTCATGTCATTTCCATTTATGCCACCTGACAGTTGCCCTTGATTAGATTTTCAAATGGGCATAAGAAAATGGCTTACTCTTGGGAACCAAATCATTTTTACACATCCCATTTTCAATCAGAACTATATTGATACCAGAGACCAAAGGCTGCAAAACAAAATACAACCAAACCTACTACTTTTACAGGACCCTAACACAGAACTTATACCACCCCGGTTAATCTCAACAGCAACACAGAATTATGCAAACCAAACCACACAAAAAGGATTTCATAACCAGAGACAAAACTGAAAAAAAAACAAGAAGTAATGAGACGCGCAAAGCAGCTTACACTTGGTGCCCTTTTATCGGGCACTGAGGCCGCTACTAATGAACTGTGGGCCAAGATAGACAGTTTTATGGCTGCTTTCTCTTATAATGCGATTCTTGTTTCATTCTCTTGATCCTCGAAAATGGCGGGAACGTTCATAGACACGAATCGTGGAAATGAGTTGAGTGTGAATTTTAGTGTTCTATGTTCGAAAAGTAAGACTTAATGTTCTTAGATGAGACATATCGTAAGGAAAATTTTGAGCATGAATGTGCTGGATGGCAGTAAGAGCAGGGCAAGAGCAAAGGAATGATTGGAAATGTTTCGTGAATGCTTATATGGCAAGACAGGGGATGACTACTGAAATGATGCCCAATGAAGCGAAAATCAGAGTACCAGAGACATTTTTTCCAAAAAGTATTTACTGCTGATGGGGCTTGCTTGCATGTAGCCTTCCAAAGAACCGTGTTAGGTTTTAGTACCATCCTATTTTGTTTTTTATTTGATTTATTGTGCCACAACGCTCTATTTTCCACAATCTCAATTCACACTTATGAACGTCGAAATAGTTACGTAATTCTCCCGACATGTGGCAACTGAGCCGTGAATTCGTACTTTCGACTTTAAAATCGGCTTTATGAAGTCGGAGCTCTCACGTTGTTTGTTTCAACGAAAAACCAAGTTTTACGAAGTTGCGAGAAATCTTTAATAATCATAATAGGCTCTTGTGAGTGTATTTTATAAGCCTTAGCAATGGAAAATCGTTTCGGCCCATACTTAGAGAATTTATGCGCGTTTACTGACTACAATACTATTTAGGCAGTCATTAATTAGCATGAGGTGCTGGTGTTCGATTCTCAGTTCAGGCAAAGTGCAAAGTCATCATCATCATCATCATTTCAGCCCAAAAGACGTCCACTGCTGGACATAGGCCTCCCCCAAGTGTCGCCACATTGACATTTTGGGGGGTTTTGCCATAATCGCCATGCTTGGCAGGCGGGTTGGCGATCGCAGTATGGTTGTTACAAAAGCACAGAGAACGCTGCTGCCCATTCTCTGGCAAGCCCCTTAGTCGCCTCTTACGACACCCACGGAAAGTTATGGGAAGTTAAGTGCGAAGTGTTATTGGGTTATTCCATCAGGAATTTCTCCGTTATGGGAAATTCCACTGATTCTGGATGTGTGCCCTTTTAACGATAAGAGAGTTAAACATAACTGGCGAACGTAAAAAAAAAAACGATTAACAATTTTGATATCCAATCCCATAAAGGTAAATAACAATCAATTAACTCGGCCATTCGAGTTACGAGTTCGATTCATCACTCGCGCCTTCAAACCGCCTCCGTCTGGTCGAAATGTTGGCACTTCGTTACCGATTAATTAAATTTCAACTCGATTTCAGCGATTAAACGTCGCGTCGGTTAGACGGACGGTGTTTGGATGGTTAATACGGCCAATTAGTGGATATGATTTTAAACCATTTGTGTAGATATCTAAAGGTACAGTAGAATCAATGCAACTTCAATTTATTTATTTTTTCAAAATATAAGACAACTGCGGTGGCCCAGTGGTGGCAGGCCCGACTTACGAGCAGTAAGCCGTGGGTTCTAACTCAGACAGGCGCATTACTTTGTGTAATTTATTTCATCACCGCTGCCCTCAAAATCGGTGAAGGAAAAAATCGTGACGAAACCGGCATGTCGTAGAACAAAAAAAACGAAGACATATGACATCTACCAACCCGCACTGGGTCCGCGCAGTGGTGGATCCCAGCAGTGGAAACATTATAGGCTGTTGATGACAAAATATAAGATGGATGTTAATGTGACCAGACTGGATAAAGTAAGGAATGAGTACCTATATTAGAGCAAAATTTGAAAGTTGCGCCAGTTACAGAAAATTTGAAAGGGGAATCGACTGTCTTGGGATGGGCTTGTGATGAGCATAGACATCTCGCATGAGCCTAATTGAGTGATGAATATAAATGTTAAAGTTTGGAGAGGGAGAGGAAGACCGAGGAAACGATGGATAAATTGCGTTAAGAATAGTCTGAAACAAAAAAGGAGAGCTAAATGATAGCGTGACGACCCCAAGTAACATAGGACAAGGACACAAAAACATCACTGTTTTACTCCTTTTACAGGTGGGAAAGAGATGACGCTAGACATCCTGTATAGCTCCGTCTCTTTCCCACACTGGAATAAGAGTAAAACAATAGTGCTTTAAGACGTCATGGTAGGCCAGGTGAACGTTGAAATTGTGATGAATTCATCATAATCTATGGTAAAAGTTTTGTGCCACGATGTCCTTTCTATCAAAGACGTATCTCCTCTAGGCATTTTCTCGATGGCAAGGTTCGATACATATTAATTTTGATTTAGCAAATAAAGGCCACCTTAATTTCGAGAAAGGTAAATAAAACAGGACCTAAACCTCATTTATTAGGTATCCGTCGGTATTTAGGTAGTCGGCTTTATTTACTGGATAGCAAAAATACCGATAATTTTAAGATGCCTGAAGCATTTTAACGGAAACAGGAATTTCAGGCATGTTATCTAAATTGTAATTAAGGGGCGCGACGCGGTGGGGTGAAAGGGTTGCTAGACATCGCCATTTTAAAGGACTCCCTATATTCTTTTGATTTCGGAACGAAGTTATTTGCAATATTTTTGTGTGGAGCTAGTGTTCCAAATAAACGGTTTTTTTTCGGAAAGTTAACGTTCTAGTTTTTACTTTTTAAAACGTAGACCAGGGCCTCAAATCTGCTATTTTTATAAACATCACGATCCCATTGTCATTTTGCTAAAAGTTCGTAATCTTTAAAATTCATAATGATCTGTCATTTGTCGTCAAATTCTATGCCATTTCTTTCAATTCGAGTGTCAGTGGTTGACCATTGGGGAGTCATAATGACGCCATTATATTAGCAAACTTGTCAAAATCAACAAATATGAAATCAATGTAGTCAATATAATAGTGTCAGAATGGCCTATCCATTCTGACACTATTATAATAGCAGACTTGAGCCCCTGGATGCTTCTTTTTATTATTTCTACACACACATAAATACCTACATAAACTCATGCCTTCTGCATTTTGCCCATTGGGGTAGGAACGCCGCCTGATGCGATTTTTTAGTCTATTCCTTTTGCCTCCTCCACGTTCATATATCGTGCATGTGGTCATACACGGAAGCCGATTTCTGGGCCATGGTGTCTATACATCTCCAGGATTTAAACGCCATGCAAGAGGCTGCATATATGAAATCGACACCGTGCCGATTACTAGTCTCTCCTTCTACATATACGTGTCGACGACAAGTACAGAAGGAGAGTACCAAAAATAAACATTTCCCTTTCATATTGGTTCGTATGTTTATTAAGAAACAATACCTCATTTACTTAAAGGAATTCAAGGAGACGATGTCTTCCTGTTACCTACAATATAGCTACAGGCAGCCGTTGAGATTTGCCGTCAGTTCATCCTGGAAAACAAGGATTTTGAGTCATAAGTTATTATGGAAAATTGTCAGGAAACTTATGTGATCGGCTGACCGAAATATCAAATACCATCAAAGTACTTGACATGGAATTCAAAACAGTGTGGTGTTTAAACGCAAACAGGCACTTCATAATTCATTATTCTCCTGCCCTAATCACAATTTATTTGGGATTGGCGCATCATGTCTTCTTCTACCGATTTTGTTTATTTATCTCATCACCTACGCTCACAGAACATCGAAGGAAAACAACGTGAGGAAATGTCCTAAAACCAATCATTCCAAGACATATCAAATGCTTCAAACCGACATAGACCCGCGGGTGGACTCTGACTTCCTCGCATAGAGGAGGCCTTTAGCCCAGCTCTGGAAACTTTTATTTTTTGCTGTGGATTTGCATTTGACTAGTCTAGGTCAGAGATGACAGAGACAAAGTCGCCGATGGTACGAGCTTACCCAGAAGAAGCTTGTTCACTCTAACTTTGAAGAGAGTAAGGTCGTAAGCGTTTGGAAATACAGATGCAGACAGAGTTCCACTCTTTTGCTGTGCGCATTGAGAAAAACTTTTGAAAACGCTTAGTGTGAATTGGTGGAATAGCAATAAGGTAGGGATGGTAACTTGAAGCAACATTATAGACTATGTATGCAAATTTCCACAATCCGCAATCGTATAATATTATGTATCACCGTTGCAAACTACGAAACGTACCTAACAGGTTTATTCCCATATTCATCAAAAGAATTAAAAGACACGTTATCACCCTAATACTACACTAGTCTACTACCCCACTAACTCCGTCACATACCACAGACAACAAAAACTTAACATGTAATCTCTTTGAGACTTCCAAACTCATTAGCTGTTCGTCGTCGTCTCGGAGCTCGCTCGTCGCGGTCGCAACATAAATACGCGTTCCTAACAACAAACCACTTTCTTTGAGGAACGGCTATATACTCTATACGAATGACAGAAATACACTCAAGTATATGAACTTGGTACTTCGGTACTTATGTCTACTTTTGTACCCTGGTTGTGGTTTTATTTAGGGGCGCTCAGATGTTTAGCTTGATGAGTGTTGGGCTTTTTGTACAGGGATGTAAATTGTAACAAAAGGTATTTACTAGGCAGATGTGAGTGGCTACTTCGGGAGGGGATACCCTAGAACGACATACACTGATCTAATTGCGCAGTACTTGCATCCGGCGTTCGTGTATGGCCAGATGACCTTCTACAATCGAACATCTGCAAGTTACCATCCCTACCTTATTGCTATTCCACCAATTCCGCA
This sequence comes from Cerastis rubricosa, assembly GCA_949152445.1. Lineage (NCBI taxonomy): Eukaryota > Metazoa > Arthropoda > Insecta > Lepidoptera > Noctuidae > Cerastis > Cerastis rubricosa. The sequence continues at coordinate 5,263,510 of OX424542.1, read as the reverse complement.
CTAAGCGTTTTCAAAAGTCTTACATGATGCGCACAGCAAAGGAGTGGTACTCTCTGCGTCTGTGTTTCCGAACGCTTACAACCCTAATCTCTTCAAAGTTAGAGTGAACAGGCTTCATCTGGGTAAGCTCGTGCCATCGGCGACTTGGTCTCTGACATCTCTGACATAGACTATAATCAAGAGCAAACCTATAGCATTAAAAAAAAACCGGCCAAGTGCGAGTCGGACTCGCGCACGAAGGGTTCCGTACCATTATTTATAAAAACGAGAAAAAAAATCACTTCGTTGTATGGGAGCTCCCCTTAAATATTTATTTTATTCTGTTTTTAGTATTTGTTGTTATAGCAGCAAGAGTAATACATAATCTGTAGAAATTTTAACTGGCTAGTTATCACGGTTCATGAGATACAGCCTGGTGACAGACGGACGGACGGACGGACGGACAGCGAAGTCTCAGTAATGGACCCTATTACTGAGACTTCGCTGTCCGTCCGTCCGTTTGACTCTTTGGGTAAGGAACCCTAAAAAGTATCGACGTAGACGGGGCAAAAGGAGCAGGTATATAAGGATCGTAGCAAGTGGCCTTCTGTGTCTGCCTACCCCCATGGGAAAAGGCGGGAGTTTAGGAAGGTAGTTATGAATACACCTCACTCGTCAACTCCAGATAAAGCTTAGTACATATATGGCTGCATTCCAGCAACTAGATATCGTTTGCAAGCTCAGCGGTCTATGTCCACCGGATGAGCCATGTACGCATTGGACTTCAGAATAAAAGTTGCCTCCAAATCGGCAATACGTCTTTTTATTGTCATCCTCAGTAAAAATCCTAAGTGTATAAGTTTAGTGTTAGAAAGGTTTCTCACGCTCCGAAACCAAACGTAGGTATCTGTTATTATTATACCTACCTATTATAAATAAAATTATTCAAAAATAAAAAAGTAAGGCCCGGCGCCCATTATCGGCATCGGTACGACTGAGGATTTTAGGTGGCAAATAGCAATATACTATAACATAATGGCAATAAAGTAGAAATTTCCGTGATATGTGGTCGTAATAACAAAAATACCGCTTCGGTATGCTTGAGGCTGGTGTATCGGCAGCCTTGAGAATGCTTCGGGATGCTTTGGCATCCTTCGGCAACCTTCGGTACGCCGTCGGCGCCGAGGCAACACTCGGGGGATAGTTTGTCCTGCGGGTGGCAACGGTGCGGCATCCTTAAGGACGCCTCGTCATCCCTAAGAACGTTGCAGCATGCCAAAGCATAATTGCCGATAGTGTTCGCTTGCATGTAGGATGCCGAAGGATCCTTTTCCTTGCCGATGCCGATAATGGGCGCCGGGCCTAACTGGTTTATACTCGTAGGTACCTATTCTATATTTAACTCCACAAATTTTGTTCTAAAACGAATGAAGTACAAAATGGATAGGAGAGTAGGAAAAAACTGTATTAAAAAAACTCAAAAGCAGCATAATACGCTTAGTTACGCGAGTTAATGTTTTTGTGCTGCCTACCTTTCAGGAAATACGCAGCCAATGTTAATGAGAACTTTGCCCTTAGATTATTAAGAGCGTTTCCGCCTTACGACATTTCATACCAAATTTTCAAGTTCTGAATTTCCGAAATGACTGAACCGATTTTAATGAAACTTCATACGCAAAAGCAAGATAGATAGGTCTAAAAAGTTCTTTCGAAAAATAGTGTTAAGTACAGCTTAATTAGTTAAAGATATATCTGGCTGGTTCTCCAGCGCTCGCGCTAATTTGATTAAAAAGTTTGCGGAGATCATTATTAGAGGAAACTGAGGAGGAAAGTGAAAAACGATGCAATAGACTAACTTTTCCTGAGTTGGGTATCATTATAATCCGTACTTAGAGGTTGGATACAGCCTAAAAAGAATATACTTGGGCAGTTTATTGTCTATCTTCGGAAATACGGATGCGCGATTGTCTCAACTTACAACCATGCAAGGCATTGCCATGGTTAAAAAATTGTAGATCTCTTAATCTCTTTTTAGATCTATTAATTCAATCCCGTAAAAAAAAAAACTTTTTCATCCCACCATCTCAGAAAGAGTATTTTTAATCTTCAATATCTGAGTGGAAAAGCCGTTTTTATTATCTAGAGGATAAAGTAAATTGAATTTAGAACATCGTGTGCACTAAGTTTGTGAATTAAAAAAAAACATTAAACCTATTTACTGCTACCTCTATGGTGCCGAATATATCATACAACTTTTTTTTAATTTGTTAAAAACTCAGACTCGGAACCTTCTTGGTGTTCTTTTTTCAATTTGCTTTGTACGCGGTTCTTTACGCGGCATTTTTTCACGTCATTGTTAATTATACCGTAATATTATTTTGTTATAATTTAAAGATTATTCTGTAATACTTACCTGTCATAATGTAGTAATTAATACCTTAACTGAAATAAAAGTGAGTGTATCTTGTGATTGTAAACGTTTTTTTTTTTGCATTTAGTCATTTCCTCGCTGAGGTGGAATGAAAAGTTACGTGTTGCACTCGAGTGCAAAGATTTTTCACCTCGTGCTCTTTTGATTCCCTCGCTTGCTCGGTCATCAAAATTGAACACGCGGTTAAAAAGCAACTTTGCACTCTTGTATAATAAATAACTATTAGGCGATAGATGACTAAATGCGATCAGATAATTCGTTTTCACGACAGCCCGTTAAAGAAAATTTGGCACAAACGCACAATAATAGATGATAAGTAGGTGTATTACAAAGTGCGGCAATCCGCGTAATCTGTGGCGACGTCTGTTATAATTCGGAAACACGAAGATTACAGAAGCACAAACCATTTATGGTTTTACTGTAAATACCTTTTAGTATGAGGAACAGAGTGTAAAGTTCCTCGATACTCCTTAGGAAAGGGAGGATCCTCCGATCAGACAGGTGTTGTGACTGGTGGGCAACTGCCTGACAGTTGTTGTCGATGTAAACTTTGCTTGCGAGATGTAGGAAATTGATATTAGTTCTTCCGTCGTGTCATAGATGGCGCTGTAGTATTTTTTTGTAGTATGTTGCTTTTTGTAGGACGCTACTTCACTCCCCCCGGAGACCGGACGTCGATAGTCGAATGAGTCAGCTTGTAGTATTATGCCGCGCCATTTGGAAACTCGTTGCCGCATTGTTCACGGTGAGTCGGAATAGACTGCGGTAGTGAGGCGAATCCCAGTGAGTCGGGGTCGGCGCAGCGCTGCCTTTGCTCCAGTGCGTCGGACGTAGTGCAGCGCCGCGATGTGGCAGTCAGCTAGAGAGGTCTCGACCGGGAGGTAGATGCTGTCGACCGGCCGAAAATGCAGTGTGCTGTGCCAAGGTCGCTTGATGAGAGATTGCAGGTGCTGACCAGGAATGCGCTTCCGCTGCAAGCTGGTGGTCAAGAATACCCGTTTGAAGCTGGCTTGCTGTGAGACTCGCTGCTCGAAAGCTTGAGCAAGTGACGATGATGATGTCACGTTGCTCAAAGGCTGCTCTGACGTCCATTTCGGGGTCACTAGTTTAGGAATATGAGGAACAAGGTGTAAAGTTCCTCGATACTCCATAGAAAAGGGAAAATCCTCCGACCAGACAGGTGTTGTCTGGTGGGCATTGTCTGGTGGGCAACTGCCCGACAATTGTCGTCGGGTATCTCTATATACTCTAATGTCGATGTAAACTTTGCTTGCGAGATGTAGGGAATTGATTGATATCCGTCAATATACCGATGTTGATACCGCGAGATTGGTCTATTTTAGTTACTTTCATAGTATAATGTCTTACGGCATTTTGTTATGGGGACGGGCTGCAGACATTGAGTCTATTTTTATTTTGCAAAAAAGAGCCATCAGGGCCATATATAATCTCCGTAGGCGCGATTCTCTAAGGGAACTGTTTAAGGACATTAACATCATGACAGTACATTGCCAATACATTTACGAAAACATAATGTACGTAAGAAAAAATCTGCATCTTTTTAGCAAAAGAGGTGACAGACACAATTACAATACTAGAAATAGAGACCAATTAGTTCAGCCAGGCTTCAGACTCGCTAAAGTTGACTCATCTTTCATGGGGTACTGTTTAAGATGCTATAATAAAATTCCACAGAGTATTCTTGAACTGAGTGAGACGAAATTTAAAACATGCATTAAACGCACACTTTGTAAGCAGGCTTATTACAAATTGGACGATTATATCGCTGATAATAATGCTTGGCTCCATGCCGGTCTTGCTCCACAAGGACAGGTTCGCATAAATTGATAGCATTAAATAGTATTGTTGGAGCTGCTGAAGATTGTACAACTATCTTTGAATTGTATAAATTCAATTAATTTAGTATTATATAATCGCATAGCCCATATTGTGTGCGTCCTATGTGCTAGACAGCTACCATTTACTGGAAACCTACGTCTTTTATTGACTTGAATGTGCCCTGGCGGTTGAGAGTATGTCATGCTCACTCAAATGTCACGCTGATGGCGGCGTGTGTGTCGGGTCATTTAGTTCCCTTCAAAATGGTTGAGTTGAATGATGGCTGATCCATGCGTCATGTTCGTGAACGGGCGCTGTCAGTTGTGCCTGGTCGTCTCTTAGCTGCCACGGCTTATTTCGAACTAATTATTTTATCTTTTAATTGTTTTTTTTTTTGTTTTTGCTGTGGACACTTTTAAAGTGAAGTCTTGCTACATCGTTCTCACATAATGTACCATATCAACATGAATGATGTAACCAAGGTTTTTGTAACAAGATTCTGATTTAAAAGAGTGTCCATGGAGTTTCTTGCCCATTCTTCTCCATAGAGATCTACGCTTTGGAATGGGCAACTACAGTACTTTCACAGTTATTATGTCTTGTGACTGGGACTGTAGCTTAATTTTTATTGTTGTTCGACCATTCAAAAGTGCCTGTAACTGGCTTATTTGAAATAAATGATTTGATTTGATATTAGTTCTTCCGTCGTGTCATAGATGGCGCTGTAGTACTTTTTGTAGTAAGTTGTTTTTTGTTGGTAGCTACAACCTATATAAAGTTAGTTGTTAGTTTAGTTACATAAAGTTGCATTCCCTTGGTTGTATGAACAAGGAGCTAGGGATGCACGATCCACTTTATCGATAACAGCTATTTTAGCTAGCTCTTGAGTTTTGGCGACTGTGTCGTTGGTCTAGTGGTTGCAAGCATGACTGCTGAACATGAGGTGCTGGGTTCGATTCCCGGGTCGAGGAAATTGCTAATTGGTTTTCCATCAGGATTTTATCAGTAGTAGCCACGGAGCCTGGATTTGTGTCCGGTTGATGGCAATAAGTTTACCCCCTAAAAGACAACTGGCCAAATGTGGGTTTAGTATCAGGTACACATGATGATGTTACAGACAGTTTTGGGCCCGATAGGGTGACGCCAAAGCAGGGACGGGTGTGTCGATGGTACTTGTATACATTTGGAATATAGTTTTAAAAATAATAGACAAAATCTTATTTGAAAAATTTATTCAAATCCGTAATCTGCCAGCACTGCGTCACTTAAAACGTATTTACAATAGTTTAGAACGCTAAGTACATGCGTGAATGGAATGTAGTTGAACTTTATTACCGGAAAATGAACTTTACGGCCTATAGACAAAAGAACTAAATCTGTTTAAAACCACGCTGTCTATCTGAGGCAGATCTAAACTTAAGGAAACTGTAGCACCTTTTATAGCAGCATTACTTTAGTCTTCGAGGAAAAGAGATGCAACTATACATAATGTCTAGCTCCATCCCTCTCGCACACTGCAATAAGATTAAAATAATACTCCTATGAAAACTGGTAGTAGGCCCCCAGGGTCATCTCTAAAAGCGATATTCAAATTACCCCGCGAGAATTCAAAATGTAAATAAAAAAGAAATGCTTCGGTCAATTTAAATGCACCTCATTGTACTGTCATGCCACGCCAGTGTATTCAAACTTATGTCAACAGGGACTGTAAAACCAAATCTTAAAGCAGTATTACTTAGTGTGAGAAAGAGATGCAGCTATTCAGTAATTCGTACTTGCATCTCTTTTGCACACTGTAGAAGATTTAAGGTGAAATCACGTTTATATTAACAGATCAGGATTTTCTTGCATCTCTTTCTGTCACTTAGAATTGCAACTCACTAAAGTGAGAGGTTATTATTTCTTCAGAAAGGTCAGGTGCGTAGTACTCGCAACCAGCGTGCGTGTCTGACCAGGTGGCCCACGATGACGCCATAAAACATTATTGTTTTACTCCTTTTCCAGTGTGGGAAAGAGATGGCGCTAGACATCCTGCATAGCTCCGTCTCTTTCCCACACTGGAATAAGAGTAAAACAATACTGCTTTAAGACGTCATGGTAGGCCTTAAGATGTATGAACGTGGACGGGGCAAAAGGAGTATGTAAGGATCGTAGCAGCTGGCGTTCTGTAGTGTCTGCCTAGCCCCATGGGGAAAAGACGTGAGTGAATGCGGATGTATGCTTGCGACCGGACTTCTCGCTTTCCCAAATGACGCCTTTACGTGAGAGAATGAGATAGAGATACTCGAAAACGCTGATCCTTGCGTGCAAATATGATTTCAACCTTAACCAATATTGCTATAAGAAGTCATGGTAAGCCTAGTCATGATCAGAGGTCGGAATTAGGTAGAATTATTTGTGTACTTACACTGATTTCATACAGCGAAAGAATAAAGTGGATATGCCTCAAATCCCGAGACTAATTTTAAAGAGCAGAAAAATCCCATGATTTATTAAATAAAAAGTTATTTACTTTTACACAATTTAAACCATCCGACATCGGATGTCCGAAGTTGCAAACTTCCATTGCGCACACGCAAGGGAATATCCATATTAATATCAACATTTCGATGCAAGTACAAAAATAAATCTACCTAATTCCGACCTCTCGTCATAATACAAACACAATATCTAGCCAATTCTATTTTGCAATGACAAATTCACTTACAATTATTAAATTAATAATAGAAATTCATACTAACTTATTTACATTACTTAACTTCTACATCATTGAAAAACATTTTTAAAAACAACGTTTCCCGTCTTCATGTCAACTTTAATAATTATTGCTTTGACAAATAATTTATATCACAATTTATTACAGACGCTTTTAAAATGTACTTTTAAGTGTATATGTATAGTGTATAAGGTTCATTTTTCATTAGTACTTTTTTCATAGTATTTATGTTTCCTTTTATGCATCTATGTCGTCGCATTGTGAATTACTTTAAAATATCATTTACTTTAGAAAGTAAATGTAATGTTTTAAAATATTTAAACAACTTATTATTGCTAAAGGATTAAGTTTTTCTTGAAGTAGTCTCAAAAATATTAAAATATTTTGAAAGTTCACATAATGAAGGGAAACCAAATATAATCTCGGGTAGTAATGTCTCATTGCAATAATATTAATTAATTGTTAAGATATTCGAAAAGAGAGTATGCTTATTATGTTACGATGAAGAAGAGATAGTATTTAGATAATTTTAAATTACTGTGCAATAAGTTTGAGGTCTGCTTTCAATTACACTAAAAGCGAAACTTAACGAAAGATTAGATACTATTGCACTGTTGAAATTCCAACTCTATGTACTGAGCTGAAGGTTGAAAATCTAATATTACGATACTAACGTTTAGTGTAAATGAAAACGAGTATAAGTCTTCCTACAAAAAGTAACCTAATATTAGGTCCATTATAATATTCAAAAAAAGCTTTTCAAATAAATAAAAAAACTTCTATACCCGCTATGACACAGCAAAAGAAAGTTTACCTATTAAAACTACAAATCAAATTGATATTGTAGAAAAAACAAAGTTACAAAAATCTACTCGCATTATGCGTTTTATTAATATTCATTGATTAATTATAAGTATAGAGCCGCATATTATGAGCAACAAAACATGTAGCGGAACATGTACTGCAACAAGTTCCCAACCGTTTATTGTGTTGCAAACACAGTAAAACAATTGTGAAACATCAAAATATATGGAGAGTGTTGCATTACACATTGCATTCTATGTTGCGTTACAAATAATGTACTAAGCAGCTTAACAGTGTATCTGCATCTAATTCTTTAAAAGTTAAAAACTATTTACTTTAAAAAGAGAAAATATACTGGAGACAACACAGACATCAACAGATTCATATTATAAAATACTTCGTATTATAAAATAATCAATACATTACATATTCATTAGTGAAGTGAAAACATTTCGATTACAATTTTACTTTAATAAAAAAAAAACGAAAAAAAAAGGCTTTTTTAAAGATTTTTTTTTTTAATTCGATGTTGTCGTTTATCGGAAAAAAAATAATGGACTGCAACAGACGTCATCGGAAAAGTGAAGAATTGTTGAGGCAAATGTAATATCATCTCCAGTCTATAACCCTATGGCTATTGATACAATATATAGATAAAAGTTGTAAAAATACTTCTTAGCTCTTTAAACGCGCATAGTCAAGTTAAAAACTATACAATGAGACACTACACTTCGTTTATGAAAGACTTTCACTATACCCACTGTTTATTACATTATTTATGTTTCTATTGCTTTTATGTTTATTTTCTAATTGACAGTACATAACAACCTTAAAGAATCGATAGTACAGCATTCGCAAAAGAATTATTCAAATTGTTGTGTGTAGATAAAACATTAAAATCTTAAATTTTTAAAACATGATTATTACTGTCTAAATTCTCAATTCACACCTTAAAAATACGAACTTAATTTTCGATTTTAGATAACTTAACAAGCCGAAATTAAATGCTTCTGCGTCTGTTATACAGTGCCCATGAACGCCCCGACCAAAATGGTTGGGTCTGACCAAATCAAGACGTTTTGTAGGTGTCGGGTCGATGGTTCTATGCATCGGGAAATTGGGACCGACTACCTCATCCTGTGTTCTACAGGGGAACGTCTACAACCACTTTTAGCCTCGTATTTTTAGTAAAAAAAAGTTGCACAACATTGTTCCGGCAACATGCTTTTGTTGGCAACATTTGAAAAATGTTTCCAACAACACAAAAACATGTTGCAACAATGTTTTGTAACTTTTTTTTACCTACAAATACAAGGCTGTCTCTACATTATCAAATACCAAGCTAAAATTAAACATTGCTTTATTCCTTCCAATGGGCACAGTTGTCAAGTCGTCCACCAACGGATTCTGGGGCTGTCCTAAGTCCGGTGCTTGTTACGGTTTATGCTCTGGACCAGACGACGGGCCCACCACTCGTCAAGGTTGAAGGGTCTGAAGTTGGCCAGCTGGCGTGGTGCTAGTACTTCTTGGTAGTATTTCGCGTCTTCGCTGCCTCGTTCTAGTTCGCGAGTCACCTGGAAATATTAAATAAATATGGTTAGGTATGCGGGTGATATCCATTGTGTCGTTACAGTTATCAAGTCTGACAACCAGTCTTACCAAGGGGTATTGTATTACCGAGTACTAACTGGGTTGTGAAGGTCATAGGCAGTCGCTCCATGTTTAATACTGGTATTTAGCTGCATCCAGTGAGACTGGAAGACGACCCAAATAAAGTTGGAAGGCTAGGCTCATCATGATGATGTGGGTGATATCCGAGTATGGATTTCCATTTCATGTCATAAAGATCTTAACTATCTAAAGTTTCAATAGGTGATATTACATTGTTACTGTTTAAGAGTTAATGATGTAATATTTATTATTTATTCTCTCTTCACAAAGTGTACTAAAAAATACACTCAGCTTGATACCACCTTTGTGAGAGACTGGTGCCTGATTTTGGAATAATATTACTTTCTGGATATCAAAAATACTTCGGTGTCTTTTGACCAAAGTCTCTGTGTCTAAAACCAGCGATAAATTTGATATTTTTGCAGTTAATACACGATACTAGACAATAGTAATAGTTATCCAGGTGGTCTAACCAAATGTGTGATTTTATACTTACTGAACAAACCAATGTTTATGCCATTATCATACTGATTTACTTCAGCCCAACTTATATAACCGTCAACTACCATTACTGAACAAACTAGAGCCTCAACCTACCTCTGTAGAACCATGATCTACCTAGCCTTTTCCCCAAACTATCTTGGGGTCGGCTTCCTGTCTAACCGGATGCAGCTGAGTACCAGTATTTTACATGAAGCGACTGCCTATCTGACCTCCACAACCCAGTAATTGGGTAATAAGATACCTCTTGGTAAGACTGGATGTCAGACTTTTGGCTTCTTCTGACTACTCATAACGACTGTCAAAGATCTACAAATGACAGCCGGGACCAACGGCCTTACGTGCTTTCCGAGGCACGGAGGAAACTCGGTATATAATTTTGGTCACCCATCCACAGACCAACCTCGGCAAACATGGCTTAACCTTAAAGATCGACCCATGCGGCTGTTATTATTCTGTAGAACCTATTGTTATAAATTTGAAAATAGTATTTCGCGACCGAGAGGCATATCACACCTAAATCCAAGGTTGAAGGGATACCAACGCTAAAACGGTATCCACGTATTCGAGAACAAACTTTTTCGTAGGTTATTAAAAAAACCGGCAAAGTGCGAGTCGGACTCGCGCACGAAGGGTTCCGTACCATTATTTATAAAAACGAGGAGCCCCCCTTAAATATTTATTTTGGTCTGTTTTAAGTATTTGTTGTTATAGCGGCAACAGAAATACTTAACCTGTAGAAATTTCAATTGGCTAACTATCACGGTTCATGAGATACAGCCTGGTGACAGACGGACGGACGGACGGACGGACAGCGAAGTCTCAGTAATAGGGTCCCGTTTGACCCTTTGGGTACGGAACCCTAAAAAGAACAACTGTTTCCTACAAAACTGCAATACCTACACGGTCAAGCTGTATGGAACAGCTGTTTTTTTAAATAACCGGCGAAAAAGTATGTTAGGTGTATCTGTTAGATATGTATGTGTATTGTATGTCGGGTAGGGTTCAGAATGAGGAGCTGAATAAGTGGTAACCGTTTTAGTTTCGGTGTGCCTTTCACCCTGTATAAGTAACACTCTGTCAGACAAGACAAACATTAACACTATTAATTCCACCTCGATAGAGACAAATCTATGCCAATTAAGCGCTAATCAAACTGATGAATGCCTAATATCAAAGACAAGCATACTACTAAATTACATATTTTGACACTAATTTGTATAGTTTCGAGTAGAATGTAGCTAATAACCTATTTTGATAACAACTATTTATAATGATACCTAAATATTGAGAAATAAAATTGATTTGTCTTGATGACAACTACTCTATAACCGATTGATTTTAATTTCATCACCATCATCATTTCAGCCGAAAGAAGTCCACTGCTGGACATAAGCCTCCCCCAACGCCACATTGACATAAGGGGGGTTTTGCCATAATCGCCACGCTTGGCAGGCGGGTTGGCGATCGCAGTAGTTGTTTCAAAAGCACAGAGAACGCTGCTGCCCATTCTCTGGCAAGTCCCTTAGTCGCCTCTTACGAAACATACGGGAAGATATGGGATGGTGCTATTCTTTACGTCCGACACCATACAGAACAGATTTTAATTTACTTGATGATTATTTCTCATCAGCAAGTAACTTAAGTGGCAATGGGCAGGGCACATTGCTCGCAGAACGGATGGCCGATGGGGTCGAAAAGTTCTGGAATGGCGACCGCGAACCGGAAGACGATGCATTGGAAGGCCTCCCACTAGGTGGACCGATGACCTGGTGAAGGTTGCGGGGATCCGCTAGTTGCGAGGCGCACGGGACCGGTCAATGTGGCGGTGCCACTTTGCCGGTCACTTGGGAATGGCCTATGTCCAGTAGTGGACGTCTTTCGGCTGAAATGATGATGATGATGAATCGCAAGAGCTACGGCTGACCATAAGGGTCCTGAGTTCGATGGCCAGGGCAAAAGTGTTATTGAGTTTTTCATCAGGACTTCTTAGTAGCAGTGAGCGTATGATTTGTGCCCGGTTGATGGAACTAGATTCCAAAATATCTGGCGAAATGCACTATTAGTGTACACCTCTGCCAAATCCTTTGGGGCGTGATGTTTTATGGTTCCCGTTTCGTTAACTATTCTTTTGAAGTACTATGCTCACGTTCTAACTATGATGGATAACGTATGTATGTTACAGCTATTATTACCAAAGCTGAGCGTTTTAGCTGTGTTCGAGTCACGTAGCACGATAAATAACATATTAACTTTGCAATGACAAGATGCCAGCTTATTGTGTGGTACCGCATTGTGTATTATAGCGTTTTTTTTAAATGGTTTTTATTTGAAAAGGCTCAGAAATTAACTTTGTAGAGCTACACTAGTGCAGCGTGTAGCAAAAAAAGTTACTTATACGGTCATACATGGAATAAAATACAATAATAAATGTCGAACATGACTGATCAGAACTTTTAAACGTTAAATCGAAATACGGCTTGTCTTAAATGGGTACCCCCGTTCCTCCATCCTCTTATAGAAAGAAAATTAATTAATTTAAAAAAAAAAAAAATTATATTAATTTCTTAAGTATGTATGCAAATGAATCAAGCATGCGGAATTCGTCCACAATACCTCATGCCTGAATGCATAGTTGGTTTTGATAAATCGATTGAAAAGATCGTGACTGGAAATTCCTGAGGTAAGTACCTACCTGCATTAAAATCGATAAATTCTAGGTACTACAAGAGTAGCAAAAGATGGGTTTGGAGAATCGAAAGGGAAAGGTATGATAGATAAGGATACATGGTGGTGGAATGAAGAGGTACAAAAGTGTCTGAAAGAAAAGAAACGCAATCCGTTTAAAGAATGGCAGGGTGTAGGAATCGGGAACGACAGTTTGAAGAAAGAAAAGAAGAAGATTTATAAAGAATGGAAGAGAAAGGCAAAAAAGGCGGTAGCAGTTTCCAGGGCTAAGGCGCAGGAGAAGTTATATGACTCACTGGACAGTCCTAGAGGCCAGAAGGAGCTCTACCGGATTACAAAAGCAAGAGAAAGGAGAACGAGAGATATAAATCGTATAAAGTGTGTAAAAGATGGCGCTGGTAAGGTTCTGTCTAAAGATGATGAAATAAAAGGGAGATGGAAGACCTATTTTGAAAAGTTGATGAATGAAGAGAATGAATGGAGCGGTGTGCTTAATGAGGTACAAGTAAATATGGGTATGGTGAAGGAAATAAGCATGGATGAAGTGAGGAATGCAGTTCGAAGTATGAAAAATGGAAAGGCCATGGGCCCGGATGAAATACCAGTGGAAGTATGGAAGTGTTTAAAAGAAGACGGATGTATGTGGCTGACTTTATTTTTCAATAAGCTGTTGAGCGAAGAAGCAATCCTACAAGAATGGTGCAATAGTTCGCTAGTGCCCATTTTTTTAAATAAAGGTGATGTGCAGGACTGCAACAACTATCGAGGGATAAAGCTCATGTCACACAGTATGAAAGTTCGGGAGAAAGTAATAGAGAAAAGATTACGAGAGGAGAGTGAAATTAGCCAAAATCAGTTTGGATTTATGCCAGGTCGAGGAACAATGGACGCCAATTTTGCCCTCCGCCAATTAGGTGAGAAGTACAGACGTGCGCACAAGAACTTGCACATGGTGTTCATTGATCTAGAGAAAGCGTATGATAGGGTACCTCGGGAAGTGTTGTGATGGGCCTTGAAAGAGAAAGGTATGCCTGGGAAGTATGTAGAGTTAATTCGTGCTATGTACAGCCAATCTTGTACCTACGTCCGGTCAGCTGCTGGCAACACCGACGAGTTCAGTGTGGCTGTAGGCTTGCATCAAGGATCGGCTTTGAGTCCTTACCTCTTCCTGTTGATTATGGACGCTTTGACGTCGGACATACAGGAAGAGGCACCCTGGTGCATGCTGTTCGCCGACGACATTGTTCTTGTTAGTGAAGATGGACCAGAGATCCAGAGCAGATTGGAGAAATGGAACAACAGAAGCTGGAGAATGTTGGCCTGAAAATCAGCAGAACTAAAACCGAATACATGTTCTGCGATTTCGGCGGTCTCTCTAGTCTTGGAGTCATAGCGCTAGATGGCGCGTTTCTTCCTGTCTGCTCCGACTTTCGGTATCTCGGTTCACTCGTGCAAAGCGATGGCGAAATAGATCGTAGTGTTAAGCACAGAATAAACATTGGATGGATGAAATGGCGGCAGGTCACGGGAACTATCTGCGACTCCCGCATTCCCCTTAAACTTAAGGGGAATATTTATAAAACAATGGATAGACCTGCTGTCTTGTATGGATCAGAATGTTGGGCCACAAAAGGGATGAATGAAAGGCACTTGCATGTGGCTGAGATGAGAATGCTAAGGGGGATGTGTGGTGTTACGCGAATGGATAGAATAAGGAATGAGTACATTAGAGGAAGTCTGAAAGTGGCGCCGGTGACTGAAAAGATGCGTGGAAATAGGTTGTCGTGGTATGGGCATGTGATGCGGAGGAATGAGGAAAATGTCGTGAGGAAAGTTTTGAGTATGAATGTGGATGGGTATAAGGGTAGAGGAAGACCAAAGAAACGATGGATGGACTGTGTGAAAAATGATATGGCAAGAAAGGAGGTATCTCATGAGATGACAAGTAATAGAGAGGTATGGAAGAAGAAGACGTACAGCGCCGACCCCAAATGAATTGGGATAAGGGCAAGACAATGATGATGACAAATAAATTTGTATGGTCTGTATGGTGTCGGACGTAAAGAATAGCACCATCCCATATCTTCCCGTGGGTGTCGTAAGAGGCGACTAAGGGACTTGTCAGGGAATGGTCAGCAGCGTTCTATATGGTCTTGTAACAACCGTACTGCGATCGCCAACCCGCCTACCAAGCGTGGCGATTATGGCAAAATCCCCCTTATGTCAATGTGGCGTTAGGGGAGGCCTATGTCCAGCAGTGGACGTCTTTCGGCTGAAATGATGATGATGATGATGACTACAAATAAATATTAGATATTAGATAGCTCTAAGCCTGGTATACAACGAAGGCTGCAGCAATGACCCAGATCACGTACAATTTTGTCACGTAGTCGCAAATTAATGTTGCTAAAGATTGTGAATAGGATAGACGAGTTTCTCTACGCGACAAAACAATAGGTCGGTAATCTGTTTAGTGCATCGGAACTGCCGCAGGTTGCCCACTGACTTAAGTGCGTTTATACCCTACGGCGTTTCATACAAACTTTGAAGTTGTTATTTTCCGAAATGACTGAACAGATTTTAATGAAACTCCGTACGCATAAGCCGTATACATAGGTCTTAAAGGTTACTAAAAATCATTTTCGAAAAATAATGTTACGTCTAAATTAGACCGATTTTTAATTATCTTTATATTCCTCATAAAATCCTGTTTCTATAAAACAGAAATTTCCAATTATCTTCATTTTTAAAAGACATTTCGAAAATGTTTTTAGTAACTTTTTAGACCTATGTATACTGCTTATGCGTAGGAAGTTTCATTAAAATCTGTTCAGTCATTTCGGAAAATAACGATACTTATTACTTACTTAACTTATGATATTAAATATACTGAAGATATTATTAGATTTTTTGTATTTTAGAGAATAGATTTATAACAATTTGACATGATAATATTTACAATTATTTATATATTATCTATTTACGTTCTATTGAAATAATATTTATCATATGATTTTATTGTTTGTAATTTTACTGTTTGAAATTCATAATTTATTATTTTTTGCTGTAATTAATTAATGTACTACATAATTTAAACACAATGCGAATTATTATATGAATAAATAAATAAAATAATAAATAAATAATAAACTGCGTAGTAAAAGAACCTAGGTATATGCAGTGATGTTAAACTAAAACTGATCTTTAGGTGACATACAAGGGGATGTCGCCTACGCAAACCCCAACTATCATCCCATCACCTTACCTTTATGTCACCTAAAGATCAGTTCTAAAAAGTTACTAAAAACATTTTCGAAATGTCTTTTAAAAATGAAGATAATTGGAAATTTCTGTTTTATAGAAACAGGATTTTATGAGGAATATAAAGATAATTAAAAATCGGTCTAATTTAGACGTAACATTATTTTTCGAAAATGATTTTTAGTAACCTTTAAGACCTATGTATACGGCTTATGCGTACGGAGTTTCATTAAAATCTGTTCAGTCATTTCGGAAAATAACAACTTCAAAGTTTGTATGAAACGCCGTAGGGTATAAACGCACTTAAGTCAGTGGGCAACCTGCGGCAGTTCCGATGCACTAAACAGATTACCGACCTATTGTTTTGTCGCGTAGAGAAACTCGTCTATCCTATTCACAATCTTTAGCAACATTAATTTGCGACTACGTGACAAAATTGTACGTGATCTGGGTCATTGCTGCAGCCTTCGTTGTATACCAGGCTTAGAGCTATCTAATATCTAATATTTATTTGTAGTCATCATCATCATCATCATTTCAGCCGAAAGACGTCCACTGCTGGACATAGGCCTCCCCTAACGCCACATTGACATAAGGGGGATTTTGCCATAATCGCCACGCTTGGTAGGCGGGTTGGCGATCGCAGTACGGTTGTTACAAGACCATATAGAACGCTGCTGACCATTCCCTGACAAGTCCCTTAGTCGCCTCTTACGACACCCACGGGAAGATATGGGATGGTGCTATTCTTTACGTCCGACACCATACAGACCATACAAATTTATTTGTCATCATCATTGTCTTGCCCTTATCCCAATTCATTTGGGGTCGGCGCTGTACGTCTTCTTCTTCCATACCTCTCTATTACTTGTCATCTCATGAGATACCTCCTTTCTTGCCATATCATTTTTCACACAGTCCATCCATCGTTTCTTTGGTCTTCCTCTACCCTTATACCCATCCACATTCATACTCAAAACTTTCCTCACGACATTTTCCTCATTCCTCCGCATCACATGCCCATACCACGACAACCTATTTCCACGCATCTTTTCAGTCACCGGCGCCACTTTCAGACTTCCTCTAATGTACTCATTCCTTATTCTATCCATTCGCGTAACACCACACATCCCCCTTAGCATTCTCATCTCAGCCACATGCAAGTGCCTTTCATTCATCCCTTTTGTGGCCCAACATTCTGATCCATACAAGACAGCAGGTCTATCCATTGTTTTATAAATATTCCCCTTAAGTTTAAGGGGAATGCGGGAGTCGCAGATAGTTCCCGTGACCTGCCGCCATTTCATCCATCCAATGTTTATTCTGTGCTTAACACTACGATCTATTTCGCCATCGCTTTGCACGAGTGAACCGAGATACCGAAAGTCGGAGCAGACAGGAAGAAACGCGCCATCTAGCGCTATGACTCCAAGACTAGAGAGACCGCCGAAATCGCAGAACATGTATTCGGTTTTAGTTCTGCTGATTTTCAGGCCAACATTCTCCAGCTTCTGTTGTTCCATTTCTCCAATCTGCTCTGGATCTCTGGTCCATCTTCACTAACAAGAACAATGTCGTCGGCGAACAGCATGCACCAGGGTGCCTCTTCCTGTATGTCCGACGTCAAAGCGTCCATAATCAACAGGAAGAGGTAAGGACTCAAAGCCGATCCTTGATGCAAGCCTACAGCCACACTGAACTCGTCGGTGTTGCCAGCAGCTGACCGGACGTAGGTACAAGATTGGCTGTACATAGCACGAATTAACTCTACATACTTCCCAGGCATACCTTTCTCTTTCAAGGCCCATCACAACACTTCCCGAGGTACCCTATCATACGCTTTCTCTAGATCAATGAACACCATGTGCAAGTTCTTGTGCGCACGTCTGTACTTCTCACCTAATTGGCGGAGGGCAAAATTGGCGTCCATTGTTCCTCGACCTGGCATAAATCCAAACTGATTTTGGCTAATTTCACTCTCCTCTCGTAATCTTTTCTCTATTACTTTCTCCCGAACTTTCATACTGTGTGACATGAGCTTTATCCCTCGATAGTTGTTGCAGTCCTGCACATCACCTTTATTTAAAAAAATGGGCACTAGCGAACTATTGCACCATTCTTGTAGGATTGCTTCTTCGCTCAACAGCTTATTGAAAAATAAAGTCAGCCACATACATCCGTCTTCTTTTAAACACTTCCATACTTCCACTGGTATTTCATCCGGGCCCATGGCCTTTCCATTTTTCATACTTCGAACTGCATTCCTCACTTCATCCATGCTTATTTCCTTCACCATACCCATATTTACTTGTACCTCATTAAGCACACCGCTCCATTCATTCTCTTCATTCATCAACTTTTCAAAATAGGTCTTCCATCTCCCTTTTATTTCATCATCTTTAGACAGAACCTTACCAGCGCCATCTTTTACACACTTTATACGATTTATATCTCTCGTTCTCCTTTCTCTTGCTTTTGTAATCCGGTAGAGCTCCTTCTGGCCTCTAGGACTGTCCAGTGAGTCATATAACTTCTCCTGCGCCTTAGCCCTGGAAACTGCTACCGCCTTTTTTGCCTTTCTCTTCCATTCTTTATAAATCTTCTTCTTTTCTTTCTTCAAACTGTCGTTCCCGATTCCTACACCCTGCCATTCTTTAAACGGATTGCGTTTCTTTTCTTTCAGACACTTTTGTACCTCTTCATTCCACCACCATGTATCCTTATCTATCATACCTTTCCCTTTCGATTCTCCAAACCCATCTTTTGCTACTCTTGTAGTACCTAGAATTTATCGATTTTAATGCAGGTAGGTACTTACCTCAGGAATTTCCAGTCACGATCTTTTCAATCGATTTATCAAAACCAACTATGCATTCAGGCATGAGGTATTGTGGACGAATTCCGCATGCTTGATTCATTTGCATACATACTTAAGAAATTAATATATTTTTTTTTTTTTTTAAATTAATTAATTTTCTTTCTATAAGAGGATGGAGGAACGGGGGTACCCATTTAAGACAAGCCGTATTTCGATTTAACGTTTAAAAGTTCTGATCAGTCATGTTCGACATTTATTATTGTATTTTATTCCATGTATGACCGTATAAGTAACTTTTTTTGCTACACGCTGCACTAGTGTAGCTCTACAAAGTTAATTTCTGAGCCTTTTCAAATAAAAACCATTTAAAAAAAACGCTATAATACACAATGCGGTACCACACAATAAGCTGGCATCTTGTCATTGCAAAGTTAATATGTTATTTATCGTGCTACGTGACTCGAACACAGCTAAAACGCTCAGCTTTGGTAATAATAGCTGTAACATACATACGTTATCCATCATAGTTAGAACGTGAGCATAGTACTTCAAAAGAATAGTTAACGAAACGGGAACCATAAAACATCACGCCCCAAAGGATTTGGCAGAGGTGTACACTAATAGTGCATTTCGCCAGATATTTTGGAATCTAGTTCCATCAACCGGGCACAAATCATACGCTCACTGCTACTAAGAAGTCCTGATGAAAAACTCAATAACACTTTTGCCCTGGCCATCGAACTCAGGACCCTTATGGTCAGCCGTAGCTCTTGCGATTCATCATCATCATCATTTCAGCCGAAAGACGTCCACATTTATTTAAACACGAATTTATTTAAATTATATACTAGAGAAGATTACAAGTGCCTCTCGTAACTTTATTGCACTTCATCCGCGAAAATTGTGATAGCTTGAAAATATAATATAGCCTATGTTACTCGGATTTATAATCATGAAAGAATTTTTAAAATTGGTTGAGTGGTATTTGTGTTAAATCGTAACAAACAAATCAAATCAAAATATTTTTATTTCACATAGGCCTACAGGCCTGCACTTATAAACTTTCCCATGGAGAAGAACCGGCAAGAAACTCCATGGTTAAACAAACAATCAAATCTTTCCTCTATAAACTATTCGTTTAGATTTATGCAAGTACTTGTACAATAAGAAGCAGAATGGATCTTGTGGCTAAATCAATTGCTACCAGATGCTATCAATTAATATTCCGTGTGGTTGTGTATTACTGTCACATACATCTATTTGCATATAATCACCCTTGGGCATTGTGGTCTAAGTAGCAAAGCTTATAATTGAATACCTGGAGAACATTATGTGACACTGGCATATAGTATGATCACTTTAAGAGCGCAGTTCAAGTTGGCGCTGCTTGTCAAGAAAAAATCATCAACGTGTAAAACTTGGTACATTTATTTTAGTTCTGTGTTTATTTTGCTCATGTATTTATCTCTATATACTCTAATGTCGATGTAAACTTTGCTTGCGAGATGTAGGAAATTGATATTAGTTCTTCCGTCGTGTCATAGATGGCGCTGTAGTACTTTTTGTAGTAAGTTGTTTTTTGTTGGTAGCTACAACCTAAATAAAGTTAGTAGTTAGTTTAGTTACATAAAGTTGCATTCCCTTGGTTGTATGAACAAGGAGCTAGGGATGCACGATCCACTTTATTGATAACAGCTATTTTAGCTAGCTCTTGAGTTTTGGCGACTGTGTCGTTGGTCTAGTGGTTGCAAGCATGACTGCTGAACATGAGGTGCTGGGTTCGATTCCCGGGTCGAGGAAATTGCTAATTGGTTTTCCATCAGGATTTTATCAGTAGTAGCCACGGAGCCTGGATTTGTGTCCGGTTGATGGCAATAAGTTTACCCCCTAAAAGACAACTGGCCAAATGTGGGTTTAGTATCAGGTACACATGATGATGTTACAGACAGTTTTGGGCCCGATAGGGTGACGCCAAAGCAGGGACGGGTGTGTCGATGGTACTTGTATACATTTGGAATATAGTTTTAAAAATAATAGAGAAAATCTTATTTGAAAAATTTATTCAAATCCGTAATCTGCCAGCACTGCGTCACTTAAAACGTATTTACAATAGTTTAGAACGCTAAGTACATGCGTGAATGGAATGTAGTTGAACTTTATTACCGGAAAATGAACTTTACGGCCTATTGACAAAAGAACTAAATCTGTTTAAAACCACGCTGTCTATCTGAGGCAGATCTAAACTTAAGGAAACTGTAGCACCTTTTATAGCAGCATTACTTTAGTCTTCGAGGAAAAGAGATGCAACTATACATAATGTCTAGCTCCATCCCTCTCGCACACTGCAATAGGATTAAAATAATACTCCTATGAAAACTGGTAGTAGGCCCCCAGGGTCATCTCTAAAAGCGACATTCAAATTACACTGGCGAGAATTCAAAATGTAAATAAAAAAAGAAATGCTTCGGTCAATTTAAATGCACCTCATTGTACTGTCATGCCACGCCAGTGTATTCAAACGTATGTCAACAGGGACTGTAACACCAAATTTTAAAGCAGTATTACTTAGTGTGAGAAAGAGATGCAGCTATTCAGAAATTCGAACTTGCATCTCTTTCGCACACTGTAGAAGATTTAAGGTGAAATCACGTTTATATTAACAGATCAGGATTTTCTTGCATCTCTTTCTGTCACTTAGAATTGCAACTCACTAAAGTGAGAGGTTATTATTTCTTCAGAAAGGTCAGGTGCGTAGTACTCGCAACCAGCGTGCGTGTCTGACCAGGTGGCCCACGATGACGTCATAAAACATTATTGTTTTACTCCTTTTCCAGTGTGGGAAAGAGATGGCGGTAGACATCCTGGATAGCTCCGTCTCTTTCCCACACTGGAATAAGAGTAAAACAATACTGCTTTAAGACGTCATGGTGGGCCTTAAGATGTATGAACGTGGACGGGGCAAATCGAGTATGTGAGGATCGTAGCAGGTAGCGTTCTGTGGTTTCTACCTACCCTTCTCGCTTCCCCAAATGACGCCTTTACGTGAGAGAATGAGATAGAGATACTCGAAAACGCTGATCCGTGCGTGCAAATATGATTTCAACCTAAAACAATATTGCTATAAGAAGTCATGGTAAGCCTAGTCATGATCAGAGGTCGGAATTTGGTAGAGTTATTTATGTACTTACACTGATTTCATACAGCGAAAGAATAAAGTGGATATGCCTCACATCCCGAGATTAATTTTAAAGAGCAGAAAAATCCCATGATTTATTAAATAAAAAGTTATTTACTTTTACACAATTTAAACCATCCGACATCGGATGTCCGAAGTTGCAAAATAACAATGCGCACACGCAAGGGAAGATCCATATTAATATCAACATTTCGATGCAAGTACAAAAATAAATCTACCTAATTCCGACCTCTCGTCATGATACAAACACAATATCTAGCCAATTCTAATTTGCAATGACAAATTCACTTACAATTATTAAATTAATAATAGAAATTCATACTAACTTATTTACATTACTTAACATCTACATCATTGAAAAACATTTTTAAAAACAACGTTTCCGCGACTGTGTCGTTGGTCTAGTGGTGGCAAGCAGGACTACTGAACATGAGGTGCTGGGTTCGATTCCCGGGTCGAGGAAATTGCTAATTGGTTTTCCATCAGGATTTTATCAGTAGCAGCCACGGAGCCTGGATTTGTGCCCGGTTGATGGCAATAAGTTCACCCCCTAAAAGACAACTGGCTAAATGTGGGTGTACTATCAGGTACACATGATGATGTTACAACCAGTTTTGGGCCCGACAGGGTGACGCCGAAGCAGGGACGGGTGTGTCGATGGTACTTGTATACATTTGGAATATAGTTTTAAAAATAATAGACAAAAACTTATTTGAAAAATTTATTCAAATCCGTAATCTGCCAGCACTGCGTCACTTAAAACGTATTTACAATAGTTTAGAACGCTAAGTACATGCGTGAATGGAATGTAGTTGAACTTTATTACCGGAAAATGAACTTTACGGCCTATAGACAAAAGAACTAAATCTGTTTAAAACCACGCTGTCTATCTGAGCCAGATCTAAACTTAAGGAAACTGTAGCACCTTTTATAGCAGCATTACTTTAGTCTTCGAGGAAAAGAGATGCAACTATACATGTCTAGCTCCATCCCTCTCGCACACTGCAATAAGATTAAAATAATACTCCTATGAAAACTGGTAGTAGGCCCCCAGGGTCATCTCTAAAAGCGACATTCAAATTACACTGACGAGAATTCAAAATGTAAATAAAAAAAGAAATGCTTCGGTCAATTTAAATGCACCTCATTGTACTGTCATGCCACGCCAGTGTATTCAAACGTATGTCAACAGGGACTGTAACACCAAATCTTAAAGCAGTATTACTTAGTGTGAGAAAGAGATGCAGCTATTCAGAAATTCGAACTTGCATCTCTTTTGCACACTGTAGAAGATTTAAGGTGAAATCACGTTTATATTAACAGATCAGGATTTTCTTGCATCTCTTTCTGTCACTTAGAATTGCACCTCACTAAAGTGAGAGGTTATTATTTCTTCAGAAAGGTCAGGTGCGTAGTACTCGCAACCAGCGTGCGTGTCTGACCAGGTGGCCCACGATGACGCCATAAAACATTATTGTTTTACTACTTTTCCAGTGTGGGAAAGAGATGGCGCTAGACATCCTGCATAGCTCCGTCTCTTTCCCACACTGGAATAAGAGTAAAACAATACTGCTTTAAGACGTCATGGTAGGCCTTAAGATGTATGAACGTGGACGGGGCAAAAGGAGTATGTAAGGATCGTAGCAGCTGGCGTTCTGTAGTGTCTGCCTAGCCCCATGGGGGAAAGACGTGAGTGAATGCGGATGTGTGCTTGCGACCGGACTTCTCGCTTTCCCAAATGACACCTTTACGTGAGAGAATGAGATAGAGATACTCGAAAACGCTGATCCGTGCGTGCAAATATGATTTCAACCTAAAACAATATTGCAATAAGAAGTCATGGTAAGCCTAGTCATGATCAGAGGTCGGAATTAGGTAGAGTTATTTGTGTACTTACACTGATTTCATACAGCGAAAGAATAAAGTGGATATGCCTCAAATCCCGAGATTAATTTTACAGAGCAGAAAAATCCCGATTTTATCCCGGATGTACTAAATAAAAAGTTATTTACTTTTACACAATTTAAACCATCCGACATCGGATGTCCGAAGTTGCAAAATTCCAATGCGCACACGCGAAAGAAGATCCATATTAATATCAACATTTCGATGCAAGTACAAAAATAAATCTACCTAATTCCGACCTCTCGTCATAATACAAACACAATATCTAGCCAATTCTAATTTGCAATGACAAATTCACTTACAATTATTAAATTAATAATAGAAATTCATATTAACTTATTTACATTACTTATCATCTACATCATTGAAAAACATTTTTAAAAACAACGTTTCCCGTCTTCATGTCAACTTTAATAATTATTGCTTTGACAAATAATTTATATCACAATTTATTACAAACGCTTTTAAAATGTACTTTTAAATGTATATGTATAGTGTATAAGGTTCATTTTTCATTAGTACTTTTTTCATAGTATTTACGTTTCTTTTTATGCATCTATGTCGTCGCATTGTGAATTACTTTAAAATATCATTTACTTTAGAAAGTAAATGTACTGTTTTAAAATATTTAAACAACTTATTATTGCTAAAGGATTAAGTTTTTCTTGAAGTAGTCTCAAAAATATTAAAATATTTTGAAAGTTCACATAATGAAGGGAAACCAAATATAATCTCGGGTAGTAATGTCTCATTGCAATAATATTAATTAATTGTTAGGATATTCGAAAAGAGAGTATGCTTATTATGTTACGATGAAGAAGAGATAGTATTTAGATAATTTTAAATTACTGTGCAATAAGTTTAAGGTCCGTTTTCAATTACACTAAAAAGCGACACTTAAACGAAAGATTAAATACTATTGCACTGTTGAAATTCCAACTCTATGCACTGAGCTGAACGTTGAAAATCTAATATTACGATACTACCGTTTAGTGTAAATGAAAACGAGTATAAGTCTTCCTACAAAAAATAACCTAATATTAGGTCCATTATAATATTCAAAAAAAGCTTTTCAAATAAATAAAAAACTTCTATACCCGCTATGACACAGCAAAAGAAAGTCTAACTATTAAAACTATAAATCAAATTGATAGTGTACAAAAAACAAAAGTTAAGAAAATCTACTCGCATTATGCGTTTTATTAATATTCATTGATTAATTATAAGTATAGAGCCGCATATTATGAGCAACAAAACATGTTGCGGAACATGTACTGCAACAAGTTCCCAACAGTTTATTGTGTTGCAAACACAGTAAAACAATTGTGCAACATCATCAAAGTATATAGAGAGTGTTGCATTACACGTTGCGTTCTATGTTGCGTTACAAATAATGTACTAAGCAGCTTAACAGTGTATCTGCACCTAATTCTTTGAATAGAAGTTAAAAACTATTTACTTTAAAAAGAGAAAATATACTGGAGACAACACAGACATCAACAGATTCATATTATAAAATACTTCGTACTATAAAATAATCAACACATTACATGTATTCGTCACTGAAGTGAAAACAGATTTGATTACAATTTTCTACAAAATCGAAAAAATTTTTTTTTTTATAAACTGTTTTTTTTTTTTTTGAAATATCGGGTGTTTCTTAGGGAAAAAAAATAATTTATTGTAACAGACGTCATCGGAAAAGTGAAGAATTGTTGAGGCAAATGTAATATCATCTCCAGTCTATAAACCCTATGGCTATTGATACAATATATAGATAAAAGTTGTAAAAATACTTCTTAGCTCTTTAAACGCGCATAGTCAAGTTAAAAACTATACAATGAGACACTACACTTCGTTTATGAAAGACTTTCACTATACCCACTGTTTATTACATTATTTATTTATGTTTCTATTGCTTTTATGTTTATTTTCTAATTGACAGTACATAACAACCTTAAAGAATCGATAGTACAGCATTCGCAAAAGAATTATTCAAATTGTTGTGTGTAGATAAAACATTAAAATCTTAAATTTTTAAAACATGATTATTACTGTCTAAATTCTCAATTCACACCTTAAAAATACGAACTTAATTTTCGATTTTAGATAACTTAACAAGCCGAAATTAAATGCTTCTGCGTCTGTTATACAGTGCCCATGAACGCCCCGATCAAAATGGTTGGGTCTGACCAAATCAAGACGTTTTGTAGGTGTCGGGTCGATGGTTCTATGCACCGGGAGATTGGGACCGACTACCTCATCCTGTGTTCTACAGGTCTACAGCCACTTTCAGCCTCGTATTTTTAGTAAACAAAAGTTGCACAACATTGTTCTGGCAACATGTTTTTGTTGGCAACATGTGAAAAATGTTTCCAACAACACAAAAACATGTTGCAACAATGTTTTATAACTTTTTTTACCTACAAATACAAGGCTGTCTCTACATTATCAAATACCAAGCTAAAATTAAACATTGCTTTATTCCTTCCAATGGGCACAGTTGTCAAGTCGTCCACCAACGGATTCTGGGGCTGTCCTAAGTCCGGTGCTTGTTGCGGTTTATGCTCTGGACCAGACGACGGGCCCACCACTCGTCAAGGTTGAAGGGTCTGAAGTTGGCCAGCTGGCGTGGTGCTAGTACTTCTTGGTAGTATTTCGCGTCTTCGCTGCCTCGTTCTAGTTCGCGAGTCACCTGGAAAGATGAAATGAATATGGTTAGGTACGTGGGTATGGTTGCTCTGTATGTTGTCGGACATAAAGAATCATAGCACAGCACCAGCCCATATCTTCCCATGGGTGCAGTAAGAGGCGACTAAGGGATTTGTCAGAGAATGGGCAGCAGCGCTCTCTGTGCTTTTGTAACAAACGTCCTGCGATCGCCAACCCGCCTGCCAAGCGTGGCGATTATGGCAAAACCCTACAAAATGTCAATGTGGCGACACTTGGGGGAGGCCTATGTCCAGCAGTGGACGTCTTTTGGGCTGAAATGATGATAATGATGATGATGAGGTATGTGGGTGATATCCATCGTATTGTTACAGGTATTCAGTGACCCGAAAGTCTAACAACCAGTCTTACCAAGGGGTATCGTATTACCCAGTATAAACTGGGTTGTGGACGTCAGATAGGCTGTCGCTCCATGTAAAATACTAGTGGTATTTAGCAGCATCCAGTAAGACTGGAAGCCGACCCAAATACAGTTGGAAAGCTAGGCTGATGATCATGATGATGTGGGTGATATCCATGTATGGATTTCTACTTAATAAGTGTCTTAAAGATCTTAACGATCTTCAGTTTCAATGAGTGATATTACATTGCTTTCTCCTATAAATAAATTGTTTAAGAGTTAATTATGTAATATTTATCATTTATTCTCTTGTCACAAAGCTGACTTAAAATTAATCATCATTTCATCATTCATCATCATTTCAGCCTGAAAGACGTCCACTGCTGGACATAGGCCTCCCCCAAGAAGGGGGGTTTTGCCATAATCGCCACGCTTGGCAGGCGGGTTGGCGATCGCAGTACGGTTGCTACAAAAGCACAGAGAACGCTGCTGCCCATTCTCTGGTAAGTCCCTTAGTCGCCTCTTACAATGGTGCTCTTCTTTACGTCTGACACCACACAGAACTTAAAGTTAAGGTGTACAAACAAATATCTCAGCTGTATTCCACCTTTGTGAGAGACTGGTGCCTGATGTAGGTATAATATTACTTTCTGGATATCATACATATGTATTTCTGTGTAGTTTGTCCAAGGTCCCTTAAACTAAAACCAGTGATAGATTTGATATTTTTGCAGTTAATACACGATACTAGACAATAGTAATATTTATCCAGGTGGTATAAACAAATGTGTGATTTTATACTTACTGAACAAACCAATGTTTATGCCATTATCATACTGATTTAATTCAGCCCAACTTATATTACCGTCAGCTTCCATTACTTAACAAACTGTAGAACCTATTAGAAATTTGAAAACAGTATTTTGCGACCCAGAGGCATGTCACACTTAAATCCAGACTTCAAATCCAAGTTGGAAAGGATACCAACACATTTTTTGTATGGGCGCCCCCTTAAATATTTATTTTATTCTGTTTTTAGTATTTGTTGTTATAGCGGCAACAGAAATACATAATCTGTAGAAATTTCAATTGGCTAACTATCACGGTTCATGAGATACAGCCTGGTGACAGACAGACGGACGGACGGACGGACGGACGGACGGACGGACAACGAAGTCTCAGTAATAGGGTCCCGTTTGACCCTTTGGGTACGGAACCCTAATAGGGTCCCGTTTGACCCTTTGGGTACGGAACCCTAAAAAGAACAACTGTTTCCTACAAAACTGCAATACCTACACGGTCAAGCAGTATGGAACAGCTGTTTTTTTTTAAATAACCGGCGAAAAAGATTGTTAGGTGTATCTGTTAGATATGTATGTGTATTATATGTCGGAGAGGGTTCAGAATGAGGAGCTGAATAAGTGGTAACCGTTTTAGTTTCAGTGTGCCTTTCACCCTGTATAAGTAACACTCTGTCAGACAAGACAAACATTAACACTATTAATTCCACCTCGATAGAGACAAATCTATGTAAATTAAGCGCTAATCAAACTGATGAATGCCTAATATCAAAGACAAGCATACTACTAAATTACATATTTTGACACTAATTTGTATAGTTTCGAGTAGAATGTAGCTAATAACCTATTTTGATAACAACTATTTATAATGATACCTAAATATTGAGATATAAAATTGATTTGTCTTGATGACAACTACTCTATAACCGATTGATTTTAATTTCATCACCATTATCATTTTTAGCCGAAAGAAGTCCACTGCTGGACATAAGCCTCCCCCAACGCCACATTGACATAAGGGGGGTTTTGCCATAATCGCCACGCTTGGCAGGCGGGTTGGCGATCGCAGTAGTTGTTTCAAAAGCACAGAGAACGCTGCTGCCCATTCTCTGGCAATTCCCTTAGTCGCCTCTTACGAAACATACGGGAAGATATGGGATGGTGCTTCTTTACGTCCGACACCATACAGAACAGATTTTAATTTACTTGATGATTATTTCTCATCAGCAAGTAACTTAAGTGGCAATGGGCAGGGCACATTGCTCGCAAAACGGATGGCCGATGGGGCCGAAAAGTTCTGGAATGGCGAGCGCGAACCGGAAGACGATGCGTTGGAAGGCCTCCCACTAGGTGGACCGATGACCTGGTGAAGGTTGCGGGGATCGGCTGGATGCGAGGCGCACGGGACCAGTCAATGTGGCGTCACATGGGGGAGGCCTATGTCCAGCAGTGGACGTCTTTTGGCTGAAATGATGATGATGATGAATCGCAAGAGCTACGGCTGACCATAAGGGTCCTGAGTTCGATGGCCAGGGCAAAAGTGTTATTGAGTTTTTCATCAGGACTTCTTAGTAGCAGTGAGCGTATGATTTGTGCCCGGTTGATGGAACTAGGTTCCAAAATATCTGGCGAAATGCGGGTGTACTATTAGGGTACACCTCTGCCAAATCCTTTGGGGCGTGATGTTTTATGGTTACCGTTTCGTTAACTATTCTTTTGAAGTACTATGATCACGTTCTATCTATGATTGATGACGTATGTGTTACAGCCGTTATTACCAAAGCTGAGCGTTTTAGCTGTGTTCGAGTCACGTAGCACGATAAATAACATATTAAGTTTGAAATGACAAGATGCCAGCTTATTGTGTGGTACCGCATTGTGTACTATCGCGTTTTTTTTTAATGTGTTTTATTAGAACAGGCTCAAAAATGAACTTTGTAGAGCTGCACTAGTGCACAGGTGTACAGCGTGTAGCAGAAAAAGTTACTTATAAGAGGTAATACATGGAAAAAACAATATGTCGTACATGATTTTCATTTCAGATCTTTTAAACGTTAAGGCGAAATACAGCTTGTCTTAAAATATTTTGTTTTCCTTTTTTTTTTTTATCTTTGCCCCACATTCGGAATTTCTCCTGTATCGTGGGTGCGTTCACAAACATTTAAACCCACACAGCCAGACCCAGAACAACTATCTGTAGGCCATACAAATATTTATTCCGTGCGGGTATCGAACCCGCGACACGCAGCGCAGCAGTCAATCGCTCAACCACTGCGCCAACCGTGCCGTCATATTTTTACAAAGGAATGCTATTTAATCTGTGTATTTAGAAATCAATTAGATTTCTATAAATCAAGCGTGCGGAATTTGTCCACAATACCGCATGCCTGAATGCATGGTTTTGATAAATCGATTAAAAAGATCGTGACTGGAAATTCCTGAGGTAAGTACCTACCTGCACTAAAATCGATAAATTCTAGGTACTACAAATAAATCTGTATGGTCTGTATGATGTCGGACGTAAAGAATAGCACCATCCCATATCTTCATTTAGTGGGTGTCGTAAGAGGCGACTAAGGGACTTGCCAGAGATTGGGCAGCAGCGTTCTCTGTGCTTTTGTAACAACCTTACTGCGATCGCCAACCCGCCTGCCAAGCGTGGCGTTTATGGCAAAACCCTCCAAAATGTCAATGCGACACTTGTGGGAGGCCTATCTCCAGCAGTGGACGTCATTTGGGCTGAAATGATGATGAATGATGTACTGCGATCGCCAACCCGCCTACCAAGCGTGGCGATTATGGCAAAATCCCCCTTATGTCAATGTGGCGTTAGGGGAGGCCTATGTCCAGCAGTGGACGTCTTTCGTCTGAAATGATGATGATGACTACAAATAAATATTAGATATTAGATATCACTAAGCCTGGTATACAACGAAGGCTACAGCAATGACCCAGATTACATACAATTTTGTCACGTAGTCGTAAATTAATGTTGCTAAAGAATGTGAATAGAATAGACGAGTTTCTCTACGCGACAAAACAATAGGTCGGTAATCTGTTTACTGCATCGGAACTGCTGCAGGTTGCCCACTGACTTAAGTGCGTTTATACCCTAAAGCGCGGGCGTTTCATACAAACTTTTAAGTCGTTATTTTCCGAAATGACTGAACAGATTTTAATGAAACTGCATACGCATAAGCAGTATACATAGGTCTTAAAGGTTACTAAAAATCATTTTCGAAAAATAATGTTACGTCTAAATTAGACCGATTTTTAATTATTATTTATTTATTTATTTAAACTTCACGTACATTGGTGGTACATAGGCGGACTTAATGCCACAAGGCATTCTCTACCAGTCAACCATTGGGTTAAAAAGGACAACATTGTGGTAAGGTACAAAAACAATATCTAACCATATGTAATTAATTTAGAAATTGTCTTTAAGTTACATAGATACTAATACACAAATACAAATAAAATAGACTAATACATATTTTAACAAATACCAAAATAAAAAACGAGAATACTAATAATAATTACTGTGACTAGACTTTTAACCGCGAGCTACTTCGTTTGATTTAAATAGTGGTTACGAACTTTTCTTTTAAAAATAAATTTACTTTCAGATTTTTTAATACCCATGAATTATCTTTATATTCCTCATAAATTCCTGTTTCTATAAAACAGAAATTTCCAATTATCTTCATTTTTAAAAGAAATTTCGAAAATGTTTTTAGTAACTTTTTAGACCTATGTATACTGCTTATGCGTAGGAAGTTTCATTAAAATCTGTTCAGTCATTTCGGAAAATAACGATACTTATTACTTACTTAACTTATGATATTAAATATATTGAAGATATTATTAGATTTTTTGCATTTTAGAGAATAGATTTTATTGTTTGTGAATTTTACTGTTTGAAATTCATAATTTATTATTTTTTGCTGTAATTCATTAATGTACTACATAATTTAAACACAATGCGAATTATTATATGAATAAATAAATAAAATAATAAATAAATAATAAACTGCGCAGTAAAAGAACCTAGGTATATCCAGTGATGTTAAACTAAAACTAATCTTTAGGTGACATAAAGGGGATGTCGCCTACGCAAACCCCAACTATCATCCCATCACCCGCCTAGCCTTTACCCTATGTTGGGGTCGGCTTCCATTAAAACCAGATGCAGCGGAATACCAGTATTTTACATGGAGCGACTGCTTATCTGACCTCAACAACTTAATTAGTGTTGGTTAATACGATACCCTTTGGTAAGACTGGTTGTTAGACTTTCGGGCAACTGACTTTCGGGCCATCGAATCGGTCCCATAGTAAAACCTGGGAAAAAACCGAGTTTTACTAAGGGACTGAAAACCGATTTCGTTTACCTGTAACGAGAGTCAAAGATCTACAAATGAAACGTGCTTTCCGATGCACGGAGGAACCTCAGTATGTAACGGGTGACCTAAAAATTGATCTAAGCACCTGTTATTGTTTAGCACTGAGCTTCTCCTAATTTCATACGTCTCATACATGATATACTCGTAAAAATAGCACTTAAAGTTATTGCTGTACGAAGAAATTATAAATCAGTAAACCATAATGCATCACAGATTCACAGCGCATAGATATTCTAATTGAAACCCAGTTAACCATGAAAATGCCTCACTCCATTGCCTTTTACTAACAAACATGATGAATTGTTGTTAGATTTTTAATGACAGGAATGCAGGGGCGTATTTACCCTAGGGCAAACAGCACCATGGCCCGGCGCGACAGGCTACGAGGGACGGTGCAAGCCGCACCTCGCTCAGCTTATTTGACTTTATATGCCTGAAGAAATTGAAAAAACCGACCAAGTGCGAGTCCGACGAATGGTTCCGTACCATTATCTATAAAAAAACCGGCCAAGTGCGAGTCGGACTCGCGCACGAAGGGTTCCGTACCATTATTTATAAAAACGAGCAAACAAAAATCACTTTTTTGTATGGGGGGCTCCCATACAAAAAAGTGATTTTTGTTTGCTCGTTTTTTAAATATTTATTTTATTCTGATTTTAGTATTTGTTGTTATAGCATCAACAGAAATACACAATCTGTAGAAATTTCAACTCCCTAACTATCAAGTCTCAGTAATAGGGTCCCGTTTGACCCTTTGGGTAAGGAACCCTAAAAATGCCCATACCGTGTATGCTATGCTAATATTTTTTTAAGGTGGCTTCTTGCGTTTTAGATTCTTAGAAGAACTTCAGCTGCATCCGTAAATAGTAAATGTAACCCTCCAAAATCACTTTTTTTTTGTCATCAAGCAGGCGTTGTTCCTGTACAACACTTCGACAGCAGAGATTTTTCTTTTTTTTTTTTTGGAAAACTGCTTGTCAGCTAGCCATATTGGCCCGGGGCCGCGGGGGCGCCAAATCTTAAAATACACCCCTGCGGGAATGCCAAAACCGACTGAGCGAATCAGCGCCTGTAGTCAGCGTTGGTGAAGCGAATAATAAAGCGAATAACTAACCTAAGCTAAGTAACAGTTAATTGAGAATAAGTAAGTAGTAGGATCTCGAAACGGAAAAATGTTTAGAATTCTGGAATTATTTATTTTGTATCTGGTGAATTTTAAGTAATTACCGAAAAAACTCTTTCCACCATAGATTTAAATCGTTAGATCCACACAAGTCGCCGTACGAGACAATAATGATTGCGACATCTACTGATTTAAATCTTAGCTTTCAAATGTATGTAAGAAAAAATTAAGTCACTCACCTTATTCCAAGAATCATAGATAAAGTTGATAAGATCATCGTTCTGGTTGTTGTTAATGTTGTTGTTGTTATTATTGTTGTTGTTGTTGCTGGGGTGTGGCGGCGGCGTCTGCGCAGGGGGGCTGAGCCGCGCTGCGTGCCCGTTGCCATTGTGCCGCTTACTGCCCCCCATGTGTGGCAGCGAACGAGTCCCGCTGCTGACATAGCTTGACCTGTAATTGGAAGTCCTATGATGGGTTTAATACGCCATACTGAACCCTCCTTTTTAAAGCTACAGTTTAGAAAAATTGCTATCGATTTCGACGGTGGAAATGACGTTGACCGTGCTGGTGGATGTTTTACTCTCGGCGGTGAGAGGAACGTTGCAAATTCTAAAGCGAGCTCAATGTCCTTCACGGCAATTCTTATTTCCACCGTCGATTTGAAACGGATAGAATAAGAGATGGTGAACAATTTATCAAGTGTTTATTAGAGTATACAGTGTTATTAAACTAAATTGCAACATCTGGCAGAGGCTCCTACCCATTCTCTCATTCTCAATTCAAATCATAATTTTCAATTTATTAAAATATCACTGAACAGGAGAAGAAAGAAAGTCCGTCTGGTCTATTTTTGCCAGGCCATTACAGTTTTAAACACATTATAAAGATTCATTCTCCAGCTCTCGGACTATTAATAGGGTAATGTATTAATTTAAAATTAGAACTCGGCATTCGGAACATCGTACGGCGCGTGATTCGAGGCGTAAAGCGGGCTATTAACACCTACGACGAATCATAGGTATACGGGCATTTGATGCGGAGTAATAATAAAGACAAAAAAACACAATACTGCACTTTTCTCAAAGAGTTGTCTTGGCATGGGTCCAAAGATTTACAATAAACTACCAAAAACTTTAAAGAGCATGACCAACATAAACCATTTTAAATCGCAACTTAAGAAATTCTTGATTGAAAAGGCTTACTACTCTATCAATGAGTTTTTAGATGATAGAAGCATAAAATAAAAATGTCCGATACACATGTTATTCTATCTTGTTTACGATGTTACTTGTTTGAAACCGTTTTATTTAGTTTTGTAGTTTTCTTTTTTTTCCCTTTACACCTAAATTTGTACGCCTTGCAAGGCAAAACATAGTGATACAACACAAATTTTATACCATGTACCATATTACCTATGTTCGACAAATAAAATACTTTGACTTTGACTTTAATGAGGAAAATATTGTGAGGAATGTTTTGAGTATGAATGGGGATGACTATAAAATTAACAGAAGACCAAATAAACAATGGAATGAATGTTTGAAGAATGGTTTTACTACAGTAATGTCTAATAGAGAAGTATGAAAGACAGACATGCTGCACTGCCCCCGATAAATTGGGATAAGGGTCGGAGAACGATGATGATGCCTGGTTTGTGCATCATACTGTCTGTTGCTCTTGGTAACATGAGGTGCTATGATTGCATGAAAGTATAACGGTAGTGAGGAGTAATAAGGAGGCTTTTATCTGAATGAAAATTGGAGCATCAATGTGGCTAAATAATGGCAGTTTTTAAAACACTGAAAAGCAATTCCGACTTTAATGAACATAGATTTGTGTGTAAGTAATTAGTCAAATGCTTGTCATTGAAAAAAAAGTTATTACGGTCAAAATAACTGTTTGTCAATTTCTGATTTGATATGTCTAAATGCCAAACTGTACTCTTTAAGGTTCTATACTAAGTTTAACACTTTCTCAACTTCAAATGTGCAAAACAGAAACAAATAATATGTAAGCAGCCTTTATTAAAAGGGATTGATAGCTTTTAAAAACAAAAACACAAAAAAATAAAAATTGTATACAAAAATAAATATTATTCTATTTTGTATTTTTGTAAAAACTAATTAAAAATAAAGTTTCATGTTGACTACTCAGTTACTGTAGAGGCCTGGTAGGCCCAAATAATTTGATAAGATAATATAGAATTTATTTAAATTATATACTATTATTGTATTGTATTGTATAGCGGGCTGGTTTCCGCAACTCCACGTCTAAAGCACGTATTTTGTAAAAAAAAAAATATATATACTAGACAAGATTACACGTGCCTCTCGTAAAATTATTGCACTTCATCCACGAAAATTGTGATAGCTTGAAAATATAATATAGCCTATGTTACTCGGATTTATAATCGTGAAAGAATTTTTAAAATTGGTTGAGTGGTATTTGTGTTAAATCGTAACAAACAAATCAAATCAATCAAATCAAAATATTTAAATTTTATTTTATATAGGCCTACAAGAGCACTTATAAAACGTCGACAAAAAGGTGCTCAGTTCGGGTTGGTTGTTTCCTATGGAGAAGAACCGGCAAGAAACTCTATGGTTAAACAAACAATCAAATCTTTCCTCTTTATACTATTAGTTTAGATTTATGCAAGTACTTGTAAAATAAGACGTAGAATGGATCTTGTGGCTAAATCAATTGCTACCAGACATATCAATTAATATTCCGTGTGGTTGTGTATTACTGTCACATACATCTATTTGCATATAATCACCCTTGGGCATTGTGATCTAAGTAGCAAAGCTTATAATTGAATACCTGGAGAACATTATGTGACACTGGCATATAGTATGATCACTTTAAGAGCGCAGTTCAAGTTGGCGCTGCTTGTCAAGAAAAAATCATCAATGTGTAAAACTTGGTACATTTATTTTAGTTCTGTGTTTATTTCGCTCATGTATTCATCATTCATCATTTCAGCCCAAAAGACGTCCACTGCTGGACATAGGCCTCCCCCAACTGTCGCAATATTGTCATTTTGGGGGTTTTGCCATAATTGCCACGCTTGGCAGGCGGGTTGGCGATCGCAGTACGGTTGTTACAAAAGCACAGAGAACGCTGCTCCCATTCTCTGGCAAGTCCCTTAGTCGCCTCTTACGACACCCATGGGATGGTTCTATTCTTCACGTATGACACCATACAGAGCGATATATTAGATTATATTATGATATTGTATTGACAATTGGGCTGGCGCCAGCAACTCCAGAAAATGTATTATTTAATCCATCCGAGTTCCCCATAAAGGTCTAGATGAGAGTGAATAATTCAAATCCATATTTAAAAAATATACAGTTAAATGCAGCATCCATAAAGTTTTAATGCTCTTCCTTGTTCCTCTTAAAATGTTTTGTTTATACAGTGTTGCTATATGGCTATGAACATTTTGCAACATAAACAAAAGATATTTCCTCCTTTCTTAAACATTTGTTGTTATTTTTATTTGTTGTAGATATTTTTTTATGATGAGCAATTTCAAATTTTTTAAGGAAATTGCTACAAAATTGAACTAAATGAAGACTCCAAAAGTGATTTTGATACTTAAGTTTCATCAATATTACAAATACAAGGCGTTGTTTTGCAACCTCGTCAAATTCTAGGAGGTAACTATGCTAATAATTCTCGACCTGAATCAATAATAAAATGAGTAGGTAATTTTCTTTTTTTTATTTATTTACTGAAATCGGTAACTGTGAACCACCCGTGTTTTAAACATGGGCCGTCTGATCCCTGCTTTATAACGTCGCTTACACACAAACAAAAAACCTCAAACGTGTTTTCGATAATTTTATAATCCCTAAACCACGCTATGGGGGTTATTCTGAAATATTGACAAATTTAAACAACAAAAAAATGCAGTGTTTTTTAATAATTTACTAGGTACCGTAATTTATATTGAATATTTATGTCTTTTGTGACAACATCCTGAATTTTGACGAGGATGCAAAACAACACCTTGTATATCATTGTTTTCATAACAACATATTATCTAATCCAAGTATTTACAAATAATATTATGTTGCAGTTCAATAGATCAGAGTTAGTCATAAAGCTGCAATACATAATAAATTTATAAGATGATAAAACATAAATTGTTAGATGTTACTGTTTATGTTGCGGAAGAGATTAGACCTTTATCAGCTCTCATTGATATCTTCGTTCAAACCAAGGTTATTGTACTGATAGGTTAAAAAAAACTAAAATTACAACTAAGAACTCTACAGGGTGTAACGGAAAGGGTATATACATACTTAAGGGTGTGCTACAGACCATCAAACTCAACATGTTTCTCCAGAAACAAACATCGTAATAACGAAAAAATTATCTGCTGCCCCATACAAAATTTAAATACCTATTCGACCCAAATGTATGGGGCATCTGATATTTTTTTCGCTATGATCATTTTTCTTTGTGGCGAAACTTGTTCAGTTTGGTGGTCTGTAGCACACCGTTAAGTATGTATATACCCTTTCCGTTACACCCTGTATAAAGAAACTACATTATTAATTAAATTAATTTATAAGCAAAAAATGCTACAGTTAGGTAGGTACTCTATGCATTGGTGACTTTGTGTGAAAATAACAGTACGCAAACGGTGCGATAAGAAACGCGTGGCATGATAATAATATAAATAAAACCCACACATGCTCAACACTTGTAAACATGCAACTGTGCCTAATAACAATGTGTGAAATACTTATTACTATCACGAGTGCTCGCTTACCACTCACGATTACACCTCTACGCCACGATTTCGCACGCTATCTCTCCACAAACAAAGCCAAATTAACTAAAACTGGGTTATCTTCGCATGCACTCGAAATATTGCTACAAATACACCTAAAAGTTATCCATCGCCTCCAACACATCCCACATCGTTTTCAAAACACTAAAAGCATTATCCAAACGTGAAAGTAAGCACAATTGCAAGCGAAAGCAGATTCTTCTTACCTCATATTATTACGGTCCATGTTTCTAAACACTGTAATCTCCTCTCCTTTCAGAATATCCTAACAATAATTACTAAGTACACTAGGCTATTCTAATCTTACACTTTAACACATTTCTAAACAAAGGATCGTGTAAAAATTCTGTAAATAATAATAAAATTCTAAAGATAAATAGACAGGACGCCACACAACACGACGACACACATCTGTCAAAAATAATAGCTATCAGCTGCACTTCCGTACGTTGAACTCGATCTACGATTGGCTATTGGTAATGGGAACCATATTCTAACCAATAGGAACGAAATGCTCAGATTGCGCAAAATCATTAGATCCAATAAGGCGGGAAAAATATGAGATGTACAATCTATTAGTTGACAAGTATGTACAATACATAAGTGAAATCGATTTTTCTCTTGCAAGAAAGATTACTAAAATGTATTAGAAATCTATTTTGTGATTTTAATACCCACTATGCAGATGGCATACGGCTATACCGTATTCTACCAAAATTAACTTATGTTACAAAAATTGCATTCTCTTGTCTCAAACCTTAACTTTCTATTAAAAGATATCAATTTTTAAATCCCAAGCATTTTCATGAAACATTCAGACCCGTTTTAAAGAACAATAAACATCATCGAACAGATCAATAAATTAAATCGCAATGTCAGTATCGAGAATAAATAGTCGATTTTAAGATGACGTGAGCTGAGCGTAGGGGAAACAAGGAGCGAATCGATGAACAAAATCTTCTGCGACTTTTTGCGGCAGCTGAGGCAAAAAAAAAACTTACAACACACTTGATAATCACCAGCAGACAAAGAGACATGCATCCTACAAACACACTTGAAGAAAAAAAATC
This sequence comes from Cerastis rubricosa, assembly GCA_949152445.1. Classification (NCBI taxonomy): domain Eukaryota; kingdom Metazoa; phylum Arthropoda; class Insecta; order Lepidoptera; family Noctuidae; genus Cerastis; species Cerastis rubricosa. The sequence continues at coordinate 5,224,425 of OX424542.1, read as the reverse complement.
CACACAATGTGACGAAATAAGTGACCAGCGAATAATGTAAAATAATCATCATCTGCCTAGCCTTTTCCCAAACTATCTTGGGGTCGGCTTCCAGTCTAACCAGATGCAGCTGAGTACAGTATTTTACATGAAGCGACTGCCTACCTGACCTCCACCACAACCCAGTAACTAGGTAATAAGATACCCCTTGGTAAGACAGCTCTGTATGGTGTCGGACGTAAAGAATAGCACCATCCCATATCTTCCAGTGGGTGTCGTAAGAGGCGACTAAGGGATTTGCCAGAGAATGGGCAGCAGCGTTTTCTGTGCTTTTGTAACCACCGTACTGCGATCGCGAACCCGCCTGCCAAGCGTGGCGATTATGGCAAAACCCCCCAAAATGCCAATGTGGCGACACTTGGGGGAGGCCTATGTCCAGCAGTGGACTTCTTTTGGGCTGAAATGATGATGATGATGATGATGATGATGGTAAGACTGACGTGCTTTCTGAGGCACGGAGGAAATTCGGAATGTAATTATGGTCACCCATCCACGGACCAACCTCGGCAAGCACGGCTTAACCTTAAAGATCGATCCGTGCGGCTGTTATTATATAGCCACGAGCTCCTCGAATAATGTAAAATAATGTCGATGATAATTATGTAAGATACTGAATGTTTTTATTTATACATGAAATGAAATTAATAATATATACTAATATAGATTACAATATCATCATCTGCCTAGCCTTTTCCCAAACTATCTTGGGGTCAGCTTCCAGTCTAACCAGATGCAGCTGAGTACCAATATTTTACATGAAGCGACTGCCCATCTGACCTCCACAACACAGTGATTGGGTAATACGATACCCGATGACTCGTAATGACTGTCAAAGATCTACAAATGACAGTCGGGACCAACGGCTTAACGTGCTTTCTGAGGCACGGAGGAAAATCGGAAAGTAATTATGGTCACCCATCCACGGACCAACCTCGGCAAGCCCGGCTTAACCTTAAAGATCGATCCGTGCGGCTGTTATTATCTAGCCACGAGCTCCTCGAATAATGTAAAATAATGTCGATGATAATTATGTAAGATACTGAATGTTTTTATTTTTATATAATTTTATTTTCATTTTTAAAACATGCCCCATTGCTGACCCTGTACGTTTCCCATATGAATAACACTACAGATGGCTTGTACTCAGCAAACTTTATTACAACTTAACTTCTATCTTTTTGTTCAAACACATCCACTAGAAACTAAAAGCTAAAAGTAACTGAAAACTAAACTAAAACATTTATTTTAGCATTAATCAATTACCATTGTTCCTACCCAACAGCTGCTAAATCACCGACTTGTTGGTTCTTTTAGTTCTTTACTGCGTTTGAGTTATCAACGTATCACAATATTTTTCTATCGTTACGGTGGGAAAGATTATTTCGACTATTAAGCTATAGTATATTTCATTACGAGTGTGGAAAGCCTGTCATTGCAAAGAGTTCCGACAAATGTCTACCCGAGCCGAGGCGCAGCCGAAGGTGAGGGTTGACAGTCGGAACAAGTTGCAATGACGGTTCCGCACGTGTACTGAACAACTATTTTTAACAGTTGTTCAGTAGTTACAGTTGCGAAAAAATGAAGCAATTTAATAAAGAACATTTTTGGAAAGTGGCGCCTACCGTAAAAGAATATAAGCAGAGATTTTTTTTTCTTCACCCATTTCGGGTACGCAAAGGGAACTATGCCCATACAGCCAAGTCTTCAGTATTTTTTTTTATTGAAATGAAATGAAAATGAAATTTAATGAGATGAAATGAAATGAAACCTAACCTAAATCATTGAATCAAATCATTAAATCTGATATTGAAACAAATTAGTAGCTTCTTGTTAGAAATACTTATTTGCATGAATCATAAAAACTTCTATATTTTTTTTATTAAGAACTTCTTGGTTGGTTTTTTCTTTTTAATAGACATTATTTTGACATTTGGGAAAGAGAACGCACGAGTTCTGAAAAGGTAAAGAAAAAGCTCAAGTGTGTAATAGCCCACATCCGGCACATCCCGAACGCTATACGTCCCTGCAATACGCCACTTTTTGAGCAACTGTATTAAAAAAATAATAACATGTTAGTTACATACATGTTGAATGTTTTGTTACGAAACAGTATGTATGGTTTTGTAAATTTTAAGAGGCAGATCTTTGTTTACGACAGGAAACTGCACAATTAACCATTTTTAAGAGCAACTGTTGGCGAACGAACTAGTTTTATAAAACGTATAATATGATCAAGTGGCTATTGTACCTTGACGTAGGGGGAAGTCCAGCTGCTCTATTGTTTATTCCTCTGTGGCGGTGTGTAGTGACGGACGCCTTTAGTGAGCCAAAGGGCAACACTATTGTAGGGATGTTCGAAATTAGAAAAACATTGAATACCGAAATTAAGCATTGACATCCGAAAAAAAACAATGTTATTGGTGGTTAAATAAAATAAATGTATTTAATAATCCCCCTTTGAAAAAAAAACATTGCCTGTATTTTTGGGGCACTGTGAAAAAAAAGTAACTTTGTTAGATGTTTTCCCGCTAAACATCGATGTTTATCTACCATCGAAAAATATCGACCATCGCTTCACTATTGAATCTATTGACTCTTTGATCTATTGATATTGATTGCTTGCTATTATTTGCTTTTCTAATTTGCTTGCCGCCTTGCCGGCTTGCGCTGATTGTTTTTTTGTGAATTATTGGTAAAGAAACGTCCATATAATAATATATATGAAACGTCTTACCAAAATGTCCGATAAAACAGGATTTGAAGAGTTGCGGAACAAATACAAGGTATATTTCTAACCTATAATTCAACAATTTATTTAACAGTAGTGGCACTAGGTAAGTTGATTTAACTTGTGAATCACGATGCATTCTTACAGGATGTGCTGTCTAAAGCCTTTACAACCAACAATATTGACTTGCTCGATTCATTTACAAAGAATACGAATGAGAGCGACCGGAAAGCGGCGATGGACCAAGCGTTCAGGGACAAACTCTTGGAACTGCTAGTCGAAGACCCAGACACCTTGGAAAACTACGTGTCGTTCTGCATAGAGTCATGTAGACGACAGATGGTGACACCTACAATGCCGGTCGTGCTTCTTGGCGACATTTTCGACGCACTTACACTAAATAAATGTGAGAAAATGTTCTCTTACGTGGAAAACGGCGTCAGTATTTGGAAGGAAGAGTTATTCTTCGTAGCTTGTAAGAATAATTTGCTTAGAATGTGTAATGATCTGCTGAGGAGGCTGTCAAGGTCCCAGAATACAGTTTTCTGTGGTAGAATCTTGCTGTTCCTTGCAAAGTTCTTCCCGTTTTCTGAAAGGTCTGGTCTGAATATTGTTTCTGAATTCAATTTGGAGAATGTGACAGAGTTTGGCACTGATAGCTCAAGCACACTGAAAGATTCACTGGATGAAGAAATGGTGGTTGACCAGGAGGAGAAAGGGAAATTAAATATTGATTATAACTTGTATTGTAAATTCTGGAGTCTGCAAGACTTTTTCAGGAACCCAAATAATTGCTATAATAAATTACAGTGGAAGACTTTTGTTGTTGTAAGTATTTTCTCATTTAATACAGATAACTGTATAATTTTGTATTAATATTAATGCTAGTTTAATTTAGGAAGTAATGATCTGATTCTATAAATTATTTCAAAACTGCATTATCACTGAGTGTCAAAACTTCCTAAGGGATAATTTCTATTCATAATGCTAGCACAGCCTCAGGTAAAAAACAAACCTAGTTAAAGTAAATCCACATTCTGTGACCTTGTTGTTCTTAAACTACTGTGCTTTTTACAATCATTCATTCATCATTTCGGCCCAAAAGAAGTCCACTGCTGGACATAGGCCTCCCTCAAGAATGTGACAGAGTCTCAAGTGTCACCACATTGACATTTTGGGGGGTTTTGCCATAATCGCCGCGCTTGGCAGGCGGGTTGGTGATCGCAGGACGGTTGTTACAAAAGCACAGAGAACGCTGCTGCCCATTCTCTGGGTCCCTTAGTCGCCTCTTACAACATCCATGGGAAGCTATAGGAATGGTGCTATTCTTTACTTCTGACACCATACGGAGCTACACTCATAATATATAATTTATCACTCTCTTTATATATAACTTATTCTAGAATGTTTATGTGTGTACTAAAATAATATTCAACTTCATGATTTAAAGAATTCTTATTGTTTAGTTATTCTCTGTGTTTAGTTGTAAAAACTATGAGAAGGGTGGAACACTAATTCTATATACGGGGCTTTATATGCATTCATAACCAGCAACAGGTCCATAAAGAATATTTTGAATAAAATTCCTTATTTTAAAAACATTACATTTCAGCATTCAGGCAGTGTTCTATCAGCATTCTCATCATACAAACTGGAAACAATAGAACTACAGAAATCTAAACTAAACTTATTGAAACCTGTGAAAACATTGACTGCTGATGCCGAGATGAAAGATTTAGATAGCAATGAACCGCACTACTTCGCAAAGTTCCTGACCAATCAGAAACTGTTGGAGCTTCAACTGTCTGACTCTAACTTTAGGAGATGTGTTCTCCTACAGTTCCTGATATTGTTCCAGTATTTGACTTCTACAGTGAAGTTTAAAATGTATGTATGATGTTCAATTTCTTTTTATTTAAATATTTCATTCTATATATTCAATTTCAAGCCTCTATTAAGTAAACTGATGAGCATGAGGTCTTGGATTTGATTCCCCTTTGGTTGGGCACTGTTGTTGAGGTTGTAGGCACTACCAAAAGTACTACAGCTACATAGTACAACAAGTACACCTTGTACACTCTCTATGACATGAATGAAGAACTAACATCATTCTAAATTACACTATTAAATAGTTATCGGCAATGTAATATAGTAAAACCTGACAACCTTCTACTGTCAGGCAGTAGCCCACCAGACACAGTGCCTGTCTGGTCTGTGAACCCTTCCTGTTCCATTGGGGATTAAGAACTTTACTCACTGTTCTTCTCACTTCTATAAGGTTTTTATTTATTTATTTAACACTTCAAGTACAATTTACAGAGGCTGACTTAATGCCATAGACACAGTTAACCTTTGGGTGATGCAAAGACAGACAGTGGTAGAGGTCTATCTGTAAAAAAAAACAATAATAAGTCATACTAGGAATATATAAAATACTATATCATCAAAATACTATAAATAAATATCAATATATAAACTCTTAAATAGAAGGACAAACAATGAGGAAAATATCAACATTGTGACAATACTTCTAGCTTCTTCCGAATGTACTTGCGCACTTCCGCCAGTTATCTAAACTAATATTATAAAGAGGAAAGATTTGTTTGTTTGCATAGAATAGGCTCCGAAACTACTGGTCCGATTTGAAAAACTCTTTCAGTGGTATATAGCCACTTTATCGAGTAAGGCTATAGGCAATATATTATCACGCTACGACCAAAAGGAGTGGAGCAGCAATGGAAAATGTTGCGAAAACGGGAAAAATGTGACGCAAACGAATTGCGCCGGACAGCTAGTTTCTAATATTTCTCAGAAGCAGCACTGTGTCTGAATTGGTGCCCGATTTATGGCAATAGGCTTGCATACATAAAACATGAGACTAAAAAATAACTAGTAAAATGGAGGTGTATGGTAGGCATACTTCTACCAAACCCTTGGGGATTACAAAACTGATGTTAATGTTTAGTAAAGATAATTTTCAATCTCTTTTAGGGAACTTGAGCTGAAGTCTGACCAAGTAGATTGGGTGAAGGAAACCACAACTCTTGTTTACAAGTTGCTGGGTGAAACTCCACCAGACGGCAAGCAGTTTGTGGAGTGCGTGAAAAAAATACTTAAGAGAGAGGAACACTGGAATAGCTGGAAGAATGATGGGTGTCATGGTAATATACTAATTATTTTATCACTGTTTTTGATATACAAAATGTTACTTAACATAATGGTATCTTGTACAACTAATTAATATTTCCCATGGCATTAGTGATAGCTCTGCATGTACATATATTAAATACCAATACAGGTGAATGTTTTTTTATATGGTGTTTTAAATATATATTTTAAAATGTATCAAATGTGTGTAGAAATAAAAAAGGAATAAAAACTTGAGAGGTGTCAAGGAACACCCGGAACGAACGAAGTTCCTTTTAACTGGCTTGCTTTCTATGAGAAAGAGAGAGAGAGAGACAGACAGACAAACACGCACACGCCGCACGGCTTACAACTATAGCAATTGTCCCTGTCCTTGTCCTTGTCCCTGTCCATGACCCTGTCTCTGTCACTGTCCCTGTCGCTGTCCATGTCCATGTCACTGTCCCTGACCCTGTCCCAGTCCTTGTCCTTGTACGCCGCACGGCTTAAAAACAATAGCAAAAAGTGTCATTACAGCTTTTTTGGTCTTAATTTTTTCCGTCTAGCCCCCTTTCGCAACGCGCGATAAGGAACTTCGTTCCAATAATAATACCTTTTATGGTGTTATGAATGACATTTTACAGAATTCCAGAAGCCGAAACCCCCAGTGCAGGTAGAATCAACAGATGAAGTTAAAAGGTCTCGAAAACGTCGCCGCCCACTAGGTGACATCATCAAAGAGTATGAAGCACAAAACAAATCCTATATGGGCAAGTATGTATCAGATAATACAATTTATATGCTAAAATTTCAAAATAGAACACATTATCATATTTGGTACCTTTGTTTTTCAGCAATGAGCTGACGAAATTGTGGAACTTGTGCCCTGATAATCTTGCTGCATGTCGAACCAAAGAAAGAGACTTCATGCCTTCATTGGGTATGTTTTAAATAAATGCCATTACTACTTAACATGTAGTAAGTTTTTAAAGTGACATGGTCACTAACACTATCAATAACACTAGTAACGCGAAAAGTTCGCAAGTGGACACAGTGAGTTTCGTGTGCCGGGAATAAAATCGAGTAGTGAGTGACAGTGGTAGTGGTACGGCACGCAAAAAACGAACAAGAAAGAGGGTAGACTGATTTGTCTGCTCATAAACACCCACCCGCAATAACTTCAGTTTATCCGTGATCATGGCGTTTGCAACATCGTCGAAATATCGGGAACTCAAAACAAATAAAAAACCTGGTAAATATCCCGTTACTAGTGTTATTGATAATGTTACTAATACTTGAAAAGTTTTTTAAAGTGGTGGATGTCACATACATATACATACACACAATCTCACAATTATGTGTGGAGTACAGAGTCCTGACTAAGGCAAGCTACCGGATGACGATGCTTACCAGCGAATTGAATGGCGCCGCAGGATTAAGGCAAGGCTCTGTATGGTGTCGGACGTAAAGCTCTGTATGGTGTCGGACGTAAAGAATAGCACCATCCCATATCTTCCCGTGGGTGTCGTAAGAGGCGACTAAGGGATTTGCCAGAGAATGGGCAGCAGCGTTCTCTGTGCTTTTTGTAACAATCGTACTGCGATCGCCAACCCGCCTGCCAAGCGTGGCGATTATGGCAAAACATCTCCAAAGTGTCAATGTGGCGACACTTGGGGGAGGCCTATGTCCAGCAGTGGACGTCTTTTGGGCTGAAATGATGATGATGATGATGCAGGATTAAGAAAGCCGACCCCGCGGAATGGAAACAGGCGAGGTCAAAGAAGAAGAAGAGGCGGTGGTTGACACTATAGTTAGCCTTTTCAGGTCACTTCTGGCTTCTTTATGGTGCTGACACGGCTGGCACAGCAGTATTTCAAATTTTGCGGGCTTCCACTTAAATTTTGAAAGTTGCGGTTTTCAGGTATAAATTATACATAATATACATATAAAACTTCCTCTTGAATCATTCTGTCTATTGATGAAAAAAGCATCAATATCCGTTGCGTAGTTTAAAAGATCTAAGCGTACAGACGGCGGGCAGCGACTTTGTAAAGATGAGACTTTTGAAATGTGGTGTACGTACTACATGCGTATTTCTCGTCATGTTTCTTCAGAATCGTACATGTTGAGTCCCGGGCCGGAGCCGGGCGCGTGCCGCACGTCGGACGGCGGCTGGGGCTGGCGCGCACTGCGCCTGCTGGCGCGGCGCTCGCCGCACTTCTTCGTGCACACCAACAACCCCATCGGACGGCTACCTGATTATCTGAATTCTATGGTGAGTGATGCTGCGTTTTGAAGACAAGATTGTGAGGCGTGTAATGTTCCCACTGCTGGAACAGAGGCTTCTTTTCTAGGATACGGAGTGGGCTGTTACTCACTACGCGGGGTCAGTGCGGTTGGTGCTTGTAAGTTTTTTTTTGAACATGGCTGTTTCATGCAGTTAGACACTTTAATTATGTTCTACTATGAGACTTCTGGCTTAATAACAGTTGTGTAAAGTCATCTGCAGGTTAAACAGGGCTTACGAATAACCCTGTCAGTGTGTGGACTGATTATTTACCTTTTTGAGGCCTTAGCGCCACGGAGGCCACATTGAACTGTCGGTTCCTGGTGTCGTACTAGAACTATGAATGTCGCTACGGGACAGAGTCTGAAAGACAGACGAAATAATGATCTTACTTTAATGTCAGAGCTTCGTAGTATACAGCGTAGAAGGAACACTGACGCGAAAACGACCACCACATCCATCCTTTACATACATTTTGACTGTGTAGGTATTGTATTTTTGTAGGCAACAGCTTTTTTTAGGGTTCCGTATCCAAAGGGTCAAACGGAGACTTTGCTGTCCGTCCGTCTGTCACCAGGCTGTATCTTATGAACAGTGATAGTTAGCCAGTATTTTTGTTGCCGCTATAACAACAAATAGTAATAACAATAAAATAAATATTTAACGGGGCTCCCATATAAAAAAGTTATTTTTATAAATAATGGTACGGAACCCTTCGTGCGCGAGTCAGACTCGCACTTGACACGACCGGTTTTTTTTTAATAACCATTGATAAATTCCGCTCATAATTATGTACCGAATGTGCTAACCGTTTTCGCATCGGTCCCATCGTTCGCATCCGTTCCATCCTGTATGGGTTGTGAATAAATGTCGGCAATAGACCTTAATCCTCACTACATGAAAACAGAATAAAACAAAGAGTACTAAGCAGAAAACAACAAAATACATCTCATCTCCTTGCAGGTAGACCGTGTGACTCGTGAAGCAGCCGCCAACGCAGCTGCCAGTGCCAACGGAGAGTCCTCGAAGAACCATATTGACAAAGCTAGCAAACAGGTAAGAATAATAAACGAGAGTTTATGAGACTTGCGTTTACTTTGCTGAAGACTTGTTCTAGCACTGGCGAAACATTCACATAAAACCACAACAGAAAATGTTAACCATATAGGGGTTATTTTTGGCTCAAAATTCTGACAACCAGTCCATCCAAGGGATATCGTAAAATCCAGTACTGCGTTTACGTCTTGCGACATTTCATACAAACTTTCAAGTCCTTATTTTCCAAAATGACTGAACTGATTTTAATGACACTTCATACGCATAAGCAGGATACATAGGTCTGAAAAGTTACTAAAAACATTTTCTAAATGTCTTTTAAAAAAAGATTATTGGTAATTTTTGTTTCTATAGATAATTTAAAATCGGTCTAATTTAGCTGTAACACTATGTTTCGAAAATGTTTTTAGTAACTTTTTAGACATATGTATCCTGCTTATGCGTATGAAGTTTCATTAAAATCGGTTCAGTCATTTCGGAAAATAAGGACTTGAAAGTTTGTATGAAATGTCATATGGCGTAAACGCTCTTAATGGGTTGTGCAGTCAGATAGTGAAATCTTTATCAGACATCATGTTTTTATGGGAAGGTTTCCGCAGTGGCAAACACACTCAGGAAAATCGATAAAGAAATTAAATTTATTCCGGTCGCCTCAAAGTTTCAGCATTACCTTGCCTAAAATTATGAAGTATTTTTTTTAACGCAAAGTTTTTATTATCTCATAGTCTGCTTATTTAATTATATTTTTTGGGCACTGTTTTTGAAGCTTCGCTTAGTACACCAGTGAAATGAAAACATCAATAAATTATTTCTTCTGGTGGTATTTGATATTTTAATTTCTTACAGGCAACAGATACCTGGGATACAGTAATGTACCTATTATAATTACTTTCACTGTTTTTATTGTTTCTGTTTCAATGTCTTGTTATTAGAGTCTCGGGTTAGATGGTTGTGCGTTTTATTAGCCGACCAAGTTACCTACATATACAGGGTGTAACGGAAAGGGTATATACATAATTAAGGGTGTGCTAGAGACCATCAAACTGAACATGTTTCTCCATCAGACAAACATCATCATCATCATCATTTCAGCCGAAAGACGTCCACTGCTGGACATAGGCCTCCCCCAAGTGTCGCCACATTGATCGGTCCCGTGCGACTCGCATCCAGCGGATCCCCGAAACCTTCACCAGGTCATCGGTCCACCTAGTGGGAGGCCTTCCAACGCATCGTCTCCCGGTTCGCGGTCGCCATTCCAGAACTTTTCGGCCCCATCGGCCATCTGTTCTGCGAGCAATGTGCCCTGCCCACTGCCACTTAAGTCTGGCAATTCTTCGGGCTACGTCGGTAACCTTGGTTCTCTTGCGGATGTCCTCATTTCTGATTTGATCACGCAAGGAAACTCCGAGCATAGCTCTCTCCATTGCCCTTTGGGTGACTTTGAGCCTTCTGATGAGGCCCATTGTGAGCGGCCACGTTTCGGTCTCGTATGTAATCACTGGCAACACACACTGGTCATAAACTTTCGTCTTGAGACACTGCGGTAAGTTGGACGAGAAGATACCACGCAGCTTCCCGAACGCTGCCCAGCCGAGTCGGATTCGACGATTGACCTCTTTCTCGAAGTTAGACCTACCCAACTGGACCGTTTGGCCCAGGTAGACATAATCGTCTACAACTTCGATAGTAGAGTCTCCGATCTTAATAGGAGCGGGTGTTACATGGGCATTCAACATGACCTTGGTTTTGTCCCTGTTCATTTTAAGACCCACTCTTTCGGAAGCTCTACTGAGGTCATCGAGCATTGTACTGAGGTCCTCCATGGTCTCAGCCATGACCACTATATCGTCGGCAAATCGAAGGTGAGAGATGTACTCGCCATTGATGTTGATGCCTAGCCCTCTCCAGTCCAGAACCTTGAAGATATCTTCCAGTGCAGCGGTGAACAGTTTCGGAGATATGACGTCTCCCTGTCTCACACCTCGCTGCAGAAGGATAGGTTCCGAGGTCTGGTCCTGAAGTCGGACTGACATGGTGGCGTTTTTGTACAAACACTTCAACACCTCGATGTACCGATAATCAATTTGGCACCGTTGGAGAGACTGCAGTACAGCCCAAGTCTCGATCAAATCGAAGGCTTTCTCATAGTCCACAAACGCTAAACAGAGAGGCAGGTTGTACTCTTCGGTCTTCTGTATAACCTGTCGCAGCGTATGTATGTGGTCTACGGTGCTAAAACCTTTTCGGAATCCGGCTTGTTCGGGAGGCTGAAAATCGTCAAACCTGCGCGCGAGACGATTCGTGATGACTCTTGAAAACAACTTGTAGATATGGCTCAGAAGTGAGATGGGCCTATAGTTCTTCAACCGGGCGTTGTCGCCCTTTTTGAAGAAGAGTACCACCACACCCCTGAACCACGCCTGTGGCGTTTTCCCCTCGAGTATGACGGAATCAAACAGCTTCTGAAGGGCCCTAAGTACCGGTTTTCCACCCACCTTCAGAAGTTCGGCCGTAATTCCATCATCACCCGGTGCCTTGTTGTTTTTAAGCTGTTTCAGAGCCATCCTAATCTCGTACAGGCTGATATCCGGGATGTCTTCGGTGTAGTGTCGGGTCAGTCTAGCTCTTGGGTCATTCGCTAGATTTCCAAGGGGTGTCCTGGTTGACGTGTACAACTGCCCATAAAAACTCTCGATCTCCCTCAGTAGCTCCGGTTTGGCGGATACGATTCTGCCATCGTCGGTCTTCAGTTTCGTGAGCTGGCTCTGCCCAGATCTCTTGCAAATACCTTTGAGCCTTTATTCCGCTCAATGGCGTCTTTAATACGCTCGGTATTAAAGCGGCGGAGGTCGCTCTTCAAGGATTTAGAGATCTGTCTATTGAGCTGCCGGTATTTCCACGCGTCTTCTGAAGACTGCAGGATCATCTCACGCCGTTCCTTCATGAGCTTGAGAGTATGATCAGAGAGTTTTTTGTTCTTCTGTGTACGACGCGTCTTGAAGAACTTAGACCCTGTCGTATGGACAGTTTCCACGAATCCATCGTTGCATTCGTCCACTGAGATTCCTAGGCACTCGAAACGATTCTGGAGTTCAAGCTGAAAGCTCTCGGGGTTTTGGATCTGGATCTGTGCTGGTCGGAGCGTAGACTTCATCAGTCGAGACCTTTCTAGCTTAATATTGATGTTCAATGTGCCTCTTACCATGCGGTGATCGCTCCCAGTTTTTACCGAATTGATCACAGAGACATCATTGAACATTTGCTTCTTGGTTGACATGATGAAGTCAATCTCATTTTTAGTTGCACCATCGGGGCTCTGCCAGGTCCACTTCCTGTGCTCACGCTTTCTGAAGAAGGAGTTCATCATATAGAGGCCCTCCTTACCCATAAAACTAGCCAGTTGGTGTCCCCGGTGGTTCCGACATCCAAACCCAAATTGCCCCACCTGCAGCTCATCTCCGTCTCGCTTGCCCAGTTTCGCGTTGAAGTCCCCCATGACAACGGTAAAGTGAGTTTTGAAACCATGCATGGCTTTGGAGATATCCTCATACATGGTCTCCACTTCGTCGTCGGGGTGTGCCGAGGTCGGGGCGTAGACCTGTATGACCTTCAGCGAATATCTTGAGGATATTCTGAGTATCAGGTACGCCACCCTGGTCGACACACTCTCGATCTTCACCACGTTATTCACAAGGGACTTGTGGACGATAAACCCAACATCACCCTGGGACTGCCGGTCACCCTCTCGGAAATAGAGTAGGTTGCCGGATTTCAGGATCATCGTGTCCTCCCCCTCTCTTCGGACTTCAGATAATCCTACAATACTCCATCGCAACCTGCTCAATTCCTCCTCGAGTTCCGTTATGTTCTCGTCGGTCCGGAGTGTTCGCGTGTTATATGTTGCCAGGTCAAGTCGTCGGTATAGGCAGCCGGATCCCTTCCGGAGATTCTTCGCACCCCTTGCCACGCCGTAACCTCGACCGCTACCATAGTCGAGGGTAGACGGGCTGCCGGGTACTAGGGGCCATTTCTGTTTTGCGCTCATAAGGGGGGTTTTGCCTTAATCGCCACGCTTGGCAGACGGGTTGGCGATCGCAGTACGGTTGTTGCAAAAAACACAGAAAACGCTGCTGCCCATTCTCTGGCAAGTCCCTTAGTCGCCTCTTACGACACCCACGGGAAGATATGGGATGGTGCTATTCTTAACGTCCGACACCATGCAGAACATCGTAATAGCGAAAAAAATATCTGCTGCCCCATACAAAATTTCAATACCTATTCGACCCAAATGTATGGGGCAGGTGATTTTTTTTTCCTTTACGATGTTTGTCCGATGGAGAAACATGTTCAGTTAGTTCAGTCCTTAAGTATGTACCCTTTCCGTTACACCCTGTATACAAAAACTCGAGCATTTTCTAACGGGGATAAGCAGAAACGCGCGTGAACGGCGCGTATGAACACGCCGTTTCATTTATTATTTTATTGTATAGGCCCTTAAGCCCCCATGCTGTTACTGGCGAACTGTAATTTGTGGCCACAGAAAAGCAAGTTAAGAAAAATGTTTTGACAATTCTAGGGTAACAAAATTACCCGACATATAAACATACGTGCAACCATCTAAACTAGAGTTAAATGTGTTAACATGGGCGACACGTATAACACTCTTATAAAACTGTCAATATTGTAGGAAAGCGCCGAGGAAGAGATTACTGAGGAACAGATGGAAGCGGACCTCATAAAGGAAGGGGATGCTAATGACATTGAACAGGTAACAAAGATTTTAATACATATGTACAGTCATCCAAACTTGCGTCTGACGACCGTAAGGTTTATTCCTGCTTTAAACGGGCATCCGCTATAAAGACTTTTGCTTATTCACTCACAATTTAACATACTTTAAAGTTGTCTGGTAGGAGTTTCTACCACACAAAGTGTCTGGCAGTGGAAGAGGTGAATCATCATACTAGCCTTTATCAAAAAAGCACGCTTTATATTCGTAACTTAACTTATCAGCTATTTAGCACACATTTGTTACCAGATGTTTGTCAAAGACAACACGACTGACAGTCGTGCTTCCGACCACCCGACAATCGAGGCATCATCATCATTTCAGCCCAAAAGACGTAACCTGCTGACGTGGCCTGCTGGACAAAGGCCTCCCCCAAGTGTCGCTACTTTGACATTTTGGGGGGTTTTGCCATAATCGCCACGCTTGGCAGGCGGGTTGGCGATCGCAGTACGGTTGTTACAAAAGCACAGAGAACGCTGCTGCCCATTTGCCTCTTACGACACCCACGAGAAGATATATGGGATGGTGGTATTCTTTACGTCCGACACCATACAGAGCACGACACCATAATCGAGCCATATTCTTATCTATATATTCTTACAGGTGCCAGATTCCACGCACGCGTCCGAAGAAGATGATGACAAAACAGCACGCTCTAAATTCACAATAATTACACCCTCTCAACTTGAAGCCTTGTCGACAAAATTGACAGATTGGAAGAAACTAGCTGCCAAAGTAGGCTTTAGACCTGACGAAATACAACACTTTGAGACAGAGAACGCTACGGACGCGGCCAGAGCCAAGCAAATGCTACAACTTTGGTTCGATGATGACGAGGATGCGTCGGTAGAAAACCTTCTCTACATCATGGAAGGATTAAAGATGGCGGATGCGTGTGAAGTACTGAGAAACGCTAAATGACCTTCGATGAAACGTAGGCATAAGAGAAAAATAATACAGTGTTTTTTATAGATTTATTTGTTTGTTTTATTTTGGTAAATGTACCTGTAATATACCTAGAAACGTTATACTTGATTATGGCAGGTGTGTACAAAATAACAATTGCAGCATTTTTTTAATCTGTTTTAAATTTATGCATAACTTTAATTGTGGTAGTAATGACATGTATGTGTGTGCATACATTAGATATATCGCATTACATATAAAATAAGTCCTTGTTCTTTTTATGTTCTTCTTATTTTAGTAACTAGCATGTGCTAGCAGTTTCGCCCGCGTTGAACGTATGTCACGTGTACCCTTTAATTAACAAACACGATGTAGACTTCACATTAATTTCAAATGTAAGTAGGAAAGGCTAACAATGTTTAGAATAGCAATTTAGTTTTATATAATTACTAGCTGTCCTGCGCAACCTTGTCTGCGTCACATTTTCCCCGTTTTCGCAATATTTTTCATTGCTGCTCCGCTCCTATACAGCGCCATCTATTAAATACTTATTCAATCCAGTCAACAGATACCGCCATCTTTAAGAATCGTTTTGAGCTAACAGATAATTGTGACTTAATTTGCAATAAAATAATATTGCGACTATAAATTGAGATGTAAGCTACCTTTCAAGTTGTATCAAACTGCACACGGTGTACAAATTTGATTAAATCAGTTAAGTAGTTTCGGAGTCCATCCCCGACAAACAACGTGACACGTAATTTATCTAAATAGAAGATAGAATAGATGGATTAAGAGAGTACAGTGTTATGTAAGGTATTATTGTATGGCAACAATATTTTCTGTCATCAGTTTAGATTTGTCACTAATCTGCAATACCCAGTACTGTAGTGACCGCGTCCTACGTGTGACGTCATATGACGTGATCCGCCTTTCTTCGAGAACATTCGAAAGAAAGGAGCAACGTCGCAGTCCGCGAGCGGCCGACACTTTTCAACGACGTTTGACACGCGCACAAGCCTCTTTATAATTTTGATAATCTCTATGTTTCAAGTTAAGTTCTTGTTTAAAATTGATTGTAAATATTGTTAAGTTGTAAATAAATAACTCTTTATTAGTTTACCGGCTGTTTACTAATAATTAATAAATAATTAATAGATATTATAACTGAAGGGGTATGTACCCCTTCAGTTATAATATCTATTCCCAAAAAGAAAGAAAGATGGGTCAGTCAGTTCAGCCGAAAGATGTCCACTGCTGGACATAGGCAGCCTCCAATCCCCTCCCTCCCCTTAGGTCTCTAAGACGTATGAATCATCAAATGAATGTAAATATTACTTTTTGTAGAGCTTCGATAAATCTAAATGGTAAATAATCAAAATGTTAGATGTCACCTAATAAATAGATCAGTTCCTTAATTCCATGAAAAAATGCATAATAGGGGAGGAGTCAAATTGGCGGGTTGTGAAATTTGACCAAACAGAAACACAGATGCAACAGCGAGCTCGGGACATTGGGCTCCCCGACGACTGGTGAAGTCCGAAGGGGATGGCGGGGTCTAGAGAGCGAGCGAACTAAGACCCCGCTATCCCCTTCGTGTTAGGTTACTTTAAACCCTGCAGACAGAAATATAGGAGCCCCGCACGTCTACTATGCCTTAGTTTGGAGCTGTGGTTTGGAGTTTTTATGTAAACATTTTTAAATTGGTGATTCAATTTAGGTGACAGATCTACTATTCAGGAACAAATATTATTTATTCATCATCTGCCTAGCCTTTTCCCAAACTATCTTGGGGTCGGCTTCCAGTCTAACCGGATGCAGCTGAGTACTAGTATTTTACATGAAGCGACTGCCTATCCGGCCTCCACAACCCAGTAACTTACGATAACTTACTTATCGTAAGACTGGATGTCAGACTTTTGGCTTCTGACTACTCGTAACGACTGTCAAAGATCTACAAATGACAGCCCAACGGCTTAACGCGCTTTCCGAGGTACAGTGGAAACTTCGTATGTAATTATGGTCACCCATCCACGGACCAACCTCGGCAAACAGGAGTTCACTTTAAAGATTGACCCGTGAGGCTGTTATTTTATACCCACTAGCTCCTTCTAATAAATGGATTTTCAATGACCTAATCTAATACCCCTAATAAATACCCCATAAAATATTGTTTACTAGATCATTGAAAATGCATATTTATTTGGTTATAGATAAAATCATACCCATAATGTATCCCATAAAAATCAGATTTTGTGAGGGGTACTTTTATAATAAATGCCAGTCTTCATTGAATCTCTGTGTTTCATTGTCACCAACATAACACTTCCTTATCACCTGACTTGACTACTTAAGTTTTCTGAGGATGAACAGCATCTGCAATTTTGATGATTGAGAACTAGCTGCTGCCAGCAACCTTCTTCCACTTGAAATTATTATAAAAACATTGTAAAATAAAACTTTCCAATTTGAATTGGACTTTATTAACAATTTCAAAGGTTTCATTTTTTTGAACGGGTTACGGACTACCCTACGGAAGTACGGACTACGGTTCGTCAGGAATATTTCAGTTTCTGAAATAAAAGTAGATATCCTAAGTTACTCCCTATAACATCAGCTATCTGACAGTTAAAGTCCTGTCAATATCGGTCCAGCAGTTTTGAAGATTAGCCGGAACGCCAGAACACCTAAACGGATCTGAATGAAATTTGGCACAAAGATAGATTATAGTCTGGAATATATACTACTACTTTTTTCTCACACATGCACCTCAAAATGTCCACGCGAACCAAGACGCGGGCAACAGCTAGGAGTTATTCATATTCAATTTCAGATGTAGGACGACAAAATGGGTTATGGTAATCTTATAGCTAATGTCTTTATAGAAATGGATTGGGTTCTTGTATTTTTAGACCACTTTATTGAAGAAGTGGTTACAAAAAGGCACTGGGCAGCTGTCGAATGAAACTTCCTGAGTTTGAATCTGTAGGGACAAATGTAAGCGTGCACGATATACAGAACGCTAGTTATACGCTATACTGGAAAGTGAGAGAAGTAGTAACACTTTAGTATAATACTGTTGAAAGAACCAGTGTGCGGATCTCTCATAGTACGGTAAATCTATCCGTAGCGAGGCCATGTCATACTGGAAGTGTATGGCTTGATGTGTCACCGTGTTTACGTCCTCAGCTACCTACATAGAATTGATCTTCAAGTAGAATTTCACTTCAGTTAGTTAGAAAAATATCCCAGGGTTTTTTTACCAGCATGAATGAACGCCTTGTCTTCGCTAGGTTGATTGTATCTAGGTACAAAGCAGTAAGTAGGTACGTGTCTCAGGTGTAACAGTAAGTGAACACAATTGTGTGGTCTTTCGAGAAATGCTAGTGATATGATAGCACTAGATCAGCCCCCGTTCACAAACGCTCGGTTTCGATTTCGATTCGATAAGTCGTATGTCTATCTTGTTTTGGCATTACCAAAAGCGAGTGAGATAGACATACGACTTTCCATCAATAGCTTTCCATCACTATTGAGTAGGTACCTACCTAGGTTCTGTTACTGTACGAAAACGTGGATTCACCATCATCTTCCAAAACGCCCCCATTCATTCTAAGCTTAGCATGATTTATGTTGGTATGGTCATAAGTGTATTTAAATCCCCGTCTATAACTATTCCACGAGAAAAATGTTGCCATCTACAAATATTTTCCTATGGTAAGACATCCAGCAATGATTTATAAAATCATTCCACAATGTCGGCCGCTCTGAAATTATAACTTGCACGCATTTCCTCATCCCGACTGACTCACGATGTGCCCAAAACAGAACTTATTGCTTACAAAATTGCCCATTCCTCTCAGCTGGACTAAACTAAACCTTAGCGTAGGAGAACAAGGCTGATTAAAACTGCTTGTGTAAGTTTGCAACACTCCAGCGTTTCCAATGTATTTTGAGCCATCGCGTCTCCCTCTTTTCCTCGATTTTGAGAAGAAAACGAAGAAGTTTCCATGTAGGTGGGGGCCAACGTTTTCTAGCCAAGTTTTACCGCCGCTGCGGTGTTTACAGAATCGCGGAATAGTCGTTGCACCGAAATTAGTTCGAAACGAATGCGTCAATGGGCAGTCGGGACGCGGCTGGTGTTGCGCGCGCGGTCGATCCTAAAATATTTATATTTTTATGATTCGATACGCGAGTAGAGAATATTATATTAAAAATATAACGGGGTAGAGTTTGGCGTCGTTGTGACGTGCGTTTGCGCAAGGGTGGCGCGGACGATTTGCTGTGAAAAGGATAGTGTGATTTGTTCGTATACACCTGTAAGTAGTTTGTGTTGTGGTTTTTGTGTGCTTTGTTACATGGATCTTCAATCAAAGGAGTTTGGATTCATTTGGAAGAAAACCTACCTATTGAATGATCTATTTATCTAAACTAATATTATAAAGAGGAAAGATTTGATTGTTTGTTTGTTTGCATTGAATAGGCTCCGAAACTACTGGTCCGATTTGAAAAAAATATTTCAGTGTTAGATAGTCCATTTATCGAGGAAGGCTATAGGCTATATATCATCACGCTACGACCAATAGGAGTGGAGCAGCAATGAAAATGTAGCTAAAACGGGGAAAATGTGACGCAAACGAAGTTGCGCCGGACAGCTAGTTGGTCCTAATTGTATATTTTTGTCAACTTTGTATCTGCTTTACCGGTATAACTATCTAGATAAACAAAGAATACCTACATAATTGTTTGCTAAAGTTTGTATTTATCTTATAAATACAGGCAGCCGTTTGTATGAGAACAAACGAAATCTGTGCGCGCCTAATTTTTTTTGCGTTGCAACATTTATTTCGGTCGAAAGTCTAAAACATCCTTTAAATCATACTAGCAGCAATAATTCTACTGAAATAAAGCTCTGAAACAGTTATTTTTGTCCGTTTCAGCACTTTCAATAGGCATGCAGGGCCGTAAACTTTTATGACCATGTGATCTCACTAAATACCGAATGTATCTTTTATAGTTTATTTTTTATATTTACGATCTTTTTAGCCAGTGTTTTAGATTTTTTAATTATGACGCCACAGATAATTTTCTTTTATCTTCCTTTTCGCATTAGCGAAGGAAAGAAAATGGACAGAGTCATGTAAAAGCTTTATGGTTTCATAAATTTTTATTGTTAACTTTTTATCGTACTTTACTGGTGTGATATTCTAATAAACGTAGCGTGAGCTTTAAGGTTCCGTGTCAACCAGTCCACACTTAACCTGGGAAGTGAGTGCACACACCCTTAAAGTCATTCATCTGCTTACTGATCATTTGGTGGTTTTATTCTAAACCCTAACTAGCAACCCTTTGTAGTGAACACCACATTGGCGACGAGTAAAAGTGCACTAAGTCAAATTATACGTACTTACTTGCTTACGGAAATTGATCAACAACAAAATACAAAATTAACAATGAAATTATAAAGAAAAAAGTGTACTGGAAAAATTTGAGTCAGTGATCTCAGTGAAAACTGGTAACAAGCATAACAATTAACATACTTATAAACCCGAAGTGAGATTGAGTGACAAATATCATCATAAAATCACGCCAGTAATCACCGTAGGATTAGACAGGAGTGTACTAGTAACCTACTAATAACGTGACCATTTTCAAAGTACACTCCATAGAATGTCTTCACACTTTCGGGGAATTCCCACCCAACCACGTAGGTAGCCCCTGATATTAGCGAAAATTAGGTACCTACCTACCATTTGCCTTAAATTGTGGAACCCCGTGTGTGTCCGTAGCACAATAAATTGATAATTTAATAACTATATGAACATACCTACCTAAGAATTTACCTACACCTTTACAGTAGATACTTGCTACCTAAAGGATAATGTGTTAATAGGTACCTACATATCTACCTATCATAATAGGTGTGAATAATTGCGGTAAGGATGTGTCAATCGTAAACCCATAATTCATTTATTATGGAAGTTGGAGTACCTAACTACTTTCCTATACCTACTGTTAATTATAGAAGGTACCTACCGGCCAGTAGTCTGTACCTACACCAATCCCTATACTATGCATGGTTTAGTTATTAAGGAAAATTTACTTCTACTTTTAAGTGCGTTTACACCGTACGGCATTTCATACAAACTTTCAAAATAAGGAACTTATTTTCCGAAATGACTGAACCAATTTTAATGACACCCAATACGCATAAGCAAGATACAGAGGTCTAAATAATTACTAAAAAACATTTACGAATGTCTTTAAAAAAAAAGATAATTTGAACTTTCTGTTTCTATAAATAATTTATAATCGATCCAATTTAACAGTAAAACTGTTTTTCTAAAACTCTCCATCTATAGGTGCGTTACTTTATTCACAAGAACCTACAACTTATACTACTCTTCATGATGTAAGACTTTCTGAATAGTCTGCTTGCCATATGTGCTTGCCGTATTGTTGGCCCCTAGGCACGCCACTGGCCCCATCCACTTCCCAAACTCAGATAGGATTATATTATGTATAATACCTATTGGTAAAGTACCTACATAGGTAAACAGCAAAAACAAACTATTTAAAACTTGAGGAAAACCACACAAATATTAATGATACGGGAATTGACCTCAGGCAACTTAGCAAATCTTTTAAACAATATGACATGTGGATTGAACCGGAAAACTGTTAACCCAAGAGGTTACAGCTCATCATTTCGTCATTAAGTTCCTTACATCAACCAACTTTAAATCCGTGCAGGCGGGAAAACCAGGTACTAAAATAAATGTATCAATTTTGACATACCGATGCATTTTTGCTTCGATCAATAGTTCTATTATTGATCGAAGCATTTTTGCTTGACAAGCAGCGCCACCTTGAACCATACTTAAAAGTGGGCATACTGTAGTTCAAAATCCGCTCACCGAACCGCCATTGCATCATCTCATCGCTCAGCCAAAAAGAGCAGAGGTGGCCCCGTGCGAAACAGCAACCCCTTGCAGTGGGTACAGTGTAGGCTGAATATGATTATGTAGCGAACATGAGACAAAGAAAATACTTGTGTTTTCATAGGTCCTTACCACAAAACAACAAGAGAATAAATTAGAAGTCTTCATAATAAATTATGTATGTCCACATTGAACAACTGACAGTTAACCAGATTACGTTATTTACGTTCCTCCAAGGTCTGTTAACATACCGGGACATCAAAGAGCGAGAAGCATATCGGTATTCTAACAACTGCACTAGTGTTGCAAAATCGTAAAAGAGATATAGCCCAGACAAATGGACCGCGAAATTAAGACATTTGCAACAATTGACTCACTAGATTCTTGGAGTTCGCAGCCTACCTAAGTTCTGAGAACTAAGAATCTGGGTTTAGATGATAGAATAGACTTGTAAAATAAATAAATTATCTTCCTGCATGTCTTTGCTAAGTCGGTTTCCATTGTAGTAAAATTTTTGATTGGTCTATTGGCGCCGTGATTGTGCAATGGGGAAGACCGTTAAAAGCTAATTGTAGATGGCACGACTATAGCTGGGTCTCAATCTGACCAATGAGGTCGAGCTAATTTGAAATATAAAATGACATTACCGGATTTTCAACCAATGCAATGGATGCATGGAACCAGCTATGCTAGCGCCTTTAGTTCCGTAGTTTCCATCCCCATTGGCTTCTGTGTCATCCGAGTGGTCTACTGATTCGAGACGTCTCTTGTGTGTGAGAAGCAGTGCAACTAAGAAGAATAATACCTGCATAGTCTAAGGATACCAGAACTTATGACTACTACTTAAATTGCATGCTTAGCTGGTGGTCTGGCACCTAAAGTGGAATTTAGCCCACGCCATGAGCATGACATATCTAACCATCGTTGCCAGTCATCTCATTGAATGGCTTCAAATCCTGTGAAACACATTCGAGAGATCTGCTGTTGATAGATGTATTTGATCAATAGGTTCACTTAACATCGATAGCGGTACAGTTATTTGTAGAGACTATCCACCACTATGCTCTGCTGTCAGCGTCTTCCCACGTATACCAGGAGTTTGTGCTCGATACACCGATCAATATGTATCTAAAACACACATGGCTAACACTCTACGTGATGCTATATTAATCCAACGTTTCCATTATTTATTTTACCCACATTCCTTCTACAAAATGGTTGTGCTCGCCCCATAAACCAACGAAAGCAAACCAAGAGCCGACCAGACGCGAAAAAACTAAATAAACACAGAATACGCGTTTCATCGCATACTAAAAGTGCTGGCTATAAGCTATAAAGAGTATTATAACTAGGCCATACAGGCTATACTGTGGATAAAAACTACTGATACATATTTCTTTAGATACATATACAAACATCCGTCAATGCCGCGCTTGCAGACTGAATTTCAGCAGCCCATTTTCAGGCGATTTTCTCGGCGTATATTTTAGTAATGTGGGGCGCCACGGGCGAGGCGGTAACCATCGCAGTACTATGCTACTTTTGTGCATAAATTGAAGAACAACTTGTGTATGGTTTACGTTCCGACGAGTGGGCTATGACTGCGAATAGCGCACTCCATCAGTTCTCGCGTATGTTACAGGCGATTGAATTATATTTATTGTATGCATCTACCTATGTCGATAGGTCACATCTGCCAAGTTTACATGGATTTACCTATGAAACTTTCAATGTTTAAGTATATTACACTAGCTGTATTCGATGTATCTATGTAATACTTTATGATCGCCAACTTCATCAAGATTTCGATTTAATCCAGATCGGCTTCATTTTTAGTTATTCTAGTACATGTATGAACGTGGAAGAGGCGAAGGTAGTACGTAAGAATCTCAGCAGGTGGCGTACTGGACTTACTGCCTATCTGCCATGGGAAAAGGGGACATCACAAACTCACGCAGTTCGTGATGTCAAAGTTGAAAGGACACCGACTCTAAAACGGTTACCTACCACGCATTCAGGACATCATTGTAAACACACATATTTTTGACGTGACAACGTCTAATAAATCGATGAACGCCAGCTGCACGCACGGAAAAAGTTGACCCATTGTGACGTTACGCTCATTATAACGTTACGAACGGAACGAGAGCGCTGCACGAGCGAGCGAAAGGCACGATCGGCTTGAGCGTTCGGCTTGCTATTCATAAAAGTATACAATCATTTCATCAATGTTTTGTTATGACGTTGTCACGTTGTTAAACCATCGTCCGCAAACCGACTTTACAGCCAACCGATTTTTTTTTAAATCGTTTAGTCCTTATATATGGACCGTGTAGGTATTGCAGTTTTGTAGGAAATAGCTGTTTTTTCTTTTGTTTTACCTGTATCCCAATTCCGAGTGTAAAAATCTGTCCTTAGTTTGGTCTCAAAAAAGTTGTCATTAAGTTCAATACGAATAAGGAACTTTTATTTGTAAACATAGGTAGTTACACGGTGTGTGAGATGTTACAATATAATTACATTCTCTATGTTTTGCCGTGAAGCATACAAATATGAACAAATGTATTTATTTCAGAAACAGTTCCATGCAATCATTATATTCTTATGAAGTTATTATGCAGAATTGGAATTTTAGATTATTACTAGCTTCTGCCCGCGGCTTCGCCCGCGTGGAGTTCGGAAATTGCCTACATACGTGGGACACTCAGAAAGTTTTGCGAAACTAAAAAAAATTGTTCTATACGTACATATATTTTTATTAAATCTTTTCAAAGTACTTTCCACCAGCCTCTATACAAAGATTCATGCGCCTAAACCAGTTTTCAAAACACTTTTTCCAGTCCGCCGCAGACACCTCGTTTACAGCCTGCTCGAACCCAGCCAGCGCATCTTCCGGCGACGAAAATTGTATCCCTTTGAGCAGATTTTTTATTTTTGGGAATAAAAAGAAGTCACACGGTGCTAGATCAGGGCTGTAAGGAGGGTGACCCAGGAGTTTGACTGGCGTGCTGTCCAGGAAGTCCCTCGTTTTGAGTGCGGTGTGCGCAGGTGCATTGTCGTGGTGGAGCAGTAGCCCGCGGAGCCCTGTGTTTGGTCGCTTGTTGCTTATAACAGAGAAAACTTCTGGCAAACATTTGGAAGTATACCATTCGGCATTAATGCTTCTTTGATCCCGTAAGGGAATTGATACCAAGTGGCCAGTCAAATTAAAAAAGCTAGCGATCAAAATCTTACCCCCGCTTCTAGATCGCTTCACTTTGGTAGGCGTTGGCTCATTTTGAAACACCCAAACAGTCGACTGGCGCTTGGTTTCTGGGTCGTATTGATAAATCCAGGACTCATCACCTGTAACGATGTCGTAAACACGCCGAGACGAGCCTGCTTCAAATTTGTTAAGCATATCACGGCACCATTCCACCCGGGCCTGCTTCTGAGCATCGGTGAGGTTGTGCGGCACCCAGCGTGATACTATCCTCCTCACGCGAAGATGGCTGTGTAGAATCTCGTGAACGCTTCCCGATCCAATCTTCAATATGTGTTGAATCTCCTGATATGTAATTCGCCTATTGTCTTGGATTAAATTTTTCACTGCTAGCACGTTTTCTTCGGTAACAGCCGTCAAAGGGCGACCGCTTCTTTCGTCATCCCCCAAAGTTGGTCGACCGCGCTTGAATTCGTTATACCAACGATACACGGTTGCCTTGGAAGGGCCTTCATCCATGAATGCCATTTGAAGTCTATCGTACGATTCATCCGGTTTCAGGCGACACTTGAAATCGTATAAAATCATAGCTCTAAAATGTTCCCGGCGCAGATCCATATTTCAGTGAGACACAATACTTTGAATTAACTCGCAAAAAATGTGGAGGGAAATTTTGAAATTGGAACTTACTTATTTTTACTTATAAATAATCATATTTTCGAAAAACATAATAACTGGCCAGTCTCCCATATATAAAAACTTTTTTTCGCAATACTTTCTGAGGGGCCTGGTATATGTTACCCCCGCAAAATAATGTCGAAAATAGTAATTCAAATGTTATAGATAATAGTTGTTGACTGCAGCTTCGCTCGCACGTAAGTGTATGTATAGGATAAATAGTTGTGTTAAAGTCTGTGATTTTCAAAGTAAGAAGTCAGATAATTAATTCTGGTTAGAAAAAGTATGTCTTGGTATTTAACTCCCGGAAACCAATATAAATAATGAATTATCCTACCACCTCTTTGTAAATGACGTTTGCGTTGTTTCCTTGTGGGGTTAAAATTACTTAGATACTCGCAGAGCTCTTTCCGGAACATGCAACATAAAACTGCCCATGTGAGAAACATGTTCTCACATCAATGCGAGAAATAGCCTAGGGAAGGATATTGAGACATTGTGTATTTTAAATTTCCTTATTTGCACCTAGAAAGAGAGGTCAAGCTGAAAATCCAATATGGCGCCGACGAAAATTCTCATTTTGTTTTTGGCGGCCCGAAAACCACGAAAACGACAGCCGTGAAGGAAAGAAAGTAAATTTACTTCGGTGCCGTCTTGGATTTGCATTTTGACTTCATTTTCGTTATCAGCGACCCCGAAAACCACCAAAACGACACCCATGAACCCATTGAGTCGCGCCAGTGTCCAGTCGCGGGAGTGCCTGTCGCGCAAGTGGGTTCCCGCAAGTGTCCTTCGCGCAAATGTCTTTCGCACAAATGTCCCAGATCCCCTAGAAGTATGTTTATGAAGTTTTAATAGCGTATTTGTACGTACAAACGTGCTAACACAACAATACAAAAATAAAAATAAAAACCATCGTCTGAGGGGTGGAATTTCCAAAAACTTTGAATTACATGTTTATCAATTCAATCAAGAAACACATTGTGAATTTCAAGCAGATCAGACTATTTTTGTTATACTAACGTTTTCACCCCTTTTCGCCCATTTGGGGTTGAATTTCCAAAAACTACGAAATACATATAATTTTTTTTTTTACTCATAACCTTCAATATTTAATTTCATACTTCTTACTTCAAAAATGACGGAATCCACATATAAACTTTCAACCCCTATCTAACCCTCTTAGGGGGTAAATTCTCAAAAATGCTCAAATACGTATTTATTTATTTCTAACCAGAACCTTGTATGTGAATTTGTATGCTTTGAACTTAAAAAAATTACCGGTTTCCATACAAACTTTCATCCCCTAATTAACTCCCTTAGGGGTTGAATTTCAAAAAATCCTTCCTTATTCCTTGTCTACATTATAAAAGGAACCTTTGTGCAAAATTTCAGCTTTCTAGGTCCAAGGGTTTGGGCTGGGCGTTAATGAGTCAGTCAGTCAGGACTTCTCTTTTTATTTATATATATAGATAGACTAGCTGCCCGGACAGACTTCGTTCTGTCAAAAGTTAAAGCAATGCACTTTTCCTACCTACCTACCCTACCCTACCCAACCCTACCTACCCTACCCTACCCAACCCTACCTACCCTACCCTACCCAACCCTACCTACCCTACCCTACCCAACCCTACCTACCCTACCCTACCCAACCCTACCTACCTACTACCTACCTACCCTACCCTACCCTACCCTACCCTACCCAACCCAACCCTACCCTACCCAACCCTACCCTACCTACCCTACCCTACCTACCTACTACCTACTACCTACCTACCTACCCTACCGTACCATACCCTACCTACCCTACTTTACCCTACCTACCTACCCTACTCTACCCTACTCTACCCTACTCTACCCTACCCTACCCTACTCTACCCTACTCTACCCTACCCTACCCTACCCAACCCAACCCTACCCTACCCAACCCTACCCTATCCTACCCAACCCTACCTACCCTACCCTACCTACCTACTACCTACCTACCCTACCCTACCCTACCCTACCCAACCCAACCCTACCCTACCCAACCCTACCCTACCTACCCTACCCTACCTACCTACTACCTACCTACTACCTACTACCTACCTAAAAAAAAAAAAAAAAAAAAAAGTATCCTATGTCCTTCTCCTGGCTCTAAACTACCTCCCTGCCAATTTTCAGCTAAATCGGTTCAGCCGTTCTTGAGTTATAAGCGAAGTAACTAAAACGACTTTCTTTTATATATATATATAGATAGATAGAAGATATAGATATTAGTATAGATATTCATTGAAATCGAATGATGCAAAGGGCAATTTTGCTTTAAATTAAATATTTGTGATGAATAACGTATTTATTTGGATATAAGAAATAATACAAGGTGTTGTTTTGCATCCTCGTCAAAATTCAGGATGTTGTCACAAAAGACATAAATATTCAATATAAATTACGGTACCTAGTAAATTATTAAAAAACACTGCATTTTTTTGTTGTTTAAATTTGTCAATATTTCAGAATAACCCCCATAGCGTGGTTTAGGGATTATAAAATTATCGAAAAAACGTTTGAGGTTTTTTGTTTGTGTGTAAGCGACGTTATAAGGCAGGAATCAGACGGCCCGTGTTTAAAACACGGGTGGTTCACAGTTACCGATTTCAGTAAATAAATAAAAAAAAGAAAATTACCTACCTACTCATTTTATTATTGATTCGGGTCGAGAATCATTAGCATAGTTACCTCCTAGAATTTGACGAGGTTGCAAAACAACACCTTGTATAATGTTTATAAAAAATTGTGCGTGGAGTCCCTCCGCGCGGAAGAAGTGAAACGTCCTGTCCACATACTGACCTCGGCTACCATTGCTTAACCTTGATCATCCATCCACATACTGACCTGGGCAACCGTCGCTTAACCTTGATCACCCATCCACATACTGCCCTCGGCTTCCGTTGCTTAACCTTGATCACCCATCCACATCCTGACCTCGGCTACCGTTGCTCAACTTTGATCACCCATCCACATACTGACTTGGGCAACTTAACCTTGATCACCCATCCAAATACTGACCTGGGCAACCGTCGCTTAACCTTGATCACCCATCCACATATTGACCTCGGCTACCATTGCTTAACCTTGATCACCCATCCACATCCTGACCTCGGCTACCGTTGCGTAACTTTGATCACCCATCCACATACTGACTTGGGCAACTTACCCTTGATCACCAATCCAAATACTGATCTGGGCAACCGTCCCTTAACCTTGATCAACCATCCACATGCTGACCTCGGCTACCGTCGCTTAACCTTGATCACCCATCCACATACAGACCTCGGCTTCCGTTGCTTAACCTTTATCACCTATCCACATCCTGACCTCGGCTACCGTTGCGTAACTTTGATCACCCATCCACATACTGACTTGGGCAACTTACCCTTGATCACCAATCCAAATACTGACCCTGGCAACCGTCCCTTAACCTTGATCAACCATCCACATGCTGACCTCGGCTACCGTCGCTTAACCTTGATCACCCATCCACATACAGACCTCGGCTTCCCTTGCTTAACCTTAATCACCCATCCACATACTGACCTCAACTACCGTTGCTTAACCTTGATCACCCATCCACAAAATATAATTTAGGCTATAGCACAAACAGAACCACGCTCGCGCTGTCCTGTAACAGGTATACTACGGCGTTCGAGTGCCACGCATTCACTCTCGCTCTGTCTCTTTCTATTACCCCCCATGGTAGCGTTAAACGTTTAACGCGACCTTGTTGGAAGCTAGAACAAATTTGGTTAGCATAAAAAGGTTATAGTGAGTCAACCTTAATAGATAGACATAAATGCTGTCGCGGACTTTTTTTTAGAACTTTTAAAGGGAAACAATTCTGTCATACATGATTTTTGAGAAACTTTAACCGTTTACGCAGCGCACGCAGCGGAAGCTCTCAAAAGGAAAAGAAAACCCCCGATTTTGAAACATTATTTATTGCTGCTCCGCTCCTATTTGTCGTAGCGTAATGATATATAGTCTATAGCCTTCCTCGATAAATGGGCTATCTAACACGCCGAAAAAATTCTCATTTTGTTTTCGGCAACCCGGAAAACCACGAAAACGACACCCATGAAGAAAAAACAGAAAGTTTTCGTCGGCGCCATCTTGGATTTTAATTTTGACCTGATTTTTATTGTAAGCGACCCCGAAAACCACAAAAACGACACCCGTGAAGGAAAGAAAATAAATTTACTTCGGTGCCGTCTTCGATTTGCATTTTGATCTCATTTTCGTTATCAGCGACACCGAAAACCACCAAAACGACACCCATGAAGCCATTGAGTCGCGCCAGTATCCAGTCGCGGGACTGTCTGTCGCGCAAGTGGATTCCCGCAAGTGTCCTTCGCGCAAATGTCTTTGGCACAAATGTGCCAGATCCCCTAGAAGTATGTGTATGAAGTTTTAATAGCGTATTTGTATGTACAAACGTACTAACACAACAATACAAATAAAAAAAACCATCGTCTGAGGGGTGGAATTTCCAAAAACTTTGAATTAAATGTTTATCAATTCAATCAAGAAACACATTGTGAATTTCAAGCAGATCAGAACCATTTTTGTTATACTAACGTTTTCACCCCTTTTCGCCCATTTGGGGTTGAATTTCCAAAAACTACGAAATACATATTATTATTTTTTTTACTCATAACCTTCAATATTTAATTTCATACTTTTTACTTCAAAAATGACGGAATCCACATATAAACTTTCAACCCCTATCTAACCCTCTTATGGGGTAGATTCTCAAAAACGCTCAAATACGTATTTATTTATTTCTAAACAGAACCTTGTATGTGAATTTGTATGCTTTTAACTTAAAAAAATTACCGGTTTCCATACAAACTGTCATCCTCTAATTAACTCCCTTAGGGGTTGAATTTCAAAAAATCCTTCCTTATTCCTTGTCTACATTATAAAAGGAACCTCTGTGCAAAATTTCAGCTTTCTAGGTCCAAGGGTTTGAGCTGGGCGTTGATGGGTCAGTCAGTCAGGACTTGTCTTTTTATTTATATAGATAACATTTACATTACAGTTAAAGTTAAATTAAATGCAAAAATAAAATCACAATTAATTAAAAACAATATTTTTCAAATAAGAGACCTTAAATTCTAATCAATGTTTCAATGACAACAAAAAAATAAAAGCAAAAGTTAATATAATATCTAAAGGCTCTTACCCGCCGCATCGGAATTACTTATGATATATGGTACCAGATTTAATTAGATAAGGCAAACAGACGTCGGCGATCCGTCAACGTCTTGTTACGCGCCACCTTCCTTAACAACTGCCCAAGTCAATATGGCTACCCGCAACGACTTGACGTTCCGCCAGAGAGTATTGTAGACCGCTTCTCTCTCGTCTGTGGTAACAGTTTAGTTTGCAACGTGAATCATATGAAGCCTTTTTGCAAAGGCGCCAACACGGCCAGATTGACATACGACCGTCCTCGGGCGTTATTGTATTCCTGGAACAAACAATGTCTAATCACCAAGACATCCGCTCTTCCATCCTGACAAACTATGACAAACATTACTCTCATCGTAACTGTAACTGTTTCAGAACAAAAGAAAGCGTGCGTTCTTTCGATCACTCACGGACCAGACGGCATTTTTCTCCTAACAACAAAGCGTGTGTCCTTTCGACCACTCATGGACCGGACGGCACCTTTCCCCTACAACGAAAGCGTGTGTCCTTTCGACCACTCATGGACCGGACGACACCTTTCTCCTACAACGAAAGCGTGTGTCCTTTCGACCACTCATGGACCGGACGACACCTTTCTCCTACAACGAAAGCGTGTGTCCTTTCGACCACTCATGGACCGGACGACACCTTTCTCCTACAACGAAAGCGTGTGTCCTTTCGACCACTCATGGACCGGACGACACCTTTCTCCTACAACGAAAGCGTGTGTCCTTTCGACCACGCATGGACCGGACGACACCTTTCTCCTACAACGAAAGCGTGTGTCCTTTCGACCACTCATGGACCGGACGACACCTTTCTCCTACAACGAAAGCATGTGTCCTTTCGACCACTCGTGGACCGGACGACACCTTTCTCTAAACAGTTAACACCTGGACCGGACGGGTGTGTCCTTTCAACCAGCCGCTATCAGCTGCATGGCCCGGACGACACTGTCCTTTCGACCAGTGAACACTTAAGGTTGGACCGGATGAATGTGTCCCCTCAACCAGCCGCTATCAGCTGCATGGCCCGGACGACATTATCCCTTCGACCATAGCAACGTTTGGACCGGACAACTGCGTCCCTTCGACCATACCAGTGTACGGGCCGGACAACAGCGTCCCTTCGACCAACGTCATCACAAAAACATCATAAACCGGGCACCTGCGTCCCTTCGATCATCGTAAAGCATGAACCGGACAACAGTGATATTTCGACTAAACACACTTTCTTTTCGACTGAAACATGTGGACCACACAAGCGCTTACTCCAAACGTCAAAGAACTTTTACAAATTACGCCAGCATCTAATAATTCCTGAACTTATTGGCCGACAACCTATTTTACCAAATATCGCCTATTTTAATGGTACGATCCCCATCGTGCATTTTAAATCATAACCTCCGATGCCAGTAAGGTTTACTGATTATGATGTCACCCATAAACCAATTAAACAAGCCATGTTTAAGCAATGAGTCAGATGGTCTACTTATCGAAAAAGAAAAGAAACGGTCTCACCCGATGATGTTGTGAGGGTACCCTCTTGATGATTTGTGCTCGCAGGTTTGAACGCTTTCTTTGTTGCTTGAAAAAATCATTGGTTATGTTCCTCACTTGGCTTTACTTTCGTGGAGGGCGCGATTCTTTATCCCACTTATGATAAAGGCTCTTACCCGCCGCATCGGAATTACTTATGATATATGGTACCAGATTTAATTAGATTAAGCAAACAGACGTCGGCGATCCGTCAACGTCTTGTTACGCGCCACCTTCCTGACAACTGCCCAAGTCAATATGGCTACCCGCAACGACTTGACGTTCCGCCAGAGAGTATTGTAGACCGCTTCTCTCTCGTCTGTGGTAACAGTTTAGTTTGCAACGTGAATCATATGAAGCCTTTTTGCAAAGGCGCCAACATATCTAATTCAAGATTAGATGTCATGTAATAAAGAAAAAGAAGGTTTAATCAGAGGTCAATATAAAATATAATTTAAAATAGAAGTATGTCAAATACTAGAATATCACACAAGACTGACAAGAGTCAGTACAAAAGAATGTCAAAGATGTGGTCAGCACAAATTGATCTGATTTTATTTCCCTAGTAAATTCGTAAACACGAGCTACCCATGTGTTCAGAACTATTCATCTTCATATGTCACCGTCTGTGTCTATTTGCAAGTGTCAGGGGTAATAATAAGCTGTCCGTTCACGTCAAAATTATTCGTTTCGGGTGTTCATTGGACACATTTGACACTTTGGAGTGTTTTGAGAAAACAGAGATTCTTTTGTTTAGACAATGTTTTCTTATTAATTTATTGGTTCGCCTATCATTCTTGTAATGATCGACCTAGCCGTTGGTCCCGGCTGTAATTTTTTAGAGCTTTGACAGTCGTTACAGGCAGTCAGTGACACGGAAGTCTGACAACCAGTCTTACCAAGGGGTATCATATAGCCCTGTACTAACTGGGTTGTGAAGGTCAGATAGGCAGTCGATCCATGTAAAATACTGGTATTCAGCTGTATCCGGTTAGACTGGAAACTGCCCTAACACAGTTGGGAAAAGGCTAGGCAGATGACGATGATATGTATCTTGTACATGAAGTTTAAAGTTTAGTTTAAATAAATAAAAGTGCTAATGGAAAGCCCAATACGATTCCAAAGTATTGCTCCAAAAACTGAAAAAATCATCGGCAAGGCCGCACTAAAAACTTGAATTAACACTCTTTAACGAAAAATTAGTATTAGTTAAGTACTCTGACATATTTGTAAAGATCTAGCAAAAATAAAAACACATCATTAAAAAAAAATCTTTCAGACGCATTTTAAAATACAAATAACCAATCCGTGGGTGGCATATTCGAAAATATACTCGGTAACAATAGATTTACAAAAACAACTAATTAACGATTTCCTGTGACAAAATGGTGTTAGGTACACTCGGCGACACATCAAACTATGCATTTCCAGTATAACATGGCCTCACTGTGTATACATTTCCCGGACAATGAGAGATCCGCATAAACTGGTTTTGTACAGCTTGATTGGTCTCCGTGCGTACCTACACGTGTTAATTTCGCATTTCTTCTTTCAAGACTGATAATCAGCACTTTTTGAACGTCAAAATTACAAGAGACAGTCCCCCAAAACGCCCGCCCTTCGCCACTTCATAGGGTTTTCGCTGGGAAGAAAAAGTGGCGGAACAAACTCCCCAGCAACACATCTGTCTACAGTAAGGTTAGAAAGTGGCAGGTTAAGCGAAGCTAAGATGTAGCATTTCTACTGAGTGAAAAGTAAATAATCACATTAATCACACAATACGTACCTTTCCTTTTTCTCTCTAGGTTTAGGCACATCCAAAAGTTTTAAGGCCAGCCACTGGAGCTAAAGCTTTTGTGGTGTTAGTGACATGAAAGCGGTGCCGGAGACTGAAAAGTTGTGTGGTATAATCGGTTATCGTGGTATAAAAATGTGATGTGGAGGAATGAGGAAAATATATTGAGGAAAATGTTGAGTATGAATGTACCTAGATAGTTATAAGAGTAGAAAAAGACCGAAGAAACGATGGACAGTGTGAAAGATATGACTGTGTGGCTAGGAAAGAGGTGACTGTTGATTGACAAGAAATAGAGCAGTATGGAAATATAAGACAACCTGCGCTGACCCCTAATAAATTGGGATGAGAGCAGGGGCGTAGCTACCGCCGTATCTGCCGTATCAATTATACGGGGCCTCCGGACCACGGGGGCCCCCGATGTGCTATAACTAAATTCATCATAAGCTATAAATGATTTAATACATCAGTTTGCTGAAAAAAAGGCAAGGAGAGTGTAATATTTAATTTGAATTATTTGTAAAATATTTGGAAAAAGTGAGAGATAGATAATTATATTATTATGAATAAATACTTCTTTTAATTTTATGCAAACGTTTTTTTTTCTCTTGTTAGAAATCTTTACCCTTCATACGGGCACCCAAACAAATTTTTATACGGGGGCCTAGGCAGTCTGCGCCACTGGATAAGAGCAGTAGAATGATGATGATTGTTCTGGGATTCCTAGTGGAAAGAATATGCATAGTACTCATGTGAGTTGGCCAAGATTATGTCTGGACCTTAAAAGAGACTGACCTCTGAGTTTGTTTCGGCTGTTTATTTTCAAAGTAGTCAGGTACGAAACTCCGGCCCCATCGAGTTTAAAAAAAAGACGCCGTGTAAAAAACCTATTTGCAAAAATTAAACATCATTTCATTTCATATCATTTAATTTCGAACTAATGCCGATAAAAAGCACTGTCAATGCCAAATACCTAGTTGATATGCGTAATGTATCAGAGAATACCAAGGCACGAGTACCTAATAACAGTAGTTGGTTCCACGTGTATGATGAGCCCAATATACCTTGGCAGCTGATAAAACTTCCGTATTTAAAAAAAAAAATAATGAATTTGATATACCGTTGATATCTGCCAAAGACATTTAATTTAAATACGACAGACGCGACAAAGCGAACAAAATCGTAAATTTACTTGCAATAACAGACTGGTTATAGTTAACGTGTGAAACTGGCTATTATGTTTTCCGTCTTATGGCATTCTTACACTTCAGCCAACTTATCTATGTAGGCGGCAAAACACAGAACTAAAATAAATGTACCAAGTTTGACATATGTATTATCCATGCATTTTTTCTGTTTGTCTGTTTTGTCTGTTGTTCTGCATGGTGTCGGACGTAAAGAATAGCACCATTCCATATCTCCCCGTGGGTGTCGTAAGAGCCGACTAAGGGACTTTCCAGAGAATGGGCAGCAGCGTTCTCTGTGCTTTTGTAACAACCGTATTGCGATCGCCAACCCGCCTGCCAAGCGTGGCGATTATGGCAAATCCCCCCCTTGTACACTTGGGGGAGGCCTATGTCCAGCAGTGGACGTCTTTCGGCTGAAATGATGATGATGATGCATTTTTTCATGACAAGTACCGCCACCTTGAACTGCACACTTTAAAGTTGTCATGAAAACGGTTTTGTGGGGAATAGTTTTTAAATGAAAGTTTGTATTAAACTTGTTTAGTAAATAAATAAATAATAATAATAGATAAGGAATGACGAGAACCTCGTGAAAGCCGAGAAAGATAAGCAAATCAAGTATCTTGACTTGGCTCGCGAGGTTGTCGACATGGGGTATGTTGACTCAGCGATCATTGTGCCGATAGTCGTATCAGCCAATGGCCTAATTGCCAAGAGCCTCGACCAATATCTGATGAGGCTCTCGTTAGGCAGCTGGATCAAGGGCTTGATTCAGAAAGCGGTACTCCTGGACATGGCTCGTATCGTTAGGAGGTTCCTTTCTCTGGAGCCCTGACCGCCGTTAGCTTGGACTCTGTTCCCGATACCGGTGAACCGGTCACCGGTTTTCTTATTTTTTATATATTTTTTTTTTATGGATTTTATATAGAAATATTTAAAAATGTAAAAAAAAATGTTGTATAAATGAATAAACGGAATAATAGATAATATACATGCGTCCAAAAGGGAAAAGGACTGTACTACGAGTATCTTTTAAGTTAAACTAGCTTTAGAATTGTGATATTCAAATTATCCCACAGAAACACCATTGGATTAAAAGTATCCTTTGCCTAACCCAGGTCATCAGCCATGGTCTACTTGTGTGCCAAACACCAAAATCTGTTCGTGCGTTAAGGTGTGCAAAGGTGATAGACAGACAAAGGTTAATGACGTTTATAAAATAAGTAGTCTCAATATTGCGACAAAGTTAGAGAAGATAAGCTGGACTAGATTGGATGGGAAAGAATCAGTCGACGTAGCATAGCACAGCTTGGAAAAAGCCTATAACCAGCAGTGGACCGCGATATTCTTATGATTGAGACCAAAAAGACTGGGACAAGCCCGCCACACTCCTCAAACCACTAACTGCAACTCCAGAAAGTCAGATTCATTCCGTTCAGTCGCTTCCACCAGAAAAGCGCCGTGACAACGGAGCTCGACGTACCAGAGAACCAATTTAACTGTCTTGGGACCCGCACTGAAATTGATCTGAAAAGACCAATGAGATGCTGGACTGTGGACCTACAGTCATCTAGCAATTCTATCTGCATCATCATATCAACCGTTTGGCATACAGTACTGGGCATAGGCCTCCCCCAAGCGTCGCCACATCGCTCCTGTATTCTAGCTACTTTAAGGTTAATTAGCCAAGTCTATTATATTTTTATAAAATCCTATCTAGCATACTATGTATTAGTATTTTACTTAGTAGATATGTAAATGGAGTTATTATTATTCTAGTTTAATATTAAATCGATTATATAATTGTATCGAATCAGAGTTGATTATGCCAACACTTTTGTATGACATTTTTGACGTTTGAAAGTGAGGTAAAATGAAGGCATTCCTTGTTCGACGGTTGAACCGAAAACTTGTCAGAAATAAATCCATTTATGTTAATATAATCATCGTTTAATTCGATAGATAAAGAATAGTTCCTTTACTACCAATACTGTGTTGGTGTGCAAATAGTGTGTTCCAAAAACAATGTATATAGATTGTTTTCAGAAAGCACTACCTACACGAAATTTGTCTTTCGTGGACGAAGCACTATAACACGAAGTATGACGTCATAATAAACATTATAAATAGCTTTCCTCTAGAGATCTGTTGTTTAACATAAATCCTACGAAATTAACTGCTCGAATCTGTTACGTTAGTTATTTTAACTTTCTAATTTAAAACAACGCTTCCTTGCACGATTTATAACGGCGGGCGAGCGTTTATTATCATTTTTATAATCCTAAAATGTGTTTTTCTGGGTTGAAATATTGTTTTTGTTTGAGACTATTATTTGTAGCTTTGTAGTTTAGATTATTCATTTTGGAGTTACGGAGATTCAGATGCATCGAATAAAAAGTCTGAACAAACAGTTGAACCATGTCTGATATTTTACCACCCAAGATTTGACAAAACTCAAACTCAAAGCGTTTATTTCAATTAGACCATTACAGGCACTTTGCAAAGTAAAAAAAAAAACAGAACAAAACACAAAGCTACAGTCCCAGACACAAGGCATAATAACTTGTGAAAGTACTGTAGTTGCCTATTCCAAAGCGTAGATCTCTACGGAGAAGAATGGGCAATAACTCCCTGGACACTTTTTTAAATCAAATTATTGTTACAACATCCTGGTTACATCATTCATGTTGAGAATTAAAAATATGTGAGAACGATGTAGAAATACGTGCAAGTTAAGAGCGTCCAGAGTAAAAGACGATACAATTCAAAAATAAAGTTTTAAAATAAAATAATTAAATTAAACCGTGGCAGATGACCAGTCACGACTGACAGCGCCCGTTCACGAACATGACGCGTGTATCAGCCATCACTCAACTCAACCATATTGAAGGGAACTAAATGACCCGACACACCCGCCACCATCAGCGTGACATTTAAGTGAGCATGACATTCATTCAACCGCCAAGGTAAATTCGCGTCAATGTAAGATGTAGGCACTCAGTAAATGGTGGCTTTACAGTACATAGTACTCACACATGTGCTATGCAATTATATAAAACTAAGAGATTGAATCTATACAAAGCAAAGATATTTTTACAATCTTCTGCAGCTTCCACAATAACTTCCATGGTAATTTGATTGTCGTTATGGTTGTGGAGCAGGACCAGCATTGCGCCAAGCATTTTTATCATCAATGTAATCCCCTAACGTATAGTATGCTTGCCTACATAGTGTGCGTTTTATGCAAGTTTTAAATTTCGTCTCATTCAGTTGTAGAATGGGAGGAGGTATTTTATTGTATCAAGTACCCCATGAAAGATGAGTCTACTTTAGCTAGCCTGAAACCTGGCTGAACTAGTTGGTCCCTGTTTCTAGTATTATAGTGGTGCCGGTCACCTCTTTAACTAAATAAATGCAGATTTTTCCTAACGTACATGATGTTTTCATAGATGTATTGACAAGGTACCGTCATGGTGTTAATTTCCTTAAATAGTTTTCTTAGAGAATCGCGCCTACGTACATATATAGGATATAGGCTGATACCTCTTTTCTGCAGAACAAATATAGACTCAATGTCTGCAGCCCGTCCCCATTGTAAAATACCGTATGACATAATACTATGAACATAACTAAAATACACTAGCCTCGTGGTATCTAAATCAGTAAATTGACGGATTTTTCCGACGGCATATGCTGCTGAACTCAGCCGTCCTGCAAGAGATGTTAAATGAGGACACAAGAACATATTAAAACTGAAAAAAACCTGATATTCATTATTCTGTGATTTTAGTGGCCTAGTTACACCCAAGACAATACCGAGGGTTCCGTACAAAAATTATTAAAAATATTTTTTTACTAAATAATGTAACAAAAAATTTACGGTTTTCGCAATTTTTCCTTTATCTGTGCTACAAGACTTTGCTTTGGACCAAATTTCAAGGTTCTGAGTTCACGGGTAGTACCTTGTAGGTTTTGATTCCCTTGCGAGTGTCGATAATTTGCGGAAATTTGCGGCATAAACGGCTGTATCTTTGATTGCGTTGCCTTAGAAGTTTGATTTTTTCACAGCTCCAAGGGACAGTAGACTTGAGTATTTGATATAAATTCCAGCTTGATACCTCCACGCGTTCATGAGAAAAAGGGTCTTGACAGACAAACAGACGGACAGACGGACGGACAACAAAGTGATCCTATAAGGGTTCCGTTTTTTCCTTTTGAGGTACGGAACCCTAAAAACATTGTCTTTGGGGGATTTAGAATCCTTGAGATATAATTTCTAATACATTAAATATAAAGTTTTCTGTAAACATTAAGTCATGATCACCCTATCGAAACTTTCAAAAGGTATTGAAGGTTTGATAGAATAATATGAAAAAAAAAGATGTTTTTTTGCCTAGTAAAGGTAGTCCTACATGATATTCATAGGTCTGTGTTTTTTACAAAGAAACACTCGTTTGTGCTTACTTTATTCGATAGATAATCACGACTTTGTCGCACCAGTTGACACCAGTCCTGGTGGTAGTTTGAAGCTGACCCCACAGGACGAAGGGATCTTATTTATCTAATGCACCTCCCTACCTATTTATGAAACTCCAGATCAGACGTGGCCTCTTAGTCGAAAACTTTAACAGTATCAAGCTGTTAGACCAGCATCGAATCTGTCTTCTGTTTTTCAGCTACTACAAGTTTTAACATCGCAAACTGATGAATGTAAAACAAAGTAGAACATTCAATTTACGAGCTTTGTGAAATATATTCTCAGAACTGAACACAACAAGCATTCTCCATGAGTCAACACTCGACAGTAACTCTTCACAATACACCGTTCCGCGGCGGGAGCGCTACGGTTGAAAGATGACGATTTATTTGACGCTAAAAAGAACGTTGTTGCATATTTCCACAATCTCCTGTCCACAGAAAACATATGAAGCGACATCAACCAGTTGATAGTCCATTAATGTCACGATGGGAACAAAATAATAGTAAAAATATATTACATTCAACGTGCGACTTAACAGAAATGTCGTTGAGCGATCAAAAGGCGGCCACATGGAAATTGGTGAATAAAATTTTAATTTTACTAAAGTGATTCATAGTTATAGTACTCGATGATAGTTTGGGACTTTAATATGCTGAATTTGTGGCATCTAATTAGATTAAAACGTGGTCCGATAAAGACCTTGGCGACGGAGTTAACTAATTCAAGACATGGCCACTCACATTCGATGCTACACGCCGTGAATTAAAGTGAAAAAAAAACTACTATGAAGACAAATGAAGATCAGCAAAACATTCCGTTTCGGAAATGAAACTTCTGAATTTAAATCCACAAGTTCTTTAACTAACGAATTCTCGAAGCACTGTTCAGTTTTACAGCCCTCATTACGAACTCTTTACAGTCCTCCTTCCACGTATTTCTAGCCATAAACTAACTTTTATTTTTGCAGAAGCTAAATCAAATAACAATACATCTGATTCTCGAGCAAATGTAAACATGCACCTTATTTAATTGCCTGTGTTTAACAAGCTGTTAACCCACTTGTTTATATTACCACCGTAGTTTATAAATCGGTTAGAAATCTGTTGGTCTGCGAATTCTATTCCTCCATCATCGCCGGGAGGCATCAACGAAACTGTCTAAATTAGGAATGGTGATGCTTGGCAGATGGTCAAAAGTACTGAGATATAATCGGGCGTTTTAATAGGGAAATATTTCAATTTCTTTAATAACATGAATGTCGGTACGTTAGTTCGGTTTCCTTAAATGTAGGACACACTTTTCATGTGCTCTCTTCTTCTTAGCGTGGCGATGGCAATTTAAATTGAGTCAGCCCAAAATTTGACACATTTGGCACTTTCAGTAGCGTCCATCAGCTCCTGTGATGACCACAGGACACAATATCAGGTGTCCCATCGTTTGTGGTGCAACACCACATTTATACCCCAGGGCAGAGTCATCTATAAATCTCCACCTGCTCAGGTTTTCCTTGCTTCGGCCAACCTGTGTCCGGAGTCTATTCAAAGACTGCATGTGCTCTCAGGAGCAATATACAGAATACAAGAACAATATACCTAATGGCAAAGACGTTAACATGTTCGCAGTAAAAACTCATCAAAAACATGTCACTTCTGCAAAATGGTGCGTGTACTTTAGAACTCACATTGTTAAAGGCCGCCGAAGAGAGTGAGAGAGTAGCGAAGAGTTCCTTTCCTTTAACTAAACACGCTGAACAGCTTTCTTCACGAAACCGTCTGCAAATCATCCAAATGTCTGTTCAGTATTATCCTCACGTTATTAAACAGAAACACATTTTACAACCGCGTCGAATTTCCCAAATATACTGTCGACCAACCAAAAACGAGCAATGAAGTTATAACGCCCTGAAATACATTTACACATTTTAGTATCTAGAGGAAAATTTTGGAGTCATAACTGTATCTTCAATATCTATAAGTAGAGCAATATATTGCAATCATATTACTAGGCATTATAAATGCGAAAATTTGTACATGCCGTTTGGCTGGACGGATTTGGATTAAATTTTGCAGACAGAAAACTAGTACCTGATATATAATACCTGGAATAGCATATACGCAAGGCAACAAATATACAATTTAACGCGAGTAAAGCGCGGGCAAAAGTGAGTAGGTTCTATTTTGAAGACATTGCAATTGAGAATTTCACAAGTATCCAGGATGGCATTAGCTATCTGTGCTAAAATCAGCCACAAGGGCAAGAACCTCCTCAAAAGCATTACTTCTTGTTCTAAAAATACCATGTTCAGTGGTGGTTAGGACATCACTCATACATACACGAATAAACACCTATTCCTTATTAAACCTTTTCTACCTCCACCGAAAAAGCCATTATTTGGCCTTCTAAACAAAACTCAAAAATAACCCGGCTTCATAAGAAGCTTATGGCCGTCTTCATAAACATTAACGCCGCGTTCACCTCAGACGATGCAACTTGTGTCAAGTCAACGGACACGCGCGTACGGCACTTCTCCCCTTTCACGTGAGTACCTACTGTAGAGTTTCGGTGTCTCGTTGCATGTCTAAGCATTTTTTTACGTCGTTGTTGGGGCATGCGTTGTTGACTGTGTAATTGGTGCCAAGCGGTACGCGATATCTAAAAACTGCTTTTGGTGAAAGCAATGGGGTAGCCCGCGGAGTTCAAATTTTCTTACGTTTTTTGCTTTTTGTAGGTCAGTGCAATGTTGGGTTGTTTGTTGATTAAAGTATGATTTGCGACTG
This sequence comes from Cerastis rubricosa, assembly GCA_949152445.1. Classification (NCBI taxonomy): domain Eukaryota; kingdom Metazoa; phylum Arthropoda; class Insecta; order Lepidoptera; family Noctuidae; genus Cerastis; species Cerastis rubricosa. The sequence goes on along the minus strand of OX424542.1, from coordinate 5,181,667 downwards.
TAACAAATATTACTTTACAGAGTTATAATCATTTAAAATATTAATAGAACCCTTTAAGTTCATTTAATCCCATTGAATGACTTTTCATGAAATATTTGTCGAATGGGATTGAATCAAGATTAAATGAACTTAGGTTGTACCCTCAAAAACGGTGAATGAAAACATCGCGAAGAAACCGGCATGTTCTAAAACTAAAAATTCGAAGACATGTGACATCTACCAACCCGCACTGGGCCCGCGTGGTGGATTACAGCCCACTCCCTCTCATACAGAGGAGGCCTGAGTCCAAGCAGTCGGAACATTATAGACTGATGATGATGAGAGGGTTGTATTGATGATTTTAATAATTTTAATTATGTAACTACATGGTTTACGTGTTACGGTCGCAAATCATAATTTGTTTTAACAAAAGAAAGAAAGAAAAAAAAATGATTTTATTTGGCATTAATAACACCTTAAAAATAATTCAAAATAAATGAACAAACAAGACTAATAATGCAAAAAGGGCCTCAGCTCAGCATAATGCCAGATGGCAACACAAGGTGTACCACCTGACGCTGATTTTTAGCTGCAGCCCACGAGTGAAATACGCTCGAAAACATAAACAAACACATATTTAGTTAACAAACATACAGCCAGACATTGTCCTGAAAAAAAAAATGCATTAACCAAAGAAAATCTGAATTTCACAGCGTTATGGGGAAGCGCCAGGGTAGGCGCTTCCCCATAATTATTATAACACTGGTGCAACTCTCGGCGCTGAACCGACCGATAAAATTTAAACAGTGCACCTTCATGGCAGGCATTTCGTGACGTCAGTCAAAACGACCATTATAGTTTTAAAATTAAGGGCGTTACCCTCCGAAACAAGCTACGGATAGGCGCGAACACAAATAGATGTTTCTTCAAGATTTGTTTATTGTATCGAACGTTTATGTGAAGAAATACTTTGATATGGTTCTTCGGTGCTTCAGTTTCTTTCGTCGCTTCGATGGCAATGTAAACAGTTGCTGCTTGTGCGGTATGATCCACATATTTTTTTGCGAAAATAGAATCGGCCTACGATCGAACATCTTTGAGATCGTTGATGTTTGTGGGATGTAAGATACAGGCAATTTACGTACTTGGTTGTCAGTCTATTTGAGTAGATTTAGTCATCGTCCTGGGCCCGAAAAGTTCTGGAATGGCGATGCGTTGGAAGGCCTCCCACTAGGTAAACCGATGACTTGGTGAAGGTTGCGAGGATCGGCTGGATTCGAGTCGCACGGGATCGGTTAATGTGGCGGCACTTGTGAGAGGCCTATGGCCAGCAGTGGATGTCTTTCGGCTGAAATGATGGTCATCCTCCCATTCCAATTTTATCATCGAACGAGCCAGACTGTGATCTAGATCTCATCAAAGTCGGAGGGAATTGGTTTCTTCTAGACAAGCGTGCTCCTCTCTAGGCTGCATCATCGCTTCATATCTAAAGAGGAGTTACGGCCATACGCCAGACTATTTAGTATTAAAAAAAATCGGAAACTGAGCGTGCATGTGGTTGCGCATATAAACAATTGATGTGCACTGTATGTGGAGATGACTAGTCTCCGCTGAGATTGGCCACTAAGTCCGAAATTTGGTCAGGAGTGGTTTTGAAGGTTTTCTTTTGACCTATTGGTCCTCTCTCAATATAGATTTGATGGAAAGTCCTCTTTGAATCCATCATCATTATCATATCAGCCGAAACGTCCACTGCTGGACATAGGCCTCCCCCAACGCCACATTGACATAAGGGGGGTTTTGCCATAATCGCCACGCTTGGCAGGCGGGTTGGCGATCGCAGTACGGTTGTCACAAAAGCACAGAGAACGCTGCTGCCCATTCTCTAGCAAGTCCCTTAGTCGCCTCTTACGACACCCACGGGAAGATATGGGATGGTGCTATTCTTTGAATACTTTGACAAAACTGTTGTGGTGTTCTTAAAATTAGTAGACGATTAGACAAGTTATTACCTACTGCTCATGTATTACTTTTGCATCCCTTATGAAATCTATTTAAATTGTTTGGTTTTTGGTCCTTCCTTTTTACTATTTCTGAAGTTACCTACTACTACTTTCTCTCTAACAGCTAAATTATGGAGATAGCAAAACTATCACAGTCGGAAAGAAAACAGTTAGTATAAAATACATAGGTAAAAAATATTCAGAAACTAAGATGAGTTCCCCGGATATCCCGGACGTGATAGATCTATTTTCCGTATTCAGTAAAAAATTCTCTTCAATCAAGATTTCGCAATAGCTCTTCAATCAAAATTTAAATGAGGGAAAATCAAACGAAATTCTCTGAATTTCCTCCATACTAATATTAGAACGTTCACGTTGAAAGTTTTATTTTTAAAGAGCACCCTACTGATTTGTAAGGCGATACGACACACCAGCTCCGTGAGATTTGTTGATGATCTTATTTAATAGAAGACGTGCTGAAAACTGTTGAACTAATGAGACAAAAACACGTATCTAAAATTTGATATTTCTCAATAGATATTTCAGTCTTTTAACCATTGGCTTAATATACATATCATTTTAAACTTATGAGCTTAGGTTGAATTAGCATTTGAATAAATATCGATATTACTATCGATATATTACAATTTCTCCTTACAATAACCATAGATAAAATAAATGTAAGCAGAGCGTAACTCATAAATATATATGCTAACTCAGATCTGCCATATTTTCAATTCTGATGGTGAACCAACACCGAATAGAAATAGTTCAAAGAAACGATGCACGAAATTTAAGAGAGATCACGATCTGTCTTTGAAAAAGGCGTACAGTAACTGAGTTCATAGTTAATAAAGATGTATAGAAGTAGACATGCTGCTCTGACAAAAAATAAATTCGAATAAGAGCAGGACGATAATGATGGTAGACCACAACAACTTCAATATACACAATGCTAAACAATAGCTTGTCAAACTATCCGAAAACAAGACACAGACAAAGGAAAGCAAATTAATTACAGTGCCATTTCAACGAGTTCACTCTGGCTAACAAACTAGATCTCAGCACTGATCCTAAACTAAACACAGTTAGTGAATGAACATCATGTTGGGGACATTAAAACATAAATTGTTGTCGACTCATTAGAGGTGTATTTCGAGAGTGCACATGCGTGCATTCATTTCATTCATAATATCGTTCACATGTTGAAATGGTACATCGTCTTCACTATGTCCGCTAACATTGATGATATAACTATAATAAGTATTATTAACATCGCTAATGATTATAAACCTAAGAGAATTGTTTTATTAGTCCAGTATGCAGTGATTATTCGGATTGGAATGTGGAATTTAAACAGTAATGCTGGCGAGGAATGTAATTTTAATGAGATTTTGCAGTTTATAAATTGGTTTGCAGAAATACAATTTGCGTTTTATATCTTTTGGCTGCTGCATCGTTAGAGACATAATGTCTAGGTTACGATATGACACTGTCTTATAATAAGGTATCTAGATAATCTACTAGAGCTTTAAAAATATCACAAATAGAAGAAAATATAGTACTGTTTAAATAATAAATACCCACTTACAGGAAAATTTTAATCACAGCGGCTTTAAGATTTTTCGCGAACACCAACATTGGAAATGTGATTGAGATTTATAACAATGAAGTAATTTCAACAGCTGTAGTAGAAAAAACGTTGAAACGTTGAGAAATAAATGCTTTTCTAAATCACTACGAACAAAAACAATTGGCATGACTTTCAAAGACAAACTGCACGTCTTTTGTCATTCGAAAATCAAAATGAAGATCTGTATTTTGTTTCTCTAAAATAAATGACAGTGATGGGTGATCGTCACGCAACGACAAAGAAACGTTGAAAGCACAATAAAAATGATACTGTGGAAGTGTGGACGGTAGACATCCGCCAGACAAAAAGATCAATGGCGATTGCCAACTAGCGTTCGACCTGAAGATGCACTTCCAGAAGACAACTATTGCTTTCATTGCAATATTAAAAACCGGCCAAGTGCGAGTCGGACTCGCGCACGAAGAGATCCGTACCATCTTCTAATATATAAAATTCTCGTGTCACAGTTTTCGTTGCAATACTCCTCCGAAACGGCTTGACCGATTTTGATGAAATTTTTTGTGCTTATCCGGTATCTATGAGAATCGGCCAACATCTATTTTTCATATCCATAAAAAACCCCGCGAACGAAGTCGCGGGCAGCAGCTAGTTATTTATAAAAACGAGCAAAAAAATCTCATTTTTGTATGGAAGCCCCCTTAAATATTTATTTTATTCTGTTTTTAGTATTTGTTGTTATAGCGGCAACAGAAATACATAATCTGTAGAAATTTCAACTGGCTAACTATCACGGTTTATGAGATACAGCCTGGTGACAGACGGACGAACGGACAGCGAAGTCTCAGTAATAGGGTCCCGTTTGACCCATTGAGTATGGAACCCTAAAAACAGCTGACAATACAAAAGTATTCTTGTAAACTTGGCGAAGATAAAACGGAAGATTTTTGGGTGCGCCAAGAAAATATTTTCGTGTTCTCACAGGGGTGATTTCGGGCATCTGTACAGGCGATTAATAATGTCTTGTTTTGTTTGATGCACACAAAAAACTCGCTTTCTAACAAAAACAGTTTATCATAACGTCGTTTACTCGTATATAGATTAATGTTTTCTGAAATGTTTCTTTTGTTTTCTGATTCTTAACACAACTTTTTAAGCCTACACTGAGGTAACTGAAACCAATATCTATTATTTGCTCCAAAATCTTTAGAGTTACAGATGTCTGCAACTGCTTATAAGAGCGAACATCTTAATTTAGTTGTATTAGTCATCCAATCCTTTGATAACTACAACATTTTACGGCTTCTTGACGTTTTGTCCCTCTACATAAATAACATCTGACTTTTATTTGACTATCCCAAATCCAAATAAAAGTCACCTAAGAAACAATTTTCTTCACCAGCACTATCTGACGGAAGCATAAAACTTTTGGAAACCGCATCATAAAGAATAATAAAACACGTTATAATCTCTGTTTTACAAGCTTTCTGTGGCACCTATCAAATCAGAATGTCGCGATCGAAATAGGTGACATGGATATCTAAACATTTTTCTTGCATTCTGAAATAGCCACGGGCCTATGGGTTATATGAATGGGCCAGCGTCGTGTGGGCTCCCCCTTGGCATGACAGCTGTCATCTTATATATCACAGTCGAAGGGAACGTCGGGACCAATCAGAAGACACGTGCCGTAAGTCATTTTTAATTTGACTAGTCTGCTAAATGATCTTTGAACGGGAGGAGTGCGTATTTTTGGGAGGACCGCGTAAATGGGAGGCCTGATGGATGATTTCTATTAGGGAAGAACTTCAGAAGATTTTTAAGCGTGAACAAGTATTTGTAATATCTACAGAAGGAAGGACGAAAGAGAACTGTAGAATTATTGAGGAAAGTCAATAATTCTACAGTTCTATAGTAAGTTAAGGTAAGTACGGAAAATTATAATTAACAGAATGGCTGCCGACGATTGCTATGAAACGGTTTGTTCCGAAACACGTCAAGCCCATAAATCGTCGTTCAAATATTACTGAACCGTTACCCAACTCTGAAGCGGCGCGGGAGTTATCCAATTTGTCAACAAACCTAATTTCGACTGAAATAGTCCGTTAAACCGATCACGGATTTCCTTAGTACCGATTAAAAATAAACATCCTCGATACAAACATCGATCGATGATGTTTCCGATAGTCCGATACTGCGGTATCTTCGACCTAGTGCGACCCACTCTATGGAATTTACAGAAAATCACTGAAATATCTTGTTCTAATAATACCGGGACTAAACTACAGTTTGCGTCATTTGTGCTTCCGTTGCGAAGATGCCAAATCTTTAAGGAAAGAGGCGGAAGCTAAACCGATTCACCGATTTGTTTCGATTAATTAATTACCTACTGCGTTTAATTTAAACATCTCTGTCAAATGTTTGTTCACACCTACTTTTGACGCCGTCACGTAACGCCTCTTCTTGTAACGGAAATCGAATGAGCCGAGATCATGGGGCGACCCACCACGACGAATCATAATCTTGTTAAATCTCGACTACTCTCCGTTTCTATATAAAAATTTAATTCAAGCTTACAAGAACTATGCTAGGAGTCTTAGGGCGAATTATCAACCTAACTTTTAGAGCTAGTTTTAATCTGCGAGTAATTTATTTTTGTCCGTTTTTAGGGTTCCGTACTCAAAGGGTCAAACGGGACCCTATTGCTTAGAGTCTGAGACTTCAATGTCCGTCCGTCCGTACGTCCGTCGTTTGTCGTGCGTCTGTCCCCAGGCTGTATCTCATGAACCGTGATAGTTAGCCAGTTGAAATTTATACAGATTATGTATTTCTGTTGCCGCTATAACAACAAATACTAAAAACAGAATAAAATAAATATTTAAGGGGGCTCCCATACAAAAAGTTATTTTTTTGCTCAGTTTTATAAGTAATGGTACAGACAGCGTCAGTATGTGCTAACCCCTCTACAGTCCGGCCGAGTACGCCAGGGAGGTTACTACTTAATAACGCTGTCTGTACGGAACCCTTCGTGCGCGGGTCCGACGGACCCGCGCACGAAGGGTTCCACGGACAGCGGACGCACTTGGCCGGTTTTTCCAAACTTTATCTGCCAGATACCACGGTTAAAAGATAATATCTAACTTAAGTAGAATATAAAATTTGAGAAGCGCATTCAGACTGACATAATGGTTTTTTTTGTTGTTAAAAGTGTTTTGATTACCACCCCCTCCGCCCTAATAATATAACCTAGTCATCTAGCTAGGCCTCGTTGTTAATTTAGGAAGAGCAGAAGGCTAGTTTAAGAGTTCACCAATGACGTCAAAGGAGTTATTTTTTAACATACAGTGTGACACATCTGTACGTGTGATTTTAATTTAAGACCGTGCTATTTCTGTTTCAGTAAAATTACTCATTTTTTTTCTCCTCTACAAATAGGTACACATTTTTATTACATAAATTGTAAAACGTCAATGCCTGGTGATTTTGTTTTGTAATTTTGTTAGTTAAAACGGCTGTGAAGCAATATTGCAAAACGTTGTTTCGTTTCTCTTATTTAGGGTTTCAAATCAAATCATTTATTTCAAATAAGCCAGTTACAGGCACTTTTGAATAAAAATTAAGCTACAGTCCCAGTCACAAGACATAATAACTGTGAAAGTACTGTAGTTGCCCATTCCAAGGCGTAGATCTCTATGGAGAAGAATGGGCAAGAAACTCCATGGACACTCTTAAATCAGAATCTTGTTACAAAAACCTTGGTTACATCATTCATGTTGAGATGGTACATTATGTGAGAACGATGTAGCAAGACTTCACGTTAAAAGAAAAACAAACAAAAACAAAAAAAAACAATTAAAAGATAAAATTATTAGTTCGTAGTTTATCCAGTTATGTATATTATACTTTCTTCTTTATTGGCCTTCTTTGCTAGGTTTCCACAGGAAATTCACCTTTCCAAGTAAAAAAAATAAAAATAATGTCGAAGTATAAATTTTGGCGTATTCGATACTTCAATAGTATTTTTTATTGACATTTGAGAGATTTCGGTTAGCTATTGGAACACTGGCCTTGACACTAGTGCATGTTGGCTTTCTAGCGATCATAATCTAATTGAAAGAAAGAACGCTAGCGACATCTATGACTCAAATGAAGAACAAAATCCTGCTGTGCGCTAAACACCAGCCTAGCCCACCAGATACAACACCCATCAGGTCAGACGATCCTGCCTTTTCAGCAGGGGATGACCTTACACCCTGTTCCTAAATATATTACCCAATTATTTAGCTATCGTTTTCTTAGCGAGTCGATGGTAACCTAAATAGTGTCAACCCAGAACTGAGTCACTAATTTAACGCCTTTTGTTTTTTTTTTTTTTACTTATGGCATCAAATCCTCCCGGTCTGGGCGGAGCGGAAGGGAGTGTCAGACTTGAACTGACTCAAACCCATCCATGTCCCTTCTTAGCCCTTTGTGTTCCAGGGCCGCGGTATCTCTTTCAACAGGCCCGCAGCCCTGGCATGGAGCAGCCCTGGTAGGACTAATTTAGCGCCTTCAGTAGCGTTTTAAGTTCCGGTAATGAAAATTTAGCCATGTAACACTTAGGTAATTATAACAACGGTGCACATTTCTTCAACGAGATTTGTGAGGGTAAAAGACAGTGGTAAATCTGTAAAGTTGAAAGCGTACAAACTAAATATAAATTCTAGACTAGATTAACGACACGTCTCTTTTCAATCTGGGATTTCGCCTACTATTTGCCAATACCTTTTCCTACAGAATAATGGAAGCTATAAACCAAAGTCTAGAAAAAACGGAATAAGCACACATATATATCTATGGATAGCACCATCTTTGTTATTTTCTCAATAAATCTCTCGAGCAGGATAGATTTCTCAAGAATGCTTTTACTTCAGAACAATTCCTCTTCTTCCATTGATATTTACAAAAACTTTTGAGTGCACCTAATGTTATAGCTAAAGAGCCAATGAAAATTAAATAGTTTTTTTTTAAAAGCTCACTTACATTTTACTCTATTGTTTTCATGCTTGTGTAGGAAGAAACATCTTCATGTTTTCTCGTCAAAAACAAAATTCTCGACGTTCAATGACTCCATGAATTCCAAAAGAAAAATGTATTAGTAGATCCGTCGGAGGCGGGCGGCGCGGGCGCACATTTTGACGCTTGCGTTTGCGTAATGCCGAAGTAATAGGCCGAATAACCCACATCGGAAACGTTCGGAATTGTATCGCGAAGAATTTGTGCGAAAAAAAGCTTACAAGTGAAGTGCGTTCCTGAATTAACAGTCCTTTCAATTAGATTTTTTACCACTGATTGCAAAATAACTGATGACTCTCATTATCAAAGTCATCTTTGTTTCCTAACGATAAGATAGCTGCTGTATTGCTGTTGTAGTCAGAGGTAAAATTACTGTTAGCGTTCGTTACGTCAAAGTGCGTTTTTTTTTTACATACAATTTATTATTATATGGGAAAGAATTCGGTTATCAGTGATAAATCATGAGGTAAGAGGTATTGTATAGATTCATTCAGTTTTACTTTTAAGTGTGCCTCTGGCGTGACCGTCGTGAAATGATCACCGGATTCCAGCTGTGACGTTGAAATACGGGGTGTGTCTCGTAGATTCAGTGATTCATAGTGCCTAATGTTGGTAGTAGGTTTATCCGTAGGTGGGTAGTTAGGCACTGACATCGATATCTTTATGTTTAAAACTTGGTGCTGCCCGTGACTTTCTCTGCTACAATGTTGTTTGTATCTAGGATGAAAGTAACCCATGTCCTTCTGTAGGTCTCGTTTCTCTGTCAACATTTATATCGAACGGTTCAGTAGTTTAGTCGTGAAAAGGCAATAAATAGACACTCGGAGCATTTATTACATCAAGTACTTATGTATTCTATTCAAAGAGCTTAAGTTGCAGTTTAAACTGCGCGTAATTAAATCACGGACCATAAATTATGAAATGAACTAGGTAAATTCTTAAACTTCCTAATATAACCACTTCCAGATAACTACAGTTTCTGATACTTTACTAGACTAGAAATGGTATATGAAAGTGATTAAACATAAAAAAAAAATGAATAGTAGGTACTAGAGTTACGTGTTGCATGAATTTGATTGCCGTTTTCGCTCTTTTGTGCATAGTAGCAAATGAAATTGGGAGAGTACTTAACATAGAGCTGTGCTCACAACCATGGGCTTTACTGGTATTGGGCTGGGCTATCTATTGATGATTATTTTTTATTATTTTATTTATATTAACAAAAAGGTATGAAAAATTATAAACTAAGCCCCTGTGAGTTTCTATACCTACACTCATTTTTAAATTTCGTACTTAAGATTAATATAGGCAGGTATATACTTTATTTATTAGAATAATAGGTAGCACTTGATCTAGTTTTCTTTCTTATTTTGTTCAAATAATACGTACCCACATAATCGTTTCGATTATTTTATCAATAAGTTTATGCATTGTTAATTCTGAACTGTGTCTTTGAAAGACGGAAGGTAATATTAAATTCTGAATTTAATGATAGTGAAAGTTCTTGAAATTGTTAACACTTTGAGTTCGCAATCATGCGTTTCCAGATAAACATTTGGATGTTTGATGATAGACAGACAGACGAAATTAAACCAGGATAAGGCAAACGTTCATTAGGATTCGAGGATTCGAGTCAAACCGTGGGCAACTACTAGCATATTATTAGATAGTCCTTACTGGACCATAGTCTATGTGATGATCTCATCTCAATTTCCACCGTCTATCAAGACACAATTTAATTTACGTTAATGTGAATCACACATAGATTTGTTATACGAAATCTGGTCTGGACAGATTATAAATTCGCCTGTACTCCAATCCTACGCTTTCCTTCGAAGCTTTTGATTATTTAGAGATCAACCTTGTACTATTTCGATCTCCGATCAAGCCAGACTGCAAAAATACATTTGAAATATAAAATGTGGAATAAAACGGTCAAATTCAGAACACCTGGATGTGTAGTGTTGGATACACGCCAGTTTGATAACGAAGATATGGGGAATTTATTATTTTACTAGCTGATCCCATTACTCCATGATAGCTCATGTTTTGGGGACCTGTGTCCCATGTTCCATGCAAGGATTCCTGCATTAATAACTCGTACTCAGCTAATCGCAGTCCATTGCTGGACATAAGCCTTACACAAGCTGCTTTGCAATACCCTGTCCTCCGCTTTCCGCATCCAGTTCGATGGACCAGTCAGCATTCTAAGGTCTTCGGAACATCTGGCTATTATACTACTGATACGCATTTTATAATTTAAAACTCAAATCCAATTTTGGATTACTTTTATGAAAATAGCCAATTAGCCCTAATAGCTGTATATGGCCCGAATGAAAACTTCACGTCTCTTATAAACTGTAGCAATTGGACGCTTATAACTAGGGTTATGTTGTGACCAAAGGTCGGAATTAGGTAGAGTTATTTTTGTACTTGCATCAAAATGTTGATATTAATATGGATCTTCCCTTGCGTGTGCAAATATTTGGAATTTTGCAACTTCGAACATCCGACGTCGGATGGTTTAAATTGTGTAAAAGTAAATAACTTTTTTATTTAATAAATCAAATCTCTTTAAAATAAATCTCGGGATTTGAGGCATATCCACTTTATTCTTTCGCTGTATGAAATCAGTGTAAGTACACAAATGACTCTACCTAATTCCGACCTCGAGTCGAGTTACGAGTTCGAACCCAAGGTACGCCCCTCATTTTTCGGATTCATGTTCGAATGTTTAAAAATAAGGTGTGGCTATTTTGTACCAAAAGAATGGTTTTATGCTGGTTCGCTAAATTATATGTATGTACATCTAGTTGTATCAGGATCCATCGCTAACCCTTAGGATGGGAACCAGTATCATACACCGGAGATCGGCCTCCCGCTTTGACAGCCAAAAAACGTCCGGACCTGCACTCCTGGGGGTAATACCAATAACAACGGTACGGCTAGGTTATTCACACATCGATTTTGTTGTTGCTAAGAGGTGATAATGAGATGAAGATTAGTTTAATATTCGCTGAAAAATACCAACACGGAAAAAAGTATTGTTTTTTTTTACAAAGGGAAAACTTCATAGTCAGAGATTGAAATCGCTCACAGCAACATTAATTATTCGAATAATAGGTTTAGTTTAGTGAAAATTTCACGATTTTTCTTTATAACTGTAGGCATAGGACATCACTGAAATATCGAGCTATTGTTTCATCCGATCGTTAAAATGTCTTCTGTAATGGCACGATAAGACTGATTGCATGTTTTCGTATTTTTATCAAATAAACACTTTCATTCTTTACCACCATTCCGCCATTAAACGCTTTTTTCTTTTTAAATCCCCCTTTCGAAATTCGAAATGATGACACTGGCATTTTTTTGCAATTTCGATGTTTGTCAATACCATAGAGAATGTTGTCCCACGATCAAATAATCGGGTTAAAAAATTAACTGGTTTGATCTATAACCCATATCTAAATAAATAAAAAAGAATCGCTGAAATGTATAATATATGTACGCGCATAACAGTTACTTCCGAACGACTGCACCAAATTGTTTTTTTTTTGTGTTCATTGTTAATGGGACAAGGTTTAAAAAGGAAAAATTAAGAAAAATCGAACAGGAGTTTTAAAAGGTGAGGTAGGGTACGTAGGTCGGTCGGAAGGTAGGGTAGAGTAGGTAGGTAGGGTAGGTAAGTAGGGTAGGTAAGTAGGGTAGGTAAGTAGGGTAGGTAAGTAGGGTAGGTAAGTAGGTAGGGTAGAGTAGGTAGGTATAGGTAGAGTACGTACGTAGAGTAGGGCTACGAAAAAGCTGCTTTAAAACGCATAGGTACAGCTAGTGTTTGATAAATCGTTTAAAGATTGGTAATTAACAAAAAAGAAAGAGACAAAGCAATGAGCCCGGGTAACTCCGTGTAAATAATGAACTCTGTGAGTGGACCGATTATTAAGGATGTCGTATACGTCATCAAACGGAACCAGGCCAGGCAACCACGGAAAAGGTTACCTGTTCTCATCATCATCTGCCTAGGCTTTGCCCAAACTTTGTTGGGGTCGGCTTCCAGTCTAACAGGATGCAGCTGAGTACCAGTAAATTACAAGAAGCGACTGCCTATCTGACCTCCACAACACAGTAGCTGGGTAATACGATACCCCTTGGTAAGACTGGGTGTCAGCCTTGGCTTCTGACTACTCCTAACGACTGTCAAAGATCTACAAATGCCAGCCAGGAGTAACGGCTTAACGTGCTTTCCGAGGCACTGACGAAACTCGGTATCTAATTATGGTCACCCATCCACGGACCAGCTTCGGCAAGCACGGCTTAACATTAAAGATCGACCCAAGCGGCTGTTATTATTTAGCCAAGAGCTGCTCACCACACCTTTCTCATACATGCAGTATAAATAAATACGAAAATAGGCTTTAGAAATAGGTAATAACTTATCGCAACTTGTCAAAACAGGCCTATAAGATAAGCTAAAATTAGGACAATAATTTTCAGTTTAATGCGTGCCAGTCACCGCGGACGTATTTTACCGCCTACAATCACCTTAATAATGCACTGATTTGGACAGACGAGGCATTGTTTGATTCTTTTTTAGTAACTTTTGTATTATAATGATCAAGGATTTTGCAAAAAAAAAATGTTCGAATTTTGAATTTGGACGGCGAGGAATTAAGATTTTGGGCAATAAAACCAGTCATAGTCATATATCTACAGTATTACCGTTACTGAAAAATTCCTGATAGAAAAACACATGACTTTGCCGACCTGGAAATAGAACGCAGGACCTCATACTTACCAGGAGCATTTGCGACTACAATACTAACGAGCCCGGTAAAAAATAATTTATGTAACTTCCTAAATACTTTAGGTTGGGTTTACCTGTAAATTCTTACAGATTGATTTCAGCTAAAGGCAGGTTTTCGTTTCTGAAAGTTTAAACTATGCTTTCATAATATTATAGAAGATAATATTGATATTACCTTCGACATAAATTCTTGCTTCGAATATTTTCTTCTGGTATCCCTAAATATTATTCGATTTACTTCATTCTTACGTAGTCGATATTTTTCCTCAGTATCTTTCATTCTTGATTTATCTTCCCAAATCTACAGCAAAGAGTACCCACTTATTCCGACTATTGGATCCCACTTCAGCCCCCGTATTCACAAACGCTCGGATTCGATTTCGATTCGGAAAGTCGTATGTCTATCTCGCTCGCTTTCGTAATGGAAAACAAGATAGGCATACGGCTTATAGAATCGAAATCGAATCCGAGCGTTTGTGAACAGTTCGCATATCGTCGTGCCTTCGGGTTCTACATCGCGTCTGTACTGCCTGGGTTAGGAAGAGGTCTTCCGCAGTTCGCCACGTATTTTAATTTGCTGCCTATTCCCATCCGGACACAATTCTAGACTCAGGCATACTGCTGGGAAATTCATAAAAGGAACACTCAGTAACTCAGGCCGATCTGGGCAACGAACCACAAGATCTTTTGCTCATCATCAGCGCTTGTAAATAATATATTTGACCAACGAGGCGGTCTACTATCTCTACTACTCTATCTACTATCCAGTTTGCAGCGATAGTGTTAGTGACCTGTGACCATGTCAGTTTAAGAACTTGCATGAGGCTGTTTTTTTCCAGTTTCTTCTTTTAATCTATTATTGGTTTTAATTTAAATAACTACTATAATATACATTACAACGATTAACAAACTAATAAATTAAATAACTAAGATAACAATAAACTTTTTATAGTTCAAAAATCTCCTCCTCAACGCTGTCAGCTGGTAATGTGCCCAAGAGAATGGCAGCATTGCCACGTTGTATGGCAATACTTAGCCTCTGGCTAAATTAAAAGCCAACCCTTGGGTCACGAGAAGTGTCAACTAGGCGGTTTGGAAATTTCCTTAAAAAGGCTGTGAGCTCTCGGACCCCCCGGCCTCAGAGTTTCAACCCCAAACGGCTCGAAAATATAGTTACCACAAAGGTAAAAATTAAAAATAAAGCTTAGCTTAGCTTGTTATCTTCATACAGTAAGTACCTACTCAATTCAAACTCTCAAATCTCACTCCAGTCCGCATATCGGCCGACCTTCGCGTTCTATACTCGTATATATTTACACAAACAGTAATTTTGTTTACATTTTCCGTGCAATGATATACAACACACTATAAATAGGATACATACGTGCGTTCGCCAAGAGCTATTTTCTCTGTAATAATAAAACATACGGTTTTATTTGGGTCGGTCGGTGAAAAAGTTCTCGGAGAAAATTTTGGAGGAAAAATTATAAGCGGTGAAGTTTTGAAAACCACAAATTTTAGAAGTTCCAAATTTTATAACCTACCTGCATTCAAATTATTGGTATCAATTAAAACTAAGCAGTTAAATAATGTTGGAAAATAATAGAGAAAAAAACTTGATTATTAACGTTGAGCATGTTTGATATTTTGGAATGGTTAGGGAATAATTTTGCACCAATTGCTTTATCAGTATAAAAGTACTACACTGCGGTTCGGGGGACGAAGACAATATAGCGGTTGTGATTGGCCGATGCAACAATGTCAGGACGAATGTTCCACACATAGTGATGCACAAGTCAGTTTTGCTACAATACCTAATATCGATAAAATTGAACATTACGATGTCTATTAATTCTACTTTTTTTTAAACTATACTGATAGGGCGTTAACTGGGTGCAAATAAAACACTTACGTAACACTGTAAATTTCACTTTATTCAAATCAATGCTAAAATAAAATCAAGGTTAACCTCTCCGTCCTGCATTTCTTAACGCGTAACTTCCCTAACGGCCGCGCGCATTACGTCATCGCTGACGTCGTTCGGCCGGCCGACATAAAAACTCTTATCGCCAGAGTTCTAATAAAGCTTATCTTAAACGGTAAACAGTGTCGTGTTCTTAGATAACAAGACCGTGTATTATAATATATACAACTTTTCTATGACTACTTGATAATTATAAACATCCCATAGAAATGCGATTGCTTGCTGCAAATAGACTGTCACTGTATTTTATTTTTGTTTAGTAAAACTACGCAATAAATTTATACGAAACTTTATAACTAACATCACAAATATACAAGTAATCTAATGACAGTGTTTTTTAGGAGTCCTACATACATTATTCACATAAGATTCCAACTCAAACTTCCTATAAGATCGGCCGTTTTCCAACTGCGGAGTTCAATGCATGAAAATACTTGAAATATCAAAAAATATGATTAGATATGCCTCGAATACATAAAATAATGAATTATCACTATTTTTTACGTTGCTATTAAATTAATCGTAAAAAAAATCGAAAAAAATCCAAAGAAAATTTTAATTTTGTGCCTAGGTTGGACGATCCTCCTCAACTTTCCCTGTTAACAGCATTAATCCACTTTTCTTCCACTTCTGGAATATTTGGAAATCTAAAATGTAAACATTAAGAAGTAATGTTACTTTTTTACAGTAAGGGAACACCGTAATTTTTATCTTCAATATTATTTATACTTTGTTTCGAAGTTGACACAACACTACAGCATTACGTCTGTCCCTTTCTATCTACACCTACAGATGGAAAGGGACAGACTTATTGACAATACCTAGTGAGAGAAAGGGACTTTTCAAAAAGACATCAACGCGGTGTACGTTTTTTGTGCCTTAAACGTAAACAACTAGTTTAGCTAGAGCCCTGCAATTATTCATAATTTTATTAAATTATAAATATATTTTACTTACCGATGAAAAGTTATGCCATCTTTTTTATAGCTGGATGTTCTAGACGATTTCCCACACCATTTAATTGAACAAGAACTCATAATTAATTTGATATAAGCAGAAATGTTTGAAAAAGTTATCTAAATAATCGCGTGTGGAGAGATCCAATAACTGGTCAAAAACTCTCCATCCGTCTTACGCTTTTTCGATCAGGTCACGTGTCCTGACGCGAGTTTAAGATTTTATACCCATTACAGAAAAGTGCTCAACGCCGCTAAAGAAGTTTTCACTTCAAAAAACTAATCTAAACGACTTACCTTAAAGAGATTTCCCGTAGACGCTAATCAAACGGCTCTTGATCGAATCTTTATATCTGTCTTCCAATCCTGTGGTCACGATCAAAAAGTCACAACCATAACACAACAACCAACATACTTAAAATTGGGGAAAACTAGTTACCGGTAGGTACGCTTGCAAAGCTTATTCATCACAAGTTGTGATGAATAAGCTTTGCAAGTTTTATTTTATTAATGCATCTGTGTGAGTTGGCGCCAAGAACAACTTCAATCTGATTGGCTAATTTCACTTCGGCTGTAGACTCACACTTAGGTACATGAAAATCACGTCTCATTGCGAGCATTTTGATACCTGCGTAGGATGTATTACTTTTCAGCCACAAGAGAATTTCTCCTACTTATAGCTAAATTAAAACATAATAATATTATTCATACTAGTTGCTGCCCGCGACATCATACGCGTGGAAGTTTTGAAGGGTTTTAGGGTTATGAAAAATCGATGTTGGTCGATTCTCAGACCTACTCGATATGCACACAAAATTTCATACAAATCCGTTCAGCGGTTCAGCAGGACGATTTTGATAACAAGCGAATTTGGTAACAAACACCGCGACACGAGAATGTTACATTTTTTTTTTATAAATAAATAAAGGAACATTACAGACATAAGTGTATCGTTGGTGCCTGTACTAATGAATGAAATTCATTGTATCACAGACACCAAAAATATATGTGAGGATATTGTGTTGAATGTTAGAAGATGTTCCTGCTGACCATTTATTATTAATTAAAAAACAAAAGGTGGTTGAACACATGCGAAATAGACCAAATTTTCAAACCGCTTTACAAACTAACCTGTAAAATAATTCGAAACAGGTCGGGCGGCAAAACAAATGAATATCTTGCCGCCCCACGCTATTTCTAATTAGGCCGATCCGAACAGACAAGGTGTAAACAGACCCTTCACAAAGCTGTCAACCAAGCATTCATCATCATCATCATTTCGGCCCAAAAGACGTCCACTGCTGGACATAGGCCTCCCCCAAGTGTCGCGACATTGACAGTTTGGGGGGCTTTGCCATAATCGCCACGCTCGGCAGGCAGGTTGGCGATCGCAGTACGGTTGTTACAAAAGCACAGAGAACGTTGCTGCCCATTCTCTGGCAAGTCCCTTAGTCGCCTCTTACGACACCCACGGGAAGATATGGGATGGTGCTATTCTTTACGTCCGACACCATACAGAGCCAATTATTATGTACATCAAACTACTAACTTGCAAAAATTATTGCTGGGAAACGACTTTTTATTTGGGACGAAAAATCAAGTTTCACGGTAAAACTCAATGTGACGCTCTCAAAACATTGTGCTGATGGCTGCATTGAATAGTAAACTGGTCATGGGGGTAATTAAAGTACAGTTGTAAAATTAACAACTGTATTTAAAAAAAAAAACCTTGTGAAAGCGTTAGAACTTTGACGTCCAATATCTCAGCAACTAGAAGGTTCCCAGGTATGGTCCAGAACAAAAAAAATATCGCAATGACGGGGAGAACAGAAGCCTTTTGGCTTCGTTAAAGATATTTACGTTGGTAGCAAGACTCGCAGCAAGCAAGCATTCCAAAGAAGCCGACGTATAGAAGCAACAAGCAAGAAGAAGCAGAAGAAAGAAGCAACAGTTCTTCATAAATTTGTCTTTTTCCGCTTTGCTGCTGATTCTTGTTTGTATGTCAACAGCAAAGCGAAATGGGCTCCTTTATGAGAACTTTCTCCGTGGTAACGCATCGTGGCTGCTTCGAAAGCAAAGGAGGTCCGAAGATATTACAACCTTTCTTCAACCTTATCAAAAACACTTGTAACGGGATATTTATCATGTTTATTATTTGTTTTGAGTTCCCGATATTTCGGTGCTGTTGCAAACGCCATGATCACGGATAAACTGAAGTTATTGCGGGTGGATGTTTATGAGCAGACAAAACGGTCTACCCTCTTTCTTGTTCGTTTTTTGCGCGCCGTACCACTACCACTGTCATTCATAACTTGATTCTGTTCCCGACACACGAAACTCACTGTGTCCACTCGCGTACTTTTTACGGCACTCTTTCGGTTTTTACAGTTTAACCACCGGTTTAGTGTTTTTGATAGTGTTAGTGACCATGTCAGTTTCTTCAACCTTTTTTCTGCAAATAAAAATGTTCGTTATATACTGTATAAACATAATGGTTTACGTGTTTTTGGTGAAAGTACCGGTGACTCACACCTTATGGCCCGTTTTTTACTCAGCCAATTACCTCTCAATTTTTTATACGCACCATATAATCCCACATTACCCTAATCCAAAAGACAAGTCTACCGATATTATTTTAGCCACGTCGAAAATTAATTTGTGTACTCGACAGCTTTTCTTTTCTTCATATTTTTGTTCTTAATTGAATTTTCTGAAAGTTGTTTTTTTATTCACCTTGTTTTACATTTTCAGCACTCTTTTACAGCATTGAAACACTTGAAAATTGAAGAAATCCCGTTCATCAGCAAATTCGGGGTCATTAAAACGGCAAACAGGTTGGTGACCGCAGAATCGAGCATATCGGTCAATTACTCCCACATAGAAGATGACCGTCATTTGCCGACTAGACAAAACATGTCACTTATAAATATTTGGACAAATCGTGTTTGGGAAAAGTGAATCATTAATTAACGTCATAACATCACGCCTGCAATCTCTGAAGGGTTAGGCAGAGGAGTAACTATTAGTTCACCTACATTTCTACAGTTATGTTTTAAGTCCCATGTACCTAATAGGGGGCGAGCCTATTGCCATCAACCGAGCACGTATCCAGACTCAATGGCAGCTGCTGAGACATTTCTGAAGGAAAAACCCAATAACACTGCCCGATCCGGGAAACGAACCCAGGACTCGTGCTCAGCAGTCGCGCTTGCGATCACTCGAACGACGAGGCAGGTATCATTAATTCATAAATGCTCATATCGGCACCACCTTGAAAATGACCCAGCAATGATCCCAGGCGATGTGGTTACAGTCCGCCTTACCACATTTCATACAAACTTTCAAGTCCTTATTTTCCGATACCTATGTCTAAAAAGTTACTAGAAACTTTTTTTTTAATTTTCGAAAAATAGTGTTGCAGCTAAATTAGACGGATTCTATATTATTAAAACAAAAATTTCAATTCATCTTTTTTTTAAAAGATGTTTTGAAAATGTTTTTTTGTACTTAACTTTTTAGACCAATGTATCGTACTTATGCGTAGGTATTAAGTTTCATAAAAATCGGTTCAGTCATTTCGGAAAATGAGGACTTGAAAGTTTGTATGAAATGCCGTAAGGTGTAAACGCTCTTAAGCGTGCAGTACCTATAAGTTTAAAAAAAAAAACCCGAATGCATTGAGCTGGGTAAAATCCTGACCAAATCCTGGTATTGCCGCGTGTAATTTTGTTCCAGTGCCTAATTTAATTCCTACACATGTTTAATAAAATCGAGGTTGTTAATCTTTTTAGCTCAAGGATTTATTTTTCTCCCATTATTATACATGTATAATATTTTCATAATTGGTTCGAAACTCAACACATTATTTTTTATTTGCTAGCGTTGGAATTTCGCGATTTTCATGCTGTTCATCTTGATTTATAGCTTCACAACTTCAGTCAGAGCGCTTATCTACTGATTCATTTTAAGTGTCAAGTATTCAGTATTGATAGATTTATTTCATTTTGTATTACGAACACATTATGAGACATATAGATAGCACACAACATCTTAGCATATTATTGGAGATTTCGTTGGATGAAGCGGTAAAGCCTATTAGACGATCAAAGGAGAAACAATGTCGGCCTTCAGCTTCGTGAGTTGATTCACTTCCTTTAAATAAATATACCACGTCTTACCTATATTAGAGGTAATAATAAGAAAACTTGAGGTAAAAAGAATAGAAGAAGAATAGGTGAAGGGAATTCGCATCGAATTCGTATCAATGCGAATTACCTTCACCTCTCGCGCCCGGCCCTGGTTCAATCCATGGTCCGGAGCGAGAGGGAATGGGAAGCGGTCGCCTCCTTCTGCGAAGCAGTCATGCTAGCAAAGGAGGTGGCGGAACGTGAGAGGGAGAGAACCTCACGTCTCAACCGCCGCAGGAGACGCCCCGGGCGTCGCGGGGCAACCAGTGGCCCCCGGCCACCGTAGGCGCGGGCCTGTGGACGGTGAGTAATGGCCTAGCTCACCGTCCGTCCGTCTTATGACGACAGACCGTGCCGACGGCGCGTTCGTGTTCCACGCGCGCTTCAAGGAGATGTCAGCAAATCGGAAGGGGTCAGAGAGGGCCGATTCCTGCCAGGGCTGCGGGTTGTTCGAAAGAGATACCGTGGCCCTGGAAAGCAAAAGGGCTAGGAAGGAACATGGATGGGTTTTAGTCAGTCAAGTCTGACACTCCCTTTCGCTCCGCCCAGCGCGGGAGAAGTCATTTGATGATTTCCCAACCTAAAAAACAAAAAAAAAAGGCTATTGTATCAACAGCCCAGTTTTTCTCTACAGAAATAAAACCTTTTTAATCGATTTAGATGTTTATTTTTCAGCACTTCTGGTTACTAGTCTCCTGAAAAAGCTCGTTCGACATCAACGTCCCACATACATTGGCCGGTAAACGTCACACGACTAGAACTCACAAGTCTCGCATGACGAAGATAAGTGCGTAAGTAATTCCTACTAAAACACACTAAACCCACATATTTCAAGACAACCGTCAAGTTCCAATTCCGTAACTAAAACATATGACTAATAACAACACTTCGGACCGTTCATAAAACAATTTATCGTATTTCCTACAATCTGTCAGGAAGGAACCCCACGTGGCGTGCTCTGATAAATGTCGTCATGTTATAGCTCAGCGCAAAATCGGGCACTTGTCTGAAATTAGCTCGGGCGCAGTAAATCAAGGGATTCGGGCCAGCGTTACGCCATAAGAATGCCTCACATATTTGTGAAACTACGTGTTTATTATAACTAGTACATATACAATTATACAGTACACTTGGTGCACTCATTATGCCAACATAACTACGTGGGCAC
Organism: Cerastis rubricosa; assembly: GCA_949152445.1. Classification (NCBI taxonomy): domain Eukaryota; kingdom Metazoa; phylum Arthropoda; class Insecta; order Lepidoptera; family Noctuidae; genus Cerastis; species Cerastis rubricosa. The sequence continues at coordinate 5,159,943 of OX424542.1, read as the reverse complement.
GACGTGTAATTGCCACGGCCATTCCTACTTGGAATTACCCAAAAAGCTGCATTTTGTATGTTGTTACGCGAACACCAGATGCAAGCGTCAATGAGTAATGCGGCTATTAATATGTTGAGAAAATATTGACACGAATATCGCAGTGATTGAGAGAGGCACATAGGAACAGGTTGGCACCCTAGTCTTAATCGCAACTCTGCTGGGCATGCTCATTCATTCCATCGTTATTCCCAAAACATCGCTGTCATGGTTTAACCTTTGGTGGAACGCGAATCCACGACAAAACGGCGTCACGCGTATTTTTTTCAGATAACTTTCGTTAGTTACGTTTTCGGATTCACGTCCGGCCAACGGCTACCAAAGGTAATATTAAATATTCTCAATGGAGCGAATTTTACATACTTAATAAAAAAGCAGCCAAGTGCGAGTCGTACTCATAGTTTCAGAAACCTCAATGTCATTTTAGAGTCGAGAAGACCTAACTATAGACACCGCACGTATAGGTATCATTCTATTTTTCCCAGCCCATAATCCTAATCTTTTATTTTTGTATAAAAATCGTAAAGCAGTTATAGAATACATACTTGGTAGGTACCAAGTTTCAACTGTGTAGTTTCGGAATAATGTGGCTGTGACATACGAACGGACATACAGACAGACATGACGAATATGTAACGATTTCGTTTTTTGCCACTCGGCTACGGAACCCTAAAAATACTTATCGGTATAGGTAATTAGGTATCGAAGGATAGGTAAGTACATATGTACGTGGTAGGTAGGCCTACGACGTCAGAGATCAAATATGATATGACAGACAGCACTGATTTGCAGCTGTCACCGCATCACCGCATGGCAGCTGTCTCGTATTTCGCTCACCTAAGGAGAAGCTACAAACGTAGTTTATGAAAGAGAGAAAAGCAAAGAAAAGCATTTATTCGAGCGAAAAACAGAAACATAGCATTGACTTAAAAGCGTTTACGCCTTACGTCATTTCATACAAACTTTCAAGTCCTTATTTTCCGAAATGACTGAACCGAATTTAATGAAACTTCATATGCTTATGCAGGACACATAGGTATAACTCAACTGCTCCATAAATCTGCGGGTAGACTGCGGAGCCCAAAAACTATAAACCGATAACCTGTCTCCCGACAGTGTATAAAGTTCTTACATCCATTTTGAGAGCTAAAATTAGTAAACACATTGATGACAATTCGATCATGTCCGCTTCTCAAAATGGATGTAAGAATGGGTCCCGCGGTACTAAGGAGCTGCTCCTCATTGATATGGCCACTAACCAACAGGTTCGCCGTTCCCGAAGGGATCTGTCGACATGTTGGATAGATTATAAGAAGGCCTATGACTCGGTGCCACATACATGGCTCATGAGGGTGCTAGAATTGTATAAAATAGATACAACTCTGCGTACCTTCCTAATGCCGTGTATGAGGCAATGGAGGACAGTCCTTCGCTATCCAGGATGTCGGCATATCGAAGGGAACAGCGAACCGATAAGGATAGAGCGTGGTATTTTTCAGGGCGATAGTTTGAGCCCACTTTGGTTTTGCTTAGCCTTGAATCCTCTAAGCACGCCGCTGGAAGATTCAGGTCTGCGCTTTCGGTTGAGGAGAGGTGGTCAGGTTATATCTCACCTTCTTTACATGGATGACCTGAAACTCTTTGCCCCCAACAATTTACAATTGATGGAACTACTGAAGGTAACAGAAACTTTCAGTAGCGCCATCAGGATGGAATTTGGTGTGGACAAATGTGCGGTCATGCATGTCAAGCGAGGGGGGATTGTGTAATCTGCAGGAACCCAGCTCTCAGATTCCGTAAATCTTAGATCCCTCTCAGCAACCAAAACCTACAAGTATTTGGGTATGTCGAAAGCGTTGGGCATCAATGCTGTTGATATGAAGCAATCGTTGAAGGAGCGCTTCTTTGGCCGCCTGAGAAAAGTATTCGGGCGGAAATAAGGTGCGTGCCTTCAATGGTTGGGTCATGCCGGTTTTGATGTACTCTTTCGGCGTACTCAAATGGACTCAAACTGAACTAGACGCCCTGGATAGGAAGGTCCGTACATTGTTCACGGCATATCGAATGCATCACCCACGTTCTTTGGTTATGAGACTGTATATCCCGCGGAGTTTTGGAGGTCGAGGCTTTTTAAACGCCAAAACTCTCCACAATCGCGAGATATGCAGTCTCAGGGAATATTTCCTAGAAGCCGAAGAGGGGATGCATCGAGATGTTGTCGCGATGGACAAGGCCCTCACCCCGCTCTCCTTGGCTAAAGGGAACTGGCGCAAACCTGCAGTGCTTGACACTAATGACCGCAGAGAAGTATAGCAGAGTAAGGAGCTCCGCGGACGCTTCTTCAGTGCCCTGCATGGACCTGATGTAGACCATGCAGCGTCCGTAGCCTGGCTACATTCCGGGGAACTCTTTGGAGAAACCGAAGGTTTTGTTTGTGCAATTATGGATGAAGTTATAATGACGAATAACTACCGGAAATTTATTGTGAAGGATGGCACGGTTGACATATGTCGGGCATGCCACCGTCCGGGCGAATCGATCCGTCACATTATCTCCGGGTGTTCTCGTCTGGCTAACGGAGAATACTTGCATAGACACAACCTTGTAGCCAGGATTATCCATCAGCAACTTGCTCTGAAATACAGCCTTGTAGAATCGGAAGTGCCGTACTTTAGGTATGTGCTCGACCCAGTTCTCGAAAATGGCAATATCACACTGTATTGGGATCAATCCATCATCACTGACAGGACTATTGTTGCCAATAAGCCTGATATAGTTGTGGTGGATCGATCAGAGCGGCGCGCAATGATTGTTGACATAACGGTTCCACATGACGAGAACCTCGTGAAAGCCGAGAAAGATAAGCAAATCAAGTATCTTGACTTGGCTCGCGAGGTTGTCGACATGTGGAATGTTGACTCAGCGATCATTGTGCCGATAGTCGTAACAGCCAATGGCATAATTGCCAAGAGCCTCGACCAATATCTCATGAGGCTCTCGTTAGGCAGCTGGATCAAGGGCTTGATACAGAAAGCGGTACTCCTGGACACGGCTCGTATCGTTAGGAGGTTCCTTTCTCTGGAGCCCTGACCACCGGTAGCTTGGACCCTAATCCCGATACCGGTGGGCTACTATTTTTATATTTTTAAATGTTTTTTTTTTATCATTTTGTAAAAATATTTAAAAATGTAAATGTATGTTGTGAAAATGAATAAACGGAATAATAATTCTACCAAATGAAACGATGTCATACAAAAATTTGCTAGTCGTTAGTTGTCAAAGTGAAACATCGGCGAAACGTTGGGTGGCAAGTGAAAATCTGGCAAACAATTTTCGGCGAAAAGGCAGGACACTGGTGCAAACACCAATGTTTTTCCTGCACCTCGTCTTGGAAGAGGACTTTTGGCTGCAAGGAGTGGCCCACACACCTCGAAAAACACCTAGCCTAATTGTATATTATTTCAAGAAATTCTTCCACAGCTATTATGGATTACCGTAAGTAAAGAACTGTCAATATTGTTTAGTCTACACAAAGGTGTTCTAGAATTTAAAAGTCGGCTGTTACCTATCACATGCCAACACGAAGAATTTGTAATCGAACGATAAAATAAACGAAATTGTGCTCCTTTCAACCAAGGCAGAAGATGAAACGATGCGAGATGTGGAAGTGGCGACAGCTCTTAAAATCCTCTTACACCAGTTTGTTTATATCTCAGCAGGATATAAACAAAATCTGGTGTCTTCTTCCTCTTTGTGTCGGCCAGTCATTTGGGATTTTTACCTGGATAATTTACCGGGAGTTTAGAAATCGGTATTTTTAAGATTTAGAAGAAGATATTTTAAGATATCGCTATCAGCGATAAGACAGCCGTTGTAACCATAAAATTAGCAGTTTGTAAACCTGTTATGTTTCATTTTTGGTGTACAAAAAAGTTTTATTCTATTCTATTTTTATAGATTTTGATGTGCTCTTTCGGAATTTTAACATTGCCGCTCACGCTTTGGCGCCATATTGGAAAAATGGCGCCTAATAACAGTTTCTCGACAATATCTACTTTCATACTCATTTTACGATAAAAAACATTTATTGCCAAATTAAAGATGAAAACATTTCCTACAAATTATACGAATCAATTTTGTTTTGTAAGTTTAATAGTTTTGGCGTACGTGCGCCGCAAAGTGTAGGTACTTCAACACGCGTTTCTGCTAAAAAACTAATTTCCACACAACCTTGAGACAGAGTAAGCGCCGCAAACTATTTATTCATCTACACCTACAAATATATTTACGAAAAGTATGCAACGGCAAAAATACGAGGTGGCAAAGTTGAAATTCTGAAAAAGCTTTTCAAAATCTATAAAAACACCAATTTTCAAAACTCCCGGAACGCTTTCCAGGTAACCTCAATTTTTCGAACCAATTGAATGGACTATCGATGGTACGACTTGTTTTTTCTAGGGCCCAGTCAGTTACTTCACTAAGTGTAAATTACTTCATCACCACTGCTCTCCAAATGGTCAGGAAACCAGCATGTCCTAGAAGCAGAAATTCAGAGAGTTTGACATCTACCAGCCGGCAATGGGCCCGTGTGGTGGCGCTTACTGGTGTCTGGTTGGTGTCATCTTGGGGCCCACGATTAGTTGGCTTCATAGACACAATGTCCAGCAGCAAGCTTCGATAATCTGAGTCATACTAAAGAGACCGACTTTATACAGGGTGGAGCTTAAAAGCTCCGGAGTCCATAACCAACCATCTACTAATCCACAAATCCAGACCCGGAGAGGGACAACATTCTGAACCACATGGAAATTTTTCGTCAATTATTAAAAAAACCTGCAATACCTACACGGCCAAAATTTATAGAAAAGTAGATTAAAAAAAAGTCCTGATGAAATCCTATGTAGGGGGAGTTCGTTTTAGCGACGCGACGGTGTCTCTTTCACCTTGTATGTTTATTGAAGCATGCAGATATTCACTGCTGAAATAAACCATCTTAAAAACAGGTTAAAGTCAATTAATTTTAAAACTGTTGTTTACGAAAAAAGGTAAAAGGAAAAGTATGTTACATCCTCTTTGGCATAAACGCAGGAATTTCTCTTTCAGCTGTCAAAACAAAAGATTGTAAAAATAAACAACTTTTTTCACATTAAATGCATTTTTATTTTTGTACGCAATTTTTTATGTTTTATACTGCAAGTGGTAAAATAACAACACTTTGTAAAATGTATTGTCACCTGGATTTGAATGAATACAAGACCTGGCTTTTGACGGAATAGTTTAAAACAGAGCATCTGAAATGCTGACATGGCGATGACATATCTAAAATATGCGAGATATACCGCTATCCCTCTCTCTCATAAGCTCGTTGCATATTTTAGTCTCATTCTCACATCAGTGCTCATCTAAGTGCGAATACTTCCGCCTTAGCTTCTCTCTCTTATTTTTATTAGCGTGTTTCTTCTCTTGCTTCCACGGCTTGCTCAGTTGATTCTCCGCGGACTGCGCTCCAACAATGCTGTAATAAAATAAACCTTATTTCTTAGGACACAAGATTCACATTGTTAATAATAATGAAATGATTTATTTGGACAAATAACACTATATTTTAGTGTTTTGTTTTACAAAGTTATTTCGGTTTTAAAATAAATCATCATTAGGCTTTCAAAACAGCAACATTTTTTAGGCCCACGCGGATTCCGTTGTCGGAATTATTATAAACTTTGGGATAGTACAGCCAGCTACGCAAGTGAAAAACAAACTGAAAGTTTGCTCAATTGAGTGTATAAACGCACACGGTTGAGTACTCCTATAAATAATGTCTTGTTAATTAAGCCGTCTGACTAGTTCAAAGTATCGCTTGTTTCGTTTGTCTTTTTGGTTCTGATTGCGACAGTACATGGTTTATTTGCAAAAGGCGGGTCTACGGGTTGAAGACCAATTTTCGCGACGGTTAACGCCGCTCATAAAGATCTTAAAGTTTATGAATTAAAACTTGGCTTGCATCCAGGGTGGCCATTTCGTCTTCGCAAAGTTTATTTAGGTTTCTCTTAGCTCTAATTGATAATAACGTAGAGATATCTTTCATCTTGGCCAACTATAACTGGGATATTATTACATTGCACCTTTCTGTTTTGGAGGTCGGAACGTTCACTGCAAGAATGGTTTAAAAAACTAGTTGCTATGGAAACGTTTCATTGAAATTCTTGTGCGATGTATCATTTTGATTTGGCGCACAGTTACACAATATTGATTTTAGCTCATCCTGAGAAAGACGTGAATGTAAGCAGCACATCATTACTCGCAATGCCGTTCACAAACAAACGGATCTGATGGTAACTCTAATTTATTTTCCACGAAGACCTGCATAAATAAAAATAAAAAAATACGGAAAATTTGCGAGATCGCAGAATTGGTAACGCTAACAAAACCTGCATATTTATCAAAGTAATTTATTTGCTAGGTTGCAGAAAACCAACCAACCAACCACCACCCACCCAACCAATTGGCCAATTATACGTCGAAAAAAAAACTTTTCGTTCGATTATGGCAACTCATTTCGATCAGTCAGAGAACGTTCACTTTTTTTGTGTTATGGCAATTTCAATTTACCACCAAAAGTTTCAATAAAAACTAAAAATTTGTATAGGCACATAAGCCACTGGGCACCTTTTAAGGAGAAAAAGTCAAGAAACCCCCGAAATTAATTTATTTATTTAATTACCCCCTTAAATTTTTGGGAATTTGCAGCTCAGTATCGGATTGTATGTTGATTAAAATATGATTTGCAATCGTAACAAATATGGATAAACAATACAACCCTCTAAGTTCATTTTAATCCGATTGTTTAAGAATAAATCTAAACATAAACTATTTTATTTGCAATGGCAACATTTATAATTTTAGCATTCGTTTTTTATGTACTGGTAACATATAATGTAGTAGAATCTTCTCTCTGTGACATGTACTTATTGCTCTTGTGTAAAGGAAATGTTTGATTTTGGGCTACCACTATGTACACTACATAGATAAATAGGAAAAAAATAGCGGAATATCATAAAAATACTAAAAAAATCATTTGAAGAAGGGTATAGTCGTACATTAATTATCATTTGAAAAGTTTTTAACTACGATAACCCTATTTTTAAGGCAGCCATGACAGTTGTTTGACGTTTGACGCCTTGACAGTTTTAAGAAGTGCCGTCTTTGAGTCTTTCTTTGCATTGAGTTTGGATTGAACTTGTTGTTTTGTTCAACCAAACCAAACAAAACAAACCAAAACCCGAGATTTTCGAAATTCCAGTTGTTTTGTTTACTAAAGCAGTTATTGTAATACACGTCAATCAAATGTCATTGTCAAAATGTCATTTTTCGCCTGCTGATCACGTGCTGAGCTGACCCACCATGTTTAATTTTTATGTTGTGTTGGTCTCCTTGACCAAGTTAATTTGAATGTTCATTAAAACGAAGCGAAATTAAAGAAAATTGATAATAAAAAACGGTTATTGTATTATTTAGCAACATTTACATATAGTGTACATTACAGTTCACTGCAAAAAATCAACAGCATTTTATTATACACCGATTGAATGAGTTTTCATGAAATAGTAATTGAAAGGGATTATATTCTCTAACTACATACGTGTTACGGTCGTTAATCACATTTTGTTAAACATACAGCCTGAAACTGTTCTGTAAATTGGACAAAAAAAACAAATCGAATTTCGTGGGTTACCTGGCTCTTATCCCTTAAAACTCGTATCTTCACAAGCAGATGGCCTACCATGACGTCTTCATAAATTATTGTTTTACTCCTGTTCCAGTGTGGCAAAGAGATGGCGCTAGACATCCTGTATAGCTCCGTCTCTTTCCCACACTGGAACAAGAATAAAACAGTACTGCTTTAAGAGGTCATGGTAGGCCAGCAGTTCATCCAAGAATACATTGAAAACATTGAGTATACAAGGTGTTGTTTTGCAATCTCGACAATTCAAGGAGGTAACTATGCTTATGATTCTCGTCCCGAATCAATAATAAAATGGGTAGGTAATTTTTATCTCGGAAATCGGTAAGTGTAACCACCCGTGTTTTAAACGCGACCCATCTGTTTCTCGCCCTATTACTGCGGTTTCACACATACTAACAATCTCAAACGTTTATTCGATCATTATTATTCCCTAAACCACGTTATTCTGAAATACTGACAAACTTAAACAACCAAAAAAATCAGCGTTTATTCATATTTAACTAGGTACAGTAATTTTAATTGATTACTAAAGTCTTTTGTGACAACCTCTTGAATTTTGACGAGGATGCAAAACAAAACCTTGTATAATATTCTATCTACTTTTACATCAATGCGACATATATCGGCAAGTACTAGGGATAGAGAAGCCAGTAGGACATTGAGATAGAAGAGAACATTTCATGCGCTTTCTTACCCAAAGACTGGCTTTCCTTTAACGTGAGCCGCGCTTTTCTGCATCGCGAAGAACGCGTTGTCAATCTCTTTAGATTTGTTCAGCCAACCCTGAAAAGATGAAACAATGTAATTTTGAAGTAGGTAGACAAGGAACCAGGATCGTGCTGACCTGGGAAGCAAGCAGTCGACATTTCGACCTAGGCTAGGCTCGCCCCTTCTTATAATATGTAACTTATAACATAACTGGTAGAATGGGATGCACCGTACCACATCCTTCGTACTTTTCACACCTAATTGAGCGATTTTAAGCGATAAGTTTATATTTTAGACTTGTTGCTCACAACCTTCGTCCGCATCAAAATATATTTGAATCGAATTTTGTTAGAAATTTCATGTGTTTAAATTTTTTTGCACGGATCCCTAATCATTTTTCTAAAATAATAATAGCCATGTTACACCTTATAACATCAGCTATCGGCCCGCGATCTAGCTGTTTCGGAGATTCATCATCATCATCATCATCATTTCAGACCGAAAGACGTCCACTGCTGAACATAGGCCTCCCCAAGAAGGGGGGTTTTGCCATAATCGCCACGCTTGGTAGGCGGGTTGGCGATCGCAGTACGGTTGTTACAAAAGCACACAGAACGCTGATGGACATTCTCTGGCAAGTCCCTTAGTCGCCTCTTACGACACCCACGGGAAGATATGGGATGGTGCTATTCTTTACGTCCGACACCACACAGAGCAGTTTCGGAGATTAGCCGGAACAAACAGACAGATAGATAACATATTTAAATAAAAAGGGTTTTTTTATAAGTACATACTTTCATATAGTAAAAACTCTGTTCTATTTATTTGTATAGATGTATTGATTTTTATATTTAGATTTATGGATTCTCCTTACTTTTGCGATAGCCCTTACTCTGAAAATAGAAGTTTAAACACTGATTCCTTTTTAAGACGAGTTTATAAATTCTATCAGAGAAAAAATTATCAGTTTATAATTTCTATCATCGCCATAGCACTCTGAATTACCAATCGACATGTAAATGCTCCGTTTTACGAACCCACCATGGCTTATAATAACAATAATTGAGGTTAACTGTTACTAAAGGAGATTGATAATGTAGGGCAGTACATTAAATGTTAAATTGGAACATTTTGTTTCAAAAGTGAAGAGTTGTTTAAGTGAATGGGCAGTTTGGACTATTTCTGTTGTGGAGTTTATCATCGGTGGCGGCTCGTAAATGTTCGGGTGATGAATAGGGGTATGGAAAGAATAAGGAATGAGTACATTAGAGGAAGTCTGAAAGTGGCGCCGGTGACTGAAAAGATGCGTGGAAATAGGTTGTCGTGGTATAGACATGTGATGCGGAGGAATGAGGAAAATGTCGTGAGGAAAGTTTTAAGTATGAATGTGGATGGGTATAAGGGTAGAGGAAGACCAAAGAAACGATGGATGGACTGTGTGAAGGATGATATGGCAAGAAAGGTGGTATCTCATGAGATGACAAGTAATAGAGAGGTATGGAAGAAGAAGACGTACTGCGCCGACCCCAAATGAATTGGGGGGCAAGAGAATGATGATGATGAATAGGGGTATAGATTAGTAGGGGTTTGCGCAAACTGTTACTCGAGTGTTAGTAGAAAATATTATACAGCGTGGATGGGACACCGACGCACAAATTGTTACCATAGAATTTTTTCATGGGTATTTAAATAAAACATCTGATTAATTTTTGAATGATGTACTGAATACGTGGTAAACGTTTGTTGTGTATGTATGTTTTTATTAAATGCCTCGTTGATCTAGTGGCCAAAAGCGCGACTGCTGGTTATGAGGTTTCGGGTTCGATTCCCGGGTTAGGAAAGTGTTATTGAGTCTTTCCTGGTTGTTTTTTTTTTTTTTTTGGGAAAACAATCGGTTACACATTACAGTATTAAACACAACACAATTACAACTAGTTTGAGTAAATGTGTATCCAACGACATTTTCAACGTATTATAAAAATAATTAGTTATAAAAACAGGTTGTTATTGAGTATGTATTGGCTAAAGGCCCCCCCTATTACTATCAACTAACTGGGTATCGGACCACGGTAAGGACTAGCCTTGCTTGCAGCGTTAAAACAGTAAAAAACTTTCTATTCCTTGCTCCCTTTTTTCTGTCTTATTCCTATTGGTCGAAAAACGGTGGTCAAACATCTGGGATCATTAACAGAGACTGAGTTTTTTTTTCAACAAAACATATTTTTAAAAAAGGATCACGGATTTTTTGTTTTACTACGATTGGTCCGCAAACTATTTGTGCGGACCAATAGGAGTACAGATGTGGTCATCGTGTGCACGGGATTTTGTGGATCTTCCCCCTGCAGTGAAAAACAAAGATTGCAGCAATTTGTTCCGAATACAATCTCCTACTAAAAAATCCTTGTACAACTATAAAATAAGTAGTAAGTATTCTACAAACCTCAACCGCTCTCGTTTCCCTAGGCGTTGGTTTCCTCTTCTCATTCTTCTTTCTCTCCTGCAGCATGTCATCGAGGGGCTGAGGGTCACAGCCGGGAGGTAGCTGCGCCCAGTGCAGGACTCCGCTCGCGGCTTGCTTGAGCATGATGCGAGCTGAACGGGATTGGTCCGGCTGGCCCGCAGCCGTCATGAAACCTCTGTTGACTGAAGATGGGGAGAAGTTAATAAATTGTGCTTTACTGGTTTTTGTTTACCCAAATGGTTGACTAACATTATAGATTAGTGATTGCAAAGACTAAATGGGGACTCAAATCGAATGACCCCGCGTCCGAACCAAAGCGATCAGTCGCGCATATACAAGGTGTTGTTTTGCATCCTCGTCAAAATTCAGGAGGTAGTCACAACAGACATATAATCCAATAAAATTAAGGTACCTAGTTAATTATTAATATACGCTGATTTTTTTTGCGTGTGTGTCAGTGTTTCAGAATAACGCCCATAATGTGGTTTAGGGAATAAGAAATTATCGAATAAACGTTTGAGATTGTTTGTATGTGTGAAAGCGCGGTTATAGGGCTAAATTCAGACGGCCCGCGTTTAAAACACGGGTGGTTCACACTTACTGATTTCCGTCAAAAAGGGAAAAAATAAAAATTACCTACCCATTTTATTATTGATTAGGGATAAGAATCACTAGCATAGTTGCCTCCTTGAATTTGACGAGGATGCAAAACAACAGCTTGTATATAAACGTCACTAATTCGTCGGAAAACTGGAAAGCGCCCTCTAGCAGCGCCACTACGCGCTCGGATTCCCCGAACAAAATGAATGCGGCTGTCACGTGACGATCGTTTTAGTTAGGAATTGGACGCAGCCTTACTCGCATTCACACCAGCGTCAGGGACTTCGAAACCCATACTTTATGCCTGTTGTCGCGTACGTCACACGCGATACACAAACACTTCCTTGTTTAAATCCATACACCCGTAACGTTCTGATTTCTTACTTCTAAACTAGAAAATAAATAAAAGTAAATGGGTAAGTAAATAAGCTATAGAAACTTTACAGAATATATGAATAATCATATAGCAAAATTAAAAATATATATATATATATTTAGAATTCGTTTCTTTGTTTGGTGTGTTGGATAGCCCATTTATCGAGGAAGGCAATAACACCATGCTAAGACCAATAGGAGCGGAGCATCAATGAAAAATGTTGCAAAAACGGGGAAAATGTGACACAGAAGAAGTTGCGCGGGTCAGCTAGTGTATAATATACTCACAAGCATGCGCAGTAAGTATCTGCTTATAGTCCGGCTCCTTGGAACCGTCGTCGGGTAACAACAAGCCGTATTTAGTGGCGAACGTGTGCTTGCTGACCAGCTCACACAGACGCGCCATCGCAGCATCGTGGGCACGCATCTATGGGAAATTGTGATGAATAAATATTACAGTATAAAACTGTTTTTTTTTGAGTATATGTTGGTCATTTTCGTAGTAAAATTTTAAGTTTTCATGAAAAAACTTGACTGCATCGTTAGTCGAGTGGGCGTAAGAGCAACGGCAGTGACGGAGTCCGGATTCCCCCCCCCCCTCCCTATTATGGGACCTGGCGAAATATGGGCGTATTATTAAGTACACATCAGCTTAAGCCTTCGGAGATTACAGTGATATTATGTTTCTTAAGAAATTCGCACCATCTATCTACTAATCGGATACCGCATATAATCTTATCGGAAATTCCGATCAGTTCATAATGTATTGATAATATATGTATTTTTTTGATTTTGAGAGAGGTCAATCTGTTCACGAAGCAAACTCAATTGTTGAACTATAGCAGTACCTACATAAATAATACGAGCATTATGAGTCATAGTCCTGGAATAGAACCAAGGCCACTTATTTCGACGAAAGTTTCTATTCCAATGAGTATGAATAACGGTTTTGTTTCGCTGTCGACTGACCACTATAAATTCGATGGATTTAAATAATAATAACAATAATTAGCCGACAACACACTGAAAAATTCTATTTAATAAAGTTACACTTGGTAAAATAAAAAAATATGCCCAAAAATCTACCAAAAAATATACATACTTGATCAATTGGCAACACAGCCGTCAGCAGCAGGTCAGGTGTAACGGCGTAGGCTGGCAACACCAAGCCGGGACAGTCGAGCACCTCGATGTGTTCGTTAATGATCAGCGACTGTATGTGTCGGGTGTGGCCTGGCATTGAACTTACGCTGACCTGGTGAGGGAATTTAGGAATATTTAACAGTAGTAACATTAAAGCCTGCCTGCCTGTAAGTAAGGCGTACAGGAACCAAATTTTGTCTCTGACAAAATACCGTGGAATTTGACAGAGACAAAATTTGGTTCCTGAAATAACAGACAAGTTTCTGCATCTTTATCTGTCCCTATCCCGTTTCTTTCTATATGGCCAAGTGGTATCAATAACACTTGTAACAGGATATTTACCATGTTTATTATTTGTTTTGCGTTTCCGATATTTCAGCGCTTTTGCAAACCCCATGATCACGATCATGGTTTATCCCGTTACAAGTGTTATTGATAGTGTTAGTGACCATGTCAGTTTTAAAAAAAGTCCAAGTGGTAGTATTACACAATCCTATGGACTTGTTTTATTCACAAAATATTAAACTTTTAATGCCAAATTTGTATGCATACGCAGAAAACGCAAATGATAACACATATTTCCACAGCATGAAACATAGGGTCGAGTAAGAAGGGCATGTGCTGCAATTTGACGATGAGTATACATACTTGGGCCAGATAGTGTCTTTTAAAAATAGGAGAGACAAGGAAGGTGAACGTAGAGTCCATAATGCTTGGAAGTCCTTATGGGCCCTAAATTAACACTTGAATGGAAGTCTCCCAATGACACTGAAAAGAAAACTCATAGACTTGTGTATCCTGCTCGTCCTAACCTACGGTGCGCAAAGCTGGTCACTAACCGAACAACGGAAGACCAAACTCAAGACTTTCCAGCGGGCAATGGAGCATAGCATAATAGGTGTGAAGCGTACAGATCGCGTCAAGAACACCACCCTGCGTTCCATAACTCAAGTTGCAGATGTCGGATAAAAAACCGGCCAAGTGCGAGTCGGACTCGCGCACGAAGGGTTCCGTAACATTATTTATAAAAACGAACATAAAAATCACTTTTTTGTATGGGAGCCCCCCTTAAATATTTATTTTATTCTGTTTTTAGTCAACAAAAATACATAATCTGTAGAAATTTCAACTGGCTAACTATCACCGTTCATGAGATACAGCCTGGTTACAGACGGACGGACGGACCGACGGACGGACGGACAGCGAAGTCTCAGTAATAGGGTCCCGTTTGACCCTTTGGGTACGGAACCCTAAAAACAGCCAAGCTGAAGTGGCAGTGGGCTGGCCACGTAGCACTAATGCACCAGGAGAGGTGGGCAAAGATCGTCTCTCACTGGACGCCTGACGCAGGAAATCGCCGCCGAAGTAGACGTGCGACGATCTGATCTTATTTGCCGGACGATCATGGCCAGATATCGCACAAGATAGAGAGGTTTGGAAGGAGATAGGCCTTTGCCCAGCAGTGGAACTTATCGAGGCTAACAAAAAAAAAAATTATATTATTTTAACAGCCTAAATGATATAAACGCACCTTCTAACAAATCGTAAAAATATGAACTCACCTTTTTAACCTGCATTAAAACATTGACAGTACTTGATTTTCCGACGTTCGGATAACCAATCATGCCAACAGTCAACCTGGGAGGATTCTTTAATCTATCTACATGTTGAACCCTCAATACTTCTAATAGTTTCTCCCTGTTTAATATTTCATGAGAATTTTTCACTCTAGCTTCATTTTCTACTGTGTCTTCTGAATTCTGTTCTTGATTTTCTACTATTTCTGATGAGTTCTGTACTTGATTCTCTTCTATTTCTGGTGTAGGTTCCTTATTTTCAGTACTTTTAGGAGCAGGGTAGTCTTCAATAGGCTTACCTAGTCTTAAATTCTCCATAACCTTATCCAGTACTCCTTGAATCCTATCTATTTTATCAGCTGTATTGCACACAGCCTGATCAAGATGTCCTAGTTGCTTCTTAAACAATTCTATGTCTTCTTCCGCACATGTTAAGGCATCATTTTCATGGTCATCATTTTCATCATCATCTGATTCCTCGTGTTCATTGTCAGAGATTGCTGAATCAGTTTCTGAATTTGTTCCTTCAATGCTAGATTCGGTTTCATCTTCTTCTTGTATCTTACTTTCATTTGTTTCTTTAGCTGCTGAGAAGAATATTATGGAAACGTTCTGGAAAAAAGAGACATGTATTGGTATTGCTTGTACTTGTAAAAGATATTACCTGATTGATAAGTAAACACAACCATGGTACTTTGCAGTGTAGTTCGACGACGAAAGGATAGGTATTATAAATTCATGATGTTTTTGAAGAAACCATACATTTTAGCTGTAGTCAGGGTAATAACTACTGGCTGCTGCCTATGTCGCATGCCCAAGGGCGCAAGTGCGGATGCGCGCGTATCTGTTCTGAAGAACACCGAGCACGAGCAACGTTAACAGGCGCGGGACGCGGGTAGTGGGTTTTCTAAGGATATTTGGCAGCGTACAACATGCCCGTGCACCTGCGCTGTTTTCAGCGGACGCCCTAATAGAGTAAACCACAAATACAAACTCACCTCTTTTGTAAAATACTCTGCCCAACATTTCCTTTCATATTCATTGGTTAAATCTGCCTTGTTTAGTAAAAGTATGCATTTGCAGTTCTGTTCCTGAGCATATTTCTCTAAGTCAGCACATCTGAAAAAGAGAACAATATTTTGATGAGAACATAAGCTGGGTCAAAATACTGACTTTTCCTTAGTAGGCACAGCAACCAATCAAGCTATACAATACCAGTATAATGCGGATCTCTCATTGTACGGGAAAACTATACAAAGTGTCACCATGTTATACAGGAAATGCAATTAATTGGAAGTGTAATAGATTGATGTGTCGCCGTGTGTAATTGAAGAGTTCAGTCTTCAGAATTTTCTAAAGATTAGGAAAGAACTCTCTTTCCAAGCTTTTACTCAGAAGAGGAGTGAACCAACAACAAGCTTTAGTTTTACCTATACAGGGTGTAACGGAAAGGGTATATACATACCTAAGGGTGTGCCACAGACCATCAAACTGAACATATTTCTCATCATAAAACATGTTTTACATCGAAAAAATTATCTGCTGCCCCATACAAAATTGCAATACCTATTCGACCCAAATGTATGGCGCAGCTGATTTTTTTCCGCTATTACTATGTTTGTCCGATGGAGAAACATGTTCAGTTTGATGGTCTGTAGCACACCCAAGTATGTATATACCCTTTCCGTTACACCCTGTATACATAAAATACCTAACTGTGCATGACATCCTATTCACAAGAGCACAAGTGAAGTGTTACTAACACATGTAGTTTTAAGTTTTTATTTACTAACACAAATTGTATTTAATCATATGTATGTTAGTCTGTAAGGTATATATCTATGGCCCAAAGTTGCCTGAAAATAAATGTATGTTGTTGTTGTTATTCAATTTTTTTTTCCTGAGACAGTCGTCCTGCCCTTGTCACATGTAACTTGGGTTTAGCGCTCCAGTCGATAAACTTCATAAAACTTATCCACACTTTCTAGTAGAGATGAAACGGATAGCAGTTTAGCCGGATACTGGATATTCGGCCAACCATGTAGCCGGATAGCCGGATATTCGGCCAACCATGTAGCCGGATAGCCGGATATTCGGCCAACCATGTAGCCGGATATTCGGGCGCGAATATCTGGCGGAACGTTGCTGTTTGGGGCATCGCACGAAGCACGCTTGCGTAGGCGGCGCTTTGCTAACAATACCCAAATTTAACAAAGCTTGCGTTTTATAGAGTCTCTACATTACAATCCTACACTACATCCCAGAAAAAAAAAAACTAAAAACCTGAACAGCAAAGGATTCCTAGCATCCAACAGAATTAGCACAACATCAGACTTCTCCAATGTCCTCCACAGCTGTTTCCAAAGCTCCAAGTTCCTTTCATAAGGAGTCACAGCAGCACCAAGCTTGGCTTGTAGCTCGTTCAAGTGACGTCGCCATTCCAGGAAGGCCTCCCGTTCGCGGGTTATCTGGTCTTCGGCTGATATACCTGGGTGCCAGGCTGGTCTGGAATGGAAAAGAATAGAAATTATAAATCGGTTTGTGGAAGAAAACTTCTTAGTAGTTATAACTGGCATAGTAAAAAAATTGAGAACTGAGTAAGAATTAACCACAAATGTCGTCACAGTAAAATATTCACGTTTCATCATAGTAATAATTCTTCAAAAATGAAAAAAAAACAAGTACCAAAAAAGTTGCAAGCAAAGGACACATGCTTTTTGTGCGTCTCACGTAGCATGCATTATTTTTTCTGTTTATTCATTCTTCTTACATATTATTTATTTATTTTTAATATTTATAGTAGAAAATTATCTAAAAACATTTAAAATATAAACAAATGTAGCCCATCGGCATCAGAAAAGGGTCCGAGCTACCAGGTGGTCAGGGTTCTTGAGATCAGGTATCTTTGTCTGCTTTCAAGAGGTTCTTGACATTATATCAACAATCATGGTGTGACCAATAATCTATCACCACAGTGTCAAACAGTGGACTGCAATAGGTTGAGTTGATTGAAGTAAGGAATAAACAAAAACTCACCTTCTTGGTACAGTCAGTGGCTCATCAAAGTTTGGTTGTGAAGTTGCTATCTCCACTTCATAAGGCACAGACTTCACATACTGATAGTTCATTTTCTCTGCAGTGAACTCTCTCTGTGCCAACTCTGCAGTGGAGAGAAACTCTTGGAGGGAGGACTCAGCAGTGACCGATTGAAGGTTGAGACGGCCCCAGTCGTAGCCATCATTGATTTCTGTGGTGTGTAACTAGAAGGAAGGGATTTTATTAGGATTGGGAATTATAAAGAACTGAGCAATGTTTGGAGTTAAGCTGTGACTAAGTGGCGTCCAAGGAATGGTAAGAGATGGGCAGCGACATTGTTACTAACGCGAGTTACAACTTGATTTTTAATCTCGTTAGGTATTTTATTATAAATGACTGGTGCCATATGCATATTCTTTCTTAGTAATGCTGTTTTAAAACTGCCTATATGTAATAGATCTTTGTATTGGGATCTCAGTAGTGTCGGTCTTGATGTCATATTTATCCTTGTTTCAAAAAGATTTAGGTTCTTTTTAACAAAATCAAAATCAAAATATTTTTATTTTACATAGGCCAACAGCGGCACTTATAAAACGTCGGCAAAAAGGTGCTCGGTTCGGGTTGGTCGTTTCCTATGGAGAAGAACCGGCAAGAAACTACATGGTTACTCTTTTAAAATCATTTGGTTTTACAATATTTCTGTTACAGCATTAGTACTAAAGTATGGGAGGACATCGTAGGCCTGACAATAAGTCGTTGCTTACTACAAAACGTAGAACGAAATAAAAAGTTACCAAGGATCTAGGAATCTATAAGGCCTACAATGCCCACACATTTACAAACAAGAAAAGAGTCTATACAACAACAAAAAATAAATAGAAAATATCACAAGACTAGATCAAATAAGTGACACAAATGTTGTCATCCGTGCTGTAACTATTCTAAACAAAAGGTGTAATGATTTAAAAACTATTTAAAAACTATTGTAAAACATCTGATTAAAAAGAAAGGAAAAAAAATAAGATTGAGAATAGTTAGAGACATCCACACATTTGTGCCGTTTATGAGCTACCAGGGAAGCCGCATGTGCGAAGGGGCTAAGGCCAAAAAAACTTCACAACCAAACTTCTCTATCTTCAATGTAGTCCTTAATTTTGTAATATGCTTTTTTAATTAGGACACGTTTAATATAATTTTTAAACTTTCCATCGGTCAGTTCTGTAACTGACTTCAGCAACTTATTATAAAAGCGTATACTGTTTATAAGAAAAGACTTTGCTAGTTTTGGTTAATCTGAATTTGGGTATTACAATTTCGTGTTTACTGCGTGTGTTTATATTATGGAAGACGCTTCTAATTTTGAAAAGTCCTCGGTTTTTGCGGACATATAAAATACATTCTAAAATATAAAGTGAAGGCAGAGTCAGTATATCGATTTCTTTAAATTTTTCTCTGAGGGTTTCACGAGGACCCATTTTGTAGATAGCGCGGACTGCCCTCTTTTGCAGTATGAAAATTGAATCAACGTCTGCTGCCGATCCCCACAGCAGAATGCCATAGGACATAATACTATGGAAATAAGCGTAGTATACTAACCTAGCTGTGGCTATATCAGTTAACTGCCTTATTTTAGCAGCTGAGCTTAACCTTCCTGAAAGAGTTCTAATGTGCGCGCCCCGCTGCAGTTTTGAATCGATAGTAATCGCCAAGAATACAGTTTCCGCTATAACATCAAGCTTCTTGCCGTCAAGATTTAAATTTAGGTCACGTTGTGGCACATTTGGTAAAGAAAACTTAATACATTTTGTTTTATTCGTATTCTATAAAAGATTGTTGGCTGCGAACCATTTCGAGAGAATGGTAAGGCTTTCGTTAACATGTAAGACGTCCGTATCTTTTCTATCAATTTTAAAGATTAGCGAAGTATCATCTGCAAATAGAATTATATCCGAAAATTTGGCCATCATATAAGGGAGATCATTAATATAAACAAGAAACAGGAAAGGGCCGAGAATTGAACCTTGGGGCACGCCCATCTTGACTATAGACCCGCAGGACGTCGCCCCATTTACCTTTACTTTTTGCAGCCTGTTTGATAAATAAGAGAGAACAAGATCAGCAGCTTGTCCACGAATTCCGTAGTGGTGTAATTTGCAGATCAGTGTGTTGTGGTCGACGCAGTCGAACGCTTTTGAGAGATCACAGAAAATGCCAATAGCATCCTGGGACTTCTCCCAGGACTCCAAAATGTGACTGATGAGTTTTACTCCCGCGTCCGTAGTCGACCTACCCTTCGTGAAGCCAAACTGCTGACTATGCAGTACAACACATCATGCTACCTCCAGAATGTAAAGTGATGGAAAGGTTAATAATTTTAGGGATTTAAACATAGGACTACAGCTATCTGTTGAATTAATGCCGGTCATTGATCTTATGCAATATTTGTTTGGTGTAAACATAAACATTGGTGTAAACATAGAGATTGGTGTAACCATAGAGCTTGGTGTAAACATAGAGATTGGTGTTAACATAGAGATTGATGTAAACATACAGATTGGTGTAAACATAGAGATTGTTGTAAACATAGAGATTGGTGTAAACATAGAGATTGGTGTAAACATAGAGACTGGTGTAAACATAGGGATTGGTGTAAACATAACAAATTTTGAACAAAAATGAACAAATTTTGATTTTAGGAGACTTTAATCTCTCTAATATAACATGGCTGGAGATTAATGACCTTAAACACTTGTACCCAGAACCCAGCAACACGGATATAAATGCGATAATCTCTGAATTTTTAACGTTGAATGGTCTTAATCAATACAATGGTATCTTAAACAATAAGTCGAAAATATTGGATTTGATACTATGCAACTCCTCCATTACTGATGTAGGCCGTAGTAACAACAGCTTGTCCAAAGAGGACCCTTTACATCCCCCGCTAGAGTTTTATCTATCAGTTCAGGCAGAGCGTTTATTTGAAGCCAAAAATGTGAAGAAACCGAACTTCCATCGAGCGGATTATGAAAATGTTCTGCATCACTTGTTAGCAATTGAGTGGGATAGGGAATTCATAGACTGTGCTTCTGTTAACGATGTGGTAGATGTTTTTTATAGCTTATTAAGACAGACTATTTCAGACTGTATCCCAATGAAAAACACGGCGAGCAATAAATATCCACCATGGTACTCGCGTGATCTTATAATACGTCTTAGAGAGAAGTACAAATACCACATTCGTTTAAAAAAATACAAGAATCCATTGGACCAAGAATTTTTTGAGAGATTAAGGGATGAATGCAATGTGTTAAGTTCAATGTGCTACAAGAAATATATTTCAAGTATAGAAAACAGTATTACACATAACCCTAAAACATTTTGGTCCTTCATTAAAAATAAAAGAAAATGCAGCAGTACATACCCCGCACAAATGTGTCACAACAATAAAATCGCGTCAAGCGGCCAGGACATCTGTAATATGTTTGGAGAAAATTTTGCAAGTACCTTTAATGCCCCTACAGATATCAATCCAAACCTCGCAAATACTGCCTTTTCCCTCTCGTCTGGAGCACTGTGTAATTTAAAATTTGATGCAAACGAAATATACCGAGAATTAATTGACTTGGACGAAACTAAGGGCGCGGGCAGTGACGGGATTCCTCCAATATTTGTTAAACGCTGCGCTAAGGCCTTAGTATCACCCCTACAAACAATCTTCAATAGATCTATACGGGATGGTATTTTCCCTAACACTTGGAAAGAAGCTCTCGTAATACCTATATTTAAATCCGGGAAAAAGCACTTAGTGACTAATTATAGACCAATCTCACTACTGGTTACTTTTGGAAAAGTGTTCGAAAAACTTGTTAGCAGACATCTAATGTGGTATCTTAAACAACACATCACGGAATACCAGCATGGTTTCGTCAAGTCTAGATCTACCAATACTAATCTATTATGTTTTACATCAGCTCTGTCTAAGTGTCTTGACAATCGTATCCCAGTAGATGCTATCTATACTGACTTTAGTAAAGCATTTGATAAAGTAGATCACTGTCTTCTTATAAATAAACTGGCTCGACTAGGTGTGGGCGGGACAATAATAGGGTGGTTTAAATCTTACCTTGAAAATAGAGAGTCAAAAGTGGTAGTTAACGGTTATTTTTCTGACAGCTATGTAGCAACTTCCGGAATTCCTCAAGGATCACATTTAGGACCAATTCTTTTTAACGTTTTCATCAACGACATTACTGAATGCTTCAAAGACTCCCGTTTTTATTTGTTTGCTGATGACTTAAAAATAATGAAGCCAATTCAGAGTAACCTTGACTCCATAAAGCTTCAAGAAGATATCAACAGACTTGCAAACTGGTGTACAGAAAACAACATGCACTTAAATAATAGTAAGTGTCACCACATCCAGTTCACTCGGAACAAAAAGGTGTTAGAGAATAAATACTACATAGATGGGGTTGAAGTACAGAAACTGAGTAGTGTGCGCGACCTTGGAGTTCAACTTGACCCAGCACTCAAGTTCGATGTGCACATTCTAAACATTGTCTCCAAGTCTTTTAAAGTACTGGGATTCGTCTTGCGAAACTGTAAAGAATTTAAGAGACCATCTACAAAAATAAAGCTCTTCAACACTCTAGTCCGTCCAATTTTAGAGTATGGTTCAGTGGTATGGAATCCGCATTACGATGTCTATGCCAAGCGATTAGAGAGTGTTCAAAAGCGGTTCCTTTACCATCTGTGCTACGGAGACCAATTGGCTAAACAACTGACTAGCTACTCTGATAGGTTGAAACATTACCATTTGGATACACTAGCCAGTCGTAGAAAGAAACTGGACCTTATTATCCTTCACAAAATATATAATGGAACGATAGATTGCAGTGAACTTTTGAGCTCATTAGAGATAAGAATTCCAACTCGGACTCCCAGGCATAATACATATGACTTATTCTACGTTCCTGGCTCAAAAACCAACTTAGGTCATTACGCCGCTGTGCCGAGACTTTGTAGGCAATATAACGCCATGTCTAAAACAACCAATTTTGACATCTGTGAATCTCTTCTAAAGTATAAGAAATGTCTTAAAGATTTATTTAATTGTTAATTTCTCATTAATCTCATCTTTATCTTATTATTTTTCATTTATTTAATATTATCTGATGTGTTAATTTTAATTCATTTAAACATTATCATTATATTTTAATAATATTGTAAATTTTGTTAGCTTAGTTATAAATTCTATTATGCATGCTGTGGTCTCCTGTAAGTGAAGGAGTACACCTACGCGATACTTTTGTCATCCATAATTTATTTCGCATGTTCTGTGTACATTCTTTGTTGGAGATCCTAAATAAATAAATAAATAAAATAAATAAATAAATAAACATAGAGATTGGTGTAAACATAGAGAAGCATTTACTCAGCAGTGGGTGAAGGCGGTCTTTTTATGATGAATGATAAAAACATCACTTAGAATTTAAATTTATTTTTATTAATTAAAAGAAAAACAATTGTCGCAATAGTTCACGTCTTAGGAAACCACACTAAGGTATCATATAACGAGGGTTTAAGCCCAGTGGGGATTGAGAATTGGCTACAATATTTGATGAAAAGTAAGCGTACGGGAAAACTAGACTCCAAAGTTACAGAACAAATTCAGATTAGAATCTTATCTTAAGAATGATGTGGGTAGATGTGAATTATAATTTGTTTTAAAGACATTTAAATCCATTACCAATATTATAACACGTTGTGCAACTTCATAAGCGAAGTTATCTAGAGCTAAGATGTTTATAATGTTGCAAATCATGGTTATCTTCTTAAATATGTTTTTTTTTCAAAACTGGGAATATAAATTTGAATTACATCAAGGCACATTTAGACGATAAGCCATGGACTGTTTTTGTAAAGAGTTGAGGCATTTGCGTTTATTTGTAATAAAAACATTACAAAAACAAATATACTAACCATGGTGTTGTCCTCGACATGTTTTCGGTGACGATTTTTCGCAAATCTGTCTTTGATGAGGGCCCGCCCCAAAGATTCTTTATTTTTCTTTCCCATTCTATTATATGTTGTGCAGTATTACGTTGAATTTAAGACAAATAATCGGCATCAGAATTTAGTGGAACAAACGTGCCGCACTACGATTGAATTCTAAATGTCAAAGTGACAGATTAAAGACAATCACAAACATGTGTTCCGTTCGGTTCCGTTGACCTAGTTTAGGGATGTCGCTACAAGGGTATTTACGAATCGTGATAATCGATATTTCATTTGTTTTGAAATCGCTACCTATGAACTATCGGCAATGTGCTGTAAAAAAATATAACGAAGTAATACGTCAAATTAAGTCAATACGTGGTTTGTAAATTTGAATACATAAAAGTAGAATTAAAATTCAAATGAAATCAAATCAAAACCACCAAGGACGAGCTCCCAATGTCGATAAATTCTGGAGAGGTTGAAGTCTTAGGAAAACGCCTTTGAAAAGTAGTCACTTTTTACAATGCATTCTTCTTCATTCATTCTTTTATTCATGGAAAATTCAATGAAGGAAAAATAGGAACGTATTATTTTAACGTGCTGATCTACGCAGATGTTGTCAAAGATTCAAGCAACGCCACTTTTCATGCTATGTGGTGGTTCTTGCAGTGTTGCCAGAAGGTTACATTTCTTACATTTTTCGTAACTTTTGACCCCCTCGCGTAAATTGTAAGTAATTTTTATATTTAAGGCAATTTTCGTAACTTTTGAGAACAACGAGATTTGTTACACTATATTTTTATTGCAAACAATTTACGAACGCATGCAAATTGAACGCACCTAAAAAGTATTTCACTCCATATCATACTCAGAGATGGCACTGAATGAAACGTGCCATGACAAATTGAAACTTATACCGCATTTTTTAAAACTTGATTTTGCTTGAGCGTGTGCGCGTACGTTTCCTACTTTGCAAGTTCGCGCAGTTTCGTTTCGTAGGTAAAGAAAATTTACATGGCTGACTGTGATTTGTTTTGTTGAATGTTGCGTTACGCAAGGTTGGATGGGAGCCCCCTTAAATATTTATTTTATTCTGTTTTTAGTATTTTTTGTTATAGCATCAACAGAAATACATAATCTGTAGAATTTTCAACTGGCTACCTATCACGGTTCATGAGATACAGCCTAGTGACAGACGGACGGACGGACGGACAGCGAAGTCTCAATAATAGGGTCCCGTTTGACCCTTTGGGTACGGAACCCTAAAAACTAATGCTAGACTGGTGGATTTGATGTTTTTTTTTGTCTCCAATTCACTACATATTTAACAATATTTTTAGTTTTCGTCTTAATATAATAAGCCTATCTAATTGTCTTGTTTTGTAATTACGGAAAAAACAAAAACTTTAAAAAGTATACAACAAAACTTCAAGAAAGGCTGTCATCAGGCTGTATCTCATGAACCGTGATAGGTAGCCAGTTTAAATTTCTACAGATTATGTATTTATGTTCTTGCTATAACAACAAATACTAAAAACAGAATAAAATAAATATTAAAGGGGCTCCCATACAAAAAAGTGTTTTTTTTTGCTCGTTTTTATAAATAATGGTACGGAACCCTTCGTGCACGAGTCCGACTCGCACTTGGTCGGTTTTTTTTTTGCATTGACGCGATTTTGGCCTTTATGAACAGTTCTCTACATATTGAATATCTCTTTCTCAATCCTAAGGCAGGGTCCTGAGAAGTCCAGTTGCCATTGAGGAAGGCATGTTTTAGTAGCTGTCCCTACTCGCGTACTTATGTCAGGAACCTCCTTACGGCAGTCTACCCCTTCACTATGATATCACACAACTTGCGCAAGCTAACAGATGCACCACCTCTCGTGGATTTTGTTAAAACTAATAGAAAAAGTTAGGTGCTACACTAGATAGTAACAACTGTGAAGATGGCGCTGCGAACAAAGTAGACTAGAGTCTGTTTTATCATTAGATTAAATACACCATTAGACATCACAGATTCCTTCATATTCCGCCTTTTTCCTGACATCAATTTGCCTCCGACCTCAAAAATACGAAATTAAAAAAAAATGTAACTTTTGCAGCAAAAATGTAACATTTCAGGAAATGAAACGTAACTTTTGACTTAAGGGCCCTGGCAACACTGGGTTCTTGTATGAGATAATGTTGGAACCGAAGGTTGGAACACTTCAACTTTTAAACCTACGTATAATGGAACGTAAGCAAAAGCGAGCGAGTCTTCGATTTTCTGGGAAGGTTACAAAATAATAATTTATTTCATTTAAAAATCGGATGAAATAATGAATAAATCCACCAAAATTGACACATAATTGAATGGATATAAGTAAAACAGATAAGTGCGTGTTTATAAAGATGATGTCTGATTATTTTGAGCATTATCACAGATGTGAGACACTTGCTGAATTTAATTTTTACTTTGGTGGCGATACTGAAGAAGAAATTGATGATGATGACAACTATATTTACTGTTACTGCAGCAGAGTCTACATAAAGTAAGTTCTCAGATAAAGTTTTATTGAGAAAAGTCGTTTTTCTAGGTTTTTTATCATTGTTATGAAAATGGAGGGAGATTGCCAAAATGAAATAGTTGTAAATAAAGTTAACTACTCCACATCATTGAATCCTTCCCAGTGCATAGCTACATCAACTCCTATGCTACATACTTATCAATTTAGGGCTTGAATAAAAATCCAATAAAAATAAAGTTTTATTTTTTACTATTTGTCATTATTGCATGCATTTGTCATTGGCATTAAGCATTACCTCTTTTTTAGTCAAGTTATTGTAAGACGATACCATCTTGTAACATTCCACAGCCAAACCAAAAGCATTATAATATACTGACACTGAACAAGCATAATAATTACAAAAATGCATGCATGTTGTTCTCTTTTCCATGCTTTATCATCATGTTGGCCACAGACATTAATAAGCTTGGATTTCTTTGTAATATTTATCTTTACACCCCATGAGAAGTGTGCAAGATCAGTTCACAATACTATTATGGCTTGCAGGAGTTGTAGGTTCCAAACCCTGCCAATTTATTGCCCGAATTTGTAACAGCAGAGACAGGGTTATGTTTCTGACAGTTTCTGAACTTACAACCTCTTAGTGACTGCAGAACCAGGACTGATGAAAATAATGAAGGGACGCTTTTGCCTAGTTGTGGGACCGTACAGGCTAGCTATATTAATAACAATATCATCATCAACCTATAATGTTCCCACTGCTGGGACACAGGTCTCCTCCTCAATGAGAGGGAGTGGGCTTTAATCCACCATGCGGCCCCAGTGCGGGTTGGTAGATGTCACATGTCTTCGAATTTTTAGTTCTAGGACATGCCGGTTTCCTCACAATGTTTTCCTTCATCATTTTGAGAGCAGCGGGTGATGAAATAAATTACTCAAAGTAATGCTCCTGCCTGGGTTCAAACCTACGACTTACTGCTTGAAGTTGGGGCTGCCACCACTGGGCCTCCGCTGCTCTATTAATAACAATAAATTACTTCAACTTGAGTGGCAATGGGCAGGTACATTGCTCACAGAACGGATGGCCGATGGGGCCGAAAAGTTCTGGAATGTCGACTGCAAACCGGAAGATGATGCGTTCGAAGGCCTCCCAATAGGTGCCAGGTGGACCGATGACCTGGTGAAGGTTGCGGGGATCCGCTGGATGCGAGGCGCACGGGACCGGTCAATGTGGCGTCACTTGGGGGAGGCCTATGTCCAGCATAAATGAAATGTTATTCATTTCATTTATGCTGCGTGAAATGTTATTCATGTACTAATTAATGCTTTTTGTTTTCATAGGGATGGAGTCAAAACCTACTATGCGGACAAGGAGGATGCTAGTGAGAGTGATGTGGAGGTCCAGCGGGACTCACAGTCTCAAGATTTAGAAGACCACTCTCATGTTCACTTCTCTTTAGATACTTCATATAAAAATAAATGTGAGGTTAGTAGGATTTTTTTTAAACTATTAAAATGATGGCCCTGAATTATTCAGTTCCAAATATGTACACACATACTTGAACTACCATCTTCATAATAAAATAATGCTCTATATTACACACTAGTTTCTGCATTCATTTTCCATTCATAAGGAAGTCAACTAAGACTAAGAAACAAATCCTATGGTAATCAGAAATAGTTTGCTTGAGTAAAAACATATTTGTGATGGGATCAGTACTTCTAGAGATAATCTGTTACAAAAAAAACCAACAGATTTTAGTTAAGATTCTATTCCATATTCCAGATACCTACAAATCCCCTTAATATTCTAATTTCACAGAAAGATGAAGGTGCAAGCTGCTACTGCAGTGCATCCCACACAGACAACTGTTGCTCCACTGACGAACACGACACTGGGCACACCCATGCCACAGTATCCCATGCCTTACAACCAAGTGACAGTGGTGCAGACCTGACTTACCAAGACTACCACTCTGACACACATGACAAACTCGAACGCATGGACCAGGACTTCCCAGATACAATAGAAAACTACATGACCGAAGATACCTTCGACAAGTTCTGGGCTATACACGGAGAGAGACTCATTTGGGCATCCTGGATCAAAAAATACAGTGACTACATCAATCCAGCATACCTAGATGAGAATAATGGTCTTGTAATGGATGAAAACAACATACCGAAACAGCATTCGGTAGATCAGATTTATAAGATACAGACTGATGCTAGCCCTAAGGCAGTGGAAGAGGAAATGAGAGAAAGGAAATTCTCATATGATTCTAAAGTAAACCCGTACAAGAAATGCAACGCTACACAGAATCAAACTGAGAAAGTTGATAGGAAAAATGACATTAATAGAGATGAAGTTTGGTTACCAATAGCTAGGCGACGGTCTTGTTCAGAACATGATAGGATATTAAGTCCTAGAACTGTGGCTTGGACAGATTCGATGACAAATGTTACTAAGCTTACACTATCAAGCTATGACGTCAATTCTAGTCATGTGACGTCAGAATCAACACCTACTGACACTGACTACAGTGTATCATCATCTTCATCAGATGACCCATCAAATGCTCAGACAAGAATAGTTAATCTAGATGACAAGTTCGAACATGTAGAAATTCCATCTGAAGAGTTAGATACAGAACAATACTGGCAGTTTCTATGGAAGAAACATTTTGGAGAACAGTATGCATTGCATTTTGCAAAATTTACCGAAAGCCATAATGAACCGGAGAAAGAAGTCCCTGAAATACAAATTGAAGTGATCCCAGTAACAGTCCCTGATGAAGTTAAAATTGGGGAAAAACCTTTGGACATCGAATGTGAAAACAGTGAAGGAAATTCCCAGGAAACACCAACAGTTATAGAAATTCAAAATCAGATTGATCAGATCACATTAGAAGACAGCAGTAAAGTCAAAAAGAAGAATAAAAAGAATTCTAAAAAGTATGTTACTTCCGTTGGGGTACTGTTACAGAGTTTATTGAAAGAAGAACAGGCAAAAAAAGTACAAGAGCCTTCTGAAGCGGGTGAAAAAGACATTACAAATAACACGGAACACACGCAAAAACCAGATATGGATGTGGTTGATTGTACAACCGATTCAAGTAATACTCAGCAAGTGAATCATAATAATTTAAATTCTAATAGCTGTGATGGCGATGACGAACCACCTGAAGAGACCCCTGTGGTATTAAAAAGAAGGTAAAACATTTTATCCATACTAATATAATAAACTAGCTTATATCCACGGCTTCGCCGATGTGGGGTTTTCAATATCCGACAGGAGCTTACTACTTATACTTTGATTATGGAGTTGTGGACATTACCCCAATATAAATAGAATAAAATAGTTTTTATCCTGAATTTGCGATCCACACAAGGTCGAAGCCATAGGAAAAAACTAGTGCTAGATACAGATATCTTTCTATGCTTAAGCTGCAAATGATTGGTCAGGTACGTATGGTGCCATGATCTGTATTGAGAGAGATGAGGTATTTCATTTCCCTGTTCTCCGTGTTCTACACAGTCTGTCTCAGCCACTCTTGTGTGGTCATCAGTTCATCTAGCTGTGACTAGGTGTGTTGGAGTATCTTGGGAAGGTCCTATGTCCATTGTCCAGCACTGGAAATGGAATGCAATAATTTGTAAGAACAATAGCGCAAGTCCTGTAGTTCACTTTATTTAAGCTTCATTTATCCATACTATTACAAACTTAGTTACTAAAAGAAATTTATAAAATATATTTTATTGTATGGCCCCCGTAGGGTAAAAAGCCTCCTCCATCTTTTTCCATTTTTGTTTGTCTTGGGCTGTGTACATCCAGTTTTTCCCAGCCGTTTTTACGATGTCATCAACCCATCGTTTCTTTTGTCGTCCTCTTTGTCTTTTTCCAATGGGACCAAGCCACTTTGTTGTTTGTAATGTCCATCCTGGTACCTAGCTATATGGCCTGCCCACTTCCACTTCAGTGTCATGGCTTATTTCAGTGCATCCGTAAGTTTTGTTTTGTTGCGTATGTCAGCATTTCGTGTTTTGTCTATTCTTCTTAGTTTCAGGATACTTCTTTCCATGGCGTGTTGGCACGAGAGGATTTTGTTTTTAGACTTGTTAGTGAAAGTCCAAGTCTGACTTGCATATGTTAAGGAGGGCAATACGATCTACTTTAACTTCAGATTGTAATTTCCTTTGAGGATTTCTGTAGTTCACTACCAGTTCCGAAATCCACGCACACCTAAATATGACCACTGTATGAGAGGAAATACTGGCCACGATAGAAAAATACCAAAAGCGGCTCAAAAATCACCCAAAGTACCTGCGGCGAGTCCAATGAACAGCAGCTGTCAAAAACGTCTTAAGAGAAAAGACGTACTGTAGTGGAACACCTTTGCAAAAATACTATGAGTAGGTGTCCTCGCTGGGGGAGGCAATTGACTTGACAAAACCTCACACACTATATGCTTCTAATAGACGACTGATTGCGAACAGCCTAAAAAAAAACAATGTAATGCAGCGTTTATCATGAAGAGATATTATAATCTCCATAGCATTTTATTCTTATTCTTTATTGCACAAAAAAAAACATACATACAAATTGCAATAGAAAAAGTTTTGTACAGCGGCGAGCTTAACCTAGAATTGGAATTCATTTTTCGATTGCGAGATTTGCAAAAGAGGATAAACTTACGAGTATTTTCCCAACAAGTTGGGGACGGCTTGCAGTCTAACATGAATAGTATTCATAGGGCAGTTAAATTGATTGTTTCAATATTAGAATGACCTTGCAAAAAGAATCGTTTATCGAAAATTTTAATTTCGCGGGCTACCTTATGCATTCTTACAGCACCATACATGGCGTTTACAATATTGTCTATTCCAAGGACTTCCCGTTATTTATAATACGACCAAATTGAAAAGTCTTGCAACTGTTCTTTGGCTTGAGACTTTAATGTACTATTCAATTTAGTAAGATTATAAGTGAGAGACAAGACAATGCACATTGCCGGACATTGCATATATAATCGCATTTTGTGCGCAGTATCATTTCACTGAAACGGAAACTTGAAACGGTTCATTGTTTGTACAGTGCATTGTGTTGGATAACTAATTATTCAGATTTCTGCGTCTCGAACTTTCCATAATATTCTTTCAAAATGCCTAGAAGTAGAAGACCTAAAACCAAACGGCCGCCATCTAAGAAATTAAACATAGCATCTTGGTATAGAAAGTGTAAAATATGTGGTACAGTTTTTCTTGCACCTCACTACGCCACTGGTATGTGGTTACATTTCTATAAGTTTCATCCTGAACTGAACAAGAACCTGGTTTTACCAGAGGCACTAAATCGAGGTACCCAGGCATCTACATCAGGTCTTATGCCTCAACGTAAGAGCCTACCAAGGAAACCTAGGAAGAACTTACGGCAGACAAAGCCTAAATTATAGTATGTGTCTATTTTATGCTATGTATTTGTACTTTCTAAGTTTATCTTGGACATCACTGACATCGAAAACCTGGACTTACACTACCTATAAGTCTGAAATTGCTAACCTGTTTTGAGCAAGTGTGGTGATCAATGCTCGTGCCTTCTCTGGCCTCTTCTCATAGGCCTTTGCTCAGAAGTGAGCCAGTAATAGGCTGGTAATATTTTATAGTCAACCAGTTTAAAAAACTGAATTATGAAATAGTTGTGTAGATGCATTTGTCTGGATATATTTTTAGATAGTTGGCAGTGACTTAATTGAGCCAGTGCTCCGATATGAGCAAGGGCAAGTCTAGAAGTTCTAGAACTGTCTAGAAGAAATAGTGATTACTGTCACCATTGGATATTTAATTAAGATTGATCTTTGGAAACCTACGGTTTCTTAGTTCTACTCTATAGAAGATAACCTTTCTTAACTATATTATTTATTTAGTTGGTTCTTCAACAATGAATGAGTACACTGCTAAATTTTAATATGGCATATAATAAGGCAAACAATTCAGACTTAAGTCTAAGGGCCCCATCACAGAGCAACATGCACTATATTATGCGATTATGTATTAACAACTACTATAACAACAACAAAAAAAACTATAACAAAATGAAAATAACACAATGAATAAATGACTATGACTATTACAATTTAATATTTTTCTGAGAATAGGCACAAATGCTGACATTTCATTTATTTATTCAGTAACAATTTTCATGCATTTGAATACAATCTGTAAGAAACAGTAATGGATACACAAACAATTAATAAGAATAAGTACATGAAATTCAATATAAATTAGAAAACATTTAGTTTTAAATAAATAGAAATTACACATACATGACATACATTGATGTCTACATTATTTTGTTTAAAGGATCAAAATCTTTTTATCAACCAAAGCAGATTATAGTTCAAACTAAATTCAGCTTTCAGTTTTTTATCTTCTTCATACAGCTCACCACCTGCATCATGTCACTTATCCCAATTAATCTCTTGTAGCCACGAAACCGAAGAGGCAGAGGAAGACATTGCCCATGCCAAGATCAAGAACACTTTCCAAATGATGGGGTTCTGTGTCCACCCTGAAAAGCTGCCGAAAGGAGAGCTGATCTATCGGAAGCGCAATGCCAGGCTTCGACCACCTAGGATCAGGAAGAACTTGAGCAGTAGGAAGACTTACTTCGATGATGATGGGAACCCTTATACTTTGGACCAGGTGAGGTCAATATGTAATTTTTTTTCACAAGTATAATACCATGATGCTTGTGTGATATTTGAGGTTCTGGGTTCGTTTCCCGGGTCGCGCAATGAGTTATTGGGTTTTTCCATCAGGAATTTCACAGTAACAGCTATGGCCAACCCGCCTGCCAAGCGTGGCGATTATGGCAAAACCCCCCCTTGGGGGAGACCTTTGTCCAGCAGTGGACGTCTTTCGGCTGAAATGATGATGATGATAATGTGACATATTTAAGTCGGTTTTAACAAGTCAATTCTATAAGTGTGCTTTTCATAATATTAATAAGTATATCTTATATTTTGTGTCTTTCGTTGCTCTAAATAAATGTTTTTTTTATCTGTTTTCTCGCCCAAAACCAGTCCAAAGACTCTCAAGACGAAAGAGAAATGCAGACAGACGATGATTGCGCTGACGCGAAGTCAGACACAGACCGAGCCGAGGATATGCCCCCGGGTACTCCAAGAACCCGTCACGTTACGTCACAAGACACGAGCTTTGATGATGAGAGCATCAAGCTGGCTGCAGCGGCCGCAGTTCCCTTGCCTTGCGACGCGGAGGACTCTAATGATGATGAGAATAAGGAGCAGAAAATTGAGCAGGTTGGAAGTGCAGGTATGGTACTTTTTATTAATAATATGTTATGTAAAACTTCGAAAGCACTTTTCACCTGTCCTTGCAGAGGTTGTTATAAAAACGGTATGTTTGACAAATGATAAATGTCGCAAACGTTTTGTGTCATTATAATAATCAGCTTAACAATAATTCTACCAAATGAAACATTGTCATACAAAAATTTGCTAATCGTTACTTGTCAAAGTTAAAAATATCGGCGAAACTTTGGTTGGCAAGTGATAATCTGCCAAACAATTTTCGCCGAAAAGGCAGGACACCTTAATTATGATTAGAGCCTGCTGTGTCAATAATTTTAGGTAGGAGTGTTAATTCATCACGCCATCTCCTTCTGCGTTTACAGTGTCGCCATGAGCTTTACCATTAGAAAGTTTATGATCAGCAGGCTACTTACAAGTACATAATAGCTGTTCACAGAGTAATTAGCAAAATGCGAAGATCTAAGTAATGTCCATTTTAAATTCCTATTGGACATAATTTATTTTTTGTAATTATCCATTGTTTATCATTTAGTTAATGCAATCCTTAGTGTTCCTTTTCTAATGATATTCATATTTAAATAAACTTCTACTGTTAACTTTGTGAAATAATAAAAAAAAAGAAAATTCAAATAAGGAACCTCCTTTTAAAGTCATTATAAAAATGGGTATATGCAAGAACTTTTTCACCAATATCTGGTCTGCAGTGACGCAAGTGGAATCGACGAAGCGTAGAAAGAGACCCAAACGGTATTCTAAGTTGGAAGACGACTTCGACGCAGCGGGTATGCCGGTCGAGCTTAGGGATGACCCCAAAATGTACAAGTATTGGAAGAAGAGGCACTCGCTGTTTCACAGGTTAGTTGATGTAATGTACTTTAGTTTAAGAGTTTTCGGAGCAAAACAAATTCTAGCCGCGTCTCCAGTTACTACCAAAATCACCCTTTCAAAATTAGTCTAACCGCATGCAGCTGAATAGCAGTATTTTACATGGAACGACTGCCTATCTGACCGTCGTGGTCAGATAGGCAGTCGTTCCATGTAACCCACATATTGGGTAATAAATACCCTTTGGGACACTTCTTCGAGCTCGCGCCGACGCTGAAGGCTGATATGGTGTTCCTTAGTCAGTAGGGCGGGCCTACTGGTTGTTAGGTTATTAGGCCACTGTCTACCTTTAACAACATTCAAAGATCTACAAATGACAGCCAGGACCAACGGCTTAACGTGCATTCGGAGGCACGGAGGAAACTCGGTATGTAATGAGTGGTCACCCATCCACGGACCAACCTGGCAAGCGCGGCTTATTCTGAAGATGACCCGAGTGTTCTTATTAAACCACGAGCTCCTCAGGGCTATCATTGTATACCTTCTATAATATACAAATACCCAACAGATTCGACGAGGGCATAAAGCTGGACCGCGAGAGTTGGTTCAGCGTAACGCCAGAGAACGTGGCTTGGCACATCGCCAACAAATACGTTTACGACGTAGTGCTGGACGCCTTCTGCGGCGCCGGCGGCAACACGATACAGTTCGCTCATACTAGCAAGAGAGGTAAGCATAACATCAAGCCTGAATGCCGCTATGAGTAGGTAGAGGAGTACCATGTATCGTACGACCAAATTTTGACATTTATATTTAGGTTTATAGAGCACAAAATCTCTGAAAAGTTCTGTATGGTGTCGGTTCTGTATGGTGTCGCATGTAAAGAATAGCACCATCCCATATCTCCCCGTGGGTGTCGTAAGAGGCGACTAAGGGACTTGTCAGTGAATGGGCAGCAGCGTTCTCTGTGCTTTTGTAACAACTGTACTGCGATCGCCAACCCGCCTGCCAAGCCCCTTATGTCAATGTGGCGTTGGGGGAGGCCTATGTCCAGCAGTGGACGTCTTTCGGCTGAAATGATGATGATGATGAGAGCACAAAATCGCTGCGCTGACAAAGGTTAGGTAGATGTGAGCTCTATAGTCTATAGTACACCTATATTTCGCAAGTTGTGCTTTAGTTACATGACAGGGAGAGCATATTATGCTTAGTAAATGGAGCACAAAACCAGAATCGAGACTACTATGAAAAGTCTCGATTCTGCTTTTCCAAACTACTATGAGCAGTCTCGATTCTGGTTTTCGAGACTACCATGAGCAGTCTCGATTCGGTATCTCGAGACTACCATGAACAGTCTCGATTCTGGTTTTCGAGACTACCATGAGCAGTCTCGATTCTGTTTTTGTGCCCCATTTGTATCGCCAAAGAGGAGCAGCTGCCCTTGATTCTCGAGATATTTTTTTTAAGTATCTTTTCCTGCCTTTTCAGAACTATACTGTATAATGTACTTATAACTTCGACCCAATTGAAACAGTGTACTTACATTCTCGAGCTCGTGCCGATGCTGAAGTCCGATATGATGTTCCTTAGTATACCCATATAGTGCCAGTGTTTCAGTCCCATGTAATAAGCATTGGTCGGAATTAGGTAGAGTTATTTTACACTGATTTCATACAGCGAAATAATAAAGTAGATATGCCTCAAATCCCGAGATTAATTTCCGTGCTTTAATAAATAAAAAAGTTATTTACTTTTGCACAATTTAATAAAAAATAATATATTTAATAAATAAATTTAAACCATCCGACATCGGATGTCGGAAATTGCATAATTACAATGCGCACACGCAAGGGAAGATTCATATTAATATCAACATTTCGATGCAAGTACAAAAATAACTCTACCTAATTCCGACCTTTGGTAATAAGGAACGAACCTATTGCCGCCAAGTCTATCAACTGGGCTCCGGGAAATTTAGCAGACCAGACCTTGGGCTGCTCCTGAGAAATTTCTTCACTTATTAAATTTCTAGCCGTCAAAATTGTAAAGACTAAGAAGTCTGTAACGACCCAAAATCAAAATAGCATACATTGCTATTTTGGTTCTAATTCATTTACAATTTGTCCAACAGTAATAGCAATAGACATCGATCCTGAAAAGATATCGATGGCGAAACACAATGCGACGGTATACGGCGTCGCTGATCGTATCGAGTTCATTGTGGGAGACTTCTTCGATCTCGCGCCGACGCTGAAGGCCGATATGGTGTTCCTTAGTCCGCCGTGGGGCGGGCCTAATTATACTGATGTGAGTATTTATATTATCTACCATACTTAGTATAAAACAAAGTTGCTTTTCGTGTGTATCACCGCTTGGTTCTTTTAGAGTCCACAGTGGATTTTGTTGCGCGTTTCACTATACAGGATGTAAGTGACACTGACGCGAAAACGCTTACCACGTACTCAATACATCATTCTAAACCCCACATGGGAAGTTCCCATCGATAGGTAATTTAACCTTTTGAACGCCAGAGCATAAACGCACGCACGTGCCTTCCACGCCGAGCCACAAAACCACCGCAAATACTTACAAACAAAAAAAGGGATTTCAAAAGTATTGTTAACTTATTTCTTGATAAGACATTTAATATTTAAGATATATAGATCACATTTTACATTACTTAATTTACATTAATAAATAAACACACACAAAAACAATGATTTAAATTGCTTTTTTTTGTGTTATAGTGCACCACATTTTTTGTCACATGTTTGTGTCGTTGGTGTACAGTGCACGCGCTTGCTTGTCACTTATATGTGACAATGGCGTTTAAAAGGTTAAAAACAAAAACGGCTGTTTCCTACAAAAGTACAATACCTACACCACGGTGTATGGAACACCTATTTTTAGTGTGATTCCCAATGTCCACCAACCGGCTTGTACACCAGTGGTTGGCAGCGAACCAATCTTTAAAAATAATTCTTTCGATTTCCTCTTATGTACTCATTTCTTACTTTATCCATTCGTGTAACACCACACACCCACCCTGTCCACCAGATGGTTTTGTATTTTTTTTTTCAAATTGTTTCGCTGTCCCCCATTGGTGGACCAGCCGGTTGGTGAACATCGGGAATCACCCATTTAAAACAAGCTCTGCTCTGAGCAATGGCCAACTTACATCGATCTTACATTAGTATCTTAGGTTTCCATTTATAATTTATAAAAAATCTCACATTTTTGCTCCACAGAATCACGAGTACGACTTGGAAACTATGTTAGAACCTAAGCCAGCATCTGAACTGATGAGGGTGGCGAGAACGATATCCCCAACCATAGCATTCTATCTTCCCAGGAACTCGAGGCCGGATCAGGTACAAATATGTTCTCCTTAACCTTTTGAACACCAGAGCATGAACGTACATGCGTGCCCTCCATGCCAAGCCAAAAATTCACTGCAAATATTATAATATTATTTATAAATAAAAAAAGGGATTTCAAAAGTATTGTTAACTTAGTTCTTGTTAAGACATTTAATATTTAAGGTAGATCACACTTTAAAGATAATAAACACACGAAAGTATTGATTTAAATTGCTTATTTCGTGTTATAGTGCACCACATTTTGTGTCACATATTTGTGTCGTTGGTGTACAGAGCACGCGCTTGCTTGTCACGTATATGTGACAATAGCGTTCAAAAGGTTAAACATAACTGGCGAAATGTGGGTGTACTATTAGGTACGTTCACCTCTACCTACCCCTTCGAGGATTATAGGCGTTATGTTTATGTATATGCTATTGTTTCAGATACTAAACCTAGCGAAAGAAGTCGGCGGCTCAGTTGAGATCGAACAGAGCTTCCTGGACAAAAGATTCGTAGCTATTACTGCTTATTTCTACTAAGTATATTACTGTTAATCCATTTGTGACAAATAAGGTTATTCTAAATATTGTGACTTGAAATGACTGTAGTTAGGGACTGACCGGTTTAACTAACTGTAAGCGAAACTTAAGAGTGTTTATACCCTACGGCATTTCATACAAACTTTCAAGTCGTTATTTTCCGAAATTACTGAACAGATTTTAATGAAACTTTCTACGCATAAGCAGTATACATAGGTCTAAAAAGTTACTAAAAAACATTTTCGAAAAATAATGTTACAGCTAAATTAGACCGATTTTTAATTATCTATAGAAACAGAAATTTCCAATTATCTTCATGTTTAAAAGACTTTTCGAAAATGTTTTAGTAAGTTTTTAGACCTATGTATACTGCTTATGCGTAGGAAGTTTCATTAAAATCTGTTCAGTCATTTCGGAAAATAACGACTTGAAAGTTTGTATGAAATGCCGTAGGGTATAAACGCTCTTAATGTAATATCAAAGTATGGTCGTTTGTTCAATGCAGAGAGCTGAAACTATTATGAAAATTTACAAAGTGGCAGGGACATCCACGCAGAAACCATACCACGTGATCATTCCGAACCCCACACATAGAAATATTTCATCGGTTTTTTTTTATTTTTCTACAAAAGTGTCTGTCTATATGGTTAAAATGTATGAAGTAGCTCCTTTTTTTTAATTATCGATGAAAAATTGATATGTGGTGGTAACCGTTTGTGCATCAATGTTTTTCCACTCTGTATTTTAGGCATTACGTTAAGATCTCGCTTAGTAGTAGTGTAAACGAACATTTGGGTTACATGATACCACGGATTAGATAACAAATGGAAACCAAACTCGCTCAATTGGAATGGTTTTATCCAGTGGATGCATTTTTGGTTGGCCAACCCATGTATGCACACACGGCGACACATCAAACTATAAATTTCCAGTATAATATGACCTCTCTTTGTATTAATTTCCTGTACAATGAGAGATCCGCATTAACTGGTTTTGTGTAGCTTGATTGATCGTCGTGCGTACCTGACTATTTATACGGAATCTACAGAATCCATAATTGGCAGGTAAATAATAAATACAAGTTACTTTAAAGTTTATCACTATAATACTCCATTTATTATCTTCTCCGTGTATTATCTGTACCTACACAAGCTAGTTCTACTCATAAAGTATGGCATGGTTTCTTTTAGTGATTAAATGATATTGACAGGCAGGTAATCATTGTCTATGGAAAAACAAGATGGCAGCGTTAGGCCACGCGCCAAGGGATTCATGTAAAACTATACAATTATTATCCGTATGTTCATCTGTGTAGTGCTACATTTATAAAATATTATTGGTGCAGGTTAATTATTAAATACCTAAGCCAAAATATGTTTAGTTTAAGTGTAACAAGAGATACTTCACCTGTCATGTATATGATAATACTTACTCGTAATGATCGAATTCACCAACAAATCCAAAACAATGTCGGATACCTAATGTTCTTTTTTTTCCAACAAAGCGAAGCCAATAAAATAATTCAGTTTCACGAAGGACGATTACGGACTTGTTGGTGAAAATGGCCTTATAATCTATCGATGAATGTTTTAGTCGTAAGTTAATAAATGATAAATTTCATATTACGCAGTTATACAATTGGCATAGACACAACACCATACAGTAAGTCAATGAAAATCTTTTCAAAAAAAGGAAGCCCACACATTCCGAGTGACCATTCTAAAATGTCTTATTCTGATATAAAACAAAAAACTGGCCAAGTGCGAGTTCGATTCGCGTACCAGCTTGTAGGTATTTAGTTAATAAACTACAACTCGCAAAAAATGCGACATAAACAATCAAATCATTGATCGCGTTGACTTCGTACCGAGGGTTCCGTACAAGCTTGTAGGTATTTTGTTAATAAACTACAAACGCAAAAAATGCGACATAAACAATCAAATCATGACTTACAAGTTTGAATTTTCACAGCTGAAAGACTGTAGCGTAGACCCGAGTATTTGATATAATTTCAACTTATTTATTTAATGCACAAAGTACACAATCATAGTTACAAGCTCCGCTTAAAACTAGAGTACATGACCCTGTTAGGGCGTAGAGTACTTAATAGTTCTACGCGTTCTGAGAAAAAGGGTATTGCCAGACAGACGGACAACAAAGTGATCCTACAAGGGTTCTTTTTGACGTACGGAACCCTAGCGAAAATTCCCAGTCACCAGTCGTAAGATAGACAGCGATGTTGGCGATCCACGCCGCAATGTACAGCGATTTGAAATGGGGGCTTCCCGGTCGCCCCCAGGGGCGACTAGGATTTTTATTCCCGATTGCCACCCGAGGCCAAACCATTGGGGGCGACTGGGTATATTCGAACCCTAGGCGCAAGCCACACATAAATGTACGAGCCATGGCATGGCATCCGAGCCACGACATACCGTGTGTCCTAAATTGCACTTTATTTCCAAGCATTTAGTATGAAATTTGAATGGAATAGGAAACAGCCCGTGCCCGACCATTTACTACTGTATGGAGTAGTTACTATTACATAGATATCAAACGAAGAAAACATTACATAAAATAATCTTTTTATGTCTATAATCAATTACTTACAGTAAGTGAAATCCTTAGCACGCTATGTGATATATTTTAGCAATTTAATCATCTAGAGTAAGTAGATGACCCGTTAGTCCCGTTTCATTCCAAATAGAGTATTTTTACCGTACTACATACTGGGTTGAAGGACACCGACGCGAAAACGCTTACCAGTTACATAGTCAGTACATCATGAAACAGTACAAGTACATTGAAAATTTTTATGGGTATTTTTTTTTTAATCAGCTGTTCCGTTCATTTTGACCGTGTTGGTTCATTTTGGCGACGGCGCGGTTGGCACAGTGGCTAAGTGATTGATGCTGCGCTGCGTGTAGTGAGTTCGATCCCCGCACGGAACAAATATTTGTATGGCCTACAGATAGTTGTTCCGGCTCCAGGGGCGTAGCTACCGCCGTATCTGCTATATCAATTATACGGGGCCCCCGGGCTACGGGGGCTCCCGACGTGCGTAAGCAAAAATGTATAAAATCTTAAGTCATCATTAGTTATAAATGATTTAATAAATCAGTTTGCCGAAAAAAGGCAAGGAGAGTGTAATACTTAATTTGAATTGTTTGTAAAAAAAAAGTGGCAGATAGATAATTATGATGAATATATTTCTTTTAATTTTATGCAATTTTTTTTTTCTTTTGTGAGAAATCTTTACTTTTCATAAGGCCAAACAAATTATACGGGGCCCCGCCAAGGCTCGCTACGCCACTGTCCGGGTCTGGCTGTGTGAGTTTAAATGTTTGTAAACGCACCCACGATACAGGACAAATACCTAGTGTGGAGCAAAGTTTTTTTTTTTTTGTGGGAAACAGCTGTTTATTTTTAATTACCGTTGTAAAATTTATATGGCGGGGGGGGGGGGGGGGGGGGTTCAGAATGATGTAATGACTACTTGGTAACTGGTTGCACGTCGGTGTCCCTTCGACCTTATTATGTGATCCCGTAAACATGCATGTTTACTATTTCTGACAGCAATAATTTAAGTACAAGTTAAGAAATCGGCTCAAGGATATATTTTTAAGGTAAAATGTTTTTAATTAGCCCAATATTCTGAATAACGTCGCCGATCATAGTGGCAAGAACTAAACGTAAAATATTTTGATATCTTCTATACTAGGCTGCACCCATCGCAATAACAGTCCTTTCAGCTATTTTACCTATGATTTTCCAACTGTCAACATCAAATTAAAAACAACATCATGTCTTTAATCCCCGAACGCCTAATAGGGGTCGGCAAATAGTTTTAGGTGGGGTCCGGATACTGTGGGTAAAATTTAACGAGGACCAGAAAAAAGCAACTGATAATAATTAAGTGCTACCTATTTATTGTATGGTTTCACATAAAATTCTGAATTATAAAACACAAGACCTTAAATTAATGTGAGAAACTGCACCCACGGTCTCTAGCCAGTTTTTTATAGTTTGGTTCTCGAGAAGAACAGCAAATTCGA
Source organism: Cerastis rubricosa (assembly GCA_949152445.1). Classification (NCBI taxonomy): domain Eukaryota; kingdom Metazoa; phylum Arthropoda; class Insecta; order Lepidoptera; family Noctuidae; genus Cerastis; species Cerastis rubricosa. The sequence continues at coordinate 5,117,638 of OX424542.1, read as the reverse complement.
AGTGTATCTTCTAAGTGGGCGTCCGTTAAACTTGAATGATATTTGTTTTTCATAATATGCATTCAATTAATAAAGGTATAGTATTCCTTATCTACGTATTAATTTATACTTGGCGGTCCGAGGTTCGACCTGTCGCGGTCCGCCTGTTGCTGACCGTTGCCGTTAGCCTAATAGTACTGCCATTTTATTTGTTTTGGACGGGCCGGTGAGGTTAAGGATCTTTTTTTATCGTGTGGTCAGTACCAATCCGGTGTCAGAATTTTATGCCGTCCATGGCTTCTGACTTGGCTTTAAATGTCGTCGAGAAAGATCTCAGGCATGCTGGTTTCCTCACGATGTTATCCTTCACCGAAGCAAGTTATGATTATACAATACGCACATGACTCCGAAAATACAGAGGTGCGTGTCTTCGGTTCGAGCTTAAGACCTTGATTTGGCAGTCCGACGGTCACACCACCTGGTTATTGGTCAGGATTTTACCCAGCTCGAGGCATTCTGTTTTTTTATGAAACTTATAGGTACTGCACGCTTAAAAGCGTTTAAGCCTTACGGCATTTCATACAAATTTTCAAGTCCTAATTTACCGAAACTACTGAACCAAGTCGGTTCAGTCATTATACTTAGGTCTAAAAAGTTACGAAAATGTTATTTTGGAACTTTTTAGACCTCTAAGTATCCTGCATACGCGTATTAAGTTTCATTAAAATCGGTTCAGTCATTTCAGAAAATAAGGACTTGAAAGATTGTATGAAATGACGTTAGGTGTAAACGCTCAGGATGATAAAGTTCAAATAACTGAAAGGACTAAAGCCACGTTATGCCTCTCAATTTGATGGGTTCTGCTAGAGCTAGTCTACAGTTTCACTGAAATACTAGTATTCTATTCACGTAATTATAGTAAAAAAAGCAAATATATCGCCAATTGTCGATGTTGTACTGTTTATTTTAATAACTGAAACTTAGCCTGTGTCATCCCTCAGCTGGGCAAAACAGTGGTCAGTTGTTTCGATTCAACGCAAATGTGGGTCACTGGTCACTGGTCTTGTCCAGCTAGTCCCGCCGTCTTCTTCAGTTGCAGTGTATGAAATAATAACATGATTTAAATTAAACTTCTTAGTTTTAATTCTTTTATAGCCAATGACAAAAATGACAAAAAAATGGCCTTTGGTGTAAAAATATATTAAGACGAATAAGCATTTACCCCTTTGTTTACACAAACAATATAACTTGAAGTTATAAGGAAATTAACATACTGAGCTGAGTGAACTTAATAGTAGTATTCACATATATTTTATAGGGTAGAAGGTTCTTTATCCTTTGCATTTTGTCACTATCCAGAATAGGTACCGAATTTATTTTCACAACAGAAATACATAACACTAACTACATATTTTCAGTGCTTTTCGAGTTGTACTATGTACATAATATTTCAGTAAATTTTATATTGAGATAACTTCCTTAGTGTTCACATGCTTATCAAAAAAGAAAATCTTCATAGGGACCGTTCAAGTATTACATAAGCACTATAGGGGGGCAGGGGAGTCTTTGCTTTGCTTATTTTTGATGACATGGGGGTGGGGGGTCTAGATGGTGATTACGTCAGCAGTAATTATTTTATTTTTTACACATATGGCAACCCACACATTGTCTATGCTTGAAAACGAAATGCATTTTCGGGGATTCCTACATATAATGAATACGTTTAGGTACTCGCTTAGAACTGAATATGGGAATTACCGCGCGCTATTCACTTGTCTGTCACTTACAACTACTGCTCATGAATCAATCAATTTTACCAATGTTTACGTAAGCATGGGGGGGAGGGGTAGAAGCTTTGCTTACTTTTGCTGACAAGGGGGAGGGGTGGGTTAATAATTGCAAAAAATCTGCTTACGTAATACTTGAACGGCCCCATATATGTTATGTAGTACTATTTCAAATTATGGTTCTTTATTGTACTGCATTTTGGCACAACAATAAATAACCTTTTAATGTATGGTGGTATAAATGTTGTGATCTCTGAAATATGATTTGTTAAGTAATAAAGAGAATATGATAACTTGTGTATTTTTTGTTGCATTGGTAAGGGGCCTTACTTTTATAGCCCCCCTCCCCCTTGGTTTTAGGCTTCCTCCCAGCATCATGTGTATTTTTCATTATTGAAGAGTTCTGGTACTTACTTTTCGAATGTGATTGTGGTGGGACAGCCACTTTATACTCTTTGAAAATGTGCTTAAGATTTAGTGAACATTCCCAAAGAATTATGAAAGTCAGAATCAGATTTTGTGGAACTCAAATAAGCGAGTTCTGGTCTACGTTGGGCACCCCCTGTACCACAATTTTTTTCACAAAAAAAGAATTTGTCTTGTTTATCTTTCATACGACAAGCGTATTAAAATGAAAACAGAAAAAATGGAGGACTGACTGCACTTTCAAACAATAAGGTGACCAGCTGGCCTACCATGACGTCTTTTTATTCTTTTTCCAGTGTGGGAAAGAGACGTAGCTATACAGGATCTAGCGCCATCTCTTTCACACTGGAAAAGGAGTAAAACATAATGTTTTAAGACGTCATGGTAGGTCTTCTGTTCTTGCTTTCACAATATTTTCGTAGCATATAGGATTTCATTTTATTTGCGTAACAAAACTTTTATGTGTATGAGAATTGAGGGCCCATTTTGAACGAAGATAAACAAATTAGGACAGAGTTTTGCGATAATATCTTATTTTCACAAATTTTGTTTGGCATTAACTTGGATTTGGGCATAAAGACTTTTTCTGTAGTGTCCATAGTTTATCAGGTGGGCTTCAATCCTCCAATGTGAGAACTGAGGGCCCAATTTTATAGTCCATAACTCGCTTATTTGACTTTCACAAAATCATTAGGTGTAGGCTTTTTTGACCCAATTCGCTTACTCAGGATTTTAATACAATAAAGATACCAAAAAAAAAAATGTGTGTTGATTAACGGAACCTTTTCGTGTCAGCAGGGCCACATTTATACAGGGTGTTTGGTGCATCGTGTGCGAAATTAAAATGGTCGACTGGGGGGGTCATATTCTATCTTTTCAGACCCCTAAACAATTCTCATGCCCTGTGGATTTTTTTTCATCGACTTTTTATTGTTTTATAAAAAAAATACCCAAATTTTACACTCCAATACAAATTTTAAAAAAATGTATAAGTCGTAGACCCTGAATTTTAATTTTATTTAGATGTATATTGTATTCCAGTACTTTTTAATTCAAAATTAGTGTCATTAGCCACCTAGTTTTTTTTTAATTTATTCGCAAAGTTTCGGACTTCAATTAACGCTGTCCATGTTACAGCTATTTACATGGCTATAAAAAAAAACTAAAAGCGACCGGAGAATCTTTTTACAACTTTGTGAATTCGCTAGAATTGTGAATCAAGTCACAAAAAATTAAATTCAAATTATGATTTAAAAAAATATTTTTGCTTAAATGATACCTGAAAAACTTATTAAATCTGTTATCTCACTCTTATGAGGTAAAATCTGTCTCGTATCTTTCTTTTAGAGGAGAAAGGGGGGTTTTGGAAATAAAAAAAAATGCACTAACATTTATTAAATAATTTTGTGTGACGATGTGTTCCCCAATGCGTGGATTAGTCGCGATGGCCCTTGAAACTTGAAATTAAATTCTTTAATATCTATTTAATTACACACCGACTAAATCTGTAACTTGAGGTGTCACTGACTCTGGATTTCAATTTTGAAAAACAAAAAAATTGTCGCTAATTAGTCGAAATTTGTCGCCAAATATCAGAATTTGTCGGTCACTGGTTTATAAGGATTTATAGGTGGCCGATCTTGAGAGAGTCTCCCCAGCAGGGCCACATTTATATCTCAAAAACTATGGCACCTAGCAAAGATCTGTTTTCTCCCATATTTTGTCGCCAATTAGCCGGAATCAGTCGCCAAATATCAGAATTTGTCGGTCACTGGTTCAAAAGATATACGGGTTTATAGGTGGCCGATCTGGAGTCTCCCCAGCAGGGCCACATTTATATCTCTTAAACTAGGGCACCTAGCGAAGATCTGTTTTCTCCCATATTTTGTCGCCAATTCGTCGTAATTTGTCGCTAAGTTACAGATTTAGTCGGTGTGTAATTAAAAAGATATTAAAGAATTCATTTTCCCCATACAGCGGTACAAGCGAGTACAAAATACTTTATGTAGTTTCTAGACATTATCTATGACGTCTTATGGAGGAATGTTTGTTTCGAATTAAATAAATATAAACTTATTCTATAATTTCAACCCCCCATAGGGAAGCTGTATTCATTACCTATAAACAAATCTACAATAAATATACGTAATTATTTATCTAACACAATGTGCACTTACCACTTAGTCGCTGGCAGATAGATCTCTGCGCTCCGTTTCATTTACGGTAATAAAGTAATGAGTTAGATGCGCGTGTACAGACGAGCTGCTTAGAACTTACAACGAGTTGCCCGTCACGTAAGTTAAAGTCAGCCAGTTTAATTAAAGTGGAACTTATTATGAATAGTTACGAACTCGAGTGTTGTTATCTCTAGGTATTCCGAAAATACAAAAACTGAGAAAAGAGCGAGATATAATAAAATTTATATTACATATAAAAAAAATTGATAACAACGTTACGTTTACAACGTTTAAATATTTTATACATTTTACTAAAGGTACGGTATTTTTTATTATTCTAACGTTAATCAGAGCTTAACATTGTAAACTGGTAAAACAGGTACATGCGACTGTACATCTTGACACCAAATAGACCAAGAGCAAGGTTTAATGTTTTCAAAGAAGTTTAAGCCACTCTAACCTAGTAATTTAAAACATAAAAACATGAATTTAATTGAGAATTTATCTCTCTCGGACATTTCTAAAGACTTTAGACCGATAAAACTAGAAGTATATTACACATATTAATAGATTTTTTTTTCTTGGTAATTTTTCGTGAACTCTTCGATTTAGCTCTTGGACTATACCTTACTAATTGAACTTATTATATCTCCTAAACTAAGACCCGATTAAATCTGTGACTTGGCGACAAATTGCGACGAATTGGCGACAAAATATGGGAGAAAACAGATCTTCGCTAGGTGCCCTAGTTTTAGGGATATAAATGTGGCCCTGCTGGGGAGACTCTCTCCAGATCGGCCACCTATAAACCCTTATATCTTTTGAACCAGTGACCGACAAATTCTGATATTTGGCGACTGATTCCGACTAATTGGCGACAAAATATGGGAGAAAACCGATCTTTGCTAGGTGCCCTAGTTTTTGAGATATAAATGTGGCCCTGCTGGGGAGACTCTCTCCAGATCGGCCACCTATAAACCCTTATATCTTTTGAACCAGTGACCGACAAATTCTGATATTTGGCGACTAATTAGCGACAATTTTTTTGTGTTTTCAAAATTAAAATCCCTGATGGTGGCCCTGCCAGAGTCAGTGACACTAACTTGAGGACAAATTGCGACTAGTTGGCGACAAAATATGGGAGAAAACAGATCTTCGCTAGGTGCCCTAGTTTTTGAGCCATGTTGGGGAGACTCTCCAGATCGGCCACCTATAAACCCTTATATCTTTTGAACCAGTGACCGACAAATTCTGATATTTGGCGACAAATTTCGACTAATTAGCGACAAATTTTTTGTTTTCAAAATTAAAATCCCTGATGGTGGCCCTGCCAGTCAGTGACACAACCTTTTCGTTCCACGAAAAACGCAATTGTCACAACATCATAAACCCATACCTATCGTGATTTTTGCTGAAACCCTCTGCCCTTGTTTAAAATTGACGAGACTAAAGGCTGACTGCTAAGGTAGGTATTTGATTTCCACTGGCTTTTTCACATGAGATATTTGTTTATGCCACTGTCGTAAGTAAATTGGACATAAAAATTGCTAGTTTTCAGCTGAATTTGGACACTTGAATTAATTCTTCTTCCTCGTTTCCTCATGAGTTTATGACTGAGGGTCGTGATCACATGAGGTTGTTGCCTTCTCCAGCAACACTCTCCATGCTGGACGCTTTTCGGCCATGCGGGCAGATGCCTGGAAATTCCCTTTGTAGATTTCGTTCACGGCATCTGTCCATGGGGTTGGTGATCCCCCATGGCCACTTTTTCCTAGCTCCTTACCAGCCACAATAAGGATCAGGCTCCCCCCTTGCCATTTGTCCAAAGTACTGTAGTAGACGTTTCATGCAGATGGTCGATGGGCGAGATTTAACTTAAGTTTTTTCAGAATCATTGCGTTTTAGCGGCGCGCCGTCCAGGGAATGCCCATCATTTTGCGCCTGCACCACATTTTGCACTCATCAAATGATATAATTATGATTTAGAAAAGGAGACTTACCTTTTGAGACAGAACTTTAGTTCAGCGCAGTGGGATAACAACTACTAAGATGTTTTCTAAGAATGATAACAAATATACAAAAAGTATTGGAAAAAACCATCCAAATATTTAGTTTATTATCAGATATTTGGAAATGTAATAGCAAGTATATTACAATTATTTAATATCACACTGACTTATTGTGGAAGTACCCTAGTTATTACCAATTTAAAAAAGAAGAAAAAAACATGTCTTATCTCAGAAAATGTGATACAGAAATCTGTATGGCTGTTGAAGAACTTACAAGTATGGAAAACTTAATCTAACTCTTAAATCTAAATAATTATATTAAACTTTGTTATTCCTTCATTTCTCCCTCTTCATCTTCTTCCTCGGCTCCTCTTACATACAGTACATTGTTACACCTGATGAGGACTTCTCCGAGATTACCTGAAAAATAAAACAAAAAGCTGATGGTTGTGTTCAACACTAAAATATGCTATAACTCTATATGTCTGAAAGAACAGATTTGGGTGACATATGGACAACGGCAATGGTGGGTTGGGGCATTAAATACTTTTATCCGGGCAGTATCATTAGAATTAATTCTAGATGAGTGCATACAACATTTTATCTAGGCAAACAAAAGAAAACTAACTTATCGAGCAGTTCAACTGGATTGAGGGTCAGGAGTTTATAAAAGGAGCCTTCAGCCAGCAATTTAAGATCAACACAAGCTTTTACACAGAGATCATAATCACTGCTTCGTTATTTATTGTGGTAAGACTGGTAAGTTCAGTTTAGAGTATCACAGACAACCTAACGCTGCCAGATTTATGTTTCTCAATCTCAATACAACCTCTTTGTACCTACAGCATTGTTTGTTACCATCACAAATAAACTAACCTGTACATGAGCCATCGACGATTTCTTCGGTATTGGCTAGTTGTAAGTTCATATATCCGTCAGCAGACACAAGTAAACCTTTGTATTCATGGCCCCACTTTAGTTTAACTAGGACGGATTTGCCCGTTAGACTGTTGAGGAAGGGTTTAGGGTTTATTGGCATAGCCGTCGACATTTTGGTAGTATTTTCTGCAAAAGAAAATTTACATGTAGTCTTGCACTGAATTTGACAATATTAACTCAAAGAAAGTTTAATTTATGAAGAGTTTATACCTTTTTACTTGAAAAACTGAAAAATATAACCTAACCACGCCGATAAGCCGCCACAATATAGATATAGCATAAACTAATACCATAGACAAAGATAGACATTCAAGAAAATATTGTCACTCCATGAATGGGTTTTTGATGGGATTATCAGGGATTATAGATTTTCTGCCTTGCTAAGTTTGGCCATTTTAAGCAAATCTATTATTTAAGATATAGAAATACCTGAAAACACATTTTACATATAAAATCCATAACGAAGTTTTCTCGTCAGTTTCAGCAACTTCCGTATTTATTGAAGAATGTTTAACAAAACGCAAAACACGTCACCAACTACGAACGAAACGTCTTTACGCTTTACGTATTCCCCATAGACATATAAATCATATGGACTTGGCATACCTACAAGAAAAACGTGTATACCTACACTTTAGTGAGCGGATAAAATGGCGGCTAATAGGGCAGCCCTTATCGATATTTCTATATAATAACATCGATAAAAGATTGTGAGAATGTTTTTATAATGTTACGGTACAATAATATCTATGGGTAAAAATACCCCAAGTTTTCTAATATAATAATATGCCTTTCATTTGTTGTTGTTTGAGAAGTTTCGTCCTTTTTTCAAGGCTAAACCGTAGAACTTATTTTGATGTTTCCCATTGAGATAGGTTGACACTTGGTATATGCTGCTTTTATCGACCTAGTATTCTGTAACTGATTTCACTCCATTGTATAATTTAAGCAACAAGTTTATCTAGTTGCCGGCCCGTTATTGACAACCTTGTGGTGCGTCAAGTCTCAACTTTAATGGCACGACTTGTACTACCCGTGCGCGATAAATTGAGAGCGCGGTGACGTAACAGTGGCGTTTTTGTACCGCCACGGTACAATACGGGCGCCATCGGGGAAGTGCGGGGGGAGTCAGGTCTCACCTTAGTAGCGCGCATGGATTACTTACATCGAATAATTTTTTAATCGACCTTCTTGCTTGACTTGCTGTCCCCACGGTTTCTTTATACTGTTAGCTTTAGGGGGATGCGCCAAGGTAGCCAGCGAAATTCGATTTTCTTACGTTTTTTTGCCATTTGCAGATCAGTGTCAGGTTGTATCTTGATTAAAATATGATTTGCGACCGAAACAAATATGGCTTTGAATATGGCATGAACTTATAGATTTGTATTGATGATTTCTATGATTATAATCCAATAAATAAACATTTGATACGGTCGCAAATCATATTTAGTTCCACATACAACCTGATACTGACCTGCAAATTGCAAAAAACGTAAGAAAAATTGAATTTAGCGGGCTACCCTGACGCTTTCACCTTAAGTGGTTCCGTCAATGGCCCGCAGATAGTAATTTTGAAATTAAATATTATAATTTATATTTAAGTCGTTTATTTATCGCCTCATTTGACCTCGTTGTGGAGCTTTTAGTAGACTTTAAAATGATAAAATGAATCAACTGATATTGGTGGCACTTTGGGCTTTTTCTCTGAAGCACGAGCACTAAAGATCTACAATAAAGCTTATAGCGTTAATAAAATTGATACTTTAGAGCTATACCATAACAGCCACTAAATTTAAATTGAAGTAAGACATTCAAACGGCTAAAAAACAAATAAACGACATGATATTTATGTTATTATTATATTATTTTTGTCGTGTATCTTATTTAGATCAACATACAACATAACACAGAGCTGGAATTTCCAAAAACTTGAATTTGAATTTCACGGACAATCAGTGAAAAATAAATTTAGAAAATTGACGGAACCACCATAATAAATATTTTTGACGCTAAGTTTCTAACATGCCAATGATTGTGGGTTTTAATTAAAAGTCAACAATAATTATAATAAAGTTATATTGAACAAATCACTCTCATTTCTGAAAAATACAATTTTGTTCAGGTAATTTCTATGTGATATTGTTTCAGTAGATTTCTCCCCATAATATTTGTATCTTAAATTCACGTATACCTCTATTACACTTTTAATCAATAAATATTTATGATTTGTGTCATGTTTTGCACCACATCCAGATATTGATTGTGAGTATGTCTGATTTTGATCATTCTCAATTAAAATGTCAGACATATTTGTTTGAATTGCAGGCTGTAAACAAACAATAAATGATTAGTATTTTGATGTTTCTTTCTTGATTTTATTCATAGAATCTTGAATTATTCTTGACCATGCGCGAACATATTCTTTACATCACTCTTTGTGTCCATTAGACAATTGCAATTGAGGAGATCACCATCATTTATCAGCCACTACAGAATCATGTTGGACTAATTTATAACATGCAATATTACTTACCAATAAGGTTCGTGAAGGTTAAGCATCGTCACGCAATGTTACTTTATTGAGTGTTCGGTTGACGATTCTTCAAAGTGACGAGAACAAATAAGTATTGTTTTTGTTGTCATTTTTAAATTTTCCACACCGATTGTTTCCAGCCAAATTTTCTGTTTTCTTTTATTAGCAGGGAGCCTTAAAAGTAAAACATAAAACCAATAAAGGACCATAAAATTGCATTATCGATAAATATAAAAATGTCTGAATGCACTACTCTATCCCTTCAATAACAAGAAAATGATTTCATGTAGTAAAACTGTTGAAAATAGAGGCAAAAGGGAAAATATGAATGCATTACCTTTCAAGGTCTTCAATAAATGCAGAATCCTTTGTTTATCATCTAAATCTAAAAATATTTCAGCTGAAATAATGTACGTACTGGTGAAAAGTTATGTTCGGGTGATTTCTGATTCTTTTGATGCCACATCCAATTATATTGCAATTTGGCATCTTGCTATTGATGATATCCGATAAATAGGACCGAGTTCAAACGCAATAACACAGCAAATAACTCCAAAATTCACAAATTTTAACCACAGATATAGAGCATTTGACAGTTGACGTACCCAACATAAGTATCAAACAGCGAGCTGATAAAATGGCGACCCGGCCGCAAGTAGGTATTTCAATGACATAGAAATGTAGAGTTGCCATTATAGTAACTGTCAAAAACACTATTATCCTTTTTCACTTACGCAAAATTATGAAAGTTAAAAAGAGATAGCAGTATTTTTATGATTTTGGTGTCGATATGCCTCGTATTTGTATAACTGTTTTTTCTATAGTCAAACATTTCAAGTCCATATAATTTATATGTCTATGGTATTCCCTTCCATCAATGTCATTTTCTCGCAAACGTCAAGTTTTCGTTGTGAGTTGTCGTGTAGTTACTGTTTGCCTGTTTGCGAAATTGCGACCCATAGCGACCGCAGTTTTCAAAACCGCTAATTATTTCAGTTTTTATTTTATAAATCGTGTAGTACAATAAAGACAATTATCATTAATGAGAAAAGGTGATCCCGACATCCTTGTACTATGTCGACTTTCTCGGGTTTTAGTGAAGAGGAACTGAAACGAATAAAATCCGGTGAAACGGGCTCAAACAGCGGTAAATTGTACATACATCCTATTCCTATCCGTAACTAATTTTAGCAAATAATCTAGACCGCAGGTATAAACCATGCCTACGAATGCAAAATTACTCATAGAGGCTATAACACAAAAAGCTTGAACTACCGAACTGTTAATTATTGTTTACTCTAAAAATATTGAGAACACGTATACAAATAGATTCACAAAGAAGCACTAAGAGCCATGGAATAACCCAAATAATTACTCAATATCCACTCAACCACTTTGATAACTGTTAAAACAAATGTTGTGATAACAAAACCCAGATAATAGTGTGTATTGTCTGTTGTACTGTATTTGTATTCTAATTACGATGATCTCAAATTATGATGCAATTAAAATATCTCGGAAGTTTAGAATCAAACTAAGAAAATTATTGAAGTAGATGGAGATTTTTTTTTTAAGAATACAGAAAGCTAAAAATTTGTCTACCACTAGTATTTATTCTCTATATTACAATTAAATGTGAATGTGAATCAAGCATCCTAAAGGTAATCATCTAATTATCAAGGTTATTTGCTGATTGTATATATGCATTATAATTATTCAGTAGTTGTTATTACATGAAATGGTAGAATAATAATTAAACCATGTTTTAAGAAAAAGGTATTAAACTATAAAAGCTGGCAAGCGGGACCCATTTCAATATAATATATATGTAATAGCTCCCGCCCGATTTCAAATGTACTTGTGTTTTGCTCTTCAGTTTTTTACCACACTTAGCTTTTTTAAATTAGATTTGTTGTCCAGCTTTTTAGTGTAACATTATGAGAGATTTTTTAACATTTGACATTTCTGAGAAGGTAGTTTACCTAGCCTTACAGAAAAAAAAAACAATATGCAGTATAGTACCCATTAGCAATCAACATTGGAAATTAGGGAGACACTGTACTATGTTGTTAAGTTGCAGAATAAAATCATCATCACTCTGACTGGTTTTTTTAAAAGCTAGTTGATCTCAGTTCTTAAAAATACCATACCAGTCTGGAGTGTAGTAACGAGCAATTAAAATGATGGAGGCGCCGTATCTTTAAATCTATTTGTTGAAATCATTGATATTTGATATATCTAAACTAATATTATAAAGAGGAAAGATTTGATTGTTTGTTTGTTTGCATTGAATAGGCTCCAAAACTACTAGTCCGATTTGAAAAATTCTTTCAGTGTTAGATAGCCCATTTATCGAGGAAGGCTATAGGTTATATATCATCACGCTACGACCAAAAGGAGTGGAGCAGCAATGAAAAATTTTGCGAAAACGGGGAAAATGTGACATAAACGAAGTTGCGCCGGACAGATGCACAATTCCTTGCAAACGTCACATCAGAAGTGTTGTCAATATATCAAACTAAAAACCATTAAATCACTAGTTTTAACTGTCTATTTCATGGCTGAAAAATGGCTATCAGCCATTATTTTTCGAGGATTGAGTTAAAAACCTGGCATAATGTGCGTTACTCACGATAAGAAACAACTTTATGTGGAAAATACGAGCTGTGGATGTGGAGTCTAGTGGCCTGGTGGCACCAGCCCTTTATACAATACAAATGTGGTTGGTGTAAGTACGAGTTTGTAAGCAGTGAAAAGTGCCCACAATTCGAAATTGTGTTTAGTTTTTTTGCTGATGTTTCTGGAGCGACTGCATATCTTAGGTATTCTCCATCGGACAAGCATCGTAATAGCGAAAAAAGTATCAGCTGCCCCATACAAAATTTCATTACCTATTCGACCCAAATGTATGGGGCAGCTGATATTTTTTTCGATATTACGATGTTTGTCTGATGGAGAATACCTAAGATATGCAGTCGCTCCAGAAACATCAGCAAAAAAGCTAAACACAATTTCGAATTGTGGTTGATGTTATATACCCTTTCTGTTACACCCTGTATATCAATGGTTGAAAAGTTTTTTTCTTATCTGCATTTTGTCTTCGGTCTGTGAGGCCAGGCAGCATTTTCTGAGAAAACTATAATCTCAGCTGCACAGAAAATTATTGTTGGCCCTGCAGTGTCTTAACCAGTAATACTACAAATTATGGAGGCACTGTTTTTTTTTCTTGATATGTTTAGGGGTAGGCAGGGTGTAAAGTTCCTCAATACTCCATTGAAAAGTGAGAATACTCTGACCAGACAGGTGTTATGTCTGGTGGGCAACTACCCAACAGTTGTTGTCGGGTTTCTCTATATAGTCTTAAGTCAATGTAAACTTTGCTTGCGAGATGTAGGAAATTGATGTTAGTTCTCCGTCGTGTCATAGATGGCTCTGTAGTACTTTTTGTAGTTAGTTGCTTTTTGTAGGTTGCTACAATATAATATTTTAAGTTAGTACCTTTATTGAAAAATAAGATATCAATTTTGAATAAAAATCAGCATTTTGTGAAGTAGCACATGTCTACTGATAACATGCATAAACTTTTTTTTGTCGGACATTTATTTATAACTCTTATAACACCTTATTTATTGTATTTCATGTCTTACTCAGATGATTTGGTGTAAGTCTTACTTGAACATTAATTATTAAATAATTCAAAGCAGTAACCTCATATCCACAACTAAATAATATTTATTTATTTATAAAAATGTTTGTTTCTTATGTTACAGCCCTTCAAATAAATGCAACCAATGTGAAGAAAGTCGAAAAACTTGGCCTCAGACTGAAGAGACCCACCTCCCAATACAAATCACCAATATTACAGAAACTCAATTCAGATGATGCCATAGACAACATTGAATTCGACAAATGTAAACTAAGTTTAAGATCGCCTACAACGCCAAGCCGAGACATAACTGTTGAAAATAACAAAGAAAATGTTGATAAAAACGACAATATAAACACAGAAGTTAGTAAAGAAAACAGTATAGAAACAAATAATAAAACGAACGAAATGGATACAGAAAATACGTACAAAAGTTTTAAAGAAACTGATTCGCCAATACTTGATAGGCAGAATATTATAAAAGAAGCACCAGACATAGTAAGGGGTGTCGATAATTATTCAGAAGATGAACTGGAGAATCATAAGGCGAAGCTACAAGACTTGCAGCTGAGGCAGAAACTGATAGAAGAACAGAATAAGAGAAGGAAGGAGATGCTAGCGAAAGCTCTGGCTGACAGGTATAATATCATTCAATCAATAAATGTATTCAGCCTATCTCAGTACACTGCTGACTGTAGCTCCTCTCGGATCACCTCCGGGTGGTTTTAGTGAGGTAGAATTTCCACAATTTTTTTTATATAAAAATACCATTTCATACATTTATGATTTCAATTTTCTTCTTCAATCTCGAAAATGGTTCAAGATATAAAAAATGTTTTAACAAAAGTTGTGGATAATTTAATCCTCTACAATATTTATGAAAACATAAATAGCATAAAACCCATAGAAAATGAGATATTTGCAATAAATGTGTAAAAATAGTTTTTTTGACCTTTGACCTTGGAATATCTGTAGACGCGGACACCCTACGGTAAGTAGGTTTTGAGACAAGTTTCAGGGTGCCAAAATAAAGGTTTATACGACTTTATAGCAGACTATCTCTCATTCCGAGATTCTTGCCCTAATTTGACTAATTTTCCTGGACTATGGTTCCAAATTCAAACACTGATTGAAAGGTTTACGCCTGTACCATAGTTAGAACTCGATTTGTAATGAAACGGAGTAAGCGGACTGGCACAAAACATACAATTTGCGGTTGCTTAAGAAGTGTGCCAGTACATTCATTTCTGGCCTCCCATTGATGTATTGCATTGTCTTTTTACCCATAAAAATATGATGTTGGGAATAAAATAACAATGAATTGAATAATGAAGTGGTAGGTAATGGCATGGCATAAACTAGGTCAACAGTTGTTTAATCACATGTTTCCATTTAATTGCCACGCACGGAAATGTCGATTATTTTGCATCGGCAGCATTTTGACATGCATTTAGCTGGCAAATTATATTTTGATATGGTATTAAGCCATACCTAATGCAACTTAACCAAAAAAAAAATCTCCACATAATTGTCAGATTATGGGTCAGTACTACAAGGACATCAAGATGAAGCGTCTGTAAAATAATCTGACGCGCTCGAGTATTTCAATGTCACGATTTTTTTGCATTTTTAAAAAATGACCACGTCTTTTAGTTGCGTCCAAATCGTCAGTCTTTTTGAATAGGAGCTTCTTGTGGTTCACTTAAAATCCCTTCTAAACATCTGGCTCGAAAAAACAATTTATTTCCTATTTTCTACCCCTTCTTACTAAACCGGCAGATTTATATTTTTCCGTTATCCTCTTGGCCTCCTCTACTATTAGGTGATCCGTCCTTTCATACAGGCAAAGCTACGCTCGTGTCGGTTAGATACAATATTATGGAGGCTGAGCTTCTCAGATCGAGATAGAACGATATCGCCATGACCTTTACCTATATTTTCATGCGCTGGAATGCAACAAAGATGTGATAAATCCACGCAAAATCTTTATTCCATAGAATAAATTAACCATTTCAGGCATCTATATCTCACGTTATCAATGCCCACTATCTATACAAGTGGCTTTATCTGCTCCAGTCGGCTGATTCAGTTTTCTGTAGTCCGTTCAAATGTCCTGTAGTGATATTTATTTGTGGTTTACAAATAAATTTATTTTTAAAAATGGTTAATATGAGTAAGTTTTATAATCTCGTCACTAAAACTATATGGTTAGTGGTTTGTGTTTCATTTTAAGTGATGTTTGAGTTAAGAATTGTTTCATAGATAGGTAACTTTGTGTGTAAAAGTCAGCGAGTTTGTCACAGCATCAGCGTCTTCATCTGAGGTCGTCCAGATATTTCTAAGTCATCAAACGTTTTCTGGCAAAACACTGTTTCAAAAAAGATTAACCTACTTTTCAACAGATCATTTCTTGGTAACCCAGTGGGAATATCGAAAAGTTCTGTTTCCAAAACGAAGTTGCAAACCAGCATCATCCAAGGCCTTCTTCAACTTCATGCAGCTAGCAAGACATAAACCTCCTTCTTTTTTTTATACGCCATTTGTTCCCGTTTTTGCACCAATCTAAAAATCAAATTCCCAGCTTCCTTTTCATTTGTTTTGTTACCCTGCATTGAATCCCACTGCTGGGTGAAGGCCTCTCCTTTTTCTTTTTCCTCCTAACTTCTCTGCCTTATGCGATATCTGGCTGAGTTGGCCACACAAAAATGATCAGATCATTACAGTACCTTCCAGGCCCGAAGCCTCCCTATAAGCCGATTCCCACCGGCTTCCCTTGAGAAGTTTGGAATACAACCAACAACCAACCAACGTTTGAAAATAGGACAATCAGTACTTTTAAAAATCACAAAACTAAACTACACAAACGCCTACACATATTATGGATATGGATATTCAATGAATAATTTGCTCTTCAACAACAAATTGCTATAAAATAACCCGCAGGCGCTATCGGCTTGTTCGCAGTATGAATTTCTATGCAAAATGAACGTCATGACTTCACTAGACAAACCGCCATAATATAGCTCTAGTAAGCCGCAAAAAATCGAGTTATTTGATAGAGAAAGTAATAGCAAATGCGTGCGCGTGAGCGAGATGGAAGGAGAAATATCGTAATCGCTCGTAGAATTTCGTGCCGAATCGGATATCGTTCATTCCTTGATGACAGATAATTTGACGTTATTGCATTTTAACCATTTGCATGACTTATTGTTGTTGGATTAATATTGGAAATTATTAGTTAGTTTGACCTATTAGAATTTATTTCTTGGTATAAAATAGTGATTAGTATTATAGTTAGACTTTGTTTTTGTTATTTGTGTTGTGTGACTTGTGTGTAGTGAAAGCAGTTACATACGTACGTAGAAATTAGGTATTTGCGGTAAGTAGATAGTTTATTAAGTTGTAATAACATACTAATTTAGGGTTGTAGATTTGCAAAGTAAGTAGTAGGATGGCCGCATTAATAGCTTTAGATTGTTGCTTGACAGATTATTTGCTTTGTGAGGAAACATGCTTTTCAAGGTTAAGTTTTGAAAATAAAAAACATGTAGTTCAATTAGGCCGTGCTCGCCCTGATATGACAATAAATTATAAAAGACGCGATGGTTTTTTCAAACATTTTAATATTTCCCTTTACGATAAATATCAATGGTTAACTGGCAGTTGTAAATTAAATAAAATGTACTGTTTCCCATGTTTATTGTTTTCCGATGGAGCGAGTTTATGGAATAAAGGGGGTTATACTGATATTAATAATCTAACGAATTCATCTAGGAAACATAGTCAGACCGAAAAGCATATACGTAGTTGTTTAGCATTACATGAGTTTGGGACTAGTAGGATAGAATCATTTTTCGATAATTCGCATGACGCCCATAACAGGAAAGTTAATCGCAATAGAGATTTAATGAAACGATTTATTGACACTGTTATTTTGTTAGGTAAACAAGAACTAGCTTTTCGCGGCCATGATGAAGGACCTAATTCAATTAACCGCGGTAACTACATCGAAACTTTGCTTTATCTGAGCAAGTATGATACAGTAATGGATTCGCATTTAGAGTTATGTTCTTCGGTTCAGAACCCCGCGTTTTCTGGTCTCTCTAGTGACATCCAAAATGATTTAATAAATAGTATTGCATCCGTTTTACGCGACCAGATTAGACTTGAGATAAATAAAGCTCAATTTCTGTCTGTAATGATTGACGAAACTCCCGATGTCAGTCATAGGGAGCAATTAACTGTAATTTTTAGGTATTTATCTGAAACTGGAATAGAAGAACGATTCCTAGGTTTTTACGATGTTAGCGGAAGTCGAACTGCTGAAGTTCTATCTAATCAGTTGTTGGAAATACTTGACCAGTATCATTGTAGGCATAAGTTAGTTGGTCAGTCTTACGATGGCGCGGCAGTTATGTCTGGCGAGCACGGTGGAGTGCAAGCGAAAATTCGCGATGCTTGCCCTATGGCAATGTTTGTTCCATGTTATGCTCATATATTAAATTTAGTACTGAGCCGTTCCCTTGAAAATATTCAGGAACTGAAAACCTTTTTTGGACACGTTAATAGTATTGTTCGGTTTTTCAACAAATCAACTAAACGGTCCAACCTATTGAAAGAAATAGCTGACCGCCGCATGCCCGGAGTTTCAGAAACCCGTTGGCATTATCACTCACGCATTATTAATGTAATTTTTAACTGTAGATTAGACATGGTTAATACTTTCAATTCAATATTAGATAACACGCAATCTTGGGATAGTGAATCTCTTTCCTTGGCAGAATGTTTCCTCAGTAAGTTAGAAAACATGCAGTTTTGCTTTTTGTTGCACGTATTGTCAGTTATTTTTCAAAAAACAGACGTTCTTTTTAATTTATTGCAATCAAAACAAATTGATATCGAAGTAGCAAACCGCGAAATAAATTCATTCAATAGTTGGCTTGCAAATGACTTTATAATTAATTTTGATTTTATTTATGACAGCGTCCAGGAATTCAATGAGCCGCCGCGACAGCCTAGACGGGTAAATCCAGAAGTAGACACTAAAACTATGTATCGGCGTCTTTTTATTGAAATAATAGACAATGTTAAGACGCAAATACAACACAGGTACCAATCTCTTTCTCAAATGAGATTTCTTAATTTACTCAATAAATCTAAGTATAGTTTTTACGCTGGATCATTTCCAGATGAAATATTATCTTCTTTATTATTGCAATTTCCGCAAATATTTGAGTTCACTGCTTTACAGAACGAGTTGAAAGTCTTATACACAACTCCATCTTTAAACAAATTAGATGTTTACGAGCTTTATCTAAAATTTCAAAATTCATTATTAGGTGACACTTTTCCACAAGTCACAACATTATGTAGGCTATATTTGACACTTCCTGTTACAGTAGCAACCGCGGAGAGGTCATTTTCGGCATTAAAACGAATTCATACGTACATGCGAAATTCACAAAAACAAGATAGATTATCGGATCTAGCCATTCTTTCTATAGAAAAACATTTGTTACAAAAAATTAAGAATCTTCCGGGCTTTTATGACAATGTCTTAGCGCACTTTGTAAAAAAGAATAGACGAATAGCGTTAGAGTATAAGTAGTATTATTAGTAGAATAAGTCAGTAGTATTGTAGGTAAGTAGTTTTGTTTACATCATACCGTCATCTCCATCATCTCACCACAAACGGCTTTTATCAAAGCCACTTTTATTATACTTGCAAGACACTGTTTCAATATATCAGTGCTTACACGTATAGTAAAAGTGGACTGAAGAAACATCTGCCTATACAAGACTGAAGCCAGGAAGCCCATCACAGATTTCGGTAAGGACTCGGGACTGCTTGCTCCGCGCCCTGCCTAGGTAAGCATTTTTTTTTGCTCCGGCTTCCCTCTCTCAATATTTCACCCTTCGCCACTGGTACCTTCGCCACAGTTCTTTGCATATAATCAAATGTTGGTTATTCAATGTTACAGGACCAAACAAACAACTGAAGAGGTGATGAGACTAGAGAAAATAAAGAAGGAGCTTCAAGTATTGGACAGTCAGTTCTCACAAGATGTTTCTGTATTGAGGCAGAAGATCGACCAGGTGTGCTTGAGCTATGCTGATGCTGAGTAAGTTAAAAGTTGCGTTTGAATGTAATATCGCTTTATCGGTGGTGTGACTCCAAGGTCAGATGGAACTGGGTTTTTTTAACAGGAAATATTTCATTTTAAAGTTGTTGACTTGCTGCTAGTCGAGTTCAAAGTTAAAGAACATTGATAATATCGACGTTTGTAATTTAAAATTTCGTAAAGGACGTTGTATTTAAATGTATCTTACGACATTCAAATTTCCAACAGGCTATAAGTTTTTCGTGCACTTAACTAACAATTTACAAGCTTGAATTTTAAAATTTACTTGCTCCACTTTATTTAATTAGTTGTGAAAACCATACGATATGTGCGGTTTGCACTATTTATTCTTCGATTAACACTTACGTTTGAAAATTCAAAGTCACGCATTACTTTAACCTGCATTTGTAACAGAAGAAAATCATTTCCTTAAAATGTTGTTGAACCTGTAGAATGACCTACATTCGTGTCTTTATGAGAATAGCTTACCTATACTGAGGCGAAAATGTGATCCTTGCAGTTACCGTTGGGTTCAAAATACGCCCGAGTCATCATCATCTCTATTAGGCTAATAGCAAATCTGACGGAAGATCCGCTGCTCATCGTCGGTCGCGTAAGGCCAGAACAGATATAGATCGTAAAACATCCATTCTCTCACAAATAACTGATGATGCGTTGTACGCACGACGCCACGACGACCATTCAAGATACGCAATACCAGTATACACTGATCTCTCTCTGTACGGGAAGCTCTTACAAAGCGAGGATAGGTTATACTGGATATGTCGCCCGATCGTACTTACGACGGTACGCCAGACGCATCTTCCTTCAGATGTGCGATCAGCATTAACTGGAGCATTGCCCTTCGCTTCGGGATGCCAAAGGCATTGATTTAATTGAACAAAATACTAATACAAACGCAATTTCTTATTCCAGAAAACACTACCTAAAAGTTGAAAAGGAGTTCCTACAAGCGAAAATCCATTTACAAAAAGAGAAAGAGAAAAAAGAGTTACTAACAGAACATTTGTGTGCCTTAATCACTCACAACGAGACAAGAAAGGCTCAGAAGTTAGAAACTTTAATGTTAGAACTGGCTACGGATAAAAAACAAGAAGTGAGAGTAGAAATGAATGATGTGAAAACAGTTGAAGACGAAAAACAAGTGATTGTTGATGGTGTAGATGAGAGAACTGGTAAGATTGTTGAAATGACACCTGAAAGTTAATTTACTTTAACTTAGTAGATTTTTTCTTGTGTTGCCAGGATTGTAAACAAACCATAGACCCTGTTTCCGTAAGTTTAAAGTCTTGCGTTAACAAAGCATAGACTAGGCGCTGTTTCTTCTGTAAGTTTAAAGTCTTGTGTTGCCGGGACTGTAAACAAAGCATAGACTAGCCGCGGTTCCTTCTGTAAGTTTAAAGTCTTGTGTTGATGGGAATATAAACAAAGCATAGACTAGACGCGGTTTCTCCTGTTTAAACTCTTGTGTTGCCGGGAATGTAAACAAAGCATAGTCTAGATGCTGTTTCTTCTGTAAGTTGAAAGTCTTGTGTTGCTGGTAATGTAAACAAACAAAAGACTAGGCACTGTTTCCTCGGTGAGTTTAAAGTCTTGTGTCAACAAAGCATAGACTAGACGCTGGGTCTTCGGTAAGTTTAAAGTTTCGTGTTGCCGGGAATGTAAACAAAGCATAGACTAGACGATGTTTCTTCTGTAAGTTTAAAATCTTGTGTTGCCGGGAATGTAAACAAAGCATAGGCTAGACGCGGTTTCTACTGTAAGTTTAAAGTCTTGTGAAAAACGGCGCCACTTTGATTATGGTTTTTGTGAGTGTGTATTCTAAATCAATCTTGGTACAAAAATTTAAACCTCCATTGTGAATTTTCGGAACTGTTAATGCATGGAGTTTAATCAGATCTGTGTATTGGTACTTAAGAGTACTCAGAGCGTTTTGAGAGGTAGGTACTCATCATGCAAAAAAATATTAAAATATGTGTCAGTGTCACTTGTGAGTTCTTTCGCCATTATCTTAACAGATAAATAACATGAAAATTGATTGATGTGTAATCAAATGTGTACACTTCTGGCGATTACTAAAAATTGTGTATAGTTTTGAATACTGGTGCATTTAAATATTAAAATATAATATACAAATATCCTCATAGACTGTATTGCTGTCTTTAAAATGTTATTCTAGTTTTCTTGTCATAATAACTTTTAAAATATGAAATATAGTTAAAATTACTAACTTATTCTAATTTGTCAGTAGGAGTAAATAACACACTGACTAAAAAGATAATTTAGTTTTTTTACTAGTTGTAGCTTTTTGGCAACGAATTTTTATGTAGGCAACTGAATATGAAACTATTATCTGAATTAAGATTGTATGTGCCTTATGTTTATGTACCTTTTATGTGTTTGGGCTGTATTTTGGTGGTTTAAAATGACGATAAATTGGAAAAAAACGGATTTTAATTCATAATGTGTGATTTTAGCCAACTAGACTTGTACAAGACTCTGTGGTTCAATATAAAGGATAAGCATACATTATATCGTTCCCACTGCTGGGATAAAAGCCTCCCGTCGTTGAGAGGGAGTCGGCCAAAATCCAATTTGTACCAAGTGAGATTACGACCTGGCCTAGAAAAACTAAAATACAGCTTAGACATAACTTAGTAATAATACTTAGTAATAATTATCTAAATTATTTAATAGTCGTGTAGGACATGACATAACCCTAAAAAAACTATGTATTAGGTATCATAAGGTTGAATATTTTCGGCCAATTGTACTAATGCCAAAAAAACAAAAGTAACTATTTTTTATATCTGACGTTTAGTATATTACATATTATTGTAAATTGTTACTTCAGATAGTTTAACGAGTTTATATTAAAACTATGATATTAATAAAACAAATTAGTACGCAATTACTATGTAGTTTATTTTTAAAATATACAATAGACTTAACCAAACTACTTTTAGTGTTTGTACTTTATGCATAATCAAATTCGAAGTATGATTAAAATACTCTTTGAATGCAATGTCTCTATTTGTGCACCAAATGCTATGCAGTTGAAAAAGGATTATTCCTTCGACCATGACTTCAAAATGTTCATTCTCAAACATATCACATTTTCTCAGGAATTCTCACACAACACAGAATGTAGCGAAATCATTTAGACTAATAAAATATATTTTCTCAAATCACGCATTCTTTAAAAATAGGCCTATGTACAATGACTATGACATCAACGTACAAATCTAGTATACTAACTCAAATTCCAATTCCTTTTAGTTCTTCTAAGAAAATACTGTTCGTTCCCTTTTTTATAGAAGAATGTTCACCGTCTCTTGGTGAAGAACATCCTTCTTCCTGTATGCTATCCCCAGTTCCAGTACGAATACTTCTTCCCGTTTTCTTTCAATATTTGTTTGATGTTAGTATCGGCGTTTTGTAACTCTTTGCGATTATCTCTCTCCATTTTGATAAGTTCAAGACCACGTTTTGCTGCGCAATGGTATCGTTGACTGAGCGACGCTTCAGATCCTTTGATTCGTGGGATGTGTCCGGTGTAGCCTGCTATCGGTGGAAACTCTGGCGATATCGTGTTCTCTGAAAAATTAAACAGTAAATCAAATGTGGACCTAAGATAGAGCCTTGTGGAAGTCATGATAGTTATGATAAAAGTAAAGTGAAAGCATGTTTGAATTTCATTATTTTAGGAAACTATTAAGTATGTTATTCGAATTATTCGCAATCACTAATCTTCTTTACATTTCTAACCTGTTAGTTTCCCAATTTCATCTCTTTTACTTAGCTTACAGTATCGGAAGCCTTTCTAAATTCAGTTAACACACCTTTATACTTGTTGATTTCTCTGAATCTGTTTAAGTCCCGTCGTATTTCATCTCTTGAGTGTATTGTTTCCATCTTGGGGGCGCTTCTTGATCGAATATAGCTTCTATTTAGGTCTGCTTTACGTCGAAGTTCCCGTTGTCTATCCGTGAAATTCGCCATGCAGTCGTCTGCAGTTCGTCCGTATGATTTTCCATAACTGCAAGATGGCATAAACATTCATTAGTGAAGGATGTTAAGGTTGATTTGTAGGTATCTTGTTCAGATCTTAGATTTTAATCTGCTTATCTTCTATGAGTGGTAATTTCATTATAATTTTTCGTATCAGATTTAATTTATACAGAATCTGATAAGATTAGAAATCAATTTAATTTCCCAGGTGTAATTTACCTGGTGATACTTTTTGATTGAAATCGACAAAATAGCTGTCTGGCGGTGTCTTTCTCATAGTGTCTAGCCTACTCTTCTACATTATAAAGTTACTTCTAATATATTTAACACAAGTTTGCTCGCTATACATATATCGTCAATTGCTGTTCCTAGAAGTCTCTTACTTGTTCTTGGGAGACAAGGCTAGCAATTCACCATTACGCTATAGAACGTGTTACGTAAGCGCATGGTATTATAAAATATTATTTTTCTTTCCTGACTATAACGCAAAGACAGCACAGTAAACAACAACCAATTATCATGTAAACGTTTACCTATCACGCTCTTTCTTTGAACTTGATACCGAATCCGATTCTTTATGTCGATCGTAAATCTTAAATCCAAAATAATCCTTGGCATTTGCGAAACGATTGATTTTGTGTCAGTTCTGTACGTCAAAGCACAGCTAAACATAAGTTGAGACAGCTCACAGCTGTTTTATTGGAGTCAGGCTGGTGGGCAGGTTGAGTCGATTATTATATCATCATTTCAGCCCAAAAGAAGTCCACTGCTGGATATAGGCCTCCCCCAAGTGTCGGTACATTGACATTTTAGGGGGTTTTGCCATAATCGCCACGCTTGGCAGGCGGGTTGGCGATCGCAGTACGGTTGTTAAAAACACAGAGAACGTTGCAGCCCATTCTCTGGCAAGTCCCTTAGTCGCCTCTTACGACACCCACGGGAAGATATGGGATGATGTTATTCTTTACGTCCGACACCATACAGAGCAATTTTATTTCTAGATTATTATATGGTAAGAAAGATTGTAAGTCTTTCTTTTAGACTAGACTACCATTTGATGACAAGTCGTAAGCATAAAAGAGAGTTGACTAGAACTATTTCCATTACCTTTTTCAGACTTTTGTATATTGCATAAATCCATAAAAACAGCTTTTTGTGTTATGATAAAATTGTGTTGCGACGCATATCTACTTGTAAATTCTTTGTGTTTGCGATCTTTGCAGTCTTTGTATTTTGGCGCACAATGCTTGATGTCAAACTAAACAGGGAAAGGGGAGCATAGGGGATGAAGCCCTGCAATCTGCAGTGTGTGTAACTCTCACCCAAGCATTCACCTGAATTGTAACAATCCCGACCGACCGAAGAGTTTTAAACCAGCCTCTAAATAATGGAATCATTCAGATCCAGCTTGTCTCTTTACTGCCCTTACCCAGCGACGCCCTAAGCCGAGACTCGTACCCCGCAGGGGGTGCCCTTAGCGTGTAATCGCCTATAAGTTTTATGCCCTTGTTGGAGGCCTTACATCAAGGCATCCACAGGATAGTCCAGTTAAGCAGAAGCCAGCATCATAGGCTGAACTGCGAGATGCCATACACAACACAAAAAATATTACTTGAGTTCTTTCTTAGTATCGATGGTACGTCTTATTAAATTATTTGGACTCAGTATCGATTTGAGTACGACGGCTTACCTAAAGTTCATCCCAGGAACGTATCCCGTGTAACCGGTCATGTGTGCGGTGGGCTTGTTCCGGATGCCGTCGTACACGTCACGCTGGGGCGCTTCGAACTTCGGCAAGTTGTTCAGCTCGTAGTTGTCCCTGGGACGGTATTCTAGTGGTTTGCTGGAAATGCACAATGGGTCAATTTAATCTAGTGTTGGTGGTAACATCTGCCTTAATTTAGCCCAAACCTCGTTCATCATCTGCCTAGCCTTTTTCCAACTATGTTGGGGTTGGCTTCCAGTCTAACCGGATGCAGTTGAATACCAGTATTTTATTACCTTGAGCGACTGCCTATCTGACCTCCTCATTCAAGTCCTTGGTTCAGGTGGTTGTCCAACTTTCGGGCTACAAAAAATGGAGGAGATTCGGTATGAAGTGGATGGTCGTAATTTCATTCAGGTTTTTTGTGTAAGTATTGTCATGGCTGGCAAACTGACAATCATAATCATCAGCCTATAATGTTCCCACTGTTGGGACACAGGCCTCTTCTTAAAGAGACGGAGTGGGCTTTTAATCCACCACGCGAGCACAGTGCGGGTTGGTAGATGTCTCGTCTTCGTATTTTTAGTTCTAGGACATGCCGGTCATCTCGCGATGTTTTCCTTCACCGTTTTGAGAGCAGCGGTGATAAAAAAATTACACAAAGTAATGCGCCTGCCTGGGTTCGAACCTATAACTTACTGCTCGTAAGTCGGGGCTATCACCTCTGGGCCACTGCTACTCTCGAGTGACAAGTGACAACCAATTTTAGGTAATAGCAAAATACTTAGAATGATATAATTATCGTCTTCCTGGGTAGGTACCCAAGTAACGTGGGATAAGGGTTTATCCCACGTTACTTGGGGTTGACGCAACAAGTTCTCTTCTTCCATTCTATCCAACATTTATAAGTGTAGAGTACAAATTTGAATTAGTTATGTTAACTTATCTATCCGTATTCTGCAGCTAATCCCGCAATCATCTTCAAAATATGACAACTTCAGTACGTCACGTCAAAAAATACGGGGTCGGAGGGATACCGACATAGAAACAGGTTACAACGTATTCTATGTGGGAGGTTCAGTCAGAATCATCATCTGCCTAGCCTTTTCCCAAACAATCTTGGGGTCGGCTTCCAGTCTAACCAGATGCAGCTGAGTACCAGTATTTTACATGGAGCGACTGCCTATCTGACCTCCACAACCCAGTAACTGGGTAATACGATACCCCTTGGTAAGACTGGATGTCAGACTTTTGGCTTCTGACTTTCGTAAGGACTGTCAAAGATCTACAAATGACAGCCGGGACCAACGGCTTAACGTGCTTTCTGAAGCACGGAGGAAACTCGGTATGTAATAATGGTCACACATCGACGGACCAACCTCGGCAAGCACGGCTTAACCTTAAATATCTACCCGTGCGGCTGTTATTATTTAGCCACGAGCTCCTCAGTCAGAATGATGAACGGAATACGTGGTTACCGTTTTAGCGTCGGTGTCCCTCCCTCCACTTTGTATAAAAAAAAATCCGATTAGCGACAATCTCGTTTCAAGTACCTCCATATTATAAGCAATACAAGTGGGTTGAATATACCTGGTTCAAAGGTCAGGTTTATTTTTACTCGTCGTTTCAAGGGATTCCGAAGGAAGGGGGCAGTGAAGCCTTTTACGTCAAGCTTTTTAAATAAGCACCTAATCGAAATACAATCTGGGGATTTTCCATGACTGCTTTAAATGATTTAGAAAAAATCAAGAAAAAATAATTCTTCCAAGAAAAAATATGCATTTACTGTGATAGATTACTGGAAATTTCAGGTGCTTTGGGAATAAGGACTTTGAAATCTTGGATCAGAATCTCTTATTCTTCGAATACATAAGGTCATCATTCCTATATTCGCTTAAAGGATGGACAGAAATTATGTTTAAGTCTTATGTAAAGGGCGAGCCTACAGTGCCGTAAAGCCTTTTAGGCGCCCGGTGCGAGCTGCTATTACCGCGCCCACGCGCCCCTTGTGAGTGGCCCTGGTCTGGTCGTTTCTGCGCCTCTCAATGGTCTGCGCCCTGTGCCTGGGCACTGCTAGCACCGCCAGTTACGGCACTGCGAGCCAATTTCAAGATTTTCTTTTTTAATATACTTATTTACTTACGTAATAGCTTTCGGACAATCTATAGAAGCATACTACATGCCCTAACTCAAATCATGGACTATCCGCCAAACTGTCTCACTGTTGGGCAAGAGCCTCCCCATATCCTTTCAGATACACTTTCAGATTTATAATATAATATTAGTATAGGACCAATAAAACCTCATTAACCATATAGTTCGGTACGGGCCCCCGAAGGGGCTCGACGAACAAACCTCCGCTGGGTTGGTATCGGCCCCGAAAGGGGCTAGCAATTAAGTCATTCGTCATCCTCATAATTTATGCAAATATTTAATTTTCTGAGTATCAAATGCTATGAGTGTGCGTTAATTAAGATAGTTGAATAAAAACTTCATATATCAACGCCATTAAAATTTCTGTAAAAAACGCGCAAGTATCTTAATTTACCCTTAAAAAATTCAAGTGCATAAATATGGTCATCGCCATTTTGACGGCTGTGCTGGTCGAGGCTAAAAATCATAAAAATTGTGGTTTTCGAACATTCGAGCTCCACTATATGGACAATAATCAACTCGTCATTTAATTATGCGGCTAATTCATCCATTGTTCAATTTAAATAAGCAGTGGTAATGATGATTTTGAAATCTAAAGTCGAAGTTTCGCGCCAGTCGTGCGTGTTTACATTTCCTGTCTGCCTGTTCTGTCCCACTGCGGGTAAAGGCCATGTCTTTCCAATTTAGTTTATCTTTTGCCTTCACCGTCCAATACTTTTAATCGACAATTTTTTTTTACACCTACTTAGATGGGCTAGGTTTAGGGATAGCTACCCCAAAAATGAACAAGAAACCATTTTAAACAAAACTATCCAAAGAATACGGTAAGACTCTCAAGTAAGAGTCTTACTCGTATATTTTGTAGACTCTTGATGGTTCTGGTTCATATCTATTGCTGTTAATGGCTTCATTCAAGTGACTCGGCCCTCGGCCTTTGAAGGATAACCTGAAAATGGCAGATTTAAAAAAAAAAACGTGTGCGTCTCTGGACGCTCGACAGAAAGCCTGCTGACGTATGCGGGAGAGAAAGGGAAGCCACACAGAGTGGTGCCGTAACGCATTACGTTACGAAGCGGTTTACCCTCCCATACGAAGTTATCACTTCAAAAACCTTTTTAGACTGAACAGTGAACCGCTTGGAAACAATAAACTAATGTTCCTTGAAACGGCTTATGAATTGCCGATTGTCAACCATCATCATCAACTGTTGGGGTCGGCTTCCAGTCTACCCAGATACAGCTGCATAAACGTATTTTAAACGGAGCGACCTGCGATTGCCTATCTGACCTCCTCAAACCAGTTAGTATCAGGTAGCACGATACCCCTTGGTAAGACTGGCTGCCATACTTTCGGGCCACTGACTAAGGTAAAAGTACGTATTCCCGTTAGTGTACTAGTTTCCGTTAACAAGTCAGTTTTTTTATTATTGCATTTTTCTACGAATGTATAAGAA
The DNA here is from genome assembly GCA_949152445.1 of Cerastis rubricosa. Classification (NCBI taxonomy): domain Eukaryota; kingdom Metazoa; phylum Arthropoda; class Insecta; order Lepidoptera; family Noctuidae; genus Cerastis; species Cerastis rubricosa. The sequence goes on along the minus strand of OX424542.1, from coordinate 5,088,676 downwards.
AAGTTTGCGAATGGCAATACCTTCTCGGTAATATTTTGTACAATTGTAATGACAACATTGTCCAAACAGTTTAATGGCGTCAAAACCATGCGTTGACAAAAGTTTGCTTTGTGAAAATATTATGGAAGTTCAAAGTTCTGTCAGTGAACTACGAAACCACCACGTCGCATTGATGAGCTAGCCATACTGAGACGGATCACGTTAAGGTAAGAGTGTTGATTTTCTAAAATATTTGAGTATATTATGTTGCGATATAACCTATAAATTGAGGTGAATCTAATTGAGAAATAAATTATTTTGCCGTTCACATCTATTGGTACCAACAAACCCTTCTTGACCTAGTACCCGTTAAAATCGTATTTTTTTACCGGATTTTGGTACATTGTGAACCCGGTAATACACGTTGTACCGAAACCCGTTATTGTGTACTTATTGCCTTTCAATAGGTCTCATTTTCCTTTAAAACTGTAGAATACGTTGCCGGATATTGGGACTTGCATTAAAAGTTGTATTAAAACCCGTCATCGTCCTTATTTCCTTGGTGTTAAGTTCTCTTTTCCTTCGAATCAACAGAATGCAGTTTCTATGTACCTTGTTTGTGTTGTAATCACCTTTTTTTTTTTTTTAGGATGGGAAATCATCAAACGACTTCTTCCGCTCTGGGCGGAGCGGAAGGGAGTGTCAGACTTGACTGACTAAAACCCATCCATGTTCCTTCTTAGCCCTTTGCGTTCCAGGGGCACGGTATCTCTTTCGAACAACCCGCAGCCCTGGCAGGCATCGGCCCTCTCGGACCCCTTCCGATATGCTGACATCTCCTTGAGCGCGTGGAACACGAACGCGCCGTCGGCACGGTCTGTCGTCATAAGACGGACGGACGGTGAGCTAGCCCATTACTCACCATCCACAGGCCCGCGCCTACGGTGGCCGGGGGCCACTGGTTGCCCCCCGACGCCCGGGGCGTCTCCCGCGGCGGCTGGGAAGTGAGGTTCTCTCCCTCTCACGTTCCGTCACCTCCTTCGCTAGCATGACTGCTTCGCAGAAGGAGGCGACGGCTTCCAATTCCCTCTCGCTCCGGACCATGGATTGAACCAGGGCCGGACGCGAGAGGTCGCCGCCGCCAATCGCCGCTACGAGGGCACGGCGGTGCTCAGCCCAAGCAGGGCAGAGCTCCACAGTGTGCTCCACCGTGTCCTCCGGCCGATCCTCGCAGTGGTAACACCCGGGCGTTTCCTCCCGCCCGATTCGGTGCAGGAACCTCCCGAAACAACCGTGTCCGGTGAGGACCTGCGTCAGGCGGAAGGTGAGGGCGAGGCGCCTCTCCAGCCACTCCTCAAAGAGGGGACTTATCGCCACTATTGTGGCGTGCCCTGCACGGGGTTGCGACAGTCGCTCTCTCCATGTCGCCATGAGATCGCGCCGGAGGTCTGTCCGCTGAGCGACAATTTGCCGCGGCAGCGCAGTTTCCCCCCGGCGTAGTGCCTCCGCGCACCATTCGTGCAGGCACGCGAGGACTATCGCCTCCAGATCCCATGGCGGCAATCCGGCCAAGAGGCTCGCCGCCTCGCCGGAGATCGTGCGGTACCCCCGGATCAGCCTTACGGCTACCACCTTCTGGGGCGCGTTCAGGTAATGGGCGGCTCGCCGCCTCAGAGAACGCGCCCACACCGGGGCCCCGTAAAGGGCCATGGACCGCACGACCCCGCGTAGAGCCTGCGGCAGGAGGCGTTTGGACCCCCCAGGTTGGGCAAGAGCCGCTTGAACGCAGCACCTGCCCGTTCCAGTTTGGGGGCCAAACGTCGGAAGTGCTCCACGAAGTTCCTCCGGCTGTCGAGAACAAGCCCTAGGTACTTCAGCGTCGACTCGACGCCGATGGGAACCCCTCCTACCGTCAGTATGGATCCCGACGGTGGCGCATTCCGAGGCCCATGAAAGCACATGGCCTGGGACTTGTGCAATGCCACCTCGAGACCCAGTTGCCGGATTCTCTCCACGACTATCGCAACCCCGCGTGTCATAAGTTCGGCCGCCGCCTCGTGCGACCTCCCTTGTGCCAGCACCAGCGTGTCGTCAGCGTAGCAAACTACGCTGACACCGCTAGGGAGGTCGGCGCGCAGCACCCAGTCGTAGCCGATGTTCCACAAGGGCGGCCCCAGAACCGATCCCTGCGGAACACCGCACGACACCTCTCGCCGGTTCCATTCTCCGGTGCGACCGGGGTAGATGACGGCACTATCCGTCAGGTAGTCCCCGACCACACGACGAAGGTAGGTCGGCACCCGGTGATACCGGAGTGCCTCCCTAATGCAGCTCCAGGGCATGGTGTTGAAAGCGTTGGCGATGTCAAGAGACACCGCCAAGACAACCCCACCCCTGGACACCGCATCCCCCGTCATGAGAGCCCTCACGCGCATGATGGCGTCCACCGTCGAGCGCCCTCTGCGGAAACCAAACTGGTTTCCCGCAAGATCCGGCCCCATCCCCACAAGGTGCCCGGCGAGGCGGTTGGCAATGACTCTTTCAAAGAGCTTGCCCACCTCGTCGAGCAACACAATGGGCCGGTATGCGGACGGAGAGTCCGCAGGGCGCCCCGGCTTCCGGATGAGGACCAGCTTCCCCGTCTTCCAACGAAGCGGGAACTGGCCTCTCTGTAATCACCTGGATACAATTGCCTCTTTAGTTTTTGATGTGTAACATCTTTACTTTCGCTTCTGGGAGTGATTGATTGATTGGTGAGTGGTGAGTGATTGGTCAAATTGAATTGTATTTGGACATAGACATGGATCTGGAGTCGAAGTCGAAGCCGATGTCATATGTTACACATCCTAAGAGACTACTGTAAGGCTCACTCGTTTTTTACCGTACGCCACGTTTCTTTTTCAGTTTTTATGTCCGGTTGTTAAAATATTTTAAAAGTATTTATATTTTCCTATTAATACGAATTCAGAAATTTACAAGACCAGTGTTATTTTTTTTTCAGATAGCTATGACTGATAGGCAGAAGGTCATATTAAACGCCATGGAGGCAGTCAAAAAAGGAGCCTCAATTTCAGCTGCCGCCAATAAAAATGTATTTTCTTTGGATAACCCTTCTTCACTTATTTTACGCAGAAATGCAAAAACAGTGTTTCTGTGAACTTTGACGTAAACCAATAGAGTTCAAATTCGCATTGAATTTTACCGGATTCAGGGACCATTTAACGTTTACTAGTACAAATCTACCGGGTACTGGTACAATTAGCCCTTTATTTTATATTTTTCTATCATTGTTAAAGAAAGTTTATACTAATTAAATAAAAGAATATCACAATAAAACTTGTATAAATTATCTCTCTAGTCATGTAATTATTTTTTTTGTAAGACTTCTAGTTTTAGTATCGCAAACCTGCAAAGTCAGTGAAGTTCAAAACTTCACGGTTTCTGGGCCGTTTACCTTAGCTGTAACATAACAATAACCCCATCATACGATACACAGTCTTGGAAGAATTAATATAATTAATCTTTGATGGATCATAATAATTATTTACTATGCCTTCCAAGATCCTGGGCATTCTTTAACCAACCTTCAGATATTACTCAATAAAATTCTTAGAATGTTATTTAGTAAAATTAAAATACTTATTTTAAATAAAAAGAATTGCGAGCGCGTTCTTTATTTAAATTTTGAAATCGAAAAAAAATCGGCGGGATTTAAGCCTAATCATTAAAATATTGACTTTTTTTTGGGATTACTGTCTTATGTCGTTCTTATTACTTAGTAATAAATCTCCTTCCCTTGAAGTCATCGTTCAATGTTCATTAATTAATTATAAGATGCTTTTGATCTAATAATTACTTAATGAAATTATTAAAAAAGATAGGAGTATAGAAGACCAATTTCAAAATTAAATAATTATTTAAAATTATACTTATGAGTTTTTATTCAGTCTCAACAACTAATTAATCGTAAATAAGAAACCTGGGTTTTCGGTCAGCACTAAGAAGTGTTATGTTACAACATAGTTTTCAGTAATATTTGTCTAGACTTTGATTGGGTTTTTATATGAAATTGTATGTGAATAATGGCAAAAATAAGAACGCAGATAGAATGTTACGGTTTTTATTTTGCCCTTTCGTATTCTTTTAGCAAACGATAAGCATGCCTATGTACATTATTTCCAGCGCATCTAAGGTACCTACTTTTTGGAAGGGTGTAGTAATATGTATTTTACACATATTTGGCAATAGACTGACCCCGATTTACCGACCTCAACACGATACTGAAGATATTAACCTCAAATTTATCGTATGTAACAGATCCCGTGACATATTTTTCACAATAAATTCAAACGCTGAAATTTAATGAAAATTTGCTGAAATTCATGACAGTTTGCATCACCCCGCCGATTCAGCTGATGTGTCATGTGTCAAAATCTTGTCGGGCATAGTGGTTAATATTCAGCGGCGCGTTAAGTCTAGTTAATTAGGTACTGATCACGTGGGCGTAATTAATAGGATAAGATGGGTACCAATTAAGATATTAAGGACTTCTAAAGCTTAAATTTGAACTCCCCCGTTCTTCTTGACAGTATCTATGTGAGCTAATTTACTTTCTAGAAGTTTGCTATGTAGAAGATTCTGCTGAAGACTCAGGTTCTCATGTTATCCAGTTTTTTAGACTTGCAATCTACAATTTTTTTTCCCAAAACCTCGACTCATGGTAGTGATAGGAACCGTAGGGTTTTATTCAATAAGAGTTCGATACATCTTACTCTGCGTACATTCTAGACAAAGGGTATCCATGCCATAGTTTATTTACACTACACCATACACACTCACATAAGGTTTTTTTTTCAAATTTAATCCTCTTGAGAATTTTCCCAAGAGGATTCCATTTAAAAAAGGATTATTAGAGTCGGTTAGGTTCGGAATGCGAAAACCCTGAAAGAAAAAGATTCTGTAGCGAAAAGTTCCATCTTAGCGGCTCGGCCTGGATGTTTCAGAGATATTTGCAAAATGTAAGAACCTAATATTTGTTTGGGTTCTTTGCATGTCAAAGTTGTCAACTTGTTCTTGTTTTTCGGTCAACCGATTTGTACGGTTAACATGAGATTTGAAAGCTAGTTTACCTATTACGTAACAAAGATTTCATGTTTTCGGTGTTTGTACATACGGGAGCAAGTAATTGTGTTGATATTTGTCACTCTTATCCGATATTACGTTATACTCTCGTATTCAGAGGAGCTCATGGCTAAATAATAACAACCGCACGGGTCGATCTTCAAATTAAACCACGCTTGCCAAGTTGGATGAGTGACCACTATACCGAGTTCCCTCCGTGCCTTGGAAAACATGCTAAGCGGTTGGTCCCGGCTGTCAATTGTAGATCTTTGGCAGTCGTTTCAAGTAGTTAGTGGACCGAAAGTCTGACAAAACATATCGTATAACCTATTACTAAGTGGATTGCGGAGGTCAGATAGACAGTCGCTCCATGTAAAATAGTAAATTGTCGCTTGATGCCTATGTAGTAATCCGTAGATACTTTACAATACAATCTTCCAAGCGTATACAATTCTAACTTACTTGAACAATCCCTTGGAGCGTATCTCTCGAAGTATTTGCCTCGTGTTGTCCCCGTAGCATTTTCCAAAGCGGAACTTCAGCATGGGACAGTGCCCAGTGTACCTGAAAAGAAACGCAGTCATGTGTAGAAAACATCTTTTGCAGTAAACATCTTTTAGAAAACCGTTAGTTCGTATAAGTGAGAGTCTATTTAGAGTTCTAGATACGTTAGGTCTTTAGCAACGAAGTAGGATGGAAGAACGTTTGACGTTACGTCTAGAACGTTGGAAACTATAGGCAGACAGGCTGAAAAAAAATCATCTGTTCCATGCATTTTGACCGTGGGTATAGCAGTTTTGTAGAGCAGTTGTTTTATTTTTTTATAACATGAAAAATTTCTGTGTGGGGTGGGGGAATGGCAGAATGATGTAGTGGAAACATGGTAACTGTTTTAGCGCTAAATCAGATGCTGATGGTGAAGATTGAAACCTAAACTCAGTAAAACATATTAACTACTCTTTCAGTGTAAGAGCAGCGGTGACCCACTGGTGGCAGCCCCGACTTACGAGCAGTAAGCCGTGAGTTCGCACCCAGGCAGGCCCATTACTTTATGTTATATATTTTATTAGTGCTGCCCTAAAAAACGGTGAAGAAAAACATCGTGAGGAAACCGGCATGTCCTAGAACTAAAAATTCGAAGACATGTGACATCTATACCCCAGTATACCCGTACATTATAGGACATACTACATGTTATTTTTTATGGTTTGCCATACTAAGACTTATTTATATTATTTTATTTGTGATATGTACCTAAGCACCACTTGACATATAGTTATTAACTTGGAGATACTATGTATTTGACATTCTTATATGATTATTGACATACTAGAACTTATTTATATCATTTTATTTGTGATATGACTTAAGCCCCACTTGACATATATTTATTTAATTGGAGATATTATGTATTTGAAATTCTAATTTGATTATTGTTAACTTTTAAGCGTTTTGGTCTATTACTGTTAGCTTGAAATGTATTACTGAATAAATAAATAAATAAATCTACCAACCCGCACTGGATCCGCGTGGTGGATTACAGCCCACCCCCTCTCATAGAGAGGAGGCCTGTGCCCCAGCAGTGCGAACATTATAGGCTGATGATGATCCCTCTTTCAGTAGCCCTTGGCCCCGAAATTTACTGTAGGTACGTAGTTACCTACTTGATTATTAGGTACTTAAATTAAGGATAGGAGGAGGATTATCGGATTTTTAGGATAGATGTTTTTTTATTGCTTATATAGATATCGATAAAATAATTAAATTAATTAACTGCCTTTTTGATCAAGTGGGCGTAAGCGTCACTGCTGAGCATGAGGTGCTAGGTTCGATTCCCGGGTAGCGCAAAATGCTATTGGGTTTTTCCATCAGGAATATTTATCAGTAGCAGCCACGAAGTCTGGATTTCTGCCCGGTTGATGGCAATAGGCTCGCCTCCTCTTACATGGGACTTAAAAATAACTGGTGAAATACGAGTACCTACTATTAAAGGTACATCTCTGCCTAATCCTTTGTGAATTATAGGAATGATGTTATGTTCATTTAATAAAATTACCTGACGAAACTTCAGAGACGTGATGGGGATCATGTGTCTGAAATTACGTCAGGTAATTTAGTTTAACCTTTTATATCTGCAATAAATATGGGTTAGTTCTAAGATTGTTTGAATTTGTTTAATGGGTTCATACTTATCAGGTCCTTCTTCCTCAATTAGTTGTATTATAATGAATTGAAAGCATGTTTCAGTTCTTATCAGTGTTTAATATAACGTTGCAATGATCAATTTTGCTGTGAATGTTGCTGTGTGACTCAGGGTTTTCAATTTAAACTCTCAGACAAGATATTCCTGATCAATATTCCAAAACGTATCTCTCTCCAATATGCTTAACATTAAAGGCTACCTCAGTAAAAAATCAATCAACAAAAAAAGAAATACAATTTATTTCTCATATCAAAAAGCATCAACTCCAAACTTGTAATTTTCCATTTTCCATTCCAATACCGGATGAAATTTGATCGAATCACGGACAATCTTCATACAAGAAGCAATAGCCCGACGACAGGTGTAGCACAAGGGGAAAGTCGCAATCGCATCGCGACCAGTAGCAAATGACGCCCATGGATAATGCGACTGGTTCGTCACAGGTCCTCTGCGACGGTGTCGGCCGACATTCGCTGTTAACTCGATGCATAGACTCGGGGCATTCTTGAACACCTGTATTTTATAAAAAGACATTGATTTATTGGAACGAAGTCAGAAAGAATTTACCACTGCGAGGATCGGCCGGAGGACACGGTGGAGCACACCGTGGAGCTCTGCCCCGCTTGGGCTGAGCACCGCCGTGTCCTCGTAGCGGCGATTGGCGGCGGCGACCTCTCGCGCCCGGCCCTGGTTCAATCCATGGTCCGGAGCGAGAGGGAATGGGAAGCCGTCGCCTCCTTCTGCGAAGCAGTCATGCTAGCAAAGGAGGTGGCGGAACGTGAGAGGGAGAGAACCTCACGTCCCAGCCGCCGCGGGAGACGCCCCGGGCGACGGGGGGCAACCAGTTGCCCCCGGCAGCCGTAGGCGCGGGCCTGTGGACGGTGAGTAATGGGCTAGCTCACCGTCCGTCCGTCTAATGACGACAGGCCGTGCCGACGGCGCGTTTGTGTTCAACGCGCGCCTCAAGGAGATGTCAGCAAATCGGTAGGGGTCCGAGAAGGGCCAATGCCTGCCAGGGCTGCGGGTTGTTCGAAAGAGATACCGTGCCCCTGGAACACAAAGGGCTAAGAAGGAACATGGATGGGTTTTAGTCAGTCAAGTCTGACACTCCCTTCCGCTCCGCCCAGAGCGGGGGAAGACATTTCCTAAAAAAAAAAAAAAAGGAAAGAATTAAGACCAAAAGTTGTAACGACACTATTTTTTTTCTTTCGATTAATTAGTGAAGGAATTGTAATATTTTTTTTTACTTATAATAAACTTAAAAAAAATCGAAAGAAAAGAGTGTGAGTGTGAGTGTTTGAAAGGAACTTCGTTCCATCCGGGTGTCCCTTGACACCTCTCAAGATTTTTTTCCAGCATTTATTGTCAACTAGCTGCTTCCCGCGACTTCATTCGCGTGAAATCTGATGTGTTTACAATCAGGGATAAATACAAACAAACCTTGAATCATTCCGTCCGTCTATTGATGAAAACCGCATCAAAATCCGTTGCGTAGTTTAAAAGATCTAAGCGTACAGACGGCGTGAAGCGACTGTGTTTTATACTAAGTATGTAGGTAAAGATGTGCAATATGTGCATATATGTGACTATGGAAGTGATGAATGTTCAAAGATGGAGAAGGAGAGGAAGATCAAATAAAATATGGATGAATTGTGTGAGGAATTTAAGAAGAAAATGGAGTAAACGGTAGCGTGTCGATTGGCAGGGGGGATTAGAATAAAATAACGTTTTACGCTGACTCCAAATAACATGGTAATGGACAGGAAGTTGATGATGATGATGATGATTGTCAATGTCCAATCTAGGTAAATCTGATTATAGCTTTCTGTGCTGCAAAGTACTGTGAGGGCCCTCGCCCACAAAGGTGTGCGGCCTGTGACAGCTTTAGTTCCAAAAAATGCGTAGGTAAGTAATAGCAATATTTTCGCGGTAGCCATATTTTTGGCAGCCATGTTGGCTGTTGTGTGTGAATTGCTGTCAAACTTGAAGTATTAAATAAATAATTAAATAAAGTCACCGATTTCCGAAAGTAAGTTATTTTAATGTTTTATTGGAAGACGTTTTTTTTTTGCAAAAACTGTTTTGGAACTAATCACCAACAAGTACTGTCTTATCTGTCTCCGACTAATAAGTATATGTCTGTGCGTGCGGCACCCGCCCTCCTCTCGATAGCAGGGATGCAGAAATGCGAACTCACGAGTCTCTCGGAATCACTATCATACCATATACCTACCTATTTGGGTGTTCATCCATACACGGGCCAACCTATAGGCAAGCATGGATTAACCTTAAGATCAACTTGCGGCCTCAGTCCTGATCGAAAAACTAAGTCCAATTAGTGACCAATGAGAAAAAAATAAAACAAAATACATTAGTGCTACTTACAAGTTCCATTGTACATCAAGCAGCCGATCTTCCCAACTCTGCCGTAGTACCCAGTCTCTATGGCATGTAACAAGCACATAAGGACCAGAATTTGTTGCATAGCGTCTACACTACTCATTGTCTTCAAAGAAAATGACACACTAACGCATATTATTGTTTTCTTAACCATCTTCCGCGTGTGAATGGTTGTTGATAGGCTTCGTGTACACAGCAGATATTTTTTTTTTGTAAACTTAGGTGAATAATCTCGAAAAACGCGTTACTGGTTACTGTAAGCCTAGTCATCTAATTGTTCACGACTTCCAGGTCTTTCGATCCATGTTTTATGTGGACCACTCGGTTTTTGGTTCGGTAAACTTCGTCCCGCCATCTAAGAGGTCTGCCGCGGCTCATAAAAACACGTTGTGGGACGGCGACAGAAACGGAAGCAAAGTCCAACAGAACAAACAAAACTTTCCTTGTATTCGAAACACAAAACGTTTTCGGAAAAACGTCCACGAAAATAATCCATAGGGGACCACTTTTGGGTCGTGGTCAAGACCCACTTTGAGGAATGCTGCTTTATGAGGAAATGTTGGTGATTGTTCACAGATCTAATGAACTATTAAAAATGCTATGTGTTCTTAGGGACGCGCCTAGGTTACCGCAAATACCTAAATGTATGGTTGGAGTAACCATTCTCCATAAATCACAGCTGAAGAGTAACCTACCTATGGATTTTGTAACAACCTAAAATTAAATTTTCAATTTTAAGCACTATTATATAAACACTCACGTATTTAAGGGCAAATCAAACAAAAATATGTCACAATGACATGTTTTTTTAATAACAACGTATTAGGTACATTATACCCAGGGAAGGTATGCGCTTCAGTAATCTTTGTCTTCCTGAATGAGCACGAACGTCAAAGTTTCTAACTTTGTCTAGCCACACTATGTAGTAATAGTGCATTATCATCCCGCGTTTATATGAAGGGTCCTCTCAGGTAGGCTATTTGTTCCAATCGCAATTTATCATATGCCATTAAAAAGTTGGTAAAGTTTTTTAGATTTTGAATGGGATGTTTATACCTAATCATGTTAATACAAAATATATAAGTAACTCCTTGGTTGTAAGAGCTGAGATCTTAAAAAGAGCACGATTTCGGAAGATAGACATAGACAATGTTTTCCGAACCACACACTTTTCCTTGGGGATCTTCACCGGTTTGAAAATTAAGAAAACATCAGCCTCGTGATTCCGTTCTAATGTGGTCCAATGCCGGATCTGGCTCCAAATCTTGAGGTTTCACTTTGGGCACACGGAAAGACATCTTCTCCTTCCTTCTTCGTCGTCTCCTGGCCCTACGGGGCAATTGTTGGGGGCACTCGAAGACATCGACGCAGTAACCAGCATCTTCATTCAGTGCCATATTGCCGTTGCAGTCGCAGCGAGACCAACCGCACGTGTAGCCTGGAATAGAAAAGAGAAATAAAATACGGAGTGGAATGGACACCGACGGGGATGGCGGGGTCTTGAGCGAACGAAGTGAGCGAACTAAAACCCCGCCATCCAATTCATATTAGATTACTTTAGACCTTGTAGACAAAAATAGAAGCCCCGCACAGCGGAGCTACGTCGACTAAGTCTATCACAAAATATTGGTGTTTACATTTAAACATTAGAAAGAGCCTATTCAACCCAAAAAAATGCTGTGATTGTTTTTTTTTCTTATATTTAGTGGCCAAAGTTAATTCTTTGATGATTACTATAAGTGCGTTTTATGACCAATAAATTTTAGGACGAGTTATGAATTAGTCATACTTTACTAGGTTTAATACGGCGATTTAATACAATGATGATAATGTATAACAGTCGAATGAAAACGGCAGCAACTTTAAGTTGTAGGTCACAGATTCAAACATAGACACTTTAATTTGTGTAAATTAATTCATCACCATTGCTTAAAACTGTGAAATAAAACCTTTTGTCGTCAATAACACAGTGCTATATTACTTGGAAATCGAACCCAGGATGAATGACAGTTAATAGGTACTAAAAAAACAACTTAGTACCTAATACGTATGTTGATTGACTGGAACAAGTGCGTTGAGACATCGTTTCGCCGTCGCACCGCGTGTGGTACGGGTGCATGTTTCTTGGACAGTGATCCACGCCTGAAACATCAGTAGAATATTATAAGAATAAACAAAGTATATCAAAGAAAACAAGGCTAGAAAGAAGATAACTACAGAGATGACTAGTAATGGAGAAGAATGGAAGACGAAGATATGCTTCGCCTACCCCAAATCAATTGGTGATAAGGACGATGATGATAGGTCTATACTTGGTCACTTGAGATAACATGCTTCGTCTTATGACGTCACCGAACCAAGTCTCATGATTGGTTGAAAGGGGCTGTTCTCTGCTCCAATTACCTCCCATCCTCGACTGCTCGTAGAGGAAATCACATAGAACACCAAAATGCTCTCGAGCAATTTTGCAATCGATAAAGACCTAAATTAAAACTATAATAAGAGCGCACACAGAAATTGTGGGTATTTTTTTGCCCGTATCGACCGGTACTAATCCGACTTATCCATACTGGGAACCTGTACCTTTATGCAAAGAAAATAACACGCTAAAAGCAGCCTAAGGGATGAGTTCCCTCATCCCTTAGGCTGCTCTTAGCGTGTTATTTTTTTCTCTACCACCACTGACCTTCCTCTCCGCCAAAGCTTTAAAAAAAAAGTCACGTCACAAATTGTATGATAAATGGGTACTTACATTTCTTATCGAAGAAGAGACACCGTCGTGTACTGAATGCATCCACTAAACCCACAAAACATACCATCGAAAGTAGAACAACTACAGAGTCCACCATTGTTTGGCGAGCATAATACCGATAAGGCGGAAAAATGTTTAGTATTTCTCACGTACTTACTACACTTCTCACAGGTAAACGTCGACTTTTATCTTCATCGGCGTTGACATTAATCCGTGTTTTGGAAATATTGCCTAGGCGTTAGTTGTTTAGGCCGTTCATTGTGACGCAATGGAATCTTGCAACTTAATATTATCTCACGGTCAGATTTGTTTATTGCTGTGTTCCGGATTCGGATGATTCCGCAGTTGTGTCGTTCTTCCTTGCAGTTTCAGGCGACATTCGGTTGGTGTAACATTGGAAGTCATTATAATTTCTTTACTTCGTTCGTTATTTGGTACTGTGAAGAATGAATCAGGGAAAAGCTTAATAAGTATAAGGCTGAAAAGCCGTACTTAAAAGTTTTTAAAGTGTATACCCCGTTCACAGGCGAACGCTCTAAGAAAAGACTGTAGCTCTGGCGAGAAAGTGTTTTCCTACCCAAAACATTTGTGCCAGTTGCTGTAAATCTCCCACCTGGGATGACTCTGCCGGAGTGTAAATGTGGTGCTGCCCCATTAAACGATGGGCTCATGATACCGTGCTTGTCCGGTTGTTTGCACATCAAAGGACCTGATGAACGCTACTGGAAATACCAAACTTGTCGCCAAATTTTGGGCTGACTCATTTTGAATTGTCGTTGACACGCTAGGAAGAATGTAAGGTTCATGGTTAAACATTGTAATACAGCTCCTGCTTAAACTGCTGATCAGAAGAGCAGTCACTGCTGGTGCTGGGTCGAGTCTCTCTTCTGTGAGAGGGATTGGATCGTAATCAATTACCAACGCGGGCCAGAGCAGGTTGGTGATCACAATGTCTTCTTTATGCTTTCCTCACGATGTTTTCCAGAGTATCACATAAATAAATACGATGAACGCAGTTGAAGCAAACTGAGTCAATTTCTCTCAATGCATTGTACTCACCTATGCAATTTACTCTTATACTTGCCTCTATTTTCAAACCGGTATCAGTCTAATCTAACTATTAATAACAGCGAAACCTACCAATCAAATTGATTGCACCATTAAACCCATACCCGAGCAGAAACTTAAAGTGTTTATTAAAACTTCCCCAGTACCTGAGTGGTATCAAAGGAAAACAGCTGTTAGCGAATCCTAACAAACGAGCTTTGATCACGAAACTATGACCCGTTTAACGCTATAAAATATAGGTGAGTAGGTGGTATATACAGTATAAGTATACCACAGTAGTCAAGATATCAAAATGTGCCTGGTACGGAATCTTCCGGCGTGCGGCCTGCCTACGTCGAATCCACAGATAGCACCGTTACTGGTCCATTCCGGGTAACCTGATATTGTGATAATTTCGCTACTATTGTCTGTAATTACTGCTTGATTGTATCATAAATAATGAACGGCATTGATTTTCTGTTAGCACTAGCAGTCGAGTTAGTTTCTATGTTGAAAGTTCCATGGCACAGAGCCATACAAATTGATTATTCGATGGGAACTTTTGTGCCATCATAAGTGATTTCATGCCTTCCGTGTTATTTATTTAGATTAACTTTTATGAGAATTCATTGAGTAATTTTCCAGTTAACTCTGTCCTAGAGTGTCGTCGGATTAATTAGTTTGTAAATGGTGTTTTTGTTTTAGATAGACATGGGTAAGAAAGGCTAAATACTGGGAAAAGTGATCCTGGGATAGAGCTTGCGCAATAGTGATGGATTGATAATGGATATCAAGCATCAACTGAGCTATTAATCCTGCTGTAGGATGTAGAACTAGTTTGAATTTTGTTATGTTATCATCTGATAAACTGGTTATAAACTGGACATATTTATGCAGTTCTGCGAGTTTGAAAACGTCTAAATTCTATTTTATTCTACTATTCGCGCTGTTCGCCACACAAAATCAAAGAATTTTAGTTATGAGTTTTCCACTCGCGTGGTTTGAAATGGAAGTTCCAAATTAACTTATTACATAATAAACTTCATAATTCACATCCATCAAATGTGATGGTGTAGGGTGTACTATCGAAGGTTATAATCGATTTTCCTATTCGATTTATTGTTTTCAAGGTTGGATCGATTAACTAATTTGGTAAAATCGAATTCGGAACATTTCTTTTTTTTTTTAGAGTGGGTTAAAAGAGTTTTGTTACAAATGAGTTCTGACATGCATGGGTAGGTGTCAGCTGCTTTGTGGTGAGGCAGGGTTGGTCAGGTCAGACCTAGGTCAGGTGACCATGACCCAAATTCCACCCTATGGTGTTGGTGATATGAAGGCATTTGCTTTGTGGGTTGGCCGTATTATTACTAGTTCACGCTTAACCTTGATTTGCCACTTTAAAGATAATAAAAGAAGGGTGGATGTTGATGTTCAATCGATGAATAGAAGTGAATTTGTCAATATGTCTCCAGGGTCGTTGGAAATAATAGGTGCAGTGAATCGATGAGTTGCAAATAAGTACCTAGACAATGACTTGCAGGAAACTTTGAGACTGACAAAATTGATGGCACGAACTTTGGTGAGGATAGTGGAAAAGCAATTTCTTTGCTTATCTTTTCTAATGATTATGTATTTATTATCAGGCAGGCAATTGTGACAACTGATATGAACTGATTATCCACTTGCATAATATACGGTGTGTACATGGTGTAAGGGACACCGAAGCGAAAACGCAAACCACATACTCAGTTTTACACATAGCTTTTTTTTTAAACAGCTCTTTCCTTCAAAACTGCAATACCTACACGATCAAAATGGGGATGGAAACTGCGGAACTAATGGCGCTAGCATAGCTGGTTCCATGCATCGTCATTGGTTGAAAATCCGGTAATGTCATTTTATATTTCAAATTAGCTCGACCTCATTGGTCAGATTGAGACCCAGCTATCGTCGTGCCATCTACAATTAGCTTTTAACAGTCTTCCCCATTTATGGCAAAGCTGATTTTTTTTAAAATTTCCGATGATTAATTTCTATGTGGTGTACAGTACAGAATGATGGACTGAGTATGTGGTAAGCGTTTTCGCATCGGTGTCCCTTATTCTTTGTATGTTTGTCTAGTCGTTACGTAGTTACCATACTCCTCCGAAACGGCTGAAATGATTTGTATGTTTTGTGTGCATAACGGGTAGGTCTGAGAATCGGCCAACATCAATTTTTCATACCCATAAAAAAAAATCCACGCGGACGAAGTCGCGGGCAGCAGTTAGTAGTTTTATATTTTTCATCACACTTACAAGTAAACAGTATCTAAACATACAGGTTAACTATGCCGTAATGCCCCATATAAAACCCTCGAGCTTTCTTTTTACCATGAAACCCTCGGGCGGTAAGTTTTTTTTATTTATAGCACAGCACGTACATAGTTCATGCAAGTTCAAGCAAGAAGTTTACACGCAATTGAAAAATTGTCTTAAAATGTTATCTAAACAGGAATTTCATTGCAATCTCGCTACATGTTACTTAAATACTCAACTAATGTTTTAATCGATAGTTTTTTGTATCAAAACGTCGAAATTATTTTATTTATTTTTTGCTCTCCGTCATGGCTGTATTAGGTATGTATGGAGTGTAAAAAATAAGTATTTGCCCTTAACGTTTCTGAACGAAACATTTGTATAATCTGTGGTGTAGGTGGAGCCCGCCATCCGCTAAAAAAAGTTCACGTATTTCGTAAAAATAGTTGTGCTGACGTGTGTAGTAAAGCTATAATTCATAATTATTTACTCGCAAATGTGATGAAAAACATTGTATGTTTCACGGGCGGTACGGGAATTACGAACCTCGACTCAGAAAGACCTCAGTCTTCGACTTCGGGCTTCTACTAGAGCCTTGATCGTAATTCCTTACTTACCGACCTTAATACACAATGTACTATTTCATCACACTTGCACGTAAACAGTATCTAAACATACAGGTTAACTTTGCCGTAATGCCCCATATAAAACCCTCGAGCTTTCTTTTTGTCATGAAAGCCACGGTCGGTAAGTATTTTTTTTAAAATTTTATCACAGCACACAGGTCTTGCAAGTTCAAGCAAGGAGTTTACACGTAATTGAAAAATTGTCTTAAAATGTTATCTAAATAGGAATTTCATTGCAATCTCGCTAGATGTTACTTAAATACTCAACTAATGTTCTTTATAATAGTATTTGTATCAAAACTTTTTATTTTTCAAAATAATTTTATTTTGTTACACTCCGTCATGGCTGTATACCTACATAAGTAACAGTTGCCCTTAACGTTTCTGAACGAAACATTTGTATAATCTGTGGTGTGGGCAAAAACCGCCATCCGCTAAAAAAAAGTTCACGTATTTCGTAATAATAGTTGTCCTGACTTGTGTATTAAGTCTATAATTCATAATTATTTACTCGCAAATGTGATGTAAAACATTGTATGTTTCACGGGCTGTACGGGAATTACGAACCTCGACTCAGAAAGCCCTCAGTCTTCGACTTCGGGCTTCTACTAGAGCCTCGATCGTAATTCCTTACTTACCGCCCTTAATACACAATGTACTATTGGGCAGAGACTACATCTTCTGGGAGCTTATTCCAAGCTCTGACTGTTATACAAGTATATCATTGCTTACCTACTTCAATCGGTATTATTACGTTCCAATTTATGCTAGCACAAGCTGTGCATGTTAGATGCTAGCACAGCTGTGCATAATCAGCCTATAATGTTTCCACTGCATCGTAAGTCTAGTCGTCGCAATCGCGACTGCTTAACATGATGTCCTGAGTTCCCAGGTCGGGCAAATGTATATTGTATTTTTCCATCTGGAATTTCTCAGTAGCACCCACGGATCGTGGATTTATGACCGGTCGATGGCAATAGGCTCGGCCCATGACATGGGACTTACCACAGGCCCGCGCCTACAGTGGCTTCTCACATTCCGCCTGCTCCTTCGCTAGCATGACTGCTTCGCAGAAGGAGGCGATGGCTTCCCATTCCCTTATTATTACGTTCACCTTTGCTAGCCCTTTGGGGATTATAGACTTGATGTTATGTAATGTTTTCGCGGGTACACAGGGGACACAGGTTTTCTCTTTGAGATGAATGATTGATGGAATTTCCGATAAGCAATATTGAAGTGAGTACCTGCTCACGTAAGTACCTACCTACTTCACTACAAAAATCCTCACTTTAGAAGGACCACTTTAGAAGATAAACTTTCTAAAATCCTTCCTTTGTAATCAAATCAAAACATTTTTATTTCACATAGGCCTACATGTGCACTTATAAAACGTCGACAAAAAGGTGCTCGGTTCGGGTTAGTGGTTTCCTATGGAAAAGATACCCGGCAAGAAACTCCATGGTTACTCTTAAATGATTTAGTTTTACAATATTTCTATGATACAGCGTTAGTACTTAAGTATGGGATGACAATAACTCGTTGTTTACTACAAAACCTAGAACAAGATAAAAATTTACCAAGGATCAAGGAATCTATAAGGCCTACAATGTCCACAACTCCACACACACAATAATAGACTCAGTAATTTAGATAGTATTGTCCATCCGTGAACGAATTAATTAAGTAAGTAAGTAGGTACAAATTAGATATAAATTAATTAAGTAAGTCACATTTCTTGCTCACTGCAATAACTGCCGAAATCTCCATGTTTAAATGAGAACGATTTAAACCCAGATCATAGAGCTCTTAATATGACTCGTAATTGCATCAAATAAGATAAGATAATATTTATTTGCATAAACATGTGTCATACATACAAGAAAATACATGCATGCAAGATGTTAGAAACATTATTAGGTACAGACATGTTTGCCACATGATGTGACGTGCAAATATAAAGAAATTTTATTAATTATGTCGGCGCCTTTGCAAAAAGGCTTCATATGATTCACGTTGCAAACTAATCTGTGACCACAGACGAGAGAGAAGGGGTCTACAATTCTCTCTGGCGGAACGTCAAGTCGTTGCGGGTAGCCATATTGACTTGGGTAGTTGTCAAGGAAGGTGGCGCGTAGCAAGTCGTTGACGGATCGCCGACGTCTGTTTTCTTAATTTAATTAAATCTGGTGCGACATATCATTAAGTAATTCCGATGCGGCGGGTAAGAGCCTTCAATTATAACATTCTCATAATAAATGAATGTCAATTTATTTATTGATATTTCCAAGCAATTTGTTTCGATTCCGACCATGACGACTGCGATAATAGGATCGAATGTAGCGTTGCACCTGCAGTTTAATCACTACCTACCTACCTTTCTAATTAAACACCCATGCAGCTTCGTTCATGGAAGTTAGTGGTGCTCCACACAATATTCCTGTCGTCATGATTCGGCATAAGCGGGGGGCAAGATCGATATCATCATCAGCCTTTAATGTTCCCACTGCTGGGACATGCCGGTTTCTTCACGATGTTTCCCTTCACCGTTTAGAGAGCAGCGGTGATTCAATAAATTACACAAAGTAATGCGCCTGTCTGGGTTCGAACCTACGACTTACTGCTCGTAAGTCGGAGCTGCCACCACTGGGCCACCGCTACTCCTAAGATCGATATAATTATGTATAAAATACGTCTCAAATAAGGACGGGAACGACATTGACCTCTATCTGTCAACTATCAACTGAATAGTACGGATTATGTAGATCATAAAAACGATATACAGGGTGGAATTTTTCAACGTCACCTGGAGGGAACTCTAAATACTAGAGATAACAAATTTTACTCAATGGAAACACTCCTTCATTTTTTAAAAGAAAGAAATCTGCATTCCAAGATTTTAGAAAAAACTATGTCTCTTCCTACCGTGCACACGAATCGAACCAGTTAAAAGGCAATGAAAGAAAATAGGTTTATTTGGCATACGAAAATCATCCTCAGCCTATAATGTTCCCACTGCTGGGACACAGGCCTCCTCCTTGAGAGGGAGTGGGCTATAATCCACCACGCGGGCCCAGTGCGGGTTGGTAGATGTCACATGTCTTCGAATGTTTAGTTCTAGACATGCCGGTTTCCTCACGATGTTTTCCTTCACCGTTTTAGAGAGCTGCGAATTAATTTCGTCAGAAATTAATTACACAAAGTAATACGCCTGACAGGGTTCGAACCCACGGCTTACTACTTGTAAGTCGAGGCTGCCACCACTGGGCCACCGCTGCTCTCCATACAAAAATGAACAAACAAAAATATAGGATAATTATTATTAATAACTAGCTGCTGCCCGCGACTTCGTTCGCGTGGATATTTTGATGGGTTTTAGGGGTATGAAAAATAGATGTTGACCGATTCTCAGACCTACCCGATATGCACACAAAACTTCATACAAATCGGTTCAGCCGTTTCGGAGGAGTTTGGTGACAAACACCGCGACAAGAGAATTTTATAGATTAGATAATTATTGCGTATCTAATCAAAAAACCGGCCAAGTGCGAGTCTTACTCGCACACAGGGTTCCTTAGCTCCAAACAATATAATAACAATATTTTGAACTGTCATTCATTAGTTAGTAAACTTCCACACAACCGCAAAACTAAATTTGTTTTTCATAGTATGTTTATGAAAAACAAAGTTACTGCTGCAGTTTGATGAAAAAGTCCCATATCTCAAAAACTAAACATCATATCTTATTGAAACCAATTTTCGTTGATAGTTTTTTTTACGTTCTACAATCCTAAATATTTTCAGAATTTTCCTCCTCTTACTTTAGAAATTAGAGGGGGGGGGACACACATTTTACCACTTTGGAAGTGGCTCTAGCGCAAACTATTCAGTTTAGAAAAAAATGATATTAGAAACATCAATATCATTTTTGAAGACCTATCCATAGATACCCCACACGTATGGGTTTGATGAAATTTTTTTTTTTGGTTTTCAGTTCTAAGTATGGGGACCCCCTTAATTTATTGTTTTTTTTCTATTTTTGTGTGAAAATCCTAATGCGGTTTACAGAATACATCTACTTACCAAGTTTCAACAGTATAGTTCTTATAGTTTCGGAAATAAGTGGCTGTGACATACAGACGGACGGACAGACAGACAGACAGACAGACAGACAGACAGACAGACATGACGAATCTATAAGGGTTCCGTTTTTTGCCATTTGGCTACGGAACCCTAAAAAGGGGTAATTATTGTGAGTCTCACGACTGCGCCAAATAGGACCAGTTCAGCAAAATGCCAGTAAGTAAGGATAAGTAAGTATAGATTTAAAGCCCATTAGCTTTACTGCTAAATCAAAATCTCACCGCAAATCTGTCTAGGTAAAACTCCCAAGACGAGTTTCGTTGAAAAGGGATTAAATTTCCGAATATGTACTTGGTAGAAAATAGATTGTTTTCTTATCAATCATACTGGATTGGTTAAATCTAGTCTAGGCACGTAGGGCACACCCCGGGGTTACAAGAGCTCTTGAAATCTGTCGTTTGGAAACTTCAGCTTTGTAGGCACGAGGCTAATTGATAGAAAATATTTTTTTTCGTAGGTAATGGTTATATATCTTTGAGTCCCACTTAGGATTAAATCTGAAAAATAATGAATTATACATATACTAGCGACCCGCCCCGGCTTCGCACGGGTGCAATGCTGATACTAAATACTTAATTATACTACAGAATACAGAATCACTCTATCTATTAAAAAAAACCATATCAAAATCCGTTGCGTAGTTTTAAAGATCTAAGCATACATAGGGACAGACAGCGGGAAGCGACTTTGTTTTATACTATTTAGTGATGGTGGAAGTCAGTTTTTTATAATAATCTAATATATATTAATTCTCGTGTCACACTTTTAGTGACCATACTCATCTGAAACGGCAAAACCGATTTTTATGAAATTTTGTGTGCATATCGGGTAGGTCTGAGAATCGGCCAACATCTATTTTTCATACCCTAACCCCATCATTATTAATTTTTAAAATCCATCAAAATTTCAACCCGAACGAGCAGTTCATTAAAATCAAGTACTTAAAATTCATTTCGGAAAATGAGGACTTGAAAGTTTGTATGAAATGCCGTAAGGTGTCAACGCTCTTAAATCACTGTAAGTATATATGTCAACAGTTAATTGGCCATGCTTTAATTATTCGTTGAATTAACCCACACCATAATGCTAACCAGTAATCAAACACTGCAAGCACAATCAATCCCAATTCTTATCGTTATAAGATTGATAATTCTGTGCCATCGATTTGTGCTACATTCACAAAGAATCGTGTTAAAACAATCCGTGCGAATCTACTTGGGAACAATGAGAGTTTTCACTATCAGCGAAAAGTATCGAACAAGTAGATATTGTTTGAGATTTCTTCTTTTGATATGAACTGTTTTCGCTTGTTGGACTTCACTTTCTCTCAGTTGATACTTACTGGAACTATTGAGATGATTATGCAATACCTACAGGTCGATTTTGATTTATACATGGATATTCAGTCTTTGAAAATAGCAGATATCTAGCGTCGTTGAACTTTTTCAATATACAGGGTGAAATTGAAGTCATGGGCATTATTTTAACCTAAGGCACTACTCACGATATTGATTCCATTAGGGCTATTAAAAAGCAAATCAAAAATATTATTACAAGTACGGAAAGAGTTCACGCACAATGAGTGACAATGATGCGTACAGCGCGCAGCGCAGCGGCGCGGCGGCGTACGGCGTAGTGTAGGTACCAAAGGCAGCATTCGCTATCGCGAATATGGCGATGCGCAACTTTTGATACTTTGCATGGTTTACTACACTTTTAAGGTTTTCCGTACTTGCATTAATAATATTTTTGATTTGCTTAGCCCTAATGGAATCAGTATTGTGAGTAGTACCTTAGGTTAAAATAATGCCCATGACTTCAATTTCACACTGTATAAGTATTGAAAAAGTTAAGTGTTTAGTATAATTTTATTAGCTTATATGTAAATTTATATGCATGCTGTGGGAAGGAGTTCACCTACGTGATACTTTTAAGTCCATTATTTATTTCACAAGATCTGTGTACCTACATCCTTTGTTGGAGATCCTAAATAAATAAATAAACACCACATAAGTCAATTATGAGCAGATTTCACATTTTGATTTTGATGCCATTTGATAGAGAATCGGAAGATGCGTTGTTTCAGCCATTAAAGCAACGATCGTCTCTATCTTATTTGAAGAGAACACAAATTATGAAATGGTATTGTACCATTACCTAGGTATTAGGCAGTTTTTCACTCACCTGTAAAGTTGCTATTTTTGACCTACCTACGTGGTTTATGATCTCCAACGACGCTATGTAAGTACTTCTTCCTCGTCTGTATTTCAATTTCCCATAATTATCATTATCATCGTTCATAATTAAAGTTACAAAACAAAATCGATAGCTAATCGGATAAAGGCCTTCCACTAGATTTCCGCATCGATAGGTTCTGCGCCGCATGCTACTAACTAACCTACAGCTACCCGTAGTCACGTGGCAATCAGTCGATGTTATCACGTGAAACAATATGTGAGCTGGGGGTGGATTGGATAATAGATACCTATTACCGCCTAAGGTATAGCATGTCGAATCGAAACGTGAATGAAAATCTGTCTTGTAACAATTGAGATAAGAAAGAAAATAGGTTTATTTGGCACATGCCACAAGTGCACTCAATTGTAAAACAAAAGTCACAAAAAAAACCTAACTCTGTCAGCAGTCCTTATGACTGCCTCTGTTTTTTAGGGTTCCGTACCCAAAGGGTCAAACGGGACTCTATTACAGAGACTTCACTGTCTGTCCATCCGTCTGTCACCAGGCTGTATCTCATCAACCGTGATAGTTAGCCAGTTGAAATTTCTACAGATTATGTATTTCTGTTGCCGCTATAAAAACAAATATTAAAAACAGAATGAAATAAATATTTAAGGGGGGCTCCCATACAAAAAAGTGACTTTTTTGCTTGTTTTTATAAATAACAAGCGACCCGCCCCGGCTTTGCACGGGTGTAATGGTGATACTAAATATATTATAGAATGTCTTTTTAAACAACGTTCACAGCTTTTTGTCACCGCCGCCGCGCCGCAACCGCTGTGTCCCTGCATTTTAAATCTATAATATCTTCGAAAATATTCATTTAAATTACATGCTATAATGGGCCATATTGATCTATATTAAATGCACAATGTATTTAAGGTACATAATTGGATAATGATTAATGCTGTATTGCTTAAGATCGCTTCGTAAGTAAGCCATTATTTCTCGTAAAAAGTAAAGGATAAAAAGTGGTTATTGTGGGTTAGCCCTAAGAGATAGACATATACCATCACGGACTTTTTTGTAAACCTTTTTAAGGTGTACAATACTGTGCTACATTATTTTGATCTATCTCGTAGGGTTCAGACAGCGTTTGCAATGTAAGCGCAAAAAAATGTGTTTATTTACGACATCACATTGGAAATCTTTAAAATTATCAATGTTTCTCTACTATATTATACATGTATTATACATATAAACCTTCCTCTTGAATCACTCTATCTATTAAAAAAAAACCGCAATAAAATCCGTTGCGTAGTTTTAAAGATTTAAGCATACATAGGGGCAGACAGACGGGAAGCGACTTTGTTTTATACTATGTAGGATAGTGATAGTGATGATGGTACGGAGCCCTTCGTGCGCGAGTCCGACCCGCACTTGGCCGGTTTTTCCTTGTTAGTAACGAAATATAATTGTTGATAACACAATATTGCCAGCACAAAAATCACGGAGATAACGTATTACCACATAAGAAAATTAAGTAGAAACGAAACGAGGCAAAAGTCGATAGCACTATCATATTTTCGCATCAGACATTTTCATTTTCCGCTTGCTAAGCAGCGATGCCGGAAATGAGCTGAGCTGAGCGAGCCTATTAACTTAAATGCCTTGTTTTTGTTAGTCTAATAACTTAAGTAAGTAAATTCGGTCGTCAATCATAGCAAAGAAATGAATCTTTGATGGTTTGAGAATGTTTAAGGGGTGTTTTTGAAGTTTCGGATTACCCAGTTACTTAATTACAACGTAGTTCTTAGCGATCTAGAAAGTGACTGTCATTATAGTAGATGATTAAAGTAGACACACTTTAAACATTCTCAAACTCATCATCATCTGTCTAGCCTTTTCCCAAACTATCTTGGGGTCGGCTTTCAGTCTAACCGGATGCAGCAGTACCAGTATTTTACATGAAGCGACTGCCTATCTAACCTCCACAACCCAGTAACTGAGTAATACGATAACCCTTGGTAAGACCGGATGTCAGACTTTTGGCTTCCGGCTACTCGTAACGACTGTCAAATATCTACAAAT
Source organism: Cerastis rubricosa (assembly GCA_949152445.1). Lineage (NCBI taxonomy): Eukaryota > Metazoa > Arthropoda > Insecta > Lepidoptera > Noctuidae > Cerastis > Cerastis rubricosa. Next base: position 5,063,842 of record OX424542.1, on the reverse strand, counting down.
GACAGCCGGCACCAACGGCTTAACGTACTTTCCGAGGCACGGAGGAAACTCGGTATGTAATTATGGTCACCCACCCACGGACCAACCTTGGCAAGCACGGTTTAACCTTAAAGATCGACCCGTGCAGCTGTTATTATTTAGCCACGAGTTCCTCTCTCATCTCTGTATCGGTGAATTAATTGTTCGTAAGCCAAATAAATAAATGAAATAAATTATAATGACTATGATTTTCGTTCCAGCGCGAAACCAGAGACAGAAAAACCAAAAAAATAATTTAATTTAAGTAGGTCAGTACCTCAGAAGGTGGGTTAGTTTGGTAATGGAAATTCTATGTTTATTAAACAATGCTTAGGTAAAACAAATGAATCCCTAGTGGCATCACGTGTTAATTAGCAGTATTAGCACAGTAAACCTTCCCATAAGAATAGGTTTAACTAGATTAGATAGTGGTTTACTAAAATCCGGTAAGCAGTTTTGGAGATTAGCCAGCTATTCCACCAGAACGCGGTGAAGAGTTTGTAGACAACGTGCTTTTAACATAGTGAAACGCTAGGTGTTTTGTAATGCATAAAATGGTCGAGAAAACTGCTTTCTTCGGCTGCGAAAACTTTAACCACGCGAAATTTGGAGGTGTTCTAAATTTTTCATTTAATTTTTACTTATTTAACCATCTATGACTGTGTCGATTCTGAAGTAGACCAGACTAGTTACCTCGGAAGTTATGCCCCCCCATAACTTCCGAGGGTACGAGAAACACTTCGAGGGTATAGGTTGATAGCAATCACGTTTTTTTTCGGGTATCCAACCTTATAATACACTATTGGATGTTCTCATATCTTTGTATTGGTGGATTAATTATTGGTGAGACAAATAAATAAATTAAATATATAATAATGACTATGATCGTTCTTAAAACATTTTCTTTATTTATGTGCACATCATTCATCATTCATTTCAGCCCAAAATACGTCCACTGCTGAACATAGGCCTCCCCCAAGTGTCGCCAAATTCACATTGGGGGGTTTTGCCATAATCGCCACGCTTGGCAGGCGGGTTGGCGATCGCGGATACGGTTGTTAGAAAAACAGAGAGAACGCTGCTGCCCATTCTCTGGCAAATCCCTTAGTCGCCTCTTACGACACCCACGGGAAGATATGGGATGGTGCTATTCTTTACGTCCGACACCATACAGATTTATGTGCACAGCAACGATCAAAGTTGGTGCCAATTTATTTTTTGTGGCTACTTTACTAAAAAACTATGTATACAGTTACAGGGTGACAGGAAAAACTCGACTCGTAAAAATCATTCAGTATAGACCGACTTAGTTAAATCGGCTTATACAAAGTGATTTTTACGTTAGCTAATCTTTTGCATATTTCTTAACAAATTTGTATAAATTTGAAATGCTAAATATTCAAGCAGCTCCGCATTTTCTACAATTCTCTCTTATCTAGTCAGGCCCCTTATTCATAAACGCTCGAATTCGATTTCGATTCGGAAAGTCGTATGTCTATCTCGCTCGCTTTCGTAATGTTAAAACAAGATAAACATACGACCTATCGAATCGAAATCTAATCCGAGCGTTTGTGAACATGGTACCAGGTGTTCCCCCCAGGTGTAGTAAAGGCTTTAGGGAGCAACGGCTTTACGTAATTGTGAGGTACGGAGGAAAGTCGGTATGTAAGGGGTGGCCACTCATCAACGGACCAACTTAGGCAAAGATTGACCCAAGGAGCTGTTATTTAGCCACGAGTTTCTTAAAAGAGTTCTTCAGTTTCACTTTCAAATAACCAGACTCATCATCTGCCTAGCCTTTTCCCAAACTATCTTGGGGTCGGCTTCCAGTCTAACCGGATGCAGCTGACGTACCAGTATTTTACATGAAGCGACTGCCTATCTGACCTCCACAACCCAGTAACTGGGTAATACGATACCCCTTGGTAAGACTGGATGTCAGACTTTTAGCTTCTGACTACTCGTAACGACTGTCAAAGATCTACAAATGACAGCCGGGACCAACGGCTTAACGTGCTTTCCGAGGCACGGAGGAAACTCGATATGTAATTATGGACACCCATCCACAGACCAACCTCGGCAAGCACGGCTTAACCTTAAAGATCGACCTGGGCGACTGTTATTATTTAGCCACGAGCTCCTCCAAATCTTCAAATAATCAGACTCACTTTCATAATTTGAATTTGTGTAGGTACCTATGATCACTACTTAGTATGGATTGTGTGTGGCGATCAATTGGCAAACCACAATTCTATTTCAATATACTTACCCAGGAGAGCAGCGGTGGCCCAGTGGTGGCAGCCCCGACTTACGAGTAGTAAGCGGTGGGTTCAAACCCAGGCAGGCGCATTACTTTGTGTCAACTATTTCATCACCGCTGCCCTCAAAAACGGTAAAGGAAAACATCGTGAGGAAACCGGCATGTCTTAGAACTAAAAATTCGAAGACATGTGACATCTACCAACCCGCACTGGGCCCGCGTGGTAGATTACAGCCCACTCCCTCTCATAGAGAGGACGCCTGTGTCCCAGCAGTGGGAGCATTATAGGCTGATGATGATGATAGTTACCTAGGTACCTATCTACTCTGCATTCTAGATTGCTATTTTGGCTCCTGAATGAACTGCCTGAATGCTCTAATTTCTTCTTTTGAGATACTGTTTCACGAAAACTGTTGTTGAGATAAGAACTTAACATTTCATTGCATTACCTATGAGAAATCAATCCTAAAACTTCCAAAAACATTTCCAAGTCCCGACATGCCACAATCTTCCTTTCTTTCAAAGATCCCACTCCTGATGTAAATTTCTAACTTTTAAACTTCGTCAACTCGTGAACGAAATCGTTTAGATTACCATCTCAAGTTTTCGTGTTCTTTGTTCAGTTAGGTAAGGAGTGCCAACGATATATCACCGGCAAGAGCATGAATATTCACATGTTAAATACTGCAGAAGTATTTAAATTAAAGATGGAGATAGCATTTTAAAACGGTATATTCGTGTGATGTTTCTCAAAAGTGCCCTTTAGTAGATACACCAAAGCTAGGAATTCTAAATTTTGACTTATCTAACTTTATGCAAATAAGAATTCTTTAACAAAGATGTAGAGAGGAAATTCTTTTGGTATATTTTCGAAGCTAGAGTATAAGATCGAGCTAAGGGACAAAAGTGAAAAGAGAACATTATTGCCTACCTAGCTTTTTCCCAGTCTAACTTGATGCAGCTAAATTACCAGTTTGCCGTTAAGGTGGTTGATATGTGTGTTTATCAGAACTTATCAGAAGAATTGGTATTTGAAAGAGAGTGTTAAATGCTGGAGTGGAGACCTGAGAATGACTAGTGTGAATGAGGAGAATGACGGAGGAATGTGGGACGACAACCGACTAGGTGGACAGACGATCTCATTAAAGTGGCTGGAAGAAACTGGATAGCCATGACACATAACCGCCAAAAGTGGAGAGATTTGGAAGAGACCTACACTCAGCATTGGGTGGCCAAGGGTTGAAGAAGAGAAGAGAGAGTTCTCAGATAAAGGTTTTTTTTTAAACGTTGCTCCTCTCTAGGAATTTCTCCTGTATCGTGGGTGTTTTACAAACATTTAAACTAAGATATACAAACAGCCAGACCCGGAACAACTATCTGTAGGCCATAGAATTATTTGTTCCGTGCGGGGATCGAACTCGCGACACGCAGCGCAGCAGTCGACTGCTCAACCATTGCGTCACATGACCGGTATATGATGGCTTCGCTTTGTATAGATTTATAGAGAACCGCCTATACTAGTTTTGCATACTTGATTGGTCGTCATGCGTACAGACAGAGATTGACAGGACTTAGAATTAATTTACGAGCTACATCATAGATTGCTTAGGATTAAAGATATTTAATATGCCTAGGCAATCGAATCCTGCCTATTAGATTAAACAATGACGTTTTGATTAATTAAAAAGAAAAGAAAATCGTGATATTCGAAGCCAGGCCAACCCTGTGACAAACAAAGAGAAGCTACTAAACTTTTAAAAAACATCAGAGATCACACCACTAAGATTTTATATTTGAGCAAGTTGACATTTAGGTATATTATATTCCAATATTTTAGTCAGAAATCAATTCTAGTATTTTTATTTTAATACACCTACTGTGTATTGTCTCTCCAATTCTGCATCACCCTACCGTAGACTGGGAGAGAATGCCCAAAATGCTTTAAGTCCGCCTTTTTCATAGTTTTTATTTAGGTAGGTACATGTGCATAAAATAAAAAAAAAAACCCAGGCAAAAATCGGCCAATCCTACAACACGATCATAGATTTAATCAATACAATTTTCCCTGTCAAATAAAACACGACGGATCACAGTAAAAGAATTCGAATTACCATGTTTAGTCAGCTCGGCTCATCAGTATGTCGCAGTGGCAAACACCGTGACGGCAATATTTACGACTATGTATCTACTTTCTCCGTTGAGAAAACATTTCCTGATCAATACAATGAGTTTAACGCAATTCTCTGATCTGAGCTCTGAGTTCGTGATGTAAAAGTTACACGATTACATTTTTGGACATGAATTTCGTACCTTAAGGTGGAAGCGACAACCGTGGCCCTCGAACACAAAGGGCTAAAAAGGAACATGGATGGGCTTTAGTCAGTCAAGTCTGACACTCCCTTCCGCTCCGCCCAGAGCGAGAGGGGGTCATTTGAAGATTTCCCAAATGAAAAAAAAAAAAATGGTGTCTCGCGAAATTCAAATTTTCTTACTTTTTTTTGTAATATTGGGGTTTTTCAGCCGGTCAGTGTCAGGCAGGTTTTATGTTGAATAAAATATGATACGCGGCCGTAAAACTTACGTATTTACATAATTCTAGTCAATCAAAGGGGAATTGTCCCTTTAAGTTTATTTAATCCCAATGAATGACTATATATTTCATGAAAAAGTCATTATATGTGGTTAAATGAACTTAAACAGCACAACTTGATATATATACAACCCCTTTAAGTTCATTCATTGGGATTAAATGGACAGAGGACTTTAATGATTATAACTGACATACTTTTCAACATAAAAACTGACACTGACCGGTAAATTGCGAAAAACGTAAGAAAATTTATACACCCTGTTGCTTCCACCTTAACTACCAACTCCTGAGTTAGATGTTCAACTGATGGTTTTATCCACCCTATGAGGCTTACGACCTTGCAGGCTTGCGACCTTTGGTTGAAACCATTCAAGCTTGCTTCCAAACTTTTTCTTTACAATGGTGTAGTTTTTGAACAGTTTTCCAAATGCTGATCCATTCAGTCCTTCAAAGCATGTAAAAGCATTTTTACATTGAAAGCCCAGATTGGGAAGGCATAAAGAGGAAGGGGGAAGAGAAAAGCCTGATCCAAAACAATGCAGAAAAAAAAGTAAAAAATATTCACGTAGAAAAAGAGTCATGAAGGAAGAGTCTAGGGTTAAGATCGAGAGGATACCACAGAATTGGCACCGCAGTATCCTCTTACTACGCATTCGCTAGCCGCTAGTAACAGCATGCTCTGATTGCCAATTTACCACACATCAGGTACAATAGAAAATGATTGCTCTTGTGTCACTTTTGATGAGGTGTGGTTGTGAACATTGCTTTAAAGCTAATTGAGATGCCCTAGTTCTAGAAAGAACTGCATTTACGGTATTTTAAAAGATAAACTCTTTTCGTCTTGTACTGCATCTAGCAATTTGTGTGTTGACGCGAAGCCATTGGTCCTACATCAGATCCATCTCCGTTCGTCTCCGGCCGGCTTATCAGTCTTTGAGAGTGAAGAGAGAGAGAGAGAGAGTGTACCTGCTGTTGTGTACTATAATATTTCCGGCGTCTATAGCTAATTTCTGCTGAGATTGGCCGCCAGGGCCTAAAACGGTCGGCAGAGCAAATGGCCGTTTTAGCAGAATCAAAATAGGATAATAAGATACATTTTTCATTTACTTAAGTTACAATTGGTAAAATGGCATTGGTAAAATACAATTTTAAGAGCTTGGTCCGTGGATGGGTGACCATTATTACATACCGAGTTTCCACCGTGCCTCGAAAAGCACGTCAAGCCGTTGGTCCGGCTGGCATTTGTAGATCTTTGACAGTCGTTACGAGTAGTAAGAAGCCAAAAGTCTGACATCCTGTCTTACCAAGGGGTATCGTATTACCCAGTTACTGGGTTGTGGAGGTCAGACAGGTAGTCGCTTCATGTAAAATAGTGGTACTCAGCTACATTCGGTTAGACCGGAAGCCGACCCCAAGATAGTTTGGGAAAAGGCTAGGCAGATGATGATGATTTAAAATATAAATGGAAGCCCTTGGTCTAGCTCCGTAGCTCTTAGTATTTTATAATCTTTACGTGTTGTCATAAAACTGCAATTTATCTTGTAATTAACTCCACATTGTTCTTCACAGTTATTTGAATTCATTAGCTCTTGGTATGAAGATATAGCGTGACTGAGAATAGATGTCTCCTTTATTTAAGAAAATACACCTGCCAAGCCATTGTTTGTCAGATAATAGTAAAACATTGCGTTTTTATTAGCTCTGTTATGCAGAGATGTTTTGTAACTGTTTTCGTTAAGAATTTATAGTGCAGATGGATGGATGGATGATTTTTTATTGATACTTGTGCCTATCACTAAGTTTCCTGGAAATCTTTCTTGGCATATTATCATTTCATCATCATCATTTCGGCCCAAAAGACGTCCACTGCTGGACATAGGCCTCCCCCAAGTGTCGCCACATTGACATTTTGGGGGGTTTTGTTTTGGCGATCGCAGTACGGTTATTACAAAAGCGCAGAGAACGCTGCTGCCCATTCTCTGGCAAGCCCCTTAGTCGCCTCTTGCGACACCCACGGGAAGATATGGGATGGTGCTATTCTTTACGTCCGACACCATACAGAATATCTTGGGATATCAGACCTGGGAAAATGGAAACTTTCGAACTACCCTCGAGCTAGTGTCCAGAATCTTAAATGTTTGTTGCTGATCGTAATTTTCAACATTCCCGTTTCCAATTTTCAAACAAGCAGTAGATATACCTAAACAAAACGCATAACATCACACCTGTTATCCCCGAAGGGTTCGGTACAGGTGTAATTGTACTTATAATAGCTAATAGCTGCTAAGAGCGTTTACGCCTTTATGCCTACGACTTTTGTTAAAAACTTTCAAGTTTTTATTTTCCGAAATAACTGAACCGATTTTAATTAAACTTCATACAATTAAGCAGGATACATTAGTCTAAAAAGTTACTAACTACCAAAAATAGTGTTACAGCCAAACTAAACCGATCATAAATTATCCATGAAAACAGAAATTTCCAACTAAGTATCTTTTTTTTAAAAGACATTTTAAAAATATTTTTTTGTAACTTTTTAGACCCATGTATCCTGCTTATGCGTATGAACTTTCATTAAAATCGGTTCATTCATTTCGGAAAAAAGGATTTGAAAGTTTGTATGAAATTCCGTAAGGCGTAAACGCTCTTATGTCCGATGTAATAGGAGGCGAGTCTATCGCAAGACAATCTATCTAATGCCATGCTTTCTGGCTTTCCTTTAGTAAGACCTTGAAGTTCCGAAAGTCACCCTCGCCGAATAACAAACTGTCATGATAGGTACCTATTATATAAACATGACAAAACGCGAATCCTAACGATAAGCATGACCTTTCAATTCCGACTGCAATCGGGTAAAAAGGCCCTTCTCCTTCGGTACATTGCCGCACTTGTTAAACGTTTATTTTTGTTAAAAGATCTTTTGCAGATTTAAATTATAAATGGTTGGTGCTTAATGAAATAAGGCTTTTATAATAATAACACAGTTCCTACCTAATTTTAATAAAATCAAGGACTGAGGTTGAAACCGTTGCTGCAGGATTTTAATATTTTTGCTCGACTACGTCGGAGCTCAAATAGGAAGAAAATGTTTCAATCAATGCAAAGCATAGAATAGTGTTAAGTCAGTAGAATTTTTGGGGTTCTTTGATTTTAGAAATGCTATTTTGAGGGTCTAGCAGTAGATTGCTATGGGCTCGTGCGTAAGGTTTTTGGGCCATCACCTAACTTAGAGTTATCCTGAGTGAGCCATAGGGTTGAGTTTCATCTAGGAGCGCCGCGTGCGATAGCACTCCCGCTCTGATTCTCGCTCCAGCAAATGCCGGTTCTGAGCGACGGAGGAGTATGGAAAAATATGATTCCATGCTGATAGATGAGGGTGAACCTCAACCTTAATCTAACTGTAGGTAGGTACGTAGAATACGAACAAATGTATTTCAAGTAACAAACTACGAGTATATCCTTCATGAACTTATTATTCGGGCACACCAAGCAAATTATTCCTAGTGGTAACTTTTTTAACGGACTTCACATCAGGCAGCGTCTCTCCACAATAGTACAGTCGCGAATACTCACTTTCTTCGGACACGTTTCAAGGCGAGACAGTCAGTCCATAGAGCGGTTAGTCGTCCAAGGAAACGTGGAGGGCACTAGACCGCGTGGAAGGCCTCCCATGCGTTGGACCGACCAGATCAAGTCTGCTGTGGGCGGTCCCGTGCACGAATGTACCCGGATGACTTCTGATCGGGCGAGGTGGCGGGACATCGTGAGGCCTATTACATCTGCCGCAAATAGTAACAACACTTCATAACGACCACGACCGCTCTGTCAAGAGCGTAGCGACTAAGAAGAAGAAGAACTTTTCTAAATTTCTAATTGCTGGGGAGTTTGTTCCGCCACTTCTTCTTCTCAGCTAAAACACTAGGAAGTGGCGAAGGGCGGGCGTTTAGGGGGACTGTCTCTTGTAATTTTGACGTTCAAAAAGTGCTGATTATCAGCCTAGTTAGAATAAATGACTCTTGATTTTGATTTTTAAAAGAATTCCTGATTATTTTGATCACATCGCATTTCTCCTAATTTAGCCGTACATTTTAGTTTCGCAAACGATTTGTTATTTAAGTTATTCTCTTTCATATTTCAGCGAAGAAACTTAGAACGGCATTTGTAAAGAATTTCATAGATTTTTTTATTAATGGGCATTCTAGGCACGCAACAGACTTTACTTAATGTCAGAGGAAAAATACTGTTTGTTCATAAATGATATTTAATGTAGGTACTTAGGCCTGTAAATTAACGATTGTTAGGCTTGCGTCTGAAGTGACGTGGGTAGCAGGATCGGAACTTTGTTGATTTTGGTCGGCAAACTATTTAGCCTTTAGAATATTTAGCTTTTAAAACAGCGCTACTGCATGGTCTAATCTGAAATCATATCCTCCCAATTTCCTTTTGCCGTACGATCTCGGAACTGTTGGCCGTCGGGTAGATATCATGTAAGGTTTCTATATTCCTAGTATTTGTATGTCTACTGGGATAGATGTCGTCATAGGACCTAATTCAAGAAAATAATCATAAACTTCACTCCATAAGTTTTTATGGGTTCTTGAATAGGTAAGTACAACAATTGTGCCAGTTTAACGACTCATAATGGTCTACTATTGGTCGAAAGTGTTGAACAATGCCTGAAGAGGCTCTTGATAGGCAATTTGCAAATTTTCAAATTTGCAATGGCTTGTATGGGTCAGGGGGTCGTCTTGGGGCGGGTTTGCAGAAAGGAATGGTCACGCACCTGCACACCTGACACCGGAAGTTCCTTCAATGCGTTTTTTTAAAGCGCTACATTTTTGATTTTTTATGTTTTCGCTATAGTAGGAATCCGTATGTGAAAAGATATGTTTTGAAATTACATTCGTATTTTAATTAATTAATCAGCATTAAAGCCTCTGATCCTGCAGTTCTAATTAGAGACTATCTTTTCAGGAAGCCGCAAGAATAGCCTAGGACCGACATGTCATCAATACATGGAAAAGTAATCAGAAAAGAATCCTCGGCACTAGTGGTCCGTGTCTAAAGAAGAATGAAGAAATTCATTGTAGTCTCTCATCAAGTCTAAGTTTGTCTTTTACGAAACGTTTAAGATGAGCGCTAAAATTCCACAATCTTTCGGCGGTGTAACCTAGATACAGCGAAAACACGCATCATAAATATAATACGAACCATTCATAACTGATGTTAACATCAAAATTACTACCTCGAAGGCTCTAACAATAAAACCATTGACGTCACAATTATTTTTACTACACACGATACTTATTTCGTGTTTTAACGCAGACGACGCTTTCCCTCCAACATATACCTTAAAAAACAAAATTTAAACTATAAAGCCACTTACCCAGGTATAAAAGATCCATTTGTTTGTGTGGTGTAATTTTGTTTTTCGCGCGCACTCACGTCTACCCACATTTTTAATTCAGTTTATTTATGTTTGACGAAAATAAGCCATGGCGAGTAATTGGTCGCGGCGTTTGCCCACCAAGCGATCTCTGTCGTGACTACCGAGTGCTGCTTGTTATGAATGAAAGTTTCTGCGGTACCCACGATATTAAGGGCTTGCTTATAAAATAGAATGCGCGCGCAAGGGGAAATCCAAGATTGTTAAAGTACGTGGGAACGGCAGACAGCAATGGCTAATAAATCTTATACTTTAAAATATGAGGGGAGAATCTTGAGGATGCCTGTGAATAATTTAAGAGCAAGATGGGTTTCCGTATGAAAGTAAATTGTCTCACATTTTCATCAGGGGTTCTATTGTTGTTTTACTTTGAATAAAGGTCTTTTGATAACAAGTTTGTTATTTTCATAATTCGGTATCTTAATACTGATATTGTTTTCTATGAAATAATAATTATTGAAAAGTCCAGAAAAAGTTAAAAATAGCAAATAAAAGAGGTTTTTTGAGCTAAACTTAAATGATCAATTTTGTTTATTTCATATGGCAGCACCACAATCAGGCTGTCACAAAGTTCAAAAACCTTTTCAGATGTTTAATCTGTGGCAAAAATTGTTGTGAGTCAGGCGATTTATCGGCGTTTTATTTTGCTTTTTTCCTACAATTCGGCTTCTTTATTTCGCGTAGGAGTTAGTACAAATAATGTAAAATGGCCATAAATTTAGATAAACACAAGCAAGCGTTAGTCGCTGGGTGGAAGGAGGTATTAGACGAGAAAAGTGATACCAACTGGTGAGTCCAAATCTTCGTATCGTCGACCTACTTGCTAGGGAAATTAAATAAACAGCCGCCGTTGATTAAAATAATGAATTGAATTCATTAGCGTGGCGTTTACAGTGGTCCTTATAAGTGATGACAATAGATGGAGTAATAAGCAGTGCATTCACTTGCGCTTGCATTCCATTTACCAAAAGCGGTCGTAATGAAACTGCGTCTGTGAAAACGTTCAACTCGAAAAAGTTGTTAGTTTGGTTGCTGCCCTGATTTTTTTCAATTAGCATGTAACCCTACCACAAGCGGCTACCACTCCTTTATTTGCAATCAAGTGTTGGGTGTAATTGATAAGCAATAAAATTATTCTATAGCTTTAGTACCAGTTAGAGCTTATAATTGGAATTTAGATTGCTACAAGCCTGTTACTTATGTCCAGAGTTGTACCAATTAAAAATCTAAAATAATTAAAGTCATAAACTAATCAAAAAATGTGTAAAATATTTGTATGTTGTAGCTTGTACTATCAGAGTTGTATGAGTAAAAATATTTCCATATCATTTCCTTCCTCATTAACCCAAAAAATCCAGGATTAAGTAAGATAAAATAAAATATTATCCATATCCAAATCCTCATAGTACGCATGATGATAAAATACCCTACTTTCATCAAGACAAGCTTATCATGATGTAATACCTGTACTTTAATTATTCATATCTTGAGTCACACTCAAAACATTCAATATTATGATGAATGAAAACTGAGATAGTATCAAAACATTTAATATCTTATAGCCCTTGTAACAGAGCCCGGTTTTATAAACATGATGTAATCTAAAAAGAAGTAATATACCTTCTGCACTTGTTTTGAATGTGCTATGCAATGATAGCAGTGGTTCAAAACCAAAAATTTTATCACCACTGCTCCATAAAAACATCATCTCCATAGCTGTTTTCCAACTAGGTATGTTGTGGTTGGCTTCCAGTCTAACGGGAGGCACCTGATTACTAGTATTTTACATGGAGCAACTGCTTATCTGCTCCCATAACAAAAAAGAAAAACATTGTGAGGAAACTGACATGTCCTAAAACCAAAAGTTTGACGATATTAAAAGGCCCACTCTTAATATTAATTCAATGTATTCAGTGCATGATAATGGCCCACTCCCTCAAACAGGGAAGAGGCCTGTGTCCCAGTATCATCATCATCTGTCTAGCTTTTTCCAAACTATGTTGGGTTGGCTTCGAAAGTCTGACATCTAGTCTTAAAAAAATCAAATCAACCTGACCAGACCAGACCACCCTGACCTGACCTGATCAGTCTTACCGAGGGGTATAGTATTACCCAGTTACTTGGTTGTGGAGGTCAGATAGGCAGTCGCTTCATGTAAAATACTGGTACTCAGCTGCACCCAGTTAGACTGGAAGCCGACCCCAACATAGTTTAGGAAAAGGCTAGGCAGATGATGATGTTAGGCTCGGTTTCCAGCCTAACCCAATGCAACTGAATACCAGCCTGTCTCAGTAATGAGAATTTTAAAGGCTGATTATGTTTATGATATAGTTGTATGTAATGGATAAATAATAAGGCAGTAAGCAGATGGTTGTTGATGTTCTGTATGGTGTCGGACGTAAAGAATAGCACCATCCCATATCTCCCCGTGGGTGTCGTAAGAGGCGACTAAGGGTCTTGCCAGAGAATGGGCAGCAGCGTTCTCTGTGCTTTTGTAACAACCGTACTGCGATCGCCAATCTGCCTGCCAAGCGTGGCGATTATGGCAGAACCCCCCTTATGTCGATGTGGCTTTGGGGGAGGCCTGTGTCCAGCAGTGGACGTCTTTCGGCTGAAATGAAGATGAAGATGATGAAGAAGCAGATGGTAGCAAGTTTGACTTTCAAGAGTCGAAAAGAAGTACTGGGAATGTCAGATGTCGGCTCTAGTAGTCTGTGTAATTCATATATAAAACTCCTAAAAGTTGTAGACAAAACGGGTTGGCTATAAAAATAACTTTTATTCTTTCAGGGCCTTATTTGGCTACGATGGTCAAACAAACGACTTAAAATTTATAGACAAAGGCGACGGTGGCATTGACGAACTCCTAAACGAGTTTAACAGCGGCAAAATACAGTATGCATTCCTTAAAGTGGACCAACCAAACGGAAGCATATCTAAATATGTGCTTATCAACTGGCAGGCAAGTACATTAGATAGTAACTGATAAGAGGTCTTTTGTTTTCTTGAGATAAAGCAGGTTTTTCAATATAAGCCCTTGTGTATCAGACATTTCAAATTGAGAGATGTGTTAATTTTTGTTTCATTCCATGATCACACATCACTGGCAAAATTTATTTGGCGAGTGCAAGATGCCTAGTGCTGAAATCCATTGGTTCACTAGTAAATTCATTATTCAATTATGTTTCAAATCAAATCAAATCAAAATATTTTTATTTTACATAGACCTACAGGGGCACTTATAAAACGTCGGCAAAAAGGTGCTCGGTTCGGGTTGGTCGTTTCCTATGGAGAAGAACCGGCAAGAAACTCCATGGTTACTCTTTAAAAAATATTTTATAAAATCATCATTTTTTTTTTTATTATTATTATTTTTTTGTTTTATTTTCTGTTCTGCTGATTCATTTCAAATGAGAGATGACGAATCAAAGGCAAAGATGAACTGAAAGTGGACTGCCTGATAATTGTCTAAGATAATGACTGATAAGTAATGTTTGGTTTCTTGAGATAAAGCATGTTTTATCAATGTAATGTCTGAGTAACATGATTCATTTGAATAACTTAGGTGTGGCTGTTTTCTAATGAAATAGTTAATGTTATCTATCTATCAATGCTTTTGTGACTAAGGTAGAATGGAATTGATTATTGCAAACGAGGTTCATATAAACTACTACATCTGCTTTAGTAGAAACTTGTCTGTTTATCAGAATAACTGTTACAGAAAAGCATATTTTGTTAGATGGACAGTTTTCTACCCAAGTTTACTTCTTAGTTATAACCCCAGTTTTAATTTTGTTGAAAACACCATATTTTCAGTTAATGTAGTTCCCAAAATTAAATTTATTTATTAGATTCATCTACTGGAAAGTATATTGGTTTTGTACAAAAGTAAAAGGTTGTTCCCTATTACATGGGACTTAAAACATAACCGGCGAGACTCCAGTTGAATGTGTGTGTTAGCCGTAGAACCGATGACCGTTGGGGTAGACGTGTTCTTTAGTGGAGACCGCGAATCGGCAAGCGTGAGGTGGGACGCCCTCAGGCTAGGTGGAGCGACGATCTTTGCAAGGTGGCTGGTAGCAACTGCACGCGTAGCATAACCGCCGTAGAAACGGGCTATGTCGACGGAAGAATCGACAAACTGACACAATGTCATTGTCTATCTGTCATTATGTTGATTCTTTCATGGACAAAACTCGTTTCTACAGTGGTCATACTACGCGTGCTGGATGAGAGTTGCCGAGAATCGGCTTAAATGGCGAGCGATTGAAGAGGCCTATGTCCAGCAGTGGACAGCGGTAGGCTGATGATGATGTGCGTTATGATTATGACAAACGTATAAGTTTATGTACTAATATGATTCACTACCTACTACTTACATAATTATATACCACCTACTTATATTTATTACAACCTATAATTTAGATTAACAACATTTTTACTAAGGAAAATATATAAATAAATCACAACATTCCCTTAAATAATACCTACATAACAATATACAGACCACATGGTAGCAATATTGATACAGGCAAATACTACTAACAAAAACAATATTACAAAATGTTGTGGCCTCATAAAGGAAAACCAAATTAATTATGATAGGTGCAGGAAATAATGTTATGAAATGGAGTTATTATTACAATAGTATACGGGTTTATCCTGTAAACTTGTTTGGTAATTAAGCTTGTCAGCTGATTTATGATGCAAAGTGTAATAGAATTAATCCACAGTGTTATCATCATCTGCCTAGACTTCCAAACTATTCTTATTCTTTAATGCACACAAATTTAAAAGTATACACACAAATTGCAATATATAGCTTATGTACAACAGCAAACTTAACCCGAAATTGGGTTTTCTTACCGCAAACCATTTTTCGATTGCGAGATTTGCAACTGAGGATAAACTTACGAGTATGCACATAAAGCGTGGCGATTATGGCGAAACCCCCCCTTCTTGGGAGAGGCCTATGTCCAGCAGTGGACGTCTTTTGGCTGAAATGATGATGATGATGATGTACATAAACACTACGTACATTCAAAACTTAATTTACTAATTTTATAAACTATACTAATACATACTATAATACAGGGTGTAACGGAAAGGGTATATACATACTTAAGGGTGTGCTGCAGACCATCAAACTGAACATGTTTCTTCATCAGACAAATAAAAAATATCAGCTGCCCCATACATTTGGGTTAAAAAGGTATTGAAATTCTGTGTAGCAGATAATTTGAAATTATGGATTAGTTACCCAGTACTAACTGGGTTGTGGAGATCAGACAGGCAGTCACTCCATCTAAACTAAATTTCTGGTAGGTATTCAGCTGCATTCGGTTAACAGTTCGCTGTTACGATGTTTGTCCGATGAAGAAACATGTTCAGTTCGATGGTCTGCTGCACACCCTTAAATATGTATATACCCTTTCCGTTACAGCCTATATAATATACGTAATACATATTTAGATAAACATACATATAAAATACAATATACATACATACTATTAACATGTATAACTATGTTGGGGTCGGCTTCCAGTCTAACCGAATGCAGCTGAATACCTACCAGAAATTTAGTTTAGATGGAGTGACTGCCTGTCTGATCTCCACAACCCAGTTAGTACTGGGTAACTAATCCATAATTTAATTGGTTTGTAATCCAAAATTTATACACACTTATTTCTGAAAATTTCCTATAAATATTAATTATGAGCAGCGCTTCGCAGTTTCACCCGCGCAGGCTGGGATAAAAAATAAACTATGTGTTAATCCAGGGTATAAGCTATCTACATACTAAGTTTCATACAAATTCCGTTCAGCCATTGAGGCGTGAAGGAGTGACAAACATACAAACACACACACACACCCACTCACAAACTTATACATGGTGTTGTTTTGCATCCTCGTCAAAATTCAGGTTGTTGTCACAAAAGACATAAATATTCAATATAAATTACGGTACCTAGTAAATTATTAAAAAACACTGCATTTTTTTGTTGTTTAAATTTGTCAATATTTCAGAATAACCTCCATAGCGTGGTTTAGGGATTACAAAATTATCGAAAAAACGTTTGAGGTTTTTTGTTTGTGTGTAAGCGACGTTATAAGGCAGGGATCAGACGGCCCGTGTTTAAAACACGGGTGGTTCACAGTTACCGATTTCAGTAAATAAAATAAAAAAAAAGAAAATTACCTACTCATTTTATTATTGATTCGGGTCGAGAATCATTAGCATAGTTACCTCCTAGAATTTGACGAGGTTGCAAAACAACACCTTGTATAACTGTCATGGTGTCTACATGTTACGACTATTCTTTACTTCAGTGTACCTACATATTCAATTTATGTATAGTGTAGTTCTATAGTACATAGGTGCCATTGCACCCACACTATCACAAAAACTTCCGTTCGTCATTAGGGATGAACGCACCGATAAATAAGGTAGTTGACATTATGACGAACGCGAGATAACAAGTAATTACGAGATCGTTTTCATTTACATTAGCCCTGTGCTTATTGGCTTATGATGTTGGATAATTACGTCAGCTGTGTAAGAGGATCATATCTGGTGGATTGGATCATTTCGATAATAGTTTTCCCTTTCCTCGCGTCATAATCGTGAAAATGATACTAATACTTCAGAAACTTACCAAATAAATACGGCAGAGGTGCAGTAAAATTCGCCAGATGTTATTAAGTTCCATATAATCAGAGCGAGCCTATCCTATTGCTGAGCACTATTGACAAATCTATACTTATAATATTATAAAGCTGAAGAATTTATTTGTTTGGTTAGACCCACTTATCTCGGCAATTCACTCCTTCACGCAACTTCTGGTTCGAATTAAAAAAAATATTTTAGTGTTGGATAGGCCATTTATCGAGGACGGCTATAGACTTATAACATCATTATACAACTAATAGGAGCAGAGCATCAATAAAAAATGCAGACGAAGTTGCGCGGGTCAGCTATTTCGTAATAAATGGCAAACCAGAAAATACTGTCTAACTTCAGCATCAAACCCTGGGCGCAATTCTCAACGAGGTCTTTCCACACCCATCTTAACTTAACCATAATCCTTTCTTTTTAGGGAGAAGGTGCTCCAACAGTACGTAAAGGCACATGCGCGAATCACATAAAGCATGTGGCGAACTTCTTCACTGGCTTCCACCTGACCATGCACGCAAGAACTGAGGATGACTTAGACGAGAAAGTCATTCAAGATAAGCTGGCGAAGGCTGGGTCGGCGTTCAACTTCAAGACCAGTCGGCCAGAGGAACTGCCTCCAAGTGGGCCTGTTGGAACAGTCTATCATAAGGTTAATCCGGGTGAGTGAATATCTAAACTAATATTATAAAGAGGAAAGATTTGATTGTTTGTTTGTTTGCATTGAATAGGCTCCGAAACTACTGGCCCGATTTGAAAAATTCTTTCAGTGTTATATAGCCCATTTATCGAGGAAGGCTATAGGCTATATATCACCACGCTAAGACCAATAGGAGTGGAGCAGCAATGAAAAATTTCGTAAAAACGGGGAAAATGTGACGCAATATAATAATAAAGTTTTGTTCGTAATCAACAGGTTTTTACAGATACATTGTAGAGGCCTTCTTTTAAGTATGAATATACCTGTAACAAAGTGAATAGTTGTCGATTTTTCCTATATTTTATTTTTATTATATGAGCATGATCCTGGGTTCGATTCCCGGATCGATAAACGTGTTACTGGGTTTTTCCATCAGGAATTTCTCAGTAGCAGCCACGGAGTCTGGATTTGTGCCCGGTTGATTTTCTGTATGGTGTCGGACGTAAAGAATAGCACTATCCCATATCTTCCCGTGGGTGTCGTAAGAGGCGACTAAGGGACTTGCCAGAGAATGGCAGCAGCGATCTCTGTGCTTTTGTAGCAACCGTACTGCGATCGCCAACCCGCCTGTCAAGCGTGGCGATTATGGCAAAAACCCCTTCTTAAGGGAGGCCTATGTCCAGCAGTGGACGTCTTTCGGCTGAAATGATGATGATGATGATGATTGCAATAGGCCCGCAGCCACATAGGACTTCAAACATAACTGGCGAAATGTGGGTGTAGGTCTACTATAAGGTACACATCTGCGTAACCCTGCGGGGATTACAGGTGTGATGTTATGTTATATATATGATTCATCATCACTATTATCCCAAGCCCGACTTTACGTACTGCACGCGTAGCATGACCGCCGTAGAAACGGGCTATGTCGACGGAAGAATCGACCAACTGACATATTGTCATTGTCTATCTGTCATTAAGTCGATTCTTTCGTAGACAAAACTCGTTTCTACAGTGGTCATGCTACGCGTGCTGCTGGGTATATCCTCTTTTTGCATGTGCCAATTTCTCCGTACGGGGAAGTTCCAGGTCCGCTCCAAAAGATCGAAGCCCTGGGATTTCCTCGTTCCTATACCAATCCCATCCGAGATTTACCTGATATGAAGACTCGTCTTGATCTCTCGGGAACTAAAACGGTAACAAGTGTCAGAGATAGCAATAAAGCGACTTAATACTAAATTGTTTCGGCCGGCGGATGTGCGTTAACCATACTTCTCGTGTCATTTTTATAGCTTCCTTTTCGGCCTATTTAATTAATTCCTAGCTTCGTAGGTATTCTTGATTAAAAGAACTAAATTCTAACTGCCTTGTTTATATTGGTCGTGTGCGCGATTGCTGAGGAGCTCGTGGCTAAGCAATAACAGCAGCATGGGTCGATGTTTAAGGTTAAGCCGTGTTTGCGTGGTTCAGTAGGTGTCGGTTTAGGAAAACATCGTGCGGAAACCAAACTAGCATGCCTCAGAGATATTTATCGAATGTATGTAAAGCAGAGGAGCTCGGGGCTAAATAATATCAGCCGCACGGGTCGATCTTTAAGGTTAAGCCGTGCTTGCCGAGGTTTGTCCGTGGATGGGTGACCATAATTACATACCGAGTTTCCTCCGTGCCTCGGAAAGCACGTTAAACCGTTGGTCCCGGCTGTCATTTGTAGATCTTTGTCAGTCGTTACGAGTAGTCAGAAGCCAAAAGTCTGACATCCAGTCTTACCAAGGGGTATCGTATTGACCAGTTACTGGGTTGTGGAGGTCAGATAGGCAGTCGCTTCATGTCAAATACTGGTACTCAGCTGCATCCGGTTAGACTGGAAGCCGACCCAAAGATAGTTTGGGAAAGGCTAGGCAGACAATTTGCGCGATTGCTGAGCGTGGTCCTGGGGTCCTTTCGGATTTATTAGTAGCAGCTCGGAGCCTGGAAGTTGGTGGTATGATAAAGTATTACACCACCTTCTCGTGCCTCTTAAATCATGTTAAGTTGTTGATCCTATTCTTGATCTCTCTCCTGTCAAAGACTGCGGTCGTATAAAAAGCTTGTACACTATCATTTTACTTCGTATTGTTATTTAATGTATTAAAGTAATAATATAATTCGATAGGTATACTAACAAAAAAAAAAATACTTTAAGTATGTGTTTCATTATGTTTTCGAGCGTATGTCACTCGTGGGCTGCAGCTGAAAATCAGCGTCAGGTGGTACACCTTGTGTTGCCATCTGGCATTATGCTGAGCTGAGGCCCTTTTGGGATTATTAGTCTTGTTTGTTTATTTATTTTGTATATTTTTTAAAGTGTTATTAATGCCAAATAAAAACAATTTTCCTTTTTTCTTTGTCAATAAATATCTCCCGCGAGAGATAGGCCGCAATGACCAAATCATCATCATTCTAAATGGTTACGCAAAGGTGTGCCTAATAGTAGACACACATTCGCCAGATATCTTTAAGTCGCTTGTAATAGGGCGCTCTGTATGGTGTCGGACGTAAAGAATAGCACCATCCCATATTCTCCTGTGGGTGTCGTAAGAGGCGACTAAGGGATTTGTCAGAAAATGGGCAGCAGCGTTCTCTGTGCTTTTGTAACAACCCTACTGCGATCGCCAACCCGCCTACCAAGCGTGGCGATTATGGCAAAACCCCCCAAAATGTCAATGTGGCGACACTTGGAGGAGGCCTATGTCCAGCAGTGGACGTATTTGGGTCTGAAATGATGAATAGGGCGCGAGTCTCATCGCCATCTACCGGGCGCAAATCCAGACTCCGTGACTACAACTGAAAAATTCCAGATGGTAAAATCAATACCACTGGAGATCGAACCCAAGGTCTCATGCTTAGCATTCGCGTTTCTGACCACTAGACCAACGACTCAGTAAAATCCAGCTCAAAACATAATGAGGTATAAATACCATTACCAGTCATAAAACTATCTTGACATAACATCATGTTGGAACTCATGTTTACAATAACTTCAACAACAATAGCACCTCACAAAGGATTTATTTACCTTTCTGCGTCAGTTATAAACTGTAAATATAAACAAGAAACGCTTGACGTTTGTAACAGTACGGCCTGCGCGTACGCAAGATGCGTGGTTATTTAATAGTTTACCTAGTGGTTCGTTAAGTGGTGTTGTATGTACAATGACCAGGAAGGGGGCGGAGGAAATTATAAAACGGAAGAGTAGTTTGAGACGAGGTATTGTGATATTGAAGTTTTATTTTGTAATCTTTTAACACTTTCGCTGTTAAGTTAAAATAATTCATTTTTAGGGTTCCGTAGCCGAATGGCAAAAAACGGAACCCTTATAGATTCGTCATGTCTGTCTGTCTGTCTGTCTGTCCGTCTGTATGTCACAGCCACTTATTTCCGAAACTATAAGAGCTATACTGTTGAAACTTGGTAAGTAGATGTATTCTGTAAACCGCATTAGGATTTTCACACAAAAATAGAAAAAAAACAATAAATTAAGGGGGTCCCCATACTTATAACTGAAAACCAAAAAAAAATTTTTCATCAATCCCATACGTGTGGGGTATCTATGGATAGGTCTTCAAAAATGATATTGATGTTTCTAATATATTTTTTTTCTAAACTGAATAGTTTGCGCTAGAGCCACTTCCAAAGTGGTAAAATGTGTGTCCCCCCCCTCTAATTTCTAAAGTAAGAGGAGGAAAATTCTGAAAATATTTAGGATTGTAGAACGTAAAAAAAACTATCAACGAAAATTGGTTTTAATAAGATATGATGTTCAGTTTTTGAGATATGGGATTTTTTCATCAAACTGCAGCAGTAACTTTGTTTTTCATAAACATACTATGAATAACAAATTTAGTTTTGCGGTTGTGTGGAAGTTTACTCACTAATACTACTAACTAATGAATGACAGTTCAAAATATTGTTATTATATTGTTTGGAGCTACGGAACCCTGTGTGCGAGTAAGACTCGCACTTGGCCGGTTTTTACTCGTATGCTCAAAATTCACAAATTGATTTAAGTATTTAACTCTTCAAGTACAATGTACAGAGGCAGACATTTTCTACCAGTCAACGGGTGATTCTCTGCATCAAACAAACAGTGGTAGGTGTCTATCTCTAAAAAAATAATTATTTAATAAGACACTAAAGATATATAACATACTATAAATATATATATCAAAATACTATAAATATCTAAACTAATATTATAAAGAGGAAAGATTTGATTGTTTGTTTGCATTGAATAGGCTCCGAAACTACTGGTCCGATTTGAAAAATTCTTTCAGTGTTATATAGCCCATTTATCGAGGAAGGCTATAGGCTATATATCATCACGCTACGGCCAATAGGAGTGGAGCAGCAATGAAAAATGTTCCGAAAACGGGGAAAATGTGACGCAAACGAAGTTGCGCCGGATAGCTATATGTATATGAATGTATAAATTCAAATAAACAATTTCAATAATTTCGTTTTACAAATCATCTATAGCTACGTATAGCGACGACTCGGGATTTCGGGAGGCAGGTTGTGCGCACACGAACGAATTATTGTTCGACGCATATGCTGGGTGCTTAGCGCCGAAAGTGTTAAACTCTTTCGGTGCTAAGCAGCCAACATAATTATGGGTCGAACAATAATTCGTTCGTGTGCCCACACCCAGCCTCGCGAGTCGGCGTTATACGTAGCTATAGATTTCGGCATACAAGTAAAAAAACCGGCCAAGTGCGAGTCGGACTCGCGCATTAAGGGGGCCGTACCATTATCAATTATTTGTGTTTTTAGTATTTGTTGTCATAGCGGCAACAGAAATACATAATCTGCAGAAATTTCAACTGGCTAATTATCACGGTTCATGAGATACAGCCTGGTGACAGACGGACGGACGGACAGAGATGTCTCATGAATAGGGTCTCGTTTGACCCATTGGATAAACAATCCTAAAAATGTTATTGGAACTTGGGAGCAAAAATGTTAATTATCAATAAAAATTAATGGTCGACATATAAGTACTGCACCTACTCAAGTCACTGAACATTTTATTACTACACACATAGAAGCACTGTTACGGCATCTAGAATTGGGATCAGAAAAACAGATTATGTAAGCTATATGTATACTAAAGAAACAAATGTTGGACGAATTGATAGCTTTCTCCCACTAGACGTCAGTAAAAAAAAAATGGGTCGTCGATTTAACGAAAAATTTAGTTTACATATAATTTAGGTCGACACGTACTGCACCTACTCAAGTCACTGAACATTTTATTACTACACACTTATAAGCACTATTACGCCATCTTTAATCGGAATCAGAAAACCGGCTAAGTGAGCTATTTAGTGAAGACAAAAATGCCGGACGAATTGATAAACTTCTCCCTTTTGATGTCAGTAAAAAAAGTCGTTCGTCGATTAAACTTTTAATTTCTGTACACTTACGTACACTGACTTAATGCTTTAACTAGTTTGTAATTACTTACTAGGCCGTGCCGTTCTAAGCCTTGCGATAATTATTTATCCGGTACTCTATTATCGCCTAGTAATCTTAGTATGCTTAAAGTAAATAAGGGAAGTCCTGTCTGGATCACGCAATCGAGCGTGTCTAACAGTTTTGTATGTATATCTACGCATTGTAGGTATGTAGTTAGGTACTCCTAAGCCCTGTTTGAAGGAAGCAACGGTCTTGTCTCTCTTTCTAAGTACTCGCTATAGTAATGCTCGCTATAGTAATGCTCGCTATTTAAAAATTTTACATGACTCAAGTCTTCATCATCATAAGCTATAGCCTGACTTTACGATAGCTGGATATAGGCGTCTCT
The DNA here is from genome assembly GCA_949152445.1 of Cerastis rubricosa. Lineage (NCBI taxonomy): Eukaryota > Metazoa > Arthropoda > Insecta > Lepidoptera > Noctuidae > Cerastis > Cerastis rubricosa. The sequence goes on along the minus strand of OX424542.1, from coordinate 5,040,373 downwards.
TTATTTGTAATAAAACTTGATGAGGCTGGAAAAGGAGCGTGGGGTTTCTTTTTTTACATTATAAAAAGGAAATATTTGATTTTTTGTTTGTTTGTTTGTTATAATTTAACTCAAAAACTACTCGGCCGATTTTAAAAATTATTTAACTATTAGAAGGCTTCATCTTTACCGAGTAACATGGCTATATTATATAACAATTTTCGCTGACGAAGTCGCGGGCGAAGTGCTAGTTTGTATTAAAGCCAGGCAAACACACACACCACATTTCGCCAGTTAAGACCCATGTAATAGGGGGCGAGTCTATTGCCATCAACGGGCACAAAACCAGAGCTCGTGGCTGCTAATGAGAAATCCCTTATGGAAAGACCTAATATCACTTTGGCCGACCCGGGAATCGAATCCCAGTACCTCATGCTCAGCAGTCGCGCTTGCGCCCACTCGACCAACTAGGCTGTCAAACCGGTGAATCGATGTTTTAGCAAATATCTTTGTGATAATGTTTCAAATGTTGTGTTTTGTTGCGTGATCAAATCAGAAATGCGGACATCCGCAAGAGAACCTAGGTTACCGACGTAGCCCGAAGAACCGCCAAACTTAAGTGGCAGTGGGCAGGGCACATTGCTCGCTGAACGGATGGCCGATGGGGAAGTTCTAGAATGGCGACCGCGAAACGGAAGACGATGCGTTGGAAGGCCTCCCATTAGGTGGACCGATGACCTGGTGAAGGTTGCGGGGATCCGCTGGATGCGAGTCGCACCGGACCGCTCAATGTGGTGACACTTGGGGGAGACTTACGTTCAATAGTGGACGTCTTTCGGCTGAAATGATGATGAATGTTTCATAGTTTTTTCATTCGGCTCGTTGTTTCAGTTCAAGAAATAAATTCTAAAGAGAGGGACCAGTTCTGGTTGAAAGAGGAACAAGAAGAGAAGAAGCGTGTGGAAGCCGAGAAGAAACGACGAGATGAGGTATGTAAACACTGTTTTTTTTTCTTCATCATGAAGAATTTTGATTTTCGGTACCTCGGGTCCAAGGAGATGGCGATGTAGACCGGGACGTAACGCATCAGATCAACTCAGGATGGATGAAATGGCGACAGGTCACTGGAACAACTTGCGACCTACGGATGCCCCTCAAGTTAAAGGAGAAAATTTAAAAGTCCGTGATACGACATGGCGTACTGTATGGATCGGAATGCCGAGCAGTGAAGAAGACGAATGAAAATTTTCATGCTGCAGAGATGAGAATGTTGAGATGGATGTGTGGAGTGACTGAAATGGATAAAGTTAGAAATTAGCATATAAGAGGAAGTTTGAAAGTGGCGCCTGTTACAGAAAAGATGAAAGGGAGTCGCCTGTCTTGGTATGGACATGTGATGAGGAGGGACAGAACACATGTGACTAAAAGAATGATGAACATAAATGTGGATGGATGGACAGGGAGAAAAAGACCAAAGAAAAGATGGATGGATTGTGTGAAGGAGAAAGGAGTAAATTATGGCGAATGACAGAGCTGAATGGAGGAAAGAGACGTGTTACGACCCCAAATAAAATGGGACAAGGGCAAGAAGATGATGATCATGAAGAATTTTGAAACAGATAAGGAAATGGCCATCCTGCCCTTATAATATAGGGTAAAAGGGATACCGACGCCAAACGATTACTACGTATTTAGCATATCGTTTTGAACCCAAAAAAAAAGGTGATTCCTACAAAACTACAACACCTACAGCTACTCGGTCAAAATGTATGGAAAAACTGTTTTTGTTTTAAAATTCCTGATGAAAAAATATCTATGGCAGACACTAACTGAACATCGGCCTAGCCTTTTCCCAACTATGTTGGGGCATCCTTCCAGCGTAACCGGATGCAGCCGGATGAATTCCAGTATTTTACATGGAGCGACTGCCTATCTGACCTCCACAATCCAGTTAGTACTGAGTTAAGAATTAAACATAGAATTTTGACATTACTACGGCATCTGTGTTGCAAAGTCTTGTGGTGTCAAAATCGCGGTTTTAGCATACATAAACATGCATAGCATATGTAAACAGGTCTCCTTGTGTTATTTTTGTCTTTCAACTGAACTAGCCAGTAATTTATTTATTTAAACTTCATGTACAATAGTGGTACATAGGCGGACTTAATGCCACAAGGCATTCTCTACCAGTAAACCATTTGTTATTTTTATAAATAGCATAAATCATTGCTTACAGGAGAAAAGAAAAGCAGAGGAACTCGCCAGGCGAAGAGATGAACTGGAAGGGGAGAGGAGAGCAAAAGCTGAGAATGCGAAGTGAGTAAAGTGTTCTCCTTCTTCTTAGCGTGTTGATGGCAATCTAAATTGTGTAGGCCCAGAACTGACCCACTAGTTTGGCGCCCTCTTTAGCGTCCATCAGTTCCTGCAATGAACAAACAACAGGACACGCTGGACACGATGTTAAGTACCCCATCGTTTGTGGAACAGCACCACATTGACACTCCTGGGCAGATTCATTAGTAAAATTCCACCTGAGCAGGTTTTCCTTGGTACGACCAACCTGCGTCCGGAGTAGGTATTAAAAGACCTCCAACTCAGCAATAGCAACTCTTGTCAAAGTGTTCTTATTAGGCTCTACTAAACGTTACGACTGTCAAAGATCTCATCATATGCCTAGCTTTTTCCCAAACAATCTTGGGCTCGGCTGGCGGATGCATATTCTGAGTACCAGTATTTTACATGAAGCGACTGCCTATCTGACCTCCACAAAACGATACCCCTTGATAAAACTGGACGTTAGACTTTTGGCTTCTAACTACTTGTAACGACTGTCAAAGATCTACAAACGACAGCTGGGACCAACGGCTTATCGTGCTTTACGAGGCACGGAAGAAAGTCGGTATGTAATTATGGTCACCCATCCACGGACCTACCTCGGCAAACACGGCTTAACCTTAAAGATAGATCCGTGCGGCTGTTATTATTTATTCACGAGCTCCTCAAACTGTCAAAGATCTACAGATGATAAATGGTGGTTTTGGTATGTTTGGGCTGGTCAATTCCCAAACACTACAAATATCCTGACCATACGACATATCACGTCATCTTCCATCTCCCCAGGCCAATTAGCCAAGAGACCCCTCCCTCTGAGGGAGGAGTGAGTGCAAGCGAGGCGCTGCGACGACAACGTTCGGCCGAGGCGAGACAACTCATTGGATCCTCTACGTCTTCAGCCAGGGCTATGTTCCAGCAGAACTTGGCACAAGGACAGATTGCTGTCACCAGGTTAGAGCTAGCTCATTCCTTAATACATGTTATCATTTGAATTCAAGAAAGCATGCACAAATATAACAGTAGAAGTTTTTAAACTGACATGATCACTAACTCTGAAAAAGGGGTTTTTACCATGTTTATTATTTGTTTTGCGTTCCCGATATTTCGGCGCTGTTGCAAGCACCATGATCAAGATAAAATTAAATTATTGCGGGTGGGTGTTTTTGAGCAGACAAATCGGTCTACTCTCTTTCTTGTTCGTTTCTGCGTTTAGGTAACCAAAACAAACAGTAAACATGGTAAATACGCCGTTTTCAGTGTTAATGATAAATATAACGTTGGTCACCAAAACGGACCATTAAAATATTATACAAAATATTTAGTGTTACTTCCGCGAAAAAGATTTATGCTTGGATGCAGCACCGCCCTCCCGCTCGCTATAATATTATGCACTTGCAGGACAAGACGCCACGTGGAGAACTCCACATGTGTCCAGTGTAGGTTTAAGGGCATGGCAAGTTAATTATTGTTGCTTTTCCTGCATCCTACCCTGGATCTTTATCACGGAATTAATTAATTATTATTTTGCATCAAATTTTAAAGTCACGGATACCCGCAAAGTAACGCCTGATGCCATAACTTATTGAAAGGGACCATTTCAATCTTTTCATACTCTTCCAACGTTACATCTATCATTTATTTTCATAATCTTGAAAGATTGAGTGGATTGCAGGAATTATCTACAAGCGGTTCTGATACAAAACCACCAGCTTCCTTACTAACATGTTCCCATCTTTATACCAATAATTTATCTCCACAGATCAAATTCTAACACACCAGAAAAGCCGATCCGCAGCTCCGTAATAGCACAACGCATCAACACGTTCACTCAAGCCCAATCTCAACAAGCATCACCAATTAAATCGCCATCGAAGCTAGAACCGATACCGATATCGATACCAGAGACCGAAGAACCCAAGACCAGTCCTCTTAAGAACATAGACAAGATAAAAATGAGTCTAGAAACTCCTTCACAGATACAATATGACCCTATCATCTGTCCGGCAGATTTGAGTCCTTCAACGGAGAATGAATCCAGTTCATTCAGTGCGATCAACTACGCTGAGACGAAGCAAGAGAATTCATACAGAGATATTGAGCCTTTGAAGCAAAGTGAGCCGATGATTAAACAGAATATTCTAGAAAATGACATGTTTGATGCCTCATACTCCAGTTCGAATGAGAATGATGACGAGGACAGTGACAATAAGTTTAGCACCATTAAAAGGTCGCCGTATAGTAAGAATAATATCGCCGATGAGAACGAACGGACGGAGCTGACGAGGCAGAATACGGTGATAGAGAATGTTAATTTTAAGAAGGAGACCAATGGGACTACTCTTGATGGTGAGCATTTTTTAGTTTTTTTTTTGTTTATTTTTTTTTTAACGATTGCATGTTTAGTGCTCATGAAGCTTGGTTTCTACATTGATCTCTTGTGCCGCACAAAACGGTTGTCTTCGCCTGTACTCTGCGAGTGAGTTAGTCCAAAAAACGCGATATAAGATATACGCGTGTGTGTAATATGCAATCAAAACGTGATATACGTGCGTAATACGCACCCTAAAAGCGATATTCGTGCGTAATACGCACCCAAAAAGCGATATTCGTGCGTAAAACGCACTCAAAACGTGATATACGTTCGTAATACGCACCCAAAAAGTGATAATCGTGCGTAATACGCACTCTAAACGCTCTATTCGATATTCAAATTTAACATTGTGTCCAGAAGTGTATAAATTTTATCTTTGACATTAATTTTTTTTTAGTATCGGATTTGTTACAAATTATATGACATATTATTACTGACCTTTTTATATCCATTTGTTTTTTTATTCTATTGTTTTATTAAATTTGACATTCTATTTTTATTATCGACGGTCATAGAAAATAAGTAGACATATTATTAATCTTTTCAACACAATTTTTGCACTTTTAAAGAAGATGACATCGTTTTTATAATAATTTGATCTTCGTTTCGTTTAACCTTTCTTCTGACCTTGTGGTCTATTGTATATACTTAAATTATTTTAAAATGAATATGGATTAATGTCCTTCTGAATTTGTTATTATGTGAATTATGAATGGTTAATTTTTTTTATGTAATATTTTTTTTAATGTTTTTCGATTGTAATGTTTTAATGATATTGTTTTATTTTACAAAATTTCTACACAATGCATGTTGTTTCGAAATAAATGACTTATGACTTACTTATGACTTAAACAATCTTTCTTTCATTTCAGATATATCACCAGAAGGTTTGGAAGACGAAGGCGCTATATATGAAGATCTAGACGACGATCCCGGTCTTACCGCGCGGGCTTTATATGACTACCAAGCTGGTGAGTTATTCAAATTCAAATATTTAGTGTGGTGTCGGACGTAAAGAATAACACCATCCCATATCTTCCCATGGGTGTCGTAAGAGGCGTAGTCGCCTCTTACGACACCCAGGGACACACCAGGGACTTGCCAGAGAATGGGCAGCCGCGTTCTCTGTGCTTTTGTTACAACCGTACTGCGATCGCCAACCCGCCTGCCAAGCGTGGCGACACTTGGCCTATGTCCAGCAGTGGACGTCTTTCGGCTGAAATGATGATATGATGATGACTATTGTTCATCATCATCAGCTAACAGCATTCCACTGCTGGACATGGGCCTCTTCAAACGCTCGCCACCTAACTCGATTCTCGGCAATTCTCATCCAGTTTGTACCAGCCACCCGCCGAAGACCGTCGCTCCATCATCGGTATTGTTTATTATAGTACAGCATTCAGATATGTCATAATAGTTTATTGTATAAAAATCTTGCATAACAAATACTTACACTCATTGCATAAAGATATTGAAAAACAATAACAACAATAGTCTGTTTACGGTATGCAATGCGCTCGAAATGCAGAAGGCATTGCTCTCACTATCAAGATTCTTTATTTGCATGAAATATTGTACATTATGGTCTTATAAATTAAAAGATTTCACATATTTCGAGTTATTTCAGCATGCAAACATAAAATTAAATTAAAATACTTAACAAAATGACCTTATTAAACTTTTAGACCTAGTTACAAATTTTACAAAACATTAAATTTTATCCTTGATATTCTTTTAGAATTTAAAATAGGTCCCTGTGTGTAGGATACAGGATAATGTAAAACTAATAAAATAAGGAAAAAGATAATATAACAAGGAACAGATTAAAAAAACAAAAAAAAATATAGGAATGTGAAAATAGGAAATAATGGGAACATATTCGGTTTAACATATTAGGCTACTTAACCATTACAAATGGGTTTATCATCAGAGTGTGCCAGCCTCATCCAGATTTTATCCGCGATGGCATTTCATTTGCTACACACAGTTAAAAATTATTTGCAGCTTTTATTTAGAATTTTATCATTCCTTCTTAGATTACTGATTTAGAAGATTAAAAAGAAAAACTTGGAAACTATACCCCAACCAACAAATAAACGAGACATTGATTTCAGGTTGTTAAGTTTTTGTATAACAGGAGTTACACATCCGTAATTAAATATGTCATGTATTTATAGATAAGAAGTATATTAATGAACTCAGATAGTTATCCTTTTTCCCACTCGATAGGTTAGCAAAAAAATATTTTCAACGACCCCCACTTTTTTGTTGTTGTTGTTCACATAAAAAATGTACACTATGTCACTCGGCACGTGATAACTAGTGATCGGATATTCGGATGCATATGTACCTAAAGAACGCTTTTTCCTCGCAAAAGGTACAAAAGTATGGAAGCGGCTATTTAAATGCCAATTTTTGTCGCGGGATTGCGTAATTTCATAATTCTTTAGTAAGTATAAAATGTAGTACTCAAAATATCGTAACGAATATTTTAAATTTATTTAAAACCTGGCAAGTTTGTTGAAAATAACAAGGAAAAACATACAACAACTATTTGAATTCTTATTTTTGTGCTGAAATGTCGAATGCTAAAATAAAATGGTAAATACCTATGTCTGGGCATAATTCATTTGGAGCTAAACAAAAAAGTAACTAGACTAGTTTTTTTTTAAATAAACTCCTTTTCCCATACTGACGCGCGCTCCATACTAGTCAACACTCAAACTTTAGGTAAATATGCATCCGAATATCCAATCTCTAATGGTAACAAATTGATTGACACCTTATACATCAAAATCGGCTCAGGGGGTCTACTCTCTTTCTCCGAAACGTAACTTCGGCAACGAACGAAAATTAAACGTAGTTACGTTTCTGACCTTATTCTATATTATTTGCGGACGAAGTTACGTTTCGGAGAAAAAGAGAGTAGACCCACAGAAGCTTAGGCGCTACGGTGGAACATAAAACTGTTACTAACACACATACAAACGGGCATTTCAAGCTTCTAGATTCAGCGGTTTAGGTTGTCAGTAAATGAACTTTTAATGACTTATTTACATGTCAAAAATCATCGTCATTCTCTTGCTCTTATCCCAAGTCATTTGGGATCGAGCCAGCATGTCTTTTTCTTCCATACTTTTCTATTAATGATTACTCGTCATCAAATCACTCACGTCCTTTCTTGCCATATCATCCTTCACACAGTTCATCCACCGTTTTATTTATTTATTTAAGATTCACCAACAGTTGTTACAGATAATACAAAGATAATACATATAAGTAATTGAGTCTTAAATCTAACTGCACAACCAATTACAGGCAAACACCACATGCAAATATGTTCTTTGTAATTATATAAATTTAATTTTAAATTCTAGTTATTTATATTTATATTGTTTCTTTGGTCTTACTCTATTCTTATACCCATCCACATTCAAACTCATAGCGTTCCTCACGAAATTTTTCGCATTCCTCCGCATCACATGCCCATACCACGACAACCGATTACCACACAACTTGATATATATCTGAAGGTAGCGGTGGCCCAGTGGTGGCAGCCCCGACTTACGATCAGTTAGCCGTGGGCTCGAACCCAGCCAGACGCATTACTTTGTGTAACTTATTTCAACACCGCTGCCCTCAAAAACGGTGAAGGAAAACATCGTGAGGAAACCGGCATGTCCTAGAACTAAAATTCAAAGACATGTGACATCTACCGACCCGCACTGGGCCCGCGTGGTGGACTACAGCCCACTCCCTCTCATAGAGAGGAGGCCTGTGCCCCAGCAGTGGGAACATTATAGGCTGATGATGATGATGATGGTGTTAGATATCTAAAATACTATATCGCATTCTTTTCAGCCGACGAATCAGAGATCACATTCGACCCTGGCGACATAATCACCCATATAGAGCAGATCGACGCGGGCTGGTGGCAGGGACTGGGGCCTCAGGGGGTGTTCGGACTGTTCCCAGCCAACTATGTGGAGCTACTGCCGTGCCAACCGCGTTAGGTGTAAAGCGTGAGGTTTGTGACTTAGCGGGAATATCTGTGGACCAGTGATGACATTGATTGATTGAAGGGTATAACATCACGCGTGTGCTCCTCAAAAAGTATGGTTGTGGTGAGGTTTACAGTCATAAAAAATGAAATGTATCATCATTCATCATTCTCCTGTCCTTATCCCAATTTATTTGGGGTCGGCGCAGCATGTCTTCTTCCATATTTCTCTGTTACATGTCATCTCATCAGACACTTTCTTTCGCGCTATATTAGTCCATCCATCGTTTCTTTGGTCCCCCTATACTCATAAGAGTATAGGGGGACCAAAGAAACAATGAAACATCCACATTCATAAAATGAAAATGAGAAATGAAATGTATACACTTATGTTCAAGTATAAAAAACACTGTACAAAGGCGGACATAATGCCTTGGACATTTTCTACCAGTCTACCTTAGGGTGATTTTCTCCTGCTATATTGATTATCGTTTACGTTTTCACAAACTTAATATTTTGGAAGCCATATATTACGAAGTAGTTCTTATCTCGCTGGTAGAAACCGTTATTTCACGAGAAAATCGCTTTTGAATTTTTCCATATGTATACATTTCATTGCTTGGTATTGTACCTTAGTTCCCTCAAATTTCATAAGTTATGTTCACACCATGTAAAGAAAGATCATTCTATACTTTATTGAATAGAGTTAAAAGTAAAATATCTTTTTTCAATATTGAAGAAGAAATTGCGTAACAAGATGATGATAAAAGTAAAATAAAAAATTGGCCGTCACGGGACGCCCGGCAGATGACAAACATCTATATTTATATTAGAATTTTGTGGAACTTAAAAAAAAAAGATCAACAATCGATCCAAAACAAACTTTATTGTAATGGGATAAGGTTGATTTAATTTGGCATAGATAACTTCCTGTCATGCGAGTCGTTTTTACTGCCTAGTCGCGTATATACAATATTATTATGTTAAAAAAACCCTGTCCGATCCGAAAGGGGCATATAGGTATACCAATGACATTACTAAATAAAATAGGAAATGTAAAATATTCATGAAAGTGATCATATTAATGAATTGTAAAAACCCGATTTTTGAGCCCAAATGACTAACACTTCCCTACAATCTGACAAACTTTTAAAACGTGAGAAAACCATCTTCGGCATTAGTATGTTCGATCGTCAGGTGTTTCTTTTTGATGTCACTACCTCTGAAACGATCAGAGTGTTGCCCTGTGTTACCATGTTAGTTTCCTCATTTTACTACATTTTATTTATTTGCATAAATAGAATCTAATCTCGATACCTTTTAACACCCTCGCGGATCGAATAGGGCTTTTTTTTAAGATATTGTAGTTGTTTCACATCAAAAATCCCTTCTGTAAAAAAGAATAACTTGAGGTTCACAGATATTTCTGCTAAGTACCTAGAATGTAAAGTGTAGACTACCAATATTTTTAATACCCTCCGTTTTACACGGTTAAAAGTATAGTAAAATATGGCACTTGAAGGGGTATTAAAAGTTATTGGTAAAACTTCTGTGTATGTATATGTGAAATGTATAATTGTATACATGTGTGGGTGGCTTGGTTGCGTGAATTTTAATTCCTTTTAATATACTAAAATTTTTGATGTAACAAAACTTATTGCACAAAAATATTCTCGAGTTACTTTGATAAAAAAACTAAAAACTTCCATATTTAAAAATCTGACGAAAAGTTACCATACCTGTCTTTTTCAAGTAAACATAATGAACACATATACTGATTTTCCTAGCATATCAGTTGCTTTTGTGCGCGATTTGTGTATATCTTGCGAACTATTATATACTGAACTACCGACACATGTGCTCAATACGATAATTCTAATGTGTATGCTATAAAATGTGAGAGAGTGTTATTAACTTAAAATTAACGAGGACTGATGCAAATCGCACTTTATGAAGTAAAATCGTTAACAAAATGCGTAAATGCAGTCCCGGATATAAAATAAAACGTCATAAACTTGTTTAAATGAATAATATACTTACAAACATGTATATTCTTGTATATGTTACTGGCCAAACCTGATTTCCGGCTAAACTAGTTTGTCCTAGGCCAAACTAGAACTCTAAATGGGTTAGGTTAGGTTAGAACTGTAACCATAAACACCGGTTTGCCCTAGGACAAACTAGTTTGGCCTGAAATTGGGTTTGGCCGGTAACATATTCATCCATCTTTGATAAAGCAGAGCGTGCTTTGACAGAATAATCACCCTGCAAAAGGTCCGGTGGCCTACCATGACGTCTTAAAACATTCTTGTTTTACTCCTTTTCCAGTGTGGGAAAGAGATGGCGCTAGACATCCTGTATAGCTCCGTCTCTTTCCCACACTGGAATAAGATTAAAACAATACTGCTTACTAAGACGTCATGGTCAGCCAGCTGGTTTCAATTCTTACCTTTTCAAAGTAACTTGCTAATGCTCCATGCATGAAAACTCCTTGAACAGATCTCAAACTTGTGTTAGAGCTAGCATTCGTCTGGGACTGAGGAAAATGTATTAAAGCTCTAGAATATGTAGTCTAGAGTAATGTCTTTATTAGCTAGTCTGAATGGGTCAAAAATTTAAGAATGTTTTTTTCAAGAATAGTCAAATCTAACATAACATTCTATAGACTAACGATAGATTCCATAGACAATTATTTCGATTCCAATTCAAAATATTCTCGATAGCATTTAAAATCAATAAAAAAAGTCCATTCTCTAACTTCGGATTCAAGTTTTTATAATGGCAAAAATAAACAGTAGGTTTGAAGCAATTTAGACTGTGATGAGAAAGAATTTTTAGTCAACTTCGAGTTTTCAACATTTTCGATCGGATGAATTTTATAGATTTAGATTTTTTTATTAAAACTACTTTTAGATTTAGCACGTATAGTGCCGTTTGAAGAAATTACAAAAAAGAAAAGTATTCGACTTACGAAAAAAAAATGCACACCTTTCTTTATACATCAAAAATTAAATAGTGGTTGCCTTTTCAGTACTAAATTAGGAAAGCACTTTCCTTCTTATAAGGTAAGATAATAATTAAATTTCAGAGAGAAATTCGATTTAAAAACGAAGAAGGCCTAAAGGCAGTAAAATATGACTAACGCTTTTATAATGATACCTTTCTTGGCCCAGAAATGCGAGAATTTTATTGGTTTAAGTTAAATATTGACGAAAAAATTAAAACTTTTTGAGAATGAAATGATATTGTAGGTTCGCTTTATTATAAGATTTAGTAAAAATTGATTTATTTGGAAATATTGTTATAATCGCTTTATCGATCGTTTGTTTGAATATGAAGCAATAATTTGAATTTATGTAGTTAAGTTATTAATTTTTATAGAGCTTATTATGAACTGCGTTAGTAATTTTCTAGCTTAGTTTCTAAGTTCATTAATTTAGACTTATTATTGAGTCATTAGACTGCCATTTATTTATGAAAATTTTATATTTTAGGCATTAATATTATTTGATGAAAGACTATTTCTGCATTTTATATTTTTAAAGCATTGTAGTTTAATAAATTAATTGGCTACACTAAACTCGGAGTAGCCAACATTTCGGCCAAAGCGAAGAATAAATGTTTTGATGTACTCCTTATTACGTACTAGTGTTTAAATAGGCTTCAATTTAATTTGACTGCTTTAATTATATCTTTGACTGCATTTCTATGGAAGCTTTTAGCTGTACTTAGAAAATGTTATGTTTGCGAGGAGAGTCGTGTTAGTGAAAAAATTCAAATGTAATTTTTATTTATAATGACATTTATTAATTGACTGTAAAGAAATGAAATTATGTATTTTGGAATCCTTTTGGTACAAATTGTCTACTAAGTAGTGCCAAACAGTTTGAATAAAAAATAAAAAAACTATTTTGATCACAAAGTTACTACGTCACAAATAGATGCTCACTATTTAATGTACTTTAAACTCTGCATTTTTTCAATAATTTAATTAGTATTTATAATTGCAGATGTTCCTTTTCTTAGATATTAAATTCGTAGTCACAATTTGCAAGCGTAAGCATGTAATGATCCCACTGCTGGGACACAGGCCTCCTCTCTATGAGAGGTAATGGGCCAGTGCGGGTTGGTAGATGCCACATGTCTTCGATTTTTTGCAAGCTTTTGTAATACTCTGTTTATCTAAATTATGTAGAACATAGGGCGCTTAAAGATGACGACTGTCTAGAAATTTGACAACAAAGATTTATTCTTCGTCGCATGTATAGATGCCAGCAACAAGCTACAACAATCTGTCAAATTTCTTTAATAGATTTTCAACTTTATCGTTGAAGAATTAGGTTCAAGGTTGATTGGGAAAATTCTCATGCTGGCATCTGTATTCACAGTTATGCTCCTCTGTGTTCCACACTTGTTACGGCACGCACATTCGATTCGGTAGTATTTGTTGAAAAACACAATCGACCCGAAGACAAAAGGGCTGTCGGCAAAGTTGGTTCGGCAGCGACCATCGTTGAATCATGTTCGGGTAGACTCGGCACAAGTCGAACTAACCCGAGCGGGTTTTTCGTATATCTACAAAATCATGCCGACCTGGAGATGTGTGGCATGTAGCACCACGTAAGCGTCATATTACTTTAACACTTTCGGTGCTAAACACCCCGCTTATGGATCGACCAATAATTCGTTCGTGTGCGCACAAACCGAGTCGTCGCTATACGTACCTACGTATAACCTACACATGCCCCTAGGCATGAGCACAAGTACCTACGTGCTCATGCCCAGGGCCGGATTAGCGAGACCAAAACTAAGTAGGTTTCAAGGGTTGTCGAAACTAAATTATATGAAGTCTTTTTTTAAGTACCAGACTAATTTTTTTGTAATCTATTTTGGACAACCCTGAGCCCGGCTGGCGTGTCAGCGTGTTATAAAGTGAACTCGGATCCGTTGCGTAATCATCGCAGCGGTGGACTAGAATGTCGGGTTGTTATGAATATTTGCCAAATCATTTGCATGCAGGTAAAAATGGATTACAGCGAAAGTGTTAAAATAATACACAATAGTATCCAAATGTACAGATAGCAACTTATTTTTGAATCGAACAAAATCACATTTTAATGTACAGATACCTTAGCAGATGTATAAGTATTAGTATCACACATTGCATTGTTATTTGACGACTACTTACCAAGAATGAAGGGACAGTTTCGAGGGGAAAGATTATTTTAAAATTTGTGCTGTATTTTAATCCTTTCGCCAATACGAACTATGCTTTATTTTCCCACAAGCTTCTGTTACAAAAAGTCACTTGACTTCCTTATAGATTTAAAATAGTGTTCGAATCACTTTTACTAAAGTATGAATTGTGTTTTTGATCTACACTTATCAAAAAAGTTTATGCAACACGCAAATTTTAGCAAATTATTAAGAAAGAGGTATAGGTTGAAAGTTAATATAACGATTTGAAGTTTTAAAAAATAAAAATAAAAAACATACGCATTTTTGAAATAGGCATGGAAGGAAGATTTGTCGCTGTGAACAGCACTGTGTTGAGGGGTTTTTGTGACATTTGGTTTTTTTTTCTGTGAAATGATTCTTTGTAAGTAATTTAATTATTTGCTAGGCCTCACATTTTCTTAATTTTTTACAAGTTCAAAGTTTCATTTTTTTTTATTTTTCACTATAAGTTTCCTCAAAACCGTCACAATTAAATTATGAATTAAATTACGCTTCTATTAATGTATGACACTTACGGCAAAATATAAAAAATAATTAAATATTTGCAAAAATATCTGTGTTACATAGACCTTTTTTATGTGTGTAACCTTAAACAAATTAATAGAACCTTTTAAATTTGTTTTTATGAATATCCAGCCTTGCAATATTGATAATACCTATCTATGTATTTTTAAGGAATATTAGAGTCAATGTGCCCCAATTAGGAGATTAACTAAGACTAAGCTTCGCCTTTCTCCTTCTATACATATAGTCCTAAGTCGTAAGTGAGATGTGTATTTTTTGTATTACGTTGAAACATGTTCTTTGTATGTACCTATATTATTGCAATATAATTTTATGTGTATGGTGCTCCATTGTATTGTAATTTGTAACAGGTTTACATTTGTATCCTAATATTTTCAAAATAAACAAGTCCTAGATTCCGGATTTTTTGTTTTTTATTTATTACTGTTGGTCTCAGGCTTTATCCCGAACATACATGCATAGTCGGCCTCAAAAAGAAGTAAACACCGACAAGAGTTAATTTGATTTTCTACCTAACAATAATTAGCTATTTGCTTTACATACAACCTTGTGTAATCTGAAATGCCGTACTGTACTTAAGTATGTGCCCAACACAGTTCTTGATAATGGCAATATCACTTTGCACTGGTATCCCGCATGACGAGACCCTCGTGAAAGCGTGAAAACCAAATAAATTAGGTTTTCGAAATCGTAGGATGTGGACTCTGCAATCATTGTGCCCATAGTTGTATTAGTCAATAGCTTAATTGCCAAGAGAGTGTGAGAGTGTTTAGTCGGGTTGGTGATGAATGCGCAAACCAACAGTCAGTCGACTGCGCTCGAACGGCTTTTGAAGAGAGCGCTCGCAGAGTCGGCCGATTAAACAATCGTCAAGTGCGTGCTTGGGATAAGAGCGCCTTACTGATCTAACAGTTTGCCGATAGTTTAGTTTGAAGGAAATCCTGTAGTTCATCAAATTGACTCATCGACCGATACCGAAACGTTGTAATATCCACATGTACATCAACTATCTGCCGATAGAAAATTTGCAGTCTGCGAGGACTCTATAGGATGAAAACCCAAAAATAGTCGTTATTGCCCTGCTTAGATACTCACAATGAGTAGTGCCAAGCCAGAGCACTCGATAGGGTCAGCCATAGAGGAAAGTAATATATGGGGTCAGCGCACACCGAGAGGAGAGACCAAGCGACAAGGCGCACACTTTTTATGAGTGACCATGTTCAATGAGGAATATTCCAGTGAGAGAATTCAAAATATACGCTTCGCCGGGAGACGCGGCGTGCAAGAACCGCGGAGCACCACGAACCTGGACTCCTCAAAGATTGTCGTTTGAACACAATACCTACTTCAAACTAGTGTCATAAAATAAAAGAAAAATACGCAGTAAAAAATAATAATATGTATATTATCATATCAACATTTGATACATAAGTAGATAAACAAAAATTACTCTTATAACCTATTTACTCTATCCTTCTTGTACTTTATAAATCTTGGTAAGTTAGATGATGCAGTGGCGACAAGTGCTTTGTATTCTTTTGGCAGACTTTTTTGCTGTCTTGCTTTGTTTTTCAGAATTGGTGCTAGTGTACTCAACTTATCAGTCAGCTTCACTTTAGCAGCCAAAATATCAGTTTCATCTTCAGAATATATATCGATGAGGGTGTCTATTGCTTCAGCTAAAACCCATACCTCATTCTCCTTATGTGCCTGTTCTAGTATAAATTCAGTGATGGTGCATATAACGTTGGAAGTGACATCATTCAATTTGTTGAGTAATAGTAAAGCCAGGATGCCAACCATCCGGATTAAGTTTGATCTTATTTCAGGCACTTGACATTCTCTTACTCCAGTGAGCATTATCTCAATATCTGATAAAGCCAAGTCATTAAACAAACTACAGTCATTACTGTTGCCATTTTGGTGAAACTTGATCTTGTCTAAGGCAGCTCTCATGACCGCAGTTGCAGATTCCGACAGAATAACATTATCAACATCTTGTTTAAAAACCAGTTTCCCTGTATCTACCCAGATTTTATAAACACCATTGACTCCGCCAAGATGTTCAATAGGAAGTGTTGATAATAAGTTATTTATGCATAGGAGTGCTCTGGTTTGTAAGTTGAGAAGCTTTTTGTGGATAAATTGTGATCCTTCATATTCTTTCAATATTAAAATTACATTCTGTGCAGGTAATTGGGTTGTAGCCCAAACTTTATTAAATATTTCCAGAGATATGAAAGCTTCCATTACCTCAGGGGGCAGCTTGTCTTCTGCAAGAACAGTCTCATCACCATTTTCAAGAACTTCATCATCAGCACCATCACTTTCTGAGGAGTTGTTACTTTCCAAGTCATCACCATCTTCCGATGAACAAATATTGGCAATTATTTCAATAGAACTTTGTTGCGCGGTTAGCATTTGAGATACAGATTTTATCTGGTTATCCAATTGCTGTGCTTCTTTGCCTTTGGGAGCTTCCACTTTTTCAGGTCCACCAGCCAAGGGTACAGCACTTGATAGCTGACTACAAATTAGTCTGTGATCTACTGACAATGTATTAGCTAATATGGACATGATTCCGTTGATTACGTCTGTTGGCAATGTTGCAATATTACCACCACATGTATTGATTATTACTCCAGCCGCTAGGGTTTTCAACAGTAGTATTGTGGGATCTCCTCCTTCCAGTCCCAACAAGGCTTGTAGTTGTTTTTCTGCATTTGACTTTATCTTAGCCATCGCTGCGGGATTGTCTTCCACAACCACAAACAAACATTGCAAAACTGCAATAACTATGTCACTATTGAAAGTCCCAAGATCTAAATAGCGAGGTAATATTTCGAATGTTTTAGACTGTCCTAAGTATTTGACAGCAAGATCTGAGCTCTCACAAAGGTTTAAAAGTAAATTAACAATTTGAATGAAAGTATCAATATCCTCATCTGATGATTTGGAACTTTTATCAGGAACCCAACTTTCAGCGTGCTCATGGAAAAAACATGTGACTGGAGTCATGATGTCCTGTTCCATCATAGCATTGCAGGTGTCCAAGTTCACTGTGGATAAGTTCCGAAGTGTGCCCGCCGCTGCATTCCTTACTGAGCTCGCTTGGTCAAGTAATAATGGAGCTGCCACCTTCACTAATCCTCGTCCTATAAGCTGAGGTATATTCTCTGGATTTTCTATCATCATGGCAAATGTTTGTAAACCACAGTATTTTTCTTCCACATCGGCAGCCTGTAACTGATCCAGTATTGTTTGAATAGCATTTTCCTTACTGTCAACTGGGAGTTGCTCTTCCTCATCACTGTTATCTTCTGTCAGGCTTCTCCTCGCTCTAGCTGGCTTTGATTTTCTTATTTTTCCCATTTTGATTGTGTTAAATCTAACCTTCAAAATTACGAAACGAACACGCCGCGTTCCGTTCCGTTCGCTCTATAAAAAACAATAATTGACAGTTGACAATGTTGACATTTCTCTATTTTCCCTTGACGTATATAAAAATAGTGATGTTCCGTTTTTTTTTTGCATCGAATGTGGATAAAGCCTTTATGAGCAGTTTCAGGCCAGCGTTTTTTTTTTGCATTTATTAGCTCCTATCGGCTTACGCGCTTAAACCCGCGCTTCATTTTGCGCTTTAAAAAACGCTTATTCCAGCGTATTCGATCCGTGACTGAAAGATGGTATTAAAAGTATCAAAATATACTTATTTTTATTAGACTCTAAAGCGGGGTAACTTATAAATAGTCAATCAGCAAAGTAGATCTTGACATAGGTATTATACATATTATATGTAAGTATCCTAATCATCTGAGCAGTGCCAGAACTACGATTTTTTCGAATCGGGGCCGGAACTTGATAGTGGCGCCCCTCTCCAGTGTTTGAACGTTGACACTTTTCGTGAATGGGAAAATAAGAACCGAAGACGGTGGCGCTTTGTGGAGTTATTTTATTTTTAACTAGCAGCCCGCCCCGGCTTCGCACGGGTATTTAACAATACACAAACATAAAAAACCGGCCAAGTGCGAGTCTTACTCGCACACAGGGTTCCATAGCCCCAAACAATATTTTGAACTGTCATTCATTAGTTAATAGTAATAGTTGGTAAACTTCTACTCAACCGCAAAACTAAAATGGTTTTTCATAGTATGTTAATGAAAAACAAAGTTACTGCTGCAGTTTGATGAAAAAGTCCCATATCTCAAAAACTAAACATCATATCTTATTGAAACCAATTTTCGTTGATAGTTTTTTTTACGTTCTACAATCCTAAATATTTTCAGAATTTTCCTCCTCTTACTTTAGAAATTAGAGGGGGACACATTTTACCACTTTGGAAGTGGCTCTAGCGCAAACTATTCAGTTTAGAAAAAAATGATATTGTATATGAGTTTAGAAAAAAATGAAGACCTATCCATAGATAACCCACACGTAGGGGTATGATTAAAAAAAAATTTTGGTTTTCAGTTCTATGTATGGGGAACCCCAAAATTTATGTTTTTTTTTTCTATTTTTGTGTAAAAATCTGAATGCGGTTCAGAGAATACATCTACTTACCAAGTATCAACAATATAGTTCTTATAGTTTCGGAAAAAAGTGGCTGTGACATACGGACGGACAGACAGACAGACAGACATGACGAATCTATAAGGGTTCCGTTTTTTGCCATTTGGCTACGGAACCCTAAAAACCCTTCTATTTGCGTCAGGTAACTAAAAAAAAATCTCTGTGGTTTGAAATTTTGTATGGTGTCTGGTTCTGTATGGTGTCGGACGTAAAGAATAGCACCATCCCATATCTTCCCGTGGGTGTCGTAAGAGGCGACTAAGGGACTTGCCAGAGAATGGGCAGCAGCGTTCTGTGGGCTTTTGTAACAACTGTACTGCGATCGCCAACCCGCCTGCCAAGCGTGGCGATTATGTCAAAACCCCCCCCCCTTATGTCAATGGCGACACTTGGGGGAGGTCTATGTCCTGCAATGGACGTCTTTTGGCGGAAATGATGAATGATGATGAACTAAAAAAAAATTATAAACAAAGTTTGAATATTGCCCTCCCGTACGGCCCGTACCCCAGTGACGCCTACATCGTATAAGGTGATGCCTAGCCAGCTGAGCGGGGTGAGCGGCGACCACGCAACTTTTTTCTAATACTTACATTTTTAAACTCCTGATATCTTTCGAATGGAATGTCCGAATTGAATAATTCAAAAAGTTATATAAAGGTATTGAAGCAGTCTTGAATATGAAGTAATTTATTTTGATAAGGATTAATACCAAGATACAAATACAGAGTCTTTTCTAACGGCGGCATTAAAATTTTTTTTTTTTTAAATAAAAGAACACTTATTGTGGCATAAATATAATAGTTAGACATATGCTGTCGCGACACTTTTTGTAAATAATGATGTGTTCTGCAAAGTCGTAATACATTATTTTATTCTATCATCAATAGTTTTCGCAGCGCACGCGATGTAAAGAATATTTTAGGTAATTTTTATACACCTTGGGTTACATAATTGCAGTTTTAGTAAGGATCCCTAATTTTATTGAAAATATAATATAGCCTATGTCACCCACGGATAGTGTAGCTTCCCAACAGTGAAAGAATTTTTCAAATCGGTTCAGTAGTTTCGGAGCCTATTCAATGCAAACAAACAAACAAACAAACAAACAAACAATCAAATCTTTCCTCTTTATAATATTAGTTTAGATCATACTATATTACGATTTTGGAGCCACCTGATACTACCGTCCGGGGCCCCGGTTTGCCCCCTCTAGATCCGAGGCTGCATCTGGCCACATGGTAGAGTGTTGGTACTTAAGTATGATTTTTTGTTTTTAAATCTTCGTTCTCCTGTACATTCGGGAATATAATTATATTTCGGGCGTTTTCGATGCTACCTCTGCGTATTTTGCAGTAAGCAGTTCAGAGTTGGAACTATTGTTAGTATCAGAGGTCCAAACTGACCCTACGGCATATTTACCCTATGGGTCTTATCTCTTATTTTCTTGAATTCATCTATTTTTGTCAAAGGTCACAGTTTGTATAGTCATATTAAATAATCGAAGTTATCCCCTGGTGACGGGACGAAATCTCTAAACTGGTATGGAGTAAATGTGTACTATTTGGTCCCTCCTATGTGTTTGTGACCGTTTTTTGTAGAATTAAATAAAAGCTTTTTGCTTTTATTTAATTCTACACAAAACAGTCTTTAACTAATTAGGATATTTCTTAGCAAAATATTGTACATTATAAAAAAAACAAGAAAATTTTCTTCAAACATTTTATATTTTAATTATAATATTTACACAACATAACACTAAAAACGTCAATTCATTATCAATAAACGAAACTCATTATATTAAAACAAAATACTGGTATCTTCGCTGCCTCTTCTCTAGTCTCTCAGGATATCGGAGAACACTCCGTGCCGGGGAAGAGGTATCTTGTTTACGATATCGGGAACAACCTGGAACAAAGTTATATTTGAAGGAGAATTATTGTAAAAGTCGACTGTCCCATTGGTCTAGCAGTCTAGTGGACTCCTGATCAGGAGGTCCTGGGTTTGATTCACAGGTTGGGCAAAGTGTTAGGGTTTTTCCATCAGGAATTTCTCAGTAGCAGCTATGGAATTTGGATTTATGCCCGGTTGATGTCAATAGGCTCTTCATACGTGGGACTTAAGAGAGAGAAATGTGGGTGTATTATTAGGTACCTACACCTTTGCCTAACCTTTTGAGTATTACAAGCGTGATGTTATGTATGTGTAATTGTATTTTTAGCAAAACAAAAAAACAAGAAAAGAAAGAGAGAGTAGTAATAATTTCGGTTTGCAAAATCAGCGTATGATCCTATTGATGGTACACAGGCCTCCTCTCTATGAGAGGGAATGGGTTACACAATCAATCAAGGGCCCAGTGCAGATTGGTAGATGACAGATGACTTCGAAATTTCGGTTCGATGTTAACCTTCACCATTTTGAGAGCAGTGGCGATGAAATAAATAAAGTAATGCGCCTGCCTGGTCGAACCTACGACTTATTTGCGAATGCTTTTGGTTTGAAATTGAAAGAAAGTAGGTTTATTTATAACACTAGCTGTCCGGCGCAACTTCGTTTGCGTCACATTTTCCCCGTTTTCGCAACATATTTCATTGCTGCTCCACTCCTATTGGTCTTAGCGTGATGATATATAGCCTTCCTCGATAAATGGGCTATCTAACACTGAAAGAATTTTTCAAATCGGACCAGTCGTCTCGGAGCCTATTCAATGCAAACAAACAAAAAACCAAATCTTTCCTCTTTATAATATTAGTTTAGATTTAAACAAAACGGCACGTAGTAGCTAAGCGATTGACTGCTGCGCTGAGTGTCGCGGGTTCGATCCCCGCACGAAACAAATATTTGTAAGGCTTACAGATAGTTGTTCCGGGTCTGGCTGGTTGTGTATTTGAGTTTAAATGTTTGTAAACGTACCCACGATACAGGAGAAATTCCTAGTGTTAGGAAAGGTTAAAAAAAATTGGTAACGAAAAAAAGTTTTACTTAGATCTAAAAAAAAGGGATTATTATTGTGCGCCAAATAGACTCAGTTTAGCAAAATTCGGGCAGCTACACTGCCCGACGCTGGTTTTCAATAGGACCCGAGATGGTGATATGACAATAAAGATATTCTTTCCACCATCTTGCTATTGATTTGTCCAAACTCACCTTAATACGAACTTCTCTGGGCATAAACTCGTGAAAGAACTCGTAAAACTCAAAGTGCGTGCGCACAATGTCTAGCCTGGCGAACTCGTGCTTCAGAACTTCGACGGCGTCTGTCGGCGCTACGTTGTGGCGACGTAAGTCCTTGGTGAAGTTGTATATCGTTTCTGCTATCTTCTCGGCTCTCACGCGGGCTTTGTAGTCGTATCTGGAAGTATTTGTTGTTAAATATAACAAGTATATTGAACAAGCGACAGTGAGATTTTGAAGATAAGACAGGCGTTTTGCGAAAACAGCTTTTATTGAACCTCTGCTTTAGAAAGCTACGTGACAATATCTTTTTATGTTTCAATGCATAAGGGAGGGAGGAGCTCGTGGCTAAATAATAACAGTCATAGCAAGGGGTATCTTATTACCCAGTTACTGGGTTGTGGAGGTTAGATAGGCAGTTCCTTCATGTAAAATACTCGTACTCAGATGCATCCGGTTAGACTGGAAGCTGACCCCAAGATAGTTTGGGAAAAGGCTAGGCAGATGATGACGGGGTGAGAGGGACACCGTCGCGAAAACGTTTACCACATACTCAGAACATCATTCTGAATTCTTTAGTTGTTCCACCTACATTTATACCTTCTTTCTACCACATACACGTTTTCATCGGTAATTAAAAATACAGCTGTCTCCTACAAAAAGTGCAATACCTACATGGTCAAAATGTATCGGTAAACTGTTCTTTTTTTTTTAAATTACTGATGAAAAATTACAATTACATCGAAATATATGCATGAAAAAATTTTCAATAGTGTAACACTTACAGAAATTATGGATGGACTGTGTGAAAGATGATATTTCTAGAAAGGACGTGACTCATAAGATGACAGTGTGAATGAAGATTTGCTGCAACGTACCAAATAAATTGAGGTAAATAAAGGCAGGAGAAATATGACGACTTACTTGGCTTCTAACTTTTCCTCCAAAAACTTATACAGCCTCTTAGTGATCCATGACGCGTTGGAAGGTCGGAATCTCTTCGGGGGCTTATACTTCATGTCCTGTATCACCTCAGCAGGCAACTCGTCCAGAGGAATGATGGACTTCAACTGTTTCTTAGGCTTGATCTGAGCGGGCTTGAGGCGGCGTGGGGCCGGCTTGTTCGGCACTTTGAACAGGCTTAGTGAGTTTGTAGGGGGGTTCTTCAAGGAGTTACGTACTGCTGCCTCCTGTAATGTGGAATATACAATGAGTAATTAACGATCGATCGTGACTGCCGAGCACGAGGTCTTGGCTTCGATACCCGGGTCGGGAAAATTGTTATTGGGTTTTTCCATGAGGAAAAATTCAGTAGCAACCACGGAGTCTGGATTTCTCCCAAGTTGATGGCAATAGGCTCGCCCCTATTACATGGGACTTAAACATAACTGGCGAAATGTGGGTGTTTAATTAGGTACACCTCTGCCTAAACCTGCGGGGATTACAGCCGTTATGTTATTTATGTAATGTAGCTATGTGAATTGTTAATGACTTGTGAATCTAATTATGATGACCCTGTAATGATAGTGTATGTGTTTTTTAAATAAATAAATAAATGATAGAGTGGTGTCAGTACTGACATCATAAAAGCTCGAGGTCAAAATGAGAGCCGCTTTTATAGTCTATTAATAAATAAATCTCTTTGCACACATCTGCATTTGCACATTTACATTTTTTTTTTTTTACATTTTGTCTACATTTCTTTTGAATTTTTCCCTTTGCTGGTGGTCGCAAAAATTCAAAAGAAACGTTTTTGCTCAAAAAAAATTCTCATAGTGCCAAGGTAGTATAAATGAAACTAAACTGATCACGTTGTTTTCTTCTGTGTGTACGTCATCATCTGCCTTGCCTTTTCCCAATCTATCTTGGGGTCGGGTTCCAGTCTAACCGGAAGCAGCTGAGTACCAGTATTTTACATGAAGCGTCTGCCTATCTGACCTCCACAACCCAGTATCTGGGTAATACGATACCCCTTGCTAAGGCTGGATGTCAGAGTTTCGGCTTCTGACTATTCGTAACGACTGTCAAAGATCAACAAACGACAGCCGGGACCAACGGCTTAACGTGCTTTACGAGTCACGGAGGAAACTCTGTATGTAATTATAGTTACAATCCACGGACCAACCTCGGCAAGCACGGTTTAACCTTAAAGATCGACCCGTGCGGCTGTTATTATTTAGCCACGAACTCCTACTGTGTGTACATAAATAATAAGAATCTTTTGGTTAAATCTAAAACAAAATCTTATGCATATGAGTACTACTTAAAATTAGAAAGACAGGAGCCACTTACCAACTTAAGTCTTTTCTCAATATTCTGTTCCTTAATTTTCTGCAGAGCCATTTCTAGTGCCGTCAGCCGCGTCTGCCTCGACACTTCATGATCTGACTCCACGATATCTTCAACATGTTGATTAGAATCCTCAGGCATCTCTGTAGAATTTGCCAGAGGAAATTTCACAGTTTCCGAGTGCATTTCTATGTGTTCAGTTTGCCTTTTGGCCGATTTTTCCATGACCAGGGCTCGTAAAGACTTTCTTGGGGTGAAGTCTTTGCCGAAAGTTTGCCTTAACGTTTTCCGGGTGGTTCTATGTGAATCCCAGCCGGAACCCTCGGCACTGGAGTTTCTAGTACCGTCTGAAAAGCCTGTGCTATCTCTGTGAGGGGCTAAGCTTGGTCTTATGTTCAGACTCTTGCTAATCATACTTTTGGTTTTTCTAACACTGGTATTGCGGCCTTTGGCTGTGAACGAATCTATTTGGTTGGTTTTATCGTGTAGGATCACTTCTGGAGATTTGTTTAAGTGCTTCTTTCTATGTCTGCCGGTAGTATCATGTGTTACGTTTGGCGATTCTTCAATTTCTTCACTTGGTTCTATTTCGTTCTGTTCTTCAATCTGTCTTTCTTCATGGTTTTCATGTTCGTTTTGTTCACTTTCGTTATCCGATTCTTGTTCTTCGTCGTCATCAACATCCATTTCATCGGCCTGATTGTCGTCAGAAATCTCTGGGTCACTAGCGATTGCTTTGTCAGCCTCATCACTATCGTCCATTTGCTGATCTTCTTCTTCACTTTCGTTAACTTCGGCTTCACTTGCTACTTCATTGGTTTCCTCTTCGTCATTTTCAACTTCTTGGCTTTTGTTTGCAGAAGCTTCATTGACTTGACTCTTATTGGCTGTTTCTTCCTCATCTTCGCTCATTACTTCGTCGTTCTCGTCTTGAGCATCATCACCTTCGACTTCTTGGCTTTCATTTGCTGCTTCTTCGCTTACATTTGCATCTTCTTCAACTTCTTGGCTTGCATTTGCTGCTTCTTCGCTTTCATTTGCATCTTCTTCAACTTCTTGGCTATCATTTGCATCTTCATCGACTTCTTCGCTTTCATTTGCATTTTCATCGACTTCTTCGCTTTCATTTGCATCATCTTC
Source organism: Cerastis rubricosa (assembly GCA_949152445.1). Classification (NCBI taxonomy): domain Eukaryota; kingdom Metazoa; phylum Arthropoda; class Insecta; order Lepidoptera; family Noctuidae; genus Cerastis; species Cerastis rubricosa. The sequence goes on along the minus strand of OX424542.1, from coordinate 5,014,754 downwards.
AACTTCTTGGCTATCATTTGCATCTTCATCGACTTCTTGGCTTTCATTTGCTTCTTCTTCGACTTCTTGGCTCGTATTTACTTCAGCGTCGTTTTCTTCGCTCTCGTTTGCCGCTTCTGCGATTTCTAGGCTTCCGTTTTCCTCTTCTTCGACTTCCTTGCTTTCCTCTGCTTCTTTTTCGATTTCTTTGATCTCATTTGCTTTTTCTTCGATTTCGTGACTTTCATTTGCTTCATCTTCTATTCCCTGACTCTCATTTACTTCGGCCTCCATTTCGTGGCTTTCATTAGCTTCTTCCTCATTATCATGGCTTTCATTAACTTCTCCATCTTCATTTTCAACTTCCAGGCTTTCATTCGTTATTTCTTCTTGACTTTCATTTTGTTCATCTTCATTTTCATGGCAGACATTTACCTCGTCGTCGTTCTCTTCGCTTTGTTTTGCTTCTCCATTATTTTCTTTACTTATTTTAACTATTTCTATCTTTTCGTTATTATCTTCGCGGCTATTATTTAAGTCTTCATCAATTTCCTGATCTACCATTTCTTCATCTTTATTTTTTTCAGTCTCTGTTACCTGATCTTGAACACCGTCAACATTATCATCTGCAGAATATTGTTCTGTTTGGGATTCCACAGATTCTTCAACAGTTTTCGCTGGTTTTTGAATTTTCTGTAATGATTTGTTGGATAAACTGGATTTGTTAGTCTTAGATTTATTGAGTTCAGCTTCTTGAATATCTTTTTTTAAGACAATGGTATTGTGCTTCTTAGTATTTTCTTTCTGGATTTCGTTCGGTTTATTGTGGGCCACATCTTCGTCTACTACTTCAATGTCATCATTTTCGTACTCTAATGTGAAATTATTTTCATCATCCTCCTCTTCATTTGATGCAACATCATCTGTACCAGTCTTATCCACTTTATCATGTACTTTGAGAGTAACAGTCCGTTCTTTTTCATTAACACTTTTATTTGTAGCTGTAGTATTTGGAAGACTCTTGTTTGTCGATTTGTTTATGACCCGTGTTACGTTGTTTATGACATTTGCGACGTTACCAATTTCTTCTAATTCTATTTCAGTTTCTACTGCTCTCAAACTATTTCTCATCCTGGTTTTATTTTGTTTCTGAGATTTATTTGGTGTGGTTCTTTGCTTATCCATGTCAGACTTAGGACTTACCTCTAATACATTACCTTTAGATTTACTTTGCGACTTATTGCTCTTGGCATCCTGTTTTATAGAAGTATTAACATTTTCTTCACGTTTGGACGTATTTTTCAACATACTTCTTGTAGTCCTTGAACTGTTCAAGGATTTGTCTCTTATTTCCGGTGAAGCTTTGGACTTATTTTTGGAAGAAGCAGACTTATTAGATTGCCTTGTTTTATCAAGGCCTGTTGAGTTTGTTTGTAGAGTATTGGTTCCTGCTTCAGATTCTTTAGCTTCTGATAGTTTACTGAGTCTTGTTCGTTTTACAGGTGTTGTTACCATCATATCTTCTATTTGATTCTCAACCATTGTTGATGATGGTAACATGTTCCTAAAGTCCATTTCTATGTCAGTAGTAATGCTTGATGAAGGAGAGGGATCCCGACCTTTAGATGCTGAACTAAATCGCCTTTGATCCAATTTCTTTTGAAAACCAAATACTTTAGGTTGAATTTCGGATATTTCATCCTCACTTTCGGAAACAATGAAGTCAGCGAACATGTTCTTTCTTTTGTTTGTTGGTCGGGTACCAAAGATGTTTCTAACTTGAGGTTTGGGATCAGCAAGAACATTTTCTTTTGTTTTATCAGCAGCTGTTTTATTTGGGGATATATTGAGTAGTGCTGCTGGGAATATAGGTTTAGACCTCTTTGCATTTCGAAAGAGTTCTCTTGTTCCAACATCAACTGTCTTATCAACATTTGCAGTGTTGGTCTTGTGGAGTTTGGCCAATGATTCTCTGTTGTCTATTAGGTGGCCAAATTTTTTTTGAGGTTGGTTTTCTTTCTGCGTGAAGAGCTTTCTTTGTGGGAGAACAATACTGTTGATAGATTCATTGTCACTGCTCTCTGGTAGGTCAAAAGTGTAGTTCTTTTTCTCTTGGCTGAAAATATAAAAAATATTGATTTGTGTTAAAATAAAAATAGCATATTTAAATTAATGTTTTTGTTGTAATAATAGTTGAAATGGTAAAAAGCATACTGCCAATAAGTTTCATTTCCCAGGAGTGGGACAAAATTCACACACAAAATCTGTTTTGAGCACTCATTGTATTTTCTATGTATATCTGCAAGAATGAAGATGTGACAATTTGTGACCAAATGAATTAGTCACAGACATTACAGGACATTACTAACAACAAGAGAAAGTGGTCACTGGGGTGGCGCGGGCAGCGGGGGTAGCGAGCGGGAGATACACTAAAAAAACCGGTCGTCCCGTCTAAAGGCGCGTGAAATCCAACGGAACGTCAGCTGAAGTCGGCATTCGACAAAATCCACATTCAGTTGATCTCTAGTAAATACTGCTACTTAGCTGCATTTGTTTAAACAGGAAGCCGACCCCAACATATGGATAAAGCAAGGCGGATGATGAATTAGATAGTTAAAGAAAATATAGTGGGATTTTCCCTTAGAAATTTCTGAGCAGTAAGTGTGATAATAGAGTCTATTATCAACCAGGCACAATTACTGCTGCAGCGATATAATAGGTGTAGGTGTGTGGTCATTCTATTTAATAGAGTCACCCCCTCAGCACCTACACCTAACTATATTGGTGAACAATACCGAAAGCATGGTGCACGATGGTAGCAACTACAAATAGGTGAGTTCATACTGGATCGCCATCCTACTAACACTTTTAAATAAATTTCCAATAAATATCACCCCATAAAGATAGCATTGTAGGTAGTAGTAGAACAGAAAAGGGGTCATTTAAGCTTTGCTTTGTGGCTTCAGCAGCATGGAGGTTGTTCTCCCAAGGGAACTTACGAACAGGATAAAAAGTATCCTACCCTACCTACTATAGTTTACCTGTGTGCTAGATTTCAGCCTTATCTACCTAGTATTAAAGGTGTGCAAAGTTAATAAATAGAAACACATGCAACTTATGTACATGAATTCATGCGTTTGCCTTGGAAAAAGGCATGAATTTATATATGTTGTAGACTGAAACTATAGAATGGCCCTGTCTAAGATCCTTACATAATCTTTTCGCCGGTTACAAGTATGAGCATGTGTAGCTAGGTACACCAAAGAAAGACAACATTAGTATGGAGAAATTACCTCAAAACTTCAATATCAACAAACTCCTCAATGGCATTGTTTATTATTATTTTATTATCTTCTAGGACTTCCATCACATCTTGGGAGTTCTCATCCAGTTTTTTCCACCAACTTTTACCTGAAAATTTATTCATGTTGCATAATCAAGTTTTGCTTTTAATGAGTTTATTCACTTATTTCAAATTCTGATATGCCTATTATAATCACTGAAGTGATGAAGGTTTCCAACAATAATAATATGGGTTTCTTAACACTCCCTACAATTCAACACATGAAGACTAGCCACATACAACATCAAAAAAATTAAATTTGTTGAATCAGTTAGGTCATGGGAGGTCAAACAAATTGATTAACTACAATACAAAAGCTACTCATCATACAAAATAAGAAGTTTTACGCAATAATTTTAATATCAACCAAAACAATAATTCCTAATAGTATGGACAGGAATATTAAAACTAAGGTATAGATAACTTGCTATTTAATTAAATTATAATACTTCACTGGCAAAATGCTTACACTAACATTAAAAAAATGAAAAAAAATATTAGAACGTTGTTTCTTTTGAAGGCGATTATGGTTGAGTCCCTGATTGTTAACTAAGATTTTGTGACTCTTATGTGTTGTATTTTCCAAAATCCTTTCAGTAAGCCAAATTTAGCCTGATCAATCCAGCTATTTAAGCTGCAGGTTAATCAGTCAGGACAAACAATTTTATAGGTATAGTCCAGGCTGCTGCCTGCATAATTATATACCACAACAACCCTGGAAATAATACTACTAAACTGAAATGTTCATCCATTGTTAATACCGCTCATAACTCTGGGAAGAGAACTGTGACATGAAATACAGGCTCAGCCTAGCTCGGGCGCAGTTGTTCATACATATTTTTTGTGCTTGATTCTGACTGCATTAAAATCTGTTCAACATGTTATATTTTTAAGGAGAAATAAATAAACTTATTAATATAACAGTCTAAGAAAACAGTCAAGTGTACTCACGTCTAGGTTCCTCAATCTCAGTATTGTCATTCAGCACAGATCTGCTGTTCAACGGGGATAGTGCAAATGATTCCATATTTTTGTCTTTGAACTGGTCTATGAGTGATGTAAGCCTGCCAGACGCCGTGGACAGGGCTGGGGAGCATAGACTACGGCTACCACGGGTAGTCTTGCGTTTCGGCGTGGGTATGCCACCCTGAGAACGCGCCGGGGACGCGGCCTTTGTTTTTGGCATTTTTACAGCTTTTGCTCACCTGAAATTGGTATTTATAGGTGAATCATGGAGTTTGATCTGATATTAGGTAAAAATGAATGTGTTTATGGCAAGTAGACTTGAATTTGTGCTACGGTGTTCGTACACAAGCGATGAAATACATTTTCTAAATGTCATATTTTTTCCTAACAGCAATTCCTCCTGCTCTTGGTGAATTTACGTTTGCATACATAAACGAGTATTTAGTACATTCTAAATAAATGTAAACGATTAAAATACATCTACAAGTAAAGTAAAAAACTTTAAAAAAAAGTGACAGAGACGACACTAAACATTTACGAAAGTTACGAAATTGTTTAATTAGTTCACCTTGTAATGAAAAGCGCACTACAAACATTAATAACTATTTTACACCACGCTAAAAATCTACCATTCGGAACGTAGTGATTTATTTTCACTTTTGATTACACTTTGCTTCCATCAAACAAACGTTCGTTTCTTTCTGAACTTTTAAAAATCGTCACGTTCCGTTACGCGTGCTATTTAAAATAGCACACGAACGACATTTAATTTAATAATTTAAAGTTAAGAAAAAAATAAATTAATATTGTGTGTGTTAGATTTATTATGTATTCAATTATATAGGTTTATTTCTATTTTGTTTCTGTTTTTTTTTTTAACTCAGAAACAAAATGTCTGACGGCGTTCTTGGAATTTATTGAACGGATCTTAGAACGGAATGTGTAATTACGTTTCGTTATTCCTGAACAAATCGGGATGCAAAACCATATTCGCATTTTGACTTATTTAAATATATTATCCCACCAAAAACATTTCATGTAAAATGTTGCCAAGACGACCACATAAGGTTTGCCTTGTGAAAAAAATATCAGATCTCATGTAGAGCCAAGCTTCTGAATCTACACGGCCTAACTCTACCGACCCTAACTTCACAAATTCTACATATCAGTAAAAAGGTATGGCTTCGCCGTTTCGCTACCGTCGTGGAGGTGATGCGAATATTTCGTTTCTGAAGTTAGGGTCGGTAGAGTCGGGCAACATTTTACATGAAATGTTTTTAGATTACATACTAAATTTCAGCTTTCTAGCACTTCAGGAAGTAGCCAAACTTTTTGATGATCATCAGTGTGTCAGAGACGAAATCGGTGTATTTTAGATAAATTATCATTATATTCTAAAGTTTTAGAGCTATTCAATTGAGACTTTGTATGTTTAATTAGTCTATTATTGACATCATATCCTGAGAATATGAACTATCTGGTACATCGGAAACTAAATCTATGAGGGTTAAAAAAAACGACGAAACACTTCGAGAAAAGGTAGGTAGTGCCCTTGCGCTTCGCTTGGCTCGTCTTGGCGGTGTAACATGGACAGCTTAAATTGAAGTCTGAAACTTTGCGAGTAAAAGAAAACTATCTAGTTTTCTTTTCATGCTCATGCTCATGTCAATAATTTTGAATTTAAAAGTACTGGAATACAATACACATCTAAATAAAATCAAAATTCAGAGTCTATGACTTATACTTTTTTTTTTTTAATAAAACAATGAAAAGTTGATGAAAAAAAATCCACAGGGCATGAGAAGTGTTTAGGGGTCTGAAAGGATAGCAGATGACCCCCCCAATCGACCATTTCAATTTGGCACACGATGCACCAAACCTCCTGTATAATTTAACAAGACATACCCCACGTCTTTGTTTGACTCTTTGCAGAGCTTTCTCAGTAGTCTTAGTTCTCAGTATGTTTGAGAAGCCATGTATTAAAATTTTTGTTTGATTTGTTTATTTATTTTATTTCATACCTTTTAGTGAAATTGCTTGCCTATCAAATTATTTTAATGAACGAGAATAAAATGGTACGTAAGATGACTTTTTTTTTAATAAACCGTTAGTTGACTTATTGGCATTTTGTCGGCGCCACGAGATGAATATTTACGCAGGTACCTTCTCATTTTATTTCGATTTTTTTTCCAAAAAACTATGAAAAACCAAAACCAAGTTATTTCTGCAGTTGTAACCGATAATATTCAATATTGTACAAGATAATCGCATCGAATTAATAATAGCCGTCGCGTTTATGTGCCCTTTAGTCGGCTAATCTTAAATTATGTTCACACTTCACACTCTTAATTTGCCGTAATCCTATACGCGTAGCTACGAATTATCTCCTTACCTCGTAACTGAACATTGTTGGCTTCTTAAGTGAATATGTAAAAGGTACCTATGTAAAAGGTACCTATGTATAAAGTAATTCACACAGAATATATTTTATCCGTCCTCGGATTTATACGCGAGCTGCCCATGTACATAATACTATGGTCTGGGATAGCTCATAAAACAGATCTAGGATCAAGGAAGCTTAATACAAAGTTTGGGGCTTTCGTAACTGCGAAAAACCTATGGACTTTCACTTTATCTGAATAATGGATGGTATAAAATAAAGATATAAGTTGCCAACAGAGCCTTTTTCAGGTTCCGTTCATAAAGGCTTCCAACAGGTCACTACGATCTGTCCATCCATTTCAGGTACTAGTATTCAAATTAAATATTACACTCTACTTGCGTTTTTTTCGGAAAACTGATTTATTAAATCATTTATAGCTATAAAAATATCATTTCTATTTATAAAGTTTCTATTAATTTTTGCTTACGCACGTCGGGGGCCGCCGTATAATTGATACCGCAGATACAGCGGTAGCCACGCCACTGGTCACAGGTATCGTCGAATTTTTAGTCTTAAGAAATGCCCGTTTCTTCTATGGGCTTCCTTACCACACCCGGACCCAGCTTAATGTAAATACAACCAATTTTTTTTGTATCGACATTACGACTATCCTTTCGCATTTTGTTTTTTTTTTGCAACGTGCACTAACTAGTATCGTGATATACCTACTATCAGCCATAGATATGAACAAGTTCTTACAATTGAGTATATATGTAAACCGAGTATTTTCAATTTTAAAATCCTCCGTTACGTTTATACAAAAATCAAAATCAAAATCAAAATATTTTATTTTACATAGGCCTACATGGGCACTTATAAAACGTCAACAGAAGAGGCACGGTTCGGGTTGGTCGTTTCCTATGGAGAAGAACCGGCAAGAAACTCCATGGTTACTCTTTTAAAATCATTTGGTTCTACAATATTTGGATGTTACAGCGCTAGTACTTAAGTATGAGAGGACAGCGTAGGCCCGACAATAAGTCATCGCTTACTACAAAGGGTAGAAAAAGATGAAGCTGAAAAAAAAAAAAATAAAAAAAAAAAAATTACAAAGCCTACAATGTCCACACATTCACAAAAAAATATGAATGAAAAAGAATCTATACAAAAGTAAAAATAAAACTAAGAACAATTAAATAAACAATTGACACAAATGTAGTCATCAGTACTGTAACTATTCTGCACAATGAATAAACGGTGCAATGATTTGAAAACTATTGTAAAACATCTGAAAAAAAAAATGAATAGAATAAATAAAATTCGGAATAGTTAGAGACATCCACATATTTGTGTCGTTTTTGAGCTACCAGGGAAGCCGCATGAGCAGAGGGAACTACAGCCAAACTTCTTTATCTTCAACATAGTCCTTAATTTTGTAATATGCTTTTTTAATAAGGACACGTTTGATGCAATTTTTAAACTTTCCATCGGTCAGTTCAATAACTGACTTTGGCAACTTATTATAAAAGCGTATACTGTTTATAAGAAATGACTTGCTAGTTTTTGTTAATCTAAATTTGGGTATTACAATTTCGTGTTTACTGCGTGTGTTTATATTATGGAAGTCGCTTCTAATTTTGAAAAGCCCTCGGTTTTTGCGGACGTATAAAATACATTCTAAGATATAAAGTGAAGGCAGAGTCAGTATATCGATCTCTTTAAATTTTTCTCTAAGGGACTCGCGAGGACCCATTTTATAGATCGCGCGAACTGCCCTCTTTTGCAATATAAAAATTGAATCAACGTCTGCTGCCGATCCCCACAGCAGAATTCCATAAGACATAATACTGTGGAAATACGCGTAGTATACTAACCTAGCTGTGGCTACATCAGTCAACTGCCTTATTTTCCTAACTGCATAGGCGGCTGAGCTTAACCTCCCCGAAAGAGTTCCAATGTGCGCGCCCCACTGCAGTTTTGAATCGATAGTAATTCCTAAGAATACAGTTTCCGCGATAACATCAAGTTTTTTGCCGTCAAGATTTAAATTAAGGTCACGTTGAGTTACATTTGGTAAAGAGAACTTTAGACATTTAGTTTTGTTCGTATTCAGTAAAAGATTGTTAGCTGCGAACCATTTCGAGAGAACAGTTAGACTTTCGTTGACATGTATGACATCCTTATCTTTCCTATGAATTTTAAAAATTAGCGAAGTGTCATCAGCAAACAGAATTATATCCGATAATTTTGCCATCATATATGGGAGATCATTAATATAAACAAGAAATAGGAAAGGACCAAGAATTGAACCTTGGGGCACACCCATCCTGACTATAGACCCAGAGGATGTCGCCCCATTTACATTTACTTTTTGCTGCCTGTTTGATAAATAGGAAAGAACAAGATCAGCAGCTTGTCCACGAATTCCGTAGTGATGTAATTTACAGATCAGCGTGTTGTGGTCGACGCAGTCGAACGCTTTTGAGAGATCACAAAAAATGCCAATAGCGTCCTGGGACTTCTCCCAGGATTCCAGAATGTGACTGATGAGTTTTACTCCCGCGTCCGTTGTCGACCTACCCTTCGTGAAACCAAACTGCTGACTATGCAGTATCCCATTAGAGTTAAAGTGAGACAACATCTGGTCCAGCATGATTTTTTCATAGATTTTACTCAGTGCTGGAAGCACAGATATCGGTCTATAATTAGAAGGATCACTCTTACAACCCGATTTGAATATTGGTACCACTTTACTATGTTTCATCAAGTCAGGAAACTTGCCGCTGTCCAAACATTGATTGAATATGCCTGTTAGGACAGGCGCAATTGAGTCAATAATGTTTTCAAGAACCTTGACCGAAATCCCCCATAAGTCTTCAGTATTTTTGATATTGAGACTTTTGAATGCGTTTTTGATTGTGGCAATACATACTGGTTTAAATTTGAAGTTTGGTATGTCTTTTGTGAAGTTCTCTTTAAGAAGGCCCTCAGCTAATTCAACCGAAGAGGGGAGAGATTTCGTAACCTCTAACGGAATGTTAGTAAAGAAATTATCTAGTGTCTCAGCGACTTCTAAATTGTCAGAAATTGTTTTGTTATCTATGTTTAAAGACAATTCACTCTTATCTTGTTGTTGAGTCTTACCGGTTTCTCTGTTAATTACCTGCCACACCGTTTTTATTTTATTATTAGAATTACCAATTTTATTACTTATTATTTGAGATTTTGCTTGAGCGCAGACACTTTTGAATATTTTCGAATAGTTTCTAACATAAGTGTGAAAGACTTGATCTGAAGTCAGAGATTTTTCGTGATATAAATTATATAAAATATCTCTGCTTTTTCTTATTCCCGTAGTGGCCCATTCGCTAAATTTAGATTTTGAATTGAGTTTAACTTTTTTTATACCGCCCGCTTGTGCTAGGTCCTCAGTTTCCGTTCCAATCCATTTACCGTTCCGCTCGCAGTCTCTTTCGGTGTCTCTGTACTTTTAAGAGTACATTTTTGAAAATGCAATTACGTACCTAAGTAGGTTGTTCTACGGAGCAGGCGTAGTAATATGCATTGTATACCTTTTGATAGGCTTTTGTGTTGTTATGGCATATAACAAGTATAAGTTACATTGTAATACTACCTTTCTTGACTAATGATGAAAATAGAGGAGGCTTCGAATTTCACGCGCACCCACGCTACGCCAATGGCCACCGGTTTATCGTATTGAAATAGTTATTTGTTATACAAGAGTGCAAAGTTGCTTTTTAACCGCGTGTTCAATTTTGATGACCGAGCAAGCGAAGGATTCTAAAATTGAATCACGAGCGCAGCGAGTGATTCAAAATTAGAATCCTGAGCGTTAGCGAGGGAATCAAAAGAGCACGAGGTGAAAAATCTTTGCACTCGAGTGCAACACGTAACTTTTCATTCCACCTCAGCGAGGAAATGACTAAATGCAAAAAAAAAAACGTTTACAATCACAAGATAGGTACACTTTTATTTCAGTTTAGGTATTAATTACTACATTATGACAGGTAAGTATTACAGAATAATCTTTAAATTATAACAAAATAATATTACGGTATAATTAAGAAAATTTTAAAGTAACGTTGCTACAGTTATTTAAATTGAGTGTAATATTTTTGTTTAGTACTGTAATATTGGTGTTAGTCACTTGTGTACTGTTTTTCGGTAAACTATCTGTCATACTTAATAGTTGTACCGATTCATCGGATTCCCTTGGCGTGAATGTTGGAGAGAGAGGGAGATGGTTAGGTGTTTCATAACGGCTTATTTTTGATGTAGAAGGGCCAGTCCAAGGATCCGATTGAGGCTCTTTCAGTGTAATGGCTCCTACGATGCCTTCACATATTTTAGACTTATTTTGGATGGAATCCTCTATGTATCCCTCTACAACTGCATTGGACTTCCAGCCTCCGTGGCGCTTAAGGGACAAGAGATCAGCTCCGGAATCAGCCAAAATTGTGGCTGAAGTTCGTCGGAAACAATGACCCGTGTACAACAGGGGTTCTGGAAGTTCAAGAAATGTTGCTATTTCTCGTGGGATTCTGCCAATTTTATTAGTACCCATAGGCTGTAACACACTAACACACTTTCCATTACGATGCTGTAGAAAAAATCGATTGATTGGAGTGTTAGGCGGGCGTAAGGCTTGGTATTTCTCAACAATCGTTACGTATTCCTTGCGAATGACGAAGTTGCGGTCTCTTTTTGTCTTTGTATTAGGTAAATTAATTAATAGTAAGTCATCTGAATGTTTCTCAATGTTTTTGACATTAAGTTGTTTTAGTTCATTAGTTCGACATGCTCCGTTTATTCCAATAATAAGAACAACCTGTAACGTAAAGAGTATTGTAGTAGATAAATGAATAAAATTTATATGAACGCATAATTATGCCTATCAACATCTACTAAGTATACTATTTAATTGAGATTAATATACTTAAGTAGATACTGGGACACAGAGATGTAAGTGGGCACACCTATCATCGCAGTGCCCCAAGTCAACCTCACCTGCTCGTGGTACATCCTGCTGAACAACAAACGAGGCTCTGACGACCGATAAATGGCGGTATAACCATTTCCATAGAATCGTTCGCAGCTAAATAGCGCAGACTAGCGACGGGCAGCAGCGTCACTAGTGCGAGAAGCTGCGATCTGCGATCGCCAACCCGCATGCCCAGCGTGGCGATTATGTGCAAATCCTTTAATGGCAAGCCAAAATCAACCATGGCCCCCAGTTCCCGGCGGCCTTGCTATTCCTGATCTTGGCGGCGGTCACGGTAACGGCAAGGTAGGGGGTGCGAAGAATCCCCGGGTTACGAATGGCCGCCAAAAACAACTGACCTTGGCGACGTATAATGGACGCACGTTACGGCTCGACGAACACTTAGTGCAGCTAGAGGAAGAACTCAGAAACATAAGGTGGCACATTCTTGGCTTGAGCGAAATCCGAAGAGAGGGGGAGGACACGATTACCCTCGAATCAGGCCACCTTTTGTATTTTCGAGAGGGAGATCAGCTATCCCAAGGCGGAGTCGGGTTCCTGGTACACAAATCTCTCTGTGACAACGTGGTAGAAGTCTCCAGTGTCTCGAACAGGGTAGCATACCTAATAGTGAAGCTAACCGAGAGGTATAGCCTCAAGGTTATTCAGGTCTACGCACCGACCTCGGGACACTCGGACGACGAAGTGGAGGAAATGTTTGAGGACATCTCCAAGGCCTTGCACTCTACCACTAAGACCCACTACAGCGTTCTCATGGGAGAGTTCAACGCTAAAGTGGGAGTACAGAATTGCGGTGAATCGGTAGTAGGATCCTATGGGTTTGGCAGCAGAAATCATAGGGGGCAAATGCTTGTCAACTTCCTTGAGAGGGAGGGGCTTTTCTTGATGAATACCTTCTTTAAGAAACAGCCTCAAAGGAAGTGGACGTGGCGAAGCCCCGACGGTGTGACGAAAAATGAGATAGACTTCATCATGACGGATAAAAAGCATGTATTTAGAGATGTCTCGGTGATCAACAGGATCAATACCGGTAGCGATCACAGACTTGTTCGTGGCTCTCTAAATATCAACTTCAAGCTGGAGCGAACCCGTTTGATGAAGTCTAGGCTACGTCCAAATATGCTTCAAACTATGTTAGGATCTGAAGCGTTTCAGTCAGACCTGGAGAACCGATTCACGGCCATGGAAACCACAAATGACGTTGACCAGGCGCTCGACCTAATGGTGGAAATCCTCAGGGAGGAAGGAACGCGTTTTTGCAAGATGCGGCGTACGGGCAAGAAGTCTAAACTCTCGGGGGAGACTCTGGAGCTTATGACGGAACGGCGTGAAAACCCACCCATCACTTCGGCAGAACTACAGGCACTGAATAAGATCATTAGAAAATTGGTACGACGCGACCTTCGATGCTCCAGCACACGTTCAATAGAAAAAACGATAGGGCAGAACCGGGGATCGAAGGTGTTCGTCCAATCACTTGGGAGGAGCCACCTGACGAAGTTGACAAAACCTAGTGGGGATATCGTCGTTTCGAAGCCGGAGATTCTTACGGAAGTTGAAAACTTCTACGGCCAGCTGTACGCATCGCATACATCTCGACCTGATCCCGAAAATGAGGATTCCAGAGCCACCTTAACCCGCCATTTCACAGAAGACCTGCCTGAAGTCAGCCTAGATGAAATCGAGGCGGCTCTTAGACAGCTTAAAAATGGAAAAGCCCCTGGTGAGGATGGGATAACGACTGAGCTTTTGAAAGCGGGAGGAAGTCCAGTGCTAAGAGAGCTTCGGAAGCTTTTCAACTCGGTCCTATTCTCTGGGAGAACTCCAGAAGCGTGGAGAAAGAGCGTGGTCGTTCTTTTCTTTAAAAAGGGGAACAAGACCCTATTAAAGAATTACAGACCCATTTCGCTCCTTAGCCACGTATATAAGCTGTTTTCAAGAGTCGTCACAAATCGTCTAGCGCGAAGACTCGACGATTTTCAGCCACCGGAGCAGGCCGGGTTTCGAGGAGGATTCAGCACCATAGACCACATTCACACAATGCGGCAGATTATACAGAAGTCCGAAGAGTATAATCGGCCTCTGTGTCTTGCATTTGTGGACTATGAGAAGGCTTTTGACTCTATCGAGACTTGGTCAGTTCTGGAGTCCTTGCAGCGATGCCAAGTGGACTGGCGATATATCCAAGTGTTGAGAAGTCTGTACGAAAACGCCACAATGACCGTCCAAACCCAGAACCAGCTAACAGGGGGTATCCCATTGCGTCGGGGAGTGAGGCAAGGGGACGTAATCTCCCCGAAATTGTTCGCCAACGCACTGGAGGATGCGTTTAAGACGCTGAACTGGGAAGGACGTGGCATTAACATTAACGGCGAGTACATCTCACACTTGAGATTTGCAGATGACATCGTCATACTGGCTGAATCGCTGCACGACTTGCAGCAGATGCTGAATGGCCTAGTTGATTCTTCACTACGCATTGGTCTCGGGGTGAACTTGGACAAAACGCAGGTTATGTTCAACGAACACGTCACCCCAGGACCTATTGTGGCAATGGCGCTCCTCTCAAGGTTGTTCAAGAATATGTTTACCTCGGGCAAATTCTGCAGTTTGGTAAGAACAACTTTGAGAGAGAGGCTAACAGAAGAATTCAGCTGGGCTGGGCAGCGTTTGGGAAGCTTCGTCGGGTCTTCTCGTCGCGTATTCCACAGAGCCTAAAGACTAAGGTCTTCAATCAGTGCGTCCTGCCTGTAATGACTTACGGGGCCGAAACGTGGACACTCACGGTACGGTTGGTCCATAAACTCAAGGTCACTCAGCGAGCTATGGAGCGGGCCATGCTTGGAGTCTCTTTGAGGGATCGCATCCGGAACGAGGTGATCCGACAGAGAACCAGAGTAGTCGACATAGCCCACAGAATAAGTAAGCTGAAGTGGCAATGGGCCGGCCATATTAGCCGTAAAACCGATGACCGTTGGGGCAGACGTGTTCTTGAGTGGAGGCCGCGAATCGGCAAGCGTAAGGTGGGACGCCCTCAGGCTCGGTGGAGCGATGATCTTCGCAGGGTAGCTGGTAGCAACTGGATGAGAGTTGCCGAGAATCGGGTTAACTGGCGAGCGATTGAAGAGGCCTATGTCCAGCAGTGGACTGCGATAGGCTGATGATGATGATGATGATGAAGTAGATACTGAATGTGCAACTGACTTACTTTTGCCGCCAAATATACGGAATCGGGTGCTTCGTTAAGAAACTTTTCAATATCAGATACTGTGAAAACCTTCGATTTTTTTGGTTGATGACCAGATGAGGCTCTTTTTAAAAATGCCACTAATTTAGGATAGGTATCGATATGTATGTCTTTCTTCATCTTTATTGTTGCTTTTAGCATCGAATACGTACTCCATAGAGTGCTTGCTTTCTTGTTCTCGGATAATTCTATAAAATATGCCAGCAAAACGTTTTCTGAGAAAGTTTTGGCTCCTTTTGCTAGTCGCCACGTGTTGAACATATCGTACTGTTTTAAATACTTCTCGCGTGATTGTTGAGGGAGAAAGCTCATTTGCGCATTATTAACAGTTTCAGTCAATTCTGTTGGCGTCAAACAAACTTCCTCGTCGCTAGAATCACTCATTTTAGTTTTTTCACTTGTTTTCAAGTTTCTTGTTTTTAATATAAGGTTTAACAATGACGTGAAAAAATGCCGCGTAAAGAACCGCGTACAAAGCAAATTGAAAAAAGAACACCAAGAAGGTTCCGAGTCTGAGTTTTTAACAAATTAAAAAAAAGTTGTATGATATATTCGGCACCATAGAGGTAGCAGTAAATAGATTTAATGTTTTTTTTTAATTCACAAACTTAGTGCACACGATGTTCTAAATTCAATTTACTTTATCCTCTAGAGAATAAAAACGGCTTTTCCACTCAGATATTGAAGATTAAAAATACTCTTTCCGAGATGGTGGGATGAAAAGGATTTTTATTTCAACTATTCTATCTAAATAATTCAACAGTTCCAAAATAAAGTACTCAGGGCTGCTGTAAATGCACCCTGGTACATAAGAAACGATGACCTCCACCGTGACCTCGACATGGAATTCGTCACCACCATCACACAAAAATTTGCTGAAGCCCACGAACACAGACTCCATCGACACGTGAATGTTGAGGCAATCCAGCTGTTAGACAACACAGGCATAGTGCGTAGACTAAAGAGAACTAAACCATTTGAATTAGTGTAGTGTAAGTGAATCAATAATAGTAACAATGTTGTGCTATTTATATAACACATGAACAAAGTGTTTTATCAATTTTACCAGACTCTAAGGAAGTGTTACGAACGTGTGTAAAAGTGCATACCTAATTATGGACACTATTCTTAGCATTAACATAATTTATAACGTAGCATAATAAGTTAGATTTAAATTGTTTATTAGTCTTCTTAGGCTAGATTGCAATTAACTAGTAAGAACTTGGTTCTTACTAATAAGGGAAAAAAAAAAAAAAAACTATTCTATCTATATATTATGTCTATAACTATTCTATCTTGTTTATCTTACGTTTTTGTGGAGTAAGCAACGACATACTGTCGGGCCTACACTCCTGTTGCTAATCTGTAACATAATAACGGTTTTACAACCAAATAATTTTAAAAGAGTAACCATGGAGTTTCATGCCGGTTCTTCTCCATAGGAAACGACCAACCCGAACGGTGCAACTCTTTTCGACGTTAAAGTGCCCATGTATGCCTATGTGAAATGCAGTATTTTGATTTAAACTGTACAGGTATATTAAATGCAAGTGAAGTAACTATTCCAAGAATTCCAGCTATCTGTCGTACTTACAAACAAACGAAAAATTCCCACAAACGTAGAACATTTTTTTTCTTTTCCTTTTCTATTTGCAGTCGGTCGTCATACCATAATCAAATTTGTTCCATCGCTTCCCACTTATAGAAGGTGGTTCCTCTTCAGTCTATTTACCGTTAAAAACCGTTTAAAGTAGGTACATGAAACTATTTCGTCGTATACAGTTGAAAACTCTTAAAGTCTTATTTGAAGAAAGCAGTTTCATAAATATAATTGTACAAAGTGGAATTGCCTAGAACGTTAACCGTACAAACCACTTTTAAACGAAATATCAAATACAAAAGCGCGATTGGTTTTGTAGTTTCTTTGTGGTTACAGCTGCAGTGCAGCTTAAATTTTTAATCAAGTGCGGGTATGAACCGGTTGAATTCTTTGGATATTGATTTTTTAATAGGGTCGCATTAAAACAATCAAATATAACTTCAATCTCGGGCTGTCAAAAATACTGAATATTGATATAGGGGCGAGCACCTTATTAAATGGGATTTAAACATAACTGGCGAAATGTGGGTGTGAAATAAGGACACACGGTGCCGCATCAAGCCATCCATTTCCAGTATAAAATGGCTTTGCTTTGTATAGGTTTCCCGTTCGTTAAGAAATCCGCATAAACCGGTTTTGTTTATCTTGATTTGTACACCTCTGTTTGGTTATTGATAATTGAAATATTTTCAGCAACACTTTTATTCATGGTTAGAATATTATGAACATGATAGCAGACAATATGTGCAAATAAAGGAATAGTAACAAAGTTTTCATTATTGCTGTATTACCTTCAGCAATTCAAGCTAACACCCCTCTTTCATAAGTAAACCTTGGCATCACATTTCTTGAAAATAGTGAAGTGAACTATGCAGAAATTCTTTAAAAATTCATTGAAGTTGGTACATACCTATTCTCTTCTATATTCTAGCTTACTGTATTCCTCGACAAAGGGGTTGCCAAACGTTGTCCCCGATCGTTCTTACTGATTGCATTGAGTCCAGTCTCTTTAGAACTTATACGAGACCAGGGTTGCCAATTAATGAAATTTGATAGTTCCATGGTGGTTACATGTTTTTTGAAGTGACTGTAACAGTTGATTTTGATGATACTCGTATATTTTTTCCAATAAGTAAATAGTGCGATGCGGCACTTAATATCGTGTCCTGCGTGTCCTGCTGTTTGTTCATTGCAAGAACTGATGGGCGTTATAAAGGGCACCAAACTAGTGGCTCAGTTCTGGCCCGATATAATTTAGATTGCCATCAACACGCTAAGAAGAAGTAAATAGTAGATCATAATAACAAGATTATACGCTAATTATATCGTAATAGGTTTACATTTTCCATGTTTACGTATAACACGTCACATTGTCTCCTGTCAACAGGGGAGCTATCGGCCACATCGTTCTGCAGACAGTCCTCGACACCGTGGCGCCAACTAGCGTCAGGTTTCTCAGGTATTTGATAGTTCCCGCCAAAAGCCTTGCATTTGCAAAAACCTGCCGGATATTTTATTTTAAAATCCTTCTTTTGTAACTTTAATGTCGATACGTCTTTTGTTTGCAGTAATAAAGATTATTTTAGCTCAAAGGCTGGACCAAATTCAAAGAGCTGGAAATGTCAGGTCGTTTGTTTTATCCTGTGGTTAGTGCCTCGGAAAGCACGTGAAGCCGTTGGTCCCGGTTATCATTTGTAGATCTTTGACTGTCGTTAAAAGTAGTCCGAAGCCAAAAGTCTGAAATCCTGTCTTACCAAGAGGTTTCGTATTACTCAGTTACTGGGTTGTGGAGGTCAGATAGGCAGTCGCTTCATGTAAAATACCGGTACTCAGCCGTATCCGGTTAGACTGGAAGCCGACCCCAAGATAGTTTGGGAAAAGCCTAAGCAGATGATGATGATAGTGTTTAACCTGGGTGTCAGAATTTTAATGCCGCCCATGAGCCTCTGACTTGGCTTTACATTCTGCCAGGAATATCTGTCAGGCATGATGGTTCCCTCACGATGTTTTCCTTCACCGAAGCAAGTGATAATTATACAATACGCACATGAATCCTAAAAATATGAGCTGCGTGTCTTGGGTTCGAACTCGAGACCTATGACTTGGCAGTCGGCGATCACTGCTTATACTAATCCGGTAGTGTCCGGACTAATCCAGACGCATGGTAACCCTATATGTAGTCTGTCTGTTCCCGAAAAGAAACACGCTCACATGACTTATACGAGCATTGAGATTACTTTCTACCTCTATCTCCATAACCATAAGGTTGATCTTCCTCTGTTTTGATGGTAAAGTATTCAAATTTTAAAACAATTTGCGATGCGCTGCTGTTTCTCAGCGTATTTCGTAACAATAAAATGTTGAGAAGATGGTGAAGCGTTAAAAATGTATATTTATTACTTGCTGTGTTGTGTAATGGCTATAATTTAGTCTTGGCTGGGATTTGGTGGTGATTTGTCAGTGGGGAAATAGGGTTTTAAGTGGGGACTTCCTTTGAGGTCGTTTTGGTTTTTCTTTTGATGGATCGTGCTGTTCTTGGAAGTTTAAAGTTTGGCTGGTGCCCAAGCCATCCGGGCGCCATTTAATGCCTCAAAAAGTTTATATTACATGCAGGTTTACTTTTTTATTTTGGCTGTTCTGTGCTTCTTGTTTCTGTTTGAGTTTAATGCTGAACCGTTCACGTTTTCCAAGCGTTGAAATTTTTCACATTAGTAGTACTTAAGTAGTTACAATGTGTGCAATATATTGGCTCACCAACTATTAATACACTGATACAAAGATATCTGAATATCCAATAGAGTATAGGCAAGTGTACCGATTTCTTACAGGTAAGCACATTATGCATTCGGTACTTATTATATTTGTCGTTGAGTGCCCACTTGAAAACTTAAAATCTTTTGAACGCCACTGTCGAATAATAGCCGACAAATGAAAACGTGCCCAACACTCCACCGCCGTCTAAAGGCGACAAGAAAACACGCTGAATTTGTGGCTTGTTGTTCAAAAGGTTAAAATAAAATAACATACATATAAAATATGTAGGTATAATCTTTTTTGTAACTCAATGTTCAAAGTGTAGCGAGCTACAAAAACAACGTATGGTCAGAAGATCCTCCCTTTTCTATGGAGTATCGAGAAACTTTACACCCTGTTCCTCCTACCCCTAAAAAAGTAAGATCCATGACTTCGGTAACAACTTGTTAGGCATCCAGTTCCAGACGACTAAACATTCCTTATTCTATTAAAAAAATCTATCTCGTAACAAAACATAGTAGATGAAATGATTGCATACATTTATGAACAGCAAGACGAACGCTCAAGCCGATCGTGCCTTTCGCTCGCTGGTGCAGCGCTCTCGCTCCGATCGTAACGTTACAATGACTCATACTTTTTTCTGCGTGCAGCCGGCGTTCATCGATTTATTAGATGTTCTCACGTCAAAAAGGCGGCCGCATGGGACGCCCGGCAGATATATTACATCTATATTTAAATAATAGGATTAATATAGGATTAAGAAATCTGCGTATGCACTATTCCAACTTTCAAAAAAGGTTAATATACACATGCACGCATGTGCTACATTGCTAGTAGCATACCACGGAGTCGTAGCTTCTGTTTTACAGTACGGCATTATTTTCTGGGGGCAGTCGGCTAATAAGGAAGTTGTATTTAGGATGCAGAAACGTTGTGTGAGGTCTATGTGTGGTCTAAAAACGACAGATAGCTGTATTCCACATTTCAAAAAACTAAAAATACTGACACTGCCAGCAATGTATATAATGGAAACTGAATTGTTTGTAAAAAAAAACCCGCATTTATTTGTCAGCTTATCAGCAGCCAGAAGAAATCCATTGCGTACTCAATATTGTAACAAACTATGTAACGTTAAATGCAAAACAGCCTTAATGCGTAAAAGCCTTTTCGGACACGCCCCAAAAATTTATAATAAAATACCGGATGCCATTATAAATATGCCATTCAAAACATTATTCAAAACCCTAGGGTTGAAAGTAACTTATTTAGTCCCGAGACGGGGTTTGGCGCCCGAACGAAGTGAGCCAATAGTTCGAGGGAATAGATAAGTCTTTAACCCGAGTTAAACACTGTGCTTTTCATTACGAATACAAGGAAAGTAAAAATAAAAACATGAATTAGCTAAAGAAATAAATAGTAAAATTTATTTCGGATTGCCGCTTTCCCGCCTGTTTCGTTTTTTTTTATTCTGTGGACAGCCAGCTATTCAGGCATTATTTTTCATTTTCACCATTGAAAAAATGGTAAATATTTTGCCCAACTCTGTGTTATTTTAAAGAAATTGTTGAAACTAAATTATAATAAAGTTATTTAAAAAATATATATTCTTTAAGAGCGTTTATACCCTACGGCATTTCGTACAAACTTCCAAGTCGTTATTTTCCGAAATCGCTGAACAGATTTTAATGAAACTACCTACGCATAAGCAGTATACATAGGTCTAAAATATTACTAAAAAACTTTTTCGAAAAATAATGTTACTGCTAAATTAGACAGATTTTTAATTATCTATAGAAACAGAAATTTCCAATTATCTTCATTTTTAAAAGACATTTCAAAAATGTTTTTAATAACTTTTTAGACCTATGTATACTGCTTACGCGTAGGAAGTTTCATTAAAATCTGTTCAGTCATTTCGGAAAATAACGACGTGAAAGTTTGTATGAAATTCCGTAGGGTATAAACGCTCTTAATCATTACTTAATTTTAAGTTATTTCAATTTTACATCGTGGCTGCATAGAAAGTTGGAACATGGTTCACTAAACATATGTAAATAGAACTAGTTTTTTTTAATAATTTGACATCTGTCAGTTGAAAGCGATTCTCCCTAGGGATGAAAAGTATTACTTTCATCCCGCTCCTCACGCTATCTCAGACCTACTTTCAGAGTATGAGTAATGAAAAGGCACTTAATAGCTTGCTTAGTGACAAATGTTACTACACACTGCAGGATTTTTTCAATGATGGCTCAATCTAGTGCTGTTTCTGGTAAGGAAAAAAGAACAACTGAAATGATGAATTGATTTGGAGTCTAAATTTATTATTAATATTGACATGAATTTTTCAATTATTCTGACTTAGATTTTTCAATTTCTTGACATTTATAACTAAATAATTGCTCCTTTAAATCTGATAGCACTCAATTTTTTAAATAATATTATGTAACAACAATTAATTAATAACACACACACACATTACTACATTACATTTTATTTATTTTTTTTAAATTTTAATTGTTTATACATCTTTTTATTTAATATTCGTTTATTTGAGCTAGATGCTCACCATATTTATAAGCCTCCTGGCATAACATATCGTTCTCTTCACCAAACTATTTCTTTACCTGTGTTAACAAATAAAAGTGATTTGATTTGAATAATAAATAAAAAACCTAAAACAAATTGTGAGTAAAAGAAAGAAAAAAATTGATTCGTTAATAAAATCAATCAATTACTTACAATAAGTTACTTTCTTTTATCGATATCTATCGATCAAATCTGCTTTCGAGCTAACTAACTACATCTTTAATTAAGTAGAACTTTGAACGTGGAACTTGCAAAAACAAAAAAAGAACAACAGTCGATCCAAAACTAACTTTATTTTAGTGGGAAAAGGTTAATTTTACATGGCATAGGAGTGGGGGTGCAATACTATTTCCCATCACGGCATACGAGTCGTTTTTACATAGACGCGCAAGTAGATTTTTCACATCAATAAAAGGAATTTGATTGTAAATCTGTGTACTATCGACCCAAAAATAGGAGTAGGTATTAAAAAGGCTTAAATTATTTATTCGGGAGCGCTCTCACAAACAAGCCCAATTTTTAAAACAAAACCCTCTAAGCCCTTATTTAGTACAATCCTATTACGAACCTTAATTACGAATTTTCTATACAAACTCGTTGGTACAGTCACAAGCAGTAATAAGTATTAAGTATTATATTAAAACTTCTTTTAGAGATTTTCTCCGATTGTTTTGGTCGCTATTTCAAGTTGCTACGAACGGAATGGTATTTTGGTACCCTTATTATGAAAGGATGGAGAAAGAGCCGGCTGCGGCGAGGTAGTTTTTTTCCTTTTCATTTCACATTACTTTTGTGTAGCCGTTCATAGAAAACCTACTCTCTTAATATCAACTGTGTGTTGCCAACAGTCTCGGCGTAAAATGGCCGTGACAGACGGATGGTCAGACAGACGGACAGAACCAATCTATAAGGGTTCCATTGTTGGCCTTATGGCAACGGAACCCTAGAAAGGAAAGAGAGCATGGATGGAGTTTGGAAATTGGCGGTATGACTACTTCGAAAATTCGTGGACCAAGCGACGTCCATTCGTTGACCACGCGGCGTTCGCTCGTTGACCGCGTGGGGTCCACTGGTTGACGACGCGAGGTCTACTGGTTGACCGCGCGACGTTTATTGGTGATAACGCGGCGTCCACCCGTGGATCACCTGTCGACAACGAGTGGACGCCGTGCGAAGAGGCGGTGCGAGGTGAGTGCACAGCTCATTAGAGCCCTAATGAGCTGTGGCCTTTAAGCCGCCTATGAGTGGAGCAGAGAGTTCATCTGTGCACACTTGTACACTATAGTACCTCCCGATGGCTAATCTCCGCCACGCACCGCGATCGAAACGGTCAGAAATGTTTTTCTCTCTCATACTTACACATTATAAGGGCTCGTGATTGTACGTGTACAATTTTGTTCATTACGCACCCAAATTTGGTGATTGATGGCGTGGCTGGTCAGCACACAGATCTATCATTAATCTCATGTATCTAGATAAGACATGTGTAATGAATATGTATGCGAATACGGGGATCGAAAGAAAATTAATCAGCAGTGAATTGCTTTTTGAAATTACTGTGTGTGTGTTTGTATTTGTAAAAGACATTTACCAATCCATACCAATATTATAAAGTGCTTAAGTTTGTAAGTTTGGATGCTGATCGTGTAATTTCCCATTAGTGAAAAATATATGGGAAAACACTTAAACTATGTACTTATTTTATTTTCCAACAACTTTGAACGCCATGGTGTCAGCTACGCCATGCTACGACGGCGTAGCTATATCGTAGCAAACGTAGCAACGTCTACGAAAGCGTAGCGGCAAGCAGACTTTTTATGTTTTTTTATTCCGAAACCTTTATCTAATTTAATTTGTCTTTGGCCAAATAAACCAATAAGATGAACGACTTATTTTCTTTCATTATAAATCAGTATTTCTTATGCGAGCGACCAAAATCAGTAAAGAAACAAAATTGTCTGTAAATGCTTTATTATCTTAAATTATTGTTCACCCCAGACTGTATAAAAATCAACTAAAAGTTGAAATTACTTCTCAGGGGCATTATTTTTACATTATTTATCAATTTTCTTAGGAATTCACGGTCCGATAGTTCAAATGTCTGATTGATGTCGAAGAAAGTGATTCTCTGAAAAAGTATTTGATAAAAAAATTGAAAAAGATAATTTACTTAAGAAAACAGTAGCAGCTTTATTGATTTTGAATTTATCTATTTGATACACAATACGAACAAACGGACAAATACACTGTGAATTTCGATTTACTGATCAACAGCATCACGTGATAGAATATTTGATGTTAATACAGGGAGTTTTTTTTTAAACGTTGCCCCGTACTATGAATTTCTCCTGTATCGTATGTTACAAACATTTAAAGTCACATACACAAACTGCCAGAACCGGAACAACTATTTAAAGGCCTCATAAATATTTGTTCCGTGCGGGGATCGAACCCGCGACACGCAGCGCAGCAGACAATCGCTTAGCCACTGCGCCAACCGTGCCGTCAAAACACCAGCTGTCAGCCAAAATCATCTGTCCCATACATTTTGACCGTGTAGGTATTGCACTTTTGTAGGAAATAGCAGGCTTTTTTTCATAACCTAAGATAAATCTCTAAGGGGAGGGGGGGGTTCAGAATGACGGACTGAGTAGGTGGTAGGCGTTTTCGCGTCGGTGTCCCTTTCACCTTGTATACTAGTGAGTATAATAGCGAGTGCTCTATTTTATGAATCTAAAACTAAGCAACTAAATGTCGACAGATATGTTGAAGCGTTAATGCAATCATACAATGGTAAAATATAATGTCAAATATGTCAAGAAAAATGACATGTGGGTATGGGTACACCTCTGCATGACCCCTCGAGCATCACTGGCGTTATATAATGTATTTAACCATGACAATATGGTAAACATGTTAGCAAAACTCCATGTACTTATATCATCTTGCATGCATTGTTTATAGTTGTATGTAGACACATGTTTGAGTAAATAAAGTTATCTGAATCTTAACTTGCTTACATAGTATAAAAAAATAATGAATTTTCAAAAAAAGAACGACCAAACCAAAAAATTGAAAAAAAAACCACCAACAGTAAAACACAGGTAATTTTAAACTGCTTTCAACCGGTTTCACTTCGTTCTTTCTTTTTTAATTAAGGACCTTCCGTAGCCTCTGGCGCGATTTGATACTGATCTTAACGAAGTTAATCAGCTTTTCCTTTAATTATTACTTGCGGCCTTTTGGAAACAAATGTTTTTGAGACGGTTTGAGTGATTTATTTAATAAAAGAATTAAAAAACTTCTTCACTACGTCGCAAAGCCTCTCTTTCTATACCGGTGGGCCAAATACCGGATGGAAGTTTCCAGTCTTTATCTCAACTTAAAAAAAAAACTCGCCATTACCAATTCAGTAGGTACATACATAAAAACCATTACATTATTCGTAATCTTTCAACTTTGAAAGTTCCACAGTTCGATTAAGAGCACCCAAGTACCAAAACATACACAAAAAAAGGAAAACAAAATCTTTTCTATTAATTCCAGCCAGTCATAAAGCCTTTGTTTTTAAATAAGGAGTATTGCCATATAAATATTGCTTTACGACACGTTAACGTGAAAAATATTCAAGTCACGATTTCGAACGAATGTCGAAATTATATCTCCTTGCATCCGAACAATTTGTCGTGCGTACAAACGGTGACGTGTGAAATATCGACCGTCTTTGGGCCCAGCGATGAGTAGAAGACAGTTATTTGTCAATGACAGTTGTCAAGTTAAGAAATAGCGCAAACGTTCGACTGAATTTCTTTTCAAGACGGAGTGATCCACGTGTATCCATGTAGGGCTTGCATTATCCGTTCATTTTATTATCCACACAATACGGATATTGTACATTATACAGGTTAGCAAGACTTCGACGCACAAAAGTTTATCACGTAAACCGTATGTGCGTCGATGACCCTGCCACCCTGAATAAAAGTGCAACCTTATTTACTTCGCTGCACGTGGAGTTTTGCAATTTCGAAGTGGCAAAGTACAGACAGCGTTTTTAACTAGTTACCCCCCTGGCGTACTCGGCCTGACTGTTGAGGGGTTAGCACATACTGACGCTGTCTGTACTAGTAATGGGTACCAGTAATTAGGAACAGTACTTTGGCATTATTGTATTGTCATTGTTAATTGCTGCTTTACTTGCTAATGCCTCTAACGATAATACCGCCTTTTGCACAAATTAAGGCATTTTGGCGATTAATCGCAGTAATGTTTAATTAGAATTGCCATGAAGCTGAACGATGTTTAACCAACATCAAAATTCCACTAAGAGGTTCCTCTTAAATTCAAAAGTTACATAAAAATGTCTCAAATCGCGATAAAAGTCGCACTCACGTATTGTCCATTACATTTGTCGTCTTAAACGAGTAACATAAAATAGATTAAATGTTCTACTGGATAAAGTTGAGAATCGTTTACAGCGGACGTGGAATGACTTCATAAGAGGTAAAAGATTTTCTCTAATAGATTTCTTTGGATTCAGCTGTGACGTGGACATTATTTTTGCTCGTCTTTCTTTAGGAGATTACCTGCCTGTTACCTATCATTCTTAGTTAAAATGATGGGTTTTCATATATCTTCATGTTAATGTGGAAGCGTCTTCATATAGTTTAGGAGAGGGATACAGTTTTATCCTTTAAGTAAGTAGTCGATCTTACGATTTGCAAAAGATAAATCATGTGGTGTCTTGGATTTAGGCTAGTTTTCCTGTCGCGCTGAGCTACACTGATCGTCGGCGCAGACAGATTAATTTGTGTGAATTCTCAGGAAGCGACTGCTCAGAGTTGACTCAGCGCTGAAAGCCGAATTCATACAAATTGAACTGTCTGCGCCGACGTCAGCGCGACAGGAAAACTAGCCTTAATTTATTAACATACTCGTAAGAAACATTTTATCAAGATGATTGTGATGAAGATTAATAAAGTTGAAAATAGGAATCGATTACAGTTACATTCATCAAAATCATTTCAGCCCAAAAAAAAAACGTCCACTGCTGGACATAAGTCTCCCCCAAGTCACATTGACATTTTGGGGGGTTTTGCCATAATCGCCACGCTTGGCAGGCGGGTTGGCGATCGCAGTACGGTTGTTACAAAAGCACAGAGAACGCTGCTGCCCATTCTCTAGCAAGTACCTTAGTCGCCTCTTACGACACCCACGGGAAGATATGGGACAGTTGCATTATTTTTATTTAAATGAATCCTCTACCACTGAATATCAGCGACGCCTATTCACACATGACATACGTGCAGAAGCTAGGCCATAAGCACATCATACTTCGCTACAGACAATAGACTTTCGAGTAAGTATTTTTTCTTGCGTCCGGCACAATTTTGTTAATAATCCTCTAAAAACCAGAAATAAATCAGCTTACGACGCTACCGAATTACTGGCGGGCTGTAAAAAAAAAAGTTTGCGAAAATCGTAAAGTTTCCGTCAAAATTAACGACTGTTACTGGTGACAGTCGGTAAGTTCCCGTTGTTTTGCAATGTTTGCAAATTGTCTATGTCAGAACTGCAGGCCCTGAGGAGACTCTCGTTTGGCAGGTGGATAGCTTGACGCAGAAAGCAGTACTTCTGGACACAGCGCGTATTGTTAGCAGGTTCCTCTCTCAAGATCCCTGACCACCGGTAGATCGGACCCTGTTCCCGATATCAGTCGGCCACAATTTTTTTTTTTTTTTTTAATACAGGTTGTTTGGAAACGGTATATACATACTTAAGGGTGTGCTACACACCATCAAACTACACATGTTTCTCCATCGAACAAACATAGTAATGGCGAAAAAAATATCTGCTGCCCCATACATTAATTGGTCGAATAGGTATTGAAATTTTGTATGGGGTAGCAGATGATGTTTGTCCGATGGAGAAACATGTTCAGTTTGATGGTCTGTAGCACACCCTTAAATTATGTATAAACCCTTTCCGTTACACCCTGTTTATTATTTTATACAGAAATATTTAAAAATCTAAATTATATGTAAAGAAATAAATAAAATAAATATTTATCATTAAAATGATCACCAATCCAATTCTGTTATACTGCACACTAAGGCGACGATTGGTTCTCACATATAGAAGACAGCCAGCATTGAGAGATGCTTGCACCCAATGTGTCACCTGATATAAAATGTTTTCTTTTTATGTAAATTTAAATTTGTATGGGTGTTATGTACACATAATAAATAATATTCTATCTATCTATCTATGTATCTTGGGTGGTTATCAATGGGTATTAGCGATTCTAGATTTATGGTTAAACAAGTAATTTCTCGACCATAGTGAAACTAAGTCGTTGGTCTATGGTCTCAAGCGCTATTGGTGACCATGAAGTTTTGGGATGTAAGGAGATGTGTTATTAAGTTTTTTCAACAGCAATTTCTCAGAAGCAGCTTGAAATCTTCCCTAAAATATATACACACAAGACACCCCTCGTTCTATCACAATGACAGTATATTCGCAGTAGGTAAGGACCAAAGACTTTATCCCACCTTAATAACTACCGCAGACCGCTAATATTACTCACAATCGCTTTATACTGGCCGCATCATCGCTACACATTTTTCATATCCTTTTGAAGTTTTATCAAAAGCTGCTTGAAGCTCTTTAAGATTAAAGTACGCTTATAAGCCATGGGAACCGCAATATAATTTTATTTAAGAAGATTAGTGGACAGTAGGTACTAAATATTAACGGGTCTAGGAAATGTTTTGTGCATTTTTGTTACAAAGGGATTAGTTTCGCTCTGCTTTTCAGATTAGTTTCGCTTCAATAAGTTGCTGGAGTACCTACATTTTTGTGTTTCAAAGATTAGTGGGAGAGGATGCTGTTTTTACTTTTCACATAGCATTACGCCTGTGATCCCCAAAGCGTTAGGCAGAGGTGTACCTTTTATACACGTGACCCGGGAATCAGAAGAACACGATTTCTGATAATTACAGACTACCGCGACACGACTCACTTTGTTTAATTTTAATTGGTTTTCCTCCTTATCTCACACACGACCTCATTCCTCAACCTAAGGCTTGATTTACGGAGACGCGGTGCGTGGCGCGTCGCGTTGTGCGGCGCTGCCCGCAGTAAATTCAAAGGTATGGCGTTGTATGAGAGCGTTTATGGAGAAGCGATTATACGTGCGTTTACTCGTGGCGCGGCGGCGTTCTCAGCGTTACGGCCAGCCGGTTTCGTGCAATACTCCGTTCACAGAGAAGGGACGTGTGAATCGTAGCGATAGCCGCGTTGGAGTACGCGGCATCGTACACGCCCTTACGGCCCGCATCGTCGTCAACAACATCGTACATTGCAATATTTTGTGACAACGTCAGCCGCTGCACACGGCACCTCCCCGTAAACGAAAAAAAAGGTGCAACGCGCGGCGAGATATCACGTCACAACCGACGCACGACGCACCGTGTCTCTGTACATGACCCCTAAGCTCTGAGACACCACAGCACGTATTATTTTGTTTATTAACGTCATTAGAATGATATATCACTGTCATTTCTGTCTGAAGTCGTGTTTATAATCAGAAAAGCTAATCAGAATAACAATAAGCGAGTATTTGCTAGAAACGGGGGAGAGGGGGAAGTAAGGCATACATTATCGTGTGTTATAGTTTGATTAAATCATTTCGTAATCAAACACCTAGTTTCGGAGATCATGTTTCTAATAAATTGAATTATTTATCAACTATGTATTATGGATAAGTTGATGATGAAAAACAAGCATAACCGGTGAATTATGTAGTACACCATAATTCACCGGTAATTAGGTAGGTATACACCTCTACAAAACCCTTTAGGGATTGCAGGCGTGATGTTATGCAGATACAAAAGAACTAAAAACCAACTACACTGAAGCTCTAAAAATAAGCAGTCCTACAAACATCTTACGCCTTCAGAAAAACCTTGTTTTGTAGGCGCCTCTTTTTTCCGCCATGAATAATTCAAGTCATTCATCATCGTCATTCATCATTTCAGCCGAAAGACGTCCACTGCTGGACTTAGGCCTCCGCCAACGCCACATTGACATAAGGGGGGTTTTACCATAATCGCTACGTCTGGCAAGCCGGTTGGCGATCGCAGTACGGTTGTTAGAAAAGCACAGAGAACGCTGCTGCCCATTCTCTGGAAAGTCCCTTAGTCGCCTCTAACGAGGAATGGGAAGTCATTCATATTTCACGAGAAATCTGTATACCTAATCGTCTTGTTGGAGGGTTTAGAATTGCTAATGGACGCTGACACCACTTTTACTATGAATTTCGGGATATTTCAAATGAGGAAAATTCATAGATTCGAACAGTCGATATTCAAAAACTCAAAACTTAATGAAGGTGTAAAGATAAAGAGTTTCATTGAGGTTTGTTGATTCGGTCCAACTCCCTCCAGCACGCGTAGCATGAACACTGTAGAACGAGTTTTGTCTTCGGAAGAATCGACATAATGACAGATAGACAATGACAATGTGTCAGTTTGTCAATTCTTCCGTCAACGTAGCCCGTTTCTGCGGTCAGCAAGACCGTCTTAAAACGCGTGCAGGTTGGTAAGTAATAATTGCGGGAACACAGAAGAGGCGTCCAGGGAAAAATAAACAAGGGAAAAGAGTACGTCAATCTTTTGGAAAGCAAAACATATGGTAAGGGGCAGTTTGTCCCGTTTAGCATTTCATCACGCTTACTGCACCTCAATAGCGTAGCACACTTTAATTACGGTAGAAGAGCAAAAAAGGTTTTCCAGCAAAATATTTCAGGCGGAAAAATTTATAGCTCGTTGCTTTAGTAGTCGCAATCGCGACTGTTGAGCTTGAGGTCCTGGGTTCGATTCCCGGGTCGTGCAATATTTATAATATTTTTCCATTAGGAATTTCTAAGTAACAGGCACGGAGTCTGGATTTGTGCAATAGGCTCGCTCACTTTTTTGACGCCCCGTAAGTAATTCTTTTCCCATTTTGATACTTTTACATTATTTTAATTATTATTTTAGATCTATTTGTATAATAGTTTATAAATAATGTAAGTACATAATTAATTCAAATTAAGACAGGACAATAAAATTCTACAATTAATTTCGTTTGAGTTCAGATACAATGTTTTTTTTTTAAATGTGCATTGCAAAATATATTGTTCGATGAAAATTGGGTAAGTAAAAAATATTCAAACTAAATGACGATCAACAAATGTCAGGGCCACACCTAAAAAGTGGCAGGCATTCTTTTGGGTACCTACTCCATGCTTCTCAGACGGTCAATTATTTGTTGATTCCTCACGTGTTTCATGAAGCCAAAACTTGCACGTGGTGACGGTCATTGTTACGACATTTTTTATTTTATACAAAACCATTGGAAAAAATAAATAAATAGTGCCCAACAATGCGCCGTATTGTTCACTTTCAAATAAATATGTTACAGCTTTTAAGCCAACGCCTTTTTGTTTCGGACCTCTGCCGCCCAGAATTACACCACCCTAAAGCACGCCCTTTGTAGTCATCACCCACATAATCACATTACGATCAGACCGTCAGTTCTCACACATAACAACAAAACATCACGCCTGTAATTCCCGCAGGTGTACTTAATCGTACATCCACATTTCGCCAGTTATGTTGAAGCTCTATGTAATAGGGGGCAAGCCCCATCAACCGGGCCCGACATTAAATCCAAACTTCGTGGCTGCTACTGAGAAATTCCTGATGGAATAACCCAATAACACTTTGCCCGATCCGAGAATCGAACCCGGGACCTCAAGCTCAGCACTCGTGCTTGCGACCAATCGACCAACGAGGCAGTCTCACACATACACCTTAAAATTTCCACGCGAACGAAGTCGCGGGTATCAGCTAGTAACTGATAAAAAGAGGAAAATTTTTGAGGTTAGCTTTTATAGGACTTTTTTGAACTTTTGTATTTTTTTTATGTAAGAAAGAAAAGTGGTTTGCTATTTTTGACTTTATGAATTATACTCTTTAGAACTCGAAAATTATCATCTAATAATAACAGCCGCGCGGTTTGTTCTACAAGGTTAAGTTGAGCTTGCCACGGTCGGTGAGTGGATGGCTGACCATAACATACCGAGCCTCCGTGCTTCGGAAAGCACGTTTAGCCGTTGGTCCCGGTTGCCATTTATAGATCTTTCACAGTCGTTTCAGGTAGTCAGTGGCCTGAAAATCTGAACACCAGTTTTACCAAAGGGTTCCCAGTAATAACTGGGATGTGGGGGTTAGGTAGGCAGTCACTCCGGTTAGACTGAACCGACCCCAACAAAGTTGGGAAAAGGCTAGGCAGATGATGAATTATTGGCATCTAAGAAAGATAATTCAATGAAACATGGGATTTCGTTTGGGATCTTTGTACATTAGGTTAGGCACCTGCGATAATTTTCGACCATGGGTTTATTCTCAGCTTACTGGCTTTTGTAAGAGCAGACTTTGGTGTGTTTTAAACTCATCAAAATGAAAAAAAAAATGCCCAAATAAAAGAAAATTATAACTGGACTATGGTCAAATAACGTCTTGAATCTGTCACTTCAGATGCCAAAAACGTTCTATAGATTATATTTTTGGCTCGAATATCTTATATAAAAAAACATCTAATAATAAGAACATATAACTGACGTAAAACTATTACTAAGATTGATTCAAAATAAAATCCAATATGACACCACAAATTGCCGTATAGGTTAAATACGACAGTCAACGAAAGCGAAACAAACTATTCCAGACGTAGACTATAAATCAGGGTGTCTAACAAAAATATCTTAAAAAAAAAAGTATATTTTACTAAAAAGAAAATCAGACTTAATCCATCTCAGATACAGAGTCTTTTTAACGCGCTCACAAAAGCTTGAACTTCATGACACCATCTTTAATTCTATGGGCAGCATTCATTTGTTACTTTCAAGCCAAAGACTTAAATCGATAGATTGTCCTCGCCAACGCCCTTAAAGCATGTCATGGTTCTTTTTGGAATTAACATAGGAGGGCGCTGTTGGTAAAAGTTTGTGAAATTGTGTAAAACAAAAAGTTTTTTGATTGTGACTTTTGTTTGTTACATCGATTTTCTTGTTGTCGATTTACGGAAGGAAAGTTACCAATTACTCGTGTTTCTTTTTGGAAGTCAGTTATTGCCTATTTCGGTCCTTTGTAGCTGTAGTATGATGGTATCTCACACAAATTCTTGTCGAGTAATCATTTTCCATTGTTAATTAAACTTATTAGCAGATCACCCACCTAAACATAGAAGAAAAAGTTTATAACAGACGATAACTCATAAGCTACCTAAGTAATGTGAATAATCTTCTACCAAATGAAAAAATTATCACGTGAATCGGACCAGAAATCACGGAGATATGAGTTAACAAACATTAAACAACAGCCGAATTGAGAGCATTTTCAGAAGTCGGTTAAAAACAAGATAGCAAGATGTCAGTTCGCACGAAAACTGTCAAAACTGAAAATAGTGAGCAAAATCCCGTATCCTGGCAGCAAACGATCTTGTGTGTGATAGAGATGTCAAAACGAAAACGCGACCATACTTTTACGCAGTAGGGCAAATCTAAACGATTTAAATCTTATGTTGAAGAAACCTCTTTGGAACCGATCCAAAGTGCTGTCGATTTTCTGATTTCGAAAGAAAATAACCTCAGAGTCAAAGCTATCGGGTTCTGATTGCAGTCGAATTTACTTGAAAGTTTTGTTTGAAAAGAATGGCGTGTGGGAATATGCTATCTTACTCCATTTACTTGGGAACAATGGCGCAGTGCATACTGCAGTGTCATGTAAGGAATGGGGTCACATGAATTTAGTATCATTTTAAAGTTCATATGACAGTCGTAAGATGCTTGGAATGATAATATTCTCATGGATGTTGTTTTGGCTGGAATCGACTAACCGAATACAGCAGTATATATTTACCGGGTGACCCAATAACCATTGGCAAAACTGCTTGTCTCTCTCTCATATCGACTGCCAAAGATCTACAAATAAAAGATGTCACCCGTCTGCATATGCCGGCCATATTGGCCGTTGAACCAATAACTGTTGGGGCAGACGTGTTCCTGAATTGAGACCGCGAATCGGCAAGCGTAAGGGAAGACGTCACGCTCGGAGAAACGACGATCTTCGCAGGCAGGCTGGACAACTGGGTGAGAGTTGCCGAGAATCGAGTTAAGTGGCGTGTGATTGAAGAGGCCTATGTCCAGCTGTGGACTGGTGTAGGCTGATGATCTCCAACATTTATAATACAATTCCAAGCCACGAAGTGGTCACCCGTTTTAGTCGCCCGTCTACGGATCGCCTCAGTCAGCGTAGCTTGACTAAATCAATCGACCGGCTAAAATAACTTAGCCATAATTACCTCTTATCGAACTTACCCATGTTCCAATCCTAAATTCACTCATTGACAACCACGCCCTGTCTAAACAGCTGAGTCTACAAGCATACAATTTTGCACAGGAGTTCCTTAAAAATTATGCAAAATTGCATCTTATTGCAAGTAAAGTAATGTACCTAATAGTCAGCTCAGACCTTCAAGAGTCAGCTTGTTGATACAGCAAGTTGTCGGCAAGTGTCGCTGAGTTCGAAGACATTTATTGCAATCTCTGTAGAACAGTTATTGCTTTATTACGTGTCAAAGAGTTAGTTTTAGAAAAGATAGGTCTATTATTACACTTGTATCTATAGTCAAGTTACTAAGTTAAGTAGTTTTAGTTAAGTAGTTACTTGTGTTTAAGTAATTATTCCACAACGACTTGACATAAGCTTTTCAATACTTTCTGTAAATCATCATCATTATCGCAAATATAATTTCACTATGTCAAGGTCCTAAAAAGTGCGATGTCCATAATTGAAGATTGATTTGACAGAAATGGCTGAAATAAATAAATTAAATGAATGGCTTGGAAAATGGCGGAATACTATTTGCTAAGGAGCAACCTATGTAACACAGGAGGCTTTGCACGAAGTCAGAGTAGCATAGAGAGCCATGGGGCGCTCCAAGCTCGTCATAAAACTAGTAGACCGACTTTCAAATGTCGAAATCCGGAGACGTAAAAAGGTCTTCGATAATGGAAATCGCGTTATGGTATTGGGCGTTACACCTAACAAGGCGGTGATGGAAGGTGGAGTAAAGCTGTGTCCGAGTGGCGTCAAAAGGCTGGAAAGAGAAGGGTTGGTCGTCCGGCGACGGGGTTTGCAGACGACATTGTTACCGTCGCGGGAATCTCCTGGATGCGACTGGCACAAGAACGTGGAGCTTGGCGCAAGCAAGGAGAGGCCTTTACTCAGCAGTGGGGGAAGTTGGTGAACCTATGTAATCGAAAAAATGCCAAACTTAAG
This sequence comes from Cerastis rubricosa, assembly GCA_949152445.1. Lineage (NCBI taxonomy): Eukaryota > Metazoa > Arthropoda > Insecta > Lepidoptera > Noctuidae > Cerastis > Cerastis rubricosa. The sequence continues at coordinate 4,979,488 of OX424542.1, read as the reverse complement.
TGGCAGGCGGAGCACATGGCTCGTAGAACAATTGGCTGATGAGACCAAAAGGTTTTGGAGTGATAACTGCGTTACCCATCTCCTTAGTAAACTCCATTGGAACACGTAACGCTTCCTCGAAAGTTTTCAGACAGGATATTGGAAATAGTTACAGAACTGCAAGTCAATAAGTATTTATGACCCTCGTGTGACTTCTCTTCGTTACTGGTTTGTTAGCCCAACGTCCGGGGCTTAGCAAGTTAGGGCTAGGATTTAATAGATGGACTAATCTGGACTGTAGACTAAGGCGATAAGGGTGGCAAGTTTGACAGACTATGAAAGACGTCGGCTATAGAGTAAGTTGTCTGCGGTCTATGAAAATATACAGCGTGTATAAGAAATAATATCTTTTTCGCGATTTGGTACGCTACTGTTTCCATGGTGAAAGTGGTTCAGTTTCATAGGCTGTATCACACTCTCGAATATGAATGACCACATCTTTCAGATAAATACTGTATTTTTTGTTCAACTATGTTGGGTGCGGCTTCCAGTCTAATCGGATGCAGCTGAGTACCAGTATTTTACCTGGAGTGACTATCTGACCTCCACAACCCAGTTAGAACTAGGTAATACGATAGCTCTTGGTATAACTGGCTGTCGGACTTTCTGGGCACTGTCTACCCGTAATGACTACCAAAGATCTACAAATGACAGCCGGGGGACCAACGGCTTAACTTGCTATCCGAGGCACGGAGGAAACTCGGTATGTAATGGGTGGTCACCCATCCACAAATCAACATAGGCAAGCACGGCTTATGCTAAAGATCGACCGGAGTGGCTGTTATTATGTAGCCACGAGCTCGTCTTACATCTTTCACCAACTCCAAATAATAAAACAAAACCTTGTTTTTCTTAAACAAAAAACAAGCAACAGATTCATCTCGCTAAAATATAATCAGTGGAATCTTCGGCTCTCTATTGTGTTGAAAATATTAAAATAAAAACTGCAAATGAAAGCTCCGTATTGTTTCTAAGATTTCCAAGTAATCTTGCTCTGTGGTCCCTCGATTATTTCACTTGGAAACTGTGGGCGTGGAATTTTTTGAAATAATACTCAAAGCTTACTATTTGGTCCGTACTTTTTCGGTTACTCACCGTCCATCCGTCTTATGACGACAGGCCGTGTCGACGGCGCGTTCGTTTTCCACGCGCGCCTATAGGAGATGTCAGCAAATGGGAAGGGGTCCGAAAGGGCCGATGCTGTTTTTGTCTAAGGAGAAATATTTAGATTTTTGTAAGAAAGCATAACATCACGCCTGCTATCCCCGAAGGATTCGGCAGATGTGTACCTAATAGTACACCCACATTTCATCCGTTATTTATTTATTCATGTACACACAAAACACTTAAAAGAACAATACATTAAGATACAAGAGCACAAAGATACTGCTTATTTCAAAAGAAATTTCTTCCAGCAGACCTGCTGTTATGTTTTAGTCCCATGTAATAGAGAGGCGAGCCTATTGCTATCAACCGGGTACAAGTCCAGCCTCCGTGGTTGCTACTGAAAAAATCCTGTTGGATAAACCTAATAACAATTTTGACCGGCCCGGGAATCGAACCCAGCACCTCATGCTCAGCAGTCGCGATTGCCATCTACAACACTAACGAGACAGTCAACAGACTATCTATCTAAGAAGATAAACGAGAAATATTTTTAGTTTTAGTAGGATGTTTTGGACAATCAACTCTTTATGTTTTTTGGAATGAGAAGAGAAACTGCGGTTGGTTGATAGGCTAATCTTAATAAACTTATCTCCAACAACTTGGGATTAAAACATAAGAAACTAGCAAAATTAGAGTGAGAGGGCACTACCAGTTTCTTAGTATTAAACTTCAACTCACGTAGAAAACGCAGTGCATGGGGTTAATTTAAATCTAGAGTGTAGTTTCATGCTCCTAACGACAAATAATAGGTTTACCACACACCTGGCATCTAGCACTTGTACGTGCTAGACAGTAGGTAACATAAAATAATAAATTATGCGCTATCTCTCTCCTGCGGTGTTGCACGCGAGGTGGGAATGTCACATGTGTGTTCTTAGCCTTATGGAGAAATGCAAGTCATTACTTTACAGGTTTATGTTTATTTAGAATGAAAATGTAAAATTAAATTGCTTGGAACTAATGCCACTATTATGTCATTAAATTGCGTCATCTGTGATCTTGGCATAAGATATTAGTAGGTAACATGATCTTACCTCTTCAGTACATAGTAATAGTATTTTTGTATGGGCATAAAACATTATAATAGTTTATCCATAGACATTAAAAGCATTCAATTAAATGGTATTTTTAAAAGGAAACTAAAAGACTTCCTGATTAAAAAGGCATATTCCTCAGTAAAGGAATTTCTTGAAGAAAAATAATTATGGGATATTGGAATTATTGTGATCTACATCTTCACTATTTACACTAATATTATAAAGAGGAAAGATTTGTATTTTTATATTTTTGTATGTATGGAATAAACTTAAAAACTACTGCACCGGTTTCAAAAATTCTTTTTCGTTAGAAAGCTACATTATCACTGAGTAACGTAAGCTATATTATATTTTCAAAAAAATTAGGGATCCTTACTAAAAGTCCAATAATGTAACCCAAGGTGTAAAAAAAATACCTAAAATATTCTTTGATGATAGAATAAAATAATGTACTGTGACTTTGCAGAACACATCATTATTTACAAAAAGTGTCGGGACAGTATATGTCTAAATATTATAGTTATGCCACAATAACTGTTCTTTTATTTTACAAATTTAATTAAAGTGCTAGAAAAGACTCTTTATTTGTATCTTGGTATTGATCCTTATCAAAATAAATTACTTCATATTCAAGACTGCTTCAATACCTTTACCTTTATTCAATTCGGACATTCCATTCGAAAGCAATCAAGAGTTTAAAAATCTAAGTATTAGAAAAAAGTTGCGTGGTCGCCACTCACCCTGCTCAGCTAGCTAGCTAGGCAGCATCTTATGCGATGTAGGTGTCACTGGGGTACGGGCCGTACGGGAGGGGAATCAATGTCAAGAAATGATTGTGTATTTGTGTGTATTATAATTTTTATTGTTAAATACCCGTGCGAAGCTGGGGCGGGCTGCTAGTACTTAATAAAATAACATATAAATTATATGAATATGAAAAGTATGATATAATATAAAATTATGAATAGTGATAATTTAATATAAGATAATGCAAACTGCAACAACTGTAATATATTGTATATATTTTTATATTTAAATAAATAAAAAAAAACATTTAAATTGCAATGCGCTAACAGGCAACTAAGTTATAAGAATTTGAATTTCAGTTTAGTCCTATTATTAACTAGCCTCCTGATCCAGAACCTCGTAATTATTTATACCAATGTATGTGAAGCCGATGTTTTTATTATGTCTGCCTCTGAGAGAGCACATGTAAAGGTCAAGATTTGTTTTATGCTCCAGACACTTCGACAATGTCTGGAGTGACCTTATGAAGAAATTAAGAAGCAGATTTGAGTCGGCCGTCATAGGTTTCAATGTCCACACATATCCATTGACAATATTAAAATGACGTGTGGGTTATTCTTTGATGTAAGATCGAAGTTGATCTCAACTGACCGAATTACTAAACACTGTACGTAATCGATTCTATATGTCATAACCGTTTCGAGTCACCTAATAGGAATAAAATTTAAAGACTTATAGGTTATTTGTTGGTCCCGTAGGTTTATAATTTGACGGCACGGTTGGCGCAGTGTTTTCTGAGCGATCGACTGACCGAACAAATATTTGTATGGCCTACAGATAGTTGTTCCGGGTCTGGCCGTTTGTGTAACATGTGAGTTTTAATGTTTGTAAACGCACCCACGATACGGGAAAAATCCTAGTGTGGAGCAAAGTATAAAAGAAAAAAAAAAATTATATACATAGTCGCAGTGAATTCACAAACTGCTGCAGGTTATAATAAATTTCTCAATGCAACCTGTCGTGCCACATAACGTAGTTACGGGAACAAATTACGGTGGAACACGAGCTACGTGGTCGTAAATACGCTGGTGTTGTCCAGGACATGTTTATAGTAAAGATATCATTCTGACGTGGCATTTAAAAGGTACGTTTAAACGAGACATTGACAAACGTTGGTCGCAAACTAATTCTCTAATAAATATTCTCGCTTTAGTACTGATATAATATATTTTTGAAAAATTAAAGAGTTTATTTTTCGTTATAAAGTAAATCGTTATCTATATTCTCCTGCCCTTATCGCAATTTATTAAAAGGGTCCCCGTAGCATTTCAGATCAAAAGATTTTTGATCTTGGAATTACCAACTATACCAAAGAGTCTGAATCAAAAGAAAGTAACCTTAAAGTAACATTAATAAGAAAAAGCAATAGAACCTCTACATGTCCAAGAAACTTCCACGTCTACCACTACATAGTGACAATTAATACAAGCATCGGTAGTTGGTACGTTTATCTAGACAGAACTAGGAAAAAATAAATTATTCCATCTCACTCATAGTGGCGCCCAACATTGGACAATTGCGATATGAATATTCAGGTGCAATTCAGGACTTATTAGCAAAGCCGCAGTTTGTTATATGCGTTCATTTTGAAATGAAGTACACGTGGAGTTTAGGCAGACAGCAGTAGAAAATGTCGAACTTATTCATAATGGCGCCCAGCGTGGGACACTTGAAATGTGCCTATTTAAATTCAATTCAGGACTTCTTAGTAACTAACAACGCCCTGCTTCTTACGGATTTTCTTCTTACAACTTGACAAAACAACGAGGTTTCTATTAAAAAATTCAGTTTGCTATATTATTATGTCTATTGCTGCCAAATGCTGCTGCTGAGTTTGAATAATACAAAAAAACTCTTTTGAACGGAAAACGAAACTAATCCTACTAAAACTTCAAACATCCAAAGTTGTGTGCAAATGCAGCACAACTTGAACTACTTCAAGCTCCTAATAAATTAAAGTAAGTATCCGAAGTTTCACTATAAGAGAATACGGATAAGATATATATCTAATTTAATGTTCTAAATTTATGGATAGCTGTTTCTCCTAACGTATTATTGGGTTTAGAAGTTTATTGCCTCTGCTCTCAAGCAAAAGGAATTACTTACCCATGGATAAAGCAAAGGTTATCTAAACTAATCCAGGAAATAATGGAATAGACAACCCTTTGTACTGGAAAACAAACTGTTACAAGAAGTATAAAAAAAAAGATCCTCATTTTAATAGACTTCTGTGTGTGCTGCACGCGTAGCATGACCGCCGTAGAAACGAGCTATGTCGACAAACTGACACAATGTCATTGTCTATCTGTCAATATACAGCACGGTTACCTTAGACGGCACGGTTAGCGAAGTGATTGAGCGATCGACTGCTGCGCTGTGTGTCGCGGGTTCGATCCCCGCACGGATGAAATATTTGTTTGGCCTGCAGATAGTTGACCCGGGTCTAAAAAAAGAATGTCGATTCTTCCGTAGACAAAACTCGTTTCTACCGTGGTCATGCTGCGCGTGCTGGTTGATCCTCACGAATCACGATGGTTTCTTTCAGTTTTCGGTGGTGTTCATTAAAACATAGATTCAAAAAGAAAATGTTACAATGGTAAGCTCTAAGTCTTTAAACATACTTTTATAATTTTAAATATTTTTATTTATATTAATATATTTTTTTATAACCTGAAGTAATTAGTATTGAAGAAGAAGACATGCTGCGGCGTCTAGAAATAAATAATTGGGATATGGGCAGGAGAATTATGAACCAAGACAAATAAAATAAATGAAATAGTATTAGCATTACCAAGGGGTAAGGTGTATTCAGAAATAGGATTGTGAAAGTGAGACTGGCAGCCAGTACATCTTAAGAACTTGTATTCAACTGCATATTGTGTTAAAATGGAAGCCGGCCCAAATAGAGTTTTTTTTTAAACTTTGCCTCACTCTAGGAATTTCTCCTGTATAGTGGGTGCGTTTACAAACATTTAAACTCACATACACAAACAGACAGCCCCGGAACAACTATCTGTAGGCCTTAAAAATATTTGTTCCGTGCGGGGAAACCGCGCCACGCAGCGCGGCAGTCAATCGCTTAGGCACTGCGCCAACCATTCCGTCAAAGTTGGGGAAAAGCTGATGAAGACGATTATTATTGTAAACATGTACACTAAACATACACATAAAACAGGTCTTTCTTTTCTTTTTCGGGTATTGAGTGCGTAACCTGTGTCCGTACCTGCATCTGCCTAGCCTTTTCCCAAACTATCTTGGGGTCGGCTTCCAGTCTAACCGGATGCAGCTGAGTACCAGTATTTTACATGAAGCGACTGCCTATCTGACCTCCACAACCCAGTAACTGGGTAATACGATACCCCTTGGTAAGACTGGATGTCAGACTTTTAGCTTCTGACTACTCGTAACGAATGTCAAAGATCTACAAATGACAGCCGGGACCAACGGCTTAACGTGCTTTCCGAGGCACGGAGGAAACTCGATATGCAATTATGGTCACCCATCCACAGACCAACCTCGGCAAGCACGGCTTAACCTTAGAGATCAACCTGGGTGGCTGTTATTATTTAGCCACGAGCTCCTCAACCTGTGTCAGAGTGAAAAAGAGACGGAGCTATACAGGTTGTCTAGCTCCATCTCTTTCCCACTCTGGAATAGGAAAGGAACAATAATGTTATAAGCGTCATGGTACGGCCGCAGGTGACAAAGTTTTTATGCCGCCCATGGGGCTCTGAGTTGGCTTTATATGCCGTCGAGAAATATCACTCAGGCATATTTGGTTTCCTTCGCCGAAGCTAGTGATGTTATAATATAATAATACAATACGCACATGAATCCGAATAATCAAAATTGCGTGCCATGTGTTCGAACTCGCGACTTGGTAGCCCAACGGTCAGACCACTAGGCTATCAATGTTTTTTTTTTAATATAAAACTGGTACATAAATGTGTACAGACAATAAAAAGAGCACAAGACAAAGTAAACCACCCGTGCATTTGACACAATAGCCTTGTTTGCCCACAAATAATTGGTTATTATCGGAAATGGCGGCCATTTATCAACATTTCGTTAAAATTATGTTCTGCAAACATCGGATAATGTTTGTAGAAAGCATTCCGAGGGCAATAAAATTGACCGTTTAGTTATCAACTTGGGTAATTGGTGATTGTTTGTTTTGATTGTTTAAGTGTTACTTAACGACGGAACTTAACCTAATATCCACAGTTAGGATAGGTCCGTCTGACTTGAAGATGTTTGTTGGTGACACAAAATTATGTCATTCTTTGCGAATTTCGATTCTAAACTTGATTTAAATAAAGTTGAGATTAAAATGAAATTCGCTACTACTCTCTTATCAGAATAGAATAGAATAGAATAAAACTTTTTTGTACACCAAAAATGAAAAATAACGGGCTTACAAAACTCAGCTGAAAGACGTGACGTAGTTAAATTTGTATGCAGAATGGGAACGTCATGAAGTATACGCAAATTTTTATTTATTGTTGTATTGTCGGCGCCACCCTGCATAGCCAACATTAATTACTGCTGCAAGTCATTACTCGCTCTATTTACAAGTCATACAATCATGAATGAAGAAGCAGCTCCTAATCTAACTATTCACACTCCAGCTCTTCTAAGAACAGTAAATTATGTTAATAGGCCCAAAGCACGTTACAAGGAACAATTATGCATAATGCTGAGACGCACAAACATAATGTTATGTTATGTTTGTACTTAGGGATTCAAGATTTTGCATAATTTGTTGTTGTAGGAAGGCGTAATACATTCTCTATATATACGCTTAACCTTCAAAAATACAGGTAAGGATAGTGGATTGTTTTTGTTCATTAACAAATTCAGTTTTTTAGCCTGAAAAACTAGCTGCAGCCCGCGACTTCGTCCGCGTCGAAATTTATGGTTTTTTAGGGATAAATTTATACATATAAACCTTCCTCTTGAGTCATTCTGTCTATTAAGAACATTTTCATCCCACCATCTCGGAAAGAGTATTTTTACTCTTCGATATCTGAGTGCAAAAGCCGTTTTTATTCTCTAGAGGATAAAGTAAATTGAATTTAGAACATCGTGTGCACTAAGTTTGTGAATTAAAAAAAAAACATTAAACCTATTTACTTCTACCTCTATGGTGCCGAACATATCATACAACTTTTTTTTAATTTGTTAAAATCTCAGACTCGGAACCTTCTTGGTGTTCTTTTTTCAATTTGCTTTGTACGCGGTTCTTTACGCGGCATTTTTTCACGTCATTGTTAATTATACCGTAATATTATTTTGTTATAATTTAAAGATGATTCTGTAATACTTACCTGTCATAATGTAGTAATTAATACCTAAACTGAAATAAAAGTGTACCTATCTTGTGATTGTAAACGTTTTTTTTTTGCATTTAGTCATTTTCTCGCTGAGGTGGAATGAAAAGTTACGTGTTGCACTCGAGTGCAAAGATTTTTCACCTCGTGCTCTTTTGATTCCCTCGCTAACGCTCAGGATTCTAATTTTGAATCACTCGCTGCGCTCGTGATTCAATTTTAGAATCCTTCGCTTGCTCGGTCATCAAAATTGAACACGCGGTTAAAAAGCAACTTTGCACTCTTGTTTAACAAATAACTATTTCACTTCAGTAGCTCAAACATGTAGGTTTTGTTGGCTAAAATCAGTGAGCAAAATGCGATTTTGCTCACTGAGTGAGACAAAGTAACTTTTTAATTATTTTTTAGAAAGCCGCGAATATCATATTCAGCCTTGGGTTAATCATACAATTCGAAACATTCACACTCCATCTCTTTCCCGCCATTAGAAAGAGAGAGAGATACAAAGACCAGCCCTTTCGAAGTTCCTATTTTGAATTCGACCTCAAAGACAAACACGTTCGGAATTTCGTACAAACTAAAGAAATTTTGCAAAATGCTATTTATGTCTTTTAATGTAATTTATTGAATTTTTAACTTATTGTTTTATTTAAACGAAAATAAGTATTTACTGCAAATAAAACTAATATTTAACCTGTAAATATTTATTTCTAGTTCAAATAATGTTACGTAATATATTTTGAATACTGAAATATCATGGGTGCTATTTCCGAACACTAATTTAAATAAAAGAGCAGGAATAAAATTTCGTGGCTTGTCGTAAAGACTTGAATAAGTTAAAAAATATTAAAATATGAGTGAAACCAGCGACGAGAACAGTACCTCTACCTAGAATGTTAATTTTTCGCGGGTAGGTGTAAAAAAAGACAGACGTATCTCCAATATTGCTTTAATATTTAAATTAGAAATACACAGTTTTTTCACATATTTTTCATAAAATACAAGTGTATAACCTCTGCACAGCAAGTACTCACGTTTGTAGCACATTCATGTGACTTCTTCTATAACTTTCCACCACCTGCCAGCACATCACTTCACTTTTACTGTTTTTGCACTGTCACTGGGCACAAGAACAAGATGTCACAACTTGATGAGATTGTATCGGCACAGAAAAGCCTTGAGGATAGCTTTGTCCGGAAGATGAGCGAACTGGAGGCGCAAATTCAGTGCGCAGGACCCGCCAAAGATACCGTGGCGAGGGTAGCTGAGGAGTTTCGGACCTTCAGGGAGCTAATCTTCAGCATGCTAAGTCTGCTCAGGAGACAGATCAGCGAGTGTGCTAGACAGGTTGACGGTTTGGAGACCAGACATCGTCGGAAGGCGCTGATCTTTCAGGGCATAGCAGAGGTTGAAGGAGAGGTCAGCAGCGCAGTGATCCTGGATCTAGTTAACAAGAAGCTGGGCCTTAAATCCGTTACCGCTTCCTCCTTAAAGGTCTGCCACAGACTAGGTGCAGCCAACAAGGATCACCACAGGCCAATTTTAGTAAAATTCTTTACCTATGATGATAGGTCTGCGGTATGGAGAGCAAAGACAGGTCTTAAGGGTTCATCTGTATCCATCAAGGAATTCTTGACCAAGACCCGACAATCCATCTTTGGGAAGGCGAGGCTTCACTTTTCTATGCGGTCATGCTGGACTCAGGACGGTGTCATCGTAATTAAAGCCCCTGATGGAAGTAAACATAAGCTCACATCACATTTGAAGAATTGAGTCCACTGCTGCTGAAGTATCCAAAGGTGCAAACTTCTGGAGATAGCCTGAAAAACAAGACACGTTAGGTAATTAAACTCTTGTTAAAAGTATTATCTTACAACAATCACGCATTAGATACCTACGTTGCGTAGGATCAACTTACCTTATAATATGCTATCATTCGCTGTTTGGTAATGCTAACCTTTAATTACTTTTGGCTCGTAATCATTGTTTTGTTACTTCGTTTTGTTTTTCTTTCTGTCTCACACGTCTCTGAGATATAATATCTTTACATGTCTCGCGTACAATAGTTTACCCTCAACAAGGTTGTTTTTTATTTGTCATTATTTTCCTTTATAAGAACATGTTACAAATGCCAAATTGCCTTACTGTCAAATCTGACATTCACATCCAGTTTTCAAGGATCGGATACGTTCACAAAAATTTGATGTTTTGTTGAGGGTGCGTTCCGAATTCCATAATGGTGTTTTTTGTTTTTTTGTTTTACTTACAACTTTTGTATTTACTATGCGTTTGTTAAGTTTGTTTTTTTTTTTAATTAATTGTGTCTCATTGTCATTACTTGGTTGTTCACTGTGTTTTATAATGTTGATGTTAGCTGGCGGGTGGTGCAGAGATGCATCCGTCGTACTTATTTTGCGTGTAGTTTTTTTTTTTTTTATAGTTATTTTAATTTTACAACTATTTTTATTTTATTATTTTGTTTTTATTTACATCTATGACAACTTTATTTGATAATGAATCGTTTTTCTCAGCTAACGAATCTACTGCCACTTCTGATGATAGTTTTTGTTCCGTTACAGACACTCTTGGTGATATTTTACGTCAAAGCTTTAACCATAGTGTTAACCGACTATTTAATGTTTGTCACATCAATGCCCAGAGCATACCCAGCCACTACAACGAGCTTTATGATACTTTTACGACCAATAACGTCCATGCCGTCCTGATTTCAGAGACCTGGCTAAAACCTGAGCTTTCATCTTCCACTTACTTTCTCCCAGGATTCGTTCTTTTGCGGAACGATCGAATCGGTAAGAGAGGGGGTGGTGTAGCAATTTACCTTCGTGCTGATTTTTCTTTTAAAATTCTTGCTACTTCTTCCCCTAATAATTTGGCTGAATTTCTTTTTTTAGAAGTTTGTGTCAAAGGAGCAAAAACCGTTCTTGGAGTTGTGTATTGTCCCCCGTCCCTTGATTACTTCATCGAATTCGAATCGGTCCTAGAATCATTAGGTTCAGAGTATGCACATCACATCGTCATGGGGGATTTCAACACCAATCTCCTTGCCCACAACTCCCCTCGATCCCGTAAACTCCTACATCTGGTCGAGTCAGTCAGTCTGCATGTTTTGCCTCTCCAACCAACGCACCATAACACTGTCGGGGATGATACTTGGCTCGATTTGATTCTTACATCTAATCCTTCCCTAGTCTCCTCACATGGTCAACATGTCGCTCCTGGCTTTTCCCATCACGACCTTATTTTCCTGTCTTATGTCCTTAAACCTCCTAAACCCAAACCTACGTTTCAGTACAGGCGTGCCTTTGCGCGGATGAATTCAGAAAAGCTTATTGAGGATGCTTCCAATATTGACTGGACGCCCCTGGAGGAAGCCACATCAGTTGACGAAAAAGTAAATTATCTTAATTCGGTTGTGGTCAGGTTGTATGACATCCACGCTCCTGTCAGGAAAGTCAAGCTGAAGCGCGCACCTGCGCCATGGATGAATAATGGAGTTCGGATGGCGATGCGACGAAGGGATCGCGCGTTCCGGAAATATAAAAAGGATCGGTCCGAGGACAATTGGACCCTTTTCAAAACTGCTCGCAATCGCTGTAATCAGATGATACGCAACGCTAAACGCCGCCACATTCTTGATAATATCACTTCTGCTTCTCCTGCTGATATTTGGAAATTCCTTGGAACTCTAGGTATCGGCAGATCGCGGCATTCAGACCTTCCTAAGGCATTTGGTTTGGACGATCTCAATCGCCATTTCTCCACTGTCCCTACTCTTGATAGTCTAACCAAATGTCAAACCATTAACTATCTTGCTGGTCTGACGCGACCCAATATTTCTCCATTTGTCTTCACCCCAGTCGATCCCGGAGAGATCAAGAAGATAATCCTGTCCATTAAGTCCAAAGCCGTGGGCTGTGATAACATCAGTCGTCACATGATTGTGACGGCTCTTGATCAGCTCCTTCCTGCAATCTCCCATGTCATTAATTTCTCCCTTTACTCCGGTAATTTCCCTTCTCTTTGGCGGAAAGCCCATGTTCGGCCACTCCCTAAAGTTCCTAACCCCACTCTTCTCAGCCATTTTCGACCTATTTCCATCCTTCCCTTTTTATCTAAAGTACTTGAGGCTTGTGTTCACAAGCAATTTTCCCACTTCATCCACCACAACTCCCTTATCAGTCCATTGCAATCTGGGTTCAGGCCCGGCCACAGTACCGTATCAGCCCTTCTTAAAGTGACTGACGATATAAGGCGGGGAATGGAAGACACTAAAGTTTCGGTTTTGGTGTTAATCGATTTTTCCAATGCGTTCAATACTGTCAGTCACGAAGTCCTTTTATCCATCCTCTCCTATCTCATGGTCTCTCCCGAGGTATTGGAATGGTTTTCTTCCTATCTTCAGGGGCGTCAACAAATAGTTCTTGCTGGTGACTCTAGCTCCAGCTGGTGTGACCTTGATGCTGGCGTCCCTCAAGGCGGTATTTTATCTCCACTTCTGTTCTCTATTTTTATAGATCTCATAACTATCGAGCTTCAGTGTGTGTATCATCTTTACGCTGACGACTTACAGCTCTACTGTCAGGCAAGTGTTGACAACTTGTCCGGTGCGATCGAGGAGCTAAACCGGGATTTACGTATTGTCAAAAATTGGTCTGATCGTTTTGGGGTGGCGGTTAACCCAACAAAGTGCCAGGCTATTATTGTAGGGAGCCCCCATAGCCTGAGAAGGCTGAATGGCTTAACGGTGCCCCCGGTTATCTTTGACGGCACAGTCATTCCGTTTAGCTCTGACGTCAAGGATCTGGGTTTGCATGTTGACACTTGCCTTGACTGGCGTAAACAGGTTGCGATTGTGAGCAAGAGAGTCACCGGAACGTTGCGGTCGCTCTATCGGCTTAAAAATATTCTCCCATCACACATTAACCTTATTAACCCCATCCGAATCCTTTGGTCCCGTTTGAGGGCCCCTTTTGGGCATCGCGCATTACGTGATCGCTACGACATTGATCCCTACTTCACGTACGATTAGAGTTTAAGTTTGCCGGTATGAGTGTAACCCATTTGGGTTCCTCGGGGTCTTAACGGCGGATGATGTAACTAACCCATATGGGTTCCACGGTGCCATGCAGGTTAAGGTAACGCTTGTACAGTCCCTAATCTTCCCCATAATTGACTATGGTGATGTGTGCTACTACGACCTGAATGCAGATCTCCTCAATAAACTTGACCGACTTCTTAATAACTGCATTCGATTCGTATTTAATCTTCGCAAGTATGACCATGTATCCGCACATCGATCACTTTTAAAATGGTTGCCCATCCGACAGCGCAGAGCGTTGAGAGCTTTGACTACCCTATTTTCTTTTCTCAATAAGCCTACTTCTCCTTCTTATGTGACTACTCATTTTCAATATTTATGCTCTGCGCACAGTAAGAATCTTCGTTCTTCCAACAATCGTCTTCTACGTTGTCCTTCTCACCGCTCTGGTTTTCTCAAATCGTCTTTCTTTGTCCAGGCTGTCTTCCTTTGGAATGCGCTCCCTCTGAACGTTAGGTTGGCCAACAGTCGGTTCACATTTAAAGTTAAAGCTCGGGAACACTTACTTAAGAAGCTGGCAGATTCATCTCATAATTAAATTGTTGTTAGTAGTTTATGTATGTATTTATGTATTTATCGTTATATTATATATGTATTTATCGTTATATTTTATTTGTAAATGTTTTATTACCATTTGTTAAGCTGCACCTACTATGTTTTCTCTCTGCATCACCCTAAGGTAGACTGGTAGAAAATGCCCAAGGCATTAAGTCCGCCTTTGTACAGTGTTTTTTTATACTTGTGCATAAAGTTTTAATAAATAAATAAATAAATAAATAAATAATTATTTTGATTCACAATAAATAGTTATTTCAATCTATTCCTGTTTATTATTTGATCTCCTAAAGTCCTCCTCGCTGCTGAAGTGAAAAGTTATGTGTGTAACACGAGAGCAAAGTTTTATGCATCTCGTGCCTTTGAATCCCTCGCCACTCTCAGGATTCAAATTTAGAATCACTCGCTACGCTCGTGATTCAATCGTTGAATCCTTCGCTTGCTCAGGATTCAAAATCAGCACTCGCAGCAAAAAAAGGCTTTGCTCTCTTGTTGCACAAATAACTATTGTTTTAAGTATGACTCAAAAGACATCATGACTTTACAACTTAACATTCTTCAAGAAACTTGTCAATTTATCATTCTGAACCTTACATTGTTCCAAATAAAGGTTAGTTCTTCCTTAGTAACTTTTCGTAATTTAGGTATAACCCAGGATATCGTCAAGTTCTGCTACACAACTAGTTTACGAACTAAACTTTTAAAGTAGTAGTAAACGAAGGAGTATGAACTAAGTTTGTTGCAGAACAAATTGAGACACAACGTGCAACAAGCAAGATAAGTTTAATCTTTGAAACAAGAATGTTAGAAGTCTATATAAAAAGTTGTATTATTAATAAAAATCTTGTAGATCAAGCTACAACAATTTGTCAAATATCTTTAATAGATTTTCAACATTATCGTTAAAAAATTAGGGTTCAAGGTTGATTGTGAAAATTTGACAGTTTCGGGTAGCTTGATATGCTGGCGTCTGAACAGTGATCTGAAGGAGCAACGGTTGAATTTGAGTTGGAAAAGTACGCATTTTTATTACACAGATAGAGCTGACAGACTGACGTTGTCCTGTTCTCGAATTCGCCAATTTTTGGGGTAACTTTTACAATTTGGCTTTCCCTAAAACTTAATAAGGCCTACTGAGAATTAAAAAAAATACCGAATTGGCCTCCATTCTCCATTCTCAAGTGATGCATTTGGCAACAAACAGCATTTATTTTTTATTTACCACGTGCTCAAAAGGCTTTCTTAATTTTTGTCTACTGAACTTGTACACCACAAATGTAAGTTTTGAAGTTTTTAAATGTGCAATCTTATGTTATCTACTTACAAATTATTACATTTGACGTGGTTGACAAAAATAACGATTTTGGATCATGTACATTGACAAGTTTATCTGCAGATGACAAAGGAAAAATAAACCCATCCGAAAAACTACTTTCTTTAAGACAAAAAATAAACACTTAGGTTTATATTTCACGAAAATCCGGATCGAGTTCCGTAGTCGTAAATTCCAACTAAAATGTACTTATTTTCGTGAAAGGTAATATCATCGGAGCGATACGTGATTCGAGATCGCATCACGTTTTACGATAAATCGCGACCAAATGTTTTTCCACCAACCGTCCTACAATCCAAATGATTTCGTTTTTATAGCGCGTGTCAAAAAGCGTGAATTGAAACGAACGAGCTTTTTTTTAGTTTGTTTTTGTTGAAAATTGGCGGGAAAAGGAATGTATATTATGTTTTAAATAATCTATAAACTAATCTAAAAATAATCTATAATAACTCTTTGTTGCAACCAAGTATATATAGAGGCACACAATAGAGAGATTATGCTTATTAATATTGCCAGGAAACCGCACAGCTGATAACAATAGCGCTCGAATGATGCAGGAAATTTAATCAGATTAGATTTATCGGGAATATTTTTTACAGCGCCATTGCTATTTTAAATGAAAGCATTGCAGGGCTTTCTTGTGATAACTATTTCTAGGTACGGTACCTCAATCTCAATCAACGTGCCTAGGCTTGTTCCCAGTGTTGGGGTCGGCTTTCAGTCTAACCAGATGCATCTGAATACCAGTATTTTACATGGAATGATTGGATACGATCTAACCTCGACAACCCAGTTACTGGGTAATACGATACTCCTCGATCGTCAGACTTCATCATCATCTGCCTACCCTTTTTCCAACTACGTTGGGGTTGGCTTTCAGTCTAACAGGGTGGAGCTAAATACTTGTTGTCAGACTTATTGAGCGTTAAATAAATGATTGCAATATTCTTGAAAATATAAAATTCGGGGTCGTAATCCCCCACACAGGCTCAGAGATAGTTGCTTGACAGGACATGGCTTCCGAACTCTTGGTTCTTGGATATAGTAGTTTCCTCAAGGCGTTTTCCTTTACCATTGCTGTATGGTTCATTTGATGAGCAATCGAAATATTAAGTGTGTACTTGTAATAATATTCATACCTATCTTATTATTGTTCCGTTTATTCATTTAAACCACATATTTTTTACATTTTTAAATATTCCTATAGAAAACCAATAAAAAAAAAACGTTTAAAATATAAAAAATTGTAGCCCACCGGTATCGGGAACAGGGTCCAAGCTACCGGCGGTCAAGGCTCCAGAGAAAGGAACCTCCTAACGATACGAGCCGTGTCCAGGAGTACCGCTTTCTGAATCAAGCCCTTGATCCAGCTGCCTAACGAGAGCCTCATCAGATATTGGTCGAGGCTATTGACAATAAGGCCATTGGCTGATACGACTATCAGCACAATGATCGCTGAGTCATCATGCCACATGTCGACAACCTCGCGAGCCATGTCAATATACTTGATTTGTTTATCTTTCTCGGCCTTCATCTTTCTAATACTCTATCTAAACTAATATTATAAAGAGGAAAGATTTGATTGTTTGTTTGTTTGTATGTTTGTTTGCATTGAATAGGCTCCAAAACCACTGGTCCTATTTGAAAAATTCTTTCAGTGTTAGATAGCCCATTTATCAAGGAAGGCTATAGGCTATATATCATCACGCTACAACCAATAGGAGTGGAGCAGCAATGAAAAATGTTGCCAAAACGGGGAAAATGTGACGCAAACGAAGTTGCGCCGGACAGCTAGTCTTTAATAATACTGTTGTATAAATGAATAATGTATTATATATCCGTGTGTTTGTAGTTTAAGATGTGTTGTTGTTTGTTCAATTTTATGATCCTTTGCGATTGAAATAAATGATTTTATTCTATTCTATTTTACCGTTTTGAGAGTAGTGGTGATGAAGTAATGTCCATAAAGTAAATTGCTTACTGGGGTTGTCCCACGACCATACGATTCAGATGTTGTGGCCGCTACAACCCGGTTACCGCGGTTACCGCTAGTTCCCGGTGCTCTTATGTTAAAAATATGGTTTTAACAAAACCGGCCAATTGCGAGTCACACTCGCGCACGAAGTGTTCCGTACCATCTAAACTAATATTATAAAGAGGAAAGATTTGATTGTTTGTTTGTTTGTATGTTTGTTTGTTTGCATTGAATAGGCTCCGAAACTACGGGTCCGATTTAAAAAATTCTTTCAGTGTTGGATAGCCCATTTATCGAGGAAGGCTATAGGCTATATATCATCACGCTACCACCAATAGGAGTGGAGCAGCAATGAAAATTGTTGCGAAAACGGGGAAAATGTGACGCAAACGATGTTGCGCCGGACAGCTAGTTATTTATAAAAACGAGCAAAAAATCACTTTTTTGTATGGGAGCCCCCTTAAATATTTATTTTATTTTGTTTTTAGTATTTGTTGTTATAGCGGCAACAGAAATACATAATCTGCAGAAATTTCAACTGGCTAACTATCACGGTTCATGAGATACAGCCTGGTAATAGACGGACGGATGGACAGCGATGTCTCAATAATAGGGTCCCGTTCCGGTCCGTCCCGACCCTTCGGGTACGGAACCCTAAAAAATTAAGTCTTAAAACACTAAAATAATAACATCACGCCTGTAATTTCGGAAGAGTTAGGCAGAGGTACACCCACATTTCGCCAGTTTAAATGTTTTAAGTCCCATGTAATTTCGGACGACCCTGTTGCCATCAGCCGGGCACAAATCCAGACTCCGTGACTGCTATTAAGAAATTCCTGATGGAAAAAACCAATACACTTTGCTCGACCCGCGAATCGAACCCGGGACGTCATTCTCAGCAGCGTTCTCTGTGCTTTTGTAACAAACGTACTGCAAACGCCAACCCGCCTGCCAAGCGTGGCGATTATGGCAAAACCCCCCAAAATGTCAATGTGGCGACACTTGGGGGAGGCCTATGTCCAGCAGTGGACGTTTTATGGGCTGGAATGATGATGAACCGTCTGAGTATACTCAATATTACAATAGCGTCCAGGAAAATTGTCAACAGAGACTAATTTATCATCATGTATGAGGTAAAATAATCAATATTATCTTGTGCTCATCAATAGTTAGTGATTAACGACATGACGTGTGACGACAGCACAAAATGTTAACATAGAATGGATGTACATAGATCAAACATCCAATTGTTAGTAGGTACAAAATGACCATAGTCTATAGATGTTGGATGTTTTAGAACGTAAGCCAAGTTGATCCATTGTGTTGTTAAGCTTTCTTACTTTGTTAACCGGCCGTCGTATTTTTTTAAATGTATGCACAATGATTTTATTAACTTTGCTTGGGTATCGATGATACTTTTTTGTTATACAAGGTGTAACATAATAAACGCAAGACCTCCCGTGTGGTCTCTCGGACCATGAAACTGAGCCACTTTTGTTCTACGAGTTCTTGAAATTCACGAAAAAAAAAATTGGACTTTCCATAGAAACTGACGCGATCAGCTGATCAACATGTATGGTAAAACTAAAAAGAAAGGTATGCATTTCCAAAAGTCATAGAACAAAAGTTGTTCAGTTTCATGGTCCGAGTGACCACACGGGAGGTCTTGCGTTTATTATGTTACACCTTGTATAATATGGTTTGAGCCCAGTAGGTAGCCACATTTACTGCAAGTCAGAGGCGTTATTGAGGTCGTCAAGAGTGCAGGTAACACCTGGGATACTCCAGCAGGTGGGGCATAGTTTGATCCGGAGTGCCGCACTCGCACTCGGTGTGGGAGGAATTAATAATACCCCATTTTGCCAGATTATATTTACTTGGGTACGCAATCAATTTAAAGCTTTCCAGATTGGCCATTGCAGACCACTACCGGGAGCCAGGTCTTCTTGGGGCTACACGAAGTTGTCAGGTGGTGGACATATTTCTTGCCACAGCTTGCTTCGTTCTTTATGTGGCCTGTCTTGGATTGCATGGGTGGAGCGCCAGAAAGTTTTACGGCTTTTTAGTTTACCCGGAGTAGTTGTGTGGTCGTAGAGGGGTTGTCGGGAATCGGTGGGCTTGGTTCTATAATATGTGTTTTTTCTTCTTCGTCATAGATACATCTTTAATACTAAGTATTTTATTTCGAGAATAGACTCCTGCGTAAGTAGGCACGACGACGAATCAAGCTACACAAAACCAGTCTCTCATGTAGGTTAAATCTATACAAAACGGGGCCATATTATACTGGAAATATATAATAGTTTGATGTATCGTGAGTACTTGCTACTAACTGACTATGGCATAGATTACTCGGCAGCTACCAGCATTGCCTATTTGCCATGAGAGCAGTACCTGGAATTACGACTTTTTGTTCCTTGACAAACGATTAAGAGCGTTTACACCTTACGGCATATCACACAAACTTTCAAGTCCTTATTTTCCAAGACTGAACCACTTTCAATGAAACGCATAAGCAGAATAGGTACATAGGTCTAAAAATTACTAAAAACATTTTCGAAAAATAGTGTTACAGATAAATTAGACCGATAATAAATTATCTTTAGAAACAGAAATTTCCACTTATCTGTTTTTTGACGTACCACAGCGACGCACTAAGCCAAGGCTCGTACGTACCCCAAAGTGAAGGAGAAGCAGAAGTCTGTTACAAAACTTCTCGTAAGATTCAAACAAAATTTCAAGTCCTTATTTTCCGAAACGACTCAACCGATTTTAATGAAACTTCATGTGCATAAGCAGGTTACATAGGTCTAAAAAGTTACTAAAAATATTTTCGAAATGTCGTTTTAAAAAAGCATAGAGAGCAGTAAGCCGTGGGCTCGAACCCAGGCAGGCGCATTACTTTGTGTAAAATATTTCATTACCGCTGCCCTAAAAAACGGTGAAGGAAAACATCGTGAGGAAATCGGCATGTTCTAGAACTAAAAATTCGAAGTGATGTGACATTACTAACCCGCACTGTGGCCTCGTGGTGGATTACAGCTGTACTCCCTCTCATTGAGAGGAGGCCTGTGTCCCAGCAGTGGGAACATTATAGGCTGATGATGATGATGATGAGCAAATTACCATAATTATCCACACCTAAACAAACCCAACATCTTGAGCAACAAACACTAAAATAGAAGTAGATCAGGAAAAACAGAAACAATTCTCGTCGAAAAGCGACATAGATTTATTACGATGACACCGGCAAATTAAATGATTGATAGTCGGACTTAATGTTTGTGACGCAAATGTAGGGCATTAGGATTAACTGGATCTTTCTTGATTATAATTTACTTTGAGTTTTGCTTACTAATAAACTTTTAATACAGTTCGTATGTGATGTACAGTTGTCTTAGAGCGAAAATTTAAGGACTTATAAATATATTTTATTCTTTTTTTTTCGAGTTGCACGTGGTTTAATAATAACAGCCACACTTGTCGATCTTTAAGGATAGGCCGTGCTTACCGAGGTTGGTCCGTGGATAGGTGACCATAATTACATACCGAGTTTCATCCGTGCCTCGGAAAGCAAGTTAAGCCGTTGGTCCCGGCTGTCATTTGTAGATCTTTGACAGTCGTTATGTGTAGTCAGAAGCCAAAAGTCTGACATCCAGTTTTACCAAGGGGATCGTATTATCCAGTTATTGGGTTATGGAGGTCAGATAGGCAGTCGCTTCATGTAAAATACTGGTACTCAGCTGCATCCGGTTAGACTGGACGCCGACCCCAAGATAGTTTGGGAAAAGACTAGGCAGATGATGATGATGATATGTACTGTTTTCCATAATGGCTTTTCATCATCATTCTCCGGCTTTTATCCCAATTTGTTTGGGGTCATGGGGAAAGGCTAAGGAGGTGATGATGATTTTGGAGACGATGCAGGTAGGGTGCGTTTTTAGGAGACGGTTCTTATTTTTTTTAGTAATTGCTAAGTGGAATAGTCAGTCAAAAAACATTTTCACAATTCTGCTACAGTTTTTGTACAGGAGTCATTAATTATTCTTTCAAACGCTTTACAAGGCGAGGGACTTGTAATGTGGTAAAAAACTACGATAAACAGTCAATGCAAAAATTGTCACACATTTGTTGTTATAAACTGACAGATTCTTCTCTTTTCAAACAGTTTTGACATTCATTTCCAAGTGTTGCCACATCAAATAATAATTAGCGTATTCAAGATGGCTACCGTACGATGTAATTACGCTGTCAGACTGTCTGGCTTATCTGTTGTCGTGAGAGACGAGGGTTGTAGCCCTGACGTCATAATATACGGAGAAATGGTACAAGACACATGATTTATTATTTCCATGAATGCCGCCCAACTTTGCTCTTTAATTTTTGGCTTTACCGTATTCGATTTCTCTGACATTAGTCTTTTATAGGAAATTAAAAATAATGAGGCTATCAGAGCGCTATGGTTTCCAATGACTGAGTAAAACTGGAAAAAAAAATTATTTTTTACTGATTTCATTGGTTTTAAATAGCTTCTATAGTAGAAGAACATCGTAATGATCTATTCCGCTCTAATGACTGACATTTTTCAAAGAAAAGTAACAATGCTTTCAAAGCTTTCATATTAATTCTGCAACAACTGTCAACAGTTTTCCGGTCACAAATTTTTCGGTAGCTTGTGTCATTCAAATATATTTTTGACTTTCCTTAATTTCACTTTTTTTAGGCCTCTCTGACTATTATAGACAAGAAACAATCCAAAGAATTCTACAAAAAGTTGGAGCCAATGACAAAGCCGCAAAGATTTAAAAATGGAATGTATTTGTTGAAACCAACTAATTCAGCCAGCACGTTCCGTAACTAGAATCTCGTCGACAATAAAGGAAATTCCACATAAGCTATGCAAATTCCGATCTTGGTATGCAGATTTTTCTCATTAACTTTTAAATGGGAACGCGGCCGAATCCAATTTTTTCTAAAACGTATTTTTGAGCTCTTTTACAAGTTTCATGCTCGTTTTTAAAGCTTTTGGTGTTATTTTTGGGATTTTATTTGAAGTGTTTTGAACCACTAGTATCGAATAACTCAGAAAATGGGATTCAGGCGCCTAGAGCTACCGTAATAGTCATTTAGGGTTCGCCAGACAAGAGATGTTTCTTTTAATAACGGGATTCAGTTTTCTCCTTCATAATATAGTGATTACGCCGCTTCACCCGCGTGAAGTTTGGATATGGGCCTATAAGATCGCACTACGCCGGAGGACTATTATCATTATTATAAGTGACTACGATAACGTTATGATGTTAACTTTATTTTATTTAAACTAGACCATTTATTTTTATTTATTTATTTCTTACATATATATTTTACATTTTTATGGTTCCGTACCCAAAGGGTCAAACGGGACCCTATTACTGAGACTTCGCTGTCCGTCCGTCCGTCCGTCCGTCCGTCTGTCACCAGGCTGTATCTCATGGACCGTGATAGTTAGCCAGTTGAAATTTCTACAGATTGTGTATTTCTGTTGATGCTATAACAACAAATACTAAAAACAAAATAAAATAAATATTTAAGGGAACCCCTAAATATCTAAGGGAAATATTTATTTTATTCTGTTTTTATCCCATACAAAAAAGTATATTTTTTTCGTTTTTTTATAAATAATGGTACGGAACCCTTCGTGCGCGAGTCATATTCGCACTTGGCCGATTTTTTAATTATTTCTGTATAAATAATATTAAAAAAGAAACATTTAAAAATTGACCATTATTATTATTGGGATGATTCGGTTTCGCTAACGTGGAGTTCGGTATTGGTCCCAAGCGATCGGACTATCGGCATAAAAATGTCCTATATGTTAATCCAGGCTACAAAGTATCTGTATACCAAATTTCACACAAATCCGTTCCGTAGTTTTTGCGTGAAACAGTAACAAACATACGTCCATCCTTCCTCAAAAACTTCCGCACAAAAATGTAATATTTATAAAGTAAGATAAGATATACGAGTACTTACATAGTCAATGAAAACTTCAATGTTATTTATTTTTCCCAATAAAAGTCACAGTAACTCCATTTAATCTATTTTAGCTTTTGAGTTTGCGTGAAATAATAACCGAACTTCTTTATATTTTCGAATCAAAATGGAAATATTGCTTTTATTAACATATTATTCGTATTATTAACAGTGACAGCGTGTTTCCCTAGGGAAGGTATTATTTTCCCTATTCTCATAGTATTGTTTATGTATTTGCGAGAACCGTGTTTTTGTTTACGTAAAATTGTGTTGGGAATAGGGAGCCTGACAATGGAAAAAGGACAATGGATGTTATTCGCGGCAAAACCAGTAAATGATTAACCCACCGCCACGTCAATTTAATAATCTGTTAAGTTATTTTAAGCCGAGATCAAGTTACAAAATCCTGGGCAAAAATCCATGATATAATATACATATAACTCAACTTTGCTTTTAGTCAGAACTTGCAACCTGCCTCTACTTTGCAAGAGTGTTCAATATTAAGAGGTAAGTATTAATTTGTTAGCATGTAAACGTTCCGAAATAAATGCTCTAATTTATTGTGAAAAATGCATCGAAATTATATTTTTAGTTAAGGAGATCTAAAGGTAGGTATATACGCTAGGGTATGCATGACAGTTTTAATTTTTTAAATATGCTTGCAAAACCGAGTTCCAAGGATAACTGTACAGTTTTCTCCTACACACGTTCATGCATGCCTACACAGTTTGGCTGAACAACGCACCCCTAAACAATTTTCTACAAAATGCATTAATTTGAGCAGTTTCAGTTGAACAAACCGGGTAACACCAATTTCCATTTTTGAATTTTTCACGACAGCTAAAGAAGCAGAAACAATGTGTGTCATCATCATCATCATCATCATCAGGCTATAATGTTCCCACTGCTGGGACACAGGCCTCCTCTCAATGAGAGGGAGTGGGCTGTAATCCACCACTCGGCCCCAGTGCGGGTTGGTAGATGTCACATGACTTCGTATTTTTAGTTCTAGGACATGCCGGTTTCCTAACGATGTTTTCCTTCACCGTTTTCGAGGGCAGCGGTGATGAAACAAATTACACAAAGTAATTGGTGTGTGAAACTTGCTTATCCACAGTGAAAGTGACAGTGTCAGAGCGATGACTATGTGAGTTCAACGGTTTGGGCATTTGTTCGTAGTTGTCCTACGGTTTCTAACATGTACCCGGTTCGGATGAACTATTTTACGCTACTACGACAGCCAGATGGTCTAAAAGGTGTTGTGGAAGCAAGACAGGTATTGTTTCATACAGAACGTCTAAAATCTTCTGCACTGCTGCTGCTGTTGAATGAGATTTTTGTTTGAAGTGAGGTCTTGCGATAATTCGTTGACTTAAATGTTTAATTGGTATTAGGCGAACTGGTGCAAGTTTTATGGTTTGAAATTGCATTTTTTTTATAAGAAGTATTAGTTACGTTTTTTTTTCTCTAAAAGCCGTTCGGATTTTTTGTATCGCTGGATATTGATCCGTATACAGAGTGACAAGGAAACTCGCCCTATTCCTTGAAAGGCGTTATACATAAGCTCTAGAGCTTTAGCAACTAACTATAACCTTTTATACCTATGTATCCTGCTTATGCGTATGTAGTTTCATTAAAATCGGTTCCGTCATTTCGAAAATAAGGACTTGAAAGTTTGTATGAAATGTCGTAGGGCGTAAATGATCCTAAGCGACCATTACACCAAGGAGATCAAAGTACAGTACGAGTTACAATAGACACTATTATACAAACTTACATACATAATATCATCATGCAGTAAACCCCGAAGGGTTTAGGCAGAAGTGTATCTATTAGTCGTCGATGACGTTGCGTTGGAAGGCCTCCCACTAGGTGGACCGATGACTAGGTGCAGGTTGCGGGGATCCGCTGGATGCGAGTCGCACGGGACCGGTCCATGTGGCGACACTTGGAGGAGGCCTGGGTCTAGCAGTGGACCTCTTTTGGCTGAAATGATGATGATGATGTACCTAATAGTAGGTACACCCACATTTCGCCAATACACGTACAATACAATGCTGATACTTCTATCTAGATCTATTTATCCTTTCTTTAAAACTTACTTGACGTTAAAAGAACTTACCTTTACTTAACGCGGTTCAACAAACACGTAAAAGTCAAGCTCAGCGAACTGGAAACTCGTTTGACAAATAAAGGAGTATAAGTTCTTGTTCACGTCTCGGTTGACAAGTTTATCCCAACGATAGCTTTTGTTCACGGTTTTTATGCTTTTTGTTGTTGAGTTCTAGTTGAATAGTATTCAATTTATTTGCGTTCTATAATGTATGTAAGGTGTTACAAAATGCTTACAGGTAAGAACAATATGATATACAAACCCTCCGAAATGTCAATGTGGCGACACTTGGGGGAGGCCTATGTCCAGCAGTGGACGTCTTTTGGGCTGAAATGATGATGATGAAGAACAATATTATAGATGGACCCAGTTAGGGCACAGCACTATAAATATTAAAAACAAAATATTATTATTAAATGGTTACCATTCCAAATTATAATTAACAACTATGGAGTTATTAGTAACATTATTACTTAGTTATTAATGCAATTACACGATAACAACTATATACATCGTAGTAACTTAAAGCCACATGCCAATTTAAATTTATACCAATTTAAAATTGAGATAAATAGCAGTTAGTAGTGCTGAGGTTGAGTGAACTTCTGGGGGGTTACTATGACGCCATTTAGCAGTATTATTTTATTCCTATTCCAGTGTGAGAAAGAGACGGACTATAGAGGACCTCTTGCACCATCTCTTTCTCACTCTGGAATAAGATACAAAAATACCGCTTTAAGACGTCATGGTAGGCCACCAGGTTGTTTGTAGGTGAACAAAAATTGTGAAAAAAACTGACTCTCTATATCTCCATAACTAGCACGTTCCTGGGTATGGTCTAGAACAAAAACATTATCGCAATGACGGGGAGAACAAAGGCCTTTTATGCTGTGTTGTAAACTTGTGATGCACCTTATGTTGTGTAAATAATCATGAAATATTTTTTACAAGTCATTATCATCATCATTTCAGCCGAAAGACG
This sequence comes from Cerastis rubricosa, assembly GCA_949152445.1. Lineage (NCBI taxonomy): Eukaryota > Metazoa > Arthropoda > Insecta > Lepidoptera > Noctuidae > Cerastis > Cerastis rubricosa. The sequence continues at coordinate 4,953,019 of OX424542.1, read as the reverse complement.
TCCACTGCTGGACATAGGCCTCCCCCAACGCCACATTGACATAAGGGGGGTTTTGCCATAATCGCCACGCTTGGCAGGCGGGTTGGCGATCGCAGTACGGTTGTTACAAAAGCACAGAGAACGCTGCTGCCCATTCTCTGGCAAGTACCTTAGTCGCCTCTTACGACACCCACGGGAAGATATGGGATGGAGCTATTCTTTACGTCCGACACCATACAGAACGTTTTTACAAGTAGATAAAATAAATAATATACACAGATCTTCACGCCTGTAATCCCCGAAGGGTTTAAGAAAGAAGAAAGAAAAAAAAAATTGTCGCAGGGATATGACGTGCATACAAAATGACAAAAATAAAATAAAACAATAAAATTAAGGACAAAGCAAAAAAAAAATAAAGAAGTACAAACAGGACGAAATAAAAATGTTAACTGCCTGCACGTCGTGACTGCGACAAGCAGGTTACCACTCAGCATGATGCTGTGCCATGGGGGGACCCACAGCTCAGCGCTGGTTTTCAGTGGTCACCTGTGAAATAAGGTTAGGTAGAAGTGTACCTTATACACCCACATTTAGCTAGTTATGTATCATCATTATCATGATCATTTTAGCCGAAAGACGTCCACTGCTGGATTTAGGTCTCCCCCAAAAGGGGGGGTTTTGCCATAATCGCCACGCTAGGCAGGCGGGTTGGCGATCGCAGTACGGTTGTTGCAAAAGCACAGAGAACGCTGCTGCCCATTCTTTGGCAAGTCCCTTAGTAGGTCTTACGACACCCACGGGAAGATATAGGATGGTGCTATTCTTTACGTCCGACACCAAACAGACAGTAGTTATCAATTCCATGTAATATGAGGCGAGCCGGGCACAAATCCAGACTCCGTGGCTGTCACTGAGAAATTCTTGTTGGAAACACCCAATAACACTTTTGCCTGGGAATTGAACCTAGGACCTCATGCTCAGCACTCGCCCTTGCAACCACTAGACCAACGACAATCAAATAATATAAAGCTGTAAAATTATGCTACTGACTCAACATTATCTTCCTAACCTTGTCCCATTTTATTTGGGATCGGCGCAACACGTTTTCTTCTATTATACTACTGACTATAACATCAAAAAGATTTCCCTAAATTGTTTGACAGTACTGGGTTATACCCCCAAGATTGGTTGTCAGAATTTCGGGACACTGACTACCTGTAACGACTGTCAAAGATCTACTAATGACAGCCGGGATCAACGGCTTGTGACGCTTCCCGAGGCACTGAGGAAACTCGGTATGTAACGGGTCAAAATTATATGATAAGTATCCATCATCATCTGCCTAACCTTTTCCCAAACTATATTTGGGTCGGCTTCCAGTCTAACCGGATGCAGCTGAGTACCAGTATTTTTACATGAAGCGACTGCTTATCTGACCTCCACAACCCAGTAACTGGGTAATACAATACTCCTTGGTAAGACTGGATGTCAGACTTTTGGCTTCTGCCTACTCATAACGACTGTCAGAGATCTACAAATAACAACCGGGACCAACGGCTTAACGTGGTTTCCGAGGCACGATCGAAACTCGGTATGTAATCATGGTCACCACGGACCAACCTCGGCAAACACGGCTTAACCTTAAAGATCGACCCGTGCGGCTGTTATTATTAAGCCACGAGCTCCTCCACCAGCGCCTTTGCCCTGCGTGACGACATGGGCTGGGAATAATAATAACTAGATTTTTTTATTTTTGGTATGGTTTAAAAATGTAATGAATAAGTATTGTAACAAAACGATTGAATGATGACTTGTTCCAATCGCGATAACATTTATTTTTCACCACACCATAACGTGCCAACGAGAAAAATATTTGTAAGTAAAGTATTTCAACACCATCTGCTACTTTCCCACGCCAAAAACTTCTTAGAGAATATCTTGTATTGATACGTGAGACAGCTAAGCGGGGCTTCGGTAACGTCGCGTCGTATTGATTGAGGTTGACGGTTAAGCCTCGGAGTTTTTGTAGGGAAAACATGTTTTTTGAAATAGGTACCTACATAAGGGAACAAAATGTGAAGATGGAAGGATACGATTCACATTCTCGGCGATTTCTTCGTTACTTGCCCTGTACTTCGAAATAGAATTAAAAAAACAACTACGTTAAAACTGTGTTAAGTTGATTTAAAAAAATACAAAATTTTGGCTGACATATCAACTTTACAGAAACTTTTAAAAATTAGTAATCTACGCACAAATCGTGATCATCAACAGCTCAAAGGCTACACTACTAAACCGTCCTGTATCGAATAAGCTCAAGAGATATGTTGAAAACCAACATAGCTACATAGGCAACACACCAAATATACACTATGCTGGCCGGGTGACACCACGTGTTCGGTGAGCTACTTGCCTGCGTGTTGGCGCTCCTTGCGTAGCTCCACATCGCTGTCAAAGTGTGTTGTGAAGCAGTCGACAGACGGACAGGCGGACAGGCAGGTCGCAGTTCACGGCATACAAGCATTAAAGACATCAGTCTGACTCCTGCAACACAGTTTCAACTATCGCAGGAGTCAGGGAATCCTACGTACCGTGTACAATGTTTTTATGTCAATAAATACTTTTTTTTATCAACCGTCGTGGTCTTATCACCCAATGGCGATGCCAGCTGTTTTAGGACCCAATGGCTTGGCACACGAAGATGGTAAGAGATCGAGTGATATGACTATAATGCCTTAGAAGTTGGAGACCTCAGGTGTCGGATGCAACTTAAACTCAACTGGCGAAATGTGGGTGTAGGTACTATTAGGCCTGATGTTATGTTTGTTGTTTATTTTCTTAATTAATTGGCAGTAGGTGGCCACGTCAATAGCAGCTTTAGAGGTATTAATTATATGGAAAGGCTATTTTAGGCTGTTGATCATGACTCAGAAAACGATTCCAAAAACACGCATTGCAACTCTCCACTAACAAATGACAAAAAAAAACGAACCATAAATCAAATGCTCCTCCGCAATAGATTTTTGCACAATCTATTCATTTTGCAATTTCTACGAGGGAAGCAGTTTGTCGCTATATCCGTCGTCAGCGGAAGTACCGACAACTTGTACAATAGGATGTCGCGGCATGTGCCTAGCGGGCTCGAGGCGAACTTCGATAGCGAAAACTTTGTGAATAGTCGAAAGGTGGATTTAATTATAGCTTTCTGTAAGTTTGTGAAGCTTGTTCGTTTGGGTATTGTTATGTAAATAGGTATTGTTATTTTCTTTTTTTGGAATTCTGGTTCTAAAACCCGTATCTATAGTCAAGTTAAAGTAATTATTTGAGTTTAAAGAATAACTTATGCTTCGGAAAATATGTTAAGCCGTTGGTTCCGGCTGTCATTTGTAGATCTTTGACAGTCGTTACGAGTAGTTAGAAGCCAAAAGTCTGACATCCAGTTTGCCCAAGGGGTATCGTATTACCCGGTTACTGGGTTGTGGAAGTCAGATAGGCCGTCGCTTCATGTAAAATACTGGTGCTCAGCTGAATCCGGTTAGACTGGAAGTCGACCCCAAGAAAGTTTGGGAAAAGGCTAGGCAGATGATGGTGAAGTAATAACTTATGCAAACATTTTTATGCAATATATTATGTACCTACCATAAAAGAACGCAAAGCTAGGAATTCTAACTATTGACTGTCCTAACTTCAAGCCAGTTCTAATAACAATCGTATCTTAAATAAAGACTTTTACTCAAGTAATTACAGTTGTTTATTGATCGGTTGTAAGAGGTGATAATATATTTGAGTGGATCGAAAGTTATGCCAATAGTACCTAAGTACCTACTTTTTCATACTTTGATATTTATTATTTCACATAATTATGATAAAACTGACGAAGTGTCTTCACCCCAAATAAATCTTTTTACGCCAAACGATTACAATCAAATTTTCCCCTATCACACCCCAGCGTATTTTAACTAAACACCTATTAATCGAACCATGGCCTTTTGGCGAAAAAAGGCAGTCACGATTACCTGTAAAAACTTCGCTGTGACGAGACTGACAAGGCAAGCCCTAAAAATTTCCGATACAGGGCAGAAGTGGAAATTTCACAGAAATAATTGCCTTGTCTGTGTAGAAAGGTGTACCGCGCAGGCGCGAGGCAAACCCGCGCATGTCATCATGTCGAGTGAACCTCTCAATCCTGCCAAAAACAAATGCATTTCGAGTGTTCCTTTTTTGTAATTATAAATTCAAACGGTGTTCTTTTCTTTTTCTGTTAACTTCTAGCGTATCTGTGCTTGTGTGGGCGTTCGCGTTCGATTTTCGTAAGTAACAACACCCGTATGACCTTTCCTTTGCGTGAAATATAACCTTAAAATTTTTGGTTACCTAGTGTCAATCTATAATTGATTCTGTTATACTAATTTATACCTTTAGACGACAATAGCTTTTAGAAGTCTCTTTTATTTTATTCAAGTCCCTTTTTGTGTGTTTTGTGCGTAAGCCCGTTTTTTAAATCTTTAATGAGGTAGCTCTTGCACGTGTCATTAAACCTTGAATGAAATTGATGTTAGAGTTCATTGTGGTGGTTTTGTCTATGAAAATTAAAAGCAGCCAACGAAACTCCTTAGTCCATTCATTTCAATTACACTCCGCGATTTCCCCAATGAAAAATACTCAGAAAACATGTTTGTAAATAAAACCCATGCCGTATGTTCAGTGTCGATTTATTTATATAAGCGACACAAAACTTACTTAATGCTTGAAGTATCGTTTCTGAACTCATAAAACCTTTTCCAAATGATTTGTTGTTGTTACCAAAATTAGGCAACGTGGTCCCACTAGCGTCCATCGCACCTCCCCTTTTGTTATTCATACCATCAGCGAGCGTCAAAGCGTGTCCAATATCGGCCATTGTGTATAGGGCCACGTTTTGGTGATGTTTACGTAAACGCGTACATCAACAAGGTTATGTAAACATGTACGGCGGAGGCAGTACACATTAATTTATTAAGTGACTTGACATTTATGAAAGACGATGAGATGGAGGTGCGGCGTGTAATGTCATTTACTTACGTGTAGTATGAAGATGAGATGAGAATAGAATAATTATTTGGAATTTTATTGATTATTAACAGTACTTACTGTACCATGTTTAGCGAAATGTATTAGAAGTAGCTTGTAGTTGTAAACGCTTTTTAAACATCATTATCTGCCAAGGCTTTTGCCAAACTACATAATTATGTATTTTGCGGTCTGCAGAATAGGAGGAGCTCGTGGCTAAATAATAACAGCCGCCCAGGTCGATCTTTAAGGTTAAGCCGTGCTTGCCGAGGTTGGTCTGTGGATGGGTGACCATAATTACATATCGAGTTTCCTCCGTGCCTCGGAAAGCACGTTAAGCCGTTGGTCCCGGCTGTCATTTGTAGAACTTTGACAGTCGTTACGAGTAGTCAGAAGCTAAAAGTCTGACATCCAGTCTTACCAAGGGGTATCGTATTACCCAGTTACTGGGTTGTGGAGGTCAGATAGGCAGTCGCTTCATGTAAAATACTGGTACTCAGCTGCATCCGGTTAGACTGGAAGCTGACCCCAAGATAGTTTGGGAAAAGGCTAGGCAGATATATGTTTGCGGTCTGCAGAATTTCAGCATTTTACATGAAGCGACTGCCTATTAGCCAACAAGGTCCTGGTTTAACAAGAAACCTTGGCCAATCACTGGGAAGGTCAAAGCTGTTTTGCTTCGGTCAGTGCTGCGTAGGTGCGTGACCATTCTTAGAAATCCCTCAATTAAAGAAAGTTTAATCGTTGACCAGTTGGTACGTAATGGAAATGACGCAAACTTACCCAGGGACTAAGTACAAAATGATTCTAGAACATCAGCACTAAAAATCTGCTGTTCCATGCAATAGTGCAATACTTGACCAGAAGATTTTTTTTAAGCTCCCAAAATCGTCTGGGTCCCTGAATTTTGTACTTTATTCTTGACTAGCTGTCCCGCGCAACTTCGCCTGCGTCACATTTTCCCCGTTTTCGCAACATTTTTCATTGCTGCTCCGTTCCTATTGGTCGTAGCGTGATGATATACAACGTGTAACGTTAAATGCGCAAAACCTCAGACACCCCAAATGATTTTAAATTCAATTGACCTAATTCTGAGAGAAAAAAAAACATTAAAAAATCGTAAAGGTTTTATGTGCTGTTTTAGTTTTACTGGCAATTCTGAACGTTGCTTTCTTTCTTTCTTTTTTTCCCGCGTATGAGAAAATTTTAATTGGACGACAAACATTTGTGTTTGTTTACCTATTTTAGCGGATTTGCGCATGTGGTGGCTTGACCTATGAACAAAAATAGACTGGACATTTTTTAAGAAGATTTTTTTTTTAAAGTGGTTCAATTGATTCTGCTCGTTATTCTGATCAAACAATTTTCAGGTTTTGCGCATTTAACGTTACACGTTGTATAGTCTATAGCCTTCCTCAATAAATGGGCTACAAAACACTGAAAAAAAAATCAAATCGGACTAGTAATACCTGAGATTAGCGCGTTCAAGCAAACAAACAAACAAATTCTTCAGCTTTATAATATTGGAATAGATGGTATATATAGACTAGATTTTGGTCGTGGCATTGCTCGCGTTAAGTATGCCTATGATACTCGGGGTTAATGTAGCTACCCGTTAGTTAAAGAATTTTGAATATCGGATCAGTAGTTCTGATGATGGGACTGTGGACGGTTAGAATGGGCTAGCTCACCGTCCGTCCGCCTTTATGACGACAGGCGACAGGCGCGTTCGTGTTCCACGAGCGCATCAAAGAGATGTCAGTAAATCGGATGAGGTCCGAGAGGGCCTAAGCCTGCCAGGGCTGCGAGACTGCTCGAAAGAGATACCGTGGCCCTGGAACACAAAGGGCTAAGAAGGAACATGGATGGGCTTTAGTCAGTCAAGTCTGACACTCCCTTCCGCTCCGCCCAGAACAGGAGGGGTCATTTGATGATGTCCCATCCGAAAAAAAAAGGTCGTTCCGATGACCCCCTACATACAAACTTACAAACACATTGTACGTCTTTATAATATTAGTATAGATAAAAGTTTGTGTGTGTTTTCTTTGTTTTGTTGCAAAGATAAGAAAACCATCCGAACTCGGACTTGTATACTAGTAGCTGACTCCAACAAACTTAGGAAGAAAATCTTATCTTCTTCCCACAGATTTACCAACCTACTAATTCTCTCCTACGTACATCACTTTCCCAAACAGTCATCCAATCAGTTTGTCTGACGTCATGTCTTATATAACTACAAAGTATTACCAAGCAGAATCCTGAGAATAACTCACGGAGAGTTTTTGATGACGTTCATACTTTTCTCGTAAAACAGCAGGGAAGAAACTGCTTTATTGCTCCGAGTCTGTGTTGTAGTTTTGTGGAAGAATTACGTCGGGTAGTTAAGGGTTATTTCAGCCTGCAATTGACCCACTGAATGATTCTCTAACATATTCTTGCGATGCTTTCCTAATTAAGAGCAGATGGTAATTATGGCCCGTTTGCACCACAAAAAGAGAAATTTTTAAACGTGTTTGACGTAATACATATATATATCAAATTTCTTTCTGTTTCTGACAATCTTTTGAAGATGATGAATATAGAATCTTTGTCATCTTCAAAGATTTCCATATTTTGTTTAGCGGTGCGTATTCAGTCATTTCTATAGCAAGTGGGCTTTTATGAATTACGAATTTATTTAGGTTAATTCACGAAGGCGGCCGCGATTATTTTCTGCATGTTGCTGATTTAAGGTGATCTCACATTTATCGCCTTTTATATTTATTTATTACGCCGCACGCGCTGTCTTTGCTGATGGCCTCGCACATACGAAAGAGGCTTAAGAAGGAGAAGAAATTCATAGAAAATGAAGATTCTGGGCTGACAGTATAAATGTATTCGCATTAAAAGTTTTTTATTAAGTTAATTTTGGGCTGTCCTCTTTTTTGGTCAAAGAATCAGCATTGCCATCCAACGTGGCAATGCGGCCAGCCTTCTGGGCACTTTTCCTGTCGACAGCGATGTCGACGAATTTATTTTGACGCCCTGTAATTTTGTTACTTGTGCATATTTTATTTTTATTTTATATTTATTTGTAGTTTGTAAATAATGTAAATATGTAATATACAAAATAAAAACAGTTAATTTTTTCTAATTAATATTCAGTTTTTTTACAATATTTAGTCTTTGAATTTATTACCCACCCTATAAAAATACTAAGCACGAGTTAAGTGTGACGACCCTAACTCTATTCGCTTTATCAGCAAATCCCCCTCCACCTCAAAGTAGCAAATAAGTAGTGTATAAGAATATTGTTAACTTAGCAATAATTAAATATAAATACATGTCTCCGTATTAGAATAAACATTACTATCTTAATTACTGTAACGCTGCTTGTCTAAATAAAGTATTTTTTAAACTACTCAAGTGTCGATCACTTAATTGGCGCAGCCGGTAGGATCTCCGTAGTCAGTTCGCGACGTATACAACTCTACAAGCACAGCTGGACGTCTGTTTCTACAGTTCAACGGAGATTCCCGAACAAACAAATCTATTAAGTACCAGGCACAACGGCTAGCGCAGTATTTGATAGTAGTCACAAGGAGGAGATGGGAGTAACTACAGGACTGTGAGTAAAACTTTTTCACTATCCTCTCTGTTTTCCTTTATCATTTTCCTCTTTGTTTTAATTGTATGTGTTGTGTTATTAGGGGTTGAGCAATACCGTGATAACATTATTTTATTTTATTACGATATAACTGGCGTAATAAGATTAACTTAGTTAGGTATTTAGTGTTTTAGTTTACACCCTCTTATTGTGTTTCTGTTCTTTTAAAATGGATCAAATCGTGCAGGTTCCGTCAACAATGGCAAAAATTATTCCAGAGTTTAGTGGCGATTCTAGACAACTCCCACTTTTTATAAAGAAATGTGAATATATTATAAATACATTCCAAGGGGGAGAAGTACAAAATGAATACCTATTTCACGTTCTTACTAGTAGATTAACAGGGGACGCCGCGAATCTAGTAGGCGAACGGGATAATATTCGTACTTGGTTGGAGTTGAAAACATTATTGGCACAACATTTTGGTGACCCAAGAACCGAAGATTGTTTAGTATTAGAGTTGGAGTCTATGAAGCTAAATCATAACGAAAGTTATTTAGATTTCTGTCATAGGATTCAAAACTTGCGTAGTGTCTTGATTGCAAAAATAATTGAAACCGTAGACGATGCGAATTTACGTCAAGCCAAACAGCATATTTATACTAATTCGTCATTGAATGTTTTTCTATATAATTTACCTCCTTATTTAGTTAGATTGGTACGATTAAGGAATGTGACGACACTAGAAGATGCCTTGAAAGTAGTGTTAGAAGAGCAAAACTTTCAGACGGTTTATGAATCTAGAAATAATAGAAGTAAAACTAGTTCAAAACCGACAGGAAAATCTTTCAACAATAATGGTAATTCCCAACGTACGCCCAATCCACAAAACCAACCTAGTACACCAGTACAAAATAGTTCAACAGGAAATACTACTCAAACGAACTCTCCTAATAATTCAATTCAATATAGAAATTCTTTTAGGAACCAAAATAATGCGCAAAATCAGTTGCCACAACAAAGTAGGTCAACGCCGTGGTCGAATCAACAGGCCGCGCCGCGAACGTCAGCAGTGCATAATGCAACGCCGGCAAACTCGGGTTCAAACACCGATGTTACCATGCGAACTGCTAACTCTAGACGCGTAAATTATACGAATAATGATTCACTTATGACATACGATAATAATGAACAAAATACTTGCGATTACGAACCGCAAGCAAGCACGTCCCATGAAACTGAACAGATTGAGAATTTTTACCTGAGAGCCTCACACAGAGAGAAAAAATAGTTTTAAATTGTACTAATTATCGTTCTTTGCCTTACATTGTCATTCCAGAGCTAGGTAATGCAATTTTTATGTTAGACTCTGGCAGTTCTAGATCATTTATAGGTCGGCGTGTCGCTTACCATTATTTTAAAAATGCTATCTACAAAGAGCCATTCGAAGTAGTCAGTACTCATGGTGTTAGTATGCATACAGAAGTCGTTTTAACTCCTTTGCCTAAAATATTTAAGAGTTCTGAAGGTCATAAGTTTTACGTTTACGATGTTGACAATAACTATGACGGTTTATTAGGCAGCAATTTATTAAAGCAATTAGAGGCGAAAATTGATTACCAAACACTAACTTTATGTACAAGGAATACTGACATACCTTTTGTTTATTCTTCAGCGCTAAAAGATACTTACATTTTACCGCCACGTAGTGAGTTAAGGGTGAAACTGCCCGTAAATTTAACTAATGGCGAGGCTATTTTAGATTTTAAAGAATTGACTCAAGGAATTCGAATGCCCTGTGCGTTAGTTAACTGCGTAAATGGTTATGCATATACGGTTATTCAAAACTGCAAGAACATAGAAATGACCCTCAAGGTCACTAACCCCTTTCAGGTTGAACCTTACAATCACCGAGAGATCTTAGTTAACAATTTAAGCGACAGAGACAGGATGGATGAGTTATTATTAAACAACTTAAAAAAATTAAGGTTAGATCATATGAATGAGGAGGAAAGAACGATGATTATGAATATTTGTGAGGAATATAAGGATATTTTTTATTGTGAGGACATACCGTTGTCTTTCACTAACGAAGTGAAACATAAAATTAGAACGGTAAACGAGGATCCCATTAATGTAAAAGCCTATAGGTTGCCGCCCGCTCAAACAGATGAGATTAGGCGCCAAGTGGATAAAATGCTAAAGGACGATGTAATCCGAGAATCAAATTCTCCTTGGAGTGCACCGGTCCACCTTGTTCCAAAGAAATTAGATGCCTCTGGACAGCAAAAGTGGCGGATGGTAGTAGATTATAGACGTTTGAATGAGATAACTGTGGACGATAAGTACCCCTTGCCAAATATCAATGATCTTTTTGATAAACTAGGAAAGAGTATGTATTTTTCCACCATAGATCTTGCGTCTGGCTATCATCAATTACAAATCCAGAAAGAAGACAGGCAAAAAACTGCGTTTTCAACACCATTTGGCTTATACGAATTCAACAGAATGCCTTTCGGTTTGAAAACAGCGCCTGCCACATTTCAACGTGCAATGGATAACGTCCTCAGGGGTCTGCAAGGTTTGCATTGCCTTGTGTATCTTGATGACGTCATCATATTCTCTACCAGTTTACAAGAACACATAGAGAAACTACGGGCTATTTTCGAGCGATTTCGAAAAACTAACTTAAAAGTCCAGCTTGATAAGTCCGAGTTTTTGAGAAAGGAAGTAATGTACTTGGGTCATACAATAACTAGGGATGGCCTTAAGCCTAACAACGATAAAATAGAGGCTATTCTGAAATACCCTTTGCCCAAAACAGTTACAGAGATTAAGAGTTTCTTAGGGTTAATCGGTTATTATAGAAAGTTTATAAAAGATTTTTCTAAGATAACTGCACCTCTGACAGCATGCCTGAAGAAGGGAAAAAAGATCGAGATAAATGATGAATATAAAATAAGTTTTGAAACATGTAAAGAGTTGCTGACACATGCACCTTTATTACAATTCCCCGATTTCACAAAACCTTTTATTCTTACAACAGACGCTTCAAACGTTGCGGTAGGTGCAGTACTTTCTCAAGGTACTATAGGATCAGACAAACCGATTGCTTTTGCCAGTAGAAAACTAAGCGATACAGAATCTAGGTATAGTACGATAGAAAAGGAGTTATTGGCCATAGTATGGGCAGTTAAACATTTCAGGCCTTACTTATACGGCAGAAAGTTTACAATATATACCGATCATAGACCTTTGGCATGGTTGAATTCATTAAAAGAACCTAATAGCAAGCTAACTCGATGGCGTTTACGCTTAGAGGACTATAATTTCGATATATATTATAAGAAAGGTAAACAAAATACAAATGCAGATGCCTTATCGCGTATTAAAATTAATATAACAAAAGATGACTCGGAATCAATGATCGTTAACGTAGACGAGAAGGAAGCGAGATTACAACAGCATTTGAAAGAAGTGACGGACGAAATCGTAAAACTTAGCGTTAAAGAACCACAAATAGAGACGATAGAATTATCTGATTCTGAAAGCGACGCCGAGACAGCCAATTCAATATCTAATAGGGAACACGAAGGTATTCCTATTCTTAACGAAGCGATAGATACCAAAGCTAGGCAAATTCATGTTTTCACCTGGTACAGGGACGATATCTGTGTAAAAGATATCTCTAATAACAAACAAAAAATTTTTGAAGTCCATCTACCCCCTAGTCACAGCGAAAACTTAGTCAAAAATTTCCTTAAAGAATATATAGATTACAAAAATAAGTACTTCATTTACTTTGAGGACCATTGCCATAGAAAAACATTTGTTAATGTAGTTACATCACTCTACAAAAAGGGAACGCAAAACTTTGTCGAATGTACTGAAAGAATTGTGAATGTTACGGATGAAAGTGATCAGAAAGACCTAGTCGTCAAATATCATCAAGGGAAGACTTGTCATAGAGGTATTAGAGAGACTCTAATGAAGTTAAAACGAGCATATTGGTGGAGCAATATGAAAGAAACAGTTACAGCTATTATTAATGCATGTGAAGAATGTAAGAAAATGAAGTATGACAGGAAACCTCTAAAACCATTTATACAATTAACACAAACTACAGACAGTCCATTCCAAGAAGTTTTTATAGATCTGTTATATATAGAGAAAAATCAATACTTAACTATAGTAGACTCATTTAGTAAGTTAGGTCAAGCAATACAGATTCCCAATAAAAGCACACCCGAGGTAGTGCGAGCCCTAATTAAATATTTTTGTATGTATGGAATACCAAAAAAAATAAGTAGTGATGCAGGCACTGAGTTTAACAATGAATTGCTTAAGGAAATGTTAAGTTTATACAAAATTGAGCAACACATAGGGACACCTAACAACCCTAATTCAATGGCAATAGTAGAAAGATTTCATTCCACAATTATCGAAATATATAGGTTAGCAAAATATGAACAATCTAGTTTAGATGCAGCTTCTGTTATGACATATGCGATCATGGGTTATAACAATACTATTCATAGTGCGACGAGTTTCACACCTTACGAAGTAGTCTTCGGGCACACAGAGTCTGGAAATGCTTTTGATATTGACAGGGACAAAACCTTAATGCAAAAGATATTACAGGATCACCGTAAACGTTTGAAAACTCTTTATGAGCATTTAAGCAGTCAAATGATTGGACATAAAAACTTAGTTAGAGACAAAAAAGGAGGGGAGGACCCACCAAAAATAGTGGATGGTGACACGGTTTTTATGAAAAATACTAGGACTAGGAAAGCAAAAGAACTGCCGCGATACGAAAAGGCAATGGTCACCGGAAAACCTAAACGTAACATAGTCCCAGTTAAGCTTAAAAATAGAAACACTAAAGTAGCATTAAGAAATGTCAAACGCCCTTCACAGATGGTGGTTGATACTGCTCGTCCGAGCGGATCAAGGGACGACCCTGAACATCCAGAGGATCGACCAGAATCCGGGAATAGTTCCGATTCGGATTGGAACAGCTCTGATGAGGACTAACCATTGGGATATTATTAAGACTATAGATTTAAATTCGCTAACTGTCCAGTTAGAAAATAATATAGAAGAGTATAATAAGTTAAAAATTATAAGTCATAGTAATAGCGAGATACATAGAGAACTTTTAGGGTTGACAGTACAAATTGAATCATTTATTGAATTGACAAAAGATAGGTTAAAACAGATTATACCCTCTAGCAGAACAAGAAGAGGAATTATAAACCCATTAGGATCTCTTATTAAGGTAATAACAGGAAATTTAGATAACGAAGATGCTAGAAAATATAATTTAGAAATTAGTAATTTAGGAAATAGGGAACATTCAATAGAACGAAAAGTATCATTAATGCAGAAGGCTTTCGATAAATTACTCAATGTTTCTGATGACATTAACTTTAATACTAGACATTTGGACTTCAAAATAAGACACTTTCAAACACTTATTCAAAACCAAACCAAGTACTCTAACCTTTTAACCATAATGAATAGTATGAATCAAGTTTTAAATAATTGTCGTACTATTTATTCCATTATTTTTGAATTGGAAACTGCTATTGCTTTTAGTAAAATGCACATATTACATTCAGCCATAGTAAATACCACGGAATTATTTAATATTCTTAATGTCATAGGAAAACATCATAAATTAATTTATCCATTAAGATTAGATAACTTAGTAAAATTAGAAGGAAATATAGAAATTAAGGGCTATATAGATAACAGAAAAATTATATTTGTATTAGAAGTTCCATTAATAGACAAAAACACATACAATTATTATAAAGTTACTCCTATCCCAATCTACAACCAGCTAACTCAAAAACCTAATATCATTATACCCCAATATCCTTACCTAATAGTGAACAAGTCGAAATACAGATCCGTAGTGGATGGCTGTAAGGAAATAGAAGATCAGACATATCTCTGTTCCGATGAAAACGTGGTACAGTACGCAGAAGAAACATGTATCCAACAGCTCATGTTATTACAACATAACTTCAGTAATTGCAAGCAACACCAGGTGCAGATAGAAGAAACCAAGGTGCAACCTATATCCAGCATTCACTGGTTGATATACACGGAAAAGGAAACTATTGCAACGGAGCACTGCGAAGAGGAGACCCGCAGACACAATCTACGAGGCACATACATACTAGTGCCAAGTCAGCGTTGTACCTTACAGATTGCTGATATCTCAATCACAACACCCATGAACACCAGTTTAGTCTCCTTCAGACTTCCACCAGTACAGATGCCCGAACTACGCAGAGATGTCACCCCATCAGCCAAGCAGATAGATCTCAGAGGAGTAGATCTAGGCGACGTCAAGGAACTGCTGAACCAAGCCAAATACAGTGATAGTGTCAGTGATGGTGAAACTATTATAGTCAGTGACAAAATCAGTGTATGGACCATAAGTATTTACGCCATTATAATTGTATTCGTCATTGGGTTTTTATTTCAAAGAAGAGAGTCATTGACTAAGAGATTTCGACGAAATTCTCTAAAGACTACAGAGTTGCCTTTAGATAATTGCTCTCTTAGGGAGGGAGGAGTTAAGTGTGACGACCCTAACTCTATTCGCTTTATCAGCAAATCCCCCTCCACCTCAAAGTAGCAAATAAGTAGTGTATAAGAATATTGTTAACTTAGCAATAATTAAATATAAATACATGTCTCCGTATTAGAATAAACATTACTATCTTAATTACTGTAACGCTGCTTGTCTAAATAAAGTATTTTTTAAACTACTCAAGTGTCGATCACTTAATTCACGCTGCTCGAGTTACAGGTTTTTTTTTAAATTTTGAGTTAATGAATAAAACACACTATTACTAAACTTTCACTGCCAGCAACATTGACTATCAGCAAGCGCCGTCATGACGTCATCACTCATCAGCATTGTACCTTAAATATTCGGATAGGTACCTACAGCATTTTACGAAATGCGGCGCGTACGGTGCGGATTAATTGTGCAAGGTTTATACAACGACTTATATGATTTCATACAACGAATTGTAAAATGTGGCGCGTACGGCGCGTACGGAGGTACGCTGATAAATGATCGATCAGCTATAAATATCTTAAGTCACAGTTTCTTAACAATTTTTTTATTTTACAAATCCAATCAAACTTAGATGTCATTGAACATCAAGATCACATGATTACTTTCACAAATCTTTTTCTAAAGAATTAACTCTCGTTTAAGAAAATCCTGCCGACTTTTGAAAAGGTTCTTAGTCCTTCAAGATTTCTACAATCAATTTCATCGAATTTCCCATTCATCTCCATTTTTTAATCCAAGTATCATTTGAAGAGTCCTCTGGAGTAAGTGAGGGCTCGCTTAAGCATCAATTATTTAAAAGTAAAGGTATTTGTTGGCTTCAATGGATGTTTGTCTTTACTGATTGATGGAGACTTGTCGATGGCTTCGGTATTGAGGGTTGTTGAAATGATCTTGCTATTTTTTTTTTGTTATATTTATTGGCAGAAGAAAAATTTCATGCTTCTAGATTAAATGGATGTACCTTTTTACCAAGGGGTATCGTATTACCCATCACTAACTATAAAAAAAATATAATAAAAAGTGTTTATTTCTCACCACAAGCCAAAAAATACAAACAATATTTACACACAAGCAGTAGCTAACGATTTTTGGTTGCGGATCGCTGGTGCCTGTGGTAGGTAGTAACACCTGTACACCTGTAATACGGGTCACCAGGTCACCCTCCAGTTTAAAGTTCCACATATTTGATAGCTTTCATCTGGTATCACAGCAAATAACAAAAAATACAAACAACTAGTGAGCTTATTAAAAAAAGACACAAGATAGAAATGGAGTAATATAAGTAAAATGATTAAAAATTAAAATAATTTGAGAGGTTTTTATGAATGTAGGTCTGTGTGTGTGTGTATGTATGTGTGTGTGTGTGTGTGTTGGAAAGAGTTTTAGTGCATGAATCTGATTAGACTAATACGTTAGAGAGAGCTTCTGTAGCAGTATACGTTTGGTTTTGTAGCCAGGCATGTAAAGCGATTTTAAAATGATGTTTGTTCAATGGGTGTAGGGAAAGAATTTGGTTTAGTTTATTGTAAAGATAGGGTCCAAGGAAAACAAAAAATCTTCGACTAAAAGAAGTTATAAGAGGAGTAGCTAGGGCAACTATACGGTGGAAACTAGGTTGTGGAAGTCGGATAGACAGTCGCGCCATGAAAAATACTGCTCTGCATCCGGTTAGACTGGAAGCCGACTCCAACATAGTTGGGAAAAGGCTAGGCAGATGATGTTGAGATAAGCTAACAAAAATATACATATGTTCCTGTTGATAGTTTTGAAAAATATAGCTACTTTTTAGGCCCTGAGGATGTTTTTGCCACAAACGATAGCTGCATGATTTAGCAAGAATGAGAACAGGAAAAATCTTTACGGTTAACCTTTTCCAATTACTAATGAAAAATATGAAAACAATGTTCGTCATTTTATAAAACCTGAAATTATTTTAGTAACCTTGGTATAAAGGGTAAGAATAATTGGATATTATGAAAAGTCAGTCGTGGTGGCTTTGGCAGAAATCAGGTAACAAAGGTGTGGTAATAGCTCTTTAGTTACTTTAACTTGAAGAAAATGTTTTTTAGTAACTTTTTAAACCTATGTATCCTGCTTATGAAGTTTCTTAAAAATCGGAAAATTTTTAGAGCTAAGGGTTAAGGCTACATTGTTATTTTCATTTATCTAATAATATAACCTATTTCTCGATAATTTTACTCCTTTCTAAATAGACTATTTTGGAGGAGCTTGTGGCTAAATAATAACAGCCGCCCAGGTCGATCTTTAAGGTTAAGCCGTGCTTGCCGAGGTTGGTCTGTGGATGGGTGACCATAATTATATATCGAGTTTCCTCGGTGCCTCGGAAAGCACGTTAAGCCGTTGGTCCCGGCTGTCATTTATAGATCTTTGACAGTCGTTACGAGTAGTCAGAAGCTAAAAGTCTGACATCCAGTATTATCAAGGGGTATCGTATTACCCAGTTACTGGGTTGTGGAGGTCAGATAGGCAGTCGGTTCATGTAAAATACTGGTACTCAGCTGCATCCGGTTAGACTGGAAGCCAACCCCAAGATAGTTTGGGAAGAGGCTAGGCAGATGATGAGATGAAATGGACTATTTTATGACAAAACAGAAGATTATGTGCTTTGCTGAAATCATCATTGTAGTCACTTCAATTTACTACCAAAATGTGTTAATTATTTTGTACCTGTGTGAGTAGTTATTTAAACGCAAAGGTTAACTGGCACAGAATGCCTTGTGGCATTAAATTTGCCGTTGTAAATAATGTTTGAAAAAAATATGATTCCGTTTGAATCTATAAAGTAAAACTAATTTATGTTTTAATAACAATATGTTTCACTTGTTGTAAGCTTTTTTATTTATTTAGCTTCTTTTTACAAAATATCTTAGATATAGGTTTTTATAGTCCTGGGGGGTTGCCATCCACGCCCTCCGTCTCTTTCCCACTCTGGAATAAGAATAAAACAATACTGCTATAAGACGTCATGGTAGGCCACCAGGACTTACAGTCACCAATTACTGGTTAACCAACAGTCACAAAAATAATTTATCATATAAGAGAAAATAAAATTAAAATGAGTGGCTCCAGAAATAAAATACAACAGTAAACTCCTTGAATTATGTGCTCCTTGTTTAGTTACGGAGTGTATACTCAACTACTCAAATATGTAAATCAGAATTCTATTCACATTCACAACTACGCATTCGCTTTTGCCCTCTCTCCTCACAAGATTGTTCGTCCCCTGTCAACTTTACATTTCTAACTATACAATGCACTTCGTACAGCGTTAGTATGTGCTAACCCCTCTACAGTCCGGCCAAGTACGCCAGGGGTGTAACTACTTAATAATGCTGTCTGTACATGTCAAGTGTTGTCTTAACGCTATACAGAACAACAATCAGACCCGCGTCAAAAGGTCCTGACGTGTTTCTTCTGAAAAGTTCTAACCTATTTTTTATATTGGGGACTTGCCCTCTGATGACGTAATCGATATAAATTAACACATAAACATTACACCTATAATCCCTGAAGGGTTAGGCAGATGCGTACCTTTAGGGCTATGGCATTTCGCAACCTATCTTCTAATATATAAAATTCTCGTATCGCGGTGTTTGTTACCAAACTCCTCCGAAACTGCTGAACCCATTTGTATGAAATTTTGTGTGTATATCGGGTAGGTCTGAGAATCGGCCATCTATTTTTCACAACACTAAAACCTTATACCGAACCCAACTACCATATTTTCACAAGTTATTATGCCTTGTGTCTGGGACTGTAGGTTTGCGTTTTGTTCTGTTTTTTGACTTTCAAAAGTGCCTGTAACGGTCTAATTGAGATAAATGCTTTGAGTTTGAGTTTTGAGACGAAAGAGGGCGAGCCTTTTGCCAGCCACCACTGGGCTGCTACAGTGAAATTCCAGGAGTAATAACCCTATAACTCTTTGAAGGCCACGGAAACTAATCTAGAACCTAATGCTCTGAAGAACTAGACCAACGAGGTCTTTTTTATAAGCTTTAAATTACCTTGTTAATTATTATTTTAACTTTTGATTAATGTTAGGCCCTCAAACGGTGAAGGAAAACATCGTGAGGAAATCGGGCTGTTCTGGAACAAAAAATTCGAAGACATGTGACATCTACCAACCCGCAATGGACCCGCGAGGAGCATTACAGCCAACTCTCTCTCATTGAGAGGAGGCCTGTGTCCCAGCAGTGGGAACATTATTGGCTGATAATGATGATGATGAATGTTAGGTGTCCAGTGTAATAAGTAAGCATTTATCATTTGTGACTCATCATCAATTATTACAAAAAATGCAGAGTTACAAATTGTTACTGTAGAACGGAACAGGAATCGATTCTCAATACATAAAACAAAAGAACTTTGAAATAGGCGTTTCTTGTTATAACGTAATTCTACGTTGAAGGCAAACAGTTTTATTACACCCAGGAACCTATCAAATGTTCAAACGGTCTCAAACTCAAGTTTATTGGCACATAAATTCAAAATGGCGACGTGGATGACATAACTATTAGAAGTGCATCACGTAATGGGCCAGTGTGGAATGGGTGAATGGCCCATATTTATGTATACGTAAGATGCAGTTTTATGCGAATTTATGTGATGGTGCTGATGCATGTTTATTGTTTAGTGTCAGCCAGTACTGGCATAATAGCGGGTCCAGTGTTCGCTTTTACGTTTGTTGGGACTAGTCATCTGCTAATAAATGAATTTAATGACTTTGATATAATATCCGTTTGTAAGTCGATAGGTTCCACATAGGGAAAGAAAAATACCGTTCTTAACCTCTCTCTATGTGAAAGTATTCTCGTATCAAACGAGAAGGGTGATGAATTGATGATGTGATGCTATCTACACTGTTATCATTATATTTAAACTGCAAAATTTTGTTGTTTTGGCTAAATAACTTTGATAAATGGCTTGTTGGTTTAGTAGTCCGTTTTCTTAACAAAGTAAACATTATTATTGTCTTTGAAATAGTTCCTCTCTCTGTTTAATATTTAAATAATTTGGTACTAACTTCTAAGCGTGTTGATGGCCATCTAATTAGTAATGGTCTCGAACTTAGCTGCAGGGTAGCTTATTGCTAAGCTACTGCTCAAAAAACACTTTTAACAACATGTTTTTTGAGAAGTATTTTTTTTTATAATTGTTTATTTATTTCAGGGGTTTTTATCCATACGGATATGCCAACCCCATCGTACCTTATAAATTATTATTAAATACTTTGAATATCCACTTACTATGTGTTAGAAGGAGAATCATTAAATAGGCCTCTTCGCTAAGCCACACAGTCTCCGTGCAATCATTGATTTAGGTTTTGCTAAAATATTTTGTATTAGTCCAATGTTCACAATGTTTAATTTAAATTCTCTTATCAATGATTCCGTTTCATTCTTGCTCCATAATCACTCCATCAGCAAATGTTGCACATCTTCAATTTTTTTGCATTTGTCACAATTATGTGAAGCGACCTTTCGCATTAGGAAAGCAAACTTTGCTGATGGATAGTGTCCAAACCGCAGCATTAGTGCTAACTTCTACCCAAAATAAATAAATAAAATTTTGTATCCAAACACAACATGGGCTACCTAATGAACAGCCTACTAGTTCCATGAATGGATAACCAAGCGCGGTGAATGAGGCAACTTGCCTTTATGTGTCTAAAATGAACGTATTATGGCGATCATTGGCCGACCTAGGATCTGACCTCAGCTAACCAATTACTGTACAATACTGATTTTCCAAAGTAAGATTAGAAGCAAATAAAATTTCATTATTCTTTTATTAAAAAAATCAGATCCTGTAAAAAAGGATTCGGACGTTTTCTAAATAAAACTTTGCCCCACTCTTGGTATTTCTCCTTTATCGTGGGTGCGTTTTCAAATATTTAAACTCACATACACAAAAAGCCAGACCGAAACAACTACTTGAAGGCCATACAAATATTTGTTCCGTGCGCGGATCGAACCCGCGACATGCAAGGCAGCAGCCAATCGGTCAGCCACTGCGCCAACCGTGTCGTCGATTGTCAAATATTTCCGTAATCGATCAATCTGTCAAAGTCTGTTTTCCGAAGTTTGGTCCGCACACTGTCCGGCCGGTTTGACGGAACCTTTTGTCAGATAATAGTAGATATCGAGTAGGTAGATTCTTACAAAACAAATGACATCATCAATTACGTGACAGGACACAATAAAATTCGAAAGTAAAACTCATTTGTTTTTAAAGGAAATCATCGCTGATTCAAATCTCGACACCAGCACCGTTAGAATTTCCTAGTGATGTTGAAATAAAATATTATATTATATAAAACACGCTTTCTGGTATTATTTATTTTTCATATTTATTTTTTACGTTATATATTATTCATTTGTTTTTTTCTTCATTATTCTCAGCAAACCCTTTCATTAGATACCCATATCATGGGAATACATAAAAAATAAATAGTCCGCCATCTTTGGAAGTCCGCCATATTGAATTTAAAATAAAGTCACATAAGTAACCTAATGCATAGTCATCCAAACTCAACAAACATGTATGCAAAATTTCAGCTCAATTGGTAACCGAAAAGTGGATCAAATTTGACTTCTAAGATTTTTAACGTAGTTACAGTTGAAGCTAATAAAAGCGTGTCAAAAATATCAGCATAAATATCTCTAAACGTTCATTTGAATTCCACATTTTACTTACTACAGAAGCAAATCCAGAAACAACAATTCATCAAGCTTCTTATCTTTCAACGTTTACGAAATCGAAACTAACACAAAAACACCCCGCATAATTTCTCGTGGGGTACTAAGTAACCCCTATCACAGTCAAAGCCCGGGGTTGTTGGCACCCCACCAATTTGTTCGGGTTGGATTAGTGGTTACATTGTTGTAAACTCCACTAGCGGGATTATCTTGTATTCTTTTTTATTGTGGAAAGAAATAAACTTTATTATTCACAATTTCATTGTATTGTACAATTGTTGTGTAATATGTAGAGTTTTTTTGTAATTTTAAGCTGAACTCTTTGTGAAAAAAGGAAAGACAGAAAAAGTAATTAGCAGTACTTTTGAGAGCAGCGGTGGCCGTGGTGGCAGCCCCGACTTACGAGCAGTAAGCCGTGGGTTCGAACTCAGGCAGGCGCATTACTTTGTGTAATTTAATTCATCACCGCTGCTCTCAAAAACGGTGAAGGAAAACATCGTGAGGAAACCAGCATGTCCTTGAACTAAAAATTCGAAGACATGTGACATCTACCAATCCGTACTTGCCATGCGTGGTGGATTACAGCCCACTCCCTCTCATAGAGAGGAGGCCTGTGTCCCAGACGTGGGAGCATTACAGGCTGATGATGATGATGATGACTTTTTATGCAATAGCTTGCTCAGTAAAGTACCTATATTTTTTCTTTCATTTAAAACTTCTAAGTAATTTAGTAGTTTGTTTAGGACCCCCTAAACAAACTATTAAATTACTTAGAAGTTTAAGTGGAGGAGCATTTGCACTACTCCTTTGAACAATTTAAATACGAATTAAAATACATGGGGCTTAAACATATCTGTCTTGATGTGGGTTTACTATGTTACATCTCTTTAGGGACACAGACGTGGTTATACATGACGTCTTTGTCACGTGTTTTTGTGTTAAGTTATAAAGAGACTATCTCCTTGTACGGGCACACCGTGCCCTGAGCAGTTTTGCTAAAAACTTTTTTGACTGGCTATTCTCATCACCACATCAAATGTAGGTAATCCAAGATTCTGCTCTTGTGGATAGGTCCGGAGATGAAGACATATTTTATTTATATCTTCTAGTCTTGCCTTAAATAAAAACTAGACCGTTTGTACGCTCATCATCATTCATAATTTTCCTGCACTTACCCCAATTTATTAAAGGGGTACCGTATTACCCAGTTACTGGGTTGTGGAGGTCAGATAGGCAGTAGCTTCATGTAAAATACTGGTACTCAGCTGCATCCGGTTAGACTGGAAGCCGACCCCAAGATAGTTTGGGAAAAGGCTTGGCAGATGATGACCCCAATTTATTTGGGGTCGGTGAGCGTGTCGTCTTGTTCGATATTTCTCTATTACTAGTCATCTCGTCAGACATGTCCTAACTAACCATATCACCCTACACACAGTCCATCCATCGTTTCTTTGGTGTTCCTCTACCCCATATCCCACTTTTCACGATATTTTCCTCATTCCTCCAGATCACATGCCCATACCAAAACAACCGATTACCACACAACTATTCAGTCACTGGTACCAGTTTCAGACTTCCTCATAAGAAATGATTTCTTATTTTATCCAATACTCAATACTCAATACTTTATTGCATTCCATAATGTGTACACGTAACAGTTGGTATGTTAAAACATCGAATCAATTATGGACCCTGTCGGGCACAGCAAAGTTAATTTTCAATAGGAGAGAGGATGAAGGCGCTCCATTCCAGTAAAACCAGACATCACATCCCCCTTGGCATTCTCATCTCAGCCACATGCCACTTTCATTCATCCTCTTTGAGGCCCAATATTTTGATATACAAGACACCAGAACTAACCATTGTTTTTTTTTAAACCGTACCACAAAGACTCTGTGTAATACCCGGTAGTACTCTAAAGTAGGTATCTTAAGTCCATCTGGAATAAAATACTTTTAAATGGTAATTTTTTTTTCAAATAGTGGTCCGGATATAACCCTCTCTACTTACATTACAACTCCGAAATATCGCACTCTCTATCAATCTATTTTTTATAATATTCTAAATATATTACATTAGTACAGATTTTCGTCGTGCTAATATACCCTCATCATAATCATCATCATCATCTGCCTATAATGTTCCCACTGCTGGGAAACAGGCCTCCTCTGTATTAGAGGAAGTGGGCTGTAATCCACCACGCGGGCCTAGTGCGGTTTAGTAGATGTTACATGTCTTCGAATTTTTTTTCTAGGACTTGCCGGTTTCCTCACGATGTTTTCCTTCACCGTTTTGAGAGAAAACAAAACGAATCACGATGTTTTCCTTCACCGTTTTGAAGAAAACCATAACTTAGGCTAATTAGAATGTTTTCGTGCGAAAACGACAGAAGACGATCTATTCTGAGTTGACCTTGACTTAGATATCAAATTGGAGCGCATTACCGGAATGGCTGCACTAATACGACGTGCGTAGTGTTGACCGCTTTGCTTTGTCCACACTATTGGACGCCATCTCGGTTGGAGCATCATAGATCACCGGGTTCTGTATAATTTGCTGTGTAATGTAGGGTAGGCTTGTGTGATTCCTCGTATTTACTGTGTTTACGAATGTATTTCGTGTAGTGGTCTAAGAATTTTTCTTATGTCTATCTAACGGTTTAGGTAAACTTGCGCTCAGTTTAGTAAAATCGTATTTGAATGATAAACAGCAGCAAGTACAAGTAAATGGTGTAAATTCAATGGGTTTAAAAGTAAAACTGGGTGTACCACAAGGTTCAATATTGGGTCTTTTCCTCTTTTTAGTATATATTAATGAATATACAAATGGGGTAGTTTGTTTAAAAACCAACCACAAATGGTGTTGTTTGCTGACGACACTTCTTTAATATTTAGAATAAACAGACGTGCCACAAACCTCAACGACGTAAATAACGCTCTAATGCAGGTCCATAACTGGTTTACCGCTAATAATTTAGTATTAAATGGAAAAAAACTAAGTGCATAAGATTTACTCTACCAAATGTCAAATGTAGTGATTGTGACATAGTATTAAATCAAGAGAAACTTGAATTTGTCGATGAAACTGTTTTCTTGGGGATCACGCTCGACTCAAGGCTACAATGGGGTTCCCATTTAACATCTCTTGCAGGACGTCTGAGTTCAGCAGCATATGCTGTCAGGAAAATCCGTCAATTTACTGATGTAGATACCGCGAGGCTAGTGTATTTTAGTTATTTTCATAGCATTATGTCATACGGTATTTTACTATGGGGACGGGCTGCAGACATCGAGTCTATATTTATTCTGCAGAAAAGATCTATCAGAGCCTAGAGATATATAATCTACGTAGGCGTGATTCTCTAAGAGAACTGTTTAAGCAAATTAACATCATGACGGTACCTTGTCAATACATCTATGAAAATATCATGTACATTAGGAAAAATCTGCATTTATGTAGTAAAAGAAGTGACCGGCACCACTATAATACTAGAAACAGGGACCAACTGGTTCAGCCAGGTTTCAGGTTAGCTAAAGTAGACTCATCTTTCATGGGGTACTGTTTAAAATGTTACAATAAAATACCTCCCACCATTCTACAACTGAATGAAATGAAATTTAAATCTTGCATAAAGCGCACACTATGTAGGCAAGCATATTATAAGTTGGGGGATTACATTGATGATAAAAATGCTTGCCTCAATGCTGGTCCTGCTCCACAACCATAGGGGCTATCAAATTACCATGTGAAGTTACTGTGGAAGCTGCAGAAGATTGTAGAAATATCTTTGCTTTGTATAGATTTAATCTCTTAGTATTATATAATTGCATAGCACATGTGTGAAAACTATGTACTGTTAAGCCACCATTTACTGAGTACCAACATCTTTCACTGACGCGAATTTACCCTGGCGGTTGAGTTAATGTCATGCTCATTTAAATGTCACGCTGATGGCGGCGGGTGTGTCGGGTCATTTAGTTCCCTTCAATATGGTTGAGTTGAATGATGGCTGGTACATGCGTCATGTTCGTGAACGGGCGCTGTCAGTTGTGCCTGGTCATCTCCTAGCTGCCACGGTTTATTTAAGTTATTAATTTTTTTACTTTATTTTCGAATTATTGATTTCGTCTTTTACTCTGGACGCTCTTAACTTGCCCGTATTTCTACATCGTTCTCACATACTAGTAATTCTCAACACGAATGATGAAACCAAGATTTTGTAACATATTTTGATATAAAAGAGTGTCCATGGAGTTTCTTGCCCATTCTTCTCCATAGAGATCTACGCTTTGGAATGGGCAACTACAGTACTTTCACAAGTTATTATGTCTTGTGACTGCAGCTTCGCGTTCTTTTTTTTTGTTCTTTGACTTTCAAAAGTGCCTGTAATGGTCTAATTGAAATAAATGCTTTGAGTTTAAGTTTGGGTTTAACATAGAAATATTGATAGAATATTCTTGATGATGCACCATACAAATTTCAGTTTACATGAAAAGAAAACATTTTACATAGGGTGACCTAATGGGCGGTCTAATCGCTAAGGGTGTCACCCGATCGATCGATAGCATCGATCGACGATCGATCGATTGATGTCGTAACACCATAAGAGCAAGCTTTTCAAAACAATCTTTGGACGAATTAGATGTAGAGGGGAGGGAGGGAGTAATTGACATAATTTGTGAAACGAAAATTATAGATACATTCACGAGTCTAAAGATAACAAACTATGAAGCATAAAAAGTAATCAGTTTTATTAAAATTTTCCTTACTTAATATTTAAATGCGACACTTTCTACCTGTCACCTTTTTACGCCATCGGATTAATAGATTTGGTTGTTTTTTTTTATAATGAATGACCATATTGTATTGTTTTATGAGACATCCACGTCTGTAAATCCTCAGACGTGTAGAGGGTGACACCGTTTAAAAGATATTATGAACAAATGTTTTTGAGGCCCCCATCGGAGAAACTATAATAGTTTCCAGTCCTCTCAGTGTTCATTGAGACAATGATGTTAAACAAAGCCTTTATTTTGTTACAGGTTTCGGCACAGATAAAATTCGGAGCGTCGATGCCATAAAATTGACATTTTAAAGCTAAAATAAATTGGCATCCGCACTTTACAACGGAGGGAAACAGTACGATGAACCGAACTGTAGTAAATTATACGGAACTGGATATTACGGATAAATCTCACAATCTGACGCCAGACGGTCTGCCTCCCATGCACAGCGGATATGAGAACGTCATCGACAATAAATGGATCCAGTCTTCTTTCTGCGTCATTTACACCGTGATCTTCGTTCTTGGACTGCTCGGCAATATCCTAGTATGCTTCGTGGTCATCAGAAACAAAGCTATGCAGACTGTCACCAACCTCTTCATCAGCAACCTGGCTCTTTCTGACATCTTACTTTGCGTATTCGCCGTCCCCTTCACACCGCTCTACACATTCCGCGGTGCTTGGAGTTGGGGATCCCTCTTATGTCACATAATGCCTTTCGCACAAGGATGCAGCGTATACATATCCACGTTGACGCTTATGTCTATAGCTATCGATAGGTTCTTTGTAATCATTTACCCATTCAGACCACGGATGAAGATTGAGACTTGTCTGATCGTCATCGTCATGATCTGGACTTTCTCAGTGACTGTGACGATGCCATACGCAATCTTTATGACATACTACGATCTAGATATAGGCAGGTTTTGTGAAGAGACGTGGCCTTCTGAACAATTGCGGCGAGTGTTCGGCTCAGTGACGTCTGTATTGCAATTCGTGCTGCCTTTTATTGTGATTGCTTTCTGTTACACGTGCGTCAGTTTTAAATTGAATGACAGAGCCAAAGCAAAGGCTGCCAGCAAAAATTCTCGGAAAGAGGAGCTAGACAAAAATAGAAAGCGACGAACGAACCAGATGTTGATAGCTATGGTCACGATATTCGGATTGTCGTGGTTACCTCTGAATGTTATAAACTTATGCAATGACTACTACATGTTCGCTATACACTTGAAGTATTACTATTTGGTGTTCTTTATGGGGCACGTTATAGCGATGTCCTCGACGTGCTACAATCCTTTTATTTACGCATGGATGAATGAGAATTTCCGCAAGGAGTTTAAGCAACTGATTCCTTGTATCGATTCCTCTGCTAACTTGAGAGGCAACATTCCATTAGATCCGTTGGGAGTTGGACCTTCTGAGAAGACTTTTAACGGCAATACGACGACTGACAGTTACTTGGGCTCTAGTTCCCAGAGGGCGACGTCTTTCAGACATAAAAGGAAGCCTAGCGCAGCCGCGGATGTGGAAAGAAGCGGTGTGGAATTGAATGAAGATTTACTGAATGTAGACGTGAAACATTGTCACATATCAACAAGCTACAACCTTAGAAGGGAGTCAGTGAAGCTGAGGCTTATAAATGAGGAGTCATTTGACGGGACGCCGACACAAAGCCAATTCTAACAGTTGATGTCACGGGTAAGCACTTTTTTCTTGTTAATTTTGTTCAGGCGTCGACAAAAAAAGGTGTTCCGATCCCTTGTAACTGCCATACTCAACCTTTTTCTCGCAAACTAGTAATTCTTATCGGGCATTTTCTTGTACTAAGGCTTTGTTAAGCTATTACGGCTCCATCTGTTGACGTCCGAAGTAAATAATAACAAGGTTAAATGTCAAAATGTTGTGACATTATGCAAATCTTGACCGACCTTTTTAGTCATGTTTTTTTTTTTCCTTTTATTACATTGTCGTAAATATTTTTCGTTACTCTTTTTTTAATCCATACTTTCCAACGCCAGAATGGATTAAAACAAAAATGAAATATGTTCCTAAGTATCATAGAGTTTAGATTTATTTGTAGTAATAGTTCGCTGAATCACATCCCTAAAGGGAATTGCCATGTTGCTGTGTCACGTTAAATAACAAGATATCGTTTGACAGGATAATGGAGTCTGTTTCCTTGATACCTTAGTCCTATTAGCGAATTTACGTGAATCAATAATATTAAAGAGATAATATAAATTGGCAACTATTCTGACCAGTAAATAAGAGGAGATTTTTTTTGTTTATATTGTTGCTCTTAACTGCTCTGTTTTGCCATCTTATTGAGTGCCTCGTTGGTCTTGTGGCAGTAAGCGCGACTGCTGAGCATGAAGTCTTGGGTTCGATTCCCTGGTCGGGCATTGTATTATTGGGTTTTTCCATCAGGATTTTTAGTAGCAGCCACGGAGTCTGGGTTTGTGCCCGGTTGATGGCAATAGACATCATCATCATCATCAGCCTATAATGTTCCCACTGCTGGGACACAGGCCTCCTCTCTATGAGAGGGAGTGGGCTGTAATCCACCACGCGGGCCCAGTGCGGGTTGGTAGATGTCACATGTCTTCGAATTTTTAGTTCTAGGACATGCCGGTTTCCTCACGATGTTTTCCTTCACCGTTTTTGAGGGCAGCGGTGATGAAATAAATTACACAAAGTAATGCGCCTGCCTGGGTTTGAACCCACGGCTTACTGCTCCTAAGTCGGGGCTACCACCACTGGGCCACCGCTGCTCTCATGGCAATAGACATAATACTGTCGAAATGTGGGTATTAGGATTGGGCAGAGGTATACCTATACCTCTGCCCAACCCTTCCGGGATTACAGGCGTGATGTTATACTGCTATATAATATTTCTCTTTTTTCTACAGGTGCGTCGATGGAAGCGTTCCCAACTGTGAAAAAGAAATGAGGACTGTAGATAGACATAAGAGTACCCGATATTTTTGGAGTGAATTTATTTTTTACTGAAATTATCTTTACTATTGCACAATCGACTACTGAATTACGCTTATCAATTTACTAAGGACCTTTTAGATAATTAATAACAAAATAATTAATTTTTATTTAAATCAATTATTACCTTATTCTGGTTCAACAAAAATGTTGACCGTGAAAATACACTCAGTGGCACGGAAACTAGCCCAAGCGCAGGGGGGTTTTTTGTTGTTGTAAAACTTTAATGTTTATTCGAATTTTAAATGCGAATGATATATTTGAAGAACAAGAACTTAACTTTATAAAAAATTTACAAAAAGACATTAATCTCTGTGTTTTACTAAAATGTTTTTCAATGAAATTTACATAATACAGCTATATTAATTCAAATTAATAGCGGGTATTTCCACCTCGGGCCCCGATGACAGCCTGCATGCGATCAGGCATGCTGTGGATTATGTTTTTAATGTCCACATGCGGTATTTATTTCTAGAGCGGTTTTCAACTGACTGATAGTCTCTGGAGGGTTGGGACTGGATCTGATGCGTCTTTTATGTCCCAGACATATTCTATGGGATTCACATGTGGACTTCGAGCTGGCCACTCTAATTTTGTAATTTTCACCTCCGAAATTTTCATATGCGAACTAAAATCGGCTGTTTATATTTGGGCCAAATTCTGTGCCGCTGAGTGTATTTTACGAATTTACGAAAATTGTTGAACAATTTTCCCATATTCGTAAATAATCCCCAATGCCTTTAAATACTACCATAATGGTGTCCCTAGATTTTGCATAGAGATAGTAATGTTCGATCTGAAAAACAAGAGCCTACCGCAATGGGATTCTTAATATTGAGAAACGATCAAGGCAATTATTTATACAAGGTGTAACATAATAAACGCAAAACCTCCCGTGTGGTCTCTCGGACCATGATACTGAACAACTTTTGTTCTATGACTTTTGGAAATGCATACCTTTCTTTTTAGTTTTACCATACATGTTGATCAGCTGATCGCGTCAGTTTCTATGGAAAGTCCATTTTTTTTTTTGTGAATTTCATGAACACGTAGAAATAAAGGTGGCTCAGTTTCATGGTCCGAGAGAGAGTGTATATTATAGTATTATTGCAACAATTTTATTTTATAATACTACGTTTCCCCACACTAGAAATTTATCGAAAATTCTATCGTGCGTGCGTTTACAAACATATAAAATGTTTGTAAACTCACGCACGATAGAATTTTCTAGTGTCACATACAAAAACAGCCAGACCCGGAACAAATATCTGTAAGCCATTACAAATATTTATTCCGTGCAGGAGTCAAACACGCAACGCAGCAGTCAATCGCTCAGCCACTGCGCGATGCGTGACGTTATTTTGCACTGTCATTCTTTCAACAACATTTGTTTTTAAAATGTTGTTTAACCTGCAGACCGGTTTTTGATAAAAAAAAAAAACGTACAGGATTCGAAATGGGGCCCCAGGTCGGGTAGTGTTATTGGGTTTGTCCATTAGGAATTTCCCAGTAGCAACAACTTTCAAACCCAGGGCTGCCCAGAAAGTGGTTGATGTGACATTCCGTGCGTCTTAAAGCTCGTTAAGCTGTTGGTACTGCTCCTGATCTCTCCCTGGTCGGACGTGTCGGACTGCAGTCCTATCGGATTATTAAAGGAACAACTCAAATACAGGTGCACTCTGCACCTGTATTTGAGTGCTAACTTGTGCAAATAATATCTCCTGTGCAATCACAACCAAGATTAGCCGCCGTGACCGAAATTCAGTCGGGAGGATATTTTTAAAGCTACTTACAGATTTGAAAATATATGTAATGGATTTTAATTTAATTTAACTGAATCACTTTCTTGCCACTAATAAACGCTTTAAGTACTTACTACTCGTACACCTTGTTGTTCGAAAAATTTATTGATTGATAAAAATCATTTGCCTAGCCTTTTTCCAACTATTCTGGGGTCGGCTTCGAGTCTTACCCGATGCAGCTGAGAACCAATATTTTAGTAAGAGCGACTGCCTATCAAACCTCCACAATCCAGTTAGTGCTTGGTAATACGGTACCCCTTGGTAAGACTGGTTGTTAGACGTTCGGGCCACTCACTATCTGTAGCGAAAGATCCAACGCCTTAACGTGCTTTCTGAGGCACTGAGGAAACTCGGTGTGTAATGATGGTCACATATCTACAGATCGACCTAGGCAGGCGCTGCTTAACCGTGCGGCTGTTATTATTTAGCCACGAGCTCCTCATTGATTTATTAAAAGCATCCTGTAGAGCCATTATTAGTCGATGATGAGTCTGCAATGATTTTCTTAAAAAAGATGGAGTACTGCAAATTGCTTACAAAAGAAATTCTTAGCGTTAAGTTGTTGTTATTCAGACCAGACATAGGATTATTTTGTACTATAGATAATACTTAGACCCGTAGCCTTATTGTAGTAAGCAAGGGCCCCAGTCCTGTAGCATAAGTTAGACTAAAGATTTTCCATTTGTTGATCCTAAAGGCACAAGTTTGTAACTTAGACTATTTAATGATAATCCTTGTCTAAATATATCGTATTTATAATAAACCCATGTGTGTGAACTATGACGCTCTTTATGTTATGCTAAATACATAATTTATTCTATATTTCACTAGTAACTAAATTAATGCCAATGAATTTTCAACGCTCGGCCCAGCGTCGAGAGTTTAAATTCCAGTGCAATAATATTGAGGCAATACACTTAGTGATAGTTAAAACGGATAAACTAGTATAGTGATTTAGATTTTAGGGTTTTAAGTAACTTGAACTTTAAACCTCTCGGATTTAGAGCACAATCTCCTTTAGTCCCTGTATTTAAGACTAAGTTAGTGTTGATTTAGCATAATATTAAGACCTTGTAACTTACGTGTTAAATCTTATGAATTTTCTTAGTGTCTATGTACTTTACTATTATAGGTGTGATTTCACTTATGTAACTTGATATCGTTGTATAGCTCAGCTATATAAAATGTTATTTATTTATGAAGCAATATTTATAGTTGTATATCTTGTTATTTTGTTAATTTTTATCTGAGTATTGTATGTTAATGTATATTTTAAAGTATATAGTTATCTACATTTATTTCAGTTGTTAGTTCCTACTTACTAATATTTTATCTTATCGTGTAGTCATTTGGAATGTATGAACACCATTTAAATTTTATATGTATGTATGTAAATACTTGTATTTATGTCAATGATGAAAACAGGGATTTCTAAAATATTGACGAATCCATTTAAAGTGATCATATTTACGTATTCTTATGGTATTGCACATGACAAGATCCCATGTTGAGAGTGATTTTAAACAAAGCAGCTCGATATATTCGAGTGTCAAAATTGACAGCTGTCAAAAATGACAGACGCTGTCAAGTGGCAATCGTTTAAAAAAATATAACTTCTTTGTAATGTGTGTGTGATTTTAAAGAATACTGTGTCAAATGTCAATGTGTGTCAATGTTAAGCAATATGACTAAGGCTATGTTATAAGGCATAGATAGCTGTTAGAGTTTTTAATGTATATTTTATGTCCGTCAAAGCACAAGTTTTTAATTATTCATTAACTATAGAGTCGGATAATTAATAACTTAAATTGGTTTCGTACTTATTTAAATGAAGTTTAGGGAACTTTAGTAGATTTAAATATTACTGATACCAACAGGCTGTTACATTAATTGTATAATTCCTTTTAAAAAGCCAGGCAAGTGAACATGATTAGGTGTAACTTTTAAAATATTAATTATAAGAATTGAGAAATTATTCTTTAATATTTCTTTTCATTTTCGTATGTCTGGAAGATCCTCAAAACAAAAGGAATTACATTATTGTTATTATATTTATAGCTAGCATTCATAGCTCCATTCCTTCCAACGGTCACGATTCTGTGCTGCTTCTTTCCCATTATCAAGGAAGACATCCAGTTCGTCCCGCCATCTCTTCGTGGTCTGCCGCGACCCCGTGTCACTGTTTCAGGGCACCAATCCTGAGCTGTACGGGCCCACAGCTCGTTTTAATTTAGTACTTTTATTACATTTCGTTGGTGATGGAGTATTGATTGAATGTGAGGTTTAAAAAAAAACTATTGTAGCAAAAAAAAGTCTAAATAATTAGAATAAGATTGAATATCAGCTGTTAATTATTAAATTTAAACAAAATGGACAAAATTAGCTTATAAATCCTTAGACTGAATTTAAAAACTGATTTAAATAAGAGTTTGATTTATCCACTTAGTTTCTGCTTCAAATTTCACTAAACATAATTTAATATTAACGGTGTCGTCGTTTATAGTAATATTAGAGCTAGAAATTCCAAACTCAAAGCATTTGTATGAATTACCCTTGCGCGAAGCACATAACCTACATTTTAGCCTTACCGTAGTAATTTATTATTATTAATGGTTGATTTGCACAGATTGTTTGAAAATCTCTAATATTAGATTTTAGTAAAGAGCTTTATCAATTCTAATAAATAAAAATGTCCTAATGTACACTTTATGAAGTAATCGCCAGAGTAGCCCGCCAAATATATTTTTTTTACGTATTTTACATACTGCAGGTTAGTGTCAGGTTGTCATCATCATTCTCTTGCCCTTATCCCAATTTATTTGGGGTCGGCGCAGCATGTCTTCTTCTACCATACTTCTCTATTACTTGTCATCTCATGAGATACTTCCTTTCTTGCCAAATCATCCTTC
Source organism: Cerastis rubricosa (assembly GCA_949152445.1). Taxonomy (NCBI): domain Eukaryota; kingdom Metazoa; phylum Arthropoda; class Insecta; order Lepidoptera; family Noctuidae; genus Cerastis; species Cerastis rubricosa. The sequence continues at coordinate 4,918,593 of OX424542.1, read as the reverse complement.
ACACAGTCCATGCATCGTTTCTTTGGTATTCCTCTACTCTTATACCCATCCACATTCATACTCAAGACTTTCCTCACGTCATTTTCCTCATTCCTCCGCATCATGCCTATACCACCACAATCGATTACCACACATCTTTTCAGTCACCGGCGCCACTTTTAAACTTCCTCTTATGTACTCATTTCTTAATCTATCCATTCTTGTAACACCACACATCTCCCTTAGCATTTTCATGTCAGCCACATGCAAATGCCATTAATTCATCCCTTTTGTACAAGACAGCAGGTCTAACCATTGTTTTATAAATCTTCCCCTTAAGTTGGGGAATGCGGGAGTCGCAGATAGTTCCCGTGACCTGCCGCCATTTCATCCATCCTATGTTTATTCTGTGCTTAACACTAGTGTCAGGTTGTATCTAAGATAATTTGGATTTTGAGGACTACTCTGGCGCCTTCACCTTAATACAATACTAGCAAGAGTAATGCCCCTAATAAAAACTTTTGCACCGATACATTAATTATTCAGTCTTACAAAACTTGAAGTTATTCCAATTAAATAGTTCCTAAGAATCTTAATGGAAATCAATATGTATAATATAATAAACTAATAGAAAATCTATAATGCATTACGAGAGAGAATATAAATTATAAAAAGGTTTTTATTGTTTGATACTAAATAATAAAAAAGAATTAGTATTTTTTTTATTTAATGACCAATACTAAATTTAAAAGTATTTTTAAATCGTTTATTTTACAATTAAAAATCAATGCACCAATCCTAACCAACTCCGTCTAACTATGGCTTGCCTTACAAAATAGCACCAATCCATTTTTTAACAATATAATCTATTCATAGTTATAAAAAAGTATTTATTTACACTGTAATGTATACCAGAAAAAGACTTGTATTCCATACAACTATTAAATATTTTGTACAACCCGGTACGTACAAATTCCGAAATCAGTTCTGGGGGTTTAAAACTACCGGTTTAGCAGACTCATAATATGATATGAATATAAATATAACTACAAGGTGTAAAAAAAGGGTATATATGTTACGGGCAATTTGGTAAGTCCGGGCACTATTAATAATGGCCGGTCTGTATTCATAATGCCCGACTCAATTGGGCAATGTGATTAAAACAGATTAAAACAGCATGATTAATCACTTTTCCCGGCCATTATGAATAATGCCCACCCTATCTGGGCAAAGTAATAAAATAATTGAACTGTAGTGTTTTTGTCTATTAAATGAAAATAAACTTACAAAATTTTCATGAAAAGTTAACAAAAAATAACCTAACCTAACTTGACCCAATTGCCCGGCTACAAGTAAGGAATTATACATACTGCCCGGTCCAAGTGATAAATTCAAGCTATCTCAAACACTGACTTATTACATGGACCACGGGCCATTATTTAGCATTATTAATAATGGCCGGTCAAAGTGATAAATTAATCACTTTGCCCATCGCTCTTGGGAATTATTAATAATGGCCGGTCCTTATTAATAATGCCCAGTTAATCACGTTGCCCGTAACATATACATACTTAGGGGTGTGCTACAGACCATCAAACGGAACATGTTTCTCCATCGGACAAACATCGTAATAGCGAAAAAGATATCAGCTGTCTCATACATGGGTCGAACAGGTATTGAAATTTTGTATGGGGCAGCTGATAATTTTGTCGCTACTATGCTGATTGTCCGATGGAGAAACATGTTCAATTTGATGGTCTGTAGCACACCCCTAAGTATGTATATGCCCTTTTTATATTCGTAAAATTCTCACAAAGTGACATTTCATATAATATCAGTTGCGTCTATGACCATTTTAAGAATTTTAACGTCATTCTTATTATTATCCTACTAGCTTTTTCCCGCGTTTTCGGTCACGTTAATTTAGAATTTGGGAATCAATTCAGGTTGTACACAGCTTGTTGTTTGGCCGTTGCACGTGGCGCTATCTATTGTCATAAGAACGTTATTGTTGTTATCCTCGGGAAAATTTTTTTTGGGATCAATGGTAGCCTATGTCTGTTTCTGTACACCTGACAACGTATATGCAAAATTTCAGGCTTATCAGTTCAGTGGTTTAGGCGTAAAAAGGTAACAAAAAAACTTATTTTCGCATTTATAATATTTATTATATATTATATTATCCTAATATCTGCTGAAGCTGTGTTTTAGAACCCCTGGTCACAAGATTCCGACAAATAATGAACTGAAAATTACTGTTCACAATTTGTTCGTAAACTTTTGATCGAACCTTTGCTCCTTATAAAGAAAATGAATAGCACTGAATGTCCCTTGTAAACCAGAAACCATTACTTACTGCAGTCTCTCATTTTAAAAAACTACAGAATGTAACAAAAATTTGATTCTCTGAAATAAATTCCACTGTCAAATTCCTACCTCCGTTGACATAAGATTGAAAAAAAAAACACCTTACCATTAAAAAAAAAGTCTTTATTTGCCAAATCAAAATAACAACCTTGCACAGTTCAGTAAGTTACAAAAATAATAGTCGATAGAGCTAGCTGTGTGTCGGTTTATATTTTGGTTGTAAATATTAATGTTGTAATACGCAATAATATTATGAATGCTATATCGAACTTATAGCACATTTCCTACGTTTATACGTCAATATAATTAAGTTCAGAGTTGATTACTTACGATTAATATGTCGTTCATTTTGTGTTTGAGCAATAACCTCGGGACTAATATAATATACGTGATTGTGTAGTCAACCGCACGCATACTTTGATCTTGAGCTGCCCTAGCTTAGGACGAGGTTTCAATTGCATGAGAAGCCATATTAGACTGGTTTTATTACTTACGTTGAATTGATATAAGTGGGTATATTATGTTGTTTAAACTTTTAATCCACGTGGGAAAGGATTGCCACCAACTTTTTAAAAACAACAACTTAAAAGCTTAAGGCAAAGATAATCTAATTTAAATAAAACAGGAGAAGGATGAGACAGAGAAAACATCTGCCGCCTACTTTTAAAATAACCTTCTTTTAAAATACTTTAACTAAATTGTGAGATCAAAGAAATAATAGGATTGACCTTTTCAGCATTTTGACGTTAGCTGTCAAACTAGATTAAAAGCTGTTGCGTTTTGAGATTTCTATAGAAAGTACCAACACATCATTTTGAAATTAGAACGGCCCATTTTTTTAAAAGCCTGTGGTCATAGATTGACATCCTACCTACGATAACGATGAAAAAAAAGTAAAAATGTATTGGATTGACATAAGCTGTCAAAAAGTTTATGTCAATCCGGCTGAAATAAATAATAAGACAATAACATTGAAATTACAAAATTAATGGCATATAGAGGTGCAGTTAAGATAGATGCTGGGATTGCTAGGCGAAATAAATAATACTAAATTTGAAGGCTTAGAAAATGGTGTCAAAGCCCTCAAATCTAGTATTATTGTTAGTAACTTCTATGTTATTTTCTTATTATTAATGTATGAAAAGCAATGGTGAGAAAGCATTTTCGAAATGAAAATATCGTTATAAATTGTTATTTGGGATAGTGAACACATAAATAGAAAATAATATGATCTAACTTCAACTTATCGTCTTTATAATTATAGCCACAAGGTATCTATTTGTTGATTTTCTTGTAAGTACAAGATGGTGATACCTACTTAGTAATCATTCTGTTTCGTGTTACCATTAATTTATTTTTTATTCTCTAACATACTATTTACATTATTTAACATAAAAAGATATCCATTATTATGAATCGAAGCATCAAATAAGTACCTGTCAATAATACGCTTACAAATTTCCTGTTTAAATAAAAAACACTATTTCTATAAATGTTCAAAACTGGTGAGCAAGCTTTTATGGCACTAGATACTAATAACAGAGAGAAATACACGCTTAATACATACATAACCATTCGATATTTTTATATATATCGGTAAATAGATGTCAATAGTGATATAATGATATATTTACTTGTCATTGTCAAGGTTTGAGCGCACCACGGTAGTCAAGTAATATTACATGTTTGGTACTATCAGAGGCATCTTTTTTTAATATCAATAAGGTTGGGTATTAAACCAACCTTATTGATATTAAAAAATATGCTCATAATAGACAGTACATTAGAACTGTCGTGTAAAATATAAAATAAAAAGATACTGAATATTTGATTTTGTTCTGAAATTTTCTTGACTTATACATATTTGCATGTTGTTTTGTTTTGTATTCACCTTTTTTAATAATGTCGGTTTTCTCATATTGTAAAAGTATTCTTAGACTTAGTTGAAGCGTAGCAGCATTGGAGTAAGCATTTATGAATTAATTTGTAAACCTATAATTTTCAAAATACATATAAATAAACGATGCACTAAATTATATTGCAAAGTTATAAATATGGTTTATTCACCATGAAATATTAAACTTCGTGGTCGTATTTACAAAAAAATCTAAATTGTATAAAAAACCGACGGACCAAGAAAATAATACAGGAGTATAATTAAAATCTTTGTTATCACAACCAAAAAAAATAATAGTTTGTTGCAACGAAAAAAAAAAACTTGAACGTAATTTCTAATGCACGAGTGGACTGGACACGTTTTTATTTACCTATAATTACTATGCAAACTACTTTCTTAGTTTTTCCTGTTGGACTATTTTCTCTCGAATGGCTTGCGGCCAAGTTAAAGCAATTATACACAAGCGGTAGAGCATTTTCTCCATTTTAATAATTTATGTGCGAACTAAAGCCAAGTCCTTGGCTGCTGTGGTGTGCGCCAACCTTAGTAGATAATTAAATAGTAACCCATCCTTTGTATAAAGAACAAAATAAATTTATAATAAATAATTTATTAATATCATATGGAAAATTGTTTTTTTTTCCTAACCTGCTTTTAAACTATTTTCTTAATGTTAAAAAATAACTATAAATGTAGAACAGCGGAAAAAGAGCAGGTTGCCGAATTAAAAAGAGCAGGTTGCCGAATTTCAGGATAATTGTGTCCTCACCCTCTCTTCAGACTTTTGATAATCCCACATTACTCCATCGCAACGTGCTCAATTCCTCTTCGAGTTCCGTTATCTTCCAGTCAGTCCGGAGTATTCGCGTGTTACAATTATGTTGCCAGGTCAAGTCATCGGTATAGGCAGCCGGGTCCGGAGATTCTTTGCACCCCTTGCCACGCCGTAACCTCGACCGCAACCAGAGTCGACGGCAGACGAGCTGCCGGGTACTAGGGGCCATTTCTTTTTGCGCTCATAAGGGGGGGTTTTGCCATAACCGCCACGCTTGGCAGTTGGCGGCACGGGTTGGCGATCGCAGTACGGTTGTTGCAAAATTACAGAGAACGCTGCTGCCCATTCTCTGGTAAGTCCCTAAGTCGCCTCTTACGACACCCACGTTATGGTGCTATTCTTTATGTCCGACACAATACAGGACATTATCGCTGGATACGAGTCGCACGGGACCGGTCAATGTGGTGACACTTGGGAGAGGCCTATGTCCAGCAGTGGACGTCTTTCGGCTGAAATTTTGAAGATGATGATGAAACAAATAGCTGTGTAATGCAAACAAAAAATGGATTGCTACGGTCCCTAATGTTTGGACTAGACAAAATCGCGACTGTTGAACATTACGTCCTGGCTCGGGCTATTATTAGGCAAATTGTTATTAAACATCCAAAATGTGCAAAGACGTTGGTTTTCTTCAGGGAGTGACAGAATATAAAAAGCGAAAGAAAGCATTTCAGAAAATGGTTTAAACTTGTATTGTATAGGCTTTAGTAGTCACTGGACTGGACTGAACAGCCTCATTGGTCTAGTTTTCGCAATCGTGACTGCTGAGCATAAAGTCCTGGGTTCGACTCCAAGGTCGGCCAAAGTGTTATTGGGTTTTTTCATCAGAAATTCCGCAGTAGCAGCCATGGAGTCCGTCAGTTGATGGCATAACGCTCACCCCTTTTTACATGGGATAAAAACATAACTGGTGAAATATGGGTGTATTATTCACAGATCTGCCTATCCCTTAGGGGATGCAGGCGTGATATTATGTTATGTACATTCCTTCGTTTACAGGATACTGCATGTTCACAGAGTGTCCACGGTCTTCATTTCAAGAGGGTTCCAGTGTAACAGCCCTGTGCATATTAAATGTCCCACGAAAACTGTATCGCTTAAAAAAAATATGGCTTCATTACAAAGGTGTGAAAAATTTTAGTAGGAATTTACTTTTCAAAGTAAGTAATAAGTTGTATCGGGCCTGTGGCCGGTGAGTAATGGGCTAGCTCACCGACCGTCCGCCTTATGACGACAGGCCGTGTCGACGGCGCGTTCTTGTTCCACGCGCGCCTCAAGAGATGTCAGCAAATCGAAAGAGGTCCGAGAGGGCCGATGCCTACCAGGAATGCGGGACTGTTCGAAAGAGATACCGTGGTCCTGGAACACAAAGGCCTAAGAAGGAACATGGATGGGATTTAGTCAGTACAAGTCTGACACTCCCTTCCGCTCCGCCCAGAGCAGGTGGAGTCATTTGATGATTTCCCATCCGTAAAAAAAAAGGAAATACCCTACGAATCATCGTTTCCAACAACAGTTAAAGACAAAATTACCTTCATACAACTTACTCCTTTTTTAAGTAGAGTAAATGATGCCGTGACGTCTGAAAGACGAAAAGGAAGAAGACAACGTGTTCCGAAGACCGTAAGTAGAATGAGACAAGGGCAAGAAGAAGATGATGATGTATTGATTCGACCTGTATCGATTTATTTAATCTTAATCATGACTTTTAAGATATCTACAAAGAAGTCAGTGGCACCAGCAAACGCGTGAAATAAATCTATTTATTTATATAGGATCTCCAACAAAGAATGTACACAGAACATGCGAAATAAATTATGGATGACAAAAGTATCGCGTGGGTACTCCTTCACTTACAGGAGACCACAGCGTGCATAATAGAATTTACATCTAAGCTAACAATCTATCAAAAACTCGAACAACAAAAAGAGTTTAAAACGGAAAATGATCGTTTTACACTTAATTTTACTTACTTTCAGACTTTATTCATATTATGAGTGATACTTAATTGTTCCTGTCGCAATAAAATAAAACAAAATGCCGTAGGAGAGTTGTATCTTGACGTGTCACACGTTCATGCTTCCACAATCGAATCCCGTTTTGTTTGAAGACTTAAGATACATTTGAACAAAGTCCTCATTTACATAATTTATCATCATTCTGTTGCCCTTATTCCAATGAAGGAATTGTTATAGTCGGCGCAGCATGTCTCTTCTTCCAAAATTCTCTATCACTCGTCAGCATATCAGATTCCTCTTTTCTTGCCTTATCATCCTTCACACATTTCATCCATTGTTTTTTTGGTCTTCCTCTGCTCTTGTAACCATCCATATTCATAGTCAAAACTTCTCTCACGACATTTACACACAACATTTCAGGTACCGGCACCACTTTTAGACTTCCTCTTGTGTACTCCTTATTCATCCATTTAAGTCACACCACACATCCTCCTTAGCATTCTCATTACAGCCCCATACAAATGCCTTTCATTCATCCCTTTCGTGGCCCAACATTCTGATCCATACAAGACATATATTGCAAGACATCCTTATGTACATAGTTACATATTTAAAATAAAACTCTCCATTTGCATATGCTGCCAAGAAAACTATACACCACCATTTTTAAATTTACATATTACATTCACGTCAGCATGAAGAATCGTCCACGTTCCTCCAAGACACGTGACACCAAGATAAATGTCCCGTGATGCACTGAATATAACACCAATATAAAAACTATGAGTAATGTACCCTTGGATACTGAGTGATATATTATTTACTGTTAGCTGTCGCCCGCGATCTTTATTCGCGTGAAATTATAATAAAAACATTATTTACCTATTTGAGTTGTTTTTTTTATGGTTCCAGCCCACCACACTGTTCCCCAACCGCTCGCAACTCCTGTAAGCTAGAATCAGTAATGGCGACGACCAGAAATGCGCGAAGACAATGAAGCTCGACCAAGTCCCAGATAAACAATTTAACTGGACCCCGAAACGAAATTAATCAGAAACGAATACCGGATGAGTACGAAAAACAAAATTTCACTTCCCTCCGTATCAGCAGGAGACAGAACGAAACAATTCCAGTGGTAATATTTTAATTGGATTTCTTAACAATTTAATTTTATCTTTTTTCTAAAAGTTATTCCTTATGAAATCAACTTTCTGCCAAAAAGCGCCGTCAAAATAGGTCCAGTTGTTTCGGAAATAAGCCGGCACAAAAAGCCAGACTAACAGACAAAAAAGCAAAAAATAATATTTCTTGTTAAAAGTATTGTATCATAACGGACGGTAACGGTGTCGTATCGTATCGTATCGGATGGTATCGTGTCTTCATAATATTTCGGCAATAAGCTGTTATTTTGAAATTACAAAAAGCCATTACAATTTTATTTGTCTGTGTAGATTATACTCCTAGGACAAACTGTTTGTCCTGTGACGAATGCCCGCCTTAGCTACACCGTGTCACCGTGTGGAGATAACTTTCAATCTCATAAAGCAGGTTTTTTATTGAGGGGCTCGTGGCTAAACAATAACAGTCGCACATTTCAATTCTGTATGGTGTCGGACGTAAAGAATAGCACAATCCCATATCTTCCCGTGGGTGTCGTAAGAGGCGACTAAGGGACTTTCCAGAGAATGGGCAGCAGCGTTCTCTGTGCTTTTGTAACAACCGTACCTACTGTGAACGCCAACCCGCCTGCCAAGCGTGGCGATTATGGCAAAACCACCCTTTTATACACTTGGGGGAGGCCTATGTCCAGCAGTGGACGTCTTTCGGCTGAAATGATGATGATGATGATGATTTCGATTTTCAAGGTTAAGCAACACTCACCGAGGTCCTCCTTGAAACTCCTTCGTTCCTCACACGTGAAACTGATCTCTGGGGTGTCAATTGCAGATCTTTTATAGTCGTTACAGGTAGCGTGAATGTCTGACTTCCAGTCTTTCCAGGGTGTACCGGTTACTGGTTACTGTGTAGCTGAGGTTAAATAGGCGGTCGCTCCATTAAAAATACTGGCATCCGGTTAAATGCACAGGCAGTTCCAAATAATATGTATAATCGTAGGTTGGTAAGTAAATAATAAAAATGTCTGAGCCAAGCTAGGTAGGGACTTTGAATCTTATAAGGCGTGTGTAAACAAAACGAGACCCATCAATCCATACGAAGCTCATGTATTTGTTTCAAGTGAGAGAAAAACGGTAAGGTGACCTCAATCTGTTTCACCTAAAAGAATTTATTTGTAACCAATAAGATTGGGCTGATACGGATGCGTGGGGCGTTCCGTCTCTTTGTTTTTGTCTACCGAACAGGTTGGCCAGTTTATTTATTAAAGCCTGTTGTTGTTTTATTTATGGTAAAGGTTTTAAACAAGAAACACACACTAATGCCAATAAATAAGGCGCTGTTGGATTTTAAAAGCTCGACTTAGTGCTAAAAATTGCAGTGCTGTTTCATTCACGCATTTATTTATTACATTTCGATTATCGTTAGTGAAAACGGTAATTTATGTTATTTTCGTTTACATTCACATCTATGAATCTATATTTTGTGGAAGTCATAAATAATACTCAAGGCCGGGTTATATTAACCATATCAAATTAAATAAAAAAAAATGAATTAAAAAAACTGTTACATGGAATGAAATCTACTTTTTATTCAAATAACTTTATTTGTGGCACCTATCGATATATGGTAGGTGGTGGAGTTATAACATTATTCAAATCATCTTTTACATAAGAACGAATCACGTCAGCAAAATTGAAATCGACGGTAAAGCCAAGTTTCAGAGCTCGACTGTTATCAAAATTGATGGGGAAAGACGCTACCATGCGGGCAATGGTCTCGTTGAACTCGAAGCGAACTAGAGACGCAATTTGATCACCTGCTACGGACCTAAGAGCTGCTAACATATCTCCAACAGACACACGCAATCCTGGCAGGTTTATAGCTCGCCATTTGCCCAGCACACTGGCATCTAACGTCGCTGCATACACGATGTTATGCACTACAGTTGCAGGACTCGCCAACCACAATTCTTGCTCCTTGGCCACTGGACATATTGACACCTTCCCGTTCAGAGGCTCCCGAACTATTCCACTGGCGAATGATGTCACTGCAGCGTTTGAAACCCCTGCACGAACGCTCACGGTGGGCAGTCTGACTATACGACCATCCACATAGCCACGTCGAGAGTAATCATTGACCAGTAACTCGGACATGGCTTTGGCAGTACCGTAGGAGGTCTGAGGCATTACAGCAGTTAAATCATCGACGATTGGCGGCAAATCTCCTCCAAAAACACCAACAGTACTGGCGAAAACGAATTTCGCGTTTGGAGTTTTTCTTCTTACTGCATCCAGAAGTAGCCTTGTTGCATCCAAGTTTGCTTTGAGTCCAAAATCAAATTCGGCTTCAGCTTGACCACTAACGACGGCTGCAAGATGGAAGACGACATCACAATCTGTGTCGATGAGTTCTTCAGCAGCTGATGGCTTCGTCAGGTCGAGAGGGAGAACTTTGACACGGTCATCAGGTCTTGTTGAAGGTGTGATGACATCAGTAAGTATCAATTCCGTTACATTGAGAGGGCAAGGAGGTTGTTTGCTCAGCAAAGCATCAGCCACTCGGGAACCAAGAAACCCAGCAGCTCCAGTAACTACGACCTTCATGATTCGCTCTCACAGGTTTACTGCAGTAAGAATTGGATGCTTATCAAAGTCATATGATTTGATTCTTACAAACAAATATTTGAACTTTGCCATTTAGTAGATAAGAGTGAGTAGTTAAGTAATGTTGGAGATAACATATTAAATAACAAATTATATAATTATTTGGTTAGTTTATGTGCTTTGATATTTATGTAAAGGTTTACCTACATTATTTACTGCTTCGTTGGCTGCTCAGCAAGTAGGTCTCGGTTTCTAGTATTATTCCATGTAATATAATAGCTTAGATGTTTATTGTTTACACAGTATCACAACATGATCCATTTTGCATGATGAGGTCTCAGACCATACAGGTGTGATGTTATGTTATGATGTGCAGATGTTTACAGTACACCCACATTTCGATAGTTAGGGTGCTCCGGGACGGGTGCCTCGGGGATCGGTGTACTTAGTAAGTAGCCCCTCATACTCTAAATTTTCTTATATAAAATCTTAAATGCTTCTGCAATCTCAAATCATAAATGCAAACCTAGTCCCGACAATAACGAACACAAAAAAAAGAATTACACAATTTGGTGCAGTCGTTCGGAAGTTATGCACGTACATACATTTCGGTGATTTTTTTAAATTTATTTAGAAGAAAGAAGATAGAAACGTACTAAATAGGAATTGCCTTTTCAGACAAAGACTATTGCTCTTCGTCGTTATGTTAGAAAAGTTTAGTTAAGTTTGAGGAACGAGTTTTAATTGCCATTACCGTTACAAGGATCAAATTCCGCATCAGAATTCAAATGCTCCTTTTAACAACCTATATTTTTGGTCAGGGTTACTTGTTTTACACGTACCTAATATTTATTATTTTAAAGACTTTATACCATGAAACTGAGCCACTTTTGTTCTACGAGTTCTTGAAATTCACAAAACAAAAATTGTACTTTTCATAGAAACTGACGCGATCAGCTGATCAACATGTATGGTAAAACTAAAAAGAAAGGTATGCATTTCCAAAAGTCATAGAACAAAAGCTGTTCAGTTTCATGGTCCGAGAGACCACACGGGAGGTCTTGCGTTTATTATGTTACACCTTGTATATCTATAAGTGATAATAATTGTGCTTGTGGCATTAAACAGTAGCTTCGGATATTTTAGCATTTAGCGTTCTGGCGCAAAATGGTAAAAACGGAACCCGTATGGAATCATCCTGTCCGTCTGTCTGTCTGTTCGTCTGTATGCCACAGCCATTTTACTCCGAAACTGTTAGCACCACACAGTTGGAGAATAAGGTATCTTCTATGAAATTAAACAAAAATAAAAATTAATTAATTAATTTAAATTATTGTGAAATTAGTGTAGTGAAATTATTAAAGAAAAAAGGTGCAGCCACCTTCCACTACATGTAAAAGGAGGTTAAAAAAAAAACTATGTTTATAACTGTGTCGACAGCTCTTGAAAAATGTTATTATTTGTGTGGTGCCAAGAAGTGTGTTCGATTCGCACTAGGCTTGTTTTTTTTTTTTAATTTAAATTAAAGAAAAAAAACCGGCCAAGTGCGAGTCTTACTCACACACAGGGTTCCATAGCCCCAAACAATATTTTGAACTGTCATTCATTAGTTAGTAGTATTAGTTAGTAAACTTCAAGTCAACCGCAAAACTAAATTGGTTTTTCATAGTATGTTAATCAAAAACAAAGTTACTGCTGCAGTTTGATGAAAAAGTCCCATATCTCAAAAACTAAACATCATATCTTATTGGAACCAATTTTCGTTGATAGTTTTTTTTACGTTCTACAATTCTGAATATTTTCAGAATTTTCCTCCTCTTACTTTAGAAATTAGAGGGGGGGGGACACACATTTTACCACTTTGGAAGTGGCTCTTGCGCAAACTATTCAGTTTAGAAAAAAATGATATTAGAAACCTAAATATCATTTTTGAAGACCTATCCATAGATACCCCACACGTATGGGTATGATGAAAAAAAAAATTTTGGTTTTCAGTTCTATGTATGGGGAACCCCAAAATTTATGGTTTTTTTTCTATTTTTGTGTGAAAATCTTAATGCGGTTCACAGAATACATCTACTTACCAAGTTTCAACAGTATAGTTCTTATAGTTTCGGAAAAAAGTGGCTGTGACATACAGACGGACAGACAGACAGACAGACAGACAGACAGACAGACAGACATGACGAATCTATAAGGGTTCCGTTTTTTGCCATTCGGCTACGGAACCCTAAAAAAGAAACTGGAAATCTACCAAACTGTTTCCTTACCAAAATCCCGCAAGTCTATTCAGACCTGCTGATCTTATTTTCTTTCCGACACAAACTAGTGCAACTGTTCCCCATCTCACCCTCATCAATCATACAGTGGGCACAGTGAGTCAGCGCTTGGCATGTTTACATTAGTTCGTCATTCGTGCTTATTGTGACCTGGGAAGGGTGGAGTGGGGTGAAATGAACTGTGAAAAGGTCCGGGAATGACAGTGTTGGATTGTGGTTCATTAATGGAATGGTTGAGTATTGTTCTTGTGCCGTTACATACATAAAAGTACTAGCTTATCCAACCGCTTTAGAAATTATCTCAATGGATCGGATTACGGGATTAAAACGTATCGTTTGTCCTATTCCTGGGCATATAGGCTTATCTTTTCAGGCTTAACCTTTGGTATGGAACGTGTATCCACGACAAAACGCCGTCACGCATTTTTTTAATTTAGGTTTTGGGTCCACGTTACATACCAAAGGTTAATAGGCTTATCGCATTTGGGACACAGGTAGCCCAAAAGCTGGGTAAGGACGATAGATGATATCTCTATTGTTTAATCCAATGGAATAATTTCCAACATCCACATGGGCAAAGCCACGAACACAACCTTGTATTTTTTCCAATTACCCTCAATATATGTACATTATGATTGTTCAGCTCTATATTGCTGTACCTAATAAAAAAAATAAAAACACCCACACTTTTTAATCATATCGTGTCCATTTCAGCCCCTCTTCCCTCGGAACGTATATTGAAACACATGTCATTGACAGCACAATGACGTACTTTTGCGAGTTTATTGCTTCTGCTTCAATTGCTCGGTGAATTAACTGTGATTGCCTGTTTTTTCCCGGCCGTATTGTTCCTATTAATGACAAAAAGGTCAGAAAAAAATAAGAGCAATCATGACAGTTTTTTTCTATGTCAATTACATCAAGTGCTAGACACTTGATGCAACTGTTGGGAACCAACGGCCTAACAAGCAACTTTGCGAGACTGGGTCTAACACTCATCTTCTAAAAGCCTTCCCAAATCCATTTTTGAACAAAGTCGACCTGCGGTTCCATGACAATTGTTGAAAACACCCACCAAATCAGTACATCCTCCAGCTAGCTATCTTTGTCAAAACCGTAGTTGCATTCTGCTTCAATCAATGCTAAAGATGTCATATGTCACTTTCATCATCATCATCATTTCAGCCCAAAAGACGTCCACTGCTGGACATAGGACTCCCCCAAGTCACATTGACATTTTGGGGGGTTTTGCCATAGGAATCGCCACGCTTGGCAGGCGGGTTGGCGATCGCAGTACGGTTGTTACAAAAAGCACAGAGAACGCTGCTGCCCATTCTCTGGCAAGTCCCTTAGTCGCCTCTTACGACACCCACGGGAAGATATGGGATGGTGCTATTCTTTACGTCCGACACCATACAGAGCCACGTATGTCACTTTAATCAACGTTAAAAGTGTGTATAATTATTACTTTTCCGGTACTTCAAATTTGATACATGAAAAGTAGGCATTTAAATTATGTCAAATTATAAACGAACTTGCCGAATGTAGACGTAGTTAAGTCCGACTTAGTTCAATTCATGACTAAGAATACCAGTGTAAAAGATAGAAAATTGACGTTGTAAGTCAATATCATAAAGAATCATACTTAGCTATATATCTTCTTCTTATATAGTATATCTTCTTCTTCTTTGCTTTCGCCTCTTCCCGTTACGCGGGGTCAGTTTTCTTAATCCTGTGGCGCCATTCACTTGCCAGGAAGCACTAGTATGTTTCTTTAAAAAAATCCTGGGGGCAATTTTGCTAACGCAATAATCGTGCCTGAAGGGCCGAACTTGGTACCGTATTTGTTAATTTCCACTGTTTTGGTAAACTTTTATTTGTAAAGCGTTATGGTTAATTTAATGGACAACAATTAGCAGATTTGCCCTCCCGTAACTGTGTTTGTTATGTTCCTTTTGTCAAGACTATAAAGCCAATTAAAAGAAGAATAATAATTAAGTAATACACACATCAAAAGTGTCTAGGGATCAACATATATTTTTGCAATAACTTTTCTCCTGATTGATATTAATTAAAATTTTCTTTAAGGATTCATCAAATAAAGTGTTTTCGTTTGTCACAGTAACGATAAACCAAGTCACCTTTGCATTAATAAAGAAATTTGCCATTTTCTAATAAAGGGATTTTTGGCATTTGAACCACTAACATTAAAGTTCGAAAAAAAGACTGAAATAACAGTTTTCTTTAAAATTTTATTGGGTAACTTAAACAATTAATAATCCGTGTTTCTACCGCGAACACTAACAACACAAGAACATCGGTTTGGCATACTCAAAATGAGTTCATCCAAATCACGCTGTGGAATGGCCGCCCATGTTCGTTGCAACAACAAAAAAAGGTCTTCTTGCGACTGGATACCCTCCATATTCGGCAGAGCTCTTCTCTGTAGCATATCCCATGCATGCTCAATCGGGTTCAAGTCTGGCGACTGAGCAGGCCAGGGCAGGACATTGATGTTAGCTGCGGCGAGAGTCTGTCTTACAACTCTTGCGGTGTGCGGTCGTGCATTATCATGCATTAACTGAAATAAGGGACCGATTTGCACTTGTAGAGGAACGATGACGTCTGATACAATCGTCTCAGCATAAATTTGAGCGTTGAGGTTGCCTCTGATCCAAATCAACTCAGTTCTTCCGCCGATCCAAATACCCGCCCATACCATGATGGTTCCACCACTATAAGGATGGACTTCCTGGCAGGATTTTAATCGCTGTTGGCGTCCAGGGGTTCTCCAGTGTCGTATACGTCTTGTATCCGGTCTCATACCAAAACGAGACTCATCAGAAAAGCACACGAAACGCCATTGTTCTTCTGCCCAATTTCTGTGTTCAAGAGCCCATTGATATCGAATCCTACGATTGTGCATTGCTATAGGTGGTACCCGTAGCGGTCTTCGGGAATGAAGGTTCACTTCATGCAAGCGGTTTCTGACTGTTTGGTCGCTAATTAAGTTCCCTGAAGAGTGATGAAGCCTCACGGCTAACATCATGGCGGTTATTGTTGGAGCTCTTCGAGTTAAGATTTGAATGTATCGGTCTTGTCTCCGTGTGGTGCAGCGATACCGTCCTCCATGGCGCTCAGCCACGGTACCAGTGCTTCGGTAACGTGTCCAAAGTCGACTGATAACACTCTGACTTGTATTCAGAGCTAAAGCCACAGTACGTTGCCGGGAACCAGCTTCTATCATTCCCACGGCTCTGAGCATTTCTTCCCTGCTTAAATGACGTCGCCGCTCCATAATAACGTTGGTTTTAATCAGTAGTAGGGAAACAGTAGCACTAATAATGTCTTCAATGCGTTGTATGTTTTTATAGGGAAAATATTGACAGCTTATTTTCATCTTTTACTCGAATTTGATTCACAGTTCCTGATTCAAATTATGAAATGCACCAAAAAGGATCCATATAAATTTATAAAATCATAAATTTATTACAAAGCCACATCTCAATCTCAAGAAATCCGCATAAAAATGCTTGATCCCTAGACACTTTTGATGTGTGTAATATTACTAAAAAGAACCGTTTAATAGTACAGACATAGTATGTGCTAACCCCTCTACAGTCCGGCCGAGTACTCCAGGGGGGTTACTACTTAATGACCGTAGTAACCATGTAGTTTACACATTCACAACACTACCAAAATATATAAATCAGCGTTAAAAAGTAATCTCTTAAAAAGAGTACCTCATGTAATACATGTTTTACGTTAAGTAATTGGGGTGAACACCTGTACTTGATGGGGCAGATTTGTCGTGTTACTTATTCATGATTTTCAGCTGTTGTTGTTTTGTAAAAATACTGCTGAGTAAGGTACTCGGTTTTTTGGGAGCAACAACAAGAATATAATTCCGGTTGGGTTTAGATTACATTATTTTTCTTTCCTTCTCGGAAAGCACGTTATGCCGTTGTTCCCGGCAAAAGTCTGACATCCAGTCTCACCAAGGAGTATCGTATTACCCAGTTATTGGGTTGTGGAGGTCAGATAAGCAGTCGCTTCATGTAAAATGCTGGTACTCAGCTGCATCCGGTAAGACTGGAAGCCGACCCCAAGATAGTTTGGGAAAAGGCTAGACAGATGATGATGGGTCTATTTTCTGAACGCGAACATAATTAGTATCTATATTTTTTTAAGATAACATCACGGCTGTAATCCCCGTAGGATGAGGCAGGGATGTACATAATAGTACACTCACAATTGCCCAGTTATGTTTAAGTCCCATGTAATAGGGGGCAGGCCTATTGCAGTAGCTTTTTTATGTTTGCTACTTCAGTTCTCCGTTATTTATGAACCGATTTGAATGTGAAAGGATATACTTTCCGATTGGTGGTTGGATTGGTAGCAATTTCACCAAAATCGGTTCAGTAGGAATCGGTTTAGAAAAGCATGGTGAGGAAACCAAACTAGTATGCTGTGGAGATATTTATCAACTGTATGTAAAGCAGAGGAGCTCGTGGCTAAATAATAACAGCCGCAAGGGTCGATCTTTAAGGTTAAAGGCCGTGTTTGCCGAGGTTGGTCTGTGGATGGGCGACCATTATTACATACCGAGTTTCCTCCGTCACGTTAAGCCGTTGGTCCCGGCTGTCATTTGGTAGATCTTTGACAGTCGTTACGAGTAGTCAGAAGCCAAAAGTCTGACATCCAGTCTTACCAAGGGGTATCGTATTACCCAGTTATTGGGTTGTGGAGGTCAGATAAGCAGTCGCTTCATGTAAAATGCTGGTACTCAGCTGCATCCGGTAAGACTGGAAGCCGACCCCAAGATAGTTTGGGAAAAGGCTAGACAGATGATGATGGGTCTATTTTCTGAACGCGAACATAATTAGTATCTATATTTTTTTAAGATAACATCACGGCTGTAATCCCCGTAGGATGAGGCAGGGATGTACATAATAGTACACTCACAATTGCCCAGTTATGTTTAAGTCCCATGTAATAGGGGGCAGGCCTATTGCAGTAGCTTTTTTATGTTTGCTACTTCAGTTCTCCGTTATTTATGAACCGATTTGAATGTGAAAGGATATACTTTCCGATTGGTGGTTGGATTGGTAGCAATTTCACCAAAATCGGTTCAGTAGGAATCGGTTTAGAAAAGCATGGTGAGGAAAGGCAGGCAGTCGCTTCATGTAAAATGCTGGTACTCAGCTGCATCCGGTTAGACTGGAAGCCGACCCTACATACTTTGGGAAAAGGCTAGGCAGATGATGTTTGTAAAGCAGAGACCTTTGGGCGGCATAAAACGCGGCACTAACCACACCGAAAGAAGAAGAAGATAGATTTAACTGATTGGTGGTACTACATTTCAAAGTCATTAGTCAATACAACGACGTCACTACTTTCTCTGTCTTAGATATTACACTTACTTCTTTAGCCACAAACTAAAACTAAGTAAAGGGTGCCCTTTTCTTTGCTCTCACTTACTTTGAGCGAAGTTCTGTAACAAAACCCCTTTATAAACAAAAAGTTTGTGTTCAAACAAAAGTTCGCGCAGTGTAACTCGACAAAATACAGTGTTTAATACCACTGAGTATACAAGCGGTTCGATGATCGCTGCTAGAGATGACAATGCCAACATTTGCTGCTTACAAACTGTAGCTTAATTGTTTCAAACAAGGTTATTTTTAACCTAGACATATCCTGAAAATTATGGTTTTAACCATAGTTAGTTGTTAGTTGGTATTCTCACCAAACAAATTTAGGTGGAATAATACATTCTCTCGAGGCGTATACGTTGAAAAGCGGGGTGAGACAGGGAGGTTTGACGTCGCATAAGCTTTTCAACCTATACGTAAATGACCTCACCGTCGAGCTCAGTAGCAAGCGTGTCGGTTGTTCGATAGATGGCGTTTACGTCAACAACATTAGCTACGCGGACGACATGGTTCTGCTGAGCCCGACGGTGAGAAGTCTTGGAGAGTTGTTGAGGGTGTGTGAGGCCCATGAGATTAATGCTGTATTGCTTAAAATCACTTCGTAATTAAGCCATTTTTCCTCGTAAAAGTAAAGGATAAAAATGGTTACTGTGCCTTATCCCTAAGAGATAGACATATACCCATCGCGGATTTTTTTGTAGACCATTTTAAGGTTTACAATCCTATAGTACATTATTTTGATCTATCTCGTAGGGTTCAGCCAGCGTTTGCAATGTAAGCGCCATAAAATGTGTTTATTTAAGACATTAGCCTCTAAAATTATCAGTGTTTCTCTACTATATTATGCATGTATTACAATATACTATTAATATATATACAAGTATATATATGTAACGTATGGGGCAGCTGATATTTTCTTCGCTATTACGATGTTTGTCTGATGGAGAAACATGTTCAGTTTGATGGTCTGTAAACTACCCTTAAGTATGTTTATACCCTTTCCGTTACACCCTGTACATAATATATTTATATAAATAGTTAGATTGTGAGCTCCCGGTGATGATCGCGGAGTGAATCTGAATCTGTGCAAAGCTTCCACCGGCCAACTCCATCCTGTGACTCTATGTTTAGTACAATGTCACTATAATGTTTGGAAACATGGAAACTGAAGTGAACAAAAGTTTTAACGACTGCGGGAAACTGGCGCAGTCATTATGAGGCTCGATTAAAACTACGTTTGTTTACTGTTTTTATTACATCGGAAGTAACATTAACGACCTGAGTACTTAGGATTTTAGGCTGAGCTTACAACTTCTGAACTTTTAAAATGTTAGTGTATTGTGAAACAGTTTATAGGAGAGTATTGAACCCCTGCAATTTTAGTTTTGTCTTTTAAAATGATATAGTCCCTGTTTCATCATCTCGCCTAGCCTTTTCTCAAACTATCTTGGGGTCGGCTTCCAGTCTAACCGGTTGCAGCTGAGTACCAGTATTTTACATGAACCGACTAGGCAGTCGGTTCATGTAAAATATATATACTTCCTGTGAACTCACTATCTTGAAAAATTGCGAAAACCGTAAATTTTTTTGTTACATCTTTATAGTAAAAATATTTTTAATAATTTTTGTACGGAACCCTCGGTGCGCGAGTCCGACTCGCACTTTGCCGGTTTTTTCTACTAGCGATGATGATGTGGGGTCGCTTCTAAGGTAGAGAACCTTTACAGTACCTACATGCAAAAAGTTAAATCACCTCCACCGTACAAACCCTTGAATATCGTTAAGGGACGCCCAGACAGCAAGAACACGTAACTTGAGAGCAAAGTTTACTACGTGCTAATTGAAAAGCGGCGTCATTTACGCCACAAAAGTTCCTTACTCTCCTGAGATTTTGTGCCACACTTTAGGACATTTTCTGGGACACTTAAGGGCCATTTTCCATTGTAAATAAGCAACGTGTAACCCACACAGCTTCACTTAACATTGGTTTTTAGGTATTAAGGTGCGATGACCCTTGTCATATTCATAATAGATCGTTTATTGATGAATTGGAACGTCAATAAGAGAAAGAAATTGTCAATTAGAAATAAAAATGATTAGTGCATTTGGCAGACCTCTTGGCGATCAGTATTACCCATGTTGCATGAATGCGTTGCTAACTGACGATCTTTCGTTCTCGTAATAAGTACTAATAGTGCTGACAAAAAAGGCGCATTCATTGGACTATCTTAGAATTTCCGAAGAGCTCTGGCGGTTTAGTGATCATCAACATCTGCGTAGCCTTTTCCCAATTATGTTGCGGTCGACTTCCAGTCTTACCAGATGCAGCTGAATACCAGTATTATAAATGGAGCGACTCCCTAGCTGACCTCCACTACCCAGTTAGTACTAGGTAATACGATACCCCGTGGTAAGACTGGTTGTCTGACTTTCGGGTCACTGACTACTCGTAACCACTGTCAAAGATCTACAAATGACAGCCGGGACCAACGGCTTAACGTGCTTTCCGAGGCAGGGAGGAAACTCGGTATGTCCATCCAGGGAGGAAACTCGGTATGTCCATCCACGGATCAACCTAGGCAAGCACGGCTTGACCTGAAGATCGACCCGAGTGGCCGTTATTATATAGCCACGAGTCCTCGGTGGAGAGCAGCGGTGGCCCAGTGGTGGCAGCTCCGACTAAATGGCAGCTGCAAATAAATGAATATGAATATGACTTACGAGCAGTAAGCCGTGGGTTCAAACCCAGGCAGGCGCATTACTTTGTATAATTTATTTCATCACGGCTGCCCTCAAAAACGGTGAAGGAAAACATCGTGAGGAAACCAGCATGTCTTAGAGATTATTTTCAGATTTATTTATTTGCCAACAATGTAGGTACAAGTTTAAGATGATACAATAGCTGAAGGTTTTCGCTACATTCTACTTTACGATGATGATGATGAGTCCTCGGTGAATTAGTGATAGTAGTGGTGGATTAGTGATCATTTTGACTATAATCCGGTTTTATACACCCGGCTTAAAATGCCCACATAAAAATGTTAAGACCATTCCTTTGCCAAAAGCTCTAGTTTTATTAGGCTAATCGTGATCCTGTTGACTTAGATAACCACGTATAATCAGAACATTAAAATCACTTGACCGGGACATTATGACGTAATCAAATGGAGTATAACACAGAAGCAGACGCTTGTAAAGCCGGTGCTTAAACCATAGAGAATACGAAACAGAAGTTCGAGTCGAATATTTTATGAATATTTGTGCATAAAAATAGATCATAACATTAATTGAAGCTCACTTAGCAAACATTATTAAAGAAACTTTTATTCCACGAAAATAATAACAAAGAGTGCTAGAACGAAAAGATTTCCGTTTTTCAAACATAATAAGTGTTGTTTTGCAACCTCGTCAAATTTACGGAGGTAACTATGCTAATGGTTGTCGACCCGAATCAAAAATAAAATGGGTAGGTAATGTGTTTTAAAAGCGACCTGCCTGTTCCTTGCCTTATATTCTCGCTTTGACACATACAAACAATGTCAAACGTTTATTCGATAAGTTCTAATTCCCTGAACAACGTTAAGGGGGTTATTCTGAAATACTGACAAATTAAAACAACAAAAAAGAAAACAGCGTTTAGTAATAATTAACTAGGTACCGTAAATTTATGACCATTGTGTAGGGTATCTCAACGAGATTCAACAGCAGGAGGAACTCGCAGTAATCATTAGGTGGTCTATTCATTTGGTCTATTATTCATGTCGGAGTTAAGAATTTTTTAATACAGTTGCTCAAAAAGTGGCGTATTGCAGGGACGTATAGCGTTCGGGATGTGGGCTATTACACACTCGAGCTTTTTCTTTACCTTATCCGAACTCGTGCGTTCTCTTTCCCAACTGTCAAAATAATGTCTATTAAAAAGAAAAAAACCAACCACGGAGTTTTTACAAAAAAATAATCATAGAACTTTTTATGATTCATGCAAATATTTCTAAAAAGAAGCTACTAATTTGTTTCAATATCAGATTTAATGATTTGATTCAATGAGTTAGGTTGGGTTTCATTTAATTTTCATTTCATATCAATAAAAAAAATCTTCTGAAGACTTGGCTGAATGGGCATAGTTCCCTTTGCCTACACAGAATCTGTGAAGAAAACAAAAAAAATCTCTGCTTATATTCTTTTACGGTTGGCGCCATTTTCCAAAAATGTTCTTTATTAAATTGCTTCATTTTTTCGCAACTGTATTAAAAATAGTTGTTCAGTACACGTGCGGAACCGTCATTGCAAATTGTTCCGACTGTCAAACCTCACCTTCGGCTGCGCCTCGGCTCGGGTAGACATTTGTCGGAACTCTTTGCAATGACAGGCTTTCCTCACTCGTAATGAAATATACTATTCTGTCTGCTAGCGAGGGTTATGATCGTTGCAGCCTATTCGAATCATTACCGTAGGCTGGCGAAAAATGTGTGGACGCATTGCTCCTCACCCACATATAGAGGGAAAGGAATAGGCTGATTGTGAGTGATCCTTCTGTGAAACAATTTACTACATAAAACTATTGCAGGCAATATATCGGTACATTAGCTGCGTATTCTCCGTCGAACTTAACTGCCGCATTTATTGGATTTCCATTAATTAGCTAATCGATTTGCATAGCCGCAGGGTTAGCGGGATTTAATTAATTAAAGTTTTTTGTTATTGTGCGACATTAATATTGATTTGTTTTGGCTTCGGAGTTATGCTTCATGGAATGTACTAGCTTATGCCCGAGCATTTACACGTGTGGAGTTGATAATTGTCCCCACGATCATACAACAGGGACAATATGTATCCTGTGTTATTTTAATATTTTTTCTTTAATATTCTTTGTAAAAAGTTCGGCATGCTCTCGGCTGAATGCTGACTTTTTTAAAAGTGTTTAGTTCTTTATTAGTGTTTATTCTGATTGTTCTTTATTTATTCATATAAATCGTGCTTGTTAGTGATCCTAAGTTTTCTACTACTTTCTCTATTTCTATTCGTGAGAACCTGTAATTGGCTCTATGTATCATATACAATTGTTATCCATCTGTTACAGCTGTTGGTTCTCCTATGATTAAATAAATAAATTTTATTTAGCCCGACCCCGCTTCGCACGGTAATTTAACAAAAAAAAAATGATCACAATCACATAACACAATCATTTCTTGACATTGATTCCCCTCCTGTACGGCCCGTACCCCAGTGACGCCTACATCGCTTATGGTGCTGCCTAGCTAGCTGAACAGGGTGAGTGGCGACCACGCAACTTTTTTTTAATACTTATATTTTTAAAATCGTGATATTTTTCGAAAGGAATGTCCAAATTGAATAATTCAAAAAGTTATGTAAAGGTATTGAGGCAGTCTTAAATATGAAGTAATTATTTTGATAAGAATTAACACCAAGATAGAAATAAAGAGTCATTTCTTGTGGCGGCACTTCAATTAAATTTTTAAACTAAAAGAACAGTTATTGCGGCATAACTATAATAGTTAGACATATGCTGTCGCGACACTTTTTGTTAATAATGATGTGACCCGGAATACGGTTTTTTTATGCAAAAATGTTTTTTTCCCATTGTGGAATACATCACCTCCTCCTTTTTTAGAATTCTGTTAACAACGAGGTTGAGATTGACTTTATGTCGAAGGATGATCAGGGGATTGATCACAAGAAATTTTGGCGCAGCTTAGAATTGACTGACCAACCTGTCGTGTCTAGTGTCGTAAGTGCGAATACCCAGATAGTTCTGGGTTCGACTACGGGTCCAGTGATAGGAAATTAGTCTATCGTCCCGAGGTCTAGATTTGAAGCAGTTTTATGTTTAACCCAAAGGGTCCAACTGGACCCTATTAGTGAGACTTCGCTGTCCGTCCGTCTGTCACCAGGCTGTATCTCATGAACCGTGATATTTAGCCAGTTGAAATTTCTACCGATTATGTAATTCTGTTGCCGCTATAACAACAGATACTAAAAACAGAATAAATAAATATTTAAGGGGTCCCATACAAAAAGTGATTTTTTGCTCGTTTTTATAAATGATGGTATGGAACCCTTCGTGCGCGAGTCCGACCCGCACTTGGCCCGATTTTATTTGTTACTACGGTTCGAAATTATTTTAGTACCTAGGTACTTTTATCATTGACACGCTAAGAAAACAATCGACAGCAATTGACTCCCCTTATAACATGGAACTTCAAAACTTGCCTGATGTGCCTATACAAAACTGAAAAAAAAATTATTTACAAATTAAACAAGTAAGAAGAAATGACAAGACTGACACGTAAACAATATTCCTGCGTAATTAATGCTTAGATAATGAATCTACACAGGCGTCCACATTTATCTGAGCCCTATTTAGTACCAATATAGAGCCCCATTCATGTAAATGCGAGTCTATAATGGGCCCATTGAAGGCAGAGCGTGTTTAGCGCTCGTTTTGACGGCCCATAGAATTCTATTTGCAACGCATACAATGTAGTGTTCATTGTACAAATAACAACATTATTTTGAACGATTTGTCTGCAGTTTTGATTGCGTTGTTGGTTTAATAACCATCTCTATTTTTAGAAATCAATTATGGCAATAACATAGGTTATGGATTTATTAGCTTCGTTCGTCCTGAAGTTTTGTCCCACTTTCGAAAAAAATATTCGTCTGATCCATATCACTATTGAAGTTGAGCTTTGTCCCAAATGACAAGTACTTCCTTTTGTGTACTTTTTACAGTCAACAAAAATAGTAAACGCATAATGATCACATAAAGTTCATTGGAATAAAAAAAAAAACTATACTAAATAACTCCTAACGGTGTAGTACAGTCGGCATCAAAAGTCGTACTACTACTGACCGTACCAATGTTGTTGGATAATTTCGATCCTTTTGAGTGTACAAATTCACCTAGAGTCGAAGGAAAATATCAATGTTTTGTATTAAGGCGTACTCGACGTAGCCGTAAACCGTAAAGGTAAACTTTAGGACGACTGAAGAATAAATCAAAATTGATGAGATTTTAAAAGTGACAGTAGGGATTTTCATCGGTTGACTGTTGGCCTGTGAAAATCTTGACCATAGGTGACTTATAGTTTAGAGGTATGATGAAAAGTAAAATCATCATCATCATTACAGCCCAAAAAACCACTGCTGGACATAAGCCTCCCCCAAGTGTCACCACATTGACATTTTGGGGGGTTTTGCCATAATCGCCACGCTTGGCAGGCGGGTTGGCAATCGCAGTACAGTTGTTACAAAAGCACAGAGAACGCTGCTGCCCATTCTCTGGCAAATCCCTTAGTCGCCTCTTACGACACCCACGGGAAGATATGGGATGGTGCTCTTCTTTACGGCCGACACCATACAGAGCAAAAGTAAAATATTACCCAATAATCATTCATCATTCTTAACACGAATGATGTAACCAAGATTTTTGTAACATTATTTTGTTTTAAAGGAGTGTCCATGGAGTTTCTTGCCCATTCTTCTCCATAGAGATCTACGCTTTGGAATGGGCAACCACAGTACTTTCTCAAGTTATTATGCCTTGTGACTGCACTATAATAGCTTCGCGTTTTTTTTTGTTTTTGGACTTTCAAAAGTGCCTTGTATGGTCTAATTGAAGTAAATGCTTTGAGTTTGAGTTTAATAACTGAGTTGTAGACGTCAGATAGGCAATCGCTCCATGTAAAATTTGTTTTCAGCTGCATTCGGTTACAGTTGAAGCGGATCCCAACATAGTTGGGAAAAAGCTAAGTAGATGTCGGGTCGGAAAAAAATGCTTCAAACTAATGGCGTCAGCCAATGTTATATTTTGTATAGGAAACCTGTTTTTTCCGACATTCCGTGGGATATGTTTTCCATTTTGATGGCCTGAATAACCACCTCAGAGATGCACTATCAATAATACTTGTAACGGGATATTTACCATATTTATTATTTGTCTTTGTTTATTGTTTATTTTGTTTTTTACTTCAGTATATCCGTCATCATGGTGTTTTCAACAGCGCCGATATATCGGGAACTCAAAACAAATTATAAACATTGTAAATATCCCTTTCTGTATGGTGTCGGACGTAAAGAATAGCACCATCCTATATCTCCCCGTGGGTGTCGTAAGAGGCGACTAAGGGAATGGGCAGCAGCGTTCTCTGTGAATTTGCAACAACTGTATTGCGATCGCCAACCCGCCTGCCAAGCGTGGCGATTATGGCAAAACCCCCCTTATGTCAATGTGGCGTTGGGGGTGGCCTATGTCCAGCAGTGGACGTGTTACGGCTGAAATGATGAAAATGATGAAATATCCCGTTACAAGTGTTATTGATAGTGTTAGTGACCATGTCAGTATAAAAACTTATATCTCAGAAATATTGCGATTATACTGATACACTTTGTATATGACACTTCACTTCGATCCCATCTTCGAGAAACTTCCACGTTCACGGAAGTTGTGAACGTCTAGGTAGTTTACTAGGGGAAACCAAGCCTTCGAGAAAGTTCTACAACCTTCTTGAACCTTTTAGATAGCTCTGTAGTGAACCCAATCCATTCCTCTTTAACTTTCTTGAACTTTCTAGACATTTCCATCGTGGGACATTCTAGGATTGTTCTCGAATCTTCTAGACATACTGGATCATTCTAGACTCGAACGATATCCTAGAATGTACTTGTAAAGCAGACGACGTATTACAAAAAAAAATCATTTATTTTCTAAAACAACAACCACAAGAAGACTGAAACAAACCCTTCCAAAATTACACAAAGTTTCGGTATTACCCTCCGTCCTTCTTTTGGGACAAAATGTCACTTGTCTAGAACAACAAGCGAGACTCATTCGAGCCAGAAAGACATAAGTTTATGCGACACTTTGGACAAAACACACATACATTTTCTCTAATGTTGTTCCTAAATAAGGACACTTGACATTTAGTATTCTGGAATGATACGTCTTACAAAGCTTTTTGCAGAATTGGTTCAATTAATATCGGGCTTCACAGAGTGAGCGTAGTCAGGACAGGCCCGTGTTATCATTTTGGTACAGCTTGTGTTGGATACAAGTTAATTCTGTATATAAATGGTTGAAAACCCTAGACTATCAGGCAACTGAAAGTAAGTAAAATCATCACTCATAGGATATTAATTTATGAATTTTTATTAGTTTGTATACCTGTGTAAGTCCTGGTGCCCCGCAGGTATTATGTGCCTAATTCGACAGGAGTATGTGAGTATCTAATCTCGTTTTTTTAAAACATTGCTCCCACTAGTAATT
Organism: Cerastis rubricosa; assembly: GCA_949152445.1. Lineage (NCBI taxonomy): Eukaryota > Metazoa > Arthropoda > Insecta > Lepidoptera > Noctuidae > Cerastis > Cerastis rubricosa. The sequence continues at coordinate 4,890,841 of OX424542.1, read as the reverse complement.
TCTCCTATAACGTGGGTGCGTTACAATCATTGACACTCACATATACAAACAGTCAGACCCGGTACAACTATCTGTAGGCCATATAAATGTTTGAAACGTGCGGGGATCGAACCCGCGACACGCAGCGCAGCAGTTGATCGCTCAACCACTGCGCCAACCGTGCCGTCTATCACGGTGTCGGTGCAGCAGCAATGCAGTCTTCAGACTTGGGACGCATTTGAGGCACGTTGAAGTGTCGACATTGTTTAAGTTTTATGTTATACTTTATTTTTTTTATTAGATATTACCTTATATTTGTGCATATCTTTCCTTCATGTTTATATTTTTTGCTGTTGTTGATAGATGTACATATTTTTATTATCTTTTTAGGTCTATACAAGCAGTGGTTTTGCACCCTCGTCAAAATTCAGGAGGTTGTCACAAAAGACAGAAATATAATCAATTAAAATTACGGTACCTAGTTAATTATTAATAAACGGTGCTTTTTTTGCTTATTTATGTGTTTCAGTATTTCAGAATAACCCCCCTGACATGGTTTAAATAATAAGAAATTATCCAGAGGTTGTAGGGCGAGAATTAGACGGCCCGTGTTTAAAACTAGGGTGGTTGACACTTACCGATTTCCGTCAATAAGAAAAAAATAAATTACCTACCCATTTTATTATTGACCTCCTTGAATTTGACGAGGATGCAAAACAACTCCTTGTATAGACCTAAAAAGATAATAAAAATATGTACATGTATCAAAAGCAGAAAGGGTGTCACAAAGTTCGTCCACATCGCTGTCAATGGAGAAAGTTAAGCTTAGAAGGCTGGCAGCATTACCACGTTGGATGGCACGAGGTGATTCTAATTTAGTTTGTACGTTAAGTGGTTTAGGATTTATGACAGTCAAGGTAGATTAAGGGTTTACCACACCTATCGACCGTCGATCGATAATGAAAAAAAATAATAGTAGGATGAAACCCATTGGAAAAGGAGGGAAATATTATAAAAATGAAAGGAAAAATAATTTACGGGCGATCTGAGGTCGGGAAGGGGATGGGGTGAGTTTTTAAGGGTAAAAAACGGTTTTTCTCGATTTCCGGCAAAACTAAAAGTCCTATCGATAAAAGTCAAATGGCAAAGTTGTAGGTAATAAAAAGATCTAAAACCTTTGTATTTACACTTTTTTCACATAACCTCAAAATTTATGTGAAAAATCCAAAAAAACAAGTTTTTGGTTTTTTATTTTTATCTTTTACAAACATTTTTGTTTTTAACGAAATTTGATGAAAACTTACCTTTTTATGTCCCAAATACGCTGTAATTTATTTGATTAAAAATATTTATTTTTTCACTTTATTTTGAATTAATATCGAAAAAACACCCTAATTTTCAATCGAAAATTCACCCGTCAAAATATCAGCTTTTTTCAAAAAGTTGGTATGGTTTCTGTTCGTTGAAATCTCTACTTTCCGATGGTGAAAAAAAAAATATATATTACTATAGTAAATCTTCTCAGAAAATGCAAAAAATCTAAAACAAACTCGAATTCGAAAGCTTTTTTTTAATTATTATAAATAATTTTTAAAATTTACACTTTAATTACTCGAAAAACGTTAGATTACATGTGACATTGATAACAAAAAAATATTTAAAATACATATCGTCAATATATTTTTAATAACAAACTTTTGGCCGATTTCCATATATATTTTATACATTTTTTTTTTGTCTTTTCAGATTATCAGTATGGATGAATCTGTTTGTATCATCTGCAATAAGGCAGATGATAAGCAAGTGTATGTATATATATACAATAAAAAAAGCAGCTTTGAATCGTTTAGTGGTATCCAGCAAGAAAAGAATCGACAATAAATACAAAAAATTTGAGACTTTGACATCAGCTTTTATTCATCGAAGTTGCCAAAGTCAATATAATGATGAGACCGCAATAGCTACATTTTGTAGTTCAAGACAAAAAAAAAGCAAAGGAAGGAAAAGAAGTAATTAAAGATGCTCTTGGATTTAATTTTGAATGTCATTGCTTTATCTGCGGTGGATTTTTCGGTAATATCTCAAAAGAAAAAATTTCATGTGTTCAAAACAACGATACAAGAGATAATATATTACAGTATATTAAAAAACCGGCCAAGTTCGAGTCTTACTCGCACACAGGGTTCCATAGCTCCAAACAATATAATAACAATATTTTGAACTGTCATTCATTAGTTAGTAGTATTAGTTAGTAAACTTCCACACAACCGCAAAACTAAATTTGTTTTTCATAGTATGTTTATGAAAAACAAAGTTACTGCTGCAGTTTCATGAAAAAGTCCCATATCTCAAAAACTAAACATCATATCTTATTGAAACCAATTTTCGTTGATAGTTTTTTTTACGTTCTACAATCCTAAATATTTTCAGAATTTTCCTCCTCTTACTTTAGAAATTAGAGGGGGGGGGACACACATTTTACCACTTTGGAAGTGGCTCTAGCGCAAACTATTCAGTTTAGAAAAAAATGATATTAGAAACATCAATATCATTTTTGAAGACCTATCCATAGATACCCCACACGTATGGGTTTGATGAAAATATTTTTTTTCGTTTTCAGTTCTAAGTATGGGGACCCCCTTAATTTATTGTTTTTTTTCTATTTTTGTGTAAAAATCCTAATGCGGTTTACAGAATACATCTACTTACCAAGTTTCAACAGTATAGTTCTTATAGTTTCGGAAATAAGTGGCTGTGACATACAGACGGACAGACAGACAGACAGACAGACAGACAGACAGACAGACAGACAGACATGACGAATCTATAAGGGTTCCGTTTTTTGCCATTCGGCTACGGAACCCTAAAAACAGAACACATTAAATGATTTCGATAAAAAGATTTCAGCTCGTTTGCAAAATGTGCCTGATTTAGTCGCAGTAAAAGCGCATTATCACACTGCTTGTATCATCATCATCATTTCAGCCCAAAAGACGTCCACTGCTGGACATAGGCCTCCCCCAAGTGTCGTCACATTGACATAACATGGGGGGGTTTTGCCATAATCGCCACGCTTGGCAGGCGGGTTGGCGATCGCAGTACGGTTGTTACAAAAGCACAGAGAACGCTGCTGCCCATTCTCTGGCAAGTCCCTTAGTCGCCTCTTACGACACCCACGGGAAGATATGGGATGGTGTTATTCTTTACGTCCGACACCATACAGAACTACTACTGCTTGTATGGCTAATTTTTATAACAAAAGAACAGAAAGAAAAAGGGGTCGCTCAGCATGTGAAAACACTAAGAATTTTATTAATTATCTTATTAATTATATCGTTGACAACGAAACAGAATGTAAATTTACTGTAAATGAAATAAAAGAGGGATTTTTCAGGAGATCTTCCAGACTACACAAATATTAAAAATAAATTGAAAGAGCATTTTCAAAACGATATCGAGTGTCATTTAATTAAAAGGGACATGATTATTTTATACAAAAATGGTACTGCAAGTAAGAAACTCTCACATTTAATAGTACGATTTAAATTTATATTTATATATAATGAGATTTTCTATGACATAAATGTAATTAGCATTAAATAAATCAACTTTGTAATTGAAACAAATTGCAGCAATCACATTTTTTAGATGAAATTATTTATAATAATTAAAAAAAAAGCTTTCGAATTCGAGCTTTTTTTGATTTTTTGCATTTTCTGAGAAGATTTACTATGGTAACATATTTTTTTTTTCACCATCGGAAAGTAGAGATTTCAACGAACAGAAACCATACCAACTTTTTGAAAAAAGCTGATATTTTGACGGGTGAATTTTCGATTGAAAATTAGGGTGTTTTTTCGATATTAATTCAAAATAAGGTGAAAAAATAAATATTTTTAATCAAATAAATTACAAAAGTTTTAGATCTTTTTATTACCTACAACTTTGCCATTTGACTTTTTTCGATAGGACTTTTAGTTTTGCCGGAAATCGAGAAAAACCGTTTTTTACCCTTAAAAACTCACCCCCATCCCCTTCCCGACCTCAGATCGTCCGTAAATTATTTTTCCTTTCATTTTTATAATATTTCCCTCCTTTTCCAATGGTTTTCATCCTACTATTATTTTTTTTGGTTTTAAAAATTATCGACCCTGGTCTATAATCCATTCTACCATAGATCGATGGCATCGATCGACGATCGATAGATTGGTGTAGTAACACCCTTAAATGTATAGTTTTAGATGGAAATCTATCAGCAATCAAATAAATTATGCTGAGCGTGGGTACGATTCTCTGGTCGGGCGAAGGGTAATTTTGGTTTACTATAAATTTATTTCTCAGCAGCAACCAGGCGTTGAAGGTGTGATCACTGTGTCTTGGAAAGCACGTTAAGCCTTTGGTCCTGTCCCGTATCTCTCTCGGCTGGTGTTGGATCAACTTTCACCTGACGATTAGAGTTATTACCTCATGACATTGTATTATTACCTCATGATTGCTTTCTGCACAGCGTCATCATTTTTGGTGGCTGGGATTTAGACCGGCTCCCAGCCAAACCGGTTACCGGAGTAGCTACGGACCTCCCAACCCTCCCTCCAGTTATAGGAATATGACGAACAGTATATAAAGTTCTTAATTTCCCATAGAAAAGGGAGGATTCTCTGACCAGATAGGTGTTGTGTCTGGTATTCAGCTTCCCGACTTTGGTCGGCAGTGGAAGAGAGAATGCACCTGTGTTTATTTAGAGACTTGTGCATTATTGTATATCATACGATGGCCATTGGCCGCCATGACCGAAATCGATCAGGGACATCGAAAACATACTCTTTCTATATCCTGTGCCTTCCAATTTCTCACGTATTTGATTGGATCAAACGTATTGAAACGAGATTGGAACACGCAATCCACATTTTTCTTTTTGACATATTCAACAAAGAGACTTATTCTTGTAATGTGTTGATATCATGTTGATAGCAGAGTACTGCATTTAAAGTTTTGTGCATTTTCATGGTAGAGAAATAAAAGTTAAAATAATTTCATCATAATTATAACAGCTGTACATTATAGATGCGAAAGTAAGTCTGTCTGCCTGTTAACCTGTCACGCCTTAACGGCTCAGCGGATTTTTATGAAATGAATCACACAGAAAGACTGTGACCTGAGAATACTTTAAAGTTCCAGAGAATAGTTTACGACCTCTACACATGCGAAACCGCATTAAAAAGCTAACCTAATATGTTCAAAGGATGAACATATTATACCCGTTTATAATTACCCTATAATTTATTTTATTTTTATTATTTTATTAATATATAATTTATTTACCCTATTACACCCGTTCCCATACAGCTACACCAGCTTGCACCAAATTGTCTAAAACTCTGCTCAAATTTTCGTTCGTTCTCAACTAGCAAGCTACTCCACCGCATTTCCTAATGAAATTACAATTAAGTCTAATGTGAATTTGCTCGGCGACCGTTCAAGCTCACTCACTCAACTCACGGGTGAGTGTTAATGCAGTTAGGAATGCTGTTGTAATTATACGAACAGGGGAATAATTATGGGGGCCCGATGGGGAACGAAGGAGCATTTACAGGCATTTGATGCAGGAGTTCGAATTTGGCGGAGGAGCTCGTTGCTAAATAATAACAATAATAAGCTAGGTTGATCCGTGGATGAGTGACCACATACCGAGTCTCCTCTGTGCCTCCGAAAGCACGTTAGGCCGTTGGTTCCAGCCGACATTTGTAGATTTTGACAGTCGTTACAGACAGTCAGTGGCCCGAAAGTCTAAGAACCAGTATTACCAAGGGGTATCGTATTACCTAGTACTGCCTCTGCCTATCTGACCTGCCTATTTGGATTGTGAAGATCAGACATTCATTGACTCCATGTAGAATATTGATACATAGCTGCGTCTGGTTGGACTGCAAGCAGACCCAGGCTGTTATTATTTACCCACGAGCTCCTCGAGAAAGAAATGCATTAAGTACGTACTTTTGAAGGGTGTATATATAGACCCTTAACGAAGGGCACTTGTTCTCCCCGTCATTGCGATATTTTTTTTGTTCTGGACCATACCTGAGAACCTTCTAGTCACTGAGACATTGGAGTTCAAAGTTCCAACTTTTTCACAAGTTTTTTTTTTAAGTACTAGTTTTTAATTTACTTGTTTACTTTGAAAACCTCCATGACCCGTTTACTATCCAACGCATCCACCAGCACAATGTTTTGACTGCGTACATTAAGTTTTACCGCAAAAACGTGTTTTTTTCGCCTAAAAATGTTACAAGATGTTTCTCAGCAATAATTTGTGCGTAGGGATACTTAGTTTGATGTACAGAATGCTTTTGGTTCACGGTTTCGTGAAGTGTCTGTTTACACCTTGTATGTAGGTATAGCAAGATTGATCTCTGTCCATCCTAACAGCAATCACTTCACTTTTTTTCTGTCCAAAGTATAGCTTTTTAGGGTTCCGTACCCAAAGGGTCAAACGGGACCATAATACTGAGATTTCGCTGTCCGTCCGTCCGTCTGTTACCAGGCTGTATCTCATGAACCGTGATAGTTAGCCAGTTGAAATTTCTACAGATTATGTATTTCTTTTGACGATATAGAAACAAATACTAAAAACAGAAAAAAAATAAGGGGTGCTCCCATACAAAAAAGTGATTTTGTTTCTCGTTTTTATAAATAATGTTACGGAACCCTTCGTGCGCGATTCCGACTCGCACTTGACCGGTTTTTTTTTCAAATAAGGTCGAGACTTATCCACCCTTGTGACGCCGGCGGCTCCACGCGTAACATCCGAAACTAATTTTACCGTGCAACGTCACAACGTGTTTTTTCGACTGTCTTCTAACTTAGCAAATTGCGTTTTTGACAGATTTCGTCGTTGGTTCGTGGCGTGTCACATGCCCCATGGGTGTTTACGGAAACTATTTCTTGAGCATGTTGGGGTTACACATATGGTTTTTACTTTAGGTTGTACGACATCGGATGTCATGTCCGAAGTTGCAAAATTCCAATGCGTACACGCCTGGGAAGATCCATATTAATATCAACATTTCGATGCAAGTACTACCCAACAGGAATACTACTGGTAGGAATTACTCTACCTAATTTCGACCTCTGGTAATCAGTTGTAATGGTCTTCTTCCTTATCGTATGGTCAGTGCCTACCTAGTGTCATTTTTATGCCGCCCATGGGGCTCTAGTTGTCATGGAAAGAGGAAATTGAGAGCAGCGGTGGCCCAGATGGTGCCCCGACTTACGCGCAGTAAGCAGCCGTGAATTTATAATTTGGTTGTATTTTGTTCAAAAATTCTTTTGCATTTGCATGTTACGTTAATACGTAACATGCAAATTTTCAAATTGAAAATACTCATTCGCACATATTAGTGTCTTAATTTTAAGTCTTTACTCATTTCCATGGGTATTCCATACTCATTGTGTTTGTCGCAAAAAAATAGAACACTAAAGGATAGATTTATAATCGGTTTCCGAATTTACGTTACGTTTACGTCGCACGATTGTAATAGGTTCTGTTTATAAGGATAAACGTTAACGATAAAGTTAAACTGTAGTAGTAAAACCTCAGATAATTTTTGTAACACGACACATTTTTCAATAAATGTGTAACCTGCAACCTCCAAAAGTTTGGCCATAAAAACGTGAATAAAACATTTTAAGAAACCATTTGGAAAGAGTGGACATGTGATGGGGAGGTATGAATCGCATGTGACTAAAAGAGTTATAAATATTAATGTTGATGGATAGAGAGGGAGAAGAAGATCAAGGAAACGATGGATGGATTTTGTGAGGAATGATATGAAAGAAAAAGGATTAAATGATATCGTGACGGTTGACAGAGGTGAACGGAAGAAAAACAAACGTGTTGCGCCGTCCCCAAGTAACATGGGAAAAAGCCTGGAAGATGATGAAAATACAGAAACAGTGACAACGAGCTAACTTAACTCAAATATAGCTACAATTCAAGAAGCTAAACCTCTAGGTACGTTTTCTGCACAGCTAGCTAGTTCAGCGAGGTTATGGCCGCGAAGTATCCACAAAGTCTTGGTCTTTACGGCCCTCTCACTAGCCCCGTGGGTAAATTTTTCCTGACTTTACGAGTCGTGGACAGGGTGCATTAACCCTGTGAATACTCAAGAAGTTACTCTGACGTCTGGATATCAATGACCCTTTCCCCTTTATTATACCTTTCTTATAGTCACAAAAAGTGTGTGGGTAAAGTTTGTAAAGTTAATTGGGAGCAATTAACTTTACAAACTTTACTCACTCACTTTTCACCTCGAGCACTTATACATAACTCATGACATCATACCTGTAATTCCCAAAGGGTAAGGCAGTGATGTACCTAATAGTACACCCACATTTCACCAGGTATGTTTAAGTCGCATGTAATAAGGGGCCACCCTATTGCCAACAACTGGGCACAAATCCAGATGTTTAAAATGTAATTGAGGCTCTAATAATTCGAAAAATGTCGCACATGTTACCTAAACTTTGACAAAACTCTAAATTCAATTAAAACTTATAAATATGCCTACATCTCATTAAAAAGTTGGTGGATAGACGCTACTTTAGAGACGGTGGCATGACGGATGCCCGAGGTTATCCCTATATAAAACAAACGATGTAATGGACTTTATTTTTGGAAATCCGATAGACATTACCGAAACAGAATGGTTTAAACATTTATGATGTGTTTCGATGGTCTACTTATTGGGAAAGGCGGCTGATTAAGGGATAGGACCCCACCTCCTACGATTTTTATATACCTACTGTTTTTAGTGAGTCCACGTTTATTTTGTGACGTTTGTATGACGTATACGAACGCTGGTTGCCACTATGCACCTGACGTTCTGCTGAACAGAAAAAGGCTTCAGAACGGAATACAAACGGCGTTGGGGACGGCCCCAGCGCTCCCAAGAATAAAAAAGAAGTCGATCTTACAAATAAAAACTGACTCCCAAGTAATACACTAACACTGGTATTCTTAGTCATGACCTTAAGTCGGACTAACCACACCTACATTCTGCCCTGTTTGTTTACAAGTTGACATTTAAACAGGCGTATATATGTAATTTGAAGTACCGGAAAACTGTTAATTACATATACATCTTTAACATTGATTAAAGTGACATATGACATCTTTAGCATTGATTGAAGCAGAATGCAAATATGGGTTAGACAAAGATAGATAGCTAGAGGAGGTACCTTATTCAAATATCCGCCAATTGTGGCCAAAAAATTGTATGAATACGATTTGGTGGATGTTTTCACCTGTTGTCATGGCAACAACGGTCGACTTAGGTCAAAAATCAAAAAAAAAAATCTTTAAATCTTAGGTTTAAAGTCTAGTCATATTAATTATTATTAGGATTCTTGTTTTTTATTTCAGTATTTGTTATAATATTTATTAGTCTATTTTATTTGTGTAATGTAGTATCTTTGTTAGTATATGAATTTTTGAGAACTAGTGGTTTTTTGTGAATATTTGTTTGTACCCCATCACAATGTTGTCGTATTTAACCCAAAGGTTGAGTGGTAGAGAATGCCTTGTGGCATTAAGTCCGCCTATGTACCACTATTGTACATGAAGTTTAAATAAATAAATAAAAATGGATTTGGGAAGACTTTTAGAATATGGGTGTTAAACGTGGAAAATAACCTTACTTTCGCAAGTCGGAGACTGGTTTGTTTCACTGACTTTTTTGCTACCTACTTCCGAAAGTAAAATTCTTTTCCAGTTTTAGTATTTTTTTTGGAAGTCGGTTCTTATGTTACAAAAAAGTAATAACAGTTAAATGAGCACATCGCGCGGGCCTCTCTACCAAATGAAAAAATAATCTCTTAAATTGGACCAGTTATTATAGAGTAATCAGTGAAAATACAAGTTTTAAGTGACTGTTTCTTATACCGACAAGTGCACACTATCAATTACAATAGTAACGGGATATTTACCATGATTATTATTTCATATAATTTTTAATTAATATCCCGTTACTAGTATTATTGATAGTGTCAGTGACCATGTCAGTTTAAAAACTTAAAAGCGCACACTGTCAACGAGGCCAAAGAAGGCACTTGAGTATGCAATCTAAAAATAACGTACGTTACATTGTTTGAATAAACAATTTTATGACAAAGTATGCCAATTGACGATCGGCGGCAAATCTCCTCCAAAAACACCAACAGTACTGGCAAAAATGAATTTAGCGTTTGGAGCTTTTCTTCTTACTGCATCCAGAAGCAGCCTTGTTGCGTCCAAGTTTGCTTCGAGTCCAAAATCGAATTCAGCTTCAGCTTGACCACTAACAACGGCAGCAAGATGGAACACCACGTCACATTTTCCATCAATAAGTTCTTCAGCAGCTGATGGCTTCGTCAGGTCGAGAGGGAGAACTTTGACACGGTCATCAGATCTTGTTGAAGGTGTGATGACATCAGTGAGTATCAATTCCGTTACATTGAGAGGGCAAGGAGGTTGTTTGCTCAGCAAAGCATCAGCCACTCGGGAACCAAGAAACCCAGCAGCTCCAGTAACTACGACCTTCATGATTCACTCTCACAGGTTTACTGCAGTAAGAATTGGATGCTTATCACCACATATTTTGATTCTCATAAAAAATATTTGAACTTTGCCATTTTGTGGATAAGAGTAAGCAGTTAAATAATGTTGGAGATAACATATTTAATAATAAATTACATCATTATTTGGTTAGTTTATCTGCTTTCTATATTTATGTAAAGGGTAACTTACCTACGTTATTTACTGCTTCGTTGGCTGCTGAGCAAGTAGGTCTCGCTTTCTATTATTATTTCATGTAATGTGCTATTGGATTTTGCATCAGGAACTTCGCAGTCGTAGCTCGGAGCCTGGATAACACGCATTACTCTGACAAACATTTTTGGAATAAAGCCGGCTTCAAAAACACAAAAATGTAAAAACAACTTTATATACAGAAGTCGGTGACAAATAAAAAAAAAACAATAATACAAAAAGTCACCGACATTTTTTTTTTTTGCCAAAAAGTTTATTTTTTATTTTTCCATTTTTAGTTGTAATATCCTGTACAAATACGCGCTACTTATTTTGCATTGTTGACAATACATGTCATGGTAATAAATAGGCAGGCCCCCCAATAAAATGGAACTTACAAACCTAACTATCGAAATGTGGGTGAACACATCTGCGCATCATAACATAACGTCGTGCCTGTATGCTCTGACGGTGTCCTCAGAGCATAATGACGCGATGTTATGTTATGGTACTGTGTAAACAATATACATCTAAGCGATTGCAGCAATCACTACATATTGGCCGTCTATTATTAAAGAGTTACATCATCTTCACTAAACACGACCAGTGAATTATACCTTTCATCATCAGCTTAGTCACACGAGATGATTACCATGCATAATGCCTATGTGTGCCTATAAAATTTGGAGAGTGCCCTCGATTTCTCCAGGATGATGGCATCAGATCATGACCTGATGACGATGGGACCAGATGGGTAGTAAGCTGTTTCTAACAATGCCCATAAAATTTGATGGTTGCCCTCAATTTTCATGGGATCCCATCATCAGATCCTGACTTATACCTTCCATTATCAACTTAACAACAAGAGATGATGATTGATATGTACAAATATCTGAATTTCGTTAGATAATATACGAAAAACATTGCCTGTACCTATAAAATTTGATTTCCCTGGGATCCCATCATAAGATACTGACTTAGTGACAATGGGACCACCGGAGTATAGGCTTTCGAATAGAAAAGAATGATTATTAAAAAAATAATGTGGCCCTCACTACATGTAAATGAAGGTTAAAAAGAAAAATTCTATGTTTATATCTGTGTTGACAGCTCTTGAAAAATTAATGAGCGTTAAACATAGTTATAATATTGTGTGGTGCTAAGGAACCGTCTGTGGGTGAATCCGATTCGCACACCGCTCGGTATTTTTATGTTTCGGTCCCGTTTGACCCTTTGGGTACGGAATCCTAAAAGTCTCAGTACAAAATTAAAACTCGAAGGGCAGCTATTTAAATTGAAAAATAAACTTTTATAAACTAATTTTTCCACCGGACCAGCTGTGACCGTATCGAGTTGTAAATATTGGAAAAGAACTAGCTCGCTTGCAACTTAGGCTACTTCTCCACTGGTTGGAGAGGTCTGAAATAGTGTTGAATCAGAAAAACACACATGGTCTAGTGGGGCAGTGTTTTTTTTCAAAAAAGATTTTTGTTTTACCCTTTTTTGTTATGGTATCTCACACAAATTCTTGTCCAAAATAACCAAATCGCTTCATGTACGACTATAAAATTTGAAGAATTCTCTCCATTTCTCCAGGATTCCATCATCAGATCCTGACCTGATTCCCACCTGAAAAGTATATATCCTTTCAAACAAAAAAAATATTTTCCAAATCAGTCCAGGCTTCTTCGAGTAATCGTACATAAAAATTTCGACGAATTGAGAACCTCTTCCTTTTTTGAAGTCGGCTCGAAAGGCTTCCCAATTATGTTAGGTACAGTTCAGAACTAAAAGGATGATAAGCCAGTATTTAAATAGAGCGACTGCGTATCTGACCTCCACCCAGTTGCTAGATATTACGATAACCTTGGTGGAACGGTTTGTTGGTACAAAAAACTCCAATATAATTTAACTAAACGCTTAAGTGGAGACGTAAGAGAGTGGCGAATACTTTTATCTTCGAGTATAAATTATGTACAACTGAGTTTAGCCGGTTTAGCCGAACTTAAAAGTTTCCGGTATCCGGTTTGACTGAATATTAACGCTTCCAAAGCCGCGTTCGCAATTTGACACCAATATGACTGTATACAGTTCAAAAAGCGATTTTCTCGCACTGTATTGATTGCAAGCTAATGTTGTTACGAACACAGTATTTTAAAATTCGTATCATAATGAAGTAGGTCTTATTCTTGAAGTTGTATTCGTTAGTTTACGAGAAAATCACATTTGAATTTGAATATTGTAATGTATGCATATTGCGAGGAAAGATGGGCAGACGACATTGTAGCCGTGCACCAGGAAAAAAAAATGGATGAGGCTAGTCCAGGAACGTGGGTCTTAGCTTCCTGATTAGATGAGCTCCTCGAGTTATGAGGCGAGCTACACGATAACTGGCACTGGCTGGACAGGTCCACTCCGTGTGGTTCTTTCTTCAAAAGACCATCTCAGACACTTATCGTCATAGTCCTTATATGAGTTGATAAAGATTATGTCTGCTCCTTAAAACAGGCCACTAAGTTTGTTTCGGCTCTGTCTTCTTAGAGAAGTCAGGTATAAAACACCGGCCACATATGGTTTAAAAAAAGACAACGCGTAAAAGTGTTTTTTTAAAACCTATTTGCAAATTAAGCATCATTTATCACTTGGCACACAGTGCAGCTGTTGTAGTGCTTAAAGCACTGATAGCCTTGTGGTGTGACCGTTGGATTGCCAAGCCATAGATCTGGAGTTCGAAGCCAAGACACGCACTTCTTTTCAGATTCATGTGCGTATTGTATAATTATCATTATAACTTCAGTGAAGGAAATCATCGTGACGAAACCAGCATGCCGGAGATATATTTTTCGACGGTATGTAAAGCATAATCAGAAGCCCACGGGCGGCATAATAATGTACTTACCATACGCTACGGTTCTGTATGGTGTCGGACGTAAAGAATTGCACCATCCCATATCTTCCCGTGGGTATCGTAAGAGGCGACTAAGGGACTTGCCAGAGAATGGGTGGCAGCGTTCTCTGTGCTTTTGTAACAACCATACTGCGATCGCCAACCCGCCTGCCAAGCGTGGCGATTATGGCAAAACTCCCCAAAATGTCAATGTGGTGACACTTGGGGGAGGCCTATGTCCAGCAGTGGACGTCTTTTGGGCTGAAATGATGATGATGATGATGAACCATACGCTAAAGAAAGACTTGTCACAAAAGAAAAACAGAGGGGGCCCCAGCAGAGCGTGATTTTAGACTGTGGATGATCATAATGATACAGAAATTGTTGCTCGTAACTGCACCAGTTTGATCAAACCTTTACCTACAGGGGAATCTAGCCGGTGTATACCCACCTACATCTCCAACTTTTTCCCCGAGCCGTGAGAAAGTTTTCAACGTTTTGTTGACTGTTAACCTCGTTTCGAGTAAGTGTTTATAAGCTTGCTAGGTACTTAGGTCCTTATGCTATTGGCAGCGTATTATAGTTTGTTTCGAATTGGATTTTAACTTTTTGTTTTACTTTTGTTTTGAGGTCGTTTTGAGTTTCTAGGTTTTAAAATACAATGTTTGTGTAGGCTGGTTTTTTGGTAGCGTTCGTCGTCATCTGCCTAGCCTTTTCCCTACTGATGCGGCGACGGATGCAGCTGAATACCAGCATTTTACATGTCGCGACTACCTATCTCACCTCCACATTACAATTAGTAGTGCGTAATACGCTACCCTTGGTAAGAGTGCTTGTCACTTTCGGGCAACTGACTACCTGTAACGACCGCCAAAGAACTACAAATGAGTCGGAATGAACAGCATAACGTGTTTTCCGAGGCACGGAGGAAAGTCGGTATTTAATGGGTGGTCACCTATCCACGGACCAACCTATACAGACCAGACACGAGTGGCTATTATAATTTAGCCACAAGCTCCTCTGGTTCCTCTGGAGCGTTTGTAAGTGATTAAAAAGGGCATAGGAATCGTCTCGATGTCTATCTTTCTATCACTATTATACAGCGGGTGCCAGAAAGGTGTGTTCATATATAAGAGTGTGGTACAGACCATCAAACTGAACAACTTTCTCCATGGGACCAACATTTAAATCGCAAAAAAAAACGGTTTGCACTCACTTGAATTTTAACGTTGTGTATTTTTGATATTTTGGAATGGTTAGATAATAATTTTGCACGAATTGCTTTAATTATCAGTATAAAAGAACTATCATTTATGTGGTAAAATACAATAGGTATTCATTTATTACGCTATCGTACACAAACATGACAATTTATATTCATCATCATTTCAGCCGAAAGACGTCCACTGCTGGACATAGGCCTCCCCCAAGTTTCGCCACATTGACATAATAACATGGGGGGTTTTGCCATAATCGCCACGCTTGGCAGGCGGGTTGGCGATCGCAGTACGGTTGTCACAAAAGCACAGAGAATGCTGCTGCCCATACTCTGGCAAGTCCCTTAGTCGGCTCTTATGACACCCACGGGAAGATATTGGACAATTTATATTGACATTAAATATTTAACACTTCAGAACTATTACAATCCGTCTTACGAATTTTACCTCTTTGGAGAAACCGAAGGTTTTTTTGTGTTTTTGTGTATCAGATGTCATGAAAGTTGAAATTCCTTCGTAACCTAATGTCAATCCATCTTACGAATTTTCCAGTTTTGGACACCCAAACTCAATGACAGATGTCATAAAGTTCAAGTGTCCTGACGCGAGTTTAGCATTTTTTACCCATCAAAAAAGTGCACAACGCCGCTAAAGAAGGTTTCACTTCAAAAATAATCGGCTGTCCCTTATAAAACTTAAATACCTATTCGACCCCAATGTATGTAACAGATGATTATTTTTACTAAAAGTTTCACTGAAATAAGTACAAGAAATACAACGATTTTGGTAAACTAAAAAAGAAAGAAAATGTGCGATTGAAATATTCATTGCGAATAATATTGGAGAAAAACGATTAAACTAGCTACCAAAATATTCAATTACCCTCTGTCAAGATCCATCCAAGTGCAAGTCGACCCTAAAATTACATACAGAACGAATGAATGAAACATGTGAGTGACTGAAAATGAACGAACGATAGAAGAAAAATAGACAACCCATTAACTTGAATTGCACGGCTCGAATAATAACATCAAATTGATGAAATGTGTGGTGGCTATTATTATTTAGCAAAAATATATATTTGTCAAAATGATAACCATTTCGCAATCTTCGCATTGCTTGAATTTATAATCCATAATCAACAAAAGAGAAGTATTAAAATACGGTTTTATCGTTTTGTTGCTCTTTTAATAGCCTGAAAAAGGTATATACCGGAATTCATTAATGGTTTGGCTTCTGTAAAGCCGCTCTGTTTAATATAATTGATAAGTATCATCTACCTTAGCATACAAAATGTTAAAAACATTTTTCCTGGGTTATTTGACTAATCTTTCTCTTTCAAAGGGCGCGTAGGAGCCAGAAAAAACAGCTACGGTTTCGTAGCAATATGCTACGCCGTAGCAACAACGTAGACTTAAGGCTACGTACGGGGGTATTCCCCAATGCGCAATTATTTTTAAGCGCAACCAACTAAGCGCAACTATTAGTTGCACTCACAAATTAAAATTAAAAATATTATATGTTAATTCCTCAAAACGCAACCAAGATGAAAAATAGAGAGGGGTATGATGGACTCATTAATGATATCGACAGACAGTTTTAAATCATTTAGAATACAGAGGACATAGGATTTGTTTATATATTTTTTCCGTTTTAATAAACGGACTCATCATCTGCCTAGCCTTTTCCCAAACTATCTTGGGGTCGGCTTCCAGTCTAACCGGATGCAGCTGAGTACCAGTATTTTACATGAAGCGACTGCCTATTTGACCTCCACAACCCAGTAACTGGGTAATACGATACCCCTTGGTAAGACTGGATGTCAGTCTTTTAGCTTCTGACTACTCTTAACGACTGTCAAAGATCAACAAATGACAGCCGGTACCAACGGCTTAACGTGCTTTCCGAAGCACGGAGGAAACTCGATATGTAATTATGGTCACCCATCCACAGACCAACCTCGGCAAGCACGGCTTAACCTTAAAGATCGACCTGGGCGGCTGTTATTATGTAGCCACGAGCTCTTCCCTCCTAGTTTTAATAAACGGACTACCAGGCAAAAATAAATTAACTGGAACTAAGTACCAGGGTGACAAAAATGAACAGAAAGGGTTTTTTTAAATTATAAATTAAATGTTTTTTTCATGCTTTTTAAACTTATCATATTTTTTATTAGCCTTGACTGCCACTCCTGGAGATAGGGCTCCCTCATTCTTTCCACTTTTCTCGGTGTTCCGCTTCTTCTCTTTCTTATTACAAGATAACGAAGAATTGAATGTTGATGACATATTTCAAAAGGCAAGGCAATTTTTCAAACAGTAGCATATTAAGTAAGTAGAGAGTAATTTCGTTGCGAGCTACAGAGCGTGCTGCTGTGCGCTTTCCCGCTCTGTTTATCTTCTCGCTCTAGCAAATGACGGTTCTGAGAGACAAAAAAGTATGAGGCCAGGGAAAAATGTGACTCCGTGCTGATAGATATGACAAAACCCTAAAATGTTACAAGCCAATTACCAGCCAATGCAGAAACAAAAGATTTGTGTCTGCGATATGAATTGTAGGCAAGTTATAGTTCAGAAGTTTGACTCCATACAAGGAGCGAAAACAAACACACATATGCATACTCCACGTACACACGGTGACACAATAAACTATACATTTCCATTCCCTCCTTCCTCCCTCCTCCTCCCTCGGCCTCCTCTTGTATAGATTTCACGTACAATGAGAGATTCGCATAAACTAAACGGTTTCGTATAGCTTGACTGGTGCGTGCAGTGAGCGCAAGCGCAATCGCGGCTAACATAGGGGAGAGATAGACAACACCAAAGCCACCAATATGTCGGTGGCATGTCTACGACTTGCGTACGCGCTCAATTGTCCAGCGACACTCAAGTTGTAGTGTCTTGTCTGAAAAAGCTGCATATCTCGTGCCGCCGACATGCCACCGATGAAGTTTTTGGACTTGCAATGAATTGAAGCTGCGAGCCAGCCGACGACAAAGTCGCCAACACATGTAGGTCCTCCGACTTTGGTGTGTCGCTGTCGCCGATTAATTTTGAACTTTGAAGGTTATCCCGGTTGAGTGGGGTCGACCTTCTGTTTCTCCTTTTCTGTGCATTTTATAGAATAAGCAGCGTTATATAAAACACTTTACCGTCTACTTTCCTGTGGCTTAAGAGTTAATTGGAGAGCTGAAAGTTATTGTAGTTGAGCTCTTGAAGATAAGCTGGAAATTGCTCTCTGCTCCAGTTTAATTTATATTAATGTAAAGTTTTTATTTGACTTGGAAAAGTCTGAAATAACTGTTGCCATGAGGAAGTCTCGATGGCCCGGTCGAAAGTTTTGTAGATACTTTTTAAGATAGTTTTGATTATGGCAATGTCAAGATGAAAATGAAAATCCAAGGAGGCTAGCTTGCAGCACAAATCACAAAGTGTGTTTAGCGCTCAACGTATTTAATAAAACATCTTCTGTACGAGTGAAATGTTTGAAGATGACGGAGACAAATTTATATATTTTAATTATGTTTCTTGTTCAACCGGGCACAAAACTCGACTCGACGTGGCTGCTACTGAAAAAAATCCTGATGGAAAAACACTTTGTCCGACCCGGGAATCGAACCCCATGCTCAGTAGTCCCATTTACGACCACTACACCAACGAGGCAGTCTAAAATGTATGAATATTAGTGACGCGTAGTTCCAATGTATTAAGTATTCACTTCTGTCGGCAGTCCTTTTGACTGTCTCTGTTTTTATTTATAAACAACATATAATTATAACATATGTGTATGAAAACATATTCAAATTCTAACTTTTTATTTCAGACCAATGGAGCCATATAGTGTTTGTATGAACTTATCCTATGTTAGTAAATAACAAATCACATGAACATGTGCACGCACATGTCTGCCAGCCAAGAGTCTAATAAAAGGTCCGTCAACCTTGACCGCCAGTGTAGCTAAAATACATAAATAAAATAGAGGAATACTTCTGATTATGTGTTTCTGAGTAAACTTTAGGATCCCTTTACTCAGAAACACATTTATAATAGCACACTCAAAAATAGCTTTTCCAGAAATTTTTGGTATCCAGTTCCTTTTTCGACTCGTTTTCGTGAAACTCTATCAAAAGGTAAACGCAGTAAGGTCGTAAGGTAGTTATCCTCGGAATAATTCACAAAAGATAATTTGCTAGGGGTGCGATGGTCGCTCAGGTTGATTCTAATTTTGATTGTCGGTTGTTTGGGTGGCTTAAAATGTTTCTGGTCGCTATTTATAGATGAAAGAGATGTAAATTGTATAAATATAGAGCGAACCTGTTAAGGTAATCTGTTAGTTTATTGTGACCATAAAGGCCATCGCATACCGCGGACGGCACGGCAGGGCATTATTTACGGTACAGTAATTTGCGTAAATTTATACGTAGTTATTCAGAATAAGATACAGATTCAAATGTTCAATACCGTGAAGCGAAATACTCTTAAAGCGCGGTATGTGGTAACAAAACCTCCATAGAACAATTACGGCACGCGATACGCCGCGCGTGCCACGCGGCCTGCCTCCCCAACCCTCCGCGGCAAGACATAAAAGAAAAAAAAGGCATAAAAATGATTATCCAATAGTACATTATCTACTGCCGCGGTCTATAATGACTAGTTTGCTGGTCGCGCTGATTGTGGCCGACAGCGTAGCGTAGCGCAGTTCCAGGCCGACACAGTGCGGTCAGCGTGCAGCACTTGATGGATGAGCTGAGATAAAGGCCGAGACCGTAGGTCGAGGCCTTTACAGCGAGGCCAGCAAGGGCTGCAATGATGGCCAAGCTGAAAGGCCTAGAGCGTAGCTAGGCTAGCTCGAGGCAATCATAGCGTGACCAGCGAAGCAGTCATTGTGGGCCAAGGTTTGTATAGTGCTTTACTCAAAAATGCAAGTACCTAATCTAAATAAAACCAGCAAGTAATTTGCATAAAAAATATATTAATTAAAATTTTCGCTAAACCGCGCTTTTGTTACTTCTTTGTTTTATTTTGAGCAATGGTAGTTAGAACTATACAGCCTAATATGGAATAAAATCTTTTTGTACCTATCTTTATAGATACAAACAGCTATGTTGTAAATAAAATCTTATTGGATTTGATTTTTTAAAACGTTGAAACGTCAAAATAGCGGCCGGCAAAACATTGCCGGCCTGTTAGAGCGGCCAGCAAAACTTTGCCGGCCGCTCCTTGAAACAGAACGGCAAGGTCGACTTTGCTCAAACAAAGTTGTCAAAATAATGACCACATTACATGCATTTTTGAGTAAAAAGATTTAAGTCCAGACAATCCAATTTTAAGATATCGTCTGAAACACATTAGCACGGCCTTTATTTATTTATTTATAGGCCAATGTAGGTAATATCAATATTATATTCAATCTCTCGTTAGGCAGCTGGTCAAGGGACACTATCCAAATCTATCACTTTTTGATCGCTTTTCGATACGTTGGGATCGAGTAATCGATTCGATGCCGTGTCGCGCCTGTAAACGAGGCTAAGATATACGATGCGACAACAACGCTATACCGCGTCACGCCGGCTTTTGCCCTGGCCTTAAGAGACCATGGGGCCTAGACAAAGAGACAGTCTATCACCGATAACGATAATGATGAAGTTAAAAGAGGGTAAATAAAAATTTAATGATTTCTTAAAACCACTACACGCCACTAAGTATTTCCCCAGTATCGTGGGTGCGTTTACAAACATTTAAACTTAATAAAACAATCAGCCAGGCCATACAAATAATATATTTGTTATGTTGTTGGAGGAGCTCGTGGCTAAATAATGACAGCCGCACGAGGTCGATCTTTAAGGTTAAGTCGTGCTTGCCGAGGTTGGTCCGTGGATGGGTGACCATAATTACATACCGAGTTTCCTCCGTGCCTCGGAAGCACGTTAAGCCATCGGCCGTTACGAGTAGTCAGAAGCGAAAAGTCTGACATGCAGTCTTACTAAGGGGTATAGTATTACCCAGTGACTGGGTTGTGGGGGTTAGATAGGAAGTCGCTTCATGTAAAATACGTAGTTAAATGTCCACTCCTACTATATTTGTATGAGTGGACATGCAGCTGAATACTGGTACTCACATTCATCCGGTTAGACTAGAAGCCGACCCCAAGATAATTTGGGAAAAGGCTAGGCAGATGATGAAGATGACAAATATTTGTTCTGTGCTCCATGATCGATCGACCGCACGACACTCAGCGCAGCAGCAACTTGCTCAGCCACTGCGCCAACACAAAGCTTGTGTTACTACTACTACTCTCAACACAGTTGTTGAGAGTAGTTTTAGAAAAGCGTTTAACCGTCACTTTTCTATACTCTCTGAGATGTGCACTACTGTTTATGTTATGAAGGCGAATTGATAGGTGGTGGTATTACATACGTAAACTCACGTTTTTTACAGGGGTAGGCAGGAACCACAGAACGCTTCCTGCTACGATCCTTACAAACCACTTTATACCTCGTCTAGTCCACGTTCATACATCTCGCCGATTGCGAGTACTACGCACCTGACCTCTCTGAAAAACCTCACCAATAGACGATGCGTTGGAAGGCCTCCCACTAAGTGGACTGATGACCTGGTGAAGGTTGCGAGGATCCGCTGGATGTGAATCGCACGGGACCGGTCAATGTGGCGACACTTGGGGGACGCCTATGTCCAGCAGTGGACGTCTTTCGGCTGAAATGATAATGATGTCTTATACAGAACACGGCGGTTGTTTTTAACCGACTTCTAAAAAAGGAGGAGGTTCACAATTCGGATGTTTGTATTTTTTTTTTTATGTTTGTTCGGGCTTAACTCTGTCGCTTACCAACCGATTTGAAAAATTCTTTTTTTGTTGGAAAGCGGATACATCCCAAATGGTTCCATGAAAATTTTATCGAAATCAGACAAGCGGTTTTAAAAAAATCAACAAAAATCTAAATATTCTAACTTTTCGTTTACTCTGCATGGAGTTTTTTGTTCGCGCATAACTCAGTCATGTACGAACCGATTTGGAAAATTATACAAAAAGAGATGATTATCTCTTTTTGTATTCGTTGGTTTTGCAATTTCATGTCAGTTGGTCGTCCTTACCGATTTCGCTACTGATTTATTTGATGCTACGAAATTGAAATTTAATTGGTTTACCACGAATTTCGGTGAGAACAATTTTGTATTGTAATTATCTTACCACTTCAATTCGAATGAGAAAATTTTGATTGATTGATTGAATCGAAAACTGGTTTTTCGGTAGGTAACACCAACAGCTCACTTTCGCAAGATCAAAAAGTTAAAATAATCAGTACTTAAATTCGTTTAGCGCCCAAAATTCTAACCTAAGCGAATCCTTCTGTCTATGTTATCTTCAAAAAATTGACAGAAATTGAACAGGCAATTCTCACACTATACCGCTCGTTCGCGCGGTTAGTCGGTGTACGTGTGTTAGTCATCAACGAATTTCATACAAGACTAATGCAACGAGAGATCTGTTTTACCGCCTGATAAAATATGAATTAATTTTAAGACTTTATTCATATCTCTAAGCCATATTGTGATTTTCGGATTGACTTTAGCGTTCTTGCTGAAATAATTCTTCAGTAAGGTCGTACTAATAGCGGTCGGCCCATAACAAAGTAAACACAAATACGAATCGGACATCCATTTAGCAGAGTGATGGGAAATTGGCGTTTCCGAATCGCGCTGCCTGAGATCAATTCGAACATTTTATCCTCGACACGTGATTACTTAGATCAGTGGAGCGAAGGAGAGCAATCGTCCGGCTGATTCCTGATAGCGCTCGTTTTGGTAAAGTTTCCTTATATGACCCTATCTGTTGTCCATATCTTCGCCTGTGAGGTGGTCGGAAATTACCCCACGGAAAACATAAAGAAAGAAAAAAAAAAACTTTGCGTAGGGCAAAGTTTTTAGTAAAAAAAATTTTTCTTTCTTTTTTTTTCTAGGAATATCCCCTGTATCGTGGGTGCGTTTACAAACATTTAAACTCACATACACAAACAACCAGACCCGGAACAACTATCTATAGGCCATATAAATATTTGTTCAGTGCGGGGATCGAAGCCGCGACACGCAGCGCATCAGTCGATCACTTAATCACTGCGCCAATCGTGCCGCCGTTTTGTCTCGCACAGGACAAAATAAGATGATTAATTGTCACATCGATGGAATTCGCCCAGATCATGGTCTCTGGTGTCTCTCTGCGTATGCCTAACTAATTGAAATTCATTCTGTCTGTCTGTTACACACACATAATTACCTTTCGCATTAATATGAGTATGGATATTGGAGAATCTTTGGTGGTCGATAGGTACAATAAATAATAAATACGAGTGAGGACAAATCAGGAGGTAGGATTTAATGGTCTGAATTTGGCAACGTATTGTGATTTGTGCCCTGTTCATGACAAGACCGACGCTGGCTAAACATAAATGGGAATTGAAAGTAACTAGTGAAATGTAAATGAGCTTTAAAAAAAAATAGTGAAAAATAGGGTAAAAACAAATATGCACAAACAAATTTTTGATTGGATCCTCCTTTTAGGCAGACAGTGCCTCTATTAGTAGAGTCCGCTCTTTCATTGCAAGACGTGTATAGAAAAGGTTCTATATAATAGGAAATGAAATTATCATTTAATATAACACTGAGTTTAATCGTACGAGTTAGTATAACTAAACACGGCTTATAAACAAGACTATGATTACAATAATATAAGTTGACGCGAGTGACGCGGTTAGCGGTTATGACCGGCTGTGTGTGGTAGTGCAGCATATTTGAACTGCCATGAACTCATAGACTGCATCGTCTTAAGTAGTTGAGTTCGCAAGGGTGTGTGCATGTGTGGGTTCCATACCACTACATGTCCTCCCCCCTTTGATAAAAACAATTTCATAAAAGGTTAAAAAAATAACTATCAAAATAATAATCAGTAAATTGTAAAACTAATTATATAAACTTACCAAATAATAAAATCTAAATCATTTTATTATTTGTAAAAGAGTACTTACATATGACTGTTAACTATACTAAACTCTTAAATTTATTATACAAAATAAAACACTACGCTAACAAGAGCTATTCAGAATGTGTACAAAAACAAAACTACACATATGGACGCTTAAACTAAACACATTTGGTAAAAAACGTCGAGGTCACCAATATAGAAAAGGTTCTATATAATAGGAAATGAAAATATCATTTAATATAACACTGAGTTTAATCGTATGAGTTACTATAACTTAACACGGCTTATAAATAAGACTATGATTACATTAATATAAGTTGACGCGAGTGACGCGGTTAGCGGTTATGACCAGCTGTGTGTGGTAGCGTATTTAAACTGCCACGAACTCATAGACTGCATCGTCTTAAGTAGTTGAGTTCGCAAGGGTGTGTGCATGTGTGGGTTCCATACCACTACACGTGTATACAGAAAGCAAAAACGTTAAAAAAAATAGTTAAACTACTTAACAGACATTAACTTAAATTAAAATCAAATGTGTGTATGACTGGGTGTAAGTATGTGTGTAAATAAATGTGAGTGAGAGTGCCTGTAGGTGTGACTGAGAGTACATAAGGGTGAGGGTGTGTAAGTGTCAAGGTTTCAGAAGGGTTTCGATATCATTATAGGTAAGGGTTTGTATCCATTCCATTATCATTTTTTTAGTGTCATGGTAGTTTATGGGATAAATGTAGATGTATTTATTGATTTTAGTATATAGCGCAGCAGATCGTTTACTAAATTGCATACTGGCAAGCAAAGTCCTTGTCCTAGGGATATTTAATATCAAGGCTTTCCTTCTTTTTGCCAATATGCCAGCATCATAGGAAAGAGACTTATGTTTTTTTTTATTTAATTAGCGTAAGGTAAAGTTTCCTAACTGAGAGCAAGTTGCTAAGTCGATATAGGATATCTCTTTTTTTTAAAGTACTTGCACTTGATAAGAGCGCGTTTAGCCCACAGGTAACAGGTATACAGTAGGATAGTACTGACTGGACTAGCGCAACATAAATTATCTTAAATAATTTTTTTTCATGTCCTGAATGATTCCTAGCAGTCTTGAACGACGTATCTAAGAGTCCTGAATATCCAGCTTAGTTTCCTGATTCCATTGGCAACCTGCTCAATGGGTGGGTACCATGATAGTCTTTGGTCCACGATAACACCTAGGTACTTTAAAAGAGGAATTTTGTTTATTGTTGAGCAGCCACAACTATTGCGATTATATCGATTGCAAGTATGGATTTTTACATTAAAATCATCCTCCGGTTGTGTACGTTGGCAGACACTGAAGCAGATGTAATTTGTTTTTGCGATGTTTAATGTAAGCAAATTAATTGTTAACCACTTGGCGATTTCAGCCAAGCCTGTCTCAGTACTAAGTTTGACATTCTGCCAAGTATCACCAGTGAAGACTACAGCAGTGTCATCCGCATAAGAGAAGACTTGTGCATTTGTAACCTTTATGTTACAGAGTTCATTGACGTAGTTAAAGAACAATGTAGGTCCCAATACGCTTCCTTGAAGAACGCCATATGTCGTGTTTGCGTCTTCACTAGTGTACTGACCCACTTTAACTCTCTGCTTCCTGTTTCTAAGATAATCCTTGAAGAGGCTAAGAGGCGCTCCGTGAACTCCGATACGTTCCAGTTTTTCTACAAGGATTGGCACCGAGACGGTGTCAAAGGCTTTTTTTAAATCTAAGAATGCTGCTATACATTTTTTGCCTTTGTCAAGCTGTTCGGTTATACACCTCTATATGCCCTTTCAGGTAACGTAGGCGTGAGGTTATGTTAAAACTTAACTACCTTTTTACCTACGTGTGGTAGCTAGAACAGTTTCTTTAATAGACTAGACTAGACTAGAATTTGTGATGCTGAGCTTAGGAGTTCAATTTGCTTACCTGTGATTTTTGCAAAAAGGCCTACAGAGTTGCACCTTACTTAGTTTACTTATCAGCTTATTATTCTGAATTGGTAACTGTTGTTAATCAGTTATTCTAATAAACTCTCAACTCAGTGTGCCTCTTGGCAAAGGTCTCTTCTAGCTACTTCCATTGAACTCTTTCGCGAGCTACTCTCCTCTAATTAGAAACTGCAGTGAGTGTTAGTTAGTCTTTTCATCTCCTTAGTTGCTTTCCCTTGCTCCTTGTACTATTTTTAGGATACCAATCTGTTATTACACTACTTCTCCTGGTTTTCTCATCATCATATAATATGGACTGTCCATCTCCATTTTTTTCCACTTGCGCTCTTACAAACAATGATTAATATTCTCAAAACACACACTTACATTGCCAAAAATGACACCCAATTACGAATCTACGTAAAAACCGTCACATTGGTGTAATACCACAATTTATTTTACGGTTCAAACCTGCGCACCTGAGCCATTATATTGATTAGACACATTCAATATGCCTAATCCTCACTGCTTGGCCACAACATACGCGCCCAAGCGACACTTAAATGTTGCAACAGTGGGTGCTGATGAAAACAAATGAAAGAAAGAAATTAAGATATTTATTTTGTTGCAGGGAAATGACGTGCATATATAATGAAAAAACTTGAGACATACAACGCATACAAAATATTTATAATTATTCATTTATTCATTCAAGTTACTAGAACTCGTTGAAATTCAATAAATAGCACAAAAGATACATTAAACATACACCTTACATTAAACATTCCGATTCGATACAACAACATAAACTAACTACACAACACAAAAACCACAGTACACCATATCTGACACAATTAAATAGATAGCCTATGACTGTTGTTTATAAATACAATACGACGGGACAAAAAAATTACAGCTTGCACGTCGTGACTGCGACAAGCAGGTTACCACTCAGCATGATGCTGTACTATGTGTGTGTATTTATGCTTTCATTTGTTTTTCCACGGGTGACCACTGCAAACCCGTGGAAAAACAAATAAAAGCATTTGTTTAGAGTATTTTGCAAGTCACCACAGCTTGTGGTGTGACGGTATTAACGCGAAGTAAACAAGAGACGCACGCGCGTGTCTGTTGACGCAAGTTGTATCGCCTTAAGTCACGGACGGGGCCTTACACCGTACACATTACATATCCGATAGCTGTGCCTTTTTAAGTATTTTCTCGATTTGGGTTTGACAATTTTAATCCTTTACTAGGAAGCAGATGCAGTTGGGGTATTAATAATTCGGACCCAAAATACCTCTGCAGGAAGACGATTTTCTATTTAAATGTATGATTTAGGGTATTAACGTAACTAAGGGGAAACCGACCTTAGACTTAAGAATTAGTATGATTTAGGAAAAAAGAAAATTTTATCAGCCTAGGGTAGTTCAGGAACAGTCACATGTGGATTTATAAGTCTTATAGTGACCCGCATTTGGTTTGCAAAATTTTTACGACACGAAATATAATCTATAGTATAATAATCATGCATCTGAAGAGTTTGTTTGAACGCGCTAATCTGTAGAACTACCAGTGAGATTTGCAAAAATACTTTTGAATTTGAGCCGAGCTAAAACCGAAACAGCGGGTGAATCCGCGGGTCACAGCTAGTTAGAAATATTATTATTATATGATCAACGTAGTAGCCATGGAGTTTGGATTAGGCTCGCCCCCTATTACACGGGACTTTAACATAACTGGCGAAATGTGGCTGTACTAATATGGTTACACATCTGCACACCCTTCGGAGATTAAACGCGTGATGTTATGATGTTTATGGTGGTTAAGCTGTGCTTGCCGAGGTTGTTCTGTTGCTGGGTGACCATAATTACATACCGAGTTTCCTCCGTGCTTCGGAAAGCTCGATAAGCCGTTGGTCCCGACTGTCACTTGTAGATATTTGACAGTCGTTACGAGTAATCAGGAGCCAAAAGGCTGATATCCAGTCTTACCAAGGGGTATCGTATTACCCAGTTAGTGGGTTGTGGAGGTCAGATAGGCAGTTGCTTCATGTTATATATTGGTACTTAGCCGCATTCGGTTAGACTGGAAGCCGACCTCAAGATAGTTTGGGAAAAGGCTAGGCAGATGAGATGATGATGTTTTGATTTTTATGTCATCTACGTACAAATATCACGTCAGCAATGGCTAGCCACTCTGCAACCACTGCACAATTCAATTAGCGTCAGGACCGTCTTCCCTCACTCATATGCCTCAATCAAGAGGGTCGTGACGTGACCTTTATCAATATGAGTGATATGGACCTTGTAAAGGTTGGGGATTAGAGGAGAATTAAACGCTCTGACTGCTGGTTGATAACTGACTCATTTATTAGTAATTATTGCTATTTAAGTACACGTGTAACATACATAGGTATAGGCAAACATTAGAACATAGCTTATACACTACACCTTCCTCGAAAGGAAAAAAATAAAATAATATGAAAGTATTATTTTGTTTTATGATTAACATGAGTAATATTAGTACAATAAGTATGCTTACAGTTTAGCTTTTTTTATAAAATTGTATAAAAGTATATAAGTAAAAAGAGTACAAGATTAACATGCTAAAATTAACAAGAAAATATTATGAATAATATAGCTTAGTCCTATTCTTATGAACTAAATCAATTTTCCCATTGTCTTTCAATATTTCAACATTTGGCGAAACATCTTTAATAACTAAATATGGCCCATTATAAATACTTTGGAGTTTGGTTCCAGTCTCGTTTTTCAGTAGTACCAAGTCATTTTGTTTATACGTAATTGGATTACACTTTAGATCATGCCTTTGTTTTCTTAATGATTTACTTTCAAGTAAATTATCATACGCTTCTTTTTGCGATGTTTGCAATCTATATTTCAATTCTAAGGGATAATTATCATAATTATAAAGAGGATCTATTGATTTTTGGCTTAAATTAGATGGTATATTACATCTTTTCCCGAATACTAATTCGAAAGGCGTAAATTTAGTAGCGGTGTGAACTGAGGTATTATAGGCAAAACACCAAAAGGGTAACCATGTACTCCATGAACTTGGATGGTTATTCGTTTGAATTCTTAGGAAATTACCCAAACTTTTATGAGTATTTTCTAGAGAACCTATTGTTTCATGATGGTATGCAGTTGAGTTTAAAGTCGTTATATTGAGAAGTTTACATGTCTCTTTAAAAACAGATGACATAAATTCAGTTCCTCTATCGGTAGCTACTCTAGCGGGAATACCAAATCTAAGTATAAAATTATTAACAAAGTTTTTCGCTATTTCCTCAGAACTTTTAGATTTCATAGGATAAGCTTCTACATATTTACTCAACTCACACTGGATAGTTAAAATATATGAATTATTATAATCATCGCGATCTAAGGGTCCTACTACGTCTAGGAAAACTTTTTCCATCGCCGAATTGGCTGTCGTTGTAACAACCAATGGCTCTCTAACATAATGAGAACTATGTTTTTGTTTTTGACACTTGTCACATTTCCTAATAAATTCTTTTACGTCTCTTTCAAGACCTGGCCAAAAATAATATTTCTTGATGTTATTATACATTCGTCTTATACCAGCGTGGCCACTTGTTGGTAAAAGATGAAAATCATTCAATATTACTTTTCGGTCGCCTTTATTTTGAATAATTCTTACGTCATTTAAAATACACAATCGCGGTCCAGTCCAGTTTCTATACGACTTCATTTCCGTAATTACATTTTTAATAAATTCATCATAATTTTCTATTCTTATAAAATTTAATTCGTGCACGTCAATTTTTTCACAAAAATATTTCAGTTCCCTCACAAATGCGGCTGGCGTCAATTGCGATTGGGAAACTGGATTTATAAATAACGTCATTCTCGATGACGAATAACAAAATACGTTATTTTCTATTTCTATCTCATTTGCCCTACGTAGGTTATTTAACTCATTATATTCTATAAATTTAAGTTCTACAGACATTCTCGATCTACTATGGATCTCCACGACTCTTGGTTGCGCAGGCCAATCGTCAGTAGAACCCATAGCACTTGGGGAATGTAGCGACTCGAGCTCTTTTCTATGTTTCGACTCGAGCTCTTTTCTATGTTGCGAACGTGTCATTACCGTGATTATGCTTTCATGCATATTTTTTAAATCCGTTGATGTGATAGGTAATCGTGACATTGAATCAGCTGGAACATTTGTGGTTCCTTTGATATATTCTACGATAAAATCATATTCCTCAAGTAGAAGTCTGAACTTCGTAAGGCGGCTAGATGGGTCTCGCATTCCAAATAAATAAACTAGTGGTTTATGGTCGGTTTCAATTACAAATGTACGGCCATACAAATAGGGTCGAAAATGTTTAACTGCCCATACTATCGCTAACAGTTCTTTTTCCACAGTTGGATAGTTAATTTCGGCCTTATTTAAATTTCTACTCGCGAATGCTATTGGTTTTCTATTGTCATTACACAAAACTGCGCCCAATGTATATTTGGAAGCGTCGGTTTGTAGTATGAATTTGCAATTGCTAGTAAAGTCAGGATACTGAAGTATAGGTGGGCTCGAAATTATAGACTTTAAAGTGGAAAAAGCGGTTTGACATTTTTGATCCCATATAAATAATGCATTTTTCTTATTTAGCTGTGTCAAGGGATACGCTATATTGGCAAAGTTTTTAATGAATTTTCTGTAATAGTTGGTAAACGCGACAAATCTAATTACTTCTTCAACATTTTTCGGAACTGGCCAGTTACTCAAAGCACGTATTTTCTCAGGATCGGGTAAAACACCTTCGCTCGATATAACATGTCCTAAATACAATATATCCTTTTTAAGAAAGTTACATTTATGAGGATTTAACTTTAAATTGACCTGACGCAATCTAGTAAAAACATCTATGAGATTTTTGTTATGGTTTTGTAATGAATTTCCAAAAATAATAAGATCATCTAAATATACCAAGCACTTTTCGTAGGTCAAACCTGACATTGCAACAGTCATCATTTTTGAAAACGCATTAGGACTTGTTTTTAATCCCATTGGCATTCTCGTCATCTGGTATTGTCCTGATACGGAAGCAGTATTTTTATCTACGCTACCCGGAACTTGAAACTGTCCAGAACAGAATGCTGTATATTTTCGACTTGCGGGATCAAGGTCACATTGGTAATATCCATTGGAAAGATCAAGAGTAGAAAAGTATACAGAACCTGAAAGGGAATCCAAAATTTCAGTAATATTCGGTAGAGGAAATTTGTCATCTTGTATAATGTTATTTAATTTCCTATAATCAATTACCAAGCGCCAATTCTTATTGCCTGTATTATCTACCTTTTTAGGGACCAATAACAATGGACTTGACCATTCAGACTGACATGGTTCAATTATACCTTCCCGTAACATGTTACTAATCTGCTTGTTTACTTCATGTTTTTGCGAATGTGGTATTCTGTACGGTTTACTAAAAACTGGTTGAGCATGTGGTTGTAAATTAATTTGATGTTTGTAAATGTTTGTCGTCGTTAGCTTATCACCTGGCAATAAAAATATATCAGAAAATTTAGCACAAATATTTTCAATCGTAATTTGCTCTTCGTCATTCAAATGATTTAAATTTAGTAAGCTAAATAATTTTTTAACACGGTCTGCGTTCAAATTCGTACACTGTTCAAACGTACACAAATGATACTCACTAATTTTCTGTAAAGTTGGTTCAACAGTATCAAGGTGAACCTCGGTCTCATTTGTATTAATGATTAGGATAGGTATCATACCATTTAC
The DNA here is from genome assembly GCA_949152445.1 of Cerastis rubricosa. Classification (NCBI taxonomy): domain Eukaryota; kingdom Metazoa; phylum Arthropoda; class Insecta; order Lepidoptera; family Noctuidae; genus Cerastis; species Cerastis rubricosa. Next base: position 4,859,232 of record OX424542.1, on the reverse strand, counting down.
GGGCTTAACTAATACGCTAGCAATGAATATTCCTTTTTGTAATTCAGATGAGCAAACAAGACACTCTTCGGTTATGTGAGTAGGTATGTAATGAATTGATTCGGTCCTTGGCGGCAAAGTGAAATTATAAGAAAACCTTGAACTTTTTGATTTTAAAGGCAAAATTACTTTCTCATTACTGATGTTATTATTTAATGTTAAAGTTTTGCAACTAATGTCTAATATAGCATTGTATTTCGTAAGATAATCCTGTCCTAAAATAGCATGTGCCATACACGGCAACGATTTAAAAACCTAAAACTTATGATTAAATAAATGTCCTCCATCATAACAATCGCTTAGAGTTAAATAAACATATCCGATTGCTTCTATTGTACCACCGATTCCGCTTATGTTAATGCTCTCTTTATGGATTGGAATGTTTAATTCAATCACATGTTTATATTTAATGGCACAAATTGATGCGCCGGTGTCAACTAAAAATAAGTAGTTATATTTATCTACGTATAATTCTATGCAGCAATGACTATTATTTGCAAATACAAATCCATTATTCACGAAAAAACTTGCTCTGCTCCCCGTTTGTATTAGTTTTTGTGGGCTCGTCGTCGTTTACAACGTGGATGTTTGCATCACTACGTTGCACGTTCCGTTGATAACCTCTAGAGTTGTTGTTCCTGTTATTATTATGATAGTACGTACCTCGATTCTGTTTAGGCTGTCCCCGACTATAGTTCTGGAACAGACGACCACGGCCTCGGTAGAAAGTCGTACCACGATGGACGGTAGGCCTACTAAAATTGTTAGACGTGGAGTCACCTCGAAACTGGCGGTTGACTCCAGAAAAACCTCGATTACGCTGACCTTGAAAATAATTATTACGTTTCCTATTAAAAGATAAAACATTTTCAGACTGAGACGGCATTGCAATAGTCTCTTCATCTATAGCTGCTTGCACAGCGTCCTTTAAGGTTTCAAACTTTTGTGCAGCTATTATTGTACTGAGTCGTCTATTACGTAATCCGTCGGCAAAACGTTTAATGGCTTGCTTTTCGTTTAGAGGCTGTAAAATCTTGAGATTTTCGGTTTTGCCTTCAGCTTGCGCTATAGATAAATCCATAAATAGCTCAGTCAACTCCTTACCGTAATCATTAATCGACTTTTGATCTTGTCGCAAAGATTGAAGTTTACATTGCAAGGCGACAGTACCCTTTTTAGGCAAAAGAATCATACGCATATCAGATAGTAATGCATCAATGGATGGATAATCGGATTTAAGTCTTAATTTCGCTTGTTGAGAGAGGCGACTTTTTAACACAAAGTTTACTAAACTTAATTTACACTGTTCGGTTTTTAAGGTAGAGCTATAGTAATCGATACCATCAATTAATTGACGAGTCGTCGATTCCTCATCATTCATAACTGGTAACAAACTCAGGGCTACTTTTAAATTAAACTCCATTTTGGATTCGAGATTCGATGTTGAGCCAAATTGTTCACAACTACTCTTAACAGTTTCACGTATATGCAACTTATTACAAAATTCTTGTATTTGAGAATACAACTCTGCAATTTTATCACAATGCGATTTAATCAATGACAAACTTTCACCACTCAATTTCTTATCATCTATTTGTTTCGTAATGCTTGGAAGTAAAACAGAATAACTATTATACACAATAGTTGCTTCAATCAGCTTTTCTTTCAAACGCTCTGGCGTTCTCTTTTCTAAACTCAATTTAAATAAATTTTCTTTAACTTTCCTCAATTTTTCATATACATCATTGAGTTCATGAGCCATAATTTGTCATATAAAAACAAGAAATAACTAGCATACTTAACTTAACTAATAAAAGGTTACATAAATCGGGTTACCATAGTTCATCGCATTTTCACCGGTTTCACGCACAAAACGCACTTTTAACATTTCACTTTTACGTTATCCTTACGATATCACACATTTGGTTTAAGCACGAAATCTTCTTTAGGAAGTGAAGGCCCAAGCCCAGGACTGTTTGAACACGACGTACACCTGGTATTGAACGCCGAAAATCTATTTCCTTCTGCAGTTCCTCTACGACCACGGCGAGAAAAGGAATTTCTCAAGTTTTGACGAAGTATTTGGTCATTAATCCACGCGTGATGGCAGTTCTTGTAGCATTTGTACAGGAAATAGGCTGCCAATATCAGCAACAAACCCAAAATTATCATCATCACAATGCTTATTGCGGAAAGATGAAACTGTAGCTGGTCGGTAGTAGCCACATTAGAAGATCCAATCCCATTCTGGTTTATTATAACTTCTTCTCGTTTTGGCGTGTTTGAATTGCACATTGTAAATGTTTTTGAGAGTTCTCGAACAAAACTCAATAACGCAAGTAACACTTAGTACGATAGTCTGTACCACACACGAAGTGTGGCTGCATTGCAACCCGAGACTCCCTGACCAAACATGGCAGGGTCGCCATGTAAAGGTTGGGGATTAGAGGAGAATTAAACGCTCTGACTGCTGGTTGATAACTGACTCATTTATTAGTAATTATTGCTATTTAAGTACACGTGTAACATACATAGGTATAGGCAAACATTAGAACATAGCTTATACACTACAACCTTTATATGGACATCTTAAGTATAGCGTGCAATGTGAACTTTAAATGTCATGCAGATTTGATTTATCACTTGCTATAATAACGGAAGGACAGAGGTGGCCCAGTGGTGGCAGCCCCGACTTACGAGCAGTGAGTCGTGGATTCGAATCTAGGCAAGCGCACTACTTAATGTTTATTTCTTCACCGCTGCCCTCAAAAACTGTGAGGAAACCGCCATGTCAGAGAACTAAAAACTCGAAGACATGTGATATCTACCAACCCGCACTGGGCCCCCGTGGTAGATTACAGCCCACTTCCTCTCATAGAAAAGAGGCCTGTGTCCCAGCAGTGAAAACATTATAGGCTGATGATTATGATGATGATGATAATAACGGGTAAAAAAACACCCTTAACAGAGCCGAAGGACGTGTTGTTGATTGTGATCATTGTAACATTTTCACACGAAAAATTGAATGAAACTTTACTTGTTGTAATACTTACATGACCCTTGAATTATTCAATGCTTCAGCAAGTTTTAAGTACGTGACTTTGAGCGCTACAGTAAACTGTGATTTTCACACCGAAAAAAAGTCGTTTCACAGCAATAATTTTTGCGTAAAGTTACTTAGTTTGACGTACAGTCTCTACTTTTTTGACGGCATAATGATGGGTCTTTTTATATCCTTTAAGGCCCTGTGTAGGTTTTCTATAAGAAGGAAACACTCTCTTAAAGAAATTCTTCTGTCCCTGGCTGGAGGCCTTACTGTTAAGGCACCCACAGGATAGTTCGGTTAAGCAGACGACAACCTCATAGGTGGAAATGCAAAATGCCATACCTAAAAAATAAAAAATATGTAGAAAATTTTCTGCGTATTCCCCGCGGACAACTCTAAAGTCAATGTAGATTTATTGGAAATCTCTCGAACTTAGTTCCAAATACAACCTTCAACCTGTCGTATATATATTCTTTTACTTGAATATAAATTTCATCAAATTGAAGTAGGGCACAGATCTGAAAGCTCACCTATGGCTGCCATTGAATGGTTTACATTTATCGTTTTCGGTTTTCCCAAGGCGGTTTGGTTCGTCCATCCAAATTGAACCATCCATCAGAGAGGACATAGGAGGCGTCTGTCCCAGCATTGGGAACGATAAACCCTGGTTATGCTTTTTTATCCAAATTACTGACCGACTGTCTCTTTGGTCCATTGGTCGCAAGCGCTTCTGCTGAATATAAGGTCCTGGGTTCGCTTCCCGGATAGAGCAAATTGGGTTTTTCCATCAGGAATTTCTCATTAGCAGCCACGGAGTTTGGATTCAGATGGCCCGGTGGATGGAAATAGGCTCGCCTCCTATTACATGGGACTTATACATAACTGTTGAAATGTGGGTGTACTAGTAGTTGTACCTCTGCCTTACCCTTCAGAGATTACAGACGTGATGTTATGTTATAGCAAACTTAAACACATCTGTTTGTGTGTGAATCGTTGCTGCAAGCTTTCTACATCGGTGTTGAGCTTGTAGCAGGGATTCGCATATCTACAGGGTGAAATTAAAGTCATGGGCATTATTTTAACCTAAAGCTAGCTTCCCACGGTCCGCGATTCTACGGATCATCACGTACAGCCGACGACCACGGACGGCAACGCACACAGACAGGGCTCTTTCAACTGTGCGTGTCGGTCTGTCTGTGTAGATCTTTTGGATAGCTTCATTTCAAAATGCCAAGTGAAAAAGAACATATCGTCGCTGCAGCTGCGGCTGTGGTATTAATTAAAAATTACCAAAACCACGTCACTGGTGGATATCAGCATACAAAAAAAGTCGTTTAAGGTAAGTGTACTTATATATCTAATTTTATTTTCTGTTTTGTCACCCATTAGTAGCAGTGGGATCACGGTAGATAATTAACGAATGACATAAAATATTCCCTGTCCTGTGATCGTACCGGTGGGATCATGGGGAATGATTCGGAAAAACTTAAGTAAGTTAATCCTTTAATTGGGTTTTTATCAGGTTCCATGCATCGTATGCATCAGTTTTGTTTTTTATGTTCCGGCGCCGTAGAATTCCATACAGTTGGTTCATTTTGAGAAAGATTCAAAAATTCAAAAATAAGTTCGTTTGTCCACTCCATTTCTCCGCAACCGTCTACTCACTACACCACTACTCGTGTCAGCGAACAAACAAGTTCTGAACTGTCGTCTGTGCTACCACGGACGCGATCGGACCACGTCGTATGCGCTCGGATCGTGTTGCAAAAGGTGCAGACCTTTGAAGTTACCGCCTCGCGACGGATAGTGGCGCACCGCCACAGACGTCCTGTGCTACCACGGACGAGACCCTTACCACGGTGTGTCGTGCGAGCTGGTCCGCGTCCGTCCGCGATATCGCGGACCGTGGGAAGCTAGCTTAAGGCACTACTCACGATACTGATTCCATTAAGGCTATTAATACGCAATTCAAAAATATTATTAATGCAAGTACGGAAAACCTTAAAAGTGTAATAAACCATCCAAAGTATCAAAAGTTGCGCGGCGCGATATTCGCGATAGCGAATGCTGTCTTTGGTACCTACATTACGCCGTACGCCGCCGCCGCGCCGCTGCGCTGAACGCATCGTTGTCACTCATTGTGCCTGAACTCTTACAGTACTTGCATTAAGTAGTCATATTTTTGATTTGCGTATTAATAGCCCAAATCGAATCAGTATCGTGAGTAGTGCCTTAGGTTAAAACAATGCCCATGACTTCAATTGCACCCTGATAAGGCAGTGTAGGTTAAGTTTGTAGTTAAGTTTACTAACATGGTTGTTAAGAAATATTGTTACGAACCTAATTTTGAGTCCTGTTACTTTTTGAATATAAATAAAAATTATTAACCTCTTTAACAGAATTCAGCTGTGAATGTTAGATATGCAGTCGCTACATACGATACACATCCCATCTCATCCCCCACGTCGATTAGAGAAACAAATGAGATCATCATCATCTGCCTAGCCTTTTCTTAAACTTTGTTGGGGTCGGCTTCCAGGCTAACTCGAGACAGCTGAGTACCAGTATTTTACATGAAGCGACTTCCCTACAAACATAATTTTTAGTTATTTTTTCAAGGAAATGACTATCTAAAAAGTTGCATTTATACACTTATAACAAACTATACATTCACTTACCAAAGTTTATAACACATAACACAAAACTTTCACTAAATTTCCAATCACAATAACACCATTCCGCACACTGTCCGCCATGTTTGTTTGACATTTGCCAAAGACGAGTTTCTTTTTTTTTATAACTATTTGTCGTATAAGGTTGGTAGTGTTTGGTTTCATTTGAATCGTCTTCTAATTGGTGATAGACGTAATTTTTTACAAACGATTTTGATCCCTACTTCACGTACGATTAGAGTTTAAGTTTGCCGGTATGACGGTAACCCATTTGGGTTCCTCGGGGTCTTAACGGCGGATGATGTAACTAACCCATATGGGTTCCACGGTGCCGTGCAGGTATATTTATTGTTGTTTGACTATTCAAAAGTGCCTGTAACTGGCCTACTTGAAATAAATTATTTTGATTTAGATTTTAATTTTTTACGTCCGACACCATACAGAACGAACTTAAATAGAAAACAAAAATAAACACTTTTATATTAATGATCCCAACCTTCGTTTCTAAAATTATCGCGGCGTTCAAGTTAATTTTAAGTACAGCGCCGCGTCTCAAATTAAGTGTAGTTGCACAAACTAAGTAAGTTTTGAACTAACTTATAGTATTTAACAACTTTTTGTTACTACAAAACTTACAATTAGTTCACGGTAATAATGCATAGTTTATGTTCTACGAGAGAACTGTTTAATTTTAGATGGATTATTTTATATATAAATACCGTGCGCTGTATGGTGGGTGGTATTCTGTATGGTGTCGGACGTAAAGAATAGCACCATCCCATATCTTCCCGTGGGGGTCGTAAGAGGCGACTAAGGGACTTGCCAGAGAATGGGCAGCAGCGTTCTCTGTGTTTTTGTAACAACCGTACTGCGATCGCCAATCCGCCTGCCAAGCGTGGCGATTACGGCAAAACCCCCCCAAAATGTCAATGTGGCGACACTTGGGGATGGCCTATGTTATGTTAAGAAATATTGTTACGAACCTAATTTTGAGTCCTGTTACTTGTTGAATAAATATAAATAAAAATTATTAACCTCTTTAACAGAATTCAGCTGTGAATGTTAGATATGCAGTCGCTACATACGATACACATCCCATCTCATCCCCCACGTCGATTAGAGAAACAAATGAGATCATCATCATCTGCCTAGCCTTTTCTTAAACTTTGTTGGGGTCGGCTTCCAGGCTAACTCGAGACAGCTGAGTACCAGTATTTTACATAAAGCGACTTCCCTATCTGACATCCACAACCCAGTAACTGGGTAATACGAAACCCCTTGGTAAGACTGGATGTCAGACTTTCGGCTTCTGACTACACATAACGACTATCAAAGATCTACAAATGACAGCCGGGACCAACGGCTTTACTTGCTTTCCGAGGCAGGGAGAAAACTCGGTATGTAATTATGGTCACCTATCCACGGACTGACCTCGGCAAGCACGGCTTAACCTTGAAGATCGACCCATGCGGCTGTTATTATTTAGCCACGAGCTTTTCATGGAACTTGTACATAACTGGCGAAATGTGGGTGTACTATAAAGTACATCTCTATCTAACACATTAGGGATTGCAGGTGTGATGTTATTTTATTAAAATTAAAAAGCGAACTTAAATCATCATCATCATCATTTCAGCCGAAAGACATCCACTGCTGGACATAGGCCTCCCCCAACGCCACATTGACTTATGGGGGGTTTTGCCATAATCGCCACGCTTGGCAGGCGGGTTGGCGATCGCAGTACGGTTGTTACAAAAGCACAGAGAACGCTGCTGCCCATTCTCTGCCAAGTCCCTTAGTCGTATGGGATGGTGCTATTCTTTTTTTTTTTTGGCACTGTAGCTTTTATTGTTGTTTGACTATTCAAAAGTGCCTGTAACTGGCCTACTTGAAATAAATGATTTTGATTTAGATTTTAATTTTTTACGTCCGACACCATACAGAACGAACTTAAATAGAAAACAAAAATAAACACTTTTATATTAATGATCCCAACCTTCGTTTCTAAAATTATCGCGGCGTTCAAGTTAATTTTAAGTACAGCGCCGCGTCTCAAGTTAAGTGCAGTTGCACAAACTAAGTAAGTTTTGAACTAACTTATAGTATTTAACAACTTTTTGTTACTACAAAACTTACAATTAGTTCACGGTAATAATGCATAGTTTATGTTCTACGAGAGAACTGTTTAATTTTAGATGGATTATTTTATATATAAATACCGTGCGCTGTATGGTGGGTGGTATTCTGTCGGACGTAAAGAATAGCACCATCCCATATCTTCCCGTGGGGGTCGTAAGAGGCGACTAAGGGACTTGCCAGAGAATGGGCAGCAGCGTTCTCTGTGTTTTTGTAACAACCGTACTGCGATCGCCAATCCGCCTGCCAAGCGTGGCGATTACGGCAAAACCCCCCCAAAATGTCAATGTGGCGACACTTGGGGATGGCCTATGTCCAACAGTGGACGTATTTTGGGCTGAAATGATGAATGAATGATGATTTTATATATTTATTTATTAGATATTAAGCTGGGAGGAGCTCGTGGCTAAATAGTAACAGCTACTCGGGTCGATCTTTAGGTTAAGCCGCGTTTGCCTATGTTGGTCCGTGGATGGGAGACCACCGATTACATACCGAGTTTTCTCCATGCCTCGAAAAATAAGTTAAACTGTTTGTCCCGGCTGTCATTCGTAGAACTTTGAAAGTCGTAACAGGTAGTCAGTGGGCCGTAATTCTGACAGTCTTACCAAGGAATATCGTATTATGACTAAATGTGTTGTGGAGGCCAGATAGGCAGTCGCTAAACGTAAAATACTGGTATAAAGCTGCATCTGGTTAGATTGGACCCGTCGACGGACCAACCTAGGCAAGCGCGGGTTAACATAAAAATAGACCAAAGTGGCTGTTATTAATTTTTGGATTTAGCCCCATCTCAACCCCTGCCCATCTCATCCCCCAAGTCGATACGAGAAACAAATGAGATTTGTTTTAACGCTTGATCTGGAGGTTCGTCAAGTATTCGTCAAGTACAAGTTGTCAAGTATTTTTTTTGACACAAAAAACACACAACAAATAAAATTATATTTATTTCACACAAATTATAAATTTATTATTCTAACAGAGAAACAACAAGGCTATAAACAAAGAAATAAAATAAATGAAATATGACCCACCAAAAGGGGTATGGTGGCATGATTTTGTTTAAGTCTGCGACCACTACTGAATGGTTTTTTTTTTGGTATAAACGCTTGGGGGAAGAGATGGTGTATTCTAGCTGTCCCCGCTCATCGGGACATCGGACATCGGGAATCTATTAAAATTATAATTATAAAAATTGTTCCTGTTGTCCCCACCAGTGGAGCTTAGTATGTTATTAGTATCCCCACTTAGTATTTATTTGGTGGGGATGAGATGGGACTAAACCATTTTTTGTGTCAATAAACAAATAATATTCCAAACAACAAACCTACCTATCCCGCTAACCAAAATTATGTTAGATAACCATGAAAGTTAATTCACTAAATCAATTTAAGACCGTCTTACCACCTATCCGATACGCCATCGGTTCCCAAGACTAAACTTCGGTCGGTCGGTCGTCGGTCGTAACCCAAATCCAATTTTCTTAGCCGTTCACTCCAGTCTTACCGTTGAAACTCGACTGGGAAATGCAGAATAGTTGGTAATTGTTGCAGTACTCGTTAAGGGAGTAATTAACTGACATTTCTTGTGCAAACTGTGGTGCTTAAGTAAGGTTTACGTTCGAGTTGAATCGTAGAAGCATTTAGCTGCAAGATTATCCAAGAAGCAATGATTGTTTCTTATTGGTCTTTGTGAACACATGTAGACGTCCCTCGGCATGCTGAGAATTAGGACGAAATTAAATGAAGTAAATTTTTATCCAATGTGGCCTACATTGCTGCACACAAATCACAGCGGTATGTAATGGATGGGCACCCATCCACTGACCAACCTAACTAATCGCGGCTTACCGTACAGCTCGACCCGAGCGGCAGTTATTATTTAGCCAGGAGATCCTCTTATAGATAGATATTAATATGAATAGAGTTCAACGCATTTAGTCATTTGTAGTGTAACAGGGTCGATGTCATAACGCAAACAACTAAAACTCCAATAATTTGTAAGGACGAGATATATAGGGTGGTAATTAGTGATTAGTGGTAATACGAGATTGTCCTCATGATAACAAACAACTTTTCCTAAGAAACTTTTTTATACTCATTCACTTTTATCTTTATAACACAACAGCCGTATGAAATTCGCGCGCGCGCGCCTTTGGCCTATAAAAAAAACGGGTTGCACTCCGGGAGTGCCGGCAGAAGTGAAAACTTGAATGGTAACGTTGTGCATTTTTGGATATGGTTAGGAAATAATTTTGAACGAATTGCTTTAATTATCTAGTTCTATCATTTATGTGGTAAAATACAATATTCATTTATTGCGCTATCATACACAAACATGACAACTTACATTACATAACAAATTTAACACAGAAATATTACGATACGTTTTACGAATTTTACCTCTTTGGAGAAATCGAAGGTTTTGTTTGTGCATAAGATAATTATCCAGTTTTGGAAAACCAAACTCAATGACAGATGTCATAAAGTTCAAATTCCTTCGCAACCTAATGTCAATTCGTCTTACGAATTTTCGATCAGGACACGTGACCTGACGCGAGTTTAAGATTTTAAACCCATTACAGAAAAAGTGCTCAACGCCGCTAAAGAAGTTTTCACTTCAAAAAGAGTTTCAAAAGAAGTTTCTTAGGGAAAGGTGTTTGTTATAATGAGGACAATCACGTGTTTAGGTATCGTATCGTATTACCAGTCACCCTATATACGTTGTGTTTTCACACATTATGCAACTGAAGGCTGACGTCACAATACCAAAATTACAGGCATTTCATAAACATACACCCGTTTTGGGTGATAGTTAAGATTTTTGCATTGGAACATGGTATAGTTTTGAAATGCGTCAGATTTTAATTTTGGCGTAGGTATCTACGACTGGGCAAATGTTTTGTTCCAGCTATTGTGAAATTCATTGTACTTTATGTACAATCAGCATTAGGTGATGAAAACTCTGTTTTGTTTAATATACAGGGTGAATTTTTCAGACGGGCGTGGATGCCCAAATCTGAAACTATGAGGAATAGCGAAAAATACTGAATGGAGTCTCAAACCCAATTTTGGTGCAAACTAAAACTGAATCACTGGATCTTTGGAAAATCGATGCAAAAAAATTAATACATGTATATTGAAGATTGTAATTTTATCTCTGACAGCAACCCAAAGATCTTTTTTTGAGAAAACCTCCCCACATTAGTAATCAAAGTTAAATATATAATAATCACCAACCCTGACATACAAAAAGAAAAGATCAAATTAGAAGTGCGAAATCAGAACTTCAAATAACTGTTCTAAAACCCGTAGTAGTTCCTTAGTTTATATTCAGTGGTTAGCAAGGCGGTGAGTTCATTCGACTTGTATTGTTTCTCGTTTAGCGTGACAAACCGAGTTGGCACATCAACGCGGTTACGATCAAGAGAAGTTCCTGAATATTAAGGGAAAAGAAAATATTTGTAGATGGTTCCTCTAGAAAGCAAAAGCAACTATTTCTATATCCACTTAGGATATTTTCTAGGTTGCTTTTGTGATATGATACTTTTTCTTAACTTTTTTTTCATCAACATGCTATAAAAACAAAAACTTTGCTGTTTGGTGCATTTCTTTATGTTTTTATGTTATCGATATTTGTTATACTTGTGGATTTTGCTAACTAATTTATCTTGACGCAAGAAGGCTGTTAAGTGTTAAGTACCAACATAAAATAACACCAACATCGTACTCTTTGACTTTGACTTTGACACTGAGAAACTTAGGTACCTACTAACAATATTAGATAAATGTCAGTTAGTGAAAGGTGTGCCTGTGGTCCGAAAGTCCTACACCCAGTCTCACCAATGGGTGTCGTATTACCCAGTACCAGCTGGGTTGCGGAGGTCAGATAGGCAGTCGCTAGATGTAATATACTGTTAATCAGCTGCAGCCGGTTAGACTAGAATCCGACCCCAACCTATTCAGGAAAATGCTAGGCACTAGGCAGATTATAATAAAGAATTGATCTCTTCATCATCATCATCATTTCAGCCCAAAATATGTCCACTGCTGGACATAGGCCTCCCCCAAGTGTCGCCACACTGACATTTTGGAGGGTTTTGCCATAATCGCCACGCTTGGCAGGCGGGTTGGCGATCGCAGTACGGTTGTTACAAAAGCACAGAGAACGCTGCTGCCCATTCTCTGGCAAATTGATCTCTTAAATGGTAAAATGTACAAAGTAAACCCACAGATAGTTTTATTCAAGTAATACTTTTGTTCCCACACAAAACATTTTCACACTCCCGTCTATAAAGAAAAGCCTGCAAAAGAATAACAATAGAGCAATCATTAACAGCACACTACATCTCTTAATTGCCACTCGGATCGAGACGAGAAACACAAGAGCTGGTCGAGTGAGACGTGACTGATTACTCAGAGATGTGAGTGCGAAGTTACTTGTGAATATTTTCATGGTTAGAACATGGTTTTGGTGAGGTTGGGATGTAACGTGAGTAAGAAGCCTAACATATTTAGTTAGAAATGTTTATTTATATTACATGTATCCATTATTTACAAAAGAATACATCTAAAATAATAATAAAATAGGTACAAGTATTAAAATTACAGGGCATCAAAAATTTCGTCCACATCGCTGTCAACAGGAAAAATGCCCAAAACACTGGCCGCATTGCCGCATTTAATGGCAATGCCGATTCTTTAGGCAAAAAAGTCCAGCCCTTTGGTCACGTGAAGAGTCAACCAACCGTTTGGCGATATCTCGATACACAAGGTGGGCACTCGGGCCCCATGGCCCTAGTGTTTCAACCCCAAACGGCTCAAACACATAATTATCAATTAACTTATTGTATCTGCGCCGTTTGAAGTTTTTAGCACCTGCAGCAGCATACTAGCAGGGATAGCCTAGTGATGTGACCGTTGTACTGTCAAGTCATAGGTCTTGAGGTCGAACCCAAAACACGGACTCTGATTTTTCGGATTCATGTACGTATTATAAAATAACATACTCCGTGGCAGCCCCAACAGCATTCTGAGTGCCATAATCGGAAGGTAGGACAGCCCGCTGGTGAGGTCACTATAGTCACCTGTACACTGTTTGTGTTTTTAAGTACTAACATAGGTTAAGAATATTGTTACTAAATTACTAAATGGATCTTGGTCATCTGAATAAAAATATATATATATATACAGGGTGTAACGGAAAGGGTATATACATACTTAAGGATGTGCAACAGACCATCCAACTGAACATGTTTTTCCATCGGACAAACATCGTAATAGCGAAAAAAATATAAGCTGCCCCATACATTTGGGTCGAATGGGTATTGAAACTATGTATGGGGCAGCAGCAGCAGCTTGGCGTTATACCCTGTATAATTATCACTTGCTTTAATCAAGGAAAACATCGTCAGAAACGGGCATGCTTGAGAGATATTTCTTGACGTCACGCTAAGTCAAGATACGGGGGCTATGGGCGGCATAAAATCTCTGACACCAGTTTGGACAATAACCACACGAAAAGAAAGAAGTATAACATAAAATCACGCCTAAAATCACCGAAGTGTTTCAAAATCAAAATTATTTATTTTACACTGACACTTATAAAACGTCGACAAAAGGTGCACGGTTCGGGTTGCTTGTTTTCTATGGAAAAGTACACGCAAGAAACTCCATGGCATTTGAATGTTACAGCGTTAGTACTTAAGTATGGGAGGACAGCGTAGGCCCGACAATAAGTCGTTGCTTACTACAAAAGGTAGAACAAGATTAAAAAAAAACTACGAATTTACAAAGCCTACAATGCCCCACACATTCACAAAAAATATGTAGGTAAACGAAAAATAATCTACAGAAAAGTTAAAATGAAACATTATACGAACACTAAATTAAACAATTGACTTAAAATGTCATCATTGTCATCAGTGCTGTAACTATTCTGTACAATGATCAGTATAGTACAGTATAGTAGTAGTTATGATCTGTACAATAAACGGTGCAACGGTTTGGCTGAGGTGTACCTAATAGTGCAACCACAGTTATGTTCAAGTCCCATGTAATAAGAGACGAGCCTATAATTGCTTTGAACCGGGCACAAATCCAGACTCAGTGGCTGCTACTGAAAAATTGCTGATGGAAAAATCCAACAATACTTTGTTCGACCTGGGAATTGAATCCAGGACCTCATTCTCAGCAGTCGCGCTTGGGAGCACAAGAACAACGAGACAGTAAGCAGCATAAAAGAGTACGTAGCACACTCAGTCCTTGCGAATGCAGGACAGACGCAAGATTTCCACACTGAAGATGTGGTGTTGGAGCCGCATGCTCAGGATAAGCTGGACCGCTCGTCGGACTAACGTGGCAATACTCAAAGAACTTATCACTAAACAGAGACTGTCGTCGCTTGTGCAATTACGAATCCTCAGTTTCTTTGGACACGTTACCCGCAACAAAGATTCGATGGAGCGTTTGGTGATTCAGGGTAGAGTCGAAGGCACGAGACCACATGGTCGATCACCAACCTCATGAACAGACTCCATCAAATCTGTCACCAAGGTACCTGTGGCAGAATGTGCTCGCCATGCGGCCAATAGAGACCGGTGGAAAAGGATCTCGAAGGTAGTGACCGCAGTTGTGGGCGACTCTCCATTACCACGACCACTCAAGTGTCAAGAGTGAACGACTAACAGCCAGTTTCTTCATCAAAGGTAACGGCCAAAGTAACGTCATAAAGCAAAAGTAACGGTTAAATTCGTTTCTTCACAATTTTAGCTGTTGGTTTAACTGTTACTTTTGCCTTTAACTGTTACTGCTCATTAGGGTGCGGCTAAAGCAAAAGTCATTGTCATTTTGATAAAGCTGTAGGAAGTTTCATTGCATTTATAGTTAGATTTTATATTATAGTTTTAGGAACCAGAAGTGAAAATCAAATAAAAAAAACAATCTTTAAACAACCTAAAACCTAATTTATTTGTAAATAGACTTAGATCGAATAATAATTTAATAAATCATCAGAATTTCAAGCAATCACAAACAAACAGCCGTTAATATTCAAAAATAATAATCACAATAGAACACCAAAAATTATAGCACAAAATAAAACACTAAACAAAATGAAAAACCACTGAAGAAAAATATGGAACGAACTTACTGTAATGTAGCGTAGGTACCACCTTACAGGTCGACGACTCAGCAACAAATGGACTGCGCACTATCGAGCGCTCGCTTTTATAAGGATCGGTGGGGGCACCCCTACTACCAACAATAAGTTCGCTTATAACAATAAGTTCGCTTATACGGCCTATCCTGATCGTGCGCCGTCCTCGGCTGCACCAGGAACTTCTTCAGCAGCACTGGCAGGTACGGCGAGAGCTTGATCGCCGCCCTCGTCTGAGTTGGCATTGTCTGGATTCAGAGCACCAAAAGGGCCAGTAGGAGCATCAGCGGGACCCACAGGAGGACCTGATGGCTTACCAGCATCGTCAGGGTTGTCGTCATTGTTATCTGTATGAGAAATAAGTGTTTAATTATACGTGGCGTCACACACCTTTGCCTATTCTGTCATTCATCACGCATACAAGGCCCTCATACAAAAATACACTCAACCCAAACTACAACACTTCACTTTCAAATGAATGCATACATCTTCACACATAATGTCTCACTCATGCTCATACTTGAACTTGTACAAGTTCACACGTTAAAAACGTGTCAACCAGGACTGCGCCTGCCAGGACAGCGCCTGATGCGTATTCATAGAATACGACTTCCACACGTTAAAAACGTGGCAACCAGGACTGCGCCTGCCAGGACAACGCCTGATGCGTATTCATAGAACACGACTTCCGGGACAACACCCGATGCGCATACATAGTACACGACTTCTGAAAACCAGGCACTCCAGGACGCTCGTCTCGGGAGCGCACTGCATCTGGGCTGCACCAGCCACCCGTTTCAACCAGCAAGGTCAACACATACCTCACACTCTTACGCACGCGTCCACATCACACGTGCTACGAGAACATAAAGAAAAACATTAAAAGGTCCAGTTGAAACTTACTTTCAAAGAATGCAGCACAACTCTCAGGACACCACTCGCCTTTCCAGGGTACCATGTATTGAGCTGCGGCCTGAGTTGTCTTGCCTCTGGCTCCGCTTAACAACTTCAGCTCGTAACGATCACTTCGTAACACTTTAGTCACGCGGTACGGACCCCTCATGCCAGGGTCGAGCTTCCCAGCGGACTGAGAATACTTTATCACGAACACGTGATCGTTCACCTGAAAAACTCTAGGCGGGTGCCTTAGACGATTTACCCTATCGTCTTGATTTCTTTGATTCTTGTCAAGAGATGCTTTAATGGAGCTCCTGCTGAGTTCCCTCATGGCTTCTCGATTCAGACTTGAATTTTCGATGGCAATGTCACGGATCAGCGCACGAATCACAGGAGTGGTCGCGTTAGTACCAATTAACAAATACAAAGCTGAGTACTGAGTGGTTTTTTGTTTAGTAACATTTAAAACTAATTGAATTTTACAGAGACTATCAGACCATGTATAATTTTTATTACTACTCTCGATACGAATCATATTAAGGACGGTCCTTACATAACGCTCGACTTGTCCATTCGAATGATGCATTTCGGGCGTTATGTAATGGATTTCGCATCCCATTTCGGTTACCCAACTGGTAAAAGCTGACGCCTCAAACATACGACCACGGTCACAAACAATAAGTTTGGGAGTCCCAAACAAAGATATAGCGCTATTGAAAACTCGCTTCAATTCGCCAGAATCTTGTCTATACATAGGATAGAGTAAACAAAATTTGGTAAAATAATCTACCAAAACAAGTACAAACTTATATCCGTTGGACTCTGGTAAAGGACCTAATGCATCAACATGAACCGTGTTGAAGGGAATGTCTGACTTTTCCCATGACGTAATGGGCTGACGAGGAGCTCTTGGAACACGTTTCTTGGTAATGCAAATTAGGCAATGGGAAGTGTACTTTTTAACAAATTGTTTCAAGCCCGGGAACCAGAAATGTTTTAAAATAAGGTCGTAAGTTTTATCAGCCCCGATGTGCTCGTGCTCATCGTGAAAAACACGTAATAAACTGAGACGGTGTCCTTTAGGAATAAAACATAGTAAACGTGACTCTTCGCCAACAGGTGAATAGCGATAGTAGAGCACATCGTACCGACCAGAGTCCAAGAGACCATCCCTTAGTTTATCGATGAGTTCGACGGTCTCGGAATCAGCTGACTGGGCCATTTGTGCCCAATTAGATGGTTTATCAATGGCATTGACTTGCAACGCTGGCGGGTTTCTGCTTAGATAATCGGCGTGACCCATCATCACACCCTTTCGATATTCGATCTCAAAATTGAAATCTTGCAGGTAAATCCACCAGCGTGCAACCCGGGGGAGTAAATCTTTCTTACGTTCGGTGGCCTTCAAAGCGTTGCACTCAGTTATGATTTTGAAAGTTATCCCAATCAAATAATGACGAAAGTGTTGCAGTGCTTTGACGACCGCCAACGTCTCCAGTTCGTACGAGTGGTATTTTGGCTCCGCGCCCTGGGTTACTTTACTGAAGTAGGCTATCACCCGTTTACCACCGTCCGTATGTACCTGGATCAGTACAGCACCGTACCCGGCACTGCTGGCGTCAGTGTGCAGCTCTGTAGGAAGGTTCGGGTCAAAAATCGCTAGTATGGGCTCGCTAGTTAGACGCTTTATAAGATCTAGCCGGACTTTATCTTGATCGGGTCCCCATACAAATTTTATGTCTTTCTTTGTGAGACGCGAAATACATGCGGTTTTTGTCGCGTAACCTTCAATATAACGCCGAAAGTAACCAGCAAGACCTAAGAACTGGCGTACTTGTTTGACGTTACCAGGGATGGGCGCGTTAACTAGTGCCTCGACTTTGTGTGGACTCGGCCTAACCTGACCATGACTAATAACGCGACCTAGGTACTCGACCGTGGTGGTAAGGAAGAAACACTTGCGCACGTTAACTGAGAACCCGGCCTCTGTCAAAGTTGACAAGACGTCGCGTAACAGGTTGATGCCGTCATCGACCGTCAGGCTCAGAATCAACACATCGTCAATATATACCAGAACACTACCCGCTTCTATAAATTTACGCAAGGTATTATTGATGATACGTTGATATACAGTGGGAGAGTTGCACAAACCATACGGCATTTTTAAATACTCATAGTGAGCTTCTGGAGTTACAAAGCCTGTCTTACGGATCGAGTCTTCATCAATAGGGATCTGATGGAAGCCCGACGCCATGTCTAGCGAAGTGAAGAATTTCGAACCCCCGAGCCGATCAATATGGTCATCAATCAAGGGTAGGGGGTACCTATCCCTGACGGTGATGCGATTTAGTGCGCGAAAGTCGACGCACATTCTGTCTGAACCATCCTTTTTCTTGACCAAAATGATCGGGCTCGCGTATTCGGAATCCGACTCCCTAATAATCTTTTTGTCTAAAAGATCCTGACATATCTCGCGAACCTTAAGTTTCTCTTGATATGACAAACGATACGGATGGTACGCCACAGGTACATCACTTGTCAGATTGATGTGCATTTTACCAGTATTTACGGTAGTGGTGGCTGTACCGGATATTAAAAACGCAGAGAATTCGTCAATTACGGCCATCAACGTAACAAGTTCCACACCTTCTAGAGATGTATTTATTTGATTGGGCTCACTAACACTCAAAGCGTTCACTTTTAGTACCTTATCCGACGTATGAGTCAAGTACTGTCCGTGCTTCGTGCGAATGAACGTAACACCATCGCGATTTAGTACATCAGTCCCGATGATAATGGGAGTATTCATACACGACGCGGGTACTACGACAAAGTCTACTTCAAGCGTGATATTATTAAACTCAACAGTTAAAGTGATGTATTCGCGGGCAACAATCTCTTTATTGCTTATTCCTTTCAAAGAACAGTTAATCTGTTTGCGCGAACCGGAAAAGTAATTTACTACTGCTGACGATATCAAAGACACATTAAGTGCACCACTATCTATAAGAATATCAACCGGTATACCCTGTATCACTGCTGTACTTATGTCGTTACTACCCTTAGCGTTTGAAGGTTCGCTACACAAGTTAACTTTACGTTGATTGCTATTATTGCTTTGAGACTCAGCTCGGGCTTTAGCGAAACAGTCACTTTCTTTATGCCCTGCCTTCTTACAGAAAGAACAGACGGGTCTGGCGTTACTACTACTATCGGCTTTATTATTGACATTACGCTTCTTGGGACACTTGTCCTTATAGTGTCCTGTTTGACCGCAATGAAAGCATTTGTTTTCAGACCTGCTAGAACCGTTAAAATGACGTCTTTTAGTCGCGTTACTGGATGACCCAGACTTGTCGGTGTTACGGTTTTCGGGTTTGCGAACAGGCTTTACGTATGTAGCTAGAAACGAAACTAAGTTTTCTGTAGTTAGGTCAGCATTAGTAGCTGCAGCTTGTACCTGTACATCACCGATACCGTGAATCACTATTTGGGTCATAAGCTCTTCGCTTAACCCTTTTACTACACGTAACCTTAATAATGAACGCCGCGCATATTCTGCGTATGACGAAAACTTGTCGGACGTGGTGTTTATAACTTCATGAAGAGTTTGGGCATAATTAATCTTTTGTGGACACAGCGACTTAAATTCTTTGGTAAAATTGGACCATGAGCGATCATTTGTACCCCACTCGTTTAACCACGTTTTCGCGTCACCTTTTAGACAATGAGCCACACGCGAGAAACACTCGAGATCGTCCCAATGATTGACATTCCTAGCCCTGTCCACTTCGTTACACCACACTTCAAAATTATTTATAGCCGGATCAAAATTCGAAACATAATAGTTGCTAGACTTGCTTCTTGTTAATTGCCCTAATGCATCAACAAGTGCTTGGGCTGTAGAAACATTTTTTCCCAGCGGAGGTGTGCTATCACGAATGGACGGCGTAATATGCGAAGCGGTGTTTTCCTCAATAGCATTTAGTCGCGACATGATATTGCCTAGCGCACTTTGTACGGAAACATCATGAGGGTAGGATCGAGATTTACTACGACGACGACTAGGATAAACCGTACGTGACCTAGATCCTTCACGCAAACTATGATTGTCACCGCTACGCGAGTAACCGCGACGTGATCGTGAGCGAGTTCTATTATGACGCGAACGTGAACGAGTTCTATCACGGCGCGAACGTGAACGAGTTCTATCACGGCGCGAACGTGAACGAGTTCTATCGTGAGGCGATCGTGATCCGTGCCTACGGTCTTGTCGCGGAACACTACTATCCCCAGCGCGAGGCGGCGTCTTAGCTAGCTTTTCACGTGATCCGGACAATCGTGGCATAGTTTGAAATCAACGGCTGTTTGTGTACGTACCAAGGCAGTAGTTGTGAGCAAATAAGTTCAATCCCACTTCTGATTTTAGGAACCAGAAGTGAAAATCAAATAAAAAAAACAATCTTTAAACAACCTAAAACCTAATTTATTTGTAAATAGACTTAGATCGAATAATAATTTAATAAATCATCAGAATTTCAAGCAATCACAAACAAACAGCCGTTAATATTCAAAAATAATAATCACAATAGAACACCAAAAATTATAGCACAAAATAAAACACTAAACAAAATGAAAAACCACTGAAGAAAAATATGGAACGAACTTACTGTAATGTAGCGTAGGTACCACCTTACAGGTCGACGACTCAGCAACAAATGGACTGCGCACTATTTTTTTTTTATGAATGGCATCTCGCAGTTCAACCTAAGAGGTTGTCGTCTGCTTAACCGGACTATAGGACTGCGCACTATCGAGCGCTCGCTTTTATAAGGATCGGTGGGGGCACCCCTACTACCAACAATAAGTTCGCTTATAACAATAAGTTCGCTTATAATAGTATTAAAATGTTATCACGATATTCGTCCAGTGAAAGTTCAAGTTCATCAGACGATGAACTTATCGTAAGTTACTTAACGCGTAGACGTAAAAAGTTTAATATTCGCAAAAACCATTTCTTAATGGACGACGCTGATTTTCTGTTCCGATACAGAATTTCAAAGGAAACAGTTACATACCTCAGCATAATGTTACAAGATAAACTGACGCCAAGCACATTTATGTAAGTATATCTTCATTTTGTATACGACTACCAGTACCTAAAGAATTAACTACTTAGTGTACCTATTTTAGGAAAGCAGCTCCCGCAGGTCTTATTTACACAAAACATCTCTCCTTGGGAATGTCAAGAATAGTCTTAATTCATTACATTTTGATGATTTACAGGAATAAAGCTCTATCTGTGAAAGAACAATTATTGCTGGCTTTACGATTTTATGCAACTGGATCAATGCAACAAGTTGTCGGCGATATAGCTGGCGTACATAAAAGTACCGTATGTAAATGCGTTTTCAAAGTATCACACGCTATAGCTTCTTTAGCAGGGATGTTTATACAAATGCCAAGAAATGAAGAACTAGAAAACATATCTTGTAAATTTTATGAGATAGCCAGATTTCCAAAAGTGATTGGAGCTATTGACTGTACCCATATAGTGATTATATCACCTGGTAGGTAATATTTAATGCCAACCTACACTTCAACTATTAAATTTCCCATGATTAATAGTATCCCATAGTGTAATAGAAGACATGGACTGTGTGTGCCTCCTTTCAAAACAAATCCTAAATCAATATATCCTAACATCTTTACACACATTTCACAAAATATGCATTACTACAAATATAATCTGTTTCAGGAGGCGAAAGGGCAGAGCTATATAGAAATAGGAAAGGTGTATTTTCATACAACGTTCAAACAATATGTGATGCAAAACTAAAAATAAGAAATATTGTTTGTCGTTGGCCTGGTGGATCCCATGACAGTACTATTTTTAACAACAGCAATGTTAAAGAGTTATTTGAGCGTGGCCAGTATAGAGACTATGTTTTGCTAGGAGACTCCGGATATCCAGCAGAAAGATATTTGTTGACACCCCTTAGAAATCCTACAACCCCAGGGGAAATATTGTATAATAAGAGTCACATTAAAACAAGGAATACAGTTGAGCGTTCATATGGAGTATGGAAACGACGATTCCCATGTATTGGCTCAAAGCTAAGATTAAAACAAAACCGCATAGAAGCTGTAGTTATAGCCACAGCTGTCCTTCATAATATATGTCGGGAAAGAAATGATCCTGAACCAGATTTACCAATCCAGATAGAAATAAGGAATGATGATAGTAATGTTCCTAACTGTATAGATAATAGAAATGGGCAAACTATTATCAGTAATTTAATTCAAAATTACTTTGACAGGTCAGTCAAATAATCTACTACATAAGATTTATTGAATCTAAAATAAATGTTTATTATAAATAATGCACATACAGTATTTTTTAAATCACTCTATTATTTCTAGATTAGCGGCACATTGAAGATTCATTGTTATATTTTATTTGTAAATATTACATTACCATTTGTTTTGCTGCACCTACTATGTTTTCTCTCTGCATCACCCTAAGGTAGACTGGTAGAAAATGCCCAAGGCATTAAGTCCGCCTTTGTACAGTGTTTTTTTATACTTGTGCATAAAGTTTTAATAAATAAATAAATAAAGATGGGGTGATGAACCAATTTAAGTTAATAATATCTGTTTTTCTGCTGTAACCTACTATGAAGATTACCTGTACGTTTGAAATATAAAACAATTAAAGACCCATAAAAATATTTAAAAATAAAACTTTATTAAAAAAAACATTATTCTGTTTTCTTGCTTAAAATATCAATTTCTAACTTAATTTTTATCACCTGCAACTCATGAAGCTCTTGTTTCCTATTTTCATCATTTTCAAATGATTTCCTTAACAATTCCATCTCCAATCGAACTTTTTCCTCTCTGAGATGGATAAGAGAACTTTCATATTTGCTCTCTATGTTTTTGGTTTTAAGTTCAACCAACTCTTTTTTCTTTTCAGCTAGTTCCAAAAAAGACCGTCTTGTGTGATGGGGCGTGGCATTTAACGTTTTTCTAACTGCCTTATTTTTAGGAGTTACAGGCGTAAATGGTTGTTCAACATTTTCAGCAATGTCGACATCCTGTACTTCAACCACATCAGTACTGATATCCATAACATTCACTGTAGCATAAACTGGGGTCGGAGGTTGTTCAACAACTATGTTTGAAGAGATATCTCCATCATAATGAGAGCCGAGTACAGAAGCCGACTCTTTTAGGAGGCCAGCCACCCATTCATTGGTTGTAGATAATGAAGGTGGCGGTGGGCCTCCACCAGTCTGCCGACGCAAGCGGTTCATTTTCCCAACCTCCTTTCTTGCACTTTTTTTTAGGTATGCCCACTTACTTTTTAATTGTTTGACATTGCGGTAAGTATTGCTTGAAGCATTAAATTCATTACTAATTACTTCCCAAGTTTCGTCTTTTTGCTTTATTGCTAAGCCATTGGTTTTTTTGTTCAATATTACTTTTGCATATTTATTTATTAATTTCTTCAAATTTTCAATGTCTTCGTTAGTGAAGTTGGAAGATCTGTCACTGTAAATAATAAAACATTATAATTAATTAAAATACATAAAACATAAAAAGCTTATGTACCTACAGCTTGCAAAGGAGAGAAACTTATACTAAACATCTATTATATATTATTCTTATGGCTAGCCCTATATTGTACCATTTAAGTTGGGCAGCTTTTTGAGCAACATCAACGATTTGCGTTTTGAAGCGCAGTGTAGTGTTTCGAACACGATCAGTTAACATCTTCACTGCCGCTCCGGTCACCGGTGACCTCAAACAATACATTTTCCATTGTGTCTATTGTCTGGCAGTTCACGTGTTAATTTCACACCTAAGATACTGCGCTCCATAGCACGTTAGCAAACCTTGAGTTTGGACGTTTGGATGTTGATCAAAGACCAAGTTTGTGCACCATAGGTCAACATAGGGAGAATACACATGTCCATTACCTTTCGCTTCAAATACATATAGTTTTGATATAAAATTCAGGTCACCTTGAGTTAATAATAAAGACAACATACCTGGTCGTCAAGTTAATTTCCAAATGTTGTTCATTAACTCCAAAAAGCTCCATTTTAAAGTGTTTTTGTTGATAACAATTCGATTTCAATAAAATTAGTCGTTCGTTTTTAAAGAACTGACATTTGACTTGTTTTGGCACTACTTGACAGTGATATTGCGGTGTTGTCATGTGTTAAAAAACCTCCCCACGATTTTTTGGGGTAATTACGACGTTTGCGTTATGGCAACTCTATTTACCTTTAGTTTAGCTGTTACTTGGATGAAGAAACACATTTGCTATAATATCAGTAATGGTCAAGTAAAAGTTAATACTTTTACCGACTGATTTAGCCGTTGATGAAGAAACTGGCTGTAAGAAGAGAGAGAGCAAAATCAGCCTATAACGTAGCTGAGACACAGGCCTCCACTTTGTGACAAAGGAGGGGTCACAAGGTCTTCGAATGTTTGGTTCTATTGTCAAACCGCTTTAATTAGGCAAAACAATTGAATGTGAACTTGTACCAAAAATTCGTATAACGTTAGCTGTCGCTACCTATATTAACTCATCATCATCATCTGCCTAGCCTTTTCCTAAACTATCTTGGGGTCGGTTTCCAGTGTAACCGGTTGCAGCTGAATACCAGTAGTTTACATGAAGCGACTGCCTATCTGACTTCCATGACCCAGTTAGTACTGGGTAATACGATTGGCAAGACTGGTTGTCAGACTTTCGGGCCACTGACTGCCTGTAACCACTGCTAAAATATCTACAAATGACAGCCGGGACGATTGGCTTACCGTGCTTACCGAGGCACGGAGGAAACCCGTAACCCATCCACAGACCAACCCAGTCAAGCGCAGGGGTTGTAAAAGGAAAAAAGTGAGCAATGGTTTATAAATACTAAAAAGTAACTTAAAAAAAAGTGAGCAATGGTATATAAATACTAAAAAGTAACTTAAAGTAACTTAAAAAAAAGTGAGCAATGGTATATAAATACTAAAAAGTAACTTAAAGTAACTTAAAAAAAAAGTGAGCAATGGTATATAAATACTAAAAAGTAACTTAAGTTACTTCTGGTTACTTTATAATAGGTCTTTACCTATGAAATTGCCGTATTGCAGTACAGACTTTTTCAAACAAAAAAAAGTTTTGATTGGCTATGAGTTCTAAATTCAAATTAATTTTGTTTTAAAAATATGACATTCTATTTACAAAATCAGTCTTTTGTTTATTGATTAGCGTTGTATTTTCATTACATTTCAACATTTTTCCTCATAATGGATACTTTGAAATTTCGTGTAATTATGGAATATGAGTTCCGTCGTGGCACCAACGCGGCACAAACGACCCGTAACATCAACGACGTTTACGGATGGAACTGTACAAACGAACGCACAACCCGTTATTGGTTTGCTCGGTTCCGTTCTGGGAATTTTGACTTGAAAAATGAACCTCGTGGTCGTCCGGAAACTTTGGTCAACAATGATGAATTAAAGGTGATTGTTGAAGCTGATGAAACTCAATCTACAGCTGAGCTGGCAGCAGCTTTTGATGTTAGCATTAAAACAATATTGGTCCATTTGCGACAGATTGGCAAGATAAAAAAGCTTGATAGATGGGTGCCCCACGAACTTAACGATCGCCAGCGCAACGTACGCGTCGAGACTTGCCTTGCGCTGCTTAACAGGCACAGAAATGAAGGAATTTTGAACCGAATTGTTACGTGCGACGGAAAATGGATTCTTTTTGACAATCGAAAGCGCTCAGCAAGTTGGTTAGATCCTGGTTTGGTACCAAAGCAATGTGCAAAACGAAAAATGACCCCTAGAAAGGTGATGGTCACAGTTTGGTGGTCTAGTGCTGGTGTGATTCATCATAGCTTTTTACAAAACGGCGAGAGCATTACTGCAGATGTGTACATTGCAGAACTGACCACAATGATGGCGAAACTCGCACGTCTGCAACCAGCTTTGGTCAATCGGTCGTCTCCACTGCTACTTCACGACAACGCGCGGCCCCATACTGCACAACAGACCGTCTCTATGCTGCATGAGTTGGGTTTGGAAGCTCTCCCTCATCCGCCATACTCACCAGATCTTGCGCCTTCCGACTATTACTTTTTCCAAAATTTGGACAACTTTTTAGCGGGAAAAAAATTCAATTCCCGAGAGGCAGTACAAAACGCCTTTGAAGAGTTTGTTGTCTCCCGTCCAGCTGATTTTTTCAAGAAGGGCATCCATAAACTGCCACAGCGTTGGCAAAGATAAATTGATTGCAGGGGTGATTACTTTGAATAAAAGAAATAAATAAGTTCGAAAAAAAATACTTCAACTTTTTTCAAACAAAACGGCAATTTCATAGGTAAAGACCTTATCTATGTGTTGTGTCTGTTATGTTATCAGCACTTACGTAGTTCAATTTTTGTTAAATGTTTGAAGGACAAAAGCTAGAATCATAATTGAAATAGGATATTTGTGAGGCAGATAATGTTTCACAAGACTTCTTTAAACTTGTTACTTCTAAAACATTGCAACTAAATACCAACATTGATACCTAAAGCTATACCAAGTATTAATAAATTTAAGGCCTAACATTCAATGCGCTAAAACCCGAGCTAACTCGTAATCTTTATAAATAGCAGACGAGATACCAAGTTTGTAACAATAGTTAGTCAAGTTTTGCGTGAGTTTTGTAGTTGAGAAGAATGTAACAGAAGTTTCAGTTCGGCAATACTAAGTTTAAGACGCGAGTTTCTCAGTTTAGTTTTTAAGTATTATTTAATATTGGTGGGATATAATACTATGTATTTATGTTTTAAACAAATAACTTCAAAGTCTAAAGCACACTTGTATTACAAAGCACTAAATGTGTTTATCGCTAAACGTAAAAAAAAAAACAAAATCTTTTTATCTATGTCGGCTTCATACGATTTACATGCCTAAATAAAACATTGTTAAGAGCGTTTACATCTTACAGCATTTCATACAAACTTTCAAGTCCTTATTTTCCCAACTGAATGAACCGATTTTAATGAAACTTAATACGCATAAGCAGGATACATAGGTCTAAAAAGTTACTGAAAAACTTTACGAAATGTCTTTTAAAAAAAAAGATAATTAAGCTGTAACACTATTTTTCGTAAGGACTAAATGTCCTAAGGAGTAAACGCTCTGAATGTTTTAAATTCGTTCAAAATAATGTCTAATGTATTTATTATATATGGTGATCTTTTGGTGCATTGGATTTTAAAACCCTTTTGTCTTATGGGTAGTTCTACAAATTAAAGAAGAATTCGAGTCTGATTTCGGCCCGATATTTTTTATACATTCAGGTGGTGGAATTCAGTCCAATAACTAGAGTAAAGTGTCTTTTAGCTTATCCTAAAGGGAACAGTCAAAATAAATAATATTTTTTGACTTATGGCCATTTAAAGAAAATCGAGCCACAGGACACTGAGAGTGTCACCAGGAAGCTGAGGAAAACAACAAAAATCAATCGAGATCAATCATTAATTTCACAAATTTTCAAAATTTGCCTCTTAATATTATTTTGTAATAATCAAAGTGTCTTTTATAATAACAAAAAGTATATTTAAACTTGGCTTAGATACTAATTCTATACCTAAAACAGCCTTCAACAGGAACATTAATCATCAAATGATTATTGAACATAAGAATAATAATAATCTCTCTCTTAATAATAAAACATCTCTTATAAGTAACAATATGAAGTTTTTGTAACAAATTGTGACTAAACGACACTTCAATCTAGTATTTTGCTTAAATCTAGTAACAAAAATAATAATTTTGACAGTCTCGTTTCAACTTTCAAACTACTTTTTGTAATCAGAATCAGCTGAACACCCAGGGCATGTAAATAATGTAGACTAACCTGTAATTGGATGTATTAAAGGTGAATCTTGTGCTCAATTATTACATATTGGACACTGGACCCAATTATTTCCTGGCGTAACTTCACTGTAGAGAACACCACATTTAAGCAGTCACTAAACTAGTATTTATTTGTCTGTGCTTTTTTGATTCATTTTCTTTGTCTGTTGGTTTTCTAAAATTTAATTTCTTTTTCTGTTTTGAGTCTTGTTTTTTGTGTTTAGCCGCTTTTCTAACTTTGCCTTTCCTGGATATCAATTCTTTTTCCTTTTTTGGTTGTTCGGTGACAGTATCAACTTTTATTTCTTGGGTTTTAACTTTTCTTTGATTTCTTTTTTCTCTTAATGGCTCCTGCGATAGGTCTAGGAAGAGAGTAGTCGGGTCAATTTGCAAATCAGGCATATGGTGGCAAAAACTTCTGGATTTTCCAAATATATAGTAAGATCGCTTGCAACGCTCATATTATCTGGCTGTTCCTTTGATTGCGTTTCACTTTCGTAGACGTCTTTAAATATTTGCTGTGATCCTGCAGAGTATTCTAGTAAACCCAACCGGTAATGTTTACACATAATACCCTCATCACAAAAACAGCTGAGAGATTTCATTTGTAGCTTTCGTGGCATGAAAGCACTGCCCTGTACTTGATGGACTCTAAGTGTCCCCTTAAAAGGTATTAAATTCTGTTGATCGCTAGAAATCAGTTTTTCCATATCTTCAATTTCACTTTTAGTGACGATAAAAAGTGTCACACCACGGCAGCGATTTTGAATGGCTTCGCAAAACTAATCAGCGTTCGTCGTCGTTATTAATTTTATCATATCTAATTTTTTCAGCAATCTTTTTCTTTTCTAATATTTCTTCTTTGGTCTGTTTCTTTTTGGCGCTATTTTTCCTGTGTAACAAAATATAATAATCAAATATAATATTTGTAAGTAATACTTTTAATCCGACATTTCTAAACAATTATAAGAATACTTTTACTTAGATCACCACCAAAACTAAATAACTGTATATAAACAAATTACGAGAGTTAGTTCAAGTTATTTATTAAATTATTTAATTGTAGTTTAATGTTTCTGTGTAAAAAAATAGTATTATTGCACAGAAACAATATTTTTATTATGATCTGCTCAGAATCCTGGATGGTTCTCAGTATCCTGGGTACCAATTGGACAGGATCCTGAGGCCAGGTTTCTGATAATTTCTGTCTAAAAACAAAATAAACACACCAATTTATAACTTTTAACAAAAATTAACCTAAACTAGGCCTATGCGCTGGCATCTTACATACCAATACGCTAAAATTAGTCATATTCATTACTTATTTCGTAAATAAAAATCTTACCAGGATTCTGTGAACTTCACTGATTACAACACCACTTCACTCGCCGAACGTACTGTCCTCACTAAACAACGTGCTAGGTGAGAATGGATATATGACATTCTTTGTCTCTTTCGTAGGCACTATCGACTCAGCGGAGCGGAAAAGACGCACGGCAAATAGTGTAGTGAATATTTGCTAATTCAACAGCGAAC
This sequence comes from Cerastis rubricosa, assembly GCA_949152445.1. NCBI lineage: Eukaryota > Metazoa > Arthropoda > Insecta > Lepidoptera > Noctuidae > Cerastis > Cerastis rubricosa. Next base: position 4,829,823 of record OX424542.1, on the reverse strand, counting down.
AGGATACTGATAAAAAATCGTGGGGACAAAATGTAACCAAGATTTATTCAATATTTTTAAGGAAAATTACTATAGTAATTGTTCTACCTATCCAGGAAAAATAGTTTTAAACTTATTAATTTGGGATGCTTTTAAGACACTAATGTAAAAGTAACTGAATCACGACGCACTTTGAACTAAAATTTGTACGAGGGACACTGCAGGATCCTGAGAATTCGGCACTATGAACAGTAATTTTGTTTAGAAAAGAATTGTGAATCTTAATTATTTTTAGTGACCATCTAGAAACAACCGTAATTAATAGTATTCCATCCAAAACAAAATTGTTACTCAATTTTTTTCATCATATTTTGGCTCAGCCGCCAAAAATTCCTTAGTTTGTAGAACTACCCTTATGTAATTTGACTAGCTACTAGTTTTTATTTCCATAAAGTTGGGTTGATTAATAGGACAGGGAAAAAAGGAATCTCTCATTGTCCGTCTTATTTTAGATGTTTCTATTTGCACTTGCTTTTAAAAATAATCTCTAAGTAAATTATTTAATAATTCTATTTACTTATAAAATATTTAATAATTCTATTTACTTATCAGACGTAGCTTAATTTATACACCTTCTAACATTATTCTGATATTGACTACAATAACGTTCTAGGCAGACAATTGAATTCGGCCGCAGATAAACTAGTTTAGTTCATGTGAGCTACAAATTAAAGTTACCTTAAACTTGCCGTAGAGACACACTGAGAGACGTTGAAACACCACATAATTTCACTAAGTTGTGGTCGTAAAAAACCGCTTTAAATAGGTTATAATCTGACAGCCTCTGATCGTGTGTTTTTTTGACAATTCAGGGGACAATCAGGTTATTTTTCCTCAGACAAAAAAAGGAAATATCTGAAGTAAAAAATATTTTTTACGAATACCGGTTTGAATGTGTGTGATCTGAAAACCCGTGCAACCGAGTTTTGTGTCGAAAAAAACTGTTTTTTTCTATGAAATAGTACTCTAAAACTTTCTTATCCATTTAATAATAAAAAATAGATGTGATGCTAGGAGAGGTTTGGAGGGGTGGCCTAAAACATCACTGCGTTACACCAACGGGGAGGAGGGGGGTATTAAAAGTGGCATAAAAACCTCACGTGTTTGAAGGATGGCCTGTAAACAATGACTGTACCAAGTTGATACCAAAGAACATCATCATCTGCCTAGCCTTTTCCCAAACTATCTTGAGGTCGGCTTCCAGTCTAATAGGATGCAGCGGAGTACCACTATTTTACATGAAGCGACTGCCTATGCCGTGAGGAAACCAGCATGCCTGAGAGATATTTCTCGACGGCATGTGAAGCCAAGTCAGACGCCCATTCATGGGTGGCATAACAAGTCTGTCACCAGGTTAGGCACTCACTACACGATCAAGAAAGAAAGAAGGCCGTAACGTCGGGCGTACGGCGTTTACGCATATACAGGGCAGTTGCGCCATCTATAATATGGGTCCTCGTGAGTCCCACAGAGAAAAATTCAAAGAAATCGATATACTGACTCTGCCTTCACATTTTATATGTCCGTAAAAACCGAGGATTTTTCAAAATTAGAAGCGACTTCCATAATATAAATACACGCAGTAAACACGAAATTGTAATACCCAAATTCGGATTAACCAAAACTAGCAAGTCTTTTGTTATAAACAGTATACGCTTTTATAATAAGTTGCCGAAATCAGTTACAGAGCTAACCGAAGGAACGTTTAAAAATTATATCAAACGTGTCCTAATTAAAAAAACCGGCCAAGTGCGAGTCGGACTCGCACACGAACGGTTCCGTACCATTTTTTATAAAAAACGAGAAAAAAACCAACACTTTTTTGTGTGGGAGCCCCCCTTAAATATTTATTTTATTCTGTTTTTAGTATTTGTTGTTATAGCATCAACAGAAATACATAATCTGTGAAAATTTCAACTGGCTAACTAACACGGTTCATGAGATACAGCCTGGTGGACGGACGGACGGACGGACAGCGAAGTCTCAGTAATAGGGTCCCGTTTGACCCTTTGGATACGGAACCCTAAAAAGCATATTACAAAATTAAGGACAACGTTGAAGATAGAGAAGTTCGGCCTTAGCCCCTTCGCACATGCGGATTCTCTGGTAGCTCATAAACGGCACAAATGTGTGGATGTCTCTAACTATTCTCAATCTTATTTTTTTTCCTTTCTTTTTAATCAGATGTTTTACAATAGTTTTTAAATTATTACACCTTTTGTTTAGAATAGTTACAGCACGGATGACAACATTTGTGTCACTTATTTGATCTCGTCTTTTTGTGATATTTTCAATTTTTTTTTTGTTGTATAGACTTTTTTTCTTATTTACCGACTGTTTGTAAATGTGTGGACATTGTAGGCCTTATAGATTCCTAGATACTTGGTAACTTTTTATTTCGTTCTACGTTTTGTAGTAAGCAACGCCCTATTGTCGGGCCTAAGATGTCCTCCCATACTTTAGTAGGTACTAACGCTGTAACAGAAATATTGTAAAACCAAAATGATTTTAAAAGAGTAACCATGGAGTTTCTTGTCGGTTCTTCTCCATAGAGAACGACCAACCCGAACCGAGCACCTTTTTGTCGACGTTTTATAAGTGCCCTGTAGGCCTATGTAAAATAAAAATATTTCGATACGAGGGCACGTATACGTCGCATCGTACTACTAATACTCGTATAAATGTAGTACTGAATTTGTTTCGGCAAAAACTTACACAATTAGGTTATGCGGTGATGCTGAAGCACGTTCGTTAAAGCTCTCTACTAGATTACAACTTTATTACTCAACCTTCTTTTAGTGTATAGCACATTTACAAATTATCCCAAATGCCACTTACTAACTAACTTTGAGGTTGGAATTAGGACTTCATAAAAAACTAGTTTATGAGATTTTGGAGTTAGTCTGAGTGCCAATTAATGAAACTAGTTACGAACGTGTCATAATTAATAGGTACATAGTACCAGTGATGAATAGTGTTGAATGTGGCGAAAGTGATTTTTTACTTAGGTAGATACGATGTTGGAGCTGACTTCCAGTGTAACTGAAGACGGGTTGTCAGACTTTCAGGCAGCCTACATGTTACGACTGTCAAAGATCTACAAATGACAGCCGGGTCCAACAGCTTTACATGCTTTCCGAGGCACGGACGAAGGGTCGAAGTTTCTTCCGTGCGTTTTTTACGCGTTCTTAGGTACCCCACGAAATTTATAGCATGTGGGATGGGTTGAATGATTAAATTCCTGTAAATACATGTGTGTTACGGTCGGAGGGGCTCGTGGCCAAATAATAACAGGTTAAGGCGTGCTTGCCGAGTTTGGTCCGTGGATGGGTGACCATAGTTACATACCGAGTTTCCTCCGAACCTCGGAAAGCACGTTAAGCCGTTGGTCACGGCCGTAATTTGTAGATCTTTGACAGTTATTACGAGTAGTCAGAAGCCGAAAATCTGACATCTAGTCTTACCAAGGGGTATCGTTTTACCCAGTTACTGGTTTGTGGAGGTCAGATAGGCAGTCGCTTCATGTGAAATACTGGTACTCAGCTAAATCCGGTTAGACTGGAACTCCAACGTAGTTTGGGAAAAGGCTAGACAGATGATAATGACATATGTGTTACGGTCGCGAATCATTTATTATTATTTATTTATTTATTTATAACAGCTTAAACTATCATTACAGGTTTTACCCTAATGCGACAGCTAAGAACTTAAAACTAATAACCTTAATTATATATGTACTTACAACTAAATTAGAAAAAAAAATTAAATCATAACCATAACGTTATAAACCAACCATCATGCCATCATGTTATAATCATATTTTAATCAATTATTTTTTTCTTAGCTTTGCCAAAGACAGCACGGCATGGTTGGACAGAACGGTTGGTGCAATGGCTGCGATTGACTGCTGCGCTGCGTGTCGCAGGTTCGATCCCCGCACGGGACAAATATCTTACAGATAGTCTAGCTCACCGTCCGTCCGTCTCATGACGACAGGCCGTGCCGACGACGCGTTCGCGTTTTACTTGCGCCTCAAGGAGATGTCAGCAAATCGGAAGGGGTCCGAGAGGGCCGATGCCTGCAAGGGCTGCGGGACTGTTCGAAAGAGATACCGTGGCCCTGGAACACAAAGGGCTAAGAAGGAACATGGATGGGTTTTAGTCAGTACAAGTCTGACACTCCCTTCCGCTCCACCCAGAGCAGAAAGGGTCATTTGATGCTATCGTAAAAAAGGCCTAAAGATAGTTTGTATATGTGAGTTCCGGGGCTGGCTGTTTGTGTATGTGAGTATAAATGTTTGTTAACGCACCCACGATACAGGAGAAATTCCTAGTCTGGAAAAAACAAATAATAAGAAAAAAAATTGCGTCCCCCAATGTCTACCATGAACTCTTGTCCCGAGCTACCTCGAACCAATGGTATACACTTTTGCCCAGTGGTCGTTGTGCATATGGCTGACATGACCTGCCCTAGCAGCCTTCTAGACAACGTCCATAATGAACGTTTTGGTACGCAGCGATCAGCACACTCTGTATGGTGTCGGATGCAAAGAATAGCACCATCCCATATCTTCCCGTGGGTGTCGTAAGAGCCGATTAAGGGACTTGCCAGAGTATGGGCAGCAGCATTCTCTGTGCTTTTGTGTCAACCGTACTGCGATCGCCAACCCGCCTGCCAAGCGTGGCGATTATGGCAAAACCCCCCATGTTATGTCAATGTGGCGAAACTTGGGGGAGGCCTATGTCCAGCAGTGGACGTCTCTCGGCTGAAATGATGATGATGATCAGCACACATCGCCATTATTGCTAATACGTCTGCTGAATCCACTTTACATCTGGTGGCCATAGGGTTGTTTGTCACCGTCAACATAAAAAAGTCACGATTAAGCCAGCTAGCAAATAACTCAAAATAAATAGCTCAAATTTTTTTTTCCCGAAAAACTGTGTCTTTGCAGCGGAAGGTTATTGTAATGAAATTCGCCTTTCCGGCAATTAATCTTTAGAACTTGTTTTGTTTAAAGTTGGTTATTTTTTTACGTGTTATATAGGTAAAAGATTATTTTTCTAAGAAAAAAAGACATTCTCTGAATATACCTAGACAAACTTAAACGAAAAAGCCATATTTTCAATTTGTCATAAATCTGACCTACTTTAGATTTTTACGAAAGTTCACGTCAAACTTGCGTCGCGTAAACATTTTCGACATTAGATAAAGTCCCCAGTGGACATACATCCAAATGTGAAACACGAAAACTTGGAACATATTCCGGAGTTTTTGCAAGTAAAACAAAAAAAAAACGAACAACCTAAGCTGAATATGACCCACTGTTCCATTTTCAACTCTCGGCTCAGCGCTGAAAGTTTAAATTTAATCATTGCATAGTTAGGTGTGGTTCAGTTTCAGTGAAAACAGGCATTGGTAACATTTTTGCGGTGACGGAATTTCGCAAGGACTAATTATTGTCTGGTACCAACAATGTTCTTTCCATTTCCTATTTTATAGAATTTCTACTCGAAATTTTACTGTTATCATACATGATATTAGGCATTGCAAGTCCTCATCCTCTTGCCCTTATCCCAATTTATTTGAGGTGGCGGAGCATGTCTTCTTCTTCCATACTTCTCTATTACTTGTCATCTCAGCAGCCTTCCTCCTTCCTAGCTATATCATCCTCCACACAGTCCATCCATCGTCTCTTTGATCTTCCTCTACTCTTATAGCTATCCATATTCATAATTTTCCTAACTTTATTTTCGTCATTCCTCCGCATCACATCACCAAGCTAACCGATTACCAAACAACTTTACTGTCACCGGCGCCACTTTCATACTTCCTCTTTCCTATTTGGCATTGCAAGTATTTCTTAGAAAACAAAAGCTAAGTTGGTTGCAGTGACAAATAGGTAAAGCATTCTGATAAATGGAAAGACGAGAGCGTAGAGGCTGCAAGTTCAATACCTGACAGTCAAAACTTGATAGTTTTAGGAGTCCAACCTTGAAGAACTTGTGACATACACCAACCCGAACTAAGCTTGCCTGTCTGGTGGAATCATGGCCCACCCCCTCACACAGCCTGCCTTTTTTTTATGGGAAATCATCAAATGACTTCTTCCGCTCTGGGCGGAGCGGAAGGGAGTGTCAGACTTGACTGACTAAAACCCATCCATGTTCCTTCTTAGCACTTTGCGTTCCAGGGGCACGGTATCTCTTTCGAACAACCCGCAGCCCTGGCAGGCATCGGCCCTCTCGGACCCCTTCCGATTTGCTGACATCTCCTTGAGGCGCGCGTGGAACACGAACGCGCCGTCGGCACGGTCTGTCGTCATAAGACGGACGGACGGTGAGCTAGCCCATTACTCACCGTCCACAAGCCCGCGCCTACGGTGGCCGGGGGCCACTGGTTGCCCCCCGACGCCCGGGGCGTCTCCCGCGGCGGCTGGGACGTGAGGTTCTCTCCCTCACAGCCTGCCTGCCAGCTTGCCTGTCTCCCAGCAGTGGGTATAATGGTAGAGGTCATATCACATTCCTTGATTAACAGTTTATTTATTATAAACATTAATTATTTTTTTACAAATCTCTTCTCCTTACCTTACTATATAGCTTAACATGAACGGAAGACAGAAGCCGTCAAATAGAATAAATGCGAATTTAATCAAATTCTTCACGTTATACGTTTCTTTTTTTATCAAAAGTGAGGGAGGTGACATTCAATTTATTTTCGCCCTTATCTCCTGAACACACGGGTTAGCATTTATGGGCATAGGATACGAGTTTTAGCAGACCTACTCATATCTACTTAGGCTTAAGAAATTGATTTCGACTTATCGTCACCAGAAATCAATTTCCAAAGTTGCCTCGTTGATCTAGTGGTAGCAAGCACGACTGCTGAGCGTGGGGTCCCGGTTTCGATTTCCGGGTTGGGCAAAGTGCTGTTGGATTTTTGTTATCAGTAATTTTATCAGTAGCGGCCATGGAATTTAGATATGTGCCAGGTTGGCCATAGGCTCGACCCCTATTAGACAGGACTTAAAAAATATTGGCGAAATGTGGGTGTAACTACTATTAGATTTTCTTTGCCTAATTCCTTGGGATCACTGGCAGGATTATATAAAAACGGCGGATCTTAACAAAACACTGTCAAATAATTATGTCTATAGAACATGCATTATAGACATAAACACACATAAAATTATGTTTTCTTTGGCATAGCCGGGCGGCGGGAAAAGACACTTAAGCCAAGCTTAACTGATCCAATGAACTGGGGACGGCTTTGTTATTCAAAAAATGCTTCTGAAATAAAATTGCCAACTTGAACAAGCCTGTACCTAGATTCCCTGACTAAAATTAATAAATACCAGAGATTGTATAAAATCCAGCTCTTGGTCTCGCTAAACTCATAATTCTTCTAATTTCAGATGTCTAAACAATGGTATTGTAATAATCGTCTTTATTAGCATTAACGATATACATTTACCGTCGAAAATATGGGCTAGGATTCTCGAACGTTCGACGGAGTATTTGACCTTGGTCCATAAAGCATTTCAAAACTGGCTGGCAATAATTATAGATAGCCAGTTTAATATTGCGAAGGAAATAGTAAAAATAAATCATAGTGCGGCATTTTCTGAACTGTAAATATCATAAAAATTATAGTATCTGGTTTATATTAATGTTTCAAACTGATTTATCGCCTTAATAAACATTGGTAGATAATTTAGAAAAATATTAATCTTACATTATTTTTTAAAAGGGCAACATTATTTTGTCTATCCAAATACGAGAATGAAACTTTAAACCAAACGTCCAATTTTTCTTCTAGGATATATTCAGAACCATTGTACTCCAAAGTTAAATGATTCACTGAACGTATTTAATATATTGAGTTATTATGTTACTGTCAAAACAATAGTTAAAACCACTTTTGACCGGTTTCAGTCAAAACCCTTATTAAGTAACCTGACGTAGGTACTGACCGGACACGGTGGTTTCGCGAGGTTCCTGCACTGAATCGGGCGGGAGCAAACGCCCAGGTGTCACCACTGCGAGGATCGGCCGGAGGACACGGTGGAGCACACTGTGGAGGTCTGCTCCGCTTGGTATGAGCAACATCGTGTCCTCGTAGCGGCGATTGGCGGCGGCGTCACCTCCTTCTGCGAAGCAGTTATACTAGCGAAGGAGGTAGCGGAACGTGAGAGGGAGAGGGGGTAGGCGCGGGCCTGTGGACCGTGAGTAATTGGCTAGCTCACCGTCCGCCCGTCTTATGACGACGGCGCGTTCGTGTTTCATATGCGCCTCAAGGAGATATCAGCAAATCAAGGTCCGAAAGGGCTGATGCCTGCCGGGGCTGCGGGACTGTTGGTTAGTTAAAAAACGGGTTGCACTCCGGGAGTGCCGGCAGAAGTGAAAACTTGAATAGTAACGTTGTGCATTTTTGGATATGGTTAGGAAATAATTTTGAAAGAATTGCTTTAATTATCTAGTTTATGTGGTAAAATACAATATTCATTTATTGCGCTATCATACACAAACATGACAACTTACATTACATAACAAATTTAACACAGAAATATTACGATACGTTTTACGAATTTTACCTCTTTGGAGAAATCGAAGGTTTTGTTTGTGCATAAGATAATTATCCAGTTTTGGAAAACCAAACTCAATGACAGATGTCATAAAGTTCAAATTCCTTCGCAACCTAATGTCAATTCGTCTTACGAATTTTCGATCAGGACACGTGACCTGACGCGAGTTTAAGATTTTATACCCATTACAGAAAAAGTGCTCAACGCCGCTAAAGAAGTTTTCACTTCAAAATATTATAAAAAAATGGTTATAACATTCCCTGGCAATAACAGCTCTATATTAAATCTCACCATCACACGTTCGTATTTCTGAAGATCGATTATAATTCCCGAAGCGAATACTTTTCTTGGGATGTCTGAATATTATTACAGTGTCCCACAAGTCCGACGGCGGTAAACTTTATTACAGTATGTGCACCTACTTGAGAGTCCCAATTCTCCGTTCCTGCAACCTTGACGGTCTAAACAAAGTCTAAATAAACGTAGCTATTTAGGCGGTTCCGTTCGGCAACGCACTTACGCGCTGTCGTGGTTCGCGCGGAGAGGCGGTGAGCGCCGTTCGTCCGCGCGATAGTGCGATGTTCGTGTGTTAGGCATCAACAGATTCCATACAAGCAAATGCGACGTGGGCTCAGGCGCAAAATGTCGCTTTCGCAAAACATTTGAACTTTTTTTTTTGTTTTCTTTGCTGCCCATAGTGCCGCTAAGCGAATACTCAACAACTCCTACAAATCCGCCCCTAAGACGACCCACTCACCGCAAAAAGTATTTCTAAGTTACTAACGCGACATTTTGCGAAGGAGACATTCTGCGAAAGAGGCATTGTGAGAAAGAGATATTTTACTACAAGTAGACATTTTGCGAAAGAGACATTTTGCGAAAGCGACATTTTGCGCCTGAGCCGCGACGTGAGACCTCTTCACCGCCCGACCGCGCGGACGAGCGGTGTCTTGCGAAAACCGCATTATTAAACAACCAACTAACATAACATCGATATGAAAAGAAGAATATACTCTTAAAACAATGACCACTAAGGGAAACATTGAAAGAGATATCCAGCAATGAATATTAATGCGGGTTTGTCCATAAGATATTAAGTCAATAGATTGCCAGGATTATCGAGTTAACTCGACACGGCCGTCGGTCTAACCGCATTAAGGTTACAGCCATAAAATGGCGCCTTTCGTGTATTTGTACTTTATTTTCTTGAGTTTCATAGAATCGATCAGTATCCCTTCATATACTAAATGAGATATTCTAGATATCGTTGCTGCTTAATAAATGGTGAATATAAAGACTCATGCCTGATTTTGTGCTCTGAAGATGGTAATAGGATCGCCCCCTACTACATGGAATGTACTATAGCGTTTAACCTGTTGGGATTACAGGCATGAATTATGTTCATGTTAAAATACTGTTATTTAGCTGCTTAGACTGAAGCCGATATTTGAAAAAAAAAACAAATGCGTGTCGGGCCACGCACAGTGTAGGGTTCCGTAGTTTTTATGACAGCCAATTGCGGGTCGTATTCGCTGACTGATAGTTTTGTACCATGCTGTAACTAAAAGCCAAACATGACTATCTACCTAATTTGTCTACCTATACAAACAACAACAACAAATGTTTTTTTATAAAACTTTTTTAGGAATGAAACATTAGCGCGATACAACTGACGCTTAGCGCCATCTATCGACTTTTCAATGGAGTTGTTCGAAATTTTCGAGTCAAACACAATTGGTCGACTATTACTCCTAAACTTGTAAAGCCCACTTAAGTGTGATAGTTTTCCTATAAACTTCGTTATATATAGGTACTACTGCCGTGACATTTGTATTACTAACTACAACCGTTTAGTTGGTAGAGGGGGGGGGGAGGACACTTGACTCTAACGAACATTGGTACTTTAAAGCTTGATAAGTCACGAACGGTTTACTTAATCAAAAAACGGTTTTCCTAAACCCCTAATATTTTTAAAGACCTATCCAACGATATCCCACAAATAGGGGAGAGACAAAAAAAAAATTATCATCCCCAGTTTACATGTAGGGGAGGTAAGTACCCTAAATAATTGTTTTTTTTTTTAATTTGTTTTTACCGCTTTTTTGGCGTCATTAACGTGTATACTCATGCCAAATTACAACTTAAGCACCAATAACTGTAGCACCAATAGTTTTTGAGCTAAACCGCGGACAGATAGACAGACAGACGGACATGGCGAAACTATAAAGGTTCCTTGTTGACTACGGAACCCTAAAAAGGCTAGACAGTTGATGTTAATGGACACGGAATTTTTTTAGAGTCCATTTTTGAGGTCCCGTGCCATTTTATTATAAAATATTTTAAAGGCAAAGTAGGACAAATGTATTAAAGTATTATTTTTAACTCTATGCTAAAAGCAATTAAGAAAACACAGAAAAAAGCGTTGATATTTTTATAAATAATCTTCTTTACTCCGAAAATCTAAAATCTTACCCTCTTGTTTGATATTGAAAATTGGGTCTCCAGTAATTTAATTATTGAGATCTGCTTTTCTTCATGAAAATGTAAATCCTCTGTTCAACAATCAGTTTCTCATTTCCCTTTTTGATAGAAATATTATGAAATATTTTAGGATTCCAAGTAACAAGTTTATTTTCTTGCCGAGTAACAAAAGTCATCTACATTTTATAGAAGATTTTTTTTTTATGCATTGGATTAAATCGACAAGCGGTACTGCAAAGCATAAGGCGTGTTTTCGACTTATTCGTCATTTGGGTCCATACGGTAGTATAAGTTACAGTTACAGAAGCTGAACATAATAAACATGACATGGAAATCACCCGTGTAATACACCCGCTGTTAAGAATTTAAAATACCGATACAAAAAATACCACGTTCTAAACATAACGTCCCGTAACGTAACGACCCGTACTGGGTCCACGTAGTGTCTCATGGCCCACTTTCTCATATGCCATGAATTTCTGTGTCCCAGCAGTGGGAAGATTATAGGCTGCTTATACTACGTCTTGAGTACTATTCCTATATGCATCTTCGTATGTAAGCGCCATATTAGCGGCTCCAATACAGCCGATAAACACGAGTTTGCCTTTTGATCTCACCACCAAAACATTTTCCTTTGCTTAGAGAAGAGTGGGGCGTAAGGCAATCAAGTTACTTTTCTAAGGCACCGAAGTATAAAGCTATAGGTGATAACGCTTTCATGAGACAAAAGTCACTTAAATAAAGATTATCTATGCTTTCTTTTAATTTAAAATATCTTCCCTCCTGGTTTACTCCGAAGTTCGTTTTTTTTTTAACTTTTTCCCACACTAGGAATTTCTCCTGTATCGTGAGTGCGTTTACAAACATTTGAACTCACATAGACAAATAGCCAGACCAGGAACAACTATGTAGGCCATATAAATTTTTGTTCCGTGCGGGACTCGAACCCACAACACGTGGCGCAGCAGTCAATCGCTCAGCCACTGCGCCAACCGTGCCGTAAAACAGGAAGTATACCTAAATTTCGCAAGTCATGTATAGAGGTGTTGTCGAGTGTGTAGGTAGGCAGGAGTGTTAATAAAAGTCAATACCTAGGGTGCTCACGGTTGTAATTAGGTTTGTTCACACGAACAACACAAAATAACAAGAAGGAGTACAGATAGTACGATAGGCCACAGTCACAGTTGTCACAGATCATAAGATACAGTTAATATAGGCGAAACACGGCCATACAAATATTTGTTCCGTGCGGGGATCGAACCCGTGACTCGGAACGCAGCAATCAATCGCTAAGCCACCGCGCCGTCCTCAACGTCATTTGTAGATCTTTGACAGTCGTTTCCAGTCTTTCCAAGGGGTTCAAGGGGAGGGGAGATTTTTAATGTTGTCAGATAAGCAGTCGCTCCATGTAAAATACTGGTATTCAGATGCATCCGGATAGACTGGAAGCCGCCCCCAACATAGTTCGGAAAAGGCTGAACAGGTGATGATGACTGTGGTTGAGCTGTGCCATATAGGTGAAATACTTTTTTTTAGACTGATTAAACAAATCGGTTACTCTATTCGGCGACTTAGTGTGCAAGCAGACTCTTCTTTGCCCGAAAAAAATAACACTCGCAGTTCTTATGCCATCATCATCTGCCTATTCTTTTCCCGAACTATCTTGGGGTCGGTTTCCAGTCTAACCGGATGTAGCTGAGTACCAGTATTTTACATGAAGCGACTGCTTATCTGACCTCCAGAACCCAGTAGCTAGGTAATACGATACCCCTTGGTTAGACTGGACGTCATACTTCTTTCTTCTGACTACTCGTAACGATTGTCAAAGATCTACAAATGACAGCCGGGACCAACGGCTCGGAAAGCACGTTATGCTTTCCGAGGCACGGAGGAAACTCTGTATATAACTATGGTCACTCATCCACGGACCAACCTCGGCAAGCACGGCTTAACCTTAAAGATTGTGCGGCTATTATTATTTAGCTACGAGTTCCTCAAGACGCAACTTTTGGGAATGCCATAAATACGATTAACAACCAACTATTTCTAAGTTATCTATCAAGGATAAGTTGTTATAGCACGCTTCCCAAAGGAGCGACGTAGGCATGGTGCACGTGCCTCGCGAACACTCTGGCCGCCAAAGGAAATACTCTTTTAGATTACAAGTGTAATGAACTGGTGATCAATAAAAGTTCTTTCTAAGTCTATAAAGATTTTCGAAATACATTGCGTATAATTTTGCATTTCCTTTTATTTCTCGAAAACATATTTCTGTTGATGTAAATTGAACCCTTTTTAGGATGGGAAATCATCAAATGACTCTGGGCGGAGCGGAAGGGAGTGTCAGACTTGACTGACTAAAACCCATCCATGTTCCTTCTTAGCCCTTTGTGTTCCTGGACCGCAGTATCTCTTTCGAACAGTCTCGAAGACTGACGGTTCCACCTTATGTCAAAATTCGGTCTGTAAATGCTGCCCTCAGGCTTCGATAAAGTCTCACAAACGCAGAGGACGCATCGTATTGATTGTCTAGTGTGCAGAACGTCAGTCGCAGCTAACTTCCGAACCGCCATAAAGTTTGAACAGAAACACGCGCTTATTCCGGCACGTTCGCACAAGGTTAGTGGGCGCGCAGAGAAGCGATTTTCGCGGCTCACTTTTTTTTTGGTAATGGCATCTCGCAGGTCAACCTATGAGGCTTCTTTCTGCTTAACCGGACTATTTTGAGGGTGCCTTAAGTGTAAGCTCCAGCCAGGGTCAACATCTTATAAACTAAGCAACATCACGCTAAGGGCACCCCCTTTTTCTTCTTCTACCCCCCTTCTAATCTATGCAGATAAGAGCCAAAGAACAATTCGCGATTCTGCCGGAGACTTCCAGCGCATTCTCGGAAATTCCCTGCCTTGGGTAGCAGCACGTACTCGGTTTGTTCGTTTCACAATAATAACAAAAAGTTAATTTTAAAAAATCGCTTCCGTTGCTTTCCGCGGGGATAAAAAGCGAGCTTTATAAGTACATTATATGTGGTAGGTATTAAGATAGATATGTTCCCAATAACTTATTAAATATTTCTACAAAGGAGGTAGGTGCATCTCGTACCACTTTCACGCATCGGAGATTGCATCTAGTGGATGATCCGATACGATTAGACTTATCTTTGCTTCGACACAACTCGAGTGGAGTATGATTAGATTTTATATAAAAATATCTCTCTTCTCCCTATACAATACACCTACGTGGGTATTGGAAATATGTGTGGGTAGATATAACAGAGGCAAGAATAGCTTGTAGTCTGTACCAAGGGTGTGTTTTGAAGAGGAAATCAAATTAGTTGGAAAACGTACCTGTTAGGCCAGTCACACAAAATAATCATCATCCTCATCATGATTTCAGCCGAAAGACGTCCACTGCTGGACCTCCCCCCCAGTGTCACCACATTGACCGGTCCCGTGCGACTCGCATCCAGCTGATCCCCGCAACCTTCACCAAGTCATCGGTCCACCTAGGGGGAGACCTTCCAACGCATCGTCTTCCGGTCCGCGGTCGCACGTCCAGAATTTTTCGGCCCCATCGGCCATCCGTTTTGCGAGCAATGTGCCCAAAATTATCAGCACCGTGCTATTAATTGCGACTTACGATCATTGTTCCTTGCAAATATCACACCAGAAAGTTTCGTCGATAAATCAAACTAAGAAAACGAAAATTAATAATGGCGAAATTTTTTAAATTACAATTGCAAAATAAATCCGAACCGATGAATGTGTCACTTATTCCTTTTACTTATTGATTGTGTGACAATTTACCCTCCACAGACTTTGTTTATTTTCATTAGATATTTCTGATCCATACAATGGTAGTAAATTTCGACTTCTTATAAGTCTGGCCTCGACCGATATCTGACTACCTTGGACTTGAATACAATAGTCTCAAAAATAGTCTTGGCTCCAATATTCTAGGCGGTCTATTGTGCCCCCATTGTGAGTTATCAATCAAAACATAATGGAGTTATATTAGAATGAAGGTTAATTAGCGTTTCTTTTTGATGAAATAGGTGAAAAAGAAAGTCAAATTCCGATGAATTGATGAAGTACAGAAAATATCATCCCATTTTCGTATGATATTTTTTTTTAAACTTTGCCTCACACTATTGTACTGTATCGTGGGTGCGTTTACAAACATTTAAACTCACATACACAAACAGCCAGACCCGGAACAACTATCTGTAGGCCGTACAAATACAAGGTGTTGTTTTGCAACCTCGTCAAATTCTAGGAGGTAACTATGCTAATGATTCTCGACCCGAATCAATAATAAAATGAGTAGGTAATTTTCTTTTTTTTATTTATTTACTGAATTCGGTAACTGTGAACCACACGTGTTTTAAACACGGGCCGTCTGATCCCTGCCTTATAACGTCGCTTACACACAAACAAAAAACCTCAAACGTTTTTTTGATAATTTTATAATCCCTAAACCACGCTATGGGGGTTATTCTGAAATATTGACAAATTTAAACAACAAAAAAATGCAGTGTTTTTTAATAATTTACTAGGTACCGTAATTTATATTGAATATTTATGTCTTTTGTGACAACATCCTGAATTTTGACGAGGATGCAAAACAACACCTTGTATTTGTTCCGTGCGGGGATCGAACCCGCGACACGCAGCGCAGCAGTCAATTGCTCAGCCACTGCGCCAACCATGTCGTCAAGAAAAAATCAATCGTCCGTCTGACTCAATCCGGCGAAAGCGACTCAAAGCGCGATCAGGTGAAGAACCAACGGCTTAACATGCCGTTCGAGACTCGTGTTTCCAAACTTCGGGCTACTACTGAGAAATTCCTAATGGAAAAACCCAATAACACTTTTACCGACCAGGGAATTAAACCCAGGACTGCATGTTCAGGTGTCGCAAGACCAATTATCTTCTTCTTGGGTATTCTTGAGGGTATCCTCTCGTATCGCAGCAAATATTCTAAAAATAGTTTATCGTCATCATCAGCCTATAAATATTCCCACTACTGGGAGACAGGCTTCCTCTCTATGAGAGGGAGTGGGCTGTAAACCATCATGCAGGCCCAGTTGGTAGATGTCTCATGTCTTCGAATTTTTAGGTCTAGGACATGCCGGTTTCCTCAAGATGTTTTCGTTCACCGTTTTTGAGGGCAGCGGTGATGAAATAAATTAAGCAAAGTAATGCGCCTGCCTGGGTTCGAACCCACAGCTTACTGCTCGTAAGTCGGGGCTGCCATAACTGGGCCACCGTTGCTCTAAAAAAAATATCTAAGGACATATTATAATAAAATAGTTTATGTTCAGCTAAAAATATATTGGCAAGTCAGTTAATTCTTAGTGGGCATTGGCCAAGGATGCAACGGACGAACATTTTAATATCACCGCTCGTGTAGGCTATTTATAACACAAACTAAAAACCTTTTTATATGATAAAGGTACGTCGACTAAAGTACTTTTAAAACGTGCACACCGAGACTTGAAAAATGGTTTCCTGGATGTATGCAAGCTGCTCTCATATTTCATGTTTATTATGAGGATCTGAATATTCCCGTAAGCATGTTTTGCTTTATTACCTCGTGTTTACTTGTTTAGGTGAATGTGTATATTTTATGTGGAAAGTGTAGTGTATTTATAAAGTTTAGATATTTCTTATCTTAGCCGGGACGTTAACATGATCCTTTCCTTTCTGAACTGAATTCAGCTACATCCGGTTAGACTGGAAGTCGACCCCAACATAGGAAAAAGACTTTGCAGAAGATCACTGAAATTACCCTACTTTTGTGGCTCCGCCGTAATTGACTGGAAAATCAATAGGTATGTTCACCGAGTCTTTAATTTTTTTCTTGGCTATACATATACACCCACAGTACAGCTGCCATTAAGTTAGAGAGTTTAGGTCTAAAGTTGTTTGACATTCTCAAGGGAGTCAAACAGGGCGACCCGCTGTCTTCAAAACTGTTCACCAGTACCCTAGAAGAAGTCTTTCAGACGCTGGCAGTCAAATGGGAAGAGAAGGCGCTCGTCGTCGGTGAAACAAGGTTTAATAATCTGCGTTTCGCTGATGACATTGTCCTTTTCTCCCATTCAGCCACAGAAATAGAGCAAATGCTACAAGATCTTAGCAATGCAAGACTTGAGGTTGGACTGAAGATGAACATGTCGAAGACCAAGGTCATGACCAACAGCTCCAAGAGGAGCATACACGTAGGTGGGGAGAACATACAATATGTCCAACAGTATAATTATCTACTTGGACCAAGTAATCTCTTTCCAGGCAAGGCAGGATAAGGAAATTGCAAGACGCACAGAAAATACCTGGAAGAGTTACTGGTCCATGAAGGAGTATTTCAAGGGCACTCTACCCATGTCTCTGAAGCGAAAGCTAATGGACATGTGTATTCTCCCCATCTTGACCTACGGTGCACAAACTTGGTCTATGACTAACATGCAAAAGTCCAAACTCAAGGTTTGCCAACGTGCTATGGAGCGCAGTATCTTAGGTGTTAAATTAACAGACCGTGTTCGAAACACTACATTGCGCTCCAAAACACAAATCATTGACGTGGCTCAAAAGGCTGCCCACTTAAATAGGACTGGGCAGGACATGTCATGTCAATGTAAAGCTCAGGATTGGTGCCCTGAAACATTGACACGGGGTCGCGGCAGACCACGAAGGAGATGGCGGGACGAACTGGATGTTTTCCTTGATAATTGGAAAGAAGCAGCACAGAATCGTGACCGTTGGAAAGAATGGAAGGAGGGCTTTGCCCAGTAGTGGGACAATACAGGCTAGCTATAAATGAAAATATATAATGAAAATATTTTTATGAACCTGCTGAAACCCTGCCTATTGAATTGTGTTTTTTGTACAAAGGAATTAATAATTTAAGATAATGATATAAGCAACAAAAATAGATCTCATTAATTATAAAAATACCCAATATAATATAATACTATTGTTCTTAATAATTAATATTGATCTCATTATAAATAATTTTTATGTTTTATGTTGTTGTACTATGTCTATTACTTTATAGTTATCGTGAATTGAATAAGATTTTATTGTTATCGTGTATTTGTAATATGTATGTCGCTAATAACTATAATTGCATCTTTTAATTAGAAATTATTTAATTTAATTAATCATTATTGTTTTAATTAATATAAAAGTTAACAATAATAAATACATAGATTGCTGTGCCCTAACAGGGTCCATAACACTGTTCTTAGCTTTAAGCCTTTTATAACACCTGTAAAACATTATGGAACGCAATAAAATGAATATGAATATGAATATGAATATGAATATAATAATATACATATATCGTGCAGTGGCGAAGGGTGAAAATATTGAAAGGGGAAGCCGAAGAAAAAAATGTGAATTTTAATTTTGTTTTTCTTCATCGCATTTTTCAATTTTCGTTTTGATTATCAGCTAACCCGAAAACCTCGAAAATGACACCCATGACGAAAAAAACAGAAATTTACGTCGCGCGTCGGCGCTATTTTTAATTTTGGTGTCTTTATCAGCGACCTCGAAAACCACGAAAATGTCACCCATGCTAAAAGTACCAAAATTTTTCGAAGGATCCAACTTGATCTTTTTTTCATAACCTATGTAATGGAACGATTAAATGCACAAGAACTACATAAAACACTGTATAAAAAATTAAAATATGATATAAAAAACCTTTTTGTAACAAGCTTTTATAAATACGAACTGAAAAGAAGAAAATAAATCTTTGAAAAAATTAAAACGATGTAGGATAATTTTCACAAAATTTTGTCGCGTTTAGTTTTTATAGCATTTACCACTCACGCGACAAGCCTCACGTATTATGTTTATTCATAAAAAGTGAACGCGTAAATTTACAAAGTTTCATATCCGTGCCATTAACCGCTGAGGAGACGATCCTGGCGGTAGGATGAGTTCATGATACAAATCGTGATTATCCATTAAATATGAACTAGTATGCAACATTACGTGTCTGTACTATTAAATGTTGAGGAGTTCCCTCGTGAGCAGACGATCCTGGTTGCAGGATGAGATCATGATAGAATTGATGTTTATCCATCAAATATGAACGTGCATACAAATTTTCTTGTCTGTGCTATTAACCGTTGAGGAGTTCCCTTGTGAGAAGACAATCCTAGCTGCAGGATGAGTTCATGATACAAATCGTGATTATCCATCAAATATGAACTCGTATGCAAAGTTTCATGTCTGTGCTATTAAACGTTGAGGAGTTCCCTCTTGAAGAGACGATCCTGGCGCTAGGATGAGTTCATGATACAAATTGTGATTATCTGCCAAATATGACCTTGTATGCAAAGTTTCGTGTCTGTGCTATTAAACGTTGAGGAGTTCCCTCGTGAGGAGACGATCCTGACTTCAAGATTAAGTTATGTTTGTCATAAGAAAGTATTGTTCTTAGAAACAAAGGTGTGTCGAAAATTTCAGCTCAATCGGACATCGGGAAGTGGTTCTAATTTAACTTTCTATACATACAAACATTGTCGTAACTCGATAAACTTCAGCTTACCTAGTCCCTACAAAGCGCTGCTGATAGCCGCGAAGTCACGTGTCCGCGTCCATACGAATTTAGTTCTGAATTCTGGCACCCGAGCTCCGGCTTACTTTTGGCGCCACATGTTGCTTTCTTTGTTGACATGAAAAATGTTGGTATTTTTTTTCAATCCGATGTATTTAATGCCTGTTCTGTAATGTGATAACCACCGATGTGTACATAATTTACTAATTGACTACAGTAGACACTAGACACTACGTACATTGCCTTGTTCCCAAAGGTAAGCCGGCAGGAATCGGCTTCTTAGGTGCCTTCGGGCCTGATATCGTGGAGTAATGGCACCATGGTGCAACAGACAGCGCCGTCTAACGATTAGTTTCGTGAACTAATAATATCGTTACTAGAAACGCAAGCGCACCCTACCGCTTGGACACGATCATCGGTAGAGGGGATGCAATGAAGTTGACGGCGCGTTCGTATTCCACGCGCGCCTCAAGGAGATGTCAGCAAATCGGAAGGGGTCCGAGACGGCCGATGCCTGCCAGGGCTGCGGGACTGTTCGAAAGAGATACCTTAGAAATATTTATACATAAAGAAGTTAAAGGAATATATAAACTAATTCCACCTATAATACGAATATCTTGTATATCATTTATTATATGAATAATTACGTGGCCCTGGAACACAAAGGGCTAAGAAGGAACATGGATGGGTTTTAGTCAGTCAAGTCTGACACTCCATTCCGCTCCGCCCAGAGTGGGACGGGTCATTTGATGATATCAAATCCAAAAAAAAGAACCCAGTGAATGAGTGAGTGGCAGTGAACCCTAGCAAAGGGACGGAGTGTTGCGTTAGTCGAACTCCAACAGTCTTGGCAGACGCTCAGTACCAACGCACGTGTTTGTTTCTTGTAAAACCGTTAGTTTAAATAAAATTATTGTGATAAAATTATCTTCGTAATAATTCTGTTTGGATGAACGAGAATGAAACTCGTTTAACTTCGAATATCATTAGTTTGCACAGCATTCATAATATAATATTGTCCTCCTCCACAGACAAATACAAAATTACTACTTTCTTATAGCGTAAATCGAGACCGATCAAAATCGAAATCGAAATCGATCGAGACTTGGGCTGTACTGCAGTCTCTCCAACGGTGCCAAATTGATTATCGGTACATCGAGGTGTTGATGTGTTTGTACAAAAACGCCACCATGTCAGTCCGACTTCAGGACCAGACCTCGGAACCTATCCTTCTGCAGCGAGGTGTGAGACAGGGAGACGTTATATCTCCGAAACTGTTCACCGCTGCACTGGAAGATATCTTCAAGGTTCTGGACTGGAGAGGGCTAGGTATCAACATCAATGGCGAGTACATCTCTCACCTTCGATTTGCCGACGATATAGTGGTCATGGCTGAGACCATGGAGGACCTCAGTACAATGCTCGATGACCTCAGTAGAGCTTCCGAAAGAGTGGGTCTTAAAATGAACATGGACAAAACCAAGGTCATGTTGAATGCCCATGTAACACCCATTCCTATCAAGATCGGAGACTCTACTATCGAAGTTGTAGACGATTATGTCTACCTGGGACAAACGGTCCAGTTGGGTAGGTCTAACTTCGAGAAAGAGGTCAATCGTCGAATCCGACTCGGCTGGGCAGCGTTCGGGAAGCTGCGTGGTATCTTCTCGTCCAACTTACCGCAGTGTCTCAAGACGAAAGTCTATGACCAGTGTGTGTTGCCAGTGATTACATACGGGACCGAAACGTGGCCGCTCACAATGGGCCTCATCAGAAGGCTCAAAGTCACCCAAAGGGCAATGGAGAGAGCTATGCTCGGAGTTTCCTTGCGTGATCAAATCAGAAATGAGGACATCCGCAAGAGAACCAAGGTTACCGACGTAGCCCGAAGAATTGCCAAACTTAAGTGGCAGTGGGCAGGGCACATTGCTCGCAGAACAGATGGCCGATGGGGCCGAAAAGTTCTGGAATGGCGACCGCGAACCGGGAGACGATGCGTTGGAAGGCCTCCCACTAGGTGGACCGATGACCTGGTGAAGGTTTCGGGGATCCGCTGGATGCGAGTTGCACGGGACCGATCAATGTGGCGACACTTGGGGGAGGCCTATGTCTAGCAGTGGACGTCTTTCGGCTGAAATGATGATGATGATGATAGCGTAAATTACTCCACAAAGAAGCTTATTTGGAAAATAAACGGTTCAAGTGCGGGCAGGTACCTCTTGTACAAAAATGGCTTCTTACTGTGCTTATTATTAATTACCCAATTTTTGATCTTTTGATAAATTTTTGATTACTATTATTATGCCTTGATCATTCCTGCAAAGTTGCCAGCTTATCGGTTTTTTATCAGATACACTTCGGGTAGTGTGTTTTAAACAATCTAATTCCACCATCTCCATTCTATCATTAGACGAGCGATACGACGAAGCGTCACCGTTATATGGTTGAAGTTCCAAGAACCTGTAAAAAGCGCTTTGGTTCCACATTTATTGTGCGAACCTCCAGTCTGTGGAGTGCACTGCCGGCTTCTCTGTTCCCTGATCATTATTATCTGGATCTCTTCAAAGTTCGAGTGAATCAGTTTCTTCTTGGCAAGTGTGTTATACCCTAGGCCGCATCATAGCTTTACATCAGGCGAGTTTCGGCTTTTGGCCGCAACTCGCAAACCAATTTATTATGACAAATATAATGAAAAAGATTGTTACTTATGGGTCAATGGTTGCATGATTGGTACTTATAGCTGTTATTTTGCATCCTCGTCAAATTCAAGGAGGTTACTATGCTAATGATTCTCGACCCCAATCAATAATAAAATGGGTAGGTAATTTTTTTTTTGTCTTATTTACGGACATTGGTAAATGTGAGCCACCCGTATTTTAAACGTGGGTCACGTTTAAAATACGGGTGGCTGATCCTTGTCCTATAACCGCGCTTTCACGATTCTTTAAATAATTAACTAGGTATCATAATTTTAATTGATTAAATTTTATGCTTTTGTAACAACCTCCGGAATTTTGACGAAGATAGAAAACAACACCTTGTAGTTCATCTGCGAACAACTTGGAAAAAGGTTAGAAAATTTTAAGCAAAATGATATTCAAACCCGACCTTACGCCCGGTACATTAAATGAAAAAAAAAATGTTCTCATCTGTGAAAGGATTTCCTGACTTCCGGTAAACATCCCGACTCTCATATTAACGTTTGGTTTGGCATAAAATTTGATTTTCTACCACCATTAACTTTTGCCATCCGGCTTCTGGCAGATGGCGAAGTGTATATTAACTTCGTCTGCTTTTTATGTGGAGGGCCCAAAAGAAGGGTAGGATTACATTTAAGTTGAAATGTTCCTAATTGTAGAGCTGTTGGATTTGAAAGCACTGGTTCAATTTTTTTTGGTGGTTATGAGTGTTCCTAAACTTTTCACTTAGACTTTTGATAATTAAGAAAACGTTTTTTGTTATTTTAAATGTCGCATCATGAGTGGCCGAGATGCGATGCATCGGGGCTTCTTCATGATCCGACATAGTTTCTCTTAGATGTGGACACTGTTTTCGGTACTCGAACGAATTTCGCTTTTATAACTTCATCGGAAAAGTTCACATATATGCCATTATTATGTCGCCCAGGCTTGGCAGTGCTAATTAGATTTGTTGGTGTTAAGTAGTAATACGCAAACCTAATCAGTAATTCATCAAGCAATCACAACACCGTGAAGCCGGCCTAACCCAGCACAGAGTATACGAAGGTCGTTTGAAACAAGGTTTAAACTCGGCAATCGCGACAATTTCCCGCAGCTCACGTCGCGCCACGGTATAAGTGTTATTACTCTTTATGTGAGCGAAATAACGGAAAATTTAAGTTTTACGGCTACATCTATGCGAAGAATTATAACCAGTGGCGTGCCTAAAGGCCAACAATACGGCAAGCCTATAAGGCAAGCAGAGGGACCAAAAACCATCAAAAAAAACAAAAACATCATGAAGAGTAGGTTATAAGGGCAAGCCAAGCTTGTAGGCTTGTATGAAAGAACCGCCACTTGGTAGTTCCTATGGTGAAGATGATTTTGAAATGTCTACTGAAATGTTTATTGAATACGGTACGAATACACCAAACAAAAACACCGAACGTATTGGCGAAACCGGAAACAGGCGTCATTGTTGCTTAACAAGAGGTAAGTTAGGCTAAAAAATATCTTGGCTCTTGTCTGTGCATAACCTTACACACATCTAATGTCAAGAAGCACCAAAACAGCTTCTCAAAATGGCTTCATCATAGCTTTTAACTTAATAACAAGTTTGAAACTCAATTAATATTTGGCCAAAGTCTGTCATGGGCTATAAGATTACGTCTCCGCAGCTAATCTGTCATGTCTTTGAAGAATTTCCTCGTTTCGTTCTTTCTAACTGTATTTTACACTTCGCTCTTAACTTTGTTTACCGTCAGTGAAGAAAATTCATAGTTTTTTTTGTACGACTGCCGAAAAATGTGTTACGTTCAATGGTGCTTATTTTTTGGTAAAATGCGAAGGAAAGCTAATCGGAATTGATATTGTTTCCATACTAATACAAGTTTCATGTGATTGTTTTAAGCTTATAAATTACATGTTAAGAAATCTTTGTAACAAGCTAAACAACATATTGTGAGCATACGTGGTGATCAGTTGTTGCCTTTTTGTAAGAGACAATGCTTTTTTCCTGAGGCTGATATTACTCCTGCAACTTTCATTATTAGCATAGTATTTTGAGTTTTTTTTTTAACTTTTAGTATGTAAAATTATTACTCGGTTCTGTACACTGGTATGCATAAAATAAAATGAAAATAAATATCCCAGAACATTGTTTGCTTGTCACAAGGACCAACAAAGACCTTTACGTATTGCCTTGTAGATTACTGCATTAACTTTAATAAGCAGTGTCAATCATCAATATCAATTCAGCAATCTAAGAATAGAATAATAAAACACAACTACAAACAAGATACAATAAACATAACAAAGAATATAAAGCAGAAATTATTGTTTCTTTTCCGGTCGCCTTTGTGCATTAATTATTTTGATAACTCGTGGCTATTATTAGACTTAACGATAAACAATTCCGAAGGATACTAACCCGCAGCCTGAACTAGTTCTAGGTAATAGCTCAAACATAACTGTTCATAGTTACCTATACCTCTGCTTAAACCTTTCAAAAACAAAATAAAAAAATCAATATATTTTATTTAACATAGTTCTACATGGGCACTTTTAAACGTCGACAGAAGGTGCACGGTTTGGGTTGGTCGTTCCTTATGGAGAAGAACCGGCAAGAAATGCGATGGTTACTCTTTTAAAATCATATGGTTTTTACAATATTGGAATGTTACAGCGTTAGTACAGTATGGGAGGACAGTGTAGGCCCAAAAGTAAGTGGTTGCTTACTACAAAAGGTAGAAAAAGATGAACCAAAAAAAATACTTGGAATTTACAAGGCCTACAATATCCACACATTCACAAAAAATCGGTGATCAAAAAAGAATATCAAAAAGTAAAAAAAAATATTATAAAGAAGAGGTTAATAAACAATTGACACAAATGTTGTTATCAGTACTGTAACTATTCTGAACAATCTTTCGATATTACAGGATCACGTCAGTAATAACGTAATGAGTTAAAAAAACCATCCATTCCTAACTACTATAACACATACAGACAAAAGTTACCCACAGCAGGAACAGTGTATTTTAATTAAATCATGTTTGATCCGAAAATAATGATTTCAATCGGCCGAAAAGCCGTTAATCGGTTTACTTTAATTATAGATAAACGTGTACGGAATAATGATGGATGTTAGGTGATTTTTATATGGTTTGTTTAACATCAACACGGTCAGTTATTTGAATGGTAAAAACACGAAAGTTTGGCTAGTTTTATAATTGGAATAATCCCACGGACTTGGGCGGGTAAAGACTTTTGCGCGAACGGACATGGGCACTTATGCAAATGTACTTTTACGCGAACGGACATTTGCGCGCATGGACATTTTCGCAAATGGACATAATACGCGAATATTTTTGTTTTCGGTGTCACTGGTAACAAAAATGAGGTCGAGCTGAAAATCCAATATGGTGCTGGGGAAAATTTTCGTTTTTTCATCATGGATGTTGTTTTCGTGGTTACGAGTATAATGACTTAGACATTACGTAAATTATAACAATTTTTATATTATTTTTAATTTATATTTATATATTATATTTAATTTTTATTTTATTCCCATTATGGGACAGGTGGGACAGTCCCATAATGGGGCATTGGGTACGCCTACATGCCACTGTGGCGTATAATAAATAGTTGTTTTGTTTTTCTGGTAGATGTAAGTACTAACACTAGTTTCTAAGTTGTGTGTTGTACTAACCAAATGGACTTATGGTCTGAAATAAAAGAATTTAATTTATTTATTTATTTATTATTGAAAATATAACTATTGTTTAACAGTTTGATTTAAATTATTGCAATAATTAACAAGCACAATAAGCACCATGATATGAACTAAGTACTTAGTCTGTTGGTGCTTATGCAAAGCAAGTGTGTTCAATGTTATAAATAGTCCGAAAGTTCATTTCGTTTACCCTTCGAGTTCGTTCTAGTCAGCTGATCTTACAAGACCTTTAAATACCGCAAGCCACAAATATCTAAACAAACTCATACGTACCAACATTCAGTTTTATTACCAAGGGATCACCGAATAGATTCCAATACCAATCAACATTCGGTACTTCAAAGTTATACCTACAAAGTTGAGAACTTCTAACGTCAGATTTAACAAATTAATGGATTGATTCAATCAGTGGTTATTGGACGCAAATAACGAGGCTTTTCATTGGTTTCCTAACTCCTTGTTCCATTCAAGGTTCTGTTACTGGGAGGTATTAAGCAAAAATAAGACTGCTTAAGACATTCTGAAAGTTGGCAACGTCACTAATTCCTTTTAATAATTTCGCTGTTTTGATGAATTCATTAATACATTTGGTTTTTTGTCTATTTTTACGAATTGTCAATGTAAAGTGATTACTAGCTCTTCCCCGCGACTTCGTTCGTGTGGAGATAATTATGTGTACCTATGTGTGAGAAAAAGACCTGCGTGCTGTTCCAGACTATAATCGATCTCGGCACCAAGTTTCATCCAGATTCGTTCAGCCGTTTTGGCGTGATTGAGTAACAAGTTGTTATCATGATGATGAAGATATTGATATAGAAAGTAGCATAGTCTCAATGACTGAAGTTTATTCAAACACCACTTGCTTCTAATTAATGTAATTTCCACATAAGGTGGAAGCGCTAAGCTCACCGTCCGTGTCCGTGTCCGTCCGTTCGTGTTCCACGCAGGCGTCTCAAGGAGATGTCAGCAAATCGGAAGTGGTCCGAGAGGGCCGATGCCTGCCAGGGCTCAGGGTCTGTTCGAAAGAGATACCGTAGCCCTGGTACACAAAGGGCTAAGAAGGGACGGGGGGACATGGATGGGTTTTAGTCAGTACAAGTCTGACACGCCCTTCCGCTCCGCTCAGAGCAGTAGGGGTCATTTGATGATTTCCCATCCGAAAAAAAAAGGTGGAAGCGCCAGCAAAATTCGAATATTTACCCACAAATATTTACGAGTACAGGATTTCAAGTGCGAAGTTATGTTATGATAGATGATTGAAATTCATAATTATCTCCATTATTTTCTATACTCAAATACAATTAATCCTAATTATATTCCTGGGCATTCAAGCGGTGGTAATTGTTTAAGTTGTGAACTTACGTAGGAGTAAAGTTAAATATTATTTGTTTACAAAATGGCTGCTGTGGCAATGTAAGTCACGTTTCTCTGAAGTGACGCAGTAATAGGAATCGATGGAAATAGCTTGGCATATGTGGAAAATGGTTTATCGCAAATATCCAAGTTTGTAAGACTTTATCGAAGCCTGAGGGTAACATTTCCAGACCGAACTTTGAAACAAGGTGGAAGAGCCAGTCTTCGGGACTGTTCGAAAGAGATACCGCGGTCCAGGAACTCTAAGGGCTAATAAAGAACATGGATGGGTTTTAGTCAGTACAAGTCTGACACTCCCTTCCGCTTCGCCCAGAGCAGGAGGGGTCATTTGATGATTACACAAACGTAAAAAAAAATTTGAAGCGTCAGCGCCTATTCGAATTTTCTTAAGTTTTTTTGGCAATTTGCCAGACAGTGTCTAGCTGTACATATTAACAAAATAGGATTTGTGGCCGTAATACGTATTTATACAGGATTATAATCATTAAAATCATCAATACAACCGTCTAGGTTTATTTAATCCCATTAAATGACTATAACATGAAAAACTCATTCAATGGGCTTAAATGAATATAGAGGTATGAGTGATGGGCTTAAATGAACATAGAGGTCTGACGATTTTAATGAATACTAGCTGTGCCCGCGACTTCGTCCGCGTGGACAAAAAAGTTATTTAGACTTTATTTTAGTTTTTTTTTTTGTAAAATAGTAGTAGCCGGACCAAACTGACAGACAGACAGACAAAAATTGTAAAAAATGATATTTTGGTATATGTGCCGTATATGCATTCATGTGCATGTAGTAAAACGCGGTTATTTTAGTACTACAAACAGACACTTCAATTTTATTTTATTAATGTATGCCTAACGTATAGATAACTCAGTAAAGTCATATAAGCTACGGTTGCAAATCATATTTCAATCAAAATACAATTTGACCTGCAAAATCCGGCAATTCCACGTGCCAGAATAAAATGAAAACGATAACAAAGAAAACTGCAAACAAATGCTTTTGTCTTATTCATAAAAATATTTTGTAAGAGGATTCATTGTTTTGATCGCAAGCAAACGGGATAGAATTTATTCGTTTAACGGTTTCTTATTACTGTGAAATGCTAAACCGGTGCACTGTTTTTTAAATCCCGACATAAAAAGATGGGTGACGAAAGTGGAACTTTGACGTGTGCATCTGTGTGTTTGTCTGTGGCATCGTAGCTCCAGTTTACGGCAAATATGGCCCGCCCACTTCCCTTTATTTCATTTTAAAACAAGCTTCACCTCGCTTAGATGTGATAAGCAATTGATCAACCACTTTTCCTTTACTGCCACATACATACTCGTTCAGCTAAAATTGGACTAACCTTTCGTTTTCCAAGAACAATAAACCAATGGGTGTTATTTTCTACTCAAGCCCGTAATTTGTAAACATCACATCAATCAATTCTGAACGTAAATACGTTTAATGGTCGATGGCACGCGATCTTGGATTAGTTGCAATAGCCAAGGTTTCACTAGTTCAAGTAGACTTTTCGAGGTGGCGCCATTTGCAAGGGAATAGGGTAATTACGAGACTTTAGTTTATGACAAGATCCTTGTATATTATGTTACGTTTAAAACTTTTTTCGCTCAAAGCTGAATTAGTAGGCGGAATCATCATCTGCCCAGCCTTTTCCCAAACTATCTTGGGGTCGGCTTCCAGTCTAACCGGATGCAGCTGAGTACCAGTATTTTACATGAAGCGACTGCCTATCTGACCTCCACAACCCAGTAACTGGGTAATACGATACCCCTTGGTAAGACTGGATGTCAGACTTTTAGCTTCTGACTACTCGTAACGACTGTCAAAGATCTACAAATGACAGCCGCGACCAACGGCTTAACGTGCTTTCCGAGGCACGGAGGAAACTCGATATATAATTATGGTCACCCATCCACAGACCAACCTCGGCAAGCTCGGCTTAACCTTAAAGATCGACCTGGGCGGCTGTTATTATTTAGCCACGAGCTCCTCTTATAGTAGGCGGAATATGAAGAACTATTGTATATGTCAAAAAATCTAAAAAAAAAAATATTTGAGGCAAATAAATGAATCTATCTTACCAGTTTTGACTTCATAAACTTACTAGATGACCAATAGGAGCGGTGCATTATATGAAAATGTTGCAAAAACGGGGAAAATGTGACGCAGACGAAGGTGTGCCTGCATCACATTTTCCCCGTTTTGGCAAGATTTTTCATTGCTGCTCCACTCCTATTGGTTGTAGCGTGATGTTATATAGCCTTTCCCTTTCCTCGATAAATGGGCTATCAAACACTAAATTATTTTTTTTCCATTCGAACCTGTAGTTTTTGAGATTAGCGCGTTCAAGCAAACAAACTCTTCAACTTTATCTAAACTTCTAAACTAATATTATAAAGAGGAAAGATTTGATTGTTTGTTTGTTTGCATTGAATAGGCTCCGAAACTACTGGTCTGATTTGAAAAAATCTTTCAGTGTTAGATAGCCCATTTATCGAGGAAGGCTATATATCATCACGCTACGACCAATAGGAGTGGAGCAGCAATGAAAAATCTTGCCAAAACGGGGAAAATGTGACGCAAACGAAGTTGCGCCGGGCAGCTAGTTATTAGTATATATAATAAGTTAGTATAATTTTAGAAAAGCACTTTATTTTGATTATACACCAACAAATCATTACTCACCCACACTTTTGCTAGTACAGTGTACAGTTTACCTTATGAACCGGTAATCCTCCGAACCTGTATTATGCAAATAAATGATTTGTATTTGTTGTTCCACACTTCGAAGACGAGGCTCACTCAATAGGTAGAGCACCTGTGTTTGGCGCACACTCGTGTACTATAATATTATCCCGCGTGTTTTGCTAATCTCCGTTCGTATCAGCCGCCGGGGTTGAAATGGTGTGGTAGGTATTATACCATACACATACGTAACATCACGCATAAAACCCTCGAAGAGCTAGGCAGTGGTGTGGGAGTACCTAATAATACACCCACATTTCGCTAGTTAAGTTTCATCATCATTCATCATTTCAGCCGAAAGACGTCCACTGCTGGACATAGGCCTCCCCCAAGTTTCGCCACATTGACATAACATGGGGGGTTTTGCCATAATCGCCACGCTTGGCAGGCGGGTTGGCGATCGCAGTACGGTTGTCACAAAAGCACAGAGAATGCTGCTGCCCATACTCTGGCAAGTCCCTTAGTCGGCTCTTACGACACCCACGGGAAGATATGGGATGGTGCTATTCTTTGCGTCCGACACCATACAGAGCAGTTAAGTTAAGTTTAAGTCCCATTTAATAGGGGCAGGGCCTATTGGCATCAACCGGGCACTTATCCAGACACCGTGGCTGCTACTGAGAAGTTCCTGATGGGAAAACCCAATATCAATTTGCCCGACCCGGGAATCGAACCCAGGTCGTCATGCTCTGCAGTCGCGATTGCGGCCACTAAACAAACGAGGCAGTCATATTATATACTTACCTTTAAAACAAACACAAATAAAAGAAAGAAAGAAAGAAAAATATTTATTTGGCACATGCCACAAGTACACACAATACAAAATAAAAAATAAAAACTTACAAATATACGGAAACAGAAAAAAAAATAAGATATAGTTGTGTGTCTCACGGCTGTACCAAATATAGGCATATCAGCAAATTGCCGAGCAGCTAGTGTCCGACGCTGATTTTCAGCTGGATCTGAGATAGTGATGTGACGGAGATGGTGTTTTACGAAACAGTTTTGTAAATTTTGTTAATAATTATGTAGTGTGGTATAGTGTATGAATAGGTAATTAAATATTTAATGAATATAGATACAATAATAACAGATAAAACTACATATTCATAAAAATCGAGATTCACGAAACGGAACAGATAGATTCATACCAGAATAAATGGGACGGACGCATGGAAACAAAACGAAAAATATCTGTGCGGTTGATCTGTGCACGTCGCTCAGTACGCTGCAAGCAGCCGAGTGCGAGGAACTACTACAAAAGTTTGTTTTGTACAACATATTATGTCGACAGAAATATTGTACCGTGATAAGCTAATTAGATAGGTAGGAAGATTCATAGTTAACACATCAAATAATTGAGACATTCAGTGCGACCATATCCAACTTACATTGTGATTCCAACAGATACTGCCGTAATCGGCTTCTGAAAGTGTCTATTGTTAAACAGGAATATGTAAATCAACTAAAATTGACACAGTAACCTATAAATACAATGTTCATTACGAATAATGCCATTCTAGTGCCCTTTTAAATGTTAAGGGCACTTGAGCTAGTAGGTATAATAGCTGGTAGAACAATGGACTCTCTAGTCTTTCATAGAGGGTTACAATGTGTAGGGTTCTTCAAACGCGGTCAAGTGATCGGGCAAAACTCCTTGTTTCATGCAGAAGATTAATTCATGACTAGTTTTACTGGAAAAGCTTTAGTAAATGTGAATGCTTGAGCGAGTGAGTGTGCTAAGCGTTCAAATCAAATCAAATCAAATCATTTATTTCAAATAAGCCAGTTACAGGCACTTTTGAATGGTCGAACAACAATAAAAATGAAGCTGCAGCCCCAGTTACACAGACTATAAAACCGCCTTATCTGCCTATTATGCGTACGCCTACTCCTGGCTAAATTACGGTATCATTTTGTGGGGAGAAAGTACTGACTTTCTGGACCTCTTCATTCAGCAAAAGAAATGTATCAGAATATTGATGAACATAGATCAACGAGAGAGTTGTAGGCCACACTTTATTAAACAACAACTTCTTACACTACCAGCAATATACATACTGCAAGCTTGTATATTCGTTAGAAAAAATAGGCACCTTTTCAAATCTAATATCGAGCTAAATGAGAACTATAACCGACGGAACAGGAATAGATTAATACTACCCATCACAAACTTAAAAGTTATCGGGAAAAGCCCACACTCAAGACTAGCTAATATCTTTAATACGTTGCCTGAAAAATTAAAATCCCTACCAAATGACTCTATTTTCTCTAAACAGTTGAAATCTTTGCTAATAAAGAAAGGCTACTATACCATAGAGGAATTTAAAACTGACAAATTGTGAATCGATAGACCCTGTAATAATATTAACTTGACAAAATGTAAAATAATAATGACTAAATTTTAAAATAATATCTAATAAATGATTGATTAATGTTTTGTATAATTAATGTAATATTTGTAATGTTTCTTTTTCTTTTTTTAATGTAATATAATTGTAATAATCAGAATCAATATTATGTATATTATGTACTTGATTTAATAATTAGTTATATAAAATATTTGTAGTGCCCTTACAGGGTGCATGTCTTAATACTGTGTCATGAAATTTTAATGCATGCCTACTACCCAGTGTTTTACATGTGAGCAAATCAATAAATAAATACATAAAACATAAAGCAGATAGTAGTTGAACGTCCACTCATACAAATATAGTATGTATGGACGTTCAGCCGAATTACTATTTAAAATATAAAATAAATATATACGAACTGATGTATAAATACAAAGACAAAATACACACATCAAAAGTGTCTAGGGATCAACATATATTTTTGCAATAACTTTTCTCCTGATTGATATTAATTAAAATTTTCTTTAAGGATTCATCAAATAAAGTGTTTTCGTTTGTCACAGTAACGATAAACCAAGTCACCTTTGCATTAGTAAAGAAATTTGCCATTTTCTAATAAAGGGATTTTTGACATTTGAACCACTAACATTAAAGTTCGAAAAAAAGACTGAAATAACAGTTTTCTTTAAAATTTTATTGGGTAACTTAAACAATTAATAATCCGTGTTTCTACCGCGAACACTAACAACACAAGAACATCGGTTTGGCATACTCAAAATGAGTTCATCCAAATCACGCTGTGGAATGGCCGCCCATGTTCGTTGCAACAACAAAAAAAGGTCTTCTTGCGACTGGATACCCTCCATATTCGGCAGAGCTCTTCTCTGTAGCATATCCCATGCATGCTCAATCGGGTTCAAGTCTGGCGACTGAGCAGGCCAGGGCAGGACATTGATGTTAGCTGCGGCGAGAGTCTGTCTTACAACTCTTGCGGTGTGCGGTCGTGCATTATCATGCATTAACTGAAATAAGGGACCGATTTGCACTTGTAGAGGAACGATGACGTCTGATACAATCGTCTCAGCATAAATTTGAGCGTTGAGGTTGCCTCTGATCCAAATCAACTCAGTTCTTCCGCCGATCCAAATACCCGCCCATACCATGATGGTTCCACCACTATAAGGATGGACTTCCTGGCAGGATTTTAATCGCTGTTGGCGTCCAGGGGTTCTCCAGTGTCGTATACGTCTTGTATCCGGTCTCATACCAAAACGAGACTCATCAGAAAAGCACACGAAACGCCATTGTTCTTCTGCCCAATTTCTGTGTTCAAGAGCCCATTGATATCGAATCCTACGATTGTGCATTGCTATAGGTGGTACCCGTAGCGGTCTTCGGGAATGAAGGTTCACTTCATGCAAGCGGTTTCTGACTGTTTGGTCGCTAATTAAGTTCCCTGAAGAGTGATGAAGCCTCACGGCTAACATCATGGCGGTTATTGTTGGAGCTCTTCGAGTTAAGATTTGAATGTATCGGTCTTGTCTCCGTGTGGTGCAGCGATACCGTCCTCCATGGCGCTCAGCCACGGTACCAGTGCTTCGGTAACGTGTCCAAAGTCGACTGATAACACTCTGACTTGTATTCAGAGCTAAAGCCACAGTACGTTGCCGGGAACCAGCTTCTATCATTCCCACGGCTCTGAGCATTTCTTCCCTGCTTAAATGACGTCGCCGCTCCATAATAACGTTGGTTTTAATCAGTAGTAGGGAAACAGTAGCACTAATAATGTCTTCAATGCGTTGTATGTTTTTATAGGGAAAATATTGACAGCTGATTTTCATCTTTTACTCGAATTTGATTCACAGTTCCTGATTCAAATTATGAAATGCACCAAAAAGGATCCATATAAATTTATAAAATCATAAATTTATTACAAAACCACATCTCAATCTCAAGAAATCCGCATAAAAATGCTTGATCCCTAGACACTTTTGATGTGTGTATATACCAATAATATAAAAACAATAAAATCAATACCTTTGCAACTATGACGGAATGGAAAGATACTGTTCTTTTACTCTTCTCTTGAAAACTGCAACAGTTTAGTAAACAATTAACTTAAAAAGTATGTTAGTACTGCTATGGTGTGATCTACGATGCTTGGGGCTAATCTCAAGTACAACATCCAAAGTTAGACTTTCCATCATCATCCCTATTAGCCTAGTAGTACCTTCGCCCAAGTCATAGATCTCAAGTTAGAACCCAAGACACGCACCTCTGATTTTTCGGAATGATGTGAGTATTGTATATGTATATAAATCACTTGCTTCGGAGAAGGGAAATATCATGAGGAAACCAGTAAAGCCAAATTAGAAGCCCATGGGCGGAATAACAACTCTGCACTAGGTTAGGCACTATCTACACGATAAAAAAAAACCGGCCAAGTGCGAGTCGCACTCGCGCACGAAGGGTTCTGTACCATTATTTATAAAAACGGGCAAAAAAAACACTTTTTTGTATGGGAGCACCCTTAAAATTTATTTTATTCTGTTTTTAGTATTTGTTGTTATACCCGCAACAGACCTGCAATCTGTAGAAATTTCAACTGGCTAAATATCACGGTTCATGAGATAAATCTTGGTGACAGACAGACGGACGGACGGACAGCGAAGTCTCAGTAATAGGGTCCCGTT
This sequence comes from Cerastis rubricosa, assembly GCA_949152445.1. Lineage (NCBI taxonomy): Eukaryota > Metazoa > Arthropoda > Insecta > Lepidoptera > Noctuidae > Cerastis > Cerastis rubricosa. The sequence goes on along the minus strand of OX424542.1, from coordinate 4,794,553 downwards.
TGACCCTTTGGGTGCGGAACCCTAAAAAGAAAGATCACCCATCTTGTCAATCCCACAGATTCTTCCTAATTGAAAATAGAAAATCACTTTGTATTGGGCCCTCTGGTAATTTATCAAATGCTTGACGGCAGGATTGAGTTTCATGTAACTTTTTTTCCGATTAAAATTACCAACATGTTTTCAAAAACATCCTGTGTACCTACTTCTGAGGCATCCCACAGTTTCCCTGTTCAGAATAAACTATAAGCTAATAATTGACTCGAGGGCATTAAAATTCATCGTTGATAACAGCAAGGCTTACTGATAAGCCATAAATTGATTCTCATTACAATGCAAGTAGTGTCTCACTTCCCTATCAATCGATAAACGTGGAAAGATGGAATAAATTATTATTGGTAGGATGTTTTTATTAAAAAGTGTAATTGATTAATCTGGAGTTTATAGAGAATGTTGAAAGCGTTAAATAAATAACAAAGTTGGGGTTAGTTAGCAAGATGGTTTGATTATTATTTTCATCAAACTGTTTTTGCTTATAGTAGAGATTTACAAAAGCTATTAAAACAAACGGTACTTTGCCAAATGCCATCAGGATTTTCTCAGTAGCAGCCACGGAGTCTGGATTTGTGCCCGGTTGATGAACATGCAGCGGAAAAGCGGTAGCCCAGAGGTGGCAACCCCGACTTATTAGCAGTAAGCCGTGAGTTCGAACCCAGGCAGGCCCATTACTTTGTGTAATTTATTTCATCACGGCTGCCCTCAAAAACGGTGAAAAAAAAATCGTGAAGAAACCGGCATGACCTAGAACTAAAAATTCGAAGACATGTGACATCTACCAACCCTCACTGGGTCCGCGTGGTGGATTACAGCTACTCCCTTTCATAGAGAGGAGGCTTGTATCCCAGCAGTGGGAACATTATAGGCTGATGATTATGATGATGATGATGAACTTTGAACTTAAAACATAACTGGTGAAATCTGAGTGTGTTATTAACTATGTCTAACCATGCCTGCCATGTCCTAGACGTTATCTTCCTCCACGTTGGATTGGTGCAGAGATTTGCAATTGAATAATATTTAACGCAACAATCTCGAGCCAACTAATTAAAGTGATATAAATGTACTCAGATACTGCTTCTTCCCTCATCTATCAATGTAGGGTATAATCAGGGAACTCCTTAGAGATTTTGATTTCGTACATTATTAATTACATGATTTATTACGTTTGATTTATTAGAAGGTCTTAATTCTGTTAATAATTAATTAAGACAAGGGTATTTCAATTATATTATGAAGTTAAGTTTGATCAATTAAGTAAATGATTTAGGTTAACAGACTTAGGGTTATTGTATTGTATGGCGAGTTGTGATGGGTTTATAAATATCCTTAACGAACCCAAAAGGCACTTGTGCACTCCGTCATTGCAATATTTTTTTGTTCATAGCCTTATACCTGGAAACCTTCTAGTTACGAAGATATTGGAGGCCAACGTTCCTAGTTTTTGATAATTATTTTTTTTTGTTAGTTTTTAACGTTAAATTTTGTCTTTAATTTAAATACTACCATGAACCCTGTACTATTTAATGCATCCATCAGCACAATCTTCTGAGAGCGTTACATTGAGTTCGACCGCTAACTGTGTTTTTCACCCCAAAAAAAAGTCGTTTCCCAGCATATATTTTTGCGTAGAGTAATTAATTACTACTAACTAATGACTAATTTGATGTAAACAATGTCTGATTGCTAGCTTCGTGAAGGGTCCGTACACGAACTATTAGTCCATATAAAATAAAATTAGAGTGAAGGTGAATAAAATCACAACAACAAAATAAGAAAAAATAAAAATATTAAAAAAAGATAAAAAAAATCCATACACGGGAATGTAGGGGAACTTAGTTTTTTTATTTATAATTATGTTTTGAACAATTTTACTGATTTTAAGTTTGATGTGATTTTATGCACCTCCGAATGTCTAGATTGACCGGATTACATATAAAATTTACATAATGATTCATGAATTAAAGGTTAACAAAATACTTTACATGCAACCTTCACTACCAAACCCACATCACGCGACATCTTAAAAAAAAAAATGTCAACTGTCAACAAGTAACATTTCAAACAAGACCAGTAGGCACACAAAATGTCTGTTTAACAGAAAGGCCAACTCCCACGGATGAATTCGTAAGTCGTAGCCGCAGGGAAAATATAACATATCCAATATTGTACAGCAATTCAATGGAACCCTTTTAAGCCCTTTGAAGAGTTGACAAGCCACGGATAATCCGATGTTTCGGTGTTCCAGCCGACAACTTCGTGCTCGCAAAAGGGCGAATTTGACAATACTTTCGTTTATTTTTGGACAATTGAGTGTAGAGGGATTCCGTGTTGGTGTAACTCAATAAATGGACCGGTTTATAAGCCCTAAGCGATTTGGATATTTTTAGATTTATGTTTAGTATTAAGTTTTTATTTAGATATTTGTTTTTCTTTTTTTTTAATATTGTGTATAATTTGGCAATTGCGCCAATAAACGTTTTTTCTTTCTTTTTATTTTAACCATCATCATCATCATTTCAGCCCAAAAGATGTCCACTGCTGGACATAGGCCTCCCCCAAGTCACATTGACATTTTGGGTGGTTTGCCATAATCGCCACGCTTGGCAGGCGGGTTGGCAATCGCAGTACGGTTTCCTCCCATTCTCTGGCAAGTCCCTTAGTCGCGTCTTACGACATCCACGAGAAGATATGGGATGGTGCTATTCTTTACGTCCGACACCATACAGAGTAACGACAAAAAAAATGAGAAGTTAACGCGTATAATATTTTTTTTGTAAGTGTTCTATTAAGAACGGCCTCTTTGGTTGCAAGCGTGACTGCTGAGCATGAGGCCCTGGGTTCGATTCCCGGGTCAGGCAAAGTGTTATTGGGTTTTTCCATCAGGAATTTCTCAGTTTCAGCCACGGAGTCTGGATTGGTGCCCGGTTGATGGTATAGTATTGGTTTACTACGGACACTTTATACTCACACTTATCATCCATATTCATACATTTATTGGTTTTTCATTAGCATTTTACCAATCGTTTAAATTCTTATAAATATTTTTCTTGTTATGACATTTCTTACATCAAACCTGTCAGCTATCATTTACTTTTAATTTTAATTGTTACCAGCCAAATTCTCTATGAAGGTTTTATTCTTATTCTTATTCTTTATTGCACATAAAATTAAAAGATATACACACAAATAATATATAGCTAATGTACAACGGCGAGCTTAACCCAAAAATGGGTTTTCTTACAGCAAACCTTATTTAACAGGAGTATTTGCCAAAGAGGATACAGCTTTGTGCATGAACAGAACTTTTAAAACTTAGAACTACTAAACTACTACTAACTAAACTGAACTACTTTAGAACTTTTTTTAAGTTTTATTTAGATTTTATATTAATAAACTGATTATCACCAATACGTGAGTTCAATTGTTGTATTTTATAAATAATTACGAATATTTGCTGTGTAAAGATATTCTTAGTTATATTTATAAAAATATTATGAGCAAGGTTTTTGACCTATTGTTACTGGCTGTTTTGAATACTGGCTGGTTGCGTTTTGATAAGCGCAACAAATTTGAATCCATGAAGAAATAAATTCGAAACACAAGGATCAGGGTATAAAAAGGCATCTCTGACGGATGCCAGAGGAGATTCAAGTAGAGAGTTGACAGAGGAGATTCAAGTAGAGAGTTGAAGGAGATTGACGTATCGATCAGAGTGGACGGCAACAACGTCCTGCTCATGGTGGAAGGATCCCCTGGGCCTCACGGGACGGCCGAGGAGTTAGCAGCCAGCAAGATTTGCAGGTTTGTGGAGGAGGCGCCGTGAAGACGTTCGGTGTCTCCGCAAGACTTTGGAGACTCAGGTGTCATACTTGGAGCGCCTGAGTATCCAGATCTCTGCACTCAAGTCTCCGCTGGATTCCGACAACTCCAAGGTGCGACTGGCGATTATTATTATTATTTATGACTGGAGCTGGAGTGATTGAAGCAGCTGCTCAAAGTTATGGAGCAGGAGAAAACTGCTGGAACGAGAGAAATTGGCTTTAGAAGACGATGTTTGCGCTGCAGAAGATCGTGTTTCAGAGACTATATTGTGTAAAATAAGCAGGTTTTGATAATCAATTGTGAACTTCTAATAAATTCATTTTCCCCTTTTTAATTTATTTAATGTACAAATTAGCTTATTTCCTCCTCACTCATCAAGGAATAAGCTAGTTTGTTACAATGGCAATAGGTTCCCCATATTACATAGGACTTAAACATAGTATATATAGTGTGGGTTAGCTACACCTCTGCTTAACGCTTCCTTCTTTTAAGAAATAAATCATATCCACAATAATAATGTGTTTTTTGCCTCCTGCAAAAATTTTTATTTATTTGTATATTATTTTTAATCTTTGCCCTATCCTAGGAATTTATCCTGTATCGTGGGTGTGTTTACAAACATTTAAACTCACATACACAAACAGCCAGAACCGGAACAACTATCTGTATGCCATGCAAATATTTGTTCCGTGCGGGGATCGAACCCGCGACACGCAGCGCAGCAGTCGATCGCTCAGCCACTGCGCCAACAGTGTCGTCTACTATATAATTGCCTTTAGTGAAAACGGTAATTTATATTCCCCTAACCATTACATAAAATATAATAATAAAATAAGTACTTGACAAGCATAAAATTACTGCAATAATACTTATTAACCTGTTTAAGTTAACTATTAAATTATACCAACAGGTATTTAATCGTCCAAAATAAGTAATTACTTAATTATCACGTTTACCTTAATTATTACGGGCGCCATTGTCACAAGCGCTGGTAGCGCCCTCTGTGTACCATTAAGTTTATTAAACCTTCCATTTCCCAGCAAAGAGTTTTTATTAATATTGCCAACCAGGAAATGCCGCTGGCAAAGTACGAAGGTGATTAAAAGTAAAATAATATAGCGTGATTATTTCACAGCTTCATTTACTGACGTTTTTAACAAGGCGCGCAATGTAGGTAGTGTGATGTGTGTAGGAACGTTGGAGAAAAGGAAGACGAAGTACACAAGAATAAGAAGAAAGTTTAATGTACAAATGCTAGCAGGTCAAGCTACCCGAAACTGACAAATTTTCCCAATCAACCTTGTACCGTATTCTTTAACGATAAGGTTTAAAATCTATTAAAGGAAGGGCAATGCCCATAAAATATTGGTATGGCCTACAGATAGTTGTACCGGGTGTGGCTGTTTATGTATGTGAGTTTATATGTTCCTAGAGTAGGGCAAAGTTTAAAAAAAAAAAACATCTGCATAGTATCTCCTTGATTTCTTTATTCCAAGTTCAGTCCCTGCGTTAATTTAAATGACCCATTAAAATTTCAAGGTGCGACGAGTTATTTCGAATAATTGACCTGTTTTCGCGAAGAACGTTGTAATTAAGTTTACACCGTACCTTGTAATTTGGCGTCGAAATATAATTAAAGCTGTGTATGATTTAGGATTATTTTGGACGACTATTTGCGCCAAGGTTTTTTTTTTTTTTTTTTAATCTTTTTTTATTTTAATGGGTTTTGTCACTTAGTGATAATGTCACCCCCGTAACAGATACATTCAACAACTTAAAACTAAACAATGGGTATCACACAGTTAATAGGTATAATAATAATGACCTCCTCAGTACCTATTCGTTTTGGTAAATAATGTCCAATAGTCGACACAACATCTTAGCTTCCTCCGACAAGGGGGACGCTGGGTTTAGTCATCCTGGCAACTGGCTGGCTACAATACCTTCTATTTTTGTTAACTAGCATTAAGTCAAGTGCACTTAAATATATTACTGTTTAATGTTATTTGATTAAATAAATAAATTATTATAAATATATTTATTATCTGTTTATTCATCTATATACATATTATTATTATTTATTTTTAAATATTTTTAAAAAATTCTATAAAAAAAAACGTTTAAAAATATAAAAAAGTGTCCCACTGGTATCGGGAATTGGGTCCAGGGTTCCGGTGGTCAGGGCTCTTGAGAGAGGAACCTCCTAAAAATACGTGCCGTGTCCAGAAGTACTGCTTTCTGATTCAAGCTCTTGATCCAGCTGCCAAACGAAAGACTCCTCAGATGTTGGTCGAGGCTTTTGGTAATTAAGCCATTGCCGACACGACTATCGACACAATGACTGCTGTACTCTCATTCCACATGTCGATAACCTCGCGCACCAGATCTAGATATTTGAATTGCTTATTTTCCTCTGCTTTCGTGAGGTTCTCGTCATGCGGGACCGTTAGCCAGTCTCCCGGACGTTATCATGCCCGACATTTTTATTATTATCCACTTAATTTTGACTCAGTCGCTAGTACTACAGGACACCATCTAGCTAACCTGGAATTACAGTGATACGATGTTATGTCATGCTAATTTTGGAAATTGTATGGTGGAGACCAGAGGTGGCACTGTGGAGATGCACTGCTTTTAAAACGACGAGGAAAAAATTTATTAAGAAATTATGGCAAGAGACCGTCCCTTGGTCTAGTGGTAGCAAGCCGCGACTGCTGAGCCCGAGGTCCTGAGTTCGATTCCTGGGCCAACCCAACAACGCCAAAGCAAAGTGTTTTTGGGTTTTCTCATCAGAAATTTCAGCCACGGAGCCTGGATTTGTGCCCGGTTGATGGCAATAAGCTCGCTCCCTGTAACATGGGACTTAAACATAACTGTCGAAATGTGGGTGTACTTTTAGGTATACCTCTGCCCGAACCCTTCAGGGATTACAGGCGTGATGTTATGTATTTTTAGATTTAAGAAATTCTTGATTTAAAATCTACTTTTCTACAATTGCTTGTTCTCATATCTGCTCACGGGAAAAACGTTTTTACTCTTTCATTTTTCACTCAGTCTAGCGCTGGAAAATCCGAGCACTCGTTGCGTTGGTCACGATTGTTCGAATCGAGGAAACGTTGAACAAGATACTTTATTCAGGGCAGAAGCGATAGATATCTGCATTTATTTCGTTTGGAACATGTTTGAAATTTTAATATGCATATTCATTTGTTTTTCGAGGTTACGGAGAAGATGTCATGGTTTGGTTGTCGTTTGTTTCATCCATGAATTCAGTATGTACAGACGCATATCAAGCTACAACAATCTGATAAATTTCTTTAATAGATTTTCAACCTTAGAATTAAAGAATACGGTTCAAGGTTGATTGGGAAAATTTGACAGTTTCGGGTAGCTTAACCTGCTGGCGTCTGTACATTATTTAAAAACTACAGAAAGATCTAAAATAATAACAAAAAAAGAATTAAACTAAAAATACAAATTTTTAGTCTGGCCAAAAATAGGTGAAGAGTTTGCCAACCGCTTGGCGATACCTCCTCGTCCTCGTCCTCGTCCCTAATGTTTCAACAACAAAGAGCCTTACATACATACCTAAAACTAAAATTAAGTTATTGTATTTCAGCCGTTTGAGATTATCAGCATCTGCAGCGACCGCCCCAGCGCAGACCACCGTGCTTGGAAGATGGGTTGTGATGGCGTAATCGTGGCGACATAAGTCCCACACCAAATTCCTACCCAATTTCCATGGCATTATGGCCATACCATCTGGTATCTTCCCATTGACGCGTGCCATGATTAGTTCAGTATCAATAATATTATTTAGTGTTTTACACACCGTTACATTTTGATCGTTTTAATCCTGTGGAGGGTGGATTCGGTGCATGCAACACTATTGATGTAATTTGTCTTGTAACCTCGAACCAATTTTTTAATTAGTGAAAAAGCAAAGCAAACTACTAGTAGTACCATTTGAAACACATTTCGTACCAATGTGACCCAAGCACATTTTGCGAATATTACGTCAAGACTTGCTATTTTTAGAATTCCACAGCCGAATGCCAAAAAACGGAATCCTTATAGATTTTATTTTATTTTAAGAGATACACCACACCACCAAATAATGTGACCACATGCACATTTTGCGAATATTACGTCAAGACTTGCTATTTTTAGGGTTCCCGCAGCCAAATGCCAAAAAACGGAACCCTTAGAGTATTTTTTTATATTAACATACAATACTGTGTAATGTGTCGATGAATAGTATTTTGAAAGTGGAATCACCCGTCCAAGGTATTCAAACGATCAAAATTTAACGGTGTATAGAGAAGTTAGTCTATTACATATTTACCTACCTACAAGTCACAAAAAGATTTACGGCGCAAGATCGGAATAAGCACCAAAACTATTGAATAAAAATGTTCACCAACAACGCCCCCATCAATGTCATTAAGCGACACAATTTCCTTGTGACAATCAAACTGTATGTAGAGGCAATTTAGATCTGGTGTCAAAACACGTTTTTCAGTTAGTACGTTTATTTTACGAGTGACCACGGATTCATCTATTCTTCTTCTGATTCTATGTAAAGACAGTTTAAACTCAATCAAGATTTAGGTTAAAAATAAAAAAATCTTAGTTTATAAGTAAGTTATTTTTAGTAACTTTTTTATTTGTTTGTACTAATTTCCTGTTCGTTATAATTAATATTTGTAGTAGTTTCCTGTCAATAACCATAATTACCTGCCGTCTTGTTTCTGTTCTTATAAATAAATAAGTGAGAAGGTATTTTGCAATTTCCCGCTGTATAAGACTCGACTTTATTTATAGACACACGTGTAAGGAATTAACAAAAACCTTCAAGAAACCAGAAAAACGCTACAAGCCTTTGTGGTTATAAGGCTCCCGTCCTATCTTTGGCAGAGCGACAAGCTAGCAAGCTATTATCTCGCTCAAGAAATGTAAAAAAAAGTTCCTGTATAACCTGAATGAACCTTAACCTGTATTTGTTTTTTTTTTTTTTAATTTCATATTTTTAATTTGATGTCTCGTAACTTATATTTTAGTTGGTAATGTAATTGAATCTATTTGTCTATAATCAATTTTTAATAATCCTGTATGATTTAACATGGATTTGGCATTGAAGTGTCCATTAAATTTCTTATTTATACAAGGTGTTGTTTTGCAACCTCGTCAAATTCTAGGAGGTAACTATGCTAATGATTCTCGACCCGAATCAATAATAAAATGAGATGGTAATTTTCTTTTTTTTATTTATTTACTGAAATCGGTAACTGTGAACCACCCGTGTTTTAAACACGGGCCGTCTGATCCCCGCTTTATAACGTCGCTTACACACAAACAAAAAACCTCAAACGTTTTTTCGATAATTTTATAATCCCTAAACCACGCTATGGGGGTTATTCTGAAATATTGACAAATTTAAACAACAAAAAAATGCAGTGTTTTTTAATAATTTACTAGGTACCGTAATTTATATTGAATATTTATGTCTTTTGTGACAACATCCTGAATTTTGACGAGGATGCAAAACAACACCTTGTATAATAATAAGGTCTTTTTGCAGAGTTTGAATAGTTTCTGCAAGACGGTCTTTTTCTTTTGTTGTGTTTTTTGTTACTTAAACTGTGCTTTAACTGCGGAATCTTGTAAATAGCCTTCTTTTCATTCCGTATCGTTTAGGAACGTTGTTTTTATTGGCTGTAAGTTTCCCGAACAGTATAAAGTAAAATATAATACACTCAAACTCGGGGCATTAATTTCAAGTAAACCAATTACAGGGTTGTTAAAAGAAGAGAAGATGAAACTACAGTCCCAGCCACAACACATAGTAACTGTTAAAAGACTAGTTATTTATTTATTTAACACTTCAGACACAAAGTACAAACAAATAGTATAGCAGCTGCCCATTCTAATTTAAACATCTCTTTGAAGAAGAACGGTCTAGAAAATCCATAAATGTTCTTTTAAATGACAATGTTTTGTAATGAAAAGAGATACGTACTATTAGATGCAGAAAAACGAACTACGTAGAACAACACTAGTTGTCGCACATCATTAATTGGAACATCACTATGGCGTTTGACAGCTGTTGGTTATCTCTGTTCCCGCGCTTTTCGAACATTCAGTAGTTTTATGTGTAAAAGTGCTTTTCAGAGTGAATAAATCTATTCAAGTATTAATTTGTGTTTAATAGTATATAAATAAATAGTTGATAGCTAACAGTTAACACTGCCATACTTCTTTGTTGAGCTATCAAGGTGAGTACCTACTTACTGAGTGACTGTCAAGCGAGCGCGCTTGCCGGGTGGAACGCTCCCTGAGTCCCTGATATGCATATATTGCCAGTCACAAAAAAGCGACAAAACAAATGAACCTCTCGCAGCATACTGGTTGCTCATCAACACTTCTTTAGTCGCTAGTTCTAATCACGTCTCGCTAATCGCTAGCGGCGGGACTGGTGCCTTAAGCCTCCTTTACCGTCAAAAGATGGAATCATTTTCTCGTAAAAAAGCCGTACAAAGGTACAGTTATAATTAGCACTTAGATTCTATAAGCGACTTGCAACTGTAGTACGATATAACTAAAAGGTTGCCAACAACAAGTCATTTGAGAGATCAAAACAAGAAGTGCTAAAACTGATGACAGACTTTTTGTTTTCAACTTGGAATCTAGTCATACGCCCGAAAGTTTGGCAATATTTTAAGCGAATAGGATCGTGATATACAGTGACTGGGTTAGGAAAGTCAGATGAGCAGTCGCTCTATGTAAAATATTGGTATTCAGCCGCATTCAGTAAGACTGGAAGCCAAATCTCAATCAATTACAGCATTAGGTTGGTTGCAGCAAGAAAAACCTGCTCAGGTGGAGATTCATTAATGACTCTGCCCTGGTGAGTAAATGTGGTGCTATTCCACAAACGATGCGGCACATAGTATCGTGTCCTGTGTGTCCTGCTGTTTGTTGATTACAGGAACTGATGGACGCTACAAAGGGTGCTAAACTAGTGGCCCAGTTCGGCCGACACAATTTAAATTGCCATCGACACGCTAAGAAAAAGAAGCATTGAAATTTAAGTAACACGACACTTTTAAGTTGTCATCCATCATTATTTCAGCCAAAAGACGTCCACTGCTGGACATAGGCCTCCCCCAAGTGTCGCCACATTGACATTTTGGGGGTTTTGCCATAATCACCACGCTTGGCAGGCGGGTTGGCGATCGCAGTACGGTTGTTTCAAAAGCACAGAGAACGCTGCTGCCCATTTCTCTGGCAAGTCCCTTAGTCGCCTCTTACAACATCCTAGGGAAGATATGGGATGGTGCTATTCTTTACGTCCGGCACCATACAGAGCAGGTATATTTCACATCATCATCATCATCATCATTTCAGCCGAAAGACGTCCACTGCTGGACAAAGGCCTCCCCCAACGACACATTGACATAAGAGGGGTTTTGCCATAATCGCCACGCTTGGAAGGCGGGTTGGCGATCGCAGTACGGTTGTTACAAAAGCACAGAAAACGCTGCTGCCCATTCTCTGGCAAGTCCCTTAGTCGCCTCTTACGACACCCACGGGGAGATATGGGATGGTGCTATTTTTTACGTCCGACACCATACAGAACATATCACATATTTCACATATTAGAGCAAAAAGCAAAAAAGTTAGGTTCTATCATGATCTATTTGGAGGTACTCTAATGCTAGGCATAAAAAGACAGATTTCCGTTGCCAAAATGCCTGGTAAGGAATTATTTGGTCTTTGAACGAGCATGGAAATGGATACGGTAGATACAGAATGATTGATAACGAGTTTTCAGGGTATGATGTGTATGACTGTTTTGTGTTATTGGCTAGACCAGTACTCGTATCAGAAATGTTTGATTGATTGAAAAAAATATTCAGTTATGTAGTGGTTACTGACTTCACAAAAATGCAAATTTAGAATACATAGAAAAATCGTGTGATTTTTTGGATAGTAAGGTCCAAAAGAGCTTTATGTCGAAAAACAAAATCGCCTTCAAAAACGTATCTTCTATCTAAACTAAAATGTTGTGAATAATATAAAAGATTGCATAAAATATTATGCATGAGCCAACGGAAATAGCAGATTTATTTAAGCAGCACTTTAAGGTTGAGTCACCACTTGTTGGGACGACACGGGTTGTCGATACTGAGGCCGTTTCTGGGGACATTGACGTTCGTTTTACTCCTAAGGAAGTTGCATTGGTGGTAAAATCAATGAAAAGAGGTAAGTCACCAGGTCACGATGGCCTCAGTATCGAACATCTGAAATACGCCGGAGTGCACTTGCCACGTGTACTTGCCATGTTTTTTAACTTGTGTATCAGTCACTCTTATTTACCAAATAACTTCATGTTTACAGTTGTGGTACCTGTTATTAAAAATAAAACTGGGAATGCCTCTGATACCTCAAATTACAGGCCTATATCGTTGGCAACTGTTTCAGCCAAGGTACTGGACAGTCTGCTTGATGCTCAATTGGCTAAGCATCTAACACTGCATGACGCTCAGTTTGGCTTTAGGCCGGGGCTGTCCACTGAAAGCGCTATATTGTGTCTCAAGCAGACTGTGCAGTACTACAAGGATAGAAAAACGCCTGTCTTTGCCTGTTTTTTGGACCTATCGAAGGCTTTCGATCTTGTTAGTTATGACGTGTTGTGGACTAAATTGCTGTATGAAACTTCTGCACCAGTTGAAGTTATATCAATATTTAAGTATTGGTATGGCAATCAACGCAATTGTGTAAGGTGGAACGGTTCCTTGTCGAGTGTGTTCCGGTTGGAATGCGGGGTAAGGCAGGGCGGATTAAGCTCCCCTAGGTTGTTCAACCTCTACATTAACCGGCTGATTGTTGAGCTCAGCAGCACCAAGGTCGGATGTCATATTGACGGAGTGTGTACCAATAATCTAAGTTACGCAGACGACATGGTTTTGCTGAGTCCATCAATCAGTGCTATGAGAAAGTTAGTGTCGGTATGTGAATCATATGCGGTGACTCATGGGCTAAAATATAATGTTGGGAAGAGTGAACTGATGCTCTTTAAGGCCTGTGGTTTTTCTTATCCAGCTTTTCCCAATGTTTCACTGTATGGCACTCCTCTGCGTAGGGTGTCTAAATTTAAATATTTGGGTCACTGGGTCACCGATGATTTATGTGATAATTCAGACATCGAAAGGGAACGTAGGTCGCTGGCTGTCCGTTGTAACATGCTGGCCCGCAGGTTTGCACGGTGTACGAGTGCAGTTAAACTAATGCTTTTTAAAGCTTATTGCCAGTCTTTCTACACCTGCAGCCTGTGGGTCAGGTATTCGCAGAGGGCATACAGCGACTTGCGTGTCCAATATAATAATGCACTCAGGGTACTGTTGGGGCTGCCATGGCGTTGCAGTGCGTCAGGGATGTTTGCTGAGGCACGGGTGGATGGCTTTGCCGCTATCGTTAGGAAAAGGTGCGCCTCCCTGCTCGCTCGCGTTCGTGGCAGTACCAACACTATACTGGGTGTTTTCATTGATCGTTGGGAGTCCCCCATGCTGCAAAGGTGGTTGCGGCTTCATGTCATAATTTAAATTTTGTTTTGTTTAATTACTAATATTAGGTTTAAGAACATTGTTACTAACAAATTATGGACTTAGTCTGAAATAAATGTTTATTATTATTATTGAAATATTTAACGTTAATCAGTTTTTTTGGAGTCGGTGCCAGCGGTTTGGGTTCAGAGTTTAATTTTACCTTTTATTTAAATTTTATTTTGTTTCGTAAGTGAATTGTCTTTCCGATTCTGTATCTCAGACGTAAACAACATCATGTACCAAAACACAAATTTTACAGGAGAGACAAAAATGCGCGGATTGAAACATTGAATGCAGTTTTGATAAAAATGGGTTAAAGATATTGGAACAAACTCAGCAGTTTTTGCTATTATAGATTAGATAGATTGGAACCAGTATGGTAAGAAAGCATTATGATATCATGCTATTGTTTACCTCTAAATAAAACCTCTGGAAATTTGTGGATAATATTGGAATCCCGCACCAAGAACATCATACGACAATTGCTTTATAAATTATGTTTAAACTTTCATTCATGAACGCCTCTGAAATTAAAAGGTTCCGAGTTGCCGTGCTTCTTTAGTGCAACGAGATCAGCTCAGGCTGTTCAGTAAATATGGTAATTTCTTGACATAAATAAGCTTTATAACGTTACGGTAACAACCTTTTCACAGCAACTTACAAATTATATTCATATGGCAGGGGCCACCCTGCTAATTAATATCCTCTCTGTTTACTCTACCCTCTCATTTTTAATTCATCATGCATAACAAAGTACACGGTGTCAAAGCCTACCGTCATAATTCAATGAATTATAACGGTTTAAAATTCGAGGTTTCTGCAACCCAGAATGATAAAAATTTATGAAGCAGACCTAATAGTTCAGTTGAAACGGCAGGATATCCAAGCGTAAATCATGATCCCCGAGATCAAACGTGACCAAATGTCCAAGGTACTTAAACTGATCCACTCTATCTAGAGGTACACCATTCAGACAAAGCAAAGGTACCGTTTCTGGGCACTTAGCACCACTGACGGCAAAGACCATATTGCATTGACTTTTCGAGACATTATATTTTAGACCATGCTCACCCACGTAATGTGCCAACCTACTCAGCCCACAAACCGACGCGCTCAGCAGAACCATGTCATTAGCATAGCTTAAATTGTTGTCACATACACCTCAACATGACAACCAACATGCTCACTGCTGAGCGCAACGAAAAAAAACTGTCGTACATTAACATACGTACCTGAATTGTCATCGTTTGGCGGTACGCTCTTAAAACGATATGCGTGTTGCGACACTGCGAAAAAAAAAAATGTTTGAACGGTTCACCACGATGAGAATGACTTCATTTGTACTGAAAACAAAAGACGCACCCTCGTTTCGCTTGACGCAAGACACGTCGTAAGTCGTGTCGTCGAAAGCCTTTGTAGGTAACAGTACGGCTAGCACGAATATTTGTAGGTTTCGTATCGTAAAGGATTCGAAGTTTTCTCACTGTCAAATTTAAAGTAAATAAACATTCGTGGAACTCGTAAGCCAGCCGTCGACAATTACGATACTATCCGTCATTTTATGCCTTCGTGCTAGCTATCTTCATACAAACGGCTAAGTTACGTTTCGTATTCGATACGATGACGATACGAAACTTACATTATTTTGTTCGTGTTTTGAAAATTAGTTCAATTTACGCACACCAGTGGCGCTGTTCAAGTCCTCATACAAAATGCATTCGTTGACGATACGAATGTTTTTTCGATAGTTATTTGTGCTGGGGGTACCAGGTGGCCTACAAGACGACTTAAAACATTATTGTTTTACTCTTTTTCCGGTGTGGGAAAGAGATGGCGCTGGTCATCCTGTAGAACTCTGTCTCTTTTTTTTTGCCACACTGGAATAAGAGTAAAACAACACTGCTTTAAGAGATCATGGTAGGCCAGCAGGGCACAGGGCCAAGGCTTCAAAGCTGGAGTAGGTGATAACTATAGAAAGGCAAAAAGTGTGATCGGTTCGATTAAAATTAATTATAGAATGTTTACATTAACTAGTGTTGGATTAGTTCGACTTTGCTGGTGAGTTTTATACAGCAGCCACAGTGGAAAAAACTCAATTGGTAGATATCAACAAAGTTTTATTTGTTAAACGCCTACTACCGTTTTATGATCCTGGGTTCAATTACCTGGTGGGGAAAAGTGTCATTGGGTTTTTCTACCAGGAATTTCTCAGTAGTAGCCACGGAGTCTGGATTTGTGCCCGGTGTGCAATAGACTCCTATTACATGGGACTTAAATATAAATGGCAAAATTTGAATGTACTATGTTTAAAGGTACACCTTTTTTTTACGTATGTGGTATCATCAAAAGACCCCCCCGTCATCTTCCCCGGTTGCACTGGAGAATGGAACCGGCGAGAGGTGTCGTGCGGTATTCCACAGGGATCGGTTCTGGGGCCGGCCTTATGGAACATCGGTTACGACTGGGTGCTGCGCGGCGACCTCCCTAGCGGTGTCAGCGTAGTTTGCTACGCTGACAAGCATCGGCCTGGCAAGCATCGGCCCTCTCGGCCCCTTCCGATTACTGACATCTCCTTGAGGCGCGATTGTATTAGGCTCACCTCACCCTAACACTTCGGGGCGTTTACATGCGTGATGATGGTATGTTAGTTATTTTTCATTTTGTTTTTTCGTAATTCAACATCTTTTACAACAAGATAGTCTGTTACCATCCGTATGACATAACAATCAACATTTTATCTATAATTAACTTTGTGTATTACATTGGCTTCCCACAGGAGCAGTAACACAATAGTTCACTGTCAGATACAATTGACTATTATATGCCGGTTGATAACTAGACAACGAGGCACATGACAACAATGGGCCACGTATAGAGGACCCAATTAACATGCTGGGCCATTGTTAGCTACGATTGCCGTATTATATTCTATGAGTAATGTGAATAACAGAGGAATGCTTATTTGATTTTCTGTCATTCCACGAAGAGTTTTGTTATCTATTTTGGGATTTCTTTATTGAAAGGTTTTGACAATACTTGATAAAAGTTTTTGGTATTTAAACCTTTTTAGGATTCCCTAACTAAAGGGTCAAACGGGACCCTATTACTGAGACTTCACTGTCCGTCCGTCCGTCCATCTGTCACCAGGCTGTATCTCATGAACCGTGATAGTTAGCCAGTTGAAATTTCTACAGATTATGTATTTTTGTTGCTGCTATAACAACAAATACTAAAAACAGAATAAAATAAATATTTAAGGCTCCCATACAAAATTTCTAGGTTAAAGTTATGAATATTGTGGGTTTTCCCCACAATATTCATAACTTCGTCAAAATTTTGTGAACTGAAATATATTCTACAGGAGCACGTGGCTAAATAATAACAGCCACTAGGGTCGACCTTCGGGTTAAGCCACGTTCTCCAAGGTCCGTCCGTGGATGGGTGACCGATTACATGCCGAGTTTCCTTCGTGCCGCTGAAAGTACGTTAAGCCGTTGCTCCCGACTGTCATTTGTAGATCTCACAACATCCCGCAACCGGTCTTACCAAGGGGAATCGTATTATTACCCAGTACTAACCAGGTTGTGGAGGTCAGATAGGCAGTCGCTCCATTTAAAATACTGGTATTTAGCTGCAACCGGTTAGACTTAAAGCCAACCCTAACTTATTTGAACTGATGAAATATATTACACAAAGAACTCGCCCGCCTTGCTTCGAACTAAAGAACTTGAACATGCACACACTTCATAATTATAACTCGGTAGTCTATTATACTATTGGTACCGCTCAACAATTGACGGGTGAACGCTAAACAATGCAATACGGCAACAATAGGACTGTCACGTGCAAACTCGTGCACTGGCACTCGCGGTGTGGTGCGGAGCTTTAATACGATTTTTAGCAAAGCAGACGATAGCGACGTTGCAAACGACGTTGAAATACCTAAAGAAACAAATCAATTCAATGCCCCTAAGTCACTTGAAAAAGGAATGTTTGAAAAAGGCTTGAAAAAAGGAAGGAAAGTTTCCAAGGTCGATATAAACTAAATTGTAGGCAAGTTTCGAACGAACGAACGTACTACTAAGACCAAAGGCATTTTTTTCATAATACTATTTTCATATTTAGGTATGGCTAGATCAACGAGAGTAACAAGCTCTGTCCTTGTTAAAACGGAAACGATTTGGACGCCTGGGGATATTATTTGCATCGGCGGCAAAATTGAAATTAACAGCACTGTTCGCGCAGTGGTTGAGCGATCGACTGATGCGCTGCGTGTCGCGGGTTCGATCCCCGCACGGAACTAATATTTGAATGACCTACGGATCGTTGTTCCGGGTCTGGCTGTTTGTATAATTCAATGTTTGTGAACGCATCCACGATACAGGAGGAATACCTAGAAAGGGCAACGTTTAAAAAGAAAACTATATCTTGTATTTGCTTTGGACCAAACTCTAAATCAAGCTTTACGAAATACAATGATGTCTGGTAATAAGAGCTATAAAATAAGTGCACATAAGGCTATATGAATTTTTAAAATTGTGTCATAAAACTATACTTTAAAATCCAATGCCATAAAATAGAACCTTACATAAGTAATCTACTCGTGACCAGTCATAAAAATATGAGATTTAGTACCTATTGGAATCATCTATTAACACATTGGCATTTCAACTTCACTCATCTCTGGAAGAAATTAATATTAGATAACGTTTATTAATGGTGTAGCTATAAGTTTTAAGACCTCGTCCATGACTGGAGCTATATAAGCATAATCATCTAATTTTGATATCAAATGTGACAACAGCAACGGTAATATTCCAGTTCTCTTCAAATGACATTAGACTCTTTGCTACCTTTTGACATGCGGAGTGACTGAAACAACCGGTTTAACGTAGGTTGCGTAGGTACTCCAAATTGAGTTGCTTGCGGTAACATAAACTTCAGTATTACCATAATGCAGAACCCTTGTTTGTTAAAACTAATTAGTTGGCGGTTGTTATGTTATAATTGTTTTAAGCTTTAGGGAAAACATTGCTCTTTATTATTATCACATTGTCTTTGTTCTAGTTCCCCATTTTTTTTGTTTTTTGACGGATGGGATATCATCAAATGACTTCTCCCGCTCTGGGCGAAGCAATAGGCAGTGTTAGATTTGTACTGACTAAAACTCATCCATGTTCCTTCTTAGCTCTTTGTGTTCCAGGGCCACGGTATCTCTTTCTAACAGTCCCGCAGCCCTGGCAGGCATCGGCCCTCTCGGACCCCTTCCGATTTGCTGACATCTTCTTGAGGCGCGCATGGAACACGAACGCGCCGTCGACGCGGCCTGTCGTCATAAGACGGACGGACGGTGAGCTAACCCATTACTCACCGTCCACAAGCCCGCGCCTAGGGTTCTTTGAATAAAATGAACGCAGCGGTCGCATCGCGCATTTTCATTTGGTTTTCAAATACCAAACTTTGACAAGTTAACTGGTTGGTTGATGAAAATAGACTTAAGTGCGATTATGCCTTAAGGCATGTCATACATTGGCATGGGATCTGGAGGCGATAGTCCTCGCGTGCCTGCACGAATGGCGCGCGGAGGCAGTGCGCTGGGGGGAAACTCCGCTGCCGCGGCAAATTGTCGCTCAGCGGACAGACCTCCGGCGCGATCTCATGGCGACATGGAGAGAGCGACTGTCGCAACCCCGTGCAGGGCACGCCACTATAGTGGCGATAAGTCCCCTCTTTGAGGAGTGGCTGGAGAGGCGCCACGGCGCCCTCACCTTCCCGCCTGACGCAGGTCCTCACCGGACACGGCTGTTTCGGGAGGTTCCTGCACCGAATCGGGCGGGAGGAAACGCCCGGGTGTTACCACTGCGAGGATCGGCCGGAGGACACGGTGGAGTACACTGTGGAGCTCTGCCCCGCTTGGGCTGAGCACCGCGCCGTGCGCACCGTTTCCTGGTAGCGGCGATTGGCGGCGGCGACCTCTCGCGTCCGGCCCTGGTTCAATCCATGGTCCGGAGCGAGAGGGAATGGGAAGCCGTCGCCTCCTTCTGCGAAGCAGTCATGCTAGCGAAGGAGGTAGCGGAACGTGAGAGGGAGAGAACCTCACGTCCCAGGCGCCGTGGGAGACGCCCCGGGCGTCGGGGGCAACCAGTGGCCCCCGACCACCGTAGGCGCGGGCCTGCGGACGGTGAGTAATGGGCTAACTCACCGTCCGTCCGTCTAATGACGACAGGCCGTGCCGACGGCACGTTTGTGTTCCACGCGCGCCTCAAGGAGATGTCAGCAAATCGGAAGGGGTCCGAGAGGGCCGATGCCTGCTAGGGCTGCGGGTTGTTCGAAAGAGATACCATGGCCCTGTAACACAAAGGGCTAAGAAGGAACATGGATGGGTTTTAGTCAGTCAAGTCTAACACTCCCTTCCACTCCGCCCAGAGCGGGAGAAGTCATTTGATGATTTCCCAACCTAAAAAAAAAAGGCATTTCATACAAACTTTCAAGTCGTTATTTTCCGAAATGACTGAACCGATTTTAATGAAACTTAATAAGCATAAGCAGGATACATAGGTCTAAAAAGTAACTAAAAACATTATGTGTCTGCTATGTGTCCTGCTTATGCGTATGAAGTTTGATTAAGTTCAGTTCAGTCATTTCGGAAAATAAGGACTTGAAAGTTTGTATGAAATTCCGTAAGGTATTTTTTAAAGGACATTATAACTATAAGTTCGTACACTCACGAGCGCTAATATTTTGACACGTAGAAAATATTAAAACAGATTTTCGCATATAACATCGACTTTAACTTTAAGATAAGCTATATTTTCATATTAAAATAAGTTCCTGTAGTATGCTTTGTTTGTAACAGCATAAAATTACAACATGTGTTTGTTTTACATACCAATGTTTATTGTAACTGAGAGCATCCGCACCTAATTAAAAGTTCAAGAACTCTTAAACATTTTTAGGTTTTCCAGTCCTTAATCGAAATAAAAGGTTCTAGATAACAATTGAATCAAAAGAATTGTTGGCGAGACCACTACAAAGACCTTATAAACTTTATTTAATAAAAAAACTTGTATAATGACCTGTTCAATTACAATTTATTGTTCAAAATAAGAAAATTGGTTATTATTTGGCCTTTCGACGAAGCCTACATGAATAAGTGAGTGCGCTATTTGTTGAAATAACTATTTTTTTAAATAATAAAACGCAAATCTAAACAAGCGACCACCAAGCTTACCTAAGCTACTGCTGCGAGTTATATTCATCATCTGCCTAGCCTTTTCCCAAACTATCTTGGTGTCGGCTTCCAGTCTAACCGGATACAGCTGAGTACCAGCATTTTACGTGAAGCGACTACCTATCTGACCTCCACAACCCAGTAACTGGGTAACACGATACCCCTTGGTATGACTGGATGTCAGACTTTTGGCTTCTGACTACTCGTAACGACTGTCAAAGATCTACAAATGACAGCCAGGACCAACGGCTTAACGTGCTTTCCGAGGCATGGAGGAAACTTGGTACCTATGTAATTATGGTTTAACCTTACAGATCGACTCGTGCGGCTGTTATTATTTAGCTAATTACTACTTAGTAATTAGGTATAACAATATAACTCGCAACATTTCAATAACTTAACGCAAGCCCCACTTAAGAACAAAGCAAGCCGTGTTTGCCTCGTGACCGTGGCGTTTCCTACACTTAATAGCCTTCTTCTACTTAATAGGCTACATAACTCTATTGTTAAGACTTAGGAATCATTCGTACGTACGTTTTCGCAAGCTTTGAACATCTAACAACACCGCACTCAATGTCTTTATACGGCAACGATCGGCTCACATCATCTGACCTGGGGGGTTACCATGACGTTTTAAAGCAGTATTGTTTTATTCTTATTCCAATGTGGGAATGAAACGGAGCTATAGAGGACTTCTAGCGCCATCTCTTTCCCACTCTAGAATAAGACTAAAACAATACTGCTTTAAGATGTCATGGTAGGCCACAAGGACAATATTTGGATTTTAAAAGAGTCTACCGTTGGGTTTCTTCCGGTGTATATTGTCAGAGTAATTAGTGAGTAGGATAGGATACACATCTCGTTTTAAAATATGTTTTAACCGACTTCTATAAAGGAGGAAGTTCTCTACATCGTAATTTCGTAATCACTGGTACGATTTACGTGATTAATTTTATTGCTATTGCATTGCTAGAGTAGTTTGAGTTTGAGTTATCTTCTATAATTCATATATTTTCGTCTATGTCTATGTGGATGATCTTTAATGAATTTTAGTAACAATGGAAAATGAATACTTGACAAGAATTTGTGTGAAATATCATCATATCACAACTTAAATATAATCAATCAAATTTTTGGAAAATGTTTTTTATCTGACGTGTAAAAGGGTTTATTGAGCAGGCGCGTGCATTACAGGTATTTCCTACCTCATAAAATTCAATCAAATTGTCTTTTACAGAGTAAGTAATTCCACATTTAACAGGATTCTGATCAATACAATGCTGCTAGACCATACGACTTTTTGCAGCGATAAAAACGCACGGCTTGACGTTATCCACTAGCGGTAAAAAAGACGGTAAACGACTTCATCGCAGCAAATAATTACCGTTTGTAAGCAGCCTTAGCACGAAGACGTTAACTTACTAAATAATTTATTCTGTAAATTATTTTTGTAAGTATAATTAATTTTGTTAGGAAGCTTAACATTAAACATACTTTGTACTTTTAATGTTAACAAGGAAGTGTTTAAGAAATATTACGTTGTTGTTCAGTGTTGTTGTTACTTAGTTAATAATGTATTAGTCGTTTGTGGTTGTTGTGTTGTAGAGAGCTGATTTATCTCTTTCCTCTTGAACTACAAAGCACATAATTTAAAAATGTTCTTCCTTTTAGTAATAAACTAGCGACCTCTACGACTTTGCACGGTTTTAGCACCCTAGTTTTTGGTAGGAAATCGAGATTTCTTAATGTTATATAAATAACATTAAGAAATCTTTAAAATCATATCAAGAAACAAATTGCTATGATTATGATTACTTATGTAACAAACCAATTCTGAAAATACGAATAACGAAAATTCGTTAATTATTGTTGTTAAGTAATGCATGTATGAGTAAACAGCATTGTAATGATTTAGACAAGCTTAATCAGTTATATTTTCTACGCCGTATTAAGGCAAAACATGACAGTGACTCTATTGAACTTTATTTAACATCTTGCATTTATGTGTATACTCATGTTTTAGCAAAATAAATATCTTGTATCTTGTTGATACTATCCGTTAAGTCCGTAATGATGATAACCGAATCAAAATCTGTTGCGTGGTTTAAAAGAACAAGGCGTTCACATAAACAGACATGAAGCCAGCGAGCTTTATGACAGTTCAATTTTTTGATACTATAAATCTCACCCGGATAGATTATATAAACTAAAAATGTTCACAATCATAGGTGGACATAATACACAAGCAACTTATTTAAGAACCATTTTTTGATTTTCTGTAAAATTCATTTACAACACCGGAACATCACTTCAGTGATCGCTCACAATTCGACAGCGAGCTCATTTGTTTTTAAAGTGACTCTCGAGAACACCGATTTGATTGAAATAAGAACTTTTTGTTATTCAGTTGATCGTTATCAATTTCAGAGTTCTTTCATTTACATTATATACTTTGAACGTCAAAGGGAAAATTTGGTTATGTATGAAAAGTGTGTTATTTGTGGCATTCCTCTTGGTATTGTTGCAAAACAAATAAAAAAACTGACATTGCATTGAATTGTGTTTCAAGTTTCAATACAAAGGATGGAATTGTGGACTGTTTGCGGCTGGATAAGCAAGTGAGTTCGACCCAGACAGGTACTTCATATTGTGTATTTTTATTTCATTATGACAATACTCGTATAAACACAGCACATAATCCTATATACTTTGGGTTTTTCAAATAACTTTGTTGCTTAAAAAGTTATTGTTATATTTTAAAAGAACTGGTGTAAATATCTATAATATAAACCAAAATTTATATTCAATTAAAAAATAAATACATCGATTTATTTGATGTTTGACATACGGGGTTGCCAGCTTATTATTATTATATGATGGTAATGTATCCATGGACGAGCTCCTCCATAAATAGCTTGAGTACCTACACATATTATCATTATAGTTTTCTTCCAAATATTCCTAGCTAACACGTCACAGTACAGTGTTTCTCGACAAAATTAATTGTCTAAAGAATTTGTGATTCAAATCCGAGATTTTTTATCTTTGATTGAAATAATTGCTATAATGTAATTAATTAAAATTTTAAAGTGTTCGAAGAATTGTTTTCGTAGTATTCCTGTGCGTGTGGTGCAATTAAAAACAATCTAAAGTTGTACATGGATCTTTTGGTGAGTGCCCTTCATCGTCATCGGAATTAATACTAGCATCTTGTTTCTTTCAATATGATTTCCACGAATTTTAATTTATTTATTTATGTACACACAAAACACTTAAAAGAACAATACATTAAGATACAAGAGCACAAAGGTACTGCTTATTTCAAAAGAAATTCCAACATCTCTTTCTAATCAATTCCATTTTAGCGTCAAAATAACCATTCAGCACTGTATTTTGCCATTAGAAAGAAGGTGTTATCGAATGTTAGTGACGTGGCCATGGCTAAACCTCTAATACTCAAAACAGAGATGCAATTGGCTACGTTACGAAATATCGTAGCAAGTGCGTAGCATGGCTGCTACGCCACCTACGCCGTAGCAAGTACTTGTAACCCGCTACGTTTTGCATCAATTTCAATTTGAACCGACCGCGACTTCAACAAATTGTGGGCGTTTCTTTTATAGTCATACATTTTATGTTATTTTGAGCTTCTTTTGCACCGTAGTTATTACCTCAAAATGTTTAGGTGAATTCACTGCCCCTTCATATCTACACAGCATAACAATGTGATGCCCGTGTAACAATATCGCATGCTAATACCGACGGACCCAGTGGAATGCACAGCAGCAAAGCAAGCTTCCGTAGCAAGCGCGTAGTGTGATGGCTACGCGGCCTACGTCGTAGCAGATACTCGTAGCACGCTACGTGTTGAAGCACTTTTCTTGATTTTAACAATTTACTTTCCGTTTGTAGCTATACAGAATTCTTTTAAGGGAAACTCATTTAACAAAACGCTTTCATGCGTTATATTTTCAAGTTCCTATGTATCCGTAGTCATTACATCCCAAATATTGTTTCCGCCTTAACTTTTATTGAATCAACTTTCCAGTGTCTACACAGCTAACAATGTAATGCCAGTGCAACAATATGGCATGCTAATACCGAACGGCCCGATGGAATGCCTCAGTGTAGCTCCAAGACTACCCTGCCAATATACTGCAATTTCACGGATAATTGGACGAGATACACAAATTGTGTTTCGTGAGCCTATGGAGTAGTAGTGATGTCGTGAGTGCTGATGGCTTTGGCTTAGGGGATTAGTTATTTGTTTACATGAAGATAATGTGTTGGTATTAAAATGTCTTTAAATCAAAATTGTAAAATAAGTATAAATTAATTTAGTTTAGTTTATTTATTAATAAGTATCAAAATTACATGTTAATTTTAGCAAAAAAAAAAACACAAATCATTAAATGTGCATAAAATACAAATTATCATACAATAAAAATGAAAAAACAAATTATAATAAATTGAAAATAACAAATAACGTTTCCACTTCTGGGACACTTGCTTTATCCCTGTGAGAATGAGTAAGCTAATCTTACACGCGGAAACAATGCGGGTCGGCAGACGCCACATGTCTTTGAATTTTCACTCTAGGCCTAGTTTGCAATCTCGAGCAACGTGGCCCGTCAAGCTTCAAGCACGTGTTTCATTTGTTAACCTCGCGTTAGCAATATCGTGGAATCTTGTGGCAAGTTCTAAGCAATTTTTTTACTAACGTTCTGCGTTGCTCCTGTCACGTGTCCCCATAGCCGAGCAGCAATGGCTAACTAATATATCTAAAATCTGGCTGTTTGTGTATGTTAGTTTAAATGTTTGTAAACGCACCCACGATACAGGAGAAATTCCTAGAGAGGGGCAACGTTTTATTTAAAAAAAAAAAAAAACATCCTGTTAAGTATCAAAATACACATAATAACTCTTCTGAGGTCACAGTCGTCTAATATTGTCGATTTTCCATGAATTCATTTCTTAACAAAACTACTTACCTAATCCACTGAAACTCAAATAAAACCATCCGATACTTTACATCAAACGCACCATTGTTTTCACCAATTAGCACCCGGACTTCAGATTCAGAACTTGGAAGCGGGTGGAAACCAAACAAAACACGGTAATTATCGTTCACAATAACACATATTACTTTAATAACACTCCCATTCAATCTGCTATTAACCTAGTTATGTAGGGATTAAGGGATATTGTGATTTGTAGTTATTTACTGGGTGATAATTTATTTACATTAAATATTAATTTAATTTCAGGCAGCTTTAGCCCATAAATACAGGTTGTAACGGAAAGGGTATATACAAACTTATAGACCATCAAACTGAACATATTTCTCCATCGGACAAACATCGTAATAGCGAAAAAAATATCAGCTGCCCCATAAATTTGGGTCGAATAGGTATTGAAATTTTGTATGGGGCTTGCCTCTTTCTTCGGCCTCCTAATTTTTGATACTAACAGACTGTTAATTATGTAGTGCATATAGTATTGCAACTGTGAATTCAAACATCATACTCTAGCCCTGATTCAAATTTATTTGGGGTCAACGCAGCATGACTTCCTCTTCCATACATCTCTATTACTCGTCACCTCAACAGTCACCTCCTTTCTTGGCACATTATTCTTCACACAGTCCATCCATCGTTTCTTTAGTCTTCCTCTTCTTTTTTTTCTATTTGAATGCAAACTATTCTTTTGCGATCTTATTTCATTAACCAAACACAGTTAGCCACTTGTGAGCCAAATTAAAACAGCAAAACAGGCTACAATTAGGTCAAACTACTCTTGTTTTACAATTTAACGAACGAAACTACGGAAAACCTCATTACAGTAAGTACCACCTTGGCAGTTTAAATTAGACAGACAGGTCGACGCCAAACAGACGGCTTTAGAGCAGTTTTAGACCAGCTTTTTTTGTGACTGCTTCGAAAACTGAACGCTCGATATGAAAATCAAATCAAATCAAAATCATTTATTTTACATAGGCACAAGGGTACTTAAAAACGTCGACAAAAAGTGCACGGTTCGGGTTGGTTGTTTCTTATAGAATTCTGTTCAAACTTTATGACGGCTCGGAAGTTAGCTGCGAGAGACGGTCTGCGCAGGCGGCTTATGGCGGCTCAGAACATATAACGTAAAGCACAAGCTACGCAGGGTTCCGTACCATTATTTATAAAAACGAGAAAAAAAATCACTTCGTTGTATGGGAGCCCTCCTTAAATATTTATTTTATTCTGTTTTTAGTATTTGTTGTTATAGCAGCAACAGTAATACATAATCTGTAGAAATTTTAACTGCCTAGCTATCACGGTTCATGAGATACAGCCTGGTGACAGACGGACGGACGGACGGACGGACGGACGGACGGACGGACAGAAAAGTCTCAGTAATAGGGTCCCGTTTGACCCTTTGGGTACGGAACCCTAAAAATGATGGAAATCCCGTCAGTAGTGTTACTGACGGCATTTCTAACGAATCTTAGGAGGAGGGATTTTGTTTTCTAATTAATCATAAATTCGCGATGAATTGGGCAAAATAGCGACTAGTCTATAGAGATGATACTTGACAACAATATTAAATCCAGCGGGCTTCCAGCGATTTGTGGTTAATTATAAACCTGTTGTTGACTGAAAGTTATGTGAAATTCAAAATATTTACAGTTAAATGGTAATGTTTGGGGGCTATTTGCATTTGACTCATCTTAATTAACCCTGGAGGCTCTTTGTACCGATTTGTGAAACTTTCAGTATTTACCCTACACAAACTAAACTGATGCTTACTTGGGTAATGTTGGTATTTGAGAAAGATCAAAGATAGCAATAGTTATGGAGGAGCTAGTGGCTAAATAATAACAGCCGCACTGGTCGTTTTTCAAGGTTAAGCCACGCTTGCGCAGGTCGGTTCACGAATGGGTGACCGACCATTACGTACCGAGTTTCCTCCGTGCCTCGGGATGCACGTTAAGCCATTGGTCCCGGTTGTCATTTGTAGATCTTTGACAGTGCTTACAGGTATTCAGTGCCCCAAAAGTCTGACAGCCTGTCTTACCAAGAGGTATCGTATTACCCAGTTACTGGGTTGTGGAGGTTAGACAGGCTGTCGGTTCATGTAAAATACTGGTACTCAGCTGCATACGCTTAGACTAGAACCCGGAAGGCTAGGCAGATGATGATGTCTTTAAATCTGTATGTCAATTTACACTACAAAAACAACGTTTTTCATAGTGACTAATTAAAATTAAAGTAACTGCTGCAGTTTCACGAAGTTCCATAGTTCAAAACCCTAATATCCTAAATCTTATAAAAATTAATTTTCGTAGACAATTCTTGTCACGTTCTACAAAGACATTTTTTTCCAGATTTTACCTCCTCTTACTTTAAAAATTAGGGGGAGGAGAAATAAAAATCTAGTGCGAGGTAAAAAAATACATGCTGATTCTTAGCCCATCCACGGACAAACCACGGCAAACACGGCTTAACCTTAAAGATCGACCCCTGCGGCAGAACAGTTATTATTTAGCCACGAGCTCCTCATACAGATATATAGACATACAGAGCGTTAAAAATATTGTTATTAAATTTTTTGGTGGTATGAAACCTTCTTGCAAGTGCGCGCTCGCTCTTGGCCGGTTTTTCTTCTTGTTTTTACACCGGGATTTTTCTTACCTGTTTCTTGCAGGTGCTGAATTTAATTCACTTAAGTTAATTATCTCATTTGTTTAATTTGTAAATTAAAATGTCAAGAACATTGTGTGGTTCTGGAATTTCACGAAATCGTGCTCGTAATTGGTGCAGGCAGAACAGAATTTTAATTTTAGTAGACTTTTACATATTTTATTGTTATTGGTGATACAATGCAATACAATATCATGTCATACAATGTCATGTTCGGGAACGGGCGCTGTCAGTTGGGCTGGTCATCTCTCAGCTGCCACGGTTTATTTTAATTATTTTATTTCAAAACTTTATTTTCGTATTATTGATTTCGTCTTTTACTCTGGACGCTCTTAACTTGCACAAATATTATTATTTGTACATCGTTCTCACATACTAGTAATTCTCAACACGAACGAAACTCTTTTAAATCAAAATATGTTACAAAATCTTGGTTACAACCAAGGTTTTGTAACATATTTTGATTTAAAAGAGTGTTTCAGTTTCAGTTTCTTGCTCATTCTTCTCCATAGAGATCTACGCTTTGGAATGGGCAACTACAGTACTTTCACAAGTTATTATCTCTTGTGACTGGGACTGTAGCTTCGCGTTTTTTTTTGAGTTTTGACTTTCAAAAGTGCGTGTAATGGTCTAATTGAAATAAATGCTTTGAGTTTGAGTTTGAATGTACTTGGTTTAGACCCTATGGTACCTAATTTATATGTATAGGTATCGGGACGTGGAGGAGCTCGTGGCTAAATAATAAGAGTCGCACTGGTCGATCTTCAAGCATAAAGGTTTCAGGCATCCAACAAGGTTTCAGATTCCAAAGGAAAACGTTTCGTATACATACCTATAAAACATCAACTAACAGCTGAAACTATCATAAACAATTGCAATCAACTTCGCTATCGATTGCAGACTCAGTATCAAATCAACATTCTGTATGCGCTAAAAACTTTTCAATGTATTGCTAAACTGTTTCCAGCATCGTGTTGTTTGCTAGCGATAGAAATCGGAGTAGTTGGATTGCATTTAAATAAACAAGGGTTGTTTGTGGACAGTGTGTAAGCAATACCGGTATTGTCGTCTTACTGTCGGTGGACTTGTGGTGGTATATAGATAACTAGGCATGTGTCGTATACGAACAAATATCTCACCTATCTACATTCCACAAAGGAATTAAAATGCACAAGTGTACATATATATTATGTCATCATCATTTCAGCCGAAAGACGTCCACTGCTGGACATAGGCCTCTCCCAACGCCACATTGACATAAGGGACGTTTTGCTATAATCGCCACGCTTGGCAGGCGGATTGGCGATCGCAGTACGGTTGTTACAAAAGCATAGAGAACGCTGCTGCTCATTCTCTGGCAAGTCCCTTAGTCGGATTTTACGACACCCACGGGTAGATATGGGATGGTGCTATTCTTTACGTCCGACACCATACAGAACTAATATTATGTACATATATACCAAGAATCTGTACATCAAACTCCGAGTAAGTACTACGCAAAAATGATTGCTGGGATACGAGTATTTTTATGGGTTGAATCGCTTCCTTCTAAGCAAGCGTGCTCCACCATACGCCGTAACATCGCTTCATTGGTGGCCAAACGAAAGCCTATTTAGTGTAAAAAAAAACAAAACAACAAATCATGATGACTAACTCCAGTGAGTCCTCATCTAGCCAGCCAGTCACAAACCAGGGAACAGGGTGGGAAAGAGACGGAGCTATACAGGTCGTCTAGCACCAACTCTTTCCCACTCTGGAATAAGAATGAAACAATAATGTTTTAAGACGTCATGCTACGCCACCAGACCAAAATAGCACAACAATCCCACAAAGGCCAACCTCACTGCAAACTTGCTAACTATGCCAGTCCACCATCAAAGCCTTGACGGACTCCGGTGGAAATCACAACGTTTACATTGTGACACAGACTAGGTAAACAGTTAGCATGGTGTATTTGTTCACACGCCCCTCAGTTGACACACTAATGGTTGCTAGCATTTGCTTTGGGGTGCAAGTGTGTGCTGAGAATAGGTTCCTGAGAAAATGGTCAGGTTAGTTGGGAGAACATTTTAAAATATTAATGCAATAGGAGTTAACCACCCTTTATAAACTGAGTTTCCTCTGTGCAAAGCACGTTAAGCCGTTGGTCCTGGCTGTCAATTGTAGATCTTCGACAGTCGTTAAGTAGTCAGTGGCCCCAAAATCTGACAAACAGTCTTACCAAGGGGTATCGTATTATCCAATATTAACCGGATTGTAGAGGTCAGGCAGTAGCTCCATGCAAAATACTGGTATACCGATGCATCCGATTAGAATGAAAGCCGACCCCAACATAGTCGGGAAAAGGCTAAGCAGATGATGATGATTTACGGACTCATGGAAATAGCAATCGCACTTGCAACTGTAGTTGCCACGAGTGATGTTTGATCCCCTCCAAAAATTTGTTTTAATATTGTTACTTGTTTGAAAATAAACACCTATTTACCATAGGTGTGACAGACAGCCCTCTGTACAGATGATGCATGGAGGCGGAAGAAACACCACAGCACGAGCTCATGGAGTGCAGAAGCGTGGCAGATCAACGGGCACGGACTCTTCAATCGCCGGCATCGCTCGCATAACTTTCGGGGAGGACCTGGGATGGTTGGAGTAACAAGAGGACTTCATACGTACAATGGCCCAATAAAGAGGCTAAGAGCGGAAACAGCCCCGCTAACCTAACATAATACTTGTTTGAGCATTGAAGGACATTACCGAAGACGTGAAACTTGTAAATAAGCACACACCTATTTAATTACAAGAATAATAATTGCTTAGTTACTGTTATTCGTAGAACTATTTACCGATAATACCAAGATACTGATTCTAAAAAAAAAAACACTATACTTTAAACCTGAAAACCAGATTAATTTTCAATCAACTCTAATATTTTCTTTTATGTGCTTTGGAATCAATAAAAAAAAATATTAATTGAGTTTGCAAAATAATGACGTTACCGATTACAAAATCTATGCGTTTTTTTCAGCACATAAAAAGTACGTCAATTGATTGGTGGTGTCAACTGTCTGATTGTTATTATAATTTAAACCTCAGTATACATAACATAACGCCTGTTATCTCCAAAGGGCTGCGCAGAGGTGTACATAATAGTACACCCTTATTTCCCCCGTCATGTTTTTAAGTCCTATGCATTAGGGAGCGAGTCTCTCGTCATGAACCGGGCACAAATCCAGACACCGTGGTTGCCACTGAAAAAATCCTGGTGGAAAACCCCAATATCACTTTGCCTGGTCCGGGTATCGAACCCAGGAGCTCATACTCGGCAGTCGCGCTTGTGACCACTAGACCAACGGGGCAATCACCTCTGTGTCTACTGCCATTCTGTTCTTTAATGCCATCGCTATCAGTGAGCCCACACACGAAAGACAAAGTGGCGGATCTGTATCGTAAACCTTAAAACGCTTTTACTTGAAAGTACCAAAACGATAGGGATTTCTTCCACACAAGGGTGTTTGCTACTCTTGTAGCGCATCACTTTGTAACAGACCAATTTACACTCTATTGCAAAAAAGTAAACTTACAAGTTACTTTGTATCAATCTGTTACTTTTTCAAGCCTAATGGGCTCCGGAAACGTAGACACTTTTTGCTATCGAGACGGCACACCGTCACAGGAAACCGTAGTTGCTGTGTCCTGTAGCGGCGACCGGACATAGTTTACGTCTAAGCAGGGAGTGGCTGATTTCATACTGGTTATATAGAAATCAAATATTTATTGGTAGCTTGTATCCGACACCAGACTCACGTTTGCGCAGCGCCTTTGCCGATCGTTATGAGATTTCCGATGAAATATATAGGCTTTTTTTTACAGGAAACTATTTCATTTTTTTTCATGACTTCTATTGCCGTAGACTACCCGATGACCATTGGGGTGGGTAGACGTAAACTTGAGTGGAGATCGCGAATCGGCAAACATAACGTGACACGCACTCGGGCTCGGTGGGATGACGATCTGCTCAGGGTGACTGGTAGCAACTGGATGAGAGTTGCAGAGAATCGAGTTAAGTAGCATGCGATTGGCGAGGCCTATGTCCAGCAGTGGACTGCTGTAGGCTGATGATGATGCCCTAGACCAATTCAACTGGCTTCTTATATCGCGTTCATTGTAATTGTAAATAAATAATAAAAATCATACCATGTATGTGTATGAAGGCTCTTACCCGCTGCATCGGAAGTACTTATGATATGTGGCACCAGATTTAATTAGATTAAGCAAACAGACGTCGGCGATCCGTCAACGTCTCGTTACGCGCCACCTTCCTTGACAACTACTCAAATCAATATGGCTACCCGCAACGACTTGACGTTCCGCCAGAGAGAATTGTAGACCGCCTTCTCTCTCGTCTGTGGTCACAGTTTAGTTTGCAACGTGAATCATATGAAGCCTTTTTGCAAAGGCACCGACATGTATATGAATGATGATGTTGATTGGTATGATATGTATTTTAATTTCGTGTGCCATCTATATAAATAAATAAAATTGAATTGTCTGTCTGTCTCAAGAACACCTTATCTGCTAAAGCTAAAGGCACACTTACGCTAAGTCCTTCTTAGTTCACGTGGCGTCATATCGAGAAGTGTTGCGATCTATATAAAATAAATTTAAGAAGCGGTGTGGTTAATAATCAGCGGACAGAAAGGATTAAGTTTCGGTGTCGTAGCCTTAGTACTACGGCGTAGCTGTCTCGTAGCTACGGCGTAGTATTTCACGTAGAGGTTTTTCTCATTGTCGTTTTGTGCTAGAATTTAATTTTGTTGAATATGTAATCAATCTTTATTAGTTTTAGCAGTTGAGTTAAAATGAGACATTCATTATGTTGGACTGAGCTTTTTAACAAGAGATCATTAAGTCAAACAAATTGTATTTATGCTACGCAGGAGTATACAGATTCCGAAGCTATTCCCTCCCCGTGCTTGTGCTCGGGGACTTCTATTTCAGAAAAAAAAATATTATAAAAAAAAAACTAAATAACATTTTTGTTAAATTCCGCGCGAACGAAGTCGCGGGCACAGCTAGTTAAGGATAAGGATAATAATTAATTATAATAGTAATAATAGGAATGACTCACTTACTCAGCAGCGCGTCTGCTGAGTAAGTGAGTCATTCCCGGGTCGGGCAAACTGTTATTGGGTTCCAGGAATTTTCCACAGAGTCTGGATACATGGGACTTAAACATAACTGGCAAAATGTGGGTGTACTTTTACTTAATTATTATTCTTATCCTTTACTAGCTGTGCCCGTGACTTCGTTCGCGCGGAATTTAACAAAAATGTTATTTAGTTTTTTTTTTATAATATTTTTTTTTCTGAAATAGAAGTCCCCGAGCACAAGCACGGGGAGGGAATAGCTTCGGAATCTGTATACTCCTGCGTAGCATAAATATAATTTGTTTGACTTAATGATCTCTTGTTAAAAAGCTCAGTCCAACATAATGAATGTCTTACGACATTTAGTAAAAAATCACAATTGTTATTCTAAGCATTTGCACGCCATATTATGTGGCTAACATGTCTGAACCAATTTTTTTTATGCTTTATGTTATCCTGCATGCGCCTTTATTATTCTTGTATGTGTAGGTACACATGTTTGGGTAAATAAATCTTATCTTATCTCATCTTACGAGCAATAGACCGGTCAACGCGCGGTCTCCAATCCAATCCAGCTAGCTATGGTGGCTACTGCGTATAAAAATAAAAAGTTAAAAAGTTTCCATTAAATTTTAATTCACGTATTCATCATTTACAGTACATACAGGTTGTTTACTACCCTTTGAAAATTATAATATTTGAGGTCATGACACTTATTATCCAAGATCAAATGTTTTTGGTCCCAATAAGCGTATATGACGCAATCCTAGCCCAAAGCTATATGCTAAAGGGATGATTAAAACAGTAAATTACAAAACAACCATCCATCGTTTATTCTCTACAAATGTAACAGTAAACATGTATACTAAGTACTAAAACATTGAATCATGAATTTAAGTAAACAGAATAGAAATTCGAACCGAATCATATTTTACGTAAATTACCGATTTTCCTTTAAGAACAAACGGTCCAAAAATAAAGAAAGAAAGGACAGATCTTGACTTTTGATAGAAAAATGGATTCCCGATGGAATAATGAGGTGTTTGACTGGCATTTCGTAGTAATCTACAATTTGGCTTAGTAAATGTTTTATTCAATTTTGTTTTTATTTAAAAAATGGAATATTTTTGAACAGAAAACATTTTGGTTTCATTTACACTGTTTTCAACATGTGACATCTATCAGCTCCTATTAGGAACGAATGGTGGATTAGGTATAGTTCCTACCTTCCACAGAGAAAGGCCCTGTGCAGCTGTTGGAACATTAGGCTGATTAGATTATGCTATGCTTATGACAATCAAATCCATACACACATGTGTGAAAACTATTTACTGTAAAGCCACCATTTACTGAGTACCTACATCTTTCATTGACGCGAAATTAACCTGGCGGTTGAGTGAATGTCATGCTCACTTAAATGTCACGCTGATGGTGGCGGTTGTGTCGGGTCATTTAATTCCCTTCAATATGGTTGAGTTGAATTATGGCTGATACATGCGTCATGTTTGGGCGCTGTCAGTTTTGACTGGTAACCTCTTAGCTGCCACGGTTTATTTTAAGTACTTTATTTTAAAACTTTCTTTTCGAATGATTGATTTCGTCTTTTACTCTGGACGCTCTTAACTTGCCCGTATTTCTACATAGTTCTCACATACTAGTAATTCTCAACACGAATGATGTAACCAAGATTATGTAACATATTTTCATTTAAAAAAGTGTCTATGGAGTTTCTTGCCCATTCTTCTCCATAGAGATCTACGCTTTGGAATGGGCAACTACAGTACTTTCACAAGTTATTATGCCTTGTGACTGGGACTGTACCTTAGCGTTTTTGTTTTTTGGCTTTCAAAAGTGCCTGTAATGGTCTAATTGAAATAAATGCTAAGTTTGTCATAAACTCATTCTTTTTTCCTCTTTTGGGGCAAGCAGAAACCACAGAACACCATCTGTTACGATCCGTAAATAATTCTTTCCCCTCGTCCTCTTTCATATGCGAAACAGATAAAGTGGTTTAACTTAATTAGAAAAGACGTATATCCTCTACCATATTTTATTTGTTTATTTAGAGCGTGGAGGATTTACAGGTAATAAAAACAAATAAGAAAGGGAACAATAGCCACCAGAGAGCTGCAGAGAATTACAAATCCTCACGTACAGACATACAATACAAATTTGTGGTGTGAGCACAGAAACAAAAACCGGCCAAGTGCGAGTCTTACTCGCACACAAGGTTCCATAGCCCCAAACAATATAATAACAATATTTTGAACGGTCATTCATTAGTTAGTAGTTTTAGTTAGTAAACTTCCACTCAACCGCAAAACTAAATTTGTTTTTTTATAGTATGTTAATGAAAAACAAAGTTACTGTTGCAGTTTGATGAAAAAGTCCCATATCTCAAAAACTAAATATCATATCTTATTGAAACTAATTTTAGTTGATAGCTTTTTTTTTACGTTCTACAAACTAAATATTTTCAGAATTTTCCTCATCTTACTTTAGAAATTAAGGGGGGGGGGCACACATTTTACCACTTTAACACCACTATTCCACTATACCACAAACTATTCAGTTTAGAAAAAAATTATATTGGAAACCTCAATATAATTTTTGAAGACCTATCCATAGATACCCCACACGTATGGGTATGATGAAAAAAAAAAGATTTGGTTTTCAGTTTTAAGTATGGGGAACCCCCAAAATGTATTGTTTTTTTTTTCTAATTTTGTGTGAAAATCTTAATGCGGTTCACAGAATACATCTACTTACAAAGTTTCAACAATATAGTTCATATAGTTTCGGAAAAAAGTGGCTGTGACATACGGACGGACAGACAGACAGACAGACAGACAGACATGACGAATCTATAAGAGTTCCGTGTTTTGCCATTCGGCTACGGAACCCTAAAAACACATTGCTTTAATTAAAGTAAAGTTAAAAGCACGCGGCAGAGTAAACAAAGACGAAAAACGAAGCTAGTATTCTCGCTTCATGTTCTAAATAAATAGGCACTTTATTATCAAAAACGGAAACAGCAATACAAAGCTTCAAAAACACAACTTGATTTTAAATCATCGTCATCTTTGCAAAAACTTATTGCGGTTGGCATCCAGTCTCACTGGATGCAGCTGAATACCAGTATTTTACATGGATCACTGCCTAATCTGACCTCAAAACCCAGTTAGTTACTGGGTAATACGGTAACCCTTAGTAAGACTGGTTGTCAGACTCTCGGGCCACAGACTAACTGTAACGACTGTTAAAGATCTACAAATAACAGCCGGGCCAACGGCTTAAGGTGCTTTCCGAGGCACGGAGGAATTTTGGTATGTAATGATGGTCACCCATCCACACACCGACCTTGGCAAGCGCTGCTAAACCTTGAAGATCGACCCGTGCGGCTGTGATTATTCAACCACGAGTTTCTCTCTAACTTGTTTCTAAGTACCTAAGATACTCCACACAACTTAAAGTGATCACGACTTACTTTAGAACGCCTGCTTGCACAAGTAAGTAATTTTGCCTGGAACAAACAGTATTCAGCTGCGACCGCAGCACTAAATTGTACGAAGTGGAGCAAGTCGAAGGTACTAAGGCCCCATATAGGCTGAGGAACTTAAGCGGGCGCGAAGTTATCAATGAAGTGAAACTGCCATTTAATTTGCGTTCATAGTGGCGGGCGCCTAGTGAAAAGGACTTGAGTGAGTGATCTGTAAAGCAATGCAACAAAAATAACGATCAGTTAAGTTTTTGCAGACTTGCCAGAAAAAAAAACCGAACCACAACCTTATGTCTACAATTATAAAAATCTCTATGTTTTTGGCAGTGATGCAAAGTTGGAGGTAAAATTACTGCGAAAAGTCGAGCTGAAAACAATAAAAAAAATTGTTTTCGTTTACCTTGAGGAAATATAATAGAACTAGAAACTTTAAAAACGTTTTAAAGTTAGACATTCCAAAGTGTCTTAATATGGGTTAATTAAAAAAATATACAGCTAAGAAAAACTCTCGTATTCTTTTCAGCAAAACCATTTCACTATAACCATATCAAAAATAACTAGTCTGCTATTTTTGGGAGTTTCCCATATTAGATTTAGAATGACGTTACTTAGCTATCAATGCATTGTCATCTAAACCAAACATGTATGCGAAATTTCAGCTCAATCGAAAAACAGGAAGTGGGCCAAATTAAGCTTCTAAGATATTTTTACATAGTCAAAGGTGAAGGTAACAAAAAAGCGTGTTAATAAATGGTTATACTTTGACTTTGAAACGTTTCCACCCTACAGACCATCACAACCACTCGCGATGCACTGTGGCCATTACGACCGGCTTTGCGCGAAGAAACTTGCATCACGCGGGTTTCTTTTTGTCCTTCGAATGATTACCGTCACGTCGTTATGACTCGTAGCTTGTTCCCTACAATTTATTTCATTTGTTTTCCACACTTACTGACAAGATGCATGTCACTTGAGCATGAAGCTTTTTGTCAAGCGGTTAGTCAAAGAGCTCGTGCGCTGTTAATCAACGAGCTCCAAGTTGGTAAAGCTTATTTACTTATTTATACACTTGCGTGTGCAGGTGAAATGCTGTCGTGATACTGCTAAGTTGAGCTGTCTGGAACTGGTCTTATTACTTACTTGAAGTTGGGTATATTAATATTTGTTATGAGAGAAATGTGGAGCATAAGATGTTGTGGTTGTGTGCACCTTGTTAGTGTACGCTTTGAAGTGCTCAGAAGTTGCAGTACCTAATAGGAAAAGTACTATAAGACTTGGCTGTTGTGATGTGCTGATTTTTATGTCGAGTGTAATAAAAATAAAAAACAGTTGAATTCCGATAACTATTCTACTCTTACTTTAAAAATAGAGGGACACAATTTTACGACTTCGAATATAATTCGTAAATTACGTTTCAAATGAGACAGTTTTATTAAGAAACAACAGAAAAGATGGAAAAAGCCATTACTGTTTCAAGTTGAAACAGAAACAGAATAGACAGACATTAATTTTCTAATTAGACAAATTTAAATTAATTTCACAGGAATTGGGGACCTTATATTTCATAAGAACTAATTAATTTAACTGGAACAATTTTCTCATGAGTTCGCTGTCATGTCATTTGAAATACAGGTTTAGACGTTTTACAAAATTATCATGAAATAACCAATAATTATAGTAATTTTGACCTAAGGCAGATGTGAATGGAAACAACGAGAGGGGACGTCCTAGAAGGATATCATCAGCAACATTTTCTTGCTTTTGTCCTAATTTACTTTTAAAACATTGGACACTTTTAACGTGCACGTCTTGCTACATCGTTCTCACAAGATGTACCATCTCAACATGAATGATGTAACCAAGGTTTTTGTAACAAGCTACTGATTTAAAAGAGTGTCCATGGAGTTTCTTGCCCATTCTTCTCAATAGAGATCTTCGCTTTGGAATGGGCAATTACAGTACTTTCACAGTTATTATGTCTTGTGACTGTAGCTTCATTTTTATTGTTGTTTGACTATTCAAAAGTGCCTGTAACTGGCCTACTTGAAATAAATGATTTTGATTTTGAACACGTTTTTTTTCTTTCATTCTCCTCTGTCAACGTCACGCAATGATTTACTCCTTTTTCTTTCATATCATTCCTCACACTACACTCGTCCTAGAAAGATATAGACAGATCGTATTGGTGAGCT
The DNA here is from genome assembly GCA_949152445.1 of Cerastis rubricosa. Lineage (NCBI taxonomy): Eukaryota > Metazoa > Arthropoda > Insecta > Lepidoptera > Noctuidae > Cerastis > Cerastis rubricosa. Next base: position 4,755,312 of record OX424542.1, on the reverse strand, counting down.
TATTCAGAAAGGTTAAATGCGTAGCTTGGTATTCGTAAGTGCGCGCATGTATGACCACTTTTATGAACTACACTTGCAAATCGTAGAAATAAAAATGGTACACAACCACAGGGGCAATCTGAATTACCATGTGAACTTATTGTGGAAGCAGTAGAAGATTGTAAAAATATATTTGCATTCTATAGATTCAATCACTTAGTATTATATAATTGCATATGTAAAGCCCCCATTCACCGAGTACCTACATCTTTCACTGACGCGAATTTACCCTGGTGTTTGAGTGAATTATTATTATTATTTATTTATTTATTTATTAAACAATTTTATTACAAACTTTCATATAAAAACTATGCCCCACAAAACCGTTTTCACGGTTTGTCTGTGGGAACGGAACAATATAATAACAATATTTTAAAGATAATGTTAATGTAAATCTAAAAATACCTAATCTAATAATCTATTCTAAAATATTAATATAATCTTATATAAATTTCCCCCAACAATCTGCAAACCACCTTTTTAAAAAATATGGTTTATAGACTCCTGAGAAAGAATAGTTTAAGCGATTTGGCAAACTTACTTTTTATTTTCTGACTTCTTATATCAGCAGGCAATCGGTTGAGAAGGTATGGTACTCTTTTATCAAGCGTTCGGTCCCCAAAATAATTACTTATTTTAGGTACATCAAACTTGCCTGCTGATATTGACCTAGTATCATGGTTATGGGTAACAAGCGAGTGGCGCCCCCAGCTGCCATGACTATTAACTAGAAGTAGGTATTTGTGTTTTAAGGTGATAGGAAGAATTTTGCAAATTTTAAATAACCTATTATAATTGTTTTTACATTTGTTTTTAGTTTTCATATTCATGAATATCATGCTCACTAAAATGTCACGCTGATGGTGGCGGGTGTGTCGGGTCCTATAGTTCCCTTCAATATGGTTGAGTTGAATTATGGCTGATACATGCGTCATGTTCGTGAACGGGTGCTGTCAGTTGTGACTGGTAACCTCTTAGCTGCCACGGTTTTGTTTTAAGTACTTTATTTTTCTCTTTTGGGGCCGACTTCTAAAAAAGGAGGAGGTTCTCAATTCGGATGTTTGTATTTTTTTTTTATGTTTGTTCGCGCATAACTCCGTCGCTTGCCAACCGATTTGAAAAAATATTTTTTTGTTTGAAAGCGTATACTTCCCAAATGGTCCCATGAAAATTTTATCAAAATCAGACAAGCCGTTTCTGAAAAAATCAACAAAAGTTAAATATTTCTAACTTTTCGTTTACTCTGCATTGCGCATAACTCAGTCATTTACGAACCGATTTCGAAAATTATTTTTTTATTCCAAAGCCTATGCTTTCCATTTGGTTCCATAGTCACCAAGTCAGGATCTGATGATTGAATTTTGGCAAAATCGAGGGAACTCTTCAAGTTTTATAGGAAAACTTACAGCGATTTTGGTATTTTCGACAACAAATGAAGCATTTGCGTTCATTAAGAACCATTTTACCATCAGATCTGATGATGAAGCCAAGAGACAGGCACTAGAACTCCAAAATAAGACAATGTATCTTAGCTGTGTTTGGGCTTGTTGGAATTATAACGGTATGCACTTTCCAGGTGTACCACAGACTAACTTCTTGACTTTCCTTATTCAACCTACGTAACATGTAGGTCATCTGCTTTGACAGTCTGTTTTCAAAATGCGTTGATCATTTCTTTCCCTAATTTCTTTTAATCGTTTTCCTTTTTCTCAGTTTCAGTTCGACGCCTTTTCTCACACGAAAAGTATCTTTACTAGGCCTATCCATATTTTATTATTAGATTAAAAACATGTCACTAAAAATTAACAAATAAAATTTTTTTTTACAAAAAAAGAAACCGACTTCAGAAAACACTTAATGCACTAAAAAGTTAAAAATAATACTATAACCTACCTATATTAATAAACCTCACCTAACCGACGATTAACCTATGATAAAATTTAATAATTCTTTGGAGTCGGTGCCAAGCAATATACGATACCTGAATGACTATATAGACAGACTAAGGCCAGAAAAACAAGGGCGCGCTGCGGACTCTCCGTCCGCATACCGGCCCATTGTGTTGCTCGACGAGGTGGGCAAGCTCTTCGAAAGAGTCATTGCTAACCGCCTCGCCGGGCACCTTGTGGGGATAGGGCCGGATCTGGCGGAACACCAGTTTGGTTTCCGCAGAGGGCGCTCGACGGTGGACGCCATCATGCGCGTAAGGGCTCTCACGACGGGGGATGCGGTGTCCAGGGGTGGGGTTGTCTTGGCGGTGTCTCTTGACATCGCCAACGCCTTCAACACCATGCCCTGGAGCTGCATTAGGGAGGCACTCCGGTATCACCGGGTGCCGACCTACCTTCGTCGTGTGGTCGGGGACTACCTGACGGATAGGGCCGTCATCTACCCCGGTCGCACCGGAGAATGGAACCGGCGAGAGATGTCGTGCGGTGTTCCACAGAGATCGGTTCTGGGGCCGCCCTTGTGGAACATCGGCTACGACTGGGTGCTGCGCGCCGACCTCCCTAGCGGTGTCAGCGTAGTTTGCTACGCTGACGACACGCTGGTGCTGGCACAAGGGAGGTCACACGAGGCGGCGGCCGAACTTATGACACGCGGGGTTGCGATAGTCGTGGAGAGAATCCGGCAACTGGGTCTCGAGGTGGCATTGCACAAGTCCGAGGCCATGTGCTTTCATGGGCCTCGGAATGCGCCACCGTCGGGATCCATACTGACGGTAGGAGGGGTTCCCATCGGCGTCGAGTCGACGCTGAGGTACCTAGGGCTTGTCCTCGACAGCCGGTGGAACTTCGTGGAGCATTTCCGACGTTTGGCCCCCAAACTGGAACGGGCAGGGGCTGCGTTCAAGCGGCTCTTGCCCAACCTGGGGGGTCCAAACGCCTCCTGCCGCAGGCTCTACGCGGGGGTCGTGCGGTCCATGGCCCTTTACGGGGCCCCGGTGTGGGCGCGTTCTCTGAGGCGGCGAGCCGCCCATTACCTGAACGCGCCCCAGAAGGTGGTAGCCGTAAGGCTGATCCGGGGGTACCGCACGATCTCCGGCGAGGCGGCGAGCCTCTTGGCCGGATTGCCGCCATGGGATCTGGAGGCGATAGTCCTCGCGTGCCTGCACGAATGGCGCGCGGAGGCACTAGGCCGGGGGGAAACTCCGCTGCCGCGGCAAATTGTCGCTCAGCGGACAGACCTCCGGCGCGATCTCATGGCGACATGGAGAGAGCGACTGTCGCAACCCCGTGCAGGGCACGCCACAATAGTGGCGATAAGTCCCCTCTTTGAGGAGTGGCTAGAGAGGCGCCACGGCGCCCTCACCTTCCGCCTGACGCAGGTCCTCACCGGACACGGTTGTTTCGGGAGGTTCCTGCACCGAATCGGGCGGGAGGAAACGCCCGGGTGTCACCACTGCGAGGATCGGCCGGAGGACACGGTGGAGCACACTGTGGAGCTATGCCCCGCTTGGGCTGAGCACCGCCGTGTCCTCGTAGCGGCGATTGGCGGCGGCGACCTCTCGCGTCCGGCCCTGGTTCAATCCATGGTCCGGAGCGAGAGGGAATGGGAAGCCGTCGCCTCCTTCTGCGAAGCAGTCATGCTAGCGAAGGAGGTGGCGGAACGTGAGAGGGAGAGAACCTCACGTCCCAGCCGCCGCGGGAGACGCCCCGGGCGTCGGGGGGCAACCAGTGGCCCCCGGCCACCGTAGGCGCGGGCCTGTGGACGGTGAGTAATGGGCTAGCTCACCGTCCGTCCGTCTAATGACGACAGACCGTGCCGACGGCGCGTTCGTGTTCCACGCGCGCCTCAAGGAGATGTCAGCAAATCGGAAGGGGTCCGAGAGGGCCGATGCCTGCCAGGGCTGCGGGTTGTTCGAAAGAGATACCGTGCCCCTGGAACGCAAAGGGCTAAGAAGGAACATGGATGGGTTTTAGTCAGTCAAGTCTGACACTCCCTTCCGCTCCGCCCAGAGCGGAAGAAGTCATTTGATGATGTCCCATCCGAAAAAAAAAAAAAAAAAAAAAAGGCCAGAAAAACAAAACATCTTACAGTTTCTAAATATTAATTCATTAATTAATTCAAATTATATTGCTTGGCACCGACTCCAAAGAATTATTAAATTTTATCATAGGTTAATCGTCGGTTAGGTGAGGTTTATTAATATAGGTAGGTTATAGTATTATTTTTAACTTTTTAGTGCATTAAGTGTTTTCTGAAGTCGGTTTCTTTTTTTTTTTTATTACTGATTCAATCTTTTACTTTGGACGCTCTTAACCTGCCCGTATTTCTACATCGTTCTCACAGATTTGTAGTTCTTAACATAATTGATGTAACCAAGATTTTGTCACATATTTTGATTTAAAAGAGTGTCCATGGAGTTTCTTGCCCACACAACACAAGTTATTATGCCTTGTGACTGGGACTGTAACTTCGCGTTTTTTTTTGTTATTTGACTTTCAAAAGTGCCTGTAATGGTCGAATTGAAATAAATGCTTTGGGTTCTAGTTTGCGTTTAAGTCAGATGTCAGCCTATGTAGTTTATGTTTTACCCCCATGGAAAAACGGCCGCGTGATTATGTATTTTGACCTTATGTTTAATTAATTGGCTTCGTTGACCCAGTGATCACAACCGCGACAAGCGTTGCGCATGAGGTGTTGATTTCGATTATCGGGTCGGGCAAAGTGTGATTGGGTTTTTATATCAGAATTTTTTTAGTAGCAGCCACGGAGTATGGATTCGTGACCGGTTGATTGCAATAGGCTCGTCCCCTATTCCAAACCTTTGGGGATTACAGGCGTGATGATGTTATGTTTAATTTATTTGATTGCAAGTGCTCACCTTATGTTTAAAAAAAAAACACCGGCCATGTGAGAGTCGGACTCGCGCACGTAGGGTTCCGTACCATTACTTATATAAACGAACTAAAATATCACTTTTTTTGTATGGAAGCCCCCTTAAATATTTAGGGGTATGAGGAACAGGGTGTAAAGTTCCTCATCCCTCGTGGTAAAGGGAGGATCCTCCGGCCAGACAGGTGTTATGTCTGGCGTGCAACTGCCCGACAGTTGTAGTCGGGTTCTTCTATATACTCTTAAGTCGATGTAAACTTTGCATGTGAGATGTAGGAAATTGATGTTAGTTCTTCCGTCGTGTCATAGATGGCGCTGTAGTACTTTTTGTAGTAAGTTGCTTTTTGTAGGTCGCTACAACACGCCCCTCCGGAGACCGGAGGTCGATAGTAGAATGAGTTTTTGTAGTATTTGCCATGCCAGTTTTTATAAGCTCGTTGCCGCATTGTTCACGGTGAGTCGGAACAGTCTGCGGTGGTGAGGCGAACCCCAGTGAATCGGGGCCGGCGCTGCATTTGCTCCAGTGCGTCGGACGTGGTGCAGCGCCGCGATGTGGCAGACAGCTAGAGAGGTGTCGGCCGGGAGGTAGAAGCTCTCGACCGGCCGAAAGTGCAGTGTGCTGTGCCATGGTCGCTTGAAGAGAGGCTGAGGGTGCTGGTCAGGAATGCGCTTCCGCTGCATGCTGGTGGTCAGGAATACCCATTTGAAGCTGGCTGGCTGTGAGACTCGCTGCTCGAAGGCTTGAGGAAGTGATGTTGATGATGATGACGTCACGTTGCTCGAAGGCTGCGCTGACGTCCATTTCGGGGTCACCAGTTTAGGTGAATGAGGAACAGGGTGTAAAGTTCCTCAGTACTCCATTGAAAAGGGAGGATCCTCCGACCAGACAGGAGTTGTGTCTGGCGGGCAACTGCCCGACAGTTGTAGTCGGGTTTTTCTATATACTCTTAAGTCGATGTAAACTCTGCATGTGAGTTGTAGGAAATTGATTTTAGTTCTTCCGTCGTGTCATAGATGGCGCTGTAGTACTTTTTGTAGTAAGTTGCTTTTTGTTGGTCGCTACAAATATTTATTTTAATCTGTTTTTAGTGTTTGTTGTTATAGCGGCAACAAAAATACCATAATTTGTAGAAATTTTAACTGGCTAACTATCACGGTTCATGAGAGACAGCCTGGTGACACAAGGACGTACGGAAGGATGGCCAGCGAAGTCTCAGTAATAGGGTCCCGTTTGACCCTTTGGGTACGGAACCCTAAAGAAAAGATGACGCTGTTCAATCACCTTTTATAACATTGAACCTCCAACGTAACTAATGAAATATAACTCTACCTCATACGTCGGTCTACGTTTCTGGGAAAACATAAGTGAAATGACACCTGTTATGTTCATTAAAAATTACATTAGAATTTTTTCTGGGAACTCACTTCAACCACTTTTTTAATGAGAAGGCCTTTTGATAAAAATGTTGTTTTAGCGACGCCTATGTTAATTACCCTTCTATCGTTTCATATTCTTTGTTATATATTAACTAATTATACTCTTGTACATATATGCATGTGTTAATATCTGTTTCTTTGTTTCAATAATCTTGGAAACAAACACTGTGAAATGTGAGCATCGTCCTTTTTTCCAAAGAAATACATTAATTCTAAAAGCAAGCAAGACTTTTTTTCGTTGCTTGCGCGAGTCACTTTCGCAAGACTTTTCAATTAATCATGAAACGAATTAGAATAGCGTAATTTTTATGAATAGCGAGCATCTTGGGCCCTACAAATATTTATCCCTAAAAATTACAGAAAATTTATTATGAGTCATTTTCGCAATTGTTTTTAGCCAAAGAAAAAGCAACTGTCAATCAATCAATCAATCAAAGGAGATTGTTCTAGACCGCCCTATAACCAACAAACATTTGACGTGTCCGTTAATTTTAATTATATTTTAATATACTTTTAAAAAATAATAAATTCTAGCGGACACTGTTTAATTCTTAATGGATTTTTAAAAGTAACCTCATTGATTTTATTACCAACCAAACCCGCCATTTAATTGTCAATGTGAATGTCACAAAAGATTTGATAGTGTCGCTCTCGCTCATATTACATAAATATCGATATTGACGACGATGTCCCTATTATCTTGTGAAAAATAATGGATGTTCGATCTTTATCACTTCCAAAACATTGAAAATATGCAACATAAAAGTTTTTCATGCACCCTTTTGTCATGGAATCAGTTCCATGAACATTTTAATGGAACTTATGATGAATATGGCCGAGCACGAATGAACATATTGAAAATATAATGAACAAAACAAACTCACAAATGTACTTACTAGTCGAATGAGGGATTTTCTGACAAATGAGAAAATATTAGTTCAAAAGAGGCGTTGATAAAAAATACGTCACTGTCTCTGGTTTTTGATATCAAATAAGCTTTGTTATTAACGGAACTTATTTTTGTTATCAGTACCCAGTGAAACGTAGACGTCATCTATTGAACTATGTTTTTCACTTGTCAGAAAATCTCTCATTGAACGATTGAAATGTCATTTACGACGCAACTCTAGTGAATTGTTCGAATATCGATTCCACGACTTCAATAGCCATATTTTTACTTTTTAAGTACTTAAACTCTATTTTTAAATAGGTGGTCATTGATAATCAATATACAATGATCGATCTTCGAGAGAGCATCTCTACGTCACTACGTCAGTCGCTTCGTTTTACGCGCTAATCATAATGTAATCGTACAGTTATTATTTATTGGTTGAAGATTACTTATTAATTAGCGATTAGAAGGCCTAGGCTGTAATTGCAGTAATATTTTACTGTATTTGAAGTTGAATGCTACGTAGACACCATAAAAAGCGATTTTCGAGGGAATTACTTAAGTTTTCTTTTATTGAAAATAACCTCAAAACTTGGTCTTTTTTTATAAATAAATCTGTTCTCTTAAGTGTCCGTCAAGAAACTTTGTTATTATGGGCTACTAAGGGCAATTTACTAATAGAAAATGATTTTTTCTATGCTGTTGGCTCCAGGGCGAACAATGTATGGGCGCAGAACAATCTCCTTTTTTATCTTTATTTTACATAGGCCTACACGGGAACTTATAAAACTTCGACAAAAAGGTGCTCGGTTCGGGTTGGTCGTTTTGCTATGGAGAAGAACCGGCAAGAAAGTTCATGGTTACTCTTTTAAAATCATTGGTTTCACAATATTTCTGTACCAGCGTTAGTACTTAAGTATGGGAGCACATCGTAGGACTGTGGGAGCACATCGTAGGCCTGACAATAAGTCGTTGCTCTGAGTCTATTTTATTTTTATCGGTCCTTAAAAAAAAGTACTGTGTTGGTTGCAGTTTTGGAGGGAACACAAGTTTTATTTTTTTTAAACTGAATTTTCTGACGCTGGAGGTTTAAATTCATGTGCTGAATTAACGGTAACCGTATGTGAGTTGATGTCCTTTCACCCTGTTAGAATAATATACTTTAACATGTTGAGATTTAGATGGTGTTCATATTTTAGATGTTGGTATTATGATTGTTGATCTTATGTACCAATCCCCATTATGGGAATTGAATCAACATCAAAAATCCCAACGCAATGTCGAAGCAAACCCTTTTTAATTAATTTTCGATGATGCTCATGGAATTCCATTACTTGCAGATTGGATTTTTTTCAGAAACAAGCAGCGTTGTGAATTTTAAAAGTTTTAAGTTTTTAAGTGCTCCGGCCGTAGTGAACATTAATATTAACAGGAGGTTTTTAAACAGGGATGAAAATATTAAACAGTTTCAAACTAAAAAGTATAGGTATTAAAATGTTTTTTAAATTAATTTACATTGTAATCTACCAGGTTTAAATTACTAACCCTCGGGTAAGAAAGCTTGAAACAGTCGTTTGACGCTTCCCGTAACCTAAGAGCTGGTTTTAACCTTGGCCAGAGAATCTCAGGAATCTCAAGAACTACTGGTTGAGGAGGAGATTTTGATGCCCTTTTATAGTTTGTTGTTAGTTTATTTATTTACTTACATAGATGGTTTATTAAATTTAATTTCCACCCATTAGTTACGCTGACGATATGGTGTTGCTGGGCCCCTCCATAAGCGCGGTTCGAAAACTCTTCGCCATATGTGTGGATTATGCCGGGGCTCATGGGCTCAGGTATAATGTTAAGAAAAGCGAACTCTTGGTTTTTCAATATCCTGGTCATACGGTGACGCACGTACCACCCCTCTGCATAGATGGTGTTTCATTACTCAGAGTTTCGCGATTCAAGTACCTGGGCCACTGGGTTTCGGATGACCAGTCAGACCACGAGGACATTGAGAGGGAGCGCCGGGCGTTGGCTGTTCGATGTAATATGTTGGCTCGTAGATTTGCACGCTGCAGTGAGGCAGTAAAAGTAACTTTGTTTCGGGCGTTTTGCCAATCATTTTATACGTGCAGTCTATGGGTCAAATATACGCAGAAGACAGTTAACGCCCTGCGCGTACAGTATAACAATGCCTTTAGGATGCTGATGCGGCTGCCGAGGCACTGCAGTGCTTCGGGCATGTTTGCAAACGCTCATGTTGATGGCTTCCATGCCATCCTTAGAAAAAGAGCAGCATCGTTGCTTAGTTGTGTCCGCGGCAGTAGCAACAGCATTCTGAGTGTTGTGGCTGGCCGATTGGACTGTCCAATATTGTGGAAATGCGTACAGTTGCACGTCAAAAAAATATAAAAAAATGACACTATTTAAAATAACGCGAAGTGCCTTTCACTTTTGTTATTCTGTGTTCGCCTCACTTTTAATTTATTTATAATTATTGTAGATCTCAAATTATTTAATTTATTTAGTTTCATTTAATTTAATTTAATTTTTAAATTTGATTGTGGACATTTTATTTGACATTAGAAATGCTTGTATTAATTTTAATTTTTAAAAATTTGTTATTTTGATGCTTTAGTCGTAATGTGACGTGTTTCTGTCTATGATTATTTAATTACTAACATAATTTTAAGTGTACCAACTAACCAAATTATGGATAATTGAGTCTGAATTAAATGAATTGAATTGAATTGAATTAAAAAAAAACATGTTTTAGTCCAACGTGTTTTTGCCTAGGTATCCTACCTACCTATTATATTAATTAATTTTAAAACCACTGCTTTACTTTGTTAATAAGTTACTCAATTAATTTTGAGAAAACGGACTTACAAAGGAGATGTTCCAGAAATGTATGGAGCCTGGGCTAGCACTATGTACACTATATGTAAATATTACTAAATAATACAGTAACCGTTTTTTACTATCAATTTTCTGTAATTTCACCTCGTTTTAATGTACATTCAAATAAACTTGGTCAAAGAGAGCAACACAACATAAAAATTAAACATGGTGGATCAGATCAGCACGTGATCAGCAGGCGAAAAATGACATTTTGACAATGACATTTGATTGACGTGTATTACGATACACGTCAATCAAATGTCAGTGTCATGACTGCTTTAGTAAACAAAACAACTGGAATTTCGAAAATCTCGGGTTTTGGTTTGTTTTGTTTGATTAAAACAACAAGTTCAATCCAAACTCAATGCAAAGAAAGACTCAAACACGGCACTTCTTAAAACTGTCAAAGTCGTCAAACGTCATACAACTGTCATGGCTGCCTTAAAAATAGGGTTATCGTAGTAAAAAACTTTTCAAATGATAATTATTGTACGACTATACCCTTCTTCAAATTATTTTTTTAGTATTTTTATGATATTCCTCTATTTTATTCCTATTGATCTATGTAGCCCAAAATAGATAGTGGTGGTGTGGTGTAGTGGTGGTGGTGGTGGTGGTAGTGGTGGTGGTGGTGTAGATAGTGGTAACCCAAAATCAAACATCTCCTTTAAAGACAATTTCTTCTCAAAACCAAGATTTAATCCCAAAGGAATCTTTAATTTCAAATTCAAATTCTTAATTGACACAATAGGATACAGAAACTTGTTTGAAGACTGACTCTTGTACTAGGTACACCTAGGGATACTGGTAGTACAGGATACATCCTCTACTACCAATATGTCACCCCTCCCCATTTTATTTAGCTTAGATATTAATATCAATATAGGAATAGACAAACATAATATATGTGCTACAGAAAACAATTGTAGAAGAAGTTTACAATAACAAAATAAAATAAAATAACAAAAACTGAAATGAAACGTATGAAATATATGAAAAAAACATCAAATATATATATATGATATCGCGCTGTGTGTGTGTGTGTGTGGGAGGAGTCTACATGTGTGTGGGGATTCCCGTTCGTGTTTGCGCATGAGTAGGTGTATGTGTATAATTTTCTCAGAAAATTAAGATTCTATCACAATTTACTATTTCAAACCTTGTACGGACCGCCTAGAAACGTATTCTGATTTGAAATTATATTTGGTATTTTTTAGTAAAGAAAGTTAACAAACGGGATGTACCCTAAACACTGTCTATAAGCTTACACATTCAGACGTATGTAACCGCAAAAATCTCGACTCCTGTCATACATACATTGAAGTAGGTTGTAGTAATTAAATTATTTCCTTTTTTTATGTTATCTTATCTCTTTATTCATTTCCTTTACATATTGCTTACATTTTTAAATATTTTTACAAAATTATATTAAAAAAAAACATTTAAAAATATAAAAAATAGTAGCCCACCAGCATCGGGAACAGGGTCCGGGCTACCGGTGGTCAGGGCTCTTGAGAGAGGAACCTCCTGACAATACGTGCCGTGTCCAGAAGTACTGCTTTCTGAATCAAGCCCTTGATCCAGCTGTCAAGCGAAAGACTCCGCAGATGTTGTTCGAAGCTTTTGGCTATTAAGCCATTGGCCGACACGACTATCGGCACAATGATTGCTGTTGTCACGTCCCACATGTCGATAACCTCGCGAGCCAGATCTAGATACTTGAATTGCTTATCTTTCTCTGCTTTCACGAGGTTCTCGTCATGCGGGACCGTTATATCAACAATCATTGCGCGACGCTCCAATCGATCTATCAACACAATGTCAGGCTTATTGGCAACAATAGTCCTGTCAGTGACGATAGATCGATCCCAATACAACGTGATATTACCATTATCGAGAACTGGGTCGGGCGCATACTTATAGTATGGCACTTCTGATTCCACAAGGTTGTATTTCAAAGCAAGTTGCTGGTGGACAATCCTGGCAACAAGGTTGTGTCTATGCAAGTACTCTCCGTTAGCTAGACGAGAACAACCAGAAATAATATGTCTGATGGACTCACCCGGACGGTGGCATGCCCGACACACGTCCACCGTCCCATCCTTCATAATATGTTTCCGGTAGTTATTCGTCAGCATAACTTCGTCCATTATTGCACAGACAAAACCTTCAGTTTCCCCGAAGAGGTCACCGAAACGCAGCCAGGATACGGACGCTAAGAAGTCTACATCGGGCCCATGTAAGGCCCGGTAAAAGCGTCCGTGAAGCTCCTTGCTCTGCCATACCTCCCTGCGGTCATTAGTGTCTAATACTACAGGCTTGCGCCAGTTCTCGTTAGCCAAGAAGAGCGGGGTAAGGCCCTTGTCTACCGAGACCACATCTCGGTGCATCCCCACGTTGGCTTCTAGGAAGTATTCCCTGAGACTGCATACCTCACGGTTGTGCAGGGTCTTAGCATTTAAGAAACCACGACCCCCACACTTCCGCGGGATATACAGTCTCATCACCGACGACCGTGGGTGATGCATCCGATTTGCGGTCAGCAGTACGCGGACCTTCCTATCTAGGGCATCAAGTTCTGTCTGAGTCCATTTGAGTATGCCAAAAGAATACATCAATACCGGCATGACCCAACCGTTGAAGGCGCGCACCTTGTTTCCGCCTGACAGAAGACTACTTAGCACCTTATTCAGGCGGCCAAAGAAACGCTCCTTCAACGATTGTTTCATGTCAGCAGTATTGATGCCTAATGCTTCCGACATACCCAAATACTTGTAGGTTTCTGTTGAGGAGAGGGATCTAAGGTGTACGGAATCCGAGAGTTGAGTTCCCACGGATTCCGTAATCTCCCCTCGCTTCACATGCATGACTGCACATTTGTCCACACCAAATTCCATCCTGATGGCGCTACTGAAAGTTTCAGTTACCTTCAGTAGCTTCATCAGTTGCAAATTGTTGGGGGCAAAGATTTTCAGATCATCCATGTAAAGAAGGTGAGATATGACCTGACCACCTCTCCTCAACCGATAGCCTAGACCTGAACCTTCCAGCAGTGTGCTAAGAGGGTTCAAGGCTAGACAAAACCACAATGGACTCAGACTATCACCCTGAAATATACCACGCTCGATCCTTATCGGTTCGCTGTTCCCCTGCATCTGTCGACATCCTGGATAGCGAAGGACCGTCCTCCATTGCCCCATACACGACTCAAGGAAGGCGCGTAGAGTTGCATCAATCTTGTACAACTCCAGCACCCTCATCAGCCATGTATGCGGAACTGAGTCGTAGGCCTTCTTATAATCTATCCAACATGTAGACAGATGCCTTCGGGAGCGGCGAACCTGTTGGCTAATGGCTATATCAATGAGGAGCAGCTCCTTAGTACCACGGGACCCGTTCCTACATCCATTCTGAGAGGGAGACATGATGGAATTACTCTCAATATGTTGGTTGATTTTAGTTCTCAAAATGGATGTAAGAACTTTATAGACCGTTGGTAAGCAAGTGATAGGTCTATAATTTTTGGGCTCCGCAGTACTACCTGATTTATGGAGCAGGTGGGTAATGCCTGTCGTCAGGAACTGGGGCAGCGACCCTGACTCTAAGGCTGATTAAAACTGGGACGCCAAGCGAGCGTGCGATCTTTGGAACCATTTGATCCAGAAGTTGTGCAGTCCATCCGGCCCTGGAGATTTCCAGTTAGGTAACGGACGGACTGCACGAGCTACGTCTTGGGGGCTGATGATAATTGCCCCCATTTCTGGTATTGGATCACACGCTTGTTCAACCTCCCGGGCCCAACCGCCCTCAGTGTGACTGACAGGCACCGACCAGATGCTGCGCCAGAACGAGCACATGGCGTCATCATCCGGCAGACGTCTGTCAGTCACCCCTTGGTCTGGTCGTTCCCAAGCCCTGTATACCCATTATTATTATATTATCTTATCTTATTCTTATACATATAATAATAATACATATGATAAATCTGTTAAAAAGTCGTTTTTGTACGTGGAAAATATTTGAAAAAAAATAGCCAGGGTGTTAAAGGCCAACCAACAGAACCCGTATCCGGCATTTTTCGAATTTTTGTCTGTTTATTTGTTCGTGCATCACGTAAAATGTACGAAATCAATGTAGATAACTTTTATACACAACAATTGTGCGTAACTTGAAGTATCATTTAGTTTTTGTTTCATTGCAATCGGTTCACTCTATCAAAAGATATTTGAATTTAAAGTGTTCCAGAAGTAAAATTAGGGTTATGCGCACTTGGTCCCATTGTTCAGTTCCGTCATCCACACGAACGAAATCGCGGGCACAGCTAGTTTTAAAATAAGAGTAGGTACCGATTGGGTAATACGCATATAAAGACTCTTACCCGCTGCATCGGAATTACTTATGATATGTGGCACCAGATTTAATTAGATTAAGCAAACAGACGTCGGCGATCCGTCAACGTCCTGTTACGCGCCACCTTCCTTGACAACTACCCAAGTCAATATGGCTACCCGCAACGACTTTGACGTTCCGCCAGAGAGTATTGTAGACCGCTTCTCTCTCGTCTGTGGTAACAGTTTAGTTTGCAACGTGAATCATATGAAGCCTTTTTGCAAAGGCGCCGACACGGCCAGACTGACATACGACCGTCCTCGGGCGTTATCGTATTCCTGGAAAAAACAATATCTAATCACCAAGACAGCCGCTCTTCCATCCTGACAAACTATGACAAACATTACTCTCATCGTAACTGTAACTGTTTCAGAACAAAAGAAAGCGTGCGTTCTTTCGATCACTCACGGACCAGACGGCATTTTTCTCCTAACAAGAAAGCGCGTGTCCTTCCGACCACTCATGGACCGGACGGCACCTTTCCCCCAGCAAGAAAGCGTGTGTCCTTTCAAACACTCATGGCCCGGACGGCACCTTTCCCTAAACAGTTAACACCTGGACCGGACGAGTGCATCCCTTCAACCAATCCGTAATGGATCTGACCCGGACGACACTCTCCTTTCGGCCATACCAACGTTTGAACCGGACAACTGCGTCCCTACGACCATTCCAGTGTACGGGCCGGACAACAGCGTCCCCTCGACCAACGTCATCACAAAAACATCATAAATCGGGCACCTGCGTCCCTTCGATCATCGTAAAGCATGAACCGGACAACAGTGACATTTCGACTAAACACACTTTCTTTTCGACTGAAACATGTGGACCAGACAAGCGCGTAACTCCAGATGTCAAAGAACTTTTACAAATTACGCCAGCATCTAATAATTCCTGAACTTATTGGCCGACAACCTATTTTATCAAAATATCGTCTATTTTATTGCTACTGGAGATCTCCATCGTGCATTTTAAATCATAACCTCCGATGCCAGTAAGGTTTACTTATTATGATGTCACCCATAAACCAATTAAACAAGGCATGTTTAAGCAATGAGTCAGATGACCTACTTATCGAAAAGAAAAGAAACGGTCTCACCCGATGATATTGTGAGGGTACCCTCTTGATGATTTGTGCTCGCAGGTTTGGTCGCTTTCCTTGTTGCTTCAAAAATTCATTGGTTATGTTCCTCACTTGGCTTTACTTTCGTGGAGGGCGCGATTCTTTATCCCACTTATGATAAAGACTCTTACCCGCTGCATCGGAATTACTTATGATATGTGGCACCAGATTTAATTAGATTAAGCAAACAGACGTCGGCGATCCGTCAACGTCCTGTTACGCGCCACCTTCCTTGACAACTACCTAAGTCAATATGGCTACCCGCAACGACTTTGACGTTCCGCCAGAGAGTATTGTAGACCGCTTCTCTCTCGTCTGTGGTAACAGTTTAGTTTGCAACGTGAATCATATGAAGCCTTTTTGCAAAGGCGCCGACACATACATAATCGACTATTTATTTATTTGTTTATGGACACACAAAATAGTACATTAAGAAAAGAGAGCACAAATCACTGGTTATTCCAAAAGAACTTTCTTCCAGCAGGCCTGCCAAAGGAAAGTTGGATTAGAAGACACACATGTGTAGACACAGTATGTGGAAAGGACGAAACAGGAAAATTTTAATTAGAGCATAAAACAAAAATACACCTATATAAAATACAAATATGATACACATATACAAAAAGTAAATACTTTTTATAATAATTGTTAGTTATCACGCACCGTATGTAATTTCTATAAAAATGGCAACAGACGACATGTCGTAACTCTATTAAAATGCTTAGTTACCTAGAAACCACTTATGGTGACTGATGAGGTTTGCAGCTGTGGTCGTCTTCAAAGTAGTATGTACTACTTTGAAGACGATCTCAGCTGCAAACCTCATTTTTTTTCGGATGGGAAATCATCAAACGACCCGTCCCGCTCTGGGCGGAGCGGAAGGGAGTGTCAGACTTGTACTGACCAAAACCCATTCATGTTCCTTCTTAGCCCTTTGTGTTCCAGGGCCACGTATCTCTTTCGAACAGCCCCGCAGCCCTGGCAGTCTTAATAGTACCATAAGAGTGCTTATTTCTTATAACATAAATTCTTGTTATCCGTTTACTTCATCGGTTGATATTAATTTAGTGAACGTCAACAGTAGACATGTACGGATGTCTACTCTCACTCATTTTACGAAAAGAATTCAATATTGTGACATTTCGAGCTGTGGTCCAAGTTAAGAGAGAAAAGGTGTCAATGGGTAACTTTAATTGTAACCCACTACACATAACATCACGCCTGAAGGGTTAGCAGAGGTGTACCTAATAAAAATAGTACTCCCACATTAATTCATCAGTTAAGTTAAAGAGCGTTCGGCATTTCATACAAACTTTCAAGTCCTTATTTTCCGAAATGACTAAACCGATTTTAATGAAAATTAACACGCATAAGCAGGATACATAGGTCTAAAAAGTTACTTAAAATATTTTCGAAATATCTTTAAAAAAAAAAGATAAGCACTTGGAAATTTCTGTTTCAATAGATAATTTATAATCGGTACTAAGCTGAAAAACTATTTAAAAAAAAATTTTTTAGTGACTTTTACTTTTACCAGTTGCGGTCATGGTCGCCTATGAAAGTGTAGAGTTAGAGGTACTTCAAAATCAGTCATTGCAATCTAACAAATAATTTGCGGCATCCAATGCGGTTTGCGGTAGGAAAAGAGATCTAAAAGACTTATAGAGCGGACATTGGGAAATTTTTCATACAAAAATTTAGATCGCGACATTTTCGATTTTGACACACGAAAACTCTCTGACAAGCAGACGTGTGACACTAGACACACCGATTTGTTAGTAAGTAGTAACAAGTATTGGAGTATGATTAACTTCGTTTTTCCCGTCTTTCGCTCATAAATATTTGAACGACTTTGGCGGTAGGCCTTAGAAATATGCCTTAAAGATAATAATTAAGCATATTTCAAAACCGCTACCTCCTATGACTTACAACAATTACATTATACGGGCCACAGAAGCGGGGCGCTCCATACGAAAATAATTTTATGTGCAATAAAAAGCCTTTTACTTGACGCGTAAAAAGCCCAGTTTCAGTGTACACCGCCGTTTTGGCAGCGGATGTACGCGAATTTTCATCGAGATTCTGAGTTTATTTTGGCTTAAATTGGATGTTGCTGTTACAATAAACTCTTTATGACGTCACTTTTAGTTAAAGCTCTCTGATAATCGCTTCAAAGGATATATGTATGTACCAGCAACTGGGTCAGGGTGTTGTGGTACATCTTAGGAGAGCCCCATGTCTAGCAGAGTGTTCTAACCAAACCTAGACCGAGGTGATCTTAAATCATTCATTCTTTCGGAAAACGGAAGGCGCCCGTTGTCAGCACATCCACGCGTTCGATTTCACCGAGCAAAATGAACGTGGCAATCACGTGTTCACACCATGATCGTTCTGAAGCCTACCATGATCGTTAACCAACCAGCTGACCAAATGGGGCCAAAATACTGGTTTTTACTAATGAAACGAGATCGCATTGCATTGCTCCGATCAAAACTCAACAAACAAAATTCAACATTCCGCCACTGTCAACCCATTTTAGTTTGAAAAGGGGGTAAGGATAATGTGACGGCTGACAGAGGGAAGCTGAAGAGAAGTTACAAAGGATGAAGATAGGCAGAAGAAGAAAGGCGAAATAATTGTATGCTCTTAATGCAAAGGGCAGCAATATCTTGCTGCTGACATAAGCTGCGTTCACGACTAAGCTGTTTTTGGAAAGAAATTCCCGATGAGGTTCAACTGAAAAAAAAAACTACAACAATTTCGACTAACAGTCTAGTCAACTTAATGAGGAGCTCGTGGCTAACTAATAACAGCCGCCCAGGTCGATCTTTAAGGTTAAGCCGTGCTTGCCGAGGTTGGTCTGTGGATGGGTGACCATAATTACATATCGGGTTTCCTCCGTGACTCGGAAAGCACGTTAAGCCGTTGGTCCCGGCTGTCATTTGTAGATCTTTGACAGTCGTTACGAGTAGTCAGAAGCTAAAAGTCTGACATCCAGTCTTACCAAGGGGTATCGTATTACCCAGTTACTGGGTTGTGGAGGTCAGATAGGCAGTCGCTTCATGTAAAATACTGGTACTCAGCTGCATCTGGTTAGACTGGAAGCCGACCCCAAGATAGTTTGGGAAAAGGCTAGGCAGATGATGATGAGTCTAGTCAACTTAATATCCACTTATGTAGAGATTGTATTCGTTTATGTGGAAATAACATCAAATGGATAACTATTCACCATTCATTCAAGGACCCATCAAAATACTGCAAGCATTTTACCAAACCAAACATATCACATATCAGCGAAAATATTCCGATAGAGATGTCAATACGACTTGCTATCAAAGCATTGCTTTAGGCCATACTTCTTGTTGATAAAACTAGTCAGTTTATACATAGCCAGTATAAACTGGCCTGTCATTGCTTGGAAATGCTATTCAATGGCGGTTCAGCTTATACTGGAACCTTAACTTAATAATATTGTAAATCTACCAGTATTGGTTGACCTCTCATTGGACGAAAAGCCCAAACAATGGTAGGTCAGGTTATACTGGTACTGTATAGATTCATATATCAGTGTGCCCACCCTCTTACGGTGACAAGGGCGACAAAGTGTGAGTCAATAGGGAAAGTGGCTTTCTAAAGAAAGCAATGGTTAAGCAAACTTGCTAAGTTATTTGATACTATCGCTTAGTTCGGTTGATTTTAACGGAATATAAATATTTTGTGGCATTTAATAGTTATGGTGGAGACAAACATCGTGGAAGACATAAGTGATAAAAAAAAATCAAAATCATAATATTTTTATTAGCCTACACGGGCACTTAAAAAACGTCGACTAAAAGGTGCTCGGTTCGGGTTGATCGTTTCCCATGGAGAAGAACCGGCAAAACACTCTATGGTTACTCTTTTAAAATCATTTTGTTTTACAATATTTGTATGTTACACAGTTAACACTTAAGTATGGGAGGACAGCCAGAGGCCCGACAATAAAAAAACCGGCCAAGTGCGAGTCTTACTCGCACACAGGGTTCCATAGCTCCAAACAATATAATAACAATATTTTGAACTGTCATTCATTAGTTAGTAGTATTAGTTAGTAAACTTCCACACAACCGCAAAACTAAATTTGTTTTTCATAGTATGTTTATGAAAAACAAAGTTACTGCTGCAGTTTGATGAAAAAGTCCCATATCTCAAAAACTAAACATCATATTATCTTATTGAAACCAATTTTCGTTGATAGTTTTTTTTACGTTCTACAATTCTAAATATTTTCAGAATTTTCCTCCTCTTACTTTAGAAATTAGAGGGGGGGGACACACATTTTACCACTTTGGAAGTCGCTCTAGCGCAAACTATTCAGTTTAGAAAAAAATGATATAAAAAATCTCAATATCATTTTTGAAGACCTATCCAAAGATACCCCACACGTATGGGTTTGATGAAAATTTTTTTTTTGGTTTTCAGTTCTAAGTATGGGGAAACCCCTTAATTTATTGTTTTTTTTTTCTATTTTTGTGTAAAAATGTTAATGCGGTTTTCAGAATACATCTACTTACCAAGTTTCAACAGTATAGTTCTTATAGTTTCGGAAATAAGTGGCTGTGACATACAGACGGACAGACAGACAGACAGACAGACAGACAGACATGACGAATCTATAAGGGTTCCGTTTTTTGCCATTCGGCTACGGAACCCTAAAAACAACGTTAAAAGTACACTTACCAAGTAGCACTTTCCAAGATCTAGGAATGAAATGTCCACACATTCACAAACAATCAGTAAATAAAAAAAGAGTCTATACAACAACAAAAAAACCGGCCAAGTGCGAGTCGGACTCGCGCACGAAGGGTTCCGTACCATTATTATAAAAACGAGCAAAAAAATCACTTCGTTGTATCGGAGCCCCCCTAAAATATTTATTTTATTCTGTTTTTAGTATTTGTTGTTAGTTATAGCAGCAACAGTAATACATAATCAGTAGAAATTTCAACTGGCTAACTATCACGGTTCATGAGATACAACCTGGTGACAGACGGACGGACGGACGGACGGACGGACGGACGGACGGACGGACGGACGGACAGCGAAGTCTCAGTAATAGGGTTCCGTTAGACCCTTTGGGTACGGAACCCTAAAAAGAAGAGGAGGTATAGTAGGCCTTCTTAGAGGTATTCTAAGAAGTCTAAATTAAACAAGTAACACAAACTATTCTAAACAAAAGGTGCAAAAAATTAAATCAATAACTTACGTCGTTATTCTGGAGAGCAACTGGTGGGAGAAAACCAAGTAATACAGAGGCGGACTTAATGCCATAGGCATTTTCTACCCGTCAACCTTTCGACACGGTTGGCGCAGTGGCTAAGCGATTGACTGCTGCGCTGCCTGTCGCGGGTTCGGTCCCCGCACGGAACAAATATTTGTAAGTCCTACAGATAGTTGTTCCGGGTCTGGGTGTTTGTGTATGTGAGTTTAAATGGTTGTAAAAGCACCCACGATACAGGAGAAATTCCTAGTGTGGGGCAATGTTTTTCAAAAAAAAAAAAAACCTTTGGGTGATGCATACACAAACAGTGGTAGGTGCATATATGTTAAAATATTATTAATTTAATACTAAAACAAACTAGAAAGAATAAATAAATACTATAAATATATATCATATATTATAGCAGTTCCTGCTGGCCTACCATGACGTCTTAAAGCAGTATCGTTTTACTCTTATTCCAGTGTGGGAAGGAGATGGCGCTAGATATCTTGTATAGCTCCGTCTCTGTCATGGTAGGCCACCTGGTTATTGTAAGGGAAGTTTAAAATATTAATTGCAAAATCTAAAAATATTTTCTTAACCCTTTTCTGAGCCAGCGAAGGGTTGAACTTTACTAACAGCGTACGTCTCAGATAACAGTTGGGATATTAATAAAACCAAATTTTAAACGGATTTTCCCGTATCATAAAAACCTTTTGGCCATCATTATTTTTATTATTTTTGTATCTTGCGAGCTCTGGCTACGAAAAATAAAGTCTAATGTAATTTGATACTCCCCTGTTGACGTTTATAAGGTTCAAAAATTGAGAAAGCTGGGGATTTTTGTTTACTCACATTAATTTTTGCTTGCGGTTTTATTATTACTATCTTGTTCGGTTTAGGTTTCTAACTTGACATTTAAAAAATGTTAAGGGTGTTTTCTTAAGACCATCATCTGCCTAGCCTTTTCCCAAACTATCTTGGGGTCGGCTTCCAGACTAACCGAATGCAGCTGAATACCAGTATTTTAAATGAAGCGACTGCCTATCTGACCTCCACAACCCAGTAACTTGGTAATACGATACCCCTTGGTAAGACTGGATGTCAGACTTTTGGCTTCTGACTACTCGTAACGACTGTCAAAGATCTACAAATGACAGCCGGGAACAAAGGCTTAACGTGCTTTCCAAGGTACGGAGGAAACTCGGTAGGTAATTATGGTCACCGATCCACAGACCAACTTTGGCAAGCACGGCTTAACCTTAAAGATCAACCCGTGCGGCTGTTATTATTTAGCCACGAGCTTCTTTAAGGGTTTTGAGTGTTTTCTTTAGACCATAATTATATTTTTTTTCTAAATTTAGTAAAGATAAACTTAGTATGTATTGGTGTACATAATGTACACCACATTATGTACTCCAATACATAAGTACTAAGTTTTTGTTTCATTTGAAATTTGAACATTTCATTAAAACTTAAGGGAATGTTCCAATTTCTAATTTTATTATTTTAATCACAATCACCTGTTTTCCGATTATAATTTAAGCACACTGACAGACAACCAGTCAAATGCTATGTTTTCCATCGACGCATATACGACACCTTTCGGCCAGAAGTCTTCTTTCAAAAAAGGTCTGTAGATATTGGTTCGGAACTCGTACCACGAACGATATAAAGTTGATGTTGTGGCGCGACTCCAACGCTTCAACTCTCAGGATCCAGTTGGTCTTAACTCTCAAATACGCCACCACATCCTTAATCGTTTCAAGTCGTTCGTGGTGCGAGTTCCGACTCATCATATCGAGACTTTCCTCAAGGAGGAGTTTTGGCCGAAGGGTGTCAGGTATCGGCGATTCCGCGGAAGGCTACGCGACACCACGCAGCGCGACACGACGCCGTCACTTCGTGTGTGTGTCTGTCACACCGATGATAAATAGGTGTTTGTTTAGGGGACAGTGGCCGGTTATGATACCTATTATCTTGTAAATTTTGTCCCGTTTCAGTCTAGTGATGCTGCGGGCAAGTCTCTTTGATGCTTCTGGAACTCTTTTTTTTCCTGCAGGTTACACTGTTTCTCCATTCCATTTGGTGTGTTTAATCAGCACTAGAGGTCGACATTAAACACTGCAATAATATTATTTCATGTAAGTACTGCTTAGAGTCGGTTAAAAGGGGCAAAACACTCCAGAAAGCTCGCCATAACTGGATAAACTAAACGTCACATGGGAAACTTTCTTATCGTAAGTTCAAAACTGCATTTGCTATCAAATGGTGGTAACGCAGGTTAAGTTGTTGTTTGCTTCTATAAGTTATCAGATAAACTCCGGCTAAGTTGTTATAGGTGGCTTAGGCAAGTTAAGAGGAGAGCTCAGAGGTTTAAATTCTGTAGGCGTTAATTTCATTCAAAGGTGTTGTTTCCCATTGAAATGAGCTCTTGGCTAAATAATAACAGCCGCATTTCCAAATAAATCCGCGCTTACAGTTTTAATTCACAATAGCTAGTTTTATTTTTCCATTATGGTAACTTTCCCAAGTTTTTTTTTGTAAGTACTGTAAAGTCTTACTCTACTAAGTTCTTAATGGTAATTTATAAATCATGCGAAAATAAGCAATTATCGACATTTTTGATAAATTAATTGATTGATTATTTATTAAAAATAATAGATTAAATTAATTTAATTAAAAAAAATGTTGTCTGTAAAGTCGGTTTACGGACGAAAGTTTAACGTGACAACGTTATGACGAAACATTGATAAAATGATTGCATACTTTTATGAATCAAATTGAATTATTTTTATTGAATTATCACTATTTTGTATGGATACAAAGAAGGAGTGAAATGAAATCTACAATTTAATTGATAAATATACATTTAATTTGGATGTTGTAATAAACAATGAAAACCACATTAACTTTTCACTTCACTTTATAAACAGTCGACGAAACAGTTCACGTGTAGATGTAAGTTGTGTACTGCCGTTGTTTTTCTTCTCCTCGGACGCATAGGTCAATCGAGTGGAAGAGAGATAGATGCGGCGCAAGCCGATCGTCAAGCCGATCGTACTTTTGCTCGCTCGTGCAGCGCTCTCACTCCGATCAGTAGTAAAGTAAAGTAAACGAAAAGTAAAGTTACAATGAGCGTAACGTACAATCCGATCGTAACGTACAAGAGTCATCCTTTTCCGTTCATGCAGCCGGCGTTCATAGATTTATTTGACGTTGTTACGTCAAAAACTTGTAACTCTAAAACTCACTTAGTAAGATTTATTCATGTTTTTATCTACACTATCAATTTCGTATAAAAACTGCGAAGAAAAAGCATTATTTATTCAATAAACATTGTTACTTTTATTTTATTAAGGTCAAGCTCTTCCAAACTCCGCTAACAATATTACAAGTTTTAGAAAGGTGAAGCCTCAAAGTTATGATTTGATGTAATAACAAACTAATGGGTATACACAGAAAGTCCATTTTTCTTCGTTAGTCTTATAATATGGATGGATCTTGACAAGTGTAGAAGGAAATGCTCGAAGTTTAATGTTCCTGCTTTAGTTTTGAAGGTTCAATTTTTATAGCATGCGATTCTTTGGATTCAGTGTATGATAGATGCTCACCATTTGGTCGAGAATGTTGTACAGAAATTCAAAATGGGGTCACCACCTAAAACCTAGTCTACTATGAAGGTCATACATCTGCCTAGCCTTTTCCCAAATAGCTTATCTTGGGGTCGGCTTCCATTCTAACCGGATGCAGCTGAGTACCAGTATTTTACATGAAACGACAAAATATCCTAAATATTCTGCCTATTTGACCTCCACAACCCAGTAACTGGGCAATAGGATACCCCTTGGTGAAACTGGATGTCAAACTTTTGGCGTCTGACTACTAGTGACGACTGTCAAAGATCTATAAATGACAGTCGGGACCAACGGCTTAACGTGCTTTCCGAGGCACGTAGGAAACTCGGTATGTAATTATGGTCACTCATCCACGGACTAACCTCAGCAAGCATGGCTTAACCTTAAATACATCATACAATCCACCCGTGAGCCTGTTATTACTTAGCCACGAGCTCCTCAGAACCTCATATGAAGGTATCATCATATCAGCCCAAAAGACGTCCACAGCTGGACATAGGCCAAGTGTCCCCCAAGTGTCGCCACGCTTGGCAGGCGGGTTGGCGATCGCAGTACGGTTGTTACAATAGCACAGAGAACGCTGCTGCCCATTCTCTGGCAAATCCCTTAGTCGCCTCTTACGACACTCACGGGAAGATAAGGGATGGTGCTATTCTTTACGTCCGACACCATACAGAGCAAGACACTCCATGGTTACTGTTTTATCATTTGGGTTTACAATTTTTGAATGTTACAGCGTTTGTACTTAAGTATGGAAGGACACCGTATGCCCGACAATAAGTCGTTGCTTACTACAAAAGATAGAACAAGATAAAACAAAAACCGGCCAGGTGCGAGTCGGACTCACGCACGAAGGGTTCATCATCATCATCATCATCAGCCTATAATGTTCCCACTACTGGGACAGAGGCCTCCTCTCTATGAGAGGGAGTGGGCTGTAATCCACCACGCGGGCCCAGTGCGGGTTGGTAGATGACACATGTCTTCGAATTTTTAGTTCTAGGATATGCCGGTTTCCTCACGATGTTTTCCTTCACCGTTTTTGAGGGCAGTGGTGATGAAATTAATTACACAAAGTAATGCGCCTGCCTGGGTTTGAACCCACAGCTTACTGCTCGTAAGTCGGGGCTACCACCACTGGGCCACCGCTGCTCTCTCGCTCTGCACGAAGGGTTCCGTACCATTAATTATAAAAATGAGCAAAAAAAAAACAGTTTTTGTATGGGAGCCCCCCTTAAATATTTATTTTATACTGTTTTTAGTATTTGTTGTTATAGCGTCAACAGAAATACATAATCTGTCGAAATTTCAACTGGCTAACTATCACGGTTCATGAGATACAGCCTGGTGACTGACGGACGGACGGTCGGACGGACAGCGAAGTCTCAGTAATAGGGTCCCGTTTGACCGTTTGGGTACGGAACCCTAAAAATGTTTGCCTATACATCTAGTCATACGACAAAGAGTCATTGCGACTTAAAGTCGAATGAATATTTAATGACTTTTTGGACAAAAATAAACGTATCATCTGGCCAAAGGCTACTTTTGCCAATTATGTTAGGGTTGGCTCTTAGTCTATTCGGAAGAAGCGGAATACCAGTGGGTATATGGCTGTTCCACAAACGGCATTAAATATATGTGCGTGTGTTCATTACAGGAACTGATGGACGCTACAGATGGCGCTAAACTAGTGGCCCAGTGCTGGGCCGACACAATTTAGATTGCCATCGACACGCTAAGAAAAAGAAGCATTGAAATTTAAGTTACACGACACTTTAAGTTGTCATCCATCATCATTTCAGCCAAAAGACGTCCACTGCTGGACATAGGCCTCCCCCAAGTGTCGCCACATTGACATTTTGGGGGTCACCACGCTAATAAGAAAAAGTAGACATTCTGTGCCTAAACGCATTACATGGAACGACTGAATACTAACAAGATACCTCTTTTTAAGTCTGATTGTCAGTATTCGGGCTTCTACCTACTCGTAACGATCATTTAAGATCTACAAATAACAGCTGGGAGCATCGGCTTAGCCCCTTCGTCGAAAAGTCATTATCTAAAATTAATTGCCGATTCTACCTACATAAGTTAAGATATCGTCATCATATCGTAAGCTACAATTAATTTCGACGTAGTCGTACCTGGGCATTATGCAATGCAATAAGTCGTAATAGTGCTTCAAACAGTATTGACAATGGACGCAATTTTTTTATTTGCCTTTAAATACTACCCATATCTCAGATAAATCTACAGACAATAGTCAACCGCCCCAACCCGTTTGTGACAGGGACGGTTTTCGCAGCGCATTGTGAAGCTTAATGTGCTGTCGACTGTATACACCCATCAGTTGTCTTAACTTGATATTTGAAACACCTCGATTAGGTTATAGCGCAGCACTCTTGGAATAGAACATAATATGCCAGATTCTACTTCAACACAAAACAGATTTGAAAAAAAAAGGCAAAAAAAAAACATTTTCGCGCTGGATTTGAACTTATCTGCCATATAATGAAATAAAGTATACTATATGAGCTTTCATGTCATATTATTCATCACTGTTGAACAATGTTGAAAAAATGGGCCCAAAATGACGCATGGTTCTTTCTATTTGATCGACTATTCTGCGGATCACTTTATACAAAGTATTGCATCATCGTCAAAATTCAGGATGTTGTCATAAAAGACATAATCAAATATAAATTACGGTACCTGAAAACACAAAACACTGCTTTATAGGGTTCCGTACCCAAAGGGTCGAACGGGACCCTATTTCAGTAATAGGGTTCCATTTGACCTTCGCTGTCCGTCCGTCCGTCCGTCCCTAAGCCGTCCGTCGTAAGTCCGTCTGTCACTAAGCTGTATCTCATGAACCGTGATAGTTAGCCTGTTGAAATTTCTACAGATTATGTATTTCTATTGCTGCTATAATAACAAATACTAAAAACAGAATAAAATAAATATTTAAGGGGCTCCCATACAAAAAAGTGTTTTTTGCTCGTTTTTATAAATTATGGTACGGAACCCTTCGTGCGCGAGTCCGACTCGCACTTGGCCGTTTTTTTTGTTGCTTATATTTGTCAGTATTTCAGAATAACTCCCTTACCGTGGTTTAGGGGATAAGAAATCATCGAATAAACGTTTGAGATTTTTGTATGTCTGCGACGTTATAAGGCGAGAATCAGATGGGCTGCGTTTAAAACACACTTACCGATTTTCGTGAATTAGAAAAAGAAACTACGTATCCATTTTATTGTTGATTTGGGTCTAGAATCATCATTGAAATCCTGTTTGAATTTAACAAGGATGCAAAACAACACCTTGTATAATGTGTTCTGCAAAATTGACGATCAAATAGAAATTGGTTCGCTTAAGAATTATTATGCTGATCGTTCTGAATAACTTGTTATTCCTAAAATTCGTATTTTTAAGTCGCCGTTTTCAATATTTGTGTTGGCTCTCAGTCTTTTGCTCAATTAGTATTTCCGTACGATATAATCAGTATTTTTGACAGCCTGATTTTGAATTTTTAGTCGATTGTTTAAATACCTAGTTAAATGTCCACTCATACGATATTTGTATGGGTGGACATGCAACTGAATACTACCCAATAATATTCTAGTACATATTTACCTAAATTCATGTGTAGAAACAAATAAATAACCAATAAACACTGTAACGACCTTGAAACTGTTTGCTATAACAACTACATAAAGAACTTAGAAGAAGAAATCACCAATAACCCCAAATTATTTTGGACTTATATAAAAACCAAACCTGGAGGGTCAGGCACGTATCCTATGTCTGTGACTGATGGTATTTCTACGTCATCTGATGGAACCGAAATATGCGAGATTTTTGCATCTTACTTTTCATCTATTTATGGCCCTGCTGGGGATGATTGCGATACTCATTGTAATTCAAACTTGTTTGACCTTCAAAATAATAGTTTATGCTTATCAAATCCAGTTATTAATAGTGAGGCCTTGTTTAAGAAGAAAGCGCGGCGTCTTGATGGAATACCACCTATATTTCTTCGAGAGTGTGCTGCCGAGTTGGTTTCACCACTTCTAATAATCTTTAATAAGTCTTTGGCTAGTGGAGTTTTTCCTTCAAAGTGGAAGATAGCTTAGGTTGTTCCCATCCATAAGTCAAACAATGATGACGTTGTCTCCAACTATAGGCCCATCTCAATTTTGTCAACACTAGCTAAAACTTTTGCTTTCGATAAAGTCTCACGTGGTATTACTAATTAGCAAATTAAAAGCATATGGTATCACCGGATCGTTGCTCTCATGGTTGAGCTCGTATCTTGAGGGTAGATCTTTCTATGTAGTTTTCAACGGTTTTCAATCAACCTTGCGTCTTATCTCGTCTGGCGTGCCGCAGGGATCTCATTTGGGGCCTGTTTTGTTTAATTTTTTCATTAACGATATCCCTGATTGTTTTCGTAGCTGTCATATATTTATGTATGCTGATGACTTAAAGTTTGTCAAAATCGTAAAATCAGAAGAGGATGCCTCTGACTTACAGAATGATCTAGACATCCTTGTGCAATGGTGTCAAACCAATCAGATGCAACTGAATCCTAGTAAATGTCATCACATAGTATTCACGCGAAAACATCACCTAATAGAACACGATTATTACATTTATGGAAATAAAATTGCGGAACTGGACACAATGAGGGACCTTGGTGTAATGTTTAATCGGAAGTTAACTTTTATTCCTTACATAAATAACATTGTAAAAAAGTCCTCTAAGATGCTGGGCTTTGTTATGAGAAATTGTAAGCAATTCAGGTGTATTAAAACCAAAATGATGCATTGTAATAGTTTAATTCGAAGCATTTTGGAATATTGTAGCGTTATCTGGCGGCCACATTACTCTGTACACTCGCTGCGTCTTGAACGTGTCAAGAATTCCTCGCAGTTCAATAACACCTCTATACCCACCGCAGAGAAGAACGGTTCTAGGCGCCAATTGCGAGGTTCTGCAAAGTTATTAATAGCTGCAGTGATAAGATCGATTTGCACTTTGACAGTTTGGGCAAATTGAATGCCAATTTTCATAAATATTTCCCTTAAAAACATTTCATTATCCCGCTTGTAATGAAATTTATATTTTTTTTATGTTTTTATTTTAATTTTTATTAGCAATCTTTTATTTTAAGTTTTTAGATACTAGTTACTTAAAACTAGATTAGTTTAATTAAAATTGTATTTTCTTGTACAACTTCATATTACATGCGGTGTTTACCTTTAAGTGATTGTTGCACTGATGTATATTAATGTTTGCATGTTACTTTAAGCATAAACCAGTGTGGACAATTGTTGGTGGACCAATAAATAAATAAACCATGGTATTTTTAAATGTTTGTTATGTGTTTAATAAGCGCGTTTCGACGTCCATTTGCATTATTAATCTACATTTTCGGGGCAGCTCGTGGGGAATAGTCAATATTTGTAAAACAAATACTAGTCTAAGAACATAATTAAGGTTTTGAGCATAATTATTTGTATAATATGTACGAGTCTATCAGAGTGACGTAGGTATCTCTGTACGAGTCTAGGTATTTCATAAAATAGGTATAAGGTCTTTGAAACTTTTTATGTTAAAAAACATTAAAGAGACGTATTGCAAAAAGGTCGCGAAAAATTGCCCGTATTTAACCCCTTTTTATCACCAATAAAAATAATCTATTGCAGATTACTTTTATTCCTATATTAGAACAAAAATTGCATACATAGTACAAAATTATGTGGTCCCTGCTTCAGGCAGTTACTTTTAATGTATATTTACGATACACCCGACCTTAGGGCCCTCGCACACTGCGACTTTTTGCAGCGATGTAAACGAAACACGTCGACGCGACGATGCCTGTGATTCTGTATCGCTTCTATGGTGATGCTGATGTGCTTCAGTCGCGATGAAATAGGCGGCACCCTTCCTACGTTCTCCAGTCTTGGTTCCCCCAATATCGTCAAATGCGACTAGTGCGTGACAGCAATGATATACAAAGTGGTTTTTTTGCATCCTCGTCAAAATTCAGGATGCTGTCACAAAATACATAAATAATAAATTTAAATTACGCTAAATAGTTAATTATTAATAAACTCTGATTTTTTTGTTGTTTAAATTTGTCAGTATTTCAGAATAGGGTTATTCTGAAATACTGACAAATTTACATAGGTTTAGGGAATAAGAAACTATGGAATAAACGTTTGAGATTGTTTGTATGTGTGAAAGCGCGGTTATAAGCCGAAGATCAGACGGGCCGGCCGACGGCTTTTTTATCATATGTTTTTTGCTCAATTACACCATTTTTTATGTCCTGTGTAAGACTAATAAATATTTTTTCTTTTCATACTGTCGCTGCTACTACTAGCCGCCGTGAGTGAGGGGCTTTACATAAGGACGATCCTGGGGGATATCTGCCTAAGTGAGCCTAAATCCCGTTCGGGCCTAGTCGGGGACATTCGGGTTTCACCGCGGATTGACAGCTTGTTTTTAGAAAATCCTCTTTTGATAGTTGTCAAAGGGTTAAAAGGATTTGTTG
Source organism: Cerastis rubricosa (assembly GCA_949152445.1). Taxonomy (NCBI): domain Eukaryota; kingdom Metazoa; phylum Arthropoda; class Insecta; order Lepidoptera; family Noctuidae; genus Cerastis; species Cerastis rubricosa. The sequence goes on along the minus strand of OX424542.1, from coordinate 4,724,271 downwards.
CGGATGCTGTAAAGAGGGATTTTGTTCTGTTTTGTAAACGATAAGTGTTGGATGAAAAAGGACAAGGATTCTTTCTAAATCATCAAATAAAATAGGATGTATACATTTTAAAAGTTTGTTTGTTGTTCATGCTCCATGATGCTGGTTACACGTTAGTAGAGCGATAGTAATAGACATTTAAAATAATCGAAAAATAGAAGAATCAGATTGAAAACGGAGTTAAGGAAAAAAAATCCTAATAATTTAACTTGAAAGCGAGTTCATTACCTACTCCTGAACATTGAATACTGTCACTAAGAACAAACAAGTGAGTAATAAAAAGTTATGAGCCAACCACCTACTTTACTGAATCACACACAATTACCGATACACATAATTAGAGATATTCTTCAAAAAACTCAGATGTGTGGTATGTGGCCCCGACTTACGAGCAATAAGCCGTGTGTTTGATTGAACACCAGACAGACAGAACAGACAGGCGCATAACTTTGTGGAATTAATTTCTTCACCGCTGCTCTCAAAACCGGTGAAGGAAAACATCGTGAGGAAACCGGCATGATCCAGAACAAAAAATTCGAAGACATGTGACATCTACCAACCCGCACTGGGCCCGCGTGGTGGATTACAGCCCACTCCCTCTCATTGAGAGGAGGCCCGTGTCCCAGCAGTGGGAACATTATAGGCTGAAGATGAACGACTTATTGTCGGGCCTACGCTGACCTCCCATACTTAATAACTGACGCTGACATTCAACTTTTGTAAAACCAAATGATTTTAAAAGAGTAACCATGGAGTTTCTTGGCAGTTTTTCTCCATAGGAAACGACTAACCCGAACCGAGCACCTTTTGTCGACGTTTTATAAGTGCCCATGTAGGCCTATGTAATTTAAAATATTTTGATTTTGATGGTGACAGCAGTAACTATGGCGTTTTGTAGTTTCTGCCTATTTCCATGGGTAAAAAGTGTAAGTTTATGTATGTATAATAATAACACCAACATGTTCAGTTCTTGTCCCACTGCTGGGAAAATTCTTTCTCTTCACACACAGAAGGCGCGAGCATTGATCACCATGCTTGATCAAGATGGGTTGGCGATTACAGACTTACATTAATTATAAGGACAAATTTCCTCACGATGGTTTTAATTCATCGATGTCAGTGAGGTCCAAGACAAAAAGTATGTGTGTTCATAAATTTGTTGCATTTATGTAGAAAATTATTTTATTTTTCATTGTTACCGAAATTATTTAAAGTGTCAAAACCCTCAAAACTCTTTCCTTACAAGGTTACACTTATAACCAGAGGTCGTGAATTAGGTAGAGTTATTTTTGTACTTGCATCGAAATGTTGATATTAATATGGATGTTTCCTTGCGTGTGCGCATTTGAATTTTGCAACTTCCGACATCCGATGTCGGATGGTTTAAATTTTATAAAAGTAAATAACTTTTTTATTTAATAAATCACGGGATTTTTCTGTTCTTTAAAATTAATCTCGGGATTTGAGGCATCTCAACTTTTTTCTTTCGCTGTATGAAATCAGTGTAGTACCTAATTAACTCTACCTAATTCCGACCTCTGCTTATAACACAATTAGCTGCAGAGATTCACAAATAGCTTGAAAACTAGCTATAAATTCAGCTTGTATTGGTTTGAATCACGCTAGGAAATACACAAATCATAGTGACACGGAAGAAATATGTGATATCGTTTGATTGGAATTCTAGTCATTTATTGCAAAACCTTACGCGCTATAAGGCTGTCTTTCTAGTGGAGTGGAGCTGGATACCGAAGCGCGATGAACTTTCCAAAGTAACTCACAACCTATTTATTGAAAAAAAATCGGTTATCTGTTAAGTCGGTTTACCGACGATAGTGTAACGTGACAACGTCATAACAAAACATTGATGAAATGATTGCATACTTTTATAAATAGCAAGCCGAACGCTCAAGCCGAACGTGCCTTTCGCTGGCTCGTGCAGCGCACTTGCTCTGATCGTAATGTTACAAGTCATCCTTTTTCGTGCGTGCAGCCAGCATTCATCGATGTATTAGACGTTGTCACGTCAAAATGTTGGTCTCCATACATGCACCGTAACAGTCTGTCTACTGTTGTATGGGAATTCGTTTTTTTTTCAAGTTTTTGAGTTTCGTTGGGAAAGTTGTTTATTATGGCGACGTAAACCCACCGGCTTGAAGGATGCTGGGGACTAAATTGCCACCTCCACTGATCTGTGTACGTGTGTTAAAGTGATTTATCGAAAAACGAAAAACCTACTTACCCAAATGAACATAATTTAATATTCATTTAATGTGTTTTGACGTAAGTGTCAGTTCTACCTTCAAATCTTTTTGATTTCTCAAGATTTACGTCTTCAATTTCTCTAAAGCAAAACAGCAGACTATACAAATGAATGACCAAACTGACCTTATGACCTACATTCCAGTCCGCTTCCCTAACAATGGAATAACAACAACTTCTACTCAGACGGCTATTACGTAATCAGGAACTAAACAGGAGGAAAGGGAAAACTGCCGGATAAGTAAATACATTCGAGTCAACAGGGGGGGTCTTGACTGATGAGTGCTTTGATTGATTGCAAGACATTGAGGAGTTATAAATGGAGTGATAATGTAGACTCTTTTTATTTTTTGGTTGGTGCCTAACCCGGTGTCAGAGTTTTTATGCCGCCTATGGGCCTCTGACTTGGCTTTGCATGCAGTCGAGAAATATCTCTCAGGCATGCTGGTTTCCTCACGATGTTTTCCTTCAACGAAGCAAGTGATAATTATACAATACGCAAATGAATCCGATAAATCAGAGGTGCGTGTCTTGGGTTCGATCCTGAGATCTATGACTTGGCAGTCCGAAATTGTATTAACACTAGGTTATCACTGCTTATGTACACTGATTGGTGAATATTCTGTGACATAAAAGTCGCATATTTTGCAGCTATTATACCTCACCGCATGATATAGGTTGCAATCCGTATTTGAATGTCTGATAACTGGTTCAGTGTGGTGGTTGAAAGTATGTGAAACAAACTGAAGTCATCATCATCATTTCCCTAGCTTTTTTCCAAACTATCTTGGGGCAGTTTCCAGTCTAACCGGATGCAACCGAGAAAAAAACTGAAGTCAACATTGTTTAATTTTAGAACTAATTGTCAATTTGGTGATAAGCCAACAACCGATCTTGACAGATTTGTTTTCCCTTATTATTCATCAATAACATACGTTTATGAGTTCGTAAGTTAGTAAATAAAAAAATCTGATTTTGCTGCTAAAAGTTAGCACTTCATTATCTTTACTCATCCATGGTAATACAGGGCCCGGGGGACATTTAGGCTGTGTTGACAAAGGAGTCTTTGATCGTAACCAATACTGTGACTGCGTTTTGATAATGGATCGTCTTGCACAAGGACGCATTCGGGAGATGTAAGAAACTTATTCGCTAATTGCTATTTGCCGAGATTCCTTGTCTTACATCTGTCTCTCGTTTTGATTTACCAAATATTTTGGCATTTACTCTACATAATAGTTATAAATGCGGGAATATGGGAAGCGAAAACTAAAATAGCTTGCTGTAGAGCTTTTCTTTCATCATCATCATCGTCAGCCTATAATGTTCCCACTGCTGGGACACAGGCCTCATCTCAATGAGAGAGGGTGGGCTGTAATCCACCATGCGGGCCCAGTGCGGGTTGGTAGATGTCACATGGCTTCGATTTTTTAGTTCTAGAACATGCCGGTTTCCTCACGATGTTTTCCTTAACCGTTTTTGAGGGCAGTGGTGATGAAAGAAATTACACAAAGTAATGCGCCTGACTGGGTTCGAACCCACGGCTTACTGCTCGTAAGTCAGGGCTGCCACCACTGGGCCACCGCTGCTCTCTCAGCTCTTGTTTATCCCTTAGTAAACAGTCTAAGATATATCCAATTATCTCGGTTAACTCATGTGGCGTTGTAAATGCCGCCACCTTACAAAGAACATAAAGTGGCTGTGCAAACTGCGCTTACTAAAATCAAGCGATTACAAACCTACAAAAAAATAGGCATATAAAAACACGAACCAAAAAAAATAATGAATGGAAAGATTTTCCAGCTGATCTCATTTTACGCTTTTATTGGACTCAAATAATTGGCTCGGAAACATTATAGGATAAAATTCTCCAAATTAATTTGCTCCTTATAAACGTCTTTTTAGGAGTGTTTTACTTGTATTTTCGCTTGATGATTAAAAGTCTATTTGCTTCTTACAAGGAACGTTCGACATTTATTGAGTGCCAAGATATTTGTTCTGCTTCAAATAATATGTTTTAGTCTTTTCTAGAATTTTGTTCCAGTGAGTGAAATGACGATGAAAGAAAACATTGAAACGAAACCACCATGTTCTATAACAAAATCATGCAAGACATAAGACATCTACCAAATCACTCTTGGCCCGCGTGTATTATGGCACTCCCTGTTCAAGAAGAGGAGAGTGTGTCCCAGCAGTGGAACCATTACAGGCAAATTTGGAGCCAAATGCCAAAATACTGTACTCAAAAAGTAAATTAAAATTAATAAGTTGGGTTTGTAAATTTTTATTATTCCATATTTTCATGATGATAAGGTATAGTTTTGTTCTGTATTTATTATTAAAAAGGCAGTCACAATAATAATTATGTGACTGCCGTGTTTGTCGAGTGCTGAGTCTGAGTCCTGGGTTCAATTCCCGGGTAGGGCAGAGTACTGTGTCATTAGGAATTTTCTCAGTACCTGCCACGGAGTCTGTGTATTCGTGCCCGGTTGATGGCAGTTGGCTCGCTTCCTTTTTTATGGGACTTAAACTTAACTAGCGAAATGTGGGTGTATGTACACCTCTGCCTAATACTGCGGGGATTACAGGCGTGATGTTATGTTATGCTCTGTTCCTACTTATGTTGTAACGACTAATATATTACCTTTGTTTTAATACCCGTAGGTCCTTACTTTGGCACTTTCTGAGTAGCAAAATAAACCAAACCAATCAACCCCTGCTCTGATCGATTCGATACCTACTGATATTGTCGTGTTTTCTTAAAAAAAATGCCGTCATTTCATTTATTTTACTGTTTTATATTGCGGAGATACTAAGTGATCTAAAATCGCCGCCTCACCTAAGAGGGTAAGTAAATGGTGGTAGTGAGGTTGACATTATCTCAATAAAGATCGACGATGTCTCAAAACAAACCTTATTCTAAAAGCACTCTTTCTTTTTGTGTTTTGTTTGTGAAAGAACATTCGAAATAATTCTTATAACCTTTATTAAAAACACTCTAAACAAATTCAACGGTTTCTTAGAAAACGGAAACGAGCCGTCCTCATATTAAGAATTTAACAAGTACATAACGACGTTTTTCAAACAAGCGTTTATTAGAAAATATACTCTCATTCATCCCCTTGGTAACGATATTGATCCAATGAAATGTTGATTTTCTTTTATATAACACAAAGTACAGTCATGAGCACTTATATTTATGTATAAACGTAGCTACATTAATACGATTTTCTTTAAATGAATTGATCGTAATTAAGTATATGATTTTATTTTTGAACTCATCGTGTAATGAATGTCAGATAGGTAGATAGCCGCTTCATGGTATTCAGCTGCATCCGGTAAGACTGACCGGGGATCGACAAGCATAAGGTTGGACGCCCTCGGCCTCTGTAAAGCGACGATATTCGTAGGGTAGCTAAAGTATGAGAGTTGCCGAAATATATGTTGAACTTGCAATTGGTAAGGCTTATTTCCAGCAAAGGGCTGTGTAGGCAAAAATAATAACGACGGTACGACTACAAGCCGACCACGATTTAGTTGGGAAAAGACTCGGCAGATGATAATGTTATCAAAATAAATGAATTTGAATTTTATTTTAATGAAAAATGCCTACAATTTCGTACAACATACAATGGATTTCTTCTCTCCAAGTCGAAATCAGTATTTTTTTAAATTTTCAATTTTTTGATTTTGCTACGTTTTTGTAGCATACAAGCGCTCTTGACTGTAGATAAGTACTTAACAGCGACAACCATCTTACGCATATACCTAACTAATTTTGAAGACCAAAATGCCGACGAATTATATTTCTTCGAAAGAAACCTAAGACTTATAAACTTGGTTCCGCGGATCGGCACTGTTTTGGAAATTGCCTGGATACAAAAGTATAAATCAAAAGTCATTTATTTAAACTGGGCTAGAGAGATCAGCACATTTGAACGCCAGTTACACAAAACAGTCCCCTAAAACGCCGTTCCCTACGTTATTTCCTACACGCGTAGCATGACCGCCGTAGAAACAGACTATGTTGAATTAAGAATCGACAAAACTGACACATTGTCTTTGTCTATCTGTCATTCTGTCATTGCGTCTGTATGGTGTCGGACGTAAAGAATAGCACCATCCCATATCTTCCCGTGGGTGTCGTAAGAGGCGACTAAGGGATTTGCCAGAGAATGGCCAGCAGCGTTCTCTGTGCTTTTGCAACAACCGTACTGCGATCGCCAACCCGCCTGCCAAGCGTGGCGATTATGGCAAAACCCACACTTTTGGGGGAGGCCTATGTCCAGCAGTGGACGTCTTTCGGCTGAAATGATGATCTGTCATTATGTCGATTCTTCTGTAGATAAAACTAGTTTCTATAGTGGTCATGCCACGCGTGCTAGTGTTTGAGATGGCAAGAACTGCCCAAACAATCTCCCCAGCAATACATCTATCTGATGGCTTACACAATTATATCCGAAGTAATAACATTATAATTATGAAATAAAACATTAAATGAATTGTCTTGTCTATTCAAGTAGCCTTTAAAGCATTTCTTGATTCTACTTGACTTTAAACTAGATTGACAAGTCTTTCGGTAGCTTATATCAATACGATTTAAACCAGGGATGTAACGGAGGTAATTTTATCGGAACCGAAGTCGGAGTCGGAGTTTTTAAATTTGATTTATCGAAGTCGGAACTGGAGTCGGAGTCGGAGGCGTAGGCAGAGTCAAAAGTGGTGGCAGGATGAGATTTTTTATTAAAGGACAAACAAAACAAAAAATCAACCTTTTTTCGTTTAAATTATAAAATAATAAATTTACACAGACAATAAAAGTAAAAAATTAACACGTTTGCAAATAAACAACTAATTTATATATTATATAATAAATGAATAGAATCCCAAAGTAGCAAATTATATTTAACTAGCTGTCCCGCGCAACTTCGTCTGCGTCACATTTTCCCCGTTTCCGCAACATTTTTCATTGCTGCTCCGCTCCTATTTGTCGTAGTGTGATGATATATAGCCTTCCTCAATAAATGAGCTATCTATCACTGAAATATTTTTCAAATCAGATCAGTAGTTCCTGAGATTAGCGCGTTCAAGCTGACAAACAAACAAACAAACTTTTCTGCTTTATAATATGTATTTATGTATTAGTATAGATATTCATTGAAATCGAATGATGCAAAGGGCTATTTTGTTTTAAATTAAATATTTGTGATGTTTAACGTATTTATTTGGATTTATGGAATAATATCATGTTTATAAAAAAAATAGTGCGTGGAGTCCCTCCGTGCGGAAGAAGTGAAACGTCGTAATGTGGAAATGGGTGCTTTCATATCCATGGTAGCGTTAAACGTTTAACGCAACCTTGATCACCCATTCACATACAGACCTCAGCTACCGTTGCTTAACCTTGATCACCCATCCACATACTGAGCTGGGCAACCGTAGCTTAACCTTGATCACCCATCCACATACTGACCTGGGCCATACATATCTTATGGGACTAGTGAAATGTGGGTGTGCTATTTAATTAGGTATACCTCTGCCTAGACTTGAGGGGATCCTGGGCGTGATGATGATATGTAAGGTAGTCATTATGCTAATAGAAATTTAGACCCAGTAGCAATAAAATAATAAATTATTTTCTTCTGCATGTGTATGAACAGTTAAGTACCTACATTGTATCAACTTTTCAATTAGTTTATTATAGAGATGTTGTGTTGCTTGATATTGCTTGCTACGCAATAAATTCTTATTCTGATTTCTATAGATCGTGGTAATTTTGACGGGAAAAAAAGTCGCTCGAAGGAAATATATTTATTTATAGATTTTCATTAGTCTTTTTCTTCAAATATATATTTTAGTATTAGTATTTTTAATCACTTAGAAAGGTAATAGGGTAAATAGGCACACGTAGGTAATAATAATCTTGAATGTATTAATTTTTAATTGTTTCTTATCACCAGGGATCGGAATAGACGATTGGCGGCGGCGACCTCTCGCGTCCAGCCCTGGTTCAATCCATGGTCCAGAGCGAGAGGGAATGGGAAGCCGTCGCCTTCTTCTGCGAAGCAGTCATGCTAGCGAAGGAGGTGGCGGAACGTGATAAGGAGAGAGCCTCACGTCCCAGCCGCCGCAGGAGACGCCCCGGGCGTCGGGGGGCAACCAGTGGCCCCGGCCACCGTAGGCGCGGGCCTGTGGACGGTGAGTGATGAGCTGGCTCACCGTCCGTCTATCTTATGACGAAAGGTCGCAACGACGGCGTGTTCGTCCGTTCCACGTGCGCCTCAAGGAGATGTCAGCAAATTGGAAGGGGTCCGAGAGGGTTGATGCCTGCCGGGGCTGCGGGACTCTTCGAAAGAAATACCGTGGCCTGGAAAACAAAGGGCTAAGAAGGAACATGGATGGGTTTTAGTCAGCACAAGTCTGATACTCTCTTCCGCTCTGCCCAGAGCGAGAGGGGTCATTTGATGATTTCCCATCCGTAAAAAAAGGGAACCGGAATAGGTAGAGTATATTTGCCTAAAGTAATAGCTATCTAGGATAATACCTCCCTCTGATTTAACAAGTTATTTCGTCACTTAAAAATCATTCCATGATTTTATGCGGAGGTATTATTCACATGTTACTTACTCGCTCGAAGTTCAGGCAAATATACAGTACCTATTCCAATCTCTGCTTATCACCCACATCGCCACACTAGTATTTTTATAATTCTCAGACGTGCATACATTCCGATAGAATTTTCTGTTAAGAAAAGAACCAGAATAAGTACGCCGCCAGTTAGGTGCCAGTCAGGCCTGCCAAATTATGAAAAAGAACGTAATCAGTCCGGGGTTTAACCGCCAAATGACTGAACTGTGCTCGGCATACAATATGCTCGTCACGGGGTGTCTTTACGAAGGGAAAACATTGGGTACAAGAAAAAAGAGTATCTCTTTATATTCGTTTTTATTTAGAATTTAAAAATAACATAACATCACGTTTGTGCAGTAAACCCCAAAGATTTGGGCAAAGGTGTGTCATTAATAATGAATTTATGATGTACTTATGTCACTTGTCAGGCTTTATGCAGCTACTATAAAAAATGGAAAAATCCAATACCTGGGCATGAAACGCAGGACACTACTTCTGACCATGAGGGGTCAAAAGTAGTGCTTGCGGCCACTAGAAACACATTTTTATTGGTATTATTAAGAACTTTACAAAATAAATCATTATGATTTGTCGTTTTACTAAAGACTAGCTGTCCGGCGCAACTTCGTTTGCGTCACATTTTCGCCGTTTTCGCAACATTTTTCATTGCTGCTCCACTCCTATTGGTCGTAGCGTGATGATATATATACCTATAGCCTTCCTCGATAAATAGGCTATCTAACACTGAAATATTTTTTCAAATCGGACCCTGTTCAATGCAAACAAACAAACAATCAAATCTTTCCTCTTTATAATATTAGTTTAGATAAGCCTCGCAGGATAATCCAGGTTATAGACTAGGTATCTGGTGGCCTAACATGACGTCTATAAAAAATTATTGATTTACTCCTTTTCCAGTGTAGGAAAGAGATGGCACTAGACATCCTGTATAGCTCCGTCTATTTCCGACACTAAAATAAGAGTAAAACAATACTGCTTTAAGACGTCATGCTAGGTCAGCTGTATGCCAATTCAGTATTATAAGTGAAAGAGTAACAAACATCCATCCCCACAAACTTTCGCATTTATAATAGAATAGAATAATTTATTTCAATCGTCATGGATCATAAAATTTAACAATCAGCAACACATTTTAAACTACAATTACACAGATATTTAATATAGCTAAAAATAAATAGTATTATAATAAAATTATTTGTTTAATATTGCTAGTTAATTAATTAAAAATAGTAAATGTAATAATATTCATTTTGATTGCTCAGCAAATGAACCATAGAGCAATGGTTAGTTGTAATAGTAACTTTTAAACAGAGTTAAACAGCGGGGTTAAGCTTTCAATAGGTTTACATTAAACTACACTGAAAAAATTAATTAGTTGAATCAACATTTATTCAACCTTTTTTTGTGTTAATATAGAATCTACATAAAAGATTTGTTGAATCAAACAAACTGAAATTGTTACTTTTAAATGGTAAATTTAACCAAACCCAGATCAATTTTGTAAATTTGACTAAGTTCATTTGCTGATTCCACTTATAATTATGTTGACATTACCGAATTATTAGTTAAATTTACCCCTATGCAATTATACATGAAAAAATATGTTAGCTTAACCCATTTTTTTGGTTGTAACAACAATTAGATTTGAACTTTTTTTAATTTGTTATATTGAATGCAGAACTACGGTTGTCACAACGTAATTTATTGTTGACTCAACTGTTAAGGAATCAACATTCAGAAATTCAACTATTAGTTTTTTCAGTGTAGCTACTGAAATACTGCAGACGTGATACGTATCGAAATAAAAGTATGATGAAACCATTGATAATTATTTTAGGACTAGCTGTCCCGCGCAACTTCGTCTGCATCATATTCTCCACGTTTTTGCAACACTTTTCATTGCTGCTCCGCTCGTATTTGTCGTAGCCTGATGATATATAACCAAATCAAATCGGATCAGTAGTTCCTGAGATTAGCGCGTTCAAGCGAACAAAAAAACAAACTCTTCAGCTTTATAATATTAGAAGCATAGATAGATTAGTATAGATTTGCAGCAGCAACAAATACGACCGCAAGTATTGTAGCTAACCTGCCAGGGCTGCGGGACTGTTCGAAAGAGATACCGTGGCCCTGGAACACAAAGGGTTAAGAAGGAACATGGATGGGTTTTAGTCAGTACAAGTCTGACACTCCTTTCCGCTCCGCCCAGAGCAGGGCCGTCATCTGATGATTTACCATCCGTAAAAAAAGGTATTGTAACTAAGTACAGACGCCAGCACACCAAACTATCCGAAACTGTCAAACTTTCCCTATCAAGTTTGAACCTTATTCTGTAATAATGAAGGAGGAGCCCCGACACACTTTTACGACAGCAATATATTTTTTTTAATACAGTTGCTCAAAAAGTGGCGTATTGCAGGGACGTATAGCGTTCGGGATGTGGGCTATTACACACTCGAGCTTTTTCTTTACCTTTCCCGAACTCGTGCGTACTCTTTCCCAACTGTCAAAATAATGTCTATTAAAAAGAAAAAAAACCAACCACGGAGTTTTTAATAAAAAAAAATCATAGAAGTTTTTTCATTCATGCAAATATTTCTAAATAGAAGCTACTAATTTGTTTCAATATCAGATTTAATGTTTTGATTCAATGAGTTAGGTAAGGTTTCATTTCATATCAATAAAAAAAATCTACTGTAGACTTGGCTGTATAGGCATAGTTCCCTTTGCCTACCCAGAATGGGTGAAGAAAACAAAAAAAAATCTCTGCCTATATTCTTTTACGGTTGGCGCCATTTTGCAAAAATGTTCCTTATTAAATTGCTTCATTTTTTCGCAACTGTATTAAAAATAGTTGTTCAGTACACGTGCGGAACCGTCATTGCAACTTGTTACGACTGTCAACCCTCACCTTCGGCTGCGCCTCGGCTCGGGTAGACATTTGTCGGAACTCTTTGCAATGACAGGCTTTCCGCACTCGTAATGAAATATACTATTTAAGTTTAGAGTCTCGGTGTTTACTTCTGGTGGTCATGATGCATGGTTGCTGGTGCATGGTTTGTGTAGCAATTGATTTGACTGTTTTGAAATTACTAATAAGTTACGCTATACAGTACCTAGAACTGTTATTAGATGGGCGGCCTGCGTGCACCGGCTGTTCCACGTGGATTCATGCAGGACCACGAGCACGGGCACGGCACACGAGTACCTCTTCGTCAAATTGTGGAAACCGAGACAAGACACACTTCATGGACATAATTATATATTTTCTCTCTTTCTAGTAAAAAAATTTAAACATACCTATAAATACTTAATATTATAAATGCGAAAACACTCTGTTTGTTTGTTTGTATGTTTGTTACCTTTTCACGACCGGATCTTAATGAAATTTGGCAAGACGATAGATTTTAAATTGGGAAAGGACATGGGCTATATATTATCACGCTATGACCAATAGGAGCGTAGCAGCAATGAAAAATGTTGCGAAAACGGGGAAATTGTGACGCAGACGAAGTTGCGCGGGACAGCTAGTATTCTTATAAATATTCTTTCACCACTATCTTAATCTAAAATTAATTGATAAACTTTTAGGGGTATGAGAAACAGGGTGTAAAGTTCCTCATTACTTCATTGAAAGGGAGGATCCTCCGATCAGACAGGTGTTGTGTCTGGTGGGCAACTGCCCGACAGTTGTTGTCGGGTTTCAAAAATTTGGGCAAACCTGATTCGCCACTTTTGGCCGCAAGATATAAAGAGTGTTTTTTTAGGCGGTAAACTTTGAATTGAAATAAAACTCAGAAAAATGGTATTTCAATATAGGATACACAGACACTATATATAGGTTATTTTAAGTGACACATGGTATGTACCATGATTTATTTATTTTCATGGCAAAGCAGACTTTGAAGGGAAACTGTACTCTTTTGAACTCGATGGCTGGATGGCCTTTTTAGGGTTCCGTAGCCGAATGGCAAAAAACGGAACCCTTATAGATTCGTCATGTCTGTCTGTCTGTCTGTCCGTCCGTCCGTATGTCACAGCCACTTATCTCCGAAACTATAAGAACTATACTGTTGAAACTTGGTGAGTAGATGTATTTTGAACCGCATTAACATTTTCACACAAAAATAGAAAAAAGACACTAAATTTTGGGGTTCCCCATACATAGAACTAAAAACCAAATTTTTTTTTTTCATCAAACCCATGTTTGTGGGGTATCTATGGATAGGTCTTCAAAAATGATATTGAGGTTACTAATATCATGTTTTTCTAAACTGAATAGTTTGCGCTAGAGCCGCTTCCAAAGTTGTAAAATGTGTGTCCCTCCCAGATGCTTTAGCAAAACTTGCAACTGGTAATAAGTCACTGGTTATCTGCGATGACTTTAATGTTAATATTTTAGACAAAAATTCAAGTAGTAGTAGATTGTTAAACCTTTTTAAATCTTTTAATTTGCTAAACGTGTTTTTGGAACCAACCCGAATTACTACAAATACTGCTACATGTATTGATAATGTTTTTTGTAACTGCAACTACTTAGATAAATCCTTGTTAATTACCTCCCTTCTGATCACAGCGGTCAAACCGTTGTTTTCGAGTCCTACACACCATTACAGAAAATCCAGATAAACTCTAGACAAATAACACCCAGCAATTTGAATAAATTTCATAATAACTTAATTAGTAATTTAGGCATTCCGGGCCATATTATTGAAAATGCAAATCAATTTTATGAGGAATTCTTTTCGGTAGTTCATGTAGAGTTCAATAATACATTAAAAATGAAAACTAAATGTATTTACCCTAAGTTTATGTTCTGTGACTGGGCAACTAAGGGTATTAGGATAAGTAGGGAGCGATTATTTGAGTTGTACGGCCTTAAGCCTTACATCAACTCGGAAACTTTTAATAAATATGTTGCAACTTATTCAAAAATCTTTAAAAACACTTGCAAGGTAGCTAAAGCCTTATTCATTAGCAACAAGATTAAGTCCGCTGATAACAAAATAAAGACGGTTTGGAAAATTATCAATAGTGAATCTAATAGAAATAAGAAAATTAATAATGATATCAGACTAGAGACTTCACGTGGTCTTTTAAGCTCTAAAAACGAAGTAGCTCAAGAATTTGTAGATTTCTTTACCAATATCCCACTTAAAACTACTGAAACCTTAAATTCCTCACCCTTGCTTTCTATTGATTTATTAAAAGCGAACGTTTCAGCCTGTCCGGTTGAGTTTCAATTTAAGCATATAAACCCCATAGCAGTCATTAAAGCTTTTAAGGAAATCAAAATCAAATTAACCGAAGATCTATGGGGAATGTCTATTAAAGTGTGTCAAGCTATTATTGACACTATAGCACCGTACTTAGCCTTAATTTTTAATTTGTGTGTGGACCAAGGGGTCTTCCCGGACCTTATGAAATACAGCAAGGTAATACCACTTTTCAAGTCTGGGGACAGTAAAGATACCAATAACTATAGACCCGTATCCGTGTTGCCGGTTTTCAGCAAGGTGTTTGAAAAGGTAATGCTTAATCAAATGCTCACCCACTTTAACACCAATAAAATCTTACACGACAAACAGTATGGTTTCACCAAAGGACGTTGTACGACTGACGCCGGTGTCACACTATTAAAACACATATATACTGCGTGGGAAGAGGCACAAGATGCCATAGGAATCTTCTGTGACCTCTCGAAGGCATTTGATTGCGTAAATCACCAAACCTTGCTCTTGAAACTGAAGCATTATGGTTTAGGTAAACTTGCGCTCAGTTTAGTAACATCGTATTTGAATGATAGACAGCAGCAAGTACAAGTAAATGGTGTAAATTCAATGGGTTTAAAAGTAAAAATGGGTGTACCACAAGGTTCGATATTGGGTCCTTTCCTCTTTTTAGTATATATAAATGACCTACCCCATTTATTTAAAAATCATCCACAAATGGTGTTGTTTGCTGACGATACTTCTTTAATATTTAGGATAAACATACATGCTACAAACCTTGACGACGTAAATAACGCTCTAATGCAGGTCCATAACTGGTTTACCGCTAACAATTTAGTATTAAATGGGAAAAAAACTAAGTGCATAAGATTTTCTCTACCAAATGTCAAATTTTGTGAAACTGACATAGTATTGAATCAAGAGAAACTTGAATTTGTCGATGAAACTGTTTTCTTGGGGATCACGCTCGACTCAAGGCTACAATGGGGTCCTCATTTAACATCTCTTGCAGGACGGCTGAGTTCAGCGGCATATGCTGTCAGAAAAATCCGTCAATTTACTGATGTAGATACCGCGAGGCTAGTGTATTTTAGTTATTTTCATAGTATTATGTCATACGGTATTTTACTATGGGGACGGGCTGCAGACATCGAGTCTATATTTATTCTGCAGAAAAGAGCCATCAGAGCCATATATAACCTGCGTAGGCGCGATTCTCTAAGAGAACTGTTTAAGGAAATTAACATCATGACTGTACCTTGTCAATACATCTATGCAAACATCATGTACGTTAGGAAAAATCTGCATTTATTTAGTAAAAGAGGTGTCCGGCACCACTATAATACTAGAAACAGGGACCAACTAGTTCAGCCAGGTTTTAGGTTGGCTAAAGTAGACTCATCTTTCATGGGGTACTGTTTAAAATGTTACAATAAAATACCTCCCCCCATTCAACAACTGAATGAAACGAAATTTAAATCTTGCATAAAACGCACACTATGTAGGCAAGCATATTATAAGTTGAGGGATTACATTGATGATAAAAATGCTTGGCGCAATGCTGGTCCTGCTCCACAACCATAGGGGCAACCTGAATCATGCGAATTACCATTTGAAGTTATTGTGGAAGCAGCAGAAGATTGTAAAAATATATTTGCATTGTATAGATTCAATCTAGTATTATATAATTGCATAGCACATGTGTGAGTACTATGTACTGCAAAGCCACCATTTACTGAGTACCTACATCTTTCATTGACGCGAATATACCCTGGTGGTTGAGTGAATGTCATGCTCACTTAAATGTCACGCTGATGGTGGCGGGTGTGTCGGGTCATTTAGTTCCCTTCAATATGGTTGAGTTGAATGATGGCTGATACATGCGTGATGTTCGTGAACGGGCGCTGTTAGTTGTGACTGGTCATCTCTTAGCTACCACGGTTTATTTTTAATTACTTTGTTTTTGTATTACTGATTTAATCTTTTACTCTGGACGCTCTTAACTTGCCCGTATTTCTACATCGTTCTCACATATTTGTAATTTTTAACATGAATGATGTAACCAAGATTTTGTAACATATTTTGATTTAAAAGAGTGTCCATGGAGTTTCTTGCCCATTCTTCTCCATAGAGATCTACGCTTTGGAATGGGCAACTACAGTACTTTCACAAGTTTTTATGCCTTGTGACTGGGACTGTAGCTTTAGCTTAGCGTTTTTGACTTTCAAAAGTGCCTGTAATGGTCTAATTGAAATAAACGCTTTGAGTTTGAGTTTGAGTTTCCCCTCTAATTTCTAAAGTAAGAGGAGGAAAATTCTGAAAATATTTAGGATTGTAGAAGGTAAAAAAAACTATCAGCGAAAATTGGTTTAAATAAGATATGATGTTCAGTTTTTGAGATATGGGACTTTTTCATCAAACTGCAGCAGTAACTTTGTTTTTCATTAAAATAATATGAAAAACCAATTTAGTTTTGCGGTTGAGTGGAAGTTTACTAACTAATACTACTAACTAATGAATGACAGTTCAAAATACTGTTTGGGGCTATGGAACCCTGTGTGCGAGTAAGACTCGCACTTGGCCGGTTTTTTTTTACGTATGGGACATCATCAAATGACCCCTCCTGCTCTGGGCGGAACGGAAGGCACTGGATGGCTTTTTTTTTTAGTATGGGAAATCATCAAATGACTTCTCCCGCTCTGGGCGGAGCGGAAGGGAGTGTCAGACTTGACTGACTAAAACCCATTCGTGTTCCTTCTTAGCCCTTTGTGTTCCAGGGCCACGGTATCTCTTTCGAACAACCCGCAGCCCTGGCAGGCATCGGCCCTCTCGGACCCCTTCCAAGGCACTGGATGGCCTTCGGTATGAATAAGAATACGAAGCAATGGTATATGTTTTTAAGCTACTTTCGAATGAACATTTCGAGGAATTCATAATTAAAACGTACGAATTCAGATTTGATCGCATGTTCATTAAGCTTTGCAATTAACGAAACTTTATTTATATAAATAAATATTTATGATACTTTATGAGGGTGAACCTCATTAAGTTACTGCTTTCAGAAGTACTGAGGTAGGTATTCATTAAAATATGGATGTGTAATTAGTATTGTGTGGTGGCAGAGTCTAGTATAAGTGGTACTAGGCTCAGGTACTAGGCCACACCCTAGTGTGACCTATACCTAGCCTAAACTGCCAGTGACAATTTGATAGTTACAGACATAGTAATATAGAAATTCACTGGGAATGACGGCACGGTTGGATCAGTGGTTGAGCGATCGACTGCTGCGCTGCGTGTCGCGGATTCGATCCCCGCACGTACAGATACACGTACAGATAGTTGTTCCGGGTCTGGCTGTTTGTGTATGTGAGTTTAAATGTTTGTAAACGCACCCACGATACAGGAGAAATTCCCGGAGTGACGCAACGTTTAGAAAAAAAATAGTGTTATGAAAAGTGATACCTCACAAGCGATAACAAGATCTGCTATACATCAAAATATTAGTAGTTCCGAAGTAACATATAGGCGTTCACCAAACACGATCAGTTCCAAACTAGACTTTAGTTACAACGACATTATGACACGTTACCGCGCCAAAATGATTGATTGCTAGTGGTAGTTCGATTACTTATCTATGTTACAGGCCTGCTTTTTGTAACCACTAGATAATCTCATTATAGTCGTACTAGCTTTTGGCCGCAACTTCGCTTGCATTAATTTAGAATTTGAAAATAACCGGCTCGGACACGTGACGCCATCAATTATCATAAGAACGTTCTTGTTGTTTTACTCGGTTACAGTACGTTTTGTAGAGATGAAAGATACCCTATGTCCGTTTCTGTACACCTGACAACGTTTTTGCAAAATTTTAGGATGATCTGTTCAGTGGTTTAGGCGTAAAAGGGTAACAAACAAACTTACTTTCGCATTAATTATAATATTAATTAAGTTACCAAAGGTAAACTTGTACTGTCACTCACGGGATATTTTCCGTTATTTTCAATTATGGGATTGGTACATAAGATCAACAATCATAATCTCAACATTTAAAATATTAACACTATAGAGGAAAGTCACCAAATATGAAATAGTATCCTAATATGGAATACCTTCATTTCTCTAAGACTATAAGTATGAAACGCAACACTCGACCATCTTCTGTTCCATTCGGTCTACTAACTATCGCACTCACACCATCGAGTTAGTTGCGCGAACACTTCACTTGTGGCAGGCGTGTTTTGTTTTGTTGTCGTGCGGAAAATTTTAAAGGTAAGTAATAAATGAGTATTACCAGCTGATATGTTTGTATACATAAGTGTTATACTATTTAGTATATCGGTATTATGTTTATTTCACCATTTTGTGATCTTTTAATTTCAAAATATTGTGACTTAAAAAAATATTTAGAAGAGTTTGAACTAGTATAAAAATCCAAATATGGACAGTAGTCAATAGTCCAGAGTTTGATACTTGGATCTGTGACTTTTGCAAGTAATAAAAATAATTATGTAACTTCTTTCATTTATCACAATATGTTATATTTATTTAATTGATCTCAAAGATATTAATGTCCATTTTTGTTATTGTTATGTTGATTTATGCTTATATTCCATATATGGGTACCTATTCCATATTTGGTTACTCATTTGTGATTTTGTTTTTTATGTTAGATTTTAATTTCATAACTAATATATTTGATTAAAGGCTGTTAATTACTACATATAAATGTATGACTGATTAGTAAAAACATTAAACTGTTTTAATTTATATGAAGTTTTTTTTTTTATATCCCAAAAACAAAATAGTATTCCATATTTGGTGACTTTCCTCTAATATCAACGATTCGAAATCTCAAACGTTAAAATATCAAACGTTTAATAAATCAACAATCCTAATCTCAATCTCAAGAATTCAAACTTTCAACCTATTATCTTATAGATTCACGTTTGGCCAACCTTCTGTTTGGCAAGTACAGTTCGACTACCTTGGGCCGTGGTGCTGGAGAACTTGCGCAGTTCCTCACGCTCCCTGGCCAGGTTTTGGCCCACATAGACATGCGGAACCCATCGCCGTCTTCGGCCGCAGGTCCTCATGAGAGGCGCGCACGGAACACGAGCAAAAAAATACTCAAATGCATGGAAATCTTTTACATGCATTGAAAATAAATAGTATATAACTTTATCAATAACACTTGTAACGGAATATTAACCATGTTTATTATTAAACAGTATATAACTTGTTTATATTTTATTTTAATTGGTAATGTTGGTACCTACTGTAGAAATTGATATTAATTTAAATCTTACGTATTGTGTATATTGTTTGGGTTATAATTATCTGAAATAACGGAAATAATAACTAAATCACGAATACGGACTTAACTTTTAAATGGATCAAATTACCTGTTAACGCTGCTCAGTATCAAAAGTTTCTCTAACGTCGAAAGCACTTGCCTACTTTTATGAATTGTGCGTTTTGCTCCAGAAACGTATTTATGGGAACTAGGTTGTAGTAAAAGTTTTTTAATATATTGTTATGTAGGTCATATGCCATGAGCCGAGACTTCTTCTCATAATTATTTTTTATTGTTTTTATCCTTGCTAATATCATCATCATCTGCCCGCCTTTTTTACTATGTTAGCTTCCAGTCTTACCATATGCATCTGAATACCAGTATTTCACATAGAGCGACTGCCTATCTGACCTCAACAACCCAGTTAGTACTGGGTAATAAATACCCTATGGTTGACAGACTTTTGGGCCACTGACTACCTGTCGAAACACACGACACAACTGTCAAAGGTCAAGAAATGACAGCCAGGACCAACGGCTTAAAGTGCTTTCTGAGGCAAGGAGGAAACTCGGTATGTCGATGAGTGATCACCAGTCCACTGACCAACCCATGCAAGCGCGGCTTAACCTGAAGATTGACCGAGCAGGTTATTTTTCTTGCTAAAATATTAAGCAAGGAATACAATCCAGTGATGGAACATTTTTGCCGTAGTAATCTCGTAGCAATTGTGTAGTAATTTCGTAGCGATCTTTGTAGCAACCGCGTAGCGTAGCGTGGCGCGTTACTGAGTAATGTGAAGTCTAAGAGCGTACCATTCATCTTTCTTATATATCTACAAATAAAAACCTCATGCATCCTATCATTTAATAATAAATGAGCAATATTGGAATTTCTTATCACGTTCTCGAAAATGACTCTAAAGCTCGGTCACCGAGGTGCTGCATTATTATCCAAACTAGCTGTCCCGCGCAACTTCGTCTGCGTCACATTTTCCCCGATTTTGAAACATTATTCATTGCTGTTCCCTCCTATTTGTCGTAGCGTAATGATATATAGTCTATAGCCTGTCTCAATAAATGGGCTATCTATCACTGAAAGAATTTTTCAATCTGAATTCAGATCAGGAGTTCCTGAGATTAGCGCGTTCAAGCTGACAAACAAACAAACAAACTCTTCAGCTTTATAATATGTATTAGTATAGATATACAGGATATAGTGGTCATGGCTGAGACCATGGAGGACCTCAGTACAATGCTTGATGACCTCAGTAGAGCTTCCGAAAGAGTGGGTCTTAAAATGAACATGGACAAAACCAAGGTCATGTTGAATGCCCGTGTAACACCCACTCCTATCAAGATCGGAGACTCTACTATCGAAGTTGTAGACAATTATGTCTACCTGGGACAAACGGTCCAGTTAGGTAGGTCTAACTTCGAAAAAGAGGTCAATCGTCGAATCCGACTCGGCTGGGCAGCGTTCGGGAAGCTGCGTGGTATCTTCTCGTCCAACTTACCGCAGTGTCTCAAGACGAAAGTCTGTGTGTTGCCAGTGATTACATACGGGACCGAAACGTGGCCGCTCACAATGGGCCTCATTAGAAGGCTCAAAGTCACCCAAAGGGCAATGGAGAGAGCTATGCTCGGAGTTTCCTTGCGGGATCAAATCAGAAATGAGGACATCCGCAAGAGAACCAAGGTTACCGACGTAGCCCGAAGAACTGCCAAACTTAAGTGGCAGTGGGCAGGGCACATTGCTCGCAGAACAGATGGCCGATGGGGCCGAAAAGTTCTGGAATGGCGACCGCGAACCGGGAGACGATGCGTTGGAAGGCCTCGGAAGGTTTCGGGGATCCGCTGGATGCGAGTCGCACGGGACCGGACAATGTGGCGACACTTGGGGGAGGCCTATGTCCAGCAGTGGACGTCTTTCGGCTGAAATGATGATGATGATGATGATGATAGATATTCATTGAAATCGAATGATGCAAAGGGCAATTTTGTTTAAAATTAAATATTTGTGATGGATAACGTATTTATTTGGAAATAAGGAATAATATCATGTTTTAAAAAAAATTGTGTGTTGAGTCCCTACCCGCGGAAGAAGTGATCACCCATCCACATACTGACCTGGGCTATCGTAGCTTAACCTTGATCACCCATCCACATACTGACCTGGGCAACCGTCGCTTAACCTTGATCACCCATACACATACTGACCTGGGCAACCGTCGCTTAACCTTGATCACCCATCCACATACTGACCTCGGCTTCCGTTGCTTAACCTTGATCAACCATCTACACACTGACCTCAGCTACCGTTGCTTAACCTTGATCACCCATCCACATACTGACCTGGGCAACCGTTGCTTAACCTGGATCACCCATCCACAAAATATAATTTCGGCCATAGCACAAAGAACCACGCTTGCGCTGGCGTGTAACAGGTATACTACGGCGTTCGAGTGCCACGCATTCACTCTCACTCTGTCTCTTTCTATTCCCCCTCCATGGTAGCGTAAAAGTTTAACGCGACCTTGTTGGAGTCGCATAAGAAATTTCACTTCAAAAACACCTTCAAAAATAATGCATTATTTTAGAACAAATTTGGTTCGCATAAAAAAGGTTATAGTGAGTCAACCTTAATAGATAGACATATGCTGTCTCGGACTTTTTTTTAGAACTTTTAAAAGGAAACACTTCTGTCATGCATGATTTTTGCGAAACTTTAACCGTTTACGCAGCGCACGCAGCGGAAGGTTTCAAAAGGAAAATAAAACCCCCGATTTTAAAACAGTATTCATTGCTGCTCCGCTCCTTTTTGACGTAGCGTAATGATATATAGCCTATAACCTTCATCGATAAATGAGCTATCTAACATCGAAAGAATTTTTCAAATCGGATCAGTAGTTCCTGAGATTAGCGCGTTCAAGCAAACAAACAAACAAACTCTTCAGCTTTATAATATTAGTATAGATTAACCTTTAACCTATTTTTCTGAGAGCAGCGGTGGCCCATTGATGGCAGCCCCGACTTACGAGCAGTAAGCCGTGGGTTCGAACCCAGGCAGGCGCTTTACTTTGTGTAATTTATTTCATCAACGCTGCCATCAAAAAAGATGAAGGAAAACATCGTGATAAAACCGGCACGTCCTAGAACTAAAAATTCGAAGACATGTGACATCTACCGACCCGCTCTGGGCCCGCGTGGTGGGTTACAGCCCACTCCGTCTCATAGAGAGGAGGCCTGTGTCCCAGCTGTGGGAACGTTATAGGCTGATGATGAGGATAGTCTTTTTCTGCCCATAATTTATCGCCTGCTTCGCTGGTCTAGAGGCCACAAGCGTGACTGCTAAGCATGAGGTGTTGGCTTTGATTCCCAAGTCGAGCAAAGTGTCATTAGTTTTTTGCATCACGTAGGACTCAGAGTTGACTGCCTCGTCGGTCAATTAGTTGCAATCGAGACAGCTAAGCGTGAGGTCCTGGGTTTGTTTACCGGGTCGGGCAAATTGTGGCAGCCACAGAGTCTGGATAGGTGCCCGCCCGATGATGCCAATATGGTCGCTTATTGCATGGGACATGGTACTTATGTTACATGGGACTTAAAGATAACGAAATGAGAGTGTACCATTCGATACGCCAATGCCCGACCCTTCAGGAAGTACAAGCGACATGACATACCTCAAAGAAAAATGAACACTGTTTTATTTTATATTTCTAATACTTTTATTCCCTGACTATTAGCTTTAGTTCGTAAGATTGTTACTACTTTTATTGGTTACTTGTTTTTGTATTGTTTTAAATTTTATTAAAGATTTAATGTGATGTAATCAGTTTTTGTAACAGTAGTTTTTTATGCTCAAAAAACTTCAACCTGTACTACTTAATGTGGAAACATTACTTGTAATTTTGTACGCCTTGCACAGCAGCACATTGTGAGACATAACTTTATAGATAACACCATGTACTTACTTTTACTTATGTGTCACGTATAAACATATTTGAATTTGAAAGCATAATGTTCATTTATCAACAACAAAATAAAAACGGGCAATAAAAAAGCGCTGTCTCCAAGTGAACAAAAAGTGAATTACTTACCAATATTAGTGAGTTACAATCAATCATGTTTGTTGCTATGTGATTTATGAGCGTGTTACGTGAGAGAATAGCTAATATTTGAGACGGTGACGTGTGAATTAGGGTAAGTGTAGTGGGTGGAGACTGATGGCAAAAGTGACGGCGAAATAATAAGGAAAATGTTTGGAAAAATCGTGTTTTACTTACACTTATGAGACGATTTGAAACTACATCATAACCTAGCATCAAGTTGCGTAGGTTGGTGTGTGGATGAGTGACTACCGTACCGTAAAGAGTTCTCTCCGTGCCTCTGAAAGCACGATAAACCGTTGGTCCGGCTGTCATCATCATCATTATCATCAGCCTATAATGTTCCCACTGCTGGGACATAGGCCTCCTCGCTATGAGAGGGGGCTGTAATCCATCACGCGGGCCCAGTGCGGGTTGGTAGATGTATCAAGTTTTCAATTCTGTTTTAGTTCTACGACATGCCGGTTTCCTCACGATGTTTTCCTTCACCGTTTTTGAGAGCAGCTCGCTTTCTGCTCGTAAGTCGGGGCTGCCACCACTGGGCCACCGCTGCTCTCCAGCCATTAATACTGTCAATATGAAAATTTTCACACGAAAACACCAATGAACCGTCAAATGCCCTATTCCTTTACGGTGTGGAATACCTATACAGTTCAAAATTCAAGCAAATATCCTGCCCGTGATTAACGAGTACCGATCACAAAGAGAGAAGTATTAAATCAACCCAGATACGAACACAAAATAAAAAAGTCATGAAGGTAAATTCCGCCATATGTACTCGGGATTTGGTTAATCCTGAAAGTTCTCCTCTACGCAAGTAGTTTTAAAGTCCAATTTTAAGAACAGTTTCACTAATCACGACATTATTAAAAGATAATGTAAACAGTTCAGTAGCTGGATCTTAACAGCTGCTTCTTGTCGTATCGATGATACTTCTTTGTTATATGGATTGGGCCCAGTAGGTAGCCACATTTACTACAGCGTCAGAGGCTATTTAGGGTTATACAGCATGATTTTTTAGTCACCGTCCAAATTTAGACATTTTAATCTTTGCCGAAAACCATTGAATACGTGTTTTTAGGGTTCCGTAGCCGAATGGCAAAAAACGGAACCCTTATAGATTCGTCATGTCTGTCTGTCTGTCTGTCCGTCCGTCTGTATGTCACAGCCACTTATTTCCGAAACTATGAGAACTATACTGTTGAAACTTGGTAAGTAGATGTATTCTGTAAACCGCATTAGGATTTTCACACAAAAATAGAAAAAAAAACAATAAATTAAGGGGGTCCCCATACTTAGAACTGAAAACCAAAAAAAAATTTTTCATCAAACCCATACGTGGACTATCTCTATGGACATATCTATGGACAGGTCTTCAAAAATGATATTAATGTTTCTAATATCATTTTTTTCTAAACTGAACAGTTTGCGCTAGAGCCACTTCCAAAGTGGTAAAATGTGTGTCCCCCCCCTCTAATTTCTAAAGTAAGAGGAGGAAAATTCTGAAAATATTTAGGATTGTAGAACGTAAAAAAAACTATCAACGAAAATTGGTTTCAATAAGATATGATGTTTAGTTTTTAACCCCCGACCAAAAAAGAGGGGTGTTATAAGTTTGACGTGTGTATCTGTGTATCTGTGTATCTGTGTGTCTGTCTGTGGCATCGTAGCTCCTAAACGGATGAACCGATTTGGATAAAAGTGGTGTCGTTTGAAAGGTATTTTAATCGAGAGTGTTCTTAGCTATGTTTCATGAAAATCTGCTCAGCCGTTTGAAGATCATCACGTCTTTTCTAGTTGATGTAGGGATTTAAAAACTTTCACAGGTAGTCTATTTGAAATGTTGTCGCTTGTCACCATGGGCATTGCTAAGGGGGGGGGGGTGCACCCCCCCCCCCCCCAATTTATATTTTGTTTAATTTATATATTTCCTTGGTTTCGTTAACCAGGAGTAGGAAAGTCAAGGCTAGGCAAAAATAAAATAAGTTTAAAAAGCATGAAAAAAAATTAAATTAAAAATTTAAAAAACCCCCGACACAAAAAACCTCTAAAAAGCCAAAAATAAATTAATCCAAGCGTCTTAGCGTCGGGGGACCGCTAAGAAGACCGCTTAGTACAAGCACAGAACAAAGCGGACCCCCGACGCTACGACGCTTGGATTAATTTATTTTTGGCTTTTTAGAGGTTTTTTGTGTCGGGGTTTTTTTAAATTTTTAATTTAATTTTTTTGAGATATGGGACTTTTTCATCAAACTGTAGCAGTAACTTTGTTTTTCATAAACATACTATGAAAAACAAATTTATTTTTGCGGTTGTGTGGAAGTTTACTAACTAATACTACTAACTAATGAATGACAGTTCAAAATATTGTTATTATATTGTTTGGAGCTATGGAACCCTGTGTGCGAGTAAGACTCGCACTTGGCCGGTTTTTTCTTTTAGTATCACTAAATTCAAAAATATTGAGATATCATGGACACCGCTGCGCCGTGCGTAGGTACACGCTGGGTAACTACGCGGGCTGGCCGCCCCCTTTCCATTGAATATTTGCGCGGCAAGTGTAGTATTTTTAACGTTTAACTTAGTGTGGTGAGAGTGGATAATTTTTTCGAGAAAATGATTTCATATGAAAACGTGAAAATTTCACATATCGATTTTTTTCAAAAATGGAAGCGAATGATACATGATGCCTAAAAAAAATTTGGACGGTGACTAAAAAATCTTGCTGACCCTGAACGGACCCTGGGACACTCCAGCAGGTGGAGCATGGTTTGATCCGGAGCGCTTAGAGCTGTAGGTAAATAATGCTTTTTGGCATCGGTAGGTAATAGCTGAACTTTGGAACTGTTAATCCTGATAGGGCTTCACTTACGAGTATATTAGAGGAAGTTAGAAACTTGCGCCAGTTACAGAAAAGTTGAAAGGGAATCAACTGTCTTTGGGCCATCCCAAAGACAGTCGATTGCCTCTCCTTCTCATCAAATGGCATTCATGAGGAGGGACAAATCGTATATGACTAACAGAGTGATGAATATAAATGTTGATGGATGCAGAGGGAGAGGAAAACCAAGCAAACGGTGGATGGCTTTTGTGAAGAATAACATGAAAGAAAATAGAGTAAATGACAACGTGTCGGTTGACAGAGGAGAATGGAAGAAACCAACGTTTTGCGCAGATCCCGAGTAACATGAGTCATGGAGATGATGAAGAGAATTTTACTTTTAAAATCGCTATAGAACTTTTGGGTGGTAAGTACAGTTTTTAATAGCCAGTCCTGTACCAAAATAACCCTGGGCTTTGTTGACTTCTACTTATCGTCAATTTCAAATAAAGAGCGCCATTTGCTTTTTCTCCCTAACCTGAGTTGACTGCCTCGTTGGTCGAGTGGCCGCAAGCGCGACTGATGGCTTACATGTAGTTATCGGCCCGAAAATCTTACCGGGTATCGTATTACCTAGTACTAATTGGGTTGTGGAGGTCAGATAGGCAATCGTTGCATGTAAAATAGTAGTAAAGTACTAGTATTCAGCTGCATTCGGTAAGACTGGGAGCCGACCCCAACACACTCGGGAAAAGGCTAGGCAAATGATGATGTAACTAATAACGGCTAATATGTATGAATAAACATAGTTTGAACTGTAAACCGTGTCGGATCATAAACTTTTATCGCGTCTGTTACAGACTTGCATACGTCAACGTTATGACGTCATAATGTCGTGAAAGATGCAAATGTACGCACTGACGCATTAAATCCAATAACGATTGTTATTTTATACAATACAATTACAATAATTACAAAAAAAGTAATACAATTACAATTACATTGCAGTTACGATGGAGGAAAATATTGTGAGGTAAGTACTACTTATTGTATAATTATGTTAAGGTATGATGGTAAGATGGTCTATCAATGTCAAATCGTCAAATTATTGTGAACGAACCTACACTGGTTGACAGGCCAGACCGATTGACTATTCGTCCCAGTGTGCAGTGGTTTTGAAATTTCGAATCTTACTCCCGACTTAGAAAAGATCGTACTAAATTGCCAATTCAGAGTATGTGTTTCGTATTTAATAATAATAATAAATAATAATAATAATTCTTTTATTTGGGACAACATAGGAACCATTTTTGTTAGTACCTTAAAAACTACAACTTATACACTAGGATTAGTAACAAAACTTAAAATTCCAAATTAGTGAGTCATGTACTTAGGAGGCATTTCATGCGGACAATGATTCCGCATGAGATGCCTCAGTACAGGAGCTCTCGGGTCCTCAGCTACGACTTTCAGGATGCTATTGCTGCTCCCCCGAATCCTCCTCACAAGCGAAGCCACCTTTTTCCTGATGATAGCATGGAAACCATCTGTACTCGCTTGGGCAAACATCCCCGAGGCACTACAGAAACGAGGGAGTTTCAACATCATCCTGAAAACATTGTTATATTGGACGCGCAAGGCATCTAGCGTCCCCCGTGAACAGCTGAACCACAGACTTCCCGTGTACAGGCCTTGACAGTACGCTTTAAACAAGGTTATTTTGACCTGATCAGTACAACGAAAAAATCTGCGCGCCAACATATTCCCGCGGACCGCCAATGCCCTGCGCTCCCTCTCCACGTCATCATCGTCTTTAAGGTCGTCGACAAGTATATGGCCCAAATATTTAAACTTGGTCACTTGTCTTATATTAGCGCCGTTCAAAGTAATTGAAGGAATAATGTCAGGGCACTTGCCGGCGGCCCTGAAGACCATGAACTCGGTTTTCGTTGTATTATAGACAAGGCCATGTGATGCGGCGTACTTTTCAATTCAATTCATTTATTTCAGATAAATTACGACAATCCATACACATTTAAAAAACAAAAATGATAAAAACAAAAGCAACAAAAAACACTACAATAATAACAAATCACACACCTTCAGCATCTCTCTGATTGACCTCGCAGTCGGTCCCAGCAACACCATGTCGTCCGCGTAGCTGATGTTGTTCACACAAACACCACCCACCCGGCAACCGACACGCATGCCACTGAGCTCGACTATGAGGTCATTTACATACAAGTTAAACAGCTTTGGAGAGGACAAGCCCCCCTGTCTCACTCCGCACTCCAACCTGTATGACTCAGAGAGGCAGTTTGACCACCTAACACAATTAGTCTGGTTCAAGTACCAAAATTGAAATATTTTCAATAGTTCCGCCGGTATACCCCTGTCCTCCATCTTTCTCCACAGCACTTCATACGAAACGAGGTCGAAGGCTTTGGAGAGATCCAAAAAACAGGCATATACCGGAGTCTTTCGTTCAGTGTAGTATTGGACAGTGTGCTTAAGAGCCAGAATCGCGCTTTCAGTAGAGAGTCCAGGTCTAAACCCGAACTGTGCGTCATGTATGTTTATGTACTTATCCAGACAAGACTCAAGCACACTATCCAACAGTTTTGCTACAATTGTCGCGAGAGAGATCGGGCGATAGTTCCCCTTGTTCGATACGTCTCCTGTCTTGTTTTTCACTATGGGCACCACTATTGTTTTCATTAGGTCATCCGGTAAATATGAATGAGTAATGCACATATTGAAAAACATGGATAGGACTCTCGGCATGTGTATGCCAGCATATTTTAAGTGCTCAATACTGAGCCCATCGTGGCCAGGAGATTTACCTCTACGCATACTGTCCATCACTTTTTTAAGTTGGTTTGATGTAAACTTAAGTAAAGGTTCCTCTCCCGCCACGTTGGGCCCCCCATCTGGCATTGTGGTCGAAGGACAAAGAGGAGAGCGCACTTTAAAGTGTTTCATGAACAAATTAGCTATATCCTTTGGTTCATTTCGGCCATCAACATTTGCAGGGAGACCAGGCTTAACACCAAGCTTATTAGTGGACTTCCAAAATTTTGTGAAATCTTTTTCGACCCTTTGTTTAGCTATTACGTCCATTTTAATTTGGTCCTGGTGTTTATGACACCATTTTAGCCGCCCTTTGAAAATTTTACGAGACTCGCACATCTGGTCGTAAGCGAGCCCAGTACTTGGTCTACCCAGAACCATCCAGTTTTGGTATTTTAGCCTCGCCTCCCGATGCGCTTCCCTCACATGATCATTCCAGCCGCACACACGTTTATAATGCCGTTTAAGGCTCACATTGTTTTTAGATTGCACAGCCGCATCACACAATACATCAACAAATGTCTTATACATTTTATCTAAGATTAACTTATGATCAGATAAAGTACAAGGCCCAAAACTACATGCTTCAAATTCTGTGGGGAAGTCAATGTCTCGCAAGCCTTTACTACACAAATTACGATATTTACCAATTTGAGCCTCATCTCTTTCTCCCCAGATTACAGCACTGCACGTCGCAATTTGAATATTGACGGTAGGACTAATAGAACCTAAATTACACTCGATAAACAACGGAAGATGATCAGAAGCAAAAATATCCTCAATTATACCGACGTTAATTGTAGATTGCCAGGCCGCTTGAGAGACAATACAATGATCCAACCAACTGCCCTTACGATGAAATGTGTCAAAATAGGTAAACATATTTGAATCAATCCCCAAAAATTCTACGTCTGCGCACACCCAAGATCTGTCGCTACAAAAGCTATTAAGCTCGGTAAAGAATAATTGGCCAGGTTGCGCATTAAAGTCTCCCAAAATAATAACAGATTGAGCATCACCACCTTCTTCAATCGAGCTGATTTCACTAAGAATATCTGTGAAGATAGGTAAGTTTTCTCTCGCTTTTACTGGCATGTAAACACAAAAAACTAGTATGGCGCGACCACCTATAGTAGCATTGATAGCTAATAGTCTGTCACTATTGCAATTTATAACAGAAACACTATCAAAAATGCCCTTTCGCCATAATATGGCCACACCGCCATAAGGTCTACCTACCAGTAATTTAGAACTCAATGTCAGAATAACGTTCTAAATTAAAACAAAGTTTCGAAATAAGGCTACACGTGCGAGCCTCGTTCAAAAGCTTAACTATTTAGAATGTTTTCGAATACTGTTAAGCGTCTCCCACACAGACGCGGCCTGCGGTGGCGGCCGTGACGCTTTAAGATGTCATGCTTGTTAGCAAAAACTTGTTTTTACGAAACACGGAAGCGCATGAGACATGTAGAAATAGCAATGAACTAGCATAGACTGTGGTCTTCATGGAATGTGTGCGCGGGAGTGTATAACAAAAGAAGGGGGCGGGCTTCGTTTTCGAAATTATTTGTCAAGTGAAAACCTCTTTAGTCGCGTTAAGTGACTTTTGGTAGGGGTCAAACTTATGAGTTCGCGTCACCGATGACCTCGACTTGCTCGTTACGTATTGCGCCAGACTAGCGGCGACGCGTAGTATAGCTAGATAATTGATTTAAAAATGTTGCTAAAATAAAAAAAATAAAAAACCGGTCAAGTGCGAGTCGACAAATTCACTTTCTCAAATAATACAAAATAAAATTTTAAAAATATTATTAAATTATTTTTATATGATTTAATTACAAATGTATAGCTTTCAGATTTTTCCCTGTACTTGTTTCCTCCAAGTTCCTCTTGATATATTCCAAATGATTATATCAATTATACGAAACTCGAGTCTTATCGATTTGCTCATATAGGCACGTAGGTACGAGACAGATCAAGCTATTTATGTTCATGCCACTTTATTCTGAACTCACATTGCTCGAAAATACAGTAAAATTCGAAATCAGCTTATATTGGTAACTGGCAAATGACGAATTGACGCCGGGAGTTGACGAACTCAATCAACTGTGTGATATTACTGAAGGATATTGAAATGATTTCATACCGACGGCTAAAATATAATCAAACGTGGAAATCGGTTCAATACCTAGTTTACTTACTTTTTGCAATTCCCGTGACCCAAGGGCTGGGTTTTACCTTGGCCAGAGGCTAAGTATTGTCATACAACGTGGCAACGCCGCCAGTCTCTTGGTCACGTTACCAGCTGACAGCGTTGAGGAGGAGTTTCTTGACGCCCTTTTGTTATTTGTTGTTATTTCAGTTTTAATTATCTAGTTTTAATTGTTTTACGAATAGTTATTCATTTAGTTTTTAATAATAAAGTATTAATTTTAGTGTATAGGATATTTGGGTTTAAATACTTAGTTAAATGAAATAGGTTTTTTTTATACTGAAGAAGCTTGCGTTTGGCCGCAACTGCATTTGAAGTGATGAAGCGGCCCAGGGTGTAAGTAAGTAAGTAAGTAAATTTTATTTGTTGAAACATGGTGTACATGAAACATTGCATGCAAGACAATAATGGGATACAGAAAAGTTCTTACATGTTCAGCCGCATATCGTGGCGTACAAATTGGTAAGAAGAGATGGTGCATTAACCGTGATATTATCCATAAAAGTTACATTTCATCATTATTCATTAAAGATTAGGTACATTTACAATTCAATAAGCATATATTTTTGGGTGGAGCACGCTAACTTAGAGAAACCGATTTGCTCGAGGTATGTGTATTTGTGGCTACATTAGTGTATGTATATTTGTTTGTTTGTATGTTTGTCCACATTTATGTTGAAAAGTGTAAGTGAGATTGCATTTTTTTTTAAGTTTAGTTAGGTATAGTCCAAATTAATGATCAATGCAAGTTACATCAAAATCGGTTCAGTAGTTTGGTTTTAATCAAAATAGCTGGAAAAATATGCCATCCAAGAAAATGAAATCGTATTTACGACTAACTTCTAGTTACAATGTAAAATTGACTTATGAGAATTTGTGTGGTATACTAAAACGGGTCAAATTAAAAACATTTTGCAAAAAAACCCACTTCCAAAAAAATACTAAAATAACTTTACTTTCGGAAGTCGGTGACATTGTTTGTTTGTTTCTTTTTCGTATGTATGGATGTGCTAGTATCTAGTTTAAATTTAAAATTGATACTTGACTAGGTTGTGCGAGATCCCACCACTTAAAAGGGTAAAGTAAATTTAAACAAATAAAATAACCGGCTTCCAAAAAAAAAACACTCAAAAGTGGAAACAAACTTTGCTTTCGGAAGTCCGTGGCAAAAAAGTCAATAAAACCAACAAAAGTTACCGACTCCCGAAAATAAAGTTATTTTCAACTATTTAGTGTTTTTTGGAAGTCGGTTATTTATTTGAAAATAGGTTTTTTCTTTCTAATATTTTTATTATTTTATCCCAAACTTATGTGACAGTTTACACTATTATGATTTTTATAAAATACAAGATCAGGACTTGTATTTACTACAGGATTGTCCACCAATTTATCCAAATACCAAATAAAAATACCAAAAAACATATCTTTTAAATTAAAATAAAGTATTATTCATTATAAAAATTAAAGTATTTTCCTTGTGAAGTAGCCACTGATTTCCCCGGAGCTTAAACCCTTT
This sequence comes from Cerastis rubricosa, assembly GCA_949152445.1. Classification (NCBI taxonomy): domain Eukaryota; kingdom Metazoa; phylum Arthropoda; class Insecta; order Lepidoptera; family Noctuidae; genus Cerastis; species Cerastis rubricosa. The sequence continues at coordinate 4,691,294 of OX424542.1, read as the reverse complement.
CAATACAAAGGCGACAATGAAGTTTTATCTCGCCTTTGCGAATGCAGAGAGAGAGATGCTGGAATGAAACAATATTTTATCTATATTCTGTGCTGATTAACAATAGTGAATATTTTTATTTTGGTACATGAATAATAAAACGATCTCTGTTGTGGAAATTTATTATTATTGTATCTTACATGGTAAGGTCCAAAAGTTTCCTACTTTAATAAATTATAAAATTAAGGATTAAACAAAACTGGATTGAATTATAGGGAGACTATATTGAACAGATTTTTTTTTTTGCGGTTGACTAGAGAAAACTTCAGTAATTTAGACATGATAGTTTTGTATTTCTGATTAATCTAAAGTGTGTAGGCCGGACACTTTTGAACCAACGTGGGCGTACCACGTAGGTTCATATTCATATTCATTTAATTGCGTTCCACAATGTTATACAGGTTACAACAATATTAAAACAACAATGTTAAAAGGCTTAAAGCTAAGAACAGTGTTATGGACCCTTTTAGGGCACAGCAATATAAGTATTTATTAATGTTCAAAAGTAGTAGTTTAGTAGTTTGTAAGGTTGGTAGGTTCGAACCCAGAAATTGTAAATTTTTCATCACCACATGTGATTAGGAGGTTAGGACCACTTAATGGAGCCGTGTGCATCTGTATCTGAACGCGCCAGTAAGCAAGAATTATTTAATAAAACTGTCATCATGGTTATTGATCGGATCCAGTCACTTCTGTGTGCCGCCGCCGCGCCGGTTTGTAAATTAGTATCGTAATTTCTTTCCCAAGAAAATTAAGTATTGAGGTCACATTCTAAACTTTCTTTAATACTTACTAGGTTATACAATTTGAATAAAATTAGGGATAGCAGTCTGCTATTATTTGTATTCACTAACTAAATTAAAGTCTTGCTGGTACTAGGATTTCATTACACTGTAGATCTTACCCGTATTTTCAGAATACATAATTACAAAAGCTATCATTGACTCCGCGTAATTTGCTATAACGCTAGTAGGTTTGCTTACAAAACGGTGCCACCTTGTTTCGCAGACACAAATTTCACAGATTTTTTTTTCCCAGAAAATGTTTCACATAGTCCATGTATTTTTATTTCGAATATTTTTGTTTCAACTACTATTTACTTGAATTAAACATATTTTACAGAAACACAATACAATGAATGTTATACATTTTTTTTTTATTTAACTAACTTATCAAAGTAGTATCAAACAGTAGAATTATTTTTTAACAAATATTTTTTGTTCGATACATGTTTCCATGGTATTTTATTACAACGAAATTTTTAACCTTACATTAAATTCAATTTTCAATTCAAAACATTTATTTCAGACTTTTAGGTCCATAGAGTGTTAGTAGTACATCAAGATGACTTAAAGCTATGTTAGTAATTCACAAATACACAAATCACAAATACAACAATGATATAAAAAGAGACAAGACGCCCCGTCAGCCTACAATATGTGCAGCCCAATCCAATGCCTCCAAATAGGACTATGGATGTAGTCTACAATTACACTCAGGTAACTGTTGGGACTGCGCCTCACCCCTTGCATCAGCGATGCTGCTCTCTTACGTAAAATGGCATGGAAACCGTCCACTTGAGCTTCCGCAAACATCGCCGACGCACTGCAGTAGCGAGGCAATCCCATCAGCAACCTGAAAGCATTGTTATATTGGACCCGCAGGGTACTGACGGTTCATTGCGTGTAGTCCACAAACTTCACGTATAAAGGCAGTATGCCCTAAATAATGTCTTCTTTACTGCATAAGAACACCGGGAAAATCTGCGTGCCAGCATATTACAACGAATCGAATTAAAACGTTGTCTTTTAAGTCAATATCTGCAAAAGTCTACAAAAGTTAGTGACAGAAACGAATGGCTGCAAAACCGACTTCACGTAGTCTTGTCTGCCCTAGCCCTAGAGAGTAATTTAAGCCCGCGTAGGCGTGGACGGCGAGACGGCCCGCGAGCTGAGGAGCAGGTGGTTCCTAACGCTCGCCGCCATGGCTGAGGCTGGCCGGCGTTCGTGGTTCGGCCAGCAAGCCGAAGCTGCGGTGGTGAACGTTAATACAATCTGCGACGATAAGCTCGCGTGGGGCCGCCGGAGCCCAGCAGCGCCGGAGTTGTGACAGAAACCATGCCTGTTGCATGCTTGCTTGCATGCTGCATGGTTGCTTGCACGCTGCAAGTTGCATGCTTGCTTGCATGATGCATGTAACAGGCATGGACACTATTAGTGAGAATAACAAGATTGTTTTCCTGTTTCTCAAGAATTTACCCGCATTATTTTTGTTATCGCGGTGTCGTAATTTTATAGGAGGGTATACATTTTTCAAAAGTATGAATATTAGATACGGTCACTCGATAAAGTGTTATTCATGGTAATAAGTTTTATGTGAAACAAACAGTATGTGGATAAAGAATATTTGATTTGTTATTCTATGATATGAATATTCTAACATTAAACTTTATTTGAAACAAAATCAAGGATTTAAATTTCTTCAAAGTAAGTATTCTGTGTATTGATTAATCTAAGAAATGATAATATGAGAAACAATTAGCTATAAAACTATTAGTTATTTATTGAAATGTCCGCGGTAGCCATGGCTATGAAACAACGCACAACCTTACAAAACGGATACAAAATTGATTTAAATAAGACATAAAAGTTTAACATTACTTGTGTCAATTAACAAATTTAAATACTTGTAGCTAATAGCACTTCATAATGCTGGTATCCGGTTTTAAGTACAGAAGCAATCTTTGACTTATTCTGCGTAATTTGCCATTACGCTGATTTACAAAGATAACCTAATTCGATAAAATTAAGGACATGAGTCCACCAGGACATGAGGAGCTCGTGGCTAAATAATAACAGCCGCCCAGGTCGATCTTTAAGGTTAAGCCGTGCTTGCCGAGGTTGGTCTGTGGATGGGTGACCATAATTACATATCGAGTTTCCTCCGTGCCTCGGAAAGCACGTTAAGCCGTTGGTCCCGGCTGTCATTTGTAGATCTTTGACAGTCGTTACGAGTAGTCAGAAGCTAAAAGTCTGACATCCAGTCTTACCAAGGGGTATCGTATTACCCAGTTACTGGGTTGTGGAGGTCAGATAGGCAGTCGCTTCATGTAAAATACTGGTACTCAGCTGCATCCGGTTAGACTGGAAGCCGACCCCAAGATAGTTTGGGAAAAGGCTAGGCAGATGATGATGACATGAGTCCACCATAATTTATATTACAAAACAAAATTATATTCTTGAAGGTACTAGGACTTCATTATTCTCAGAAAACGGGTAACCGTATTCTAAGAATACACACTATACGTGCAGAAGCTATCGTTGACCTGGTCTCTGTAATTTGCCATTACGCTAATATGCCTCGCTCGGGTAAGCACGGAGGACATTTTATCTCGCTCGTTGAGATGTAAGGTTGCTGCGATTAATGGTTATCGTCCTTTCTAAGAAACTCGTTGCTTAGCATTTTCCTAAGTGCATTAAGTGCGTGGGTATTTTTCCTTAATAGAAAAATGTTATCTTGCCTAAAGATGTTGATTGTTTTAAACAGACAGTTAAAACACACACACACACACAGTTTTAAACAGACGGATTTAGGTTTACTTTTTTTTTTTTTTAATTCCATAATGTCCACCCTAAGGTTGTCTGGAAGATATCGCTATCAGCGATAAGACCGCGGTTGTAACCATAAAATTGTTAGTTTTGTAAGCCCGTTATATTTAATTTTTTGTATACAATAAAGTTTTATTCTATTCTAAACAAGAAGTTTATTTATATCCTGAGATCTAAACTTCGCTTAACATGTACTTTGACTTACACTTTTTCCTATGACTATTGCACAACTGCCCAACTATTACAGTTATGTAACCATTATAGATCCGAGCCTAAGTTATTTTACAATATAAAAAAATAAATAAGGCTTTTCGAGCAGAATTGTTGGGTTACATTAATTTTATGAGGTCTATTCATAAACGTTGCCTAAATTAAAAACACGTGTTTACATAAAAAAGATAAGCTGACGTTAATTATTATTCACTTCAAGCAGCGTTTATCAATAAACCCCTACGTCATAAACAAACATCATTCACAAATAAAAACAAATCGCGATCGTTTATCCTTTCACAAAGCAGAATGGGATTAGCAAAATTTTCTTTTTTATTTTAAACTTATAAAACAACGAACGTAGTATTTTTTCTCGTGTTCTGTGTTTATTTATGAGGATTATGCTTAGCAGGGGGACAATAAACCGTCGAGTTTAATCCTACATACTTTCATTTTTCAAGAGTTTGAGAAACTATGGTAGGCTATCGAAAGAAATGGCATAACAAAAAACAAAACGCAATGCTACAGTCCCAGTCACAAGGCATAATAACTTGTGAAAGTACTGTAGTTGCCCATTCCAAAGCGTCTCTATGATGAAGAATGGGCAAGAAACTCCATGGACACTCTTTTAATTCAAAATAACTAGTACATTACTGCCGCGGTCTATAATGACTACTTTGCTTGTCGCGCTGATTATGGCCGATAGCGCAGCGTAGCGCAGCTCCAGGCCGACACAACGCGTCAGCGTGCAGCACTTGCTGGACGAGCTGAGATAAAGGTCGAGGCCTTTACAGCGAGGACAGCAAGGGCTGCAATGATGGCCAAGCTGAAGGCCTAGAGCGTAGCTAGGCTAGCTCGAGGTAATCATAGCGTGACCAGCGAAGCAGTCATTGTGGGCCAAGGTTTGTATAGTGCTTTACTCAAAAATGCAAGTACCTAATCTAAATAAAACCAGCAGGTAATTTAATTAAAAAATATATTAATTAAAATTTTCGCTGAACCGCGGTTTGTTACTTCTTTGTTTTTTTTTTAGCAATGGTAGTTAGAACTATACAGCCTAATATGGAATAAAATCTTTTTGTACCTATCTTTATAGATACAAACAGCTGTGTTGTAAGTATAATCTTTATGGATTTGATTTTTTAAAACATTGAAACGATAGCGGCCAGCAAAACTTTGCCGGCCGCTCCTTGAAACAGAACGGCAACGTCGACTTTGCTCAAACAAGGTTGTCAAAATAATTACATGCATTTTTGAGTAAAAAATATTATTATTTAAAAGAGTGTTAATATCAAGAAATAAAAGCTTGTCATTCTATAGTGACAAGCTTTTATTTCTTGATATTAACACTAGGTCACTATTGACCTACTAAAAATGCATATCGTTATTTAACATGGTACAAAAACTCAGGTTAATTTGATTAATTTACCTAGCCCTCTACCTATACTATCAGAAAACATAATTACTGAATGAAAACAATCACGACTATTAGGTGATACAAAATTACCAATCTCAGGCTGTAATACTAGTGAATCATGAAGTGAAATGTCAGGATCTTGGTTGATGATACAGCCCTGAGCACTCACAGCTTGGGACGGGTCCTCCGTTCCCTCAGACTGGAGGGCGTCGAGACTGGGTTCACTCTGACAGGCACGATGAGTGTTGCTGAGAGTCAGCAAGTCTACTTTGTCAACCAACTCGTTGGTGGCAAGAATATGCTCCTTAATTTTGTTTTTAGAGCTTTCATACTTATTGTATAAAGACTTGAATAACTTATTTAAGGCCTTTATTTCAGACTGTAAGCGCTGAGTGTCTATTTCATAAATATTAATACTATATTTTAATTTAATTTGATAGTTATTTAATCTATTCACAAAAGATACACGTTCTTTCCTTAATTGAATATTTTTTGAATAGTGTTTTTCTACATCACACTATTCAAAAAAGTGACCTTGACCCTATATCTCAGAGATGGTTTAAAGCAAAAATTGCATAAGAGAAATATTAAAAAGAGCAAATAAATAATATATGGACGACTGTTAATGAGATGCTTTAATACTAAACCGAGCGGCGTTAAATTATGTTTGCGAAAAATTAACTAAACTAGCGATAAATTATGAATGATTAAAATTCCAAAAATGAGCTAAGTGCAGTGAAAAACAGTTTATCTAAGCTAGCAACTAAAATTCCAAGTGGCCGAATCAAAAACGTTTAACTGCTGATGATAAACTGCTATGCAGATCGTTCGGAATAAATTGTGCCTCAAATTCGTATTTTTAATTCGCCGGTTGCAATATTTGTGTTTGCTCTCAGTCTTTCGTTCATTTAGTATTTCAGTACGCCATAATCACTATTTTTGACGCCCTGATTTTGAATTTATAGTCAATCGTTTAAATAATACCCATTACATAATAGCCAAATTTGACATGGATTAATCCCGTCTCACGTTACACTTCTTTGGGCATTATCCAGTTGGCTATTGCAAGTACATTACGATGTTGTTTGCTCGGTTCCGTCAATCATCATCATTTTCATGCCCTTAAAAACATTTATTTGTGGTCGGTACAGCAAATCTTCTTCTTACATACCAGTTTTCTGTTACTCGTCATCAGGTACTTTCTTTCCTGCCATATCATCTTTAACACAGTCCATTCATAGTTGTTTTGGTATTTCTCTACTCTTATAGCCATCCACATTTATACTCAAAACATTATCCACGACATTTTGATATATATATAATAATGATTTTGTTCCGTACACCAAAACTATGTCTTAGTGCAAACCTAGTATCTCTATTATATATTAAATTTGTCGCGATACACGCCCTGACACCGTCTGATTAAATATTTTTAATCTGATTGCCAGAAAGTTGCGGTACTTGTGTCAAGTACTAGGTTTGGGTTTAAGAGTATACGATGTTATATTTGTTGAGAGGGGTTAATGAACCCTGGAATTGTAAAGTTACCTAATTTTTCTCCTCTCCTATTTCTAACCAGGTACCTACAAGTTTTATTCAGATCAATATTTTAATGAGTTGCAAGCTAGCCTAGGATCCTTGATTGTAAATTCCTCGTCCAAGATCTCTAGATTCCCAATAACAGAGTATTCCACCTTAATACTCTCGTCGCAATACCAGTTCTTGAATAAAATAAAAAAATACTTTCATTAAATTAAATTGCATTCACATCCCGATCCCGCAGCTTCAAATACCATACCACAAACAATACAATGCGATTAAATTGTGTTCAATGAAATACTTTGAGCACAATTATCTTAATAAACAGATACTGAAATTTAGTTTACATTTTATAGTACTTTCATTGAATCTTTTAGAGTTTTCAGTTGACACTACATTATGGGACAGCAGGCCTGTTTCCACAAAGGGTTAGGCAGAGTCACAATTTCGCCAGAGTCCCAATGTGTCCCAAATCCAGACTCCGTGGCTGCTACTCTGACATTCCTGATGAAAAAGCCAATTTTGCAATTGCAATAACGATTGCAATTGCAAAATTGAACCTGGGACCTCATGCTCAGCGGTCACGATTGCGACCACTTAACCAACGAGGTAGTTATGTTAGTTATTTAAGTCCCATGTAATAAGGGGTGAGCCTTTTGCCATTAACCAGTTACAAACCTAGACTCCGTGGGTTCTTCTGAGAAATTCTTTAAGGAGAAGCTCAACAACACTTTACCCGACCTGTGAATCAATAGCTTCATTCAAAAGACGTCCACTGCTGGACATAGGCCTCCCCAACGCCACATTGACATAAGGGGGTTTTGCCATAATCGCCACGCTTGGCAGGTGGGTTGGCGATCGCAGTACGGTTGTTACAAAAGCACAGAGAACGCTGCGGCCCATTCTCCGGCAAGTCCCTTAGTCGCCTCTTACGACACCCACGGGAAGATATGGGATGGTGCTATTCTTTACGTCCGACACCATACAGCAATCAAATCAATAGTTTGCGATGATTGAAACTACTCGTCTAAGGCAAGCAACGAGGTAGGCAGGAACCATAGCACATACTGTTATTAAAATTCAACTAACACTTTAATCCCTAAAGTTTACTGCTGACACTAATGAATGTGGTAAGCGTTAAATAATTTGGATTTTAATATCAAACTGATACTTATTGGACAGAAAAGTCCTTAGCAACCAACGACGGGGAAGATAAAATTCTTTGGGATATTGATCTTGTTAGCAAATTGAGAATATTAAATGAAGGCGTCGTATGCCTGTCTATTACTTAAAGTAATGAGAATAGCCATTAGAGATATTGAAGATAAAATCTCTACGGTTATCAAATACAGTGACACTATTGCCACGGTACAAACATGGAAAATAATACTATTTATTTTAAGGGATACCACTGCAGCCAAAATGGTTTCAATGGCTAAAATACATACAGGTATTTGAGTACCCTTTTAAAGTTATACTATTTGAGGTCATGACACTTATTATCCAAGATCAAAGGTTTTTGGTCCCAATATGCGTATATATCGCATTCCTAGCCCAAAGCTGTTGTTTAATTATAATTCTAAAGGGATGAATAAAACAGTAAATTACAAAACAACCACCCCTCGTTTATTCTCCACAAATGTAACAGTAAACATGTATACTAAGTACTAAAACATTGAATCATTTAGTTTAACAAATAACACTACCAAGCAGTACACGAAAAACTTCGCTAAATTATATTCTTACAATAATTTACCTTATTTACAAAATCTCTCTACTTAAGACTAAAAGTTAAAGTTTGTACAATTTATTTTTTTATTTATAATAATATAATATTTCTAAACATTCTCGATTTGTGTTTCCTGATAAACTCATAATTTCAAACATCGACATTTTTGAAAATTTTAATTATTCTAGAATAGAAGCTATACATAAAAAATCTGCAGCTTACATTTTTATTCCTAAATTACAAAGATCTTAGAAATAGCTAATATACGCAAAGACATGGCCCTATTCTAGTTCGAATAAGACATTAATGATGACAAAAACAATTAAGATGGTGTTGCTACCATAATTAAAGCTATCAAAGTTAACACAGCTAGCTAACACGTGAAAGATATAAGGATAAAGGAAATGTAAGCAACGGAATCAACAATACCAAAGCTAAAAATTGTGATGTTTGAAACCGGGCTCAACAGTTTATAAGAAAACACCAATCAGAGATGACTTTCTTAATAAATACATCTGACAGTTTTACTGCCCTTGAGATATAAAATAATCATAGGCCATTTGGATACTCGCTTCATGTTACTAACTTATTTTAAGCGTACACACATTCTCTGATGTACAATATATTTACAGTAACTTAGACTCTAATACAATAGCATTAAGTAACACTGATCACAGTAAGCAAAGCAAGTTAAAAATCTATACAATTTAATATGTTAAAAATGTAAATAACTCAAACGTCACTTTCAACATAATTATACATATTATTTTACATTATCCGAATTCTTCGTTTCAATGTCGTTGTAACGAATTTGGGTCTGTAACAAGGAAAAGAAAACATATTAGTGTCAATTATTTTAATGTAACGATATTTTTCTTGGCTTGTTCCCTTTAAAATAGGTGCACAAAATTTAACACAGCTTTCAGTACGTCTAACCAAAGATTGCCAACAAAAAAAAAACACTGATTAAAGTATAAGTGTATGTGTATTTTGACCTAAAATATATATAATTTAATAAAATACCAACATTTTTGTTAGCAAATTTTTGTTCTTATTGGGGTAGCAACCTACAAAAAGCAATTTACAACTAAAAGAACTACAGCGCCATCTATGACACGACGGAAGAACTAATATCAATTTCCTACAAGTGGCAAGCAAAGTTCACATCGACTTAAGAATATAGAGGAAAACCCGACAACAACTGTCGGGCAGTTGCCCACCAGACGTAACATCGTCTGGTCGGAGGATGCTCCCTTTTCTATAAAAGTATTTTTTTTTTGGGTGTTTTTAGTATGTGTGTACCACGCAAGCGATTTAAGTATCGAGGAACTCTACACCCTGTTCCTCATACCATTAAATTATTATCTATTGCGTCTTTATTATTTTGTATTTACGATTATCCTTTTCTGGTGGTATGAGTAGTTTCTGTAAGTTTGTCCATCTATTTTAATAAGGCCTTATACTTTTAGCCTTCTAATTATTTCCATAATTTTCTACACGTGTCGCTATTCATCGTAGAAAATTATAATTACGTCCAAGGCTTCGTAGCCAACGAAATGGATACTGGGAAGTTTGATCAGGCTTTGCAAATGGCAAGGCTCCAAGAGATGAAAGGATGACTGTGTTTGACATGCCAAGACTCGATCGTGTCATAAACAGCGCTTGGTTGTTGCAAGGATTCTTGGAGACGGATGTCGTTCATACTGATATTATAAATGCAAAAAGAAGTTTATTTGTCTAGATATAGAACATAAATAACCTGTTCCACCAGTTCATTTTTTATTTAAAAAAACGCTCCCTCACGCTAGGAATTTCTCCTGTATCGTGGGCACGTTTACAAACATTTAAACTCACATACAAAAACATCAACAGTCTGTATGGTGTCGGACGTAAAGAATAGCACCATCCCATATCTTCCCGTGGGTGTCGTAAGAGGCGACTAAGGGGCTTGCCAGAGAATGGGCAGCAGCGTTCTTTGTGCTTTTGTAACAAATGTACTGCGATCGCCAACCCGCCTGCCAAGCGTGGCGATTATGGCAAAACCCCCTTTCTTGGGGGAGGCCTATGTCCAGCAGTGGACGTGTTTTGGCTGAAATGATGATGATGATGACAAAAACATCCAGACCCGGAACAGCTACCTATAGGCTATACAAATCGACGGTCCCTACGTATTAAAGACATGTCGAAAATGGCATTTTTTTATTGTATCATTGGCTTTAGATTGTCTATGCGCATAATTATAATGACATACGATATTTTTTTTAATTCTATTTATTTACCTTGTTTTACAAATCGTAAGAACAAGTATTATAAATACAACGAATAAGTGTCGTAGATGCGGACATCTATACATATATTATCTTTTAGTACGGTGTTTTAAAATGCGTGCCACGCGGTGCGAACTCGGTCTTGTCAGACTTATCGCCATTTACGGGAGTTCCCCAAACGAGACAAGTCGCTGCTTGTTTGTGTGTTATTTAGTTGTAAGTACTCATATTACCTCCAACAATACTATAAAACATGAATAACAGCAGATCAAAGTTATTGGTGGATATTGCGAACTCCAGAAATAACGTTTTATGCGACATTGTTTTTTGTATCCTGCGTATAAAAGGTATGATAAAAATTAAATATGTGTGAATAAAACTCTTAAAACTGTTAAAATATTGTAGAAAGAAAATATTTATTATTGGTCATAGAGTTATTTCTAGGGCATGTTGAACACAAATTACGCTCTCCTGTAAATCTCGGTTTTTGACTTGAACGTACGTAAGAACCGTCGAAATATTTGTTCCTTAATAGGATCGAACCTGCGACGCGCAGCGTAGCAGCCAAACGCTCAGGCACCGCGCCAACCATGCTGTCAGTTAGAACATTTTACCTTGTCACTTATTAATATGCAGGCTACTTTTTATCCCCTTAGTAAGTTCTCAAGGGATATTTTCATACAAAGCAAGAAGACAGTTTCAAAACTGACACAAATAAGAACAAGAACATTGTAAACAGTCAGAATACAAATGAGGAAAGAAAGCCTCACGAAATTCGGATTAAAGTTGATCAAAAAGTTAGAAATCAATTTGAACTTGTGCTAACTGAATCCCGTCAAACAATGACATGATTTGATTCGGCTCAGTTCATATGCAAATACGAGGCGCGCTTCTCATAAATTATTATAATAGATCGTTAGTTTAATTAAAGCCTGCTCTTGTCTTCCTTCTGCCGTGGCAGATAGAAATTTAATTAAAGGCATAAGCTGGCGTTTTAATTTTAAAATAAATATGAAGAGGGTTTTTAGCACGTTGTAGAGGAACCTTTAGAAGAAATGAATCTGACTAACCTTTTCCCAACGATGTTTGGGTCGATTTCTAGTATAATTAGAAGTAATTGAATACTAGTATTGTGTATGGTATTCACCTATGCTCCGTATGGTGTCGGACGTAAAGAATAGCACCATCCCATATCTTCCCGTGGGTGTCGTAAGAGGCGACTTAGGGACTTGCCAGAGAATGGGCAGCAGCGTTCTGTGTGCTTTTTGTAACAACCGTACTGCGATCGCCAACCCGCCTGCCAAGCGTGGCGATTATGGCAAAACCCCCCAAAATGTCAATGTGACTTGGGGGAGGCCTATGTCCAGTAGTGGACGTCTTTTGGGCTGAAATGATGAAAATGATGATTGTGTATGGAGCAACTACGACACGTTTGGTGCAGTGGCTAAGCGATTGACTACGACGCTGCGTATCGCGGGTTCTATTTGTTCTATAATACCCGCACGGAACAAATATTTGTGAGGCCTACAGATAGTTGTTTCGGGTCTGGCTGTTTGTGTATGTGAGTTTAAATGTTTGTAAACCCATCCACGATACAGGAGAAATTCCTAGTGTGAGGAAATGTTAAAAAAATCTGCCTATCTGTCCTCGACAACCAAGTAACTTATGCCTTTGATGAGACCGGTTGTCAGTTCTTTCGCGTTTTCACGATAAATCCAATACATTGATAGCTGTCGGCTTCGAAAAAGAGAAAACTAAAACCACAACTGATATGATATATAATGCGTAAATCTTAGTCAGGGACAATATCAAAGGTAAAGTAAAATACCTTTGTAGCAGTTTGTCAAACAAAGCCAACAATCGAACATGTTTGAAAACATTCAACTGACTTTGAGCTGTTGGAAGCCAACGTAAACTTATTGATCCACAAGACGTCATGAAGAAGGAAAGACATGACAACAAGAAAACATGTTGTTTCAATGTTGGAAACGAAAGCGTTAATAAATAAACAGAGGTTGAGAAATAAAGGATATAAACGCTCTAAAGTAAATCGTTACAAAACCTCTGGAGACTAAAACAAAATACATGGAATGAAACAAGATGAACTCCTTGAAAATTAATTCCTTTTGAAAGACATAATAGGGACCGTCCATTAATCACGTAAGGCTTGAAAGGGGGTGAGGGGGTTTGGCAAAAATCACGAAATGTTGGGAGGTGTACTAAGAGATCACATGAATTTATTTTTTTGCAAAACGCGCGATTTCTAAACCGAAAAGGGGCGGGTAGTGTAAACCTGGACTCGCCGTTTCCAGGCAACGAACGAAGTACCTGTATTTAAAGATAATATTCTAATAATTTTAAGATACTTTGTAGGTACTAAAAAATACACGTGATTTTGGATGGGGGCGGGGAGGTTAGTATTAAACCTCACCACGCCCCACCGCAACGTATCACCAAGGGGGAGGCCCTTGGTGATACGTTGCGGTTACGGTTGCGGGGTTAAAATTACTAAAAAACATCACGTGATTAAAGGACGGCCCCATATGAAAACTTAATAAATGCCTAAATAACAAGACGCTTTGCTTTGCTTTGCGTGGTGGTCCAACATTAATTTTATTACGTTTGCTTCTGTACTTTATTAAGATTAGTGTCGAGAATCCAACAGCTCGTTTTTATTTCAGCGTTAACTTTATTGATCACACACTCATTTTCCAAAAAGCCGCTCGACTTATAGATTTATGCCGAGCAGATTCGAACATAATTGTGCATAAAGTGATAGTAGAAGCCGAACGGAGTCGAATGAAAGCCGGATAGGTGTAGTAATTGCTTCGGCTCGGTTTATTATACTACAAAAATTGCCAAATTAAATATGCGATTCCTACACGAGTTTGCCTTCAGAAAAAACAGCCACGAGTTGACCAATATAGACGTCAATTTAAATATAATAGATATCATTTAAATACCAAAATAAATGGCCATGGAAACCGAGTGCCCACGTTTTTCGGGACATCGCCAAGCGGATCTTCGACTCTTCCCGTGAGTCCTGTGACCAGAGGGCTGGCCTAGTTTTTGGTAAAAAAAACAGCATTGCCATCTAACGTGCAGCCAGCCTTCTAGACACTATTCCTTTTGACAGCGATGTGGACGAATTTTTTAACGCCCTTTGGTGGTTTCTCCTTTTCTATATATTTTGTATATTTTTTCATTATTATTTTAAGTTGGTTTACAGATTAATTTTCTGTTTTAATATTCATAAAAATAATAATTTTCTCTGTCATATGTAAATAATAGTTGAAATTATTCATATCGACGATAATTTATACAGGATCGTATGCTAATCAAACTCTCGATTAATTCTCATGTAAATTGGTATCATGTTAGACTCAGTGTTGTTTATAGTTGACAAATTGAATTATATAGCTATATAGCCTCTAATTTTTGGTGATAATTTGATGGCAGATGTAATTGGAGGTTTGGTTCAAAGATGGACTAAATTGGCACGTATTTGATGCCAATAAGTGAGGTTAGATGGAAAATTTATACAATTTTTGGCGGTTGTTAAGGTGGCTGTACAATCTCGCCGAGACACTACGAGAAAGGGCGAGTGCGACAGTACAGTCGTTTAGTCTTGGTGTTCCTCGCTTGTTCTCTGTCCTTTACGTTGGTATACTGTGAGAGTCTCGGGGGAGACATATAGAGAGCTCTCGATCGAAAGTGTACAAAGTTTTGTAAAACATTTTAAAAGAGTCACTATGTTTTTTGCTCAATCTTCTCCCATAAGATTTTTTTGCGAATTGTCATTGTTTATAGCTTCAATATAGCTTGACTGGTTTGACTTTGACTATGACTTTATTAACTAGTTAAGCCCGTAGGCTTACAAAAAAAAAACCTGAAAAATCTACAAGTGACAGCCAGGACCAGGACCATCGTCCTGGCTGTCACTTGTAGATTTTTGACAGACTCTACGAGTAGCTGGAAGCCCGAAAGTACGTCAACCAGTCTTACCGAGGGGTATCTTTTTACCCAGTTACTGGGTTTGGGAGATCAGATAAGAGGCAGTCGTTCAATGCAAAATACTAGTAGGAGCTGCAGCCGAGTAGACCAGTTATAGCCGACCCTAACATGGTTGGGAAAAACCGGTCAAGTGCGAGTCTTACTCGCACACAGGGTTCCATAGCCCCAAACAATATTTTGAACTGTCATTCATTAGTTAGTAAACTTCCACCCAACTGCAAAACTAAATTGGTTTTTCATAGCATATTAATGAAAAACTAGAAACCTCAATATCATTTTTAAAGACCTATCCAAAGATACCAAACACGTATGGGTTTGATGAAAAAAAAAAAAGACGGGTTGCACTCCGGGAGTGCCGGCAGAAGTGAAAACTTGATTATTAACGTTGAGCATGTTTGATATTTTGGAATGGTTAGGGAATAATTTTGCACCAATTGCTTTATCAGTATAAAAGTACTACACTGCGGTTCGGGGGACGAAGACAATATAGCGGTTGTGATTGGCCGATGCAACAATGTCAGGACGAATGTTCCACACATAGTGATGCACAAGTCAGTTTTGCTACAATACCTAATATCGATAAAATTGAACATTACGATGTCTATTAATTCTACTTTTTTTTAAACTATACTGATATGGCGTTAACTGGGTGCAAATAAAACACTTACGTAACACTGTAAATTTCACTTTATTCAAATCAATGCTAAAATAAAATCATGGTTAACCTCTCCGTCCTGCATTTCTTAACGCGTAACTTCCCTAACGGCCGCGCGCATTACGTCATCGCTGACGTCGTTCGGCCGGCCGACATAAAAACTCTTATCGCCAGAGTTCTAATAAAGCTTATCTTAAACGGTAAACAGTGTCGTGTTCTTAGATAACAAGACCGTGTATTATAATATATACAACTTTTCTATGACTACTTGATAATTATAAACATCCCATAGAAATGCGATTGCTTGCTGCAAATAGACTGTCACCGTATTTTATTTTTGTTTAGTAAAACTACGCAATAAATTTATACGAAACTTTATAACTAACATCACAAATATACAAGTAATCTAATGACAGTGTTTTTTAGGAGTCCTACATACATTATTCACATAAGATTCCAACTCAAACTTCCTATAAGATCGGCCGTTTTCCAACTGCGGAGTTCAATGCATGAAAATACTTGAAATATCAAAAAATATGATTAGATATGCCTCGAATACATAAAATAATGAATTATCACTATTTTTTACGTTGCTATTAAATTAATCGTAAAAAAAATCGAAAAAAATCCAAAGAAAATTTTAATTTTGTGCCTAGGTTGGACGATCCTCCTTAACTTTCCCTGTTAACAGCATTAATCCACTTTTCTTCCACTTCTGGAATATTTGGAAATCTAAAATGTAAACATTAAGTAATGTTACTTTTTTACAGTAAGGGAACACCGTAATTTTTATCTTCAATATTATTTATACTTTGTTTCGAAGTTGACACAACACTACAGCATAACGTCTGTCCCTTTCTATCTACACCTACAGATGGAAAGGGACAGACTTATTGACAATACCTAGTGAGAGAAAGGGACTTTTCAAAAAGACATCAACGCGGTGTACGTTTTTTGTGCCTTAAACGTAAACAACTAGTTTAGCTAGAGCCCTGCAATTATTCATAATTTTATTAAATTATAAATATATTTTACTTACCGATGAAAAGTTATGCCATCTTTTTTATAGCTGGATGTTCTAGACGATTTCCCACACCATTTAATTGAACAAGAACTCATAATTAATTTGATATAAGCAGAAATGTTTGAAAAAGTTATCTAAATAATCGCGTGTGGAGAGATCCAATAACTGGTCAAAAACTCTCCATCCGTCTTACGCTTTTTCGATCAGGTCACGTGTCCTGACGCGAGTTTAAGATTTTATACCCATTACAGAAAAGTGCTCAACGCCGCTAAAGAAGTTTTCACTTCAAAAAAATTTTGGTTTTCAGTTCTATGTATGGGGAACCCCAAAATTTATTGTTTTTATTCTATTTTTGTGTGCAAATCTTAATGCGGTTCACAGAATACATCTACTTACCAAGTTTCAACAGTATAGTTCTTATAGTTTCGGAAAAAAGTGGCTGTGACATACGGACGGACGGACAGACAGACAGACAGACATGACGAATCTATAAGGGTTCCGTTTTTTGCCATTCGGCTACGGAACCCTAAAAAGCAAGGCAGCTGATAATGGTTGTTTACTAGTTTTGTGATAGAGATGATGACAACTTCAGAATTAGTTTACAACTATCGGACACTACTTGTCACAACACACTATCGATGTAAACGACACTTGTCTCAAAGGACCCATGTTAATGTCGTCTAAACTGTAATTTACTTCAGCCATTGACAAACGTCTCCAATTTCCTGTTTAATTATGCTGGAGGGAATTGGTCGATCGGCAAATAGAAGTCTCAATGTATAGATAAAAACCAGCGGAATTACTAAAACTTCCAGGAAATAAGGTCATAGAACAAAAGAGCAATTCAGGTGTCGCCGTTAACAAACAAACTCAATTATCAATACGATGACACACCGGTAAGTCTACAATCATTCCATCCAGATGCCTATACTTCCTGTAATTTGCTTTTACCTTCTCATTTTTTATCCGAAAACTTTGTTCCAATTAAAGAGCTAAAAGCAGTCACTTGTATAATTGGTTTTATCGAAAGTTTCCTCGATTTGCAAGAAAACTTTCCCAATTACGCAAATAAAAGGGGAAGAGGTGCAAATTGAAGTTAGAAAGTTGTTTCACGTGAAGATTTAAGAGAACGAGCTTGTGTTTAACTTGTTGAATATTGTCACGGAACTCCTTTGTTGAATGTGAAGAGTATTTTTTTATTTATGAGGTAACTTAACTGGCATGATAGATACGAAGGTGTGTTTTTTGTGTGTATTTGAGATCCAAATATCAGTGATTTGTAATAATAATAACTGTCTTCTGAATAGGTTCTGATTTTGGATGACTTACTATTATGTGCAATCCTTATTATTCCAAGAATAAGTCTACAAAAGTTATGTTAATTTCAAAGTTATTTTAGTAGACGTTTATACTTACAATTACATAGGAGATTTCGTCTCCCTCGGTTCACTGAGCTGTGATTCTTCATCAATTAACTGCAGATTCACATTTTCGCTTTTCGTATGAAAAGTTGCTGATATTGGTTTATCTTCTAAAATAATATTTTCTACTT
The DNA here is from genome assembly GCA_949152445.1 of Cerastis rubricosa. NCBI lineage: Eukaryota > Metazoa > Arthropoda > Insecta > Lepidoptera > Noctuidae > Cerastis > Cerastis rubricosa. Next base: position 4,673,240 of record OX424542.1, on the reverse strand, counting down.
CGACACCGTTATCTTTTTTGCCATTGCCTTCAAATATCCTCTGCTTTATCGACGGCCCTCTATTGAATGACGATGCCAATAAAGTTTCTTGAATGGTGTCATTACCATTACATATTTTATCAGTTTTGTGAGTTGGCATGCGACCAGAATGGTAACTGTTTCTCACTCCGCCAGTCGACTCAAAAAAAGGAAGCACTTGTTTGAACTCCTTCCTGAAGTTTTCGTTCAACCATGCGTATAGGAACGGATTGTAACAAGTTGATGCCATCGCCATGGAATGAGCGAGAAAGAATGACATAAAGTAATAGTTCCACTCCGTCATCTGAGCGTAGAAGTCATTGAAAATATTGAACAAGTTCATAGGCAGCCAAGAAATACCAAATATAGCCACCATGGATATCAACATTCTATTTGTACGTCTTTTCCTATCTCTGTCTGCCTCTTCTCTCCTGGTATTCTTAGCACCTGGTTTCGACCTCGCTCGGTCATTCAATCTTATACTAACGCATGTGTAACAAATAGCTATTATTAAAAATGGTATTAGAAATTGTAGTACAGTTGTGAAAACTCCGAATATTCTTCTAGATTTATCGGAAGGCCAGCTTTCTTCGCAATAATACGTCCTATTGTTTGTCGTTTGTATTCCCATGAAAAGACCGTATGGGCAAGTTACGACCAAGGAAAACACCCATATGAATATTATAATACATATACAGGTGTTCAATTTCATTCGAGGATGAAAGGGGTATATTATGACGAAAAATCTGTCTATTGCTATAGATGTTAGTGTTAACGTAGATATGTAAACACTTGACCCTTGAGCGTACGGCATGAGATGACACAGCAATCTTCCGAAAACCCATCTCCCTAGAAACGTGTACATAGGCGTCAAAGGCACAGCGAATATGCATAGCAGAATGTCGGAGAGGGCTAAGTTAGTTATGAATAGGTTTGTGACGGTTTGCATCGCTCTATTTCTGAAGACGACATAGCAAACGAGGACATTGCCGAAGACTCCGAGAACAAAGATAACTGTGTATAAAATACAAAAGGCAACTTGAACTATTTTAACGTCGATTATATCTGTGGTTTTGTTGGATTTGGGCTCATCCATCATCTCCACTGATTCTCCAGTGAGGGTCTTGGTGAGGATGAGGACCCCTCCGCCTATGTAGGTGGTTCCGTTGAGAGACATGGCGGCGGGGACATAGCGACTAGCTAAAGATGCCAAGTCATCATGGCTGCTACTATTGTATACGGACAGCATGTTAACTCCAAATTATCTTCCTTTCAAAAACTCCTGGTGCTCGCCAGTCCATCTGTGAACAAAGAAAAACATTTTAAGTTAAGACATTATGCATTCATGTAAAAAGTTAAAAACAAATTTTTTTCCAAAGAGATTTGAAATATTTCTGAACGTGTATTTTCAAGACAGGAAAATCAGTTCAAAACCCACGCTCAATTTAACCTTGCAGCATATGAATTTCCTAGTTTCAACCTTCTGACACGCGCAAAGAGACTAATATTGCTTAACTGATTAATAAAATTCCGAGATAATGGTGCTGTACTCGGGTGGTCGCCATGGCAACAGAAACGATCGCTATTAAACCTAAAACATTATTGCGGATGGGCTATATATTACGTCATATTATGGCACCATGTGTCGCGGCAACAAAAATACTGAGAGAATTAAATTCAATTTGCAAGTTTGGGTCGAAAACCTTCATCAATCTTCGGTGACACGAATATTATTATGGTTTTTTTTTTATAAATGGCATCTCGCAGTTCAACCTAGGAGGTTGTCGTCTGATTAACTGGACTATCCTGAGGGTGCCTTAAGAGTAAGGCCTCCAGCCAGGGCATAAAAACTTACAAACTAAGCGACTACACGCTAAGGGCACCCCCTGTGGGGTACGAGCCTCGGCTCAGGGCGTCGCTGGGGGGGACTGCATGGGGACAGGCTGGATCTGAATGATATCATTATTTAGGGGCTGATTTAAAACTACTGGCACAGCATCGCGGGCTGGCTCGAGCGAGGGTCGGGGAGGGCATGGATCGGGACGTTGCGACGGACCTCGACGGCGAGGTCGGAAAGACGGCGGTTTGTGTCTGAACTTTTTAAAAGTGCTAGACTCTTTGCTACTCTCCTGGAGGAGGGTGATAGCATCATCGGAAGTGACGAGGGTATGCCGAGGACGGCGTACTGTACTAATGCGCGAGGGTTCGTAACGGGCGGCTGCTGCGATCAGGGGATTACGGTGTTTAATGGCGTTATCGAAGAAACGCTTCGAAAGACGTTTCATAAACTGAAGGACGGTGGGCATTCTAAGGTCTACGTGTAGACGGTCATTACGGACATAAAAAGGGGCTCCCGTGACTCTACGTAAAAACCGGTTCTGCAAGGTTTGCATCCTATGGATGTACTTAGGCTTGGTGTGAGCGTACACGACGCAAGCGTAGGTACGTCATAATGGGGCGAATCACCGCGGTATAAAGGCGCAACTTGCACTTGAGTGACAACTTGCTTTTTGCCGAGATCATGAAATGAAGCCTACCCATAGCAAAGGCAGCTCGGTCGCGAGCTGCTTTGATGTGCGCCGCGAAAGACAGGTGGTTGTCAAGTAAGACTCCTAAGTACTTGGCTTGCTTCTCCCAAGGGATAGGCTTACCGTACATAGTGATCGGGGTGAGCGCGAGTGGCTTATTTTTACGCGGTTTAGAGAAAAGAACTGCCTGACTCTTGTCGGGGTTCCTCGATTCTCCATTTCCGGAACCAAGCGCCTAAGACGTTGGCTGAGGGTTGGAGGGTGCTGTAAATAGCGTCGTGACTACGGCCAGTTTAATAGATGGCCGTGTCGTCCGCGAACAGGGCTAACTGTGCCTTCTTGCTCTTGGGGATGTCACTGGTGAATCTAAAATAATCTGATACACAGACTGATCTGATACAGAGCACACGGTCATAGGTATTATTACTATTAAAAATTCTCAGTTTATAACTATAAATGAGAAAGTTTGCGAGGGCGTATGGACTGATGTTTGTTACTTTTTCATGCAAAAACTACTGCACACATTATGATGAATTTTTACACACAAATCGTCAATAACCTGGATTAATACATACGATATATTTTATCCCCATAGTAATTGTACTCCGTGTGGCATGCGCGTGTGGCGTGTGGCGAAGCCAGGAGCCTAAGCTAGTATTATAATACAAGACTTATCTTTAGTAAAATGACAAATGAATATGATGTATTGTAGCTTGTAATTATCATCTGGCTTTGATTACCTAACTTGTTAATAACTACCGGACATAAGCCTTCCAAATATAACTTTTATAAGCTCGTTAGACATTGTCCCCCTAATCGCCAAACTTGGTATTATAACTCCGTAATTGCCATTTAATCCAGTTGTTATATTGTTTGTATTTGTTGAGGGATTAACAAGACAATTCAACAAGGCAGGATTAAGACCCAAAACCGAAATACTCTTAGATGAACACCCTTGTAAGCCTATTATGCTATTGATTTGTTTAAGGAGCAGAATTCAACTTTAATGGATTATGGCAAATGTGCGTATGTTATGCGTAGTGCCAGAATTAGAGGTGGAAGCCAATCTCGTTTAGTTTTAAAGAGGGAATTTAGTAAATCATCATCATTATCATCAGCCTATAATGTTCCCACTGCTGGGACATAGGCCTCCTCTATGAGTGAGCTTTAATCCACCACGCTGGCCCGGTGCGGGTTGGTAGATGTCACAAGTCTTTGAATTTTTAGTTCTAGGACATGCCGGTTTCCCCACGATGTTTTCCTTCACCGTTTCTGAGGGCAGCGGTGATGAAATAAATTACACAAAGTAATCTGCCTGGGTTCGAACCCACGGCTTACTACTTGTAAGTCGGGGCTGCCACTACTGGGCGACCGCTACTCTCTGGCCACCGCTGCTCTCTTATTTAGTAAATGATTACTACTAAACGATTGCGCACACAATGTATTCGATAGCCAATCTTTTTCATTTACAAGAAATGCATCTTTTTATTGACTTTCCGCTCTATAAAAACCTATTCGGTCAGCGCTAAAAATTCATTAAAATATAATCTTTAAAAAAATTTGGAACTAATTTTTCGTTCAGTATTTTATAAAAATATCTAAATTTAACCTTTTTTTTAAGTTGTATGTTTGATTAAAACATGTAGCTAAATATTTTATATTTAGTCCGAGTTAACCGGTTGTATCTTAGCAAGCGTGCACCGAAGGCTGCATCATCGATTCACATCAGGAGTGTTGAGGCCAAACGCAAGCTGCCTATTTAGTGTAAAAAAAATTATGAAGTGTTAAAAAAAAACAAAATATTTTATTTTACATAGGCCTACATGGGCACTTATAAAACGACGACAAAAGGTGCACAGTTCGGGTTGGTCGTTTCCTATGGAGAAGAACCGGCAAGAAACTCCATGGTTACTCGACTATTATCGCTTACTGAACCCATTATTAATGTTTGATGAAAATGATTTTCGAAAGCAGTGACATTGTACAAAATAATCGCCTAACAAAATAACACAAACACACAAACACAAAACTGGAACACGTATAGAATTTAAAATTAGTTCAGTAACTTGATCAGCGCACGAAGAAGTTTTGACTACTTTTGACATAGGTAGGTGTACATCACAAGTAGTCAGTTTTATGTTGACAGTAACGAGTACAGCACTCTGAAAAGCAGCATTTTAATACCGTAGAGTTACCAAATTTCCAGTAGTTCAAACAAACAAGTCAAAACAAAGTTTCCAATTATTAAATCGAAAATCTCGTATCCGTTGACAGTTTTCAGGTATCTAATTATGTAACATGCTCCTATTCATACGCTAAGCTAACGTTACGTTAATTTTAAAATTCGTGTTAGGGTTAAACTTTGTCTTCTAGAAACAAAGCGAGTGCTATTTATTGCACGCGGCATCATCGCCGATGCGCTCGACAACACGATCTGTTTCTCGATCTAGCGAATTCGGTTCTGAGCGACAGAAAAGGATAAGAGCATGGAAAAGTGATTCCGTGCTGCTAAAGAGGTTCAACCCTTAACGATTTTCATGAAATTACATACCGAGACCCTCCGTGTCTACCTCGGAAACCAAACAGGACCCTGTCATTTGTAGATCTTTGACAGCCGTTATGGCCGTAAGTCTGAAAACAAATCTTAAAAAGGGTTTCGTATTACCAAGTAACTGGGTTATGGAGTTCAGACAAGTAGTCGCTTTATGTAAAATGCTGGTAATTAACTGCATCTGGTAGGACTGAACACCTCACCAGATGCAGGGTTTCTACGTAGTAGGGAAAAGGCTTGGCAGACACTGACTTACTGTTATTGATTTGGAAAGAACAAAATTAAGGTACTATTCTACAAAATCTAACCAACTTCTTAAGACAGGTTATTCGTTGGAACGTTGCAATTAAGTCCAAAACCCTTACAAAATTAATGGGAATGTTTCTGAGCGTCATTCCGAAGATTCTTCTCCTAGGTGCTCATTTACGCAGAAGCGGCGCGTCGGGCGGTGCGGTGCGTGGCGAGTTGCGTGGCGCTTCGGGTGTAGTTTCCGTTTACGGAGACGCGGCAACCGCCCGCGGCGGGTCTTGTAGCCCGACATGGGACCATATACTTTTCAAGTGTTTGACAACTTTCAAATCATGCATTTGAATAGAGCATCTATTTTAGACTATGTTTCAGTGAAGCAAGAAGCCTAGTGGTACTGCGAATCAAGTCAGTAAGAATGTTCTTTTTGTGTTTATTTTGTTTTTATGCTGTTAAATATAACTTTTTGTAACTAGGTATACGGTTTTATTTGAAACCATTATGATTTTCAAATTATTACAAAATATGTAGTTTACTTTTAGTTTTTGAACCATTCAAAAGACAGGTTGATCGTGAATAACAAAAAAAATTGACCAATTCACGAAAAGAAAAATTACTATAAAATTTAAATAAAAACAAAATGTTTTTTTTTTTAGAAAACTACGACGCTGTAAATTTGTTCGTGTGGGAATCGACCCCGGGCACTGCCGTATGCTTGTATTTGTCCGTGTAAAATAACGCCGCGGGCAACGCTTATTACAAGGAAAATTTAAGAAGCGCTTCTTTAATTTTGCTTGTAATAAGCGTTGCCCGCGTCCTCTTTCTACTTATTTAAAACTTGCTGTGCCCGACACATAATTGTGTCTATTATTTTTTATTTGAACCTGTTAAGTGTACATTATGGATCTTCTTCTTAGCAAATCGCTAAATATATTTAGCCCAAAACTCAGCCAAGTCAACTCCGCTCGCTGATGCAGTCATAAGATCCTCAAGAACGCAGGTGACAGGGTGCAAGATGGAAGTTGGGCCCACTGTCTGTGGAGACACGCCGCATACACACTTGAGATCTGAGCCGTCCATGAACCCCCATCTATAGAGATTGTCTTTGCTACGGCCAACTTGGGTTCAGAGTCTATTTAGAAGTCAGCCAAGTCGGTAAATTATGGATACAATAAATGTTTTAATTTGATTTGATCTCAAGCACACTCGCGTTAAACTGCTTCTCCGTAAACGCTCGCATACATCGCCATATGTTTGAATTTAAAGCGGGGTGCGACGCCCGACGCGCCACGTCTGCGTAAATGAGACCTGGTTGGTTTATTGTTCCTTCAGAATTAAGGCGTTCTGGAGTAAAATCAAATTTAAAAGGTGTATTCTGTTTTATGGTCATTTCAGGTGGTTTAAGTGAAGGAATATTTGAAAATCTTAGCATGATACTCTATCTTCACGCCTGGTATTGTAATGATGGCTAATGGCATCAAAAGTTGGCGTACATCTTCAAATGAGCACAAAGGTGACGCCAAAGTCTTGACGTATCTTCGTTAAGTGTTGTTACATGTTTATTAATAATGTAGCTTATAATCTGCCTTGCAGTGTTTTTAGTGTTAAAAATATGTTTTTTATATTTAAGTAGTTTAATTTATAGTTCGTTTATTCGACACGGGAAGACAAATATCGTGTTTAAAATAAGAACATATGTAAGAGTTGTGCAATAAATATGTCTATATCATTATTACACCATTGTTTATACGCTCGAATATAATCTTATAAAATATTGCAAGTTGGTGTAAACATTGAACGTATAAAAACAGTGGTCATATAAAATTCATGTTTTTATTTTGTAGATCTACTGCATTGCATTGTCAGATATTTTTGTCAGGGTATAAAACTGCCATAACAATTCTGTAAAAACTCATTGCTTTTGCTTTTTATTGAGAGCGCTATTTTATTATTTTGATCTGAATAAAACACAGAATGTTTTTTGTTTTCAGTTGAAAATCGCAAAACATCGAAATTAATGGGTTCAAAAACTCCCTTAAGCCGAAAGGTAATAATTTTTACCGTCAATTCATTGACATAATTTTTTTTCTGGATCATACCTAGGAACCTTCTACTTACGGAGATAAAATAGAAGGTGTTTTTGTTATAATTTACTTTAAATACCTCCATAACCCTTATAATAATCAATGCATCAATAAGTACAATATTTTGAGTGCAGTACAGTCTGCAAAGGAGATAAGTAACCAAGTTCTCATACTTCTACTGTGAGAACTTGGTTACTTATCACCTTTGCAGACTGTACATACCTACTGTAAACCGTGATTTCTCACCCAAAAAACAAGTTGTTTCTCAGCAATATTTTTTGCGTAGAATGAATGCTTTCAAATACAGAAAGGCTTGATTTACGGCTTTGTGAATGGTCCGTTTACATATTTACCATGCTTACATGCTACATATAACGTAATATATATAGGAACTTGTAAACATCCCTTAGGCTAGGTGGAGCGACGATCTCCGCAGGGTAGCTATTAGCAAATGGATGAGAGTTGCCGAGAATCGCGTTGAGTGTCCTGCAAAACAAAAGGCCTTTGTCCAACATTGGACTTCTGTAGGCTGATTGTGATGATCAAACATTACTAGTGCTTTCATTTTCTACATGTTATGTTTAAACGCCTTGTTTTGGGACGATAATTATAATTAACACAAACCGTCAAGCGCATGTTAACCTGACTTTATTGGTTGCCTGAATTATAAACAGCGAAACGGATAACTTGACTTACGTTTAACTTTAACAAGACATTATTTTTTTTCGAGAAGCCGGGTAAGTATTGTGAATTGGGATTTTTAATTCTTTTTTTTTTCTTAAGTTTTTTTCGTTTGTTTTCTTTGGTAATCAATTACTATAGGTTACCATATCGATATTTACTTAAATAACCAGACATTATGATAAATATTTCATAAAACACACGTTCACATTGTTTTTGAACGACGTATTCTGCAGTAAATAGCATTATTCCTCTTCAAAAGTATTAAATATTTTTTATGCATATCAAAGCTTAACAATGAAATACTCGTTTTGTTATATTTTTAACGTTTTTTGAATATGCATTGTGAAGTGTTACTTCCGGTAAAATTACTAAGTTATGTTGTTATTATAGCTATCAATAAAAATAGACTCATAAATACTTTGTCGGAAACTGGCGAAACTGTTGTTTACAATTAATTAATGTGAGTTTGGCTTGGTTGGCTACACAAAAATTGTCGATACTTCTAAACTTCCAAAGAATAGAACAAAACCGCTAAACATTATGGCTTAGACCACAAACTCACAGAACGTAAGTACCTAAAATTGTAATCGTGACACGAAAACATCCAGAGTCGTTAAAACTGAATTAATGGCCTCACAAATTAACGGAGAGACACAATCCTTCGCACAATTCAATTGACTCCGTCCCTTTTGAAGGACATGGCCTACGTTCTGACAAGTTCAATAGATTGGAATATGAACATTCATTTGTTTTTTTTGAATTTGTTAAAGAAAATCCACTTTTGATGTAGGAAAACTGGGTCCGTGGCTTACGCCCCCAGTGGTCGAGGCACCTGTGGCCGACGCCCCCGATTCGATTTATTGTTTTTTCACCTAGTACAGTAAAAAAAAAGTGTTTCACTATAATAATAAAAACTTAATCTGAATTACGCGATACGCTATATTTCCCGGATTTAGGGACGAATTTGATTTCAGTAGCCAAGTTAATCAATGATGGTTATGATGTTACATTTAAAAACGATATACCTCAGGTAAGAAAAGTGAAATCAAATTAATGGCATATCGTAGGGGTAATTTGTAAAGTGTAAATAGGTCTGAGTATTGTAATTTAAGAGATTCAAATGCTGATGTACGTTGTGGGCTCGAGAGATTCGAGCGTCCGAAGAAATAACTTCAGTCATGATGATCAACAGAGATTGATGAAGAGAGCTCCTGGTAGACCTCGAATATTGCGTTTAGATAGGACGCTTATTGAACTCCTGCAGGTTTTGACAAACAATAATCTTGATAATCTCCAGGATATTCTTGACATTCACTCCATGATTCTTCAGTAGTCTCTACTTTGCTCTGTCTCAGTCTCGCACCTATGTCCGTCAGTTTCTGGAACATCATTCCTCAAGAATTAAATTTCGATAAAATCCTTATCTTTGCCTTCCGCGAAGTTCACCGGTCTCGTCTCTTGCTTCGGACTTTCACTTTCGTGGAATTTCACATGCCTCGCAATCATGAATTATCTTTGCTCTGGAAAACATATTTTGAATCCTTTTGCATTACCTGAGTATCGTACAAAAGTACCTGCGATCCTTCTTGCAGCAAAATTATCCTTTTTCGGATCTTTATCCAAAATATGTACCATGGACCCAAGTCTTCGAAAATATTCAATCTTCACCGGCTTGTTACGCCACCTCTCATAAGGAATATCCCAATGTATAATACAGCTTGTAGGACAACGATTCCTAATATAACATGAATTTAACTGAACAGTATGAAAACAAAAAAAAAACCACGATCATGTATTTAGAACAAATCCGCCCATATGTGGCAATCCGTCCAAAAAAGTAATAACATTTTTGTGCCAGACAGTACATTTGATCAAACATTGCTTTGAATTAAAATAATCGAATCGGGGGCGTCGGCCACAGGTGCCTCGACCACTGGGGGCGTAAGCCACGGACCCGGAAAACTCACGTCGAAAATTTTTGTGGGTTAGTTTAACTAAGTCTATGGAATATTACAAAAAAATAAAAGATTTCTGTATACTGAGGAGGTTTTGAATAGTCAGGTAAAATAGAACAGATACTAGTTGCGTAAAAACTTGAAATCTAGACTCTTTTTTTTAACCTCTTGACAGTAGGTATGTATGTCTTACTAAGGGGTATCGTATTACCCAGTTACTGGGTTGTGGAGGTCAGATAGGTAATCACTTTACGTAAAATACTGGTATTCAGCTGCTGTATTTTATTTTTACTTTTGTATAGATTCTTTTTTATTTACTGATTTTTTTGTGAATGTGTGGACATTGTAGGCTTTGTAAATTCCTTTTTTGTTTGTTTTATCTTGTTCTACCTTTTGTAGTAAGCAACGACTTATTCTCGGGGCTATGCTGTCCTCCCATACTTAAGTAAATCAAATGATTTTAAAAGAGTAACCATGGAGTTTCTTGACGGTTCTTCTCCATGGGAACCGACCAACCCGAACCGTGCACCTTTCATCGACATAATTATAAGTGCCCATGTAGGCCTTTGTAAAATAACATAAATTGATTTTGATTTTGAGTGCACACTAGAAACAAGACAGTTTATTTTGTATATTATTTGTGAATAGATTTTTGATGATGCGAATATTTTGTGCGAGCTTTATTTTTTTTTCTTTCTGCTGTTTAGGTTTCAGGCAGGTAGGGTTACGCATAGCGTAGTGTTTCTTTATTTCAAGTAGAAAGAAAAGTAATGCAAAACTTTTTCCTTACAAAATAAATACAAACTCCCAATATGTCGTTTAACTTCGTTTTTTTACGACATCATAATGTTTATTATCTTTCACCATTCAATTGATGAGTAACAAACTAACTTCCTTACTTTAATGGGTTTTTACGTTAACAAGTGGTTGATGGAATGAAAACACGCACTTAGATACTTTGAAATAAGTAATTACGGTGAAAGGAAAAATAATACAATTTTAATTATGAAACAATGTTCGTGATATTGATATTTATATGAGAAATGAATAAATGAATTATCGTTCACTGGGTATATCGCTAGGTACGCGTTTTAACTTTATTAATTATCGTACTTATTTCCGATTAAATTTAAGATTACATTATTGTTTTCTATTTATTTAATTAGAAACATACAATATCATCACAGGCTTACCTAATACAATAGTGCAGTTATAGTTAAAGTTATAATAGCTTAAATTAGACTTAAAATTATGTTATTTATAAGATTTATTGTTATTTGTTCTGTTTGGTGTCGGACGTAAAGAATAGCACCATCCCATATCTTCCCGTGGTTGCCGTAAGAGGCGACTAAGGGACTTTCCAGAGAATGAGCAGCAGCGTTCTCTGTGCTTTTGTAACAACCGTACTGCGATCGCCAACCCGCCTGCCAAGTGTGGCGATTATGGCAAAAACCCCCCAAAATGTCAATGTGGTGACGCTTGGGGGAGGCCTATGTCCAGCAGTGGACGTCTTTCGGTTGAAATGATGAAATGATGATGATAAGATTTAGATGTGATAACCGAGAATGTATAGGCCACGCTCTTTTTCGCCACAAGATAAAGTTAATGTTTCTTGTATTCATCGAAGAATCGAAAATAAAAAACAATAAAAAAACCTGTTTATTCCATCCAACATCTGTTAAAGAATCTCACATAATCCATTGGTAAAGTATCCGAAACTAAAACAAAAAGAACAGCATCTTTTCCTTAGCGTGGGCTAAAGATAGTTTAGAGTATTTCTATACCCAAGAATCTTTCCTGAGCGCTAGCGAGATCATTTTCCACACATTTGGCTTGCTATGAAATGTAGTAAACGACCGCTTTACTTTAAAACTCAACTTGTGTTATGGGTAATCTTTAACCTATATTCTGAAATGAAGTAGAAGAGTATCTCGGTAAGCTAGTTTGACTTGAGGTTTAAACTCTGTGTTAAGTTGATAATCTATGTTATCAGAGTTTTGATGACGATGATGCCATATAGCCGATTTCGGCCACAGCGACTGCATTCGGTGTTTCAAGGGTTGTTGTCGAGAGCTTTTGCGTGCGTTCTTTCATGTGCACTCAAGTTGCTCGCATCTCCAAATAGCGGACATGTTAAAACACCATTGACGGCATTGTTAGTGATAGGTGTTGGTTTTCTAGCTTTAAGGTCATCACGTTCTATGATATGAAATCTGTTGAATATTTATCGCAATTCACATCTGATTTCTGGAACACAGGTTTCTCACTGTCAGTCTATTTGCATCGTAATACCATTCACCCAGCTGTTGAAACGTCCATTAGGAATGAAGTCTATTAAGCTGACATCAAACGCTTCTTGCTCATTTTTGTCTTTCTCTCGAGAGGAAACGTCTGAACATAAAAGGAATCAAAAGTAAAAAATCATTTTATTAGTGAACCGATCGAACGATGTTGGACTTTGTCACTGTGCATTTTTGTCAGTGACGTGTTAAGGTAAATTGAAACAAAAATAATCATTCAATCAAGTGAAGTGCCTGATATCAGTTTTAGGTAAAGAATACGAGTCTATGTATAGACTGACTGCATTGAACTGTTTCATTGGGCTAGAATAAACATTGCATTTGGCTTGATAGTTGTAGATTGCAAAAAGCGTAAAGGAAAATGATTCCTAACAACTGACTTAACTTTACTTACGAGTATAGTTTCTGATTTGTATGTTTTTTTTAATGTAACACTATAAAATATGTAGCACTAGAAATTCCAAATTTAAAACTTAGGAAAGTCCTAAACTTTAATTCAGAAATTAGCAATCTTTGTCGTTTGTTTTAAGATACTACAGAAGAGAATATGAAAGAGAGAGAGAGAGAAAGAATGCTTTAACTGATGCTCAAATGATACCACTAACAATCAATAGTAGTCTATTCCCTCTAGATACGACAAAGTCACAAGATACTTTTATCTCAAAGCAAGAAAAAGAACTGAGTCGCAAATCGCAACAGCATTCCAATTATACTTAGCCGATAACCGATGGTACCTATTCCGTTTACCTTAGCTTAATCTCGTAAGTACTATTACCGGTGACTACAAATCCAATACGCTTGGTAAATCTATTTGGCTTAGCAGTTAATGTTCTGTAGTTCCATTTATAGATTGAAATCGCTAGATTCACCCAAACTGATTTGAGATACCTACTGTAAAGAGGTCATCAGAAAACAATGTCCCTAATAGAAAAATTGTGATCCCATGTTACAGTGACAATTTAAAGATGCTGTCAAATCGCTACGGAAAAACTATGGCTACGGGACCTTTTGCCAAAAACTGACGTGTGTCCGGCGTTTTTGTACCAGATTGACCGAACTTTTTTTTGTTTTTTATTTGCGATGGGTTTGCTCTTGACACTAGTCTAGGTACGAGCTTACCCAGAAGAAGACTGTTCACTCTAGGTGTTCACTCTAACTTTGAAGAGATTAGGGTTGTATTGTTGTTGTTGTACTTTTCAGCAAAATAACATCATTTCCAAGTTTGACACGAAATATTCGTTTTTGTACCGACAGGAACCAGTTGGCTTTTGCAAGAAGATTCAGAATTTGTTCGGGTTGCCCCGTCTTCAGTATGTCTTTCGATACCTCCTATCGCGTCAAAAAATCGTCCCTTTGGTTTTTACATAGCTGAAACTTAATGTCACGTGCCTTGGATTCGGCATGTTAATACGGGATGTGTAAGCTTACTCCTCTCAGTATCGACAGTTTTCGCGCGACATAATTACTGTGCGCATATCTGAAGATTTAAGTCTTTGGTTTCATTAGAACGTGTAGTTTCTACAGAGACAAATGTACGAGCAATTAGGAAAACGACTCTCTTCAAACTTGTGGGATTGAGACTTGGAAATTGTTTTACTAGTTTCGTAAATTGTTTTATTGTTGGTAGTTGAGAATTGTGCCAAACATTTGAATTTGTGTTTGTGTCTGAATCATTAAAGTCTGGCAAACACATATTATAATAACTTGTATCAACACCTAAATTAATGCATTAAGGTGTTCCATAGGGTCGTTGAAAATGTACTTTAGATTTGAAAATTGTTTTACTAGTTTCGTAAATGTTTTAATTGATAGTAGGTAGAACATGTTTGTAACATTTGAATTTGCTTTTGGGTCTGGATCACTAAATCTAAAAATTTACTAAAATTCACTAAAAATTTTTGATTGCTTCTCGATACGTTAAGATCGAGTAATCGATCAACAAGTTGATGCCGCGGCGAGTTGCCGTGCGGCGTAGCCCTACAAAGCGCGGCCGGTTCGGCTGCATACAAAATGTTCTACGAATATTTTATTTCGGAGTGTGACGCGCGGCACGCAAACTTGTATACAATACATATAGTATCTCAACTAACTTGGATATTACATTTAGAAGACTAACCAAAATAGGTCATCTGGCCTACCATGACGTCTTAAAGTATTGTTTACTCTTATTCCAGTGTGGGACAGAGACGGAGCTATACAAAATGTCTAGTGCCATCTCTTTCCCACAATGGAAAAGGAGTAAGAAAGAAAAGAAAAAAAGGAAATTGTTTTTATTTGGCGTTAAATAATGCCAAAAGTTTTGTAATACCAGCTTAAATAATGCCAAAAGGGCCTCAGCTCAGCATAATGCCAGATGGCAACACAAGGTGTACCACTTGACGCTAATTTTCAGCTGCAGCCCACGAGTGCCATACGCTCGAAAACATTAACAAACACATATTTAAAGTCTTTTTTTTTAAACAATAATGTTTTAAGACGTCATGGTACGCCAGCTGTTCTAATAATCCTGCCTCATCTAAATGCGTTCACTGACAGAATTCATCCGATATTCTACAAAGGCTCGGATGAAAGTGACAATGTTTGCCGATTGGTTGTGGCACCGCCCACACGTTTAGCGGGCAATGCTAGTAAAGTTACTGAAATTGTTTGAGTGATGTTTATTGAAAACGCACTGTAAAGGATTGTAATAGAATCCGTAATATTTTATTACCTATGGTGGGTTTGTAGTTATTTTAATTGCTTTTTTTTATAAATTCTGATTAATTGTATTTGAATAAAAAGGTCTTATTTGAACCTTAAGCGGTGTCTCAGTTAGGGCGAAAACACTTATCACACACTCAGTAAGTATAGGGATATTTCTGAGCCATCATCATCTGCCTAGCCTTTTCCCAAACTATCTTGGGGTCGGCTTCCAGTCTAACCGGCAGCAGCTGACTACCAGTATTTTACATAAAGCGACTGCCTATCTGACCTTTACAACCCAGTAACTGGGTAGTACGATACCCCTTGGTAACACTGGATGTCAGACTTTTACGTTCTGACTACACTTAACGACTGTCAAAGATCTACAAATGACAGCCGGGACCAACGCCTTATCGTGCTTTCCGAGGCATGGAGGAAACTCGTTACGTACTTAATTATGGTCACCCATCCACGGACCAACCTCGACAAGCGCGACTTAACCTTAAAAATAGACCTGTATAGCTGTTATTATTTACCGACGAGCTCCTCCATGATTATGAACCCCTAGACATAATAAAATTTCATCAGTAATTTAAAAAAAAACGGCTGTTCCATACATTTTGACATGCACTTTTGTAGGAAACAGCAGTTTTTAGGGTTCCGAACCCAAAGGGTCAAACGGGACCCTATTACTGAGACTTCGCTGTCCGTCCGTCCGTCTGTCACCAGGCTGTATCTCATGAACCGTGATAGTTAGCCAGTTGAAATTTCTGCAGATTATGTATTTCTGTTGATGCTATAGCAACAAATACTAAAAACAGAATAAAATAAATATTTAAGGGGGCTCCCATACAAAAAAGTGACATTTTTGCTCGTTTTTAGGGTTCCGTACCCAAAGGGTCAAACGGGACCCTATTACTGAGACTTCGCTGTCCGTCCGTCCGTCCGTCCGTCCGTCCGTCCATCCGTCCGTCCGTCCGTCCGTCCGTCCGTCTGTCACCAGGCTGTATCTCATGAACCGTGATAGCTAGGCAGTTGAAATTTCTACAGATTATGCATTACTGTTGCTGCTATAACAACAAATACTAAAAACAGAATAAAATAAATATTTAAGGGGGGCTCCCATACAATGAAGTGATTTTTTTTCTCGCTTTTATAAATAATGGTACGGAACCCTTCGTGCGCGAGTCCGACTCGCACTTGGCCGGTTTTTTATAAATAATGGTACGGAACTCTTCGTACGCGAGTCCGACTCCCACTTGGCCGGTTTTTTTTAACTTTTTACGCTTACCATGTACCTACCAAGTACATAATCTGAACCCCCTTTCAGAATTAAGTAGTGTATGTGAGTAGTAAGCGTTTTCACGTCGGTGTACCTTAGACCCTGTATACCAAAATGAGATATTTTATACGTTTACAGAAATAACGAAGAATCCTGGCACTCTCGAAATAAAGCGGTATCTCAGCTAGACGTAGATTTATTATATCTGGAGCAATGGCATTAAATACCTGCGACATACTTGAGATGCTAGAGCTGAAGTTTCTAAGCCGTTGGATTCCCTATTAGGCGCCAATGTCTTTACCGTCTAGTCGTCTATCTTCATTCTATGCTGGTTGGTATGGAACATAACATAATACAAAACATCACGCTTTAATTTTCCTCGAAACTCTTTATCCGAGGTGTGCCGTATATTATTTACATGCACATTTAGTTATGGGTATTTTTAAGCTCCAATAGGGGGTGATCCTATTTACATCAAACGGGGGCAAACCCTCCTTGATGGCGCTGGAAAAAATTTAATCACCGATCTATCGCCCTCTGGCACCTCCTAGGGAGTCATCAAGTCGTCATGGCGCCTCCTCCTCCGCCCTGACTAATTAGGTAACCTAACATAACCCTTCGGGGATTATATGCGTGATCTTATGTTTCTTGCACCTTCTTACTGCCAGATATCGAACCTTGGGAGTATCGAATACTTACTTCAGAAGATATGATAGTGCGAACTGTGAACAGTTAGTGATGAATATTACAAAAATGTATATTTTACTGTAATGGGATCTATAATCAATTGTTAGTTAATTGAGCGAAAAAATAATCGAAAGTTACTTGTTTCAGAAGGCCTACCATAACATCTTAAAACATTATTGTTTTGCTATTTTTCCAGAGTGGGAAAGAGATGGTGCTAGACATTCTGTACAGCTTAGTCTCTTTCCCACACTGGAATTAGCGTAAAACAATACTACTTTAAGACTTCATGGTAGGCCAGCTGGTCTCAACACGATGGGTGCCTGAGGATGGACGGCACCGCCGAGGCCGGCCAGAAAGAGATGACGAGATGATCGGGACGCGCATCCAGAAGTCTGGTTCGAGGTGGCGCAGGAGAAGAGTACCTGGAAAGATATGAGGGAGGCCTTTGCCCAGCAGTGAGACATACAAAGCTACAAAAAAAAATGTTTCATCGTCGGGGGGGAGACTAGTGCATGTAGCTTTTATTTTTTTCTCCTTTAAATTCCGATTTTCATTTTAGAATAATACCAGCATACCGTCATACTCATTCCATAATATAACCTGAAATATAACTAATCCAGGGAATCTAGACAAATCGCTTTCGGAGCAACAATTTTCGACAGGATTGACAGTTGCGTAAATGCATGTGTCAGTTCCATTCACCTTTGACTTTATCGTCATCGCATAATGGTGATAGAATGTCACTTTGTCGGGACCCGAAGTCCAGCTTTAGAGAGAGACAACCATTATTAATGATAAAGACAAGGCTATACAAAGCTGAGCTTCTATAGAACTCAATGTTAGTACGTCTTGGAATTACCACTTCGTTTTAAAACGTTAAAGTCATTGGTGAACTGTTCATTTGTAAATCTGTATGTATGGTGTATTTTCTGTAAATATCTCCTTGTCTTTGTTTGATGAGATTTCACACCCACGCTATTATTTTAAACGTATCTTGATTTTCATGTATTGATTCTGACTGTAGGCAAAAAATTTTCTTACAAAAACAGCAAATCTATAAAAATAAAATATTTAAGTGTTTGTAATACAAAATTAACAGATTTTTACTGAATTTACGAAAGTATACATAATATACAGTACTTATAACAAAAACACATTTTATTCGATTTTTGTTTGTCTGTCTGTTTGTTCGGCCTAATCTCTAAAACGGCTGGAAAAATTTTGACGGGATCTTAATGGGCAGATAGCTGATATTATAAGTAGTAAAGTGAATTTTACAAACAAATGTCATTAGTATCAATCTATTTAAATAGACTTACGATTTTTGTTTTGTAACGGGCAAATAAATAAACGGGTAATTTAATTTCAGCTTTCAAGAAAAAAAAGTGAAGATTTGATTTCTTTTAAGCCGGTATTATTTTTTAAGCCAAGATTAATATTTACTTAAATCAATCATGCTATAATATTAGCTTAACAAATAAATTCCATTCTGAGAATTTTGTAAGCTCAGCTTACAAAATTCTAAATTTGATAAAGCAGTGTACATAACATCGTAGCTCACACATGTGAACGTTGTTGGTTATTTTCCACCTTCAAGTAAATAAGCAGCTACTTACAGACTCTTTCCTTCCCTAAGCGATTCTTACATTATATTCCCATTTACTGTAAACACGAACAAACATTACTGCAAACACGGCGACACATCAAGCATACATTTCTAGTATAACATGCCCTCCCTTTTTATAGATATCCCGTACAATTAGAGATCCGCGTAAACTGGTTTCATATAGCTTTATTGGTTTCCGGACGTACCAACACAAATATTGACAACGAAATCGCAAATTGACGTCAAAAAATCTTTTATTATTTGTCTTATCAAAGATCCAGCCATTGGCTCCTGATAAACATTATATTTGGTCACAAATAATACGACAAAAATGTACTATAAATGTACTATTGCCCCTATAAGCCTCTATTTGGTCACGTATTATTTAAGGTTGACACTGAAAATGTGTCGCAAGCAAATAATATAAGGGTCATATTTGATCAGCATTTTTTTTTTGTTTTTTTCTTTAATGTGAGTATATTTTTCTTCCGGCTCAGAGGATGGTATCTTGTAGAGCGTGTCTTTATCGGAAATGGAAGGATTAGCAGGGTTACGTCGGCCATATTGAGAAAGTCATACTACGTCAGTCTGAGATGAGGTGGTAGTTTATGTTTGTGTTGGTCTCTCTACAGGACATAACATAAACAACGGGCACTTACGCGTACTTCATGAAGACTGAGAAGTGCATTCTTTAGCACATTTTTTGAATTTGCGTTACTTTGAGTTCACCAAAACAAAAAGTCGTTTCCCAGCAAAAATTGCGTAGAGTTAACTTCATTTGATGTACGTACGTAGTTTCGTGAAGGGTTGGTTTATACCTTGCTTATAAGTTATGATTGAAATCGTTCGATTTCACCATACATAGGTCAAAAAAAGCGTTAACTCTGAAAACATTGTCTTACACTTCTTACATTGTCAAAGAAACAGAAACATGTTTTGACGCGGCAAAGAGATTCTAACGAAAGACCATCAGTACTGTCATTATGATAACGAACGCTGATTATTTGCGTGAACATAGGCCAAACATTCCGCTACATTTCGGAGATTTTAGTAAGGATACAAAATATTATTTTTAACCTAGCTCTTCTCCAAAAATAAATATTTTGATATGCTTCGATAAAAGAAGTCTTAGTAAAGTAGTAGTAGTAGTAAGTAAATAAACGGATATAATAATCGTCATCATCAGCCTATACTGTTCCCACTGCTGGGACACAGGCCTCCTCTCAATGAGAGGGAGTGGGCTGTAATCCACCACGCGGGCCTAGTGCGGGTTGGTAGATGTCACAAGTCTTCGAACTTTTAGTTCTAGGACATGTCGGTTTTCTCACGATGTTTTCCTTCATCGTTTTGAAAGCAGCGCAGCTTATTAAAAAATAATAATATCGTCAAAATATGATATAAGCACTGAATTCCATATTAAGATAATATTTGCCCAATATTATAATATCTTTCAAGGGTACATTAATAGGGAATCTGTAAGCTGACATTCCTGGAGGATTTGTCTGAAATACCTTTCTTATACTTTAAAACATAGAGCCTTAACTTGTTTGTTGGCCAAAAAATATCTATTTTGGGAGTTTCGGTAAAGTATTGTGGTAGACTCGATAGGTCAATCAAAATATGTAATAAAAGAGGGACTATTTTATTCAATAGAGATGTTCTAGTAGGTGCTATGTAAGAATTGTAGGTATGTAAAAGTAATCACAGGTTTCTCCAGACGGGTCCTTATGTGCCTCTAGAAATGTGATACTCGTATCGAAAGTGTTATTTATTTCAATGCAAAACATTTTTGAATTTTCCCTCGATGAATTCATGGTACAACGAATCTATTTAGCAAAACTTAAAATGCTCGATTTGCTCGTAATATTTATGTACTAAGGCTTTACTAAAAAATATTAAACTAAATGTGTAGGATAAGTTCTGTTTTTTATTTACAATCAATCGAATTTTGTCCCTTACATTGTTCTCAACCATGAATTATTGTGATGAAAAAAATGCTATCGCAATTTTCTTTCTAAGGTCCGACTGCAATGCGTCGAAATTCGAAAAAAAAAATTGTAAACTTATACAAAAAGCCGAGACAATGTATCTTAAATTCAACACTATGAGACTTGTGGAAACCAAACTTGGTTAAAGTAAGATGCGTTTAGTTAAAGTTTTAACCATAACAACCACGACAAACACAAACATTTCAGTACGAAGTCTCAATACAATTATAATCTATTGAAACCTAAACAATAACAACACGCACGTGTGCACTTCCCTTTACAAGACCGACCGCAGCCGGAAGTGTGTCACAGCATACAGATGGCAGCCATTTGCAAGCTCGCTCCGTTTCCCGAGGCGGAAAAATACGAAAAGATTCGGGAATATTCGGCGGAGTGGGTGTGTCTTTTAGTAATGGGTATCTCCACTTATGTTGTGATCGAAAGTGATCATGGAAAGGTATTTTGGTGGTCAATATCTGCCTATTTTTTTCATCAATGTTGGGGTGGTTTACAGTCCAACTGGATGCAACGGATAGCTACCATTATTTTCAGAGAGCGACTGCCTATCTGACCACCACATCCCAGTTAGTACTGGGTAGTGCTGGGTATGTTAGAAACCCGTAAAACTATGTTACGGGTTTGCAAGTTATAGTTAGCAATATTTTTTCTGACGGTACATTTAACGTACACTTAGGAGCAGACACTACGTCTGGATACGAGGGGTAGCAACCATTCAAAAATGCTGCCTATCTTGATTTAAACTAAAAGTTAAGTGAGCAAAAGTTCTAAAGATAAGGGTTTCGTAAAATGCCTTTTGGTCCTCTAAGAACTTTAAATAAGTTAAATGCCTAAATTCAAGCAATGTTCCACTTAATAATTAACTTAATTCTCGAACGCAAACTCCTAAGTTTCAGGTTTAATAAGAAAAGTTTATAGTTATTTCCCATCCAGAACTTTGCGTGATGAATGGCCATAAAGAGACCTGTGTCACTTTGGGGCCTTATTCTGTCAACATACCGTGTTTATACAATACATTATATCCGATTATTCCTCTAGGGACATTTGGTATGGCCGGTGGCCTATATTAACATACATGAATTACTGATTAATTAAAGTGATTGTGATAATTTTAAATATGTTAAGGATAGTTAAAAGCTTGTTGAGGAGTTCGAGGCTAAATAATAACAGCTGCACGGGTCGATCTTTAAGGTTAGGCAGTGTATGCCGAGGTTGGTCCGTGAATGGGTGACCATAATTACATACCGAGTTTCCTCCGTGCCTCGGAAAGCATGTTAAACCGTTGGTCCCGGCTGTCATTTGTAGATCTTTTACAGTCGTTCCGAGTAGTAAGAAGCCAAAAGTCTGACGTCCAGTATCCAAGGGGCATCATATCACCCAGTTACGGGGTTGTGGAGGTCAGATAGCCAGTCACTTCATGTAAAATACTGGTACTCAGCTGCATCCGGTTAGACTGGAAGCCGACCCCAAGATAGTTTGGGAAAAGGTTAGGCAGATGATGAGTTAGAAGCTTGTTAGTCTATTAGTATCGTATTACCCGGTAACAGG
Organism: Cerastis rubricosa; assembly: GCA_949152445.1. Taxonomy (NCBI): domain Eukaryota; kingdom Metazoa; phylum Arthropoda; class Insecta; order Lepidoptera; family Noctuidae; genus Cerastis; species Cerastis rubricosa. Next base: position 4,651,063 of record OX424542.1, on the reverse strand, counting down.
TATAGGCAAATTAGTGCTAAAACCACAATTGGCAAAGAGAGGATTAGGTAAGACATGAAACAGTGATCACTATGTTTGCTCAAGATGCATTAGCAACAACTATGTTATATTTTTAGACTCTGCAGTCTACACATGTCGGGCAAATCGGGACCTGCGCTTTCGAAAAGCGTATCAGTGGTATAAGCCCGCTCACAGAAGCCGATAGCATAACTAGTACTAACTTAAGTTAATCATATCACTCGGTCTTTCTACAGAATCGTAAACATTCAAAGTACTCAGATAACGTCAAACTTATATTTTCCTCCTCCGATGTCAGTACCAGAACTTAATATTAAAACTTGCAATATAATGCTGTCTGCGCTAAACCATCAGATACTTTTGCGACACATCAGTACTAAGAGATATTTTGCATTTATTTTCCATTTGCGAAACAGCAGACTATAAAAGTCAAAATGAAAATATATAGAAAAGTTCTCAGTCAATCGTGTAAAGGTTGCTACGTTCATGCGATATAGATGATTCGGTAGATTTGATTGAACAAAAATCGACCCAAAGCAATTACTACAATACAAAACTACTTTAACTTTAACAAAATTAGAAACACAATGCAACGCTAGGACGGAGCAAAGACTAAGAGGAAGATGAAATTTAAAAAAAACGATCAACTATGGCTTACATTGGCTCAAGACTGTGACCAGTCAAAGAAACTGGAGGAGTCCTTCAATCAAAGAGTATAATTAACTTTTGCACCTTTTATATTTTTAAAACTATGTTAGCAAACCATTGTAATTAAGGAACAAAAATAGCGTTTCGTCCCACTCCTATGCAAAGGCCTCTCCTCATTCATTCTTCTTCTCTTGGTGGTGGATTGTGTGCTTCTTCTCGCCAATTCACGATTTTCAATTCGGATTTTCTTTTTTATTATTATATTCAGCTTGTACCGATCAGCAAACATCGTTCGGCATCTACCATTGCCGATTTATAATCGGGTGTTCACGACGCACTTCTTACTACCAAGAGCGGTTTTTTCCCGTACTCAACATATCATATTTTACCGCCCATCTATGCCTATCAAATAAGTATGTAGCAACCCTAACAGGAACACAAGAAAATACTAAGCAAAATAAGCAGGTCAGTGCCCTTAGCATTGCATAAGTTGGTAGCAAACACTTTAGTGACTGGACGTTGGCAGAACGCCAACGAATGCAGTTAGGTTTTAGAAAGCACAGGGACTTTGCCGTGTAAAAACAGATTTATCTGAACATGCAACGTTGTTTTGACAAAAATTGTGTCCCCCTCAATTTTCAAAAGTAAGAGGATGAAAATTCTGAAAAATGTAGGTTTTAAGAACGTAAAAAGAACTATCAACGAAATTAGGTTTAAATAAGATTTGATATTTAGCTTTTGCGATATGGGACTTTTTCGTGAAACTGTAGCAGTTACTTTGATTTTCATTAATATAACATGAAAAAGGAAATTAGCTTTGCTGTTTAGTGTAAATTGACCTATGTAGTCATACACATTAAAAATATTGTGAATATATTGGTGCTACAGAATCCTTTGTGTGCAAGTCCGGCTTGACTTGGCCTTGGTTTTTTTTAAATTCACTGAACTCACTTGTTGTTTACTTCTGAATATTTTTAAACTCTGCTTTATATTTTTCGTAACTACCTACTTAGTTTCTGTTTTCATCATAAGATTTCTTCTCAAAAAATTGCCTGAAAACTTGACACGTTATGAAGCCGTGTACTCTAAGCAATATCTTACTCTTTTACGAGCATATTAAAGTGTGGAGGCGTTAACATTTTCACTTCATACTTTATGAAAAATGGCGACTGCAAAACATATTGCATCTCTCATGTCATGTAACATCTCATAATGTATGAGGCGTTTATCTGTTTTTGCGTTATTACATTTAAATCATAATAATACGAAAATAACCTGCACCAATTACTGTCATCATCATCATCTGCATAGCCTGTTCCAGATGCAGCTGAATACCAGTATTTTACATAGAGCAACTGCCTATCAGACCTCCACAACCCAGTCACTGGGTAATACGATACCCCTTGGTAAGACTGGTTGTCAGACTTTCGCGCCACTGACTACCTGTAACGACTGTCAAAGATCTACAAATGACAGCCGGGATCAGCTTAACGTGCTTTCCGAGGCTTCTATATATACCATAAATATCTACACACTATAGAAACCAGGTTTCGCCCTAAAGTTATTGTGGTTTTTAGGGTTCCGTAACCAAAGGGTCAAACGGGACCATGATGACTATGACTGAGACTTCGCTGTCCGTCCGTCTGTCCATCAGTCCGTCCGTCCGTCCGTCTGTCACCAGGCTGTATCTCATGAACCGTGATAGTTAGCCAGTTGAAATTTTCACTGATTATGTATTTCTGTTGATGCTATAACAACAAATACTACAAACAGAATAAAATAAATATTTAAGAGGGGCTCCCATACACAAAAGTTTTTGTAGTTCAAGCATGGAAAATATAATGCAAATATGAAAAGAATTTTACCAAAATGCAACAAAAATGTGACTTTATTTCCCAGCATAGTCTGTACATTTTGCTTAGTAAATTACAGTAAAAGGATTGAAGGGTGAAATTTTAATGTAACGTAACTTTATACCTACACATGAAACACAAAAAATAGTGTCTCTTTAATCAACATGAATACAGACACCCACTCTATCTTAAAATGAGGGCGCGTCATTTGGAATTTCATCCTTTGAAATACGGTTCTGTTTTTCGAGTAGAACAAATTAATTGAAATTTTAGGATTTAGTAAACTGAAACAATATGAGCAGTGGCTATCTGGGAAGTACTAAAATTTTATTAAATGTAAAATAACGCAGAGCAGAGCAGCGGTGGCCCAGCGGTGGCAACCCTGACTTACGAGCAGTAAGTCGTAGGTTCGACCCCAGGCAGGTGCAGGTGTACTTTGCGTAAATTACACATTTCAACACCGCTACTCTCAAAACGGTGAAGGAAACATCGTGAGGAAACCGGCATGTCCTAGAACTAAAACTTCGAAAACATGTGACATATTCCAACCAGCACTGGGCCCGCGTGGTGGATTAAAGCCCACTCCCTCTCATTGAGAGGAGGCCTGTGTCCCAGTAGTGGGAACATTATAGGCTGATAATGATGATGTCATGATGATATAAAATAACGAAGGCTTGAAGAATAAGACCTTGTTGAAAATGGCGGTACGAGCTGGACAAGACCAGCGACCAGTGGTCAACATTGTCCCTGGATCGAAACGATTGGAAGCCTTTGTCCGTAGTAAAGTAATTTTATTTTTTTATGTTTCCGTGTCCGTGACAGTAAAGGAGCATTATATTATAAATTTTGTTTTATACAAAAGATTGACTCATATATGCCATATATAACATTTTATTAAATTTTTTTTCGAACCAAGTCTCAAATGAAAGAACGAGCAAAGAATCACTTATTGATCATTTAGTTTGGGAAAGCTTTTTTTCTAATTCTTTTTCTAAAAAAACGTACCGATTTCCAATAAGGGTTTCAAAAAATAAAACTTCCGTACATAAAAATCTTTTTTTTTAATCAGCAGTTGTTTCATTAAAAGTGCCTGACTACCTATGCATGCAGCACAGATTTTTTTCGAAATGTTTTTGTTCGTAGAGGACAAAATGTAAGTATAATTTGAATAGGAATTTGATATTAAAAATTATAATTTGTGTGTTGATGAAGTTGAACAATTTAAAAATCTGTGTTTTTTGATTTGGGATTATGTGGTACCTGAAATAAGTGAATTTGAATAATGCTCACTTGGGATAGAATCTACGATTAACCTAAAGCTCGTAAGAACGATGAATGATTATTTTAAAAATCACTACATTTTTACTGTTATTAGGATCGATGTTCAGGCCAACCCTGTGTGGGTACCTGCTAATTTTATTTTAGGACTATTCTCACAAACAATGCGACGTTGACGATAACCGGACAACGTACGCAACGAAACGTGAATTTAATATACAAATACCGTTGGAAACAATAGAGCATCGCTCACGTTTGAATCCATCAGTTTCTGAATTGATTGATTTGTTGATAAAGATATTAGATAGAATTTGTGGTTATGTCAATAGAGTATATTTTCTAAACTAATATTATAAAGAAGAAAGATTTGATTGTTTGTTTGCATTGAATAGGCTCGGAAACTACGGATCCGATTTGAAAAATTATTTCAGTATTAGATAGCCCATTTATTGAGGAAGGCTATAGGTTATATATCATCACGCTACGACCAATAGGATTGGAGCAGCAATGAAAAATGTTGCGTAAACGGGGAAAATGTGACGCAAACGAAGTTGCGCCGGACAGCTAGTCTGGGTACTTTTTATCATAGGGTTTGAAGTTCGATTTTTATAAAACCAACATACATTTTAGGTCCTACAGTTTACGCTTGAAATAATTTGTTGCTATCAAATGGGTGAAATCAATTATACCAAGCAATAAATTTACTAAGCATACACTAAGTATGTTAAGTAACTTTGATGCTAGCCAAAATGTGGATTCTAAGCGGTTACATAATCCTATAAATCTACTAAGGGTCGTAGCGTCAAGTTAATTATAACCTTTGCGACCTTTATTATCCATCCATTCCCCCCGCGGGCTCAAACGCGTAAACACGCAAATCTATTGCGCTCGGACACGATAATTTCCTACTAGTCAGAAAGTAATTGTTTATCCGTATAATGTACTCAATAGTGAAGCGAAGTGTGTAATCCACTCAGTGCGTGATTCTTCTTTCGATGAAACTAAGTGACCACTACATAAACAAAGTTTTAAATACCACGGATTGCGAAATTTAACGTTCTGTTCCTTTGTCAACGGCTCCTACGTGCGGCGCACTGAGGTCAAAGTCCGTCCTCGACACTCGCCCAAGGACGAGCGCTAACCGTCGATCGGCTTTCGCTCGGCCGTATTCGGGACCCGAAGATCTACGAACGTGTTGACAACAGGACTGTGCGATACTCGCGCGCAGTAAACAAGCCTATGTTGTGATAGCTGAGTGAGTAAGGCGCTTCAGTCATACAGTTGAGGATCTTATTCTGATTTGTGCATGCTACCGTGAACAATAAAAATGATCCGTTCACCTGAGAAAACTGCATCATCACCTTTACACAGCTCGGAACCTGATTTACACACAAATTCTTACACAGAATCCAACGAACAAAACCAAAGAAAAAGGAAGCGAGGTGATGACGTTGAATTGCAACGCATAAAAACTATGTTGACGGATATGAAGTCCATGTTTTCTGATTTTGTCCGTGATCAAAAACACCACAACAATAAAATTGACACTCTACACACAGCTCTTGAGGAGATCAGGTCCCAGAATAGCCTTATTCGTACCCAAAACATAAAAATTCAAAGTCAGAATGAGGAAATCCGAACTCAGAATGCTCAAATACAAGACTCAGTGCAATTTCTGTCCGATAAATATGATGATGCTATGCTTGAAATAAATAAACTACAGACGGAGTGTCAAGACAACCAGAAAATAATAAAAACACTGGAACTGAAGGTAGACTTTCTGGAGAGAAACTTAAAAGCTGCAACAATTGAAATAAAAAATATCCCATCTTCGTACACCGAGACCAAAGAATCTCTGACTGGATTAGTTCAAGAACTCGGTATTATTATCAACCAACCTGTGCCACCATCTGAGGTCAAAAATGTATTTCGTTTAAGAACTAAGAAGGAGCCTATTGGTCCAATCATTGTTGAATTCGCATCCTCAACACTAAAAGAAAAATTTATACAGTCCACTAAAAACTTTAACAAAGAAAATATAAACAATCGTCTTAACACTACCCACTTGCAAGCTGTAGGACCAAGGAAACCGATATACGTTTCGGAAGCCTTAACTTCTGCAGCCAAACGCCTTCACTATCTTACCAGAGAGTTCATAAAAAGCAGTGAGTATCAACAATGTTGGACTGCAAACGGGAAGGTATATGTACGCGAAAAAGAAGGGATGCCCAGCAGGCTCATAAAATCCGAAGAAGACCTGTCTAAACTACGTCACGAGAAAACTAAATGACTAGTACCTGTCCTACCTCGCCATACAATATTCACTAAAAAAAAATTCCTCTACCTCTTAATATGTTTTGCTCCTATGTTAAAATCTGTTATTAACTTACTTGTTTACCTACATAATTGTCATACATTCTTGAGTGTAATGATTTCTAACTGTACTCTATTAATATCGTTAGTTCTAAATGTCAAACTAATAATTAACCTACCTATCTACAACTACCAACAATTACACCTACTTTACTACACCTACAATAATTATACATACACTATACTACTATTTACACTTACAAACCTTACACTTGTTTCATTATTTACGGCTATTTTCAAAGCACAACACTCATATATAATTAAAGCCTGGAAACTAAATCATGACCTGGTATCACTATTTGCTCACATCCCAACATGCCATAACAGTACTATGACAATGTCCTGCCCAAAACCCAACAGTAGGTACTCTAAAAATGCAAATATAGATAAAAATAACTATAATTCGATAATATACAAAATAACCTAAATAATATCGATGCTGTCTCTGTGTCTGACTCATCTACCTGTGATTTGGATAACTGTGTCCCACCTAACCTCAATCCAAATTACTCGCTTAAAATTCTTAACCAAAATATAAGAAGTATCACAAAAAATATGGCGGGGCTACACACTATTCTCGCCAGAACAAAGGTTGAATGGGACGTAATAACATTAACTGAATGCTGGCTTCTTAATACTAACTATATTCCAGACCTCCAAGGGTACAACGTCTTCAAAACTGATAGTAATCAAACACAAAATGAAGGTGTAGTTGTTTATGTCAAAAATAATCTGAACGTGTCCGTGGTAGAACCATCGATTGATGACGCTAATTGCTTACTAATAAAAATCGACGTAAACACTATCATATTGGCTATTTATCGCCGGCCGGCCTACAAAGATATTTCCAACTTTCTTAACTCGCTTGATAAGATCCTGTCGAGTAACGCACACTATAAAAACATAATTATAACCGGTGATTTAAACATAAACATCAGTGATCAGTGTGTTGACTCAACCAAAGATAGCTACCTAAACCTATTAGCTTCACATGGTCTACTACCAGCACACACTCTCCCCACTCGGCTTCAAGCTTGCCTTGATCACTTTATCTTAAAAACTACCCTACCAGTGACAACGTATGTAGCCCACTCTGCACTGACTGATCATGACACTACCTTATTGTTCTTAATCAAAAAAATGCCCAATATTACTGTTAAAAAAACTTCTGTCCGAATCAATCACGACCTACTAGATGCTGCAGTTAAGCAAATTGACTTTGAACCAGTATATTGTACTGAAAATCCTCACTTAGCTGCAGAGCAGATGATCAGCCTTATAACGCAGGTGATCGATACTAATTCCAAAATTGTTAAAGTATCTAATCGGAAAAAAGTTTTAAAGCCTTGGATAACTCCGGGCCTCCTTCGATGTATTAGACACAGAGACAACCTACACAAAAAAACTAAAAAGTCACCCAACAACGTAATTTTAAAAACAACTTTTACTAGATACAGAAATTTTTGCAACAAGCTACTTAGGAAAACTAAACAAGCATTTGAGAAAAAAGAAATTGTCAGTGCAGGCAATAATAGTAAAAAAATCTGGGCAGCCATTAACACAATATCCAATCGAACGCGTAAAAAAGACAGCTCATCTCATTTATTGAATATGTCAACTACGCCACTTCAATCTGTTAACTTGGCCAACAAATTCTTTGCAGAAACTGGTAAAAATCTAGCAGAACAAATAGTTTCTAGATCAACTCTTGAATCACCCCAGGCAGTGAACAGAAGTTTTTCACATTCTATGTCCCTATTACCTACGGATGAAACTGAAGTCGCTAATCTGATAATATCCCTACGTAACGAATGTTCTGCAGGGTGGGATAGAATTTCTAATAGTTTAATAAAAAAGCACATGGCTAAAATTGTACCGCCACTTACATATGTCTGCAACCTAGCTCTCAAACAAGGACAATTTCCCAAATCGTTTAAAAAATCCATAATTCATCCTATCTTCAAGGGTGGGGACAGAAACAGTGTCAACAACTACAGGCCCATTGCAGTACTCCCTGCTTTCTCCAAAATCTTAGAGAAGATCATGAACAAACGGCTCGTTGACTACCTGGAAAAGTTTAACATTTTGTCATCCTCACAATATGGCTTTCGGGCAGGTAGATCAACGTCTGATGCAGTCCATGATCTGACTAACTTTGTTGTCACTAACATGGATGGTGGACAGAAGGTCTTGGGTATTTTTCTAGACCTTGCCAAAGCGTTTGACACTGTTTCTGTACCCATGCTCATTCACAAGATGGAAAGCATAGGCATAAGGGGTGCTCAACTCAAACTTTTTGAGGACTACCTGAGTGAGCGTACACAGTTCGTTAAGATTGATGATATCGTCAGTGAAGAGCGCACCGTCACCTATGGTGTGCCACAAGGTAGCGTCCTCGGTCCCACACTCTTTCTCATATATATTAACGAGCTGGGCATGCTCACTGTCCCCAATGGTAAAATTATAACGTTTGCAGATGACACTGCCCTTCTCTTTAGCGCAGACTCATGGCATGAAGTTTACGCGCATGCTCAGGCAGGTTTTGACATGGTAATGGGGTGGCTTCATACCAATGTGCTTACACTAAACACGGATAAAACAAAGTATATTGCTTTTTCCCTAAAGTCCCAAACACACATGTCCAATACGACGCCATCATGTTCTATAATAGCCCATTCCTGCTCCAATCAACACGAAAATACTTGTCACTGCACCCGCCTAGAAAAAACAACCAGTTTGAAGTACCTAGGGATTATAATAGATTGCAACTTGAGATTTAACGAACACATCAACACCCTCAGCAATAGACTACGTAAACTTATATTTGTTTTTAAGACCCTTAGACATGTGGCCGACGCCAGGCTGATGAAATCGGTATATTTTGCCCTCGCCCAGTCTCTATTAACTTACTGTATAACGTCCTGGGGCGGTGCATCTAAATATATAATCCTGCAGCTTGAAAGAGCGCAGAGAGCTATTTTGAAGGTATCTTCCTTTTTACCATTTAGATACCCTACTGCAAACTTATATAAAGAGACTAATGTCCTAACTGTACGTCAACTGTTTGTTTTGCAAACGGTCCTAAAACAGCAAGAACTACTTACATTCAACTCCTCACTGCTAAGTAAAAGACGTTTTGACCCAGTAGATCGTCATGGTTTACGACTAACAACGATGTTCTCCAAACGTTTCTTCTGTTACCTTGGTCGTTTTCTCTATAATAAAATTAATAGGACGCTTTCTATCTATGATCTTACCAAAACTAAGTGTAGAACAAAGATTAGGACCTGGCTTCTGGAATTGTGTTATGATGCCACGGAAAAACTTCTTTTTGCCCCAAAATAACTTGCTTGTCGTGGAATTCAATTCAATATACATTGTATTTATATGTATCATTGTTCTGTGCTTTCAGCCACTTATACAATTATTCACACACGCCACACACACACACACACACACACATACACACACATACATACACAAACACACACACACCACACACACACCACACATACACGGTCACACACCTACTAACCCATGAATTAGTAATAAACACTATTGTAATGTGTCTTTGTTTGCTCAATATTGCTTACCGCATCTGTGTACGAGTGCATAATAATTTTTAAACGTGCTTCCGAAGGGGTGGAGACCTGGTGTCCTGAAATACAGGCTTTTTGTCTAGCTTAGGCACCAGTCTCCCACAGTATTATAAAAGCCATGTATTGTTCACAAAATTCAATAATGTAATTAAGTATTGTGGTGAGAAATAAATAAATCTTTATCTTTATCTTTATGCGGGCGTAGCTGCTCGTAAAACCTAGTCTATTTTAATTCAATTTATTTAATGAAAATTCTATCTATATTATGACTGCCTCAGTGGTTGCAAGCGCGATTGCTGAGCATGAGATCTTCGGTTCGATTACCAGGGCGGGCAATCAGGTATTGGGTGTTTCCATCAGGAATATCGCAGTAGCAGCCACATACTCTGGATTTGGGCCCGGTTGATGGCCATCATTGAGAGCAGCGGTGTCTCAGTGGTGGCTGCCCCGACTTACGAGCAGTAAGCTGTGGGTTCGAACCCAGGCAGGCGCATTACTTTGTCTAATTTATTTCATCACAGCTGCCCTCAAAAACGGTTAAGAAAAACATCGTGAGGAAACCGGCATGTCCTAGAACTAAAAATTCGATGACAGATTCGATGATAGGCTGATGATGATGATGATGGCCACAGGCTCGCCCCCTATTCCATGGAACTTAAACAAAACAGGGCCTCAAGTCTGCTATTTTTATAAACATCGTCATTCCAACACGATCCCATTGTCATTTTGCTAAAAGTTCGTAATCTGCTAAATTCATAATGGTCGATCATTGGCCTGTCAATGGTCTCGTAATAGAATTGTGTTATAATGACATTAGTATATTGCCATTATTATAAAACCCGTTAGTAGAAATGATTTTCGAAAAACTACTACTAAATTTGAACATTTATTCTTGCCAGATTTCATTTAAATATATGTTTACATATTATTTATTAGTGTTATAAGCAATCTGAAGTAGTAAGAAATTTGTAAATAGCAGAAAGCATAAATTTGAAATTAGAAAACTCAATATTTTATCTATTTAGCTGTCAAAGTCAAATTGTCTGTCAAGTCAGTCATTCATTTGTTATGTACGAGTTTAGCATTCTAAGCCATTTCTTTCAATGGAGTGTCAGTGGTTGACCATTGGGAAGTCATAATGACGCCATTACATTAGTAGATTACCAAACTTGTCAAAATCAACAATTATGAAATCAATAATAGGCCATTTTGACACTATTGTAACAGCAGACTTGAGGCCCTGGTGACATGTAGGTGTACTCTTAGGTACACCTCTGCCTAACCCTTCAGGGATTACAGGCGTGATGTTACGTAGTTTTATGTTATGTCTATAATAATAGTTACCTATGATTATGAACATGGCATGTGTGTTAACAGAAATTTTGTAGTTTACGTTTCAGTCAATCACTCAAGGATAACAATCAAGAGTTTGATTGATTAACGGTAATTAATTGTGTTATGCGTATCGCACAAAATTCTTATTTTTTCAATATTGTTACTTTTTAGGGTGCCGTACCCAAAGAGTCAAACGGGAGACTTCGCTGTCCGTCCATCCGTCCGTTTGTCACCAGGCTGCATCTCATGAACCGTGATAGTTAGCCAGTTGAAATTTCTACAGATTATTATGTATTTCTGTTGCCACTATAACAACAAATACTAAAAACAGAAAAAATATATATTTAAGGGGGCTCCCATATAAAAAAAGTGTTTTTTTTTACGTTTTTATAAATAATGGTACGGAACCCTTCGTGTGCGAGTCTGACTCGCACTTGGCCGGCTTTTTTAATATTTGAAAATAGTTTCTTTGGCAAACCTCGTAGAGGACGGGACGACCTTTACAAAATCAACGACCAGTAGCCAACATTAGCTCTTGATTGAAAAAGCTAAAAGTCAGGGGAGAGGCCTGTTCCCAGCAGTGGGATATACAGTGAGGTATACTTTTTTGGTATTTTTGACATACGTTCTCTAGTATGTGAGTGGGCCGCCTCCTGTTTGGCCCACTAAACTAAAATATAATAGCGACCAGTCCCTGCTTCCTAAGTTAAGAAGTTGACATGGTGTGAAGATATCTTTATCACGCTTATTTATATATTAATTCTAAATTATGTATTTATTATTCTGTATTTTTTTTTGTAAAGTTTAAAAGAAGTACATGAACGCACAGCGACTTCTTTTTTTAACCATCTTATTGTTCCATAAGCGATGGTGCATACAATGACCTGTCCTGCGCGTGCCCTATTGTCATTTGTACAGACAACTTATGGACGCTACTAAAGGCTACTAATACGTAGCCTTAGGTTTGGGCCGATTAACACCTATATTCTAAAAGCCTTCCCAAATCCATTTTTGAGTCGACCGTTGTTGCCATGGGAACAGGTGAAAACATCCACCAAATCGTATTCATAGAATTTCTTCGAATAAGGTACCTCCTCTAGCTATCTACCTTTGTTAAAGCCATGGTTGCAATCGGATTTGGTTTGGCTCTAACAATATGGATGTAAGAATACCAGTGTTAGTGTAGATTGCTATCGACAAGCTAAGTAGAATATTTTTAATTAAAATAGTAATGGTTAAACAGTGTCTGCCCAAAAAAAAGAAGGCGTTAAAGTTATTAATACACCATTCATCCAGTAATTTTCCAAACTCACAAAAAGACTAATATCGTAATAATCATCGTATCAGTTTCCTTTACAATCAAATCAATCACAGAACTCAATCAAATGTTTAGTATTGACTCGGTGGAAACCGGATTCCTTTGTTATTGACCTTCGCGTCGTTATGATGCTGTGCTAACTTGGATATAATTAGCACGAATTTGGCCTTCAAGCAATTTTTCTGACATTTATTTATTTACAACTATAATAGTAGACATGACTTGAGGAGCTCATGGCTTAATAATAACAGCCGCACGGGTCGATCTTTGAGGTTAAGTCGTGCTTGCCGAGGTAGGTCCGAGGATGGGTGACCATAATTACATAGGTACCGAGTTTCCTCCGTGCATCGGAAAGCACGTTAAGCCGAAGGTCCCAGCTGTCATTTGTAGATCTTTAACAGTCGTTACGAGTAGTCAGAAGCCAAAAGTCTGACATCCAGTCTTTCCAAGGGTAATACTAAACGTATTACCCATTTACTGGGTTGTGGAAGTCAGATAGGCAGTTGATTCATGTAAAATACTGGTACTCAGATCTACCCAGTTAGACTGGAAGCCGACTCCAAGATAGTTTGGGAAAAAGGCTAGGCAGATGATGAATAGTATTAGGCATATTATACATAAACTTACGCCCTTTTCTCATGGGGATTGTTAAAAACTACACAACGCTACCTATCGCTATCCTGCTTTTGCCTCGTCCACGTTCATTCATCGTCATACAGGTACGCACGCCGGTTGCGAGTACTACACACCTGACCTTTCTGAAGAATTTCACCAAAATTCGAACGAAATCAGTTAGCCCCTTTTTAATTTGAAAGATTAAATTAAGATGATAAGCACGATCCGATCTGTATCGACTATATTTGTTTCACTAGTAGATAATAAATATAATATGGTAATAGAAAGAATAATATGGTATTTATTTGGTTTTCGCCCAAATTACTTTAAAGTATTGTATTGTTTAACGGGTTGGTGTCCACTCCACGTCCAATGAGCGTACCTAATTGAATTTATAATATCTTTAAATAGTTTAAGAAAGGATTTTCATAAAACCTTACTGCTCTTTTATTATTAAATACATAAACAGAGCTTTTTATAGGCTTCGCAGGACGTTATATAATACAGACAAATAATAAACCAAGAAGTACCTACAGTCCTACAGTTAATTGTTTCCATTCCAAGATAGACATTGTTCATTCAAGAGAAAATACGGAGGCTATTCACAGATAACAGCGTGGCAAGTCTCTTAGAAACGCGATAAGTACGAATATTCGCTTGATTGCCAGATAAAACGCACAAACTCGGGGTCTTTATTACGTAACAACCCAACACATTGAGCACCGCAAAAAAGGCCCAGAGATTACATTAATTTTACGGAAAAAATACGTCGTTTCTTCAGGAAATTGCCTTCAAACTCACATAACATGATTAAATTACTTGAAATTTTTTCATCAAAAAATTCAGGATGATGTAACTTACCTACTTAATTTTATAAGCTAAAGTAAAGGCTCGTTTACAATTCACGGTCTACAGAGTTGAAGAAATTTTGCGTGACGACGGATTAAATTTTATTATTGTGACTTCGAAAGTGGCCTGAAGTATTTTAATTAAATTAAATTCCACTTTGATAAATTAAATGTAATAAAGTAGTGAATGGAATTTGGAGCAGACTGTGGTTTGGTTTATAAGGGTGCCTTAGCCATTTTGCGCATAGAAATCTGTTAAATTCAAACTTCTTTGTCTTATGATTTTCTCATTCAATTAAATTGTAAAGCAGTGAACGATCGAGTAAGCAGGAATACCGTTTGTTTACCGAGAAATTGTTTCTTCTCCGTTTTGCACCAATTTTCTATCTGATTTATTTTAACATTTGATTTTACTTAGCTATAAGTAAAATAAACCAGTCCAATGAACAATACTTATCAGCTCCTAAATTAAACTATGTCACACGTCAAACGGTCTGCTACGCCGTAACTTCACCGTAGCTCCGTCGTAGCACCGGCGTAGCAGGCAGTCCCTGTGCTACGAGCATGTATGGGTTGTCTATACAGAACCTATAAAGACCTACAATTTTTGTACGGTGTACAGAAAAAAATAATTTTATCCGTCTAACCTCGTTAGCCTTTACATTACCGCTACAAATCTAACTGGCCATCCAAGGTTCTGTGCGATAGTCCAGCTCATAATAATTCTGACTCGGCAGTGGTTTATGAAATTAGAGATTAAACCACGTCAATTACGTAACTTTCCGAGTTTGCCAAATTTTGACCGCCATAACTGTTAGCTAATGCATTTTAGTTAGCGAACTGGCTTTTAGGAGCTCGGCGCTCGTATGAAAGTTTCATAAAATTTTGAAATGGTGTATTGTTATGAATTCCAGAGGCTGAATTACGATCCTCAGACATTTGGACTGGACAGAATCCAGTCTACGCAGAGCTTCCTTGTTACATGGCTCAATTAGGTAACTGCAGTAATCCAACACGCTTCTGACCAGTGCATTATATAATATACTAGCTGCCCGGACAGACTTCGTTCTGTCAAAAGTTAAAGCAATGCACTTTTCCTACCTACCTACCCTACCCAACCCTACCTACACCACCCTACCCAACCCTACCTACCTACTACCTACCCACCTTACCCTACCCTACCTACCTACTACCTACCAACCCTACCCTACCCTACCCAACCCTACCCTATCTACCTACTACCTACCTACCCTACCTACCCTACCTACCCTACCTACCCTACCTACCCTACCTACCCTACCTACCCTACCTACCCTACCTACCCTACCTACCCTACCTACCCTACCTACCCTACCTACCCTACCTACCCTACCTACCCTACCTACCCTACCTACCCTACCTACCCTACCTACCCTACCTACCCTACCTACCCTACCTACCCTACCTACCCTACCTACCCTACCTACCCTACCTACCCTACCTACCCTACCTACCCTACCTACCCTACCTACCCTACCTACCCTACCTACCCTACCTACCTACCCTACCCTACCTACCTATCCTACCCTACCTACCTACCCTACCCTACCTACCTACCCTACCCTACCTACCTACCCTACCCTACCTACCTACCCTACCCTACCTCAATCACCAACTCCACGCTCAACTATCTCCGTGTAAGCTATGTGCTCCTAGTACCTCACTCCCGACCACGCCTCCCCTGAAGCGCGTGGCGCTCGCCAAGAACATGATAACAAACTGCGCCCTGCGGTTTCACCCGCGCAGACCGGGATAAAAAGTATCCTATGTCCTTCTCCTGGCTCTAAACTACCTCCCTGCCAATTTTCACCCAAATCGGTTCAGCCGTTCTTGAGTTATAAGCGAAGTAACTAAAACGACTTTCTTTTATATATAGTCAATCCCGACCACGCCGCTCAGACTCGCTCGCCAAGAATATAATATATCTCCCGGTAAGCTATGTTCTCCTAGTACCTCAATCCCGACCACGCCGCCCCCAGACAGTCTCGCTAAGAACATAACGCGCCATCAATCACCTACTCCACACTCGACTATCTCCCGGTAAGCTATGTTCTCCTAGTACCTCAATCCCGATCACGCGCCCATATATATCCCGGTAAGCTATGTTCTCCTAGTACCTCAATCCCGACCACGCCTCCCCGAAGCGCGTGGCGCTCGCCAAGAACATGATAATAACAAACTGCGCCCTGCGGTTTCACCCGCGCAGACCGGGATAAAAAGTATCCTATGTCCTTCTCCTGGCTCTAAACTACCTCCCTGCCAATTTTCAGCTAAATCGGTTCAGCCGTTCTTGAGTTATAAGCGAAGTAACTAAAATGACTTTCTTTTATATATATAGATGAGCTTTAAGGTGTATGGGTGAGCTCCCCACCAGACACCTGGTAGCTGGGGTTTATTGACGTTCTGGTATTTCCTATTGAAAATGCGAAACATATTTTATTAGTGTATCAAACTTTTGAATGTGGAATATAAAGTCAAAATCGGTCCAGTCGTTTCTGAGATTAGCTAAAATAAACAAACAGACAAACGAAAATTTTAAAATTGTTTGTTTGTTTTAGGTACCGTATACAAATACTTACTATGATGCCTACTTATAATGCATTCAGTAAAAAGCTGCTATTTTGAAATTACAAAGAGTCGCTTTAGTTTTGTTTAAATGCATAGATTACAAAATGATAACCTCAACATATATGTCCCAGTATGCTTAGATTCCTACAAGACAAATTATTAAATATCAAAATCGGATTTCCAATAACAGAAATAGAATACGGAATTCAAATAAATTCCGGAGTTAGGCTTTCATTCGACATGCATATTCGTGATCGTTCAACCACGAAACGTGCTGGTATGTAAAACCGAGATTTGTATTCTACTGCATTCGTTTGAGTAATCCAGTGCTCAGATTGGTCAAGATCGACTGAATTTTAACCACTGTCAAAAACTTGACAAAATACAGAACACTACATTTTATAGTACACATAGTTTACTGGGTTGTGGAGGTCAGATAGGCAGTTGTTTCATGTAAAATACTGGTGCTCAGCTGCATCCGGTTAGACTGGAAGCCGACCCCAAGATCGTTTAGGAAAAGGCTAGGCAGAGGATGAGTTTTCTAGGGAGGGTAAAACCTAGTAGGTATTTTGGATTTGAAATATTATGGTTAAATTACATATTATCACACCTGTAATACCTAATAGTAATTCACTCATTCATTCGCATTTCACCAGTAATGTTCCAAAACCATAAAATACATCCTTATTGTTAGCAACCTTTGTGCCACATTATGTTTTTGCTATTCGCAGCAATATTGACTGATTAGCGTGGACTATTAATACCTACATCTTTTGTTAATTGCAGTACAGGGTTATTTTTTTTGTAGTGTACCTAAATGGGATGAAATTATTAACTGAATGTCATTTTTATGCAAGAGCTTTCCCACTGTCTTAAGCTTTCACGCTTTTTTATAACTAAACTTATACGTCAAAATATCGGGAGCTCACAAAACTAAACAGTCATGGTAGATATAAATAAAATATATATAATTATACTAATCTATATCTATATTATAAAGCTGAAGAGTTTGTTTGTTAGTTTGCTTGAACGCGCTAATCTCAAGAACTACTGATCCGATTAGAAAAAATCTTTCAGTGTTAGATAGCCTATTTATCGAGAAAGGCTATAGGCTATATATCATCACGCTACAACCAATAGGAGTGGAGCAGCAACGATAAATGTTGCGAAAACGGGGAGACTGTGACGCAGACGAAGTTGCGCGGGACAGCTAGTATTATTATAAATGACAATGTAAGGGTTTTCCCACAGTCACAGAGTTTTTTGATCTAGTCATTTTGTTTTGATCTAGTCATTTTGTGATATTTTCTATTTTCTTGATCTAGTCATTTTGTGATATTTTCTATTTATTTTTTGTTGTTGTATAGACTCTTTTTCTTATTTACCGATTGTTTGTAAATGTGTGGACATTGTAGGCCTTATAGATTCCTAGATCCTTGGTAACTTTTTATTTCGTTCTACGATTCGTAGTAAGCAACGACTTATTGTCAGGCCTACGATGTCCTCCCATACTTTAGTACTAATGCTGTAACAGAAATATTGTAAAACCAAATGATTTTAAAAGAGTAACCATGGAGTTTCTTGCCGGTTCTTCTCCATAGGAAACGACCAACGCGAACCGAGCACCTTTTTGCCGACGTTTTATAAGTGCCCCTGTAGGCCTATGTAAAATAAAAATATTTTGATTTTGATTTTGATTTTGAGTCAAACATCTGAAATTTTAGCCAAATCTGGTTTTCCACTTTTCTATTAAGAGCGTTTATACCCTACGGCATTTCATACAAATTTTCAAGTCGTTATTTTCCGAAATTACTGAAAAGATTTCAACGAAATTTCCTACGCATAAGCAGTATACATAGGTCTAAAAAGTTACGAAAAAACATTATCGAAATGTCTTTTAAAAATGAAGATAATTTGAAATTTCTGTTTCTATAGATAATTAAAAATCGGTCTAATTTAGCTGTAGCATTATTTTTCGAAAATGTTTTTTTAGTAACTTTTTAGACCTATGTAATGCGATGTGTGATGCTTATGCGTAGGAAGTTTCATTGAAATCTGCTCTGTCATTTCGGAAAATAACGACTGGAAAGTTTGTATGACATGCCGTAGGGTATAAACGCTCTTAATAGAAAAGTGGAAAACCAGATTTGGCTAAAATTTCAGATGTTTGACTGTGGGAAAACCCTTACATTGTCATTTATAATAATACTAATAATCTTAATATCTTTTTTCTGAGTCAATTTTTTTTCATGTCAATTTATAAACCACGGAGTGGATCTTATTATACAGTTTCTTATAAATTAAGTAGGTAATTACTAAAACATCTGGTTATCTTTCAGTTATCTACAAAAAGGGTGGGTTTCGAGGAAATTTAAAATTTAAATTGGGGCCATCACAGCTGAGCCTGCTCTTAAATTAATGAGGATCTGTGTCATAAGTTAAGGCTACTACAACAGGCCTATACACAAACTGAATCACTACTAGAATACATTGCCTTACACGTCATTATTTTTGCTTTTATTGCTTTACATATAACACTTCACACTCACTACTCTCATACAAAAATTCACGACACATACATACATCATAAACACATCTCCACACCCATTCAACCTCACAGCTGAACACTGTCTCTTAAGATACAGGTTATCCTAGTTTAAGAGGCAGGGCTCATAATATCTGTATACAGACTTCTGCAGCGTAATTAGCGTCTTGTTAACCAGTGTACACTAATGTATGATTCTTGTGACAATAAACTATTAGCAATAAAGAAAATTACCGTGAGAAAACCCACGATTAATTAAAAAAACCGGCCAAGTGCGAGTCGGACTCGCGCACCGAGGGTTCCGTACAAAAATATTTTTATTATATGATGTAACTAAAAATTTACGGTTTTCGCAATTTTTCCTTTATCTGTGCTATAAGACGTTGCTTCATACCAAATTTCAAGATTCTGAGTTCCCTGTACGTGTTGATTCCCTTGCGAGTGTCGAAAATTTGCGGAAAATTTGTTTTTTTTTTCACAGCTCCAAGGGACAGTAGACTTGAGTAGTTGATATAAATTGCAGCTTGATACTTCCCCGAGTTCCTGAGAAAAAGGGTCTTGACAGACAGACGGACGGACAACAAAGTGATCCTATAAGGGTTCCGTTTTTTCCTTTCGAGGTACGGAACCCTTAAAAGTTAAATAAGCGAGAAAAAGCCACCACGCGTGTTGATCAATGCTTCGTTTTCCTCTCTGTTTAACAAGAGTCCTTGACCCTGTGATAGTTATATCTAAAAAGGTCATGTATTACAATATAGGAAGAGTACTCATGACGGCCAATCAAGCTATATAAAACCCGGTTATCCGGATCTTCCATTATACTGGAAAATATGTACAAAGCGAGGCCATGATATATTAGAAATGTATAAACTTGATGTGTCACTGCGTACACAAGATAAACAATATATTTTTAGATACACTTGAATCCACATTTATCGACATAAACAAATAGGTATGTTTTGTAAAAACAAATTTTAATGGTTATTATGAAAACATGTCGAATAGTCTTACGGTTTTACGAAAATAATTAACAAAAAGAATATCTACTATGATAAATTTTAGGTTGTTGAAGATATGAACATATCTATGTTCATATCTTCAACAACCTACGAAGATACCACAAGATCACATCAAAAAAATAAGTTCAAAAACTAAAACCCGACTACTGAAAAAAAAGTATGAAACAAGAATATATTGACAACCAGTCTTACTGGTTATCAAAGTTCTACAATGACAGCTGGGACCAACGGCTTAACGTGCTTTCCAAGGCACGGAGGAAACTCGGTATGTTGGTCATCAATGGGCAATCATTGGTCATTCATCAACGGGCCAACCTAGGCGAAAGCGGTTTAACTTGAAGATCGACCCGAGCGGCTGATATTGTTAAGCCACGACTTACTCTAAGAACAAAACTAATCATTATTATTTATACCTACATCAACATGGACCGTTCATAACCGATATTACTAACTAAGCGAAGGCTCACTATGTAAACAACCCCAGTTTGTCACGTAGAAATTGTAAAATGTATTGTAAACAAAATCTAAACGTATTCAGTCGAGATACGGCACGTTTTGGACATCGAAAACTACCTTACAAAACGCCAACTCGTAACTCCTTTCTAGTGTTTCAACGGTATCCTGCCTTTTCACCAAAAAATAATTTACAAATTTTCATTTGACAACCATCGGTTGGAAAAAAACCTGATAGGTTATTTCATAATTTTACAAAAACAAGCTGGGCAAATAATTCACTTAATAAAATATTTACATACAATATGTAAATAAATATGAACCGTTGGTTGTAAACTAAATAATTGTAAAAGGAGTTGTAGTGAAACATTAGTGAACCTATTTTCAACTCATCAAGTTATACATTGTTTGCCGACACTAGTTCAAAATTTAAACTTTACTTCAGTTCTCTCACAAAACCATGACCCAATAAATCTATTTTTAATACCTGTCAAAAGTGTCAAGCTACATCGTCATTCGAAATCTTTCCCGCTGTCAGTTGAAAGCAAAAACAGAGAAATGTCATGGGCACAAGTGTCTACATTAACGTAAACCGTAGCCAATTTACCCTGACCCCTTTTAATGGCGCTGCTTGTGAAGAAAGCTGTCAGTGAAACGTCAAACTACGTACATTTAAAGTTAGTTCCTTCGATTGCCGTATGTCAGAATAATGTTGGTGGAGTGGAAGTTTACAGAATTTGACGTGGGACATTGTAAACAAGGTTGGGTAGATCGATTCACGTTATTGACACAGCCATATCGTAGCCGTGCCGATGAATGCGATGGCATTTATTTTGTCTGTGACGTCATTTATCAAAGTCGATGGAGAGCTCAATATTGGTAGCGCTGATTGTGATATCTTTTTGGCGATGTAATCGTACTTATGTGTTTTTTGTTATGTTTCATTATTTGCGTAGGTGTTATTTGTTTTTTGATACTTTGAAGATCTATATCGATGACATTATCAAAGGGTACTGCAAATTTTGAACTAATTATTGTGATGATTTAATAAATAATCCAAGTTTTGCTGTACCCTTTATATTTACAAACTAGCTTCTGCCCGCGGCTTCGCTCGCGTGGAGTTCGGAAATTGCCTACTTATGTATTACCCCCGCAAAATAATCTCGAAAATAGTCATTTAAATGTTATAGATAATAGTTGTTGGCTGCAGCTTCGCTCGCACGTAAGTGTCTGTGTATGATAGGATAAATGGTTGTGTTAAAGTCTGTGATTTTTAAAGTAAGAAGCCAGAGAATTAATTATTTTTAGAAAAAAGTATATCTTGGTATTTAACTCCCGGAAAACTATATTAATAATGAATTATCCTCTCTGTAAATGAGGTTTGCGGTGTTTTCTTGAGGGACTAAAATTACTTATTTACTCGCAGAGCTCATTCCGGAGCATGCAAAATAAAACTGCTAATGTGAGAAACAGTTCTCACATCAATGCCAGAAATAGCCTAAGGGAGGATATTGAGACATTGTGTATTTTAAATGTCATTATTTGCACCTAGAAAATGAGGTCAAAATAAAAATCCAAAGAAAATTCTCATGTGGTTATAGGCGACCCAGAAAACCACGAAAACGACACCTATGAAGGAAAAACAGAAAATTTACCTCGGCACCATCTTGGATTTTCATTTTGACCTCATTTTCGTTATCGGCGACCCCGAAATTCACGAAAATGACACCCATGAAGGAAAAACAGAAAGTTTTATTATTATTTTAGCACCTTTATTCATTTTATCACATATTATTTACATTTTTAAATATTTTTACAAAATTGTATGAAAAAAAACATTTAAAAATATAAAAAATAGTAGCCCACCAGCATCGGGAACAGGGTCCGGGCTACCGGTGGTCAGGGCTCTTGAGAGAGGAACCTCCTGACAATACGTGCCGTGTCCAGAAGTACTGCTTTCTGAATCAAGCCCTTGATCCAGCTGCCAAGCGAAAGCCTACTAAGATGTTGGTCGAGGCTTTTGGCAATTAAGCCATTGGCTGACACGACTATCGGCACAATGACTGCTGTATTCACATCCCACATGTCGACAACCTCGCGAGCCAGGTCTAGATATTTGAATTGCTTATCTTTCTCTGCTTTCACGAGGTTCTCGTCATGTGGAACCGTTATATCAACAATCATTGCGCGACGCTCCAATCGATCTATCACCACAATGTCAGGCTTATTGGCAACAATAGTCCTGTCAGTGATGATAGGTCAATCCGAATACAACGTGATATTACCATTATCGAGAACTAGATCGGGCGCATACTTATAGTATGGCACTTCTGATTCCACAAGCTTGTATTTCAAAGCAAGTTGCTGGTGGATAATCCTGGCAACGAGATTGTGTCTGTGCAAGTACTCTCCGTTAGCCAGACGAGAACAACCAGAAATAATATGTCGGATCGATTCTCCCGGACGGTGGCATGCCCGACACACGTCAACCGTCCCATCCTTCATAATATGTTTCCGGTAGTTGTTCGTCAACATAACTTCGTCCATAATCGCACAGACAAAACCTTCAGTTTCCCCAAAGAGGTTGCTGAATCGTAGCCAGGACACGGACGCTAGAAAATCTACATCGGGGCCATGAAGAGCCCGGTAGAAGCGCCCGTGAAGCTCCTTGCCCTGCCATACCTCCTTGCGATCATTAGTGTCTAATACTACAGGCTTGCGCCAGTTCTCGTTAGCCAAGAAGAGCGGGGTAAGGCCCTTGTCTACTGAGACCACATCTCGGTGCATCTCCACGTCGGCTTCTAGGAAGTATTCCCTGAGACTGCATACCTCACGGTTGTGCAGGGTCTTAGCATTTAACAAGCCACGACCCCCACACTTCCGCGGGATATACAGTCTCATCACCGACGACCGTGGGTGATGCATCCGATTTGCGGTCAGCAGTACGCGGACCCTCCTATCCAGGGCATCAAGTTCCGTCTGCGTCCATTTGAGTATGCCGAAAGAATACATCAAAACCGGCATGACCCAACCGTTGAAGGCGCGCACCTTGTTTCCACCTGACAAAAGACTGCTTAGCACCTTATTCAGGCGGCCAAAGAAACGTTCCTTCAACGATTGTTTCATGTCAGCAGTATTGATGCCTAATGCTTCCGACATACCCAAATACTTGTAGGTTTCTGTTGAAGAGAGGGATCTAAGGTGTACGGAATCCGAGAGTTGAGTTCCCACGGATTCCATAATCTTCCCTCGCTTCACATGCATGACTGCACATTTGTCCACACCAAATTCCATCCTGATGGCGCTACTGAAAGTTTCTGTTACCTTCAGTAGCTTCATCAGTTGCAAATTGTTGGGGGCAAAAAGTTTCAGATCATCCATGTAAAGAAGGTGAGATATGACCTGACCACCTCTCCTCAACCGATAGCCTAGACCTGAACCCTCCAGCAGTGTGCTAAGAGGGTTCAAGGCCAGACAAAACCACAATGGACTCAGACTATCACCCTGGAATATACCACGCTCGATCCTTATCGGTTCGCTGTTCCCCTGTATCTGTCGACATCCTGGATAGCGAAGGACTGTTCTCCAGCGCCCCATACATGACATCAGGAAGGTACGCAAAGTTGCATCTACTTTATACAACTCCAGCACCCTCATGAGCCACGTATGAGGCACGGAATCATAGGCCTTCTTATAGTCTATCCAACATGTAGACATCCTTTCGGAAGCGGCGAACCTGTTGGCTAATGGCCATATCAATGAGGAGCAGCTCCTTAGTACCGCGGGACCCGTTCCTACATCCATTCTGAGAGGGAGACATGATGGAATTACTCTCAATGTGTTGGTTAATTTTAGCTCTCAAAATGGATGTAAGAACTTTATAGACCGTTGATAATTTTTGGGTTCCGCAGTACTACCTGATTTATGGAGCAAGTGGGTAATGCCTGTCGTCAAAAACTGAGGCAGCGACCCTGACTCTAAGGCTGATTGAAACTGGGACGCCAAGCGAGCGTGTGATCTTTGGAACCATTTGATCTAGAAGTTGTGCAGTCCGTCCGACCCTGGAGATTTCCAGTTAGGTAACGGACGGACTGCACGAGCTACGTCTTGGGGGCTGATGATAATTGCCCCCATTTCTGATATTGGATCACACGCTTGTTCAACCTCCCGGGTCCAATCGCCCTCAGTGTGACTGACAGGCACCGACCAGATGCTGCGCCAGAACGAACACATGGCGTCATCATCTGGTAGACGCGTGTCAGTCACCCCTTGGTCTGGTCGTTCCCAAGCCCTATATACCCACCTTTCGTCGTTTTGGAAAGTACGATTCTGAGTGTATCGCTCCACACGCCGCTTGAACCTACGTATACGGCTTGCCCATGCACAGATCTTCTGCTTCAGGAAGTCGATACGCTCTGTGACGCAGGCCAAATAATCACGAGGATTAATTTCAGTTCCCGAGAACGCCCGCTTCACAAAGCGCATCACTCTAGGGCGAATATTGCCCTCCCTGAAACAGATTAACTTGCCGATGAGTACTCTAGCCTCACCGATACGCCGCTCAATCCTGCACTGCCAAGCTGGAATAGCTAATCTTGATCGTGTAGCTCGGTCATTGTTAGGAAATTTGACATGAGCTACACGACATGCCGCTACAGCTGCGCAGTACAATATTGAGTGGGTATCAGCGAGGTCTTTGCTGTTGTCAAAACAGTTTGACAGCTGCGAATCTAGAGTACACACCAGCGCCTTGTTTTTCTTGTGCATAGGCAAACAAGGTAAACGCGGTCTAAGCTCAGGCGGTGTGGAACGGTACTCCCGGAACGCACTCTCCAAAGCGCTCCTCAATTCTGCGTTGCACTGGCTATTCACGGTTATAACTTCGTCATCATCCTCTTCACCACCGCGATCCGATCGCGGCGAAGCATTGGATACATTTGGCAGCTGCGCCGCGGTCATTGGCGAAGCAGGCGTAACGGGGTTACTCCGTGAGTCGAGGCGTAGTCGATCAAGTACATTGTCATCCAACATATGGTTACGCTGGATGACCCGCACCTGATCCGATAGTCGTTGCGCTGACACGCTGATAGCTGGCTCAAGCACCTGAAACAGAGAGAGCATCCGACCACGGTACGCAGTCAAGTTACTTCCCCCCTCAGTAGCCCCATAATATGCGCGCATGACGTTTTCATTAATGGACACAGTCCATCGCATGCGCGACACATTTCCACCGGCAGCGGGGATCCTGTTCGGGGCCTGTTGGCCTCGAGGTCCCAAGCCCGCTGGTGGCCGTCCTCTTCCTCGTCGTCGTGGTGGTGATGGCGTCGACGGCGGGGAGAAAAACTCGTCGCTGGAGCTCGACGCAACTGCAGCGACCGGTGACACAGCGTACACGGATGTGGCGCGTCCCGGCGGCTGCGAGGCGGAGCTCAGCGACGAGCCCGGAGTTGGTTGGTGTGCCTTTTGTGTCTTGGCTCGGTTTCGGGTCAGCATCGGTGACATATTGTGTGACAGTTCATTTTGCTTGTCTTGGGTGAATATTCAATTTTTGTTGCATCTGACCGGTTTTGGGTATTATATAAAACGGTTTTTTTTCTTTTCCTTTTCATTATTTTGTTGAGCTGGTAATTTATATAGATTTTCTTGCCTTATTTTAATGAATTAAAGCAAATGAGTGAAAAAATTTGTCCGTCACTTTGACGCTCGAGCCACAGATTATTATTATTTATTCATTTTTCATCTTATTAAATATATTTTTAAATATTTCTTATAAAACAACAAAAGGTAAAAAAAAACATTTAAAAATATAAAAAACAGGGTTCCGCCGGTATCGGGAGCAGGGTCCAAGCTACCGGTGGTTAGGGCTGCAGAGACAGGAACCTCCTCACAATGCGGGCCGTATCGAGGAGTACTGCCTTCTGAATCTGGCTCTTGATCCAACTGCCAAGTGAGAGCTTCGATAGATGTTCATCGAGACTTTTAGCCATTAGGCCATTGGCCGTAACGACAATCGGCACAATGATAGCCGAGTTCACATTCCACATGCTGACAACCTCGTGTGCTAAGTCGAGATATTTTATTTGTTTCTCTTTCTCAGCCTTCACGAGGTTCTCGTCATGCGGGATGGTAACATCGACTATCATTACGCAGCGCGCTGATCGGTCTATCACCACTATGTCAGGCTTATTGGCGACAATAGTCCTGTCAGTAATGATAGGCCGATCCCAGTACAACGTGACATGGTCTCTTTCGAGAACTGGGTCGGGCACATACTTGTAGTACGGTACCTCAGATTCCACAAGTTCATATTTCAAGGCAAGTTGCTGGTGAATAATCCTGGCTACTTGGTTGTGCCTGTGCAAGTACTCACCATTAGCCAGACGAGAACAACCAGAAATAATATGTCTGATGGACTCACCCGGACGGTGGCATGCCCGACACACGTCCACCGTCCCGTCCTTCATTTATTATTTATTATTATTTATTTATTAAACAATTTTATTACAACTTTCATTTAAAAACTATGCCCCACAAAACCGTATACCTAAAAAAATTACCTTGGCACCATCTCGGATTTTCATTTTGATCTCATTTTCACTGTCAGCGACCCCGAAAACCACGAAAACGACATTTGTAGTTTTTTTTAACATATTTGTCCATACAAACGTGTTATCACTTCAAAACAAAAATATAAAAACGCGGTCGTCTGAGGGGTGGAATTTCCAAAAGCGTCGAAATACGTGTTTATCAATTCAATCAAGAAACACAAATAGTAAATTTCTCACATCAATGCCAGAAATAGCCTTAGGGAGATTGAGACATTGTGTATTTTAGATTTCATTATTTGCACCTAGAAAATGAGGTCAAAATAAAAATCCAATATGGCACCGTAGAAAATTGTCATGTTGCTATCGGCGACCCGGAAAACCATGAAAACGACACCCATTAAGAGCGTTTATACCCTACGGCATTTCATACAAATTTTCAAGTCGTTATTTTCCGAAATGACTAAACAGATTATAATGAAACTTCCTATGCATAAGCAGTATACATAGCTCTAAAAAGTTACTAAAAACATTTACGAAAAATAATGTTACAGCTAAATTAGACCGATTTTTAATTATCTATAGAAACAGAAATTTCCAATTATCTTCATATTTATAAGACATCTCGAAAATGTTTTTTAGTAACTTTTTAGACCTATGTATACTGCTTATGCGTAGACAGTTTCATTATAATCTGTTCAGTCATTTCGGAAAATAACGACTTGAAAGTTTGTATGAAATGCCGTAGGGTATAAACGCTCTTAAGGAAAAACAGAAACATTCCTCGGCACCATCTTGGATTTTCATTTTGACCTCATTTTCAGTGTCAGCGACCCCGAACACCACGAAAAAGACTTTTGTAGTGTTTTTTTTAACATATTTGTCGATACAAATGTGCTAACACTTCAAAACAAAAATATATTAATACCACCCTTTTTTGTAGTCTGAGGGGTGGACTTTCAAAAAGCGTCAAAATACGGGTTTATCAATTTAATCAAGAAACACAAATAGTAAATTTCAAGCAGATCAGACCATATTTGCTATACCTACTAATGTTTCCACCCCTTTAATCCCGTTTAGGGTTGAATTTCCCAAAACGACGAAATACATAATCATTTAGTTTTGCTCAGAAACTTCAAAATTTACTTCAAAAGTGATAGATTCCGCATATAAACTTTCAACCCCTATCTAACCCTCTTAGGGGGTAGATTCTCAAAAACGCTCAAATACGTATTTATTTATTTCTAACCAGAACCTTGTATGTGAATTTTTATGCTTTTAACTTTAAAAACTACCGATTTCCATACAAACTTTCATCCCCTATTTAACTCCCTTAGGGTTGGAATTTCGAAAAATCCTTCCTTATTCTTTGTCTACATTATAAAAGGAACCTCTGTGCAAAATTTCATCTTTCTAGGTCCATGGGTTTCGGCTGGGCGTTGATGAGTCCGTCAGTCAGGACTTCTCTTTTTATTTATATAGATAAGATTGGATAGTTCACTTATAATATAATGAATATATCATTATATTATAATCCCAATAATAAATAATGTTGATGTTGCTATATGTTACTATAATGTTATTTTTATCGTGTAATTGTACTAAGTATGTTACTAATAACTCTATAATTATAATTTATTTATAGAGTTATTAATTAAATTATTATTTCGTTTATTCATTTTTATATCTTATTTTTTTACATTTTTAAATATTCCTATATAAAATCAATACAAAAAAAAAAACATTTAAAAATATAAAAAATAGTAGCCCACCGGTATCGGGAATAGGGTCCAAGCTACCGGCGGTCAGGGCTCCAGAGAAAGGAACCTCCTAACAATACGAGCCGTGTCCAGGAGTACCGCTTTCTGAATCAAGCCCTTGATCCAGCTGCCTAACGAGAGCCTCATCAGATGTTGGTCGAGGCTCTTGGTAATTAGGCCATTGGCTGATACGACTATCGGCACAATGATCGCTGAGTCAACAGGCCACATGTCGACAACCTCGCGAGCCAAGTCAATATACTTGATTTGTTAAATTTAATTTAATTAAATTATTATTTCCTTTATTGTATGTGTATTTTATATATTTTTAAATACACACATCAAAAGTGTCTAGGGATCAACATATATTTTTGCAATAACTTTTCTCCTGATTGATATTAATTAAAATTGTCTTTAAGGATTCATCAAATAAAGTGTTTTCGTTTGTCACAGTAACGATAAACCAAGTCACCTTTGCATTAATAAAGAAATTTGCCATTTTCTAATAAAGGGATTTTTGACATTTGAACCACTAACATTAAAGTTCGAAAAAAAGACTGAAATAACAGTTTTCTTTAAAAGTTTATTGGGTAACTTAAACAATTAATAATCCGTGTATCTACCGCGAACACTAACAACACAAGAACATCGGTTTGGCATACTCAAAATGAGTTCATCCAAATCACGCTGTGGAATGGCCGCCCATGTTCGTTGCAACAACAAAAAAAGGTCTTCTTGCGACTGGATACCCTCCATATTCGGCAGAGCTCTTCTCTGTAGCATATCCCATGCATGCTCAATCGGGTTCAAGTCTGGCGACTGAGCAGGCCAGGGCAGGACATTGATGTTAGCTGCGGCGAGAGTCTGTCTTACAACTCTTGCGGTGTGCGGTCGTGCATTATCATGCATTAACTGAAATAAGGGACCGATTTGCACTTGTAGAGGAACGATGACGTCTGATACAATCGTCTCAGCATAAATTTGAGCGTTGAGGTTGCCTCTGATCCAAATCAACTCAGTTCTTCCGCCGATCCAAATACCCGCCCATACCATGATGGTTCCACCACTATAAGGATGGACTTCCTGGCAGGATTTTAATCGCTGTTGGCGTCCAGGGGTTCTCCAGTGTCGTATACATCTTGTATCCGGTCTCATACCAAAACGAGACTCATCAGAAAAGCACACGAAACGCCATTGTTCTTCTGCCCAATTTCTGTGTTCAAGAGCCCATTGATATCGAATCCTACGATTGTGCATTGCTATAGGTGGTACCCGTAGCGGTCTTCGGGAATGAAGGTTCACTTCATGCAAGCGGTTTCTGACTGTTTGGTCGCTAATTAAGTTCCCTGAAGAGTGATGAAGCCTCACGGCTAACATCATGGCGGTTATTGTTGGAGCTCTTCGAGTTAAGATTTGAATGTATCGGTCTTGTCTCCGTGTGGTGCAGCGATACCGTCCTCCATGGCGCTCAGCCACGGTACCAGTGCTTCGGTAACGTGTCCAAAGTCGACTGATAACACTCTGACTTGTATTCAGAGCTAAAGCCACAGTACGTTGCCGGGAACCAGCTTCTATCATTCCCACGGCTCTGAGCATTTCTTCCCTGCTTAAATGACGTCGCCGCTCCATAATAACGTTGGTTTTAATCAGTAGTAGGGAAACAGTAGCACTAATAATGTCTTCAATGCGTTGTATGTTTTTATAGGGAAAATATTGACAGCTGATTTTCATCTTTTACTCGAATTTGATTCACAGTTCCTGATTCAAATTATGAAATGCACCAAAAAGGATCCATATAAATTTATAAAATCATAAATTTATTACAAAGCCACATCTCAATCTCAAGAAATCCGCATAAAAATGCTTGATCCCTAGACACTTTTGATGTGTGTATTTCTTAAAAAACAAAAAAGGTACAAAAACATTTAAAAATATAAAAAAACAGGTTTCCGCCGGTGTCGGGAGCAGGGTCCAAGCTACCGGTGGTTAGGGCTGCAGAGACAGGAACCTCCTCACAATGCGGGTCGTATCGAGGAGTACTGCCTTTTGAATCTGGCTCTTGATCCAACCCCCAAGTGAAAGCATCGACAGATGGTCGTCGAGGCTCTTGGCCATAAGGCCATTGGCCGTTACGACAATCGGCACAATGATAGCTGAGTCCACATTCCACATATCGACAACCTCGTGAGCTAAGTCGAGATATTTTATTTGTTTCTCTTTCTCAGCTTTCACGAGGTTTTCGTCATGCGGGATGGTAACATCGACTATCATTACGCGGCGTGCTGATCGGTCTATCACCACTATGTCAGGCTTATTGGCGACAATAGTCCTGTCAGTAATGATAGGCCGATCCCAGTACAGCGTGACATGATCTTTCTCGACAACTGGGTCGGGCACATACTTGTAGTACGGTACCTCAGATTCCACAAGTTCATATTTCTTGAAATATGAACGTTATACGTTAGTATTCGTAGCCAGGATTATTCACCAGCAACTTGCCTTGGCAAGTTGCTGGTGAATAATCCTGGCTACTACTTGATTGTGCCTGTGCAAGTACTCGCCATTAGCCAGACGAGAACAACCAGAAATAATATATGTCTGATGGACTCACCCGGACGGTGGCATGCCCGACACACGTCCACCGTCCCGTCCCTCAAAATATGTTTACGGTAGTTGTTCGTCAGCATAACTTCGTCCATAATCGCACAGACAAAACCTTCAGTTTCCCAAAGAGGTCACCGAATCGTAGCCAGGACACGGATGCTAGAAAATCTACATCAGGCCCATGAAGAGCCTGGTAGAAGCGCCCGTGAAGCACCTTACCTTGCCCTACTTTCTTGCGGTCATCGGTAGTAAGTACTACAGGTTTGCGCCAGTTCTCTATAGCCATGGAATAGAATAGAATAGAATAATATTTATTCTCAGTGAATGGTACAATAGGATCTTAATATTAAACAGTTTCACATACACTACCGTTGCCGGTGTAGAAATATTAAAATTAGCATAAAAAGCCAACGTGGCCAAGTTCTAGGCCGTAACAATGTGATTATAATAGTTTGTCATCAAAAACGCTAAATAAAGATATATCCCAATTAATGTAATTATAATATGATTTTAATACAATGTCAAGTTGGAAAGTAGAGTGAAAATTCAAAGTTTACAAAATAATTAAATGTCAAACGATAAAAAAAAAAAAATAGTACTACATGTCAGTAGGAAATATAGAAATAATTAATATAACACACATATCAAAATATATCCAATTCTATTGATTTGTCTTCTAAATAGTCCTTAATGGTATAATATCTTTTATCAAGCAATAATTAGTTTGAAGAGTATTTTTTTAAACATTTTCAGAGGTAAGTATTGCAAACCATTTGGTAAGTGATCGTAAATAATAATCGACATGCAGTATACATTTTTCTTAAATAATTTCAGTTTTATTGGTGGCAGCCGAAGTCTATCCTTATGCCCAGTTCGGCTATTTGGCCTGACTGTGCTTGTTTCAAATAAATTATAATGACTCTTAACAAAAATACACATTTCAAAAATATATAAACATGGCAAAATTAGGATTTTAAGTTTTTGAAACAGTGGCTTACAGCTGTCTAAAAAGTGAGCTCCACAAATTGCTCGGATACATTTTTTTTGAGCTTTGAAAACTCTGTCAAAATCTACTGAGTTACCCCATATTATAATGCCGTATCTAAGTGCTGATGATACATAACCATGGTATGCCAGCATTGCAGTATCCTGATTAACTGTTTGTTTGATTCTTTTCAAGACATATGCAAAACAATCTATTTTTACAAGAATTTTATCAATATGTGGTTTCCAACTGCAATTTTTATCGACCGTTATACCTAAGAATACACAATTATCTACTATGGTCAAGGGAGAATCTTTATAGTGAATGTCTAGTTTATTTATGTTTGCATTGTATGTCTGAAATTGTATTATGTTTGTTTTAGTCATATTTATTTTTAGGTTATTTTTTTCTAGCCAATCGATTGCATTATCCAGAGCTTGGACGATTTCATTTTCTAAGTTTTTGTTGCAGTCACTTTTAACGATTATTGTAGTGTCATCGGCGAATAGAATGCAATCCTTGCCTATCGCCTCTGGAATGTCTTTGATATAATCTAGAAAGAGTAGTGGGGATACGATATCTCCCTGTGGCGTGCCATAATTGTTTTGTTTATATTCTGAACTAAACCTCTTTTTTCATTTTGACAAGTTTTCGTTATTTCTACGCATTGTACTCTATCAGAAAGATAACTTTTGATCCAGTCGTTGGCTTTACCCCGGATGCCATAGTGCTCAAGCTTTGAGAGTAGTGTTGTATGACAAACAAAATCAAAGGCTTTTGCCATGTCTAGGAACACGCAAATCATCTTAGATTTTTTATTTAAACTTTCAGTAATGTGTTTCATTAGAGTAAAACATGCTAAAGCAGTGGAACTGCCCTTCCTAAAACCGAATTGTTCTTTTTTAAGAACATCACATGCTGTTAAAAAGTTTTCTATTTTAATGCACATAACTTTCTCAAAGATTTTGGATAGAATTGGGATCAAAGTTATTGGGCGATAATTGCTCATGTCAGTTTTTACACCTTTCTTATAAAGAGGCTTGACAATTGACTTTTTCAGACGTTTCGGGAATACTCCTTCTGTTAGAGACAAGTTTATAATGTATGTTAAGGGAGACAATAAACTCATTGCACATGTTTTTACCACTTTGGTGCTCAGGTCGTCATACCCGGTCGAGTTAGTATTTCTTAGACTGTGAATTATTTTATAAACGTCTGATTCATCCACTGGTGTAAGGAAGATGCTTTTAGAATTTTGAGGAGTAGTTATTTTCTTGTCATATTGTTTGTTTTTATGAGTTTTATTGGTCGTTAAATAAGTCACATATTTCGTTTGGATTGTCATAAACTTTATTATTAGCACTAATTGCGTCAATTTCAGAGTTATTTGTCATATTATCTGTGTTTGTTTTAATCATGTTCCAGGCCGCTTTACTTGTGTTTTTGGCCTTATTAATGTAGTCTAAGCTATTTAGCTGCTGAGCCTTGTGTATGCATTTTTTCAATATTTGCGTGTAGTCGTCATATTTTTTTTTGTTTTGTTTTTTTGTTATGTTTGTAGAGATTATAACAGATGGACAGCGGGGTAAGTACCTTATCCACTGCGACCACATCTCGGTGCATATCCACCTCGGCTTTCAAATAATATTCTCTGAGGCTGCACACCTCGCGGTTGTGGAAGGTCTTCGCGTTTAAAAAGCCTCGACCCCCGCACTTCCGTGGGATGTACAGTCTCATCACTGATGATCGTGGGTGATGCATCCGGTTTGCGGTCAGCAGTGTACGAACTCTCCTATCCAGGGCGTCCAGTTCGGTCTGAGTCCATTTGAGTATGCCGAAAGAGTACATTAAAAGCGGCATGACCCAACCGTTAAAGGCGCGCACCTTGTTCCCGCCCGAAAGAAGGCTATTTAGTACCTTCTTCAGGCGACCAAAGAAGCGCTCCCTCAACGATTGCTTCATGTCAGCTACGTTAATGCCTAACGCTTCAGACATACCCAAATACTTATAACTTTCGGATGAGGAGAGAAATCTGAGGTGTATGGAATCCGAGAGTTGGATTGCCTCGGATTCCATAATCTCTCCTCGCTTTACATACATGACTGCACATTAGTCCACACCAAATTCCATCCTGATGGCGCTACTAAAAGTTTCAGTTACTTTCAGTAGCTTCATCAGTTGCAATTTGTTAGGGGCAAAGAGTTTCAGATCATCCATGTAAAGAAGGTGAGATATGACCTGACCACCTCTCCTCAACCGGTAGCCTAGACCTGAATCCTCCAGCAATGTGCTTAGAGGATTCAGGGCTAGACAGAACCAAAGAGGACTCAAACTGTCGCCCTGAAATATTCCCCGTTTAATCCATACAGGCTCATCGTTCCCCTGGATCTGTCGACATCCTGGATATTGAAGGACCGTCTTCCATTGCCCCATACACGACTCAAGAAAGGCGCGTAGAGTTGCATCAATCTTGTACAAATCCAGCACCCTCATGAGCCATGTATGTGGCACAGAGTCGTAGGCCGTCTTGTAATCTATCCAACATGTCGACAGATCCTTGCGGGATCGACGAACCTGTTCGCTAATGGCCATGTCAATGAGGAGTCGCTCCTTAGTTCCACGGGACCCGTTCCTACATCCAATCTGAGAGGCCGACATAATAGAATTACTATCGATGTGTTTGTTAATTTTCTCTCTCAAAATGGATGTAAGAAGTTTAAATGTATTATTATTTATCATTACTTTTAAATAAAATAAAAACGTAATAAACAAATACAATTTAATTTTCAAATAATACAACATTCGATTTTGGATTATTTGAAATGGATTATATATAATTTATACGACTTAGAATTCGAAATAATTTTGATCGCACAATATTTACCCACATATTTTGAAAGCGACGTCCAACCTTAACCAACACCCGTCAAACTATGTAACGGCTAAATAATTAACAGCTCAAGTGCCGCGTATTTATTAATTAGTGGGATTGAACCGGTTTAAATACATAGTACATTCGTTAGGTATCTATTATTTAAAGTTTGACGTCATTGTGCACGAGTTTGCGTTTTATATTTCATGTTTTAGGTCACGTTTTAAATTGCACTCTATGCTTAATATTATAAAGAGGTAAAATTTATTTGTAAGTTTGTATGTAGGGTAAACTTCGGAATTTTCGATTCGATTCCGAAAATTCTATCACTAACGGGAAGTTCCATTATCCCCGAGTGTCATATGCTACATTTAATACGTTCCCCGTGGGTTAATTTCAGTACACAACGGGAGCGAAGCCGCGAGCAGAACCTAGAGCCCCGGCCAACAACTATTATTTGATTCAATTTTTGTAATGCACCAGCTTTTGAGCCAGACTGTAGGTAAAACTTACATCAAATAGTGTATTCCGATAAGACCAAATGTGACCGTAGAGCCACGTCAAAAGCGATGTTCCACTCTCTGACCTGATCTTAGTGAAACTCCATCTGCATTAGCGACGTATTCGAAGGCACTTTACTGTGTCTCTTTTAAAGTATTGACTTTGTTTCTGAACCGTAGGTAGAAGTCCTGAACCAAAGGTTTCCAAAGGAGGGTTTAACGAGAAATGTTCCTTTGAGGGAGTAAAGTACACTAAACTTGTACAATCTACGGATATAAGAAAGGAGGTTCTGCGATTCAGTGCGTCACTGTTTCATAGCACGAAATGCGAAGAAAAAGATATTATCTTTGAATAGAAAAAAAAACAGGTTTCAGCAGTATGGGTTGTTGATAATCATGTGTCTATCGCCAAAGATAGGGCGGTAGAGATTGATATTTTTCGTAGATCTTCAAAATCTCATCACACAGAATGCAAGTCAAAAATACTCTGTACAAAATGATGCAGGATTTTTTTGTGGCACAGCTATTCTGCCCAAATGCGCGTTAGCCTTTGAAGGTTATCAGACAAAAGAAGCAACACACGTGACGTCATAAGAAAGTCTGAAGCTATTTCTGTACATTCAGTTCATGTATTTGTGTCTTTATCTTGTACATAATATGTTTCCATTCCGGTCCCTTTCCGTCATTCTAATTTATTCATCTTCGCGAGAACTCGTGACATAGGATTATGTTTTTTTATTGTACGCTTTGAAGGGAGATTTGTCGGGCTTCTGAATAACGTAAAGGTCTATTTGTGTTCGCTTTTAAGTTTGTATGTAAATGTTTGTTTTTTTTTATTGTGGGCTTGTTACAGTGTGTTTGCGGTCTTTGTTATTGCGGCAAAGATGAAAAGGAGGATACTGGGTGGATCACTGACGTTAAAATGGTTACACATAGAAACTTTACGTTGGATGTTAAAAAAAAAAACTGTTTCCTACAAAACTGCAATACCTTCACGGTCAAAATGAATGGAATAGATGTTTTTTTTTTTAATAACCGACGCTAAAATTTTTATGTGGGCAATTTCTAGCGTTGGTCCACCTTGTATTTTTTTAAATTATTTATAATGTTTGTTTGACTAATTTGAATAAGAATAAGAATAAGAATATTTTATTTGTAAACATAGGTAGTTACACTGTGTGTGAGATGTTACATTATGCTTTGATTCTCTATGTTTTGCTGTGAAGCGTACAAATATGGACAAATAAATGTCTTAATTTAGAAATTTTTTCCAGTAAGTATTCCATGCATAATTTTTAGATTATTATAACATATCTATTACAGATTATAAAAAGTAGCATTACATGCAAAAATAAAATGACAATTAAATAAAAACAATTGTATACATGAGAGGAAAAAAAATCAATTATATAGCAAAAGTTAAAAATACTTAATTCAAAAATTAAATGTCATACAATAATGAAAAAAAAAAACAGAGCTCATTAAAACATATCAATAATAGATGTCAAATAATCGGTATGAAGTCGGTAGAAAATCTGTCAAAGATTCATGATGTCAAAGTACACAAACGGATGTCAAACAATAAAATTATAATACAAAAAGGAAAAAAAAATTCAGACATGTCAATTATAGCAAAAAATTATAGTAATATTTTATCCTTCAGAAACTCATTTATATTATAATAGGATTTACTTGACAGAAACTTCTTTAAGTGTGTTTTGAATTGGTGTATATTTAATATTTTAATTGATTCAGGTATATGGTCATAAATAGTTGGTGCCATACAAAAAACACTATTATGCATCAGAGCTGTTTTGGATTGTCTCGAGCACAACATATTGACGTGTCGTCGACTTCTGCTATTTCTGTCAGATAACTTGGGAAACAGATTTGGGTTGGTTTTAACGAATACTGCAACTTCGAATATGTACATACAGGGTAGTGTCAGTATATTACAATTAATAAAAAAGGGTTTACATGAATCTGTACATTTTAATCCAAACATTGCCCTGATGCACTTTTTTTGGGCTTTAAAAACAATTTCCCTATTCGATGAGTTTCCCCAAAAAATAACTCCATATCTTAATATTGAACTAGCCATGCCATGGTATGCTGTAACAATAGCGTCCGTTCCTATGACTGGCGCAAGTTTATATAAGGCATATGCAGATTTGCTCAGCCTCTTCGCTAAATCTATCGTATGTGCTTTCCAATCTAGTCGCTGGTCCATGGTTAACCCTAAGAATTTGGTTGTGTCAACTTGATTTATTTTGTTGTTCTCGTAAAAAATATTCATAGTCAAATTTTTCCGTTGGTTAAATGTCATTAGTTTAGTTTTGTCAATATTTATCTTAAGGTTATTATTATTAAGCCAGTTTATTATTGATTTGATAGTATTAGTAATGTCATTTTCATATATTAGTTTGTCATATTTTAGTCTATCTTTACAGTCAATGGTAACTGTACTGTCATCGGCAAAATAACGTCATGTGATGTTCCGTTACTTTTGGCAGGTCATTTATGTAAAGTATGAATAGAGGGGGGCCAAGCACGCTCCCCTGAGGCACACCATATTTAATTATTTTATCACGCGACCGATAGACTATTTCATGCTTTGTTTTTTGATCCACCTGTGTAATTTCCACATACCATATTGTTTACGATTCTTTAGATATGACTCAATAAGTTGTAGGATATTGCCTCTTAAACCGTACGCGTCTAATTTGGTAAGTAGTATATTGTGATCTACGTAGTCAAAGGCTTGAGTCATATCGCAGTAAATTGAACATACCGGTATATTTCGGTCAACATTTGCGATTACATTATTTAAAAAGTCATAAATGGCCATATTAATGGTTTTGTTTTTCCTGAAACCTTTTTGTTCATCCGTTAATATGTCTTGCTGTACCAAATATTTATGAATTTGTTCATATATATATTTTTCGAAAATCTTTGAAAAAATAGGAACAAGTGCGATCGGCCTATAAGATTCCGTTTTATCTCGATCGCTTTTTTTGTAAAGTGGTTTTACAACCGCAGTCTTTAGTTCGGTCGGAAATATACCTTGAAATATGCATAAATTAATTATGTGGCTTAAATGGCCGCTAATGCTGTCTGACACATATTTCACAGTTTCTGTGGATATACCGTCATGTCCCACGCTCTTAGTATTTTTTAAGGATTTTATTATTTGTTTTATGTCGTCTTCGTGGCTAGGTGCCATAAACATAGAGTTGTTAGATTGGATTATATTCGAAGTAACTCGTTTTCCGGTATTAAGGACAGGTTTAATCTTGTCAACAAAAAAATCGTTGAAAACATTAGCTATTTCACGGGGATCTGTAATGTTTTTATTCCCAGTTGTAATGTTTGAAATAATGTTTTTAGGTAGCTTAGGTTTTGCCTTATTTATGATCTCCCATGTCGCTTTCGATTTATTAACTGCGGATTTTATTTTATAGGTATTTTGTGCACGTTTAGTTAATTTAATTATTCGCTTGTAGGTATTAGTATAATCATTAAGTTTTCTTTTAGTTGCCTCATTTCGGTTTAGACGGTAACTCCACAAAAGTGTTCTCTTCCTTTTACTACAGGCTCTAACTCCCCGCGACACCCATTGAGGTCGTTTATGTAGCCTAATTTTTATAAATTTAAATGGGAAGCACAGACGATAGAACAAGGAAAAAGTGTCCAGAAATAGGCTATAAGCCTTATCTGCATCCTCGCATTCATAAACATTTGAAAAAGACATGTTTTGTATACAGTTTTTAAACTTATTCATGTTTTCCAAACTAAAGTCACGTTGTTTTACATACCAATGATTTATGCGCCAAGTCCTTTTTATGGGAAACTTCAATAATTGACACGTGTGATCTGACAAAGCAAATTCAAATACATCAGCTTTGCATTTAGTACCAAGATTATGTGCAAAGTTATCAATGCATGTGTTACTTTTTAACCTGGTAGGTTGGTTAATTTCTAACTTAAAATTAAAATTGAGGAGCAGACATTGTAAATCTAAAGATATTATATTACTAAGTTTTAACATGTCAATATTGAAATCACCGCATATTATAATGTTTTGTTGTTTCTTTGTTATAAGTAGTAATAATTTTTCCAAGCGGTCAAAAAATATGGTCAGATTGTTAGTTTTTGGGATTCTGTAAATACAGATGACAATGGTACTTGACTGTGTTAATTCAATAGCACAACATTCAAATGACTTATTTATTGCTAGTTCATTTATGGCAGGCAAATCCACCCATCGAAGTCCCTTTCTAACCAAGATACAGGTTCCACCTCGTTTTGATTCTGCTCGACTAAAGCACGCAGCTAGGTCAAAGTTGGGAATAGTCAAAAAGTCTTCATAGCCTGACATCATAAAGTGTTCAGAGATACAAATCACGTCAATGTCGATATTCTTCGTACTGAGCTCTTCTAGGCACACAGTAAGAGCATCTGCTTTATTTAGGAGTCCTGCTATATTTTGGTGTATGATATGTAGATAGTTGTCATAGAAATAACTGATTACTCGGAAGTTGGTCGGTTTGGTTATGCTCATTTATATTGGTTTGTCTATAAGATATGTCATATGTTTTTAGTCCTTGAATAAAGTTGTCAATATCTTTGAAAATTGTATGCATGCCATAGTTGTTAAGTAATCCAGTCCGTTTTGAAAACATAGTATAATCATTGGATAAATTCTTATTTGAGTCCAAAAAGTAAGCATGCTCATGGGTCAATGTGTCGAAATAAAGTAGGTTGTTAAATAATTCGACCCTCCAATTGTACATAGTTTTAAAGTCATTGAGATTATATGTTGGAGCACAGAGTATAACATTAGTATGTGTTGTCTTTTGTAGGGCCGTCCGAAAGTACAGTACGAGCTGTACATAGTCCTTTGTTGTGTTGAAATCTTCCTCCCCTATCAGTATAATGCAAAAATCATTGAATGTAAAATCTTTTAATTTGTTTTCTATGTCAGATAATAACTGTTCGGTTATACAGTTCGGCATTGAATAATGACAAATGTTCTTAGAATGTTTACTAAGTGTCGTTTCTGCTATGTTTCTTACTTTGTTCTTGTTGTTCGTACTCAGGATGCATACATGACAATCTGTCGTTTCTAATTGTAATTTTTGTTTAAGTTTAGGATTTGTCATTGAAGTAATCGGTTTACTTTGCTTGTTGAGGGTAGGCGTTTTTGTTTTATTTTGCATGTCGGGGGTAGGCGTTTTACTTTGCGTTTGTAAACAATACAGAGATTCCGCTTCTACAGGTAAGGCGACTTCGTGATGCTGTGCTATTCGGTCTAGTGATATATCAGTTTGTGTTGCCTGGTGGGATTTTTGCAAAGAGTTGGTATCTTTGCTTGGGGTAGACTTTCCAGTTTTATTCTTCCTATTCCGATTTGGTGTTAGGTTTGTGCTATCTGTTAAACTTAGGTGTTTGTAAGTTTCAACGACTTTCAA
The DNA here is from genome assembly GCA_949152445.1 of Cerastis rubricosa. Taxonomy (NCBI): domain Eukaryota; kingdom Metazoa; phylum Arthropoda; class Insecta; order Lepidoptera; family Noctuidae; genus Cerastis; species Cerastis rubricosa. The sequence continues at coordinate 4,609,817 of OX424542.1, read as the reverse complement.
GCTTTTGTTGAGGTCAGACTTTAAGCGAAAGTTCTCAGTGTTTAGGTTGTCAATCTCATGGTTAGCACTAGTCAATTGGTTTGTAAGTTCAATTATTTTCTCATTTAATTCAATAACCGTTTGACTTTCGTTAAGTGATGTGTTCGGTAGGCTTAACATAGTGGTATCAAAAAGAGGAGACTCACTTCTTGATAGATCGACAAGTGAGCTTGCTCGTCGGGGTTTGCCAGTGCGATATGTGATGTTCTGCTCGAGATCCATGATGAATATAAGTAAAAGTTCAAAAAATGCTTCGTGTATTGGAATGTGTTAGAACAATGTCAAAAGACTAGTATCCAAGTTGAGTATTTGTTGGCAGAAGCAATTTCCGAACGAATATCATTCAGTCAGTGATGATGTGCTGATCTGTGATTGGTAATTGAGAGTCACCTGTTCTTTGTTTACATATAGAAATGTAGTTTTCAAATCTTCAACTGTCCTACTAAGTATGTGTTTTGTTCCAGTGTTTGATTTATCCATGCAATTTCAATTGTGTTATGAATATGTAACTTACATCTTTGAAAGCCAACCTGGTATGATGATGATGTTGGGTTTTAATCCACTTGACTGCAATTATGTTCTTGCACTGTTGGTGTAATATTCCATGCGAAACAGGCTTCTTTATCTTAGATAACACTCACACATATACTTTTCGGATCGCAGACTGCACTAATGTATAAAATAGGTGTATTGAGCACGTAAAAACTATTATTTTGGTAATTTGTTTTCCGGAGCGGTATTGACAGGTCACATACACGTTTGACACTCCTGAGATGTGATCAAAAAAGTTTGTCTGTTGTTTAATTAAAGTTTGTCTGTTGTTTAATTTTGTTTAAATACTAGTTACTGTAGATGTTTGACTATTGACTTTATCATCATATTGTTTAGCTACTATTGTGGAAACGTGTGAGATTGTTTCGGATTATTTAAAAACATTTTTTTTTAGGGGACTTGTTGTAAATATGTACAACTTGTATTGACAACTATGCACACAAACATAAATATGCGATTGTTTAAAAAAAATGTAACTGAACTTACTTTTAGGAGGCAACTGTTGATTTCGCTTTTGTGATATCTGGAAATAAGGTAACTTTGATTAATATTATTTAGGTACAATAAGTGGTTAGGTTAGGTTGAGGTTATTTTATTTTTGTTTGCGTTGGTTCTTGACTCTAGTCTAGATGAGATTTCGACAACGACCTTTAATAGGATTGACATGCAGCATGACTACTTTAATATAATATACTCTGTATGGTGTCGGACGTAAAGAATAGCATCCATCCCATATCTTCCCGTGGGTGTCGTAAGAGGCGACTAAAGGATTTGCCAGAGAATGGGCAGCAGCGTTCTCTGTGCTTTTGTAACAACCGTACTGCGATCGCCAACCCGCCTGCCAAGCGTGGCAATTATTGCAAAACCCCCCAAAATGTCAATGTGGCGACACTTGGGGAAGGCTTTTGTCCAGCAGTGGACGTCTTTTGGGCTGAAATGAGGATGATGACTACTTTAAGAGTGAGTTTCAAAGTGGCGCTTCTTGTAAAGAAAAAATGCATCGATGCCAAACTTGATACATTTAATAGGTCTTTACCTATGAAATTGCCGTATTGCAGTACAGACTTTTTCAAACAAAAAAAAGTTTTGATTGGCTATGAGTTCTAAATTCAAATTAATTTTGTTTTAAAAATATGACATTCTATTTACAAAATCAGTCTTTTGTTTATTGATTAGCGTTGTATTTTCATTACATTTCAACATTTTTCCTCATAATGGATACTTTGAAATTTCGTGTAATTATGGAATATGAGTTCCGTCGTGGCACCAACGCGGCACAAACGACCCGTAACATCAACGACGTTTACGGAGAGAACTGTACAAACGAACGCACAACCCGTTATTGGTTTGCTCGGTTCCGTTCTGGGAATTTTGACTTGAAAAATGAACCTCGTGGTCGTCCGGAAACTTTGGTCAACAATGATGAATTAAAGGTGATTGTTGAAGCTGATGAAACTCAATCTACAGCTGAGCTGGCAGCTGCTTTTGATGTTAGCATTAAAACAATATTGGTCCATTTGCGACAGATTGGCAAGATAAAAAAGCTTGATAGATGGGTGCCCCACGAACTTAACGATCGCCAGCGCAACGTACGCGTCGAGACTTGCCTTGCGCTGCTTAACAGGCACAGAAATGAAGGAATTTTGAACCGAATTGTTACGTGCGACGAAAAATGGATTCTTTTTGACAATCGAAAGCGCTCAGCAAGTTGGTTAGATCCTGGTTCGGTACCAAAGCAATGTGCAAAACGAAAAATGACCCCTAGAAAGGTGATGGTCACAGTTTGGTGGTCTAGTGCTGGTGTGATTCATCATAGCTTTTTACAAAACGGCGAGAGCATTACTGCAGATGTGTACATTGAAGAACTGACCACAATGATGGCGAAACTCGCACGTCTGCAACCAGCTTTGGTCAATCGGTCGTCTCCACTGCTACTTCACGACAACGCGCGGCCCCATACTGCACAACAGACCGTCTCTAAGCTGCATGAGTTGGGTTTGGAAGCTCTCCCTCATCCGCCATACTCACCAGATCTTGCGCCTTCCGACTATTACTTTTTCCAAAATTTGGACAACTTTTTAGCGGGAAAAAAAATCAATTCCCGAGAGGCAGTACAAAACGCCTTTGAAGAGTTTGTTGTCTCCCGTCCAGCTGATTTTTTCAAGAAGGGCATCCATAAACTGCCACAGCGTTGGCAAAGATGCATTGATTGCAGGGGTGATTACTTTGAATAAAAGAAATAAATAAGTTCGAAAAAAAAAATACTTTAACTTTTTTCAAACAAAACGGCAATTTCATAGGTAAAGACCTAATATTTTAGTTAATCCAACACATTTTTGACTGTTCCATTATCGTTATCGCTGATAGATTTTCACTTCGTCTAGCCTTATCACTCACACATTCATGAAAATACACGCTCGTGTAGCAATCGGACCTCTTTTCTACGAATCGAACCTTTGTGGTAATTTTTATTTATTTACATGACAACTTAACTCATGCCTATAATCCCCGAAGGGTTTGGCAGAGGTGAACAAAATAGTTCACTCACATTTCGCCTGGTTGTTTAAGCCCCATGTAGCAGCAGCAGCAACCGTACACTAATCCAGACTCCGTGGCTGCTACTGAGAAATTCCTGATAGACAATAACAATTAGCCCAACCTAGGAATCGAACCCAGGACCACATGCTCAACAGTCGTTATTTTGATCACTAGACCAACGAGTCAGACAAATTATGAGCCATTTATTTATTTGTTGAAGAAAAGTTCGACCGCGAACCGGGAGACGATGCGTTGGAAGGCCTTCCACTAGGTGGACAGATGACCTGGTGAAGGTTTCGGGGATTTGCTGGATGCGAGTCGCACGGGACCGGTCAATGTGGCGACACTTGGGGGAGGCCTATGTCCTGCAGTGGACGTCTTTCGGATGAAATGATGATGATGATGTTGATGAAGAAAAGTTTTGGCAGCCTTTTTGTTGCGTATGGGAAGTCCTCAAATAACCCCTCCCGCTCTGGGCGGAGCGGAAGGGTGTATCAGACTTGTACTGACTAAAACCCATCCATGTTCCTTCTTAGCCCTTTGTGTTCCAGGGCCACGGTATCTCTTCCGAACAGTCCCGCAGCCCTGGCAGGCATCGGCCGTCTCGGACCCCATCCGATTTGCAGACATCTCCTTAAGGCGCGCGTGGAACACGAACGCGCCGTCGACACGGCCTGTCGTCATAAGACGGACGGACGGTGAGCTAGCCCATTACTCACCGTCCAAAGTTTTTGCGGCCTCAGTTTGTAAATAGATTCCAATATTCTAGGCTAAAAACTTAGTGAAATGTTACGGTATTCCGCCATGGAGGAACTTAGTTTGTTTGCTAACTCATTTGAGAACGCTCCACAGGTTTCTAAACAAAGTTTCCGAGGTAATTTGTTGTGAACTTAAAATTTTCTTGGATTTGTTCTGTATGTCGTTACAATTCGGTGCCTGATGTGTGTCTATTTTACTTCTGTATAAAATATTATTTATTTAACAATTTATGTACACACTAAATACAGAAAAGAAGAAAGGAACAGAAAAATAGTACAAAGCTGATGCTCATTTCTAAAGTAATGTCTTACAGCATTCCTGCGAAATGAGATCCTAAAAACCGGCCAAGTGCGAGTTGGACTCGCTTACGAAGGGTTCCGTACCATTATTTATAAAAATAAGCAAAAATATCACTTTTTGTATCGGAGTCCCCTTAAATATTTATTTTATTGTGTATGTTATAGCGGCAACAGAAATACATAATCTGTAGAAATTTCATCTGGCTAACTATCACGGTTCATGAGATACAGCCTGTTGACAGACGGACAGCGAAGTCTCAGTAACAGGGTCCCGTTTGACCCTTTGGGTACGGAACCCTAAAAAGAGAAAAAATTAAATAGAAAAAATATTTAGATTTTTGTAAAGTGTTTAATATCTTACTTGGTTTATTTTTATTTTCTTGTACTATTTAAATGATATGTGGCATTTAGTAAGACAATGTAACACATAATTTCCACCAACATTCTGATTACAAACACAACCAACTCACTGTTCTTTTCTTAATCAAAATTACCAACAAGAAATAGAAAAGATTGGCACTATAGAAATGAGTCCATTTTTATCACAGCACTAGTTTATACAGCCTCTCTCTATAATAGAAACTTATATTATTCCCGCTTACTATTGTCCAGCTGAAAGGCTAAAGGGTTTCTTAATATCCAGAAAAGGAACCAGCAATAATCAACAGGCTTTGAATACACAAAGTATTGTAGAGGTTTTGTCTGGATTTTTAGTTTGCCAACCAACCTCCACGAATGTTCAATAAATTACTGGCAGCTTATGAAGAAGAAGAGTATTACTTATTCATATTTAAAATGGAAGAAAAAAGCAGACAGTCTTCTCGGATAGCTGACAACTCCGTTGTAGCTGTACAAATACGGTACCTACACAATACTGGTACGAAATTATTTCACAAATTAATGTTCACCAACGGCAAAGACATTTGAGAGTTTCAAAAAGCCCTCATGTTGAGGTCGGCTTCTAGTCTAACCGAATGCAGCTGAATACCTATTAAGTATATATAACAGCCGGCACCAACGGCATAGCGTGCTTTCCGAGGCACGGAGGAAACCTGGTATGTTATGATGGTCACCCATCCACAGAGTGGCATAGGCAAGCGCGGGTTAACTTTAAAGATCAACCTGTGCGACAATTGTTATCTACCATGAGCTCCTCTCAAAACAAAACAGCCCTGTATCACTGCAAAAGTTTTAGTTTTTATTCTAGGAACAGTTAAGGTATATTTTAATAGGATACGTGTTCCATTCATATGTCAATTCCGGGAAGACGATTCATAGTTCCTACAAGAAAAGAAAAAAAAACTATTGCCACAATAACCCAAAAATGACAAATTTTCCCAATCAACCTTCAATCTAATTGTTTAACGATAAAGTTGAAAATCAGAATGAATCAACAGATTGTTGTAGCTCGATATACTTACGTCTGTCTGTACCTCTTAAAATATCCACATATTTCCTTCGCAGAGAAAACGATATTTTAAAAGAAAATTCAAACTTCGCCAGTTTCAACTCTCCCTGGTTGTATCGGATGGTTTACAACATTCTTTAGCGTTTGCAGAACGAATGCTTCCTGCACAAGATTTATGGCAACACTTTTGCATGGCAACTATTTATTGGAATGTGCTTTCTGAATTTATTTATATTTTCACTCGGTTCAGTACCGGGCTGGAATTTAAAATTGTTAAAACGTATTGCTGGGTGAATTCGAGAAAATTCCTTTAAATATTTCTATTATTTTTATTTTGTGAAACGGAGTTCGTTTTCTTGAATTCACAAAGTTTATTATTTATGCATGTGCATTCATGCATGAAAAAAATATGCTTTAAAAATTGCAGCAAAGAGATTGTATGCGTTGCATACTTTTATTTGCATGGTATAGAAAAAGGGATTTAAGTTATGTGTGAATCTAAAATATTTCATAATCTGAATAATATGACGGGTGCAGCACATTGTTTACATTGAGTTCTACTGTACTCTGGGCTACATCCCGTTTGGTATCTTTCCCATTTGGACAACTAAACAAAAGACGTACAAAACAAGTGAAAAACAATGCAATTTCCTAACTATTTTAATCTTCATAGGTTTCCTAACCGATAAATTTCAACTGTTTTTTGTAAAGTTACTTTCTTGTTGATGTTGCTATTTTTCTCCATCCACGGACCAACTTGGCAAGCGCGGTTTAACCGAAAGATCGACCCGAGCAGCTGTTTTCAGCAATGAGCTCCTCAACCTATCAACCTTTCAAAAACTCGCAAGGGTCAATAGCATCGGATATTAGTCTCACCAGTCACACAAAAGGCATCTAAATCACGATAAAAGTGCAAAGAATAAAGACGTACCCTAGATCTATTTTATCCCCTCAAGAATGAGAAAATCTATTTAAGAATTGCGACTCGAATCTGAACGTAAATAAGAATATGTGTTATTGACAGAGAAAATGTATCTGCTTGATCGTTTGGGTGGTACCTGTCATGTTAGACGGCTAGTGGAATAGAATTTAGCATAATATTGTTTTACTCCTTTTCCAGTTTGGGAAAGAGTTAGCGCTAGACATCCTGTATAGCTCTGTCTCTTTTCCACACTGCAATAAGAGTAAAACAATACTGCTTTAAGACGTCATGGTAGGCCAGCAGGGTTTTGTAGACTAAAGTGTTAAAATTGGCTTAAAGATTAGCCTAGAGCATACAACAAAACATAATCGGCCTTTAATGTTCCGACATCTGATTCACATAGGATTCCTCTTTATAAAAGGAACTTCACTAGAATCTAGAAGCAGTGATATCTTAGTTGTGTGACCGTCGGACTGCCAAGCCATAGGTTTCAAGTTCGAACCCAAGACACGCATCTCAAATTTTTCTGATTCACACCAGACGCGACCGCGAGCAACGGTGGCCCAGTAGCAGCATTCCCCACTTACGAGCAGTAAGCCGTGGGTTTGAATCCAGGCGCATTACTTTGTGTAATTTATTTCACCACCGCTGCTCTCAAAAACGGTGAAGAAAAACATCGTGAGGAAATCGGCATGTCCTAGAACAAAAAATCCGAAGACATATATGTGACATCTACCAAACCGCACTGGGCCCGCGTGGTGAATTACAGCCCACTCCCTCTCATAGAGAGGAGGCCTGTGTCCCAGCAGTGGAAACATTATAGGCTGATGATGATGATGAACCACCAGACGGGCTCAATGCGAATTGATAGTCACCACACGTCTTCGAATGTTTGGTTCTAGGACATGCTAGTTTCCTCACGATGTTTTCCTTCCCGGTTTGGAGAGCAGTGGTGATGGAATAAATTACACAAAGTCACGCACTTGCCTGACTACGTACCAATTACTACTAAGTACCAATCCTACTACAACATTACATAAAAGAAACATTTATTCGAAACCACACGAAGAAACTAGGAGCTACGACAAAAAATCAGTGGGAAAGTGGCCAATATGTCAAACAGGGTATTTCGATAGATTGGTCTAGACCTGAATCTAGAATATAGATAGACATAGTTTTTCATCAAGAGAAAAATATATTTAATGTTTGAAACAAAAACAAAGTGATTGTGTTGAGTCTTAGTTGTATTGACAGTAGTTATGGTTTTGTATAATGTAATATACAATTATATAATTGCCACAATATAAGTGTGTATGGTTAGCAAAGTAATATTTTGTTGGAAATTAAAAGGGTTTAATCATGATATTATTTGTAACGTACTGAACTCATAAATGCTAAAGTATCTTGTGGGATGATTTTTGATCACTACAAGTTCAAAAGATAGTGGTAAGAAGTGCTTTTTTAAAATCAAGTTAGGTAAACAAGCTTGACAAAAGATGTTTTCTGGAAATTCTGAAACATTCATCGTCTTTGCTGTCCGTACATGTTCTAGATAATGGAAATAAATACGTTTTTCAACTACTAGTCGTAGTTCTTGTAAACATTACCAGTTTAACAGCACAGTTTGTCTGTTAATGTTTGATTTATTGCAGTGAAGTATTTGTTTCTTCAGTTATTTATAGTTTTACCTACAGACAGGAAGAATGCCTACGTTTTGATGAAAACCATGCGTTATAGTTTAGCTTTAAAGTTCTTTTGTTCTTTTAAATGTGGAATAAATATGCTAATTTATTTTTGCGAATGGAAACTCGTCTCTTTGTATACAGAAATATTTTTGCAGACATAGCATCAGTTTATTTAAAAAAAAACTTCTTACAATAAGTTTCGTTTCTTTTCGCTTTTATTTAATTCATGACCGTCAATTTTTTGCTATTGATTGATGTCCAGGGAATGGGCACCAACGTTCTCTGTACTTTTGTAACAACCGTACTGCGATCGCCAACCCGCCTGTGATCGCCAACCCGCCTGCCAAGCGTGGCGATTATGGCAAAACCCCGCTTATGTCAATGTGGCATTAGGGGAGGCCTATGTCTAGCAGTGGTCGTCTTTCGGCTGAAATGATGATGTCCAAAAGAAATTCCCATCTCACAATAAAATTTCATGGTTAAAATTAAGTTTGGTTGATAATAATCGATTCAGTTCGTTATAGAAAACCTACGAAACCCGCTTAATGATTTAAAGTTGTCAACTGAAGTTAAGTGAAACTATTTTAATTAAAAGTTTTAGTGAATTTTTACTGCTTTTTATAAAAGTAATGGTTTATTACAGATTTAAATTAGTGATTCGAACGTGTGCATTAATTTTGCGCTGATTGTGTCCATCAATCAAATTATTAGCAAATCTGATGTAAACTTTAAAAATATCTTAATGAAAATGCTTGCATTACTCATGCAAGCATTTTCATCAAGATATTTGTTATTTTGGTTATTATTTCCTCATTAAAGCTGATGATGTCTGCTGGTGATGATGTGTGATGTGTGTTGATGCCTGCCATACCTTACAATGTTGTTCTGACACGTCTACTTTGTGCTCGGAGATTTTCGGCCAAAGTTGAATACCTTTGCTAGCCTTGAGAGCTCATGAAAGAGTACACCAACGCTCTATTCAAACGCCCTAGAAAGCCAATCTAATGCAGTCGCTAGTCAAAATCTACGCTAGATGGCACCATCATCATTAGGATGAGATTCAAGCTATATGAAAAGATTAAAATACGAGTAGCGTTTTTGTTTCGTTTAAATAATAAAACTACATTTAATTATCTATCGTTTCCTGCGAGCTTACTCGTTTCAATGTAAACCATTTTTCGAACGATCTAACTCACAATCCACTTTCGGAAAGTATCATGTAGGCAATAAGCACGTCCCTTTAAGATAAAAAGGGGCATGTTTATTTTTATACAGATTACACTGAAGCAAATCCAGATTTTAATATTCTTAGAATTTTGAATACAAATTAATAAAATTGCACTTTGCTGAGAATCCATCCCTCTTAGTGTAAATCTCAACTTGACAAATATTTGTAAAACTGAAACCGTTCCACCTGTTTACAACTACCGTAGTGCAAACAGCTGAAGCCGACGTACCGAGCCTGTAACAGTCAATACATACCTTCCGTGGAGGTTTTAGAGTTCGTTTGTATAAGCCACTTCACTTGCCTTTCTACTGACGTGACGTGAACGGAGCGTAAATTGTTGTGTTGTCTGGAAAATGTGGATGCGGTGAATGTTCTAGTTACGATGTAAAAGGGGTTTGGGTAAAAGTGGCATGATTTTCTAAGTCTGCAGCCACTTATTAAAATTATTTCATTAGTAAGAACACACTAAGAAATTCATTTTCTTCTATGAACAATTATTTCCAAGTGCATCGGAACCGAGATATACAGGGTGGAAAGTCAAATCCGATACTATGAAGAATAGCTAAAAACACTCAAAGGAGTCACGAGCCCGATTTTGATAAAAACTCAAACTGCATCATTGGTTTTTTGGTAAATCAATATTCCTAGCCAGGAATCGAACACGTTAATTTGGAAAAGAAAACCACCCTGTATTATTACACTATTCGATAGTGTCGCTGCATAAGATTCTGAGAAGTAATGACATACCGCAAACGATAGGAAAGAGTTATTTTTTTATAAAATACAGAACAGTATGCAAACTGTTATTAGGAACAACACAACTTTGACATCAGATAATTCAGCTCCGATATAATTTTCGCTAAAATTCTTTTAGGAGTCATTATTATCATATATTCCACTATACGTTAGCATCAATAATCTTTGTGGCCGCTTTGTAAAAAAATCATGCCACTGGTCCATACAAACTTACCCAATGTCCTTTATACTTGACAAGGATTTGTGTGAGATACTACAAGTAAAACGAGTAAAAAAAAGTTTTGTTTTTTGCAAAAAAATATTTTAGGTACCTATCCTGTATAATGTTGGACTGATTTTTTTTTTAATTACAACATCTACTTTCGGAATACGAACATCATAAGTACGATTCTCGCCGACAATAACACAATCATAATCGGTCTATAATAATATTAACGCCACTGTTTATACGTTTAGATATAGCCCTCCTCTCTGTCAGAGTAGATATTCACCACACTCGCTTGTTACCCATAACCATGCTACTAGGTCAATATCAGCAGGCAAGTTTGATGTACCTAAAATAAGTAATTATTTTGGGGACCGAACGCTTGATAAAAGAGTACCATACCTTCTCAACCGATTGCCTGCTGATATAAGAAGTCAGAAAATAAAAAGTAAGTTTGCCAAATCGCTTAAACTAGACTTTCTCAGGAGTCTATAAACCATATTTTTTAAAAAAGGTAGTTTGCAGATTGTTGGGGGAAATTTAAATAAGATTATATTTATTTTAGAATAGATTATGATATTAGGTATTTTTAGATTTACATTAACATTATCTTTAAAATATTGTTATTATATTGTTCCGTTCCCACAGACAAACCGTGGAAACGGTTTTGTGGGGCATAGTTTTTAAATGAAAGTTTGTAATAAAATTGTTTAGTAAATAAATAAATAAATAATAATACACGGACCCATGAAGGTAACGTGCACCCACTTAACACACAAGCATGTATATATAGGTATCATTCAAGTATATTGAAGGAATATGGCACAAGCAAAGAGAAGTCTATACCCAGCAGTGAATGCAATCGGGCCATGGCTGATGATGATGATGATTAAAGGAATTAGCTTAAATACAACCCATATGGTACACCCCTATGGTAACATGGTGAGGAGCTCGTGGCTAAATAAACACAGTCACACGGGTCGATCTTTAAGGTTAAGCCGTGCTTGCCGAGGTTGGTCCGAGGATGTGTGACCATGATTACATACCAAGTTTCCTCCGTGCCTCGGAAAGCACGTTAAGCCGTTGGTCCCGGCTGTCATTTGTAAATCTATGACAGTCGTTACGAGTAGTAAGAAGCCAAAAGTCTGACATCCAGTCTTACCATGAGGTATCGTTACCCAGTTACTGGGTTGTGGAGGTCAGATAGGCAGTCGCTTCATGTAAAATACTGGTATTCAGCTGCATACGATTAGACTGGAAACCGACCCCAAGGTAATTAGGGAAAAGGCTAGGCATAAGGTTGATGACAACCATATGGTATGGCCAAGCCAACTAAATCCAAAAATTACAAAGGTAAATGGACGTAATTGTACACTTCATTACTTATTTTGGCAATGTAGCAGTGCTACATTCAATTGGTGGAAATTAATGATAGAGGAAAAGTGAACAAAGGAGAATTGCTCCAGTATTATAGAACTTTGACTAACTTAAATTTAAGAAAAAATTTATTGTTTACATTTCCCTATAGTAACAGTTTGCCACAGGAAGAAAATTTCTATAGATATAATATTAATAACACATTGCATAATTTGACATACAATAGTAATGCAATTCACTTAATTGACATCAACAATTATATTGGCAGAAATTTTTATTTGACAAAAGATAGATATTGTGTAGACAGGTGTTATCTTCCAAACTATTGTAAGAGACAGGTAGCTATGTCGCTATCATATTACTTTTCTATAACAGCCAAGAACTTGGCTAATCCAGTTGCCTCTGTTGATCAATGCAATACTAAGCTTAATTACTCTGCCAATAGGTTGTCAACAATGAATGAATCAGTGAATCATTTAAATTAGAAATTGAGACAACAGAGGCAACCTCTTGCACTATTATAAGGAAGCCAGACAATGAATCGGGCGAATGTTTTGAGAATTTTAATAGTATCAACCTGGTTCATCAAAATATTCAAGGATTTTTGAACAAAGAATTAGAAGTAGAACTTTTCATGAATTGTAACAACATAGATATTCTTTGTATAACGGAGCATTGGCTCAAATGTCACCAATTCATGTTCAATTTTAGTAATCACCAGGTTGGTAGTTCATTTAGCAGGGTAAATGCTATACATGGCGGCGCATTAATCCTAGTAAATAATCAGCTTAAATTTAAAGACCGCAAGGATATTGTAAGCCTATCTGTTGAGCGAACAGTTGAAATAGCCTGTATAGAATTGGAGCAGTTTATCATATTAAGTGTGTATAGACCCCCTTCAGGATTGTATGATTGTTTTGAAAAGGTAATGGATGAAGTGTTCCATAAAATCTGTAATTCTAGGAAGTCTTTAATCACTTGTGGTGATTTTAATATTAATTTGTTAGAAAAGTCTGGGTTAAGTACTAAAATTTTAAGCCTGTTTCATTCATACAATCTTGAAAACAAATTTCTGGAGCCCACTAGAATAACCCCAACTAGTGCCACTTGCCTAGATAATATTTACACAGATATTATACCTACCCACAAAGAAATTATTAACTTATTAGATTCAGATCATTGTGGGCAATTGATCACAATTTCAAATGTAGACAAGAAAGTCACTAAAAAGGATATCATTGTTAATCCAAAAACTAAAACTCGCCTGGAAACTTTTAAAACTAAGCTTTTGTCTAAATTACCACTATTATCAACTAATAATGATCCCAACCAACATTATAACGATTTTTTCAGAATGTATTGCACACAGTATAATACCACATTTATCCCTAAGACAATCTCGGTTAATAGTAACGCATCCTTCAACGACTGGGCCACTATTGGTATTCATAAGAGCCGAAAACGTCTTTATGAGTTGTATGCAGAGCGGACCTTTAAAAACACTGTAGAATTTAAGTTATATGTTAAGAATTATTCTAAAATATTTAAGAAAGTTTGTTTTTTTGCAAAGTCACGTTACTTGAGTTCAAAGATTAAAAACAGTAGTAATATAATTAAAATGACATGGAACATTATTAATAGCGAAACGGGAAGGTCTTGCAACCGAAATAGTGACTACAGCCTTGCTATTGGCGATACAGTTTTAAATTCAGACACTCAAGTTGCCACAGCCTTTGAAAATTTCTTTGCGGATATTCCTGTATCGACTACTAAATCGCTAAACTCTTCACCTGCTACTGCCGAGTCTTTACTTAAAGAAAGCGTTTCAGTCTGTGATTCCGAATTTAATTTTCAATATGTCACTTGTAAAGATATAATTAAAACTTTTCACACCTTAAATGTTAAAAAGACCGCCGATCTATGGGGTCATTCCGTGGACGTTGCTAAGTCCATTATAAACATTGTAGCTCCTTCTCTAGCTGTAATATTTAACGATTGTATTGACCGTGGTGAGTTTCCTGATCTAATGAAAAATAGTAAAATAATACCATTGTTTAAATCGGGTAGTACATCAGACCCCACTAATTATAGACTACCATTTCAGTACTACACACATTTAGTAAAATTTTTGAAAAGCTAATTTTAGAACAAATGCAGCGTTTTTTTAATAAACATAAGTTATTACATAACAAACAGTTCGGATTTACAAGGGGTCGTTCAACTACTGATGCAGGTGTTGAACTTTTAGGCCACATTTATAATGCATGGGAGGACAAATGCGATGCTTTGGGCATCTTTTGCGATTTGTCTAAGGCTTTCGATTGCGTTCTTCATGAAACATTAATCAGGAAACTACACCACTACGGAATCCGTAACGCCTCTCTGGATCTTCTTTCTTCATATTTGAGTGATAGGATTCAGAGAGTTGATGTTAATGGAAAAAGATCTCCCGGATCCGTTGTAAGAATGGGGGTACCCCAGGGCTCAATTCTTGGCCCATTTTTGTTTCTTATTTATATAAATGACTTGCCTTACCTCATAAAGGATTACATAGGACATAGTATTGTTTGCAGATGACACTTCTCTTTTATTTAAACTCAAACGTCAGCAGATAGTTACGGACGAGGTTAATAGCGCCCTGGCAAAAGTCGTTAATTGGTTTAATGTTAATAATCTACTCCTAAATGAGAAAAAAACCAAATGTATTAAGTTTACGATGCCCCATGTAAGACAAGTAGAAACTAGAGTACTAATCAAGGATGAAGAGTTGAAACCGGAAGATAGCACAGTGTTCTTAGGCATAACTCTGGATGCCAAGCTTCAGTGGGGCCCGCATATAGACAAATTGTCAAAAAAACTTAAATCTGCAGCATACGCCGTTAGAAAAATTCGTGATTTAACTGATTTAGAGACAGCCCGTTTAGTTTACTTTAGTTATTTCCACAGCGTGATGTCGTACGGTATTCTCTTGTGGGGCAATGCCGCCGATATTCAGACAATATTTGTTTTACAAAAAAGGGCAATTCGTTCAATTTATAAATTAAGTCCCAGATACTCCCTCAGAGAAAAATTTAAAGAGATTAATATTCTTACTGTGCCCTCTCAGTTTATTTATGAAAACCTTTTGTACGCCCATAAAAATATCAATTTGTTTAAAAAAACACAGTGATATCCACAACATAAATACGAGGAACAAACACAAATTTGTTGTTCCTGCAACGAGGCTCAAAAAAGTAGGGGGTACGTTCAGATGCCAATGTATACGTTTTTACAATAAGCTTCCGAGCCATATTCAATCACTAAACTTAAATAAATTCAAATCGTTTATAAAAAAGAAGCTATGCTTGAAAGCCTACTATCATGTAAATTACTATCTCGAAGATAAAAAGGCTTGGGATTAAACTGCTCCAATGAAATTTGCTTTGTGAATGTCGAAATTTCGGACTTCGCTTGTTTATTGTTGATTCCTTTGTTTATTGTTTATTCCTTTATTTTATTTTATACACAGTGATTTTTTTTATTTTATTTTTACCTTGTTTTTTATTATTTTAGGTGACATTTAACGATTTGACATGAATACTTTTCTCAGTATTTGATTATTTTTTTTACTTTACTTTTTATTATTTTGATGTGACATTTACTGATTTTACATTTATTGATTTGACATAAATATTTACTTTTTTTTATTATTATTGTGACATTTATCGACGTTAATTATTATTAATTACATTTGATTATTGTGAATGTGAGGACCATGTAGGTCACATTTTATTTTTTCGTAATTTATTGATCTTCTCCCACCACTATCTGGCAGTTTGAGTACTTTAAGCGACCTACCCAAATGTCCTTTCTTTGGTATTGTTCGTCGTTTCGTTGAGCTCCTTGAGTTATAAGTCGAGCTACACGATAACTGACAAATGCTTGCACTGACTGGACAGGTCCACTCAAATCTGTGTGGTTCTTTCTTCAAAAGACCATTTCAGACACGTATCTGCATAGTCCTCATGTGAGTTTGCCAAGATTTTGTCTGGACTTTAAAAGAGACTGTGACCTCTGAGTTTGTTTCGGCTGTTTCTTCTCAGAGTAGTCAGGTACGAAACACCGGCCCCATCTAGTTTAAAAAAAATGACGTGTAAAAGTGTTTGTAAAAACCTACTTGCAAAATAAACATCATTTATCATTTATGATTTATCATTTATCAATGCAGCAAAAAATTAAAAAAAGTACGAGCAATGAAACAAAATGCACCGATTTATTTCTGCGAACTAAGAATAAAAAAAATACAGTGCAAATTTAGCAAACGCAACGATGCGAATAGCGAGGTAGTTGAAAGTTCATTCAAAGGAAGTACTTTGGAAAGTTCAGTCAATCGACTGAGTTGTTGCGTGCGAGTCGAACATGCACGACTAACTTAAAATTTCTGATCGAATGGTTTACATTCCATATTGATTTCTAAATTGAAACTTGCTGGATTGGTATTCGTTTGAGCTATTTTTGATCTTTGAAATTGCGACTAATATATGGTGACTCGTAATTAGTGACCGATACTTACGTGATTGTACTCATGATAACAAATAACTTTCCCAAAGAAACATTGATTTTTAATACTTGTTCACTTTTATCACAATAACACAACAGCCGTATAAAAATCTGCGCGCGCGCGCCTGTGGTTAATTAGCTGTTAGCCGCGTGAGGCGGTTCTGACTTATTACTATTGTACCGTACCACAGTGGGTAGGTAGAGCACCCGCACGGCTCGCCACCCCGGATTTCACATGGCTGTTGTGTAATTGTGATAAAAGTGGATGAGTATTAAAAAACATGTCTCTTTGGGCAAGTTGTTTAATGTTTATTCTCATGAGTACATTCACGTGTCTAATTTTCGGTCACTAATTAACAGTCACCCTATACAAGGTGTTGTTTTGCATCCTCGTCAATATTCAGGAGGTTGTCACTAAAGATATAAATAATCAGTTTAAATTGCGGAACCAAGTTAATTATTAAAAAATGCAGATTTTTTTTATTGTTTAAGATCGTCAGTATATCAGAAGAACCTCCTTAACGTGGTTTAGGAAATAATAAATAATCGAATAAACATTGTGAGATTGTTTGTATGTGTGAAAGCGCGGTTATAGCGCGAGGATCAGACGGAACACGTTTAAAACACGGGTGCATCACACTTCATAGATTTCCAAAATAAGAAAAAAAAAATACGTACTCATTTCATTATTGATTCGGAACGAGAATCATTAGCATAATTACCTCCTTGAATTTGACGAGGTTGCAAAACAATACCTTGTATAGTTGCCGTCAACCCGAGTGGACCGGATTGCAAACGGAATACAGGCTCCGGAATTTTACATAATTATATAACATAACATACATAACACGCAAATCACGCCTGTAATCCCCGAAGTGTTTGGCAGACGCGTACCTAATAGAACACCCGCATTTCGCCAGTTACTTTTAAGTTCTTTGTAATTTGGGGCGAGCCTATTGCCATCAACTGGGCACAAATCCAGACTGCTAATGAGAAAATCCTGATGGAAAAACTGTCCCACCCAGGAATTGAACCCAGAACCTTTTGCTCAGCGGTCGCGATTGCGACCACAAAACCAAGGGGGTAGTCAACAGACAGTTGACAGATGTTTTAGTACATTATCTGTCAAAATCCACTTATGTGCGTGCGAACTGAGGGACCAAACGGGTATTCCGCAAAATAAAAATATGTCGGAGTCGATTTTAATCATTAGTACGGATACAAAACAAATTGAATCGAAAGCGCGCCAAAGGAGGCATCAAGCGACCTATTTACCAGTCTACCCACACCTAAGCGCGCTTACTACAGAGTCGTGATGTTTCGAGCTCGCTGCGAGTACGACAGTCAGCGTCTGATAGCGGCGGAGTCAAGATGTCCCGAAATTGTAACCCGATTCATTGTGCCTAGTGTTATTGTGTTGGATTGTAATTTTAAGTTATTTGTTAGTTCGATAAAAGCAGTGTACCGTGTGTGTGTGTTTTCATTGCACGAAACCCATGTTCTGCCCACTTGATGAACAAGTCTAACGGAAATAAAATCATCTAACTGCGACAACTAAAATAAGTGATTTGTTAATTTTGTAATCTATTTTTTATTGAATCTTTCGAATTTACGTTAAGTATTCTCCACCGGTTCATGCTCGGCCCACAGTAGGATGCATGTTGTTAATAAATTAGTACTTACCAAAATTGGCCCGCCCATTTGCCATAATCCCATTTACCCAACTCTATTCTTTACCACACCGCATATAAATTGTACAGCATGTGCTGTACAATTTATATGCGGTAGGTCGGCAGGTCGGTAATAAATAAAGCATAGACAAAGGTCTAGAGAACTGTCAACTCTAGTACTTTATGGCTGCTATATTCTATTTTACAGCGAATACGTGCAATACCTGGCTTTTGAAATTGGACACGTTCAGGGGTAATAGTGAGATCATTATTTTAAAGGCATTGTATAAGATTATTTGAAGTGATATTTGCTCCTCAAAATTAAGTTTTGGACCCTTTGCAATTAATAACATAAAGCAAATTATTCGTTCCTTGAAAAGTGTTACTTAGTTTTATTTTTGGAACGATTACAGCTGGAAATATTTAGATATATGGATTACTAAAAGAACCAAAACTTTGGTGTAAGGCTTATGCCTTACATTAGGCCTACTAACATTATTGTTAGTAGGCCTAATGAGTAAAAAAGGTAGTTCCTGCCAGAAATCAGCGTTTAAGAGATGTAAAAGCTGAAAAGCTATGTGGTAATCGGTTATCGTATTAAAAAAATGATGAAGCGATGTGGAGGAATTATGAAAATGTAGTAAAGGAATATTTTGAGCATGAATGTGGAAGGCTATAAGAGTAGATGAAGACCAAAGAAAAGATGGCTGGACTGAAGGATGATGCGGGTAGAAAGCATGTGCTTGCTCAGTTGACGTGTAATAGAAAAGTATGGAAGAGAAAAACATGCCAACCTCGAACACATAGGAATAACGCAAGAGAATGATGGGTCAGTTAAAGGGGCCGTGTTTTAGTAATTATGTACTTTGAATCATTTAACTATCTGCGCTCACGACTGTGCTCTGTTTTGCTTTTCTAATTAGGACTTATTTTGTCGCATGCCATTAACATTTACCAAACTTTCGTGAAGGTCGGTTGCCAAATCCATCCAAACAAAACCTCTAGTTAATTGTTTCAATGAAAAAAAACACTTCCAACTTTCTTTATCCAAAACAATCCTTATTATTTCGCTCCTAAGTAGGCTCTTTGCAAACATTTATGCGTACAGTTCAGTAATCAATACCCACAATGGATAATGCCATACATTTAGATGCTAATAAATCTGGAATTACACGCCTAATGGGTCTCTTCTAGTTGTCATGGATACAAGAAAAAAGATGGCGACTGGCAGCCATCTTGACCCAAAGTAATTGAGCGGGAAACTCCTGAGACTTTTTCTACGTCCATTCTAGTTGTTTAATCGGTCGGATAATTGTTTGTATTTAAGAAGGACTTAGATGGCTCAGTTTAATAGAAGAATTTGTGGAATGATGAAAATTGTGTTTAATTTGAAAATGGCTCTCAAGATAGTTATGTAACACTAGCTGATCCCAGTATGCGCTGCAATGCACTTGTTCCTAATCACTACTTACCTACCTACTTACCCTAACCTACCTAAGAACCTTCTACAAAGTAAAAGAAAACGTCTAAAAAAGATCAATGAAATCGGTTCGTTCCCTCGTTATGGCGTGACCAAGCAAAATAGGGATTCATTTTTATATACACAGTTTTTTTTTTGTGCACGATTTTTTATATAGTTTGGCAGTATTCATTTCGAATAAATGGATGTAGACTCTGCAACTGAAATTAGAAATGCTTGTATTTTGGTTTTCAGTGCCTTTTCCCTCGATATTTTTACAATGAAAATGCCAACTAAGCAAATTTGGTTGTTAGTACAACTAATTTATTTTGAAATCTATTTAATTTGACTAAACTGGAATATTTGAAAGACACGTAAACTTTTAAGTCAACGTAATTGAGAAATGTGTTAAGTGTAAAAGGGCTGTCGGGTTAGTCCCAGAGGATGCATTTTAAACTTTTACATGAAACGTTAGTCTTTATTTTGCAGGTACGACGTCTATTAAAGTTGACACTAAAGTAGTATTAGTCATCATCTGAAATGTGGGTGTACTTTTATGTACAGTTCTGCCCTTAACAGTTCTAACCCTTAGGGGAATTACAGGCGTGATTTTACCATGTTATCATTTTGGTAGCGGTACTTGCACTCCAACTTAAAAGTTCGACTTACCGTTAAAACCTTCTTCATAACTTAAGGTTTTTGAACAGACTACTTGCCTCGTGGGTGTTGCTTGCCGTAGTACTGACCCATAGGCACTCCATCAGGCACATCATAGCCTTTTCCCAGCTATGTTGGACTAACTATTTTGGGGTCGGCTTCTAGTCTAACCGGATGCAGCTGAGTATCGGTATTTTACATGAAGCGACTGCCTATCTGACCTCCACAACCCAGTAACTGATTAATACAAAACCCTGGTACTGGTAAGACTGGATGTCAGACTTTCGGCTTCTGACTACTTGTAACGACTGTCAAAGATCCACAAATAACAGCCGGGACCAACAGCTTAACGTGCTTTCCGAGGCACGGAGGAAACTCGGTATGTAACTATGGTCACCCATCCACAGACTAACTGGACCGGAGTATATAACCGAATACATTAAGAGGGAAGCGCTAAGGTATCCCGCGAAATTTAAATTTTCCTACGATTTTGTTATTCGTTGGTAAGTGTTAGCGAAAGAAACCACAGACTTAAAGACAAAGTAAAGAATACAAACATTATAAGTAAAACAAAGGCAAAGGACGTGGCCATAAAAGTACTTGGATTGAAATGGAAATGGGCCGGACATTTCCAACAGTACCAGATGAAAGGTAGACGAAAATCATCACCAACTGGAACCCACTGAACAAAAACCGCAGACAAGGTCGACGAGATGAATCGACGATATTATAAAAATAGTAGGTAAAATTTGGAGTAGAGTAGCTAGAGACAGAATACGATGGAAATGATTGGAGGAGGCTTTCACCGCTAGTGCTAGTGGTCCTTGTACATAACATATTAAATGACGATACATACATAAATCAAGAAACATATTATTACTAACATTTACACTACGAGTCAAATATGTAACACTAATAATTAGTTAAGCCAAATAAAATTATAGAAAGAAAAAAAAAGCTATTTTATTTTATTTAATAACGTGATCTCTATGAACAAACCATGGTAAAATATTTGGACTCGATTACATTTAGGCATCTATCTCTGAAGTTTCAGCAGAATAATCATGCGTACTAATAAAATTTGTGAACCCACAAAAACAAGTAAGATTCGTTAACATAGGCTCATAAACAACGTGACAAGACTTGTGAATGCGGAGTCAGACGTGACAAGAGGTATCGGTCCGTTACAGCAGAGACCGGTCTTTAGGGGTATGAATTATACAATGTCATTGTTTCATTTAATTCAAAACGATGAAGTTAAACATGGTGAGGAAACGGGGATGTAAACAAATAATCGAAGATAACTGAATTCGTGAACCACCCGCGTCTTGGATTCCAGCTCTGAAAGGAGGCCTGTCCCAGTAATGGGTACATTTTATTCTAATTACCTCTTGCTGTTACCGAGCCCTATACGAAAGCTTGAGCACAGTGTTGCTGTACTGCAATTTACTGAATCGGATGAAACACTGTCCTCATATTATGTCGTGTTCCGTCGCATCCACGGGCAAGTGCCACAGTGACATAGTACACAAGTGAAGTGTTATTAACAGAGTTTTAAGGTACTATTTACTAACAGAATTTGTATTTTATATCAAACTAGCGTCCCGCGCAACTTCGTCTGCGTCATATTTTCCCCGTTTTTGCAACGTATTCCTTACTGGTCCGCTCCTATTTGTTGTAGCGTAATGATATGTAGCCTTTATCCTTTCTCGATAAATGGGCTATCCAACACTGAAAGAATTTTTCAAATTGGATCAGTAGTTCCTGAGATTAGCGCGTTCAAGCAAATAAACAAACAAACTCATCAGCTTTATAATATTAATAATTAATAATATATATATATATATATATTTCTAAAATATATAAAAGTAAAAATAAAATACGAGTGGCACTCCGGGACTGCCGCGGTAAAGCTATTGCATAGCATTTTTTATCAACTTATACAATTATAATATTTATGCAATTTTTTTTTTCTTTGATATTCATTTAAGTTACACTTTTTGAACGTGGTGACCAAAAAGAAAACAAATTTTATGCCATGAATTTTTTTTTTACCATTTTTTTCAAAGTCGTGTTTTATTTCGTTACGGAATTTCTTGATTCGGTCGCCACGGTCAAAGCCCGCGATAAAAGCTATGCAATAGCTTGATAAAATAATATATAGTATAGATATAGATGTAAGTTGGTTTTCATTACTCATACTCTGAAAGTAGGTCTGAAGTAGCCTGAGGAGCGGGATGAAAGTAATACTTTTCATCCCTAGGGAGAATCGCTTTCAACTGAAAGATGTCAAATTATAAAAAAAACTAGTTCTATTTACACATGTTTATTGAACCAGGTTCCAACTCTCTATGCAGCCCCGATGTAAAATTGAAATAACTTTAAGTTGATTAAAGAATATATATTTTTTAAATAACTTTATTAAAATTTAGTTTTAACAATTTCTTTAAAATAACATAGAGTTGGGCGAAATATTTACCATTTTTTCAATGATGAAAATGAAAAATAATGGCTGAATAGCTGGCTGGCCACAGAAAAAAAAACAAAACAGGCGGGAAAGCGGCAATCCGAAATAAAATTTTAGTACAATTTTTTTCTTTAGCTAATTCATGTGTTTATTTTTACTTTCCTTATATTCGTAATGAAAAGCACAGTGTTTACCTCGGGTTCAAGACTTATTTAGTTCCTCGAACCAAACCCCGTCTCGGGACTAAGTAAGTTACTTTCACCCCTGGGGTAACAATGTACTATTGTAAGGTACGCGTATATGACCCGAAATGGCTGAGAATAAAGTAATGGTATAAGCATTAATTTATCGCATTACAAAATAAATAAAAATAAACAACGCGTTGGTTTTAAAAAGTAGAAGAGAGAGAGAGTAGGGAGTAAGTAGTAGTAGTTGGATTTTATCGAAAGCTTACGAAAAACTATTTGAAGTTTTAGTATCGAAACATAAAATGTTCGGTTGAGCTTTAGACCGCAACGATTTCCACATGTGGCTCTGTGGAACATCCTAAAATATTAAAAAATTATAGTTTGAGTCAGCCACTAAACCACTGTTTATAGAATCCATCCGGTGAAGCAAACATTTATGAATAAGCAATGCGAGCTACGTCTCGTTCAATAGCTTTTTTAACATAATAGTCAAGCAGATGACACAGCTCTGTATGGTGTCGGACGTAAAGAATAGCACCATCCCATATCTTTCCGTGGGTGTCGTAAGAGGCGACTAA
Organism: Cerastis rubricosa; assembly: GCA_949152445.1. Classification (NCBI taxonomy): domain Eukaryota; kingdom Metazoa; phylum Arthropoda; class Insecta; order Lepidoptera; family Noctuidae; genus Cerastis; species Cerastis rubricosa. Next base: position 4,586,491 of record OX424542.1, on the reverse strand, counting down.
GGGACTTGCCAGGGAATGGGCAGCAGCGTTCTCTGTGCTTTTGTAACAACCGTACTGCGATCGCCAACCCGCCTGCCAAGCGTGGCGATTATGGCAAAACCCCCCAAAACGTCAATGTGGCGACACTTGGGGGAGGCCTATGTCCAGCAGTGGACGTCTTTTGGGCTGAAATGATGATGATGATGATGATGAGATGACACAGTCCAAACAACTACGGCATTAAGTCTGCCTCTGCACATTTGTGTGTTTAGAAGTATTAAATGAAATACTTATTATCGGCGTTCCAGCTATCTTAGAGCCCAATGGCTTAGCACGCGACGATGGCAAAAGACCGGACGGCATGTCGTTGTTTCGTTGGTCCGAGTGCTCACAGCCTTTTTAAGGAAATTTCGAAACGCCTAGTTGACGCTTCCCGTGACCCAAGGGCTGGGTTTTACTTGGGCCAGAGGCTAAGTATTGCCATTCAACGTGGCAACGCCACCAGTCTCTTGGGCACGTTACCAGCTGACAGCGTTGAGGAGGAGTTTTTTGACGCCCTTTTATAATTTGTTGTTATTTTAGTTTTAATTATCTAGTTTTATGTTTAGTAATTAATTTAGATTTAGAAATTAGTATTTTAAACTGGGCAAATGCTTTTTCTCTTTTTATAGTTGTTACGAGTCTCCTTATCCTAATTAATATTATAAATGCGAAAGTAAGTTTGTTCACGCCCAAACCACTGAACCGATCATCCTGAAATTTTGCATATACGTTGTCAGGTGAACAGAAACGGACAATGCGGACATATCTTTCATCCCGTAAAAAGGACTGTTCCCACGGAAAACAACAATAACGTTCTTGTGATAATAGATGGCGCTACGTTTCCGAGACGGTTATTGTCAAAATTCTAAATTTAAGAGAGCGAAGAAGTGAAAGTAACTCTGTCTGTCTGTAACCTTTTCAAGCCAGAATTGAATGAAATTGTGCATTATGATCGACCACGATATGGGTGAGGACATCGGATATATTTTTATCGTAGTAGTACTATTTCGTGGAATAATTATCCGACCTCCACGCGGCTCTAGCAAAACCGCGAGTAATATTCGAGTAGTATTCAATAAAAAAGCCGCTGTTGAGTGCGAACACTGCCGTGCAGTAAGGAGCTCGCGGCTAAATAATAAAAGCCACACGGTTCGATCTTTAAGGTTAAGCCTTGCTTGCCGAGGTTGGTCCATGGATGGGTGACCATTATTACATACCAAATTTCCTCCGTGCCTCTGAAAGCACGTTAAGCCGTTCCCGGCTGTCATTTGTAGATATTTGACAATAGTAACTGCAGGTAGTCAGTGGCCCAGAACTAGGCCAGCCAGTCTTGCCAAGTGGTTTTGTATTACCCAGTACTGACTGGATTGTAGATATCAGATAGGCAGTTGCTCCATGCAAAATACTGGTATTTAGCTGGATCCGATTAGACTGGAATCCGACCACAACAGTTGGGAAAAGGCTAGGCAGATGATGAGTTCGAACACAACAACCACACTACGATTAAAGAATAGTAAAATATTTCTTCTCATAGTTCTTTCTCCCGAGGGCTCTATATCTATTGATACCCCAAGAGCGAAGTGGACTGTATCAATTAGGTTTGGTTTCGCAGCAGCCCGCTTTATTTCGTTGTGGTACATGCTTTGAACCCAAATTATAACCATGATTGGAAGTGTTCCCGGTGAGCTTCTTAGAATAGATATTACGCGTGTTTGAAGAGACTGAAGTCTGATATCTGTTTGTCTTTTGTCTTTCGGGAGTGTCTCTTGTATGTTGTTTTGTAGGGAAACGAAACCAGAAAAACATGGAACTGAAATTTTGGGGTATAATGTTAGTTTGCGGGAATTCACTGAATGTGGAATGCATATAATCTGTCGTTGGAGTGATCTTTGTCCAGAAAATGTTTGTATTTGATGGAGCCCCAATGTTCATAACTTTCTAAAAAAATACTACATAAAAATTAACGTCATTTTGTGATGTCTAGTCATGTTCTAGTCTATTGAATTCAACGTCATTTACATACCATGGCATTGCTCGCTTAGCTCGAGCGTTTTTTATCACAGTATGAAAAAGATCACTGATTAAAAAAGGGTTCCTTCATTAAAAAGCCAATCACCTAAAGATGATTAATTAGATATTTCCCTATAGCCTATTATAGTAGTACATGTTTTTCGGTTAATTAATGACGATGAAGAAAATTTTTTGATGTTTTTTTTTTTAATTTTAAACGAGAAATACTTACTACTTTTTTTCGTTTAAAATAGACACTGGAAAAATAGAAAATAATCGGAAACACGTCTAAAATTTTATTTTGTCGTCCATTTCACACGTGCCACGTGTATGGACATCGTTAACGACATTCGTAACTATTTCATGCAAATGGGATTTCCAGAGTTTTCGATGTGTAAAATAAATCATGTTACATGCATTTTTTTAAATACATTTAGGAATGAATGTTTTCATAAATGTTTTGGGCAAAATAAAATTTTTTCGGAAATAATAGTTTTATCACGGAGCTGGAAAGTGGAAGGCGTTTTCACACGATAAAGAAGAAGATATTTTTCATATCTTCTAGCTTGGTGTCAGAGTTTTTATGCTGCCCATGGGCCTCTGAATTGGCTGGAATATTTGTATAATGTGGAAACTTTATGAAGACATCTCCATAATGGCATTGATTTATTTTGTATCACTGGCAAGCATCTATTACAAGGACTTGTTATAACATAAAATACACGTGCACTCTTACACTCATATTTAGAGCCATACCAAATGCATTTTTGGATTTAGTCGAACTGTATTGCCATGACAACAGTTGATAACACGCAACAAATCGTATTCCTAGAATTTCTTGGGCGCAATTGGCGGATCTTTGAATAAGGTACCTCCTCCAGCTACCTATCTTTGTCAAACTCATAGTTGCATCAGTCAACGCTAAAGATGTCGTATGTTACTTTATCTACTTCGGTTTCGTTATACTCGACTTACAAAATTGACAGCGGTTACATTATGATACCCATAACGACACAAGTTGCAATGTGAGATCATAATGCAACTTGTACACACTTGAACATACAGCCAGGTACCTATACCTAATATTCGAAATCGAGACAATGTAAATGATGTTTTTAAAAATGCAACAAGTTTAGAACAAGTATCGTATACTATTTGGCTGTTGCGGCTACAAGATCTTTGCCTTATACTTATTAAAGACTAAATAAACAAAATAAAAAAAGTAGACGCGGGAAAAAAAATTTGAGTAAAATATTCGAAATTTTATTAAAAATGTCTTTATGTCATGCGATATTGAAAACACTCCACCAGATATAACAAATAGAGCAGTTGCGGCTAATAATTGACTACCAAAATCAAGAAATGTATACGAGAAATGTTATGAAACCGAAGTAGATAAAAATACTTATTTGTCTACATCTGTGTTTTATTCCTTCCTTCGTAGATAAAATCTTGTATGCAACTGTACGTTATTGGTCTTTTAATAACTCGTGCCCACCTATTTTGGTACGCGCTACGCTTGTTCCGAAAAATGGCACTCGTATTAAAATACCGTCCATAACGTAACAGTTGCATAAATAGCTATAAATCAATGTTAAAGGTGTATATAATTATTAGTTTTAACAACAACTACTACTAATAAGGTACTTCAAATTTGACAGGAGAAAAGTAGGCGTTTATATGTCAATTTATAAACAAACAGGGCGGAATGCAGGCGTGGTTAATCCGACTTAATTTCAATTCATGACTAAGAATACCAGTGCTAGTCTTTATGACATATTTTCCCAAATGTAAAATCATAAAAAATCAATTGAAAAACCGGCTGCAACTTGGTTTTATTTTGTCAGGTATAATTTGAATTCTATTATACAGGCTGTAAGGGACATCGTCGCCTAAACGTTTAAAACTAATGTTTTTTGTTTACAGCATACATTCTATACTGTATACAAGGTGGAGCGGGACGATCGGCATTCCTTTAAATCACGTAGAGTGACATGTTCTTTACCCCTATACAAAAAAAATCTATCAAATCCAATGAATACTTTAGCCACAGGAAACTATTTTTCATTTTCTTATTTTTCAACATGATGTATATCTGAGTCCGTAATAATAGTTAAACATTGTAAGGTCAAGAACCTGTGCAAAACGTTTTCCTGTGGCTAAAGTATTCATTGGATTTAATTGATTTTTTGTATACGAATAAAGAGGTTCCCTATCCGTTTGCATAAAATTTTAAGACCTAATATAACTTAGCATAATTTTGTTTGGCATAATTACATTTCCGCATAATAAATTACGCATAACAGCTTACGCATAATTTTTTTTAAGCATAATTTCTCTAACCATAATAATGATTAAGCATAAATTTATAAAGCATAACTTTTGTAAGCATAATATTGTGTAATAAAAAATGTGGAGTCGGTTTTGCAGCAATTCGGTTCTGTCACTAACTTTTGTTGCACAGCATATTAAATTTTTAACCAACAATATTATTTAATTGTTACAGAAACTATAGCAAATTGGTTTGATCAGAATTATGTATGGGGCACTACAAGTTCACCACCACCATTTCCACCCAAAGTCTCACAACATCTAATATATTCTTCAGATAAAAGGTATCTCGCGATTGAAAAATCATTTAAGGTTACATAATGTTATGAATCATTTCCATGAAAATTGTTTTTGTTATTTATATTAATTGTATGCCTAAATATTATTATGCTAATAGTCATTAGGCCTACTAACGTTAAGCGAATCAAATTTATGCCAAAACAAATTAGTCTTTAAGATGATTATGCCAACATAAAATGTATGCCTAAAAAAATTATGCCGTAGTATTATTATGCCAAAACAAATTGTTCCAAAATCGTTATGCCGAAGTATATTAGGACAAAGAACATTATGCGAAAAGAAGGGATCCCGAATAAAGAACGTGACACTCTCTACGTGATTTAAAGTAAAGTCGATCGTCCCGCTCCACCTTGTATGTGCTCTCAAAACGTGAGGAAACCGGCATGTTCTAGAACTAAAAATTCGAAGACATGTGACATCTAGCAACCTGCACTGGGCCCGCGTGGTGGAATTAAGCCCACTCCCTCTTAATGAGAGAAGGCCTGTGTCCCAGCAGTGGCAACATTATAGGCTGATTATGATGATGAAACATTCCATGGATTACGCATACTAATATTATAGTCACATCTAAGAATATATTGGAAATCTTTCGAAGCACCCATGATGTTTGCCATTAAGGCATAATATCAACAACAACTGAAAGGATAAATCGAAATCATCCAGATAGTTCGGTAATTTAATGTTTACGAAATCGGATTATAATAGGGTAAACATAGTTATATAGTTTATCTTGCAAATCTATCTTGTAGGAATATTATTTGTTGGGCAAACTTCGTCTTTATAATTCTTCTTCTATGTGATAGCTGTGGACTGCGGTCAATAAATGCTACGAGTTTTATTCTTATTGAAAGAAATTGTTTCAGAACTTACTTTTGGTAGGCAGCTGCTGATTTTGCTTTTGTGATATCTGGAAATAAGGAAACTGTGATAAATATTATGTACATCTTCAGGTCCTCGATAGTGGCAAAGGTAAACTTGAGGTTTTCAGAATTTGTTTAGGAAGTAAATGTTACCAAAACTCGTGTTTTATTTTCGAAAATATGGTAAAAAATTTAAAAGCTATAGATTATGGTGATTTTTGGAAGGAGCTAGGGGAAATCCAACATAAGAGGATGCCAACACTGAACTAAACCTTAGAAAAAAAGCACGGTTGGCTTAGTGGTTAGGCGATTGCCTTCTGCGCTGTGTGTCGCGGGTTCGATTCCCGCACGGAACAGATATTTGAATGGCGTACCGATAGTTGTTCCGGGTCTGGCTGTATGTGTATGTTAGCTTAAATTTTTGTAAATATACCCACGATGCTGGAAAAATTCTTTTACTAAGGTAATGATTTTTGTTTTAATGTTTGTAAAAGCAAATCAAAACATTTATTTGCTAGAATATGGGTACATAAATGAAGTGTTACAAACAACAAAAGTTCTTACTGCCATATTCTGCCTAGAACCCACAATAGAGGAGAAATTCCTATAGCGGGACCACTATATTTACAAAAAAGAAACATGCCGTTGCTTGTTTTTTTGACCTGAGCCAATGAAGAACGTAAATAATAACATATTGTTTTTCAGTTATTTAAACACTTATTCTATAACTCACTGTTAACATTTACTGCAATTTAATACACATTGTTTTAAATAAGTATTAGTTTTATTGAAACAAACGGCACAAAGCGTATGCAAGACGCAAAAGGACCCACTCTATAAAAGACAATCAGTAAAAAAAAACTGTGTTTGATCAGGTGTCACTTATCACACTTGACGGCAAGTTGGTATCAAAGTCAATCGTAAAATAATAACATCTGTAGTTAATGCACAAGTAATTAATGCACAAAAATGGTAATGAGGATTTAGTTTCAGTCTCGCATTTGCCAGATTCGGTTGCTTAGTCAGCTGTGTCATTTTCGTTTTATATTTATTTTTGTGATTTGTTTACATCTTCATCAGATACTTTTGACAATTGACCTTAATTAGCTTACTTAATTGTTTTTTAATTTTCCTGTTCACATTTTTATCGGCAACATAAAATCAGTGCACGTTATGTTTTATATCTTTTCGTGTGTATATATAGAAGAATAGATATATTATGAATTTGTGTGATTATAATAATAATTTAAAAAAAAAAAACAATTATAAAATAACATAAGACAAACTGTGACCGAAAACGCTTTCAGTACATACACTACCTGTTTCTAGTTTTTTACTGAGGAGAAGAAGAGGCAGATCAAACCTTCCCAGCAACAATTTCTGTTAAGTGAGAAGAACGTGACTCTTTAGAGCCTAATTTCCTGTTGCCATAATTTACAGCAACAATGACCAACAAAAAGCAAACCGCTACTAAGCTACAAAGTGGGCGAGGTCTAGCACTGGCTATCTTCGTTCTCATCCCCATATGGATGTCTCTCCAGCTACAAATTTTTCGTCCATTACCCACTCCATCACCACGAATTCCTTCCCATTCAAATTCAAGACTTCTCCCTTTTCGATACTGGAACCACCGGTCGATGTACCCAGAGAGGTACACTGATAATTCCTGCATGATGTTTCCTGCTATCAGTGAGTTGCAGTATGCAGGAAGTTCGTGGCAGTTGCTGAAGGTTGGCGACGGAAATGTTTATGTGTATGGGGCTTATTACGATGACCGGTTTGAAGAAACGATGGTTAGAGTTTTAATTTACACCGATGTTCACCCTGTGCCTAAACTGTTTTGTCAATTGTGGTGAGTTTTTTTTATAAATAGATTGACTTGATTATTGCCAGAGAAAGGGCAGCAGTGTTCTCTGTGTTTTTGTAACAACCGTACTGCGATCGCCAACCCGCCTGCCAATTGTGGCGATTATGGCAAAACCCCCCAAAATGTCAATGTGGCGCCACTTGGGGGAGGCTTATGTCCAGCAGTGGATGTCTTTTGGGCTGAAATGATGAATGATGACTTCATTAGAATCCTAATATTTTATATCTTTAGTTTTTAATACCCTAATTTTTGTATAAATCGTTATTTCAATAAACAATTATTTCATATGTTTCTTATCGGAAACCCGCTTTCACTGTCTTATACTTCACGAAAGCGAGCTAAAGAAACTTTCCAAAATTTTACGGAACCCGTCTCAGGGTCCACGACCTTTCATTCAAAGTAACCTGAAGGCGAAATTGTATCATTCGCTAGCAAAAACATCAGGGGAAAAATTGCGAAACAGCAAATAATACGACTAATTGAAGGAGTAGACGTTTATGAAGTATCCCAATGTTTTTTGTCTCTTAGGTTTCCAGACGACAATGACCCTCAGACCGAGTTAGCTGAAGCGATGTACGCCTGGCACCCAGGATGGGGCGGCCACTTCAAGGGTGTCAACGAGCCGTATATCCTGAGCTGCAGGTGCAGAAGAAAAGAAATAGCTCCCATTGCAGCTGCGGTGGGTACTGCTCCTTGCGGCGTCGCGACTAACGTAATGAATGTTCAGGTAAAGTGACCGACCGTCCGAACTAGTCCTGTCAGGACATATCAGGCTTTTTGTCCCACTTACAGCATTGTCATCATCTGCCTAGCCTTTTCCAAAACTATTTTGGGCTCGGCTTCCAGTCTAACTAGATGCAGTTGAGTACCAGTATTTTACATGAATCGACTGCCTATCTGACCTCGACATTCCGGTAACTGGGTAATACGATAAAACTAAATGTCAGACTTTTGGCTTTTGACCAATCGTAAAGATTGTCAAAGATCTACCAATGACTGATCTATCGGGACCGATGTGCTTTCCGAGGCACCGAGGAAACTCGATATGTAATTATGGTCACCCATCCACGGACCAACCTCGGCAAGCACGGCTTAACCTTAAAGATCAACCCGTGCGGCTGTTATTATTTAGCCACTAGTTCCTCCCTTACAGCGTTGTCATTTCACAAAAAATAGACTGGATATTAAAACATGGTTAAGATATATTTTTTTAATAACCAGATTTGAGGTTGGACCTTCCTCGAATTGGGACGCCTCAATATCAATTTCAAATATAAATATGAAATATGTATAGTAATTGCTAAGGGGTTGGCTTTATTGTTCAGCAATTACTGGTGAATCCGACCGAACCCAACACTGTTTACAACACATCTATTTTCAGAACGCGCCATTCGACGATCGGCTCAACTACAAGAAACGAGTGCCGTCTCGCCGCAATAGCACGTCTGTTGCCGTGTGTCTAAAATGGCTTAACTATAGGGATGACGTATCGGGGAATGTCATTAACTGGATGCAACTGGTAAAGCGCTTAGGTGCTGAGAAGGTGTATATGTATGTCATCAAAGTAAGTGTGTCTTCGTCCTTTATCTATAATTTATAAAGAGGTAAAGGTTTTAAATTTAGAAGTAGGAGGTAATCTTTGAAACTAGTCACATTTGGATGGGTTCGAAAATTCGAAGCTACATGATCTCCGAGTATCACAGGCTATTCAAAACGTGTACATGGGATTATTTCCGACCATAATACGAGCAAAAGCTTACCAATAAAGCCCACAGCCCACGAATAAGCACTGGGATCGACATCACTTCACAATTTCGGCTCTTCGTCAACCAAAAGTCACCAGATGTCAGTCTCATACATTATTCATCACCGTTGTCCTTGATAGAATTTTATTTTACCATCATAACCATTCTCTTGCCCTTATCCCAATTCATTTGGGATCGGCCCAACATGTCTTTTTCTTCCATACGTCTCTATGCCTCATCATCTCATCAGACACATTCTATCTTGTCATATTATCATCCTTCATATAGTCCATCTATCATTTCTTTGGTCTTTCTTTACTCTATACCCATCCACATTCTTAATCAAAACTTCCTTCACAACTATTTCTTTATTACTCCGCATCACATGCCCATAAAATACCCATAGAAACCCATAGAATGCACGCTGATGCCCATAGAATGGGCAGCAGCGTTCTCTGTGCATTTTGCAACAACCTTACTGCGATCGCCAACCCGCGGGCCAAGCGTGGCGATTATGGCAATACCCCCCCTTTGGGGGAGGCCTATATCCAGCAGTGGACGTCTTTAGGTTGAAATGATGATGATGACATGCCCATACCACGACAACCGATGACCAGATTTTTACTATAATAGCCGCTTTAAAAATACATCCTTTTTCGTAAGTCGTTTAAACCGTCGTTTTCTTTGTAGCTGCACCCCAACACCAGAAAGGTCCTCAAGTACTACGAAGATGAAGGCTTCGCGGTGGTCACGGAGTTATCGCACCCGCCCACAGTATCCGGGTTGAAGCTGGGCCGATTGTCCCGGGTCTTGAGAGACTCAAGGACAGAACTGCTGCCCCTGAACGACTGTCTCTACCGAAGCATAGGGCATCATGACTGGCTAGCAGCTATTGATCTGGATGAGATCACTGCACCAGCGTCGTGAGTTCTTCTGTACAATGCATTATCATCTAAGCCATTCCCAACTATGGGTCGGCATTCAGCCTAACTGGATGCAACTGAACTCCCGTATTTTCCATCCAATGACTGCCTATCTGACGTCCACAAACCAGTTCTCAAGTAACAGGGTACCCTTTAGTAAGACTGGGTAACTAGTCTCTCAGCCTAATTTAAATTAAGCATACTGTGCTACAATCTACCTTTTTCTTCTTTCAATCTATCTTTAGGCTTTGGATGGCATTGACAATGAAATTAATATTTAAAAAACATTATAAGTTAAGTCTAGCAGAGTTAATTTCGATTGGACAACATGGGATCCATCTACATATTTACTTGCCACTTCCAGAGGAGAAACATGGGTAGACCTGATTGACAATGAGACGGCTGTTGCCGCCGTCGAACCGGGTGGTCTACCATTCGATGCTCTAGCTCTGCAAGACCTGGAAGCACCTGCGAATACACGCATCTTATCTCGTAATTGGAGGAATTCTCACAGTCCTTATGGTAAGTGGCTTGTAGAACAAAAAGCTTTAAACTTCATATGCTGCGCTAGTCAGGATTTATTTGCATGTATACTTGTTCTATTATGTGCCAGCAAAAGTTTGTTTTCATGACATTAATCTCACAACAATACCGATTAAAAAGTTCGATTTTTTTATGAAAAATATTGATTCACCAAATTGTGACGGTGAGTTATGGGCTAGCTGACCGTCCGTCCGTCTTATGACGACAGGCCGTGTCGACGGCGCGTTAGTGTTCCACGGGCGTCAAGGAGACATTCCCTTCCGCTCCGCCCAGAGCCGGAGGGGATATTTGATGATTTCCCAACCATAAAAAAAGGTCCAATGAGACTGGCAAGTACAATTAGGTATATAAAAGTCCCTAATAATGAATAAACAGACAAAAAATATTAATCTGCACTTAAATCTGTAGATTCGGGAAAAAAAACCTTCTTCAACGTGTCCTCAGTGACGGCCATGCACACCCACTATCCTTTGTACTGTAAGGGAGGCTGCAGGAATAGAGCCATGGGCAAAGGATCAAGCAAAATGTTGTACTTCTGGGAGAGTAACGAAGATAAACAGGACTCGGAAGTGGTGGAAGGAGATATTATGTTCAGAGGATGGAGAGCTCCCGTTTTGAGGGAAATTAAAGACGTGTGGGGTAAACTGGGACTTTAGTGATAAGGGAAAAGAAAGAGAAAGAAAATTCTAATTAAACTATATAATATTGGTTTTATTACACAAAAACAGAAGTCATTTATCCACTTTTTACCCAACTAACGCACAGCTGAAGTGATTATGTGGGGCGTTAATTAATGAAAGAGGAAAAAAATCTGTTAAAAAAGTCAATTTATAAACAAGCCCAGTATATTTGAAATAAAAAAAAACAAACCCAACTATTACAAACATGGCAGCTAGTAAAAAAAACATAGACTACTTTAAAAATTTTTAGTTGCAGTGTTTGTCTTGATTGGATTACAACTGATTATTTTATTATGTTAGTATTACATAAGGTATATTACATATTTTTTATTAAAAATAATTATACAACGTGTAATGTTAAATGCACAAAACCTGAAAATAGTTTGATCAGAATAACGAGCAGAATCAATTGAACCACTTTTTAATGTAAGTCACATTTTTTCAAAAAATCTTCATAAAAATGTTGCCCTGTCTATTTGTTCATAGGTCAACCATAACGTGCGCAAACCCGCCAAAATAGGTAAGCAAACACAAATGTTTGTCGTCCAATTTAAATTTTCTCATACGCGGGAAAAAAAGAAAGAAAGAAAGAAACGATCAGAATTTCATAAAACCTTTACGTTTTTTTAATTATTTTTTTTCTCTCAGAATTAGTTCAATTGAATTAAAAATCATTTGGGGTGTCTGAGGTTTTGCGCATAAATTAACGTTACACGTTGTATAATAATAATTTAAGAAAAATAATAATTTAAAAAGTTAAAAGTAAATTAAACTTCAATAAATCTTATTTATAATAGTTTTATATTTTTTTTACAAAATTTAATCTTCATTCATTGTGATTCTTAGGTATAAATAACTTTTTAGTTGGTTTTTTTTTTGTAATCAGTCCAATGGCTAAGAGCAGAGATGTGTTGTCAATATGAGTGACATGCACACTGGGTTGACTCTTTATAATCGGTAGCTCATTGCAGGCTATCCAGGTTCATGATTTTGCGTGTCTTCAGGCGATTCAGGGTGTCAGGAATTAATAGTGAACTGCATTGCTAGTGGATTCGTATGGTTTTGAAGACGCTTTTTGTATACTTTTGCGTATGCTCTTGTTTCGTTTTTCACTTACACAATTTTAGGCGACGTTGAACCGCTTTGTTTTTTATGAACCAGAGAGAGAGCTGGTTCATAAAGCATAAATATTTGAGAATAAATAAGAAAATAAAATAAACAGTACTTTAATTGTAATATAAAACAACTATACCTGCCCAGCTTTACCTGCCCAGGACTTAATAAGCCCTGAATTTAATTCATATTCTATATGGTATACCGCTAACCGGTTCAAACCAGTTCATACCGGTATACCGCTGCCTGTACAAAGGAGCGCCGCCCGGATGTTTGCGGGACGGTCGTGCCACTGATTTCCGGTACAACCTTCACGGTATAAACCTGTTTGTATATTACACGGTATTTCATTAATAAGTGGCTAGTTTTAGTCGGTTTTGAAGTACCTGTCTGTTTTTATTTGAAGCGTGCTTAGTTGATGATTTTTATGTGTGGAGAGGGAGAGGAAGGCCAAGGAAGATGTGGATCCACATTTTTTTGGCCTTGTAAGGAATGATATAAAAGGAATTCAAAGTCGTGATGGTTGACAGGAAATAATGAATATGGATACACAAGGTGTTGCATCCTCGTCAAAATTCAGGAGGTTGTCACAAAAGACATAAATAATCAATTTAAATTACGATACCTAGTTAATTACTTATTAATAAACACTGATTGTGATTATTCTGGATGTTTAAGTTTTTCAGTCTATCAGAATAAACCCCCTCACGTGGTTTAGGGAATAAGAAGTTATCGAATAAGCGTTTGAGATTATTTGTACGTGTGAAAGCGTGGTTATAGGGCGAGGATCAGACGGGCCGCGTTTAAAACACCGGGGTGGTTCACACTTACCGATTTCGGTAAATACGAAAAAATATTTAAATTACCTACTTATTTTATTATTGATTCGGGTCGAGAATCATTAGCATAGTTACCTCCTTGAATTTGACGAGGATGCAAAACACAACAGCTTGTAGATCAAGGACTGGAGTGGAACGATGAAGATGCATTAGTAGTTCATAAATAGGTGATATTACATCAGATTTTAGAGACAATCTCTTGATGTACGTAGTGCTACTCGAATATTTTGGCTTGTGGCAGTAATTGGCATTAACAACGCCTTATACAAGCAAAACAAGCAAGCAAGTTATTGTTTTAAAAATCTGTTGTCCTATAAATGGTATATTGTCAGAGCTCCTTCCGCCTGTGATACAGGATTATCAAAGTACAGGCATCTATCAGTGTGAGACCTACATTGTTTAATTAAGTTTTTTTTTTTGTATTTGACCCATTTTTTGGTCTGAATTAAGATTTATTATTATTTTATTTTCCGCTCCGGCACTAATGCATCTAAAAGGGCTTAATTTTTTTTTCGAGTTACTGCTCGGGCACAATTTGTTGCCTCGTAGAATTAGTTCCGAAAAAACTCACTTACAAATGTTCCACGTCGTGCTGTATCTATGGTTTTACCCTCTATATTTTCTGTATTAAATTCCGCGTCTATGGCAAAAACAACGAGAATCTCAGCCGTACAAAATTAAATGTCAAAAAAGTTTTAAACGTCAGGTGTCAAGTTTCATTCTGTGTAAGACTGTGTATGTTGTGATGTGAAGTTCCCTGGATTTAAAACGTGAGTATTATTTTATTTTAACCCAATGTATATAGTTTTATATATCAAAATAAACCTCATTAATCAAGCTTTAAGAATATCTAAAAACATCGTAGGTTCAAAGTCTGTTGAAACGATAATATCGAAATGTAAAAATGGCGCCATGGCGAGCGTCGTATTTTCATAATGTTTTTATAAAAATTATTGCAAAAATAGTTAAAATAGTGCTCGTAATATGAAAATTAGTTCAATTAAGTAATTATTAGTGTCTCCACAATATAAAACAGTAAAATAAAACGAAATCTTAGCGAATTTTTTACGAAAACACGAAAATCAGTAGGTATACCGAATCGAATGATAGGAGTGTTGATTATTTTGGGTGATTGTGCTACTAACAAAGTGCCTAACTAGGGACATATGGGTATTAAAACAAAGCTTATATAGTCTAGTTTAATTATAAATAGGTTTTATTGACACAAACTACAATTCTTGTTGGAAAAACTTAACATTCTTATTGGAGAAACTGACATACAACAAATATTCTCAAGTTCTCATTTTTTTCTAAGTACTTATATTTAGTTGTTGTAATTCGTTTTAACATATAAAGATTCTGTATAGTTTTTTGGTGTAGCTGCAGTAGTTTACGAGAAAAAAAGCTTTAAATGGAAAGTGGCACGGGGCGCTCGCGCGGCAAAAATGTGAGCGGGAGCGGGGGCGGGAGCATGTGTCACGTGACACATTTGTGGGGGCGGTTAAGCGGTTTTTTGTTATTTTATAACCCTCCTGACTCCTCATTCAGGTTCTAAAAGACCAATACAGCACTGTACGTCTGCAGAACTGACTAAAAAATCCGTGTAAGTAGACAAATTGGATTACTTTACAAACTCCAAGCTACTACAGCATAACATAAATCTTCCCATGAAGCAAGACAAGAGTGACGTCACTTGACCTCTCTGTCGGGTCACCGGCTAAATTACGCTGTAAATCTAGCACACCCGATTCGGCCATCTTGACCGTTAAGTCGACCGTCCACTGTTATTTGCAATGTAGCGTCTTTATTTTGCCGCTTGAATGACATTGTCAGGAAAGCGCTGGTGGTTAATTTGTAAAAATTGTTTTTAAATTCTTTCATTGCCTCTTCCATTTTCTCTTCTTCTTTCACACGCAAACGAAGTTGCGCCTGGCAGCTAGTTTTTTATATATTTTTTGTGTGCCTAAATTAACTATGACCTTAATTATGCCAAAAGAACGATGAGCTACGTAGGCTGTGGATTGAGGGGCTTACCACTTTAGCTGCGTGGTTCTGTTGTTAGCCAGCTGCTGCTTATGCATTCGTGCATAGCTTGACGTTAATGAAACCTTGTGTGTAGCTTCCCTGTCGTGTCACTGTAATGTAGCGCCTAAAAACACACTGTATACGTAGATGCAAAAGACAAGGGCCAAGTTTGAAATGAGAACGAGAAGTAGTTTCATTTCTAGCCAGTATTTTTATACAGAGTGCAAAGGTGTAAAAAAAAAATCTGCTACCCCATACAATGTATGTATGTATGGGGCAGCTGATATTTATTTCGCTATTACGATGTATGTCCGATGGAGAAACATGTTCAGTTTGATGGTCTGTAGCACAGCCTTAAGTATGTATATACCCTTTCCGTTACACCCTGTATATGTCCGGTGGTCACGCATCCGTTGGCTGGTCATGCATGTTTAAAAGAGAACGGTAGTTTATGTTAGTACCTACTTTTGGCGAACGTAACTGAGTTGCATGCGTGGTGAAGAGTACTTTGAATTGAAATGCTTTGAGGCTAAATTAGTGAGCTAGTAGAAGGACAATTGCTGAGGTCTTTCTTGGTTTATCTGTCCCAAAAAGATAGTAAAGTTTTACAAGATATAAAACCTCTTCAGTTCATAATATCACAAATTGTAAAAAGACCAATAAATCATAAAAAACTAGAAAAAGCTTGTTGATGTCTCCGTCTCAGCATTTACTATTTTTTTTCAGTACTAGCTTTGCCCGCGACTTCGTCCGCGTGGAATTTAACAAAAAAGTTTTTTTTTACAGTAATTTTAGTAGCCTATATTACTTCTTATTACATAAGCTATCTGTCAGTGAAAGTCCCATCAAAATCGGTCCAGCCGTTCCAGAGATTAGCCGGAACAAATAGACAAACAAAAACTGTAAAAAAATTTTTTGGTGTAAATAACGTATGTACATTCACATGCATGTAGTAAAAAAAATAAAAAAATAAACGCTTTTTACTACATGCATGTGCATGTAGTAAAAAGCGGTTATTTTAATATTACAAACAGAGACTTCAATTTTATTTATTTGTATAAATTTTTTGTACAATTTCTAAGATTAATTCCTTCATTAATTCAAATCTTACGTCTAAAATGGTACACCCACCTCCTAAACCCACGTCCCCTAATTCACACCCAACCCACTAGTTCTAAATATACCTCTAACCTTATAACTACTATAAACTCAAATCAAATTGCTATATCCAGTTCGCGACATAACTAATTAATCGCTCACAATGTTGGCTCTGCTTGGAACTTCGTCTGCGATAGTTCCATAGTGGACTATGGAGACCCGGTCGCTTTTGTTTCTAGATAACGTTTCATTCATTGCTGGATAACTACCCAGCGACGTCACCTGGATGTCTACCGTATACGGTACAATTATTATGATTAAAACGAATATTACATAAAAACATTTTTCTCTTCCTTTTCTCACGCAGTATCGTCTACAATTCTTCTTCATGTATCCTTTCGCAGATCTGCTGGCAGAAATTTCTTATGAAATAAGCAGTACCTTTTTACTTAAATATTTTATGCTGTGTTAACTATGTCAATAAATATTACAGATGTGACCTTTACAATAAACAAACTGAAGTGGTCTCTGGTTTGATTCGTTATTGACAAATGTAAATTGGACCTCCTTCATGTTGGTTGTGCCAAACTCGTCACCAAATTCTGGGCTGATTAAATGAGGATTGCCATCGACACGCTAAAAAGATAAAGAAAAAAAAACTGTTACCAGACTTATAACGATAAATCTGTATTATTAATAAAAATATCGGTATGTCGTGCTAGGCAACTGGGCGTATCCCAAATGTAAACGTAAAGTGAAAAATCTGACCTTGACACTAATCACAAAAAAAAAACCGGCCAAGTGCGAGTCTTACTCGCACACAGGGTTCCATAGCTCCAAACAATATAATAACAATATTTTGAACTGTCATTCATTAGTTAGTAGTATTAGTTAGTAAACTTCCACACAACCGCAAAACTAAATTTGTTTTTCATAGTATGTTTATGAAAAACAAAGTTACTGCTGCAGTTTGATGAAAAAGTCCCATATCTCAAAAACTAAACATCATATCTTATTGAAACCAATTTTCGTTGATAGTTTTTTTTACGTTCTACAATCCTGAATATTTTCAGAATTTTCCTCCTCTTACTTTAGAAACTAGAGGGGGGGGGGACACATTTTACCACTTTGGAAGTGGCTCTAGCGCAAACTATTCAGTTTAGAAAAAAATGATATTAGAAACATCAATATCATTTTTAAAGACGTATCCATAGATACCCCACACGTATGTGTTTGATGAAAATTTTTTTTTTGTTTGTCAGTTCTAAGTATGGTGACACCCTTAATTTATTGTTTTTTTTCTATTTTTGTGTAAAAATCCTAATGCGGTTTACAGAATACATCTACTTACCAAGTTTCAACAGTATAGTTCTTATAGTTTCGTAAATAAGTGGCTGTGACATACAGACGGACAGACAGACAGACAGACAGACATGACGAATCTATAAGGGTTCCGTTTTTTGCCATTCGGCTACGGAACCCTAAAAAGTCGGGGCGTTGTGCAGAGGCTTGGGGGGCAATTTGTAATTTCATCTACTAGGAGGACTCTTAGACACCGACTGAGCTCTCGACTCTAAACTCAAAACTCAAACTCAAAGCGTTTATTTCAATTAGACCATTACAGGCACTTTTGAAAGTCAAAAACAATAAAAAACGCTAAGCTAAAGCTACAGTCCCAGTTACAAGGCATAATAACTTGTGAAAGTACTGTAGTTGCCCATTCCAAAGCGTAGATCTCTATGGAGAAGAATGGGCAAGAAACTCCATGGACACTCTTTTAAATCAAAATATGTTACAAAATCTTGGTTACATCATTCATGTTAAAAATTACAAATATGTGAGAACGATGTAGAAATACGGGCAAGTTAAGAGCGTCCAGAGTAAAAGATTAAATCAGTAATACAAAAACAAAGTAATTAAAAATAAACCGTGGTAGCTAAGAGATGACCAGTCACAACTAACAGCGCCCGTTCACGAACATCACGCATGTATCAGCCATCATTCAACTCAACCATATTGAAGGGAACTAAATGACCCGACACACCCGCCACCATCAGCGTGACATTTAAGTGAGCATGACATTCACTCAACCACCAGGGTATATTCGCGTCAATGAAAGATGTAGGTACTCAGTAAATGGTGGCTTTGCAGTACATAGTACTCACACATGTGCTATGCAATTATATAATACTAGATTGAATCTATACAATGCAAATATATTTTTACAATCTTCTGCTGCTTCCACCTCTCGACTACAACTTGTGAACATCAACTAATATTAGTTAAGAGATTGCTCAAACTAACTAGGTTCGCTCTGTATGGTGTCGGACGTAAAGAATAGCACCATCCCATATCATCCCGTGGGTGTCGTAAGAGGCGACTATGGGACTTACCAGAGAACGGGCAGCAGCGTTCTCTGTGCTTTTGTGACAACCGTACTGCGATCGCCAACCCGCCTGCCAAGCGTGGCGATTATGGCAAAACCCCCCAAAATGTGAATGTGGCGAACCTTGGGGGAGGCCTATGTCCAGCAGTGGACGTCTTTCGGCTGAAATGATGATGATGATGATGAACTAGGTTCGATATTTCTCTCCGCGTAGTTCATATATCTGCCCTGTTTTATTGAATAAATTAGATTTAAAAAAATTAAAAATTTGAAAACCCCCGACACAAAAAACCACTTTGTTGTCCGCTTTGTTCTGTGCTTGTACTAAGCGGTCTTCTTAGCGGTCCCCCGACGCTACGACGCTTGGATTAATTTATTTTTGGCTTTTTAGAGGTTTTTTGTCGGGTTTTTAAATTATTTTTTTCATGCTTTTCAAACTTATATTATTTTTTCTTAGCCTTGACTGTCCTACTCCTGGGCATAGGCCTCCCCCATTTCCTTCCAATTTTGTCGGTGTTGCATCTCTTCTTGCTAATTAACGAAACCAAGGAAAGATATAAATTTTAAAAAAATGAATTTTGAGGGGAGGGGGGGTGTAGAACCCCCCTTATCAATGCCCATTGCCCACACAGATACACAGATACACACGTCAAACTTATAACACCCCTCTTTTTTTGTCGGGGTTTAAAAATCATGTCAATCGGTCGCTGCGTTTCGAAATGAAAGTAGACACAAACAAACAAATAAAAAGGCAACAGAAACACTTTCGCATTTTAATAGTTATTATTATTTCTAGACATGTATTTTTTAATAGTTAATCATGTTTTAACAAGTTTTTGTTAAATAACCCGATTTGTGCATACCTGTATAAATCGGCTGGTTCATAGAACACATGGAGAAAAACCGGCCAAGTGCGAGTCTTACTCGCACACAGGGTTCCATAGCTCCAAACAATATAATAACAATATTTTGAACTGTCATTCATTAGTTAGTAGTATTAGTTAGTAAACTTCCACACAACCGCAAAACTAAATTTGTTTTTCATAGTATGTTTATGAAAAACAAAGTTACTGCTGCAGTTTGATGAAAAAGTCCCATATCTCAAAAACTAAACATCATATCTTATTGAAACCAATTTTCGTTGATAGTTTTTTTTACGTTCTACAATCCTGAATATTTTCAGAATTTTCCTCCTCTTACTTTAGAAATAAGAGGGGGGGGGACACACATTTTACCACTTTGGAAGTGGCTCTAGCGCAAACTATTCAGTTTAGAAAAAAATGATATTAGAAACATCAATATCATTTTTAAAGACCTATCCATAGATACCCCACACGTATGGGTTTGATGAAAAAATTTTTTTTGGTTGTCAGTTCTAAGTATGGGGACCCCCTTAATTTATTGTTTTTTTTTCTATTTTTGTGTAAAAATCCTAATGCGGTTTACAGAATACATCTACTTACCAAGTTTCAACAGTATAATTCTTATAGTTTCGTAAATAAGTGGCTGTGACATACAGACGGACAGACAGACAGACAGACAGACAGACAGACATGACGAATCTATAAGGGTTCCGTTTTTTGCCATTCGGCTACGGAACCCTAAAAAGCCCACAAAGTAAGTAAAATGGGTATACAAAAACTAACCTCATACTATTAAAAACGCATCACACTTAGTCAGGTTGAAATGAATACCCCTTTTCACAAACCACTTAGAGTGGAAATTCAACATTGACCATATCAGAAGCACTCTCACAATATTTTTTTTATGAATTTTCTTGTTATCCTGGGGAGACATTATTAAACCCAGAAAAGGCCGTACCAATGCAAAGTTAATAAAATTAATATGGGACCATCGTGCACGTTTAAGTGCCCATCGAGTAGGCCTATCTGAAATAAAATATTTTGATTTTTGATTTCAAGCTTTTACCAAATGAAAAAAGAATCACTTTTAATTGATTCTTTTTTCATTTCACCGATTGATCGAAGAAATCGGTGAAAAAAAAGGGTGCTGGTTGAATACATAAACAAAACAACTCCTTTTTTAGAAGCCGGTTAAAAATACCCGAACCTAATAACGTATCGTCGAAAGGTGCTACCTAATTTGATTTTAAACGCGCCCTGTTACCTTTATCAATTATTTCTAAGAATAGGCCACCTCCTTTATTGGTAGTCGCTTGTAGGTGTACTAACATGCTAATGGTTTGCTAATGAGCTTGCCAGACATTATATAGGTACTTCCGATGTAAACTGGCAACGCTGGAGTGTGATTGGAGTGACTATGGAGTTTCTTTGCCAAGTCTTCTCTATTGGAAACAACTGTAACGATTTGTCAATTAGAATAAATTCTATTTCCTTCGTTCTAAAGTTTGGTATTTAAAAGTACCTCTTCATGGCTTAATTGAAATAGATGGTCAGACTTTTGTGTAATTGTTGTTAGTCTAGTCAATCTTGCATGCAGTCAAGTGTCAAGCTAAATCAAGCCCATGGGGCATTACCTTAATGCCTCATGGGCTTTGATTATATAAGCTTGTTTCTTACGTTCTGAACAGAAACCAAGTATGTAGAACCAATTATGTGTGAGTATGACAAATACGCTTTTGAGCAAGACACGCTTTTTAGCTCATATAAAAAACTGCCACTATCTACTTGCATGTTCTGATATTGTGACTGATCAAGACACGCACAGGCTAAAACGCTACACATAGGAGAAATATGAATGAACTAACTGTCCGGCGCAACTTCGTTTGCGTTACATTTCCCCCGTTTTCGCAACATTTTTCATTGCTGCTCCACTCCTATTGGTCGTAGCGTGATGATATATAGCCTATAGCCTTCTTCGATAAATGGGTATATCTAACACTGAAATAATTTTTCAAATCGGACCAGTAGTTTCGGAGCCTATTCGATGCAAACAAACAAACAATCAAATTTTTCCTCTTTATAATATTAGTTTAGAAAATATCCTTATAGTTGTTTAACCAAAAAAATATCGTATTTACCGATAGTACTCGTACGTAAGAAAAATGTACTGCAAACGACTATAAATATAATGGTTAAAACCGTGTAGCTCTTACGAGGAAAGGGCGGATTGTAGGTACCTAATCACTTGACGGGTAGAATAGGCCACCTTTATTGGACGTAGCCTGTTGGTGTACCCTACTAACATGCTAATGGTTCGCTAATGAGCTTGCGAACATGTCCCTCCAATATGTGTACAATGTGTAGGAGGAAAGGTGGAATTGGTCTTGGGTTACCGTATTTTGTAAATAGTTTTATGACTTACTATCGAGACATCGAAACATTTTCGAAGAAGGATTTATTCAAGTTAAGATCTGCTTATTACGTACTAGTACTTCGTCCGCAACTTGGTCCGCGAAAGTTGTGATATATTTTAGCCTATGTTAAAATGATGAATGATGATGATGAAATAATGGTGAAATAATTTTTAAAATCGGTCCTGTTGTGTTTTAGTTAAATCGACACAAACAAACAAACAATCAAATCTATCCTCTTTGCAATATTATTATTATTAGTTTAGATATCAAAAACTAACTAATAATTGTTTTTATTTATTCCCCAAAACAAACTAGCTCCAAAAAGAGAGAGAGTTGTTCAAAAAGTAAGGCACTTCAGAAAGATTTTCGAAAATTCGTCTATGCAAGTTTGTAAAGACATTTGTTTTTTTGTTTCGATGGGAAACCCCATCGGTCATACGGTTGTTTCCTTAATCTTGGCTTGTACTCTTAGAAATTGAGAATATTTATTGAACCCTCTGAACGAATTAAACGGGAGAGAAAATTACCTATTCTAATAGATAATTAGATTTTTGGGAGCATAAGGATAAATAATAACAGCCACACGGGTCGATCTACTAGTTAAGCCGCACTTGCCTAGGTTGGTCCGTGGATGGGTAACCACCCATTACATACTGAGTTTCCTCTGTGCCTCGGAAAGCACGTTAAGCCGTTGACCTCGGCTGTAAGAACTGAGTTGTGGAGGTCTGATAGGCAGTTTCACTTCATGTGAAATACTAGTGTTCAGCTGCATCCGGTTCCGACTGGAAGTCGACTCTAACAGAGTTGGGAAAAGTCTAGGCAGATGGTGAAAATATATAATTACTAATCTCGTCAAATCAGTTACTAGGTTAGTAGTATTATATTTTAAAGCCAAAACTAATACCATCTTGAAACCCCATTAATTGGATTACAATCTGTGTATAGATTCGTAAGTACCCCACTTACGGATGCTTGGTCGCTGGTTCAAAATAGGGCAACCCAAAAAAGGGCTAACGAATGGATCTTGAGAACCAAACATTATTATTAGGTACGTAATAGGACCAATAAACTTATAATAATATTAGGCCAACGCTACCGATCGGTTCTTAAGAGGGATCTCTAGTGGCCCTTTCTCCATACAAACGTATTCCGCTGTTTTCTTCGTGGATAATGTATTTGCATGCAGCCTTCTGAATGGTGTCGGACGTATAGAATAGCACCATCCTATATCTTCCCGTGGGTATCGTAAGAGGCGACTAAAGGACTTACCAGAGAATGAGCAGCAGCGTTCTCTGTGCTTTTGTAACAACCGTACTGCGATCGCCAACCCACCTGCCAAGCGTGGCGATTATGGCAAAACCCTTATGTACACTTGGGGGAGACCTATGTCCAGCAGTGGATGTTTTCGGCTGAAATGATGATGATGAAAGATTTTTTTCCAAAAAATGTAGGTCTTATTAATACATGCCCCTATCATTTCCTTTTTTTTTCAAAACATCATCTCTAAAAGACTTATTTCAATCCAAAAACCTGAAAAAAAGCCCGTTTTTACCGCCATGTTCAGACGACTATCAGACAAATTAGATAAGTTTTTAAGAAAGAAAATAATAGAAGAATGATATACTTTTCCTCTAAATTTTGATATTAGATTTATTTAGATCAGTTTAGTTTTGAAGAAGAAAACATCGGAATACAAAACGTTTTTTGGTCAAGATTTTTGCAGGTAAAATCAGCCTGAGCTGCAGTTGTCCCTTTCGCACTTTACGGAGGCTTGGTCGGGCACAGCGCGAGGGCAATAGTTTCTTCAAATAACTTTTCTTCAAATTCCTCGGGACTAGAGTCCCCTCTTAATTATTAGTTAAAAGTTAAAGTTATTCTTTTTTATTATGCAGTCAGAAGTCGTCTTTTAACTTTAGATTTCTTTTTTATTTATATACATGCTTTTATTTTAATAGAAGGACGCATTTGTTTATAAACGGTCAAAGCTACTACTTAGCTTAGCTACTTGTCAATGCAGGTTTTAGTAACCGAAGAGAGGCTCTCTTCGGTTACCAAAACCTGCATTGACAAGTATTAAGCGCGTGTAAATTAGGCTCAAGTTTCCACGTGCTTAATATACTTGTTATTTGTATGCACCCGTGTTGGTTTGTCGTATTCACTTCCACGAATACGAAGCAGTAGGTTTGACACTGTTTCAGCATGTGTATAGTTAGATAATCCAAATCTATAAAAATTCTTGCATCATTAGGCAGAAAAAATCTGTCCCTGACAACATAAACTATGGGTACGGGTATATTTTTATATTGTATTTTATATTTTAAATAGTTATTTGCTTAATGTTTTAGGTATATATTTCATTATCTCATCTTCTTTTACACACTATGTCTGCGTCTCTTTTTTAGGGTTCCGTAGCCGAATGGCAAAAAACGGAACCCTTATAGATTCGTCATGTCTGTCTGTCTGTCTGTCAGTCTGTCTGTCTGTCCGTCTGTATGTCACAGCCACTTATTTCCGAAACTATAAGAACTATACTGTTGAAACTTGGTAAGTAGATGTATTCTGTAAACCGCATTAGGATTTTCACACAAAAATAGAAAAAAAACAATAAATTAAGGGGGTCCCCATACTTAAAACTGAAAACCAAAAAAAAAAATTTCATCAAACCCATACGTGTGGGATATCTATGGATAGGTCTTCAAAAATGTTATTGATGTTTCTAATATCATTTTTTTCTAAACTGAATAGTTTGCGCTAGAGCCACTTCCAAAGTGGTAAAATGTGTGTCCCCCCCCCTCTAATTTCTAAAGTAAGAGGAGGAAAATTCTGAAAATATTTAGGATTGTAGAACGTAAAAAAAACTATCAACGAAAATTGGTTTCACTAAGATATGATGTTTAGTTTTTGAGATATGGGACTTTTTCATCAAACTGCAGCAGTAACTTTGTTTTTCTTAAACATACTATGAAAAACAAATTTAGTTTTGCGGTTGTGTGGAAGTTTACTAACTAATACTACTAACTAATGAATGACAGTTCAAAATATTGTTATTATATTGTTTGGAGCTATGGAACCCTGTGTGCGAGTAAGACTCGCACTTGGCCGGTTTTTTTTTAATATCTCGTTTTGCATATTGTATGCTGGAACAGATTTCTTTAGAAGTAAGCATCACCTTTGTCCCTATTTTCTGTTCCTTTCTTCTTCTCTGTATTAAGTGTGTACACAAATTGTTAAATAAATAAAACGATTGACAAAAAAGATAACTATAATTCAAAAACGTATTTACAGATGGCCGATGGGGCCGAAAGTTCTGGAATGGCGACCGCGAACCGGGAGACGATGCGTTGGAAGGCCTCCCACTATGTGGACCAATGACCTGGTGAAGATTTCGGGGATCCGCTGGATGCGAGTCGCACGGGACCGGTCAATGTGGCGACACTTGGGGGAGGCCTATGTCCAGCAGTTGACGTCTTTCGGCTGAAATGATGATGATGATGATGATGTATTTGAATTATCGTTATTTAAAAGCGAAATACATTTAATTATTTATGATGTAAGCGTGCCTATCCTAACTTCTTAACTATCCTAATCCTAACTAATTTTATAAATGCGAAAGTAAGTTTGTTTATTTGTTACGTCTTCATGCCTAAACCACTAAACTGATCATCCTGAAATTTTGCATATACGTTGTCAGGTGTACAGAAACGGACATAGGGTATCTTTCATCCCGAAAAAAAGTACTGATACTGAGGAAAACAACAATAACGGTCATGGCGCCACGTGCCCGAAACGGTCTTTGTCAAAACTTACGTGAACGAAGCGGGCTTAAACTAGTGTGTATATAAAGTGTGGAGATAATTCCAATTGCAAAATACTTTTTTGAGGATCTAAAAACTGAATCTAAAGGGGTGATAACCCCTGTGACCCACGTCTCGAGAAGACTCCGTGAACCGTGGTTCTAGAACAAAAAATTCGAAGACATGTGACATGACACAACCGGCACTGGGCCCGCGTGGTGGATTTCAGCCAACTCTCTCATTGAGAGGAGGCCTGTGTCCCAGCAGGGAGAACATTATAGGCTGATGATGATCATGATAACGTCTCAAGTATTTAATTTAGTACCGTGAAAGGGGCAAAGCCAAAAATCTAAAAGGGAGTGGCTCGACTTCAATACGATATCTTTAAAATTGCTAGTTTTAATGTTTTTCAGTGTTTACTTAATTTCAAAAGCATACAGCAGCTTCCTATGTTTCACTAGGCGGCAATAAATGTTGTTTACCAATATATTTTAACTGCCAACGTCTTAAGAAAATATATTATAATGCAGCAACATAATGCGGCTTCAGAGGAGCGAAGATGAGCTGTGAGATGACTAAGTGACCTGTCACAACGGAGCGGCGCGATCATCAGTTGTGGCTCTTATGTTTAACAAGCTTATACTCGTGGCTTGGCCCGAGTGGCGTTCGATAACTGTCCCACGGGATCGTACTACCGCGATAAAAAGAATATGTTGTTAGCTAAGTATCTCCTACTCTCTAAGCACTTCCTGTCAACATGTTAATAGTATTTAATATGTATGTTTATTTATATATTATACATTGTATGTATTACGTATGTTGTAGTTAATTTAAGTTTTTAATGTACTGTTTATGTGCATTCTCGTAAGTTTATCCTCTTTTGCAAATCTCGCAATCGAAAAATGGTTTGCTGTAAGAAAACCCAATTCTGGGTTAAGCTCGTCGTTGTACATAAGTTTTTTATATTGCAATTTGTATGTATATTTTTTTTAAATTGTGTGTGCAATAAAGGAAAAGAATAAGAATATCTGTGTGCCTATTTCATCCGGATCCGTTTGGAAGTTTTTACGTGAAAGAATAACAAAAATCAGTACCTACACCCATCCTCACAAACGTTCGTATTTATAATAGTTGGAAGATAATAGATTTTTCTCCAAGGCTTCACTCGTGGAGGTCGTGGGATAATTTCCCCACGGAAATATGCTATCGGGATAAAAAATCCTATCTTATGTCAAAACCCACGCCGTGCTCTATTCGCAGAAATGTCATATTCAATCGAAATCCGTTTAGGCGTGATAAATAAACTCAGTTTCATATTTATTATATTAGTTGGGATATCTTCGCTCCGTGTCGTTCAGATAGACACTAATTTGTAAACCCTGGAACTAGGTTATTGGGTGAATCTGCCAATTTGTCTGATTGAATAGTTAAATTAGTTACTTGATTTGCAAAAGCAAAAGCGGTCGTCAAATTTGTTCTTACTCA
The DNA here is from genome assembly GCA_949152445.1 of Cerastis rubricosa. Classification (NCBI taxonomy): domain Eukaryota; kingdom Metazoa; phylum Arthropoda; class Insecta; order Lepidoptera; family Noctuidae; genus Cerastis; species Cerastis rubricosa. The sequence continues at coordinate 4,559,194 of OX424542.1, read as the reverse complement.
ATATAGAACACAAGTTGATGAACTTGCGTTATGGATTTTATACAGTCACAAGCTGTCCCGCGCAACTTTGTCTGCGTCACATTTTCCCCGTTTTTGCGTCATTTTTCATAGCTGCTCCGCTTTTATTGGTCGTAGCGTGATGATATAAAGCCTTCCTCAATAAATGGGCTATCTAAAACTGAAAGAATTTTTCAAATTGGACCAGTTGTTCCTGAGATTAGCGCCTTCAAGCAAACAAACTCTTCAGCTTTATTATTAGTAAGATAGATATAGATGAGCACTAATGTATTAACATTAGTAAGGTACCTATTTTGGAAACATACTGTGTATTATACAAGGTGTAAAAGGACGCTTCACAAAGAAACCACGCATTCTGTACATCAAATTAAGTAACACAGCGCAAAAATTATTGCTGGGAAACGACTTTTTATTTTGTTTCAAACGTCATGATTTACAGTAGAATATAATGTAAATGCATTCAAAAAATTGTAATGATGGGTTAATTTAAAACTTGCATTAAAAATTAAATTGTGGTTAGTTGGAACTTTGACCTTGAGAAAATGGTTTTTATACTCGTTCATAATATCAGTGCCCATGATGAATGAGAAAATGTTGTGACGAAAGTTTAGCGTATGAGTGAGGATAGTAGTGGAAGACCAAAGAAACGATGGATGAACTGTGTAAAGGATGATATGGCAAGAAATGAGGACATGATAAGTAGGTAATAGAGAAAAATGGAAGAAGGAGAAATATTGCGCCGACCCCAAATAAATTGGGATAAAGGCATGAGAATGATGATGATATCAGTGCTCTTGACTGTATTCGACGTGGGTTCAAATACTAAACGTGGCCACATTTGGGAACACCTACATTTTAATACAAAAAAATATAGTTTTCGTACTCCCACATATTTGTGAAAAAAATTGTGCAAAGCGAAAAATGTTATTTTTTTCACTAATATAAGTTCCCTACGTAAATGTTTAACTTTGATTTGGAACATAATTTAAGCGAAATTGGCGAGTAAAACGTTCTGGAATAGCGACCGCGAACCGGGAGACGATGCGTAGGAAGGCCTCCCACTGGGTGGACCGATAACTTGGTGAAGGTTGCGGGGATCCGCTGGCTGCGAGTCGCACGGGACCGGTCAATGTGGCGACACTTGGGGGAGGCCTATGTCCAGCAGTGGACGTCTTTCGGCTGAAATGATGATGATGATGATGGCGAGTATGGTAGGCAGCAGAAAGTTACTACTTTTTAAAATAAAATAAACATTTTGCTGTGTTTACGTACACACACATACCTACCGGGTGCGTCAAAGTTCACCTAAATTTTCAACTCCGATAATTCGAAATCCGAAAATGTTCTTTCTAACATTTTTCATCCTAACAATCACAATTCCTAACTACTCTGTCTCTAATGTTCATAATTTCGAAGTATTCAACTACATAATGTCAGTAGCGATAAACATCTATTATACTTTTATTTGTTTTCATAAATTTTCTCAACATAACCATCTTTTACACTATTATTCAAAGTCATATCTTTTTTGTTTATATTTCTTTTTATTCATAATTATCAGTATTATATACATTAATTTTGCGTAACTTGATAACTGCAAAGATGGTGTCACCTTGTTTCGCAGACTGAAGTTTCACAGAATTTCGTTTCGCAGAAAATGTTTCACATACTAATTCGAAATAAAAATACGAGGACCAACCTCGTATTTTCATTTCGAATATTTTTGTTTCCACTATTATTTACTTGAATTAAACATATTTTACAGAAACACAATTCAATGAATTTTATAATCACATTTTTTTATTTAGCAAACGTATCAAACAGTAGAATTATTTTTTAACGAATGTTGGTTGTTCGATGTATGTTTCCATCGTATTTTATTTCAACGAAATTTTTAACCTTAAATTAAATATTTTTCTTTAAAAGTCAAAATGTTGTGCTACAAAAGATAGTGACAGAAACGAATGGCTGCAAAACCGACTCTACGTAGTCTTGTCTGCCCTACCCCTAGAGTGTTATTTAAAATTGCGTAGGCGCGGAGGGGCAAGGCAGCCCGCGAGCTGAGGAGCAGGTGGTTTTAACACTCGCCGCCGCGGCTGAGGCTGGCCGACCAAGCCGGCCAGCAAGCCGAAGCTGCGGTGGTGAGCGTGAAACACATCTGCGACGATAAGCTCGCATGGGACCGCCGGAGCCCCGCAGTGCCGGAGCCGTGACAGAAACCATGCCTGCTGCATGTTGCATGCTTGCTGCATGCTTGCTTGCACGCTGCATGTTGCATGCTTGCTTGCACGCTGCAAGTTGCATGCTTGCTTGCATGATGCATGCAACAGGCATGGACACTATTAGTGGAAATAACAAGATTATTTTCCTGCTTCACAAGAATTTACTTGCATTATTTTTGCAAACTCGGTGTTGTAATTTTATAGGAGGGTATGTATTTTATTAAAGGTATGAATTGAAACGTTTACATACTGTCATTCGATTAAACGTTATTCTTGGTAATAAGTTTTATGTAAAACAAACAATATGTGGATAAAGAATATTTGATTTGTTATTCTATGAAGAATATTCATATGAATATTCTAACATGAAACTTTATTTGAAACAAAGATCGATGATTTAAATTTCTTCAAAGTAAGTATTCTGCGTATTGATTATTCTATGAAATAATATTATCAAAACAATTAGCGATGAAACAACGCACAACCCTTAAAAGATATCCATAGGTTAGGTTAGATTAGAACTGTGACCAACTACGCTACCTCGAAATTGGTCGCGAAAGTAGTTCTTAGTATTTTTTTCATAGTGCCCCCAAGACGACACTCTGACCAGAATGGTAAATGTTTCTTTCTGAGTATGAGTGAAAGTATTATGGTAATTATGTTTAGGGATAAAAGCGTTATGACAAAAAACAGTAGGAGTTAAATAAATTTACAGTTATGATATTATTAATTAAAATTTTCGGAAACATGAGTGTTATGAACATCGCCGGTAGCACTACAAATAGTATGATTGAAAACTTAAGGATGAAAAATTTTAGGAAGAGTGATCATTCGGATTACAAATCGTTAGGAAGAACAATTTCGGGTAAAGAACTTTAGGTGAGCCAATATGGACCCATACCTACCTCATACGAGTTCGAAACATTTTGTAACTTTGTGAAGCGTGGTTACCTACAGGAGGCTTACAAACTTTCAAGCTGAAATCTGAAATCAGCCCCTCAATTAAAATAAACAGGCAATTTTCTGAAAGAGTTACTAATTGCTTTCTGTATGGATAAATTACAATTATAAGTGTCTGTTTTATTTTATGCCTATGTCAGTTCTGAGTAAAAGCACAGATGTGCTAAATAGGGTAATCTTATAAACGAGACAATATGTTCGAAATTACAAGCGCTTCGTTCACAAATTCTATACGATGCTATGTTACATAAGATACGGCTTCTGCCAAGTGGCATACGCGTGCTTCACTTATTTCTTAAGCGTAAGTAAAGCCGACTATAGACGATAGGTTTTGAATGTGGAGTATTACCTGTGCAATCAAACAGTACAGGCATAATGAGGAGGAGAAAACTGTACAGTTATCCTGGCCTGTACATGCAAGCTTAAATATATATTTTAAGAAAAAAAAACAAAAGCACACGTTGGTTTGTGGATGATGATCAAAATTGAAATAGAAATAAATGGTAGGAAGATTATGCTTCGTAGTAGCTATTCCCAGACAACCATTATTATACATAACATAACATCATGCTTGGAATCCCAGAAAGCAAAACGCAGACGTGTACCTTATGTTCATACATAACATCATCTGCCTAGCCTTTTCCAAAACCATCTTGGGTTGGCTTCCAGTCTAACCGGATGCAGCTGAGTACCAGTATTGTACATGCAACGACTGCCTATCTGACCTCCAAACCCAGTAACTGGGTAATACGATACCCCTTGGTAAGACTGGATGTCAGACTTTTGGCTTCTGACTACTCTTAACGACTGTCAAAGATCTACAAATGACAGCCGGGATCAACGGCTTAACGTACTTTCCGAGGCACGGAGGAACTCGGTATGTAATTATGGTGTCCCATCCACAGACCAACCTCGGCAAGCACGACTTAACCTTAAAGATCGACCCGTGCGGCTGATATTATTTAGCCACGAGCTCCTCATGTGTTCATACGTTCAGATGTTCATACATTACATGGCAGCTAAATCGAAAACACAATTGACTCTCTCTCTCTCGCTCTCTTTCTCTCTCTACACACAATTACATATCTCACCATCATCATATGCAAGATGTTGTTTTGCATCCTAGTCAAAATTCAGGAGGTTGTCACAAAAGACATAAATAATCAATAAAAAATACAGTACCTAGTTGATTATTAAAAAAAGCTGATTTTGGATGGAGTTTCTTGTCCATTCTTCCCCATAGAGATCTTCGCTTTGGGATGGGCAACTACAGTTCTTTCCGGAGAACGTGAACAAAATCTACTACTAATAAGAGCCAACGAATAGCTGTCGTCAAGCGTAACGTGACAAACTTGACTCACCACCTGCCTATCCTTTTCCCAACTATGTTGAGGTTGGGCTTCCAGTCTAACCGGTTGCAGCTGAATACCAGAATACATCGAGAGACTGCCTGCGCGTCAATCTTAACTATTAGGAGTATGTAATTTTGCTTTTAGGCGTCACCGAGATATGGGATCACATTTCTTCCATAACATTCTTCTCCTCTCGAAGCATCTTAAATCGTTTTTAAGCTTTAAAGATTCTCACGCCGTATTACTTTATTTGATCTGATTAAAGATTTTCGTTTTCTAAGAAAAATAAAGTTTCTTTCATGAAAATTAGTTAGAGATCTTTTCTTTTGATGAAATTGATTTTGAGTTTTACTATGAGTACCTATTCATTTTTGGAATTGCTTTTATTTGACGTAATAACTGCTAGTACTTCGAAAGATGGTTCAGCAGTTAATCTCTGCTCCATATTTAATTATTTTATTTAGCTGCGACGTTCGTCCGCGTGAAATTGTTCTAATAATATCACTGATGTTTGAATCGGATTATGCTAACAACTTCATGTTAACAATTTCCAGGTTTTGGTAAGTTTTTACTCGAGACCCTAACCCTTTTTCTAAAATAAGTATTAGATATATTTCTAATTAACTTACTCCTTATAAAATCAACTATCTGCCAGTAAAAGTTCCGTCATAATTAGTCCAACCATTTCAGAGACTAGTTGGAAGAAGCAGACAGAAGCATAGACAAAAGTAAAAAAAATGTTTTATTGTTACAAGTACCATAAATATACTTTTTTTAGGTATTCAGTAGAAAGCTGTTAAGTATTTTAAAATTACAAACTAAATATTGAATAGTATCTGTGATTGATTTAGATAGAGAAAACTTTCATAGATCTTATGGTAAGTTATTTTAATATAACACGACTTTTAGATAAAAGGTCATCTTGGAAATCAGTAAACACTGTTTCAAAATACATAACTAAATGCCTAACAAACTTCAAGAAGAATAAAACAACAGTTAGGAAAACCAATTTAAATTCCTAGGATTAAATGGTCCTTTGGTTCTAATTTATATTTCAATGCGGGTCAACATTCATTGAATCGCGAAGACCTCGCATTCCCTACATATTCTACGTCTTATTAACATAGCTTGATACAGGTACCCACGTTTTCGTCTCTTGTTTTGAGCTCTATTTGATATAAAATTAAATTTAAATTCCAACAACCACGTTACTAAAAACCTGATTCGATGTTGAGTTTTATTGAAGAAGTTTTTTGAATATAATTAAGTATTTCGATTTGGCTCAAATTTATTTTCAGACCAACAATTTTTCAGCTGTCGGTAGATGGAGAGGAAGAGGAAGACCATGGAAACGATAGATGGAAGAAATGATATGATTCATGGGCTCTTGGAGTTGCCATGACGCACAGGATGACCATGGGAACAGATGATTCCTAGATCTGTCTAAACTATAATTATGTTTTTAACCCCCGACCAAAAAAGAGGGGTGTTATAAGTTTGACGTGTGTTATGTGTATCGGTGTATCTGTCTGTGGCATCATAGCTCATGAACGGCTTAACCGATTTTAATAAAGTTGGTTTCGTTTGAAAGGTGTCTTAATCGAAAGTGTTCTTAGCTATATTTAAAAAAAAAACTACTCAGAGCATTGAAGATCATCACCTCTTTTCCAGTTGATGAAGAGATTTACTCAACTTCCATAGGTCTGGTCAGAAGAGGCGCAAGCCCGAGAAAAGTGGAAGAAATGGGGAGGCCTATGTCCAAGAGTGGGGCAGTCAAGGTTAATAAAAATAATATGAGATTAAAAAGCATGAAATAAAAATTAAATAAAAAAAATTAAAAAGACAAGAAACAGCTAAAAACAAAACAATAAAATCAGAATATTGTCTCTTTAATGAATTCAGAGTCCTGCAAAAATGCCAACTAAATATTGAACTATCTACATCTATAATTTATATCTTACCAAAAAACACCGGTGTAGCCTTTTTCACCAAAATATAATTGTTTTGTATAAAAGCTGTCGTTAGTAAAAGTGGCAGCAGTCAAGAGTATATTTTATAGCTAAACAATTTCAGTCAAATTGCTTTGTAGAATAATTTTCTTTTCTGTCAGCAGGACGGTTGATGAAAAAATTATGCGACTGTTGTAGATTTTGTGGACAACGGCAAAAATAAATAAATTGTATGAATACATTGCTATCGATTTTCTTGGCAATGAAGCCGTTATTGAACCAAAAAAAAATAATTATGATTGCATTTTTATTAACGTTACTTTTTTAATCAGATAATTTTGATGTTCTAAAGTAAATTGACTGAAACCGACACCGGGCCGACAACTGGGCGACCACAGCTATCACTTTTTTTTGAGTTGGATTTGCCCTTGACTCTAGTCTAGGTCAGAAATGACAGAGAACGTCGACGATGGTACGAGCTTACCCAGAAGAAGCCTGTTCACTCTAACTTTGAAGGAAGTTTGTTGGAAGCGTTTGGAAATTCACAGACGCACGCAGAGAGTTCCACTTCTTTGTTTCTTTTTTTTCAGCCAGGCTTCTGACTCGCTAAAGTAGACTCATCTTTCATGGGGTACTGTTTAAGATGCTATAATAAAATTCCACAGAGTATTCTTGAACTGAGTGAGACGAAATTTAAAACATGCATTAAACGCATACTTTGTAAGCAGGCTTATTACAAATTGGACGATTATATCGATGATAATAATGCTTGGCTCCAAACAGGTCCTGATCCACAAGGACAGGGTCGCATAAATTGATAGCATTAAATAGTATTGTTGGAGCTGCTGAAGATAGTACAACTATCTTTGCATTGTATATGACGGCGCCTTTGCAAAAAGGCTTCATATGATTCACGTTGCAAACTAAACTGTGACCACAGACGAGAGAGAAGCGGTCTGCAATTCTCTCTGGCGAAACGTCAAGTCGTTGCGGGTAGCCATAATGCTATATTGACTTGAGTAGTTGTCAAGGAAGGTGGCGCGTAACGAGACGTTGACGGATCGCCGACGTCTGTTTGCTTAATCTAATTAAATCTGGTACCACATATCATAAGTAATTCCGATGCGGCGGGTAAGAGCCTTTATATACATTCAATTAAGTTAGTATTATATAATCGCATAGCCCATATTGTGTGAGTCCTATGTACTAGAAAGCTATCATTTACTGGAAACCTACGTCTTTTATTGACTTGAATGTGCCCTGGCGGTAGAGAGTTTGTCATGCTCACTCAAATGTCACGCTGATGGTGGCGCGTGTGTCGGGTCATTTAGTTCCCTTCAAAATGGTTGAGTTGAATGATGGCTGATCCATGCGTGATGTTCATGAACGGGCGCTGTCAGTTGTGCCTGGTCGTCTCTTAGCTGCCAGGGCTTATTTCGAACTAATTATTTTATCTTTTAATTGTTCTTTTTGTTTTTACTATGGACACTTTTACCGTGAAGTCTTGCTACATCGTTCTCACATAATGTACCATCTCAACATGAATGATGTAACCAAGGTTTTTGTAACAAGATTCTGATTTAAAAGAGTGTCCATGGAGTTTCTTGCCCATTCTTCTCCATAGAGATCTACGCCTTGGAATGGGCAACTAAAGTACTTTCACAGTTATTATGTCTTGTGACTGGGACTGTAGCTTCATTTTTATTGTTGTTCGACCATTCAAAAGTGCCTGTAAGTGGCTTATTTGAAATAAATGATTTTGATTTGATGTGCTTATTCATCGATCATGTCTTTTTAAGACTTCACTGTATTGCCTACGACCCTTTATGCAATTCGATATTAGATCAGTTCTTGAAAATGGTTATAAATATTATATTTTCCTTAAACCCATAATAACAAATGGTTTCAATGGTATAAGATTTGTCAGTGAAGTCATATCATAATATTTTTAAGTAAATAGTTCTTTTAAGTCATTGTTTTATCCATGACAAAATAGAACAAACAAAACAAAACTTATATTTTGAACCTACACCGTTATTAATGTATAACCGTGTCACAAGCCATTTTCCTCCTACAATTATCACAAAAGCTGGCCTAGACTTGCCTATCAAAACATGAGTGACATTTGGAACTGAAACTCTACAGAATGTTTCCACGAATATCTTTATTGTTTTCCATTCAACAAAGGCACTGTTTATTTTTGGTTTCATATGGTAGGTTCACTTGTGTTCTTCTTTGAAATCTATTGTTGGATACTAGCTGTTACGCGCAACTTCGTCTGCGTCACATTTTCCCCGTTTAAGCAATATTTTTCATTGCTGCTCCGCTCCTATACAGCGCCATCTATTGAATACGTACTCAGTCCAGTCAACAGATACCGCCATCTGTAAGAATGGTGTGGAGCTAACAGATAAGTGTGACTTAATTTGCAATAAAATAATATTGCGACTATAAATTGAGATGTAAGCTATCATATATATCTATATATATCCTATCCTTCAAGTTGGATGAAACTGCCCACGGTGTACAAATTTGATTAAAATCGGTTAAGTAGGTTAGGAGTCCATCCCCGACAAACAACGTGACACGTAATTTATATATACAAGGTGTTGTTTTGCAACCTCGTCAAATTCTAGGAGGTAACTATGCTAATGATTCGCGACCCAAATCAATAATAAAATGAGTAGGTAATTTTCATTTTTTTATTTATTAACTGAAATCGCTAACTGTGAACCACCCGTGTTTTAAACACGGGCCGTCTGATCCCTGCCTTATAACGTCGCTTACACACAAACAAAAAACCTTAAACGTTTTTTCGACAATTTTATAATCCCTAAACCACGCTATGGGGGTTAGTCTGCAATATTGACTTTAAACAACAAAAAAATGCAGTGTTTTTTAATAATTTACTAGGTACCGTAATTTATATTGAATATTTATGTCTTTTGTGACAACATCCTGAATTTTGACGAGGATGCAAAACAACACCTTGTATATAGAAGATTTTGGACCTTCTATTCTTGCAATATGATTGTGATGTTAATACTTTAACACTCATCATCTGCCTAGCCTTATCCTAACTATGTTCAGTTCAGCTTCCGTTCTAATCGAATGCAGCTGAATACCAGTATTTTTTACATGAAGCGACTGCCTATCTGATCTCCGCAACCCAGTTAGTACTGGCTACGACACCCCTTGGTTACTGGTTGCCAGACTTTAGTGCCACTGACTACCCGTAATGACTGTCAAAGATCTACAAATGACAGTTGGGACCAACGGCATAACGTTATTTCCGAGGTACGCAGGAAACTCGGCGTGTAATGGGTGATCACCCATGCACGGACCAACCCAGGCCAGCGCAACTTAATCTAAGTGGCTGATATTATTTAGCGAGGAGCTCCTCATTATTACATTAATACTATTCTTCGTTTATCCTAATTTCCTGGGTCTGAATGGCCTATGGGCTGCAATGAGACTATAATTTACGATAGTAATTAAATAATAATGCACGCTTAACCAACATAAAAAAAAACAAAATCAAAATATGTTATTTTACATAGGTCTACATGGGCACTTACGAAACGTCGACAAATGGTGCTCGGTTCGGGTTGATCGTTTCTTATGGATAAGAACCGGCAAGAACCTCCATGGTGGAACGAGCATTATTAATACATCCCAATTTATTTGAGGTCGAATTTTCAATCTGTCTTTCCTATTTTATTCATTGGGTAATTTAAAATGAAAGAGAAAAACAATTGTGGTTATTAAGAAGTTTTCAAAGAAAGCTAGCCGTCGTTTGCTCGGGACACAAAAAGTTCAATTTTCCTACAAAACTTATTGGCGGTAAACATTTTGTGGGGTAACATCCGGCAGGTTGATTTGCTACAAAATTGTGCGCGAACTCAATTTATTACCGGTACCTTTTTTCGCTAAGGGTTAACAAGTTTTTGGGTTATTCAGAGTACTTACAGGAGTTTATGCGGAAATTGTGTGGGAAAGCCGAAAAGTATACATCTTTTAGGCGGTGATTGATTGATTATTAGAAATTTGGAGCGTTTACACCTTACGGCATTTCATACAAACATTCAAGTCTTTATTTTCCGAAATGACTAAACATATTTTAATGAAACTTCATACGCTTATGTAGGATACTAAAAATAATTTTCGAAAAATAGTGTTACAGCTCAATCAAACCGATTATAAATACATAGAAACAGAAATTTCCAATTATCTTTTTTATAAGACATTTCGAAAATGTTTTAGACCTATTTATCTTGCTTATGTGTTTCATTAAAAAAATTCATTAAAATCGATTCAACCATTTCGGAAAATAAGGATTTGAAAGTTGGTATGAAATGTCGTAAGGTGTAGGTAAATGCGCATAAGGGAAAAGCAGTGTCACTTGATAATGGTGTCACTTCAAAATGATAAATAGATGTTGTAAATTAACTCACACTTGAATATTTATTTTTCATGTGCACATCATCTGGACTACCATGACGACTTAAAGCAGTATTGTTTTACTCTTATTCCAATGTGGGAAAGAGACGGAGCTATACGGGATGTCTAGTGCCATCTCTTTCCCACACTGGAAAAAAAGCAAAACAATAATGTTATAAGACGTCATGGTACAGGTGGCCTACTATGACGGCTTAAAACATTATTGTTTTGCATTTTTTCCAGTGTGGGAAAGAGACGGCGCTATTAGACGATTGTAAAAAAATCCTGCCTGATTACTTAAGAAATACTAGAGGCGATGCCAAAAGAACCGCTACGTAGAAGACTTAATCATTTGCTAAAAAACTGATGTCGGATAGAAAAATATTGTCTAACCCAAAGAGCACAGAATTAAAGCAGACATTGGGAATAAAGTCACACAATCATTTAGATCCCAACATTTTCGATTTTGACATAGAAATGCTACCTAACAAGCGAGCCTGTGACACTGGACAGACCGATTTCCCACTAAGTAGTTACAAGTGTCTATTGGATTACGATTTTTGATCATCAGTTAATATTTCAATGTCTTTAGACTAATCATTATTATTAACCACGAGCTCCACGAGAACGAGCATTCGTATCATCACGAAAACAAAAGGCAAACGAGGTTCCATTACATCATATCTGTGATAATGTCCCGTCACACTAGCGCGCCTATACCGGCTAATCGGAGGTAATCGTCGGCGAATTGCACCGACATCAAACGTCAACGATCGACGGAGATTAGATAAACGAGAGGTTAATGTCTGCTATAAACTGATCTTATCTTTTGTATGATTTTTATATCGTTTGCAAATAAGATTGAAATGGAGATATTTATAGTAATGTTTCTATTTGACAACACAGGTTTTGAAATGACGGCTTGAATGGTACAGTTGCTGAGAGCGATTTGCTTTCGGCAACCGTCCGACTGCTTGCCAAGAAGCGACGGTTTAGTCGCAGGAAACGCATGAAAGATTGTAGATCCCGTGTTAGTAAATCAAAGACATCATCTTCACCATCGTCATCATCATCATCAGCTTATAATGTTCCTACTGCTGAGACACAGACCTCCTCTCTATGATAGAGAGTGGGCTGTAATGCGCCACGCGGGCCCAGTGCGGGTTGGTAGATGTCACATGTCTTCGAATTTTTAGATCTAGAACAAGCCGGTTTCCTCACGATGTTTTCCTTCACCGTTTTTGAGGCAGCAGTGATGAAAGAAATTACACAAAGTAATGCGCCTGCTTGTGTTCGAACCCACGGCTTACTGCTCGTAAGTCGGGGCTGCCACTACTGGGCCACCGCTGCCCCCCATCAAAGACATACAGGGTGTAAAAGCCACGAAGCCGTCAAGTCAAGCATTCACACATCGAACTAAGTAAGTAAGTGTTACGACGGTCGAACTCCAATAGTCTTGGCAGACCAACGCACGTGTTTGTTTCTTGTAAAACCGTTAGTTGAAATAAAGGTGTTTTGATTTAAATTATCTTTCGTTTGAGTACCCAAGACAGTGCCCACATCTAAGGAAAACTATGTCGGACCGGGAAGAAGACCCAATGCTTCGCATCTCAGCCACCCATGATGCGACATATAAAAATAATAACAACATAACATAGTTAGATTAAAATACAGATAGTTGCAGTGTACTGCATATTACAATGATTGGCTGGAGTACTTATATTATGTGTATAGCTGACGTGTACTGAAATACATAATAATAAACTACTGCTATCGTGTAAAATAATTTAAAAAAAAGAAGCAAACGGTTATTTTGAGAAGTGCACATTTTGCGAAAGTGCACATTTTGCGAAGTGCACATTTTGTGAAGTACACATTTTACATCGAACCCGGCTCCACTAAGGGTAGATGAGCGCTGATTGGTCATACGCTAGCGAGAACTCTTTCATACAAACAACTACACTAGTTGCTAGCTCTACTCGGTCCTCGCTTATCGCTGGCAGAAGGACAGGTGCATTAGCGATTTGGGGCAGAACATCGTTCAAATATTTGTATGGTGTAAGTTCTGTTGGTTCAGGTTTCGGAAATGTGAGATTTTATGTCAGGAAATGCTAAAAGGGTGCATTTCAAACGACGACAAAGTTGGCAAGTTGGAAAGTCGCTGTCAATTCCCCGTTTTGATGAATTCATCCATATTACTCACCAGTGATGTGTTAACTAAAATAATGATTGTGAGTTTGATTTACTATAAATTTATTGATTTGGCAAAATAGCTCCCAGTTGAAAACTATCAGAAAGCATTGTCTTAAGATTAAAATACTAACACAAGCAATATGTTTAAAAACTAATTTAGAACCTTTATCGAAAATAAAAAGAGTATTTTTCATCCTTACATACTCTTGTTTTATTTTTTCCTCCACGGGACAAAAAGGTGAGGTAAAAGTATGTACACAAAACAGTTTTTCTATAAACGCAACAGGGAAAACGGTCTGTAAGTTGAATGAAAACTAATCAGGATGTCGTTATCAGTCGATATTAAATCGACAAGATAAAACATGATAGAATAATGACGAAAATAGTCACATGTTAAGCCTTCATCGTTACCGACGAAGTATTACAATGTCAAGGTTCGGCTATGTTATGTTTTTTTTGGTCAAAACAGTAGTGAGTCATTCTGAAAACATTACGTTCCGAAACCAAATGGCAAAAACATAACCTATTGAATGGAAATAGGCTCCTATTACATTATCCATCACCTGCCTAGCCTTTCCCGAACTATCTTTGGGTCGGCTTCCAGTCTAACCGGATACAGCTGAGTACCAGTATTTTACATGAAGCGACCGCCTATCTGACCTCCACAACCCAGTAACTGGGTAATACGATACTCCTTGGTAAGACTGGATGTCAGACTTTTGGCCTCTGACTACTCGTAACGACTGTCAAAAATCTACAAATGACAGCCGGGACCAACGGCTTAACGTGCTTTCCGAGGCACGGAGGAAACTCTGTATGTAATTATGGTCACCCATCCACGGACCAACCTTGGCAAGCACGGCTTAACCTTAAAGATCGACCCGTGCGGCTGTTATTATTTAGCGACGCTCCTCCTTAAGTACTAAGTTAATTGGCGAGAAGAGGCGCATCATCGAGTAGAAGGATTCGTCGTGTCGGCCAATCAGTGGCTTAATAGCCAAAAGCCTCCACCAACATCTGAGGAGTCTTTCGCTTGGCAGCTGGATAGAGGGCTTTATTTAGAAAGCAGTACTTCGGGACAAGGCGCGTATTGTTAGGAGGCTCCTCTCTCAAGAGCTCTGACAACCAGTAGCTCGGACCCTGTTCTCGATACCGGTGGGCTACTATTTTTAATATATTTAAATGTTTTATAAATAATTTAAAAAATGAAAATAATATGAAAATAAACAAATGGAATAAGACACGTAGGTGCAGGAATCATGAAGTCATAAAATTAACAACAGTAAATGTTTGAAAAGGTAATTTTTATATAAAAATTCAGGGTCATAAGTTCTGAAATGAATGTTGCCGTAAACTTTGTATACACTTTTTTATACACAGCGACAAAGACTGTATGAAACCTTATTTTGTGAAAAACTGTTGAGGCCTGTGAATTCCTGTGATACAGTTTACGCCCACAGTCACTTTAACAATCGAGCATTGTTTCATATAACATTTGGAAAACAATGTTTTGTATTCTGTTGTTTACTTTTTTATGTTCGTTGGCATACGACCTTCCCCCATAGGGTCATAAAATGAGTTTGTTTGATAAAAACTGTTTGTCCTGTTTTTTTTTTTTTGCTGTGATGTTTGTCAGTGTCATAGAATCGTTTTCAACTGACTTCAAAAAACGAGGAGGTGATTTATTATTAAATAAAAGGAAATTCCTGGTAAACCAAAAATAGACTACCGCTTTACTACCCAAAGGTGTTTAAAAGGCAAAAAAGGGATTACGCAAAGGTACCTTCCAAGAATAAATATTTATAGTTCCACGCTCCAAAGCCATTTTTCGTCAGACACAAAAATGTGAACGCTATTCGTTGTTCGATCAGCATAAACAAATGCCAATCACTCTTAAACAATGTTTGTCGTAATAAATCAAAGAGTAAAGCTCTGTTTATAATAGGACACAGTTGTGCAAGCTTTAAAGACGCACGATTTCACAATATTAATTAAAGATGGCAACATCGACAGTTAAATGTGGTAACACCGTGCGTAACTTTATGGCCAAAAATTCTGGAGGTGCGTATTTGAATCATGGCTATTATCAAATATCGTTTCTAAGCTAGGCACAGGACGACATATGCCACTTTAGATAACAACAGTTTTTCAAAGCACTTCCGTGGTGGTCAGACATTATCCCTCGGGAATTTACTAACAGGGCTATAATTATGTCGATCTTCAGCAAAGTCAGGTCAAATTTCATAACGATTTGTTAAATGGTGACTGGCCACTATTACATGGGGCTTAAACATAACTGGCGAAATATTGGTGTCCTAATTGACTGGCAAATAATTAGTAAACCTCTGCCATACCCTTCGGGGATTACAGGCGTGATGTTATGTTATGTTTGTTCAACGATTTAGGCCTGACAAGGCAACAGATAGACAAAGGTACTTTCGCATTTTTATTAAATATTTATACAGCGCGAAAAAAAATTTGCTCTGGTGTAACTCCAGCTTTATACCCCGGTCTTGGCTATAGTCCAAACCTCATCAAGTTTCGTAGCTGACCTGAAAGCCTATTGATTACTATTTGATTGCCTCTCCTAGATAAAGAAGACTAATTTTGTTTTACGAGATTTTTTATAAAACATAGGGGCTCTTGGTAAAATTATAATAAGCACTCAGGTCCATCTTTAAGGTTAAGTAGTGCTTGCCGAGGTCGGTCTATGGATGGGTGACTATCATTACGTACCTAGTTCCCTCTGTGGGTTGGTAGGCATGTTAAGACGTGTGTTCCTGTTATCATTTATAGATCTTTAACAGTCGTTGCGGGTAGTCAGAAGCCCAAAAGTCTGACAACCAGTCTTAGCAAAGGGTATCGTATTAACCAAAAACTTTGTGGTGGAGGTCCGATAGGCAGTCGCTGCATGTACAATACTAGTACTCAGCTGCATCCGGTTAGACTACAAGCCGACACGAACAACACAGACGAAACCACCATAGACGAGAAAATGCGAGATAGATGATATTAGAATTTATACAACTTGTACATAAGTGTATAACTCAAACCACTCACCTTAATTTGAGAGTTTAATAAAAGTAATTGGGATGTGGGTAAAGTTCGTAAGGGTTGCGGCGGGTCTCAGACCTTCGTTATTTAAATTAATCTTATTAACTTTAATAATTTTCAAAACCATCATTATAAAATATCAAAGACCAAATAGAGGTGTATCAATTTAACACATCCATTTATTTTGAACCAAAGCGAATACAGAAATATGATTTGTTTGACCATTAAATATGTCTGTCCCTTCTATTTTACGCAAGACGAGAATAATCCTGATTGCGACGAAGGACAAAGGATTACTCCAAGGACAAAAGAAGAACATAAAATGCATCGGTTGTTCTCTCATCGTAAAACTTAATCGAAGGGAACGGTTTACTAGCTCAAACGATGGGATGACATATAGGCCACAAATAACGATTCTACAGGGCGAAATACTCGGGCCGTATAATGCTACCACAGGGCGACATACTGGGGCCCCATACTAATCAAGTTACTCACGTTAACATGCCATTCGACACATCAGAGGACAAGGGACAGAAAATGGAACAAATTAATTATCTTCAAGATCGAAACAGATGTAGAGGAAAATCAAGGAGAAGTTTTTCACGCAGCAAATTGGTGGTAGTTTCGTGTAATATGGTCGCTGTCTTTTGGGATTTTGGGTCAATTAGGAGTAAATTGATTGTTGTTGGTCTTGTAAGTCTTCTCAAGGTTGCTTCAAGTGTCCTTGATTAATTATGACATAGTCTTGTGTTACACAGAGCTGTGCCCACGGCTCTATTCGCAGAGTCATACTTCGCTTTTTTTACTATACAGAGTTTGGCTGCCAGTTCAACATGATGCAGCTGAATTCCGGTATTTAACATGCGGCGACGAGCAGTTTGATCTTAAAAAACAGTTATTGGTGTGCTATTTGTATATTAAAGTCACACTACAAACAGAGCCTGGTTGTTGTTTGTAGGCCTGTTTTTACTGTGACGAGTCCTGTAAGGCAGTTACAAATCGCAATCCTGAAAGTCTTATAATGTTTCCCAAGGGTATCGTGCTACTATTAAAAACGAGAAAGATAACGTATGTTATTAAGAACGAAAAATTAAAATTGTAAAACGTTATTATATTTACGTTATTTTATGTTTTATATTTTCGAGTTATAAGTACAGTAACGGACAAAAAGAAACATTGATTCTGATTAATCGTAAAGATGTATTCATCTATATACTTCATCGTCATATAAGAAAGATCGATTTGCTTTCGAATTGTCTCGCGCCACGCCTGATAATAAGTGAGCTCAGCCAGTCGTGACTGTTACTAATAAGGGTCGGTAAACCGCAGCTCCTGCATCCAACAAAGGATCAGAGATAAGCCATTACAAATGAGCTGAATCCTCGACAGCGGAAATTTTATCAACCGGCTTTGGTGACCGGAGAAGATACGAAAGCATATCAGAGCACGACACAAGAAGTGACAATCGCTTTCGAAAGATTTCGTAGTTCTGCAACCTTTTTCAACAGGATTAACATACGTAGCTTATTTCACTCTCATTCATTTTTGAGTTTTGTCATTGCTATCGCTGATAGTGTCTCCTTGTTTATTCCTCACAAAGTGTTTTTGTTTATTATGATTTATTTAAAATTAATGAATTCCTATAAAGGCTCTTACCCGCTGCATCGGAATTACTTATGATATGTGGCACCAGATTTAATTAGTTTAAGCAAACAGACGTCAGCGATCCGTCAACGTCTCCACCTTCCTTGACAACTACTCAAGTCAATATGGCTACCCGCAACGACTTGACGTTCCGCCAGAGAGTATTGTAGACCGCTTCTCTCTCGTCTGTGATAACAGTTTAGTTTGCAACGCGAATCATATGAAGCCTTTTTGCAAAGGCGCCGTCACCTATTTTGATTCTTTATTGCTTACAAATTTAAAAGATTTACGCAAAAAATGTTTTATTTGCGCGGTTATATACCTCATATGCCAAACAGAAGCCATAGGAAGAAGTAAAAGTACCTACCTAACGTAAAGAAGAACAAAAAGAGAATATAAAGTTTTGCTTAGCATTTTTGCTTTATACAACGTGTTTTCTAGGGTTCCGTACCCAAAGGCTCAAACGGGAACCTATTACTGAGACTTCGCTGTCCGTCCGTTCGTCCGTCCGTCTGTCACCAGGCTGTATCTCATGAACCGTGATTGTTAGCTAGTCGAAATTTCTACAGATTATGTATTTCTGTTGATGCTATAACAACAAATACTAAAAACAGAATAAAATAAATATTTAAGGGGGGCTCCCATACAAAAAAGTGATTTTTTTGCTCGTTTTTATCAATAATGGTACGGAACCTTTCGTATGTGAGTCCGACTCGCACTTGGCCGGTTTTTTATATCCCAAAAGTCTAGAGTTCTAATCTTTAATTAAAAATAATACATAAAGTCCAGGAATAGATGGTCCAAAAATGCATAGTTTCGAAGATATCACCAATCTAACACTAAACTCTCGATGTCGACCACCGCCCTTTGCACACGAATTTGCAATATTAGACCAGTGTAGAACACGCCATGGTGTGTCTCAATATTAGACGAGTGTCTTAAATTAATATATATGTTTGCACGTGCTGGCCGAAATGTTTTTTGATCCAATTACTTTTCTAATAATAGGAGATCACTGAGAAATAAATAGTGAAGGCTATTTATTTCTATCACATTTTTTCTCATTCTTGTAATAATTTAAGCACCATCTTTC
The DNA here is from genome assembly GCA_949152445.1 of Cerastis rubricosa. Classification (NCBI taxonomy): domain Eukaryota; kingdom Metazoa; phylum Arthropoda; class Insecta; order Lepidoptera; family Noctuidae; genus Cerastis; species Cerastis rubricosa. Next base: position 4,540,269 of record OX424542.1, on the reverse strand, counting down.
ACGTTTAGTGGTAAACCTCACGTCAAATCCACAAATAGGTTTTATTTATATTTCTTACCTTAAGCTCCACAGAATTAAAGGCTCTATGAAACAAACCAGTTTCGAAATTATTTAATGTTTGAATTTAATTTATTTTACGAAGTACTACTGATATTTAATTTGGAACAGTACTAGAATACAAAAAAAAAAACATTAGTTTGTAGGACTTGTATCATTTTTTTTTTGCATATTTCGAGATATATTTGCTTGTAAATTTCGACTATTTGAATTTGCATAAAATCCTGTTTCTACTGAGCACTATCTAATGTTGATTTCAAACAGAACTAATTTACATAATATGTACCGTTAACCCGAACGATGTTAACAATATTCGAGAGTAGACGGTACCCGCATAGGTTACATTATACAAACGTGTAGGTACATGTCAGAAAATGAGCAGCGAACTACGTAACTATGTATATAAGTACACATGTTAGTAACGTTAGCTGTCCTCCCCCAGCGACGCCCTAAGCCGAGGCTCGTACCCCACAGGGGGTACCCTTAGCGTGTAGTCGCTTAGTTTGTAAGTTTTATGCCCTGGCTGGAGGCCTTACTCTTAAGGCATCCACAGGATAGTCCGGTTAAGCAGACGACAACCTCCTAGGTTGAACTGCGAGATGCCATTCCCAAAAAAAAAAAAAAACGTTAGCTGTTATACAAACTTTAATCTTGCTAGGTCAGATTATCCTACACTAGCACTTTGCCCGCGACTTCGTCCGCAAAAAATGTGATATAATATCATCATTTCAGCCCAAAAGACGTCCACTGCTGGACACAGGCCTCCCCCAAGTCATATTGACATTTTGGGGGGTTTTGCCATAATCGCCACGCTTGGCAGGCGGGTTGGCGATCGCAGTACGGTTGTTACAAAAGCACAGAGAACCCTGCTGCCCATTCAGTGGCAAGTCCCTTAGTCGCCTCTTACGACACCCACGGGAAGCTAAGGGATGGTGCTATTCTTTACGTCCGACACCATACAGAGCATACATATAATATAAGCCTATGTTACTCGGTAAAGATGTAGCTTTCTAATGGTGAAAGAATTTTAAAAATCGCACGAGTAGTTTTTTAGTTAAATCTTAACAAACAAACAATGAAATTTTTCCTCTTTATAATATTTTTATCCTACATAAACGGCAATTTCTTTTTTGTATTTTTTTTTACTTGATTCAAAATAAACAATTAGATGTTTTTGAGGGCACAGCAATGTAAAACTAAATCAGTAAGTATCGTAAGTTTCTCGGTCTTTAGAAGTTGGTTAAAAAATGTAAATAAGTAGATGTACATTAAAAATTAAAGTAGCTATTTATACTAACAACATAACATCACGCCTTTAATCCCTGAAGGGTTAGACCGAGATGTAACTAATAGTACACCCAACGCGAGCTTATATTCAATGTCATTATTGAACTGTCTGATACGTAGTGGCTAGTGGTAAGCAGTTTGTTAACTGAATAAAAGCGCACTGTTGTATAAAAAACGCTCGGATCAGCGTCCAGAGTTGATAATCCAATTGGGTAAATAATAACAGCCGCACGGGTCGATCTTTCAGGCTAAGCCGTGCTTGCCGAGGTTGGTCCGTGGATGAGTGACCATTAATTACATGCATACCCAGTTTCTTCCGTGTCTCGGAAAGCACGTTTAAGCCGTTTGTCCCGGCTGTCATTTGCACATCTTTGACAGTCGTTAAGAGTAGTTAGAAGCCAAAATTCTGACATCCAGTCTTACTAAGGGGTTTCGTATTACTCAGTCACTGGGTTGTGGAGGTCAGATAGGCAGTCGCTTCATGTAAAATACTGGTACTTAGCTGCATCCGGTTAGACTGGAAGCCAACCCCAAGATAGTTTGGGAAAAGGCTAGGCAGATGATGATTAAGACGACGCCACTTTGGTAAAAACGAGCCGAAGTATCCGAAAGGTTCACTCTTACAATATTTCGCCGTCACAGATACCTACAGATCTATCTCTCTATATTTACACAGCTGTCTTGTCTCCCAGACTGATGTGTGTGGAAATGTTTCATGAATGATGTATACGGTCTGTATTTTCCGAGGTAACATCTGCCGCAGATTTCCTTTGTTTGTTATTTACTTATTATTTTTGTGAATAAGAAAGATTAAATCCTTCAGAATTTATTAGAGTTAAAACCTTCATCATCTGCTGTTGAGGTAGGTTTCCAGTCTAACCGGATGTAGTAAAAACCAGTATTTTGCTTGGAATGACTGCCTATCTGACCTTTACCTGGTAACGCAATGCCTCTAGGTAAGACTGGTGGTCAGACTTTCTGGCTTCTGAGTACCCTACGACTCTTAAATATCTGCAAATGATGGAGGGATCTCGGTGTGTAAAGGATGATCAGCTAGTGTTGCTTAGCCTTTTTTTATTGACAGGAAATCATTAAATGACCCCTCCTGCTCTGGGCGGAGCGGAAGAGTCAGACTTGTACTGACTAAAACCCATCCATGTTCCTTCTTGGCCCTTTGTGTTCCAGGGCCACGGTATCTCTTTCGAACACACCCGTATCCCTGGCAGTCATCGGCCCTCTCGGATCCCTTCTGATTTGATGACATCACCTAGAGGCGCGCGTGGAACACGAACGCGCCGTCGACACGGCTTGTCCGGCATAAGACGGACGCACGGTGAGCTAACCCATTACTCACCGTCCACAGGCCCGAGTTTTGTCTAGCCTTGAAGATACAACCTGCGGTTTTTTTATTTAGCCTCTCAACCTTCAAGACTATATAATACTAAATCTTAGTAAAATATTCTCTTTGATATATCACTTTCGTAATAATTGTCAGATTAAGGTATCTAAATATTACAGATTATGGTCCTTTGTCTGAGTAAGTAATAACACTATGCGTATCTAAATACAACATTCCGATAAGTAGGCTGTTTGTGAAACTAGAATGTACATAGAATGTTTTGAATAATAATCAGCTAGATCCTAAACACGTAAAGTCAGGGGCACGATCTCGATTTGTCTGTTTAGTACACAAATTATTGTATAATCATTCGCCATAATAACCTACTCATTTTATTATTGATTCTGATCGAAAATCATTAGTCTAGTTACCTCCTTGAATTTGAGAAGGATGCTAAACAACACTTTGTAAATTAGATTTTTTGTTGGGCTCAACACATAGACTACAACTTGTAGTAAATTAAGAAAATTATTAAGTAAAATGTACCACCAATGCTTTAAACTTCAAAACTTGGATTAACATTCAAAACTAACTTGGATAAAGTAGAAGCTCTCCAAATTAGATTTTTAAAACTAGTTGTTACTCAAAAAACTAAAAACAGACGTAAAGGAGATTGTAGAAAACTATTAAAAATATGTAAAATTCTACCGATCAGTTACAAACATAAGTATCTTTTAGCAGTTAACCATCATGGTATCCAAGAGCTTTAACTCATGTAATCAACAACCGGGGATCCGCTGGATGCGAGTCGCACGGGACCGGTCAATGTGGCGACACTTGGGGGAGACCTATGTCCAGCAATGGACGTCTTTCGGCTGAAATGATGATTATGATGATGAATCAACAACCATAACACACGATCTATGGCAGAGTCACTTATTACTTTGGTGACAGAACCCTAACAAAACGAATACCATATCTATTGAACAGGCTGCCATGCCGGCAGACATATGGAGTGAACCGAATGAAAATAGTTTTGAAAAAAAAGTGCTGCCTGTTACATTATATACCTATACTAGTTTTAAGTACGAAGTTTAAGAATGAGTGTATAGAGCGACCCCACAGTCAAACCATTACTACGGTTTTGTGGGGCTTAGTTTTCTTACCTTTTTGTCAGCAGTGAGCTCTAACTACTGCTGCTTAGGGTATTATTTGGCCTATTTCGATTTATCTAGGTTCCTCCACGGATCTCGTAACTTCAAATATGACCGCGCCTGGAAACTTTAAGTATTCGCCATTGCCCTTTAGGTAACTTTCAGTCTGCTAATGTGGGGTTTAGTGTTTAAAATAAATAACGCTATATCATAAATAGCATTTGTGAGAGATTGGCCGGAGAAAACCACAAGGTGAGAAGACTAGAAGGCTATGGGGGAAACCTTTGCCTAGCAGTAAGACAATATAGGCTAAGAAAAAAAAAATAAGCACCAGTTAATTTTTCACCAAAACAATTGCGATTACGCTGCCAATACAAAAATAAAAACCAGCCAAGTGTGTGTCGGAATCGCGCACGAAAAATAAATTAAAATAATTTAAAAAGAGCAACAAACACACATTTTTGTATAGGAGCTCCACTTAAATATTTGCTTTATTCTGTTTTTAGTATTTGTTATTATGGCATCAACAGAAATACATAATCTGTGAAAATTTCAACTGGCTAACTATCACGGTTCTTCAGATACAGCCTGGTGACAGACGGAAGGATGGACGGACGGACGGACGGACAGCGAAGTCTCAGTAATTACTAGGGTCCCGTTTGACCCTTTGGGTACGGAACCCTAAAAACAGAGAATTGATCAATGCAAATTCAAAACACTTGACAACTAAATTCACCGAAAAATTTTACACTACTCTTATCAAATTTTTCGGAACGCTTTAAAAAGGTTGTTTGCAGAATCCGTAGCCACCGCGTACAGTTAAGACCCAACAAGATAACGGTATCTTGGATCATAGTATTACAGGATTTAATCATATCGCGTATGTAACGTGAAATTAAAGGTTACATTTAAGACTTTGCTGTTTACCGCGGGTAGAGTGACTAGTGTCATGTAATATGTACTCGTAGTAGATGTGAAAGTATTTTTGAAGTGAAAACTTTGTAGCGCCGTTATGCAAAAATGTTAAACTCGATCTAAGATTCGTAAGACGGATTGACATTAGGTTACGAAGGAATTTGAACTTTATGACATGTGTCATTGAGTTTGGATTTCCATAACTGATAATGCTGGGGTTCTGTGTGGTGTCGGGTTCTGTGTGGTGTCGGACTTAAAGAATAGCACCATCCCATATCTTCCCGTGGGTGTCGTAAGAGGCGACTAAGGGATTTGCCAGAGAATGGGCAGCAGCGTTCTCTGTGCTTTTGTAACAACCGTACTGCGATCGCCAACACGCCTGCCAAGCGTGGCGATTATGGCAAAACCCCCCCAAATGACAATGTGGTGACACTTGGGGGAGGCCTATGTCCAGCATTGGACGTCTTTTGGGCTGAAATGATGAATGATGTGCAAAATTATTCCCTCATCATCATCATCATTTCAACTCAAAAGTCGTCAACTGCTGGACATAAGCCTCCCCCAAGTGTCGCCACATTGACATTTTGTGGGGTTTATAAAATAAATTATTCCCTAACCATTCCAAAATATCAATAATGCACAACGTTAATATTCAATTTTTCCCTTCTGCCGGCACTCCCGGAGCGCAACCCGTTTTTTTTTGCTTTGGAGTTGCTGTTGACTCTAGTTATAGGTCGGATATGAAAGAGACAATGTCGACGATGCTACGAGCTTACCCAGAAGAAGCCTGTTCACTCTAAGTTTGAAGAGATTAGGATTCTTAGCGTTCGGAAACACAGTATACCTACCTTATTTAGTTTAATTTTAGTGATATGAGTCAGAAATTGGGCTTTTTGTAGGCCTCCCCAAGGTGGACCAATGATCTGATAAAGGATGCGGGAATCCGCTGATATGAGAAGTCAAGAGTGGTGATGAGGAGACGCTTTGGCCTATGTCCAGTAGGGAATGAGTATCGGCTGGTTTGATAGTGATGGAGGAATCAGGTATGCGTGTTAAGCAATTAAATGTAGTAATGTAATTATGCAGATCATAAAAAAAATGGTAAAGTCAGAAGTTTTTTTTTTTTATGGAAGCCTTGGGTGTCCCACTGCTTGGGAAAAAGCATTCCCATACATTTCCATTTCTCTTTTCACGCATCACCTGGAAACAGCCGTCACAGTGTGCGTCTAGGTGAAGATGACAAAAGAAAAATAAAGTGTAAAGACTTTTAATGCCGCAGTATTAGGGGGGCCACGAATAATACCTGTGTGTTTCTTAATGCAATAAGATGTTTCTCAAGGTTAAATTATAAATTTTTCGCTCCAATAAAATTGAAGATTCCCTTTGCATGTTAAGAATAGCATATAGCATATATATGCATAGCAAAATATATATATAAAATAATAAATAATAATATATATCGCAAAATAGGTGTATTTATATTGAGCGAAACGCAAATTCAGGAAAATAGATTTAAATGGAAGATACTAGATCCAATGTACGTAAGCAAGTCTTCTAGTATGTAAATTTTTGTAAGCAGATGTTTGTTGGTAAACGATGTGAACTCTCTATTTGTGCGACAAGACTGTTTCAGAGGTACGAACTTGCAGCGCTAAAACAGCTGTAAGATAAGTCGTATATGGAGTGCTGTCATTTTGAAGTGTCCTTTCTATAGAAAAGGTCCTGCAGCGCTGAAACAGCTTAAAAATACGGCGTTACGGCGTGAAATACAGCGCAGCGCATTTAAGAGTGTCGTTTCTTCGAGGTTATGGTTTTAAAGCGCTGAAACTGCTGAAATTCTGTTTCACTTAGCGAGGTGTGTTTTGTACTATCGTACAATAGAGCAAAATAATTCCTGTAAAGTAACCTACGTCCGTTCATCGCCCGATTTACGTGTTCTTTTTTTAATCGTAGGCTAGTTTCCTGGCCAGGTTTTTATAAGAAGTGTTATAGCAAAGATTCATTTATTAATACTATAATTATGTGAAAATTATTCTGTCTGCCTGTCCACATCTTTGTACTCTGGGACACAAGTACTTTTTAAACCGTCAGTATCTACGTACCGTCGTCATAGATTTCGAAATATACGCAGGCGAAACCGCGGGTAAAACTAGAAGCCATAAAAGTTAAAGAGTTTTAATATAATTCTCGCAGAAAAAGCACAACAATAAGAAGACAGCATGGTCTAAACAGAAATAAATCTCGAAATAAGATGGCATAGCTATTATTATTGGAACCTACTTAAGTATAAATAAAACCGTCTTAGTATATTTTCTGCCCGAATCTTGACAGAAATATAATTTGAAAAGAAAGTTTATTTACGGCACAATGAACGCCTTTCATTTGTATATTTTGCAGACTGTATGATTCAAATGATATACAGAATATTAAAACGAAAAAGGTTTCCTCTGACTATCTATTTATGATGTTTCCATGTCCAAACTATCGAAGTGAAATTGCCGAGTAACGAAAAAAGAGGTTATTCTGAAAAAGGGCAAGGTTTTGTGTGCCAGAAAATTAAAAATGTTACAGATGACTAGACCACTACAGTTTCATATCATAGGCACCTAGTTAAGTTTGCCGTATTTAACGAGCATCTCATAAACGTTTCACGAAATTAATAGCATCGAAAATTCCAATAAAACGAACGAGAGACCAGTAAATATTTTGACATCCGTTTCTGGATCCCTCTCTTAAAAGTCTTAACTCACTCTTAACAGTTTTACAGCGCAATAAAAATGTTTGCCTACTTTCAGTAAACAACATTGAACGAGGTTCTCATTCTATTTTCGTCGACAGTTTAGCCTGATAGACTTACAACGCATATTCTGTTTTCTTCGAGGTTTTAAGAAGGTGAAAATGCACTCGGAAATTGAGGAGGACCGTGGTGTAATCGGTTATTATGCAAAGAGTACGTTACCTAGAAGGTTAAATGTGTTGTTTTTGGAATTTAAACCTAATCGCAAGAGGATTTAGAGCAGTGATGAAACGAACTTGCCCAACTAGACATTGTGACATGCACTAACCAACACTGAGCGCGCGTAGCGGATTATGGCTTTCACAGAGTAGATGCCAGAGTCCCAGCCTACATTATCTAAAAGAATTTGACTGCTGTTTACTAAGTTTTTGTCGGGTGTTTTTGTGATTTAAAGCAGAGCTGAATTTGGAGTAGGGCGCGGTACATGTTTTTCCACTTTGGCACAGGTGTCCCAGAATTACTCAGCATCTCGTATTTGCGCCGTACATTTGAAGTGAAAAGCGTCTAGACGAAGTATTTAATTTGCTGATGAAGGGAAATTAAATATTACGTTTTGAAAGTACAAGTACAGTACTTGTACTTGACATAGTGCGCAAGTGAAGTGTTACTAACATATGTAGTTTGAAGGTTTTATTTACTAACACAAATTGTATTTTATTATATGTATGGTAGTCTGTAAGGTATGTGTTGTTGTTATTTATGATACATAACTGCTTGTGCTTTATGTAATCATAGATTAGGCATAATTTCTCTAGTTTCTATTCCGCCGACTTTCAAATTGAAAATAGTAGGTATTTTCACATATTATAACATTATATTTTGTCCAAATTAATGTTTACTATTTTCGTAATTTCACGCTTGTTTACAACTTTAGCTTAAGAAGTCTTTTAGCGATACAAATGTACCCTTAGCTTAAATGGTTATTTACATTTTTGTTTCCGGATGAACTTAACAATACCTTGCTTTAAAGTATATTAAAAAGAGTTAGTAGGTACAATCAAAATCATATACATATTTTATAGTCAGATACCAAAATCAAGAGAAGATAAAAATAGATTTATGACGTACTTTCAGTTTAGATTAATTAATTGTCTGAATAAGTCTAAGTAAGTGATAAATTCGGATAAGGAAGCAAGATGATGGTGGCCCCCGGCCACCGTAGGCGCGGGCCTGTGGACGGTGAGTAATGGGCTAGCTCACCGTCCGTCCGTCTTACAACGACAGACCGTGCCGACGCGGCGACGGCGCGTTCGTGTTCCACGCGCGCCTCAAGGAGATGTCTGCAAATCAGAAGGGGTCCGAGAGGGCCGATGCCTGCCAGGGCTGCGGGTTGTTCGCAAGAGATACCGTGCCCCTGGAACACAAAGGGCTAAGAAGGAACATGGATGGGTTTTAGTCAGTACAAGTCTGACACTCCCTTCCGCTCCGCCCAGAGCGGAAGAAGTCATTTGATGATTTCCGATCCTAAAAAAAAAAAAAAAAAAAGGTAACTTGTTATGATAGATCGTAGCCATGGTGAAAAGCACTAACAGTCAGATAGAATTTGATTGAAACACCACTCATCATCATCTTCCTAGCCTTTTCCCAAACTATCTTGGGGTCGGCATCCAGTCTAACCAGATGCAGCTGAATACCAGTATTTTACATGAAGCTACTGTCTATCTGACCTCCACAACCCAGTAGCTAGGTAATACGATACCCCTTGGTAAGACTGGATGTCAGACTTTTAGCTTCTGACTACTCGTAACGACTGTCAAAGATCTACAAATGACAGCCGGGACCAACGGCTTAACGTGCCTTCCGAGGCACGGAGGAAACTCGATATGTAATTATGGTCACCCATCCACAGACCAACCTCGGCAAGCACGGCTTAACCTTAAAGATCGACCTGGGCGGCTGTTATTATTTTAGCCACGAGCTCCTCACACCACACCAATATTTAATTATGTATTTTTTTTAAATTGTTTCAATTAAAAAAAAAAACCTTCAATATTTCTTACATCTTTGCCTAATCAAATGCCATTGCCCTGTACTAAGATAATTAATTACAGACTAGTAGTACTTATTACTGTAATTTACACCCCATTCTATATGTCCTAGTTTTGCGAACTACACGATACATAAATCAGTTAAAGTGCGGGTTCATTTGGCATTGTTGAGATAAATAAGTTGCGGCCATAGTTGGGCTATATTGCTCATTGAGTTATAGCTCATGGTGCCTTTTATTGTTAGCTGGATATTGGCCTGTGATTTATTTGAAAAGTCAATTGAGAATGGGGAAGTCTTTCAGTAGAATCGGTTTTCATTCCTCAACTTTTGAATTGATTTGCTAATTTACGTAAAAAATATCATAACAATCAAGACATCATCATCATCAGCCTATAAGGTTCCTACTGCTGGGACACAGTCCTTCTCTCTATGAGATGGAGTGGGCTGTAATGCACCACGTGGGCCCTATGCGGGTTGGTAGATGTCACACGTCTTCGAACTTTTACTTCTAGGACATACCGGTTTCCACACGATGTTTTCCTTTGTGGTGTAGGTTAATAACTTAAGTTTATAATGTAAATATTTACTCTATGCTTAAAGTAGTTGCCTAGCAACAGAAGATTTAAAATAACACGTTTGTCAGTTAAGAAAAATATATTCGACTTAGAAAAGCTCTTCGTATTTAAATTATTCTTTTATATCTCTTATTGTCTGCTTACACCGCATGAACATTAGTGTACGTAATTTCCTCGGCAGTACATACGCCAAACCTTCACCGTTTTTGAAGGCAGCTGTCATGAAATAAATTACACAAAGTAATGCGCTTGCCTGGATTCAAACCCACGGCTTACTGCTCGTAAGTCAAGGCTGCCGCCACTGGGCAACCGCTGCTCTCCGTCTCTCTCGCTCTGCTAAAAGTGGTTCTTACAAACACTTAATTTTGTTCCAATTTCTGGAAAGATTTTACGATAATAATGAAATGAAAATACAATAAAGTCAAACACAATATTTCATACCGTTCTGAAACCTGTCAGAAAAATGTTTCAGAGTCCGAACTGAATAATAAAAATGATTACAGACTCGTTCTTCGATTATATCACGACAAAAGCCAAATCTGTCACCATCAGTGAAATCTGAGTTTTCTATAACAAACACATATTGTTATAATGAAAATATAGGTTAAGTAGGTAGGTTGGGTTAGGTTGGAGTATTAACTACACGGCAACTCTTCATTTTAAATACCATATTACGCAAGCATTCTTCTCTTACCTACGATCATAGTCTCTTTGAAGGTAAGCGACGTAAACACGCAGTTTGTCCTACTACTCAGTTCCACACCGCTTTCTCCCGTCGACATTATGGTTTTCTTGGCAACTATTTGTACAACAAAATTAACAGAATTTTGTCAATTTATTCCTTACCAAAAAAAGATTGTAAAATAGAGGTCTCAAACTGGTTGCAAAAACTAGACTATGACACTACAGAGCAGTTACTCCTTGTACCCTCGTAATATTTAAAAATCATATTCTGGTTTATGACTGTATCACCCTTTAGACGTATGCCCACACCATCATCCTACTTCTGCTCACACACATCACCTATACACTTCACCACCACACACCTCACCTATACACTTCACCACCACACACCTCACGGCACATTTTACTTCACACTTTACTTAACACGATACCTTAGCTTAATTTTATTTTTTACGTTTTTTTTTCTTTTTAATATGTATGCTTTTTCCCTACTGCAATAAATTATTTGTTTGAGTATGCAAATTAGCTATTGTACTGTATGTAATCTAGATTTAATTCGAGGTGAGAGCCTGGGGATCCGTCACACAGGGTATCCTAGTATGGACGCCAGTCTCTCACAAAGGAACATATTTAATAAATTTTGTTACATTTATATTTACTGTTACTATGTGAACCTTTGTGAAGAGAGAAAATAAAGATATTGTATTGTATTGTATAGGTTAGTTGCGTTTTTTTTTTAATCGTTCCCCCGACTAGGAATTTCTCCTGTATCATGGGTGCGTTTACAAACATTTAAACTAACATACACAAACAGCCAGACCCGGAACAACTATCTGTAGGCCATACAAATATTTGTTCCGTGCGGGGATCGAACCCGCGACACGCAGCGCAGCAGTCGATCGCTCAACCACTGCGCCAACCGTGCCGTCGAGTTTTATCATCATCATCGGGATACAGAAGTCCACTGCTTGACATAGGCCTCTTCAATCGCTCGCCACTTAACTCGATTCTCGGCAACGCTCATCCAGTTGCTACCAGCCACCTTGGGAAGATCATGGCTTCACCGAGCCTGAGGGCGTCCCATCTTATGCTTGCCGATTCGCGGACTCCACTCAAGAACACATCTAAAGGTCATCGGTTCTACGGCTAATATGGCCGGCCCATTGCCACTTCTGCTAACTTATTCCAACAGAGACCCAGAGTCGTCGACATAGCTGTCGACTACTCTGGTCCTCTGTTGGATCACCTCGTTCCAGATTCGATCCTCAGAAAAACTCTAAGCATCGCCCGCTCCATAGCACGCTTAGCGACCTTGAGTTTATGGACCAACCGTCAGATAGTGTCCACGTATCGGCCCCGTAAGTCATAACCGGCAGGCGCTCTGATTGAAGACCTTGACGTCTTTAGGCTCTGTGGGAAACATGACGAGAAGACCCGACGAAGTTTCCCAAATGATGCCCAGCCCAGCTGAATTCTTCTGCTAGTCTCCTTTTCAAAGTTGTCCTTACCAAAGTGCAAAGTTTGCTCGAGGGAAACATATGCTCGAGCAACCTTGAGAGGACCGCCATTGACAACAATCGATCCTGAGGTGACGTGTTCGTTAAACTTAACCTGCATTTGGTCCAAGTTAACACATATCGCCATTGGTAGGTTAAAATATTCAGGTATTCTAAGTAAACCCCATGTGTTAGAAGAATGTCGCCATAATTAAAAATATCTTATCCACAAGCTTCGGATGACATTTGTTTCGATTCTGTTCGAGGGTGGGGACGTTTTTTCACAATGTCTTTTGAAAGTGTGATATCATATCATTCACCCTCAAAATGACACACTTTAAAAAAAAAAACGAACGGATTCCTTTTTTCCGTAGGGCAAACCTTCTCTCAATGAATATTTGTTTGTGAAGACAATTCACATTCCCAAGTGGTTCGATCAGTACCTACACGTCTACGTGACTGTAGAAAATCTCTGAAAAGATAACAAAGGTCCTTCCGACCGCTTTATCTTTTATTCTCAAACAGCAGCTTATTTTATTTGCAGAATATTATCCGTTATCTCTCTCCATTCTTTTATCAATAGATACAAATTCGAGAAGAACTTCCAATTACGCCATATTTGATGTGATATGATGCGCTATCTAAAAATGGAACGTTGTCATGATATGGAGTGGGTACTTCAGTTTTTTGGACTGATATTAAAATATTGATAAAAGTTTCTGACGTTCGTTTTTTAAATTGCACATGCATGTATGATTACAAGGCTGTAGTAAGTACGAGATAAAGTGATGAAAAAAATGGGAAATGATCATTATCTGCCCAGGCTTTTTCCCAACACGGTCAGGTTTACTTCCATCTGGCTGACCTTGCAAACCACTATCTAGTCGTAGCGTACGTTTCGATATTATGTATCGTACATGTAGCGACTGTCTTACCAAGGGATCGTATTCCCAGTTACTGGGTTGTGGAGGTCAGATAGGCAGTCACTTCATGTAAAATACTGGTACTCAGCTGCATCCGGTTAGACTGGAAGCCGACCCCAAAATAGTTTGGGAAAAGGCTAGGCAGATGACGATGACATGTAGCGACTGTCTACCAAACTTCTACAAACTCATTTCTGGATAATAGAAACCCCTTGGTAAGACTGGTTGTAAGATTTTCGGGCTTAAAAAATCTACAAATGTCAGACTGGACCAACGGGTTAACGTCCTTTCGAGGCTCAAAGGGTCACAGGGTTTTTAATGTAATGAAGGATCACACTTCCACGACCTGACCTTGGCAACCGTGCCTTGAACTACAATTAAAAAATACAAAAACAGTCATTGAAAGTTTTTTTTTTTTGTATGTTGTCATATATAAATAATCCGGAATGAGCATACAAATTATTACCTACAGAAATAAACTTTACATTTCAAATGAGACGCTCCGCTCGTTGCTTTCATCGTTTGTTTCGTTTTTTATCTTTTAAAATAAGTAGAACCTTTTCATCGCGCAGATGCAAAGCAAATCGTATCCATTTAGAAAATGACTAATGAGTCGCCTTGTTTAGCTTGATTCCCTTTGAAGGTATCCTATGAAGAACTGTTTTCAACACCGACTTCTAAATAAAGAGGAGGTTACGTTTATTCCACTAGTATTTTTTTTTTGTGTATTCTCCAATTTCTCCGTAATTAGGACCGGCCAATTAAACATTAGCCAATTCAACAATTTGGACCAGCCAATTAAACAATTCAATTTTTTTGGAAAAGAAGTTTTTGTATTAAATTTAAAAAAATAGCTTGAGAATAATATAAAGCTATGAAAATAAATCAACAGCGTTGTTAACTATAGAAATTAATTCTGCTCAACGATCGGTGAAACCAGTACAACTGACCAATAGCAAATCAGCTGCAGACATCGGGCACCGGCAGATACTCAATTACTTGTTTGATGGCGTACGTGTCCGGAAGAACGTCCACAATTTTCGTAACAGGTTTAGCCGAACCTGTAAGAAACAGAAGAAGCCTACCAGAAGAACCTTCTGATTTCGAGTAAGACTTGTACCAAGAACCAATATCTAATTTCAAGAAAGTCGAGTCACATAGGAGAACTTCGCAAACGACATTTGATTAAAGGCAAAAAGAAAAAAAAGAAGTTGCGATTAAAACCCCTAGGATGACCCACTGACCAACTGCATGAAATTCCCAATTACTTAGTAGTAAGTAATTCCACCATCGGTAACTCCCTGCCAAAGAGTTTATTACTTGAAAACATAACAAAACCAAACAATCTGCAACATTAAACAAAAAAATATTGAACCAGAACCAATAAATTCGATATTCCCGAATCCATTTTTAATAATAGCAAATTATTAAACTATCAAATTCTGGAAACAACCACAATTGCCCGCCCTATTGTGGCCAACTACGCGAAAGCTCATAGTTTAATCCTATCAATAAAAATATTTTACATCGGGAAATCAGTGACCCAGATATTCCTATCACAATCGATAACATTAATTTGTATAAGTAGTGTCGATAAACATTTTATGTTTAGTTAGAAAACAGCGTAGTAACCAACTGTATAATACATAGTTTTTTTTTTACAACATTTTCGTTTTTAGGGTTCCGTACCCAAAGGGTCAAACGGGACCCCATTACTGAGACTTCGCTGTCCGTCCGTCAGTCACCACGCTGTATCTCATGAACCGTGATAGTTAGTCAGTTGAAATTTCTACAGATTATGTATTTCTGTTGCCGCTATAACAAAAAATACTAAAAACAGAATTAAATAGATATTATATTTAAGGGGGCTCCCATACAATAAAGTGTTTTTTTTAATAGTTTTTATAAATAATGGTACGGAACCCTTCGTGCGCGAGTCCGAGTCGCACTGGGCCGGTTTTTTATATTTATCATCATTATTCTCCTGTCGCCATTTCCATTTTTTTTGGATCAAAGCATACGACATGCTTTTCTCATACATCTCTACAGCATGTATTACAAAGGCGCCGTTATATTATAAGGGTGTGATACAGACCATCAAACTGAACAAGTTTCACCATAGAGCCAACATCCTTTTTTTTATAAACCTTCTGTGTCCCACTGCTGGGCAAAAGCCTCCCCATTCCTTTCCAACTCTCCCGGTGTGTTGACTTAAAATGGGATTTGGTGGGTCAGATGTCCTGGATGGGTTACTGGGACCTGAAGAAGGTCGTCGTCACCGAGGCAGGCCCAAAAAACTTGGGACTCGTTCCTGATTGATTGGCCAGAGGTGGCACAACCAACATCTTAATCGCTAAAAAATAATCAGCTCTCCCATAATCAAACTTCAATAACTGCTCAATACAAATGTAAGCAGTCATCTCAGTTTTCATTCCGTTTCTAGATCATCATTCATCAGTCACACTTACATGTGTAACAGTACAGTTTTTGAAGTGAAACTTCTTATGCGACTTCCAACAAGGTTGCTTTAAACTTTTAATGCTACCATGGCGGGGGTATGAAAGTACTGTTGCGTTAAGTTTCACTTCTTCCGCGCGGAGCGACTCCACACACGATTTTTTTATTTATTGCTAGTATTTATAATTATGTATCTTTTTATTATAACTATAACTTTAGTAGAACAGGCAGGAAAGTTCTCTATACTTTATTTTTACTTACTTTAAGCCAGTACGCTTTCAGGCTTATAGACTTGTTGTATAAAATTTCAGCCTATTTTTAAGCCTTCCGGCCGTCATTCTCGTAGTTTATGTTTTGTTGATGATGCCTCAATTTTATAATTCTTATTCTTTATTGGAAACAAAATTAAAAATATACGCAAAAAATGCAATATATAGCTTGTGTACAACGGCGATCTTAACCCAGAATTAGGTTTTCTTACAGCAAACAATTTTTCGATTGCGAGAATTGCTTAAGAGGATAAACTTAGGAGTATGTGCTTACTTATGTAGATAAGAGAATAATTATTGAGTGTTGTCTCCCTAATCGTTTTTGATTTGCTGCTTGAGAGCAAATAAATGATGTATATTTCCACACTAGTAGCGATAAACTACAGCCAATAGCTACGTCCCTATAATGTTCCTACAGCTAGGAGAAGGACATGAGTCGTAATCAATCAAGCAGCCCCAGTGTAGATTGGTAGATGTTACATGTCTTCGATTCCTCAAGAACCACTTTTCCCTTTGCCTTCTACTCAATTCCAAAATGAAATCCAAAAATTTGTTCCAAAACTCCACGATATATCCAAATTGCTCAAAGAAAATGAGACGAACCACATAAAAGGAAGATGAGTAATAGAAAACGCCAAAAAAAGTCGTCCGTTTTTCCGGATAACACGACGATTCTCTTTGTATGAGAAAAATTCGAATAAGGGCGTTGATTGCGACTTAAAAAAAATGTCTTTGATGGTGGACCGAGCTTTGACGGCTCTAATGTCATTATGGAACTTGCCGGTTTGAACCAGATTTTAGTCGTTAAAACTTTCAAAGTGTCTTTATTCTACTGCAGTGCTGAATGAAACATGACCGGTTTAGTATTACTAATTGTTAAGAGGTACGGTGAGACAAATTTTGGTGGAAAGGAAGTTAAGTTGACGTTGAAGAAACGTGATCGATTTTGTTAATCTTGAAGGATTTCTTGAGTTTGGTTATGTATGAAAATGTTCATATTATTATCTACATCATCACACCTGTTTTTCCCACTCATACAAATATAGTATGAGTGGACATTTAACTAGGGCTATGTACATAAGTGTACCTATAACCTTCTAATACACTTTAATTCTCCAGTTTTGTTTAAGTCCTATATGTCTATTTGAAACATTTTTTAAATTAATAAAGTCTTTGAATTTTAAGACTACAAATGTCTTTAAAGTTCAATCGGCAAGACAAAATCTGAGTGTGTTCTGAGTTTAGTAGTCTACCTTCTCCCTCAGTTGGGTTATGCCCCTACACTATGAGCAGCAAAGGGAATATAAAATAGACTTAATACCTCTGCTTTTGACCCTTTAACATACTAATATAAATATAAAAAAAAAACATTAGTTAGTACGTATGAAAAGATTTTAATTAACTTATCAAACTATTTCGTACTGCACACAACATAAAAACCCTAAATATAGAAAGTAAATCACAGTTTAAATATATTTATAGTTTCTATGTATTAGGTATATAGTAACTTGAAGAAAGGTAGTTACACGGTAGCTTCAGAGCCCTCGTTAATCTTAAAACAGTTTAGAAAATATATGAACGTAAAGCTGATAACCGCAGAAACTTTAATATCTAAGAAAACATTTTAAAACAAATTCACAAACCTTTTACGAGGCGACTTGATCGTTCTGTTGGTCCACTGAAACACTCGCAAACTGCCACAAACAATAAAAATTCAGTTCTGTATGACAAAAAAATTCCACTGTCTATATTTTATTCGAATCAATCACGAAGAAAAACTAACGCAATGTCGAAAAAACAAAAAAGACGAACGCACTTTTTAAATCTGTCAACAATATTTGGAATAAAAACGTAATTTAACAATCTCAACTTTCATGTGGATTTTTTATTTAATATAATTTTTTTTATTCAGTTCTCTAGTCAGGCTTTAGTAAACTGCTTACAGCTAAGTTTTACTGTTTTTCGTGTTGTTGACGGCTGATACCGGTATAGAGGTTCGCATCGGACGCTGGCTGTATACAGACTGAACGTAGCGAACGTTCGCCTACGCTGTCCGTCGCAGCCTACGCTCTTATTTTGAAAATTTAATCCGTAAAGACTAGTGTACACTTCTTTATTAGTTGCCAGGGTTTATTAATATTTAGAATACTTCGTCTTGTATAAAACCTTTTTGATGAAAATAAAAATGGCCGTGTATTTTTATGTAGTCTGACAATATATTATCTGCTTTACAGGCTCATTTTGTAGACTCTGTAATGTTATTGTCGGGAAACTTAAATCGCAAATTCTCATGCAAACATAGTATAATCTTTAATAATGTGTGCGATATGATAATGTTATTCAAACTTGTCTATCGTTACAGAAATTCCAGATACTGAGTTTCGAGATCTTGGCAAAAAGCCAAGCTCAACATTAACGTTGTAAAAAGAAATAATTTTTCATAGTCAAAACTGGGAGTTATCAAGTTAATCAATCATGGAATGGATTCGAAGCAGTTGCTCTCTAGATTTGATTGAAATAGTTAAAAGCGGTCCAATAAATTGTTGGCGGAAGCTGAATGCAATTAGTGAGATTATTTATATTTCGAGATTTCAATAGTGAATATGGTCTATCCAGAAACTATAGACTGCAAATTTGTTTTTTTTTTTTTATGCAAGTTTGGAGGTTTATTTTTGTTCCGTGGTTTGTGCTTGTTTTGTAAGGAATGTCCCCTTTATATGACACTGTAAACATTACTGGTGCAAAGTACTACTAAACATCCCAGCTTGACTTTTTGGGAAATGCAGGTTCTTGATATTTAATATTATTATAAGGGGTAAATGTATATATTCAGTAACATAACCTACTTGTCTACATGGCAGGAATACCTATATAATTTTCAGTGCCACATTCACTCAGCTCGTTACACCGTTGACGATCCGACGTAAGATCATTACCTCGCAGCTTCACGACCTCCAAATATTCTGTATCACGAAACACGATGCCATGTCGCTTGTTATCTCGAATGCTTATTACCTCAATACTATTATATCTCCATTCTCCATCGTTCAGTTTTTCGACATAATGATGTGTTGCCGCTGCTGCATTTTGGTCCTGTACGCTGTCAGCAGATTTTTTTTTGCCTTGAAAGATTTCAATCCTATTAAACTAACCCGTTGATTCTATCTTTACATGAACGAACATAGAAAGGGGTCCTAGGTTCGATTCCAAGGTTTGACGAGGTTTGACGACAATTTGATATGAAATTACAATCAAACTATTAAACAACATAAATAAATATTGACAAGTATCAAAAAGGGAAAAGAACAACAGGGCGTCAGAATATTGGCCACATCGCTGTCAACGGGAAAAGTGGCCAGAAGGCAGGCAGATGCCAGGTCGGATGGCAAAGCTGATTGTTTGGCCGAAAAATAGGCCGGCCCTAGGTTATATTAAGTTTAATGTAATTTTACTCAAAATGCTTTTTTTCTACTTTTAAAAATTTTCTGATAAAGCGAAGTAAATAATATCCTCCCGGTCTAATTTCGTAAAATTTAGAGAGTGCAACTGTGTGAGCACGCTTCGAACTTGGCTTTCCGAGGCCAACCTCGGAGTTCCGCCAAATTGAAGCGTGCTCAAACAGTTGCACTCTCTATTCCTATACCCTCTTTGTCCTAGCCACGGAGATGTCACACCACCAACTGCCAAATTACGGGATGCTGGTGAGAAATTCCTGATGATAAAACCCAAAAGCACGTTTCTGGACCCGCCACATGTCTTCGAATTTTTAGTTCTAAGACATGCCGGTTTCCTCACGATGTTTTCCTTCACCGTTTTTGAGGGCAGCGGTTATGAAATAAATTACACAAAGTAATGCGCCGGCTTGGGTTCGAACCCATGGCTTACTGCTCGTAAGTCTACTCTACATCCATTTGATTTATTTTCCGTTAAATACTGGTAAGTAGAATAATTATTTCATTTGGTTAATAAAAGCAGAATAAAAAAAATGTATTCATACGTGGTTGTTCACCGAAATATTGAGTGCACAAACATTTTCACAATCCAATAAGCAAAGTTATATCCCACATTAAACTCGCTTTGTCATAAAATTTCAGTTTGGGACCGCTGAAAGCCAGTTTCACAGAAAAAAAAAACTCTAACAAAATATTTATATATTCACGAAGTAAAAAGTTTACAATAACATTTCTTTTCGAGAAACCATAAAAAAGACAGAGTAGTGTTCTTAATTTATTTAAGAATGAAATGAACAAAGCTTTTCTTACTTACTCGAATATGAATATTTTTTTCTTTTGACTAGGTAGTAGTAGGTAGAGAAGGCTTAAAAAAAGCCGAAGTATTATTACTTTGATCCGGGAATACCAACATGATGCTGAAAAAAGCTTCCCCTTCATGCTAAGCTAACGCTGTCACATGTCAAGCTGTGTGTTGAACAAAATATGATTTGCGACGCCGTAACACGTATATATTGTTGGTATCCTTAAAGAGTTGCTGCACGATTTTTAGCTACTGGTACGATAACCAAACAAACGTCATCATCTGCCTAGAGTTTTCCCAATCTATCTTGGTGTCGGCTTCCAGTCTAACCGTATGCAGCTGAGTACCAGTATTTTACATGATGCGACTGGCTATCTGACCTCCAAAATTCAGTAACTGGGTAATACGATTCCCTTGGTAAGACTGGATGTCAGAATTTTTGGCTCCTGACTACTCGTAACCACTGTCAAATATCTGCAAATGACAGCCGGGACCAACGGTTTAACGTGCTTTCCGAGGCACGGAGGAAACTCGGTATGTAATTATGGTAACCGATCCTCGGCAAGCACGGCTTAACGTTGAAGATCGACCAATGCGGTTGTTATTATTTAACCAGGAGATACTCAAACAAACGTTGTAAGGTGGGGGAATGAGTCATCTGCACCATACAAGTTGGAATGTGGCGTGTGGCAGGGAGGTTTAACCTCCCCTTATCTTTTTAATCTATATCTGAATGCAATTATCGAGGAACAATAAAGGTCAATAAAGCAGCGCAAATGTGGGCTGCTTTGCATTGACGGATTGTGTTTCAACAAAATCAGCTATGCCAATGATATGGTGCTGCAGGCTCCCTCAGTCAGTGCACTCAGAAAATTAGTTAAGATCTGTGAGAACTACGCTACTTTTTAGGGTTCCGTACCCAAAGGGTCAAACGGGACCCTAATACTGAGACTTCGCTGTCCGTCCGTCCGTCCGTCTGTCACCAGGCTGTATCTCATGAACCGTAATAGTTAGCGAGTTGAAATTTCTACAGATTGTGTATTTCTGTTGATGCTATAACAAAAAATACTAAAAACTGAATAAAATAAATATTTAAGGGGGGCTCCCATACAAAAAAAGTGATTTTTTGCTCGTTTTTATAAATAATGGTACGGAACCCTTCGTGCGCGAGTCCGACTCGCACTTGGCCGGTTTTTTTTTACATTATACAATACCCGTGGTTGGTCCATGGGTATATATGGGATGTATAATGTAAAAAAGTCGTAACTCGAGATTTTTAAGACTGTTGGCAAGAAGTGTCCAGAAAATCTCCCGCCGACGACGAATCGACGTCGATTCGTCGGGTACACCAGTTCAAATACCTAGGACATTTTATTGCTGGCGATCTTAGGGATGATCAGGATGGTGAACGAGAGCGCAGGGCATAGGTGGTGCGGGCGAATATGTTGCCCGCAGGTTTGCTCGATGTCGAGCGCCTTATGGATCCACTGTACTGAACGTGCCCCAATGCGTTGCGTGTTCAATACAACAACGCTCTCACGCTGTTGCGACTGCCACTGCTGGCTTGTAAAAATCTGGCGCTTCCACCATATGATATTCATAATAAATATAATTTCCGTCTTGTTCTTAAACACTACTGTTTAAATATCATTTCAACTCGCAGGCCGCAGAAATTTCTGTTGAAATAAACTGTGCTTTGTACTATAAGTAATGTTATGTTATTTCCTTATGTTCTCTCTTGTTTGCATACATACATGATAACATAAATAAATAGTTGCTAGAGGGTTAAAACCAAAAAGATTTCATCATTTAAACCTCTTTCAACAAATTCCTCAAAATTTTGAAAACCTCCCATCAGAAACTACACGTTTTTTTTAACGTTACTTACCTACGAATACCTCCATTTTAGTAATGTAACGTTGTTAGCATTAGACGTGAAGTAATGGGCTGTACAGACAATCTACACGGTAACTAAGTTTTATTGAAGTGTGCAAAAAATATGAGGAGCTTAGGGTGAGAACACATTTTCTGTTGCACTTTTTAAGTGTATCCATTTATCTTAGAACTTTCCACAATCCTTAACTGTTTTACTGGCTAGAATTGTGGATATTTTTTTTTGTTTTAAGACATTTCTATGTATTGGTTCATCTCACATGACTTTATAGTGAGTCAATTTAATTTAGCTTTTGGTATGATTCTGACATTATTGGCACAATGCGGGTCAAAATGACGAAAGTCCCTGGAAAAGCCGAAAGAAGCTAAAAATGACTGCTATGATGATGATTTTGATCACCATCATGCAACCCTGGATCGTTTTTAAACTTAACTATGGATTTCTTTTGAGAGCAGCGGTGGCCCAGTGGTGGCAGCCCCAACTTACGAGCAGTAAGTCGTAGGTTCGAACCCAGGCAGGCGCATTGCTGTGTACTTTATTTCATCACCGCTGCTCTCAAAACGGTGAAGGAAAAACATCGTGAGTAAACCGGCATGTCCTAGAACTAAAAATTCGAAGATCTGTGACATCTACCCCGCGTGGTGGATTAAAACCTACTCTCTCTCATTGAGAGGAGGCCGGTGTCCCAGAAGTTTGAACATAAAGGCTGATGATGATGATGATGGATTTCTTACTTGCAGCAAAAATAGGTAAGTGGTTTTTAATAAAATTCCATATTTTCACTAATTTTCTGATTTTATTAGCGTGCATTGAAGTTCTATTGGTGTGGGTTGAATTTGACGGTTTGAAATTATCAATCATGAATACGTACGAAGGTATTCATTGCTGGATAGAACGTGGCGTCCAACATAAGATAACATCACGCCTGTAATCTCTGAAGGGTAAGGCAGAGATAAACCTAGTAGTACACCCAGATTTCGCCAGTTATGTTTAAGTCCCATGTAATAGGGCGAGTCCATTGCCACCAACTGGGCTATAAATCCGAGCTTCGTGACCGAGTACTACTACTACTACTACTACTGAGAAATTATTTTTAGTAAAACCCAATAACTATTAATTAGTCCGACCCGGGCTCCCAGGAACTCATTCTCTGCTGTCGCCAACGTAGGTAGGTAAACGATACAGTCGAGGTAGCTGGGTAGATAAATGGATATAGATGTTCAAATCAAACCATATCTAACTATTTTTATTTTACATAGGCCTACACGGGCACTTGTAAAACGTCGACTAAAAGGTGCTCGATTCGGGTTGGTCGTTTCCTATGGAGAAGAACCGGCAAGAAACACAATGGTTACTCTTTTAAAATCATTTGGTTTTACAATATTTCTGTTACAGTGTTAGTTCTTAACTATGGGAGGACATCGTAAGCCCGACAATAAGTCGTTGCTTACTACAAAACGTAGAACGAGATAAAGTTACCAAGGATCTAGGAATCTATAAGGCCTACAATGTCCACACATTTACAAAAATCGGTAATTATGAAAAAGAGTCTACAAAAGAGTCTATGTTTGGGTTATACTTTCGTTGGCTAAATCTGGGTCCAGTCCAGAAGCTGCAGAATGAGCATGCTTTCCCAGGCTTGGAACCACTACATTTTATTAAGAGATTCCCTCTTGACATGTATATCAGTCGCGCCGACCTTGGCAAACATTGTTTACATTACCATTAACCCGTGCGGGTGTTACTATTAAAACCAAGAGTCTCTCATAATATAACATAATATTATCTAATCCTCTCAAAATATTATTGGCCGAATTACAAGCCCTCTCCAGAAAATATGACGCTGTCATCTTGACATAACATTTGACATCTCAAGTCAAGGGCGCATGTAGTTGACAGAAACACTTATGTCAAAAGCACTTATTTTGTCGTATGCCACGATATATTTCGCGTCTCGTACCTCGCGACGTCTGCGTTCCCACAAGTAGGAGTTTTGTGAGGAAAATTGATGTCATACTAATTATTTTACTCCTTAATTTTGAAGTACACACGACGACGAAGCTGTTTATAAGCAGTCAATCAACGGACGTCTATGACATGTAAGGGAAAGAGGGTAGTTTAGAGTTCTAAACCACCATTTTCTTAACTGTTCAGGTGGAAATTCATAAATAACTCTGCCCTGCTAGCCTAATATGACGTCTTAAAGCAGTATTGTTATACTTTTATTCCAGTGTGGGAAAGAGACGGAACTATACAGGCTGTCTAGCGCCATCTCTTTCCCACACTGGAAAAGGAGTAAAACAATAATGTTTTAAAACGACATGGTAGGCAACCTGGATTGTAATAGTACATTGTGTATTAAGGGCGGTATGTAAGGAATTACGATCGAGGCTCTAGTAGAAGCCCGAAGTCGAAGAATGAGGGCTTTCTGAGTCGAGGTTCGTAATTCCCGTACCGCCCGTGAAACATACAATGTTTTTCATCACATTTGCGAGTAAATAATTATGAATTATAGCTTTAATACACAAGTCAGCACAACTATTATTACGAAATACGTGAACTTTTTTCTAAGCGGATGGCGGGCTATTTCCCACACCACAGATTATACAAATGTTTCGTTCAGTAAACTACTACAAATACAAACGTACACGTTTGTACAAATACTTACGTAGGTATACAGCCATGACGGAGTGTAAAAAGTATTAAAATAATTTCGACGTTTTGATACAAAAAACTATCGATTATAACGTTAGTTGAGTATTTAAGTAACATCTAGCGAGATTGCAATGAAATTCTTGTTTAGATAACATTTTAAGTCAATATTTTTTTTCATAATAGCTCGACCTCATTGGTCAGATTGAGAACCAGTTATAGTCGTGCCATCTACAATTAGCTTTTAACGGTCTTCCCCATTGCGTGTAAACTCCTTGCTTTAACTTGCATGACCTATTTGCTGTGCTACTAATTTAAAAAATTACTAACCGCCCTAGGGTTTCATGGTAAAAAGAAAGCCCGAGGGTTTTATATGGGGCATTACGTCCAAGTTAACCTGTATGTTTGATACTGTTTACGTGCAAGTGTGATGAAAAAGAGTGTTGTTGTTCCACAAACGATAGGACGCTTAATATCGTGTCCTGTCTGTTTTGTTGTTTGGACATATTAAGCGACGAAAGACGCTACTGGAAGTGCTAAACTCGTCGTCAAATCTGGGCTAAATCAATTTATTGAGATTACCATCAACAGGCTAAGAAGAAGATAGTTTCTATGACCTTTGAAAATGCCATTCCCCCATAGATTTTGTATGCTAATAGTAACTGTACCGTAAAAAAAGTTACACAAAAATAGTTAGTTAGTTAACTAGCTAAAATAACTAGTTTTTACTACATTGTAGTAAAAACCTGGTTTGGATTAGTGCAGTGGGTTAAAGTAATTCATCATAGTAAAATATGTGTGTACGGTCTCATCGCCGTACATTTTTCTGCTTACTCGGTGACCTACTTTAGGCCAACGATGCGCGTCATAATTCAGCATAATAAAACAACATGACAAACGAATTTAAATATAGTGAACTTATAACTGGGTAGCTATCAACAACTGAGAGAAATAATCGCCTTCCACTCTAGTACTGTAACTTACTCTTAACTTAAATAAACTTAACTATTTAGTGCATCTTAGTGGAACGTGTTTCTCTATACTAACTTAAAAACCTTCACGACAAATCGGTGTACGGAGTTAACCACCATAACCCGTACAATGTGTAGACTGGTTTATTTTTCAAAACTATGTAAAAATGTAGGTACTTGAAAGGCATCCTGATGAAATCATTTTAAGCCATTTTTTTGCGACGGATTTTTCATAAAAAAAAGAAACGAACAAATTCGAGAGGTTTGCGTATCGAATTTCAGTGAACTGCAACAATTTGGGCTGAAACAAAAAGGAAAAACAACTGATTGAAAAATACGTCTGGGTATAAAGTAGAAAATATTTTTATCTAGGCATTTTTTGTTTTCATTCAGCTTCGCAAATGTTTTACAATTTCACGTAAACACTGCTTTATGCCTTAACTGGTATAAATCTCACTAAAAAAAGTACAAAAGCATGCAAAAATAAAAATAAAATAAATAAATAAAATAAAAGTACTACAGCGCCATCTATGACACGACGGAAGAACTAACATCAATTTCCTACATCGCGCAAGCAGAGTTTACATCGACTTAAGAGTATATACAAAAACCCGACTACAACGGTCGAATGTCGCGCAGTTGCCCACCAGACACAACACCTGTCTGGTCGGAGGATCCTCCCTTTTCTAAGGAGTATTGAAGAACTTTACACCCTGTTCCTCATACCCCTAAACTATAACAAAATTTTTCTTGAAACAAGTATTTTTGATGAGTTTATGGCGAGTTTTACGTTAAAAGTAGGTGTTAAATAATTGTTTGTTTGTGCAGTCACCAAAATGAGTAAGTAGGTAAATATTTGAATCGTGTGCGTATGATGGTGGATGAGGAGCTTGTGGCTAAATAATAACAGCCGCACGTGTCGATCTTTAAGGTTAAGCTGTACCTGCCGAGGTTGGTCCGTGGATGGGTGACCATAATTACATACCGAGTTTCCTCCGTGCCTCGGAAAGCACGTTAAGGCGTTGGTTCCGGCTGTCATTTGTAGATCTTTGACAGTCGTAACGAGTAGTCAGAAGCCAAGTCTGACATCCAGTCTTACCCAGAGATCGTATTACCCAGTTACCGAGTTGTGGAGGTCAGATAGGCAGTACCTTCAGGTAAAATACTGGTACTTAGCTGCATCCGGTAACACTAGAAACCGACCCTAAGATAGTTTGAAAAAGGCTAGGCAGATGATATTGTCTCCGGAGGGTTATGCAGTGGTAACTAGCTAAAAGTACACCCAGATTTCGTCAATTATGTTTAAGTTGTATGATCTCAATATTGATCCAGTTTTAGTGATCTTTAGTAAAGCTTTTAATATTACAAAAGCTCCTGTATTGTTATACAGGAGCTTTTGTAATATTAAAAGCTTACTGATTTATTTATTTATATATGTACACACAAAACACTTAACAGGACAATACACTAAGATACAAGAGCACAAAGGTACTGCTTATTTCAAAAGAAATTTCTTCCAGCAGACCTGCGAATGGTAAGTTGAATTAGAAATGTGTAGAAAAGATAAATCAGGAAAAAAATATACCTT
This sequence comes from Cerastis rubricosa, assembly GCA_949152445.1. Taxonomy (NCBI): domain Eukaryota; kingdom Metazoa; phylum Arthropoda; class Insecta; order Lepidoptera; family Noctuidae; genus Cerastis; species Cerastis rubricosa. The sequence goes on along the minus strand of OX424542.1, from coordinate 4,512,968 downwards.
CAATGTACACACCGCTTAAAAACGTTGCCATAAAATAAAAAACAAGTAAATAACATAAGAAAAGAAAACAACAGTAGATATACAGCCAGTAATTACAGCACTACAGCACTTGCAAGGCAGTACCTAATGAGGTATTTGTAAGCAAATGAGAGTGCCTGATGTAAATCTGTACGTACTTCTACGTTATATGTCTTGATCATAATGGTTCAGCATGAGAGCAGTGTTGGTCCAGTGGTTATGGCTTTAACAATAACATTAATTTATTTTCAGGCAACTTTGGATCATAGATATATACCTTACAGACTAACATAATATGATAAAATACAATTTGTGTTAGTAAATAAAACCTTAAAACTACAAATGTTAGTAACACTTCAATTGTACACCACGTCACTGTGCGTTCATGTGGCAATTGCCCGCGGAAGCGACGGAACACCACTCCCTGCGGCCAAAAGTCCTCTTCCAAGACGAGGTGCAGATTACAAGTTGGTATTCGCACCACGAACGCCTTAAAGCCTTGGCTTTGACATGCGTGTTGTAGTACGTAGGTTCGAACTCAGACAGACACTTTACTTCTCTATAACCAAACTTAATTTATAATAATAAAAATATATAGAACAGCTTTAAAATATCAGATTTATTATGTACTGTTAGTTCATAATATGATATTTAATCTGATATTTTCTCACGGCTTCTGCCCGCTACGCTTTGATATGCTGGATGAACTCGGAAGATTGGCAAAATTTAATATTCAAAGGGAAAATATTTTCATTGTGAATTCGTCCCACGAGTACCACTACCTATACGTACATACCATAAATATATACCTATGTATACATTAGTCCAGTGGTTGCAAGCGCGGCTGTTGAGCACCAGGTCCTAGGTTCCGATTCTCAGGTACGGCAGAGTTAGTGGAATCTTCCGTCAAGAATTTCTTAGAAGCAGCCCTGGAGTCTGGATTTCTTCCTGACTGATGGCAATAGGCACACCCTTATTACATGGGAGTAACATAACTGGCGAAAAATGGGAGTACTATTAGAAACACATCTGCTTAAACCTTCGGGAATTACAAGCGTGATGTTATGGTCATGTTAAATCTCCAACCCAGTCTGACAGTTTTATCTTCCCATGAATTATTATTTTAATACAGACATAAAATTAAACCGCAATATTAACACCACTATTAATATAATAATTCATAATAGAGGACGTAAACCAAGATACAGTCTAAATTAGCGGATAAAGTTTATACCCAATCAAGTGGGTCATAATATAAGGGCCACCGGGTGGGCCATACCTTAGGGCCATCGCTCACTGCGATATTTTGCAGCGATGGCCACGATAAAGTCGCAATGCTGTCGGTGACTGTATACTGTATGCCCACGCAACCTCAATTCTGTATCGCTACTATCGTGCTTCGGTCGCGATTCAACGTCGATGCATCTCTTAATAAATTGCATTGTTTTCTGAATAAATTGCATCTGAACGCTACAATCAAAGACATCGTTACTGATGTTGTCTTTATGGACTCCATAAAGACAACATCAGTAACGATGTCTTTTTAATACTTTTACATAAACAGCCAAAGCGTAGGCAACGAAAACAAAGTAAATATTGGATGTTGTCAGAAACAATCGCGCGTTTACATCGATATAGTGGCATATTTAATACAAGCGTGTCTAAATTGAAGAAGACTCTTTGCAACCACTGCTTCGACAACCCATAACCATTGTATTCTGTCAATATGTGTTCTTTTTAGGGTTCCGTACCCAAAGGGTCAAACGGGACCCTATTACTGAGACTTCGCTGTCCGTCCGTCCGTCCGTCTGTCACCAGGCTGTATCTCATGAACCGTGATACTTAGCCAGTTGAAATTTCTACAGATTATGTATTTCTCTTGATGCTATAACAACAAATACTAAAAACAGAATAAAATAAATATTTAAGGGGGCACCCATACAAAAAAGTGATTTTTTTGCTCGTTTTTATAAATAATGGTACGGAACCCTTCGTGCGCGAGTCCAACTCGCACTTGGCCGGTTTTTTCTTTAATGTTCTTGTGTGTAGGTACTAATGCTTACCACTGTCTTTTAGTTTAATTATTTTGTTTTATTTAACGATTGTATACTTAGCTATTTGTGTAAACTTGTAATTGGACATGTTATTGTTAATAACAAAACTATTGTGTCTGCCTAGCTGTAAGTTTTCCGAAAATAATAAAAAAAATACAAATAAAAATAAAAAATAAAATAAAATACACCACCCATACAAAAAAGTGATTTTTTTGCTCGTTTTTATAAATAATGGTACGGAACCCTTCGTGCGCGAGTCCAACTCGCACTTGGCCGGTTTTTTCTTTAATGTTCTTGTGTGTAGGTACTAATGCTTACCACTGTCTTTTAGTTTAATTATTTTGTTTTATTTAACGATTGTATACTTAGCTATTTGTGTAAACTTGTAATTGGACATGTTATTGTTAATAACAAAACTATTGTGTCTGCCTAGCTGTAAGTTTTCCGAAAATAATAAAAAAAATACAAATAAAAATAAAAAATAAAATAAAATAAAATAAAATAATAAAATATAATAATATAAATAAAACACTGACGTCCGTTTGCATCTCTTCCGTCTCGCGTTGCATATACGATTTACGCGCGACAACATCTCTATAAAGAAACGCTGTGAGCGAAGGGCCTTAAGTATTATGCCAGTGATCCTTTGCCGTAAAGTGGGCCTTATTAAGGAGCAACACTAAACCCACGACACACGCGATTAAGACGATAAAACCGCCATTTTTGTGGCGTTATTCGGCACCCGTGCAGCTATGATAAGGGTTCAGTTTGCGCGTTACATTTTTTCGCAGGTTACTTCACTAATCTTTGGGTAGGATGTACAAAGTGTTCTGAAGATAAGTGGGGCCGGCGCCGGCCAGCCTTTCTCCGAAAATATTAGACGGCAATTTTCGTGATTATGCCATTTTTTATAGACCCTAGGTAAACATAAGAACGTTTATTGTTTACGTGATTACAAAGATCAGCTGCCCTACCATGACGTCTTAAAACATTATTGTTTTACTCCTTTTCCAGTGTAGGAAAAAGATGGCGCTAGACACCCTGTATAGCTCTGTCTCTTACCCACACTGGAATGAGAGCAAAACAATAATGTTTTATGACGTCATGGTAGGCCACTTTTTCTACAAAAACGTATATTACCTAGCACAAAGTAGTAGCATTTTCTATGAATATCATTCAACAAAAGATTTCAATTCATTTAAATTAAAATGTGTTGTAGAGACTGTTTGTCTGTGTGTTGTTTGTTTGTCTTCTTTACCCAATTTTTACCTTACAGTAATTATTAACGTCCAAGTCCAGTGAGTCTCAACTTTTGTTAACGATAGTGAACGATAAAAACCGCCCAAGTGCGAGTCAGACTCGCGCACGAAGGGTTCCGTACCATTATTTATAAAAACGAGCAAAAATCAGTTTTTTGTACAGGAGCGCCTTTTAATATTTATTTTATTCTGTTTTTAGTATTTGTTGTTATAGCAGCAAGAGAAATACATAATTTGTAGTTTTAACTGGATACCTATCACGGTTCATGAGATACAGCCTGGTGACAGACGGACGGACGGACAGTGAAGTGTCAGTAATAGGGTCCCGTTTGAATATTGGGTACGGAACCCTAACAACATACACATGGATCTAAATGGATTCAAGGAAACTGTTTTGGCATTTAAATGGTAATCGCTCTTGTAATCTACGTGTCGTCCATCACTCTTCATGAAGACAAATTAACTGAATAAACTTTCTAGGTCAATGGCTCTGACCACCATAAACAAGGGCACAACAAAATAGCAAGGGAAACTTATAATAAACGTTTATTTACTTGAAATGTCAGTTTAATAAAAGGGTGCTTTTAAAATTGCTCAGTCGTAAAATCTCATTTTCGTAAATAAATCCTCAGAGAAAATAATCTTGTGGCGTCAAATCCCACGAACGAGGTTAACAGGTCAATTTCGATAAATAATATTGATCATTCGTCAAAGGTTCAAAAATGAAGAAGGTCAAATCGTAAAAAAATATAGTCATGTCATGTCATGTCAGTGCGCGGTACAGAATTACTCTTGCAATCAAATCAATCAAATCAAATCATTTATTTCAAATAAGCCAGTTACAGGCACTTTTGAATGGTCGAACAACAATAAAAATTAAGCTACAGTCCCAGTCACAAGACATAATAACTGTGAAAGTACTGTAGTTGCCCATTCCAAGGCGTAGATCTCTATGGAGAAGAATGGGCAAGAAACTCCATGGACACTCTTTTAAATCAGAATCTTGTTACAAAAACCTTGGTTACATCATTCATGTTGAGATGGTACATTATGTGAGAACGATGTAGCAAGACTTCACGTTAAAAGTGTCCATAGCAAAAACAAAAAAAAACAATTAAAAGATAAAATAATTAGTTCGAAATAAGCCGTGGCAGCTAAGAGACGACCAGGCACAACTGACAGCGCCCGTTCACGAACATGACGCATGGATCAGCCATCATTCAACTCAACCATTTTGAAGGGAACTAAATGACCCGACACACACGCCGCCATCAGCGTGACATTTGAGTGAGCATGACATACTCTCAACCGCCAGGGCACATTCAAGTCAATAAAAGACGTAGGTTTCCAGTAAATGATAGCTATCTAGTACATAGGACTCACACAATATGGGCTATGCGATTATATAATTACAATGTAACAATGATTTGTGTGAGATCATCATCATCATCATTTCAGCCCAAAAGACGTCCACTGCTGGACATAGAGGCCTCCCCCAAGTGTCGCCACATTGACATTTTGGGGGGTTTTGCCATAATCGCCACGCTTGGCAGGCGGGATGGCGATCGCAGTACGGTTGTTACAAAAGCACAGAGAACGCTGCTGCCCATTCAAGTCCCTTCGTCGCCTTTTACGACACTCACGGGAAGATATGGGATTGTGTGAGATACCACAACTAAAAAGGGCAACATTAATTTTATTTTATGTTGCTTTTATAATTTATGTTGTTTTAAAAGAAATGTGACAAAAATTAAACTGATTTTAACAAATAACTACTCATTAAAACCCGACTTTTGATTTAATTAGTGATTGATGGGGTGAGAACATTCTGCGAATTGGACATTCTTCGTATTGGTCATTCTGCTTATTGGACATTATGCGACCGCTGGACATTTTTTGAATCGGACATTCTCCTTCACGAAAAATTATACCAAAATATAATCTTTATTATTTTAAAAACCAAAGCAAAAACTTCGTCTCGTGGGGGATTCGAATCACCCGGCCACCCGTCCTCGGGCAAGGCGTTTTGACCAATGAGCTAACGAGTCCTGTGAACTGCAGCTGAAATACGCCTTCCCTTGCGAATCTGTGACGTCATCGCTCGATACCATGAGTAGGGGCTGCCATTGGATAGACTGCTGTGCAGTGTGCTGCTGTGCAGACTCTTGTACGTGTGTTGCGTCTATGCACAATATTGTTGCTTGGCCGAGCGGTTTGTGCTCTCGTTTTTTTTTGAAGCAGTAGTTCGATCAAAACTGATGTTGTGTTGTTAATCATCATCATCATCATCATTTCAGCCGAAAGACGTCCACTGCTGAACATAGGCCTCCCCCAAGTGTAGCCACATCGACATAACATGGGGGGTTTTGCCATAATCGCCACGCTTGGCAGGCGGGTTGGCGATCCCAGTACGGTTGTTACAAAAGCACAGAGAACGCTGCTGCCCATTCTCTGGCAAGTCCCTTAGTCGTCTCCTACGACACCCACGGGAAGATATGGAATGGTGCTATTCTTTACGTCCGACACCATGCAGAACCCGTGTCTACTGTGTTGTTAATAGTGACCAAATAATCAACATTCGATCAGACTTTGATAATGTCTATCTGTCTTTATGTTTTCGTCGAAAGCCTAATACAAAAAAAAACTATACTCAGAGAATAAGAGCAATTACAAGAATTTGGACCATACAAAACTACAAATACAACAGACCAATTTACTAATCCACAGTGTTAGCGAAAGAAAACACTCTCAAGTAACATAATTCCCAGGAATACGCTTAGGCTTCGAGAATCACGCATTCCTAATGCCGCCTAACGACAAGTTCCAGGAAATCTCTGTTGCCACTATCAGAAACGTGACTGAACTACGCAATATTGTACGCAGACTCAAACTAGTAATACCTGAGAGCTTAAGCAGAAATCTCTGAAATTACGCAACACACTGAGCTCTACAACGCTTAGAAATGAATTTTGGAAGAGAGTCCTATTTTAAATGAATCGGTCTTCATGGGAATCAGGGCACTATTCATTTATATAATAATTATTTAGCAAGTGACAACTAGGTGACAATAAATTGACAGATTTTACCTACAGATTCAGTTTAGTTATAAACTATGGTAATACCAAAGCGTAGAATACAACGGGTTTAAACAGCAGTCGTAAAAGTAGGTCATATTTTTCAGACACTTTTTGACCAACACATTGTCAGTTTAATCAAAAGAAGCTAAGCTAACAGACTTGTACGGGTTTTAAAAACAGATATCTACAAACAACGGTTCAATCTAAAGCATGAAAATCTCCGAGCAAACATAAAGGAGCAGGGCCTACAATATGGGTTTTCAACTCCAATGTATGTAAATTTATACTGAAATCTAACCCATGTGATGTGCTTCGGATGCCCGCCCTCATTACGCACGGTAGTACTCTTCCATATTGACAGAGGACGGCGAACAAAAATACAGTGTTTGAAAAAAATATATATAGGACGCACGTTGAACGCTATACTTTGATCGAGCCTTTATTTGTTTTATGCTTTACTACTTACCGCTTTTGCTAAACGGTTCGCACGAATAGAGGTCAGAAATTATAGCACGAGAACAATCCCGTCAACCGAAAATCTCACGGGCTACACGGGCACTTATAAAACGTCGCTAAAAAGGTGCTCGGTTTGGGTTGGTCGTTTCCTATGGAGAAGAACCGGCAAGAAACTCAAAATCAAAATATTTTTATTTTACATAGGCCTACAGGGGCACTTATAAAACGTCGATAAAAAGGTGTTCGGTTTGTTCGGTTTGGGTTGGTCGTTTCCTATGGAGAAGAACCGGCAAGAAACTCCATGGTTACTATTTTAAAATCATTTTGTTTAAAATATTTCTGTTACAGCGTTTGTACTTAAGTATGGGAGGACATCGTAGGCCCGACCCCTCCCCGACCCTCGCTCGAGCCAGCCCGCGATGCTGTGCCAGTAGTTTTAAATCAGCCCCTAAATAATGATATCATTCAGATCCAGCCTGTCCCCATGCAGTCTTCCCCCAGCGACGCCCTGAGCCGAGGCTCGTACCCCACAGGGGGTGCCCTTAGCGTGTAGTCGCTTAGTTTGTAAGTTTTTATGCCCTGGCTGGAGGCCTTACTCATAAGGCACCCACAGGATAGTCCGGTTAAGCAGACGACAACCTAGGTTGAACTGCGAGATGCCATTCCCAAAAAAAAAAAAAAACGTAGGCCCGACAATAAGTTGCTAACTACAAAACGCAGAACAAGATAAAAAGTAACCAAGGATCTAGGAATCTAGAAGGCCTACAGTGTCCACACATCCAAAAACAATAAAAATAAAAAAGAACCTATAAAAAATATTACAAAAAGACTAGATTACTTTAATTTTCTAATGATACTTTGACAGCGAGCACCCACTCTATACACCCGTCAGTGTTTTAGAATGTCCTTAGGGACCTTGCGCACTATACGCCCACGACCCTAAAATTTGGCTGTAGAAGCTTCTACCAGAAAGAAAGTTGGGTCGTACAGCCGGCCGTCCAAACAGTTTTGTTGAGGATAACGGCCAGTCATGCGATTAGGCGTGGTCGTGGCCACATAAAGTGCTTCCTTCTCATAACAACCACAATTATAGAAAATAGAAGACTTGGGCGCTACTTAAATAGATTAGGCGATCTCATCTCGATCTCTTATTTATTTCAGAGGTTATTTTATCAGACCTGTTTTTTTTTCAGGCATGACGCTGCCTCTTCATTTTATTTATAGCTATAAGTCACGAGACTCCATTTCGTTTTTCATCGGTCTTACTTTTCGGTACTTCACAAAGATCATAACTTAGCAAATGTTCCTAACAAATGGAACAATCCATTAAGTGTAGCTTATTTATTTCAAGGATATGACTAAGCGTATACAGAACCCTTGTTTTCTTAAGACGTTGATAAAGTGTGTGGATTTAAATTGATAGGATAAGCAGTGATACTTAATCATGGAGAATAGGAGATACATGATAAATCTGTCGGATTCATTTGTTTCATGTAGATTTTGTTTTAAGCAAAGCTTTTAATACTTGGCAGGTTCTTGTTTCATGTTTTCTTTAACCTTATTTGCGATTACTCCCTCATACAATCTGTAAGGCTTTAAACTTCTTATTGCAACGACTTACATTTTTAAAATTATTGACAGATTTGTTAAAAAATATTGTGTTTAAAACATGTAGGTATACATTCACGTTGTGTCAAACGTGTATGTTTATGTTTTTAATTTTTCAGCATATTTGGCAAGTTTCAAAAAATAGTTTCGAAAACTTATTGAATATAAAATTAGTGTAGATACACTAGGTAGATTAGCGATACGTAGATAGAAGAGCAGCGGTGGCCCAGTGATGGCAGCCCAAACTTACGAGCAGTAAGCCGTGGGTTCGAACCCAGGCAGGCGCACTACTTTGTGCAATTTATTTCATCACCGCTGCCCTCAAAAACGGTGAAAGAAAACATCGTGTAAAAATCGGCAAGTCCTAGAACTAAAAGTTCGAAGACCAACCCGTACTGGGCCCGCGTGGTGGATCACAGCCCACTCCCTCTCATAGAGAGGAGGCCTGTGTACCAGCACTGGGAACATTATAGGCTGATGATGATGATGATGATGACTAGGTAGGTATATTCAAGGATACTCATTTTATGACAAATGTGCAAGTTGCGAAGTTGCGAAGAAATCTGTGCCAAAAATTTTTAGATTCTTTTATAAAGTTTCGTCATCATCATCATAATTTCAGCCCAAAAGACGTCCACTGCTGGACATAGGCCTCCCGCAAGTGTCGCCACATTGACTTTTTGGGGGGTTTTGCCATAATCGCCACGCTTGGCGGCAGGCGGGTTGGCGATCGCAGTGTAGGTACGGTTGTTACAAAAGCACAGAGAACGCTGCTGCCCATTCTCTGGCAAATCCCTTAGTCGCCTCTTACGACACCCACGGGAAGATATGGGATGGTGCTATTCTTTACATCCGACACCATACAGAGAAGAGAAGAGAAGAAAAGTTTCAAGAGAACAGAACAGAGAGAGTTTTTTTGTTTGAAGAGAAGTTTCGTAATATTTAAATATTTAGGTACGAGTGATAGACGGGATAGGACGGAGAAAATCGTTGTCCAATACTTGTTACTACTTAGTAACAAGTCGGGTTGTCTAGTGTCATACTCCCGCTTGTCAGTTAGTATTCGTGTGTCAAAATATTTGAATGGCTTTGTTCAAAATCATAAATGGATCAAAATTTTCGTTTGAAAATATTCCCAATGTCCGCTCTATAAACCTTCTAAATTTCTTTGTACTAAGTCGAAGAATCCAATCGAGATATAATCCAACCGAAACTATTTTATCGATGATATCATAAATATTTAAAATTCTACCGAACTTAAAAACTTGAAGTTTTAAAGTACTAAAACCTGGTGCAGCATTTCACTGGAGAGATTCTAAAAATCGAGTTCTGGAGTGATTAAAAGCACATTTGTAGGAAATGGTAGGAAGTATGAAATTATAATAGAACTCAATGTGCTTATGAAAGAGCTTAAAAATTGAAAATGTACGGAAAGTTCACATCGTAGTTTTAAATCCATTAAAAAGTATGTTTGCATTTGGAACTGATTTTATTTTTGCGTTTTATGAAAACATTTTTATGAAATTCACTGAGGGGAGGAGAGTTAGTTAGTCTTTGGTTAGTTTTTAATTTGTTGGTCTTGTTTAAATAAGATGAATCATGAAATTACCATGAACAAAGAAGTTTAACAACGGTAAAATATAACAATCAGACTTTTTTTCAGTACAAGGTGAAAAAGGACCCATCACAAATAATAAATAAATAATAATAATCTTTTTTTTTAGTTTTACAGACTCATTAAATGAAATAATTATACACACAATCACATTAAATAATCAAACAAATAGTTAAAAACTTTAAAATTAAATAGTAATTATGAAATCATTCAACCAAGAAATAATTAAAACTAAACAAAAATAGGTACTAAATAGACCTGGTTGTAGTGTTGACAAATTACCTGCGTTCAATGTGTAACCCACAGCAGTAATTAATGTAGGCGCAATCGACCCTTTTTGGGGCCAACATGCTGTTGAAGCTCTCCTGCACTCGTGGAACCAGCCTACGGATCACCCTATTCGCTCTGACCGACAGAGCCCTTTGCTCCCGTCAACCAAGCTATGTGTAAATTCAAATTCAAATGTTTATTTTGCAAATAGGTTTTTACAAACACTTTTTCACGTCGTTTTTTTTAAAACTAGATGAGGCCGGTGTTTCGTACCTGACTACTCTGAGGAGAAATAGCCGAAACAAACTCAGAGGTCACAGTATCTTTTGAAATCCAGACCTAGTTCAAGTCATATGAAGACCGTGTAAATTAGCGTCTGAGATGGTCTTTTGAAGAAAGAACCACACAGATTCGAGTGGACCTGTCCAGTCAGTGCAAGCATTAGTCAATGATCGTGTAGCTCGACTCATAAACCAAGGAGCCCAACGACACGACGAACAATACCAAAGAAAGGACATTTGGGTAGGCCGCATATATAATAGTACTCAATCTGACAGGCCAACTAACAAAACTAGATCGAAATAATAAGATCCAAATAGTCCTCATATTCACAGTAATAAAAAAATACTAATGTAGGTAAGTAACACTGCAAAAAAAATATGATTGCTATTTTTTTGTGTGAAAAATAACAGTGGACGGCAGCCCTTTATGTCATCATCATCATCATCATTTCAGCCGAAAGACGTCCACTGCTGGACATAGGCCTCCCCCAAGTGTCGCCACATTGATCGGTCCCGTGCGACTCGCATCCAGCGGATCCCCGAAACCTTCACCAGGTCATCGGTCCACCTAGTGGGAGGCCTTCCAACGCATCGTCTCCCGGTTCGCGGTCGCCATTCCAGAACTTTTCGTCCCCATCGGCCATCTGTTCTGCGAGCAATGTGCCCTGCCCACTGCCACTTAAGTTTGGCAATTCTTCGGGCTACGTCGGTAACCTTGGTTCTCTTGCGGATGTCCTCATTTCTGATTTGATCACGCAAGGAAACTCCGAGCATAGCTCTCTCCATTGCCCTTTGGGTGACTTTGAGCCTTCTGATGAGGCCCATTGTGAGCGGCCACGTTTCGGTCCCGTATGTAATCACTGGCAACACACACTGGTCATAGACTTTCGTCTTGAGACACTGCAGTAAGTTGGACGAGAAGATACCACGCAGCTTCCCGAACGCTGCCCAGCCGAGTCGGATTCGACGATTGACCTCTTTCTCGAAGTTAGACCTACCCAACTGGACCGTTTGTCCCAGGTAGACATAATCGTCTACAACTTCGATAGTAGAGTCTCCGATCTTGATAGGAGTGGGTGTTACATGGGCATTCAACATGAAATGAACATGGACAAAACCAAGGCCCTTTATGTAACGCATTCAAAATGCTGCTGTATATATTATGGAGTAGTATTATTTTTGAACGACTCAATCGATTGGGCTACTGACCTAGTTATGCGAAAGTGAGTCTTCCATCCATCAGCACAAACTACTTACCCGTATGATACTAGGTTATGCCATACTAAAAGTATGAACAGGCATCGAGGTGTTGCGGGGCTTATCAAGGGGTGTCTGTCGCTGAAAATCAGCGCTGTAACTTCGTTTTATGGTTTCTATTAGATGACACATATTTTCCTCAATTCTTTTATATTTTATTTCTCATTCATTCATTTGAAGCACCAAGAAACCTATTTTCTCAATGATTACTCGTATATCTGTTTCAGAGACATAAAGAGCAACTACAAGAAAATAAATAAAGAACAACCTGTAGCGTATGTTGTTCTTGTATTGTTTTAACTAAATGAGAAAAGTGGTTACAGTGGTATAAGAAAAGCGAGGACATGACTGTGTGTGTTTTTGTTTAATTTAATATAACGTAACATCACGGCGGTTTTCGCCAGTTACATTAAACCATTCTTTAAGTACGAATGTTTTCAAAATCAAATTGTATAACGAATTACCCAGCTGGTTCGGAGAAAGTGATGGCATTCGTGATACAGAGTAATCCTAGTACGATTGACACTCAAGTGGATATTAGTCCACTTGAGTGTCAAAGGAGTGCTCGACCTAATTTGTATTTAAGGAGATTTACTGTACCCATTTTTCTAGTAATAAAATTTTTATATTATATTAAACCTCACGTTCGGGAAGGCGGCCCAACATTCATACTACAAGCTGCTACGGAGAAATTTTCCAGAAGGAAAACTAAAAATGGCCACAAAGCCGTTAAATTTTAAACGTAACGCTATCTTGATTCATTTATTTTACTTAAGTTTTTAAGCTGAAATCGTCTGGTCACTGACACTATCATCAACACTGATAACGGTATTTTTACCATGTTGATTATTTGTTTCCAGTTACCGATATTTCGGCAGTGTTGCAAGCGCCATGATCACCGATTAATCGATAATCGGAGTGTCGAATTATCGGAAACTCGAAACAAATAATGGTAAATATCCCGTTCTAAGCGCTAATGATAGGATTTATGTCCATGTTATGAGTACAAAAACTGTCAGTTCCAACAGTGGGCAATCATTTTTTCAAGAATTGAAAACAGTAGTAGTTGCTGAAACAAGCAGCTGTATGTGACAAACTAACAGAAGAACTCCAGTCAAAAGGGTTAACTCTTTACCATTTTCATAAAGAACCTGAAAAGCGACACTTTTCCAACAAATCCTCTGCTTACGCTTTTGAATTTTAACTAATAATAAAAGGGAACTATATTTCTTGTCACCAAAATTTTTATTTGTCATCAAAGTTGTATCACCTAGTAAATAGATCTATCGCCACGAAATATTTTCGTTCTCAGATAAACAAAAAGTGTTCCCAGGTATGAATTATCAAATAAATGTTGATACATGTGTAAAATAAGAGATGGATTACCAATAAAATTGTAGTGCATTATATGAATATAAACTTCGTTCTTATAATAATAGTTTTATTACTCAAATAATAGCTTTGTGCTCGGAATGGTAGATCTGTCACCAAATAAATAGATCAGTTCCTTATTTCTATGAAGAAATGCTTTATACGAGACATTGGGCACACCGACTCGGACAGGTTAGGTTCGAAGAGGATGGCGGGGTCTAGTGAGCGAGCGGAGCGAGCGAACTAAGACCCCGACATCCCCTTCGTGTTAGGTTACTGTAAACCCTGCAGACAGAAATAGGAGCCCCGCCTAGCGGGGCTACGTCGACAACGCCTTAGTTTGGACCTGTGGTTTGGAGTTTTTATGTAAACATTTTTACATTGTTTGATGATTCAATTTTCGTGACACTTTTATTATTTTTAAACGTAATAAAATTACTTGATGATTGATATTATTTCCAAGTAATTCTTAATTAATATTTACGTAAGCGTTTTGATATTATTTGATGATTCAATTTAGGTGACAGATCTACTATTTTGAGGACAAACCCTATTATTTAAGAAACACAAAACTAATTAAATTGGTGATAGCTTAAATGATACCCATAATAAAATATGACTACAATGTCACATTTGATGTCAAACACATTTATGACGCATTTGCATGTATTTTATCATTTTATTTTGTATGTCAGGGCGGCCATGTTTGTGACGCTTTGATGGAAATAGGGGTTTATTTGACACGTAGTTGTTTCTCTTCTATGTATTCAAATGGATTTAAAAGACAGAGCGGACATTGGGAATATTTTCATACAAAAATTTGATTCCGAAGATTTTCGATTTTGACACTCGAATGCTACCGACCTGCGGGCCGTATGACACTAGACACAACGACTTGTTACCAAGTAACAAGTATTGGAATGTTCTGTTCTGTATGGTGTCGGACGTAAAGAATACCCTCCAAAATGACAATATGGCGACACTTGTGGGAGACATATGTCGAGCTGTGGACGTCACCACATTGACATTTTGGAGGGTTTTGCCATAATCGCCACGCTTCGCAGCCTGGTTCGCGATCGCAGTATGGTTGTTTTGCATAAACACAGAGAACGCCGCTGCCCATTCTCTGGCAAATCCCTTAGTCGCCTCTTACGACACCCACGGGAAGACATGGGATGGTGCTATTCTTTACGTCTGACACCATACAGAGTCTTGTCCTGTATCATTCGTAAATAATTTTATGTATTTGTATGTATAGGTGCAAGTGAATTTAATTTTTTTATTACATTATGACGATGAGCAATAACGTTGATTCATGTTTAAAACACGTTGTGGTTGCAACCAATGAAAGATTTCAGAAACCTTACAGATCAGACTTTTGTTTTGCAACTAACGTACTTCACTATCTTTCCTAGACAAAACCTGAATGGACTCGGTGACAGTCAGGTGAAATAACAAAGATGGGAAAGTAAAAAATAAATTGGATTGACATACGCTACTGAAGAGCAGCGGTGGCCCAGTGGTGCCCCAACTTACGAGCAGTAATCCTTGGGTTCAAACCTAGGTAGGCACATTACTTTGTGTAATTTCATCACCGCTGCTCTCAAAACGGTGAAGGAAAACATCGTGAGGAAAACGGCATGTCCTAGAAGTAAAAATACGAAGACATGTGGCATCTAACAACCCACAATTGGCCAGCGTGGTGGATCCTTCTTATTGAGAGGAGGCCTGTGTCCCAGCAGTGGGAACGTTATAGGCTCATGATGATGATGTTGAAGCTACTGAAGCTATCGACTACCGCCTTTATTATAATCCTTTTGAAACTCTTTGTGCAAACCCGAAACTCTTTGAAGCGATTTTAACTTGTTTCGGCCATCAACAGCCCGCTCAATAAAGGAACCCTCAACAAGACATTTCTGAACGTACAAAACGAGTGGTCACTATACTTCTGCGTTTGTTTTAACACGTTGTCATTGCCGTTCGCTATCCACGAGTGCTCACGAAGGATTCACAACGTCACCACTCGATTACAGGGCTCAGGCTGTTTCATTTATTTTAATTTTGCTTTTTAATGCAAAACTGTGGTTAAAAAGAGAATGATGAAACTATAAGAGGCATGGCATAAAAATGATTTAGGTCATAAATTCGGTTTTTTTTTTTAAGCTTTGCCCCTCACTAGGAATTTCTCCTGTATCGTGGGTGCGTTTTCGTATTACAAAATAAGTCATCATCTGCCTAGCCTTTTCCCAAACTATCTTGGGGTCGACTTCCAGTCTAACCGGATGCAGTTGAGTACCAGTATTTTACATGAAGTGACTGCCTAACCGACCTCCACAACCCAGTAACTGGGTAATACGAAATATACCCTTTGTTAAGACTGGATGTCAGACTTTTGGCTTCTAACTACTCGTAACGACTGTCAAAGAACTACAAATGACAGCCGGGACCAACGGATTAAAGTGCTTTCCGAGGCACGGAAGAAACTCGGTATGTAATTATGGTCACCCTTCTACGGTCCAACCTCAGAAAGCACGGCTTAACCTTAAAGATCGACCCGTGTGGCTGTTATTATTTAGCCACGAGTTAGTTAAAGATACAAGGGCTATCCCTTAGATTAGTTTTACACCTGACAGGATAACAAAAATCCAACTTAACTAAAGCTCAAATAAGAAACTTAAGTACGAACCTGTAAGGAATATACAGAAACTAAACGAAAAAAAACCGGCCAAGTGCGAGTCTTACTCGCACACAGGGTTCCATAGCTCCAAACAATATAATAACAATATTTTGAACTGTCATTCATTAGTTAGTAGTATTAGTTAGTAAACTTCCACACAACCGCAAAACTAAATTTGTTTTTCATAGTATGTTTATGAAAAACAAAGTTACTGCTGCAGTTTGATGAAAAAGTCCCATATCTCAAAAACTAAACATCATATCATATTGAAACCAATTTTCTTTGATAGTTTTTTTTACGTTCTACAATCCTAAATATTTTCAGAATTTTCCTCCTCTTACTTTAGAAATTAGAGGGGGGGGGACACACATTTTACCACTTTGGAAGTGGCTCTAGCGCAAACTATTCAGTTTAGAAAAAAATGATACCAGAAACCTCAATATCATTTTTGAAGACCTATCCATAGATACCCCACACGTATGGATTTGATGAATTTTTTTTTTTTTGGTTTTCAGTTCTAAGTATGGGGACCCCCTTAATTTATTGTTTTTTTTCTATTTTTGTGTGAAAATCCTAATGCGGTTTACAGAATACATCTACTTACCAAGTTTCAACAGTATAGTTCTTATAGTTTCGGAAATAAGTGGCTGTGACATACAGACGGACAGACAGACAGACAGACAGACATGACGAATCTAAAAGGGTTCCGTTTTTTGCCATTCGGCTACGGAACCCTAAAAAGATACACTCCAAATTCGGGAACCTAAAAGAAGTTTTTACTGTTGCTCAAGGCTAGTACTTAGACCCAATTTT
The DNA here is from genome assembly GCA_949152445.1 of Cerastis rubricosa. Lineage (NCBI taxonomy): Eukaryota > Metazoa > Arthropoda > Insecta > Lepidoptera > Noctuidae > Cerastis > Cerastis rubricosa. Next base: position 4,496,212 of record OX424542.1, on the reverse strand, counting down.
GGCTAGTTTTCTGCCTATAAGACCCGACCGTAAACATGTTACATTTCTCAAATTGAGAGACGTGACCAAATGCTGGGTAATTTAGATCAATAGGAAAAACAGTGTACCTTACCACATACTCCAATTTTCCTGAACTGTCTAGCGTAGAGTCAGCTTAGTCGTCTTCAGGTGGCACTCCCTCCTTCCACTGACGCAGACCTTAAGTCTTATCCTGCGGAGTGGAAACACATACAATCTTTTGCTTATTTATCGATAACTTTGTAGAGAAATATGCATATATTTAGGCCCCATGAAATAGGGAGCGAGCTTTTTGCCTGAAACTGGGCACAAATCTAAACTCCGTAGCTGCTACTGAGAAATTCCTGATGGAAAACCCAATAACAAAGCGCCCGACCTGGAAATCCAACCTAGGAACTCAAGCTCAGCATTTTTTTTAATTACAAATGGAAAATTTCTATGTTTAGAATGAATGAATGATGTAGGTACCTACTAAATATGTGGAAACCATTTGTACGTCTGTGTCTCTTCCACCGTGTACAGTAATTATTGCCACAAAAAACTTCATGAATTTTATCATCTACTTACAACTTTTTTTAAACCCTAATAAGACAAACTCTTACGCAAGAAACATGCTACGATGCGTTTCGAATTACATCTGACAGTCCTCCTTGCAACTCAAATCGAAATAGAATTTCCAACCAGACTGCTTGAAGATTAAAGTTTAAAATTGCAAAGCCATGTGTTTCTATATACAGGAAAGTTCGAGATCTTCATAGCTAGATTTATGACCACATCAATGTATTAAAGTTATAGGAGTTCTAAACAATAAGTATTCTCGTAAAGCAATCAACACAAACTCGACTGCACTTCGGATAACTTCACAGGATTCAATTCCAGGACTTGGGAATTTCGCGCGTGATTATTGTTTATCCGTGATCATGGTGCTTAATTGCAACAGCGCCGAAATATCGGAAACTCAAAACCAATAGTAAATATGATAAATATTCCGTTTTCAGTGTTGATGATAGACCTACATGTATGAACATCTAAAGTATCTATCTATCTCCTAGTAACCAGCTGTTAAATATCATCAGCAAAGCCATTGATTGCAGATCAAAGTAAAACCGAAACACTTTTAAATAAGGGTGAACCTGAAATCTAAGACAATGAAACTCGGTATACTTTACAGGCATTTATAGAAATCGTGACTCTTCATCCCTGATATAGGACATCTGTTAAACCGATACGATCGAACAGTCATATTTCTTAATTAAGTGATGTTTTAAAACCAATTCTGGAACTTTGTTAACTATTTTTTCTGGACAGATAGGTACCAACCTCCTCACAATGGTTTCTAATAGTTACTAGAATAAAATGAATACTACCTATAGTTTTCAATTGTTTATAGGCTGAATGAGGGGAGACGAAATGAAGACGAAATACGGGGCAACACAAAAAGTCGTCCATAAGGGTCTGGCGTTATCTTACCCCGTTTTTCGTCTTCCCCCGTTCACTTTAGCCACTTATAAATCCTTAACTTGACTACCCCCAAAAACAATTTCGTCTGAAAAATAAAGCTCCTGAAAACCAAATTGAAACCAACGCCATCTATCACAAAACCTCTGTACTATGTAGTGTCATCCTGACTGATGAGTTCCACTCTATCGCGAGCACTATCAACAAGTGGTTTGTCAAGAGTGAAAATATTACGCCGATTAGGGAGGTCGCCATGTTATACCATTTTATTATTTTATTGCAGTACAATCCATGCAGTAAACGTTTTATGTGGGAGATTATAGACACTGATAACTTGGTAGAAAGCGGAGGATTTAGATTAAAGTCATTATCTATGGTTATTGTGCGTGAATTTTCCTAATAGACAATATTTACAGAACTCATTATACACACTAGTGTCTACAATTTATCTAGGTATAGGTTATCATAGCAATAGGAACCTATGGATGTAGAGTGTAAATAAATTTTACACATTCAAAGAAATTCTACAATGGAAAAGAATTAATCATACTCGCAGCATGTCTTCTTCTTCCATACTCCTTTACAACTCGTCATCTCATCAGACACCTTAAAGAGAGAGAGAGCTCGTGGCTAAATAATAACAGCCGCCCAGGTCGATCTTTAAGGTTAAGCCGTGCTTGCCGAGGTTGGTCTGTGGATGGGTGACCATAAATACATATCGAGTTTCCTCCGTGCCTCGGAAAGCACGTTAAGCCGTTGGTCCCGGCTGTCATTTGTAGATCTTGGACAGTCGTTACGAGTAGTTAGAAGCTAAAAGTCTGACATCCAGTCTTACCAAAGGGTATCGTATTACCCAGTTACTGGGTTGTGGAGGTCAGATAGGCAATCGCTTCATGTAAAATACTGGTACTCAGCTGCATCCGGTTAGACTGGAAGCCGACCCCAAGATAGTTTTGGAAAAGGCTAGGCAGATGATGATCTCATCAGACACCTTCTTTCTTGCCATATCATTCTTCACACAGTCCAGAATGGAAAAGGATACGACATCAAAACAAACCAATTAATCATTTTGTGGTGTCTGTGATACAATGAATTTCAGTACAGGCACCAACGATACACTGATGTCTATAATGTTCCTTTTTAGGGTTCCGTAGCCGAATGGCAAAAAACGGAACCCTTATAGATTCGTCATGTCTGTCTGTCTGTCTGTCTGTCTGTCTGTCTGTCCGTCTGTATGTCACAGCCACTTATTTCCGAAACTATAAGAACTATACTGTTGAAACTTGGTAAGTAGATGTATTCTGTAAACCGCATTAGGATTTTTACACAAAAATAGAAAAAAAAACAATAAATTAAGGGGGTCCCCATACTTAGAACTGAAAACTAAAAAAAAATTTTTCATCAAACCCATACGTGTGGGGTCTTCTGTGTGGTATCTATGGATAGGTCTTCAAAAATGATATTGAGGTTTCTAATACCATTTTTTTCTAAACTGAATAGTTTGCGCTAGAGCCACTTCCAAAGTGGTAAAATGTGTGTCCCCCCCCCTCTAATTTCTAAAGTAAGAGGAGGAAAATTCTGAAAATATTTAGGATTGTAGAATGTAAAAAAAACTATCAACGAAAATTGGTTTCAATAAGATATGATGTTTAGTTTTTGAGATATGGGACTTTTTCATCAAACTGCAGCAGTAACTTTGTTTTTCATAAACATACTATGAAAAACAAATTTAGTTTTGCGGTTGTGTGGAAGTTTACTAACTAATACTACTAACTAATGAATGACAGTTCAAAATATTGTTATTATATTGTTTGGAGCTATGGAACCCTGTGTGCGAGTAAGACTCGCACTTGGCCGGTTTTTTATTGGTAAAATTTGTATTTGTGAACCTAAAAATGTGTTTTTCTGAAATAAAAATTTATTATTATTATTTTATCCTTTATTCATTTCATCACATATAATTTACATTTTTAAATATTTTTACAAAATTGTATAAAAAAAACATTTAAAAATATAAAAAATAGTAGCCCACCAGCATCGGGAACAGGGTCCGGGCTACCGGTGGTCAGGGCTCTTGAGAGAGGAACCTTATTTTATTATTATTATAATAAATGGTTTTATCAATTAACTAATTAGTCAATCACGCTTCTGACCCTCCTTTAGTTCGGCAGAGGTCCTATCAAAAAGACAACCATCCACACTCCAGGACCCCAGGCTGCCGAACAAATTCCTGTTTTGACTAGTAACAAATCTTCTCTTTCGATCGCCTACGTAGCATTTGACCCTTGGCAAATACCCCCAGTTATTAATACAAACAAGAATCTGTTGGTTCAAGTACCTACTACATAAATTGACAAGATATTTGCCCTTTGGCTGCGGACGACATCGCCATTACAAAAAATTCCACCCCGTTGACAGAAGACGCAGACTAACAAGCTGTTGCTATACCTGTTAGGCAACAACTGTGCAGCTTACCAAAAATACTTGAGTACTAGTTAACATACATAGGTAGTAGTTACTTTTGGTTTCGGAGTGAGAACCTTTCTAGTATTAGACTTTTTATACTAAACAGGCTTGCGTTAACAAACCATGGCAACAGAATTTTGCTAAGGCTGGTTTTATTGTTACGAGTTTCGGCAGCGCCGTTGGAGCGCGCGCGTTCGGAGATGTATGGAGTAGTAGTTGCGTTTCAAACTCGCGCGCTTGAGCAGCGCCATTCTGTAAACGCGCACTGTTCGCCGGCGCTGCTGCAGCGCGCTCCACTCGTGCGCTTCTACGGCCATTATGCGTTTTAGTGTGCCGGCGTTGAAACGCCCCGTAAGATATTTGTTTACAAAATCAGCTTATACCCTTCGAACCTGACCTGCCCAAAGTCCCGAGCTCGCTTCGCTCGCTCTTGAATCCTAAGCATTTGTTGTTTTATTAATTAAAATTACTCAATTGCCTTATTTTAGGAAATTACGTAATGATACAATATGTAAAAGCTTTTTATTTCAAACGTTGTTTAACGGGATGACATAAATATAAAATGTATTGTTTGTCAAATAATACGTTATCAAATAAAAGTTTATCGGGTAAATATTTTATTCAATGAATTATTTGCCAAACTTCTTTTTGTAAAATGATGAAATTACCAATCATGTTTTTTGTAAATAAAATTTTGATGAAAAGGCAACATACCAAGATATACACTTATGTAATAATGTGCCTGGCTAGTCGGGACCGCCGCTTTTCGCTTATCGCCGGCTGTGGCACACAGGCTTTATTAAAGTAATGTAGGATTGTGTTTATGACAGTTATTATAATGGTGCTATTCGCTTTAATTCTTTATTGTAATGAGTCGTTAAACTATTTATTTACTTAAAAAGATATTGTCATTTGATGGATGCTGAATTGCGGGACATATATAAAACTGTTTTTGACCATGTATAACTGTGGTCTTTAAACACAAGTATTTTTTCTTTTTTGGTCCGACTTGTTTTAAATGCTGGGCTCCAGTTTCATTAAAATTAATTTAAACCGGTTTAGTTACCTATATACAGTTTTTCCATACAAAATACGACAAAAAGGGGCGATTGACAGACTACCGAACTGGGGTGCGACCATGAGGTCTTAAAGCCGCATTGTTTTAATGTCGCTCCGGTGTAGGAAAGAGACGGAGTTATTGAGGACGTCTAGCGCCATCTCTTTCTTTCTCGGAATAAGATTCAAACAATACTGCTTTAAGAAGTCATAGTAGGCTACCAGATTCTAAAAATAAATTTGTAGTTGTAGTTCTGTCTGTCCTTCAGAACATCGGATTATTTCGCGGAAGAGCCTATTTCGCGTCGACCACTGTGGCCATTTTCCAATGTGCTATTCAAGACATGGAGGGATTTCCTCAAGGGTAACCCTTTGAACCGCTCGCTGATTTATTTTTATAAAATAATTGACTCCCAATATAAACTTTTCTTCGTAATAAATAAATATCGAGATAACTATTTTATCGTTTCAATGGGTTCAAGTTAAATTGCGTCTTATTCATCTTTAAAAAAAAGTAAAACATGATAATGCCAGAAAAAATGTTTATTATGAAAGGATTTGTAAACAAAGGTAATCAGGTTGAAAAAAAGCAAAAAAAAAAGTGTTTCAGATAATTTGGCCTGCTTTTAATTTTCCGCCATTTTATTTATATTTTTTAATAAAAATAATATGGCGTGTGCATAGAGTAGGCTGACATAAAAATAAAAACTGGTGGAAGTTAAGCAGGCCAGACTCCATACAAAAATATTCAAACCCGTTTGTAATGAATATACATTTTGTAAACAGCTTAATTTAGTTCATTCGCATAATATGCGACTACCCTCCCCTGATATTTCACGCTCTACACATTCTTGCAGGACATCACACTCACGTTTACACTGAAAAAAAAAAACAATATACATTTAATTTAAGGTACTGAGTAATTTTACTTATTAGTAAAAAAAAAATGTCTTCTATTTAAACGCCTTACAAAAAAGATAATAAACGTTAAATTGAAACAAACGTATAAAATGAAATTCTACAATTATCTATGTATTTACGCGAAAACGTACATAATTCTGAACGAAAATAAATCCTGCAATACGGCATTACCGAAACGGTCAAAATGTATGGAACAGCTGTTTTTTTTAATTACCGATGAAAACTTTATACTTAATACATCGATTGGTTTGATTTCATTTAAAGATCATTTTCTTCTTTCTTTACTCGAGCAAAGCTGTTTTTCGGCAAGTTTTCGAAATCTACAAATCTAATGCTTCTTATTTTATGTATTTTGCATTGCAACAGAATAAAAAAAAAAAAAACTATACCGTACTCATAATTATTGAAGAAGTACAGTAGTAGTAGGGTACAGAAGTAGTCCTCTCAAATCTATAGGACCGGTTTTGTTGCAGCTTTAAGCTGACATCCCCTTAAGTTATCCAATATTTGTTATGACTAGTCGTGTTTTGTTGGAGATTTAAATAAATAAAAAAAATACAAAAAAAGTCAAAAAGATAAATAAGTCGTACCCTATCCAGTTCTTCCTGTATATATGCTGTAAACGGAAATCTCAAGTAAAGCGACCATCATGAAAAGTATGAAGAAATTTCCCAACATTTTGCGCGCTTGAATGCTAAAAAGCTGAAATGAACATTATTGATATTTTAGCGTATCTGTTTGATACAATTTTTTTTTACAAAACAATATACCACTCAAACAGAAACCGGTTAAAAGCTACCAGTAATGATTTGATCCGTTTGATTTTTTATTACAAAAAATATTAATAGAATATTTGAAAAAAAGCTTATACAGCTTATTGTTCGATGTAGAAACATGTTCAGTTTGATGGTCTGTAGCGCACCCTTAAGTATGTATATAACCTTTCCGTTACACCCTGTATAAGTTACTGGATGCAGAAACTCGTAGTCGTAGTGTCTTCAAACTGTATGTACCTATAACATGAAACATCCTATTTATACTTTTGAAACTTTAAATAGCATACCAGTACGGCTTTGTCTCTCATAATCGAAATTATGTCAAATGTCACGCATACCTGTTGTTCTTGGTATTTATTTTTATTAGACATTTATTGACCTCACTGCCCCTCACCCTCCACTTGGATTAGTTACAATTAAACTCAGAAATATTGTTATTTTACTAAAGTCAATGTAACACAATGGCTGTTTCGTAATCTGTATCCGTCTGTATTTTCCTATACATTTTTTGTGGCTTTTAACGTCATTGACCCTATAAAAAACCATAAAATGTTTTTCTTTTATCGTGTTTTGATACTACATAACTTTGTTTAAAATAAAATGTGCAAAAACCGGCCAAGTGCGAGTCTTACTCGCACACAGGGTTCCATAGCCCCAAACAATATTTTGAACTGTAATTCATTAGTTAGTATCATTAGTTGTAAACTTCCACTAAACCGCAAAACTAAATTGGTTTTTCATAGTATGTTAATGAAAAACAAAGTTACTGCTGCAGTTTGATGAAAAAGTCCCACATCTCAAAAACTAAACATCATATCTTATTGAAACCAATTTTCGTTGATAGTTTTTTTTACGTTCTACAAACTTAAATATTTTCAGAATTTTCCTCCTCTTACTTTAGAAATTAGAGGGAGGGGGGACACACATTTTACCACTTTGGAAGTGGCTCTAGCGCAAACTATTTAGTTTAGATAAAAATGATATTAGAAACCTCAATATCATTTTCGAAGACCTAACTATAAATACCCTACACGAATGGGTCAGATGAAAAAAAAAAAATTTGGTTTTCAGTTCTATGTATGAGGAACCCCAAAATTAATAGTTTTTTTTTTCTATTTTTGTGTGATAATCTTAATGCGGTTCACAGAATACATCTAATTACCAAGTTTCAAAAGTATAGCTTTTATAGTTTCGGAAAAAAGTGGCTGTGACATACGGACGGACGGACAGACAGACAGACAGATAGACAGACAGACAGACAGACATGACGAATCTATAAGGTTTCCGTTTTTTGCCATTCGGCTACGGAACCCTAAAAGCAAATGACAAAATACACTACGCACCTGATCTTTCTGAGGAATATGACCAATAAGGTCAGTGTGTGTCCTTCTAGGGTGTCCTCTCCCGGCGTTGCCACTGACATTTGCAATTTAGTTCATCATCAACATAATATTTATTATTTGCATCTCGGTCTTGTATGCAAACTCATAAAGTCTGCAAACAAATCGTTAGTGGTCTACCATGTTTGTTTGCAAGTAGCAAAGCTCACATCGTAACATTTACAGCCCGTTAGAGTATTCTCGTATATTTTACGGGCTTTTAAATTATTGAAACATATGACAAAGAAAGTTATGGTTCAACCTTGGGCTCGTTTAGTTAGTCTTTTTAATCTCTGTTTGTGTTTAGGCGCCAGTAAGACCGTGGCAAATACTTCTTCTCCTTAGCATTCGATGGCCATCTAACTTGAAAATTAAAACCGGTTTTAAAACCGGTGTAATCAATTCTTATATAGAATTCATACCTGAAGTGAGCTGCGGACCTTAACAAAATAATATTCTATCAGCCATAACAATGAAGGAAAATATATTTAAATGCATTGAATTGACAAACTACCGAAAAGGTTACTTAATGTCGATCTACGCTATAAAAATAATTTTGAAAATCGGTCCACAATTGGCGGAGTAACAAACACACAAAAAAAAAAAACATACCGTCGAATTGAGAACCTCCTCCTTTTTAGAAGTCGGTTAAAAAGACTTCCTATCAGACAAATCACTGCTCCAATATAGTCCCCCTCAGTCATAATGCGTTCGGTGGCCCACTGATGTGCCTTCCATAATTCGGTCCGTTTTATTTTTATCTTTTTTATATTTTACTAGCTGTCCCACGCAACTTCGTCTGCGTCACATTTCCCCGTTTTCGCAACATTTTTCATTGCTGCTCCGCTCCTATTGGTCTTAGCGTGATGATATATAGCCTATGTTCTTCCCCAGGTTGAAATCTATCTTCTTGCCAAATTTCATTAAGATCCGATTAGCCGATTAGTCGTGAAAAGGTAACAATCAAACATACAAACAAACAAACAGAGTGACTTTCGCATTTATAATGATGTGTGATTTCACATCCATACATTAGTATGGATGTGAAAATCTTAATAGCTTTTAACCTTAATGTATTTTTTTGTAACGTAACTATTGTATGCCCTAAGGGCGACGTAGCTGATCCAAATGTCATTATTTAAGCCCAGTATTATGCCTATGATCCTACATTATGATGATGATAATATTGATTGATCATGTTGAAACTCAGTGAAAGTGAATTCCCATTGGTTTAAGGGTTGAAGAATCCGAAGACCTGTGTAGAATTTGCGAGAGAACGACGACCAGCCATGCATAATGTAATAAATTGAGTGCTCAAGCTCTTACACCGACGACATGGTTTGCCACAGACAGCTGCAATGTTGTTTACTCAGAGTTCTACCTCAAAACTAGGTACTCAATAGCCACGTTCATATTTATTTACACAAGACGGCTAATAGTATAGGATCCCGGTATACAACGACCTTCACCGAGCTGGTTAATGGATGAAACTTATTTTATATTAAATTTAATATGTCAATAAATAAATTGCATATGGGTTGCCTAAAAAAAATCCAATCGAAAGTATAAAGCCCATAGAATATGCAAACGTTAGGTTGCCTTTTCTTTTCCCGTCCCAACTCTCGGGTAGGCAGGTATAAACAGGTAAATTGATACTAGTAACTTGCACCGGTCTTGTTAATAAATAAAAAAAGACAACCTAACGTTTGCATAGTTTATTGGCTTTATACTTTCGATTGGTATGGAATTTGTTTATTAAGGCGCTCTTCTAGGCGACTTTCATGCTTTTGAGGGGGTGAAGCAGATGAAGAGGGGGGTCGAGTAGTCCCTTTAGTCCCACCTACTGCGGGGTGCCCCGCTTGAATCACGTCGATGTGCGACGTCAATAAATGTAAGTAATAGAAGCTTAATTTCAAAACTCATTATTAAAGTACGAATAGCCCAGCGCGCCGCTAGCCTACTTCGCACATTGCTTCCGCGGTGATCTCTAGGTTCGAACCTCAATACACGCAATTCTTTTTTATCTTATTTTTTTAATATAATGTATGTACCTACATTTCAATATCGCATTTTTTTTTTAAACTATGTTTATATTTTTCTTTTCTTATTTTTTCCTAATAAATTATAGGTTGATTGTTATTTTGGATTGTTTGGTTGTTTGGATTGTTATTTTATAGAAAAGGTTATCGAAATATTATCGAATAGATTCGTCAAACGAATAATAAATAATTCAAAGCAGCCTCAAGGACAACCAAGGGCATTAAAGTCGGCAGTAAGAGGTTGACGAAACTCCGACTTGCCGACGACATGGTCCTTTTTGCCCACACAGCCCTGGAGCTACAGACTATGCTCGATAAACTGCACGCGTAGCATGACCGCCGTAGAAACGGGCTATGTCGACGGAAAAATCGACAAAGTGCCACATTGTCATTGTCTATCTGTCATTATGTCGATTATTCCGTAGACAAAACTCGTTTCTACAGTGGTCTTGCTACGCGTGCAGTTTTATTTTTAATAAAGAAGTAAATTTAAAATTTATTGTTAGATTAAATTTAGAATTTGACAACAGCACGTGGCGCCATCTATTGTGATAAGAAAATTTATTGTTGTTTTCCTTCGGATCAGTACTTTTTGTCGGGATGAAAGGTATCCTATGGCCGTTTGTGTACACCTTACAACGTACATGCAGAATTTGAGGATGATCAATTCATTGGTTTAGGCGTGAAGAGGTAACAAACAAATTTTTAATATAATAACTTTCGCATTTATAATATTACAACTAACGCGCGCGACTTCGTTCGCGTGGACTTTTTTTATGTGTAAAAAAAAATAGATTTTGGACGATTCTCAGACCTACCCGATATGCACACAATTTCATACAAATCGGTTCAGCCGTTTCGGAGGAGTATGGTAACTAACACTGTGACACGAGAATTTTATATATAAGATATAAGTATAATATATAAATATATATTTAAAGAAATATGTATTTATATAAATATATAAAATTAGGCTCAGGATAGAGAAATTAACTTGTAGCGGTTCGATATTAGTTCAATGCTAGCTCAGTGGATAAGACCGTGCGCCTCACATACGAGGAGTTGAAAGAATAATCACAGGAAAGAAACAGACGGAAAGTAGTCGCCGTCAAGAATTGGCAAGTTCCGAAAGACTGGATACAGGTCAGAGTATTTTTGGGTTTTTGCTCCTACTATCGACGGTTCGCAAAGAATTTTGCTGACATTGCGAAACCTCTACACAAACTCACTGAGGAAAAGCGACAATTCTGTTGGGACAAGAGCTGCGACGTCGCATTTCAGGAATTAAAGAAACGTCTGTGCAAAACACCTATTTTTAAACAAACCAAACCGGAAAGAAATCATTGCGTTACTCGACGGGCTACTGCCGTTGTAAAGACATTGCAGCATTTCAGTAAATAAACTCTTTTGCAAAAAAAAAACGGGCGCCATAGATTTTTTTCTCTATTTCAATGAAGAAGAACAAGAAAGAGGTTTTATTCATTTGACAAAATGTTGGCATGTCATTTGAAGCATCCTGGCATGATTCTTTACGTTCCAAATTTAAATTTTGAAATGAGCAAAAGAAAAATTTTGATTATTGTAAAATTGCTTTACTAATGGCGCGAATTGCTGAAACGATATTTTTACTGATTACTAAAATTTTAAAACTCTTTGGAAATTTTCTGCAAATTAAACAATTTTTTTTTTTTTACATTAAATACCAGTTTTTGATATGAGTTAAATGCGATAAGGGCCGGTAAAATTATAGCCCTACTTGAAGAAGGTCGTTCGCAAACTTACGTGTCTCAGCGGCTAAATGTGAGTCGTTCAACTGTCCAGAGGACTTGGCAACGGTATCAAGAGACCGCTTCGGTCAAAAGAAGATCTGGTTCGGGAAGAAAACGATGCACAGAACCAAGAGACCGCTTTTTGGTGAGTCAGGCGTTGCGGAATCGTAAAGCATCAAGTGTGGACCTGAAGAAGAGCCTTGAAGAAGAGGAGTAGAAGTTAGCTTGTGGACGTTCAGGAGGAGGCTTTGGCTGCCAATATCAGGAGTTACCGCCCGGCTCGGTGTCCTAATTTACTCCGTGCGCACCGTGTTGCTCGACTTTAGTTTACTCGAAACTGTGCTTCATGGACTCTGGAGGACTGGAATGAAGTATTGTTTTCTGATGAAGCTAGAATCTCTTTGTGCGGAGAGGACCGACGCCGACAAGTGCTACGAAGACCACGGGAACGCTATGCGGAAGTGTGTTTCGAAGAAATCACTCCTTATGGCTGAAGCTCCGTTTTCTTTTGGGCAACAATTAATTCGACACAGCGTACGGAGTTAGTTTTCATAGAAAATGGAACATTAAAAGCACACCGGTACATAATGGAATTCCTAATTCTATATGCACAACCTGCATTGACTGTACTTGGGGAAGATTCCATTTTTATGGACGACAATGCTCGCCCACACCGTTCTGGCGACGTGGAAGCGTACATGCACGAAGTTGGGATCCGTCGTTTAGATTGGTCAGATCGAACTCCTGACCTCAATCCAATTGAGCATGTCTGGGATGTTCTAAAGAGACGGGTAAGATGAGTGCAACCTGCTCCACAAAACATCAGGGAGCTAAAACGAGTCATTGCAGAAGAGTGGGAACGTATTCCTCAAAACGTTATTAAAAACATCGTGGAAAGCATACCCAGAAGGATTCAAGTTGTGATTTTGGCAAGAGGAGGTCACACTCGTTATTAGGTTTTAACATTTGTAACTTTATTTAATCAAAAAAAGTAAAAAAATCTTCTTGTCTTTATGCCGACCACTCCTTATTGTTTGGCCGTGTACATCGGTTTTAAAGAATTAACCGACTTTTTAAAAAAAGTATTGCCGAAGTTCACTTCACGCGTATTAATTTACACGATTATAAGTGGACGATTTGAGTTATCATCGTTCTCTTGCCATGAAATTTAATTATTTGACGTACTCTGTGTACGTCAAATAATTAAAGAACGTAATTTCCTTAGGTGGCCGTTTTTTTTTTTTGCAAAAGAGTGTATTTGCTGGGACGAAAGTTCCAGCTGCGAACTGACCATGCTGCATTGAAGTGGCTATTACAGTTCAAAAATCCGGAGGGACAAGTGGCGACATGGATTGTGATGATGGTGGACTGAACTACTGCAAGAGTTCGACTGCATAACTGAACATCGCACTGGGAGAACTCACGGTAACGCAGACGCCTTGTCAAGAAGACCTTGTCCTGAAGATTTTAAGCACTGTGCCAGGCAAGAAACTAAGGAGGTAGCAACCGTGAGAGTGCTTAGAACGAATCTCAGTGATGAATGGAAGGAAACCCTACAGCATTCTCAGCAAAATGACTCAGAGATCAAACCGATCTTCGAGTAGATCAAAGCTGGTGCTCCTAAACCCAAGTGGAGTGATGTGGCAGGGATGAGTTCCATCACGAAGAGTTATTGGGCCCAATGGAACAGCTTGGTTATCCAGGATGGAGTCTTGTGCCGTAAATGGGAAAACGCTCGAGGGGACAGGTGTCATCCACAAATGGTTGTCCCTAAGGCCAAAGTACCGGATGTTCTACGGCTCTACCATGATGTATGTTCAGGAGGACATATGGGGGTAAAAAGGACTCTAATGAAGATCCGAGAGCGATTCTACTGGATCCACTGTCGAGAAGATGTGGAGGACTGTTGTCATAAATGTATCACTTGTGCGGCTGTGAAAAGACCCCAAACACGCGGCAGAGGTGCATTAATGGTGAGCCATTCTCAGAGAGTGAAAGTGGAAACAAGTACTTAATGGTTGTCATGGATTATTTCACAAAGTGGCCAGAAGTGTTCGCCATTCCAAACCAAGAAGCTACAACTGTCGCAGATAAATTGGTTCAGGAAGTTTGGAGTGCCCTTAGAAATTCACAGTGATCAAGGAAGGAATTTTGAATCACAAGTATTTCAGGAGACTTGCCGAATGATGGGTACCCACAAAACAAGAACCACTTCTTACCACCCACAATCTGATGGAATGGTGGGACGCTTTAACCAAACGTTGTAGAGAAATCTGGCAAAAGTCGTAGCAAGCAGGCAAAAGGATTGGGACAAGCACATACAGCCGTTTCTTCTGTCCTACCGTAGTGCAGTCCACGAAAGTCCGGCTGTGACACCAGCCTTCGCGAACTTTGGAAGGGAATTACAGTTGCCCGCAGATTCAATCACTGGAACTGCCCCTGATGCACCACGCAGTGTTACAGATTATGCAAATGACTTGCGTAACAAGTTGAACGATGTCTATGAGCATATCAGACAATCCGGCCAACAGATGTCTGAGAAGATGAAGACCCGTTATGACCAGAAGACGAACAGGAGAGGTTTCGACGAGAATTCACTGGTGTGGTTGCATAACCCAGTGCGTAGCAAAGGGAAGTCTCCGAAATTGCAAGCAAAATGGGATGGACCATATCGAGTCGTGACCAGGATTGTCCAGGGTCAACGATGTCACCTACCGAATACAGAAGGGTCCACGAGGTGCGCCTAAGATCGTACATGTAGATCGATTAGCGCGATACTACGGGACTAACGATGCTCGGGACGAGCATGTCTAAGGAGGGGCAGTGTTACGTTGCCTGCTTTACGAGAACATTCTAGGATTACGTTCGAGTCTAGAATGATCCAGTATGTCTAGCCGCTCCGGCACTAATGTATCTAAAAGGGCTTAAATTTTTTTGCGAGTTACTGCTCGGGCACAATTTGTTGCCTCGTAGAATTAGTTCCGAAAAAACACGACAAAATCAGTAGGTATCGAATCGAATGATAGGAGTGTTGATTATTTTGGGTGATTGTGCTACTAACAAAGTGCCTAACTAGGGACATATGGGTATTAAAACAAAGCTTATATAGTCTAGTTTAATTATAAATAGGTTTTATTGACACAAACTACAATTCTTGTTGGAAAAACTTAACATTCTTATTGGAGAAACTGACATACAACACATATTCTCAAGTTCTAATTTTTTTCTAAGTACTTATATTTAGTTGTTGTAATTCGTTTTAACATATAAAGATTCTGTATACTTTCAGCTATACACACGTATTTTTTGTTTTGGTGTAGCTGCAGTAGTTTACGAGAAAAAAAGCTTTAAATGGAAAGTGGCACGGGGCGCTCGCGCGGCAAAAATGTGAGCGGGAGCGGGGGCGGGAGCATGTGTCACGTGACACATTTGTGGGGGCGATTAAGCGGTTAGAAGATTCGAGAATAATCCTAGAATGTTCCACAATGGAAATGTCTAGAAACTTTGAGAAAGTTCTGGACCTTTCTAGAACTTTCTAGAAGGATTGGTTCCACTATAAAGCTATCTGGAAGGTTCAAGAAGGTTGTAGAACTTTCTCGAAGGATGGGTTTCCCCTAATGAACTACCTAGAGATTCACGGAAGTTGTGGAAGTTTCTCGAACATGAGTCGGCCATATAAATAGGCGACGGGTACGGAAGTGAGTTAGTCATGCATTCTAACTCACGCGACGAAGGAGCGGCGCAGGCTAGCTATTCGTTCGCTTACATGGGCGGCGTTACACAATACATTGCCGCTCAAATTCAAACACTACGGCCCCTAGTCTGGAGCGCGATCGGCTAGCTCTGAGAGCGTCTGCAGACGGGGGCCAGCATCCTTAGCGGTAGGATGCGCCAACAAAGTCACCTCCGTCGCAGGTCGTCATCCGCTGGGCCTCCTCCGGGCAACCGGAGGTCTCACCTAGTGGTGACAGACCGCCGAGCTAGCGTAAAGAAAGCGGCGCTCGCTACGGTAACGTTTCACCGTAGCTAAGCGCGCAGCACCCAGCGCCGCTGGCGACTCCTACCGGACAAAATGACAATTACACACTGGCGAGTCGCGCACTTTACACGCGCTCGCCCCCTCCGAGCCTATACAAGCAACCAAATGAGGTGCCCGTATTTACGGGCACATGTGATGATACCGCGGGGCAAGGGTAGAACCCACATCCCGCCAGCCTCGCCCCTCTACGGGGGCATAGCGATTTCTCGCGAGTGAGTTAGTCTGATTTTGGCTACGGAACGAAGTGATCTAAGTGAACTACTAATGCGATATATAAGTGATTAGTGATCAGTTGTGTATTTGTGATTGAGTTATAAGTGTTGTTTAGTGTTAAATAAAGATTTTTAGTGTTTAATTGGTAGTGTGATAATTTATCCTATACCCAGCTTGTAAAAAATAGTAGCATACCGGCATCGGGAACCGTGCCCGAACTACCGATGGTCAGGGTTTTTCAAAGAGGAACCTCCTAACAATACGCGCCTTGTCCAGAATTACTGCTTTCTGAATCAAGCCCTTGATCCAGCTGCGAAACGAAAGACTCCTCAGATGTTGGTCGAGGTTTCTAAGCAGCAGTACGCGGACCTTCCTATCACGAAACTTGTTTCCGCCTGACAAAAGACTGCTTAGCATCTTATTCAGGCGGCCAAAGGAGCGTACCCTCAACGATTGTTTCATGTCAGCAGTATTGATGCCTAATGCTTCTGACATTCCCAAATACTTGTAGGTTTCTGTTGAGAAGAGGAATCGGATCGGAGATTCTGGAATCCCATGGATTCCATAATCTCGCTTCACATGCATGACTGCGCATTTGTCAACAAGTTTCTGTAACCATCAGTAGCTTCATCAGTTGCAAATTGTTGGGGGCAAAGAGTTTCATATCAATCATTTACATGGTTGGAAGGCAAGGTATGACCACCTCTCCTCAACCGAAAGCCCAGACCTGAACCCCTCAGTAGCATGCTAAGAGGGTTTAAGGCTAGGCAAAACCACAGGGTCCCCCTGTGGTCTTGCATAGCACTGGGTGACTTACCTCAGACTATCACCCTATCTACAATAAACTAGGTCTAAAGATAGCCACTCAGAAACTGTATCATTAATGGCTTTTAAGTGTCTTCGCAGTCTTGATATAACTAAAAGTTTTTCCGAATTATACATAGAGCTGAGCTAGTTTGTGAGGGAATCCCCGAAAAAGACAGCTGTGCTAGCTACACATTATTATTTTTCTTAATGTTTGTATTTTGTAATATGTAATGTTCTAACATGAGACGTTTTCATATATGGTATCTCTCGCGCTTTTTAGTTGACTTATTTACATAAAATAAATCACTTTTATTTTGTTTATGGTTTCTCTACATTTTATTCTTGACAATTTACAAAATAGATGAAGTTGGCGCTTACGAAATTTTTCGATATTTTTATCATTGGTGTCATTTTTGTAGTTTTAAGGGTTGCTGATAACGAAGATTTGTGGTCAAATAAAAACTTCAAGATGGCGCGGATGAAATTTTCAGATTTTTCGTCATGGGGGTATTTTCGTGGTTTTCGGGATCGCTGAAAACGGGAATGACGAATAAACAAAATTACATTATTTAATTTTTCGGATTCCCTTTGCAGAACTTTGACCCTTCGCCACTGAGGTTCCCCATCCACAATTTTGACTCTTCGCCACTGATGTTCACTGATTTTTTATTTACACATTTTATGACTAAAATCGAACAAAAATTGACACCAACGAAAAACTAATCATAAAATAAAATATAATAAACAGCTTTCAACAACAAACAGATCGAAATTTGATTGAAAAAATTTGAGCGGCGAGCGGAAAAAAGTGACATACGTCCATCTAGCAGCGCGCCTCAGCGGTCACTGTCACTCTGCGTAGAAATAAAAGAGATGCGACAAGACGCCGCGAATGGCGTGATGTTTCGTTCGACTTGTTCGAATAATTATCATTAAAAACATGAATCCTTACAAATATAGTAAATAAAAAGAAAAAAAAAAACCGACAGTTCCCTTTATTATTTTATATTACATCACTGTTATTAATTTAGTCAAGATTAGTTGAGCAGTAATACAGTTACACTTGCTTGAAAATCAGAACTTCTCGATTTTTTTTTATCAGGATTTTTTTCCAAAAACGTGTTTTGGGCCCGAAGGTTCCCTCATAAATATGGTCAAGAGTAACATGTATTTTTTTTGTTGCTCTAATATGTATACATTTGGCTAAAAAACTGTTCAAAGTTGCCTGTTTTGACGAGGTACAGCGTCTTAACCAAACCAGCGAAATGTTTCAAAAAAAAATAATTGTTTTTAAATTATTAATTTATCATATCCTGGACTGAAATATTTTAGACAACCCATATGCAATATATTTTTTGACATATTAAATCTAAACTAATATTATAAAGAGAAAAGATTTGATTGTTTGTTTGTTTGCATTGAATAGGCTCCGAAACTACTGGTCTGATTTGAAAAATTCTTTCAGAGTTAGATAGCCCATTTATCTAGGAAGGCTATAGGCTATATATCATTACGCTACAACCAATAGGAGTGGAGCAGCAATGAAAAATGTTGCGAAAACGGGGGAAATGTGACGCAAACGAAGTTGCGCCGGACAGCTAGTTTAATATAAAATAAGTCTCATCCATTAACCAGCTCGGTGAAGGTCGTTGTATACTGGGATCTTAGGCTATAAGGACTGTTGTAAACAAGGATTACTTTGGAAATTATCACCGCGCAGTTCGAAGGTTTCCCAAAGTACTTGGTAAGACTGCCAAGGGGGAAAACTTCAAACAAACAATGGCAATAACAATCATATTTCGTAAGTCTAAAAGATAAAGACTCTGCACAATTATTTAAAGTGGTAATTACTTACCTAAAAAATTACTTAAACAAATGAGACCTCAGTTATCTCAATTCGGATTAAAATCGGGAGAGAAAGGAGTTTGTTTGCAGGGAAATTGCGCCTTTGTGGCGCACTACAAAGATAACAGCAGGGAGTTGAGAGTTTTATAAGGAGGGCTTAGCCTCGAAGCGTAGCAGACTGTGAGTGAGGCTTCAGTGCCAGCGGGTCAAGATATGACGGGAAAGTAAAGAAACAATGACTAGACTGTGTGGATTATTTGGCAAGAAACGCTGAGATGACGACTAGAGACTCATAGATGAAGAAAACCTGCGTTTACCCTGAATTAATTAGAATAACGGCAGAATGTTAAGAGATTTACTATGTATTTTTACAACATTAACGATTTTTGAATATATTTCTTCACTTATCCCGTAAGACCTTAACTATTTCCAGATTTCAAGGCCAACGGTAAGTTGAAAAAAACGGTAAAACCCTTATATTCCTTGCTTTGATTTATCTTGAGAAAAATCAAGACAGAAAGACATACGGGTATCTTTAAGTGTTCCATTTTTTTCCTTTCAAGGTACAGAAGCCTGAAAATATTATTCATTGATTAAAAATTCTTTCATTGATTAAAAATTAATTAATGGCTCTGTATGGTGTCGGACGTTAATAATAGCACCATCCCATATCTTCCCGTGGGTCTCGTAAGAGGACACTAAGGGACTTGCCAGAAAAAGGGCAGCAGCGTTCTATGTGCTTTTGTGACAACGGTATTGCGATCGCCAACCCGCCTGCCAAGCGTGGTGATTATGGCAGAACCCCCCATGTTATGTCAATGTGGTGAAACTTGGGGGAGGCCTATGTCCAGCAGTGGACTTCTTTCCGCTGAAGTAGTAGTAGAGATAAAAAATTAAATTAATATAAAAAAATATTTTTTTAAAATATATATTTTTTAATTTTTTTTTTTAATATTTTTCAAAAAGATAATCAATTAATTAAGGATAATAATAAAGTAGTTTCAATTTATAAGAAAAATTGAAACACGAACGTCTTAAAAGTTTTCCATAAAAATCTTTTGAGTTAAAACCCTAGGAAAGGCTGAGGAACCGGTACATATTGAGCGATATTTTAATCTTAAGGCTGCTAAACCGAATAATAGTATCATAATAAGAAATAACACTTCACCCGCGACTTCGTCCGCGAAAATTGTGATATAATTATAGTCTATGATAGTCGGTAAAGATGTAGCTTTCTATTGCTGAAAGAATTTTTAAAATCAGTCGATTACGTTTTGAGTTAAGGTGGAAGTTTAATCGCGCTTTCCCATACATTGTTTTTTTCTCAAATTCTCGATACTTATATGCTTTTTGTAGAAGTAATGAAACAACATGATGTTATTACGAATTAGTGTTGTCGCAAATCCCTTCAAACATAAAGAAATAACAAGGTTTGTAGGATTTCCAGGGCCGAAAAAAAACGAAAAATCTTTGCATGTGTGCGTGCTTGGAGTCACACCATCTACCGGATATCTAAAGAACAATCAAGCCTCTTGCATAAAAAACCTCGAAATAATTATCTGCTAGGACTAGATGGCGTGACGTTGTCATTGTAAGGTGGTGACAGTAAGTCTTAGTGTGTGCGTGACTTTTGATTTCATTCTTCAAACAAGTAGGTAGGTAGGTAGATAAATCTAATTTGGGTAAATTAGATTTATAATTTCATAAGAATGAAGTTAAATATTCTTAAACTATGTCAAGTTGTTCACCCAAACCAATGTTTGAAAGTACCTATTGGGGATGAAATGTGTAATTCGGAGTTGGTTAATGGTTGGCTAATTTTATTGCGTGATAGCTAAAACTTATTAGTTATTAACAAGTAGGTATTCAGACATACCAAACATTCGTTATGAAGCCACAGCTTTTTGTACGTGGACTTTTCGCGGTTTATCTAATAAACTAATAATGTACTTACATTATATAACATTACATTCATTCATCACACTATTTACATTCATGAATGTAGGTAAGTACTACCTGCTTACCTACTAAAACATACCGACGCAGTCAAGGTTATGTTGGGAGAAAATTAAGCGTCGTAACTGTTTCTAATAATAATGATCACAGTGAAAAACACAAACCTAACTGTCGTTTTTGCTTTTAATTTCATTCTTATGTCTACGGAATAGAAGTCAAAGTCGGTTGACCGGACTGTAAAAAAGGCGAAGTGGTAACTGAACTAGAGCTATTCGTGTTATTGTGCGATTTTCCATCATGCTTTAATCTAGGCTTAGGACTAGCAGAAAAGTTTCCAAATATGCATTAGTATTTAATTTGGTTGAAACTACGTAAACTTACAAACATTAGGTATATACATTCTTTCTATTTCCAAGAAACATTGAAGCATAAAACAAAATACATCAACGTTTAATCTCGAAAATGTAGTCTTTAAATGCTTGACAGTAAAGATTATATTGATCGCATTATAATGTCTGTTAGATTTCCGAGAACCGAAATCTAAATCACAAAATTCGCGCTATCCTTTTTACTCCGCTATGTTACCCTTAGTTAGAAAGAGAGAAAGCGGATTTCTAACTACGTTTGGATTTCATTTGGTGATGGATTTGATTGTCGATTCGGTTGGTGGTAGATCGTTAGCGTTTGGTTCGGATAGGTAGATTATTAGAATCAGATCTTCAAGTTTGAGAAATCTATACGAATCGATTTTCTAAATTAAACTGCATATAAGCGCAGACAAAATTAGCGTTAAATAAATAAAACAAAGATTTTTTTCCAGTCTCTGTGTCAATTTGATTTATATTTGATTAGGTATACAAAATTATACATTATGATTGCAGACGAAAATATTAGGTAAAAAAAAAATAAGCAGCCGTCGACCTCCTATGTTAAAAATTGCTCAGAGTAACAGGCTTTCCAAATGATCTAAAAACAAAAAGTTTGTTTCATTACCTACAGTCAATGACGTATCACTACATAGTATAAAACAAAGTCGCTTCCCGCTGTCTGTCCCTATGTATGCTTAGATCTTGAAAACTACGCAACGGATTTTGATGCGGTTTTTTTTTAATAGATAGAGTGATTCAAGAGGAAGGTTTATAAGTATAATATATGCATAATATAGTAGAGAAACACTGATAATGTTAGAGGTTTCCAATGTGATGTCGACAGACATTCTGTAGTATATTTAGTATCTGCATTGCACCCGCGCGAAGCCGGGGCGGGTCGCTAGTTATAAATAAAGCGATGTTGGCGGGCACGGGCCGTACCGCCGTACGGGAGAGGAATCAATGTCAAGAAATGATTATGTAGGTATTAAATTTATAATTTTGAAATTGTTGTGTTATACCTGTGCGAAGCCGGGGCGGCCTGCTAGTTCGATAATAAAAATAAGTAAAGCCAAGGATACACTAGGGGACAAATGTGCCACGACATGTATCGGCGACATGTCAAGCGAAGCCGGCCGATTTCGCCTGACAAATATGGCGACAACGCGCGACTTATGTCCGCAGCGACGTCAGACGAAATCGTGCGACTTCGCGAAACTTCGCCTGACATATCTAGCGACATCACGAAGTTTCGTTTCACAAGGCAGGCGATATCCAGCCACCGAGGTAGTGTTGTTGGCTGCGGCGTACACAATTATTATTAAAAGTCAAAGAAAAAAGACGAGAAGATGGTGGGTTAGAAAGTACTATGTAAAGTATGAATTCGCGCAATGTTACGACTCGGACAAAATAGGTAAGTTTATGTGGAATTATCATGTATGTTCACACGGCGACACATCAAGCTTTACACTTCCAGTATAACGTGGCCTCGCTTTGTCTATATATTCTATACAGTGACAAATTTGCATAAACTGGTTTTTTCATACCTTGATCAGCGGTCGTGCGTACCTACTGTTATAATTACATATGTACCTACAATACAACGAAAATGTCACAAACCGTCGCAGCGTCGTGGACACTAAAAAGTAACATTACTCAAGAATGCATGTATTGTGGTCATTATTTTGACAACCTTGTTCGAGCAAAGTCGACCTTGCCGTCAACTCAAACTAACTAAATCGCAAACTATTAGTAACTAGCACCCCGCCCCGGCTTCGCACGGGTATTTAACAATACACAAACATAAATAAACCCTTCTATTTGCGTCAGGTAACTAAAAAAAGTCTCTGTGGTGTGAAAATCTGTATGGACACCATACAGAATTTCACACCACAGATAATTTTTTTGGTTCTGTATGGTGTCGGACGTAAAGAATAGCACCATTCCATATCTTCCCGTGGGTGTCGTAAGAGGCGACTAAGGGACTTGCCAGAGAATGGGCAGCAGGGTTCTGTGGGCTTTTGTAACAACTGTTCTGCGATCGCCAACCCGCCTGCCAAGCGTGGCGATTATGTCAAAACCCCCCTTACTTATGTCAATGGCGACACTTGGGGGAGGTCTATGTCCTGCAGTGGATGTCTTTTGGCTGAAATGATGAATGATGATGAACTAAAAAATAATAATTATAAACAAAGTTTGAATATTCCCCTCCCGAACGGCCCGTACTCCAGTGACGCCTACATCGTATTAGGTGATGCCTAGCCAGCTGAGCAGGGTGAGCGGCGACCACGCAACTTTTTTCTAATACTTACATTTTTAAACTCGTGATATCTTTCGAATGGAATGTTCGAATTGAATAATTCAAACCGTTCTATAAAGGTATTGAAACAGTCTTGAATATGAAGTAATTTATTTCGATAAGGATTAATACCAAGATACAAATACAGAGCCTTTTCTAACGGCGGCATTAAAATATATTTTTTTAAATAAAAGAACACTTATTGTGGCATAAATATAATAGTTAGACATATGCTGTCGCGACACTTTTTGTAAATAATGATGTGTTCTGCAAAGTCGTAATACATTATTTTATTCTATCATCAATAGTTTTCGCAGCGCACGCGATGTAAAGAATATTTTAGGTAATTTTTATACACCTTGGGTTACATAATTGCAGTTTTAGTAAGGATCCCTAATTTTTTTGAAAATATAATATAGCTTATGTCACCCGCGGATAGTGTAGCTTCCCAACAGTGAAAGAATTTTTCAAATCGGTTCAGTACTTTCGGAGCCTATTCAATGCAAACAAACAAACAAACAAACAAACAAACAAACAAACAATCAAATCTTTCCTCTTTATAATATTAGTTTAGAAGTTTAGATTTAGACACAGATTAGGACAGATACTTCACTCAGTAGAAAACATCCAATACCTATTACGATAATTGCCTACTCCCTCGCGTCAACAACCACTGTATGCTAAAATGCGCCTAAATGCTCAAGCGTACAGCAGTGATTGCTTCGCACCGCGCGATTCCACAGTAATCGCAGGGCTGCCTCTTCGATAAAATTAAATTAACATAACTTTTTATCTATGTTATTGAGAACTGTGAATATGTTCTGACTTTTATGTGGCAGGTAAAAAATGTATCATTTATAAAATATTTAACCAACTTAAAAAAAAGGAGGTGATCAGACATACAGGCCAAACTGAGAAGTTTGACTTGTATGGTTTGTAGGTATGTATGTTTGTGCGCGATAATCTCGCGTTTGGCTAAACCGATATCGATGCGGTTTTCAGAAAAGGATTTGTTACATTTATGAGAACGTTTTAAAATAAGTATAATAAATACTTCTTAGTTTGATGATGATCTTCGGAGATGTTCACTAGAAATGAAAAAAAAAGCCTTAAAAAAAAAGAGAACCGACTTCAAATAAAGCACTAAGCCGTAAGAAATAATTTTTGAAGTGAAAACTTCTTTAGCGGCGTTGAGCACTTTTTCTGTAATGGGTATAAAATCTTAAACTCGCGTCAGGTCACGTGTCCTGATCGAAAATTCGTAAGACGAATTGACATTAGGTTGCGAAGGAATTTGAACTTTATGACATCTGTCATTGAGTTTGGTTTTCCAAAACTGGATAATTATCTTATGCACAAACAAAACCTTCGATTTCTCCAAAGAGGTAAAATTCGTAAAACGTATCGTAATATTTCTGTGTTAAATTTGTTATGTAATGTAAGTTGTCATGTTTGTGTATGATAGCGCAATAAATGAATATTGTATTTTACCACATAAATGATAGAACTAGATAATTAAAGCAATTCGTTCAAAATTATTTCCTAACCATATCCAAAAATGCACAACGTTACTATTCAAGTTTTCACTTCTGCCGGCACTCCCGGAGTGCAACCCGTTTTTTTTTTTTTTTTTTATGGTAGTGCTAACAGCTGGTAATTACGAATCGAAAAAGCACCGACATCAAAGAAAAAATTATTTCTTACGGTTTAGTGTTTTGAAGTCGGTACTCTTTTTTAAAGTTTGTTTTATTATATTTGTAAGTTTGTTTTGTTTTATATATTGGTGCTGACTGTGGAAGAAACCTAGATAAAACATAATTATAGGCACCACACGGCATCGTAATACGCGTACGAACGAACAGCACTATTAAAATTGAACGGCGTGCGCGCGCTTCGCTTGCGAGGTGAAAACCGCACTGAATTTGATAAGCCGGCGGACCGAGACCGCTCGGCTGGGCGGTAGGCACGCAAGTACATGGAGTGACGGAGGCGGAGGCCTGATTTAGATATCAAACCCGGGAAGACGGTGTTGAATTTTAGTAACTGTACTGTTGTCATTTTAACTAAAATTCTAGTTTATTAATATATTTTTTATTTAAATTACTTGCTGGTTTTATTAGGATTAGGTACTTGAATTTTTGAGTAAAGCACTATACAAACCTTGGCCCACAATGACTGCTTCGCTGGTCACGCTATGATTGCCTCGAGCTAGCCTAGCTACGCTCTAGGCCTTTCAGCTTGGCCATCATTGCAGCCCTTGCTGTCGCTGTGCGCTGTCGGTCATAATCAGCGCGACCAGCAAAGTAGTCATTATAAACCGCGGCAGTAATGTAGGTACTATTAGGTACGTACGTAGTAAGGTAATAAGAAAACAAACTTGTATTGATAGTACCATTATTACCTCAAAAATTTAAGAAAACAGGTAGGTAAGTAATTTAGAAGAAATAAATATGTTGGTAGAACTAATTAAAATTTTTATATTTGGTATCCACTCGGACATAAGACTAACCCGCACTGGGCCCGCGTGGTGGATTACAGGCCTGTGTCCTAGCAGTGCGAACATTATAGGCTGATTACGCTGCTGCGGAATATAATTAATCGGACATAAACTGCGATGAATTTTCAAGTAAGCATGCGACGGCACGGCGGCGTGAAGTCTGAAGACTCTCTTGAGCGATCGCTGCATAACCACCCGGGGAAAACTAAACATACTTATTTAATAAAATAAGCAATCCATATTAGGTATCTACAGAGCCCTTCAGCTGACCAGGTCATGACCTCCGACCCATATACCTATCAGCTGGCCAGGTCATAACCCCTGATCTTAGTACGAACCAGCTGATCCATGGTTACCAATATTAATTCTTCGATCGGAATTCGATTGTTTTTATTATTCAACAGATAAATAATAAATTAATTTAGTTTTGATACCTTCCTTTAAATTTTGAATTGAGTAGTAATATATCACTACCAACATTAACAATATTTAATTGAGTCTGGAAATACCGGAATTACTTTCCGGAAAAATGGCTTATCCATGTTATTCTTTCTGTGTGCATTTATGATACAAGTACCAAAAATCATTCTACCTACTCCGATCTATGGTGATAAGCATTTTACCATCATTATGTATTGTTAACAATGTATTTACATTCATAGCAAATAATTTAGTAGGATATTACAACTAAATATGGATTAAAAAAAAAATAGAAAAAAAAGTGAAAAATAACTTTAGTTTCAGAGAAGTTGGTGGCAAAAAAACTGAAAACAAACATGTCACCGACTTCTGAAGCTAAAGTTATTTTTCACTTTTTTGCTTTTTGAAGACAGTTTTTTTTTGCAAATAGTTTTAGTTTTTTCTTAGGTGACACTAACGAGCATGGCAGTTGAGAATTTGTCATGGTATGGGTCGCTAATGTTGGCACGTGTGTTGCACTTGCATCATACAGCTTTACAACTGTTTGAGCAGAATGGCCGCCGTTATTCGAGACTGGTCATCTCTTAACTGCTAGGTCACCTAGTTAATCTTTGTAGGTATTAAATTGTTATACATTGTTCTCGCATGTAGAAGCAAAAAAAAATAATGTAACCAGGATTTTGTAACAACTTGTTTTTAAAAAGAGTGTCCATGGAGTTTCTTGCACCCCTAAGACGACCCACTGACCGTACGTTCTTCTCCATAGAGAGACTGAGTCTTTGACAATTCAAAACTGCCTGTAAATGGTATTTAAATAAATGCTTTGAGTTTGTATCAATTGTATTTTTTTGCCTTATAAGTGCTTATAAATATGATTTGACTTTGATTGTTTTTATAAACAATTTATTGTATTATGTACCTAGTTGAAAAGGGGGGCAGTGACAGCCTAGTGGAAATGGCCTTGACTAATGAATTGTAGGTTGTATGTTCGAACCCTGACAGGCTCTTTACTTTGGGTTAATGAATACTAATACTACTTGAATAAAAAGCATTACTTACAATAGTTATATAATTTGTGTAAACACAACATAACCACATTCATATTTTGTTTGAACAGAACTTCATTGCGGCATTGAAAACGGACACAATGCTTTTATTAAATGGTACACTTACACAACACATTTATGACAACTAATTTGAGATTCCAGAACCAGAACATAAGATTCTCTTGTTGATGTGTAGAACCTGATGTATAAAATATAATCTCCCTGTGATGTTTACATACCGTACCTAGAAGTTTAGTCCCTACAACCATGTCTGCTAACTTTCGGTAGATTCGAGTAGAGAAAATACAAAAGATTTTCGCACATTAAATGTTTATTGTTCCCAACAGAGAAAACGTCAATCAAACGAGAGACATTCCGTTTCAAGTTAGGTAGGTACTTTAAAATGGTAATTATTGTAAAAAAAATAGTAACTAAAATAAAAACGTTGCAGTGGCCCTTCTTGTATGTTTTTTTTTAAACATTTTTGTCACAAAATATTGATAAATATGATATCAGCATGTTTCCTAATTAAACGTTTTTGATGACAATGCCATCTAGCGGTTCAGAAATTAACCATTTACGTGTGCATGTGTGTGTGTGCATGGTGTGTACAGATATATAGTTGAGACGGCTGGTGGAAATTTCGAAAATCTCCGTTTGAGAAGAGTTAACAAGTAAGCTGTATATGTGGAAAAATCAAGACAAAAGGCTAGTTTACGCAAATAGAATATTGTCCATCAAATATATTTTAGTTATGCGTAATCATAAATAATACCCAAATGCAAGACTACAGCGCCATCTATTGAAAAAACGGCGGCGGGATGATCAACGGGACCACCTTAAATCGTAACAAACAAACAATCAAATATTTCCTCTTTTAAATATTAGTTTATAAGTTTAGATATTTTTTTTTAAGCACGTCCAAACACCTGGTCCCACACTGTCACTAAGGCCCCATCCTTACATTACTTGTTTCCTCCATACAAGTTTTCAACCAGGCACCATTTTAAGCGTCGTAAACAATGCTAATCCCCCAGTTTTCCGCGATTAACAGCAGTATTAGCCACGATGAGCTAATTTTGGGATATCAGTACTCGTAAACATGGTGTCAAGAACTTTGTTCTAGTCATTAGATAAGACTGAAAATATGTCTGGATTTTAGCACTTTGTTTAGCGGGCTGATGTTGGTCGGGTATTTATAGATCATTATGGAGGAAAATGTTTAAGGTGATATTTCGGACACGCATCTTTAACAAGTTGACTTCCTTTATTCCGATGGTAGGATGGATCTCCGTAAAATCTTGTTCATTTATTTGAAGAATAATACAATAACTTATTCGGCTGTTACGTAATTGAACCATTTGGGGTTGAAACACTAGGGTCATGGGGTTCTAGTGGACACTAGAACCCCATGACTTTCGGGATATCGCCAAGACACGTCACGTGACCAGGGCCACAGCTGTATTGTTGAGACAGCGTACGAATTGGACATAACACGGGCACGGTGTGAAGGAATTTTGAGGACTAGTTTTTGGAAGTTCTAAGGTTACGACTGTGAGAACTGCCACAGACTTTGAAATAAGTTTTTAAATAATCGGGAACATATGGATCGTTCATAATAGTAAAGAGCATATAGAGAGATCTGAGTGACCTCTTGAGTTGGATAGGCAGCCATTTAAGCTGAGAACGTTAGAAACAAATGTGATCGTATTTATAAAATGATGTAGGTAACATTATTTTCTTTAGTAAGTAGAAAGGAAGGAAACAGCAACATAATTTAACCTATTCTTGTAATAACTATGTTGGTTTGCCCGAACAGTTTATTATGTTAGATAGCAGTACATGCGTCGAATAGTAATGAGAGGGAAACTCATTAATTAGCCTTGTGTTATAAATCAAACAATACTACTACTGCCTCGGGAATTTATTTCTTGAAATACATTCCTTTGTTTCTCCGTAAGATGTCACGAATATTTATGTGAAATTAAAATCGTTGGAAATAGTATCAAAGCTATTTTTTCACTATATAGGACTTTACTGGTAATTAGTGACCGATACCTAAACACGTGAATGTGCTCATGATAACAAACAAATTGCGCACAAAAAAAAAGTAATACTCACTCACTTTTATCACAATAACACAACAGCCGTATGAAATTCGCGCGGCCACGCCTGTGATTTTCAGCTGTTAGCCGCTTGACGCGGTTCTGTCTTATTCCTATTGTACCGTGCCACATCAGTGGGTAAGCGGGCACCCGCATGGTTACCCTACATAAATATTTTATTCATCATCATCAGCTGCCTAGACTTTTCCCGGATTTATTGGGGTCGTCTTCCTGTCTAATTGGATGCAGCTGAATACCAGTATTTTAGATGGAGCGACTGCCGACCTGACCTCCACAACCCAGTTAGTAATGGATATATACGGTACCCCTTGGTAGGACTTATTAAATATTTTATTCAAATGTGAATAGTAAGTCATCATCTTCAAGGATTTAAATCGTTAGATGTAATCTCACCATAATCTTTATCATCGTCCTCTACTGCTGAGTAGGTAGAAGCCTGTCTTTGCTTGTACCAAGCACCCCGGTTTTGTGCCAACCCCATTCCAGGATAAACCCGAGAAACCAACAATGTTGTCTGCCCATCACGCCACCAGACTATCAATGCTCCTCTTTCCAGTACTTTCTGAAAGGTTTTTCTTGTGGGAAACGGTATGAGATTGTGTATGCTGAACCGTTTGCTCTTCGGTGGTTTTTCTTTCAAGACGGGAGCTGGTCTTTGGTGTTGTTGTGGCGTCCAGATGGACGTGAGAAAAGTGCCACATTATGAAGCGTGTCCTCGTACATCCCGCATGAAACCATACTATAATTTTATCAGTACTCAGGGTGCAAATCAACCCTTAACGGAGCCAAAGGGCACTTATCTCCTCGTCATTGCGAGAACCTTCTAGTTTCGGCGATATTAGAGGTCAAGAATCCAACTTTTTCGCCAGTTTTTTTTTTTAAACATAATACTAGTTTTGAAGGTTAGAAACTTTACTTTAAATGCCTTCATGACCTGTTTACTAGTTATTGCACCCATCAGCATAATGTTTTGAGTGCCTTTTTTACGGTTTTTTTACGGATGGGAAATCATCAAATGACTCCTCCCTCTCTGGGCGGAGCGGAAGGGAGTGTCAGACTTGACTGACTAAAACCCATCCATGTTCCTTCTTATCTTAGCCCTTTGTGTTTTCAGGGCCACGGTATCTCTTTCGAACAGTCCCGCAGCCCTGGCAGGCATCGGCCGTCTCGGACCCCTTCCGGTTTGCTGACATCTCCTTGAGGCGCGCGTGGAACACGAACGCGCCGTCGACACGGCCTGGCGTCATAAGACAGACGGACGGTGAGCTAGCTCATTACTCACCGTCCACAAGCCCACGCCTACGGTGTGGCCCCCGACGCCCGGGGCGTCTCCCGCGGCGGCTGGGACATGAGGTTTTTTCCCTCTCACGTTCCGCCAGCTCCTTCGCTAGTATGACTACTTCACAGAAGGAGGCGATGGCTTCCCATTCCATCTCACTCCGGAACATGGATTAAACCAGGGTCAGACGCGAGAGGTTGCTGCCGCCAATCGCCGCTACGGGGAGACGACGGTGCTCAGACCAAGCGGAGCAGAGCTCCGCGGTGTGCTCCACCGTATCCTCCGGACGATCTTCGTATCCTTGCAGTGGTGACACCCGGGCGTTTCCTCCCGCCCGATTTGGTGTGGGAACCTCCCGAATGTTTTGAGAGCGTTACATTGAGTTTTACTGTAAAACTTGATTTAATACCTCCACATTTTTACAAAAAAAAAGGAGAAGTCACCCTGAATCCAATTATAGCTAGAAATAGTGTACATAGAATTTATTATGTGAGATTATCTAAATAAAATATCCAAGGACTTTCTAAACGAACTAAAGATTCAAAGAGTGACCTACATGCAGAATCTTTTCAGCTGGTATTAGTAAAATGTATTTCTTATTTGTAAGGAAAACAAATTTACCACTACTAATACCTTTTCAACGTGCAATTATTCAGAACAAAAATAATCTGTTTTGCAAAAAAATACCGACTTTTAATAATCTTTTTTTGTATTACCCTTTTTATTTGTGTTATCTCACACAAATCGTTGTCAAGTATCAATTTTTACATTGTAACTACAAGTTATTAGCACATCATCTACGTAGACGAAGAGTTCTTATCCATGAAGAAGAAAATATGCATATTATAAAGTACCTAGGCAAAGTTAATAAATAATACGGGACCACCGCCCGAGCTTCCTCTCTTACTCGGGTTCCATAGCCCCAAACAAAAAAATAACAATATTTTGAACGGTCATTCATTAGTCAACTTCCACTCTCTCGTTTTAAATTTGTTAACGAAAAACAAAGTTACGGCTGCAGTTTGGCCAAAAAGTCCCATATTTCAAAAACTAAATATCAAATCTTATTCAAATCAATTTTCGTTGAAAGTTTTTTTAACGTTCTACCAACCTAATTTTTTTCAGAATTTTTCTCCTCTTACTTTAGAAATTAGAGGGGGGGACACACATTTTACCACTTTGGAGGTGTCTGCGCGCAAACTATTCAGTTTAGAAAAAAAATATCTTGGAAACCTCAATATCATTTTTGAAGACCTATTCATAGATACCCACACGTATAGGTTTGATAAAAAAAGATTCAGTTCTAAGTATGGGGACCCCCCAAAATTTATTGTTTTTTTTCTATTTTTTTTTGTGAAAATCTTAATGCGGTTCAGAGAATACATCTACGTACCAAGTTTCAACAATATAGTTCTTATAGTTTCGGAAAAAAGTGGCTGTGACATACGGACGGACAGACAGACAGACAGACAAACAGACAGACATGACGAATCTATAAGGGTTCCGTTGTTTGCCATTCGGCTACGGAACCCTAAAAAGAATCACTTAATCGAGTCAACTGAACGGAAATATCGGTGTGCTAACAAAATAAAATAAAAATTCTGACTGAATATACGAACATCTCCTTTTTAAAGAGTCGGTTAAATGGAACCGACGATTGATAAAGGTGTTTGCTAGAAAAAAAACACTTAAACGAGACCGAGGATACTACGAGTATAGTTAACAAGAAAACAGATACAAGGCCTTTATCCTTTGGTTGAGTGTTTCACACGTTTTTTCTACCCTCAATGAGGCTGGCCACTTTATTGTGAGACCACTGATTTATGTAACATCTTAACCCTGTCTGGTCCAATTTGTAAATACGTCTTCAACATAAGAGGAATAAGTGTAGGTTTTGTTTTTATAGTAACATGCTGATGAAAAGATGCTTATTCAGTCCAATGCAAATTCTAACGGTATCTTAATATCATCAGCTAGTTTTAAGAGCATTATTTGCAAACTACAAATAGAACGTAATTAATAATAAAAAAATAAACAAAAATCAAAATTACCAAAGATGGGTTTTAAAGGGCGGCCAAAAAATCGTCCACGTCATTGTCAGTGGCAAAAGTGCCCAGAAGGCTGGCAGCATTGCCACGTCGGATGGCAATGCTGATTTTTTTCCAAAAAAAGGTCCTAGAGTATTATTAATGATAGTAGTGACTTTAGCTTTCTCTTTTCGAACAAAAACTGAATTACGTAATATCAACTTTCATCGTTCTCTTGTCATTATACCCCGTAGTTGGCTCAGCATGTCTTCTATCTCCGTACTTCTCTGACATGTATTCATCGCATTATAAGTTAAAATTAGTCAGTTACGAAGGTAGAGCAGCTGCCTGTCCTATGTGCGTCGGATCACCATACTATCAAGTTTATAGTACCATTGAATTTATAATAATGCAGCTTCTGCTGATTTCAATGCAACGGTCTGCAAAATTCTTTACTGATTTAATTTCTGAAGCCAAGATTACATGCAGTCTTACATTTCACATGTAATAGAGTTTGTGCCATGAAATATAGTAAGCTGGTAAAATTAGGAAAACTATAAAACTTAATGTCCTTATAGCTCCACCTATGTAATATCCGAGTCCATGTCTGGTTCTATTGTTAAAGCTCTGTGGAAAGATTTATTTCAGGATAAAAACCAAATTAAGCTGAACAGTAATTGCCTTGCAGCATACTGCAGAATAAATGAAAATCATATGCTTAAGTGTTTTTTATTTCATATAAAACTTAAACATGTACAAAATCTTAGTGAAAATAGTGGGTAGCAAAAAGATTAACTTTAATCGGATCTTAAAACAGAAAAACGTATTATCTTTGAACATTCTCCTGGCATTATCCCATTTTCGGAGTTGGCTAGCATGTCTTATTCTTCAATACTTCTCTATGTCATCTAATCGGCACCCCTTGATTTAAAATGAGGTAGAATTTGCCAGATACGAAGGAGATTGAGCGTCCGCCTGTGCAATGCGCGTCGGATCACCCTTCTATCGAGTTTATAGCAAAAACAAAAAATAGCTAAAATTCTAGTGAAAACTATTTTCGCTATTTTCAATTTTGACTACCGGAATGTACTGGAACGTTTAAAGCCTAGATTAATTCGTAATTTGGCTTGTTGGAATTTTAGAAAAGGAAAGGAGTTTTATATTTGAAATTTTTTTCTGAACGATTGATGAAACTTTTGGGTGAGAATTTTGATCGGTCATACAGTCGCAGTCATAGATTGTCGCTGTCGTAACACTAATATGTGCAGAAAAAGGGAGAAACTACTGTTAACAAATTCAACATTAGTTCCATTATTTTAAAAAATCTTTTAAAATGGAACTAGTGATAAAAAAAACAATCAGCATTTCCATCATGGAACTGTTAATAGTACTAGTGACAACGAAACTCTGCCAGCACGACCAAACGTATAAGGCAATAAATGACCTGATTCTTTGTTAAGTATTAAAATATTAATGTTTTTAAGAAGCAACTCAATAATATACTGCTAAGACAAACTACACTTTAACAGCGTTTATACCCTACGGCATTTCATACAAACTTTCAAGTCGTTATTTTCCGAAATGACTGAACAGATTTTAATGAAACTTTCTACGCATGCAGTATACATAGGTCTAAAAAGTTACTAAAAATCATTTTTGAAATGTCTTTTGAAAATGAAGATAATTGGATATTTCTGTTTCTATAGATAATTAAAAATCTGTTAATTTACATTTTTTTGCCTTGTTTTTTTTTTTTTTTGTTTTTTTTTTTCTGTTTTTTTTGTTTTTTTTTTTATTTATCTGTTATTTTTTAACATTATTTTTCGAAAATGTTTTTTTTTGTAACTTTTTAGACCTATGTATACTGCTTATGCGTAGGAAGTTTCATTAAAATCTGTTCAGTCATTTCGGAAAATAACGACTTGAAAGTTTGTATGAAATGCCGTAGGGTATAAACGCACTTAAGTGAATACCTGTCAGATAGAAATCTGTGTGTTTAATAATAACACATATAATTATAGTGAATACTTGAGTCCGATTTATTTCATATGAATATTTTTATTATTTTGACATTAAATACCCTGACATTATGTACTTATTGATTTGAAACTATGACTTTACGTATTAATTTGAATTTATGACATTGTACTGGATATTATACTGAATCTATGCCATTGTATAATGTTTTAATTTGAAGTTTTTTTTTTGTATGGTTTGTGAATATTGAATTTATGTCATTTTTTTTAAGTACTTATTAATTTGAATTTATGAAATTATGTATCATAAATTTTGCATGCCTGAATTGGTACAACACAGTGGACCACTGAAATAGTACTTACACTAAAAAGTACACATACATAAGTATACTTATACATAATATAACAAAACAAAGTAATAAAATATAATAATTAATACAAATTAATAAAACATAAATATAATAGAGAATATAAATTAATAAAATAT
This sequence comes from Cerastis rubricosa, assembly GCA_949152445.1. NCBI lineage: Eukaryota > Metazoa > Arthropoda > Insecta > Lepidoptera > Noctuidae > Cerastis > Cerastis rubricosa. Next base: position 4,460,945 of record OX424542.1, on the reverse strand, counting down.
AAATGTAATAAAGAATATAATTTTTTAAAATATAATATAATAATTCATAAGAACAAATTAATGAAATTGTAAAAACTGATGCAAATAAATAAAGTATAATAATTAATATACGTAAAAAAAAAATGTATAACGTCATGATATTTATTACAATAACTGCATAAACCTAGATACTAGTAATATTTCCGATAGTAACTATATTAATTGTTTAACAATCTTGTTAACCAGTATACCTACTAACTGGATGCTTGTTTTGTCCAATCTATTATGTTGCCGTGCCCTAACCGGGTTTCATTTTGGAACTTTGCTATATATGTAACAACTAATTGTAAACACATGAATGCAATAAAGAATTTGAGTTTGAGTTTGACTACGCTAATAATACATTTCCAGATGTCAAGTAAATATCTGGAAATGTATTATTAGCAATACAAATTTGAATTTGAACGGTAGGGTTTGCCGACAGTCTAATGTTGGCGTCATGTTCGTTCGTATGACTTGACTTCGTCTAAGAAGTCGAAAAGCCGCGACCATCAAAATTCGTAACCTCAAACGTGATTAATCCTGTTGAATAAATATATTTTGCTAAAATGTCCTACCTTACATTAGACAGGCAAAACCCTCCTTATATCAATGTGGCGACACTTGGTGGAGGCCTATGTCCAGCAGTTGACGTCTTTCAGCTGAAGTAATTGTGTGATTGTACCATAGCTATTCACACATTTCATTCATTTTACAAATACATTCGCATTTTCCAAAACAATGTATCATAACTGACAATCCTCACAAATTCCATCACACGTGTTTCATTACTGTTTTCGCTACTAATTAGTTTATATTAACGAGGCGGATCTGAACCGCAAATTCCATTAGCGCCATTATTATAGTGAACTGTTTCATCTATGTTCGTGTGATGTAATGACTAATGGATCCGATATACAAAGGTTTTTATGTTCCTGTGTTATATCTAAATATTCACATTTTTACTTCCAGAACACCCCACTCGATATCTCGGGTCGATCTTCAAGGTTAAGCCGTACTTGCCAAGGGCGGTCTGTGGATGGGTGACCACCCATTACATATCAAGGCCTCAAAAAGCACGTTGAGCTGTTGGTCGCGGCTATCATTTGAAGATCTTTGACTGTCGTTACAGGGAATCAGTGGCCCGAAAGTCTGACAACCAGTCATACCAACGAGTATTGTATTACCCAGTACTAACAGGGTTGTGGAGGTCATATAGGCAGTCGCTCCATTTAAAGTACTGGTATTCAGCTGAATCAAGTTAGAATGGAAGCCAACCCCAACATAGTTGGGAAAAGGCTAGACAGATGACTTCCAAAACACTTCACTTCATTGTGTTAACTGCCTTGTACGTCTAGTAGTCACGAGCGTCACTGCTGAGGCATAAGGCTCGATTCCCAGGTCGGGTAACGTGTTATTGGGCATTTATTTTTGGAATTACTCGGTAGCAGCCCGGGATCTGATTGGTACCTGATTGGAACTTAAAAATATCTGGTAAAATGGTTAAGGTACTATTCTTCAAAAACGTTTTATTTTTATGAATGGCATCTCGCAGTTCAACCTAGGAGGTTGTCGTCTGCTTAACTGGACTATCCTGTACCCACAGGATAGTCCAGTCCGGTCTGGTTGGAGGCCTTAAGAGTAAGGCCTCCAACCAGGGCATAAAAACTTACAAACTAAGCGACTAAGGGCAGCCCCTGTGGGGTACGAGCCTCGGCTTAGGGCGTCGCTGGGGGAGAACTGCATGGAGATAGGCCCGAATGATATCATTATTTAGGGGCTGATTTAAAACTACTGGCACAGCATCGCGTGCTGGCTCGTGGATGCGTTTACAAACATTTAAACTGTGATATGCTGGCCATACAAATATTTGTTCACTGCGGGAATCGCAGCGCAGTAGCATCGGAATTGCGTACTAAGCCTATGCCAGTTTAAACCTGTCCCACGTAAAGGAGTCTGCCTACTACACCGCACCATAATATGACCGTGCTACCGTGCAGGGTATGCTACGGTATAGCGGGCAGAATCCTTTATACGTAATTGACCGGCACGGCGACAATGACTGGCAGGATGCTGTCTAATTCCCCAATTTAACGTTTAGCATACATCGACTCAACTTGTGTATAATGTTAGCTAGCTTTTATTAGAGAACCGAGTCAGCGAAGGTATTGGAACAGCAGCTATTGATTAATTATCGGCTATTCGGTTAAGTGGATCAAATAATTTAATTTCTTACTATTCTTCTTCTTTCCGTGCCTCGGAAAGTACGTTAAGCCGTTGGTCCCGGCTGTCATTTGTAGATCTTTGACAGCTGTTACGAGTAGTCAGGAGCCAAAAGCCTGACATCCAGTCTTACCAAGGGGTATCGTATCACCCAGTTACTGGGTTCTAGAGGTCAGATAGGCAGTCGCTTCATGTAAAATACTGGTACTAAGCTGTATCTGGTTAGACTAGAAGCCGACCCCAAGATAGTTGGAAACAGGCCAGGCAGATGATGATGACTATTCTTCTTCTTTATCCTATCTTTAGTGCCTGACCTGGCGTCTGAGTTTTATGTCATCCATGGACCTCTGACTTGGCTTATCATGCCATCGATAAATATCTTTCATGCATGCTTGTTTCTTGCCGACGTTTTCCTTCACCGAAGAGATATAATAATACAATTACGCACATTTTTATCCAAAAAATCAGAGGTGATCGTCTAGGGTTCGAACTTGAGACCTTGGACTTGGCAGCCCAACGGTCACACCACTAGGTTATCACTGCAGTTTAGTGGCGCTGCTGCGGTGCAGTTCTTACTATTGAATCGAGCAAAATTCAAAGTCATAACTGCCTTAAATTATCTGGTACTTTGTTTTCAGTAAAAACAATATTTTTTAACTTTACCTTCTAACGGGGTACCTGGTAACCTGGGGTATCTTCTAACGGCATTTTATGAATATTTTTACGGACTTTTATGAATATGTTTTCTGACGGTCTGAATTTTTTAACTATGTATGTACTATATGGTAAAGTGGGAGCTCGTGGCTATATAATAACAGCCCCACGGATCGTTCTTCAAGGTTAAGCCGTGGATGGGTGACCATCACTATATACCGAGTACTTCCTCCGTTCCTCGGAAAGCAAATTTTGCCGTTGGTTCCGGCTGTCATTTGTAGATCTTTGGCAGTCGCTAAGAGTCAATAATAATCCCCACAAAACCGTGAAAACAGTTTTGTGAGGCATAGTTTTAAATGAAAGTTCGTATTAAACTTGTTTAGTAATAAATGATAAATGATAAATGATGTTTATTTTGCAAGTAGGTTTTTACAAACACTTTTACACGTCATTTTTTTTAAACTAGATGGGGCCGGTGTTTCGTACCTGACTACTCTGAGAAGAAACAGCCGAAACAAACTCAGAGGTCACAGTCTCTTTTAAGGTCCAGACAAAATCTTGGCAAACTCACATGAGGACTATGCAGATACGTGTCTGAAATGGTCTTTTGAAGAAAGAACCACACAGATTTGAGTGGACCTGTCCAGTCAGTGCAAGCATTTGTCAGTTATCGTGTAGCTCGACTTATAACTCAAGGAGCTCAACGAAACGACGAACAATACCAAAGAAAGGACATTTGGGTAGGTCGCTTAAAGTACTCAAACTGCCAGATAGTGGTGGGAGAAGATCAATAAATTACGAAAAAATAAAATGTGACCTACATGGTCCTCACATTCACAATAATCAAATGTAATTAATAATAATTAACGTCGATAAATGTCACAATAATAATAAAAAAAGTAAATATTTATGTCAAATCAATAAATGTAAAATCAGTAAATGTCACATCAAAATAATAAAAAGTAAAGTAAAAAAAATAATCAAATACTGAGAAAAGTATTCATGTCAAATCGGTAAATGTCACCTAAAATAATAAAAAATAAGGTAAAAATAAAATAAAAAATATCACAGTGTATAAAATAAAATAAAGGAATAAACAATAAACAAAGGAATCAACAATAAACAAGCGAAGTCCGAAATTTCGACATTCACAAAGCAAATTTCATTGGAGCAGTTTAATCCCAAGCCTTTTTATCTTCGAGATAGTAATTTACATGATAGTAGGCTTTCAAGCATAGCTTCTTTTTTATAAACGATTTGAATTTATTTAAGTTTAGTGCTTGAATATGGCTCGGAAGCTTATTGTAAAAACGTATACATTGGCATCTGAACGTACCCCCTACTTTTTTGAGCCTCGTTGCAGGAACAACAAATTTGTGTTTGTTCCTCGTATTTATGTTGTGGATATCACTGTATTTTTTAAACAAATTGATATTTTTATGGGCGTACAAAAGGTTTTTCATAAATAAACTGAGAGGGCACAGTAAGAATATTAATCTCTTTAATTTTTTCTCTGAGGGAGTATCTGGGACTTAATTTATAAATTGAACGAATTGCCCTTTTTTGCAAAACAAATATTGTCTGAATATCGGCGGCATTGCCCCACAAGAGAATACCGTACGACATCACGCTGTGGAAATAACTAAAGTAAACTAAACGGGCTGTCTCTAAATCAGTTAAATCACGAATTTTTCTAACGGCGTATGCTGCAGAGCTAAGTTTTTTTGACAATTTGTCTATATGCGGGCCCCACTGAAGCTTGGCATCCAGAGTTATGCCTAAGAACACTGTGCTATCTTCCGGTTTCAACTCTTCATCCTTAATTAGTACTCTAGTTTCTACTTGTCTTACATGGGGCATCGTAAACTTAATACATTTGGTTTTTTTCTCATTTAGGAGTAGATTATTAACATTAAACCAATTAACGACTTTTGCCAGGGCGCTATTAATAATCATAATAATCATATTACTCAGTTACTGGGTTGTGGAGGTCAGATAGGCAGTCGCTTCATGCAAAATAGTTACTGATACTCAGCTACATCAGGTTAAACTGTAAGCCGACCCCAACAAGTTTGTAAACTCGGTTGATACAAGCTTATCGAAACCCCTACCGTTTAGTAGTCAGGGTTATTGGTTTAAACCCTAATAATACGAACAGCAGTGGTCTGATAGTTATATTTTAATCATTCGTGGTCCATATTTTACATGCAAGTGACAAGTAACATTAAAGAACATAAACAAGCCGTAACTATGCTTATTTGAAAGCGGTGACAGGTATGTGTAAATGTGATTATTCACACAGGCCAGACAGCCATATGCGACCCCCAATAAGGATTACTGAGAAACAACGGATATAATACTATTACAGTCTGTGTTTCCGTCGGAACAGTTGAAAAAAAACCGACTTCCAAAAAAACACTTCAAAAGTCTAAAATAACCTTACTTTCGGAAGCCGATGCCTTTGTTTGTTTCATTTTGATTTTATTTGCCACCGAATTCCAAAAGTATAGTTTTTACGGAAATCGATTTTATTTTGCAAATAGTTATTTGTTATACAAGAGTGCAAAGTTGCTTTTTAACCGCGTGTTCAATTTTGATGACCGAGCAAGTGAAGGATTCTAAAATTGATTAGAATCCTGAGCGTTAGCGAGGGAATCAAAAGAGCACGAGGTGAAAAATCTTTGCACTCGAGTGCAACACGTAACTTTTCATTACACCTCAGCGAGGAAATGACTAAATGCAAAAAAAAACGTTTACAATCACAAGATAGGTACACTTTTATTTCAGTTTAGGTATTAATTACTACATTATGACAGGTAAGTATTACAGAATAATCTTTAAATTATAACAAAATAATATTACGGTATAATTAACAATGACGTGAAAAAATGCCGCGTAAAGAACCGCGTACAAAGCAAATTGAAAAAAGAACACCAAGAAGGTTCCGAGTCTGAGTTTTTAACAAATTAAAAAAAAGTTGTATGATATATTCGGCACCATAGAGGTAGCAGTAAATAGGTTTAATGTTTTTTTTTAATTCACAAACTTAGTGCACACGATGTTCTAAATTCAATTTACTTTATCCTCTAGAGAATAAAAACGGCTTTTGCACTCAGATATCGAAGAGTAAAAATACTCTTTAGGTACGAGATGGTGGGATGAAAAAGTTTTTTATGTACCAAGAATCTCCCGTAGTCTGGATTTCAACCTTGTTGATGGCAATTAGCTCGCCTCCATTACACGGGCCTTACACAAAACTGGCGCAATGAGGATCTCCTATAAAGATCACATCTATGTAACTCTTTGGAAACAAACAGTCATGATGTTATATGCAATGCAAACGTATTCAGATGCAAGTAATCCGAAAGCCAGCCTCGTTCCAAATACCGGGGTTTAGGTCGAGCTGGTAAATTAACGAGCTGTTTCATTAGTGGCCATCGAGCGATGCCTAACATGTACAACGTAAACAACAGCGCTAGCAAATAATCGATTAGCTGGAATCGAGCTGGAAGCTGTAAGTACAGTTGTATGCAAAAGGGGATAGTTAAAAAAGTAAATGTTACCAAGTTCAAGTTAAGAAAGTTCCAAGCATTCATCGGGATTAAAGCCACTTTTCAAGGGCAATTTACCTGTACCAACCAGCACTAGACTCGCGTAGTGACTTACAGCCCACTCCATCTCATAGAGACAGTAACCCCTTGTCCCAGCAGTCGGAATATTATAGACTGATTAATCTGATATCACATTAAATTTTACTGTTTAATGGAGGTGAACACGAGAGACTCAATAAGAGGTATTATTACCCAGTACTAACTGGGATGTGAATGTCGGATAAGCAGTCGCTTCAGCTGCATCCAGTTCCACTGGAAGCCGACGCCAACATAATTGGGAAAAGGCTGATAGAAGATAAAAAATAAGATAAAAGATGAAGACATAATACTTAACTGTCACGGATATCATTGTGTGTTGTTTGCTGGATGTTTTACTATTATTTTGTTTCTATTGTAATTGGTGTTATACCATTTCAATTAACTATAATAATAAGTGGGAAGTGAGTACAGCAGTCATTGTGCCGATAGTCGTGTCGGCCAATGGCTTAATAGCCAAAAGCCTCAACCGACATCTGAGGAGTCTTTCGCTTGGCAGCTGGATCAAGGGCTTGATTCAGAAAGCATTACTTCTGGACACGGCGCGTATTGTTACGAGGTTCCTCTCTCCAGAGCCCTGACCACCGGTAGCTCGGACCCAATGCCGGTGGGCCACTATTTTTTATATTTTTAAATGTTTTTTTATATATAATTTTGTAAATATATTTAAAAACGTAAATTATATGTTACGAAATGAATAAAGGAAAAATAAATAATTGAGATACTTGATAACTTTAAAAAAAAACTTAATAATCGTTGGTGTAAATAATGACTCATTCCAATTTATTACGATACCACAAGTTGAAGGCTATCATGTACCTACAACAAAATCAATAGAGCCAACACTATGCGTGCCTGTGGTCAATATTTAATATCTCGTTCATGGAACATCAAATAAATTTATGGAATGAAAGATGTTCCAATCCACTTTTAGAATGATGTAAGGCTTGTTAGTCTTACTATAAATATATTAGGGTATAAGGGACAGCCCTCCGCAAACTGACAGGGTGAATTTAGCTCCTGATTACTAGCTGCGCCCCGCGGTTTCATCCTCGCAGACCGGGATAAAAAGTAGCCTAAGCAAAAGTAAAAAGAAATGAAAAGTGTTAATCCAGGGTATAAGCTATCTACATACCAAATTTCATGCAAATCCGTTCAGCCATTGAGGCGTGAAGGAGTGACAAACACACACACACACACTCATTCACAAACTTTCGCCTTTATAACTTTAGTGTGATTTTCCACCGGACTTGACATTTTGACCAACATGCCGTCGAGAAATATCTCTTAGGAATATTGGGTTTCCGTGTACTGAGTTTACGCTGCTGCTTGGTTTGTATTACAACTGTTTACAATGGCGCCTCTAGCAGCATCCACGGAGGCACGCTATGATAATGGTGATGCCATCCAGCCGATGTCGGCAACAGCGACTGCATTCCATGGCTTTCTAGTAGTAGTAGTTGGGTAGTTGTCGACAGCTTTCGTGTGCTGTTCTTTTATTTGTTTTCAAGTGAATAGCGATTATCACACTTTGGCCGGAAAACTCCGAGCACAAAGCGAACATAATTATGGTCAATTTAGTACGGACTCTCTATTATTAGACGTTTATGGTTTTCTGTAATTTAGATACAATATGCTTACAAACCCTAACAACAGTTTTAATTTATCAAGGGATCTACAGAAACGTTGTAAAGATTATCAGAGACAATTAAAATAATTACTCGCGGCATTTATGGGTGCTATCTTTGCAGTATAAATATTCTAATTGATTAAAGTAATTCATTAGCAAATCAACAAGGGATCAGAACAATATACTTTGAATTGGATTGCTAACCTTTATTTATTTTACTTAATTTAGCTCGTGGCTTAATAATAACAGCCACACAGATCAATCTTTAAGGTTAAAGGGCACTTGCCAGGGTTAGTTAGGGGAACGGTGACTATCCATTACTTGCTGAATTTCTCCGTAGCTTGGAAAAACGTTAAGGCGTTGAGCCAAGCTGTAATTTGTGGATATTTTCACAGTCGTTACAGGTGGCCTGAAAGTCCAGTCTTACTAAAGGGTATTGTATTACCCAGTATGAACTGGGTTATTGCAGATAAGTAGGCAGTCGCTCCATCTGGTTAGACTGGAAGCCGATCATCATATTGGGAAAAGGCTAGGCAGATAATGGCTTAATTTAATAAATGGGTGAAGGCCAACAACATAATATTTTAGTGGGTATAGTAATAGCCTCTACAGCTGGTGCGTCACCAAATAGTCTGGCCACGGGAAATTGGGAACTAAAATAAGGGCATGTACACAAAACTGCGATGAGACGTCGCATCGTAAAAATCTACGATCTCCCACGACGCATCGTAAGAACTTGCGAATTGATCCGCATCGCGCATTCCTGCGATGTAACGTCTATTTTTACGATCCATGTCACGACCTAGTTTATAAAATACGTTCAGTACGGTTGACGGTCGTTCAGCCCGATCACTATGTACGGTAAGCCTATCCCTTGGGAGAAGCAAGCCAAGTACTTAGGAGTCTTACTTGACAACCACCTGTCTTTCGCGGCGCACATCAAAGCAGCTCGCGACCGAGCTGCCTTTGCTATGGGTAGGCTTCATTTCATGATCTCGGCAAAAAGCAAATTGTCACTCAAGTGCAAGTTGCGCCTTTATACCGCGGTGATCCGCCCCATTATGACGTACGCTTGCGTCGTGTACGCTCACACCAAGCCTAAATACATCCATAGGATGCAAACCTTGCAGAACCGGTTCTTACGTAGAGTCACGGGAGCCCCTTTTTATGTCCGTAACGACCGTCTACACGTAGACCTTAGAATGCCCACCGTCCTTCAGTTTATGAAACGTCTTTCGAAGCGTTTCTTCGATAACGCCAGTAAACACCGTAATCCCCTGATTGCAGCGGCCGCCCGTTACGAACCCTCGCGCATTAGTACAGTACGCCGTCCTCGGCATACCCTCGTCACTCCCGATGATGCTATCGCCCTCCTCCAGGAGAGTAGCAAAGAGACTAGCACTCTTAAAAAGTTCAGACGCAAACCGCCGTCTTTCCGACCTCGCCGTCGAGGTCCGTCGCGACGTCCCGGTCCATGCCCTCCCCGACCCTCGCTCGAGCCAGCCCGCGATGCTGTGCCAGTAGTTTTAAATCAGCCCCTAAATAATGATATCACTCAGATCCAGCGTGTCCCCATGCAGTCCTCCCCCAGCGACGCCCTGAGCCGAGGCTCGTACCCCACAGGGGGTGCCCTCAGCGTATAGTCGCTTAGTTTGTAAGTTTTTATGCCCTGGCTGGAGGCCTTACTCTTAAGGCACCCACAGGATAGTCCGGTTAAGCAGACGACAACCTCCTAGGTTGAACTGCGAGATGCCATTCATAAAAAAAAAAAAAGGTTGACGGTCGTCGAAGGAATGATCACCCGAATCGTGCAAGGCGTCTTGCCTTGCCGCACGAAATCGCATCGCAGCAATTCGTGTGGCAGTTTTCTGCGTTGCGGATTCGCATCGCGCCAATTCGCAGTTTTGTGTCACTATGAAACGTCTAGCCAATAAAACAAAATTATGGAATTGTACCCACCAACCAAGTCACGCATAGCGGCGAACAAGTTTTTCATGAAATAGTCATTAAATGGGGTTAATAGTAGATTATGCACCGAGGGGCTAAAGTTGTGTCTTATGTCACGGGCGTCATATTGAATCTCGAGCGCAATGAAGGATTCGGGATTTAACTCACGAGCAAAGCGAGGGAGTTAATACAAGAATCCTGAATGCAGCGAGGGATTCAAGCTAGCCCAAGGCAAAGACACCTTTAGCCCAGAGGGGGATACTCTACTTTTTACACCTACTGTGAGAAAATAATAGCCATAGTACGAAAAACAAAGTATTTATTAAATAAACAAAAAGTAAGAATAACTTATTTAGAACTAGTTAGTTATATGCACTTTAAATTAATAATTTAAAGTTTCAACATTCAAAGGTGTGAAAACTTTCGATTTCTTTGATTGGTGACTTTCCGATATCCTCTTTAAAAATGCTAATAGCTTAGCGTATGTCTTGATGTCTATATTGTGTTTCATGCTTATTGTTGACCTAAGCATTGAATAAGTACACCATAGGCTACTTGACTTCTGAGTACAAGATAAATGCTGAAAATACACTAATAGAACTGGTTCCGAAATGGACTTGACGCCTTTCGTACTTTTCCATTTTTGGAAATTGTCGTAGGCTTTTATATAAGTTTCCTTTGACTTTTCCGGCAGTAAATCATTGGAAATATTATTAGCTTCGGTTGTAATGAATTTAGGAGTACAATCACTTTCATCACTCGACATTTTATAATACTTTGTTGATAAATTTAAAGTTTAAATGCCAAAAGTTCGCGCCTTTATTGCGTCTACCAATAAGTAGCCAAGACACGATCAATTCGATTTTCAAAAAAAAAGTCTCTTCTACGGTTTTGTCGTGTGTGTCTATTGATATCACTCTCATGGAAGTGGCGTTTGTGTAAACTAAGCTTTATACAGGGCTGGTAGAATGGTTTTGGATGATTGGCTGTATGAATTTTGAATTTAGAACGTCATTGGAGACGCTCGTGAAAATAGAATATTTTTGATAAAATGTGATAAATCGACTGTAGTACAGAACGGTTTTAATATTAAATCACAAAATCCACAGCAATCTTTGCGCAGTTTACTTAAAATAAATTAACTAATGTTTCAGCCAATTACTATTACGGTATTACGGCGCGGTACAGTATTTGTTATTTTTAATGCCAGTTTTAATGTGAATCCATTACTTTTAAAAAAATGGTTCGTAGTTATCTAATTATTCTTATAATTTTTGTCTTCGAAAACATGGCAACGATATGAAGAAGCAGTTGTTATGATTTTGTAGGAAATCGAGAATATCATCCACGTGTAGTAAGGGTATCGAGAATAGCTTTCCTCTTTCTGGCACCAAAGGGTGTTTGTTAGTACTATACTGCCAATTTAGCTGAGCATGTGAGATTCCAAATTCAAATCACATTATTGACCAGCGGGTCATAATGAAATCCAGTACAACATTATTGACCGGCTGTGCCCCCGGCCACTAATGACTCACTTTAGGTTAAGGTTGCTTGACATATAATTTGACATTTTCGAGCAGGTGGTGTGAAAATGAACTTACAGGGTTGTATTGATGATTTTAATTATTATAATTCTGTAACTGCATACGTGTAACGTTCGCAACTCATATTTTGTTCAACGTACAGCCTGGTACTGACCTGCAAATTAATGAAAACGAAAAAAAAAAAAATACAAAAATTAAATTAAAAATGTAAAAAGCCCCTGACACAACAAAACCTCTTAGAAGTCAAAAATAAATTAATCCAAGCGTAGTAGCGTCGGAGGTCCGCTTTGTTCTGTGCTTGTACTAAGCGGTCTTCTTAGCGGTCCCCCGACGCTACGACGCTTGGATTAATTTATTTTTGGCTTTTAAGAGGTTTTTTTATGTCGGGGGTTTTTTTTAAATTTACTTTTTTATCATGCTTTTTAAACTTATATTATTTTTTTTTTTCTTAGCCTTGACTGTCCTACTCCTGGGCATAGGCCTCCCCTCTTTTCTTCCAATTTTCTCGGTGTTGCGTCTCTTCTCGCTAATTAACGAAACCAAGGAAAGATCTAAATTTTAAAAATATGTAAATTTTACTTGCTTGTCACCATGGGCAATGCTTGACAAATATTTAACAACAGTTGAAAATACGGCCTTAGAGAAAAAAAGCAACAAAAAAAAGTTATTTCAAAACCCATCTAATTATTTTTATCTGTATTATTGTATATATTCACAAGTGACACCCAGATAACCTGCAATATCCAAATACATAATTAAAAAACCAAAGTTTATTTATATACTAATGTACTATGTACGAAAAATGGAAATTTTATTTCTATCAAAGAAAAACGATGCACCACAAAGTCCATAGTTCTTTCAACAAAGAAACCAATGAAGTGTCAAAAGAAAAAATATTAGAATTTAACAAAAAAAGTTTGCAAAACAATATAAAAATGTCAATGGTTCGGTGCCTGTGTATAAGAGACAATGGATCAGCGGTCAGGGTGTTGATTGACAAAAGGTCGTAGGTTGAAGACCCGGCTGTTGAACTTATCTGCTGAACCCATTTCGTAAGCCTTGTGGGGGTTATCTGAAATATTAGTCATGCATGCCAGTAGTAGTTTGATAACACAGTCATTTTTATGTTAAACCAAACGGCACCCTATTACTGAGACTTCGCTGTCCGTCCGTCCATCCGTCTGTCACCAGGCTATATCTCATGAACCGTGATAGTTAGCCAGTTGAAATTTCTACAGATTATGTATTTCTGTTGCCGGTATAACAATAAATACTAAAAACAGAATAAAATAAATATTTAAGGGGGCTCCCATACAAAAAAGTGACCTTTTCATAAATATTGGTACGGAACCCTTCGTGCGCGAGTCCAACTCGCACTTGTCTCTGTCTCGTTTTTTCTAAGTTCGTGTGAACAGGCTTCTTCTGAGTTAGCGCGTACCATCGTGCATCGTCGACTTTGTTTCTGTCATCTCTGACCTAGACTAGAGCCAAGACCAAATACATCACAAATAAAATTAAAAAACCTTTTGACTACAGCGAGTATCAAGAAAGTGTGGTCATAACATACTATGTTGGTCCAATGGAGAGAGTGGTTCAGTTTGGTGGTCTTATAACAAATCCTAAAATATGACCAGTCCTTTTTAATACAAATGCTGTATAGCGTACTAGTTTTTGCTCACGGTTTCACTCCCGTTACGGAAATTAGCCCACGGGAATGTTTTTTGTCATAGCCTGTGACATTCGGAGATAATGTAGTTTTCTTTCTAATTCGATCAGCAGTTCTGAAGATTACCCTCTATCTATATACAAACTTACAAACAAATTATCTTTATATTATTAGTATTAGTATAGCGTATACCAGTGATCCGCCCAGTACGCGTTGCATAACCACTATAGAAATGAGTTTTGCCTACGGCAGAATCGACTTAATGACAGACAAAATGAACAATTACTACGTGCCAGCTTGTCGATTCTTTCGTCAACATAGCCCGTTTCTACAGCGGTCATGCTACGCGTGCTGGGGCCTCATATGGTTTTAATGACTATAAAAACATGTAGATTTTTGCTTGTCCACCTCACCTCATTTCAAACTAAATTCAGTACGAGTACTTACTTATAAAAAATCCGTTTTGAATTTTGAAAAACAATGCGGCCATACAGACATCTAAATGCGACTCTTATTTATGGTAAACTAGCTGCGCCCCGTGGTCTTAACCGCACAGACCGAGATGAAGAGCCTAGTGGTTATCCAGGGTATATATATAAGCCTAATCTAAAGTGAAAAGAAACTCCCGATGATGCTATCACCCTCCTCCAGGAGAGTAGCAAAGAGACTAGCACTCTTAAAAAGTTCAGACACAAACCGCCGTCTTTCTGACCTCGCCGTCGAGGTCCGTCGCGACGTCCCGGTCCATGCCCTCCCCGACCCTCGCTCGAGCCAGCCCGCGATGCTGTGCCAGTAGTTTTAAATCAGCCCCTAAATAATGATATCATTCAGATCCAGCCTGCCCCCATGCAGTCCTCCCCCAGCGACGCCCTAAGCCGAGGCTCGTACCCCACAAGGGGTGCCCTTAACGTGTAGTCGCTTAGTTTGTAAGTTTTTATGCCCTGGCTGGAGGCCTTACTCTTAAGGCACCCACAGGATAGTCCGGTTAAGCAGACGACAACCTCCTAGGTTGAACTGCGAGATGCCATTCATAAAAAAAAAAGTGAAAGGAAATAAAAAGTGTTAATCCAGGGTATAAAGTATCTTGCCAGGGCTGCGGGTTGTTCGAAAGAGATACCGTGGCCCTGGAACACAAAGGCCTAAGAAGGAACATGGATGGGTTTTAGTCAGTCAAGTCTGACACTCCCTTCCACTCCGCCCAGAGAGAAGAAGAAGTCATTCGATGATTTCCCATCCTAAAAAAATAAAAATAAAAATATTAGTGTGATGCGTATAGATATCGATAGAAATATGAAGAATTGTAAAACAAATGAGGATTGCAGTCTTTTATTAATTATTAATTTACCTCTAACATAAACCTATTATAATAATAACCAGAATAAAGGTCGCCACTGACAGTACAAGACAGTATCTAAACCATCTGTGATAAACGCTTCAATATGAGTTCCTCGTCTTTCTAAACCGGCTATGTAAGACAGCACCTTTTACGATTTAAGACCACCTATAGCCATTCCTGTAAATCCTCAGTCCAGAACTTGAATTATTCTTTATCCTGCCAATTTACGTCTGATTGCAGCTCAATAATGTTCTTTGACATAATAAAACAAAATATAAAATATACCAGCTGTTAGTGTTCCCGCTAGAACTAACAGGAAAATGGGTCAAAATACTGCTTGGTCAGGAACTAGTCATCCCTCACTGACTTCACAGAGCTGTTGCAATAATCTTCTAGACAATGAGTTATTTTAAAAACTCAAGCTGAACAAGTTCTTAAGCTTGAAGGAAAACAGTACAAAATTCGTATGAGGTCAAAATTTGTCCGGCGGGAACGTAATCTTTACTATTTTTTTTTTTTTTTTTTAGGATGGTATATCATCAAATGACTCCTCCCGCTCTGGGCGGAGCGGAAGGGAGTGTCAGACTTGACTGACTAAAACCCATCCATGTTCCTTCTTAGCCCTTTGTGTTCCAGGGCCATGGTATCCCTTTCGAACAACCCGCAGCCCTGGCAGGCATCGGCCCTCTCGGGCCCCTTCCGATTTGCTGACATCTCCTTGAGGCGCGTGTGTACGCTTAGCACCTGACGTGTGGTTATATACCAGTGTATCAAGATATCTAAACTACTACCAGAAAATAATCTTCATAGTTCAGGTGAATTTCTACTATTGTAATCAAGCGTATTGTTCTTCTCGATGTACATAAGGAAATAGAAATAAAGAAAATCCCAGTAAAACCCACCCTTGGCCAGTTTTTATTCTACTTTAAACCATAACAAACAAACCGCAGCTACCAGGAACCCATGACTAACCAAGCGATAACAAAGCGAAGCTTATCCTCAGGGCTGCTGGTTCGTGACAAAAAGGAGGGAATCGATTCGAACATTTTAACTCGATATACAGCGTGTATCAGAAATGCGTTGTCATATTTAAGAGTGTGGTTCAGACTACCAAACCAATAAAATACCTTTTTAGGGTTCCGTACCCAAAGGGTCAAACGGGACCCTATTACTGAGACTTCGCTGTCCGTCCGTCCGTCCATCCGTCCGTCCGTCTGTCACCAGGCTGTATCTCATGAACCGTGATAGCTAGGCAGTTGAAATTTCTACAGATTATGTATTACTGTTGCTGCTATAACAACAAATACTAAAAATAGAATAAAATAAATATTTAAGGGGGGCTCCCATACAACGAAGTGATATTTTTTTCTCGTTTTGATAAAAATAATGGTACGGAACCCTTCGTGCGCGAGTCTGTCACTTGGCCGGTTTTTATGTATACATACAGGGACACAATTATGTAGTTTTTTTCCTGATTACGATGGAGAAAGTATTGCGGTCATGGGTCGTCTTAGGGGCGGATTTTGTCTGGCCTGTCCCACAAAAAATCTCGGACACAGCCTGTATAATGCTGTTGATACGATATAATCCATATAAGCGGAGTCAATCGAGAATTAATCCGAGTCGGGAGCGAAGATTTGGAGTAAAATGATTTTTAATCTTTTAAAAGCTGCCGCTTGCTGGTAATGTTTTTTGTGGTTGTTCCATGTGTGCAAAAGGATTGGAAAGGTTTACTTCGCTAAGCTCAGAAAGGAGTATTTAATTTACCATACAGTATTTTTTTAATTTGTTTGTTATTTTTTTTAAATTTGTATATAGCAAACTTCTAGTGGTTTTTCGTAAAACATTTAAACTTACTTTTATTTTTCTTTTCTTACTCGCACCGTCATTATCGTCATCATCTGCCCAGCATTTTGAAAACAATTTTGGAATTGGCTTCCAGTCTCACCACTATACAGGTAGTTTATATCAAGCGACTATCACAAACGATAAAACCCGGTTACGGGGTATAGCGGTATCCATAATACTGGCTGTCACACTTTCAGCCTTCTGATTTTTATTTTAGAGCTTCCTATCCGTAACGACTGCCAAGATCTATGAATGATAGAACGAAGAAAATAAATAGGTTTATTTAGCACATGCCACAAGGGCAACATTAAACAAAAAACTTAAATCTAAAAAAAAAAACAAAAAAGAGATAATAATTGCGGTTGCGCCAAATAAGCCCAATTCAGCTAACGTAAACCCGGGCCGCAGAGCAGCGGTGCCCAGTGGTGGCAGCCCCGACTAACGAGCAGTAAGCCATTGGTTCGAACCCAGACAAGCGCATTACTTTGTGTAATTTATTTAATCAGCGCTGCCCTCAAAAATGGTGAAGGAAAACATCGTGAGGAAACCGGCATGTCCTAGAACTAAAAATTCGAAGACATGTGACATCTACCAACCCGCACTGGGCCCGCGTGGTGGGCCCAATGTTGGAGTACAGGCCTGTGTCCCAGCAGTGAGAACATTATAGGCTGATGATGATGAAACCCAGGCCGATAGCCGGGACCAACGGTTTTTACCAGTTCAATAATATCTATTGACTGCATAGAAACAAAGTCTATTACGTATAATTTAGTGACCTTTTAAAAGGGTTTTCTCACAAATAAAGACCTCTACCCGGTATTTTAACAAACGGCGAAAATAAACATTGTCTAATAGTATTTTATTTATGAAAAGAAATTAGTAGTACACTAATTAAGATTATCATACAAAAGACAAGTAAAATCATTCTAGTGCAAAAATAAAACATTGTATAATAAGCCTCTTTAAACAGTTCGAGCAAAAAGTACAAAAAAATATCTCTTAATTAAGAATAGAATAGAATAGAATAGAAAAATTTTATTTCAGACCGGAGTCCATAGGATTAGTAACAATTATACTTAAAATCTAGTGTTAGTAGGTTACAGACAAATGAAAAATACACAATTAAAATTCAGCGTGGAGCCGCATCCATCTCCTCATCATCGGGGAATCCCACCGATCTGCGAATACACTGAGAATACTGTTGGTGCTACCGCGAACACGAGTCATCAGGGATGCACACCTATTCCTAATAATTGCGGCAAAACCATCAATATTATTATCTGCAAACATCCCCGACGCACTACTACGCCACGGCAGCCGCAGCAGCAATCTCAGTGCATTGTTATATTGAACGCGTAGGTCGCTGTATGTCCGCTGAGTGAAGTTGACCCAAAGGCTGCACGTATAAAAGGACTGGCAGTAAGCTCTGAAAAGCGTTACTTTAACTGGTTTCGTACAACGTGCAAACCTGCGGGCCAGCATGTTACAACGGACAGCCAGCGACCTACGTTCCCTTTCAATGTCACAATTATCTTTAAGATCTTCAGTGATCCAGTGGCCCAGATATTTAAACTTGTCCACCCTTCGCAGTGGTTCACCACAAAGTGCCACAGTTGGAATATACGAATATGTCACACTACCTGCTTTAAAAACCATTAGTTCACTCTTTGTGACGTTATATCTGAGCCCATGATTCACCGCATATTCTTCACATATAGCGACCAGTCGCCTCAGAGCACCGACCGATGGGCTCAGCAACACCATATCGTCAGCATAACTAATATTGTTAATACACACCCCGTCAACATGACATCCGACATTGGTGCTGCTGAGGTCGTGGATTAGCTGGTTCATGTATAGGTTGAAAAGCCGGGGCGAGCTGAGCCCCCCTTGCCTCACCCCGCACTCCAACCGATACACGTCCGAGTGCGAACCATTCCACTTCACACTATTGCTTTGACTACTATACCAATACTTAAATATTGACACTATTGCAGATGGTAAGGTAGTTTCACGTTCTAGTTTACGCCACAAAACATCGTAACATACAAGATCAAATGCCCTTGAAAGATCCAGAAAACAAGCAAAAATAGGAGTCTTCCTGTCTGTGTAGTATTGGACAGTCTGCTTGAGGCACAAGATTGCACTCTCAGTTGACAACCCAGGCTTAAAACCAAACTGGGCGTCATGTAGTTCGAGGTGTTTAGCCAATTGCTTATCAAGCAGACTGTCCAACACTTTTGCTATGACTGTGGCTAGAGAGATTGGCCTGTAATTGGATATGTCAGAGACATCCCCCGTCTTATTTTTAACAACAGGCACTACCATTGTATACATTAAGTCTTCCGGTAAGTAACTGTGACTAACGCACAGGTTAAAAAATAAAGCTAGCACACGCGGTAAATGTGCCCCCGCATACTTCAGGTGCTCGATGCTGAGGCCATCATGACCCGGGGATTTACCCCTCTTCATTTTCTTTAAGATGGCTGATATTTCTTTAGCCGAGAAAACAAAAGAAATTTCCCCACAGCTGGCTCCAGCATCAAACACCTGCATAGGTCTAGCAATTGGTGATTCAATCTGGAAATGACGACGAAATGCACTGGCTATATCCGCCGGCTCGTGTACGCCCGCCACGCTCACAGGGGGACTCAACCTCCGATTCAAACTATTCGTTGATTTCCAAAATGATCCAAATTTCTTTTTAGTATGATGTGTAGCTAAAATATCCATTTTAATCTGCTGTTGGTTATCTTGACAATATTTCATATTAGTCTTAAAGATTTTTCTAGATTGACACATTTTATTGTAAACATAACCACTAACAGGTTTACCATAAAACAACCATGTTTGATACCACAGTCGAGCCTCTCTGTGAGCGTCACGAACATATTTGTTCCAACCAGGAATGTATCTTTTGCTATTATGACGCATCTGTTTACATAAATAAGTACGTTCGGCACCTTCCTTTAAAATGCCAACTAAACTGCGATACATTGTATCTAATACTTGCACGTGATTAACATTAGAACACATTTTATGGGCACAATACCGAAACTCATCTGGAAAATTTATTAATTTTAATTTAGAGTTACAATAATTTGAATATTCATTAATTTGATCAACATCTCTTTCACCCCATATTACCTTATTGCAAGTATAGATTGGGTTTACTAACTTAGGTATTATTAAATCAATATTACATTCAATTAATAAAGGAATATGATCTGACAAATAGACGCCATACAAAACTGACGCATCTACAACTAAGTGTCGTGCCGCACTGCTCACCACACAGTGATCTAGCCAGCGTAATGCACCGTTAGCGGTACTCTCAAACGTAAACGTGTCCTTCGGTAGTAGTTCCATATCAACACATGACCACGATTGCTCCCCACATACAGTTAAAAGTTCATTTGAAAAGCGCTCACCTGGATGTGCGTTAAGATCACCCAATATAAACACTGATTCAACATTACTGTTCTCAATTACAGCAATAATTTCACTTAAGCACTCTGTAAACTCAATTAGATTATCAGACGAGTTAGTCGGCATATACACTGAGAATATCAATAGGGAACTTCCCGCGAGCTCAATCCTAATAGCTAACAGACGATCACTATGACACTGCACCACTGATACCGTCGCAAACGCTGATTTCCTCCATAGAAGCCCAACTCCACCATATGGTCTTCCTAAAAGAACTCCGGCAGACGTGTCGACGGCGGACTTGCCCGCATACGCGAAACCATCATCAATGCTGCCTAGATAAGGGACATCATGAGGCAAAAGCCAAGTCTCCTGAAGTGCAATAACATCAGCGACACGGCACAACCTGCGCACACAGTCAGCTGATCGAATAACATTCTTGCAGTTGAATGTTGATAAAGTTACATTCCTTTTGATGTTACTATCCATTATTTACTATAGGATTATTATTAACCATATCTGAGACTATTCCTTTCTTGAAATTAATAAATCGCCTGAACATTATTCCCTCCGGCCAGAATTTATCATCCAAAAATGTACATAATTTGTGTTTAGGTATAAACAACTTAAAGGCGTTATATTGCCTTTCCGACTTCATATTGAGTTTCTCCAATTTTACAACTTCGCTAGTTTTTTGCTGTATATATTCACATATGTCTTTCTCAGTTGTATCTTTATTCACATTAGAGATAAAAACGGGTATTTTTATCTCGGCGGCCTTAAAATTTCCTACGGAGTTAGAAGCAGCTTTTCCTGTCATGCCAACAAATCGATTTCTTGTTTTTGACCTTTGGACCAATATCCATTGTTCTTCATGCTTATTGTCCTTCCAATCGCCTTTTTTTACAATATCTGCCAAAGTCTGTTGTTTACATGCGTCATCCGCGGTCACCAAGCTATTGCTCTCAAGCATAGTCGAGTTAACAGGTGCGAGAGAGACGGGTTTAGTCTGAGTAACACCTCCGGTATGCGGGTGTACGAGAGAGCGATAAATCGGCGCCGGCTGCGTTTCGCTTGCACTATCGTGACTGGAACGCGATACATCGACGACATCAACCGGCCGCTGTTCGATGTGAGGTAGGAGGCCAAACGGGCCGCTATCACAGTTTATCATGTACCCTCCACCTCTTTTCTTCATGTTAACATTTGAATTTATTAACGGACTCGACTTTTCCAAATTCACTTTTTGTTTTAATTCTTCTAATTGACCAATCGTCACATAATCTTTCTTTATATCTCCAATTTCTTTCCGTAAAACCAATATATCCTTCAATAATTTTGTGACGTCGACGTGATCAAAACAAACAGGTGGTAGTTTGTGTAGGTCGTACGCCACAAACACTGGTAATTGTTCAGGATCTATTGTTTTAAACACAGTTATCATATCTTCCAGGTCTTTTTGTTTCTTGTTCTTGCGTCTCGACACCAGTTTTCTTGTTGTTTTCGTGGATACAAACAACAACTTCTTCGCCTCATCTATCTCCTCTTCAGAAAATGCAGTTTCACATATCCTTATCAAGCTTTCATTATCGACTACATGATGCCGATCTCGTATAAAAGCAAGGACTTCCGATATCACTAGATTGCAACTCGTACACTTTAGTTTATTTACGGACATTTTCGTAAGACAAAATCGGCGACCGCTCTTAAACACCGCTATTAAACACTACTTGCTCATATTTACTCACAATGATCTCAGTATTACTCAAATGTACTGGTATCATGTGTAATTTCTTATTGAGTAATACTCTTTAAGTCACAGATAAGATTCGTCTAACTAACCGATAAAATTATTACGTCATGACTGTCTTTTTGATAACATGTACGTTTTGGTAAAAAAAAGAAATATTAACTCTTAGTTTTTCTATACTCAGTCAAACAAAACATGAACTCCAAATCACACATTCCAATTTCAAATTATTAAAAAAAAAACTTCTTGTCAGAAATGACGTGTCGGTTCTACCACATGACATAGGCTGTAACAAAAATTAAAAAAGGTTGCTATGTTATTGTTTAGTCAGCCTATAATTTAATACCTTTGCCAGTTAGGAACAGGGAAAACAGGGCTTTCAGTCTAGTACAGTGACGTATCATTGTACCACCGGACGGGCCGCTGCTGACTCAGTACTCAGTCTCACATTGAACATTGGTGCGTACAGACGACTTGACGTTTCGTCTAGCGGGGACGTGCGCGCGAAAACTTAGTGAAACTGGGAATTTATAAATAAAATCTACAGTATTTTGTTTTCTTTAACTTTTAATATCTATGGTTCGAATAACTCTTTAATTCCGTGCGACTTTCTGTTCTGTTTAAAAAGTTTCGTGAATAAATACAATATAAGTTATTTTTCTTCGGATATACATTTTGGTAAGTTTTTAAAGTTTATTTACATCTTAGCT
Source organism: Cerastis rubricosa (assembly GCA_949152445.1). NCBI lineage: Eukaryota > Metazoa > Arthropoda > Insecta > Lepidoptera > Noctuidae > Cerastis > Cerastis rubricosa. The sequence goes on along the minus strand of OX424542.1, from coordinate 4,438,543 downwards.
TGGGTACCAGCCTCCCACAGAATAATTTAAATTATAATGTATTTTTCATGATACCTCGAAAAAATTACTTTAATACATTGAGTTGAGAATAAATCTTAACTCATTATTAATTTATATTACAGGAATATTTGATTACTTATTATTAAAAAGAAATAATTATTGTTTCGAATGTTATTGTTAATTATTACATCTTGACTGCTTAAAAACATTTAGTAAAATACGATTTTTCCTACATTTCGTTAAATTGTGAAGGATGGCATCGTTTGTTTATTTATAATATACCGTTTTCCAGCGAACCGCATAAATTATCTTCAGCCAGTGATCATTACCATAGGAACGGCCAATAAATTTTAATTAATACTAACTACTGACACTTTTACGTTCAACTCGATCATATTTATTTTAAATTAAATATATATATTCAGGAAAGTTCCACGAAATAATTTTCAGATAGAAATTGGTTTTCGGTTTTACGTAATTGTTACTTAGACCTACATAGGTCATCTATCATAGTTGATGAATAAAGATATGGAATGGATATCTAATAGATATTTAAATAAAAGAGATAAAACAAGCATTGAGGACCTACATATCACGGAGGTCCAAAGTGTCGTGTGACTTCTTCTTCCCAGCTAAAACACTAGGAAGTGGCGAAGGGCGGGCGTTTTGGGGGACTGTCTCTTGTAATTTTGACGTTCAAAAAGTGCTGATTATCAGCCTAATTTGAATAAATGACTTTATAGTTTGATTTGTCCGGCCACATAAGACTGGATTAATCAGTCATACAAAACTATCATTATGTCATTAGATTACTGAAGTTTTCTCTAGTAACCGACAATAAAATCTTACCATGTGGATAGTTCGTATAAAAACACATTTTTAACGTGTAAGTCCTTGCTTTCAGTGAATTTGGAGACTCTTTTTGGACTCTGTTTTTACATCCGGAGTTTCCCTGAATTTACGTAATTTATTCATAGCCCGGTACCTAGGCGGTTTAATCATCACATCAAAGACGCGAGCAATATTGTGATGCTCTATCGGCAGATATCCAGATCTTTTAGTAATCTAGATGATGAAGATAGACAAGCTTATCTGATAAGAGAGATTTTTATTGATTTGATCACCTCTATTTAAAACACTTTTTTTAAGATTTCCTTTAATATTCGTCACAATTCTTAAGTAAAATCTACGAAACGAAATATATTCAGACAGAGAAACTATCATATACTATAGTTATATTTAAAATAATACAAATATTTCAATAATTAAATTTACTTTGTGTAACAACAGGTATCCCGTTTTTATTGTTAATGATAGAGTTAGAAACCATGTCAGTTTTAAAAATTATATGAAATATTTCAAGACAAAAATAATTATAAAAACTTCGACATGACCAAAATTGTGAAACTTTAACGTTGAAATTGGTTATTGAAATTATTGTTTCACAATATTTGAGTAGGCTTTAGACTTAAGGTAAATAAATAATGAATTCTATCTGTCCCATACAATAAACAGCAACGATAGTGTTCTGTTTTTTAAGTCGTGAGTCAATATACTTTAAACTATGCATGGTGTAATTTAAGCATTCATGAGCTTCGAGCCTCAATAGACAGAAAACCGAAAAAATACGCATTAATTTTTCACCAACAAAGCGTTCTCTTGGCAAAGGAACTTCTTATCATCCAGTTTTATTCAGTCTGTCTACACGGAACATTAGCTTTGGACCTTCGTGGTCCCATTTCCTAACTAGCACTGCCATCAAATGTAGCCAACCGGAATTGTGCTGAGTTACTGACCGAAATACGTCCCAAGTAAGGACGTGGTCTACATGGAAACTGGAGTTGTAAAGTCCAAGTTAATGCAAATAGAATTTACCAAAATTGTTGTTGGGTTGATAATTATCTTTATTTGATTACGCTACCCTCAAAAGGAAAACATCGTGAGGAAACCATGCATGTTCTAGAAATAAAAATTCGAAGACATGTGACATCTACCAACCCGCACTGGGCCCCTGTGGTGGATTACAGCCCACTCCCTTTCTTAAAGAGGAGGCCTGTGGAACATTATAGGCTGATGATGATGATAATTTGATTTCATCATCATCATCATCATCAGCCTGTATTCGTCCACTGCTGGACATAGGCCTCTCCCATGACACGCCACTGAGCACGATCCTCGGCCACTCTCATCCAAAGAAATCACATCTCATCTCTCATCCAATAATTTGATTTATTTAATTATATTCTTGGTATATTATGACACACCCACATTACGCATGTTAAATCTTTAAGTCCCATGCGATATTACTTTTACTTAGGCGAACCCCTAACGTGAACGTGATGTTATAAAAAGAAACCCGTGACAACAAGTATTGTTACCAACGATAAGTCGAATGAAAAGAAAAGTAAAATATGTAATTTTTTATTTAAAAAAACCGGCCAAGTGCGAGTCTTACTCACACACAGGGTTCCATAGCCCCAAACAATATTTTGAACTGTCATTCATTAGTTAGTAGTATTGGTTAGTAAACTTCAAGTCAACCGCAAAACTAAATTGGTTTTTCATAGTATGTTAATCAAAAACAAAGTTACTGCTGCAGTTTGATGAAAAAGTCCCATATCTCAAAAACTAAACATCACATCTTATTGAAACCAATTTTCGTTGATAGTTTTTTTTACGTTCTACAATCATGAATATTTTCAGAATTTTCCTCCTCTTACTTTAGAAATTAGAGGGGGGGGGACACACATTTTACCACTTTGGAAGTGGCTCTTGCGCAAACTATTCAGTTTAGAAAAAAATGATATTAGAAACCTAAATATCATTTTTGAAGACCTATCCATAAATACCCCACACGTATGGGTATGATGAAAAAAAATTTTGGTTTTCAGTTCTATGTATGGGGAACCCCAAAATTTATGGTTTTTTTTTCTATTTTTGTGTGAAAATCTTAATGCGGTTCACAGAATACATCTACTTACCAAGTTTCAACAGTATAGTTCTTATAGTTTCGGAAAAAAGTGGCTGTGACATACGGACGGACAGACAGACAGACAGACAGACAGACAGACAGACAGACAGACATGACGAATCTATAAGGGTTCCGTTTTTTGCCATTCGGCTACGGAACCCTAAAGAGGAGGAGTGGTGAATCTTTCGCACTCTATAAAATTTTATTTTGGTACCCGCAGTTATCCATTTCAAAATATTTTTCCATAAGATTATACACATCATCACGCGTTTATTCCCTGCAAAAGCAAAGCAAAGCTAGAATTATTTTTGAAAAAGAAACTTACAGGCATAACACCCTGGAACAATTTCACAGAATATATATTAGTACAAGCTTTAAGGTCTATCATATCATCCTACTCTGGCACAGTCTGACTGGCTGTAACTCTGCTAACATTTCAGTGAACCGACTTATGAGGCTGCGGTTCCACTGAGGCGGAGCGGAGCAGAGCAGAGACGAGTTGTGTCGCGATTCACCAATCGCATGGCTTGAAACCACATCTCTTCTCCACTCCGCCATGTGATGGTAAATCGCGGCACATATCGTCTCCGCTCTGCTCCGCTCCGCCTCAATGGAACCGCAGCCTGACTTCGCCTTTTAACTGAAGATGTTTCACACGGGACTCATTTCAACTTTGCTGATCGTATTCATATTCTTTGAGTCGAATTAAGAGCCTTTACACATTACGGCATTTCATACAAACTTACAAGGCCTTATTTTCCGAAATGACAGAACCGATTTTAATGTAACTTAATACGCTTAAGCAGGATACATAGGTCTAAAAAGTTGCTAAAACATTTTCGAAATGTCTTGTAAAAAAGGATAATTGAAAATTTCTGTTTCTATACATAATTTATATTCAGTCTAATTTAGCTGTAACACTATTTTTCGAAAATGTTTGTAGTGCATCTGTCATCTGTCTCCAGCCTATCACTGCTATTACTTTAAGGTGATATGGTATCACTATCATCCTAGCCTTTCTCTATCAAGATTGAAATTGGCTTCCCTTCTATAAATGTGGTACTGCCATAACCCAGTTAGCAATGAGTAATTTTCCGTTTGCGAGACAAGTTCGTTAATTTTCTGCATTGTGTCTTTCTGTACCTACTGTCTCAGATATTTTGAACTGGGCTCATGGCGTAACGTGTCTCGCGAGTAGTAGCAAGGTAAGGCAAAGCCACAAAGTGAATTACCGCTGTACAAGTACTGACCACTGACTGTACTAGTTCTGTATGTTGTCGGACGTAAAGAATAGCACCATCCCATATCTTCCCGTGGGTGTAGTAAGAGGCGACTAAAGGACTTGCCAGCGTTCTCTGTGCTTTTGTAACAACCGTACTGCGATCGCTAATCGCCTGCCAAGCGTGGCGATTATGGCAAACCCCCCCAAAATTTCAATGTGGCGACACTTGGGGGAGGCCTATGTCCAGCTGTGGACGTCTTTTGGGCTGAAATGAAGTACTGACCGTGGCAAGAACAGCTCTATTTAGCCACGAGGCTCTGTAGCAATAGTAATAACACTGACTTCTTGTACCATATTACAAAACGAACTATTATTTTTATTTTTATTTTATTGTGTTTGGGTGGCTTCAAGCTTACAATAAAGAAGGTATAGTGATGCAACAACGACAAGCCATTTACAAGCCTCCACAGTTAGAAGTAAACAATTTTGTTGCACAATATAACAACAGGAGAGCAGCGGTGGCCCAACCCAGGCAGGCGCATTACTTTGTGTAATTTATTTTATCACACAAAAACAAAAACATCATGAGGAAACGGGCATGTCTGAGAGCAAAAAATTCGAAGACATGTGACATCTACCAACCCGCACTAGGCCCGCGTGGTGGATTACAGCGCACTCCCTTTCATAGAGAGGACGCCTGTGTCCCAGCAGTGGGAACATTATGGGCTGATGATGATGATGATATATTAACATAATAAACTCTACGCATAATGTTAGGAAACATAGTACGAGAATAAACTTAACAATTAGGTGCCTACGATATTAAATTAAGTACCTACACAAGTAGGAACAATCACTATTGGAATTCATCAAAGAAAAGTTTTTAGACAAGGCTGTACTAATTGTCGTTAGGGAGCTTGAAAACAAATCAATTGAGGGGTATTCGTTCATTAGAATTAGGTTAAATATTTTATATTAAATAAATTTAAATTATCATAGCTGGTAAACTTCAACCTGGGTTGTGTTGCTTCAATTTGTGTATAAGTTTTATTAATTTTGCCAGAGTAGTTTATGAGTCCTTTAATACGTATTTTTTGTTCTTGGCCTATGTTGACGACAGGAGGAGCTCGTGGATAAAATAATAACAGCCGCCCAGGTCGATCTTTAAGGTTAAGCTGTGCTTGCCGAGGTTGGTCTGTGGATGGGTGACCATAATTACATATCGAGTTTCCTCCGTGCCTCGGAAAGCACGTTAAGCCGTTGGTTCCGGCTGTCATTTGTAGATCTTTGACAGTCGTTACGAGTTGTCAGAAGCTAAAAGTCTGACATCCAGTCTTACCACGGGGTATCGTATTACCCAGTTACTGGGTTGTGGAGGTCAGATAGGCAGTCGCTTCATGTAAAATACTGGTACTCAGCTGCATCTGGTTAGACTGGAAGCCGACCCCAAGATAGTTTGGGAAAAGGCAGGCAGATGATGATGGCCTATGTTGACGACATAATGGTTCCTTATCTTCTAGTTGTAACGTAAATTTGTTTTTAACTTTTAGTTACAATATCAGGATTTTGTGTGGTAAACTACAACGGAAACGGCAAAATAAAACAAAAACATAAATTATTCTTACACGATATTTTTAGCAAATAACAAACCTATCCTAGCATCCAATCAATGGGTTATATTGAGAAAACAAAAATAAAACATACAGGTAGGTACAGCATATATTGAAACAGCAGACTGATAAATCACCACATGGAACACTGTCTGCAATATCAGGAGTAGAATGCTTGATAGCTCTATTTGCGCATCGCCTGAGTGATTGGCGCGATTTATAAATAATGGTTGGTATGGCCAGCACGAACTGTTATTAATATCTATGCTTACGGGCTGTGCATAAAATATTTGTTACTGTAATTTATTCGCCAATGCTTGTAGACTTTTTGTCTATGCATTAGGTATACAGGGTGTAAACAGACGCGTTACAAAGCTGTCAACCGAGAATTCAGTATGTCAAATTAAGGAACTGTACGCAAATTATTATTCGCAGGGAAATGACTATTTTTGAAGAGTAAAATCACTATTTACGGTAGGCCTCAATGTAATGCGTAACATTGTGCTGATAGATGCATGGAATAGTGCAGATACATGGCAGATATTTAAAAAAAAAACATGTGAAAAAATTGGTTCCTTGACCTCCGATATTTCCGTAACTAGAGTGTTCCCAGGTAAAGTCCAGAACAAAAAAAAAAGTGGTGTGATGCCGTTTTTCACCTTTATTTAGAGAATTTATTATTTACGAAAGGTTTATGCAAGTGTGTGTAGCATTTATGATAAAGTAAAATAAATATGTTCTGTATGGTGTCGGACGTAAAGAATAGCACCATCCCATATCTTCTCGTGGGTGTCGTAAGAGGCGACTAACGGACTGCAGCAGCGTTGTCGGTGCTTTTCTAACAACCGTACTGCGATCGCCAACCCGCCTGCCAAGCGTGGCGATTATAACAAAACCCCCCTTATGTCAATGTGGCGTTGGGGGAGGCCTATGTTCAGCAGTGGACGTCTTTCGGCTGAAATGATGATGATGATGATGAAAATAATTATATAAAAAAATTCCATGTTTAATCATGACGGTTAAAGCAGGGTCGCCATAGTTTATTAAATAAAGGGAATATTCTTTTGACATTAAGATAAATATGACAATAAACGAAACTGACTAACTTCAAATTGACATAACACATGACACTTTAACGTCATGACATTCATATTTTATCAATGAACGAAAACATAAAACAAAGTCTACCGAATCCATCAAGAAATAAGTTGTGCAGTTTACTATTTTATCTTCAAACTTTTTATCAGAGATTACGACTATCTTAGGCAAAGTGATTTCTCATTTTCGTAGTAAAGTGATGCTGCTGTTATCAATATGAAACCAGAAGTTATCACTAAAGCTGGGTATACTCTAGTTCTCTCATTTTTATATACAAGGTGTTGTTTTGCATCCTCGTCAAAATTCCGGAGGTTGTCACAAAAAACTTAAATAAGCAATTTAAATTACGGTACCTAGTTAATTATTAATAAACGCTGATTTTATTGGTTGTGTAAGTTTGTCACTATATCAGAATAACCCCCTTAACGTGGTTTAGGGAATAATAAATTATCGAATAAACGATTGAGATTGTTTGTATGTGTGATAGCGCAGCCCACGGTTATAGGGCGAGAACACACACACACACAAAAAAAAACAACCTATTTTATTATTGATCGGGGTCGAGAATCGTTAGCATAGTAATATCCTTGAATTTGACGAGGATGCACAACAACATCTTGTATATCAAAAGGAAGGTGCAATTAAAAAATATGAGAAACTCGTTGGTCTGAGGTCCTGGATTCGATTCAGGTGTCGGGCAAACCGCTGTTTGACTTTTTTCGTCTTCAAATTTCTGAATAAAAGCAATAACGCAGTTTGGCATTTGGTGGTGTGATAACCCCTTGCCTCAGAAAGCACTTTAAGCTTTTTCTCACCTGATCTCTCTCCAGTCGTGTAGGATATTGGACTTTGAGAGTGAGAGAAGACCTGTGTTAGCACACACACTTTGTGCACTATAAAGTATATCCCACGCCGATGGCTAAAATCTGCTGATATTGGCCATCATGACCAAAAACGGTCAGAAGGACTATTATTACGTATAACTGCATCAATTAAGTGCGCATCGAGGAGCTCGTGTCTAAATAATAACAGCGGCGCGGGTCGATCTTTAAGGTTAAGCCGTGGTTGCCGTGGTTGGTCCGTTGATTGACCATAATTAGAGGAAGCCAAAAGTCTGACATCCAGTCATACCAAGGGGTATCGTATCCATTTACTGAGTTGTGAAGGTCAGATAGGCAGTCGCTTCATGTAAAATACTGGTACTCAGCTGCATCCGGTTAGACTGGAAGCCGACCCCAAGATAGTTTGGGAAAAGGCTAGGCAGATGATGATGATGCTAAGTCTGAATTCAACACCTGCTGGGTATAGGGTTCCCTTTGCTTGTGTCAATCTCCACGTTTATTTACTACCTGTCAAACCTAGAAGGTTTTATAAACGAGATAACAAGGGCTCGACTGGTTAACAAAAATGTTTGGTGAGTTCGAAATTCAATTTATTTTTCAAGAAGGCTTTGTATTCTGACCGCAAACCAACTTGACCCTCTGAATAAATCATAAAGGTTTACATTGGTTTTACTTTTGTTTTTCGATAGTATTGTTAATGTATTGTAATAACTTATCGTGTTTTCTTTGATCAGTACTTAATAGCCATAAAAAATAGGTATCTAGTCATACATAACATCACGCCTGTAATCTCCGAAGGGTGAAGCAGAGGTTATGGTAAACTTACATTTCGCCAGTTAAGGTAGTGGAGACCTGTCGCTGCCGCCCGTAGTTCACACGATGGTCGGCAGCACAGAGTCCTGAGACGCGGTGGTGGCCTTCTGCGAAACCGTCATGTCGCAGAAGGGAGCTGTGGAAAGGGAGAGGGAGATCTCGAGTTCCTTCCCATCCCGCAGCAGACGCACCGGGCGTTGGCAGAGGGTGGATAACGCCCTCTTCCGACCCCCCTACACAGGTCCAGGGGCGACGGATTCGGGGACATCCATCGCCCCCCATCTCACTGGACCCGAGACGTCGGCACGGTGTGTTCCACACGCACCTCTCACAGACGTTACGGGGGGAGTACACGTCACTTCCCTCAGGGATGAGGCCCGCACTGACCAAGTGGGCCGGCACTAGTCCGGGGCAGCGGAAGTCACGTTTGTTTCCGCTGCCCCCGACGTAAGTGTGCGAGGGAACACCGGTGTAGTTTTAGTCAGTACGAGTCTGACAGACCTCTCCGCTCTCCCCAGAGCGAGGGACATACATCGAGGATTTCCACATCGTCAAAAAAGTAGAAAAATTACCATGTAGTAGCAATATTGCTTGAGACTAAATTAACTCGCGAAAAAAAAATACAAAATAATATACTAAACACTACTTACGTTTTTGTGTATGAACTACCTACTAATTTCCTTTCCAATCAACTACCCTATTTCTATTTTTTTAATAGGAACTACTTAATTTTACAAAATATTCAATTCATAACATAAAAAACAAATACCAAAATACATCCTAACGATATAAACTGTAAAACACAACAACTGACTAAAACTGAACTACAAACTGTCTAATTTGTACAAATATTGCCAACGTCGTAACTCCGGAAAACCGATTAAAGCGGGCTCCAAACTTGTGTTTGTTTAGTGTTAATTATTATACTGTTCATTTTATGACGATCGAAATATGGAACACTAAAACATTTTACGACTCAAAACTAGTATACAAGGTGTGAACAGCCCCCCTCACAAAGCCGTGTACAGCCTTCTGTACATCAAATTAAGTAACTACGCAAAAAATATTGCTGGTAAACGCTTTTTTTTTGTGGTCAAAGATCACGTTTTACGGCATCACTCAATGTAACGCACTCAAGATATTGTGCTGATGGATGAATTAAATAGTACGGGAGTCATGAATGTATTTAAAGTAATGCCATCACATTTTCCAAGTTCATCGTGCTGTGCTGGCGCTGCTGCTGCGGCAGCGGAGAACCTCAAGCGGCGTAAATGTAGTTTGCTTTGTGGTAACTATATTTTCGAGCCGTTTGGGGTTGAAACTCTGGGAACGTGGGGTCCGAGTGCTCATAGCCTTTTTAAGGAAATTTTGAAACGCTTAGTTGACGCTTCCCATGACCCAAGCGCTGGCTTCTACTTTGGCCAGGGGCTAAGTATTGGCATACAACGTGGCAATGCTGCCAGTCTCTTGGGCACATTACCAGTTGACAGCGTTGAGGAGGAGTTTTTTGACGCCCTTTTATAGTTTATTGATATTTTAGTTATTTAAATTATTAGTTTGTTAATCGTGAGGTAAAATGTAATAATATAATATTAAAAACAAGTCTCTAATATAACACAAAAATGTGTGGAAGTTGGAACTTTGTCCCCAATATCCCCGTGATTAGAAGGTTTCCGGGTGGGATCTAGAAAAAAAAAACGTAATTACGGATAGAACAAGTGCTTATCGGCTTCATTTAGGGTAGGTACTTTTACATCATTAGGTACTGAGTTGTCAATATTAATTTGTACCACAAAAGGATTATAATCGAATAACCTAAGTTCAATAAGATAATGTTCGGGTGTTACAAACTTGTAAAGATCACATTCGATTCAGCAGTATTTCTTGAATATCAAAGCGTACCTGAAACAAAGACATAAAATGTAAAATGGCTTTCAATCGGTTTCTTTTCATCTGTAAGCACCGTTCCGGATCTCCAATCGCTGAACCATGTTTGAATTTGATTTTGTCACGTTACCGATTCATGCCGATAAGGGACCGTCCATTAATCACGTGAGGCTTGAAAGGGGGGGAGAGGGTTTAGAAATAATCACGAAATATCACAAGAGGGGAGGGAGGTGTAGTAAGATATCACGTGTATTTATTTTTTTGTCAAACGCGCGTTTTCTAAACCGAAAAGGGGGGTGTAGAGTGACTTTGACTCGCCGTTGCTAGGCAACGAACGAAGTACCTGTATTTAAAGACAATATTCTAAAAAATTTAAGATTCTTTATATGTGCTAAAAATACACGTGATTTTGGGTGGGGGCGGGGGGGTTAGTCTTAAACCTCACCACGTATCACCAAGGGGGAAGGGGGGTTGAAAATGCTAAAAAACCATCACGTGATTAATGAACGGCCCCTAACTGCTCAAAAACCAATACGCCTGAAATCGCCAAAGAGAAAATCAGAGGCGTAAACCACACATCCACCAGTTTTGTTTCCATTCCATTTTGTCAGTTAAGTTAAAGTTCGATGTCATAAGACGCCAACCTATTGCCATTTATCGGACACAAATCCATACTGCATGGCTGGTGTTGAGAAATTTATGTTGATATCACACTAATACTGCCCGACACGGGAATCGAAACCAGGATCTCAGCAGTCAGTAGTCGCGCTTGCGATCACTAGACCAAAGATGCTGTCATTATCCGTTGGTTTTATCATTTCAATCATCACAATGATATAACGAACGCAGTCTATTATTTCATAAATTTATTACATTACTAGCTGTCCCGCGCAATTTCGTTTTCGTCATATTTTCCCCGTTTTCGCAACATTGTTCATTGCTGCTCCGCTTCTATTGGTTGTAGCGTGATGATATACAACCTATGTCCTTCCCCTGGTTGAAATCTATCTTCTTGCCAAATTTAATTAAGATCCGATCAGAAGTTTAGTCGTGAAAAGGTAACAAACAAACATACAAACAAACAAATAGAGTGACTTTCACATTTATAATGTTAGTATGGATTCATTTATTATAATGTTAGTATGGATTCATTTATTAATATTAGTTTAACCAAGTTTCTGGCTTTCTCATCCCGCAATAGGCTCTTATGATACCCAGGGGATGTTTTAGATTATGACGGATTATAACAAAAAGGAATCCATATTAGTTAACAACTACCTTATAATATTATTCCTGTCTGAATATAAAATACAGCCTTTAATGGCTTTAGCAGAATCGTAACAGGATAAAAATATGAATTACGTTACAATTCCCAAAGTGGTCACAAAGTGACAATTCATTTTATTCCGTACCACCTGTGACCATATTAAGAATTTTAACGTGATTGATATTATTATCCTGTTATGTTTCCGATAAAGCGGCCATTTTAGTCTACCTGGTGTTAGTTACTCATTGGGAGGAGCTCGTGGCTAAATAATACCGCAGGCCAGCCGCACGGGTCGGTCTTTAAGGTTAAGCTATGCTGGCTGAGGTTGGTCCACGGATAGGTGAACATAATTACATACCAAGTTTCCTTCGTGCCTCTCAAAGCACGTTAAGCCGTTGGTCCCAGCTGTCATTTGTAGATCTTTGACAGTCGCTAGTCTTACCAAGGGGTATCGTATTATCCAGTTACTGGGTTGTGGAGGTCAGACAGGCAGTTGCTTCATATAAACCACTGGTGCTCTCCTGCATCCGGTCGGTTAGACTGGAAGCCGACCCCAAGATAATTTGGAAAAAGGCTAGGCAGATGATGATGATGTTTTGTTGAAATCCAAAAGGTACGTTTTACTTACACAAAAAAATACATGAATAATGTCAGACCTAAGCAATCGGTCGCTTAAATATGTGTTCGTGTCGCGTTTGTTAAGTTTTAATTTTGCATTTCATAATCTTTAAAAGAATAAGTTCTTCGAATTAATGTGTAATGCTATCTATCATGTGTCATTAGAAACTTCTATTTTGGGGGGTTAAAATGCGAAATGATATACTAACTGAACCGTTTGTGAGTCGTTTTTCACTGCAATATCCCTGTAGAGTGTATAATCTTTTTCTAATGAGAAAGGTATCGGCGAGTGTCGCTCGCGGGATTGGACAGCTCGGTGGATAAAGAACTCCTTAATAGGTATTCTGGAAGAAACCTTACTTTTCTCAGTGGTGCCCGAAAAAAAACAAGGTTTGGTTTCGCGAAAAAGAACTTTGACTAAAAGGACAACAAAACTCCAATATTTTCTACGAATTGAGGAAGTAACGAAAATTCAAACTCAATGCAAATTCTGGAGTTTTCTTATCTTTCCCAGTTTAATTTTTCTCGACTCTTTTCTTTATTATTAGTTTGTTAACGGTATATTTCAGTTAGTTATAGTTTATCTTGTTTTTATCTCCTTCAGTTATTACGAGTATCGTTCAAATGCTGATTAGATAAACGTTTCACAGTTTGTTTTAAAACAGTGAAATGTTTTGAGAAGCCAAGAACTTGAACTGGATCTATTAATATTCTTTCTGTATCGTATGGTTAGTGCCTCACCTGGAGTCTGTTTTTATGCCGCCCATGGACATCTGATTAGCTTTAGATGCCGTCGAGAAATATCTCCAAGGCCAGTGGCATACTCTCGTCACCCCCGATAACGCTATCACCCTCCTCCAGGAAAGTAGCAAAGAGACTAGTACATTTAAAAAATACAGACACAAACCGCCGTCTTTCCGAACTCGCCGTCGAGGTCCGTCCCGACATCCATACCCTCCCCGACCTTCACTCGAGCCAGCCCGCAATGCTGTGCCAGTAGTTTTAAATCAGCCCCTAAATAATGATATCATTCAGATCCAGCCTGTTCCCATGCAGTCCACCCCAGCGACGCCCTAAGCCGAGGCTCGTACCCCACAGGGGGTGCCCTTAGCGTGTAGTCGCTTAGGAATAGTCTGATTAAGCAGACGACAACTATAGGTTGAACTGCGAGATGCCACACATAAAAAAAATATCTCTCAGGCGAGTGATTATTATACAATACGCACATGTCACCGATACGCTATCGGTAATATGTACAGTATTGTACAGTACTTTTTTTTATCCATAGATCTTCTTCATAATCATCATTATTTTAGCATATTGACGTTCTGCTGGAAATAATTTTCCTCCAAGAATCGCATCAACGTGTCGTGTCCTGGGATGCCAGCTCAACTGTTGTAATTTAAGGTGCTCAGTCCAGCTTGTGCATTCACTTAAGACCGTTTACACCTTACGGCATTTCGTTCAAACTTTCAAGTTCTTATTTTCCGAAATGACTGAACCGATTTTAATGAAACTTAATACGCGTTAGCAGGATACATAGGTCTAAAAAGTTATTAAAATTAATTTTCGAAATGTCTTAAAAAAAAGAAAGATAAATGGAAATTTCTGTTTCTATAGATAATTTATAATCGTTCTAATTTAGCCGTTTCCCGTCTAGGTCTATTTTCCTAAAATGTTTTTTTTTATAACTTTTTCGACCTATGTGTCCTGCTTCATCATCATCATCATCATTTCAGCCCAAAAGACGTCCACTGCTGGACATAGGCCTCCCCCAAGAAGGGGGGGTTTTGCCATAATCGCCACGCTTGGCAGGCGGGTTAGCGACTGCAGTACGGTTGTTACAAAAGCACAGAGAACGCCGCTGCCCATTCTCTGGCAAATCTCTTAGTCGCCTCTTACGACACCCACGGGAAGATATGGGATGGTGCTATTCTTTACGTCCGACACCATACAGAACCCGCTCAGAGGTTGAAATTGACCTTACGGGGAACTTACTATCGGAATTAAAAGCATATCCTCATTTTCAATATGAGTATGGGATTGTGAAAAGATATTCATCCCCTTACACTACATGAACTTAAACCTTCTTTAAAGTCTCTGTTTGTCAAAGTGACTGCAAGTATCTAAAAGACCTCTAGATGTCAAGTGTACTTCACAAGGATATGTGCAAACATCCCCGAGTCAGCCCTTGAACAAGTCACAGTGCTTGCACAGTGGAACACAATGCATTAGCGTCCTTAGTTCCTCTCCACAAAGACATAAAAAGCGTCCGTAGTTAGACGTTGCTGTTGTTGAAAGGAAATGATAGTGATAAGGTCACGACCTTACTTCGGACGAGGACAATCTGTTAATGTGTATGGCAAAACATCTAGATTTTGATTACAATGCTTTATTTCTTAAAAATCCGTTTTATAAGAAAATTGCGATCACTCAGATTGATACAAAAGTGAATAATTTATACAGTGATATTTATTCTATACAACAGAAGCGAAGTCGGATTATTTCTTGCATATTTTTCTTACTCCTGCTTTGTGCTGCTAGTGTGGGAAAGAGATGGCGCTAGACATCCCGTATAGCTCCGTCTCTTTCCCACACTGGAAAAAGATTAAAACAATACTGCTTAAAGAAGTCATGTAAGGCCACCTGATAGGTTTTGGTATAATACTAAGATATAGTTTTAAGATAATAAGGTAATAATGTACTAATTATAATATGAACATAAATAGAATTTTGTTTTTATTTCCGATTTTTTATTTTGTTATTTTTAAGATAGCTCTGTATGGTGTCGGACGTAAAGAATAGCACCATCCCATATCTTCCCGTGGGTGTCGTAAGAGGCGACTAAGAGATTTGCCAGAGAACGGGCAGCAGCGTTCTCTGTGCTTTTGTAACAACCGCAGGTACTGCGATCGCCAATCCGCCTGCCAAGCGTGGCGATTATGGCAAAATCCGCCAAAATGACAATGTGGTGACACTTGGGGGAGGCCTATGTCCAGCAGTAGACGTCTTTTAGGCTGAAATGATGATGAAGATACAAAACGGCTTCATTAACCTACATAATAATATAAAGAAACATAAGAAGATAAAATGTCCTAGCGCAGTTGTAATGGTCAGACGTATACAAAGGTTATCGGACTTGCACTCAAATGACAATTTCACGGGTGATTTAGT
This sequence comes from Cerastis rubricosa, assembly GCA_949152445.1. Taxonomy (NCBI): domain Eukaryota; kingdom Metazoa; phylum Arthropoda; class Insecta; order Lepidoptera; family Noctuidae; genus Cerastis; species Cerastis rubricosa. Next base: position 4,423,041 of record OX424542.1, on the reverse strand, counting down.
TGAGTGATAGTGTCACGTTTCTGAGTAATGGTTTAATAATAACATAATAATGTATTTTTTTAAAACATTGCCCCACACTAGGATTTTCTCCTATATTGTGGGTGCGATTACAAACATTTAAAGTCACATACACAAACAGCCAGACCCGGAACAACTATCTGTAGGCAATACAAATATTTGCTCCGTGCGGGGATCGAACCTGCGACACGCAGCGCAGCAGTTAATCGCTCAGCCACTGCGCCAACCGTGCCGTCAAATTGTTTTGAATGGGAAAACTTCTTCCGCATAGTGGCACTTGATTTCTAATGTTATTTACAAAACTTTTTATCTAAAAATCTAAACTAATATTATAAAGAGGAAAGATTTGATTGTTTGTTTTTTTGCATTGAATAGGCTCCGAAACTACTGAACCGATTTGAAAAATTATTTCACTGTTGGGAAGCTACACTATCCGCGGGTGACATAGGCTATATTATATTTAAAAAAAAAATAGGGATCCTTACTAAAACTGCAATTATGTAACCCAAGGTGTATAAAAATTACCTAAAATATTCTTTACATCGCGTGCGCTGCGAAAACTATTGATGATAGAATAAAATAATGTATTAGACCTTTGCAGAACATATCATTATTTACAAAAAGTGTCGCGACAGCATATGTCTAACTATTATATTTATGCCACAATAAGTGTTCTTTGATTTAAAAAAATATATTTTAATGCCGCCGTTAGAAAAGGCTCTGTATTTGTATATTGGTATTAATCCTTATCAAAATAAATTACTTCATATTCAAGACTGTTTCAATACCTCTATATAACTTTTTGAATTATCCAATTCGGACATTCCATTCGAAACATATCAGGAGTTTAAAAATGTAAGTATTGGAAAAAAGTTGCGTGGTCGCCGCTCACCCTGCTCAGCTGGCTAGGCATCACCTTATACGATGTAGGCGTCACTGGGGTACGGGCCGTACGGGAGGGGAATATTCAAACTTTGTTTATATTTTTTTTTTTAGTTCATCATCATTCATCATTTCAGCCAAAAGACATCCACTGCAGGACATAGACCTCCCCCAAGTGTCGCCATTGACAAAAGGGGGGTTTTGACTAATCGCCACGCTCGGCAGGCGGGTTGGCGATCGCAGTACAGTTGCTACAAAAGCCCACAGAACGCTGCTGCCCATTCTCTGGCAAGTCTCTTAGTCGCCTCTTACGACACCCAACGGGAAGATATGGAATGGTGCTATTCTTTACGTCCGACACCATACAGAACCAAAAAAATTATCTGTATGGTGTCCATACAGAATTTCACCCCACAGAGAATTTTTTTAGTTACCTGACGCAAATAGAAGGGTTTATTTATGTTTGTGTATTGTTAAATACCCGTGCAAAGCCGGGGCGGGCTGCTATATATTATAACCTCGTTACTGGCTATACTTTTGTTCAAGACTGTCAACACTGGTCCAGGTCACAAGGAAAAAAAAGTCACGTTAAAATACCGACCGATTCTTCAAATTGAAAACGTTACAGGAAATCTTAAAGTAAAAAACTTTCACGTTCGTCAAAAAATGATATTGAAAATGCTATAATTAAATACGACCCAATTAGGTCCACCATGCCCAACAGAACCTTTCATACATGATAGCTTCATTGACACCTACGTAAATTTACGCAGATTGTTTCCTTAGTAATCTGAGTGCCCATTACAATGGTTTACTCGCCCCCCAGGTGGGTATTGATAACCTGTGTAAAAGGAATCGGTTACCGCCACAGAGTATTGAAAGGATAGAGTCACCACTTGCGTATAACCTGTATTATGGTAAGCATAATTGGATATTGGATCCTTAGGCTTAACGGTCATTGATAAATGTAAATAAGTAAAAAATAAAGTAGGTATTATCATCTGCCTCTAAAGAGACAAGTGGCAATCGATTTCAAAGCATTTTGCATTTTAAAACAACTTTCAACATTGCCACAGGCTTACCTTAGACTTAATATCACTCCAAAAGGTACACTTTTGACCTTTCTTTCGTCGTGATCGCTGACAGTGTCATTCTGAGTTCTGAGAAAATTCCTGTTATACCTTCGGGCTTTTAAGAGCGTTTATACCCTACGGCATTTCATACAAACTTTCAAGTCGTTATTTTCCGAAATGACTGAACAGATTTTAATGAAACTTCGTACGCATAAGCAGTATACATAGGTCTAAAAAGTTACTAAAAAATATTTTCGAAATGTCTTTTAAAAATGAAGATAATTGGAAATTTCTGTTTTTATAGATAGTTAAAAATTGGTCTAATTTAGCTGTAACATTATTTTTCGGAAATGTTTTTTAGTAACTTTTTAGACCTATGTATATTGCTTATGCGTAGGAAGTTTCATTAAAATCTGTTCAGTCATTTCGGAAAATAACGACTTGAAAGTTTGTATGAAATGCCGTAGGGTATAAACGCTCTTAAGGTATAATAGGAATTTTCCATCAAACGGACCCGAACAAAGCGATATGCTTCCACATTTATTGTGTGAACCACCAGTCTGTGGAATTAACGCCGGCTTCTCTGTTTTCCGATCATTATAATCTGGAACTCTTTATAGTTCGAGTTTATCTTTTTTTCTAGAAAAGCGTGCTCCGCCCTAAGCCGCATCATCGCTTCAATCAGGCAAGTTGTAGCTAAATCCGTGCGTGTAAGAAATCTATTTCATTAGATAATATTATCTCGTCATAAACTTGGTTTGTGATTAGCCATTGTGATTCACCAAAAGTTATCACTCCATTCATGCGACATCAAGGTTCATCGTGTCCACAAATCTTTCTCGAATCTTTGTTATCTGCACTTGTTTTATCACAAATAACATTACTCACCTTTCTAAATCTGTGTAGTCACGTAATTTTTTTATGTTTATGTTCGTACAAAACGTATGTGGAAAGAGAAAATGTCGCACGCTGTTGGATTTGCAACCTTAGGTTTGGGGCTATAAGTTTAAAATCAACCAACACGCTCAATATCCCTTATGCCATTTTCTATTGCCACCGTCGAAATCTTAGTTTCATTGCTACATATACACCTGGATTTTCTATTGTCTGTTTTTTGCCGAGGTAGACTATTTATAGTATAGGATCCCGCCATATAACGACCTTCACCGAGCTGGTTATTGGATGAAACTTATTTTATATTAAATTTAATATGTCAATAAATATATTGCATATGGGTTGCCTAAAAAATTTCAGTCAGGACTTTTTTTTTTTTTTGAAACTTTTCACCGGTTTGGTTAATAGACAAATTCCATACCAATCGAAAGTATATAGCCCATAGAATATGCAAACGTTAAGTTGCCTTTTCTTTTCCCGTCACAACTCTCGGGTAGGCAGGTATAAACAGGTAAATCGATACTAGTAACTTGCACCGGTCTGGTTAATGAATTAAAAAAGGCAACCTAACGTTTGCATATGTTATGGGCTTTACACTTTCGATTGGTATGGAATTTGTTTATTAACCAAACCAGTGAAACGTTCCAAAATTTTTTGTTAAAAAAAAATTATTAATCATATCCTGGACTGAAATTTTTTAGACAACCCATATGCAATATATGTATTGACATATTAAATTTAATATAAAATAAGTTTCATCCAATAACCAGCTCGGTGAAGGTCCTTGTATGGCGGGATCTTAGGCCATTAATCCAATATTTTTCGTGTTACGTTTCCTATGGTCTCCATATTTTTACAATGATTTGTAACGTGAGCTGTTATAGTGGGCAAATAAAGCGGAGTACCTTTTCATGGTGAACGTAAGTTTCGCAACATTGTTTCCGCAACATGTTTTTGTTTTTTAAAACACGCTGCACACACAATGTCTGCAATACTGCCAGCTTTAGTCTGCGTAAAAGTTCAATTAATTACCTCTTTGCTGTTGTAATATTATTTGTATTTCATACGAATGTCCATAATTATGTTCAATAAGTCGCTAACAATTGTTTTCAGAACACAAGAAAAACAATAGTGGGTTCATGAAAACTTGCTATTCAAAATAAAAGATCTTCACAGAATCACTGTAAAAGGTCGCAACAAAATAGCCAGTCTTTTACACAAACACAAAACTGTACAAAATAATAGGTTCCGATGGAAACCAAAAAAAGAACTTAAATAAATACAAAGAAAGAAAGACTGTAAATACGACAACATTTACTGAAAACAAATAATATACCACTCGACAACAGTCTTTACGGGGATTATTTTACTTTTGTGAAAGCTCCCATTGACAACGGACATTAAAAAGCTGCGTAAAGCTTTATTTCAGCTGTACTGTACAATGACCTCGTTAATCATTATATTATCTGAAATTATTTTTATGGGAGTAGAATCGGTTTCTTCTAGGCAAGCGTGCTTATATTATCTGAAATTATTTTTATGGGAGTAGAATCGGTTTCTTCTAGGCAAGCGTGCTTCGTACCATCGTTTTACACCAGGCGAGTGGCAGCCAAACTTTATAGAGTAAAAACCAAAAAAATACATTCATCATGTGTCGTTGATATTTAACGCTTGTTCAGATTCGCTAGTTTATTTTACCTTACCTTATATTCTGAGCACTTATGAGCTCATGCTGTGTTAAAATATGTGATAAGGTTACTTCCCATGGCGCGCCGGACGAAAATAAACTTTCTATGTAACCTTTACAATATTCTTTCTTACTAGTTTATTATTTTGGGTTTTGGTTTATATTTGGGCTTATAGTGCTAGGTGGTTATTTTTGCATGTGGTCGTCCTCAGAACTAAAGCTGCCATCTTATTTTTAAAGCAAAATTTCCACAGACAATGTTCACCCTCCTGACAATGTACTTAATTCTCATCCCTGATTCAGTTCAAAACCAGCATCGGGCATTAGCTACTCCGCAGTTTGTTCAACTGGGCCTATTTGGCGCAGCCGTGAGACACACAATGTTTGTTTTCTGTTTGGATTTAAGTTTATTTTTTTAAATTTTATTTGTTTCGCTTGTGGCATGTGCCACATTAAGATGATTTTTTTCTAGCATTCTCAAACAAACGCCAAAAGAACCATGCCGCACTACATCTTACGTAACAGCGAAAATAAGCAAGATCAAAGAGTGATTTTAATATCGCAGGAAGACATGTTTTATTTATAAGTCTCATGTGAGCGATGCCGCAGGGTGATAAACTAACACAAGAATATGCCTTAGAGTTTTTATGGTGGAGTATATCCGGTATAACATGTCAGTTATACGGACAAGGGTCACCAGGAAACCCTGAGGTTATAATCTGAATTTTACCTGTAAGGGACCTTGCGTACTGCGCGGCCACGACTACGTCTTTTTTTTTTCGATTGGCATTTCAAAGGTCCGCTTAACCAGCCTATCCTATAACCACACTCAAGGCACCCACAGAGGGTGCCTTGAGTGTGAGGCCTCCAGCCAGGGCAAAAAACTTACAAACTAAGCGACTACACGCTAAGGGCACCCCCCTGTGGGGTAGGAGCCTCGGCTTTTGGCGTCGCTGGGGGACAGCAAAGGCACAGGCTGGATCTTAATGATACCATTATTTAGCTATATTTTTAGTAGTAGTATTTAGTGTTTTTGGTAGTTTTTGGAGTCTCAGAATGTGGCTCGTTAGCTGTTGTGTTATAAAACTTCTAATATAGGTTCTTGATTTTGAGAGCTTTTTCAAAATAGAATTCACAATTCAAGAGGTAAATGTATGTACTTCGAGGAATAGTTAGTAGGTAGGTAGACCCCGGCGTACCCTATTAGCGTTGTCCTCTATAATGTTAATAGGGTATATTTAAGGCATAGTTATAAGCTCTCGGTAAAGTAATACTTTATGAAAGAGCTCGTATTACTATCAAGAAGTCCTCATACAAATTCTTGTTCTTAGTGTGTCGATAGCGATTTTAATTCTATCGGCCCAGAACGGAGCCACGAGTTTGGCGCCTTCAGTAATGTCTATCAGTTCCTGTTATGAAGAAATATAAGGACACGATATCGAGTACCACATCGTTTGTGGAACAGCACTAAATTTACACTCCAGGGTAGAGGCAATGAATCTCCATCTGAGCAGGTTTTCCTAGGTGGCAAACCTGGGTCTGGAGTCTATTTAAAGAGGTTCATAAAAGTGCGAAGACAGCATTGCTTTGTCTTAGTTTGTGATGATCATCCTCGAGAGCAGCGGTGGCCCAGTGGTGGCAGCCCCGACTTACGAGCAGTAAACCGTGGGTTCGAACCCAGGCGGGCGCATTATTTTGTGTAATTTATTTCATAACTGCTGCCCTCAAAAACGGTGAAGGAAAACATCGTGAGGAAACCAGCATGTCCTAAAACTAAATATTCGAAGACATGTGACATCTACCAACCCGCACTGGGCCCGTGCGGTTGATTACAGCCCACTCCCTCTCATAGAGAGGAGGCCTGTGTCCCAGCAGTGGGAACATTATAGGCTGATGATGTTGATGATGATGATCCTCTTCGACTATATCTACCAGTCTATATGGCTAGACATGGGCCTCTCCAATTGCAAGCCACCCCTTTGGGCCTGGCTGGTCTGGCTACAAATCAGTCCTAAGTTTACTGCCCGCAGGCCCCTCTTTATAGTGGGCAACAATCACGCTATCATAAATCGTTCCTCACACAGTCCATCGTATTTTTTCTTCTGCTTTTGTACGTTAAGAATGGGTGCTCGTTAAAACCCGACATATTATGAGATTTCTGTCTTGAACCCTGGCGCCATTTTATGACCTTAACACCAGGTGGCCCGTATCAATCACTTACGTCAAGAATCCAAACAAAAACTATAGTATACAATCAATCAACAAATACTCAAATGCATTACGGGAGATTTATATCCTATGTAAACTCGTTAGATTTATAACCACCGTTTAAGTTTGTCGTATAATTTGTAAGTGTTTTCGTACCTCTTAAACATTTTAATAGTAAACACATCGGAGTTTGTCAGCAATTAAAAGAAAGGAAAGAGTTTTATTTTATTTTTGGAACTGGTTTTGATAGCACGGAAATTCCAACATTAAACTTTTAAGCACCAGTAATGCGCTTTCGGAGTAAAACTAATTTTCGAGCGTTTTGGGGTTACTATGACGTCTTAAATCAGTACTGTTTTATTCTTATTCCAGCGTGGGAGAGAGATGGAGCTAAAGAGGACGTCTAGTGCCATCTCTTTGCCACTCTTGAATAAGATTAAAACAATACTGCTTTAAGATGTCATGGTGGGTCACTTGGTATGACGAAACAGATTACATTTGGTCACACCGGTTTTATTAATTACTAGCTGCGCCCCGCGGTTTCACCATCGTAAACGGGGATAAAAAGTAGCCTATGTGTATGTGTACAGAATATAAGCTATCTACATACCAAATTTCATGCGAATCCATTCAGTCTTTGAGGCGTGAAGGAGTGACAAACATACAAACACACACACACACTCACTCACAAACTTTCGCCTTTATAATATTAGTGTGACAGTGTGATTACATACGCTATATTTCAAATTATATGCATGAACGTGACTGGCTCGTTGGTCTAGTGGCTCAAGCGCGACTCCTGAGCTTTCCTGGCCTGATCCTGGCTTCGACTCCCACGTCGGGCAAAGTGATATCGGGTTTTTTCCATCAAGAATTTCTCAGTAGCATCCAAGGAGACTGGATTGTGCCCAGTTGATGATAATACACTCGCTCCCAACAACATGGGACTTAAAATATATAAATGGCGAGGTACCTTCTGCCTAACCCTTTTGGGATTACAGGCGTGAAGTTATTCCAGGGTTGCGGGACTGTTCGAAAGAGATACCGTGGCCTTGGAATACAAAGGGCTAAGAAGGAACATGGATGGGTTTTGCTCAGTACAAGCCTAACACTCTCTGGCGCTCCGCCTAGTGCGGGAGGGGGGGGGGGTCATTTGATGATATCCCATACGTAAAAAATAATAACAGGCGTGATGTTATTATGATGTTTTGATAACGTTTGCGGTTCATCATCATCATCATCCTTTCAGCCCAAAAGACGTCCACTGCTGGACATAGGCCTCCCATAAGTGTCGCCACATTGACATTTTGGGGGGCTTTACTTTACGTTTGCGGTTAGCTTCACTAAATTTAATCTGACCTTTGGCTAACATGACATTCTACATCGCTTTATTAATCTCATTAAACGGCGAGGTATCTTCTCTAATTTAATTTTAATAGCTAACCCTTACAGACTTATTAATAAAAGCGACCTTTGAACGATATCGTCCTATTTTGTTTAATAACCGATTTACCAAAGACCACGTAACGAAGTATCAAGTTCGCCTATCTTTTCCTCTTTAGTAGGAATTTATACACCATGCTTGTATTGTTCGAAAGGTTATGCATATATATAACTAGGAGTCCTATATAGTGGTGGTACTTTAATACAAACTTAACTTCATTTTTAAGGTTAAGCAGGGACTTAAAAACACCTTCAAAAAGGTACAGAATTATAAGTGTAACATGTAATATCGGTAACAGAATCAAATATGTAACAGATATGTATCTGTAATAGATATAAAAGTGTTAACAGTGTTAATAAGTGTAACAGGTAAACGCAGCGTACTAAAGCTATAATTGATTATTTCAGTTACACATAATTAACACTTATTAACACACATAAAAGGTAACAGTTTAATTCGGTAACAGTATTGTATCTGTTGCATTTAAAAGTGTTTTTCTGTTAAAACTGTTTTAAAAACAGTGTTAAAAACACCTTATTACGGTTACAGTTTGAGTCCCTGAGGCTAAGCCGTGCTTACCGAGGTTGGTCCATAGATGGGTGACCATAATTACATACCGAGTTTCCTCTGTGCCTCAGAAAGCACGTTAAGCCGTTGGTCCCCGCTAGCGGCTGTCATTTGTAGATCTTTGACAGTCGTTACGAGTAATCTGAAGCCAAAAGTCTGACATCCAGTCTTACCAAGGGGTATCGTATTACCCAGTAACTGGGTTGTGGAGGTCAAATTGGCAGTCGCTTCATGTAAAATACTGAAGAATGCATGCAGATGATCACTTTAATTTGGAGAGAGGCCAGTTCCCGCTTCGTTGGAAGACAGGGAAGCTGGTCCTCATCCGGAAGCCGGGGCGCCCTGCGGACTCTCCGTCCGCATACCGGCCCATTGTGTTGTTCGACGAGGTGGGCAAGCTCTTTGAAAGAGTCATTGCCAACCGCCCCGCCGGGCACCTTGTGGGGATGGGGCCGGATCTTGCGGAGAACCAGTTTGGTTTCCGCAGAGGGCGCTCGACGGTGGACGCCATCATGCGCGTGAGGGCTCTCACGACGGGGGATGCGGTGTCCAGGGGTGGGGTTGTCTTGGCGGTGTCTCTTGACATCGCCAACGCCTTCAACACCATGCCCTGGAGCTGCATTAGGGAGGCACTCCGGTGTCACCGGGTGCCGACCTACCTTCGTCGTGTGGTCGGGGACTACCTGACGGATAGGGCCGTTATCTACCCCAGTCGCACCGGAGAATGAAACCGGCGAGAGGTGTCGTGCGGTGTTCCACAGGGATCGGTTCTGGGGCCGCCCTTGTGGAACATCGGCTACGACTAGGTGCTGCGCGCCGACCTCCCTAGCGGTGTCAGTGTAGTTTGCTACGCTGACGACACGCTGGTGCTGGCACAAGGGAGGTCGCACGAGGCGGCGGCCGAACTTATGACACGCGGGGTTGCGATAGTCGTGGAGAGAATCCGGCAACTGGGTCTCGAGGTGGCTTTGCACAAGTCCGAGGCCATGTGCTTTGATGGGCCTCGGAATGCGCTACCGTCGGGATCCATACTGGCGGTAGGAGGGGTTCCCATCGGCGTCGAGTCGACGCTGAAGTGCCTAGGGCTTGTCCTCGACAGCCGGTGGAACTTCGTGGAGCATTTCCGACGTTTGGCCCCCAAACTGGAACGGGCAGGGGCTGCGTTCAAGCGGCTCTTGCCTAACCTGGGGGGTCCAAACGCCTCCTGCCGCAGGCTCTACGCGGGGGTCGTGCGGTCCATGGCCCTTTACGGGGCCCCGGTGTGGGCGCGTTCTCTGAGGCGGCGAGCCGCCCATTACCTGAACGCGCCCCAGAAGGTGGTAGCCGTAAGGCTGATCCGGGGGTACCGCACGATCTCCGGCGAGGCGGCGAGCCTCTTGGCCGGATTGCCGCCATGGGATCTGGAGGCGATAGTCCTCGCGTGCCTGCACGAATGGCGCGCGGAGGCACTACGCCGGGGGGAAACTCCGCTGCCGTGGCAAATTCTCGCTCAGCGGACAGACCTCCGGCGCGATCTCATGGCGACATGGAGGGAGCGACTGTCGCAACCCCGTGCAGGGCACGTCACAATAGTGGCGATAAGTCCCCTCTTTGAGGAGTGGCTGAAGAGGCGCCACGGCGCCCTCACCTTCCACCTGACGCAGGTCCTCACCGGACACGGTTGTTTCGGAAGGTTCCTGCACCGAATCGGGCGGGAGGAAACGCCCGGGTGTTACCACTGCGAGGATCGGCCGGAGGACACGGTGGAGCACACTGTGGAGCTGTGCCCTGCTTGGGCTGAGCACCGCCGTGTCCTCGTAGCGGCGATTGGCGGCGGCGACCTCTCGCGTCCGGCCCTGGTTCAATCCATGGTCCGGAGCGAGAGGGAATGGGAAGCCGTCGCCTCCTTCTGCGAAGCAGTCATGCTAGCGAAGGAGGTGGCGGAACGTGAGAGGGAGAGAACCTCACGTCCTAGCCGCCGCAGGAGACGCCCCGGGCGTCGGGGAGCAACCAGTGGCCCCCGGCCACCGTAGGCGCGGGCCTGTGGACGGTGAGTAATGGGCTAGTTCACCGTCCGTCCGTCTTATGACGACAGACCGTGCCGACGGCGCGTTCGTGTTCCACGTGCGCCTCAAGGAGATGTCAGCAAATCGGAAGGGGTCCGAGAGGGCCGATGCCTGCCAGGGCTGCGGGTTGTTCGAAACAGATACCGTGCCCCTGGAACACAAAGGGCTAAGAAGGAACATGGATGGGTTTTAGTCAGTACAAGTCTGACACTCCCTTCCGCTCCGCCCGGAGCGGAAGAAGTCATTTGATGATTTCCCATCCTAAAAAAAAAAAAAAAAGGCCTCCCTAACCACGCGGGCCTGGGGACGGTGAGTAATGGGCTAGCTTACCATCCGTCCGTCTTATGTCAACAGGCCGAGTCGACGGCACGTCCGTGTTCCACGCGCGCCTCAAGGAGTTGTCCGCAAATTGGAAGCGGTCCGAGAGGGCCGATGCCTGCCAGGGCTGCGGGACTGTTCGAAAGAGATACCGTGGCCCTGGAACACAAAGGGCTAAGAAGGAACATGGATGTGTTTTAGTCAGTAAAAGTCTGACACTCCCTTCCGCTCCGCCCAGAACAGGAGGAGTCATCTGATGATTTCCCATCACTAAAAAAAAGGCCTCCCTAACCAAAAACTTCACTTTCAGACTTTGGGAAAACCAGAAATATAACCCAATGCATTCAAGCTTTTTTACCATAAAACCAACAAGATTTCGGTCCTCAATTACAAATTAATATCCTACCCTCATAACAGTTTTGATTAAATCGAGCCGGGTATCAAATTGGAATTTCGGAATGAGAAAAAAATACCGCTCAGCGTTTTTTCGCTGGTAACCATTAACCAATAAGGGTCAAGGGATAATTGCAAGTGGGCCTATTAACGATAATGTTCCGAGTTTCCGAGTTATTTTTGCCGGTAGAATTTCGAACTTACCGTAGTTTTGACTAACATACTTAGGTTTTATTCTTACAAACCTTTTGTAAGCCTAATTCGTTACCAATCTATTACTTACTGTACTCAATATAATTAAAACAATTGCCGTATTGCTGCCGTTACTGCCTGCATGACATAACATCAAGCATGTAATCCGTAAAAGTTTAGGCAGAGGTACTGTACCTAATAGCACACCCTCATTTCGCCAGTTAAGATTAAACCCCATGTAATGGAGGGCGCGTATTGCCGACAAACGGTCACAAATCCAGACTCCGTGGCCGCTACTGAGAAATTCATTATGGAAAAACCCAATAACAATTTACCCGATCCGGGCATCGAACCCAAAACGTCATGCTCAGTAGTCGCTATTACAACCACTAGACCAAAGAGGCAGGGCAAAGTGGCATAACTGCCTATTTTGCGACATAATGTGAATCTTAACAACAATTGTATTAAATCTATACGGATTAAATACACAGATACTTGTGTCTTGCTCAGCTGTTTCATTCAGAAACGGAAAATCTTTAAATTATAGCTATCTAAATATCTGAATTAAAATCCATTCCTAACAGCTCCTTCAAACAGGCGCGGCACGCCGCGACAAAACCTACGTATAACTATTTCTATGAAAACGCGCGCGACTGTTCACTCAGGCGCAACGCGACGCGTTTCTGGGCTTTTTCGAGAGCGCGACAAAAGATTCGTAGAAAATTTTGTATAGCGCCGCGCGGCATCACGCCGCCTGCGCCGCATCAACTCATTGATCGATTACTCGATCCTAACGTATCAAAAAGCAAACGAAAATTTCGAAATTTGATTTGTGTCTAATTACGTAACTTGAAAATCGACTTTTTTATTTGTATTATATTTGATTCATTTTGATTTTGAAAGGAAGACATAAAAATGATTATTCAAAAAGATTTAAGTCCCTAAAACAACCCAATTTTAAGATATCCTAATCTATCACTTTTCGGTTGTTTTTTAATACGATAGGATCGAATAATCTATCAATCTATCGCGTCGCGCCTGTGTGCGGCGAGGCTTCGCGAAGCGGCAACACCGCTGTGCTGCGTCGCGCCTCACAGAAGGAGCCTTAAAAGTGCTTTCTTTTATTATCTTTCAAACCAACATTAAATCAAAGTCTCACCACTTTCAATTGAAGTAACATATTCTCTTAATATTTTTTATTTCTTTCATAAGATTACGCAAACTTTCCACGTTTAGAATAGATGGGATTGAAATTATTTATACAGCACTAACTAGATTTGTTACAAAACCATTACTGAACCCGCACCATCCCATTTCGCTTCAAAATGTTTTCCGAACAGTTTTCCTCTTCTTATCTCTAGTAAAAGCGACTTAAGTACCTATTAGTTATCGAATTAAGATCCTTTTGAATTGATTGAAATTGAAACTAATTCAAGCCAACGATCGTTTGGTTCTTTTTTATTTACAGAAAATTAGGGATTGCCAGATTAAGTAGGTATAACTAACATCCTACTAAAATTATAAATGCGAACGTTTGTGAGGATGTACGGATGTCTGCTGTTCTGTATGGTGTCAGACGTTAAGAATAGCACCATCCCATATTTTCCCGTGGGTGTCGTAAGAGGCGACTAAGGGACTTGCCAGAGAATGGGCAGCAGCGTTCTCTGTGCTTTTTGTAACAACCGTACTGCGATCGCCAACCCGCCTGCCAAGCGTGGCAATTATGGCAAAACCCCCCAAAATGTCAATGTGACTTGGGGGAGGCCTATGTCCAGCAGTGGACGTCTTTTGGGCTGAAATGATGAATGATGAGGGATGTCTGCTGGATGTATGGATGTGTGTTACTCTTTGAAATTTGGCTCACTGATAGTTTGTAACATGTATTAACATCATCATCGTTTCCCAAACTATCTTGGTGTCGGCTTCCAGTCTAACCGGATGCAGCTGAATACCAGTATTTTACATGAAGCGACTGCCTATCTAACCTCCACAACCCAGTTACATGTATTAACATAAAGGTTACTTTTATCCCGGTACTTTTTTTGCCGGTATTACGATTCCGTGGGACAGTAATCGATCTATGGGGGTGAAGCCGCGGGCATAAACTTAGTATAGAAATATTTCTACTAAAAAGTAGTAACCTCTGAGTCTAAGGATAAGCCTTAGACTCAGAGGTTACGGGTACAGAGTTAGTATATTAAAAGTCAGGGTGGCGACACTTGGGGGAGGCCGGTGTCCAGCAGTGGACGTTTTTTGGGCTGTAATGATGATGACATCTTTATCTAAGTAGGACGGTTACAACACATCGACGAATCACCCGAAGGTTTTTCGAGAGTTTCTTTCAGAAGGCGGAAGGGATTGTGGCGTCTGTGAGGATGTATATCATTTACTGCTGGAATGTGTCCGATTTGAGTCTGAGAGAACATGTCTAGCAAATGCCTTTGAATTGAACAGTTCAATATGATTCTTAGTCAATCTAATTCTAAGGTAGCAAAGTGTCTGTTTGAATTAATAGCATCAAAGTATTTTTTTATATTTTTAGTATAAGCTATTGGCAGTCAGATGTGGTTAGGATATAATGGGACTGGTATGCACAATGAGTAAAAGTACTTAAAAAAAAAGAAAAAAAAAGGCGAATGAGCTCGTGGTTTAATAATACCAGCCGCTTGGATCAATCTTCAGGTTAAGCCGAGCTTGCCTAAGTTGGTCTGTGAATGGGTGACCACCCATTTAATACCGAGTTTTCTCCGTGCCTCGGTCATTTGCTGTCATATTTAGATCTTCGACACAGTCGTTACTGGTAGTCAGTGAGCCGAAAGACTGACAACCAGTCTTACCAACTGGGTTGTGGAGGTCAGATAGGGAGTCGCTTTATTTAAAATACTGGTATTCAGTTGCATCCGATTTGACTGGAAGGAAGCCGACCCCAACATGGTTGGGAAAAGGATAGCCAAATGATGATTTCAGTAAGACCTGTTCAACTACATTAATTGCGATATTTAGTTGTTCTGCCTTTTTTAAGTTATTAAGCAATTGATTAAACATATGTAGGTGCAGTTCCTCGAAATTCCGATCCTACCTACATTTATGAAAAAAAATTAAATTCTGATTTTCCGTAATTGAAAAGTCAAATATGCCACAAAAATAACGGTAAGCTTTTGTTCGCTTCGTAGAAGCGGAATTAAAACCAAATATATTTCGAATAACAATACAATTCTTTTCATGGATTTTCACAAAGTCGAGACTGCTGATTCTATATATACTTAAACTGAATTTCTGTTGCTGTTGTTTCTCAGTTAATTGGTTGTATCTTTATTATCTTTTCCTCGGAAAGCATGTACGAGTAAACCCGTAAAATATCAAATGTTAAATTTTCTGCTGACATCGACGCGCAGCGAATGAATAAAATAAACAATTTTAAGTCAACATTCAGTAGTCGATCACCGTTGTGCTATCCACAAAAGAGTCGCCGCGAGTAGATCAGTTATCAGTTTTGGGGGTTCTTTCAATACACAAATTCAATCATTCTATCAGTCTATTAAAATAAATTATTGAAATGTACCCTTACCCGTACATATATCTTATATTAATTTTCCACGTATGTTAATTCAATTACTGCTTACTAGGTAAGTATCAAGCTCATTAGATGGGTTTTATACATAACACTTCACTTTATCTATCTCTTTCTCTCTCTCACTCTCTCTCTCTCTCTCTCTCACTCTCTCTCTCTCTCTCTCTGTAATGGCCAGCGCACACAGACTGGCAGTGCAGACACGGAGATGGTGGTAACAAGATACAGCTTCCAAAGTTTACAGACTGAACCCAAGGCTTCAAAGGGGATTCTCCTTCGCGACAATTGACCATTGGAATCTGTATCTTGTTTCCACTAGCTAAGTGCAAATTTACGTTGAGTAAAGATGAAATGCTCTGCCTTGCGTCTAGGGTGTGCGCTGGCCTTAATTCTCTGTATTTCCAGGGAGTCGCAATCAGTGCAATCACGTTTGTTTGATCTTTACACTTAGCTTTTAAATATACAGTAGGTAATAAAAGAAAGAGCAAATATAGAGAGGCGACACAGATAAACGTGCGGGTGCTTGGGTGCTTTGATTGCGCAATTGGCACCATCTAGTGATGCTTCCAGACATTATTTAAGAACAATTGGAACTGGAAATTCTTCTGCTTCTTCGCGTCGCTTGTGACTTGTGAATTTACACGTTTGCCCAAAACTTTTCCACTCGCACGTCTGAATTGGAACTGTCATGGATATTAAATTGCTTATATAACTGGAAGTAGCTTTATGCTCTTTAGTTGCTAGACGCTATGAGGGTCTACATAAGTGTATCGACCCTCAGAGCGTCTGTTAGTTTTAACAACGATTTTCAACAGGATTTTCATAAGCTTTTCGTTGACGTATGTCAACCAGGGGGTGTAAATGGCCAGTTTAGCAGAATCATAACAAGAAGACAGTAAAAATAATCAAAGCTGTATTGCCACATGTACAAAATGTCGTCACTTTTAATACCCAACTGCCGGCTGAGCATCGTGGGTAGGGTTCTAAGCTTAATGTCCTCTGTATGTCGGCAAGCGACCTTTCCGTTCACAAACAGAACTAGCTGTGCTAACATAGAACTTTGTATGTGCCTACGTAATAATGCAAACAGAATTTTAATGTCCAAGACATACAGTGTGTAATTCTATTCTACTACACAATGTTACTGTCAAGGTTTGCAAAATCTTCCAACGGTTATGGCCAAGAAACTTGTTGGAAACTGTTCAAGAACTTAATAGATTTTGCTACAACCTTTTATGTTTCATGTTTACCAGATTCAAGTGGAAAACTTACGCAAATATCGAGTTTTCTATGCTATTTACCATCTTGAATTGCACTTTACAAACAATGCCTTCAACTAAACGTTAAGTGCTTCATCATCCTTTACTTTGTGGGGGTTGGCTTCCAGTCTAACTGGATGCAGCTGAATTCCAGTATTTTACATGGAGCAACTGCCTATCTATCTGACCTCCACAACCCAGTTAGTACTGGGTAATACCTATCTAGGTACAGTACCCATTGGAAAGACTGGCTGATTCCGAGAATGACAGTGTTAATTATTATTGTGTCACTCACTTATGCTGTACGGTACACTTTTGAGGGTTCCGTACCCAAAGGGTCAAACGAGACCCTATTACTGAGACTTCGCAGTGCGTTCATCCGTCCGGCCGTTTGTCACCAGGCTGTATCTCATGAACCGAGATAGTTAAGCCAGTTGAAATTTTTACTGATTATGTATTTCTGTTGCCGCTATATCAAAAAATACTAAAAATATAATAAAATAAAGATTTAAGAGAGCTCCTATACAAAAAAGTGATATTTTTGCTCGTTTTTATAAATATTTTAAATAATGGTACGGAACCCTTCGTGCGCGAGTCCGACTCGCACTTGGCCGGTTTTTAAAATACCTTAGCACGGTGGAGAAGAAATCTAACAACTTAAATCTTTTGGTTCTACCCATTCTTTTACAAGGACACCATTTCCATGTGCTTCCTATGATAACCCCATATGCTAACTCGCCATAATCGATCTACGTATAATAAATTGACACCAATGACTAACAAATAACCACGTTAATATTGTGTGTTTTGTATCACAGCAAATCACGCGATGGTGTTATTGACATGTTCGAACACATTATTTGCGGAGCCATTACCGACTGTACCCGCGTTGTTAGGCTGATACCACGCTGGTCGCGTAAGCGGGCGCGGAAGCGGTTACTGAACCAGATCAAGTTTTTTTTTTCAAACATTGCCCTACACTAATAATTTCTCCTGTATCGTGGGTGCGTTTACAAACATTTAAACTCACATACACAAACAGCCCCACCCGGAACAACTATCTGTAGGGCATACAAATATTTGTTCCGTGCGGAGATCGAACCCGTGACACGCAGCACAGCGATCGATCAACCAAGGCGCCAACCGTGCCAAAGTTAAAGTAACTGGGTTGTGGAGGTCAGATAGGCAGTCGCTTCATATAAAATACTGATACTCCGCTGCATCCAGTTAAACTGGAAGACAACCACAAAAAAGTTTGGGAAAAGTCTAGGCAGATTATGATTTTCTGTACCTACTTTCTCTGCATGGCGGTCATATAATTTAAAATTAATAACACCAGAGTAATAGCACCAGAATAAGTCTTGGTAAAATTATCCAGTAATAATTCCACGACAGTGCGCAATTTGCGCATTTCATCATCATAAAACGCATTTCGTTTTTTCCGCTGACCTTCATACATGAGTTCACAGCCAATTTAAACTTTGCGACGACGCTTCAAAGAGCGGACATCAATCATATACAAAAAACTATTTAAACCCCGATTCCGTTACGAAAATAACGCATAATTTACTGCGATGCTTATAATTTAGGTACTTACATCAAAAAGATCTGGCCAAGTACAAGTTTACTCAGGTACTTATGGTACATCACAAATCCAAATGTGTTTTGTTCGAATTTCAATTTACCGTAAACTACCTATTGACCGACGTCTTTTTTGCTATATGCATTATTTGACATTTTGTATTATTTGTGGGCTGTAATCCACCACCCAGTGCGCGTTGGTAGATGTCACATGCCTTCGATTTTTTAGTTCTAGGGCATGCCGGTTTCCTCACGATGTTTAGCTTCACAATTTTTGGGGGCAGCGGTGATGAAATAAATTACACAAAGTAATGTACCTGCCTTGGTTCGAACCCACGGCTTACTGCTCGTAAGTCGAAGGGGGGCCACCACTGGGCCACCACTGCTCTCCCACATTTATATTCAACACCAATCTGGCTAAAATTATTATGGTCCTTTATCTATGGCTTCATAGACCATTTGTGTTATGTAAAAAATACTGAAAATCTAAGATTCTTAATATCTGAATTAATATTCAACGCATCATAGGTACTTTTATATCCAACAGTTTATCCGGCAGTCTAATAACAAAACCCTTTGGATAACAGAAATGTTAAACCAAACACCAGTTAAAATTAATGTTCCTAACTTTCTAATGAAAGCACTTGTTACGAACAAACTGAAAACTTTTCAAGCGACATTTTGTTAATCCAGTGTTCTTATTTACACGAACATTGTTAAAATACCGAGTGCCTACTTAGTTCATGAAAGTAGTTTTCCTGAAAGTTTAACCAAAGTTGGATTTAATTAACAATAAGCTAAAGTCCAAATTGCGTATTTTATTTGCGTATCCTGTAGTACTTACTTACCTGGAAGTCGCATAATCAGTCTTTCGGGGTATCGAGTTACCTAGTGACTGGGTTGTGAAGGTTGGATAGGCAGTCGCTCTATGTGAAGTGGTATACAGGTGCATTTGGTTCAGCAATAAGAAGATAGTTGGGAAAATAAGCTATAAGTACAGAGGCAGGCCAAAAAAACAATGGATAAATGATGATGTGGCAAGAAAAGAGGTGTCTGATGAAGTATGGAAGAAGAAGACATGTTGGCCGACCCCAATGAATTGGGATTAACAGCGTTTGTTTACGCCTTACGAAACTTTATACAAACTTTCAAGTCCTTATTTTCCGAAATGACTGAACTGATTTTAATGAAACTTTATAATCACAAGCAGGATATATAGGTTCAAAAAGTAGCTAAAATCATTTTTGAAAAATAGTGTTACAGCTAAATTATACCATAAACTACAATCATACATATCGTATACATTATCGTTCTTATTATACAATTATCTGTAGAAACAGAAATTTCCAATTTCCTTATCTTGTTTCTTGAAAGACATTTCGAATATTTTTTACTACATTATTAAGCCTATCCTGCTTATGCGTATTAAGTTAAGAAAGCTTTTTTTTTCTTTGTTTGAAATGCCGTAAGGTGCAAACGCTTGTAAGGCAAGAGAATTATGATGATGACTTAAAAACGTGAACATATATTTTCCCGCATTAATGATAAACTTCTATTCAATTAACCGCCCATTTATACACAACAAAAACCGGTAAACAGTTTGAAGGTGATGTTAATTCATTAGTTCAAACTACGGCTGAAATTGCGTAACACAAGCCGGCAACAATTTGCCACAGTAATTATAGTAGTTCCACTAACCGATCAATCGAGAGCTTTCGTTGGAACAATTGTGCTTCGAAACGTGTGGGTAGTAACATAGATCCATTATTCACCTACAGAACTTATTAAATTTGGTTAAATTTAAAGATTTAAGTCTTTAGAAGAGCCTTTCCGCATCAACCAATTGTCACGTATGTGTCATTGAACTAAAAAATAAAAGTGTTTATTGGACTCACACAAGACAATAAAAAAAAAAGTAAATATAAAAATAAGAACAAAAAATAACGAAAACATATTTAGACTAATTAATATGTCCTGTCCGAGGGCAAAAGGCTCCAAGCTCGGCATAGTGCCGACACATAAAAATGTCAGAGCGTTGGTATTCTGATGATGGGCTCCCATAGCTTGGCCTAACTAAAGTTTATACTAGCTAATAGTCTTACGTCTTGGTCATTCATGCCGTAAATCATTTCTACCATTCCATGTGGGAAGTGCTCATTCTATTCAGTACAGTGAGTGCACATCAAACGATTTAAATCTGTAGGAAATCATTAAAATTGGTATTTTATCATGTTGTTGTTTACCGGAAATCAATACCCGATACCAATCCATTAGTCTCAAAATAATTTTCTTAAGCTTATGATACCAAGAAATTGTTAAGCTCCGTGTTACATATTGTATTGAAAAACATAAACAGGCGAGTTTTATTCGTGATTTCTTCCTATTATAATCAAAAAGTATATTGTTACTTCAATCTCTTCGAAGGTTTCGTGATCGCTAGCGCGACTGCTGATTTTGACGTCCTGAGTTGAATTCGGGCAAAATTTTATTAGGTTTTTCCATCATTTATTTCTGAGTAGCAACTATAGGGCGCGATAGGTTCGCCCCCTATCACAAAACTTAAACGTAACTCTGCTTTATCCTTCGGGGAATGCAGGCGTAATTTTACGTTATAGTAAAATTATAATCATCATCATCAATATTTCAGTCGAAATACCACTGCTGGTCATAGGCCTCCCCCAACGCTTATAAGGGGGCCATAATCGCCACGCTTGGCAGTTGGGTTGGCGATCGCAATACGGTTGTTGCAAAAGCACAGAGAACGCTGCTGCCCATTCTCTGGCAAGTCCCATAATCGCCTCTTACGACACCCACGGGAAGATTTGGGATTCTTTACGTCCGACACCATACAGACATAAAAATTTAATAGCCGCAGAATATTAAAGACATCTAGATTCAGCCACATTCAACTACAGTACTTTTTATTATGTGTTATAACTAGGACTGTAGCTTCATTTTTATTGTTGTTCGACTATTCAAAAGTGCCTGTATCTGGCTTACATGAAATAAATGATTTTGATTTGATTCAGAATGAAAGCAACAACATCCAGCGACTTTTTCAATTAAACACGAAATCAAGAAAACCGAATCCGTTTTTTGCCGTGTCTGGCATAACGCTGTTAATTCCGCGATGGAATAAAAAATAAAGATACTTCTATACTTTGAACTCCTTTCATCCGTAAAAATATCTTATTTCAACATAAAATCAAGCTGTCATTGTCCAAACGTCCAGAATTCTTAAGGTTTTCACTGTGTTACAAGGGTTGAACGAAAATGCTTTTGAAAAATAAGAAATAAAAAATAAACATCGCGACCACCTCTCATAGAATCCGCAACCTAACAAGGCGACAATTTGGCGCGTACAGTAATTTGTTCCACATCACCATCGATCGAAAGCCCTTATTTCCATGATTGCGTTGTTTATGGCTTAGGGTATTGACATGGTCTTCGTAATATAATAATTGCATTTGGTCGGGATTGGTGATTACAGGTAAGTATGAGGAAGACGATACTTATACTATAACGACGAAAAATAGAAAGGCCAGAAGGTGCTTAGACCTCAAATTTTTCAAGTTGCAGTAGGTAGGTTGTATCCTTTTGATTTTATTATTTTCTCTATTATTTTATTTATAATTAAAAACCAAGTATGTACAGTGCTTTTAACTTTACTCGGTGTGTTTTTTGTTTCTGTGCTCACACCACAAATTTGTAGTTTATGTCTATACGTGAGGATTTGTAATTGGCTCTGTTGACTATTGTTACCTTTTTTGTTTTTTTTTTTTAATTAGCTGTAAGTCCATGTTCTTAATAAATAAAAAAGAGGAAATCGTATCATCATCATCATCTACAGCCTGACTTCACTCATTCTTATTTTTCTTTTTTTTGGGGGGGAAATATCACGTTTAACGGTAAAACTCAATGTAACGCACTCATAACATTGTGCTGGTGGATGCATTAAATAGTACACGGGTCTTGGAGGTATTAAAAGTACAGTTATAAAATGAAAAACTAGTATTAGAAAAAAAAACTTGGAAAAAGTTGGAACTTTGACGTCCAATATCTCTAGTAACTAGACGGTTTCCAGGTATGGTCCAGAACACAAAAATGATAACAATGACGAAGAGAACAAGTGCCTTTCGGCTTCGTTCAGGGCATATTCACACCATCAATAACACTTGCAAAGGTTATCCGTGATCATTGCGTTTGCAACAGCGCCGAAATATCGGGAACTCGAAACAAATACTAAACATGGTAAATATCCCGTTACAAGTGTTGTTGATAGTGTTAGTGACCATGTTAGTTTAAAAACCTATATTATTTACACCCTTTAGGATTAGATGATACTAATTGTGATTGTTGCAAACATTTTACTACATTGCAATGGGATAATTGTATTTTCAAATTAAAAATTCGACGATTCTACGTTACGTTTACACCGAGTGCTCGTGATAGGACTTTTGGTGTCAGAGTTTTTATGTCATCTATGGGTCTTTGACTTGGCTAGACCGGCGAGGAGTATCTCTCAGTCATGCTAATTTGATTTCATACGATGATTTCCTTCACCGAAGCAAATGATAAATATCCGATACGCACTCCGAAATATCAGAGGTCTGCGTTCGAACTTGAGAATTGGTAGTCCGATGCGACGGTCACCCCACCAAGCTATCACTGCTGCTCCCATTGCTGGAAATAGAAAACAGAATAATATTGTTTGGTATTTGACGGTCATGAATATTATTTTACTATACGGTGGTATTTTTTGTGTAGTGACGTGTGTAGTGACTCGCACAATGAATTCTTGTGTTTATATTGGGAAAAAACGTTATTGTTGTCTTATAATAACTGCTCCGTCATAAATCTACGGTATCGGATGAAGGTTACTACTGCGGTGCTGTCAAAGTCAGGGTCTATCTCATTAGAATTCACACGTAGCATATATTCTTCAGATTTTCCTTCGATTCCTTTTTAATCTGATGACACTAATTCTTTTTCCAAATGAAAACGCGGATTTCCCTTTTGCAAATGAAAAAAAAGATGGTTTTTTTAATAAATTTACAATATTATCACGTTTTTGAAAACTGAATCATAGTACTTTTTTATTTCTTATTCTATTCTTATTATATTAAAATGTTGATTAGTCCTCTGTCACCAAAGTTCTTATAAAATACAATCTAAACTGACATTTTATTTCTATTGAAACTCAATCTTCTTTAAAATACTAGCTAGTGACGCGGCTTCGTCCGCTGTACCAGGATAAAAAAATAGTAATAATTTTCTAATGGTGAAAGAATCTTTCAAAAAGGTGCTGTAGTTTCGAAGATTACACTTCGCATACATACAAACTGACAAAACGTGCACTATCTTTTTATAATATTCATCATCATCATCATCACCCTATAATGTTCCCACTGCTGGGACACAGGCCACCTCTCTATGAGAGGGAGTGGGCTGTAATCCACCACGCGGGCCCAGTGCGGGTTGGTAGATGTCACATGTCTTCGAATTTTTAGTTCTAGGACATGCCGGTTTCCTCACGATGTTTTCCTTCACCGTTTTTGAGGGCAGCGGTGAAGAAATAATTTACACAAAGTAATGCGTCTGCCTGGGTTCGAACCCACGGCTTACTGCTCGGTAAGTCGCGGCTGCCACCACCTGGGCCACCGCAATCGGCCACCCTTTAGAATATTAGTTAGATAAGACTATCTGTCTTGCCAACTCAGAAGGTAACGTGACCGCGTACCACTTCAACTCTTTCATTACCTACGTCAAGTCTATATTTACTTAAACAAAAACTCTCATTATGACGTATATAACCCGAGCGATGTCACCTTTACCCTCTTTTTTGTTAACCATATACAAACATTACATATGCATGGAGTACGCCGGGTACATATGAACTAACAATCACCGACTTCTTATCGGACGTACCAGACGGAGGTACTTTGTTGTTACGTCAACGCCAACCGTGAATATTTTCTTTTTAAGAACCTTGGAATTGCTACCTAGAATTTTTGGAGTGTATTTTTCGGGAAGGTAAGACTTTGTTCCAAATGCGAAATTAAGTAATGGTATAATGCACTTATTTTAAAAGGACTTTCCTTAAAGGTAACACTCTCCGCAGTACTTTACTAATGGAAAACCAAGAATTGTCGAATTTACTCGTACACACGCTTACATATTAAGCCATATATTTCCAGTATAACATGGCCTTACTTTGTATAGATTTTCTGTACAATGACAGATCCGCATAACTGGTTTTGTATCGACGTGCGTACCTACATGAATATTACACCTCTCCACAACACTAAGTTTATCGTCTTCTGGTCTTCAGCATAAAGTAACATGAGCGGTGTTTTCAGGCTGTTGGTCCATGTTCAAGTTGTTAGGTCATCCTCAACTTACTCACAAGTTTTAATACGTACTTCATTTCAACGTTATCTGGAAGCACTCCAGAAAACTCTCACACATTTTTTTTATTTTTTTTTATTAAACGTGGCCCCACACTGGAAATTTCTTCTGTATCGTGGGCGCGTTTATAAACAATTATACTCACATACACAAACAGCCAGACCCGGAACAACTATGTAGAATTACATAACATAACAAAAAATAACAGACTTACATAAATTGATAACATAACAAAAAAAAAAGAATGATTGACATAAATTCACTCCCCCTTCCAATGTCTTTTTTCTTCGTCGATCATCATACATTGGTCATACACCACCGTTATTTGCAAGTAGATACTACATATGCACGCGAGCTTTCAGAAGAACACCACAAACAAACAAAAAAATCCTACAGAAATCCTTCAAAAGTGCACGAAGTACAAAGTTGTATTTAAATACAACTTTGTACTTAGACCTCGTTTAATATTACCTAGCTACAGTTAAACGAGCGCGGTTACTGTGACGTCACGTAATATGACGTCATTATCAACGTATATAAACTTACATAACGTGTTTTCAGGCCACTGGGAATGTAACAGAACGCAACATCTGGCTGCTATCGTAGGGAAATTCCGGTACTTGACTAAAATCATGGAATAATGCGTATACTTGACATAATGTACCTACAAGTATATATGAGTATATACGTGTTACTAGCCAGTATTTTTTTTTAAAAGGCATTGCTCCTCACTAGGAATTTCTCCTGTATCATGGGTGCGTTTACAAACACTTAAACTCACATACACAAACAGCCAGACCTGGAACAACTATCTGTAGGCCATACAAATATTTTATTTTTTGTTGCTATAACTGGTTCCTAAATATGTATTTTTTTCATTTTGTAAATTGGCACCTTGTTTTTATATATTTCATTCATGTGTAATCTGTATCATTTAATTGTGCTTCTGTGTGTGTGCTATGTCTTTTGTCATCATCTGCCTTGCCTTTTCCCAAACTATCTTGGGGTCGGCTTCCAGTCTAACCGGATGCAGCTGAGTACCAGTATTTTACATGAAGCGACTGCCTATCTGACCTCCACAACCCAGTAGCCGGGACCAACGGCTTAACCTTAAATTAAAATTAAATCTCATGAACCGTGATAGTTAGCCAGTTGAAATTTTCACAGATTATGTATTTCTGTTGATGCTATAACAACAAATACTAAAAACAGAATAAAATTAATACCTAAGGGGGTCTCCCATACAAAAAAAAGTGATTTTTTTGCTCATGAGATACAGCCTGGTGACAGACGGACGGACGGACGGACGGATGGGACAGCGAAATCTGAGTAATAGGATCCCGTTTGACTCTTTGGGTACGGAACCCTAAAAAGTACCTAATGAAATATATTTTTAGACCCACATCTGTTTTATCAGTAGGAACAATCCTAGCTTAGGTCTTCAGGCTTATTATTACTTAACCTTTAGAAACTCATTTTATTTTTCATTCTACTCAAATTACCTCAACAAAATGTGAACGAAAAAAAGCGATTCAAAGATATATTTTTGTCATTAAATTTCATTTTACAAATGAAAAATACGAGAAAACTGTGGTTTTAGTATTCTATCGATCGAATATTCAATCATTTTCCCGTACAGAATTTAAGAAATTGATAGATCTAAAAAAGACCAAGTACTCTTTTCATGGAAAAATACTTCATCTGCCTAGCCTTTTCCCAAACTATGTTGGGGTCGGCTTCCAGTCTAACTGGATGCAGCTGAGTACCAGTATTTTACATGAAGCGACTGCCTAACTGACCTCCCAACCCAGTAACTGGGTAATACGATAACCCTTGATAAGACTGGATGTCAGACTTTTAGATTCTGACTACTCGTAACGACTGTCAAAGATCTACAAATGACAGCCGGGACCAACGGCTTAACGTGCTTTCCGAGGCACGGAAGAAACTCGATATGTAATTATGGTCACCCATCCACAGACCAACCTCGACAAGCACAGCTTAACCTTAAATTAAATTTAAAGATATTTGTTTTTTTTTTTAAAGATCATCCTGGGCGGCTGTTATTATATATGTGCTATGTCTTTTGTGTGCCCTGAATAAATGATTTATCTATCTTTCTATCTATTTATTCGTGTTTGGTCGGATCAAACCCGTGACACGCAGCGCAGCAGTCAATCACTTAGCCACTGCTCCAACCGTGCCGTCGAATTGCACCTATGTAGGTATAGTAAAAACTTCGTTGTAGGTGGAAATAAAAGTATAATAACTAACTATAGCATAATTGCCTCGTTGGTCTAGTGGTCACAATCGCGACTGCTGAGCATGAGCCCCTGGATTTGATTCCCAGGGCAAATTGTTATTGGGTTTTTCCATCACGAATTTCTCAATACCAGCCACGGAGCCTGAATTTGTGCCAGGTTGTTGGCAATAAGCGTGCCCTCTATTACATGGGGCTTAATCATAATCGGCGAAATGAGGGTGTGCTATTAGGTACATGCCTCGGAAAGCACGTTGAGCCGTTGGTCCCGGCTGTCAGTTTTAGATCTTTGACAGTCGTTTCGAGTAGTCAGAAGCCAAAAGTCTGACATTCTCTTCTTCATTCCAGTCTTATCAAGGAGTATCGTATTGCCAGTTACTGGGTTGTGGAGGTCAGATAGGCAGTCGCTTCATGTAAAATACTGGTACTCAGCTGCATCCGGTAAGATTGGAAGCCAACCCCAACATAGTTTGGGAAAAGGCTAGGCAGATGAAGTATTTTTCCATGAAAAGAGTACTGAGTCTTTTTTAGATCTATCAATTTCCGAGAAAATGATTGAATATTCGATCGATAGAATACTAAAACCACAGTTTTCTCGTATTTTTCATTTGTAAAATGAAATTTAATGACAAAAATATATCTTTGAATCGCTTTTTTTCTGTGGCTTTACTCTTCCTACGTTCACATTTTGTTTAGGTAATTTGAAAATAATGAGAAAATAAAATGAGTTTCTAAAGGTTAAGTAATAATAAGCCTGAAGACCTAAGCTAGGATTGTTCCTACTGATAAAACAGATGTGGGTCTAAAAATATATTTCATTACGTATATTTTTAGGGTTCCGTACCCAAAGAGTCAAACGGGACCCTATTACTGAGATTTCGCTGTCCCATCCGTCCGTCCGTCCGTCCGTCTGTCACCAGGCTGTATCTCATGAGCAAAAAAATCACTTTTTTGTATGGGAGACCCCCTTAAATATTAATTTTATTCTGTTTTTAGTATTTGTTGTTATAGCATCAACAGAAATACATAATCTGTGAAAATTTCAACTGGCTAACTATCACGGTTCATGAGATACAGCCTGGTGACAGACGGACGGACGGACGGACGGATGGACGGACGGACGGACGGACGGACAGCGAAGTCTCAGATATAGGGTCCCGTTTGACTCCTTGGGTACGGAACCCTAAAAAGGGCCGAATGATCCAAGCTTTTAGCTATTTTAGCGTCGGTGCCTTTTCCACCTTGTATATTATAATATTCGCAATACAAAATAGTCTTAGAATTATAATCATAAATGCGAATGAAAATTGAGAATGCTGTAGCACCTATCTTACAGTGTAATGTGAAACTTTTATGCTTTTATGGATGTGGATGTAGGAATAAAATTAGATTGGTTTTAGATACGATTACGGATATGTAATTATTTCGGATCATCTGTTAGTTTCGGATAGTTTCGGTTACAGATATTAGATTGAAGTAAAATATAAACACAAATATTAAATAGTATGTAATCATTTATTTTTATCTAGTTTAGGTTATCATTTGGTATTATAATCAGTCATAATATAGGTAAGTAATTATTTAGAGATGTTATAATAATTACGTGAAACAAAAACCTGTTGAAACATGTCGTTTTATTTAGACTCCGCCCTTATACGAAACTATCCGAAACTTGTGAAACGGATACGGTTACGGTTACGGAGCTCCATAATATCCCTGCTCTTGAACTCAATATTGTCCTGAGGACAGAGATGAGGTCGACGATGGAACGAGCTAACCTAAAAGAAACCTATTAACTCGCGACTTAAATAGATTCAGGAGAATATTATGCAGATTATAAAGAAAATAATTCTCGACTTTTGTAGATATAGCTACGCTAATTCAATTGCAAAGAAATTACAGCTTGCCACACCACCGGTTGTAAAAGCAGATAAAAACTGATGCTGGCAGCATTCCAAAATTAGGCTTGTAATAAAATAGAAAAATAAACATTGATGTTCGAACATTACAGATTAGCTATATTATGCCTGTCAATTTTGGATTGACAGTAGAGAAATCCCTAACAAAAATAAAGCTTGTCAGTCGGTTTGTAAGACAAATAATAACAGTGAGCAATAACAAAGTTTTGTTATTCTTCAGTTAGATTACTTCTGATTTAGTGAGTCTAAATTGTCTGCGGTTGCAAACATTATTATCATTGTAATTAATTGTATGCTGTCTATAATTAATTTGTGTGTGACTGCCTTATGAGCAGCGTTGGCCCACTGGTAGCAGCCTTGACTTACGAGCAGTAAGTTGTAGTTTCAAACCCAGGCAGACGCATTACTTTGTGTAATTTATTTCATCACCGCTGCCCTCAAAACGGTGAAGTTAAACATCGTGAGGGCCGGCATGAAAATAAACCGGCATGTCCTAGAACAAAAAATTCGAAGGCATGTGATATCTCTCAACCTGCACTGGGCCCGCGTGGTGGATTAAAGCCCGCTCCCTCTCATTGAGAGGCCTGTGTCCCAGCAGTGGGAACATTATAGGCTGATGATGATGATGATGATGACTGCCTTATAGGTCGAGAGGTTGCAAGCACGACAGCAGAGTATGAGATCCGAAATGTAGATCTTTGATAGTCGTTACAGGTAATCAGTAGCCTGTAATTCTGATAACCAGTCTTACCAAGGGGTCTCGTATTACCCATTACTAACTAGGTTGTGGAGGTCAGATAGGCAGTCGCTCCATGTAAAATACTGGTATTCAGCTGCATCTGGTTAGGTTAGGTTATAAGGATAAAATTTGATATTTCGTAAAATTTGTAACTAGGTCTATAAGTTTGATACATATATTACCATAACATTTTGTTAAGTATTAAGTTTGCATGCTGAAATAAGTCAGCGAAATATGTGAAACCTTTTAATTGATAAGACCATAATGTGCCATATTTCACGCAAATAAAGAATTTTGAATCTTGAATCTAGACTGGAAACTGGATGATGAAGTTGAGTTATTAGTATTAACTTCAAGCTAAGATGAAGGATCATTAAAACTATGCCAAAGATGAAGAAGTCCAGAAATTATAATGTAATTTTAATGCAATGGCTATAAAGCTTAACTACTTAGCATAAAGTTCTGAACAATATTACAGCTAAGAGCTGCATAGTGCTTAGCGGTGCTTAAAATAATTTCATTACATTTACTTGATCATTTTATTGTATTTTAAGAGTTAAAATGGCGTAAATCGTTAGTGAATATTTATATCTTAGATTTTGTGTTCACACAGGGGTGATGTTATGTTCTGTTATCTTAGTAATTAAGATAACAGAACATACCATCACCCCTGTAATCCCAAGGGGGGTCAAAATCAAAATCAAAATCAAAATATTTTTATTTTACATAGGCCTACAGGGGCACTTATAAAACGTCGGCAAAAAGGTGCTCGGTTCGGGTTGGTCGTTTCCTATGGAGAAGAACCGGCAAGAAAAGAACCCGGCAAGAAAAGAAAAGAAACCGGCAAGAAGCCGGGTAGGCAGAAGGGTGAGACAGAAGTTTATTATTTAGGTACCCTGCTGGCAATTTATTTTTTAAATGCGATGGGTTTGCTCTTTACCCGTTGAGCGGTCCGGGCGTACTTATACGCCTAAAAATTTTTTCCCGTCAAACGTCCAGCACTCAAAGTACGCCCAAAAATTTTTCCCGTCAAACGTCCGGGCGTACTTATACGCCTCGAAGAGTTGTACCAAAAAACTTACTAAAACTTTTAAAATCTCTATGAATTTACCATCTATGGTCCCTCTTATGGATACAGTATTAAATTCCGCGTCTATGGCATAAAGAACGACACTATCAGCCGTCAAAATTAAATGTCAAAAAAGTTTTAAAAGTCAGTCTAATTTTACCGTAATGCCGTGTTGTGATTTATGTTCTCTGGTTTTAAAACGTGAATACTATTTAATTTAAAACCCAATGTTTATAGTGTTATATATCAAAATAAACTTCATCAATCAAGCTTTACGAATATCTAAGAATATCACGTTCGGACCTCCAAATACGCCTAAAAATTTATCAGGTAAGTCAAATGTCCCGGGCGTAATTATGGGCCTCGATCATTATTTTTAGAAATTATTGAAAAAATAGTTAAAAAAGTGCTCGTATTATGAAAATTAGTTCAATTAAGTAATTATTAGTGTCTCCGCAATATAAAACAGTAAAAAAAAACGAAATCTTAGCGAATTTTTTACGAAAACACGACAAAAACAGTAGGTATCGAATCGATCAGAGCAGGGGTTGATTTGTTTGGTTAATTTAGCTACTAAGAAAGTGCCAAAGTAAGGACATATGGGTATTAAAACAAAGCTTATATAGTCTAGTTTAATTATAAATAGGTTTTATTGATACCAATTACAATTCTAATTGGTAAAACTTTTATTCTTATTGGAGAAACTGACTTTCAACATATATGCTCAAGTTCACATTTTTTTCCAAATACTTCTATCTAATTGTTGTAATTAGTTTTAACATAGTTAGATTCTGCATTGTTTCAGCTATACACACGTATTTTTTGTTTTTGTGTAGCTGCAGTAGTTTACGAGATAATAAGCTTTAAGTGCGCCGTGTTTCGCGCCAAAAATTCGCGCATGCGCATTTTTGTGAATGAACGTTGAAATTTGATATGTTTTGTGACCTTGACTAAATTATTAGGCGTATTTTGAGGCCCGGACGTTTGAGCGGACCGCTCAAACGTCCGGGCCTCAAGTACTAAGTACTCTAGTCTACGTCAGAGATGACAGAACCAAAGTCGACGATGGTACGAGTTTACCCAGAAGAAGCCTGTTCACTGTAACTTTGAAGAGATTAGGCTTGCAAGCGCTTGGAATCACTAATGCCTACATTTCGCCAATTATGTTTAAGTTCCATGTTAAAGGAGGTGAGCCTTTTGCCACCAACCGGGCACACATCCAGACCCCAAATTCCTGATCAAAAAACCCAATAACTGTTTGCCCGACCTGGGAATCGAACCAAAGACCTCTCGCTCAGCAGTCACGCTTTTGACCACTAGACTAACGAATCTAATGAGGTTGACGCTGAGTAAGGATAATTAAAAAAAAACCGGCCAAGTGCGAGTCGGACTCGCGTACCGAGGGTTCCGTACAAAATTATTAAAAAAATAAGATGTTACTAAAAATTTACGCAATTTTGTCGTCGTTTCGCAATTTCGTTTTCGCATTTTTTTTTCTTTGTCTATGCTATAAGACGTTGCTTCGTATTAAATTTCAAGATTCTGAGTTCACGGGAAGTACCCTGGTTCTGTTTTGATTCCCGAGTGTCGAAAATATTCGGAATTTTGCGGCATAAACGGATGTATCTTTTGATTGCATTGGCTTGGAAGTTTCATTTTTTCACAGCTCCAAGGGACAGTAGACTTGAGTATTTGATATAAATTTCGGCTCGATACCTCCACGCGTTCCTGAGAAAAGGGGTCTTGACAGACAGACAGACGGACAGACGGACGGACAACAAAGTGATCCTGTAAGGGTTTCGGTTTTTCCTTTTGAGGTACGGAAGCCTACCGAAACAGCTTACCGAATTTAATAAAATACCAACAAAATTAATGGCCAACTCAATATTAATGCCTAGGAATTTGCAAAGAAAACGCACTATCACATACATTTACATACACATAAATAAACTTGAGAATTATGTTATTAAGTTAGCAATAATAATGTAAGCGAAACGACGTCAACGCAATTTCTCTAATTTTATCGAAGATATTAAAATCTAAGGGCTAGGTCACACGAGCGAAGCACTGCCGA
Source organism: Cerastis rubricosa (assembly GCA_949152445.1). Classification (NCBI taxonomy): domain Eukaryota; kingdom Metazoa; phylum Arthropoda; class Insecta; order Lepidoptera; family Noctuidae; genus Cerastis; species Cerastis rubricosa. Next base: position 4,390,440 of record OX424542.1, on the reverse strand, counting down.
ATAATAAAGGCCCTCATTTTTTTATTATAGGTTTACCAACAGCTTCTCTCTATAACATTATCTTTAAAAAAGGTTTATACTGCCCTAGACTTACATAGTCGCCAATTACTGGTCAAACAGCATTCACAAAAATAAGTGATAATGATAACATGACAAAAATAAAATTGTGTAAAACACAATTTAAACCATCCGACATCGGATGTCCGAAGTTTTAAAATTTCAATGCGCACACGCAAGGGAAGATCAACATTTCGATGCAAGTACAAAAATAACTCTACCCAATTCCGACCTCTGAATTTATAACTAACAATTAAAAAGAAGTCAAAGGCATCATGCATGCATAACGAAACATTATGTTGCGATTTTCGGGATTCCAGTAAGTTTCGGGTTTTAGAAATTTTTAAGGAATCATGGTAAATATCAACATCAGGTAATGATTTAATAATAGAATTGATCTCTCTACTGACTCGGTTAAGTGGTGAGTTTCCCATAATATGTGTTTGATCCTTCAGTATTAGACAAGTTGGTCATAGGATATCTAGGAATATTGTAAGGTATTTTTAGCCCAATACGCTCTACTAGCTTACTCCAGTCTAATTTTTATTTAAAAATTTTTAGAAGAACTTGAGATCTTGAGTCAGTCGACGGTCGCGCAGGGAATTCATTTTGTACCATTTAAAAGTTGTTCATATGGACACCAGGGTGAGTGTGTACCGAAGGTATAAGCGAGGTGCTTGGTGAAAGCGCTTTGGATGATTTCGACTCACTGTGAGTGTACTGCATAGAACGGGTTCCACACCAAGCTGGCAATTCCAGGTGGCTGCGAACTAAGGCGTTATATAGTACAATTATGAATAAATTCCATGAAAATTCTCTTTTTCCGTTGCTGAGATAAAAATAAATACATCGTGTGTTGTACACCTTGCACTGACAATATCCTTAACAAATTAATAGTGGTCAACAGTTTGTGTTCATTATTAAAATAAAACGTGCATATGTTTGCGTCTTTAAGTAAAATGTTTGGTAAACATTTGGGTTGTGTGTTTCTGCCCTTATATATATAATTATTAAGCAAAATGTTTACCTACCGACATTAATGATCTTTAACCTAGCACTTAGGTACAAACACGTGGAATAAAGTATTGACTCATACGCATACATTGTGGTTACTTGGTTTATGCAATTTTATTAACACTGGTAAACAAATATCAAAGACTAGCTTTTACTTATGGCTTCATCCGCTTGAGAGGAATTTTCCCAGACCATAGTACCAGGCTACTGTACATATGTATCACATATTCTGTTTGTCAAATTGCAAAACGATCGGGCAGTGATTTAGACGTCAAAAGATAGCAGTTAAACTCAAACTCAAAGCATTTATTTCAATTAGACCAGTACACACACTTTTGAAAGTAAAAAAACAAAAAAAAAAACGCGAAGCTACAGTCCCAGTCACAAGACATAATAAATTGTGGAAGTACTGTAGTTGCCCATTCCAAAGCGTAGATCTCTATGGAGAAGAACGGGCAAGAAACTCCATGGACACTCTTTTAAATCAAAATTTGTAACAAAATCTTGGTTACATCATTCGTGTTGAGAATTACTAGTATGTGAGAACGATGTAGAAATACGGGCAAGTTAAGAGCGTCCAGAGTAAAAACTTAAATCAGTAATTCGAATAAACAAAATAATAAAGTAATTAAAATAAACCGTGGCTGCTAAGAGGACCAGTCACAACTGAAAGCGCCCGTTCACGAACATGTTAAACAGGCAAGTTGAGCCACTTCCACGTTCCACAATTGTTGAGTTACGATATATTAAGCTAATATACAACGTGTTGTTTTGCATCCCCGTCAAAATGCAGGAGGTTGCCAGTAAGAACATAAATAATCAATTTAAATTGCGGTACCTAGTTTATTATTAATAAACGCTGATTTTTTTGGTTGTTTAGGTTTGTTAGTATTTCAGAATAACCCCCTGAACGTGGTTTAGGGAAAAAGAAATTATCGAATAAACGTTTGAGATTGTTTGTATGTGCGCGGTTATAGGACGAGGATCTGACGAGCCGCGTTTAATACACGGGTGTTTCACACTTACCGGTTTCCATAAATAAGAAAAAAAAACCTACCCTTTTTTAAGGTTCCGTACTTCGCTGTCCGTCCGTCCGTCCGTCCGTCTGTCACCAGGCTGTATCTCATGAACCGCGATAGTTAGCGAGTTGAAATTTCTGCAGATTGTGTATTTCTGTTGATGCTATAACAACAAATACTAAAAACAGAATACAATATATATTTAAGGGGGGCTCCCATACAAAAAAGTGTTTTTCATAAATAATGGTACGGAACCCTTCGAGCGCGAGTCCGACTCGCACTTGGCCGGTTTTTATGATTGATTCGGGTTAAGAATCATTAGCATAGTAACCTCCTTGAATTTAACGAGGATCGAAAACAACATTTTATATAAAGAAGAAACAAGGGTGGCGGGCATATAAAGGCTTTGTTATTGTCATTAGGAAAGGCTCTGAAGGCACGGATAGCCGCGTTCTTCTCGGTCAACAGTTCACGCACGTCGTCAGGGAGATTCCAGCGACGATCGCTCGTCATTGGGGCCTCCCTTGAACATTCGTTCAGGACGGACTGTACGTGTTCCGTGAGCGAGCCGATCGCGACCTCCGTGTCAGCGATGGACTCTATGTTGGAGGGGATCTTATCCAGGTGAGGGGAGTCTGTGGATTTCAGCAATTCGCTTACTTTCCCCCAGTCCGTGATCACTCTGGTGGGAGGGGGTCGAGAGGGGTCGAGAGGGCCTAATCTAGGAGCAAGCTCCCAGATGACTGGACGGTGATCAGAGTTGAGCTCGTCGATCGCTTCCACAGAATGTAGCCGTAGGCTGACGTTCTTAAGGAGCGCGACGTCGAGTACATCAGGGAGTTGATTGATGTCGAGTGGGTAATGGGTGGGATGCATCGGAGCGATGACATCAAAGTTGAGGGGACTGCAGAGGTCAAAAAGAACCCTACCTCTGGTGTTAGTCACGCGACTATTCCAGGAGGGGTGTTTGGCGTTCAGATCTCCCGCCAAAATGACGGAATCACTGAGACCGAGAAGCGAGCCGAGATCATTTCTGAGAGCGGCGTTAATCGCCGGGGAACCGGAAGGAGGAAGGTACGCAGAGATGATCGAGATGGGTTGATGACCCGTCATGCCAAGCCGACAGACAGAGACCTCAAGGTGGGTCAGGGGAGGAGGGTCCATAGGGATGCAGTATAGGGATGCTTTGTAGTAAATGAGGGTACCACCCTTGTGACAACGAGTCCTATCATTGCGAACTATGCGATAGTTGGCTATTCTAGGATCTCGATTCGAAGGCTTAAGGAAGGTTTCTTGGACTAACAGGATATCTAAGTGATGGTCGCGGAGGAAGTTGGCGATAACGAGTAAACAAAGCAAACGCGTCAAAGAGCTGCGCGACGGTCAATGGGACAAGATGCTCAGCGAACTCGAACCAACCCATCTGGCGTTCTGGGAATTACAGAGGAAACTACGCGCCTCTGAGATTTCCTCTATGCCTCCTCTCATCCGTCCTGACAATAGCGTCGCTTTCGACGACACCGATAAAGCCGAATGCCTTGCCGACAGCTTAGAGTCCCAGTGCTCACCCAGCTCTCAACCAGTAGACATAGCTCACCTCACTGAAGTGGATGCTGAAGTCGAACGTCGAACCTCTCTCCCACCCACTGAGGATCCGGATTTCCCTCTTCCCCCCGTCACACCAGACGAGGTAGAGGAGGTCATCAGGAACCTAAAGCCTCGGAAAGCCCCTGGCTCTGACGGAATCAACAATAGGGTATTCAAGCTCTTCCCCGCTGCCCTCATTGTACTCATGACCGCTATCTTCAATGGCGCCATGTCCCACAACATGTTCCCACAGTCGTGGAAACAGGCCACTGTCATCGGTATTCCCAAGCCGGGCAAGCCCAAGTCCAACCCTAGCAGTTATCGCCCCATCAGTCTCCTCAACGTTCTCGGCAAAATCTACGAGAGGCTTATTTATAAGCGCCTCAAGGACTATGTCGAAGCGAAGAGCCTCATTCCCGAAGAGCAGTTCGGTTTTAGAACCCAACACTCTTGTGTCCAACAGGTACACCGTATAGTCGAACACATCAGCGCCCGCTACCAGCGCGGGATGATGACTGGTGCCCTGTTCTTCGACATAGCAAAAGCCTTCGACAAGGTCTGGCACAACGGGCTGATATACAAGCTGTATCAGCTCGGTGTGCCTGATCGTCTCGTACTCATTCTACGTGACTTTTTGTCGAACCGCACCTTTCGGTACCGAATCGAAGGTGCGCTCTCCTCCCCCCATCCTATTCGCGCCGGAGTCCCCCAAGGGGGAGTCTTATCCCCACTCATTTTCACGCTGTTCACCAGCGATATTCCCAATAACCCCAAGGCTGAGTTAGCGCTTTTCGCTGATGACACAGCCATTTACTGTTCCGGTCGGAGCCCAGACAGTATCGCTCGTAACCTCCAATCCTCCGCAAACGCCTTAGGCGATTGATTCCGGAAATGGAGAATCGAAGTCAATCCCGATAAGAGTCAGGCGGTTCTCTTCTGTAGGCCACGCCAAATCCTCCCACCCACTCCCATCCCGATCACCATGTTTGGCAAGCCTATTCCTTGGGAAAAGCGTGCCAAATACTTGGGGGTAATCCTTGACCAACGTCTCAACTTCGGGGAGCACATAAAAACGATGCGTTCGCGCGCCGCTTTGGCTCTCGGTAGACTCCATTCCTTACTACATGCACGCAGCAAATTGTCCCTTAAGTGCAAATTGCGTATTTACACCGCGTGTATTCGCCCCATTCTGACCTACGCTTGCCCTGTTTTCGGACAAGCTAAGGCATACCAGATCCATAGGATGCAGACCCTCCAGAACCGCTTTCTCCGAAAGGCCACGGGAGCACCGTGGTTCGTTAGGAATGAACAACTTCATGTTGATCTGAAAATCCCCACCGTCAAGCAGGTCATTAAACGCCTTTCAAAGCGTTTCCTAGACTCTGCTGAGAAACACCCCAACCCACTTGTGGTGTCGGCCGCCCGATACGTCCCCACCAGAATAGGGAAGATTCGCCGACCTAGGCATATCCTCGTCGAACCCGATGACCCCATTACCCTCCTTCAAGAGAGCAGTAGGGAAACTAGCACTCTTCGTAAATACAAAAACAAAAACCGATCCGTGTTCCGGCCTCGCCGCCGAGGCCCCTCGCGACGCCCTTGTAACATCAGCCCCCCCCCCCCCCCCCCGACCCTTGCTCGACGAGCCAGCCCGCGCCGCTGAGCATGTAACGTTAAATTCCCTAAATAATAATATTATGACCCAGCCTGTCCCTTGCTGCCCACCCCTCAATGACGCCCTAAGCCGAGGTCCGAACCCCACAGGGGGTGCCCTTAGCGAGCGGTCATTTAATTGTACTTAGTTTGTAAGCCCTGGCTGGGGGCCTTAAATTCATTTGAGGTCACCACAGGATTGCCCGGTTGAGCAGAAATAACCTTAGCAGGTTGATCTGCGAGTGGCCATATCAAAAAAAAAAAAAAAAAAGCCGGCATATAAAGAAAGAAAGAAAGAAGAAGGGAAATACATTTATAAATATTAGTATGGATCGCGGATAAAAAACATATTACATTATTATTTAGTAAAGAAATAATGAAACCAGCGATTTATATTTAATACGGCTTACTGTTGAGTGTGTAATATTTTATAATATCCACATGAATTAAAATTTTAAGCGTGCCTGAAATCCTGGTCAACCACTTAGGTTTAAATATTTTATTCAGTTGTGTTACGCTGTAGCCACGCTTAAATAAATAATTTGTACGTGTTTGTTCGTAATACGGCCATTTGAGTGAATATTTTATCAGGAAAATATACACTGTTTTAAGCTTTAACGATTTATAACTAAACTTACACTACCACTTAAGGGATACCTTGCGTAATGAAGCGTTTTGATTTAGAATTATCATGATTGTAAGTATTCATTATATTTAAAAAAAAAAACATCAATGTGGGCTAAATTAACTAATGAACGGCTCGCACACACAGATAAACCTTCAAAGGTTTGCGCTGTGCGTAAATAATCAACCTGTTATTTATATATAAGCATTTTCTAAATCAAATCATTATCAACATTCATCATTTCAGCGCAAAAGACGTCCACTGCTGGACATAGGCTTCCCCAAAGTGTCGCCACATTGACATTTTGGGGGGTTTTGCTATAATCGCCACGCTTGGCAAGCGGGTTGGCGATCGCAGTACGGTTGTTACAAAAGAACAGAGAATGCTGCTGCCCATCTCTCTCCTTCCGATTCCTCTCTGGAAAGTCCCTTAGTGGAATTCAAATAAATAAATTATAAAAATATCTTCAGTGATTATTATTTATTGTGACTCGATAAATAATAATCACGGAACATTATGCTATAAGTGATACTATAACTTTAGAAAACAATATATTTCATATTACCTGGAACATAACGTAACTAATTAGGGTGTACTATAATATGTAAAATTTATTCTGAAGTACAAATAAAATAATTATTATGTCATGTACTGTCATCCTTGGTGGCCGTAGGAATACGACTCCCAGTACACCCATTCGTGCATATTATTGACATACATAGCAATAATTACACTAAAACTAATCCAGTAAATGTATTAAAATAACAAGAACTAAGTTGGCTTCATAATAATATCACCCTCTATTACTGTTCCACTTATATTTACTTATCTATGTTGATTCGTCACGAGGTTTTCTTTATTTACAACAATTCAAGCACAAAGTACAGAGGCGAACATAATATGATAAGCATTTAATTTTTGTTTTCTTTCACCGATTCCAGTGATAAGCTTATTAATCAACTGCGACTTTTATCTAAATCTCAAAAAAAATTGACTGATTATTTATTTATTTATTTATATAAATCTTACCTAAAACTATCATTACAGATCTGCGATCCAATGCGATAGATTGGCCTTACAAACTAAATCCTACATCTACATCTCATCATTATGTATGAATGCTCTCCTAAAATCTCTATCTGCCCAGCATTTTCCCAACTATGTAAGGGTCAGCTTCTAGTCTCACCAGATACTACTGAATACTAGTATTTTACATGGAGAAACTGCTTATCTGACTTCCACAACCCAGTCACTACTGGGTAATACGATACCCCTTCGTTAGACTCGTAGTCAGACGTTCGGGCCACTGACTACCTGTAACAACTGTCAAAAATACCTTAAAATATTGGACTGTTATTCAAAATAAGGTGCTGTTATTAAACGGGTTGGGTTGAATTTTAATCTAATCGCAGCCATTAGGTGGAAGCATTAGCCTGGAATATTCTCTCAACCATATTTTCTAGTTTGAAACTCATTCAACTGAAAATTTTCATCGATTTTATAGAGGAGAATAATTTTCGGCAATTTTAGCGGACTAGTTAAGATACTGGCACGTTGGTTAGCTTGCCATCATGCACGACTAGAAAGCAAATAAAAATAAGGGTTGCGTTGTAAAGAAAATCGAGCCATAAGTGATAGAATTTTGTTCCATTACCTACGGTATTGTAGATGTTCATTTTCATGGATATCTTCCCGTGGGTGTCGTAAGATGCGACTAAGGGACTTGCCAAATAATGGGCAGCAGTGTTCTATGTGCCCTTATGGCAACCGTACTGCGATCGCCAATCCGCCGCCTGCCAAGCGTGGCGATTATGGCTAAACCCCCCATGTTATGTCAATGTGGCAAAACTTGTGGAAAGCCTATGTCTAGCAGTTGACGTCTTTCGGCTGAAATGATGATGATGATGATGATGATGGGAGTGTATGACGGGTGTCAACAAATATACTCCGAATGAACGTGTGCTAATAAATACAAATCTTTAGCCTAAGCCGAGTAACTTCATACAAAAACGTGAAAAAACAATACCTTTTTAAAAATGAAGCTTAATTGTGGAGGGAAGAACCTTAAACAAACTCAACACGATTAAACTTGAAGACTACTTGCAGTGTACTATGTAATAGACTCGGTAACTGCCTCGTTGGTCACACCCGCTGAATATGAAGTCTTACAGTTGATTCCTAAGTCCTCCTAGGGTGCGGAAATTTACGCGGTTAAAAAAAAATCTTTATTTTCCAAATAAAAAATAACAACATTGCACAGTTCAAAGTTACACTTATAATGTACAGACGTGGTTACAATATTTGTTTGCTATGTGTCGGTACTTATTTTGGTCGTTAACCGTATTGATTCACCCTATTCCCCGTACAGTCCAGTACAGTATAAACTGTATTACGGTGGAACAGTTTTCCTCGTTCGCTGTGATTGTACTTATAGTAGCGTACTTGTGGAAATAAACTTGGTTGATGACGATAAGCTTGCTCTCCATTACCCGGCACTTAAAACGGAACTGTCGAAACTTGGGTGGGTCAGGAATTTCAGGCGTGATGTTATGGATTATGCAATACCTACATACAACAGTCTTACCAAGGGATATCATATTACTCTGTACTAACAGGATTGTGGAGGTCAGATAGGCAGTCGTTCCATTTTAAATACTGGTACTCAGCTGCATCCGGTTACACGAGAAGCCGACCCCATCATTGGGAAAAGGCTTGGTAGATGATGGTAATGATAATGGCGATACCCATAATGATCTATGTTGCATTTTTAGCCAAAAAACCTAAAATGCTACCATCAAAACATCAACAAACAAATTCAACATGGCGACAAGAATACGCTCCACTACTTCTTGAAGTATAATTACTCATACAGATTGTGCTTTAGGCCTTAGTCAACATTCTACTTAATCTCTTTTGGTGCCAGTGGACCGTCAGTTGATGTCAAGATTATGCTAATCCCAGCGCTATGCGACCTACATACTGAATTGTTTAGATTTTGAATTCAGAACAGCTATGGCAACTGGCAACAGGGGCTTTTTTTTCTATTGGCACACTTGGGCACACTTTTTTTTTCTATTGTGTTGTTTGAGTGATATAGGAATGTGGCTTTTGGTGTAGAATAGTGAAGTTCCCTTTCTATAGTTTCTTTTGTTATAAAATGTGAATGTGAGTTTCCTTGTTCAGTGTTTTTCATGAAAGTTAACTTAATAACTGTATAAGTTTAAAATAATTTGTTTTCAGTATTTAAAACTTTAAAAACTGGTCTCAGTACTAATGTTTTATTATTTGCGGTCGGTTTGGGTATCTTAAGGATGGGTTTGATTTCAATTCGTCGCTTGCTTTCAGAGTGCATCTTCTCAACTTTGTACTTTCTCTAGAATGAGGTCTTAACCTCCTTTCTAAGGAAATGTTGTTAATAAACTTACCTCATAATAACTAAATTATTATAAAAGTAAGATGATGAGGTTCATCCCGCGTTAATAAAGTGCAAAATCATGTTTCCACTGCAAGAAAATGCAGTGATCTCGTGAAAAGCTAATTAGTCGTCTATATCTTGGATGAAAGTGTACGTCACGACTGTTGTTAATTTGGCTAGTTATATATGTTTGTTTTTTTTACGGACAAAATACTGAAAACCTTTAAAATTATATATGAAAATTTTTCGAATCAAATTTAATTCAAATTCAGACAAGTTTTAAATAATTAAGCATTATTTAAAACATGTCTTCAAGCTCGTTCTCCTTCTTTATAGTGTGGTTAGACCCTAAGCTGGTGTCAGAGTTTTTATGCTGCCCATAGAAACAGAAATATCTTTTAGGCGTGCTGGTCCTCACGATGGTTTCCTTCGCGGAAGCAAGTGATAATTATAAAAAAATACGCAGATGAATAAGAAAAAAACAAGAGTGCGTGTCTTGGGTTGGAAATAGACACCTATGCCACTTTGACAATTTTTGATATAACGTCACGTTATCTGGGCCCTCAGTTACTGGTAGCAATCACCAAAGGAAAGGGTTCCAAACGAGAAATGTCTATCCAAAAATTGTAAAGCTTGCAAAAATATATCTATCCATCTGAAGCCATACTATCGTCCAAAACTAATTTAAAAAAAAAAAAACAAAAATGGGACATCTGCAACATTCTACAAAGTAAACGTTAAAATTGGAATGCTCGATTTTTATTTAGAACTTCCATCAAAATTCGAATATGGAACAAAATTGGAAAACAATCTTTTCCGCTACAGCCAATCAAACGAATAGTTATCATGTGGGTAGTCTCGATTAAACTCGTGTCCAGCTTTGTGCTTTTGTATGTCCGACGAAATAGTGGTTTTGTATGAAAACCTATTAAATTTTTGTGTATTTTGTTAGAACAAAAAGAATTAGGGTCCAGACATTAGGTTCTCAATTGTAGAATTAAAATCTAGTCTCTCTAGATTTTCCCCTATAAATATAAAATAATTTGAAGATAGTTTTTCTATTAATCAAACTTAAAATATTATGTATAAAACCAATAGGTATTATAATATTAAGACCAGCACATAAAAAATAAGATAATAAAAACACAGTTAAAATTACAGTTCTAGATGTTAAACTAGTAACAACCATTTGAAATATTATTAAACAATATACATTGGTAGGACCTTCTTTTTGCCCTTAAGTAATACAAAAGCAGACTTCATGATGCTGTTAAACATAAAAGAAAATATCACAAAGAAAAATGTCTAATAAAGAAAATGTAGCAGAATAAAACAAGATCTAAATTGACTTGACGACGTTTTCAATCTTAGCTGGATTACACAATCCTAGATCCAAACCTTTGTTTTCCTACGAAGGTTTTAGATTTTCGGTTATCCCCAGACCACTACATGATTCTTTTTTTTTTGTCAAGCGGCTTCTTATTTTTCTTGAAAACTTTTCCTTGTGTAGCATTCTCGCATATTGTAATTGGAAAATCAATTGTAGATGTGGCTCACTCTCACACTTCCTTTTTTCGGCTTTTCCGAAAAGTGTCTGTATTTCAGGATATATACAGGCTGTAACGGAAAGGGCATATATACATACAGACTATCAAACTGAACATGCTTCTCCATCGGACAAACATCGTAATAGTGAAAAAATTATCTTCTGTATTCAATACCCATTCGACCCAAATGTATGGAGCAGCTGGTATTTTTTTGCTATTACGATGTTTATCCGATGGAAAAAAATTGTTCAGTTTGATGGTTTGTAGCACAACCTTAAGTACATACATACTCTTTCCGTTACAACCTGTATATATCATATTTCTGTTCACAATAACTGGTCCCAAATTGCATAAAGAAGTTATACGCGGAGATTAACGGGTCCGATTCAGAGGCGTTAAAAAGATAAATCTATAGAAGGTCAACACCACACATACAACAAGCAAAAACACACAATACAGACACATTTTACATACAGTGAGTGCAGGTGTACTTGAAACTGGCATTCGTTGATCCGATCACCGCGCGCCGCACAGGACTGTAAAACGACTGTTCCAGTTTAGCAAAAAATACATGTTATTTCGCATCACTGGTTTTATTTTCGTTGCAATAAGGTGTCTGTTATTTGTAGTCGTCAGTGGCCTGAAAGTCTGACAACCAGTCTTACCAAGGGGTATCGTATTACCCAGTTACTGGATTGTGGAGGTCAGATAGGCAGTCGCTTCATGTAAAATACTGATATTCAGCTGCATCCGGTTAGAAGGCGACCCCACCATAGCTGTTACTGACAAGACTGTCAACTTGTCAATATCACAGTGAACTTTATTGTTGTTACTTTAAGGTTGCTTTGTGTTGTTGCTCTCAGAGGTAATATAACTGTGTAAAAGATGTACTACCGAGCTCAGTGTCGGTCAATTTCCAACCTTATCACTTAGAACACAAGGGTAAAAAGTGGCAGACCGTCACTGAAATAAGTACGTTCGTGTCTAAGCACTTGTTTGGAGTAAACCTTCTAAACCAATCTTATTTTATGTCAGCGGTATCAATAGACATTTCCGCCATCAAAATATGAATATATTATCGTTCTTCACGGAATTAGGGTCACATCTGCCTACTCATGATCTTTGAAAAGGATCTGCCTTAGGCATGACGGGGTAATATTCTTTCTTTGCTCAAAACGAATGAAGGGACCCAATGTTGAGAATACATTTGTGGAAAAAATCACGCGTGAGAGGACCATTGTTAAGAAAACGGCTTTACATGCTCCAAAAGTATCCGGTTTCAACTATAAGATTAAAGATTAATATCCAAACAAAAATGGATTTAAATAAGGGGAAACTATATTGAACAAAAATATTACTTTGTTACTGTGGTAGCAGCGGTAGCCCAGTGGTGGCAAACTTTCAAGTCCATTTCCGAAATGACTCAACCGATTTTAATGAAACTTCATACTCATAAGCAGGATACAGAAGATTAAAAAGTTACTCAAAAACATTTTCGAAAAATAGTGTTACGATAAATTAGACTGATTATAAACTATGTAAAGAAACAAATTTCAAATTCCAGACGAAGTTGCGCGAGACAGCTAGTTAAAATATATGACACCATGTAGTAGGCTGATAGAACAACACATCCTGATATCCCAATCTGGTGCAATTTTCATCCACCACCTTTCCACGAAATCAAAAACACCTGTTCTGCACGCGTAGCATGATCATGGCATCCGCCGTAGAAACGGGCCATGACGACGGAAGAATCGATAAACTGGCACATTGTCATTGCCTATCTGTCAAAGTCGATTCTTCCATAGACAAAACTCGTTTCTACAGTGGTCATGATACGCGTGCTGGACGACACACAAGGGAATGAAACTACTGGCAACTAAAAGTAGTTAAAATTGAAAATGGGACTCTATAATAATGAACATACAGTTTGAACTCATTAAACTCCGTTAGTAGGGTCTAACAGGAGTATTAGTAATTCATTTCTCGTTAGTGGTCCACCTCAAGTGCAGTTTGTATGAAAATGGTTGGAACTGAACTACCTAGTTAGCAGTTATATACATACTCGGTTCCGTATGAACAATCAGCGTTTAATTTAGGGGGTCGTTGTATTTGAGTTTCTGGTATAAGTTGGTCTTGGTATATGCTTAATTAAATTTGAACGTTATGTGTATACGAGTACCTGTGATTTTAATTAAACTGGCCAGGTAATCGCAGTTCACTACAGACTCGACACCTCCAAATAACAGTGCTACAAGACCACTAGTTCTTTGCTATCCATCTACATTTACTTTTTTGGGTCTTGGGTCTTGTACTAAGCACTTTTTTTTAATGTTTACTTTTACATAATTGTATTTTATTGTTAACTAGCTGTCCCGCGCAACTTCGTCGTCACATTTTTCTCATTTTCGCAACATTTTTCATTGCTGCACAGCTCCTTTTTGTCGTAGCATAATGATATATAGCCTATAGCCTTCCTCGATAAATGGACTATCTAACACTGAAATTTTTTTTTCAAATTGAATTTCTTGTTCCTGAGATTAGCTTGTTCGAGCAAACAAACAAAATCTTCAGCTTTATAATATTAGTGATTAATCATTGTGTTATGTTCTGTGCGAGAAAAATAAATACATTTTCTGTCTTTCTTTGTCATCCCGCCGAAGCTATGATGCCATTGTTCTGATGCTTGTTTTTAGATTGTGATCGCCATTAGGTACGTGGAAAAGTTACGTGAAAAAAGCTGTGGGTTTCCTCAAGATCGCTTAACAATATATATTTTTCAGCATACCTGAAAGACATATGATGCAAAAGTATTATAATTTATAGGAAGCCACCATGACGCAATCAGGTGTTTTTCCGATACAAACACTTATTCACCGTCAATAAACGAATCCCCAGACTAGGTTTAAACCTGATTACCTATCAATACAACCGGCAATCTGCTTTAATGCATAATATGCACTTTATCCGATAAATAATAAAATAATAATTATTTTATTGCAAAAAAATCCGGTGACGTCATCTATAGCCATTCGCAGTAATTTTTATGAAGTAATTTTTGTACCGAACATTGTGTGGTATCAAAAGGTATTAATTTTTATCTCCGGCGAAGATTACAAGTGCTTTAGATTTCAGCGGTAACGATAACACGCTCTATAGATGAGTTCAGTGGAAATTTTGGTTTGTTAGTGATCTATAGTTAGAAGATAAGAAAATCTGGCTAGATAGTAGACAGAGATTTATATTTACATGGTTAAGGTGGTTTTGCACTCCGAGAAAGGGTGAGTGCGAGAGTATATCAGCCAAACGAGGAACAGCGAGGCTAGACAGACACTCCTATACAACGTGTAACGTTAAATGCGCAAAACCTCGGACACCCCAAATGATTTTTAATTCAATTGACCTAATTCTGAGAGAAAAAAAAAACACTAAAAAAACGTAAAGGTTTTATGTGCAGTTTCAGTTTTACTGGCAATTCTGATCGTTTCTTTCTTTCTTTCTCTTTTTACCGCGTATGACAAAATTTAAATTGGCCGACAAACATTTGTGTTTGTTTACCTATTTTGGCGGGTTAGCGCACGTGATGGCTTGACCTATGACCAAATAGACGGCAAAACTTTGGATGTTTTTTTTTTTTAAATGTGATCTATATTAAAAAGTGGTTCAATTGATTCTGCTCGTTATTCTGATCAAACTATTTTCAGGTATTGCGCATTTAACGTTACACGTTGTATACACAGTCCCACTCTGCCTGCTTCGCTATCTTTAGAGTTTTAAACACAATTCGAGATTCTTAACAAGTTTTTCTTTCATAGTTATTCAAGTTAAACAATATATTATTGCTTTTGCCTGCAACTTCGTTCGCGTAGATATTAAGTTGATGTGTGACAAAAAAAAATAGCCTGTGTCCGTTTCCAGGATATAATCTATCTCCTTGCCAAATTTCATTACGATCCCATGAGCCGTTCAGTCATAAAAAGGTAACAACAAACAAACAGAGTTACTTACGAATTTATGATATTAGTATGGATATATCTTCACTAGTACCTAAATCTTCTTCTTCCTGTCGTATCGATGTAACTGTCATATTACGTTGGACCCAGAAAAGGTGGCCACGTTTATTGCAGCGTCAGAGGCGTTATTCAGGTTGTCGAGAGTGTAGGTATTCAAATGAACGCCTGTGACACTCCAGCACAAAGTAAACCAATGCTATTGGCTAAGCTGCCTACAGAGATTAGCGGTGACCCAGTGGTATCAGCCCCGACTTACGAGCAGTAAGCCATGGGATCGACCCAGGCAGGCGCATGCATTACTTTGTGTAATTTATTTCATCACCGCTGCCTTCAAAAACGGTGAAGGAAAACATCGTGAGGAAACCAGCTTGTCCTTTAACTAAAAATTCGAAGATATGTGGCATTTATTACCCCTCTGGGCCCGCGTGGTGGATTACAGCCCACTCCCTCTCATAGAGAGGAGGCCTGTGTCCCAGCAGTGGGACCGATGATGATAGATAATATCATCCAATATTAAGCGATACCAAATAATATTAGCATTCAATTATACTGTCGTCTATTAATTAACAATTAATTAATACTCCGGGGAGTTAGTGAAGTAAGCCGGATGGGTAAATAAGTAAACAGACCAGACTTAAGATATTAACGAGGGACAGTACGGTACAACTTGGAAGTTTCATCGAGTCATTATAATGTAGTTAGCCACATAGTACGCTTACTTAGCCTTTTACTCATCTGCTTAGCCTTTTACTGGAAGCCTGTCCCCAAAGTTTTAGGGACTACTTTTGGGTCGACTTCCAGTCTAACCAGATGCAGCTTATTACCAGTATTTTAGATAGAGCGACTGCCTATCTGACCTCCACAACCTAGTTAGTACTGGGTTATACGATTCCCCTTGGTAAGACTGGTTGTCGGAGTTTAGGGCAATGAGTACCTGTAACGACTGTCAAAGATCTGCAAATGACATCCGGGACCAACAGCTTTCCGAGGCACGGAGGGAATTCGGTGTGTAAAGGGTGGTCACTCATCCACAGGAAGCTTCATCAAAATTCTTTGAATGCGATTGCTATCTTGGTTCAAACGAGCTCGAGCAAGGATTGATCAGGGCCATAAATTTTGAAGATAAACGATTGCCGCTTTCATACATTTTGTGACCGGGAACCTGATGGGAAGTTGCTTTAAGTGACCTCCCTAACTCCCTCTGTATGTGCTCATGCTTGCGTAATACCCTGTTTTTGAATTCGCTTAATGGTTTTGGTCGTTAGATGAGGCAATCGATGTAACATCTAACTTGAATCGTATTATCGGGTTCAAAGTAAAGAAAGCAAATCGCCTGTCTATTGTACGGCAGTTTGTATTGTTACACAATTCATTTCACAAAGTTGTGGTGATGACTAACTTAATATTTTGTACACAAAAGATTTTGCTTATCACGTCTGTCTGTGTTTGAACCTACCTATTGAATTTTAATCAATTGAAATTAAAGGACATAACCCAAATTGGGCTAATTAAGCCAACAAAAAAAAAACTTATTATTTGAATAACATATTAAACATTTTAATTATTACAGCTAAGTCGTAAGTCAATTCACCAAGAAATTATTCGACCACAAAAAATCTGACATAACCCAGATTGGACTATTTTTATTTTTTTTTTGCCACACTTTTTGTCACACTTTTGGAATTAGCCCAAAAATGTATGGAGGCTGGGTAATCTGCTTTAATGTGGTGGTCGAAGGAATTTAACTTTTCTGAAAACAAAAAAAATTGAAAAGGACGAAAGCTTTTGTTTTAGATCAGATGATACGATGATGTTTTGTGGTTTTTGCCTACCCCCTAGATCAGGGATGGGGAAACTTTTTAGTTCGCGTGCCCATATTTACTAACGAAATGTATGGCGGGCCAAGTTGTTGCATTTTTGGCTATATTATCTACTGAAATAAAAATATTGAAATGGGTTTTTCTGAAAATGTATTGTACAAGGAAGATAGTAGAAGTAGAAGGATGAGGAACGCTGGTTTCTGTGGTGAACTGTTTTTGTTTTCTGCATGATTTTATCACAAGCCGGCTCCATCTGTGATGCTGATTTTTAGCAGTGGAAAAAGGTGGTCATCCGAAAGCCTGTTACGAAGACAGTTTTTTCTTAGTTTCACTAGATTTTTGTTTGATGGTCGCGGGCCGGATTTCAACGCTTTGCGGTCCGGAGATGGCCCGGGGGCCATAGTTTCCCCATCCCTGCTCTAGATAGACGCGCGACTTTGTGCATGTTGACTCGAATTGGAAAGGTGAGATGCCATTAAATCTTGCATGTGTAAAAGAAAATAAAACTTCCTCGTTTAGATACTTACGTATCATTGCAATCAACATCTGTAGCAGTCAATGAAAAGCGCTTCCCACAGCATTTTCTCCAATTAAAAACTGTCAACTTCCTATTGTAATATTTACAATAAAGCAGCATTAATTCCCTTGCCTCGTTGACCCAGAACACTTCTAAGTGTGAAGCAAAGAAGAATTTATTTCTCACTTAGAAGTTGTGTTTATTTTTCTGTGCCAACGCGCGATTTCATTTGTACAGAGAGGGAAATGGCACAATTAGTCTGAGACAGGAAATGAAGCGTATAGTTGATTCTATTGTATAATTACCAGCTCCTTGAGGTGGAAAAATTTTTAGGATGGTAAACGGGTTTTTTTTTTAATTTTCACCTCTGAATTTTACGATTATGTGCCTAATCAAGGTTCTTTTGTTTTTGGTATTTAAGGTAAATTAAGTAAAACTAACAAAACCCACAGAAAGAGCGTGTCAATTTCATTACTGTTAATAAAAAAATTAATAAAAAAAACCGGCCAAGTGCGAGTCTTACTCGCACACAGGGTTCCATAGCTCCAAACAATATAATAACAATATTTTGAACTGTCATTCATTAGTTAGTAGTATTAGTTAGTAAACTTCCACACAACCGCAAAACTAAATTTGTTTTTCATAGTATGTTTATGAAAAACAAAGTTACTGCTGCAGTTTGATGAAAAAGTCCCATATCTCAAAAACTAAACATCACATCTTATTGAAACCAATTTTCGTTGATAGTTTTTTTTACGTTCTACAATCCTAAATATTTTCAGAATTTTCCTCCTCTTACTTTAGAAATTAGAGGGGGGGGGACACATATTTTACCACTTTGGAAGTGGCTCTAGCGCAAACTATTCAGTTTAGAAAAAAATGAAATTAGAAACCTCAATATCATTTTTGAAGACCTATCCATAGATACCCCACACGTATGGGTTTGATGAATTTTTTTTTTTGGTTTTCAGTTCTAAGTATGGGGACCCCCTTAATTTATTGTCTTTTTTCTATTTTTGTGTGAAAATCCTAATGCGGTTTACAGAATACATCTACTTACCAAGTTTCAACACTATAGTTCTTATAGTTTCGGAAATAAGTGACTGTGACATACAGACGGACAGACAGACAGACAGACAGACAGACAGACAGACAGACAGACAGACAGACAGACATGACGAATCTATAAGGGTTCCGTTTTTTGCCATTCGGCTACGGAACCCTAAAAACTGAAAAACTATTATTGGTTTTCTCAAGCAGCCAGGGAGTCTGCATTTGTGGCCAGTTGATGGAAATAAGCCCGCCCTCTATTACCTGGGACTTTAAATCATAACTGTACTATTAGGTACACTTCTGCCTAACCCTTCGGAGATTACAGGCGTGATGTTATGTGATTTCATTTCATTTGAATTACTTCTCTTCTATATCTATCAATAACACTTGTAGCGGGATATTTACCATGTTTTCATTTGTTTGTAAAAACCGAAAAAGTGCCGTAAAAAGTTCGCGAGTGGACACAGTGAGTTTCGTGTGTCGGGAACAGAATCGAGTTGTGAGTGACTGTGGTAGTGGTACGGATCACAAAAAAACGAAGAAGAAAGAGGGTAGACCGATTTGTCTGCTTATAAACACCCACCCGCAATAACTTCAGTTTATCCGTTATCATGGCGTTAGCAACAGCGCCAAAATATCGGGAACTCGAAACAAATAATAAACATGATAAATATCCCATTACAAGTGTTATTGATAGTGTTAGTGACCATATCAGTTTAAAAACGTATCTTCTATCACTAAAGTATTCCTCCTGGCCCTATCATCGAGTTCAATAAACTTTCTACAACGAACGCTGTAAAAAGATATTGTAGTACCGTCTAATAATAAACGGTTCGACAGCAAACAGCCTTATTGGGTATGTTAAACGCTTACAGCCGAGGGTACTCGAACACGACTCGAATCTTAATTAGTTTCCTTATTGAGTACCAATTTGTAGGCCCGCGTTTGGAAATTATTAGATATGTGTGGGTTCTTTTTACAGACTCACAAATTGGTTTTGCTAAGGCATATGCATAGCAAGCAATGTAGTATTGAAAATTACTTATACGGGTGGGAGGGACACCGACACACTGCTAGCACGTATTCCGTACATCATTCTGACCCCCCAACATAGAATTTTTTCTATTTTTTCGTCGGTAATACAAAAACAGCTCATCATCTGGCTAGCCTTTTCCCAAACTATCTTGGGGTCGGATTCCAGTCCAACCGGATGCATCCGAGTACCAGTATTTTACATGAAGCGACTGCCTATCTGACCTCCACAACCCAGTAACTGGGTAATACAATACCCCTTGGTAAGACTGGATGTCAGACTTTTAACTTCTGACTACTCGTAACGTCTGTCAAAGATCTACAAATGACAGCCGGGACCAACGGCTTAACGTGCTTTCCGAGGCACGGAGGAAACTCGATATGTAATTATGGTCACCCATCAACAGACCAACCTAGGCAAGCACGGCTTAACCTTAAAGATCGACCTGGGTGGCTGTTATTATTTAGGCACGAGCTCCTCCTCTAATGCAAAAACAACTATTGCCTAATAAAGTCCCTAAATGGTGAAAATGTTTGGAACAGCTGTTTTTTTTCAGAAGCGTCATGATGATGTCTAATCATTTGCCTATTTATGAATTTGTTAACGACCATATTGAGCAGTGATAAACAGGTCAGCTTGATGGTCATGATAGTGAAGTTTCAAAGAGTTTATTAATCACTTTTGACCGTGTCTCGGAAAGCACGTTAAGCCTTTGATCACGGCTGTAATTTGTAGGTCTTTAACAGTCCTCTCAAGCTGCAGTAGTCAGTGGCCCACAAGATTGACCGCCAGTCTTACCAGTGGGTATTACCCAGTACTAACTGGGTTGTGGAGGCCGTAGTTCTATGTAGAATACAGGTATTCAGCTGCATCCGGTGAGACTGGAAGTCGACCCCAACATTGTTGGGAAAAGGCTAGGTAGATGATGAGTCAGTCTAGCTACTTGGTGTCTCAGGTGATCAGCTTTTTTCTCGCCATTTTTAGTTTTTTTTTTAAACCTAACATATACGCAACGAATGATGAGTCAGTCTTGCCACTAGGCGTCGCTGATGATCAGCTTTATCTCGCTTTTTTTTTTGCTTTTTATCCTAACATATACGCAACCAGCGAATTACTTCCCGGATCTTTAGCAAGAACATAATACACCAGAAAAATCCTCCTATCTGCAAGAGAACACGCGTCGTTAAGTCAGCTCACCCAATTTCGCCCGTCCTTACAAAATGACCGCTTGTACTTAAGTTTTTCCTACAGTATGAACCATTGAACATTGCCTGCTGACCTCATTAACTTGGGCAATATTCATGAACAGGGCTCGGAGCAATAGTTAGGGCGTTTCGTGCAAATAGATCAAAATGGATGAACACGCTTCGTTGAGCTAAAAGCCTAGTTAAGTTTGCTATTGGATGTGGCTTGTGTCCAATTGGGACGTCCGATGAGTGTTGCTCGTTCGATTTTAGAATTGCTTAGTATGCTTTTGGTAGGTAAAGGAACGGTTGGTAATGTTTTTTGCAAAAGTAATCTCATTAGCATATTTGTAAGTAGATAGATCGTAGATCGGAAGAAGTGGTGGGGTACGTGTTGTTAAGTGATTTTCGTGTCATTCAATGCCACTTTTCTTTTACCCTTTTCTTTTTTTTTTTAAAGGTGCGATCATCATATGACCACTCAGTCGTTTTATGTGAAATACTGGTACTCTACTGCATCCAGTTAGACTGAAACCCGACCCCAAGATAGTTTGGGAAAAGGCAAATGATGAGGGGACAACCTTTTTTTTTTTTAGGATTGTAAATCATCAAATGACTTTTCCCGCTCTGGGCGGAGCGGAATGGAGTGACAGACTTGTACTGACTAAAACCCATCCATGTTCCTTCTTAGCCCTTTGTGTTCCAGGGCCGCGGTATTTTCCTTTACCCTCAGAGTTAAACTAACCAGTTATATCTGATGAAATGATTGAATATTTGGCTAAATAATAACAACGGCTGGGGTCAATCTTCAGGTTAAGCCGCGCTTGCCTAGGTCGATTTATAGATGGGTGACCACCACCACATACGAGTTTCCTCCGTGTCCGTGCCGTTGGTCCCGGCTGTCACTTTTAGATCGTGGACAGGCCTTACAAGTAGTCAGAGTGGCTCGAAAACCTGACAACCAGTCTTACCCCCA
The DNA here is from genome assembly GCA_949152445.1 of Cerastis rubricosa. NCBI lineage: Eukaryota > Metazoa > Arthropoda > Insecta > Lepidoptera > Noctuidae > Cerastis > Cerastis rubricosa. Next base: position 4,368,927 of record OX424542.1, on the reverse strand, counting down.
GTACGAACTGGGTTGTGGAAGTCAGATAAGCAGGCGCTCCATGTAAATTACCGATATTCAGTTGCATACGGTGAGACTGAAAGCCGACCCCAACATAGTTGGGAAAAGGCAGATGGTGCCTGCACAAGTAGCGTATTGTTCAAATAAAAGACTAAACAAACAAAAATCATCATCATTCTCTTGCCCTTATCCCAATTCATTTGGGGTCGGCGCAGTACGTCTTCTTCTTCCATACCTCTCTATTACTTGTCATCTCATGAGATACCTCCTTTCTTACCATATCATCCTTCACACAGTCCATCCATCGTTTCTTTGATCATCCTCTACCCTTATACCCATCCACATTCATACTCAAAACTTTCGTAACGAAATTTTCCTCATTCCTCCGCACCACATGCCCATACCACGACAACCTATTTTCACGCATCTTTTCAGTCACCGGCGCCACTCAAAAATCTTGATCTAAAAAATATCGAATGTTCTTTTTGTTTTAAAATGATCGAGTTCAAAACAAATTTTATCGGGAACAGTGCATTTCAGCAAAACCTTTACATTCGTTTTTAGCACAGATCAGAATGTACAGACACGGCTTGGTGATTTAAAAGGCTCAACTAGACCCGAGCTTTCAATCGTTTTTTTTTGACATTGCAATGTTAGGGAAAAAGCAAAAACCAAGTCTATGCAGCCTGGTATTTTTCCTAGAATTTTCTCTATACAATGTGTTGTTTTGCATTCTCGTCAAATTCAAGGAGGTAATTATGCTAATGATTCTCGACCCAAATCAACAATAAAATAGGTAGGTGTTTTTTTATTTTTTTTTTCTTATTTACGGAAATCCGTAAGTGTGAACCAGCCGTATTAAAACGCGGCCCGTCTGTTACCGCGCTTACACGCACACAAAGAAACGCTAACAATACATACACAACGCAAACGCAACGAACATACGATAATTTCATAGGTACCTATTCCCTACCAAGCACGGCGCGGGTATGCCAGCGGGGTGCGCGGGCGCACTCTTCGCTCGCGCGCCTATCCACCCCCCGCCGTCCCGGAACCAAACAGTGTGTTTAATGCCGCCGACGCGTGCACGCGCGTTGCGAATTCCGCTCCTAGGTACATCGTTGAGACGTAGGTGCAAAGTGCAAGATGACGGACAATTACTCAAACGTCGAGTTGGTAGAGATGGTCCGCATGTATGCCATCAGTGGAGACAGCCTACGTGGAGCAGTACGGTGTTTCCCCTCAATATGGTCGGCATGTACGCGAGTACTTAAACGAAAAGTTTGGTGACCATTGGGTGGGTCGCGGAGGACCTGTGGCCTGGCCCGTTCTCCGGACCTGACGTTTCTAAACTTTTATTTGTGGGGAGACGTTAAAAGGTTAGTTTACTCGGAGAAAGTGGCAAGTGTTACAGAATTACGTGAAAAGATAATTAGTGCTTTCGACACTTTAAAAAGGAATGTGATAGTGCTACGTAAGCTGAAGGAAAACCAGCTACGTCGTTGTCGACTGTGCCAAGAATGTGGTGGTGGCAACTTTGAACATACCTCCGGATAACTTAAGTAGGTAATTTATTTATTTGTACAAAGACTATCATTTTGTAAATACGTTGGGGTTGGATCTGCAATCGTGCGGCAATAGTTGGGTGGTAAAAGGGGTTAAAGCTAGTAGGGTTTGGGTTCCCGATTATAACGCTACTACTCTTATTACAAGGTAATGCATATTTTTCGAGATATGAATGAAAAATGTTTCTATCCTCAAATCGGATAAAAAGCGAAAACGGAACGTTAAAATGGGCGATTGACAACCAAATCTGCTGCACATATTGTCTGTGGTGCAAAATGTCGTGAAAAATTAGAAAAAAGGAACGTAAAAAAAAAAGTATGCTAATTGCTAAGTGTCACTGTCATTCGTTTGTTGTTCATTCCGTTTCTCCTCGAGTTCCGTGAATGTGTTTCTTGTGTTTCATAGTAATTGTATGTGTGTGCAAAAGGCAATGTTACTATGGCTACCTTGAGAATTAGGATGCAAGAGCGAGCGAAGCGAGCTCTGGACTTGGGGCACCCCGACTTGGACAGGTTAGGTTCGAAGGGGATGGCGGGGTCTAGTGAGCGAGCGGAGCGAGTGAACTAAGACCCCCACATCCCCTTCGTGTTAGGTTACTGTAAACCTTGCAGACAGAAATAGGAGCCCCGCGAAGCGGGGCTACGTCGACTATGCTTTTGAGGCGAATATAAAATGTTTTGAGGTTAGGTTACAATAATTGGTTTTTCTCAAGAACGGTGCATTACCTTGTAATGGGAGTGGTACCAGGGGAGTAGGGGTACCCTCCCCTCCCCCCACCACCCTCCGCCTGCCGCAGATTTCTAAATTTTTACCTGTTTTGAGGTTAGGTTACAATAATTGGTTTTTCTCAAAAACGGTGCATTACCTTGTAATGGGAGTGGTACCAGGGGAGAAGGGGTACCATCCCCCTCCCCCCACCCCCCTCCCGCCCCCCTCCGCCTGCCGCAGATTTCTAAATTTTTACCATACGTTGTTAGCTTAATCAATTTTATTAGTGTAAATAAGTTGATTTCAAACTTTTAACTACGCCAATAATACCTAACAGTCGAAAGTATTTCTACATACCTACTTAGCTAGCACATCTTTCCAATTCCAACAAACGTAAAAAACAATTTTAGACTTAGTAAATTGGTACACCAACTAAGGTACTAACCACCAATAAATTCAATTCACAAATAAAAACAAAATCATTACGAAAACTTTAGGCTGAATTTACCTACGTACAATGTTCAGAGTGTTAGTTTAGATAGCAATAAAGCAAGCCATTTTATTAATCATCTGATAACTACCGAACTTAGGTAAGTACAGGTCAGTGAACTTTTCTTTGGCACACTAGTATTGTAACTGTTGTCGTTAGTAAGATTTCCGTATTCCAATGATGCTTAAAAATTAGTTTAGTATCAAGCGAAATTTATGACAATAATGTAGGTGATTTTCGAAATAAAATTAGGCAAAATTGCTAGGTACCGGTCGCCGTAGGTCAACGCACGGTCGCAACACTGTTGCATTTCGTAGGTAAGACGTCGACTGTCGACTCTCACGCACACAGAGCAGCTGCATTGTCGCTGTGTGCGTAGTTGGGTGATTCTGTTTTAAGTGTTTTGGATCAAGGGTTTTATTCTGAAATACTGTTAAATTTCAACAATAAAAAAAAGCAACGCTTATTAATTATAGACCGGTACCGACCTTTAAATTGATTGTTTATGTGTTTTATGACAACCTCCTGAAATTTGACGAGGATGCAAAACAACACATTGTATAGTGCACGAGAATGTATCGTCCAGTTTAGGTAGTTAGGAAAATCGGTTTGTGTACCGGTTGGTACTGATTGAATCGATGTTTGAAGGAAGGTAAAAAGTAAAAGAAACCGGCCAAGAGCAAGTCTTACTCGCACACAGGGCTCCATAGCCCCAAACAATATTTTGAACTGTCATTCATTAGTTAGTAGTATTAGTTAGTAAACTTCCACTCAACCGCAAAACTAAATTGGTTTTTCATAGTACCTATGTTAATGAAAAACAAAGTTACTGCTGCAGTTTGATGAAAAAGTCCCATATCTCAAAAACTAAACATCATATCTTATTGAAACCAATTTTCGTTGATAGTTTTTCTTACGTCCTACAATCCTATTATATAGTATTGTAGGAATCACAATCCTGAATATTTCCAGAATTTTCCTCCTCTTACTTTAGAAATTAGAGGGGGGGGGGACACACATTTTACCACTTTGGAAGTGGCTCTAGCGCAAACTATTCAGTTTAGAAAAAAATGATACTAGCAACCTCAATATCATTTTTGAAGACCTATCCATAAATACCCAACACGAATGGGTTTGAGGAAAAAAAAATTTTTTTTTTCTCTTTTTATATGAAAATCTTAATACGGTTCACAGAATACATCTACTTACCAAGTTTCAACAATATAGTTCTTGTAGTTTCGGAAAAAAGTGACTGTGACATACGGACTGACAGACAGACAGACAGACATGACGTATCTATAATGGTTCCGTTTTTTGCCATTCGGCTACGGAACCCTAAAAAAGATTGTGGGTGAACGCAACCCTATTTATCGGCTTCAACTTACAAGGTTGTGGGTTCAAATCCAGGTGCGTTACTTTGAGGGATTTAATTCATCTACACAGCTGCCTACCATGACGTCTTAAAGCTGTATTGTTTTACTCTTATTCCATTTTGGGAAAGAGACGGAGCTATACAAGATGTCTAATGCCATCTCTTTACCTTGCCTCGGTAATGCCCATGGTGACAAGTGACAAGATTTTAAATTTCAAATCGACTAGACTTGTGGAAGTTGTTTATATCCCGTCATCAACTAGAAAAGAGGTGATGATCTTCAAACGGCTGAGCAGATTTTCTCGAAACATAGTTAGGAACACTCTCGATTAGAATACCTTTCAAACGAAACCAATTTTACCAAAATCGGTTCATCGGTTTAGGAGCTACGACAGACACACAGATTCACAGACACACAGATAAACACGTCAAACTTATAACACCCCTCTTTTTTGGTCGGGGGTTAAAAATAACAACAAAGGTAACCGGCAAGTCATAGAACTAAGATAAATAAAAAAGATAGGGATAAGCCGCTCTTCAAACGAGTGGCCCTCTTCTGACAGCGTAGGCTATATATAACCTTAGCGTCACTCCTTAGTAATAAACGTCTAACCTCTGGGGCAAATCCCCGTTGCTTCATCGCTATTCTCACCTAGATTTATATTAACACGAGTAATATGAAGAAACGAATAGGATCGGTTTCAAAAGCTCCCACTCTGCGGACAAAATTAAACATCATTTAAAAAAAAAAAATATGTAAAATACAAACAAATATGAAAAAGAAAAAAGTCATAGAATCAAACATTCGAAGACAGTTGACATCTACCAACCCCCACAGGGCCCGCGTCTGTCAATCCGATCACCCTAGTCCACCTCACAGGCAGGAGGACATGTTTTCTTCAAAAAACAAAACACACACGGCCCATTACTTCCTTAACTTTCTTTAAAACGAAACCACCTTCCAAGCCATAGCATTCACACAATGGTCGTAAACCGTGGACCATTCACACTGAATCTGGTACATTTGTACATCACACTGATAATAAAAGTATATAGAAGGCGACAAAGGAATATAAATTGGCGGACAGTCGTATGTGAATAGCCGTGGTCGGTTTTGGGCACTGGATTAAAGTATAAAAGTTTGCGGATTATATCTTTGCAGTTATTTAGGTAAAATAAATGGATCGATCGTTTTGTATGAAAGTTGGTAATTGTGTTTTACTAGGCTCTCTATCCATCATCATCTGCCTTTTCCCAAACTATCTTGGGGTCGATGCATCCGAGTACCAATATTTTACATGAAGCGACGCCTATCTGACCTCGACAACCCAGTAACCAGTTACTGGGTAATACGATACCCCTTAGTAAGACTGGATGTCAGACTTTTGGCTTCTGACTACTCGTAACGACTGTCAAAGATCTACAAATGACAGCTGGGACCAACAGCTTAACGTGGTTTCCGAGGCACGGAGGAAACTCGGCATGTAATTATGGTCACCAATCTACGGACCAACCTCGGCAAGCACGGCTTAACCTTAAAGATCGACCCGTGCGTCTGTTATTATTTTGCCACGAGCTCCTCACTAGGCTCTCTATCTAATGAATGAAATATTCAAAGCGATTGTTTGACTGCTGTGATTTGTGGATGGATACAGTGTTTGTTTCTCCCTCGTAAAGTTTCTCAAACAAGCTTTCACTTGTGACTTTGCCCGCGTGAAAGACGGAAATTTTCCAGAAATTGTAACGGATAAGATGATCTACCTATACTCAAAACTTTATCAAAATCCGCTCAGCAGTTAGGACTTATCAAGTTTACAGACCGACGACAAAGCTTCTTTCGAATACATACTGTCTTAATGTATTGATTAACATATTTTGATAAAAAAATGACCGAGAAAACATAGATTTAAATTAAGTTATTTAACCTCATCTTTCTTTATTTCAGGTAAGTACGAAGTGATGGCAAATATATAACACAAAGCAGTCTGAACTCAATCATAGCTATTTTGACAAAAAATGGCTACCTAAACAATAAGGTAATATAAAAGGTTAGTAAACAGGAAATTAATTACGTATCAAAAATATATTGTTTTCGTATGTTATACAACAATGGCCAAGATCAATAAACAAGATGGCCCAAGAATAAATCTGAAAGCAACATTTTTATGGCTCTCTGCTTTTCTGAAAAAGGGGAGGCCTTTACCCAGCACTGGAGGATTCAGGGCTGATAAGATGATAAATATGATCAAGGACATTCAAGGAAACACCCTTGTACTTTCAGCAATTTACAGTTTATATGCCAACCACTCTAATTTTTCTGTCACTATGAAGCATTATTTAATAAAAAAAATCATTGATGTTCATAGACTTTTCTTTTGGACATGTAATTTTGTGGACTTTTTATGGACAAGCAAGTCCATAGATCGAAATGCAAAAAAACCACGCATGTTTCAGTGGCAATATACAGCAAAATATAATCTAAAGTACCTAATATACCAAACAAATATCAGCTGCCTCATACATTTGAAATACATTTGAATAGGGCAGGTGATTATTTAATTAGACGGTAAAATTTGTTTGTAAAGGGGATAAACTTCGGAGGAGCCCTCCCTCCTTGCGAGGAGTTCGTGGCTAAATAAATACAGCCGCACGGGTCGATCCTTAAGGTTAAGCCGTGCTTGCCGAGGTTTGTCCGTGGATGGGTGACCATAAATACATGCCGAGTTTCCTCCGTGCCTCGGAAAGCACGTTAAGCCGTTGATCCCCGCTGTCACTTTTAGATCTTGGCCTTACAAGCAGTCAGAGTCGCTCGAAAGTCTGACAACCAGACTTACCAAGGGTTAACATATTACCCTGTACTAACTGGGTTGTGGAAGTCAGGCAGTCGTTTCATGTAAAATACTGGTACTCAGCTGCATCCGGTTAGACTGGAAGCCGACACCAAGATAGTTTGGGAAAAGGCTAGGCAGATAATGAGGGGATAACCTTCGGAACTACTTACTGATCGAAAATGCCGATAATTCTATCACAAATGGCTACATTTGAAACGTTCCCGTGATTTAATTTCCGTACTTAGCGGGAGCTCAAACTTGCGTTGTTTTTTTCGTAATGATGATGTTGGTCCAATGGAGCAACCGGTTAAGTTTTCTTATTTTTACAAACATTGGCCCACACTAGGAATTTCTTCTGTATTGTGGGTGCGTTTACAAACGCTTAAACTCACATACACAAACAGCCAGACCCGGAACAACTATCTGTAGGCCATACAAATATTTGCTCCGCGCAAGGATCTAACCCACGACACGCAGCGCAGTAGTAAATCGCTTAGCCAGTGTGCTTAGCAACCGTGTCGTCAATTCAATCCAAGTTTGATGGTGTTAAGCCAAAACTTTAAATATAACTGTTCTTATTCTTTAGACACGGTGTATTTAACAATCATTGAAAATGATTTTCACCGCAGTTTCTTATGACTTAAAACACCTGAATTCGTTGCTCGTTTTATTGACGGACAATAGTAAAATTGATTGACTGTTCTCTGTTGAGAGACCACGAACGAAATGTGATCCGTTTTGGGACTTTTATACTATCAGTATTTTCACCAAAGATTTATATAAGCCCAGCTTTGGTCATTTGGAAGCTTAAATAATATTTGGTTCACATTTTTAATGGGAATTGCGAAGTGGATTATTTACCAGTTCAACGATGGATGGAAATTTAAATACAAATATTTTATGTTCATAAATGCTTGTTAATTATATATTTTTCTTAAAACAAATAACGCTTTTTTGTAATAAAATTCTGGAAAGGTTTAACTAATCAATTTTTAAGTAGTATCTTTCCACGAAATGATGACAACAAAACAGTAATAATAATAATTTTTACCCATTTTAAAACTAGATTTTACCCGCTGCTCCTACCTCGTGTAGATCAGAAATTAGGTAATAATTAAGAATAATAATTTATTAAAAAAATAGTAGAAGTGTTTCAAATAATCCCCTTAACGTGGTTTAGGAAATAAGAAATTATCGAATAAACGTTCGAGATTGTTTGTATGTGTGAAAGCGCGGTTATAGAGCGAGGATCAGACGGGTTGTGTTTAAAACATGGGTGGTTCACACATACCAGTCGGTAATAAGACAAAAAAAATGTTACCTACCCATTTTATTATTGATTCGGGTCGAGAATCAAAAGCATAGTTACCTCCTTGAATTTGACGAGGATGCAAAACAACAGCTTGTATAGTACTAGCTTATGGCAACGGCTTCGGACGTGTTTTGTTCGGCAATTGTCCCAAGGGGTCATACAGGGATAAAAAGTATCCTATGTGCTATTCCACACTACTATCTATCTCTGTCCCAAATTGCATCCAGACCCATGCATTCGCTTTTGCGTGAAAGAGTAACAAACATGCATACATCCTCACAAAATTTCGCATTTAAAATATTCCTAGCTGTTCCCCGCGACTTCGTACGCGTGGAAATTTTGATGCGGGAATGTGAGAAAAAAATATGCCGATGTCATTCCCCAGGAAAATATGATCTATTTATACTATCTTAAAAAAATAGAACTCTGTGCCAAATTTCATTACGATCCTATCAGCCGGACAGCAGAAACAAACAGAGTTACTTTAGCATTTATAATATTACTAGCTGTCCCGCGCAACTTCGTCTGCGTCACATTTTCCCAGTTTTCGCAACATTTTTCATTGCTGTTCCGCTCCTATTGGTCCTAGCGTGATGATAAATAGCCTGTAGCCTTCCTCGATAAAAGGGCTATATAACACTGAAATAATTTTTCAAATCGGACTAGTAGTTCCTGAGCTTAGCGCGTTCCAGCAAACAAACAAACTCGTCAGCTTTATTATTAGTATTAGAAGTTTTAGATTCGATTATGAATTCATTTAAACTAGATCAATCAGACAACCTCGTTTGCCTTATCAAAATCCAGTGAGTGTTAAGTAACAGGCAATTGACAGACAAAGTTACTTTCGCATCTATAATGTTAGTATGACATCAGCAACCAAACTCTAGTCTACACATTTTCTACATCAAATAAACATAGACTGTCATGTATTATTGATCGCATTTATTATGCAATCGGGTTGAACCATCGCCTCTACTGGTACTTAGCATTTAAAACGGGAAAGAGTCCACACCGCTGCGATGTTTATTTAAAATCAACGTTAGGAGAATAAATTATTAGGGGCTTTTCAGTTTAAAACTACTACTGAGTAGATACTATTTATCTGAAATAAATTTGGCCAATGTTCTAACACAACATTTTGATCAAATCAATTTACTAATAAAATTTTAAGTAAATATAACATTAAACTTGAGTTTCGGGGGCCTACCGTAACATCGTATTATTGTATTATATTACATATAATATAAATAAGAGGTGATAGAATAGGCCCCGTTCTGGGTCAGCTTAATTTAACTTACCACCCACGCGTTCAAAAAGAGGAAATGAGAAATGCTCATGATTAATTTAAAAAGAGCAGTTTTATCAGACACTCCTGAATAAAGGATTCTGAAATTCTAAAACAGAATTCTAATTTTTCGGATTCATGTGCTTATTGTACAATTATCATTTGCTTTGGTGAAGTATAAAACGTGAGGAAACCAAATCAGCATACCTGAGAGATATTTCTCGACAGCTTGTAAAGCCAAGTCGGACGCTCCTGGGCGGCATTAAGACTGATAAAAACTAGGTACTAATGGCACAAAAAAGTAATAAAATGGGTTTTGAAAATAATGCCCTAAAATACGATCACTTTGAATGGAATTTTCTAAAATATTTACGTTACCATACCATTCTATTTGTGAGGATGAAATGGAATGATGGAATTTTGAGAGGTCGCCGGTAAGCCATTCCAACTGATCATTCGAAATGACCGAAAACTATTTAAACTGAAGTCTGTTCAATAGAATTCATTCAATTCATTTGAATTTCAATAGATTTGTATTCTATAAAACCGTTATAAGCTACTTACAATGGTACATAAGTCCTCTCCCCCTTACAAACAGCCGTTATTTTTAAAAGCATAATACAAACAAATTTGCTTAGAGCAAAAACGTTAGTCGTTTGAAGTACATAATCATCAAAAGATATCATTATATTCTATGGCTTTTGATAGGGCACTGCATTGTACTTGCATTATATGGACACGTGTGTCCCCAAATAATTTCAATGATTAAGTTATGCTGTTATTGTTGTAAAACTCATGGTTATTTTGAGATAAAGAATAGAAACAAGTTTAGCAGATGGTCTTATTTTAAAATAAGTAAAGGGGATTACTTGAATAGGCGGATGACCTAATACATTTGAAAAAAGAACTCCACCCTTTTTTGGTAGTCAAAAAGTATAATAAGTTTAGTAGCAACCTACATGTAGGTACTACATTGAAGGAACTCAACAAAACATCGAGGCCGTTGGTTTACGCTATTTATTTGGCAGCGAATAGATTTTACTGACATATTCATAATTATTTTTGCAACAAAACGTATCAGCTTGCTCTCTTTGAATTTGAATAATGAACTCTATGGCAGAGCAAAGTCTAATAACAGTACGCACACCTTCCCTATAGTTTAAAAAAAAACTGGCCAAGTGCGAGTCTAACTCGCACACTCAGGGTTCCGTACCGCACACAGGCTGCAGTTTGGTGAAAAATCCTATATCTAAAAACTAAACATCCAATCTTATTCAAACCAATTTTTTTGAAAGTTTTTTTTACGTTCTTCTAACCCACATTTTTTCAGAATTTTCTTCCGCTTTCTTTAGAAATTAGACAGGGGGGACACACATTTTACCACTTTGGAAGTGTCTAACTTTCAAACGATTGACATTAAGAAACAATTGTTTTAGAAACCTCAATGTCAATTTTAAAGATCTTTCTATAGCGTCGGCTTATTGCAAGAACTCATTAAGTGACATAAACAAAACTTTGAGAAATCAATTAATTACTTTTGATTTCATTGGATGTCCTATAAAATCTTATATTTTATATGTTTATAAAAAAAATAAACACCACTAGAGAGTTAAATATATTTATGAATAAAATCAAACATAAGCAGTTTGAAATATTGAGAGATATTTTTTTAAAAGCTTAAAAACTAAGTTAGTGACTTCTTATCATTGGAAGTTTACACTAAGTGTGAATTAAACATTTCTTTTAAATAAGGCTAAGTACTAACACTAGACTAGTTTCTCAAAGGAACCAACTGGTATTAATCAGTCCTAAAAGTTAATGAAACCGTCTTCTTTATCTTCATAATAAATTCTTAAAACGTCAACAATCTAGAACTCAAAAAAATCACTTCGGCATATTAATCAGTAAAAATAAAAGCAACGATGGCACTTAACTCAATAAATGAAATGCCACCCAAACTATAAATCTGCGAAAGCGAAAACCGTAGTTTGCTACGATGACGACACGCTGGTGCTGGCACTAGGGAGGCCGAACGAGGCAGCGGCCCAAATTATGACACGCGGGGTTGCGATAGTCGTAGAGACAATCCAGCAACTGGGTCTCGAGGTGGCATTGCGCAAGTCCGAGGCCATGTTCTTTCATGGGTCTTGGAATGCGCCACCGCCGGGATCCATACTGACGGTAGGAGGGCGGTAGTTTGGCCTCCAAACTGGAACGGACCGGGGCTGCGTTCAAGCGGCTCTTGCCCAACCTGGGGGTCCAAACACCTCCTGCCGGAGGCTCTACGCGGCGGTCGTGCGGTCCATAGCCCTTTACGGGGCACCGATGTGGGCGCGTTGAGGTGGCGAGCCGCCCACTACCTGAACTTGCCCCAGAAGGTGGAAGGCGTAAGGCTAGTCTAGAGGTACCGCACGATCTCCGGCGAGCCGGCGAGCCTCTTGGCCGCATTACTGCCATGGGATCTGGAGGCGATAGACCTCGCGTGCCTGCACAAATTACTACGCCGGGGGTAAACTTCGCTGCTGCGGCAAATTACCGCTCAGCGGACAGACCTCCGGCGGGATCTCATGGTGACATGGAGAGAGCGACGCCACAATAGTGGCGATAAGTCCCGTCTTTGAAGAGTGGCTGGAGAGGCGCCACGGCGCCCTCACCTTCCGCCTGACGCAGGTCCTCACCGGACACGGTTGTTTCGGGAGGTTCCTACACCAAATCGCGCGGAAGGAAACGGCCGTGTGTCACCACTGCGAGGACCGGCCGGAGGATACGGTGGAGCACACCGTGGAGCTATGCTCTGCCTGGTCTGACCACCGCCGTGTCCTCGTAGTGGCGATAGGCGGCGGCGCCTTCTCGCGTCTGGCCTTGGTTCAATCCATGGCCCGGAGCAAGAGGGAATGGAAAGCCGTCGCCTCCTTCTACGAAGCTGTCATGCTAGCGAAGGAGGTGGCGGAACGTGAGAGGGAGAGAGCCTCACGTCTCAGCTGCCGCGGGAGACCCCCGGGCGTCGTCGGAGGGCAACCAGGGGCTCCCGGCCACCGTAGGCGCGTGCCTGTGGACGGTAGCTAGCTCACCGTCCGTCCATCTAGCAAACCGGAAGAAGTCCAAAAGGGCCGATGCCTGGCAGGGCTGCGAGACTGTTCGAAATAGATACCGTGGCCCTGGAACACAAAGGGCAAAGAAGGAACATGGATGGGTTTTAGTCAGTACAAGTCTGACACTCCGCCGGTTATTCCGCTTATGCATTAAAAACAGCTTGCAACAAAAAGTTTCCTAAAACCAAAGCGAAGAAAAAATATTTCTCAAAAATGTGCTCAGAAAAAATAATACCCCCGGAGCTGCATAACTGGTACCAAAACCTAACAGGCAAGGAAGGTCGAGATATTTTACTAGAAGAAATATATTAGAAGAAGATTAGCAGTTTAAAATAACTCGTAAATTGTTACCATGTTTACTTTTATTTTAACTCATTTATGTGCCGAAGTAATTTTTTTGAGTTCTAGATTGTTTTCCTTTTAAAAATTTGTTATGAAGATAAAGAAGGCTGATTAATTAACTTTTAAGACTGTTTAATACCGGTTGGTTCCTTTGAGAAACTAGTCTAGCGTTAGTACTTAGTCTAATTTAAGAAATGTATAATTCACACTTAGTGTAAACTTTTAATGACATGAACACATTAACCTGGTTTTTAAGCTTTTAAAAAATGTTCCTCAATTTTTTAACTACTTATTATGTTTGCATTTATTAATAATTATATTTAACTCTCTAGTGGTGTTTATTTTTTAGGGTTCCGTACCCAAAGGGTCAAACGGGACCCTATTACTGAGACTTCGCTGTGCGTCCGTCCGTCCGTCTGTCACCAGGCTGTATCTCATGAACCGTGATAGTTACAGAGTTGAAATTTTCAAAGATTATGTATTTCTGTTGATGCTGTAGCAAAAAATACTAAAAACAGAATAAAATAAATATTAAAGGGGGGCTCCCATACAAAAAAGTGACTTTTTTGCTCGTTTTTTATAAATAATGGTACGGAACCCTTTGTGCGCGAGTCCGACTCGCACTTGGCCGGTTTTTTTTTTATATAAACATATATTATTTTATAGGACATCCAATAAAATCAAAATAATTAACTGATTTCTCAGTTTTGTTTATGTCACTTAATAAATTCTTGCAATCAGCCGACGACAAATTCATTAAAAGTTAAAAAGAGTGAAACCGGAGCCTAACAAAAGTAGTTAACTGCATTTAATTTGTACAAAAATAAATAGATTGCTTAAACCTCGAAAAACAAATAATCGCCAAGATACAATAATTAATTTTAACCGAACTAAAACTGTAAAGAATGACCGTCACTCGTTATAACAGAAGTCCTTAAAATTGTATAACGTTTTACTTGTCAAAAATTTTAGATTTAAAGAAGTAATTATGTGCACTTAATGAATTTTGACCAAATGCTGTTCAAAAGCGATGTGCGCAACGCGTATCTTAAAAAGTTATTAAGTTACTTTAATGATATTTATATTACAAAAAAGTGCCGTTTTGGTTTTTTTTTGATTTACTAAAAACTATTATTGTACTTTATCGAGTTTCTAAGCACCAGATAATCCGAAATGGTAATTATCGACTTTACGTCTAGGTCATAACGGCCAAATTTGAAAAGCTAGAAATAAATGAGTTTTTGCCCTTTAAAGAGCTGATCGAGACGAGTTTAACTGTTATAATAACTGTACTTAGTGATTTTTTGCCATTAGTGAGTTCTTGCAATAAGCCGACGATAGACACCCGGCAAGGATTAAAGCTTTTTATTGGTTTCAGTTCCATGTATGGGGAGCCGCCATTAATCTTTTTTTTAAGCTATTAGCATAGCTTTTATCGTGGGCTTTGAGCGCGGCGACCGAATCAAGAAATTCCGCAACGCAAAAAACCTAACACCCCGAATTTGAAAAAAATGGTGAAAAAAAAATCATGGAAAATAATTTGTTTTCTTATCGGTCACCACGCTCAAAAAGTCTAACTTGAATAAATATAAAAGAAAAAAAAAATTGCATAAATATTACAATTGTATAAGTTGATAAAAAATGCTATGCAATAGCTTTGCCGCGGCAGTCCCCGAGTGCCACACGTATTTTTTTTTTTGTGAGTTTAAAAATCGTAAAGTGGTTCACAGAATACATCTACCTACCAAATTTCAACTGTGTGGTCTTAATAGTGTCGGAATAAAGTGCCTGTGACATACAGACGGACAGACAGACATGACGAATCTATAAAGGTTCCTTTTTTTGCCATTCGGCTTCGGAACCCTAAAAATTTAACCACAAAGTGTACTGTATTTTTTAACCGACTTCTATAAAAAGGAGAAGGTTCTCAATTCGGATGTTTGTATTTTTTTTTTTTTTATGTTTGTTCGCGCATAGCTCCGTTGCTTGCCAACCGATTTGAAAAATTCTTTTTTTGTTTGAAAGCGTATACTTTCCAAATGGTCCCATCAAAATTTTATCGAAATCAGACTAGCCGTTTCTGAAAAAATAAACATTTCTAACTTTTAGTTTACTCTGCATTGCGTTTTTTGTTCGCGCATAACTCAGTCATTTACGAACCAATTTGGAAAATTATAGTGTGTATTCCAAAGCCTATGCTTTCCATTTAGTCCCATAGTCACCAAATCGGGATCTGATGATGGAATCTTGGCGAAATCGAGGGAACTCTTCAAGTTTTATAGGAAACGTACAGCGATTTTGGTATTTTCTACTACAAGTGAAGCATTTGCGTTCAATAAGAACGATTCTACCATCAGATCTGATGATGAAGCCAAGAGACAGGCACTGGAACTCCATAATAAGACAATGTATCTTAGCTGTGTTTGGGCTTGTTGGAATTGTAACGGTATGCACTTTCCAGATGTACCACAGACTAACTTCTTGACTTTCCTTATTCAACCTACGTAACATGTAGGTCATCTGCTTTGACAGTCTGTTTTCGCGATGATTAGGGTTCTTATTCAAAATGCGTTGATCATTTCTTTCCCAAATTTATTTTAATCGTTTTCCTTTTTCTCAGTTTCAGTTTGACGCCTTTTCTCACACGAGAAGCATCTTTACTAGGCCTACCCATATTTTATTATTAGATTAAAAATATGTCACAAAAAATTAACAAATAAAAATTTTTTTACAAAAAAAGAAACCGACTTCAGAAAACACTTAACGCACTAAAAAGTTGAAAATAATACTAAAACCTACCTATATTAATAAACCTAACCTAACCTACGATTAACCTATAATAAAATTTAATAATTCTTTGGAGTCGGTGCCAAGCAATATACGATGTCTAAACGACTATATACAGACTAAGGCCAGAAAAAAGCAAAACATAAATCTTACGCTTCTAAATATTAATTTATTCATTAATTCTAATTATATTGCTTGGCACCGACTCCACAGAATTATTAATATTTATTATAGGTTAATCGTAGGTTAGGTTAGGTTTATTAATATAGGTAGGTTTTAGTATTATTTTCAACTTTTTAGTGCGTTAAGTGTTTTCTGAAGTCGGTTTCTTTTTTTGTAAAAAAAAAATTTTAAAACTAGATTTTGCCCGCTGCTCCTACCTCGTGTAGATCAGAAATTAGGTAATAATTAAGAATAATAGTTTATTCAAAAAATAGTATAGTAATAGTTATATATATAGTAATAGCATAGTGTTTCAAATAATCCCCTTAACGTGGTTTAGGAAATAAGAAATTATCGAATAAACGTTCGAGATTGTTTATATGTGTGAAAGCGCGGTTATAGGGCGAGGATCAGACGGGCCGTGTTTAAAACATGGGTGGTTCACACATACCAGTCGGTAATAAGACAAAAAAAATGTTACCTACCCATTTTATTATTGATTCGGGTCGAGAATCATAAGCATAGTTGCCTCCTTGAATTTGACGAGGAAACAACAGCTTGTATAGTACTAGCTTATGGCAACAGCTTCGGACGTGTTTTGTTCGGCAATTGTCCCAAGGGGTCATACCGGGATAAAAAGTATCCTATGTGCTATTCCACACTACTATCTATCTCTGTCCCAAATTGCATCCAGACCCATGCATTCGCTTTTGCGTGAAAGAGTAACAAACATGCATACATCCTCACAAAATTTCGCATTTATAATATTCCTAGCTGTTCCCCGCGACTTCGTATGCGTGGAAATTTTGATGCGGGAGTGTGAGAAAAAAATATGCCGATGTCATTCCCCAGGAAAATATGATCTATTTATACTATCTTAAAAAAATAGAACTCTTTGCCAAATTTCATTACGATCCTATCAGCCGGATAGCAGAAACAAACAGAGTTACTTTAGCATTTATAATATTACTAGCTGTCCCGCGCAACTTCGTCTGCGTCACATTTTCCCAGTTTTCGCAATATTTTTTATTGCTGTTCCGCTCCTATTGGTCCTAGCGTGATGATAAATAGCCTGTAGCCTTCCTTCATAAAAGGGCTATATAACACTGAAATAATTTTGCAAATCGGACTAGTGGTTTTTGAGCTTAGCGCGTTCCAGCAAACAAACAAACTCTTCAGCTTTATTATTAGTATTAGAAGTATTAAATTCGATTATGGATTAGTAGGATTTCATGTTATAAACTAGATTAATCAGACAACCGTGTGTACCTTATCAAAATCCAGTGAGTGTTAAGTAACAGGCGATTGACAGACAAAGTTACTTTCGCATCTATAATGTTAGTATGACATCAGCAACCAAACTCTAGTCCACACATTTTCTACATCAAATAAACATAGACTTTCATGTATTATTGATCGCATTTATTATGCAATCGGGTTGAACCATCGCCTCTACTGGTACTTAGCATTTAAAACGGGAAAGAGTCCACACCACTGCGATGTTTATTTAAAATCAACGGTAAATTATTAGGGGCTTTTCAGTTTAAAACTACTACTGAGTAGGTACTATTTATCTGAAATAAATTTCGCCAATGTTCTAACACAACTTTTTGATCAAATCAATTTAAATAATAAAATTCATATGTTATATAACATTAAACTCGAGTTTCGGGGGCCTACCATAACATCGTATTATTGTAATAATATATCACTGACATAAATATAATACACACATGAAATAAATATTATAAATCATATAAATAAGAGGTGATAGAACAGGCCCTGTTCTGGGTCGGCTTAATACAAATTGCCACCCACGCGTAGAGGAAATGAGAAATGCTATGATTAATTTAAAAAGAGCAGTTTTATCAGACACTCCTGAATAAAGAGTTCTGAAATTCTAAAAGAGACCTCTCATTTTTCGGATTCATGTGCTTATTGTACAATTATCATTTGCTTTGGTGAAGTATAAAACGTGAGGAAACCAAATCAGCATGCCTGAGAGATATTTCTCGACAGTTTGTAAAACCAAGTCAGATGCTCATAAACGGCATTAAAACTATGCTAAAAACAAGGCACCAATCGTACGAAAAAATAGTAAAATGGGTTTTGAAAATAATGCCCTAAAATACGATCACTTTGAATGGAATTTTCTAAAATATTTACGTTACCATACCATTCCATTTGTGAGGATGAAATGGAATGATGGAATTTTGAGAGGTCGCCGGTAAGCCATTCCAACTGACCGAAAACTATTTAAACAGAAGTCTGTTTAACAGAATTAATTCTATTCGTTAGAATTTCAATAGATTTGTATTCTATAAAACCGTTATAAGCTACTTACAATGGTACATAAGTCCTCTCCCCCTTACAAACAGCCGTTATTTTTAAAAGCATAATACAAACAAATTTGCTTAGAGCAAAAACGTTAGTCGTTTGAAGTACATAATCATCAAAAGATATCATTATATTCTATGGCTTTTGATAGGGCTCTGCATTGTACTTGCATTATATGGACACGTGTGTCCCCAAATAATTTCAATGATCAAGTTATTATGCTGTTATTGTTGTAAAACTCATGGTTATTTTGAGATAAAGAATAGAAACAAGTTTAGCAGATGGTCTTATTTTAAAATAAGTAAAGGGGTTACTTGAATAGGCGGATGACCTAATACATTTGAAAAAAGAACTCCACCCTTTTTTGGCAGTCAAAAAGTATAATAAGTTTAGTAGCAACCTACATGTAGGTACTACATTGAAGGAACTCAACAAAACATCGAGGCCGTTGGTTTACGCTATTTATTTGGCAGCGAATAGATTTTACTGACCTATTCATAATTATGTTTGCAACATAACGTATCAGCTTGCTCTCTTTGAATTTGAATAATGAACTCTATGGCAGAGCAAAGTCTAATAACAGTACGCACACCTTCCCTATAGTTAAAAAAAAAACTGGCCAAGTGCGAGTCTTACTCGCACACACAGGGTTCCGTACCGCACACAGGCTGCAGTTTGGTGAAAAATCCTATATCTCAAAAACTAAACATCAAATCTTATTCAAACCAATTTTTTTAAAGTTTTTTTTTTACGTTCTTCTAACCCACTTTTTTTCAGAATTTTCCTCCGCTTACTTTCGAAATTATACAGGGGGGACACACATTTTACCACTTTGGAAGTGTCTAACTTTCAAACGATTGACATTAAGAAACAATTGTTTTAGAAACCTCAATGTCAATTTTAAAGATCTTTCTATAGACACCCCGCAAGGATTAAAGCTTTTTATTGGTTTCAGTTCCATGTATGAGGAGCCGCCATTAATCTTTTTTTTTAAGCTATTAGCATAGCTTTTATCGCGGGCTTTGAGCGCGGCGACCGAATCAAGAAATTCCGTAACGAAAAAAACCTAACACCCCGAATTTGAAAAATATTTTTTTTGTTAGTGTATTAATCGTAAAGTGGTTCACAGAATACATCTACCTACCAAGTTTCAACAGTGTGGTCTTAATAGTGTCGGCATAAAGTGCCTGTGACATACAGACGGACAGACAGACATGACGAATCTATAACGGTTCCTTTTTTTGCCATTCGGCTTCGGAACCCTAAAAATTTAACCACAAAGAGTACTGTATTTTTATAGCTTCTCTCTTTGCAAGCAATGCAGCCATTCTTTTTGTTCCTTTTTTTAGAATTCGTTGAAATAACCAGATATGAAACGAAATTTTAATTTTGACGTAAGAATTGTTACAGACTTGTTCAGGTCGTCAACATATTTAATTCTGCAGTATTGCTTCAATAACAAAGCCGAAGCGATTGCTATACTTTTGGGGACGTCCATTAATTACTTGAGACATTTAAGGGAGGAGGGGGTCGAGCTAAATCTCACTCAATCTCACGAGGGATAGAGATGGGGTCTGGGCAAATGTCACATAATGTTTTCCTTTACGAAACATGTGAAAAAGTTAACATGTTTCTGAAGTCAAATCTCACGACATCTCACCAAGGGGGGAGGCGGCACGATAAATCGACAAAATTGACTGACGTAATTAATTGACCCCCTTTCAGCTTTCATTCGGGTCGAGTCAAGCTGTAATTTTGTTGGGCATCTAGCATTGCTGAAACATGTTTCGGTCAACTCGGAACTAAGTCAAGCGGCATTTATTTAAACTTACACTTATTCAATCTTTGCCCATCTAAGACAACCCAATCAAGTGTGCAGTCTCCCTTATATTTTAATTCGTTGTTCAAACACATTTTATAATGGTTTGAGTGAACAATCAAAAACTGGGGTAGTATTGAGTTTGTCTTTGAAAAGAGGTATTTTTTTAAGTTTTGTTTTAATAATACTCTGCTCGGGCAGGTCCAGAGTGATCCTAAAAATGAAATGATAAAATAAAAACCGCTTCGGTGTTGGTAGATAGAAAATAGTAAGTATTGTAGAGTTCAAACTTGTCTAGGGACTTAAAATACTACTTCTACTGAACACGTACGACTTTACTTCATTAAGTAAATATTAAAACTATCATAATATTCATTCAAATAATGCCTATCCACGACTCAAAACTCTATTATTGAATTATTCATATCAATGTAACTTTGACTATGTAGAGGATAATATATTCGCATAAAATTATAACGTAACGTCCTGTCGTGACCATTCGTCCGCATTCAACAGTTAGTCATTTAGGTGAAATGGGACTGAAATAATATTTCACATTATTTTCCTCAGACTGTCGGCGATGGAAATATCTCATACATCACCATCTTGCTAAATGGCGGTGAAAATAACAGGCCTTTTATATTTGAGTATTGGTGGGCCAAAAGTTTGTTGTAGAAAATGTTTTTTAGTAACTTTTTAGACGCATGTATTCTGCCTATGCGTATTAAGTTTCATTGAAATCAGTTCAGTCATTTCGGAAAGTAAGGACTTGAAAGTTTATAAGAAATGCCGTAAGTTGTAAACGCTCTTAATATTTTTATTAAAATATTTTTACCAAGTTCACAAATTACCGTTAATGGTAAATTCATTTCTTAATTTACGGCTTCAAGTTTAATATCTTTTCCTTAAGGCTTACTTCATAAAATCATGACAGTTCCTTTTATAACTGAGCCTATTTTTAAACTTTTTGACCAAAATAAAGTTTAAGACAAAAGGCAGGATCAACTTTTGTAAGTTTTCAGTGTATTTAAGAATTTTTGAAGGCAAAAAAACCTTCGGACAAAACCTTTGGAACAAACCTTCTTGAAGGTTTTGTCCAACCGGTATTGATGAACAAAGAATTTATTTTTTACAACATCAAAGAAGTATTTTTAGGAGCTGTATCTATCTATGCCGGCCGTGCTTATTCTCACTCGCTCCAAAAAAAAACAAAACAGCAACACATAAGATCGGCTACGTCCCGTCTGGTTCTTTCCCATTTTTATTTCCCTGGTTATTTCCCAACTAAATAAAATACCATTACAAAAGTGCCGTTTCGCAACTATGTTGATTATAATTTACAATGACAAAAAAAAAAAATGAAGAAATAAAGGTAGAAATTGTAACAGAACAGCAACCTAGAATTTTTGCGAATCTGGTTACTTTTTGAAGGATTTTCACTGAAAAGACGATTTTAGCGGCACCAACATTGTCTTCATGATTCCGCTATCCTAGTACTTTCTGTTCAAATTCTTAATTGAGTCCTCGCGTAACAATCCATATTGTGCCGGGGAGACACAAAAAATAGCAACGTCAATCAAATGTTACCAGTTGGGACGTACTCATAAAATGTTTTCCACCCGTTGCTTTTTTGCTTTGGAGCCGAATTTTGGAGCGCATGGGAATAAGTCCTATGTCGGCTTTAGTCAAATTCCAAAGTTTTAAATTATAAGGGATTTAACCAGCCGCTTCGGGAGACGGTGATTTTGTTTGTTTCATTGACCATATGATATTGCTACCGACTTTTGTTTTTTTTTTTGTTGTGGTACCATTCACATTGAGTCACATTCACTTCTAAAAAAGGAGGCAGTTTTGTGAATAATTGATAATACCTCCTTTGTTTTAGAAGTCTGTGACAGACTGAAAGCTGAAAAAGGACAGATTGAAAGCTTTATGTTAAACAGTACTTGTTACCATTTCATATTCAAAATATTTCAATATAGACATCATCGGGATCGTAACATTCGTTTGAGTCACGATAATATTTCAACGAGGTTGTCACCCTGTACAAATATTATCTTAAATGTCTTGTGTCAAAAATTCATAAATTAACATTATTCTAGACTGTTCTAGTACCTTTCAAGATATAAAATATATCCGTTTTTTTAAAGACACCTTCAGTTTCCACTTAATAAGAGCGTTTATACCCTACGGCATTTCATACAAACTTTCAAGTCGTTATTTTCCGAAATGACTGAACAGATTCTAATGAAACTTCCTACGCATAAGCAGTATACATAGGTTTAAAAAGTAACTATAAAACATTTTCGAAAAATAATGTTACAGCTAAATTAGACCGATTTTTAATAATCTATAGAAACAGCAATTTCCAATTATCTTAATTTTTAAAAGACATTTCGAAAATGTTTTTTTAGTAACTTTTTAGACCTATGTATACTGCTTTTGCGTAGGAAGTTTCATTAAAATCTGTTCAGTCATTTCGGTTAATAACGACTTGAAAGTTTGTATGAAATGTCGTAGGATATAAACGTTCTTAACCAAGAAAGTTAATAAAGGTACACTACGATTCATTTTAGTCACGACCCAAACCGAAATTAGGGTAAACTGAAAGGGCTGTGGTTTCACTACATTTCCCTTCGATGCTTTTAGCTCTTCTAAAAGCATCACAAACCTGGTTATATCCACTAGTTTAATTACAAAGATTTTGCTTTAAATATTCTCTCGGCGAACAAGGGGTTAATTTTTAATCGCCCAGTCGAATTAACCCTTGTCCAAGACGCAGGCCTCAGGCTTTTATAAAACGGCACTGAAGAATAATTTGTCGTCCGCCTATCCTACTTTTGTCTGAAAATTATACAGCCACTCCGACACTGAAGAAAAGACCTTTTTGTAAAGGAATAAGGTTATATTTTTCTTGTGATCAAATAATTCGTGAGTTATTCAACGTCCGAGTTTATTGTTTCATAATTTCCTCGCAAACGCTCCGTAAGATGTTATTTGCAGTTTTTTTTTCTAAATTTATGACATTATGGTGTTATAAATGTTTTAGGAGTGGAAGATGGACGCCGAGAGATTTTGTGATTACTTTTACTGACGTTGCTCATAATAAGCCGAGTTCTTTTCATGAAGAGTAGGTGTAGTATTGTGTTTCTTGTTCTGAAAAGTATTCGTTCGTTTATCAATCGCTATGAAATCATGTTAATATGCCTTGTGGCATTAAGTCTGCCTATGTACTTGAAGTTTAAATAAATAATTAATATAGAAGACTTGTGGAGTTATAAAGTCTAAAAGTGCAAACCAAAGTTTGTTTTAGTGGAGTAACTTTTCAACAACGGATAACAAAAGTTAAAGTTGCAAAACTTATAGAAAGTTCATGTTATCATGTTGCAAAACATTTTAAATATTGAATGTGCTGAACAAACTTATTCTTTAACTTATATTTGGGAACTACAATCCTGATCAATGAGCATATTTTGCAACCTAACGATGAAAATAATCTTGACATTCGTGAAAAACTTTTTTCTTCTTCTTTTGCAACTGAGCCGATGTCGACTATTCTGCCATCGTATCGTGAAAAACTTTAGAAGTCATGAAATATGTATTTCAGTATGTCTTTGATTGTCATTGCTTGGTGTCAAGGAGATATGTAAGACAGTAGCTCGTAAACTTCATGTTTCGACGCCATTAAGTAAAATGATGAGTTCCGTTCAGTGGTGACATCAGGCCCATATGACATCATGGTGTTAGCATAAAAGGCTTCAAAGTATGGCATAATAAAATTTGTATTGTAAACGAATGAATATAAGGGTTTCATACAATACAAGGTAGTATGGACACAGAAGCGAAAACGATTACCACGTAATCAGTACATATTATTTCGCCGGTTACAAAAAAAAACCGGCCAAGTGCACAACAAATATAATAACAATATTTTGAACTGTCATTCATTACTTAGTAAACTTCCACTCAACCGCAAAATTAAATTTGTTTTTCATAGCATGTTAATGAAAAACAAAGTTACTGCTGCAGTTTGATGAAAAAGTCCCGTATCTCAAAAACTAAACATCACATCTTATTGAAACCAATTTTCGTTGATAGTTTTTTTTACGTTCTACAAACCTAAATATTTTCCTCATCTTACTTTAGAAATTAGAGGGGGGGGGACACACATTTTACCACTTTGGAAGTGGCTCTAGGGCAAATTATTCAGTTTAGAAAAAAATGATACTAAAAACCTCAATATCATTTTTGGACACCTATCTATAGATACCCCACAAGCAAATGTTTGATGAAAAAAAAAAATTGGTTTTCACTTCCAAGTATGGGGAACTATTTTTGTGTGAAAATCTTAATGCGGTTTACAGAATACATCTACTTACCAAGTTTCAGCAGAATAGTTCTTATAGTTTCGGAAAAAAGTGGCTGTGACATACGGACGGACAAACAGACAGACAGACAGACATGACGAATCTATAAGGGTTCCGTTTTTTACCATTCGGCTACGGAACCCTAAAAACCGGCCAAATGCGAGTCAGACTCGTGGGTTTAGTACCATTATTTATAAAAATGAGCAAACAAATCACTTTTTTTTGTATCGGAGCCCCCTTAAATATTTATCTTATTCTGTTTTAGTATTTGTTATTATAGGGGCAACAGAAATACATAATCAGTAGAAATTTCAACTGGCTATCTATCAAGGTTCATGAGATACAGCCTGGTGACAGACGGACGGACAGCGAAGTCTCAGTAATAGGGTCCCGTTTGATCCTTTGGGTACGGAACCTTAAAAAGAAATTGTTTAACTTTTATCCTATTGTAGCCCGGTTGATAAATTAATCTAAGTAAGTATTGTCTAGACTACAGATAAATAATGTATCTTCTCTTTCTTGAGTTATTTAATAGTACAGACAAATAATAAATTATTTCAGACTTCAGTTGTCCTGAATTTGATTAATATAATATATCTTAATGTCTGACATGTATGAAGTAAGACAACGTTATCCGCCATAGGATAACATCGCAGGATCGGTTCACTAATTGATTCTTTTGTCACTTTTGATTTGTTTTGTGATCAGACATTTCACTACAAGTGAAAGATGCTGAGTAAAAAGTCAAACAGTTGTGTGTGATAGTGAAGCCTGTAATAACAGTTTTAGGTATAATTGCGAATAACTGTTATATTATTCATAATGTATTCATCATTATCATTCACCATCATCATTTCAGCCAAAAGACGTCCACTGCTGGGCATAGGCCTCCCCCAAGTTTCGCCACATTGACATAACATGGGCGGTTTTGCCAAAATCGCCACGCTTGGCAGGCGGGTTGGCGATCACAGTACAGTTGTCACAAAAGCACAGAAAACGCTGCTGCCCATTCTCTGGCAAGTCCCTTAGTCGCCTCTTACGACACCCAAAGGAAGAAATGGGATGGTGCTATTCTTTACGTCCGACACCATACAGAGTAATGTATAATGTATCCATATATTAATAAACAAGATAGTGCACCAGATATGCACCAAGATCTGGAGGACAGGCCAGTGGCCCGTAGATTGGACACAGTCCGCTATGATCCCACTTCACAAGAAGGGCTCCACTAAGAAGTGTGAAAACTATAGAACATTATCGCTCATGTCCCACGCTAGTAAAATCCTGCTGCGCATAATTAACTGCAGATTAGCAGCGTACGTCGACCACCAGATACCAAGAGAACAAGCCGGTTTTGTTGCCGGCAAGGGAACTCGAGAGCAAATTTTGAATGTCCGCATTTTGATTGAGAAATGCCGAGAATTTAACATTCCACTGGTTTTGTGTTTCATTGACTACGCAAAAGCGTTTGATTGCGTGCAATGTCAAATAATGTTTGATGTTCTGATAGAAATGGGCGTCCCTCCACATCTCACTTATCTCATCCAAAACCTGTACCTTGATGGCACCAGCTTTGTGAAACTGGAAAACAAAGTATCACAGACTTTCCATACGGAACGAGGCGTGCGTCAAGGCTGTATTTTGTCGCCGAAGATTTTCAACCTCTATGGTGAGCATATTATGAGGAGAGCGTTTGATGGCTGGCACGGTGGTATCTGTGTAGGCGGTGAAAGACACACTAATCTAAGATATGCGGACGATACCACTTTAGTAGCGTCGAGTGAAGAAGAGATGGCTGTTCTGCTGAAGCGAGTAGAAACAGAGAGCGCTAAACTTGGTCTTAAAATAAACCAAGCGAAAACAAAAGTAATGGTGGTAGACCACGCTCATCTTCTTCCAAGCTCAAACCTACTGGTCGGCTATGAGAAAGTTACTGATTTCGTATATCTTGGGTCCTTGATAACGAGTGAGGGCAGTTGCCTTGAGGAAGTCCGCCGTCGTACTAGTATGGCTAAAAGTGCAATGACTAACCTGGAGAAAATATGGAGGAACCGTGGCATCCGGCGAAATACCAAAATACGATTGGTCCGTGCACTTGTGTTCTCAATCTTTTTGTATGGCGCTGAAACATGGTGCATTAAAAGTCGGGAAAGCAGTAAAATCGATGCCTTTGAAATGTGGTGCTGGCGGAAACTACTGCGTATACCATGGATCGCGATGAGAACCAATGAATCCATACTGGAGGAGCTCAACATCACCAAACGGCTTTCCACAATCTGCCTGGAGCGTACCCTCAGCCTTTTCGGACATATTATGCGTTCACCTCGGCATTGTCTGGAGAGGCTTATTGTTAGATTCTAATGGGAGATGGAGGAGGGGCGCACGTACTGATACCACGGTAGCTAGTTACACACTGCCTTTATTGAATCGTTCAACGCGCGCCGGCGCAGCGGCGCGTATACCTATATCTATATACATATACCTTGTACATACATAACAATCCCTCCCCATATATTTATGACAATAATAAAAATACTGACTAAAAATAAGGCTTATAATTAACTCTGACGCGTTCACGCCTAGACCTAGTGTTGTGATGGATCGGCGTGTGATCGCTTTCACTCTGCTCAGAAGCGTCGTTCATTTGTGAATGTGCAACAGCGTCAGTAGGTGTCTCCAAAGGGTTCACGAACTCACTCGTCCCCTCACCGATGTCAACGTTATCATTTGATGACGTCATGTCGTCTGCTGACTCCGTAATTACGCCAGCGGAGTCCGGTGGTGACGGCTGAGTTGATGGTACGCAGTCTATGTCTGGCACTATATTTGGTTCCCAAATATGACCTTGGGATTCTGAACCTGGTACATCCTTTTCGCTGCGTGGCCATAGTTGGTCTATGTGTCTATTCACCTCTAAATTATACTCCGGTAAGTATACTGTATACATAACCGCTCCATTCTTTTTAACAATAACGCCTTGTGTCCAAATAAATTTCAGGTTGGTTAAATACTTCTTTATCCACACACGATCCTGTAGTTCCAAATTAGGTCTTGACTTGCCACGGTAATGTTTAGCCTGTGAACACTGTTTGCGCGCCACATGGTCAATGAGGTCTGTGGATGGCGGAGTGACTCGAGCGGGATTTAACAAGTGTAACCTAGAGCGCAGGGATCGGCCGAATAACAGCTCAGCAGGAGATTTACCCGTCGTGCTGTTTTTAGAATTACGGTAATCGAACAAAAACTTTGAAATCTTTTCTTGACATATTTTGTTAACTGTAGTGCTTATTAATATTGCTCTCAACCCTTTTTTAATGATTTTAACAAAACTTTCAGCCTGGCCATTACTAGAAGGGTGGTAGACAGGTGAGAACAATTGCGTAATGCCATTTAATTTACAAAAGGTTGAGAATTCTTGGGATGTAAACGATGTACCATTATCAGTGACCACAGTATGTGGAACTCCAAACCTAGACATTAAATCTATCAGTTTTTCAATAACCGTTTTAGACCCGTAAGACGAACTCACATTGTAACATTCTACCCATTTGGAAAATGCATCAACAATAATTAAGTACATTTGATTATTAAATGGTCCCAGAAAATCTAAATGAATCCTATAAAAAGGATGCGGTGGGTAGGGCCACGGCGCGAGCGGGGCGTGCGGCGGGGAGGGCCGCAGCTGTGCGCACACGGCGCAGTCTGCCGCGAGCCGCTCTAAGTACCTATCTATACCTGGGAACCATATACGTTGACGAGCCTCCGCTTTCATTTTCACTATTCCGAAGTGTGAGCTATGTAAATCATTACAAACTTGTTCTCGTAGCGACGATGGAAGTACTACCTTATGTCCACGCATTAGACACCCATTTTCGACTGTCAAGTCTAACCGACACAAAAAATATGCTTTTAATTGATTATCTTTTACGTTCCGCGGCCAGCCCGTCATTACGTAATGGGTTACTTTACATAAGAGCGGATCCTTCGCAGTCTCGTCGCGCAGCTGTGGATGAGTGACGGGCAGGCTGCCCTCCACCACGAAGTTGACGTAGGCCGCTCGTTCATCGTAGTCGCATTCTCCCGAGCCCGTGCTGTTATCGATTTCGCCTAGCGGTGCGCGTGAAAAGTAATCAGCGTTATTGTCGGCACTGCGCACATACTCGATTTTGTAATTATAAGCTGACAAAAACATCGCATACCGCTGTAACCGGTTCGCTGATACCTCTGGAATGCCACGGCTAGGGCTAAATATTGCCAACAAGGGTTTGTGATCAGTCCTCAAAATAAATGGATCGGCTCTGCCGTATAAGTATTGGTGGAAACGCCTCACGCCAAAAATAATAGCAGTAGCCTCCTTCTGAATTTGAGAATAGTTTTTTTCTGCTGAAGTTAACGTTCTTGATGCGTACGATATAGGCCTCTCCGCACCGTCATCACAAATCTGAGAAAGTACTGCCCCCAAGCCCGTGGGGGACGCGTCTACCGTTAAAATTATCCTTGCATCTGGGTCGAAGTGTGTGAGCACCTGATCAGAAGTTAGAATATTTTTAATTTTTGTAAAAGCTTGTTGATGTTCCGAAGTCCATACCCATTTGCATTTTTTTTGTAATAATTTGTATATTGGACTTAAAATGGAAGAAGCGTCGGGCACAAAATTACGATAATAGTTAATAAGACCTAGGAATGATTGTAATTGCAATACATTCGTCGGTATTTGAGCTTCTAAAATTGCTTTGACTTTTTCAGGGCATTTTCTTATTCCATTTTTGTCTATTACATGACCAAGGTATTGAATCTCATCTTTAAAAAATTCGCACTTACTAGCTTGTACTGTCAACCCAGCTGATTCTAACCGGTCTAAAACAGCAATTAACCTTTCTCTATGCTGAGCCTTGGTACCCCCTATCAGAATATCGTCCAGGAAACAGACTGTGCCCTCTATGCCTGCCAAGATGCATTCCATGGCCCGCTGAAAGATAGCTGGTGCGCTGGCTAACCCGAACACTAATCTGGTATATTTAAACAAGCCGCGGTGCGTATTTATACAAGTTAGGTCTTGCGCCTCCTCAGATAAAACAAATTGTCCGTAAGCCATCGAGAGATCGAGCTTAGTGAACTGCTCCCCCCCGTGCAGCTTGGCGAATAACTCCTGTACTGTTGGCAAGGGGTACTTATCAACAATCAGCTGTTTGTTTATGGATACTGAGTAATCGGCACAAAGTCTAACCCCGCCATCTTTTTTTAGCACAGGAACCACAGGTGACGCGTATTCCGAGTGTTCCACCGGTTTTAACACTCCCAGTTCTAACAGACGATCAATCTCTTTTTGTATCTTATCTTTCAGGGCAAATGCAACCGGGCGGGGCTTGAAAAATACTGGCTTTGAACCCGGTTTAAGATGAAGTTTAATCGCGTATTTATTAAAACAGCCTAATTTGCCAGAAAACAACTTAGGAAATTTGTTAAACAAACTTTGCGTAAATGAGTTGTCTGTCTCGGTGGAAAGGTATTGAATTGCAGGCGCGAGCTCGAGGCCGAACTCGTGAATGAAGTCGCGGCCTAGCAGCGGCGGCCCGCCGCCCGCCACCACGAATACGTCCAGCTCGCGCACGCGACCCTCGTACGTTACACTCAGTCGCGCCAGCCCGTGGCTGGCTATTTTGCCACCCGTGTAATTAAGTAGCTGCCTGTTTGTCGCTGATAATGGTACATTACTAAAATACGCGTCGTAAGTTTTGCTCGAAATCACACTAACAGCTGCGCCGCTATCTATTTCGAATTCCAAAACCTGACCGTTAACCAATACCCGCGCTGTCATCGGCCTACCCCTCGCACATCGAATATTGAAAAACGACTCACCGTCATCTCCTTCATCCACAGACTTCTCATCTACGTACTGTACTTTATTTGACGTGCACATACGACGCAGATGACCTTTTTTACCGCACTTTTTGCATTTATAACTTTTAAAACGACACTTGTCGGCTTTATGATTGTTATAACCGCACACACTGCACTTTTCGCCGTTGGTGATGCTGAATACCGGCGCGCTGCCTGCGCCGGCCGCCGCTGGTGGCGCGGGGCGCACGCCACCCAGCGAAGCCGCTGCCGCCGCCTCGCGCGCGCACCGCACGCTCTCCGCCAGCTCCACCGCGCCGCTGAGGGTTAAATCCTTCAAGCTTTGTGCGAAAAGCTTGTCCTTCTCGTGGCCTGCTACCATACCCATGACGAACCTGTCCAGTACGGCCTCCTCGAGACTTTTAAAGCTGCAGTGTGCTGCCAACCCTTTGACTCTGGCCGCCCACATTGAGTGACTCTCACCTGGCCCTTGTACCGCTGAATAAAAATGGAACCTCTCCGCAAACCCGCACTTTTTAGGAGTAAAATGCTCATCCAATCTTTTGATGATATCGTCGAATTCCACTTCTTCTAATTCCTTTGGTAATACCAGGTTACTAGCTAACCTGTACGTCGCTTCCGAAAACGCGCTGAGCAGTATTGCCCTCCGCTTGACCTTGCTCTTGTCCTTAACGTCGTCTACATCATTTGCGATGAACCACTGGTTCAAACGGGATTTATAACTATTCCACTCTTGTGTTGAGTGGTCAAAACCCGAAAAAAGACCGAATGATACGGCCGCAGACATTATTAGTAGTCGCGAGAGCTCCCTCGTCGCCACGTGTTAGATTCTATTGGGAGATGGAGGAGGGGCGCACGTACTGATACCACGGTAGCTAGTTACACACTGCCTTTATTGAATCGTTCAACGCGCGCCGGCGCAGCGGCGCGTATACCTATATCTATATACATATACCTTGTACATACATAACACTTATAATACTGGGCCGGGCAGAAGGTAAACGCGCGCAAGGCAGGGCACCGGCAAGATGGGCAGACGCAATCAAGAAGGCTGCTGGAGGCAGCTTGTATCGAGCGGTTCACACTGCAGGAGACCGCATGGCTTGGAGACGTATCATATGTGGTCGCGATCCTCAGCAGTGAGGGGGGAGGAGCTCGTGGCTAAATAATAACAGCCGCCCAGGTCGCTCTTTAAGGTTAAGCCGTGCTTGCCTCGGTTGGTCTGTGGATGGGTGACCATAATTACATATCGAGTTTTCTCCGTGCCTTGGAAAGCACGTTAAGCCGTTGGTCCCGGCTGTCATTTGTA
Source organism: Cerastis rubricosa (assembly GCA_949152445.1). Classification (NCBI taxonomy): domain Eukaryota; kingdom Metazoa; phylum Arthropoda; class Insecta; order Lepidoptera; family Noctuidae; genus Cerastis; species Cerastis rubricosa. Next base: position 4,337,289 of record OX424542.1, on the reverse strand, counting down.
GATCTTTGACAGTCGTTACGAGTAGTCAGAAGCCGAAATTCTGACATCCAGTCTTACCAAGGGGTATCGTATTACCCAGTTACTGGGTTGTGGAGGTCAGATAGGCAGTCGCTTCATGTAAAATACTGGTACTCAGCTGCATCCGGTTAGACTGGAAGCCGACCCCACCACACTGTTACTGCCACTTACAAGACTGTCAACTTGTCAATACCACAGTGATATTTATTATTGTTACTTTAAGGTTGCTTTGTGTTGCTGTTATCAGAGGTAAAATAACTGTGCAAAGTATGTGCTACCGAGCGTAGTGTCGGTTGAGTAATTTTGAACCTTATCACTTAGGATACAAGGGTAAAAAGTGGCAGATCGTCACTGAAATAAGTACGTACGTAAGCACTTGTTTGGAGTAAACTTTCTTAACCAATCTTATTTTATGTCAGCTGTATCACTAGGGGTATCGTATTACCCAGTTACTGGGTTGTGGAGGTCAGATAGGCAGTCGCTTCATGTAAAATACTGGTACTCAGCTGCATCCGGTTAGACTGGAAGCCGACCCCAAGATAGTTTGGGAAAAGGCTAGGCAGATGATGATCCTCAGCAGTGAGGGAACGACGAAGAACAACATATTAATAAATATTTATTTGCTCAGACAACAAATGGTCCATGGGTATACAAAGGCTTAAAAACTATGTTAGTGTAACTATGGCTAAGAAAATGGGCAAACAAATAGTTGATTACATATGTCTACATAGAAAATCACTCGCCACAGCAAATCACTCCTGCCTCACCAGCTCCTGCACTAAGTGATTAACTATCGGCGAATCAAATTTATCCAATAACATCTTCATAATGTAACATTCATTTGATTCAAGCTAAGCTTTTATAATAGGTAAATCAACAAACATCACCATCATCATCAGTTCTTGTGCCAGCCTCATCTAGGATATTCCCGCGATGGCAACAAAGTCGTCCGCTTATCTCGCCGCCGGACACCCCACCCCACATTTCTATTTCCAGTCCTTGGACGCCCCTCGATCAACAAACTCTAACTTTACTCGGATTATAACAGCTGGCAATAGAAGTAGGTAATTCAATGAAACCTATGACCTTCATAAAACTTACTTTTGGTTTTTCCGTCGTTGGGTGAAAGCAAAAGCACAATAAGTACCAACAACATACCTATTAATAATTTATTCGACCAATGTGTCGATCATTCGGTGCAATTTTTCTTTACAACATTATGTTGGTATTCGTAGTCAGTAGTCTATAACACTGCCGTGCACCGAAACGAAACATAAACCATTTTATATTTTTGTTATTAAAAAAATCGTTTATCGTGACGCCTGAGCTGTCATTCGCTTACAATATTCTGTGTCGAATATCGTTAAGATTTTGACTTCTGAAAAAAGAAAGTTATGTATTCGGCCAGTATCTTCTTTTTTAGGGTCCATATTGGCTCACCTAAAGTTCTTTACCCGAAATTGTTCTTCCTAACGATTTGTAATCCGAATGATCATTCTTCCTAAAATTTTTCATCCTAAAGTTTTCATTCATACTATTTGTAGTGCTACCGGCGATGTTCATAACACTCATGATTCCGAAAATTGTAATTAATAATATCATTCATGTAAATAATTTAAACTCCTACTGTTTTTTATCATAACGCTTTTATGCCTAAACATAATTACCATAATATTTTCACTGATACTCAGATAGAAACATTTACCAAGTGTAATAAAAATATATGTGGGTAGAATATATTTATAGTTTTAATTTGGGGATTAGGTCAGAGTGTCGTCTTGGGGGCGCTATGAAAAAAATACTAAGAAAAGTTTTGCGACCAATTTCGAGGTAGCGCTCGCCGGCCGCTGCCGCGGCACCGCTCGCTACGCTCGCTCGGCTCGCGCGTAGTTGGTCACAGTTCTAACCTAACCTAACCCATGGATATCGTTCCAGGGGTTGGGGGTTTCCTTTTATTTGTACCGCAATAAATACAAAAGTAAAAGTTACGCAAAATCAATGTGTATAATACTGATTATTATGAATAAAAAGAAATCTAAACAAAAAATATATGACTTTGAATAATAGTGTTAAAGATGGTTATGTTGAGAAAATATAGGAAAACAAATAAACGTATAATAGATGTTTATTGCTACTGACATTATGAAGTTGAATGCTTCGGAATTATGAACATTAGAGACAGAGTAGTTAGGAATTGCGATTGTTAGGATGAAAAATGTTAGGAAGAACATTTTCGGATTTCCAATTATCGGAGTTGAAAATTTAGGTGAACTTTGGCGCACCCTCTTTTTTATCTAAGTACTTTAATGTGAGGTCGAAATAAAGTGGAAGTTTTACGTAAAAAATTAAGCAAATTAAAAAGATATTATTTTAATTTCAGGCAGGCAATTTTTAAGTAGATAACTTTTTACGATTAAAAAGTTAATCATAAGCTGCCCAACTGGCGTTTTACTTTATGCTTTTTCTTCTCATTATAATTATGTATTCAGCGAGAGTAAATGGTATTTTGGTTTTCAATTTCCGCAGTCAGCGCAGTCGAGACGTTTTCTCCCGAAAATTTAAATTGTTAATTAAACATCGGTATTTTATATCCGTGAAAGAAAATAAAAATCAGATTGGTCTTGTTGATTGGTATCTTATTTGCCTGTATGCTCCTACCAATATTTTCTTAAAACATTTGGAGGTATATAAAAGGTGACATTCGTTTAAATCTTTACCGCAGTGGTTTGTTTTTTAATAATTTTACTTATCTAAACAATTAAATAAGGATTATTTCAGAAATCCCCACCGACAAATCCCCACTAGTAGGGATCGTTACTAAATAACCTAAACTTACAACAACTTAAAACATAGCATCGCACAATCCTCTACGCTGTCAACCCGTAATGTGCCTAAGAGACTAGCGGACGTTGGACGTTGTATAGCAATGCAAGCTATCTGGTTTCCCCAAGGTAAAAGCAGCCCTGGTGTCGGGAAGCGTCAACTAATCGTTCTGATATCTCCGAAAAAAAGATGTGAGCGCTTGAACTCCACGGCTCGAGGGTTTCAACCCAAAACTGCTCAAAAATAAGCAAAGGCCGCAAATACACTGTATAAACGCAGCTTGATGGTCTCCGCAGCCACCGCGGCAGCGCCAGCACAGTATGCTTAGCAAGGCAGACTGGATGGCGCAAGAGTATCAAAAGGAGACGAAGTCTTCCATGAAAAAAAAAGCTATACCTCTTTTGCCATCGTCGCCTGGCTACAAGAGTTCATCGGATTATATCATTTAAATTCGCGTGCTGCGCTGGATGGCCTACCTTTGGCTGCAGGAAGCACTGTAATTTTAATGTTATAGTTATTTATATAAATAAACGGATTAATATGGTTTTTACGACCAATATTAACATCATAATACTAATGTGTTTAACGCAATCAATTTTACCGCACAGCACTTTCAGAAATTCTTGACCTAGATGTGAATTTTAAGCGTAGATTTGGCATCAATAATAGCAGTCTTAAGTATCTTTATAACCACCAACACACCGGTACTAAGAACATAAATCCTATTGAACCCAACGCATAAAACTCCATGATCCCATTTACCGGATTTGGTTTCACGGTAAATCTGTGTCCGTTATTTTGTCCGCCATTTTATTTCGTGCAATAATCTTAGTTGAGATTTATTCTACTACAATAAAGACTACAATAAACTTTAGTTTGTCTTAAGATTACCTTGACAAGAGTTGGTGGATAGGTCACAACTGAAGGAAAATAGTCAAGTTTCGCGGCAGTCAAAATTTTATGTCCTTAATAAATCTGAATGTGGTGCGCGAGAATTTGCATATTAATGGCAGTGAGTTAAGTGTCATTATACGATATATATTTTATTTATGATAGAAGATATTTTATAATGAGATGCTCGCAACACAGTTCTTTAAACTCTTCTTCTTTTCGAATCGGACACTCAAATTTTGTCCAACCAGTAAGAAGTCCTTCAAATAAACCGTCAGGTTTTCGGCAGCTGATTGATACACACGGCGATATATCAATTTATACATTTCCAGTATAAAATGGCCTCGCTTCGTAAGTACTACCAATACAATAAGGGCTCCGCATAAACGGGTTTTGTATAGCTGGATTGGTCGCCATGTGTACGTGGTTGTTACTTTGGTGTGCGATTGGCCATATCAGATTTTATCGTCCAAGTTACAATAAGTATTAGTAGTTACGAAGCTAAACAAAAACGGTTTCATTTGCGTTTATTCATTCCTCAATATACCGGCAAATAAGAAAATGCTAAGCCTATAAGGGCTCAACAAATTGGACACTTGGAACACAATATTAGAGAAATTCTCCTTCCGTAACATGACGAATAGGTACTACAAATCGCTAGGAATTATTGTATCGAAAATTTCAACTCCGGTAACTAGAATTCTTTACATTCCTTCTTTACTAATGGAAATGCTCTAAGTTCTTCTTAAATTCCTTCGTTTAATAATATTTACAATTTTCTTTTATTACCGTTAAAATTTACGACGCCATCAATTGTTTTAAATTACGATTACAGTAAACACTCAGATGATTCATTTGATCATACTGTGTGTTTGGATAGACTTTGGAATTTATGAGATGTTAACAAAATATTATAAATTAAAGTTTATGCGAAGATATGTAAATATTATTTTAAGAATTTTCATTAATTTGTTGTTCTTTTTGTAGTTTTATGAATTAGTGAGATTCTATTGGATAGTTTAATAATTTAAGAGTAACATGTTCTAGATTTTTACCTAGAATACATTAAAAGATGCAATTAAGAAAAAAATATGCTTGATACTGTATTAAAGTATTTGAAGTAAATTACTATTTATCTCATAATTTCTGGCAACTCGTTGAGATAGAAAATAACGTTTAATTTATTGGTATTTCAAACAGTATATTTACATAATTTTAATATAATTCTTAATAGTGAAATTCAGGTATCTTCATAACAAACAAAAGCTAAACATTAACTACCCAGTTTTCTTCATGCTTTTGGAGTTTCATTGTAATGAAAATTTTTCATTTTATATTTACGAATTCAACCATTATTGTGTATTTCTGTTAACTCATAAATAATGCTTGGTTGCTGATTTTCTAAATAAGTAAGTAAGTAAGTGTAAGCGTAAGTGTGCGCTGTTGATGCACTACTATCAACTACTAAATAATAAAATTGACGACGCGACTACTCTGGCTCGCTGTTCATTGTTTGCTCCGGACCGGCTGCGGCGATCGCGAGCCTGTGCCCCGCGAGGCCTGTTCGCGCCTCTCTCTGTGCGTACCCAGACTGCTCGACATGCGCCCACAGCCCAGGCGATAAATCTATTAAATGCCCTGATTGCTCAGGAACCGGATCTCGATGTGTTTACGAGCAGCAATAAAGCTGTACTTAATTATTGCGTAAGTTTTTTTAGTTAATTTTAGGTTGTTGGCTTGCTGCACGCTTTGGTGCAAACTGTAAGTGCAGCAAGTATTTGTATAAATAAATAAATAAATCTAAACTAATATGACGGAGAAAATATCTCCGTTCCGTTTTTAAAAAGCGTGACGTCAGCATAGCTGACGTCACTGACTATGTTCAGGGTGATCACTCATCTTCGATCTTCCAAGTAAAACACCACAAGTACACTGTATGACTCGTTTATTCAACCGACAGCGTAACGACTTATTTACATAGATCCGTACAGTTCGGCGGCTCAAGCAAGACTGACTCGATCGCCTTTTTTTTTTTTTTATGAATGGCATCTCGCAGTTCAACCTAGGAGGTTGTCGTCTGCTTAACCGGACTATCCTGTGGGTGCCTTAAGAGTAAGGCCTCCAGCCAGGGCATAAAAACTTACAAACTAAGCGACTATACGCTGAGGGCACCCCCTGTGGGGTACGAGCCTCGGCTCAGGGCGTCGCTGGGGGAGGACTGCATGGGGACAGGCTGGATCTAAATGATATCATTATTTAGGGGCTGATTTAGAACTACTGGCACAGCATCGCGGGCTGGCTCGAGCGAGGGTCGGGGAGGGCATGGACCGGGACGTCGCGACGGACCTCGACGGCGAGGTCGGAAAGACGGCGGTTTGTGTCTGAACTTTTTAAGAGTGCTAGTCTCTTTGCTACTCTCCTGGAGGAGGGTGATAGCATCATCGGGAGTGACGAGGGTATGCCGAGGACGGCGTACTGTACTAATTCGCGAGGGTTCGTAACGGGCGGCCGCTGCGATCAGGGGATTACGGTGTTTACTGGCGTTATCGAAGAAACGCTTCGAAAGACGTTTCATAAACTGAAGGACGGTGGGCATTCTAAGGTCTACATGTAGACGGTCGTTACGGACATAAAAAGGGGCTCCCGTGACTCTACGTAAGAACCGGTTCTGCAAGGTTTGCATCCTATGGATGTATTTAGGCTTGGTGTGAGCGTACACGACGCAAGCGTACGTCATAATGGGGCGAATCACCGCGGTATAAAGGCGCAACTTGCACTTGAGTGACAATTTGCTTTTTGCCGAGATCATGAAATGAAGCCTACCCATAGCAAAGGCAGCTCGGTCGCGAGCTGCTTTGATGTGCGCCGCGAAAGACAGGTGGTTGTCAAGTAAGATTCCTAAGTACTTGGCTTGCTTCTCCCAAGGGATAGGCTTACCGTACATAGTGATCGGGCTGAGCGCGGGTGGCTTATTTTTACGCGGTTTAGAGAAAAGAACTGCCTGGCTCTTGTCGGGGTTCACCTCGATTCTCCATTTCCGGAACCAAGCGCCTAAGACGTTGGCTGAGGTTTGGAGGGTGCTGTAAATAGCGTCGTGACTACGGCCAGTGTAATAGATGGCCGTGTCGTCCGCGAACAGGGCTAACTGTGCCTTCTTGCTCTTGGGGATGTCACTGGTGAACAGAGTAAAGATAAGGGGAGAGAGCGGGGAGCCCTGAGGGACTCCGGCTCTAATGGGGTGGGGGGAAGACAGTGCCTTCCCGATGCGATAGCGGAAGGTGCGATCCGACAAAAAGTCTCGTAAGATGAGCACGAGACGGTCTGGCACTCCCAGTTTGTACAGCTTATATAATAAGCCGTTGTGCCAGACTTTGTCGAATGCCTTTGCTATGTCGAAAAACAACACACCCGTCATCGCTCCACGCTGGAAGCCAGCGCTCAAGTGTTCTACGATGCGGTGGGCTTGTTGAATGCAAGAGTGTCCGGTCCTGAAACCGAACTGTTCGTTGGGGATGAGACTCTTAGCCTCGGCGAAGTCTTTGAGTCGCTTATACATAAGTCTCTCGTAGATTTTACCGAGTGCATTCAGGAGACTGATAGGTCTGTAGCTCGAAGGCTCAGACTTGGGTTTGCCTGGCTTGGCGAAACCGATGACAGTGGCCTCTTTCCATATTTGGGGAAACGCGTTGTTGCTCAGGGCGCCATTGAAGATGGCCGCCATTAACACGACGAGCTGAGCGGGGAGGAGTTTGAACACCCTATCGGTGATTCCGTCGGAGCCGGGTGCTTTCCGCGGTTGAAGTTTGCTAATGATGTCTTGCACTTCGTCAGCTGTGACCGGAGGCAGAGGATCATCAGGGTCTTCTTCGGGGGGCAGGGCGGCTCTACGTTCGACGAATGCGTTCACCTCATCGAGATGTCGCTTGTCTACTGGTTGCGAGCTGGGGGAGCACTGGGACTCCAGGCTGTCGGCTAGGCATTCGGCCTTCTCAGAGTCGTCGAATGCGACGCTCTTATCGGGTCGGGTGAGGGGAGGCATCGATGCCTCTTCGGTGGAGCGCATCTTGCGTTGCAGCTGCCAGAAGGCTAGGTGGGTAGGCTCGAGTTCGCTTAGCGTTTTTTCCCATTGATTATTACGAAGCTCACTGGTGCGATTCTTTACAGCACGCTGTAAATTACGCATGTGGGCTTTGTTTGCCTCGCAGGGAAAGCTGCTGTAGGCACGGATGGCCGCGTTCTTTTCGTTTATCAGTTCACGTACGTCAGCGGGTAGTATCCAGCGTTGATCGCTCATTGCTGGGACTTCCCGTGAGCAGTCCTTCAGTACGGATTGCACGTGTTCTGTAAACGAGTTGATGGCGGCCGTCGTGTCTGCGACTGAGACTATGTGGTCGGGGATGGCCTCTAGGTGAGGCGACGTGGTGGATTTCAGCTTTTCGCTGACTTTCCTCCAGTCGGTTATCACTTGGGTCGGCGGGGGCTGGCTGGGGTCAGAAGGACCCGAGCGAGGAACTAAGTGCATGAGCACTGGTCGATGATCTGAGTTAAGCTCATGTAAAGTCTCGATGGAATGCAACTTAAGGTTGACATTCTTGAGTAGCGCTATGTCGAGAACGTCCGGACGTTGGTCGGGGTCGTGGGGATAGTGGGTGTGCTCCATAGGAGCGATGGGATCGAAGTTGAGGGACTCGCCCAGGTTATACAAGTGACGTCCTCTGGCAGAGGTCGTCGTGCTGTTCCAGGCGGGGTGTTTGGCGTTGAGGTCGCCCGCTATGATAACGGAGTCGCTCAAGCCGAAGAGGACGGCAAGGTCTTTGGTGAACAAAGTGTGCTCCTCGGACGTGCCGCCGGGAGGGATGTACGCAGAGGCGATAGTGATCGGTTGATGGCCGGTCATGCCTAGTCGACACACTGAGGTCTCGAGTAGAGACTCCATGGGAGGGGGATCTAAGGGGATGCAATGCAGTTCTTTCCTATAATAGATTAGAGTCCCGCCCTTGTGGCAACGTGACCGATCGTTGCGAACTATGCGATAGTTGGCAATTCTCGGATCGCGGTGACTGGGCTTGAGGAAGGTCTCCTGTACGAGGAGGATAGGAGGATATCAATTTGATGGTCGCGGAGGAAGGTGGCGATCTCATCACGCTGGCCTCTAATGCCATTGGCATTAAAGTACCCTAACTTTAGGGATCGGGGTTTGGTGCACGTTAATCTCGTATTATCCATTGGAGTTAGTCGAGGTTAAGGTTGCGGAGGAGGTCGCCTAACTTGAGTAGGGACTTGAGGATAATTTTAAGTTTATCACCACCAGTGTTAGCCGCCCTGAGATCAGCCGCCATGCGGTCTGCTTCGGGGGTGACTAACTCTGCTAGCGACTCTAAAATTACGTTGTGAGAGGGGTCCACGGCCGCGGGGCCGGGAGGCGTGGGTGACTCGATCGCCTACAGTGCGGCCGTATTTATAGGGTTCGACGTACGTGCAAGTTTAATTTTAGGTTAAGTATTGAAATTACAATGATGACATTCATTTTACATCGTAATAAATTCAAAGTAATCAACTTATGGTTTTTAAACTAATTTTTAGGACAATTAAATGATTAAACTTAGTTATTCTAGGTTTTTCTAGACGAATTGTAGTAGTTGCGCCGATACGGCCATACTGACAGGCGGTGCGCGCTCTGCACCAGCCTCGTTGGTTCTCGTCGATTTTTGTGGATTCTCGTAGACGGTTTTATTCTGATGAATTACGGTTTTCCGATTCCGATACGGCCACACTGACAGGCGGTGCGCGCTCTGCACCAGCCTCGTTGGTTCTCGTCGATTTTTGTGGATTCTCGTAGACCTGAAAGAATAGAAACAAAACTTCCTCTGAGTAGTACATCTGTAAACAACTTGCGTTGTTTTGTCTTTTGAGAATATCGATTCTGATAAGGTTAGTAGGTTCTCGGAGATTTTATTAAAGGGTTCTCGTAGAGTTCTCGGAGGTTCTCGTAGAGTTCTCGGAGGTTCTCGTAGAGTTCTCGGAGGTTCTCGTAGAGTTCTCGGAGGTTCTCGAAAAGTTATCGGAGGGATATTTAGAATATTTGAATTAAGTTACTTACGGTTTTATTCTGATGAATTGTTTTCACCCTGTAGCTGGTGGTTTTCTGGTTCTCGTAGAGTTCTCGGAGGTTCTCGTAGAGTTCTCGTAGAGTTCTCGGAGGTTCTCGTAGAGTTCTCGGAGGTTCTCGTAGAGTTCTCGGAGGTTCTCGTAGAGTTCTCGGAGGTTCTCGTAGAGTTCTCGGAGGTTCTCGAAGAGTTATCGGAGGGATATGTAGCTGGTGGTTTTCTGGGTCTCGTGAAGTCGAAGGGATGGGCTTAATTGCAGCAGACTCCTGATGACCAGGTGATGCATTTCCCGCCGATACGGTCACCTGTTCACCTGGTTGTGGCGCGTGGTGCAGCTGATCATGAGCCACCTTGCGAAGTCGCCCCCTGCCGACCACCTTCTTCACCAAATATCGGTCATTTCAAAATATCTATCGTTGTTAGGTATTGTGAAACTTGAGTTTGGATGAGAACGTTTCTTCCGTATAAATGTTGCTACTGAAATCAGTTTAGGAACAGTGGTTGTTCTGGCATTCAGTAAATCGATGCGTAATCGCTCTATCATTAACACATCCAATCACTGCCTCCACGGCGTGCTCATCTTCCAACTTGTCCTTGGTACCCTTCTCCATAAAATCCATGCCCGTGACCAGAACTCGGCAATATCCTTTGAGGAATCATAAAAATGTTCCCTGAACCTAACAAAGTCTCGGGAGTATCTGTTCTCAGGTTCAAATGTGGTGATGATGTTCTTTCGTAACTCTTCCCAGGTCACCATTCAATCATCGATCCACATTTTCGCACGTCCCTTCAGCAGACTGCAGACTTTCATACGAACGTCGAAATCACTCAACTTATATGCCTCGATGGCTTGATCAATATGTTGACACCACTTACGTACTCCGACATGGGTATCCGGGTCGAAAGATGGCAGGTAAATGCCTTTGATCCTTATTTTTGATTCGGTAGGCGGAGCACACAAACGCTCTGACATTCTCTGCATCATTTCCATCATCTGCATAAGGAATTGTGGTGGTATTCCGTCCATCTGCATTCCTTGATCAGGGTATGTATGCGGTCTTGATTGATTCATGGCTTCCATTGATGTATTGGAGACCAGTCCAGGCTCTTGACGCCGAATGTTGGCTGGTTCCAGTTGCTTAGGTGGTAAACGAGCTGATGAGGAAGTGGCTTGAGTAGAAATCTCTTGCGATCCCACTTCTGATGACGGAGAAAATATCTCCGTTCCGTTTTTAAAAAGCGTGACGTCAGCATAGTGCTTTATAAATAGACAAAAAAGTGCAAAAAAACAAACTCAAAATCTAAAGTGAAAAAAGTACCTACTAATTATAAAAAGTGAAAGTGACAAAGAACTATTTACAAATATACAATAGAGCTCGCTTTTCGGTTTGCATCCAGTGAGTGTTGTAGCGAGAGAAGTGCAGCGTTACATGGTGTTTGTCACAACATAAGATTTTCCGCACTTTTATACCATAAAATAATTTGTGGAACAGCGCCATCTATTGACACTCCGGGGTACTAAGACAGCAAAATCTATCATCGATACCAGCACCGCTAACTAGCCCCTGTTCGCAATGCCGGCAGCAAAGTGTGGCGGTTGCGCTAAATTTATTTCGCCACTAGAGGCCGCTAGGTGTTGCACTTGCAATGTACTATATCATCGCGTTTGTGCTTTCTTGCCACTGACAGGTTTTATTGCTCCGACTTGGATTTGCCCTAACTGTAAAACGTTGAAGGGCAAGATGGAGGCTGCTCCAGCGAAGCCATACGGGACTGAGGAATCGATGGACACCAGCGGATTAAGCAGCAGCACACTAGCTGATACTCAGGATGTTGGCCCTGGATTGTCAACAGTCTTACGAACGTTTAAAGAGGAGTTACAGACTGAGTTGCGTCAGATGTTTAAGGAGGAGTTGCAGGAAATGCAGAAGCAATTCCATTACGAGTTCCAGAGTCTTCGCACGGACCTGTCTCAGCTGCAGGCGGACAGAGACCAGATGAGGGGGGGCTTCGAACAAATAGAGAAACGTATGGAAGAAATGGACAGTAAAATGGTCAGTCTCGAGCTTCAAATAGCCACCATGAACGGTTCCGGAGCGGTCGAGGAGGTTGCTCAACTGAAGCGCGATCTGAATGATCGAGACCAACAGCTGTTTTCGAATGACCTGGAAATTTCGAATCTGCCGGAGTTGGCTATGGAAAACCTGACACACACGGTCAAGCTTATAGCCACAAAGCTGGGCGTAAGCGTAGAAGATCGCGATATAGTGAGCGTGGACCGTATGGGCGGCAGACAGGTGAACGCTACGAGCGCTGCGGGCCCAGTGGAGACCCGCCCGCGTACCGTGGTCGTGCGCCTCGTACGCCGCGATCTGCGCGACCAGCTGCTGCGGGCCGCGAGGGTACGGCGTGGGGCTAACACCGCAGATCTCGAGATGACCGGACCGCCAAGTAGGTACTACCTCAACGAACGCCTAACAAAAATGAACCGTCAGTTATTTCGGCGGGCACGAGAGGCAGGCCAACGCCACGGCTGGCAATTCGTATGGACGAAGCATGGTCGTATTTTTGCCCGCCGTAAGCCCGGTGATAAGGCTAAGGTCGTGCGAAATGAGTCAGACCTTCGGGAAGTCTTTGGACCGGACGCAATTCATCTCCCTCAAAACTAGTTTTCTGAACATTATAACTATCTTGTTTGGTCTCATTATTGTACTACGTTCTGTAATGTTTGTAAAATGGTCGAGTTACATTTTCTTTGTTTTGTTTTGTCGTGTAATATTTGTCAATGCATGCCTTGACTGTGGAAGAAGCAGGTGTGCAACTATTATCAGTATAACGTACGGATATTATCAGCTTTATTTCATAGGCATATTATTAATTCTCTATTATATTGCTTCGCACCCTGTATTTACTAAAGTATCATTTATTTATGTTATGTACTCTTATTGCCCACATTTATCGTTTATACCCGTTCTGTCTGGCTCAACCCTCATTCTAAACGTGTTTTACCATGCCTATTACATAATCAATGTTGCGAAATAAACACATTAAGTTTGGACTTCTGAACGCAGGCTCACTATCGACAAATCATGATGAGTTTATTATTGCTATGAATCATCATTCGGTCGACGTGATGGCAATTAACGAGACGTGGCTGCGCGAGGGGGAGGAAGGCCGGGCGCCAGTGGTTCCTGGGTATCAGTTGCGTCATAGACCACGCCCGGAGTCAATCCGTGCGGGGCGCGGGGGGGGGGTCGCATTTTTTATCAAAAACGGAACTAGCGCTCGAGTCAGAGCTCACCCGCACCATCCACACGTAGAACAAATGTGGTTGAATATAACCGCCAAAAAAAAAAAGTTGCTGATAGGAACTGCATACCGGCCCCCTTGGTTAGATCTAAATATATTCATTGATGCGATCACAGACAGCATCTGTGCACTGGCTCCGTACGACAAAATTATTTTATTAGGCGATCTCAATGTAAATATGCTTGACACAAATAATTCAAAAACCAAAAAGCTCACTGAATTTCTAAATTATAATAACATGGAACAAATAGTACTCACGCCCACGCACTATGTAGGAGAAAGCGCTACCCTAATTGATGTTATATGTACGGACGCGCAGTATCGAAACGTTGCTGTGAACCATATAGAGGAGCTCGGTCATCACTCGTTTTTGACATGCGAAATCGTCTTTAAAAAAGAAAAACCTGTACGTAAAAAGGTGACATATCGTGCGCTTAGAGACATATCGGCTGACGATTTCAGGAGAGATCTGGAGGCCATCCCATGGGATTCTATCTGCAAGCTACAGGATGTTAATGACATGGTGCATCACTTTAATTCACATTTAATTAAGCTTTTCGATGCCCATGCGCCTATAAAAACCAGGGTGTTCAAGTCGCAACCAACACCGTGGATAACGGACATTATAAAATTAATGTTTAAATTGAGAAATGACGCCCGCTATCGATATCGTCAAACCAAACTGGAAGTACACAAACGTTATTACCTAGACCTCAAACACCAAGCAATAGTTGGTTTACTGAATGAGAAAAAAGCATTTTTCACAAAATATATAAATGACAACATAAGCGACTCAAAATCATTATGGCATAATATAAAAAAACATGTGCTTCCAGTGAGTGAGAGCGATGATGTGCTCTTGGAACAATTTGACGACCCAAACGGTATAAACTCAGCATTTCTAGATGTTCCAGGTGACCCCAACGTTAACACCACTCAAGAAACCTTTTTTAAAAGCAATCGTTTTGGGTCCTCAAGTTTCTCAATAATGCCAACAGACCCGAAAACAGTTTTAAATATATTAAAAAATATATCCACAAACGCGCAAGGGATTGACGGTATATCAAGAGACATGTTATCGCTCACACTACCGCAATCATTAACTACAATTACAGAAATAATAAACAAATCCATAACCTCGAATGTATTTCCTGTTTCATGGCGAAATGCAATTGTACGGCCGCTTCCAAAAAATAATAACCCACAAAGTTACAAGGACCTCCGCCCCATAAGCATATTGCCATGTTTATCCAAGGTGTTGGAGAGGGTGGTGTATTTACAGGTTACTGATTTTCTCGAGGCGCATGGTATGCTGCCTGAGCTGCAGTCGGGTTTTAGAAAGGGACGTGGAACCGCAACTGCCTTGGCAGATGTGTTGGGTAACATCCTGGAAGCTCGGGACCGGGGTGAGGGATCTATTCTGGTATTGCTCGACTACTCGCGTGCGTTCGACTCAATTAATATTCCCCTACTACTGTCCAAACTGTCGTATTACGGTTTTGATAGGCGGACGACGGATTGGTTTGAAAGCTACCTGACAGGCAGGTCACAACGGGTTGATTTGCGCAAGAAAGACGGTTCCACGTTATCTTCCTCCCCACAAATAATATCTAGGGGAGTTCCTCAGGGATCCCTGCTTGGTCCACTTCTCTATATATTATATAGTGCTGACATAACGACATGCATAAAGAACTGCAAATATCATGTATACGCGGATGACACTCAGCTGTATGTCTCATTTAACGCCAATAACACAGCAGCTGCCGTACGTACTCTCAATGAGGAACTTGATAGAATAGCTATGTGGTCTAGGGATAACTCTTTGGTACTGAACCCTCATAAGTCGAAGTTTATGGTCATGGGGAGCAGAAATCAGATTAAAGCAATTCTTTCTGCGAAACCAGACGTTAAAATTATGGGAGAAAGTGTTCAGAGGGTAGAAATCGCTTGTAACCTGGGGCTAATCACTGATCCGGAGCTGCGTTTTGAGGAGCATTTAAATGGCGTTGTAAAAAACTGTTTTTATAGGCTAAAGGTTCTGTACAGAGTGAGGGATTTCCTTAGTGTCTCAGTGAGGAAGAGATTGGTGGACAGCCTAGTACTATCCAAACTAAATTATTGCGACACTGTTTACGGGCCATGTCTTCTTTCTCGAACTGTGCGTCTAATACAGCGTGTACAAAATGCATGTGCTCGTTACTGTCTGAGCATACCCCGGAGGCATCACATAACACCCTATCTAAACGAACACAACATATTAAAAATGGATGCACGGCGGAAACTACACCTCGCGGTTTTGATGTTTGGTATCATAAATACACACAAACCGGAATACCTATACAGGAAAATAAGCTGGAGGCACGAGCACTACAGCTACTCTGCTCGTTCCACGTCCAACCCGCTTTCGATGCCTCGACATAAGACCACAGCCTTCAGAGGTTGTTTCAGGTATGCCGCCACTCGCTGCTGGAACGATCTGCCACCTCCCATTAGATCCCTAAAAACAAAACAAAATTTTAAATTACACATGAAAAGAGTCCTTTTAGAAAAACAAAAATATGACCAGCAAATACATTATAAATAAATACTCACAAAAGGTTTTTCATCTATCGGTAAGGCATATCTATCCAGGCGGCTCGGGACGGCATTACATTTTCCAATAACACACGTTACTTGATAATGAGCGTCGACTAAGATACAAAGCAAGGTAGCTATCGTCTACTCCCTAGTAACTAGTCACGTGAGCACACAGGACTCGTAAAACACCGCGCCTTGCCGGCGCCGGCGGCACAGACCCGTTGACGCATAGTACGTCATCGCGCTGGCAGGAGCGGAGGCGAAATGAGTACTTGAGCAATAGTATGGCGAAGTCGTACGATCGGCGCGGCGGCGCGCGCGCGGGCGACGCGACGGTGGGCGGCGGCGTCAAGGGGAGGCGAGAGCAATTCGGGTTTTTTATATATATCACTGGCGATACACTTATAATATATTAGTGTTTATTTTGTTTAGCCGGCAAACTTACTTTTATACATACACGTATATATATATTTTTTGTAGTTTTATTTTATTTCATTTATATGTAATTTGACTGCCTATTTTATTTTCTTATTTATGTTATCAAATATTTATGCTGTCTTGGCTTCCGTACGTTATGTCACAGGTGACCACTGAAAACCAGCGCTGTGCTGTGGTCCCCCCATGGCATAGCATCATGCTGAGTGGTAACCTGCTTGTCGCAGTCACGACGTGCTAGCAGTAAACATTTTTGTTCCGTCACATTTGAACTTTTATTTTTGTTTCTTGCATCTACCTATGTTCTTTGTTTTATTTTTGTTAATTTTGTATGCACGTCATGTCCCTGCGACAAATAAATATTTTTTCTTTCTTTCTTCTTTCTTTCATAGCTGACGTCACTGACTATGTTCAGGGTGATCACTCATCTTCGATCTTCCAAGTAAAACACCACAAGTACACTGTATGACTCGTTTATTCAACCGACAGCGTAACGACTTATTTACATAGATCCGTACAGTTCGGCGGCTCAAGCAAGACTGACTCGATCGCCTTTTTTTTTTTTTGGGAATGGCATCTCGCAGTTCAACCTAGGAGGTTGTCGTCTGCTTAACCGGACTATCCTGTGGGTGCCTTAAGAGTAAGGCCTCCAGCCAGGGCATAAAACTTACAAACTAAGCGACTAGACGCTAAGGGCACCCCCTGTGGGGCACGAGCCTCGGCTTAGGGCGTCGCTGGGGGAGGACTGCATGGGGACAGGCTGGATCTGAATGATATCATTATTTAGGGGCTGATTTAAAACTACTGGCACAGCATCGCGGGCTGGCTCGAGCGAGGGTTGGGGAGGGCATGGACCGGGACGTCGCGACGGACCTCGACGGCGAGGTCGGAAAGACGGCGGTTTGTGTCTAAACTTTTTAAGAGTGCTAGTCTCTTTGCTACTCTCCTGGAGGAGGGTGATAGCATCATCGGGAGTGACGAGGGTATGCCGAGGACGGCGTACTGTACTAATGCGCGAGGGTTCGTAACGGGCGGCCGCTGCGATCAGGGGATTACGGTGTTTAATGGCGTTATCGAAGAAACGCTTCGAAAGACGTTTCATAAACTGAAGGACGGTGGGCATTCTAAGGTCTACGTGTAGACGGTCATTACGGACATAAAAAGGGGCTCCCGTGACTCTACGTAAGAACCGGTTCTGCAAGGCTTGCATCCTATGGATGTACTTAGGCTTGGTGTGAGCGTACACGACGCAAGCGTACGTCATAATGGGGCGGATCACCGCGGTGTAAAGGCGCAACTTGCACTTGAGTGACAACTTGCTTTTTGTCGAAATCATGAAATGAAGCCTACCCATAGCAAAGGCAGCTCGGTCGCGAGCTGCTTTGATGTGCGCCGCGAAAGACAGGTGGTTGTCAAGTAAGACTCCTAAGTACTTGGCTTGCTTCTCCCAAGGGATAGGCTTACCGTACATAGTGATCGGGCTGAAGACTCGATCGCCTACAGTGCGGCCGTATTTATAGGGCTCGACGTACGTGCAAGTTTAATTTTAGGTTAAGTATTGAAATTACAATGATGACATTCATTTTACATCGTAATAAATTCAAAGTAATCAACTTATGGTTTTTAAACTAATTTTTAGGACAATTAAATGATTAAACTTAGTTATTCTAGGTTTTTCTAGACGAATTGTAGTAGTTGCGCCGATAAATATTATAAAGAGGAAAGATTTGATTGTTTGTTTGTTTGCATTGAATAGGCTACGAAACTACTGCTCCGATTTGGAAAATTCTTTCAGTGTTAGATAGCCTATTTATCGAGGAAGGCTATATATTATCACGCTACGACCAATAGGAGTGGAGCAGCAATGAAAAATGTTGCGAAAACGGGGAAAATGTAACGCAAACGAAGTTGCGCCGGAAAGCTAGTGTTGAATAAAGTCTACTTTCATACCACTACGGCTTTCAAAGGGATAGAACATTTCAGCAAAGTTTGAAGTTTTAAGTGCAGTATATAAAATCTGTAATCCACGTAGGATTGGGCAGAGGTGTACCTACTAATACACCAACATTTCGCCAGTTATGATTAAGCCCCATGTAAGAGAAGACGAGTCTATTGCCATGAACCGGGCACAAATCCAGACTCCATGGCTGCTACTGAGAAATTTCTGATGGAAACACCCAATATCACTTTGCCCTACCGGAAGTTGAGAATTATTAACAAAGTAGTCCAGTTAAATGATGTGCAGTTTCTGTGGTCTTTAACCTAAAACTCGGTAAAAATATATAATTTTGACGATTAGTACAAAATATGCTCCTAAGGTTTTAAAATACATCATTCGAGATTATAGAAAGAAAGAAAGAAAGAAAGAAAATAAGTTTATTTGGCACATGCCACAAGTACACACAACAATACACAAAAATTAACAAAAAAAATACTTAAATCTAAACAAAAGAAAAAAAAGAGGGTTAATTATTAATTAAGTACATATACAAAACCAAAATTAAAAAAATTAAGGATAATTATTGTGTGCCTCACGGCTGCGACAAATAGGGCCAGTTCAGCATAATGCCGGGCAGCTAGGCTGCCTGACGCTGGTTTTCAACTGGACCTGCGAATGTGATGTGACGGACGTAAAACAGTTTCATATTTTGTGTCAGAGTGTATGTGTATGTGAAACGGGTCTTTAAATAAAATAAGATTGTGTACAGCAATAGTAATAACAAATAAGAATAAAAACTACGCAATAATAATACCAAGATAAGTGCCAGTGAAATAAGAAGGTAAACAAATGGGATGAACGCATGGCAACAGACTAAGATATCTAGAAACCTGTTTCGCACGTTGCCAGATTTCTAACGCACACTTAATTTTATTACTTACGCTGCGAGCAGCCAAGCACCACGGACTTATTTATAATCAAAACGCGACAGCGTTTTATCATTTTTAAGTGTGGGTTGCATTGTCAATTATTTGACATCCCATTCGATACGATATGGTAGTTACGTAGGCTACATATTGCGACGTCAAAGTTTAAGAAGACAGAAGAGGGACTGGGTGGTCAAAAGATGAGTGGATAAACGAATAGTAGGAATTATAAAAAGGTAAGTGCTAATTAATTATAATATATGTGCTTATATGTCATCGGATTATAATATGAGATGTATTTCCTTAATTTTTGCATTCAATTTTATAGGTTTTCTACAAAAAAATTAGCAAAAGAAAAGAAACCCGGACCAAACAACAGGATGTTCCACTGCCAGTTTACAGTGGGAAATAGGGTGAAATTGTACCATCACGACATTCACGACACGACGCTGCGCGCCGCCTGTTCCAGTCACATGCAAGTAGGCCAGGCCAATAGGTAAGTTTACAAAAATGTGCGCTTACGATGCAGCAATGCATTTTTGCAAAACTATATTGAAGAAGGTGGTAATGTTTAGAGTGGATTTTTTTAAATGCCGCAGGTCTCCTAGAAAGTGCAATGGGAAACAGCTGCGCGTTTATCACGGCAGCACCCTCCGCCTGAGGATACAAGTGTCACGAAACATCACAATCGAGCCGAGCGTAAGCAAGCGCTATATGAATTCCCAATAATGTAATGTAATTATGTAATTAACTTCGGCTATCCACACTATTGAGCGGCATAGTCGATAACTTATTATAAGTAGATAATATAGTTAATAAGGTAGGCAGGTTCAAACATCATATAATTGACACATTTAGTTCGACCATATCGAGTTTTCGTTGCGCTTCCACTAGATACTGCCGTAAACGTCTTCTAAATGTGACTATTGTGTTTATCAGTCTAATTGGTGGTGGCAGGTTATTCCACACTTTGGATGCTGCATACCGAAAGCTACCCCTGAATGCTGCTGTGTGATGTGGGTGAGTCGAGAGTTGCTGCGAGCATTGCCTTCTTGCACATTCCCGTGTACTAGCTACCCAACTAAGTTTATTAAATAAGTAGTCCGGTTTCCTATATTTAACAACACCAAACAAAAGACACGCCAGGTGAAGTTTGCGTCTGGATTTCATTTTTAAAGTAGAATGCTTATTGAGGAAGGGTGTTACATGACTTCTGCGGGGAATATTGTAACAAAATCGTGCGCACGCGTTTTGTACCCTTTGTATGAGCCGATCTGTACGAGCTAGTATGCGAGGGCCGTACACAGTGTCGGCATAGTTAAGCCTAGAAAGAACTAATGTTTCTACAAGCTGTTCCCTTAGTGTTTCGGACAAATAAGGCCTCATCCTATACAAGACCTTCAGGCGATAGAAACAGTTTCTTACCGAGTCCGCTATGTGTTTTTCAAAACGAAGGTCTTTGTCCATTGTAAGACCTAGGTTTCGCGCCTCATACACTCGATCAATTGGATCGCCCATTAGTTCCAAGTCAAAAGTCAGGGGCAGACGAGCCAGCTGTTGTCTAGTGCCAAACACCATATACTTAGTTTTTGATGGGTTTAACGATAGACAGTTCTCTTCAGACCAAACGGCGATTCGCTGAAGGTCTTCATTAAGATCTTTAATGG
Source organism: Cerastis rubricosa (assembly GCA_949152445.1). Taxonomy (NCBI): domain Eukaryota; kingdom Metazoa; phylum Arthropoda; class Insecta; order Lepidoptera; family Noctuidae; genus Cerastis; species Cerastis rubricosa. The sequence continues at coordinate 4,316,597 of OX424542.1, read as the reverse complement.
CACTGTCATATTCGTCAGGCCTAAACGAAATATAAAGTTGGACATCGTCAGCGTATATGTGGTACTTGCATCTCTGTAGGCATCTTATTATGTCCGCACAGTACAGAATGAAAAGAATTGGGCCTAAAATAGAACCCTGCGGAACTCCTCTCTCTACGGGAATAAGTGTTGACCTAAGAATAGTGCCGTCACTCAAACGCAGGTCAACCAGTTGTTTCCTATTACTGAGGTAGCTACGGAACCATTGGACAGCTTCAGGGTCGAAACCGTAGTAATTCAACTTCGATAGTAATAGAGGTACATTAATAGCGTCAAAAGCACGTGAAAAGTCCAACAGAACCAGTATTGTGCACATTCCCTTATCTTGGGCAGATAATATATTATCAGTAACATCTAGTAAAGCAGTAGAAGTGCTGCGCTGTTTTCTGAACCCGGATTGTAAGTCAGGTAGAATGTTATTATTTTCCAGAAAAAGCGTAAGTTGGCGGCTGACAATTTTCTCTAACACTTTAGATAGACAAGGTAATATGCTTATAGGGCGTAGGTCTTTTATAGTGGATGGATTAGAATTTTTCGACAAGGGCCTAATGGAGGCAATTTTCCATTGGTCAGGGAACGTTGATGTCATTATGGAGCGGTTAATTATGTCCGTTATAACATTTAACGCGTGCGGCAGGGTCATGTTAACCATATCCAAGGAAATGTTATCGTAGCCTTCGGCGTTACTGTTGAGACTAGAGATAGTGCGTAAGACATCGTTCTGGTCCACTGGAGTGACTGTGAAAATTGCTTCACCATGTTTATGATTTTCGTAATAATTAATAAGCGATACGCAAGTCACGGGGTTACCGGGGACAATCAAAAAGTTTCTATTTATTAAATCAGGATCAGCAAAATGTGACGGAAGGTCTTGTTTAGGTTTAAAGGTGGATAAGGTGGATTTTAGATTTTTCCATAGCAATTTAGGGTTTTTAATTTTATTGTTAATGTTATGTTTGAAGTATGCAGTTTTTTCACTGTGCAGCGAAGTAATCACCAATCGTTTAAGGTCTTTGTAGTATTTTTTTTTAGTAACAGATTTCGTTTTCCTATAAGTACTTAGTGCATCATCACGCAAACGCATCATAACTTTGATAGTATCTGTAATCCACGGATACGATTTTTCCTTGACAGTACATGTTTTGATTGGTGCGTGAGCATCAAACAGGAAAGTAAGACGGGTGTTAAATTCATGCACCATATCATTAACGGTATCAAGCAACGAAATTATTCCCAGGTTTAATAATGATAGATCCTTGTTAAAACTCTCCGAGCAAACATTTTTTAGAGGCCGATATTTTACTAGGTACGGTTTGAATCTTTCGCGCTTAATGTTAAACTCACTAATTACAATACAGTGGCCATTGATTGAACCGAACGATTCCACTGCTGTAGATCTTGCTCTCAGGTCAGTACATATAAGGTCGATGAGAGTTTCACTGGATGCTGTGTAGTGAGTAGGTCTTGTGACCAACTGTGTAAGACTGAGGGAATTCAGAAATTCATTAATATTTTTAGTTTTTATACCGTTTGTGTCTAATAGATTAACATTGAAGTCGCCAAGTAGTATGTAGTGGTCGCAGTTTCCCAATAAACTAATGGAGTCAGTAATGGCATCCAAGAAAAGGACAAGGTCAAGCCATGGCGGACGGTAAGCCGTGCCTATGGCAATTTTTTTGCCGTTTAGAGAGACCGTAAGCCACATTTGTTCGACCGATTCGAACCTGGGATCGACCGCGCTAGGACAAATACGTGCGCTCAGCCCGCGCCGCAGATAAAACCCAACGCCACCACCCCGGCCCGCGCGAACACTCGCCGGCCGCGGCGTGTGACGCAGACGATAGCCGGGCACCACCGGAGCACGCCCCTCCTCGCCCGGTCTGAGCCAAGTCTCGTTGATGGCCATAACATCAAAACAATGCTTTTCGAGTGCACCAATCAAATCATCATGATCTGTACTCAATGAGCCAGCATTAAGAAAACCTACTTTAAAATACTTTTCTCCTTTAGTCGTCATTATAATAGTGTAAAATAAATTCCTTCATTTAGCAAAATACATATTATCATCAGTGCATATTTCGTTAAAATTTCATAAATTAGAAGCTTAAATAGAATTATAGATATGTAGATTGTATGCAAGATGAAAGTAAATAAATGTTGTAAATAGTGGTATGTAAATAGTAATTTAGGAAAAAGACCAAGTGTAAACAATAAGTTTATAAAATAGACAAGTAGATTTGTGATGAGTAGTTGTAGATAAATGTGTGTAGTGTTATAAAACTGGTTTACGTGTAGCTCACTATGGTGTGCCGCGAGACACACACGTGCCAAAACAAAGCATAGCTTAAAGCCGAAATAGAAACACAAAATTACTGTTATAGATTTTGAGTGACTGTCACTCACTGTAACTAAGCTTACTTTTAAAATCAGCATGACTACAAGAACAAAAAAAATAATGTTTTTAACTAGAAAAATACAGACATAAACAAAAACAAACAAGACAGTAACACTAAAGTGCGTTATTAACGCCGTTACCAGATGTCGCTGCCGGTCCGAATGTGCGCAGTATGTCCCCCTCACAACGGATGTGACAAGTGGCATCACCAGGCTTGTACCTTGCAAGGATACGGCCCCGTTTTGACCATACGAACTGCCAACCGCGGCGGTTGCCTGCCTCACGCGTGATCCGAAACAACTCCCGATTCACCTTCGTAAGGCGCTCGTTTACGTAAAACCGAGTCGCAGGGCCGGGCAAATCGAGATCCGCTGTGGTCATGCCGCGGCGCACTCGTGCTCCCTCCAGCAGCTCGTCCCGTAGGTCACGGCGCGCGAGGCGCACGACGAGGAAGCGGGGGCGGGTCTCCACCGGCGCCGTCGCCTGAGTTGCGTTGATACGCCTGCCTCCGACACGCTCGGCGCTAACAACATCGCGCGCTTTGAGTTTGATGCCCATCTTTGATGCAACGAGCAACGCCGTGTGGACAGGGTTTTCACCACTTGTCTCGGGAATGTTGGAGATCTGGATGTCATTTGCAAGCAGCTCTTGATCTCGGTCATTGATGTCACTCCGCAGTTGGGTTATTAGCTCATTTACATCAGATGATACTATGGGCTCAGTCTGTCTGTTTTCCAATACAGCAATCCTCTCCTCCAAATTACTCATCCTATCATTTGTCGAGTTCAATGAGGATCTTAGCTCGGACAGATCCTCACGCAGCAACTGGAATTCCCTACGCACGATCTTCAAAAATTCCTCTTTAAAATTATTTAGTTCAGTCTTAAGAATATCAAGATTTAGCTCCTGTGTGGCATCCAGGGCTGTGCTGTTGATTGGGCTCGTGTCCATAAGATTGACGAGGCTTTCCTCGTGTGGAGTTGGTGCGGGTTCTCGTGCCCTCACTGGTGTTTCAGCCCGGTTATCCCTCACCACGTTCTTCTCGCAATTAGGGCATTGCCAGGGGATCGCCACAGGACCTGTACTCTGAAGGCCAACGCAGGCTCGGTGGTACCAGTTCCGACATTTATTGCAATTAGCGGCCTCTGTCGGTGAAAGAAATTTGCCACAACCACCACACTTAGCCATGACTACTAACTTGTGGGCAACGTAATTAGTGCAATCGACTAGACCAAAGAAGTACACTGGTCAGGCAATAGATGGCGCTGTTTACAGGAACACGTTTATGGCAGGTATCACGGTGTGTATGGTGTAGATAAACACCATAGACTTGTACACACTAAAGACGTAAAGTTGGGCACACACTGAAACTAAGCCACAGTTTTGTATTCGGTCCTCGGTAAAAAATTGACACTTTTTATCCACGTTTCGGGTACTTTAGTACTTGCTGGAGATCGATAAACACAACCTTAGCGTATTTGTATTTAATACAGCAGATAAACCCTGAATAACAATGTCACTTGTTAATTACACTTGTTACTGTACTTTCACAATAAATTTATGCCAAACCAACTTCGTAAGTGTTTTTATTTATGAGCGAGACGTACTGAGATTTATGACTGTTTGACGTCCGTGACGTCAATTATAAATCAAAATTAAATCAGATTTGATTTGATTATCTTTAAGTATAGTGTCGGACATAAAGAATAGCTTGGAGGAGGCCTGTGTCCAGCAGTGGACGTCTTTCGGCTGAAATAATGAATGAATGATGATGATTTTCCGCGTTCCAAAATGTCTGAACAACTAAGTGCCTGGAAGTACTGGCAATACTGGCCTTGGGTCTGCATGATATTCGTTATTTAAAAAGTCACGTAATCAAAATGGCGTCTATCGTGTGACGTCACCGCACAGTTGTACCGTACAACGTCTGATATTGACACGTTTTACGGATGGGCGGACATTTTTTATGGAAATCTATCGGCTATCCAATTCAGTTGATTGTGATTGCGACATGTAGTACGATGAATTTGTGTGGCCTCGTAAAAGCATGTGGTTTTATTATCAACTACATGGATCATGTGGTTAGATGAGAACAGATTTTTATAGGTTTATTGGCAGATTGAATTTTCTCGATTGAGTATGTTTAATATTTGAGTTTTGTCTGGTTTTCTGGGTCATCATCTGCCGAGAGTTTCCCGAACTTTTTTTTTTTAAACATTTCCCCACTAGGATTTCCTCCTGTATCGTGGGTGCGTTTACAAACATTGAAACTCACATACACAAACAGCCAGACCCGGAACAACTATCTGTAGGCCTTACAAATATTTGCTCCGTGCGGGGATCGAACCCGTGACACGCAGCGCAGCAGTCAATCGCTTATAGCCACTGCGCCAACCGTGCCGTCAAACTATTATAGGACGCCAATCCAACAACCGGAGAGCGATCAGGCACAGGAGTAACGGCTAAACATGCTTTCCGAGGCATGGGGGTATCATACGGTCAACTTCCAACCTCCGGCCTGCTACGACGAATTGAATAATGAAAAAGCCCAATGGCACGTTTTGCCCGACTCAGAAATTGAACCCAAGACCCCATGCTCAGCAATCGTGCTTATAACCACGAGACCTACGGAACAGTTAACTTATTATAGGTAAAGTTACTGCATACTACTTATATCCTCATGCTTTCGAAACGCATTTTGCATTTCATTCTCTTAGCTATCATTATCACAATCTGCCTAGCCAACTATGTTAGGGTCGCCTTCGCCTGAGGAGCTCGTGGCTAAATAATAACAGCCGCATGGGTCGATCTTTAAGGTTAAACCGAGCTGGCCGAGGTTGGTCCGTGGATGTGTGACCATAATTACATACCGAGTTTCCTTCGTGCCTCGGAAAGCACGTTAAGCCGTTGGTCCCGGCTGTCATTTGTAAATCTTTGACAGTCGTTAAGAGTAGTCAGAACCCAAAAGTCTGACTTCCAGTCTTACCAAGGGGTACCTTATTACCCAGTTACTGGGTTGTAGAAGTCAGATAGTCAGTCGCTACATGTAAAATACTTGTACTCAGCTGCATCCGTTCAAGAAGGTTGGGAAAATGCCAGGCAGATGATGATAATGTTAGGGTCGCCTTCACGTCTTACTGGATGCAGCTGAATACTAGTATTTCACATGGAGCGACTGCCTATCTGAACTCTACTACACAGTTAGTACTGGGTTATTATTTCTCAGCTATCTTCATTCAAAATTACATCCTAATAATTCATAGAAATAAGACCCATTTCGCTGTAAGAAAAGCCACGTGACGCGGCCGAGCGTAAATACAATTACTGCCCCTGGCATTCTGTTTTCACATTAAAAATAATGTGAAATATATTTTACAACACAAAGTAACATGCTATAAAATTACAAAGAGACTTATTAGTTTTATTATGTAGATTGTAGCATACTTTAGAATATTTATGATACTAAGAAAGATTTTGCGTTTGCTGAATTTTTAAGCAAAGCGCTCTTCTGGATGTATACTGGTTGAAAGGAAAAATGACGCGAAAACGGTTTCTCAGTTATTCTTTTTTTTAAATTACCGATCATCATCACCATATGCCTAGCATTTTCCTAAAATATGTTGGGGTCGGCTACCAGTCTAACTGGCTGCAGCTGAGTACCAGTATTATAATGAAGCGACTGCCTATCTGACCTCCATAACGGAGTAACTTGGTAATACGATACCCCTTGGTAAGACTGAATGTCAGACTTTTGGCTTCCGACTACTCGTAACGACTGTCAATAATAATAAATGACAGCCGGAACCAACGGCTTAACGTGCTTTCCGAGGCACGGCGGAAACTAGTTATGTATTAATGGTCACCCATCCATGGACCAACCTCGGCAAGCACTGCTTAACCTTAAGGATCGACCCGTGTGGCTGTTATTATTTAGCCACAAGCTCCACTAAGCTCTAGCTCTGCTTAAGATTACCGAGGAAAAATGTATTTGTTTTGGGGGGGGGTCCTTGGGGGTCAAAATTGTTGTAGTGAAGACATGGTAACTGTTTTAGCTTCGGTGTCTCTCCCTGAAAGTCAAAATACCTCCAGGTTGTCTCAAATATTACATTTACACGGTGCCTGGGAACTTTTTTATGAAGTAAATTCTTTATGTTCTTCTAGTGTGGGTTTATATTTTTTCAGTCTATTGTGCTACCTTGATTATTTTTCACTTTTTTAAGCAGGCCTCATTTTTTGTCGGGTCGAGTAGTAAGTCGCGCTTCAATGGTATCTGTTTGAAATAGAAGTAGTAGCTGGAATGGAATGGATAGATGATGGATGGGTGGATTCTGCCGTAGATGAATGATGCAAGGAAGTAGTGGATGGTGGCGGATGGTTGGTTGGTGTGTACAGTCTCCAAAGGAGATAAGTAACCAGTTTCTCATACTAGTAGTATGAGAATCTGGTTACTTATCTCCTTTGGAGACTGTACGTAGTTGATGGAATGCAAGGCTATTTGGTTGGACATATTTAACTGAATATGTTTCACATCTGCCTAGCCTTTTCCCAAACTATCTTGGGGTCGGCTTCCAGTCTAACCGGATGCAGCTGAGTATCAGTATTTTACATGAAGCGACTGCCTATCTGACCTCCACAACCCAGTAGCTGGGTAATACGATACCCCTTGGTAAGACTGGATGTCAGACTTTCAGCTTCTGACTACTTGTAACGACTGTCAAAGATCTACAAATGACAGCCGGGACCAACGGCTTAACTGAATATGTTTATCCCATTAAAATGGGAAATTATGATAAACTGGTATCATTTGGTAACAAAAGATGGTGGATGTTCATTTTCGAAATATTAAACTACTTATTCCTTAATATCCATTCATTAAACCTCCTTCCTCCTGCTACTTCAGACTCATCATCTGCCTAGCTTAATTCCAAACTTTCCACAGACTTCCACAACCCAGTATCCGGGTAATACGATACCCCTAATAATTCAAAAGGAGATGTTTGCATAAAATGGAAGTGACAGCTACAACCTGCTATATGGCATTATCCTTTTATAACCACACAACGATACTAACAGCATAAAATCACGCAACGATACTAACAGCTTATGTAGCGCCAGACGAAAATACACATACGCATTCGCACTCGTAGACTGAATTCGACACAAGCACGTGAGTAAACCATAATACGTGCACGCACTTGAGATAATTTCAAGATCTGATTCAGAAAAACAAACAAACATCACGTCATATTTAAACAGAAACCGCGAAATTTAACGAATGATTCACAAACTCGTACGTCTTAAACTAATCTAACGTTACTTAGCATGTGTCGAACATTTCCAAGTCAAAATGTTCGACTTCTCTTTCTTGCACTTGTAGTTTGACAGTTGTGCGACAGTCACAGGAATCACGGTAAAGTTTGATCTTGGCCTAAGACTGATGTCTATGATGAGAAGCAAAACGGAAAAAGCCGGCCAAGTGCGAGTCGGACTCGCGCACGAAGGGTTCCGTCCCATTTTTTATAAAAAAAGGGCAAAGAAAAACACTTTTTTGTATGGGAGCCACCCTTAAATATTTGTTTTATTGTGTTTTTAGTATTTGTTGTTATAGCATCAACAGAAATACATAATCTGTGAAATTTTCAACTGGCTAACTATCACGGTTCATGAGATACAGCCTGGTGACAGACGGACGGACGGACGGACGGACGGACAGCGAAGTCTCAGTAATAGGGTCCCATTTGACCCTTTGGGTACGGAACCCTAAAAATGGACCAGGATAGTCACAGAATGGTACCCAAGAAACGGAAAAAGACGTAAAGGAAGACAGGTAAAAGGTGGGAGGATGATCTGCCAAAAGGTTGGCGAAGAACTGCTTTGGACAGGAATAAGTGGAGAGATATAGAGGAGGCCTATGTCGCAAGACAGCCTGACCTGGTAGCTGATGATGGCAATGTAGGGTAAACAATCATAAAAAAAAAAGTTTTAAGTTAGAGTTAATATTACTACTTGTTTTATGTATTGAGGTCAGTGTAAATAAAGGCTATTTTTATTTTATTTTTTTTTATGACTGAGGTCTCATTAGTGCGTTGTTTTGCGTCGTCGCTGCGTCAACGCTGCGTCGTTTTACACATGTTTTTCAGTGATCACAAATTATGAGTTGCGTCAGTGTGCCGCTAGAGGGGCAAACTAGTGCGCTGCGATGGCGTACGTTCATCGTTGAACGCAAAGCAGGTGTGGCATTTAATGCGATGATCGTTGAACGCAACGCACTAATGAGTCCTCACCCTTAGAATTTCCATAAAGTATCACATGGCAGAGTAACTATTAAGTCATCATCATCTGCCTCTAGCCTTTTCCCAAACTATCTTGGGGTCGGCTTCCAGTCTAACCGGATGCAGCTGAGTACCAGTATTTAACATAGAACTGCTTATCTGACCTCCGCAACCCAGTAAGTGGATAATACGATACTCCTTAGTAAGCCTGGATGTCAAACTTTTAGCTTCTAATTACTCTTAACGACTGTCAAAGATCTACAAATGTTAGCCGGGACCAACAGCTTAACGTGCTTTCCGAGGCACGGAGGAAACTCGGTATGTAATTATGGTCATCTATCCACGCACCAGCTTCGGCAATACGGTTTAACCTTAAAGATCGACCCGTGCGGCTGTTATTATTTAGCCACGAGCTCCTCGAGAGCTAGAGTAACTGTTAAGTAATCCATGTCAATACGGAAGCGAATCTGCTAAATGTTGTTGTAAATTAAACTTCAAACATGTTTGTATGGGAAAATAGATCATGTGAACTCTTCACGATCGTTACAAATATTGACTCAATATTAAAGTAAAGTGTTGTGTAGTAATTGGTTGTCGTGGTAAGGCATGTGATGCAGAGGAATAAGGAAAATGTCGTGAGCAATGTTTTGAGTATGAATGTGGATGGGTATGAGAGTAGAGGAAGACTAAAGAAACGATGAACGGACTATGTGAAGGACGATATGGCAAGAAAGGAGGTGTTTGATAAGATGACGAGTATTACAGAAGTATGGAAGAAGATGACACGCTGTGCCGACCCCAAATGAATTGGGATAAAGGCAAGAGAATGATGACACGATTAGTCGTTGAGCAAGTCTAGTATAGGTATCGTGATGTTCGTAAAATTGTCTCTGATCTGAATCTTTGTGAATTTTAAAAAACTCGCCCCTTGTCCAATATACCAATATAATATATACAATATATATATAAATAGGCAAAAAATGTTGATCCAAAACTGCCTTTTTAACCAACTTCTAAAAAAGGAGTAGGTTCTCAATTCGGATGTTTGTATTTTTTTTTTTTTTTATGTTTGTTCGGGCATAACTCTGTCGCTTACCAACCGATTTGAAAAAATCTTTTTTTGTTGGAAAGCGTATACTTTCCAAATGGTCCCATGAAAATTTTATCGAAATCAGACAAGCGGTTTTGAAAAAATCAACAAAAATCTAAATATTCTATCTTTTCGTTTACTCTGCATTGAGTTTTTTGTTCGCGCATTGTAGTGTGGGTCTCGTGCCTATGTCTGTATGTGTAAGTAGCCTAAGTCTATATATTGAATGGTTTGTTAATAAATATGATTACTATACATCAAGTCGTCTATTCAATTACACCTATCCCTACATGGCGACCCTGCCTACGGGCAAGCGGCGCGTAATGGTCGTGTCGCGTTACAATTGGCTTAATTTTTAATTGGTGCGAAATTATTCAAGATGTGTCAATCTTACCAAACAAAAGAAGAGGTTTTTCTGGCCCAAAATGCAGCCGGTGCTGGAAATAGTGCAAATTTGCAGCAAATTGGGACACATATGAGCATCCAGACAATTATAACAACAATAATTATCTGCGTCATGGGTGCAGTGCTGCTCTACTTGGGATTTAAGGCATATAAAAAATGCCATACTCGTTGGATGCGTCAGGAGATCAACCATCAGGCTTTCCGGGGCATGCGATTGTCCGGACGAGGTCGCTGCCAAAACATTCCGAAAGTAGCAGCGAAGCAGCGAGCAGAAAGTGAATGCCAGTGTAAATCAGTGAACTGATAAGTGCTTTCAAAGTGCGTAATAAGTGCTTTCAAAGTGCGTAATAAGTGCTTTCAAAGTGCGTAATAAGTGCTTGTGAACGTTTGTAAAATATACGGGAATAAATTAAGGAGAAATGAACTGATATGTAGAGACTGGTTAAGACAAAAACAAAGCTATGCAGTGACGTCAAAACAAATAAAATTGTGTCTTATGGCTAAGGAAATTGAAAACATATATAATGAGTTATGTAAAATACGTATATACTTAATAAAAATAGGACCAAAGCGAAGATCAGAATCAAAGGTTAGTAGTAGAAAATTAGAAGAATCGATAAAATTATATTATTCATTTAAAAAATTATGCAAAGAAATAGAAGCTAGCATTAAAGAATTCAAAAATGAGGAGTTAGTATTAATATATGAGTATCGTCATAAGTTAGAGGAATTATTCGTAGAAATTAAACAGCTTTGTGAAAAAGAAAGTAGCTATAGTAACTCAGATTTTGAAAGTTTAAGTGAAGACGAAGGGAAAACAGTTAAAATGGCGAAATTCGATCTAAAGATAGCACTGAACTTGTTGTCTGCCATGACAAATGACGAGTTAAGTATTAAGCAGTTAATCGATGGGATCGATTATTACAGTTCTATTTTAGACAGTCAATCGCAGGAACAATTAATTACGTTTGTAATGAAAAGTCGACTGTCTCAGGCAGCAAAATTGAAGTTAGCAACAGATTATGACTCAGTTAAGGATCTGTTACACGATATGAGGGTTCAACTATTGCCAATAAAGTCAGCTACAGCAATACAAAGCAAATTACATTCTTTCTGCCAAAAACAAATGACAATTGACGAGTACGGAAAAGCAATTACTGAAATGTTCGTGGATTTGACGATAGCGCAATCCGAAGGGAAACCCAGTAATTATAAGGTTTTAAAACCGCTTAACGAAAAACAAGCCATCAAACGGTTTGCTGACGGATTGCGAAACCGTCGATTAAGCACTATAATAGCAGCCAGAAATTATGAATCCCTCAAAGATGCAGTTCAAGCAGCAGTGGATGAGGAAACTTCGACGCCTACGACTTCATCAGGTGAGATTATGGCATTTAATCAAAATAATCGGTATAATTACAGGCGCGCTACAAGTAATAATTACAGAGGTCAGCATGGACGAGCGTACAGAGGACGCCCAAACCAGGGTTACATGCGAGGAGGTTACCATAAGGAGACAAACCAGGATGCAGGTCGTGGCCGTGCACCTCGAGGATCGTGGCGGAATTCAACAAGATCGAATCGAGGTAGGTCTTCTTTTCATAATAACCGAAACAAGTGGACTCGTAAGTCAGAAACAATGCAAGTTATGACCGAGGAAACACCTAAAAATGATGAATCCAAAAACCAGTTTTTTCGTGCCTAAAAAAATTATTATGTCATGTGATAATACCATGATCGTCGAACTTTCTGTAAACGGTAGTCCATTACAATGGTTGCTTGACTCGGGTGCATCAGTTTCAGCCATCAAATATAAACATCTTTTAGAACAAAATATACCATACAATATTGAGAGTATTGAGATTAATGGACTAGGGGGCAAAGTAGAATCTTTAGGTTACGTTTATTTAGACTTAGTAACAGATGATGCAACGTTTAAGCATAAGTTTATTGTTTTTAATTCCTTGCCATGTAAGGCGAATGGAATCATCGGCGACGACTTCTTACGAAAACATAAAGCGTTATTAGATTACAAGAATAATAGTTTATCTTTGCAAACTTTAAATGGTAAACCTATTAAGTTGCCTATTAAGATATCTGATAGTAACAATAATATGTTTATAATACCACCCAGATCGGAGTCGATCCACTTTATACAAACTAATATGGAAAAAGAATGTGTTGTTTGTGCTTCTGAATGTAGCGAAGGTGTGTTTATAGCTAGCACATTAGTAAAACCCACTAGTGGTAAAATACCAGTACGAATACTTAACACAACTGAAAATGAGTTAACTTTAGATAAACTAGACCCGGTTATACACAGCGCTTCGGATTACAATATTTGCAGTTTTGATAAATGCGACAAAAATGCAACCCGTGTTAAAAAAATGTTTTCACTGCTAAACACAAACCATTTAAATAAAGAAGAGCAGATATCAATTGAGGAAGTATGCGCCAAATATGCTGACATATTCTTTTTACCGGGGGATAAACTAACAACCACACATATTTATCAACATTCTATTCGCGTAAAGCCTAATGTAGAACCCGTGTTTATTAAACCGTATAGGTTACCCCATTCTCAGAAAGACGAGGTACATAAACAACTCCAAAATATGTTAGCAGACGGTATTATAGAGCCATGCGTAAGTGATTGGTCTAGTCCAATTTTGCTGGTACCCAAGAAATTAGACGCAAATGGACAAAAGAGATGGAGATTAGTTATAGACTACCGCAAACTGAATAATAATATTGAAAATGATAATTTCCCTCTTCCTAACATTACAGAAATTTTAGACTCGTTATCGGGATGCATCTACTTCTCACACTTAGATCTTCATCAAGCGTATTATAATGTAGGTTTAGACCCAAATAGTAGGAAATATACTGCCTTTGGTTCTGGGCAATATCAAATGACTAGGATGCCCATGGGGCTTAAAACAAGTCCTAGCTCATTTTCAAGGATGATGACTATGGCAATGGCAGGTCTTAATTTTGAAAAATGCCTCGTCTATCAAGATGATTTAATTGTGTATGGAAATAGTCTCAGTCAACATACAAAAAATCTAATAGACGTTTTTGAAAGGCTACGGAAAGTCAATCTTAAATTGAATCCGTCAAAATGTGAATTTATGAAAAAGGAAATGTTATATTTAGGTCATGTAGTCACTGACAACGGTGTTCTACCAGACCCTGACAAAATTAGTGTCACGAAAAATTACCCCATTCCAAAAACGGTAGATGAGGTAAAACGCTTCGTAGCGTTTGCCAATTATTATAGAAAATTTATAAAAAACTTTGCAGATATAGCTCATCCTTTGAATAATTTGAGTAAGAAAAATGTAACATTTAAATGGGATAAAGAATGCCAGGTCAGCTTTGATACATTAAAACAACGTTTGATATCAGCCCCAGTATTGCAATACCCATGTTTTTCAAGTGACAATATATTCAAACTACAAACAGATGCATCAGGATACGCGTTAGGCGCCGTATTGTCTAATCAGGATGGAAGGCCAATTGCTTATGCAAGCAGAAGTTTGAATAAAGCTGAACGAAATTACCCCACTATAGAAAAAGAATTATTGGCTATAGTGTGGAGTATTAAACATTTTCGTCCATATTTGTATGGTCGCAAATTTAAGATCTATACAGACCACAAACCTCTAATTTATTTATTTAATTTAAAGGATCCTTCTAGTAGATTATTAAAGTTTAGATTGGTTTTGGATGAGTACGATTTTGGTATCGAATATGTGCCAGGTAAAAGTAATGTGGCTGCAGACGCATTATCGAGAGTGAGTGTGTCATCAAAAGAACTGAAAGAAATGCATGAGTGTGTTGTAAACGTTATGACTAGAGGACAAAAGCGGAAGCTATTGCAGAGCAGTTCGTCGGAAGATATGGTTAACACTGACATTTGGCCTGATCAACCAAAAGTTGTGGAAACTCATAGTAAACCGAAGGACTCTGTTGAGATGACATTTGTGGATAGAAATAATTGGGATAAATTAAGAGACGAAAATAAAAAAGTAAAGTTAAGTAGTCAGAGTACATTGTGTTATGTGCCGTCTCGGATGACATTGTTTATAAACCCAGCGTCCCGATCGCAGATGACGCCAGCCGCATTTGCGAGGGAGTTCGGGGAATATTGTAATATTAATGATATAGAAGAGATATATTTCATTAAAAATGGCACAAATAATTTATTTATTGAAAAGTTAATAGCCGAGATAAAGAAAGATGCAAAATGGTCCGGACCACGGTTATGTGTATTAAAAGATGTAGAAAGAGTAGATGACCAGGATGACAGAAGAGTCATAATTAACGACTTTCATCTCTTACCAACGAGTGGCCACGCGGGTATGAGACGAATGTTAAATAATATTCGTAAATATTATTTCTGGCCTAGCATGGAACGAGATGTCCATGCTTTTGTGAAGAAATGTCATAAATGCCAGACTCAAAAACATAGCAAATACAATAAAGAGCCAATGGTAGTGACGACTACTGCTCGTACAGCCTTTCAGAAGGTATACTTAGATATAGTAGGACCCTTAGATAAGGATAGGTATAATTTTTCCTATATTTTGACGACACAATGTGAATTATCCAAATATGTTATCGCTTGTCCACTTGTTTCCAAAAAATCAGACGAGGTTGCAAAAGCATTTGTAGAAAATGTTATTCTAAAGTATGGTGTTCCAAACACTATAGCTACCGATCGAGGAGCAGAGTTTATCAGCGCAACAATGACGGAGGTATGTAAATTACTAGATATAAAAAAGCTTAACTCCACGGCGTACCATCACGAAAGTATAGGTGCGTTGGAGAATGCTCATAAACACCTAGGAGCATTCTTGAGAATCCAGACGGATAACCATCCAGAAACATGGAGTACATGGTTACCCTATTGGTGCTTCTCATATAACACTTCCGTGCATAGTGCAACAAATCATACTCCATTCGAATTGGTTTATGGGAAAAACTGTAATTTGCCTAATAATTTATCAAAGACAATTGAGCCACTTTATAATCATGACAGCTACCCGCTTGAGTTGAAATATAGATTACAGGTGTCTCAGTCTGAAGCACGAAATAACTTGATACAACAAAAAACCTTGCGTAAACAACAGTATGATTCCAACATGAGACCTATCATTTACAAACCAAACGATCAAATCCTTTTAAAAGTAGAAACTGGAAACAAGTTCAGTCCCATTTTTTCAGGACCCTATGTAGTTGTAAGGGACTTAGCACCAAACGTGGAAATCATAAGAAAAGGTAAAATTGATATAGTGCATAAGAATAGAACTAAGTTATATTGTACCTAGTAAATAATTTTTAAATTGTAACAGTATACCTAGTTTAAATCATTTATAGTGATTGAATAAAAAAAAAACCATTTATATGTTAGATTTTTTTTTATTTTATTATGTGGGAGATGTAGTGTGGGTCTCGTGCCTATGTCTGTATGTGTAAGTAGCCTAAGTCTATATATTGAATGGTTTGTTAATAAATATGATTACTATACATCAAGTCGTCTATTCAATTACACCTATCCCTACAGCATAACTCAGTCATGTACGAACCGATTTGGAAAATTATTTTTTTATTCCGAAGCCTATGCTTTCCATTTGGTCCCATAGTCACCAAGTCGGGATCTGATGATGGAATCTTGGCGAAATCGAGGGAACTCTTCAAATTTTATAGGAAAACGTACAGCGATTTTAGTTTTTTCTACAACAAGTGAAGCATTTGTGTTCAATAAGAGCCATTCTACCATCAGATCTGATGATGAAGCCAAGAGACAGGCACCGTAACTCCATAATAAGACAATGTATATTAGCTGTGTTTGGGCTTGTTGGAATTGTAACGGTATGCATTTTCCAGGTGTACCACAGACTTGACTTTCCTTATTCAACCTACGTAACATGTAGGTACTCTGCTTTGACAGTCTGTTTTCGCGATGATCAGGGTTCTTATTCAAAATGCGTTGATCATTTCTTTCCCTAATTTCTTTTAATCGTTGTCCTTTTTCCTTTTTCTCAATTTCAGTTCGACGCCGTTTTCTCATACGAGAAGCATCTTTACTAGGCCTACCCATATTTTATTATTAGATTTAAAATATGTCACTAAAAATTAACAAATAAAAATATTTTTTGCAAAAAGAAAAACCGACTTCAAAAAACCCTAAACGCACTAAAAAGTTAAAAATAATACTATAACCTACCTATATTAATAAACCTAACCTAACCGACGATTAACCTATAATAAAATTTAATAATTCTTTGGAGGCGGTGCCAAGCAATATACGATACCTGAATGAATAAATAGACAGACTAAGGCCAGAAAAACAAAACATCTTACAGTTTCTAAATATTAATTCTTTAATTAATTCAAATTATATTGCTTGGCACCGACTCCAAAGAATTATTAAATTTTATTATAGGTTAATCGTCGGTTAGGTTAGGTTTATTAATATAGGTAGGTTATAGTATTATTTTTAACTTTTTAGTGCGTTTAGGGTTTTTTGAAGTCGGTTTTTCTTTTTAATTAACATCTCTTAATAATATTTCCATAGATGCTTAGATTTCTTTTGAAAATATACCTTCAATGAGTCTTTTCAAGATAGATATTCATTTTGTATTAATTCACGTTCATTCCATTAAAAGCTCACGTTTCAGCAGTTTGTCATATTTTGTTTGCGCTCAAGGATATATTTGTGGATACAGCTTTGAAACGCACACGGATTTAAAATAAGGATTTTTATTTTTCAGTGTGTATAAGCGATTTTGACCAAAAGTCTGTTATTATTTTTTATTCAATTAAGCTCTTAGGAACTTAAACAAATACATTACTGGTGAAATGTTTCACAAATCCTAGGTTCGATTCCGGGTCGGACAAACTGTTATTAGGTTTTTCCATCAGGAATAATAACAGAGTCTGGATGTGTGCCAAGTTGATGGCAATAGGCTGGCCTCCCATAAGATGGGAATTAAAACATAACTGTCGAAATGTGGGTGTACTATTACATACACCTCTGCTCAACCCTTCGAAGATTACAGGCGTGATGTTATAAATTATACATATATAAATATATATATTATAAACTTTGCCCCACACTAGGAATTTCTCCTGTATCGTGGGTGAGTTTACAAACATTTAAACTCACATACACAAACAGCCAGCCCCGGAACAACTATCTTATCTGCAGGTCTTACAAATATTTGTTCGGTGCGGGGATCGAACCCGCGACACGCAGCGCAGCAGTCAATCGCTTAGCCACAGCGCCAACCGTGCCGTCACATATTATGTTTATATTTCACCATTCATGTTTAAGTCCTTGCCAACTGAAAATTCAGAATGGAAAACCACAGTAACACATTACTTTAATTTACACTGTGCTCACATAATTAAATTCAGACGCCACATACATCTCTCCTTCTAATCCATCCAGACTAACATAATTATTTCCCAAAAAGCAATCGAGAAACTTACCCTATTTCCACGTGACAACTCACCTTATTTGCTGTACTATTAAACTTCCACCTTTCAGTTAAAACCGGTTTAAATGTGACATGAGACGATCCCGCCTACAGGGGTGCGTGAGCCATAAGTAATTTGTTGAATAAACTTCCTGAACTACTCATAGGGTTTGTTTTGACTCGCTTGAAACCGTATGTAGGTTTTGTGAACTATTATGCGGAGTGTATGTTAGTTTTGTTTGAGGCCTGCAATGTTCTGCGAGTGTTAATGAATAACCAGTGTGGGCTAGTCTTAAGTTAATATTAAACTCTGATATTGAACTTGTGTTATTCCGAAACCACAAGGTTTTAGAATAAGACTCTTTCCGGGATCTTGCAATAAATACTATGATAACACTCTCATCATCGAATTCGATTTGATAGTAGCGGTGGCCCAGTGGTGGCAGCCCTGACTAACGAGCAGTGAGCCGTGTCTTCGAACACACGCAGGTGCATTATTTGTAATACGCTGTGTATTTATATCATCACCGCTGCTCTCTCAAAACGGTGACGGGAAACAGCTTGAGGAAACCGGCGTGTCTTAGAACTAAATATTCGAAGGCATGTGACATCTACCAACCCGGAGTGCCCGTGTGGTTGATTCCACCCCACTCCCTCTTATAGAGAGGTGGCCCCAGCAGTGGCAACATTATAGGCTGATTAAGACATCGAATTCTATATTAAAAGTTTTATTTTACATTAATTGACTTATTTATTAAAGGCAAGAAGCTAGGTTCGGATTTGTCGTGTGTTTTCTTCCTCTACCCCAATTTATTTTCAAACGTACATTAGTAGTACATTTTTCTCTTCCTAGAGCTTATATTTCTAACAGCTATCATAATATCAATATCCACACCATATCCAACAATCATATTCACACGATCCATTCCTTGTTTCTCCAATCTTCCTCTATTATCACCTTACTCAGTAATTTCCAGAAAGATTATGACCGCTTAACCTAAAACCATTACCGACACAAATGGCTTAGATTACGAGTCGCGTTGATACCGCTCATAAAGATCCTTCGTAGAAACAGAATGACATAACAAAGTGACGTATGTAATATAACTTATATTACATATGTGATTATCATACCATTATCGCTACTTTTATGACCATTTTATTGCCACTGACTCGCGAAATGCAAAAATCTATAGACTGTGACTGATGACGTGGTAAGGCGTAGTTCAGATAGAATGGGGCGTGGAGTTGGCGTGCATGTAACTGGTTCACGTGGCCGCTGTATACTTTCATATCAGACCACTAACCTTCTGTATTATGCTCCAGGCTTTTCTTGGAAAGCCGTCTTGCCTCGTCTTCTTCTGAAAATTCCATTTAGATCTACCTATGGTCTAAAGGGAATTAACTAAAAACCCGTAACTAAAAACGGACATAAGTCGCAATTCGCATTTCATCTCCGAGAGAATCTACGTCAAAAAGTCAGAAATGTAGATAAAAATATATTTTTGACAGATTGAGTTCAGAAAGTGAATGTTTTTGAAAATACCGGAATTGCCTGCCAACTCGCTAACGCAATATCATCATCAGCCTATAATGTTCCCACTGCTGGAACACAGGCCTACTTTCTATGAGAGGGAGTGGGCTGTAATCCACCACGCGGGCCCAGTGCGGGTTGGTAGATGTCACATGTCTTCGAATTTTTTGTTCTAAGCAAATCAAAAACGGTGAAGGAAAACATCGTGAGGAAACGCCGGTTTCCTCACGATGTTTTCCTTCACCGTTCGTTGTTCGTGTTTGAGTTTCTCGTAAGTCGGGGCTGCCACCACTGGGCCACAGCTGCTCTCCACATAATTATAATATCATCTAATACGGCCACGCGCGATTGTATCTTTGTGAACCAAGCCTTATAGCTAATCCGTGAATGGAATATCACTTCTTCTTTATAAGACGGTGATACTGTAAGATAATCGTGATAACTTACTTCAGTAGCAAGTTCGGTGTTCAGCTGTTAGGTATCGATAAAATTAGGATAAGAAAAGCAATAGGTTTTGTGAACGGTTTTTTTTATCGATTTAATAAATTGAGCTTCCTTACATGTATATGGTGTACGTGACAAGGAGTGTTTTTGAGTGAAAGTGAGTGCTAAGTAAAACGTAGTGTCTTTGTGATTTGTGTTATTATTTACGAGACTATTATTGTAAATTAAATTATCCTTACAGGTACGTAGTTTTTTTTTGTATTCTTTGTTTAAAATCAAAATATTTTTATTTTACATAGGACTACAGGGGCACTTATAAAACGTAGACAAAAAGGTGCTCGGTTCGGGTTGGTCGTTTCCTATGGAGAAGAACCGGCAAGAAACCCCATGTATCTTTCCTTTCCGAATTGTTAGGGTCTGTTTTCTAATATTGTCGCTCATTTACAATCCTTCGTAACAAAAATAGTATACATATAATTGCATTCGTTCAAGTGAAAAAGTAAAAAAAAACTAACAATAAAACTTAAAATCTACATAAATCCTCGTTGATTTTTCAGAGAATATTCCTTTCCACCAACCTATTTTTTATTAAGATCACCGCCATCGTTCAGACAAACGCTTTATTCAAGAATTTGTGAGGATCCATTTTCATTCATCACACGAGATTATCTGAAATTTAGGAGTGCGAGCGAGATGGGACGATAAATTACTTGCGTAAGAAAGAGTTAGACTAATATGAAGAAACGACTAAGCTTATGATTAGTTATGGACCTTATTCTTATTTTTATAGATAACTGTTACATCACGCCTGTTCCAAAAGGGTTAGGCAGAAGTGTACCTAAATAGTACACCCACATTTTGCCAGTTACGTTTAAGACGTAATAGGGGGCGAGCCTATGATACCAGTGCCAAATTTCCTCCAAATCCATTCAGTAGTTTTTGATTAAAATATTTTCATTTATTTCTCACTTCATCAATAAACTATTTCAGTGGTCGAATCAGAGTAAGCTCAAACACATGTGGGTAGCAATAACTCAAACAGTGGAATAGAACTAGGTACTGCAAACGTTGCCGAATATGATGTGGAAAGCTTTCACGAATAGTTTAATTGTACGGTACGGTAACATTCGAAATTCGAAGTTATTCCCGAATGTGCGAATCCATTTCGCTTCGTTTTAGAACCGCTTACAACTTTGCACACTAAATTAAGCTTTTGATTCCAAGTTTAAATTATGATTCAAAGTTAAAATTCATGGGGTGTGGCGTGCGTGTGTGACCAGATGTATGAACGTGGATGAATCAAAAAGAGTAGTTAAGGATCGTAGCATTATTAGCCTTAGCCTTAGCCTTCTGCTGTTTCTACCAACCGTCATGGGAAAAAGACGTATAAACGGACCCACTTTAAAGTTTAATGCTTGTATGCATGAGAGCAGCGGTGGTCCAGTGGTGGCAGCCCCGACTTATGATCAGTAAGCCGATGGTTCGAACCCAGGCAGGCGCATTACTTTGTGTAATTGATTTCATCACCGCTGCTTAAAAACGGTGAAGGAAAAACCAACATGTCCTTGAACTAAAAATTCGAAGATATGTGACATCTACCAACCCGAACTAGGCCCGCGTGGTGGATAACAGCCCACACCCTCTCATATAGAGAGGAGGCCTGTGTCCCAGCAATGGGCACATTATAGGCTGATGGTGATGATGTATGCTCATAGGTAAATAAACACGCGGGTGCATGTGCACCAAAAGCACAGTGTTCTAGAACTATTTCAATATTGAAAAAGTTTGTGACAAAGGTGCACTGTCAATCTTTATTACTGGCCAGTTTCATTCTTCATTTTGAATTTAGAACATTTTTATTCATTATGGTTTTAAATTCAACATAAAAATAATAATTTGTGTGAGCAAGTAATATGGATGTCCTGGGTCTATCTCCACAGATTCCGAGATCGGATTGATATGATTCCCTGTAATTTAATTAAAATTACTTTCGTATCAGTCCTTCCTAAAATGGGCCTTCGCCGTACCACAACTGAAAGCAAACATCGTTCATGAATCCGATCCCTTCGTAACGTTTCTATCTATCATCGGCCTGGATAAATTCGGTCGGCACGATAGATTGATCTTGACTAATGATCGACAGATGCCGCAGACAGATGAGGATGCTCAGTGACAGGGAACGGCGCCTTTAGATGAGATATTTTTTTGGTTATTGGATTTGCTTATCATCTAAACCTATACTTACAATCTAGAACCTAAGTGTAGAGCCGTATCATCTGTAAATCATTGGTCAAGACCAATGTAACATTGGCTACCGACATAAGTTAGGCAAACCTTCTGCATCGCTAGACATAACATTTGACTAGTGTGGTTTCGTGCTCTTAAGCCGCCTCTGTATGGTGTCGGACGTAAAGAATAGCACCATCCCATATCTTCCCGTGGGTGTCATAAGAGGCGACTAAGGGACTTGCCAGAGAATGCGCAGCAGCGTTCTCTGTGCTTTTGTGACAACCGTACTGCGATCGCCAACCCGCCTGCCAAGCGTGGCGATTGTGGCAAAACCCCCCATGTTATGTCAATGTGGCGAAACTTGGGGGAGGCCTATGTCCAGCGGTCTGGACAGATGTGCAAAGCTGCACGACGGTCACGTATGTTCGTCTGTTCTATTTGACGTAAAAACATTCCTGCTGTTTGTCAAAATGCACGTCGTGGTACCAATTGAATGAACTATTGGTGGTGACGTCATCAAAACTGCTAATTCTAGCAGGAATATAATAAGCTTGTTTTAAGGACGTGATGGTACGAAAACGCAAAGTAAGGTTAAAATAAGACTGCTTTAAGAGGTCATGGTTTTGGGCGCGTTGGCCTAAGCAATTACGAGTAATGTCCGGAGCGCGTATTGCCAAACTGTATACTGACCCAGACACCCGTAGTCTGTACTGAACTACATCGTGCTCATTAAAATCACAAATACATTGGAGCAAAGTGCATACGAGCTCAGAGCAATCTGAGAAGGTATGCATTTTGCTTGCAACAAATTGGAGCAAAGTACATACGAGCTCAGAGCAATCTGAGAATGTATGCATTTTGCTCGCTTGTATGTAAAGCAAACTGTGACACGCGAATATCTGTAAGTAACTTTAAAACGTGTTTCATAATTTACCGAATTTTTTTTGTTATGCTGTTATGCCTATTCGTGAAGCTCAACAACTTTTCTTAAAAACATACCTATTGTGAATTAATTTAAGTTTTAACTAAAGAAAACCCGTTCTAAGTATGACAAAAAATTAATTTGAACTGTAACAACTATACAGGGTGTTAAAAAATAACTATAAGTGTTTCCAATTCAGTATTTAGAAATTTTTCATTATAAAGATGTATAATGTACAAGTGGCGCAAGTTTAAGAAGACAAGGCAGGCATTATAGCGCGCCGCGCGGAATAAAAGAGATAAAACAAATATGCACTCGCATGCATTTTGCTCTAAATTATCGATGCCATATTACATACTACACCAGACACTGGAAAGTATGGACGTCTGGACGCGTATGTATTTTGCTCTAGTATTTTAAAGCAAAATGTATATTGATTCAGACACTCTCTGAATAGGTATACAGTTTGCTCTTCAACTACAAAGGCAAACTGCGATCAAACTCAGAGCAACCCCGGTCTGGGTCAGTATACAGTTTGGCAATACGCGTCCGGAGCCCCTCTTCTCAACCGTTTGGACTAAAGCTAAGCGGAGACTAGAATTAGTCGGCACGGCACGGCACGGTTGGCGCAGTGGTTGAGCGATTGACTGCTGCGCTACGTGTCGCGGGTTGGGTCCCCCGCACGGAACAAATATTTGTATGGCCTACAGATAGTTGCTCCGTAACTGGCTGTTTATGTATGTGAGTTTAAATGTTTGTAAACGCACCCACGATACAGGAGAAATTCCTATTGGGGGAAAACGTTTAAAACATAAAAAAACGAAGTTCTATTGGTGGTTTTCAACACATCTCCTCTCCTCTCGGGTCCGCTTCGGTGTAGTGCGGCCCTTATAAAAACCTTATAAAATCAATCTATTATTTCACACAGTATAACGAGAGTACATCGTTGTGGCAACTGTTACTACCCAGTCATAACCTTTCGTTTCTTAATTGAAAGACCATCTAATATCATGCTTATTTTATTTTATTAATTTATTGTCATAAGGTATAAAACCTTATAAACTAAGCCCCACAAAACCGTAGTAATGGTTTGACTGTGGGGTCGGTGAGTCTAGGGTCCATATTGGCTCACCTAAAGTTCTTTACCCGAAATTGTTCTTCCTAACGATTTGTAATCCGAATAATCATTCTTTCTAAAATTTTTCATCCTAAAGTTTTCATTCATACTATTTGTAGTACTACCGGCGATGTTCATAACACTCATGTTTCCGAAAATTGTAATTAATAATATCATTATTGTAAATAATTTAAACACCTACTGTTTTTTATCATAACTCTTTTATCCCTAAACATAATTACCATAATATTTTCACTGAAACTCAGTTACAAACATTTACCAAGTGTAATAAAAAATATGTTGGTAGAAGATGATATTTATAGTTTTAATTTGGGTGGGGATTAGGTCAGAGTGTCGTCTTGGGGGCACTATGAAAAATTTGCGACCAATTTCGAGGTAGCGCTCGCCGGCCGCTGCCGCGGCACCGCTCGCTTCGCTCGCTCGGCTCGCGCGTAGTTGGTCACAGTTCTAACCTAACCTAACCTATGGATATCTTCCCAGGTACACACCGCAATAAATAAAAAAGTAAAAGTTACGCAAAATTAATGTATATAATACTGATTATTATGAATAAAAAGAAATCTAAACAAAAAAGATGACTTTGAATAATAGTGTAAAAGATGGTTATGTTGAGAAAATATAGGAAAACAAATAAAAGTATAATAGATGTTTATTGCTACTGACATTATGAAGTTGAATGCTTCGGAATTATGAACATTAGAGACAGAGTAGTTAGGAATTGCGATTGTTAGGATGAAAAATTTTAGGAAGAACATTTTCGGATTTTCAATTATCGGAGTTGAAAATTTAGGTGAACTTTGGCGCACCCGGTGAGTCTATATACAGTCATTCTAAAATATCGTACTTAAGACTAAGAATAATAAAACTATATAATTTAATACTACGCTGAAAGCACCCTTACAAATTTTTAAATAATATTTTTTAAATTTATTTTTAAAACTCTTTTTATTAGCTTCACTCATTATGTTTGGGCTTCTTCCTATATTTTAGTGGTCGAACATTGGGTTCGATATCATTAATTTATGAATTGTATTACAAAAAATGCCACATAGAGATACCTAGTTGTCACGTCAAGTGTTTTGAACCCACACCAACTTTTATTACAACCTTTGTGTTGAATATCAAGCTCCAGGTGTGCTGCTGGTGGTCTTGACTAATAAATAAAACTGCTGCTTGCGAATGAAAAGACTGTATTGAATATAGGTAACTGGTTACAAGAAAGAAACCGTTAGTGTGCGCGCGTTAGAGGCGTCGGCGAGTGAGTGGTGCGGCGCTGTCCCACTGCTGTGACCGCGGCTGGAGGGGCGAGCAAGGTTTTGTCGCCACCGCGCTGTGTAGGGCCCGATGTAACGTCAGGAACACTTTGAAATGATAAATTATGGAATCAGAAAAATACCAAAAGATAAATTGCTTTAACATAAGTCTAGTTCCACGAAACTTCCAAAAATAACCCTTGTCTGTTTTTATTAAACGAGGTTAAGTCGCTGCTTAAAATATATTTCCATTTTTATAAGCTTTTATTTAACTTGCCGTGTTAGTCAGTGTGTTAAGCCTAATTTTCACAGGCCCAGTAGCTGGCGGACAGTGAAGGACAGTTACTGCCTGACAGCTACTGGGTCCGTGAAAACAAAGTTGAGCCAGTACTAACCGTTCAGTTGCTGTCGGTCAGCAACTTCAAAATTTTTAATTATTCATTATCACTATATCTATCCGTTGCTCAAGATTATGGCAAGCAACTATTGTGGCCAAAAGTACCACGAAGCGGAATAGCAAAGCTGTCAGGATAAACAGGATGCAGGTGTTCTTTCTTCTGTGTAAGTTCTGCATAATAATATTCAAAACGTTGCCCCACACTAGGAATTTCTCCTGTATCATGGGTGCGTTTACAAACATTTAAACTCACATACACAAACAGCTAGACCCGGAACAATTATCTGTAGACCATACAAATATTTGATTCGTGCGGGAATCGAACTCACGACACGTTGCGCAGCAGTCAATCGCTCAGCCAATGCGCCAACCGTGCCGTCAATCTTGCTTTGCAACGGTTTGATTTATTCCGAATGATCTCAGGTGGTCAGGTATCTCTACGTGTTAGGACAACTGCAGGTTGGGGTTTGTGTATGTATCACTGGAAAATCCAGACTCGAAAAAGATTGCGCCTGCAATTGCAAAAAAATAAAAATCCAAATTGTGATTCAAAGACTAGCGGTATTACCAAATTGCATGACAATCATCCATCATCGATATTGCTTATATAATGTCATTTTGTCTCGGCAAAAAGAATTTATTTACGTGTCCAGTCTTGTAACCATGAATTTCAAAACGGTAGGATTGATTTGGTACACATGTGTTACAAAAAAATATCGACCAAAATAAAATCTCAACAGAATGAGATTTTGTTTTGGTCATATCGAAAGCATAAAAACTTGTTTACTACCTAAGTTAGCCCTCTGGGAAATCTTTCAGTATCTCGGGACTACATTCTAGGGAAGAGGGAACAGAACTTAATCCATACGATTCAATCCGTACCTATACTCGTAGGATAGCAAATAAACAAATGAGAATAACGGACATCCTGATTTTGGCACCTATGATTCTTATCAAAAATGTTATTATTTTATACTACAGGCACTAATTAATGTTTTCGTTAAATGTTAATGTGATAAATAGATTCATATCGTATTGTAAATATTAAACTCTGATTTACCACATAGGTAGCTTTTATTCTCCGAAACAGGAGTGGGAAACCTACCATATCGCAATTCGGGTTATGATAGGAACGATAAATCGGATCAGGTTAGAAAGAGGGTTAGGTTCGGAATAATCGTTATAATTTTTTTCAAGTTCCTAACCTAACCCGCAACCGGGTTAGGATTTCGGGTCAAGTTCGGAATAATCCCTATCTTAGGGCAAATAAAAATACAATGTTTTTAGAAGGATCGGTCCTTCTAAAAACATTGTATTTTTATAGTAAATCACGCCAACAACTTTGTTGTTTAATCGGCAGCATTTTCTCATTTCCAATTAATTCAATATAGTTAATTTATCAACGCTATCAATAATACTTGTAAAGAGATAAAAAAAAACTAAAATATTTTATTTTACATAGGCCTACATTAGGCACTTACAAAACGTCGAGAAAAGGGGCACGGTTCGGGTTGGTTGTTTCCTATGAGATTCCTAAGATGTCTGCGTGTACCTACCTTCACCAAATAAAAACTCTTTATAATCTAAGAACTGAGTTGCTTAAATCTTTTGAAAGGAATAAATCAAAACATTTCTGAAAATGATTTATAATGAAGCTGCAAATTAAATATTTTAATGAAGGGTGTACAGTAACAGTGATAATTAAAATATGATATGAATCTTCCCTGTCAATTTATCTTAATTTTCTTTGTTTATTCACGTAGCCATTAAGGAGATCGTGGCTAAATTGGTTGGTTGTTTCCTATGGAGAAGAACCAGCAAGAAACTCCATGGTTACTCTTTTAAAATCATTTTGTTTTACAATATTTGAATGTTACAGCGTTAGTATTTAAGTATGGGACAGCGTAGGCCCGACAATAAGTCTTTGCTTTCTAGTATTAGTGACTATGTCAGTTAAATGATTCTACGGTTTTCGAAACGGATTACCGGGAATTAGTCGTGCACTCAGCTGAGCCTAATCCCTTTATGAAAGCGGCTTAAGCTATTAACTGTGTAATACCTACGCCAGTCTTTGTCATCTCTGTTCTTGGCTTATAGTTTTCTTTATTTCTTTTCTGTACGGAAAAACTAACTGGACCGAAAATCTTCATCAAATCCTATAATGTAGTTAAATTTAATATATATATATGTCGTAGTTTGATGATTTATTCCGTAAGACTCGGTCATCATGTGGGCAGAACATGGGTTTCGTGCTATGAAAACACACACTACACACGGTACACTGCTTCTAACGAACTAACAAATTTCTTGAAATTACAATCCAACACAATAACACTAGGCACAATGAATCGGGTTACAGTTTCGGGACGTCGTGACTCCACCGCGATCAGACACTCACTGTCCTCCTCGCAGCGAGCTCGAAACATCACGACTCTGTAGTAAGCGCGCTTAGGTGTGGGGAGACTGGTAAGTAGGTCGTTTGACCTTTGGCGCGCTTTCGATTCATCATCATCATCATTTCAGCCCTTTTAACGTCCACTGCTGGACATAGGCCTCCCCCAAGTGTCGCCGCATTGACATAACATGTGGGGTTTTGCCATAATCGCCACGCTTGGCAGGCGGGTTGGCGATCGCAGTACGGTTGTTACAAAAGCACAAAGAACGCTGCTGCCCATTCTCTGGCAAGTCCCTTAGTCGCCTCTTACGACACCCACGGGAAGATATGGGATGGTGCTATTCTTTACGTCCGACACCATACAGAACCATTTCGATTCATAGTCGATGCTAATGACAGTCTCCGACATATATTTTATAGACATAATAAACTGCAGAAACCAAGAGTATTACTGTTGCCCTACGCCTATCCCAATGCTGGGTACAGTCTTCGCCCCATGACTTCCAATTCTTTCGATCTAGTGCAAATGTGGATCACTCCTCATTGATTTTATCCAGCTCATCCCGGCTTGTTCTAAGAGGTCTGACGTGACACCTTCTTCCTAAGCGTGTACCTTCACCAATTACAATCTAAGAAAAGAGTTGCTTAAATCTTTTGAAAGGAATAAGTCAGAACATTTCTGAAAATGATTTATAATGAAGCTGCAAATTAAATATTTTAATGAACGGTGTACAGTAACAGTGATAATTAAAATATGATATGAATCTTCCCTGTCAATTTATCTTAATTTTCTTTGTTTATTTACGTACCAATTCAGGAGATCGCGGCTAGATAGTAACAGCCGCACGGGTCGTTCTTCAAGGTTAAGACGCGCTTACTAAAGTCGGTCTGTGGATGAGTGACCATCATTACATACCGAGTTTCCTCACTGCTTCAGACATTTAAGAAAGAGTAACACTTCTAACATCTTTATCAAAGAATAAGAGCCTTATGCCCGCACCATTGGAACCTAGTGGCTTGTATAAAGTGCACCCTTGCACACATAAAATGCACGGCATAAAATTTTTACAGGGTGGACATAGCTTTAGATAGTAGTTCGTATAAAGTTTATGTCTTCAATTTAATGGAAATAGAAATTATAGGACTCGGAAATGTATTGGGAAAAGGTATTTTAAAGATAGCAAGACTGTCTTTTCGCAGCAGAGTTATGCCCGTTATGTTATTAAAGAAGGTTATAGATTACTTGATGCATTAAACACTCTTTGTTTTGCTTCTATAAATGTGTTTGAAATTGTACTTGTAGCTCTTGGTGGTTCGGTTCCATGTCATCGCGATGGTTGTCATTTATTTTTAGGTTAGGAAATAGTAGATTGTTATACGAGGGTCGAAAGGAATCAATTCCCATACGTGGTATTTAGACTGAGTATGTAGAGAGTAGTATTGAGGCTATAGTCCGAGTAGGAATTGATATCTTTCACCCGTGTTAAGCACTCTACTTTTCATTTCGAATATAAAGAAAGTAAAAAATAGTAGTGTTTTGTTAATATTTTTTATTTTCTTATCTGCTCGCCACTTAATTAAGTCATTAAATGTATTTACGTATCTTTTCTTAGAAATTTTTGGCAAAAGATTTTCGATAACTGTATTCGCCTTGTCTTTAACCAAATCTGGGGTCAACATTTCAGAATCACTTGAACTCATTTTTAATAAGATATTAGTCTTAATCCGAGATTTCGATACAGCCTATAGAGTTAGTATCCCGCCAAATAATATAGTCTATTTAAAATTTTAACTATGGAACACACCGCCTCACTGCCGCGGGCGTTTTTTTTTTATGCACACTGGCCGTTTATACACTCACAAGACCGCAGCATTTTTTTTCTCTTAATTATGTTGGATTTTTTTACAGCCGACTGCCTACCCAAATTTAGTTCTATTTTTTAAATTTATTCCTACCCTAGGGAGGGAAGCAAGAGTTTTTCCCACCCAAAGGTGGGAAGTAGCATCTTCCATCCGCTACTCGGATCAAATAAACACTACTTTCCGAGTATTAAAAATGAAAAGTATTTTCCTTTTATCTCATAGGGAAATTTTCATACATCAGTTGGTTACCGACCATAGTTCTTTGGAGTTCTTTCTGAACTGTGGGATATTGCATATACAGTTGGACTCTTACCGATCATAGTTCTTTAGAGTTCTTTCGGAACTGTGCGATATTGCATATGCTGTAAAAAGCACAAAACTACGATATACAATCGCTTACATTGATACTTATCACACGGAAATTATGTACTTCCTACTCCTCCGTTATTATTTTCTGATTCATTTCATTGCGGAATCTAATATTAAATTGTTTTTCTGGGACTTCGTCAAACTCCATTGTCTCGGCTCTTTTCTGGTGGTCGCTACTATTGATTCTATACGTTCCAAGTTGCCGTGTTCTTGTAATAGTGTGACGGGTTTGTCCCAAAAATACTTATAAATTTTTACACTATTGACGTAATAAAATTCAGTAGCAATAGTAACATTTATGTCCATCATACTTTTATCAGTAACCGTCGATTTTAGGCGAACGAGAGTTTCGTGGTAAACTTTTTATATTTATCTTATCGCCCAAAGGGCTTGTGTTAGTGTTTGAAACATTTACGCTTATGAGTGGCCGCCTACATTCCCAGCTGTTATTTGATTATCGTCATAGTTATTTGGTTATTGAACAAACAGTTGATAAAAAGTTCAAAATATTTTAACGTAAAATGATCCTAAAATATTATTTATTTAAGTTGTAAGCTCTGTCAGTTATCATAATGCTGTTTGTTTTAAACCCTAACAAGTACTCAGTTGAAATTTTCATTAATATTCATATCTTTATTTGCTTTCCGTAATTTAAAAAAATCTTACAATGGACTTAAAGCTAAGGTGCAATTACGGATCCTGTAATACACAGTAAAAAATATAAAATGTTTGTTTTTAGAAAGTTGCGTGTAACGATGGCTGGTGTTGTTTGACAGAACAGTTACATGACACTTTGTAGATCTCGGCCTTGAAGCACGCGTTCGACTCGCACTTGCCATGGTTTTTGCGGATTTGGGTGTAGTAATTAATCATCTATCTTCATAATTTCCATTAGACCAGCTCAGCTGATCCATCAATCATATCTGCACAGCCATCACTCTGCAGTATTACAATGCACTTAGGTTAACAACGTTGCGCGGCTTACAAAAAGCAAATATCTGTTTTCAATATCTTCACTACCCAGTAGATTTCCGCTTCCGTCTTCAAGTGCCATTTATTTATAGAGATTTCTAACCAAATATTCAACCAATGACAGGCTAGCATCATCTTGGAATCCATCGGACCCCACAGATTCCTGCGGTTCCCCGGCTCAAGTGAAAAGGGTCCCCATAATTTATATTCACGATAAATCTTAGCCAGAGGCGTTTATTCATTTTGTGTATCATTTCCCGAGTTATTCACTTGTTATTGCTTTACTTATTAGCTTATTTCCACGCATTGTTTGTCTAACATGAGAACTGTGAGTGGTTGACTGGTGTACATTCAAGCGTGTTCTTATACAAATATTGCTTGAGTTTACCTCGACAGCGCTTTTGCACTGTTTGAAATATGAGATACGGAACGAAAATGGTTACGAGTGAAGAGTTTGCACTGAGTTTTCTTTGATAATTAAATGTAAATAGGCGATCTTATTATGCAACAACACGAATTTCAATTCCGATTAATTTAATATTTTTGGGTATTATCTCATGCGATGAGAAATATTTACAAAACGTTTGTATTTTGTCTATTTTTAAATGGGTACCTAAAAATGAATGTTTGTGTGATCAGAAACAGTAGTCTAGACATTAATAATTACGAATAAATATTTACATTTAACTTAGTAAAACGTTTCTAGAACATTGGAGACCTATTTAATTATAGCCCGAAAACATTCTTCTACGTCTAGCCCGATCGTACTTCTAGGGAAACCGTAAATTTTACCGTTTTTAATTAAATCTTCTAAATGTTCTCATATTTTGGGGTAACGCGAGCGTAAATTGATTAAAATGTGGTACTTTACTCCATCAAGTACCCTACTTGATGATGTACGCTCAGCTCATTTATTTAATAACATTAAATTAAGCTAGAATTTGGTGGAAGTTTTTTTTGTAATCTTATACTGTGGTTTATCTTTGATATGCGAAAGAATATATGTACACATATTAATAAACATAACAAATATCTTAAAGTAAATGTATATATATTTCATAATGTTAGTACTAAGAGATAACGGAAGTATTTCAAAACACAACTTTGTTTTTCAAAGAATCAGCAAAAAACCTTGGTTATCTACCCGAAATACAGTTCACGTATATTGTGCAAATGTTTACGAGCACTTTCTGTAATTGGTAAAGCCATTTTACATGTTGTTCTAAATACGAACATACCTAACACGTACACAATAGCAAATGGCATCTCACACATAGAGAAACATTAAAAGAGTGCCCATGGAGTTCTTCTACAAACAGACCCACACTTTGTTCAGATGGAAGTGACTGGCTGGTCCGCGAAAAAACCGTAAAAAACGTTGGAAAGTTTGCATTTCGCGTGCTATCATACTGTAGTTGCCCTTAAGGTTTTAAGGGCAACTACAGTACACATTATGCCTTGTGACTGGTACTGTAGTATATTTTTTTTGTATTCGACATTTTAAAATTGCCTGTAACTGGCCTACTTAAAATGAATGATTGAATTTTAGCATATACGAGCTCACACATGCCATACTCACACACGCCACTTTAACACATACATTATACATTCACACACTGGCGACTATTAACGCATTCTGATTTATAACAGCTGATTGTCATATTAATCTTCAGTCAATCTGAACAAGTCTGCATTAGAGCCGTCTATGAATGGACCCCATTATGTTAAAATTAACTCTTTGAAGTGTTTTTTATATTTCAACACTTGTTTATAATCTGTCTGCTTGAAGCTTTTCGGACAATCGTTTAAATAAATCATGTTTTTTAAGTGTTTTGGCAAATCGAAATTCATGTTCTATCTCTGCATTAAAGTGGTTTATTTTATTTTTTTATTATGTCTAGATTAACTTAATTTTATATGCGCTGACTGTTTTTTCCAAAGGTTTTTTTTAAATGTTTATTTAAATTTATTCAACCCTCAAATTCAGTTACGGAGACTCAGAGCACTGTCATGAGATCTAAAAGCCGCATACGCAATTAAGTCTGCTTAGATTTATAACTTTTTAAAGAAAAGTCACAGCGTTTCACAAAAAAATATGCTTTGTACTCCGAACCCCTCTATTTAGTTGCTTTAACCTCTCAATCACAAGCACGCTTTATTTTGGAAAAAGAGTTGAGCACTCAATGAACATCTGTGAAGATTGTCCTGTTTCGATTTTTTTTCTTTTGTTCATACTTATTAAAAAGTTTTATAAACATTTATGTACTTTTAGAAAACATTAAAAAAAAACATTTTTTTTTCACTGTGCTCGTTTCATTGCCACTCTCTTTCAAAGTCTATGCATTTCTTATCATATCATACACCATACCATGGCATTGTCATATGCATACAAATACATTTTGATCAAAAGTTCACTCTATTTGGTACGTAAATGTATTGACTATCGCAGAATGTAATCTCTATGATAAGTTAATTTTATGCTCAGTGGTCAAATAAATATTTACGATCCTTTTGAAACTTCCAGTAGTTTATATGCTAATATTATTATAGAAAAAAGTCAAGCAACCTATTTTCTTTTTGATCACCGCCCTATCTCTTTTAGGGCTGCTATCCAGTCAGCGGGGGTTTCAATCTTGTAATCATAAATGGGGTCAGTTCACAGCGATATCCTTGTGCCAGACCGCAATTGATTCGCCGTTTACTATCGTCTGACTTCAGTTTCAGAGCTAAAGCAGATTTTGTATTTTGACTTGACTTTTGTAGGTGCGGGATGAAGGAAAATAAATAACCTTGAATGTATCTCATATCTACGATATGATGGCACTGAAAGTGAACGAGATCATATAAAAGTGATTTGTCTAAAAATTTCAAAAGTAGAAGGAACCGGGCTTGCCGTCTATTTTATAATTATTAAAATAACATCACGCCTAAAATCCCTGAAGGGAGACAGGTAAGGCTTAGGCGGAGAGGAATACCTAATAGTAGGTACACCCACATTGCGCCAGTTATGTTTCATCATCACCATCATCATCATCAGCCTATAATGTTCCTACTGCAGGGACACAGGCCTCCTCTCTATGAGAGGAAGTGGGCTGTAATCCACCACGCGGGCCCAGTGCGGGTTGGTAGATGTCACATGCCTTCGAATTTTTAGTTCTAGGACATGCCGGTTTCCTCACGATGTTTTCCTTCACCGTTTTTGAGGGCAGCGGTGATGAAATAAATTACACAAATTAATGCGCCTGCCTGGGTTCGACCCACGGCTTACTGCTCGTAAGTCGGGGCTGCCACCACTGGGACACCGCGGCTTTCACTGGGCCACCGCTGCTCTCTCCATTATGTTTAAGTCCCATGTAATAGGGAGCGAGCATATTCCCAAATCCAGAATCCGTGGTTGCTACTGGGAAATTCCTGATGGCAAAACCCATTAACACTTTGCCCAACCGGGTAAACGAACCTATTACCTCATGCTCAGCGGTGTAGACTAACGAATCAGTCAGCCCTAGTCAGACCTAGTGACTGCTTTAAACAAATAAATGGACGTAGTAGCGTACACCTAACGGCAGTTGATCAGTACTAAGTCAGTAAAATTCCGACAGTGATTAGAGATGACGAAGTTTGATTAAACTAGAATCCGACCCCAATACTAGAGAGAGACTTGAGCTCTTGAGCTGGTACTGATTACCTCTAATCCTTCATTTTCATTTGAATCAAGAATATTATATTAAAGGAAAATAAAGGAAAAAAATCTTATATTTATCCACATATTTGTATCTACAATGATTACTAAGAAGCCAAAACTTAGCCAAAATCCAATTTTATTTATTTATATCTTAACATAACATAACATCACGCATGTAATCCCCGAAGGGATAGATAGAGGTGTACCTAATAGTACCCTCACGTTTCGTAAGTTATATTTAAGTCCCATCTATAAGGAGGCGAGCCTATTACCATAAACCGGGCTGCTGCTGAGAAATTCTTGATGCAAAAACCAAATAACAATTTGCCCTACCTGGAAATCCCAGGAGAACCCAGGACATACATGCTCGCCTGTGAACGGTGTGTAATGGGCTAGCTCACCGTCCGTCCGTCTTATGACGATAGGCCGTGTCGATGGCGCGTTCGTGTTCCACGCGCGCCTAAAGGAGATGCCAGCAAATCGGAAGGGGTCCGAGAGGGCCGATGCCAGTCAGGGCTGCGGGACTATTCGAAAGAGATACCGTGGCCCTGGAACACAAAGGGCTAAGAAGGACCATGGATGGGTTTTAGTCAGTACAAGTCTGATACTCCCTTCTGCTCCGCCGAGAGCGGGAGGGGTCATTTGAAGATCTCCCATCCGTAAAAAAGGAGCTCATGCTTGGTTGCGACCACTTGACCAACAAGGCAGTCAGTTTATTGTTATAAAAATAACTTCATTTATTTTGATTATCTATATGAAGTAAAGAACGTTGGCAAATCTCCAACCAGCCACATCTGTGATCAATACCAACACAATAATGTCTGAATCAATTTAACAGATTGACACACGTTACGACTTTTACGACTCAAATACATAAATAATGCTGATGAATTTATAGATAGGTAGGTTTATGTATTTATCTAAATCGATTGATCGTCTCGTAAGATTGACGTTTACCATGTAATGGGCGATGGGAATAACGTAAGATATTTACAATTGAAAGAAACATCTAAATTCATTTTACTAACTTATAACCTGCTTTCATCTTTGGGAAACTTTTGATCTACGGCTTAACAAGCGGGAGTCGCATATTTTTTATCTTTCAAGTTATCTTTGAATATGTCTTGTCACCTAATTCATCTTATTAAAATAACTTCAAAATTAATACTGAATTAATAAAATTAAATACTGTCCTACTTCAAAGTAAACGTTTTAACATTAATTAACATAGGCTCGTAAACGAGAACATTATTTATGAGTAATACGGAAAACAACTTAAAAAAAAATACAGGATCAAAACTCTTTGCAAACGCAAAACAGCCATTATCGTCAGTTCCATCTTTCAGAAAAGAAAATGAGAATGACAGAAAGGATTTATTGGGCTTTTATAGATGTCACGAATTCGTGAGTAAAGAAGAATAATGGGCATATCGTTTCGCAGATTATTATGAATCGTCTGAATAGCCTTGAAAGGCAAACGGCAGTCACAAGCGGGTTTTTCATTTAATCATATCGGTTCTATATTCAGATCAAGTCGGGTAACCAGACTTACCAACGGGTATCGTTTATACAAAGTGTTAAATTGTTTTGCACCATCGTCAAAATTCAGGTGGTTGTTACAAAAGACATAAATAATCAATATAAATAACGGTACCTATTTAATTATTAGTAAACGCTGATTTTTTTGGTTGTTTAATTTTGTCAGTATTTCAGAATAACCCCTTAAGAGCGTTTATACCCTACGGCATTTCATACAAACTTTCAAGTTGTTATTTTCCGAAATGGCTGAACAGATTTTAATGAAACTTCCTACGCATAAGCAGTATACATAGGTCTAAAAAGTTACTAAAAAATATTTTATATTTATTTTGGTTTCCTCCGTGCCTCGGAAAGCACATTAAGCCGTTGGTCCCGGCTGTCATTTGTAGATCTTTGATATTCGTTACGAGTAGTCAGAAGCCAAAAGTCTGACCTCCAGTCTTACCAAGGGTTATCTTATTACCCGGTTACTGGGTTGTGGAGGATACCCAGCTAGCAAAAAATAATCTTACAAATATCCCAAGACCATTTTTGTTTCAGTCTTATGACCCACTTATAGACTTATATAAGTGTGGATTTGGGCGCACTTTATAAGTATATTCACCCTGGCAATTGCCTTATAATGGTCTCGCGAAGTGTATTTTCAATCTTACAAAGCTCTTGCTGATACTTTTATAAAGACAAACAAATTTACAAATGACTTACAATGGCATTTTTTAAGGGCAAATGACCTTATAGTCCACTTACTAATGCTGTTCTAAGTGTAATATGGCTAGTAGTTCTCTTTCTGATCTTCTAGTAAGAGTGTTATCACATACTGCCGTGAAGTTGCAACGAGTAGTGAAACTTTTGAAAAATAATAAAAATTGAGGCATCAAAAACGTAACTTAAGTAAATTATCTATTTAAGTTTCCTACAAAACGCTTAGTGTATATTTTCCAATTTCTTACTCATATATTGGTAGATTTTTAGGTTGCGAAGTAGTTTTTCTCGATTATTTTGAAATTTGAATAAAATTTTTTTCACGGGCCCTTTCAAAAACCTATCTTTTGTTAAGTAATATAACCTAATTATTTGTTAAATAATATAAAAATGGTAGCCATTATTACGACCATGACTTACAAGTGCTTTATCAGTACAATATAAGTCCAGCACTCTTGTGTATGGTTTATATCACACTCGTAAAGTCACACTAAAAAGAACCATACACCTACTCGGCCATACTGTTCATAATTTTAGGGTTCCTTAGTAAGTAAAAGTAAGGTATTAATTTATATATCCACAACGTTTATTATATTCACATGTATGTATATGTTTTAGGACAAATATACATACAGTATGGTAGCAATTATGGATGTCAACTGTTTCATAAGTAAAAAAAAGATCCGAATGCTTACTAATGAAAAATGGCCATGGAAGATAACGCACTTTCTATTGTGTGAAAAATGTATCGCCTGTGGATATCCCGTTTCAAAGTACCTGCCACAACATTTTACATTAGCCATTGGAATTACAATCAATATTAGTCAAAAATAAAGAAGATGACCAACATATTTCAATACATTGATATCGTATTAAAAACATTTGTGACGTTTTTTATGAGCCTCTTAAGCCTTCTCTGCGGTGATTATAATGACCACAATAAAATTATAGTTTTGTGTGAAATTTCAAATGTAAAATGTAAATTAGTTAAAATTGAGCACAACGCGGAACTGATTTTCGTAGCTATGTTGCATACTTTAGGAATGTGAACCAAAATACAAAAAAAGACAATACACGTATATGTTTAAGTTATTTACTTTTATTTTCTTCCCATAGTCACAGTTATTTTGTAGTCTTAATTGTAAAGCTTCCTTATAATCATTTGCAGTCTGATTTGAAAAGCCCAACGAATTAAATATGAATACTGTGAGTGTGGCGCATTTGTGATTCATTTTCACTACTTTGGTCACTGCAAACACTATTACCACTCTGTTCAATGTCATCATATAGTCATCGTCCTTTTGTACGGAACCATCAAAAATGTTGCTCGAGATGCTCGGAGAGACGCTAATTTTTGCATTAATTCCAAGTATTTTCTATGTATATTTCTTTGGTATGCTCCACTTCTCTTAAACCGCTTCCATTTTTGTAAATCCATTGGTGATTTTATAACAATTTCTGGAGTAAGCCACGTCAACAACGAAATAAATAACCCTTCACAGAAGATTTTGTAAGACACTTGTAAGAGATTTAAAACGGTACTACTCTTTAATATGTCTTAGGTGAGATAAATCACACTTTAAAATACAATTTTTACAGAAGTCTAATAAAAGACTTAGTATAGTCACTTCTAAGACTGAATATACTTACAAAATCCCTTTATAAGTATTATGTAAGAATCAAAGGCAACTACACTTGTAAAAGGTGCTTATAATACCACTGCCCTTATTAATATTATATAAGGTTTTCTCATATACGTCTATAAGAATATGTTACAAGTATGAATGCTCTTAAAGCTTAATTAGGCTTAACCAGAACACATATAAACCCCATATGAAACCATATCTCTTACTAACTGTTGTTTATAAGGGTATCAAGTGTTTCTGGCTTAATCAAAACACATATAAACCTCATAAGAAACCACAGCTCTTACAAGTTTTTGTATGTAAGGGTATTTTGCTAGTTGGGTAGGCAGTAGCTTCATGTAAAATACTGGTACTCAGCTGCATCAAGTTAGACTGGAAGCCAAACCCAACTTAATTCGGAAAGGGCTAGGCAGCTGAATACTAAGAAACATGTGTTTAAAAGCAATTTTTAACAATGATGTTATAGAAAAAAATGCATTCAAGGAATATGATTTTTGTATAAATTTAATGCTTGTTGCATTTTGAGGTCTCAAATTCCTCGAACATAATTAATCGATGGCAATATTATACCGCCAGGATTTTTTGTTTTCACATTCGCAAGTTGCCGCACTGTCAATTTCCGTTTTACAAAGAGTTTGCTTTAAGCGATTTGACTTTGACATAATTACTACTGTCAAAGAATGACAGCGTTATAATTTGAATTTGTTGAACAATTCATTTACATACAGTCTTGGATTAAATAATAATGTCCTTCGTTCCAAATGAAACTTATCGTGTTTCAAAGCAAATAAACTGCCAATTCGAAAACAATTAGTGTACATTTCTTTGACAATATAAATTGTTTAACTTTGACTAATCTGTTTGGTTAATCTTTTATATCTAGAATACCTACTATAAAAACAACAAACTATAAATACAGCGTGTTTCTGAAAGATGTGGTCATATCAAAATATGACCACATTTTTCAGAAACAATTCAGTTGTTCAGTGTAGTACCTCAAACTCAAAAGTTGTTGAGGTACTTATAGAAAATCAAACTGAACAAATTTCTTCATGGGAATCGAGAAATATTAGTCAGCTGTCCCATACATTTGGGTTGAGTAGGTATTGAAATGTTATATGGGACAGCTGATAATTTTTTCGCGATTATGAAGTTGATCCCATATAGAAACTTTAAGGGTCTCTACACCTTTAAACAAGGCCATATTTTTCTGATACATGTTGTACAACATGAAACGAGGTCACAACTACTTAGTTTTTGTTTATTTACCCTCCAAAAATGAGCTTCGTATATCGTTCGTGTATTGTTTGCCAGGTTACTCATCATGGCCTCAAGAAAGAGATTTGATGTTTACAAATACAATTTTGTAACATATATGTATAAAACAAAATAATTTTAATTGGAACCAGCGTTTTTCGTAAGTCATTCACTTCATCGATTCTACAGACATATTTATGGCAGAATCCATTTTAGAATCTACGTTTTATAGTTTCTACTTCAGCATTCCGATTTTATAGACACAAGTATTTTTACAGCCAATCAAAACACTTCCCGAGTGTGAAATATATCTCGGGAAATTTAAGACATAAAATACCCTACGAACCGGTATTAATACTTTATGAACGATAACTTTGAACATGTGGACTATTATTTAATATCTCTCATATTTTTAGTGTGCAAAAGAAAATATCTAAAAACCCTTTGGGATTTCTTTGTTCTTTTCAATTCCAGACTAGAATTTG
This sequence comes from Cerastis rubricosa, assembly GCA_949152445.1. Taxonomy (NCBI): domain Eukaryota; kingdom Metazoa; phylum Arthropoda; class Insecta; order Lepidoptera; family Noctuidae; genus Cerastis; species Cerastis rubricosa. The sequence goes on along the minus strand of OX424542.1, from coordinate 4,276,082 downwards.
GCATTTCGTTTACCTTACTTAATTCACTCATAAATAATATCTTCAAAACCATTACTAAAGATGTCCATAAATAACTGTCTAAAAAGTTTTACTCGAGCCAATACAATAAATATTCTCTGTCTTGTTTCAGATTTCAATCATCAATCAAGAATGATCGACCGGATATAGAAAGCAATGCTCAAATATTGCACTCCATTTGGTTTTGACGATAACAAATAAAACAAGCTATTTAGCAGTTAATTACAGTATGAGACAAAGTCAGCTTCACATAAAGATAAATAAGATAAAACATACCAAATATGATAAAACCAAACCTAAATGGTTTATGATGACAAATTAAGAACAAGAAGGAACTATGCCGACCGACCTATGGGCAACCGATACTCCAACAGACAATGACACATTCAGCGCAATCAACGATGACTTCCAAAACAATACAACGACTGACCCAATTGAGGACAAAGCGATTCAAGCAGCTTTCTGTACAGCATACACCATTATTTTCGTAGTTGGAATCTTTGGGAATGCCCTAGTATGTTATGCTGTAATCAGAAACCGGGCTATGCAAACCGTCACTAATCTCTTCATCACGAACCTCGCATTATCCGACATCCTACTCTGTGTGTTTGCTGTACCATTTACACCACTTTACACTTTCCTCGGCAGATGGGTGTTCGGAGGCCCTTTGTGCCATATAATGCCTTATGCACAAGGATGTAGCGTCTATATATCTACGTTAACTTTAACTTCGATAGCTATTGATAGATTCTTCGTCATCATCTATCCCTTCAAACCTCGCATGAAGATCCAAACCTGTATCTGCCTGATTGTTTTCATTTGGGTGTTCTCTCTATCTGTAACCTTCCCTTATGGCTACTACATGGCTCTCCAAGACGTATATTGTGCCGAGAAATGGCCTTCAGATCAAATTCGTAAGGCCTTTGGTGCAGTGACCACAATAATGCAGTTTGTAGTTCCCTTCATTGTTATGGCTTTTTGCTATACCTGTGTTAGTGTTAAATTAAATGATAGATTAAAATCAAGGCCTGGAAGTAAGAACAGTAAGAAGGAAGACGCAGAAAGAGAAAGGAAGAGGCGAACAAACAGAATGTTGATAGCAATGGTGGCCATATTTGGATTGTCATGGCTGCCTTTGAACCTAATAAATATAAGTAGTGACTTTTATTCATTGGCCGAAGACTGGAGATATTACATGGTGTTATTTTTCGTTGCGCACTTCATCGCTATGTCTTCCACTTGTTATAACCCGTTCCTGTACGCGTGGTTGAACGAGAACTTCAGAAAGGAGTTCATGCAGATACTGCCGTGTTTAGGAGCGTTGGTCACAAAGAGGACTAAGAGGAAGTTCAACCAGTCAGAGCGGACAGGTATGTTTCGTTCAGAGAAAACTTGCAACGGTAACGATACCGTGCAAGAGTCCCTTTTGACTTCCACAGTTAGTAAGATACCCTCAGTTAGATATAAAATAGACTTCAATGATAAATTAAAGGTGTATGAAGATGACGGCGTTGAGAATATAAGTCCTGATGAGAAGCCAGAGGACAACCCGAGTCCTAGCGAAGACTGTGTTAATATGTATATGTTTGTAGATAAAACTGTAAATACTTCGGATAAGGATCCTATCGTGTCTGCGCTGTAGATATAGTGGTAAGTTGAAATATTGTTAAGTACAGTACTTAAAATACGCTTTCAATAATTGACTGACGCATTAACATCACTGGTAATTAAAATAAGCTGTATGTGCTTCCATGCCAACAAATAGGTACTAATTACACCAAATAATGCTGGGTTTACTGATATATGATTAATAATGCTTTGATCAGGAATGTGTGCAACGTTATTAGTGAACCAATATCTATTTAGCAAGCTGTCCGTTGGAACGGCAGCACTATTAGGTACTTAATTGAAATTCTAAACAGTTTTGATAATTGCAATACGCTCTAATAGAAATTCAAGTTATATAAAGGCAACAAACAAAACCAATTTCGTTTAATGGAATGGTATCATTGTAGTTTTAATCTTTTTATATTATTTAGATGAGAACTTTTGATTAATAGCAGCGATTTACAACAATGACATTTAAAAATGAAAACTACTTAGAAACAAGTTTTAAAATGAATGGACTAAATATTTTAATTCACTTGTTTTGAAAAAAACTCCCCTACAAAAAAAGAAGCATAAAAATGAATAATTACCTATTGAACTGAACTTTACAACGGTATAGAATTTTAAACTTTTATTGAACTTGCCGATCGCTCTGTATGTTCGTACGTAAACACGAACTAGAAATAAAACTAAAATGAAAAGGTATTCGATAAAAATGGGCAATAAAATACACTCACACGTTTTATAGGGATGAAACTTGAATTCGATTGAACTTTTATTTGGCGCAAATGGTTTTCTATGTTACTGCATTTTCATTTTCAATATTTTACTTCTTTACAGTCCCTTTCTCTCGGTCTTTCAAGTTTTATGATTCAGTGAAGAATTGTAAGTATTAATACAAAACACAATATCTAAACTCAGAACAACTATAAAGCTGAGAAATATACAAAATTTTAGCTAAAAGTATTTTAGTCGAAAACTCAATTTTGAAAACGCTCGTTGTATATGTTTCGTGAAAGTCGTACGCGACAAGTTGGCGCATGATTTCTGCAGGATCATATTTTTGTAACTTTTATCTGTGCGTATCACTTTACGTGTCGCAATTTGGGGGTAGCCGTGAACACACGTGACAGCTGTCAATTTAGGCGAGTTCACATGACGTGAATGGAAAAAAATAGAAATATATTTTAGGATAAGTTACGCGTTTCGATTTTCTTTTTACCATTTTGTGTATACATATAATAGCTATGTAGTAAAGGTAGGTAAACTTATCATTTGAATAAATACAACTTATTTTATATATTTGATCATAAAATAACGTTTTTTTTTCGTCTTTATCGTGTGGTTAATATCTAAACTGGTATCAGATGCCGCCTATGTTCCTCTGACTTGGCTTTACATGCCATCGAGAAATATCTCTCCGGCATGCTGATTTTGCTCACGATGTTTTCCTTCACCGAAGCAAGAACGATTAAATAAGGTTATCTTTATACCCGTAGTAACAGAATGTAAGATTTTGAGTCATCCAAGAAATTCAAGAATTCACTTCAGGATTAATTCAATAAAATGTAACGAACATTCCAAAGGGAAACGAGTAAAACGTTTATTGAGTAGTAAAATGTATTTTTATTTACGATCCAAATAGTTTTAGTTTTTATTTTCTTACTTTGAAGAATACGAGCTTTAAAATAAAGTTACAGCTTCTAAAATACATTACAATAAAAGCTTCCAAACAGTTTGTATCGATTGAGTCATCGTCAGTTTATTGAGCCCGACACCACATCAATTCTTTTTTTTAGTGGTATGTTAAAAAAATCAGAACATGACCTTTAAGGTGCTTAATTTCCATAGGAATGTACGTTTTTAACAATTTGGTTTTAAAAAAAAATATTCGTGCATGAGCTATCAGAGAAGTATTAGTTTAACATCCTGAACGGCATATATTTCTCACAGTCAGCAGTTTATGGTAATAAAAATAATGGAAAATTTTAAGAAAAAAATTAAACTTTGATTTCTCCAAAACAACCCAATTTGAATCCCAATTTATTGGGTCAAAATTGTTGCAAATTAGGTCTAGCATCACCCATTGCATGGAATGCACCCAATTACGAATCATCCTGTACGCACTGCATATAATTGTTGTACTGCATCAAATTATCGAACAGTATCAAACCCTCGAATTTGAAAGAAATTTCGAGTAACAACAGGTATATTTGGATGCAAAGCAACGAGTCACAACATTGTGGAGTATCGTTGGCTTAGAATTGACACTCGTGTGCATGCCGTGAAGTAGATAACTCAATAGGCAGCCCGTCTACGACACAATTCGGTGAAGCAGACATTTTGCACTGATTGTTAGCTAGAAATATAAATCATACTAGCTCATGCCCACGTTTTGTTCAGTAATTGTCCCACGGGTTAAAAAGTATCCTATATGCTATTGCAGTCTATTATTCATCCCTGTGCTAAATTTTATCCAGATCTATTCAGTAGTTTATGCATGAAAGCGTAACAAACATCGATACATTCAGACCAGGTTTTGAATGCATTCTTAGCAGTAATTTTTTTTCCCCGTTTTCGCAACATTTTTCATTGCTGCTCCACTCCTATTAGTCGCAGCGTGATGGTAATAGCCTATAACCTTCCTCGATAAATGGGCTATCTAACACTGAAAGAATTTTTCAAATCAGACCAGTAGTTTCGGAGCCTATTCAAAGCAAACAAAGAAACAAACAATCAAATCTTTCCTCTTTATAATATTAGTTTAGATAGGTTTTTTTTCTTGTTCTTTGGCCAGTCTTTCTACTGCTATGATAAAAAGCTAGATATAATAAACCGAGCGAAAACATACCAACAAAGGGTTGAAGTGTCTCTCCATTTAATTTGGCCCTGATCCAGCCACTTTGGGTCAAGCCTTTTGCACCCTACTTGAATCACCAGCCACTTTACTTTTGATACGGTATTACTCACTTTCAAACCCTTTACAGCTTTTCAACTAAATTTCGTGATCGAATTTTATCCATTTTCTGTATTGGAGTCCAAGTGGGTCCATATTTTTGTAATCTGAGGACAAGTGGGTCGAAATTATGAGATTGTCTGGGACCTACTCGCACATTCCTAACGTTTTCAAAGTGACTCTTATGTCGTTGTCAGAAAGTTATATTTAGCAATAATTGATGCGCTTTCGTAGACAGGAACAACTATGAAAATCACGACAAGTTAATGGTAAAGTATATAAGTTTAATTTAATTTATTCTGCCACCAAATGCATTGTATCCACGCTAAAGAATTTGTACCTATCCATCTTACTCGAAATGCAAAGTAACAAATAAATCAATGCACAATGTAAATTGCGCACAATTTTTTACATAAATCTTGTTATTTTTCCGCTACTACGGAATCCAATTCACAATCGTAGTATATTTGTGCCATGTACAGTCAGCGGAATAAATAGTAAAGATTTAAGTATACAATGTGCACTTATCTGCACACCAGTCTTGTATACAAAATTCGCTTAATCAATACGAGACAGTAATATATTATGTCATTGTGAAATACAGAGTTTGAGATGCAATTTCTGAAATTCCCTTTTCAAAAATCACGTAGTTACGTTAAACTAAAGGAATTAGGAAAAACAAAAGAAATACCAATTTATCATTATCATTTCCCATATCTTCCCGTGGGTGTCGTAAGAGGCGACTAAGGGACTTGCCAGAGAATGGGCAGCAGCGTTGTCTGCGTTTTTGTAACAACCGTAATGCGATCGCAAACCCGCCTGCCAAGCGTGGCGATTATGGCAAAACCCCCCAAAATGTCAATGTGGCGACACTTGGGGGAGGCCTATGTCCAGAAGTGGACTCTTTTGGGCTAAAATGATGATGATGATGATGATTTCCTAAACATATACCTACTGCTTGATTTAGCATTAATGGATTTAAACTCTGTTCTCTTCAAACATAAAATAAAAAGTTCGACAGAATCATTTACGGGGATAAAATGGCGAACAAAAGAAGAACTAATAGGATTTCTCATCCGACGGAACTCTTAAAAATTCAACGGCTGAAAATAACAAGAAGTAAAAGAGACGAATCATATAATAGAGGAACTTCATAAAAAAACGAGAGAATATTATGTTATGTTCAAAGGGAAATCGTCGAGATCTTTGTTTTGATCTCGCTACTTTTATGGCCCGTACCCATCACACGATGGGCCAGCGTAATCATTTTTATTTTTATATATTACTATAGACGCTGGATTTGTTTATTGAGCTCGCGTTTGTTCAGATTTAGATCGTTCCGCTTCATTGCCCATAAAACATTGTATGCATGGCGTTTGGGTTTCTCATGTTGTTTTTATAAAATGTATCGCGACTTTTATGGCTTTGCTACAAATTGCGTATGTTTGTGAATTAGATTTATCTATCAGTGTGGGTTCACCCTTTTTTATTATTTCATGTTTTATATTCACCTTTTTAATATCATTCGCAGATACACTGCCTCTATTATTCACAAATGTTTCTCTAATAAGCACTTTTTTTTTGTATTCAAGCTAAGTTATATAAAAATTATGAACTCTTCCTGAAAGCTTAAGGAAAGAAAAATCACGTCTAATATAAAATTTACAAAAAGGGTCAGCAATTCGTCACCTCACCCCCGTAGGGACGTAACAGGGTGCGAATTACAATGCACCATCCATCGTTGGCATAACAAAAATTCTCCTTTCATAAAAAGAACACCAAACTTCCGAAGGTTTCATTTCTAACGTTTTGCTTTTGTTTTACAACTTTTTTTCTTTTTTTGTTACAGGTAACACATTGCAGTAACCTCCTTTTCGAACAAAAGTATAGACAAGTGTTTTAAATTCGTGTTATGACATTTAAAAGAACTGTTGTAGTTTTTAGAAACAAGAAGTTTTTATAGTTTCTACAGAATAAGTGTGACGATTGATGTTTCGGTATTTGTTCTCATTGTGTCTAATTTATTAAGTACAAACGCCAGCACATCAAGCTACAACAATCTGTCAAATTTCTTTAATAGATTTTTTACTTTATCTTTAAAGAATTATATTCAAGTTTGATTGGGAAAATTAGACAGTTTCGGGTAGGTTGATGTGCTGGCGTTTGTAGCTATCAATAGCTGTTAATGTGTTCAGGATCTTGTTCATGTGAACTAAGAGATAAGACCTTGCTGTAAAAAACTATTAGAAAAACCCCTTCTTATTCATATAAAATATGAAATATTTTAACTCTTAGATCGATACCTATGTAAAATTCAAGTAACTAAAGATTGTATGTAAATAAAGAAGTAAGTATACGAATAACTGTACAGAGTAGCCAAAAAATAATGCCTAGTGTAAAAAGATTTTGTCATATTAACTAAGAATAAAAGAATTTACGTCAATTATGTAGTTCGATTACGAACTTTGAGCCCATTGACGAAAGTTCTTTTTTCTATAAATGTATAGTCATTATTCTTAGGAAGTTTTAAGTAGCGATGTGTTAAGCTAAAAATATTTTTGTAATGTAAAAATGGGTAAATTAAAAAATGTATATAAAATGCAAAATGCCTTGTAATTAATGTCAATGGATGAAATACGTGCAATTCGCTGTCGTTATATTAATAAAGTGTACCAAAGACATTGTTTTTTATATTTATTTTAACCCTTTTAAACCTGACCTTATACATAGGTATCTGAAATATTTTTAATGGGTTCTTTGAAGAGACTGAAGAAAATTATACCTGCAAATTGCTTTTAAAAGAGGAAAATTATTATGCTAAGCTATGCAGATTGCGGACTATGGTTTATTACTACTAAAATGAAAGTAAGACAGTAAATTGCAACCCCTATGCGATTAGTACACAAATGTGACAGTGGACGACCCAACGTTCTCGAGTGAGAACTAAAGTAAAATAGTGCTTTCAGACCGCGGTTAACATCATCATCTGTCTAGCTTTCCAGTCTACCCGGATACAACTAAATACCTATATTTTGCACGGAGTGACTGCCTATCTGACCTCCTCAACCCAGTAACTGGGAAACATGACAACAAGGTATACAGAATTAATCGGTACCACGACCGATTTATTTTTTATTTATTTATTTCCAAAATGCTTATATATATTACAGGTTGATTAATTACACACAACGCAAACCTCTCAGGGTTTATCTGTGTGTGCGAGCCGTTCATTGGTTAATTTAGCAGACATAATAAACACTTTAATAATTACGAATCAAAATGCTTCCTCACGCAATGTTAGCTGTTGTGCAAAGAAACGCTTCGATTTATACTTTTATTTATTCATTATGTAAAAAACGTACTTGCTACGTTTTATCTTCAAACAAATGAAAATCAAACTAATTAGATATACTTATGTGTGTTTTACATGACTTTAAAACAAAGCTCGCCTACATGCGAATTTTGAGATGAATCCTTAGAAATACAACACACAAAAGAAACTCCTAATGAATGAGAAAACTTTACCAATATGTCGAAGTTTATTAGGTACAGATACATGAAAAAACATTAACGTATTTGGAGTCGTTACGGGTCTTTATATTTTAAATAAATTGGCATTATTAGTAGGAGTTTATTAAAATTGTTATTTGGATATTATAGGATTTATGATGTTGGTTTCTTTACACTGAAACGATGTGTGGTAATCGGTGGTCGTAGTATGGCATCTGATGCGGCAGAATAAGGAGAATTTTATGGGGAAAGTTTTGAGTAAGAATGTGGATGGGTATAAGAGAAGAGGATGACCAAAGAAACGATGAATGGACTGTTTGAAGGATGATAAAGGCGATAACAACTAAATAGAGAAGTATGGAAGAAGAAGACATGCTGCTCCGACCCTAAATAAATTGGGATAAGGGCAAGAGAATGATGATTTGGATAATAGGAACTTTGAAAGTGGCGCATATTACAGAAAAAATGAAAAGAAATCGTTTGGTATGACGAATGTGACTAAAAGAGTGATGGATATGAATGCTGATGGATAGAGAGGAAGAGGACGGTAAAAGAAAAGATGGATGGATGAGGAATGATATGAGAGAGAAAGAAGAAGAGAATTACGTGACGTCTGACAAGGGAGAACGGAATAAGAAAACGTGTTGCACTGACAACAAAAATAATGAGACAAGGGCAAGAAGATGATGATGGAAACCATAATATACTTTAGGAATGTGGCCATGTGACAGAGGCATCAAAGCCAAAGTTTTTTTTTTATAAAACATAGGTGGGTGTAAAAAACAGATGTTGTAAACAAATTGTGTAAGATAATCACTATGTTTTGCCGTGTACGGTGTTCAAATATCAATGAAGTATTTCTGAAGTAGGACTGGACGGGCCAAGTCTGTCGAATGTCCAATGAATTTTCTGAAGCCCAGACACAGCCACAGCAGCAGCAGCGGCAGCAGGATAAGCTGGACAAGATCAACGACAAGTGGTCCACATTGACCCTGGATCGAAATAACTGGAAGTCATGGGGCGAGGCCTTTTCCCAGCAGTGGGATGACTCAGGCTAACAGTTTCAGTATCAGTATCATCATCATCATCATCATCATCATTTCAGCCACTGCTGGACATAGGCCTCTCTCAAAAGGGGGGGTTTTGCCATAATTGCCACACTTGGCAGGCAGGTTGGCGATCGCAGTACGGTTGTTGCAAAAGCACAGAGAACGCTGCTGCCCATTCGCTGGCAAGTCCCTTAGTCGCCTCTTACGACACCCACAGGAAGGTATGGGATGGTGCTATTCTTTACGTCCGACGCCATACAGAACAATAACAACAATTAGTATCACTCTGTCTAATATCAAAAATAAAGTCATCAGAACTTACAAGATGAATTGTTGGGCGGGGTACTAAGAGCAGGTACCGCAACCGATGCAGCTACAAAACCTTCTTAGGAATCTTTCCATAACTTTTTGATTAAAAAGTAACTGCATACACAGATTTTGAAAAATCCAAATAAAAAATCCCATCTCAAAATTCCACCTTCTTTTGTCAGAATCTATGTTAATACCTAATTTTTTGTCTAATTTGGTGTCAGAGTTCTGATGAGCCTCTGACTTGGATGTACATGCCGTCGAGGAACATCTCTCAGGCATGCAGATAATTATATAGGGTGACTGATAATTAGTGACCGATACTTAAACACGTGATTATACTCATGATAACAAACATCTTTCCCAAAGTTGTTCCATTCTCTTTTTAACCGACTTCTAAAAAAGGAGAAGGTTCTCAATTCGGATGTTTGTATTTTTTTTTATGTTTGTTCGCGTATAACTCCGTTGCTTGCCAACCGATTTGAAAAAATCTTTTTGTTTGAAAGCGTATACTTCCCAAATGGTCCCATGAAAATTTTATCGAAATCAGACAAGCCGTTTCTGAAAAAATCAACAAAAATTTAATATTTCTAACTTTTCGTTTACTCTGCATTGCGTTTTTAATTCGCGCATAACTCAGTCATTTACGAACCGATTTGGAAAATTATTTTTTAATTCCAAAGCCTATGCTTTCCATTTGGTCCCATTGTCGCCAAGTCGGGATCTGATGATTGAATCTTGGCGAAATCGAGGGAACACTTCAAGTTTTATAGGAAAATGTACAGCGATTTTGGTATTTTCTACAACAAGTGAAGCATTAGCGTTCAATAAGAACCATTCTACCATCAGATCTGATGATGAAGCTAAGAGACAGGCACTGGAACTCCATAATAAGACAATGTATCTTAGCTGTGTTTGGGCTTGTTGGAATTGTAACGGTATGCACTTTTCAGGTGTACCACAGACTAACTTCTTGACTTTCCTTATTCAACCTACGTAACATGTAGGTCATCTGCTTTGACAGTCTGTTTTCGCGATGATCAGGGTTCTTATTCAAAATGCGTTGATCATTTCTTTCCCTAATTTATTTTAATCGTTTTCCTTTTTCTCAGTTTCAGTTCGACGCCTTTTATCACACGAGAAGCATATACGATACCTAAATGACTATAAACAGACTAAGGCCAGAAAAAAGCAAAACATAAATCTTACAGCTTCTAAATATTAATTATTTCATTAATTCTAATTATATTGCTTGGCACCGACTCCAAAGAATTATCAAAATTTTATTATAGGTTAATCGCAGGTTAGGTTAGGTTTATTAATATAGATAGGTTATAGTATTATTTTCAACTTTTTAGTGCGTTAAGTGTTTTCTGAAGTCGGTTTCTTTTTTTGTAAAAAAAAAAATTATAACAATAATACAACAGCCGTATGAATTTCGAGCGCGCTCGCCTGTCGCCTCTCAGCTTGTGATAAAATTGAATGAGGATAAAAAAATGTTTCTTTGGGAAAGTTGTTTGTTGATGTGAGTATAATCTCGTGTTTAAGTATCGGTCACTAATTACCAATCATCCTATATAATACGCACTTGAATCAGAAAAATCAGAGGTGCATGTTTTGGGATTGAACTCGAGACCTATGACTTGGCATTCCGATGGTCACACTACTATCACAATGACTGCTTTATACCCAACTAACGGCGACTATCGATTGTGAAGGAAGTTTCTAAGAAAGAAAGAAAGACACATCAAATATTTAAAAGGTAAAAGAAAACTGTATCTAGAAATCCCGACACACGTCGGAAGTCACTTCCACAACCACTTAACTGCCGTAAAAGCCATAAATATTCTATGTCAGCTCTTGTCCAGTAAAGTTTACAAGAGGAATGTCATTAGAAGTAACATCTAGTGGCCTAGTCAAGCTAGTTCTCACTAGAGATGCGTCGACACTAAACTTATTCGATTTACGTATTCAGTATCGAATATTCGAATGTAGAAGTTTGAAATTCTTGAATATTTGACAAGTGTGACGTGTTTGTTGAATATTTGATTTCGAATAAATTGTAGTATTGGTACTGGTTGGAAAAATATGTACAGATGCAAAACATTTATGTATTTTTTTAAATTGTAAACTTATTTCAATCTTCATTAAATCTTTTACTTCTTTTTTCTAATTAAATAGATGTTGTCCGCGTAAATTATTATAAAAATATTATTTCCCTATTTGAATCGGATTTTGTTAACAATTTCTTTTGCAATAAAATTGTTAACAAAAATTGTTAATTTTTTTTGCACGAATCCATCCAGTCCTGTCCGTCAAAATCGGTACCGCCATTTCGGAGATTAGCCGGAACAAACAGGCAGACCGACAGACCAACTAATAAACTTTAAAAAAGGCGAAACCAATCAGTATTCAAAAAATTACCTCTGATCTGCAATGGAAATGAACTGAAAATGAATACGAATTCAGAAATTATATTAGATACTAATAAGTCTGATTATGTCTGGAATTGAAGCATAAATCTTATATATTACTTATCTGAATACAAATGACTGACGCAGACACGTAATGGATCCGAATCACTCGTCTAATTTATGATATTTTATTCGAGCATCGTTCGTACGATACCATTTTTACAAGTTAAAGTGCGATAGTTCAAAGAAACCAATGTAAATGGTATAAAAATATCATTTTACATTGGTTTTACGATAATGTGGCTATAACAGTAGAGGAAGACCAAAGAAACTTCAAATCAGAGTTTCCATACCAAGAATTTTTCATTCCTGTTTCGATAATTATTGAACACCAGCTGCGCCCCGCGGTTTCACCCGCGTAGACCGGGATAGAAAGTAGCCTATGTGTTAATCCAGGGTATAAGCTATCTACAAACCAAATTTCACTCAAATCCGTTCAGCCATTGAGGCATGAAGGAGTGACAAAAATACAAACACACGCTGTGTGTGAGTTTGTATATTTGTCACTCCTCACTCACAAACTTCGGCTTTATAATATTAGTGTGATTAATTGAGCAGACAATTAAATCCAAAATTACACCTTAATCCTACCAATATATCTACTGGGAACAATTTTGGCTTTGTTCCGTAGGATTCCGAACTAACAAGGCCGTCATCATAATAATTGCTCTGTACTTCGATAAGATTTATTTGCGGCTATCAGTTTTGGAGATTCGAGCAATGCTATATTTTGTCGACTACGGCATCGTTTGTTTTGTAATTACATACATTTAATTTTAGAGAGCAGCGGTGGCCCAGTGGTGGCAGCCCCGACTTACGAACAGTTCGAACCCAGGCAGGCGCATTACTTTGTGTAATTTATTTCATCACCTCAAAAACGGTGAAAGAAAACATCGTGACGAAACCGGCATGTCCTAGAACTAAAAATTCGATGATATGTGACATCTACCAACCCGCATGGGCCCGCATGGTGGATCACAGTTCACTCCCTCTCATAGAGAGATGGCCTGTGTCCCTGCAGTGGGAACATTATAGGCTGATGATGATGAATTTTATAGAAGTGGTGTTGTATTGGTAACGGTCGGGGCAGGCACAAAAGGGGTTGGAATATTCTTTCATGACGCCTGGCTAGCCTCTTAGCAACGGGAAACGTATGACCCAGTACTAACTGGGTTGTGGAGGTCAGATAAGCAGTCGGACCATGTAAAATACTGGTATTCGGTAAGACTGGTAGCCGACACCAATAATGTTGTGAAAAGGCTAGGCAGATGGTATTATGAACTCAATTGAATGACTCCTTGTTCTTCAAAATACCTAAACTAAAGAAGAAAATTAATATATAAACCTTTGCTTTTCTGTATGTAACAGCTGTTTAATCACACGCACACAAGTTTCATACATGTGCTAATTAAATTCTACATTACCTCTGATCACGTACCTACAGGTGCAAACCATCGATTCGTAAATGCAAAGCGACGTCCCACCTCTATTTCTTAGGAGGAACTTGTGACTTGGAGAGAGCACATGTCCTTAATCGTCTAAGTTTCACCGTCACAGACCAACGTCTGGCCTGAATCATTATGCTGAGAAGACAAGGCCATGATTTGCAAACGTTGAGCAATCCCTAAATAGGTTTTTGTGTAGTTTGACGCTTAAAGAAAACACCGGCCAAGTGAGAGTCGGACTCGCGCACGAAGCGTTCCGTACCATTATTAATAAAAACGAGCAAAATAGTCACTTTTTTGTAAGGGAGCCCCCTTAAATATTTATTTTTATTCTGTTTTTAGTACCTATTTGTTGTTACTAAACTAAACTAAACTTATAACAGCAACAGAAATACATAATCTGTAGAAATTTTAACTGGCTAACTATCACGGCTTATGAGATACAGCCTGGTGACAGACAGACGGACGGACAGATGGACGGACAGCGAAGTCTCAGTAATAGGGTCCCGTTTGACCCTTTGGGTACGGAACCCTAAAAAGTACTGGAAATTAGGACAGACTTTATGTAAACAAACTTTAATTTGTGTGGTGTGTGTATCGAAATTTATATCTTCATCACTTCTATCAAAATGGTGAAGAAGAACGTGCAACTGGCATTTTAAACCTTAAAAACATTGACATGATGGCTCAAATCTTTGCTATGAGAGGACGGGTGCTAGCATGGTGAACATTATAGGATGGTGACGTTATGATTGTGCTTACGTAAACTATGTTGTGTTGACGATACTGTTGGCCCAGTGGCTGAGCGATTGACTGCTGCTCTGCGTGTCGCGGGCTCGATCCCCGCACGGAACAAATTTTTGTATGACCTACCGGTAGTTGTTCCGGGTCTGGCTGTTTGTGTAGGTGAGTTTAAATGTTTGTAAACGCACCCATGATTCCGGAGAAATACAAAGTGTGGGGCAAAGTTTTTTTTGAAAAACTAAAAAAAGATATATAACTACATTGTTCGAAAAAAATTGAAAATACAGCGTTTGAAAAATCAAGAAAAAATATAAAGTCATTTATGTCAGTAATAATTAAATATTCATCTGGAAAAATAGAAAAACCGACCCCAAGGCAAACTGCATAAAATTTTTATGCAATCAGATTTCTCTTTGAGCACATTTGCGAGACCGGGACCGCTTCCAATCTGTTCTAGATCTGTTTAAACTCATCTGGTGCAAGCTTCATCAAGAAATTATTATCGACAGAGAAATTCCATTACCATCCTTTTGCTTTACTCTGCAAACGAAAATCCTTAAAACACGCACGTTCGTTTGCAATCAAGATTACACATTTCTGGTAGCTTTCATCGTAATGAAATGTTGGAGAATCTAGTTGAAAACAGATTTAAAATAATCTTAAATCAAAGCAAAGCTAAAGTAGTCTTCTTCTTCTAACGTGTCTATTGTACGACTTTTATAAATTCCTTGGGCCCAGTATTTGCGTCTGAGGCTTTTTTTAGGTCCTGCCCTCTATTCTAAAAATAAACCAAAAAGAAAAATGTTCAAAGAAATTAGAACAAACCCACACACTACTTGACAGTAATTTGGACGTAAACAATCTTAAGTTAATTGGTTAATCGTCGAAACATGGCCACCGTCGTCACGCGACTAATTATGCTGATGGCCACAATATGATCGTTTAAAAAACACTTATCTACAACAGACACAAACATCAAGGTAATGAGATTAATTTACGTGGGCTTACAAATATTTGAAATCGTGGCACTTTTTAACCAACAATGTTTTTTTTCTATTCACATACAAGTTGTAAACGGACCCTTCAAGTAGCCTCCACTCTACTCAAAAATTATTATATTTCTGAGCATTGTAGGTATTTCAAAAAAACTTCGCAAAAAGTTCAAACTGAACCCAAAACTCCGTAACTAAAAGGTTCCCAGGTACGGTCTAGAACTCTAAAACAAAAAAAATATCGCGATGGCGGAAAAAACAAGGCATTATTAGGGCTGTTATTATTTAGCCACAGGCTCAAAACATGGCCGTAAAGAATAAAACATAAATTCATTTTTTATTTAGTTTTACCATGTTTAGATATCAGTAGTTTTGTATGCCTTTCGGCAAAACATAGGTTGGGCCAACCTTTTTTTAAAGAACATCATTTGTACTCTTTGTTCACAAAATGAATAAATGAATTTGAGTACCCACGTGACCTTGTAATATATTAAATAAAAACGTTATCACAAAACAAAGAAGATTACAGAGATGTTATTTTAAACCCAGCCAAAAATGATTCAGACCACTAGTACTAATGATTTTATATACTAGGGACCAGTGGCCGTGTCCTCTTTATCCATACCAATCGAATTTTAATTACTGCACGGAGGAAAGCCGACGAGATAATACTGATATTTTTATCCGTCACTGTACAAATTGGATTAAAGAGCTTTTAAAAATATTTTGTTGTTGGTTTATATTTGAGTTGAAAAGTATTGTGCCATGTGATGTGATGAATAATTACGTGGTAAACGTTTTAGCCTCGGTATACACTCGGTTTGACGACACGGTTGGCGCAGTGGTTGAGCGATCGACTGCTGCGCTGCGTGTCGCGGGTTCGATCCCCGCACGGAGCAAATATTTGTATGGCCTACAGATAGTTGTTCCGGGTCTGGCTGTTTGTGTATGTCAGTTTAAATGTTTGTAAACGCACCCACGATACAGGAGAAATTCCTAGTGTGGGGCAACGTTTTAAAAAAAAAAAAAAATTACCTTCTATCTTTTACTGAAATTGTACATGGGTTGTCAGCTTCGTTAAAACAATTGCTGATTGGCTAAAGATTCGTAGTTTGTGTCGTTTCCTTAAAAAGGAGCCTGCTTATATTAGCCTGAGTGTGTCTTCCGACTTTAAATAATAATATGATTTTGACTTTTGGTTTTTAAACATTTTTCAGTTCAACGTTAGTAGTTCTATTGGATACTTCGTAAACGTAAAGTCCGCGATATTCCTCGTACAAAATACACTGATGCAGAAATCGAAACTCGCTCGCTCTGGGCGGAGCGGAAGGGAGTGCCAGACTTGACTGACTAAAACCCATCCATGTTCCTTCTTAGCCCTTTGCGTTTCAGGGGCACGGTATCTCTTTCGAACAACCCGCAGAGCCAGTTTGGCCTGCATTTCTGCAGTCAATCTATTAAATTTCCGAGCCGTTAACATTGCATACGTAACTTCGACTCGTAGAAGGTTTTAGTGTTGTACTAAATACTGGGAACTTCTGCACTAAAATACTGTTAACTGCCTTGGCAGGTTGTTTTAGTTCTAACGGCTTGTAACTGTTCCACTGTAGATAAAATGTCTCTTCTCATACAAATTGAGAACGAGCATTGATCACCACTTACCACGTCAGTTCTCTGTGTCTTGGTAATTCCAACTTTAATCCACCTTTTATCGACTTACATCGCCCTTCCGTACTTTCTATGCGTCCTCCGAACGTTGTGTTAGTCAGTGGTGTATAATATTATACTATTCTTGGACTACCAAAATAAGAAAGTATCTACTATTCATCTTGATAAAGTATATTATATGTGTTGGTTTTAGTTGTGTATTAGGGCGCGTTCCTACTATTTCGTGCCGATTACTTTATTGTCAGACGACTGTCGTTCCTAGCTGTTCCCATTATATCGACTCACTTGACAATCTGTCTTCACTACAAAAAAAGTCTGGGCGACAGTTAATCGTGTCGTTCTATATGTGAACATCTCCATTTAAATACATAAGCCACGACGCTTTACACGACACGATAATCTGTCGTCACGACATAGTCGGACCGCGGCCTTACTTTTCCTAAACCTCCCCCGGGGGTTGTATGCTACTAGTACAATATGGGTCAGATATGCACCTGGTTCACGCCGTCCATTAGGTAATTACCAACGTCAGTATTGATAAACTGGCATTGATATGCCAATTAAACAATGCAATCCAACGAGAGTGGCATTGTATAATGACCAACCAAAATTGGTGGTAGAAATCATCATAGATTACGTTCGGCTACATGTGTTAGCCTGTAATCACTTAACAATAGCCCGAAGTCACTAATTCGATTCAGAATGTCGGCATTTGAGCCGCTGAACGTTGGCATTTGAGCCAGAATGTTGGCAGCACCGGCAGATTAAACGTCAGCCAAATCTACATATCAGCCATGAAAGCCTCGAATATATACCTAACGTTTCCGGGGCACGAACAATCATTGATTTATAAATATTAGTTGACCACAAATGTCCGTCATAATTTATTTTAGTCCCTCGTGGTAGCACATTTATTTGACATACCTAAATGTGAAATTCGTTCCCAGTGGGAAATCTCGAGAGAGATATAAATGTAGGTGACAAAATTGTAGTGTACTGATAATTTGTGATGCGGACAGTTTTAATACACAGACTGTTGTTTTGCATCCTCGCCAAATTCCATGAGGTAACTATGCTAATGATTCTCGTCCCGAATCAATAATAATATAGATAGGATTTTTTATTCTTATTTACGGCAATGGGTATGTGTGAAACACTCGTATAGGTACCGTAATTTAAATTGATTATTGATGTGTTTTGTGACAACCTCCTGAATTTTGACGAGGATGCAAAACAACACCTTGTAGACTTTCATGCATAGTGCTTAGATGAAGCGTATTGTATTTTGACAACTACTTTCAACTAGAACCAGACACTCGCTTTTCGGGGATTTATATCTGTCTTTTATTTTTTATTTGTCTTGGGCCATTCATCAATTTATCAGAAGCATTAGTCATCAAATCCCAAATGATGTCTAAACGACTAATGACTTTAGTAAAAAGTTTGAATAACGTCTCAATCATGATTAAATTAGTCATAACTAAATGAATCAATTGATTGAAAGCATTAGTTGATTTTCTGAAGAATTTCAATTTCAAATATACCGTGGATACTACTACAGTTATTGGAAACGACAAAATTAAATGGCTAAACAACTTTGCTGAAAACGTTTCAAATAATGATGACTCCCGTTAAGACAGACATTTTAAGATAGCTATCTTTTATTTGTTTTTAATTTAGGCTATTATTAACCAGTAAAAATAACCGACAAAATTTCAATCTAATAGAAAACCAGTTTTCTACTGATAAAACAAAGTCTTGTAAGAAATTAGATTTGTTCTCAGAAAGACATCTGTTACCAGTTAGAAGCACATAAAAAAAACTTTAGTAACATTCTTGGAAAGGTCCTTTTTGATTTTTAATATAAATTCTTCAAGTTTCCAACATCAAGTTATGGAAATCAGTAGAAGTTACTTTACGTACGTTACCATGTTCTTGAATATCTTTTGAAGACCTTTTTAGATCCAAAATTAAAGGAGATGTTTGATTTTGGGCTACCACTATGTACACCACATAGATAAATAGGAAAAAAATAGAGGAATATCATAAAAATACTAAAAAAAATCATTTGAAGAAGGGTATAGTCGTACAATAATTAGCATTTGAAAAGTTTTTAACTACGATAACCCTATTTTTAGGGCAGCCATGACAGTTGTTAGACGTTTGACGACTTTGACAGTTTTAAGAAGTGCCGTCTTTGAGTCTTTCTTTGCATTGTGTTTGGATTGAACTTGTTGTTTTGTTCAACCAAACAAAACAAAACAAACCAAAACCCGAGATTTTCGAAATTCCAGTTGTTTTGTTTACCAAAGCAGTTATGAGATTGACATTTTGATTTACGTGTATCGTAATACACGTCAATCAAATGACATTGTCAAAATGTCATTTTTCGCCTGCTGATCACGTGCTGATCTGATCCACCATGTTAAATTTTAATGTTGTATTGCTCTCTTTGACCAAGTTAATTTGAATGAATGTACATTCAAATGAAGAATGAAAACGAAGTGAAATTAAAGAAAATTGATAATAAAAAACGGTTACTGTATTATTTAGCAATATTTACATATAGTGTACGTAGAGCCCAGGCTCCATATATTTCTGGAACAACTCCTTTGATAACTTCTTTTTACAGGCTTTGAGAAACTCAAAACATGGCTGGCAGGAATATTTATTTACTTTAATCAAAATTAAAAGTTTTATTTCAATCCACTTCCTCGATAAAAAAAAAAACTTTTTTTGCAAATAAAATAAAACCGACTTCTAAAACACAAAAATAGTAAAATAAGTTGAAGAAGTCGGTGGCTTTAGTTTCATTGATTCAGTTTTTTGTCACCGACTTCTGAAGCTAAAGTTATTATTCACTTTTCTAGTTGTAATATCCTAGACAAATACTTGTTATGCATTTATTTTACGTTGTTAACAACACATGTAATGGTGATGGCTTATCCCCATAAAATGAAAAAGAACATTCCTAACTATTGAAATATGGGTGTATTGTACATTTTGTAGTGCATAATTTTGTACTCAGTTTATTTCAATAAAGACTGCAAGTTTCCGTCATTAGGTAAAACTTAAATCGTTTCAAAATCGTTTAAAACTCGAATTCAGCATTTGCAAAGCAAATGCTGAATTCGAGAATGGTTCCCAAAATATACCTAAAATGCTCAATATTTATTACAAACAAAACCAAAACATACATAACTTTATTGATTTCCAAAAAGGAAAACAAAAAAACAACAGCAGTTGTTTCTAATTCCACGGCAATTGTAAGCGCGAATTAAAGAAAAAAAAGCGTCGGATTTGCAAGAGTAACTTAGAGTGAACAATAGCGTCAGCATTTGTTAATCTGTCACGTAACTTAAACATTTAAGTTGACTCCAGTTCTAGAGTATGTTTATACGGACAAACTTGTTTATATCTAGAAACTTTGTTGAATAAATTGATTTGGAAGACCTGGAAACCCTGACTTGGTGTGGACCTGGAAATCAAATCTAGGACCCCCTGCTCAACTAGATCACTAGATCAACGAAACAGTCTGAAAAAAAAAAGCTTCTATTCGTAACTAGAAGGACCCTAGGTATGGTCCAGAGCAAAAAACGGGGAGGACAAGTGCCATTCAGTTTCGTTAAGCGTTTATTTATACCCTTTAAATCACTTATCACCAGAGGTTGGAATTAGGTAGAGTTATTTCTGTACTTGCATGGAAATGTTGATATTAATATGGATCTTCCCTTGCGTGGGCGCATTGGAATTTTACAACTTCGGACATCCGATGTCGGATGGTTTAAATTGTGTAAAATTAAATACCTTTTTTTATTTAATAAATCACGGGATTTTTCTGGTCTTTAAAATTAATCTCGGGATTTTAGGCATATCCACTTTATTCTCGACCACGACTGACTACCTGTAACAACTGTTAAAGATCTACTAATGACAGACACAGACACTGCTTTCCGAGGCACAGAAGAAACTTGGTATGTAATGGGTGGTCACCCATCCACGGACCAACCTAGACAAGCGCGGCTTACCCATAGATCGACCCAAACGGTTGTTATAATTTAGCCACGAGCTCCTCTCCTTTCTGACCGGAGCCTTACCTCACGAGCTCCTTTCTGAACTGTGTACTTCCTAACAATTTAAATAAAACGGTATTCATTGCAAACAGAAAACTCTTAAGTATTCAACTACCTACAATTACGAGTAAAAAGAATAAAAAGGAAACTAAAAACTTTGAACTTTGAAACTTTCATTGTAATTCTTCAAGATTTGTAGAGGAGGGAAGAAAAAGATAAAAGAAAGTGCAGCAGCAATTTATCTTTCTACATAAGTTGTTATTAAACTCGACAAGGCGTTTTAGATTACGGATTATGTTTTGCTTGGAGAATAGCTTGTTGCTTTCGACTAGGTAATAATAACAAAGCAAAAGGAGTACTAGAGAGTAATAAAAATCTGACTTTTAACAATAATTATTAAAACCTGCAAAAACAAACTCATTGCTTTAACCCACGTAAATATGAGATCAACAGCTAAGATTGGAAGTAATGCCACCAATAATACAATATTCAATAATTTTACAAAACAATTTCTCAAATGTTTTCGAATGACATGCTTACCAGCGTAGGGAATGGCGTCGCAGGATTAAGTAAGCTGACCCCACGTAACGGGAAAAGGTAAAGCCAAAGAAGAAGATGAGATTTACAAATTAGGTTTTTTTTTTTATTTGCGATGGGTTTGCAGTTGAGTCTAGTCTAGGTCAGAGATGACAGAGACAAAGTCGACAATGGTACGAGCTTACCCAGATGAAGCCTGTTCACTCCGACTTTGAAGAGATTAGGGTTGTAAGTGTTCGGAAACACAGACACAGGCAGGGAGTTCCACTCCTTTGCTGTGCACATTACCAAAAGAAGGCGCAAAAGATACTTGTGGTACTGCACCACTGGGTAAAAGTCATCTACCAATCAGTAACGCACCTTGCGTTACTGTCCTATAATGCTGCCAATCGTATTGGAAATAGACCAAACTGATTTCCGTTTTGCGACCAAAACCTTTCAACTAACATCTGGCAGTAAACATGATTTACAAATCATGAAGCTTTGCGATCACGAATGGAACTGGAAATCGCCTTATTGCCTTCGGTGTGCACCACAGAGTATTTACTTTAAGTAGGTATTGGAGTGTTCATACACTGCTATACTACCTACACGGCCACACTGCTTCGAAGTTTAGCGATGTGATACCTCAGTGCCACGGAAAGCACGTAAAGCCGTCGAGGTCTTGCGTTTAATATTTCTCGGATCGTATCGGATTGCCGTCCGACTATGAGAGTCGAGAAAGAATGAGCGCACCTGTGTTTGTGTGCATACTGGCGCACTATAATATTACCTGCGTTTCAGTGTTGGGTTACTTGATTGTAAAGCGAGGCAACTACTTTGGCAGAGAACGAGCAAGAGAACAACCGTGGTTTCCTATAAATCTAAACAGACCCGTAATATCATAATTAACAATTAGTTATGAATCGTTCATGATTAGCAACATCGTATTGACAGCAACCAACTATTTAACATCGTTTTTTATAAAGTAAGAAACAAACTATAACTTGGTACTTATCTCTCCATTCACACTATTCCGTGGTCTCAACCCTAAACTAAACGGGGCAGATTAACCGCCCAGTTTTATCGAACAAAAGCTCTAAAATAACATTGTCACCATTCAATTTGTTTCGTATATTTGTTCCGCTCGAATCCTTTGGAAGACGACAAAAACTTTATAAAGTAAGGATATTGGAACGATATTGTGTTGATCTGAAATTGAAAATAAACGGTTCTTTGGCTCAGATTGTTTTTCTTTCTTTCTTTTATTGTTATTAGATCTTAATATGGCTGGATGTTGCATCATGGTATCATCTTTTTGTTTATTAAAAAGGTTTGTGGCTTATGAAATTTATAGATTGCCTTCTTAGTCTAGTTGTCGAAATTGAATGCTGAACATGAGACCATAGGTTCAATTCAAAGGTCGAACCAAGTGTTATTGAGTTATTCTGTCAGGAATTCCTCAGTAGCAGCCACTAAATCTGGATTTGTGCCCGGTTGATGACAACAGGCTACATATGTCTAACTAGCGACCCGCCCCGGCTTCGCACGGGTGCAGTGCTGATACTAAATAAACTACAGAATGTCTGTCGACATCACATTGGAATCCTCTAAAATTATCAGTGTTTCTGTCCTATATTATGCATGTATTTTACCTATAATCCTTTCTCTTGAATCACTCTATCTATTAAAAAAACGGCATCAAATTCCGTTGCGTAGTTTTAAAGATCTAAGCATACATAGGGACAGACATGCAGCGGGAAGCGACTTTGTTTTATACTATGTAGTGATAGTGAAGCATAACTGGCAAAATGTGGGTAAACTATTAGATACATCTGCCTAGCACTTCAAGGATGAAAGGCGTGGTGTTATGAAGCTGAAAGATCGATTGCTCTGCAAGATTAAGGTGTACTATCCGTGGCGTGGCTGCGGTTTATGTCTGAAGACGGTACGTATTTTGACCCGAAACTGACCCTATTTATCACACTCTAGTGTGATAAATGGCATCGGTTTCAGATGTCTCACCAAATTACGAGTCGCCACGGATACTCGGATAATGTCAATGAATAGCACAAAACAGGAGGAGACTTATAATCAGAAAAGGGTAAAACAAAGCTAATAACATGATGGTAACAGCACCTACAAATATTTTATTTATTTAAACTTCATGTACAATAGTGGTACATAGGCGGATTTAATACCACAAGGCATTCTCTACCAGTCAACCATTGGGTTAAAAAGGACAACATTGTGATAGGGTACAAAATAACATCTAAAAGTATCTAATATTATATACTACAAGCTAGTATATAATAAAAAAAAAAAAATATTAAGTACAAACTTTAAGGGGTGATAGTTTGCTCTATTTTATTACTAAAAATTATTCTACATGTGGGGTATAAACCCAACCCCCTCTGAATGGCAGCCATTTTTGTATTTTGGTTGTCTTTTTCGTAGCGTCCATACTAAAAGTTATGTAACTTTGGAATTTAATGCCCAATTATCGTAAAAAAAAAACTTTCCATAGCGGAAAAGTATTACCAATCAGTTTAATAACCCAAATAATTTTAATAAATGATGTATCCTATTGAAATAAACGCTAAAAGATCAACTTTACGTTGTTTTTCTTTGTTTTTCAAGATTATTACAAAAAATACCCTAAGGACTACCTACTTTTATGTACGTGTCTCACAGATGATAAGTTTACCTAAATAATTATACCAAAAACTCGATTCTATGACAATTGGTTTATGAGATATTGTTATTGGAACATAGGGTTGAGCAGGTAGTGAATTCAGAACGAAATGATTTTTCTTTACATATTTACAGTGACGAGCAAAGATAAACAAAATAACAAGTATTAATGATTTATTTACAAGAGTAGAAAATTTACATGTTACACAATAATTGTTCAAAATTCCCCCCACACTGCTGTGTTGACCGTCTTCACTGGCTCGGATCAGCCTTAATTGCGGTAGCAGCAGCGCGAATACGCTCCAGCAGCTCTTCTCTAGTGTTGACTGGCTCAAAATAAACTTTCTGCTTCATCCAACCTCAGAGATAAAAGTCTAGTAGCGTTAAGTCTGGGGAACGCGGTGGCCAGGCTACAGGACCGCCGCGGCCAATCCACTGTGGATGATGTTGGTCTACGTGTGCCCTAACTGCTCGGGCAAAGTGTGGTCGAGCTCCGTCTAAATGAAGCTACATGCGTCGCCGCTAAGACAATGGCAATTCTAATAAAGCTTCCAAAAATTCAAAAAAAATTGGGCCATTTAAATTTCTTGGAGGCTCGATAGGGCCAATCAATTGATCATCGATCATGGCTGCCCACACATTTACAGAAAATTAAAATTTATTTAACACAAAAAAAGGAAGTCAGACCGAACGAAGTAGGGAAAAAACATAATTTAAATTATAAATAATTATAAATTTTGAAAAGGAATGTCAAAAAATATTAGAAAGAGCGACATATTTTTAGTACGTTTCTGTACATTTTCTTTTCGCAATAAAGCGTACACTTATGGCTCGCTAGCCGTTGGTAGCAATTTCGTAAATATTTACCTGAAAACGTCACAAAGAGGAATTTTCATAATATAATGTGAATTCCTTTATCTTGTGTCGTACAGACGTGGCGCACATCAAACTACAACAGGCTGTCAAATTTATTTTATAGATTTTCAACTTTATAATCAAATCATTATGGTTCAAGTTTGATTGATAAAATTTTTACAGTTTCCGTTTGCTGGGCTCTGTACATTCTGCCGTCTGATGTTTGAAGCAAATGGCTAAGCATGGGTTACCCACGTCTCTCTCACATTTTATTAAGCAGTTTTTGAAGAAACGATGTCATGTATGATAGGGAAAAATGCTTTGAATTCGAAGTTAGAGAGTAAAATTTTATGAGGGCAAACGTTATGATCGGGAATTCGATATAATGGAAAAAAAACTGGGAGCAAAATCGACATAACGCCCGCCAAATTACAAGTATTAGGTACCAATTCAAATAGCTATTGATCCCCTTTGGTATTTCATTTCCTTATCCAGACTAATTTCTCGACATTCAACATCAGCTTATAATGTTCCAATAGCTAGGACACAGACCTGTTCTCTATGAGAGGGAGTGGGCTGTAGTCCACCACGCGGACCCAGTGCGGGTTGGCAGATGTCTTCGAATTTTTAGTTCTAGGTACATGCCGGTTTCCTCACGATGTTTTCGTTCACAGTTTTTGAGAGCAGCGGTGAAGAAATAAATTACACAAAGTAAAACGCCTGACTAGGTTCGAACCCACGGCTCACTGATCGTAAGTCGGGGCTGCCACCACTGGGCCACGACTGCTCTCTTTTATACATATTTCTCGACATTAAATACAACAATTGTATTCGTTCAAAACCACATTAATTCTGTCACAAAGGCAATAAAAACAAAAAGTTTTATGTTAAAACTTGGCGAAGGGTAACAATTTGTCGTATACACGACCGTGTGGAAGTGACAAGTTCTCATCGACCGCATTTCTGTCAATTGGCTCACGTAACTGTGCGTGTATCGATGTGTAAAAACATGTATTTTTTTTATAAATATGAATAAAATACAGCGTGAATTGTATGTAGGTACTTTGGTGATACAGACAAACTGTACATGACGTACCATATTATTATCTTGGCATGGACATGTAAAGGGCAATGGAGAGGGCTATACTCGGAGTTGACATCCTCAAGAAAACCAAGGTTACCGACGTTGTGCGAAGAAATGCCAAACTTAAGTCGCAGTGGGCAGGGCACATTGCTCGCAGAACGGATGGCCGATGGGGCCGAAACGTTCTGGAATGGCGACCGCGAAACGGAAGACGATGCGTTGGAAGGCCTCCCACTAGGTAGACCGATGACCCGATGAAGATTGCGGGGATCCGATGGATGCAAGTCGCATGGGACCGGTCAATGTGGCGACACTTGGGGGAAGCCTATGTCCAGCAGTGAACGTCTTTCGGCTGAAATGATGACATGACATGTAATGAGGAGGGATGAAATGCATATGACTAAAAGAATGATGGATATAAATGTTGATGCATGGAGAGGGACAGGAAGGCCAAAGAAAAGATGGATGGATGGTTGTAGGAGTGATATGAAAGAAAAAGGAGTAAATGATGCCTTGTCTGATAGGGGAGAATGGAAGAAGAAATCGTGTTTCGCCGCCAAGTAGAATGGGACAGGGGCAGAAAGATGATGACTTTGGGCTTACAGACTTGCTTTAAAGAGCTATGATGAGTTACAAATGATTTAACCAAAGTCGGTTATTCTCTCTCTCTCTCTTTTAGTTTCTGCTCACACCAAATAAGAAAAAACCACCCGTTACACTGGACCCACCTTCAAACTACTGCAAGTCCTGTTAAATTGACAGAGCGGAACACCTAGAAAAGCGCCGTAAAAATTTTCGAAACTGACATCCAAAATCTCTCAATAATCACCGGGTTAATTACTGCATAATACTAATGCTATTAATTTTGATGATTCCACTTTAACTGCGTTATTATTGACGTTGTAGATCAATTTCCTTACAATGTTTCTAATTGTGATTGACAGTATGTTACGCCATTGGACTACTAAGCCCTACTAACACCTCGTACCAGTATTATTTGTATCTGACTTCAGTGCGGGATAGAGATAGAGCTAGACTTCCGGTAGAGCTTCATGTCTTATCCACTCTAATGGAAAAATAAGGTGGAAGCAACAGGATACCCCGCACAATTCATTTTTGTTTAGTTTTTGCTATTTGCCGGTCAGTGGCAGTCTAATGTTGACCAAAATATTATTCGCGGCTGTAAAACGTGTCATCATCATCATCATTTCAGCCGAAAGACGTCCACTGCTGGACATAGGTCTCCCTCAAGTGTCGCCACACTGACCGGTCCCGTGCGACTCGCATCCAGCGGATCCCCGCAACCTTCACCTGCAAAACGTGTGTTTTTACATAACAGTAGTCATTAAAATCAACAATACAACCCCTTTTTTTTTTAAACCTTACAACCCCTTTAATTTCATTTAAACCTATGGAATGACTATCGTAGTCGAGAGTTGTTTTGATGGTAACTTAGCAATAGCCATATTTATTACGGCCAGAATCATATTTGAATCAACATAAAACCTGACACTGACTTGTCGCTTCCACCTTAAAGAAAAACACTTAAAGGCGGTTTTCGATTGCGTATAACACGCGCGTTTTTTGAGGGGCGTGAAGGTGCGTATAGACATGCCTTTTGCCATACTTGTAATTTAATAAGCGCGTGTACCCGTGCCGATACGTGTTTATACGCCAAAAAAATCGCTGTCTGAAACCACTCTAAAATGTGATGGTGTGGTATATCCCGTGGTATATCGACGTCGCGTTCATGTTCCAAGCGCGCCATAAGATGTCAGCAAATCGGAAGGGGTCCGAGAGGGCCGATGCCTACCAGGGCTGCGGGACTGTTCGGAAGAAATACCGTGGCCCTAGAGCACGAAGGGCTAAGAAGGAACATAGATGGTACAAGTTGGTACAAGGTTTTAGTCAGTACAAGTCTGACACTCCCTTCCGCTCCGCACAGAGCAGGAGGGGTCATTTGATAATTTACGATCCGTAAAAATAATAATGGTGTGGTATAGTTCCAGTTCTATCATCTACGAACCCATGACAATACCCAAATCAAACCAGAAATTATTGCTAACCAACCCCTTAAAAAGACAAAGTAACGTGAACATAAACTTGTAACGTTGTGAGTGGTGTGACTTCCCTATTGTTCCGGTATACTATGACAATATAAAACGAGGCGCGTTCAGTCTCGCTAATAAACGAAGGCGTGTAAATTATGAAGGACGGAAGGTAGGAAAATAAAGTTGTTTGTTGAATAGAAAGTAAAAAGAATCGGGGGAGAAGGTGGATAATATTATTTTCTATAATCTCCGAAGAGTTAAGCGGAGATGTAACTAATAGTACACCCACATTTCGCCAGTTACGTTAAATGCCCAAGTATTAGGGATCGAGCCTATTGCCATCATCCGGGCACAAATCCAGACTCCGTAGCTGCTACTGAGAAGTTCCTGATAGAAAAACACAATACTACCCATGCTCGCGACCACTGTCTAGTGCACCGAAGCAGTGCTACTAAACGATAAACGAGTGCTTCATCATTTCATCATCATTTCAGCCTAAAAGACGTCCACTGCTGGACATAGGCCTCCCCCAAGTGTCGCCACATTGACATTTTGGAGGCATTTGCCATAATCGCCACGCTTGGCAGGTGGGTTGGCGATAGCAGTACGGTTGTTACAAAAGCACAGATAACGCTGCTGCCCGTTCTCTGGCAAATCCCTTAGTCGCCCTTTACGGCACCCACGGGAAGATATGGGATGGTGCTATTCTTTACGTCCGACACCATACCGAGCTTAGTAAACGATGAATTGTTTTAAATTTATCATTTACCAAATAATTAATTCAATGTTAAAGTAGTTCAAGTAGAATTTCCAGACAGTTTATTCTGAAGGATACTTTGACGGACAACAATATAGTTTTTGTTAATTTATAAAGTTTACCTTAGTATTAAACTTTCATAAACTTAAGTAATACAAAAACCACGAATGAATAATTAAGTAATAACTTCGTTAATAACAATGTTTCGGAGACGTTCCTTCATCACACTACACTAAAGTTTGTGAGTGAGTGAGTGTGTGTGTCTTTGTATGTTAGCCACTCTTTCACGCCTCAATGACTGAACTGAGTTTGATGAAACTTGGTACGTAGATAGCTTATACCCTGGATTAACACATGGGCTTTTTATCCCGGTCTGCCCGGGTGAAACCGCGGGCGAAGCTAGTTATTAACAAAGTAATTTGTAATAGAATATGATTATTTTTATAAATGCGAAGTTTCAGTAACAAACCTTCAGTAATTCATACATCCCCAGTACGGATAACTGAATGTTTGTTACGTTTTCACGTAAAAACTCCTGAACAGATTTGGATGAAATTTGCACTCAGATAGATTATAACATGCATTAATACATAGGATACTTTTTATGTCGGTAGTACGAACCCGTGGGACACTAAATGAACTGTGAAGCCGCGGCATAAGCTAGTATGAAATAGTACCTGAAGTAAAATTGTATTTGGTTAATATACGGATATAGGTCACATAAGCTTAAATGAAGAACAACACAGTTTTTATTACAGACTCAACTTACTCAACATCTAAAAAAGGTTCAAAATCGCAAGAAATACCAGGAAACCATTAGAAATGTATGCGATCGGATTCCTAATCCGCCCCGGCAAATTGGGCCATAAAAACGATTGAGTCGACACCTTTCATTTAACGCAGGTACGTAAAGGTCAAAGGGTCTAATCTACCCACTATCTGTTATCGGTTACTGTCATGGCCGATTTCTATAAAAAAAAAACTAATGTTATAGCGATCCGGAAAATAGGATAGTTATTGCGAAAAGTTTTGTGGAGTCAGGAATATTGGGACGATAAGAGCTTCACAAGTGAGAATATATTCTTATATTTTTCTTAATGTAACGAGGAAAAAGTATTGTTCTAGTGTCATCATCTGCCTAGCCTTTTCCTAAACTATCTTGGCATCGGCTTCCAGTCTAACCGGATGCAGCTGAGTACCAGAATTTTACATGAAGCGACTGCCTTTCTGACCTCCACAACCCAGTAACTGGGTAATACGATACCCCTTGGTAAGACTGGTTGTCAGATTTTTGGCTTCTCACTACTCGTAACGACTGTCAAAGATCTACAAATGACAGCCGGGACCAACGGCTTAGCGTGCTTTCCGAGGCACGGAGGAAACTCGGTATATAAATATGGTCACCCATCCACGGACCAACCTCGGCAAGCACAGCCTAACCTTAAAGATCGACCCGTGCGACTGCTTTTATTTAGTCACGAGCTCCTCAAATATTGTAATAGTGTATACAGGAACAAATTTATTTATTTATTTATTTGGATCGCCAACAGAGGCTACACAATTACATGCATGCTATCATACAATTCATTCATTACAAGAAATTTTTTAATTTATTCATTACAAGTGTGCGCTTCCAATTATAGGCAACCACATCATTTACTTATTATCTAGGTAGGTACAAAAAGTTTGATAAGAAGGAAATAATTAAAAAAAAAACAAAATAAAATGGTTTTTATGAAAGGCTACGGTGGTTTTTATAGGGAGAAAGATTCAATTTATAAACTTGTGTGTTTGTTCAGAATTAACAGTTATTCCAACATTTCGATGAAAACCTTTTTCTTTGTTTAAATTTTGAATTTCTCATCCGGTGAATAAATATTTTCTGCATGACTGTTTAATTATGTATAACGTTGCTTCTTTGAAACAAACTCATAAAACTTATTCCGAAAAGTTGTTACAGACAAATATTTTGTATACATTTATTAACTCCTACATACTAAACAGGTATTTCTTACCTTTTTGTTCTCAAAAAGTTTAAAACTCAGAGCGCCATGTTGGAAGTCGTCAACTTATAGGTCGTGATATCTTAGACAATGCATTACCTTGTCATAGTGACTAATGACAGCGGTCTCAATAACATATTCGATGGCGTATCTACGCCTTGATGTCGGAACACCATAATTCATCATTCATCATTTCAGCCCAAAAGACGTCCAGTGCTGAACATAGGCCTCCCCGAAGTGTACATAAGGGGGATTTGCCATAATCGCCACGCTTGGCAGGCGGGTTGGCGATCGCAGTACGGTTGTTACAAAAACACAGAGAATGCTGCTGCCCATTCTCTGGAAAGTCGGTACACGTGATTTTTATATATTTAGAAGATTGTATCTGGTACATTTTAAAAGAGTTGTGCGATAAATTTGGTGTCATCATCATCATCATCATTTCCGCCGAAAGACGTCCACTGCTGGACATAGGCCTCCCCCAAGAAGGGGGGCGTTTTGCCATAATCGCCACGCTTGGCAGGCGGGTTGGCGATCGCAGTACGGTTGTTACAAAAACACAGAGAACGCTGCTGCTCATTCTCTGCTTAAGTCCCTTAGTCGCCTCTTACGACACCCACGGGAAGACATAGGATGGTGCTATTCTTTACGTCCGACACCATACAGAACAAATTTGGTGTGCGTTTAAGTATTTATGCGAAGCTAAAATATACTTGACCAGGTCAGCCCGTGGATGGAAAACCGCTTTATGTACAACTTTTTTAATTATGGGACTACCTCGTGCGTCGTGTGGTCGCAAGCGCGACTGCTGAGCATGACGTCCTGGGTTCGATTCCGGGGCAAAGTATTATTGGATTTTTCCAACAGGAATTTCTCAGTAGCTGCCACGGAGTCAGGATGTGTTGATGGCAATAGGCTCGCCCCCTATTACATTGGACTTAAACCATAACTGGCAAAATGTTGGTGTAATATTAGGTACACCTCTGCTTAACCCTCCGGGGATATCATACGTAATGTTATGATTTTTAATAATTTTCCTTAAATAGCTATTTACAGGTAGTCGACGGCACGGTTGTCGCAGTGGTTCAGCGATCGGCTGCTGCGCTACGTGTCGCGGGTTGGATCCCCGCACGGAACAAATATTTGTATGGCCTACAGATTGTTGTTCCGGGTCTGGCTGTTCGTGTATGTTTGTTTAAATGTTTGTAAACGCACCCACGATACAGGAGAAATTCCTAGTGAAGGGCAAAGTAAAAAAAAAATGCCAGAAAGATTTAAAGTTTGACATTTTGCGTGACATTACTGAAGCTAAATAACTTTGAATATATTTTTTATATTCATTTCAACATGTAGTACATAGATCTGCAAAAATCAAACCTCGTACATTTGATAAAAGCTGAGAACGAAGGCTCTATCAGTTTTTAATTAAAACGAAGCACC
The DNA here is from genome assembly GCA_949152445.1 of Cerastis rubricosa. NCBI lineage: Eukaryota > Metazoa > Arthropoda > Insecta > Lepidoptera > Noctuidae > Cerastis > Cerastis rubricosa. The sequence continues at coordinate 4,243,836 of OX424542.1, read as the reverse complement.
AAAGTGATTCGTTTATTTTTAACTAAGAGTTCGATGGATATCGGCCGATGCGGCTGGCCCTAACCTAATCTAATAGGAACAGAATGTAGCGATATTAAGCGAACAACATTTAATATTTACACAGGATTTCTTGTAAACGTTGCTATTTGGTTGGTCTGATTTAACCTGTTTAGAAAAAGAGGGTGTTTTTATTTTGATGTATGTGAATGCTTGATACGAGTGTGTAAAAACGTAAGTATTAAGGTTGAAAATCCTATATTTCCAGATGTTCGTGATTTAAATTCTTAAACTGATCATCATCATCAGCCTATAATGTTCCCTCTGCTGGGACACAGGCCTCCTCTCTCTATGAGAGGGATGGGCTGTAATCCACCACGCGGGCCCTGTGCGGGTTGGTAGATGTCACATTTCTTAGAATTTTTAGTTCTAAGACATGCCGGTTTCCTCAGGATGTTTTCTTTCACCGTTTTTGAGAGCAGCGGTGATGGAATAAATTACTCAAAATAATGCGCCTGCCTGGCTTACTGTTCGTAAGTCGGGGCTGCCACCACTCGCCCACCGCTGCTCTCAAACTCTAAACTGATCTAGGTGCACGTAATTCTCATTAATTTTGGTTTTTCTATAACCTCGTTTGCCTAGCTGTCACAAACGCTACTGCTGACCACAAGGTCCTGGTTTTAATGGTCAGGTCAGGCAAAGTGTTGTTAAGTTTTTCCGTCATGAATTTCTCAGAAGCTGCCTCGGATTTTGTATTTGTGCCCGATTTATGACAATGGCCTCGCTGGCCTCAGGATAACTGGGGCAATGTACTAATCGGTACAGCTCTTTCTAACCCTTCGGGGATTCCAGACGTGATTTTGTGTTATGTTAAAGTTTTCAAGAGGATTGTTTTAGAGATAGTGCATGGAGTCCCACCGCGCGGAAGAAGTGAAACTTCGTAATGTGGAAATTAGTGCTTTCATACCCCCTCCATGGTAGCGTTAAACGTTTAACGTAACCTTGTTGGAAGTCGCATAAGAAGTTTTACTTCAAAAACAACTACACACACACACACACTACACCCACTATACACACACTTCACCCACTACACACACACTATACCCACTACACACACACTACACCCACTTCACACACACTACACACACACTACACACACACTACATCCACTACACACACTAGACCCACTATACACACACTACATCCACTACACACACTAGACCCACTATACACACACTTCACCCATTACACTACACTACACTAACAAAATATTGTAATACTAATAACGGGTTTCTTTATTTTTATTTAGATCTATAAACATTCTTGCGAATGAAAATCCAAGATGGCACCAAAGTTATTATCTAGTCTTTCTTTTTTCATGGGTGTCATGTTAGTGATTTTTGGGGTCGATGGTAACGAAAGAGATTATTTCGTTTCCGCGATCTTTGTTCGCCGTCGAATACCATGGTCATATTTATATCTTTATTTGCATTCCATAATATTCCGTAAGATCTTATCATGGGCTTAAAGCTAAGGTATTGTACCTTCGCTTTAAGCCTATGATAACGAACCCTGCAGGGCACAGCAAAAAGTACAAATTAAAGTTGGGATTCAAATGAACACATAATCAACTAACAATTTTAAAACATGTCCTTTATATTAATTAACTTAATTAAGCAGGACACTTATTACTTAAGAGAATCAATGGTTTTTTTTTTTAGATAAGTAATTATAAAAATAATTTGGTAAGATTAAAATTATGACATAAAAAAAATTTTATAAGATTTAGTTATGAAATGAATAATTTGAAATATAATAAATACTCAATTACTTAACAATTTTAAAACATATCCTTATTATTCTTCAGGTTAAGCCGCGGCTGCTTAGGTTTGTCTGTGGGTGGGTGACAACCCATTACATACCGAGTTTCCTCCGTGCCTCGGAAATCACGTTAAGCCATTGTTCCCGGCTCTCATTTGAAAATTGGTGTCAGTCGTTACAAGTAGGTAGTCAGTGGCCCGAAAGTCTGTCATTTCTGACAACCAGTCCGTACCAAGAGGTATCGCATAAACCTGTATTAACTGGGTTGTGTAGGTCAGAATATAGGTAGTCGTTCCTTGTTAAATACTGATACTCAGCTACATCCGGTTAGACTGAAAACCAACCCTAAAATAGTTGTCAAAAGGCTAGGCAGATGATGGACTCATTTTAAACCTATTTAAAAAAGGAGGAGGTCAAGCATTTAGCGATTATTAAGAAACTAACTCGTAGATCTAAATAAAGTCTTCGAAAACAGCAAAGTACCAAGGAGGAAAATACCTTCGTCGCATAAAAATCGTATTTACACTTAAAAGGAACGTCTTTACGGTCTCAGTGAGGCAGTAAACTAAAGGACATGTCCAAGTCCACGCCATTATAAACTGTTTATGGAACATTCTTATTCTTATTTTTTAATGCACATAAAATGAAAAGATATACTCACAAATAATATAAAGAAATTATAAGATATACACACAAATAATATAAAGCTTATGTACAACGGTGAGCTTAATATAACCCAGAATTGGGTTTTCTTACAGCAAACCTTATTTTAACAGAGATATTTGCCAAACAGGATACAGCTTTGTGCATGAACAGTACTTTTAAAACTTAAATCAACTTATTTTATAAACTAAACTAATAAATACAATATAATAAACGTAATACATACTATACATATATACATCAACATACATATAAAATACTATATTCCTAAACATACTATAATCATGTTGACAGGAAATGTTCTTTAATTCCTCTCTTGAACACGTCTAACGAAGGGCTGTCCCGCAAGGAGTGTGGAAGTGAATTCCAAAGGCGCACAGCACGAACAGTAAATAATCCATCATACCGACTTGAGGAGTGCGAGAAGTGTGGAGGGAAGCGAAGGAGAAGAGATGATGATGAGCGACAGGGCTTACCTCGAGGAACAAGATTTTCGAAGCGTTCCCGAACATACGAAAGAGCTTTAGGGTTATGAAGAACAGAAAAAAGAAAAGAAAGAGTGTGAGAATCTCGACGCTGCCGAATAGGTAACCACAACATTCCATGATAGATGGACTGTGGGAACGATGATATGGAGAGAGAAGGCGCCTACTGTTATGACGACTAACAGAAGTATGGAGGAAGAAGACATTTTAGGAAAAGGAGAATGATGATGATGATACAGTGGCGAAGGGTGAAAATTTTGAAAGGGGAAGCCGAAGCAAAAAATGAGAATTTAAAATTTTGTTTTTTTTTTTTTTTTCGTTTTAGTCATCAGCGAACCCGAAAACCCGGATAATGACACCCATGACGAAAATACCAGAATTTTACGTCACGCTTTGGCGCTATTTTTAATTTTGGCGTCAGTATCGTTATCAGCGACCCCAAAAACCACGAAAATGTCACCCATGATAAAAATACCAAAAAAAATCTAAGGACCCGACTTGATCCTTTTTTTTACGATAAATGCACAGAAACTATTAACAAATAAAAATATAAGCTAAAAAACCTTTTTGAAACAAGCTTTTATAAAGATGCACTGAAAAGAAGAAAATAAATCTTTGTAAATGAAAACGATATAGGATAATTTTCACAAAAGCTTGTCGCGTTTAGTTTTTAAAGCATTTACCATTCACTCGACAAGCTTCAGAAAACTATAGGAATTATGTTTATTTATAAAAGTGAACGCGTATATTTACAAAGTTTCATGTCTTTGCTACTAACCGTTGAGGAGTTCCCTGAGGAGCCTGTTCGTGAGGAGACCATCCTGGCGATAGGATGAATTCATGATACAAATCGTGATTATCTATCAAATTTGAACTGGATTGCAAAGTTTCGTGTCTGTGCTATAAAATGTTGAGGAGTGCCCTCGTGAGAAGACGATCCTGGCTGCAGGATGAGATCATGATATAATTCATGTTTGACCATCAAATATGAACGTGCATACAAATTTTCGTGGCTGTGCTATTAACCGTTGAAGAGTTCCATCGTGAGGAGACGATCCTGGTTGTAGGATGAGTTCATGATACAAATCGTGATTATCCATCAAATATGAACTCGTATGCAAAGTTTCATATCTGTGCTATTAAACGTTGAGGAGTTCCCTCGTGAGGAGACGATCCTGACGGTAGGATGAGTTCATGATACAAATCGTGATTATCCATCAAATATGAACTCGTATGCAAAGTTTCGTATATGTGCTATTCATCGTTGAGGAGTTCCCTCGTGAGGAGACAATCCTGGCTGCAGTATTCAGTTATGTCTGTCATAAGAATGTATTGTTCTTAGAACCAAAGGTGTGTGCAAAATTTCAGTTCAATCAGAGATCGGGAAGTGGTTCTAATTTAGCTTTTTATACATAGAAACTTTGTCGTAACTCGATAAACTTCGGCTTACCTAGTTCCTACAAAACGCTGTTGATAGCCGCGAAGTCACGTGTCTGCGTCTATACGAATTTAGTTCTGAATGCTGACACCCGACCATCGGCTTACTGGCGCCACATGTTGCTTTCTTTGTTGACATTAAAAATGTTGGCACATTTTTATGTTTTCAATCCTAAGATGTATTCAATGTCTATACTGTGAGGTGATACCTACAGATGTGTACATAATTTACTATTTGACTTCAATAGACACTACGTATAGTGCCTTGTTCCCAAAGGGAAGCCGGTAGGAATCGGCTTATTGGGTGCCTTCGGGCCTGTGATGATATGGAACATTCTGCCTTTTCCAAACTTTTTCAGTCGTCTCTGCTAGCTGCAATTGAAATACCTGAAAAGTGATCATTTTAATCATCATTGTTAACAACTTTTACTATGGCATCACCCGCGAAATCGCGAAAAAAAAACCGCACGTATCCCGCCTATCTTTGAATAATTTGGTAAAATACTTATAGCTACAACTAATTTATATTTGCACGATTTCAGGGTTGACTATCGACTATTATGAAAGCATCGATCGGTACTAGAAACTACTGCGTACTGGAAACATGTATTTTTATACAAGCAGCCGGTGGATATTTTGGCAAACCAACTTCTCACCATTCATTGAAGCATTGATGTAACCAAGATTTTGTAACATATTTTGATTTAAAAGAGTGTCCATGGAGTTTCTTGCCCATTCTTCTCCATAGAGATCTACGCTTTGGAATGGGCAACTACAGTACTTTCACAAGTTATTATGTCTTGGGACTGGGACTGTAGCTTCGCTTTCTTCTTTTTTGTTCTTTGACTTTCAAAAGTGCCTGTAATGGTCTAATTGAAATAAATGCTTTGAGTTTGAGTTTGAGTTTGAGTTTGATTACACTATATTTCCCGGTTACAATGAATATTAATAGGCAGTACTGAACTGTTCCAACTGTAGATTTAAAGTGGGTGTTTACTAAGAGAATTAATACCAAAACTAATCAATTTTATCAAAACAGTCTTCTCTTAAGCTCAAAATAATTCTGGCTAAATGATTAGCATACTGTAATAGAGAATACATATTTCGTTTATCTTCAAGCCTTCGACATCTTTCAGTATTAAAACGATTAGCGAGTATTTAATCGGATATCGAATTTATGTAAATCGATTATTCGAAGCCGACCGAGATTAATGCTTTCAGAAATGAGCTTTAAAGTTATGCAGCTAGCATTCAAAACTCCGGTTTTCAGGTTTGTCGCTTGATTCTTTGTTTCTTTGCGTCGTTCAATTGGATGTCAACCATACATACGTACCTTAGAAGGGCTGATGTTGATGGAATGTTGGATGAATTGGTTTTTGGCCGCGGTTAGGGAATGTGTTTTGGATGTTTGGGTTCACTTATTGCTTTTAATGATTTTCCATCTTCTTAATGAGGAGATACATTAAGGTATGTATGGAAGTATTGTTACGTCCGCGTCGTCTGCTTTACGGGAACATTCTAGGATTACGTTCGATTCTAGAATGATCCAGTATGTCTAGAAGATTCGAGAATAATCCTAGAATGTTCCACGATGGAAATGTCTAGCAAGTTCGAGAAAGTTCTGGACCTTTCTAGAACTTTCTAGAAGGATTGATTCCATTAGGGAACTAACATTAGGGTCAAGAAGGTTGTAGAACTTTCTCGAGAGATGGGTTTCCCCGATTTGATCAGTAGTGTATTTGTGATTAAGTTTTAAGTGTTGACTAAGATTTTTAGTGAGTTAATTTATCCTATACCCAGCTTGTAACAGTATACTTGTGAAGTGGTTTGGTTTGATAATGATAAAAAAAGTCTGATCTTATTTTAAGGGTGTGATTCAATAACACTGTTAAATACGATCACACTTTTCAACACGCTGTATAACATGTAATTTTTAGTTCTTCAAAATAAACAAAATCAAATAAAATATTGTGTTCGCACGTGGAGCCCAGGTACGGCAGAGTTATGTAAAAATAATTTAAGTTGCTGAAAGACACCTTTATCAGCTTATTTCTACGAAAATCTAAAGAGATTGCATTTGAAAATGAAAATTTATTACTAAAAGGCTAAGCCAGCTTATTGTTAGTCTACAAATCAAACACAAATCAATATCAATAAGCTAAAGTGCTGTGGTTATCTTGATTGGGCTGAGTCGGCCTGACTATAGCAACCGTTTAATGCCCTAAAGTTGACATGTCATTCTGGACGTATAAAATAAAAAAAATACATGTGGCACTCGGGGACTGCCGCGGTAAAGCATAGCATATTTTATCAATTTATGCAATTATAATATTTATGCAATCATATATTATTATTTAGTTACATTTTTTGAGCGTGGTGATCGATAAGAAAATAATTTTATTGCCATGATTTTTTTTTCAAATTCGGGGTTTTAGGTTTATTTCGTTACGGAATTTCTTGTTTCGGTCGCCGCGCTCAAAGCCCGCGATAAAAGCTATCATCATCATTTCAGCCCAAAAGACGTCCACTGCTGGACATGAGTGTACGACTAAACACCGACAGACAATACGCCGACAGACTGAACACCGACAAGACTTTACTTCAACGGGACTTTACTTTGATGGGACTCTTTGCCGACAAGACACTTCGCCGACAAGACACTTCGCAGACAGGACATTTCAAAGACAGGGCTCATCAGCGACGCAACTATCTCCGATGATCAGATAATATCGTTATGTAAAGGTACCCATAAAACAAATGTTTCATCACTCCTCTTCATATGACCATACCAAGACAAGCGGTTTCCTTTCAACTTTTATAGGCCGCCCCCAAGTGTCACATTGACATTTTGGGAGGTTTTGCCATACTCGCCACGCTTGGCAGGCGGGTTGGCGATCGCAGTACGATTGTTACAAAAGCACAGAGAACGCTGCTGCCCATCCTCTGGAAAGTCCCTTAGTCGCCTCTTACGACACTCACGGGAAGATAAGGGATGGTGCTATTCTTTACGTCCGACACCATACAGAGCAATAAAAGAGAGATAAAAGCTATGCAATAGCTTAATAAATAATCTTCTGAACGTTGATAAGAACATCAGTAACAATTTGTCCGAGGGACAAGCACGTTAACGCAATAATTGTGCTTTCAGCACAATGGTTGATCATTGACATGACATAAGTCAAGCAGAGGTATACCTAATAATGGTAAGTTCACCCACATTTCGCCAGTTATATTTAAGTCCCATGTAATATGGTCGAGCCTATTGCCATCAGCCGGGTACAAATCCAGACTCCGTGGCTACTACTGAAAAATTACTAATGGAAAAACCCAATAACATTTTGCCCGACCCAGGAATCAACGCCAGGACCTCATTCTCAGCAGTCACGCTTGCTACCACTAGAAGCCACGAGGCAGTCATCATCTCCTAATTTAAAAATCATTATTATGATTTTCCGGAGGAGCTCGTGGCTAAGTAATAACAGCCGCCCAAGTCGATCTTTAAGGTTAAGCCATGCTGGCACAGGTTGGTCCGTGGATGGGTGACCATAAATACATACCGAGTTTTCTCAGTGCAGCACGTTAAGCCGTTGGTCCCGGCTGTCATTTGTAGATCTTTGACAGTCGTTATGAGTAGTCAGAAGCCAAAAGTCTGACATCTAGTCTTACTAAGGGGTATCGTATTACCCAGTTACTAGGTTAAGGAGGTCAGATAGGCAGTCGCTGCATGTAAAATACTGGTACTCAGCTGCACCAGGTTAGACTGGAAGCCAACCCCAAGATAGTTTGGGAAAAGGCTAGGCAGATGATATTATGATTTTCCGATGGCGTGCCACTGGAAATGATCCTCTGAAACTTTTCACCTGCAAAATATTAAGATAAAACCCACTTACAAAAAATATCCAATAGCCGTTAAGTTGGTACTTAGCAAACCTTTATTACTGTATTAGTTGGTCATAAATCCAATAATTTATTACTTTACGTCACTTCAAGGAGCAAAACTTATTTTATTGATACCACCGAAAGCTGTTACCACTAAGTTCTTATATGAGAAAAGCCATCAAATCGTTTTCATCAATCATTTCGCTTTTTGTCGTAATTCTAGGATTATTGTTCCATTGGATATTTCACAGATGGAACGGCTGCAAATTAAAGCTTGTGTAGAATGATGTGGGGATGACGTTTAGTATAAGATGAATGTTTTTTGTAATCTCATGATTTAATGGAGTCTATGCATGAAAAATCATTGAGTGGAGAAGTGGTGCACAAGTAGCGCCGACGTGCCACAGTTCGGTAAATTCAAACCCCAGCAGACACTTACTTTGCGAATAATATTTCAATAACAAGACTATACAGAAATTTAAGTATTATCGTCTCTTAGAATGATAAATTTCCAAGACAAGTAAAAACCCGTGTTAGGCCCTCGTAGTTGTCTACAGTCTATCTATTGTATCCCAGCAATAGGTTCATAAAAGTCCTTTATGAAACACCTGAAGGACTTTAATTATCAAACTGACGAAAAGTTCTTAAACGTTCAGATTTCACGGAGGCAATGCTTTCGTAGCACAAAGCCAGCTACGCCGTAGCAGGCTGTGCTATGCGCTACGACACCGAACCGTGATGGCACTGGCTACGACACAGGCATAGCAACACGTTTCATAACATCATTGTACCTGGTGGCCCACCATGCCGTCTGCTGGACATAGGCTTCAACAAGTGTCGTCACATTGACATTTAAGGGGTTTGCTATAATCTCCAAGCTTGGCAGGCGGGTTTGCGATCGCAGTACGGTTGTTACAAAAGCACAGAGAACGCTGCTGCCCATTCTCTGACAAAACCTAACCCAACTTTCTAGTAATCCTGGTTTTATGTCGAATCAAAGAAAATTTACTTCTTACGACTAATAAACTAAAACCTTTTTCCCATGGAAGTATGCAGAAACTACAGAACACCACCTGCTACGATCCTTACAAACTCCTTTTGCCTCATCCACGTTCATACATCTGATCATACACGCACGCGTTTACATCTTAATGTTCGTTTATAGTCACCTTATAATTTCAGGTTGCTAAAATCATCATCATCTTTTCAGCCCAAAAGACGTCCACTGCGGGACATAGGCCTCCCCCAAGTCACATTGACATTTTGGGGGGTTTTGCCATAATCGCCAAGCTTGGCAGGCGGGTTGGCGATCGCTGTACCGTTGTCACAAAAGCACAGGGAACGCTGCTGCCCATTCTCTGACAAGCCCGTTAGTCGCCTCTTACGACACCCACGGGAAGATATGGGATGGTGCTATTCTTTACGTCCGAAACCATACAGAGCAAAAATCAAAAAAATCTAAATCAAAATATTTTTATTTCACCTAGGGCTGCATAGGCACTTATAAAACATCGACAAAAAATGCTCGGTTCGGGTTGGTCGTTTTCTATGGAGAAGAACCGGCAAGAAAGTCCATGGTTACTCTTTTAAAATCATTTGGTTTTACAATATTTCTATGTTACAGTGTTAGTCCTTAACGATAATTAATTCATACCTCAGACTTCCAGAATTATACCTTCCAGTATTAGTAATAAAACATTGTTTTTCATCTCGACCTTGCATAAAGCTTGTTTATGATCTCGTGACATTTATGACCACACAATTTATAATATTTTTCCGAACAAACTCCCTAAGGTCAACATGTAACAAAAATTACACGACCCATATTTTACCTTGAACTTTATAGAACACAAAATCTTAACATATTGGCGAAATTATCCTCAAAATGTATGTTCAAGCAAAATCCCCGTAGGGTTAGGCAGAGATGTACCTAATAGTACACCCACATTCCCATGTAATAAGAGGCGAGCCTATTGACAACAACCGGGCATGAATCCAGACTCCGTGCCGCTAACAAAATGAACATATCAAATTTTAATTGCGGAAAACCTTAATAAATTCAAGTGAACATAAGTATGTCAACAGTTTACTCGTGGTTATGGGAGGTTTACATATTTTTCTTTTCAACCTACAATATACACGAATCAACTTCTGAATGTTTTATCCTAAATCCACGCGAACAGCTCCAGGAATAAAGATGTATACTTACTACACAAAAAATAATGTATATCATACCTCCCGGGAATTAACAGTGACGTACGCCTAAGGTAATAATAATTCTTTAGAGCGATTTCACACTGGCACATTGTGATTGTGAACGGGCTCTACGCGGGTCAGAAGTGGGATAGCTGCGACTACGCGACGAGTTTTCTGCGATTTCCCATAGTACAGCGTCATGCTGAGTGGAAGCTTTCATTTCTTGCAGTCAGGACGTGTAACTACCAACTTTTTTGTTTCATACTAGTTAGTTTTTAAAGACATATTTTTGAGTGTGTTTTCTTTTGCGAATAATTTAAAGGTAGTTTTGCTTCTTTCTATCTCACAAAATGATACACTTGCTCCACCTTGTACACTTACATCGATCGCTGTCGCCATGGAAACTCGGCTAAAACGTTGCGCACCCGTGGCTTGCTCGCAACGCACACGCCGCGAATGCGTTTCACAATCTCTTCACTGCAAACATGGTTAAAAAGTCGCAAATGTGATGAGGTCCTTATGCAAATACATCTGTCTGTTTATGACGAAAGAAAATAAAAGAAAAATATAAGGCTGTTTAACTTGCTGCGTCAGTTAGTAATGTGGCGAGACAGATTAGTGTGGCGTTTGTAAAGTTGTGCTGTAATGTAGGTGGGATTAATTTAACCTTAAACAAAATATCATCGCGCAATTTTATCCCCGGAATTATATGAAAAAGTAAGACTATTTTTAGTACTAGTTTAAGTCTCATGTAATAGGGGAGAGCTTATTGCCATCAACCGAGCACAAATCCAGACTCTAAGCTACTACTGAGATATTCCGGCCGAATTACCCAATTTGCTTATATTTTTAGGGTTCCGTACCCAAATTGTCAAACGAGACGCTATTATTGAGACTTCGCTGTCCGTCCGTCCGTAGTTGAAATTTCTACAGATTTATTATTTTTGTTGCCGCTATAACAACAAATACTAAAAACAAAATAAAATAAATACTTAAGGGGGCTCCCATACAGAAAAGTGATATTTTGCGTTTTTATAAATAATGGTACGGAACCCTTCGTGCGCGAGTACGACTCGCACTTGAGCGGTTTTTATCCAGTATCTCTAACTGTTTTAATTAAAATCTATTAGTGTTAATTCTCATCAAAAAAATACAAAATTATTCAACATACGATTAACTTTTGAAAATAAACAAGATGGGCTTTCAAGCTCAATGGCCCTCTTAAAAAACATCGCCCAAATGACTTTCAAAAGCTCTTATCTCCGTACGTGCTGGCTATTACTAAAATTAGCCGGGTCGCGCTGTCCCTGCCCCGTGTCGTGATGTCGTGATGTTTGCTCGGCGGCTGCGAGCCTCAATTAGCGCTACTCAAATATGGCCGCCACTCCTTACTTTTTGCGGTCGTGATTTAGGGCTGGCCTGAAGCGATTTTTTTTCTTGTGTGGGGCATTTTTGAAGTCATGTTAATGATATTTTTAGTGCACTTGAAATACATTACTTGCCTTGCAACTGCATTACAGAATGTCACTGATATTCCAAGACCCATCCTAAGTCAATTGCTCAGCTCAGCTGGATTTAGTCTGTAACGAACTAGCTTATTCCTTGATGAGTGAGGAGGAAATAAGCTAATTTGTACATTAAATAAATTAAAAAGTGGAAAATGAATTTATTAGAAATTCACAATTGATTATCAAAACCTGCTTATTTTACACAATATAGTCTCTGAAACACGATCTTCTGCAGCGCAAACATCGTCTTCTAAAGCCAATTTCTCTCGTTCCAGCACAGTTTTCTCCTGCTCCATAACTTTAAGCAGCTGCTTCAATCACTCCTGCTCGCTCATCGCCAGTCGCACCTTGGAGTTGTCGGAATCCAGCGGAGACTTGAGTGCAGAGATCTGGATACGCAGGCGCTCCAAGTATGACACCTGAGCCTCCAAAGTCTTGCGGAAACACCGAACGTCTTCACGGCGCCTCCTCCACAAACCTGCAAATCTTGCTGGCTGCTAACTCCTCGGCAGTCCCGTGAGGCCCAGGGGATCCTCTCACCATGAGCAGGACGTTGTTGCCGTCCACTCTGATCGATACATCATAACTCTCTACTTGAATCTCCTCTGGCGATTCAAGTAGAGATTCAGAGATGCCTTTTTATACCCTGATCCTTGTTTTCGAATTTATTTCTTCATGGATTCAAATTTGTTGCGCTCATCAAAACGCAACCAGCCAGTATTCAAAACAGCCAGTAACAATGGGTCAAAAACCTTGCTCATAATATTTTTATAAATATAACTAAGAATATCTTTACACAGCAAATATTCGTAATTATTTATAAAATACAACAATTGAACTCACGTATTGGTGATAATCAGTTTAGTAATTTTATTATTATTATTATAAGCCTATATTGTCCCACTGCAGGGCAAAGGCCTCCCTTCCCTCCTTCCACTTTTCGCGATCTAGTGCGATTGTAGGCCAATCCTTAGAGAACGAGTCCAACTCGTCCCGCCATCTCTTTCTGGGCCTGCCGCGTTGTCGTTTCTTGCTCTCTGGAATCCATTGAGTGGTTATTTTTGCCAAGTAATATAAAATCTAAATGAAACCTTCATAGAGAATTTGGCTGGTAACAATTAAAATTAAAAGTAAATGACAGCTGACAAGTTTGATGTAAAAATGTCGTAACAAGAAAAATATTTATAAAAAATAAAAGCTTTTAAAAAGAAACGATTGATAAAATGCTAATGAAAAACCAATAAAAGTATGAATATGGATGATAAGTGTGAGTATAAAGTGTCTGTAGTAAACCAATACTATAAGTCGTCATGAAAACGGTTCAGAAAGCTCACTTTATCGTATTCTTAGTATTTTTCAGCCGCATTTGACGAATCTTCGAATAAGTTACCTCCTCGGTAGATGTACGAATCGATCTAGCTAGGTATGATATCTGGGAAAATTCGTTTTCTTTATTTTCATCCCCACCATCGCAATTACTGATTTTTCACGTCCTCATAATAAACACATTAATTTTGTCTCTTTAGGTATAATCTCGCCTCTATTCTTAGCAAGCCGACTAATCGCTTTATAAGATTATCTAATACCCAATTAGCTGAATTATTATTATGAACCAACTTTCCGCAATTCTATAGGATAATATCAATTAGTTATTTCAAATATCTGTTGAACTTTACCCGGGGCAGAGGCGGCCCAGTTGTAAGGGTCCCGCTAATGATTTGTTGCTAAGTCGTGAGTATGAACCCTTTGTGTAATTTAATTTCATCACCATCATCATCTTCCTTTTTCCCAACTCTGTTGGAGACGGATTCCAGTCTAAACGGATGCAGCTAAATATGAGAATTTTACATGAAGCAACTGCCTATCTGACCTCCACGACCCAGCTAATACTGGGTAATACGATACTCCTTGGTAAGACCGACCTGTAACAACTGTCCAAGATCTACAAATGACAGCCGGGTCCAACTCAAAGTCTTAACGTGCTTTCCGAAGCTCGGAGCAAACTCGGTATGAAGTGATCACCCATCCCCGGACCAACCTAGGCATGCGCGGTTTAACCTAAATATCGATCCAAGCGGCTGTTATTGTTTAACCACGAGCTCCTCACTATTCATCACCATAGCTCTCAAAACGGTGAAGGAAAACGTCGAGAGGGCACCGAAATGCGAGATCTACCAAGCAACACTAAACCCGCGTGATGGATCACCCACTCTCTCCCATAGAAAGGAAGCTTATGTCCCAGCAGCGATCAGCGATCATAAAAGCCCAGGGTCAAACTCCCCGCTAGTGCTTATCAACGTAACACCATCCTTATCAAGTCGGATGCTCTTGTTTGCAAGCTCTAGTGACATTCTGATATAAAGTTACATTTTAATCACCCAGCCGTGTTTCTGACGTCAACCTGTTTTTAGGAAGCGTGATTTGACAGTTCTTACGTTAACGTTCGCGTTTGCGTTTGCTTTAGTAACGCGAAACTTTGTGACGCGTTCCGTAACGATGTTATCAATATTTATGAAGATTCATCTTAGTTAATGGGAATGTGAAACTGGGATTGTTTCCTTAGCGTAATGCGAGGGTATACGAGTCATTTGAGTATAACTGAGATAAATTATATACTTTTACGGCAATGTCACAGCGTATAATGATGCTGATATTTTCACGGTAAAATTACACATAAGTAGTCACTTTATTGATGAGTAAAGGCACCTGGAATAAAATTGTTCTTTTTTTTAATAATAGTTCCTTTGTCTTTGATAGACTTAGTTTGTGATCAAAAGACGAGATATTATAAACGACGATATGAATTATAGGTTACACCCAGCAATAACCTTAATAATCATCATTCTCTTGACCTTATCCCAATTCATTTGGGGTCGGCGCAGCATGTCTTCTCCTCCCATATTTTTCTATTACTTGTCATCTCATCAGACACCACCTTTCTTGCCATAACATCCTTAACACATTCAATCCGATTGTTTGGTCTTCCTCTACTCTTCTAACTATCTTCCTTCTGATACAGAGCGTCCACATTAATTCTGGAAACTTTCCACTTGACATTTTCCCCATTCCTCCGCATCACATACACAACATATACATAAACAACTTTTCACGCGCTACTTTCAGACCTAAGTTTATAAACTTAGGTCTAAAACCGGCTTGTTGAAAGTAAGTAAAATAAACCCAGTAGTATTTAAATAAAATTGCCCACATGACAGATAATTAAAAAGACATTAGATTCTGTCCTTTTCTTTTAGAAGAAATAATTGACATGACGTTTGTGATAAAGTAAATATTGAACACGAGTCAATTGATCTGTTCTCGTTATCAATTAAACATTCAAAGGGCATCTGTACTCCACAAACTCAATCAAGACGACCCGAGGTCCTAGACGTCAATTTCAAATTAACTTGGAAGACATTAAAAAAAACTAGTAACTTTCAGTAGTCTGTTTTTCTAATAAAATATAAGTAGATTTTGGAAAGTTGTGTAGAAATCGGTTGTCATGTCAGAGATGCGGAGTTTTTTTTCTTTGAAAAAAAATCGTTTCCGCACACTAAGAATTTCTCCTGTATCGTGGGTGCGTTTACAAACATTTAAACTCACATACACAAACAGCCAGACCCGGAACAACTATCTGCAGGCCTTACAAATAATTGTTCCGTGCGGGGATCGAGCCCGCGACACGCAGCACAGAAGTCAATCGTTTAGCCACTGCGCCAACCATGCCGTCAAATGAGGAAAACGTTGTGGATATAATTTCGAGTATGGATGATTCTCTATGACCAAAGACATGATAGATTTAGTTTGTGAAAGATGTTATACAAAATACAATACAATATCCTTTATTTCAGGCAACTGGGGCCTATCAATCCTAATACAAATATAAGCATAACAACAATAACTATAAACTAATAAATACTTTATACAAAAATAACTTAATAACGACTGCACACGAAGTGACGGCGTCGTGTTACGCTGCGAGGTGTCACGTAGCTGGCCGCGGAAACACCGATACAGCACACAAACACAAACAAACACAAACTCTTCCTTGAGGAAGGTCACCAAATGGTGAGTCGAAACGCGCACCACAAACGACTTGAAATTGGTGTTATGGCGTGTCTCCAGCTTCTCCACCCTCAAAGTCCAGTTGGTTATGATGTTATGCACACCATATTATTGACCGACTTCTACAAAGGAGAAGGTTATGTATTCCACTAGTATCTTTATTTTTCATGTATGTGCACCGATGTCTCTCTGATTCCTTGGCCAATTTTTTTTTTATTTGGTAGACGAATCCGTTATACCTTTTACCCAGTCCATCCATCGTTTAGGTCTGTCCCTACTCTAAGTCTCATCCACATTCACACTCAAACTTTCTTTACGACACTTCCTCATTTTGTAACTCCAAAACAACGTATCTACCAGTCCATGCTATCACAAAATCCTACAAATATTCCCGTTCTACTTTAAAAATGGTTGGAAAGTGGTACCTACACGTTACTGCACCGCACAATCCTCTAAAGGTCCCCTGAGGATCGTTTGGCTTCAAATGACATGCATGTACTACCGAGTTCGACCACTTTTGAACCTTATTACTTAGGGCATAAGGGTACCTAGCGCCAGAGCGAAGCGGTTTATAGCTATTATCCCCAATGTTTGTCACAGATTGCTGCTAAAGAGCAGTACCGGTAAACGATTTGTTGTATGCAGTATCTGTGATATTTTACTACTGGATTCCGACGCCATTTTGAATACCGTTGGTATTGCTGTAATGATTCTCATTTACAAAATACACGCTTTTGAAAGAAAGAAAGAAAGAAAATACGTTTATTTGGCACACGACACAAATACCTAGCATTCAAAAAAATAAAATAAAACATTTAGGTTTATGTTTTATTACACAGAAAAAAAAAAAAAAACAAAAAGATATTTTATGTGTGTCTCTTTTCACATAGACTTGTGGACACCAGCCAATATATAACACATTTTTAAGATTTCAGATTCTCATAACAACTACCTCGTTGATAATATACAGCAAGATTTTTTAGTCACCGTCCAAATTTTTTCTAGGCATTATGTATCATTCACTAACTCCATTTTTGAAAAAAAAACGATTTGTGAAATTTTCATATTTTCATATGAAATCATTTTCTCGAAAAAAATATCCGCTCTGCCTGGTCACTAAACGATAAAAAAACGTTAAAAATAGTACACTTGCCGCGCAAACATTCAATGGAAAGGGGGCGGCCAGCCCACGTAGTTACCCACCTACGCACAGCGCGGCGTTGTCCATGATATCTCAATATTTTTGTATTGAAGCGTGTACACCTTTAAGGTAGATTTTTTGAGGAACAAATTATTTATTATTAAGATCTCATGTAAAATGTACCAAAAATCACACCAATAAATGAATTGAATTGAATTGAATTGAATTGAGTGATACTAAAAGAAAAAACACGTATTCAATGGTTTTCGCCAAAGATTAAAATGTCTAAATTTGGACGGTGACTAAAAAATCATGCTGTATAGTGGTCGCAAGTGCCACTGCTGAACAGGAGGTCCCGGGACGGATTCCGGATTCCGAGGTCGGAAAAAGGGTTATTGGTTTTGCCCATCAGGGACCGGCTACACGAAGAAGGCCATGGCATGTTAAAAAAGTAAAGAAAGAAAGAAAAAATATTCATTTGTCGCAGGGACACGACGTGCATACAAAATTACAAAAAATAATATAACTATAAACATAGGTACAACGCATGAAAAAAATAAAAGTACAAACAGGAAGGAACGAAAATGTTTACTGCTTGCACGTCGTGATTGTGACAAGCAGGTTTCCACTCAGCATGTTGCTGTGCCATGGGGGATCAACAGCACAGCGCTGGTTTTCAGTCGTCACCTGTGACATAACGTACGGAAGCCAAGACAACAAAAATATTTGCAGCATTTTTTCAAAAGCAGTATTTTTTACGTAACTTACGTTTTTTCTCCATTTATTTCAAGAATAAAGTTTCTTGATATTTAGCTCTCGCAACCAATATCCACAACAAGTTAAAAACACTTCAACGTAGAGAAGCTCAGATGACAGCTAAATGCGGTGCACAAACACCGCAGAGCACGTATGGCTGTCGATAGCAGCTGTTGCACAAATATCTACGGAAGAAATATCGGGTATAGCTGTTGCTTTTAATTTCATTGCAATCTAAACCTTAAGTCTATGACTCCTAAAGTCACAAGACTCGTGATTCGAAAGAACTTTAGCAGGTATTTCTTGGACAAGTCGACAGTAAGGTATTTACTCTAGTGTACAAATACATCGCTATGTTCATGAAACATTTCCTTTTCGTATCATCATTGATTTTTCAGTGAGTAAATCGTAAATTTCCAAATCTGCTTTTTATCTAGTAATAAAAATACATATACTAATAATAAAGCTGAAGAGTTTGTTTGTTTGCTTGAACGCGCTAATCTCAGGAAATACTGGTCTGATTAAAATAGTATATTTCATTACGAGTGCGGAAAGCCTGTCATTGCAAAGAGTTCCGACAAATGTCTACCCGAGCCGAGGCGCAGCCGAAGGTGAGGGTTGACAGTCGGAACAAGTTGCAATGACAGTTCCGCACGTGTACTGAACAACTATTTTTAATACAGTTGCGAAAAAATTAAGCAATTTAATAAAATAATAAAAACAAAATAAACTCAACTAACTAATAATTTATTTCTTATAAAAGTTATAGTTCACATATACATTGAAATTGGTACAATTTTTTATACTAACTGGGGAATTTTTAGGTTGCATATTTACTGTTTGAGACAAAGTATTATTAATTTCGTATGATTGTTCATGTGTATTTGTCAAAGGTGTTATACAAGGGCGTTTGCTAGTTGATGGAATTGGATCTGATGATTGATGATTATCACTATCAACGAAGGTAGATGGACGAACGTTCTCTTCAGTATTGTCATGTGAAGGAGACGGACTGGACTTTAAATTAATGGATTGTGTGATTTTTTTCCCAGTTTCTAGTTTGTTGTTAAATGAATCAGCAATATAGCCTTCTGCAACTTTGTCTGACTTCCAACCTCCTAGTCGCTTTAAGGACGTCAAATTAGCTCCTGAATCTGCCAATAATGTAGCAGAGGTCCTCCTGAAGCTGTGCCCAGTATAATACTCAGCATCTGGCAGACCAAGAAACGTAGCTATTTCTTTTGGCATATTACCAAATTTGTTTATCCCGATTGCTTGAGCTGTACACTTCCCTTTTTGATAATTTTGGAAAAAACGGTCGGTTTTTGCTTTTTGGGACCGCTGATTCATATATTTTTGCACTATTCTAAGAAAATCTCCTTCAACAACAAAGCTTCTCGGTATCTTATTTTTTGTATTCGGAATCTTGATTAGTAGCATTTTTCCATGGGCTTCAATATCTTTTAAAGTAATATTGGCTAACTCCTCTCTACGGCAAGCTCCAATAACGCCAAAAATCAGCGCAACCTACAAAAAAGGGATTTGGTTATTTTTTTTTTAAAATAATCTATTTTCTGTATTTTGCGATTTCGTAAACTGAATACTAAAGAAAAATATAAGTATTTATTAATAAATTACCTTTGTGGCTAAATAACGATCATCGGGAGCTTCGTTCAAAAACCTTTCCACTTCATTCGATGTTAATATTTTCGACTTTTTAGTTGTAAAACCGTCTGATTGTCGTTTTAAGAAAGCATTTAGTTTTTGGTATTCACTTATATCCACGTTGTTCCTTATTTTCAGCATACTTTTTATCATCGAAAACCTCGACCATAACGTAGAAGGTTTTAATTTTGCTGAGAGTTCGGAGAAGTATGCCAACATAACATTTTCTGAAAAACTGTTTGCTTTTTTCTCTTCTCTCCACGCAATAAATTCGTCGTATATAGATATGTAGCGACTTTTTGACTTTTCCGGTAAAATTTTCTCCGAAGCATTTTGTGCAATTATACTGAGTTCCGGTGGTGTTAATTCAAATAAAATATCGTCGAAATTACTCATTTTGTGCAACAAACGACTAAACTCGCAAAGAACAGTTTTGGAAAATGGCGCCAACCGTAAAAATATAAGCAGAGAGTTTTTTTGTTTTCTTCATCCATTTTGGGTAGGCAAAGGGAACTATGCCCATACAGCCAAGTCTTCAGTATTTTTTTTTATTGATATGAAATGAAAATGAAATTTAATGCGATGAAATGAAATGTAACCTAACCTAAATCATTGAATCAAATCATTAAATCTGATATTGAAACAAATTAGTAGCTTCTTGTTAGAAATATTTGCATGAATGATAAAAACTTCTACATTTTTTTTTTTATTAAGAACTTCGTGGTTGGTTTTTTCTTTTTAATAGACATTATTTTGACAGTTGGGAAAGAGAACGCACGAGTTCGGAAATGGTAAACAAAAAGCTCGAGTGTGTAATAGCCCACATCCCGAACGCTATACGTCCCTGCAATACACCACTTTTTGAGCAACTGTATTAAAAAATATATTTCAGTGTTAGATAGCCCATTTATCGAGGAAGGATCAAAATATTTTATTTTACATAGACCTACATGGGCACTTATAAAACGTCGACAAAAGGTGCACTATAGGCTAAATATCATCACGCTACAACCAATAGGCTATAGGCTATATATCATCACGCTACGACCAATATGCTATAGGCTATATATCATCACGCTACGACCAATATGCTATAGGCTAAATATCATCACGCTACGACCAATATGCTATAGGCTATATATCATCACGCTACGACAAATAGGCTATAGGCTATATATCATCACGCTACGACCAATAGGCTATAGGCTAAATATCATCACGCTACGACCAATAGGAGCGGAGCAGCAATGAAAAATGTGACGCTAGGTCAACTAGTCCAGTCTAGTAATAAAATGCAGATTTGGAATCTTTGGAGTAAAGACTAGAATATTACTATTATTAAGGCCAGTTTGATGTCTGTCTGTATTGATAGAAAAGTCGCCTTTATACATTGGCGATCGGTGATGTCGCCACAGAAAGCTGTAATATTTTCCGGCGTGTAGCTGCTTTATATTAAGCTGCTTATCCTTTATGTTAAGAGATTACTTACAGCTAGATAAAACAGCCTTTCATTAATACTCGTAAAGTTCAATAGCTACCATAGTTACTGAGTTCCGAGGTATTAAATTATTGATATATCGAACATCGATATCACAATATTAATACTATGAGTACTTGTATACCTATTGATAAACACACTTTAATCAATCAACAATATAATATCCAATATACATTTAATTAAGTAACCATGCTCAATATGTTTCAATTAATCAGCGTGGAATATCAAATAACATTCATCAATTATCGAAATATATTCAAAACCTACTCGTAAAGGTCAAGTGCGAATAAGATCTTGATACGTTGAAGGAGTTTCTCCTCCTCCCCCTTAGTACTTACTTTCTACAACCAAGGAGAAGGAGGGAGAATCGTAAGATAAGGCATTTATCACACGACGCCACTCGTCCGCGCGGTCGGACGGTGAAGCGGTTCTCACGTCACATTGGCTTGTATGAAATCCGTTGATGCCTAACACACGTACACCGCTAGACCGGCGCGGTCTAGCGGTGCTCAAAGCCTCTCTGCGCGGCGAATTGCCCATACATCCGCCTCGCCGCCTAGGGCCGACCGCCTGGGCGAGGAAGGAAATCACCTTACCTAACAACAGTAAAAATTGCGGAAATATTGAAATCGAGCAGCAACTTTTTTACAAAAAGGGTTTAGCGACTGAAAAATTGAAAAGTATTGTGCTATCTGCTTGTCAGATGAAATTGTTAGGTTTACTTTTATGTTTTGTGGCTGTATTGACCTTTGTCCTGAAAGCTTTCGAACTATTTATATAATGAGCTTGAACTATTTTTTTTAACTAATTGTCTTCTTTGTTCAGGTTTTCAAAGTGTATCAAGTTTACATAACAAATTGGCAAAGGCTCTGTAGTAAAGAATGATCCCATATCGAACACGCTTCACGAATCATCACGTTTTGAGCAGTGGGGAAGAAGTGTTGTTTTGTTCGGACCCATCATCGCGCTGATAAAAGGTGTGAGGAGGAATAACATGACATGTTAACGCGACGATCGTACATTAGCGCAACCATGTGCTTTGTTAAAAACATATAATATTTGTTAAAATTGTAAATGAAATCTGGTCACGAGCCAGATTTCAATTTAACCCGTTCAGCAATAAAGACAGTTGGCAGTGATAGTCTAGTGGTGTGACCGTCTGACTGCCGAGTCATAATGTCTCAAGTTCGAACCCAAGACATGCATCTCTTATATTTCGAATTCATGTGCGTATTGTATAATTATCACCTGCTTCGGAGAAGGAAAAACATCGTGAGGAAAGCAGCATGCCTGAGAGATATTTCTAGACGGCATGTAAAGCCAAATCAGTGGCCCATGGGCGGCATAAAAATTCTGAAACCAGTTAAATAAGGCACTAACCACGCTATAAATAAAAGAAGGCGAAATAAATTAGTCATCATGGGCTTGGCTTTTTTCCCAAACTATCTTGGGGTCGGCTTCTAGTCTAACCGGATGCAGCTGAGTACCAGTATTTTACATGAAGCGACTGTGTATCTGACCTCCACAACCCAGTAACTGGATAATACGATACCCCTTGGTAAGACTGGATGTCAGACTTTTGGCTTCTGACTACTCGTAACGACTGTCAAAGATCTACAAATGACAGCCGGGACCAACGGCTAAACGTGTTTTCCGAGGCACGCGAAATATCTTAGTATGGTAGTATTTTCAGAATAACATAGATTTTTTACAAAGTTAGAATAAAATAACTTGTGTAAATAGCAACAAGTAGCTAGCAAATATAAATACGGAAGTTGGAGTTAGCGAGAGGTAAACATCTGCTACGTTGTTGTTTCATGACTGTATTGATTTGTTAGACGGGCTCCGTCTTGAGGCGATAACTTTGTCGATTACTAAGTATTTATATAAT
This sequence comes from Cerastis rubricosa, assembly GCA_949152445.1. Classification (NCBI taxonomy): domain Eukaryota; kingdom Metazoa; phylum Arthropoda; class Insecta; order Lepidoptera; family Noctuidae; genus Cerastis; species Cerastis rubricosa. The sequence continues at coordinate 4,220,834 of OX424542.1, read as the reverse complement.
ACAGCAATCGTGATCTTGCTTTCCACGTGGCCAACAGATCGGTGATCGTGGCCAACTCACCATCTGCCTAGCCTTTTCCCAAACAAGTGTGTTGGAGTCAGTTCGAATGCAGTATTTTACACGGAGCGACGGCCTCTCTGACATCTACAAACTAATTTGTATTGGGTAATAGAATACGCCTTTGGTAACTGGTTGTCATACTTTTAAGCAAACTGGAACATTCTCAAAATCAAAGAGGTTAGAAAGACATATGACAGCCGGTACCAATGGCTTAACATGCTTTCCAAGACAAGAAGGAAATTCGGTATGTAAAGTTTGAATGGTCGCCTATCCACGGACCGATTTAGACAAGCGCTGCCTAACCTGGGGAGGAGGACGAACCGTGGGGCTGTCATTATTTAGCCACATGCTCCTCTAAAAAAGAACTAACTACTGAAATGAAGTCCGGACAACCCTTCACACAAAGCTTTCTCTCCCAACAATCACACTCCAAAAGTTGGAATCCCTTGTGAAAACACATCGTGATTGAAACAAAATTTAAATATTCATTGGTACGGACGCGGTTTAATTAAAAGCTTTAATATGTAGGTCGAATCAACGACGGAATAAATTGTTTTCAATACTAAATGAGACTCAGTAATTACTAAGCGTTCAAGTTGAAACCAAATTGATTTGTGTAATAAGTATATAGAACAGTTGCCTTAGCTCCGAATTTCGAGCATCATAACTAAGTATAGTGACTGTTTTGTTATTTTGATTGGTTAAAGGCTGGCAGAATGGGTACTTCCTTCTTTTTTAAAAGTCGTATTCCGCTAATGGGATCGTCTTGGAAAATATTAAGAGTATGCATATCTCCAACACTAAATAATAACAGCCACTCGGGTCGATCTTTAGGTTAAGCCGTGCTTACATAGGTTGGTCCGTGGATGGGTGACTACCACACATTACATACCGAGTTTCCTCCGTGCCTCGGAAAGCACGTTAAGCCGTTGGTCCTGACTTCTCATTAGTAGATCTTTGACAGTCGTTACAGGTAGTCAGTGGCCCGTAAGTCTGGTCTGGTATTACCAAGAAGGTTTTACCTACTACTAACTAGGTTATGGAGGTTAGATAGGCAGTCGCTCATGTAAAATACTGGTATTCAGCTGCATCCGGTTAGACTGGAAGTCGACCCCAACATAGTTGGGAAAAGACCTACCTTACACATCCTACAATGCGAAATAGGTTTGTGGGATCCGATCGAAAGAAGGCTTTGATACGTGTCAAGATTTATGAATGCTCAGTATAAGAACAACCAGTAATTTATAAGGTCAACAATCTTCAAGCCTCACGGCTGGTGTTAAGGAAAACTTCTTCTATAGAAAACCAGGTGTTCTAATAATGTTCTCTTCTCAAAACATGACCAGATGAGATGAGATAGAAATGTTAAAATCAGAAACAACCAAAGTTAACCAGTAACATACTTGTTCCTTCACTTTAAATCAAAACTTCGCAAGGTAATCGCAAGGCAAATACACGAAGATACCTCCATACTTCACTGACAAGCCAAAGTTTCTCAAGTAATAACATATGAAACATGTCTTACAAACAAGTTGCTCTCTGGTAGTATTCGGAACGTTTTCGCTGGCCAAACTTTGAGGAATACTGGCCAAGATAATGTTAGCTTCAAGTCCGACAATTCATTTTTGGAGATAAGCTGAAATGGTCAGTGGTTTGGAAGGTAATTTATGATTGTGTGTAGGGAGTAATTTACATGATTTAGCAACGGGTGAAATAATCGAGGCTACAGCTCAATAATTTTGTAACATACATAAATTCCTCCTCGGCCGTTTTTGGTTACGGCACAGGAGATATAATACCTACTCGTAATTCACAAGTTTAGTGTGTTTACGCACACACTAAACTTTTGAATTACGAGTATACACAGGTTCACTCTTGGTTCCTTTCCTTCCTAGGCACGGGGATATCATACCGCCTACTTCCAAACGATGGGCTACTACTGAGAAAATTCTTGATGGAATAACCTCATAACACTTTGCCCGATCCGGGAATCGAACCCCGTACCTGATACTCAGCATTCACGCTTGCGACCAATCCACCAACGAGGCTGTTCAACAAAGAAGTTTCCCAAAAAAGTAGGTACTTTTTAAGGGAATAACCAAAAAAACAATTCAAAAAGAGCTATCAAACAGTTTTAAGGCCAAACCAACAAAATTCTTCTGTAATCAGTTGTTTACCAAAACTTAGGCTCGATTCACTTGGCCGCGGATTGGAATAAAAGTATTTTTTTTTGTAAAAAAAATTGAAGGTACTACGAAATTAATTACGAACCCACTTAAAGAGTACGTTATTATGTTTAATTCACAACTGAGATAGGGGGTCTCGCAACGGGACCAAAGGAGTCGGACGGGGTGGAGAGGGTTAAGATGGTTTATTCCCATTTGTCACCAGTGGCAATTAAGTAACAGTACAAACCAGGTAAAAAGCCAAAAAACGGGTTTGGCGATCTAGAAAATTCTTGCGCATTCTCTCAAGTTCAATCCACGTACAATTACGTTATAAAAAAATTGCTGCCATTCCACTCCATCGCAGTAGAAATTGAGCCTAACAACCTGATTTAACATCAAATCAGTTCATTGAGCGATCAAACTGAATTCATTGACATTTCAAGTCCAAACAATTCTGAATTTTGCTGTTTCAAATGAGGTGTACTGAGGATGCCTATTTTTAGGTAAAATTTGGTTAGGCTTCGAGATAGCTGACAAAGTCTAGGTACCATGATGATCGTTTTGGCAAGTTGTTGCCGGGAGCATGTTCGTTTTGTCGGCGAATCGTTCGTAGTTCAATGGTTCTATCGTTGAAAACTCATAAACGAAACATTTTGTCGGCGGCACATTCGGCTGAGAAACGTTTCTCGGAGGTAAGTTTCAGAATCTGTTCATTTTGTCGATTTAATAATGGGTATAAAAGGAGTCAACATTCGAACTTCTTCAAAAGTTTTTTTAATTCAAGTCAAGTCTTTAATGAACTTTAACTTTAACCGACCAGAAATCCCAACAGGCTCAATGCTTGATGTGTTTTTTTCAGCCGGAAGCAGCGAACAACTAGCCTTTCCCAAGCCAAATATTGTACATTTTGTACAAGTTCCTAAACCCATATCGTTTAATTTCCAGTTAATTGAACATCAATTAACTGGAATCATTGTGTTTTTCACTCCAATGAGAAGTTTAAACCTTACTTTTATGTTTCCTGAGAACCTGTTTAGAATATTGATAATTAATAGATTTAGTTTATTTTCAGTGTTATACGCGAATTTTGCGATGTCGCGAAAAGATGTAAATGGTGTTTCTGAATATTACGTTTAAGAAAAATTTAAACTCAATTAGTTTTATTATTATTTAAAAAGTTACGGTTTTCGACATGGCCCATTGGTTATTCATAAACTAGGTTAGGAAGAAGGATATTTTTAAACCCCTTAGTACGTTTACGGAGACGCAGCGAAATATAAAAGAAAAATAAAACTCAATTTAGAATATCGTCAAGTCCTAAATTTGAATCGCCTTCATCACGGCCCTGACTAATTTCCGCACATAGCCAATACAGTTCACAAACCACAGCATGATAACAGTCCATTACTTGATTGCCTACATTTGCTGCTCTCAAAGCGCTATCGGAAGCATGTCGGACCAATTAATTGGACAGAGTACCTAATCTGGTTAATCTTTAATTACTTGTAACGCTTCTCACCACGGTAGGTCGTGTTTACTGCTTGGCCATGAGCCACACAATCACGCGACTTGCGTGTACTGCGATTGCGAAAAAAAGAAGTTGCTTAATGCCTTTATCATCTACCATCATATCAGCCAGGAATCATCCACTGCTGGGTATAGGGGTGTAGGTCTTCCCTTCTTTCTGCCACACATCCCGGTTCTGTACGTGCCTTATACAGGTGTTTCCCGCGGCTTTGACGATGTCGTCGATCTAACGAGTGTTAGCTTAATGTCGAAGGCAGACCATGCCACGAGTCTCCAGGTAATCACGCAAAGGCAATAAGTGACACAAGCGAGTGTCGCCTGAAGCATCGCCCGGGGCTGTGAGCTGGGCATAAGCCTTCAACACGGTAGCTCGTTTACGTGTCACTGGCTATTGGTTGTGTAAAGACCCTTTTTGGGTATGATTTTGTTACGTGAAGTGGGAATATGGAGGTTGATAAGATGCCATTAAGATAAAAGTTAAAGAAGTATGTTTAGTATCTGAAGTTTGTCCGGCGTTTCACTTGTTTTGTTTCTGTTGAGAAATCCTTATGGATATCATGTGCCAAACTACTAAGACGTTTTTGTAGACTGCCCTCCATTTATAATTTTCCTCAGTCGACTTAAACAACGCCAGACCGTGTGCATAGATTAATGTGTACTTCACCAACTGCGGGGCATTATATTGCAAGTACTCAGTTGTTTGTAACTGAAATGAAAGATGAGAAGAGATGGGTCCAAAAAAGTAAATAATATAAATGTTGATGGGTGGAGAGGAGCTCGTGGCTTAATAATAATAGCCGCACGGGTCGAACTTTAAGGTTAAGCCGTGCTTGCCGAGGTTGGCCCGTGGATGGGTGACCATAATTACATACCGAGATTCCTCCGTGCCTCGGAAAGCACGTTGAGCCGTTGGTCCCGGCTGTCATTTCTAGATCTTTGACAGTCGTTACGAGTCGTCAGAAGCCGAAAGTCTGACATCCAGTCTTACCAATCGTATTACCCAGTTACTGGTTTGGGGAGGTCAGATAGGCTGTCGCTTCATGTAAAATACTGGTACTCAGCTGCATCCGGTTAGACTAGAAGCCAACCCCAGATGATGACGATGGGTGGAGAGGGGATGATGACCAGAGAAAAGAATGATGGATTGTGTATGGAATTATTTACAAGAAAACGGAATGACTGTTAGTGTGACTGGTTACAAGGGATAATGGAAGAAAAAAAACCGGCCAAGTGCGAGTCGGACTCGCGCACGAAGGGTTCCGTACCATTAATTATAAAAACGAGAAAAAAAATCACTTCATTGTATGGGAGCCCCCCTTAAATATTTATTTTATTCTGTTTTTAGTATTTGTTGTTATAGCAGCAACAGTAATACATAATCTGTAGAAATTTCAACTGCCTAGCTATCACGGTTCATGAGATACAGCCTGGTGTCAGACGGACGGACGGACGGACAGCGAAGTCTCAGTAATAGGGTCCCGTTTGACCCTTTGGATACGGAACCCTAAAAAGGGGAAGGTCAACCCCAAGTAACATGAGATCGGCTCACCAAGAGGATGAGTTTGTTAAAAACTAACATTAACTATGTTTAATAACCATGATCAGACATATTGAAACTCGACTACCCGACAAAATGTTGCATTAACGAATAAACAATTTAATTTTAAACTCATCGTTTAATTTTGTTCGCCCGAGCATCGGATAATTTCAGGCGCGGTGAGCCAATAATTGCGTTGTTTTAAAGTAATAAGCGAAAAACAGGGGATGTGAGGTAAAGTAAATACCAGGTTATTTATTTAATTACTTTGTGTATACAGCGTGAAAATAACACCGACGCGAAAACGCTTACAACGTAATCAGTAGATCATTCTGCACCCATAGAAATTTTTAATCGGAAATCTTCACTAATAATAAAGCTGAAGAGATTGCTTGCGCGTTCAAGCAATCTCTTCAGCTTTATTATTAGTCTCTATTATTAGTCTCTTTATTATTAGTTCTCTCATCTCAGGAACTACTGGTCCGGTTTGAAAAATTCTTTCAGTGTTAGATAACCCATTTATTGAGAAAGGCTTTAGGTTATATATCATCACGCTACGATCAATAGGAGCGGAGCAGCAATGAAAAATATTGCGAAAACGGGGAAAATGTGAATGTGAGTTGCGCGGGTCAGCTGATTTAAAAATAAAACTGCAGCTGTTTCCTACAAAAGTGCACAGTTCCTAAACGATAAAAATTTATGGAACAGCTGTTTAAAAAAAAACCGATGGATGACGTAACTGTGTGGCCAGCTGTGGGATTTACCGTTAGGAAAAAAAGGATGGAGAGGTTAAGTTTCTATATGTTTTCGCGTCAGTGTCACTTACACCCCGTTTAACCATGTTTCCAACGTTTGAATAAATATAGACATGAGATGAATATTGAACTAAGTTTGTACCGCGTATTGCTAAGAAAATTATTATACCTACTCAGTATTTCAGTGATTATAAATATTCTTGCTAAATTACCGTTCTTACTTCCGTAATTGTTACCTCGCGTATGATAATAATTTGGATATCAAGTAAGTAATTATAAATATTCCTTCTAAATATTGATTTAGCTTCCGTAATGTTTTGTAAATAACATTTCAAGGTTTCGTTCATCATGAATATTTTTTAAACTTTTGTGGATTCTTGTATATGTTACTGGCCAAATTCGATTTCAGGCCAAACTAGTTTGTCCTAGGCCAAACTGGTTTACTGGTTTATCGTGTCAGGATATTCTAACCCAAACAAAACATTTACAATGCGCTCAACTTGGATGTGACATCGCTCGCTACGCTCGCTCAGCTCGCGCGTTTAAATGGTCACAGTTCTAACCTAACCTAACCCATTTAGATGGGGTGCAGAGTCCTTTTGATTGAGTTTGGCCTAGGACAAACTAGTTTAGCTAGCCGGAAGTCGGGTTTGGCCGGTAACATATACAAGGTGCAAAGGACGCTAAAACGTTTTTTTTTTAATCATCTTTTCTTTGCATTTGACCGTGTAAGTTTTGCAGTTTTGTTGGAAACAGTTGTTTTGTTGTTAAATAATTGACTAAAATTGTCCCTGTGTTCAGATGGAAGTACTAAATACGTGGTAACCAATTTAGCGTCAGTGTCCGTTCCACCTTATATTTTAAGGCCTTATAATAATAATTTATTTTCAATCTTCGGATAATAGAAATCCATAGTGTTACTAACATACCTTATACCTAGTGTTAGTACACAATAACAATGAGTTTGCGAAGCATTTTGCACAGAAGATGAACAAGTTTTTACTCGGTCATCTTCTCCACAAAATGCCTCAAAAAAGGGAAAACACACTCTCGGTCACTGTTTTTAGGATGCTGTTGTCACTCGCCCGAGTTGTAGCTACCAGCGACGCTATTTTCGTCCACACGATTTCTTATAATGACAATAATAACAGCTATGAGAACTTCGAAAACAAATTATTTTGACGACATTAAAAGCAAATTAAAAAGAAACTGAAAAGTGGAACTACACTAACTAACTTAACCAAAATTCCTCACTCAAACAATCCGATTAAAATAAAACAAACCACTATTACTAAAAAAATATCTACCCTCTCGAATTTAAGATAAAACATAATAAAACTCAGTACAAAAACAGAGTGAGTAAAAATAAAACTTTTAATCCATTTTGCGAGTTTGTCAACAACGGGTATCGAGCAAAAACTCGAAATTTTTGGACCTGGACATGTGGCATATATTTGGGTAGACCATCCATCATATTGAAGACTAGTGGGTAGGTAGGTATTCTGCCCCGGAGCGGCAAAAAAGCGGAAACTAAAAAAGAAAAAGTTTTGTGAGACAAGAAAAAAAATCATATTAGGTAGGTAGTAGGTATTCATGCTAGTTTTTTTTTTTTACATTTTCAATAAAGAGTATTTTGATAAGGCTATCTGATGTGAAATATTTCAAGCTGCCAGATGAAGAAAAGCAGAATTTTAGATTTTTTGAAATATTCACATCCTTTTGGTTAAGGTGTGAGGGCAGTATTGACCGACAGAAACCAATCAGTGGCGGACCTATCATACAAGCTGAAAAGCCCGGCTTGCCTAAGAATCAAACTCAAGAAATAAGAAAAAAAAAACATTCCATACAAAAACAAAAATGTCAAAATAATAATAACATCAAATTTCGCGCGCATTTATCGCGCAAGATGCGCGACGTTGCCAAAAAAAATCTGATAGATCCTATACCTACAGGCCGCGCGAGACTCTTGCTCGCTCTAACACTAAATAAAAGAAGAGTTAAAGCTTAGTTCGCTATGGTATCTACGGACCCTACGGTCAATGACTCCGTTCGGATGCTCTGTTCGGATGCTCCCACTCGCACTCACTGGCTTCTGCATTTGGCTTCTCGGACCTTTAAGTTTTTCCTAGTAAAATGTCTCTGTTTTGATAAAATTGATAGGTACTTACTTTGGAATTTGTATGAAGTTAAAAGCTGGGCTTTTCTTTGAATGTGTGCGTGAATGTCGGTGTAAGGTTGACAGAGAATGTGTGTTCGATTTCGAATTCATTTCAAATTAGTTCATATTTGTTTTGAGCGACAACTGGTTTTTTTTGGGATATTTTTTGTGTTTGTTTGTTGTTCAATTTCTTGTTTTGCGATTCGATTTTGCTGTAATTAATTACAGCAAAAACGAATCGCAAAACAATAACGTTTGTTTTGAAGTGATTCATTCGTTTTAACACTAAAGCGAATTTGAAAACGCATTCAAATTGTTCCTTGTGAAGGATTTTTCTGTGTGAAATCGTAACTGTGCAAGATAAATTTGTGGGAGTGTCTGTGAGCTTTGTTGTTTGTCATCTGTTCGTGGTAAAGAAGCGAAGAAATAAGGCTGTTTATATTGTGAGTAATCTTTACACAGTTAATAACAAAGTCGCTTCCCGCCGTCTTCTTTTTTTTTATGAATGGCATCTCGCAGTTCAACCTAGGAGGTTGTCGTCTGCTTAACCGGACTATCCTGTGGGTGCCTTAAGAGTAAGGCCTCCAGCCAGGGCATAAAAACTTACAAACTAAGCGACTATACGCCAAGGGCACTCCCTGTGGGGTACGAGCCTCGACGTATGGCGTCGCTGGGGGAGGACTGCATGGGGACAGGCTGGATCTGAATGATGTCATTATTTAGGAGCTGATTTAAAACTACTGGCAGCATCGCGGGCTGGCTCGAGCGAGGGTCGGGGAGGGCATGGACCGGGACGTCGCGACGGACCTCGACGGCGAGGTCGGAAAGACGGCGGTTTGTGTCTGAACTTTTTAAGAGTGCTAGTCTCTTTGCTACTCTCCTGGAGGAGGGTGATAGCATCATCGGGAGTGACGAGGGTATGCCGAGGACGGCGTACTGTACTAATGCGCGAGGGTTCGTAACGGGCGGCCGCTGCGATCAGGGGATTACGGTGTTTACTGGCGTTATCGAAGAAACGCTTCGAAAGACGTTTCATAAACTGAAGGACGGTGGGCATTCTAAGGTCTACGTGTAGACGGTCGTTACGGACATAAAAAGGGGCTCCCGTGACTCTACGTAAGAACCGGTTCTGCAAGGTTTGCATCCTATGGATGTATTTAGGCTTGGTGTGAGCGTACACGACGCAAGCGTACGTCATAATGGGGCGGATCACCGCGGTATAAAGGCGCAACTTGCACTTGAGTGACAATTTGCTTTTTGCCGAGATCATGAAATGAACCGCCGTCTTCTGTACGCTTAGATCTTTTATACTGCTCAACGAATTTTGATATGGTTTTCATCAATAGACAGAATGATTCAAGAGGAAGGTTTATATGTATACTGTATGCCTGAAAAACATCAAAATTTCCACGCTAACGAAGTCGCGGGAAGTTACAAATATTTTCAACAATGTGTGTTAGAAACCAATTATTGTTTGTGCGTCATCTAGCGGTGTTTTTAAAATTTTGCCAATAGCGACTGTAGAGAGCGAGAGAAATAATTACAAATTGACACGAAGAGTTCAGTTGTTAAATTTAATTCAATAGATGGCTCTTATATAATTTACTTGATACTGACTATAAATCAAGATATTGAAATTGTTGTAATTTTGTGACGGGATAATTATAAAATACGCAGTGTTTTTTTTAACCACTGTTTGTATTTATATATTTTGGCATATTTAATAAAACGGTTTAGATAACCAATATCAGAACAGGGAGCGAAACTTTTTTTATACCCCATTATCGTCTGTGAAACCAATATCTAGGAAGAAGTAAGATTTAATAAGACCCTACCTGTTGATATATATGAATACCTGTTACAGGACTGAAGAAATAAATCAATTATTCTTAAACCAGATAAAATGTTTTGTTATTATTTTTTTGCAGAGCTAAAATGACTAAACTATATTGAGTTTAAGAAAACAAAGTGGTTTTAAGATTTCTGAATCTCAGTACTTTTATGGAATACCTTTTTTGTTGTAAAAATTTCAGTTCCTCTTTAAACTCACTTCAACTATTAAAACAAAAAATATATATTATCACTAACCGATTCCAAACATCTACAAACGACCTCCACACGGGCGAAGCCGCGGGCTTTTGCCTAGTTTCAGTATAAATTAATCTCAACATTAGTTTATGCCGTAAAGTGGAAACCCAAAACTTACAAACACCACCCACTTACCCGGTCTCGGGCATCCTCAGACTCTGTAAGGACTCACGTGTCGGCTTACACAATATACTATCGAACAGTTCATATATTAAAAGTAGTAGTAAATCTTTTTCCTAAAACCTTACGAGAGTGAAATTTTTCCTTGTCCATGATTTAAAAGATACGTAGTGAGCTTACTCATGTAGGATATTTTTATATTAAGAGAAGGATCTAAGTAGCGAAGTGAAATAAAATGTCTAGAGAACTCCGTAGCTAGTTGCGTAGCAATTAGCGTAGCAATAACAACTCGACGTCCGCTACGCCGTAGCTAAAAACTATCTGTCGTAGCACGACTAGTAATCATATTTTTTAAGAACAATTTGCAACAACCAATGGACGTCAACCAATAGCACCAAAAATAACACGGCAACCAATGTACAGGATTTTATCTCACTCTCTACAGTTTTACAGAGACTCAAGATCAACTTTCTACAGGTAATTAATTGCCCCAGCGACAATCGCCGAACAGGGAGAAGCAATTAGCTGAGCAATCTAGAGCAATATCTGTCAGTATCAGATACTGGGACGGCACAATCGCCTTTTGATCCCACGGTCCATCAATTCTAATCGCTCGTGTTACGGTTTCGTAGATCAATTTATTTGGTACAACAGCAGTTTAAGTACCAATCCAGTTTTCTTCTAAGTAACATTAAATCACGCCTGTATTCTTTGATGAGGTAGGCAGAGGCAGAACTACTATTTCCCGATCGATTTAATTAAGTACATTCATTTAAATTCGCCGCCTGTCTATGTGCCGAAACATGGTTGACCCAAACATGTCTGTATATAGCATTTTTGTTGTCTATACCTCATACAAAATGAGGAGCTCGTGGCTAAATAAAAACAGCCACACGGGTCGATCTTCAAAGGTTAAGCCGTGCTTGCCAAGGTCGGTCTGTGGGTGGGTATCCATCATTCATACCGAGTTTCCTCTATGGCTCGGAAAGCACTTATTACCCAGTAGTAGCTGGGTTGACGAGCGCGCGTTGTAATCGTTACGTAGATACGTCGATTTTTGAATCGAAAATACAATTATCATGTAACATTTTAGTTACTTACATTGTTTGCAAAAAGCGCAACCACTATCACCCCTAAATACGATGAAATTATGAAAATATTATATGCGAAACGGGTATTTTTTATTTTAAAATAATAATTTTCTTAATTAATTAATTCTTTTAGGCAAGCGTGCTTCACCGTCGACCACATCATCGCTTACCATCAGGTGAGATAGTGGTTAAGGGCGAGCCTATAGATAATAAAAAAAATAATAATAATAATAGACGTATTCGACTCAGTGTGTATTTTTGACTGATTTAGTGTACAAAACGAGTCAGAAATAGACAATCGACAGACCACTGAACCGTTTCTAATTAGCGGAATTAGGGAACTTGAAATTGAACTTAGGAACCACAGTTTTACTTCACATTTCTAAAAATAAATTGAAGTACCACAGTAAATAATAAAGTTATTTAATAAACATGTTTTAACATTAAAGAAATTGTATGGAGTCCTCCATAACGGTTCGCCTCAGGCTCATAAGCACCACGGCTCACACTCTGAATTATTAAATATTTAATTACACCTGGAATAATAATTAAAAGTTGACTCTTTGTAATGAGTCACGTACATGTTTTCTATAGCTTTTCAATGAATATTTGCGATACAGTACCTTTGTTTTGGTACAATTAACAAAAAGTACATAAAATGAAAAGTTTACACAATTCGATTTCTTTATTCTTATTCTTTACATACCATTAAACCACGCCTGTAGTCCCCAAAGGGTTATAGGCAGAGGTATACCTAATAGTACACCCAAAATTGCCAGTTCCGTTAAGTCCCATGTAAAAATGGGCGAGCCTATTGCCATCAACCGGGCACAGATCCGTGGCTGCTACTGAGAAATTCCTGATGAAAAAACCCAATTACACTTTGCCCGACCTGGGTTTCAAACCCGCTCAGCAGTCGCGCTTGCTACCACTAGACCAATTAGGCAGTCATTCTAAGTCATCATTCATCATCATCATTTTAGCCGAAAGACCTCCACTGCTGGGCATAGGCCTCCCCCAACGCCACATTGACATAAGGGGGGTTTTGCCATAATCGCCACGCTTGACAGGCGAGGTGGCGATCGCAGTAGGGCTGTTGCAAAAGCACAGAGAACGCTGCTGCCCATTCTCTGGCATTTCCCTTAGTTGCCTCTTACGACACCCACTCGAAAATATGGGATGGTGCTATTCCTTACGTCCGACACCATACAGAACATTATAAATCAGTCAGTCAGTAATTTTTATCAGTCAAAAATGCTTTATTGGTCTGATTAAAATGAGCCGTTTGATTTTACTAATAAATACTCAAGGATATATATACATATCATCATCATCATCAGCCCAAAAGTCGTCCACTGCTGGACATTGGCCTCCCCAAAGTGTCACTACATTGAGATTTTGGGGGGTTTTGCCATAATCGCCACGCTTGGCAGGCGGGTTGGCGATCGCAGTACGGTTGTTACAAAGGCACAGAGAACGCTGCTGCCCATTCCCTGACAAGTCCCTTAGTCGCCTCTTACGACACCCACGGGAAGATACGGGATGGTGCTATTCTTTACGTCCGACACCGTACAGAACATATACATAGGTCTTGCTCAATTTGCTTTGTTAGCTGCCTTTTAAAATAAAAACCTTACAGACTTTCAATAAACAAGTGCTAATGTTTTAAACAGAATAAAACAATCAAAGCTAGCTCCCCGAGTGTTCATTTTTTAGTTGAAAGTACTTAATAAAACATGTAAACGAAAATGTTATAACATTGTTTCTCTGAATGTTTTTTTGTTTGTGTTACAATTTCGTTACCTCGCCACTGGTAGTGAAATTTTATGTTAAAAGCTTTTGCTTTCCATGAATGTAAATCGGACATCGATGTTACATGGCAGAGTTTCATAGCTTGGATTGGTTTTTAATATTCTTGGGGGAGGCCTATGTCCAGCAGTGGACGTCTTTCGCCTGAAATGATGATGATCAATGATGATTCTATTCTATCTCTGTAGCTAGAATGTTGCAGCAACCAATTAGCGATGACAATGTTAAACTACAAATATCTAAACACCACAGATTAATTTAGAAATATCTTTCTCCGAATTTCAGTGTTAGGAAACATGGTTAATCCAGCTATTTTCCCTGTAGTGATTCTATTAATAGAAATGGTTGGGTTGACGTGAGTTACGCGTGGTTTTAGACAAATATAAGGCTGCGTGCGGGCTATTTCCCACATTTGGGCAAATATCCAGTATCCACATAACATAGTTATCACATCATCCTCTATTCCCCGAAGGGTTAGACACAGGTGTACAGAATGCGTCAGTATGTGCTAACCCCTCTACAATCCGGCCGAGTACGCCAGGGGGGCCAACTACTTAATGACGCTATCTGTTCCTAATAGATAGACACCCACATTTCGCCAGTTATGTTTAAGTCCCATGTAATAGGGGGCGAGCGCATTTCCATCAACTGAGCACAAATCTAGACCCCGTTGCTGTACTGAGATATTCCTTATGGAGAACCCCCAAAATCACTTTGCCCGACCCGTTAGTCGAACCCAGGACCTCATGCTCATGCTCAGCAGTCACGGTTGTGACCACTACACCAACGAGACAATCACATCCATCTACAATTTATATTTGTTTACCATTCTGGAATTTCTTCATGACCAAGCAACAATAAGACTTGAATTATAAACAAAACCGATAGCAGCAGCAAGTAAACAGATGTTTAAATTCAAAATCTAAAGAAAAATAAAGCTTCGAAATAACATCGCGTAGCAAAAGATTTAAATCGTTAGAAGAGTCCTCATCGTACATACGGCGACAGATCAAGCTATGCAATTCTAGTACAACATTTGTATAGCTTGATTGTTCGCGGTGCGAACTTAGGTCGCTCGGAAATGTAGGTACCATATGGAACTATGTTTACGTTTTTCAGCTACATATCATCATAACATCACGCCTGTAATCCACGGGTTAGGCAGAGGTATAAGTACACTCACATTTCACCAGTTATGTTTAAGTCCAATGACATTGTATGTTGATGAACACTCCTTCCCAACTGGCACCAATTTGGGCCTGTGGACGGTGAGTAATGGGCTTGCTCACCGTCCGTCCGTCTTATGACGACAGGCCGTGTCGACGGCGAGTTGGTGTTCCACGCGCGCCTCAAGGAGATGCCAGCAAATCGGAAGGGGACCAACAGAGCCGATGCCTACCAGGGCTGCGGGACTGTTCGAAAGAGATACCGTGGCCCTGGAACACAAAGGGTTAAGAAGGAACATGAATGGGTTTTAGTCAGTACAAGTATGACACTCCCTTCCGCTCCGCCTAAAGCAGGAGGAGTGATTTGAAGATTTAACATAGTAAAAAAAAAGAAATTGCACCAATTTGTGGCGAGCCTGTTGGCTTGACCATAGATTTTCTTAATGAAAATAAAACCGTCTACTCTTGTGGGCGACACAATACGAAGCTACCTTCTCTGAGGAAAACCTAAAGTCATATAAATACTTAATTACATACTTTGTTACAGTCTCAGCTTTGAAAATTTTCGCCGGTTATGGTTTTCTATTTTACTTCCAAAGTAACTGTCTGTTACCTTTTTACACGACTACGGCTGAACGGATTTGGATGAAGTTGTTCTAACGTAGGTCATAAAATACATGAAGACTATGACCTACATTGAATGTTCAATGCGATAGAAACGTAATAATTTTTTAATGTGTTGGGTGAATCTACCGATTTAAATCTTCGATTTAAGTATTGTGAACGGTACAATAGATTGTGAAAGTTAGTCTCATTTCATTCCAAAATATTAAAGTTCTGTCTAGTTCGAGTAACTAATAAGTTTGTTTTTGTTGTTAGCCTTTACAGTAAATAATTTTAAAAAGGAGGTATTAAAACTCAGCCAGTTGTTTTATAAATCGATAGTTTGTTCTCGTGTGCGTTTGTCGCTATTCTATTCTATTCTATTTTTAACTATGGCAAGCAGAGCCGATGTCGACTATTCTGCCAATGTCGAAAGTGGCTTGGAAAAGCAAGTGTGTGTATATAGAAAGTGTTACGAGAGAAGAATTTAGAAAATAAAAAAAATAAAACTTTGACGATACATTGTAGATCTTGAGGGGTTAGTACTGGACTGAAACAAACAAAAAGTATATAATTAAATAAATAATATAGGTGTTAAAACATTAAAATATACGTAGGCCATATCCACACACAGAATAGGGGAATACAAATATTATAATTTTATATTATTGTGACGGATGAAAATCATCAACGCCACAAGCAGTTCAGGAGTGGAATATGTTAAAAGAGAGGGGAAATTAATGGGAAGAGGGATTTTAAATCTAGGGAGACGGCTATACAAGTCTAGAGGTGGTATGTTGTACGAGCATTCAAAAAATATGTGGTCCAGGGTGCCCTCCTCCAACCCGCACTCGCAGAGAGAGGAGTCACGGATATGAATTTTGTGTAAAAAAACGGGAGTGCAACAAAAACCTAAGCGGATTCTACATAGGACAGAAACAACAGCTTTCGATACTTTTTTGTGACGAAAAAACCACGGTTTTGGTTTTATGGTCGGTTGTACTGCGTAAAAAAAACTACCTTTCTTTTTGCTGGACATATTCCACTGCTCCTGCCAGGAACACTGTAAATTCAGTTTTGGAAGGGACAATAGGTCGTAACCCTGATGGGTGTTGTGCGAGAGATCTGACGATGAAGATGAACAAGCATCTTTAGCCATGGCATCAACACATTCGTTACCCGTTATGCCACAATGGCTAGGTATCCAAACTAACTGAACATCCTTTTGACTACTAGCGCAGGACAATAAAGAGCTTTTAATTTTTAAAATAAGGGAACTGTGCAATTTACTTTTAAAGGGATTTTGAACTAAGGCTTGCAAACAACTAAGGGAATCTGTAAAAATGACAGCTTTCTGAATATTGTGGTGTGACTCTATGAAAAGACAAGCTTCCAATATAGCCACACATTCGCCAGTAAATACGGAAGACTCCTTAGGGCATTTAAACTGTAGGATAATTTTGGAGCTTTGGTAGTAGACCGCAGCGCCAGTATGACTAAGTTCGGTTAGTTTCGAAGCATCCGTAAAAAATAATTGAAAACCGTTCCATCTCTCGTCCACCACCGCATTGAAAGCCAAATTCGCTGTCGGAGATTTTTTGAATATACCAATATCAAAGAAAATTTTTGGGTTATAACTTAGAACTTCATAAGGAAAATTAAAAAGGGGTAATCTAGGATACTGGACGATCGGGTTTACTAAATTTAGAATTAGTCGAAAGGATTTTAGGATTAAAGGAGATTCTTTATTTTTCCAGTAATTTGAGCTTCTGCATAAGGTATTCAGCTCGTTCAGTTTGCCTATAAGAGGATGGGAGGATTTACATATTAGTCTAGACACAAAACGGGAGGCCAGGTATTGCCGTCTAAGGGTCAGCGGGGGATCAGCACATTCGACTTGCAATGCGTTGATGGGCGAGGATTTCATACAACCAGAGATGATCCGAAGGCACTTGGACTGAACTCCATCCAGCCCAGCCAAAGCACCTTTGTTGCAAGGAATCAGAAGATATGTTCCATAGTCTAAAACACTACGAACCAGGGCATTATAAACTAATTTCATAGTGTAGGGGTGAGCACCCCACCAAACACCCGCAAGAACTCTTAGAATTGAAATAATTCTTTCACACTTTTGTATAAGAAAATTTATGTGATGTTTGCCAGTTAATTTTGAATCTAAAGTAACGCCTAAAAATTTTGCTTTACCAGCTATAGGAATATTTTGGCCTAAAATGTTTACTGAAATATGAGGAATGAGTCTTTTACGAGAGAAAATAACTGCCGAACTTTTTGGTGCAGATAATGACAGTCCATGGTTTAAAAGCCAGTGGTTCAAAGAGTCCAGAGAGAGGCATAAAGATGACGCCGCGTCAACTATGGAGGGATCTGTCACATATAAAACAATATCATCGGCATATTGCAACAACTGACAATTATTATTTAAGCAGGACCCAATATCAGCCGTGTATAAATTGTAGAGTATGGGACTGAGGACATAGCCTTGTGGGAGTCCTTTCCATGTCTGCCTTTCATCGAACTCCTCACCCTGGACTCTCAGAACCAATGAGCGGGACATCAGTAGTTCGCATATGCATTGTATCATCTTAGCCGGAAGACTCAGCTGTTGCAGTTTTTGCCTGAGTACAGGAAGAAGTACATTGTCATACGCAGAGGAGATATCAAGGAAGGTAGCAACAACAGATTCATTTCTAGAAAAAGCTATGTGTATATCCGTAACTAAAATACCAACACTGTCCATTGTACTAAGCCCTTTCCTAAAACCAAATTGGTGGTTCGGCAGTAAGTCCCTCGATTCGACTATCCACTCGAGACGGTTTTTAATAAGGTGCTCCAGTAGTTTGGCTAGGACTGAAGATAAAGCAATTGGTCTAAGGCCATTCGGATCATCTGCATGTTTGCCTGGTTTCAATAGAGGAATAATAACCTGTAATTTCCATTGATCTGGGACCCAACCATTACTGTAACAGAAGTTTAAGATGTTTAAAAAGTAGATTTTAGCCTTTTCGCCAGAATGGGTTATAAAGGAATATGGCACACCATCAGTACCAGGAGCTGAGTCCCGTACATGTTTGAGTACCACATTCAATTCCTCCAAAGTAAATGGCGCATCTAAAGGATCCTCTGTAACATTAAGAAGGGGCGTGTTTTGACATTCTGTTGAGAGTGGAACATAAGATGGTGCTATTTTGTCAAAAAAATGTTCAGCTGTTTCTCTAGTGATTGGTGAAGAGATTGATGGGGAGCATCCATGTCTGAACCTATTTATATTTTTCCAGACAACTGAAACTGGAGTGGAGGGAGATAATGAAGAGCAAAATTTTACCCAACCTGAACGTTTCTTTTTACGGAGGAAGCGTTTGGTTCTGGCATTAAGGTGGCAGTATGTTATCAGATTTTGTGTGCTCATATTTGAATTGTAACACACCTCGGCCTCATTCCTATCCCTGACTGCTGCAGTACATTCGGGATCCCACCAAGGGGGTGAAGGTATTTTATTCTGGGCACTGTTCTTCAATGGAAAGCAGGAATCTGCACTGGAGGTAATAGCTGTTACAAAACCTTCATAACAGCTCTTGGCATGGCAGTGAACAGAAGGATCCGATAAATTTGAATTTAAATTTGGAAGAACATCAATTTTATCCTCCAGTAATGACACAAATTTTGTCCAATCTGGTTTGGACAAGTTATACTTCAAAAGTGGAGGGGAGGTTTTCTCGAAATAAAATTTGTTATACAAAGAAATGACTATAGGGTAGTGATCACTACCATGCGACAAGGTTGTACATTCCCAGTGAGTTGATGCTGCTAATTCGACCGAACAAAATGTAAGGTCTACGCAACTCTTTTGCTGCCCTGGAAGAGAACGTCGTGTCGAGCAACCATCGTTTAACACGCAGAGATCCAAGTCATCCAAAATATCGACTAGAGCTACACCAAAGGCATCACAGCGTTCAGACCCCCATCTATAATGATGGCAGTTAAAGTCGCCCATGACCAGTATCGGACCTTGAACATTAGCAAAAATTTCCTTAAGAATTATTAAAAAATCTGGACGAGGATGTGCAATATAAATGGAAAACACTGTGATGCCCTCTACCCTTCCTGCGGCAATGCTCATATCACCCGTAAGTGGAGGTAAAGTAAAGGGTAAAAGTGGGACCCGGTTGTTGACTAAGAGGGCCGACCCTCCATAGCCATCTGATCTGTCACATCTGACAGTATTAAAGTGTGGCATACGGAAGCTAAGACTTGGAGTAAGCCAGGTCTCAGCTATGGAACAAGCTAAAGGCTTGTACTTGTTTAAAAGGAATATGAGGTCGTGCTTTTTATGCCACACGCTCCTCACGTTCCACTGAAGGAATACTTGGCGAGACGCCATTTCTGATGTCTAAAAGAAGAGTTATAAGGTGGTCGGCAACGTTGGACGGTGATTGAGTATTAACAGTAGAAGAAGAAGTAATGATAGGTATGAGTTTTATAAGTAGATCAATAATAGCAGAAGTACTATTATTGGAAGGGATATTGTTAGAGTTAAGAGCGCAGCCATTAGGCTGTGAGGTTTGAGGGGAGTTAATAATCCGTTGATGAGCAGTTTTGTCATAAGACTGGGAAAGAGGGGCATGGGATTTAGGCTTTAGGGTTACTGTCTTGCGATAAGACTGAGAAATCGGAGTTTTAGTGATGTTGGCGTAGTTGCAGGAAACTGTTGGAATAGATTTACTAGCCTCAGCATAAGAAATGGATTTCTCAGCCATAACGGTCTTAATGGCTTTCTGTCTACCATGCTCGGGGCATGACCTGCTATTCGCGAAGTGACTCCCCGAACACAGAATACAGAAGGCCTCGCTCTCAGAGATATTGCAGCCATCACCTGGGTGATCATGACCACATCTGTTGCAGCGGGGTTTTGACCTACATGCATTAGCCACATGTCCAAATCTACAACATTTGCGACATTGAATAGTGGGAAATATGTACTGTTCTACAGGAAGAGATGTGTAGCAGCAGAAGATTCTTTTGGGTAAGACTTGTCCATCAAACGTGATCACACAAGTTTCAGTGGGTTTCCACTCGCTATCCCCATCTCTCTGAACTTTCCTATTAATTCGACGAACTTTAAGAATATGCCCACATCCTGCAGGCACAGACAAATATGTGAGTGCTTCATCTTCTGATATATCAGAGGGTATACCTGTAACTACCCCCATCCTAGTGATGTTGAATGTAGGGATAGAGGCAGTATAACTGTACTTGGCTAACAGGCTATTGGTCAAGAATGAGTTGGCATCCTGAGGGGAAACAAACTCTACAGATACGCGATTTCTACCAATCCTATTAACCCCACCACGAGCTATGTTCGCGATGTTGTTACTCATTAAAAACTTTCCAAAATTAACCGGGTGTAAGGTAGTGCCTGAGTTGGGTTGGGTTTCTACACGTGAGACGTGGACGATAAAGGGAGCCTTATCTATTGCCGAGTATTTGGCACGTCCAATTTGGCTTTTCTGTTGTTTGTTTGGGGGGGTAGATGTTAGTAATGTGTCTTCATTGTTAACGGGGCGTTTACGGGAAGATTGGACTTGGGATTGGGATACATCCATCTCTGTAATGCTACAGACAACATCCGCGAATTGTGCTAAAGGATTTGGGATTACAGGAGGTGGATGAACTGGAATATCAGGGGGATCAGGGTCGGGTGGATTATTTGGATCCATCTTTAATGAGAGAGATTAGATAAAATAATAACAAACCTGTTTACGAACACAAGGACAAAACACTTATATACTAACAAGTCACAAAAATATCAACAAAAAATAAAAACACTCTAGAACTCTAAAACACACGTGCTAACCAAGCGCGCTCTAGCAGAATCTCCGTTTGTCGCTATTATAATATTTTTGTTTTTAAGGGTTTGTATAATTTTATGATTGGAAAATAAACAATGAAACGGGAAATTCGGTTTTCAACATACGTTCGCTTTTACAATATTTGCGTATTATGTAAAACGCAAAAAATAAAGTTTCAAATCAAAGTACACAAAAAAACGAAACACCTATTTTATTAAAGACTTCGTTTTATTTGACAAAAGAACTGCAATTATGATAATTTATTTAGGAAAACGCTTGACTGCTCAATATGTTTGTGTTATTTCATTTTATTTATTCAGATCACCAAGATCCACTGTGTTAGTAACAATATTCTTAACCTATGTTAGTACTGAACTAAAAACACAGACAGTGTACAGGTGACTAGTGACCTCACCAACGGGCTTTCATGCCTCCCGCCCGACTATGGTGCTCAGAATGCAGTTGGGGCTGCCACGTTACGTAAAAGCACAATAAAAATAGCCACTTCACTGGAAATCCGTCGTAACATTAAAACAATAACTTGTTCAAGTAAAAACGAAAACACAATTTTTAAATCGAACTTCTACAGAAAAATTAAAACGTTATTTTGTGGTACAAAATAACGTTTGCAACGTTTGTTGTGCAGCAATCAATGCACAAGCTTTTTAAACTGTTACGTAACTAATTGGAAAGTCTAAAGTTGGCTTGCATTGTATAGTTAAGGCTTACGGCAACGTTCGTTGTGATCGAAAATTTTTTTGCATCGTTTTCCTTCGCGTTCCAGTTCTTTTATAAATAAAAGAACAAAATCAAAAAATAAAAAAAACAAAAAAAAACTAAAAAAAAAAAACTTTTGATTATCATCATCTGCCTAGCCATTTCCCAACTATGTTAGGGTCGGCTTCTAGTCTAACCGGATACAGCTTAATACCAGTATTTTACATGGAATTACTGCCTAATCTGACCTCTACAAGCCAGTTAGTACTGGGTAATACGATATCCCTAGATAAGACTGGTTGTCAGAATTTCTGGCCTCTGACTACTTGTAACGACTGTCAAAGATCTACGAATGACAGTTGGGACCAACGGCTTAGCGTGCTTTCCAAGGCCCGGAGTGAACTCGGTATATAATGGGTGGTCACCGATCCACGGACCAACCAAGGCTAGAGCGGCTTAACCTAAAGATTGACTCGAGTGGCTGTTATTTTTAAGTCACGAGCACAAGATTTATTTAACTTTTGATTATGTGCAAATAACTAAGCAACTTATTATATCTCTTTTTCAAACCTCAAAACACAACAAGAACATTTAATATCAGCAAATCGCACACTCGGTATATCGGTTTCCCAGCCAACAAAGTGTGTTGCAATATCCACATGGTCGCATCACAACTGGCGCGTCACATCCGCTGAAAGACAACATGGCCGCTATCTGGCTTCCGGTTGCGCTTTAACGCTACTCTTTGACGGATTTCTACGACTGATCGACGGCGACGTGTGAAATTGTTTTTTTAATCTGTTACTGGCTGGTTGTATTGGTAAACGGGACTAAAAGATTTGTGTAGGTTAAAATATTTTAGGTGAGAAACTGCATTTTGATACAAGTGGGGAAATTTTGTTATTCTTGCCGTGGTATGGAGCCGAGAACTGTAGTGACAAATGCCCCACGTGTATCGAACAACGTTTTTCATTACACTTTCGAAGATATAAAATAATACCTAGTACGAAGACTATTTTTGTCATTAATTATTAGGAAATTACAATACTATGATTTGAGTTCCTTTTTTCCGCGCTTTCCGTTCGCAGGTTGAAGGCGAAGCAAAGGTATGAAACCACAAAACAGCCTTTTAAGTAAAATAGCCAATTCGCAAAGGGCGTAAAGGCGGTTGCACCTCTTTGCTGAGATTCAAAAACGTTAGACCTAGTTTCTATGGAAACAAAACGCTTGCAGTGATAAATGAAAACAAGACACTGCATTTTGAACCTAATAGCAGTGAGATAAGAGCCAGTTTTCGAGGAAATATATTGTTAAATATAAAAATGTGTGAAAAAAAAGAAGGTAAGAAAATAAATTAACCTAATCTGTAAATCTTCTGTATGGTGTCGGACGTAAAGAATAGCACCATCCCATATCTTCCCGTGGGTGTCGTAAGAGGCGACTAAGGGACTTGCCAGAGAATGGGCAGCAGCGTTCTCTGTGCTTTTTTTTTTTTTTTTTTGTAAGAACCGTACTGCGATCGCCAACCCGCCTGCCAAGCGTGGCGATTATGGCAAAACCCCCCATATTATATCAATGTGGCGACACTTGGGGGAGGCCTATGCCCAGCAGTGGACGTTAAAAGGGCTGAAATGATGATGATGATGATGAATCTGTAAATGTTTGGAGTATTTGAAACAATGACGAAAATAAACCCGAGCTCAAAACATTTATTGCAACTTAACCAATATCAGGCATATTCAAATTGACTGCTCCCACAACATTTTATTTTATTTTATACTTTGTTTTAATGAACTGTTCACGTGGCCAGCCACAAAAACGGAGTGGGGCTATAAAGTTTCGATGATGATCGTCGACCAACCGAGAGTGTTGTGGTCACGTCCGGATTTTATTTATTTATATAAACTTCATGTAGGTACAATAATTGTACAAAAGCAGACTTAATGCCACAAGGCATTCTCTACCAGTCAACCATTGGGTTAAAAAGGACAACATTGTGATAGGGTACAAAAACAATACCTAAAAATATGTAATTAATTTCGAAACTGTCTATAAATTACATAGATACTAACACACAAATACACATAAAATAGACTAAAAAATATTTTAACAAATACCAAAATAAAACGATAAACCTAATAATAATTACTGGGACTAGACTTCTCACTGCGAGCTACTTCGTCTGATTTAAATAGTGGTTACGAACTTTTCTTTTAAAAATGAATTTGCTTTCAGCTTTTTTAATACAGTGGGGTAGCGCGTTTCACTGCTTTATTGATGAGACAGCATATGAATTTGACATTAAACCAGTATGGTGTGCAGGAATTTGGAGGACTAGATTTTACCATTCAAATCGAAAATATCTTACTTATGTACGTTACTCTCATTCAACGTCCACTCACCGACCTTATTCAACGACCATTTTCAGTTATGGTAGTCAGTGAAGACTTGCCGCCGTCACAGAAAAGTTTATATGTACGCAAAATACGCGCTTTAGACGTGGAGTTGCGGAAACCAGCCCGCTATACAATACAATATGTACAAGGGTGAGTTCAGACAAAGGAGCACCCTCTCTTCATTCACTCTCATAGTTTGGAATATGGCAATGATCTACATTATCCGGTCGTGTCGAACTGGATGGAGAACAGTTACAAAACTAACGACTTAAGAGGGCCTTTCATAATACAAACGTATTCCACTGTTTTCTTCGAAGGTAATGCGTCTAGAGAAATGATTTCTTTCCAAAAAATCTAGGTCTTATTAATACGTGTCTTATTAATACATATCATTTCCTTTTTTTCAAAACATAATCACTAAAAGAATTATGACAATCCAAAAACCCGAAAAAAAGCCCTTTTTTATCCCTATGTTCTGACGACTGTCAGACAAATTAGATAATATAAAAAAATAGCAAAATAGATAGTTTTTTAACAAAAAAGAAAATAATAGAAGTATAGATATACTTATCCTCTAAATTTTGATATAAGAAATATTTAGATCAGTTTAGTTTTGAAGGAGAAAACAGCGGAATACAAAACATCTTTTGGTCAAGATTTTTGTAGGTAAAATCAGCCTGAGCTGCAGTTGTCTCTTTCGCACTTTACGGGGCGCAGCGTGACGGCAATAGTTTCTTCAAATACCTATTCTTTAAATTCCTCGGGACTAGAGTCCCTTCTTAACATGCTTTCCGAGGCATAGAGATATCATACCGAAAATGTACAAACTCTGGGATAGCTACTGAAAACATCCTTCATTTCATAACTTCCTTTAATCCCCGAAGGGTTAGGCAGAGGTGTACCTCTTAGTACACCAACATTTTGCTAGTTATGTTTAACTCCCACGTAATAGGTGTGTCCCTAGTGCTAACGGGTTATTCCCTAAGTACCCCGATCCGAGAGGCACCCGTCCCGGAGAACCCAGAATTATTTTTCTTATATTTATAAACTCAATTAAAATTCAGTTTAGCTTAAAAGTCCCGTCAGTAGATGATATTTTTAATTATCAAATTAATTTGAGAACAGTGATTTGACATTATACCGATTCCGGTGAAACGTTCAAGGTCACAAAATACGCCTTATTATTTGTCCACTACGCATTTTTTTAACCCTAGAAAGATAATCTACGTCAAAATGACTCCCACGCGAACGAAATATTGCCGTATCTTTTTAACTATTGCGAATCCGGCGTCGTGTATTTCAGACATCACATTCGAGGCTGGGACCTAGCGTGTGCCATCGCTTCATTGAGGTAAGTGCCCGAAATTTTGAGATACCATAGTCACAGGAGTCAAAATTACGTATGATTATCTTTTACGTGACTTTTACGATATTTGGTGAAATTGTTATTTGCGTTGTTTATTTATTGTATTAGTTATTTTTATTTATTTTTCATATTGTTTAGTTATCCTGATATTGCTACAGCATAATGGGGATTTGAGATTTGTATGAAGACCACATCCTGATTGCTCTTTTAGAGGGTGAAGGGAGCCGCCCTGTGCTGACACCGAAAGCGAAGTTGAAGATCACGAGAGCGAGGATGACGCCCAGAGCAATGAGGAAAAAGATGTTGTGGATGAAGTGAGGGAAGGCGAGGCAGCAACTCCCTGTGAAATTGACCCCATGGAGGAAGAAAGCTCTCACACAAGGGACTCGCTCAACGGCTTCTCGTCGAATACTAGCCTTAGCTATTATGACGGATTTTTATAAAATTTTCATGTTATTGTTCAATTATAGTATTTTTACTACTTAGAATATAATATAAAAATACTAATTTATGGTATGATTATAAAAAAAAATTAGAAGAAAAAAGAAGTTCCTAAGTTTTGTTGTTTATTAAGCAGTTTGTAATTTTCTTGTTTATTATTATTAAAAGAATAAATATAATTATGTAAATGTTATTATATTTTATTGATTACAGCAGTAAAAAACTTATTTTTTTAGTTTTACTCAAATCAGTAAAAAAATCTTCATTTATCAGCCACTCAAAACTAAGGAGTCAATTTTACGTATGATTATCTTTTACGTATAACTTAATATGATTATCTTTCTAGGGTACTCGGGAATTTTTGGCCCCGTGCCACGGCGCACTTAAAGCTTATTATCTCGTAAACTACTGCAGCTACACAAAAACAAGAAATATTTGTGTATAGCTGAAACTATACAGAATCTAATTACGTTAAAACTAATAACGACAACTAGATATAAGTATTTCGAAAAAAATGTGAACTTGAGAATATGTGTTGAATTTCAGTTCTCCAATAAGAATGTCTAGTTTTTCCAATTAGAATTGTAGTCCGTATCAATAAAACCTATTAATAATGAAACCAGACTATACAAGCTTTGATTGATACCCATATGTCCTTACTTTGGCACTTTCTTAGTAGCCAAATTAACCAAACCAGTCAACCCCTGCTCAGGGAATAACCCGTGCACGAACAGGGAACTTTATAGAAAACTAAACAGGAAGATACAAAAGGAAGCACGGGTAAACCGATATCTAAATCTAATAAACCCTCGAGGGTCGATAAACTACCAGCAAGTTTATCCTATATTTATTAATATCGAGGATATATAAAGGTTATGTAAACAAATAAAATAATTAGGGTAGCATCAAAGGACCTATTACAGATTCAGGGAAATAGTTGATCGTCTCAGTTGCAAGATTAAATTTACTAGTAGGTGGTTAAATGTCCACTCATACTATATTTGTATGAGTGGACATGCAACTGACCAAAGGGGATGCTTGAGCACGTTTATCTTGGCATGGGCCTTACTATGACCTCTTAAAACAGTCTTATTTTAACCTTACTTTGCGTTTTCGTACCATCACGTCCTTAAAACAAGCTTGTTATATTCCTGCTAGAATTAGCAATTTTGATGACGTCACCTCAAATAGTTCATTCACTACGTGCCTTTTGACAACCAGAGAGAATGCTTTTCTAGGGATGGGACTTATTTACGCAACCAGGTTTTGAAACCAGGGCTTTGCTTCCAACCAGGGCGCCCTGGTATGAGTGTGAAATACTTGCAAGTATGAAAATTTTAGCAAGGCGCGGCAGCGCGGGTCTCGCGGCGCGGGTGCGGGAGTAGGGCTCGCGGCGCGGGCGTCACAAGGCTTGCGCCGCGGGACTCAGGTCGCGGTCGGCTAGCGGCATGGGTAGCGCAGTCATTTTGTAGACTGGTTCGCGCCATTCTTCCACACTTTTATAGAAATAAGACACATAATAGCGTGAACAGTATAGTATTACTAAGTTACGTTTAAAGTCAAGTAAATATTTCTTTTCCGTTTTTTTTTTGTCAGTTGTCGTTGAACTGACCCTGACGTAATTCATTTTAAAGTTATTTCGCGAGTATATTAAACAATTAGAAAAAGTGTGTAAATAAATAAAACTGTTTTTTTTTGTGTGTTTATGAGTTAGGAATTGTAAATATTTATTTCGTGGATTTATAGAAAGACGATATTTTAATTGTAAATTGTAAATATGTAATAAATAGCGAGGAAAAACTTTGAATAATAATATAGTCGCCATTCTATAAAAATGCCTAAGCAGACAGTCTAAATATATTCTAGCACGGTAGGAACTAGATCCAGCTCTACCAAACACTTTCAAGTATTTTAAACCCTGGTTTTTTTGTACACTCGTACTTGGAAGCCCTGGTATTGAATGTGGCAAGTACATCTCATGCCTAGTTTTTACGTCAAATTGCACGAATGTTTGACAGTTTAAAATAGTTGATCCGAGACGACTTATGTATTATTGTTGTACAAATTATACTTAAAAAATGTATTGTCGTGATATATATTGCATTAAAAACGTATTTATTTACGTGTGAGGGTTGTACTACACACCTTTGCACAATCCTTCGAGTGGTACAGGCGTGATGTTATCGTGTGGTAAACTAGTCGATTGGATAGTATTTCTAGCAATATCAGTGCATCATTATCATTATGATATCAGCCAAAAACCTACTGCTGCTGGACGTGGGCATGTCCCATGCATCGCTACATCGACCGATCTTGTGAATCTCGCATTCAGGGAATTCCCGCCACGTTTGCCAGGTCGCGGTTTTCGGAAGTGAACACAGATGGCAAAGGTACGCGAAAGTCGCGTCACTTGAGGCTTGTATAATGAATGTAGTCATTTCAAATAAGACGAAATGTACCTACGCAATGGATGGATATTCAAAGTTAGAGCACAAAGCAGCTCATCAGGCAGGACTATGCCAAATTGTGTGTGATAAACTGATACCTAATAAAAGTTTGTATCTACGTCCTAAACAATGTTGTGGAAATTGTACTGTTGCTATAACTTGTATTGCTTGAGTATCAATAAACCTTTACCATTATACCTGTGTTTGTTTGCATGCTTGTACATAACGGTGCTGAGTACTATGATGATATATATGTTATGATGATAACTAATTAAACCACTAGCATCCACAAGAATAATGACGTGTGTCTGTATTACAACATAAAGAAGTCATGTGTTGTTGCTATAGATTATAACCAGTGTTACCTACTGATAATCAATATAGTTACCATTATTTACCATTTAGGGCATCCACTCCACTAAAACTCGTTTGAACATCCTCAAGTCATCTACGAACGCACAGTCATCCATTCTACTAGTCCGACAAATGCCTAGATCCAAAGATTAAATAAAACGAATAAAGCTACAATTAGTTTATAATCAGAATTCTGTATTATAAAATCACTACATATTGTAAAACAAAGTCGCTTCCCGCTGTCTGTCTTACTTAGCAAACGCTGGCTGAACACTACGAGATAGATCAAAATAATGTACTACAATATTGTTCACCTTAAAAAGGTCTACGAAAAAGGTCGCGATGGTATATGTCTTAGAGATATCCCACAATAAATATTTTTTATCGTTTAATTTTTACGAGAAATAATGGCTTAGGTATTTACGAAGCGATTTTAAGCAATACAACATTAATCCTTATCCAAGGAAGTACCTTAAATACATTGTGCATTTAATATAGATCAATATGGCCCTTTACAGCATTGCACCCGTGCGAAGCCGCGGCGGGACGCCAGTTTAAAATATAGATTAATGACTCAAAGACCAGTCCATAATCAATTTTCCTGGAATTATTTCAACAAGCTCATGCTTCCTCCATAGTGTGGTTTCTAAGACGCATCGATGCAGCTTGAATGGTTCTACATTGGCTGTTTTTTCCCTCTTAAGGGAACATAAACGTTCGTAGGTCCACGTTCACGTTAAGGATTTTATTCCATGCCAACTTCGCAAGTAAGTAAGGCTAACACCAATACGGAGTTCGACATACGATTCGGATCGCTTTTTTGTGAAAGAGACAACGCTATGCAGTTTATATTGCTAGTGTCTTCCATGGGCCAAACCATCTTTTTGCAGGAACGTTTTGTTTCAATATTACTTTCGATTCATACCATGACCTCAACAAAACAATCTTGTTTTACTCCTGCTAAAGAATGAACGATTTATAAGATTTGTCTATTCCCTGCAATGACATGGAAGAAACAACTAGCAATATAAACTGCATAGCGCTATCTCTTTCACAAATAAGCGGTCCGAATCGTATGTCGAAGTACTGAAGTCGATGGTCGTGAAGCCAAAAATAACTTTAATTAACATTAAAAATATTATTTCGCATCAATATTTTATGTTTATGATAAACATTTAATAAAAAACATAAAACCTATAAAAATCTTTGAAGATTTTTCTTTAGAAAGTACGAAAATGTTTCAAATTAAGTTGTGGCCTTAATTATAACATGAGCGGAATCGGAACAGTGATTTTAAAACTGGCTAGTATTATTATATTTTTTCTTTAAATAGTGACATCCATGTCAGTTCATTATGTCATTTATACTTGTCAGTGGGTATCAACAAAAATCTAATAAAATATCTGCTTTTAAATCTAAAATTAAATAATAGTGTTTACTTGTGTGCTGTGATTGTAAAACTAAGAACATTTTTTCGAAAATTTGATTCTGTTCTGTTATAATGTTGGACTTTAATATGCTACTACCTACCGCGCCATAAGAAGATGCGGTATTTTCCAAAATTTGTATTCGTGTTAGCCTTACTTGCTTGCTAAGTTGGCTTGGAATAAAAACCTTAACGTGAACGTGGAGACTACGAACATTGAGATTCTTCCTTTGAGAGGGAAAGACCAACCAATGTAGAATCATTGAAGCTGCATCGATGCTTCTTAGAAACCACACCATGGAGGAAGCATGAGCTCGTTGAAATAATTCCAGGAAAATCGATTGTGGACTGATCTTCGAGTCATTAATCTATATTTTAAATTGTATAATAAAGAATTCTGATTATAAAATAATTGTAGCTTTATTGGTTTTATTTAATCCTTGGATCTAGGCATTTGTCGGACTAGTAGAATGGATGACTGTGCGTAAGAGTTTGTAGATGACTTGAGAATGTTCAAACGAGTTTTAGTGGAGTGGATGCCCTAAATGGTAAAACTATATTGATTATCAGTAACACTGGTTATAATCTATATCAACAACACATGACTTCTTTATGTTGTAATACAGACACACGTCATTATTCTTGTGGATGCTAATGGTTTAATTAGTTATCATAATATATATATCATCATAGTATTCAGCACCGTTATGTAGTACAAGCATGCAAACAAACACAGGTATAATGGTAAAGGTTTATTGATTCTCCAGCAATACAAGTTATAGCAACAGTTCAATTTTTACAACATTGTTTAGGACGTAGATACAAACTATTATTAGGTATCAGTTTATCACCCACAATTTGGCATAGTCCTGCCTGATGAGCTGCTTTGTGCTCTAACTTTGAATATCCATCCATTGCGTACATTTTGTCTTATTTGAAATGACTACATTCATTATACAAGCCTCAAGTGACGCGACTTTCGCGTACCTTTGCCATCTGTGTTCACTTCCAAAAACCGTGACCTGGCAAACGTGGCGGGAATTCACTGAATGCGAGATTTACAAGATCGGTCGATGTAGCGATGCATGGGACATGCCCACGTCCAGCAGCAGTAGTTTTTTGGCTGATATCATAATGATAAAGATGCACTGATATTGCTAGAAATACTATCCAATCGACTAGTTTACCACACCATAACATCACGCCTGTACCTCTCGAAGGATTCTGCAAAGGTGTGTAGTACACCCCTCACACGTAAATAAATACGTTTTTAATGCAATATATATCACGACAATACATTTTTTAAGTATAATTTGTACAACAATAATATATAAGTCGTCTCGGAACAACTTTTTTTAACTGTCAAACATTCCTGCAATTTGACGTAAAAACATTCTTGCTGGGTGTCAAAAGACACGTCATGGTATCAATTGAATGAACTATTTGAGGTGACGTCATCAAAATTGCTAATTCTAGCAGGCCTCTGCCTCGAATCTTGCAGTCTGCGGGGCGGCGGCGACGCGGCGCGGGCGATCTCCGCTTGAGTGCACCGCTTATTGCCCGTTGCCGCGTCGCGGTTTTCAAGGCCCGCCGGCCGGTCCATTTGATTTTACGCATTAGATCCTGCCGCTCCCGCGCCGGCGCCGCTGCCGCCCGCAAGATTTGAGGCAGAGATGATTTGATTTGAGGTGATGGTGCGAAAACGCAAAGTAAGGTTAAAATAAGACTGCTCTAAGAGGTCATAGTAGAGCCCAGCAGTTTTTTTTTAAATTACCGATGAAAATTTTCTATAGGGGGGTTCTGAATGATGTACCTACCTACTGAGTACGTCGTAAGCGTTTTCGCGTCGGTGTCCCATACACCCCGTATAGTATACCGAAACGTGGTCTAGCGGTTGAGTGATCGCATTTTCAGTCATTGAAATTGAATTATTTTAAACCAGTAGAAAATCCACTTATCAATATATCACTAAAATATATCGTCTCTAAAAGGGGTGTCAAAACTACCAGTTTTAGTGGAAAATCCACTAGGTTGGCAGCACTACTTCAACCTAGCAGAGGGGTTTTAAGAAAGAGACAGCGCTATACAGTTTATATTGCTTATTGTGTCTTCCATCAACAATCTTGTTGCAGGGAAAACACAAATCTTATAAATCATTCGTTCTTTTAGCAGGAGTAAAACAAGATTGTTTTGTTGAGCTCATGGTATGAAACAAAGTAATATTAATTTAAGCTTGAAACAAAACGTTCCTGCAACAAGATTGTTTTGTTAACGGTCATGGTAGGCCTCCGAGAGCTTTTTTTTCAAACAGACTGACAAGCAAATATACGAAAAACATGTTTTTTTGTTATTAGTAGGTACCGTATAGATTCATACTCGTATGCTTTCAGTAAAAAGCTGTGATTTTGAAATTACAAACAGACACTTCGATTTTATTAATTTGCATTCATGCTCTCACGACACGGCACAACGAGTTCAAGCTGCTGCTTCGTGCACCGTATTAGTGTCAGTTGACTAGACTGTAGGCATATTGTAATGTAGTCCAAGTACTTATTCTTATTTTCTCGTTGCCCATTTAATAAGAAAGCTGTACAATTCTCCAACTGTCGCATAAAAAAGGCAACCACGATTACAAAGTATCCTTGATTTACCATCAAAAAACTGACGCCAACAGATAAGACAGAACATTGTCTATGATGCGATTTTTCCTCCGCAGTAACTCAGAAAGCCTCAAGCAACACATTTTGGCGGTTTATGTCACAAAGATGGCGTCGATGTAATGCCGTTAAATTGCGGCGTCTACAGCGGCGGAATAGCATGTTTTGTGATAATAATAATTGAACGACTTAGTTTACGATGTTTATTGCTTGGAGGAACCGCTTATGGTTGTAATTTCGGCTTCTTGAGTAGCTGATTAGCAGCTTTTACCCAACCGGCAAAGGGCCTGCTTCTCTATCTCACAGAAAAGAGGAAGTAGATTTATTTTGTATTTATCGGTTGGACGTGTTGTTGCATCACCTAAATCTGGGCAGAATCTCGGCGTTCTGGTATCATCCCTAATGCAAAAAACATTAATGCACAACAAATAAAAACCCCGTGGCCTACGATAAGTCGATGATGAAGTAAGTTGATGGCACTTGCCGTCAATTTGACGACACGGTTGGCGCAGTGGTTGAGCGATCGACTGCTGCGCTGCGTGTCGCGGGTTCGATCCCCGCACGGAGCAAATATTTGTATGGCCTACAGATAGTTGTTCCGGGTCTGGCTATTTGTGTATGTGTGATAAAATCTCCAATTATTTTGTGGAAATCTCTTACAGCTAGATATACCTACGGATATTTTTAGCGTTCGGACACGTGGATAATCAATTTTGAAGAAATACGCAACCCTTTTGAGACAAAGTTACGAATCACAATTCACACTATCACAGACTAAGTTAAAAATATCTAAAACGAAAACTTCAGCAGCCAATTATAGCTACGGAAACACTTGTTTGTGCTTTCCGCCAATAACAAACAATAGAGGACCGACTATAACGTGCGCACATACCCGCTATCTATTGCGAATCCAACTTTGTGTGGCAATTAACACCATCCTGTATTGTTTTTATCGCGGCCATTTTCTACAGAAACTTTTGTACGTACGGTACATAGGACTGTATCGAGTTTCTTGGATGAAATTGGTTATGTCAGTACCAGCGCAGTTCTTTCTTTCTTCATTGGGTGGTTAGAGCCTCTCCTGGTGTCAGAGATTTTATGCCGTCTATGGGCCACTGACTTGGCTTTACATGCCGTCGAAAATCGGTCAAGCATGCTGGTTTTCCCACGATGTTTTTTTTTTCAACGAAGGATGTGATAATTATACAATACGCACATGAATCCAAAAAATCAGAGTTGCGTTTGTCTTTGGTTCGAACTGGAGACCTTTGACTTGGCAGTCCGGTCACACCACTAAGCTATCACTGCTTGCTTCACCAGTGCAATTAAAGACACAGCACCTGGGCGACCGAGCTCTGCTCGGGTGAAGATAGAGATACCGAATTTTCCCAGAAAGGCGACCTAGCTAGATCGAGTTTTTACCCTGCTATCCCCTATATTGCAATTTTCATCGAAATTGTTAGAGCTGTTTTCGAGAACGTGATTACAAAATTGCTTATTTAATATTAACTTACCATCATCATTTCAGCCGGAAATCACCCACTGTTAGGTTATAGGCCTCCCCTCTCGTCTGTCACTCTCCTCTGTTATGTGGGTCCCTTTTCCACCCATTTCCCGCGATCTTGACGATATCGTCAACCCAGCGCGTTTTGGGATGGCTGTGATTTGACCACCATTCGCCATCAGCCATCTCCGCATCTAATCAGATGTCCTGCCCAACTCCACTATAGGTGTATCCCCAGAAGCCCATCTATCCCCGAAGTCAAAAACTTTTATACCGCGATTAAAACATCAAGATGTGTGATATTAAAAGATGATGCACTGACTCTTCCGGAATAAATATAAATTAAAGATTATAAAACCACATTTAAATCTGTTACGATCGCGGCCACAAAGACAGACATGAAAAACTATTTTAATTTAAAATCAAAGCGAAGGCGAAGAGCGGGCGTTTTGGGGGACTGTCTCTTGTAATTTTGACGTTCAAAAAGTGCTGATTATTAGCCTAATTTGAATAAATGACTTTTGATTTTGTTTTTTTTTTAATTGATATAGTTTGTTCGTAGTCAGACATAATTAGCAAATAATGTTTTCACTTCTGGGTCACAGGCCTCTAATAAGGTGACGAGTAGTGGTACACACTCCTACACCACGCGGGCACAGAGAATTTTTGGCTCTAAAACATGCCGGTTTCCTCACAAGGTTTTCCTTCATCGATTACATAATATTTTATCACAATCAATCTTTGTTCTGTCTTCTTCAAAATAAATATTTTCTTTCCGCATGAGAAAATTGAAAAGCTCCCTGTATGTGGCGTGAAATAGTAACGATTATGATAACAGCATTATGTGGTTCTCGTGTCGCATCTTAGATTATGTAGTCAGTGGTTAGCGTGGAGCAAAGCACAAGAGACAGCGATTTTCTTCATTTTGATAACTATCTTTGCACGTTACCATTGATCCTGTTTCGCTGTTTGGAAGGTAATCATGTAGTTATTGCTTATTTTTTCAACAGACTTATCTTCAACTATTTTGGGATCGACTTCCAGTTTAACCAGATGCAGGAGAATTTTATTTATAAACAATGTGTATTTGTAGTTTTTTTTAGCAATTAAAGTGGGCGTTTCGGCCATATTCCTATGGTATAAATCCATACAGCATACATGGTAGAATGGCATCGACGATTTTCTGATAACCGATGAAAATTTAAAGTTAGAGAATTATGGAACTGAACACGTGTCAACCATTTGTGCGTAAATGTCTCTGCACCCTGTATATCTTGTCTTTAGTGTTCCACTCAGATATTTTTTTTTGCAGATTACTTTGATGTATTTCTAAGTGAGTGGAGCAATGAGTGGGAGGAAACCATACAAAGCTTTAATCTCAAACGAAATCTTCAAGTACGCAAGTAAACCAAGTGATAATCAACCTCATTTCTAGTTCTACACTTTAAAGATGCTCGAGTCACAAACGCTTCGCCCACAGCCATCATAAAGTCTCAATGAGTGGCGCAGTAGACTTTTAAACTCATAAATTACTTCTTACGAGCGAAGATAACGCCTTTTATTGCTTTGTACTTTTTTGCTTTCATTACCAAATCCTTGGAAATTAAATACAGTTATTTTGTTGCGTTAGTTTATTTTTAGAATTGAAGATATGGATTGGATATGTATGGCAGTAGGTTATCAACGGTATCTTCTACTAACTATTTGTTATATTATTAGGTGGTAGCGGATGCCAGGCGTGTGCCAATTTTACAAAATATTTTGAGTGAAAATACACTACTGGCATTGTATCTTTCCAAAATCACCATTAACATGCAAATTTTATTTTAATTTGCTGTTCAAAATTGTCACATACATTGTTTTTCATCACTTTAGGTTAAAGTTAAGCTATGAGAAAATCAGTTCAGTAAAAATATTAAAAAAAAAAAACATTTCATCAACAGCTTTTTGAACACTCAAATAATTATTTACAGTTATTTTGAATAGCGATTTTTAACTTATACGATCTAAATCTAGAAAACCAAAAGCTAAGCGCAAAATAACAGCGAAAATAATGGATCACTGGACAACGATAAAATAGCTTAAAATATTAATTATTTTTTGTTAGCCTGTCCTGTCTCACTGCTGGGCTAAGGTTTCCCCTTTCTCCTTCCAAACCTCTCTATCTTGTGTGATTTCTGGTCATGTTCACCCCGCAAACAAAATCAGATCGTCACACCACCTTCGCCGCGGTCTACCTGAATTGAATTATCAATGATATACTACTGCCCGCGACTTCATTCGCGTGAAAATTTGGATGTATTTTTCAGGGATAAATAACGCAGTGGCGAGGCAGTACATCCTCACCTAACCCATTCGTTCCATCTGCTGAAAGTTTCCCACCTCGACATGAGTCGCCATGGCTGACCTGGAAGTCTTTAAATAGACTTCGGACCCAGGTTGTTGCAGCAAGAAAAACCTGATCAGTTTTTCTTGCTGCAACAACCTGGGTCCGAAGTTCATTAACGACTCTGCCCTGAAGGGTAAATGTGGTGCTGTTCCACAAGCAATGCGGCACTTAATATCGTGTCCTGCGTGTCTTGCTGTTTGTTAATTACAGGAACTGATGGACGCTACAGAGGGCGCAAAATTAGTGGCTCAGTTCTAGGCGGACACAATTTCCCATCGACGTAAAGAAGAAGGAGGAAATAAATTATACATATTTTAAACCTTCCTCTGGAATCATTCTATCAATTGATGAAAACCGCATCAAAATCCGTTCTTTTGTTTAAAAGATCTATACGTACAGACGGCGAGAAGCAACTTTGTTTTATACTATGTTAGGATTAATTACGTTTCTGATATGTTGTCCGCTTGTATCTTTTTACTTGTACCACAACCAAAATATTTGTATTCCGCAACTTCTGCTTCCATGGCAATAACAAAGTGAAAGTCTGAATATTGACACTGCCGTAAAATTGTCTCCGCTGAAATTGATGCCTAGCTGTTTGGCTTTCGAAAACAAATTTTTGGTAACAGACTTTTTTCCTTTAACATAAAAGTATTAAGAAACTAAACTAAACTTCAACTACTAAAATAATGTATTTTAAACACTTACAATTCATACACTCTTTGTTAATTTTTTGTGTTTGCAAGCCAATTTATGATAAAATAAAAAGCCATCGTGTGTCCGCTCTGTTTTGTGCTTGTGCGGTCTATTCAGACGCTAAGACGCTTGGATTAATTTATTTTTGGTTTTTTAGAGGTTTTTTCTGTCGGGGGTTTTTAAAATTTTAAATTTAATTTTTATTTCAAGTTTTTTAAACTTAACTTATTTTTTCTTAGCCTTGACTGTCTCACTCCTGGGCATAGGTATCCTACTACGAGTATACCTTCCACTTTTTTCACAAGCGATGTTGTAAATTAAATTTAAAAAAATCCCGAGCTTTTATGGGTTAGGGGGGGGGGTGCAACCACCCCCTGGCAATGCCCATGGTGAAAAGTGACCAGATTAAAAATTTCGAATCGACCAGACTCGTATAAGTTGTTTTATCCCTTCACCAACTAGAAAAGAGGTGATGACCTTCAAATGGCTGAGCAGATTTTCTAGAAACAGCTAAGAACACTCTCGATTAAAAGAAAAGGTTTTTTAATCGAGAGTGTTCTTAACTTCAAACGAAACCAATATTATCAAAATCGGTTCAGCCGTTTAGGAGCTATGATGCCACAGACAGACATACAGATACACAGATAAGTACAACAAACTTATAACACCCCTCTTTTTTGGTCGGTGGATAAAAATAACAGTTGTAAGTTGAATTATAGACCATTTCAAGTGTAGTCTACGCAACAATTTTACACAACAATAATTTTCCCAAAACTTTAGCAGACTGTGAAACTTACATTTCTTACAGTTAGCAAAACTTTATGTAAACTTTTAAGAAAACGATCGGTTTACGGTCGAAGATTTTCACAAGACTGCCAACTTCACTAAAAGTTTCAGCTACTTCACTGCTTCCAAGAACTCGGCATACTTACAAACTCATAGTTTTAAAGATTGCAGCACTTCGCACGCAGCGGTAAATAGCTGAGGATCGAACAAGCAACTTGGCAACTGCTCGTAACTGTGAACTTGTTAGAAAAAGTCGTCTAAGTTAAAACTTAGAACTTGTTAAGGCAATGAGAATAAGGTCGTAGATGCTAAGCTCTTAGTGTTAATTCTATGTTTTCCATTTTCTTTGTTCTATTAAACTTTTCGAACGAGTGTTTAGTGATTTAAAAAGTGCAAACAAAGGACTAGTGGACTAACTTCTTTATTAAAAATGTACACTCTGTGAATCGTCATCATCAGCCTATAATTTTCCCACTGCTGGAACACAGGAAATCCAGATGTCACAAGTCTTTTAGTTCTAGGACATGCCGGTTTCCTCACGATATTTTCCTTCACCGTTTTTGAAAGCAGCGGTGATGAAATAAATTACACAAAGTAATGCGTCTGCCTGGATTCGAACCCACGGCTTACGGCTAAGTCGGGGCTGGCATCACTGGGCCACCACTGCTCTTACTACTCTGTGAATATGAACATTATATTAAAGTACGTAACGTAATCCAATAAGGTACAATTTCCTAAATCAGTGGCTATCGATTTCAAAACGTTTTGTATTTCTACAACAACTTTTGACAAGACACTTTTCAGTAGCTTATCTGTCCCATCATAGATAGATAAAATAATTTGTCTATGAGTCCCATTCACTTCTCTGTCTACGCTTTTGACTTTCCCACTATCGTTATCACTGACAGAATGTCACGATGTCCAGGTCCATTGAACTATGAATGTCGGTTAGAAAATGTATAGCAAACAGATGATGATGTTATCATCTAACCGATTTTGGCCATAGCGACCGCATTCCTTGGCTTTCTAGGGTACAAAACATCCTATGAATTACAGGACACAATAAAATTGAAAAATAAAAGCGCTGGTATGTATGCCTATTATGGGTATACGCAGCATTCAACATTGTGGCAACAACATGCAATTCTAGAATATTAATAATAAATCATACAAATTGAATATAATGTAAATTTTACTTAACACTAAAAAGGTGATATGAATTATGATGATATATGTACTTGGTCTGTATGGTGTCGGACGAAAAGAATAGCACCATCCCATATCTTTCCATGGGTGTCGTAAGAGGTGACTAAGGGACTTCCCAGAGAATGGGCAGCAGCGTTCTCTGTGCTTTTGTAACAACCGTACTGCGATCGCCAACCCGCCTGCCAAGCGTGGCGATTATAGCAAAACCCCCTTTCTTGGGGGAGGCCTATGTCCAGCAGTGGATGTCTTTTGGCAGAAATGTTGATGATATAAGTACACATTTTTGTTACTTAGTAGCGCAGTAGCACGTGAAGAA
Organism: Cerastis rubricosa; assembly: GCA_949152445.1. NCBI lineage: Eukaryota > Metazoa > Arthropoda > Insecta > Lepidoptera > Noctuidae > Cerastis > Cerastis rubricosa. The sequence goes on along the minus strand of OX424542.1, from coordinate 4,181,184 downwards.
GTGAATTGAAAGAAATCAGTTTTTACAACCTCAGAAACTGCTCTTCTAAACTTGTTGAGGGAAACACCGAATAAATCGGTTTCCAAAGATGTGCAGGAACTATTGTAGTTTCTACATATTATTAGCAAGGGAGCGTTGAGACCAAGGTTTGATTTTCGGAAAGGAGTATGGAACAGTCTGGTGATAGGATGTCTGGGAGGTTCTGAAGGGACTGAATAGGAAATATGCTCAACAAAATCACTGCATTTTACGATTCCATTGCCGATTTTATAAAGAAAAATAAGATCGCGCGAACGGCGACAGTGTTTATATTAAAAAAATGTAGGCGTTGCTCGTACGGACTCCGATGGCTTATTTTTCAAGATAAGAGGGCAAGATGTTTGGTGAAAGCTCGTTGAATTCTCTCAACTCTTTGCGAATGAACAGCGTACAACGGATTCCATGCAACCCTTGCATATACCAACCGACTACGCACAAGAGTGTTGAACAAAACTATTCTGCTCTTTGGAAATTTAAAGCTGAAAATTTGTGCTGACAATATCGCTGACGTCTGGTTTAAAATTCAACTTATCGTCGACTAGAACACCAAGGTCACGTATTTGACGTACCTTTGATAAGGTAGTATTGTACAGTATATCGTATGAGGGAAAAGATGTTTTATTTTTCTGCAAAAACGAATGAAGAAGCATTTTTGGACGTTTAGGGCCGTATTGTTTGCTATGCACAATATTTTTAAGTCGTTTTAAATCTAACTGTGACCTTCTGCTCTCTTTAAAGGCGTCGACCTGCCGATGCACATAACGTCACAAACCATTATCTAGTAAACGTAACGTTTTAAACTCAAAAGCCACATTAGGTATCCTTTGAAACGGTCGGTTCCTGGCATCTAAGTAAACTATCATAATTACCAACTAACCTAACTACTAATTATTAACTATCCTTTCAGTATCTCCTAAGCCAGGTTGTGGGGCAACACCTGTTGTTTCTACGTCTTTATGGTGTACTACGGGGTTTGCTCTTGAGATTCATCGGTCATACCTTTCGTGTTTGTATCGTTTTTGTAGTGATCATTCTGTGTAAAGCTAGGTACTGGTCTTGTTGGATTACTAAACTCTGGTACGAGGCCAGAATTATAGTTTTATAAGCGAATTTCATAATTAAACAAGCTAAGCCCATCGATCACGATCAATCAAAATTAAATGCGATCATCTTATCTAACCGCGTTCAAAACTTTTCACTGTGACAATAACAGCTTTTGAACGCCGTTTAATGCTGATCGCGTACCGTTTCAGTGGTTAAATTCGCTCTTAGATAGCAAGTTACTTACAAAGTACATATTTCAATCGTAGTACCAAAACTATCAAGATTTAGATCAAGTACTCCAACTTCACTAAAATTCCATTATTTCGATTCATTGAACATCCATATTAATTTCAATCCTGTGTTTCAATCTCTGCCAACACCTTGAAATCGAACACAAAAAATTCGCGGAATTCATATTTCGCGATTTCATAAGCATTTGGAATATGCACACCTGTTCTAGATTATTTACAAAAAATCGCTTTTCCCCTGAATGTTTGTATCACCGCCTATTCTTTGAACTTAGACTTTGTACGCAACGGTTTTCGATGGGATTTCCTCCATAACTTGGAGAATTTATTTCAGGATATTTTCTTTTTTGTTATATATTATCAGCCTACTCTGTCCCACGGCCAGCCGTGGGACAAAGTAGGCTGATATAACAAAAAAATTGAAAAATATGGAAAGCCATGGAGCTGGCCAGCTCCATGGATTTCTAATTTTCTTAAGCGTGACGGCTGTTTTCAGGCACCCACTGTGTGACTATCTTCGCCCATCTGCTCGGTTTCATCCTAGAAGCGTGACCAGGCTAGTCCCATTAATAAATGTTAAACGTCAATTAATAGAAAAGGTATTCTTGAATTTTTTTCAAGTTCGAACACGTGTGGAGCAAGCTTGGGTCAGTTTGGAGTAATAGACGTTGTCCTTCATTTAATTAAATCAAAAATAAATAATGAAGTGAGAAACTTAATGAAACACGAGCATCCCATTACACGTTATTACTTGGGTCCAACGAATTTGTAGGGCTGCCCTACAAATTGGATGAGAGGTTTGCTCGACTGTAGAATTAAGATTTAATATGTAGGTCATTTCTTAAATGACGTCAACCGTTATCTAACAGGTCGAAATAACAATTTAACAGACACAGCTTGTCATAGCTTCTAGAGCTTTTTTCTAAAACTATACTTATTTATTGTCATGGACAGACAATTTACACAAGAAACCTCTGGGGCTAGAAGCATGTAATTCAGCACGAAACTTTTCACAACTTAAATGTAATGCAAAATGTTTAGTGTCATCATCTGGCTTGGCTTTTCCCAATTATGTTGGGGTCAGCTTCCAGTCTAACCGGATACAGTTGAATGCTGTTATTTTACATGGAGCGACTGCCTATCTGATCACCACCCAATTAATACCTACTGGGAAATCGGATCCCCCCTTTGTAAGACTGATTGTGCACCCAAACCTTACTTGGCGCGTGATTCGCCTCTCTGCGGGGCATCCTCAGGAGTTTGACTCGACACCAGCACTGGCACTAATTTGCCAGGTGCACAGCACACTATGTTATTTTATAATTATCACTTACTTCGGTGATGGTACACACCGTGCGGAAACCAAATCACCATACCTAAGACATATTTCTCAACGGCATCTAAAGTCAAGTCAGAGGCGGCATAGAAACTCGGACACCAGGTTTGACACGAAAAATAGCACTCGCTTCGTGCATATTTTTGCGAGCGGGAGGGTGCTGCATTCTGTGACCAAGCCTAGATCCGTTTGCGGAATTAACACTATATATTTTTCGTCACATCTTCCCGTGGGTGTCGTAAGAGGCGACTAAGGGATTTGCCAGAGAATGGGCAGCAGCGCTCTCTGTGCTTTTGTAACAACCGTATTGCGATCGCCAACCCGCCTGCCAAGCGTGGCGATTATGGAAAAACCCCCCCTTCATGGGGGAGGCCTATGTCCAGCAGTGGCACATTAAATGTTTGCTAAGTAACGCCTGATTCCATAAATTTCACAATTTCATAAAAGGTTGGGTAGTATTGGGTTGGGGATAAAGACAACAAATACGAGAGTTTGTATAGAATTTACTCAATTTTGCGAAGTGACCGATAGATTTTTTCTCAGTTTTACGGCTTGGTCGAAACCAAACCATAAAACATAACTAAACAAATCGGAACATTTCCACATATTTTTAGTAAACAAAAATAAAGCAAAATGTAAAAACAAAACTTTTAGCTTTTGTCAACAAACCTTTTGTGTTTGGTGAAACAACCTGAACCAAGGAATTTAAATACTAACTGGAATGAGTACGGGCAACTCAAAAGCGTTCTGAGCGAGAAAAAAACAAGAGTGGATGCCATCTCTTTCTAATAAGGTACCCATTATTTTTTACTTACATTTGGGACAGATATTATTGTGTCGTATTATTTTAGGCACCCTTTAGTAGTTTATTCAAAATTACGGGGTGAAAATATCCTGACGAAGCCGACACCTACTTTTCAGGGTGATAAGGGTATGCTGTAGGACATACTCTACATGCGGACCGACGGGCCTTTGTGATTGGCCCACCTGAAGTTAGTAATTTATTGTAAACCATTATTAATTTCGCGCCCATCAGAAAAACTGTGGGCGCCCAGCAGAGACTATGTCCAAATTTGGAGCTTTGTTCCCCAAAAATATAAAAGCGTCCAAAAAAGTGCCCATATCCTTTTAAAATTCATTGGGTCTACGTGTGCGAATCGTCTTTCTCAAGAATGAAAAACACTAAGTGTAAGTGTACAGAAACAAACTAACTGACTTTCACCTGGATGATGAAATAAGGATAGCGACAAGCCAGATCTTGACAAAGTTTTGAAAAAGTGTTCACAGTGTCAGAAATCTCATTAAAACATAATTTGATAAACATCTTTCTTAAAACTTAAAGATATTGTTTGTGTAAGCTCTTTGAAAATTTGGTCTTTATCGCATCTGGCTTTTCAACACCTTTTATTTTAATTACGTTTTTTATTAACACCTAATTAATTGTTGCTTGTGGCCCGCACCACTATGACTGAAACGTGTTTCTAATATTTTCGTAGTCGTATTTTGTAAACAGAGTTAAAAGAAACTTACCTGAAAAAAGAAATTTCCCACCCAGCTAGCCCCTTCACACAACACAATTTGACCATTTCACCAGAATTTGACTTGAGATGCATTTTGACACACTGAGGTGTAACATTTATTTTGGCAAAAGTATTGTTGCCAGTGCTACGAAAGTTAATTTATTTATTTATTTATTTTTTCTCATCACAAACATTATAGTGAACAGGAATTAATTAACCTAAGACACAGGTAAACATTTGTGAGAGCCTGGTGCCCGAAATAGGCATACCATACCTGTGTTACGGGTCACCAGACCCCCCAACACTTACAGATTTAAAACTAAATTAGATTAATAGTTAAACAAAGTAGTTGTTTAACTATTAATCTAATTTAGTACAAGTGATGAATTAACTTAAAAAGATGTTACAGAATGTTCTAAACAACAAGAAATTACAAATTAAATAAAAATATTATCTAAGTAGAAATAATTACACTGGACGACATACATATACGTGATTTGTGTATGAGATAGTGTGTGTTTGTGTATGTGTAGTATAGATGTTTAGCAGATTGGAATCAAAAGACTCTCAGTTGCAGCAGACAGTTAATTTACAGACTGGTCTCCGCAGTGGGTAAAATGCAAGTTTAGTGTTATTTGGTTGTAGAAAAATCCCCCAAGAAAACAGAAATATCTTTGGGAGAGGACAGTACGGAAAAAACTTGTAGGACAGACATTACCCTTCCTACGTTTATCTTTCTTAAGATTGGGATCATATTCTATTCGCTTATGTTGCTTGTAAACTATAGACAGTATGAAGCTCTGTCTGACTGTTAGAACATCCCAACGTTTGTAAAGCTCAACAGTAGGGTAACGAAAAGGAAGTCCAGCTCCCACCTTGAGAACTGCTCTTTGAGCTCTTTCAACCTCTAGAAGAGCACAAAGGCACGAAGAACTGGATAAGGAACAGGTGTGAGCCGTTATACTCAGGATTGTAGGTGGAAGAAGATTTCTCCTGGGAGCAAAGGCAACTTATTTGGTTTTGGATAGGTTTAGTGTCAAAACATTATATTTAAGCCATTGACAAACCTCATTGAAACCATGTTGAGCACTTTTAAAAACTTCTTCCCAAGTTTTACCACTAAAAAGTAGTGCAGTATCATCGGCAAAAGATATTAATTTTCCGTGTTTAAGTTAGAGTTGAAGCAAGTCATTAATGTAGACAAGGAAAAGACTAGGACCCAGGACACTGCCTTGTGGAACGCCGTAGTGAACAGAAAATTCAACACTTATCCAGCTGTCTATCTTCACTCTTTGCTTCCTATTACTTAAATAATCCTTGAGCAGTTGCAACGGCAGACCTCTGACTCCAATTCTTTCAAGTTTTTGCAAAAGCAATGGAATAGGAACCGTGTCAAAGGCATTTGCCAAATCGAGGAAGACTGTGACACACTTTCTATTATTGTCAAGATCGGTAACAATGTGGTTTGTGAGTTCATGCACAGCGTCATCAGTCGACCTACCCGATCGAAACCCGAATTGGTTTGGCGACAGGAGTGTATTTGTCTCCAGAAATTTCATGAGGCGTTTGTTAATGAGTCGTTCTAAGACTTTGGACATTGTAGCCAGGATGGAAATGGGCCTATAATTAGAGATGCAGTCTTTATCTCCTCCTTTATGGATAGGTTTAACAAGGGCTATCTTTAATGCCTGCGGAAAGGTACCCGTAGTCAATGGGGTCTTTGAATTGGACATAGCGAGTGAACAATCAAGTACAAAACTCCACTTAAAATGTTCAAATTGTGTTCAAATGGTCAAATTGTGTTGTGTGAAGGGGCTTGCTGGGTGTGTAATTTCTTTTTTCAGGTAAGTTCTTTTAACTTTGTTTACAAATTACGACTACGAAAATATTACAAACACGTTTCAGTCAGTGTGGTGTAGGCCGCAAGCAACAATTATTTAGTTGTTAATAAAAAACGTAATTCAAAAATAACAATTTATTATTATGAATAAGAAAACAAAAGATAATACAATAAAAAGCACTCGAAGAAGCAAAAATACGAATTCTTCTCGACAGTTATACATGTTGCGATTCGAAAATACGAATACAATGTGGCGTATGGCGTAGTCTAGGTACCAAAGTCAGCATTCGCTATCGCGAATATCGCGATGCGCAACTTTTGATACTTTGCATGATTTACTACATTTTTAAGGTTTTCCGTACTTGCATTAATAATATTTTTGATTTGCTTATAGCAATGCAATAAATATATTAGCCCCAATGAGATCAGTAGAGTAGTGCCTTAGGTTAAAATAACGCCCATGACTTCAATTTCACCCTGTATAAGTTCCTTGAACTGAACTTAGCCGTATTATAGTAACAGCGACGTCAAAGCTTGGTACGGGTTATTTTGATCACGTGGCTGATTTCCTTTGGGAAAACATGGACTGGTATTGTTGCATCATCAGCTTTGTCGACGACAATATACGGCTTTTTAAATGTCATCTGTCATGTTAAATATCAGCCTTTAGAACTACGCCGAACTACCCAAATTCATGTAAAAAATGATTGGAGTAAAAAGACCTTACCGAAGCCGAAAGACGCTTTTGAGAACTTTGTTCTCCAATATCTCCGCAACTAGAAGGTTACCATGTAGGGTCCAGAACAATAAAATGTTCGCAATTACGGGTAGAACAAGTGCATTTTGGCTTCGTTAAGGGTATATATATATGTATATTTTTTTTTTTTTTTGATGGGAAGTCATCAAATGACTTCTTCCGCTCTGGGCGGAGCGGAAGGGAGTGTCAGACTTGACTGACTAAAACCCATCCATGTTCCTTCTTAGCCCTTTGCGTTCCAGGGGCACGGTGTCTTTCGAACAACCCGCAGCCCTGGCCCGGCCCTCTCGGACCCGTTCCGATTTGCTGACATCTCCTTGAGGCGCGCGTGGAACACGAACGCGCCGTCGGCACGGTCTGTCGTCATAAGACGGACGGACAGTGAGCCAGCCCATTACTCACCGTCCACAGGCCCGCGCCTACGGTGGCCGGGGGCCGCTGGTTGCCCCCCGACGCCCGGGGCGTCTCCCGCGGCGGCTGGGACGTGAGGTTCTCTCCCTCTCACGTTCCGCCACCTCCTTCGCTAGCATGACTGCTTCGCAGAAGGAGGCGACGGCTTCTCATTCCCTCTCGCTCCGGACCATGGATTGAACCAGGGCAGGACGCGAGAGGTCGCCGCCGCCAATCGCCGCTACGAGGACACGGCGGTGCTCAGCCCAAGCAGGGCAGAGCTCCACAGTGTGCTCCACCGTGTCCTCCGGCCGATCCTCGCAGTGGTAACACCCGGGCGTTTCCTCCCGAAATGGCGGAGGCCTGCCTACATGTTCAGGAAGGACGAAAGATGAGTATAGTAGATATGTTTTATCTTTCCTTATTGTGAATATGTTCTGAGTACTGCAATAAAACTTTTAGTAGATAGTACCTAATGCAAGTAGGTATCTTTAATGCTGTACTATGCCCTGCTTTTGGAAAGACAGTACTAATAATTTCATGAAAAAAAAAACCAATTAACCTCATTTAAAAAAAATACGAGCATTTGACATTACTCACTACTGTCACACTTTAATTGCTGCATCGAATTTACTACTACAGTTATAAATTAAATCGAAGAACAAAATGTAAATAATTGTGATAATTAGTCTACTAATTGTTAGTTTCTCTAAGAAATACGATTAGTCTAAGAACGAGTGATTGTAATTAAAAGTACAACAAAGTCAATATATTTAGCTCTTTCGATGACTTTACAATTTTGCGAAGATATTAAGGACGATCCAATCAAGCTAATAACGACGTATTATATACTAGCTGCCGCGCACGACTTCGTTCGCGTGGTAATTTTTTTCAGATATAATTTATACATATAAACCTTCCTCTTTATTCTGTCTATTGATGAAAACCGCATCAAAATTTGATGGGTAGTTTAGAAGATCTAAGCATACAGACGACGGGAAGCGACTTTGTTTTTTACTATGTAAAGATTATGCATGGAACCTCTTAATAATAAGGACAATTGTGTAAAGTGGAAGGTTATAAATCTGTATCAAATAAACTGTAGCGGCTTTACAAAAAGTCTGTTATGCCGCCGATATAGAAGAAACCGACAACAACTGTCGGGCAGAAACCCACCAGAAACCACACCCGTCGTATTAATAAACTTTTTCAGGGTGTTCTTCATGCTCGAGGAGGAGGAGCAGCTCGTGGCTAATTAATAACAGCCACACGGGTCGACCTTTAGTGCGATCTTTAAGGTTGAGCCGTGCTTGCCGAGGTTGGCCCGTGGATGGTGGCGTGGTGACAATAATTACATACCGAGTTTCCTCCGTGCTCCTCGAAAAGCACTTTAAGCCGTTAGTTCCGGCTGTTATTTGTAGAGCGTTGACAGTCGTTACGAGTAGTCAGAAGCCAAAAGTCTGACATCCTGTCTTACTAAGGGGTATCGTATTACTCAGTTACTGGGTTGTGGAGGTCAGATAGGCAGTCGCATCTTGTAAAATACTGGTACTCAGCTGCATCCGGTTAGACTGGAAGCCGACGAGATAGTTTGGGAAAAAGCTAGACTGAGAGAGATGATGGTGTACTTCATACTCCTAGAATACAAACCCTGTGTTTACTTTTTTGGTAGCGTGTCCTCTCTCTCGTTTTGTTCGGCTAATAAAAACCCGTAGTTGGATTAACAGATATCCCCATCCTGTTTTCCGAATAAATAAAGCATAATAATATGTGTGACGGCATCGATCTCGGATTCGCGCTTCCAATCACTGATATTAGAACACGGGGTCAACCGTCAGGGGTCTACTCTCTAAGCACAAAATCCGTTGTTTCGGCCTAATTTACGGTCGTTTCCTACTCTGTATCACTTACAGACATAAGATTCGTTAGGGGCCCGAACTAAAAATTAATGGCAACATGATTGGAACCTTTTGTCTTTACTCCGGTTTTCAAAACTCATTAATCCGAAAATATTAGGGAGTAGGGTTAATTTCGAAGTTTAGTTACGAACGGAAGCTAGTTACGGACGGACCCGTATTTTCTTTGACGGACTTAGAGAGTAGACCTCCTGGCTTCGAATGAGGCGAGATGTGAAACACGTTATTCCTTAAGTATTTTTCCTGCTTCTTTCGCAATCCCAAATAACAAGAAAACTGTTTTGGAATTAATTGTCAAGGGACGAAAGCAAAACTTTGAAAACAGGTAAGAAAACTGCAATGCAACCCTGAGGTTCGAGCCAAATACTGGCGGAATTGTACACGTGTATGTTATTGTAAAGGTGGAAGACAGAAGTTGCACTACTACCATATTTAGTGGTATTTTATTAAGTTCTTCATCCCCCATAGAAAAGAGAGGATCCTCCAACCAGACGGGTGTTGTCTCTGGTGGGCTACAGCCCGACAGTTTTTGTCGGGTTTCGCTGATTACTTTAACTCCGCGATTTAGGATTTTGATGATTGTTCTTCATTTCTGTAATAGATGGCGTTGTAATATACTTAATTTATTTCATGACTAGGGTATTCACAACGCCGAAGGGAAGCGTCGTGAGGAAACCGGCGTGTCTTAAAAGCAAAAATTCGGAGACAGTCATGTAACATCTACCAACAAGCTTTGGGCTCGCGTGAGCCTTCTCGGAATGCCGATGATTTGTATTAGGTATACGCTAGGGTAGGTATGCGCTAATTTTAAAAACTAGCCTTGGTTGGGCGTGAGACGGGGGCAGACGACATGAGATTTGGTTGCTTGTTAATTATTTTAGTTTATGGTCCACTTTCTCTGACTAGAAGAGGCTTGTTTCCTACTCCCAGCCGTAGCAACGTTACAAGTTGAGTTGCCAAACCTGACCTGGAAGTATTTAAATTAAATAGACTCCGGACACTGGTGGGCCGAAGCTATGAAAACCCGTTCAGGTGGAGAATCAGACGACTCTGCCCTGGAGTGTAAGTGTCCTGCCTGTCCTATTCTTTGTTCATCACAGGAGTTGATGGACGCTACTGAAAGTGCCAAACTCGTCTCCTTTCCGGCTGACTCAATTAGAATTTTCATTGACACGCTAAGAAGAAGAACTGTCCCCGTGTGAAGTTGGACTTCTACATGTAAACCCCCCAAATGTCCCCACAGTCGTTCTACAATATATTCCAACAGCTAATTCGGGTCTCGGTAGGTTCATGCATCAATCTCACATGGCAAGCGATACATCGGTGACTGTCTACCGTTTCTCTGAGGATATCGCATGTGTTTGTCTAATAAATCTGGAGTGAAATAGTGTTGAAGCAAATTAGCAGGATTAACGAATTACTACTTTGAATAGGCAAATAATATTACTGAGAATTCACCTACCCATCTACCACCACCACGACGAGTGTCATAAGCAGAGGTTGGAATTAGGTAGAGGTTATTTGTGTACTACACTGATTTCATACAGCGAAAGAATAAAGTGGATATGCCTCAAATCCCGAGATTAATTTTAAAGAGCAGAAAAATCCCGCTATTTATTTAAAAAAAAAAAGTTATTTACTTTTACAGATTTTAAACCATCCGACATCGGATGTCCGAAGTTGCAAAAATCTAATGCGCACACGCAAGGGAAGATCCATATTAATATCAACATTTCGATGCAAGTACCAAAATAACTATTACGAATTCCGACCTCTGTTGTGTGTGATAAGTCTACTCACTCTGCTTAATTTTTTTTTTTTTGGATGGGAAATCATCAAATGACTTCTCCCGCTCTGGGCGGAGCGGAAGGGAGTGTCAGACTTGACTGACTAAAACCCATCCATGTTCCTTCTTAGCCCTTTGCGTTCCAGGGGCACGGTATCTCTTTCGAACAACCCGCAGCCCTGGCAGGCATCGGCCCTCTCGGACCCCTTCCGATTTGCTGACATCTCCTTGAGGCGCGCGTGGAACACGAACGCGCCGTCGGCATGGTCTGTCGTCATAAGACGGACGGACGGTGAGCTAGCCCATTACTCACCGTCCACAGGCCCGCGCCTACGGTGGCCGGGGGCCACTGGTTGTCCCCCGACGCCCGGGGCGTCTCCCGCGACGGCTGGGACGTGAGGTTCTCTCCCTCTCACGTTCCGCCACCTCCTTCGCTAGCATGACTGCTTCGCAGAAGGAGGCGACGGCTTCCCATTCCCTCTCGCTCCGGACCATGGATTGAACCAGGGCCGGACGCGAGAGGTCGCCGCCGCCAATCGCCGCTACGAGGACACGGCGGTGCTCAGCCCAAGCAGGGCACAGCTCCACTGTGTGCTCCACCGTGTCCTCCGGCCGATCCTCGCAGTGGTAACACCCGGGCGTTTCCTCCCGCCCGATTCGGTGCAGGAACCTCCCGAAACAACCGTGTCCGGTGAGGACCTGCGTCAGGCGGAAGGTGAGGGCGCCGTGGCGCCTCTCCAGCCACTCCTCAAAGAGGGGACTTATCGTCACTATTGTGGCGTGCCCTGCACGGGGTTGCGACAGTCGCTCTCTCCATGTCGCCATGAGATCGCGCCGGAGGTCTGTCCGCTGAGCGACAATTTGCCGCGGCAGCGGAGTTTCCCCCCGGCGTAGTGCCTCCGCGCGCCATTCGTGCAGGCACGCGAGGACTGTCGCCTCCAGATCCCATGGCGGCAATCCGGCCAAGAGGCTCGCCGCCTCGCCGGAGATCGTGCGGTACCCCCGGATCAGCCTTATGGCTACCACCTTCTGGGGCGCGTTCAGGTAGTGGGCGGGTCGCCGCCTCAAAGAACGCGCCCACACCGGGGCCCCGTAAAGGGCCATGGACCGCACGACCCCCGCGTAGAGCCTCCGGCAGGAGGCGTTTGGACCCCCCAGGTTGGGCAAGAGCCGCTTGAACGCAGCCCCTGCCCGTTCCAGTTTGGGGGCCAAACGTCGGAAATGAACTCACTCTGCTTCACACGTAATTCACAACGTGCAACGTGAAACACCATCGAGCCTCGTTGGTCTAGTGGTAGCAAGTGGGATTGCTGAGCATGAGGTCCTGGGTTCGATTCCCGGGTCGGGCTAAGTGTTATTGGGTTTTTCTATCTGGAAAATCTCAGCGGCAGGCATGGAATCTGGATTCGTGTCCGGTTGATGGCAATAGGCTCGCCCCCTATTACATGGGAGTTAATCATAACTGGCGAAATGTGGGTGTACTATTAGATTATGTATAGCTTCGCCTAACCCTTCGGGTTTACAGCGTGATGTTATGTTATGTTACAATACATCGAGATTTCTTTATTAAAACTTAGTTTCCAAATCAAAAACAAAAGTCATTTATTCAAATTAGGCTGATAATCAGCACTTTCTGAACGTCAAAATTACAAGAAACAGTGTCCCAAAACGCCCCCCCTTCGCCGATTCCTAGTGTTTTAGCTAGTTAGCTGGGAAGAAGAAGTGGCGGAACAAACTCCCCATCAACACATCTGTGTGTTAGGTTAGAAGAACCAGATTATATCACATATCAGCAAGCTAATTTGGAAAAAGAACATTAACATTGTCTTGATTTCAACCCAGCGACCAACTATTCTAATCGTTTAGTCGTTAATGGAATAGTAGGCCTTTGAGCAAAGGTTACATTTTATTTTGGCTTTTAACGCACTAAATGGCAAGTCTAGAAAGGAAGATGGTAGCTTGTTGTAAAAGGTAATACCAAGCCCTACGAATGAATTATGATTTATGAACTTTATGAAGCCGGTGAAGCACGTAGTTTATACTTATTTCGCGTGTTTATGTTGTGAATATCACTATTTTTACTGTACAAATGGATATTTTGTCTAATATATAAAATGTAATAAATAAGTTTTCTCCGAAACTTTCCAAAGTATATGAAAGTTGACATTGTCACGTAAAAACGTACTGATAACCCAACCCATCCGATTGAGTATTGTTGATACAACTTGCAATAATCCATTGGGGATACCAGTGCTCTAAAAAAACCGGCCACAAGTGCGAGTCGGACTCACGCACGAAGGGTTCCGTACCATTATTTATAAAAAAGAGCAAAAAAAATGTTTTGTGTTGGAGCCCCCTTTTTCTTTAAATAAAAATAAATAAAAATAGCCTTTATTTCCGTATAATTTACATATATAAATAATTTCACAAACTTAACCTATTAAGGGGTCATCCATCTCTGGACGAAGGCCTCCTCCATCTGTTTCCATTTATTTCTATCTTGGGCCGTTCTAGTCCACTCTATCCCTGCCAGTGCAACGATATCGTCTCGCCATCGTTGCAATGGTCTTCCGCGACGTCTGTTTCCGTTTCGTGGATACCAGTGCAAGACGCGCTCGCTCCATCTGTTGTCTGCTGTTCTCGCGATGTGGCCTGCCCAATTCCACTTCAGTTTCTCGGCCATAAACAAAGCATCAGTTACTTTGGTCTTCGCTCTGATGTCGCTGCTCTTTATGCGGTCGCTTATTTTTAAGCCAAGCATGCTTCTCTCTACAGCTCTTTGAAATGACCTTAATTTAGTTTTCATGGCATCTGTTGTAGTCCAAGTTTGACATCCGTATAGAAGAGTTGGTAGTATATTTGAGTCAAATAGTTTTCTTTTGATGTCGTTAGAGAAATTTCCTTTAAATATTTCTTTAAGTGACCAATACTCATTAATTTCCCCGCAATTCCATGCAATGGCTATCCTTCGTTTGATCTCTTTCATAGTCCTATCCCCTTTTTCTTTAACGGATGGGAAATCATCAAATGACTCCTCCCGCTCTGAGCGGAGCGGAAGGGAGTGTCAGACTTGTACTGACTAAAACCCATCCATATGGGACCCTGGCAGGCATCGGCCCTCTCGGACCCCTTCCGATTTGCTGACATCTCCTTGAGGCGCGCGTGGAACACGAACGCGCCGTCGGCACGGCCTGTCGTCATAAGACAGACGGACGGTGAGCTAGCCCATTACTCACCGTCCACAGGCCCGCGCCTGCGGTGGCAGGGGGCCACTGACTGCCCTAACGATAAATGTTGTCAAGTAGTACGCACGACGACTAATCAAACTGAGATAACCAGTATACGCGGATCTCTCTTTGTACTGGAAACCTAGCCAAAGTGAGGCCATGTTATACCTACTGGAAATTATAGGCTGTGTTGCCATGTCTACATTTCACGTTTAATTAGAAGGATGATTCGAAAGCCCTAGTTAGGTTTACGACTAAAACTGTGGTGATACGGCCCGCTGGATTAATTTCATACCAAAGAGACATTGATAACTCGTAATCAAAATTAATTTCTAAATGTTAGTTTATGTGTATGGCAAATTAATACCACAATGTGATATTGTATTATTGGGATTGATACAAAATTTTAGTTGCCTCTTGAATTAGATTTATTACTAAATACAAATCTCCAAGGATCTTTTGATGGTGTGGGTTGGAAATCGGAAGTAACGCCTCGTCTATTGTCCGCCAAAGGATCCCTGAAGATAACACTTCGGATATGATGTTGTCAACGTTTGGTTTGTTCGACGTTTTACTTTTTTTTAATTTAGCTCTGCTGGGCAAAGGGCTTCCCCAATTTCAACCACGGTCGATAATATATTAATAAACTTTATTGGCATGTTCGCAAATCCATTACACGAAAGATTACCTAGTCAGGTTTCATACTTCAACATGGCTATAATACTTTCCTACATTAGACCGTCAGCAGCCACCCGATAACATCAACCTTTCATCCAACAGTATAAACAGTGAAACTCGAACCTCCGCACCTGCACTATTTTAAATAATAGAACAGCTCGGACGACTTGCAGCACTAACACGGTGAGACGGTTTCTCTTAACGTGAGTCTCCCCAAGGAGAGGCTGAGCTTACGGAGTCTAGCTCAGTTGCTAGCGACACAACCTGGGGAGCTATTGTATACCGTGTTATGTTAGAACTTGTGTATTTTGATACTAACCGTTGGGATTTTCGGAGTTGAATTCTAGTTTCAATAGATGGGGTCTTAGATGTTTTTTGTTTGACTTATATTTTTTCAATGCTAAAAGAGGAGCTCTGACAACCAGTCTACCAAGGGGTATCGTATTTAAGGGATTTGATTATCAGTGTATGACCATGTCAATCTCTATTTAAATGAGCACTGCACTAACTGGTTATGAAGTTTCTGGATCTCTTGAAATAAACAACACTTTATTACTGAATGAGTTTTATTCCAATTAAACTCAAGGAGAACCTTCCGACCGAACTACCGTGCTAGTGCGCAGTAACTAGTCCGCCGTTCATACGTCGCGATCACATTTATATTTTTGCTTAGGTCTTGCGATCTTTCTATCGTGCACGCTTACATGTATCCCTACAGTATTAACCAGTGTACTAACTGGATTGTGAAGGTAAGATAGGCAGTCACTCCTTGTAAAATACTGGTATTCAGTTGCATCAGGTTAGGCTGGAAGTCGACCTCAATATAGTTGGGAAAAGCCTTGGCAGATGATGCTAAAAGAGGAGCTGCCGGGTTCGCTGATGTACAGAAACTGCCAGAAAAATGGCTTATGTGCGATCACAAGATTTTCATCCATGATTGGTATTAATTACGATCATGATAAAGTATCGCTAACACTAAGCACACCGCAGAATTTTATACTGCCAGTCAGTTTGAAGAGGGCTACAAATTATTCTACTTAAATCAAACCATAGATTCATTAGAAAATAGAGCTCAAAGTGGTTAGTTAATGAGACCGCATTGAGCTATTGCTAACGTCTATCAGCCTAACTTGAATTTAAATCAACCAGCGTCTGTGAGATACATATATCAATCATCTGACTGATCGTGGCTTTCTGAGATGACAGCAAATTCCGAATGAATAATTAACATGACCACAAGTTTCCCAAACCCGCATTGTATATTCACAAGCTTGACCCACAGTTCTGCTGAAGATGACTTAATATTATGTCTCTCCTATCTCACCATGGAATAAGAACAAAAAGATAAAAAAAGAAACTTGCCCGTCACGGGACGCCTGGCAGAAATAAAACATCTATGTTTTTAATCGACTTAATCATTAATAAAAACCCTATAAAGAAATATGGAGTAGCAGAAGGAAAATAAAAATTTGAACGTGGAACTTTCAAAAACAAAACAAGATCAACATCATTATTCTCTTGCCCTTATTCCTTATATCATTGGGGTCGGCGCAGCATGTCTTCTTCATCCATACTTCTCTATTACTCGTCATATAATGAGATACGTCCCTTCCTGCCATATCATCCTTCACACAGTCCATCCATAGTTTCTTTGGTCTTCCTCTACCCTTATACCCATCCACATATGGTACTCAAAACAAGATCAACAATCAATCCAAAACTTTTATTTTTATGTAGCATAGGGGGCGCAACACCATTTCCCGCGACATACGTGTCGATTTTGCTGCCCAGTCGCGCATATACAGGGTGTAACGGAAAGGGTATAAACATACTTAAGGGTGTGCTACAGACCATCAAACTGAACATTTTTCTCCATCGGATAAACATCGTAATAGCAAAAAAAATATCAGCTGCCCCATACATTTGGGTCGAATATGTATTGAAATTTTGTATGGGGCAGCAGATAAATTTTTCGTTTTTACGATGTTTGTCCGATGGAGAAACATGTTCTGTTCAGTTTGATGGTCTGTAGGATGGTCCCTTAAGTACGTATATACCCTTTCCGTTACATCCTGTAGATGTTTAATATTAAAAAAAATTGTGGACATGTATTAAGAGGATCAAGAGGCTTTGGATTTAAATCCAATAGTAGGTATAGTGTTATCGGGTTTTCCCAAAAAGAATTCCTCAGTAGTGGTCCAGGGTCAAGAATTATGCTCAGTTGAAAGCAGTGGGATTGGCCCCCTATCAAATGGGACTTAAACATAACGCGAAATAAGTACCTACCTACATTATACGTACACCTCTGTCTAGCCCATTGTGAAGTCTTCAAGTTAAAATAAACTAAGAAACAGAAAACCCCCTTAGGTACAAAGTGTACAAGGCATCAAGTAAAATGTAAAACGTAAAGGAACCGTCCCTAAGGGCAGTGTGCAATGTTATCTTAGTGAGGTGCACTTGTGAGACCTTGAGCAGCAGTTATATTAAACCTACAGATGTAAAGTGTCTCTTAAAGTAAACATGTTCAGGTGGCCTACCATGATTTCTTAAAACATTATTGTTTTACTCCCTTTCTAGTGTGGGAAAGAGATGGCGCTAGACATCGAGTATAGCTCCGTCTCTTTCCCACACTGGAATAAGAGTAAAACAATAATGTTTACAGACGCCATGGTGGCCCACCATGACGTCTATTTGTTGACGTTTATTTAACTTCTCTTGCACATTTTTAGTTCAAATAATGCAAGTTAATATTTAATTGATCTTTAAAAAACTTTTGTATTTAATAATACCAAACAGTTGCCACACGTGCCTCCTCGCTATGAGAGGGTGGAAAATATCTTCTAAATACTAAAATTTCAACTGACTTCTAAAAAAGGATTTATTCTACCAGATTTTTATTTCACGTTTGTACACCGATTTTTCTGTGATAACTGGTCCGGTATTTGAGATTATTATATAGCTCGCGCGGTATCCCAACAAAAAACGATAAAATGAAAAATATTTTGCCAAAAAAATTACAGATTTCCAACAAAACACAAAAATCGTCAAAAATAACGTTTCTTTATGACGTCGGTGCCAATAAAGTCAATCAGACAAACAAAGTCACCGACTTCCGAATGTAAAATTTTGGAAGTCGGTCATTTTTTTACTCGCTAAACTGGCTATCTGTATCATTTCGCGACAAACTTTTTTCATCACAGCTTTACAACGTCACTATTCAATAGTGAAAGCATTTGCAATCGTCTCCCGATCAATACTAGTAAAATCTGGCGCTTTTTAGGGTTCCGTACCCAAAAGATCAAGTCTCAGTAATAGGGTCCCGACCCAATTACTGAGACTTCGCTGTCCGTCTGTCCGTCCGTCCGTCTGGCACCAGGCTGTATATCATAAACCGTGATAGCTAGCCAGTTGAAATTACGACAGATTATTTATTTCTGTTGCCGCTTTAACAACAAATACTAAAAACAGAATAAAATAAATATGTCGCAGTTGTCTTGATTTATCCCGTTAGACACGGTCATCATGTGGGCAGAACATGGGTTCCGTGCTATGAAAACACACACTACACGAGGTACACTGCTTTTGTTGAACTCACTTACTACTCACAAATTACTTGAAATTACAATCCAACACAATAACACTAGGCACCATGAATCGGGGAACAGTTTCGGGACGTCTTGACTCCGCCGCGGTCAGACACAGACTGTCCGCCTCACAGCGAGTTCGAAACATCACGACTCTGTAAAGCGCGCTTAGGTGTGGGTAGACTGGTAAGTAGGTCGCGTGCTACCTTTGGCGCGCTTGCCGATTCATTTTCTGTCCGTACTAATGACCGGATCCTACAAATATTTAAGGGGGGCTCCATTACATAAAGAAGATTTTTTGCTCGTTTTTATAAATAATGGTATGGAACCGTTCGTGCGCGATTCCGATTCGCACTTAGCCGGTTTTTTTACTCATCCCCCTTGAGGGCTCATTTACGCACACGCGGCGCGTCGGGCGGGGCGGTGCAATAGGCGTCGCGCGGCGCGTCTGGCGTTTTTGCCGTTTACGGAGACGCGGCGACCGCTTGCAGCCCAACGTGGGACCATTTGCTTGTATTTGATTTGTTATGTCACACGGACAATACAAGCCTAAGGCAGTGCCCGGGTTCGATTCCTATACGGAACAAATTTACAATGTCATAGTATTATCCAACAATAATCACTTTGTTTTTTTTTTGTGTTTTTTTCGTAAATTCTGTCCAATCTTTACTTATAATTTACGATTACTGTTTTTTGAATGGTTCAAAAACTAATAATATATATAGGGTGTAACGGAAAGGGTATATACATACCTAAGGGTGTGCTACACACCATCAAACTGAACATGTTTCTCCACAAAGAAACATCGTCATAGCGAAAAAAAATCTGCTGCCCCATACATTTGGGTCGAATAGGTATTGAATTTTTTTATGGGGCAGCAGATAATTTTTTCGTTATTACTATGTTTGTTTATGGAGAAACATGTTCAGTTTGATGGTCTGTAGCACACCCTTAAGTATGTATATACCCTTTCCGTTACACCCTGTATATACATATTATTAAACTAGATATTTTATAATGATTAGAAAATCATACATAATGCATTAAAATAAAACAGTAATACCTAGTTACAAAAAGTAATATTTTACAACAAAAACACAAAAAGAAAAATCTTACATACTAAGATTTGATCCTGCAACATATGATTCACAGTCCAGCCGTAACACCACGAGGCTAGGTACTCCTCTGACATCTAGCTTAAAATAGACGTTCGCATGATATGACGGTTGTCAGTTTTCAAACATTTGAAGAATATGGTCCCACGGTGGGCTGCAAGCGGGCGCCGTGGCGTCGCCGCCGCTTTATGTCAAACGCTCATATACAAGGAAATGGTCCCACGGTGGGCTGCAAGCATGCGCCGCGGCGGTCGACGCCGCGTGCACCGCTATGCGTTATGCGTTATGTCACACGCTCAAATACAAGGAAATGGTCCCACGTTGGGTTACAAGCGGTGGACGCGGCGTTATGTCCATTTTTTTTTGGGTTTTGTGAAATCGATTATTTCGAGACGAAGTTTTGGAACGAAGTTCCTTATCGCGCGTTGCGAAAGGGGGCTAGACGGAAAAAATGAAGACCAAAAAAGTTGTAACGACACTTTTTGCTATTGTTGTAAGCCGTGCGGCGTACAAGGCCAAGGACAAGGACAAGGACAAGGACAGGAACAGGGACAGGGACAGGGACAAGGACACGGACACGGACGGGCAGGGACAGGGACACGGACCGGGACAGGGACACTGACACGGACACGGACAGGCACACGGAAAGGGACAAGGACAAGGACACGGACAGGGACAGGGAGAGGCACACGGACAGGGACAGGGACACGGACAGGGACAGGGACACTGACACGGACAGGGACATAGACACGGACATGGATACGGACAGGGACAGGGAGAGGGACACGGACAAGGCCAGGGACAGGGACAGGGACAAGGACAAGGACTAGGACAGGGACAGGGAAAGGTACACGGACAGGGACATGGACATGGACAGGGACAGGGACAAGGACAGGGAGAGAGACAGGGACATGGACAGGGACAGGACAGGGACAGGACAAGGACAGGGACAAGGACAAGGACAGGGACAATTGCTATACCCACGACCTATCATCGAAAACCTTTTTAAACTGGACAGTAACATTTGTTTATTGTTTCAACCACTTTGAAACAATAACCTATCGTAACCTTGAAGAAAAGGCTTATGAATTGCCGATTTTCAACCATCATCATAATCATCTGTTGGCCTAGCCTTTTCCCAACTGTGTCAGGGTCACCTTCCAGTCTACCCGGAGGCAGCTGCATATTTGAAATGAAGCGACCTTTGACTGCCTATATGACCTCCACAACCTAGTTAACCGTTGAGGAGTTCCCTCGTGAGAAGAAGATCCTGGCTGCAGGATGAGATCATGATAGAATTCATGTTTATCTATCAGATATGAACTTCTATACAAATTTTCGTGTCTGTGCTATTAACCTTTGAGGAGTTCTCTCGTGAGGAGACGATCCAGGCTGCAGGATTAAGTTATGTCTCTCATAAGAATATATTGTGCTTAAAACCAAAGATGTGTGTAAAATTTCAGCTCAATCGGTCATCGGCAAATGGTTCTAATTTAGCTTCCAAGAATGTACCCGAACAAACAGGTACATACATTGCAAGTTAAATAAAAGCTTGTAAAAATTGACCAATTTACGAAAAAAATATCACTATAAAATTTAAAATAAAAACAAAATGATTATTTTCGGATAAAACTACGACGTTGTAAATTTGTTCCGTGTGGGAATCGAACTCGGGCACTGCCGTATACTTGTATCTGTCAGAGTGACATAACGCCGCGTCGGCCGCCTACATCTCAAGCAAACGGGCGTCAAACCGCTTCTCCGTAAACGCTCTCATACATCGCCATATGTTTGAATTTAAAGCGGGCCGCCCCGCGCACCGCCCCGCCCCGCCCGACGCGCCTCGTGTGCGTAAATGAGCCCTGAGAAAGCTATCTATGGTAAGCCACGATCCTTGCTACAATTATCTAAAAAAGGTTATAATGCATAAAGGTTTTAAGTTAAGTGAATAGTGGTTTTTGCACTTATGTCAGTGAAAACTTCGCTTGAATGCATAATTATGAGGTATAAGTGTCATAAATAATGTGATTACTTAAGTTGGTACATACTAATTCCTTTAGGTACTAGACCATATTTCAAGCCCGGCTGAGTTAATAGACATAAAAATTATATTAAAAATATTAAAAACCCTCGACACAAAATACCTCTAAATAAAAAACCGCCCAAGTGCGAGTCTACCTCGCACACAGGGTTCCATAGCCCCAAACAATATTTTGGACTGTCATTCATTAGTTAGTAGTATTAGTTAGTAAACTTCCACTCAACTGCAAAACTAAATTGGTTTTTCATAGTATATTAATGAAAAACAAAGTTACTGCTGCAGTTTGATGAAAGTCCCATATCTCAAAAACTAAACATCATATCTTATTGAAACCAATTTTTGTTGATTGTTTTTTTTACGTCCTACAATCCTAAATATTTTCAGAATTTTCCTCCTCTTACTTTAGAAATTAGAGGGGGGGGGACACACATTTTACCACTTTGGAAGTGGCTCTAGCGCAAACAATTCAGTTTAGAAAAAAATGATACTAGAAACCTCAATATCATTTTTGAAGACCTATCCAAAGATACCCAACACGTAGGGGTTAGATGAAAAAAAAAAATTGGTTTTCAGTTCTATGTATGGGGAACCCCAAAATTTATTGTTTTTTTCTATTTTTGTGTGAAAATCTTGATGCGGTTTACAGAATATATCTACTTACCAAGTTTCAGCAGTATAGTTCTTATAGTTTCGGAAAAAAGTGGCTGTGACATACGGACGGACAGACAGACAGACAGACATGACGAATCTATAAGGGTTCCGTTTTTTGCCATTCGGCTACGGAACCCTAAAAACCAAAAATCGTCGGCGTCGGGGGCCGCTTTTCCGAAAGTCTCTACTAGTGCTAGTGTATTTCGTTAGGCACGAAATACACTCACTCATACAATATATTGTCCCCCGACGCGTCGGTGGACCGCTAAGTAGACCGCACAAGCACAAAACAAAGCGGACCCCCGGCGCTACGACGCGGCGACGCTTGGTTTGACTTTATTTTTGCTTTTTAGAGGTTTTTTGTGTCGAGGGTTTTTTTTTTAATATTCTGTGTTAATAAAGTTAGTTCAGTTTAATTCAGGAGTTCGAGTCTGTTGGCCATTAGTGTTTCTTAATGACAAATACTGCATCGTTGGGCCAGTGGACGCAATCGCAACTGTTGAGTATGAGTTCTTGGGTTCGATTCCCGTGTCGGACAAACTGTTATTGGGTTTTTTCCATCCGGAATTTATCAGTTACAGTAGCAGCCACGGATTCTGGATTTGTGCCCGGTTGATGCTCATCTTAATTAGACATAATTTATGCTTATTGTGATTGCACCTGATTTTGTTTATCTATAAAAAAAAAACATGAAAATTTGTATGCTTTTTTGCGGGACACAGCTCGGATCCTATTTATTATAACATCTACTGTATGCACCCTGTGTTCACGAAATAAATGAATTTGAATTTAAATTTGATGGCAATAAGTTCGCCACTTAATATATGGAATTACAAGCGTGATGTTATGTGTTGTTTTTAAAATATAGGCAGACTAGGTATTGCCCGCGGAATCACACATGTGGAGATCGGAAATTATTCGACGGGAACCTGCTACCGGAATAAAAGGAATAAAAAATTTCCTATGTTTTAACCTTCCGTGGTCATTGATCTGCTGGCCTACCATGACGTCTTAAACAGTATTGTTCTAATCTTATTCCAGTGTCGGAAAGAGACGGAGCTATAGAAGACGTCTAGCACCATCCCTTTCTCACTCTGGATTAAGATTAAACATTAATGCTTATAGTAACGCCCCTTGTCTTAATCTGTTTAGTGGTTATGGCGTGAAAAAGTAACAGACAGACAGATTGACATGCCGACAGGCAGACAGGCTGAAAGACACACAGATTTTATTTTGCAGTATAGATGATTGAAAATCTTTACACCTACAATTTTTTCCGTATTCATTCTTTAACTCTCTTTAATTCTTAAGAACGGAATACGACCAACTTATTTGCTGAAGTCACATGGAAAATCGCATTTTTATGCAATTCTCTTATTCCGCAGAACTTTCAGTCATTTGAAACTTTAACTCATTACATTAAGGTACTTTTCACATTATAAACTTTTAATAGCCAAAAGTTTTGTGACAGCTGCAATGCAAACTCATTTTGTGGAAAACCAGATCTAGACCTTCTAAACACATTAGTACTATCTTTGAACCTTGGAACTAAAAACTAGGTACAAATGTGTGTATATATGGCGGTTTAATTACCAAAGCAACACCCAAATGTGTCAAAGTTAAGTAATGTCGGGCATAATTACTTATAGAGTACTGGTTTTAATAGAGTAAGACTAAAATGTGTTTTATTCAGATAGGACAATTTAATATTTGTGCCTAAAACCAAAACGAATGATCGTATAAAGCTGATTAACTTCAATTAATTGCGTTTAGCATTTTATTTAAAAAGGTTGAGTTTATTTTAGTACCATTGAAATCAGAATAAACAAAAGTTTGGTTCGACAGCTGTAATTAGCGTCTTTTTAATTACGACTGCCTGTACAGTGAAGACACAATTTTGCGAAAATGTTTTACTCATTTTGTTTTAAGCAAAATTGCGTTTTATTTGTGTAAAAATCAACATGGATTACCAAGGATTGGATTTACCTAGTCGTTATCATCATCCTGACTTTGTCTCATGTCAACAAACTGTCCTGGTTTTGCTGGAGGTTTGTCTTGTGACACTCGGCAATTTTTTTCTTTCTCAAGTGAGGTTCTTCAGAGAGTTTAAGTGCGTAGTACTCGCAACCAGCGTGCCTGAATGACCAGATGAATGAACGTGGACGAAGCGAAAGGATGATGTAAAGAGGGTTAGCAGGTGGAGTCTCGTTTCTTCAAGCCCCCGTAATAAGAAGCTTGAGTATATGTTCGTGTGACCATTTACTTTGTTTCATGTCGCCTCTACTTCAGTCTACTTAATCCTTGGCATGTATTCCCAAAGGGGGAACATATAATGCTGTCAGTATTATACTCTTGTGATCTGACTTTGACCTTAGGCTTTATTATACCACTATGACTACATTGCTAGACGCTTTTCCATTGTTACGTATATGTCACACTTCATGAATAGTAATCTACTGATGGGTGTTGCCAAATATTTTGTAGGCTTTTTTAATGATTTATTATGAAAGTCAAACTTTGATGTTTTTATAAAACTTTTATTACAGATAATGTTTGCCAGTGATTGAAAAGATTTGTGGTAATCGGTTGTCGTGGTATGGGCATGTGATGCAGAGGAATGAGGAAAATGTCGTGAGGAAAGTTTCCAGTCTAAATGTGGGTGTATAAGTAGGGAAAACAAAGAAACGATGGATAGACTCTGTGAACGATGATATGGCAAGTGGAGGTATCTGATGAGATGACAAGTAATAGAGAAGTATGGAAGAAGAAGACATGCTGCGCCGACCCCAAATAAATTGGGATAAGGGGTAGAAAATGATGATGATGAATGTTTCACTTTTTCTAAGTGAAACAACGACTTTGGGACAGATCTATATCCGGTAGTGAACGAAGGAAGGCGACGCATCATCGCATGAAAAATTAATGTTATTTGAAATTAGCAAACTGTTATTAGCAAATAATCGCAAATAAGTTTACATGCTTTTCAAATCACATTCAAACAAAATTGGACAAAAGTAAAAAACAATTTTAAATGTTAGCGTTTTTACGAAAATACAATTAACTGATTAATTTTATGTTATAAATTGATGATATGGAAAAGTAAGTGTTATTCCTAGACTATTGTCGCTGACAGTATTTATTGCCCCAGTTAATATAATCTTATTATTTGACGATGATTAGTATTATACAAATGTTGCATCTTATTCTACTTATCTGTAATACAATATCACATTGCATTTAACGGCATCTACTTGTATCATTCAGTTTTTTTTTTATCATACAAATTATGCTTGCTTTTGGCCGCATCTCGCCTGATGTAAAGCGATGAAGCGGCTTAAGGTGGAGCACGCTTGCCTTTAAGAAACTGATTAACTCGAACTTTGAAGACATCCAGATTAAAATGATCACAGAACAAAGAAGCCGGATCGGGTCGGGTCGGGTTTTAAATTATTTTGTTTTCCTGTTATTTTGTGAATGGTTGTACTATAAGGGATGTGTAATAAAACTACATAAAACTTCTGTGTCCGAATTCACCTATCCAAAAAGAGAACTGTTCTCCACTGCGGTCCGTTCCGACCCATTGCAAAAAATTCTTGGGCGGTTCGTACCGCGGTAAGAAAGAACCCATTCAAAAAGAGCTTTTGGGTAATTCTCACCGCAGTCCGAACCGCTCGTGGTGTGAAACAACTAAAGATCCGGGAGTAGAGTAGAGTGGTGAGACTGTTCGGGTCCGTGGAACTTCAACCACACCTTTATTCACAAACATTTATTACAACTTACTTGTATTTACAGAATCTACTACAATTTAACCATGCATGATTCCAAATTACACTTAACTTGAACTAAAAACACATGTTTTAGGATAACGGTTTACTTTTTGATATTCTTCAGTTAATTCTCAGTCGTGTTTGTTTCCAATGGTCACTCAGTGTAAATTCACCAATAAACAGTTTTATTGGTGAATTTATTGTGGTTAGCACAATCTAAATCACGTTTTAGATGTGCTGATCGCGTTCAGTTTGGTCAGTGACATTCGCTCTGAAATTGTTACCAAATAGCACTTTTCTTCACGGTTAAATATTATATCT
Source organism: Cerastis rubricosa (assembly GCA_949152445.1). Taxonomy (NCBI): domain Eukaryota; kingdom Metazoa; phylum Arthropoda; class Insecta; order Lepidoptera; family Noctuidae; genus Cerastis; species Cerastis rubricosa. Next base: position 4,154,924 of record OX424542.1, on the reverse strand, counting down.
GTTGGTCTAAATAACAACATCAATGTACAAGTTTGTATGTTCAGTGTATTATAATATGACGTACTTATTAATGTTAAAATTATATTGTTGCTGTCGATGGTTAGGATTTCGAAGATCTCGCACCGAACTGAACATACTAATATTATAAATGCGAAAATCACTCTGTTTGTTTGTATGTATTTTTATTACCTTTTTACGACTAAACGGCTGATAGGATCTTAATGAAATTTGGCAAGAAAATAGATTTCAACCTTGGGAAGGATATAGGCTATATATCATCACGATATGACCAATAGAAGCGGAGCAGCAATGAAAAATGTTGCGATAACGGGGAAAATGTGACGCAGACGAAGTTGCGCGGGACAGCTTGTACAAAATAAAACTCTAATCAAATCATGAAGCTAGAATCAAGTCAACTTATATTTTTTAACACAAAGCAATAACGAAAAATATATCGATAATGTGAACAGGCAAGTCAGATGATACTTTTAATATAAACACGAGCGTTAAGCTGAACAAAATAAATGGTTTCCCATGATCGATGCGCTGTCAAAAATATTTGGCAAACATTACTAAATCACGTAATTTCGTCTGTGCAAACGTTTACCACAACGGCATAAGGCGGGAAATGCTTTGAATCAATATTAAATACTTTGCAAATCTGTGAAATAATCACGCAATACAGTATCACCTTATCAAGATTGATATTCGACGCTCGGGTGTAAAATCCATTAGGCTATTTGCCTTTTTTTAGGTAAAAAAGGTATAACAACGATTTTCCAAGTCCCTAAGGAGCAATGATGGGTAGATCTGGTAAGCAAGGGCCAAGGGATGGGATACAAGGTACGGTTTTTTGTTTAAAATAAAATAAATCGCTTTCACAAAAAAGTTTGCTAAGTGAAAGAAGGTTGAGTGAAAAGGATTAGGGATCCTTTTTTGTGGTGGAAATATAAAAGACGTATTTAAGACTACAGGTTGTAAGGGACGGCCTGTGGACGGTGAGTAATGGGCTAGCTCACCGTCCGTCCGTCTAATGACGACAGGCCGTGCCGACGACGCGTTTGTGTTCCACGCGCGCCTCAAGGAGATGTCAGCAAATCGGAAGGGGTCCGAGAGGGCCGATGCCTGCCAGGGCTGCGGGTTGTTCGAAAGAGATACCGTGGCCCTGGAACACAAAGGGCTAAGAAGGAACATGGATGTGTTTTAGTCAGTCAAGTCTGAAACTGCCTTCCGCTCCGCCCAGAGCGGGAGAAGTCATTTGATGATATCCCATCCTAAAAAAGAAAAAAAAAGGTTGTAAGGGATTTCTATGCTTAAAAGTTTCAGCACTGGGAGGTCCGGAATTCTAGAATCATGGACTGAATTCATAGTAACAACTAAATGCTGCTGCCGCTGAAAGTAATCCACAGGTATAAAAAATTAGCTGTTCGATACAATTGGTCTAATAAGTATTGTAGTTTTGTATTTTCTTATAACTGGTGAATAATTTCCACTAGTAATAATCAAAATGTTGAGCCACAAAAGGGATGATTGAAAGTCATTTGCATGTGGCTGAGATGAGAATGCTAAGGGGGATGTGTGGTGTTACGCGAATGGATAAAATAAGAAATGAGTACATAAGAGGAAGTCTGAAAGTGGCGCGCGGTGACTAAAAAGATGTGTGGTAATCGGTTGTCATGGTATAGGCATGTGATGCGGAGGAATGAGGAAAATGTCGTGAGGAAAGTTTTGAGTATGAATGTGGATGGTTATAAGAGTAGAGGAAGACCAAAAACCGATGGATGGACTGTGTGAAGAATGATATGGCAAGAAAGGAGGTGTCTCATGAGATGACAAGTAATAGAGAATATGGAAGAAGAACATATGCTGCGCCGACGCAAAATAGATTGGGATAAGCGCAAAAGAATGATGATGAATTTCTACTAGTACGTTGTTATGTATCAGAAATCATGTGTATAAAGGCTCTTACCCGCTGCATCGGAATTACTTTTGATATGTCGCACCAGATTTAATTAGATTAAGCAAACAGACGTCGGCGATCCGTCAACGTCCTGTTACGCGCCACCTTCCTTGACAACTACCCAAGTCAATATGGCTACCCGCAACGACTTGACGTTCCGCCAGAGAGTATTGTAGACAGCTTCTCTCTCGTCTGTGGTAACAGTTTAGTTTGCAACGTGAATCATATGAAGCCTTTTTGCAAAGGCGCCGTCACGGCCAGACTGACATACGACCGTCCTCGGGCGTTATTGTATTCCTGGAACAAACAATGTCTAATCACTAAGACATCCGCTCTTCCATCCTGACAAACTATGACAAACATTACTCTCATCGTAACTGTAACTGTTTCAGAACAAAAGAAAGCGTGTATTCTTTCGATCACTCACGGGACTAGACGGCATTTTACTCCTACCAAGAAAGCGTGTGTCCTTTCGACCACTCATGGACCGGACGACACCTTTCTCCTACACCGAAAGCGTGTGTCCTTTCGACCACTCATGGACCGGACGACACCTTTCTCCTACAACGAAAGCGTGTGTCCTTTCGACCACTCATGGACCGGACGACACCTTTCTCCTGCAACGAAAGCGTGTGTCCTTTCGACCACTCATGGACCGGACGACACCTTTCTCCTACAACGAAAGCGTGTGTCCTTTCGACCACTCATGGACCGGACGACACCTTTCTCCTACAACGAAAGCGTGTGTCCTTTCGACCACTCATGGACCGGACGACACCTCTCTCCTACAACGAAAGCGTGTGTCCTTTCGACCACTCATGGACCGGACGACACCTTTCTCTAAACAGTTAACACCTGGACCGGACGGGTGTGTCCTTTCAACCAGCCGCTATCAGCTGCATGGCCCGGACGACACTGTCCTTTCGACCAGTGAACACTTAAGGTTGGACCGGATGAATGTGTCCCTTCAACCAGCCGCTATCAGCTGCATGGCCCGGACGACATTATCCCTTCGACCATACCAACGTTTGGACCGGACAACTGCGTCCCTTCGACCATACCAGTGTACGGACCGGACAACAGCGTCCCTTCGACCAACGTCATCACAAAAACATCATAAACCGGGCACCTGCGTCCCTTCGATCATTTTAAAGCATGAATCGGACAACAGTGACATTTCGACTAAACAAACTTTCTTTTCGACTGAAACATGTAGACCACACAAGCGCTTACTCCAAACGTCAAAGAACTTTTACAAATTACGCCAGCATCTAATAATTCCTGAACTTACTGGCCGACAACCTATTTTATCAAAATATCGCCTATTTTAATGGTACGATCTCCATCGTGCATTTTAAATCATAACCTCCTATGCCAGTAAGGTTTACTGATTATGATGTCACCCATAAACCAATTAAACAAGCCATGTTTAAGCAATGAGTCAGATGACCTACTTATCGAAAAAGAAAAGAAACGGTCTCACCCGATGATGTTGTGAGGGTACCCTCTTGATAATTTGTACTCACAGGTTTGAACGCTTTCTTTGTTGCTTGAAAAAATCATTGGTTATGTTCCTCACTTGGCTTTACTTTCTTGGAGGGCGCGATTCTTTATCCCACTTCTGATAAAGGCTCTTACCCGCTGCATCGGAATTACTTTTGATATGTCGCACCAGATTTAATTAGATTAAGCAAACAGACGTCGGCGATCCGTCAACGTCCTGTTACGCGCCACCTTCCTTGACAACTACCCAAGTCAATATGGCTACCCGCAACGACTTGACGTTCCGCCAGAGAGTATTGTAGACAGCTTCTCTCTCGTCTGTGGTAACAGTTTAGTTTGCAACGTGAATCATATGAAGCCTTTTTGCAAAGGCGCCGTCATGTAGAATTCATGGTTACAGTTTGCGCGCCCATGTTTACGTGATATATATTACAGGACAACAGACCAACGATTAATGAGTAAGTATTAATTAATGTAATAAGCCATGGTTTATCTGCCAACTTCGTGATAGTTATCACTGTCTACCAGCCCATAGTTTCCCTTGTGGCTGCCCTAAACTAACACGTGATTAAAATTCGGGCCCATTCATATACGGCCTTCGTTAATACTTAGCAAAGTAACCAATTAAAGGGAAAGACAAACTACGACTGATCCTGGTGAAACCCTTTATGTTCGGAGACTGTATGAACGGGAAACTTCGGCAATCATCGGCTATTGTCTCCTTACGACCATCACATAGTCTTAGTTAGTGACTAGGGCTTGCGCTTAAGACGAGGTGTAGTTAAGGTACACGGTGACGTATGAAGCTATACATTCCCAGTATAACATGGCCGCGCTTTGTGAGACAGTGAGAGGCCCGTTTATACTGGTGGTGTATAGCTTGATTGGTTGTCGTGCGTGCTTGTAGCCTTTGGCAAATGTGATAGAAGAAAAGTTTTGGCAGCATAGATAGAAAGGTTTTATTGTAGTGTGGCTGGTTATGGCTTTATAGCAATGAGATCTTTTAGCATATGGATGTAAGAGCTCTTATTGCTTGCGTAGATGTGATAAGCCGCTGAACTGATTGTTTGATCTGCCTAGCGCTTTCCACACATTACTGGGATCATGTCCTAGTGGATGCTGCTGAATATCAGTATTTTACATGGAGCTACTGCCTATCTGATCTCCACAATCCAGTTATTACTGGGTAGTACGATAACCCTAGGTAAGAATTTTGCGTAAAATACAAGGTATAGTTAATAGGAGTCGTAGTATGACGAAGTTTTTTCTAGCATATAGCCTGCGGTACATGTACGGTAAATAAAAAGTTTGGGCAGCATAAATAAAATGCATTATATTTCTGTAGCGCATCTAGTATTAATAATCTTTAATTCTTTATTCATTTGTAAAATTTGACTAGCTGGAGTCCTGATTGTCTGCCTTCTATATAATAAAAAAGAATTAAACTGCACTTTTGAATATTCAACGTTTCGTACTAAATTGAGCGTTTAAAAACCTACAGCAGGATTTAGGCATTAATTCAGGGTAAGCCTTGTGTTTGTGAAAACCGACATAAAAATATTTGTCTGTTCCGGTATTTTTCATGAGCCACCAATCGATTAATAACCGTCAGAATTAAAAGCAACGAGAAGAGGATTTTCCCATTTCCTTCTTTCATATTTACTTTAAGATCACTTTTTGCAGAGCCGTGTTTTTAAATTCAGTCTATTAATTTTTGAATTGAATTTGACAAGCCATCTCGGATTGGAATTATGACACTGGAATAATCACGATCGAATTTATTAGCAAATAAACCAAAGACATGAATTTTACTTTGAAAAGTATTGTACTGTTTTTATTTTAATTATTATAAATATAAGGATTGTGTCGGTATTGTGTGTGTGTTGGTCTTTTTCTGTATTTCTTTACAGTTTTTAACTCATCATCATTATCATTTTCCGTCGTGTCGTTGAGTTCCTTGGGTTTTGAGTCGAGCTCCACGATAACTGACAGCGACTGCATATAGGACCTCCACAACCCAGTTAGTACTGGGTAATACGATACCCTTGGTAAGACTCGTTTCAGACTTTCAGGCCACTTCTAAGGACTGTCAAATATCTATAAATGACAGCAGATGGGACCAACAGCTTAAAGTGCTTTCCAAGGTACGGTGGAAACTTGGTATGAAGTGGATGGTGACCCATCTACAGACCAACCTTGGGAAGCGCTGCTTAGCCTCGAAGAGTGCCCTGTATGGCTGTTATTATTTAGCCACGAGCTCCTCTTTTAGCTATCCTTGGTTAATCTCAATTGTCTTTTAGACCAATGACGATGCATTGTATCCTGCAACAATCGAAGACCTCGGTTGGTTGAAAATTGATCACGAATTGTTCTATAATGCGCTGTGACATCCTTGCCACGCGACTGAAGTGCCCATTTAAATATTCTGTTCTTATATTTAAAAATCAACCTTAAGTCTTTGAGATAGAGTTTAGTAATGTTTTGTGGATGGTAATTAGGGTTGGCAGTTTTAAGGTAATAAATTGACTTGTGTGATCGTTTGTGGGCTGTGTCGATTCATAAATCAAAGAAACAATATGTCTGTTTGTGTAAAGGTGTTTTATTTATTTGTTATTTATTTCGCGGTTGTGGTTTCTGAAGAATTGACTGACTGTGACGATTATGACGTGGGTGATTTTGTAAGTACTAATTAAAATCTGTTATTATTTGTTTGTGTCTGTCATAAATATAAAATATTTAATGGGATATAGAATAATTCGAACTTAAAGTAATTGTAATTAAATTGTTATTTTCCTTGATATTACAATGAAAATTAGTAAAGCGCTCTTCATCTCTCTACTTATTTTAAAATTTGCTGTGCCCGCAGGGTCCATAATTGTTTCTATTATTTTTATTTTTTTACACCTGTAAGTGTACATTACGGATTTGTACAAACAATTTGAGATTCATTGTTTTTGTTTGAGTGTTTTTTTCGTAATTTTTAATGTAATAACTAATTAGTGCAGACCAATATACAGCATAATTTTTTAGTCACCGTCCAAATATAGACATTTTAATCTTTGGCGAAAACCATTGAATACGTGTTTTTTCTTTTAGTATCACTCAATACAAAGGTGCTCGAACGGGAATACTCCAAAAATATTGAGATATCATGGAAATCGCCGCGCCGTGCGTAGGTACACGCTGGGTAACTACGCGGGCTGGCCGCCCCCTTTCCATTGAATGTTTGCGCGGCAAGTGTAGTATTTTAACGTTTAACTTAGTGACCGGGCAGGGCGGATAATTTTTTCGAGAAAATGATTTCATATGAAAATATGAACATTTCACGTATCGATTTTTTTTCAAAAATGGAGTTAGTGAATGATACATAATGTCTAGAAAAAATTTGGACGGTGACTAAAAAATCTTGCTGTAAGTTCAATTTGAATGGTATACATCGGTCTTGCATATTACCATTCAAAATATCCATATTTCTTCCAGTCATAACGACGGACGAAGTCGCAGGCAGGAGCTATTAATCAATAATAACAAACATAATTATTATTCCGCACCCAAAAACATCGCTATCAATTACGTACTCTTCATAGAACGGTAAAATTATGTAAATTATCCACAGGTCCATCAATATAACTGTCAAACGAACCATACTAGCATGACTTCATTAATCTCTATCACAATGCAACTTTCGCTATTGTTATAAAAAAACATCGAATATTTAATACCCGTATTAAACAAAACTATTGAGGCGTTGCTAAATAAGAACCAGTATAAGTTGGCTCGTGTCCCCTCTATGTGCAAAGTAAATTTCAAATAGAAAGGACAACTATATACATATTCAGGGCTCTAGTTAGTGTGGTTTTAGTTTCGACATCTCACTTACCTGGGACAGTTATTACGTGTCGTGGAAAATCTCTTTTGATAAAATGCATTTATAAATATCTCATAATTCGTTAATCTGTCAAAAAATATGCTAAAATGCTATTGATACCACAACATCATCATCATCATCGGCTCAGTCTTTTCCCAACTATGTTGGGGTCAGTTTCCAGTCTACCCGGATGCAGCTGAATACCAGTATTTTTCATGGAGCGACTGCCCATATTTTATAAAATATTGGCATTTATTTAAAAATCAATTTAACGCCAAAGAAAATCTATACAGTATTTCACAGATCTACTCAATAAATGAATAGAGCAGCTGAACTCAATATAACCATCAAACATCACAGTTGACGGCCCAATTTTTCAATTACGCAATCACAACTGTCAATCTGACATAATTAAACGCTATTGCTATCGCCATACGTAATAGCACAGTGCACCGGCTGTGCTAACTCGGCCACAATGGTCGATGCCGGCGCGGGCGCAGATACGACCATTTTACATAATTTCATATACGCGATACCTTGTGACGATTGACTTCTATTTATTTTTGACAGTTGTTGTGAAGAGACATGTGAAGTGGACGATGAGGTTGGTGATAGCGGTGTTTTTCTGTTTTGTGGTTGTGTTTGCCGGTTCGCAGGATTGCAAAGTTGGCGGGAGAAAGGTTAAGTTTGTTTTTCAGTGACTTTTACTTTCCTTTTTTTTACATTTTCGTGTTTTGAAAATATTTACTGGAGGAAAAATGTTGACATAAGTTTTAGTTATTCGTTACCTCAAAATATTCATAAATTTAGTTTGCCTGAAATTAAAACTATCTATTTCTAATAAATCATACACGTGAGCGTCCAAAGGATTATTTTATTTAGATACTCTACCTGCCATAAGATATAAAACAAAATATTTACATTTAATTATAAAACCGATATTAAAGAAAAACGATATTAAACATACACCTACCATTATTTAGTCCAAAGCGGAATGCAATTAACCCAGTTTAATGGTAAATTAACAAAAGTTATTATACTAATCAGCTAATAAGAGCACGGACCATTTCACTACTAATTGCGAATCGAGGTCATACAAAACATTTATTTATTCGTACACAATCGAGTAATGACATTTTCACAAAATCGAAGAGGACGAAGACGATCAGCGTCTGAGGTAGTATATTTTTGGAAAGTTTTGAATGAAAACTTACTAATTACTTAAGTATATTTTGTATTCAAACAATCGCTGGGTAAAACCAACATCGGAATAGGGACTATCGAGTTCACTGACACTGAGCGCGATAGTACTTAAGAAGAAAACTCGACGATATAAATAGCCTTAAGGAAGAATGAAGGGAAGCCTTTTGCTCTGAACTGAGATACCATGGGCTGGTGTCATAATATTGTTTTACTCAAATGCTTTTCTACCGAGACAAAACAAGTAGATACGTCTCAAACGTAAGGAAACAGCTGATTTGGTTGTCCCACTTAAAAGATTTACAACGTTATTGTGTACTAGACAGAGATACTAATCAAACCTTCACACTTGTTTAACTTTACTTCATTGACAAACCTTGTGTTGTACCTACCTACCTATAGCTAGGTACCTAATGCATATAGGTTCTGAGAATGTGAATTACTTCACATTCTCAGAACCTATATGCATTAGGTACCTAGCTATATTAGTAGTAGTATCCGGAAGGGACACCGACGCCCAAATGTTAAATTTTCATCAATAATTTAAAAAAAAATCTACTGTCTACATATTGACCGTAGGTTCAATTCACTGTTGTACACCGATGAAAAAGGAGATCACCCAGCCTCCAGACATTTTTGGGCTAATTTGAAAAGTCAACCAAAATAAACTTATTATCTGAATAACGTAATAAACGTTAATATTAGTTGGCCGGCAAAAATAAATAGCGCCATCTGGGTGATCTCAGATATTTTGCGGTTGAACAATTTCTCGGTGAATTCACTTACGACTCAGGTGGTTTTTTTTTGTTGACCAGCACTTTTGAAATAAGCCCAATCTGGGTGATGTCCTTTCTATATGGGAACTGGGGGGTTTATAATGATGTACTTACTGAATACGGGCTAACTGGGGTATATTATAAGTGCAAAATCTACTCTATTTACTCACATTTACTCAGTCTGTCTGTTAGTTCCTCACGCACGTCTATGCAGCTGAACAGATTTCGAATTTCTTTTAGGTTAGCCTGCTCTAGCCTAGGCTGCATTACAGCTTCGCATCAGGCGAGTTGCGGCCAAACCGCAAGTCGCCTCATGTGAAGCTATGCAAGCATAGGAGGAAAAAAAAATTACACACACTCTTTGTGCACGTGATATAGAGATACCTTTTATCCCCCCTAAGTAGTCCGTTCCCGTGGAAAAAAAATAGACTTCCACGCCGTCACGCGTCAAGCTGTATTTACGAGTACATCTCGCTTGTTTGAGACAAGGATGACATAACTCAAAAGTTTAGGTTTTTCGATGTTGTTTGTAGTTGAATATAAAATTAACGAAAGTCAGAATGAATAAAGTCAAGGAATATGTACATCACGTTCACTAGTCAACTCAACTCCAAATATCATGGATGCCACCACAACACAGGGCTCCACTGCAACTATCACGGATACAACTTCAACCGAGGGTTCCACCGATACCACAACGACTGAGGGCTCCACTCCAACTATTACGGATGCCATCACAACTGAGGGCTCCACTGCAACTATCACCTATGCCACCACAACTGAGGGTTTCACGTTCACCTTTAGATAAAAGGTTTTAGGCAAAAGAAAAATTGGCAATATATTAAAAATACTTTTAGCCTAGCTCAAAAAAAAAAGTTTTCCTGTATTTCTTATTTTTCGAGTTATGGCAATATTTTCACAAACAAGCGATGTGTTTAGATGCTAATCATAAACTAACACAAAACTTCATGTCCACAGTGTGTCGACCACGAACAGTGTTGCGGAGGTTGCTGCTTCTACGGCGAGTGTATTGATAGTGAGTATCACGAGTTTATGTAATACTTAGGATAACAACTGATATTGTAAAATTCATCATTATTATTTTCATGCCGTTATCTATACCAATATTATAAAGCTGAAGAGTTTGTTTGTTTGTTTGCTTGAACGCGCTAATCTCAGGAACTGCTGGTCCGATTTGAAAAATTCTTTCAGTGGTATATAGACCATTTATCGAGGAAGGCTATAGGCTATATATCATCACGCTACAGTCAAGAGGAGCGGACAAGCAATGAAATATGTTGCGAAAATGGGGATGTCACATTATCCCCGTTTTCATTTGCGTCACAACGCAGATTGTGACGCAGACGAAGTTGCGCGGGACAGCTAGTCCTAATATATTTGCGGGGTCAGCGCTGCATGTCTTCTTCTTCCATACTTCTATTAATACTAATGTCGGTAGTCACCACAGATATAGATATACCTAATTATCTAGATAACGCAAGTATCACGATCCGTATGAAAACATAGCATGACATTTTTTGACAACCTACTATGACGTCATTTTGGCACTATTTGTTTACTACTAGACAAACAAGTTCCTATTCAAAATAGATTACGATTTTGTTTTTGTTTTTATATGTCAAGAATTAAGTGCTTTAGTTTTAACGTTGTTGTTTTAAATACATTAACTTGCTGCGACAGTGGCCACGTTAAGCATAAAATGCTTAAGCTGGGCACGCGAGATAAGTGCTCTTGCGCTATTTTGGGTGACTGGTAATTAGTGACCGATACTCAAACACGTGATTATACTCATGATAACAAACAACTTTCCCAAAGAAACATTTTTTTTAATGCTCATTTACTTTTATCACAAGCTGATAGGCCGCAGGGGCGCGCGCGAATTTCATACGGCTGTTGTATTATTGTGATAAAAATTAATGAGTATAAAAAATGTTTCTTTGGGAAAGTTGTTTGTTATCATGAGTATAATCACGTGTTTAAGTATCGGTCACTAATTACCAGTCACCCTATATAGGTGTATCTATATCTGCTGTGGTACTCACTCTCTCTCTCTAATCATTATCATCTTTCACACAGTCCTTCCAGTGCGTTTCTTTGATCTTCCCCTACTGGCATAGTCACCCACATTCAATTTCAAAACTTTCCTTTTAACATGTTCCTCATTTCTTTCCATTCCATGCCATACCATGACAGCCGTTGAGGAGCTCGTAGCTAAATAATAACAGCTACTGGGGTCGATCTACAGATTACGCCACGCTTGCCAGGTTGATCCGAGGATGAGTGAACCCCCCCCCCTTACATAGCGAGTTTCCTCCGTGCCTCGGAAAGTCCTTAAGCCATCGGTCCCAGTAGTCGTTTGTAGATCTTTAACAGTCCCATAGAGATAGTCAGTGGCGCCAAATTCTGACAACCAGTCTTACCAAGCGGTATCGTATTACCCTGTACTAACTGGGTTGTGGAGATCATATAGGCAGACACTCTACTTAAAATACTGGTATTCAGCTTCATCCGGTTAGACTGGAAGCCGACCCCAACATAATTGAGAAAAGGCTAGGCTGATGATGATGTTTAATATCCAGGTCGAACTAGGTTGAGATTTGGCAGCCCCGACTTCCGAGCAGTAAGCCGTGGGTTCGAACCCAGGCAGTTGCATTACATTGTGTAATTTATTTCATCACCGCTGCCCTAAAAAACGGTGAAGGAAAACATCGTGAGGAAACCGGCATGTTCTAGAACTAAAAGTTCGAAGACATGTGACATCTACCAACCCGCACTGGGCCCGCGTGGTGGGTTACAGCCCACTCCCTCTCATTGAGAGGAGGCTAGTGTCCCATCATTGAGAACATTATAGGCTGACGATGATGATCCTCCGATTATAATAATAGACATTTATTTCAGACGTAGTCCATATAATGTTAGTAATACAAAAAACCTTATAAAGCTATTGTTAGTAAGTACAAACAAAATCAAAATCAATTAGTGGCACCGCACAGGAGTGCCAGTTTATGCCAAGCCCTGGACGCGACCACCCGCAGTGTGAAGTCGCATCCAGTGCCGCCACATCGGCGAGTCCCAGCGGCCCACGAACAAACTCAGAAGGCTGTTCGAGCTGCCCCGCATGCGCTTCATAAGAGACGCACAGCGCTTCCGCATGATGGCATGAAAACCATCCACACTTTTCAGTGCAAACATTGCTGAAGCGCTGCAGTGGCGCGGCAGCCCAAACAGTACTCTGAACGCGTTATTGTATTGTACACGCAGAGCACTGTATGTACGCTGCGTGATTATATCCTATTGTCGACAGTTCGCAAAACGAGGAAATAAGTTACGGTTTTCAGAAACAGATGAACAATAGTTTTACAAAAAACCGGCCAAGTGCGAGTCTTACTCGCACACAGGGTTCCATAGCCCCAAACAATATCTTGAACTGTCATTCATTAGTTAGTAGTATTAGTTTTAAACTTCCACTCAACCGCAGAACTAAATTGGTTTTTCATAGTATGTTAATGAAAAACAAAGTTACTGCTGCAGTTTGATCAAAAAGTCCCATATCTCAAAAACTAAACATCATATCTTATTGAAACCAATTTTCGTTGATAGTTTTTTTTACGTTCTACAAACTTAAATATTTTCAGAATTTTCCTCCTCTTACTTTAGAAATTAGAGGGGGGGGGACACACATTTTACCACTTTGGAAGTGGCTCTAGCGCAAACTATTTAGTTTAGAAAAAAATGATATTAGAAACCTCAATATCATTTTTAAAGACCTATCCATAGATACCCCACACGTAGGTCTTTGATGAAAAAAAAATTTTTGGTTTTCAGTTCTATGTATGGGGAACCCCAAAATTAATTGTTTTTTTTCTATTTTTGTGTGAAAATCTTAATGCGGTTCACAGAATACATCTACTTACCAAGTTTCAACAGTATAGTTCTTACAGTTTCGGAAAAAAGTGGCTGTGACATACGGACGGACAGACAGACAGACAGACAGACAGACAGACAGACAGACATGACGAATCTATAAGGGTTCCGTTTTTTGCCATTCGGCTACGGAACCCTAAAAATGAATAATTATTCGGTGTAAATTAAAAACTATTGTTGGAAGTCCTTGAGAACAGTAGCTCATAGCACACAAATGATTTTAATGAGCTCGCTGATGCATATTGCCGGATAATAACGTTACCTAACTCGAATGCATAATGCCGGTCTGTCAACTTGTCACTCATGAGCTCATCATAATTCGTACTCATTAGGGGCACTACTTATGTAATTGAGCGCCTCATTAGAGGCGGTTTGGAATCTAAGGCTCAGCGCAAACGGGCCACCAACCACAGCCACCGGTAGCCAGCGACACGCAGTTCACGCGCTTTTTCATACATTTTGTTGAAACTCGCCGCATACGTGTGGCCACTCGCTACAGCAGTGTCGACGACTCGCCACTTGTGTTCGCTGCGGGCCACACAAGACGCCGACACGCGCCACTGTCGCGGTGCTCCTAAAAATTGGATGTACCCAATATAGACGGCGACGATTTCTGCGTATTAACAGTAACGCGAGCAAACTTTCCGTGTCGGAGTCCATTGTAAGACTGCGGATCTAAGAGTTGGTTATAAAGTGTGGCGGCTTCCGAACACCGGTGGCTGTCGCACGCTTCTGACACTGTTACAAAAGTGGCGGTAGCGCACGACAGCCACCGGTGGCTGTGGTTGGTGGCCCGTTTGCGCCGAGCCTAAAGTCGTGCTATACATAACATCACGTCTGTAATCCCCTTAAGGGTCAGGCAGAGATGTACCTAAAAGTACACCCACATTTCGCCAGTTTTGTTGAAGTCCCATGTAATAGGGGGCGACCTTATTGCTATTAACCGGGCACAAATCCAGACTCCGTGGCTGCTACTGATGGAAAAACCCAATAGCACTTTTCCGACCCGGTGACCTACCATGACGTCTTTAAGCAGTCTTTTTTTACACTTTTCCAGAGTGGGAAAGAGATGGTGCTAGACGTCTTCTATAGCTCCGTCTCTTACCAATACTGGATTATGATTAAAACAATACTGTGAGGTCATAGTAGCTCCCCTGGGCAACCAATGACCTCATGATCAGCAGTCGCGCTTGCAACCAATAGACCAACATGCATAAGCACTTACTTTTTTTTTTCTTCCAGCCTACAGATCCTGCCTCTCATCGATGGATGTCTGTGATGACCACGTGTGCCTCGGAGAAGAAGAGTGTATAGTTTACATACCGCCCCAGTGTCCTGGCTGTGAACCTTTGCCACTGTGTCGAATTCCTGGGACTTACCTGTAATACAAGAGATAACCGAATATTCCAAGTCGCCCTCACATGGATTGCCACCAGGTGGCAATCGGGAATAAAATTCCCATATGCCACCAGTGGCGACTGGGAAGTTATTGCCCCCACTTCAAATCATTTTTGAGATGAGATAATGTAGGCATTGCTACAAATGACTTCCAGTATGGAAAATTACGAAATTTTTATATATTATTTATAAATAGGTAGATGACAATTTGTTTATGTTGTTAAAAATATGTATTTATGACTTCTTCGAAGTTAAAAATACATTATGATTGAAATAGTTAAAAACTTTATATTTAAGTAATTAGTTTTTTTCAATACACAACACAAAAATCATTGTACAGAAAACGAATTTAAACAAAGAATACTAATTTTCTTATTGAGGTATAACTTATTAAAATAAAATTTTGATCTCACGAATTAAGAATTTATGAAGTACAAAATGGAATAACCATTAAAGCATTAAAACTTAAAATGTGATAAGCTGCTGTTTTACTTAGATATAACCCTTTTTCATAATTCACTGAGGTCAGAAATAAGTATGACTATTTTTTCAAAGTTTATGCAATGCATAACAAGAAAAACGATAGACAAAAGGGGTAAATTTTAAGGGTGAATATCCCCTCGGCCAATTTTACTCGTCCACATTGAGAATCGAGGTGTAAAATGATAGAATGTTTCTTTTTTTATGTAGTACGTAATTTGGTTCAATTACTGATACAATATTTTTTTTGCGCTTTGTTGATATTGACCCATAAAAAACCATGCTATTGCCTACCTTTAAATCCAATAGCAGCACATTATTGAGACTGCAATTCCCCTTAAATCTGTCAATCTGTATCCTTGACTAACACCTCTGTAAACACTCCTTTTAATGAAAGAACACCAATGTTCTTCATACTGGCCACTAGGGTGACTAATATACGAATAAAAAGATTGGCAAAGTAAACGAATTTGGATCCATAATAATTGGTCGAAACCATTTTTTGTTTGTTTGTAACATTATTGCAAAAGTGGCTGTAATTTGGATTAAATATATTATATTGGACAAGCCCAGAGCGGAAGAAATCATTTGTGATTTCCTACACTAAAAAAAAAAAAAAGCTGTCCCGCGCAACTTCGTTTGCTTTACATTTTCTCCGTATTCGTAACATTTTTCATTGCTGCTCCGCTCCTATTAGTCGTAGCGTGATGATATATAGCCTATAGCCTTCCTCGATAAATGGACTATCTAACACTGAAAGAATATTTCAAATCGGACCAGTAGTTCCTGAGATTAGCGCGTTCAAGCAAACAAACAAGCAAACTCTTCAGCCTTATTATTATTAGTATAGATATAGATATAGAAGATGAGATATTTCTCGAAGGCATGTAATGCCAAGTCAGATGCCCATGGGCGGCATAAAAACTTTGACTCCCGGTTAGGCACTAACACGATAAAGAAAGAAGAATATATATAATGGCCCTATGAAATAGTGCCGGGATGCTACGTGGAAAGCATTGTGGAAATCTACAACGTGCATTGTAAAAACCTTCCATTTAATATCAACTGATGTGTTTTAATTTTAATTCTTTTAAACTTTTTTAATATATTTAAATAGTATTATTATATATGTATTTAAATAGTATACTTGCGACCCACGGATGCCCCTCAAGCTAAAGGGGAAAATATACAAGTCCGTGATACGACCTGTCGTACTCTATGGATCGGAATGCTGGGCAGTGAAGAAGACGGATGAAAAAAGATTGCATGCAGCAGAGATGATAATGTTGAGATGGATGTGTGGAGTGACTAAAATGGATAAAATTAGTATAAAAGAGGAAGTTTGACAGTGACGCTTGTTACAGATAAGATGAAAAGGAGTCGTCTGTCTTGGTATGGACATGTGATGAGGAGGGATGGAACACATGTGACTAAAAGAGTGATGAATATGAATGTGGATGGATGAAGAGGGAGAGGAAGACCAAATAAAAGATGGGTGGATTGTGTGAAAAATGATATGAACGAAAAAGAAGTAAATGATAGCATAACGAATGACAGAGGAGAATGAAGGAAAGAGACGTGTTGCGCCGACCCCAAATAAAATGGGACAAGGGCAGGAAGATGATGCTATTTAAATAGTATTATCAATTTGTTAGCAAATGTAAATTCTATTATAACCAATGTTGACATCAGTGAATCTCTTACAATGTATAAGTAATGTCTAAAGATTTATCTAATTTTAAATTTTCATTTATTTAATGTCATCTGATGTGTTTTTAATATCAATACTTTAAAACTTTTTCAATATATTTTAATGGTATTATAAATTTGTTAGCTTAGATGTAAATTCAATTATGCTTGCTGTGATCTCCTGTAAGTGAAAGAGTTCACCTACGTGATACTTTTGAAGTATATAATTTATTTCACATGATCTTGTACATCCTTTGTTGGAGATCCTAAATAAAGAAATAAAACATCTTTTCACAAATGGTTCGTGTTTTGGCCTCGGCTGTTCAGGATTGACTGTCAGTTTTCAGGACACGCAACGTTGCATCGTGCCGTCAGAAGCCTTATTACAGTGTAAATTAAGGTTACTGTCATCTTGACAGACTTGCTAGTGGATGCAATCCAACTCCCACTGTGATTTGCATAGTGATGCCAAAGGGACTAATTGTGAGAGAACTGTATTTGTGTAAGTCAAAAATATTCGTGGTAGTAAAATTGAATACCTAATGCATTCCAAGACTGAATGAAAAACGATGAATAAAATAAAAACAAAAAATTGTCTGTACATTTTTTTCCTTTAGTATTCGAATTTCATTTTCGTCCATGTCATCAATGCATCGAATATTTATGATGAAATTCACGAAATTTCCGTGAAAACTCAATCGGGAAACACAGTTTACGATAAAGTGAAAAGGTCGTTAGTAACCAATAACAGATTCAGTTTCAATTTACATTAATATTCACGCAATCTGTCCACCATTGTCACATGGTTTAACAAATAATATACATGTCATTTCAGCTTTGCCCGTGGCTTCGCCCGCCTAGATTTCAAGCGTTACTTCATGGAAACATACTACTTCATCATCTGCCTAGCCTTTTCCCAAACTATCTTGGGGTCGGCTTACAGTCTAACCGGATGCAGCTGAGTACCAGTATTTTACATGAAGGGATTGCCTCAACAACCCAGTAACTGGGTAATACGATACCCTTGGTAAGACTGGATTTTCGATAAAATTTTTGGTTTCTGACTACTCGTAACGACTGTCAAAGATCTACAAATGACAGCCGGGATCAACGGCTTAACGTGCTTTCCGAGCTTTTCTTTAGGAAAACAAAACATCAGTTAGCTCCGTCTATCAGTTTAGCTGTTACAGCATTTCTTTCTCATTATATATATTAAGTCATTTGCTAGTTCCAAGTACAATATTTTTTGGTAAGGCGGAGAAATACAATTTTTGTACGTTTACTTTTACCGGGTGTAGATTCCATTTCCGTGGGGAAAAGAATATTTTCTTGACTTACATGTGGACATTTCGGGTCTGAGTGCTATTCTGAGCATGCAATATTTGTATACATATGTAATGCTCCCCATACATTTAAAACCCAAGCAAAGATTTAAAAATACATTTAAAAAAATACTCGACCAAAATAAAGAATCGTCAATTCACTTGTTTTGCGCATCTCTAGACGTTCGTTTCAATTTAGAGTGATAGGTGTAAGGCCCATGGCACACGGCGTATTTTAAACGCGCAGACGACGCGCGTTTCACGATCGCCCCGTGTGCTTGCTTACAAGATTGCGTTCAAATCTCGTTTGAAGCACGTATACGCGCGTCGTCTGCGCGTTTAAAATACGCCGTGTGCCATGGGCCTAAGACGTGTGGATGGCTCGGAAAATTACTTGTGTACCGTACCTCTGCGTTAGGAAACAAAGATCAAGGAGATTCAGATGTGAGAAGTAAGAAGAAAAGAAACGAGTTGCACTACGGGAGTGCCGGCAGAAGTGAAAACTTGAATATTAACGTTGTGCATTTTTAGGGTTCCGTACCCAAAGGGTCAAACGGGACCCTATTACTGAGACTTCACTGTCCGTCCGTCCGTCCGTCCGTCCGTCCGTCCGTCCGTCCGTCCGTCTGTCACCAGGCTGTATCTCATGAACCGTGATAGTTAGCCAGTTGAAATTTTCACATATTATGTTTTTCTGTTGATGCTATAACAACAAATACTAAAAACAGAATAAAATAAATATTTAAGGGGGGCTCCCATACGACGGGGGATGCGGTGTCCAAGGGTGGGGTTGTCTTGGCGGTGTCTCTTGACATCGCCAACGCCTTCAACACCATGCCCTGGAGCTGCATTAGGGAGGCACTCCGGTATCACCGGGTGCCGACCTACCTTCGTCGTGTGGTCGGGGACTACCTGACGGATAGGGCCGTCATCTACCCCGGTCGCACCGGAGAATGGAACCGGCGAGAGATGTCGTGCGGTGTTCCACAGGGATCGGTTCTGGGGCCGCCCTTGTGGAACATCGGCTACGACTGGGTGCTGCGCGCCGACCTCCCTAGCGGTGTCAGTGTAGTTTGCTACGCTGACGACACGCTGGTGCTGGCACAAGGGAGGTCGCACGAGGCGGCGGCCGAACTTATGACACGCGGGGTTGCGATAGTCGTGGAGAGAATCCGGCAACTGGGTCTCGAGGTGGCATTGCACAAGTCCGAGGCCATGTGCTTTCATGGGCCTCGGAATGCGCCACCGTCGGGATCAATACTGACGGTAGGAGGGGTTCCCATCGGCGTCGAGTCGACGCTGAGGTACCTAGGGCTTGTCCTCGACAGCCGGTGGAACTTCGTGGAGCATTTCCGACGTTTGGCCCCCAATCTGGAACGGGCAGGGGCTGCGTTCAAGCGGCTCTTGCCCAACCTGGGGGGTCCAAACGCCTCCTGCCGCAGGCTCTACGCGGGGGTCGTGCGGTCCATGGCCCTTTAAGGGGCCCCGGTGTGGGCGCGTTCTCTGAGGCGGCGAGCCGCCCATTACCTGAACGCCAGAAGGTGGTAGCCGTAAGGCTGATCCGGGGGTACCGCACGATCTCCGGCGAGGCGGCGAGCCTCTTGGCCGGATTGCCGCCATGGGATCTGGAGGCGATAGTCCTCGCGTGCCTGCACGAATGGCGCGCGGAGGCACTACGCCGGGGGGAAACTCCGCTGCCGCGGCAAGTTGTCGCTCAGCGGACAGACCTCCGGCGCGATCTCATGGCGACATGGAGAGAGCGACTGTCGCAACCCCGTGCAGGGCACGCCACAATAGTGGCGATAAGTCCCCTCTTTGAGGAGTGGCTAGAGAGGCGCCACGGCGCCCTCACCTTCCGCCTGACGCAGGTCCTCACCGGACACGGTTGTTTCGGGAGGTTCCTGCACCGAATCGGGCGGGAGGAAACGCCCGGGTGTCACCACTGCGAGGATCGGCCGGAGGACACGGTGAAGCACACTGTGGAGCTATGCCCCGCTTGGGCTGAGCACCGCCGTGTCCTCGTAGCGGCGATTGGCGGCGGCGACCTCTCGCGTCCGGCCCTGGTTCAATCCATGGTCCGGAGCGAGAGGGAATGGGAAGCCGTCGCCTCCTTCTGCGAAGCAGTCATGCTAGCGAAGGAGGTGGCGGAACGTGAGAGGGAGAGAACCTCACGTCCCAGCCGCCGCGGGAGACGCCCCGGGCGTCGGGGGGCAACCAGTGGCCCCCGGCCACCGTAGGCGCGGGCCTGTGGACGGTGACTAATGGGCTAGCTCACCGTCCGTCGGTCTTATGACGACAGACCGTGCCGACGGCGCGTTCGTGTTCCACGCGCGCCTCAAGGAGATGTCAGCAAATCGGAAGGGGTCCGAGAGGGCCGATGCCTGCCAGGGCTGCGGGTTGTTCGAAAGAGATACCGTGCCCCTGGAACGCAAAGGGCTAAGAAGGAACATGGATGGGTTTTAGTCAGTCAAGTCTGACACTCCCTTCCGCTCCGCCCAGAGCGGAAGAAGTCATTTGATGATTTCCCATCCGAAAAAAAAAAAAAAAAAAAAAAGGGGGGCTCCCATACAAAAATGTGATTTTTTGCTCGTTTTTTATAAAAAATGGTACGGAACCCTTCGTGCGCGAGTCCGACTCGCACTTGGCCGGTTTTTATTGATATTTTGGAATGGTTAGGGAATAATAAACTGCGTTGTTTTCGATCTTTCACATTGGTCATAGATAAATGATAATCCTGTTTACCCAGTAGGTAAACTGGGTTGTGAATAAAGATAAGCAGTCTCTCCATGTAAAATGTATGAATGAATTCAGCTTTAGACTAGTAGCCGATCCAAACATTCAACACACACCGTTGGAAGAAAATGGCTATATGTGTAGGGTTGCAACTGCCACATTGAAACTGCAACGTGTGGCCAAAAGTGGTAGCTTCAGTTGTCTAAAACGTTCGTAAACGGAAATAATTTTAATTCTTTACCAATAGATACCTCAACACAGATATTCGGTTTTTTCGTTTGTGTAAAAAATACCGTATTCCCATCGTTGGAGTGTCTTATCGAATAGGATCATTAACTAAATCAGTGCGGCAGCGTCGGGCTCTAGTCGTCCGGCAATTTGTTGAACAGGTGGCCTACCATGACGCAGCATTGTGTAAAGCAGTATTGTTTTAATCTTATTCTAGAGTGGGAAAGAGATGGCGCTAGGCGTCCTCTATAGAACAGAGACATTAGAACAATACTGCTTTAAGACGTCTGGGTAGGGCCCCTGGGCCTATTTGGCGCAGCCGTGAGCCCCAAGTGTTATTTTTTTTTCTCTTTTATTTGTGTGCACTTTTGGCATGTGCCAAATATAATACTATATTTTAACTAGTTGTCCGGCGCAACTTCGTTTGCGTCACATTTTCCCCGTTTTCGCAACATTTTTCATTGCTGCTCCACTCCTATTGGTCGTAGCGTGATGATATATAGCCTATAGCCTTCCTCGATAAATGGGCTATCTAACACTGAAAGAATTTTTCAAATCGGACCAGTAGTTTCGGAGCCTATTCAATGCAAACAAACAAACAATCAAATCTTTCCACCTCTCTGAAGTTGGCATGGCAAATATAGCAGGCAAACAAATAAAGTACTGGATAATTAGCCGTTAATTAACCGCTAATTAACCATGGAAACCAAAAATTTTCCGCTCGCCGGAAAACCCGAAAATCGATTTGTATGCCAACTTCAGGTGAAGTTAGCATGCAAACATTTTAAAATCGGTTAGGAAAGACCTAGACAACTGTACCAAGGCTCATAATTAGCCGTTAATTAGCCGCAAATTAACCGTGAAAACCAAAAATTTCCCGCGTGCCGGAAATCCCGAAAATCGGGTTGTATGCCAAATTCAGTGGAATTTAGCATGCAAACATTTAAAAATCGGTTAGGCAAGACCTAGAGAACTGTACGAAGGCTCATAATTAGCCGTTAATTAGCCGCAAATTAACCGTAAAAACCAAAAATTTCCCGCATTTCGGAAAACCCGAAAATCGATTTACGTGCCAACTACACTACAACCTAGCATGCAAAATTTGTAAAATCAGTTAGGTTTGACCTAGACAACTTGACCAAGGCTTGATAGCTGATTAGCCGTAAATTAACTAAATAATAAAATAAATGTAACGTTTGATTAGATAGTTTTAGAAGAATTGTTACGTGTTTCATACATGTTGTATAATTACGAGAGCAACTTGAAAATGTGTTTTTTTGTTTGTTGAGATATCTTAACGACTTTGGTGTCAAATGAAAGATCTAAGTCTAAAACCATTTTATACGTTTGAACCAGGTCAATGAGTCCACGCGTTTAGGAGATAATTAAGAATTAGTATAGTGAAAATGAAAATAACCAGAATTTTTGTTCTACGAACTTTTTAATTAATGCAAAATGTGAAAATATTATTATTAAGTTAATGAGGAATTTAAAAAAAGAGCTATCTAAGTAGCCTAAAGATTGAAGGTTTGTTTTCATTTGTTAATTACAAATGACGGACTTTAATATTCATTGTCTATTCACCTAATTGACCGTGTAATCATCATACGCATCAGGCATAAGATAGATTACGTGGTCAAGTAGGTAGATAGACGATGAATATTATAGTGGCAGCGGTTAGCTGACAACCCTAGGGCCACAGCTATTGCGTCATACCGCGCCAGAGACCGACACAGTTAGGTACGCGTTAGACAAGGGCGGCAACGTTTAGGTGAACAACGCGTGGCACTGTGCTGAATAATAATAATCCGGGCTGAATTCCATTGTTGCTTAGTAGCAAGAGTCGCCGTTTCTATTAATTGTTTCGCGAAGTGCCTTCTCTGTACTTGTACTAATTATTCTGTGACTTTACCAAACAAAGCTCGTAATTAGACGCAAATTAACCACTGTTGATAAAGACTATAATTATGTAAGTATATGCCAGGAGGTCTGAAATTAAATTTTCGAAAAAGGCCAGGCCATTTTACCATCTCGACAGTACGAAAACGGCTCTAATGCCGATCAAACATATTTAACGCTACTCGAAAGAGGCCTGCAAAGTAATGTATGTATTCTATCCTCCTAAACGCGTGGACTCATTTACCTGATTCAAACGTATAAAATGGTTTTAGACTTGGATCTTTCATTTGACACCAAAGTCGTTAAGATATCTCAACAAACAAAAAAACACATTTTCAAGTTGCTCTCGTAATTATACAACATGTATGAAACACGTAACAATTCTTCTAAAACTATCTAATCAAACGTTACATTTATTTTATTATTTAGTTAATTTACGGCTAATCAGCTATCTAACTGATTTTACAAATTTTGCATGCTAAGTTGTAGTGTAGTTGGCACGTAAATTGATTTTCGGGTTTTTCGACACGCGGGAAATTTTTGGTTTTTACGGTTAATTTGCGGCTAATTAACGGCTATTTATGAGCCTTGGTACAGTTGTCTAGGTCTTCCCTAACCGATTTTAAAATGTTTGCATGCTAACTTCCACTGAATTTGGCATACAAACCGATTTTCGGGTTTTCCGACACGCGGGAAATTTTTGGTTTTCACGGTTAATTTGCGGCTAATTAATGGCTAATTATGAGCCTTGGTACAGTTGTCTAGGTCTTTCCTAACCGATTTTAAAATGTTTGCATGCTAACTTCACCTGAAGTTGGCATACAAATCGATTTTCGAGTTTTCCGGCGAGCGGAAAATTTTTGGTTTCCATGGTTAATTAGCGGTTAATTAACGGCTAATTATCCAGTACTTCATTTGTTTGCCTGCTATATTTGCCATGCCAACTTCAGAGAGGTAATCTTTCCTCTTTTTAATATTAGATCAGATTATTTTTGTTCGTTAATAGCTATTTATGCAACTGTTACGTTATGGACGATCTTTTAATACGAGTGCCATTTTTTGGTACAAGCCTAGCGCGTACCGAAATAGGTGGGCACGAGTTATTAAAAGACCAATAACGTATAGTTGCATACAATATTTTATCTATGAAGGAAGAAAAATAAAACAATAGACAAATAAGTATTTTTATCTACTTCGGTTTCATAACTTTTCTCATATACATGTCTTGATTTTTCTGGTAGTAAATTATTTGTAGCCGCAACTGCTCTATTTGTTATATCTGGTGGAGTATTTTCAGTTTCACTTGATGTTAAAGACATTTTTAATAAAATTTCACTCAGAAATTCCCGCGTCCACTTGTTTTTATTTTTTTATTTAGTCTTTATTAGGTATAAGGCAAAGATCTTGTAGCCGCAACAGTCAAATAGTATACGATACTTTTGTTATAAAAACTTGTTCCATTTTTAAAAACATCATTTACGTTGTCTCGATTTCGAAGTAATATTATAGGTACCTGGCTGTATGTTCAGAATGTCTATGCTTGTGTTTTAGAAAAACCACTGTCAATTTTGTAATTCGAATATAACGAAACCGAAGTAGATGAATCAACATTATCTGCCTGCCTTTGTCCCATTATTCCATTCTCCTTTATCAGACGTCACGGCATAATTTACTCCCTTCTCTTTCATATAATTCCGCACACCATTTTCTTCCCTAATTTTAAATATCCTCTCTCATTTCGGGGAACAGGTTGTAACAGCTGTAATATTATATTACCAGTGTCGCATTAAAAATCCACCAAAATAACATTTCTCTTCAAACACACCCGTCCGTGACAGTACATCCACCGTCATTGCGGTTGCAAATCATAAACGAAATTGATGAGCTTCCTCCATCAGATAGCACTAACAAGCAGTAGCAGATGTTTACGTGTGATAGGTACCACCGGTGACGTCACTGGGTGAGGCTTAGAAATCAGAGTGCGGCTGGCCTACCATAACCTCTTAAAGCAGTATTGTTTTACTCTTATTCCAGTGTGGGTGAGAGACGGAGCTACACAGGATGTCTAGCGCCATCTCTTTCCCACACTGGCAAAAGAGTAAAATAATAATGTTTTGAGACGTCATGGTTGGCCACCTGATGTGAGGGAATTTGGTATCGGTGAAGATTTAGTTGTACTTTCTTAGAGTTGACAAAATGTGAAACTAGATTTTACCCACAGTTTAAATATAGCCTATGACATAAGGGATTAATTAAGCTTTTCATTATTGAAACAATTGTCAGAATCAGATAAGTAGTTCCGACGATTACCCCCTACATACAAACTTACGAACAAATTTTACTTTATTGACTTTATATATGAATTGTTGTAATAATATTAGTAAAGATGAACGTTTTATAGAATTTACTAAAATGGTGGAGGTCATTTTAAAGCATTATTGTTGGGTATTTGAAATTGTTTTACGGGGCTTTTGGCGCCGCGTGCCACGTCGCGCCTTTTTGTCTGCCTTAAACCGGGTTAATTACCTTGATTACTATTTGTTTCGAGTTCCCGATATTGTCGTGTTGTGTTGGGGTCTGCGCCATCAACAGAGCCGAAATATCGGCACAATCAAAACAAATCATCATTTCATCATTTCAGCCCAAAAGACGTCCACTGCTGGACATAGGCCTCCCCCAAGTGTCGCCACATTGACATTTTGCGGGGTTACGCCATAATCGCCACGCTTGGCAGGCGGGTTGGAGATCGCAGAACGGTTATTACAATAGCACAGAGAACGCTGCTGCCCATTCTCTGGCAAGTCCCTTAGTCGCCTCTTACGACACCCACGGGAAGATATGGAATGGTGCTATTATTTACGTCCGACACCATACGGAGCAAAACAAATAGATACCTAGTTAAAATGGAAAATATCCCGTTCTAAGTGTTAATGATCTATGCAGGTTTGATTTTGATGACAAACCATATTTCACAAGACGACATTATTAAGAAGGAACATGGATGGGTTTTAGTCAGTACAAGTCTGACACTCTCTCCCGCTCCGCCCAGATCGGGGGGGGGGGGGGGGTCATTTGATGATTTCCCATCCGTAAAAAAAGGCTACGTCGGTTTGTAATGGTTATAAGAGCTGAACGAATCCATGTCTATTAGATACTACTAGTTTTATGCAGAGATATTAAGGATTCTTTAAAAGATCTTCATTCACTACAGTTCCAGTTCCAGTCAAATTACGGGCACATAGACATCAGACTTCACACCATTGCAGCGTCAGCGCCAAATTTTAATAGAACCTTCAAACTTCTTACAGGAAGAGGGTTAACAAAGCTTTCCTAATCCCTTGTCAAGGATTATTTTCCCCGTTTACGAGGGGAATCCTAATTATCAAATCGCTTCCTCAATTTTATGTGCACTTTGCTGTAATGGACCAATTAAGTGATCCCTAAAGCTTATCTATATAACGCTGATGATTCTGAATAGTATTGTAATATATAATTTAATTGTTTTTTGAAAAATGCCTATACTTTTCTTGGCAGTGTCATTAGTAAAAAAAGCATTGGGTTTCAATTTAAAATGACTTAGGCATAATTATAACAATGGAAATCTCTTTAATCTGGCCACGAGCTGCACGATCAAGCGACACGCGTGTACGACATTGGAAGAGACAATTGAAAGAAATTGCTTAAAGCAGGCCACGGGTCACTGATTATCGGAGTATCACGGAGTGATACGTCGTTATCGTTATAGTCGCGTCACAAGCCATACGGCTTGCGACGCGACGATACTCCCTCGAAGGAAACGAGCGGCACACGCGTGTTTTCCTTAACGCAAGTTGCATCGCAAATCGCATCACCTGAAGTCGTAAACAAGACGTAATAACTTAAAACCAAAGCTTTATCAACTGCTGCACAATTTCTGTATGCGAACCAAGTCAAGAAAACAGTGTAAGGTTGAAAATTTCGAATAAATCGTCACGATAAAGCTCTAAAGCATTTGGATCTGGAGTGGGTCCAGAAGCGAGTCTTTTATGAAAGTGGGACAAATCCGGGAAATGGTCGCCCGGTCGGATTGGGAGCGGTCAACAAAATAAGGCAGAGTACACATTCAGGGAGCTCGCTATAGAACTAATGAAGTCTTGGAGACTTCCCACTTAGGTGATTGCTGAGAGCTGTATGAAATAATGCTGGATGTGGTTTATTGCTTTTGTTTGATTTGATTTTATTATTTTGCTTGAACGCTGATTTGCTGATATTAACCGACTTCTAAAAAAGGGAGGACATTATGTATTCGACCGGCATATTTTTCTATGTATGTGCAATTTCTCAAAATATGTGTAGAAACCGCGCCTCCTAATAATGCCAGTCTAGCACAAAAAGAACCAATACGGACTGTATGTAGTTTACGCACCCTCGAACAACAGTTGAAATCATTTCGCGCTATCCCAAAAATAAACTTGGTTAGAAAATAGAGAGAAATAGATTTTGAAAACAAGTAAAATCAAATGCTAAATAAACGAGTCTATTTCATTTTTTCGTTCTGAATTCAAACTCGACCCTAATACCCTTTCCTCGGTATTTTTAAATTAAGAACAACGTGAACGAAGCCAAAAAATGCCATATTTATATTTCCAACAAGAAGGTTTACGGTTCAAGCTATTTTCGGTTATTAATGTGAAAGACAAAATTGAGCGACCGTAAGACGACCTTTATGACAAATTACATAATCATTCTTTTGTGGCCAGAAACCTTGGGATGTCCTAGATTTAGGGTTATTATTAAATAATGTGCCTTGTGATACGACTTTCACCAATTACGGGTAATAAATAAACCTGATGAGGGAACGTGTTATATTTTTTTCACTTCAGTAGCTCAAACATGTAGATTTTGCTGCCTGAAATCAGTGAGCAAAATGTAATTTTGCTCACTGAGTGAGACAAAGTAACTTTATAATTATTTTTTTAGAAAGCCTCGAATATCTTATTCAGCCTTGGGTTAATCATACAATTCGAAACATTCACACTCTATCTCTTTCCCGCCATTAGAAAGAGAGAGAGTGACAAAGACCAGCCCTTTCGAAGTTCCTATTTTGAATTCGACCTCAAAGAAAAACATGTTCGGAATTTCGTTCTAACTAAAGAAATTTTGCAAAAACATAATTATGTATTTTAATGTAATTTATTGAATTTTTAACTTATTGTTGTATTTAAACGAAAATAAGTATTTACTGCAAATAAAACTAATAATTAACCTGTATATATTTATTTCTAGTTCAAGTAATGTTACGTAATATATTTTGAATAATAAAATATCATGGGTTCTATTTTTCCGAACACGCCATAATTTAAATAAAAGACCAGCAGGAATAAAATTTCGTGGCTGGCGTAAAGAGTTGAATAAGTTAAAAAATATTAAAATAATCGTAAAATATGAGTGAAACTACCTCTACCTACAATGTTAATTATTTTGATTCACAATAAATAGTTATTACAATCTATTCCTGTTTAATATTTTATCTCCTAAAGTGTTCTCGCTGCTGAAGTGAAAAGTTATGTGTGTTACACGAGAGCAAAGTTTTATGCATCTCGTGCCTTTGAATCCCTCGCCACACTCAGGATTCAAAATCAGCACTCGTAGCAAAAAAAGGCTTTGCTCTCTTGTTGCACAAATAACTATTTAAATCTTGTCCAACTTTTTGAAGACATACGTTCGTTATTTAAAACGTTACATAACAGCACGCCTGTTTTAAGTGTAGCTATAAGTACATCCACATTTCGCCGGTTATGTTGAAACGTTTTGCCATCAATTGTGCAAAAATCCAGTATGTATTATCATCATCATCAGCCTATAATGTTCCCAGTACTGGAACACAGGCCTCCTCTCTATGAGAGGGTGTGGGCTGTAAACCACCACGCGGGCCCAGTGCGGGTCGGTAGATATCACATATCTTCGAATTTTTAGTTCTAGGATATGCCGGTTCCCTCACGATGTTTTCCTTCACCATTTTTGAGGGCAGCTGTGATGAAACAAAAATACACAAAGTAATTCGCGTGCTTGGGTTCGAACCCACAGCTTACTGCTCGTAAGTCGGGGCTGCCACCCCTGAGCCACCGCTGCTCTCCCAGTATGCATGCTAAAAAAAAAATTGAATTGAAAAACCCAATAACCCAGCCCGACCTGAGAATAAAACCCTAACTCTCATTAGCAGTATTAGCACTTACGTCCACTACACCAACGGGGAAGTCATTATAAAAATATATGATAAACCGGCAGAACAATAGAAAATAATTAGTTTAGTTTGAGCGAGCCTTGATTGAGAACGGCTCCAAAGTCGAAGTAAACATTTTGGAGGGTGCGACGATTTTTAATTGAGAATATGGCATGGGTATACAAACTTGACGGCATTAGCATATTTATTAGGTTTCAGGATTTCAGCCCATTTTAGCCTCTTTCGTGTAGGCATCGTCGGCATAGTTTGGAAAGCGCGTTAAGTGAATGGCAGTGGTGTGAAGGACCATTATTTTTTTCGTTTTTCACGACAAGACACATCCATCAAACGCCCGCGCTTTGCTTTTTCGCTACACTGAATTTTGTTTCACTTACTGGTGAATATAACCAGAAAACAGCCTCCTCGGTACAAACGGACACACATCAACCTACAACTCCACCAAGCTAAGTTCGCACCTCGCTGGAATGCATATATTTTAATGTACATATGTATAATACAGGTTGTTTGGTGCATCGTGTGCCAAATTGAAATGGTCGACTGGGGGGGTCATCTGCTATCCTCTCAGATCCCTAAACAATTCTCATGCCCTGTGGATTTTTTTTCATCGACTTTTTATTGTTTTATTAACAAAATACCCAAATTTTACATTCAAACACAAATTTAAAAAAAAAGTATAAGTCGTAGACTCTGAATTTTAATTTTATTTAGATGTCTATTGTATTCTATTACTTTTGAAATCAAAATTAGTGTCATTAGCCACCTAGTTTTTTTTTAATTAACTCGCAAAGTTTCGGACTTCAATTAACGCTGTCCATGTTACAGCTATTTACATGGCTATAAAAAAAAACTAAAAGCGACCGGAATCTTCCAACTCCCTCAAAAGTTCTCTAGTCTATCAGCTTGCTAGTGATGTACCACATGCCATAAAAATCTTTTTACAACTTTGTGAATTCGCTAGAATTGTGAATCAAGTCACAAAAATGTAAATTCCAAATTATGATATGATTTTTTTACTTCTAAAACCCCCCTTTCTCCCCCAAAAGAGAGATACGAGACAGATTTTACCTTCTAAGAGTGAGATAACTGATTTAATAAGTTTTTCAGGTATCATTTAAGCAAAAATATTTTTCTAAATCATAATTTGGAATTTAATTTTTTGTGACTTGATTCACAATTCTAGCGAATTCAGAAAGTTGTAAAAAGATTTTTATGGCATGTGGTACATCACTAGCAAGCTGATAGACTAGAGAATTTTTGAGGGAGTTGGAAGATCCCGGTCGCTTTTAGTTTTTTTTTTAAAGCCATGTAAATAGCTGTAACTTGGACAGCGTTAATTGAAGTCCGAAACTTTGCGAGTTAATTAAAAAAAAACTAGGTGGCTAATGACACTAATTTTGATTTCAAAAGTAATAAAATACAATACACATCTAAATAAAATTAAAATTCGGAGTCTACGACTTATACTTTTTTTTAATTTGTGTTTGAATGTAAAATTTGGGTATTTTTTTAATAAAACAATAAAAAGTCGATGAAAAAAAATCCACAGGGCATGAAAATTGTTTAGGGGGCTGAAAGGATAGCAGGTGACCCCCCCAGTCGACCATTTCAATTTGGCACACGATGCACCAAACACCCTGTATAATGTTAAAAACAATAAATACAAAGTAAAATCTAACAAACTATTGTTTAATTTTTTAAAGTCATAGCTAATTCTTTTTTGCGGACCGTACCTAAGCGTCAGTGTGACGTAATCGACAGGAGGTGCAAACTTAGCTTGGTCGAGTTGTACACATTTCCTCTAATATAACATGGCCTAGCATTTTATAGATTCCCCGTACAATGAGACATCCGTATAAACTGGTTTTGTATAGCTCGATTGGTCGCCGTAAATACCTGTAACACAGATAGGTATGTCTAAATTTATAAGAAGGTTGGAGGCTTAATATTTTAAATAGGTTTGATTCAGAAGATCAAAACATAATATTTACTAGCAGCTATTGAAGATAGAATATCAAATGTCTAACCTTTTCCCAAACTATCTTGGGGTCGGCTTCCAGTCTAACCGGATGCAGCTGAATACCAGTATTTTACATGAAGCGACTGCCTATCTGACCTCCACAACTCAGTAACTGGGTAATATGATACCCCATGGTAAGACTGGATGTCAGACTTTTGGCTTCTGTCAAAGATCTACAAATGACAGCCGGGACCAGTGGCATAACGTGCTTTCCGAGGCACGGAGGAAACTCGGTATGTAATTATGGTCACCCATCCACGGACCAACCTCGGCACGCACAGCTTAACCTATCGACTACTTATTGACCCCATGCGGCTGTTATTATTTAGCCACGAGCTCCTCATCGAAGATAGAATAGTCTACATTATTATTTAAGGCACACACACACAGAACACAGAATAACACAGAATAACTTGTTCGGTTTACAAGGTCTTTTATCCACCCTGCATGACTACGAACCTTCTAGACCGTAACAAAAAACGGTCTACTCCTCAAAAAAATATCAGTTACCTACGAAAATAAACGGTGTGAACCCTTATAATTCTCCTAACAAAACTGAAAGGATATTTCTCACAAAGAGCTCAGTCATCAAAAGGTAATATTTTAGGCGAGTGTATCAAAGAAGCTTGAACGGGCTCACTCAGAAAGAAAGCAAAAAATACGTACATTTGGCAAAAGTAATAATTTTCTGGAGGTATTTGCATAAACATGGTAAGCCTGGGGCCATACTTGTGATTAGCTGTTTTATTAATGTCGGCAAAGTCTCACAAGAAATGATGAGTGTTGGTACCTACGATATCGTGTTCAATGTTGTTGTATTTACAAGGTTTTTATGACGTTACATCATTTATATGTGTCTCCAGTAATAAATTACTTAGTAACTGTATGTACATTGTTTACGATATTCTGTGAGGGTTTCAGAGTTCAGAGTTCATTTATTTTTTAGAAACATGGGTATGCACACACAAAGCATGCAGTACATACAGTAGTATATTGCAGAAAGGTTCACAGTCATGTTTTACATTTACAGCGTACATACCTGTTTTATAATAACATTTGATTAATTATTTAATTATATGTTATTAATAATTATTAAACATATTAAAATAAAATTATTTTAAATTCACTTGTTAACGATTGCAATAAATTACATTTGCAATATAAATATAGGTACAGCATAATCAAATCAAGCAAAATTAATCCAAACATCAAAATATGATAAAAAACCGGCCAAGTGCGAGTCGGACTCGCGCACGAAGGGTTCCGTACCATTATTTATAAAAACGAAAAAAAAAACACATTTTTGTATGGGAGCCCCCCTTAAATTTTTATTTTTTTCAGTTTTTATTATTTGTTGTTATAGCGTCAACAGAAATACATAATCTGTAGAAATTTCAACTGGCTAACTATCACGGTTCATGAGATACAGCCTGGTGACAGACGGACGGACGGACGGACGGACAGCGAAGTCTCAGTAATAGGGTCCCGTTTGACCCTTTGGGTACGGAACCCTAAAAACTAACAGCAGTCAACAGAACCAAACTTCGTCCCCACATTAGAATTTAAAAATACTGTTTTTTTGATTCCACAAAGTCTTAACGCACAGATGACGGACCCCATTCTTCAATTTCATATAACTACACTTCTGTATCATGATTTTGATTACTGCATTAAGAGAGATCTATTTTCTATTTCCGAAGATTCTCTCTCTCTCTCTCTGCCAGTGAATAACGGTACAGGCAGCCATTTAAATAAAAATCGGTAACGTCGCACAATAATGATTAAAATAGTTACGTAATGGCGCTGTTTTTCAGTTACGAAGGAACGGTCGGAACATCAGATATTGATTAATCCACATAAAAAATACTCCTAAGTGCAGTCAAATTGATTACCATCATCCCGAATGCGCCCGTTCCCACCGACAAACCGTGAAAACGGTTTTGTGGGGCATAGTTTTTAAATGAAAGTTTGTAATAAAGTTGTTTAATAAATAAATAAATAAATAATAACTGCCTCTCATTGCTTATGAAAACCTCAGAACCGGAATCATTTATTTGCTACACATAGGTATGAATCAACATTATGGATCTTATAAATAATAAATGTTCTCGCTATGTTTTGTCATTACGAACATACTTATTAAAATACAAAAGGCCTTTTAAAATTACAAATCTAGAGTGACATATAAAATTAAATATCTATAATATAAATTACAAATATCTCTATCCACCTATTTAGGTTCTAAAATAGTATACTTTAATTCAGTGACTCGAAATACCGTTTGTATGTCGGTTTTATCCGTTCAGTTATTATTTGCCGCTCTAAAAGATTATATGGCCGTAAATCGTGATTTGTTTCAGCATCGCTTGTGGGTTATACGACGAGGAGAGCTCATCAATAAAACATTTGAAGCGGTTACGTTGTGACGTAGTGGGGAAGCAGAAGTTTCACTTTGGTAAATCTAAACTAATATTAGGTCTTTACCTATGAAATTGCCGTTTTGTTTGAAAAAAGTTAAAGTATTTTTTTTTTCGAACTTATTTATTTCTTTTATTCAAAGTAATCACCCCTGCAATCAATGCATCTTTGCCAACGCTGTGGCAGTTTATGGATGCCCTTCTTGAAAAAATCAGCTGGACGGGAGACAACAAACTCTTCAAAGGCGTTTTGTACTGCCTCTCGGGAATTGAATTTTTTTCCCGCTAAAAAGTTGTCCAAATTTTGGAAAAAGTAATAGTCGGAAGGCGCAAGATCTGGTGAGTATGGCGGATGAGGGAGAGCTTCCAAACCCAACTCATGCAGCTTAGAGACGGTCTGTTGTGCAGTATGGGGCCGCGCGTTGTCGTGAAGTAGCAGTGGAGACGACCGATTGACCAAAGCTGGTTGCAGACGTGCGAGTTTCGCCATCATTGTGGTCAGTTCTTCAATGTACACATCTGCATTAATGCTCTCGCCGTTTTGTAAAAAGCTATGATGAATCACACCAGCACTAGACCACCAAACTGTGACCATCACCTTTCTAGGGGTCATTTTTCGTTTTGCACATTGCTTTGGTACCGAACCAGGATCTAACCAACTTGCTGAGCGCTTTCGATTGTCAAAAAGAATCCATTTTTCGTCGCACGTAACAATTCGGTTCAAAATTCCTTCATTTCTGTGCCTGTTAAGCAGCGCAAGGCAAGTCTTGACGCGTACGTTGCGCTGGCGATCGTTAAGTTCGTGGGGCACCCATCTATCAAGCTTTTTTATCTTGCCAATCTGTCGCAAATGGACCAATATTGTTTTAATGCTAACATCAAAAGCTGCTGCCAGCTCAGCTGTAGATTGAGTTTCATCAGCTTCAACAATCACCTTTAATTCATCATTGTTGACCAAAGTTTCCGGACGACCACGAGGTTCATTTTTCAAGTCAAAATTCCCAGAACGGAACCGAGCAAACCAATAACGGGTTGTGCGTTCGTTTGTACAGTTCTCTCCGTAAACGTCGTTGATGTTACGGGTCGTTTGTGCCGCGTTGGTGCCACGACGGAACTTATATTCCATAATTACACGAAATTTCAAAGTATCCATTATCAGGAAAAATGTTGAAATGTAATGAAAATACAACGCTAATCAATAAACAAAAGACTGATTTTGTAAATAGAATTTCATATTTTTAAAACAAAATTAATTTGAATTTAGAACTCATAGCCAATCAAAACTTTTTTTTGTTTGAAAAAGTCTGTACTGCAATACGGCAATTTCATAGGTAAAGACCTATTATTATGAAGAGGAAAGATTTGATTGTTTGTTTGTTTGCATTAAATAGGCTCCGAAACTACTGGTCCGATTTAAAAAATTCTTTCAGTGTTAGATAGCCCATTTATCGAGGAAGGCTATAGGCTATATATCATCACGCTACGACCAATAGGAGTAGAGCAGCAATGAAAATGGTTGCGAAAACGGGGAAAATTTGACGCAAACGAAGTTGCGCCGAACAGCTAGTAATAAAAATATAGGGGACATCGTAGCGCAAGGAGGAGCTCGTGGCTAAATAATAACAGCCGGACGGGTTGATCTTCAAGGTTGCCGCGCTTGCCAAGGTCGGTCTGTGGATGGGTGACCATTATTACATACCGAGTTTCCTCCGTGCCTCGGAAAGCACGTTAAGCCGTTGGTCCCGGCTGTCATTTATAGATCTTTGACAGTCGTTACAGGTTGTCAGTGGCCCGAAAGTCTGACAACCAATCTTATCAAGGGGTATCGTATTACCCAGTACTAACTCGTGGAGGTCAGATAGTCAGTCGCTCCATGTAAAATACTGGTTTTCAGCTGCATCCCAATAAAGTTGGGAAAAAGCTAGGCAGATGATGATGATGGACAGCGTAGCGCAATTACAGTCATGGTCAGTTTCTACCATAAATTGTAGCTACTGAAAATACCCCTTTCACTTGAGCCAAAATCTGAGATCTTCTGTCGTGTCGATGGTTCACACAGCTCCATTGAGTACTTACCCCCCCCCCCGGCCTCCTCGGCCGGAGTTTTGAGGGCTTAGTACATACTGACGTTGTCTGTACGACTTGTTTAAGTTTCTTGCGCCCAGTATGTGACTACGTTCATCGCGGCGTCTGTGGCGTCTTTTAGATCCTCTAAAGTGCAGGTTTTGGTACACTACGAACACTCCGATAAGTGGGACATCGTCTGGTTGGGAGCACCGCATTCACACTGTGTGTCGGATCGTGCACAAAGGATCTCTGATTCCCCACTTTGCCAAATTACGTTACCTACTTTCGTGCGCAATCGGTTAAGTGAAAATGTGTAGTAAGTACAAGCAGTAAATTTGCATTGTTACCCGGTTTGCAGTGTAGGTACCTTATTGTAACTTCTACTTATTTTTTTTTTCAGTGGGTTATTTATAATTGTCACATTGGCTCTAGGTCATACAACATATTGTACTGTTCAGCTTCTGCTATGTACCTGATATCCGGCTAAACAGCCGCTTCGTCCACTGAATAAAGTCATCTCGAATAACTTATCTGCATTTTAGACGGACAGGGGAACAAAGAGTCACGTTTTATTGAGAGCCATTGTATTCTATTGCTTTTCATTTAAACCTCAACAGAGAATGTTGTGTTTTGATATGCAAACCACGGGAATCGCGGATTTTGTACCAATGTTTATTTTAATTAAGACAAGCGATCTCATTGTTTTAGAGGTAATTGCACTTTATTAATCAATCATCATTATCATCAGCCTGTAATGTTCCCACTGCTGGGACACAGGCCTCCTCTCTAGAGTGAGTGGGTTGTAAGTTGTAACCCACGACGCGGGCCCAGTGCGGGTTGGTAGATGTCATATGTCTTCGAATTTTTAGTTCTAGGACATGCCGGTTCCCTCACCTTCACTTGAGGGCAGCGGTGATGAAATAAATTACACAAAGTAATGCGCCTGCCTGGGTTCAAACCCACGGCTTTCTGCTCGCAAGTCGGGGCTGCCACCACTTGGCCACCGCTGCTCTTAGTAGCTGCTCAAGCTTTAATAATCATTTCTGTTCAATCGTATCGTTGGTCTAGTGGTCGTAAGAGTGACTGCTGAGCATGAGGTCCGGGGTTCGATTCCGAGGTCAGGCAAAATGTTATTTGGTTTTTCCGTCAGAAATTTGACAGTAGTAGCCACGGAGTATGGACTTAAACACAACTGGCGAAGTGTGGGTGCACCTCTGCCTAACCCTTCGGGGAGTACAGACATGGTGATATGTTATGTTTTTGTTCAATGCTTAATAGTACATGACCACTGCTGTCAAAACTGGGAAGGAAAAACCAGGAAACCAGCTGGTCCTAGCACCAAACATTTTAAGGCAATTGACATCTCCCAAACTGCAGTGGAAGTTTTGGAATAGCGACCGCGAACCGGAAGGCGATGCGTTGGAAGGCCTCCCACTAGGTGGACGATGACCTCGTGAAGGTTGCGGGGATCCGCTGGAAGCGAGTCGCACGGGACCGGTCAATGTGGCGACATTTGGGGGAGGCCTATGTCCAGCAGTGGACGTCTTTTGGCTGAAATGATGAACCCGCAGTGGTCCCTACACGCTCTCGCAGAAAGGAGACTTGTGTCTCAGCTGTGGATACGCTGATTACGCTCGATGAGTTTCTTTTAATTTGCAGCTAATTTTCCGTAGTCTAGGTTTTGAGTAAAAAAAATTGTATTTAGGTTAAGTTTAAAAAAGAAAGAAACAACAACATTTATTTGGCAACGGTTCAGGAAGCTCGAAATACAAAAGAAAAATGCTTTAAACAAAGTTTGTGCCTTACGACTGCGCCAAAATGGTCCATTTCTGCATTAATGCCATACAACTGGCAGATATATTCTGAATCTTAAACCTTTGTCTACTTCAACTATCATGGCTCAACTATCAGCTTTTTAGTGCTCCTGCAATCAAAGAATACATCATTATCATCATCTGCCTAGCCTTTTCCCAAACTGTCTTGGGGTCGGCTTCCAGTCTAACCGGATGCAGCTGAGTACCAGTATTTTACATGAAGCGACTGCCTATCTGACCTCCACAACCCAGTAACTGGGTAATACGATACCCCTTGGTAAGACTGGATGTCAGACTTTTAGCTTCTGACTACTCGTAACGACTGTCAAAGATCTACAAAAGACAGCCGGGACCAACGGCTTAACGTTGCAATCAAAGAATACAACAAACTTAAAACATTACTAACTTGTAAAGCACTTTTTAACTATACGCTTCAACACATCCATGTCCATACTGACATTATAAATTCGAAAGTAACTCCGTCTGGCTTTCCGTCTGTCTGCCTGCCTTTTTGTCTGTCTTTATGTCTTTCGGTCTGTTTTCTTTTCACGCCTTAACGGTTGAACATATTTGCATACAAGGCACAGAGATAAACCAAGACCTGGTGGCGTACCATGACGTCTTAAAACATGATTGTTTCATTATTATTCCAGAGTGGGAAAGAGACGGAGCTATACAAGTCGTCTAGCTCCATCTCTTTTCCACTCTGGAATAAGAATGGAACAATAATGTTTTGAGACGTCATACTAACCCCCCTTTTTTTCGGATGGGAAGTCATCAAATGACTTCTCCCGCTCTGGGCTGAGCGGAGGGGAGTGTCAGACTTGACTGACTAAAACCCATCCATGTTCCTTCTAAGCCATTTGTGTTCCAGGGCCACGGTATCTCTTTCGAACAACCCGCAGCCCTGGCAGGCATCAGCACTCTCGGACCCCTTCCAATTTGCTGACATCTCCTTGAGGCGTGCGTGGAACACGAACGCGCCCTCGTCGGTCGTCATAAGACGGACGGACGGTGAGCTAGCCCATTACTCACCGTCCACAGGCCCGCATACTAACCCCCCTGAACTGGGACAAAGGACACTTTTCATCCCGTTAGTACTTTTCTGTGGGATAATATCCAACCCAAACCGCGGACAAAAGCTGTACTAAACTAATTGATATAATCAAACAAAGCAGCGTCAAATTGTTGGCCTCTTAGTTTAGAAACACTTGGAATTAGTTAACTAAGTCCTCTTACTAAACTAATTTCCTGAACTCGTCATACTTTATGTCCCGGATCCAGTCAGTTACGCCTTTGACGAGTTATTGAATTTTAAGAAGATTGTACACAGAGGCCCTAGCACGAACAGGCGACATTATCCTAGAGATTTTGCGAGTTTTTTTTTTGCTAATTCCAAAGAACTAAAATGTTTAAAGAGATGCAGATTTCCACAATATATTTTTTAAGACTCATTTAAAAAGACAGTAAAATTCAAAGACGAGTTTAATTTCGGACCTCCAGACTTTTTTATTTTCACTTTATGGTAAACAGCATCTGTTCTGGCCTTTGTTTACGATCGCAGACCACAATTTTAAAACGGCACTTGGGTCAGCACTTCGGGAATTTTGACGGCACGGTTGGCGCAGTGCCTAAGCGATTGACTGCTTGGCTGCGTGTCGCGGGTTCGATCCCCACACGGAACAAATATTTGTTAGGTCTACAGATCAGATACTTGTTTCGGGTTTGTCTGTTTGTGTATGTGAGTTTAAATGTTTGTAAACGCACCCACGATACAGGAGAAATTCCGAAGAAAGGGGCAAGGTTAAAAAAAAACATATGGAAACTTTATCTTTCTGAATAAGGTCTTTGAGTCAATATTCAACTTAGTGAATTCCTTCAAAAACGTATCAAGTTAGTCTATTTACAGAATAATTAAAATTAAATATTTTCCAAAATAAAAGTAATTTATTTAAAATAAACCAACAAAAAAACTAAAACCACATCGCTGTCATCTGGAAAAGTCTCCCAAAGACTGGCAGCGTTACCACGTTAAATAGCAATGCTAATTCTTTGTCCAAAGAAAGACCCAGCCCTCTGGTCACGCAAAGTGCCGAACAATCGGCGAGAAATTTCCTTGACTCGAAACGGTTCTACGGTAGAACTAGTGGGAATATTTTTGCCACTAGTCCTACGATATTGTACCACCTCAAATCGACATAATAATAGACATAATTCTACTTTAAAACTAATGGAGTTTTTGTTCTCACTAGTACTTCGTTTTGGTGTAGGTCGTACAATCACACTGTGCAAAACTCGTACTAATGCGAATTTACCCCCGTTTCGGATTTGTTAGTAGTATATTGGCAGGAATAACCTCAGATTACTGCGCAAGTACCAGTAACACTCGAAGATTGCGTAGTAGGAAATTAACAATTCTGGCCTCCTGATACTCGTCTTTGCCAATTTTCCATTAAGTAATGTTCGGTATCTACGTATCTATGTACTAAATCAAGTAGTCCATTCGTTCTGTCCGTAGAACCAGTGGGAACGAACCAAATTTTGTTCCCGCTAGTTCTACCGAAGAACTAGTGGAACTGATCCCTCAGCAGAACTTCTAAACTTAACTCTTCCAATACTGTAAAAATATTGTCATGCATACATTCCGTTTTTCATACTCCTCAATAGAAGCTATAGCTATACCTATAAAAGTACTACAGATATTGAGTTTTACTACCACCGCTGGGTCGTGTAGTCGTAAACACGAGACGGTCCTTGTCTCGGCCCGTATTGTTTCCTCTCCGACTCCCCCGAGACAAGACCTCAAGATAATCGGTGCGGTCCACGAACGAGGCGGGGGATGATGAGCTGGAGCCGCTTTACTGGTGGATCGATTTCTGGAATCTATTTGTCGGTCTGTAGATGGAGATTATTTTTCTTCAAATCTAAGT
This sequence comes from Cerastis rubricosa, assembly GCA_949152445.1. Taxonomy (NCBI): domain Eukaryota; kingdom Metazoa; phylum Arthropoda; class Insecta; order Lepidoptera; family Noctuidae; genus Cerastis; species Cerastis rubricosa. Next base: position 4,114,455 of record OX424542.1, on the reverse strand, counting down.
TTTCAGTTCACTTTTAAAAAACACAAGGTGTTTTCTGCATCCTCATCAAAATTCAGGAGGTTGTCACAACAGACATAAATAATCAATTAAAATTACGGTACCTTGTTAATTATTAATAAGCGCTGATTTTTTTGGTTGTTTAAGTTTGTCAGTATTTTTTAGTCATAAAAACCCCCTTAACGTGGTTTAGGGAATGAGAAATCGAATAAACGTTTGAGATTGTTTGTATGTGTGAAAGCGCAGTTATAGGGCGAGGATCAGACGGGCCGCGTTTAAAACACGGGTGGTTCACGCTTATCGATTACCGTAAATAAGAAAAAAAAAATGCTTACCCATTTTATTATTGATTCGGGTCGAGAATCATTAGCATAGTTACCTCCTTGAATTCAACGAGGATGCAAAACAACACCTTGTATATTAAGTTTTTTTTTCAGAAGGTCTAGTACTGTAGAGCTAATATTAGGGTTACATTGATTTTCATCAACGACCCGTATATACCAGGAGTGCAGTTTATGATTCGGCAGTAGTCCATTCTTGTAACCAGAACATTGTAACCCGTCGTACTATCAGGCCACAATTAGTTTTTTGTACTAATGTATTCTTTGGTCTAGTGGTTCCTACGGCTATTGCTGAGCAAGAGATCCTAGGTTCGATTATCCCAGTGTTGGGCAAAGCGTTATTCAGTTTTCCTATTACGAAATTCTTAGTACCAGCCCGGGGTCCGTACGCAGTTGTAGGCAATAGGCTCGCCCCTATATTATTGGTGCACTATCTATAGAAATGCAATATCCTGTTTAGTTCCAAATAAACCTAACTATGGGTAAACATGCGCCGAACAATATGGGCATATATATGATGTTTTGTGTACAAAAAGTCTGAAAACGTAAAAAATAAGGCAGTATATTATATTTCGTCGTAAACTGGCTTACAAAATGTGTAATGAAAACCAAGCATATTTTTTATAGTTCGTACGTGATCTCAAAGCTAGGGATGCGTCTCTCCATTTTTTAACAAGTAACTTCTCAATGAAAGAAACGATTTCAATAACTATGGTTGTGTTATCGTAAACTGGAAACTTGTTCCATACATGGATCTGTCTAAATTGATATATGAACGTTTTAAGTGGTCTATACAGGGTGGGTACAAAATCATGGATCAAAAGAAATAGGGCGATAGTCAAGGTTATTTTCAGTAAAAAACATCTCTGTGGCAAAGCCCTTACAAGTCCTTAAAAGTTATGACAATTTGAGTGCTTTTTTTGAAGAAAATACCAGAATTTATAATTAATAAGCAATTAGAGTAAAATTTTAAAATTTTAAAACGATAAATTACATGTATAAGCAAAGCAATACTTTCTATTCTTCCTAACTACATATGAGCTGACATAGTTTATAACGTAAATGTTTATATGATTACGTTTTAATCCCCCCTAAAACTCTAATTAAGATTTGATAAAATCTAAGTCACGGGCACACTGCACACGGCGACAACCCTATATTGTCTGCAATTCACAGGTAATACAAGCCTGTACTAAATCATAAATTCAGATTTCATACTCGCTGTAAAAACAAGTCTTCGAATTACACCTCGTAGAATAGTTCGCCAGTGAACTTCTCAAGTATGGTAGAAGATATTATAGCCTACTCAAACAAGTTACAACCAATCAAGAAGAGTTTAGAGAGAATTAGAAGAGTGTAGAGTACTTTACTGGACAATAAATCTGGTACTATTGTATCTTTAAATTAAACTCAAACTGAAAGCATTTATTTCAATTAGAAATTTATTTCTAATCGAAATAAATGCTTTCAGTTTGAGTTTAATTTACCATTGACCATTAAAAGCACTTTTGAAAGTAAAAAAAAAAACAGAACAAAACGCAAAGCCAAAGTCCCAGACACAAGGCATAATAACTTGTGAAAGTACTGTAGTTAGTCCAAAGCGCAGATCTCTGTGGAGAAGAATGGGCAAGAAATTCCATGAACACTCTTTTAAATCAAAATAATGTTACAAAATCACATTACATTATTCAAATTAAAAACTAGAATTTTTACCAAGGACAGCAAAATAATTCATGTTTTGTAGAAGTGTTGGCAATTTCGTGATAAGTACGGGTCAGGATGAAAATTGCTGAGAATGAAGTTAACTGGCATGCGATTGGAGAGGCCTATGTCCAGCAGTGGACTGTTGCAAGCTGAGGATGGTGATAGCACACTAAAGGTGATAAATACACTTCAGTTTGTCATAGAAGTTAGTTCGTCTTGTTCGAGAGATGTTATAACTTATACAATAAAACAAAGATGTTTGCATAACAATGTTCAATAAAGAGCCCTTCCTATTATTATCTTATTATTGTTATAGCTTTATTGTGAACAGGGCGGGGGGAGGTGACTGGTGTTTTCGACAAGTTTTAGTTGAGAAGTTAAGCTTCGTGTTGTTGGAGGGAAATTGACGATTGTTATTGTGAATAGCTTGTTCTGACTTTCACAAAAAATAATCAGACTAGTATATTCCCACTGCTGGGATACGGGCGTCTCTGTGAACGGGAATGGCTATAATCCACCACGTGGGTACAGTGTGGGTTGGTAACATCCGATCCCGCCCCAATCTTTCATTACACTCCATCTTTCTAAGTATGCTATTTATACGTCTCAAAAAAATCCCAATATACATTTTATTAGTACGACGGCACGGGTGGCGCTGTGGTTGAGCGATCGACTGCTGCGCTGGGTGTTGCGGGTTCGATTCCCGCACGGAACACATATTTGTGTGGCCTATAGATAGTTGTTTCGGGTCTGGCTGTTTGTTTATGTGAGTTTAAATGTTTGGAAACGCACCCACGATGCAGGGGAAATTCCTAGGGCACGTTTCTTAAAAGAAAAAAAAACTTATTTGAAAAAACTTTAAAAAATTTAACAATTAAGTGTCACATCATCATATTCCTGGGAATCACAACAGATTTCCACTAATTAACTAAATACACCCCAATGGCTACAAGTTCCAACAAGTAAGTGGAGCTTAACTTAGCTCATTAAAACTATTTCGGCTTAGTCTAGACAAGACAAGATACTAAACTTACCTGAACTGGCGATCCGATGACCATAAAGCTGCTTTCAGACTACGCTATAATATAATAGCATATAGTATATAGCTCATACGAGTAGCACAACAATATCGCGCACCAAACATTGTTATGAACACGTTCACACTGTACTGTACTATATATTATTGGATTACTATGTTAGGTCCTTCTTTGCTATACTATATGGTACTATAGTACAGCGTAGTCTGAAAGCAGCTTAAAGTATCGTCATTAAGGCTAGCTTGTCAAAACAGATTACTTACAAGAAACTCCATTCAGATTTCAGCTTGATGTTAATTAGATCGAATTTTTCTTCATCCGACATTTATACACGTTAATTAGCTTGTACTTTAATTTAGACACTAGCTGTCCTGCGCAACTTCGTCTGCGTCACATTTTCCACGTTTTCGCAACATTTGTCATTGCCGCTCCGCTCCTATAAGTCGTAGCGTGATGATTAAGCCTGAGCCTTTCTCGATAAATGGGCTATCTAACACTGAAAGAATTTTTCAAATCGGACCAGTAGTTCCTAAGATTAGCGCGTTCAAGCAAACAAACAAACTCTTCAGCTTTATTTTTAGTAAGTATAAGTATTTATACATAAATATATAAATATATATTAAGATACAAGGTGTAAAGGGCACGAATTAAATTTAATTAAAAAAAAGGGCCGTGATTTTTTCTTATCATTTACGTTTTTTATGTAACTTTGTTGTTTTGTTCATTTTTTTAAATCATATTATTCCTATCTTGTGTGACTAATATAGTACATTGTTACCCCAGGGGTGAAAGTAACTTATTTAGTCCCGAGAGTGAGGGCGCCAACAGTTCGAGGGACTAAATAAGTCTTTAACCCGAGGTAAACACTGTGATTTTCATTACGAATACAAGGAAAGTAAAAATAAAAACATGAATTAGCAAAAGAAAAAATTTGTACATTTTATTTCGGATTGCCGCTTTCCCACCTATTTTGTATTTTTTTTTTACTGTGGCCAGCCAGCTATTCAGCCATTATTTTTCATTTTCATCATGAAAAAATGGTAAACATTTTGCCCAACTCTATGTCATTTTAAAGAAATTGTTGTAACTAAATTAAACAGTTATTTAAAAAATATATATTCTTTAATCAATTATTTACTTTAAGTTATTTCAATTTTACATCGTGGCTGCATAGAAAGTTGGAACATGGTTCAATAAAAATGTCAAAATAGAACTAGTTTTTTTTTTTATAATTTGACATCTGTCAGTTGAAAGCGATTCTCCCTAGGGATGAAAAGTATTACTTTCATCCCGCTCCTCAGGCAACTTCAGACCTACTTTCAGAGTATGAATAATGAAAAATTATTTTTCTTTCTTTTCAACTACGCATTCTGAACATCAAATAAATTAAGTAACTCTGCGCAAAAAATATTGTTGGGAAACGACTTTTTTTGGGTGAACAATCACGTTTTATGATTCAAAGTAACGCACTCAAAACACTGAGCTTAAGGATGCATTGAATAGTACTTTGAATACCTACATGACCTCCTTGTCATGGAGGCATTTAAAGTAAAGCTAAAACATGAAAACTTGTTTTAAAAAATCATTTTACATCGGCCCCAGCCATAGATATAATAAAGACCGTGTTTTGATTGTTGTTTTAACCATGTAACTGTCTTATTGTGTGGTGTGTATTTATTTGTCTCTGATTTTTAATTTACTTACATTTTTTAATTGTGGATCATTGTGTCTGATAGAATATATGAGTTGAATTGAATAAACTGTTGTTTTTATATTTCTATGGCCCCAGCCTAGGCTAGGTGTCTAGCCCTTAGAAAGATAAAACTAAATGATTCAACTGGCATGGCATACAAACTTTAAAATGCTTATTGTATTTCAAACGAAAGAAATGTCTCCGCTGTGATTGAAAAGGTAAAGAATGAATACTAATTGAAATAATTTAAAGGAATGTAACTGAGTGAACCCGTCCAAATTTAAGTTATTGGGAAAGGCCGATGCTAACTTTTAATGAGACGCTTGAGGAAGAACCTCCCTTTTTTTACTGATTGGGAATCATCAAATAACCCCTCCTGCTTTGGGCGGAGTGGAAGGGAGTGTCAGACTTGTACTGACTAAAACCCATCCATGTTTCTTTTTAGCCATTTGTGTTCCAGGTTCACGGTATCTCTTTCGAACAGTCCCGCAGCCCTGGCAGGCATCGGTCCTCTCGGACCCCTTCCGATTTGCTGACATCTCCTTGAGGCGCGCGTCGAACACGAACGCGCCGTCGGCTCGGCCTGTCGTTATAAGACGGACGGACGGTGAGCTAGCCGATGACTCACCGTGCAAGGAAGTACCTCCCTTGCAGCTACAAATTAAAATATGAATATTTATTTATTAAATCGTTCGAGTACTTACACCAAATGCAGGTACAAACACTGTTTACCTCTGCATTAGGTGATGCAGAAACAAACGGTGGTAGGTGCAATTCCGAAATATCATCATTATCATCATTTCGGCCCAAAAGATGTCCACTGCTGGACATAGGCCTCCCCCAAGTGTCTCCATATTGACATTTTGGGGGGTTTTGCCATAATCGCCACGCTTGGCAGGCGGGTTGGCGATCGCCGTACGGTTGTTAAAAAAGCACAGAGAACGCTGCTGCCCATTCTCTGGCAAGCATTCCGAAATATACACAAACAAAATACTAAGTACTTTGAAATTCTTAACAGCTGTTCTTTTTATCTTTATCACGCTACAAATCAGTAGTACAGTAGCGTAGATTTTAATACGACAATATCAATTACTTTGTCTGCGTGAAACCTCAAAGGAATTCACAGCTGCATCGGTTTAGCGAAACGACTAATATAAATCCTCTCTATCGGGAGATAAAAGAGATTTGTTCCATTTGTGTTGCAGATAAAGACCACACTGAGAATGCTGGGGGCGAATTGTTTTATCTATTCGTTGCCCTTACATCTCCAGTGTGAATGTGGCCTTTGATTGAAGAATCTGTGGTTGTTTTTACAATGTATGTCTGTCCAGACAATATCGCATGAGAGACCGACCGTTGTAAAGCAAGTAAATAAAACCTTTGTGGAATATAACATCGACGACTGACAACCACAAGTTAACTTACTAGTTTATTTTGCTCGAAACAACATTACGCCTGTATTTCTTCAGGGGCTAACAAGGAGTTCCTTAGGGTTCGTAGGTTCCTTCCTCAAGGAAGGAACCGGCTAACAAGGAACTCCTTGTTAGCCCCTGAACTAACTATAGGTATACCAATAGGCTAACTAGCCTATTGTTATACCTATAGAGCACCCAAACCAATTCGAAACCGTATCATCTAAATCCCATCAAACCGCCCTTTACTCAAAAAGTTTCCTAAGAATGTCACCAAAAATATTTAACAAACTACCCAAGTCAATAAAAGCATAAAAATCTTTAATACGTTTAAAAAACCCTCCATAATTCAAAAAGCATAATTTATTCTGTAAATGTAATACCTCGAAGAAAATGTTTTATTTTATATTTTTAATACTTTTATTCCCTGATTTACCTTTTTGATTTTTAGCTTTAGTTCGTAAGATAGTTACTACTTTTATTGTTTACTTATGTTGTATTGTTTTAAATTTGTTTTTGTTGATTGTATATTTTATTGAAGATTGAATATTAGGTAATTAGCTGTAATAACCGTAGTTTTTTATACTCAAAAACTACAACCTGTACTACTTAATGTGTAAACATTATTTGTAACTTTTTACGCCTTACACGGCAGCACATAGTGAGACATAACTTTATTTATAACACTATGTACTTACTTTTACCTATGTGGCTCGAATAAAAATATTTGAATAATAATACCAGTGTTTTTATATTGATTTTATATCGAAATATTTAAGAATATAAAAAGTAAGAAAGAAGATGAATAAACGAAATAATACCAGCTCATTACTTTCCCACAACTGTCAAATACCTTTTCTTATAAGGAGAAGGCACGACCATGGATCACCATGCTTGCTCAGGACGGAGCCTGCTATAGAGCATTATAGCGTATGACGTTCCGACAGTTAGGACTCAGACCTCTTCCTAGTGCGGACTGGTAAATTTGGGGTCAAATCTAGACCTGCTAGTTCGCGCAGTGTACTTGTGTTCGGCATCAACGGACTTCATAAGAGCGACGTGAGATCCGTTTCAGCGCCAGACCACGCAGTCGAGCGGTGTCGTGTGATAACCGCTTAAGACTGAATAAATAGTAATAGTAAAATCTTTATTCAGAACCAAAAATGAGTCAAATCCAAAAAAAAATCTTAATTAAACAATGTTGGAATGTAGATTTTGATTTAGATTTTTCCATCAGCATTTTGATGGCAAAATTCATATCGAAATCTTCAGTCTGTATAAACCCAATAAAGACAAGTAATTATTATATTATTTTTAATTTAAACTCCGTGTCTACAGGGGTCATATAAAAGAACAGAACTCGACATTCACAGTTCACACTTGACCGGTTTTCCAATCCCAGCTGTAATAAACCTTCCGACTTGCCATCAGCTTTATTTCACACTTCTCGGACACCGAGCAATAACAGACGCAATAAGTCGATTTTCTTTATGGAAAATAGGGGTTACCCTTATTATCATACAGGAATATTTACAATCTCACATTGTTTCGATTTTGGTGATTCTACACCCTCATCTGAAATGATGAGATTGTGGAAGGTTTTTTCTGGCTGTGGAAATAAGTGCACACTTTAGAAATGGTTGAAAGTTTTGTAAAAGAAGGCTTTGATTGCGCAAAGGAGAAAACAGAAAAAACTGTAGTAGAGAAAGGAATCTTTTTCGCTTCATTGCATGCCAGTAATTTATTTTCAGTCAGTACCGTACGGCTACGAATCAGTTTCTTTAAACATAGATACAAGCACAGAGTTTTCATATCGACTATAATAAACATAGATCACAAGCACTGAATTTTAATATCGACTATAATAAACATAGATCACAAGCTCAGAGTTTTGATCTCGACTATAATAAACATAGATCACAAGCACAGAGTTTTGATATCGACTATAATAAACATAGCTCACAAGCACAGAATTTTAATATCGACTATAATAAACATAGATCAAAGTCAAAGTCAAAGTCAAAGTCAAAGATCTTTATTGTGAGACAGTGGTTACAGAGTTGTTATTGTGTTAATTTTTATGTGCGATTGCACTGCTCCGCCATGTTAGGCATACAATAGTAATTTGTTTAAATTATATATTAATTCAAATAGACATTTTAATTGAATTACTAAAAAAATGATATTTTGCATCAAAACATAAAAAACAGTTTGGCACTCAACTCATCACGAATGTGTCGGACAAAAATTCATGTATTGTGTAATATGGTCTATTTACCAAGAAGTCATTTAATTTTTTCTTAAAAGAATTAATGTTTTCAATTTCTCTTAATTGCTTAGGAAGCTTATTATAAATTCGTGAAGACATTCCGAAGAAACTTTTAGACAGTAGGGCTGTTTTTGAGGGCATATTATTTACTATTTTGTCGGCATGTCGACGGGAGTGCAGGTTACCAAACTTTTCCCTATTGGTTTTTACGAAAACAGCGACCTCATAGATATAGAGGGCAGGAAGGGTCAAAATTCTAAGCTTTTTAAAATATGGCATACAGCTATCTGGGACACGTATGCCACAAATAGCTCTAAGACATTTCTTTTGCGCCCTAAAAGCGAGTTCCCTGTCCGTAGCATTCCCCCAATAAATTAGTCCATATCTAAGCGTAGACGTTACATAGGCATGATAGGCGGTTAGTACTGCTGCTTGATCACAGGATCACAGATCACAAGCACAGAGTTTTGATCTCGACTATAATAAACATAGATCACAAGCACAGAGTTTTGATATCGACTATAATAAACATAGATCACAAGCACAGAATTTTAATAAATCGACTATAATAAACATAGATCACAAGCACAGAATTTTAATATCGACTATAATAAACATAGATCACAAGCACAGTTTTGATCTCGACTATAATAAACATAGATCACAAGCACAGAGTTTTGATATCGACTATAATAAACATAGATCACAAGCACAGAATTTTAATATCGACTATAATAAACATAGATCACAAGCACAGAGTTTTGATATCGACTATAATAAACATAGATCACAAGCACAGAATTTTAATATCGACTATAATAAACATAGATCACAAGCACAGAGTTTTGATCTCGACTATAATAAACATAGATCACAAGCACAGAGTTTTGATATCGACAATAATAAACATAGATCACAAGCACTGAATTTTAATATCAACTATAATAAACATAGATCACAAGCACAGAGTTTTGATATAGACTATAATAAACATAGATCACAAGCACAGAATTTTGATATCGACTATAATAAACAAAGATCACAAGCCCATCGTTTTGGTATCGAATATAATAAACATAGATCACAAGCACTGAGTTTTGATATCGACTATAATAAACATAGATCACAAGCACTGAGTTTTGATATTGACTATAATAAACATAGATCACAAGCACATACTTTTGGTATCGAATATAATAAACATAGATCACAAGCACTGAGTTTTGATATCGACTATAATAAACATAGATCACAAGCACTGAGTTTTGATATCGACTATAATAAACATAGATCACAAGCACAGAGTTTTGATCTCGACTATAATAAAATCGTGCACTAGACTTCACTTCGGTAAGGTGGCACTGAGCGTGAAGAAGGAGAGATAGCATCTTTGTTGGCACACATTCTTGTGCACTTTATCTTATGGAGCTCGTGGCTAAATAATAACAGCTACTCGGGTCAATCTTTAGATAGAGCCGTGCTAGCCTAGTTTGGTCCGTGGATTCACCACCCATTACATAACGAAAGTCCTTCATGCCTCGGAAAGCACGTTGAGCCGTTGGCCCTGGGTATCATTTGTAGTATTTTGACAGTCGTTACAGGTAGCCAGTGGCCCGAATGTCTGACAACCAGTCTTACCAAAGGGTATTGTATTACCTAGTACTAACTGGGTTGTGAAAGTCAGATAGGCAGTCGGTCCGTGTAAAATACTGGTATTCAGCTGCCTTCGGTTAGATTGGAAGCCGACCCCAACATGGTTGGGAAAAGCCTAGGTAGAAGATGACTTCTGCACCATACAATCTCTGGAAATTACCAGCGTCTATGGCTATTTCCCACTGAAAGGCGTAACGACAAAAAAAATCTGCTTGGAATATTATTATCCTTTCATAATATAAAGAAAAAACCAGTTATCAGTGAACCAGAATATGAATCTACTTCAAAGCAACTTCTCTGACGACGACGTATAAACTAATACATAAAACTCATGGGAACACATTTCATAAAGTCGAACTAAACAAACCAATCTACAGTTAGAAATGTATCATATATACGAATAAGATAGCACACCTGTCCGGGAATAACCCGGGTAAAGCTTATTACCGAATGCTGAACCTGATCCGAGTTGTTGCTTACGCTAAACTTGACATGGCAACTAAAAGAAAAACAACCCGGCTTAATAATAGTCTCGTATTATGAAACGCGTTAATTAATAGGAAGATATATGATTCATGTCAAAAATCGATACGAATCATAGGACTTATGTTTCAATTAATATTAATTAAAAGTAGTAAAGTAAAAAAGTTTAGCGACAATAAAAAAATAAAAACAAATTATATAAATAAAAGACTTTCAAAAGAACCGAAGTTTTCATAATATAGAGTGAATTCAGTTGTAAAGACGACCCTTGTCTTCAACCCTTCATAAAGTTAAGTTTGACAAGCGTTGAGAGGTAACAGCTGATTTATTTATTATTTACGCTTAAATATTTAGTGAAAAAATCATTTCGGAATACTGGCCATTTTATCGACATTTTCGTTAAATTACCCGTTTAATGAAAAAAATAGTAACAATATTATCCATGCCCAGCATGTCCAAGAACCACACATAATATAATAACATCATCATCTGCCTAGCCTTTTCCCAAACTATCTTGGGGTTGGCTTCCAGTCTACCCGGATGCAGCTGAGTACCAGTATTTTACATGAAGCGACTGTCTATCTGACCTCCACAACCCAGTAACTGGGTAATACGATACCCCTTGGTAAGACTGGATGTCAGACTTTTAGCTTCTGACTACTCGTAACGACTGCCAAAGATCTACAAATGACAGCCGGGACCAACGGCTTAACGTGCTTTCCGAGGCACGGAGGAAACTAATAATAACACATAATATAATATGACTTATAATAATCCTACTCTATTATTATATCATATTACTGTTTTTGGTTATAAGATTAAGTTATAAACGTTTCCACAACGTTCTTTTTTACCCAGACTGACTTTACTGAAAAAAAAAAAAAAAACACGTTCATCCTGATTTCCCTTGTGCTGACGGCAGAAAAACTTAATCGACTGTCTTGTCGGCGTGAATGATAGTGCTCAGTTTCAAAGTTAATGTAAAGAAACATATTTCTATAATAAATATCAAGTGGAAATTGTGTTTTTTTCTGTTCGTCCCGACTCGCCTAAACGTTTGGCCTATTTACACAAAAAAAAGTTTTTTGTAGGTAGGAAAAGTTTTTTTTTTTCTCTAGCCTGCTCTGTCCCACTCCTGGGCAAAGACCTCACTCCACTATTTCCATTTCTCACGAAACCGCGCGTCCTCTTTCCAGCTGGCCTACCACGACGTCTTAAAACATTATTGTTTTACTCATTTTACAGTGTAGAAAGGAGATGGCGCTAGACATTCTGTATACCTCCGTCTCCGTCTCCGTATGGGGCTAGGCAGAAACCACAGAACGCTACCTAATTAATTAATTATATATAATTTAAAGTAAAAAGTAGATTTATTCTTAGATTTTTGATCATTACTTTGTACGACCTGCAAAGCACGCTAAGCAGTTGGTCCCGGCTGTCATTTGTGGATCTTCGACAGTCGTTACAGGTAGTCAAACTCAAACTCAAAGCATTTATTTCAATTAGACCATTACAGGCACTTTTGAAAATCAAAAAGCAAAAAAAAACGCGAAGCTACAGTCCCAGTCACAAGACATAATAACATGTGAAAGTACTGTAGTTACCCATTCCAAAGCGTAGATCTCTATGGAGAAGAATAAGCAAGAAACTCCATGGACACTCTTTTAAATCAAAATATGTTACAAAATCTTGGTTACATCATTCGTGTTGAGAATTACTAGTATGTGAGAACGATGTAGAAATACGGGCAAGTCAGTGGCCTGAATGTCTGACAACCAGTCTTACTAAGGCGTATCATATTACCCAGTACCAACTGGGTTGTGGAGGTCAGATAGGCAGTCGCTCCATGTAAAATACTAGTATTCAGCTGCATACGGTGCCACTAGAAGCCGACCCCAATAAAGTTGGGAAAAAGGCTAAGCACATGATGATGATACCAACCCGCACTGGGCCCGCGTGGTGGAATATAGCCCACTCCCTCTCATAGAGAGGAGACTTGTCTCCCAGCAGTGGGAACATTATATGCTGATGATGATTATGAAATGATGATGACTTTATACGACCTAACCACCTGTTCAAGATGCATTAACCCTTATTTCAAATAAATATTTATGTATCAGAAATCTATAATCCTTAACCTAAACAGGCTTCAAACCCCTTAGTATGTACTTAAGCTATAATAGACTATCATTATCTTCAGTTAACCTAGAGCCACCGGTCAAGGGCTTTCAATGCAAATTAGTCGCTTATTAATAAATTATTTGTTAATTACTGACTGAGTTTGGACTAGATCAATTAGATGTCAATAATAGATAAAGGTCGTAGAGTTTATTAATTGTCTACATAGTCTAGTTTCCAACTGTTTCACCCCTAATGAAATATTAAACGTTTAATAACGTAATTATTTAGGACTCTTTTTAAGTGGTTAAGAATTAAAATGTGTTTAATGATTGGACCGTGACTATTGATGTATGTCTATTAGCCATAATTATGAGGTTGACTGATTTTAGAAATGCTTAAAAGTTCGCCAGGAATACATTTAAAAAACCGGCCAAGTGCGAGACTTACTCGCACACAGGGTTCCATAGCCCCAAACAATATTTTGAACTGTCATTCATTAGTTGGTAGTATTAGTTAGTAAACTTCCACTCAACCGCAAAACTAAATTGGTTTTTCATAGTATGTTAATAAAAAACAAAGTTACTGCTGCAGTTTGATGAAAAAGTCCCATATCTCAAAAACTAAACATCATATCATATTGAAACCAATTTTCGTTGATAGTTTTCTTTACGTTCTACAATCTTAAATATTTTCAGAATTTTCCTCCTCTTACTTTAGAAATTAGAGGGGGGGGACACACATTTTACCACTTTGGAAGTGGCTCTAGCTTAAACTATTCAGTTTAGAAAAAAATGATATTAGAAACCTCAATATCATTTTTGAAGACCTATCCATAGATACCCCACACGCATGGGTATGATTAAAAAAAAAAAATTGTTTTCAGTTCTATGTATGGGGAACCCCAAAATTTATGTTTTTTTTTCTATTTTTGTGTAAAAATCTTAATGCGGTTCACAGAATACATCTACTTACCAAGTTTCAACAGTATAGTTCTTATAGTTTCGGAAAAAAGTGGCTGTGACATACGGATGGACAGACAGACAGACAGACAGACAGACATGACGAATCTATAAGGGTTCCGTTTTTTGCCATTCGGCTACGGAATCCTAATAAAAACGGATAGTTGTATTTTTCATATCAGCCATCTTTGTCCCACTGCTGAGGACAGACCTCTCCCATGTTTTTCCAATTGTCCTTAATATTTTCTTCTCTGTCCAATCCGTTAAGAATGAGTCCAGAACGTGACGACAGCGTTTCTTGGGCCTGCCTCGGCTACATCAGCCGTCTTCATGCACCCACTGGGTGACTATCTTTACCAATCTGTCCGTCTTCATCTTAGAAACAGTCACGCCCTATCCCATTCTTTATTATCATCACACATACTAATCTTCATTTAGCATACATACTATCAGTCACATACCTGATGTAGTAACTATATGCTGATCGCTTTTCTCTTTTCAAATGCTCTATATCCAGTGTGCTAACTTCCACAGAGTCGAATAAAGATGTGATGAAGATGCATGTGGAAATCCTAAATATTCCTCACTGAACTCCATTAAAGCCTATGTTAGGCTTCAAATAAATGACCTATAAACACGATATTGATACCCAAACAACGCTAAAGTATCGGAAATCATTACCTATCTGTTTATTCTCCAAAACGCTGTAGCCCATAAAATGAGGTGGAAACATAAAAAAAAACTCCTTGGTACGATAAAAAAGCGTTCGAACGGAGCTAATATTTATAAATTGATTTTGAGATGGATTCGCGCACAAGTGCAATCACGACAATATGGCGGTGAACTTCTAAAGGGGGAGATGACATGGCGTAATTGATGTGCGGTATTTTGATGATAGATATAAATACCTTGGAGTTGACATAGCTGAAGTTGAGGAAGATATACGAAAATATGAGTATAACTTAAGCTTTAGTAAAAAATATGCCAGTCGGCAAGTTGGTGGCACGACCCAGGGTGCGGATAATCGCTTAGTAATGCCATATGTGGAGGCTGAATTGTGTGTGATACTTAATTTATCTTAAAAACACATAACACGAGGAACTTTCAATGGCTGCTGCTAGAGATGACACTGTCAGCAAATTAAAAAGATTCCAACCGCATCCCCACTTTCTCTCACTACCACAAATACCGTCTAGAACGCCATTTTGGCTTTGAATGGCGCTTAGCGTATCCTCAGCGCCATGAATACTCAAAATCAATGCCATTTGAACGCAATCCTACGTACCAGCCAAATTGTTTCACTGTTTTGTTCATTGATAAGGGTTTTTGTAATCTACAGACAGATGTAAATACCAAACACCAATATTATATATTGTTCCCTCAAGCTAGAATTTGGTGTGAAAGGCGCAGATTGGATCGCAGTATGCGAGATTTGCCGCCACACAGCTATCTATATGCAGAGTGTATGCGATTCAGCTTCAGCAGAATCTGTAAATTAATTTCGCAGATATTACGTACCCTAATATTATCCAACATGCTACACCCTAGGCCGCATCTTCACTTCACATCAAGGCAAGTTGCGGCCAAACCCCAAAAGCCTATTTATCGTCAGTATAAATTGGTGTTTGCTTTGGTAATAGCTCACATCCACTGAGCCCACGGAAGTCAATGAATCCGAAAGTATAATCAAAGAATAGTTCAGAGGAGCTGGTGGCTATAATAATAACAGCCGCACAGTTCGATCTTCAAGGTTAAGCCGTGCTTGCCGAGGATGTCCGTGGATGGGTGACCATCTTTACATACCGAGTTTCTCCCATGCCTCGGAAAGCACCTTCTGGAAAGGATCTTTGACAGTCGTTACGAGTAGTCAGAAGGCGAAATTCTGATATCTGGTCTTACCAAGGGGTATCTTATTACCCAGTAACTGGGTAGTTCGGGTCAGTTAGGCAGTCGATTCATGTAAAATACTGATACTTAGCTGCATCCGATTAGAATAGAAGCCGACCCCAACACAGTTTGGGAAAAGGCTAGACAGATGATGATGATAATGATGAGTTCATCAAAAGCAAAACGTGTTCAAACGAAACAATTACTTACGGATATTGTAATAACTTGAGACAGTCCGAACAACTCTTGAATAAATTAGTTTTCGTTCTCGCCTTCAGTTTATCACTTAGAAATTATTTGTACATTCCCAATAAATGGGATGGTATATCTCATCACATTTTTAATTTATTCACAGATATATTGATTATATTTAGTATGGAATACGAACATGTATGCTCCAGTGAGCTCTTTTATGTTCACGCAATAATTTGAATTCTAAATGTGTTGGCCTGTCGTTATTATTTTATTTTGGAGTTTCAAAAAGTTAACGCGGTTTTTTGCCTAGTTATATCAATAGATAGAGATAGAGCAGCGGTGGCGCAGTGGCGGCAGCCCCGACCTACGAGCAGTAAGCCGTGAGGTCTAACCCAGGCAGGCGCATTACTTTGTGTAATTTATTTTTCACTTCAGTAGCTCAAACATGTAGGTTTTGCTGCCTGAAATCAGTGAGCAAAATGCGATTTTGCTGCGAGCGTGAGACAAAGTAACTTTTTAATTATTTTTTTTAAATGCCGAGTCAGTGCTGGGTCTACTCACAACATTCGAAAGATATGAACTTCACTTTGTTCTGTCACTTTCACTTCGATACGAAAAGAGCGAGAGATAGAAACAAGTCGATTCGAAGTTCGATTTTCAAATTCCATATATAATAGGCTCAAAAAAAAAACAAAAAATAAAACGTTCGGTCATCATCACACGTCGGTCACACGTCATCTATGAATCCAGACCGGAAGGCGACCGCGAGTCGTCTTCCGAAGGGGAGCTTGCCTCGGCCCCTAAAATTTCCACCAGCAGGCGTGGTGGAATAAGGGGCACGGGGAGGGGGCTCTCGGCCTCCGAGAGATCGGGGGTGGCCGGTCGCGGGCAGGCTCGTTTGGGCACCTGTGATGACGCGGCAGGTGAAGTTGGCGGCTCCGACGTGGAGCGTAAGGCCAAGTTTCAAAAGGAGGTGGAAGCTGCGATAAGGGTCGTGGCCTTGAAGAAACTGACATCTTCAAAACTCGGGGCCATACCTGCGGCTTCCGCCTCCATCATGGCGGCGGTGGAGGCAAGTTATCATCCACCAGGCGAAGTGGCCAAACTGCGGGCGGAGGTCGCCCGCCTGACGGTCGCAACGGAGCTTCTCCGCGAGGAGAATCTGAAGCTCCGGGCAGACCTGAGTGGTCTGCGAGAGTCCGGCTCCCGCGAGGTGCCCCAGCAGCGGCAGAGCCAGCCCGCGTCTGTGGAGAACCAGGTCCTGAACCTGGTTCGGCAGGAGCTGGCTGCCTTCCAGGCGCGGTTTTCCGTTTTGGAGGGCATTGTCTTGCGCCCCCCCCCTAGCGGCAAACAAGGCGGCCCCGGGCCCGGGGGCAAGCTCGGGCCCGAATGCGGTCCCGGGCCCGGGGTTGGTCTCGGGCCCGAAGGCGGCCTCATATGCGGCTGCTGCGGCTGCGCCAGGAACAGGGCAGTCTCAGCCCTCCGGCAGGACTAGACCGGGCCCCGGAAAGTCGGCTCCGCCAAAGTCGACAGCGGCCCAAAAGAAGCAAGGCAAGGCGGCTCCCCAGGCAGTGACGGCGCCTCCGCCAGCAGCAAGCCAGCCGCAGCCACCGCCGCCGCCTCCCCCGCCAGCCATGGCCGAAACCGAGTGGCAGGTGGTCGGAGAAAGGAGGAAGGGGCGAAAGGCGGCCAAAAAGGCCCGAAACGAGGAGAGGAGGCGCCGGCACAAGGCGAGAAGCGTCGCGGCTAGACTCCGCGCCCCGAAGACCGCAGCTGATTACGCTACAGCCGGAAGCGGCAAAGAGGGGCGTATCCTACTGCGACGTGCTCTCGAAGGCAAAAGCGACGGTGGATCTCGCAGAGCTCGGGATCACTGGGGGCCTCCGGCTTAAAGTCACTGCAACAGGGGCTCGAGCGCTAGAGATCCCTGGTGCAAATAGCGGCCCGTCCGCTGACGCTCTGGCTGAAAAGCTTAGAGCGTCCCTAGATGCGGACGAGGCCCGAGTGTCCAGGCCCGTCAGATGCGCAGACCTGCGCATCCTGGGTCTGGACGACTCCGTGACCCAGGAGGAGGTGGTCGCCGCCGTCACCAGGACCGGAGGGTGCCCTGCCGAGCAGGTCAGGGCAGGCACCCTACGTCCGGACCACTCGGGCATGCGAACCGTGATGGTAAGCTGCCCTGTGGCGGCGGCGAAAATAATTGTGGAGGCTGGAAGGCTCCTGGTGGGATGGGTGGCAGCGCAGGTGAAGCTGCTGGAGCCCCGACCTCTGAGGTGTTACCGGTGCCTCGTGGGGCAGCACGTGAGTTGTCGGTGCTCCTCGGAGGTGGACCGCAGCGGCGACTGCTTCCGATGCGGTCAGCCCGGTCACATGGCCGCGGCTTGCTCTGCCACGCCGCATTGCACTGCATGTGCGGCAGCGGGCAAACCGGCCGATCACCGGGCAGGGGGCAAGGCCTGCGCACCACCCACCAGGGCCAGGGGCAAGGGAAGGCCTCCAGCCACCGCCTCCACCGTCGCCACCACCGCAGCCACCGGCACTGTCGCTTCCGCCGTTGCCGCCAGTGTTATCGCCACAACATCTGTGGCGGGGCCCTCACAGGGGGCCCGGGAGGGGGCTGAAATGGAGTGCCAATAATGGCCCCATTACGCCTTCTCCAGGCGAACATCAACCACTGCCGCTGTGCTCAGGATCTGTTGCTCCAGAGCATGGCGGAGTGGTTGATTAACGTCGCCGTGGTCGCTGAGCCGTACTTTGTCCCGCCCAGGGAAGACTGGGTGGAGGACCTGAGCGGCTCAGTGGCCATAATTTCGTCGGCCGCCGCCGGTACCCCGACCCTTGAGAGTGTCAGGAAGGGTCAGGGTTGCGTAGCAGCACGGTTCGGGGAGATCGTCGTAGCGGGAGTCTACTTCTCCCCGAGCCGAACTCTCGCCGAGTTCCACAACTCCCTCATGGAGTTGAGTGTCGTCATCCGAAACTATTCCCTCCCCGTGCTTGTGCTCGGGGACTTCAATGCCAAAAACTTGGCTTGGGGTTCTCGTTGCACGGATGTGCGGGGTAGGATGGTGGAGGACTGGGCTCTGGAGGTGGGCCTGGTCGTCCTAAATCGGGGTTCTGTCCCCACGTGTGTGCGGATGCGGGGCGAGTCGGTGGTGGACATCTCGTTCGCTAGCCCCGCTCTGTCACCGCGTGTCGTTGACTGGCGCGTCATGGAGGGGGTGGAGACCTATTCCGACCACCGGTACATCCGGTTTGATGTCTCCGCCCAGGACTCAAGTGCGCCGGTCCTACAGGCCCCGAGTGGTCCGCGTTGGGCGCTGAAGCAGCTGGACCGGGAGCTCCTCCTGGAAGCCTCGATAGTGCAGGCCTGGGTGACATCACCGAACAGGCCTGCCGACATCAACAATGAGGCAGAGTGGTTCCAGGAGGCCATGTCCGACATTTGCGACGTGGCAATGCCCCGAGTTCGGCCAGGAAGTGCCCGGCGTCAGGTGTACTGGTGGTCGCAAGAGCTGACGTCTCTGCGCGAGGCGTGCGTCGCCGCGCGGCACCCGTACGCCAGGCATCGCAGGCTCCGCATCCGCCCTCCGGATGCGGCAGCCATTGAGGCGGAGCTGTACGAGGGATACAGAGCAGCGAAGACCGCCCTCCAGGAGGCTGTCCAGCGGGCCAGAGACCTGGGCCGCGAGAAGATGCTGGAGACTCTCGACAGAGACCCGTGGGGGCGCCCTTACAAGATGGTGCGGGACAAACTCCGCACCTGGGCCCCCCCGCTGACGCAGAGTCTCCGCCCTCAGCTCGTGGAGGACGTGGTGAGCGCTCTGTTCCCTCTGCGAGGGGAACATCCTCCCCCGCCTATGGCTCCGCCGCTTGCGGTGCCGGAAGCGGACCACATCGAGGACGATGACGACATTCCGGAAGTGACCGGGGTAGACCTGAGAGCGGCGGTAGGCAGGCTTAAAGCCAAAAATACCGCCCCGGGACCCGATGGCTTGCCTGGCAAAGCCTGGGTCCTGGCCTCGGAGGCTCTCGGGCCCCGACTGGAAGGGCTCTTAAGCGCATGCTTGGAGAGAGGCCAGTTCCCGCTTCGTTGGAAGACGGGGAAGCTGGTCCTCATTCGGAAGCCGGGGCGCCCTGCGGACTCTCCGTCCGCATACCGGCCCATTGTGTTGCTCGACGAGGTGGGCAAGCTCTTTGAAAGAGTCATTGCCAACCGCCTCGCCGGGCACCTTGTGGGGATGGGGCCGGATCTGGCAGAACACCAGTTTGGTTTCCGCAGAGGGCGCTCGACGGTGGATGCCATCATGCGCGTGAGGGCTCTCACGACGGGGGATGCGGTGTCCAGGGGTGGGGTTGTCTTGGCGGTGTCTCTTGACATCGCCAACGCCTTCAACACCATGCCCTGGAGCTGCATTAGGGAGGCACTCCGGTATCACCGGGTGCCGACCTACCTTCGTCGTGTGGTTGGGGACTACTTGACGGATAGGGCCGTCATCTACCCCGGTCGCACCGGAGAATGGAACCGGCGAGAGGTGTCATGCGGTGTTCTGCAGGGATCGGTTCTGGGGCCGCCCTTGTGGAACATCGGCTACGACTGGGTGCTGCGCGCCGACCTCCCTAGCGGTGTCAGCGTAGTTTGCTACGCTGACGACACGCTGGTGCTGGCACAAGGGAGGTCGCGCGAGGCGGCGGCCGAACTTATGACACGCGGGGTTGCGATAGTCGTGGAGAGAATCCGGCAACTGGGTCTCGAGGTGGCATTGCACATGTCCGAGGCCATGTGCTTTCATGGGCCTCGGAATGCGCCACCGTCGGGATCCATACTGACGGTAGGAGGGGTTCCCATCGGCGTCGAGTCGACGTTGAGGTACCTAGGGCTTGTCCTCGACAGCCGGTGGAACTTCGTGGAGCATTTCCGACGTTTGGCCCCCAAACTGGAACGGGCAGGGGCTGCGTTCAAGCGGCTCTTGCCCAACCTGGGGGGTCCAAACGCCTCCTGCCGCAGGCTCTACGCGGGGGTCGTGCGGTCCATGGCCCTTTACGGGGCCCCGGTGTGGGCGCGTTCTCTGAGGCGGCGAGCCGCCCATTACCTGAACGCGCCCCAGAAGGTGGTAGCCGTAAGGCTGATCCGGGGGTACCGCACGATCTCCGGCGAGGCGGCGAGCCTCTTGGCCGGATTGCCGCCATGGGATCTGGAGGCGATAGTCCTCGCGTGCCTGCACGAATGGCGCGCGGAGGCACTACGCCGGGGGGAAACTCCGCTGCCGCGGCAAATTGTCGCTCAGCGGACAGACCTCCGGCGCGATCTCATGGCGACATGGAGAGAGCGACTGTCGCAACCCCGTGCAGGGCACGCCACAATAGTGGCGATAAGTCCCCTCTTTGAGGAGTGGCTAGAGAGGCGCCACGGCGCCCTCACCTTCCGCCTGACGCAGGTCCTCACCGGACACGGTTGTTTCGGGAGGTTCCTGCACCGAATCGGGCGGGAGGAAACGCCCGGGTGTCACCACTGCGAGGATCGGCCGGAGGACACGGTGGAGCACACTGTGGAGCTATGCCCCGCTTGGGCTGAGCACCGCCGTGTCCTCGTAGCGGCGATTGGCGGCGGCGACCTCTCGCGTCCGGCCCTGGTTCAATCCATGGTCCGGAGCGAGAGGGAATGGGAAGCCGTCGCCTCCTTCTGCGAAGCAGTCATGCTAGCGAAGAAGGTGGCGGAACGTGAGAGGGAGAGAACCTCACGTCCCAGCCGCCGCGGGAGACGCCCCGGGCGTCGGGGGGCAACCAGTGGCCCCCGGCCACCGTAGGCGCGGGCCTGTGGACGGTGAGTAATGGGCTAGCTCACCGTCCGTCCGTCTTATGACGACAGACCGTGCCGACGGCGCGTTCGTGTTCCACGCGCGCCT
Organism: Cerastis rubricosa; assembly: GCA_949152445.1. Lineage (NCBI taxonomy): Eukaryota > Metazoa > Arthropoda > Insecta > Lepidoptera > Noctuidae > Cerastis > Cerastis rubricosa. The sequence continues at coordinate 4,092,801 of OX424542.1, read as the reverse complement.
CAAGGAGATGTCAGCAAATCGGAAGGGGTCCGAGAGGGCCGATGCCTGCCAGGGCTGCGGGTTGTTCGAAAGAGATACCGTGCCCCTGGAACGCAAAGGGCTAAGAAGGAACATGGATGGGTTTTAGTCAGTCAAGTCTGACACTCCCTTCCGCTCCGCCCAGAGCGGAAGAAGTCATTTGATGATTTCCCATCCGAAAAAAAAAAAAAAAAAAAAAAAAAGAAAAAGGTTTAAATGTAATTATTATACTTTTCTCTTAATAATCGAATTATATTTTTTTATAATCAAATAAAGAGATGTTGAAGTAAAAAATACGAAGTTTATCATGTATCTCATAATTATTTAAAGTTTTAATCTTTATTGTGACAGAATAATTTAGTAATAGTGCAATTTCCGAACGCATCTTTAAAAAATAGCGGGCTTTAAATTTTTATTGTTTTCTTCTTCTGTTCGCTAGCTACAAAGTGCGATACACGTTGGATATTATTAAAATAATAATAAATAAATATGAGTGGATCCAGTGATGATGTCTGCGATTTAACACCAGAAGAATTGAAGCAGTATGTAAAAAATGCAGAATTAAGTTTCCTGCCTGAAAAGTCTCCCGAAAAATATCTAAAAGCTTATGATATTTTTAATCAATGGAGACTTAAAAAGTGTGCAAATACTTTTTCGGAGACTGTACTGTTATCGTACTTCATAGAATTATCACAAACGAGGCAACCATCTACAATGTGGAGTATTTACTCAATGTTGAAAGCCACAATAAAGACAAAAGATGACGTGCATATTGAAACCTATGCCAAACTTACAGCATTTTTGAAAAGAATTTCAGTAGGGTACAAATCCAAAAAGTCCAAAATATTTTCGCCTGCTAACATTGAAAAGTTCCTCAATGAAGCTCCAGACTGCAATTTTCTCGCTGCAAAAGTAAGTAATTAAGTAATATTAAATGTGCACACTACCCATTTGTGAAGCTTTCGACATAGTACCTATTTAGGCCCTAGTTGTAACTTAACATTATTTTTTACAAATCTCTATCTGTTTTCTATATGTATACTGTATGCATACACAAATCATTATCTGGATATCTGTATGTTCGTGGTAAACTCGGCGATTTTGGTGTGGTTTTCACTAACATTTTGCTTTATGCTTGGTGGTGGTTTTAATGTATAATTTTAGTATGTATATTTTATATCTATTTACTGTAATTCGTCGCATAGGCCTTGTCTCTAGTTATAACTAAATGCGAGTTACTTACTTATGTAAAGAAAGTGGGTAAGTACCTACGTTTTATCTGTTTTAATTACTCAAGTAATATTTTTATTGCAGGTTATCCTCATAATTGGCATTAATCGAGCATGCCGCACGAATGAACTATTAAATCTAACTGTTAATGCCATCGAAAAGCATTCAGACAAATTACTGTTGGTCAACTTGCCAAATACAAAGACGAACATTGACAGATCCTTTGTTATTCGCGATGAACATGTAAATATTATTGAGAAATATAAGGGATTACGCCCTGCTAATACGAAAACAGATCGATTTTTCTTGCAGTATCATAATGATAAATGTTCGAGACAGCCTATGGGAGTCAACAAAATAGGCGGGACGCCAAGAGACATAGCCACTTTTCTAAAGCTACAGGAACCTCGGCTTTACACTGGACATTGCTTTCGGCGAACTTCGGCCACACTTTTGGCTGATTCAGGAGCCGACCTCACTACATTAAAACGACACGGCGGATGGAGGTCGAATACGGTCGCGGAAGGGTATATTGAGGATTCGATCCAAAATAAATCAAAAATCTGTAAGCGTATAGTAGAGACCATAAGCTTGAAACAGACCTCAGATCCTTGGTCTGGCCCGTCTACTTCCAGAGTCACGAATACCGGCGCTGAGTCACCTACTTTCACTATCCTCCCGTCACAATCCACAAGTAAGGAAGCTGAAATCGCAGCGAATACTCAAACGCAAGTCGCTAACACAACAATATCGGTTCCAAATAAAACTGTTACTTTTAATTTGCAAAACTGCAATAATTTTACTTTTAACTTTTAATTTTTACAAATATACATGTGGTTTAAATGTTACCAAGTTGTATTTTTTACCTTTAGATTATTTGTTCTCGCTGCTGAAGTGAAAAGTTGTATGTGCTACACGAGACCAAAAGTTATTTGCATCTCGTGTCTTTGAATCCCTCGCTGCACTCAGGATTCTAACCTAGAATCACTCGCTACGCTCGTGATTCAAATATAGAATCCTTCGCTTACTCGGGATTCAAAATCAACACTCGCGGCAAAAACCAACTTTGCTCTCTTGTTGCACAAATAACTATTATCACAGCTGCTCTCAAAAACGGTGAAGGAAAACATCGTGAGGAAAACGGCATGTCCTAGTACTAAAAATTCGAAGACATGTGACATCTACCAACCCGCAAAGGGCCCGCGTGGTGGATTACAGCCCACTCCCTCTCATAGAGAGAAGGCCTGTGTCCCAGCAGTGGGGAACATTATAGGCTGATGATGATAAATATCAATATGCTTCCTATAGGTTTAGTTTTACATACAAAGCTACGCTCGTTTTTTATGTATTTTTTTATAAAAGCATAGGTACTAATAATAGTACACCTACATTTCGCCATCTATATTTAAGTCCCATGTAATAGGGGGGTGAGCATATTGTCACCAATCGGATACAAATTCCAACTCCGTGACTGCTACTGAGAAATTCCTGATGGAAAAACCCAATAACACTTTCTCAGACTTGGGACTCGAACCCAGGCCCTCATTTTTTAGGAGTCGCGCTCTACTAATGAGGCAGTCATGAATCAACCTAAAACTAAAACTCACTGTTGATATTTTAATTATTAGTACAACGATTTCAAAATCTAACGTGCAAGAATTAATAAGCTATTAAAACCACCATTATTTTTTTGTAATAACTATGTTTAGTTTACGACGTCACTAAACGGATGCGAAGAAAGTTTTCCTAACATTTATCGAACTTCAACCCAGTTCCAGCCGCAGGTGAAAAACTAAGGAAAAGGAAACTCAATTAAACTTTTCTTTACGCCTTGTCTAGAACAAAACTGAAATCGAACTTTCGAACATAAAACTAGAATAATACTATAGTTTAAAAAACTATAAAACAAGCTTAAGAGTTATGTCATTTTATTTCTCGTACTCTTCTCAACTAATCATGGGAATGCATAAAAATAACTTGTCCACCGTCTTTGGGCTCACCATATTGTATTTAGAATGACTTTGTCACTTAGATAACTATGCATTGTCATCCAAACTAAACATGTCTTGTTTGCAAACAGCTGAATCGGAAACTGGGAAGTGGGATAAACTTCACAGATTATTTTAAACAGTTAGTCAGTTACAGGTTAAGTTATTAAAGGCGTGTTAAAAACTCCGTATGCAACGACATTTTCATATTATTCCAACTACTCGTAGAATCAATGCGCTATCTCGAGATACTGATTGAAACAAGGAAAAGCGATAATTTATTTAGTATTCGAAGAATAGATTACCTCGATTTAGTTTTCTTGCATCACATAACATTTGAACATCACGCCTGTAATAAAGTCATAAAAGTGAACATTTGAGAAAATGTTTTGTAAGTCTATGAGTGTCGATTTTCCGCCCACTGTGAACCGCCCAAATCCAAACCAGGAGCAGCTTTTGAGAAATTCCAAATGCCGAATAACACTGCCCGACCTATGAATCGAACTCAAGACCCTCGTCCAACACTAGCGCTCACGTCGATATACACAAATCTAAGATGAAGACTTTTCCATGAGTGGAATCCATGTCTTTTAAACTACGCTATTACAGTAGGTAGTAAGTCCTTCACAGCTCTGTCGACCGCGAGCGCTCTTTATCGATTCTAAAACATCTCCGAAGCTTACAGGCTTTCAAAGCAAGTTTATCGAAACCTTAATAGATCCATGCATTATAATGTTGCCAGCGAGTAGAACTTTCTAGAACCGAGGTACCGAGGTTCTAGTGTAAGCAGAAAGCGGGGCCGTAATTGAAGCACTTTTCTTGAAACAATATTGAAACAATTTGTACAATATTTATTTAAATTTTTGGGAACAAGAGTTGTCAGTGTGTATTTACACTAATTGCTTGTAACAAAAACTGTTGCTATAAGCGTGGTCGAGGCCTTTTATTTTTATTTCTGGAACTAAAAATATTTTCTAAATTTAAAATACAGGATCAAGGTAATTTAGCTAGTAAAACCGCACAGGCATGATGGAGGAGCTCGTGGATTTTACCACTACACCATAACAGCCGCTCGGCTCAAGGTTAGGTTAAGCCACGTTTGCCTAGGTTGGTCCGTGGATGGCTGACCACCCACTACTTACCAAGTATCCTCCGTGCTTCGGAAAGCACGTCCCGGCTCTCATTTGTAGACCTTTGACAGTTGGTACAGGTAGACAAAACAAAACAAAAGATTTTTTCTGGGTGCTGTATACAGTCGACACCGCATTTGATTTATTTAAGAACTTGAAATATCAGCTGTTATATTTCTGGAACTTTTACAGACTTGATATCGATTTCACAAGAAAAAAATAAATAAATTAGAAAATGTCTTGTCGCTTACAATTTTACCTCACCTTCTTAGATTAAGTTAGGCCCGGTACTAAACAAGAGGCCCGAACTGTAGTTGACAGCCTCATTTAATATGTCTCAAGTACCTAATACATCTGACGTAATAACTGACACGGTTTGTGTTCATGAAGTGAAGAGAATGGAGAACTGAGTACAATAGTAAGATGAAGAGAGTTACGTCACGAAATAAAAAGTTTTGGTTCTATTTTGTGTGAGCACGAAATTTATTAAATGCTTCAGGCTGTGGCAGCTCGCCTATGGCGAAAATACTTTAGTTTTGTGGCAGGAGTGACTGTCAAAGATGTACCAGAGATACAGCTATGATTTTGAACCATAGATTGAAATCGTCGGCTGTGCCCTCACCATCACCGTGGGTACTTAGGTCGTTTTGGGATAAACATAGAGCTAGAGGGAATCCCAAAACTCAGGACCTCAAGTTGAGCGGTCGCGCTTGTGACCAGTATACCATCGAGGCAGTCAAGTCCATTCTTGACTGTTCCTACATCGTTATAGCTGTCACACTAAGCCTTCAACAGCATCAGAATATCAACAAACACTACATAGAATGGTTCTGTATGGTGTCGGACGTAAAGAATAGCACCATCCCATATCTTCCCGTGGGTGTCGTAAGAGGCGACTAAGGGACTTGCCAGAGAATGGGCAGCAGCGTTCTCTGTGCTTTTGTAACAACCGTATTGCGATCGTCAACCCCCCTGCCAAACGTAGCGATTATGACAAAACCCCCGTTATTTCAATGTGGCGTTGGGGGTAGCCTATGTCCAGCAGTGGACGGCTGAAATGATGATGATGACTACATAGAACGGTTTGGCAAAATACATGGTTTCCGCGCGAGTTGTGGACACCACCCCATTAAACAATTCAATACAATAGAACGGCAGATTTATTCACGGCTTATGAATATTTTCCTAACACGTTCTCCCACTCTCTAAGGAAGGAAAATGTCACGCTCTGGAAAGGCGTGACACGAATTAATGGGGAACCTGATTACTGCTGACGGATTACAGACATAGAAATAGGTATAACGATTTTGCGTGCTGATTGGTTCCGGGTGAAAATTGATCACGACCGGATCTCGTGCCTTGGGTATCGAAAAATGTTTTTTTTAGGGTTCCGTACCTCTAAAGGAAAAACGGAACCCTTATAGGATCACTTTGATGTCCGTCCGTCTGTCCGTCTGTCTGTCACGGCACTTTTTCTCAGGAACGCGTGGAGCTGGAATTTATATTAAATACTCAACTCTACTGTCAAACTTCTAAGCCAACGCAATCAAAAGATACAGCCGTTTACGCCGCAAATTTTCGACACTCGCTAGGGAATCAAAACCTACAGGGTACTTCCCATGAACTCTGAATCATGAAATTTGCCACGAAGCAACGTCTTATAGCGCAGACAAAGGAAAATTTGCGAAAACCGTAAATTTTTAGTTACATCATATACTTAGTAATAATATTATTAATATTTTTTGTACGGAACCCTCGGTGCCCTTGGTGCCCCACTTGGCCGGTTTTTTTTATTAAAAAGATTAAGGAGAGGTGCCGTAATAATGTTGAGATCCAAACGAGAAAATGATATTTGAATGCAGCGATGAAATTGGTGTAATCGCAACAATGCTATGCCAGTAGGTCCTTCATCAACACAGGATAGCAAATAAACATGGACTCAGTTAAAATTGCTAAAACAAAATAACCGACAGATTTTAAAATTGAACCGCTATAATTAATAAATTCAGTAAATTCAGACCTCTTATCTATAAAACCATACCAGTAACTCTTCTAAATATTATAATTCAAGCGATCAGAATCACAATTTACTATACCGCAGTAAAATATTCTAACGTTTTTCCATATCGGCCGCGCAGTGCGGCAGGGCCGTGTTGATTGGAACTGAATATTTCAGTAGAACTACTTTTAAAGGTAGGCACAGCCAGAAGTACGAACTCGATGCTGGTCCAAGATGGAGGGTGGTTTGATTTCTTGTTGATTATTTATTCCGTGTAGGCTAGTAATTGATTGGTGCTGGTATTGATTCCAATTTGTCTTTTGTTTTCCCTTGTCTGATTGGACTGGATTTGTACAATCTCGCGAATGGTGAGGGGAGCGGATACACGATGAAATTAAAGGTATATTTTGAACTAACTGTGTCCCGCGGTTGCACTCGCTGCTTGAGTCCGAAGCGTCGCAGCTAGGTGTTAGGTAGTCTTCCTCAAGAATTGGACTATCAAATGCAAAAAGATTTTTCTAATCTGAATTGTAGTTCCGGATATAAGAGGGTTCAAACAAACAAACAAATTCTTTAGTTTTATTACATTAGTTGGGATTGTACACTGTTAAATATACGTCAAATTATATTAAGATACGGGTTAGTACAATCGTCGACATAATCAGGACACAATCTGGATAAGTCTACGTCGTTAAATACATTGAAAAAAAAACACAAATAAAGTCTGTATAAACTGTGCCACAGTTTAAAATGATTTGTTTTTATTTTCGTTATAAAAAAAAAACAAATCAGTATAATTATAATAGACAGTTTTTAAAAGCAATTTTCATGGCGCATTGTCACAACATTATTAACTGTAGCAAAAATCAATTTGTTCACATTTTATGAAAAACGGTCTTCTACCGAAAAAATGTAATAAAGAACGCGTTTTACGGTAGACTTAGTCAAAGAGAGCGTTATTGATGTTCATTCGGTATTTTATCTTCACTTACTGAAACTTATGTGGAGATGTACCGTTACTAGCTGCAACACGAGACTCTGTTCGCGTGGAAAATATGATGTTATTTTCAGGGATAAATGTTAGGAATCGAAATGTATAAACCAAACATTATAAGAAGTATAATTAAGCATTATTTAATTCCATGTTTTTCTTGTGTACGTAGGTTGCGTACTTACTTGGTTTCCATACTACTTGACTTTTCTATATGTCGGATCCGGTCAATAGTACGGACAGAAAATGAATCGAAAGCGCGCCAAAGCTGGCATCAAGCGACCTAATTACCAGTCTACCCACACCTAAGCGCGCTTACTACAGAGTCGTGATGTTTCGAGCTCGCAGCATGCAGGACAGTCAGTGTCTGATCGCGGCGGAGTTAAGACGTCCCGGAACTGTAACCCGATTTATGGTGCCTAGTGTTATTGTGTTGGATTGTAATTTCAAGTAATTTGTTCGTTCGATAAAAGCAGCAAACTGCGACATATAAAACTGTTGTGTTCGCTTACTAGATATATCCACATTTATTATTACAACAATCCGTTGTTTTTTCTATTAAAACCTATCAATAAATTAAACATATGAACCTTCCTCTTGAATCATTCTGTGTATTGATGAAAAACTGCATCAAAATCCGTTGCGTAGTTTAAAACATTTACAGACAGCGGGAAGCGATTTTGTTATACCATGTAGAGATGTTTTTCAAAAAATAAATAAAGATATCACATTTTCCTTAGACATTATACAGTCAAGTTATCACCCAGGTTACCGCATGGCTTAAGCGCTACAGCAATTGGGATATTATCTATACTAATACTAGTAAAAAAAGCTGAAGAGTTTGTTTGTTTGTTTGCTTGAACCCGCTAATCTCAGGAACTAGTAACCCGATTTGAAAAATTATTTCGGTGTTAGATAGCCCAATTATCGAGTATCACGCTACGACCAATAGAAGCAGCACTGAAAAATTTTGCGAAAATGGGGAAAATGTGACGCAGACGAAGTTGCGCGGGACAACTAGTTTTCTATATTTCGCGAAATGTCACCTCAAAGTCATCAAACTATTTTGTTTTAATTTGTACGAGAACGCAATAATTTTAGTGTAATGAGCCGAGACATTTTGCGCCTGAGCCATCTGTATGTAGGTAAATGTAGTACATAATTATCGTCTAGACGCTTATCACGTACTCGGTACATCATTCTGAAACGTGATGAAGTATTTCTATGTGGGGGGGGGTCAGAATGATGAACTGAGTACGTGGTACGCGTTTTTGCGTCGGTGTCCCTTTCACCCCGTATATTATTTTATGTATTCAGTTTTAAAATTTATAGGAACTACAAAAATATGTATGAGTTCTGTATGGTGTCGGACGTAAAGAATAGCACCATCCCATGTCTTCCCGTGGGTGTCGTAAGAGGCGACTAAGGGACTTACCAAAGAATGGGCAGCAGCGTTCTCTGCGCTTTTGTAATAACCGTACTGCGATCGCCAACCCGCCAGCCAAGCGTGGCGATTATGGCAAAACCCTCCCTTCTTGGGGGAGGCCTATGTCCAGCAGTGGACGTCTTTCGGCTGAAATGATGATGATGATGATGACATAAATATGTCAGGCCTTCTGCGAAAAACCTATAGAACTCCACCATCATCATCATCAGCCAATAATGTTTCCACTGCTGGGACACAGGCCTCCTCTCTATGAGAGGGCAAGGGGGTAATCCACCACGGCCACCCCCCGGGCTCAGTGCGGGTTGGTAAATGTCACATGTCTTCGATTTTTAGGTTTGGAACATGCCGGTTACCTCACAATGTTTTCGTTCACCGTTTTTGAGGGCTGCGGTGATAAAATAAATTACACAAACTAATGCCTGGGTTTGAAGCCACGGCTTACTGCTCGTAAGTCGGGGCTGCCACCAATGGGCCACCGCTGCTCTCCTAAACTCCACGTTATTCATTATTGTGCACACCCAAACTCGTCAACAAATTTTGGCTCAATTTAAATTGTCATCGACACGCTAAGAAGATTATTGTGCACCAAATGCGAATACGAATACTTGAATAGATATCTACTTTGTGGCATCAGCATTCCACACAGACTCGCGCAGATACGATATAGAGTATTTACGTGACTTGATATTGGAAGTATTTTACGTTTTATTTACCGTGTTATTTTTCAATATTTCTATTTAAGTTTCAGTGTTGAAAATAGTTTTTATGTTCAAAGGTGATTTATATTATCCACGGGATCGGTCGCGGAAAGTAGCTTTCATATTTTTTTATTTTTAAAAAGTCGTTGCACCGTACTAGGAATTTCTCCTGTATCGCGGGTGCGTTATAAACTAATAGCCAGACCCGGAACAACCATCTCCAAATATTTGTTCCGTGCGGGGATCGAACCCGCGATACGCAGTGCAGCAGTCGATCGCCCAATCACTGCGCCAACCGTGCCGTCTAATATATGTCACTTATTTGTCCAGAATATCATAAAGCGGTCTCAGTTGGCGTGACGACGCGTTCAGATGCAATCAAAAAAATTAACGCGTCTGTCGCGTGATTGTGTGACAATCGTTTTGGTTAGGACGTGGCTTTTAAAATGCTGTAGTACACACGGCCACACAGCAACCTATACAGTTCCAGTAAAACATGGCCTCGCTTCGTAAAGATTTCCAATACTATGAGATATTCGCCAAAACTTGTTTTGTATAACTTGATCGGTCGCCGTGTGTACAGCAAGGTTGTTTCGTCTTGAACATTATAACATTCCACTTTTAATTAGTTTATTCAAACATAACATTTTCTACAACAGCACAATGAAAGACACGTCAAAAATAAACCCACAGTATTTCAAGTGACCTTTCGGTTGAAACAGTAAACAAAAAGGAGGCTTTCATAGAATTAAGTTTTCCTCGTACATCTCAATTGTCACTCAGCTGAACAATTTTCCATTTAGCCACTGAAAGCGGCTTAACCTGCCACGAAACCTTTTATGATTATTAAACAGTTTGCTTTAAAATGAATGAAAACCACTTTTTGTTAAAATTTTAGGAATACTGGCCACTTTATGTGAAAATACTAAAGTAGAACCATTGTGTGGTGGTTTGGCATTTTATTTCATGAATTAAACTGTTACTGAGGAGCTCGTGGCTAAATAATAACAGCCGCACGGGTCAATCTTTAAGGTTAAGCTGTGCTTGCCGAGGTTGGTCCGTTGATGGTTGACCATAATTACATACCGAGTTTTCTACGCGCCTCGGAAAGCACGTTGAGCCGTTGGTCCCGGCTGTCATTTGTAGATCTTTGACAGTCGTAACGAGTAGTCAGAAGCCGAAAGTGTGACATCCAGTCGTACCAAGGGGTATCGTATTACCCAGTTACCGGGTTGTGACGGTCAGATAGGCAGTCGCTTCATGTAAAATACTAGTACTTAGCTGCATCCGGTTAGACTGGAAACCGACCCCAAAATAGTTTGGGAAAGGGCTAGCCAGATGATGATGAAATTGTTACTGAAAAGAAGTATTCAAATTGGTACTTTATAATTTGTTAATTAATGTCAATGTCATTTGACAGGCTCATTGGTATAGTAGTGACTACTGAGCATGAGGTCCTGGGGTCGATTCCCATGTCGGGCAAAAGTTTTATTGGGTTTTTCTATCAGGAATTTCACAGCAGCAGCCACGGAGTCTGGATTTGTGTCCGGTTGATCGCAACACGCTCGCCCCCTATTACATGGGACTTAAACATAACTGGCGAAATATGGGGGTACTATTAGGTACATTTCTGCCTAACCCTTCGGGGACCACAGGCGTGATGTTATGTATGTGTCAATGTCGTTGTAAGTACTTATAATAAAACTAAATGGTTTATTTCAAGTAACTTTGACTCATATAAGGTTAGTGACAATATTTACTTACGACTATGTTAGTATCCTATCACATTAATTAAGGCCTTGTACACAAAACCGCGAATAGGCGCGATGCGATTTCGCAACGTAGAAAAGTGCGACACGAATAGCTGCGATGCCATTTCGTACGGCAAGGCGAGTCGCCTTGCACGATTCGAATGACCATTGCCTCGATGACCGTCAACCGTACTGAACGTATTTTAAACTAGGTCGTAACATGGATCGTAAAAATTGACGTAACATTGCAGGAATCTACGATGCGAATCAATTCGCCAGTTCTTGCGATGCGTCGTGGGAGCTCGCAGATTTTTACGATGCGATGTCGCATCGCAGTTTTGTGTACAAGACCTACGAACAAAAAACAAATTATGAATCATTGCTACGGAACTCCACCCGAAATTATGGAACAACGATTCACATTATGATCAGTGGATCTCCAAATTTTCGGAGTATTCCCGTTTGAGCACCTATTTTAAGAGCACCTATACCTTGAGCACCAAAGGTATTCCCATTTGAGCACCAACCATTTTAATAGCTTGGTGCTCAATGGGGAACAATAAAAATATTCAACTTTATTCCCTTTTGAGCACCTACGGTGCGGTAGCTAATAGTGATGAGGTGGTTAATAAAACATATCGATAAAAATGGCAGTACTTTTACTATCATATTAATTTTAGGAAACCAAGCAATTCTAATTTATCACAATCAGCCTTATGTTATTTTCTAGGTAGCTCACCTACATAAGACAAATAATAGAAATCACATTTCTCGTAACAACAGTATAGTCTTTATACTTTGTTTTTAATAATTAAAATTTCTTATTAATATTTACATACTCGTATAATATACAAGAAAAGTTTTTAATCGCTCTGGAAAAATATGAACTCTGTATATTTTAATTAATATTACAATTAGCCTTATGTTATTACATAGGTACTCACCTACATAAACAAATGAAGAAATCACATTCCTCGTAACAAAAGTATAGAGTCTTAATGCTTCTTGTTTTTAATTAATAGTAGATTATGCACCAAGGGGATAAAGTAGTGTCTTAATATGTAGCGGGCGTATTGAATCCTTAGCAAAACGAAGAATTCTAGCTTTAACTCCGAGCAAAGCGAGGGAGTTAAAACAAGAATCCTGAGTGCAGCGTGGGAATCAAGGTCGCCCAAGACGAAGGCACCTTTATTCCCGAGGTGAATACTCTACTTTTCACACCATCTACGAGACAATAAAAGTATTAGTACTAGAACCAAAGTATTTTTTTTTTTAATAAGAAATAAAGTCTGTTAGTAGTTAGACCAATTTAAAGTAATTTGTTGTATAAATAACAATGAACAAAGCAAAGTAATTTTCAGTATTCGCGCCTCTTTTTTAAAAAGCTTAAAAGCTTAACAGCTATTAAAAGCTTTTATTTAACTTGCGATGTATGTATGTATGTATGTTTGTTTGTTACGGTGGAATCTTCGAAGCTGAATTGGAACCACTTTCCGATGTCTGATTGAGCTGAAATTTTGCACACACCTTTGGTTCTGAAGACAATACATTCTTATGCCAGACGTAACTTAATCCAGCAGCCAAGATTGTCTTCTCACGGGGGAACTCCTCAACGGTTAATAGCGTGGACACGTAACTTTGCATACAATTTTATATTTGATGGATAATTACAATTTGTATCATGACGTCAACCTGCAGCCAGGATCTTCTTCTTACGAGGGAACTCCTTAACGGCTAATAGCGTGGACACGAAACTTTGCATACGAGTTCATATTTGATGCATAATCACGATTCGTATCATGAACTCAACCTACAGTGAGGATCGTCTTCTCACGAGGGAACTCCTCAAAGGCTAATAGCGTGGACACGAAACTTTGCATACGAGTTTATTTTTGATGGATAATCACGATTTGTATGATGAATTCAACCTGCAACCAGGATCGTCTTCTCACGAGGGAACTCCTCAACGGTTAATAGCGTGGACACGAAACTTTGCATACGAGTTCATATTTGAAGGATAGTCACGATTTGTATCATGAATTCAACCTGCAGCCAGGATCGTCTTCTCACGAGGGAACTCTTCAACGGTAAATAGCGTGGACACGAAACTTTGCATACGAGCTCATATTTGATGGATAATCACGATTTGTATCATGAACTCATCTCTTTTCCAGAACGACTAAAAACGTTACTTGTTTATATTATACGTGTGTGTAAACATTAATAAGAAATTTTAATTATTAAAAACAAGGTATAAAGACTATACTGTTGTTACGCGAAATGTGATTTCTATTATTTGTCTTATGTAGGTGAGCTACCTAGAAAATAACATAAGGCTGATTGTGATATAAATAAGAATTACTTGGTTTCCTAAAATTAGTATGATAATAAAAGTACTGCCATTTTTATCGATATGTTTTATTAACCACCCCATCACTATTAGCTACCGCACCGTAGGTGCTCAAAAGGGAATAAAGTTGAATATTTTTTATTGTTCCCCATTGAGCACCAAGCTATTAAAATGGTTGGTGCTCAAATGGGAATACCTTTGGTGCTCAAAGTACAGGTGCTCTAAAAATAGGTGCTCAAACGGGAATACTCCAAATTTTCGACTAGTAAGCATTTTGTATTTTCAGTATAGTAAATTGATCTCAATTATTTTGAATAGGCAATCTTGCTTTGAATGTAACCGTTACTGGATTTTCGAGGTCAGCTTTTCAGTGGCTCCGCAAAAATACTGGTAGTCAACTGCATCCTGTTAGACTGGAAGACGACCCCGACATATCCGGAGAAGAACTATTTTTAATTTTAAGCCACATCACATCCATACGACAATTAAACCACAATATCATCACTATCCTGCTCTTAACCTAATTCATTTGGAGTCGAAACAGCATGTCTTCTTCTTCCATACTGAGAGAGATACATGAGATGACGAGTAATAGAGATATTACTCGTCATCTCATCAGACACCTCCTTTCTTACCATATCACCCTTTACACAATACATCCAAAATAATGTTAAAATGGTTAAATCCACGTTACCGCGGCCATGCTTATCTCCATGCTTATGCACATGCAATTCACACATAAAGTTTTCGATTCAAGTTAAACCTGACAGCACATACAAAGCCGACATTTCAAAACAGACTAAACAGAAAATCAAAATTCAATTCAAGCTCACATTTCTACGTGAAAGTGCTCTTTCGAAGCCACATAGCATTACAATAAGCGGTTTACAGTCACAATATCAAGCGTGAAGCTTGCAAACTAAGCTTATCGCGTCCTCCCAGCAAACACTTTCGCTGAACATAACAATTTGCATTCAACGATCGAAAAACTGATTCAATCTACATATTTTTTATGTGCGAAACAACGTGCAAACAGGTGAAGCGAAACAATTTTTCCCGTTCGCGACAGCTCATGTAGAAAAAAAATAACGGAAGCTTTTTTTTACTGAAGCCAACAAATATGAAACCAGCCAGAATTAATCTTGGCGACCACCAGAAAAGCGCAATTGAAGCTCGACAAAGTCCCAAAGAAACAAATTAACTGTAGGTATTGGATCCCGCAACGAAATTAATCAAAAAATAAAATTATAACCAAATTAAATATGAAAAAAAAGTATACATTGTGGCGAATATTGTGTAGGTAGACAATTTTTCCGTATCTTATTTTTGTCTGAGGAAATTCGCCACCAATTTATTTAACATAGCTGTCCGGCGCAACTTCGTTTGCGTCACATTTTCCCCGTTTTAGCAACATTTTTCATTGCTGCTCCACTCCTATAGGTCTTAGCGTGATGATATACAGCCTATAGCCTTCCTCGATAAATGGGCACGATATATAACACTGAAAGAATTTTTCAAATTGGAGCAGTAGTTTCGGACCTTATTCAATGCAAACAAACATACAAACAAACAAATCTTTCCTCTTTATAATATTAGTTTAGATATTTTTGGTGTGTGAAATAAGTATCACTAAAATCTTATTGATTTCAACAGCTTTTTCAACACGCTGGAAAATTATACTATTTATTTCCATAATTATTAACTTCAATGCTTCATGGTTAATTCAATTTTCTATTTCTCGTATTTATCTGAAGAAAACTCAATCAAGTTGCCATTCATAAATGAAAATGAAACTAGGTTCTTTTATTCATTAGAAACACGTTTCATTTGGATCTTAAAATATCATTTAGCGGAAATTTCCACAGCTAATCATACATTTAATAACCTTTCAAACGTTTCATTTAGCTCTAATTGTGAACATACTTGTTTATATGTCGTTCTAATTATAATAATGGATTTTGAATGATACCACAAACTACTACCACTACTTACTACTACTACTACTACTACTTTACTTGCTACTACTACTTTTGGGTAGGTTAGGTTACCTAGATAAAATCATATTATGTATTAAAAAGCAGCGAAGTTTGAGAGAACAACAAAGCATAATGCTTGACAAAAAAGCTGCCCTAAAACGGCCCACTGACCAGTTGGCCGGCCATATACCGGGTACAGGGATGACATGTTGTTCTTATGTGGAGACAGCGTATCGGAAAACGCAGTTTTGCTGGTAAGCAATGGGAAGCTTGCAATTGGAGGCCTATGCCCAACTGTGGATTGCTGTAGGCTGATGATGAGGCTGGACCACCAGAGGGAAAAGGTACTTAAGACCGTTTACGCCTTACGACATTTCGTACAAACTTTCAAGTCCTTATTTTCCGAAATGAGTGAACCGATTTAAATGAAACTTAATACGCATAAGCAGGATACATAGGTCTAAAATGTAACCAAACACATTTTTTTTTTTTTAAATGTTACCGCTAAATTAGATCGATTATAAATTATCTATTGAAACAGAAATTTCCAATTATCTTTTGGTTTTTAAAAGATATTTCGAAACTGTATATAACTTTTAGACCTATCCTGCTTATGCGTATTAGAAAATCGGTTCAGTCATTTAAGTCAGGTTAAGTACTTGAAAGTTTGTATTAAATGCCGTAGGGCGTATACGCTCTTAATGCATAATTGAGTACTTTTTATTCTACATAATACCCCAATAGTAATTTGAGTTATCTCCCCATTACCTTTATGAGTTTCCATCTCTCATAACCGTGAACACAATTTAATTTCGCATTCAAATTGAGTCAAAGGCACTTAATAAAACGCTGTTATAACAATTAATTATCTCATCTAACAAATTGTTAATGGCGCTGTTGGGCTTGCCAGCGCAAAATACTAATCACCGGCCCGTAAAAATGTGTTGCCAATTTAATAATTGCGCCATTTTTTTAGGTGGAACGACAAAAAGCTTTTACGTTAATTAAAAGTAGTGCCTAAAAACTAATGATAAAGTTGGTATTTCAGGAATTAAATCTGTGTGGGATTGTTGTAGTTTTCTAGATACTTCTTTTTCTTAGTATTAAGATATGTTTTTTTTTTTTAATTTAGTGAAAGCTTTAAGGTCTTCTTATCAAAGTAACAAGGTAAGAAAAGCGTTTTTATTAAATTAATTTCTTGGAGCAAGATTGACCCTGTTTTATCGGTAATTATATTAATAAAATTCGCTATTTACGGGTTTGTGCCTTCAACAGGTGACTGAGTTCACTGAGCACAGGTGAATGAGAAAGGGAAGGTCAATTGATTGATTATTATTATAGCTGCTCGTATAAAATTAAGAAGATCCCTACCCTCCCACACCCAAATTAAACTGAGAAACCCTCATGTACCAAATATGGCCTTAATACTCCCACTGCTGGTTGGCAAGAACCGGTTGGTGTCAAATGTTTTCGTATTTTTGGTTGTAGAACATCATCATCATCATCAGCCTATAATGTTCCCACTGCTGGGACACAGGCCTCGTCTCTATGAGAGGGGAGTGGACTGTAATCCACCACACGGGCCCAGTGCGGGTTGGTAGATGTCACATGTCTGCTGTTGTAGATTATGCCTAGGCCCAAACCCAAAACCTATAACTCATAAGTCGGCCACCTTACTACTGAGCCACCCTTGTTTCCGTCTAGTGAGTTACATATGATCGAGGACAAACAAACTATGTTACACTATAGACTAATATAAAAAACACTGGTGACGAAACTCTCAAAAGTGAATGATTTATTATTCGACAATGTTGTTTAATCTACCACATCTAAATATTTGCCGAAGTACGCCATTTTCACGGTAAGTGGCACCTAATCCTTATAATAACAAACAGAGCTTGAGATCTTCACAAGAATATGCCTAATACCAACTTAGACTTCCTAATATGATGCAAAGTGTTCCCAACTTCCTCTCCGAAACAATTTATGAGCTGAGGAAATAAAAACATGAATAAGTTTACTTACTTCATAATTTTTATTAGCTATCTTTACATGATGGACTTTATAAATGGTAATTAAGCTAGCCTAGCTTATCATCTAGCCTAGTCTAGTCTTTTCCCAACTAGGTTGGAGTCGGCTGCCAGTCTAACCAGATGCAGCTGAGTACCAGTGCTTTACAAGCAGAGACTACTGACCTATCTGACCTACACATCCCACTGGGTACTCGATACTCCTATGTAAGACTGGTAGTCTGACTTTGTTTTCCAACGACCCAAAATGGCTGCCAAGATCTAGGAATGACAGCCAGGACCATCCTCATAATCATTTCAATCATTCTCCTGCCCCCATCTAAATTTATTTGGGGTCGGCGAAGCATGTCTTCTTCTTCCTTATTTCTCGATTACTCGTCATCTCAGCAGTCACCTTATTTCTAGGTATTTCATCCTTCACACAGTCTGCCCATCGTTTCTTTGGTCTTCCTCTACTCTTACAGCCATCTACATTCATACTCAACATTTTCCTCACGACTCAGAAGCAACAGCTCCGAGTCTTACTAATCAAGAGAAAGCTTTTTACTCAGGTATTGAAGACTCTTTCCTAAACCCTTAGTCAGATAATAATCCTCCGCGTATGTTAAACAAAAATAGAAAAACCGGTCAAGTGCGAGTCGGACTTGCGCACGAAGGGTTGCTTACCATTATTGGAGCCCCCTTAAATAATTATTTTATTCTGTTTTTAGTATATTTTGTTATAGTGGCGGATAATCTGTAGAAATTTCAACTGGCTAACTATCACGGTTCATGAGATACAGCCTGGTGACAGACGGACGGACGGACAGCGAAGTCTCAGTAATAGGGTCCCGTTTGACGCTTTGGGTACGGAACCTTAAAAACAACTAGTCTGCACTTCGTAAAAATGTTATTAGCGACATCTAAAAATGTTCCCTACGGAACAACACAAAGGTTGTACCACATTTTGCCATCATTATGTTTCCGACTCCATTATCACCATAGCTCATTAGCTACTCAGCTAATTAAAAGGCGAATCCATGCGAGGTCATGAACCGTGCTAGTTACCAAATTACACTGAACTGGACTCCCACTGAACTCCCATACAAAAAAGTGATTTTTATTGCTCGTTTTTATAAACAATGGTACGGAAACGGAAACTTTCGTGCGCGAGTCGGACTTGCACTTGCCCGGTTTTTATATACAAGTCTTGTGTTTGATCGCACCTCGCCTGATATGAAGCGATGATGCGACCTAGGGTAGGACCCGCTTGCCTAGAAGAAACTGATTCACTCTAACTTTGGCTAGATCCATATTATAATGATCAGAGTACAGAGAAGCAGGCAGTGAACTCCACCGACTGGAGGTTCGCACAATAAATGTCGAAGCACAGCGCTTCGTTCGGGTCCGTGGAACTTCAACCATATAACGGTGACAGATCTTTTGTAGAGTGGAGTGAACTTTAGAAAGTCTCTCATTTTTTGTTTTTTAAGTCATCTCAAAAGAATTTCAACAGAAATACATATTCAGAAAATTCAGTTCAGTGTTTTCATTTGTTTTAGCTACTCGTCCTCCTTCCAAGCCTTGATCAGCTGGCATGACGTCTTAAAGCAGTGTGGTTTTACTCTTATGTCAGTGTGGGAAAGAGACGGAGCTATACAGGATGTCTAGCGCCATCTCTTTCCCACACTGGAAAAGGCGAAAAACAATGGTAGGCCACCTGATAAAGGAATGTCAACCCTTTATCAAATTCCTTGACAACAGTGTTAGGGTACGTCAAATAATGAATGAGCAAAAGCTATTCCAGTACAGTCCTGCGGTTTTACCCACTAAACGTTATTATGAAATATGTTTTTATGAAAAAGAAAGAGGAATATTTGACGTGTAAGTTTAAATAATCTATAGATGTTACGTTTTGTATGGTAACAGCGGTCATTGTCCACTCCCTGGCCTAAAATATACACAAACCAAAGCAAAACAATAAATATCGTTCTTCATTGGTCAAAAATTTTGAGGATCACGATAGATAGATAGTTGATTCTTTAAAAAAAAAATAACAACATCTATCGATGTAGACGAGTCAATGACCACGATTGCCATGCTAAAACGCAACGATTACAGCTATATTTGAGTAAGCTACTGGCTGCTAATAAATTCTAAAGGAAAACAACCTCAAAACCCACTGCATATACCTGTAAAGCCGTTCATTGGTCTAATGTGTGTCGGCAGACGGTTACGGCACGGTTGGCGCAGTGGTTGAGCGATTGACTGCTGCGCTACGTATCGCGTGTTCGATCCCCGCACGGAACAAACATGTGTATGGCCTACAGATAGTTGTTCCGGGTCTTGCTGTTTGTATGTGAGTTTAAATGTTTGTAAACGCACCCACGATACAGGAGAAATTCCAAGTGTGGCGCAAAGTTAAAAAATAAAAATAAAACACTAATTGATTAGGAAATAAACCGGGCCAGGAAGTCTACCCCTCATAACGCCATAATGGCGAACTAACCAGGATTTATGAACGGAATAAATCAACCACGAATAGATAGGTTCTATTACGTTAGGGCAACATGATTTATTTCAGTCATTTTAAATTTTTAAAGACTGGTAGTTCATGAATTATGGTCTCGATTTTAATTTATTGCTGGTAACTTAGACTTTATTAGAAAGAGAGAAGATTTTTCTTTACAACAACAACAACTGAACAACTGTTTTTTTTTTTAATTTCCGATGAAAAATTTCTATGCAGTGGGCTTCAAAATGATTTGCATAGTACGTGGTAAGAGTTTTCACGTCGGTGTCCCTTACACCCTGTATTGGTATACGATGTCGTGTTCTAAGTTATTCGAATGACTTTCAGGATATTGTATGAAGATCTCATTAAAAGTTTTGAGTAAGTAGACGTTTTCTTAACAATTACTGTTACCGCATTCATTAATACCACACGTGTAATTTACAACTAATTCGCATAAAGGAACGAACAACAACAAGTACAGGAACTTTGTCATTTTCTTTATAAAATGTTGCACTAACATATTTCCTAGATCCCTATAAAATGTTCGCTGTATTTGGTAAGAGTTTTTATTAGTATTGAGAAAATACTAGCAAATAAAAGTTAGTTTAAACTATTCAGTTACGATTGAAAGGAGTATAAAAAGATCGTAGAAGGTAAAAAGGGGTATGGAAGAAAGCGAAACTCTATGTATGTATACTTATGTACATGTGAGCGAACAGTTCAGCTAGTTCACTGACGTAATGTCTATGTCAATTGTACTTTATAGGTGTGTGCTATAGGCAATCCTCTGCCTAACCCTTCGGGGGTCACAAGCATGATGTTACATTCTCTGTAGTATAAAAAAACACAAATCTAACATTTGTTTAAACAATGAAAAGAATTGTACCAATCCACTGTTTATTCTACAAATGTGAATCTCGCATAATTTCCCACGAAATGCCGTCACCCTGTTATTCTTTAATTCCACATACAAGAACGTAAAAGTAGGAAAATCTAACTAAAGTGTACCAAACATTGTAACAAAAACATTACACACAATTGTTCTCGTAAATAAACAAAGAAAATGTTTTTTTTTTTATAAATGGAATAAGGTAAATGAAAGAAACTGACTAGAATATAGGGTATGAAAAACAGGGTATAATGTTCTTCATCCCCTATAAAAAGGGGGGGATCTGACCAGACGGGTGTCGTGTCTGGTGGGCTACTGCCCGACAGCTGCTCTTGTCGGGTTTTCCTATATAGTCTTAAATCGCGGGTAACTTTTAATAGCGCCATTCAGTTTTTTGAGGTTTGTTTTCCCTCTGTGTCATAGATGGCACTGTAATAGTTTTTGTACTGTCCGGCTATAAGGAAACAGAAACTTTTACAACGGATTTCCGAAGGCGCGTAAAAAATATGCGGTTCAATAATATTTTTAATGTAAGGGAAGATGAGAAAACGGCACGGATAGCAGACTATCGCGGAGGCCTTTGCCCAGCAGTGGCATAATAAAGGCTAAAGAAAAAAAAAACTTAACATACAAAAATGTACTGAACTGCTGGTTTTTTTTTTATTTATTTCTAAATAATTCTCACTACACAGATACTCTATTCAGTTATTCATAATTATGTGACGTGTTCAAGTATTGATCAATATTGCCAGTCATTACAATTAAAGTATTGTATAAGACGCTTTATTGAAAGCTTTAAACGGTTGAAGAGTTTTGAAGGACATGGTAATATATATATATAAGTATCTCCTATGTACCTACTATCAAATAGATCAATCACCGTAGTTCGATGCCCGAAACACAACAACGTCCTTGAAAATTGATGGTGTTTCAAACTTTCTACTCTACCCGTGTTTACCTATTAGAAATTAATTACTGCCCCTAAATGGCTTTACAAGTACTTTATATTCGTTTTATGTGCCTTGGTTTTGATTCCCAGCTCAGGCCGAGTGTTATTAGGTTTTCCATCGGAAAGTCAGTACCCCGTCTGAAATTTGAGCAGTTGATGACAATAGCCTCGCCCGAACCGTGCCTCTTCTGTTGACGTTTTATAAGTACCCATGTAGGCCTATGTAAAATAAAATATTTAGATTTTTTTTTGTTGCCCCTATTACATTCATCATCATCATCATATCAGCCCAAAAGACGTCCACTGCTGGACATAGGCCTCCCCCAAGTGTCGCCACATTGAAATTTTGGGGGGTTTTGCCATAATCGCCACGCTTGGCAGGCGGGTTGGCG
Source organism: Cerastis rubricosa (assembly GCA_949152445.1). Lineage (NCBI taxonomy): Eukaryota > Metazoa > Arthropoda > Insecta > Lepidoptera > Noctuidae > Cerastis > Cerastis rubricosa. The sequence continues at coordinate 4,070,469 of OX424542.1, read as the reverse complement.
ATCGCAGTACGGTTGTTACAAAAGCACAGAGAACGCTGCTGCCCATTCTCTGGCAAATCCCTAGTCGCCTCTTACGACACCCACGGGAAGATATGGGATGGTGCTATTCTTTACGTCCGATACCATACAGAACCCTATTACATTGGGCCTAAATAAAACTGGCAAATGTGCCTAAACGGGTTATTAGGCATGATTATGAAAAATAACAAGTAACATATAACATGTTACGTGAGGAGCTCTTGGCTAAATAACAGCCGCCCAGGTCGATCTTTAAGGTTAAGCCGTGCTTGCCGAGGTTGGTCTGTGGATGGGTGACCATAATTACATATCGAGTTTCCTCCGAGACTCGGAAAGCACGTTAAGCCGTTGGTCCCGGCTGTCATTTGTAGATCTTTGACAGTCGTTACGAGTAGTCAGAAGCTAAAAAGTCTGACATCCAGTCTTACCAAGGGTACCGTATTACCCAGTTACTGGGTTGTGGAGGTCAGATAGGCAGTCGCTTCATGTAAAATACTGGTACTCAGCTGCATCCACTGGAAGCCGACCCCAAGATAGTTTGGGAAAAGGCTAGGCAGATGGTGATATAACATGTTACGTGTTATTTTACGCATGCCAGTCATACTTACAAACTCTTTTATTATTTATATTCACTTGTCAGTTCCATCGCTTTAGGTTCTCCGAAAAGCACTTATCAAAATGACGAGATTTGGTTTTAATTTACAGCATGTTGTCTCGCCAGGCATGTAAATGCCAAAATCCTCGCAAGCAGAACTGTGGTACAGTTACTAATCTCTGGAATAAAATGTTATTAATTACAAGATACAGAATGTCTTGCTTGTTTGTCTTGTTCGTTGATCTTCGGCTGATTAATTGCCGTGATTAACTCTTCATAACAAAATTTTATGTCGTTCTTTATTATAATTGTCTTATGAGCATTTACACCTTACGACATTTCATACAAACTTTCAAGTCCTTATTTTCCGAAATGACTGAACCGATAGTAACGAAACTTCATACGCTTAGGCAGGATACTTATGTCTAAAAAGATACTGAAAACATTTTCGAAAAATAGTGTCACAGCTATTAGCAGACCGATTAAATTTATTATTACCGATCTATAGAAACGGAAATTTACAATTATCTTTTTAGGGTTCCGTAGCCAAATGGCAAAAAACGGAACCCTTATAGATTCGTCATGTCTGTCTGTCTGTCTGTCTGTCTGTCTGTCTGTCCGTCCGTCTGTATGTCACAGCCACTTTTTCCGAAACTATAAGAACTATACTGTTGAAACTTGGTAAGTAGATGTATTCTGTGAACCGCATTAAGATTTTCACACAAAAATAGAAAAAAAAATCATAAATTTTGGGGTTCCCCATACATAGAACTGAAAACCAAAATTTTTTTTTCATCATACCCATACGTGTGGGGTATCTATGGATAGGTCTTCAAAAATGATATTTAGGTTTCTAATATCATTTTTTTCTAAACTGAATAGTTTGCGCAAGAGCCACTTCCAAAGTGGTAAAATGTGTGTCCCCCCCCTCTAATTTCTAAAGTAGGAGGAAAATTCTGAAAATATTCAGAATTGTAGAACGTAAAAAAAACTATCAACGAAAATTGGTTTCAATAAGATATAATGTTTAGTTTTTGAGATATTGGACTTTTTCATCAAACTGCAGCAGTAACTTTGTTTTTGATTAACATACTATGAAAAACCAATTTAGTTTTGCGGTTGACTTGAAGTTTACTAACTAATACTACTAACTAATGAATGACAGTTCAAAATATTGTTTTGGGCTATGGAACCCTGTGTGTGAGTAAGACTCGCACTTGGCCGGTTTTTTTTTATAAAGACATTATTCGAAAATGTTTTTAGTAACTTTTTAGACCTACGTATCCTACTTACTATTAAGTTTTATTAAAATCGCTTCAGTCATTTCGAAAAATAAGGACTTCAAAGTTTGTATGAAATGCTGGCGTGCACGCTCTTAAGCAATCTTCGTAACCGCGCAACGGATTTAGATGCGGCTTTCACTTTCAATGAATGAATTGATTCCGAAAGGTTTACGGGTATAAACATTCATCATCATCATCATCATCATCATCATCATCCACTACCAGACTTCTTCACCCACTGCTGTGCATAGGCCTCTCTCTGCTTGTGCCAAGCTCCACGTTCTTGTGCCAAACTCATCCAGGATATTCCCGCGATGGCAACAATGTCGTCTGCCCATCTCGCATCTGGTATATACATTACCTAAGCTTAATTAGACCAAGTCTTTAATTATTATTGTATAAAATTTGGTTCATTATGTTCCACATTCCAATGAATACTAATACATAACTATCTATAAAATAATAATAAAAACATGTCATTATCTGCCTAACCTTTTACCAAACTGTCTTGGGATCGGCTTCCAGTCTAACCGGATGCAGGTGAGTACCAGTATTTTACATGAAAAGACTGCCTAGCTCACCTCCACAACCACTAATAAATACGACACCCCGTGGTAAGGCTGGATGTCAGGCTTTTGGCTTCTTAATGCATACTACTTAATACATAACCATCTATAAAATAATAATACAAATGTGTGCAAATTAAAAGAGGAGGAAAGTATTAAAGGTCGTCAAAAACTTCTTGCACCATTCCAGTTAAAATTCTACATTTAATATTGGAAATAAATTACAATGGCTCTTGCTTACAAAGGTTATTTACTCTCTCATGTCATTCACCTTTGTCTTGATATTAATAGCGTTGCCTCGTCATAGGATTAGGTTAATCCATCTGAACTACAACTGACTCTCCTCACGTGGGTCCATAGACAAGATTGTACCAAAAACTATCGTTAGATGAGAAGATCTTCTTGTCTGGGTCATTTATTGGTCAGGATGTGGTAATAAATTACCGTCCCTGCCGGCTGTCAATTGTAGATCTTTGACATTCGTTAGCTTCCAACCAGTCTTACCAAGGAGTATTGTATTACCCAGTACTAACTGGGTTGTGGAGTTCAAATTGTTTTCCCAAATAGAAGTTCTACAAAACGGAGAGCTTTTTGCTCCTTGATATAAAAACTACTTAGGAGTTAAACAAATAACAATTCAAAAAAGAATACTTACCTTATGTGTTCCAATTCTCATAACATTTTAATCTAGGTAAAAGGAACCTCATCCGAGTAACGTACTAAAGCGGATTACTGCGAGACGAGGCACCGCATGAGCGCCATATTCATGCGTTATGAGATTGGATACTAACTTGCATGATATTATAGGTACCTGAGATTGCTGACGTCATAATACTTGCATCGATCTAGCTTCGCCTACAGTGAACGTCAAAGGTAATCCTAAAGAAACTTCTTAGCTACTGCTCCAAATAATTAAATGTGACACCCGGCAGTAGGTGGTATTTTATCTATTTCTCAGGACAGTTTTTTTCAAGATAATATTTTATCTACAATAAGAAAACAGTTGCTTTCCAGTTATCAGTGTAGCAGGCACTATAAGTAGACGTGACGTGCTATAGTCCTTCACACTTCACAGTTCATTGCCCTCGCACATAGTATACGAAAGATGAATTATAATCTAAATCCACCCACGACTCAGGCAAAAGCAATAAGAGAAAATGTCTTGTCTTCTTATCTATATAGTATACATAAATTACGTGTCACGTTGTTTGTCCGCGATGGACTCCTAAACTACTTAACCGATTTTAATCAAATTTGCACACCGTGTGCAGTTTGATCCAACTTGAAAGATAGGATAGCTTATATCTCAATTTATAATCACAATTTTATTTTATTGCAAATTAAGTCACAATTATCTGTTAGCTCCAAACGATTCTAACATATGGCGGTATCTGTTGACTGGATTGAGTAAGTATTCAATAAATGGCGCTGTATAGGAGCGGAGCAGCAATGAAAAATATTGCGAAAACGGGGAAAATATGACGCAGACGAAGTTGCGCGGGACAGCTAGTAGATATATATATTTCAAATTAAAAATCATCTGCCTAGTCTATTCCTCCAGTCTAACCTGAATACCAGAATTTTCCATTTGAGCGACTGCTTATCTGCTGGCCTACCATGACGTCTTAAAGCAGTATTGTTTTACTCTTATTCCAGTGTGGAAAAGAGATGGAGCTATACAGGAAGTCTAGTGCCATCTCTTCCTTCACTGGAAAAGGAGTAAAACAATAGTGTTTTAAGACGTCATGGTAGGCCACCTGACCTCCACAGCACAGTTACAGGATTAGGGTGCTTATATAAAGAAGCAGGTTTCCGGTACAGACAAATCTGTGCGGGTTACCGATCGATGCAGGGTTAACTTGCATATAGAAATAGGCAAGTTTAAACCTGTTTATTTATAAGTGAGCGCATAAGATAACATAGAAATTATCTGCACCGATCGGTACCAACCCACCCGTACCGGACCCCTGCTTCTTTATATAAGCACCCTAACATGCTACCTCTTGGTAAGGCTGATTGTCAGACTTTCAGGCTTCTGAATATCTGTAAGAACTGTCTTTCAAAGATCTACGAATGACAGCCAAGACCAAAAGCAAAAGAACAATGAACGTTTTGGACCAAAACTAAAAATAAATCGCTCATTAGTGATGAGACAGTCATGTGTAATATCATGGGATAGTTTATAATGTGCCCTAAGTCGGATTCAAACGCAAAAAAGGGGTTTTAGCGCATTTTAGGTAGTGCATTTGTACGACAATATCTGTATAGAATGTAAATTTTGTTGTGAGTTATGTCGAATGAAAGCTATTGCTGTGAGTTAAAAGTCGAATGAAAATAAAGCCAAAAGAGAAAAAAATGAAATAAAAAAAGACACTTTTAAAAAGAAAGTTCGCCACTATTTAAGTCAGACTAAATAGCACTCAATTAAAGTCTAGTCATAGTAATTATTATTAGGATTCTCGTTTTATATTTGGGTATTTGTTGTAATATTTATTAGTCTATTTTATTTGTATAATGTGTATTAGTATCTATATTTGTATATGAATTTTTGAGAACTAGTGGTTATTTGAAAATATTTGTTTGTACTATCACAATGTTGTCGTATTGAACCTAAAGGTTGACTGGTAGAGAATGCCCCTATGTACCAGTATTGTACATGAAGTTTAAATAAATAAATAAATGAAAGCTATTGCTGTGTTCTTAAATTCGTTCTGAAACAGTTTTAAATCAAGCAGAATAATGTTATTTTGGCGCATTTTATAGTATTATTTTATACGAATATTTTTAGTAGAGTAAGCACTCCAACGTGTTTGTTTATATTGCATTACAGTTTCTTGGAATTCCTGACAGTACACATTATTACACTTACGGCCGATAAAATATGTACAGCTTTCGGTTCCCGGTAGCAGAAATCAATGGCTGAAATGATTGGAAATCGCAAACGTTGGTAAGTGGTCTGGTTCCTTTTAAAAGGAAGTTTGTGTTTCAAGGAACGACGTGAAGAATATATTCCTATACATGGAATGCATATTAAGGAAAAATACAATGAAAAGAGAAAATCTACTACCAAAAAGATTTGCAAGAAATTTAAGGAGTGGGCGATGGCCTTTACCAGACAAAACAGACACAGGGATACAACAGACTAGAAAAATACTGAGCAAGGCCGCAAACAGACAGAAAAACTGTCATGTCGAAACTATAAGGATTCCTTGTTGACTACGGAACCCTAAAAAGGGATTTAAGACACTTCCAGAGCTCAGCACTTCTGAAAGTGAACTTCCAGAAGAAAATTCATAGACAAACTGTGGTCACATGATTGACTGTTAAGATGTATGGATTACTAGTATCGTAAGTATATTTTTTTTTTGTACAAGGTGTTGATTTGCATCCTTGTCAAATTCAAGGAGGTAACTATGCTAATGATTCTCGTCTGAATCAATAATAAAATGGGTAGTCTGATCCTCGCCCTATAACCGCGCTTTCATACATACCAACAATCTCAAACGTTTATTCGATAATTTCTTATTCCCTAAACCACGTTAAGGGGGTTATTCTAAAAGAGAACTATTTTTTTGAGCTGTTGTTTAAATATTCGAGATGTTATTATGATCAGTTGGAAAACATATTGAGCAGTTATTTAATTTAATGGCGGTTGATTAATTATTGCGACAGTAAAACATGGACAGTAATAAAAAATCAATTAGGCGGTTATTTTATCATACAATGTCAATTCTAAAAATAATTGAGCAGTCCAATAACTGAATGAGCGGTAAAAATGATGGAATGAGCGGTTCGATAAATAGTTCGGCAGATCATCGGACTTGGGGCACCCCGACTCGAAGCGAACTAAGACCCCGACTTCCCCTGCGTGTTAGGTTACTGTAAACCCTGCAGACAGAAATAAGAGCCCCGCGTGGCGGGGCTACGTCAACTATGCTTTTTAAGCGAATATACAATGTTTTGAGGTTAGGTTACAATAATAGGTTTTTCTCAAGAACGGTGCATTACCATTTGATGGGAGTGGTGCCAGGGGAAAAGGGGTACCCCCCCCCTTACACCTCATTGTTTATAGAATTGCTTAGAATGAGATCATACCGACAAATTCCGATTTATTACTGCCCACACGTAACCGCTCGTTCAATATTTTTTACCGCCTATTTAATTATTTTCCTGTTCAATTATATATTCACTGATCATTACTCATTTTTGTTTACTTTACTGCTTAGTTTTAACTGCTGAACTAGTTATTAAACGTGGCATTTATAATTGTTAACTTACCAAAACTGCTATTTACAACTGTCCCTTTAAATCAGTGCCATTCTAAAATACTGACAACCAAAAACGTCAGCGTTTATAAATAATTAACTAGTTACCGTAATTTTGATTGATTATTGTCTTTAGTGGCATCCTCTTGAATTTTGACGAGGATGCAAACAACACCTTGAATATTTGAAAATCTTTGTCTATTAAGTAAGATTTTTAAGACCAGGAATATTTTTAATATCCAATCACAAAAGGCCAAAAATAAAGGCCAATCGACTAAATCCTCTGCCTAGATATCTCCCAAAAGGTCTGAACCAAAAATGGAATCTAATTTTAGTACACGCGGACAAAGTTCCCTAGAGCTTAGCACTACAGTTACTAAAATTTCGAATGAAAAAACAGGACACGTCTTCTATAATTTGGAGTTCTCCCAAAAAGACTTTTAGGTAGGAACCTCTTCAAAATTGAATTAGACTTTTGTCTTGTGGATGGCACTTAATCCTATATTTAATCAGCCCGGTAAATTTAGCCTCGCATAAAATTTTTAACCTGTTTATTAGTTCCTCAGGGCTAAAGACCTTTAGAACATTGTGTATGCATATGCTTCTTGCAACACCTTTTTTCATTCCTTCTGTCTGTTTGACCAACGACATCTACGGATAATTATGAAAGTAGCATGCATATTTGGTTTGCTCATCATGTTCCAACTCTTGTCCCATGTTAGTTGGGAGCAACATATTTTTTCTTCCGTTCTCTTCATTCCAGAATGGCATTTCAGCTAGGACATTTACTTCTGAACGCGGAATATCCCCGCAAAAACAATAGAACTAGCTGCCCTACTTAGTACTTAGTATTCAGTTCCGTACAAGATAAGAGCATGGATAACTTCTCCTGCCTCATAGGTAGACGCGATTAGAACCAATTGCAGTCTCACATTACCTCTAATGGCTGGGATTTAAACATAATTATAGCATATCTGACAGTCTGACAGCTGCGCGTTTCTGAATTAGCCTCGAGCTTAATGGAACTAACTTTATAAATTCGTTTGAAAAAGAGCTTTTAGTTGATGTGATGCTTTAATTAAATTATTTAATCGTGTGGTGTGGTTATTATTATGGGTATATGTATAGTACTTATGTTATTTTCTAGGACTATAGCTACCTAAAGGGTGTAAAACACATCTTAACGAAGCCGTAAGGCCCTGGTTCTCCCTGTCATTGCGATCATTTTTTTGTTCTACACCATGCCTGGCAACCTTATAGTTACGGAGATATTAGGGGTCAAAGTTCCAACTTTTTGACAAGTATTTTTTTAATTACAAGTTTTTCATGGAAGATTTTTACTTTAAACACCTCCACGACCCCCGTACTATTCAATCCGTCCATCACCACAATGTTTTGAGTGCGTTACATTGAGTTCTACCACAAAACAAGATTTTACACCCCCCAAAAAAAAGTCGTTTCCCAGCAAAAAATTTTGCGTAAAGTTACTTAGTTTCATGTACAGAATGCTTGGTTGACGGCTTCGTGATGAGGTGATTTACACCCCGTATACATACCTCAATGTTTTTTTTTTTTAATTTTTTAAATGACATTTTTTGCTGATTTTTATGGATTATTTTATTTTATGAATGAGTTTTATTATTTTTAGTGCTGATTTTGATTATTATAATGTTTTTTAACGATACTTTTGTGTTTTTTTTTTTACTGTTTTTACTATTTTATTTGTCTTCAATTGTGGTATATGGGTATTTTGCCTGAAATAAAACACAATTAATTTTTTTATTAATTTTTATGTAGTAGGAGACGAGGCTTTAGCCATCAACTAGGTACAAATCAAGACTCCGGGCTGCTAGACTTTGCCCGACCTGGGAATCGAACACTAGACCTCGCGCTCAGGTACTGCTAGTGCGCTTGCGTCGACTCGACCAACGAGGTAGGTATGGGGCATGTGTATCTTAGGAATTATTGTTAAGAATACATAGTTATAAATGGCGACTTACTCGTACAAGCGTATAATTATGTGTCGTCTAATACTAAGAAAGTAGTATTTCTCATTCTGCTACCTTCTTGTAAGAGCTTTCACTACTCAATTTAATGTTCCACTTATTTATCGTTTGGAAGCGTTCAAGTATTAAGTAACGCGATTTTTGACCACCCCTCCCTCCCACGTAACGCGGTGTAACGTTTTTCTGTACCCCCCCCTCCCCCCCTAGTAAAACGTTACGTAACCACCACCAAGTGACCATTTTTACCTGAAAGTCAGAATTATGTGGCGTAAAGTACCGGAAAGTCGCGTGCAAATGTAATCATTTGCAATTCATCATTTCAGCCCAAAAGACGTCCACTGCTGGACATAGGCCTCCCCCAAGTGTCGCCACATTTACATTTTGGGGGGTTTTGCCATAATAGCCACGCTTGGCAGGCGGGTTGGTGATCGCAGTACGGTTGTTACAAAAGCACAGAGAACGCTGCTGCCAATTCTCTGGCAAATCCCTTAGTCGCCTCTTACGACACCTACGGGCAGATATGGGATGGTGCTATTCTTTACGTCAGACACCATACAAGACCCGATGATTCATCATGTTAAAATTTAACATGATGTGATCTCTCGCTCTTTTAACAGTCAAAAGAACAAGAGATATCACAATTTCGCCCACTTATATTTCCATTATATTACCCTTACCAGCACTCATGTTACCAGTCCAAAATAGTTACTAACGATCTCATATTAAACTGGCAACACCAACACGGGTAATCCAAGTACGGAAGTTTGTGCCGACGATGCGACGACGGTGACAAAGTTACAAGTTACACAAACTAAGTTAGAGCAGGAACAATGGTTGGAACTATTCTGCATTTTATATTCGACGCTTTGAGGAAACCTGTCGAGAAACTGTTTCAGAACTTTATTTAAGTTTGTCTGGTTTTCAACGTTGATTTGGTTGTTCAGAGAGTAGGAAATACAAGTACAGGAAAGAAATTTTGATAAGGTATGTGTTTTTTCAGTAGATTTAGATTCGACACAGATTCTTGTTTATTTTAAAACTTATTTGTCCTATGCTCGTGGCTAAATAATAACAGCCGCACGCGGTCGATCTTTAAAAGCGCCACGGTCACGAGGCAAACACGGCTTGCTTTGTTCTTAAGTGGGGCTTGCGGAACTGTTGCGAGTTATATTGTTATACCTAATTACTAGGTAGTAATGAGCTAAATAATAACAGCCGCACGGGTCGATCTTTAAGGTTAAGCCGTGCTTGCCGGGGTTGGTCTGTGGATGGGTGACACTAATTAAATACCGAGTTTCCTCCGTGCCTCGGAAAGCACGTTAAGCCGTTGGTCCCGGCTGTCATTTGTAGATCTTTGACAGTCGTTACGAGTAGTCAGAAACCAAAATCTGACATCCAGTCTTACCAAAGGGTATCGTATTACCCAGTTGCTTGGTTGTGGAGGTCAGATAGGCAGTCGCTTCACGTAAAATACTGGTACTCAGCTGCATCCGGTTAGAATGGAAACCGACCCCAAGATAGTTTGGAATGAAATTTGGAATGAAAGTTTGGGAAAAGGCTAGGCAGATGGTGATGATGTTTGTCCTACTGTTGGGCACAGGGTCTCTCCCATACTTGTCAGTTGTCTTTGTGATTTTCTGTCTTCGGTCAATCAGCCAAGAACGAGTCCAAATATTTACGCGTTTTCTTGGGACACGACACCTGTCTTCAAGTACACACTGTGTTACAATCCTTGGCCATATTTTATAATTTTCCCATAAGACTGACCCAGTCGGTCTCATAAAAGATAAAAGAGTACTAATGCGAGTACAAGTGAGTGAGTAAGGCAAGTTTCTCTATACATCTTGAAAGTTTTAAAGATCATAACCAATACGGACCTTATTTGAAAAATATCACGTGACGTCATTTGACAAAATGGAATACCATCAGTTATTCCAATGAAAGATGGGTAGGTAAGGACGTCGAAGTGGCAATATGATTGGCTAGAACTGAAACCTTATGTTTTTAACTTGAAAGCAACAAAGTTTGCGACTTCAAAACTTGAAAGTTTAACCTGCAACTTGGGCTTGCTGGGCTTTTTTTAGTTTTAAGATGTAAAGATAAGTTTTACTTTGTTAAACATAATATGCACAATTTTCTCCGGTCTATTAGGTCTTAAAGTTTTGTAGTAAGATTTTTTTAATTTCACTAGAAAGCTTTGAAAACTTTAGCCTTGGTGTCTGAAAAATGCATAATAAAATCAGTGTTACCTGCAGAACTTTTACGAAATTCACGCAAAGAAAGGTAAAAAATGCAATTATTTAGTAAAATCTAATCTGAAAAGAGAAGAAACACTCTTCTTGTTCTGTGGGACGCTGAGAACACAGAAGAGTGGCAGAAGAAACTGAAGGCTGGGTATACCGAACAGTTGGTGATTCCGGGCTGAAATGATGATGAAAATCAAATGTGATGCACTATCAAAATAATAGTGATTATCAGATATAAACACGTCAATCAGTAACTCGTACAATTGTATACGGTCTCAAACATGTTTTAAAACGTTTTATGTATTTTCATTCCAATCAATAAAGCAATCCGGAACACTAGTTCCGGATTACTTTATTGATGAAAAAACAATATCGAACATTTTTTCATGTTCGAGCTGTTTTTGACAAACACTGCAACAGCGAAATAAAACTGTTCGTCGGGCGCGCCGATTATTTTTGTTGTTCGAATCAATGAACTATTCAATTTAGAGCCTGCAGTCCATGCAAAAATGCTTGTATCAAAATGTCACAGACAAATAGAAAATATCGTTTCTATATCTAAATATTCAGGGTATAAATTCTTTCAGAAAATTAATAACCGTGGATGTAAAACGCTTTTTTCGGCTCCGTGGAACTTCAACCATACAACGGTGACGCTACGCCCTATCTCTACTTGTCCGATGATGGAATGTGAATGTGGCTTATGAACTCATTATGTACTCTCAGAAAAGTGGGAATAAGCTCATTTTTCATACAAAATCCCGTGCACACGATGACCACTATATATAAATATATGTTTGCGGACCAATAGAACATAATTTTTTTTTAATATGTTTTGTTTCAAAAAAATCTCAGGCTCTGTTAATGATCCCAGATTTTTGACCACCGTTTTTCGACCAATAGGAATGTAAACAAAAAAAGGGACCAAGGAATAGAAAGTTTTTAATTGTTTTAACGCTGCAAGCAAGGATAGTCCTTACCGTGCTCAGATACCCAGTTTGGTGATGGTACATACGTGAAAATGGGCAAAGGCAGACATTGAACCTGTCAAGTTGCGAACTTGTAACACTCTGTAGTGTTACGAATAAGTTGTAAATATTTCAAAGGTGTACCTTTAGGTATTTATTTAATCACACACGCCATCACGCCTGCCATCCCCGAAGGGTTATGAGGAGAAGTATACACCCTTATTATGCCAGTTATGTATAATTCCCATGTAAATAGGGGGCGAGCCTATTCACATCGACTGGGCACTAATCCAGACTCCGTGGTTGTTACTGAGAAATTACTGACGGGAAAACCCAATATCACTTTGCCTGAACCGGGAATCGAACCTAGGATCTCATCCTCGGCAGTCGTGGTTGTGACCACTACACCAACGAGGTAGTATCATGTAAATAAGTATTCAATGGACACAATACTCACACCTACCTCATTAACTTATGGGGGTTCATAGCAAAAAAGCGCTGTAATCTAAAGAATGACCGCTGAATAACATCCTTAATACATTCAAGCAAATAAACCAAGCTTTTTGATGACAGCCAAAAAAGGCTGAAATATTTACATTTCCCATTTTTCCTGGTCACATTGTCACGCACAATCTGTTTACCCTTGTTACTACCTTTTCGTTCGGCTATGTTGACGGACGTTATCTAAATTAACCGGCCAGTGTCAGCATTCACCGGTCGGCAACGATGGAGGTGCAATCGCTGGTGAATTGTGACTTTTCCGTAAAGCCAAATTAATGTTACTGCTGCATTTTTGGTTAGTACGAAGACGGAATAGCTGTGTGAACCTTCTAAATTAAATTATCGTTGTTTAAGGAAATTATCTTGGGTCTACATAATTAATCTTTGTTGAGGTAGAAACAATTTTGTATGTCTGTTAGCCGACAATGTTTATCTGGCAAACAAAAGCTCACCCCCGGTCTAACAATGCTCCCTGAAACCATCTTCACAAATAGGTAGGTATTCTGTTTATTCCTCTACCGACAACTTAATCAGAAGTGACGCAAATCCAACCTTAACAGAAAACAAAAGACTATTAAAAAGAGAAGAGCAGAAAATTCTACTCACCCAAATTCCTTCACACCGCACCGGTTTTATGTCCAATTATTACGCTATGTCAACAATAAAGCTTTGGAACGCGCTAATCTTTAACATTAAAAACACTGGCAACCAGTACTTAGGTCAGACTTAATAGCTCTCACAATTGGAAGTCCAGTCAAAGTAGTTATTATAAGATATCTCGTTTGTTGTTTTCCTATTATTGTTTTAAAATGTTTATTAGTTAATTTTAAGAGTAAATATGTAATTTTCGAAGACAAGTAGTTATTTTTAAATATTACCAGCTATTGCGGCTTCGCTCGCGTACATTTAGAATTTGAAAATAACCGTCTAGAAAACATGGCGCCATCTATTATCATAAGAACGTCATTGTTTTTTTTCTCTGGAACAGTACTTATTTTCGGATTCTGTACACCTGACAACGTATATGCAAAATTTCCGGATGATCGATTCAGTGGTTTATTCGTGAAGAGGTAACAAACAAACAAACTTACTTTCGCATTTATTATATTAGTTAGGAAGTTAGGATTATCACAATAATTTCCGATCTAACCCAAGGTATTATTTAGGCATTAAGTCCGCTTATGAACCACTATTGTACATAAAGTTTAAATAAATAAACCTAGCTAGCTGTGAGTTCCAATATTCCATTCCAATGACGTCAGTGACAGCTCATGTGCTGACCATGTTAAATGTAGGGCAAGCTACCCTAACCCCTAGCAAAAAAAATACATAAACAACTTGTAGGTAAGCACCACAACCTCAAATCAACCACATTACCTACTCAACCGTCGCCAGATTTTATCTAAATTGCCCGGCAGAGGTCGGCATCAAAGCTGTGAACATTCCTGTTAACTGCAGGGGTGTCACCCTCCTGTAATCTGTTGATCTCGTTTACTTTAATTTGTGGAGGACGTTGCATGTTACAGGATTAGCAATCATTCTAGATTGGGATAAGCCAGTTATTACGTATTTAGACTCCTCCGTGACTCGGAAAGCACGTTAAGATGAGTGTACGACAAAACGCCGACAGGCACTACGCCGAAACATTCAACGCCGACAAGACTTTACTTCGACGGGACTCTTCGCCGGCAGGACACTTCACCGACAGGACTCTTCGCCGACAGGGCTCATCAGCGACGCAACTTATCTGCTATAATCAGATAACATCATTATGTAAAGATACGTATAAAAATACATAGAAAAAAAACAAACAAAAATAATTTATTTAAACAAACCTCTTAATAACAATCAAATCAATCATTCAATAAAAATTAATCATTCTAATAACAAATCGTTTTTAATTAAATATTACTTTATGTTTTAAAATAAACAATATAGGATATACCTTATAAAAATGCGATCACATCTAAGCCGTTGGCCGTGGTAATTTATAAATCTTTGATAGACGTTACAAGTATTGGCCTGAAACTCTGGCAACCACTCTTACCAATTATAAAGGTATGGTATTACCTAGTAACTGAATTATGTAGGACAAATAAGCAGTCAGTCCACAAGGAACATAAAATACAGGTATTCGGCTACATCTGGTTATACTGGAAGCCGATAAGGCTATGCGATGATGGAATACTAGGAGGATGATTGTTTTATTGAACAATTTTATATGAACTTGTATTTGGTCAGTGAACACCATCTATCATAATTTAACTCAAACTCAAAGCATTTATTTCAATTACACAATTTTAGGCACTTTTGAAAATCAAAAAAAAAACGCGAAGCTACTATCCCAGTCACAAGGCATAATAACTTGTGAAAGTACTGTAGTTGCCCATTCCAAAGTGTAGATCTCTATGTAGAAGAATGGGCAAGAAACACTCTCTCTTACTTTGATGATGTTTGGTAAGGGTGAATATTCAAATCAAATCAAATCAAAATCATTTATTTCAAGTAGACCAATTACAGGCACTTTTGAATAGTCAAACAATAAAAATGAAGCTACAGTCCCAGTCACAAGACATTCCAAAGCGTAGATCTCTATTGAGAAGAATGGGCAAGAAACTCCATGGACACTCTTTTAAATCAGTAGCTTGTTACAAAAACCTTGGTTACATCATTCATGTTGAGATGGTACATTATGTGAGGACGATGTAGCAAGACGTGCACGTTAAGTGTCCACAGCAAAACAAAAAAAAGACAGTTAAAAAATAAAATATATATATAAATGTATATATTCCAGCATAAATCCTTTTTTACATTATTTCGTAAACTTTTTAACATAAAATGTGTTGAAAGCGCAGTTCTTTTTCAGTCCTAGACATGCACAAAAATGAAAAAGAGCAACAACAATTTATCTTCAGCTAGACAGTTCTATTTGCAAAGGCGTCTCCATGTTCAAAGAAACTTGTGTTGTATTCATTACATATTCCTTTGGGTGAAGTAAATAAGGACAGGATTGCCCGATACAAAGCGACAGATCAAAAGCCGAGACATTTAAAGCACCGACGGTAAATAATAGAGCTGTGTATAAATAACTGAAGCACAATTTATAGGGCAGATATAGAAACGATAGAAAATAAAAGACTATCGTCGAATTTCATCCGTAGGTTCTATTGAAGGAGGGTGTTGTAGCCTTATAATTGGACACTTACAATATTTTCCTTAGCCAAGTCTGGGTCTACAACGTGGGCCTGTGGACGGTGAGTAATGGGCTAGCTTACCATCCGTCCGTCTTATGACGACATGCCGCCGCCGTGTCGACGGCGCGTTCGTGTTCGACGCGCGCTTCAAGAGATGTCAGCAAATTGGAAGGGGTCCGAGTGGGCCGATGCCTGCCAGGGCTGCGGGACTGTTCGAAAGAGATACCGTGGCCCTGGAACAGAAAGGGCTCAGAAGGAACATGGATGGATTTTAGTCAGTACAAGTCTGATACTCCCTTCCGCTTCGCCCATTGCGGGATTTGATGATTTCAGAGCAAAACAAAAGGTCAAAGTGATGCTTACAAAATATTAAGGGACATGACAAGATAATAATATACACATAAGTACTCGTATATGTCTTAGGAAATACCCAACTATTCACACATAAAGGACATCCTGTCCGTGAAGGTTTCATCCTGTGTTGTGTGCCGTATTAGGGTAAGCTGAATGTAATTGGGATGAGTACACACTAGGCATAATTTGGACGATGTTGGAGCGAGTCATATACGTCATGACCAGTTGTTTTGATGGTATTTGTGTATTGTAGTTGTCAAAGGTTTTTAAGGGCATAAGCGTTTAATCAGAGAGTTTTGGTTTTGGGTTTGAAATATAAATATACATGGTGCAAAGGACACCGGCGCGAAAACAGTTAATACGTATTCAGTGCATCATTCTGATCCCCACATAGAAATTTTTCATAATGACCGATGAAAAATTCCTTAAAAAAACAGTTGTTCCAAACATTTTGACCGTGTCATCATCATCAGCCTATAATGTTCTCACTGTTGGGACACAGGCCTCGTCTCTATGAGGGAATGGGCTGTAATCCACCACGCGGGCCCAGTGCGGGTTGGTAGATGTCACATGTCTTCGAATTTTTAGTTCTAGTTTTCTCACGATGTTTTCCTTCACCGTTTTTGAGGGCAGCGATGATGAAATAAATTACACAAAGTAATGCGCCTGCCTATGTTCGAACCCACGGCTAAATGCTCGTAAGTCGGGGCAGCCACCACTGGGCCACCACTGCTCTCCGTGACCGTGTAAGTATTGCACTTTTATAGAAAACAGCTGTTTTTTTTAATCACCCAAGAAAATTTTCTTTGTAGGGGTCTCAGAATTGGAACGTGGTTACAGTTTTCGCGCCGTTGTCCTTTCCACCAAGGATATTTATATTTTAAACCAGTTTAATTAACTGATCAAACGCAAATACCCTTAAAAACCTTAACCTTTTAATACGTGGTAACTGTTCTCATGTCGGTGGCCCGTCCGCCCTGTTGCCGTTTTGCCTAAGGCAAACAAAGATTGCCGAATTATGCAAAACTTAATATCCCAATTTTTTGATCCTGGCAATAAACTTTGACAAATAGCCCAAATAATCCCCGTTCCCGGTAAAACAGGTGCTCCGCCATTTTGGCTTTAACAGTAAAGCTGCATAAAGCCAATCCATCAAAATGTACTGAAATATTCTTTACATTATTCATATATTTGTACGATGTGGAGGATAATCAAAACAAACAACTTCAAGAGTGCCTTGTTCCATCAATCTGCATTTTTATTGGTGACTAAAAGGTACAACATGTTAAGAATAACTTAAGCGTACTGTACTTTCATACATTACTTCTCATTGGGCATCACTGGCGAAATGATAGTGATCTTTATAAACGTTACAAAAAGGTTGCATTTCAGTTACTGCTACTGACAAGTCTGTTAAACAAATGTGATCTTTATTTTTATGTGGCTAAGGTTGTAGTCGGATTGCCGCCGAAACTAACTTTGAAAAGATTGTACAGGGTCGTTTAGTAACTCGCCAGTGACGATGCAACTCAATATAATAGGTATTTACGAGAAAAGGGTTCGCGTCCTACGTTCAACGTTCTCGAATGTCTCGAAATTGAAACATTTGGACTTCGAGTCGGCCCCGAAATGCATGGAACGTACCGTTTAACCGTTTTACATTCAAATTCGAACGTGGAACGCTTCGGTTGTTTTCAAAATTGGAACGCATGGTTTGTTTTTTCGACGTTGTAATGGCTTTGCTGGTTCGACTAAGCTCCTATTAGTTCTTATGGCGTAACTTTCATTACATTTTGTGAATAACAAAGAAATTTAAAAGCAAATTATTTTTCTTAAACATTTACTTGAATGTGGAAAGCTTACAAAGTGTAATAAGTACACAATATCATTAGGCACAAATTCAAATGCACCTTTTAACCGCCAAAAATCACTGATCAAAGAAATAAATTACAATGCTCACTAAAATTACGCTAAATCTATGGTCGTTCGTCAAAGACTCTTGTTCACAGACAAGAGTCAAGAATTGAGGTCCCGAGGGTTTCCCGCCAAATTTCAACAAATGGCCGCCAATAAGTGCGCTCGACTTACGAGTGTGTGACTACCATTTGAGCCGCGTCCAGGGATTCGTGGATAATATTTATTTGTTGTTGAGTTGCGTTTGTAAGTCTGTTCTTATATGTTTTATGAATCTAGAAAAATCATACGAAAACTTTGTAGAAAAAATCTCGTATTATGGATTGATTACTAATTCAGATAAGTTTAAAGAAACCAACAGACAGGTGGGTGGATGACATTCAAATTCATCATTCATTCATTTTGTGCGGTGAAAGAACGAACGATTTTTATTATTTGTCTATTCCAGGCTAGACGTCCAGCGACTGATAATGTTTACGATAATAGCTTTCTTCGTTTACGACTAGACGATTGACTACTAAGCTACTTGACTGCAATCGATGCAGTAAAGTATTTCGGGGTTTCCAAATGTATTGTAAAACTAGTTTCTGCCCGCGGCTTCATCCGCGAGGATTCCGGCAATTGCCCACGTCTGCGGTACCCCCCCCCCCCCCCCACGTCGAAAATAATAATATAAATGTTATAGATAACAGTTGTTGGCCACGGCTTCGGCATGTCTTCCGAGTTACATTGCCGTAGCTCAAATGCCCCGGTCATCCACCCACGGCTTTTGATATATTTAATGGTGTAAATGAGCTAGCTTACTATTTCTACAAATTCAAAAATACTCAGATTAAATAAAACTAATAAACTATATTAATAATTAATAATCGTAGCACCTCTGACATGACGTTTGCGGTGTGGGCTAAAATGACTAAGTCCCTCGCAGAGCTCACTCCGGAGCATGCAACATAAAACAGCCCATTTGAGAAACAGTTCTCACTTAAATAAATGCCAGCCATAGCCTAGGGGAGGATATTGAGACTTTGTGTATTTTAAATTGCATTATTCGCACCTAGAGAATGAGGTCAAAATGAAAATCCAATATGGCGCCGAAGATAATTCTCATTTTATTATCAGCGACCCGGAAAACCACGAAAACGACACCCATGAAGAAAAAAACAGAAAATTTCCGCAAATGTCCTTGGCGCAAATGACTTTCGAGCAAATATCCCAGATCCCCTAGAAGTATGTACTTACGAAGTTTTTTTAGCGTAATTAATTGACCATACAAACGTGCTAACACTAGATAGAGGTTTTACCGTTGTCTCCTGACTTCAGATCATCACACAGGTTACGTACAAACTCTTTAGTCAGCGGTAGCATTTGATAAAATCTTCTTCGGGCAACTTAAACGGGTCACATTTTCTACGCAACTGCATGCGTTACCGCATTTGGTTTACATTACTGCTGGAATAATCTGCCCCTAAAAATTCACAAATATATGCTGCATTCGCCATCTAAAATCAAATAAGAAATTATTATTCATGTACTAAAATCGATGACTTTGTGAACGTTATGAGAATCTGCTGAATGCGAGCAACACTAGACCGTTCGATGTGGTGACGCTTAGGGGAGGCCCACGTCGATGATACACTAAAATAAAAATCAAAGAGTAGAATACTTTTACCAAAGGGATGGATGAAACAAGGATACCATAGATAAAAGCAGAATTTAAAAAAAAAAAGTTGTTTTACTACCTACTATATTCTGAAAGTATCAAGAACTTAAACAGCCGGCAGCCCCAGGGAAGTTTTAACCTTTACTACCCTTAAATACCTGTACACCTTCAAGGATCCTTCTACAAGAAACCTAACGCTTAGTTACATCCATAAATACGTTTCCTTTATTATGTTACTGTTCTAGAGCATGAAAAACATAAACTTGTTCATTAATACACACAGACACGAGTGGGCAAAATAACCTCAACCCACATTACTTCCAAATACGAGGTACAAAATATCCGCAATAATAAGATACGCGGCGAATACTAGAACTATTCTCAAAATGTACTGAATTTGACAGACTGTTGACATTTGTCCTAAAAAGCAGCGCCTGCTCCTGTTTTGAGGATATACTGGTCATCCCGCTAGCCATTTCTGATTTCCAATGTGCCTAGATTTATCATTCAAATAATTGGTAATAAGTGATTTGACGCTTTCTTGATAACATCTGTTAGTAACTGAATTATTTTGTTAAAATTGACAAAAAGAAGACATACATGGAATAGGTTAATTAATTGTCGATATCGGTTGAAAAAATTCTGCTTTGTACTGCTATAAATTTCTGAAAAGGCTTATTGAGCTGTTAATCCGATTTACGATTGATTTCATTAATAATAAAGGCTGACTGACGGGTGACGAATGTCGAATATTATTTTGTATACGACTGAGCTTGATGGATGGATAGAACTCCGTTTTACATATAAAAAATACTCTATATGAAAAGTAAGGAGGTATTCTTCTATGTATTAAATATAAGTTTTAAGAAATATTTAATACATAAAATCTAACACAAACTACTTTACCATCCCAGTATTAACTGGACCAATTATAACGACATAGGATACTACATTTGTCTTCGACACGCTAAGAAGATCTACTAATCACAAGGTGTGGGACGCAACATGCGTCGATACTCTTGCGCCATCACATCTTCCAAGCTCATCGTGCTGTGCTGTCGCTGCCGCTGCGGCTGCGGAGAACCTCAAGCGGCGTAAATATAGTAACCTTTGTGGTAACTATATCTTCGAGCCGTGTGGGGTTGAAACTCTGGGGCCGTGGGGTCCGAGTGCTCACAGCCTTTTTAAGGAAATCTCCAAACGCTTAGTTGACGCTTCACGTGACCCAAGGGCTGGCTTTTACTTTGGCCAGAGGCTACGTGTTGCCATTCAACGTGGCCAGAGGCTACGTGTTGCCATTCAACGTGGCAACGCCGCCAGTCTCTTGGGCACGTTACCAGCTGACAGCGTTGAGGAGGAGTTTTTTGACGCCCTTTTATAATTTGTTGTTATTTTAGTTTTAATTATCTAGTTTTATGTTTAGTAATTAATTTAGATTTAGAAATTAGTATTTTAATAAATATAGTTACTAAAAAGAAATCTATAAATAAAATATATATCACAAGGTCTTTTCATTTTATTTTATTGACCTTCGAAGTCGAAGTGGTAAAGAATGGCCCATTGTATACGCTAAAGAGCCAACCACCACCATTGTGTATAGAAAGTACTTAGAAATAGTCAGTTGCAGCTTTTGTCTCCCCTGCAAGGGTTTAATATCGCTCGCTAAGTGAAATTGCATTCGCCGCTTTTTCCGAACGATTATGGACAAAAGCAAAACTGCCGTTTCGATACAAGTTTAGAGAGGCTTTTCACTTTCCGATAGTGCTTTCTATGTTTATATTATTGCCTTGGTTGGCTTTGGTTTTGCAAAACCTTTATTGTATGAATCTAGGCATACCTCAACTAGATGCATTTTTATGCGTTACTTTTATAAGCGTACTTGCGTTAGATAGAGCCGTTTCACAGAGGAAAATTGAAGAAAAAAACGTATTGCGCCGATCCCAAAAACCTTAGGACAAGAGCTGAATGATGATGATTTGCGTTATAAAGTTAACCTAAATAAAAACTCAACATGATTTTAACATAATAAGGTCACTGGTAATTTTCCATGAAAAAAAATTTTTTTGCTAAATAAAAAAAAAGCTTGTCAAATGGCATCTCAGTATTTTTTGTTGAGGAAACGGCCTGTGTCTTTTGTGTTTATTTCTACCATAAACCATAATTTTTTTAAAACGCGACACCCACTCGTCTGCAATGAAATTTCTCTGTAAGATATTCAATTTTATTGTTTGTTTGATAATTGTATGCATTAAAAAACGTGCATGCGTACTTGCGCTATACAGATTACTTAAGAGCGTTTATACCCTACGGCATTTCATACAAACTTTCAAGTCGTTATTTTCCAAAATGACTGAACAGATTTTAATGAAACTTCCTACGCATAAGCAGTAAACAAAGGTTTAAAAAGATACTAAAAAACATTTTCGAAATGTCTTTTAAAAATGAAGATAATTGGAAATTTTTGTTTCTATAGATAATTAAAAATCGGTCTAATTTAGCTGTAACATTATTTTTCGAAAATGTTTTTTAGTAACTTTTTAGACCTATGTATACCGCTTATGCGTAGGAAGTTTCATTAAAATCTGTTCAGACATTTCGGAAAATAACGACTTGAAAGTTTGTATGAAATGCTGTAGGGTATAAACGCTCTTAAACAAAAAATCTTTTCAAGTGCCGGACGATATAAGGCGGGGAATGGAAGACATTACTACACACTTTGGGTTTTGGTGTTAATCGATTATTCCAATGCTTTTAATACCGTCAGTCACGAAGTCCTTTTATCCATCCTCTCTTATCTCATGGTCTCTCCTGAGGTATTGGAATGGTTTTCTTCCTATCTTCAGGGACGTCAGCAGTCAGTTCTTGCTGGTGACTCTAACTCCAGCAGGTGTGATCTTGATGCTGGCGTCCCTCAAGGCGGTATTTTATCTCCACTTTTGTTCTCTATTTTTATAGATCTCATAACTACCCAGCTTCAGTGTGTGTCTCATCTTTACGCTGACGACTTTAACTCTACTGCGAATCTCGATTATCAAAATACCGATTAATACAATTCCGAAATAAAAACGCCTTGTAAAACTGAATAGCAAGACAAATAAACACATAATTACTCATAAGAGAGTAGTATAATGCAACATGCAAGCGGGCATGCAACATTCAAGCAGGCATGCAACATGCAAGCAAGCATGCAAGCAGGCAAGCAACAAGCAAGCAGACATGCAACATGCACCAAGCATTATTTCTGTCACGGCTCCGGCGCTGCGGTGTGTTGAACAGGTATCTTGTAGTGTGTTGTAAAGTGGTTTAAAGATTTTTGTATGAAGTGTAGACTGGCAAATTTATTAAATTTTATTATATATTGAAAATAGCGGTCATTAATGAAACCTTTATAGCAGGTTTAACGTATAGCCGCTATTTTTAAAATCAAATAAAATTACGGAAGTTAGCAGTAGAAGTAGCAGGCCAAATTATGCAAAGCCCTTTAATCATTTAAAGCTTGTTGCGTCGATTAAACATAAACTGATAAAAAAATGATGAATTAGATGATCTGATGATTGAGACAGATGGCGCTGTTGCCAGAGTAAACATAAGCTCCGTACTTAAAAATTGTTAAATAATACAACAATCATTAATTAAGTTATAAAAACTACTCAACTAGTGAAAGTATACAACAACAAACGTGTGACATTGTTATCCAGTGATAATTGTGGAAAATAGTGAAGATACAATCAGTTTACCAAAAGTCGGTGTAATACTGTGAAAACCGGACAACAGTTTAAATTACTCATCTCCAGTGCATGTGTTAACCCATTAACTAATTGAATATTAATATCCAACACCGAGAACCAGTAAAAAGTGCATGTGAACATAAAAAGGAAAAACGGAGGATTCAAATTTTAACAGTCAACGTGTAAGTCGATAGAACAAAGAAATGAACTTTGGACTTACTTCACACCTAATCTCAAGTCAAACTAAAGTAACAACTGGTCAACAAATTCAACACGATTGCCAAAGTACGCGTGGTCTAGCGGTCATACCGCAGGATATGTAAACTCCATACACGGGTGATCGTGAGTTCAAATCTCGTCAAAGACACCTCTTTTTCCAGTTTGTTTTCTGAACATTATTATTTGGAACAATGAATTTTTTCGAAAACATCACGCTTCGTAGAAATCGAACAAAGTCACTATCTGAGACTACAATCGAAGAATCTAGTACGCATAACTCTACGCTAGATGGCAGCACTAACAGTCTGCCAAACATATCCGACGAGGAATGTGACGAAATTCAAGATTTAAAATGTAAAATAGAACAACTTAACCAGGAATTATCAGCAGCACATGAAGAGATAAATCAGTTGTCCATTGAGAATAATGATCTAAAATCCACAGTAACTGACGTAACAAAAAAATATGAGCTCCTAAAAAAAGCTACAAAAAATATTACAACTGACATACGAGTAGGTACACCAAAACAAAAAAAAACAAAGTTGTCAACCCCACAGAAGAAGTTAACACAACCACTAAAACAAAAGGGGGATGTTGAAGATAGACTCTCGATACACTTTATGAAGGACCATCGACAATCTGTATCGGATCCCGAAACACTTACATCAGTTTTAGATATATCTAAAAGTATTCAAAGCGCAAACACTCAAGAACCGCAAGAAGCGCATTTAAAAAAGGATGTCTTTTCGGAAGCTCAACTTATGATTCCGATGAACTTTCAAACTAACACACACACCCGTAGATGCAAAAAACTATGTATTATTTCTAGCAACAATGTTAATAAAATATTATACATAGGTCAAAATACGTTCACAGGGTACGAATTATGTCATTACATCAAGCCAAATGCGGGTGTAAAACAATTATTTGAAGATTTAGATAAAAAACTCATAGACTTTACACATGAAGATTACTGCATCATTTATATCGGCGAAAGAGACTTCGAAACCTCTCATAACTATAGAATTTTAATAGACTACATTAAAAATGAGCTAAAAAATGTAATGAATACCAATATTATTATATGTTCACCAAATTTTAAATTAAGTGATAATTTTGCAATTTTTAATAAGCGAATTGAAATGTTCAATCATTGGATGTATGTGGACGTGGAATTGTGTGATTACGCATATCTCTTTGACTCCAATTTTTGTCTAGAATACACAAACGAAATGTTCTGGAAATATAACGCAAAAGTTAATAATAAAGCTGTTGCCATCATTTTTAAAAACTTAATGTATTTTATGAATTATTTAGACTTACATACAGAAGTTACTTATAATTTAGTTTCTCATCAGTGTTTTGATAATATTGCTGTCAAGTATAATTTCAACCAATCAGGCAACAACACTAATGAACTACATACGAATCGCGCAACACAAACCGGAAGCACTCATAATGAAACTGAGAATGATCTTTTTCGTTTATAATTATAATCATTTATATATCTTAAATCAAAATATTAACGGGTTGATTGGGAAGTCAGACTTATTAAGTTTACAAAGATAAGATAAGATAAGATAAGATATATTTATTTGCTTAAACATGTGATTTCATACAATAATTAATTAGTGCATGTAAGATAACATAATATAAAATAAAAAAATGGTCCAGACATGTTTGCCACATACTATGGCGTGCAAATATTGAGAATAATAAAATTGAGTTTTTTAATTAATAATTCCAATGCAATATAAAATAATAAATGTCAAAATTATACATGTCAAAAGTAGAAAAATAAAATCATAATTTAGTCAATGTCAACGTATATGTATGTCAAAAGTTAATATTAAAATCATGAATAAATCTATGGTACATTAAATTGTTCTGCCAGAAATTCATTAATATTATAGAATGCTTTGTCACTTAGAAATGATTTTAGTTTTTTCTTCAATTGTACATTATTAAGCTCTCTCCAACTTTTGGGTAACTTATTATAAATAATGGGAGCCATGCAGAAAACACTTTTGCGCATAAGTGCAGTCCTACTCCTATGCAGACACAGCTGGTTTTGATCACGCCTGTTTCTGGGAAATTTATCTGCCATTCGCGAAAATAAGATTTTGTTATTTATAATAAACATAACTGTTTCCAGAATGTAAAGGGAGGTCATTGTCAATATTTTATAGCGTATGAAATAGGGTTTACAACTATCGGTGGTTTTTAACTTAAACATGGCTCTGAGACATCTCTTTTGTGCTTTAAATGCGGCTTCTTTGTCAGTTGAGTTACCCCAAAAGATAATCCCATACCTGAGAACAGATTCCGTTAGCCCATAGTATGCAGTTAGTAAGGTATCTACGTTAACCTTTCGTGACAAAATGTATAAGGCATATGCACTACTGCTTATTCTTTTAGTCAGGGTCTCTACATGCGCCTTCCAATTTAAATTTCGATCTATCGTAACTCCTAAGAACTTGGTTGTAATAACTGTGTCAATTTGTGTATTATTGTATGTTATGTCAAGATTGGGAAGAGTCAATGCGCGCTGGCTAAAATGCATAATTACAGTTTTATTTAAATTTATTTTTAAATTATTATTATCCAACCATTCTACAGTTTTTTTTAATGTATTATTTATGTCCTCTTTATAAAAATCTCTTTGACTACAAGGAATAGTTATAGTACTGTCATCCGCGAACAGTGTCATAGGATAATTTATTGCTCTCGGAAAGTCATTGATGTATAATGTAAAAAGCGGTGGTCCTAGTATACTTCCTTGTGGAACTCCGTAGATAACGTTACGTTCCTCGGAAAGAAAGGTTTCTTCTCTTTTGGTGCTTACATTTATCCTATTAATTTCCGTTACTTGTTTCCTTTCATGTAGGTACGATTTTAAGAGTTCAAGGACATTACCTCTTATACCGTAAGCATCAAGTTTTTTTAATAAAATATTATGTTGTACATGATCAAATGCCTGGGTCATGTCACAGAACAGTGCACACACTGGAGCGTTTTTATCCATATTTGTCATTACAGTATGCAAAAAGTCGTAAATGGCCATGTTAATTGATTTGTTTTTTCTAAATCCTTTTTGTTCGTTGCAAAGTATATTAGTCGCTTCTAGATATGAATTGAGTTCTTTATAAATATATTTTTCAATTATTTTCGAGAACATTGGTATCAATGAAATCGGTCTATAGTATTCCATTACCTCTCTATCTTGTTTTTTGAACAATGGCGTAATAACCGACTTTTTTAGAGCATTTGGAAAAATACCTTCGCTTATACATAAATTTATAATGTAACTTAGCGGACAACAAATTTCCTCAGCTATTGCTTTCAGTATTTTAGTACAAATTCCATCGTAACCTACACTATTTGTATTATTAAGGGCTAAAATTATTTTTAATACGTCGCTTGGCAAACTTGGAGCCATGAACATCGAATCTTTTCTGTTTGAAATATGTTTTGTGACTCTGTTTCCCGAATGACTAATTGGCTTAATTTTGTCAATAAAATAATTATTAAATAGATTAGAAATACATTTTGGATCAGAGATAATTTCATTATTGTTAATTCTTATTTTATTAATATTATTCTTTGGCAAATTTAGCTTTGATTGATTTATTATTTGCCATGTTGTTTTGGATTTATTGTTAGAAGTCTTTATTTTATGGTTATTTTGAGCTCGTTGTGTCAAATTTATTATCTTTTTAAGTAGTTTAGAGTAATTTTTGAATAGTATTTTATTATTTTGATTTGGTTTTGAACGGAACTGCCACAGTAGTTGTCGTTTTTTTTTGCTGCATTTCTTAATACCACGGGATACCCATTTTGGCTTTTTATGGACATTTACCGAAACGATAGTTTCTGGAAAGCACTGTCTGTAAAGCAGTAAAAAAATATCTGCCAACGCGTTGAATGCTTCATTTGGGTCACTTGAATTATATACTTCTGAAAACGTGAGACTACGCAGATGGCCCTTAAATTTCTTAATGTTATCATTATGATAGTCACGTCTTATCCTACTCCACCGATTTATAGCACATACTGTGCTGATTGGACATTTCAGTAACTGGGCTGTGTGATCCGACAATGCTAACTCTAAAACTGAAGCCTTACAGAACCTACTAAAGTTATGCGCAAAATTGTCAATGCATGTTTTGCTCTTAAGGCGAGTTGGTTGTGATAGCGCTAGTTTCAAGTTAAAGCTTAATAACATATTTTCAAATTCTATCGATTGCTTATTCCGTTTAAGTACATCTATATTAAAGTCTCCTGCCAAAACAATATTTTTAAAATCTTTTTTCATTAAAATTTGCAATATTCGTTCTAATTTACTGATACATTCATTAAAATTATTGGAATTTGGTACTCTGTAAATACAAACACATACTATTTTGTGGGTAATTAGCTCAATGGCGCAACATTCAAACACACCACTCGTAGATATTTTTGCTATATTTGGCAGCTCTCTCCATTTATGACCGGACCGCACCATTATGCACGATCCACCTCTTTTGGCATCTTTTCGACTATAACAGGCCGCTAAACAGTAGTTGCTTAAATTCAGGTGTTTCTCATAGGTCTTCATCATAAAGTGCTCCGTTATGCATAAAACATCAACGCTTATGTTTATATCTATTAAATCATTGAGACAGACTGCAAGAGTATCACATTTAGTTAGCAAGCCTGCAATGTTTTGGTGCATTATGTATAGATGATTAGTCAAGAAAAAAATGGTCTTCTGCTGTGTCAATGTCATTTGAATTGTGATGAATGTCAACGTTTTGCATAATGTCCGTAACTAAGTCCAGTAAATCCTTAAATATAATGCGAAGTCCAAGTTTATTTATTTTGCCAGAGTATTTATTAAACATGCTGCAGTCATATTCCAGATTCAGGTTACTATCCATGAGAAATGCGTGCTTATGCGTCAGTATATCTAAGTATAAAAGATTATTAAATGTCTCCACTCTACAGTTGAATAAACTAGTGTCAAATGGATACTTATAAGTTGGCATACAAATAATGATATTAGTGTGTTGGACTGTTTGAAGTACTTCACGTATATGGAAAATCATGTCATAATAATCGTTAGTCCTCTTGAAGTCTTCTTCCCCAAGGAATATAATGCAGACGTCATTCATATTGAAAGTTAATAACTTTGTTTCCAGGCCGCTTAGCAGCTGTTTTGTATTTCCATGTGATATTAAATAATGACATAGATTACAGTTACTTTGGAATGTGTTTTCAGCTACTGACAGTACGTTGTTTTTATTATCACTACTGAGTAAACATATCTTACGTTTAGATCTATATTTTGGGTCTGGTTTTTGGTCCTCACAAGTTAAGACAGGGTCTCCTTGACTAACCGTTTCTTGTGAAGTTTTCGGTTTCTCCAGTAGGTGTTCACTGATCACTGGCGGTAGTATTGGCGGCGTATGTAATGCAATCTGAGTCCTTGAAATACATTTCTTTTTGACCGATTTAGGCTTAGGTGTCCGAATAGTTTTTTCCGCTATACAGACTTTTTTATAATTATCTATCACATGTTTACATTTTTCTAATTCTCGTTTTAGGGTAGTGTTTTCTAAGTTTAAGTTAGTAACTTCTTGGTTCGCGATGAGTAACTCTTCTTGTAACAGATTAATTTTATCGTAAAGCTCTTTATTGGTTTGTGATTCGTTGATTGATGTGTTTGGTAAACTCAACATTGTCGCGTCAAAGAGGGATTGATTTGATGACAAATCACACAGCGAACTTGAACGTATTGGTTTTCTGAACGTTATATTATTATTGTCACTTTGCTCGTTCTCCATAATAATGTCGTTAGTCAAATTATTCGGAAAATTTAATTCCAAAAACTTTTGCAAAGTGCTGGGCTCGAACTCGCGACGGATTGAGTTCCAGAGTACACCTTGTAGCCCCTCGACCACTTAGACTGTTTGGTAGTATGACGAAATTACGCGTTGGTTTCTACAGGTACAGTTATTTAAACTAATTAAGTCGTTAGTCGAATAAAGAAAAATATTGTTCTTCTCTTTATTATTGCACGATTGTATTAAGTCAATTTATCACTATTTTTACTGCACTATAACACAATATCCTTGAGTTATCGTTAGTTTTCTTTGACACTATATCTGACCAAATATTATGTTTGTTTATTCACTGATTGTTTAGTTTCTTTTTGAAGATAACACTCACACTTCGTTATTGGACTATTCTGAGGTTATTTACATGAAAACTAGGCTAAATACTGGCCATTAACAATAAAATTACACAAAATTTTAGCGGAGCAGTGTACTTTAGTTTTCGAGGAGTACCCTCAAATAAACGAACTCTTACATAAAGGGAAAATAGTTGATGTAGTGTGTGTGACGGAACACAACATGATAGATGATGATGTGATACAATTATATATACCGAACTATAAAGTTTCAACATACTCATCAAGAAGCACCAGAAAAGGCGGTACTTGTATACTAATAAAACATGGTCACGAGTTCAGGGTTATAGATATTAAAGAATTTTGCGTTCCTGGTATCATGGAGTGTTGTGCAATTGAATTAGTAACTCACAGATTGATGATCATTTGCATTTATAGGCCCCCAAAATCTAATAAAGGTGCTATATCAATTTTCTTCGAAAAATTGGAACTTGTATTAAACCGTTGTGGACGAAACTCAGGTAGGAAGATACTGCTGTGTGGTGATTTCAACATCGATATCTTAAAAAATACCAGAGTACCTATAGAATTTCTGCATCTACTCCTAAATTACAATTTGAAACCGAGTATAAAACAGCCTACACGTCTATCGACTGGTACTTGTATCGACAATATTATCCATAATGTCAAGGGTGGTAGTGGTGAAGTCTTAGAATTAGCTTTATCTGACCATACAGCTCAACTCTTTAAGTGTCCTGTAAAAAAGTCCTGTTCGAGTGGTCACTGGTACGTAAAAAGTCGAGATTATAGCTGTGAGCACAAGTCTAAATTTATTGAAGCCATTAGTAATCTAAGTTTTGCTGAAGTATACAATAGTAACGACCCAGAACTAGCTTTTAATTCATTTCATGATTTATTTAAACTTTTTTATGATTTGTGCTTCCCGACTGTGATAAAAAAGATCTCTACTCGTAAATCCCCGAGATGGATATCTAAAGGCATCAGAAGATGTAGCAAACGAAAAAGAGAAATGTTATGGCAATATAGGCGAACACGTAATCTTGAAAATAAACAGTTATTAAAGCAATATTCAAGAAGATTAAAAAAAGTGATACACTTGACTCAAATTTCTCAAAACAACCACGTAATTAACAGCGCAGAAAATAAAACTAAAGCAACGTGGAAAATAATTAATAGATGTAAATCAAACTTTCCCTCTGAATCCGTAAAAAAAATACTCAATGGTGAAAAACTAATAAGTGACCCTAAGGAAATGGCTACCGCATTTAATAATTATTTTATAGACTCAATTCATCCTGAAATTAATTATAATAACAGTAATGCTATATCTTGCGTAAATTATTATCCCAAATCAATATTTATGACACCGACAGATGCGTTGGAAATATTTAATATTATCAACTCTTTAAAGGACACAAATAGCGTAGGTTATGATGGAATTACTACTAAGATTTTAAAATCTGTGTCGCATATAATTGCACCGGTTTTGAGTTTTATTATTAATCTATGCATAGAAAGTGGCCACTTTCCTAGTCTGTTAAAAATGACCATCATTAAACCACTGCATAAGAAAGGCGATAAAATCACTATTTCAAATTACCGTCCAATAGAGCTGATACCAGTCTTGTCAAAAGTTTTTGAAAAAGTAATTTATAAATCTATGAACTCATTCTTTGAGGCAAACAGTATATTTGCTGTAGAACAATATGGTTTTCGTAAAAACAAAAACATAAATAAAGCGGTCTATGAATTATTTGCAGAAATTGTTAGTAACGTTGACAAGAA
The DNA here is from genome assembly GCA_949152445.1 of Cerastis rubricosa. NCBI lineage: Eukaryota > Metazoa > Arthropoda > Insecta > Lepidoptera > Noctuidae > Cerastis > Cerastis rubricosa. The sequence continues at coordinate 4,038,974 of OX424542.1, read as the reverse complement.
AAATCCGATTGCAGCAGTATTTATGGACATGTCTAAAGCATTCGATCACGTAAATCACGAAATATTACTGGGTAAGTTAGAACGATACGGTGTCAGAGGAAACATATTAAATCTATTAAAATCATATCTCACTGGACGAAAGCAATTCACTGTTTTAAATAGAGTGTGTTCTAAATCCAAGACCGAAATTACTCATATGTCATCAATTAGAGAAACAACATGCGGTGTACCCCAAGGAAGTGTCCTTGGGCCCCCGTTGTTTCTCATATACCAGGCCCCTCAGAAAGTATTGCGAAAAAAAGTTTTTATATATGGGAGACTGGCCAGTTATTATGTTTTTCGAAAATATGATTATTTATAAGTAAAAATAAGTAAGTTCCAATTTCAAAATTTCCCTCCACATTTTTTGCGAGTTAATTCAAAGTATTGTGTCTCACTGAAATATGGATCTGCGCCGGGAACATTTTAGAGCTATGATTTTATACGATTTCAAGTGTCGCCTGAAACCGGATGAATCGTACGATAGACTTCAAATGGCATTCATGGATGAAGGCCCTTCCAAGGCAACCGTGTATCGTTGGTATAACGAATTCAAGCGCGGTCGACCAACTTTGGGGGATGACGAAAGAAGCGGTCGCCCTTTGACGGCTGTTACCGAAGAAAACGTGCTAGCAGTGAAAAATTTAATCCAAGACAATAGGCGAATTACATATCAGGAGATTCAACACATATTGAAGATTGGATCGGGAAGCGTTCACGAGATTCTACACAGCCATCTTCGCGTGAGGAGGATAGTATCACGCTGGGTGCCGCACAACCTCACCGATGCTCAGAAGCAGGCCCGGGTGGAATGGTGCCGTGATATGCTTAACAAATTTGAAGCAGGCTCGTCTCGGCGTGTTTACGACATCGTTACAGGTGATGAGTCCTGGATTTATCAATACGACCCAGAAACCAAGCGCCAGTCGACTGTTTGGGTGTTTCAAAATGAGCCAACGCCTACCAAAGTGAAGCGATCTAGAAGCGGGGGTAAGATTTTGATCGCTAGCTTTTTTAATTTGACTGGCCACTTGGTATCAATTCCCTTACGGGATCAAAGAAGCATTAATGCCGAATGGTATACTTCCAAATGTTTGCCAGAAGTTTTCTCTGTTATAAGCAACAAGCGACCAAACACAGGGCTCCGCGGGCTACTGCTCCACCACGACAATGCACCTGCGCACACCGCACTCAAAACGAGGGACTTCCTGGACAGCACGCCAGTCAAACTCCTGGGTCACCCTCCTTACAGCCCTGATCTAGCACCGTGTGACTTCTTTTTATTCCCAAAAATAAAAAATCAGCTCAAAGGGATACAATTTTCGTCGCCGGAAGATGCGCTGGCTGGGTTCGAGCAGGCTGTAAACGAGGTGTCTGCGGCGGACTGGAAAAAGTGTTTTGAAAACTGGTTTAGGCGCATGAATCTTTGTATAGAGGCTGGTGGAAAGTACTTTGAAAAGATTTAATAAAAATATATGTACGTATAGAACAATTTTTTTTAGTTTCGCAAAACTTTCTGAGTGTCCCACGTATATTAACGATTTGCCAAAATGCACTGACCATCAAACTGTTTTATTTGCCGATGACAGTACACTTTTAGTTCCATGTAAAAATATAGAAACTTACGAAGATGACATAAACAAGTCCATTCTTGACATTATAAATTGGTTACTCAGTAATAAATTAAAAATTAACATAGATAAAACAAAGCTTATGACATTTTATCAAAGAACTAATAAACTTAACTTAAACATAACTTATGCAGATCAAACAATAGCTGAAACAAGCTGTGCTAGATTTTTAGGACTTCACTTGGACACTCACTTAAACTGGAAATGTCATATAGAAACTGTTTGTAAAAAACTAAACCAGTACTCTTATGCACTCTATAATCTAGCAAAGATAGTAAATAAGTCCGTTGTTCTAATTTCTTACAAGGCCTATGTTACATCTACATTACGTTTTGGGATAATATATTGGGGAAATTCCACCGACAAAGAAATTGCGTTCAAGGCCCAAAAAAGATGTGTGCGGGCTGTGTTTAAGCTCAAACCAACTGAAAGCTGTAAGCCATATTTCGTGAAATTCAAACTACTTACGTTGCCCTGTTTGTACATTTTTGAGACGGCAGTATTTGTCAAGTCTAACTTTCATTTGTTTGAAACATTGAGATCAAAACGACGCAACAGAGAGATATGCGCTAAGCCGCATAATACTGCTCTTTTTAAAAAAAGTTTTTTGGGTGTGGCACCTAGGATATATAATAAGATCCCTAGAAAAATTACAGAAATTAAAAACATACACGATTTTAAAAAAGCCTTCCTCAAAATACTACACGAAAAATCCTATTATACGGTGAACGAATACCTAACTGACACATCATTATGATTACCTATTTTTATTAACATTTTGAATTTGAATTATGTAATAATGTGTGATAATAATATTGTTTTTTATATTTTTTAATTTTCATTATTTTATACTGTTTGATAATTAAATCAGCATGTTTGTATCATAATAATATTTGTACGCCGATGACGGCTTGACATAGCGCTCATTAATAATTACAACATCTGTACCTAACCTACCTATGTTCAACAAATAAAATATTTGATTTGATTTGATTTGATTTGATTTGATATAATTTAAATGTTGTGGGGGTGTTGTATATTATTTGGAAGATCATTTCCCATCTGTAGGCCAAAAAAACACCCTTCTACCATTTACGTAAGCGCGTGTGTAAAGTTCTCAACAGTTTAATATCGTAGCGCGATTAATACCGTGCCGTAGAAATGTGAAACTTCGCTCATCCAAGTGGTCATGTTAGTTTGCAAACTTTTCGACTGCTACAAACGATTAATAAATGTTTCTTTCTGTACGTTTTCACCAGTAACTCGAGTTCTGTACCTACATACGCCTGTATAGAAATGTTAACGTAACTTTTTATTAACAAGCTTGTGTAGTCATTTCTTTCAAATCATCGTCATCTACATACGTGGGCCTTATCCCAACCTTGTTGGGCTTTCTGCGTTTTACAACATTATTTAGAACTAGATGTTGCCTGCGACCTTTGTCCGCGTGAAATTATTATAAATATTAAAAAAATACTTCTCTATTTGAATCGGATTTTGTCAAAGATTTCAAGGGTTTTAATTTTATTTGCACGGAATACTACTCCTTATAAGTTACTTCAAAGTTTCTACTTATAACATCAGCTACGTCATAGCTGACGTAGCTGATGTTAAACGACTAGACGGATTTTTACTGGGGGATAGCTCCCCCAGTAAAAATCCGTCTAGTCGTTTCGGAGATTAGCTAGGAACAAACAAAAAGTGATAAAAGTACTGTATACAAGATTTAAACTGACCCTTCACGAAGCCCTCAATCAAGCATTATATTCATCAAACTAAGTAACCATACCTACACAAAAAATATTGCTGGGAAAAGATTTTTTTTGTAATATTAATCTCGTTTAACGGTAAAACTCGATGTAACGCACTCAAAACATTGTTCTGATGGATTGAATAGTAAACGGGTCATGGAGGTATTTAAAGTAAATTTGCAACCTTCAAAATTTTTTAATTGTTTTAATTGTGAAATAGTTGGAACTTTGACCTCCAATACCTCCGTTACTAGAAGGCTCTCAGGTAAGGTCCCAAACAAAAAAAAATAACACAATTACGGAGAGAATAAGTGGCTTTTGGCTTCGTTAATGTCTATTTACATCTTTTATACTCGTACTTACATATTATGCATTCAGTAAAAAGCTGTTATTTTAAACAAACAGACACGTCAATTTACTGATTTTATAGGTAGATTTTTTTTTTCTGGAAGGTAAATTGCATACAATTAAAAATATATGAGTCGAATTGAGAACATCCTCATTTTTTTTTCATCGGTGAATAAATAATAAATTGTAAAAACCGTAACTGAAAATAAAGACAAAACATATTCAGCATTAAAGATACCTGCTGACCTACCATGACGTATTAAAGCAGTATTGCTTTATCTTATTCCAAAGAGGAAAAGAGACAGAGCTATAGAGGACGTCTAGCGCCATCTTTTTCCCAAATAAGATTAATCCAATACCTGTTATCGAAAACTGAGTAATTTTAGAAGAGAATCTAAATAAGACCCAAACGTAAGAAAAAACATAAAAGGTAAAAATAAACAAAATGTTATGTTCAAAACCCTTATTAACATAAACTAGCCATTCTTGAATATGTACGATATTCTGAAACAGAATAGTTAGGTTCTCTTTACCGTACCAATATTGCAATTTATTAAGGTATCTATACTACCTTTTCGTAGTTTAAAGAAACAATATGCTGTCCCTTGTATCAACTGAATTAGTATCTCCTATTTTAGTACGAAACCAGACCTAGTTTTGTTTTCTTAAAGTATCATTTTCGTTTATATTATATTATGTAATACTAGCCAATGCCCTCGGCTTCGCATGGGGTTGTACTACCGGTATAAAAGTCTCCTTTGTGTTAATCCAGGTGCCAAATTTCATCCAAATTCGTTCAGTAGTTTTCGCGTGAAAGAGTACCAAGCATTCATTCATCTTTACAAACTATCGCATTTATAATGTAGGAAGTAGACATATTTTTTTTTAAATAAGTTGACGCAAATTCATCATATTCAAGTTACAATCTGATGGACCGCCTGAGCCGATACGATAAGACGGGATTACAAATTCCCTAAAGTTTAAAATTTAACGAATTTTGCAGCCCCTGTTTCGCTCGTAACTCACGAGTATAATATACTCGTGAGGGGCTGCGGCTGGGATTTCGATACAGCCAGTATATTATACTGGCTGTATCGAAATCGAGGCCATTCGCGTTAATTAAAAAAAAATCGGAACACAACGATATTGTATCTGTTTTTGAAACGGTATCATTTTGTACGGAAGTTCTCGTTATTTCCTCTCAAATTTAATTGAATCGAGAACATAATAGACTCAGCGATATTTTGAGTACAATGGGTATTGGCAAGAAGTAATTAATTTCGAGGTCCCCAGGTGGTATTCAAGAATAATTTCATCATTATAATCATTTTTGTTAGATATTAAATTCGGCATTGAATTTATTAGACCAAACACTTGATACCAACATGTTACCATCATCTCATGTATATAATGCAGTTAATCAGCCATCCATTTCTGGGACATGCTTCTTCTTTCTGAGTGGGCCGTAATCAACCACGCGGGCGCATTGTGGATTAGTAAATGTCACATGTCTTCAGGCTTTCTTATGATTAACAGCCGGCTGCTGGCGGAGTTATAAGAGTTTACAGGAGGGCTTAGGTCACTCTTAACGTATTGAACCCTTTTCGTCCAATGTATCGAGTCTCTTTTGTTCAAACGTTTTTACGTTTCGGTACAAAGTAGAACGCCAAGACGACCTATGCAAAGCGAGCCTCTCCCATCCTATTGGATCAATAGCGCAAGCGCAAGGTGCCTCACACATCTAAATAGCTGATAAAGTATAAAAAAATGTAAGTACTCTAATTTTTACAAGTGCCAATTGGTGGCAGTTGTTGTGATATAGAACCGTTATGCTGGAACAGCAAGGTTTCGTTCGTTTTATCAAATACAAGAAAGAGCTCGTGGTTAAATAATAACAGCCACACGGATCGATCTTGAAGGTTAAGCCAAGCTTGCCGAGCATGGTCCGTGGATGGGTGACCATAATTACATACCGAGTTTCCTTCGTCCCTCGGAAAGCACGTTAAGCCGTTGGTCCCGGCTGTCTTTTGTTGCCAGTATTCAGACGCTAATAGTCTGACATCCAGGGGGAATCGTATTACCCAGATACTGGGTTGTAGGGGACAGATAGGCAGTCGCTTCATGTAAAATACTGATACTCAGCTGCATCCGGTTAAACTGGAAGATGGTTTGGTAAAAGGCTAGGCAGATGATGATGAAGCAATTCGCACACTAGATCCCATTAAAAGGCTCTCCTCAATCCCGACCGACACGCTAGTATCAATCATATCAACAGATCAGTGGCACCTGTTACCATTACTTTATTAGCCCAATTCCGCCTGATTGATTGGATCTCGACAACTTTCCGCCCACACCTCCGTATACGTAAACGTCTACTCGACTAATTACTGTGGTTTACCGGATTGTGGTGGCCTTGAGGTGGCTTAAAATATCGGGCAGAGATTTGCGTAGGTAGCACAGCGTGTGGAGGTTTCTACAGCATGTATCAGAAAGGGGTGGTGCTCGTTGGTAAAGAATAACATCCACTCGGGTCGATCTTCAGGTTAAGCTGCGCTTGCTTTGGTTGTTTCCTTGGATGGATGACCAACCTTTACTTAGTATCGAGTTTCCTTCGTGCCTCGGAAAGCACGTTAACCCGTTGGTCCAGGATGTTATTTGTAGATCTTTGACAGTCGTTTCAGGTAGTCAGTGACACAAAAGTCTGACAAGCAGCCGTACCGAGGGGTATCGTATTACGCAGTACTAACTGGGTTGTGGAGGCCAGATAGGCAGTCCCTCCATGTAAAATACTGGTATTCAGCTGCATCCGGTTAGACTGGAAGCCGACCCCAACATTGTTTGGAAAAGGCTAGGTTAGGCTGTTAATGATGTATCCGAAAGGTGTGTTTAAGAATGTGTGAAACCATCAAAAACTTTCTCTAATTTTCATGTAGGACCCACATCATGGATTGCGAAAAAAATCTGCTGTCCAACATTTGGGTCGTGTATTACTTTACGCTCTGTATGGTGTCGGACGTAAAGAATAGCACCATCCCATATCTTCCCGTGGGTGTCGTAAGAGGCGACTAAGGGATTTGCCAGAGAATGGGCAGCAGCGTTCTCTGTGCTTTTGTAACAACCGTACTGCGATCGCCAATCCGCCTGCCAAGCGTGGCGATTATGGTAAAACCCCCCAAAACGTTAATGTGGTGACACTTGGGGGAGGCCTATGTCCAGCAGTGGACGTATTTTGGGCTGAAATGATGATGATTACTTTATTCTGGCTCATTCACTTATATTATGTCGGGAAGTATTTCATGGTCAAGTTTAACATATGGTACAGCTGTTTTTTTTTCGCAAATACGATGATGGTCCCATGTATAGAGTCACCACATGCTTCATCATCATCAGCCTATAATGTTCCCACTGCTGTGTCACAGGCCTCCTCTCTATGAGAGGAGAGCTGTAATCCACCACGTGGGCCCAGTGCGGGTTGGTAGATGTCACACGTCTTCGATTTTTTAGTTCTAGGACATGCCGGTTTCCTCACGATGTTTTCCTTCACCGTTTTTGAGAGCAGCGGTGATAAAATAAAATACACAAATTAATGCGCCTGCCTGAATTCGAACCCACGGCTTACTGCTCGTAAGTCGTGGCTGCCACCACTGGGCCACCGCCGCACGCTGCTCTCGCCCCATATACTTAAATATGACTTATACTACATGCACACTAAACTGAAGCCCAGAAAACTCCAAACAGGTAAACTGAAAATCGAGTCCTCTTACTACTTAGCTCTTTTCTTGAATTTTCTTTTCAATGCCAATAATTTCAACAAATGCTCTTTCGCAGAGCTCACTTATCAGCTGTATTACCAGTAACCGAAATCTAAATAGCTATGTTTGGCACGTAACATAAGATTCAATGCAAACTGTGAACACTTCTCCGGTAACATGGATACAAAATAAATGCGCACAACAATAAAATAAATGCACAACAACAACATTTTTCGTCGAAATAAAGTCGTAGATGGGAATGCCAAAATGTTTCACTGAAAAATTTCCCGTAAATATTCGTACTTTATTACGCAAGAAAAAAGTATGAATATTTACGGGACATTTTTTAATTACTTTGTAGGTACAGCACAAATAATCGTAGCGTATCCGCGACTGCAAATGATGCGACTTTCGTCGAGGTACACGCGCGTCACTTGTTTCCTTGGCGTTCATGCCGTGGCCAACCCGTAAATAACGTATATTTACGCAGCAATTTTTTATTATTATATATGACGGCGCCTTTGCCAAAAGGCTTCATATTTTTCATGTTGCAAAACTAAACTGTGACCACAGCCGAGAGAGAAGCGGTCTACAATTCTCTCTGGCGGAACGTCAAGTCATTGCAGGCAGCCATATTGACTTGTGTGGTATCCGGTAACAAGGCGTAGACGGATCGCCGACGTCTGTTTTTCTTAATCTAATTAAATCTGGTGCCACATATCATATGTAATTTCGATGCGGCGGGTAACAGCCTTTATCAGATGTGGGATAATGAATCGCGCCCTACACGAAAGAGAGCCTTTACATAGATACAGTACTAAATAAACACGACCAACTCGCGCGTATCCGATCGCCATTAATTCCCCCCATACCCTGGTCATCTGCCCACCCCCATTTCACTTACTATCATTTTAGCGCTACGCTGCACGTTTTAAGGCCAGAATTTCCCAATACTCTGGAATACGGCCAACGCAACGTGTACACGTTTCATATTACATTTTTGCTTTGCTACTGCCGTCACGAAATTGGTTTAAAGCTTATATTAACATTATGGGAGGGTTATTTACATGGTGTATGGGACGTTGAATTGTTAACTTTGAATACGAACTTAACACGTGACATAGACTCTTGATAGCAAAAAATAAACGCCGCGAATAAAAAAAAAACGCTTTTTCATACAGTGCAGTTGTGACGAATTTAGGTCAAAAACCACGGTGGTTTTTTTAAATAACTGATGAATGACATAAATTCATGATAACTGTTAGTACTTCGATATGTCGTACACCCTTTATATCAGGTGTCAGCTTATGTCTTCAATTTATAGCACTTCAATTATATTGCCTTTATGAAAAAATGGTACTTGTCCAATCAATTTCAACGTCCACGGGAAAAGGTGTCTATTTCCGTCCGAGGAAACCCTTTCGCCGCTTAGGAAACGTTTTTTTCTTCATAATGTGAGTCTACGATCAACTTCGTAGCTGCTACGAAATCTCGTAGCACCTCGTAGACAGTACTACGCCATGTTTAACGAATCTCTTAAAATATATCGTCTGCTTACGGGTAAAAAGTAATAAGTGGAGTTGGAGTCAATTCGAGTAAATGACATTTTAAAGTTTACATTTTAATTTGATCTATTTCAAACTCTTTAATTGAAAAACTGTTAAAGCAAAATGTTGCACTAACTTCCCTACCTTTAAGATTTACTCATATATAATATTTGTGGTAAGTAAAAACTGTATAAAATTAAATTAAGATCGAAAGGGGGTCGCATTTAATATGTTTTACCTGTACTTAACAATCATGTTATATCTCCTTAGTTCATTGATTTTAAAAGCTTACTTCAGTTTTGTTTAATAGCTTATTGTATTTTACACCGATTACTTGATAGGAAAGATTTATTTTTGCATAATTTCCTAAAATATTAATATTTTTGATACATTTAACCTTTTTAATCTGTAGAGTTTTAGTGTACGTATGTCACTTATTATGTACTAAATAAGCTTCATCCAAAGTGATCAATTAAATAAAAAACTGATTGTAGTGGTGACCTATGAAACGATAATAAAGAAACGATTTCTTAATGATTAATCAATTTTATAACTTATTTATTGGGTAAACGACATTTAATTCAATTAAGTATTTTAATTTCCGACGACTCTTCGTCAACTGATGGTGCAGGTAAACGATCTGCTTCATTGGTTGCAGTTAGTAAAGAAGAGTACCTACCAACCGTGTTATTCCTCAGGAATTATTTTCTTACTGCACAACTGAGAAGATTCTCTTTTTAGCTTCACTGATGGGTAAAGGATTCAGGTAAAGGTGTTTTAAGATAATAGAATTAGTCTGAAACGTGATTGGCCTATAAGATCTAATTTGAAACTGCCAAGAAGGCGAATGGGTAGACCAAATCAAAAGCCATGACCTAGGGCCTCGGAGACCAAGCCGTAAACCATCCTTTATGCGGCAAGAATGTAACCTACGAGCAGCTGCTGAAGGCGTTAGAGTCCAGATACGGTGACGTGCACCTGGAGCACGTATTTCATGTTAAGCTGAAGTTAAGCTGATCGCGTTCAAAGCAGTGCCGAGAATCTACAGTAGTGGGCCCTGAAAGTTGAAAACCTGGTTCGGAAAGTATATCAGTATGCCCCTGTACTCATTGATGGAAATCTGGTACAGGCTTTCATCTTCCAAGTCGCATATTCACAGAATATGCGACTTGGAAGTTAGAGCCGCTGTGAGACTTGCGCATCATGAGACACTAAAAGACGCCATTGCCCTTGCCTCAGAAGTAGAGGCAGTGAGGCAAGACCACCGAAGATACCGCATCAGGGAAGTTGTAGCTTCACCTGTATTCGACCGCCCGAAGTATACAGCCCTAAGTGCTACAGTTGTGGAGAAAGGGGTCATCTTCGGTCAAGCTGTCCTAAGCAGAGCACACCGAGAGAAGATCTGTATCAAAATAGAAGGGTGGCTGAAGTGACTACCCAGCAGCAGCCAGTACCCAGGGCGGAAGGGCGGGTGCTGGCTGATATTGAAAGAGTCCGGAGGATCTAGATCTCGCAAGCACATGATGGGAACAGCCTGACCATCAAAGGCGAAGTCAATGGAATGCCATGCAAACTGACGATGGATACCGGAGCTTCTCACACGGTCGTCAATTCTCACTTAGCAAGTCTGTTTCTTTGGGAGTAATTTAATAACCACGACCGTTTGCAACTACTAACAGCGAACGGTCAGGACATAATCGTTCAAGGCAAGAAAGAGAAGTGGAGTTAAAATAAGGTGACAGAATTTACCGGAATGATGTCATCGTGGCCGACATAGTGGACGACTGCATCCTTGGCTTGGACTTTTTGCGGAAACGTCGTTGTGGGATCGACCAAGTATTAAAATGTGGTTCAGAAAGGTTATTGCTTGAAGAAGATTGTTCTTTCTCGCAGATAAGAAACAATTAAGCCATTTAGTCTACCCCAGAACTCTGGACACAAAGTTCGATGTGTTCTGATAGAAAGGGTGAACAATGATTTTCCAGGCGCGAACTCTGGTAAAGGCCACCAATGTCTCAGCAGTACGCATACTGAATCCAAGTGACAAGGAGCAACTCCGTCGTCATAGAACCCTGTCATCATCATCATCATCATCATCAGCCTATATTGTTCCCACTGCTGGGACACAGGCCTCCTCTCTATGAGAGCGAGTGGGCTGTAATCCACCTCGCGGGCCCAGTGCGGGTTGGTAGATGTCACATGTCTTCGAATTTTTAGTTCTAGGACATGCCGGTTTCCTCACGATGTTTTCCTTCACCGTTTTTGAGGGCAGCGGTGATGAAACAAATTATTCAAAGTAATGCGCCTGCCTGGATTCGAACCCACGGCTTACTGATCGTAAGTCGGGGCTGCCACCACTGGGCCACCGCTGCTCTCCCTGTACGTACCTACATATTTTATGAAAAAGCTATGTACATACTATAGCCACCATACAAGCAAACATTCCATAGGTAAATCGTTGAAAAAACAAAAGCTACCACACAAACTCCAAAATTTACAAATGTCATTTACCTTCAATTATTTTAGGTTTGTTTACCATGGACACTAATCTTTTTCCTCTGTGTTCCGTAGTTATCACAAAACACAGCTTCTTGTTAAATTATTCTAGTATTTATGTATGTATTTCTACGCGGAACACGTGGAGTGCGCGCGTACGCAATGTGAAAACAGCGATCAATCGCTCTCGTTCTTACTGTTAAAAAAGCATAAATGACATTTATTTCGTTTTTTCTGTAGAGACATTAACAAACCAAGTAGAAGTATTTAACTGAAAATGAAATAAAATGGAATAAATAACTTTAATACGATTATGTTGTTAAAATAATTTAAGGTTTATAATAATAAATGCGTTTATGACCTTTTATCAGAATAATTCATACCATTTTAGTGTTTAAATTATAACATGTAAAAAGCTTTAACCGCATTTATTGTTGTTTTACTGTATAAACTGAATAAGATTTAAGGTATAAGATTATTTATTATTTTATCCTAGTATATTTTTTTCAAAATTTGAGGAGATATCTCTTTTACAAATTCATTATCTCTGCAGCCATTGGACATAGCATTTATTCGGTTTTACTAGTAGAAAGTGCGTTAAAAAATACATTTAACTGCATTTTTAACTCGATTTAGTAAAAAAATGCATTTATCTTGTTTTACCAGTAAGCAGACGATATTATAAGTTGGTGCAGTACTGCAATATTTTAAGCGGTATAATATTTTTTCAGTAAAATATCTCTGAAAGGGTGCCAGTAAAGTGCTCTTCGTCGTGAAATATGTTCACCTGGATTTTCAAATAATATTTCATGTTAATACTAAACGTTATTTATATCCGTACGTTTCGAGTTATTTATATTTGCTTACGCAAGAAAAAAGCGTTAGAGTAATCAACTAATTCCTGGTAATCAGCTAGTCTACAAGTTGTAATGTGGATGGCGAAACTAATAGCGCTAGCTTAGCTAGTTCAAATCATCGATAGTGGGTCAATTTATATTCCAAAGTAACTTGACCTCGTATAGATCAGATTGGGATTAAAGAAAAGTCACGCCATCTACATTTTGCTCTGACAGACCTCCCCATAAGAAGCCTATTTCCTTTTCTTTTAACAAAGAGTTTTAACAGCATTTGACCTCGTTTCTTCATAAACGTCATAATTGGAGCAGCTCAAGCCATTTGGAAGCAAAACTTTTGGGTTCAAAGCCACCTCATGGGTCTAAAGGTTCAAAGTAATAAACTTTTGGGTATAAGGTACAATCATGTTGTAAATGGCAATTAAAGCATTAGTTTTTGCCCTAAAAAAGTCTATTTACAAGGTGTAAATAAAATCTTCACGAAACCGGGAACCAAGCATTCTGTACATCAGGGGTTCCTAAACTTTGAAAATAACGGAACACCATCCAAATACCTTTTATTTTATGGAACATATCAAATGATTACAAATCAACACTAAAATTTATAATAGAACATTTTTTTTTAAGAAATGGGTAATTCTTACCTTAAAGTTCTAATGTGAAAAGTGAAATTGTTTTACTGTTATAAGAATAATTGTTTTATTATAGTTTTGTAGTATGTCCGACACTTGTATGCGTATATCTGGGGTAGCATCCAATCTTGACATTCATTTGTTTTTTTTTTTGCCACATTTTTTTTTCCTGTTTCACTAACGTTGTGACGAATGGGAGCAATGTTAAGATAGCCTTTTTGGCTATTTCAGGGTATTCACTCCTAACACCAAGCCAAAACTCATTCAGAGATACAGATTCAAATGTGTGTTTTAATGAGGATGAACTTAGAAGATCTATGAATGCTTCATAATCTAGGATGGTCAGCACTGCTGGTTGACTTTTTATAATAAATGGATTTTGTACACATTCAATATCAATATAATTTTCAGGAAACTAATCGGATTTTGGCGGAACCCCGATGACTATTCTACAGAACCGGGATTGGGAATCCCTGCTGTACATCAAACTATGTAAAAAAACCGGCTAAGTGCGAGTCGAACTCACGTACGAAGGGTTCCGTACCGGGATGCCTTCTTTTCGCATAATGTTCTTTGTCCTAATATACTTCGGCATAACGATTTTGGCACAATTTGTTTTGGCATAATAATACTTCGGCATATTTTTTTTAGGCATGCATTTTATGTTGGCATAATCATCTAAAAGACCAATTTGTTTTGGCATAAATTTGATTCGCATACCGTTAGTAGGCCTAATGACTATTAGCATAATAATATTTAGGCATACAATTAATATTAATAACAAAAACAATTTTCATGGAAATGATTCATAACATTATGTAACTTAAATGATTTTTCAATCGCGAGATAACTTTTATCTGAAGAATATATTAGATGTTGTGAGACTTTGGGTGGAAATGGTGGTGGTGAACTTGTAGTGCCCCATACATAATTCTGATCAAACCAATTTGCTATAGTTTCTGTTAAATAATATTATTAACAATTAAATAATATTGTTGGTTAAAAATTTAATATGCTGTGCAACAAAGGTTTGTGACAGAACCGAATTGCTGCAAAACCGACTCCACGTAGTCTTGTTTGTCCTACCCCTAGAGTGTAATTTAAAATCGCTTAGCAGGCGTGGGGCCGCCGGAGTCCCGCAGCGCCGGAGCCGTGACAGAAACCCTGCCTGCTGTATGTTGCATGCTCGTTTGAATGCTGCATGCTGCATGCTTGCTTATTTGCTGCATGCTTGCTTGCATGCAGCATGCAAGCAAGCATAAAAGCAAGCGTAAATAAATTTATGCTTTAGGTGTTTATGCTTAAAAAAGTTATGCTTTAGAACTTTATGCTTTATAAATTTATGCTTTAGAATATTATGCTTAATCATTATTATGGTTACAGAAATTATGCTTAAAAGAATTATGCGTAAGCTGTTATGCGTAGTAATATTATGCGAAAATATAATTATGCCAAACAAAATTATGCTAAGTTATATTAGGTCTTAAAATTTTATGCAAATGGTAAGAGGAACCTTCCGTACCATTATTTATAAAAATGGGCAAAAAAACACTTATTTGTATGAGAGCCCCCTTAAATATTTATTTTATTCTGTTTTTAGTATTTGTTGCAAGCGGCAACAGAAATAATCTGTAGAAATTTCAGCTGGCTAACTATCACGGTTCATGAGATACAGCATGGTGATGGACGGATGGACAGACGTACAGTAAAGTCTCAGTAATAAGGTCCCGTTTGATCCTTGGGGTACGGAACCCTAAAAACGAAAGTTCGTTTTAATTCAATTTATTACAATAAGAACTCCTATTCGGTTCAGCGGAGAAGAATTCACAATAAGAAATAGTTTTGTAATAAGCCTCAACTAGCGATCAAGCGTAGTCGAGTGGAGTATCCAATTAGTAGGGTAGGCAGGATTATAAGTAGTTTAATAAGTTAATAAAATTGTTGTTATAAATATTTTCTGCAGAATTAATTACACTAAAAGACATCGCATAGCCTAAAACTACTGCGCACAGTAAAATATTGAAATGTAAACTTTATTCAGTGGTCCTAACGGTTGAATTTTCAACATTTACTCGACCACAACGCATGGTCCACGCGTTTTCCCAGTAGTAAGAGAATTACAGGAATCTAGCAATTAAAAATTAAAAGTAGTATTACTTAGATTGTACTTGGATGTGCAAAGTCCTTGCAAGTCCACCTTAAGCTTAAGCTTTCATTGCGCGGTTGGATCAAGGTCTGGATTCAGTAAGCAGTAGTCCTGGACACGGCACGCATAGCGAGGAGATTTCTGTCTCTGGAGCCCTGATTACCGGCAGCCTGGAACTTGTTCCTGTTACCGATGGCCCATCAATTTTTATAATTCTAAATGTTTAATGTTTTACTTAAGTTTTTAAAAATATAGTAGATTAGCTGTCCGGCGCAACTTCGTTTGCGTCACATTTTTCATTGCTGCTCCACTCCTATTAGTCGTAGCGTGATGATATATAACCTACAGCCTTCCTCAATAAATGGGCTATCTAACACTGAAATAATTTTTCAAATCGGACCAGTAGTTTCGGAGCCTATTCAATGCAAACAAACAATCAAATCTTTCCTCTTTATAATATTAGTTTAGATGTAATTGAGAAGAGAAAATATGAACATTTCTACCTTCAACGATTTTGTTCGTTCTTCGATACTGGTTTATACAATACTATAAATATGACGGCGCCTTTGCAAAAAGGCTTCATATGATTCACGTTGCAAACTAAACTGTTACCACAGACGAGAGAGAAGCGGTCTACAATTCTCTCTGGCGGAACGTCAAGTCGTTGCGGGTAGCCATATTGACTTGGGTGGTTGTCAAGGAAAGTGGCGCGTAACAGGACGTTGACGGAACGCCGACGTCTGTTTGCTTAATCTAATTAAATCTAAATTTAGTGCCACATATCATAAGTAATTCCGATGCAGCGGGTAAGAGCCTTTAATAGTTATTTGTTATACAAGAGTGCAAAGTTGCTTTTTAACCGCGTGTTCAATTTTGATGACCGAGCAAGCGAAGGATTCTAAAATTGAATCACGAGCGCAGCGAGTGATTCAAAATTAGAATCCTGAGCGTTAGCGAGGGAATCAAAAGAGCACGAGGTGAAAAATCTTTGCACTCGAGTGCAACACGTAACTTTTCATTCCACCTCAGCGAGGAAATGACTAAATGCCAAAAAAAAAACGTTTACAATCACAAGATAGGTACACTTTTATTTCAGTTTAGGTATTAATTACTACATTACGACAGGTAAGTATTACAGAATAATCTTTAAATTATAACAAAATAATATTACGGTATAATTAACAATGACGTGAAAAAATGCCGCGTAAAGAACCGCGTACAAAGCAAATTGAAAAAAGAACACCAAGAAGGTTCCGAGTCTGAGATTTTAACAAATTAAAAAAAAGTTGTATGATATATTCGGCACCATAGAGGTAGCAGTAAATAGGTTTAATGTTTTTTTTTAATTCACAAACTTAGTGCACACGATGTTCTAAATTCAATTTACTTTATCCTCTAGAGAATAAAAACGGCTTTTCCACTCAGATATTGAAGATTAAAAATACTCTTTCCGAGATGGTGGGATGAAAATATATTTCCTTTATATCGATAAATAAAATCATCGTTATTCTAAACTGGGCCGGTATAACATCATTTGACTAGAAATTAATTAACGCCTGTCTCTTGTTAACCATTTGTTTAAGCTTAATCAAACTAACAGAAGGCTTCGAAGTTAAGCAAAGTCTGGAAATACTAAACATTAGTCTTATCCTACAGAAACGGTGTTTATTTTTAAACAAGTATGTTTGAGAATAAGAACGATCGACTTGGGGTGCGCTAAAGTAGTTGGTTTCGATTCCCGGGACGGGCAAAGTGTTATTGGGTTTTTCCATCAGGAATTTCTCAGTAGTAGCCACGGAGTTTGGATTTTTGCAAGTGGGATGGCAATAGGCTCACCCCTATTACACGGGACTTTAAACATAACTGGCGAAATGTGGGTGTACTATTAGGTAAACCTCTGCCTAACTCTTCAGGGATTACAGGCGTGCAGTACCCGGCGATAAATATTGTACATCGACCTTTGGAAAGAAATTGGTGTATCCACTATCCATACTAATATTATAAATGCAAAAGTCACTCTGTTTGTTTGTATGTTTGTTTGTTACCTTTTCACGACTAAACGGTTGATCGGATCTTAATGAAATTTGGAAAGAAGATAGATTTCAACCTGGGGACGGACATAGGCTATATATCATCACGCTACGACCAATAGGAGTGGAGCAGCAATGAAAAATGTTGCGATAACGGGGAAAATGTGACGCAGACGAAGTTGCGCGGGACAGCTAGTTTTATATAAAGAACTAGCTGTCCCGCGCAACTTCGTCTGCGTCACTTCCCCAGGTTGAAATCTATCTTCTTTCCAAATTTCATTAAGATCCGATCATCCGTTTAGTCGTGAAAAGGTAACAAACAAACATACAAACAAACAAACAGAGTGACTTTCGCATTTATAATATTAGTATGGATGGATAAAAAGAATCATTAAAAGAAGCAAATCATAATTGTTTTAACAGCTCCTTATAGATACCGGACTGTTTGTATTTCGTGCGACAGAGATAACGCTCTACGAAGCCGAAATTAGCCGATTGTCTAAAAGGTCGATGTGCAATATTTATCGCTGGGTGCTGTATGTTATGTTAAAAATTACTTCCCCGGGCTGCGATATGAAAGACAGTTGCTGTTAGCCTGCATCATGCAAAGGCCTCTCTCTCTCTCCTATGGGTTCTTTTGATCCTTGGACAATGTATCTGGATGGAATACTAAACCTGCTTAAAATAGTTGTAAATTACGGGTGTACCTACTTTCCAAACAAATACTCCACTTAGGTAGGCTGAGTACGACTGCAAAATCAGAATAACTGAACATTTCGAGAATATCATTATATTTTTAGTAAACCAACGCGCCACAAATACCTTTCAAAAATACACGAAAATATCAAAATACGAGGAATACATTTCAGTTGTAGCTACATTTCGTGAAAGAGCGAGCACGTCGGGACCAATCTGTTGCAACGAACTAATGCAATATTTGTGTCGGCAGGATGCGAGAAAAGCTTGTGTTTGCAGTTTAATATTGAAATAGTGGGGAACCGAATAGAATAGAATAGAATAAAACTTTATTGAACACCAAAAATGAAACATAACGGGTTTACAAAACTGATAATTTTATGGTTACAACGGCGGTCTCTACGGCGGTCGGTCGGCAGTTATTTTAATTCTTTTAAAGTTTCTATATTTATTTTATTACAATTATAACTTTATTATCATATATGTAAATTCTATAATGCCTGCTGTGGTCTCCTGTAACTGAAGGAGTACACCTACGTGATACTTTTGTCGTCCATTACTTATTTCTCATGGTCTGTGAATGGATGTACCTTTGTTGCAGATCCAAAACATATGAAAAAAACTGTAACCATAGTCATACCCATCAAATAGTGCTGAATAAAACCTATTATGACATTAGGTAGAAGATAAAACTCTCGAACTCATTAAAGTTAAAAAGCGTACGAGTGTAGGCATTCGGTTGTATGGCGAATTTCGCCAATGGAGATAGCTGAACGCGAACAGACATCTTAACCGAGTCTAAGAGTTGGCTGTGTCATAAGGAGTAGGCTACTTTTATTTTAGAAAAAAGATCAGGGGTGCCGTGCAAAAACAATGAAAACGCATGAAATTGTTAACAAAAATTTTTATAGTAATGACACGCGGACGAAGGTCGCTAAGAACAGCTAGTTGGTAGTAAAACTACAAATCTTAAGAATACTGAACAAGTCCTTCGAGTAATAAAATGTTGTAGGTTCAATTCGCCTTCAGCCGTAATTAAGTTGGACCAACTTTGTAACTTCTATTTTTGCTATGGTATTGACGCCGAAAGCTCATGAGTGTCATTCTTGAAATCCGATTCAGAGATTTCTGCCAAGATTAAGAGATCAGTGAAGGTTTATCTTAGGCGGGAACCAGTGGCGTAGCGTGCCCCGTATAAAAATTTATTACATACAAAAGAAAAAAAAATGTTTGCATAAAATTAAAAGATATATTTAATCATCATAATTATCTGTCTGTCACTTTTCCCAAGATTTTTACAAACAATTCAAATTAAATATTACACTTTCCTTGCCTTTTTTTTCGGCAAACTGATTTATTAAATATTTTTATAGCTGATGATGAGTTTCGTTTTTCTAAAGTTTTTATTAATTTTTGCATACGTACATCGGGGGCCCTGTGGCGCGGAGGCCCCGTATAATTACTACTAAGAATTAAATGGTCTAACCGAAAAAAATAAAGGTACCCCTTAAACAAGTATTTCGTCAACCCTGTCTTATAAAAGACACACAATATATTACCCGACGAAAACTTACCTTCGTAAATCACAAAACTAGCCGAAGTATACCGAACGAAATTGCCGATTGAACGGTTTTTCCTTCCATAATTCTTGTACCCTATTAACTTCATAAACAAGCTTGTTACTAGAACAAACGTTTTTCGTTAAAACCGAGCATTTTCTTTTGATATTTTTAATGAGACTTTAATTTTTCTTAATAGGTATATCAACATTAAGGTAGGTCTCCTAATTAGTGAATTTGACTGGAGTGTTGGGACCATTTTTATAATTGGTCGCTGACTTTTTATTAAAGTACGTTTGTTTTAGCGTACTTGATACGTTTTTGAAGAAAATTTAAGTAACAGATAGACAAGAGCCCTTTTTCTATACAAATAAATACAAATGAACTCTGTCTGTAATTTCAAAATAAGAGTTTTTTACTGCAAATGAAAGTATAGTACACTTTAAAAAAACAAAAAAAAATTGGTCCTGTTTGTTCCGGCTAATCTCCGAAACCCCTGAACTGATTTTGAAGGACCTTCTTTGGTAACCTAGTACTTTTATTTTAGAAATTTGGTGTTTCGTGTAAAAAAAACCCATGAATTCTCAACAAAATCCGATTCAATTAGGAAAGTAATAATTTCACGCGTGCTAAAGTCGGTCAACAAGTACAGTAAGATAAAATGTTTAAAAGAAAAGTTATTGCAAGCAGCATCAGCTAACTTTTAAACAGCACAGTTTCCCTTGACAAGTGGATCTCACTGAATCGATGATTTCGATCGAGTACGCAATCTCTGACTCTATCATTTTAGGCCAATAGCAGATAAACAATAGCTCTTTGAAGTTCTTGGTCAATTGTTTAACAGATGGCCACTTTAAATAACTAATACCTGGTTTTACTAACACTAAGCGACACTTAAATAGTTATCTAAATGTTATTTCATTGTTAGACACGAGAGCAATTTATAGTATGAGAGCCATTTGACTGAGGTAGGTACTAACAAAAAAAAAATCTACAATGGGTGGGCACTATAAATGTTTTACAAGGACACGACTTAAGCATTCCATGCCGAAAACCATAAAACCTCAACATCCTTTGTTTAATAAAATTACAAAGAGCCAATTTTATATCGATACAAAGAAGGTAACGTAAGGTATTTTTATGAAAATCGAAACCATCAATAACCCATAACTTGAAGGAAGGGGAGAGGATAAAAAACACAGGATTTCCTCGTAAAGCTTCTGTTTTTACGAGCCGGTACAAATCACTGCTTGCTCATGTTTCTGACTTACAATAAAGCCGAGTTTTCAGTGAGCAAACACCTGACGATCAACGGCCTTGTTGTGTAGCACTAAGTTACGATATGACACGTCAATATCTGCTAAGAGACAGCGTCCAGACAGCGTCAGTATCTGCTAACCCCACAACACTCCGGCCAAGTAGGCCGGAGGGGTAAGTACTTAATGATGCTGTCTGTACGACAGTGTTGGTGCCTTGTTTTAGACAAAGTGCTGCAGAGGCGTGAGTGATATTCTACTTATAATCACTAGTAACACAAATAATCACAGCCACAGAAAATCAAAAAATGGTTGGGAAACGTCCCGCAACATAATGAATATAAATTGTTCAAAAGTGAAAATGCAACTTAAGATTCAGCAATTTCATGCCAAGAAAATAAAGTAGTCTATACATATAAATAAAATTGAAATGTCTGTTTGTAATTTCAAAATAACAGCCTTTTAGTGAATGCCTATGAAAGTTTACGTATACATATACGGATATACGTATATTTTTTTCTTTCCCTTTGTTCCAGCCAATCTCCAAAACGGCTTGACCGATTTTGACGGGACTTTTACTGGTAGATAGCTGATATCATAAGGAGTAGGCTACTTTTATTTTAGAAAAAAGATCAGGGGTGCCGTGCAAAAACAATGAAAATGCATGAAATTGTTAACAAAATCCGATTCAAATGGTTAAGATTTTTTTTATAGTAATGACACGTTGACGAAGGTCGCTAAGAACAGCTAGTTGGTAGTAAAACTACAAATCTTAAAAATACAGAACAAGTCCTTCGAGTAATAAATTGTTGTAGGTTCAATTCGCCTTCAGTCGTAATTAAGTTGGACCCAACTTTGTAACTTCTATTATTTCAATAGCACTGGTAATAAATTAAAAAAATACTAAAAGTTGCTACAGTGCCAAGAAAAGAACAAAAAAGCAATTTATGTCTTAATAAAATGTCTTTCTCCACTTGAACAAAATAAACAAAATGAAATTGAAATTCACTATGAAAGAATCATCAGTTATTGTTACTGCAAACCTCGTAATTAATCTTTAACAATCAATTCTTGGTAAACTGGTTTTACTGTTAATGCCTGGTTTGTTCAGTGGTTGCAAGCTGAGTGAGTATCAGCTCCTAGGTTCGATTCCCAGGTCGGGCAAAGTCCATACGGTAATTAAAAAAAACTGTAGTTTCCTACAAAAAACACGTTCAAAATGTATGGAACAGCTGTTTTTTTTTTCAATTCATCATCATCATCATCTTTTAAGCCGAAAGACGTCCAATGCTGGTCATAGCCTCCCCCAAGTGTTGCCACATTGACTGGTCCCGTGCGACTCGCATCCAGCGGATCCCCGCAACCTGCACCAGATCATCGGCCTACCTAGTGGGAGGCCTTCCAACGCATCGTCTTCCGGGTCGCGGTCGCCATTCCAGAACTTTTCGGTCCCATCGGCCATCCGTTCGTTTTTTCTAATTACCGATGAAAAATTTCTATGAGGGGTGGATCAGAATGATGAACTGAATACCTACGTGTTAATCGTTTGGGCGTCGGTGTCTCTTACACCCCGTAGGTAATATTGGAATTGATTGAACAACATAAACACACACACATAAAAAATCTAACCGTGTCATGTACAGGACGCATTAGGATGTTTCATTCATCATTCATCATTTCAGCCCAAAAGACGTCCACTGTTGGACATAGGCCTCCCACAAGTGTCGCATTGACATTTTGGGGGGTTTTGCCATAATCGCCACGGTTTCCAGGCGGGTTGGCGATCGCAGTACGGTTGTTACAAAAGCACAGAGAACGCTGCTGCCCATTCTCTGGCAAGTCCCTTAGTCGCCTCTTACGACACCCACGGAAGATATGGGATGGTGCTATTCTTTACATCCGACACCATACAGCATTAGGGTGTTTATATTAGTTGATTCAGTTGTGCAAAGTTAATGCTTGTAGCAGGCCGTGATATCTTCTGATAATCTGTTGTTCACGACCTATATTCGTCTGTATTTTACTGCAGTCTAAAACGAAGTCAGCATCGAAACTTCAAAGCGCATCCAACATCCGAACTCTTCACGGAGCAAATCCGTACTATTCTTTATAACCATAATCTCTTTCAAACTTTCCCTTTGACAAAACCGTTGACTGCGCGTACCAGCAAGTGACGTCACATAAATAAAAAGTCATCCAAAACTCTTTTAATTAAGAAAGCACCGACACACTATCTCTCGCGATCCTCGTTAGCCAATAATTAATTTCTGCCTCGCTTTGATTAATGCACCAGGGTGCCAGACCTTTGAGGAGTTTGACGGGCTTCGTTACTGCAGCTCAAGTAGAAATAGGCGTCCTTCCTTATGAAAAAACTAGGTCTAGGTTCTACAATTTTCATTCATCATCATCATCAGCCTATAATGTTCCCACTGCTGGGACACAAGCCTCCTATCTATGAGAGGGAGTGGGCTGTAATCCACCACGCGGGCCCAGTGCGGGTTGGTAGATGTCACATGTCTTCGAATTTTTAGTTCTAGGACAAGCCGGTTTCCTCACGATGTTTTCCTTCACCGTTTTTGAGGGCAGCGGTGATGAAATAAATTACACAAAGTAATGCGCCTGTCAGGGTTCGAACCCACGGCTTACTGCTCGTAAGTCGGAGCTGCCACCACTGCGCCACCGCTGCTCTCATTTTTAATAACAGGTACATAATTAATGATCCGAAAAATCTGGGTTTATGTAAGTACCAAAGTGTTGTCGCCGAATCATAAACAGTTAGGCAGCGGCCAACGCCGTAAATCGTGAAAGGGTTTGCACCGAACCAATATCATCATTTAATTTTGTAGTCAATAAGAAACTCGCCGTTTTTCCGTCACAATAAACCTACCTAATGGCAATTTATTGCTACCATTATTACAGGGCATTGTAAAACCGTTACACGCGTATAAAACTCGTTGAAGCATGTTTTTTTAACTCCTTTTCAGTCCAAATGTTTTTACAATACAATAAATTAACTTAATAAATTAAAACGTACGGAAAATATTAAGAAGGTCACAAAAAAAAAAATTGTCCCCAACTTCCGAGCCACATATTATTTGTTATAAGAAAAAGACTAATATGAATAACACGGGCTAAAATTAGTATCACACCATTTTCTTGAATCAAGTAATGTAGCTTTTATTTGACAAGAATGAAAGACAAGTAGGTAATTACATTTTGCTTTTCAATGTCGATTTTTTTTTATTTCCAGAAAATTTAAAACATTATTACTCTATATAAAGTGAAAAAAAAATGAAAAAAGATTAGGACTAAATTAGCAAGAATAAGTTCCATAATAGAGCAGTGATGGTCCAGTGGTGGCAGCCCGGACTTACGAGCAGTAAGCTGTGGGTTAGAACCCAGGCAGATACATTAATTTGTTTAATTTATTTCATCACCGCTGCCCTCAAAACGGTGAAGGAAAACATCGTGAGGATGTCCTAGATATAAAAATTCGAAGAAATATGACATCTATCAACCCGCACTGGGCCCGCGTGATGGATAACAGCCCACTCCCTCTCATGGAGAGGAGGCCTGTGTCCCAGCAGTGGAAACATTATAGGCTGATGATGATGGTGATGAATTTCCTAATTCAAATATAAATAGAAGTCCAGGAACCCAAAATATCCTACTTAATTCCTAAATTGTCTGCACACTGAGTATGCGAGTCAAATAATATTGCCGGGAATGGGAGTAAGGTCGGGAATGTAATATTACAAAGACAAGCGTTGGCTAGACACATTGCTTTGTACACTTGCCTGCAGTGTACTAACTTATAACGTAATTAAACAAGTTTAAACTGCCAGAGAAACATGACCAGCGAGTATTCTATGCATCTTAGTTTAGAGAGCAAGAGCAGCTCGTGGCTAAATAATAAGAGCCAAGCCGTGCATTCCGAGGTTGGTCCGTGCATGGGTGACCATAATTACATACCGAGTTCCCTTCGGGCCTCGGAAAGCACGTTAAGCCGTTGGTCCCGGCTGTCATTTGTAGATCTTTGACAGTCGTTACGAGTAGTCAGAAGTCTGACATTCAGTCTTACCAAGGGGTATCGTATTACCCAGTTACTGGGTTGTGGAGATCAGATAGGCAGTCGCTTCATGTAAAATACTGGTACTTAGCTGCAACCGATTAGACTGGAAGCCGACCCCCCAGATAGTTTGGGAAAAGGCTTGGCAGATGATAAGTTTAAAGAGCAAGATTTGCGACAGCCATTTCCTAAATAGATATATTTGTGGCAGTTGTAATGTAATTCAGTGAATGTCTGATAGCCCTGTCAAGCTAAGAGCCCATCAAACACGAGTTTGACCTGTTAAATCATGAAAACTGGCACTGGTGTTACAATACAACCTATACACGACCGAACTTTTAATAAAAAAATTGAATTCTTTTTCACACTGACAAACAAGGCTATGTAAATGCAGTAATTTAGGCTATGCCTTGTCTGTAAGGTCATTTAGCACGAAATGTCGCACAAGTTACTTCAAAACAGAGGTTATTACAGAGGAAGGATTAAAAAACAACTTCTAAAAGTGTTAAGGAATAGAAGTTTGAATGAAATTTCGTCATTTAAACCGATGGGAAATCTCACCTGGCGCGTGGCTTATAGTTTAAATAAATCAACTCTAAAAACTCCTTTTCTGTATGTAACCCATTGAAGTTCTAAAACAACTTCTACGAATTCCCAGAGCCCTTAATCACTCGAACCTCAGGCTAAAGTCGATATTGTAACTAACCCATTTATTCGCGAAGGGCGGGTGTTTTGGGGGACTGTCTCTTGTAATTTTGACGTTCAAAAAGTGCTGATTATCAGCCTAATTTGAATAAATGACTTTTGATTTTGATTCAGAATCATGATTTACTCGTATGTTAGTTATTACTCGTTTCAACTTCCATGAACAGTGAATGGAACTCAATCGCAATGTTTTTATTGCTGTTGTTTCTTTTTAAAGCATTACGTGATGCTTTTTTTGGTTTATCTGGGTCGTGGCTTGAAAATGTGCGTCTGACGTTTTAAATATTTGCTACACAAACATCATCATCATGAGCCTATAATGTTCCCACTGCTGGAACACAGGTCTCCTCTCTATGAGATGCAGTGGGCTGTAATCCACCACGCGGGCCCAGTGCGGGTTGGTGAATGTCACATGTCTTCGAATTTTTAGTTCTAGGACATGCCGGTTTCCTCACGATGTTTTTCTTCACCGTTTTTGAGAGCAGCGGTGATGAAATAAATTACACAAAGTAATGCGCCTGCCTGGTTTCGATCCCACGGCTTACTGCTCGTAAGTCGGGGCTGCCACCACTGGGCCACCGCTGCGTTTGTGGTACACAAACATAAACAGTCTATAATGTTTAGGTACACCCGGCGCAACATCAAGCTATACTTTCCAGTATACCATGGCCTCGCTTTGTAAAGAGTTCACGTACTATAAGAGATGGGCATAAACAGGATCTATACGTGTACCTACGCTTCTAGGACACAAGCCCCCACTTTGTGAGAAGGAGCTGTGGTGGTGCAGTGGTATTGGCCCCGGCTTAAGTGTCGTACGTCATGCTATGTTCGAACCCATGCAAGTATTTTACCTACTTTCTTTTTAATTTTTTGCCAGGCAAAGACCTCCTTCCATTTCTCGCGATCCCGCACATTGTCCTTCTAGTTCTGACGGAACCTGTAAAGTTCGTCCCACCATCTCCAGCGTGGTCCGTTGATACCCCTCCTTACTGTGGGTACCAGTTTCCTGCTATTTGCTACAGTTTGTCCAGCATGCGGCAGACATGTCCAGTCCAGTCTTATTTGAGTTAGGCAGCCTTTTGAGCACTGTCAACTACATTAGTTTTGGAGCGCAGTATTGTGTTTCGAACACGATACGTTAATTTAACACCTAGTATACTGCTCTCCATAGCTCGTTAACAAAGGTTTGTTCCAGCAGAAGTCCAAACTTAAGGTTTAAGTTTGGACTACTGCAAGTAAGTCAAATACCAAGTCTGTGAAACAAAACCTGAGTAAGACACGCGACAGATACGCGTTTTTGCCCGTTGTTCCCACTAGTACCACCGAACTGCACCACCGTTGCGCGTTGGTACTAGCGAGAAATTTCATTCTCTATAGTACCACCATTTACTTAGTCGTACTAGTCAGACTGTTTCTTCACAACAGTACTACCTATGCAAATTCTGTAACAATGACTGATTTTGAACAAGCACCCATAAGTGCATTAACTAAACTTGGTATCAAAGTTACAGGATGTCATTATCACTTTTTAAAAGCTCTGCGACGTAAGGCAAAATCTGGGCATGAAGAAAACTAGGGATAATCAACAAATCATTCATTTGGCTAGTAACTAGTAACCTTGCTTTGCTCCCAACAGTCAACATTTAGGAAGGATGGGATTACGTGGTAAGAGAAACGAAACAAGACGTACTTGCAATGAGAACATTCCAAAAATACTACGAGACAGTTTGATGAAAACTCCTTTCTTTGGCTGTCAACATCGAACAAATAATTCAGCAGAAGGTTGCCTCCATAACCATAACTTAAATTATTACATAAGCATAAATAAATATTATTTCTTGCAAATTTTGTATGTTTTGTGTCAAGAATCTCATGTAACAACCTTCCGAAGCGACAAATTGAAGAATTTCAATAAGAGCTCACAACCAAAGCCAGCAAAACAACACATTGTATAGGCCACTTTTTAGAGAAACTTCGCTAGTTCGCATTTAAACGTTGTTTTTTTATTTTTTACTTGGGGCCGAAAGATAAGTTTGTTTTTTTGTTTACTTTTGTTTTGCAATTAAAGTCACAATATCTATTAATTTCTTTATTAAACTGCAGGTTCCTCTCTATAGGTAGGTAGTACTAATGGGAATAAACAAGTGTCACTAGTACCACTAATATCCTATAATATATAAAAAGGAATCCCTATTTCCCTTGGTCACGCCATAACTCAAGAACTACTTAACCGATTTAATTAATCTTTTTTTAAAACGTTTTCTCACACTTTGTAGAAGGTTTTTAGGTAGGTTGATAGGTAGTAAGTAGTAGGTAGGTAGGTAGTAGGTAGTAAGTAGGTAGTAGGTAGATAAGTAGTAGGTAGGTAGAAACAAGTGCATTACAACGCATGCTGGGATCAGCTAGTCAATATAAATGTACCACCATTTATAGAAAATGAGATTTCTCGCTAGTACCGCCGGTGGTACAGTTCGATGGTACTAGTGGGAACAAAGAGTTTTTGGTCTATACCTCATTCAGCGCCGCTTGAAGACAAGAGAATACACATTTTAAATCTGTTACAAACATACATACTTGATGGAATAGCTTATGCTCCAAAATAGCATTCTTATTTTTGTGTGATTTAATAGCTGCGCAACAAAGCACACCAGAGCTTTACTTAGTTAAATTACTGCAGTGTAATTTTACAAATGGATGTCTGCAAAGTGAAACTTGATATAATACCGCTGCATGAGATTGGCACACAAACTAGTTGAACGGTACAAAGGGACAATGGCTGGAGTGGTATAGAACGCCTTTGGAATCGTGGCAAGATCTACAGCAACGTTATTCTGAAATGGTTCCTTGTAGAAATATGATAGGGGAGCTTTTGTTAGCTATACAAGGTGTTGTTTTGCATCCTCGTCAAATTCAAGGAGGTAACTATGCTAATGATTCTCAACCTGAATCTATACCATACCAATATTATAAAGCTGAAGATTTTTTTTGTTTCATTTATTGAGGAAGGCTCTAGGCTATAATATTATCATATCACGCTACGATCAATAAGAGCAGAGTAGCAATGAAAAATGCTGCGAAAACGCGGAAACTGTAACGCAGACGAAGTTGCGCGGGACAGCTAGTCAATAATAAAATGAGTAGGTAATTTTTTTTTAATTTATTTAAGGAAATCCTGTTTTAATCACGGCCCTTCTGATCCTCGCTCTATAACCGCGATTTCACACATACAAACAATCTCATACGTTTATTCGATAATTTCTTATCCCCTAAACCATGTTAAGTTATTCTTCAGAATAACCCCCTTAACATGGTGTGTGGTTATATTGACAAACTTTAACAACAAAAAAAATAGCGTTTATTAATATGTAATTAACTAGGTACCATAACTTAAATTGATAATTTAAGTCTTTTGTGACAACCTCCTGAATTGTGACGAGGATGCAAAACAACACCTTGTATATGGACGTCAAACGACAGATGTTCACAGATGATGGTGACGGCTATTCTTAGTCACAGTGGCAAGGTATGATGAACCCTTAAGAGGAACTTATATTGATAAGTCGTTCCACTACGAGTATGTCTTGAAAATGTCTTGTAAAAAAGATATTAGAGAAGATAACACTTGCAACGAATATTTACCATGTTTATTATTTACTTCCATCTCCGCTGTTACAGTAAGTTAATTACTTTAGTATTTAGTGACTAGGTACCTTAGTAGTGTGTAAAGAATGGGTCATGTGTACCTACCTATAACAATAAAAATGAAGCAGCCTAAAAGTAGAGGCTTATTGGCCGCTATCTAACCAATACGATCATCATGAAAACACACAATCGTCGCGTTCATTTTGTTCGGTAAACCCGAATGCGTCGTCGCGCCAACGCACCGTAGCGCTTTTAATTTTACGAAAATTCTTATAGTCTAGTCACGACGTTCGCGTATTCGTGCGACTGATCGCTTTGATTAGGACATGAGGCCTACACAACCCAAATAAAGTCACACACGTAATCATAAAATTAGTGTTAAAGAAAAAAAACTGCGGTTTTATATTCGCGTCATTGTAAGGCACAAATTATGCAGACGTGCTCCCTACGACCTATTAAATTATGCAGACGTGCTCCCTACGACCTATTAAATTATGCAGACGTGCTCCCTACGACCTATTAAATGAAAACATGCATATGTATGCGCCTAGAGATCTTTTAGAGTTCCTTATTGAATTAAACAAGACCTGCACTTTTAAGTCAAAGGACTAGTTAGCTTACCTAGCTCTTTTGAGAAACTGGAGCCGTTTAATTAATTTAATTCAGTTACGGTAAGGAGGTAGGTACACAAGAGAAAAGTTCTAAAAATCTTGGCGGTTGATATACTGTAATCTAAGTAAAGTATGTCTACGATTAGGTTCAACATGCAATGAATAGGCTTAAGATTGGGAAATCGTGTAATCTCTTTGTGGAATTACCTATGAAGTACTGAGTTTAATGGGTCCATATTGGCTCACCTAAAGTGCTTTACCCGAAATTGTTCTTCCTAACGCTTTGTAATCCGAATGATCATTCTTCCTAAAATTTTTCATCCTAAAGTTTTCATTCATACTATTTGTAGTGCTACCGGCGATGTTCATAACACTCATGATTCCGAAAATTGTAATTAATAATATCATTAATGTAAATAATTTAAACTCCTACTGTTTTTTATCATAATGCTTTTATCCCTAAACATAATTACCATAATATTTTCACTGATACTCAGATAGAAACATTTACCAAGTGTAATAAAAATATATGTGGGTAGAATATATGTATAGTTTTAATTTGGGTGGGGATTAGGTCAGAGTGTCCTCTTGGGGGCACTATGAAAAAAAATACTTAGAAAAGTTTTGCGACCCATTTCGAGGTAGTCGTAGTTGGTCACAGTTCTAACCTAACCTAACCCATGGATATCTTTCCAGGTAGGCAATAAATAAAAAAGTGAAAGTTACGCAAAATGAATGTATAGAATACTGATTATTATGAATAAAAAGAAATCTAAACTAAAAAGATACGACTTTGAATAATAGTGTAAAAGATGGTTATGTTGAGAAAACATAGGAAAACAAATAAAAGTATAAAAGATGTTTATTGCTACTGACATTATGAAGTTGAATGCTTCGGAATTATGAACATTAGAGACAGAGTAGTTAGGAATTGCGATTGTTAGGATGAAAAATATTAGGAAGAACATTTTCGGATTTCCAATTATCGGAGTTGAAAATTTAGGTGAACTTTGGCGCACCCGAGTTTAATACTATACGAACAATCTTTCTCGTAAATGCAATTCGAAAATGGAAATAGGAAATTTGGTAGACAGTATTAGTAACATGCCACTGTCGAAAAGCCTTTCTTAATACAATTTGCATTCCTCGATTTAACTTTTAAAGCGCTCCTATGGTTCCTGAACAAAAGTTTTTCTTAATTGGGAACGGGTTTGACTTCGCAAAATGTGCACTTCGCAAAATATGCACTTCTCAAATTGAGTGTGAATTTTATCACAATGCTCTCAAAATAAAAACTGTTTGCTTACACTATGCTTTTTTATTATTTAGTCCTAACACACCAACAGGAATTTAAAAATCATCGAAAATAACAACACGTAAATTAATCATAGTACAACTCAGGGATGTTACGGAGCTTCGATTCCGACTCCGTTAAGTCGGAACTTCCGATTATTATTACATCTTCGGTTCCGACTTCGGTTCCGAAACTTTAAATCGGAGGTCGAAGCATAACAAATAGCAGTGGCGGCCTGCGTCGACTGACCGTTACGCACTACTTTTGGGGTCAACTCATTTAATTTAATTTATTTCAAAGCTTTTGTTCATAATATAATATGCTACTTTGGGAATCAATTCATTTCATAAATCAGCAGATAATCTACGGCAAATACGCTTACAAAATAAAATAAAAAAAGGAACGAAAAAGAGGTGAATACGGGATAAACTATGAGTGAGTGTGAGTGAGTGCGTGTGTGTGTGGGTGTGTGGGTGTATGTGTGTGCGTGTGTGTGGGTATTTGTGTGTGCAGTTGTTGAGAATGTTATAAATATATTACATGTGGACGAAGTTAATGTGGTTATGCAGTGACCTGTTACTAATTTGATTATGACATGGGCATCAGCAGTTTCTCGGTCTGCGCATAGTCAAGAAGATACAGAAGGTTTTGTAATTTAGTCTTAGTGTCGTGTTTATTGAGTCTGGTTATAGATGAGGATTTATTTATGTTTCTATATATTATTGAGCTCAAGACATACAAATGTCTTCTAGCAAATGCGGTTTTATGCGACACACTCGGGCAATTTGTACTGTTTCCCCGTTTGCCTGGATCTGGTGGTGGTATTTGCTGATGCTTCCAGAGTGTGGCTCTGAGCACAAAGAGCTGTCTCACCGTAAGAATTTTAAGTTCGGCGTATAGCTTATGTGTGGGATATCGGAAAGGTTTATTTAACATTACTTTAAGGACAGCCCTTTGTGCCCGTTCCACCTCTAGGAACTTTGTTTTAGCAGTGCCACCCCATGCTAGAATGCAATAGTTGGCGATGGACTGACAGAGGGCAGTATAAACCATTTTAAGAATCTCAGGATCTGTGGAGTGCCTTAGCGATTTGACAAGATGAATGGTTTTTCTAATTTTGCAGGCGGTATTTCCTATCTGACTATACCATTTTAGTCCATCATCAACTATCACACCTACGTACTTGACAGATGTTGCTTGGGGCAGTGATGGGCAAGTGCAGATTGTGGGATCCGGACACGTATGGGCTATGATAGAATATGTGTTGGGAGTTTCGTTTTCGAATTTATCGAGAATGGAATATAATTGGTCTTTTGGAGGTTTAATGTTAGAAGGTTTCTATGTAACCACTCCTTCATAATTTTTAGGGACGTTTCTGCGTTTACTTTTACTTCAGACCAGTTTTTACCATGTACCACAAGGCGGTGTCATCGGCATATGTAAATATATTAGCAGTTGGTAAGGTTAATGTGCACAGATCATTGATGTAGATTAAAAATAGTGTTGGGCCGAGGACACTACCTTGTGGCACTCCGTAAGTCATCGTCTCTTCAGCACTAATGTGTGATCCTATTTTAACACAAATTTTCCTGTTCACTAGGTAACTCTCGAAGAGGTTATGTACAATGCCTCGTATACCGATACTCTCCAGCTTGGAGAGGAGTGTGGGAACAGAGACTGAATCGAACGCCTTTGACAGGTCCAAAAATAGACCTAGACATTTCTGTTTATTATCTAACTTCCTTGCTATAAAGTTTGTTAGGTCTAATACTGCGTTTTCGGTAGAAACGCCTTTTTTAAAGCCGTATTGGTTATTAGCTAAAATCTTGTGTTTGGTTAGGTAATTTACTAGTTGTTTATTAATTACTTTTTCTAATACCTTAGACATTAGCGGAAGTACAGCAATAGGTCTATAGTTATCTACACAGTCCCTGTTACCACTCTTATGTATAGGATGGACAACGGCTTTTTTGAAAGTGTTCGGGAATATACCTGAGTCAATAGAGCAGTTAATAATATTTGTAAGTAGAGGTACAAGGGTTTTTTCACATAGTTTTATTACTTTCATGGAGATCCCATCCCAGCCTGTGGCTGGCAACTGTTCCAATTAAATGTACTTTTAAGTATATTAGCAAAAGAAACATTTTCCTGAGGGTAGAAGTGAAAAGGAGAATAGCATCTTTGGGCTCAGCTGTTAATTAGTTGCAATATGTTCCAAGAAATCTGTAATATTTTTGTATTACCTGACTGACGGATAAAATAGAATTTCGTTTTCTTTACCCAGTTATCATCCCTATTGACGTCATGATAAAGATTGTGATTATTCTTGATAGTCCTTAATAAATTAAATATATTTCTAGCTTTTGCCTGCGGCTTTGCTCGCGTTAATTTAGAATTTTGACAATAACCAGCTCGGACACGTGGCGCCATCTATTTTCATAAGAACGTTATTGTTATTTTCATCGGGAATAGTACTTTTTTCGGGATGAAAGTTACCCTATGTCCGTTTCTGTACACCTGCCAACGTATGTGTTAAATTTCAGGATGATCGGTTCAGTGGTTTAGGCGTGAAGAGGTATCAAACAAACACACTTACATTCGCATATAAAATATTAAAATAATCATAATTTAATATAGTTAGGATTAAAATACAGATAGATGTGTGTGTAGCAGCAGCCAATCATTGTGATATGCTATCACAATGATTGGCTGGAGTACCTACTTATATTTTGTGTATAGCTGACGTATGCTGAAAATACAAAATAATAAAA
Source organism: Cerastis rubricosa (assembly GCA_949152445.1). Taxonomy (NCBI): domain Eukaryota; kingdom Metazoa; phylum Arthropoda; class Insecta; order Lepidoptera; family Noctuidae; genus Cerastis; species Cerastis rubricosa. The sequence continues at coordinate 4,005,145 of OX424542.1, read as the reverse complement.
TACTGCTGTCGTGCAAAATAATTTTAAAAAAAAGTTAGCAAACGGTCTTTATTTTGACCCTTTGTGATAAAAATGACACTCATTTTGCGAAGTGCACATTTTGCGTCAAACCCTTGGGAACAATAAAGGGTTACTTACACTTTTAAAACAGTTGTAAAGAAACTCGATAGACAACCTTAAAAAAAAACCAAGAAAGACTGAGGGACTTTCTTGGTAAATATGAGGGATGAAAGAAACTTTGAAGAGTTCCGTAGACGTTTAAAAAAGTAAAACTTTTTTTTTAAAGGTCGTCTATCGAATTTCCAATTAAAAACTGCACCTAACTTATAATAGTTATAGAGTTTTTCTACGCCTTCATGTTTTTTCACAGTTTATACTAATGAGAGAAGTAAAGATCAGAAACCTTTACAATTTGAAACTTTTAGATACGAGGTTTCTTGAAGAGGCTTCAAGAAACTCCATAATTTTTTTAATATACGAATTCAATAAAAATATTGTGTTTGGAAAACAAGTAATAAATAAAACATTTAACAAAATAGCTTTATTTGAACTCAGGCATAAAAATGAAAGCTTTAGGAAACTTTCATATTAATTTTACAAAACACTTATTGAATTGTATCTTATACTCTGTAGTGAATTACAGTAGGCAAGCTTTCAATTGAAAAAAATAAAAAATGGCATCTTGTGTTAACGAAAATATTGTTATGCCTTAGCGACCTGTGGCCCCAGTGGCCTCAGTGGCCTCAGTTTGCGACTCTTGGAGGTAACGGATCGTCAGGTCCTATCAAGCCATCAGCGATCATCCTCTGTCTCCTGGCCTCGTCCCGAGCTCGTTTCTCAGCTTCCTTCTTCTCTAGCTCTGCTTTTTCTTCTTCTGCCTTCTGTATGGCCATCGCAGCCAAAGTCTTCTGGTCTAGCTTGAAGAAGTTGACGGGTTCCTTAAAGAATCTCTGATCTTTAATGTTCATGTTCTCCACAAAGGTAAGAATTTTAAACAACCCAGTTTCTGGATCGTACGTTTTATCTCTCGTAGCAAATCTTATCCAATCCGCGAACTCGATTTCTGTGAGCGGTTCACCCCACGTCATCAGTTCTTCTCGGAACAGCTCAAAGTTGACGAACCCAGTGTCCTCGTCGTCGTGTCCTAACGCTGCTATCGCTTTCGTGATTGCTAACTCAAAGTCGTCTCCCATTATCATTTTAGCTTCTATCATTTGATACCACTCATGAAGCTCTACTGTGTCCACTAAATCATCTTCGAGGAACATTTCGAACAGTTTATTTACTTCAGCAGGTTTCGGATTGAGTCCAACTTGCCTCAACATCATAGTAATATCTTTAATGGGGACCTGTAAAATTAAGAGTCATGGTGTTCATTGCTAATGGATTAAGTTCTTGGATTAGGATCTACCAATCAAGTGGACTAAATTGATTCCATGAATTTGGAACAACTTTTCCGCATTGAAAACGTTTTTTAATTACGTTTGCTATTCATAATTTAGGCCCACACCAGACAGACGAAAAGCGAATGCGTTTTCAAACTTATAAAGAAGAGATAAGCCAAGGACAGGATGAAAACGCTTCTTTTTGTACTGTCTTTGACACCTCATTTCGAGAGCAGCGGCGGTGTCGCAGACTGACCAGTTCCATGGTGAATCAGAGATCACCGAACCGAAGTCAATGCGTCTGCGCAGTGTCTCAATCACGTCATTTTATAGGAGGCAGAACGAAAAGCGAAACGCCTACGTTTTGTTCTTTCTAAATATTTTCGTGCCAGATCATCGCGTTCATACATTTTGTGTTAATAATAATGCAGATACGTGAAGAATGGATAAAGTAAGGAATAAGTTTATTAGTAGAGGTTTAAAAGTGGCGCCTGTTACAGAAAAAATGTGAGGAAGTCGTTTATATTGGTATGAACATGTAATGAGGAGAGATGAAACGCATGTGACTAAAAGAGTGATGGATATGAATGTTGATGGATGGAGAGGGAGCAGAAGGCCAAAATAAGATGGGTGGATGGTGTGAAGAATGTTATGAAAGAGACAGGGGCAAATGATGCCGTGACTTCTGATAGGGCAGAATTAAAGAAGAAACCGTGTTGCGCCGATCCCAAGTAAAATGAGACAAGGGCAGAAAGTTGATAAGATGAGGATGTGAAAGGGAAACTGTGTCTCCGTCTCATCCTCTCGTTTTAGGTGCTGGTCAAACAAAAAGAACATGAATTCTGTGTATCACTGACTGCAGACAGCTACAAACATGAAGAGTGAACAATATTGAAACATTTCCATTACCTTATCTATGTTGTCTTCATCATGTAATTTATAAATCTCTTTATATTTTATGAGTTCTTCTAAGGTAAAACATTTAGGTGGTGGCGGGATTTTCTTCGGCTTTGGCATTTCCCCGACTATCGGTTTTAGCGGGGGCTTTGCACCAGCTTTCGGTACTTCTTTCTTCTTTTTTGGAGCCATTGTTATTCAAAATTACTACAGAACCTTAAAAAACACTAGGGAATTTCTATTTTTACGTATCCATAACATTTCCTGAGGCACTGGATCATTTGTTTTTGAGTTTTATATTTGAAGAGCAAAATGATTATTTTGGCACTCTCTGCGGATGATTTAATTCCTGTATCTAATCGTACTTAAAATATCATTGGGTTTACGGGGGTAGAAGTACTACAGAAAAATAAATAAAAGAACTAATTACTGAAAAACGTCATTTTGATTCTTTGACAGGTGTTTGAAGACACATCTGAAAAAAAACTGTAATGCTTCTAATGATAATAAGGTTGCATAGGTTTGTACTTTACACTTTTACACCTTATCATTTAAGGAATACTAATTATAGAAGATATTTAAAATGAGAACATTTTTTTTTTCAAAATCTAAATCATCAAAATCAAAATATTTTATTTTATATAGGCCTACATGGGCACTTATAAAATGTCAACAGAAGAGGCACGGTTCGGGTTGGTCGTTTCCTATGGAGAAGAACCGGCAAGAAACTCCATGGTTACTCTTTTAAAATCATTTGGTTCTACAATATTTGGATGTTACAGCGCTAGTACTTAAGTATGAGAGGACAGCGTAGGCCCGACAATAAGTCATCGCTTACTACAAAAGGTAGAAAAAGATGAAACTGAAAAAAAAAAAAAAAATACAAAGCCTACAATGTCCACACATTCACAAAAAAAAATATGAATGAAAAAGAATCTATACAAAAGTAAAAATAAAACTAAGAACAATTAAATAAACAATTGACACAAATGTAGTCATCAGTACTGTAACTATTCTGCACAATGAATAAACGGTGCAACGATTTGAAAACTATTGTAAAACATCTGAAAAAAAAATGAATAGAATAAATAAAATTCGGAATAGTTAGAGACATCCACATATTTGTGTCGTTTTTGAGCTACCAGGGAAGCCGCATGAGCAGAGGGAACTACAGCCAAACTTCTTTATCTTCAACATAGTCCTTAATTTTGTAATATGTTTTTTTAATAAGGACACGTTTGATGCAATTTTTAAACTTTCCATCGGTCAGTTCAATAACTGACTTTGGCAACTTATTATAAAAGCGTATACTGTTTATAAGAAATGACTTGCTAGTTTTTGTTAATCTAAATTTGGGTATTACAATTTCGTGTTTACTGCGTGTGTTTATATTATGGAAGTCGCTTCTAATTTTGAAAAGCCCTTGGTTTTTGCGGACGTATAAAATACATTCTAAGATATAAAGTTAAGGCAGAGTCAGTATATCGATCTCTTTAAATTTTTCTCTAAGAGACTCGCGAGGACCCATTTTATAGATCGCGCGAACTGCCCTCTTTTGCAATATAAAAATTGAATCAACGTCTGCTGCCGATCCCCACAGCAGAATTCCATAAGACATAATACTGTGGAAATACGCGTAGTATACTAACCTAGCTGTGGCTACATCAGTCAACTGCCTTATTTTCCTAACTGCATAGGCGGCTGAACTTAACCTCCCCGAAAGAGTTCCAATGTGCGCGCCCCACTGCAGTTTTGAATCGATAGTAATTCCTAAGATAAATCCTAATTTTGTCAACAATGTTTCAAGTTGCCACAAACAGTGCAATATAAAACACAGTGAAAACAAAACATAAAAAAACCGGCCAAGTGCGAGTCGGACACACCGAGGGTTCCGTAAAGGCAATTAGACCTAAGTTTTTGATATGAGTTTCAACTTGGAAAAGGGTATCTATACTTTATTATTACCTATACTAATATTATAAAGCTGAAGAGTTTGTTTGTTTGTTTGCTTGCTCGAACGCGCTAATCTCAGGAACTGCTGATCCAATTTGAAAAATTATTTCAGTGTTAGACACCCCATTTATCGAATCAAATCAAATCATAATTTATAGGTAAAAAAGTAGTACTCCTATACAGCGCCATCGATTGAATACTTATTCAATCCAGTCAACTGATACCGCCATTAGAATCGTTTGGAGCTAACAGATAATTGTGACTTAATTTGCAATAAAATAATATTGCGACTATAAATTGAGATGTAAGCTGTCCTATCTTTCAAGTTGGATCAAACTGCACACGGTGTGCAAATTTGATTAAAATCGGTTAAGTAGTTTAGGAGACCATCCCCGACAAACAACGTGACACGTAAGTTATAATATATGTACATAGATTTTCACCTTCTCCGTAAACAAAGTCGCGGGTTAAAGTTAGCGTTAGCCCAAAGTAACTATTCCGCGCGGACGAAGTCGCGGGCAGAAGCTAGTAAATTTTTAATTATTTAAAAAAACTAGCTGTCCCCGGCATGCGTTGCAATGCACTTTTTACCTACCATATCTACCTACCTACCATACCCTACCCTACCCTACCCTACTCTACCCTACCTACCTACCTACCTACCCTACCCTACCTACCTACCTACCATACCCTCCCTACCTACCTACCTACCATACCCTACCCACCTACCTACCTACCATACCCTACCTACCTACCTACCATACCCTACCTACCTACCCACCATACCCTACCTACCTACCCTACCCTACCAACCTACCTACCTACCCTACCTACCTACCCTATCCTACCTACCTACCTACCCTACCCTAACTACCTACCCTACCCTACCCTACCTACCTACCCTACATACCCTACCTACCCTACCTACCTACCTACCCTACCCTACCCTACCCTACCTACCTACCTACCAACCTACCCTACCTACCTACCTACCCTACCTACCTACCTACCCTACCTACCTACCCTACCTACCTACCCTACCTACCTACCCTACCTACCTACCCTACCTACCTACCCTACCTACCTACCCTACCCTACCTTTCCTGAATTTTCTATGCTATAAACCTCACGGAGCCCGAGACCTTTCCAACGAATGCAAAACCGTGGAAATCGGTTCGTGCGTTCTGGAGTTATAGCGTCAGGAAGGAAAACCCGACTTATTTTTATATAGTGGATTTAATTAAGTAACCACGTTTCCGAACAAATGATGATCGAATTTAATTAAGTAACCACGTTTCCGAACAAACAATGCTCTTTCAATATAGTCTATGGCTGTGAATGACATTGACATTCGTTACGCGCGTTTTTCTAAATATGCAAAATTAGATGTATATTTTTCAATATTTCTGAGTGATTTTCTTAATATTTTTTTCCGTAAGAACCTTCTCCTAATAATAACAAATACAACAAAAAAAGAATTAGTGAAATCGGTCCAGCCATTCACGCGTGATGCCGTGACCAAGGAAAACGGGTTTCATTTTTATATATATAGATATGATTTAACAAAAAAATAAATATTTTCGGAATTTTTCCTTTATATGTGTTATAAACCATTACTTCATGTCAAATTTCAAGATTCTAGGTCGACTGGAAGTACCCTTTAGGTTTTGATTCCCTTTCGAGTAATAGCGAATTTGAAAATATGCGGCTTAAATTGCTGTTTCTTTTGATTGCGTTGACATAGAACTTCGATTTTGTTACAGCTTAGGTATTATAGACCTGAGTATTTGGTATGAATTTCATTTTAATGCCTCTACGCGTTCATGAGGAAAGAGGTAGTAAGTTTAAAATTATTAAAAATATTTTTATTATATCATGTAACAAAAATTTTACGGTTTTAGCAATTATTCCTTTACCTGAGCTATACGACGTTGCTTCAAGCCAAATTTCAAGATTCTAGGTCGACTGGAAGTACCCTTTAGGTTTTGATTCCCTTGCGAGTAGTTGCGAGCTTCAAAATATGCGGCTTAAATTGCTGTTTCTTTTGATTGCGTTGACATAGAAGTTCGATTTTGTTACAGCCTTAAGGTATTATAGACTTGAGTATTTGGTATGAATTCCAATTTAATGCCTCTACGCGTTCATGAGAAAAGGGGTAGTAAGATTAAAATTATTAAAAATATTTTTATATTAGGTCTTTACCTATGAAATTGCCGTTTTGTTTGAAAAAAGTTAAAGTATTTTTTTTTGGAACTTATTTATTTCTTTTATTCAAAGTAATCACCCCTGCAATCAATGCATCTTTGCCAACGCTGTGGCAATTTATGGATGCCCTTCTTGAAAAAATCAGCTGGACGGGAGACAACAAACTCTTCAAAGGCGTTTTGTACTGCCTCTCGGGAATTGAATTTTTTTCCCGCTAAAAAGTTGTCCAAATTTTGGAAAAAGTAATAGTCGGAAGGCGCAAGATCTGGTGAGTATGGCGGATGAGGGAGAGCTTTCAAACCCAACTCATGCAGCTTAGAGACGGTCTGTTGTGCAGTATGGGGCCGCGCGTTGTCGTGAAGTAGCAGTGGAGACGACCGATCGACCAAAGCTGGTTGCAGACGTGCGAGTTTCGCCATCATTGTGGTCAGTTCTTCAATGTACACATCTGCAGTAATGCTCTCGCCGTTTTGTAAAAAGCTATGATGAATCACACCAGCACTAGACCACCAAACTGTGACCATCACCTTTCTAGGGGTCATTTTTCGTTTTGCACATTGCTTTGGTACCGAACCAGGATCTAACCAACTTGCTGAGCGCTTTCGATTGTCAAAAAGAATCCATTTTTCGTCGCACGTAACAATTCGGTTCAAAATTCCTTCATTTCTGTGCCTGTTAAGCAGCGCAAGGCAAGTCTCGACGCGTACGTTGCGCTGGCGATCGTTAAGTTCGTGGGGCACCCATCTATCAAGCTTTTTTATCTTGCCAATCTGTCGCAAATGGACCAATATTGTTTTAATGCTAACATCAAAAGCTGCTGCCAGCTCAGCTGTAGATTGAGTTTCATCAGCTTCAACAATCACCTTTAATTCATCATTGTTGACCAAAGTTTCCGGACGACCACGAGGTTCATTTTTCAAGTCAAAATTCCCAGAACGGAACCGAGCAAACCAATAACGGGTTGTGCGTTCGTTTGTACAGTTCTCTCCGTAAACGTCGTTGATGTTACGGGTCGTTTGTGCCGCGTTGGTGCCACGACGGAACTCATATTCCATAATTACACGAAATTTCAAAGTATCCATTATGAGGAAAAATGTTGAAATGTAATGAAAATACAACGCTAATCAATAAACAAAAGACTGATTTTGTAAATAGAATGTCATATTTTTAAAACAAAATTAATTTGAATTTAGAACTCATAGCCAATCAAAACTTTTTTTTGTTTGAAAAAGTCTGTACTGCAATACGGCAATTTCATAGGTAAAGACCTATTATTATATGATTTAACTAAAATTTTACGGTTTTCGAAATTTTTCCTTTATTTGTGTTCTAAGACGTTACTTCGTACCAAATTTCAAGATTATGAGTTTACGGGAAGTACCCTGTAGGTTTTGATAACCATGCGCGTGTCGAAAATTTGCGGCATAAACGGCTGTATCCTTTGATTGCGTTGGCTTAGAAGTTTGAATTTTTCACAGAGCTAAGGAACAGTAAGTATTTGATATAAATTCCAGCTTGATACCTTTACGGGATCCTGAGAAAAAGGGTCTTGACAGACAGACAGACAGACGGAAGGACAACAAAGTGATCCTATAAGGGTTCCGTTTTTTCCTTTTGAGGTACGGAACCCTAAAAACAGTTGTTAAACATTTGGGAACATGTTAAATAACTGTTCCTTAAATTTTGTTTCCACTGTTTACACATTGCATTAAGCGCAAATCAATCAGCTGGTGGAACACGGAGCACGTCTATAACAAATGATCAATGCGTTGGATCCAGGAACACTGTCCCGAATTTGGAACATTCTGCTAAATCACAATTTAACCCCGGTAGCTACGCATAAAATCTAATTAGAGGCCCGAGACCAAACAGCCAACGTGGACCGAAGGACCAAACTGTACCCAAAAATACTGCCTTTGTCAGCCAGAAAGTGACAACAATACACGTGTGTTTTGAGAAAACATAGAATTATATGTGAGAATATACCAACGACTGGACTGTAGATGTGTGGATGACTACAGTAGGAGATGATTTGATGACTAATAGAGAAGTATGGATTTTTTTCCAATGCAATAACCGCCTTTCAAAAAAACACTAACAAAAAGAAACCGCTAAAAAGTGGAATAGTACATTGTTACCCCAGGGGTGAAAGTAACTTATTCGTTCGGGCGCAATAGTTCGAGGGACTAAATGAGTCTTTAACCCGAGGTAAACACTATGCTTTTCATTACGAATACAAGGAGAGTAAAAATAAAAACATGAATTAGCTAAAGAAAAAATTAGTACATTTTTAATTTTTAAAAAAAACAAAATAGGTGGGAAAGCAGCAATCCGAAATGGATTGCTGCTTTCCCACCTATTTTGTTTTTTTTTCTGTGGCCAGCCAGCTATTCAGCCATTATTTTTCATTTTCATCATTGAAAAAATGGTAAATATTTTGCCCAACTGTATGTTATTTTCAAGAAATTGTTGAAACTAAATTATAATAAAGTTATTTTAAAAATATATATTCTATAATCAATTTTTAACTTTAAGTTATTTCAATTTTACATCGTGGCTGCATAGAAAGTTGGAACATGGTTCAATAAAAATATCAAAATAGAACTAGTTTTTAGGGTTCCGTACCCAAAGGGTCAAACGGGACCCTATTACTGAGACTTCGCTGTCCGTCCGTCCGTCCGTTCGTCCGTCCGTCTGTCACCAGGCTGTATCTCATGAATCGTGATAGTTAGCCAGTTGAAATTTCTACAGATTATGTATTTCTGTTGACGCTATAACAACAATTAATTAAAACAGAAAAAAAAAACAAATATTTCAGGGGGGCTCCCACACAAAAAAGATTTTTATTCGTTTTTATAAATAATGGTACGGAACCCTTCGTGCGCGAGTCCGACTCGCACTTGGCCGGTTTTTTTTTAATAATTTGACATCTGCCAGTTGAAAGTGATTCTCCCTAGGGATGAAAAGTATTACTTTCATCCCGCTCCTCAGGCAACTTCAGACCTACGTTCAGAGTATGAGTAATGAAAAATTAATTTTACTTCCGGAAGTCGGTGATCTAGTAAAGCAATCTTCCACATATTTTTTTTAGTGAGTTTCTTTAAAAGGCAGTATTTCAGCCTTTTTAGTTGTGGTTGTGGTGGTTTGTGGTATGATGACAAATTCTTGCCGCGCATTCATTTTTCATTGTTACTAACAGTTATTACCAGAACATCCACGTTTAGACATAGAAGAAAAAAAAGTGTAAGTATTAAGGAAGATAACTCAAATAACTAACCCAAGCAATGAGAATAAAATTGATATAGGATCACCGCACAAACTTCCTCCGTCTCAAATGAAAAAGGGTTACGTGAACGTATCGGAATAGTTATCACGGAGTTTTGAGGTAACAAACATTAAACAAAAACAATAGCCGAATTGAGAACCTCGTACTTTTTTCAGATATAAGTTAAAAAGCAAATATGCTGTACCGACCCCTAAGAAATTGAGAAAGGCAGTCTATTTTTTTTTAGATTTACCCTTTTTGCTTTACTGGGACGGAATAGAACTGCTTCTTTTTCAGTGTTATTAAAACCCTGAATGAAAAAAGGGAACTGTTATGGAGCGATCGCCCTGTTTGTTTACACACCCTTTTCTTGTAAGCGATGAGCCCAAATTGCTTTGATCTTACTAGGTACTATGAAACTACCTACATTACTGTATTAAATTGGTATGGTCCGGTTGACTCACTGGGGAGAATCTGTAGCTTTAAATAGATTAGTTAGTAGATTTACTTTTGTTCCGGTTTTATGCCAATCGATGAAATATTGATACAGCGGCTCAGAAGAGTGATGATTTTTTTCGTGAATAAAGTTGAGTCTACCTTTACACTTTTGCATCAAAATATAGCCGGGGTATTAAACAAACGTGACGAAATTTCGTTTGCCATATTAGACTTAGGAAATAAGGGTATTAGCGTCGATTTACTGTGTTTTACTGAAACGTTCTTGCTAGAAGGGACTGAAAGAAATTTTCGCCTTAAAGGTTACACGACAGCAGCATATTATTCGAGGAAAACTTCCAAAAGAGGGAGCGTCACCATTCTTATAAAAAGTGATATTGAATTTAAAATTATACAGGAACACACAAAAAATAAGTGAAACTTGTGTATTCGAATGCTGTGGTGTGGAACTAATTAAATATGGCACAATATTAATCCGTCTTTATAGAACTCCTTCATCAAGTGTAACAATTTTTCTTAATAAACTAGACATTCTCGATCACTCTGTCGTAATACCAGAAAGAAAATTATTATGTGTGGAGATACAAATATAGATATTTTGAAGCAATCCAAAGAAAGTAGAGACTATAATTACTTGTTAAAAACGTAAAACATAAAACATGTTATATTAACGCCAACGCGAGTAACAGAAAAGACACAAACTTGTATTGACCACATCGCAACCACTATTGAGAAAGGTGATGCAGTAGTACACGATTTGGGTTTATCGGACCACTCAGCCCAATCTTATACATGGTCTGTTACAAAGCGGAAACAGCCAGTTTTGAAATGGTGGTATGAACTTAAACGAGATTATAGTGATGAAAATAAGAATAAGTTTTTAAAATCAATCTCTTGCTTGTCTTTTAACGATGTATTTGAGGAAACATCAACGAACGAGGCATTCGCCAAATTTTTCGACACATTTTTATTATTTTATAACTTATGTTTTCCTACGGTTCGCGTAAAACGTACTAATAAAGCATTAAATAAATTTAATTGGCTAACTAAAGGAATAAAAGTAAGTTGTAAAAAAAAAAGTAAATTCCACTATAAACTAAAATATAAAAATAGCGAACTTCATAAAAAGACGTACAAAAACTATTGTAATATATTGAGAAAATGCATTTTGACGTCTCGAAAACATAATAATACAAACTATATGAATAAAGCTCAAAATAAGTGTAAAGCAGCGTGGAATCTGATAAAAAGACACACTGACACAGATGTAAAGAATACATGTATATCAAAAATTACAATTAATAACAATGACTATGTGAGTCCTGACTCTATTGCAAATCATTTTAATATTTTTTTTACAAACTCGGTTACCAGGAATATTAGCTCGGACAGTTCAGATCATTCTAGATTAAATCGTATGGAAAATATTGAATCGATTGGCAATTCTATGTTTCTTTACCCATTGGAAAGCAGTGATTTAAAAAAAATCGTGATGTCTCTAAATGATTCGAAAGCAAGTGGTTATGATGAAATTCGCACAGATATTGTAAAATTATCAGTAAATATGATTCTGGAACCTCTTTTATATGTAATTAACCTCTCATTAGAACAGGGAATATTCCCTGATTTATTAAAGAGATCATTAGTAAAACCAGTGTTTAAAAAAGGAAATAAAACACAAATGGACAATTACAGGCCCGTTGCATTAATACCTATATTTTCTAAAATTTTTGAGAGAGTCTTTTGTAACAAGTTGACAAATTTCATTGAAAAACACAACATTATAAAGGATGAACAAAATTGTTTTCGCAAGAATAGAAGCACATCTTTGGCAGCCGTTCAATTAATAAAATCTATTACGGAGGCTATTGATACTAAAATTCCAGTTTCAGTACTTTTTATGGACATGAGTAAGGCGTTTGATCACGTTAGTCATGAACGGTTATTAGAAAAAGTTTCCAGATACGGAGTAAGAGGGAAAGCTTACGACTGGCTGAAATCATATCTAGCTGATCGAGTACAAGCAGTGGAAGTAACAAGTTATAATGATCAATCCAAAACGCGAGAATTATTTCAGTCTTCGTTTTTGTTAAATAGTTACGGCGTGCCACAGGGCAGTATTTTAGGCCCTCCACTGTTCTTGCTTTACATTAATGATTTTGTAAATATTCTGAATCATAAGTGTGTACTATTTGCGGACGATACCACTATTATAATAAAAGGCGAGGACAACAAATCCTATGAGCAGGAAATTAACACAGTTCTACAAACATCCATAGAGTGGCTAGAAGCAAACAATCTAAAGGTCAACATTAGTAAAACAAAATTTATGCAATTTCATACCTACCGAAAAAAACCGTTGAAACTAAATGTAGTATATAGAGGGAACGTCCTGACGGAAACTGACGCAGTTAAATTTCTTGGAATATCCTTAGATAAGTTTTGCTCTTGGAAAAGCCATGTCAATGAAGTTTGCGGTAAAATGAATAGTTTTGTCTACCCTCTGAGGCGTATTAGCTGCGAGATATCAAGAAGCGCTGCAATTACTGCATATCACGGCTATATATCCTCCATTTTGCGGTATGGTATCATTCTTTGGGGTCGCTGTGTTGAAATTGATCAAGCATTTGTTATGCAAAAGAAGTGTTTAAGGGCTATATTTGGGCTGAAACAAATAGATTCTTGTCGCCCATTCTTTAGAAAATATAAGATACTCACTTTACCTTGTATGTATATCTTGGAAGCTTGTATATTTGTGTTCAAACACAAGAGTCTTTTTCAGCAAGCAACTAGTTACTATGCCCCTCGATCACACAATACCAACAAGTTATATAAACCGAAGACGAATCTGACACTAACATCGAACAACAGCTATATCATGTGTATTAAATTGTATAATAGACTTCCAAGTGCCATAACGACACTCACATTTTTTAAAATTAAGCGTATTTTAACACAAATATTAATTGATAAATGCTTTTATAGTGTATTTGAGTTCCTAGATTATAAGTTGTAGGTCATGAATTGTGTGTCAATGATTGTCACAATATTAATTATTAACAAATTAGAATGAAATTATTATATTATTTTATTATTTTTTAAATATTGGAATTGATTTTATTACAATTTACTAACTGCATGCATAATTCAATTTTCGGTACGCGTGGGACGTTTACTTGTCATTAATATTATAAATAATTATGGAAAATTTGCACGCCGAAATTAATGGCAGAATAAGAGATCTATATACTTATCTTTAAGAACCTTCTGTACCTTATTTAAGCGAATAAATGATTTTGATTTTGATTTTTGAAAATTTAATTTCGGGGTTTGGCGCCCGAATGAAGTGAGGGCGCCAATAGTTCGAGGGACTGAATAAGTCTTTAACCCGAGGTAAACACTGTGCTTTTCATTACGAATACAAGGAAAGTAGAACAAATAGAAGTCTCTGAACTAAGGTCTGTACAGTCGCTCGTTTACCGATGAGCCTAGGCCAATTTTATGTTCCTATTCACTCGTAAAACGGGAACCAAATAGGTTACTTCCCACACAAAATAAATAATTAGAACTCGAAACGTCACTGCTGCCCCGATTTCTCTAATTTGGTTCCGTTAGCAATAACCTTTAATTTCACAGACGCTTAGCTAAGTTATCGGCCAGGAGGCTCAATAAACCCTTCCCAAATTACTTCAAACGACCTTTAGGTTGTTATTCCCTGTAATCAACAGTGGTCGTCAACCATTTACAGTGATACCTTTACAAGTAAGAGCCTCACATAAAACAACGATGACCACGCTTCGCACTATAGGTATTGCATTTTATTAATATAAAAAGCTGTTAGTGCCCATTCCATAAAGTTAAAAGCAATTTTAATGAAACTGTGCTACGTAAAGCCACATTTTATGTTGAAAACGATGGATGTTGAGACATACATTTTAAGATTTTATTTGTTGATCGTCTTATTTCAAATAGCAATACGTCGTAAAAATATGTGTTTTAAGTAAAGAAGTAGGTGTAGTAGGTACCTACAACTAGCAATAAATCAAACCATTCAAACACACGTGTTTGGCATTTTTCCAATATAATCCACACAGATAGGACAGGGTATGGGCGTTAAGCTTACAATAAAGACCTTTTTCAGAGGGCCTGACCGCTTGAATAAGCTTGTCTATACAGAATATAGGAATAGTAGGTAGGATACTATTTTTATTTCTAGATGTTTTAAAAAAAAGTATCTTCGGTCACTCGCCGCGACCTCTCAACTGTGGGTAATGTGTGAACTTTTTTCTAAATCCACTAACTGTAATAATTCCTTCGCCATGTGAACTACAAAAGGGTAAACTTTATGTTTCAGTACGCTACCTACGTAGGTACTCTAGGAGCTGCCAAATAAATTAATGACAACAAAAATGGGAATTATTATGGTAGAAAATCATTTCCTAGGTTAGCCATTTCCTTTGGTACCTACCTATTCATATTATAATTTGATTGTTATGTTACATGTAAAATATTGAGGGATGGAACACATGTGACTAAAAGGGTGATGAATATAAATGTTGATGGATGGACAGGGAGAGGCAGACCAAAGAAAAGATGGATGGATGGATCAGTACTTTACTCTTTGGGATGGATTGTGTGAGAAATGATATGAAGGAAAAAGGAGTGAATGATAGCGTGACGAATGACAGAGGAGAATGGAATTGGAAGAAAAAAACGTAGCGCCGACTGTTAAATAACATCGGACAAGGGCAGGATGTCATGTTAAATTTTGGTATTTAGCTGCATCCTGTTAGACTTGAAGCTGACTACAACATAATTGGGAATGGGCAGGAGAATTTATGATAATTACTTGTAAACCTCTTTCACAAAACCGTTTTAATAAATATTGTATTTTGATGCAACAACTAAGCGTACTTTATGAATTCGGCCAGAAATCTACAAATTACAAAACCACATTTATGAATGTAACAACAGTTTGAGAGTTGTATTTTGTACTTATTAATACTACTTTGCTGATGTTTATTAAATACATAATAGTCAAATTCATTTGTTGTTATTGATAAATTAACAACACGCGAATTCCTTTAAAATATTTCCAATATTCGATTTCAGAACGTCTGAGGAACTGACGCCAATTTTGACAGTTGATTAATGAATCCTCGCTACGCTAAGCGTTTACGTTGTAACATTAAAATAAAACTGCAAATAATTGATATAGTTCCTCACAGTAGTGTCCTTATTTATCAAAACCAAGATGGTAGCGCGGGTGGCTGGGGTTTTCGACGAAAAGTTGACGGAAGCCATTGCAAATTCTAAGATTTTGGTTGTTGGGGCCGGCGGTATAGGTTGTGAAATATTGAAGAATCTCGTGTTGACCGGCTTTCCTAACATTGAAATTGTACGTACTACGTTTGTTTTAGAGTTATATTGATTATTTGCGGGGATGTGAGATGTTAGTCATGTGTTTATTTTTTCAGATCGACCTTGATACGATCGACGTAAGCAACTTGAATCGTCAGTTTCTTTTCCACAAAGAGCATGTTGGGAAGTCAAAGGCTCAGGTGGCGAAGGATAGCGCGCTCAGCTTCAACCCTAACGTCAACATCATAGCACATCACGACAGCGTCATCAGGTTAGTTCAGAGTTCCGTCTTAAAAGGTGAAATTGGGGTAAATAATCTCGATGTGTCATGTCAATTGTGTCGGCAGCGTAGCTGCTAAAGGTCATTGACTGCATTGTTGCAAATATTACTGCAGGTGCATTTTTTCAGAAATGAAAGTTGTTCTCTTCTGACTGTTTTGATTTGCACTCCTGGTGTTCTTAAAATAATCACATCTCAACAAACTCACAGCACTATTGAAATGCTCACTAATGCTATAAGTACAGGCTGTTGTTTTGCATCCTCGTCAAATTCAAGGAGATAACTATGCTAATGATTCTCAACTGTAATCAATAATCAGATATAGCTAGGTTTTTTTTCTTCTTATTTACGGAAATTGATTAGTGTGTACCACCCGTGTTTAAAACACGGCCTGTCTGATCCTAGCCCTATAACCTTGCTTTAACACATAAAAACAATCGCAAATGTTTATCTAATAATTTATTATTCCTTAAACCACGTTAGGGGGTTATTTTCTGAAATACTGAAAAATTAAAACGAAAAAAATTGCAGCTCTGTCGACCAGGTACTTATTTCTTATCTAACCAATATGTTTTCCATTATTCCAGCAATGATTACGGAGTCAGCTACTTTAAACAGTTCCAGATTGTGATGAATGCGTTGGACAACCGTGTGGCACGTAACCATGTGAACAGGATGTGCCTCGCTGCCAATGTGCCACTGATTGAGACTGGCACAGCAGGATATGCTGGACAGGTAATGCTGTGTTTCAGTTTGGGAAGAGTAATACAAAGCATTGTTATTTCAGGTAGTCGAAAGTCAGAAAACCTGCCTCACAAAGGGTATTATCAACAAGGGTACTAACTGGGTGGCAGATAGGCAGTCACTCCATGTAAAATACTGGTATTCAGCTGCATCCAGTTAGACTGGAAGCCAACCCCAACATAGTTAAGAAAAGGCTAGGCAGATGATGATACAGGCAAACGGGTTTTCTATAGGAGTATGACTAAACTACAGAACACCACCTGCTACAATCCTAACATCATCATCATCATCGCCTTATAATGTTCCCACAGCTGGGACACAGGCCTCCTCTTTAAGAGACGGAGTGGGCTGTAGTCCGCGGGCCCAGTGCAGGCTGGTAGATGTCACATGTCTTCGAATTTTTAGTTCTAAGACATGGGTTTCCTCACAATGTTTTCCTTCACTGTTTTTGAGGTGATGAAATAAATAACACAAAGTAATGTGCCTGCCTGGGTTCAAACCCACGCCTTACTGCTCGTAAGTTGGGGCTGTCACCACTGGACCACCGCTGCTCTCAGGCGGTATCTGTTGACTGGATAGAGTAAGTATTCAATAGATGGCATTGGTTCTGTATGGTGTCGGACGTAAAGAATAGCACCATCCCATATCTTCCCGTGGGTGTCGTAAGAGGCGAGTAAGGGTCTTGCTAGAGAATGGGCAGCAGCGTTCTCTGTGCTTTTGTAACAACCGTACTGCGATCGCCAACCCGCCTGCCAAGCGTGGCGATTATGGCAAAACCCCCCATGTTATGTCAATGTGGCGACACTTGGGGGAGGCCTATGTCCAGCAGTGGACGTTAAAAGGGCTGAAATGATGAATGATGATGATGAGATGGCATTGTATTGGAGCACAGCAGCAATGAAAAATATTGCGAAAATGGGGAAAAAGTGACGAACTTGCGCGGGACAGCTAATAATTATATAAAACACAATAGTTGTCTCTACCTATGTGTATTATAGACTTTGAAAACATCCAACCAATATGCCCCAAATTCATTAGAAAGACAATAATGCAAAGATAGTTTTAGACCACTAAAAATGTGGTAGGTATTAAAATAAAGCTCAGTAAACTTATAGTTTTGTACTAAATCAGTTAAACGCAATATTGACTCTTCAATTATTATTCTGAAATTAAATTAAATTCCTAATTTATATTTCTAACAGGTTGAGCTCATCAAAAAAGGCCTGACACAGTGCTATGAATGTCAGCCAAAAGCCCCACAGAAAACATTCCCTGGCTGCACAATTCGTAACACTCCATCGGAGCCTATCCACTGCATTGTATGGGCTAAACATCTCTTCAACCAACTCTTCGGTGAAGAAGACCCTGATCAGGATGTCAGTCCGGACACCGCAGACCCTGAAGCAGCTGGAGAAGCTGGTGCATCTGCACTATCAAACGAAGGGAACACAGCTGGCAACGTAGAACGAAAGAGCACTCGAACATGGGCTGCTGAAACAAACTATGAACCTGAGAAGCTTTTCAGCAAGTTGTTTGGCGATGACATCCGTTACTTGCTGTCCATGGAGAATCTTTGGAAGAAGCGCAGACCTCCTACTCCATTGGTTTGGGACAACTTGCCAGGCAAAGATAATGCACCAGCCCAGCATACTGGGTTGCCTGATCAAAGGACTTGGTCGGTGCATGAATGTGCACAGGTAATTTTCCAATCAACATCTTCGTCATTCATGAACAGTTTTGCTTAAAATGTTCACAATGTATTATAAAATAATTTCCCCATGTTACTCTTAATTAATTGGCCCTGCACCAAGACAATTGGAAGTCATGGGGAGAGGCCTTTGCCCAGCAGTGGGATGACACAGGTTAACAGTATCAGTATCTCCTAAAACCATTTGTAGAAACTTATACTCTTCAACCACTATTTCCAGGTGTTTGCCGCAAGCTGCGCTGCTCTACAGAAGGACCTAAAGGGTCGTCCGGAAGGTGACCACCTGGTCTGGGATAAGGATGAGAAGAGCTCCATGGATTTCGTCACGGCCTGCGCTAATATACGCGCCCACATCTTCAATATTCCGCTCAAGTCGAGGTTTGAGATCAAATGTAAGCAGTCTTCTTGTTAAGTCTTCTTTACTCATTGTTGCTATGAAGTTACAGTTTTTGTACAACAATGTGCATTGTTACTCAGTTGTATTCAAAACCTTATTTTTAATTGATTTTATTTCAATTTATTGGAAAATACGCACTAGTTTAAGTTTGAACTTTTTTAATTGGAGTTGTTTGTTTTCAAATACACATTTGTTTACGTTTTGAATGTAACTAAATCTCGAATACAGTGTATATGCCTAAAGGGTTCCACAAACTATGAGATACATTGCCCAGTTTTATAAAATTAAAAGACTGGCCAGTTTTAAGCTACTATACCCGGAGCGGGCAAGGCTCATGTCATTGCTAGGTATTGACTGAAATAGGAACATGACTTCTAATATCTTTGCTACGCTCTCAACAAACGTGTGTGAACAAGAGGCCTTAGACAAACCTA
Organism: Cerastis rubricosa; assembly: GCA_949152445.1. NCBI lineage: Eukaryota > Metazoa > Arthropoda > Insecta > Lepidoptera > Noctuidae > Cerastis > Cerastis rubricosa. The sequence goes on along the minus strand of OX424542.1, from coordinate 3,986,060 downwards.
GACAATCTTTATTTTTTAAATATACAAACATTTATAAAACTACTCTTCCCCACAGCAATGGCCGGCAACATAATCCCAGCAATAGCGACGGCTAACGCTATCGTGGCTGGACTGGCCGTACTTCGCGCGCAGTCGATACTCAGAGACGAGATAGAGAACTGCACCAGCGTCTACCTGCGGCCCAAGGTCAACCATCGAGGACAGCTGTTTGTACCGGAGAAGAGTAAGTTAATTGTGAATTTTATTTACACTAATCAAAATTTTCATAAAGCTCCAGCCTTGCAAGAATGGACCCGTAGACAATATAAATAGCTCGCGACAAAAGGAGGATCTTTCTTTATCGTGGTGCCTACCCGGGTGTCCAAGAGTTTTTATGCCGCCTTTGCCTTGGCTTACTTGCCGTCGAGAAATATCTCTCAGACATGCTGGCGAGAGAAAGAGAGAGAGATATTTATTTGTCAAAAACACGTGTAGGCTTACAATCAGTTGGAATGATTACAACAAAAAAAAAAGTTTCAACATGTTTTGCCTAGAAAGGCGTACAAATAGCATAATAAATTAATAATACAATTCAAAGCACAAACGCAATAAAAATAATATTTAAAATGTCTTAAAATAATAATAAAAAATCTAAATTACACCAATTAAAAAAATTACAGGAAAATGTCTACAATAATAATTAAAATGTCTAAAGTACATCATTTAAATAGTCATCAACATTATAGTAGCATTTATTTATTAGAAGTTTTTTCATGCTTTTATTAAAATTATTAATATTTAAATCTTTGAATGCCTTTGGTACCTTGTTATATAATTTTGAGGCCATGTAGAATATACTCTTACGCATGAGCGCTTTTTTAGCACCATGTATACGAAGTCTCCGATTATCACGTTGACTTCTTTCGGAACCCTCTGAAGACCTCGGAAACAGTTGGGGATTATTTTTAACAAATAATACCGTTTCTAATATATACAGGGAAGGAAGTGACAGAATTTGATGTTCAATAAAATATGGTTTGCAACTGTCTGTAATTTTAAGACCAAACATAGCTCTTATGCATCGTTTTTGCATTCTAAATATGACATCTTTATGTTGTGTAGAGTTTTCCCAGAAAATAGTGCCGTATTTATGGATCGATGCAACAAGTCCGTGATAGGCAGTTAGCAATGTATCCGTATTTACGATTGGGGCGAGTTTATACAATGCGTAGGAAGAACTACTAATTTTCTTACTAACTTCTTCAATGTGATCTTTCCAATCAAGTTTTTTGTAAATTTTTTGTCCTTTTTTTTCTCCTTTAGTTTTTTGTGAATTTGGCATTACCAACTCTGCATATGGTGTGATTGTTATAGTTTAAGTTAATGTCATTTCTTACTGGTATTCTTTGACTAAAATGCAAGATTTGTGTTTTATTTAAATGGCTTCCTCACAATGTTTACCTTCACCGAAGCAAGTGATAATTATACAACACGCGCTCGAACTCGAGACCTATGGCTTGGTATTAAACGGAAGTAAGAAAAGAGGACGCCATGTATTGGTTTCTTATGAATTGACGAAAATAAGCACATGTAAATAAGTGGAAGGAACCGAGGAGGCCTTTTCCATGAGTACGAAGGTTCAAGCTAACAAAAAAAAAATACGATCATTGTAAGCATTAACAGCTGTGGCGTCACAAGTTCTTATCAGTTGCGACACCAGCAATCTTATGGGGATTACGCAGATTTATCAGGATTATGGTAAATTTTCGCGGATTTGCCATAATGCTGATTAAAGTAATAAATTAAGTGCCATACTGCTCATTACATTTGTTGTAAAATAATCCTCTGTTTACTGGGTCTTATAGAGATTTAATTTTTAGAGATTACACACACAGAAGGAGGCAACAGACTTCCTACCACTGACTGTGAATATTATAATGATATTATAAATTTAATGATTTCTATGTTTCTTTTCAGCACTAACTCCGCCCAATCCAAAATGCTACGTGTGCGCGCCCAAACCAGAAGTGGGTCTTGCTTGCAACTTGAAGCAGCTCACACTCAAAGATCTCACCACCGCCTTCAAGGAAGGACTCAACATGCAGGCACCCGACGCCACCGTCGAGGGCAAAGGCCTGGTGGTCTTGTCCTCGGAGCCCGGGGAAACTGACCACAACAACGAGAAAACGTTAGAGGAAATAGGCCTCAATGACGGCTGTGCGTTATTGGTCGATGACTTCCTACAAAACTACGAAGTTAGGGTCAGATTACAGCAGGAAGACGAGGAGAAGTCCTGGAGACTCGTCACAGACACCGATGCCCCAATCCCGGGTCCGAAAGAAGAAGAAAAACCGGCGAATGGTTCAAATGGTAGTGACCCGAAACCTGGACCCTCGACTTCAAGGGCCCGAGAGGACAGCGATAGTGATATGGAGATCATCGAGGAGGATGACGACGAGCCCACAGTGAAACCACCGAAGCGTAGGCGCACAGAGATGAGCGACGAAATCGTAAACCTCTGTTAACTCAGTCTTTTCAAATTCAGAATAGAGCGCGCATCCAACGTTCTTAAGTACTGGTCGCAAATGTTACAATTTTCTACTATTAAATGAATAAATGTTTAAAAAAGTTTTTATAGAAATATTAAGGCGTTTTGCCTGTTTAATAGCAATATATTGACACATGTTCATATGTTATATTGGGTCATGTAACCGAAATGTTTAAAGAGATTGCGCAACATAGTATTTAAACTCGTCGAGAGGAATAATTATAAGAACAATTCATTTTAATTTAAGAGTTATGTAACTTTTCTAGTACTCTTCTCATTAATAAATAAATTAATTAAGAAGAATTTGTAATTTTATTGGAACTTATACCCAATTATAATTTCCACACTTGTACAACACAGAAGCATTACTTTTCTCAACGCACAACTTTGTTTTAATCACAATCATGTGATTGGGAACAATGAACTCTCTTCTAGATAAACCTAAAAAAAAGTAGATACCTACATAATATAAAAGTTGAATGGACCGTACCACCACAGTACTATTACTATCTTGTTTTATACCATACTCTGCCAGGTTATTCTATGTAATCCCAGCCTGTTCTCACTGGTGGCTACCGAGAGTGACTGGTGATTTCCCCTCATTTCACATGCGGATTGCCCCGTTAATTGCGACGCGGTCGGCTCATTCCCACGGTCATATTACGCGACCAGTGTCCATTGTAATTTGTAGACAGAAAACAGCTCATATCCTTATTAATTCCTTTGTGTTTTGAGTGAAGATTCCAACTGAAACCCTGACCTGTAGGTATATCAAGCAGTCAAAATAATAATTTGAATAAAGTCTTGATACTGACCTCAGGGCATCATTATCTCGGGTCATGGGGACGATTATTCGAGGTTTTTGTGTTGCTTATGTACAATATTCGCCAAATACTTCCTGATTTTTTATAAACGGTATTCGGCAAATAACTTTGATACCTTAGTATTGACTAGCACTAAAGGTAAGGGATATAGGCCTATTAATTTTATCCTTATTAGTCACAATAGGGCCTAATACAATACAATAATGATATGTTGATGGCCTATTGTCTAATTAACAAATAATAGCCCATCAACTTGGGCGGGATCTGCACGCTTTATTCCTCAAAGGGATGGACATAGATGTGCTGTTGATAAGTCCGCAATTTGCAAATGCTGGTGTGGTGATCTCATATGAATTGATCTACCTCACATCTTAGAGACTCATAACGGTATCAAAATCCAAAAGATAGTATCATAATAACTCCATAACTTTAACATGAGCTACGCAGTAACCGAATCTACTCATCAGAACCACCGTAACAAATTGTAATAATTAGTTCCAGTTAATTAATAACGTACCGCGCGGTGTATTTTTATTTTTCCTCAAAGATAAGCTAGTTAGATCGGTTCGGTGAGCGTGTAAATAAACCATCTGCCGAGTTGAGATTCTCCTATTTCCAAATAGTAATAAATAACATGGATCCTACGCATCCTATACCTACATACGTTTTCACTTTTTTCTAGTTCGCGTGTTTACGGTGCCATGATCTAAACTTAGAAGAGATTTACAGATAGCGGGTAATAATGTGGTAGCGGTCTCAATAAAGAACTCACAGTAAAGCCGGCCTATTCTACTTACGCAAATAGGATTTGTGAATGTTTTTTTATTAACTGCTCCATTAAGCAGTTTTGTATGTATAGACCTAAAAAAAAGAAACTATTACCTACGTACTTACATAACCTCACTCCTTTTTATTATGAGGGGGTAGTAAGAAACAGTAGAACGGCGCCATTATAGATGCGTAAACCGAGTACTTTATAATATAGGCTAATTGTAATAATAGAGACAGAATCACGTAAAATTCACGTTTATTACAATTACGAGGTACTTTCTAAAGGTGTATTATTGATTAGTACCCGCTAAATTTTAGGCGGATAATATGCAGCCATATATTGGATTACATTCAATGAGATTATATTACATCGCAAGAGACACCATTATTTTAGAAATACAATGCAATTTAGAAATGAATTTATACAATGGGTACTTCTAATATTAAAGTGTAAGTACTAAGTATTGAAAGTAAATGCAATTTTGTCTTAATTTTAGTATTAACTTCTTAAAAAATAAGCAAGAATGTAAGAAGTACCAGTGATGTTTTAATAGAACAGTTATATTTCAGTAAAAATGCCGTGGCTGATTATAGTGACACAAGTTTTAGGTGTTCATGGAGAATTTTAGTATCTATTTTTAATATTATACCACATTTTATCAATGAATATTTTAATTAGTACACAAGACAACACAACGCTCAATGTTACGAACTAGTAAGGCTGGAAATCTTAAAATTACACGTAAAAACTACCACATCGAAAATTAAGTCTAAATATTGCTACCAATATTATAAGCTAAAATATCCCAAAATACACAAAATTTTCTCTGCATATTTTTTTGAATAATTTAGTAAGTTTACTTTGGGTGGAAAACATTCATTTAATACAATAGGTTGAATTGTAAAAGTTGGTTTTTAGAATTAGGTCATTGCATTGTTGGCCGCTCAATTATTAGCAACTTGACATGAATCGTTGGCTCACAATGCATTGTAAACATCTGTTACATCAACACAGATGACAAACATTGACGCATAAACAATCCTCTTACCACCAAGAGAAAATGTAACATAAATACAAGGAAACCCATAAACATCCTTCAAGGATTATCTTGTACAATATTATTGGTGGGATGTGTACAGTATGATTATTTAAGCATAAACAAATGATACATGCATTTGCACTTATATCACACATCATAACACATGTTTCAAAATTAAAAATAGGTCAATAAGGTAGCATGGTTTTCCTTAAGCACTGGTAAACAGACATATTTTATTGAAATTGTTACCGTAAAAGGTACAACATACAATTTCCTTGACATGTAAACTAGCCAAGCTCATGAATGTATTCATGATTTTTAAAAATAAATAAATTTTAAATTAACACCCCATCAAAAACAAATCAAGAAAATCATAATTTAAGTAAGAAGTTAAAATAATTTAACTTCTTACTTAATTTATGATTTTCTTGAAATGAATAAAGTTGCTATTTAACTAACATTCATGTATGGGGGTTCAGATTAAAAATAGAAATTAAACCTACTTTTCAGGTAGCATCCCAAACTCAATGAGGAAACGTTCCACATCTGTAGCATAGAAGTCATTGCCTAGCTCTGTAGCTAATTGTACAAAGTTGCCAATAGTTTGGCCAGCTTTGTACACAAGTATTGCTGGAACACCGTCCACACGGAAGTGACGACTCAGGCCCGTGATGTCTACTGCTATACGACAGAACTTTATTGTTGGGTATTCAGTCGCTAATATATTCAGACATCCATCCATTGTCTCACAAGCTCTAGTGCTATTGTTGTAAATGTGAATGATTACCGTCACTTTTGGATCTTCCTTATCAATAGCGTTCAAGAACTCCTCCTGGCTGTTAAGAGTTGTAAGCACACCAAACTTTGGTACCTTCTGTAACTGACTCATCAGTTCTTCCATTCGTTGTTTCTGATATTGCAGGAGGAATTCCTCATCCATAAGCTCGGATAATTCGTCTTCCAGTTCTTCCCTTTGCTTCTCCTGAGCCGCTTCTCGATCTGGTTTGACTGTCAGAGTGAGCTTCTTAGCTAAAGCAATACGTTCTTTAGCAAGCTCAGCGCGATTTTCTGCCTCTAACTGCTTAAACCTTCGCCAGTCTTCTAGTACTCCTTTCGGGCCAGTGTTGCTGGCTTGGCCGCTCCAGTTGTTAATGGGTGGTGGCTCCGCATTCGTCGCAACCTCAGCTTTAGCGATTCCACCTTCTTCGTCTCCACTTCTATCGTCATCAGAGTCGCCTTCGCCTTCGTCTTCGCTGCTACTACAATAATTTTGTAGTTTATTCCCCAGAATTTTATCTTCTAAAGTAGCCATGGTTATTCCGTCACTGTATCTCACAATAGATGATTCACAGTAATAAACTCGGAATGTATACAAGTGAAACAATAAAAAATCTAATTTGAACACACAACAAGTCTAACTGCTAACGCCAAACGCAACTGCGTTATTTTTATTTTCCCTCACATGACATGTTATGTCATGCTCAAAACATAGCTGTCAAAAGGAGTGAGCAAACGTTACAAAAAAAAATAAAAGTTGCCAACGATGAAAATAGATTCCCAAAATCCTTGGTGCCCAAGATAAAAGTAATAGAATAGAGTAAAACAAAATGACGTTCCAGAGAAAAAATGGTATCTTTACTATCTTTAACAATTTCTTCAAGAATGTCGAACGTCAAGATGTCAAATGGTACTCAATTTTTGTAAGATAAAACGTGGGTCCGTGGGTTTGTTTACGTATTTAAATAAGTGAAAATAACAAAAACCTAATAATAAAATAGACGCACGTTAACCATAACGTCAAAATGAGTGAGTATCTGTGTATTACTTCATATTATCAAGTCGTGTCGCAGTAAAATATAGATTTTACGATGATTATTCTAGGTCAAATATTACAAAAACTGCGGGACGTAGATCAAAGCGACAGTGATGCGGTGAAGGAGGTTATCACCTCCTTCTTCCAGAGTTTGCCCAAGCACACACAAGAAAACTGCAGCATATGGCTGCGTGCATTAGAAGACGTTATAGCCCGGTAATATAACCTAAAAATACTCTTAATAATAGCGCTATACTGCGTTCTACTACACAGCAAGAAACTGCAGGTCAGGCAGTAAACATAGCAGTAAGCACCCATTGTTCATTTCTGTTTTTGAGCACCACCACAAAGATTTTAAGTGAGTGGCCCACAGTTAAATCCCCTCGGGCTGAGCAGAAGACTTAAAATACTTACTGCTAGCTTGATTCCAGAACTCATAACATTACAAGTTCATTGATCATTACTCTGTCAAAAACTGTTCCATTTAGCTCAATTGAAAGAACTTCATACTTTTCGAGTTTTACTTTCTCAACTTATAATGTATAGGTGATCAATTCTCTGCCACCTTAGTCTATATTTTACTTTACTTGTAGGTTCCCAAGATACTGTTCACAACATCGGCCAACAATAGAGAACTACTTAGCTCATTTCTTGGAATCAAGCAATTACCACAATGTTATTCTGGCGGCCTGGAGTGCACATGGCTTGCAACAAGTAAGTCACTATTCAATATCATTCAAAACAGTGGAAAAAATAAGGAAGATGGGAATTGACCTTTACTATGGCAAAGACATCCGCTATATAATTCCAATTGATATCAATGTGTCCATCAAATCCAATGCTGGCAGATTTAATTAAATGAAAGCAAGCCATTTTCAAGTTTTCAGTGCAATTTTATGTGAAATCAGACCACAAAAATGATTTATCATGTATCATTTATTGATAAAACTGTCTTTTTCCACTTTCATAACCTTCTGTTTTCTGTCAGATTCGTCCCTCTCAAGACAAGACAGCAAGCCCAAAGAACTGCTGGAGGGAACAAATGGCAATATTATGCAACTCAGCACACACACTCATTGAGGCCATTTTCTCCAAGACTGTAAATATTTACAAAAGCAACCGAAGTGCCAAGGTAAGTTTTCAAGGAATAATCACCCTAATTTATATGGTGTAATGTACCATCAGAATCTAAAGATACAACACCAAAAGATCTATACTCTAAAACAGTGTAACTTATGTACTTTAGCAATAACGCTGTAACAGAAATATTGTAAAACCAAATGATTTTAAAAGAGTAACCATGCAGTTTCTAGCTGGTTCTTCTCCATAGGAAACAACCAACCCGAACCGAGCACCTTTTTGTCGACGTTATAAGTGCCCCTGTAGGCCTATGTAAAGTAAACATGAATATTTTGATTTTTGAAGAAAAAAATCTTTTTGGCGAAATGAGTATATTATTATTATAGCAAGCCTGTACTATCCCCCTGCTGGACGAAGACCTCCTTCCATTAATCCCTTTGACCACATCTCAGCAGTTTCTAAGGAAGTTTGGTTGTGGGGCCACCACAGTTCACATATCATCATCAGCCTACTGCAGTCCACTGCTGGACATAGGCCTCTTCAATCGCTTGCCAGTTAACCCGATTCTCGGCAACTCTCATCCAGTTGCTACCAGCTACCCTGCGAAGATCATCGCTCCACCGAGCCTGAGGGCGTCCCACCTTACGCTTGCCGATTCGCGGCCTCCACTCAAGAACACGTCTGCCCCAACGGTCATCGGTTCTACGGCTAATATGGCCGGCCCATTGCCACTTCAGCTTACTTATTCTGTGGGCTATGTCGACTACTCTGGTTCTCTGTCGGATCACCTCGTTCCGGATGCGGTCCCTCAAAGAGATTCCAAGCATGGCCCGCTCCATAGCTCGCTGAGTGACCTTGAGTTTATGGACCAACCGTACCGTGATTGTCCACGTTTCGGCCCCGTAAGTCATTACAGGCAGGACGCACTGATTGAAGACCTTAGTCTTTAGGCTCTGTGGAATACGCGACGAGAAGACCCGACGAAGCTTCCCAAACGCTGCCCAGCCCAGCTGAATTCTTCTGTTAGCCTCTCTCTCAAAGTTGTACTTACCAAACTGCAGAATTTGCCCGAGGTAAACATATTCTTGAACAACCTTGAGAGGAGCGCCATTGACAACAATAGGTCCTGGGGTGACGTGTTCGTTGAACATAACCTGCGTTTTGTCCAAGTTCACCCCAAGACCAATGCGTAGTGAAGAATCAACTAGGCCATTCAGCATCTGCTGCAAGTCGTGCAGCGATTCAGCCAGTATGACGATGTCATCTGCAAATCTCAAGTGTGAGATGTACTCGCCGTTGATGTTAATGCCACGTCCTTCCCAGTTCAGCGTCTTAAACGCATCCTCCAGTGCGTTGGCGAACAATTTCGGGGAGATTACGTCCCCTTGCCTCACTCCCCGACGCAATGGGATACCCCCTGTTAGCTGGTTCTGGGCTTGGACGGTCATTGTGGCGTTTTCGTACAGACTTCTCAGCACTTTAGGATCAAGACTCAGAAATTTAGGATTTGTTATACTTTTGTCATTTACGTTAATTACATTTATAGTCGTTTTAGGAATATTGGATTTCATAGAATTGATTACCTTCGAGACTTGGTCAGTTCTGGAGTCCTTGCAGCGATGCCAAGTGGACTGGCGATATATCCAAGTGCTGAAAAGTCTGTACGAAAACGGGTTCGCTCCAGCTTGAAGTTGATATTTAGAGAGCCACGAACAAGTCTGATCGCTACCGGTATTGAACCTGTTGATCACCGAGACATCTCTAAATACATGCTTTTTATCCGTCATGATGAAGTCTATCTCATTTTTCGTCACACCGTCGGGGCTTCGCCACGTCCACTTCCTTTGAGGCTGTTTCTTAAAGAAGGTATTCATCAAGAAAAGCCCCTCCCTCTCAAGGAAGTTGACAAGCATTTGCCCCTATGATTTCTGCTGCCAAACCCATAGGATCCTACTACCGATTCACCGCAATTCTGTACTCCCACTTTAGCGTTGAAATCTCCCATGAGAACGTTGTAGTGGGCCTTAGTGGTAGAGTGCAAGGCCTTAGAGATGTCCTCAAACATTTCCTCCACTACGTCGTCCGAGTGTCCCGAGGTCGGTGCGTAGACCTGAATAACCTTGAGGCTATACCTCTCGGTTAGCTTCACTATTAGGTATGCTACCCTGTTCGAGACACTGGAGACTTCTACCACGTTGTCACAAAAAGATTTGTGTACCAGGAACCCGACTCCGCCTTGGGATAGCTGATCTCCCTCTTGAAAATACAAAAGGTGGCCTGATTCGAGGGTAATCGTGTCCTCCCCCTCTCTTCGGATTTCGCTCAAGCCAAGAATGTGCCACCTTATGTTTCTGAGTTCTTCCTCTAGCTGCACTAAGTGTTCGTCGAGCCGTAACGTGCGTCCATTATACGTCGCCAAGGTCAGTTGTTTTTGGCGGCCATTCGTAACCCGGGGATTCTTCGCACCCCCTACCTTGCCGTTACCGTGACCGCCGCCAAGATCAGGAATAGCAAGGCCGCCGGGAACTGGGGGCCATGGTTGATTTTGGCTTGCCATTAAAGGATTTGCCCATAATCGCCACGCTGGGCATGCGGGTTGGCGATCGCAGATCGCAGCTTCTCGCACTAGTGACGCTGCTGCCCGTCGCTAGTCTGCGCTATTTAGCTGCAAACGCTTATATGGAAATGGTTATACCGCCATTTATCGGTCGTCAGAGCCTCGTTTGTTGTTCAGCAGGATGTACCACGAGCAGGTGAGGTTGACTTGGGGCACTGCGATGATAGGTGTGCCCACTTACATCCCCCGTTCACATAACAGGTGACCAATTCAAAAGTGTTTTGCGGGTCATCTACAATCCAATCCTACTACATACAGGATGGAAAGGACATCATAGTGAAAAACGTTTTCACTATGATGTCGTTTCCATCCTGTAATTCCCAAGTACTTAGTACGTCATTCTACAGCCCCCCCACATCAAATGTTTTCCTCACATTGATGTCTTTCCACCCTGTATAGCAGATTTAATAGTAAATGTTTCAGTGATGACATCTGCAGTATATACAACTCCACCTTGAGTAAATCAAACACCATCACCATCCTCCTCCTGACCTCGTCTCGTATTACTTGGGGTTGGCGCACAAGTTTTTCATTCTCCTTTTTGTTTTTTCTATGGCTGGGAAATCATCAAATGACCTCCCGGTCTGGGCGGAGCGGAAGGGAGTGTCAGTCTTGTTCTGAATAAAACCCATCCATGTTCCTTCTTAGCCATTTGTGTTCCAGGGGCACGGTATCTCTTTCAAACAGTCCCACAGCTCTGGCAGACCATTCTTCCACTCTCCTGTGTCAACCATCACACTATTATACAAGTGAAAACAAACAATTAAATTCCTTCTTATTTTCAGAAAAAAGATGCAGAGCTTTTGGCTAACAGTGCCCTAACAAAGGCTCTTACTAACATTTTGACTGTAAAGAAATCACGGGAATCAAGTAACGAAGAGAAAAACACCGTGTTATGTAATAAGCTAAGGAACGTATTTGTCTTCATTCAGGCTATGCTTGTGTAAGTATTACTTTTGTTTGATGTATTTTTAGTAAGGTAAACAAAAGTATCATGAAAATTCCCCAAGGTGAGAAATTTGAATAAGTAAATGTGCATTATTATGCTAATATGGTTGTATAATTTAAATAACTGAGATGAGATATGCGTTAAACAATTAGTTAAATATTATTGTTGCTTATTATTTTTTTCTTTTCTAACAGTTGTGGCGTAAAATGTTTGACGGTACAGTTGGCGCAGTGGCTAAGCGATTGGCTGCTGCGCTGCGTGTCGTGGGTTCGATCCCCTCACGGAACAAATATTTATATGACCTACAGGTAGTTGTTCCAGGTCTGGCTTGTTTATGGGAGCTTACATTTTTGTAAACGCACCCACAATACATGAGAAGTAAGCAGTATGTCCTGTATAACTGCATCTAAGATCATAAGAAGTGATAGTACAGTTCCTGAACACCTCAAACATTAGACATTGTCTACATGATCATTTCAACATAATTTTAAAATTCTAGTAGTCTGAGTAGTCTTAACTTGTATTTATGAATGGTCTTCTAAGAAGGTACGCATCCACAGGGAGGTGTACCCAGTCGCCAAGCCAGTGCAACCCCAGCTCATACTAGAAGTGATAGTGCAGGCACTCAGTGTGTCCAGCAGTGTCAGCACCGACGCGAATGAAGCTGCTACAGTGAAGATACAGGCACTTAGGACACTGGATGCTATGATATTATGGTAAAGTTACTCATTTCTTTAATTTTTTTTTTAAGGTTACAGCACCATGCAGAAATAGTGGCTTTTTGACCTTGTAGAGGAAAAATTCAGTTTGTCTTATTTTTTACCATCTTCAATATGTTGAACTTCTTTTAGGGTCTGGTTACTACGCAACTGGACGTGTCTGGAACCAGCTTGTTCTTGCATTAATTTCTGGTCTGGAACCAGCTTATTCTGGGATTAATTTCGGGTCAATAATGCTAAGACGGTTCAGCAGCAGTCTCTCTAATAGTTTACATGTATGACTTAGGTTAGGTTAGCGGGGCTGTTTCCGCACTTAGCCTCTTTATTGGGCGATTGTACGTAAATAAATAAGACATCCTCTGGTTACTCCAACCATCCCAGGTCCTCCCAGAAAGCTAGCAGCCTTTTCAGGCTGCTGCAGGCGTCCGGGAGCGATGCTGGCGATTGAAGAGTCCGTGCCCGTTGATTTGCCACGCTTCTGCACTCCAGGAGCACGTGCTGTGGTGTTTTTTCCGCCTCCATGAATCCTCTGCACAGAGGACTATCCGTCACACCTATGGTAAATAGGTGTTTGTTCAGGGGACAGTGGCCGGTTATAATACCTATAATCTTGCGGAATTGTCCCGTTTCAGTCTAGTGATGCTGCGGGCAAGTCTCTTAGATGCTTCCGAAACTGCACTCTTTGTTTGCCTGTAGGTTATACACTGTTTCTCCATTCCATTTGGTGTGTTTCCTCGGTTTTCTTACGCAGCCATGCTTTTATTTGGGCTTGGGGTATGGGTAGCAGTGGTTCCGGAACGTATGCTGTTGTCTCCGTTCCCCTTTTGGCCAGTTCATCCGCTGCGTCGTTACCCAGTGAGTTGCTGTGCCCTTTTATCCATTGCAGAGTTACTCTGTTTGTGTTTGCAATATGTTGGAGTGCGTTGTGACATTCCAATACGAGGGCAGAGGTTAAAGTATTGTTTTGTAGCACTTGGAGCACTGATGCACTGTCTGAGATGACTTTGATGTTAAGATCTCTGACGTCTCTGGCTGCAACTGCTTGAGCTGCACTGGTGATTCCAATGCATTCTGTTTGGAAGATTGTGTTTAGTTTGTCTAAAGTGGTAGATATTTTGATATTTAGGTCATTTGAGAAGATGCCAGCTCCAGTACCGTTTATTTTGGAGCCATCTGTGTATATCCTAACTTCTTCGATGCCAGAGAAATCTTCAGCTTCCGCTCTGAATCGGATATCGTATCTTCGATCAGACGTGGTGACATGGCGTTCTGTCCATGGGTGCATCCAGGAGTGGTATTTCCTTTAGAATCCCTTGCAGGATTTTTGAGTGTGGTGTCTCTGCGTTTAGTTTCCACAAACCGTTCGATCTTAGTCGTAAGGCGGCTATCTTTGCCTCTTTCTGTATGCTAAGATCTAGAGGCCTCAAGTTTAAGAGGTACTCTAAAACGGCTGAACCATTCGGTTCTCATGCATCCAGTAGCTGCTAGGCTGGCTAGCCGTTGTAGCCTCTGGAGTTTCGTTTTTACTGTGGTCAGTTGTGTTCTGGGCCACCATACAACTGATCCATAGGTTAGAGAAGGTCTGATAACTGATGTGTACAGCCAAACTGTAATCTTTGGATTGAGACCCCATTTCCTACCAACAAGACGTCTTCTGCACTGACCAAAAGCTATACAGGCCTTCTTTATTTTTGCATCGGTGACTCGCTCAGTTCAATTTGTTGTCAAGTATGACGCCAAGTACTTGACTTGTGTTGATAGGGAGTGTTTGGTGTTGAATAATTTTGGTAACTGTAGTTCTGGTAACTTCCTTTTGTTGGTGAAAGGGATAAGTTCTGTTTTTTTCGGATTTACTGTCAGTTGTTGTTCGTCACACCATTCTTCTACAATCTGAAAGGCAGAACGCATAACTTTACATAACACATTATCTGCATTACCGTTTATCAGTATTGTTAGGTCATCTGCATAACCAATAGTAGTGTATCCTCTATCATTTAGCTTTTTTAAAGGGCTATCCACTACTATGTTCCATAGAAGAGGTGATAGGACTCCCCCTTGTGGGCATCCTCTGACTACCTTAGCTCTTGTTGTAGTGTTCATCTCTATCTGGACCGCCCTTTTACTTATAAGTTCAGTTATCCAGTTTCTCATAACTGGCTCTACTTTAAATTTTTTAAGGGCGTGGTTTATGCTGTTGTGCATTGTTTTGTCAAAAGCTCCTTCTATGTCTATGAAGGCCGCAAGTGTTGATAATTTGTTTGTGATAGCCGACTCTATTTTGTGCCCTACCGCGTGTAAAGCCGACTCTGTTGATCTGCCCTTTCTGTAGGCATGTTGTTGAGGGTGTAGCGGTTTATCTTTTAGCGCTCCATCCCTTAGGTGTCGATATACTAGTCTTTCCAATGTATGACATAGTAAAGAGATTAAAGCAAGAGGAAGGAGAAGGACGAGGGAGGAATTTTTTAGAATCGTGCTGGAATTGCGATGACCTTGGATTTTCTCCAGAGATTAGGTTTTTGTGACTTAGGGGTCTTGCTGGAAAGGTGTGTTGATTTGCTAAAGTAGTTGATGGGATTTTTGAGTGGCGGTGCGGATTAGGACTCGCTGATCACTTTTCGAATAGTACTACAAGCCTTTTTACAAATCCATCAACATCTTTGTTTAATTAATCAATTGTTTTGTCTTACAGCTTGGGGCCAAACCTCATTCCATTCTCGGGATTAGTGTTCAGATTTGTGATGCAAACGCTGAAGTGGAGCTCTGAGAATCCTAATGATGAGTCAAGGTAATATACACACAACCCACACTATGATACACAGCTCTATCACATCTGCTTACTCAAGCAAGCCTTCAACTCTGTATCTTTGATGGTCAAATAAAAGATACTTAATTTTTCAAATATCCTTATTATTTAGTCAATTGTACTCATTACTTTATAGCGTCCTTAGGATTATAGGCAACAGAACCGATACTGTTCTGCTCAGTAGGTTCACTGACCTCCACGTGTTGCGTACCGATGAGCCTACTGTGTAGGCGTAGTCAGTGTGTCTAGATTCTTTCTATTTACTTTTTAATTACTTGCATTAGTTATAAGCAACGTGAGGAAAGTTTTGAGTATGAATGTGGATGGGAGTAGAGGAAGACCAAAGAAACGATGGATGGACTGTGTGAAGGATAATATGGCAAGAAAGGAGGTATCTGATGAGATGACGAGTAATAGAGAAGTATGGAAGAAGAAGACATGCTGCGCCGACCCTAAATAAATTAGGATAAGGGCAAGACAATGATGACATTAGTTAGAGGCATTTTTTTTTTGTAACAACCTAGCCTTGTCTATGGACTTTTTTGTCTGAAATAAATGCTTTTTGGGAGAGCAGCGGTGGCCCAGTGGTGGCAGGCCCGACTTACGAGCAGTAAACCGTGGGTTCGAACCCAGGCAGGCGCATTACTTTGTGTAATTTATTTCATCACGGCTGCCCTCAAAAACGGGTAAGGAAAACATCGTGAGGAAACCGGCATGTCCTAGAACTAAAACTCCGAAGAAATGTGACATCTACCAACCCGCACTGGGCTCGCGTGGTGGATTACAGCCCACTGCCTCTCATAGAGAGGAGGCCTGTGTTGCAGCAGTGGAAACATTATAGGCTGATGACGATGATGATGAAATGCTTTTGATTTTTTTATAGAAAAGTCCGCATCTCGGCTTACAACAGCCTCTCCAAGTGGTTGAGTACGTTACACGTGCATCGTGTGTCAAGTGAAGGCAGGGGACGGTCCTGGGAGGAAGAGCTCACCAAACACATAATGGAAGATATCACACCTGTCAGGAAGATTGTGCAGCTTACTGTAAGTTTTTTCTTTTTTGTCTATTCAATGCTTTCAGGGCTACAATTTCGAAATTTGAAAAACCGGCCAAGTGCGAGTCGGACTCGCGCACGAAGGGTTCCGTACCATTATTAATACAAAACAAGCAAAAAAATCACTTTTTTGTATGGGAGCCCCCCTTAAATATTATTTTATTCTGTTTTTAGTATTTGTTGTTATAGCATCAACAAAAATACAGAATCTGTGAAAATTTCAACTGGCTAACTATCACGGTTCATGAGATACAGCCTGGTGACAGACGGACGGACAGCGAAGTCTCAGTAATAGGGTCCCGTTTGACCCTTTGGGTACGGAACCCTAAAAAAGAAGTATTTTACAGCAATCCACGAGTCACAGTGCATTGACGATACTCACACTAATTGTCTTTGCAGATGAGCAACCAATACACTAAGAACTTGAGTAAGAAAGCTAAGAGGAAGCTAGCGAACCAGACGCTACAACAAAGTGGCATAGCTAGTCATATGCCAGGGGAGAAGAACAAGGGAAATGTGTAAGTATTCTCCTTTTAGCAATGCATGCTTTGTCCCAAATGAATTCTTCGGTAAACAGATGGTCACTGGTTACATTACATCAATACTGCCACATACAATTGTAGGGATAGATGTAGTATTATATTCGTGTAAACACACGAATTGATGAACAATACTGCTCTTTATTAGCAATATACAGACCATTCAATATATGTATACATTTATCCAAACTAATATTACAAAGAGGAAAGATTTGATTGTTTGTTTGTTTGCATTGAATGGGCTCTGAAACAACTGGTCCGATTTGAAAAATTCTTCAGTATTAGATAGCCCATTTATCGAGGAAGGCTATATATATCATTACGCTACGACCAATAAGAGTGGAGCAGCAATGAAAAATGTTGCGAAAACATGGAAAATGTGACGCAAACGAAGTTGCGCCGGACAGCTAGTTAGCAATATATAGACCATTCAATATATGTATACACTTAGGCTAATTACACAAACTAACATAGACAGCTCTATGACGCCCACACTACACAATGAAACATCGTACACCACGCATGCAAAGTTTGCCAAAAAGAATGTGAAGTTCTTTTTGGCAAACTTTACCCAAATTCTTGACATTTCATCAGGCAGTTATTTCGTCATATGGAGATTTTTCTTATCATCAAACTAAAAAAAGGGTTATATAAAATAGTTCTTTTTCTTCTGTTGTAAGGTCTGATGAAGCTAACGACGAGGTCGCAAACGCAGCTCTAGATTGTGCTGAAACATTCCTCACAGTCTCTGGAATCTTCCTGAAACCAACTACACACAAGGTAAGTCAATAGGTGGCCTACACACTGATAACTTCATGGTCATGGGGATCGCCCACAACTGCGGTCGCTGCCTTCGCGACCCTTTTCCACCGGTCACTATTGGCCGCATGGCCAGCACATTCTGCCACAGGAATCCTGGTGACAGATTTGATGGAGCCTGTCCATGGATTTGTTGAACGACCACATGGTCTCGTGTCTTCGACTCTAAACTGAATCACCAAACGCTCCATGGAATCTTTATTGCGGGTAACGTGTCCAAAGAATCTGAGGATTCGTAATTGCACAAGCGACGACAGTCTTTGCATAGTTAATGGTTTCTGACGAAGTACAGCTGACCTAAAAGTAAATACTTGGTATTGTTTTTTTAATTGAAAGCTTCTTTAGCCGCGTTGAGTAATTTTTGGTAGGCGAGAAACCTATGGGTTCGCGTCACCAATGACCTCGACATGCTCGTGACCGTGACGTATTGCGCCAGCCTAGCGACACGAATGATTTAAAAATTAAAAAAAGAACAGTACTTTCATTGTTTTGATTTCTGTCGGCAGTCCCTATGACTGCCTCTGTTTTTTGAAACTGACTCAACTAGAGAAGTAATTTTAGATCAATGGTTATTATTAAAAATCGTAAAAGCCAACAACAATGCCTTGAGCTTATATGATTTGTGTTCAAAACCCCATTTTTTATTCCCCAGACGTTCCAAGAGCGCCTAGTCCGCGAGTGCTACAGCCTGGACAAGTACAGCGTGAGCCGCTCGCTGTACCTCCTGCGTGCACTGGACGCCGCGCGCAAGAACAGCGGGCCCGCAGTCCCGCCGCCCACGCAGTACTGCGTGCAACTGTACAGCACGCTGGTCAACAGTCGCTGTGATGAGGTACACTTGATATCGCTCATTTCGCTTGATTCGCTCGATAGGGTGGACCCGTGAAATTCAAATATTCTTATGTTTTTTGCAATTTTGCACGGCACTAAGGTTGATACGCAATCAATGGGATTAAATGAACTCAAGAAGGTTGTATTCATGGTTTTAACCTTTTGAACGCCATTGTCACATATACGTGACAAGCAAGCGCGTGCCCTGTACGCCAACGACACAAATATGTGACAAAAAATGCGGTGCACTATAACACGAACAATTTAAATCATTGTTTTTGAGTGTGTTTATTTATAAATCTTTAAAATGTGATCTATATATCTTATTCTTATTCTTTATTGCACACAAAAAAAAAGAAAAATATACACACAAATTGCAATATAAAAACTTATGTACAACGGCGAGCTTAACTCAGAATTGGGTTTTCTTACAGCAAACCATTTTTCGATTGCGAGATTTGCAAAAGAGGATAAACTTACGATTATGCGCAAAAACAGTACATACAAAATTTAAATTAACTACTACATACGTAATACATACAATACATATATAAAAATAAACATACATATAAAATACTATATACATACTAATAACATGTTGACAGGAAACGAAAAAGAAATAAGTTAACAATACTTTAGAAATTTGCGGCGAATTTGTGGCTCGGCGTGGAGGGCACGCGCGTGCGTTTATGCTCTGGCGTTCAAAAGGTTACTGATTATAATTCTGTAAATACATACGTATTACGGGTATCATATTTAAATCAACATACAACCTGACACTGCAGTGTAAATTGCAAAAAACGTAAGGAAATTTTAACTTCGCGGGCCACTGTGTCGCTTCCACCTTAAGAAACTGATGGACGCCACAGAAGGCGCCAAACTAGTGGCTCAGTTCTGGGCCGACACAATTTAGATTACCATCGACACGCTCAGTATAAGAATGAGCTGGATATTAAAATCGAGATTTGTTTTATGTACAATCGACAACAGAGAACAGTTTGCATGTTATCTCAGTATCTATAACCACTTTTTGACGCCGCTTCTGTCTGTCATCGAAAGATCAACAGCCACTTTAACACTTGGACTTCCGCTTGCAGTGCCAATAATGTCTTGGCTAGTAAATTATTTATTTAGTTGACTGTACACTGACTACAAGTTGTGCATATTGCCCTCATAATAGTAATATCGCCAATAAACTCCCACTTTTTATTGTTTTTATTTAATAATAAAGGATTTTTTTTGGACAACCCATTCCCTAGGGGCAAGAAACTTAGTGCTTTACATAGTTACTAGCCACATTTTTAGGTTCCCATTATATGATTACGATTATTTTATAACTAGCTGTCTGGCGCAACTTCGTTTGCGACACATTTTCCCCGTTTTTGCAACATTTTTCATTGCTGCTCCACTCCTATATCGCTATCGGTCGTAGCGTGATGATATATAGCCTATAGCCTTCCTCGGTAAATGGGCTATCTAACACTGAAAGAATTTTTCAAATCGGACCAGTAGTTTCGGAGCCTATTCAATGCAAACAAACAATCAAATCTTTCCTCTTTATAAAATTAGTTTAGATGGATTAAAACTCTTTTTTTTTCCTGTAGATAAGGAAGTTCTGCTCACACGCACTGCTAGACATTCGACTGCACCTGCACTGTTCGCCGCCGTCTATCAACTTCGCGCTCGACGTACAACCTGACACTAGTAAAGCCGACAAAAATAAGAGGAAGGAAATATCTAAGGCGAATAGAGCTGCACTCGAGTCTATGATAAACGATGGGTGAGTATTATTGTTTACTAGCGACCCGCCCCGGCTTCGCACGGATGCAATGCTGATACTAAATATACTACAGAATGTCCGCGACATCACATTGGAAACGTCTAAAATTGACAGTGTTTCTCTACTATATTAGGCATGTATTATACATATAAACCTTCCTCTTGAATCACTCTATCTATTAAAAAAAACTGCATCAAATTCCGTTGCGCAGTTTTAAAAATCTAAGCATACATAAGGACAGACAGCGGGAAGCGACTTTGTTTTATACTATGTAGTGATAGTGATGATGATGAAGGACCATACAAACATAAACTCCCGCCTTTTTGCCACGGGTGTAAGTAGAAACCACAGAACCCACCTGCTACGATCCTTACATACCTTTTGCCTCATCCACGTTCATATCATCTGATCATTTACGCACGCCAGTTGCGAGTACTACGCACCTGACCTTTTTGAAGAACCTCACCTATAAAGTCAGTGTATGTCCCTTTAGGGCGTCCCCGTCCCGTCGCGTCGTAAGGAACATTGATAGCAAAAAGTCGTATTATTTGGAATCTTCAACTAGGAAGACAGTTTGACGTCTCGACTGGTCGTCTGGCCAGTTGCGGCCAAACTGTGTTCTTGATATAAACTTTTCTGTCATTTATTTATAATTTCGTCATTGATCCTATCAAATCTTATTTCTAGGATCCTAATTGTAACCATAATTATGTTTAATTATTTTACAGAGCGAGTCCCTCGAACGCTGGAGAAGAAGCAGGTGAACCATCAACCAAAAAACCGCGATTAGAAGAAGACAGAATCAGTATCAGCAGTGATTCTGAAGAATCCGTAGTTATTCCTGAAGAGGACGTCTCAGACGACGAAGTTGAGGAAGTTGACATAGAAAACAATGACGCCGATGCGGATGTAGTAGAAATTCTGCCAGAACTCGAAGCTGATGAATTCAGTCAGAAAACTATCGAAGATAGCAAAAAAACTACAGAAACTTCAGAGAACTTAGTGACAGTCGAAGACTCAGTAGATACTACAGATGCCTATCAAAACAACAGGAAAAGAAAACTAAGTGAACCAAGCGAGGGAGCTTCTATCTACGAAGCCAAGACCCAGGTTCCTCTAAACGCATCAAATGACACAATAGATAGTAGCCCAGTTTCTGGGGAGATAGCTTACGATGCTTCCAATGTAGATAGCAAAGTGGTTGTTCTAGAAAGGCAAGAAGATGATGCTCTACCTAGCACGAATGAAACGGATGACGTGCAAATAACTTGCGGACAAGTTGTGGTTTCCCAGGATACCGTTGAAACCTCCGAGCCTGCCAAAGATACTGTTGAAGTTGAGGTAGAAATATGTGCTGTAGACACTGAAGCAGAGAACATAGAAGATGTACGAAAAAATGAAGGAATACAGGAAAATAAAGAAATAGTAGAAAATGGTGATGGCACTGTGGCAAATGGTAATAATATAGAAGTGAAAATAACTAGCAAAGAGATCAGCGTTGAAGATATGATGGCTGATTTCGTCGACGAAGTTGTTGAAGAAGCAAGTTTAATAGCATAAGCGTAAATATTATTATAAGCGTACATTTCTGTATTTACTTCCATATGAATAATTAAATAGCTTGCAAAGCTTCCATCACTATTGTTGTTTCTTTTGATAACGACGTTTTTATTGAAGAAATGCCTCGCGTGATCAGATATAGCGGCAACAACCTGAAAGGTCGTAGATAGCAGTTAGCATACTGCTGGAAATGTGTACAATTATATACACCATTCAGATTTGCAAGCCCAGGATATAAAATAAAAATCTTATACTCACATGTCTCGTAATGTTAGCGAGACGTCTAGTAGACGTATAGTGATCAGAGAAGAAAGACTGTTAAAATATCCTAACATCTATTGTCCAAACTGTGTTCATAGGTTCATTCCGTCGTGCGCCCCAGAGCTAACCGGTAGTCTCGTTCTCACTTAGTGCAATAACAGCCCAGTGTGCGTAACAGTGCGTGTGTGACTCATTAACCCATCGGTGTTATCGGCAGTTTTTGTGCTCGTGTGCGAAGCCGCATAGGCAACAGAGTAGTGTTGTGGACAGAGACTTACAAACCTCTTACCTGTCATGAATACTTTAAACAGTACCTTCGACCAAATTAGTGACGTCGACAATCCACCACCATCCGGTGAAATGAGTATTGATGGGTCTTTAATAGAGAAGGAGTCACCTCCTCCTTACGTCACATTTCGTAAAGGCACATCGTGCAATAAGGATCCAGACTGGCGTGATGAACTCAAAGATTTCCAGGCAAATATAAAATCCATGTTCGAGACTTGCTTAATAAAACAGGATGAAAAATTTGCGTTACTTTTATCCAAATTTGAAGACGTAAAGTCATCCATTAAGTTCATGAGCGACAAATATGATTGTCTAGAAGTGAAATTGAAGGATTTTGGCTCCCGCGTGTCGCAGCTAGAACTAAAAGTTTCTTCTCCCGATGCAGTGCAACAACGAATTGCAACACTTGAGGCAAAGTTGGAAACCGCAGAACAGAAGTCGCGGAACTGTAACATCGAGATAAGCAATATGCCTGAAAAGCGCGGCGAAAATCTTATGTCGATCCTTGAAAATATATCCATCTTAATCAAGCAACCGCTATCACCTCGTGACGTCATTGCTATTCATCGTGTGCCCCTAATGAATCCGAAATCGTCAAGGCCAAAAAACATAGTTGTAAAACTTTCCAGCCAAATACTACGAGATAACTTCATTGCATCAGCGCGTCTCAAAAAGGGAATCACATCTGAAGAACTGAAATTAAGCGGTAATCCACAACAGAAAATTTATCTAAACGAGCATCTTACGCTACAGAATAAGAAGTTGTTTCGTCAAACAAAGGAGATTGCAAAACAAAACGGGCATCGATTTGTTTGGATTAAACACGGAGTTATACTCGTTCGCGCTGACATCCCCGAAGCGGCTTTTACTATTCGTTCCGAAATGGATTTATCTAAAATCAAGCCCTACAATAAAGTATCTGGATAATCCGTTAAATTCTTTAAATAGCTATAATCATTTCGTTTTCATATTTTGTTACATATTAGTTTGTTTACCATATTGTCTGTGCTCTCTGATTCATATATTATTCTGTGTTGTTTGCGCAGTTCCTACTAATGATGCGAGTGCGAAATATTTTACAATTACCCTCGCTTATCTAAATATTTGTTCATTTAACTTAAATTTTAGTACATTTCTGATTTGTTTTGTGCTAAGAACTTGTAAGCTTATTCTAAATAATGTAGTTATTGTTCATTTAACTTTATTTTTTTACTTTGGCATTCATATTCTCAGTTACTTTAAAGTTATTAAAATCATAATATTATCATCTTACCCACATTTTTTATCAATTGTATTTGCAAATGTTTTTAACGTTTATTATGTTGTGTGTTTACTATTTCTGTTTTAGATATTATAATTTGCTTAAGTCGGAAACTGTAATTGAACTTGACTCCAGGCTTTGTTTTGGAAACGTCTTCCATAATATATTATCTTCTGATTTCGATGGATAAATACAATTTAAATGTTTATTACCAAAACTGTCGTGGACTGCGTACCAAACTACATACATTATTTATGAATATCTTGTCATTTTCATATGACGTAATAGTTCTTACGGAGACCTGGCTTACGCCAAGCATATCCGATGCTGAGTTTATTGATGACCGTTATTTAGTGTTTAGATGCGACCGCGACCGCTGCACCACAGGGAAGCGTGATGGTGGCGGGGTACTGATAGCCGTTCTACGGACATTGCGACCAACTAGTATTTTGGTGCGTCCCTTTCACGCTGATATTGAACACGTCTTGGTGCAGCTGCCGGGGTCGCAGCCTACAAAACGTCATATCATAAGTGCAGCCTATATACCGCCGCGTTCTTCGGACGATTTGTACACATCTCACTTCGATATGTTGCTAGACATTATCAATGACACTACTACTGACGCATTCTACATAACAGGCGACTATAATCTACCAGGCATTAACTGGCTGGATTGTAGTGGATGTAACTATGTTGTTCCACAACCAACGGATAATTCGGGCGGTAATTTATGCAATTTTATATCTTTGTCTAATATTTTTCAATACAACACGTTGAGGAATAATCTAGGACGCATACTTGATTTGTTTTTGTCGAACGTAGACTGTGAGTCCAAAACATGTACACCATTGCTTCCGCTTGATGTTTACCACCCGCCTTTTTCAGTAGCTACATCATTTATTACAAGATTTATACCAATGAAACGACACTTATCTATGAGACACAATTTTTTTAAAGCTAATTACAAATTAATTAACAACGACTTAAACAGGTTAGACTGGAATCAACTGCTTTGCAACCTTTCTGCTGAACAATCGGTTAATGCATTTTACGATCAAATTTATAGTATAATTAAAAGTCATATTCCGCTATCTCGTCTCAACAATTCTAGTTTCCCTTTGTGGTTCTCACCTTCTCTCATTCGTATTTTCAAAACCAAAGAAAAAGCTTGGCTGAAATGGAAAACGTACGGTAATGCATCGGACTATGTAAGTTTTTCTACTCATCGAAAACGTTTTAAATCCGAATGTGACAATTGCTTTAGAAAATATATGAAATCGGTCGAGGACAGTATTCCGCTTGGCATTAAACATTTCTGGATGTACGTCTCAAACAAGAAGGGCAAGGCGGAGATTCCAGCAAACATGTTTCTTGAAAATCTTAACTCAAATAATCCAACAGAAATTTGTAACATGTTCTCCACTTTTTTCACCTCTGTTTATGAACCTACGAACTTAAACCCCTCAACGTGGCAGCCACCTAGCTCATACGCGGATAATTCACCTTATATTTCTGATATCTATTTACCAGTAAATGTTGTACATAAAGCAATAAAACAATTAGACTTAAACAAAGGTGCAGGCCCCGATGGCTTGCCACCCGTGTTCATAAAGAATACCAAAGAAAATATTGTACTGCCACTCTATATTATATTTAATAAATGTTTACGAGAAGGCACTTTTCCCGATATTTGGAAACGGGCACATATCACACCAGTGTTTAAGAGTGGTGACAAAAACAACATACAAAATTATCGCCCTATATCTATACTGTCCACCTTGTCGAAGCTTTTCGAGAGTCTTGTACATGGTGAAGTGTACTCTCATATTCACAACCTCATTATTGGTGAGCAGCATGGATTTGTCAAACGACGTTCGACGAATACTAATCTCATGTTATTCACAGACTTTCTGTTCAAAAACATGGATGAACAAATTCAAGTTGACGCTGTGTACACGGATTTTCGGAAGGCCTTTGACAAGGTGGACCACAAACTGCTTTTAGATAAGATTGCATACAACGGTATCCGTGGCAACTTGTTGCGATGGTTCATGGCTTACATATTTAACAGGTCGCAAAAGATAGTTATTAATGGTTTCCAATCAAACTCAATCATTGTCACCTCCGGGGTGCCCCAGGGTTCAATCATGGGCCCACTACTTTTTGTTCTGTTTATTAATGATATTAAGAAATGCTTCATTCATTCCCAATTTCTAATGTATGCCGATGATATCAAAATTTTTAAGTCATGCAAAAGCACACAGGACTGCCTATTTCTGCAGGAGGACCTTGATAGACTTTCTCAATATTGTTCATCCAACAAACTTCAACTTAGCTTACCCAAGTGTAATGCAATCACTTTCACAAAAAACAAAAACATCATAATATTTAATTATAGTCTTCATGGTATCTACTTGCAAAGAGTCGAGCACATACGAGATCTTGGGGTTGTAATGGACTCAAAATTGCACTTTAATCTTCATATTGATAACATTGTTAACAAGGCGTATCGTATGTTTGGTTTTGTCATGCGTTCTTCAAACGACTTCAAAAGACCGTCTACTTTTCTACTTCTATTCAAAACGTTGGTCCGCTCTCAATTGGAATTTGCAGTACCGATTTGGAGTCCCATTTTTGATGTATATATAAAAAGAATTGAAATGGTTCAAAAAAAATATTTACGTGCCATGCACTACAGATGCACTAAGTCCAAATTACCATACATACAATTATTAAAACATTATAAATTACAAAGCTTGGAGTCAAGACGCAGCCTGCTGATGGCCATGATGCTTCATGGTCTGTGTAATAACAGATTCGACTGTGTAGATATTACCAATAACCTATGTTACATTGTACCTAGAACTGTAATGCGCCGAGAGGCGCGCGTGCCGCGGCTGTTTCACACTGCAAGGTGTAGAACTCACGCTGGCGCACGGGCGCCTCTTCGACGCATCGTAGATACATATAACACACACTTTATCGAACTGGATATTTTCACGCTTACACACTGTAAATTCAAAAGGATGGCTATTGAGTCTTTAAAGTAACCTTCTAAAATTACTGCCACTGTATTACATATGAGTACTTTTAAATTAAATTAAATTTTCTGGGAAATTAATGCACGCATTTAACTAGTTTCTTACCATTATTTCGCGGACATTGGTGTGGGTTACACGTTTACTTAGTTTTAAATTTATATTGTTGTACTTTAATTGTAATGTGTAACTGTTAAATGTTCCAATAAAGTAAAATAATAAAAATAAAAATAGGCGTTCAGACGAACTTGATTAGGCCATCGAAACCCGGTTTCGGTCCCATACTAAAAACCGCCCTAGCTCTAATGGAGTGTTGTAAGGTACTAAGCCAAAAGCTGCTTGTCCAAATAATTCACTTTCTGGGAGATGTAGGCCTGTGTGAAATAAAATATTTTGAGATAAGGGTAGAAATCTCAAAATTGCACTGACAACCCTCATTTGACAGCTGTCAAAACTTGACATTTCAAATTCAGTGACGTATTTTTGTTTATTGAAAACACGGCAAAGAGTTGACAGAGTACTTTTATTAGAAACACGGGATCCACGAGCTTGAAAACTAATATTTAGCTGAAATTCCATTCTAAACATGGTTATAGCAATTGGTTTCGAAGGAAGTGCTAACAAAATTGGCATCGGTATAGTCAAAGATGGAGAAATACTGTCCAACTGTAGAAGAACATATATCACACCGGCTGGTGAAGGTTAGTTCTACATCACGATAATATTAGCTGGAGAACATCGATAAATAAGTATTTTTCTGAGCAAATTTGGGAAATACTTATCACATATTTATTTTTACGTTTTCTCGTCACAGTTAAATAGCACCACCTAGTCTCTGTTTAGTAATATGAAAGGTTAGGTTGATTATTATTATTTTTATGGCTTTCGGCAGTCAGCACACATCTATGACTGTGTGTATTGCACACGTAGTATCTAGTCACTTGTGTGGGGTATTTTTATTATGGCAGGAAAGGAGATGTTTGATGAGATGACAAGTAATAGAGAAGTATGGAATTAAGAAGACAGGCTACACTGATCCTAAATAAGTTGGAATAAGGGCACTGATGATGACATAAGCCTAAAGATGTAAATAATGTACATAGTTAATATAATAAATACAGTTAATTTCTCCAAAAAAAAAACAAAAGCCTAAAGATAAATACAGTACTGTCTGTCAAAAACGAGATGTAGTATCTGTTGCCTGCTATTCTTTTGACAATATCTATGTTTTCTGAAGTCCATAATTTCATCCTATTTTTTTTTGTGTTAGCTTTGTCTTTCACACTCCTAGGCATAGCACACCCACCCCATGCAAAGGGGTTTCCATCCACTTTTATCGATGTTGCACCTCTTCTCACCAATTCACGGGAAAATCCATCCAAGGCATCCTATAACAAATTAAAATAAGTACCATGAGTTACACTACTTCAATCTTCTATTGCCAGGCTTCCTTCCCAGAGAAACAGCAGAGCATCATAGACAAAATATACATGCAGTGCTAAAGGAGGCTATAGACCAGTCTGGTATAACTCCTCAGGAGATTGATGTGGTATGCTACACCAAGGGCCCTGGAATGGGAGCCCCTTTGATGGTCTGTGCCATAGTGGCCAGAACTTGTGCCAAATTGTGGAAGAAACCAATTCTAGGAGTCAACCATTGTATTGGGCGTATCCTTTTTATTGTGTCTGACCTATGTTCAATTTCTGGCCGATGGTGATTAATCTGTCTACCTACAACATTATTGTTCCAGACAGTATTACACAGTTACTACAGGTATGCCCAAAAGTCAGACAATTCCAATTTCCAAGGGGTATTGTATAACTCAGTACTAACTGAGTTGTTGTGGAGGTCAGATAGGCAGTTGCTCCACATAAAATACTGTTACTCAGCTGCATACGGTTAGACTGGAAGCTGATCCCAATATAGTTGGGAAAAGGCTAGACAGATGATGAGTATTTAAAAAAAAAACTTTTTACACTAGTAACCGGATATTTACAAAGCACCCACCCGCAATAACTTCAGTTTATCCGTGATCATGGCGTTTGCAACAGCGCCGAAATATCAGGAACTCGAGACAAATACTAAATATGGTAAATATCCCGTTACTAGTGTTATTGATAGTGTTAGTCACCATGTCAGTTTAAAAACTTATATAAACTTTTTGCTTTTTAACTATGAGAGGTTTCATATGAAACTCTTACTATGTTTGACCACCTTGAATTCCTGAACACACAAACAGACATAGAAATGGGCAGACTGATCACAAAGGCAAATAACCCAACTGTGCTATATGTGAGCGGTGGCAACACACAGATCATAGCATACTCTAGGAATATATACAGGATATTTGGGGAGACCATTGATATTGCTATGGGCAACTGTTTGGACCGGTAAGTCTACTAAAATTAAATTTTTGACCACTGAATTTTATTACTTTAATTTAAACAAATAAACACTTCAAGTAGAAAAACCAGGTATTTCTTTGATGGATTAGCAGTCCGCCAAATTACAAGACTTGGCAGTTTTCAGCAGATATTTTTTTTTGTACTTTTCAGATTTGCAAGAGTTCTAAAACTGTCCAATGCACCAAGTCCAGGCTACAACATTGAACAAGCTGCCAAAAAAGGAACAAAATATTATCAGCTCCCATACTGTGTAAAAGGTAATATGAATCCAACATGGTTATTCAAGAAGAAAAGAATAATATTTATTTATCTTATTAACATTATGTACTGGATTTCTCAATTAATCTCTCTTGTGGCTATAAGTATTTCATTTCGTCATTTTTTAAGGGTTAATGAAAAGACCATTTTTATTTTTCAGGCATGGATGTAAGCTTCTCTGGTATTTTATCATACATGGAAGATAAAATTGATGAACTCCTAAAAACATATACGCCTGAAGACTTGTGCTATTCTTTACAAGAGACTGCGTTTGCCATGTTGGTAGAAATAACTGAACGAGCTATGGCACACTGCGGTTCGGATGAGGTAAATACGCAAACGCAAAAATTATTTAACATAATCAATTTTTTATAAACTTGCCCACTATCTTTTTTTTAGACATTGCCCCGCAGTAGGAATTTCTCCTGTATCGTGGGTGCGTTTACAAACATTTTAAACTCACATAAACAAACAGTCAGACATGGAACAACTATCTGGAGGCCTTACTAATATTTGTTCCGTGCAGGGATCGAACCCGCGACACGCAGCGCAGCAGTAAATCGCTTAGCCACTGCGCCAACAGTGCCGTCAACTATGCTTTTCTCCTGTATCGAGGTTTTTTTTTATCTCCTTTTGTTCCTGCAATCTGTCTTGTAGACATTAAGCTGGATTTTATGTATGTACAAATATGGCGTGCATGGTACAGTATCCAATGATATGTCCATCTAGTATGGCTACTTTATTCTTGTGTTATATTTTATTATATTCGTCTCTTTAGTCTTATAAATGTGCGATTTGGTTGTTGTTCCATTAAACTTCTTGCCAATTGGTTTGGATGTTTACAATTCTCTTGCAGTAAGGTAGTAAAGAGTCCTTTATTTCATCTTTTACTGTCTTGATTTTTAGATCACGGTGTAGGTGATTATTTGTAATATACCATGGTGCTCCAGTTATCATACGTATGGTTTTTGATTGGAAGCCTTGTAAAATTTCAGTATTTGATTTGGATGCAGTGCCCCATAACTGCAAAGCATAAGTCCAAACAGGTTTGAGTATACACTTGTATAGAAGGAGTTTGTTTTCCAGTATAACTTGGGATTTTCTTCTCATTAGCTAATGGATCTTTCTTAGTTGTAAGTCAAGCGCCTTTCTTTTATTCGTTATATGTTTTTTCCAGGTAAGTCGTCTGTCTAAGTAGACTCCTAAGTATCGAACCGCATCTGCCTGGGGTATCTTTATTTGATTTAGTTCAACTTCTGGACACGTTTCTCTTCTTAAAGAGAAGGTTATTTGGACTGATTTAGCTTCATTTGCCTTTATACGCCAGTCTTTCAGCCAGTTCGAGATAACATTTAGATTTCTTTGTAATTTCGCCGATGCTCCAGCTGCGGTTTCATCAATGGCAAGAACCGCAGTATCATCAGCAAATGTTCCTGTCACTGTGTCTTGTCTGTTTGGTAAGTCTGAGGTATATATAAGGTAGAGCATTGGGCCCATTACACTACCCTGCGGGACTCCTGCTTTTATTTCGTGTAACTTTGTGGTAATGTATCGAGGATGCGTTTACTTTTTTTTTGTTATGTATGGCATCTCGCAGTTCAACCTATGAGGTTGTCGTCTGCTTAACCGGACTATCCTGTGGGTGCCTTAAAAGTAAGGCCTCCAGCCAGGGCATAAAAACTTACAAACTAAGCGACTACACGCTAAGGGCACCCCCTGTGGGGTACGAGCCTCGGCTTAGGGCGTCGCTGGGGGAGGACTGCATGGGGACAGGCTGGATCGGAATGATATCATTAATTAGGGGCTGATTTAA
Source organism: Cerastis rubricosa (assembly GCA_949152445.1). NCBI lineage: Eukaryota > Metazoa > Arthropoda > Insecta > Lepidoptera > Noctuidae > Cerastis > Cerastis rubricosa. The sequence goes on along the minus strand of OX424542.1, from coordinate 3,955,010 downwards.
AACTACTGGCACATCATCGCGGGCTGGCTCGAGCGAGGGTAGGGGAGGGCATGGACCGGGACGTGGATGCGTTTACATACATTTTAAAGTATAATACATACACAAACAGTCAGACCCGGAACAACTACCGGTCACAAAAAATTGTTCAGCCAATCGCACAGTGCCAACCGTGCCGTCAAGTACTGATAATAATAATCAGCCTACAACGTTCCCACAGCTGAGATACAGGCTTCCACTCTGTTGAAGGGAGTGGGCTGTAAGTAATCTGTCATGTGGGCCCAATTTGTGCACCAATTCAAAGGTCTTGACTTGCTGTTGCATCTTTATCTTTATCTTGTTGCCACAGCTATCTTAATGAACCAAAATTTAACAAACAAAATAATATAATTTTACTTTTCTTCTCTATTTTTTCAGGTCTTAATAGTAGGTGGAGTCGGCTGCAACGAGCGTTTACAAGAGATGATGGGAATAATGTGTGCCGAAAGAGGAGCGAAGTTGTTCGCCACAGACGAACGGTTCTGTATCGACAACGGCGTTATGATCGCGCATGCAGGCGCTTTGGCATTCGAATCGGGAGCGACGATGGATTTCAATGATTCTTCTATAACACAGAGATATAGGACAGACGATGTATTAGTTACTTGGAGAGATGATTAAATAATGAAATGTTAACTTTGTTTTTTCTTTTCATTGACGTTGTCACACCTCGACCTATCCAAGGTCGCAACTAACGCCGTCCAAATAGCCGAGTTCTGGTTAAAGGTAGTGTCCTGCTATTTCCATGTTGGACGCTACCATATTGTACTCTTTGGACGCTACTGACGGCTCCACACTTAGGTATAGCTAAATAGTCTGACAAAATTTTGGTTGGCATCGACATAGAAAACCAAAGGAAGTTATAAAATGATCCATAAAAACTCAAGAGTAAAGTTACAAAAACTTTATTAAACCAACCTTAAGGTATATTATTTGTTCAAAATAAGGTTACCACTGCAAACTCATTGGGAGCAAACAAGCAACAAATAACATTACAAACAAGATATCCATTATTATTTCATTTTTCAAAATAAATTACTTTATTTATAACCATATTGATTGAACTCTGAGGAATATTGATAAAACTTAACAAGATTTTACTTACAATAATAAAAATAAATAATACAGAACTGCAGACGGCGGATATTTTTGACATCAAACTCTGCTTCCAGTTTCTCTATTCATATAATTTATCTCTACAATCACTCCAAACGATCTCTAATTCTTAAGTGTTAAGTTTGTCCAGACTGATGAAACGCTTGCATGACTTAAAAACGCGCGAATCTACTAACTGGAAAAAATTTTAAATACCCATTTTATTTATAATATTCTGTACCCATCACTGACTATTGCTTTACGTTTTTATTCTAAAGTATGTTTAGTTTCGATGAATTAAAGTTTAAGATTATAAATACAATTACTTTTCTGTACTTATTGTTTTTACAGCCAGTTAAATCTTGCACCATGATCTAGTTAATTTCAACGGCAGTGCTGAATTTATCCAATATTTATAGATTATTTTACTGCCTTTCTTATTATTTGCAGCGTTTCATTTTAAAGTAACAGATGCATTTTAGAAACATTAAATGTCAGCAAACATACCATGGCAGTGAATATTATTTGCAGTCTAAACACAGAACAAAGGTTTTTATAGAAATTGAGTACTACTATTAAGACAACTACTTACTGCTAGTATTTTGTGACCAATTATAAGGTTCGCCAGTGTGTCTTATTGTGCATTCGAGCCCTATTAGAAGTATGAAGTAAAAGAACAATTTCAATGAATATCATCATCTGCCTAGCCTTTTCCCAAACTATCTTGGGGTCGGCTTCCAGTCTAACCGGATGTAGCTGAGTACCAATTCAATGAATATATGATTCATATTAAATCCATTCAATTAAATAAAGTAAATAAATGGTACAAAAGTTAAATTAGCCGTATTTGGCACTGGCTAGAAGACTGCATTTAAAATTTATGATTACGGTATGTAATTTAAGTTCTATTTTTCATTTTAATTAATAGGTAACACTCAAATTCGATGACTTAAATATGTTATCCAACAATATTGGTATAAATGAAATTGACAATATTTTTGCAAAATTATTTACGGATTATGGCCTTACAACAAGAAATTTACCTGTTTAGGTGTATCTTTTAAGTAGTAGGAATCCAATCAGGCCTGCATAATGTGTTTGATAAACGTTCACACGGACAAGCCTCATAGCAAGGACACTGAAAATTCTAGAATAAAAACTATGAAACAAATTGCCGAAACATTCCGACTTATGACTTAAAAGCAACAACAAAAAATCTTAATGAGCTTAAAGTAGAAACCACGTGGAACAGTGTGTTCACATATTTTGTACTAGGACTCTCTCTTGCAAGTCTCGGATTGATACTGTAGCACTCAATTTTAGTTTTACTTTATGTCTCATAAGTTGTCTGCGATGTGTAGTCCTGTGTAAATGATGATCCATGTTACCTGGTAAAGGAAAAAGATTCAATGATAAAACTATCAAAATAAAAATATTTTTATTTCACTTATGCCTACATGGGCACAAAACATTGATAAAATGGTGCTCGGTTTGGGTTGGTTGTTTCCTATGGAGAAGAATGAGCAAGAAACTCCATGGTTACTCTTTTAAAATCATTTGGTTTTACAATAAGTTAGGTTTATCAGTAAATATTAGGCTTGTTTTGACAAAAGTGTAACCTTTGGTATCCAGAACAAATCTCGTTATCTGAAAAAATCACATGAAGTAGTTTTGTTGTTGCACGGCGTTCCGGCAGTATTCCACAGATCCACATTCCCGTATCATCATCTTACTGCCCTTGCCCCATGTTACTCGGAGTTGGGGTTTTTTTTTCTCTGCTCTGTCAACCACCATGCTATCATTTACTCCTTTTTCTTTCATATCATTCCTCATACAATCCATCAATCGTTTCCTTGGTCTTTTCGTTGTTAAATGTTTAAACAAAATATAGGGCATATGGCTAATCACAATATAAATATTAACACAGCACTGAAGCCTTCAAATTTATCTCACTTATTGTTTGCTTTACTTTTTATAGCCTAACAAAAGAATTAGAGAGTACTTGGTATTTAGCATTGACTTACCAAAAATCCAGCAAATGAAGTCATAAAACCTTCCTTTGTTATTTCCCAAATGCCACCATACTCTTCTTCATCTATGTTTTGGAAATTATTTACGTAGAAGTAAATAATTGCTGCATTAACTAGCACAAATCTGAAATAGAAATACATTATCATAATACGAGAACAAAAAATCTTTAGACTACAGTTTAGTAAGAATCTATTAAGAATTTTATTTCAATTTCACACCCTTCTCAATGAAACTAAAATGCTTAGTTGACACTACCTGTGACCGAAGGGCTAGTTTTTACATTTGCCAGTATCTTAGTGACACTACCAGTCGTTAGCGTTTATTGATAGGTTAGTTACATAGGTAATTTAATTTATTTAATGTTGTATTATTCAAATGCATACTTTCAGGACTCAAAGTAGATAAGAATTTTTGTATTTGTAATATTGTGTAGGCTTTTAGGACAAACTTAAATTTATAGACAATGTAAATGAATACTCACAGTAGTAAACCAAGGAATCCTTTCATTGGCAGGAGGCCCCAAAACAATCCCAAGAAAATGCCCATAGCTTGACGCATCCAGTAAATAACGTCCAGGAACTCCTCCTGAAAGTGCCGAACACAATTAAATGATCAATAAATCATATTTTCATTGACGAATGTAATCAAAGTGTCGTGATACGAAGTCTAACCTTGTCCGGCCATTCGGCGTTCGCAGTTAACGCTCTTTTCCATGCTGATTCGAGCGCTTTCACCTTATTGCTGCCGTCTGAAACTTTGCTTTTACTCGACATGTTTATATAAGGTATTTTCTTTCAATTTATTAAATTAATTCATAAGATTTCTGGAATCAATAAGTCATTTCACACAAATGGTACACGTCACTGTGACATTGTAATAATAATTGTCAAAAATGTCATCTCAATTTTTTATTTTATGTATATGACTAGGGCCTTTGGCTCTCTATGTTGCAAAGGGTAAAATGTTAACTTTGATGGTAGAAAAAGAAAAGGACAAAAAAGCCTCGCATAATTCGACTGATCCTAACTTAGGCTTAGAGGCTTTGAGTAGTCTAATACAATAAAGTAACCATTAGGCTCATTTAATATATATTATGTCGTTTATTATCCCGGTCCCGGTATCGGGAACAGGGTCTAAGCTACCGGCGGTCTGGGCTCCAGAGAAAGACAACAATACGAGCCGTGTCCAGGAGTACCGCTTTCTGAATCAAGCCCTTGATCCAGCTCCCTAACGAGAGCCTCATCAAATGTTGGTGGAGGCTCGTGGGAATTAGGCCATTGGCTGATACGACTATCGGCACAATGATCGCTGAGTCAATATCCCACATGTCGACAACCTATTACGTTGATTAAAATCCCATTCACATTCTACTACCTAAACAGTCATTGCAGCCGCTCGCACACTCCCTTATTTTAAAATGTAGTTCCTACATAAATAGAGCACTACACTTCAGTGTCAGCGTGACGAAAGTAGTAAAATAAGGACGCCAAATATTTATTTCTATCAGCAGGGATAAAAATAAACGAAAATAGTATAAAAAGAATTTATTAAAAAAAATGCATCAATTATTCTTAAAATTAATCGCTTATAACGTAGGAGCTACCCTATTCTTTATTCTGTGGAGCCGCTCTGCCTCCATACTCTTGGTGATGTCCCAGCATTCTTTGTTGAGGGTATCCAGCCCACGAGAGAGGCTGACCAGTCGCGCCAGTACTAGCAACCTGTGCAAGTCATCAGCTGTCACTGGGTTATCTGAATCTGAGTTGCTTCTCATTTCTATGAAATCGTCTTCTACAAACTGTAACAATTCACAGTTTACGGATAAAGGGTTTGATGAAAACATTACATTGCCAGTAGTATCTCAGAATGAAATACAATGATTTATAAACACAGAGTAGTGGCTAAATGGAGTACTCAGAGTTTTGTAAAAAATACCCACCAACTTGTGGGATGAATTGGATGAAAAATACAGGGTGTTTGGTGCATCGTGTGCCAAATTGAAATCGTCGACTGGGGGGGGGGTCATCTGCTATCCTTTCAGACCCCTAAACAATTCTCATGCCCTGTGGATATTTTTCATCGATTTTTTGTTTTATAAAAAAAAAATACCCAAATTTTACAATCAAATACAAATTTTAAAAAAAAGTATAAGTCGTAGACTCTGAATTTTAATTTTATTTAGGTGTGTATTGTATTCCAGTACTTTTAAATTCAAAATTAGTGACATTAGATATCTAGTTTGTTACGCTTTCACGCGAAAACTACACAACCGATCATCATGAAACTTTGTACACATATTCTTGAATGTATTAGAAGTAACAAAGGCTATATATCATCACGCTACGACCAATAGGAGCGGAGCAGCAATGAAAAATGTTGCGAAAACGGAGAAAATGTGTCGCAGACGAAGTTGCGCGGGACAGCTAGTTAAGCTAGAAAAGATTTTTATGGCATGAGGCACATCACTAGCAAGAGGGGATAGACTTATGATAGAGAATTTTTGAGGAAGTTGGAAGATCCCGGTCGCTTTTGGTTTTTTTTTATAGCTGTAGCATGGACTGCTTTAATTGAAGTCCGAAACTGCGAGTAAATTAAAAAAACCGGTCAAGTGTGTGTGGTCAAGTGGGTTCCGTACCATTATTTATAAAAACGAAAAAAAAAACTTTTTTGTATGGGAGGCTCCCTTAAATATTTTTTTCTGTTTTTATTATTTGTTGTTATAGCATCAACAGAAATACACAATCTGTAGAAATTTCAACTCGCTAACTATCACGGTTCATGAGATACAGCCTGGTGACAGACGGACGGACGGACAGCGAAGTCTCAGTAATAATGTCCCGTTTGAACCTTTGGGTACGGAACCCTAAAAAAACTAGATGGCTAATGTCACTAATTTTGAATTTAAAAGTACTGGAATACAATACACATCTAAATAAAATTAAAATTCAGAGTCTACGACTTACACTTTTTTTTTTAAATTTGTATTTGAATGTAAAATTTGGGTATTTTTTTTATAAAACATTAAAAAGTCGATGAAAAAAATCCACAGGGCATGAGAATTGTTTAGGGGTCTGAAAGGATAGCAGATGACCCCCCCAGTCGACCATTTCAATTTGGCACACGATGCACCAAACACCCTGTATATTTCATTTGGTATTTTAGAATCATATCACATTTTATGTCTTTCGTGCATTTGACCATAAATATTTTTACTCCATGAAAGTTCTCACCTGCAAATCTTCACTAATAGTATACTTGACAAGCTTGAGATTCGTTATGTATTTCCTAATGATGTTCATAATATCTTCCTTCAAGTAATAAGTGGCTGCCTCTACAATGGCGTCGAATATTTGTAACGAAGACTCTTCAGGGCGTAAAGGGAGGTGGTAATCGCTCTGAAACAAATTGATAGGTACATTAAATGCTACAGAATAATGAACTAAAAACTATAATAGAAAAACATTCAGCGTGAGTTCGGCCCTGTCCACCCCATTTATGATCATTGGTATGATGGTTTAGTTTATAGCGCATTTATAAATCTGATAAGAAATGTAATTTCAAGTTGCAATACAAACAATGGCTCATTTTCAATGCTGATGAAAGTAAAAAGAAAAATGCAGATTTTATTTTGTTTTGCATGACTCGCCTCGAACATCATCAAAATATTTATTTTTTAATACACATTAATTTGTTTTACTTGAAGCCTGATTTGAATCAAAAAAATTAAAATGGGTTTAAGTAAGAAAAAATTAAAAACATACTTACAGGTAACAAAGACTTGCCCTCAGACAATATGAGCACCGCCACATCAGAATCAAACTCCATTTTGTAATATTTGAAGTCATACTCCACTTTCTGCGTCATGATCATATTGCCCAACGCTGCAACGTTGTTCACTCCAGTCGCATCTAGTCGACCTTGTTCCATCTTAGTCTCATCTAGTATGAGGTGAGTATCTTTGCTTAGTTGTAGGACTCCGCTGGTTAGGCGGTTGCATTCGTAGTCCTTTCTGGGGAGTTAGAAGAATGATTAGTTCTTCTGATGGTATGATATGCATAAAAAAAAACTTCAATCTACCAGCTAACACGGCCCACTTCGGGACATAGGTCTCTCCCAAGCAGAGGCACAACACCCGGTTCTCCGCCTTCCGCATCCAGTCTGACACAGGCACGTTTAAAGTCGTTGGTCTACCCACCTGGGGGCGTCCTTAATTATGCTTGCCGATACAAGGTCTCCAATCTAAGACTCTTCTGCTCAATAGGCTATCTGTCCTTCGGCAAACATAACGAGACTTTGTTTTCACGAATCAAGGAACTAGTTGTTTGGTTTGAATTTTTAGGACAGAAATTTTAAGGTGAAAGGCTACTCTTACAGTTTTCGATAAATTGGCCATAGATGACCTAGATTGCATACAGACTGAAAGAATACGATTACGATCCGAGCTTAGTAAAATCACTTTGTCCCATAAATTGGAATCTTCATTTATTTGTAAATGAAATAAAATAATTAAATGTAAAATCATAGAGGACTAATGGGGTAGCAATGTTGGACGATAGCAAACGGCGTCTATTCGTTTCTGCCTACCACAGGGAAAAGGTGTGAGTTTGTGTGTATTGTTTTGTAACTTACTTGGGCAATAAGCAGAATGTATTCATATTATCAATGGTGAGCGGCAAGTAATAACTCTTGGTGACAAACTGCTTGATAATATCATACAACTGTTTGGCATAGTTTGGGTACTTCTGTATCGGCAGATTTGACAAGTTCAGGCAGAACTGGCCGAGGGCAAGTGTTTCTTGGCGTAGGTATCTGAATAATGGGATAATAACATAAACTTCCTTGTTAGCATCAATACAGTTACCTACTAAATGAAATGGATGTTTTGTAGCCGAACCTTAAATGTAATGGGAATACACCAATGATAAATCAATAGAATATTGGCTCCTTTATCCATGGTTTTCTGTTTTGGCCACATGAAAACCATTTTTGTAAAGACCATAATTTTAGCAGTATCTTTCATAGACGTCGAACAAACCCAAACACCCGCGTTAACACTCCATTTACTCAATACTCTGGGTTTTCTGCAAAACCTACACATTCGAAACTGATACTTACATACAGGCAATAAGGTGGCAGATTAGATATTCGGCCGCTAGTTTATCTCCCAGCAAGAGCTCTGTAAGCGCTTTCAACAAATGTTCGCGCGCCGGATTTGCTTCTTTTAATACAGCATCTGTAATTGAATGTGAGTAAATAGAATTATAGGAGAAAAGTGGCAATTAGACAGTAAAGAAGTTGTAATGATTATGTGCTACTACAACCATCAGTTTGGTATAATATTGTATCATCCAAGTGTTTCATAATTGCAACTATGAAAAAATAACAATGGTGATTTCTGTATCCAATGAAGCTATACAAAACCAGTAAAAGCGAAAGTCTCATTGTACGAGAAATCAATACAAAGTGATCCCATGTTATACTGGAAATGTATAGTGTCGGTGTGTCGCCGTGTATACTTCAGTTTATAGAATTTGTAGCAAAGTACAGTTTATATAACAAAATTAAAAAGTAATTTTTCAAAATATGTACCTTGATCGAAGCTCTTAACCAAAGGGTTGCAATGATCCAGTTTCTTCACATATACTGCATGGAGCCGCGGCACCAAGCTCGGTGGGGGATTGTGTGTGATAGTCTCAACATCCGACTCTGTCTCAGGATCCAGTAGTGGATCCTTCTCAGGTTGAAACTCTCCAGATAGTGCAGGATCAACTGACAAGAAGCCTATTACTTCAATCATGTCATTTAGTTTGATATTTTCACTATCATCATAAAGCTGAAATGGGATAATAAGTATTGCTGTTGTTAGTAATGCAACAGGGCAAAGTACTTCGACAACCCAGGTATTTTCCATGACATGGTCAGTAACACCAAGGAGTTGCTGGTCTTTCTTGGGGAACTGGGGTGGATCAAATGATTTTCACAATACGCATTTTGGACATGGAGTTGTGGACACCAGCCCGTTATTCAAAGAGAGAAGTCCTATGCTCAGTGTCATACAATATATTATGTAAAGGTTTTGACTTCCATGTTATCTTTGAGAGATGAGATAAATTTAAAATTTAAAAAACATAAAAAATTATATAGAGCTTCTTTTGGTTAAATTGCTATTAATAAATATATGAGACATAAAATTTAAACTGAGATCACTGCAGGTATTTTTTTTTACAATAATAACAAAAAAATATCAACATAGTTTGGAAGAGGCTAGGCAGATGGTGATCATGATGAAAGAATAAGTTATCATACCTTAACAATACAAGATTTGCTTGGCATATCAGGCAAAGGGAAGTTCAACAAATGCTCCCTTGACACTACATTTGCTGTACCGCTATCCGTCTCAGTAGTCTTTGGTTCCTTACTACCAACCGTCTCAACAACCACTTCCATAGCATCAGAATCTTCCTCCGCCTCATCATAACTTCGTTTTAACTTCAAGCTAGCTTGGCTGAGCCGTTTAGAAGTGTTTGGTTGCTGTTCTAAGTGCTTCAGATGGTTCTGTCTGTCTTCCAACTGTTGGGCCCAGTCATTGAAACCGGGCATCGACACAACAACCATAGTTTGACGTTGTGAGCTTTTGAGATTCTCTGTGTAGTTGATTTTTTCATTCTCCTGCATGAATACAGATTAGGAAGTTGTTTTAAAAGAAATTTAAAGCAGATCAATCTATCGGGCCACATGAAGAATTAAAAGATATACAGTGGTGGTCATATAATTAAGAACGCTTATTTAAAGGGCAGATTTTTTCAAACTACAAGTATAACTAATTGCATGTATTGTTTTGTATTTCTTTCGGTATCGCAAAACTTTTCCATATTAGCGGTACACTCGTTGATACACATGATTGGCTAAAAAATTAATAGATAAACTTTACACATTAGATCTGAACCTAGTATTACTATTTACTGGCTGGTCACATAATTAAGAACGATGAATAGTTTTTTTTTTCAATTCAAATTTAAATAGAGAACACTCTGTGGCTCTGTGGTTGTAGTTGACTATTCGTATAATTTTGGCGCCATTTAGTGCTGTAAAAGTGTTAAACGTGATTGCTTCATATGGAAACAATGGGGAAAAATAAAAATTATGATAAATCTACAAGGGAATTAATAATAAAACTTCGGGAGAAGAATTGGTCGTATAAAAAGATAGCCGACCATCTGCAATGCTCAAAAACGATGGTTTTCGACGCTGTGAAGCATTTTGCCACATATCAAACGACTTCAAATGTACCGCGTGTACCTAAACAGAGAAAGTCATCTCGTCGAGATGATCGAATTATCGTTCGTTTGGCAAAACAAAATCCTTTTAAAGGGTCTAATGAGCTGAGAAAAGAATACTTTGGTGAAAACAACCCCTCAGCAATCTCGGCACGCACTATTCGAAGGCGTTTAGTGGAAGAAAACTTGTACGGAAGGTTAGCAAGGAAGGTGCCCATGTTGAAATGGTGCCATAGGCAAGCCCGGCTTGCATTTGTAAGAACGTATGGAAACTGGACAGTTAAACAGTGGAAAAATGTTCTTTTTTCTGATGAGACTAAAATAAACAGGGTATGTTCTGATGGAAAACGATATGTACGACGCCCTCCGAATAAAGCATTCGATCCTAAGTACAGAAAAAAGACATTAAAGCATGGTGGGGGAAATGTGAAAATTTCGGGGTGCTTCTCTGGACATGGTGTTGGACCTGTGAAGCTGATAGAAGGAAACATGGATCAATTCCAATACAAAGATATACTGGATGAAACAATGTTACCTTATGCTGAAGACGTGCTTCCGGTTATTTGGACATTCCAGCACGACAATGATCCAAAGCATACTGCACGCACCGTTAAGGAATTTCTCACATCTCAATCAGTTTCTGTCTTAAATTGGCCAGCTAACAGCCCAGATCTAAACCCAATAGAGCATCTTTGGTGCGAGGTCAAGAAAAAGGTTTCAAATCGACAGTGTGGCAATCTAAGAGAGCTGTACCACGTTTTCTTGGAAGAATGGAACTCTATCTCTCAGTGGCGAAGGGTGAAAATATTGAAAGGGGAAGCCGAAGAAAAAAATGAGAATTTTAATTTTGTTTTTCTTCATCGCATTTTTCAATTTTCGTTTTAATTATCAGCCAACCCGAAAACCTCGAAAATGACACCCATGACGAAAAAAACAGAAATTTACGTCGCGCGTCGGCGCTATTTTTAAGTTTGGTGTCTTTATCAGCGACCTCGAAAACCAATAAAATGTCACCCATGATAAAAGTACCAAAAATTTTCGAAGGATCCAACTTGATCTTTTTTTCATAACTTATGTAATGGAATGATTAAATGCACAAGAACACATAAAACACTGTATAAAAAAAATAAAAATATAATATAAAAACCTTTTTGAAACAAGCTTTTATGAATATGAACTGAAAAGAAGAAAATAAATCTTTGAAAAAATTAAACCGATGTAGGATAATTTTCACAAAAGCTTGTCGCGTTAGTTTTTATAGCATTTACCATTCACGTGACAAGCTTCAGGTATTATGTTTATTCATAAAAAGTGAACGCGTAAATTTACAAAGTTTCATATCCGTGCTATTAACCGCTGAGGAGTTCCCTCGTGAGGAGACGATCCTGGCGGTAGGATGAGTTCATGATACAAATCGTGATTATCCATCAAATATGAGCTAGTATGCAACGTTACGTGTCTGTGCTATTAAATGTTGAGGAGTTCCCTCGTGAGCAGACGATCCTGGCTGCAGGATGAGATCATGATAGAATTCATGTTTGTCCATCAAATATGAACGTGCATACAAATTTTCTTGTCTGTGCTATTAACCGTCGAGGAGTTCCCTCGTGCGAAGACAATCCTGGCTGCAGGATGAGTTCATGATACAAATCGTGATTATCCATCAAATATGAACTCGTATGCAAAATTTCATGTCTGTGCTATTAAACGTTGAGGAGTTCCCTCGTAAGGAGACGATCCTGGCGCTAGGATGAGTTCATGATACAAATTGTGATTATCCACCAAATATGAACCTGTATGCAAAGTTTTGTGTCTGTGCTAATAAACGTTGAGGAGTTCCCTCGTGAGGAGACGACCCTGACTGCAAGATTAAGTTATGTTTGTCATAAGAATGTATTGATTTTAGAAACAAAGGTGTGTGGAAAATTGCAGCTCAATCCGACGTCGGGAAGTGGTTATAATTTAACTTTCTATACATACAAACACTGTCGTAACTCGATAAACTTCGGCTTACCTAGTCCCTACAAAACGCTGCTGATAACCGCGAAGTCACGTGTCCGCGTCCATACGAATTTAATTCTGAATTCTGACACCCGAGCTCCGGCTTTTGGCGCCACATGTAGCTTTCTTTGTTGACATGAAAAATGTTGGTATTATTTTTTTTCAATCCGATGTATTTAATGCCTGTACTTTAATGTGATATCCACAGATGTGTACATAATTTACTAATTGACTACAGTAGACACTAGACACTACGTACATTGCCTTGTTCTCAAAGGTAAGCCGGCAGGAATCGGCTTCTTAGGTGCCTTCGGGCCTGCTATCTCTCTTGCGAAATGTCAAAAATTGATAGAGTCAATGCCTCGCCGGTGTAAAGCAGTAATTAAAAGCCGTGGACATGCTACTGATTATTAGTTGTAGTTTAAAATGTATGAAATTGCTTTTTTTCTTTACGCACTTCAAATTAATGTGATTTAATTAATCTAAGTTTCATATATCAAACAACTATCGAGCAATTTAATAAATCGTTCTTAATTATTTGTCCAGCTTCATAATGTAGCAGAGTGCTGAATGTGCGGTGAAGCGTCTCAAGCGAAACTCAGGGTTTTGTAATAGAATAATAGAAAATATAATTAAAGAAAAACGTATATTAGAGAACAAACGAAAGGTGACAAGTGACACGACTTATAAAAAGTAATTATGTCACTGCAGCTGAACAAACAACAAGGAGGCTTTAACACTTTCCCTCAGCTGCTAGTCGGCCGTTTGAATTTATCCTTCAGACCCAAGTTCTGAGCTAGTTCCTGCAATCTGGGTCTGGGCAGGGCCTTAGTTAGGAGGTCTGCTAACTGGGTAGCAGAGCTAGTCCTCTCAACCACGATGTCGTTTTGAAGCACAAGCTCCCTCACGAAGAAGTGCCTCACACGAATGTGCTTGGTGCGACGATGAAACTCTGGATTATGTGCTAGTTTCACCGCTGCTTCGTTGTCCACAAACAAAACTGGAATTTCTTTTTGGTCATTCAAGTCTTTGAACAGTCTCTTTAGCCAAATTAATTCCCTTGCAGCTTCACTTGCTGCCACAAGCTCAGCTTCTGTAGTGCTAATGGCGACTGAAGGTTGTCGTTGGCTCATCCAGGAGATAGCTCCTCTTGAAAACAAACATAATACTCCAGTCGTAGAACGTCCTGTTTTCAAGCATCCAGCATGATCAGCATCACTGTAGGCTTTTATTTGGTTAGGAGAATTTGCATCATGCACATACATTATTCCTCTTGATAATGTTCCTTTCAAATATCTCATTATCCGCTTAACCATACGCCAGTCGCTAGAAGTTGGATTTTCTAAACTCCTCGAAGCCATTCCTACAGCATACGCCAAATCAGGGCGAGTGCCCACCATCAAGTAAGCGAGCGAGCCTACTGCTTCTCTGTAGGGAAATGACTGTGACTCTTTGTCAGCTTTCCCTTCTTCGATAATTCCTTCTTTCTGTAAAGGAGTCCATACTGGATTACAGTCTTTCATATTGAACCTCTCCAAAACCTTATTTGCATAAGCTTCCTGCTTTATGAAAATCGAGCCGTCCTTCATTTGTTCTATCTCCAACCCAAGATAGAATGAAGCTGGTTTGCTAGTAATCATTAAAATCTGTTTTAGTTCAGAGATGAAACTATTTGCTAGGTTTTCATTACTCGCTGCAACCAAACCATCATCAACGTAGAGTGCTATTAAGATTTTCTTATCTCCTACAAATTTTGTATATAAGCATGGATCAGCGTCGCTTGTCTTGAAGCCTAAAGATTCAAGTGTTTCTGCAAAACAGTAGTTCCAGCAGCGCGGTGCCTGCTTCAAACCATAAAGGCTTTTCTTTAGACGACATACTCTGGATGTTCCATCTTCAAAGCCTTCTGGCTGCTGCATGTAAATCTCTTCAGTCAAATTTCCGTTTAGGAAGGCTGTTGCAACATCAAACTGAATAAGATGAAGTTTCTCTCTTGCTGCAACGCTGAGCAAAGATCGTATAGTTGCTAACCTCGCTACTGGGCTAAAGGTTTCGTTGTAGTCAAAGCCCTTCTTCTGCTTAAACCCTTTTACAACCAGTCGAGCTTTAAACTTTTCTATTGTACCGTCAGGTTTGTTTTTGACTTTAAAAACCCATTTACATGGAAGAGCTTTTCGATTGCTCGGTAGATTCTGCAAGTCCCATACTTTTAATCTTTGCAAAGAATCGATTTCACTCTTCATGGCTTCTAACCATCTATCTTTACTTTTTCCACTTGATACTGCTTCCTTATACGTCGAAGGTTCTTTTTCAGTATCGACTAGGAATAAACTATAGTCATCCAATTTACGTGGAGGTCGTAGAGTACTTCTGTCCCTGAGATTATATCTTGGAACGTCCGGTAGAGAAACGTCTCCCGCTAAATTCATCGGAGTCTCCACATAGGTAGGAACAGCATCTACGAATTCTTCTTCAGTTTCACTATCTGAAAATGTGGTTTCGTTTTCTATAAACTCTCCTTCATTTACTCCCTCTAATTGGACTGACTGTCTTTGTTCATTTGATTCATATGCCTCTATTGCTGTCTCAATAGGTCTCATTGAATGTCTATCTTCTAATTCTCCCTCTAATAGAATAGATCTCTGTTCTGATTGGACTTCCCGATTCAAGGGATTAGCGATTTGCGAATGCTCTTCTTGAATAATTTCTTCAGGAAATGCGTGATATGATACGGTCCAATCTTTCTCAATTGGTTTTGGGTCACATTTAGCAATTTCTCCTGAAGTTTTAACTTTAACTTCAACCCCTGGAATAGGTGTCTCTTCGAAGACAACATCTCTAGATCGGATTAGATTATCAACTTTATGCTGTGTTTCATACCAGATACGATAACCGTCATCATTGTCGTATCCTATGAGAATGCCTTTAGTTGCTTTCTTATCTAACTTCTTACGTTTTTGTTTCGGAACATGAGCGTAACACGTGCTTCCAATTATTCTAAGATGCTTTATGTTGGGCTTCTTCCCAAACCATAATTCATAGGGTGACTTGTCCTTCTCTCTAGTTGCGCCTGTTCGGTTTAAAATATACACAGCTGTCATTATTAGTTCTGCCCATAATGCTTTTGGCAGTTCTCTCTGAGCATTCATTAATGTTCTTGCGGTTTCTACTAAAGTCCTGTTTTGGCGCTCGCTACAGCCATTCTGCTCTGGCGTGTACGGCATAACAAGACGTTGTTTAATTCCTTTTTGATTTAAAATATCTTTAACTTCTTTATTGTCAAACTCGGTTCCGTTATCACTCAACAACGTTTTGATTACATGTCCTGCGACCGTTGCTTCTTGTAGCATTATTCTCAATTTGTCTTTGACGTCGCTTTTGTTTCTAATGCAATAAACCATGCAGTATCCGGAGTAGTCATCTTTAAAAAGTACATAGTAACGATATTTTGTAAAACTCATAGGGAAAGGACCACAAACATCTGTATGAATTATGTCTCCTGGCTGTGTAGATCTCTCTCGTATGCCAAACTTTAATCTATGCATCTTTCCGTAGATACAAGCTTCACACAACTCTTTGTTTATTGGAAGAGACAATCCTAATTCTCTTTGAATAACTTCCTTAACGTGCCTTTTGTTTTGGTGCGCTAATCTCTCATGATACAGCTGCATCAAATCACTTGTAGTAGTGGCAAGTACAGGTACTGGTGGCAGGACATTGCGAACTTTCAACTTAAAAAGTCCTCCACAGTTATTACGTTTGCCAACAACTGATACTTCCCCATTCAAAATTACTTCGCAAGTTTCCGGGGTCGAGATGAACTTGCTATTTTTCTGTTTATCGTGCATAGCTAGCACTGAATACAGATTTCTCTGGATCTCTGGCACATACCAAACGTCTGTGAGGGCTATGTTCACAATCTTTCCTTTGACATCTGCTTCCAAATAAATTGTTCCTTTGCCTTTTGCTTGAACAATGTTACCATTCGCTGTAGTAACTCCTTGGATCTCGTGAAACTCATGGAATATTTGGAATAGGTCACTCCTGTTGGTTACGTGGCTAGTCGCTCCATTGTCCACGTACCATGACTCTCTATCTTGCGGTATAAATGCCATAATATCCACGCTCATAATAGCCATATTCGCACTTTGACTTGAAGATGGCTTGTCTTTACTGTCTTTTGGCGGGCGACCATCTTTCATCCACTTTTGGCAGGATCTTACTCGATGTCCCATCTCATGGCAGTAATTGCATCTCATATGCTTATCCTTATTCTTCTTGTCTTTACGAATCGTGCTATTCTGTGTCGTCACAAATACCTCTTCACTCGATTCACCATTCTTCTTTTCAAGTGACTTCTCGTGAGCGCAAAGGTGACTTGTCAAACCTTCTACTGTCCTCTGCTCTTTGGCTAACAACAACCAACTTGATTTAAACTCGAAATACTTCTGATCTAATGTGTCAAGAATTTTGCAAATGAGGAATATTTCTGGTAGTTTCATATTAGGATCATCCTTACCAATCTCTCTATTCAACTGACACCAGAGAGTTTTCAATTTACAAATATGTGTGACCATATCATCAGAGTGATTTAACTTAAATCCGAAGAATTCTAAACAAAGATTATAAGCTCGATTCTCATTATCTCCGTCGAATAACCGATGTAGTTCTAACCAAACTTCTCTAGGACATGTGAATGACATTACCTTTCTAACGGTATCTTCGTTTAAATTTGTTGAAAGCAGGATCATTGCATTGTTTTCTGCCTGTATAAAACGCGCTAGTTTCGTTTTAAATGCAGTAACTTCTGCGTCTCCTACACCTGCTGGCAACACGGGTCTCTTACATTTTCCGTCGACTATATCCAATGCATCGGGTATGCTTCTTAGAAGGATGGATATTTTATACTTCCATGTATCCCAGTTACTCTTTCCTTGAAGTGGTGTAATATGTACCTTTGTACTTAAATTTTCCACTTTTTCGCTTGTTTCCATTTTTTTTTTTTCCGCTAGCCCATAACCTGTAGCAGAGTGCTGAATGTGCGGTGAAGCGTCTCAAGCGAAACTCAGGGTTTTGTAATAGAATAATAGAAAATATAATTAAAGAAAAACGTATATTAGAGAACAAACGAAAGGTGACAAGTGACACGACTTATAAAAAGTAATTATGTCACTGCAGCTGAACAAACAACAAGGAGGCTTTAACACATAACTATTTGAATTTGTTACGATAGAGAATAAATACAATTTGTAAAAAGAATAGTTTGCGGTTTCATTATATTATATTCCTAATCACGTTTGCTCTATTCATGTGGCTATTTCATAACATAACTAGTTATTTCTAAGAAGGAACACATAACTACAAATGACATGATTTAGATAAAAAAGTCTGGAACTTAAAATCATTCTTAATTTTATGACCACAACTGTATCAATATCTTTAAAAAAAAATATCAATGAAACATGACAATTTATGAAATTAGTAAGTAGTCTTAAATTAAGGTACTCACTAAAATATGGGCTGTATCCCTGTATTTTCCACTTTTGTTTTTAATATTGTTGGTAACTGTGTTGAACACTTCAAACTGTTCAAAATAAAACTCAGGGTTGTGCATATCCTGCACCATCCCCCGGAACCGGACTAACGTGCCATCAGGCAAGTTATGAGACGCATTTGAATTGATCAGAGGAATCTAAAAGAACAATGTAAGGTTATTTAAAGGTCAAATGCATCAAAAAGAAACAAGTTTTTAATAAAACCTTTTTGTATGTAAGGAATTGTTACCTGGAACCAATTCGGCAGTTTCATTAATTTATCTTTCCACCCCCCTTCGTTTGCCATCCATACATCAGGGGTAACAGTTTCAAAATCAGTCATTAAATCATGCATTTTTATTACAGATACACACAACTTTTGATTGTTTAATAATTATAAGAGTGTTACAATACCCTTCAGATTAGGGTTTATCTATGAAAGATATAAAATCAACAAAATTAAATTAAAATTATTTTGAAAACAACTCGAACATAACACATTGCCATGGACCGGATTTACGGCCTTTTGACAGTGACAGCGCGCGAAATTAGCAATTTGATAGTCTTAGTTTTTTTACACACGAATCAATTATTTCATTAATTTAATCAATGTTATTATTCACAATTCTTTTTTTTTAAATTATTACAAGACTTTTTGCAGGGTAAGGTAACAACAACACATCAATAATATTCATGTTTTCGATAAGCTGATAAGCATTTATTTGTTTGTATGAGACGGTCTTGAATGAGCTATAATCTGTGGTCAGTGGTACTACTAACTAATGTTAAAAATTGATAATCTGTGGTAGTAGTAATAATAATTCGGCTTGTGTTGTGGCGGCGTCGGTAGAAAAAATATAATATTGCTTAAAATATTTATTTGCAATACCCTCGTGTGATATAACAATAGTGAGTAATTATTAAGGTACTTTATTCCGGGCGAATTGTTAATATTTGTCTTTAGGACGCACAGAGCTCGAGATCATCGTAGCATCTTCATCCTAATATTTATTAAAACCATTCATCATGAGTAAGTTCAGCTTTTATATTAGTCCAGTTCCAGTTATTTTGTGGGTGATTTGTCATCAAAAAAGCTGCCCAGGTTAACCCATAATAAAATAATGCCTCAAATAACCTAACCTAAATTTAACCTCAAAACGTGAAGGGCTACCAGCTCTAACTTATACTTTTTTGTTGTTTTTCTAATTTCAATTTTTACTTTGTTTCAGCGATGGATATACGACCCAACCACACAATTTACATCAACAATCTCAATGAGAAAATTAAAAAGGAAGAATTGAAGAAATCTCTTTATGCTATTTTTTCCCAGTTTGGCCAAATATTGGATATAGTGGCATTAAAAACATTGAAGATGAGAGGGCAGGCCTTCGTTATATTTAAGGAAATATCCAGCGCTACTGTTGCTCTTAGAAGTATGCAAGGTTTCCCATTTTATGATAAACCCATGGTAAGCATTGCAACACTGTCATTCTCTATAATGCACTTTATTTAGTAGAATGATTCCAGACATAACAAAATTTTAATACCTTTTCAGAGGATTCAATACTCAAAAGTCGACAGTGATGTCATTGCCAAAGTCAAGGGAACATTCCAAGAAAGACCAAAGAGACCCAAATTGCCCAAAGGTTTGGATGATAGCAGGAAGAAGAAGAATAAGGATGCTAATCGTCCTGGCATTCATGTGGGACAGGCTGGCATTCTCAACAATGTCAATGCAGAGCAGCCTCCTAACCAGATCCTGTTCTTGACCAATCTACCTGATGAAACCTCAGAGATGATGTTATCTATGTTGTTCAACCAGTGAGTATTTTTTACTTTTATTGTACAGCATCTAACTAAGCTGTGACAATTTAGAATCAATGTTGCCATATGAAAAATCTTGGTACTTACACTTTTCTAATTCTAAACTATTCTTACAGATTCCCTGGTTTCAAAGAAGTGCGTCTTGTTCCTAATAGACACGACATTGCCTTTGTTGAATTTGCGAACGAAATGCAATCAGCTGCAGCAAAAGAAGCCCTCCAAGGATTCAAGATAACACCTACCCATGCAATGAAGATAACTTTTGCAAAGAAATAATGTTATTTTATAGTACATTGTTGTACGAAACTGCTAATATATCAACAATAAAGTTTAAGTATTAGAGAACTGTTTTGAGCATTGCACTAAGCCTGAACAGGTCTCCTCAACTGTGATATTATTTTAGATCTCAATATGACTTTTACTTGTACATCAAAGTCGATTTGAATACATAATCTTTCTTTGATGGGGCCAGAAAGGCACTATGTGTGTTCCTTGTTTGATTCAGAATATTTCGAACTCCTACTACAAAATTGACTGTAAAACTCAGATGCTATACCAGCACGATTTTTAGTAAATAAAGCACAAGTAGCACATAATGATAATTCGTGGCGAGTAGTTACCTAATATACAATCCCAGCATAATAAGGTGTAACATCCACGTATGTACATCGTAACATCAATGTACTTTTGCCCGACCGATTGCTATTCACTCCTGCATAGTTCTTATCCTCAAAGTATTATCCTAAATTCTTAGATTTGCAAATACCGCAGTTGCAGTTTTCGCTCGTGGTCATACTCTCATTTCTGCACATCCTATGAAGAAAACAAAAGAATATAAGAAAAAATATTTTTTTTGTAATTAGACCCTCATGTAGTTTGTGATTGTATTTTGTTTATTGACGACTCGCAAATATGAATGGATAATAGCAGTATAAATGGCCTAGAGCAACTGCTAAAAGTCCCATCCATAAAGAATTCCTCTATATTTTGGGTTTATTCCCGCTCTTCCCCACATCGACGTCCCCACTGGCTACCAATGGGAAATAAAAGTTTCGTTCCTCCCCAGTGGTGACGATTGGAACTTTTTATTTCCCACTCGTTCCGCTACAGATCGAGAGTCAAAATGCAGAAGCGAGCTCTGGACTTGGGGCACCCCGACTCGGACAGGTTAGGTTCGATGGGGATGGCGGGGTCTAGTGAGCGAGCGAACTAAGACCCCGACTTCCCCTTCGTGTTTGGTTACTGTAAATCCTGCAGACCCCGCTTAAGGGTATATATGTTCTGTGCTGCAGACAGAAATAGGAGCCCCGCATAGTGGGCTACGTCGACTATGCTTTTTAGGCGAATTTAAAATGGGTCTATAGCGGAACGAGTGGGAAATAAAAAGTTCCAATCGTCACCACTGGGGAGGAACGAAACTTTTTTCCCAGTCGTACCCGGTGGGGACGACCGGGAATAAACCATATTTTGCATGGACCTTCGCCCTTCCTCGGAACAGAATACTAGGATTCAACCATCTGCATCACTTGCTTTTCCTTCTAGCTCTTTATTTGTTTTTCTAATAGCTTACCATTTATTTTCTTCACAGGATGTGCAGAAATGAGAATAAGACCACGAAGAAACTGCAGCAAATACTGCATGGTCCTTACTAAATCGTGATAATACTCGAAATTTTCAAAAAGCTTCGATGTTGTTCGGGAAACTACCATTCTTTGGTATTTTTTTTAATAACATTAGTCTGGCAGCCCTGTAAATATTATACGTTGAAAAACAGTTTACTGGGTTTTCCTTGCTTGAAAGAGAAAGACTTATAGACAGAACTGTTGCATGAAAGAGATATACATGACTATTTGAATCAGTCGAAAATAGCAGTGAAACAATATTATTTTCGGTGATTGCGAAACTGTCAAACAGGTCGCAGCAGATGAGATGATTTCATTTATTTTTCAATAAAATATTTACCTTTTTACAATAATTCACAGTTTTTTTCGATTAATTGTGTGAGGTGACTTAGAAAAAATATCGTTTCATACAATTTAAAGTTGTGTTGTTAGTGATTTTGGTGATAAAACATGGAAGATATATTTCAGTGGTGTAGAGAAGGAAATGCATTACAGGTGCGAGTTTGGCTCGATGATACTGAACATGACATGAACCAAGGGTAAGTAGACTATATTTACAGTGTTTTTGTCAAAAGATTCTTCATATGGAAGGTCTAGTTTCCCCATTTAGGGCATTGAGAGAACACGCCCACAATGTAGTCATAGCATAGTGTAATGCGTCAGATGTGTACAAAAATAATAAGTATGCGTCTATGAGATCAGGTATTCGACCTTCGTAAAACAATGAATTAAAAAATATGTTTCTGGTGTAATGCAATAACTGTAAAGCACAGCTTTCTAGGTCAAAACTTCCTGACTAATTGGTCTGCATATAGATCTGATCTTATTTGCTCTTAATACCTAACCATAGGTATCTAATTTACTTTTTTCCTGTTGCAATATCTCATGTTTTGTGTAAAGTATTGTAAAATATTTCCTTGTTTCGTTAAATCTACAGCTTCCTCTTTAAAACAATTGTTATACTGAATATATTTGTACTAGTGTTTCAAACTGTCTACTGTTACCTACCTTTGGTTTTGAACTATCCTCAATTATCTCAGAACACTATATCTAAACTCTATATAATTATAATTTACCAGCTGATCCTGGCATGTGTTGCAATGCACTTGTTCCTACCCACTACCTACTTAATAACCTTCTACAATTTATTAGAAAACATTTAAAAAAAAGATGAATCACATTGGTTAGGCCATCTCAAGCCTTGGTCACTCCTAAGGCGTGACCAAGGAAAAAGTGGCTTAATTTTTATGTATAGAAAATACATATTACAAGAATTTGAATTTTTAATTTGGTACAAGAATAAAAACATAGCCTAATAACCACATTAGAATTATTATTTATTAAAATTTTATTTTAGGTATAATGAAAACAAATCTTATTCATACAAGATTCTTCAGTACTCAAATTCAGTTCCTACTATCATAAATTATTGTGTTTCCCTCTTAGTGTTATTTCATACAGAATATAAACATACATCATATTAACTACTGTTAATAAAAATAAATCCTTAAAATGAATCCTGTTTTTTTTACTCAATCTCATCAGAATAGCTGAACTGATCTGGGTGAAATTTGGCACAAAGAAAAATTATAGTCTATAATAGCATCTTCATCAGACTACAGCAGCCCACTGCTGGACAAAGGCCTCTTCCATCGCACGCCACTGAACTCGATTCTCTGCAACTCGCATCCAGTTGCTACCAGCCACCCTGCGAAGATTGTTGCTCCACGGAGCCTCAGGGCGACCCACGTTACACAATAGCACAAATAGCATGGCTGGCATAGGATGTAGGCTACTCTTTTCTTTTTTACACATGTAAATTTCCACGGGAATGAATTGGCACGCAACAGCTAGTTTAATATAAAAATGTAAATGGCATCATTCATTGAGGAAAATATTAGTCATGATAAAGTTACTCCCGTACTTTATGTTAATTTGACCTTTAGACATAACTTGTGTTGTACCTAGTAAGGTGATCCCTGTATGCCATATTATCTGACCGCATAATCTACAAACATCTTTACTAAAAGATTAAAAACAAGTTTAAAAGCGTTTATGCCTTATGGCATTTCATACAAACTTTCAAAGTCCTTATTTTCGGAAATGACTGAAACGATTTTAATGAAACTTAATATGCATAAGCAGGATACAAAGGTCTAAAAAGTTACCAAAAAAAACATTCTAAATACTCTAATGGAAAGTCTACATCAAATTCAAAGTTTTTTACAAAGGACTAAAAATAAAACTATGTTACTACAACATCCACAGCTACTGTTATTCATATTTATTAAGCACTAGCAACCTTCCTGCCTACGCACGGGTGCAAGTGGTTTGCTCGTGAAGAAAATGAGAAGTAGTACTTACCTTATCATCTAAACTAATATTATAAAGAGGAAAGATTTGATTGTTTGTATGTTACTATTTAACTCAAAAACTATTCGATCGATTTTAAAAATCCTCACACCATAGAAAGCTACATCTTTACCGAGTAACATAGGCTATATTATATCACAATTTTACGCGGACGAAGTCGCGGGTGAAGTGCTAGTAACGTATATAGCGAGAAGTTCCAAACAATAAAACAAATATTTCTCATACTAATAAATATTTTCCTGATAAATACCAACACTAACGGAAATAAATTATTATTTAAATAAATAAGCATAATCAGCCTGTAACATTCCCACTGCTGGGACTCAAACCTTTTAGCCTCAAAACACCAGCTTGCTTATTACAAGAGTTTTTATGAACAAAATCAGGCATAAACCATCTTCTTAAATAACCTCTCATCATTCCAGAGATGACCACCACTTCAGTCCTCTCCACTGGGCTTGCAAGGAAGGCCACCTCAAGATCGTGGAGATGCTAATCCGGCGTGGCGCCCGCATCAACGTCACCAATATGGGAGACGACACCCCACTGCATCTTGCGGCCGCACATGGCCACAGGCCTATTGTACAGCTGGTTAGTCATTTATTTCTCCTCTTTGTTAATTCTTAATCGTGGGGTTAATGCCCAACTTGGGGTCAGATTTTTATGCCGCCCTTTATATGCCGTTGAGAAATATATCGGGCATGCTGGTTTCCTCAAGATGTTTTCCTTCATAGAAGCAAGTGATAATTATACAATACGCACATGTATCCAAATAAAAACCGGCCAAGTGCGAGGCAGACTCGCGCACGAAGAGTTCCGTACCTTTATTCATAAAAACGAGCAAAAAAATCTCTTTTTTGTATGGGAGCTCCCTTAAATATTTATTTTATTCTGTTTTTAGTATTTGTTGTTATAGCGGCAACAAAAATACATCATCTGTCGAAATTTCAACTGGCTGACTATCACGGTTCATGAGATACAGCCTGGTGAGAGACGGACGGACGGACAGCGAAGTCTTAGTAATAGGGGTCCCGTGTGACCCTTTGGGTACGGAACCCTAAAAATGAGAGGTCTTGGGTCGTCTTGGGTTTGAACTAGGCAGTTCGAAGGTCACACCACTAGGCTATTACTGCCTCCTGGCCTGGCCTGGCCTCTTTTGAAGTCGAATTTTTTGCCAGTGTCATGTAGTGTCGGCAGCGTAGCAAGCTTCGTCGTCGAGCTTTAAATTTAAGTACTTGGCTGTAAGAAGGAACGTACAATAACGTAAACATTAATATTCTACATTAATAACGTAAACCATTGAACCCATCCAGCCAGCCGTTTTGTCACCGTGAAGGACTCTAAAACATACACACAAATACGCAAACTTTGGCATCTAAATAAATAAATAAAATTGATGTGTCTGTTCGTAATTTTAAAATAACAGCGTTTTACTGAATGCATATGAAAGTATCTGCAGTACTTATTAACAAAAAGACATTTTTAAAATTTTTGTCTGTCTGTTTATTCCGAGTTATCTGCGAAACCGCTGGACCGATTTTGTTATAAGTAACTTAGTTAGGCTACTTTTAATTTAGAGAATGAGAAATAAAAATCATTAAATTGTTGTCATGCGGACGAAGGCCACCGGAAACAAGCTACCGCGTCAGCGTTAAACTATAAAAAAATATTACTTCCCTATTTGGATCGGATTTTATATTAGTGTAATTAGGGAAATATCAATACTTATTTAGTTATCTATTAGTCATTCAAATCATCCTGATTGCTCATAGTTCATTGAATGTGTATATTCTGAATTAAGCTAACCCAAAAAGGAAAATGGAATCTTTTATGACATTCATTTTCTAGATATAAACTTCATTTGTACTTTCTCAATTATCATTCATGACTGCCAAGAAAACATTTATATTTCTGGGTCGGGCAAAGTGTTATTGGGCTTTTCCATCACAAATTTTTAGTAGCAGCCATGGAGTCATTTGTGTCCAGTTGATATAGCATTAGGCGCGCCCCTTATTACATGGGTTAAAATGGATTTAGAAAGTAAGAAAAAGTACTTATTAGGGCACAAGACAAAAAAAGAACATGGTTAAAATTAAGAAAAAGAAATGTAAAAAGTAAAACATTTACAGGCTGTTGGTTAGGTCACGATTATTGTAAATACAAAATTAAATGTCTAGTCTTTCATCAAAAAATACTTTTTAAATACCAACAGCTCCTCCAAAACCGCGTGGACGTGAACTTCACAAACGAACACGGCAACTCACCGCTGCATTACGCTTGCTTCTGGGGCTATAGTGCCATCGCCGAAGACTTGTTGCTGGCCGGGGCTCTCGTGTCGCTCGCCAACAAGGATGGTGACACGCCCCTGGATAAGACTAGGGGAGTGCTTGTGCAGAGGTAAGCAAATAAAATGCATAGACTATTGTCACAGGTAGCTATTTTGACAAAAATACGCAAATTTGTTAGTGTTTTAAATACCACTAAGGCTGAGACCTCATTACTGCGTTGCGACGACGCACGACGACGTAGCGCAAGAGGGCGACGTACGCCATCGCACTAGTTTGCCCCTCCAGCAGTCGAACACTTTCCATCGTCGCGCCGGAGTTCCGTCTGTGATCTGTGGTGCTGTTGCTACGGTCCATAAGGATGTGAGAAAAAGTTTAAAAAAAAAATCCCGAACGGCTCGTGTTGAGACATCCTATTAGCAAAACGACACTTTAAAAAAACATCCTATGGGCAAATGTTCCTAAAAACAAAGGAAGTCATACCTAATTTTATTTTTGGTTTAGTTTATTGTCTCGAACAGATAGTAAATATATTTTTTACCTTGGCCGCTCGAAACGCCTCAGGACGATCGACGAAGAGATGAGGGCAGCACGATAGTAGGCCTTTAATAGTCCTTAAACACATAATTGGTCAAGTTATCCAGAAAAGTCAATTTAATAGTCCTAGCAAACGATGTGCATGTATGTCCTGAATTCCTGATGTATGAACGTAGACAAATCAGGGAGCATGTCGAGATCATAGCAGGTGGCTTTCTTTAGTGTCTGCCTATTTCCACAAGGAAAAGACGAGTTTACATAAGAAATATTCTTTTCTACGGCAATATGCGCTTTGCAAGTGGTGCAGCCTGACCCATTTATACAATATCAAGACACTAACATCCGAACCTTCATCACCAGACTCCACGAGCTAGCCACTCAGCAAGGCCAAGATCTGAAGAAGATCCAGTTCAAGGATCAGTCGTGGCTGGGCTTGAAGACTCGCAGCCGGGACGCCACACTGTCGCGTCACAAGGGCATCAATATCAACGAGTTGTCGCTGCATACCAGGATCGCTGTTACTCCATCTGGTGAGATATCATAGATGGCTAATTCCTTTGACTCGAATCTTTTTACACTTAATACTATCATCTGCCTAACCAACTATGTTGGGGTCGGATGCAGCTGAATACCAGCATTTTACATGGAGCGACTGCCTATCTGACCTCCACAACCCAGTTAGTACTGTGTAATCAATACTCCTTTATAAGACTGGTTCTCAGACTTTCGGGCCGCTGCCTACATGTAACGACTGTCAAAGATCTACAATTGGCCCATCATACCATGAATCGTTATAAGTTAGATTCTGTATGGTGTCGGACGTTAAGAATAGCACCATCCCACATCTTCCCGTGGGTGTAATAAGAAGCGACTAAGGGACTTTCCAGAGAATGGCGGCTTCCCAGGCAGCAGCGTTCTCTGTGCTTTTGTAACAACCGTACTGCGATCGCCAACCCGCCTGCCAAGCGTGGCGCTTATGGCAAAACGCCCCATGTCCATGTTAAGTCAATGTGGCGAAACTTGGGGGAGGCCTATTTCCAGCAGTGGACGTCTTTCGGCTGAAATGATGATGATGAATAAGTTAGAATATTTGTGATACAGGTTCTAAATAACGTAGGTCTCATAATGATGACGTCATTATCCTAGCCTTCCAACTATGTGGACCCTTGCTTCCAATATTGACGGGTACAGCTGAATGCCAGTATTTATCCATGGAGTGACTGATGGCTATCTGGCCTCCACAACCAAGTAACTGGGCAACATGATTTCTTTTGAAGAGACTGGTTGGAAAGCGTCGACTGCTGCTGGAAATACTCCTAACGCCACAATGACTTATTTCTGTCATCTTTTCGTGGATATTCTTATCAACGTTATGTCACAGGTGAGACATGGCGCGGCAGATGGCAGAAGAATGACATCGTGGCGAAGATCTTGGCCGTCCGTGAGTGTACGCCGCGTATACAGCGTGACTTCAACGAAGAGTTTCCCAAGCTCAGAATATTCTCGCACCCCAACATACTGCCTGTTGTGAGTATTTATTTATTTACCTCTGCTTCTGTTTAGAGGACTTCATGCCATCGATAATTTCTACTAGTCAATCTTTGGGAGATGCTTTTAAAACATTGCTATTTTAAACACGTGAATCCTTGGAGCATCCCCGTCTGCTGGCGGTCGGGGGAGTTAGGATATTGAAGAATATAACATTTAACTATCTAAACTTTCTGTACATCTCTGCCAGTTCTTGCACAAAATACGGGCGTGGTGTCTTTTTATGTTTTCAAAATTCCCCAATTCCAGTCTGTGACGACTGACAGAATAATAGAGCCAGTGACTGGTATTCCCTCTGGTCTATTGCAACATAGATGTTAGGATTTTTTTCAAAAAAAAATTTGGTTATGTCACATTCATCGGCAAGTTTTAAACAGTGATAGAACTCCGGCTTTCACAATTCGATACCAAATTCTCAACTATTTGCGTTGATTCGTTTTGACTCCTAAGTTAAGAACGTCCAGACGTATTCTGACGCTAATCCAACAATCGTTGCCCCCTTCCAGGTGGGTTGCTGCGTGTCGCCGCCGTCGCTGGTGGTGATATCGCAGTACATGTCGTGGGGCTCGCTGCACGCGCTGCTGCACGGCGGGGGTGGCGGCAGCTCGGCGGGCGCGCTGGTGCTGGACGCGCACGCGGCCGCGCGCCTGGCGCACGACGTGGCGCGCGCCATGCGGTACCTGCACGCGCTGCAGACCGACAAGATACTGCCTACCTATGCGCTTAATAGCAAGCATATTATGGTGAGTTGGTAAAAGGTTTTTTTAAGTTATAAATAAATTCGACATTGCCAAGACTTTGCTGGTGATCTTAGGAACATAGTCAAAGCTAAGGTCCCCATAATTTGCTTGTTCAAACTAAATTGAAGACTGAGGTACTTCTAGCAAAATACTTGATCAATACTGAACAAATAATCCTTAAACATAAATGTATTCATATATATTATATATTCAATCAATGGAAAATGTTGCAAAAACGGGGAAAATATGACGCAGACGAAGTTGCGTGGGTCAGCTAGACTTTAGAAACAGATCTCATAAAAATCTTAATTACACTGCCAAATTTGTTCCAGATCGACGAGGACCTAACAGCTCGCATCAACATGGCGGACTCGAAGTTCTCGTTCCAGGAGAAGGGTCGCGTGTACGCGCCGGCGTGGATGGCACCCGAAGCGCTACAGAAGCCCCCTGCCAAGCGGAACCTGGAGGCCGCAGACATGTGGAGCTTCGCCATCCTACTGTGGGAACTTGCTACTAGAGAGGTGAGTGGTTTGCTATGAGGACTAATGAAGTTATGTTTATTCCTTTGTTAATAGCGTTTTAGCTGTGAATTGTGTACTTAATTCGTCCACGGTACATGGGAAAAACTAGTCTTTTTTTAGACACACTTGTCATAACATAATAATCATCATGCCTGTATGCGCAATGGGGTAGGTAGAAGAAGTTTTCGCTAGAACTGATGAACAGCTCAATGGGGTAGGCAGAAGACGTCGAGTTTTCGCCAGAACTGATGAACAGACCAGGTATATAGGAATGTCTGAGCATAGCACAGGTGGCTCTTATAAATGTTTCGGATTCCAAATGGTCTGAAGTGCCAGGGCGTTACGGTATCATAACTAAGATGGAAGTTGTATCAGGAACGTGACAAAAAAGTTAATCTGATATGAATATAATAGAATAATTTTTATTTGCGGAAAAACATGGTACATTAAGATGTTATAAATAGTGTTGTGAACTTACATGTTTTGCAATAGAATGGCATACAAATATTTGAAAATGTTAAACGTGAATTTTAATACGAAACATAAATTTGTTAAAATATGAATACTATAGTACTTACAATTTAAGGCTTCGTATCCATTCGAAATCTTTAAACAATTAATATAAACTTAAAAATAAAATTATTATACTTTCTTCAGGTCCCTTTCGCCGACCTATCTCCAATGGAATGCGGTATGAAGATAGCCCTGGAAGGCCTCCGCGTCACCATACCACCAGGTATCTCCCCCCACATTGCCAAACTAATCAAGATCTGCATGAACGAAGACCCCGGTAAACGACCCACCTTTGAAATGGTCATACCTATCCTCGAGAAAATGAAACGCTGAAACGAATCGAAATGAGAAGCTTTTTTTAATACAGGGTGCAAGGGACACCGACGCGAAAACTCTTACCACGTCCTCAGTACATTATTGTGAACCCCCCCAAAGCCCTATAGAAATTTTACAAAGGTAATTTTTTGAAAAATCTGCTTTTCTTACCAAAGTGCACACGGTCAAAATGTATGTAACAGAGATTTGTTTTTAGTTTCCGATGAAAAATTTCTATGTGGCCGGGTTCATAATGATGTTTTCGCGTTTGTGTCCCTACCACCTGTATATTATTTAAGATGGATATTTAAAAGTGAGGTTATTTATACAAGGTGTATATATGAATGACGGTAATCACACAGATGTACTTTTTATGTTGATTTTAAGAAAATTGTTTTTTTTTTTAATTTTTTGTAAAGTGACAGAACCCACCCTGCAGATTATAATTCTCAAATATACACCGTGTATAAACTAAAATTGTACTTGGTATAATTTTAAAAGGGGTTTTATACCAAGTGTTATTTATATTTATGAATTCTAATTTACGAAAATAAACGTACAATTTGTGGCTTTTATATTATTTAAGTATCTGTCAATTGCTGTGTTCGAGAGTTAGGGATTTGAATAAATGGAGTAGAGTAGATTATGCTTTACAAAATGAAACAATTTCAATGAATTCTGATTGCTTTGTTAGTCTGGTGGTCGCAAGCGCGGCTGTTGAGCTGTCCTGGGTATGATTCCCGGGTCTGACAAAGTGTTATTGGGTTTTTCTCAGTAGCAGTCTGGAAGTGTGCCCGGTTGATGGCAATAGGATCGTCCCCTTTTACATGGGACTTAAACTTAACTGGCGAAATGTGGGTGTACGATTAGGTACCACCTCTGCCTAAACCTTCGGGGATTTAAGGCGTGATGTTCAATGAATTCTTGAATAATATTCCACGACAATTTGCGAAAGAGGGTTATTTTACAATTCAAATTGAAAGAATGGTTGCGTGCCATCATTATAATAAGATTTTATAATCAATTTTACCAACCCACACTGGGCCCGCGTGGTGGAGTGGTGGATTACACAGCCCACTCCCTCTCATAGAGAAGAGGCCTGTATCCCAGCAGTGGGAACATTATAGGCTGGTGATGATGATGATGATGAATCAATTTTAGGTACACCTTTAATTCAAATGTTGTACTAAAAATATTTTTATTTACAAGATCTTTTACATAAGTTTATTTAAAAAGATAACTGTATCTAAACATCACTAAAATCCTTTTTTTAACTGCCAGTATTTTAAGTGTTGTTTAGTACATAGGTTGTGTTTTATTAATAAAATCACTTTTTGGTTTTGATAAAATATGTTTATTAAATTATATTGTTTCGTAGTAATTTGACTAAATTATATTATAATCTACAGATAAGTGTACTTGCTAATATTTAAAACGGTGCTAATGTGAATTTTATGAACCAGAAATATATGAAATAGATCTATGAGACTTAATGGATTAGTTGTAGAAAAAATGTATTGTCCACAGCTGGGAAATATTTATATACAGGGTTATTGGTAAATAACCAATCTTGTACCTACGTCCGGTCAGCTGCTGGCAACACCGACGAGTTCAGTGTGGCTGTAGGCTTGCATCAAGGGTCGGCTTTAAGTCCTTACCTTTTCCTGTTGATTATGGACGCTTTGACGTCGGACATACAGGAAGAGGCACCCTGGTGCATGCTGTTCGCCGACGACATTGTTCTTGTTAGTGAAGATGGACCAGAGATCCAGAGCAGATTGGAGAAATGGCAACAGAAGCTGGAGAATGTTGGCCTGAAAATCAGCAGAACTAAAACCGAATACATGTTCTGCGATTTCGGCGGTCTCTCCAGTCCTGGAGTCATAGCGCTAGATGGCGCGTTTCTTCCGGTCTGCTCCGACTTTCGGTATCTCGGTTCACTCGTGCAAAGCGATGGCGAAATAGATCGTAGTGTTAAGCACAGAATAAACATTGGATGGATGAAATGGCGGCAGGTCACGGGAACTATCTGCGACTCCCGCATTCCCCTTAAACTTAAGGGGAAGATTTATAAAACAATGGTTAGACCTGCTGTCTTGTATGGGTCAGAATGTTGGGCCACAAAAGGGATGAATGAAAGGCACTTGCATGTGGCTGAGATGAGAATGCTAAGGGGGATGTGTGGTGTTACGCGAATGGATAGAATAAGGAATGAGTACATTAGAGGAAGTCTGAAAGTGGCGCCGGTGACTGAAAAGATGCGTGGAAATAGGTTGTCGTGGTATGGGCATGTGATGCGGAGGAATGAGGAAAATGTCGTGAGGAAAGTTTTGAGTATGAATGTGGATGGGTATAAGGGTAGAGGAAGACCAAAGAAACGATGGATGGACTGTGTGAAAAATGATATGGCAAGAAAGGAGGTATCTCATGAGATGACAAGTAATAGAGAGGTATGGAAGAAGAAGACGTACTGCGCCGACCCCAAATGAATTGGGATAAGGGCAAGAGAATGATGATGAGGGTTATTGGTAAAACACCAACAACCTCTTAAGAGGTCGTTGTACTCATCATTATGAACAACATTTACGAATTTTACGATGGGACAAAACCGGAAATCGCGAAAAAAAATCAGCTGTTCCGTACTTTTGTTCACATAACTCGTCAAAATATAGGGAACAGCTAATTTTTTTTTCACGATTTCAGGTCTGGTCTCTTAATTAGAAACTACTAAACTAAACTTAATTAAAAAAGTATTACATCTTAAGAGGTTTTTGGTGTTTTACCAATAACCCTGTATATTATGTATTTATTCCTTGCGGCTTTAACTGAGCAACAATGCAGGGAAAAATACAACCAGTGGATATGATAAATATTGAATATAAAACACGGACTCGAAACTTGTTCGAAACTGCATTTCTATCTGTCTCGACACTAGCAACTAGAATCTCTGCAATATTGTGTAATTCGTATCTTTGAGATTAATCGCTGTAATGAAATGCATAGTGTAGAAAAACTAATATCGTTAACGCTATTGTAAAATGTGCCTTATAACCCGGCCAAATAACATTATTTGCCTTGTGACATTGTAACTGTTATAGTTAAGAGTAGATTTATATTTTTGATGACAAATCAATGTTACAACTTTCATAAAGTTGTTAATAAACTAACGATACATTAATAATATATTTTTGTTTTATTTGTCTTTATCTGAATACGGGTTGCAGACCGAGAGCTAAGCTAAGCTAATTTAACCTAGCACGCATAGCTGACGCAGTTTTTAGGGTTCCGTAGCCGAATGGCAAAAAACGGAACCCTTATAGATTCGTCATGTCTGTCTGTCTGTCCGTCCGTATGTCACAGCCACTTTTTTCCGAAACTATAAGAACTATACTGTTGAAACTTGGTAAGTAGATGTATTCTGTGAACCGCATTAAGATTTTCACACAAAAATAGAAAAAAAAAAACATAAATTTTGGGGTTCCCCATTCATAGAACTGAAAACCAAACTTTTTTTAAAATTATACCCATACGTGTGGGGTATCTATGGATAGGTCTTTAAAAATGATATTGAGGTTTCTAGAATCATTTTTATCTAAACTGAATAGTTTGCGCTAGAGCCACTTCCAAAGTGGTAAAATGTGTGCCCCCCCCTCTAATTTCTAAAGTAAGAGGAAAATTCTGAAAATATTCAGGATTGTAGAACGTAAAATAAACTATCAACGAAAATTGGTTTCAATTAGATATGATGTTTAGTTATTGAGATATGGGACTTTTTCATCAAACTGCGGCAGTAACTTTGTTTTTCATTAACATACTATGAAAAACCAATTTAGTTTTGCGGTTGAGTGGCAGTTTACTAACTAATACTACTAACTAATGAATGACAGTTCAAAATATTGTTTGGGGCTATGGAACCCTGTGTGCGAGTAAAACTCGCACTTGGCCGGTTTTCATACTTGTTGCGTAGTTTACAGTTTGCACACAAGTATGCAAAACTGCATCAGCTATGCGAGCTAAGCTACACTAGCTTAGCTCTTGGTCTGCAACCCGTTTAGAATCCTAAGACTCATATGATGAAAGGTATCGCAAGTATGAACCATTATTGTCTATGCAGGTTTTTACACAACGCTGGCGCTAGCCCCGGGTGCGCTCTCTTCCCGACTAAAAACAATCGTGTGGGCCTGGCACCTGGCCGTAACATCTACGTCACCAAGTCACTGACTCAGTGTTCTATGTGAATGAAAATATGTCTGACTGACTATATGAATTTCTATATGAATGTCTGACATTCTAAAATCCCCGTCCTTACTACGGCTAGCCACTGCCCCTTTCGTAACATTTCATCTGGTACCCGTATGTGATTTTAAAGATGACGTCTATCGCCAGGTACCAACGTGTACAAGTTTAAGCCCGTGCCGGCCCGACTAAAGACCGGTCGTGTACTTTTATAGAGCACTATCTTTCCATGTTTATTCTCACCGACCCCGGCTCGGTGGGATTGGCAATCCTTGAGCGTGGCAATACCTTGTGGCGGCGTTCGATTTCCGAACGCACCCACGGGGGATGGCAACACTGCCGCCATGCGGAGAGAGAGAAAAACGTTTCTGTGTTTGATCGTCTGTCTACTTAGTTAATGCGAATTCTACTGTGTGTATAGAATAACCAACAACTATCTGTGAATAAACTGTGCAGTATTCCAACGGAGTGTTTTAATACATGGGGACCGTGAACCAATAACTGCATCATCATAACTTCGTTAACCCCATATTGGTGACCGCTTCTGAACACGATTCCCGAAAAATCTGCTGGAAAAGGACATTTTCGTGCAAGGTACATTTATTATCACAAGCTGAGAAGACCAGTGACAGACTTTTTATCACAATTTGTTTCACAAATTCTCAATCATCTAGCGTCATTTCTACAAAAAAAAATCCTTCAAGGACAAAGTTCGCAAGCGTTGAACGAAGCTATTTTTAGCACATTTGAATTCTTCGATCTGATTGGTTGATCACTCTCATACGCATCAACTACGTCGTACATTGCCGCTGCAAGTTTGAAGTTCATGGCTGGCTAGTACATTTCGACATTCATTGCTGACTCGGTTTGATGTTCATTGCTGCTCCACTACTTCAACATTCATCGCATGCTTCGCACGACGACAATAAGTGATTGTTATATTTTTTTTTATTGGGTTTTCGGTAAACTGCATCGTGTTTTCTTTTTCACGTGTATAATAAAAACGGACAGAGTTTTAACATAGAAGAGACATTACTATTAAATTGGTTACGGTATCTTTTAGTTTTAAGGAAATATTTTTCGCTGTACTAACTTTTTGTGGTGTGTTTATACTAAACTAGTTATTTTCTATAATTTTGCTGACCTATCTTGTTTTTGTGTGTTTATGCTAAACTAAATCAATGGGTATTAATGGTTATTTCTTTCATAATTGAGACTTAATATTCCTTTTGCATTGTGTTGCACGGAATGCAAACTTATTAATCATATTTGTTTGAATTTTAGCCATAAGCTTAAACCTGACATTTTAATTTTAAGGCCTTTGTTTATTTGAATGTGTATTGTTTTCTCTCTCATCTATGAACATGCCGTTTGCACTTAGGGCTTATTAACCAGCGATTGCTGCTATTCTACCTTAACAACTAGTATAAAATTACTCACCGCTTTTACATGCACTACGTACCTTTTGTTTTTCACGCACACGTTTCAACTACTTACCAGTTCTCGCCATGCCTAATACAGATGAATCCGCCGCGAAGCTGGAAGCTCTCAGACTTGAGCTTGAATCACTGTCTTCACAACTGCAGGCAACTATAAAGGAGAATGCCCAACTTCGTACTGAGATGCAAGCCCAGAAATTTACCCAAGGTGAACCTAAACAGGAGCCTAAAATGGACGACTCAAGGAATCAAGTATGCAAAGTATCGCCAAAATTACCTCCCTTCTGGCAGCAACGACCTGAAATATGGTTTGCGCACGTCGAAACGCAGTTTCGTATCGCTGGAATTACAAGTGACCAAACTATGTTTGAACACGTGATTAGCCAGCTAGATTTCAAAATTATGACTGATATCGAGGATATAGTTACCAGTCCTCCAACCTCTGGTAAATATGAACACCTTAAAAAGGAACTGACACGCCGGTTATCACGGTCTGAAGAGGAACGGGTAAGACAACTGCTCAATGAGGAAGAGCTAGGGGATAGAAAACCTTCCCAGTTTTTACGGCACTTACGTTCACTCGCCGGCGTCAAACTCAAAGACGATGACGACAGTATCTTGCGTCAACTTTTTATGCGTCGTCTTCCCCAGCATCTTCAAGCGATATTGACTGCCAGCGCGGACCCGCTTGATGACATCGCAGCCCGCGCCGACAAAATTCTGGAAGTCGCACCCGGGATCGCAGCGTTTTCCTTTGTACATGCTGCTGCAGCACCTGGAGGAGCGCCCGTTGTTCCTGACCCCTATGGCTTACATGCCATCGCTGCACAGATGCAGAGTTTGACCGCGACTGTTGCAGCGCTCACTCGCGAGCGCAGTCGCAGCCATAGCCGCAACCGAAGTCAAAGCAGGTCTAGGAGCCATTCCCAAGGATCTGATGTGAAGCTTTGCTGGTACCACCAGAATTTTAAAGCTAAAGCTACCAAATGTACCACTCCTTGTTCTTGGAATTCGGAAAACAAGGAAGCCAGTCAGTAGCGGCGGCAGCTGACTGTGCCGCTACGCCAGGCCGTCGTCTTTTTGTCACAGACAAAACTTCAAAGGTCAGATTCCTGATTGATACAGGGTCTGATCTTTGTTGCTATCCTCGGAGGTTGATGAGGAGCAAGACTCCTGTCTCCGATTATGAGCTCAGCGCAGCCAATGGCAGCTCGATAAAGACCTACGGTATGGTATCGCTTAACCTCAATTTTGAATTGCGACGTGAATTCCTCTGGCAATTCGTCGTAGCTGACGTCAGCACTCCCATTATAGGTTCCGATTTTTTAGCTCACTACCATTTGCTGCCGGACTGCCGAAACAAACGCCTTCTGGACGGCATCACTGGCCTTTCCGTTTCCACCATTGTTGCTTCTACCGATCAGGCAAGCGTCAAAACCATCTCGGTTGCCTCAGGATCTGAATTCAGTAATATTCTCGCCGAATTTCCTGCTATTACTAGGCCTCCAGGACTGCACAGGGACATTAAACACACGACCGTTCACTTCATAAAAACTACTGAAGGTCCACCTGTGTCATGTCGCCCTCGTCGTCTTGCACCACAAAAACTAGCAGTTGCTAAGCGGGAATTCGATGAGATGCTTAAAAACGGTACCGCGCGACCGTCCAAGAGTCCTTGGGCCTCGCCTTTGCAGCTTGTGCCAAAGAAAGATCTTTCCTGGCGTCCGTGCGGTGACTACCGCGCTTTAAATTCACGCACCATTCCTGACCGGTACCCGTTACGTCATATCGGAGACTTCGGGCATAATATCGCAGGTTCCACTATATTTAGTACCATCGACTTGGTTAAAGCGTACCAGCAGATACCTGTTCACGATGAGGACATATGCAAGACCGCTATCATAACGCCTTTCGGCCTATACGAATTTCCGTATATGACTTTCGGATTGCGCAATGCGGGACAAACCTTCCAGAGATTCATGGACGAACTGCTAAGGGGTTTCGACTTCTGCTTTCCTTATCTGGACGATATCCTCATTTTCTCCCAAAGCAAAGAAGAACATGCACATCATTTGCGCCTTCTTTTTCAAAAACTGGCTGACTACGGCGTTGTCGTGAATGCAGCAAAATGCGTTTTGGGAGCTAAAGAGGTTATTTTTCTGGGGTATCGTGTATCTAGGGAAGGCATAGGTCCGCCAGCAGAGAGAATCACTGCTCTCCAGGAATTCCCCCTGCCTAAAACTGTTCAGGGCCTCCGTAGGTTCCTGGGCATGATAAATTACTATAGGCGTTTCTTACCACGCGCGGCTCTGATGCAGGCGCCGTTGGTAAATGTCTTGGCCGATTCCAAACTCAAGGGTGCAAAGCCAGTACCTTGGACTCCGGAGCTTGAGAGTGCCTTTCATGCTTGCAAGAAAAGCCTTACACAAGCGACTCTTTTGGCACACCCGCTTTTCAATGCTCAATTGGGTCTCTTCACGGACGCTTCTGGTACGCACGTCGGTGCGTGCTTGCAGCAACGTACAGGTACCGAATGGCAACCCCTTGCATTCTTCAGCAAGAAATTGAATCCTCGCCAATCCTCCTGGCCGGCCTATTATAGAGAACTCTTGGCTGTATATGAAGCTGTACAACATTTCAGACACATTCTGGAAGCGCAACATTGTACAATATTTACAGACCACAAGCCTCTGTTGCACGCTTTTTCTCAGCGCCGGGAAAAGTTGCCTCCTGTGCAGCTAAATCAACTCTCTTTCATTTCGCAATACACGACCGACGTTGTCTACATCAAAGGTGTAGACAACGTTGTAGCCGATACGATGTCGAGGATTGAGGCGGTTTCTCTAGAGAACGACTTCTCAGCATTGACTGAATCGCAAGGAGACGACGAGGAACTTCAGAGTTTCTTACGGGACGCTGACACTTCTTTAAAACTTGAAAAAGTCACCTTACCTGGCACGGACGTCACTATAATCTGTGACACGTCCACCGGTAAGCCGCGTCCGTTTCTCACCGTCCCTTTCCGACGAAAGTACTTTGAGAAACTGCATAGTTTGAGTCATCCCGGCATTCGCGCAACTACTAACCTAATAGCTAACAGATTCGTGTGGCCTTCCATCCGAAAAGACATCCGCGAATGGACTAAAACGTGTCTTTCTTGCCAACGAAATAAAGTCACGAGGCATACAGTTTCACCGCTTGGTACTTTTGCGTCGCCATCTGGCCGTTTCAGGCACATCCACATCGATATCGTAGGTCCCTTGCCCGTCTGCGAAGGCTATCGCTATCTTTTGACGGCAGTAGACCGATTTTCACGCTGGCCTGAAGCATGGCCCATGCGAACTATTACTGCGGAGGAAACTGCCGACACGCTGCTTTCCGGTTGGATCTCAAGGTTTGGAGTACCTTCCCGCGTCACGACTGACCAGGGAAGGCAGTTTGAGTCTGACTTATTCCATCGACTTATGGCACAACTAGGCACTAAGAAGGTACGCACTACTAGTTACCACCCTTGTGCCAACGGAATGGTCGAAAGGCTCCACCGCCAATTAAAGGCATCGTTAATGTGTCGTGACGAATCATGGATCAAAGCCTTGCCCATCGTCTTACTCGGCATGCGAGCCGCGCTGAAGGACGATCTCGGTACCTCGGTAGCCGAATTAGTTTACGGAGAACCACTACACCTACCTTGTGAGATGGTTGTTCTTCAGCCAGCTCAACCTACCGCTGATCCAGCTGATTTTGTCACGCAACTTAGGAGAACTATGTCCGAGTTGAGACCTGTTCCTGCATCACGACATGACCAAAAGAACGTTTTTCTTTTCAAGGACCTTGCAACGGCTACACATGTGTTCTTACGTTACGATCACGTGAAGCCACCATTGCAACCACCTTATTCGGGCCCTCACCCTGTCGTGAGTCGTTCTGAAAAGACAATGACCATCATAGTCAATAACAAGGAAGTAGTCGTGAGTATAGACCGCGTTAAACCCGCATACGTGGATACTCTTGCGCAACCTTTCACTCCCACACAAACTCTCACTCGCACAGTTGACACACCCATTCCTCGTACTCGCAACAGTCAGACATCCTCTGATACACCTCATTCAAGCACTCACAAACCTCAAACAGAAGATACAACACACTATACTCAACGTACCTTACCTTATACTACTCGTTCAGGTAGAAGTGTTCGCTTCGCAAAGCCTTTCGATCTATGATCTTTCCCACTCCCTAGGGGGGTGGTGTGGCGGCGTTCGATTTCCGAACGCACCCACGGGGGATGGCAACACTGCCGCCATGCGGAGAGAGAGAAAAACGTTTCTGTGTTTGATCGTCTGTCTACTTAGTTAATGCGAATTCTACTGTGTGTATAGAATAACCAACAACTATCTGTGAATAAACTGTGCAGTATTCCAACGGAGTGTTTTAATACATGGGGACCGTGAACCAATAACTGCATCATCATAACCTCGTTAACCCCATAACCTCTTCTATCTAGTAGGAATGGGAGCTAGGCTCCTTCGATCAAAAATACATATATAAACTCACGCCTTTTTAGTTTTTTCTATGGGGATATACAGAACTCCACCAAATAAGAGTTCAAAGCGTGGCGAAGTGGCGTTTGCCTCTTCTACGTTCTACACGCCGGTTGCGAGTACCTGACATTTCTGAAGAATCTCACCAATAAGTATGTCCTTTGTTTTTTTAAGGGTGAAATGTTGAAGATTGCTACATAAGAGCCAGGTATAAATTAAAAAAATACTCAAAAGCCAATGTTCCATTTCATAAAAAGAACGAACGATTTCACAACATGACATGACACCGCATGACACCTACATTCGCATTCCAGTACCTGAAATTCAAAACGGTAGCATAAATTTAAATATTTGCTCTCGCTTGCCGTCACTGGGAGAGACAGAGATAAAAGTTTTCTTTTTTCATTCAACTGTCATCGATAGGACATGGTTTTATAGGTTGTCAAAGTGGTCAAAATAGTAATTATTGCTGGTTACTTTTGTTTGCGACTATCAAAATATTTACAATAAAATATTAATGCTTATACCTTGAAAATAAAAAATACAATGAAGTATATGTAATTTTAATCAAGATATTTTACCATGGGGCCAAGCCTAAACATTGATGGCAGCGTTTTACCCAAAATCACAGACGTGGAGTGGAAATTAGAAGTTATGACCAATACTCCAGGAGTTGGTTCTGACAACTTGTTGTATACAGTAATATTGAAGACGAACAGTGGTGAAGATATCAGGTTCACTTGCGGGAGCCAGCAGCTGCAAGATTTGGTGTATAAACTGAAGGATTTAGTGAGACATTGCGAGAATGTGAAAAGCGAGTTAACTTGATGTTTTAATTGTTTGCAATCTTAAAAGGCACCAAAAGCATTCCAGATAAATATGATATTGTAAGTTATTTCTTGTTTGTTTTTTTCTCTTACACATCAGTAACTAGTAGGTTATGGGTTCAGCTCAGCGTAGGTTAGTAGGAGTAATAAGGATTGTAAAAGGTGGCATTCTATAGTTGCTGTCTACTCCATCGGAAAGGACGTCGGGAGTTTATGTATGTTTCTTACACCCAGGCTCATAAGCCATTTTCTTCCAATTCCTATCCTCTTCAGTAAAACCACAAATACTTATTCAAAATAACTTTATTTCAAAATACCATTATAAAGTACCATAGTGAGAAAACAAATAAAAAAAAACAATTCCATTGTGTAAAACATAAAGCTGATCACAGATTAACTAAAAATGACTTAAGTGAGTAGGTAAGCTACATTTTTCATAATTATTAAAATCTACCTTAAGTAGTGAACTACACAAGGTCCACTCCCATACAATGACAAGTTAATTCGGTTATAGAGGGTGGTGATTCAGATACCTGGCAACTCCCAAGTTAGCTGTGAGTTACGGTCTGTGCAGGTACAACATTTCAAAATTGATTGCGGCTGGAACATCAATTGTAAAGCATGCAGCTTTACACAATTTTAGGTATTAGCATGGGAGCTGAGGTTGCATCGTTTTGACTGTATAATGCGCATACAATCACTCACAGCTATCTTCTAAACCATAAACTTTAAACAGAACTATAGCAGCATTCAAAATTAGGCAGTCACATTAAGCACATGAAACGTAAAGCCACCAAAACACAATTTTAGGTATCAGCAGGGCACAGAGTAAGCACCCTATCGTTTATTCTGCAGTCCGCCAGTCGCAGCTAACTTTTGAAGCACCTTTAAGTTTGAACTGAACTATAGCAGCATACAAAATTGGGCAGGCAGATTAAATACCTAGCATTTAATACAAAGTATCATCCATAATCACACATGGCATTTTACTTTCACTAAAAACATATTATTTAAAAATCATCTTGGTTTGTATGGTACATGCACCTCATGTAGTTCTTTATTTCATTCTACTCTACATAGGGTTAGCTTCTTGGGACTATTGAATGCTTAAATAATAATAAATTTATCTTAAAATATCACAATATCAACAACTACACTACCACAATACGATGAACATTTTGATTTTACTGTATTTATGGGAGCCGCAGCACATAAGAATACCATTTGATTCATTGATACAATTGCCTACTTTCAAATCATCAAGTAATTGATTTACACAACATCAAATGCTAGATGATATTAATACTGTGCAGAGTGCTATATTAAATGCAAATCATGATGTTGCTTGGGGAGGCCTGTGTCTAGCAATGAACTACATACTCAGTAAAAAGGCAAGAAGTTTTCTGTATGGTGTAGGACGTAAAGAATAGTACCATCCCATATCTTCCCGTGGGTGTCGTAAGAGGCGACTAAGGGACTTAACAGAGAATGGGCAGCAGCGTTCTCTTTGCTTTTGTAACAACCGTACTGCGATCGCCAACCCGCCTGCCAAGCGTGGCGATTATGGCAATACCCCCCTTCTTTGGGGAGGCCTATGTCCAGCAGTGGACGACTTTCGGCTGAAATGATGATGATCAAGAAGCTACACAATTCTACATCAGAGCCAGCACCCCAATAAATACAGTCTACAACACAATACACCTAATTTCAGACTTAGTTAATAATTTTGCATTCAGATTCAAAAGTAACCACACAGACCTTATATTACTGTGACGGATAGAACTTTGAATTTATATTTTTAGGCCTAAAGAACCATATACAACAGTTTTAAGTTTCTAAAGTGAGCTTGAAAATGTCCTTACAACAATGTTTACTTTTAACATGCAACTATCAATGTGTAATAAAATATTGCTTTCTTAGATCTATTAGCTGCAGACTCATATTGTATGACGAGTGTACTATTGAACTACTAATATTGTGATATGAATACTGGGTTAGGGCTGCAGATTTTGACGATTCAAATCTTTCTCTATTCGCTATTGGTAAAGGCAAAAATGTCTCGTTAAATACTTACGTCGAATTCAACTGGGCTCAATATTCTACAATATTACTTATGATAAGACTATCACGGATATGGAAGAACAGAGCTGCAGGGATTTTTTAGCGCTGGCGTGACATTGACAGAGATAAAAAAATGTATATATAGAAACAAGAATGCGATGTTAGTTCTGATTTATGCTACGC
Organism: Cerastis rubricosa; assembly: GCA_949152445.1. Taxonomy (NCBI): domain Eukaryota; kingdom Metazoa; phylum Arthropoda; class Insecta; order Lepidoptera; family Noctuidae; genus Cerastis; species Cerastis rubricosa. Next base: position 3,911,474 of record OX424542.1, on the reverse strand, counting down.
GTCAAAATATCCTTTTGCAGCTACACTGTTTAAACAATTTATACTTGGTATGTGGGTAGTTGAAAAAAATCTTAAATCATTATGTTTAGTGTGCAGATTAAATGCAAGCACAGAATCTAAAAGCAATTAAGTCCTGGTATTAAATTCGTTAGCTGTTAAATAGTCTAATGCAAAATAAAGGAACTAATTTTAAATAGCGTTAAAATAATCAATAGTTTTAAATACAGCCAAGTCAATTTTGTTTCAAATAAATTGTCTAGTTTTTCCTACTGTTGCAATTTATTTTTAGTGGTAACACCACTTTTTAGTGGTATTTCTTTAAAGGGTTGCCAAACAAGCGACATTTGCTTGTTATCTTTTAATTTACTTGTGAATTTGTGACTTGGCTACTTTTAATTTATATTTTTAACTAAAATAAAAACCATTTACATAACAAACAACACACAAAAGATAAATAGTAAATACCGATTACAACACACTTATACCGATATAATTTTGGAATTATCACATACTTTTTTTTTTAATTATTTTTAAAGCCTTATTCATATTTTATATTATAAGCATTAAGTGCGTGCGCAAACAAAAATAGGTGAACAAATTAATCCCTTAAACATAACATTATATTCTTATAAAAAACAAAGCAAGTTTAAATGTTTTTTGGTCACATTCACTGGTAGTGTTGCCATTATTTATGATTTTTTGGAATATATTCATCGTCATGCATGGTTCAATGTATTTTTTTTTAAAGAAATACTTTAGCATGGCAACACTTTTAACTGGCTGGAAACACTTTATAGCTGTATTTAAACAAGGTTTTCTACTTGTCTACTTGTAAATTATCATTACATTTAGAAATATAATATTAATAGAAAATAGCTACAATAGAACACATTGATTCATTGATTTACGCGATAGATCACAAACCATGAAAAATTGTAAACGTTAAAATGATTTACTTAAGCCATAGTTACAAAAACTAAAAGGAATTTAATCCTTCATTTAAAAGTTCTTACTCATAGCGTAATAGGTAGCATCTTTGAATTTATTTTAAATTGTGGTGATACCGTCATTAAAACTGGAAACGGAATATTTACCATGTTTACTATTTTGGTTTTTCCTGCTCATAAACACCCACCCCTAATATCAGTTAATCCGTGATCAAGGCGCTTGCAAAAGCGCCGAAATATCGGGAACTCAAAAAGTCAAAACAAATAGTAAACATGGTCCCGGTTTTCAGTATTGATGGGTTAGTGACCATGTCAATTTAAAAATTTCATTGTTATGATCTTGTAAATGTACACACGGCAAAATAAATAAGTATACGGGTACCGTAAAACATCTGTCATAGATTGTTTTGACCACTGCCGTCGATATTATCTTTAAATATTTATACATTCACCTACAGTTTAAGTAATTCATTTCCTATATGAATAGCATTGATAATATGTCAAAGTAGGCCTGACGCCCGAGATCTTAGTCAGTCGTTGATATTTTATATTAAAGGCTGTATTACAAACGAGTTTCCATATTGATACATGTTTTAAAAATACTGGACAAAGCACCAACGTATTATGAATCGCATTTAGTAGGCATCTCAATGTTAAGATTTTTACCAAGTTACCTTGAGGCTTCAAATCGCCTATTTCTTTGTACATTTAAATACTGCTGTCAGTTTCTTTAGCACAACACAGATTGCTATTTTTGTTTATGTTAAAATATGTTTTTTTCCTCATTACTGTGGAAAAAGAGGACTATTCAATGGTTCATTTGGCGTGACGATACTGAAAACGTCATCAGATACTAATAAAACCACGAGCTGTGGTTAGGGCCCCAAACTTTTTAAATACATACATATGCCTGCAGTACAGTTTCTGCGCTACTGAACCCCAGAAATATAACGTCATAGTTTGACATACAGTTGCAAATAATCGGGACTGTTGACTGTCGCTGGCAGCCCAGGAGTCTTGATAGTCGTCTTCGAGAGTGTTGTCCAGTCATTTAAAGAGAGAAAAACTTGAGGAAGGCAGCTGGCGGTACGGGGTGCGGGGGCAGAGGCCCGCCGGCCTCCTTGAGTCTCTCGCGGTACTCCGGGCACTGGTCCGCAATGCACGGGTGCCCCAGGGAACACCAGAACAAGCACTTACAGTGGCGACATAGTGAAAGGGTCTCAGCGAATTGAGCATCTTCTCGGAGGCCGTACATCCTGCAAAAGGGAGCAATTGGTAAATTACTCAAAAATTTTAGAAACTATCTACATACCTAATAAACATAGTACACCCACATTTTGCCTGTCAGGTACGTAAGTTCCATGGGGCTAGCCCCAATCAACAACTGGTACAAAGCACAAATCCGGACTCAATTCTTCTATTGGGAAGTTTCTGATGAAACCACCGAATGACAATAGGTTATAAAATATATAATGGTAATATAAAAATAGGTTCGACTTCAGAAGTTAAGAATCGAGTCAAGGCCCCCTATTCACAAACGCTCGGATTCGATTTCGATTCGGAAAGTCATATGTCTATCTCGCTCGCTTTCATAATGGCAAGATAGACATACGACTTATCGAAACGAAATCGAATCCGAGCGTTTGTGAATATGGGGGCAGGATCTTATGCTCCGCAGTAGCAGTTGCAGGTTACAAACCAGACCAACGCGGGAAACTATTTCTTTTCATTTTCCACAATACTTACTTCCTAAGCTGATGGAACAGCTTCTTCCAGTCGAAGTCCTTCTCATCCACGACCTCGTCCTTGTTCTTCGCCAGCGCGGCGTCAGTCTGCTGCTGAGTGAAGTGGAAGCTCACCAGCTCACGCCAGATGCGCTGCTCCGTGCACACGGATGCCATTACTGTCCATGCTGAGGACGCCGACTGGGGAAAGGGAAAGAAACTTGGATAAAATACCTCGGTTGTTACTTGCTTTGATACTTCTGACAACGTAAGCAAAAGGGGCGAGAAATAAGCTTAACTAGACGAAAAGGCGCATTTTCTTAGATAAGCGCCACTTTTTCGGCAGACTTGGCAAAATAGGGGTTTGATGGTAGAACAGAAAAAGCATGAAAACATAATTAATTCTGCTGCTGAGGCAAATGAAAGTATGGGAAAGTTGTGAAAAGTGTTAACATATCGCAAATAGCAAATACTGCAGTGGTCTAACGGTAGAATCCAACCTTTTTTTTTTGAAAAGCTAGGTCCTAAGTCTTAGTCTAAGTCGAAATAACGATGAGCTAAAGCCAAGATGGTCCAAACATCCATATTTCTACTTACATCCAAGTCCCTGTGATCGGATATCCGCAACAGAATCTCTCTGATGCACTCCTCAGGCAAATCGTGAAGCTTAGGCACTACCTCTGGTCCCGGCTGAAAACAATCGATTAGCTAATTGTACCGTACATCTTGATTTAACTACGAGCATACTCCAAACGGGCGCGCATTTAGTGCTCAGACCATTTGGAGCATTGCCAGAATGCCCTTAACAGAAAATAGCACTAAATGAGCGTTCTGGCGATTGTGCAAGATAGATTGTCCAATTGCCGTCAAAATATAACGGGAGCTTTTGTGTTTGGGTAATTTTTGATATTTACAAGAGTAGGGAAATCATTATTAAAGCAAAATTGCATTATAAAAGTGCAGTTTGAGTTAGGAAGAAAACATAGGGGTACTAATACTATCACTTTAGCCTATACCGTAGAGGCCTGTGTCCTGTGTGGACTAGGGACATCCTAGGTAGGTTATAACCTAATTACGTTTCTTGATTCTCAAAAGGTACAAAGGGACAATATGCGATAAAAGTAGTTTGAGATCATGCCCTACATCATTGCACTTCTATCGTCGAGTTTTAATCTTACATGCTCAGTGACGACAGAACGCATATTCTGTACTCTTCTCTATCTAGAACTATCTTCGTTTCATAACATACCTCTTGTATCCTAATACTATTAGCGATGCGGTTGATCCTGGCGATCGCGTGGTCGTGGTGTCCCCAGAGCGCCCGCGAGCCGAGCGGCCGGCCCCAACACGAGCGCTTCTCTGACTCACGGGCTGATGATACCGACATCACTAGCGCGCGGAGAGCGTTTAGATTATGTTTTGACGTTGCAACTGGAAATAATGAAAAGGTTAAAATTGGGACAGACTGGATGGTGTAATCAATCTATCTATACTTCGTTTGTCCTGACTGACTATCAACAGTATCAACGCACAGCTCAAACCACTGGAAAGATCGGGCAAAAACTTTACATACACACATACATATTTTGACGTATTATGCAAAGTATTTCTGCCACTACTTGACTTTGACGTCAGGTATTTATTTGGTCAAAATGAGTTGGATTTTATAAAGCTCTAAAAACCACTAATGACTTGCCACACATTATTTATCGTGTTTTGCTCGCTCACCTTCATCAGCAAGTTGCTCCAACATGGACAGTAGCAGTTTCTGCGCAGCACCGGGCAAGTGCGTCAACCTCTGACCACCGACGAGCAGTTCTAACAACGCGCAGATGTAATTGAACCGGCGAACATCGCGCACGGCTGACGAGAAGTCTAAACGACGGACGGCTTCTGATAGACCGTTGAAACCTGCAATCTGAGGAGACAAAGAGATTAAAGATCGGAACGCGACACGAGCCTTTTTGTGAGCCCGGTTCCAACAAAGTGGAGACGGGCGGCGAGGACACCTGCCGAATTCTTCCAATTACATTAGTGGAACTCCACGTCGCCTTTCGGCTCTCCTAAGCTTGGTCGAATCTTGCACGGCTCCGCACCGCTACCCCTGGAAATCGGACCTATATAGTAGTAGTACACACTATACAGTAGTATAATTATAAAAAACCAACTGAATGAGACAATCGAACTCAAAGATCCTTGGGTTCGTTTATTTCATCAATTTAGGTTCCCTTTAAAATAGGTGGACAAATTTTAACACAGCGCTCAGTACGTCTAGTCAAAGATATCCGAACAAAAAAAAACACTGATTGAAGTGTTTATTTTGATTTGACCTAAAATAATAAATTGCCGGCACACTAGAATAAACACATCCATTATGGGTAGGTACTTGCAGTCGCCCGCGCACATAGGTTATTGCGCGCAACTCGAGAACATGCTACGATTGGGGGTGAATAAACTTTCCTCATAATTAACTATTTAGGTACTAATGAAAAGAAAATATTCTAGTTTCCCATCACACTTTACTAGGCTTTGGACGGTATTTAAATTGCGTGCTGAACTGATAACAAAGTGTTAAAGCGAGTGTCCGTTTCAACAGCGCGGCCATGGAACTTGGGGTTGGTGCAACACATGTTTTGCCTTCTGTCAACCGTCACCTCATCATTACTCCGTTTTCTTTCATATCATTCTCAAGCAATGTGCGCAATCCCCATTTCTTTGGTCAGCCGTGGACCACGGTATCGGCATGGTCAGATTAAACTAATTAGCTAGCGAAACAACGTGATGAATCGTATCGGAACTTTCAGACCATGAATGTAATAAAGCTAATGATGAGGAGGAGAGGAGCTGGTGCTTACCTCTCTAGTACATTTGATTGTGATGTGACAATGAGGAGGTATCCTGTTCACGCCATCGCTTGTGTTCTTATCGCTTTCCTCGCCTTCTGGGGACCTAGGAACAGAAAATTACATTATTCACAGATTATCTAGAAAGCGGTAATCTATGATTAATTAGCTGTAATTCTGATTTTATTAACATTAGTATGCGTATGTGTGTGTACTCCGCCTGGGAAAGGATATCATAAACAACAACAGTTGTTGCTACCTAAAATTAAAAGCCTTTTAGAGTTGCCTACGAGAAAATGTAAAGATGGGTAATCGGTGCGGTTTTATAAAGTTGGAAAACTCAGAGAACGCAGGTAGGTAAGTAGTTACCTAACGGAACATCATTCGAGTATCTATTTAACTAAGAACTTAAGCATGTTATAGAAGACGAATCATACTTAAGGTTCCCAAATTCGATGTAAAAGCTAATATTGCCAATAATAACAAGGCAAACCTTATTACAGAAATATGAGAACGCACAATATTTCATATCAATCCAATAAAAGATGTAACAAAATTAAACACGTATCATCATAAGAATAAGGGTGTAAATCAACCCTTAACGAAGCCGAAGGACACTTGTCTTGTTCTCCCCGTCATTGCGATCATTTTTGTGGACCATACCTGGGAACCTTCTAGATACGGATATATTGGAGGTCAAAGTTCCAACTTTATCCAATGTTTTTTTTCAAATTCTAGTTTTTCAGGTTAGAACTTTACTTTAAAGGGCTTCATGACCTGTTTACTAGTTATTGCATACATCAGCACAATTCTTTGAGTGTGTTACATTGAGTTTTACCGTAATACGAGATTTTTCACCTCAAAACAAAAAGTCGTTATCCAGCAATAATTATTACGTAGGGTTACTTAGTTAGATGTGATGTCTGTTTACACCTTGTATGAACCTAAATGACATAGAATACGAGGGTTACGATAGAATTTTGCGTAAAGGGTCGAACAAAAATAGCTCAGGGATATCCGATATCCGAAATATGGTCCGAGCAAAATGGGTCGCTAGCAGTGTGTGAAGCGTGACCCATAAAGCATGTCCAGAATTATAGAACGATGACCAGGAAGATGAGCCATGGTTTGTGGGGTCTAATTCAAATGGCCGGCTTAGAGCCATCACTCGCAGTTCCTGTGTATTCCTTATGAACGAAGCGTGGCACACTTATAATCCGCGCTAATGCAGCGTTTCAGAATAGAATGGAAGATTTTTATACAACATAACATCAGTTATACCTACCTATACGCTAACTTATTTAATTCCAGTCCATCCCTTTTGGATAAAAATATGGGGTTGATCCCGATATCTGATAAGTTTCCTTAAGGGTCCCCATCTTGCACACTTCACTATTTTCGTATACGTAGATAATACATTACTGTCATGGGACATCTCGAGTTCGACAAAATATGAGCGTCCAGCGTCCATCTGAGTTTCTATCAATAGGAAAAGAAAAGCATGAAACCGTGAAACGATGACCTGATTTTAAATATTGTCAACTTTCATCACGATTCGCGGTGCTTTACATGCAATTACCTTCTCGTAGCTTCACTATCATAATTGACAATCTAGTTGCTATAATAACTATACCATACCCCATGGTTTATAGCCTTTATATCGTGCATAACTATCGTAAATTCTTTTTATTACAAATAATAGGTGATCGTCACAGTTTTGCTCTGGTCATTAGAAAGTTCGTTTACGTAAGAATAGGCAGCCATATTGACTAAGAAATCTTTTTTTACTGAACTCATTAGTTGTGTAAGCCGAAAAGATGGCATGGACGCTCATTGGGTTATTTGCTTGAATAAGTTACGCTGAAGTTAAAGTTATTTATCATGCATGTCGAGATAACTATGCTCGTAAAGTTTCGTAGCTTATAACTGCTAGTTTTGTACACGTACATAAGATACTTGATGCATATCTACATTTCCATAAAGTATCGTGTTTGTGTTCATGTTCGAGAGGTGACAATAATTACAAAACTTCAAAGATGTCTGAGGCTCAATAGTACATATTCGTATATAGGTATGCCGTATGCATATGTATGATCACGGTCTGCACTTAAGAGGGACACCACTAACGAGGGGTGTTACTTAAGACATGATGCTGCAAACACACAATACTACTGTTATGTAGAAACAGCGAAGCTTTCTGGGAATTGACTTCCTTACTATGTAGTTTTGCATTCATTGCTTTTCGCCACAGTATTTTAGTAAAAAATCTAAGCCCTCAGTACTTTTGGATGATAGAAGTACGCTACTTCTAATAATGAATTTAGTTCAATTTAGACACTCGGGCGGAACACAAACACTGTTTTTTGGCACGACTCACCCAAAGCCAAGCGGGCCGGAAAGAAAACGCTGTAAGGACAGCGTAATCTCCGAACGAACATTTAATCCTGTGTTTTCATCGTAACACAAATCTTGCACCAATGAATGAACATCCGCAAACGGGTAAGACGACGTAATAAAAGAAGCCATCTTTTCAATCGTCCGACTAACGGCCTTCCCCGGCAGCGCAAATGACCGTGTATTGTATTTTGTTACTAGTGTTACTACATTCTAATGCTACGTCATTAAATTCAGCATGAAAATGTTAGTGTTACAATTTGTTTCTTTTACTGAATGATCCTGCTGTTACTGATGAGAACACAGCCGTGAAAACTTCAAACACAAAAACTTTATCACAGAAACAGCGAGCTGTCGAGCGCATCGTCAATGCAGTCGCGTGCGATAGCACTCCCGCTCTGTTTCTCGCTCTAGCAAATGACAGTTTTGAGCGCCGGAAAAGGATAGGACCATGGAAAAATGCGATCCCATGCTGCTAGATTAGTCGCACTAAGCACCCTGTGTGCTGTTAACAATTTTTCTTGTTAGTTATTATTCACTTAGTCAGTTGTCATGGTGGGCATTTTTCGGTGGAATGAATCAAATCTCGTGAGTTTTGAATATAATGCGGATGGTTAAAATGTAACTGATTACTAAAGTCCTAAAATGACGACGAATTGAGAAGCACGGACAGTTGGAAGACGAAGACTAAACAAGGAGTATGGGCAAGAGAATGATGTGGTCTACCAAAAACAGTTTCTAAAAACTAGTGTTAAGGCTTCGTTCACAACAAACGTATTGTCCGTCGCCGACTGTGAGTATGCTCACTGTATAGAGGTATGCGTATAGTCGGTCGATATGGAAAAGCGATAAACTGCGTAACGCGCGCTCACTGCCAGCGGCCGACAATACGTTTGGTCTGAACAATGCCAAAAGCTAAGAACGAAGCGGCGCAGCACAACAAACTTCCCAGCAACTCATCATTCGTATATAGAAAGGTGACAGACAACTGACTAGACCAGCACCTACCTAATGTAGATACTTTCGGTTTCATTATCAACTTGTTAGGTTCCCTACATGTGGTAATCGTTACAAAGACAAACTAGTCTAGATAGGACCCTATGGTAGCCTTATTAGACTTAACAGTGATTCAGCCAGGTGAATCTTTTCCGTTTTACACAAGTCACCTGGTAATTTTTTTCGAATCTCCTATGGAGTAAAGGTTTTGTGTAATGTAATGAGGAGGGTTCAAACGCGTATGACTAAACGAGTGACGGATATGAATGTCGATGGATGGAGAGGGAGAGGAAGACCAAAGAAAAGATAGATGGATGGTGTGAGGAATGATATGAAAGAGAAAACAGTAAATGATGCCGTGACGTCTAACAGGAAAAAATGGAAGAAAAAACGTGTTGCGCCGACCCCAGGCAGAATGGGACAAGGGCAGGAAGATGATGATAATGAAAGAGTAAAGGTTGTCTAGAAATATTAGATAATACTTTCAGAGGATTTAATTCGTAACAAATCGATTTCTTTTCTGAAACGCCATCGAGGCTTCAATCAATTTTCAATCCACTGATATTGATCGCTGCATGCCACGATATTGTTATTTATTAAGTAATTCAGAACATGCAAGAGGCATTATATTTAGGATAATACCAAAAATTTGATTACCGCATAGAAATTGCTTAAGAACAGCACGACTTCGTAGAAAGAAAGATCGAATATTAATAACAGCTGCGATTTGAAATGCGTGGTAATACGATACTATTTTATATGTATGCATCTTTTCCTCGTTCTTCCAACGTATTTAGATCAGTTGCATATACGTGGGACACTCAGAAAGTTTTGCGAAACTAAAAAAAATTGTTCTATACGTACATATATTTTTATTAAATCTTTTCAAAGTACTTTCCACCAGCCTCTATACAAAGATTCATGCGCCTAAACCAGTTTTCAAAACACTTTTTCCAGTCCGCCGCAGACACCTCGTTTACAGCCTGCTCGAACCCAGCCAGCGCATCTTCCGGCGACGAAAATTGTATCCCTTTGAGCTGATTTTTTATTTTTGGGAATAAAAAGAAGTCACACGGTGCTAGATCAGGGCTGTAAGGAGGGTGACCCAGGAGTTTGACTGGCGTGCTGTCCAGGAAGTCCCTCGTTTTGAGTGCGGTGTGCGCAGGTGCATTGTCGTGGTGGAGCAGTAGCCCGCGGAGCCCTGTGTTTGGTCGCTTGTTGCTTATAACAGAGAAAACTTCTGGCAAACATTTGGAAGTATACCATTCGGCATTAATGCTTCTTTGATCCCGTAAGGGAATTGATACCAAGTGGCCAGTCAAATTAAAAAAGCTAGCGATCAAAATCTTACCCCCGCTTCTAGATCGCTTCACTTTGGTAGGCGTTGGCTCATTTTGAAACACCCAAACAGTCGACTGGCGCTTGGTTTCTGGGTCGTATTGATAAATCCAGGACTCATCACCTGTAACGATGTCGTAAACACGCCGAGACGAGCCTGCTTCAAATTTGTTAAGCATATCACGGCACCATTCCACCCGGGCCTGCTTCTGAGCATCGGTGAGGTTGTGCGGCACCCAGCGTGATACTATCCTCCTCACGCGAAGATGGCTGTGTAGAATCTCGTGAACGCTTCCCGATCCAATCTTCAATATGTGTTGAATCTCCTGATATGTAATTCGCCTATTGTCTTGGATTAAATTTTTCACTGCTAGCACGTTTTCTTCGGTAACAGCCGTCAAAGGGCGACCGCTTCTTTCGTCATCCCCCAAAGTTGGTCGACCGCGCTTGAATTCGTTATACCAACGATACACGGTTGCCTTGGAAGGGCCTTCATCCATGAATGCCATTTGAAGTCTATCGTACGATTCATCCGGTTTCAGGCGACACTTGAAATCGTATAAAATCATAGCTCTAAAATGTTCCCGGCGCAGATCCATATTTCAGTGAGACACAATACTTTGAATTAACTCGCAAAAAATGTGGAGGGAAATTTTGAAATTGGAACTTACTTATTTTTACTTATAAATAATCATATTTTCGAAAAACATAATAACTGGCCAGTCTCCCATATATAAAAACTTTTTTTCGCAATACTTTCTGAGGGGCCTGGTACATACATGATTAACTTCTTCTCCTTTACGTATCGATGAAACTCAAATTAATTGTGTTAGGCCAGTATGTCGCCAGTAATCTTGAAAGTACCTTTCAGGTGGTTGTGCAGGATGAAATATTAACTACACCGTGAGGGATTTAGTACATGTGAGCTGCATATCGGACCCAAGAAGATCCCTAACGTCACCAACTGCGAGTTGAAAAAATATAAGTGTATTCTTGAAACAACATTACATTACACTCGCAATATTGCATTAAGGAAGCAATATCCCCCTATCAAACTCTAGCCGTGACGCAATAGTCAATAAAGCAATATATTGTCTTACATATACGTGCATAATATAGCTTAGTATAAAAACAAGAAGCCCCTCTGTTACGAGACTGAGTCATCGTGATCTTTTGCATTTTCTATGAGACTGTTCGCCTTACTACGCTACTCTGCACCAATTCCGCAAGACCTCTAAAGTTCCTTTCAGTTGCGTCTTTATGTGCAGGAGATTGAGAAGGGGGGATGGGATCGGGTTATGGTGGTCGAAGTTGAATGGCAGTGCAATAGCGTAGGTCGTTGACGTGGGATCAGAAGATTCGCTGTATGGTAACAGTGTTTTCAGGCAGACTACCGTTTTGGTCTGTTAGTATGGCACGATGTTTGCATTGTAAATGTTGTTTGTAAACAATGGGACAAAAGTGTTTGTGAAAACGTTTGAGTTGTTAAACTGATCATCAACTTCAAAAAGAGCACCACTAAGGAATTCAGAAATGTACCATACTTGTATATTTTGTTTCCTTGACGTTATTATGGCGCGAAAAATACGGGATCTAGATAAAGGAAATACGGTTATAAAATTGTATTAGTCGTGTCGTAGAATCTGGGTTATTGACAGAGATATTTTGTAAGCTAAGATGGTATTTGAAGAATGCTACCTAGAAATGTGAGATGAGAGATGTCAAATACTGCACTACCTACTTAATACTTTTCAATTTGTACTTTACGAGGTCTAATTAGACACTGAAACCGCTTTACAGGAACATGTTTCGTTTCGTTTAAGTTACACAGATGATTTTGTAAACCGATTATCGGCCCTATTTATATTTTTAATCAGGATTTCAGTACAACCGAACACTTTATCTAATATGCGAAAATCCACTCGTAGGAATAAGAATTTGAATTGTATCACAATGAATTTAGGTAGTTTATTTTTTTATTTAACACTTCAAGTACAATGTACAATGGCGGACTTAATGCCATAGGCATTTTCTACCAGTCAACCTTTGGGTGATGCAAACAGTGGTAGGTGTCTATATGTAAAAAATAGTAATTTATTAAAACAAACTAAGGATATATAAAATACTATAAATATATATCAAAATACTATAAATATATAAATTCTTAAATATAAAAGGACAAACAATGAAGAAATTATCAACGTTGTGACGATCCTGCTAGCTTCTTTCGAATGTACTCGCGTACTTTAATTTTAAAAGATAGACGATTAGTTGCCAGATAGACGATTAGTTGCCAAGTTCAGTTCTAGTAAATTGTATTAATCTGTCGGAATACTTACCTACAATATTAATTTGCTTTCTGTCGTTAGCACCAGTAGGCTAATTGCTTAACAAGTTATATAAAATGATAATTTATCGCAACTAGCAAGTGCAAATGGTAGATGTTTTTAAATTGATGCAAAACAAGATTTGCATACGATTACAGTGGCGATATGAGTGTCATAATTGTCAGCTGCGTAATGTGACATTCATTAATCGCATCACTGCTACGCGGGAAAGTTGACAAAAATTTCACTGTCGTTGTATATTATTTAGGTTGATGTAATTGACGCCAGGCTTAGTGAAAACGAAAGTTATCGCGTGCGAAAATCGTGAACGCACGAAAATAGAACGCAACCGAAACCTCTAACTTTTTAAATTGGCAATCTGAAGAACGTTTTCATAAATGGAACACTGAATGCAATCAGATTCGAATAAGAACGTTTTCAAAAATAGACGGCGCGACTGAATGTGTTTATAACTTACCATTTATGAAGACCTTTCGGGGTGTGTAAAGGTATTGAAGTTTAGTGAGCAATGAAAGGTCAGGATATATTGGTTATGTTATTCGAACCAGTTGTTCCTGGAGAAATTCCGGGTCAGCGCGTGTGCAACGCTCTGTGCTCATGACAGTCGCATGAAGCAAGAGGAGCTATTCTAATGCCATTTTGAATATTTGATGCAACATCGTTGAACGTTATTTAATTTTGTTTATAATTTATTGTTGTAGAACACGATTCTTGAGTATGTGCAACATTCGATTGTGTTGAAGTAAGAAGAGTTAAATCTGCTTCTGTTGTTTTTTAAAGTAATAATAAATTATACATAACAATCATCGGTAGGTACTAACTGAAATAGGTACATACTAGCTATACCTACAGCTTAAAATTTATATTCATACTGCATTATTTATTCTAACATAATTATAATTAACAGACCTAGGGTACTGAAGTGCGTAAATGCCTTCCATTGCGTGAATAAAAAAAGAAGCTACCATAAACAATTACTAAATGTTAGATTGCACCATCATCATTCTCTTGCACTTATTATATTAAACGCAATTTAAACTAGGATCAACTGCATAAACTCCCGTTAGGACAAGGTCGAATCAATAATAATAAAAGTTGAACTTGTGGTTATCCGTACGTGTCACGTCACGGTCAGTTAAAATTGTTGGTAAACATTCAAACAAATTCAATTTATTTATATGTTCCTGTTATGAAACTGCATTTTAGTGACGGAAAGCAAAAGAAACATTAATAAAAATGCTGCATGGTTATTTTGGCGCGCGGCTATAGTTGGAAGTAACGGCGCCATCTTGTTTTTTTCTACACTTTCACAAATGTTTATGTTTATCATCAGCCCCGTCCTGGCAATCCCATTCAAAAGCGGCAAACAAACCTAGTAGCACTACAACTTAAGACTGGAGTTTATTTTCAAGGTAGGTGTTGCGGTCGTTACTGTCGTCTGAAGTCGAAATGCAATTTACAGTAAGAATTTTAATATTTTCCTCGTTGATGCTTGCTTGACACATTTATCGTGTGATAAAGTAACAGCTGATTCATTAGCAACATAATTTTTATCCTTATTATTGTTCATCTAAGTGTTATTATTATTACCCGAATGCGGCGAATCCCAAAAGTTGTTTTCATCCCACCATCTCGGAAAGAGTATTTTTACTCTTCGATATCCGAGTGCAAAAGCCGTTTTTATTCTCTAGAGGATAAAGTAAATTGAATTTAGAACATCGTGTGCACTAAGTTTGTGAATTAAAAAAAAATTAAACCTATTTACTGCTACCTCTATGGTGCCGAATATATCATACAACTTTTTTTTAATTTGCTAAAAACTCAGACTCGGAACCTTCTTGGTGTTCTTTTTTCAATTTGCTTTGTACGCGGTTCTTTACGCGGCATTTTTTCACGTCATTGTTAATTATACCGTAATATTATTTTGTTATAATTTAAAGATTATTCTGTAATACTTACCTGTCATAATGTAGTAATTAATACCTAAACTGAAATAAAAGTGTACCTATCTTGTGATTGTAAACGTTTTTTTTTTTTGCATTTAGTCATTTCCTCGCTGAGGTGGAATGAAAAGTTACGTGTTGCACTCGAGTGCAAAGATTTTTCACCTCGTGCTCTTTTGATTCCCTCGCTAACGCTCAGGATTCTAATTTTGAATCGCTCGCTGCGCTCGTGATTCAATTTTAGAATCCTTCGCTTGCTCGATCATCAAAATTGAACACGCGGTTAAAAAACAACTTTGCACTCTTGTATAACAAATAACTATTTTCCTCTTTATTTTTCTAATTGACGTTCCGTTATTCAGTTTTTGCTAATTGAAGAATTTTGTGAGAAAATGAATAGCACAATCGCTTTGGTAGGTGCTGCTGGCTATTTTTTCTTTGAGCTGAGTTTCAGTTCAGTAACTTCAAATTACAGTTATAATCTGACTTTAGTCGGCTTGCGTCAAATTCACAAATCAGTGACATCACTTATACAATTTCATTTAATTGCTGTTATTGATATTAGGTATATACTCGAAGTATAAGTAAGTAAACACAAAATATACTATAATATACTGAAAAATATTTCCATCACTGGCCTGAAATTAAATAAAAACGAAGCGGGAGAGTCTGCGTAAATTGCGAACCGAGCTAGTAATATTTCTTGCCTAACCAATCCAGGCAATTTGTTGTTATAAAAACTAGAAAAAAAAATACAATTAACCCAATTAAAAAGCTGAAATCATCTCCAGTTCTAAAATCAAATTATTTCCAAAAAGAAAGAAAATGGATTAAACTTATTTAACACAGACTAAAAGACATCAAATTTTGCAAAATAAAACAAATATCCAAACCAGTACAGACTGACCCTCACTTATCTGTAGAATACAAGGCCATGGCCACATTGGCCACCATAAAAAAATGAAACAATAGGCTCAGGAACCTAACACTCGAAGGTTGGACACCATAAACTTTAAACAAAGAAGATAAACTGACACAGACCTAACTCCACTAAAAGCGAAAGAAACTTCTTCTTTGTAACAGTATACTACATCTCTTCCATTTCAACAAATAGATCGTATAACAAGAAAGCCAATAGCCACTCTTTTGTAGCAAATAAATGGATTCATATTGTGGACACTGTTCTCAGTGAGGCCAGGGACACAGGGCTCCCACTTCCCAGGCCTTGACCTAATAAATGGCCGACAAGTTGAGGCCAGACTGCGGAAGGAAGGGTCTAACAAAATATTTATAGCCACTGGAGGCCTTTGTAGTCCTTTTCAATTAGCTCTTGGCTATTTGTAGGGACTTGCGGAGTAACAAGCATATTTTATTTGGGGGCTGATTTTTGCGGAAAATATGAAATGTGACTTGAACGTAATGTGAGTAGGTGGACATTTGTGGTTCACTGGCGTAGAAATATCTAAGGGTGAAACAGTTACAGTTTAGTTCATTAGAGCGAGAAAATTTATACTTTCTACGATTGTACTTTTTGATAAACAGAATTTCGTTCTCCTTCTGCAAAATACTGCTACTACTCAACGATTTTCATTAAAATCTCAGAATTAAAAAGGTGTTTCGTTTATTTACGAATAATTATTTTCTAAATCATTTTATAACCTTTTTTATCTACAAGGACAAACAGCCATTGTTCAACGTTTTACTTACCTTTGCATAATACTTCATCTAGCTCATGCTCATGAATATTTCCAATATGCATAAGCACATTAGCATCAAAAGGCTTATTTACACTTTTCCTTTTATCTACCCATTTAAAAATACAAAATTAAACTTTTCAACCTCGTGACAACGTTCTGCACCCGACAGGTTCAACCATCGAATATGTAAAATAAATTTTTGCTATAACGTGCTTTCAATCAATTTAAATTGGCAATGATTGTGTTTCGTGAAATTCGGCTCTATAGATACTTTCATTTCAGTTATGTAAGAGCACATATTGTTCGTCATTGGCTGTTGTCATGAAATATTATTTATTATAATGTTACGATTCTATTAGAAACATTTGATACAAATATACTATCACGCATTTATACAACGCGATAAATTGTATTGAACATTATCAGTTTCTGTTTCCAATATGGGAGCTATGGAGTTTGTTGCCCGTTCTTCACCACAGCTTTTTACGGAACGGACAACAGAACTGACTTCCAGTGTTTGAGTTACTGATTCATTCCTTGAGGCAAGCGCTTTTGAATTCAATTTATTTCAAATTTTGAAAGTAAAATGTTTTATTGAAAATACTTTTAACTAATGGTGAGAGACTGAGAGACCGATATCTATAATAGAGTTTCATAATCTATGGGCCGTATTTTTAGCCTATGTAATATTAGAAAATATAGCTGCATAACGAATAGATGAACGTGTATATCTTCCCTAGCAACTTGCCAGTTTTAAATGAGGGAAACGGGTCAGTCCGATGCTAGTCGGCGATAACCGTTCTTCTGAATATTTTTTTCAATATTTGTACAAAATAATGAGCGATGGAGTTTACGATTTATGCCGGCTGTAAATTCTGTCTGTTCAGTCGTTCATGATTACACGTTAATAAAATTGATTTTGAAAAAGTTATATTTACACGCCGCATCAAATCGGAATCTCCAGTCTGGTAATGATAAACATACAGAAAAGGGAAGGTCGAACGTTCATCTTCATATCCAGCCCTAAAGGAACAAAAACGATTATTCTGTTATGCTTCGATCATTTCTTAATTAAAATTAATGGACCGTGTAGAGATTGACCAAATGATGTAGCAATTTAAAAATAACTGAGTCATAAAAGTTCCCTTTGAACCCTGTAACACTGCATCATATTTTTATGCCGCTGTCATCTGTTTAGAACGTGACAGTTCAGTTTTAATTTTAGAATTTGGAACACCCTACCATAGACAGTTAAATAGTTACAAACAGCCAACAAGGCAAACATTTCTCCCTGAGTTGACATCCTGGCTTTTTGCCAAGGATGGTCGGACAACGATCAACCTTTAATCACCCCTCGCATAGACGTGTCTGAACGATTATAAACTGTTTCATTCCCGTTTTAGAAGTTAACGTTATTTTATTGTGTTGCCAGCACTTTTAATGTGATACATAACTGGATGGTTCGGCTTCTAAATCCGTTTCGGGAGCGATTTTCTTCCGTGTCTATTTCTAAAGCGCGACGTTACTTAACGGTTTGCAATGGTTACGTTAGGTTGTTGGTTTGAAATGTTTCAAAACAATGGAGGTAAAGTCTTCAAGTGTTGATCGTAGATGATTACAAGCGACTGCGTCTCATGATGTTGCGATAAGCTTTGGAAATATAGTCATTTAGAATTCAATGACTAATTTAATTGGCATTCGTGCAAATTATAGTTCCAGCGCTTTATCCATTGTTATATTTTATTAACTTTGATTTGTAGATAAATAGTTGTTGTTGTATTATTATGTCAATTAATTTTGTTTTGGATTCACGTTGTGGCCTTGCGTGACTTGAAGCTATTTTAGGTGTTGGTGTAAAATTATGATCTGCGTTGTGATACTACATTGTTAATATTAACGCCGTCACAACAAACTCTTAGTCATGCCATGGAATAGGAAATTCTATGGTCACAGACTCACAGCTCAGTTTTTACTAAAACATGTAACCGGGCGAAGTTTTAGGCTAATAAAATATGAAGAAGAAGACTAATCCTTTTGTAATATTCTCCACTAGATCTCCATCCTGTGTGCATTCATATCTACATAAAAAGTGTCTCGTTGGTCTGTTGGTGTGGCCGGAAGCGTGACTGCTGAGCTCCCGTTTTCGATTCCCAGGTCAGGCAAAGTGTAACTGGTATTTTCCATAAGGAATTTCCACGGAGTCTGGATTTGTGCCCAGTTGATGGCAATAGGCTCGCCCCTATTACATGGGACTACAAACATAACTGGCAAAATGTGTGTGTACTACTATAATTAGGCACATCTCTGTCTGCCTAACCCTTCAGGATTACAGACGCGATGTTATATGTTTGTTTTTTTTTTAAACATTATAAAAATCTTTTAATCCTACACTACAATTACTGCCATCAAGTCTTTACCTACCACAATCATTTTCCACAACAAAAACGCACCGCCACAAGTCGCAAGCGCCGGTCGAGGTCTATTTACAAGACTTTCTCTGGAAAATCTTGTCATTTGGACATTTTGATGTGCATCGTTTTGTGGCATTACGAGGTTTCAATGTACCATTGTTCGTTTGTTACGAAATGGTAAATTACGTCTGGAGTAACACAGTAGAACGGTACGACTCTCACTTTTATAAGTTTCATTCTTTACCGAGGTCGACATGATTTAAAGAAGATCTTCATTTATTATTTCAGGTAGCGTGAATAGCTTACACATGGTCGTATGATAACCCAATTTTTATGTTAGTATATAACAGAGCTAGACATTATACAAGTTACAACATCATCATCATTATACAACGTGTAACGTTAAATGCGCAAAACCTGAAAATAGTTTGATCAGAATAACGAGCAGAATCAATTGAACCACTTTTTAATATAGGTCACATTAAAAAAAAAAAACTTAATAAAAAAATTTCCCTGTCTATTAGTTCATAGGTCAAGCCATAACGTGCGCAAACCCGCCAAAATAGGTAAACAAACACAAATGTTTGTCGTCCAATTTAAATTTTCTCATACGCGGGAAAAAAAGAAAGAAATAATCAGAGTTTCCAGTAAAACTAAAACAGCACATAAAACCTTTACGTTTTTTTTATGTATTTTTTTTCCCTCAGAATTAGGACAATTGAATTAAAAATCATTTGGGGTGTCTGAGGTTTTGCGCATTTAACGTTACACGTTGTATTTTGTGTATCATTGTGTGTTATTGTCTCATTTATAGCTGGAATACAAGTTTTCCAGCCATAAATGAGACTGTTAGGTGTAATTGTGTACCTACATGTTTCAAATAAAACACCAATACATATATAATAAAGTAGTAACTCCTAGAGTTTACACCTCAACATCATCATCATCTGCCTAGCCTTTTCCCAAACTATCTTGGTGTCGGCTTCCAGTCTAACCGGATGCAGCTGAGTACCAGTATTTTACATGAAACGACTGCCTATCTGACCTCCACAACCCAGTAACTGGGTAATACGATACTCCTTGGGACTGGATGTCAGACTTTTGGCTTCTGACTACTCGTAACGACTGTCAAAGATCTACAAATGACAGCCGGGACCAACGGCTTAACGTGCTTTCCGAGGCACGGAGGAAACTCGGTAAGTATGTAATTATGGTTACCCATCCACGGACCAACCTCGTCAAGCACGGCTTAACTTTAAAGATAGATCCGTGCGGCTGTTATAATCTAGCCACGAGCTCCTCACACACCACCTCACACCTCAACATATAAAATGTTAAACCAACGACTCTTTTCAAAATTTTAATTGCTCCCTTGAACAAATCAACATTTTTTTACCAGCGATCATCAAAGGCACCAGTAGCTTGTAATTATTAATGTTTGTACACTTCCGCAGTCTGAAAATAAACACAAGGGAATCGAAAGCACTTTCACTCTCTCCCACTTCAACTAATAACCTTAATGATGGAGAAACAATAGAAAACTCAACCTTGTCTTGAAGACTGTGGGTTTAATTTAACTTGTCATGGTCGTAAATTGATGCAACCAAGTGCAATTGATGCAGACTCTTTAAGAAGTTCAGCGATTAGATTGTCTTTCGAAGTTGGTAGGATTGCAATAATACAATCTTTGTTGATTGTTAAATGACAGCGGTCTCCGACCGAGACGTTCCGTTTCTTGTTACAATAAACGATTATTTGCTTTCGAACAATTTTATTATATATGGTGTAGACACCCTATGTGCTGGATAAGGTACGGTTAAGGTTGTTAGTAATCTCAGTTTATCGAGAAAACTTGGTAATGACAATGATAGCTAGTTAGAGAGACAGAGAATGCATTAACAGTAATTGCTGTCACACCTAGGTGTCAACGTTTATTCTGGTATTAAAAGTTTCTAAAGCCTTTGAAAAAGAAATACAGCATATATTACAGCAGATAAAGTTAGAATTTCCAACTGAATTGGCCACTTAGAAAACTACTTACAAAATAGAAGGAAGTCGAAAAGGGAATGAAAGAAATCCGTAAGCGTACTAAGTGCAAAAACTAATCCCGATTCAAGAAAAAGCCCTAGTCTTATCGAAAGCGGACATTCCGAAGGGATAAAGGCATTTACAGTAAATTGGAAAACATCATCGAGTACCCACGATTTGTTGGACAGAATACGAAAACGTCAAGGCAACGTTTCCGCAACAATTTATTCTAAACTTGTCAGATCAATTTATTTCGGATTTTGGATGAAGGCAAAATCGAGGCATATAAAGCGAGTCCCACTTCAAGAGGTCTAATCTTCTGACTTATATGTTTTGGCAACGAAACTTTACTTGAAAATGGAAAAATTGTTTACCACAAGTGCTAATATAGCATTTTCGAATTGAATTTTGCTTCTTCGAAAAATGCTAACCTTTTTAAAGATACTGCCAAGTTTTCTGGCATATTTTGTGGAACTTCCAAGGTATGAGTGCAAGAAGCTATAAACTTTCTATTTTAGGTGGCATAATACAGAAAATATGTCGGGAGCTGGGTACAAATTGAAGCTTTTATCGTGCACTGTAAAAATAAACTTGGATCATAAAGTTGAAGAAGCTGTAGCATATAATAGGAACTATGAAAGAGATGAAAGCATAGGGCTTGAATAGACAGAGCCTGTTATTACCTGCCTTGTAATGGTAGACTATAATAATATAATAGATTTAATTTTTTATATTTTTAAATGTTTTTTTTTTTATTATTTATAAGGAATATTTAAAAATGTAACAAAATTGTGTATATAAATGAATAAAGGAGTCTAATAGATATTATGTATTATTATTTGTTACTAAGCAGAGTTTGAAAGCTAGCTTCCATATTCTGCTGTTTGATCTTCGCAACTAAGTATTGAACTGTATTATTTTCATAATACGGGTTTAATTAAAAACCCCAATGCAGTTCCTATTGATCTATTACATCAGTAAGAAAATTTCACAAGGAAAACTTTACCTCAGAGGTCTTTTAATCAGGTGAGGTTGAACAGGGGGGAGGGAGTCCGAAAAAATCACCATTAATCACGACGAGGGTGGTGGGGGATATTGTGCCAATTAAAAAACTTAATTTAATGCGTGGCATGTAAAATATGTTCTATCAATAGTAAATTTAAGAAAATAAAAGCATCTAACGGCCAAATAAAGAAGAAGACCGAAGTCATTATTAAAATATAGAAGAGGTCGATGTCAAACACGTGACACCTTATCTCAGTTCGTTGCCAAAGCTCCGCGAGCCCGCCACTCTCCGCGCCCTACATTTGAGAACATAATATGACAAGACATTATAAGGCACTTTTAGGAATAATATACACGAAAGGTGTTCAAGAATATAAGAATCGTGAGGTGTTTGATGTAATATTTCATAAAGAACTCAAAGCTAAAATTGCTTTATAGAAAATTGGAAAATGATACCTTTCCTGATGAGTAAATGATTATTCTTTTTATGAAGGTACCAGAAGAGTTTGAATATTTAAAACATTGAAGAGTAGTGTATTTGGTATCAAACAAGACGAAATTAGTATTTTTTTTTTCAACCATTACAACGCAGAAGTCACGTCCATCGAAAAACAAGAATCCTAATAAAATACTATGAGTCTACATTTCCCACTAACCTCGATTCGTACATCCTTAATTAGGAGAAACAACAGCGCTCCAATTCTGAACAGATATCCTATTCAGACTATAGTTGATTATGAGAAAAACTCTGTGATTATGAAGTGTTGAAGTATTGCATCCACAATAAGATTACTCAATCGTTTCCTGACGAACTTTGATTTGACCATGACCTACTTAGCCATTCGAGGATAGATGCGATGTTAACCTCACTGTACAGAATATGTACCTACTAGCTGTTCCTCGCGACTTCATTCACGTAGAAATTTTGATTTGAAAGTGTGAGAAAAATAGTATCCTATGTGCTATTCCAGGCTATAATAATAGGTCTTTACCTATGAAATTGCCGTATTGCAGTACAGACTTTTTCAAACAAAAAAAAGTTTTGATTGGCTATGAGTTCTAAATTCAAATTAATTTTGTTTTAAAAATATGACATTCTATTTACAAAATCAGTCTTTTGTTTATTGATTAGCGTTGTATTTTCATTACATTTCAACATTTTTCCTCATAATGGATACTTTGAAATTTCGTGTAATTATGGAATATGAGTTCCGTCGTGGCACCAACGCGGCACAAACGACCCGTAACATCAACGACGTTTACGGAGAGAACTGTACAAACGAACGCACAACCCGTTATTGGTTTGCTCGGTTCCGTTCTGGGAATTTTGACTTGAAAAATGAACCTCGTGGTCGTCCGGAATCTTTGGTCAACAATGATGAATTAAAGGTAATTGTTGAAGCTGATGAAACTCAATCTACAGCTGAGCTGGCAGCAGCTTTTGATGTTAGCATTAAAACAATATTGGTCCATTTGCGACAGATTGGCAAGATAAAAAAGCTTGATAGATGGGTGCCCCACGAACTTAACGATCGCCAGCGCAACGTACGCGTCGAGACTTGCCTTGCGCTGCTTAACAGGCACAGAAATGAAGGAATTTTGAACCGAATTGTTACGTGCGACGAAAAATGGATTCTTTTTGACAATCGAAAGCGCTCAGCAAGTTGGTTAGATCCTGGTTCGGTACCAAAGCAATGTGCAAAACGAAAAATGACCCCTAGAAAGGTGATGGTCACAGTTTGGTGGTCTAGTGCTGGTGTGATTCATCATAGCTTTTTACAAAACGGCGAGAGCATTACTGCAGATGTGTACATTGAAGAACTGACCACAATGATGGCGAAACTCGCACGTCTGCAACCAGCTTTGGTCAATCGGTCGTATCCACTGCTACTTCACGACAACGCGCGGCCCCATACTGCACAACAGACCGTCTCTAAGCTGCATGAGTTGGGTTTGGAAGCTCTCCCTCATCCGCCATACTCACCAGATCTTGCGCCTTCCGACTATTACTTTTTCCAAAATTTGGAAAACTTTTTAGCGGGAAAAAAATTCAATTCCCGAGAGGCAGTACAAAACGCCTTTGAAGAGTTTGTTGTCTCCCGTCCAGCTGATTTTTTCAAGAAGGGCATCCATAAACTGCCACAGCGTTGGCAAAGATGCATTGATTGCAGGGGTGATTACTTTGAATAAAAGAAATAAATAAGTTCGCAAAAAAAAAATACTTTAACTTTTTTCAAACAAAACGGCAATTTCATAGGTAAAGACCTAATACATCTCTGAGCTAAATTTCATCCAGATTCGTTAAGCCGTTCTGGCGTGATTGAGTAGCAAACATGTATTCATCCATCCAAACTTTTGCATTTATAATATTAGTTTAGATGTATATGTAGGAATGTGAATCTCGTGCAACTATTTGATTTAGTTAATATTGATTGATTAATACAGGCTGAAGTTAATGAAATTTTTTGACAATCCTTCAGGGACTAAAAGTTTCTACTCGTCAATAACAATCTTGTCTTATGGGAGCAATATACTCTAAAATAAAGAAAAGTAAGAAATTCTAAATATTCGTCAGGAATCATTTGTTTTTAATCCAACTAAAGGTTCATCGTAATTAAATCCAGAGAAGATATTCTTTAATGAAAATCTACAAACAAAGACTTTTCTAATTAATCGCCAAATAGTCGCTGGTCTGAAAGTGACTGTCCGCAAAATAAATACCGATAGCAACGTAAGTATAAGTATCTAATGGTACAAAAACAAAACTTTTTTCATTAAAGATCTTGAA
The DNA here is from genome assembly GCA_949152445.1 of Cerastis rubricosa. Taxonomy (NCBI): domain Eukaryota; kingdom Metazoa; phylum Arthropoda; class Insecta; order Lepidoptera; family Noctuidae; genus Cerastis; species Cerastis rubricosa. Next base: position 3,887,012 of record OX424542.1, on the reverse strand, counting down.
GAAACTTGTGACAAGTTCTGTCACGTAAGCCAAATAGATGAGAACAGATGGACGAACGAACAAGAACCTAGAAAGACTAATTGTTTGTCAGTTGAGTGAATCCAATCAAAATTAATGGAAAACATGTTAAGACCTTAATTCAGTAAGAGCTTATGTTTTATTTGCTATCGTTTATACTAAATTGCCGATTCTAGTTAGTATTGTAGATGGATTTACTATAAATTGTATTAAAATGACATGGAGGTATGAGCTTTATTTCTTTTACAAACATTGGTCATTGGTCAAATTTGGACACAGAGAGAGGTGGAAGGAGGGTAGGGAGGCTTTTATCCAGCGCGGACGATACGAGCTAGTTTTAAGATACGTAAAAAAATCTGTAAAAATGGTAAGTTCGAAAGTACACAGCTTTCCAAGCTAAGAGACATACACCAGGAAATGCAAAGCCAAACAAGATAATCCTGGTACAATAGCCAAATTATAAAGTTGTTAGGGAGCACAAGTTCGTTGACAAAGCAACAGATGAACAGGCTCCAAATCGAACTTTCAAACTCCCTTTGTATCAAGTACACCACATTGCATCGAGTTAGACCCAGATACCCCGCAACCGCGAGGTCACAAAAACAATGTTTCCTATTTGATGTGGAGACGGATGCATGAATGGAATATGCCGTAGTTTATAAAATATACGAACAGATGCCAAATTAAAATATTATTGATATGCAATAATGTTTAAAAAATCAGACGATACAGATCCAAACTCTCCGATCTTCTTTTGTATAAAATAATGATCAGAGAAACGCTCACGTCTGAAAGTATATTGGAAAGTACGGATAATCCATTCAGACTTTTCTTGAAATGAAATACTACGGCACTGCTTGAATATAACCAATATGTACATCCAAGGATATTGAATCTTGCGTAGGAGGAGGCAAGTAATTCCTTTTGCTAATCAATCTATTTGATCAAAACACATCGTTAACAGTCTACGCACTAAAAGCTTTTCCAATCAAGATACGAGCAACGGGGGACTCAAAAACACTGAATATCCAAAATGTGACTAGAGTTTGCGGTATAGTACTTTCGATCTTATTGCTGAAAGTTACAGTTCGGAATCCCTAAACTGTATTCTTGAAAGATAATCTGATGCATTAGATATCAGTGCAATTCCCTAAATGGCTAACTTTAACCTTTTCAGTGGGTGTGGTAGATTCCAGTAAAAGATTTAGGTGTGGGCTGTTTTCAACTGAAGTTATATCGTAATTTTGTCTTTGTCTCTTTATCTGAAGTGAATCAAGATTGATTTGAATAAATCCTAGCTTTTCAAGTTGATATAAAACTGTAGGATAAGTCACAGCCTGTACTACATAAGTAACCATCAGACGTATAGGGGGCGAGGCTAATAGGCTATTGCAAACACAAATCCAGACTCCGTGACTGCTACTGAGAAATGCCTAACGGAAAAAACCCAGTAAAATTCAGTGTACTGTATTCTATTAGCATGAATAATTAGTGGAGATAATAACAGGCAAGTTTAGTATGGTGTTGCTAAAGATATCGATTATATTGCTTTTACGAAACCAGTTCATCCTGCAATCAGTGTTATCGAGAAAAACAAGACGATAGCAGTCATACGAAACATTGCGCTAGACTGTCAGGTACATTACTGTAATATGGCATGTTTTTTATTGCTCTGTTTGCTTTGATGTCTTTAACCATTTATCTGATAAGTAACCTGGAATTTCTATCAAAGCAATAGATTCTTCGCCTTTCCTATTCATCTTCTACTATATAAAAATAAGTCGGGTTTTCCTTCCTGACGCTATAACTCCAGAACGCACGAAACGATTTCCACGGTTTTGCATTCGTTGGAAAGGTCTCGGGCTCCGTGAGGTTTATAGCAAAGAAAATTCAGGTAAAAGGTAGGAAAGGTAGGGTAGGTAGGGAAGGCAGGGTAGGTAGGTCGGTAGGTAGGTAGGGTAGGATAGGTAGTAAAAAGGGCATTGCAATGCATGCCGGGTACAGCTAGTCTATTTATAGATCCTTTATACTTGTTGACATGTTATTTGCTTCAATGTAAAATATTCCTAACATACACGTGTATCATTCGTACGTATAAATCGTGAACCAGTAAAGTCCGTTTAATTGGCATCAATTTCAACTAGATCGTGTTTCATCTCGGCTCAATGCCTCTTACTTACTACCTTCATATACTATCACTCACTTTCAAATGGCCTCCAATTCTTTTGTGACTCTTGTAGACATCATTGTTATGGTCGTAGTCTCTTTAAAGGTAACGCACAGTTATAAGCATTGTATGGGAGCAGCATCGCCTCAACTCCGTTTTTCTAAAGTAAAATATAAGTTGGTCATCTCGGGCATACTGACAGTAGGTACTACATTGTCCTGAGTCGATCGGGGTACTACAAATTCAAATCTTTCTACAAAGCAACGCCGCCGAGGAGAATGATGCTAAACTGATCATGTGCAGTGCATATGCATGCGTTGACCTTTAGATCTTTATGCTTGTTAATACTTCAATGAGCATCGTCTGAATTGTTGAGCGAAGAGTCCACTTAGACTGGATTCATTGAGACGCAAAATTGTTATTGACCCTCAAGCGCCCTCAAACCTTTGAAAGATCGCCCCTTTTCTTGTATGATGTTCGAAAGAGGATTTTGATATAATTTAAACTTTATATTAGTTAGTATATGAGTCACTGTAATTTTGTTTCAGCCGAGATACATATGCTAAAATTGTGAGTAAACAGTTGTTTTTTTAATTTGATATGGGTTTGCTCTTGACTCTAGTCTAGGTCAGAGATGACAGATATAAATATTTTTAATGAAAATGACTTCAAATGCGGCTTTAAAGCTAGAGCAGTAAGTTTTTAGAAATTCTGTGAACTGCAAGCGCTTTGCACGAGTCAAATTAATTCCAAAACTATCTTCGGAAACATGTCCGTTGAAATTGCACGCGACCGCTCCGAAAATAATTTTTCGAGTTGTTCATCAGTCTCTGCTCGTGAAGAGTACTTATTTCATAGGATTATTTATTCTGACTAAGACTGGGAGCCTTATCCCAACTATGGGTAAGGCTATGCAGATGATGATTTATTCCGACTAATTAGGAATTTCTTCAATGAAGCTGTCAAAAACTGTCAACATTCAATAGCAATGATGAAGTGTCATTCAAGGACACTCAGTGGAGTGTCCTTGAACGCAGTCAAATGAGCTGATCGCGTTCAACTGCCCTAAAACGTACCCTAAAGCTAAAACAAGTTTATTTTATTCCTAAGCAATAAAAAAGATAAATCTAAATAAAACCGAGATTAGCCTCACAATGCAAACCAAAGTTCAACAAACGCTATCCATATTTTAAAGCCAAGTGTTTCGTAGGCGTCTCGCAGTCTGCTTCGTTATCTTGTGAATCATCGTAATCTCGTGTTTACTTCGCATAATGTTTTGGTTTTTATATGTTGTGCTTATTAAAACGTTGTTTATTAATTAATTCTCATGACTGTCCATTGTTTTTGTTGTTTGTGGGATAGTTTTTTGTTACAGAATTGACGACTGTCTCGTGTATGTGATAGGAGTGGGACTCGATGTTAGGGTCCGCGCAGACTGTAGACATTCCATCGGCCGATAGTTTAGTCGGGTCACCAACCTGACCGTTTAGTCTGCCTAGTGTGCAGGGTAGCAGATTAGTAGCCCAGCCAAAGCAAACCAGACCAATAGTCGGTCGACTGCGTTCGATCAATTTGCTAGTTCGTAGGTGGCTTTTGAAGAGCACAGAGTAAGGAACCTTTATTGAAGATAGCACTCGTAGAGTCGGGCGATTAAACAATTGGAAAAAGTGCGAGCCAGATAATGCGGGATATGGGCGCCCTGATCTAGCAGTTAGCCGACAGTAAGTGTGCAGTCTGTGGGGACTCTTAAAGGTGTACTCTGTTCCTTCGTGGCTGACATATTCTCTTTAAACTTACAGACACAGAAAAGCGCGTTTGCTGATACATTATCATGTTGTTGATTATCAGAATTTCAGATCATAACCATAGATTTCGAAAGATCCACTTATCGTCCCTCCTATCAATAGACACGATTACGAAAGACTCAAGGAGCTCTGAAAGCGTCTAGACCGGACTCCGGACACCCGGACTTTGACAACTACATATGTATGTACTGAGATAATTGTAACAAACAGATCAGTGTCCGTAGCCAGCGCGGATTGTGGTCGGTTTGACCGCACCTCAAATTAATGTGAGTCATCCAAATCATCTTGCTTCTGTTTCGCGCAGGTAACCTTCATTTTAGACCTATGGTTCCAATTCCAAATACGGTAGACTGGTAATTCAGCCTTTGTGGCGCTTAACCACAAATACTGCCAAAAATGTTTCGTGAAACTGGGCTTAAAACCGTTAAAACAAATAAGAAATTCAATAGGTTCATGTAAACATGTCTTTGTGACAAAGCTTGGCTTGAAAATCTGCTAACATCGAACTGACATTCAATAGCTTCATGTATTCCAGTCCAAAAAGGAAACTGTTTACTTCATGCACATTACAATAAAATAAAACAGTAACACAGTTATTCAGGGGTAAATGAACTGTGGCTTGAAATGTTCAGTTAAATGTTTACCTTATTTTCTGCACCGTTTCACATGCCCCGAATGATGTTTCAGCGAATTTCATTTTAATTTTCGCGTCAGTTGGTAAATTATTTGCTTCACCCGAAACATATTATGTACCATATTTTCATGATTTATTTACAGCCCTTCCAATACCACACATAACTTTTCTATAGGTCACATAAAAACATTCAAACTCAAAGCATTTAATTCAATTAGACTATTAGAGGTAATTTTGAATGTCAAAAACAAAAGGATGAAGCTACAGTCCCAGTCACAAAGCATAAAAACTTGTGAAAGTACTGTAGTTGCCCATTCCAAAGCGTAGATCTCTATGGAGAAGAATGGGTAAAAAACTCCTCATGTCATTCAATTCCCGTTATGTTTAAGTTATTTGCAATAGGCAAATTATACCGACTTCGGGCTACTACTGAGTTTATATGAAAGCAGACTATCCATCTATATCTAAAAGCAAATTCCTTTTTTCTCCTAACAGAGCTCTCTTAACATAGCATACAGCCAAAAGACTTCTCAAATAAAACTGCAAGAGATTGTTGGCTTCACTCCAGTTTTCATAGTGAATCGTAGTGAGTTCTGCATGGCCATCAATATTCTAACCTCATCCATTACAGTTCGTCTATGGCCGTCTGTAGCTGACGCTTGATTATCGACGTATATTATCTTTTGCAATATAATCATCTGTCATGTGTAGTAACTGCACTCAAGATAGTGAGTTGCGTAGACAGACGACTAATTGATCAAGTGCAAGACACTACACTACAAGACACACATCTTTAGAATATTGTAATTATGATTATCAGAAACTTCGAACTTAATAAATCTTTCTACTTCTAGGGCTATTAATATAACTTGACATTCAATAGCATTTAGCTAAAGGATCGTATGGACTTTAAAGGATCTATTTTCGGACGCTATGCGATAGTTGACTGGGTTTCATAAATTTGAAGTAAGCTGACTATTAAGTGAAATATACAGTCGTTTAAGAACAAAATTGGGATGCTGAAATGACCAAGTATTGTAATTTGCTTTCATCATCATCATTCCAGCCCAAAAGACGTCCACTGTTGGACATAGGCCTCCTCCAAGTGTCGCTAAATTGACATTTTGGGGGGTTTTGCCATAATCGCCACGCTTGGCAGGCGGGTTGGCGATCGCAGTACGGTTGTTACAAAAGCACAGAGAACGCGCTGCTGCCCATTCTCTAGCAAGACCCTTACTCGCCTCTTACGACACCCACGGGAAGATATGGTATGGTGCTATTCTTTACGTCCGACACCATACAGGGCCCTTTGCTTTATAATAACTAAAATTACAAGGCTCATAGTGGTGGAACAAAACGAACATTTCCGAAAAGTAATGCCTTGTCATGAAATTTTCAAAACGCCATTAATCCAGTCACAGAACCGTGAGAGCACAAATAGAAATGACAGCAGAATAGAAACCACGTGTAATAACGTAGTCGTCTCAATGATCTGTAAGCATAACTGCCTATAAACGCAGTACGATTATCGTGCCTACTTTCTAATTCCCGACCTGCAATGCAACCCAGTATTTAAATGGAGCTGAACTGTCGCCTGTGAAGACTAGTACGATGTTTCAGATATGAAATACCAGAATTGTATTATTAAATACAATATCTGATGGTAAACTTGTTATTTGTGGGAAAGTTCTAAGCCTTATCTTGGTTTGTCAAGTGAATCTAGCTGGAGTTCAATATTTACAGTATAACAACGATCTTTTCGCTATATTTTTCGTAGACGTTTGTGTTTCATGAAATTGTACACCGGTATTGAAAAGACAAGATGGCGGAATTCGTTCCGATTTTGACTAGGCACCATGAGATTTATGTACAATTATACGTGTAGACTTATGGAGAGTCACTAATGGTAAATGACTTAAAACAAAGGCAGAGGCAGCAGCAAAAAATTTTAGACTAGAACCATTCGAAGACAATAAACTGTTTTGTTGCAGCATAACTGGCATTTGTAGATCAAATTGCAGAACGGTCGATCGTAACTGCAGTTAAAACAGTTTTGAAAATGAGAATAGTGACTTTACTAGCCTTTCTAAGATAGTCATAAAGTTGGTCTATAAACTAATGAAATACCTTACAACTTGATAATTTCCCTCTTTCCAGACCAGCATGCACTAGGAGACATTATATTAGAAGATAAAATGCAAATGAAAGCATACATGTAGCTTCATTTTGCACTAATTGCGATGCACGATGCTCGTTAGAAGAAAACGGGCCGGTCTAGTGCTTCTACGATAAACATGCTCTCCCTAGTTCTACTTCTAATGGAACCTATAAAGTAAACAATGTTCTACTGGTAATATTTAAAATTCCGTTGAAAGACAGGGAAGAAATATATTTACACACTCAACATACAGCTTTTCCCATGAAAGCTTTTGAAGGATAAAAGGTCGGTTTCAGTTGACTAGATATTGAGAGGTCAAAGGTTTAAGGTGTCCCACGCAAAACCATTATGCTTAAACCGCTCCTTAATTCTACACGTTTAACCTCGGTTGGCAGGGTCAACAGAAGGATCGATAAAAGGTAAAAACTTAATCGTACGAATCCAGATTTCTAAAAGAATTTGCTTCCCTGTTTTTTCGACAATTGCAATATCTAGAGTCTAGATATTAGAGGGTCTCCAAAAGAATGCAGACTGTCTAGATTATAGACAGTCTGCGTTCAGAGGGTGACCCTCACACTTGAAGATACTTTTAAAACGAAAGATCGACGACCGTACGTACAATGCAAGACTGGTTTGCCATTGTTCAATTTCATTCAACTGTACATCTGTCAATGTCCCCCAAAAATCTCAAGGTCTGCCTATGTCTGCATCAACCCCTTTTATCTGACCACTTCGCCCTTTCTGGTTTTACCGGTTCTAAAGTGTCATAGACGAGAACAAGATTCATGGCAGTTTAGTCAGCGAGTTTACCAGTCGTTATGTTTAATATTAGAATGGCTAAATTTAGGAAAGTAGCCCGCTGCGGTTCCTGTATGGTTGTTATGGAACTGTTTTGACAGTAAAAGTAACTTACCTATCGGATTTGTTGACTTTATGAGAGAGAGATTTTTATTTAGCTTACTTTTTAGTTTACCGAGTGAGACTATCATTATTAGTACAGGATTTTAATGAAATAACCCCAAAAGAATTAAGCATAAATTCAAAATGCTGCGGATATCGCAAATCGCATTGGAATTTGTCAACCGTTTAGCTACAAAGTATTTGCTAATTTTACTGAGATTCCGCAACAGAATATTGACTAATTGAAACATTCCGAAATTGAATTAAGAAGTAGCTAACAGTACATACAACAGCCAAGCAATTAGCAATCTAGGAATGAATTTGCATAAAAATGAGCCAATATTGAATAATTGAATGTTGTTGAAGCCGTAATGAACTAATGAAAGCAACAGTTGCATGATGTCATATTTTTAGATCTATTTTATAGTGCAAAGCTCTGTTTTATAAAGACATCTTGTCAGGAGAATGTCACTACTATTTCTTGAAAAGCTTGGAAGATTCCGTAAACCAAAAACTAGAAGGTTTTAAAAATATCGTTCACTTTCCTGTCGGGACATGTTGTGAGACGTGTTGACTCATCCGGATCCGTCCGACTAACGTGGGTGGACCCTTTTGGGATAAACATATTTTTATTTTAGTCCCATTTTGAATTAAAATGTCGTTACGTTAATGGCCTGTCCTGACTTGAGTGGCTGATTGAGTTATAATTAATCGTTATGGTTAAATTGAAATAAGTTTGTGATAATTTCGAATATTGGTTTTGTTACCGTGAAGTAAACAAAGGAAAGAGTAGACTGTTTTACAAATAAATTATCTTATTCATAGAATGTTGAAAGCTTTAATTAGTAAATGTTCTTAACAACGGAAAATCTGAATACTAAATATAATCCTTGTCACAATTTAGGTTAGTCTAAGTCTAGAGATTTCTTTTTAAACTGTTTAGTTGCTCTAAATACTTTACTGAACAAAATATCTGTCTGCGAAACAAATAAATTGGTTCTTCATGTTGAGTCGGAATTTTTCAGGCGAGTGGTTTGACCTGAGCTGTGCATTTCAGCCTGACCTAGATACAGTCAGAACTTTTTGTGTTTGGTCACGATTTCCCGTTTCTATTAAAACCTCGTTTGTTCGTGTTCGTAGTCTATGTACTTTAATTCCGTTCTTTGATTTTTCAAATATGGAACCAGGAATTGAATTTGGTACGACGGATTCAATTTTTTTTTTTTAATTATTAAGTAAATTGTTTTTTTTTGCTATTAAGAAAAAAGTCGGGAGGCTTTCGACGTTTTTTTTGTTTTTTTTTGCAATTCTGCTTGTAATTTTCAACTGGTCGGTTTTTTATTTATTTATTTATTTAATTAGGATCTCCAACAAAGAATGTACACAGAACATGCGAAATAAATTATGGATGACAAAAGTATCGCGTAGGTGTACTCCTTCACTTACAGGAGACCACAGCGTGCATAATAGAATTTATAACTAAGCTAACAAAATTTACAATATTATTAAAATGTAATGATAATGTTTAAATGAATTAAATTAAAATTTTGAAGTCCATAACGAGTGATTTATAAGACTAGTCTATATTCCAAATAGTAGGGTGTATACGGATTTAGATCTTAGTTCCTAATATTGTATTAGAAGTACATATTATACATATACAACATAATTTCAGCAGTTTATGAGATGCCAGTAGCCCTAGCCAATCATACTTGTGAAACAAAATGATGATTCATGTTTCCAATACTTACATAATGTATTCCTTGGCTAGCATGTTTGTTTATACAGGGTGTAACGGAAAGGGTATATACATACTTAACGGTGTGCTACAGACCATCAAACTGAACATGTTTCTCCACAAAGAAACATCGGCATAGCGAAAAAAATATCTGCTGCCCCATACATTTTGGTTGAATAGGTATTGAAATTTTGTATGGGGCAGCAGATATGTTTTTCGCTATGACGATGTTTATTTGTGGAGAAACATGTTCAGTTTGATGGTCTGTAGCACACCGTTAAGTATGTATATAATCTTTCTGTTGTGTGCGTTACCCCAACAAGAAAGTATCTCCTAGAGTTATATGAGTAGAACGTATAGTTGGTGCCTTATCTGCTGTAAATGTGCCCCCACATAAAAAATGTGTGCCCCCTGTCGTTTCGAAAAAAAATCGAAAAAACGATTCTTGCTGGGGTAACGTTTTTCTAGCAGGAAAATTCTAAACGAATGATCGGAGAGAGAAAAACTGTGCATGGCCAGATAGCTTATATGTGTGCCAAAATGTGCCCCCAAAAATAAAATCTGTGCCCCTTCAGATTTTCGAGATATTGCATTTCCTGCTGGAGTAACGTTTTGATGAATAGTATATCTCTAAAACCATTGCATGTGCCCCTGTAGAATAAACATACGCGAGTAGCTCTTAATGTGTGCCCCTTTGTGCCCCAATTAGATTTTAGAAAATATTTATAGTTTTCAAGTTATCGCGGTTTTATGAAAACCCGAAAAAACATCGCAGCGCCTAAATGAGACAAGGCATAACTTCGCTGAAAACTGTATTCGGTCTTTCTTGACGCTAATAATAACCATACAAAGTTTCAAAAATGTTCATGCATGCGTTTTTGAATAATCTTGCTAAAAGTAAAAACGATGGTGTCATAACTTTGACGGCAAAATACAAGGAACTGGCACAATCCCAGATGTGTAGGTGTTAACCAAAATCTTGTGCCTTTAGTCAAAAATATATGGTGAAAATATTGAGCTTCAAATGTTACGCATTAAGTAAATATAAACAAAAAACCAAAATATGTAAACAACGGCTGGTTATCCGACCAAATCTGAATGACTACTAAAAAGCGACGGATTCATACATATCGATGACCTTCTTTACTTTACTCACTAACCGGTTCACACGTGTTGTGCCTGAGTACACTGAAGTAGAAAAGTAATAACTAATAAAATAAAGTTGTTATTGGATTATATTTTAATAGCTGTTTCTATGACCTTACACATGATTAAGTACATTTATAAGAGCCATTTTCAAATAAAATGTACATGTGACTAACATGCTCAAAATCGTGACCAAACTGTTTTGTGACATACCTGTATTTTTATACTAATGTAAGTCACATTTATTGTAAAGCAGAGTTAAAACTATGTCCTACTGCTCAAATTGAGCAGGGTCCGGCAGGGAGCTAAAATGCAGGTTTAATGATCAAATTTAGCATTTATTCGAAACCTCCAAATTATTATTTTAAAAAATTACACTAAAACTCTTTTATATCTATTTTCCGTAAATGTCGGATTTATTTATTAGTGAAACGTTTTGTATGGAGATAACACCGGACGCCGCCGGCATATAATTTGTTAAAATTTTCAGCCGCAGTGTAAACATGTTTTAACTTTACACGTAGATGTGAGTTACGTCATATGAGTGACGAAATGTGACTCATATGTGTAGCATTTTCGTGAGAAACAACCTCAATTAGCCACAATATCAGAATAACTTGTAATATACAGATAAAGACGATACATACATGAATTGTATTAATAGGCTAATGCTATGAAAATAATACTCGCTTCTTTATTTGGAAATGCACTGTTATTCACACGTATTTTTTTTGTACAAATTGCAGCGACGTTTCGTGACAACAAATAAACTGACACTAAATATTTTCGTACTAAATAAAGGCGTAGGAAAAAAGAAAAAACAGGAAAACTCATTCCTACATCTTTATGAACTTAGAGCATTGTATTGATGATATTGATGATTATAATTTTGTATCTACATATGTCTTACAGCCGCGAATAATATTTTAATCAACATACAACCAAGCACTGGCCTGCAAATTGCAAAAAAACGTAGGAAAATTCGAATTACGCGGGTTGGTTGGAGCATTCACCTTAACCAAATAAATGTTGGTACCTACAGTTTTGAGAGTTGTATTTAGTGTATACCTATAGTCAACCGCACAATGATCTGTGATGCAACAACGTGTTTCCATTTTGTATGTCGTATTACGTACCTATGAGGGATTTATAATTATTAACCAACGATTATATTAATGCTGATTATGTATTGTCACATAATTTTGATTTGATGGCGTTTTAGATATCTAAGTGTCATTCCACAGTCATGTGATAATGTTGTATGTATATGCAAGTTACTCGTAAGAATATTATTTATCTGTAATTTCAAATTTAATATTTTTTTACACAATATTATTCTTATACTTAATATTGATCTGTGATTTTTTGTGATGTTTACTAATTATAATTATGTTAGGCTATGAAAAACTGATCTGTGATTTAAATAATAATGACTACACAACGTGCAAATAATTTATAATATTTATAGGTAGGAAATTTGATCTGTGATTTGATGCAATAATTACTTTAAGAATTAAAATTAAGGGAATAAAAATAATAATTTCCACATCAACAAGCTGTTTCATTTATATAGTCACAAGGTGCATTTAATATATTTTTTAATTAGCCCTCAAAACTTTTGAACGCGACTGTAAGGACAACAGCTTAGGTATAATACGTCCAATAAAGAAGGTCCTCGTTAAGTATGAATCCGTCGCTTTTTAGTAGTCATTCAGATTTGGTCGGATAACCAGCCGTTGTTTACATATTTTGGTTTTTTGTTTATATTTACTTAATGCGTAACATTTGAAGCTCAATATTTTCACCATATATTTTTGACTAAAGGCACAAGATTTTGGTTTACACCTACACATCTGGGATTGTGCCAGTTCCTTGTATTTTGCCGTCAAAGTTATGACACCATCGTTTTTACATTTAGCAAGATTATTCAAAAACGCATGCATGAACATTTTTGAAACTTTGTATGGTTATTATTAGCGTCAAGAAAGACCGAATACAGTTTTCAGCGATGTTATGCCTTGTCTCATTTAGGCGCTGCGATGTTTTTTCGGGTTTTCATAAAACCGCGATAACTTGAAAACTATAAATATTTTCTAAAATCTAATTGGGGCACAAAGGGGCACACATTAAGAGCTACTCGCGTATGTTTATTCTACAGGGGCACATGCAATGGTTTTAGAGATATACTATTCATCAAAACGTTACTCCAGCAGGAAATGCAATATCTCGAAAATCTGAAGGGGCACAGATTTTATTTTTGGGGGCACATTTTGGCACACATATAAGCTATCTGGCCATGCACAGTTTTTCTCTCTCCGATCATTCGTTTAGAATTTTCCTGCTAGAAAAACGTTACCCCAGCAAGAATCGTTTTTTCGATTTTTTTTCGAAACGACAGGGGGCACACATTTTTTATGTGGGGGCACATTTACAGCAGATAAGGCACCAACTATACGTTCTACTCATATAACTCTAGGAGATACTTTCTTGTTGGGGTAACGCACACCTTTCTGTTACACCCTGTATACATTATCAATCGACCTATATTTCCTCTATTACACGTCGATACAATATCTTTTAGAGAGTTTGTTATGACATTCATAATATTGTTTTTGGAACATCAATAGATAAGATTAGGTGTTTGAGCTCTTGTTAACTCTTGTTAGTGAATATGGGCGCCAATTTAATGGAAACTAGGATGTTTGGCTTTGTCTGCATGGATCTCGGTAATTATAATTATTCTTCGTAGTAAGTAGGATAAGAAGTAAACCATGCGCTAATCCAAATCCAGGTGTCGGTCTACTGGTGTGAAAAATTTTATGGAAATCTTTTAGGCGTGAAAAATTAACGGAAAATTTGAAACACAGGCAAAGGCAGCCTTTGTACCTATTTGTATACTAGGTGAGAAATTAATAAAAATAGCGTTATTTAATCTGAAATACCTACCTGTGATGCCTTTTGAGAAGAAATGTGTTTTAACCTTTGGGCTTTTTAGGGGTCCGTACCTCGAATAGAAAAAAAAGGAACCCTTATAGGATCACTTTGTTGTCCGTCTGTCTGACAAGCAAGACCCTGTTTCTCAGGAACGGGTGGAGGTATCAAGCTGGAATTTATATCAAACACTCAGGTCTACTGTACCTTGGAGCTGTGAAAAATCAAACTTCTAAGCCAACGCAATCAAAAGATATAGCAGTTTATGCCGCATATTTTCGACTCTCGCAAGGGAATCAAAACCTACAGGGTATTTCCCGTGAACTTAGAATATTGAAATTTGGTACGAAGCAACGTCTTATAGCACAGAAAAAGTAAAAATTGCGAAAACCGTAAATTTTTAGTTACATCATTTAATAAAAATATTTTTAACAATTTTTGCACGGAACCCTCGGTGAACGAGTCCGACTCGCACTTGGCCGGTTTTTTTACGTGGATAATCCTGTCTTACTGCTGAATAGTGGATCCACGACAAAACGAACACACGCGGTTTTTTTTTTTCAGACAGCTATAGTTTATTAGTTGGAAAGGTTAAAAAACAGGATTCAATCCAAGAGGACCAGTCGATGGTCGCTTTAATCAAGTAATCAAGCAAGGAAATTGTAGAAAATTGAATCTCTGCCAGACACTTTATTGGAATACATATTTAGGTAAGATGTTTCAAGTACTTATGCTTATATGTAGCGTCTCTTGTACGTAATTTAAGCAGAGACATCAGGAATACCAATAAATCACGAGTTTTTGACCCTCCTTTGTATTTCAGACATACATATACCAGGGAAAGGTAGAATACGAAAGAATTGTCATAGGATATTTAGGTAGGTACTTATATGATTTTAGAGTTTTAAACCTAGGTAGGTTAATAAAAGATTTACATGGGCGCCGCCAAGATTTTTTCCACGGGGGAGCATCTTCAGTTCCATCAGCAAACAGCTCGAAAATTTTTGCACTCCTTCTCGGATATATTTCGTTTGTTAATTCGTACAAGTAGCAAAAAAAAATGTGGACAGCAACCTTTATTATGCATTTTCTTTACCGACAGGGGTGCAAATCAGATGTGAAGCAGGGTGCAAGTGCACCTCTTTGCCACCCTGCTGCCGGCCCCCATGGACATTTATGAGATATATGGTAAATAAACCAATAAGTACCTACACGTGTTATAAAACCTGTGGCATTCATCATCATCATTCTCTTGCCCAATTTATTTGGGGTCGGCGCAGCATGTTTTCTTCTTCCATACTTCTGTATTACTTGTCATCTCATGAGATACCTCCTTTCTTGCCATATCATCCTTTCACACAGTCCATCCATCGTTTCTTTGGTCTTTCTCTACTCTTATATCCATCTATTTATTATTATTATCATTAATTAGTGCGTACATAAACGTTTATCCTATGTTAGCTAGGCATTTAATTTAATGGGTCATAAAGTGCGAGTGGGCAGTGGTTGGAAGTACCTATGTTAGATATGTGATGTGACTGTAACAGGTTTTTCCTAAAGACAACGTTGGAAAGAATAGAGGTAAACAAACATAATTTCACTGCTGCGTTATACTTACCTACCTAGGTACACCTATCCTTCGTACCTACGTTTTAATTACTCCGAAACTTCAAAGGACCTTTTTAAACTTCGTAACGAAGCGCTTTGTTTCACAAATAGCTTTCAGTAGATACATCTATATGTGTAAGCAAGTACATACCTACTTAAACACACAAAAGTATGTAGGTATAGGTATATACGATTTCTTCGTTTGCACAGTGGTTCACACAAAACCAGACGAAGGACTCACAAACACGCGCGCAGTAAAATCAATAACATCGCACAACAACAGACAACAGCTGATCACGACATTTTATCAAACGTAGGAATAAGTTTTTAGCTACACTTACCACGACTTCTGCTGATTATCATCAGGGTTATTAAAGTTAGTTATAGCGGCATATCTGCAATACAAAATAGCAATTTTCAACAATCACAATAACACTACGAAAATCAAGCATAATTATCATTTTTAGTGCACTAGTAATACGTAAAATAAATGAACTAAACGGCCCGTGTTATTTTGTTGCGTTCAACTAAATGCGAACAAAGGACTGTGTTTATTTTGCAACGGTACTCACCTTTGTGCAGTACACTCCAACACTTTCTTCTTTTCCCATCCTTCTTGAGTTTTCACCCACTCTTCACCTGGTGATCGCCAGTCTTTTGAAATAAAAGGCATTTTATAACACAAAACACAACAAAGTTTAACACGATTTTGGTGCGGTCAACGAGTCGCACAAGCTAACGTCTGCAACGCGAGACGGGATTTGATGATTTTGACACGAGAAGTGCGAGGTTGCGAGTCCGGGCCGTTGCAAATGCATAAGTGCGACAGAGAAGTCTTGTTTAGAAAGGGACGAATGCGCGCATGTCTTTTGTTTTGTTGATATTATGGAAGATGTCATGAACAGCTGTTTCTGTTTTGAAGGCAATGTTTTTTAATGTAAATGTTTAAAGAAAGATATTTTTTGTCATTGCCAAAAGTGCCAGTATTTTCGATTATTTTTTTAAACAAAGGATTGAAATAAAATATTTCGTTCAAAATGCTGGCAATAAAAAAAAAATACGTGTGCGTCTCGGGACGCTCGACATAAGTGATAACTTAAACTAACTAACGTATTAAGCCAGACAGAGTGACGCCGTAACGTGTTACGTTACGAATCGGTTTACCCTCCCATAAAAAGTTATCACATCAAAACAAATTTTTCTTGGTTAATGGTTGACATAATGCTTGAGAACTGAAAATTCATTGCGCTGGAATGTTTTAGTAGGTATCATTCATTCATTACATAATATTTCGATTTGACTATCTGTGGTACATGATGAAACAAATAACCATTCGGTCTCTAGAATTTGCTAACTACGTTTTGAGGTTATATTTGTCGAGAATTTGTGTTTTCGTAATGGGAGACTCCGACGGTAACTTCAAGCCTAAAATTAATAGTACAGGTCAAGACCCAGTACTTAAAAAGGCTGAAATAGCTTATATGAAGTTGATAGAGCAGAAAAATCGCGAACGGGTACAAAAGTTGCAGCAGATTGCCAAGAAAAATAGACTTACCGGACTAGCAATTGGATCTGGCGTAATCAGTGTTTACTTGTACTCGATATTCGCTGTGAAACAAGAAACCTTCCTGGACGACTTTGAAGAACCCGTGAAGATTCAGCAGCAGTAATATGGCAGTGGCCAAGAAAGCTTTACAGATAAGATTACCTCCTCTACCAAGTATTAAAGATGTTATTCGACTGTACAAACTACGTGCTCTTCGGGAACTGTCTCAGAATTTTCTCATGGAACCGCGTTTGATAGACAAAATAGTGAACGCTGCTGGTAATATAGAAAAGCATGTCGTCTGCGAGGTCGGTCCTGGACCTGGCGGAATAACAAGATCTATAATCCAAAGAGCTCCAAGAAAAGTAATCCTAATCGAAAAAGATCGTCGATTTCTGCCATCACTAGAACTGTTAGCTGATGCATGCAAGGACAAAGTTGATGTAGACATCATAACTGGTGATATTTTAAAGACTGACATTGGCCAGTTCATCCCTGAGGATGTGAAGACAGATTGGCTGGACTCACCTCCGCCAGTTCACTTAATTGGCAACCTGCCTTTTAGTGTGTCCACAATACTGATCATACGCTGGCTAGAAATGATATCTAAGCAGGAAGGTCCATGGGCTTTTGGCAGAGCTAGAATGACACTAACATTTCAAAAAGAAGTAGCTGAAAGAATGGCTGCAAGAATACTTAGCAGTCAGCGATGCAGGCTATCTGTCATGTGCCAGAATTGGTGCACAGTTAAGTATAAGTTTGACATTTCAGGTGGAGCGTTCCTTCCAAAACCAGATGTTGACGTTGGAGTAGTAACTTTAACACCTTTGAAGTACCCTATAATACAGCAACCTTTCAAAATGGTTGAGAAAGTTGTTCGGCAAATATTTGGCATGAGACAAAAGTATTCAATTAGAGGTGCTCAAACATTGTTCCCTGAAGATGTAAGAGAAGAAATGGCATTGAGAATGTACAAGATGGCCGACATCGATCCTGTTACCAGACCCTTTCAGATTGCTAACATGGAATTTGCCAGAATAGTTGATGCATACAGTGAAATCATCAAACAGCATCCCGAATTAGAACATTATGACTACAGAGCTAAAAAAGTACCTGCAGAGGTAAAAGTGGTGGAGGAAGAAGTTTAAGTTTTAGTAGTAGAGGGTTTAGATGTTTATATTAGTTATGTTTCAATAAATAATTAATGTGTAAACAGTCAACTAATTTTATTTCTTAAAATAATTTCTGTGAGAACAGTTTTGCTACTTATAACTACAGTTCAATCAATTTCAAACATCAGAAGTTTTTTTCTCCTCCATCAGCTCTATTTTTTTTTCTTCCATCAGCTCCTCGTTTTTCTTTTGCTCTTCTAGGCGCTTCTTTTTCTTTAGGACTTTATTATGTCGTATGGACTTTAGATGTATGGAATAAACATTATCTCCTATGAATATTCTTTGGCAGACTTCACAGTAGTTGTGTGAATTTCCATCAACATTTTTTTTCAAGTCATCTATTTCCGACTTTAGTGGTTCAAAGTCACAAGGAGTTAAATTCAGGTGACTTTCTAAAATGTGTATAGCTTTGTTTTTAACTTCATCATCCCATTTTGAAACATCTGTAGTATCAAGTTCATAAATAGGTGGAATCTGAAAATAAAGGTGATATTAGCGCCATCTATTGGTTCAAGGCTTAAAACAAAGTTGCCATTTGTTTTAGTAGTTTAGCTATTCGGCCCAAGATGTCTCTGTCCAGTTTTTTTATAGTAGTTTTACTACTTGTCACAAGATGGCTCTATTACAATAAGTTGTACAGATCGCAATGCTTAGCACAAACGAAACAAAATAGACGCGTACTACCTAACGCACTATTAACACGCAATACTTAGATATCTGATATTTGATCTATCGACTATTTACAAGTATTCACAACACGCTTTTTATATCTCGTAGGTTTTTCTATTACCTACGTACAAAGCCGTTATTACAAAAGTGTGCCGTACAATCCCTACGTTTTATTTATTTGGCAAATTAAAACCTACTTACTTCTCTTGTAGGATGTTCTAAGAACCTTCCTCTAATCATCTTGTTCTGCCGGCGGGCATACCTTCTAGTGCCCATTTTCATGTTTTCAATACTTTGTTGAAGCAATTTTTTTCCAGCATCACTGTTTTTTTCCTCGGCGGATAACATTAGGTAGTCATGAAATTCTTTAAAGCCGAGAGTTTGGAAGACGCCTTTGGTGTAGTCCGGTGGCCTGGAAAACGATAATAAATAGGATAATGTATGAAATAAATTATTAATGTTACACGGGGTACGGATACCGCTCGAGGGTCTTTTACCGTCGAGGATAAAAGCTTGAATATACGTCCATGGAACACAGAAGTGAATAATTAAACAAATACGAATGTTTGTTGACGTCGACTGGTTTATGATTATGAAACAAACGAGCACGAGCAGGTACCTAGGTTGAACTTCTTACACAAAATTGCTTTTGAGTATGCTCAGTAACACGGTAAGCTTGTAGCAAGCATAAGCCGATTAGGGAAGCCAAAAGCCAAGATTATGATTTTAAGTAAAATGAATTATCTAAAGATGTATTGAACAACCTGTCGAGGTAAATATTTCAGGATTTGTTTAAAAACTGTAATGTATGAAAGATAAATCGTTCAGGGTCAGTCCGGTGCCGAATTAGCTTCAGATAAGTATTTGCCAACATAAAGCGATGCTAAAATGTTTTGTTTATCTTTTCGATACCGTATATCTTTCAGGGAAGTGGAACTGGCGGGATTTGTTTACTTGTGGGCGTGTCGGACAGTTGTTTTATTGCGTTGTAGTAAATATAGGCTCACCACCGATTCTTATGAACGTTTAAATTCGGAAACTTTTAGTTCTGTTGTTATTGGCAGTGGAATGAGAATGTAGGTGTCGGATGCTCATCAAATCAGTGAAGTCGGTTTCAATGTAGTTTCATGCTAATTATAGGATAGCCTGTATGTTTCCTTTTATGGTAACGTTAAATACTCGGCTCGGAGGTTGCGGTGCTACATTTTTTTCATGTTTTTCAGTGATTCAAATCCCTGTAGGCCGCACTATTGACTTTGGTGCTAGTAAAGTTTAATAAATTGTGGAATTAATAATTAATATTTTGTGGAATTTATCGAACACCTGGGTTCAAAACACTGCACGAAGCAATCTAACAAGATCATAGAAGAGCTGATTGAGATATAAATAAGCAACAAGATATCAATAACAATAAATACTCTAACGCTTATGCAGATGATGCACGGCTAACGTATTTTGCATAAAATCGCCATACATTATTCACAGACAACGTAAAAACCGGAAAATTTAAAAACGGAATATGAATATTTGCGCGCCATTTTCGTTGCGGAGTTTTTGTCGATGGTTTAATTTACTGAGCGATCATCGATTACGTAACGTTTGTTAGGTATCGTTCGTTCACCCCAGACTTGTTCGTTCGTTCTTGACGCTTAACCTTCAAAAGTTATATGCGATTTATTTCCTACATTTCTGGTATTTTATCGCACTCGTGTGTTTTAGTCACGTGTTCGAATAGGCGCAAATAAATATATGTAGGTAATGTTTAATGTAATGTTTCTATTGTTTGAAGCTCCATCATCATCATCATCATTTCAGCCGAAAGACGTCCACTGCTGGACATAGGCCTCCCCCAACGCCACATTGACATTAGGTTTTGCCATAATCGCCACGCTTGGCAGGCGGGTTGGCGATTGCAGTATAGTTGTTACAAAAGCACAGAGAATGCTGCTGCCCATTCTCTGGCAAGCCATTCTTGAAGCTCATAGGTTTAGATTATACGTGCGAGACTGGTTTTGCAGACAGATTTGAATTTTTTGAGACGCAAGCACTACAATGGTAAAGATATGAAAAACACCAAACTGATACAAAATAGCAACAAGACTGTCAAAATACCTACATCGGAATCTCGAATCAACGACTTTAACCGAAACTACAATCTAAAAGTTCATAATGAAGTTCGCACAACTTTATCTTTACCTTTTGAGAGTTTTAATAAAAAAATATTTGATTCTTTAAAGACTTGGTGGTACAGGTATCGTGACACATCAATGATTCTTGGAATAAACCATAAAAGAAGTTCCGGCTTTACGTGGGAACCGATTGAACCGAACTAACGAATAAATTCATTTGATGATTTTTATTAATTATGTAGTGCAGTTCACTTTGACAGATTTACTATGCCTACCCTGAATAAAAGTGCACTGTTGGATTACCTGAAATTCCAACGGTGCAATAATATTTAGGCATTCATTTAAGTTTTGTCTAGTTTTACTTAATACGGGCATTTTATTTTTTAATATTTCTCCTGCAGATGTTGAGGACATAAATAGCACGGAAAACACGTTAAGCTGTTGGCTCCGGCTGTCATTTGTTGATCTTTGACAGTCGTTTGAAGCCGAAAGTCTGACATCCAGTCTTACCACAGGAAAACGTATCAAAAATCAAAATATTTTTATTTTACATAGGCCTACATGGGCACTTATAAAACGTCGGCAAAAAGGTGCTCGGTTCGCGTTGGTCGTTTCCTATGGAGAAGAACCGGCAAGAAACTCCATGGTTACTCTTTTAAAATCATTTGGTTTTACAATATTTCTGTTACAGCATTAGTACTAAAGTATGGGAGGACATCGTAGGCCTGACAATAAGTCGTTGCTTACTACGAAACGTAGAACGAAATAAAAAGTCACCAAGGATCTAGGAATCTATAAGGCCTACAATGTCCACACATTTACAAACAATCGGTAAATAAGAAAAAGAGTCTATACAACAAAAAAAAAAATAGAAAGTAGAAAATATCACAAAATGACTAGATCAAATAAGTGACACAAATGTTGTCATCCGTGCTGTAACTATTCTAAACAAAAGATGTAATGATTTAAAAACTATTGTAAAACATCTGATTAAAAAGAAAGAAGAAAGGAAAAAAAAAATAAGATTGAGAATGGTTAGAGACATCCACACATTTGTGCCGTTTATGAGCTACCAGGGAAGCCGCATGTGCGAAGGGGCTAAGGCCAAACTTCTCTATCTTCAACGTAGTCCTTAATTTTGTAATATGCTTTTTTAATTAGGACACCTAGATATTGGGTTGTGGAGGTCAGATAGGCAGTCGCTTCATGTAAAGTACTGATACTCAGCTGCAGCCGGTCCCAACAAAGTTGGGGAAAAGACTAGGCAGATGATGAGGGCATCGATAGAGCTTTGCAAATAGATTGGAGTTGTGTATAAGCAGACGGGAGGACGGTATCCAACTTATTATCAAAATTTATTTATTTTTATGCCCACAGGGAAGAAGTCTGTATTTAAAGCAGTAGTACATGAAACCATAATGAATATAGACAGATCACTAGATAACTAGAAACATCGGTAATAGCTGATAAGATCGAAATCCGTTTATAAATTGCACGTTATCTGAGCCAACAAGAATAGTTGTAGTTAACAATACATTTATAGTCGTGATTGGGTTAATTAAACAAACCGGTACTTAATCAATTAAATTGTAGACACGAATATTTGTGGTCCAACATGGCAACAACGGGGTATTTGAAAACAATATTGCAAATGAAATGTTGTCATGTTAGTCAAACAAAAAAAAGTTAGTAAAACATTGAAAATAGTTTGCTAAAGCCAGATCAATATAAGCTGTCCAAATTCGGTGATATAGCTGGAAATATAACAACCAATACCTTTTCGAAGATTTAGAACAAATTGTAAAATTGAGTAATTTAGAGCAAAGATCATGTTGACAACTTGGAGACAAATCTAGCAGACTCAAAGCACTTACATCCGTTTTAAGAATTTGGAGGTTGACGATTTGTAACAGTTTACCAGGGCACAAAGCAAAGTTTACTTGTTTTTATACTGAAATTTAAACTTATTTACACATTAAAACGTAAGAAATTATTGGATTTCGCAAAGTTCGACTAGTTCTCAATTCCGAATTCTCAAACTAGCCAACTGTAGCAAGAGTCTGAACAACCAGTTTTAGAAATGATTTGCTCAATGCACACAAGAAGACTTCCCTAGGCTAAAACACCCGCTCTCCTTGAAACAAGGAACCCACTCCCTCAATTTCCTCAATCACCAGGGTTCAGCCCGTATCTCATAGCAACAACATTTGAAGAAGGGGGTCGCTAACAACTCCAGTGCCCTCATTCGAAGGGTAGGACCGCTGAAGTAGGTTAAAGGGTAGTTGTTAGGGGTAGTTGTCAGTAGGGTGACGTATTACTCGCGCGTTATGAACCCACCGGCTAGATGAAGACCTATAAGTTTACCAGGATTTAGAGTTACTGGATGTGATAGTTTTTTTGCGAATTTTGTAGTTTTTTGGTTTAAATATCAAAGATATGCTGCATAGCCCCAGCATTATGCAGCATATCTTCGGCTACCAGTCTCACCGGAAGCAGCTGAATCCGACTTCCACAACCCAGTTACAGGGCAATACGATATTCCTTGGTAACTTACAAAACAGATTTTGTAGATCATAAATAGCGGTCTGAACCAACGGCCAAAGGATTTTCGGAGGCATAGACCGATCTCCAAGAAAACTATAATACATGCTTAGAATTTCAAGAAAGTTTATTTTAAGAAAACTGCCTATAATTCGTGAGTAAAGCGAAGGCATCGTTGCATGTAGAAAGGTAATGAGCATTGATGACTGGCCTTGTTTACGGAGTATTGGCAATTTCAGACTACAAGCCCGTTTAATCAGTTGTCATGAACGAGGCGAATGTCTTGAGGAAAGTTTGAGTATGAATGTAGGAAATGAATGAATGGCTGGAAGAGTTCAAAGAAAGGATGGAGGGACTGGGTGAAAGATGAACTGGTTTAGGAATGGAATGACAGAAATCGAGATGACGACTTATAGAACTTGATGATGAGATACGTACAGGTCTTCTTGTACGGTGCTATGTTTCATTCAATGCAATACAACTAAAGAAAATATCCACATACGATACTTAAATACTTAGTTGCAATGTAGTTACAACAAGATTTCGACGTCGGATTCAAAATGTCTTTTTGTTTCCGTGTTCCTATCGATTTACGTGCAGAATGAAAGAACTGCTATGTAGTTGGTTACGTGTCTTCCCAAGCTACACAAAGGGTCAAGTGGGTGTGGTTTTGGGATAATGGTACACTTGGTTTATGCACAATTTTGATCTATTACCCCGTATTACTTGATTGTTGGGTTAAGGGTTCACCGTTAATGAATTTTAATAACGTCAGAGGAGATGTACTCGTATACCGCGTATTCATATGCGTATACATCATGTATACGCTTCGGGTAATTTTCCATCGATAGCTAAAGCTCGATTTTCAAATATCAATACAATTATGTTTAGTTTGGATGCAACTAGATTATACTTCTAGATATTGAAGTCTATTAGCCTGATTGTTCTAGGTTCTATTATGCATTGGGTATTTGGTCAAATTATTTGAAATAGGAAACAAGCGTTGCTTAGCAAGCCAGATCTCGTGTCTTCGCAAGACTTAATCGCTTTCTAAGCGTTTTGTATATCTACAAAGATTTTCAATAGAGTGAAGATAATTTAGGCTTCCCGGTAGTTCATGTCAATCGACATCGCTGTTATAATTTAGAAAGCATTGTTGAAAATACAGAACTATTCTTTGTCATCATGAAATTGTGTTTGACTGGTTTCTTTGATCTATAATTTCTATAACCAGCATTCCAGCGTCTATGGTGAACCTTTGAGGGTAAAGTCCTATGAAGGGGTAGCAAGTTGTTTCACATGCCTTCGATCGTTGGTTGGTGTTCACTGTTTGCTACCGCCCCGCGCTTACGCAGCGTCCCATTAATTAACCAGTCTTGATACTTGCAATTAAATTAATAATGTATTCATTGCATTGACTGATTTTATGGAGGTGGCTAGGGAAGACTGGATGTTGAAGGCGTCCCTGCCTTCGGGTTTTGAGGCGAAATGTTGGAGAGAAGTATGTCCTGAAGAGGGTTTTTTAGCATGGTTCCTGGGCCTCAAGTCTGCTATTACAATAGTGTCAGAATGGCCTATCATTGATTTCATAATTGTTGATTTGGACAAGTTTGGTATTCTACTAATATAATGGCGTCATTATGACTCCACAATGGTCAACCAGATCGTGTTGGAATGACAATGTTTATAAAAATAGCAGACTTGAGGCCCTGATAACTGATACGTTGTCGTGGTGTGGTGAAGGGACATTTACGCGCAAACTGTTAACAAGAATTCGGCGAAAATTTTCAACATTACACAGAACGATGTGCTAAATTCGTGGCAACAATTTCTCGACCATTTATAGCATTCAGTATGGCTTAAAAGCAGATTTCAATAATCCCCTAAAAAACTTAACAACTTATATTTCTTTTAAAATGAGAAAAGCGAAAGTGCCGTCCACGGGTCCCGGAAGACTGGATATCAATTACACACTGCGTTAAAAAATAATCAATCAGAAATACTAAGTTTTTTGTTCCAAAGAATTCAATTAAATAAAAAAGCTAATCAATCATGAAAGTGGGTAGATGATATTATATCCTGTTATACATAGCTGTTTCTAGATTATTAAACATACTACAGTTACTAGGTTTTATGTTGTCGTCATAAAACGCTAAAAAAGAAATGAGCAAAGAAATATGTGCCTTGGCAGATAGCTTGGTAGTTAAAAAATAATACGGCTATGACGTAGCATGTTACTACATGGACGAAGTAAGCATCTTGCAGATTGCAGAGTCCAATTTCAAGGAGGACGAGATCAGCAGTAGTAAGCTGCTGCTGTTCCAATCACTTGGAAAAATGGACCAGATGCCGTCTCGCCGCAGAGATGGAACAAAGAAGAGTCTTCAGGACATTATTGATATTTTGAAGAAGACGGACCCGGACGACGTGCCTGATTTCGTGGCGAAGGAGCTGAGTAAGCTGCCCCCCGTCATTTTCGACCATGTCGACGTTACGCGGCTGCTGAAGGACATCACTTCGTTGAAAGCAGAGATGACCAAGATGCAGTCCAGAATTGAGGTATCAGAGAAGAACAATACCGAGTTACGTGCAGAAATAGAATTATTGCGCAACGTTGGCTCGGTAATTGGGTCACCTGAGGCCTCAAAGGTGAACACGAGTCGAGAGGCGCGAAATGCATCAGTCGGCAGTTTCGAACCAGCTGCCGATAATGCAGAGCAAGCGCCGCCCGCTGTCGCCGTTGCCCGCGCCACAACACCGGTTGCGGAAACGTCACGCGTAAGTACGTCGACCCCTAAACGTGCCTACGCTGCCGTCGTCACCACCGGCAAATCAGATGCGTCGCTGTCAAAGCGACAAATCAAAAGAGGGGAAAATCTGAAGAAAGGAGCTCCACCTACCCTGACTGCGGTCCGTAGCTCCGTGCAAAGGACGAGCCAAGTTGACGAGGAGGGTTTCACCAAAGTAGAAAGGAAGAAGAAGAGGAAGCCCTGTCCTCGTAACCAGTGTGGTACCGCATCAACTGGTCCCAACATGCTGCTGCGCCCCGCTGTGCCTACGACGCAGCTGTACATTTCGCGTCTGCATCACTCCACGACGGTTGAGGATGTCGTGCAGTATGTGAAAGTGAAAACCGACTGGACTCTGAGGGTCGTAAGGTTGGAATCGCGCCACAACATCAACTTTAAGTCGTTCGTGGTGCGAGTTCCAACCCAACATCTACAGATCTGCTTGGAAGAGGACTTTTGGCCGAGAGGTGTCGTATATCGACGTTTCCGAGGACGGTTACGCGACACCACGCAGCGAAACACGACGCCGACGACGTTACGTGTATAATCATAGTTTAATTAAGTTTTAAGATATGTATTAGTTTATTATTGTTGTCAGATTATTTGTGTATTTTATCTATGGGCCTTAGATGCCTGATAATAAACAGATTATTATTATTATTATTTTATTTTTATACTTTTACGTATCTCGGCTTATTGCCGGATTTGTAGAATAGTACGGGCCGAAGCCAAGTACTACCCTGGGAGAGTGGTGATATGATGAGATGATGATATGGTCGGGCTGTGTGATGAAGAGTGTCCATTAGACTGTGTCTGTGC
This sequence comes from Cerastis rubricosa, assembly GCA_949152445.1. NCBI lineage: Eukaryota > Metazoa > Arthropoda > Insecta > Lepidoptera > Noctuidae > Cerastis > Cerastis rubricosa. Next base: position 3,860,242 of record OX424542.1, on the reverse strand, counting down.
GGTGATTGAGAGGCGAGAGTGTGAGGTGGGGATCACTGCTTCATTTTCATTTTGTAAAAATTTTCTAATAATCCTGCAAGTATTAAGGATTGCGGCTTTTTGAAGGCTTTGATACGTGTATGGTGGTAAATCAAGTGTTTTTAAAGACTGGTGGAGCTGTTTAGGTATAACACCTGTTGTTGACAATACAATAGGGACTATGGCGACATTGTTAAGACTCCACATTCGGCTGATTTCGTATTTAGCGAGTTTTTCCGCTATTGTATTTTGCGTGTTTGGTACGGCGATGTCAATGATTTGTGCGGTTTTGTTATATTTGTCTAATAAAGTGATGTCTGGTCTATTGTAGTGTATTGTTTTATCGGTGAAAATACCTCGATCGAAGTATAGTTTGTGCGTTGCGTTTTCAAGAACAGTTTCGGGCTGGTATTTATAGTAAGGTACTGGAGGTGTGGAGATTAAGTTATATTTGATTGCTAGTTTTTGATGGATTATGTTCGCTATTTGATCATGTCTGTGCTTATAATCAGTCTGGACTATTGCTTTACACGCACCTGTGATGTGCTGAATAGTTTCCGAAGAACTATTGCATCGCCTACATATGTCTACTATTTGATGAACTCTCATTATGTGTTTCTGGTAATTGCGGGTTTCTATGACCTGATCCTGAATCGCTATCATGAACCCTTCCGTCTCAGGGAACAACTCGCCCCGCCTTAACCATTCGTTCGACGCTAACTTGTCGACGTTAGGTAGATTAAGGTCGTGTCGGTGTCTCCCATGCAGTGACTTTTGGGTCCATTCTTCGATTTTTGTCTGTCGGTCAGTCTGTTGTTCATTACTCTGTGTAGTCCTGTCATACATGTTCAAAGGGGTAAGTTTTTTATCATTATAAGCTATTGCTTTGTGTAAGGTTGAAGTGGAGCTTTTATAATCAAAGTATGTTCTTAATGTTGTTATTTGCTTGTTATGTAGGTTAGTGATATCTATTATTCCCCTTCCGCCGTCGTTCCTTGGTAGTGTGAGTCTCTGTACACATGACCTAGGATGGTGTCTTCTGTGTTTAGTGAGAGTGGTGTTTATAATCCTTTGTAGGTTTTTCAATTCGGTCTTGTTCCATTTTATGATACCAAAGGAGTAGGTGAGAATGGGGATGGCATAGGTGTTAATAGCTTTAACGGTGTTTTTAGCGTTTATCTGAGTATTAAATATTGTTTTTAACCTATGCTTAAATTGCTTGGTAAGTGTAGTTTTGATTTCTTTATGCAGAATCTGTTTAGCCTGTATATACCCTAAGTATTTGTATGTTCCGGTTTCGTCTAATGAATCTATTGTTGCGCCTGTCTGCATTTGGTATGAATGAGTATATGTTTTTCCTGCTCTTATTGAATTGATTTTACATTTATCAATCCCAAACTCCATAGATATATCTTTTGAAAATTGTTCAGTTACATCCGCTAGTTCATATAGGTCATCTGGGGAGGATGCATATAGTTTGATGTCATCCATATAAAGGAGATGGTTTACTTTACAATATTGTTGGTCAGTCAGAATGTCAGTCACTGTATCGCTATATTGGAGTTGATAACCGGGTATTAATGAATTAAGTTTGTTTGAAAGAGGGTTTAATGCTAGACAGAACCATAGTGGGCTGAGTGAGTCTCCTTGGAATATTCCTCGCTGGATCTTTATGAGTTCTGTTTCGACTATTCCTGCAGATGTATTCAATTGCAATCGTGTTTTCCATTTCTCTATAATATTACCTAAGCAATTGATCAGTTGTGGGTGTATTTTATATATTTTTAAAACTTCGAGTAACCACGAGTGGGGTACTGAATCGTATGCTTTCCTATAATCTATATACATAGTGTGTAAATCATTCTTTGTACGTTGAACATGTTTGTGTATTACTGCGTCTATTGTTAACTGTTCTTTACATCCTTGGCTAAGCTTCTTACACCCCTTCTGTTCTTCTGTTAATATTTTCTGTGTTTCAAGGTGTTTATAAATTACGTGACTAATGCATGATGTCATTATTTTATATATGGTTTGCAGACAAGTAATTGGCCTATATTTTGCTGGATTCGCTGAGTCGTTAGGGTCTTTTGGTAGCATATAGGTCTTACCTTCTGTGATATATGTAGGGATCGATGCGGGGTCTTGTATAAAGTTGTTAATATAGTTAAATATGTGTGGGTGTATGTGAGTAAATTTTTTGTACCAGTAGTTGTGTATGTAATCTGAACCAGGCGCTTTCCAATTATGTACTTTTGTAAGGACGTCATGAAAAGTTGCTACTTCAACTTGATCGAAGATCATTGCTTCTGTATTAGTTTGAATGGCCTGCTCTACTTTAATCCATTCTGCTTCGGTGTTATGGTGGACAGGATTTTCCCAGATCCCAGCCCAAAATTGCTGTAACTCTTCTGTAGTTGGAAATACTGTATGTGTATTGTTAGTAGATCTTGTTTCATTTGTTGTTGCGTTCTTTAGGGATCGGTAAAATTGTTTTTCGTTATTCCTAAACTGGTTATTTTGGGTTTTACGAAGTGTGCATTTAGTGTATCGATTTAGTCTACTTTTTACTACTGTTAATTTCTGTTTTAGAGTATCTAGAAAATGCTCAAGTTGTGTGTTAGGTTGTTCGTGTGATGTATGAATTCTGTAGTCTTTTAATATTATTTCAACTGCTTTTATTAGTTTTCTGCTTCTTTGGCCTTGAATATACTGAGTTAATCTTCCTATTTTGGCCCTGAGAGCTTCTCTTTTGTTTTCAAGCCTTTTTTGCCATTTAGGTTTGTGGGCTTGTTGAAGTTTATTACTACTATCTACAGGAGGATCAAGTGAAATTCTACTACCGTTGGCCTTTGCAGCTGTCCACGCAGCGCAGTATATTACTGTCTGGAGTTGATTGAAATTTGTATCACTGGTAACTTGTTCCGGTAAAATTACTTTGTTAATATAATTAACTATATTTGCCAACTTTTTTGAAGACTTTTGCTTAGGTATGTAACTCCTTTCCGTAGGCAGCGTGTCTTTGTAGTATTGTAGTGTTTGTGAGAATATTTCATCTATTTCAGGATTTCTAACTAGGTTTGTGTGTTGTGTATTAAGTTGCGTAGGGTGTTCTGATCCTAAGTTATTAATATTACCATCATCTATTCCTACTCCTATATTCTCCATTTGTGATGACTCTATATTTTCTATCTCTATATTTAGTGTTTCTGTATTTGTGATTCTATTGTCAACTTGCCTTTGGAAAGACTCTGTTTCAATTAATTCATTCTCTAATAAAGATTTTAATGTTTGTAACCGTGCTTCTGATATCATACTATTATTTAATATTACTCTTTTTTGGTCTGATATGCGCTGTTCTGATAAATGTGATAAATGGGGGTAACATTCTATGAATTTTTCTTTCAAATTTTTTCGCCAAACTGTCATATCTGTTTCCATCTTTGTTGCCCTAAAATAACATTTCATGAGTGTTTCGTTGAGTTCGTTGGACCATTTCATCCTTCGTTTAGGTTCTGATTGTGAGTGCAGTTGTGTGTCTGTTTGAGATGAAAGAAACTCCGGTGGTGACTGTAATTGTATGTCAGTGTTGCGTGTTTGTAAATGGTTGCTTACTTCAAGCCTAATGCTATCTAGTATGGTGGAAGGTAGTAACTTCTTGGAAACTATTGCTCTTCTTTGATCTCCAATTCTGTGCTTGGAGACATTCATATTTGGGAATTTTTCTGTGAACTGATGATGTAATGATGTGAGATAAGCTTTCGTGTCAGATTCTAATTTTGTGATGATAAGGTAGTTACGCCAAATGAATTCATTCATTTCTTTACTCCATTTTTTTCGCGTAGTAGTTGAGACAGCAGTGGGTGAAGGATTATTGGCCACATTGGCCTCCGACACATCATCTACTGCCATTGTTGATAATATTGATGACGATCTTGATGAACGTGATAAATATGAAGGTGGTGATGATGCAATTGATGAAAAGATGGACCTCGGTGAGGACGATGAAGAAACCGATGATGTTTCATCACATAAAGAAGGCATATTTGCCTGACTACTTTTTTTTGTTTTCGACCTTGTTAACATATTATTCCCACGAGTAGCTAGGGACTAACAAAGTCGACCACAGCAGAGCCCTGCGTTCACTGTGGCAAGGGTGAATAAAACTGGAGGACCCCTATTATCCAGAGTTGGCACACTAACGACTAGCCTCTCCCCTAGCCATGCAGCCCTCGGCGTGTGCGACCTTGGCTTGGATTGTGTATCTCTTTTAGTCTGGCCCCTCACCCTAAACCTATTTCAGCACAGTAAACTCTACCGGAACAGCCCTAGGGCTCATTGGAGCGCGCAAGCCCCACCACGACGTCAACGTAGAGATACTACGGTGGGGTTATTATTATTATTATTGTCAAAAGTGGCTGTTTATCCGTGTGCCTCTCTGTCACTCAGTCCAATCTCAGTAGCGTTTAGAGACCGTAGGCCTCTTCCATTTTCAAATTGTGCTGGTATTGTCGTGGTTCCTTTGGCCTCTGACGTTTCATAAGCGTCGTTAGGTTTATTTGCAAAAAATAAATTTGATTTATCCATTAAAAAAACTGTCAACTGTCACTTTTTTTTAATGAGCCATACTTTTCCGTATTAAATACAAAGTACCAAACAATGGGATCGTAGTTGCGTAGGCTCGGCCGTGTAACACGACCCTGCGCGTAGTACGCGACCGCAGCACCGCACAGCAGATGACACTCAGGACATTGCCCGCGAACGCCATATTTGTTTTTGTGGAACTTTTTTTGAATACCATAGACTTGCGCATCGTGGAGGTGGAGGTGCGTTGGTATATTTATAACTGTAAAGAAGATAGCGACTTGAAAAAAAGTAAAAAGTTTTATTCTTCAATTCTTGGTCTGACCTTTTAGAATTTCGGTTTATTTTTTACAGTCAAGTTGCACTATTTATTATTAACATCAGCTAAGATGATTAAAATATTGGTTTGGTATACGTTGCGTATGCTAAATGAATATTGTACATAAAGGTTTTTCATCGTTGTGTCGCTGGTATCACGGTATTTCTATTGGGCCAAAACTCCACCACATCTCTGGTGTCGTTTTGATTGTATAGATTGCGGTTTCGAGTATCTACTACTTAGTGAACCTCCCAATAACATAGCAATCGTCTTTATTCGATTTAACTTCTGTATGTCGAGTTTATGAGCTAATGAGTGATGGGCTCGATGTAGCCGCATAGTCACGCAAATGTCTTGATCAAACAGTTGTTTGGTAAATTGTTCGGCAGCGGCACGGCGGTTTCGCGGTCAGGGTTAGAATTGGTAAATGATTAGGATTACCGCTACCGAAAGATGAATGATATAATAGGGAAGAGCCCATCAACCTTTCTTTCTCAATAAATAATAATATAATAATAATCATTAACAATTTACCACACAGTTTAGGTACCTACATTGCACTGTATACAAATTGAGGTTCTTATTTTAGCATTTATATATGAGTACAATATGTTCAACCCTGTCCCCTAAACTAAGCTAGGCCTGTATCTTAGGGGGCAGTGTCCGGCTATAGGGGTATGCTTATTGTAATTCTATAGTAGATGACGTGCCAGTGGGCTGTGTCAGGTGAGTGCACTTTTGATCTTGTGGTTAACTAATGTGAGGGTGAGAAAGTGGAAAAGTGCATGATGTAAGTGCAAGTGTCTGATGATTGTGTGTGGGGAGTGTTTGGGATGTTGTGCTTGTCGTGAGTGGAGTGAATGAAGTGAGTGTACGTTTGCAGTGTGTTATGAATGTAAGAGAGTTTAGCTCGTGTGCGAGAGATCGGTGATTGATTTAACATAATACTCAGTTGAAAGTTTTGTCTTTTTTGCTGTAGTAGGTAATGTTTTAGAATATGAAAGTGAGAAGTATGGTCAGTAACGAAAGTCGCTATTCATTTCAAAAATTATAAAAAGTATTAGTTTAAGAACGATCCATATTAACAGACTCGAATAAAATATATAACAATATTTTCATCAATGGGTTACACAAATTTGCAAAACAATATTACATCAGATCGCACTGATCAGCACAAAAGTTGGTGTAATATTGGTAAGTGTTAACCGACTTCTGATGCCGACTGTACCTACAAACTAAGGTCCCAAAGTTTCTGGCCGGAATTATAAAATCAAGACTAAATATCCAAATAATATTTATTAGTTTTCAATATAATCTGCCGTTATACACTTTTCGTGATGAGACTCCAGAAAAAAAAACAGTAATTAAATATATTTGATTAATAGATATAATTGTTTGTATCTCTAATTAATCGAAGGTAAGAATTCCGGAAACTTTTCGATATATGAATTATAAAATGTTAATTAGCCTTAAATTAATCGTATTGCTTATTTCTCACACATCTGTAGAATGATTGTAAACTGGAGGAGCGGAACCACCTAATATTTACAAACAAATCTTTGCTTAAAAGGTGACTCCAAACCTAACATAGTTATAACCCTAAGTGAAGAAATAAACATTTTTATTTTTATTTATTTATTTATTTTGGACCTACTTGACAGCATAGCATGATCAGCCGGCTGGGAAACTGGTCTTCTGTGAGGAGTGACCTTCCATATTACTTTTCCTTTATGTACTTCTATTCTTTTCCGTCCACCAATCAGACGCTATTCTGAGTAGGCAAAGGAGTCAAGTTCATTGAAGCCATTATCAAATAAATGTAAAGCTTTAAAAACCATTCAACCAGTCAATACGGCTATAAAACTTATCAAACACATAAATACGTAAATAAATACATTGCTCAGTATATCTTGATATTTCAAGATGGCGCCACTTGCTTTCACAAACGTCAAATACAGTACTTTTAAATTAGTTTCGTGTTTCGCCACGGGGCAGGTTATGTTGGTTACATTCTAAAGAAGAGTTTCCTGCCAATTTCGTGTTTCTTACTATCAAAATGTTTCGCTTAGCGCCATTTAATTTCACGGATAATTTGTGTGGATCGAATGCCCTTTTGTTTTTCGTAAATTAAGTATTGATCGACAGACTTTACCGTCTGTTGGTTCTTGGTTTAAAATTATAATGTTTTATTTTTTTAATGTCGGTATTTTCTTGATAGAGACGTTGATATTTTTTTTGGTTCTTCGAATTACGTGTCGGTTTGCTTAAAACCTTTTTTTGTAAACCGCAAGTCAGTATGTTCCAAGGTTAACTTTTAGCTATTGAAAACCTTATAGTCTCTAGTTATCCACTTCTGTGTTTTATAAGATATAAGTACAAATATAATAATACGAGTATCGTTATTAAATATCCTACTGTTAGGCAAAGGCCTCCCTTCAATCTTACCACTTTTTACAGCTCGTTGTTGTTGTAATTTATTTATATAATGTGGCTCTTCAACAATGATGTCTTAGTGCCCCATCCCTTAAAGAAGAGCACTATGTACATTATAATTTATATTATAACACCTAATTAAACAACCAAAAAAAATATAACAAAATAAAAAAAAACAGAAATATCCATAATATTAAGTTAGGCCAAACAAAATTTGAGCGACAGGCCGAGAAGAAGATGGCGGGAGGCCCTGGTTGGCTAGAAGAGGCCCAACATCGAGAAAAGTCGAAAGAATAGGGTGAGGCCTTAGGCCAGGAGTGGGGCAGTTAAGGCTGAAAAAAAAGAGGTTTAACTCACTTTCCGTCCTGAATCCTCTGCTTGTTGTGTTCCTCGTGGAAATCCAGCAGCTCCTGAATGAGGCCTTCCTCTATCATCGAGTCCACGCGGGCGTTCAGTCGCTCATCGTGGATTGTCTATAACAATATGTTTGGCTTCTAAGTATATGATGAAAATATTGCTTCCCTATTAGAATTGTATTTTGGTAACAATTTCAAGGGTTTTAAATTTCTTGCACGCTACCCTTATCTTTTTTCCAAAACAAAAGTAGTAGCCTCAGTTACTCCTTATGACACCAGCTGCCAGTGAAAGTCCCGTCAAAATTGGTCGAGCCGTTTCAGAAATTAGCCGGAATCAACACACTGACAGACAAACAGACAAAAATGTTTTTTTTTTGTTATATTTATTTACTTTAATATGCATTTAGTAAAAGCTGTTATTTCGAACTTACAAACACTTCAATTTCATTTATTTGTAAGTATAGATTTATCTAAGCAAGCCATTATAGAAACCATAACCCCCTGAAATACCACACAATCTTCAAAGTCAACAAAAAAACTTTTTTTTTTCCAAAGTTCACAAATTGGCACAGGTGGCAGGTGTTCCAGAATTCTGTTTGACTAACAGGGCGAAGACCCCAGTCCCCCATGTAGCAACATTACCTAGGGAACGGAGGATTCCCGTGAGAACCGAATAAATCTAAATTCGCAAGAGCTGATAAGAATGATAAGGTGATAAATGCTGCACTGTAGTGCAATCGATACTTACGTCACTGGAAATGTAAAGTCCCTGAATGGAATGTTTTACATAACAACATCACGCCTGCTATCTACGAAGGGTATGGTAGAGGTGTGTTTGCCATTAGTACTCTATTTCGCCAGTTATGTTTAAGCCATGTAATAGGGGGCGAAGCGAGAAAGATGTAAATGTGGATGGATGGAGAGGGAGAGGAAGACCAAAGAAAAGATGGATGGATTCTGTGAAAACTGATATAAAGGTAAAAGGAGTAAATTATAGCATGACGAATAACAGAGGAGAATGGAGGAAAGAGACGTGTTGCGTCCCAAATAAAATAGGACAAGGGCAGGAAGACGATGTAATAGGGGGCGAGCCTATTGCCATCTACTACTATGGCTGCTACTGAGAAGTTCCTGATGGTATAAAACTACATGACACTTAAATAACCCACTTACACACAACTAATTAAAACTTACAATATCCTATCAAACGCAAACCAGGTACCAGGCACCCATAGAAGCGAGAAAGTCTCATCCCACAAACAGGTAAACACAGTGAGACAACATCTGCCAAGATTACCTTTATGAAGCTGAGGAAGACTTGAAAAGATGTAATTTCCTTACCCTGGTCCTAAGCTGTTTGCCAATCTAGACCGTATTGAAGCTGGGAAATCGGTTTAAGATTATTATAAGAGGTACGTTGGACGTGGTCGAATAAAATACATTTAGGATCAGCCATCCGCTGATCCAGATATTTCTGCTAGTTAATGATTTTTTAAGCAATGCAATACAGTGGTAGTAGATTAATTGGTATTTAGATTAATTAGCAGCCACGGAGTCTGGATTTGTACAAGGTATTATTTTTTTGAAACTTTGTTGTTCTTCTGTATCGTGGGTGCGTTTACAAACATTTAAACTCACATACACAAACACCCAACCCAGAACAACAATGTTTTTTTTTTATGAATGTCATCTCGCAGTTCAGCCTCTGAGGCTGGCTACTGCTTAACCGGACAAATGAACAACACTGTAAGCCATCCAAATATTTGTCCCATGCGGGGATCGAACCCGCGACACGCAGCGCAGCAGTCGTTCGCTCAACCACGGCGCCAACCATGCCGTCAAATTGGGTTGACGGCAATAGCGTCGCCTGTAACATGGGAATTAAACAAATCTGGCGAAATGTGGGTGCACTATTAGGTAGACTTCTGCCTTACCCTTCGGGGATAAGAGGCGTGATGTTAAAAATAAGTCAGAGGCCCATGGGCCGCCGCATAAAAACTCTGACACCAAGTTAGACACTACACTATACGATAGAAGAAGAAGCTCCAGATTCTAAACCAATCTTAACCTCTATTTGCAACCAAAATTTTAGCTGAAACCGGAAATCAATTGTCGATTACGAGTACGAGAACGAGTACTTATTCATGAATTGAATCCATATTCAATTCATGAATAAGTACTCGTTCTCCTGTAATCGTTGTAATTACCATTAATTACAACGATTACAGGACAACATTCGATTAGTGGAAACATGGCTATTGTTGATCGTTAACACGTTATAACGATCGCGTACAATTTCAAACAATCAATTAACTTCGTGAGTCACGACTCGGCAAGATTGGGCATGCGGACTTATGGTGTGGAAAAAAATGCGTCTGTATGAATCATAATCACCCTGCCGATGAAACGATTACGCCCTAAAAAGGACCAAAAAAATATTCCGGTCCAACGCTTAGGCCCCGTTTGTTGCATCTAAATTTGTATCGAAAAAACTTACTAAAACTGGTAACATCTCTAAATGTACCGTCTATGGTCCCCTTTTATGGATACAGTATTAAATTCTGCGTCTGTGGCACAAAGAACGACAATATCAGCCGTCAAAATTAAATGTCAAAAAAGTTTTAAAAGTCAGTTGTCTAATTTTACCGTAATGCCGTGTTGTGATTTATGTTCTCTGGTTTTAAAACGTGAGTATTCTTTTATTTTAACCCAATGTATATAGTGTTATATATCAAAATAAACCTCGTTAATAATTAATTAATAATTAATTTAATATATAAATAATTAATAATTAATTACAAGCTTTACGAATATCTATAAACATCGTAGGTTCAAAGTCTGTTGAAACGATAATATCGAAATGTAAAATTGGCGCCATGTCGAACGTGGTATTTTGTTAATGTTTTTTTAGAAATTATTGCAAAAATAGTTAAAATAGTGCTCGTATTATGAAAATTACTTCAATTAAGTAATTATTAGTGTCTCCGCAATATAAAACAGTAAAATAAAACGAAATCTTATCGAATTTTTTACGTAAACACGACAAAATCAGTAGGTATCGAATAGAATGCGAGGAGGGTTGATTGTTTTGGGTGATTGTGCTACTAAGAAAGTGCCAAAGTAAGGATATATGGGTATTAAAACGAAGCTTATATAGTCTAGTTTAATTATAAATAGGTTTTATTGATACCAATTACAATTCTAATTGGTAAAACTTTTATTCTTATTGGAGAAACTGACATTCAACATATATTCTCAAGTTCACATTTTTTTCGAAATACTTATATCTAGTTGTCGTAATTAGTTTTTACGTAGTTAGATTCTGTATAGTTTCAGCTATACACACGTATTTTTTGTTTTGGTGTAGCTGCAATAGTTTACGAGAAAATAAGCTTTAAATGGGAAGTGGCGCGGGGGGCTTGCGCGGCAAAAACTTTCCATGCGCGCGCGGCGTGCGCGCGGGGTAGCCATGGCTACCGCGGACATTTCATAGGAACCGACGCGATTTATATCCGTTAGTCTAGTAGTGTGAGCGTCGGACTGCCAAGTCATAGGTCTCGACTTTGAACCCAACACACGCACCTCTGCTTTTTCGGATTCATGTGCGTATTGTGTGATTATCACTTGCTTCGGTGAAGGAAAACATCGTGAGAAAACCAAACCAGCATCTCTGAGAGATATTTCTCGAGGACATGTTAAGCGAAGTCAGAGGCCCATGGGCGACATAAAAGCTTTGACACCAGGTTAGACGCTAACCACACGAAATGAAGAAGCCTATACTTTTCTTTTATCTCTGTATGGTGTCGGACGTAAAGAATAGCACCATCCCATATCTTCCCGTGGGTGTCTTAAGAGCCGACTAAGGGACTTGCCAGAGAATGGGCAGCAGTGTTCTCTGTGCTTTTGTAACAACCGTACTGCGATCGCCAACCCGCCTGCTAAGCGTGGCGATTATGGCAAAACCCCCCAAAATGTCAATGTAACTTGGGGGAGGCCTATGTCCAGCAGTAGACGTCTTTTGGGCTGAAATGATGATGATGATGACACTTTTCCCACTGCCGGGGCATAGTACTCTTCTGTCTTCTAGAGGGAGTGGGTCGCACGTAATCCAACACGCGGGTCCAGTGAGTGAGGGTTGGTGGATGCCACTATATCTTCGAGATTTTGGGTCAAGAAAATTGCTAGTTTTCACACCGTTTTGAGAGCAATGCTGATGAAATAATTTACACCAAGTGTCTGCATGGGTTCAAATCTCCGGACTACAAATCTTAGTCACGGCCGTTTGGGCCAACACTGCTCCAGTGCTATTCTTCAAGTGCGAAAAGAACGATTAGGCTGTGTCCCCAGTAGGCAAACTGTTAGCAGACGACTGAGTCTTAAAAGGACTTAGTCTACTAGTGTCGTCTAGTCTTCTCAGTCTTAAAACTAGCAAACTGTGGACACTCCATTTCAAATATATGGAAGGGCGTACTAAACCGATACGCCGCAAACTCAGTCAGCTGCTAACAGTTTGCCTACTTGGCTACATAGCCTTAGAGTTCTAGCAGAGACTCAAAGAGGTTCCAGCAAAGGGAAAGAAAGGAGGAGGCATGGAAGAGTTTCTGTCCGTGAAGGACAAAGTTCACAGCCTATTCAAATAAACTATTCACCTATTGATTGTTCACTCGCTATGAATCACGAACACGCACTTGACGCATCGTATTTTCCGCATGCGTGCGCTGTTCCAGTCAGTATCAATGAGGTCTGCTACATGGATGCCACATTGTTGAATAATCTAGGGCCAGTCATAATGTGGGTGGATACTGAATCCCTACTAATATTATAAATGTGAATGTAAGTTTGTTTGTTACGCTTTCACGCAAAAACTACTCAACCGATCATGATGAAACTTTGTACACATATTCTTGGAGGTATTAGAAGTAATGTAGGCTACATATCATCACACTACGACCAATAGGAGCGGAGCAGCAATGAAAAATGTTGCGAAAACGGGGAAAATGTGATGCAGACGAGTTGCGCGGGACAGCTAGTAGGTAATAAAGATAGATTTCAAGGATGAAACATAAACGAAACATATTGATTGTTGTTTATGTGTTTTCAACGTAAAAAGTTTGAGAGCAATTATGCATCATCTGGAATTTTAGAAAGCTGCAGTTTTTTTTTTCAGAGCTGCGAAATCAGATGATAACGCTCGTTATCACGCAACGCTGGCTATGTGCACTTGTGCAGTTAGCACAGTACAGAGCTTTAGAGACAGATGATAAGCCGGCCATTTTGAATCCAACAAACCATAACATTTCTAACCTCATGAAATTAGGTGCTAGACAAACATTATGCTCTCAACTCTAAAACAATAAAACACTAGACTTAATTAATGACGTATACTAGAATCTCAACACAAGAGTACACTAGTAGTCGCGTGGGTACATAACCAGTTTCTTTCTGCCCTTGTCCCATATTACTTGGGGTTGGAAAAACACGTTCTTTTTTTCTTCTTTTATTCCCTGTCAGCCGTCACATATTTACTTCTATTTCTCTCAAATAATTCCTCACACAATCCATTCATCTTTTCTTTGGCCTTCCTGTCCCTCTCCATCCATTTTCAATCATCATTCATCGCTCTTTTAGTCTGCGTGAGTACGTAGTACGCTCGTGCTGTGAGTACTCTAGCACTAGGCATTCGTACGTCTGTGTTGGTCACGGTTATGTCATTTGGGTCGAGCGTGTGTCAGTCCTTCTCTGACCTTTCTCATGCACGATTACAGGTGCATAGACTGCATAGTAAAGTACACTCGAATTCGGAGTTTGATAAACAGGTAATATTCATCAACCACTCTGCCAATTTTATGTAGTTATTCCGGGTCTGGCTGTTTGTGTATGCGAGTTTAAATGTTTGTAAACGCACCCACGACAGGAGAAATTCCTGATGTGGGGCAAAGTTAGGGAAAGAAACTTGAGTGCTTATAGCTTTTTATCCGAAACGGCTGGACCAATTTTGACTGGCAAATAGCTGATGTTATAAGAAGTAACTTAAGCTTCTTTGATTTTAGAAAAAGCGATTATAGGGTTCCGTGTAAATAAAACCCTTGATATTGTTAACAAAATCCGATTCAAAACGGGAAGTAATGTTTTTATAACAATTTCGCGCCAAGGATGGGCGAGGGCAGCAGGTTATACATAATAAATAACACACTAGAAGGAAACAGTAAAGTCCCATATACAAAGTGTTGTTTTGCATCCTCGTCAAAATTCAGGGGGTTGTCACAAATTAGATAAATAATCAATGTAAATTACGGTACCCAGTTAATTATTAATAAACACAGATTTTTTTGAGACCAGTAAGCCGTGGGTTCGAACCCAGGCAGGCGCATTACTTTGTGTAATTTATTTCATCACCGCTGCTCTCAAAACGGTGAAGGAAAACATCGTGAGGAAACCGGTATGTCCTAGAACGAATCATTCGAAGACATGTGACATCTACCAACCCGCACTGGGCCCGCGTGTTGGATTAAAGCAAACTCCCACTCATAGAGAGGAGGCCTGTGTCCCAGCAGTGGGAACATCATAGGCTGATGATGATGACAAATTTTTTTGGTTGTTTAAGTTTTTCAAAATAACTCCCTTAACGTGGTTTAGGTAATAAGAAGTTATCGAATAAACGTTTGAGAGTGTTTGTATGTGTGAAAGCGCGGTTATAGGGGCGGTAGGGCGAGGATCAGACGGGCCGCGTTTAAAACACAGGTGGTTCACAATTACCGATTTCCGTAAAGAATAATAATTACCTAAGTACCCATTTTATTATTGACTAGATGTCCTGCGCAACTTCGTCTGCGCCTCATTTTCTCCGTTTTCGCAACATTTTTCATAGCTGCTCTGCTCCTATTGGTCGTAGCGTATGATATAGCCTTCCTCCATGAATGGGCTATCTAACACTGTTTTTTTTTTTAAATCGGACCAGTAGTTCCTGAGATTAGCGCGTTCAAGCAAACAAACAAACTTTCAGCTTTATAATTATTATATACAACATGTAACATAATTAACGCACATCCTTCAGGATGTTGATGGAAGTTGTTTGTTCAGAATCGTTTACTGAATCGATTTCTATCATTTTTAATATAGGTTATTTTTAATCCCAAAAATAATTAAAACTACGTAAATTACTGACACACTACCCCTGTACAGTCAAACCAACTAAAATGGACCGTAACTCAAGGCAATAAGACTTTAAAAGTTCAGTTTCATTTGTATTAATACAAATTCCGTCTTTTAATATAAAATAAAGAAACATCAACCTTATTTTAAGGAAGTTAAAGTCTTTACTAATCAATGTCTATACATGTTTAACTAAAATTTCTGAGTATGTATTATGATTATAATATAATACTGTAATTGGGGTGTTTGAGGGTGTGCGTTTATTACGTTACATGTTGTATATAGTATAGATTAGTATAGATTCTCTGTATGGTGTCGGACATAAAGAATAGCACCATCTCATATCTTCCCGTGGGTGTCGTAAGAGGCGACTAAGGGATTTGCTAGAGAATGGGCAGCAGTGTTTTCTGTGCTTTTGTAACAACCGTACTGCGATCGCCAACCCGCCTGCCAAGCGTGGCGATTATGGCAAAACCCCCCAAAATGTCAATGTGGCGACACTTGGGGGAGGCCTATGTCCAACAGTGGACGTCTTTTGGGCTGAAATGATGAATGATGAGTATAGATTCGAGTCGAGAATTTATTAGCATATTTACCTCCTTGAATTTGACGAGGATGCAAAACAGCACCTTGTTTATGAGACCTTCATACCTTAAAGACCGTGCACGTGTTCCTCTACACGTGGTCGTAATAAAAGGATCTTATCCTCTAGCGAATAGCTCCGTGTTTACTGCGAAAACAAACTAGTGGGAGATGAGAAAATGAGAGGTGGCAGGTGGGAAGGGGTGGGAAATGGGAAGGGGTGGTGGTCGAGTTTTATATTGAAAAGAAATAGTTTCATCTCATTTCTATTTGATAATGTTATTTAGTACTTATTGTTTTTAAAATAAAATAACGAACGTTAACGACCGTTTTTGAGCGCGACTGCTGAGCATGAGGTCCTGCGTTCGATTCCCGGGTCGGGCAAAGTGTTAGGTATTGGGTTTTCCCATCAGGAATTTCTCAGTAGCAGCCACGGAGTCTGGATCTGTGCCCGGTTGATGCAATGGGCGCGCCCACTATTTTTATTTGAAATGGGTTTGCTCTTGACTCTAGTCTATTACATGGTCATCACCATCTTCCTAGCCTTTTCCCAAATTATCTTGTGGTCGGGTTCCAGTCTAACCGGATCCAGATTAGTACCAGTATTTTACATGAAGCGACTGCCTATCTGACTTCCACAACCTAGTAACTGGGTAATACGATACCCCTTGGTAAGACTGGATGTCAGACTTTTAGCTTTTGACTACTTACTCGTAACGACTGTCAAAGATCTACAAATGACAGTCGGGACCAACGGCTTAACGTGCTTTCCGAGGCACGGAGCAAACTTGGTATGTAATTATGGTCACCCAACCGCAGACCTTCCTCAGCAAGCACAGCTTAACTTTTAAAGATCGACCTGTACGGCTGTTATTATTTAGCCATAAGCTCCTCTATTACCTGAAGGTATAACACTAATGTTATACCTCCCTGTAATAGAGGAGCTGTAGCCTTGGTTTTAAATAGAGCCGGATTAGTGAGACTTTACTGCAGTGTTTCCCAAACATTTGTCTGCCATGGTCCGGTGAATGTCACACTGGCCCTTAGTGACCCACTCAATACTTTAAAAGCTCTTCCCCCGCTGATTACATTAAGTAAAATATATTGGTATCGCCTATTTTGTGCGAATGGAGCAATTTTTTCTCAGGTGGACTGGTAGAAAATGCCTAAGACTTTAAAGCCGCCTTATACAATTTTTTAGGGTTAAGGTTAAGGTTTAAGTTTTAATAAATAATTTAATGTTTTTTTTTTAAGATGATTTAAGTTTTAATAAAAAGTACTGTTCATGCATAAAGCAGTATCCTCTTTGGAAAATATTCCTTCTAAATAAGGTTTGCTGTAAGAAAAACCAATTCTGGGTTAAGCTCGCCGTTGTACATAAGCTATAATTACATTATTTGTGCGTATATCTTTTAATTTTATGTGCAATAAAGAATAAGAATATTTTTTTTTTTTATAATAAGGCAGAAATGCTGCGACGCGGTATTTTATTTTGATGGCCCGGTACCGGGTCGCGACCAACCAATTGGGAAACGCTGCTCTACAGTACTATCTGTTATTTTTATTTACTCCATTACTTATTTATACATTAAGCATTTATAAGGTACAATCTACCAGTCAACTATGGCGTGGAAAAATTGTCTTTTGACACTAATGTGATTAGATTTGTAGGACTAACTTGCGAAATTATGAATGGCTCTTTCCAAACAATGAAAAAAAAAAATAATTATACTGAAATGGATGAAACCACTTACTTATGACACACACACACACAGGCACACAAACACCCATGTAAGCACACAACACACACAAACTGCACTTATGCCAGTTTTGTCTGTGTTATTTTGTTTACTTACATAAGTTAAATATGTTATAGATATTTTTCTTTCTTTTGTTATGAAAGAGTGGAGTCTATACATATATATATGCATTGTTTGCTTAAAAAAAAACATAAAAAAGGCTCCAATCACGAACTAATTGTTGTATTGTAGTGGAAGAAATAAACAAACAATTTTCAATTTATGAAATAAACTTTATGCCCTATATGTCAGTTCGACAGTCATTTAAGCAATGAAAGACGTAAATAGAATAATATACAACCCATTAATAACCAATTAACTGGATTATTAATCAAAACCCTTAAGGTTGCACAAGTCGACGGCTTAAACTCGTTGGCGGGCGTCGCCAATATGCATGCTATTTAGTAGAGTTTTTAATTTATTTAGTATTTATTTATCTAGTTTAATTAAATGAGCGAGTAAAATTTCATAAATTGAGTTTTGGCCGCATAGATATTATGGAAAAACAACTGGATGTATCTACTCAAAATAAATTATTTAAACTTTTGAATTAATTATCTATCCCTGTATTGTTTCACTTTTTCCTTTTTCATACTACATAAGTTATTTATTTACGCCCAAAGATGAGTTAAAATTAGTGTTGGAATATGAAAGTTTCGACGCTCATAAGTTCATAACTTACAAACCAATATTTTTTTTTCAAATTCTGCTTCCACACAGGGCTAGATAATGACAACATCAGTTGATACAATTATTTTTAGTTTATTTTTAGTTTTGAACCCACACCGTCAAACAGACGAGTATCACCAGTACGTTTGTATGGCAGAATGACCGACTTGTGTACCCTTAACACAACTGCTTCTAGAATTATCACGCAGTCTCAATATAATCTCCATTCAACTCTAATCAGTACGCGAATAGATTCGCAACAAGCATCTTTCGCACAGCAAATTACAGCGATTAGCTCTCATACTCGTATAAGGGTTTTGTTCGGACGTAGTCGGACGAGTTCGGGCGTAGTCGGTCGGATACGCGCGTAAGTGCATCATGCGCTCAGCCTAACGCATGCACTTGTGTGCACGTGTGCACACTTAGCACGAATAGCACTGCCATAGAGTAGACAGACCAGTAGATCTATTGTTGATTTCATACTGCGAGATGAGAAGCTCACATACATATTATGATGTCGTATTGTCAGGATTTATTCCGTTACAGTCTGACATCATGTGGGCAGAAGACAGATTTCGTACATCAAAAACATACTGGGTGCGATACACACAACAAAATTACTTGAAATTACAATTTAACACAATGACACTGGGCAGTGGGCACATTGAATCGAGTACAGTTCTGGGACGTCTCAACTCAGCTGCGATCAGACACTGAATATCGTTCTCGCTCCGCCTAGAACATCACGAATTGTGGCCCTGTTGCGATTAATTTTGGATTCGACACATACTCTCATAAACTAGAGTATTTTTCGTGGCAGAAACTGCAGAAATCCACCAGCTTGCTTCCACATTCGTTTAATTTAGTGAGTAATGAAAAAATATAGGCACTTTGGGCAGCAGGGTCATCTCGCTCTGCAACTGCTACTTTGATTGGCTAACCAGATTTTTACAACTGTCTAACTGTACTTAGGCTTCAAGAATCTGTTTTTAACATAGTAATGTCTTCTAAGCAAATTCAATCAGGGACAGAAGTATACAATGGGGTAAAATCATTCTCTACCTGTATGTCATATTATATCGAAAAGTATTCAGTCGAAATGGTGAGAAAAGGTAACAGACAAACAGGGCTACTTTCGCATTGATAACATCAAAGTATGGATTTACGCGTGGATCTGCGTCCAACTGCATTGCATAAGCTTTAGATATCTCAAAAATCGGTCATACTGCACTACTGCACATCTTTGTACATTATGACCACAGTTCACGTGAATTGCGTAACTCATTAATGTCCTCGTTCCCAATATGGAAGATAATTTCAAAAATAGATAAAATTGACTCCGCGCTGGCTGTGTTATATCATGCTCTTGTCGTAACTTCACTCGCTGTTTATAATTAGTATAGATAAATAAACAATGCGATATCGACACAAATAATATTGACGTGTGGTTTACTGTTGGGAATATATAAATATATAGACCGGTTCTCCACAATCCAGTCAGTACTGGGTAATACGATAACCCTTGTTCGTTATCAGACTTTAGGGCCTCAATACCTGTAACGACTGTCAAAGATCTACAAATTAGCCGGGAGCAATGGCTTAGTGTTCTTTCCGACGTACGGAGGAAACTCGGTATGTACTTGGTGGTCATGGTCAACCATCCACGGACCAACCTAGGCAAGCACGGCTTAACCTAGCGATCGACCCAAGCGGCTGTTATTACATATTTAGCCACGAGCTCCAACAGTACAAACGTATCATCATCATCATTTCAGCCGAAAGACGTCCACTAAGTTCCCCCAAGTTTCGCCACATTGACATAACATGGGGGGTTTTGCCATAATCGCGGGTTGGCGATCGCAGTACGGTTGTCACAAAAGCACAGAGAACGCTGCTGCCCATTCTCTGGCAAGTCTCTTAGTCGCCTCTTACGACACCCACGGGAAGATATGGGATGGTGCTATTCTGTACGTCTGACACCATACAGAGCGTACAAACGTATGTTTATCTAATAATAAAAAGCTGTCTATAATCATTCTCTGCGGTGAAAATACCGTTTCAGGTTTTATTTCGGTCAACATCACCATATTTTTTTTCAATAAATCTGTACTTTCGTAAAGTGAATTCAATTAACTTAACAACCATTTTTGGAAAGCGACTAATCGTTTTATAACTCAATTTGAGAAGTATTTATGTTTTATTCGATTTTAATTAAATCTTGGTAGACGGATGGATTAATAGCAATAAATTGATTGTTTTTATAAGAAATATTAAGAGTTTGAGAGATGTTGTGATAATCACGAAGATAATAAAATATTAATGGCTTATTTTGCACCTATAGATAATAAAAGATTATACTGAGTGCCGGTGAAGGGTGGGATAACGATGAAGGAAAACATCGTGAGAAAACCAGCATGTCCTAGAACAAAAAATTCGAAGACTTGTGACATCTTCCAATCCGCACGGGGCCCGCGTGGTGGATTACAGCCCACTCCCTCTCATAGAGAGGATGCTTGTGTCCCAGCAGTGTGAACATTATAGGCTGATGATGATGATGAAGATGATGACTGAGGGCCGAGGGGCCTACAAGGGGTCTACTTCGGTGTCCTCGCCTCTTCCCATTACGCTGGCTCGGCTTGTTTAATTAATATCTAAAAATCAACTATGCGTCATACTTTCCATTAGGTTTTCAGTGTCACCTTTTTCCTTAAAAATACTATTATCTAATATAAAAATAATCTTGTAACTTTTACCTGTAGGTACTCCAAATCTTATCGACCCAACTGCATTTCTGGTAATTCCCAAAACCACTTATCAGCAAAAAAATAAAACAAATGATAATCGATTGTTCCAAATTAATTACTCCTCATAAGATTGCACTCGTCAATGCACTTGCACCGCGATTATCACAACTCACAAGTGATAATAGATAAGGTTATGCATGATGATTACACTTATTGTGCAATGCAGTGACACAGCGCCGGGCGCCCTGCCACAGTGTAAGGATAACCAGTAAACCAACTACATACTGATGGGATGCTGGAAAGATTGTCAAAAAAAAAACAAAATATTTTATTTACTCTATGTAAAATAAAAAAAATTTGTTTTTTTTTTTATGCCTATGCCCACTTGGGTACTTATAAAACGTCGACAAAAGAGGCACGGTTAGGGTTGGTCGTTTCCTATGGAGAAGAACCGGCAAGAAACTCCATGGTTACTCTTTTAAAATCATTTGGTTCTACAATATTTGGATGTTACAGCGTTAGTACTTAAGTATGAGAGGACAGCGTAGGCCGGACAATAAGTCGTTGCTTACTACAAAAGGTAGAAAAAAAATATTACAAAGCCTATAATGTCCACACATTCATAAAAAAAATATAATTTAAAAAGAATCTATACAAAAGGAAAAATAAAACATTATAAGAACAATAAATTAAACAATTGACAAATGTACTGTAACTATTCTGCACAATGAATAAACGGTGCAATAATTTGAAAACTATAGTAAAATAACTGCAAAAAAAGAATGGATTAAATAAAATTGGGAATAGTCAGAGACTTCCACACATTTTTGTCGTTTATGAGCTACTAGGGAAGCCGCATGAGCAGAACGAACTACAGCCAAACTTCTTTATCTTCAACGTATTCCTTAATTTTATAATATGCTTTTGTTCTGGAAACTCTCGTCCCGGCTAAAACACTAGGAAGTGGAACTTCTTTTAGACTAGGAACAGATGAGACTAAGAGCCGGGGAGGCGGGGAGTTAGTTCCGCTTCTTCTTCTTCCCGATGTGAAAGGCGGGTGTTTCGGGGTATGGTCTTATGATTGTAATTTTGAAATTCAACAACAGAAGCAGCTGATTTTCAAACCAATGTGAATAAATTACTTTTGATTTTGAACTAGGCCTCTTTTGTAAAAAATCATGGAGGTGTGAGGAGGGTTGAAATATAAACTATTTGTTATTTTGCACTCTACATATCCTGGATCCTTTTCTTTATCGTGTGGTGGTGTCAGCGTTTTTATGCCGTCCATGGACCTCTCTCTGACTTGGCTTTACATGCCATCGAGAAATATCTCTCGAGCATGCTGGTTTCCTCACGATGTTTTACGAAGAAGACAAGTGACCTGTTATCTGAAGCTTACTTAGTATTGGTGTAGCTTCACATGAGTGTGTGTAAGCTGTTTTTAACCATTTGTTCCAAGTTGATATACTGTTCTTTGTACTAATATATTTACTGTGCCGTGGTGAAATAAACAATGCCGATCAGCTAACTCAAGTACCTACACAGCTGATATGTAGATTGTTGTTGTTTTTGCTCACCTTTTAGAAGTATGCGTCTGATAAGGAAAACGATAAGTAAACAGATGCCGTGGACGCTTGATTGTTTACGTTACTTTATTACTTTCTACTTTTTAAGAGAATGACGTATTCATATTGGTCGTGTTTGTTTATCAACCCACCCACCTATGGGATGCACATAGGGTTGATAAACAAACAAGGCTAATCTAGGTTTAGGTTTCTTTCGGGCTCAAAACGGTTCACCACATCAATTGCGTAACGCACTTCTAAACTAATATTAAAGGAAGGAAAGGAAGAAAAGGAAGGAAAGGAAGGAAGGAGGAAAGATTTGATTGTTTGTTTGCATTGAATAGGCTCCGAAACTACTGGTTCGATTTGAAAAATTCTTTCAGTGTTAGATAGCCTATTTATCGAGGAAGGCTATAGGCTATATATCATCACGCTACGACCAATAGGAGTGGAGCAGTAATGAAAAATGTTGCGAAAACGGGGAAAATGTGACGCAAACGAAGTTGCGCCGAACAGCTAGTAATTAATATTCGAAGGCTTTTAAGGAAGCTAATCTAAGCTGATCTAAGCTATGGCGAAACATGTAAGTTCACAACCCTATTTATAAGATGTTTTTACACAAATAAAATTATTCTATTCCATCCATTGCTTTTGCTTCATAAGTTTGAAAAATTCGTCGTCGATCTGTCAAAATGATTGGCAGAGCAATTATTGTTACAAATGTTTTTCGCAATCACCCCATCTTGTCTTTTAGAACAGTCAATTAACTCAGCATTTCGCAGTCCATGGCTGCACATAGGCCTCTCCCAAACTGCCATAACACCCTGTCCTCTGCATTCCGCATCCTGTCTGACCTAGCCACCTTTTCAAGGTTCATCTGGAGGGTTTCCCACAAAGCAGTACCGTCAGGTATTTCCAAGTTGTGATAATAATTACCATTTTATAAGGAGCGGAACTTGGTTGGACTGGTAAATGGAGACCCGCTACTTAAATTATTCTGAAATATGTTAATTACAACGAAAAAGCCATTTCCTACTTTTATTCCAAATAATCGGAAAACCCTTTAGTAGTGCGTCAACGGGAAAGTCCAAGTGGTAACGCTATGTCCTTCGTACAATACGCGAAAGTAGCAGTAATAAGTAAATAAATACTATTACTGTAACGACCTTCAAGCTGTGGTCATACTGTGAGCGGACAATCCCTTTTTAATCTATTAGAGAGCCGTTGATGGCAGATCATGCATCGCTTCTCAAGAAGTGCATGAGACAAGTGAAACAACCCAGCGATTTTTACAAACCATAACATCACCCCTATTTTCCCCAAAGTTAGTTAGTTTTTGAGATATGGAACTTTTCATCTAACTGCAGAAGTAACTTTGTTTTTCATTAACATACTATGAAAAACAATTTTAGTTTTGCTGTTGAATGTAATACAATACAAATCTTTATAAACTACTAAATGTAACGTACACACTCCTTATTTAAGTGGGTAACTTTAATAAGAAGACCAAACCTTTCCCAGGTTTGGTCGAACCGGTATGAACAGATTCAGAACCGGTTGCGGACACCGGATATGGACAGATATTTCAGTTTATTATCTTATAGTCAAAATCAAAAGTCATTTATTCAAATAAGGCTGATAATCAGCACTTTTTGAACGTCAAAATTACAAGAGACAGTCCCCCAAAACGCCCGCCCTTCGCCACTTCCTAGTGTTTTAGCTGGGAAGAACAAGTGGCGGAACAAACTCCCCAGCAAAACAGGCAGTCAGCAGTCTAGGATCTACATTGATCAATCCTGTAAATCATCTCCGCTCTCAGTCCAACCAAGCCTTACCCCACATAATAATGATCGTGCAGCATGTATTATTAATAAACAAGTATAATAACATGCGCCAGGCGTCTGATGACTCGTGACTGGTGCAGCATGACCTGTGCTCCTAATTACGTTGAAACATGACTGTTAGATGCCCATTACGGATTTATCTACCTTCCCTATATGGGTAAATGGGTATAGTCCTTTTGTAAGGAGTTATAAGTCTTGGCTTGTGGCAGTGACGTCAAGAGGTAGCATATTTAAGTCTATTACGTATAATTATGCTCTTTTAGAGAACCAGGCTTAGTTCTTCCGAGTTTCCTCCGTGCCTACGAAAGTACGTTAAGCCGTTGGTTCTGGCTATTATTTGTAGATCTTTTACAGACGTTACAAGTAGTCAGAAGCCGAAAGTCTGACATCCAGTCTTACCAAGGGGTTTTGTATTACGCAGTTACTGGGTTGTGGAGATCAGATAGGCAGTCCCTTCATGTAAAATACTGATACTCAGCTGCATCCGGTTAGACTGAAAGCAGACCCCAATAAAGATTAGGAAAAGACTAGGCAGCTGTGAACCAGTCTTACCAAGGAGTATCGTATTACCCAATACTAACTGGGTTGTGGAGGTCAGATAGGCAGTCGCTGTAAAACTGGTACTCAGCTGCATTTGGTTAGACTGGAAGCCGACCCCAACATAGTTGGGAAAAGGCTAGGCAGATGATAACATCTCTGCTAGATAGATCAATAGTTTTTCGTCGAAGATCCAATCTCCGGAATCCATGGTCCTGTAAAATATCTAAGAGCTGCCTCTTCTAGCCTTTTGCTGTTCACTCCTGAACAGAGGCCTCTACCAACCTGCACCGCGCCGCCCTAATCTCCACCTTCCGCATACGCTCCGACCCTGCCCATCTTTTTAGGGCTGTCGGTCTATCCTACTTCCTATTAATATTAAACGATGGAACTGAGAAGAGCCTGAGAAGATATTGTTGATATAATATGTTGAAGAAGACCGACCCGGACGACGTGCCAGATTTCGTGGCGAAGGAGCTGGGTAAGCTGCCTCCCGTCACGTTCGATCACGTCGACGTTACAGGGCTACTAAAGGACATCACTACATTGTAAGTGGAGGTGACCAAGATGCAGTCCCGGATGGAGGTTTTGGAAAAAACCAATACTGAACTACGACCAGAAATAGCATTATTACGCAAACTGGGTTTGCGTAATAATGCTATTGCTAATGCTTTGCTGCCGATTATGCTGAACAAGCGCCGCCGCGCCCGGAACACAACACCGGGTGCGGAAACGTTGACCCCTAAACATGTCTACGCTGCTATTGTCACCACCGGCAAATCAGATGCGTCGCAGCCTACGCGACAAAACAAAATAGGGGAACAACAGAAGAAGGGTGCCCAACCTGTCCTGACTGCGGTCCGTAGCTCCTTGCCAGGAACGGGGCAAGTTGTTGAAAAGGGTTTCACAAAAGTAGAAAGAAAGAAGAAGAAGCCCTGTTCGCGAAAGCAGTGCGGTACCGCACCGAGTGGACCCAACATGCTGCTGCGCCCTGCTGTGCCTACGACGAAGTTGTACATTTCACGTCCGAATCACTCCACGTCGATTAAGAAGTCTTTTAAAAGTGGAACTTTTGGCCGAAAGGTGCTCTGTATAGTGTCGGACGTAAAGAATAGCACCATCTCAAATCTTCCCGTAGGTGTCGTAAGAGCCGACTTGCCAGAGAATGGGCAGCAGCGTTCTCTGTGCTTTTGTAACAACCGTACTGCGATCACCAACCTGTCTGCCATGCGTGGCGATTATGGCAAAACCCCCCAAAATGTCAATGTGGCGACACTTGGGGGAGGTCTATGTCCAGCAGTGGACGTCTTTTGGGCTGAAATGATGGTGATGATGATTATATTGCTGGACCAACCCGCACTGGGCCCGCGTGGTGAATTTCAGCCCACTCCCTCTCATAGAGAGGAGGCCTGTGTCCCAGCAGTGGGAGCATTATAGGTTGATTATGCTATGCTTATGCTATACAGCTGGGGGCATCCCAAATCCTAGGACTCTTTTTTTCTTTTCCTTTGGCCATCGATTTCTTATTAAACTCACAGCATACCATCCAATCATACAGTCACAGTGACATACAAATACTTGTGAACTACTATCAATTAACTACTAAGTACTCTCGACACTTCCACAATGGGTGCATCGCTCTATCTAGTCTATGCAACATGACTCAACCGTTATGTCATCTGTGGGCTTCCAGTGGGCAGTGAAAGACTTTAATTAGGTTTGGAGACCTACCGGGCTTTGTCAAAACATATTTTGCCCTAAAAAATCTCATTCATTTTACAACATAGGTACATATATATATACAGGGTGTTACGGAAAGGGTACATACATACTTAACAGACCATGAAACTGAACATGTTTTTCCATCGGATAAATATCGTGATAGCGAAAAAATTATATGCTGTCCCTTAAAAAAATTCAATACCTATTCGACCAAACGTATGGGGCAACTGATATTTTTTAGGGTTCCGTACTCAAAGGGTCAAACGGGACCCTATTACTGAGACTTCGCTGTCCGTCCGTCCGTCACCAGGCTGTATCTCATGAACCGTGATAGTTAGCCAGTTGAAATTTCTATAGAATATGTATTTCTATTGATGCTATAACAACAAATACTAAAAAGAGATTTTTTTGCTCGTTTTTATAAATAATGGTACGGAACCCTTCGTGCGCGAGTCCCACTCGTTCTTGGCCGGTTTTTTTCGCTATTACGATGTTTGTCCGATGGAGAATCATGTTTAGTTTGATGGTCTGTAGCACACCCGTAAACGTATGTATATACCTTTTCTGTTACACCCTGAATAATATCACGCCTTTTTCCCATGGGGGTAGGGAGTAACCACAGAACGCCAGCTGCTACGATCCTTGCATACTCCTTTTGCCTCATCCCCGTTCATACATCTGATCATACACGCACGCCGGTTGCGAGTACTACGCACCTGACCTTTCTGAAGAACCTCACCAACAAGGTCAGTGTATGTCCCTCCAGGGCGTCCCCTCCCGGCGTTGCCGCTCATATTTGCCTTGTAAATGCCTTTTGTTAATCGCGACTCGCGAAGATCTTCCAACATAATATAACACTCATTTACGCGCAAAACACACAAACATACAGTCACACAAATGCGTGCAAACTACTCTCACTATACCTAATACAATCACGTAAATTTAACCTCTGACCTAAACATTATGTCGACGAGAATAAAGGTACTATAAATTCATAGGAAAATACGGGACGGTGAGCGCCGTGGTTGAGCGATCGACTGCTGCGCTGCGTGTCGCGGGATGGGGATCTATCCCACGGACCAAATAGTTGTATGGCCTACAGATAGCTGTTCCGGGTCTGGCTGTTTGTGTATGTCAGTTAGAATGCTTGTAAACGCATCCACGATACAGGAGAAATTACTAGTGTGGGGAAACGTTTTTATATAAAAAAACCATGAATGGACAGTACACTACAGTACTCAGTCAGAAAAAAGAAGTCAGAAATTGTCAGCAGTACTGGACAGTACTCCTGACAATTTTACAATGGGTGCATCGCTCTATGGTCTATGCAACATGACTCAAACGTTATGTCATCTGTGGGCTTCCAGTGGGCGCGGGCGGTGAAATCTGACGTTCGAAACTTCGAAATTTGAATTCGTCGTTATATCAACGAGTAGTATGGTTGTCGTGACAGTTGACTTCAGGGGGGCGTAAAGCCTCCTGTTCACAATGCAATTTATTACATTTTTATTTTCGCTTGTTGACGGATTTAAGAGCACTCTGTCAAGGTATTTGCAATTGATATCTTAAAAGGAGTGCGTGTGAGCGGCGGTGAATAATTTATAGTTACTAATGTTTACGTTTTGGGCTTTTGTTGAAGTTTATTTTATTCTTTAATTTGTAGGCAAAGAGTTCCACTGATATCGACACCACACAGTTGGCTATTGCAATTGGAATACCGCGTTTCTAATTTTAATCGACTTCCAAGACTAGACAAGACTTCCAAGTTTCTCAATTCGACTGTTTGTATTTTTTTTTTGTTTTTAGCATACAAGAAAATATCTCTCCATTTTAGACGTGTTATCATAAAATTGAAGCTTGATCATAAACATAACCTTCGTTTAAGCTTCAACTTAGATATGTCTTCCACAAAACTTGTTTCCATGATTAATTAAAGAGCGGCAAAACTATTACACAATTTCCTCCATAAACTGCGAGCCTACGTAGTAACCACAAACATAGAAACCGTAGTTCATTCATGACTATCGCCTCCTTTCACTAAGACCGTCTGCCGTACGCCTACAAGCGCCTTACGCATAACTTTATCAACACAACTCGTTTAATTTTCACGGTCCCACTAATATTTATTCAGTAAACCGGTTTTTTTAAATACCTTATCGTTTTGGACTTTAAACGTTCATTCATGAAACCTGAATGTGAATTAGGTGATGAAATTGCAAATGTAGTTGGGAAACGATTTTGAATGGTTAAATATGGGCTGTGTTGTTTAAATGTTGTTTTATTGAGGAGGACAGAAACGGCTGATTTAAACTTGATTTTTGTAGGCATTCTTTGTAGATTGTCTGTTCTAAAACCTATGGCTCTTCTCTTCTACTCTCTCATAGTCCGTATTGTAACACTAGTGTTGTATTCATCTAAGTATTGTCAATTAATGGATCGTTTTTTTACACCTTGAAATTTTATTTCAATTTTCAAACTCAATGATAGATGTCATAAAGTTCAAATTCCTTCGCAACCTACGTGACCTGACGGTCACGTGTCCTGACCCGACACCTGACGCGAGTTTAAAATTTTATACCCATCACAAAAGTGCACAACGCCGCTAGAGAAGTTTTCACTTCAAAAATCAATACTAAATCATTTATTGCATTCCACAATGTTTACTGAGGTGGTAACTTAAAATGTTATGAGATCATTATGGACCCTGTATGGCACAACAAAAGTGGTTTGACATTCTTTGTTGTATGCTAACAAACTATGATCTAATACTAAAGTCCAAATAATTTAGCACATTATAATTAGCTTTGTTCTCATGGGCATTCTGAAAAGGCCAGAATGATCTACTGCAGATACAAACCCCATAATCAAAATCAAAGGTCTAGTGATATTGCCTAGATTAGCCACGGTTATAGCACGGCCGGTTTATTTAAGCAGTAGTGTTGTAGTTATACGCGTAATTTTATAATAGTAGGTAACTGCATTTCGCACGACCCATGACCAAATTTGGGCGTAACTGGTGTCTCGAGTTGCGTTTGTTAGCAACCATGAATGAATGTTGGATGTGGCATATCGAAATATATTGTAGGAAAGTTGAAACTGTTTTGAATGGTTGAAGATATGAGGGGAAAACAGATAAGAAAGCTTAGATAAGGCCTCTCAAAGTGATGTTTATTAACCGACTTCTAAAAAAGTGCAAGGGCTTGTACACAAAACTGCGATGCGATGCGAATCCGCAACGCAGAAGAAACTGTAACTGTTTGTACTGTTTGAGCTCCTAGATTTTTACCATACCTAGTTTTGTGTACAAACCCTTGCACTTTGAAGTATGCCATGTTAGATTGATAATTTGTTTGATTGATGTCATATTAGATTAGCCACAGACCGAAAGAAATCGTGATACAAAAACCTGTCTTTAAAGTAAGTGGGTGGTATCAAAGAAAACATAATTAAATAATTCGAATCTACATAAGTTTATTGTAAAGATAATTATAAAGATTCCAACAAAAACAATGAAAAGAAAAAAAATAGACAACTAGATAACAGATGTACCACGCACGACTTAAATATGTAGACAGACAGTTGTATATCCAAGTAATTACTACTGCCGCTACTAAATATTTCATAATATTAGACAGCGAGCCAACCAGTTTAATGATCTCCAACATTTAGAAAAACTTAAACACACATCGCGCTAAATCGAACAGCAAAACAAGTGGAGCTGTCACATCAATTTATTCATTGAAATATGTTCGTGCATCCGAGTGTGATATTCGCCGACGCTGGGCCGTGGGCGTCTGACTAACAGAGGCGGAATGTAGCCGAAACATCGCACTGTAGCACGCTAGCGCAATGAACTGCAATGATAGGGCTGCCCTGGTCTTTGGAAGGGTTAAGAAAACCTATGTTGAAGGGTTTGGTGACATGGCAAAGGCAATGGTAAGTCATATTGCAGAGACGTAAAGCTTTTCAATGTACTATTTCGTTTATACTCGTAAATTTATCTAGTATGCTAATCATTCATTTTAGACAAACCATTGTTCTTAAGCTGTTAGCACAATGAGAAGATTTGATTGCTTGTCAGCAAACCAGCTGCGGTTACATCAAATTAAGCCAATATCGATTAAGAAGTTGTTGAACTTCGATTTAGTATACGAATCGATTTTTTAAAGATTTCGTCGCAATTTGTATGCTGAATTTCCAGCTTAGACGTGTAAAGCTGGCAACCCTGTCAATGTTGTGTTTAGTGCATACTAATAGAATAATTAAGTAGTAAGAAAAAACTCTTAACGAGAACATTCAACTCGTGCAGTATCGCGAGCCGCGACCGTGCCTGTGTTCAAGGTTAGTCGAGGCGGTTCCAAATTTGAGATAGCCTAAGTTCTCAGGCACACATGTATGATGCGATTTTGGGTTAAATAGTGTTGTGATTTTAAAATCGCGTCTTATTTCATGAGAATGACACTTAGGTCTCCTGAAATACGAGAGGTGGACTGACAATACTGACATAATGCTTTTGTTGTGATGCTAAAAAATGATATTTAGAATCGTCAAATTCCAATATGTTTTTGCCCGATGATTCTGTTTATAAAGTTAATTGCGGTTACACTCTAATTGTATCCATACCTTTACATCCACAGATTTCTGTTTAACGAATACTTCGATCAATATGATTGTGTTTAAAATCATTATTTGTTTACAGCTTCTGTGCCAAAAGTAATATAGCTGAATGTGAAGACTATTCAGTCCCTACTACTTATTAATAAGCAGCTGTGTATTCTATGTCAATAGTCCCATTTATTATCTCAGTTACAGTAACTGTCAAACAGAAAACGTAAATATAAGAACTAGTTCATGTTCTAAACTACTTGTGAAAATAACAATTTAATTAAAAAATAAAATAATATGGATAACGACCAGTCGAACTAATTCCATAATTCAATCGCGACAAATGAAATCGTTATTATCTGCGAAAGGGCCATTAACGTCGTCGCATAAACTTGTCGCCGCGTGAATGGGTACCTTTATTCCAATATAAGTGTCACTGTGTAAAAATATTTAATGAAAACGAAATTGGGTTTGAAAGGAAACATAGTTTTCAGTAAAAATGTATTAATTAACTTTTGGCAAAGATGTTCTAGGTCATGCGAATAAATGAAATTGATTTTTTCTTTCTCAATCACCTCCCTCGCCTTTTCCTAACTTTATTGGGGACGGCTTTCAGTCTTACCGGATGCAGCTGAACACCATTATTTTACTTTCACTGCCTATCTGACCCCCACAACCCTGTTTCATTTTCAATAAAAATATTTCATTGGCTAAGGTTCTTCCTAAGGCATTTACTTCAATTATGTTGGGTCGAACATAAAGGCCAAAGAAACGATGGATGGACTGTGTGAAGGATAAAATGGCAGAAAAGGAGGTGCTTGATGAGATGACAAGTAATAGAGAAGTATGAAAGAAGTAGACATGCTGCGCCGACCCCAAATAAATTGGGATAAGGGCACTTGGGGGAGGCCTATGTCCAGCAGTGGACGTCTTTCGGCTGAAATGATGATGATAATGATGAAGTGCAGGAGGATGATGTTATGTTTGGTCGAAAATTCAGCTAGATTTAAACAACAAGATTTTGTTGATTAGTGTACGCTTGTTGCACAAACCTATACTATGCGTATAAACAAATGAAAACTCGAATATTTAATTTAAAAATTGTCATAGATCTCATCAAAACATTCTATACTCGGCACATTAATGCAGTAATATTTCAAGGGGTCATTTTATAACGTAAGCACCATTGAAAAATGAGGAGGAAGGATTTTGAAATCTAGCTCATGTACTTAACTGTTTCATTTACAACGGAACCATTTTGATATAAAAAAAATCCGATAGTGGTTTGTTTATACCCGGATATTTCACACAAAAGAAACGACGCAAATTCGCGACGATTTGGTACATAGCTTACAAAAACCATTTAATGCTATGTTAAACGAGTAATTGAAGGCGTTTATAACGCAGATAACATCAACTCATGTCTAGAATTTAAATAGTAATACCACACATCATTTCTTTGTTCCAAAAATATATATCTAATTATCTTAATAACTGGGTAACTGGCAATTAACGTTGTTTTTGGTGTTTTTTGGTGCTAAGTCATAATATTACAAAAACGTATGTACTCGAGGTAAATAAATTAAAAAGTTTACTTGGTGCATCGTTTGGGTACAAGTCCATACGTTTGAAGTGCTTTTTATCAGCACTCACAAAAATGAATTTCCTCTGTCACGCCTTATAAATCGACTTAAATATTGAAATAAATTCAAACCGAATGGGCGCTTTTAAAGTTCAAGCGCTACGTAGCGTCTGACCTTGGACGGAGCCCAGAATTTTTGGGGATTAATTTGAATTAACTACGTTAGTTACTCCATATCATTATAATATTACGCCGTCTGCTGCTATGCTAGAATTAGTTAATTTATGCTTCAACATTTAATTCACAGTGAATACGCTCGCTCGCCGCAATGAATGAAATATTCCGCTCATTTATTAGAATTTATTACGTGATTGATGTAAATACTGGC
Source organism: Cerastis rubricosa (assembly GCA_949152445.1). Lineage (NCBI taxonomy): Eukaryota > Metazoa > Arthropoda > Insecta > Lepidoptera > Noctuidae > Cerastis > Cerastis rubricosa. Next base: position 3,827,346 of record OX424542.1, on the reverse strand, counting down.
ATGTTTGAGAAGTTCAAATCTAGAATTGGGTACTTACTTATGCCATGTAGGACATTCACCATTATCTAAACATGCGTAAGACTCAAGGATGTCTACATTTCTATAGTCCTACCAAAACGTTCGTTTCTGTGTAAGGAAATATCGAAAGTGAATTTAATTTGCGTAAATATATGAAAGTTACAACTTTGGGCACGCCTCATGCGTGCTAATCCAAAAGGAGAACGTTGTTGACAGAAATATTGATGGCTTCCACGCGTCCTTTGAAAACTAAATGCTTTTGGCGGGAACGTTCCAATTTTAAATTGTTGTCAAAATATTCTATCAATGCACGCGTTTATGTTTGGAATTTTGAATTTATTTTGGAAAAATGGTTGAGAAATGTACTACGAAGCTTCTGACTTTGCTGATACTTTAAACCTCGATTTAATAGATCTTGCGTATCAAAATAATTGTTCGTTTAGAGTGTAAACATTCCACATAAATCGACTGAATATTCGCCCAAAATCGAGATAGCGACTAATTTCTTATCGTTATGCACACATCAGGTTACTGACATGACTTTGAAGGTCCCTTGCATCAAACAGATACACCAAACGATATCCTCAAAAAAAAACACGTTTAGATACACAATATATATATACGAAAAATGTATAAATAATCAAATTTTTCCACACGAATTCGCGCATAGTTACCAGACTACAATAAAATTCGTGTTGTGACCTCGGGAGCGGTCGTAAACTAGTATAAAGTCGTAGTTTGTGAATCGGCAGCGTATTAAAATTCAGTAGGAAACCAGCTGCCTCGGTGACTGCCCTTGACTTAGTGCGACGCGACGGTACGCGCTAATTGTCGCGATAGGGTTGACGACGCCATTCTGAATGGAATTTATGATCGAGATAGAGGTGTGTTACAGAGCAACACTGTAGATTTATTTGAATTTGGAATTTTAAAAATACAGTATTTAGACTCTGAAATTTAAATAATTTGGACTACCCTTTATAATAAATGTTTATAAAGTTATGGCATCTAATATTTGTAATCAGAATAAGTTATAATAACTTATTTTAGTTTTTTATTTTGGTAGAATTTGGAATTACTTACGACTGAAATTCTCGTTTGTTAATCAGTGACAATTAAAGTAACTATTTTATTACGGAACTATCTATGTCATATTAAAATCAGACAACCCTACAACCGCGTCAGCCGGACGTTTCTACATATTTTTTTTACATAATCACGATATATTTTTTAATTCCGTGTAAGAGTAAAAGTGTTATTTCACATTGTGCCTATTGATGCCAGTTATAAAAAAGCATAACAGATGTTAGGCGGCGTTGACACGATACTCATGTTTTTTACCGCGAAACGCATTTATTTCGACAAAAGAGGTAGATTGTGGTTGAGGTCGGTTGAAATGAATATTTATTTGCTTTTGTGAGAAATTAAATTTATTGCTTTAAAACTTATATGGTTTATTGATTTACATGAATATTTTTAATTTATTATAGTGGAAGGAAATCGATGTTATTTATTGGTTAAAACTGTTTTTGTATCATTGACTATGTAGGTACATACTTCTTACAGGGTGAAGTAAATTCCAAGAAAAAAAAGCACATGGTTACCGCTCGAGGACTTAAAATTGTGTAAATAATGTAACGGAAGTATGGATAAGTCGAAGTAAGAGATTACGAATTGAATGTCTCTCAGCTACAGCCCAGTTCACCAGACAATTTTGTTTAGGAATTCTAGGAAGACTTTTCTTTATTTTCCAGCTGCAGGAAGACTTTTCAGGATAAAATGTTTACCACAGATGTCTACATAGTTTTAAGAGTTTGTACTTAGATTAGGTACTATTATTAATCTGAGCAAGAGTAATTTCCCAGTATATGAGGAAAAACAGCCTAGATTATACCGAAAATTTATTGGGAAAAAAAAAAAAAAATCTTTAACAACATTAAACTCAACTAGTATTGACTAAAACTAGATTTCATTCAGACACTAATATTGGTGGCCTGAATAAAAGCAGATTCAAATAAGTTTTTGAGAATCAGTGGTATAAATAATGGCGCATCTATGAGTGAATAGCGTGCGTCTTTACATTATTTCTAACATAACTACGTAGTACGTCGTTGTTTAAATTAATTTAAAGTAGGTATTCATACCTAACGTGTTGAATGAACTGAGACATGTACCTACAACATTATTTTAAGTTTAAGGACAATAACCAACAACTACCAACCAAAACAACACAACACCACCGACAACCATGCTCAACCATATTTCTATGTAAATTCCATGTTAACAAAACTAAAAAAAACTTGACAAGCAATTTTTCTCATCCGGTGCCACACATCGATGTGTATTCGCCTTAACTAAATTAAAATATTCTGTCACGCCATTTTTTAAACATTTATAGGTATGGTAATGGATTCCGCAAATCTAATTGTAAATTTAAAATCGATCATTCGCGTGTTCGGTTTGCGTAATCGTCGAAAAAAGTTAATTCTCCGATGAGTTGGCGAATGGTGATCGACGGATTTAGATCGATTCATTCATATTCGTTTAGAATAATCGGAAATGCTATTCAGTTCCTAATACGGATATCTCGATGCAATTTAACGACGTGGGAAAAGTATGTAGTTTAGTTAGGTTAGATATTGCAAAATAGTGTCAGGTATAGTTTATTTATTACTAACTTTGTGAAAAATAATTTATTAGTGACGATTGATTCATCAGAGATCAATCAGTTTTTATTCTACAACGGCTACTAAGCAATTTTAAATGTCTTGCTAACAAATATGAGTGAAATGACACAAATAATGTGAGAAATTCCTAAAACACAACAGAAAAAAAAAAAAAACTAAACTAGCCAAAACGGGAATGATTTAGGTGGGACTTTATCCGTTATCTTTCTTTATAACAGTGAAACCCCAGTTGTGTAGGTACTATAAAAGATTTGTATAAATAAAGCAACTCGTAAAACTCATAATAATAAATTCGCAACTGCTCCAGAAAGAACAATAAAGCAATCATTTATAATATTTCGCAACTCGACTCTTTCTAAGCGGAACTTTAGTCTAACAAGTTTCGAAATTGCAACGCTAATAACAAAACAAAATGTCTTAACGACAACAATATGGCAGCAAAAAAACACAATTCACGTATGCTCATTCCAAAACGATCTACATTTTAGTTTTTATCGATGCCAATGCTTTTTATCGCGTCGTGATGCCATTAAATGGCTATCATTGATGCGAGGTACGGGCGATTTTTTGTGCCTTTGCCTCTAAAAAAGTTTAGAAAAACATATAGACAACCATAGACACTGATGTTTGACGTCTGGTTCGCGCCAAAACTTGTGCGAATCAAAGAGGTTGTTGTTCATTGCAGCCTAGGCTTCGGGGAACCTAGGTCATGCGATTTCACCCCATTTATATCGAGTATTGGAAATTCAGAACCATGTTATTAGGTTTCTATAAATAGTGTCTCTATTTATTTACTTTTGGTTTTGTTGACGTTCCGACTTGGTAGTCAGTTTTTATTTTAAGCTGTTCTTTCTTTTTACATAGCAAAATTATCTTCGTGACAACGTTTATTCCTCTCAGACTTCGAGGAAAATGTATTCCTTATTTTCTTTTTCACTATTTCCTGCCTTTTTTCGGCATTTACGATTATTACTGAAGTCGATTTTTTGATGATCTTGATTTGAAATACTTACATACAATACAACTACTAAACTGCTTATTTTTCCGAAAAAAAAAGGCTTCAATTATATTGCTGTCTAGCAGCTTATCTTTATAAACCTCGTTCATTTTACTATATAGACCACAAAATAGATAATAGAATAGTCAATAAACCGAGTTTCCGAGCACCCGCCTAGATATTGCCCAAAAAAGTTCAAATGAAGAACGAATCATTTAATGTTTTTCCCAGAGCAAATAATTGCGAGTCATTGAAATCTGCGCAGAAATTACTTAATCAGTCTGTTAAGACGGTTTAATTTTTTTCCACGCGTGCTTACAACAGAACGATCGCTTTTTGTCATTTTATTTTGGGGTCTATGAACTTGGTTTCTCAACCTGTCGGGACCTGTAGATTCGTGGGAGCTTGCTAGACTCTGACAGAAGAGGACAGGGCCGGAGTCAGGTAGGCTATAGTGGGTTCGCAAGAAGTCTACGCAGTGGCGTGCATAGGGGCGAACGCTTCGCAAGTCCATACGGCAATCAGCCTGTTCAGAAACTCTAACATAATGAAGAGTAGTAGGTTATAAAGGCAAGCCAAGCTTGTAGGCTCGTAAGCGCTGCACGCTTACGTACGTATCAAATAATTTTTGATGAAAAAGCTTCCTAACAAACCAAAAAGCGTTTCTTTGGAACAATGAAACCGGATTATGAGAGTTTTCACTGTGGATCTTAATTGTGCAAGAGAGGATTTCTCCTGATTGTGTACTTATTTCCAATGAAAAAAACCTGTAGCAATAACATTATTGTTTGGATTATTTTCTTCAGTATGTCAATATTAATCAATAACTCTTATCAATTAGTATGTAGTTGTATTAAAAGAATTTCACTTAGGTGTTACAAGTAGCTAGTAGTCAGAAACATAATCATCTTCCTGCCCGGGTCTTTCATTCTGCTCTGTCAACCGACACGCTATCATTTACACCTCTTTCTTTCACATCTTTTCTCACACAATCTATCCATCGTTTTCTTGGTCTTCTTCGATAAACTTAGAAACATAACTATGCTAAAATGAAGGTAACTAGGAAATTTAATAAAACAAGCTTTCGAGCAGACCTATCACCGTATGCACCCACACCCACCCTAGTCCGTCCCTGTGGTATCAGCCTACATTACAATATCAGTATCTGGTATCGTGGTATCTGTCGGCACTTTGATACCGGCGTGATATCGACAATTTTGACGTTCACTGATTGAGAGGCGTTGAATGGACGTGAAATCATTTATTACTACGCATTTGTAAAGTGCTAAAGAGGCTGTCAGCTTATTTAAAAAGTGACGTTTCTGACGTCATTAGTACTGGTGGTGGGTAAACTGCATCCTATTTTGTGTTGACATCAGACATGTTTACCATATGCGTGCATTTCTAATGCGTGGTTGCCATGTTTATTATGCCTATTATAATTTGTGAGTGCTGACTCCTTGAGTAAACTGTGTACACTTATGGTGACTGACACCATTTGCAAAAGGAATTGTATACAAGGTGCAACATAATAAACGCAAGATCTCCCGTGTGGTCTCTCGGACAATGAAGCTTAACCAATTTTTGTTCTATGAATTCTTGAAATTCGCATAAAAATGGACTTTCTATAGATAGGAAGTAACCGGTCAGCTGATCAACATGAAAGCTCCCCGAAGCTTTAGAGGTTTACCTAACAGTATATCCACATTTCAACAGTTAGGTTACTTGGGAGGTATTCAATTGCCATACACCGGGAACACATCTAGGGTTCACACTGCTACTGAGATATATCTGATGGAAAAACACACTAAAACTTTGTCCGACCTGGGTTACGAACACAAGATTTCATGCTAAGCAGTCACGTTTGCAACCACTGGACCAACGAGGCAGACAACATCTGAATGGCGTCTTCTGTTAACTGATATGAAAACATCTTTTACAAACTGTAACACGACAAAGAAATAAATTAAGCAATTTTACCAACCCTACTACCAACACTGCGACCGTTCGAATTTCGAATAATGCTAAGAATGCGAGCGAGTTCCGGTCCACAAAAAACAACAACGTATTAAAAAGGTTAAAATACTGATGTCAAATGACCTACCATAATACATACTGGCTTATTATACTTGCCAAGTCGGGTTAAAGATGGGGAAACAAAGGAAAAAAAGAAAAAGGCGGGAAAACAGCAGGTGCGCTGCGCAAACATACAGGCTGATACAAAAATTTAAAAAAAGTAATCCGATGCTTGCATCAATTTCAGCCATTTGAAAATTTTTATAGGTTTTTTTAATTTATTGATTGGCTGCAATTTCTTATAGAAGTTTCGGTTTTAAAATGTAGGTGAAAAATTGCCTAACGATTAAAATGATACCTACCATTTATTTAATGGACTGCAATTAAACGTTGATTCATTGAACAAGCTTAAAAAAGTAATGAGTTGTTTAAATATAGCGCTAAGTAATTGGAGGTTTTCACAATTAAAAACAAGTTCACTTAAACTTGTATTAATCGGATTTACCTTCCAAATGGGGATAATGATGATGAGGATTATTAATTTCTCGATTGAAAATAAAAATAATTAACAACACATTATATACCTATGTACAATGACCTAGAGGTCATTGTAGCAGATAAAATAACTTTGCTAAGGCTTTTTACCGACGAACAGAAGAAAAGTATTGCATTTACAGCTCTGTTTAGTTTCCCATTGGCTAAATTTTCTATTTAGGTTTTGAAAGGCAAAAATTGTTTTGAATGTGCTTATTCAGCTATCTTACCTGAAACGTCCTTTACGAGACAAATAGAAGATGTAATCGGCCACCAGTCGGTGTCTGATGAGATGACGAGTAATAGACAAGTATGGATGAAGAAGACATGCTGCACCGACCACAAATAAATAGGACAGGGCAGGAGAAAGATGATGATGTAATCAGCCACCAAATCCTGGCATTTGAATGCCATATTCCTTTAAGGAGAAAAACGATAAAGTTCCGGTCAAGCCGATATAGACCAGACTCCAGACACCGGATTTTCCAGCGGCCAGTCGGTGTGACTGGACCATAAAATAAACTATACAACCTCTTTGAACATCATGTTTCCAATCAGCCTGTATAAACTCGGAGGGTGCGCAGACGCAACAGGTGGCTGAATGCGCCACACGCCGCTCACGTGCCGACAACAGCCGAACATGGCCGAACACACCCGATTTACGACAGACAGGGACACATACATCATCATCGTAACCTTTGCCGTGTGTTTCAGACGGCTTTGTTAAATAGGGATTCGTTTGTCGCGTGCCGACACCGTACTTTACAGCCGATTTACGCCGAACCGGATCAGAAGTAGAAGCAAAAATTTTACAATCACGTTCGTTGCAATTCATATCGCGTATATCGTCTCGCCTGTGATTGGTCGAATCTTTCACATCTCCTCTTGGTTCAGCTCGTCCCCCACTTTGGTGGAAACTGGACCTTCGTGGAAGCACCCATGTTCCGTTCGTGGTTGATTTCTGCAAAACCAACAAATCAACAACAACGGGCCTGCAACTAGACTTGTCATGGAGGCTCACCCGATCAACTTCCTACCAAATTTGATATACGCAACTCAGTTACTGAGAAATTCCACAAAACCCTAAATATCAACAATGTGCGTCTGCACGCACATTCTTCCCCTCTTTTTGAAACTATTTTCGCCTAACCAACTCTTTCGTTAACCTATCGCTACTAAAATGTCAAAATAACAAAAATAAATCCAAATAAAGTGAACTAGTCGTGTTCTCTATGGTCTTTAGGTCTCACAGTGCGTTCAAACTGTGAAGACTGGACGCTGAACCGGACTGAGACGGATTAATATCCAGTCTGTAGTTCACTCGGATTTGACAAACATAAAACAATCACACACCAAGGCGTGGCGTCACCTTAAAACGATCGTTTTTAATGATGTTTATTTTGCAATTATTATTTACAAACACTATTTCACGGAGTCTTTTATTTAAACTAGGTGAGGCCGGTCTTCGTACCTGACTATACTCTGAGAAGAAACAGCCGAAACAAACTCAGAGGTCATAGTCTCTTTTAAGGTCCAAACATAATCTAGGCCAACTCACATGAGGACCATGCAGATTCATAAGTGTCTAAGATTGTCTTTTGAAGAACCACACAACTTTGAGTGATCCAGCCCTTTTGTTGTGTCAACGAAAAAAAAAACGGATTATAAGCGATTGTAGCGTCCTCCCTAAATCTAACCATTAAAGTGATTTACGCAATCAATTAGAAGCCGAACATAAAACCGAATGGTGCCGAACGCACCTGACTCGTGCGCACGCGCATCACCTGCTACACTTTGATAGAGGAAAAAATAAAATCGTCTATTTATTGGGTTTATTAGGGAAGCTGTTATGCATGTTTTAGATTGGATGGGCAAGCATCTAATTATGTTTAAATGTTTGATCGTGGCTTGTAGAAATATAACCATATTTTAAGGAATTAAAGGATTTTTGTATGTAATGAGGAATTTAAAAGAATGGGGTTGACAACCTATGGCAGTGTTCAGAAAATTATCTTTTTTTTTCTTACACTAGAGGTCTAAATATGGTTATAGTTTTAGAGCTTTTGGACACTAACAATTTAGAGACATTGTTAGGATTTTTTCAGTTTTTACAGTATTTTCCATACAATGTTAAAACCGTTTAATATGAACCTAAAAAAAACCTTAAAATTAATACCTACGTGAATAGTTTATAATTAAAAAAAACTCATACAGCCACATTCCATCAGCTTAGTTTTTTCTACAATTCATTTAAGGCAGTACTTATGAACAGTTTTCGATGATTAAAAATTCTTCCTTCTAATGCAATACAATGTCTATTCGCACATTTAGCTGAAGTAAAAACTGAAATTGTATCCGCTACATTACTATGCAAAAGAAAACAAGTATAAAATGCATCTCTACCATTCAAAAATCACCTGTATTACTTAAAAATAAAGTCTCTAACTCCCGCAAAGGGCTATTGGTAAGAAGTTATTACTGTACTTATACATAAATAATTGTTGTGGGTAACATGTGTTTAGCATAATTGTTAATTGACAAGATTAAATAGCCCCAAGGTGTTGCCAGTATTAGGAGTTCGGTATTTATAATGTAAAATAAGAAATTACAACAGGTGTCGGTTGCATACATACTGTAAGGTTTTAAGGCTTATAACCAACTTTAAAGGCTGCATTAGGATTCTCAAAAGATTTTGATATAAAAGTAATTTATCGCTTGTCACCGGATTGGCAATTGAATTTAATCCTTGTGAAAGTGTGGTCCATTTTCTAAAATATATAGGTAAAGTCGCTGAAAGCCCTTTTATTAAAAGTAGAATACTGCCCTAATATTCTATAATACTTTACATAGAAAATCTTCTTTCTAATATCTATGGTATTATAGTACCGGCTCGTTCGTCTTATGATTGCGCATGAGCACCTTGGGATTTTAAAGAGATACGGCATGGGGTTAATTCATGGAAGCTGACGAATGATAAGGCCAAAGTCTGCCTATTGGTCTCCTGCTTGCTATGAAGGTAAGTGGACATAATATTTTCACTTACTCCTCCGCTGTTCTTTTCTAAGTCAGTTGATTAATTTTTCCGGAACTCATCATCATCTGCCTAGCCTTTTTCCCAATTATGTTGGGGCCGGCTTCCAGTCCTACCGGATATAATTATTTTACATAGAGCGACTGCTTATCTGACCTTCACAACCCAGATAGTACTGAGTTGTTTCTCCGGGAGTGTGCGTCCACACAGAACGTGCGATGGCTAGGGCATGTGGCGGACGCGACGGCGGAGGCGTGCGTTGGCCTCGAGCGAGTAGCGTTTTGGTGTATTTCAGGTGTTGCAAACCATAGACGAGGATTTGTTATTTTTATTAGATAGTCTGATCCTGTCAGTCTGAATGGTGTCGGACGTAAAGAATAGCACCATCCCATATCTTCCCGTGGGTGTCGTAAGTGGCGACTAAGAGACTTGCCAGAGAATGGGCAGCAGAGTTCTCTGTGCTTTTGTAACAACTGCGATCGCCAACTCGCCTGCCAAGCGTGGCGATTATGGTAAAACCCCCCTCTCTTGGGGGAAGCCTATGTCCAGCAGTGGACGTCTTTTGGCTGCAATGATGATGATGAGTCTGATCCTGAGATGGGTATTGTTGAACACAAGAAGCTGGCGATTTAAAAAAAATCAGACACGCATATGCCGAGCGATAAGTCCGAAATGGTTTGACCTCTGCCACCCGCGCATTAAGTCGCTTGCGGACTAAGCCCTCAGTGTGACCATAACGCGCGGATAAGAAAGTTTGAAAATTACGCTCGCTAAACGCTCCTCCTGCCCGTCGCGCATCGCCACCTTAATCACTTTAGCGTGGCCACAAGCGGTATTTTCATATGTTTTTTTTTATATTTCGCGCCCGCCGTCGCCACCGCGCTAGGCCAGCAGTGTGGACGAACCCGAAGTCGTCGAGCTTTTTGGCTTCGGAGCTTTTCTGGTGATAGACACAGTTGGTACTGGCTTTCAGGAGTTGCAGTTGTTGGGATTAGTAAAAGGACTACATTTCTACGTCATTCCCATACCATATTGGCTTTGTCTAAATCTATCTAAACTAATATTATAAAGAGGAAAGATTTGATTGTTTGTTTGTTTGCATTGAATAGGCTCTGAAACTACTGGTCCCATTTGAAAAATTCTTTCAGTGTCAGATAGCCCATTTATCGAGGAAGGCATTAGGCTATATATATCATCACGCTACGACCAATAGGAGTGGAGCAGCAATGAAAAATGTTGCGAAAACGGGGAAAATGTGACGCAAACGAAGTTGCGCCGGACAGCTAGTCTTCAATAAACAGAATGATTCCAGAGGAAGGTTTATATGTATAATTTATACCTGAAAAACAAATCAAAATGTTCACACGAACCAAGTCGCGGGCAGAAGCTAATAATACCATAATTGAAAACATCGATAAGGCAAAAAGAGTTGGTATCGGAAGATCCTTGGAATAGTTCGCCAACAACAGAATTAATTAAAACCCTAACAAGGTCGATTGGGCGAATGAACCTATTAATTATAAATAGTTAAAATAATAAGAAGGCCATACAGTGATAAGCTGTTACTAGTTGACCCGAAATTAGGGCAATTATAAATCCGATAGTGGTTGTTATGGTTCCACGTGTTTTTTAGAGGAATTGTCTTCATGTACCTAGCCAACGAGTTCCGGAGTGGAGACTGCGTATCGGCAAGCTCAGTGTGTCTCCCAGCTAGATGGACAAGCCAAGTGACAGCTTTTTGTGGTCTAAAGAGGTGGCTGGGTCAGACTGGGTGTGAAAGGCCGAAAACCTCTGTCTTGTGCAGCTGCGCCAGGAACGACTTAGTTCTGGCGAAGTTTGAGAAAAGCCAATGACAAGCACTGAACTGGGGACTATTGAAGAATTAGATGGCAGCTTAGTTTCGATTTTTGTTATAGAAAGTGTGTATAATATGTGTGAATCCAGCCTATCGGCGAGCTTTCTAGCAAAATCCAAAAAGAGAGCGGGTTTTGTATACGATTGTTAGTTTTATGGTATAAAAATTGAGGGTTTTTTTTTTACTTCTATCCGTCCTCTTTATATGATTGTCTTTTGTCACACTCAGCATAAGCAGGGTTACCAGGGTTAATTGCAAATAATGTACTGTTCCTACTACGGACAGTACAATTATCTGTCAAAGTCCTATGTACAGAGTCCCTTCCACAATCTGTCCGCACCTTTACAAACAAGCTGCCATTACAAATCTTCGTTACAAAGTAACAAACTAAGACAGTTACCTAAGTTAAAACTCATGTTATCGTAAATATATTCCAAAAAACAAATAAGAATTCATATCCGAAGACACCTGTTGTCCCGTTCTCGACGCGAGCATAAATTAACCCTCCATCTGCTCACTGCTTAGAATACAAGTAAAAAGTGGGCGTGTGTCTATCCGTGTGTCTTCAGTGCCTATATCGGGAATGTCACCATGCGGTATGCGTACGATATTAGCTGGAAGATGTGTTTGTTGCCGCAGCAGTTGTAGATATTATTTAATTGTTGTTATTCTATGAATGTTTCTATATTACTTCATCATCTGCCTAGCCTATTCCCAAACTATTTCTAGTTTCTATACTACTTATGCATCATAAATAAAAAATACCAGGTCTTTAGTGTCCCATTCCTGAAAAAGGAATCTTTTCGACTATGGAGACGGTACGAGCATTATTATCATCTTGCTTGCTCTAGGCAGCCAATCTGCCTAGAGCAGTCTACGTCAGTGATCACGATCAGCGATGGCCACGATAAACTTAGAAAGTATATATGAAACTATGCATTGAAAAAGACTTATTATGAGACTTCATTCTTACTTATTAGACTTATTTCTTCATTTTATACAGGTACATAGTATATTATACCTACTTTATTTGAACATATCTACAGTATTTATGTTAATACAGATTCCTATCGGAAAACTAACTGATTATAGAAATTTATCGGGAATCGCCCAGCAGGCTAATTCAGCAGCCGCTGTTTTGCCGGCTAGTTTAATTTTAATAACTAAAAAATAACAAAAATTAAAAAGATAAACATTGTGCGATTTTTTGCGCAAGAAATCGGGATCTCACTGGTTAACCGTAACATGAAGTTGTCAGCCCAATGACATTAGCATTTTTAATTTTTAATGACGATGTCGGCAAAATTTGCAGTACCACAGAGCCCAGAGGTTACTTAGAGCTAGGGTTGGGAGGAAATGTCAGACACATTCGCGCCGAAAAAAATTCTTTGAGATAATAAAAAACTTTTAGGAATACCGGAATGCTGAAAAAAGATAATCAGACTTCTTTGTTTTTAAGTAAAGCACCGTAGGTTCGTTCAAATCCTCAACACAGTCTTAATAACGAAGTCGAAAATGCTTCTAGAAACTCAGACCCATTGTGGACGACAAGATTTATTAAATCCGTAAAATGTTCGGTTTTTTTTACCATTGCCCGGGTTTGTGTCAGGAAATTTTTATTTTTCCAATGGTAACCCTAGATAGAGCCAAATGCGAATAAGTTAAGATATGGCGCCGGGACCTCGCGTGATAGGGTACTCTCAATAAAAACATTTTTAATTAAGCCAGGTGGAGGCACCTTGTTATATTTCTATTTCCACGTAAACAAGTTTCTGTTCATCATCATCTGCCTAGCCTTTTCCCAAACCATCTTGGGGTCGGCTTCCAGTCTAACCTGAAACAGCTGAGTACCAGTATTTTACATGAAGCGACTGCCTATCTGACCTCCACAACCCAGTGACTATTCGTAACTACTGTCAAAGATCAACAAATAACAGGAGGAACAGGCAATAAACTAAATAAACTCGGTATGGAATTATGGTCACCCATTCACGGAGCCACCTCGGCAAGCACGGCTTAACCTTAAAGACCCGTGCTGCTGTTATTATTTAGCCACAAGCTCCTCTCGAACAAGTTTCAGTTTACCAAAAACTAATACCACTGGTAGTTGTTTCAAACACTGCTAGTAGAAAGAAATACGAGTGGTATTAGTGTTTGGTATTAGAACGGAATAAATCGTCAAAAGAAAAATATTGACAATTAGACTATGTTGGTATCATGTGCAAAGGTAGTATGTCATTCGGCCAATTCTTAAACTTTTAGCAACCATTTATGTATGTAATTTGTGGGCAATATATTTTAAAAAATAAGGTAGCATTTAACTTTCTAGACCGTAACTTTCACTTTAGATTAATGTTTGGAGTTAAAAGGTATCATGGTAAAAGGAGAAAAAATAAATAACAAAAAACAGTAAGTAAGTTACTTTTATTTTTAACGGAAGAACACCCGACATACTAAATAAATCAGTTTAAAATAACTTTTCTTATGAGGTGATACATTTCCAAATAATCGCAAATAAAGCGTAATAAATACAAATATTCCAGTTATTCACCCTAAACAATCAAAAGATGAAATCAAAGATCAAGATAAAATATATAAAAAAACAACTTAAAAAAGCCGTTATTTTAACACTTTCATAATTCGGACATATCACCGATGACATCTGTCAAAAATGTCACCCACGTCCGTCAACGTCACTCACAACGACTACCAAAAACGTCGAAAACTCGATCAACCCTAACAAGGCCTAACAAAGTAACAACAAAGTAACGTAATTAATCGTTCGTTGGCGGAGGTCGCGACGCAGGGTTGTAAAAAACGTAAACACCACAGTTTCACCTGCGCGCCGAGATTGGCAGGTGCGGCGCGGACGCATCTGCGCGGTACTGGGTAGGTGGATGCAGAAGTGGCAGTGTTGTTGTGCACCTGCAAGGCTGTGTTGACCTTAGGGTATGATGGCCTCAGGCCTGAAGACCTAGACAACAGTTTTTTTTTGTAAAATTTGCCCACACTTTGTCTCCTGTATCGTGAGTGCGTTTACAAAAATTTAAACTTACATACACAACAAAAACCTCGGAAAAACTACCTGTATTACACGGAACAATACAAATATTTGTTCCGTGCCGGAATTGAACCCGCGACACACAGCGCAGCAACCAATCGCCAACCATGACGTCATAGCGTTCAAAATTTTAATTTCACCACGTTTATCCCTTATACATTTTTGACCTTTAAACGTCGTTAATGCTGATAGAAATAAGTATGACCCCTAAATATGGTTTCCGCTTGTGAAAGAATTTTCGAAGCCGGATCATGAGTTCCGAAGATTACCCTCTACGTCTAAACTTACAAACCTTACCCCTTTATAATATTAGCATCCAAGTATTGATTGGTCTAGGCCCTTTGATGAAGATACTATCAGGTTATTTTACATGGAGCTACTTATAAAATAATATAATATTTCTGATTGATTTAGAATTAAAGGTGAAAGAATAAAATAAAGAAACATTCTACGACTAAAATTTATCGCACTACAAAATATACCCAATGGCTGTCCTAAATGTGACTTCTGTTCTTACTTTACCCTGTCACGAAGGGAAGTGGGGGAGCCACCAACCCTTGCACATGCCGCATTAAAACATCGATGAGTTTAGTTTATAAATAACTTGTTTATTACATTGCTACGTCTATGGGTATTATAATTAATGCATTTAGATAATCACACTTATGGGACGCAGTCATTAGTTTGCATTCTAAGATCAGGTGCTAAACGACGGGGCTTGACTTGCTTCTTGCTTAGGTGCAGCTTGTCGCGTGCTTGTGGTACTTATCAGGGTTTTTTTAAACGCGTGTTTGTACGTTAGGTTTTGTCATAGAGTTGCAGAGCTTCGCATTACTGGACAGCTTTATTCTGGCACATGGATTTAAAGCGAGTCAGGTTGGCTGTCGACATTCACGGAAGGGGAAGTAGAGCAATAAAAAGGGGAGTTTTTTCCAATAATGAGTGGAATTCTCTGCCTGCGTCTGTATTTCCGAACGCTTACAACCCTAATCTCTTCAAAGTTAGAGTGGCTTGGGCTTCTTCTGGGTAAGCTCGTATCATCGTCGACTTTGTCTCAGTCATCTCTGACCTAGACTAGAGTCAAGAGCGAACAAATCGATAGTAAAAAAAAAAATTGATGATATTTATTTAAACATCACATCACGCCTGAACTTCCGCGAATAGTTTGATATGGGCGTAGCATCATTATCTACTCCGATGCATTTTTGAAATAATAGTTAATAGTAGAAAATGAATGTCTTATTCAAGACTTAAAAAAATCATGCCACTTTTACCTAAACCCCTTTACAGCAAAGACGATTATTGACTGAAATTACACTATTCATCAAATACAGGTGCAACTTGATGGATAATAGTAATCATAGCAGCAAATGTCACAAATCATTACGTGATGTAATTTTGATTAAAGAAATGGGGCATGAACACTGGATAATTGACATAATTATTACAGAAGAATGTCCGCTACTCATGCAAACATAATAAACTGTGTACTTCGCAGGATGTGCGGCATTTTGTGTAGTTTTTAATAGTGTATGTTCCAACGACACCTGTCGATGGTGGATGGAACTTTTAAATATACATATTTAAGCATTCATAAATATTTCAAAATTAGTTAACTTTTATAAGAGCGTCTACACCTTACGGCATTTCATACAAACTTTCAAGTCCTTATTTTCCGAAATGACTGAACGGATTTCAATGAAACTTATACGCATAAGCAGGATACATAGGACTTAGACCTTATGTATCCTGCTTATGCGTATGAAGTTTCATTAAAATCGGTTTAGTCATTTCGGAAAATAAGTGCTTGAAAGTTTGTATGAAATGTCGTAAGGCGTCGTTTACGCCGTACGACATTTCATACAAACTTTTTATACAACTCTTAAATATCGTAAGCAGTACTTAGCACTAAGGATTTCGAAGAAGATAAATATTTAATAATAAGCGTTGATAGACCAGTGGTACTGGCTCTGATTTACGAGAATAATTTACCAATGCTCTCAAAACGTTGAAGGAAAATATCGTGAGGAAATCAGCATCTTAGGACTCCTACATTCGAATGTGGCATCCGCAGATCCAGGCTACACTATATGTACACTGTTTGCAGAAGCAAGGGTTCCTGACTTTTACGCCATTATGAGGTCGAGGGTCGCATCCCTTTGGCAAAGTTTGAGACGCTCCAGTAACAGTATTTTGAGGGTTGTCGCGTGTAATCTAGCAAGCCCTATATTTGTTCACTGGATTTCTGTTCACCTAAGCGGAAACAAAAAATGACAAAAGAATGTCATGTTATTTTCTAGGACTACGGGTACCTATACATACCTCAACGTTTTAAATTTTTTTGAATTATTTTATTGAGATTTATTTTTTGATGATTTTTATGGATTATTTTATTTTTATGAATGAGTTTTATATTTTTAGAGATTTTGATGGTTTTATAATTTTGATGATATTACAGATTTTGATGGTTTTTAATGATTTTGATAATTTTAAGATTTTTAAAGATACTTATATGATTTCTTTACTGTTTCTCACTATTATAATTGTCTTTGATTGTTGTATATGGGTATTTTGCCTGAAATAAAACACAATTTATTTTATTTTATTTTATATGCTGGATATTCAACATAGTGAACACCCATGATTTAACGGCTTACCCGCTTCTATCAGTGATCTTACTAGCCGCATAAGCATTTTTTTTTAAATATCCCAAGCAATGCCTACTTTAACTATTGCCCAGTGACAGCTACATAAATACACGATTTTCTTAACTGCATATCCTATTAACAGTCCATTATAACCATTGTGATGTAGCCCGCCTATTTTCATTAGAAGGTACACCTGCGTTTTAACTATAAGCGTCTTTTCAAAATAAACCACAATTGTTGAAGACTATCCTAACAGGTTCTGTATGGTGTCGGACGTTAAGAATAGCACCATCCCATATCTTCCCG
Source organism: Cerastis rubricosa (assembly GCA_949152445.1). Taxonomy (NCBI): domain Eukaryota; kingdom Metazoa; phylum Arthropoda; class Insecta; order Lepidoptera; family Noctuidae; genus Cerastis; species Cerastis rubricosa. The sequence continues at coordinate 3,810,193 of OX424542.1, read as the reverse complement.
TGGGTGTCGTAAGAGCCGACTAAGGGACTTTCCAGAGAATGGGCAGCAGCGTTTTCTGTGCTTTTGTAACAACCGTACTGCGATCGCCAACCCGCCTGCCAAGCATGGCGATTATGGCAAAACCCCCAATGTTATGTCAATGTGGCGTTGGGGGAGGCCTTTTTCCAGCAGTGGACGTCTTTCGGCTGAAATGATGATCCTAACAGAGCTAAATATAAGCTGTAGGATGACAGTAGTAATTTCAATTTGAATAAAAAAACTCGAATTTAGGGCCTCAAGTCTGCTATTTTTATAAACATCGTCATGCCAACACGATCCAATTGTAATTTTGCTAAAACTTCGTAATCTGCTAAATTCATAATGATCTGTCATTTTTCTGTCAAATTCTATGCCATTTCTTTCAATGGAGTGTCAGTGGTTGACCATTGTGAAGTCATAATGACGCCATTATAGTAGATTACCAAACTTGTCAAAATCAACAATAAAATTATGAAATCAATGATAGGCCATTCTGACACTATGGTAATAGCAGACTTAAGGCCCTAGTTCACCGACTTCAATCAATTAAAAATATTAAATTTAATAAACACAGAAATACCTTTGTTTTCATAGTTTTTTTGTATGCAACAAAAACTTATTTTTGCCGTTAAAACAATCGACATTGTGCATGAGTAAATAGGTATCCCAGCCCCAGAAGTCCCAGAACCCATGACTCCGTGATCCGACACACGCTAAGCTATATTTGTTTGTTTGACAATAAACTTTATTCATTACGTACAATTTTGTCCTGTTTACGAATCAACAGCAGCTAGCGTCAAGTCCTTCGAGAATATAGCTTTTATATATTGGTAAACTTGGTTTATCTAAGTCTTAGTTAAGTCAATCAAATAAAAATGTGGTAACATTACTAATCCTGCGAGTGTTTATAATCCTTAATCTAGGATCAGGGAGCTTATCCTGAAGGTTTTAGGAGGGAGGCCTCTGGTGTTAAACAGGCTCATTACAAAAGTCAATCCATCTGTTTTGATATACCTTACAGTGCCGAGTACGATCGCTTTCAGAGCGTTTTATGAGTCTCCGCCGAATTTCAAAAGGATTGACACAATCTTTTCCATAACAAACAACATACATTTATTCTCAGGCAACTTTGGCCCATAGACCGTAGACTTTACAGACTTAGACCTTACATACATATGATAAAATACAATTTGTGTTAGTAAATAAAACCTTAAAACTCCATTTGTTAGTAACACTACACCAATATACCAATTCAGTCTATGATTCCAGTAATCAGCCTTTGATTACGTAAACGATTTAAAATTGCATTCTTCGTAAAATGGCGTTCAAACAGGAAATCAATGTCTTACCTTATCACATTTCAGCCAGAATATGACAGTCGCTCCTGGTCTCCTTAGCTGCCCCTCGCTTAACCTCTGCTCCGCCAGGATCTCGCTGTGAAGGCGGCCTGTCTTCAGGAACACCTCTATCGACCTGGAAACAAAGAACAGATGAACTTGAGACCATGACTTGTATCAATAAAAGGGTAGACCAATACGCACAGGACCCATATGGTGGATTAGTGCCCACTCCCTTTCAGCAGCAGGCATGCTTCCCAATAGTGTAGCCGGAATGCCTCTCTTGAGGCAAATAAGGTAAGTCCTAGATAGCCCATGCGGGTTTTTTTTTTGTCTCGTATTGTCTGTTCATCATTTCAGCCGAAAGACGTCCACTGCTGGACTTAGGCCTCCCCCAAGTGTACATAAGGGGGGTTTTGCCATAATCGCCACGCTTGGCAGGCGAGTTGGCGATCGCAGGACGGTTGTTACAAAAGCACAGAGAACGCTGCTGCCCATTCTCTGGCAAGTTCCTTAGTCGCCTCTTACGACACCCATGGGAAGATATGGGATGTTGCTATTCTTTACGTCCGACACCATACAGAACTCTCACACCATACAGAAAACTGATACCATACAGAACATTGTCTGTTCATTCTTCGTGAAACCCATTTTGGTACACAACCTAAATTCCTACCTTCAAAACGAACACCAAAGCGACATTAAATTATCATTAAATTATGACCCCAGTAGTTTTGTAGGTGTCCAAATTATGCACAAATGACATTCTATTTTTAGGGAAGGAAAGAATAACATTAGTGTTATTAGAACTTCCTTAGCGTAGGCGTGAAAAATTGAGTAACCGCGCTCCCCTATTCATTGACAAGCAACAAAATACATTGTTCATTTATCATATTGAACTTCATTTTGTGTTCTGTACCCCTGACCCTTGTTACGCCCCTGACTTTAAAAAGGAGTTCGTCAAAGTCAACGGACTACTTGCTACTGTTTAAAAACAATGGCAAAACAACATGGAATTATGGAAAGTTTCGATCTTTCAACCTAATCAGTAAGTGGGACATGAGAATTGTTTTCTAAAGAAACGTTTTTTGTACTGTTTGAATTGAAACCATGTAACAATTTTGTCAACCCTCACGAAACTTTAAAAAACACTTAGAAAGCAAGGCGACATAATGCAAAAATGATGATTCTACCTAAACTTGTGAAATCAACAAAATATTACATGGTAAAGAGGTCAATTGAAAACCAAGCAATCCGCTATCATGGTTACAAACAATAAGTCAGGTTAACGAGCAAATCGTCGTATCCAAGTGTCAAATGTGCATTTAGAAAGATTCTCACGCAACTTACAATACGGTAAGCAGTTATCTTATGACAATAACTATCGGGTTACCTAACAATTTCAAGTCATCAACGTGGAAGAGTAAAAAATAAAAAAATACAGTGTCACCACATCCTGCGAGACGTTTCATACTTTAAACTTGTTTAGGGCGCATTTGTATCAGTCGAGTAACTCGCTCAAGTAAACAGAGGAACTATTAGTCATCGGGAACTAATTGGAGTCAATAAAGACAAAAGCAGGGGCTCAAACGGACAGGTACTTTTTCTTAGTGATAAATGACTACAAATGCGTGCATGTTATTGATGTTGTTTTTATTTTGTGACGTGCTCGTGAAATACGGGTGCTTGTTGCGTCTTGAAAATATAAACCAACTCATTTTGTAACTGTAGTAACTAGTAAACATTTAATACAACACGAAAACCGATGTTGTTTTCAGGCTCTCTAAAGTATTTGCTACTTCTTCGCACAACTACCACTACTATTCTTGTTTAATATAGTAAATGGAATTATATTCTTTGTAACTTTACAGAATAATAAGTAAAACCCAGGGGCTAGGACTCAAGCAGGAATATTATTTTTATATTCATCTTTCTTTATTTTTTGCTGTGTATGGTGTCGGACGTAAAGAATAGCACCATCCCATATCTTCCCGTGGGTGTCGTAAGAGGCGACTTGCCAGAGAATGGGCAGCAGCGTTCTGTGCTTTTGTAACAACCGTACTGCGATCGCCAACCCGCCTGCCAAGCGTGGCGATTATGGCAAAACTCCCCAAAATGTCAATGTGGCGACACTTGGGGAAGGCCTATGTCCAGCAGTGGACGTATTTTTTGCTGAAATGATGAATGATGATGATGATGATTCATCTCTTTATTTTTCCTTACACACCAGTAAGAAGAGTATCTCCTACGTTTCTTTGTCTAAAAGTAAAGCTCGCTAGATCAGGAAACCACCCAGTCAAAACGCAGCACAAGAAAATTTCCGAGCACGAATCCGTGCACCGTGGTCTCAACATAGAGACATTAAGTTCGGCCTTCTATCGCCATAATGGCCACTTAAAAACTCATAAAAGTGAACTCAGACGAGCCCCCGAAAGCGTCGATGTAAGGAGATCATACAGATTGGACGTGGTTAAGAACTAACTTGAGAAGGAGGGGTTTTATGGCGTTGTTCAGCTTATCACAATGTTTTGTGGCGCGTGATAAAACAGCTTTATTTGGCTTAAAAAGGACAGTGGTAGATGAGTTTTTACTTTTTTGTTAGGGTGAGAATGGTGTACTTTGCAATGATGATGGTGATTTGAACATAGACACGTAATTGATCTAAGTGAATGATGTTCAAAGTTTAGCAATAAAAGTAATGATTTATAGATCTCTTAGGGCGAATGTTAATAATGAAACTGAATGCGATTATATCATCTTGACCGCGTTCAAGAGCTATCACTATCAATATTCTACAAGAATGATGACTCATGAACGCGGTTTAGATGTGCTGTTCAACGCAGCTGTCAAGCTAATATCAAGTAAAGTTTAAAACCCATGTATAAAAAACCGGCCAAGTGCGAGTCTTACTCGCACACAGGGTTCCATAGCTCCAAACAATATAATAACAATATTTTGAACTGTCATTCATTAGTTAGTAGTATTAGTTAGTAAAGTTCCACACAACCGCAAAACTAAATTTGTTTTTCATAGAATGTTTATGAAAAACAAAGTTACTGCTGCAGTTTGATGAAAAAGTCCCATATCTCAAAAACTAAACATCATATCTTATTGAAACCAATTTTCGTTGATAGTTTTTTTTACGTTCTACAATCCTAAATATTTTCAGAATTTTCCTCCTCTTACTTTAGAAATTAGAGGGGGGGGGACACACATTTTACCACTTTGGAAGTGGCTCTAGCGCAAAGTATTCAGTTTAGAAAAAAATGATATTAGAAACATCAATATCATTTTTAAAGACCTATTCAAAGATACCCCACACGTATGGGTTTGATGAATTTTTTTTTTTTGGTTTTCAGTTCTAAGTATGGGGACCCCCTTAATTTATTGTTTTTTTTTATTTTTGTGTGAAAATCCTAATGCGGTTTACAGAATACATCTACTTACCAAGTTTCAACAGTATAGTTCTTATAGTTTCGGAAATAAGTGGCTGTGACATACAGACGGACAGACAGACAGACAGACAGACAGACAGACAGACAGACAGACAGACATGACGAATCTATAAGGGTTCCGTTTTTTGCCATTCGGCTACGGAACCCTAAAAACCGGCCAAGTGCGAGTCTTACTCGCACACAGGGTTCCATAGCCCCAAACAATATTTTGAACTGTCATTCATTAGTTAGTAGTATTAGTTGTAAACTTCCACTAAACCGCAAAACTAAATTAGTTTTTCATAGTATGTTAATGAAAAACAAAGTTACTGCTGCAGTTTGATGAAAAAGTCCCATATCTCAAAAACTAAACATCATATCTTATTGAAACCAATTTTCGTTGATAGTTTTTTTTACGTTCTACAAACTTAAATATTTTCAGAATTTTCCTCCTTTTACTTTAGAAATTAGAGGGGGGGGGGACACACATTTTACCACTTTGGAAGTGGCTCTAGCGCAAACTATTCAGTTTAGAAAAAAATGATATTAGAAACCTCAATATCATTTTTGAAGACCTATCCATAGATACCCCACACGAATGGGTTAGATGAAAAAAAAAATTTTGGTTTTCAGTTCTATGTATGTGGAACCCCAAAATTAATAGTTTTTTTTCTATTTTTGTGTGAAAATCTTAATGCGGTTCACAGAATACATCTAATTACCAAGTTTCAAAAGTATAGCTCTTATAGTTTCGGAAAAAAGTGGCTGTGACATACAGACGGACAGACAGACAGACAGACAGACAGACAGACAGACATGACGAATCTATAAGGGTTCCGTTTTTTGCCATTCGGCTACGGAACCCTAAAAATGATATACATTTGCTTAAAACAACCCAGTATGTCTGAGATTGAACGCTGAAAAAGTACAAAAATTTGAGTGATATCAAAATAAAAGACTGCGTGAACTCAAGGGTGCATCCACAGGATGTTATGAAAGCCGATATGACCCAACAACCTGACCATGGACACAAGAGTTCACAACACTGAACATAGAGTACAACAAAAAAAAGTTTTTATACCAAACAACTTATTTTTAAGTTACGAATTACGATATAATTCGCTTCTTAGTTAGATATAACTAGGAAGATTTTCAATGTTACTATTGTCATTTAAGTGAAAACGAGAAAAAAATATTGAAAGACAAATGCTGCTGTATCAACATGTATTGGAGTAGAGGAAGACCAAGAAAACAATGGAACCTGGAAAGATGATATAGCCAAATGAATCCGAATTAGGCTCGGACAGGGGCCGAAGGACAATTTATGAACAGAAGAAGACATCTTTCTCTTTTTCGTGTCCAATAACATAGCAAAATAATTGACCAGATACGTTCCCAATGCTGGGACATGTGTCTTTTCTCTGTGAGAGGGAGAAAGCGCCATAATCCACCACCAGTGCGGGCGGAAAGTGGTCTCTTCGAACCTTCGGTTCGAGAACATTTTCTCTCATCACCGTCTTGTAACGTTTTCCATTTTGTTTTGTAACTTTACAATATAATAGACTAAACAGTTTATATATTACGAATAGTTTTGTTATTCTTCCTCCTGCAAATAAAACCATTGAGATCAAACGTTCGATCAAAAGTTGCTTTATATTGACGCCACACTCCAAAGTTCGGGTACAGCTCAAAAGGTGAATCTATGCTTCGAGAAACTTCCAAATCCCCTTTTCATGGGGATAGGGATCGATTCCGGGTTACAAAACCCGCCTTTATCTCTCTAAAGCCTTGAAGTTTTTCTTTCGAATCCTGCGTTTGAGACGCTCACAACTTTAGTTTGTCTTTCAAAAAACTTACTAGAATCTCTTGCGTATTTTTGTTGGTAAACATTTATAAAATATACTAGAAGTCTGATCAAAAGTTTCATCGTTTACATTTCTCATTTTTTACTATGTAAAGTTCTGCTTTTTATTCTGACCCTCGTTACTGTGCCATCTGCGACCACCAACAGGGGAAACTACAACGCAATACGTTACCCCGACCACAAATCAATAATCACCTAAGAGGTTACAATAAAAACTAAGTGCTTAATACTTAATAGACCAGTGCCCAACGCAGACATGATTAAAAAAAAAACATAAGCAACAGGTGTTGGGTCGTCGGCCTCGCTTACATCATGGCGGAAAAAAATGGCGGTAAAAATTGTGTTAAGATTCGGTCGTTGAGTTTGAACTAACAGTTTTTTGGGTGCTCATTGAGTTTTTAGTCGGAGTAATATGATGAAAAAAATTGTCTGCACAGCTAAAATTAGACATTTCGTTTGTATATTACCTTGTTTGGAGTATGTCATCATCATTATCATTAGTCTGTCTGGGACTAAAACACCTCGTACAAGGCTTTTCCCATGGTGTAATTACCTACTTATAATTTCTTAAAACAAATAGCGTGAGTCAATGACGGAAGCTGCGACTTAATTTTCAATTTTAAGGAGTCATTGGACTTGTATTTAACAGAGCCTGATGCGTAATATCATCCTGTAATCTTCGGTATAATGATTCATAGGCTTATAAATTTCCGATGGGATCCAGGCCTCCTTTCAGTGAGGGTCGTACCACACCATGCGAGTCCAGTCCTGATAAGTAAAGTCTCCGTACGATGATTTCCTTCACCGTTTTGAGAGCAGTGATGATAAAATAATTAATACAACACAAGTAAAGTCTCTTGGGCAAACCAAGTTATTTACTACTCAGATCCTATTTCTAAGGATAACTCTCAAGGTCGAGAAGATGCGTATTTCACAACCGCCTGAGAAATAACAGCAAACTAGAACGTTCAACTAAAGGCCAAATATAAGAAATATGTAATGGCAGAATATCCAAGTTTATTGTCCAAGTTTCATGGCCAAGTTTTTTGGCATTCGAACATATCTTGGTGGAATTATTTGTGTGAAAATCATTTTGCTGAGTAGTACCCATTTAGGAGGTGACTAACTTATTTAGATATCTTTCATAATTTCCGGATAGTTGTTGGTATGGAGAAAAAGATGATTGTTTTTTAGAAAGATAAACTGCAAGATAGCTTTTACCAAATGTTAGTTACATTTGGTGAAAGTTATCTTGCAGTTTATCGTCTGGCGTGGACGGAGCAATTCTATGCCACTTTGTCTTGCATGTGCACCTTTGCTTTCAGGATGACATCGGAAAGGCTCCATTTTTAAGACATCATCATCATCTACCTAATGCAAAGGCCTAAACCCAACCATTCTGCTGGGTATAGGCCTCTCTAATCTTGTGCCAAAATCCACGTTCCTGTGGCAATGGCAACTATGTCGTCTGCCTATCTCGCTACTGGACGACTCATATTTAATTTTCCAGTTCTCGGACGCCATCCGGTGATAGCCTTAGTTCACCTGTTAACACTTTACCTTGCTAGGTGTCCTGTCCAACTCCATTAGAGTTCCGTAACGCGACACCACCACTCAACTTTTAAGTAGTTCTTTCTATTTGCCTGTAGTATTTACAGTAGCGACTCGTATAAATGTTTTTTGTCATTTACATATGGGGGGCCTTCCACATAGTAAAACACAGACATTATTTCACCAGGACTAATTTGGTTGTTGAAATAATTTTGTGTTTTGTATTTGGATCCCTCTTGATTACCTCAGTTCGATCTTTGCACTGACTACAAGGCAAGTTATTTATCACAAATTTTAAGCAAACAAACTAAAACATCGTGAGAAATAAACTGTAAACGTGTTTGTGTTTTGACTCCACAACGTCGAAATTTGTGTTACCTGTTGGCTTAAAATGTAATAATAATATTTTTAATAGACAATTTAAAGCCTTCTTTCGGTGAGAATCTTTGGTTTGACACGAAAAGCTTTCACCAGTTTAAATAGACCGCACTGCCTCCATAAATTAAATAAAGTTGAGTTACACTATTACTGTCACATGCGTGCGGTGACTGGACAAGTCCACTAAATAATGAGTAGTGCTCTCCTCAAAATACCCATAATGGTTCTCATATTATTATGACTTGACCAAATTAATGTACAGACTTCAAAAGAGACCTCAGGTTTTGTTACGGTGCTTCTTCTCAAAATAATCATATAGGAAAACCCACCTCATGTAGTTTTAAAATAAGGATTTTTGCTCACGTTATATCGAATTCTGACATAACCAAGCATGTAACCAGTAGTTCATTGTCACCAGTCCCACATTCATTAGTAATCCCTTGTGCCCTTCACGAGTTACTGCATATCGCACAACGAATGTCAGTCGTCTGATTAAGACAGGAAGTTCTTCGTTACTTCGATGCAAGACAACTGATGATGTCAGGGTTTATTTGGTTTATTTTTTTCATGAGTGTATTAAGAATTTCGGTGTAGTTAAGATGGTATAGTTTCTGTGCGCGAAACAATTTCAGCTCAATTATCGACAATTATTAGACACTGTCTCTTAAGGTACTAGATAACCAAGTTTAAGAGACAAAGTTTAATCAATTGTGTACAGACTTCTAAAGCATCCAAATGTTTAATGTAAGTGCATTAATTCAAAATTGTAAACTTAAAGTACAATTATCTGTATTTTTTGGGAAATAAAGATAATTATTATATTTACTTCTTCATGTGTCAAAAACTATAATTTATAAGACAATTTCGTATTTCTCCAATGACAACAACAGCAAAAGTTGTGGGAGATTGACATAAGCCTTTCGGTAGCCTATGATCCTATATCATTTTTGACTAGTCCATCATCGCTGATAAAAATTACTTTGTCTAGGCTGTGTTTTTTTGTTACTGCCTCTTTAAAAAAATACTAAATAGGCTTGCGTTTCCCCTCAACTCGTCTGATTTGAAGCGATGATGTGGCCTAGGGTAATTGGTACCATTTGCTATCTCACCATCATTACGGACCTAAATTAAGTTTGTTGTTATAATTTTAAATAATTAAAAAAAAATACCGGCCAAGTGCGAGTCGGACTCGCGCACCGAGGGTTTCGTATGTATATTATATGATGTAACTAAAATTCTAAAGTTCTGTGTGGTGTCGGACGTAAAGAATAGCACCATCCCATATCTCCCCGTGGGTGTCGTATGAGGCAACTAAGGGACTTGCCAGAGAATGGGCAGCAGCGTTCTCTGTGCTTTTGTACCAACCGTACTGAGATCGCCAACCCGCCTGCCAAGCGTGGCGATTATGGCAAAACCCCCCTTTCTTGGGGGAGGCCTATGTCCAGCAGTGGACGTCTTTCGGGCTGTAATGATGATGATGATGAACTAAAATTCAAGGTTTTCGCAATTTTTCTTTTATCTGTGCTATAAGACGTTGCTTCGTACCTAATTTCAAGATTCTGAGTTCACGGGAAGTACCCTGTAGGTTTTGATTCTCTTTCGAGTGTCGAAAATTTGCGGCACAAACGGCTGTATCTTGATTGCGTTAGCTTAGAAGTTTGATTTTTTCACAGCTCCAAGGGACTCTAGACCTGAGTATTTGATATAAATTCCAGCTTTATATGTCGTGATATCGTTTTTTCCTTTCAAGGAACCCTTAAAAATGGATGATTTTAGCTTTACCAAGTTAAAATTAACTGCTTACTACAGATTTGTCTGGAACCCTTAAAGATCAAATTTAAAACATCGCATTATCAAATAACCATTTAGAACTAGAAGTTAAATCCGTTAATTTGAAAATTATAGCGTAGTGTAATATCGCAGCTCAAGGTGTCACCGCAGAGTGATGTATTGTGTGCTATTGTAAAAGATTTAACGACACCCTACTTCAATGGGATTTGAGTATAAATCTCTATATTTTACATAAATGCAGGGGATACAATAGTATTTTGCATCTTCAATTTAGTTGCTCGTATTGTTTGGAATGCACCTTACTATTACTGACTGTGAATGAGAACGGACACGTTTCGTTTTTTTGATCTTGTCAATGAATCAAATTAGCCAATCACAATCCACTGCAGCTGAACCCAGGCCCTCCACAAGCTGCGTTTCATGAACTTTGTTATAGTTTTAGATCTCATAATTTATTAAAATACGTTTTTTTTTGCCAGGCAGTTTTTTTATGCTAGGCTTCTATATTACCCGGATTCTGCTGAATACCAGTACTCCACATGGAAAGACTCCCTGTCTGACCGACACAGCCCAGTTGCAGGTTACCTTTGGTAAGATTGGTCGTCAGACTTGTGGTCTCCTGATAAGCATAACTTTACTAGGCGTTGTACTTTACCAGCCGTTAGTCACGGTCAGTTATCGGCTGATAGTTATAAAAAGAAGAATTTTGAAGAAGAGGATAAGTTAAATTTACCAAGGTATACATGCGTATGACATCGCGGGAAAGACCCACTGAAAAGAAAGTCGTCAGACCAGGGCAGCATGACGCAAAAGGAAAGAGGCTTCAGTACTGAGCAGTAGAACAAGCCTGTCAACATATGAACGTTTGAATAAATCCTTAGGGTCATCTTAAGATAATGAACGAGTATTACTAAGTAATCTTCTATATTTATATATAATAGGTCTTTACCTATGAAATTGCCGTATTGCAGTACAGACTTTTTCAAACAAAAAAAAGTTTTGTTTGGCTATGAGTTCTAAATTCAAATTAATTTTGTTTTAAAAATATGACATTCTATTTACAAAATCAGTCTTTTGTTTATTGATTAGCGTTGTATTTTCATTACATTTCAACATTTTTCCTCATAATGGATACTTTGAAATTTCGTGTAATTATGGAATATGAGTTCCGTCGTGGCACCAACGCGGCACAAACGACCCGTAACATCAACGACGTTTACGGAGAGAACTGTACAAACGAACGCATAACCCGTTATTGGTTTGCTCGGTTCCGTTTTGGGAATTTTGACTTGAAAAATGAACCTCGTGGTCGTCCGGAAACTTTGGTCAACAATGATGAATTAAAGGTGATTGTTGAAGCTGATGAAACTCAATCTACAGCTGAGCTGGCAGCAGCTTTTGATGTTAGCATTAAAACAATATTGGACCATTTGCGACAGATTGGCAAGATAAAAAAGCTTGATAGATGGGTGCCCCACGAACTTAACGATCGCCAGCGCAACGTACGCGTCGAGACTTGCCTTGCGCTGCTTAACAGGCACAGAAATGAAGGAATTTTGAACCGAATTGTTACGTGCGACGAAAAATGGATTCTTTTTGACAATCGAAAGCGCTCAGCAAGTTGGTTAGATCCTGGTTCGGTACCACAGCAATGTGCAAAACGAAAAATGACCCCTAGAAAGGTGATGGTCACAGTTTGGTGGTCTAGTGCTGGTGTGATTCATCATAGCTTTTTACAAAACGGCGAGAGCATTACTGCAGATGTGTACATTGAAGAACTGACCACAATGATGGCGAAACTCGCACGTCTGCAACAAGCTTTGGTCAATCGGTCGTCTCCACTGCTACTTCACGACAACGCGCGGCCCCATACTGCACAACAGACCGTCTCTAAGCTGCATGAGTTGGGTTTGGAAGCTCTCCCTCATCCGCCATACTCACCAGATCTTGCGCCTTCCGACTATTACTTTTTCCAAAATTTGGACAACTTTTTAGCGGGAAAAAAATTCAATTCCCGAGAGGCAGTACAAAACGCCTTTGAAGAGTTTGTTGTCTCCCGTCCAGCTGATTTTTTCAAGAAGGGCATCCATAAACTGCCACAGCGTTGGCAAAGATGCATTGATTGCAGGGGTGATTACTTTGAATAAAAGAAATAAATAAGTACGAAAAAAAAAATACTTTAACTTTTTTCAAACAAAACGGCAATTTCATATAAAGATTTCATTTTCGTTTCATTTCAGTTAAAGACCTAATATATAAATTACGTGTCACGTTGTTTGTCGGGGATGGACTCCTAAACTACTTAACCAATTTCAATCTAATTTGCACACCGTGTGCAGTTTGATCCCACTTGAAAGAAAGGATAGCTTACATCTCGATTTATAGTAATAATATTATTTTATTGCAAATTAAGTCACAATTACCTGTTAGCTCCAAACGATTCTAACAGATAGCGGTATCTGTTGACTGGATTGAGTAATTATTCAATAGATGACGCTGTATAGGAGCGGAGCAGCAATGAAATATTGCGAAAACGGGGAAAATGTGACGCAGACGAAGTTCCAAGGGACAGCTAGTTGATATATGTATATCTAAACAGGTGCATGCCTACATATATCTCCATGGAAACGCATTAATATAGTTATACTAATGTATGTTCAGCGTCAAAGCCTCCGTCAGCGTCGGCTCCCATAGCGGCGCACGCACAGGAATGTGCAGGCGCAAGCTTGGAGGTTTTATTTGTTTCGTGCTCCTCTGTGCGACGAATTCCTTGGCTTTTGATGTTTTTTGTTGATATGTTGGTACTTTGTGTTTGGACAGGCATGATTCAATTTTCTTTTAGTTATTTGGATAGTTTTCTTGATAGAATTTGGAAGAATAGTTTTTTTTCGGTCAAGTTTACTTTTTGTCATGTGCTGTCAATACATTCGTCTTCATTGCGGTAATTTTTGGGTGAGATTGTATGCCTTATGATATTCCATTGATAGGTGAAGTTGAAATGTAATAAAACTCTATACACATCCTACTTCCTACCTAATATTATAAATAAATGTGAAACTAAATGTGAAAGTTTGTGAGGATGTATAGATTTTTGTTAATCTTTCAAGCCAAAACTACTGGCTGCAATACGAGTAGCATAGGATACTTTTAACTCGTCATCAAACGGTAAAAGTCTCGCCATCAAACATAAAAGTTTGGCGTCTCTGCATTGAAATTTCATAAAAAAAAGTCGTTAGTACGATCTTGTAGAGCAATTACCAATCAAAACCCAAGCGAAGCCGAGGGCATAAGCTCGTCTAATGTAACATAAATGTGAAAGTATTTTATTCGACTGTTAGACAGAAAGATATCCCTTAAGTCTTGTCAATAACGGGCTTCAAGTGATGTCGCTACCAAACCGTGGTAACAAGAGTACCTACTTTCTTTTGAAGATTAGCCGTAGTATCAACCATGGATAATCTTCGGGAGAGAATCGACTACAAGACACTTATGATTGCCCTTTCAAGATTTGCCATTTTATTGTCATTTACGGTCCTTTTTTGGTGTGGGTCCTTTCATAAACTGTGTTTTGTTTTGTTCAATGTATAATGGATACTGCCTCATCACCTGCCTAGCCTTTTCCCAAATATGTTAGGGTCAGCTTCCAGTCTAACCAGAGCCAGCTGAGTACCAGTATTTTACATGGAGCGACTGCCTAAGTGACCTCCACAACCCAGTTAGTACTCGGTAATACGATATTCTTTGATAAGACTGGTTGTCAGAATTTCTGGCCACTGTAACGACTGTCAAAGACCTACAAATGAAAACGGGACCAACGGCTTGACGTGCTTTCCGACTCACGGAGAAAACTCGGTATGTAATAGCCGGTCACCCATTCACGGACCAACCTTGGCAAGAGCAGCTTAACCTGAAGATCGACCCATGTGGCTGTATATTTAGCCACGAGCTCCTCAACTGCTCGCGAACTTTACTGCCAGCCGCCGTATTCACAAACGCTCGGATTCGATTTCGATTCGGAAAGTCGTATGTCTATCTCGCTCGCTTTCGTAATTCCAAAACAAGATAGACATACGACTTATCGAATCGAAATCGAAACCGAGCGCTTGTGAATAGGGGCCCTGATCCTTTCATAAGAAAGGTTCTGGCATGTATAAACATGCCAGAACCGTTAGGTAATTTGGCGATACACCGAATCGCAAAGCCGTCCGACTTCGGTATGTGGCCGCGAATGTTAATGTTTAATTAAACATAAGTATATAAAGTGAAAGGCTTCCATTGAATGAGCGTCGACATCGACATTATTCCAAGAATGTGGAATGTACATTCACTCGCGAACTGCATGTGTCAGATTTCTCGTGAACTACAAAATCCGGGAGACGGATTTGTTTAAGTTTAATTAGTTTTACTTATTTCCTTTAAGGAAAATCTTCGTAGTCAATATACAAGTGCCTGCGTATTTAAGATTTTTGTGGACTGTTCTATGGAGGACTAGAATAGAATAGAATAGAATAGAATAAAACTTTATTGTACACCAAAAATTAAACATAACGGGCTTACAAAACTAATAATTATACTAGATTATATTGCAAATGATCTATATAGGTACAGACAGCGTCATTAAGTAATAACCCTCCTGGCGTACTCGGCCGGACTGTAGAGGGGTTAGCACATACTGACGCTGTCTGTACCAATCACCCACCATCATCATCAGCCTGGTCCACTGCTGGACAAAGACCCTCTCCAATCGCTGGCATATTAACTCGTTTCTCGGCAACTCTCATTCAGTTTCTACCAATAACCCTGCGAAGATCGTCGCCTATAAGCCATGTTTGCAAAGAAATAAATGATTTGATTTGAAAATATTCGCTAAGGGATGGGAGGAGAGGAGATGAAGTGCGCTTGATACAGGTAAAGTTATCTCCTGCTAGGGCTGCGAGACTGTTCGAAAGAGATACCGTGACCCTGGAACACAAAGGGCTAAGAAGGAACATGGATGGGTTTTAGTCAGTACAAGTCTGACACTCCCTTTCGTTCCGCCCAGAGTGGGAAGTCATTTGATGATTTCCCGTACGTAAAAAACAAGGCAAAGTTATCTGTAGGTGAATGAACTTAGAGATGGTTTTTAACAGTCAGTGTCTGGTCTACCAAATAGTCTTACCATATCTTTGTTTATGAAATTCTAGAGTTAACCATTTTCGTTTTCGTGTGGTTAGTGCCTAACGTGGTGGACGAGCTCGTGGCTAAATAATAACAGCCGCACAAATCGATCTTTAAGGTTAAGCCGTGCTTGCCGAGGTTGGACTATGGATGGGTGACCATAATCCCATACCGAGTTTCTTCCGTGCTTCGAAAAGCACGTTAAGCCGTTGGTTCCGACTGTCATTTGTAGATCTTTGACAGTCGTTACGAGTAGTCAGAAGCCAAAAGTCTGACATCCAATCTTACTAAGGGGTATCGTATTACCCAGTTACTGGGTTGTGCAGGTCAGACAGGCAATGGCTTCATGTACTCAGCTGCATCCGGTTAGACTGGAAGCCGACCCCAAGATAGTTTGGGAAAAGGCTAGGCAGATGATTAGATCCTAACCTGGTGTCGGAGGTTTTATGCCGCACATGGGCCACTAACTTAGCTTTACATTGAGCTTGCCGTTGAGAAATATCTCTCAGACATGCTAGTGTGATAATGATAACGGTTCATCATCAATGACCAAGCCTTTTCTAACCCTGTTAATGGGCAAATCAATTGCCCCTTGATAAGACTGGTTGTCAGACTTCCTAAAATAACGATAATGTCCTGATTTGCAAGGGCTTATGTTCAGAATTTACAAGAATTTTATTAATTGCTCCTTCTAGATCGTTCGGTCGACATCAAGGGACATTTGGTCGACCAATGCGGCGAATTTAGCTGTAATAATGACTATTGTAATTACCCTGAACTTTACGCTTGTTCTCTCTTAATTATCCTAACATAATTAATGTAAATGTTAACGGAAATGTATGAAATCCGTCATTGTATAAAATTCCTAGGAAATGTGTACAATTCCTAAAATCCATAGGATATGTATGAAATATTTTTTAATTAACACTTTTCCTAGGAAATCTATACATTTCCTAAACCGTGATAGGAAATGTATATCATGCTGCAAGTATGCAGCAAACAAAAAACCATGCAGCATGCAAGCAAGCATGCAGCATGCAAGCAAGCATGCAGCATGCAAGCAAGCATGCAGCATGCAAGCAAGCATGCAGCATGCAAGCAAGCATGCAGCATGCAAGCAAGCATGCAGCATGCACCATTCAAGCGAGCATGCAACATGCAGCAGGCAGGGTTTCTGTCACGGCTCCGGCGCTGCGGGCCTCCGGCGGCCCCACGCGTGCTAATCTTCGCAGACGGCTTTCGCTCACCACCGCAACTTCGGCTTGTTGGCCGGCTTCGCCGGCCAGCCTCAGCCGCGGCGGCTCGCTCGCAGCCGCCTGCTCCTCAGCCCGCGGGCCGCCTCGCCCCTCCGCGCCTACGCGATTTTAAATTACACTCTAGGGGTAGGACAAACAAGACTACGTGGAGTCGGTTTTGCAGCAATTCGGTTCTGTCACTAACTTTTGTTGCAAAGCATATTCAATTTTTAACCAACAATATTATTTAATTGTTACAGAAACTATAGCAAATTGGTTTGATTAGAATTATGTATGGGGCACTACAAGTTCACGACCACCATTTTCACCCAAAGTCTCACAACATCTAATATATTCTTCAGATTAACTTATAGTATAGTTTTTAATTTTATACATTTCCTTCTGTCATATAGGAATTGTATAGAGTTCCTAGGAAATGCATACAATTCCTAGGAAATGTGTGGAGTAAAAAATAATTATGATACTATTTAACACATTTCCTACATAGACTCAGAATTGTATACATTTCCTAGGAATTGTATACAATTCCTAGGTTTCACACATTTCCGGTAACATAAACAATACTCAATGGTTCTTGGAAATAGACAAAAACTGCGGTCAATGGCATCTAGCCTACCAAGTTAGGTAAAAAATGATCTTATTAATAGCTGATATGTTATACTCTTATTACAATGAAATAAGGTTGACTGTCGTATGTTTTTTTGTTATGAATTGTCTCTTTGACACACACAGAGTGTCAATCCGGGAGATAATTGATGAGCTGTCGCTCTGTCAACCACCTGACGGTTGTGTCGTGATGATAGAAATGTTACTCGTTGTCTTGTATCAAGCTTAGATTAGAATTAATATTTTTTGCTCTATGAAGTCATATGGATCGGAATAATTTGTAACGTTTTTTTTGGGAGGTAAGTTTATCACCCTACAGAATCAAATTGAGACGTAAAACATCACATCATCATCGTAAACAGGTGTCATAGGTTCATTGCAGAATTATTTTTAGGACTATATTTGCCATGTTCACGGGACATTTACCATGGTAAATATCCTGCTAACATGGTAAATATCCCTTTACCATGGCAAATATCCCGTTACCATGGCAAAATTGCTCTGTATGGTGTCGGACGTAAAGAATAGCACCATCCCATATCTTCCCGTGGGTGTCGTAAGAGGCGACTAAGGGACTTGCCAGAGAATGGGCAGCAGCGTTCTCTGTGCTTTTGTAACAACCTTACTGCGATCGCCAACCCGCCTGCCAAGCGTGGCGATTATGGCAAAACCCCCCATGTTATGTCAATGTGGCAAAACTTGGGGGAGGCCTATATCCAGCAGTGGACGTCTTCCGGCTGAAATGATGATGATGATGGCAAATATCCCGTGACCATGGTAAATATCCCGTTACCATGGCAAATATCCCGTTACCATGGCACATATCCCGTCACAATTGTTATTGATAGTGTTAGTGACCATGTCAGTTTAAACACTTATATCAACATTATTAAAAAAAAAGAAACTAATCCCAATTCCACCTAGGTTCAACGTCACCGCCATAAGTTTCGGCTCGTTCTTCCTCTTCGATTGTATCTAGCCTATCTCTGCCTATCTTTCTAAAGTCTACAAGATTGAGGGCACGTCATCGTTAACTATCGATAGGTTGTAGATGAGTGCATCGTGGTGAGTGAACCGATTCTATAAGTAATGATAAATTAGATACAGTTAGGTTATGAGTGAAAGGATCTAAGAGGATGTGACTAATGCTAACTGGTAGTGCTGCTTTTTTGCCATAATTGATTTATCTGGCTCACTGGTCGAGTGCTGTATGAGGGCCTGTGTTCGATACCCAGCTTTGGCAAAGTGTTTTTTGGTTTTTCCGGGAATTTTGTATTATGAATTCTCATAACCGAAGTATGGCTGGTCTAGCAGCATCATCATCTGCCTAGCCTTTTCCCAATTATTTTGGGATCGGCTTCCAGTATAACCGGATGCAGCTGAATACCAGTATTTTACATGAAGCGACTGCCTATCTGACCTCCACAACCCAGTTAGTACTAGGTATTACGATACCCCAAAGGCTGGTCTAACATACCGAGTACTTAATTGTTTCCTCCAGCGAACGCAAACAATTTCTGTATTTGTATGTTAAGATCGCAAGTCGGTTTTATTGTTGGGTTATCTCAACTAGCGGCCTTTGTGCCTATATTTTTATAGCTAGCCTGTATTGTCCCACTGCTGGGCAAAGGCCTCCCTCCATTCCTTCCAACGTTCACGATTCTGTGCTGCTTCTTTCCAATTCTCAAGGAAAACATCCCGCCATCTCCTTCGCGGTCTGCCGCGACCCCGTGTCACTGGTTCAGGGCTCCAGTCCTGAGCCTTGCGGGCCCACAGCTCGTTCGGCATGCGACAGACATGTCCTGCCCAGTCCCATTTAAGTTGGGCAGCTTTTTGAGCCACGTCAATGATTTGCGTTTTGGAGCGCAGTGTGCTGTTTCGAAAATGATCTGTTAATTTTACACTTAAGATACTGCGCTCCATAGCACGTTGGCAAACCTTGAGTTTGGACTTTTGGATGTTAGTCAAAATATTGTGCCTATAACTTCATGGATTTCCCACAGTCCTGATTATAGAATCATAAAAAATAGTTACTAATAGTAAAGAAGATCGTATCCATAATGTTACAGCATCAGTATAGAATCCACGCATGTTTCATTCGCCAAACAATTAAAATTCAAAGATCTTATATCGTAACAAGACATCTCAGAATGCTAACTTGCTAAGCCTTTCGGCCATACACCTATTTTTTGTCTAGATTTTTTATCGTAGGATCTAGAACTTTATCCGTGTACAACAGGCTATATTGATCAAATGTTTAGACGTGAGGCTAAGCGAATGATTTTTTAATTGGTCATGACATGTAAAATTTTTGGGGCGGCAAAAAAACTTTTTTGTCAGATGAAATTCTACGAGAGATATTTAATGGAATAATAATGATATGATAACTGTTCTGTTTTTGTGGTGTGTGGTTTGAAATTGTATTGGGTGCTGGTCGAGAGAAATACTTGTAAACATTTAGTGGTTAAATAAGAGCTTCCTCGAAGAAGGTGCCTGAACCATTGATTGTTCGGGCACCATCACGAAAAAAAAAAAAAAAAATTAAGCTAAAAACTTTTCATTTTTCTCTCTGATTCTAATTTCTGAGGTCTGCCACTTAAAACTATGAATGATGATGATGAAGAATAATTCTAGCTCTAGTAAGTTGAAATTAAATTGAATGAAATGTAAATCACCAAGCCCAGTTAAAGTTAATTCAACAAGTAATTGCATCATCTCAGATATGTTACAATTAAACTTAAATAGTACTTTTCTCACTTTTCTTCTTGGATAGAAATAAGAAATTGTAGTACAATAACTTTTCCGCGCACAAAATGTAATAATAATGGAGACAGAACTCGTTCTTTTTCTTCGTTAAAATCTAGATTTCAAAGCATCTGCTACAATAATGTTCTATACATAATAGTCTACATTAATAGTACTATTAATAATGTTGTAATCTCAGTTATTAATGAACTCAGCGGGGTCATGAATACCCACTCATTGAACAGTACTGTTGCCAACCAAAACTGTGTTACATCTCGCTAATTTTGGCCATTCGATAGGAATTAATGTATGAATCTGATAGCAGTTTATAGTTATGATATAGAGAGCGACCCATTCAGAGTCTTAATTGTAATAAACGTTAATTAATCGACATTAGCACTGTCCGTGTGGCCGTTACAATTTAATAAAAGATTTGTCAAAGAATCATGTGTGTGTGTCCATTGTGTGTGATATGTAGTGATCGGATATTCGGATGCATATTTACCTAAAGTACGTTTTTTCCTGGCAAAAGTTACAAAAGTATGGAAGCAACTATTTAAATGCCAATTTTTGTCGCGGTATTGCGAAATTTCATAATTCATTAGTAAGTATAAAATGTAGTACCTACTCAAAATATCGTAACGAATATTTTAAATTTATTTAAAACCTAGCAAGTTTGTTGAAAATAACAAGGAAAAAAATTCAACAATTATTTGAATTCGTATTTTTGTGCTGAAATGTCGAATGCTAAAACAAAATGATAAATATCTATGTCTGGGCATAATTCATTTGATGCTAAACAAAAAGGTAACTAGACTAGTTTTTATTTTTTAAATAAACTCCTGTTCCCATACTGACGCGCGCTCCATCTAGTCAACACTCAAACTTTAGGTAAATATGCATCCGAATATCCGATCACTAGTGATATGTCTATATTTCAGGAGGGTTACCAAGACGTCTTAAAGCAGTATTGTTTTAATGTCAGTCTAGTATGGGATAGAGACGAAGCTATTGAGCACGTCTAGCGCCGTCTCTTCCCCACACTGGAATAAGATTAAAACAATATTTTTTTAAGACGTGTCGAAAGGCCACAGGTCTTTTATAGATTCTACATTTTGACTTTGGAATTGAATAAAGATTACTTAGTTGATTAATAGGAAACAACTGACATCTGTTATCAAACCAAGGTCTCTTGAAGACTTCTGTATTCATGAAGAAGGCAGAAAGGCAGCTTT
The DNA here is from genome assembly GCA_949152445.1 of Cerastis rubricosa. Taxonomy (NCBI): domain Eukaryota; kingdom Metazoa; phylum Arthropoda; class Insecta; order Lepidoptera; family Noctuidae; genus Cerastis; species Cerastis rubricosa. Next base: position 3,788,821 of record OX424542.1, on the reverse strand, counting down.
GCGAATGATGGATATAGTTTAAAGCGCTCACGATTTCAATTGTACTCTAGGGTAGTCACGTCTCTTCATAATAATTGTCCTGGCCTTTTTCTACCTAGGTTTGGTAGACCTGTAGTCGACAAATAATTTAGATGAATAACAGGGTATCCGACTACAACTAGTTGCTGAGTTACACACTAAGGCAAAACTAACGACCGTCAAAGATCTACGAATGACAACCAGGACCAACTATTAAACGTACTTTCATAGGCAAGGCATCTCCTTTCTTTTCATAATATACCTGGTAAGACATATTATGTTTTGTTTTTTTTCTTCATCATCAGCCTATAATGTTCTCACTGCTGGGACACAGGCCTCCTCTCTATCAGAGGTAGTGGGCTGTAATCCACCACGCGGGCCCAGTGCGGGTTGGTAGATGCCACATTCGAATTTTTAGTTCTAGGACATGCCGGTTTCCTCACGATGTTTTCCTTCACCGTTTTTGAGAGCCGCGGTGGTGAAATAAATTACACAAAGTATTGCGCCTGCCTGGGTTCGAACCCACGGTTTACTGCTCGTAAGTCGGAGCTGCTACCAAGGGCCACAACTGCTCTAAAAAAAAACGTATACATATTATCTTGTCGTCTATAAATTGTCGTGTCGTACGCAACAGTGGAGCCGCGTCAATTGGCGGAAGCAAGCACATGCTGGCGCAACATGTGACAATGTAGCAGGAGGCGGCCATGCTTATTCTATAACTACCTATCAACCAGTGGGTCTACAGCCTAAAATAATACTAGGCAGAAATCTTCCTAGATGTTCACTTGTAACCTAGTTTCTTTTGTGTTTATGGCTTTTGTTTTATTCTTAAACAGATGATTACTTGCTTTTCATTTTGTTACAAATGTGTGGCAATATTTCTTTGGATGGACTGAGTGAAGGATGATATGGCAAGAAAGGTGTCTGATGAGATGACAAGTAATAAAGAACTGTGGAAGAATTAGACATGCTGCTCCGACCCCAAATAAATTGGTATAAGGGCAAGAGAATGATGATGATGACAACGTGTGGCAATTTTTCTGTGGCAAAAAATAATTGTATTATTAATTTTCGTAATGCGTTGTTCAAACTCTTCATAGGAAAAACCACCGCGTTTTCACCAATTGATTTAATAATCACCTGCAAAACACGTTTAAAAAATAGATGGATGGTTTAATTTAATTTATAATATTTATAATCTAGGGACATCTTTATGACCTTATAAAATATATCTATTTTAACCAGTGACTTATTAAAATTCAAATTAATAGGAAATTGACAACATTATGACTTACTACTTAATAACATAACCGTCGTCGGTCCTTTGAACGTGAAGCTTAGCGTTATTTAAATACCCGTTTACTCACAATGTTTTTTGCATGAATGAATTCCCCACAGCTAATTTAAATTCGTCCTTATCACCCTGATTTGCATAAAAATGCACTTAATTTTGACATAAGTAATGTTTTAGGATTGTAAAGAAACAAAACTGCAGCTTAATTGAACTCCGATAAGTAGCTTTATAAAGTTTTTTGTCTGCATTAAAAATGTCTGTGTCGTAAGCCAAAGATACTGTGGCCACAACGTTATTTTGTTATTTATTTACTTCATTTAATTAAATTAGCCTGTAATTGGTTTGCCTGCTGGCCGTCGAGAAAAAAAGAAGTTTGCATAACATTTTTTGAATTACGGAGCTTTGTAATTTATGGGTTCTTAAATCAAAATAATTCGTTTTTCTTCCTAATCATAAACAGCCAGTGAGTTTGAACGTTTGAATAAAGAACGTCGGCCTACCTCTAGTACACTATGGTCACAGTTCATGATTCTACTGTAAACACCACTAGGCTATGCAAATAGGTAATTAAGTTTATAAAATTAGTCATGGAAGCAAATGGGGAAAGCAATAGAACAGGATCTCGTCAACGGTGCTTCATAACGAGGAGATCTATACTGAGGCAAAATCCGTATATTAAGAAAAAAAGTTCCATAATGCTGAACCTCATTCGCAAATATATCCTACTTCTTTGGCATGTTAACCCGTAAGTTCCGACCATCATTTCTAAATCTGTGACCGTTCTTACGGGTATTCCGAATTCCGAAAGTCTGACCACCACTGTTATCAAGGGGTATCGTGTTATCCAGTTTTTCGTTTGTGGAGGTCAGACAAGCAGTCGCACAGTTCCAGTCTCCATAGTTTGGTAAAGACTAGGCAGATGATGATAATTTATTGTTAAAAATCAATCACCACAGCCTAACAATGATCAGTAAGACAATGAATAACCCCAAAAAGACCATAGACTATAGACCATAGAGTATTAACATACCGTACGCTTATTACCGATGCCATGAACCGACACACGTGAAATCGATGTATCGGACGTAAAGATTTTATTGCGGACACTAGTTCTTGTGCCTGGTTTTGCTTGTTTTGATTTTTCAGGATGCTAGGTCGAGTAAAGAAGAGATGACCAAGTGGCTAACGGCCCGAGGCTTGTTTGTAGATTGTTTATCCACCGGGTAAGACATCTAGAAGAAGGTAGCGTAGTAAGTTGTTCTTTGCGTTTAGCTAGTTTCGATGCGAGCACATTTTATTTTTTAAGGCAGCAAAAGCGGACGATATCATCATCTTCCTGTCCTTGTCCCATTTTATTTGGGGTCGCCGCAAAGCGTCTCTTTCCTCCATTCTCCTCTGTCATTCGTCATGCTATCATTTACTCTTTTTTCCTTCATATCATTTTTCACACAATCCATCCATCTTTTCTTTGGTCTTCCTCTCCCTCTCCATCCATCCACATTCATATTCATCACTCTTTTAGTCACATGTGTTCCATCCCTCCTCATCACATGTCCATACCAAGACAGACCACTCCCTTTTAACATAAGCGGACGATATAGGTCACTGAAAAATCTGATTGTACTGCAATGCCGAACTACAATGGACATACTGATGTTAGCCTGCGTCATCCTACTGCTAGGCAAACGCCTCTCCCCATGGGGAATCACATAGAAGAAGAAGATGAAGGAGTCATGAATTGTTTCGATCCAGGGCCAATTTGGACCACTGGTAGCTGGTCTGGTCCAGCTCGTCCCGCCGACATAAAATTCCTATCTCTAAATAAATTGCTGCTTCTACAAAAATACAAACACACTCACCCAAAATCAATGTATCAAAAAAAACATGATATAACATATGAAATATCGGTCGTAATCGATTAATTGACGTAAACTCGACTCGACTCGTCACGGCATCGATTTAATCGTTACCGACGGTTAGCGTATCAGGTACTTGGTGCAGGAACTGGTTTTTTAAATTGAGTTTTTAGGAAAACAAAAGACTGTATTGTTTGTACGAAAGTGATGGATTTGGCTGCACTCTTGGAATTTCGACTATCGGCACTGAGCTGAACGTTGAAAATACATTACTGTGTATAATTGCAGTCATTGCAGAAGATTGGTTATAAAAGGCAATTTACAAAAGATTAAGAATCTCTCTTTTATTCAACAGTGGGCCTAGAAATACTGAAATGTCACTATGTGTTCTTGTATATAGGGTGACTAGTAATTAGTGACCGATACTTAAACACGTGCTTCATCATTTTTTTAATCATTTCAGCCCACAAGACGTCCAATGCTGGACATAGGCCTCCCCCAAGTGTCGCCACATTGAAATTTTCGGGGGTTTTGCCATAATCGCCACGCTTGGCGCCTCGGTTTGGCGATCGCAGCAGTAGTAGTAGTAGTGTTACAAAAGCACAGAGAACGCTGCTGCCCATTCTCTGGCAAACCCCTTAGTCGCTTCTTTCGACACCCACGGGAAGATATGGGATGGTGCTATTCTTTACGTCGCGTCCGACACCATACAGAGCACCAAACACGTGATTATACACATGATAACCAACAGCTTTCCCAAAGAAACATTTGTTTATACTTTCTTACGGCTGATGTATTATTGTGACTAATTTTGATATTTGGACATATTTTATTATTATTTTAGATATATTTGTAGTTTGTAAATAATGTAAATATGTAATGATAAATTACCAGTCACCTTATATAATGATAAAATAAGACGATTAAGGAAAAATTTGAAGTTAATTTGATAGCTCCCGAGTGCCAGGATAGTGTCTAGTTTACTTACTTGTCTAGTTTGGGGCTCACTATCAACAACACTATGTTAACTAGTTTTAGGTTATATTTTTGGCCACTTGTAACATCTATTGTGCATAATTAATTTTATCTACTTCTGTGTATAATAATAATAATTATTTATTTCGAGTAATTTCGACTCATATAGGGTTAGTAACAATATTGACTACCTGGTAATATATTATTACCATTATTTCGTTTATTCATTTACTTACGTATTTAAAAAAAGAAATATTAAAAATAGTAGCCCACCGGCATTGAGAACAGAGTCCGATCTACCGGTTTACTAAGTAATCACAAGATAACTTAGTTCCTGTCTCCATATTTATGCGTTTAAAAACTAAAGTTCACCATCTTTTATAGCTAATTACCATAGTCACTTGCAATTAAAAAAAAAACATGCAGAACCGTTGTCGGAGCAAACAAATAAGACGCATTCTAGTTGGTCATTACCAAGGAACTCCGTACGACCAGATCTTGTGGGCAGATTGTAAAACTGGTGTTTCTGACCTATCACGTCAACCAGCGGTGCCTGTGAGGCTTATTATCATACAGCTACAATTTAAGTACATAGTTATTGTGCCAATTATTATCGAGTATTGAATTGTGCTCGCTAATTTTATTTCTATCGTGGGCATTTAAATTGCCTTCACGAATCGCGATGCTTCAGTAAACAGTCAGCACATCTACGGCAACTACGAAAATCGTCTTTATTGACACAACCTTAAGGGTTTGATATTATAGTCAAGACTAAACTATTTTAGTCAGTACCGCTACCACCTTGCTGTCTAGAAATTCATGTAGTTATTTTTTTTAAATGTATTTTCTGCACTATGGCAATCTGTTCAAAAACAATAAGCCACTTTTTTGGTTGAAACTACATGTCCTGATTATGTATGTAGTTACTAGCAAGAGTAACTAATTTAAAAAATTGTTCTAAGCAATTTGGACTTTATTGAAAAAAAAATAGGAGTTCTGACAGAACTTACTTTAACATTTTGAATTGCATAAAACATCTATGAATGATAAAAGTAAATTGAAATCATTTAACGAAAGCGTTAAATGAACTTTCGATCATTTTCATCATCAGGTATCCTACGATGACGTCTTAAAACATTATTGTTTTACTCATTTTCCAGAGTGGGAAAGAGATGGCGCTAGACATCCTGTATAGCTCCGTGTCTTTCACACACTGGAATAAGAGTAAAACAATACTGCTTTAAGAAGTCATGGTAGGCCAGCAGATCAGATTCATCATAATCTTCCTGTCTTTGTCGCATATTACTTTGGGTCGGTGCCATGCGTTGTCGGTAACCACACAGCATAATTATTATTGTTCAATCTATACTTAATTCACTAGTAAAGAACTGAGTATGCCATCTGCTACTCATAGGTACTTACGTACAATAGCCCTTATATGCAAAGAATTAACACATCCTTTTAAACATCTTATTAATAAAAGAAACAGCTGTTAAATTGACTGTTAATCAATAACTTCACAAAATATCAAGTTTCACAACTACTTACCGTACCGACAAGAAACTTGAATCGATGTTTTTTGCCCTTAAAAGGACCGACAGTATAATTATGAATCGATTAAATTTAACTGGGATTAAATTTATGAACTCGTCTATAAATCTCCCGGTTAATTTTAACCTGCCGTTAAGTGCCTGACACGACAAAGGTGGGTCCTAGTATGATAGGTCATTGTTCCCATGGTTTGCGGAAAAAAAGTGCAAAGAGTAAAAGAATTCTTAAATTATTCGATTGTGCCTAAACTTTGGAAGCTTCGCTGAGGCAAACGTAATATCGATAGAATAAGTTGCTTATCAATGATTAATTTAAATACGTTGTATGTACCTAATCTTTATACCTTTACTGAGTAACAATAATCATCATCATCATCATTTCAGCCCAAAAGACGTCCACTGCTGGACATAGGCCTCCCCCAAGTGTCACATTGACATTTTGGGGGGTTTTGCCATAATCGCCACGCTTGGCAAGCGGGTTGGCGATCGCTCAAAGATATGGGATGGTGCTATTCTTTACGTCCGACACCAGTAAATATTTGCAGTAACAATAATACTACAAATATTTTTTAATATGGTTTTATCGATTAAACAATGCTTGCTATGTCATTTAGTTACCCCTGTTCTCACAATACCATCTAGTTTGCTTTAAATCAAAGTACGAAACAGTTAATGTTCTATCTCTTAAAAGCTCAAAGAACAAGATATATTACTTCATTAAAGTAATTAAGTATCAATTAAATGGACATAATTAACTTTATTGCCCTGTGAGTGCATGTTTCATTATTCATTACTGATCTAGTCTTGATATAGATTAATGTATAAAGAGTATTTATAAGTAGTATTTATAATTTAAATTAAAGCTGAAAAGTTTGTTTGTTTGGTTTAACGCGCTAATCTCAGGAACTACTGGTTCGAATTGAAAAATTATTTTAATGTTGGATAGCGCATTTATCGAGGAAGGCTATGCTACGGCCAATAGAAGCGGAGCATTCAAGAAAAATGTTGCGAAACGGGGAAAATCTGACGCAGACGAAGTTGCGTAGGTCAGCGAGTTTAATTAAAGAGGCAGTAAACAGTTATTTGTTACTAAGGGTATTATGCAATTTGAACTTGCTTATTGCAAAAGATGGAATTTGATAAAACTAGTGACCAGATGTAGGGACTAAAGATGACTGATTAGTGTGTGTTAGCTTACTATTGTCCTGTTAGATGAGGAAAGAAACATCATATTATTTTAATGAATATCAAGAGATGCCAAGGAAATAGGTAGAAAAATACAACAACAAAAAAACATCTCATTTCCATAATCTATGTCAAGACAAGTCCTTTCACTTAACCCGCATGCAGTGTTCGATTTCAATTACCCCCTCACCTTGAAAGAAAACCATGTGCCAGCGAGACAGACATCACAACAGCCCTTAAGAGTGAAAGAGATGCAATATAAACAAATCGTAGGCCGGTAAAAACGCCATATGTCGAGGCATGACAGATGGCCCCACCGCAAAGTATTCTTGAGTTCATTTGCTTGACTTCTGGTTATTTTCGTACCTCCGAGCTCTGCTGTCACTGCGATCAGGTAAATGAACCCTTACGGCAAAATGGTTATTTATATTTATTTTTTATATTTCAGGTTTTGTTGGCGGGAATTTGAGATGGATGTAGAGCAGGTCAGTGTTGTTTGTTATCTGATGTCTGCAGACACGGAGTCAGAAATAGTTTTGTTTTTGAATAAATAAGGGCTGTTTTTGTGTGATTAGTAATTTTATAAGCATACTTACTTCTAGATTTTTCAAATAGATGTCAATAAAGAATACCAGTCCTTCCTAGGGATATCGTGTAATACACCGAGGAACTGGGTTGTGGGGTCCAGATAAGCAGTTGCTCCTTGTAAAATACTGGTAGTCAGCTACATCCGGTTAGACTAGGAGCCGACCCCAACATAATTGGGAAAACGCTAGGCAGAAATTGATAGATGTAGTGAAAAAAACTTAAGTGGGATTTTACCATGATCGTGAGTTTTGGCTAAATAGTTTTCAACAGCACTATTGAACAAGGCGGTCCTCCAGTCGTCCTGCGCAACTCTCGACATTATACGTAGTGGTTGACAGACAGAGTTTACTTTTGATTCACAAGTCACACTTATTCCTTATTTGAATTCATCATCATTCATTTCAGCCCAAAAGACGTCCACTGCTGGACATAGGCCTCCCCCAAGTGTCGCCACATTGACACTTTGGAGGGTTTTGCCATAATCGCCACGCTTGGCAGGCGGGTTGGCGATCGCAGTACGGTTGTTACAAAAAGCACAGAGAACGCTGCTGCCCATTCTCTGGCATATCCCTTAGTCGCCTCTTACGACATCCACGGGAAGATATGGGATGGTGCTATTCTTTACGTCCGACACCATACAGATTCCCTGAATTATAAGGTTGAAAAGTGGTCGACCGTCAGTAAGCGCGATAGTACCTACACACGGCGACACCACAAATGCATTTCCAGCATATCATGGCCTCGCTTTGTATGGATTTCTCATACAGTGATAGATCTGCACGTAATCTAACGATGGTCAGTTAAGACTCTCGATTTAAAAGTGACGGCTTTCATACTATTCTCGATTCAAGCTGATTTCATATCGAGTCTCATCCATCGTTCTAGAACACAGGATATAAATTACCGACTGAGGACCCAGGGACAGGCAGGAGTGTCCTTTCGCTAATCAGAATTGAACACGAAATCGATCTGCAGAGTGTGGTCATTATTGTAGTATCCTCCGGTTTGCCGTGTTTAGATAATGGCAACCAGAGAATTTTGGTGTTTGTTCTTGCGATCACCATAAGGTCCACAGTCCAGGCGACGTTTCTGGGCTATGAATGTTTGTTGTAAAATTAGTCAGTGGATTAAATTGCATTAGCCCATCATTTTTAGGGTTCCGTACCCAAAGGGTCAAACAGGACCCTATTACTGAGACTTCGCTGTCCGTTCGTCCGTCTATCACCAGGCTGGATCTCATGAACCGTGATAGTTAGCCAGTTGACATTTCTACACATTATGTATTTCTGGTGCCGCTATAACAACAATTACTAAAAACAGAATAAAATAAATATTTAAAAATTGTTTTTTTTTTGTTTTGTTTATATAAATAATGGTATGAAACCTTTCGTGCGCGAGTTCGACTCGCACTTGGCCGGTTTTATTTAGTAAAGTACTTAGGCAAGTTCATCTTTGTTGATAGGTGTTCCATGAGAAATGATTCTAAAGAATATTACACATAAGGCCATAAAAATCGACCACCCACTTAAAATTAAGTCTCGCTCGTGTAACGAAGCTTAAATAAAAGCCTTTACCTTATGTACACGTAATCTTTCCACCTTGCCGGATCGTTACGTTTCCTCATTTATGAGCATTAAATATTAATTAATTAATGTTTTATTTGAACTTTGAGAGTGTTATATTACGTCACGAGTTTCAACAATTAAGACAATTATTATGGTGGTTATTAAATATTAAGGGTCTTGTACCTTTGGGTGGAAAAAAAACGGAGCTACGCACACAAACTTTTACGATTATCATAAAAATCGTAACAAAATTATTTAAAAGCCATAATTAGTTACTAAATGAGAAGTGTTTAGATATTAATCTGTAGTTCAAGACAATTGAATAAGTTTTTGTGGGGGTCGTTAACCTGGCGAAGTACATTTGAGGCCATGAAAACCGTATCAGTTTACGTTTGTTGTTGAGAGATTGTTTCTTTTAATTATGGTCTACTTTTTAGCTTGTAACGGATTCTAATCTGTGAAAATAAAAAGAAAAACTTCATTGTGTTTGAATAACGACTGCGTGACAGATTAATTGATATAAAAATACATCAACAACACACGAAGGGAAAATGTTTAGAAAAAGAAAAAACAATTAGAACTCAAAGACTTTCCCACTAGTTGCTAACAGGTATCAAAAGATCTTATGCTTTAAAAGTAGGTAATTTCTTGCGAAAACGGTATCTGTTCCAGTGTTTTTGTTATATATGTAACCTTTATTTGTGTTTTTAAGAAAACCAGATATTGTGACTGAACTTGATTGATTTGATTCATCTGATCTGAATTATAACTCATTCAATTATTAACTAAACCTGGTATTAAACCAATTTATTTTAAGGGGCGTTTCTATAAGTCAATTTATTTTACTACATGACACATACTAAAATCTCCCATAAAAACTTAAACTGCAATAAAAAAGTACTTTCACTAAACACACAACAATTGTATTCGTCTATACAAACACTATGAATATTAATGTTTAGTTACTTTGATAATCATTAAAAGTATAAAACACATCACTTTTTATTGTTATGAAAAATTTAATGACGTGTAAGAAATAAAAATAAACTGCTTACCAAGTTTATAAGGCAGGAAGTGTATTCATGAAGTTATAACATAAAAATTAAATAAAGAAAACTTAAGTTATAATAGGTAAGTGGGACGTGTGATAATTAACTTAGATTAATTAGAGTGGGGGTCGAGAACACACAAAATAAACTGGAATTATGGGCAATAAATTAAGTAAGCTTTTGTTTGTTTTTGACACGGCCATATTTCAGACTTTCGTCATTATTATAGTGATGTCCTAAAAGAATAAATCCATATTTCCATTTTCACATGCTTAATTTTCATCTGTATGGTGTCGGACGTAAAGAATATCACCATCCCATATCTTCTTCGTAAGAAGCGACTAAGGGACTTGCCAGAGAATAGGTGGCGTTCTCTGTGCTTTTGTAACAACCGTACTGCGATCGCCAACCCACCTGCCAAGCGCGGTGATTATGGCAAAACCCCCCCTTGTGAGCGCTATGTGGCGACACTTGGGGGAGGCCTATGTCCAGCAGTGGACGTCTTCCGGCTGAAATGATGACGAAGATGATGTTGCTTAATTCGATAGTAACTTTGTCTGAACGTCTGTTGCCTTTTCATACAGAAAAGCCTGTATAATTGAATCATGAAGTGAATCATGGCTGACTAACTGGGTTACTTTTTAGGGTTCCGTACCCAAAGGGTCAAACGGGACCCTATTACTGAGACTTCGCTGTCTGTCCGTTCGTCCGTTCGTCCGTCCGTCCGTCTGTCACCAGGCTGTATCTCATGAACCGAACAAAATAAAATAAATATTTAAGGGGGCTTCCATACAAAACAGTGATTTTTTTGCTCGTTTTTATAAATAATGCTACGGAAGCCTTCGTGCGCGAGTCCGATTCGCACTTGGCCGGTTTTGTTTAACACGCCTTTATTAGCTTTACCTGTAAAAAAATCTTAAAAGTTAAATTTGACCCACTTCCCAGTTTCCGATTGAGCTGAAATTTTGCATACATGTTTGGTTTGGATGACAATGCATGGTAAGCTAAATGACGTCATTCTAAACCTAATATGGTGGACTGCCAAAGATGGCTGACTAGTTATTTTTTATGCATTGACATAATATTATGGGTATCAAGTGAAAGGGGTTGTTAAGAAGAATACGAGAAATAAAAAGACATCTCTCTAAATCGTGTTTTTAATTTAAAACTAACACTAGTCGAAGGGCGGGCGTTTTGGGGGACTGTCTCTTGTAAGTTTGACGTTCATAAACTGCTGATTGTCAGCCTAATTTGAATAGATGATGTTTTTTTTTTTAATATATTTTATTTTACCGTTATCGGTAGTACGTTCCACTGGAATAATTTTCGACCTAAAAGCAAAAGGCTAAACGAAAAAGCAATTTCACGTCGTGTTTATTTGAGATAAGAAAAGTACTGCTATAATATTGTCAGGTGTAAAATCTTAATTAGGAAAAGTTGCCAACCATCATTTCGTTCCCAAACTTATTTTTGTTTTCCATTCAAAACAAACCTTAATGTAATAATGACACGTGTATGTTTACCGTACCCTTTTATGTAAACAAAAACATTTCAATTTCCTCATACAAACATGTCAAAGTTACTTAACGCAGACAGGGAAAAGTCAAGAAACAAACTTCTTGATTGAAGGTTTTCCTGCTCTTTTAAGTGAAAAGGGCAAAAGGTGTAATGAATGAATGACTTATGGTATTAAGAGCTGATGGCTAAATAATAACGGCCGCAAGGATTGATTTTCAGGTTAAACCGCGCTTGCCAAGGTTGGTCTGTGGATGGGAGGATGGGTGATCATAATTTACGTACCGAGTTTCCTCCGTGGCTCATGGCAGAAAACACGTTATGCATAGGCCATGCACAACGGATACCCGGATAACCGAAAAAATCGGTTTATCCGGTTTCGAACGTTTTGTAAACAAGAAACCCGAAAAAAACTATTTTTTTAAACAACCCGGATTTTTGCATGCCTTAGTTATGCAAAAATCCGTAATCCGGATCCAGTATAACAACGCGTTTAGGGTGCTGTTGCGTCTGCCTCGGTTTTGTATCGCGTCATCTATGTTCGCTGAGGCTCGTACCGACGGTTTCAATGCTGTAGGGCGTAAGAAAGCGGCCTCGCTGCTAAACAGACTCCGTGGCAGCCCCAACAGCATTCTGAGCGCCATAGTCGGGAGGCATGACAGCCCGTTGGTGAGGTGTCTAGTCACCTGTACAATGTCTATGTTTTCGATTAAGTACTAACATAGGTTAAGAATATTGTTACTAACCCAATGGATCTTTGTTATCTGATTAAATAAATGAATATTATTATGCAGTTGTTCCCGGTTGTCATTAGTAGATCTTTGACAGTCGTTAAGGAATCAGTAGCAGGAAAGTTGGCAACCAGTGTTCTCAAGGGGTATCGTATTACCCAGTACTAACTGGGTTGTCGAGGACTGATACGTATTCGCTACGTGAAAAATAATGTTATTTACCTGAATCCGGTTAGACTGGAAGCCGACCCCAGCATAGTTGGGAAAAGGTTAGGCATATGATGGTATTAAGAGCTGATGGTAGTGTTTTCCAAGGATGGAATATGGCACGGCTCGGTTGGCGAAATGGTTGAGCGATTGTCTGCTGCGCTGTGTATTACTGGTTACTACTACTGGGTATTACTGGATCCCCGCACGGAACAGAACATTTTTGTATGGCCAACAGGTAGTTGTTTCGTCTCTGTATGTGGCTTTAAATGTTTGTAAACGCACCCAATATATAGGAGAAATAAAGAATATTAATAGCAGTTCCTGATATTAAGGACATGGGTATCATAGGGGCTAAGCAGAGAGACAAAGATTCTATAGGCGATAACGATACTACAAAAGTTAAAAATGTATGAGACTGCCATAAGATAACGAAAAGCTTAAATATACGTGTCAATTCTGTTGAATGTTCATTCAGGATCCGCTTTCAAACTAATTGGCATTAAGGATCTAAAGTTCTTCAAAGGAACTTCATAGGATTCATCATTATCATATCAGTCCGGAATCACCCACTGCTGGGTATAGGCCTCCCCTTTTGTCTGCCCCACTTCCCGGCTCTGTGCATCCCTTATCCAGCTTTTCTCGCGACTTTGCCATTTTTTATAGGGTTATTGGGCATAAATCACATGAAAGAAAATGATTGATTTACTCATCATTGAGCATGTTACAGACCCACCATTAAACCACCTATATAAAACGGCAATATTCCTAAAACCCTGCAGTTATCACTATGTTCACAATCAACTAGTAATAATTACAATATTCAGAAAGATAAGCTCATTTGGAATAACAATAAAGGCTCCTTCAGACAGGCGCGACGCGATGCGACGCGACAGCGCGACGCGGCATAGCGGTGTTGCCTCGTCGCGAAGCCTCGGACACAGGCGCGCATCGAATCGATTACTCGATCCTAACGTATCGAAAAGCTAGGATATATTAAAGTTGGGTTATCCTATAGACTTAAATCTTTTTGAATAATAATTGTTATGCCTTACTCTTACTTTCAAAATCAACATGAATCAAATGTCTATACAAATAATGAAATAAATTTACAACCACAAAACAAACTTCGAAATTTTCGATTTCTTTTCGATACGTTAGGATCGAGTAATCGATCAACAAGATGATGGCACGACGAGTTGCCGCACGGCGCCGCGCGACTGTGTGCGGCAGGCTCGGCTGCATACAAAATGTTCTACGAATCCTTTGTTTCTTGTCGCGGAGTGTGTTGCGGCGTGCCGCCCGGCAAGCGCGACGTGTCACACTCTTGTAAAAACCCAGAAACGCGTCGCGTCGCGCCTGTGTGAACAGTCGTGCGCGTTTTCATAGAAATTGCTCTACGTAAGTTTTCTCGCCGTGTGGCGCATGGCGTCGCATCGCGCCTTTTTGAAGGAGCCTTTAAGGTTATGCAGTATGGCGCCAATATTCTAAATATAACCTAATAGTACAGATATCGTGACAATGCGGTCGACTCGGCGCACTATGCTAAACGGTTTCATGAAATTCTGAAACACACTGAGGGATTGCATTTCATTGTAATACATACATTCAAATATATTAGAAACAATGAATACTTTCAGACATACAATATCTGGTGTAATTGTGACCTCTGAAGTGAACATGTATATCTAAAGGGTGTAGAAAGACCCTTAACGAAGCTTTCCCATCATTGCGATTTGTTTTTTGTTCCGGGCCATATCTATTAACCTTCTCGTTAGTATACTGGAGGTCAAAGTTTCAACTTTTTCACAAGTTTTTATTTAAATACTAGTTTTTAATAAGTAAATACCTCCATGGCCCGTTTAGTAGTCACTGCATCAATCAGCTCAATGTTTTCACTACGTTACATTAAGTTTTACCATAAAACGTGATTTTTCACGCAAGTTTTCGTTATTAAAGGATTTCTTGTAAACATTTCCAACTTGTTTCTGTTTTGCGTTGTCTGTCAGTTAATTTAATGCTTTTTTAAAGTAGGATCTTAGGCTACCTTAGATACAACTAACTAAAGAACAGATTAAGATCGCAGGCAGAAAAAATAAAAATAACCAATAACCTGACACATCCAGAAGTCTTCGCGGCAGACCTCATAGAACATGGCAGGACGATCTGGACAACACCAGCAAACTGTGGTCAATTGGAAGTCATAAGGAGAGGCCTTTGCCCAACAGTGGGATGACGCAGGATGTCAGTATCAAAATAAAATCTCCTTTTAGTTTCAAGAGCGAACCGCACACGTGCCAACTCTCGTTAGCAACGCACATTCCCGTCACAATTTCTGCAGCACTTTCACTAACAATCTATGTATTTCCATTTAGAATCCCAGTGCGCCATGGGGGAACCCCTATACCACCACATTTGCATAGGCATCCGCCTAATTAGACGTATAAGTTACGTGCAAACACGGTCTCTATGCGACAGTTATGTTCCTACATTTTTGCGTGATATTGCCCAATAAATATGTCCCCATTTGTATTTTAAAATACATTTGCTGATAGAGAGAAAGTGGAGGAGTTATGTGTTTTTATGGGCGGTTTTATGCAGTTACTTGCTCAATTATGAGATTTTTTTTTACTGTGCAAATACGTCAGATTGCAATCAATCAAAATATTTTTGTAAAAATATTTGAATTTTCACGGGCACTTATATATATAATAAACGTCGAGAAAAAGGTGCTCGGTTCGGGTTGGTCGTTTCCTATGGAGAAGAACCGGCAAGAAACTCCATGGTTACTCTTTTAAAATCATTTGGTTTTGCAATATTTCTGTCACAGCGTTAGTACTTAAGTAGGGAGGACATCGTAGGCCCGACAATAACTCGTTGCTTACTACAAAACGTAGAACGAGATAAAAAGTTGCCAAGGATCTAGGAATCTGTAAGGCCTACAATGTCCAAATATTTACAAGCAATCGGTAAATAAGAAAAAGAACCTACACAACATAAAAAAAATATTACAAAAAGACTAGATTAAACAAGTGTCACAAATGTCCGTGCTGTAACTATTCTAAACAAAAGGTATAATGTAATGATTTAAAACCTTTTGTAAAATATCTGATTACAAAGGATGGAGAAAAATTAAAAATAATATTGAGAATAGTTAAAAACATCCACACATTTGTGCCGTTTATGAGCTACCAGGGAAGCCGCATGTGCAAAGGGGCTTAGGCCAAACTTCTCTATCTTCAACGTAGTCCTTAATTTTGTAGTAGGTATGCTTTTTTATTAAGGACACGTTTATTATAATTTCTAACTTTCGCAATTGCATTGACAAATAAGAAATAGAGAAGTATGGAAGAAGACATGCTGAACCGACCCCAAATAAATTGGGATAAGGGCCGGAGAATGCTGATGATAGTTATATTACAATTGCAAGCCAGGACGAGTGTTATTGAGTTTTTCAATCAAGACTGTGACAGTCAGGGCCCAGTCGGTGGCACTAGGCTCACTTCCTATTAAATGGCACTTGAACACAACTGCGGAAATGTGATGGTAATAAAAGCACACCTCGGGTTTACTTTTCAGGGATTACAAGCGTTTTATTGTGTTATGTTTAAACATATTAAATGTTTAGCAAGACAAAAGCCATCTCTAAATGAAGCCATAATAGCTGAAGAATGGGCAACATCACACATTTTACCCCGCCCCTAAAGTCAGTAACGCATCGGTAATCCATTTTGACTTTACAGGTGTCTATGGGATACAGTAGCCACTTCCATCTGGCTGGTTTTTGACCCGCCCAACCTACATAAAAAACATTGTCCTTTGCCTCGTTTAAAAAAAAAACGGTTAGACACAAAAAAGAGGTGTCTCCAAAAAAGCCCCGTTACTTTTCACCTGTTATACATACCTAATCAGTTTTTTTTTGTCTAAAGCTTTACAATAGACTGGTCACACTATAAAGTGTCATCTGTCCACCTGTCTATTGTTACCCGACGGCTGCCGACAAAGAAGTATTGTGTTTCACCGGCTACAAGTATTAATTACCGTTTTTGTCATTATAATTGTTGGTATCGATTGCATTTCAAGTTGTTTGTAAAATTGCGAAATTTTTTGATGAGTTGGATGTCCAGTGGAATTCTTTGTTGGTGTCGTAATTTCATTATTATCGGGTGGAAAAGTTGACTACGAGCAAAATGTCGTGAGGAAAGTTTTGAGTATGAATGTGGATGGTTATAAGAGTAGAGGAAGACCAAAGAAACGATGGATGGACTGTGTGACGGATGATACGGCAAAAAAGGCGGTATCTCATGAGATGACAAGTAATAGAGAAGTATGGAAGAAGATGACATGCTGCGCCGACCCCAACAAATTAGGATAAAGGCAAGAGAATGATGATCTCGTTTGGTAACTTTCCCATTTAGACAACTAAACAAAAACCATCACAAAAGTGCCGTCTCTTAACTATATTGATTTTCATACATTGAAATCCCTGTGACGTGTCATTTATGAATTATTTAGTGTAGCTCTTATTGTGATACAATTGGCACTTGAACGACATTGACGGACTGCTGTTGGCAAACATCTTTTTTATTGTTTATTATTCTCTTATGTCCCACTGCGGGGCAAAAGCCTCCTACTTATACCCTTTCAGGTACCTATTCTTCTAATGCACCACCTCGAACCAGCGTTCATGATGCGCAGCCGGCTAGGTATTTACCTGGAAAAACACTGCCACGTACCAAATGATCATTGTATAGCTAGATGCCACCTTCAATTACTTAAGGGTCAACGGGGGTTTTTTTCTAATAAAAAGGAGGCAAATCTTAGGTCTTGACGTTCGCAAAATTTGGTTAGATGTCAACAAGTTATGAATAACAAACTTACATACAGCAATTCAGTACTTGATATTCCTCTCACTGGTCCATTTATTATTTCAAGCGAATTCTCGAAATATTTTCCACCAAAAACTTCTTCTCGCTGTCACAATGTATCTGTGTAGAGCCTAATAGTTTGACCCGAATTCTTGCCCAACAAGCGACAGACATAGCTTTAAATATAGCCAAACCATAGCTTCGGCCCGCAGCTCCGCTCGCATCGAAATAGACGCGCCAGAAAGCGATGGCTACTGAAATTGTCATTACTGCCTATATTTTATCTTGAATTACAATTTGTATATAAAATATTTTTTGTAGTAAATTATTCGTTGCCAGGTGAGTTACTGAAATAGGTCGAGGGAGATGGAGGATGTTAGAAGAGGGGTTCCGAACGCCATTGAACTCAATAGAAGAGTATGCTTCCTCATTCAGTTTTAGCACAAGCGCGCCAGTATTCTAAAGAGTGGGTGAAACAAGACAAGTTGCAATTCTCTGTAGTCAAGGAAAATATTCACAGACTAGATAAAACAACAAGACCAAAGAAATGTTGGATGTTAACTGAGATGCATTAGGATAAGGGTTGGAGAGTCATGAGAATGATGACGACTTGATAAAGAAAGATATTTAAGAAGAAAATGCGCTAAGAAATGATAGCAGAGTTTCTTTCTCTACTATGATAGCGATATATTACCTCGGAAATACAAAAGCTTGGACGGAAAAAATCAATCTTTTAACAAAGTTGAATATCAGGATAAAGACTTCGACAACCACTTTAGAGTTTCCCCAAAAACGCCGGACAGACAGACTTCAGTTATTTATAAATAAAATTTCAGACTACGTGACTGCTGCTCATGATAATATATCATTTTTAACGCGAACACGTTGAGAGATACGAATTCTGTTCTGCTATTTAAGAGGTGGAAAATCACAGATTAAAAGAGCTGTGATATAGTGATGTTGCCCTGGTATTTCAGCTTTGTTATTTCGCCCTTTATGTTGACAGTTGGATTAATAGGCTTTAGGATTTCGATGGTTCTGTGTGGTCGTCGTGGAATGGTGACGAGGTTTTTGTCACGTAGTATTCATACTTATTTTAAGAACGGGAAAGTCTATCCGTCTACACTTAACATCACGCTTGTTATCCTGAAGGGGATATGCAGGGGTGTACCAGTTAGTACGATCACCTTTTAGCCAGTTGTGATTAAGTGCTGTATAATAGGGGGCGAGCCTATTGCCATTTACCGGGCCCAAATCCAGACACTGCTACCTCATGCTCAGCATTCGTGTTTGTGACCACTGGACCAACGAGACAATCTGAGTAAGTGGGAAGGGTTATCTGTCTACTTGGTTCAAATATAAAAAAAGTAAAAAGAGGGAAGTTTAGTGTTTGAAAACAGCAGGCGGGGATGCATTCATTGGAAATTGTATCATCTTATCTTGTATCTGGTATTAAGTATGACATTTTTTTAACAAATTATGCCTTTTCATATTGCAGTTGATGAAATCATGGCCTATGCCTTTCTTTTTATTTTTACTGATACGAAATCATCAAATGACCCCTCCTGCTTTGGGCGAAGTGCAAGGGACTGTCAGACTTGTTCTGACTAAAACCCATCCATGTTCCTTCTTAGCCCTTTGTTTTCCAGGGCCACGGTATCTCTTTCGAACAGTCCCGCAGCCCTGGCAGGCATCGGCCCTCTCGGACCCCTTCCGATTTGCTGACATCTCCTTGAGGCGCACGTGGAACACGAACGCGCCGTCGGCCTGTCGTGATAAGACGGACGGACGGTGAGCTAGCCCATTACTCACCGTCCACAGTGAATCCCTGGCCATGGGTCATGCACAATGCCTTACGTATATTTCCAAAAAGTCCACAATTGCAGCCAATTTTATAAAGGTAAAAATATTTTTTGAAAATCCCATCGTACTATAAATACGTACCTTTTGTTCATATCAGGGCCTCAAGTCTGCTATTTTTATAAACATCATCATTCCAACACGATCCCATTGTCATTTTGCTAAAAGTTCGTAATCTGCTAAATTCATAATGGTCGATCATTGGTCTGTCAATGGTCTCGTAATAGAATTGTGTTATAATGACATTAGTGTATTGCCATTCTTATAAAGACCGTTAGTAGAAAAGATTTTCGAAAAACTACTACTAAATTTGAACATTTATTCATGCCAGATTTCATTTATATTTATTTTTACATATTATTTATTAGTGTTCTATGCAATCTGAAGTAGTGAGAAGTTTGTAAATAGCAGAAAACATAAATGTGTAAATAGTTTAGCTGTCAAAGTCAAATTGTCTGTCAAGTCAGTCATTCATTTGTGGTTATGTACGAGATTACCATTCTAAGCCATTCTTTCAATGGAGTGTCAGTGGTTGACCATTGGGAAGTCATAATGACGCCATTATATTAGTAGATTACCAAACTTGTCAAAATCAACATTAAAATTATGAAATCAATGATAGGCCATTCTGCCACTATTGTAATAGCAGACTTGAGGCCCAGGGCTACAGAAGAATCGACATAATGACAGATAGACAATGACAATGTGTCAGTTTGTCGATTCTTCCGTCGACATAGCCCGTTTCTACGGCAGTCATGCTACGCGTGCTGAACAGATTCTTCACATCATCATTTACCTAAATGAGTATTAGGATTTCTGAAATAATCCTACGTAGCACCGTAGGCTATTTATCTAATACTCCTATTTTTTATTAACCCCCGACCAAAAAAGAGGGGTGTTATAAGTTTGACGTGTGTATCTGTGTATCTGTGTATCTGTGTATCTGTGTGTCTGTCTGTGGCATCGTAGCTCCTAAACGGATGAACCGATTTTGGTAAAAGTGGTGTCGTTTGAAAGGTATTTTAATCGAGAGTGTTCTTAGCTATGTTTCGAGAAAATCTGCTCAGCCGTTTGAAGATCATCACCTCTTTTCTAGTTAATGAAGGGATATAAACAACTTACACAGGTAGTGTATTTGAAATTTGAAATGTCTATGCTTGTCACCATGGGCATTGCTGAGGGGGGGGGGGCACACCCCTCCCCCCTCCCCCCATTCTTTATATTTTTAAATTTAAGTATATCTTTCCTTGGTTTCGTTAATTAGCGAGAAGAGACACAACATCGAGAAAATTGGAAGGAAAGGGAGAGGCCTATGCCCAGGAGTAGGACAGTCAAGGCTAAGAAAAAATAATATAAGTTTAAAAAGCATGAAAAAAAAATTAAATTAAAAATTTAAAAAACCCCCGACATAAAAAACCTCTAAAAAGACAAAAATAAATTAATCCAAGCGTCGTAGCGTCGGGGGACCGCTAAGAAGACCGCTTAGTACAAGCACAGAACAAAGCGGACCCCCGACGCTACGACGCTTAGATTAATTTATTTTTGTCTTTTTAGAGGTTTTTTATGTCGGGGGTTTTTTAAATTTTTAATTTAATTTTTTTATCAAGATTAACCGTTTTATACCGCCGGCGCCGCTCGCGTGCAAAACTAAACAAAGAATTAATCCATACAATACAATATACCTATCTAATATTAGAATCTCAATAAAACAAGTACTTCGCATTTATTTAGCCATAAAACTGTTTATTATAAGTACACATTTTATAGTGAACAGCCAATATAAGTTGACCTATCAGATTTACAAGGCTATTAAATGTGACCTACACTTGTTTTAGTGGATGGTTTATTACAAAGACCTTTTTGAGGAAGATTGAAAATTAAAAGACAGTCAGGAGGAAGATTGTTGGTCCTGGGTTCGAATCCTGGGTCGGGCAAAATGTTATTGGGTTTTTCATTCAGGAATTTCTTAGTGGCAGCCACGGAGTCTGGATTTGTGCCCGGCTGATGGCAATAGCATGGCTACGACTGATAGCTCATGGTGTCGGACGCAAAGAATAGCACCATCCCATATCTTCCCGTGGGTGTCGTAAGAGGCGACTAAGGGACTTGCCAGAGAATGGGCAGTAGCGTTCTCTGTGCTTTTGTAACAACCGTACTGCGATCGCCAACCCGCCTGCCAAGCGTGGCAATTATGGCAAAACCCCCTTATGTCAATGTGGCGACACTTGGGGGAGGCCTATGTCCAGCAGTGGACGTGGTTAGGCTGAATTGATGATGATGATTGCAAGTCGTGATGTTATGTGTGTGAAAATTAAGCTGTATATGTATTTATATTAAGCTGAAATGTACTTAATTAAGTTTATAGAGAATAACTTGTTAATTACTTAGAGTAGCGTTTCAGAGCAACAATATTTAAAGAACCAAAAAACAAAGAGGGTATATTTCAGTTAATTAATGAGGAGTTCTCAGAATTAAAATTATAAGAAAGATGGTGTCGCTGTAAGACATAGGTACGTAGGTACTACCGCGCTCACTGTCAACCTTATTCCTCAGCGTATAAAGGTGAAAAGCGGCTCTGTGTGGTGTCGGACGTAAAGAATAGCACCATCCCATATCTTCCCGTGGGTGTCGTAAGAGGCGACTGAGGGACTTAACAGAGAATGCGCAGCAGCGTTCTCGGTTCTTTTGTAACAACTGTACTGCGATCGCCAACCCGCCTGCCAAGCGTGGCGATTATGGCAAAACCCCCCCTTCTTGGGGGAGGCCTATGTCCAGCAGTGGACGTGTTTCGGGCTGAAATGATGATGATGAAAGGTGTAAAGTCGGGTCAGGTCGACCGTCAGTGCAGTCGGTAGTACATAAACTCACGACGTTTCTTATGAGGGTGAGCAGAAACTACAGAACGCCTACTACTGATATCCTTGCTTCCGACGCAACTACTTTAGGTATTGGCGATTACACAAGTATGAGATTTAGAGCGTTTACGCCCTACGGCATTTCATACAAACTTTCAAGTCCTAATTTTCCGAAATGACTGAGCCGATATTAATGAAACTTCATACGCACAAGCAGAATACATGGTCTAAAAATATAAAAAAACATTTTCGAAATGTCTTTAAAAAAAAAGATAATTGGAAATTTCTGTTTCTATAGATAATTTATAATCGGCCTAATTTAGCTAACACACTATTTTACGAAAATGTTTTTAGTAACTTTTTTGACCTATGTATCCTGCTGCGTATGAAGTTTTATTAAAATTGGTTCAGTCATTTCGGAAAATAAGGACTTGAAAGTTGGAATGAAAAGTCGTAAGGTGTAAACGCTCTTAATTCTCTTCGTAAGATACAAGAATTGGTGATGACCAAATACATAACACCAACCCAGACATCGAATCACGTCAAATCACCAAAGTACACAGTAAATAAAGAATCTAATAACTTATGGCTCCATTGTTATGTTTCTACAAAAGCCTCCCGAAATCCCAGCAACATGACAAGTCAGTATCCTTGGGTAGGACCTAGTCAAGGGCTTCCAGAGCTCGGTACATGTGTACCTAAGCGGCGGGAAAGACGTAGAAAAACTTTTCGAAGCTTGTATATTTTTCTTGCTGCCAAACCAATTTTTTTCATCTAAGTTTTTTATTCGGGAATATACATCTTCATATCTTATCAATGGTACTTAAGTACACTAAATTTGAAACTGCCTCGTCTGAGCATAGGGACCTGCTGGCCTACCAAGACGTCTCAAAACAGTATTGTTTTACTCTTATTCCAGTGTGGGAAAGAGACAGAGCTGTACAAGATGTCTAGCGCCTTCTCTTTCCTACACTGGAAAAGTAATGAATAAAAAAATAAAAATAATGTTTTAAGACGTCATGGTAGCCCCGTAGTAACCTGGGTTCGATTCGCAGATTGGGCAGTGTTATTAGGTTTTCCATTGGGATTTTCTTAAGTATCAGCCTCGGAGTCTGTTGCCCGGTTGATGGCAAAAGGCACACCCCCTATATTGTATGGTACTTAAACAAAACTGGCGGAATGTGGGTGTAATGTTAGGTGCAACTCTGCCAAACCGAAAAAAATATGTACCGATACATCTGTATACATAAATGTGCTGTAATATTGCCATTATCACCACTTTTTGCAATAAGACGGGTGATTGCCAGATAAAAATAAATCATGGTACAGGCAGGCGCTCTGTATTGTGTCGGACGTAAAGAATAGCACCATCCCATATCTTCCCGTGGGTGTCGTAAGAGGCGACTAAGGGACTTGCCAGAGAATGGGCAGCAGCGTTCTCAAAATGTCAATTTGGCGACACTTAGAGGAGGCCTATGTCCAGCAGTGGACGTCTTTTGGGCTGAAATGATGATGAATGATGACAGGCAGGCCTTCTCACATTCGCATAGCAACCTTTATTGATAACCACAAAAGGTGGAAGATTTCCTAGAAACCGTTTGTTTGGTATAATCACAAGTGTAATTGATATGGTCTGTTTTTATCTCTCCTCGCAGAAACTTTCCATCCCAATTTAGAAGAATCCTTGACCTTTTAATTTGTTTTCCATGTTCCTAGCTAGAGAATACCAGCCTTGAAAACCAGTCATAAATGTCTTAAACAACCCACTAAACAAACATCATATAATATTGTAACGCCAGATCCTTTCGGCTACACTTGCTATTCCTCAGGCACCTCTCAAATCTCCCCAGGGATCTATTCTCGGGAACACTCAGCCAAATATTCTGCTCTAAGGACACGATAAGGACGAGCAAACATCTCGGTACAACCGCACTTGTGGTAACAACACAGCCAGGACGACAGGACCAAGAGTCTTTGAGACTTTAGACCTCCAAGATGAAGCAGAAATCTGAGCAAAACAAAAACTGTGTACGCACTTTACGTGTAAGTTAATATTCCAGTTGTTCTTTAATAAATGAGAAGCGATTATGTTCTACGAAGGAGACGGCTTTGTTTGAAAAGGCAGGATAAGGACGATACACACGCACTCACAACCATCGAAACCAATAAAGTAAAAACAGTCGAATATCACCGAAAAATCACCGTTAAACTGCTCACACGGCAAGAAAAGCGATTTCTTTGAATACTATTTAGCTAATCTACCTCAAAGTAACTTAGAATGTCAATAGACGTCCAAATCAGCGAATCCGGGTGTAAGGACAAATAAAAGGCGCCGGGAAAGCTCGGTACGTCCGTACCTAAGCAGACATCACAAAGAAAAATCACCTCCAATCCGTTACAAAATTAAAGTTAATTACTTTGATACAGAATACAAGTTTTGTAGACTTTGAACGTACTGAGTGGATCCCTTTAGATCAGTTAAAAATACTAAAGTGACGTTAAATTTGATTATTGCGTCGTATCCTGTTTTAAGGGCATGGTAAGGGCGCCGGGCTCGGTGCGGGTGCACCGGCGAGACGCTCGACCCAGACTAATGGCCCGAAATTACAGAAGCGACGTTGGCGGTGATTTTTTTACCTATTCGGGTACTAGCGGAGAGTGATGACGTGATTTAACGTTGACTAAATTAAAGCTTTGTTGTTTGAACCAGATTTTGCTTGAGGTATTGCCGAAGGCAACGTAGTAGTTGTATAATTTTTATGTTTAGCATTAATTCTCGAATATTTCTGGTATTCGTTTTTATTTAATTAACTGTTTTTGCAAATTAACAGTTAACATATTTTCCTAGAAAAGTTGAGCCAAATTAACGTTTATTTCAACAGAAAATATAGATTTATTTCATGAATTTCGTTGAACATTCAATATCTGTAAATGAAAACGAACTTTCTAGAAAATCATACCAAAAAGGGTAAAGCTCACGAATTTCATGACAACTTTTTATATAAATGTTTTTCAATTCAGTAACTGACTGAATTGAAAAACATTTATGTAATTAATTTTAATAAAATAAATATAATGTGATAAGTATGAGGATGTTTTTAATAAGTAGTTACATTTAGATATTATTTTGTACCCTTTCACAATGTTGTCCTATTTAACCTAAAGGTTGACTGGTAGAGAATGCCTTGTGGCATTAAGTTCGCCTATGTACCACAATATTGTACATGATGTTTAAATAAATATAGGTACGGCCGACAAAGACCATCTGCTCTTTGTCGGCCGTACCTATATTTATTTTTTCTATTTTTATTTTATATTAATTTTCAATAGATTATGAGATTATATTTATTTTTGTTTTTAAGTACATCTGTGTTATAAAAACTTCTGTCGTGCTTAAACGTTTCATATCAAGTCGCAATCTTATATAAAGTAGCGATAACAAATGAAAACTTCTCGAAACTAGAATGAGAATTTTCTTTAGAGTACTGGAATCGGATATAGTGATCACTAGCCTAGCCTTTTTCAAACTTGGGTTCGGCTGCCAGTCTAACCGGATGCAGCTGAATACAAGGACTGCCTGTCTGACTTCCAAAACCCAGTTACACGGTAACCCTTGGCAAGACTGGTGGTCAAACTTTCAGGATTCTAACTACCTAAATCATCATCATCATCTGCCTAGCCTTTTCCCAAACTATGTTGGGGTCGGCTTCCAGTCTAACCGGATGCAGCTGAGTACCAGAATTTTACATGAAGTGACTGCCAATCTGACCTCCACAACCCAGTATCTGGGTAATACGATACCCCTTGGTAAGACTGGATGTCAGACTTTTGACTTCTGACTACTAGTAACGACTGTCAAAGACCTACAAATGACAGCCGGGACCAACGGCTTAACGTGTTTTCCGAGGCACGGAGGAAACTCGGTATGTAATTATGGTCACCCATGAACGGATCAACCTTGGCAAGCACAGCTTAACCTTAAAGATCGACCCGTAGGGCTGTTATTATTTAGCCACGAGCTGACCTTTAAATGCCTGTAATGACTCTCAAAGATCTACAATTGACAGCTGGGTCGTATCAACGTATTTTCAGAGACCCGGTAATGGACCCATCTCGGCAAAAGTTTTTTAACACTGCAGATCGACCTCTATGGTTATTGACAATTAGCCCTCAGATATTCTAGGTAAAGATCTTTTCCCGCCAAAATTGAACCGCATCTGCACCATTAATCAAAGTTGATCTTTGGGAAAGGGCAAAGGGCGTCGGGCCTAGGGCGCAGACAGGGGGACGTCTGCCCCCCACAGCAGCGTTTACTATTCTAATCGAATGTCGAACTGCGAACTCTCTGTACTTAGGGAACCTCCGCGCGAATTAAAACTTCAAACTTTTCTTTGCGAATATTTATTTTTATAAGGATTTTTGTATGTTTTCCTTTATGAATAATATTTGTTTTTATGTGGGAGGTTGTGGGCGGTAAATCGAGCTTCGTTGTTAGTACCTATTTAGGAAAATAAATGATTGATGGTAGAATTGAGGCACGAAAATTAATCTTAGTTAGGTAAATGTTTTTGCTGTGTATCATAATTACAACTATAATTTACAAGAAGTCGGTAGACTAATGAGAATGTATAGTTAGAATATAGGTAGTACTTGTTCTTCAAGTTTATCAACAAGAACAAAATCCTGCTTTATGTTATAAATGTATCCTAACATTGTTTGTCCCAACAGATTACCAGCTCGTCACATCAACTTCGACCTTCAAAGTTAGACCGACTTTGAACAGCTTATGTTGTTAAAGATTTTACTTAATCTCAAAGATTTAACTTCTTGGCGTCAATGTCGTTTATGTTAACAAAACATAAACACAACATATCAGTTGCTTTTCGCGCGCAAATAGCCGTCTGCGAGGGAAAACTGTGTTGTCTACGATTTGCGCGCCAAATTAATGTTTACGTTTCGCTTTTCAAGATGGCGGCTACGTGGTGTAATGTGAAGCAATTGTGTTTTTGAAACTGAATACTTATTTAACCATGATATATGTTGTTTGAAAGGTCGTGAGTTTATACATAATAATTAAAATGGATCTGTATCGTTGTGATTACTAAACAGTTTTCCAAGAAATGAAAACATAAAACAATTTCACCAAAACCTTTGATTTACGGACGATAAACGAAAACGTTCGACGAAATTCTCGAAACAAAAACTTGAATAATAAATTATATACGAGTATCAAACAAAACTTTGGGAAAAAAATATAATTTTACCGCGACATTTGATCTGATAAAGCGGTAAGAATTTTTTTTGTAACTTTTTTACGATTTTCCTAATATGACTTTGGGAGGGTCCAAATGTCCGGACTTTGGACCCAATGTGGAAAGTTTCAAGGATATTATCATTGTGCAGAGGGTCGCATAATGTGGTGTAGTAGTTAGTATGCGAATTATGGCTCGGGGTTGTTTTACACTCTATGTCGAGGGAGTGAAATGAACTTTAAGTTCAAGGTAATTTTATGACTAAAATATCAGTTTTAGTCAGTTTTTATGGCGATTTACAATATTTCCGTATTTATAAATCTAAGTGCGTATAGGACCAGATGTATGAATTTGGACGAAGCAAACGGAGTAAGGAACGCGCGAACGTTGCGATGGTGTTCTTTCGTTTCTGCTTATCCCCGTACGAAAAAAGACTTGGTTTATGTTTGTATAAAACTAGTATTACTACTTGAAGAAAATCGTTTTTCTTTTAAAAAGATAATGAAAAGCAACTGTAGGTACTCCAAAATATGCTCAGAATAAGAATTCTTAAATAATCAAACCGAGAAAATTCAAATAACAGAAAACCTGCAGCAGACATCTTTAAAGAATAAACACGCGCTAAATTATGGACAAACGTAGCGTCGAATCGAAGACCAACTTTAATTTTTTAAAAGAAAAATAATTTACATACTACCACCAAATGAAAATTCCTTACCATTGTTTTGTGTTTATGGAAATTCCTCTGTTTTTCATTTCGACAGTTTTTTATTCCACCACCACATTTGTATGCGTCCTTTTTGGCGAGGGGAGAGTTTCGTCAATAGTACTTTAAATGGTTTGAAACACAAGAAGTTTGGAAACTCTTGACTTGATGGATCGTGAGAGGTTCTTCCGAAACTATTGAAGCGTGGATCTTAATGTTTGTTGATATTTGTCACACCTTTTATTTGCTAGTGAATGACTGCCACTTGCAACTTAAATTCCACATCTTCTTCTTCTTCAACCTTTGTACAATCAATACTGAGTGTGAGTCTCTTCCAAATCTCTCCAATTTTGGCGGTTTTGTGTCAAGGCCATTCAGTTTTCGGCCACTTTAATGAGAACAAAATAAAAAAGTCAACTAAAGTCTTAAATGTTATGTCCGAGCCTGTTGGGCCATTTAATATATTTTGCAAAGGCATAGAAAGCCCAACATGATCATGATCCATCATAAATTGTTAACAAATGTATAGAAAACCTACAAAACATCATTATTTTGACGACACACTTGACGCAACAATTCCAAGGCCGTACAAACTAAAACAAAACACGATCCACTAAACCGCTCTTTTTACAATTTACAGTCGAAATCGACTTCGAGTCGCGTTACCACCGCTTCGAAGGTCCGTGGTAACACCAATCTGATCCCAGACAACAAAGAGTGAAGCAGTATCATATCTCGCAGTGTAGTGTTGCGACCATTTGCAGCCACAGGTTGGGGGTCACTGACCGTCATAGGGGATGGATACTGTGGATGTTGCTGATAATGTGGTAAATTCTGTGAGATTCTGGCAGAAAACAAATTTTTGGAAGGTCGAGCTAATATGTAAGACAGTAGCATCTAGTAGTAGTGGCTTTAGAGATACTTTTACCAATAACCCTGAATCTGATCAGCCCATAAAAACGGCGTTTAATTGCTGTCACTGTGACCATTCCGTACCAATCATGGCACTGAAAGTTCTTGAACGCAGTGTAGACGTCCTGATCGCGAGTTTTGATGGTGCAGTTGGCCCTTAGACAACAAAGGAACTAATAGGTGAAATTTCGAGGTCATCATTTCAGCCCAAAAGACGTCCACTGCTGGACAAAGGCCTCCCCCAAGTGTCACATTGACATTTCGGGGTTTTTGCCATAATCGCCACGCTTGGCTGGCGGGTTGGCGATCGCAGTACGGTTGTTACAAAAGCACAGAGAAAGCTGCTGCCCATTCTCTGGAAAATCCCTTAGTCGCCTCTTACGACACCCACGGGAAGATATGGGATGGTGCTATTCTTTACGTCCGACACCATACAGAGCAAAAAAAAATTCGAAATTGGAAATTTCGAGGTCACATCTAAGGAAATGATGAAGAGGACTCTGTTCATGGGTCAAAAAGAATACATCAAAGGAAAGCATACAGCGAATGGACACTGGACCAATCCGACCTTCCGATTCAAAGATGTTGCGTTTTTGGGACTTTTTCGAAAGTTGACAGTTCGGATTAGATATAATGCAGAAGGAAAACAAATTATTATGAGAGGATGGAAATTGGACAGAATCTTTTAGTAAAATCCACTCCGCACACATCTTAGGCTATGTTAGCACCCAACCTACCTGCTCTACTGCTGAGCATGGAGTCCGGGGGCCGATTGCCGGGTTCCCGGGCTAGAATAGTGTTATTTGTTTTTCATCAAGAATTTCTTGTAGCCCAGAGTTTGTTGATGGCAATTTCTGTCCAATTGATGGCAATAGACTAGCAGCTGTACCACTAGCGAAAAGTGAGTATGTTATGGTGTAGAATAGAATAGAATTAAACTTTGTACACCAAAAACACACACACACGACACATGTGCCTGACCAAATTTCAGGCATGTGAACAGCAATCCAGGTCTAGTTGAAAACCAGCGTCCGGCACTTGTTGCCCAGTATTTTTGTAAACTAACAAAATAGGCCCATTTTGGCGCAGCCGTGAGACGCACAGTCTGACATTAGTATTTTGTTCAGATTAAAGTTTTTTCTTTTATTATCTTTGTTTATATTGTGTCCACTTGTGGCATGTGCCAAATAAACGTATTTTCTTTATTTCAGTAACATAAAAGTTTTTATAAAATTGCAGATATGATTAGAATTTTACGGCAAGTTTAAGCAATTGGCATCCGAATTAGAGTATATACGATTTCTGCATGTAAAAGCGTCCACAAAATAGAAGAAATCCTATACACACTAGTGGTAATTTAAATGTATTCTGCAAGCGTTCTCTTCGGTGTAAAAATGTCTCTTGATGGGTGAAAGTTCGACAACTTTTGGTCGTGAAATGCGTCCTCTGGGAATCCAAGAGTATGGGGTGTGACATCTGGATATCCATAAGTAATGAAAGGCAGACGTGCTGTATTCTCAAAGTAAAGGGGTTGTATTTCTTTACTGTATACGAAGTTGAGAGAGATTTTATTTTCTTCCTTATCCAGAGCTAATGCAGGTCAATTTTCGTTTTAAGGAGTTTCATCTTTCAAATTCAATTAGGCCCTTAAAATATATTTTAGAATGGACAAGTATCGTTTGATGGAAAATAAAATTTAAAGTTTAGTAGCCATTGTTACTCTTGTCAGCTAGGATTAAAATCTAACGCCTGTCCTGTGTTTTATAAGGGGGAAGTACTAGGGTAGCCATCCATCAGCCTAGCCTTTTCCCAACTCTGTTGGGGTCGGCTTACAGTCTAGCGAAATTAAAAAAGGTCAGGTCATTCATCATCTGCCTAGCTTTTTCCCAAACTATCTCGGAGTCAGCTTCCAGTCCAACCAGATGCAGCCGAGTACCAGTATTTTACATGAAGCTACTGCCTATCTGACCTCCACAACCCTGTAACTGGGTAATACGATACACTTTGGTAATACTGAATGTCAGACTTTTGGCTTCTGACTACTCTTAATGACTGTCAAAGATCTACAAAAGACAGCCGGGACCAACGGTTTAAATTGCTTTCCGAGGCACGGAGGAAACTCGGTATGTAATCATAGTCACCCATCCACGGACAAACCTCGGCAAGCACGGCTTAACCTTAAAGATCGACCCGTGCGGCTGTTATTATTTAGACACAAGCTCCTCCTTTTGCAGGTCAGTGTCGGGTTGTATGTTGATTAAAATATGATTTGCGATCGTAACAAATATGGCTTTCATCATCATCATCATCATTTCAGCCGAAAGACGTCCACTGCTGGACTTAGGCCTCCCCCAAGTATATATAAGGGGGGTTTTGCCATAATCGCCACGCTTGGCAGGCGGGTTGGCGATCGCAGTACGGTTGTTACAAAAGCACAGAGAACGCTGCTGCCCATTCTCTGGCAAGTCCCTTAGTCACCTCTTACGACACCCACGGGAAGATATGGGTGCTATTCTTTACGTCCGACACCATACAGAACATGGAAAAGAATATGGCTTTACAAAGTTATAATCATCCAAATCATCAATACAATAATACCCTCTAAGTTCACTTAATCCCATTGAATGACATTTTCTTGAAATAGTAATTAAATGAGATTACCCTGGCGCTTTCACTTTAAAACAATACTACTACAGTGTCAGAGAAAGCAAGCATGAGTCCCTGAAAATAGAGAAGATTTATAAGGGCTATTTTAAATCATTTGCGAGCTTTGACCCCAAGAAATTCCGTTGTTTGCACATAAATTGCACATTTTAGTTTCGACTTTGTTTGTTTTAGGTATCAACAGTATCCAACACAAAAAAGAAAATTAAAGAGGATTAAAAAGACAATAGATTTTGTTTAGCCTGCAACTTTGTAGTCACCTTTAACTTTATCGTCGGTATTAGGCTAAGTTAGAAACTAAGTTAAGATTTGATCAATTAGGTAGACAGGCTCTTTCTAGGCACTAATATTATCCTAGACTGGAATAATTCGTTACTGGGCTTTGATAAGGCTTCATTAATCGAATAACTGTCATCGAGACATGCGCTATGCTTAAATTTGAAGCTTTTTCATTGATTTAAGAACAATCATAGAGATTATAATGTCAACGTTTAAGGTGTTCTGGATTTAGGGATAAGATCATTTTCTATTTAAGGAAAGACACCTGTATTTGTTTGCATAGATAAATAAGTTTATCTGAACTTTTAAGCCAACAGACATGAAACCAGAATTTTTTGTTTTTTTCAGACGTTTTGTGTGTGACATTGTTTATTTCAATGATTTCTCACTGTATACATTAGTTCCTCAATTAAAGTAACAATGAACTAAAAAATGGCATCAAAAAATTTACAGGGTTGAGGAGGAGTGTGATTCAGTTTTTAGGGTTCCGTACCCAAAGGGTCAATCGGGACCCTATTACTGAGACTTTGCTGTCCGTCTGTCACCAGGCTGTATCTCATGAACCGTGATAGTTAGCCAGCTGAAATTTCTACAGATTATGTATTTCTGTTGCCGCTGTAACAACAAACACTAAAAACAGAATAAAATAAATATTTAAGGGGGGCTCCTATACAAAAAAGTGTTTTTTTGGCCATTTTTATAAGTAATGGTAAGGAACCCTTCGTGCGCGAGTCCGAATCGCACTTGGCCGGTTTTTTCATAACATAACATAGCAGCTGTTTTAGCTGACCCCGACGGATCTCAGACTGCAGGTTGCTAAGGAAAGAACCTTCATACCTAGACATTTTGCCCAACCTGGGAATCGATCTCTAAACATTAGTCATATAAATAGAGATCCAAGTACAACCCAGCCCCTATTTCTGCGTTCTGCTACCCACTTATAAAACATGCAAATAACTATTAGAAACCGACTCAAACGAAATAACTTCCCCTCGACATCTAGGTGTTATAAATTAAGAAATAAAAAAGTCCCACACACCATATTTCGCAGTCCCAGCGGTGGGCTAATCCTCAATAAATACGAGTTATAATAATATTCATGTCATGTCGTCGTGGCCGCCGATTTATGGCTGAATCGATTCCTTGTTTAAGTGTGGCTGTGAAGTTAGCGGGCCGATGAGCTGAGCGTGTAGCGGGCCGATGAGCTGAGCGTGTAGCGGGCGATGAGCTGAGCGTGTAGCGGGCGATGAGCTGAGCGTGTAGCGGGCGATGAGCTGAGCGTGCAGCGGGTTCAAATGTTGGTGTCACGAATGGCTGATTTGCATCATATTGATTAAAAGTGGGTCTGTATGGTGTCGAACGTTAAGAATAGCACCATCCCATATCTTCCCGTGGGTGTCGTAAGAGGCGACTAAGGGACTTGTCAGAGAATGGGCGGCAGCGTTCTCTGTGCTTTTGTAACAACCGTACTGCGATCGCCAACCCGCCTGCCAAGCGTGGCGATTATGGCAAAACCCCCCAAAATGTTAATGTGGCCACACTTGGGGGAGGCCTATGTCCAGCAGTGGACGTCTTTTGGGCTGAAATGATGATGATGAATGATGATTAAAAGTGAAAAGTTAAGTTAAGTATAATATATCCTTTTGGACAAACAATGCCTGTGTTAGGAAACTCCGCTCTTCCATATCTTAGATGATTATAACGAGTTTACAATGCAATGCAATGTACAATTTTACAGTGGTCCGTGTAAACCGAACTAGTATAAGTCGCCAATCTCATTCTATTAATTCTCCACAGTTTGCCAGGTCAGCTCAAGTCCAAGTGTTACCACAGACGTGCGGTCGACTGTACCTATTAAGACCATCGTCGAATACAAACTGGAAAAGAAAAGTGCATAAACTTTTCGAATCGCAAAATGTCCCTAATATTCTCCAAAGAGAAAAAAGCTTAATTTCCAATCCATGATGGCTTCTATCTACCTTTACGTAAAGTTACAGTTGTTTAAAGAACACTTAGCGCATGGCCTTTTCTCTTTACAATTATAACCACAGACCATTTCGCGAAACTAAGCCAACGACGCCTGCACTCCTGTCGGTGTCACTCAAGCGCCGAAATAATCAGCAGTGACTAGAAAACTAAAGACTAAAAAAAACGGTGACTAAATAGCACTCACTAAAAAAAACTGTGCCTATCTATTCTAGTGGCCCCACGGTACGTCGCGAAAATATCTTCACGGCACGCGGATTAGGGGCCCGCTACGTGAGCGAAACGGAAAAACCTTGGGGTTGTAATATCGAATAGAGATATTGCGTAACGCATGAATGGAATTTAAAAGAGCTAGAATTAATCGCGAATAGCTGCGTCTGCGGGAACAGACTTGTAACACAACTTTGTCGGGCAGTTGTCAATGTATTGGTATTTTATGGGATGCGTTTTGGCAAGTGTCAAATTATGTTTTTGAACCGGACCAGACGTACGGTCATATTGCGATCGCTACAGTAGCGGATTTACAAATTTTCAAGGTATAGGCTGTAAAGTTTTTGCAGCCCTTGCCTCTACAATTTCCATGTCAATATTTATTAATTTTCTAAAATTTATTGCAGACTTTTATCTGTAAAACATCAGAAAACCGCCAAAAATCTTTTTGATTTATAATAGGTAGCAAAAATAAAGAAAATCTGTCCCCAAATTTGCGGCCCTAGGCTCCAGCCTTCTCAGCCTGCTGGTAAATCCGCCACTGCATCGCTATAAGGTGGATTTTCAACTAATTCGCTTCCGTAGTGTGTGGTTCTAAGAGTGCAATTACTTGCCAGAGTATAGGTGTTCTACCTGTTGTGACAACAACAGCAGGCCGAATTTGAATCTTAAAGTCGGCTTGAATCTTCAAGAACTATGCCTACTGTGCCACAAATAAGCAAGTGTGCATTTTTGTCACCCAAATCATCATACAGCATGAGGTGAGGATACAGGTAAAACGCCTAAACGAAAACCTATCAATAGCAGGCGCATTTGGCTCCATTTTGATCAAGCGACTAATTCTTCCCGCGTCAACCGTGACAAGTGTGTTCCCATCCTTATCGAGAAGCGTGTATGTCTAGTCATTATGGATCAAGCTTAGCGGTGTATTGTCGTTATGAGTTTAAAGTAATTAAATTTTCCCCTACCCGTGTTACGTACATTTTAATGGACTTCAAGATTTGTTCAAAACTTCCTCGAGTTTTAAGTGGTTGTGACTAGGGGGTAGGAAGAAAATTTATCATCATCAATACGTCTGCTGATTGGGTTAAAAGCAGGCCTATGATTAAAGACTTTGTTGAGCTTAGTAAGCTGGTATTATGCCTGAAAGCTGAATACAGTTCACCTCAGACTCAAAAGCAACGGGGAGCTAGAATTTCAAGCAATGCAACTTTTGCTCGCGTCTTCACCTGCTTTGGATTGTGGAGGTTGGAAAATATCCCACGGGAATTACTCCGGGATAAAAATAATCCTATGCTACTAACACAACCCAGGTCATCGTGTACCTACATGTGTGCCAAATTACATCGAAATCAGTTCCGCCGTTAAAACGTGAAAGGGTATAAACAGAGTTAGTTTCGCATTTATAATATTAAGTCTAGTAAAAATCGATTAGTATTTACTTTTATACTTACTGAAAGTAATCATCATCGTTCATTAGTAATCATCGTTGGGGTCGGCTCCCAGTCTAACTGGATGCAGCTGAATACCAGTCTCTAAATGGAGCGAATGCCTACCTGTCCTCAACAACCCAAGGCTTAATTAGACTGTCACAATTAAATAATATTTCTTAAAAATCCCAGTATTCATTTTCGACTGCCTATCGAACCTCCACAGCCCAGTTAGTACTGGATAATACGATACCTCTTGGTAAGACCGGTTGTCAGTCTTTCAGGCCACTGCCTAACGACTGTCCAAAGATCTACAAATGAAAGCCGAGACCAACGGCTTAAGCCGTTGTTGGTGTCGGCTATCATTTGTCTTGATCTCGTGCTTTCCGAGGCATGAAGGAAACTCGGTATGAAATGGGTGGTCACGGACCAACCAAGCCAAAAGCGGCTTAACCTGAACATAGATCTAAGCAGCTGTTATTATTGAGCCACGAGCTCCTCTTACTGAAAGTATTGTGAACCCATAAATTCAGTAGCAAGAAGCTCTACCGTAGTACAACTTATTCACTTTCAACCGACACGATACCGTGGTCTTGCCTCGCATACTAAAGTGATTGCCAATACTCGAAAGTAGGTGTACGATATTTGTATTGCTGAGCTTCTTGCTTCCTATACTATATATATAAATTACGCGTCTCGTTGTTTGTCCGGGATGGACTCCTAAACTACTTAACCGATTTTAAGCAAATTTGCAACATCTCAATTTATAGTCGTAGGGGAAAATGTGACGCAGACGAAGTTGCGCAAGACAGCTAGTACTTCTATAATTATATTCTTTCACAGACGCACTTTCACTAATATTTATAAACTTGAATCAGAGTTTGTCCGTTTGGTCTACAGAGCAAATTTTACCGAAGGAACTGAACGCGGTCAGCATATCTAAACTTTATGTAACAGCTAGCAGTGTAAATTTTTCATAGCAATCATGACAATGACATTTAACACCGTTTAGATAGGAATGTTAATCGCGTTCAATTTCATTGATGTTTTTCAACTATTCGAAGTGTTTTCATTAGAGCATCGATTTCGCTCCAAATCTCTGGACTGATTTTGATGAAGTTTCTTTATTCTTCTTTATTGCACATAAAATTAAAAGATATACACACAAATAATATATAGCTAATGTACAACGGCGAGCTTAACCCAGAAATGGGTTTGAAGTTTGTTGTTACATTCATTCGAATTTTACAGCGGAGTTCTTGGGCCCTGGTTTATTAATTGTATTAAAAATACCATGACCCTTACTCCCGACCCTGACCATCAAAGGGTATACATAAGGGTATAATAATAACAGTAATGGATAGCAGGCCATATCGTTTTGCTACCTACAACTGCAAAAACGTAAAACGCTCCATAGATAGCGTTAGGGAACTCTGTCGTTCCTGTGATTTGGTAGCCTTGCAGGAAACTTGGCTACTTCCTGAGGAAATACCGTACTTAAGTACGATTCACAGTGAGTTTGGCTACACGGGGATTTCGGCGGTGGACACGTCCGCGGCTCTGTTGCGTGGGCGACCTTTTGGTGGCGTCGCCTTGCTGTGGAGAAGCAGCGTATTTCAGCAAGTGTCTGTGCTGCATAGTGATAGTGAGCGTATATGTGCCATTAAAATAATAACCGGCGACCGGCCAGTGATAGTGCTTAGCGTATATATGCCTACGAACGCGGCGGCCAATTTAGCTGAGTTCACGGATTGTCTTAGTATGGTAAGCGCAATAATTGAGGAGTACGGCATTGAATCTGTGTATATCTTAGGCGATTTTAATGCTACACCGTATGGCCTATTTTACAACGAGCTTGTAAGCTATTGTGCTGAGCAGTATTGGATATGTGTTGATGTGGAAATGCTAGGTATTGACTCGGATACGTTCACTTTTATCAGT
Organism: Cerastis rubricosa; assembly: GCA_949152445.1. Classification (NCBI taxonomy): domain Eukaryota; kingdom Metazoa; phylum Arthropoda; class Insecta; order Lepidoptera; family Noctuidae; genus Cerastis; species Cerastis rubricosa. The sequence goes on along the minus strand of OX424542.1, from coordinate 3,751,325 downwards.
GACGTGTACGGGTCGTGCAGCTGGCTGGACCACTGCTTGGTAACTCAGTCTGCAGGACAATCTGTTACTAACGCGTATGTGAATTATGACACGGTATGGTCAGATCACTTTCCACTTATTATCGAGTGTAAATTAAATCTGATTCCGCAGACGGTACATCACAGTGTTATGTTGGATAAGGGGGTAGTGTGGGGTGTACGTACGGGGGAACAGGTTGCCTTGTATACTAGTGAGTGTAACGAGAGGCTCAGACTTGTTGACTTTCCTGTTGAGTGTATTCACTGTGCTGACTCTTATTGCCGCGACCGTGGTCATAGGCGTGCCATTGACGGACTGTACTCTGATATTGTGTCTGCTCTTCGTGACGCGTCTTTGGCGGGTCGTGGAAGCGGGGGGTCGGGTATGGGTGGCTCGCGTGTAGTAGGGTGGAACAATAACGTCAAGCAGGCTCATCGGGTGGCCAGAACTAAGTTTATTGAATGGGTATTTTGCGGCAAGCCTAGATGCGGGGAAGTATATCGCGGAATGTGCGAAACCAGAAGGGTATTCAAATCTAGGCTTAAGTGGTCCCAAGATCATCAAGACCAATTGAAAATGGATTCCCTTGCCATGAAGCACTCGAACGGTGACTTTCGTGGTTTTTGGAAGGGTACCAAAAAGGTAAACGTGGGTCCTGGCCTACCAGTGAGCGTTGACGGGGTTAGCGAAGCGGAAGGTATTGCGAGTCTATTTAAGTCTTACTTTTCTGTAAAGCCTCAGTTAGGAAGGCAGATTGCTGAGGTCAATGATGATGAGCTGATGGGTGTTATGGAGACGAGGATTTTGGCCAGTGAGGTGGGGAAAATCATAAAATATATGACCAGAGGCAAATCTCCTGGCCATGATGGCCTAAGTATTGAACACTTACAGTGTGCCGGCCCGCATGTGTCTAGGGTTTTAGCTATGTTTTACTCGCTATGTCTGAGCCATTCATACCTGCCGTACGACTTCATGAGAACGGTAGTAGTGCCTGTGGTGAAGAATAAAACTGGTGATCTAGCTGATAAAACTAACTACAGGCCTATATCTCTTGCTACTGTTATAGCAAAGGTGTTTGACGGTTTGCTTGATACACGGTTAAATAAACTTGTGTCTCTGCATGATAATCAGTTTGGGTTTAGACCTAAATTGTCTACTGATAGTGCAATACTGTGTCTCAAGCATACCGTCAGATACTACACGGATCGTAAAACACCAGTGTACGCGTGCTTCCTCGACCTGTCCAAGGCCTTTGACCTGGTTTCGTATGATGTGTTGTGGCAAAAACTCGAGGGCATAAACATGCCGCATGAACTTGTTAACATCTTCAAGTATTGGTACGAACACCAGGTTAACAATGTCAGATGGGCGGGTTCATTATCGGAGCCATACAGGCTTGAATGTGGGGTGAGACAAGGTGGGTTAACTTCACCCACACTTTTCAATCTCTACATGGATGCACTCATCGTCGCGCTCAGTAGTCGGCATGTGGGCTGCCATGTTGATGATGTATGTGTGAACAATCTGAGTTATGCAGATGACATGGTGCTGCTGAGCGCGTCGGTTTGTGGATTACGCAAGCTATTACAAGTCTGTCAGGAGTACGCGGTCAGCCATGGCCTTAAGTATAATGTCGCGAAAAGCCAATTCATGGTATTTCAGGGAGGCGCCAAATGCCCACAGCAAGTACCGCCAATTCGCTTGAATGGTGTACCGTTGGAACGGGTAGACCAATTTAAATACTTGGGGCATTGGGTAACATCTGATCTGAAAGACCATGTCGACATTGAGCGGGAGCGGAGGGCACTGTCTAAGAGAGCAAATATGATAGCCCGTAGGTTTGCACGATGTTCAAATCAGGTTAAAATCATACTTTTTAAAGCTTTCTGTACCTCCTTATACACATGCAGCCTATGGGCATCTTACTCACAAGCTGCTTACAGTGCTCTTCGTGTCCAATACAACAATGCGTTCAGGGCTGTGTTGGGGCTACCCCGCTTCTGCAGCGCATCAGGCATGTTTGCGGAAGCGCGCACCGACTGTTTCCACGCCACCATGCGCAAGCGGTGCGCGTCCTTGGTGCGCAGGGTGCGGGCTAGCTCCAACACTGTCCTGGCGATGGTTGCTCAGCGACTGGATTGCCCCTACGTAAGGCATTGTTGTGGCAGGCATATTGTTAGTGCTTGATTTGTAATTTTTTATATAGATTTCATGTCTTTTGGATATTATAGTTTTTAATTCTGACATAACTTAATTCCATAATTTAATTTATTGGCCATCTAATTCTGTTTTATTTTTATTTTATTTTGCTCTGTGCCTTTTGACATTATAATTTCATATCATAAAGACATTTTATTATTTACTGCTGACATAACTTCATTACTTAATTTTAATTAATTGTTATGTTTTATTTTGTTTTGTTTTATTTTAATTATTACTTTTTTTTATTGCATGAACATTGTCATTTTTATTTGTATTGTTGTGTAAACCAATATGGGTCAATGACCTGAAATAAACGAATTTTATTTTATTTATTTATTATTTATAAGTACCATAAACACAAGCATGTCTAATGTCGATGACTGTGCCAGCTCCCAAGAGGGATATCTTACACCAAATAATTTTCATTTCAAAAGTGTATTTATGCATTATAAAACAATTTGTAGCCAAATATATTGTTATTCTAGACTGTACTGGTCAACGCAGTTGTTAAGATTGTCTAGGGAATATGGTAGAACTATTTGCTAAGTTGAAAGTCCGTAAGGTCGAACTTTGCTCACGCATGGCGGGTGTTTTTTGAAGGGCATCGGAGTTTGACGTCAAGTTTTAGGGTTGCTGGTTATTTTCGTTTGTTGGTAAATATTTTGTTTAGGTTTGATGAGGCGTACGAGTCTTAGGGCATGTTTAAGAGTGCTTGTACATATATGGCCATTATCTAACAGATCCTTTCATAAGCACACAGGCACAGGCACAAACTTTGCCAGATAAGTTAACTGGGACATACCTGAAGGTAGAGCTTTATAATCGTAACGGTAATGCGTAATAATGATATCATCATCAACATTCTCCGGCCCTTGTCCCAATTTATTTGGGGTCGGCGCAGCATATCTTCTTCTTCCATACTTCTCTAGTTCTCTATTACTTGTCATCCCATCAGACACCTCCTTTCTTGCCATATTATCCTTCACACAGTTCATCCATCGTTTCTTAAGTCTTCTTAGACCCTACTCTTATACCCATCTACATTCATACTCAAAACTTTAATACGTAAAAATTACATGACGGTGTAAAAAAACTAGATATTAAAATCATATATGGCATTTCATACAAACTTTCAAGTCCTTATTTTCCGAAATAACTAAACCAATTTTAATGAAACTTCATATGCATAAGCAGAATACATAGGTCTAAAATGTTACTAAGAAACATTTTCGAAAAATATTGATACAGCTAAATAAATTAGACCGATTATAAATTATCTATCGAAACTTGGTCTTATTTTTTAAAAGACCTTTTAAAAATGTTTTTTAGTAACGTTTTAGACCTATGTATCCTACTTATGCGTATATTAAGTTTCATTAAAATCAGTTCAGTCATTTCGGAAAATATGGACTTGAAAGTTTGTATGAAATGTAAGGAGTAAACGCTCTTAAAACCGATGTTTTTGTTTAGATTCCCTTTCCCCTTTACTAATATTATTATTGATCCTTCGTATCACTCCAATTTGTTTTTCTATGTCCATTTCTCGAAAATAGCCGAAATGGATTTGATGAAAAGGGGCCAAAGAATCATTTATAGACCCTACAGAGCTATTTGGATATATTTTGTTATTTGGAAACCTCATCTTGAAGGGATCAAATATGTTTTTCAGAGAATTGCATTACTGCATGAGAGATGAGGGATGCGTAGATGAAAATGAAAGCAAGATGGCGGTAAGTAAGGTCAAGCGGTTTTGTGAACTTTGTTTATTTTGTTTGATGTTTGCGTTGGTTTAATCCTGTTACTTTTTGAGTTTACGGTCTTTGTTTTATATTTTAATAAGTGTGTGAGCAACGTGTGTGTATTAATGAGGATTTTGGCTTGCCTAATATCGTTAAGATTCATCATCATCATCATCAGCCTATAATGTTCCTGCTGCTGGGACACAGGCCTCCTCTCTATGAGAGGGAATAGAATAAGAATAGAATAGAATAATATTTATTTCTGAGTGAATGGAATGGAATGGACAATAGGATCTTAATATTAAACAGTTTCACATACACTACCGTTGCCGGTGTAGAAATATTAAAATTAGCATAAAAAGTCAAAGTGGCCAAGTTCTAGGCCGTATTAACAATGAGAGGGAGTCGGGAGTCGGATGTAATCCAGCACACGGGCCCAGTGCAGGTTGGTAGATGTCACATGTCTTCGAATTTTTAGTTCTAGAACATGCCGGTTTCCTCACGATGTTTTCCTTCACCGTTTTGAGAGCCCCGACTTACTGCTCGTAAGTCGGGGCTGCCACCACTGGGCCACCGCTGCTCTCTCGTTAAGATTAGTGAAAGACTTTTGTATACAGGGTGGTTGGGACAAAGATGCTAAAATGGTTATCACATATGCAGTATATCATTTAGAAATGAAAACCCGATACAGAATAAAAATTGCTATGACCCCCCCCCCACATATAACTTTTGGGAAGGACCATGTAAGTATTGCAGTTTTGTAGGCAACAGTTGTTTTTTTTTAATAGCTACCAACTGGTTGGTAACGAAACTTGGGAATTCTATCATTTTATTTTGCTTTATGGCCTCACTGATAATATAAGGAACCGCAGATTCTAAATTTAATTTCTTCCAAAATTCTCTTTAAAAGTAAATCTGGGGTCAGTTAAAGAAAATAAACATGGCTATTATTAGCTATGAACTGAACGAAGGATTATGAAAAATTAAAAATGCTGCTTCAATATAAGACTCCTATCGTTTTGGTTGCTCTACAATACAGTGGTATTACCTAAGTAGGAGTACTTACCATGTTTGACCACATCAACATGAAAAAAATAAGGTTTACTGCAAAAACTTGTACTAACAACTTTTACAGTAAATCTTACATAGAGGCCTCCTTTTAAGTAAAATATATATAACTGTGCTAAGAGACCCCGTAGAAGAAGGAAATCGCAAATTAGATTTCACGGTGACACATCAAGCTCTTTATTTTCCAGTATTTAGTGGCCTCGCTTTTTAAAGGTTTCCCGTACAATCAAAGATGCGCATAAACTGGTTTTATTTAGCTTGATTGGTCTTCGTACTTTACACTTTAGAATCGCCTCAAGGTAAATCGTGGATTAAGATGTCAAGCCGCAACATAACGTCGGTCTGGTAGTAGACCCGCCTTCAGCCATCATCGCCATAACTAGTGATGCGACCAGGCGTTCACTTCCTCATGTCTTTAAATGGGTTTTATCGATGTTCCCACATACACGCCCACTGTAATGCGTCAGACATCGTCGATATCGCTAAATACGGACGGGCAGACAACGTAACGTGCCAAAATAATAAAAATTGTACGTAAATAATGGGATTCGTTTTCGAAAGCCGCGTTGTAGTGAAAACGAAACTGTTTCGGCGTTTATGTAGCAGGTTTATACATAAATTGGGTTTTCTTAAGAATTTCCAAGTCGTCATTAAATTTTTGTAACAATAACATTTTGATATAGTTTCTGTGTAGGTCGTTAAATGAAGGAAATCTAATTTAGTTTATATTCAAAGTCTTAAAAGTTATATTTACAAAAATATACAAAAGTACCATTTTATTCGTCCAATTATGACAAGTCAGATATTTTGCTGCGAAAACGAGCCGATAAATTCATTTTATACGAACTCCCAACTTGATTTATACACAAAAATTATTATGAGAAGTCCGCAAACGCCGCGATTTACAAATAAATTAGATTCTAACAACGACGGATCAATAAATAAATCCCGCGATAGTTACAGACAATTTCTTCATCAGATACGCTTGACCTGATTCCGAGGCAATTTCAATTAGTAGAACGATAATAAAAGAGATTTTTTTAAGAAAAACGACGGAAGCTGACGCTTACATCGGTCCAGTATTATGGGAGTTATAAAACAAACTAGGCAGATCAAACGTCGCTAGTGGGAGGTGCGCGCACGCAACGATTTATGCGAATTTAAGACGAACACATTCACATTAAGTTATTTTTACAATTATTATGAAAAATGGCCCTAAATATTTATTGAGGTACCATATCTTTCAGAATATAAATATTTATGTTAGTTTTAAGTTTATAAAAATAATTTATTAGGCAGTAATTATGTACGAACTAATGGGGAGGACACATAAAATATAATATATGGAAATGAGAAAAAAACACTAACTTATTTAGTACGTGTGTGTTTTGTGTAATTTAATTATAGACTTCGGTTTTTTTTTTGGATTAAAACAAATAGTAGGTATAAGCAGAAGTATAGGTTAGGGTATACAAGGTGTAAACGAACCCTTAACGATGCTTAAACGCAGTTTTTCTCCCTATCATTACAATTATTTTTTTGTTCTTGACCATACCTTCTAGTTACGGAGATGTTGGAGGTCAAACGTATCTTTCATATATTTTTTTTTGTACAATTTTTAAATGTTATAACCAGAGGTCGGAATTAGGTAGAGTTATTTAAGTACATTGATTTCATACAGCGAAAGAATAAAGTGGATATGCCTAAATTCCCGAGATTAAATGTAAAGAGCAGAAAAATCCCGTCATTTATTAAATAAAAAAGTTGTTTACTTTTACACAATTTAAACCATCCAACAACGGATGTCCGAAGTTGCAGAATTCCAATGCGCACACGCAAGGGAAGATCCATATTAATATGAACATTTCGATGCAAGTACAAAAATAACTCTAACTAACCTACCTAACTTCACGTTAAAACCTACTTTACCCCTGTACTAATCAATGCATTGTGTGTGAGTGATTTCGCACTCAAAACATTGTGATGACGGCATCACAATGTTTTGAGTGCGAAATCACTCAAAACGGAGAGAAATCCAGACTTCGTGGCTGCAACTGAGAAATTCCTGATGGGAATCGCTCCCAAGACCTCATGATCAACAGTCGCGCTTGCGACCATAGACCAACGCGCCATTCCACGGCCGCCCACAGGAATGTACTACAGATATAAAAATATTCCCATATGCTAAGACAAGTTTCGGCCTACCAAACATCTGACCAACAGACAGAATTATTTACGCATTTTACAATATTTAACCATATTTATTTATTGAACCATATTTAACATCCCTCAATAGATCAGTAATAAGAACATATACCTTGACTTAAATGTACCAACTGTCAAACAGGAGATAGCAAAATGTAGCACAAAATACCAAAAAAGACTCACAAACCACAAAAATGAGCTTGCCTTCAAAGTCAGTGGAGATCAAGGCCTTCAATACACAAGATTGAAGAGACATAGTGTCCCAAACCTAAAGGATAGATTCATAAGGATGGAATGAGACACCTACCAGAGAAGTGTCTCACCGAGCTAAAAAAAAACCTAAACAGATACACTCGTATCAGACAAAGCAGTGACCTATTGTTGTGTTCAACAGATTGCCGCGGAGCAGGAAAGAGGGAAAAAAAATAATTTACAATATTAGTATGGAATAAGTACGAAAATTGCCTAAGAAATCCCTGACAAATACAAGTGGCTACATACAAAATAAAACCTATTTTTAGAAACATCTTATAACATCACTAACCCTGGTATCTATAGTCAAGTTACAGTAATTACTTCAACTTAAGTAATTACTAATGCATTTTTTTATGAACTCGAATTTAAAAAGCGTTTTTTTTAATTAGACCATTACAGGCACTTTTAAAAGTCAAAAAAGCAGTACAAAACTTAAAACTACAGTCCCAGACACAAGGCATAATAACTTGTGAAAGTACTGTAATTACAAACCTACATAATGAAAATTGTATCAAAAATAATGACATTTACTCAAGTAAGTATTTGACACGTTTATGGATACGGCTGTCAGTCTATTTCAGACTTTCTCTGCCCTCCCGAGGTGCCTGGACTACCTCATTTTACTTTTCTTTTCCTGTCTACTGAGATAATAGACACAGCATGTGATTTTTCTGATCCAACTACATATATTTCATGGCTCCATGCATACCGCCGCGTATTAACGTTCTAACTTTAGAAACATTCAGATCTGTGAACAAAAATATTTTGACTTTTAGCTATCCAGTGTGTGTACACGGGCTTACAAAAATGTTTAGGTAATGTACAGATAATGTCCGTTGAGATAAAAATTAGGTCAGGGACACATGATTTGTTCTACTACAGTCGTTAAAACAGTGTACTTGGGAATGTTTAATTTAACTTTGTTCTCCGAGGTTTTTTATTATTGTTTCTTCTTCTCGGGAATTTTTATGTTTAATGTTTTAATAAGACTTCTCTCTTTCCGCGAAATATGTTTAATGGTTTTTCGTTATTTAGAATTTTCTTGATACTTTTTATATATAATACAAAAAAGTTGAACATAATTAAATTCAATTCGCAATTTGTTTTACAGTGGCTAGGTTCTAGGAAAACTTGATAGTTTAAGATAATGGTGGCAATTAGGAAGTTGGCTGGTATTTAACTAAAATAAGTAAAAGTAAATTAAAAAGATTGAAGGCCGCTTCTCTTTGTGAGTTAACTATAAGGTCATGGGGTTTAGGATAAATAAATGTTTAAGGTTCCAGATGGGCATATGTCCATATTAAATACTGGTATTCTGCTACGATTACGATTCTCCGACCCCAAAATAATTAGGAAAAGGCTAGGCAGACTGATGATGATTGTACATAAACAATCTGTTTCTTGGCACTTATGTTATAGACTAGACAATACGGACATCATAGATGTACCCGACAGATCATCTCATCTGCCTAGCCTTTTCCCAAACTATCTTGGGGTCGGCTTCCAGTCTAACCGGATGCAGCTGAGTACCAGTATTTTACATGAAGCGACTGCCTATCTGACCTCCACAACCCAGTAACTGGGTAATACGATACCCCTTGGTAAGACTGGATGTCAGACTTTTAGCTTCTGACTACTCGTAACGACTGTCAAAGATCTACAAATGACAGCCGGGACCAACGGCTTAACGTTCTTTCCGAGGCACGGAGTTTTTTTTTTTTTTTTTTATGAATGGCATCTCGCAGTTCAACCTAGGAGGTTGTCGTCTGCTTAACCGGACTATCCTGTGGGTGCCTTAAGAGTAAGGCCTCCAGCCAGGGCATAAAAACTTACAAACTAAGCGACTATACGCTGAGGGCACCCCCTGTGGGGTACGAGCCTCGGCTCAGGGCGTCGCTGGGGGGGGACTGCATGGGGACAGGCTGGATCTGAGTGATATCATTATTTAGGGGCTGATTTAAAACTACTGGCACAGCATCGCGGGCTGGCTCGAGCGAGGGTCGGGGAGGGCATGGACCGGGACGTCGCGACGGACCTCGACGGCGAGGTCGGAAAGACGGCGGTTTGTGTCTGAACTTTTTAAGAGTGCTAGTCTCTTTGCTACTCTCCTGGAGGAGGGTGATAGCATCATCGGGAGTGACGAGAGTATGCCGAGGACGGCGTACTGTACTAATGCGCGAGGGTTCGTAACGGGCGGCCGCTGCGATCAGGGGATTACGGTGTTTACTGGCGTTATCGAAGAAACGCTTCGAAAGACGTTTCATAAACTGAAGGACGGTGGGCATTCTAAGGTCTACGTGTAGACGGTCGTTACGGACATAAAAAGGGGCTCCCGTGACTCTACGTAAGAACCGGTTCTGCAAGGTTTGCATCCTATGGATGTATTTAGGCTTGGTGTGAGCGTACACGACGCAAGCGTACGTCATAATGGGGCGGATCACCGCGGTATAAAGGCGCAACTTGCACTTGAGTGACAATTTGCTTTTTGCCGAGATCATGAAATGAAGCCTACCCATAGCAAAGGCAGCTCGGTCGCGAGCTGCTTTGATGTGCGCCGCGAAAGACAGGTGGTTGTCAAGTAAGACTCCTAAGTATTTGGCTTGCTTCTCCCAAGGGATAGGCTTACCATACATAGTGATCGGGCTGAGCGCGAGTGGCTTATTTTTACGCGGTTTAAAGAAAAGAACTGCCTGACTCTTGTCGGGGTTCACCTCGATTCTCCATTTCCGGAACCAAGCGCCTAGGACGTTGGCTGAGGTTTGGAGGGTGCTGTAAATAGCGTCGTGACTATAGCCAGTGTAATAGATGGCCGTGTCGTCCGCGAACAGGGCTAGCTGTGCCTTCTTGCTCTTGGGGATGTCACTGGTGAACAGCGTAAAGATAAGGGGAGAGAGCGGGGAGCCCTGAGGGACTCCGGCTCTAATGGGGTGGGGGGAAGACAGTGCCTTCCCGATGCGATAGCGGAAGGTGCGATCCGACAAAAAGTCTCGTAAGATGAGCACGAGACGGTCCGGCACTCCCATTTTGTACAGCTTATATAATAAGCCGTTGTGCCAGACTTTGTCGAATGCCTTTGCTATGTCGAAAAACAACACACCCGTCATCGCTCCACGCTGGAAGCCAGCGCTTAAGTGTTCTACGATGCGGTGGGCCTGTTGAATGCAAGAGTGTCCGGTCCTGAAGCCGAACTGTTCGTTGGGGATGAGACTCTTAGCCTCGGCGAAGTCTTTGAGTCGCTTATACATAAGTCTCTCGTAGATTTTACCGAGTGCATTCAGGAGACTGATAGGTCTGTAGCTCGAAGGCTCAGACTTGGGTTTGCCTGGCTTGGCGAAACCGATGACAGTGGCCTCTTTCCATATTTGGGGAAACGCGTTGTTGCTCAGGGCGCCATTGAAGATGGCCGCCATTAACACGACGAGCTGAGCGGGGAGGAGTTTGAAACCCTATTGGTGATTCCGTCGGAGCCGGGTGCTTTCCGCGGTTGAAGTTTGTTAATGATGTCTTGCACTTCGTCAGCTGTGACCGGAGGCAGAGGATCATCAGGGTCTTCTTCGGGGGGCAGGGCGGCTTTACGTTCGACGAATGCGTTCACCTCATCGAGATGTCGCTTGTCTACTGGTTGCAAGCTGGGGGAGCACTGGGATTCCAGGCTGTCGGCTAGGCATTCGGCCTTCTCAGAGTCGTCAAATGCGACGCTCTTATCGGGACGGGTGAGGGGAGGCATCGAAGCCTCTTCGGTGGAGCGCATCTTGCGTTGCAGCTGCCAGAAGGCTAGGTGGGTAGGCTCGAGTTCGCTTAGCGTTTTTTCCCATTGATTATTACGAAACTCACTGGTGCGATCCTTTACAGCACGCTGTAAATTACGCATGTGGGCTTTGTTTGCCTCGCGGGTAAAGCTGCTGTAGGCACGGATGGCCGCGTTCTTTTCGTTTATCAGTTCACGTATGTCAGCGGGTAGTATCCAGCGTTGATCGCTCATTGCTGGGACTTCCCGTGAGCAGTCCTTCAGTACGGATTGCACGTGTTCTGTAAACGAGTTGATGGCGGCCGTCGTGTCTGCGACTGAGACTATGTGGTCGGGGATGGCCTCCAGGTGAGGCGACGTGGTGGATTTCAGCTTTTCGCTGACTTTCCTCCAGTCGGTTATCACTTGGGTCGGCGGGGGCTGGCTGGGGTCAGAAGGACCCGAGCGAGGAACTAAGTGCATGAGCACTGGTCGATGATCTGAGTTAAGCTCATGTAAAGTCTCGATGGAATGCAACTTAAGGTTGACATTCTTGAGAAGCGCTATGTCGAGAACGTCCGAACGTTGGTCGGGGTCGTGGGGATAGTGGGTGTGCTCCATAGGAGCGATGGGATCGAAGTTGAGGGACTCGCCCAGGTTATACAAGTGACGTCCTCTGGCAGAGGTCGTCGTGCTGTTCCAGGCGGGGTGTTTGGCGTTGAGGTCGCCCGCTATGATAACGGAGTCGCTCAAGCCGAAGAGGACGGCAAGGTCTTTGGTGAACAGATTGTGCTCCTCGGACGTGCCGCCGGGAGGGATGTACGCAGAGGCGATAGTGATCGGTTGATGGCCGGTCATGCCTAGTCGACACACTGAGGTCTCGAGTAGAGACTCCATGGGAGGGGGATCTAAGGGGATGCAATGCAGTTCTTTTCTATAATAGATTAGAGTCCCGCCCTTGTGGCAACGTGACCGATCGTTGCGAACTATGCGATAGTTGGCAATTCTCGGATCGCGGTGACTGGGCTTGAGGAAGGTCTCCTGTACGAGGAGGATATCAATTTGATGGTCGCGGAGGAAGGTGGCGATCTCATCACGCTGGCCTCTAATGCCATTGGCATTAAAGTACCCTAATTTTAGGGATCGGGGTTTGGTGCACATTAATCTCGTATTATCCATTGGAGTTAGTCGAGGTTAAGGTTGCGGAGGAGGTCGCCTAACTTGAGTAGGGACTTGAGGATAATTTTAAGTTTATCGCCACCAGTGTTAGCCGCCCTGAGATCAGCCGCCATGCGGTCTGCTTCGGGGGTGACTAACTCTGCTAGCGATTCTAAAATTACGTTATGAGAGGGGTCCACGGCCGCGGGGCCGGGTGGCGTGGGACGAGCGGGCGCCGGTGCGCTTGCCTGGGCCGCGGGAGTGGGGACAGGGGCATCTGATAGCCCGGGGATGGGGCTGGACTTTGTTTTACTGAGAGCCGGGAAGGCTTTCTGGTGGTTTAGCGTGGTCCAGGGAGAGGGCCTCTGAGGGCTGAGTCTCTCCGGCATCTGGGCAGAGGGTAGCCTCACCGATGGGCTTTCTCTTTGTTGGCGGGCGCTTGCACGCTTCACCAGGTTAGAGGAGGAGCCTTTGGGGGCTTTTGAGCAGCCGCGGTAGTTGGCCGTGTGGCCCGACTGGCCGCAAAGCACACAGCTCGGTGGCTCCGTGCAAAGCGACTTGTCTTTGGGACGGGGGCAGTCTGCCGTGCCATGGTCGCCTAGACACTTTACGCATCTGTGTGGCGCATGGCAGTTGGCTTGGCTGTGACCGTACATCTGACAGCGATGACACTGTCCGACTACGCTTGAGCGGTAGGGCTTCTCTATTGAGATGCCTGATAGGGAGCAAACCGACTTCACTTTGAAGATCGGGTGGTGACCTTCTACTGGGTCACAGATGACCAGTACCATATCGTAAAGGTCTCCGCCTCTCGCCTTATGAAGGCGGTGGACGGCTGCGACTGGGATGTCCTGGCCTAGGAGGTCATTGAGGATGTCCTCCGTGGGGATTTCCTTCGGGATCCGCCTGATCACCACGCGGGTGGGCTTCTCCTCTGGAAGAGAGTAGGTGTGGAAGGCTATGCGCCTTCCGATTAACTGACGGGTTAGTTCCCTGAAGTCGGTGGTTGTAGGGACCACCACTTTGATCCCCTGCTGTGTGCTTTTTGCGCTTGTATATTGAATGCGGCGCTCATTACACATTTTGGACACATCTGTCCATTTCCCTTTGTCCTGAATGAACAACGGGGGAGGGGGCTTCAGCTTCTTTGAAGAAGCGGCTGAAGAGTTAGCCTTAGGGCTTGTTGGCCTGCTGGTATGAGCAGCGGCGGACTTCGGTGCGGGGACCGGGGAGGTGGGACGGGACGCCTCGGGAGAGGGGATTAGAGGGAGTGCGACTAACTTTTTGGCCATGGCGGCCTGCGAGTTTTTGCCCTTCTTCCTCTTGCCCTTTCCGACGACTTGGTAGTCGTCTTCTGAGGACGAGGAAGCAGAGCAGGAATCTATAACCGATTCCGAGTCGGAGATTGGTACGGTTGTGTCCATTTTCTCCGAAATGGGAACAATAGACGCAGGTGCGGACTGATCCATTGTTTGCGAAACAATGGGTTCGGGATTAGCCGGAATCGCGGCGGCGACGGCTGGCGGTGAGCTTTTGCCCATGTTCCCAGAAACGGGAACAATGGACGCAGGTGCGGGCTGGACCTTTGTTTGTGAAACAATGGGTTTCACAACTTTGGGTCTTGGAGTAGCCTTAATCGCGGCGGCAACGGCTGGCGGTAAGCCTCTGTCGGCAGGCGGCGGCGACAAAGGGCTTTCGAGCGCGTCACTGAAGTCAGTGACGGTATCGCTGGTTTGCTGAATGGCAGCAATTTCCGACCCATATTTTTCAAAATTTGGGTCGGTCGTGAAGACGCGGAAGAAAAAACTCAACAGCGCTTTTTCCTTCTCGTCTAAGGACGACATTATGTCGGTTAAAATTTAAGATTTAGCAAACATTGAGTGAAGCTCCGCGCCTAACAGCCTAACAACCTAACTCCCCGGGTGGGTGGGCCCGGGGGTGTGTGGCCTCTCTGTCGGGTGTGCAATGACAGGGAGGTGAGTACCTACTGGTGTGCCCTAAGCTTGTGAACCTGACGCCAGTCTTATTGTGCAACAGGGCCCTACGCCCCAAGGGGCCTCTAGTGCGAAGGGGTAGACACTCCCAACCGACACTAGGTGACTGCTGTGAACGAAGTCAGATTTAACTAGTGTTTCTAGACCAGGCTTGACTAGGGTAGCCCCCAAGGCCAAGATTCTGGCTCCCGATGCCAATGGAGTGCCGGGCCCTGAAGGGGTTTGGCGGGTAGGATTGGGTCACCACCCTCTTGGTTTCGTTGGCACCGTAAGGTTTCCACCAAGAACCTCGAAACTGAGGACTTTTCCCTGATGGGGCAAAGGAAGTTAAGTCGGAATAATATCCGAAGCAAAATGAGCAAGTGCTGTCTTAATAAAAAGACAGCAATTGTTCGGGGGTGTAGTCGAGAGACTACTGATGACGTCACGACACTGGGAAGTGACGAACCGATGACGCACACTGATAGCGAGCGGAAATGCGAGCAGGTAGCGGCACGTCCGTACGCGGCGGCGGTCAGGCGGAGAGTGCCGAGGCACGGAGGAAACTCGATATGTAATTATGGTCACCCATCCACAGATCAAACTCGGCAACCACGGCTTAACCTTAAAGATCGACCTGGGCGGCTGTTATTATTTAGCCACGAGCTCCTCAGATGTACCCTCAGATACTTCCATAAATTACTGTTTATTGCAAATATGTACTATAAAGACTAAAAGAAACTTACTATTAACTTTCAAGAAAGGTAAATAGTCTGTATTTACCTTTCTTGAAAGTCAATAGTAAGTCGTTTCTTGGCACTTATGTCATAGACTAGACAATACGGACATCATAGATGTACCCGTCAGATACTTCCATAAATTACTGTTTATTGCAAATATGTACTATAAAGAATAAAAGAAACTTACTATTAACTTTCAAGAAAGGTAAATACAGACAATGCAGAGGAATTCTTTAAAACCATTTTCGTCATTATATTTTTTAATATTTTCTCATCGTTACAGAGACGTAAGAGTAAATTTAAATAGACATAAATTGCCTGAAACATATTCTAAGAAGGCTCATTAAAAGTAGTTTTAAACGAAACTTCGATTCAGCATCATTAAATAAATTCCACATAACATTGAATCTTGTGAAAACTATAAACGAGTTGTTATCAAACCCCATATTGCTCTGATGTCTAGATTAGACTGCGTCACGCCTATCGGCCTTGGGACATCGCTTCCTATATTATATTATAATACCAGACTTTTCGTCCACGCATATAATGCTAGCTATTCTGGTGTCGCCAAATGAACGATAAATTTCCGCACTCTTCCTCAATTATATTGAATGGGACGCAGTCATTAACAGGCTCATAATCCCTCCAATATATTGGATTGTCACTCAATATTGTAATACGCCTTGTGCACGACCTCAAGCGACGCGATTTGCGTGAAGCGACATGCGTCTGTGTTACTTGTTTCCTACGTGTGATTATCGTTGCGTCGCGGTTGACTCGTGGCAAGCTGTACTGAGCAATTTCTTTAATTTGTGTTCTCCGCACTTACTCTCGCTACACGCTTTAGCGCGAAGCTTGTGGCCAAGAGTTTATTGTATCTAATTGTTTTCTTGCCAGATTCAATGTGAGAGCATACACTTAAACAGCTGATGAGTTTTCAAAATTATTTATAAATCTTCTTCAATGGATGTTGCTAATAGTTTGGCATTGATATGCAATTAACATTTAAAGCCTTTTCATTAATTTCATAGTAACATCACGTTAGGTGTTTTCTATTATTAATTATGCGATTATACGGTTGATCTCCTTATAGACTTGAAGTAAAAGCTTATTACCCCAATAGTTTAATAATTTGTTATTTATATGTATTTGTTACGACGTTAATGTTGATTGCCAGCTATACATATACGTCCTATATTGTAATTTTAATTAAAGTAGGAAAGGATATTTACAAAGTTTTAATCTATTGCATAGCTTTTATCGCGGGTTTTGAGCGCGGCGACCGAAACAAGAAATTCCGTAACAAAAAACCTAACACCCCGAATTTGAACAAAAAAGGTGAAAAAAATTTCATGGCAAAAAAAAAGTGTTCTTATCGGACACCACGCTCAAAAAGTGTAACTTGAATTAATATCAAAGAAAAAAAAATGTATTAATATAATAATTGCTTATGTTGATAAAAAATGCTATGCAATAGCTTTACCGCGGCAGTCCCCGAGCGCCACACGTATTTTTTTTCTTTTGCAGTATTGCATGCATTGAAAGAAAGAAAGAAAATTGTGTTTATTGGCATTAAAAAAACAGAACCACCCAAAAAAATAACAAAATAAATAATCAAAATATTGCATCGAACTCAGTCATCCGCCCAATTTTCACAACACCTAGGCATTTTATGGAAAGTCCGATTACACAATCACCTACAACACACCACAGGTGCTATTCCTATTGCACAATGACGTGATAAGCTGTTATATTTGGTTCACTAGAGGAACACTACGAACACTTTTAGTGCTGATTCACTTTTATAACATTTTCTATATATTTTATTTCACGTTTCCTACGACATTTAGTAGACAGTGTCCAGGCATCGTAACGTTTGATTTATTGCTGAATAAAATTGTAAATTGTTCGTCAAGTCGCGGATTTTTAGTGCGTCATGCTAATGACGTGAATCTAAATGGAGATCAAGCCAAGGCTAATCGTTTTTGATGTGAAACATCTATATGCACGACTAGGCAGTACAATCGACTCGTAAGCCGTGACGGGAAATGTTGTTGCGCCCCCTCCCTGTGCCACGTAAATCCAACTTGTTTTGATCTTGTTTTGTTTTTGAAAGTTCCACGTTCAATTTTTTTTCTTTAGTTTAATGAATATTTCTATAATGGTGTTTTTGGTTATTTGAAATAAAGATTCTTTAAACCCAAAAAGGGTAAAATAAAATGTTTTTTACAAAAAAAAAACACTAAAAAGTGGAAATAACTTGATTTTCGGAAGTCGGTGGCAAAAACAGTATATGAAGTTTTTAATTGTGGTTTATCACATAAATCCTAGTCAAGTATCAATTTTATATTGTAACTAGACACCAGCACATCGCCTATACTTACATACGACAAACGACAAAATGCATAATGAAGAGGATAACTCATTATCAAAGATAATAAAACTCATATGGGACTACCGCGCAAGCTTTCTTTAGTAAATGAAAAAATAATCATCTAAATCGGTCCAGTAATCACGGAGAAATAGGTGAATACACATGAAAAAAAATATGCGGGTCGAATACATAACCACCTCTTTTTTTTAAAGTCGTTTAAAATTAGGGGATCATCTCAAGGCTAGCCTAGTTTTTAATACCGCGTAGTCATCTTATCTTTGCAGATAGAATCACTGATATAGATAGAACCAGTCATAAGATCGTATCAATGGAGATTCTTTATCTTAGATTTCACGGAATACCGCAAAACAACATACAGATCGATCGTTAAGATTGTAATTAAGCATACGAAATATTTAACTAACTTACCCGAAAATCGGATGATTTCAAATCGATGAGATCTAATATTGGTATATCTATCGATGACTTTTTTGATTAGGTTATCATGATTAGCAGTCTTATCTACCCTCTGACATGACTGTGTTTCTGGATTCTTTTATTGACAAGCTTCCTGATTCTGCTCGGATTAGATTTAGGTTTTCCCCACAATCTTAGCCAGAAGACTAGACAGTAAATGGCCCTGGCCCTATTTGGCCCAGCCGTGAGGCACACAATAATTATCCTTTTTTCGTTTGTTTATAAACACGATAATTATCCCTCTTTTTTTTTCTTTTGTTTATATTTTAGTATTTTTTGTTAATTTTTGTTTAATTTTGTGTACTTGTGGCATGTGCCAAATAAACTTATTTTCTTTCTTTCTTTCTAAATCCCATGCCACGTATTTCGTATTTCTACAACGATTTTTAACGGGCTGGTCATGAAGTAATATTTAATAAGTATATCATGTTCAACCCTTGCGCTGTTTACTTCAAATAATCAATTTTTACTAGTGTGCGGGTCATCTATAGCTACGTGTTTATTAAGACGCCTCGGGAGGTGGGTTGTGAGCACACGAACAAATGATTGTTCGACCCAGGCACTCAAACTGTAACCGTAGTAAGTGTTTTAACACTGTTTTCTAAAACAGTTATAACAGAAAAACACTTTTAAATGTAACAGATACAATAATGTTACCGAATCAAACTGTAACCTTTTATATGTGTTAATAAGTGTTAATATGTGTAACTGAAATAATCAATTATAACTTTAGTACGCTGCGTTTACCTGTTACACTTTTATATCTATAACAGATATGTTACGGTTAAAAGCACATTTAAAAGTGTTACATTTTTGATTCTCTTACCAATTCAACATCTGACACTTATAATTTTGTAACCTATAAGAAGGTATTTTTAAGTCCGTGGTTCGACCCATATGTTGGGTGCTTAGCCCCAATAGTTTTAAGTAAGGGTTTATTTCTTTTTACACATTGTGTCTACGTTTCTTGTCTATCTCTTCTATCGCAGGACTACTGGAAAGAAGTCTTAATTAATAAACACATCCTTTGTGCTCTTTTGTCCGCATGTTATATATTGCAGCTGTGCTATACTACAGAGTAAATATAAAACTATTAGCAAGCACTGCAGTGACGCTGCAGAGTGCAGAAGCCCTTGATTAAGTGGCGGCCATCACGGTGAGAGCTTAACACTGCATCTACGCTACGTCGCATCTGTGTTTTACGAGCTGCTCTGTGGTCGGTCCAGATAGAACTTTGTATAGCGCGGCCGGCAGAGCAGAAGCACGGTTTTTAAAGTTAGAGGAGTCTACCACTTGAAACACCTGGCTTCTTAACTTCTCTGTGTTTTTCTGTTTTGACACAATTAAGGTTCGGTGAATATGATATGGAGAAATTTAGGTACAACGGATACTGACACTGACAGTAGTTTTAGTACATTATCACTCAGTGTCAATGAAGGGCGTAGCATGTGGCTGAGATGAGACTGCTAAGAGGGATGCGATGTCCTAAGCGAATGCAAAAAATAAGAAATGAGTAAATAAGAGGAAGTCTGAAAGTGGCGCCGGTGACTGAAAAGTTGTGTGGTAATTGGTTAGCTGGGTATGGACATGAGATGCAGAAGAATGAGGAAAATGTCGTGAGGAAAGTGTTGAGTATGAATGTGGGTGGGATTAAGAGTAGAGGAAGACCAAAGAAACGATGGACTTAATGAAGGATGAATGGCACAAAGGAGGTGTCTGATGGGATTAAGAGAGAATTCTGTAAAAGAGAACTATGGAAGATAGTTTTCTGTTCCTATCTGTGTCCGAATTTATCTACGTTTAAAAAAAATATGAATCAAAAGAGTGATGTAGAAAATAACGATCAAAATCTTTGAAACAAAAACGAATGAGGAGCCCTTTATCCGCACTCTTGAGATGTCGTGTGCTTAACTTATGTGTGTATATAAAACCATACCATGTTCGGGCGCCATACATCGGACAGTCAAAACATCTCTTCAGATTAGGTACTAGACATTGGTAGGTAACTAGATTGCCTAGGATTATATAGGTGTATGACAGCCTCGCTGGTCGCACGCGCGACTGCTAAGCATATGGTCCTGGGTTCAATTCCCAGATGGAGCAAAGTGTTATTGGGTTTTTCCACCAGGAATTTCTCGCCCGTTATTATATGGAATTTAAAGGTAACTGGCAAATTGTGCTTGTTCTATTAGGTAGGTAGGTTAAGTATTAGGTGGTGTTATGTATATAAAGGTTCTGTATCATCATCATCATCAGCCTATAATGTTCCCACTGCTGGGACACAGGCCTTCTCTCTATGAGAGGCAGTGGACTGTATTCCACCACGCGGGCCCAGTGCGGCTTGGTAGATGTCACATGTCTTGGAATTTTTAATTCTAGGACATGCCGGTTTCCTCACGATGTTTTCCTTTACCGGTTTTGAGGGCAGCGGTGAAGAAATAAATTACACAAATAATGCGCCTTGCCTGAGTTCGTACCCACAGCTTACTCCTCGTAAGTCGGGGCTGCCACGACTGGGCCACCGCTGCTCTCTGGTTTTGTATGTGTGGATGAAAATATGAATAACAAACTTTTGTACGCGGCTCCGGGTGCGTGTAGGTTATGGAAAACTAGCTGTCCGGCGCAACTTCGTTTGCGTCACATTTTCCCCGTTTTCACATTTTTCATTGCCGCTCCACTCCTATTGGTCGTAGCGTGATGATATATAGCCTATATCCTTCCTCGATAAATGGGCTATCTAACACTGAAAGAATTTTTCAAATCGGACCAGTAGATTTGGAGCCTATTCAATGCAAACAAACAAACATACAAACAAACAAACAAACAATCAAATCTTTCCTCTTTATAATATTAGTTTAGATATACAGCAAAAGCTACCGGAACATAAGGAGTTACTTTCGCATGTTTAATGCTAAAATAGATTTAATCAAACATGTTCAAAATGTGTACGATTTTTGTAGGTGCCTACTGCTCCAGTTTACAATCCATAGACAAATCTATACTAATATTATAAAGCTGAAGAGTTTGTTTGCTTGAACGCAATAATCTCAGGAACTACTGATCCGATTTGAAAAATTCTTTCAGTGTTAGATAGCATTTATCGAGGAAGGCTATAGGCTATAAATCAATTAATAATGTTTCAAAATCGGGGAAAATGTGACGCATTCGAAGTTGCGCGGGACAGCTTGTCATTATGTAAAGCAGCGTTTTTCTTCCGTTGGAATATTCCGCAACAATTAGAAAGGTTTCATTAAAAAAAGAATCGGTTGGCATTATTCCCGTAGGACAGTATTCAGTGAAGAATAAATCAATTGCGCGTGTCTATACCTGCCCTAACAATCAAGGTTGCCAGTAACTAAATTCCTGTAGACACATGGTAACAGATATAGACAAGGTGACGTACATATTATTATGTATACATAGGTACTTATGTATCCAATGGAGGTGGAACTTCTGTTACACCGAATATATCCGGGGTAATATATCTCGCATTAATGGCTGAATTTGTTTCAAATTTATTTTTATAATGGTGTGAATGATGGTCTTGTTTATTGATAGCTTTAACAGGGTTGTGGTTTAGAAATGTGATTATTTACTATTTTTTTTGTTGGTTATCGAGGTTGGTCAAGATTGAGTTTCATATTCAAGTGTTTTATCGTTTATTTATTAACAACTAGCTGCCCGGACAGACATCGTTTTGTCAAAAGATTTTTTTTTTGGAGTATTAAAACCTTCCGTAGACTTGATGGAACATACAAAAAAAATAATTAGCAGAATTGGTCCAACCATTCTTGAGTTATGCGCTTACCAACATTCATTTTTAGGGTTCCGTACCCAAAGGGTCAAACGGGACCCTATTACTGAGACTACGCTGTCCGTCCGTCCGTTCGTCTGTCCGTCCGTCCGTCCGTCCATCCGTCCGTCCGTCTGTCACCAGGCTGTATCTCATGAACCGTGATAGTTAACCAGCTAAAATTTCTACAGATTATGTATTTCTGTTGATGCTATAACAACAAATAATCAAAAAACAGAAAAAAAATGAAGGGGGACTCCCCTAAAAAATTTTTTTTTCCTTTTTATAAATAATGGTACGGAACCCTTCGTGCGCGAGTCCAACTTGCACTTGGCCGGTTTTTTATTTATACATATAGATGAAGATTATCATAACTACGTAGTTACCATAACCTTGGCCTTAAGAATAAACTAACGTGACCGAGTTTGAATATAAGTACAAACCTAAATTAGCGTAAGCTAAGATGTCTTAATAGTCTCAGTTTCCACGAAACATAGGAATATCCAATTATCAGTAGACCAGCCAGTTCGTGGCTCAGTATCCTGTAAGTTGAATAGGCTTTCTCGAGGGCACGTTAAGCTAAGCCAGAGGCCCATGAGCGGGATAAAAAATCTGACAGGTACTAACCACACGAACAAAAAAGAAGATGGCTGAGTAGCCAATTCATAGCACATCAAAGCGCATTTACCCAAATATATTCCCATTTTGATGACATACCCATAAAACAGTGAAGTATAAGTACTCTGTCACATAAAATAGAAGTGTTGCCAATTTCCCGCACTCCAGCGAAAAAAGTCACAAAGAAATATGAAAAGAGTAACACCGTGAAATTTCATAAATCACATAACCTTCACGTACTTCAGGAAGTTTCACTAATATATTACTTGACGCAAACCCAACAGAATCTGTACTAATATTATAAATGCGAAAGTTATTTTTTCTATATGTCTGTGAGTTACTTTTCACGTCTTAACTGGTGGTAGAGTTTCGATGTAAGGAAAACTGGCAAGGGGAGGTGCCGCTAATAATTATTGTTTCGCAGATATCTATCCAATAGTATACAATTGCTGAAAGCTGTTCCCATTCATCATCATCATTATAATCTGCACCTCTTAAAAGTTCGAGTGAATTGGTTTCTTCTAGACAAGCTTGGAGGGTAGAGCCTAAGCCGCATCATCGCTGGCGAGTTGCAGCCAAGCGCAAACCTATTTAGTATAAAAAAGCTACTAGGCGTTGGTGTATATTCTCCTTTGGAAATTAAGGGATATTCTCAACTAGGACACAGGACTTTTTTCCGGTAGTTACGTACCCGTAGAATAAATTTCCGACGAGGACGCAGGCAGAGCCGTAGGCAAAAGTTTTACTAAGGAATTACTTCAAATACGAAGAAATAGCAGCAGTTGACAGGTTATCTTTAATAACGTCTGCGAATGTAAAGAATTAAAGAAATGCTGAAGTAATTTAACAACGTTACCGGTATTTCTATGATTTACCGGTATTTTAGGGAGCTCCGATATCAAGGGCCAAAATGACATCACGATTTTTATTTTTATTTCGATTGAGAAAATGTCGCCATTATTTTAAAATGCTGCCAAGGCATTGAAGCTGATTCCTATTATTTCAGATTTCAGATTATTATGATTTTATATCGTTTTTCTTCAAACTAGGAAGATAAATGTGTATCAGTATTTGTTTATACTGGAGGAATCTTATCATTTCCGGTCCCGATACAATACCTATGCTAAATATTTTGATAACAATGAGTAATGTTTTTCATACAGTCACCATTTTAATTTGCACAAAAAACATTGAATTAATTTAAATCACTGTAACCTTTTGGCTCTGTTGTAAATTATCTTTTACTTTCATTCAACAACACTTTTAGTGTCTCTCTGTCAAACTGCGCTGTTCTTTTAAAGAAAACAACGAATTTTGATGTAGTTTGCACAATTATTTTAAGTTATTAAATTAAGTTTTTTTTATCCCACTTTTTTCCCACTGGTGGGTAAAGGCCTCCCCCATTTCTCAGACCCGGACGGTTTATAATATTAAACTTATAAAAACATCTACAAGAAGTAAAAACCGTACATATCGGTACTTACACAAAGCTTATTGTAAGAAATAGAATTTAGCACATCAACGGACATTTCCAACACACGTCATAAATTCACGCCTAAATCGTCCCATAGCAA
This sequence comes from Cerastis rubricosa, assembly GCA_949152445.1. NCBI lineage: Eukaryota > Metazoa > Arthropoda > Insecta > Lepidoptera > Noctuidae > Cerastis > Cerastis rubricosa. The sequence goes on along the minus strand of OX424542.1, from coordinate 3,727,404 downwards.
CAGCCGATAAAACTTTTAATATTTCTAGGTCAGCAAACCATGGTGCCGTACGTAACCGCAGATCCCTTTTTTATTTTATTTTTTTAGGATGGGAAATCATCAAATGACTTCTTCCGCTCTGGGCGGAGCGGAAGGGAGTGTCAGACTTGACTGACTAAAACCCATCCATGTTCCTTCTTAGCCCTTTGCGTTCCAGGGGCACGGTATTTCTTTCGAACAACCCGCAGCCCTGGCAGGCATCGGCCCTCTCGGACCCCTTCCGATTTGCTGACATCTCCTTGAGGCGCGCGTGGAACACGAACGCGCCGTCGGCACGGTCTGTCGTCATAAGACGGACGGACGGTGAGCTAGCCCATTACTCACCGTCCACAGGCCCGCGCCTACGGTGGCCGGGGGCCACTGGTTGCCCCCCGACGCCCGGGGCGTCTCCCGCGGCGGCTGGGACGTGAGGTTCTCTCCCTCTCACGTTCCGCCACCTCCTTCGCTAGCATGACTGCTTCGCAGAAGGAGGCGACGGCTTCCCATTCCCTCTCGCTCCGGACCATGGATTGAACCAGGGCCGGACGCGAGAGGTCGCCGCCGCCAATCGCCGCTACGAGGACACGGCGGTGCTCAGCCCAAGCGGGGCATAGCTCCACAGTGTGCTCCACCGTGTCCTCCGGCCGATCCTCGCAGTGGTGACACCCGGGCGTTTCCTCCCGCCCGATTCGGTGCAGGAACCTCCCGAAACAACCGTGTCCGGTGAGGACCTGTGTCAGGCGGAAGGTGAGGGCGCCGTGGCGCCTCTCTAGCCACTCCTCAAAGAGGGGACTTATCGCCACTATTGTGGCGTGCCCTGCACGGGGTTGCGACAGTCGCTCTCTCCATGTCGCCATGAGAACCTTGCGTCCCTTCCTGTCTTGATCAAGAAAGAAAATGCATTTTTTTGAATAATTACAAATTGAACCATAAAAATAATCATGCGAAAAGGGCTTAAGCTCAACATGATATCAGATACAAATAGCAGACTAGATACAACCTGCCGCAGATTTTCAGCTGTAACTCACGAGAGCCATACATTCAATTACGTCAAAAAAAACAAAAAATGTTTATTTCGTTATTACACGATAGACAATGTTATACAGTTGTTGGCGTTTCCTTTTAAGCATATATATGCCTGTAACAGGAGGCGCCGCTCTTTTATATCTTATGAGTGTAATAAGTTACAAAACAAAAGTAAAAGTATAATAAAAATGAATAATTAATAGTAAATAGTCTCGTTCTAGTTTTTATTATTAATTACGTTTACTTAGTAATACATAAAGTTCATCGCAAGAAGCAGAAATTAACACATTCACGGACATTTTCTACATTACACGGCTCATAGCAACAGCCCATAAAACTTTTAATATTTCTAGGTCAGCATACCATAGTGCCGCCGCTAGTAGCTAGTGTAACCGCAGATACCACTGTATTCGTCCGATGGCACAACGGATGGTTGTCAGTTAATCTGACGTTAGACGTAGTACGATACGTTAACCCGGTAACCTTGCGTCGCTTCCTGTCTTGATCGCCCGAGGGACGTAGTACAATTATTTGCATATAACGATACCGCTTTGTTTAGTTAATAGTTTCGAGTTAGGATTAAGAGGCGGGTTTGCTTTTGAAGTTTCTTATTGCTGGTATAACATAAACAAAAATATTATATTTATACTATCTCTATCAAGAGATAGTATAAATATAATATTTTTGTACTTTACCACAATGCTGTCCTATTTTAGCCAAAGGTTGACTGATAGAGAATGCCTTATGGAACTAAGTCCGCTGTATCACTATTATACATGAAGTTTAAATAAATAAATAAATATAGCGGAGTCTTGTCTAGGTGCCAAGTTTCCGAGCAAAATCTAACTTGTTAAATTGTAAGGTAAGACATGTAATGTGTTGTATTTGAATTTCAGTATCATTTTCTATTTGTAGCTACAGTGGAATACCATGAATGTTTTATAAGATTACTAAAACCCCGTTTAATTAATTTTTAACTGTCTAGAAATCTATCAATTACTTGTAAAGTTAGCTAAATTATATAACAACAAACACACAGTCCCTATATGGTGAAACTGTACGTACCTATTTCACAATCTTAAATTTGCCCATTTATACAACTAATACAAGGTGATGTTTTGCATCCTCGTCTAATTCAAGGAGGTAACTATGCTAATGATTCTCGAACCAAATCAATAATAAAATGGGTAGGTATTTTTTTTCTTATTTACTGAAATCGGAAAATGTGAACCACCCATGTTTTAAACGCGGCCCGTCTGATCCTCGCACTATAACCGCGCTTACACACACACAAACGACCTCGATAATTTCTTATTCCCCAAAACCACGTTAAGGGGGTTATTCTGAAATACATACTGACAAACGTAATCAAGAAAAAAAAAACAGCGTTTATTATGAATTAACTATAGGTATCATAATTAATGTTTATTATTATGTCTTTTGTGACAACCTCCTGAATTTTGATGAGGATGCAAAACAACACCTTGTATATTCTAGAGGACTGCTTGCAAAAGCGAATCTAAGGTCGATTTCAAACTTTGCATACACGAGGCTACAGAATAACATCAATGATATGTGCTTAGCAACACGGCCAGTCTCCAAGGCACGTTTTAGGCCTACGCCATCATAAAAGACGGTGTTGTCAAGTGCTTGACAATCGGAATAGTTAAGGGATATTGAGAAACTATGTAGAAGGACGTGAATACAAAGTTTTTTGGCCATTGTTGTCAATCAGGTGCGATCGTGATTTCCTGGCGTTGACCTATTTTTTTTCGATTTGCATGTATGAGTGATGACAGCCGGTTTTATATTATGAGGTGGTGTCGTAAAAGTTTGGGTGTCAAAAATTTGACCTACACTGTGCCAGGGGCTTACGATGGGAGTATGAAAGCCATAATTGTTGCGTTGCGTAAATGGTTTGGTGCTTTTCTTCCTTCATAATCCCATCTGTCTCTTGCAGTGGAACAAATGGCTTATGACACTTTAAAGAAATAAAGAACATATTTGGAGCTCAAGGAGACTTTTGTAAGCGTGTGGACATTGTAGGCCTTATAGATTCCTAGATCCTTGGTAACTTTTTATCTCGTTCTACGTTTTGTAGTAAGCAACGACTTATTGTCGGGCGTACGATGTCCTCCCATACTTAAGCAACGCTGTAACAGAAATATTGTAAAACCAAATGATTTTAAAAGAGTAATTATTGACTTTCTTGCTGGTTCTTCTCCATAGGAAACGACCAACCCGAACCGAGCACCTTTTTGTCGACGTTTTATGAGTGCCCATGTAGGCCTATGTAAAATAAAAATATTTTGATTTTGACTTAGGTCTACCGATTGGTGAAATTCGAAAACCGATTCTGAAAATATTTTCATTTGCAATTTCGTGAATAGAATCATGGACGAGCATTGCGTGTAGCCCGAAAATCTAGAAATAGTCTTTCCAAAGGGTATCGTGTTATCCAATAAAATTGGGTTTTGGAGATCAGATAGGCAGTCGCTCCATGTAAAACACTGGTATTCAGCTACTTCTGGTTAGACTGGAAGCTGGCTGACATACTTAGGAAAAGGCTAGGCAGATGATGATGGTGACAGACGACCCAATTTGAAGTAATGCCCAATATGGGCTGATATTGGGGAAACTTCATCACCATAAACAGTTACATTAGTATAAGACATAGATTACCGTATAAATAGAGCAATTGCCTCGTTGCTCTAGTGGTCGGAAGCGCGGCTGCTGAGCATGAGGGTCCTGGGTTCGATTCCCGGGTTTTTCCATCAAGAATTTTTCAGTAGCAGCCACGGAGGAGTCTGGATTTGGGCCCGGTTGATGACAATAGACTCACCCACTATTACTTGGAATTTTAATATTACTGGCGAAATGTGGGTGTGCAGGTGCACTGTCTACCTCTTCAGGGATTACAGGCGTGATGTTATGTTATGTTATGTTTAGAACAATGCACTAAGAAATATATACTACAAGTATACACTTCTTATTAACCTGAAGTAGAGTATATATTTCTTAGTAACATAAGTACTAGTAAACTGTACATGTTTCTCCATCGGACAAACATCGTAATAGCGAAAAAATTATCTGCTGCCCCATACAAAATTTCAAAACCTATTCAACCCAAATGTACCTACGGGGCAGCTGATATTTTATTTGCTATAACGATGTTTGTCCGAAGGAGAAACATGTTCGGTTTGATGGTCTGTACCACACCCCTAAGTATGTATATACCCTTTCCGTTACACCTTGTATATATGTGTGAATGTTGTTGTGATTCGACTCATTTCAGATAAATGAGCCGCGAAGACTGAAAAGTTCAGGGAAACTTCTAGAAATTTTCATGTAAGGTATAAAGTCAAGATTTCGGTAGCAACGACTTGCAGTGACGTAGAACTGAACTGACGACTGACGTTAGTAATCCATTGTCTACAGAAACTACGTTATCACTTGTATTTGCAAATTATTCTATTTTTACACACATTTAACGTGGGTTGGTTTAACTTATTCATGATTTACGGAGTCTTTAACCTACTTTTAAATCTTTAAATTCTGGACAGTTCAGCTGATAACATAAATTGTCTATACAGAAATAAATAACTTCAGTATATTATGTAAAATACGGGGAATTCAAACCAGAAACAAAATATTTTAACAAAACATTGCGGTTTCCATTTCGGCTTATCATTTCGGGTCCAATTATTGCGATTAGAAGAATTATTTAATTATTACGCAACGCAACGAATGCCTATTAAATTATCAGTAGAAACGTGTATGGGCGGCCATGAAATTTTCCGCGTGTCTGCCCTTGAACTAGTGACGCGAACGATGTCGATAAACGGCGAAAACGCGCGAGCGTTGCCGAAGTGACGCCCGCGCCACCCGGACTCATGGCCTACATTTTTCCAGTGAAATAAAATTTAAAACTGCGGTTTTTGTTGGTATCTGGATTTAGAAAAGGGTCATCCTGAACTGAGCCCGCGGATGGAATGGTCCACTCTCTTACAGTTGAACACCAGCGGGGAACAACTCCATGCAAGACTTCAGCATTAGGAAGACCTTAGCACATAATACAAATTGTGCTTCCTTTATTAAAAGTTTCAGGTATGTATCAATTACTAGTAGCTGCGATACTAAAGACAATAAATCTTATTATTTTCTCTCACAACGAGAAGATGAAGCCTGCGTCCTAGAAATGAGAACATTCTAACGAACGGCTGATTATGCTGAGCGAATTATGGGCTGTAGAACAATAATTGAGTTGGTAGATTGGCAGGAATACTTTTTAGAAACACTGTCGTTGGTGCTGAAAATTTCAGTAGAAAAAACTAACTGAACCACCTACATTACAGCAGAAATACATATATTATAATGTGGGACAGTGGGTCAAATTATAATATTCTTTAAATATTTTATTGTTTCAGTTGGCGGTCGCGACGAGTCTGTCTTTTATTCGATTTTTATAAAGAGGCAAAGTTTGTAATTTAGAATGAAGGTTATCTCCGAAAATACTAAACCGATTTCAAAAATTCGATTACTATCGGTAGGCTACTCTAATGTCGAATGAGATAGAATGTTTTACATAAAAAAAAATCTTATAGGGGACGAAGTAGTGGGAGGATACTAGTAATATATGTATTAAAAAGAAACATAAAACGTATCTTTATAATTTATTGTAATTATGATAATTTAGCTATGTCTCGACTTCACGATGTATGATAATATAGGCTTGTTGTAGATTTTAATTAATTATATTTTCTAATTAATTTTCGTTGTAAATTTTGCCACACCCACTAAAGATGATGTAATATTGCAAAGAATTGGTTCTGCAGATATATCTCAGTTGAAAGATTTGCGGAAACATCATTATCACAGATATAAATTTTCTGTTGAAACAGTTACATTGAGTCATAGTTATCTAAATAGTTACCAACTTATGTAAGTTTGTACGTCAATGTATTTAATTTGTTGTAAAGGTCGCCCCGGGAGGCCCCTTTCAACCAAAGATTGTTGAAGGGATTTAAAATTTACTCAAGAGTTACTACTAAAGTGTGTTATTATGCAAAACTACGTCAATTGTAATTTTTCTAAAGAATTAAAAGAAATATTTCTGTTAATAAAAATAAGTTTATTACGTCATACATAGTAAAATATTAAAAATAACTTATTTTTCAAATATATTACAAGACATTTTTTTTTGTATTTCTAAGGAATTCTAAAATAATCATGTGATACTATCGATACGATAGCGCTATTGTCGATTATCCTTGAACTCCGAACGGTAATCGAAACCGACCAATCAGAGAGCGTCTTATTAACAATTTGACAATTTTATATCGTTGTTGCCAGGTGTTGTAAATTAGAAATAATTTGATGATAAACGTATCGAATGATTTGATAGAGTGGTTATGATATATTGATATTTTAAGCCTGCTCATTGAATTGGTTATATTTCTGTAATTTAGAAGCGTTTTCGTGCATTTGTGTCGAATGATTTTTGATTATTCCAGCAATAATGACATAATCATTAGCAGTAAATTTTCCGTCAAAGTCTACGAATATTATTATATCTCACGAAAGCAAGACTTATTTCCTGGGAACCAAAAAAAAAAAAACTTGAAAAGAATAACTGCGCCTGTTACATATCTACACATTCATTAGTCTAAAATGATTGCTTTACAACACTGTTATGCCTAACTTATTGTATATTTGTTTTACTAGTAGTTTGTCATGGCACAGTTTTTTTATATGAGCCGTGGGAAATGAATGCTACGCGTTAAATTTTGTGGTTTCATGATAAGCTTTGTCTGTTTACGATTATTCTGGATACATAATAACGTGAGTATTACAATTCCATGTTATATTTCCTGGTTGAAAAAAACTCCACATTCACATGGGAAAAATCCACATATTTGACCCACTTGCACCATAAATCATTAAATGCATTTAACGCTAATCAAAATTAAAATATCGTTCCATTTCTGTCAAAGTTTAAACTTTGGCAGATACAGAATTATGTTTTCTTTAAATTAGTTCATAGTTATCAGACAATCAATAATATTGCTTTATTCTTTTTGGAACTGGTAAAGCTTATCAAAAACAAAACATCGACAGTTTTCCTTCACCATTGTCCCATCCCTAGCAGTTCGTGTGCCATAGGCGCTAGGCCGTAATGAGCAGGGCGTGTAAAACAGTCGCTTTAACTTTAATAGCTTGTCACGCCTTTCTAGTAGCTGATAAAGTTCCAGCACAGCTTGTTATCTAGTTCTCATGTTTGGTTTTATGAAGTATCGTTAAATATTGATGTATATCCTTGATTTAGTTACTGAATTAACAGCTAAGGAATTCAGCAATTGGAAATGTTTTGAATATGAGCTATCTAAGGATGGGAAAGTCCTCAAAATTAAAATAATCTACAATTTTCTTACGATATGTGTTACATTTTATACTGATAATGGTGATAGCATTTCAAAACATCGCAAATATTCGTCTTTAAAAATCTAAATCTGTAAGTTAAGACGTAGTATTTTAATATCTAGAAGAGATACCGATATGAGTGATCTGTAATCTCGTAGTAATCTGTTATCAGTAGGAAGTGGGTGATAAGATTGGTAGAGGCGTCGTACGATTGCTATTTTTGAGCCGAAGCCACGTGACTGCGTTAGTTATCGAAAAATGTTGGTTTGTTTGTACACACAAGATTCACGTGGAGACTTGATACGAAGGAATAAATATATCTACTTATTCCTTCAAGTCTACGATAGCAAGATAACAATTTTGTACGAAATTTCAGTGCGGAATTTTTTGGTCTTACCGTCATCATCATCATCATTTCAGCCCAAAAGACGTCCACTGCTGGACATAGGCCTCCCCCAAGTGTCGCCATATTGACATTTTGGGGGGTTTTGCCATAATCGCCACGCTTGGCAGGCGGGTTGGCGATCGCAGTACGGTTCGCGGTCGGTGGCGGTCTTACCATTACAACAAAATTATAATAAACGCCGCTCGGATCAATCTTTAGGTTTGCTTAGGTTGGTCTGCGGATGACCACCCATTACCCCAATGTCTGACAATCAGTTTTATCAAGGGATATCGGATGACCTAGTACTTACTGGGTTGTGGAGGTCAGATAGGCAGCTGGTCTATGTAAAATACAGGTATTCAGCCGATTCCAGTAAGACTGGAAGCCGACCCCAACTTAGTTGAGACAATGCTATGCAGATGATGAGTACGACCCCGTAGGAGCACGAGGTCCGTACGGGATCGTACTACCTAGTTTCGAATACCACGCGAGCGAAGCTGCGGGCACACAGCAATAATCAAGGCTAAGTAACATACCATCCACAAATCGCGAATGAATGAACGTACACCCGATGCGAGGAGCCGCGACGCGACGTGGTCGCAGCACCAATCGCCACGTAAAGTGCGCGTCATGACGCATGACGCACGCTACAACTATTAATTAGAGATACGCTAATAAAATTCTAATTGATTTGTACCTATTAATACCTTTGTGAAAATATAATGAACTGTACTTTTGAATGTTGACCACTGTCCACTGCCTTTGTTTGCTGGGTTAAGATTTCAGAGGCGAAGTTTATTCAGCCACCTTTTCTCTAAAAGGGGTGTATCCTGATTTGGAAACGCCGCAAACATCATCATCTGCCTAGACTTTTCCCAAACTATCTTGGGGTCGGCTTCCAGTCTAACCGGATGCAGCTGAATAAAATTACATAAAGCGACTGCCTATCTGACCCCCCAACCCAGTAACTGGGTAATGCGATCGGCATCGCCGCAAATAGCTGTCAAGTATTTTGTTGCTATGATGAGTTGATTAACATAAACATTACATAACATCACGCCAGTTATCCCTGAAGGGTTAAGCAGAGGTGTACGTAATAGTGCGCAACCCACATTTCGCCAATTATGTTTAACTCCTACGGCAGGCAGTTGCTTATTCGTTATAGTATTTTAGTTACAATTAATGGAGGACCGCTTAAAAAATGCTCACTTATAAAAAGCGGGAAAGCTACATCTATTGCCTGGCGGTTCTGTTTCATCAACATGGACGAAGTCGCAGGCAGAAGTTAGTTACCTAAGTAACTTTTGAAGAGTCTGTATCTGAGATTTAAAGGAAAATGGACGTGTTTTCGTAACTGCTCCGTTGGCTCAGCAATTGAAAGCGCTATTTATGAGCATAAAGTCCTGACTTCTATTACCGCGACAGGCGGTGTATTTAGGTTTTTTCATCAGACATTTGTAAGTAGCAATTCGGAGACGAGTGGTGTCCGGGTGGATACTAAGGCACGCTATTACATGGGACTTGTCACACCTTTATCTAAATCTTCGGAGAAATAGGTGTGTTGTCATGCCAACTATACCTGCGCGTAGGCAAGCAGCATTACCTAGTTTCCCTTTTAGGTTCTCAAGATTACAAGACACTTGTTCAGTGTGCTGATTACTTCATTATCTCCTTTTCAGGACATTCTTTGTCAAACGATAGTTTAAGTTTAGAGAAGACATGTTTAGAATTTTAGAAAAGACTGTGTCATTGGAGACTCCTTTACGAGTATAATTTGCCCTTTACCTGCTATTTTTATATACATACGCAGAGTTTAGATTTGATATTTGGGACTTTTGGGACACTTGTACCACAACTCTCTTGACAAGTTTAACGCTACACATCATCTTCTTCCTGCCCTGGACCGACGTTTTTTTTAACGTATGGGAAATCATCAAATGACCCCCTCCCGCTCTGGGCAGAGCGGAAGGAAGTGTCCGATTTGTACTGACTAAAACCCATCCATGTTCCTTATATTCCAGGACCACGGTATCTCTTTCGAACAGTCCCGCAGCCCTGGCAGGCATCGGCCCTCTCGGACACATTCCGATTTGCTGACATGTCCTTGAGACCGGCACGCTATCATTTACTCCTTTTTCTTTCGTATCATTCCTCAACAATCCATCCATGGATGATCGATGGATGGATGGTTGATGGATAGTTACCTCTCCCACTCCATCCACCAACATTTACATTCATCACGCTTTTAGTCACTTGTGATTGGTCCCTCCTCATCACATGCCCATACCAAGAGAATTGATTACCTTTCAACTTTTCTGTAACGGACGCAACTTTCAAACTTCCTCAAATATACTTATTCCTTACCTTATCCGTTCTTGTCACACCACACATCCACCTCAACATTCTCATCTCCGCTAAACATGTCCAATCTGTCAAAGAAAGAACGACATTTAAAAAATATGACGACACGGTTGGCGCAGTACTTGAACGATCGACTGCTGCGCTGCGTGTCACGGGTTCGATCGCCTTACGGAACAAATATTTGTAAGGCCTAGAGGTAGTTGTTCCGGGTCTGGCTGTTTGTGTGTGTGAGTTTAAATGTTCGTAAACGCACCCACGATACAGGAGAAATTCCTAAAAAAGGGCAACGTTTAAAAAAAATGTAGGTGTGATTAGTACCTAATATAACTAATAATAACTGGGTTTTTAATAAAAGGTAAGCACCATTATCCTGCAACACCGGAAGCAATGCTATGTATTGTTTGTTTCGATACCTAATGGCCGCTATAATATTGGGAGTTACCTATTATTTTTGACGAGATGTTTCGGGGATTCCCTTCAAAAACGAATACATAGGTCAAAGACTATAACATTGAGAGCGCGACTCGGATGACGCACACTTATACCTGATTTAAGTAACAGAGCGACCACCAAATGCATGCCTAAATATAATTATTTCTGCTGGAATGTCAATTTTCTGCGTTCTACCGAGCGTTCAAAATTCAACAGGGCAGTTTAATTTAGGCATTCATTCAGGGGTCATCTAGAGTTTCGGGAAATGGGCATTTACTGTTTTATTGTTGTCAAAAATTTACTTAGATTTTCAATCCTCTGCCTAGAACAGTTGGTATATTGTCAAATATTCACTTTTTAGGGTTCCGTACCCAAAGGGTAAAACGGGTCCCTATTACTCAGACTTCGCTGTCCGTCCGTCCGTCCGTCCGTCCGTCCGTCTGTCACCAGGCTGTATCTCATGAACCGTGATAGTTAGACAGTTGCAATTTCTACAGATTATGTATTTCTGTTGACGCTATAACAACAAATAATAAAAACAGAAAAAAATAAATATTTTAGGGGGGCTACTATACAAAAAAGTTTTTTTTTTCGTTTTTATAAATAATGGTACGGAACCCTTCGTGCGCGAGTCCGACTCGCGCTTGGCCGGTTTTTTTTATTTTCAATCCTCTGCTTAGAACAGTGATGTTGCGCGGTGCGGTTGATTGGGTACGATGATCATTGAAAAGACTTATTCATTTAAAACAGAATGGGCTATTCCAACAAGACATTCTAATACCTTCGGAAACTAATAAAAGCAGCCAAGACATTATTTAAAATAATAACTATCTTAGAATAGTTTACAACCTAACTTAGAACCACTGCAAATGAAATGGTATTCAGAGGTATTTGAACGCATATTGTGGGACTGATAATGTCAAGAGTCAAGCATTGAGGAAAATCCGGTACACTGTGAACATAGGCACTCGGGGCCTAGCTGGCTAAAGTGCGTACCAAATGATTAATACCTACTAGGTGGCGCTGTATGGTGTATGCTGTATGTGTTCTGTATGGTGTCGGACGTAAAGAATAGCACCATCCCATATCTTCCCGTGGGTGTCGTAAGAGACGACTAAGGGATTTGCCAGAGAATGGGCAGCAGCGTTCTCTGTGCTTTTGTAACAACCGTGCTGCGATCGCCAATCCGCCTGCCAAGCGTGGCGATTATGGCAAAACCCCCCAAAATTTCAATGTGGCGACACTTGGGGGAGGCACTAAGTCCAGCAGTGGACGTCTTTTGGGCTGAAATGATGAATGATGAGAGATCCGCATAAACTGGTTCTGATATCTTAATTGGTCGCCATGCGTGTGTTACGTGTGTACGTTCTTCAATACAGTTTACGAAGAAATAAAATGATAGAACGAAAAGTATTTTTGTCATTCATCATTTCCCCGTGCTCTAGGCTAGGCTAGGTGGCACTGAGGAGCTCGTGCCTAAATAAAGCCGCTCAGGTCAAACTTCAGGTTACGTTGCCCTTGCCTAGGTTGGTCCGTGGATGGGTGACCCATTACATACCAGGTTTCCTCCGTGCCTTGGAAAACACGTAAAGTCCAAGAGGTATCTTATTACCCAGTACTAACTGGGTTGTGTGGAGTTAAGTGTTATTAGGTTTTTCCATCAGTGAAGTCTCAATAGCACCTACGGAGTCTGGATTTGTTCCCGGTTTATGGCAATAGTCTTACCCACTATTACAAGGGATATAAAACATAACTAGGTGTACTATTAGTACAATTATTATTATTTTTGTCAGATTAAATTATGAATGGTGTCGTTCTGTACGGTGTCGGACGTAAAGAACAGCACCATCCCATATCTTCCCGTGGGTGGCGTAAGAGGCGACTAAGGGACTTGCCAGAGAATGGGCAGCAGCGTTCTCTGTGCTTTTGTGACAACTGTACAGCGATCGCCAACCCGCCTGCCAAGCGTTGCGATTACGGCAAAACACCCATTATGTCAATGTTGCGTTGGGGGAGGCCTATGTCCAGCAGTGGACGTCTTTCGGCTGAAATGAAATGATGATGAAATTATGAAAAATTTTATAATAGTAATCCCTACTAATATTATAAATGTGAATGTAAGTTTGTTTGTTACGCTTTCACGCGAAAACTACTCAACCGATCATCATGAAACTTTGTACACATATTCTTGGAGGTATTAGAAGTAACATAAGCTATATATCATCACGCTACGGCCAATAGGAGCGGAGCAGCAATGAAAAATGTTGCGAAAATGGGGAAAATGTGACGCAGGCGAAGTTGCGCGGGACAGCTAGTGTATTATATATCCGTGTGTTTGTAGTTTAAGATGTGTTGCTGTTTGTTCAATTTTATGATCCTGCGCGATTGAAATAAATGATTCTATTCTATTCTATTAGGTACTTACAACTCTGCTTAACTCTTCGGGAATTACAAGCGCGATGTTATGCTAAGTTTAGAAATATAGTATTTGTAGGCCAAAAATAACGGTACAGAAATACAGACCGGAAAACTGTGGGGCATACAAATGATACAGAAAATATAATAATATAGACCTGTCATCAGCCATTTTGAAGTGCGAACGATCTAGTAGGGTAGCAACATTGGAACTCTTTCGGGGAGGTTAAGCTTAGCCGCCTATGCAGTTAGGAAAATAAGGCAGTTGACTGATGTAGCCACAGCCAGGTTAGTATACTACGCGTATTTCCACAGTATTATGTCTTATGGAATTCTGCTGTGGGGATCGGCAGCAGACGTTGATTCAATTTTTATATTGCAAAAGAGGGCAGTCCGCGCGATCTATAAAATGGGTCCTCGCGAGTCCCTCAGAGAAAAATTTAAAGAGATCGATATACTGACTCTGCCTTCACTTTATATCTTAGAATGTATTTTATATGTCCGCAAAAACCGAGGGCTTTTCAAAATTAGAAGCGACTTCCATAATATAAACACACGCAGTAAACACGAAATTGTAATACCCAAATTTAGATTAACAAAAACTAGTAAGTCATTTCTTATAAACAGTATACGCTTTTATAATAAGTTGCCAAAGTCAGTTATAGAACTGACCGATGCACGATGGAAAGTTTAAAAATTGCACCAAACGTGTCCTTATCAAAAAAGCATATTACAAAATTAAGGACTATGTTGAAGATAAAGAAGTTTGGCTGTAGTTCCTTCTGCTCATGCGGCTTCCCTGGTAGCTCATAAACGACACAAATATGTGGATGTCTCTAACTATTCCGAATTTTATTTATTCTATTCTTTTTTTCTCATGTTTTACAATAGTTTTCAAATCATTGCACCGTTTATTCATTGTGCAGAATAGTTACAGTACTGATGACTACATTTGTGTCAATTGTTTAATTAATAATTGTTCTTAGTTTTATTTTTACTTTTGTATAGATTCTTTTTCATTCATATTTTTTGTGAATGTGTGGACATTGTAGGCTTTGTATGTTTTTTTTTTTTTTTTTTACTATCATCTTTTTATTTCTTTTATTGTCGGGCCTACGCTGTCCTCTCATACTTAGGTACTAACGCTGTAACATCCAAATATTGTAGAACCAAATGATTTTAAAAGAGTAACCATGGAGTTTCTTGCCGGTTCTTCTCCATAGGAAACGACCAACCCGAACCGTGCCTCTTCTGTCGACGTTTTATAAGTGCCCATGTAGGCCTATGTAAAATAAAATATTTTGATTTTGATTTTGAACATAATTTAAAAATGGTAACAACATGTTTTACGAACATCTTGTGCTAATTACAATAATGTGAAAGCTCTATAATCCGGTATAAGAATCTACACATTGAAGCCACATGTACTTATACAACAATTAATATTTGAGTTGACAACTAGTTCTTGGATTCTTGAAATTCTTAGAGTAGCTCGTGGCGAAAAAAATACAGCCGCACGGGTCGTTCTTTAAGATTAAGCCGTGCTTAGCGAAGCTGGTCCGTGGATGGGTGACCTTAATTACATACCGAGTTTCCTCCGTGCCTCGGAAAGCACGTTAAGCCGTTGGTCCCGGCTGTCATTTGTAGATCTTTGACAGTCGTTATGAATAGTCAGAAGCCAAAAGTCTGACATCCAGTCTTACCAAGGGGTATCGTATTACCCAGTTACTGAGTTGTGGATGTCAGATAGGCAGTCGCTTCATGTAAAATACTGGTACTCAGCTGTATCCGGTTAGACTGGAAGCCGACCCCAAGATAGTTTGGGAAAAGGCTAGACAGATGATGATGATTTAGTTCTTGGATCTGTGGGCCATCAATGACGTTTCTGTAGTTATAATGTTATAATCATAGAATCATAAGATGCTAGATTTTGCCTGCAGGTCAGTTCGATTATGCCTAAGAAGTTCGGGAAGTTATTCCAGGAAACATACTACCAGTTTGGATGGCTAGAAGAGAAAAGGGAAACCAAAGAAATTATGGATGTACTGTGTGAAAGATGATATGGCTAGATAAAGGTGTCGGATGAATAGACGAGTATTATAGAAGTATGGAGGAAGCAGACATGCTGCGACGGCCCCAAATGAATTGTGTTAAATAAATAATAATAATAATCAATTGACAATTTTGTTGACATAACGGTTCCACATGACGAGAACCTCGTGAAAGCCGAGAAAGACTTGACTTGGCTCGCGAGGTTGTCGACATGTGGGATGTTGACTCAGCGATCATTGTGCCGATAGTCGTATCAGCCAATGGCCTAATTGCCAAGAGCCTCGACCAATATCTGATGAGGCTCTCGTTAGGCACCTGGATCAAGGGCTTGATTCAGAAAGCGGTACTCCTGGACACGGCTCTTATTGTTAGGAGGTTCTTTTCTCTGTAGCCCTGACCGCCGGGTAGCTTGGACCCTGTTCCCGATACCGGTGGGCTACAATTTTTATATTTTTATATGTTTTTTTTTTTAATTATTTTTATGGAATATTTAAAAAATTATTAAATTTGTCTATATAGATGAATAAAGGGAATAATAATCATTTTATTTTCAGGTTACAACGACCCATAGATAAATACCTTAACCTAAATATACATACTATAACAATTGCAATTGTTAAGGGCAGGAGATTTCATAATGTACACACGTTAGGTAAATTCAAGGAAGTAACTATGCTAATGATTCTCGACCCGAATCAATAATAAAATGGTTAGGTAATTTTTTTAAATTATTTATTTACAGAAATCGGTAAGTGTGAACCACCCGTGTTTTAAATTCGGCCCGTCAGATCCTCGCCCTATAACCACGCTTTCACATATACAAACAATACTAAACGTTTTTTCGATAATTTATTCCCTAAACCACGTTAAGGGGGTTTTTCTGAAATACTTACAAACTTTAACAACAAAACAAGCAGCGTTTATTAATAATAAACTAGGTGCCGTAATTCAAATTGATTATTTATGCCTTTTGTGACAACCTCCTGAGTTTTGACGAGGATGCAAAACAACACCTTGTAGATTCATTCGTCTGTCTCTGTCCATCCGTATGTCACAGTGTTTTTACTCCGAGATTTTTGGCACCACATAGTAGAAATTTTCTAGTCTGTTTTAGTTCCAGACCCAAATAAGTGGCAGGTAAGATCGGAGATGCAGGCGGTAAAAAGAAACAAACTGCACGAACATTCATAGAATTAGTTTTTTGGCCCAGTGATGGCGTAACGGTTTATGGGGAATTCCCTTAAAAATCGCAATTCATGGACGTTCATCAAAGTTGATGTTTTTATAGAGAATTGAATTGATATCTAAAATTAGAGAATTCAATTATCATTCGTGTATAGCGCCATTTTGACTGGACGAGATAACACAATATTGGTTTCGATAACATTTTGATATAAAAGTGTAATCAATGATACCCAAATGGTTTAAGTTTAAAACAGAAATTGCCCCATTAGTGTAGTGCGTCTGTTGAGGTTGAGATCCTAGGTTGGATTCCCAGTTCAGGCAGTGTTATTCGGTTTTTCCATTACGAATTTGTCAGTAGCAGCCACGCAGTCTGGATTTGTGCCCATCATCATCATCATTTCAGCCCAAAAGATGTCCACTGCTGGACATAGGCCTCCCCCAAGTGTCGCCACATTGACAATTTGGAGGGTTTTGCCATAATAGCCACGCTTGGCAGGCGGGTTGGCGATCGCGGTTGTTACAAAAACACAGAGCACGCTGCTGCCCATTCTCTGGTAAATCCCTTAGTCGCCTCTTACGACACCCACGGGAAGATATGGGATGGTGCTATTCTTTACGTCCGACAACATACAGAGCAGTATGTGCCCGATAGTTGGCAATACGCTCATCCCCTATTACATGGGACTTGACTGGCAAAATTTGGGTGTACTAAACTACAAGCAAACCTCTACCTTTCAGGCGTTTGACGCGTGATGATATGTTAGAAAAAAAAACAATAACAGCGTTATTTCCTTTAACTTAAATTACCGCATTTTTCTATTCCCATCTCAAATAACTGTTTGTTTAAATAACCAATAACCAACCCACCATGAAGACACCTTGCACCATAACGATGCACCGGCCATCAGTACACCATAAATAATTAATTCTTAATTGGGACATTCTCACGTCTATTACAAATAGAAAAAAAAACCTGCGTTCGCCAAGCATGCATTTTATTAAACAATATCTAATATTCAAAACATTAAGGAGTTTTACGACCAGTTAAACATGAGCTGTGCCACCCTTTTGGTGCTTATAAATTTGTGGTGTTAAATGGGATGTGTAGGTCTCTGTTTTCTGGTCGTTGGGTGACTTGTGACTTCCTCGGCGATGGATCGGATTCGACGGCGTAGACTTATGGTAGGGTGTCCGTGATGTAATTGTGTACCTGTTAGTGAGGACAGGCCCATTTGTTTTCAGTTTTATAGCCATTTTTTCGAGAGTTTATCATCAGGTGCGTTGTGTTAACGGATTTTTTTCTGAGGTTTACTAATTGGGTAATGGGTTATGCTGTCAAGTAGTAACTATTAATAAAAATTGCTTAATTATGTTTTTTTTTAATGTTTCAACTTATTCAGAAATAACGAATGAAAGGAATAGTCTGGATGAACGAAATTGTTTTCAATTGAGATGAAGATTTATTTGAGTCCGTATGTGAATTAAATACTAATGTAGAGAGAAATCTGTATTATTTAAATCAAATAAAGCATGTCACAAATAAATACTTTAAAAAAAATATGTCAAAAAAAAACGACAAACATCAATCACAGTTTCATCTCCATCTACCTAACAGCTAACAATTTTTTGAAATAAGAAGTCTATGTATGAAAGCAAGGACCAATTTCTTCATAAAAAATAAAAACAGGACTATCCCACTTCCCACAAACGCGTAAACAGCACACACCTGTGCCTCTAAACTTGTCGGTTGTCGGCAACTTAACGCGGAACTTTTAAAAGTAGCGCCGGTTTAGACGCGCGCGCATTATTGCATGTAAGTCGAGTAACATACGTCATGTGCGGTATGGGGGACAAGGCATGAGGGGTGTGAGGGCACCCTGGTAATTAAAAGATGGGAAGGTTAAGGAAAATACTAACACACAAAATAATCCGCCTATAAGTCAGCCTCGACACTCTGTATTTGTACTTCATTTTCCAATTCCCTTTTCAATTCATTACTATACTTCAAACTCTTTGCTGTTTTTGGCAATATGATACTTCTTTTTTAAACGTTGCTCCCCACTAGTAATTTCTCTTGTACCTATCGTGGGTGCGTTTACAAACATTTAAACTCACATACGCAAACAGCCAGACACGGAACAACTATCTGTACGCCATACAAATATTTGTTCCGTGAGGGAATCGAACCCACGTGACGCAGCGCAGCAATCAATCGCTCAGCCACTGCGCCAACAGTGTCGTCAATTGATTGACAGCTTGTTTTTTAAATGTCAACATGGACTATAAGGAAGAAGAGAATACATGCTGCGGGGCAGATATGTTTAAGACTTCTGTGCCGGACTTAAAGGTTGAAGCACATTTCGACAAAAGCTTGAAGTTCTGACTTGGAAGCAAACTAATAAGCAAACCAACAACCAGTGTTCCACATTATCCACGGAAATCATGGGGAGAGACCTTCGTGCAGCGTTGCGATGATGCAAACTAACAGCGAACCAACGAAGCTGGAATTTTGAATTTTGAATCCTTATTATCGCTTCTCTTATACCTTGTACCACACCTGTCTGCTCACATTATTGTCGGGCATCGAAACTCGTACTTACCTCTCGTAATAACGATGTTTCAGGACATAAAGCACGGAAATAAAGGGGGTGATTATTGTATCACACATACATAGATATGTATACAGTGTTTATGTACCTCTCTCGAGTCGGGAGCAGCCGCCGGAACGGAAACGTTGAGACACATCTTAACTGTTAGGTTTTAAGTGGAAAGTGGAGGTTATTGGGGAAATGTTGTGGGTGTAAGTATTTAGAAAGGTTTTGTAAGCACTGTTTTAAGCTTTGCGCCATGATCGCGGGATGACATCATCATTATCATGGCGCTTGCAACATCGTCGAAATATCGGGAGCTCACAATCTATCCGACTGGCGTGCAAGAACCGGGAAAAGAAGAGTAGGTAGTCCGGCGGTGACATGTGCAGACGACATCCCCCCAAAGTAGTCCTCTAGGCGGAATGTTTCGCGATTTAACATCATGATCCCACAATCGAATAGAACCGGCGGCTTCGGTGGGTCAGTCCCACCGAGACCGCCGGTTCTATTTGATTGTGGGTTCTATTTGATTGTATATATGTATATATACATATACGGGGTGTAAGGGACACCGACGCGAAAACGCTTACTACGTATGCAGTACATCATTCTGAAACCCCCTGTATAGAAATCTTTCAACGGAAATAATAAAAAAAACTATGGTCAAAATTTATGGAACAGAATAGCTGTTTTTTTTTAATTGTGAATTTGCGAGTGTTGGCAGACCAACAGGTAAATTTGTGGACAAGCTACTGAAGATCACAGGGATGGACAAGTGGAGGTATTTTCGTACAAGACTAAAAGCTTGGCTTGCCCATAAAACCTAGTATTCTTCAGGATGTTAAGATTTCTTAAAAGTCTAATTGCTCTATAGACTTGCCGTATTGTTGACCCCTAGCCACGCCACTAATAAGCCTTTCGGTAGCATAAATCAGTCGATGTATTTTTGACTTTTTTTAACATTAAAAGGAGCAGCGGTGGCCCAGTGGTGGCAGCCCCGACTTACGAGCAGTAACCTATGATTCGAACTTAGGCAGGCGCATTACTTTGTGTAATCATTCCATCACCGCTACTCTCAAAACGGTGAAGGAAAACATCGGGCGGAAACCGGCATGTCCTAGAACTAAAACTTCCAAGACATGTAACATCTACCAACCCGCACTGGGCCCACACTGGGGTGGTGATTATAGCCCACGCCTTCTTAGGGAGACGAGGTCTGTGTCCCAGCAGTAGAAGCATTATAGGCTGAAGATGATTAACATTAACTCTGATAGATTATCACTCTATCTAGCCTTAAAGAGGATTATTGATCGGATAACAGTATTTTCTAACAATTTTCCTTTATATTTCGGACATTTCTCTCAACCATTTATCTTCTAAGGCCCGCCATAATAGGTGCTCAAATATCCAAGCCTCGGTAACCATGGAAACCAGAACTCCACGACCCTCAGAAATGCGGAGCGAAGATAACTAACGACTTCCCCTCAACAAGATAACCTTTAATTAGGTAAAGCTCAAGTTGTTTATTAATTAAAAAATATTATGTAAATCGTATAATTTTACAGTCGACTGACCAGAAACGTATACTGACTGTGTCTTCTGTATTATTTATATTAATTAGGTAGGAGATAGGCATCTGTGTTTATAGTTTATTATGGATTAACTTCCGTGGGTGACTGACGGGTGGGTGTTGCCATGTGAAGGTTTGTTCCAAGAATATGGGAAGATTGGGAAGATATGGCACCTGTATTGACGCTTGTGAAATAGTTGATGTGGAGCTTTTGAGGTATTTGCTAGGGAAAAAAACCTTGCTTGCTTATTATTATAAAATAGTATTTTTTTTTTTATGTTGTAAGGCTTTTTTATGAGATATTTTCTCAAAAATATTTTCAAGAATTTGAAATTTAATTTTAATTGCAGTATGTGAATTGCTAATATAATTTACTAGTTGTCCCGTGCAACTTCGTCTGCATCACATTTTCCCCGTTTTCGCAACATTTTTCATTGCTACTCCGCTCTTATTAGTCGTAGCGTGATGATATATATATCATCACGCTACGACTAATAAGAGCGGAGTCCGAATCCGGAGCCTGAATTTTTTTTTCAAATCGGACCAGAAATTCCTGAGATTAGCGCGTTCAAGCAAACAAACAAACAAACTCTTCAGCTTTATAATATTAGTATAGATACCGTAATAAAAACGCTATGGGGAGGCCTTTGCCCACCAGTGGGACAATATAGAGGAAAAAAATACCAACTAAAGTGGTACCTAAAAAGACTTGTGTTGATAAATCTGTAATCTTTATAAATTCCTGACGAACGACAGGACCAGATTTATGAAGAATAATATTTTAAATCCGGGAGCCTTTCGACATCATAGATAAAGTAACCACGCCTATTTATTATAAACAGAAGGAAGATCAATAAGTACGATAAGCTACTTGAACTTATGTTAGAGCAGAAGTTAGCAAAAGTCTATAGTCTATATGCCACGGGGTCAAGTACGGTCATTGTTTGTAAAAACAATGAATTGGCTTCAGGATAGAAAGGACCTTCTGTTTAATAGGGTTGGTATTGAGTTCTAAAGCTCTAACGGAATTTAAAAGTCATAAAGAAAAGAGTTGAAGGGAAAATGATGATGTTATGAAGATTATTGCGAATAGGTAAGTGTAACCAATAATCTCTATTGTTCAATTAATTAAATTCAAATAATCAAATCAAATAATCAAAATGGGCAGCAGCGTTCTCTGTGCATTTTGCAACAACCGTACTGCGATCGCCATGCTCAATATTTTGTGCAATTTTTATAAGTCTAATAAAGTCAATTTGTATTTTTGTGTGTTGTTTTGTTCTGTTTCCATTGGTAGCATGAGGGAGAGCGGGTGTGGTAAATCAGATTATCTAGTTAAGTCATAGGGGTGACAAGACCGAAAAGGTTAGGAACCACTGAATTCTAGTTCAAGATTCGATTACTAGAATAGGCTTACTGTTATTAAGGTTCATACATAAACGAAACGTTTAAAACATTAACTGTTTTAAACGTTTCGTTATTCACACACAGTCACACAGTCACAGTCATTAATAACTTCTCATCAAATTTTTCCATCCATCCTTAGGAAGTACTAAAATCCTTTTATTTGTATACTCGTGTAGTTTTAATCGAAGTCGCAAGCGGATGTATGAATTAATGAATGAGACAGACTCCTTCATATTTGCGTGCTTCACATGTGACGTCATTTAATAGTCTGACGGCTAAAATTAGCGTTTAATGTGTGCAAAGTACGTTTAGTACTCGATGACTTTTGGAATTTGCACTTGTTTAACATTATATATGTTCATCACGCTTCTAATCACCGAAGGATTAGGCAGACACCCACATTTCGTACGTTATGTTTAAGTCTTGTGTAAAAGGGGGCGAGCCCGTTGCCATCAATTGGGCAATAATCCATGCTGCTACTGAGAAATTCCTGATGGAAAAACTCAACACTTTGCTCGACCTGAGATTCGAACCCAGGACCTCGATCCTCAACAGTTGGGCTTGCGACCAGTAGACCCACGAGGCAGTACTGGTTGCATTCTGTTAGCGTCAGGCAAAATAATCATCAAGAACGTTTACGCCTTACGGCATTTCATACAAACTTTCAAGTCCTTATTTTCCGAAATTACTGAACCGATTTTAATGTAACTTCATACGCATAAGCAGGATACATAGGTCTAAAAAGTTACTAAAAATCATTTTCGAAAAGTCTTTTAAAAAAAAGTCTGTGAATGTGAAGTAAATGAATTAATCGGTCTAATTTAGCTGTAACACTATTTTTCGAAAATGTTTTTTAGTATCTTTAATTTAACCAAATTAAGCTGATCTCTCATTGTACGAAAAGCCCATACAAAGCGAGGATAAGTTATACTGGATATGTATAGATTCGCCGTGTGTACCTTGTTAGCCAATTTGCTTTAGAAATAATAAAGCTGACTTCACCTACAGTAATTTTTAAAGTTGAAACATGCTATTACCACGCGAAATAAGTTCAAATTAGCCTTCGTGTGATTCCAGCTTTAACCTCGCCGATTTTTATATGAATACACTCATTAGTGAAATATCTGAGACTAGAAATATTTTTCAGTTTTGTGTAAAAAACGTTTTTCCTTACAGCACTAAATCCGCTCCCGCTTATCGCTACCGCCCGACAATGTGAACTAACTACAAGATATACTTTTTTTTTTTAATAATAAATTTATTGAAGAAACAATGCTGATACTTCGCGAAAACTGAGTTGACTTTGCGCTTATCTATATTGACTCAGTTGCCACATAAAACGTCATATTTGATATTATGTCATACAATGTATAACTCTCATACAATAAAAACCAAAGTAAATAGTACAGTTATTAATCGACGTTAAATTACTCAGTTTTCGTCAGCCCTATTAAAACAATACTGTTCTGTAATTCCCAAGGTTTCAGATTAAAATTATCAGATACACCACATTATCTTGAATTAAATATTACCTACTAAAACACTTTTGAATCTTATTTTGACGACTAAAACGCGCCTAGCAACAGTGCGACCTAAAAAGACACAATAAAATATTGTAACTATATCTATCTCTTTCTTTCAAACAACTTATTGTGTTGACAAAAAGAGATGGAACATGTATTCCAAATTCGAATCGGTGTCATCGAGATTAGCTGTGAACTCATGTGTGTGTTACTGAGTGTATAATTTCGCCACTCACAACAAGCGGCGCCGTGGCTTAGTTGGTTAAAGCGCCTGTCTAGTAAACAGGAGATCACGAGTTCGAATCTCGTCGGGGCCTATGCGAGTTCGCGCATATATTCTTTTTAGTTTTTGTTATTTTTTTTAGATTTATTTAGTTAATATTTATGATATATAAATCCAAATATTCCAAGATTTTAAGAAAATTTTCGGAATTTAATCATCCAAAACGAATACAATTACTTAAATTACATAAACAGTGTTTCTATTTGTTTTGGTATTTGTTTTTTCATACAAGACAAAATTGGTTCACGGACGAATTTAAAAAAAAAGCCCGTATGCATCGAGAAAGCTTAA
Source organism: Cerastis rubricosa (assembly GCA_949152445.1). Taxonomy (NCBI): domain Eukaryota; kingdom Metazoa; phylum Arthropoda; class Insecta; order Lepidoptera; family Noctuidae; genus Cerastis; species Cerastis rubricosa. The sequence continues at coordinate 3,703,445 of OX424542.1, read as the reverse complement.
TGAACAGTGATTACTGAGGACATTGGACAATACTTACCGTTGCCGGTAGCGTTAGCAGAAAAATGTTAATATTACCTTGAAAAAAGAGGTTTTTATCTTATTTATAAGGTTTTTCTTTTGTTACGGTTTTAGGATATTAATTATTGTTTTGTAAAATTTGAGAAGTGTTTTTTAGCATTTAATATTGCATGGAACCAAAATTTTTTCACGTTATTGAATGGCTCGGGCACTTAGAGGGCCTAAATTAAATGTTCTACCAAATATCCAACTGCTCGTGATAATAATGTTTAAGTACAATGTTACTTTTCAACATGACTTTATAGGTTTTTTTTCGAAAACATTGTTAACAAAAAAAAATTTAAGTAAATGAAAATGTTGGCGTCTGCACTCGCGATTTAAAAATTGTAACAAACAATATAACATATCTGTGCATGAATTGGAATGCTTAACTAATAATTTCTGTACTGTTAAAATCTTCGGAGTTATTAACGATTAAAATCTTTAATATTTTCGCGATCAGAAATACTAAATTTACCAGCAGTAGGTACCGAGCGAAAAGACGTTTTTCCGTCAAAAAAACCCTAGCTAGTAACTTTTAAAATTGCTTTACGTCCCAGAACCAACAATTTCTCTCCCAACCCTACACGCGCTACACGTCAGGAATGGCGAGTTGCGTGGGACCCAACGAGGGAGCCGTCCAACATTAATTGCCACCACGTTAACTCCTCAGTCGAACAATGGCGTATTAACATACTAAATGTGACTGCCACTAACGCATGTAATATACAGGCGCCACGCCATGCAACGCTAATGTCTACTGCATTTATATTTGAGTGATTAAAAGCGTCGCCACGCATTTTAATGTTATGGAAGGAATAAAGCTGTCTGCCAGTCTTCCCCTTCCCTATCTTTAATATTGCAAAGATAAAGGGGACAGCGAAAGTCGTGACTTATTTGTAGGTCAAGGAGTTTGTTCTCAGTTGAGATGGCAGATTCCAGGTGGCGGGAATAAAAACTTAAAAAATTTTCGGGGGCCTTTGTCGAGCAGCGGGACAGTAAAACAATTAAATAAGATAAGACTGGAAAGGGCTTTATGTAGTTAGCTGAACGTAGCTGGCATAAGTATATGCTTGATCAGCGATTATTTATATTTGAGTGATTAAAAGCCACGACTCATTCGTAATATTAGGAAGTGCAGGATTGGAGAAAATGGCGGGACGGGATAGTCTGGCACACAGATACATCACAAAGATAAAAGGGAAAGCGAAGGTCGGGACTTATTTGTAGGTCAAGGAATTTGTTCTCAATAGAGATGTAAATATGGACGGATTTTGTTAGGAATGAAATGAAAGAAAAAGGAGTAAATGATAGCGTGACGGTTGATGAAGAAATCGTGTTGAGACGACCCCAAATAACTTGGGATGGGAGCAGGAAGATGATGATAATGAGGGGATTATCATCATTTTCCTGCCTGTCACCAAAGCTGAAGAAAACTGATTTGATAAAGCAATTGTGTCAAAGCAAAGCCTCATGCCTGCAAAATTAAAAGCTCTCTGAGTTTTTGTATGTCTATTCTTCGATGAGAACCATTCAACCTTCAGCACTCCAACAAATCGTTCTACCAATTCATGAATAAAACAACGAGTCAGTATCAATTTACTATGATACTGGTAATAACCTAATAAATAGTGACGTAACAGCTAGATATTGGCAACACAAGGCAACGATCGCCGTGCAGCCAGTAATGACTCACTTATTACTGAGGTATGCTAAGTGCTGGGTTGCCAGATGCGACGGCGCTTGCCCTGTGCGCTGGTATGTGACACGAATCTACATTGTAAAAGGATGCTGCAGATCATCTTCTAAAAATAGGGTTTTTACGAGGTGTCGTTTCGTATATCATAGGTACCGTAATTATCAACGGCATCTAATTGATAATCTAGTAGCACCGAAGTTGCTGCATTAAAAATTGGATGCGGATTACCGAATTCTTGGTCTAGGCCAGCGCTGATTGGCAGAAATAGATTATTAACACTGAAGCTGGGCGCTATACAATAAAGCAGGTTAAAGAAAGGACATGCTTTAAGGGAGTCATACAGCAAAAGCTCGCTTGAAAACACAACCCAAAAAAAACCATCACTTTTTTTTCCATCCGCTACCAACTTAGACATGGTTGGCTTAAGCCATACATAAACATAACTGTTCCTAACTTAATCTGATTGTACCACACACTATTTGTACCTAAACAATCTAAGATATATCGCAGCCTGGCTCATCAATCATCAGCGGCATACATTAAGGAGTATGGACGTAAGTAGCCTTGTTTCCAAGATTAGTTATCTGGTCGATACTGAAAGAATTATTAGAACTCCTACCAGCTTCATTACCATAGTGGCTGTAAAGATGAATGCTTAGATTCTTATGTGACGCAAATATCGTCAGGATCATCTATATTTTTGTTTCCGCAGTATAATGAAATACAGGTTTAGGTAGAAAAGCATTTTTTCTGGTTACTTAGATGAAAAGTTCAGTTGAGTTTAGGGATAGGTACACCAAACTGCTTTATTATCCTCCTACTATATCTTTTTTCTATTTCTGACTTGGGTATCTCCTCTTAACTTTAACTACTTTATCATCACAAGGCCTTTCCTCTCGTAATATTGGAAGTAGATCTGGTAACCCAGCCAAACGTTCTCTGATTAATTCACACAGATTAGGTCGCGCAAGGTCACAAGGTCCATTCCCGGCTGTTTCATTATAATTCCCATAAAATATGCCGGTTATCGCCGCGAATAACAAGGAGATACAACACATGTTTTAGTTGGTCGTAGAATAATGGAAGCCATGGGCTTGTGACCGACTTTTTGGATGGTTTGGCTTCGGATGCTACTTCACTTGGTTATTGACCTACTTCAAGTATTATTGGCTGTTGTTTCTTCAGCAAGCCAATCAAAACGTCTGCGGGTTACTGATAAATGACCTGAAAATAACAGTGTTAAGAAATCGGTTGTTGTGATTTAGTCAGAGTCTAAAGCTCCACTACTTCTTTTGTAAATCCTCAATGGAGGGGTCTGTCAGACGTCTGCCAGGACTGCGGAACTATTCGAAAGAGATACCGTGGCCCTGGAACACAAAGGGCTAAGAAGGAACATGGAGTCAGTACGTCTGACACTGCCTTCCGCTCCACCCAGACCAGTAGGGGGCATTTGATGATTTCCCATCCGTAAAAAAGGGGGTCTGTCAGACTCTACTGACAAAAACAATACGGTGTTCCTCCTCGTCAGTTCTGGCTGGGATGCGGGGACGCAGTTGCATTCTCCACCATCATCACAGCAGATTTATAGCTCCACTACCAAGCACTAGCCAAGTATTTGATTCAGAGATCGATAGAATGATCAGTGATTAACTCGTTTGTCTACTGCCTTTTCATCATCAAGCAAACTTTTGTGCTTTCTGCAAGTACTAGGTCGACCTATCAGGCTTGGTGCTGACACGCCACTGTAATATGTGCAATCGAGGTATTCGAGTTAGATTAAAGTAACTTACTAGCATTCTAACCCACAGTGTGAGCCACGACAAACTTCAAAGGAAGAGCTAATAGACAAGTATGTAAACACAGATATTTGTCGAACAACCGGCCCTACGGAACCCGAGGTGTCGAGAAACGAATGCTTACAACACACTAATAAAATACTCACGAAGTAAAGCGGAAACATAAAAAAATATATATCTACGCACTGCGGGGCCTATTGTCAAAATGTTATTCAAGGGCACCCGAGCTAGGGTTATCGACACCTACTTCGAATAAAAATAAACATAGCAAAAATTTTTTTGCGAAGTTTTTTTTTTGTGACTGTGTACATCCCTCGACGCATGTGTGAATGTACTACATATTATTTTAATGTTTATAATATTATATTTATGCGTAGGATAAATGAGTACGTCTCGTTATTTTAATTTATTGGTCACGGTCACTTAACTTTAGTTTCTAATGTCTCTGTTAATTTAGATAAGTTTTTCTTTTTAATAAAATCCTGGTTATTTTCCTAAAAATAATGTTATATATTTTTATAATATGGCATAGGCTTATTTTAATGTCCTAGGTATAATTATACTTACGCATTATTATTATCATGAATTAAATATAGAGGTGAATATTTTAAACGCTGTCATAAAAAAAGTTTGACATTGCGGGAAACTATTTAATACTCTTTTTATTGCATTCTAGTTGTATCAGTTGTATTTGAATTGTGTTGTATTTTTTAAATCTTTTTCAAATGTGGCAACCCTATCACAAAGCCCAAATTTGAAGGGCGACATCTGTTATAACGTGGTGTGAATGATTATGTTACATTAAACACGCCGATACCGGCCGTGGCGCGAAATATACTAGTATGGCGCCGACCACAAATTAATCTATGAATAAATCGACAGGAATTTGATAACTTCATCAAAATATGGGACAGTGGGTCATTCAAATAAGGACGTACAATTATGTGGTGCAAATATTGGAGACGTTTTAGTATACATGGAAGGAAAATAACAAACACGGTTAATTATCCATGTCACCAACATAACGTCACCAATTTAGTGTTGCCAGTTAATAATTCTTAAAACTGACAAATGTTTCGATAGCCAAATTAGAAAAAATTAAAAAAGATATGTCACGGTACGTTTATTGATTCTAGCCCGATTGATCACAACGGGCTCGCCCCCTACATGCGTCTTAAATATACATAACTAACTGGCGAAATGTGGGTTAACCTAGGTACTGAAGCACACTATTGCCTAAAACTTCGTAGTCGATAGGCGTGTTCCTACTAATGTCGTACGATTTTTCAGCCCTGGGTTCTAAACAGTCTAAGACAATGGCAATGCAGGATTTGAAATCCATCGACAACAACGCATAATTTTCAAAAGATACCCAAAGGTATTCTTACATACAGCCTTCAATAAATCCATCACAAGATTTATGTGGGAAAAAGGCCAATACGCTACGAACAGTAACTATAAATTCAATTACAACTTATAATCACATTATACTGTTTATATATTAGTTATTTATGTACCCAATAAGTCTGAGAATATTTAAAATATTTTCATAGGTTCCCCGAAACGACACCATTTGACTTTTTAATGTCCCATTAAGATAACATTACAAAAATTGTTTGGAGAGATTTTTTTGTTTACCTTACTTACTCTTTGGGTAAGTATTGCGGGTGGGTAAATGTGGAGTAGCAATTTGTGTTATGTTACCATAACTTAATCGGTCATTAAAAAGCCAATTTATCAATTTTGATTATTTAACTACGGATAAATAAATAAAAAATATTATTTACCTATATTATAATAATACCATGGAGTGTTTTGCCTATTTTCTCCAAGAGATCTACGATTTTGGAATGGCTACTACAGTCCACTCACATTCACTGTTATTATGTTTGTGGTTGGAATATAGGTAGCTTATTTTAGACTATGCAAAAGTGCGTGTCATGGGTCTATTTGAAATAAATGCTTTGATTTTGAGTTATCCGTTAAACTTGGATACCCACTTATTAAATAACAAAAGTTGAATGCTCCACAGATCATTGTATGTTAAAGTATATAAAAATTAGTACAGCATCATCATCATCTAAGTTTTTATCTTTCAAATAGAACAGAAAACACTTAGAACAAAAAACAGCTTAAAAAACATAAAATCATTATGGGTTTTAATCCTATTCCTTCTACCCAATTACTAAGTACATATAAGAACGTACCTGCGTACGTATTTATAAGTACTTTTCATCGAAAAAAGCTTTAAAAACCAATTGCCTATATCCATCAAAAATTCCATTGTGATAATATCATTGAACATTAAACCATCACACACAATAACTCTTAACACGATTCTAACATTCATTACCGGTATTAAAAACTATAAATAAGAAATATTGAAATACCGAGAGGTGCGATCAAAATTATCGGTTACCGTTTAGCTTGTACTCCGGGCAAAGAGTAAAAAAAAGAATAGCAAAGGTACAATGTATTTTCGGCATCATTCACAGGGTGAATATTCTAAAAAAACAGCTGATTCCTACAAAACTGCAATACCTAAACAGTCAAAAAGTCAGCAACAGTAGATTTTAAAAAAATCCGTATGAAAAATTTCGGCTTATGTTTAACATAACACCAGATAACGTAATAACAACCTTAAAAAAATATACGGTCAAAAATACTAAATGATCCCCCAAAATTAAAACCCCATTTTAATGTGAAATGATAACCAAAAATTTTACATTGAGCTATCCTATTAAAGCAAACTCCAAAGCACAGGGCCAAATTATGCCGTAGTTGACGTAGCCCCGCTACGGGGCTCCTATTTTTGTCTGCAGGGTTTAAAGTAACCTAACACGAAAGGGACGGTGGGGTCTTAGTACGCACACTTCCCTCGCTCTCTAGACACCGCCATCCCCTTCGAACCTAACCTATCCGAGTCGGGGTGCCCAATGTTCACAAAATTTGGTGATCGTTTACTGAATTTGGTCTTTGAATATTTTTTTTTTGGTATTTAGTTTTTTTTTTTTGGTAGCGTTACTTAGGATCTAAAAGTATTTTTATGTGGTCATTATATTTAATCCAAAAAATTCTATTCAGAACGATATGTACTGAATACATGGTAACCATTTTAGCGTCAGTGTCCCTTCCACCTAGTATCTGCAAAGCTGCTTCCCAGCTAGGTTGAGGTCGGCTTCCAGTCTATGCACCTGAGTACCAGAGTTTTACATGGAGAGACTACCTATCTGACCTCCGCAACCCAGGTTTATGAACTCGGTACAAGGAAATAGAGAGTTCAGAGTATTCTACATGTTGTTAGTAAAACCACATACTTTATCATTTTAAAACTATGTTTTATTATATTGTAATGGATCGGTAGTCCGCTGTCAAATAACGACGCGGACGTTAGAAATATGATAAACGAGTTTTAAGTCTAGATAATTTTAATGATTCATGCCCAGCTGTGAAAAGAGGCAACTCTAAAACTCGTCTACATCTCTGCCGATGACACATCTACAATATTTTTATAGTCTGAGACGAAACAGAAGAGATATTGCTTTTAAGAGCTATAAAATGCCGATCGATATTAATCGTTAACTAGTTATAGGAATGCATTAATATTCTTAGGAATGCTACACACATATACGGTGTAGTTTCATTCGGCAAAACCGAGCGGTAAAAGCGAATCATCTAGTTTTAAGTTCGGGAAAAAGCCGCTCGGTTTAGCACGAATCGTACAGAGCCAACCTGAATGGGATTAAGCGATGCTGAATCATAATTAGAGATCGGATATTTGGATGCATATTTACCTAAAGTACGTTCTTTCTTGGCAAAAGATACAAAAGTATGGAAGCGGCTATTTAAATGCTAATTTTTGTCGCGGGATTGCGAAATTTTATAATTCTTTAGTAAGTATAAAATGTAGTACTCAAAATATCGTAACGAATATTTTAAATTTATTTAAAACCTGTCAAGTTTGTTGAAAATAACACGGAAAAAAATACAACAACTATTTGAATTCGTATTTTTGTGTTGAAATGTCGAATGCTAAAACAAAATGGGCATAATTCATTTGGAGCTAAACGAAAAAGTAACTAGACTATTTTTTTAATAAACTCCTTTTCCCAAACTGACGCGCGCTTCAGACTAGTCCACACTCAAACTTTAGATAAATATGCATCCGAATATCCGATCTCTTATCATAATTCTACTGTCCTTATCCTAATTTAATTTGGGGTCAGCGCAGCATGTCTTCTTCTTCCATACTTCTCTATAACTCGTCATCTCATCAGTCACCTCCTTTCTAGCCATATCATCCTTCACACAGTCCATCCATCGTTTTTAGGGTTCCGTACCCAAAGGGTCAAACGGGACCCTATTACTGAGACTTCGCTGTCCGTCCGTCCGTCCGTCCGTCTGTCACCAGGCTGTATCTCATGAACCGTGATAGTTAGCCAGTTGAAATTTCTACAGATTATGTATTTCTGTTGACGCTATAACAACAAATAATAAAAACAGAAAAAAATAAATATTTAAGGGGGGCTCCCATACAAAATTTTTTTTTTTTCGTTTTTATAAATAATGGTACGGAACCCTTCGTGCGCGAGTCCGACTCGCACTTGGCCGGTTTTTTTAGTCTTCCTCTACTCCTAAGCTGAATCTGTATAGTAACACATACACATTACCTCGTTTCGGCTTTGATGTTTAACTAATCTTAAAAACCGAAGCAAAATATGCCGAACCGAATAAATGCGTAGCAGCCCTTAGATTCGTATTTATGGATCCGATATCGGATCAGACAGGTAATACATCTACATATATAACGCGCAATGCATATGTGAAAGTTTCTATTTGATATTCAATCAAGTTCCAACATAGTACGTGCTTGATTATAAAAACGTATGTAAAGGAAATGTCGTTGCTGTGTATTTCATATCAGGTCGCAGCGCTACTGCTGATCATAAAGGCCTGGGTTCGATTTTCAGGTCAGGCAAAGTGTTACAGTTACTGTTAGCCTATATTATCCCACTGTTGGGCAAAGGCCTCTTCCCATGACTTCCAAATCCTTCGATCCAGGGCCAATGTGGATCACTGGTCGTTGGTTTTTTCCAGCTCGTCGCGCCGTCTCTTGCGAGGTCTACCGCGTCGCCTTCTGGCTATGTCAGGGCTCCACATCGTCGTTACAGGCAAAGAGTGAATTGTTATTTCATCGGAATTTCTAAGTAGCACTCACGGAGTCTGGGTTTGAGGTCGGTTGATGGCAATAGACTTGACCCCTATACACAGGACTACATTACTCGCCGTAGGTGAACGTACCTACTATTACGATACACCTCTGCCTAAACCGGCAGAGATTACGAGGCGGAATATTTATGTATGTTTTTGATATCGAGGGCAAACCCGTGGGCAACGGGTAGTCATTGAATAAGTTGTTGGATCCTTAATCTTCTACTTATCTCTGTCACATGATAGCGTCCGCTTCTGCGAGGGGAATTAAATGAGTCAATAATATCGACCGCAGACTCAAGTGCCGGCTAACTGGGAGATTACGTCAACTGATAAGCACTTGGCAATTATTAATACATTTTAATGTCTATAATACGCCTTAACACAAGCCAAAATCATCAAAATTCAAGATAATTATGCATGACAATCATCAAATTTCAAAAAACTCGTCCGATTTCGCGGTAGCGCCATCATTATTCACGAAATTCTTAATTCACCAACTCAAAACTAATTAACAATGTGCTAATTTCCCAAATTCTGAACATATGTCCGAACATATCCTGTTTTTTACGATCTAGGAGCGCAAACATTTAATCTTGAAAAAAAAATTAACTGCTCGTAGTGGGTTTTCAAGCTGAATTGTGTTTTAATGTGTAGGTTATAAGGTCAGACTTTGTTTGCGGTGTGTAGCGAGGCGCAAGTTTCATGAATGGACGTCTCGGCATGAATGGCGGGCGGATATGACGTCACTCGATGCCAACGAGGCGCCGAGGCGCGTACGCACCCTACGAACGTAATAATAATCGGCAGTAAATCAAATACAACTTGTCCTTCGAATACTCGTGTTTTTTTTTTTCAGAAAAAAATACCTCTTATTGGAGATTTTTGAATACTATGTTATACGTTATTATCGGCCAAGAAATAATGTATGTATGTACTTTGAAATTTTGCGTTTTTTTTATTAAATATGTCGACGTACGTATTTGTATTTTTTTTAAAGATCAAGTTAAGATAAACCTTGCCAATATTTTAGTTATTTTACTCAGAAGGCGCACGATTTCTAGTTTTACCACGAATCGTTTATAACAACAAAAGTCTTTGTTTCAAAGACAAGACATAATTCATTAAAGTCTTTTTATGACTATAAGCCTTAAGTACACAGCCTAACTTAATTCCTCACGTGTTGTAGCTACTTATTTGCTATTCTTAATGCGTTTTACCCGCTCAGAATATAAATTAGGCATAGAGGTTGTTTATCATTTTATCCTACACACGTTTGGGGGCGTCCATTGACAAAACCCATTAATAAGTTGCCAAATCAATACTCGTACTTATATCCTTCAAAGCACATTGACAGAAACACATTTGAATGAATGAATGACCATCGATATTACTATTAATAGTTATTTACCTACTACATTCTTCTATTTATTTATCTAAACTAATATTATAAAGAGGAAAGATTTGATGTTTGTTTGTTTGTTTGCATTGAATAGGGTCCAAAACTACGAGTCCGATTTGAAAAATTCTTTCAGTGTTAGATAGCCCATTTATCGAGGAAGGCTATAGGGTATATATCATCACGCAACGACCAATAGGAGTGGAGCTGCAATGAAAAATGTTGCGAAAACGGGGAAAATGTGACGCAAACGAAGTTGCGCCGGAAAGCTAGTTTAGTATATTTTTAGCAGAGTTCAAAGTGATAATTATCATGATATTAACAAACCCGGCCAAGTGCGAGTTGGACTCGCGCACGAAGGGTTACGTACCATTATTAATAAAAACGAGCAAAAAAACCTTTTTTATATTGGAGCCCCCTTAAATATTTATTGTATTCTGTTTTTAGTATTTGTGGTTATAGCGGCAACATAAATACATAATCTGTAGAAATTTCAACTGGCTAACTATCACGGGTCATGAGATACAGTCTGGTGACAGATGGACGGACGGACGCGGGCGGACCGACAGCGAAGTCTCAGTAATAGGGTGCCGTTTGACCCTTTGGGTACGGAATCCTAAAAATCATACAACAATAATGAATAAACTATTAGGTGTATCCGAACGCGATTTGCCGTTTCCGCCCGTATCGAAAATCACACAAAAAGTGAGATCTTTGGTTTTTCCTCTTAAAGTCAGACCCTCAAATATCTGAGTAAATCTCTTTGTAATACTGCACATTGCTACACTGTGACATCTACGTCACATTGTCAATAGCGATACGACAATTTATTTACGATTCTCATTGTTAGCAACACTGCAGTTTTTTACTGCAGCCACATCTCACACGCAACGTTCATGAATGAATCAGTGTTATTTACGTTTTAATGAATGGTTCACAAACTCACAAACCGTTGAGGTCATGTACACACTTACTATTAGCGGTTGTTTGTTAAAATTACTAGAATAACTGTATCAAGATCCCACCGCTGGGCACAGACCTGTCCCCGTATTCACAAACGCTCGGTTTCAATTTCGATTCGGAAAGTCGTATGTCTATCTCGCTCGCTTTCGTAATGCTAAAACAAGATAGACATACGGCTTATCGAATCGAAATCGAAACCGAGCGTTTGTGAATACGGGGGCAGGCCTCATTACTTCCAGTTTTTTCGAACCAGGGTTAATGTAGACTACTGGTAATTGGATTTGGCCAGCTCGTCTTGCCATCTTCTACGACGTCTCCATCTATAACTGAAGTGGACCACTGTTCGTTGCTTTCGACCTGCACGAGTAGCATGGCCGCCGTAGAACACTGACACATTGTCACTGTCTATCTGTCATTATGTTGATTCTTCCGTAGGCAAAATTCGTTTCTACAGTGGTCATGCATGAGGAGCTCGTGGCTAAATAATAACAGCCGCCCATGTCGATCTTTAAGGTTAAGCCGTGCTTGCCAAGGTTGGTCTGTGGATGGGTGACCATAATTACATATCGAGTTTCCTCCGTGCCTCGGAAAGCACGTTAAGCCGTTGGTCCCGGCTGTCATTTGTAGATCTTTGACAGTCGTTACGAGTAGTCAGAAGCTAAAAGTCTGACATCGAGGCTTACCAAGGGATATCGTATTACCCAGTTACTGGGTTGTGGAGGTCAGATAGGCAGTCGCTTCATGTAAAATACTGGTACTCAGCTGCATCCGGTTAGACTGGAAGCCGACCCCAAAATAGTTTGGGAAAAGGCTAGGCAGATGATGAGTGGTCATGCTACGCGTTCTGATCGTCCCTACATTTTTTACGAGGCTGCAAGGCCTTCTGGCTCCACAATGTCGCTATTTTGAACGATAACTTCTCAAGCTTGACAAGTTATATTTTAATGGACTGTCTGAGTGGAGTGGTGACGGAGTGTGGTCGCCAATACTATTATTATTTAAGGTTAAGCTAACAATTTTGAAAGCACCTCAGAGAGCTCTACTCAAGCTGTAACCATAAATGAGACTCTTCTAAACCATAACTGCATGTCGTAAAGAAAAATAGCAGTTTGAGAAAAGTCTTATGCTTTTAGTGTATGCAGTGATTGAACTAATTAAAATAGTTGACCGACCGCATTGAAAGCTAGTTTCTTCTGTGCCTCAGAAAGCACGTTAAGCCGTTGGCTTTCGTTTTTAGATATTAGACATTCGTTACAGGATTCAGTGGCTCGAAAGTCTGACACACGACGCAAGTGTGACGGCACGTTTGACGCAGTGGTTAAACGATTGACTGCTGCGCTGTGTGTCGCGGGTTCGATCCCCGCACGGAACAAATATTTGTCTTGGGTCTGGCTGTTTGTGTTTGTGAGTTTAAATGTTTGTAAACGCACCCACGATACAGGAGAAATCCCTAGTGTGGGGCAACGTTTGGTAAAAAAATAAGACTGCTACCAATGGGTATCGTATTACCCAGTACTAACTAGGTTGTGGAGGTCAGATAGGCAGTCGCTCCTTGTAAAATACTGGTATTCAGCTGCATCCGGTTTGACTCAAGGCCGACCCCAATGTAGCGGGGAAAAGGCTTAGCAGATGATGATGATTTACTATTAACTAACTAAAATCTCATCACAGTTAATCTAAACGATTGAATAACTCTCTCAAGATAATATTACTGATCGAAAGTCATAATTAACTATTAACACGGTGTTACCCTTTAACCTGACTATCATAATTCATAACATTGTTTTTAATAAACGTTAACTTATTTATACTCTGATGAACTGAAGTAATAGGTATACACAATCACTTTCTTTGCTGTTATCAATAATTATCAGTAAAGAAAATGGCTAATTCATGTTATCATGTTCTTGAAAATGATCTTCCTGTGATGGAAATATTGAATTCATCATTGTTATAATCACAGGGAAGACACTATTTTATTTTCTAGGATAGCAAGTCGTTCTCCGCATAACAAGCTATTTCTATAGTAAAAAACGTCAAAATCGGTTTAGTAATATTGTCGACTGACGGGCGCAAACGGTGAGACTCACAGTCGCATTAATATTATAATAACTGTCATGGATTCAATCAATTCCACGCATAAATTAGCAACCAAACATATAATCTTCAAAAAAATATTTATTCATATACCAGACGTTTTAATTCTTAAGGTCAACACACACGTATAAGCACCGCACCGCATCACCATTCTATGAAACGTCATATTTTTTTGGCCACTATCATCGATTCTCTCGTAAGGTGAAAATCAATGTGGTCAACCTGGGAGATTGTCTGCTGGTAAATCGGGCAATCCTGTTGGTACTTTGAGGGTGTGGCTTCCAGCCAGGGATATGAAACTCCATACTGCAACGCATACATTTATTATGTAATTAAATATAACAGTATCGCCTCACATCGAAATCAGAGACACTAGAACGAGTACGTGGTGTAAATATTGAAACAGACGATTTTAGACTCATATCACTTAATAACATTTACTTGATTTAAAGAATTTATTCTTATTTATGGGTGATAATAATAGCGATAGTCGTAAAAAAAAATTTCAACTTGCTTTCTCATAGTGGTATTTTCGATTAAAAAATCGTCCGTATTTACGTCAAAACACCGCGATCCGCAGAGCGAGAGCCACAGCTAGCAAAAATGAGGTGAGGCATTGCCGACCGGTGCTGTGCTTATACGTGTGCTATGAGCTCAAAAGTGTACATAATTGGCTTATTCTAAAATCCAAAACGCACGCCTTTGTAAGCATAAGAATGACTAACTTAGACATGTTTAATTACATAATTTTTAGACAGTCTTCTAGCGTTATGTCATCGACTTAGTAAATGGATGTCTGGCAGTCAAGGCCAGAGCTATCTTCATTATGATGATTGCTTCTTGAGAACTGATGAGTCGACGGCTGAGAATTAGATCATACATACATGCATACTCACTTTACTCCATGGGGGTAAGCTGAATACACGATACAGCACGGTAACGGCGATCCTTTTTTTTACGGATGGGTAATCATCAAATGATCCCTCCTGCTCTGGGCGGAGCGGAAGGGAGTGTCAGACTTGTACTGACTAAAACCCATTCATGTTCCTTCTTAGCCCTCTGTATTCCAGGGCCACCGGTTTCTCTTTCGAACAGTCCCGCAGCCATGGCAGGATAACTGCGATCCTTACAAACTCCTTTACGCTTCGTCTATGTTCACACACGCACGCTTCTTGAGAGTAATGCGAGTGCGGCGAGTCATCAAACTATACATATCCAGTGAACACGCCGCGTGAAACGGACCACACCAGCGCGGGAGCAGAGGGGCGCGGCGCGGGGGCGCGGGCGGCGACACACCGCTACGTTGACCCGAGCGAGGATACATCGTCATAACCTAAGATATTCTATTCTATTTAATGCAGAAACTAAATTATACGTTCAGTATCGAAAATAATCGTTTCCTTGAAGAAGACCTGACCACCTCATGAGCTGCTCGTTAATATCAGCTCCGACAATTGGCGACCGTGACAGGACAAATTCAACAATGTGCCCAATTCCTCGTACGTGAGGCTTGCATTGCCCATAATCCGCTTTAGGTGAAATTTGGCAGACTTCACGCCCGCCTCCCAGATTCCACCAAATGTTGGAGAATATGGAGGATTGAAAAGGAATTTAATAACTTCAGCATTGGTGTAGTTATAAATGGAATTTACACTAGCTGCTAACATTCTGGCTGGGCGTGAAGATGAACACGCCGCGTGAAACGGACCACACCAGCGCGGGAGCAGAGGGGCGCGGCGCGGGGGCGCGGGCGGCGACACACCGCTACGTTGACCCGAGCGAGGATACATCGTCATAACCTAAGATATTCTATTCTATTTAATGCAGAAACTAAATTATACGTTCAGTATCGAAAATAATCGTTTCCTTGAAGAAGACCTGACCACCTCATGAGCTGCTCGTTAATATCAGCTCCGACAATTGGCGACCGTAGGACAGAACCTCAAGAAAAAGTTTTATTGGAAACAAAGCGCACGGAGTACGGAGCCGCCATTTTTTCTTGAAGATTGGATGAATAAATTGTTCGCTGCGTGCATGGCTTTTGGCATGAAAAATACTGCTAGAAGCAAAGCAAGGACGTACCCAGGGAAGTTGGCTTGGTATTCCTTTTCTAACCACCTATAATCCTTTCCTATTTAGGTATCTAATTGTGTGAACAGTGTGTGGTTTTTTCGTCGTGCCGGCTTGTGCCCATGCTTATTTTATTCACGTGCTCATGTGCAATTTTTTCTTTTCACAAGTGATAGTCAATGGTTTTCTTTTCACAACGTAAACGTGTTTCGCATTCTTATTCATTTGCTTAATTGCGTTGCAAGCTAAATTGCATTTCAAATAAATATTGTACCTACCCATCATAAAGTAAATGGTAATTCAATAGAATAAGGAATTATTTAACGTAAATTAAAGCTCTAATATAATTCACATAACCTCAATCCGCAAAATATCTTTTGTAACTTCCAGTTTCTTACATATTCCTAATAAATGATTCCAGCGTTCGGTTGTCACGTGGTGCCCACGCGGTCGGGCCGCAGCTAAGCTGTGTGCTGCCGAGGTCGACGTGCTTGGTGCACCCGGTGCCTATTCAGCATTGGTGTAGCGTGGGTCATCTTTAAGTCTTCGAGTTGGACGGACCATCAAGCCTCTTTATACGGGTTTGATTGCATAAGTTACTTTACCTGACTTCTTTGTTTGTTCCAACATCATTATTTCTGCAAAATGTCAGAACCTAAACCACAGCAGGGCTCTGAGAGGAGAGAAGAGATACGCATTGATATGAAAGATTTAATAAAACAGAGAGGTACTTTTAAAATGCGTTTAACAAAATTTAAAGATCATATTGCTATGTTAAATCAAACCAGTTCCAGTGATATTACTAAAAAACAAATCAAAGAACTAGGATTACGTCTAGGTAGATTACAAGCTCTTTTATCAGAATTTGATGCAATTCAAACTCAAATTGAAATGCTGTCAACAAAGACAGAGGAACAAATTGATGAAAGGGATATCATAGAATCCCAATTTTATTCTCTCATCTCAGCTGCTCAGGAAATTATTGATTCTCATACTAGTGGTGAAGATTTTAGTGCAGTGGGTGCAAAAACAATTTGTTCAAATCAAGACACTTGCAATACTTTAAATAACATTAAATTACCAACAATAAAACTTCCATCCTTTGACGGAAACTACCTCAAATGGTTGGAGTTTAGAGACACCTTCGATTCTATTATCCATTCGAATGATTCCATTCCTGAGATTAATAAGTTTCACTATCTACGCTCCTCTTTAGAAGGGGCTGCGGTTGTCGTTATAAAGTCGATAGAGTTTACCTCTCAGAATTACAAGGTCGCTTGGGACCTACTATGTGAACGTTATGATAACAAAAAGATCCTGATTAATAATCATTTAAAGGCGCTATTTAATATTGATAGTTTAACACGAGAATCTCATAAAGCCCTTCGCTTTGTTGTTGATCAGGTTACTAAAAACTTAAGAGCCCTTAATTCATTAGGTTTGCCAACTGATTATTGGGATATATTAATAATTTATTTTGTTACTATTAAACTGGATACCACTACATTAAGAAAGTGGGAAGAATATAGGAACAAGTTACCGGAATTACCTTCTTTATTGGAATTTCTTAAATTTTTACGTGACCGAGCAGTCATACTTGAAACGATGCAGGCTACTAAAAATGATAAACCTGATTCTAATAATAAATCAAATTCCCATTCTAAATCAATAAAGGCCTGTGCTAGTTCATCTGGCCACAAACCTTCTAAAGGTCCTGCTGCTTGTCCGGTATGTCATGAAGTTCATCGGATAACAGAGTGCATTAAATTCCAAGAAATGAGTCTAAATAGTAAATTGAGTGAAGTCTTAAAGTTACAACTTTGTTCAAATTGTTTACGTAGGGGTCATAAGACCGAGCAATGTCGCCTCGGCACCTGTCAAATCTGTAAACAAAAACATAATACACTATTACATAAAGACACAGAATCAAATAATGCCATAATTACACAGTCTGAGAATAAAGATACATCTAGCGTGCCGTCAATCGCTAGTGCTGTAGCCTCTTGCTCTGTCTTTATGAGGAAACAAGTTCTTCTCTGCACTGCTTTAGTAAAACTAACTAATAAGAAAAATAATAAGACTTACCTTGCCCGGGCTCTCCTGGATGCCGGTAGTCAATCCTGTTTCATATCTGAAAACATTAAAAATAAATTAGGGTTAACTTCCATTAGTTCAAGACCTACGTGTATTAGTGGAGTTAATAACATTCAATTTAATATAACAGATTGTTGTGAGCTTACCTTTAATTCATTAATAAGTTCTTACAGCACGGATATTAAGTGTTTAGTTATACCTGAAATTATAGGTAATTTACCTAATAATAATATAAATCTTTTGGAATTAAACATACCTGGGAATATTCAACTTGCTGATCCTGAATTTCATATTTCTTCTCAAGTTGATCTATTGCTTGGTGCTGATATATTTTTTGATATTATTACTTCAAAGAAAATAAGATTAGGTGATAATAAACCTATACTCCAGAGCTCTAAACTAGGTTGGTTAGTAGCTGGGCCAATAGGTATTTTAGGTCATAAAGAACAAAAGAACTTACATTGTAATTTCACTAAAGAAATAAATAAAAACCTTACCAAGTTCTGGGAACTTGAAGAACTTGCATCTTCAAGTGCTTCTTACGCTGAAAATAATCATGTTTGTGAAAAACATTTTGTAAAAAATACTTCACGTTTAGAAAACGGGAGATTCAATGTCAAAATGCCATTTTGTGAATCACCAGAAACATCTCTGGGCGATTCCTATAACATGGCCTCAAAACGTTTTCAGAGTCTCGAAAGAAAGTTTAGTAAAAATCCTACACTTAAAAAACAATATTGTGAGTTTATTGCCGAATATGAAAGTTTAGGACACTTAAGTAAGGTTGATAAACCATTCTTTGGGTATTTCATGCCACATCACGCAATATTTCGGGAAAAGAGCGAGACAACCAAGGTTAGAGTAGTTTTTGATTGTAGCGCAAAAACTAGTTCAGGAAAATCGCTGAACGACATCCAGTATATAGGACCTGTAATTCAGGAGGAATTGATAAATATCTTAATTAGATTCCGTCAACACAAATTTGTTTTGTCTGGGGACATTACAAAAATGTACCGACAAATTATAATCGATCCCTCGCAGCGCCACCTGCAATTAATTGTTTGGCGTGATAATGTCGCCAAGCCATTAGAAATATTACAGTTAAATACCGTTACTTATGGAACAGCGTCTGCCCCATTCTTGAGTACACGATGCTTACTACAGTTAGCAAAAGAATGCGATGATAAAATCGTATCTGAAATTATACAACATGACTTTTATTACGATGATTTTTTGAGCGGTGCTGATACGGAAAAGGAACTTTCCCATATCTATCATTCAGTTAAAAAAGTACTAGCATCTGGTTGTTTTCCTATTCATAAATTTCGTACAAACTGTCCACAAATATTCGATGCTGACTGTACCTTGTCACAGGCATTGGACTTGAATAAAGAATCAAGTGTATTAGGATTGCGGTGGTTTCCTGACAATGACCATTTACAGTTCTCAGTGAATTTAGATAAAACACTTAATGACGTCACAAAACGTTCTATTTTGTCTAACACATGTAAAATATTCGATCCTTTAGGCATGCTAAGTGCGTGTACTATACAACTTAAAATTTTGTTACAAAAACTTTGGGTTTTAAAATTAAGTTGGGATGAGTCGGTTCCCCAGAATATTAAGAAAACTTGGGAAAGGTTTGTTTCCAATGCCCATATACTAGCGAACATTAGGGTACCTAGACTTGTTTTATGTACTTCTCCAGTGTTAATAGAACTTCATTGCTTTGTAGATGCATCCCAAGAAGCTTACGGGGCTTGTGCTTATTTACGATCTGTAGACCGTTATAATAACGTACAAGTTTTCCTGTTATGTGCAAAGACACGTGTCGCACCACTGAAACCAACAACGATCCCGCGTCTAGAGTTGTGTGGAGCGTTGCTGGGCGCGCGGCTAGCTGCTAAAGTGAGTCATTCTCTCCGTTGCACTATTGACCGTAAGGTTTTTTGGGCTGATTCAACAGTCGTCTTGGGTTGGATTCGAACTCAACCTAAATTACTCAAGGCATTTGTTTGCAACAGAGTCAACGAGATTCATGAGTTGACAACTAGGGACTCTTGGAGACACGTACCTACCACATCGAATCCCGCTGATCTCGCTTCTCGAGGCGTGGATCCAGGTCAACTTCAGACCTCAAAGGTATGGTGGAATGGTCCAGACTTCTTATTACAAAATGAAACAAACTGGCCTCATAATATAAATTCCATAGATTCTTCAAATTTACCTGAAACTAAAACGACTACCAGCGATGGTATAACTATGACTAATGTTACACAGTCACCATTACTTTCTTTTAATAATTTTTCTAAAATAAATCGATTAAAGCGAACCATAGCTTATGTCTTACGTTTCGTTAATAATTGTAGAAAACCTAAAAATAAAAAAATAGTAGGTCACTTAAAACTAGAAGAAATAGAAAATTCATTTACTTACCTTATAAGACTGGCTCAAAGTCAAACTTACCTTTCAGAAATATCTTTACTCAAACATGGAAAAGGTCTGAAACCTAAATCTTATCTGTTACAGTTGTCACCTTTCCTTGACGAAAATGGTGTGCTCAGAGTAGGTGGTCGTCTTCAGAATGCTACTTGTGAATTTGATAAAAAGCACCCGATCCTCCTGGACGGTAAGCACTATTTCACTCGGCTCTTAATGGAAGGCGAACACCTACGTCTGCTGCATGCCGGCCCGCAACTTCTACTTAGTTCCTTTCGTGAACAATTCTGGCCTGTAGGAGGTAGAATTTTAGCACGCAGCATTGTTAAAAGGTGCGTTGTTTGCACTCGACTGCGAGGAAAAGCTATGGAGCCGTTGATGGGCAATTTACCTGTAGATAGGGTCACTCCGTGCTATCCATTTCAAGTATGTGGCGTGGATTTTGCTGGACCTTTCCTTATTTCTAGTAAGAAGGGGAAGGGTAACCGAATTACTAAATGTTATCTTAACGTTATAGTTTGTTTTTCTACTAAAAGTATTCATTTAGAGATCGTTAGTGACCTTAGCACTAACGCATTTATACTTAGCTTACGTCGTTTTATTGCTAGGAGAGGTAGACCTCATACGATATATTGCGACAATGGCACTAATTTTGTTGGAGCAAATAATGAGTTAGGTAGGTTGTTAGCAGCTAGTGTAAATTCCATTTATAACTACACCAATGCTGAAGTTATTAAATTCCTTTTCAATCCTCCATATTCTCCAACATTTGGTGGAATCTGGGAGGCGGGCGTGAAGTCTGCCAAATTTCACCTAAAGCGGATTATGGGCAATGCAAGCCTCACGTACGAGGAATTGGGCACATTGTTCGCACAAATTGAAGCCATACTCAATTCCCGTCCCCTTTACCCTCTATCATCCGATCCTACTGACTGTTCCCCGTTGACTCCTGGCCACTTCCTTGTGGGGCGGCCCTTAACTTCACTGCCAACTCCACCAGTCACACTGAAAGCACCAGACAGGTTCAAAAGAATCGAGCAGCTGAGGCAACATTTTTGGCAGCGCTGGCAAAAAGAATATCTCGCTGAACTGCAGCAGCGGACTAAATGGCGCCTGAAGGAGAAGGCCTTGAAGGTGGGAGACTTGGTAGTCCTGAAGGAGGAAAATTCACCACCACTGAGGTGGAGACTCGGTCGAGTCCAGCAGCTGTTTCCAGGAGCGGATGGAGTCTGCAGAGTGGCCGACTTCTACACGGCGCGAGGCGTCGTCAGACGAGCTCTAAACAGAGTCTGTCTCCTACCCAACCAGGAAGAGCTTGAAAGAGAGACCTTTCAAGGGGGGGAGGATGAACGACGATGATGTCGGAGCTGATATTAACGAGCAGCTCATGAGGTGGTCAGGTCTTCTTCAAGGAAACGATTATTTTCGATACTGAACGTATAATTTAGTTTCTGCATTAAATAGAATAGAATATCTTAGGTTATGACGATGTATCCTCGCTCGGGTCAACGTAGCGGTGTGTCGCCGCCCGCGCCCCCGCGCCGCGCCCCTCTGCTCCCGCGCTGGTGTGGTCCGTTTCACGCGGCGTGTTCATCCTCCCCCCCTTGAAAGGTCTCTCTTTCAAGCTCTTCCTGGTTGGGTAGGAGACAGACTCTGTTTAGAGCTCGTCTGACGACGCCTCTCGCCGTGTAGAAGTCGGCCACTCTGCAGACTCCATCCGCTCCTGGAAACAGCTGCTGGACTCGACCGAGTCTCCACCTCAGTGGTGGTGAATTTTCCTCCTTCAGGACTACCAAGTCTCCCACCTTCAAGGCCTTCTCCTTCAGGCGCCATTTAGTCCGCTGCTGCAGTTCAGCGAGATATTCTTTTTGCCAGCGCTGCCAAAAATGTTGCCTCAGCTGCTCGATTCTTTTGAACCTGTCTGGTGCTTTCAGTGTGACTGGTGGAGTTGGCAGTGAAGTTAAGGGCCGCCCCACAAGGAAGTGGCCAGGAGTCAACGGGGAACAGTCAGTAGGATCGGATGATAGAGGGTAAAGGGGACGGGAATTGAGTATGGCTTCAATTTGTGCGAACAATGTGCCCAATTCCTCGTACGTGAGGCTTGCATTGCCCATAATCCGCTTTAGGTGAAATTTGGCAGACTTCACGCCCGCCTCCCAGATTCCACCAAATGTTGGAGAATATGGAGGATTGAAAAGGAATTTAATACCTTCAGCATTGGTGTAGTTATAAATGGAATTTACACTAGCTGCTAACAACCTACCTAACTCATTATTTGCTCCAACAAAATTAGTGCCATTGTCGCAATATATCGTATGAGGTCTACCTCTCCTAGCAATAAAACGACGTAAGCTAAGTATAAATGCGTTAGTGCTAAGGTCACTAACGATCTCTAAATGAATACTTTTAGTAGAAAAACAAACTATAACGTTAAGATAACATTTAGTAATTCGGTTACCCTTCCCCTTCTTACTAGAAATAAGGAAAGGTCCAGCAAAATCCACGCCACATACTTGAAAAGGATAGCACGGAGTGACCCTATCTACAGGTAAATTGCCCATCAACGGCTCCATAGCTTTTCCTCGCAGTCGAGTGCAAACAACGCACCTTTTAACAATGCTGCGTGCTAAAATTCTACCTCCTACAGGCCAGAATTGTTCACGAAAGGAACTAAGTAGAAGTTGCGGGCCGGCATGCAGCAGACGTAGGTGTTCGCCTTCCATTAAGAGCCGAGTGAAATAGTGCTTACCGTCCAGGAGGATCGGGTGCTTTTTATCAAATTCACAAGTAGCATTCTGAAGACGACCACCTACTCTGAGCACACCATTTTCGTCAAGGAAAGGTGACAACTGTAACAGATAAGATTTAGGTTTCAGACCTTTTCCATGTTTGAGTAAAGATATTTCTGAAAGGTAAGTTTGACTTTGAGCCAGTCTTATAAGGTAAGTAAATGAATTTTCTATTTCTTCTAGTTTTAAGTGACCTACTATTTTTTTATTTTTAGGTTTTCTACAATTATTAACGAAACGTAAGACATAAGCTATGGTTCGCTTTAATCGATTTATTTTAGAAAAATTATTAAAAGAAAGTAATGGTGACTGTGTAACATTAGTCATAGTTATACCATCGCTGGTAGTCGTTTTAGTTTCAGGTAAATTTGAAGAATCTATGGAATTTATATTATGAGGCCAGTTTGTTTCATTTTGTAATAAGAAGTCTGGACCATTCCACCATACCTTTGAGGTCTGAAGTTGACCTGGATCCACGCCTCGAGAAGCGAGATCAGCGGGATTCGATGTGGTAGGTACGTGTCTCCAAGAGTCCCTAGTTGTCAACTCATGAATCTCGTTGACTCTGTTGCAAACAAATGCCTTGAGTAATTTAGGTTGAGTTCGAATCCAACCCAAGACGACTGTTGAATCAGCCCAAAAAACCTTACGGTCAATAGTGCAACGGAGAGAATGACTCACTTTAGCAGCTAGCCGCGCGCCCAGCAACGCTCCACACAACTCTAGACGCGGGATCGTTGTTGGTTTCAGTGGTGCGACACGTGTCTTTGCACATAACAGGAAAACTTGTACGTTATTATAACGGTCTACAGATCGTAAATAAGCACAAGCCCCGTAAGCTTCTTGGGATGCATCTACAAAGCAATGAAGTTCTATTAACACTGGAGAAGTACATAAAACAAGTCTAGGTACCCTAATGTTCGCTAGTATATGGGCATTGGAAACAAACCTTTCCCAAGTTTTCTTAATATTCTGGGGAACCGACTCATCCCAACTTAATTTTAAAACCCAAAGTTTTTGTAACAAAATTTTAAGTTGTATAGTACACGCACTTAGCATGCCTAAAGGATCGAATATTTTACATGTGTTAGACAAAATAGAACGTTTTGTGACGTCATTAAGTGTTTTATCTAAATTCACTGAGAACTGTAAATGGTCATTGTCAGGAAACCACCGCAATCCTAATACACTTGATTCTTTATTCAAGTCCAATGCCTGTGACAAGGTACAGTCAGCATCGAATATTTGTGGACAGTTTGTACGAAATTTATGAATAGGAAAACAACCAGATGCTAGTACTTTTTTAACTGAATGATAGATATGGGAAAGTTCCTTTTCCGTATCAGCACCGCTCAAAAAATCATCGTAATAAAAGTCATGTTGTATAATTTCAGATACGATTTTATCATCGCATTCTTTTGCTAACTGTAGTAAGCATCGTGTACTCAAGAATGGGGCAGACGCTGTTCCATAAGTAACGGTATTTAACTGTAATATTTCTAATGGCTTGGCGACATTATCACGCCAAACAATTAATTGCAGGTGGCGCTGCGAGGGATCGATTATAATTTGTCGGTACATTTTTGTAATGTCCCCAGACAAAACAAATTTGTGTTGACGGAATCTAATTAAGATATTTATCAATTCCTCCTGAATTACAGGTCCTATATACTGGATGTCGTTCAGCGATTTTCCTGAACTAGTTTTTGCGCTACAATCAAAAACTACTCTAACCTTGGTTGTCTCGCTCTTTTCCCGAAATATTGCGTGATGTGGCATGAAATACCCAAAGAATGGTTTATCAACCTTACTTAAGTGTCCTAAACTTTCATATTCGGCAATAAACTCACAATATTGTTTTTTAAGTGTAGGATTTTTACTAAACTTTCTTTCGAGACTCTGAAAACGTTTTGAGGCCATGTTATAGGAATCGCCCAGAGATGTTTCTGGTGATTCACAAAATGGCATTTTGACATTGAATCTCCCGTTTTCTAAACGTGAAGTATTTTTTACAAAATGTTTTTCACAAACATGATTATTTTCAGCGTAAGAAGCACTTGAAGATGCAAGTTCTTCAAGTTCCCAGAACTTGGTAAGGTTTTTATTTATTTCTTTAGTGAAATTACAATGTAAGTTCTTTTGTTCTTTATGACCTAAAATACCTATTGGCCCAGCTACTAACCAACCTAGTTTAGAGCTCTGGAGTATAGGTTTATTATCACCTAATCTTATTTTCTTTGAAGTAATAATATCAAAAAATATATCAGCACCAAGCAATAGATCAACTTGAGAAGAAATATGAAATTCAGGATCAGCAAGTTGAATATTCCCAGGTATGTTTAATTCCAAAAGATTTATATTATTATTAGGTAAATTACCTATAATTTCAGGTATAACTAAACACTTAATATCCGTGCTGTAAGAACTTATTAATGAATTAAAGGTAAGCTCACAACAATCTGTTATATTAAATTGAATGTTATTAACTCCACTAATACACGTAGGTCTTGAACTAATGGAAGTTAACCCTAATTTATTTTTAATGTTTTCAGATATGAAACAGGATTGACTACCGGCATCCAGGAGAGCCCGGGCAAGGTAAGTCTTATTATTTTTCTTATTAGTTAGTTTTACTAAAGCAGTGCAGAGAAGAACTTGTTTCCTCATAAAGACAGAGCAAGAGGCTACAGCACTAGCGATTGACGGCACGCTAGATGTATCTTTATTCTCAGACTGTGTAATTATGGCATTATTTGATTCTGTGTCTTTATGTAATAGTGTATTATGTTTTTGTTTACAGATTTGACAGGTGCCGAGGCGACATTGCTCGGTCTTATGACCCCTACGTAAACAATTTGAACAAAGTTGTAACTTTAAGACTTCACTCAATTTACTATTTAGACTCATTTCTTGGAATTTAATGCACTCTGTTATCCGATGAACTTCATGACATACCGGACAAGCAGCAGGACCTTTAGAAGGTTTGTGGCCAGATGAACTAGCACAGGCCTTTATTGATTTAGAATGGGAATTTGATTTATTATTAGAATCAGGTTTATCATTTTTAGTAGCCTGCATCGTTTCAAGTATGACTGCTCGGTCACGTAAAAATTTAAGAAATTCCAATAAAGAAGGTAATTCCGGTAACTTGTTCCTATATTCTTCCCACTTTCTTAATGTAGTGGTATCCAGTTTAATAGTAACAAAATAAATTATTAATATATCCCAATAATCAGTTGGCAAACCTAATGAATTAAGGGCTCTTAAGTTTTTAGTAACCTGATCAACAACAAAGCGAAGGGCTTTATGAGATTCTCGTGTTAAACTATCAATATTAAATAGCGCCTTTAAATGATTATTAATCAGGATCTTTTTGTTATCATAACGTTCACATAGTAGGTCCCAAGCGACCTTGTAATTCTGAGAGGTAAACTCTATCGACTTTATAACGACAACCGCAGCCCCTTCTAAAGAGGAGCGTAGATAGTGAAACTTATTAATCTCAGGAATGGAATCATTCGAATGGATAATAGAATCGAAGGTGTCTCTAAACTCCAACCATTTGAGGTAGTTTCCGTCAAAGGATGGAAGTTTTATTGTTGGTAATTTAATGTTATTTAAAGTATTGCAAGTGTCTTGATTTGAACAAATTGTTTTTGCACCCACTGCACTAAAATCTTCACCACTAGTATGAGAATCAATAATTTCCTGAGCAGCTGAGATGAGAGAATAAAATTGGGATTCTATGATATCCCTTTCATCAATTTGTTCCTCTGTCTTTGTTGACAGCATTTCAATTTGAGTTTGAATTGCATCAAATTCTGATAAAAGAGCTTGTAATCTACCTAGACGTAATCCTAGTTCTTTGATTTGTTTTTTAGTAATATCACTGGAACTGGTTTGATTTAACATAGCAATATGATCTTTAAATTTTGTTAAACGCATTTTAAAAGTACCTCTCTGTTTTATTAAATCTTTCATATCAATGCGTATCTCTTCTCTCCTCTCAGAGCCCTGCTGTGGTTTAGGTTCTGACATTTTGCAGAAATAATGATGTTGGAACAAACAAAGAAGTCAGGTAAAGTAACTTATGCAATCAAACCCGTATAAAGAGGCTTGATGGTCCGTCCAACTCGAAGACTTAAAGATGACCCACGCTACACCAATGCTGAATAGGCACCGGGTGCACCAAGCACGTCGACCTCGGCAGCACACAGCTTAGCTGCGGCCCGACCGCGTGGGCACCACGTGACAACCGAACGCTGGAATCATTTATTAGGAATATGTAAGAAACTGGAAGTTACAAAAGATATTTTGCGGATTGAGGTTATGTGAATTATATTAGAGCTTTAATTTACGTTAAATAATTCCTTATTCTATTGAATTACCATTTACTTTATGATGGGTAGGTACAATATTTATTTGAAATGCAATTTAGCTTGCAACGCAATTAAGCAAATGAATAAGAATGCGAAACACGTTTACGTTGTGAAAAGAAAACCATTGACTATCACTTGTGAAAAGAAAAAATTGCACATGAGCACGTGAATAAAATAAGCATGGGCACAAGCCGGCACGACGAAAAAACCACACACTGTTCACACAATTAGATACCTAAATAGGAAAGGATTATAGGTGGTTAGAAAAGGAATACCAAGCCAACTTCCCTGGGTACGTCCTTGCTTTGCTTCTAGCAGTATTTTTCATGCCAAAAGCCATGCACGCAGCGAACAATTTATTCATCCAATCTTCAAGAAAAAATGGCGGCTCCGTACTCCGTGCGCTTTGTTTCCAATAAAACTTTTTCTTGAGGTTCTGTCCTACGGTCGCCAATTGTCGGAGCTGATATTAACGAGCAGCTCATGAGGTGGTCAGGTCTTCTTCAAGGAAACGATTATTTTCGATACTGAACGTATAATTTAGTTTCTGCATTAAATAGAGAAAACACCCGACTCGACCGAGTCTCCACCTCAGTGGTGGTGAATTTTCCTCCTTCAGGACTACCAAGTCTCCCACCTTCAAGGCCTTCTCCTTCAGGCGCCATTTAGTCCGCTGCTGCAGTTCAGCGAGATATTCTTTTTGCCAGCGCTGCCAAAAATGTTGCCTCAGCTGCTCGATTCTTTTGAACCTGTCTGGTGCTTTCAGTGTGACTGGTGGAGTTGGCAGTGAAGTTAAGGGCCGCCCCACAAGGAAGT
Source organism: Cerastis rubricosa (assembly GCA_949152445.1). Taxonomy (NCBI): domain Eukaryota; kingdom Metazoa; phylum Arthropoda; class Insecta; order Lepidoptera; family Noctuidae; genus Cerastis; species Cerastis rubricosa. The sequence continues at coordinate 3,675,636 of OX424542.1, read as the reverse complement.
GGCCAGGAGTCAACGGGGAACAGTCAGTAGGATCGGATGATAGAGGGTAAAGGGGACGGGAATTGAGTATGGCTTCAATTTGTGCGAACAATGTGCCCAATTCCTCGTACGTGAGGCTTGCATTGCCCATAATCCGCTTTAGGTGAAATTTGGCAGACTTCACGTACGAGGAATTGGGCACATTGTTCGCACAAATTGAAGCCATACTCAATTCCCGTCCCCTTTACCCTCTATCATCCGATCCTACTGACTGTTGCCCGTTGACTGTTCCCCCGAATGGAATCATTCGAATGGATAATAGAATCGAAGGTGTCTCTAAACTCCAACCATTTGAGGTAGTTTCCGTCAAAGGATGGAAGTTTTATTGTTGGTAATTTAATGTTATTTAAAGTATTGCAAGTGTCTTGATTTGAACAAATTGTTTTTGCACCCACTGCACTAAAATCTTCACCACTAGTATGAGAATCAATAATTTCCTGAGCAGCTGAGATGAGAGAATAAAATTGAGATTCTATGATATCCCTTTCATCAATTTGTTCCTCTGTCTTTGTTGACAGCATTTCAATTTGAGTTTGAATTGCATCAAATTCTGATAATAGAGCTTGTAATCTACCTAGACGTAATCCTAGTTCTTTTATTTGTTTTTTAGTAATCTCACTGGAACTGGTTTGATTTAACATAGCAATATGATCTTTAAATTTTGTTAAACGCATTTTAAAAGTACCCCTCTGTTTTATTAAATCTTTCATCTCAAAGCGTATCTCTTCTCTCCTCTCAGAGCCCTGCTGTGGTTTAGGTTCTGACATTTTGCAGAAATAATGATGTTGGAACAAACAAAGAAGTCAGGTAAAGTAACTTATGCAATCAAACCCGTATAAAGAGGCTTGATGGTCCGTCCAACTCGAAGACTTAAAGATGACACACCGCTACGTTGACCCGAGCGAGGATACATCGTCATAACCTAAGATATTCTATTCTATTTAATGCAGAAACTAAATTATACGTTCAGTATCGAAAATAATCGTTTCCTTGAAGAAGACCTGACCACCTCATGAGCTGCTCGTTAATATCAGCTCCGACAATTGGCTCCGACAATGTCGGAGCTGATATTAACGAGCAGCTCATGAGGTGGTCAGGTCTTCTTCTTCAGGCGCCATTTAGTCCGCTGCTGCAGTTCAGCGAGATATTCTTTTTGCCAGCGCTGCCAAAAATGTTGCCTCAGCTGCTCGATTCTTTTGAACCTGTCTGGTGCTTTCAGTGTGACTGGTGGAGTTGGCAGTGAAGTTAAGGGCCGCCCCACAAGGAAGTGGCCAGGAGTCAACGGGGAACAGTCAGTAGGATCGGATGATAGAGGGTAAAGGGGACGGGAATTGAGTATGGCTTCAATTTGTGCGAACAATGTGCCCAATTCCTCGTACGTGAGGCTTGCATTGCCCATAATCCGCTTTAGGTGAAATTTGGCAGACTTCACGCCCGCCTCCCAGATTCCACCAAATGTTGGAGAATATGGAGGATTGAAAAGGAATTTAATACCTTCAGCATTGGTGTAGTTATAATCGTTTCTTCGATAACGCCAGTAAACACCGTAATCCCCTGATCGCAGCGGCCGCCCGTTACGAACCCTCGCGCATTAGTACAGTACGCCGTCCTCGGCATACCCTCGTCACTCCCGATGATGCTATCACCCTCCTCCAGGAGAGTAGTAAAGAGACTAGCACTCTTAATAAGTACAGACACAAACCGCCGTCTTTCCGACCTCGCCGTCGAGGTCCGTCGCGACGTCCCGGTCCATGCCCTCCCCGACCCTCGCTCGAGCCAGCCCGCGATGCTGTGCCAGTAGTTTTAAATCAGCCCCTAAATAATGATATCATTCAGATCCAGCCTGTCCCCATGCAGTCCTCCCCCAGCGACGCCCTGAGCCGAGGCTCGTACCCCACAGGGGGTGCCCTCAGCGTATAGTCGCTTAGTTTGTAAGTTTTTATGCCCTGGCTGGAGGCCTTACTCTTAAGGCACCCACAGGATAGTCCGGTTAAGCAGACGACAACCTCTTAGGTTGAACTGCGAGATGCCATTCATAAAAAAAAAAAAAGTGTAGTTATAAATGGAATTTACACTAGCTGCTAACAACCTACCTAACTCATTATTTGCTCCAACAAAATTAGTGCCATTGTCGCAATATATCGTATGAGGTCTACCTCTCCTAGCAATAAAACGACGTAAGCTAAGTATAAATGCGTTAGTGCTAAGGTCACTAACGATCTCTAAATGAATACTTTTAGTAGAAAAACAAACTATAACGTTAAGATAACATTTAGTAATTCGGTTACCCTTCCCCTTCTTACTAGAAATAAGGAAAGGTCCAGCAAAATCCACGCCACATACTTGAAATGGATAGCACGGAGTGACCCTATCTACAGGTAAATTGCCCATCAACGGCTCCATAGCTTTTCCTCGCAGTCGAGTGCAAACAACGCACCTTTTAACAATGCTGCGTGCTAAAATTCTACCTCCTACAGGCCAGAATTGTTCACGAAAGGAACTAAGTAGAAGTTGCGGGCCGGCATGCAGCAGACGTAGGTGTTCGCCTTCCATTAAGAGCCGAGTGAAATAGTGCTTACCGTCCAGGAGGATCGGGTGCTTTTTATCAAATTCACAAGTAGCATTCTGAAGACGACCACCTACTCTGAGCACACCATTTTCGTCAAGGAAAGGTGACAACTGTAACAGATAAGATTTAGGTTTCAGACCTTTTCCATGTTTGAGTAAAGATATTTCTGAAAGGTAAGTTTGACTTTGAGCCAGTCTTATAAGGTAAGTAAATGAATTTTCTATTTCTTCTAGTTTTAAGTGACCTACTATTTTTTTATTTTTAGGTTTTCTACAATTATTAACGAAACGTAAGACATAAGCTATGGTTCGCTTTAATCGATTTATTTTAGAAAAATTATTAAAAGAAAGTAATGGTGACTGTGTAACATTAGTCATAGTTATACCATCGCTGGTAGTCGTTTTAGTTTCAGGTAAATTTGAAGAATCTATGGAATTTATATTATGAGGCCAGTTTGTTTCATTTTGTAATAAGAAGTCTGGACCATTCCACCATACCTTTGAGGTCTGAAGTTGACCTGGATCCACGCCTCGAGAAGCGAGATCAGCGGGATTCGATGTGGTAGGTACGTGTCTCCAAGAGTCCCTAGTTGTCAACTCATGAATCTCGTTGACTCTGTTGCAAACAAATGCCTTGAGTAATTTAGGTTGAGTTCGAATCCAACCCAAGACGACTGTTGAATCAGCCCAAAAAACCTTACGGTCAATAGTGCAACGGAGAGAATGACTCACTTTAGCAGCTAGCCGCGCGCCCAGCAACGCTCCACACAACTCTAGACGCGGGATCGTTGTTGGTTTCAGTGGTGCGACACGTGTCTTTGCACATAACAGGAAAACTTGTACGTTATTATAACGGTCTACAGATCGTAAATAAGCACAAGCCCCGTAAGCTTCTTGGGATGCATCTACAAAGCAATGAAGTTCTATTAACACTGGAGAAGTACATAAAACAAGTCTAGGTACCCTAATGTTCGCTAGTATATGGGCATTGGAAACAAACCTTTCCCAAGTTTTCTTAATATTCTGGGGAACCGACTCATCCCAACTTAATTTTAAAACCCAAAGTTTTTGTAACAAAATTTTAAGTTGTATAGTACACGCACTTAGCATGCCTAAAGGATCGAATATTTTACATGTGTTAGACAAAATAGAACGTTTTGTGACGTCATTAAGTGTTTTATCTAAATTCACTGAGAACTGTAAATGGTCATTGTCAGGAAACCACCGCAATCCTAATACACTTGATTCTTTATTCAAGTCCAATGCCTGTGACAAGGTACAGTCAGCATCGAATATTTGTGGACAGTTTGTACGAAATTTATGAATAGGAAAACAACCAGATGCTAGTACTTTTTTAACTGAATGATAGATATGGGAAAGTTCCTTTTCCGTATCAGCACCGCTCAAAAAATCATCGTAATAAAAGTCATGTTGTATAATTTCAGATACGATTTTATCATCGCATTCTTTTGCTAACTGTAGTAAGCATCGTGTACTCAAGAATGGGGCAGACGCTGTTCCATAAGTAACGGTATTTAACTGTAATATTTCTAATGGCTTGGCGACATTATCACGCCAAACAATTAATTGCAGGTGGCGCTGCGAGGGATCGATTATAATTTGTCGGTACATTTTTGTAATGTCCCCAGACAAAACAAATTTGTGTTGACGGAATCTAATTAAGATATTTATCAATTCCTCCTGAATTACAGGTCCTATATACTGGATGTCGTTCAGCGATTTTCCTGAACTAGTTTTTGCGCTACAATCAAAAACTACTCTAACCTTGGTTGTCTCGCTCTTTTCCCGAAATATTGCGTGATGTGGCATGAAATACCCAAAGAATGGTTTATCAACCTTACTTAAGTGTCCTAAACTTTCATATTCGGCAATAAACTCACAATATTGTTTTTTAAGTGTAGGATTTTTACTAAACTTTCTTTCGAGACTCTGAAAACGTTTTGAGGCCATGTTATAGGAATCGCCCAGAGATGTTTCTGGTGATTCACAAAATGGCATTTTGACATTGAATCTCCCGTTTTCTAAACGTGAAGTATTTTTTACAAAATGTTTTTCACAAACATGATTATTTTCAGCGTAAGAAGCACTTGAAGATGCAAGTTCTTCAAGTTCCCAGAACTTGGTAAGGTTTTTATTTATTTCTTTAGTGAAATTACAATGTAAGTTCTTTTGTTCTTTATGACCTAAAATACCTATTGGCCCAGCTACTAACCAACCTAGTTTAGAGCTCTGGAGTATAGGTTTATTATCACCTAATCTTATTTTCTTTGAAGTAATAATATCAAAAAATATATCAGCACCAAGCAATAGATCAACTTGAGAAGAAATATGAAATTCAGGATCAGCAAGTTGAATATTCCCAGGTATGTTTAATTCCAAAAGATTTATATTATTATTAGGTAAATTACCTATAATTTCAGGTATAACTAAACACTTAATATCCGTGCTGTAAGAACTTATTAATGAATTAAAGGTAAGCTCACAACAATCTGTTATATTAAATTGAATGTTATTAACTCCACTAATACACGTAGGTCTTGAACTAATGGAAGTTAACCCTAATTTATTTTTAATGTTTTCAGATATGAAACAGGATTGACTACCGGCATCCAGGAGAGCCCGGGCAAGGTAAGTCTTATTATTTTTCTTATTAGTTAGTTTTACTAAAGCAGTGCAGAGAAGAACTTGTTTCCTCATAAAGACAGAGCAAGAGGCTACAGCACTAGCGATTGACGGCACGCTAGATGTATCTTTATTCTCAGACTGTGTAATTATGGCATTATTTGATTCTGTGTCTTTATGTAATAGTGTATTATGTTTTTGTTTACAGATTTGACAGGTGCCGAGGCGACATTGCTCGGTCTTATGACCCCTACGTAAACAATTTGAACAAAGTTGTAACTTTAAGACTTCACTCAATTTACTATTTAGACTCATTTCTTGGAATTTAATGCACTCTGTTATCCGATGAACTTCATGACATACCGGACAAGCAGCAGGACCTTTAGAAGGTTTGTGGCCAGATGAACTAGCACAGGCCTTTATTGATTTAGAATGGGAATTTGATTTATTATTAGAATCAGGTTTATCATTTTTAGTAGCCTGCATCGTTTCAAGTATGACTGCTCGGTCACGTAAAAATTTAAGAAATTCCAATAAAGAAGGTAATTCCGGTAACTTGTTCCTATATTCTTCCCACTTTCTTAATGTAGTGGTATCCAGTTTAATAGTAACAAAATAAATTATTAATATATCCCAATAATCAGTTGGCAAACCTAATGAATTAAGGGCTCTTAAGTTTTTAGTAACCTGATCAACAACAAAGCGAAGGGCTTTATGAGATTCTCGTGTTAAACTATCAATATTAAATAGCGCCTTTAAATGATTATTAATCAGGATCTTTTTGTTATCATAACGTTCACATAGTAGGTCCCAAGCGACCTTGTAATTCTGAGAGGTAAACTCTATCGACTTTATAACGACAACCGCAGCCCCTTCTAAAGAGGAGCGTAGATAGTGAAACTTATTAATCTCAGGAATGGAATCATTCGAATGGATAATAGAATCGAAGGTGTCTCTAAACTCCAACCATTTGAGGTAGTTTCCGTCAAAGGATGGAAGTTTTATTGTTGGTAATTTAATGTTATTTAAAGTATTGCAAGTGTCTTGATTTGAACAAATTGTTTTTGCACCCACTGCACTAAAATCTTCACCACTAGTATGAGAATCAATAATTTCCTGAGCAGCTGAGATGAGAGAATAAAATTGGGATTCTATGATATCCCTTTCATCAATTTGTTCCTCTGTCTTTGTTGACAGCATTTCAATTTGAGTTTGAATTGCATCAAATTCTGATAAAAGAGCTTGTAATCTACCTAGACGTAATCCTAGTTCTTTGATTTGTTTTTTAGTAATATCACTGGAACTGGTTTGATTTAACATCCAGTATAACCTGACCTCACTTTTATAAGCTTCCCGTACAGTGAGAAATCAGCTTAATTTGGTTTTGCATAGCTTGATTGATCGTCGTGTGTACAACGCAGTGTGCAGTTGATCTCTTGGAGAAGAATTAGATTATCATGCTTAGTTGAAATTATTGGCTGCCAGACAGTGTCGTACGAATGCATCTGGTGAGACGGGCAAAGATCATCACTCACTGGACGTCTGAGGAAGAACAGCGCCGTCGAGGTAGACCGCAGCGAAGGTGACGATCTGATGATAATTGCGGGGCTAACATGGCAAGACATCGCAAAGGATGGAGAGATAAGGAAGGAGAAAGGAGAGGCATTTGCCTAGTAGTGGGAGAAAACGTAAGCCGGCAAAAAAAACTTCATATCTACCTAGCCTTTTCTCAAACTATCTTGGGGTCGGCTTCTAGTCTAACCTGATGTAGCTGGGTACCAGTATTTTACATGAAGCGACTGCCTATCTGACTTCCACAACCCAGTAACTGGGTAATACGATACCCCTTCGTAAGACTGGATGTCAGACTTTTGGCTTCTGACTGCTCGTAACGACTGTCAAAGATCTACAAATGACAGCCGGGACCTACGGCTTAACGTGTTTTCCGAGGCACGGAGGAAACTCGGTATGTAATCATGGTCACCCATCCACGGACCAACCTCGGCAAGCACGGCTTGACCTTAAAGATCGATCCGTGCGGCTGTTATTATTTAGCAACGAGTTCCTTGAACAAAAAAAAACTTAGTACTGGGAGATTTCAAGAACTTCAAACATAGGTTCCTGATGGCTCTATACATAAGACTAGCTGTCCGGCGCAACATCGTCTGCGTCACATTTTCCCTGTTTTCGCAACATTTTTCATTGCTGCTCCACTCCTATTGGTCGTAGCGTGATGATATATAGCCTATAGCCTTCCTCGATAAATAGGCTATGTAACACTGAAAGAATTTTACAAATCCGACCAGTAGTTTCGGAACCTATTCAATGCAAACAAACAATACAATCTTTCCTCTTTATAATATTAGTTTAGATACATGATTTTAAGACTTAATTTTTGCTCATTCATAACATCACGCCCGTAATCCAAGAAGGGCTAGGTTAGTTAGAGCTAGAGGTGTACCTAATAGTACACCCTGCATTTCGCCAGTTGTGTTTAAGTCCCATGCAATAGGGGGTAATATTGTCATCAACCGGGCACGAATCCGGACTCCGTGGCGGCTACTGAAAAATTCCTGATGGAAAAACCCAATAACGATTTGCTCGACCCGGGAATTGAACCCAGGTCCTCATGCTCAGCAGTTGCGATTGTGACCACTAAACCAACGAGGCCATTTTCCCATTCATCAGAAACATGTTTACTTTACGGTCCAATGTTATGATTAACAAGTCTTTTGATAACTGCTTAATCGCTTAACACTTAGCTACATTAACATAAGCTGGTACAAGAGCTTATCAGTTGGACACTTCATTACGGCCTCAAGTTTCTAACGACTCAATAAACATCGTCTAATACAAAAACCAGTCGATTATAAGATAAGTTGTAGAGATCCTTTCGCGAGTGGTCATTATCAGAACTAACGGCGCCATCTTGGTTTTTCAATATGATTTTCTCAGAATATTTCAAAAATTATCCGTCAGACATGTCATTCCAGCGTCAAAGAGTCTCAGGCCACTCATTATCAACCGCGCAGCCTTTTCCAAACTATCAGCTTTCAGCCTAACCGGATGCAGTCTCAATAACTATGGTAATAATCGAGCGTCTGCCTATCTGACCTCCAAAACCTAGTTAGTACTAGGTGCTAAGACACGTCAGACTTTCGGGCCACTAACCTGTAACGACCGTCAAAGATCTACAAGGACCAGCGGCTTAACGTGCATTCCGAGATAAGAAGGAAAATCTGTATGTAATGTATGGTCACCCATCCACAGATCGACCTTGGCAAGCGCTGCTTAACCTAATTTAGTCACGCTCCTTGTAGCCTTGTATCCTAGTATTTTCGCAAGCATCAGTTCCTAGTACTTGCCAGTACTCGTGGTGGCGGTGTACATTACATTACAATAAATCAGTCAATACGCACCGCATTCCTACCAGGAGGGTCAGTCTGCGAATTTTTACAACTGTCAAATTTTAGAGTGTCGGTGCTAATAGTAATAAATGTGTGTAATTGAAAATCACTTAGGATTATTATCGAATTATCTTTTGTAAAAAACTAATAGGCAGACGTTGAATAAATCCCAAATTTGCATAGAAATTAAATCAGTAGGTATTATTAAATTAAGTTTTTTATATAACTTTGCTAAAAGGACTGAGTTACTTAACACATAGGCCTTGGAAGATACTTAATGTCGTTATTGGAAAATCGTGAATGAAGTTTAGTAGGTATAGGTATACAAATAATTTACATTTTGTTAATAATTCTGGGGTCGCAGGTGTGACGCTGTAATAAATTAATTAAAATTACTTTTCGAAGGTCAGTGTGCCAAATGTTTCCTAATATTATGAAAGAATAATTTCAGAAAATTAAGAGAAGTGTATAATATTGACTAGTTTTAGTAGACTAGTCTGCTCATATTTAGAATATTTTAATATTAATTATTATTTATGTTTCTATCTATACCTACCGATTATTATTTGATGATACCGTCTGCGAACACCTTAACCTTCTTAATCCAGTTATAACCGTGACCACCAACCATGTTTAAAAAATATTAAAATACCAACCTTTTCAGAGGTCACCAATTTAATACTCGTAGACAGTTTTTTTACTAAATAAAACTGTAAAACCAATTACCAGAAAATAAATTAAATGTAATCTGATCTTCATTAAGAAATCCTGAATAAAAAAACTAAAAAATAAAAAAACATGTAACAAAAACAATTGCCAAAAACTGCGGCAACAGCAACAACGCTACAGAATGGCCCAAGCATACGCATGGACAATTGAACACACTTCCTTATTGTAGGGCTTGCGTCATCCTCTGGGTGACGCCCCCCGCCCCGCGCACCCCGCACCCCGCGTCACGCGTCCCACGTCCCTGTACCCCGCGGGACTCCTCAAGATACGCATCTGATGTATGTGGGTCACGCACTCTGAAAGTTGGTGTAAATTAGCCTCTGTGACATTGAAAATTCGGTCTCATATTTTTCGTATCCTTTTTTTGAGGAAGTGCTGTCATCGCCTGAGGACGTGGGAGGAAATTGAAGAAACATGTTGAGTTTGAGGATTGTTATATGCGAAATAAATATGGCTTCAGACACTGCAAAATGATAGGTTTAAGAGCTTTACACCTGAGGGCATTTCATACAAACTTTCAAGTCCTCATTTTCCCAAATGACTGAACCGATTTAAATGAAACTTCATACGCATAAGCAGGATACATAGGTCTAAAAAGTTACTAAAAACATTTTCAAAATGCATTAAAAAAAAAGATAATTGGAAATTTCTGTTTCTATAGATATTTTATAATCGGTCTAATTTAACTGTAACACTAATATTCGAAATTGATTAATTAATTTTTAGACCTATGTATTATGCGTATGAAGTTTCATTAAAATCGGTTCTGTCATTTCGGAAAATAAGGACTTGAAAGTTTGTATGAAATGTCGTAAGGCATAAACGCTCTTAATACAAGTGGGGCTACTTCGAGGCTAGGTGTGGATGTGGTGCTGGTCGCAAATTACGAGTATATTCAACCTGTGCCTCAATACACCTGCAGCCAAGTGACTTCTACCTTGCCACTGACGACGACAGACTTTTGGGCCATCAAAGTTGAAATACTGTCGGAAAAGTAATACGAAGAAGAATGGATGTATTGATAATCCAGTCTAAATTAGATAGAAAGATTTGGTAGACTTTAGACAAAAAAATTGGAAGATATTATATCTTCCTTGGACATGGACTAAGACGGTTTTTAGAAACTCCATCCCTATGCAGAACAAACAGGAGATGAACATTTATACAAAATTAGTTAAATAAAAACCGGCCAAGTGCGAGTCGGACTCGCGCACGAAGGGCGTACCATTATTTATAAAAACACTTTTTTGTATGGGGGCCCCCCTTAAATATTTATTTTATTCTGTTTTTAGTATTATATATTATTATATTTCTACAGATTATGCATTTCTGTTGATGCTATAACAACAGTTATAGCATCAACAGAAATGGATAATCTGTAGAAATTTCAACTGGCTAACTATCACGGTTCATGAGATATAGCCTGGTGACAGACGGACGGACGGACAGACAGCGAAGTCTCAGTAATAGGGTCCCGTTTGACCCTTTGGGTACGGAACCCTAAAAACTTCACTATCAAATCAAAACCAGAGTTCAGCTCAGCAACTAGTCAACACAATTGCTTTTCAACCACAATTCGATGCTGTAGGCAATCCCTGTCAATTGGCTTTATAAGCGTCGCGACGCTCAGCATGATTGATAAGTAGTTGATATATGACACGGGTTTCCTACATAATGATCCCTAGAAAATAACATGTACATGTTATTTTCGGGAAGATGTACAGTTTCTTTTCATTAAAAACCGGTTTGGTATAGTATAGACAGTATTACATCATTAATGTCCGTTTTCACGAGGGGATAACATATACAAGAGTGCCTTTGCTTAAGTGAGCTAGGACTTTCAACATTCATTTCAGTGCCGAGAGTTGAAATTCAAACGATGCTGAAATGATATGGTTTTCCTTTATCAAAAACCAGTTTTCGTTATTGAAAAGACGATATACAACATTAAATCACAAAAGCTATGTTTCACAAAAGATTACAAGCTCATTATGAACTCTTTAATCCATCTATTTCTTTATAAGACAGAGGGGAGTATCCAAGACATGGATGTAATATACCTAATGATTCAAAACGGCTTTTAGATTGGCTGAAGGTCATTACCAAGACTCACTCGGCAGTGAGTCCATGACATTGTGAGGCACCGGTACGGTGACCCCGACCGTCGAGGAAATTAGGTTACCGTTTCGGGCAAATATAGTTTAAGGAATGGTGGTACTGAGTGTTGAATATCGCTTCTTGCATCTATCGTAAGATGAAGATCAAGTACAAACTGATATAGTTCAATAGTGGAGGTAGAGGAATGGCGAACAAGACAGACCGTTGTCGCAAAATTTCCACACCTGCAACAGGAATAATAAGAACCCTAGTAACTAGTGAGGCAGCGGTGGCCCACTGGTGGCAGCCCCGACTTACGAGCAGTAAGCCGTGGGTTCGAACCCAGGCAAGGCGCAATACATTGTGTAATTTACTTCATCACCGCCGCCCTCAAAAACGTTGAAGGAAAACATCGTGAGGAAACCGGCATGTTCTAGAACTAAAAATTCGAAGACTACCAACCCGCACTGGGCCTGCGTGGTGGATTACAGGCCACTCCCTCTCATAGCGAGGAGTGTCCCAGCAGTGGGAACATTATAGCTGATGTTGATGAACTTGTGAAAAAATGAGACAAGTTGTCTTATTCATCACAGGTCTTTGCATATTACATACATTAAAAATCTTCAAGGAAAATATCTCAGTGTTAGTATGGAGACGTTGAAAAGGAGACAACTAGAGCCAAGTAACCAAGTTGCATAACAACCGTTACAGAAAAGGGAGAAATCAGAGTTTGGCTGTGGAGTCCTTAAAAGGAACACAAACATGAATAATTCAGGTAGATTTCTGCTTTTAATTAGATTAGATACTGTGCTACTTGCATAGTAGATAAAGCAGAATATTCTTAAACAAAAAACCATGAAAGCATATACCAACATCCCCTCCAAAAGCGCCCCAAAGTCAACGAACTAAACCGAATCGATACGGAAACTTCAAATACGGGGCCAAGGACGCGGGCATATACAAAACTGTGTATTATATAATATCTCCGCAAACATCCACTTCTAAGAGTAATAAAAGGGAGAATATTCTTATTCTTTTAGACACCATTATTTATTATCCTGAGCTGAAGTCGGGTTTGTTATACATCAGAATAGGAATAGGAAGTCCTACTTGCGTTTTGCGTAACGTAAGTAGTAGTATAACAATATAGCAATTCGAAAGATTTGATTTCATGTGTTTGAAAAATTCACTGAAAAATTTAATGAGTATTGTTTGATTGTCAAAATGAAAGGCCTTTGGTGATGGTTAGTGTGTTATGCAATTAGGCTGTAGGGCTGATAGAGACGTTATTAAGCAAAAATGTGTCAGTTGGATGAACCACTGTTTTTTAAGAAGCAAATACATTTTGTTGGAAATTTGGAATTGGTACTCATTTCAATGGATTTATACTTTTTTTTTTATGAACGGACGGAAATCACTGCCGGTCATTATTATCTAGATCTCTTTAAAGTTCGTATGAATCGGTTTCTTCTAGGTAAGCGTGCTTCACCCTAGGCCGCGTCATCGCTTCACATCAGGCCAGTTGTGACCAAACGCAAGCCTGCGAGTCATCATTTCAGCCCAAAAGACGTCCACTACTGAACATAGGCCTCCGCCAAGTGTCGCCACATTGAAATTTTCGGGGGTTTTGCCATAATCGCCACGCTTGGCAGGCAGGTTGGCGATCGCAGTACGGTTGTTACAAAAGCACAGAGACCGCTGCTGCCCATTCTCTGGTAAGTCCCTTAGTCGCCTCTTACGACACCCACGGGAAGATATGGGATGGTGCTATTCTTTACGTCAGACATATAGAGCCTGTGAGTACATAGTAATAAAAAACTCGCTCGACACCCACGGGAAGATATGGGATGGTGCTATTCTTTACCTCCGACATACAGAGCCTGTGAGTACATAGTGTAAAAAATAAATAAAGTGGGTTAGCACAAAGATGTTGCTCTATTTCAAGCGTCTGAGGCCTTGCTAGTTCCGTGACGTCTTATGTAATTTCAGCCTATATATAGGGGACGTATATTGTGATAAGTAAAAACGTAAATGTCACTAAAACATGTTAACGACAGGCGTGCTCTTCAGCCATTTTTGATTATTTACACGATAATTAGTACAGTGCGTCATGCGTGTTTCTATGCGTAACGTCCTTGGTGACTAGACAGACCAAACATGGGGTTTAGAACATTTAGACAATTTTTAACTAGGTCCGGAATGGAACCTTTGGTGACAGAATTTGTCTGGCGTTTGGAACGCTTTGATATCTCCAATTGAGTCACCATCATCATCAGCCTACAACAGTCCAGAGCGTGGACCTCTTCAATCGCACGCCACTTAACTCGATTGTCGGCAACTCTCATCCAGTAGCTATCAGCAACCCTGCGAAGATCGTCGCTCCACCGAGCCTGAGGGCGTCCCACCTCCCGCTTGCCGATTCGCCATTATTAACGGAAATTAAAAATAAAACTTGCAAACATCAAAAGCAATCCATACAAAGCTTGGCATAGACTTGAATGTACCCGGCACGTGTTAGCGAGGCATATTAAGGTGGCCGTGAACAAGTACGCATCTCAGTGGTAAGTGTGACATCATTCTTCTACCCTTATCTAAGAAAGAAAGAAAGAAAGAAAATACGTTTATTTGGCACACGACACAAGTACACATAGCATTAAGAAATAAAATAAAACTTAAACCTCATCATCACCTCATTTCAGCCGAAAGACGTCCACTGCTGGACATAGGCCTCCCCCAAGTGTCGCCACATTGACATTTTGGGGGGTTTTGCCATAATCGCCACGCTTGGCAGGCGGGTTGGCGATCGCAGTACGGTTATTACAAAAGCACAGAGAACGTTGCTGCCCATTCTCTGGCAAGTCACTTAGTCGCCTCTTACGACACCCACGGGACGATTTGGGATGGTGCTATTCTTTACGTCCGACACCATACAGAAGAACTTTAACTTAAACACAGAAAAAAACAACAAGTTATTTTATGTGCGTCTCACGACTGCGCCAAATAGGCCCAGTTCAGCAAAATGCCGGGCAACTAGTGTCCGACGCTGATTTTCAACCGGACCATATCTTATTGTATAGGCTGGGCGCAGCATGGCTTTTTCTTCCATACTTCTCTCATTCATTCATTCATTACTCGGCATTACAGCAGTAACCATCTGTTTTAGTAGCGTTACTTTCATACAAGCCTAAAAGCTTGGCTTTATAACCTACTGCTCTTCATGATGTTAGGTTTTCTACCAGTCTTCTAACAGTCTGCTTGAGTTACGGGCTTGCTGTTTTATTGGCCACTAGGCACGCCACTGCTTCTAACCATATCATCTGTCACAAAGTCCATCTATTGTCTCTTTAGTCTTCCGGGTACTCTTGTAGCCATCCGCATTCATACAATTTTTCATATTCCTAATTATGTGACCCACCCAATAAGTCTAGTTCGTTCTTGTTATTATGTTTACTATAACAGCTATGGGGCAGCGTGTAGGCTTCTTAATCACGACCTTTAACCATAAGTAGACTAAGCCGCTGGGCTTTCGTCGCTTCAAATTCCTCAATGCCCTTAAAATCAAACTTAAGCAAGTTAGCCGTAAAAAATCTTCACACAGAAATAATTGAAGACTAGCTGTCCGGCGTAACTTCGTTTGCTTCACATTTTTCCCGTTTTCGCAACATTTTTCATTGCTGCTTCACTCCTATTAGTCGTAGCGTGATGATATATAGCCTATAGCCTTCCTCAATAAATGAGCTATCTAACACTGAAATAATTTTTCAAATCGGACCAGTAGTTTTGGACCCTATTCAATGCAAACAAACAAACAATGAAATCTTTTCTCTTTATAATAAATATTATTAAGTTTAGATGACCTATGTATGTATATATATACATTGGCTGTTATTTGTAGATTTTGTGACAGTCAATACAGGTAATCAAAAGCCCCAAATTCTGGCAATCACTAGTCTTAACATGGCGTATCGGACTGCTTATCGGAGGTCAGATAAGCAGTTGCTCTTTGGAAATTACTGGTATTCAGCTGCATCCGGTTACACTGGAAGCCGACCTCAATATAATTGGAAAAAGGCTATATACAACAGTCAGCAAGAAAAAGAGCATACATATATAGATCAATATTTGAAGGCCAGAATAAAGGATACAAATATAAGGAAGTAGGCAATTTTCGACCTTATTAAATAAAAAAAAAATAAAAATAAATTGTGTTTTATTTCAGGCAAAATACCCATATGCAACAATTAAAGACAAATATAATAGTGAGAACAGTAAAGAAATCATTTAAGTATCTTTAAAAATCATAAAATTATCAAAATCATTAAAAATAAAACATTAATATCATCAAAATCATTAAAAGCCATCAAAATCTTAAAACATATAAAAACTCATTCATAAAAATAAAATAATCCATAAAAATCATCAATAAATAAATGTCAATAAAATAACTCAAAACAAATCAAAACATCGAGGTATGTATAGGTACCCGTAGTCCTAGAAAATAACATACACTTTTTGTCATTTTTTGTTTCCGCTTAGGTGAACAGAAATCCAGTGCACAAATATAGGGCTTGCTAGATTACACGCGACAACCCTCAAAATACTGTTACTGGAGCGTCTCAAACTTTGCCAAAAGGATGCGACCCTCGACCTCATAATGGCGTAAAAGTCAGGAACCCTCGCTTCTGCAAACATGCTCGAAGCGCTACAGTACCTTGGCAGTTTCATAAGGGTTCGGTAAGCGTCATTGTACTGTACCCTTAATGAGCTGTACATCTTTTTTGTGAAGTTGCACCATAATTGGCAGGTGTACATTGACAGACAATATGCTCTGAAAAGAGTGTTTTTTACATCCTTGGTGCACTTCACAAATTTGCGTGCGAGCATGTTACTCCTCACTGAGAGGGCCCTACGCTCCCTTTCTATATCGCAGTCGTCCTGGAGTCTGTCCGTCAAAATATGCCCCAAGTATTTAAACTGTTTTACGACCTTAATGGTCGCACCATTCAAAAACAGACTGGGTATGTTCCCCGGACCAGTCCCAGACCTGAATACCATGGATTCGGTCTTTACAACGTTATACTTTAGTCCGTGAGCAGCAGCATACTGCTCACAGACAGACAACAGTTTCCTCAAGCCTTTGATCGAGGGACTCAAAAGAACCATATCATCAGCATAGCTCAAGTTGTTCATACAGACATTGCCTAGGTGACAACCAACTTTTGTTCCCCTGAGTTCCTCGATCAGACCATTGATATACAGATTGAAAAGGTCCGGAGAAGTTAACCCACCTTGGCGCACACCGCAGTCTAACCTATAACTGCTAGACAGAGTGTCACCCCATTTGACTTGATTAGTTTGGCCCACGTACCAGAATCTCAACAGATCTACGATTTGGTGAGGTACTTGTGACTTTTTTAGTTTATCCCAGAGAATTTCATAATTCACCAGGTCAAAAGCTTTGCTAAGGTCTAAGAAGCAAGCATACACTGAGGTCTTCTGGCGGGTGTAGTAGGCTATCGTACTCTTAAGGCTGATAATCGCAGAGTCCGTTGAGAGACCGGGTCGGAAACCAAACTGCGCATCGTCAATGTTTATATTATTCTGCAGTTCGGGCTGTATGAGACGCTCCAGCACCTTGCCAATCACCGTACCTAGTGAGATAGGTCGGTAGTTACCTGAGGCACTCAAATCGCCTGTTCTATTTTTTACTATAGGAACCACCACAGTTCTCATTAAAAGTTTTGGCAAGTACGCGTGTTTAAGACATAAGTTGAAAAGCGCACTTAAATGTGGAAATAAGTTGGCGCTTCCCCATACAAGGTGCTCCACACTGAGACCATCGTGTCCAGGTGACTTACCACGCTTCATATCCCTCACTGCAGAGATTACATCATCTAGCTTAAATGGTGGCAGTGGCTCAGTCACGATGGTATCATTGCTGAGCTTACAATCGACTTGCAGGGGGTCCACTTTAAATTTTTTAGCAAACAAATCGGCAATTTTACTTGTTTCCTGTAATCCATCGACAGACACAGGAAGGCTCTGTTTAAAATTAAACTTTTTAGTCGCATTCCAAAACTTAACAAAATTATTTTCTTTTCTATGCAAAGCCAAAATATTCATTTTAATAGAATCCTCATTTTTCTGACACCACTTGATTTTATTTTTAAACATAGAACGACTACTACGCATATTTTCAAAAACCAACCCTTGTAAAGGCCTACCAGCCTCCACCCAAACCTTGAAATGTGTGTTATGTGTTATTTCCTGCTGGCTAGCCACATAACAATAAAGGACCTCTAGACCAAACACGTGTGACGTAGTGATAAGACCAATCTCTCACGGACATAATTAGTGACACATGACCTGTCAGTCTCGCTTTTGTGCGTGCCTGTACCTATTTTATGTAACAGGAATAATTATAAGGGAAGGCCACAAGCATCAGATCTATACGCAGGAAAATTGATTGTCTGTTTGATCCTAGCGATGAGGTCTGTCAGCGGTCATGGTGAAGATGTTTGTTTCTCAATCACGCCAGAACCATGTCTTCTTCTTCCATACTTCTGTATTACTCATCTATCGTTTCGTATCGTCGTTCTGTATTTATCGTCATCTGGAGAGCAGCGATGGCCCAGTGGTGGCAGCCCCGACATACGAGCAGTAAGCCGTAGGTTCGATCCCAGGCACGCGCATTACTTTGTGTAATTTATTTCACCACCGCTGCTCTCAAAAACGGTGAAAGAAAACATCGTGAGGAAACCGGCATGTCCTAGAACAAAAAAATCGAAGACATGTGACATCTACCAACCCGCACTGGGCCCGCGTGGTGGATTACGGCCCACTCCCTCTCATAGAGAGGAGGTTTGTGTCCCAGCAGTGGGAACATTAACGGCTGATGATGATGATGATGACTCCTCAATTCATCAGACACCTCCTTCCATCTACCAAGAATGAAATGATGAATATTGACTGAAGACCTGCGTCGCTCTTTCTTTCCAGCCTACACATCCAAAAGCAGTGATGATGAGTGATTTTGGAGCTGAAACCATGAAGTTGAAATACTGCTTCCGTATTCTCTATTTAGATCAAGTAATTTCCAACTGAGTTATTGATCTATTCACTGAAATGCCTATCTTATGTAATGCTCAAATCCAGGCTTATGATATGCAAAAATTTACGCATTCCCTGCGATCACGCTTATTTTGGGAGCACAGACTATTCTCTAGCGAGCTTAAAATAAAAATTGTGCGTTCCTATTGCACACGGATGCGTGAATCAATTTAGATCAGGAAAAAATCTAGAAAGATCTCTTTGTCTGCCTAAACATTATTTCATGCTGGACTTGCTATTTATATCTATGGTTTGGATCACGGAAACTAGGCGCAGTAATGAGGTCACCGATTTGGGAAGTATGGAGAAGCAGCCTAGTTAGTTAGTAGTGTGGAGGAGCTCGTGGCTAAATAATAACAGCCGCACGGGTCGATCTTTAAGGTTAAGCCGTACTTGCCGGGGTAGGTCCGTGGATGGGTGACCATAATTACATACCGAGTTCCCTCCGAGCCTCGGAAAGCACGATAAGCCGTTAGTCCCGGCTGTCATTTGTAGATCTTTGACAGTCGTTACGAGTAGCCAGAAACCAAAAGTCTGATATCGAGGCTTACCAAGGGGTATCGTATTAGCCAGTTACTGGGTTGTGGAGGTCAGATAGGCAGTCGCTTCATGTAAAATACTGGTACTCAGCTGCATCCGGTTAGACTGGAAGCCGACCCCAAGATAGTTTGGGAAAAAGCTAGGCAGATGATGATGGAGAAGCAGCCCAGTTGAGATACTAGTTTATATAAAAAATTGTGACGTAGTTTGACATAACAAAACATCACGCTTGTAATCCTTAAAGTGTTAGACAGAGGTGTAGCTAATAGTCCATCCATATTTCGCTGGTTATGTTTTAACTTCCATGCAATAGGGGGCGAGCCTATTGCCGGGCACAAATCCAGACTCCGTGCCTGATATTGAGAAATTCCTGATGGAAAAACCCTATGACATTACCCGAGCTAGGAATCAAAGCCAGAAGTTAATGCTCAGCAGTCGCGTAGCACTATCCGCCTATCGCTGGCAGTGGGTCGCGCGTAGCAACAGTGACGTCACAGTCACATAATAATTGTCGTATCGGAAAAATTCGGCTATTCGCATGGCATATACATAAATTCCGTTGATATAGTCAGGATATATGAGAATAGTACGGAATAATAGCGTAACCTAGTTTTGGTACGATAAAGAGTTTTCGTTATAAATACTGGGCGCGGAAAAAATGGGGTAATGAGTAAACATATAGTAAAGGGTTCTGTATGGTGTTGGACGTAGAGAATAGCACCATCCCATATCTTCCACTGGGTGTCGTAAGAGGCGACTAAGGCATTTGCTAGAGAATGGGTAGCAGCGTTCTTTGTGCTTTTGTAACAACCGTACTGCGATCGCCAACCCGCCAGCCAAGCGTGGCGATTATGGCAAAACCCACCTTATGTCAATGTGGCGTTGGGGGAGGCCTATGTCCAGCAGTGGACGTCTTTTGGGCTGAAATGATGATATACTTACCTACGTTTGTATTTTTTACCTGACCAGTGCTATATTGACCTTCTTCCTGGTTTGGAAGACTTTTGTTAAAAGGACATAAATTATGGTCTTCTCAACAGGATTGAAAATATAATTATAAAGGATGGACTGTGTGAAGGATATGGGTGGAAAGGAGTAGTTTGGTGAGATGTCGAGTATTTGAGAAATATGGAAGAAAAAGACATGCTGCGCCGACACCAAATAAATTGGGATGGGGGTAGGAAACTGTTGATGACGATGCTCAATGAAAGATTACGGTTGTTACAAAAGCACAGAGAACGCTGCTGCCCATTCTCTGGCAAATGCCTTAGTCGGCTCTTACTGCACCCACGGGAAGATATGAGATGGTGCTATTCTTTACATCCGACACCATACATAGAAAAAAGTTTCAGGTTTGGACTTGTCTGTGCATATCATAATGGTTTAGATAGTAATAATAAATTTAGCTAGTGGCTAAATAATAACGGCCGCACGGGTCGATCTTTAAGGTTGAGCCGTGCTTGCCGAGGTTGGTCCGTGGATGTGTGACCATAATTACATACCGAGTTTCCTCCGTGCCTCGGAAAGCACGTTAAGCCGTTGGTCCCGGCTGTCATTTGTAGTTCTTTGACAGGCGTTACGAACAGTCAGAAGCCAAAAGTCAGATCCAGTCTTACTAAGGGGTATCGTATTACCCAGTTACTGGGTTGTGGAGGTCAGATAGGCAGTCGCTTCATGTAAAATACTGGTACTCAGCTGCATCCGGTTAGACTGGAATCCGACCCCAAGATAGTTTGGGAAACGGCTAGGCAGATGATGATGAGTAATGGTAAATTTATTTCATACAAAGGGAGATTGTAAGTACATGAGGCATACACAAAGTTATACGTATAAGTTTATACCATGTCAATCACAATCAGGTGGGTGGAGTTCTGCTTTCCTAGCTAGGTTATAGAATAACCTGTAAAACAGTCCCTGTCCCTTACAAAAAGTTACAATAAACTAGTACAAAGATAATTACTACAATATTAGAGTACTTGTGTAGACATGAAAGATGGTTTAGATATGAAACATGAATTAGTAGGTTTAGGACAGATTATTTTCAAAACCACCAATAACTTGGCCAGGGAATTGGTTAAGCTAAAAGATGGAGCACTATAAAGCGTTTTGACTTTCAGTACTATAAAACTAAACTAAGAAAAAATAAAGAAGCAAGTTACCGGTACGGGCTGGTCGGTATCGAACGGTGCAGGTATTAATTTCTATGTTATTTTATGCGCGCACTTATAAAGAAACAGGTTAAATTATGTCAATTTAATATGCAAGTTAATCCTGCATCGATCGGTGCCCGGCACAGATTTGTCTGTACCGGAAACCTGCTTCTTTATGTAAGCACCCTAACAAAGGAACAGAACAGGTTCAGGTCATTTTAGCACACATAGCCAGATTTGGATGACATTCAGAAGATCATGCACAGACCAGGAAATCATGGAGACAGAAGACAGGAGGCCAATACACTCAACTGTGTGTAGAACAAGACTGCCAATGGTGAGGATGACAGTCTTTAAACAAAAATAGCGGAAAATATTCAAAAAATCCAAGTCCAGTAGAATATGCGTAATATGATAATTTTCCATTTTAAACATGACTGACGCGTCTAGCTTGCCGAATGTATAATAACCACGTGATAAGTAATTCGGGGTTATCGAGGGGCCTTATTCGCGATACCGAGTAGGGTGACCATGATCCCTCGCGCTAGATAACGGACAGTGTATTGAAAACCGTTTGCCATTTGTTTTTTGTTTACAAATAGATGCTGTCATTAGAAGTTAATAGTGGTTGAGTGACTTGGAAAAGTTGTGAGCAGGATTGTGATTTCTTGCCTGTTTTGTCTAAGCCATCCTCCTTTAGTGATAGTTTGTAACCAGACATTACAACAGTCAAATATTACCATATTAGTACTTATACTTGAATTACGGACCATATGCAAGATAACACAATTATTTAAGAATGTTCTCTTATCTGACGTCTACGGAATTGCGCATTACCATGAAAAACACTTGAAAAAATAAAATGGTTTAATTTAAATAATACTACAGACGGTCTACGTAAAAGTCGCGCGATCATCCTGACCGATATAATATTGACTAATTAAAATGAGTAAACGAAGTATTGATATAGTAGCAAAAGTATGTCATACATTCACCTCAAACACTAAGAGCAAACCCAACTTAATTAACCATAACGGAACAAAACTCTTAATAAATATGACGTCGGTGAAACTTTATTGAGATATTCGATCACTTGTCCCAACAAAACGACCAATTAGATCGACCCACATACGGTCGCCGCGACCCAATCCGCGAACTACGCCTGCAAGCATGGCCACACTACGCCGGGTAGTAGAATCAAGGTCACACGCACACATTCGCAAACGTCTACGAAATCCTTGGTAGCGGTTAAAGACCTACGGAAGTGGTAACGTCTAGTGTAAGTAGAACCGCCGCCGTCAATATACTTCCCCCTTTGTGGGGAGCTTACGGTCAAGGAGGGGGCTCAAGCTGACTGGTTCAAAGGTTTTATGTCATCATGTCAAGCGGCCTTCAGATCCTATGTTTATGTAAACCGCGTGAACAAGTTTCGCGACTCTGTTGTCGGGGGGAAGTGTGTGTTTTTTCGAAGTCGGTCTAATTTCGGTTATATCTCATATCTTGGCCTGCCTTGTGCGATACGCGAGGGTGTCAACTTACCATGGAGTTTTAGAGTGCCAGTCATTGATGTGCCCATTTTTATAACGGATTCTGGTAAGGCGATGAACCGATACTAAACAAATGATTTAGGTTGACGGATAACTTAAAGAGGTGTCTTTATAGTAATCATGACGTAGTTAGGTTCATAAACTATACAAAATTAGCAGAATTTGATCTGTGTATTGTTCTCCAACGGATATTACGAAATCATTCGTGAATAAGGCGGTAGAGTAAAGTTTATTATCCTTCCTACATCATAACACTCGTTGGACACCCAGTGGGAGTGCTGTGACGCAATGGTCATAAACCAAACCTGAGGTACACAAATAATCAAGACGCTAGCAAAATACAGAACAAAAATACAGTCGAAGAAACAAATGAAATGAGCAAAAATGATGTAAGAGAAGAAATAAGTAACATTGCCATTAAAGGAGACGATACTAAAGAAATAAAAGACGTCCCTTTTGGAAACAATCATAGTAACACTAAGAACGTAATTATTAAGCAACAGGAAATGATAGAGGTTGATGAGGTCGAACGAGATATCTTCATATAACATTAAACATAGGAAACCGACTATCTATAGCAATAAAAAGAGAATAAAATTGATTATTCGTTCAAGGCTGTTAACTATAGAATTGGTAAAAAAATTCATTGTAATTTATTCCTAGAAAGGGACAGTTGTGATGGAATGTTTGATGACTATTTTACGTTGGAAAACATTTTTATTTATTTATTTATATTCACATAATGGTAAGTAAACTTATATACTAAGCCCCACAAAACTATATTAGCTTAAAAATATCTGAAATCAATCGTGTTTATGAAGACCGAAAAACTGTAAACAAGTTAGAGGATTTTGTAAAAACAAAAAACTAATAATATTACTGAACATAATTACATTGATATCTTCTACTCTAGGTATGGCAATTTTCAATAAAAACCTTTCCAGAAAATTCAACCGATTGGCTCGTTAACATCTGTACATAAATTTAAATGAATTAATGAAAAATACACGTTACCATTCGAGGAAGGATGTCGAGTAAATATTTTAACAGTTAAATAAATTTACCTTAAAGATAATAGTAGTATTATTCTGATTTCCTGGTTCAGACTTTGTTTTTTTTCAATGTTCTACTTAAATTGTATAAAACAGCTGATTACCTTCCCAAGTATCACTTATTCAGTAGGATATAACCATCTCCAGATCTTCACTAGAATTTGGTGTAACCAAAACAGATTCCCATCAAAATTCTAATTTAATTACCCAAAAATATCCCACGGCTACAATCCTCAAAAGCTCACGTGACGGACAAAAAACATGTCGTCCGTACACCCATCCTCACACCACTGCTGATTTACCAATGTGACCCCTATTATCACAGCACAAGGTCCAAGATAACCAGATTGATCAATTTGACACACTGTGTCTGAACTCTGACATTACTTGATAAAATTGATAAAAACATAAGTTAATAAAATAGATTTGAAGTCGTTAGAAGTCTTATGCGAAGGCGATAGAGGTGAGAATCGAATGGTAGAGGTTAGAAATAAAATTGATAATGAGTTATTGATAGTCACTTAACAAATATTCGATGGATTCATTCATAAAAACCGGTCACAGCAGTCTGTTTGCGTCGCTCCGTTGTTTTTTAATGGTTAATATTGTAGAATGATTTATTTTTAAACCGTTTAGTGATAGCGAAAACAAATTGGTTAGACGCTAAGGTATTATAAAAAGATAATTACCAGGCCCCTCAGAAAGTATTGCGAAAAAAAGTTTTTATATATGGGAGACTGGCCAGTTATTATGTTTTTCGAAAATATGATTATTTATAAGTAAAAATAAGTAAGTTCCAATTTCAAAATTTCCCTCCACATTTTTTGCGAGTTAATTCAAAGTATTGTGTCTCACTGAAATATGGATCTGCGCCGGGAACATTTTAGAGCTATGATTTTATACGATTTCAAGTGTCGCCTGAAACCGGATGAATCGTACGATAGACTTCAAATGGCATTCATGGATGAAGGCCCTTCCAAGGCAACCGTGTATCGTTGGTATAACGAATTCAAGCGCGGTCGACCAACTTTGGGGGATGACGAAAGAAGCGGTCGCCCTTTGACGGCTGTTACCGAAGAAAACGTGCTAGCAGTGAAAAATTTAATCCAAGACAATAGGCGAATTACATATCAGGAGATTCAACACATATTGAAGATTGGATCGGGAAGCGTTCACGAGATTCTACACAGCCATCTTCGCGTGAGGAGGATAGTATCACGCTGGGTGCCGCACAACCTCACCGATGCTCAGAAGCAGGCCCGGGTGGAATGGTGCCGTGATATGCTTAACAAATTTGAAGCAGGCTCGTCTCGGCGTGTTTACGACATCGTTACAGGTGATGAGTCCTGGATTTATCAATACGACCCAGAAACCAAGCGCCAGTCGACTGTTTGGGTGTTTCAAAATGAGCCAACGCCTACCAAAGTGAAGCGATCTAGAAGCGGGGGTAAGATTTTGATCGCTAGCTTTTTTAATTTGACTGGCCACTTGGTATCAATTCCCTTACGGGATCAAAGAAGCATTAATGCCGAATGGTATACTTCCAAATGTTTGCCAGAAGTTTTCTCTGTTATAAGCAACAAGCGACCAAACACAGGGCTCCGCGGGCTACTGCTCCACCACGACAATGCACCTGCGCACACCGCACTCAAAACGAGGGACTTCCTGGACAGCACGCCAGTCAAACTCCTGGGTCACCCTCCTTACAGCCCTGATCTAGCACCGTGTGACTTCTTTTTATTCCCAAAAATAAAAAATCAGCTCAAAGGGATACAATTTTCGTCGCCGGAAGATGCGCTGGCTGGGTTCGAGCAGGCTGTAAACGAGGTGTCTGCGGCGGACTGGAAAAAGTGTTTTGAAAACTGGTTAAGGCGCATGAATCTTTGTATAGAGGCTGGTGGAAAGTACTTTGAAAAGATTTAATAAAAATATATGTACGTATAGAACAATTTTTTTTAGTTTCGCAAAACTTTCTGAGTGTCCCACGTATGTATGTTAAGTTAACACCAGTGGAAAACTTTAAAAAATAATATAAATTGGCAGAAGATTCTTCATAGACAATTATTACGGAATTTAAGAAAACATGATTTAAAAACTACCGAATTTGTCTAAATTATTAATTTTAATGAAAGCAAAGCCGATCAAAGTATGTTTGATATCGATCGTGAGATACTACACGATAGCATAAATCTAACCGGTTTATTGCGTAAAATAACCCTGACGTACGAATACGCGTCGATAGATGGCGGTAATAACCGCAAAGTCAATCAATTAATGAAAACGATGACCGAGAACTTAACATACAGAATAGACATTAACATCTACCACTTACCTTAATATTTTTCTCCTATTGTTCGGATGCAATCGTCTCGCCATCTTCGGATCTACCAGATACAATTTCATGTGAATCTCTTCGTTCGAAAAGACAACCTCATTATCAAAATCTCGCTTTAACTGTTCTTTGGTCATTTGAAACTTAGCTATATCTAAGTCTTTACTGGAGACTTCAGATGTAGATGGCTCCTCTACATATTTCGTTTCCTTTAAATCTTGCGTATCCTTTAGATCTTCCATTTCCTCTCCTTCGTTTTCAGCGTCTGCTTCTGCTTCTTCTTTGAATGCCAATGTTTGTTTCTTCCATTCCTCTCTTACTACTTGTCTCTCAATCTTTTCTCTCTTTCTCCTACTCATGTCCCATAGTAAAGTTTCATTGTCATCCATGTCTTCGACTAGTATTTTGTAGACGATCGATTCTATGTAGTAGTTTGTTCCACCGACTACGATTGGCATCTTTCCTTGTTCGGTTAGCGTGTCTATCTGTATTTAATGTTGAGGAAACATTGATTGTTGAATTAAATCATGAACAGTTATCTCAATTTTTAATTTGATTTCTATGTCACACACATGTTACTCAGGAAATTACGAAACTTTTTAAAGAAGTCAGTATCAGAGATATCTGACTGGACATCACCACATAGCGGGTGATCTATAATTTAACAAGAATTAAAGGGAAGATTGAAATACCGGATGTTAGATTAGCTATACATAGATTATCTTTAACAATCAGTGATTATGGAGTAAATAACTGCTTCCCCAAAAGCTTAACTGTTAAGTTTTAAGATGGGAACAGCATACAACATCAACAATGATAATAAATTTAAAAAACACACCGAAAAAAGACCGGCAAACACTAAAGAGACAAGGAAAACCGCATAAATGAAAAAAAATTCACTTAGGTACAACAGATAATCTTTTGATCAAAAGCCAGAACCAAAGAAACGGTATCTTCAATCATCCAATATTAAGTTTTGAATGACGAAATTGCTCGTTAGCAAAGTACGTACTTATTATAGTGACGGGCCGGTGGCGATGTACCAAATGTGTAAGCTACTTTGGTCAACATAAGAGGATTATGTGGTCAATGGCCGAAACGCGAAAGAAGGTAAACCTTTCAAATACTTGTCGGAGGTGACGAGCACTTGTACGGTTTGATCGACGATTTTTTTTTGTAT
The DNA here is from genome assembly GCA_949152445.1 of Cerastis rubricosa. Taxonomy (NCBI): domain Eukaryota; kingdom Metazoa; phylum Arthropoda; class Insecta; order Lepidoptera; family Noctuidae; genus Cerastis; species Cerastis rubricosa. Next base: position 3,648,242 of record OX424542.1, on the reverse strand, counting down.
ATAAGAATTTGGCTGTGGAATTTATGTTGAAGATTGTCTTGATAGGACACACCCTGAATTAAAAATAACATTAAGCTTGTAATCTCCAAAGAATTAGGCGGAGGCACTTCCTACCTAAGATTTCGCCGGTTATGATAAACCTAAGTTACTCAATTAAAGGAAAAAGGCGTCCTTTCCCTCGTTTAACTTGCCCTCATCATCATCAGCCTATAATGTTCCCACTTCGGACACAGGCCTCCTCTCTATGAGAAGTAGTGAGCTTTAATCCCACGCGGGCCCAGTGCGGGTTGGTAGATATCACAGGTCTTCGATTTTTTTAGTTCTAGGACATGGCGGTTTCCTCACGATGTTTTCCTACGCCGTAATTTGCCCTGCTTTAATGTAATTGTTATCCAATCCTTAAAAGACTTTAAAACTTCAAGTACTTACTTTTAACGTAACTTAGTTTTTAAGTCTTTCACAGGTTCAAATTTCTACCAAGACGATTGGTCTAAAACTAACATCGTACACCCATAAAAGCTACGCTAAAACTTAAAAATCTACAACACATCATTATCTTGCCTTTATCCCAATCCATTTGGAGTCGGCGCAGCATTTCTTCTTCTTCCATACTTCTCTATTACTAGTCATCTCATCAGACACCTCCTTTCTTGCCATATCATCCTTCACACAGTCCATCCATCGTTTCTTTGGCCTTCCTCTACTCTTATAGCCATCCACATTCAAACTCTTTCCTCACGACATTCTTCTAATAACTCCGCATCAGTTGCCCATACCACGACCACCGATTACCACACAACAAATTAACAACTAAGACTTAAGAATCTACAACGACTAACACAAATAGTTCCAAGCCAGCATGACTCACAGTTACCACATTATCTAGAACTGCATGACTAAATTAAACTCCACAATACTAGTGACGTGTTCTACGCCTACTCCGCCATTAATGTTGCAGTTGACCCTTCGAGCCTTGCGTGGACCGCCAGCTGATAGTCTAGATAAGTTTTCCTTTCACACGCACTTTAGAACGAGTAACTAGGTAGTTTGTATGAGGATTTGTTTATTTTAGGCCTATGCGTAGTGCGCGTGTTGCTGTTTTTGCTACTTTGTAATCAAGTTATGAAGAAGTGTCTTTTATTATTGGTCGAGTGGTCACAAGCGCGACTGCTGAGCGTCCCGTCCAGGGTTCGATTCCCAGGTTGGGCAAAGCGGTATTGGGTTTTTCCATCAGGAATTTCTCAGTGGCCACAGATTCTGGATTTGTGCCCCGCTGATGGCTATAGGCTCGCCCGCTACTACTGTTGGTGTACTATTAGTTACACTTCCGCATAACCCTTCTAGGTTTACATGCGTAATGTAATGTAAGAACATAATCACACAGACGTGTAATGTTGACATGTATGAAAGCCTATAATTAGCGTTCAATAGAAATAATTAAGTGGTTAAAATTCCAAAAAATATTTGGTTTGATTTGGTTACTGGGTTGTGGGGGTCAGATAGGCAGTCGCTTCATGTAAAATTCTGGCACCCAGCTGCATCCGGTTAGACTGGAAGCCGACCCTAACATAATTTAGAAAAGGCTAGCCAGATGATGATGATTTGGTTTGGATCAGCAAAAATATCTTCATTCCACAAACACTCTCCTTGCTTCAATTCCCAAATGTAATAAATATGAAACACGTTTTTCTGTCTAAAATTTCCCCGGAATTAAAGCTTTATCTAATAAATATCTTTATAGCCTGGGGCTTCATGGGACCGCTTCCTAAGTAGTAGCTAGATAGAAGTGTGTTTTGTGGCATTTATTTTTTCATTCCAACTCCATTTTTAATTGGTAGTTAGAAAATTCTATTTCGCAAGCAGAGCAAGCAGATGATGATGATCATGATCTTCATACCCTTGTCACTTGTTATTTGGGGTCGGCGCGGCACGTTTTTTTTTCCTTCTCTCCTGTCATTCGTCACGTTATCTTTTACTCCTTTTTCCTTCATATCTTTTCTTACACATTCCATCCATGTTTTCTTTGGTTTCTTCTCCATCCATCAACATTTATTCATCACTCTTTTCGTCACATGTTTTCCATCCCTCCTCATCACAAGTCCATGTCAAGACAGACGTCTCCCTTTCATCTTTTATGTAACAGGCGCCACTTTCTTATTTTCCACTTGGCATATCTACTTGTCTCGCTGGGGGTCGTCCGAGTTATGAGCGAGTGTAGTTCCTGATCTTCCATTGAAAGGTGCTGATCCACCGACCGACGGGTTTCGTCTGATGGGCTATTGCCCGAAGGTTGTTTTCTAGTTTCTGTATGAGTTAACAGCGCAGAAAACTCTACTTTCAACATGCTTATTTTATATGCAGGATTTTTTAACAAAATTTATTAGAAAAGAATAAAATATTATCCAAGCAATAAAAATTCAGCTTGTTATTCTGACCCACATACCTACCTATAATCGCTTGACAACAAATCGACACCTACTACGCCATTTCCTCGTAAAATTTTGATAGTCAATATTTGCCAAATTAAAGCTGTATTGTCACTGCATTAGTCCCTATACATAAATTTATCGAAAAATTCAGTTACGTGTACGTATTTGAACAAATGTTCGTTAAACAAAAGCTGTAGTATGTAAATGTCAATTTGATGGTCAAATTAAAATTCTTGTGGAAAATGGCGGCGATGCCACATGCTGTTAATATTAATTTGGTAGCATTCATTGTTGAGTACATACTGTGAAAATTAATTAAAATCTGATTTTATTTGAACCTATGTCAGTTTTTAATCCGACACACTATACGCACTATTGTCAACCACTGTAACACCTGAAAGCCAGAATCAACAATAGCAACCAAGCACAACGAACTCCGGAGAAACTATTCCAACGCAACGTCTCGGATTCCGCAACGAAATTAATCAGAAAAGAAAAGCGCTTACTTGTCGTAAGTAAAACTAACTAATTTAATTTCAATTTGTCTTCATAACTAGTAGGACTTTTATGTCATTTGAAGAAAATACCTCTAGTGCAATGACATAATCGTATGTTCAAGATAACTAACTTCCTGAGCTGTTAAACTTAAGTAGGAACAGACTAGATCTTTCTAGGGTGCTCGAAATGGCGTATCAAATATAACTGTGATTGTGCTCCTACAGACAATCTTGCAAATCTTTCCTGTGCTGTAAGGCAGTTATCACATGATACCGCTAGTCCGCGCGGTCGGGCGGTGTCGTGTGAGAATCTCATAATAGGTATGACAAAGGTGGACTAGTCTGTCTACGTACTAATGACTGTACATGAAGTTTAAATAAGTAAATTTTATGTAAAACATACTACACGTGCCTCATTAAGGTTTTGAAGATTATTTGTTCTGACACGTAAGTACATTAAATGTGTGAAGTTCCTCTATAAATTTGGATTAAAGCCTCGCAGTAAAGGGTACAGTCGTAAAAGTATCCAGATTTATCTAGAATTCAGACCTGTACTGGTACAGGAGGAGTGTTTACGCCGCGCACCGCCGCCAATCAGCAAGCGAATCAGCTCGCGACACGTCACCATGTTTTTACACGACTGCTCAAAATAAAAGTCTGATCTCCCGCTTAGGAAATCCTCAATGGATAACCTCCGCCCTGGGGAGAGCGGGGTTCTGTTAGACTCGTGCTATATACCACACCGGTGTCACACTCGCATCGGGAGGCAGCGGGATCAATGCGACTTCCGCTGCCCCGGACTAGTGCCAGTCCGCTTGACTTACGGGCCTCGTCCGTGGGAGGAGTGAGGTCTCGCGATACGTTGACGTCACCACAGTTTGCTCAGACACAGTCTCAGTAAACTGGTAGGGCTGTAACCTGAATAAAGTTTTATTTCCATAGAACGTACATATTTTAATAAAGGATACAATCTTAAGTGCCCTGTTCCTGAAGTCGACGACGGTGAACATCTGATGCGGCTCCAGAATATCCAGGAGATGATGTGTCGCCATCTCCCGCTCTCTGGCCGACGCCTTCGCAGTCACCACGTCTAGCCCTTTGTAGATCTGAAACAAATACAGAAATTATTAATTATTTTTATCGCAGTTTCAACACCAAAAGTATAATCAACCGTGGTCTCACTGTTGGCAACCCAGGCCTCCTCGCTAAGAAAGATAGTTGGCCGTTGCTTAAGTAAGGGCTCACTGCGGTGATAACCAGACGGCATGAATATTCTGGCATGTATTTTATTAGTCTCGGTAAATCGAATTTAAATTCAGGAAAAAGCCGCTCGACCCCAACCTGATTGAGTGATAGGATACAGAGTGGAGAGGAAGGAGCATCGACGCACAAACGATTACTACTTGTTCAGTACGAACCCCATCACGTAGAAATTTTTCATCGGCAATATTTGCCAAAAAAACAACCTTCGAACCTATGTTCCGAACGGAGTTTGCCGATCGGCATAAGCGAGCGTAATATTTGTAGTTATAGCTTAGCTTCGTGTCGCCTATTCAACAACTTCTGCCAAATATAGTGTGCCCGACAAGTGAGTAACAGCCCTTACGCAACCAACCACTAAAAAACCTCATGGAAAATTTCCCCATTTCCCACCAGAAACACTCAATTCCCTCCCACACACGTTCCACCTTGTAAATCACGAAAAATTCTATTATAACACCTCCAATGGATCATGGGACATTATGTTAATTCAAGTAAAACACCATGAAATGTATGTAAAGGGGGCAGAGGGCGTGACATACATCTGAATAATGTTCCTGGCAGCTTTCAATACTCATTATATTACGTTAATGGAGCTTCGAACATTTAGAACGGTCTTACTATTTTTAGAAACTTGCGGTTTCTTCCCACAAGTGTTGGTGAATTGAAAGTTATTGATTTTGATCTGCACGAGGCACTTGATATGATGAAGTAAAGAACGATAGTGAGCGAAAATTGTCAAACTACATGTGCCTAATAAGAAACGATCGAGGGACTGTGTGAAGGATGGTATGGCAAGAAAGGAGGTGTCTGTAGAGATGACGAGGAAGAAGAAGACATGCTGCGCCGACCCGAAATGAATTGGGATAAGGGCAAGACAATGATGATGACATGTGCCTAGTAAGGATAGCGTCATGGTCATCATTATCATTAGGTACGCCCGATTGACTAACACTGCTGAACATTGGCCTCTCCTAAGCGCAGCCACAACAACCAGTCCTGCATTACTGGCCTCCCTAAATAATTGCCAGATAAAGGGAGAATTCTGAAAATATTGTTGTAGCCTAGGAATGAAGCCGGGAAAACCTGGTTGAGAGTCGCGCAGACCAGGGAAGAATGACACGAAAGTCAAGAGGCCTCTACTCAGCAGTGGGCGTTCTGTAGTTTCCACCGATCCATATGGGAAAGAGTTTTGAATTTATGTATGTATGTAATGTATGTTTAGGTAGGTATAGCATATTTGACATCCACTGGACGCGAGGAACATAACACTGGCCAAAATGGCGACTTTTGTCAGAGACCTATGTACAACAGGGAACACCTTTAGGCTAAATATTATAATTATGTCACCTGCAAGATCTGGCTACATGAACCAACTGATAAGAGAAACATTTTAGATAAAATTAAATAATAGTAAGACAACTTTTAAGTTGAGTTATCAGCGAAATAAACAGGTCAAGAAGAATTTACGCATTGACTTCAATGTCATCAAGTGTTGCGTAATCATTAGCGTATCAACTATTATCTCATTCGGAAAAAACTTAAAAGGGCCATATTATCAGCTGATGTAATTTTCATAAAACAAAATATTTTTCAAAATTTTATTAAACTATTATTATTAAATATGATTATTATTAAAATACTATTTTTTTTATTAGTGCTTTATTTGACTCAGAATAATTCTTTTTAGTCGACTTATAAAAAGGTGGAAGTTCTCAATTCAACTGAATTAAAAAAAAAATATTACTTCATAACTCCGTGATAACGACAGTCAATGGGACAAATAAAAAATCACCGACTTCCGGAAGTAAACACATTTCCCTTTTTTAGTGTTTCTTTTTGGAAGTCGGTAATTTTTTTTGCAAGTTTTTTAAAAGCAGGATATTAATCGTCGTACCTGAAAAAGTTAATCGTACTTACTTACCTACCTATCTACCGATACTTTGTTAAAAAAGTGGTGACATTTAACAATAGCATATTGCAACTACGTTATAATAAAACGTAATTGTTCAATGCTGTTAATGCAGGCATAACATATCTTAGATCTGGTATTTACAAGCTTTAAAGAAATACTTGTGGTATAAAAATCACTGCAATGCACCTACCCACATTGCTGCAAAAGGATACGACATTTTAACCTTTTCGGAGTACACAAGGTGTTGTTCATTCATCGTATCAAACTAGCATCAGACATAGGCCTGCCCTAATCTTTAAACACGTGGACCGTACTCGTGCTTCTTGTTTCTGGTACCTGCGGCCATCACCAGGTCATCAGTTCACCTTATAGAATTCCTTCAAACGAACAAACCGAACATTAACCTATAATTATTTGGATACGAGAAGATTTCTTTAAGCTCTCCTCTTGGCATAATTTAGTCACCCTTAACAATATCCGTATGGTCGATTAAACAACGATACATAAATTAAGACGACCTAATAACCACAAGACGCGGCGGTCCTAACAAAACATACGAAAATAAATATGACACAATTTTCGTAACACATCCATACATTATACGTACAAGACTGATAACAGCAATGTGACTTTGATCTTGTGAATGAAATTCGGAAGGGCAAGTGGACTTGCCAGATAACCCGATGCTCGAAGAAGTAATTACTACGATTTTTCTAAAACATTTTTTGGGTTATTTGCGCAAATGCGATAAAATTGTCGTCTTCGATTGGTGTTGAGTTTATATTATTTTTCAGTAAGTCTGCGAATTTTTGTATACATATTTAGATCATCTTCCTGCCCTTGTTGTTATGGCTCGGCGCAACACGTTTTTTTCTCCCATTCTCACCTGTCATTCGTCCCCGCTGTATGGTGTCGGACGTAAAGAATAGCACCATCCCATATCTTCCCGTGGGTGTCGTAAGAGGCGACTAAGGGACTTGCCAGGCAATGGGCAGCAGCGTTCTCTGTGCTTTTGTAACAACCGTACTGCGATCGCCAACCCGCCTGCCAAGCGTGGCGATTATGGCAAAACCCCCCAAAATGTAAATGTGGCGACACTTGGGGAAGGCCTATGTCCAGCTGTGGACTCAAAATGGGCTGAAATGATGATGATGATGATTAGTCCCCTGAGATGAGGTAGTTAAATGATGTTTTGGTCTTTTTACGGTGAAAAGCAATGTTCCAGAAAACTAAAAGACTACGTCAACCTAGAGGATGAGTAGATCAGTCCCATGCAACTACGCAAAAGCCTTACACAGGGGAATACTGCAACTATCCAAGGTAGATGTACTGACGAACTTTAAAAGGTGCCGAAGACAGGCTGGATGGCAGAGAACAGGGTGTTGTGGCGGTTTAGTAGATTGTGGAAGCAGTTTCTTTCTATGTATGTAGTATGACAAATTAGGGGGACCATGTTCAAAAGTTATGACACTTGGTCATTACCATTAGCATTGTGCAAATACTGAACACCTCTCATTAATTTTTATAGGTTATGCGAAACAATTACGTATGTTACATGGAGGCATATGTCAATCGCCAAGAACTAGGTCCCCTTAACGACATCGCTAAATGTCATCGGTCAATGTCACTTTGGGTTGGGTTTGTACCTTCCAATCCGAGTTCTTGTACTAGGGATATCTTTGCACTGAATATAGATATTTTGCTGCAAGATAACTTTTGAATGCTATGATAATATGAGTTTATTTGATATTTTAAAAACTGACTGCTTTGTTGGTTGTAATCGCGACTGCTGAGTACGAGGTGCTCCGTCGGTACGAGGGTTGGATTCTCGGGTCGGGTAAACTGGGTCCATATTGGCTCACCTAAAGTTCTTTACCCGAAATTGTTCTTCCTAACGATTTGTAATCCGAATGAACATTCTTCCTAAAATTTTTCATCCTAAACTTTTCATTCATACTATTTGTAGTGCTACCGGTGATGTTCATAACACTCATGTTTCCGAAAATTGTAATTAATAATATCACTAATGTAAATAATTTAAACTCCTACTGTTTTTTATCATAACTCTTTTGTCCCTAAACATAATTACCATAATATTTTCACTGATTCTCAGATAGAAACATTTACCAAGTGTAATAAAAATATGTGGGTAGAAGATGATATTTATAGTTTTAATTTGGGTGGGGATTAGGTCAGAGTGTCGTCTTGGGGGCACTATGAAAAAAATACTTAGAAACATTTTGCGACCAATTTCGAGGTAGCGCTCGCCGGCCGCTGCCGCGGCACCGCTCGCTTCGCTCGCTCGGCTCGCGCGTAGTTGGTCACAGTTCTAACCTAACCTAACCTATGGGTATCTTTCCAGGTACACACCGCAATAAATAAAAAAGTATAAGTTACGCAAAATCAATGTATATAATACTGATTATGATGAATAAAAAGAAATCTAAAAAAAAAGAAATAACTTTGAATAATAGTGTAAAAGATGGTTATGTTGAGAAAATATAGGAAAACAAATAAAAGTATAATAGATGTTTATTGCTACTGACATTATGAAGTTGAATGCTTCGGAATTATGAACATAAGAGACAGAGTAGTTAGGAATTGCGATTGTTAGGATGAACAATGTTAGGAAGAACATTTTCGGATTTCCAATTATCGGAGTTGAAAATTTAGGTGAACTTTGGCGCACCCGGGTAAACTGATATTGTAGTGTTATGCCATCAAGAATTTCTATAAATAAATATATAAATAAATTTCATTTCTCAGTAACAGCCACGTTGTCTGGATTTGCGCCCGTGTGATGCCAATAGGCTCGCCCCCAAATAACATGGAACTTAAAACATAAATGGCAAAATGTGGGTGTACTATTAGGGTACACTGTTGCTTAACCCCTCGGGGCTTACAGCCGTGATGTTAGGTAATGTAAAAAAAAACTTTGATGTTATCAATATTGATCCGAACTGAGCACCACTTCTTGGTGTATTTCATTTTAGAAGAGCCTAATTTGTGTTACCAAGAAAAATACAATTTGTCAGTTATTTCGTTGAGTGGCTATAAATATAGCACTTAACTTTTCAGGAAGTAACGACCTTTTTGTAAGTCACTATCAATGAAGTGTCCGTGAAAATAATCCCAAGAGAGAAGTTGTCAAAGTGAAAACGTTCTCAGAATTCTTTTCGGTTTAAATGTTTTTTCATCTCTCCAACTCCAAACGATGTTGGGGTTGGTTTCAAGTCTAACGGGATCCATCTGAATACCAGTATTTCACAAAGAGCGCGAGCCTTGTTTTACCTGTGCAAATCCTCGATGGATGCCCTCCGCCTTGGGACCGGTGAAGGGATCTCTCAGCCTCCTACTGACTAAAAGCACACGGTGTTCCTCCTCGTCACTTCTGGCTGGGGTAATCATCATATTCATTTCAGCCAAAAGACGTCCACTACTGGACATAGGCCTCCCCCAAGAAGGGGTGTTTTGCCATAATCGCCACGCTTAGCAGGCGACTAGGCGATCGCAGTACGGTTGTTACAAAAGCACAGAGAACGCTGCTGCCCATTCTCTAGGAAGTCCCTTAATCGCCTCTTACGACCACCCCACGGGAAGATATGGGATGGTGCTATTCTTTACGTCCGACACCATACAGACGGTTGGCTGACTGGCTCGGGTGCGGGGACACAATTGCATTCTCCACAATCACCCTAGCAGTATCGGTTTGCTTGTGGCAAACCCCATCTCAGGGCGAGAGCAACTGCCCACCTGCTGCCCTACCATGACGTCTTAAAACAGTATTGTTTTACTCTTATTCCAGTGTGGGAAAGAGACGGAGCTGTAAAGGATCTCTAGCGCCATCTCTTTCCCAGACTGGAAAGGAGTAAAGCAATAGTGTTTTAAGCCATCATGGTAAGCCACCTAATCAGCACAACCAAACCCAGTCTGGGTAATACCATACTCCTTGGTAAGACTGGCAAAATGCGGGCAGGTAAATGAGCTTTACGTTATTTATAATAAATAGCTGTCCGTCGCAACTTCGTTTGCGTCACATTTTCCCCGTTTTCACAACATTTTTCATTGCTGCTCCACTTCTATTGGTCGTAGCGTGATGATTTATAGCCTATAACCTTCCTCGATAAATGGGCTATCTAATACTGAAAGAATTTTCCAAATCGGACCAGTAGTTTCGGAGCCTATTCAATGCATACAAACAAACAATCAAATCTTTCCTCTTTATAATATTAGTTTAGACCAAATGAATACTTTTATCAAAAACCATGTTAGGACACAGATTAGCCTTGTGATATATATATATATATGTTAAGTAACGTCCTAAGAATACCTGTGATTTTCTTCCTTTCCCTAACCTACTGAGTCAACAATATTTACTGACTCGTAAACCTCTAGGGCATGCATACGCAAGTGAAACATCACTATTGATCACAGATCAAGCAATACATATCCAGTATAACCTGACCTCGCTTTGTATAAGCTTCCCGTACAATGAGAGAACAGCGTATACAGGTTTTGCATAAACATTTAACCACCAGTCCGTCTCTCGCATCTTAATACGAATGACAGATACAAAACGATGTTCAAAATACGATAAGCTTAACCGCGTTTAGTGGTTTCTGATGCAAGTGGGTTGCGGAGGTCAGATAGGCAGTCGCTACATGTAAAATACTGGTACTCAGCTGTATCTTGTTCGACTGGAAACCAACCCCAACATGGTTCGAGCAAAGCTAGGCAGTGATCATGCAGGCTGGCATTAGCGCTACTTACATTTAAATTGCGTACAGGGTTATCAGATAAAAAAATCGGCCAAGTGCGCGTCGGACTCGCGCACCGAGGGTTCCGTACAAACTAGTAGGCTAAGATTAAACAAAGAGTAAGTTCAAAATTATAAAATAAAATTACTACATGATGTAGGTAAGTAACTAAAATTTTCGGTTTTCGCAATTTTTCCTTTACCTGTAGACGTTGCTTCGTACCAAATTTCAAGATTCTGAGTTAACGGGAAGTACCCTGTAGGTTTTGATTCCCTTGTGATGCGACATAAACGGCTGTATCTTTTTATGCGTTGGTTTTGAAGTTTGCTTTTTTCTCCAAGGGACAGAAGACTTGAGTATTTGATATAAATTTCAGCTTGATACCTCTACGCGTTCCTGAGAAAAAGGGTCTTGACAGACAGGCAGACAGACGGACGGACATCAAAGTGATCCTATAAGGGTTTCGCTTTTTCCTTTCGAGGTACGGAACCCTAAAAAATGCCCGGTTTATGGAAGCGTACTAACCCAATGGCCAGGATTCGTAGAATCTCTCAAAATAAACTACTAATTATGCAACAACAACAGAAAACTTTCCAAGAGCCTGTCGAAATTCAGACTGATAGGCCTATTCAAATAAATTACCATAATTTCACAAAATTAATAATGTATTTAGGACAAGTAGATTTTTTCCTAAGAAAACCTTAAAACTTAGCCATAAATTACACGCTTTGTTTTATTCTTACGCAGAGAGCTTCCAATTTAACTTGAGCTACGGGAAAATTCTGAACTACTGGTTACTGATACTAATTTTGAAACACTTCCTGAGAAAGTGGCGCCACTACGAAAGCTCAAGCTATAATGGCCGGTACAAATACTTTTACTTCTTACCATACGCCTACAGTTTACCAATCAGGTATTACTGTAATGACCACACTTGATAAGCGGATTGGGAATTAAAAGGGCATTCTTAGTTGACAGGTTACCTAATAATTAATAGGCTAATAAGCGAGGTTTTGTTCACGGTAAAGTACATTTGATTGGCATTCCTGAGCCTCCGATATGTTTTACGAAACCTCTGCTTACGCCAACATTTGTGCTGTAAAAGTAGAGTTTTAAAACGAGATTATTATAGGAAATTTGAAAGTTGCAACAGTTACAGAAAAGTTGAAAAGGAATTGAATGTCTTGATAAGCACATGTTATGAGGAGGGACGAATCGCATGTGACTAAAATAGTGATGAATGGAGAGGAAGAGGAAGACAAACGAAACGATGCATGAATTGTGTGATTCGCATCCATCGGTTTTTGGTCTGAAATGAAAGAAAAAGGAGTAAATGATGATGATGTCAACGTGACGATTGACAGAGAAGAATGGAAGAAAACAGTAACATGGGGCATGGGCAAGAAGATGATGATGAATCGACGGTGTTTCTTATCCGATTACACTGAGAAGAAGTATCATAGTCTCTTTTAAAGTCCAGACATAACCTTAGAAGAATTATACGAGGATCATCGTAATGGATTCTTTAAACGATCAAAAATCTTTCCTCAATGTGCTCATCAAAATAATAAATTACTATTGGCTAGTCTGTAGTAAGTAAGTGTATCACCTTGTTTCGCAGACATAAATTTCACATTTTTTTTTTTCCATAGTATTTCAACGAAATTATTAACCTAAAATTAATATAAGTATCGTCATTAAACGTCAATATGTTGTGCTACAAAAATTAGTGACAGAAAACTACCAGAAAAATACCAGTTGGGTTGGTTCCTTAGAATCTTTTTCATGCGCTGCTTTTGTTTTGGAGCCGAATTTTGGAGAGCATGGGAATAAGCCGTTGAAATATATCGAAAAATATCAGTCACCTTGGGTAACATTGTAAGCTTGTGGTAGGACATGCTCACATTTGATACTTCATATCTGCACAGTGAACCCTGACATCTGACCACCGTCATTTAGTACCAAAGAAGATATCTTTATAATTGGTCACCTAAAAAGACCAGTCTTAGATGGCCTTCTGGGACCAATTTAACGTTCGTATTCAGGGGTCTTGGTAAGCTGGTATTTTTTTTAGTGCATCCAATCTGCATAGGCCTATATCTCGGGTTTTCAGCTATTAATGTTAGGGTCACTGAATCTGGTCATGCAGTATCATAATACAAACAAAACTATTGACGTCAACATGGGTAGATAACGACCAAAAAAGAGGTAATAATTCAGCATGTGGGTAGGAGGTAATATTTTTAGATTAGCTGGCAAGTATTTGTAGGATCCGGTCATTAGTACGGACAGAAAATGAATCGTCAAGCGCGCCAAAGGTAGCATCACGCGACCTACTTACCAGTCTACCCACACTTAAGCGCGCTTCTACAGAGTCGTGATGTTTCGAACTCGCTGTGAGGCGGACAGTCTGAGTCTGACCACCGCGGAGTCAAGACGTCCCAAAACTGTAACCCGATTCATGGTGCCTAGTGTTATTGTGTTGGATTGTAATTTCAAGTAATTTGTGAGTAGTAAGTGAGTTCGACAAAAGCAGTGTACCTCGTGTAGTGTGTGTTTTCATAGCACGGAACCCATGTTCTGCCCACATGATGACCGTGTCTAACGGAATAAATCAAGACAACTGCGACATCAGAATTGGGATAAAGAATCGCGCCCTCCACGGAAGTAAAGCCAAGTGAGGAACATAACCAATGAATTTTTGAATCAACAAGGAAAGCGTGCAAACCTGCGAGCACAAATCATCAAGAGGGTACCCTCGCAACAACATCGGGTGAGACCGTTTCTTTTCTTTTCGATAAATAGGTCATCTGGCTCGTTGCTTAAACATGGCTAGTTTGATTGGTTTATGGGTGACATCATAATCAGTAAACCTTACTGGCATCGGAGGTTATGATTTAAAATGCACGATGGAGATCGTACCATTAAAATAGGCGATAATTTGATAAAATAGGTTGTCAGCCAATAAGTTCAGGAATTATTAGATGCTGGCGTAATTTGTAAAAGTTCTTTGACATCTGGAGCTACGCGCTTGTCTGGTCCACATGTTTCAGTCGAAAAGAAAGTGTGTTTAGTCGAAATGTCACTGTTGTCCGGTTCATGCTTTACGATGATCGAAGGGACGCAGGTGCCCGGTTTATGATATTTTTGTGATGACGTTGGTCAAGGGGACGCTGTTGTCCGGTCCGTACACTGGTATGGTCGTATCGACGCAGTTGTCCGGTTCAAACGTTGGTATGGCCGAAAGGAGTGTCGTCCGGGCCAGAAGCATTACGGATTGCTTCAAGGGATGCACTTGTCCGGTCCAGGTGTTAACTGTTTAGGGAAAGGTGCCGTCCGGGCCATGAGTGGTAGAAAGGACACACGCTTTCTTGCTGGGGGAAAGGTGCCGTCCGGTCGACAAAAGCAGTGTACCTCGTGTAGTGTGTGTTTTCATAGCACGGAACCCATGTTCTGCCCACATGATGACCGTGTCTAACGGAATAAATCAAGACAACTGCGACATATTTATTAAAACCCTTTTTGTGTATTAAACAAAAATATTGGTTCGGATTTTTTTCGGTTTATTTCTGACCTCCACCAGGTCGACTGGACCAGTCCCGCTGTGTGGGATAAGTTGACTAAAGAGCCCCGTGATCTTTCCATCTACATAACATCAGACTGGTAATCGCTGAAGGGTTAAGCAGAGGTGTAGGTACCTAATAGTAGTACATCCACAATTCGCCAGTTATATTTAAGTCCAATGAAATTAAGTGCGAGCTTATTGCCATCGAATGGACAAACATCCAGAATCTGGCTGCTATTAAGAAATTCCTGATAGAAAAACCCAATAACAATTTACCAGACCTTGGAAAGGAGCACAGGTGGCCTATGACGTCATAAAACATTATTGTTTTACTCCTTTTCCAGTGTGGGAAAGAGATGGCGCTAGACAACCTGTATAGCTCCGTCTCTTTCCCACACTGGAATAAGAGTAAAATAATACTGCTTAAAGGGGTCATGGTAGGCCAGCAGGACCTCTTGCTTAGCAGTAGCGCTTAGCAGTCAATGAGTCGAGGTAATAATTTCCATTTAGTTTTCGGACATTTTTGACCCTAACATCTATTTCTAGAAAATAATTACAAGTTCCAGAAATTTTCACTCGATTTCCCAACTTTCATCATCATCGTCATTTCAGCCGAAAGACGTCCACTGCTGGACATAGGCCTCCCCCAACGCTACATTGACATAAGGGGGGTTTTGTCATAATCGCCACGCTTGGCAGGCGGGTTGGCGATCGCAGTACGGTTGTTACAAAAACACGGAGAACGCTGCTGCCCATTCTCTGGCAAGTCCCTTATTCGCCTCTTACGACACCCACGGGAAGATATGGGATGGTGCTATTCTTAACGTCCGACACCATACGGAACTTTAAAAGCCCATTATACCATCTCAATAATTAAATCGTGTAACCTAAACCAATCAGGTTCCTAAATATATTCTAAAACGTATTACGTCCAATATATGGACTATCTATATGAAAATTTACTAAAATTAATTAGCTACGACCAGTCTGGTAGTAAATTGGACCAGTTGGTGATATAATATATAAATTTTGATGATAAATATGTTACAGTCGAAACTGTTAATCGGACAAAACCACTTTTGACCGGTGTCAGTCAAAAATCATATAAGCGATTACGCTTTACGGCATTTCATACAAACTTTCAAGTCCTTATTTTCCGAAATGACTGAACCGATTTTAATGAAACTTCATACGCATAAGCAGGATGCATAGATCTAAAAAGTTACTAAAAAACAAACTGATGTTGCAGACTAAAATAGAAAACATAAAAAAATAGAAAATAGAAAATTTTATAGAAAAAATCTGAAACATCTGGTTTAGGTACAGATATCGCCAAAACTGGCACCGTGCAACACATTTTAAAATACGCTAGATAAGTGAAATCAGCCAAGGCCGAGCCTATCGCTGTAATTGTAAGTACCGCCGTATTCGCTCATTAGTTTACTAATAATAACTATAGTTATCTATCAAACTATTGGGTGCGAATTGTCTGTTTCGGTTGATTATCTGTGTCTGACCTACTCTGGATTCGGACAGGGCCAACTGAGGTCCGAATGACAGGCTTTTGGCGTGATTAGGGGCCAACATTACGACTAGCCCATAAGGCTAGAAGACTGTTCAGAAACTCCAACATCAGTAGAGAAGTGGGTTATAAGGGCAAGCCAAGCTTATAGGCTTGTATGAAAGTATCGCCACTATTGTGCTGCCAAGGTTTGACCCGCTTGTATTTGTGACCATCGCATAATTTCTGGTATCAAACAAAGGACCGATTCCACCGCTTTGGGGGAGGTTGGAAGAGTAAGTTTAACTTAAGTAATTGTCGGTTCGGTTGGCGCAGTGGTTGAGCGATTGACTGCTGCGCCACGTTTCGCGGGTTCGATCCCCGCACGGAACAAATATTTGTATGGCATAATTACAGATTGTTGTTCCGGGTCTGGCTGATTGTGTATGTGAGTTTAAATATTTGTAAACGCACCCAAGATACAGGAGAAATTCCTAGTATGGGGCAACGTTTAAAAAATATGACTTTGACTTATACATTATTTCAGAAGATGTAGGCAGAGGTACATCAAGCTGATGAGATAAAGCCCTTTTGAGTAGGAAAAATTATGGCGCTACTATTCACCATTCTTGAGATGTTGGGTTCGATTTCTCGATCAATAATTTCTCAGTAGCAGCCCTGAGAAAGGTTTTGGCAACTTTCTCGCTCCCTATTATCTAGGCAAATCACAACAGGTGACTTGTGGATAGTGGTAGTACTATAAGTAAGCATCTGCCTAGGCCATCTGGAATTGCTGGTGTAATGATTATGGACTTAATGGACCATAATCGCCACTCAGAAATTCTGAACCAGTTGAAACAAAAAGAAACCATCTAGAACGTTATTCTTTTAATCAATTATGCTACTATCAATTAAAACGTTTTTTGCCTTTTTTTATAAATAAAATAAACTGATACAAAACGAACAAGATTCCTTGTAACAAGCTGGAGACGTAACGTTATCAAAAGTTAAAGCAATGTCAGACGCGGACGCAATCCTGATATCAAGTGTCATTGACAAAACTATAGATATTTAAGTATATTTGGTATAGTCTATCGTACTGACTAAATATTAAATATACTGCAGCGATACAGATTATTTATAACATAGAGCAAATCATGTTCTGTATGGTACCGGACGTAAAGAATAGCACCATCCCATATCTTTCCGTGGGTGTCGTAAGAGGCGACTGAGGGACTTGCCAGAGAATGGGCAGCAGCGTTCTCTGTGCTTTTGTAGCAACCGTACTGCGATCGCCAACCCGCCTGCCAAGCGTGGCGATTATGGCAAAGCCCCCCAAAATGTCAATGTGGCGACACTTGGGGGAGGCCTATGTCCAGCAGTGGACGTCTTTTGGGCTTAAATGATGATGATGGGTTCCTGGGCCCGAATCCCATGTCGGACAAAGTATCCATTAGGAATTTCTCAGTAGCAGCCACGGAGACTGGATTTGTGCCCGGTTGATAGTTATTGGCTCGTCCCCTTTTACATGGGAGTTAAACATACATAACTGGCGAAATGTGGGTGTACTATAAGGCACACCTCTGCATAACCCTTCGGAGATTACAGGCGTGACAATTTTAATATCCTATGAGATGACAATTATTAAAATTAAAAGTTACTACAAAAATTACTATTATGTTACATAAGTAAAGCAAATCTTTGGTAGCAAAACCAAAACTTTTAATTTCAATATTTGTCATCTCTCATGACAAATATTAAAATTTTTTTGACCCACGCCGCGCCGTAACCACGCTGCAATAACCCCACAGCGTTCCGTAGTAAATATTACGATCATTTATTTGCACTTAAAACACACACATAGAAAACAAACCGTAGATAAACACTATCTTTCATTCACGAATGCACTCCGAGAAATTCAATGAGCATGCAAATGGCGGCAATACTTTCATAAGGACAGTAATACTTTTGCAATAAAATGCATGATTATTGATAAGACGGCACAGGGTCAGGGGCATCACGTTTGTCGTGGATGCACGAGTGGTGATAAGAATGATTGACATACAAAGGAATTTGGCATTTTAGGGTTATCGCCAGAATCCGTATTGCAAGAATTTGGGCCTCTCAATGACCGCTGTAGTGAACAGTCGGTCAAATTGTTGCTTTCGTCATCGCACTTGGCAAGCGGATTAGGTATAGTGATGGTATTTTGTTTTGCTGTGTCATTGCAGGTTTTTTTTTTATATATGGCATCTCGCAGTTCAAACTTTGAGGTTGTCGTCTGCTTAACCGGACTATCCTGTGGGTGCCTTAAGAGTAAGGCCTCCAGCCAGGGCATAAAAACTTACAAACTAAGCGACTACACGCTAAGGGTGGGGTACGAGCCTCGGCTGAGGGCGTCGCTGGGGGAGGACTGCATGGGGACAGGCTGGATCTGAATGATATCATCATTTAGGGGCTGGTTTAAAACTACTGGCACAGCATCGCATGCTGGCTCAAGCGAGGGTGGGGGAGGGCATGGACCGAGACGTCGTCGCGACGGACTTCGACGGCGAGGTCGGAAAGACGGTGGTTTGCATCTCAACTTTTCAAGCCTACCTACTAGTTTCTTTGCTGGAGGAGGGTGATAGCATCATCGGGGGTGACGAGAGTATGCCTCGGACGGCGTACTGAACTAATGCGCGAGGGTTCGTAACGGGCGGCCACTGTGATCAGGGGATTACGGTGCTTAATGGCATTATCAAAGAAACGCTTCGAAAGGTGATATTGTAGGAAGCCGCGTGTTGCTTAAAAGTAACGGATAAAGAGGGAGACATCCTCCACGCCAAGAAAAATATGGATGAGTTGTAGAGAATGATATGAAAGAAAAGCGAAGACAAAAGCGTGACTGTTGACAGGGGAGAACGAAGAACGAATAGTGCCGATTCCAAGGAATATGGGACAAGAGCTGGAAGATGATGATGATGATGAAACTGTTTGATTTTTTAACTATCTTGTCCGGAGAGTCTCAAGCTAAGTGACAATTTCTTACCTGAGAAAACTTGGTATGTATTGGATGGTCACTCCACCATCCACAGACCGATTTAGGAGCCGACATAGGCAAGCGCGGTTAACTTTTAAGAGCGATCGTGCGGCTATTATTATTTCGCCACGAGCTTCTAGCGTTCTAGGCTCTCAGATTTAGTTAAATATAAGTATTTGGTTAGGGATTGCCAATATCCTCAAATTGAGATTCACAACCTATTTTCGGGTCTATCTTAAACTATGCAGACAGCCAAGAACTACTAAAATTGGTGAGGTTACAGAACAAGCTATTTTTAGAATTGGATCTTCTAGACTGATATCGGGCAGAGGGGTGTCGATTAAACCTACATTTTTAATGTTGAGAATCTAAATTGGCCTAAGATCCCGCCATACAAGGACCTTCACCGAGCTGGTTATTGGATGAAACTTATTTTATATTAAATTTAATATGTCAATAAATATATTACATACGGGTTGTCTAAAAAAATTCAGTAATAGTGTGGCCATAAATACAGTTTCATTATTTACCGTAACATATTCTGTGCATCGTGATTTTTGTGAACTCACTCAGAGAACAAGTAAAAAGATCTATGCTGTCTGCTACGTCATTAAGTACACGCAAGGTACGCGATATAGGGGCTTTACTCAGTAGATTGGTCCTACTGCTGGGAACCGCCAATAGACATGGCCGTCTCCGTCGCAATACATAATTGTCGGGCACACTCAGGTTTATTTCTTATAATATTTTGGGTTTGAAGTCTTGCCACGCAATAATTTAAACATATAGGTAGCAAGAGCTATGTCCCTCCTTGTTTCCAATTAATTGTTTATTAAATTATCAGCAAATGTATGCATTTTCAGTCTTGGTCTAATTTTAGAAAAAAGTGGTTTTCTATAATGAGACACCCACAAGAGTATATATAAATTTGGAACAAGTCAGGCCCACTATTCCCAAACCACTGCACCTACTGAAATCCCGACTCAACAGTGGCGAGCAACAGAAAAGCGCCGAGACAATGACGCTCGACCCCAGGGAAACAATTTAACTTGGACCCCGCAACGAAATTAATTAGAGAATAATAGCATAGGAGTAAGAAAAACCCACAATATAGACAAGATCCTATATTCCTGCATTCCCTTGTTCTGATCCACACGTCATAATAATGAGTACATCCCATTTGGTAACTTTCCCATTTCGACAACTAAACAAAATATATCACAAAAGTGCCGATTCGTAACTATTTTAATCTTCATACATTGAGTCTCGTTTCGTAACCTTTATATTTGCGTGTATTCATTCCCGTTTGGTTACATTTTTGTTTGGCAAGCACAGTTACGAATCAGGAGAACTACAAAAAAAAATACCACACGTTATATGCAGAACCGTCTTTAATCATTTGGAGACCTTGGGCTTTTTAGAATAATGGAACCCTTGTAGGAAGCAAGTGCGAGCGAAGCGAGCTCAAAACTTTTTGCACTCTGATTCTGTCAGGTTAGAATTTAGAAAATTGTCACAAGTTCATACGGAAATATAAGTAGCATGTTCAAGCACATATGCATGTTTGATGAGAGCCCATTTTGAACAGCCATCTACATTTATGTATGCAAGCCTAGAACTTTGATCATAACTAAGTATAAGTGTGCAGACGGAACTGTTATAATAAATACCTCATTGAATTCATGCAGGCCTAGTTCGTTTTGAAGGGTACTCACAAAAAAGACGATTTTGGCGGCACCAACATCTTTTTCATGACTCCGCTCTCCTCGTTCTTTCTCTTCAAATTCTAAATCGAGTTCTCTCTTAACAAACCTTAGTGTGCCAGAGAAGGACAAAAAATAACAACATCAATAAGAACTGTTGTAACTGTGTTGTAACTTTGGGAGCTAGCTATACCGTACAAAAAACAGTTGAAAACTATGGGTTACGAAAAAAAAAATGGGGACTCAATGTCAGATTAAAATAGTTACGAAATGGCGCTGTTTTTCACTTGTTTTGAACGTCTTTTGTTTAGTTGTCCAAATGGGAAAGTTACCAAACGGGATGTAGCCTTAATATACGTTATTACTGACGTAAGTTCCCACGTTATAACCACCAGTTCGTTGTTGATGAATGAACCCATTCGTTCCGATCACGCGATCCACAGATACTACACCATAGATACCGATATTTAAAATAAAGCTTTGAAAAGTCTTAAAAACTCCTTGTTTCTATTTGCTGGTATTGTACTTAAACAAAAATTTATACCAGTAACTTATGCCACGACTTCGCCCGCGTTATGTTCGGTAATTCTCCCACGGGAGCGTACTACCGGGATAAAAAGTATCCTATGTGGTATTACAGACTATTATCTATCCCTGTGCCAAATTTTATCTAGATCCATTCAGTAGTTTTAACGTGAAAGAGTAACATACATCCATAAATCTATACATCCAGACATCCATACATTCTCGCAAACTTTCGAATCTAAATTAGTACGAAGTAGGATTAATTTCAATGTGGCGACACTTGGGGGAGGCCTATGTCCAGCAGTGGACGTCTTTTGGGCTGAAATGATGATGATGAGGATTAATTTGGTTGTTATCCAGGCACTGATTGGGTGTTTAAATTATACTGTATCTATTCAAATCCTTATGTCCAATATTGATGTTATTTCAACCAATGAAGATCTTTGTGCGATAACTAAGCTTGGTTCAGAATAACAAGTACTATTGAAAATTACATTGAAGTTATTGAACTTGAAGTTGTCTTTCAATAAACACATCTTTGGTAACTAAATTGCGAACGAATAATAATAACGATGTTGTCGGTCCGAACCCCACAGGGGGTGCCCTTAGCGAGCGGTCATTTAATTGTACCTAGATTGTAAGCCCTGACTGGGGGCCTTAAATTCATCTGAGGTCACCACAGGATTGCCCGGTTGAGCAGAAATAACCTTAGCAGGTTGAAATGCGAGTGGCCATATAAAAAAAAATTATATATTAGTAAAGGAAAATAAGATAATAAGAATAATAAGGTGTCGTAAGAGGCGACTAAGGGATTTGCCAGAGAATGGGCAGCAGCGTTCTCTGTGCTTTTGTAACAACCGTACTGCGATCGCCAATCCGCCTGCCAAGCGTGGCGATTATGGCAAAACCCCCCAAAATGTCAATATGGCGAAACTTGGGGGAGGCCTATGTCCAGCGGTGGACGTCTTTTGGGCTGAAATGATGAAAGGAAAATAATTATTTTAAAATACTATCGTTGTGCTATTTTTAGTCTACAATCGTTTGTTTCTGAGAATGACCGGTTTTAAATTACGCAATTTAAAAAAATGTTGTTTCTATGATTTTTTTTATTTTTGTTAGCCTCTCATGTGTCCCACTGCTGGGCAAAGGCCTCCCCTTTCTCCTTCCAAACGTCTCTATCCTGTGCAATATCTCGCCATGATCGCCCGGCAAACAAGATTAGATCGTCACACCACCTTCTATGATGATAATATATATATAATAAAGTTTATATTAGGTTTTTACCTATGAAATTGCCGTTTTGTTTTAAAAAAGTTAAAGTATTTTTTTTTTCGAACTTATTTATTTCTTTTATTCAAAGTAATCACCCCTGCAATCAATGCATCTTTGCCAACGCTGTGGCAGTTTATGGATGCCCTTCTTGAAAAAATCAGCTGGACGGGAGACAACAAACTCTTCAAAGGCGTTGTGTACTGCCTCTCGGGAATTGAATTTTTTCCCGCTAAAAAGTTGTCCAAATTTTGGAAAAAGTAATAGTCGGAAGGCGCAAGATCTGGTGAGTATGGCGGATGAGGGAGAGCTTCCAAACCCAACTCATGCAGCTTAGAGACGGTCTGTTGTGCAGTATGGGGCCGCGCGTTGTCGTGAAGTAGCAGTGGAGACGACCGATTGACCAAAGCTGGTTGCAGACGTGCGAGTTTCGCCATCATTGTGGTCAGTTCTTCAATGTACACATCTGCAGTAATGCTCTCGCCGTTTTGTAAAAAGCTATGATGAATCACACCAGCACTAGACCACCAAACTGTGACCATCACCTTTCTAGGGGTCATTTTTCGTTTTGCACATTGCTTTGGTACCGAACCAGGATCTAACCAACTTGCTGAGCGCTTTCGATTGTCAAAAAGAATCCATTTTTCGTCGCACGTAACAATTCGGTTCAAAATTCCTTCATTTCTGTGCCTGTTAAGCAGCGCAAGGCAAGTCTCGACGCGTACGTTGCGCTGGCGATCGTTAAGTTCGTGGGGCACCCATCTATCAAGCTTTTTTATCTTGCCAATCTGTCGCAAATGGACCAATATTGTTTTAATGCTAACATCAAAAGCTGCTGCCAGCTCAGCTGTAGATTGAGTTTCATCAACTTCAACAATCACCTTTAATTCATCATTGTTGACCAAAGTTTCCGGACGACCACGAGGTTCATTTTTCAAGTCAAAATTTTCAGAACGGAACCGAGCAAACCAATAACGGGTTGTGCGTTCGTTTGTACAGTTCTCTCCGTAAACGTCGTTGATGTTACGGGTCGTTTGTGCCGCGTTGGTGCCACGACGGAACTCATATTCCATAATTACACGAAATTTCAAAGTATCCATTATGAGGAAATATGTTGAAATGTAATGAAAATACAACGCTAATCAATAAACAAAAGACTGATTTTGTAAATAGAATGTCATATTTTTAAAACAAAATTAATTTGAATTTAGAACTCATAGCCAATCAAAACTTTTTTTTGTTTGAAAAAGTCTGTACTGCAATACGGCAATTTCATAGGTAAAGACCTATTATTATTATCATCTTTCGAGGCGGTTCTCCCGGTGCGGTTGGATCAAGGGCCTGAATCAGAAGGCAGTACTCCTCGATATGGCTCACGTTGTGAGGCGGTTCCTGTCTCTGGAGCCCTAACCACCGGTAGTTTAGACCCTGCTCCCGACACTGGCGGACCATTATTTTGTATATATTTTTAGGGTTTTTTTTAAGAAATACTTTAATATGTTACAATATAAAGTGTATAAAGGATAAATAAAAGAAATCATCATCTGCCTAGCCTTTTCCCATACTATCTTGGGGTCGGCTTCCAGTCTAACCGGATGCAGCTGAGTACCAGTATTTTGCTTGAAGCGACTGCCTATCTGCCCTCCACAACCCAGTAACTAGGTAATACGATACCCCGTGGTAAGACTGGATGTCAGACTTTTGGCTTCTGACTACTCGGAACGACTGTCAAAGATCTACAAATGACAGCCGGGATCAACGGCTTAACGTGCTTTCCGAGGCAAGAAGGAAACTAAATAAAAGAAATGTAGGTTCTTATTACTGCAAGTTATAGGTGACATATTTGCGAGCGTTTCAAAGGTATACATATAACTGTAAGTGTAAGAATACTTAGCCTCACTTAGTGCCTCGTTATAGTGGTTACAAAGCGAATCGGCCAGTGTTATTGAGCTTTTCAACATTAATCACGAGTAATGTGGTAACAAACGTAAAAATCTCTAAATAAGCACCTCCTCTTTTTTAGAAGTCGGTTAAAAAATCTTGATGACATCTAAACGCAGCTTCAAACAGTCCCTAACTCTCATATATTCTATATAATTATCTGAGACCACTCACCATCCCGAAATAAACACGTAAATAATCAGTTCACTACGAATGAAAGATTTTTTGTTTTTGAAAGACGTTTCCCCTACTAGGAATTTCTCTTGTATCGAGGGTGCGATAGGAGGTCAAACAAATATTTGTTCCGTGCTGGGAACGAACTCACGACAAGCAGCGGAGCAGCCAATCGCTCAACCACTGCATCACCCATGACGTCACGATTGTAAGTTTCTATTTTTAAACCCCGAGCAAAAAAGAGGCGTGTTATAAGTTTGACGTGTGTATCGGTGTATCTGTGTGTCCGTCTGTGGCATCATAGCTCATAAACGGCTTATTTTACCCCAACTTCATCTTAAACGTGCTCCCTCTGCTGACGCCTCCCCCAAGCTTCGCCACATCACCCAGGCGATAAATCTATTAAATGCCCTGATTGCTCAGGAACCAGATCTCGATGTGTTTACGAGCAGCAATAAAGCTGTACTTAATTATTGCGTAAGTTTTTTTAGTTAATTTTAGGTTGTTGGCTTGCTGCACGCTTTGGTGCAAACTGTAAGTGCAGCAAGTATTTGTATAAATAAATAAATCACCCGGATCATGGTTTCTACAGCCGGAGGATCTAGACCAGGGATGAGGAAACTTTTTCCTTCACGTGCCCATATTTACTAACGAAATATATGGCGGGCCAAGTTGTTGCATTTTTGGGTATATTATATACCGATAAAAAAAAAATCGTATAGATTTTTTCTGAAATGTATTGTAGAATATTACAAATAACTATAGTAATAAGAAAAAAATGCAAATAGCATTAAATTTAACTTTTAAGGTAACTGTGAAGTAGAAGGTTCAGGAACGCTGGTCTCTGTGGGGAATTGTTTTTGTTTTCTGCATGATTGCATCACAAGCCGACTCCATCTGTGATGCTGAAATTTTTTGTAGTGAAAAAAGGTGGTCATCCGAAAGCCTATTACGAAGACAATTTTTCTAAGTTTCTCTTGATTTTTGTTTGATGGTCGCGGGCCGGATTTCAACGCTTCGCGGGCCGGAGATGGCCCGCGGGCCGTAGTTTCCCCATCCCTGGTCTAGACAACAAACGAAAATCGTATTAAAGCTTATTAAGTATATCACTACACTGCAACGGTGGTCTAGTGGTCACAATCGTCACTGCTGAGTATGACGTCTTGGGTTCGGTTCTCGGGCTGGGCAAATTGAGCCACGGTGCAGACACCGTGGCTGCTACTGAGAAATTTCTGGTGGAAAAATCCGATAACAATTCCGAAGAACAACCAATTGCCAATTGGCAATTGGTTGCTCTTCTATTACATGTGACTTAAAGATAATTGGTGAAATGTGGGTGGGTTCATTATTAAGTACACCTCTGCTTAATCCTTCGGGGATTACAGGCGTGATGTTATGTTGTATCACTAGAAAACCAGCAAAGATGACCCCAAGCCATCATTACAGACCGTCGGCTTTTGAAAAGTGCCGATCGTCTATCTTCGTCCCGCATCTACCATAAGGTATTCCGCATACAACTTCAGTTACACAAAGAGCTGCTAACTAGCTTAAAGTCATTTACTGTTTTTTTTGTAATTTTCCTAAATTTAATTTTTAGTCACCTTTTGTAATTATTTGTTCAACATTCTCAATATTGTTTATAATTAAAGGAAAGAGCGAGACACCCCCAACACAGCTATTATTAATTACTGGGGATGCTTCATTTATAATCTATGTAACTGCTTTGGGAGAAATTAACATTTTTTTGGGCACCCCCTTAAACGGTACACCGGGCCTCAAGTCTGCTATTTTTATAAACATCGTCATTCCAACACGATCCCATTGTAATTTTGCTAAAACTTCGTAATCTGCAAAATTCATAATGGTCTGTCAAATTCTAAGCCATTTGTTTCAATGAAGTGTCAGTGGTTGACGATTGTGAAGTCATAATTACGCCAGATATGAGATATTACTAGATTACCAAAATTGTCAAAATCAACAATTATGAAATCAATGATAGGCCATTCTGACACTATTGTAATAGCAGACTTGAGGCCCTGAGGTATTCTACATACGGCACCTATCTAAACCAAGCTAGGATAGGCTCGATACGATTCGACCTTAGAATTGAGTACCATCCCTTTCGCAACAATCCCAACCCAACGCCATTCACAAGAACACTAAAGACGCAATGCACTCAGAATTATCTCGTTCTATTAATCAATACAACGACGTAGGGATCCATTCATGCTTACGATTCCTAGGCAGTAACTACGAGTTGTAAGGCTCTCTTCACACTGAGCAACGTTGAGCTGGCAGTTCCGGTTGCAACTAGGTATTTCTCCGATTTTCATATGTCTGTGAAACTAAATGTATATGCAGATGCAATAATCAAACGTGCTTCGGAAAGTACGATAAGCCGTTGGTTTCGGCTGTCATTCGTAGATCTTTGACTGTCTTTAAAGGTAGTCAACAAAGTTGCCCGAAAGTCTGACATCCAGTCTTAGTAGTCTTACCAAGGGGTATCGTATTACTTAGGAGTCCCTGGGTTGTGGAGGTCAAAGAGGAGGTCGCTACATATAGAGATACTGGTATTTTAAACTGGAAATAGACCCAAACATGTTGGGAAAAGAATAGGCAGATGATGACGCAAATGTATCAAATCTGAGAACCGTTAACTAAAACGTTGAACACTTTCACTGTCCGCAAAGCAGACACGTTAGCTAAAAAATCGCCCGTAACTACATTTGGTTCATGGGATCGGATATGGAAAGGGTTAAAAAGTTTCCAGTCGCGTCAAATAAAGTTGCTCCGTCTGCGGACCGCCTAAGTGGTTAAGGGCTGACCTTTGCCATCGACACAATCATCATTATCTGCACGAGGACTACCCACGTCAGGTTCATTCAGCTGCATAGCCTGCAGACTAGGTTGTGTTGGTTCTGTGTTTTCGTATATTTCATAGAATTCTTGATTGGCATGGGATTTGTTAGTTTTGATTGCGTGTTCAGGGATGTTGTCAAATTATCAACCTGTTGACGTGGTCTACTGGAATTGTTGTGCATGATTAAAGACCGCTGAAGGTAGGTCAAACGGAAACTTGTCATAATCAAGAATATTGGTATTTGTGATCGTATGATAAACCGACTGTAAAAAACAGCACTACAACTGGAGACAAAATCGACAACTTAGTTTAAAGAAACGCACAAACCATTTGAAACTAATCCCAACACTTTTTTAAACTTCGGTCGGTTTATAACTAAATTTACACTCCTGATTTGTCGTAGATTTCGAAGCGCCATGATCGCGAGCTTACAATAAATAATAATCACGGAAGATATCTAGGGATATGGGAATGCGGTTTTCTGAAAGAAAAGAAATTAATTTTAACTTACACTAGTAAATAAAAATTAATTTCTTTCAGAAAACCGCACATCAAACCTACTCCTCTCTAATCTCTTATCAATAAATCTAACATTTTCCAACAACAAACCTGTACAATAACAAACCTACACAGACAGACACCCCACACAATTTCCCGCTAACACACTCTTCGGTCTGACATTCTGTTATCAATATTATCAACGTCACACTGCACTAGTCCACATCTGTCGTAGCTGACGTCACAATCAATGAATGGGCCCACGCTACGCTAAGCTACGTCATACTGAGCCACTATTGGCCACGGTACGCCACGCTATGCCCTAGTACGAGACTATTTTCAGCGCTCCCCCCGACGCTAGTTCTTATAATTGTTATTTAAGCTAGATTTTGTGGAAAAGCTTGTTGTATTGTGGATATTTTTATTTAACGTCGTGTAAGTTGATTTGTTCGTGGGTGAGTGCTTGAGTTGTATTTTTATTTTCTTTTGATAGAAAATAGGCTTCAGATTATTAGGCTACGATTTCAGATCTTATTTTTATATTACAGGTAATTAGGTTGGGCTTTTCATGTGATGTTGACGTAAATTACCAAGTACTTAATTAGTTGTTTATTTCGTAACACAGGTAATAATTCTATGCCAAGTTTTCTTTGGAGACGGCGATGTATTATTTTCTTTACTAACCGACTTTTAAAAAGGAGGTGGTTATGTATTCCATCAGCATCTTTTTGAAATAAGTACTGATCGAAGGGCGGGCGTTTTGGGGGACTGTCTCTTGTAATTTTGACGTTCAAAAAGTGCTGATTATCAGCCTAATTTGAATAAATGACTTTTGATTTTGATTTTGATCGCGACTTTTCGATATAACCAACACGTAATCAATTTATCAACCAACAACATATAAAACTTATCTCCATTTACCAATATTAGAAATCAAAAGTGTGTTAGCTAGTCAATGAATTCTGCCGAAAGTAAGAAAACGAAGTTAAAAATCGTAGAATAGAACAACAACATCCTTATATAGGTACAGACAATACCTTTGCAAATCATATTTTTTCGCACAGATTTTTTTATCAGTGAATGTATGATTTGACGCATTGTTTTTTTAAACCGTAGGTCAAACTCGATTAGACAAAGGTAGTCGGCAGTAAAGCCATTCACTGCCAAGGCCTTTTCTATACAGTCTGGGTTCAAGGGAGTTCGATCAATTCAATACTGATTAATTAAAAATAAACATTACTTTTTTTGTGTCGAGATCTTATTTCGTAACTTTTTTTGGAGACTGGCGTAGATTCTGAGCTTGTGAATTTCAATATGATTGATTGATAAGTGATTGCTGTTTATCATTATTAATTAGCTGACAGATACAGTTATTGAAAATACATATTGGTAGATTTTTGACAGTCGGAAGTCGGACTCAGGAGGAATAAGTCGTCAATTAACTTTTCATGGTTTTTTGGAGCCATGATGATACATGATTTGACTAATAATCTGGCCAAGGGTAATCGTGGTGCAAGTTACTGAGATGTGGAGGTCAGATAGGCAGTCACTTCATTTAAAGTACTGATATTCAGCTACATCTGGTTACACTGGAAGCCTACACCAACATTGTTAGGAAAATGCTACGCAGACGAAAAACTGCTCAGTCACCTAAAGTATTCTTTCTTCTTTTTCAACCTTTGGCCACCCAACGCCTAGAGTAGGGTTCTTCTAAATATCTCTACTTTTGGAGGTTTTGTTTCATGGCTATCCAGTTTCTTTCGGCCACTTTAATGAGATCGTCTGTCCACCTAGTCGGTTGTCTTTCCACATTCCTCAGTCCGTGGTCTCTAATCCACACTTATTTCCGCCATCTTCCATCCAGTATACGGCATACATGGACCACCAACTTCCACATTCTTTTTGCCATCGCTTTTGCCATGTCCCTAAGTCTCGTTCGTCCGTAAACTTTTGAGGGGGACATTTAAATTCCGGGAATAACTAAACACGTTAAAGTAAACGTTCTACGAATGTATGTCTGTCCAGTGACATATTTTATTTTCGGTGCCACTCCACTGTCTCAGCGGGAGCACCTATCGCGTAATTACCTACAGAGATATCATAGCGGCTGAACACCATAATATATTCATAATTAGGTACTCTCCTACTTTGTTAATTAGTCCGAAAATATGGTTCCACATCATTTTGTACATGAGAATATGGGTTTTAGTCAAGCCAGGAGGTATGGAGCTAAAAATTTAAATCTGATGATCATGCTTTGCAATACTGCTACAAATAATGGTACTTGGTAATTCCTATAGGTAAACAAGAGAGACAGATTCGTGGTTTTAGAACATGAGTACTTGAGGAAGTACTCCTTTCTTGTGTAATGTATTTCATCACTTGCTGTGGCGTCTGACAGTGGAGAATGGAAGAAGAAAACCTGTTGCGCCGACCCCAAGTACAATGGGACAAGGACAGACATAAGAAAACACTGCGAGAAAAACAGCATGTCCTAGAACCAAAAATTCGAAGACCATGTCACATCTACCAACCCGCAATGGACAAGCGTGGTGGATTGACAAATCTTTCTCATAGAGAGGAGGCCTGTGTCCCAGGGGTGAGATTGTTATACACTAATTATGTTTAAGCAAACTCAAGCAAAGTGCTCTAACCCTGTAACCAATTCTAGTCCCTAACGACATAACCGACATCCTAAATAAATAAATATTTGTATATAATTTTTCCTAGAACTTAATTCCCTCTCTAATCATGACTATCCACAAAGTTATCCAGTCTGTAAATAACAGTATTTAGTACGTATTACCTAAGTAATAAAATGTAGGAACTCTGTAATTATAATTGCGTGGTAACACTACCGCCTAACTCGTGGGCGGGGCGGCCGTGGGCGGATTTAGGACCAACACTTAAACTGTGGAGCTAATGTTTTGTTTAATAAAAAAGGGTTCGGAATGGTATACTTTAATGTTTATTGAAAAAACATGACATTTACAATATCAAATTGTTTTATACTGATTGTGTTTGTAGAATTACAAAGGCCGTACGGTATTTACGATAGCAATATTGTCATAACCGAAATTGTACCTACTGACTGACAAAACAGGGCAGAGTTAAACAAACATATCCTTAATTGTAGTGAATGACAAACGAATCGAAAAAGTAATTAGACATAGAACAGATAAATTTATTGACCAAAAGCCTTAGGACCATAGACTCTAGACCTACAAAAATGTTTTAAGATGCTACTATGACATAGAAGATATAAGACCTTGAATTTATCTATGATGAAGTTCAGAATGATGTGCTGGTTACGTGGTAACCGTTTTTGCGTCTGTGTCCCTTCTACCTTGTATTGTATCATCATCATCATCAGCCTATACTGTTCCCACTGCTGGGAAACAGGCCTCATCTTTATAACACCTTGCATGCATCATTTTTATAAAATAATTGTATGTACACATGTTTGAGCCTTGTTTGTCCGGTTAAGCAGTAGCCAGCCTCAGAGGCTGAACTGCGAGATGCAATTCACAAAAAAAAAAAAACATGTTTGAGCAAATAAAGTTGTCTGAATCTGAGGGAGTGGGCTGTAATCCACCACGCGGGCCCAGTGCGGGTTGGTAGATTTCACATGTCTTTGAATTTTTAGTTCTAGGACATGCCGGTTTCCTCACGATGTTTTCCTTCACCGTTTTTGAGGGCAGCGGTGATGAAATAAATTACACAAAGTAATGCGCCTGCCTTGGTTCGAACCCACGGCTTACTGCTCGTACGTCGGGGCTGCCACCGCTGGGCCACCGCTGCTCTCAATGCATATACCTAGCACTGTAGTTCATTTCTAGAACACAGACAAGTCGCACCCACGAACGATAAGTACAAGAAAAGGTCATAGTATGGGGAAACGTTTTGTTCCTTTAAAATCTCGATCACCCTTTTGAAATTTGACTTCCCCTCTTTTAACTTCTGTGTGGGAAACCAAACAGGTGTCGATTTACGATAAACGGTTCACGAAAATGATTAAATTATTCAATTGTAACAATTTGTAAGTGTTTTACGATAATGGCTCTGATTTTCAGTTTGAATGGCATTGGTGGTTTATTAAATTCCAATTTTTGTTGAGTTATTGGGTTAAAAGACAAACTTTTTTTAGGTTAGTAGACTTGAATATAAAGGTAGTTTAAATGAAGGATAATTTCAACTGGGTACAGAGAATAAATTACAATCATATAAATTTAGCATTTCTTTTATTTCTGTTCCAGAAATTCGACAGTAAAGGCTCCCGCAGACAGGCAAGACGCGGCGCGCGGCGACAAAATCTCCGTAGAACAATTTCTATGAAAACGCAAGGTACCGGTCACAATGGCGCGACGCGACGCGTTTCCAAAAAACAATTATTAACGATAATTTTCCTTTGGCTGTTCCAAAGAACAGTTATCGTTAATAATTATTTTTTGGAGTAAAGTTCCTCAATGCCCCATAGAAAAGATCCTCCCTTTCCTTTCCCTCCTACCAGACAGGTGTTATGTCTGGTAGGCAACTACCCGACAGTTGTTGTCAGGTTTTTCGATATACTCTTAAGTCGATGTAAACTTTGCTTGCGAGATTCAGACCATATTAATGCTGTCGCGTTGCGTCTGTCTGCGGAAGTCTTAACACCTCGAGGAAAGGGATAAGTTACGATCCTTATTTATCACTTTTCTATCGCTATTCGATACGTTAGGATCGAGTAATCGATCATCGACAAAAATGCGAGCCGCGCCGCGTTACGCCCGTGTGCGAGCGTTCGCGACGCGGCAACACCGCTATGCCAAGTCGCGCCTGGCTGCTGGGAGCCTTAAAGAATGGATGATCAATTTATTTCGCTTTTAACCGTTCTCTACAGCAGACCACATTTTTGGTAAGACACGCATTTAGTTACAGAAATAATACCTTGAGTAACAAATTGATCAATCCCTTACTTATGCAAAATACAATACGCAAAAACATCGAGAAAACTGTATTTTTCTTTTAAATGCATACATAAATATGTACCCCATGGGGTAGGAAAAGGCCAGCGATTTTTCCGTTACACCACAAAAAAGGGTTTATCAATAAAAAGGGTAGTTCCAAGTTTTCCCGCTCACACAATGATGACGCTCTTTAGACCTCGTTATCAGTTCGGGTGACGTCACGGCACGACCTACACCTAATTCAGCCACTCTCAAATATTTTATACGCATTTTTGTCACGAATTTTCTTTGCGGATGTTATTATTTGATACTGATTAAGTTCCTAAAATGTTTAAAAAGGTCTTTAGTTCCACACCGAATTCAAATTAGCGCCTACACAATTTCTACAACAATCCAAAGAGTTTTTAAGGAAATTCGTCGTCCATTGCTACTTATGTTTGAAAATTTCATTGGTTCAACAATATGAATAACGCAATGAAATAATGAATGTTGATGAACTGTTAAAATTAAAGCTTTTTGCCATTGCAATTTTTGTATTATGTAATAACCCTGGTTTTTTCATTAAAATTTAGGAATATGAAAATATATTGAGTGTTCCCGATGCTAACAGGTTCTGCCACGGGTTTTTAGTCAAAGGACCAAAATGCTTATTGTGTGTTACTGATTTAAAACTAATGAAATGGCTAGCTTAAGTTTTTTTCGTGTCTTCGGCCTGAAGTCATGATCTCGATATAAATGATAAACCCGAAGAATCTCAATTTTATCTCTTATCCCAAAAACTAAGCATTTTTCTGTCATACTCAGCCGCATGCAATCAAGGCATAACGGGAAGGACCAAGAACACTGCTTGCTACCGTATTCCATGTTGTGCTAAAAACTTCGACCGAAAACTTAACGTAACAACCAATTACGGTTACCGCAGAAAGTACTTAAAACCCACACAAAACAATAAGACAATTAGTTAATAGGCAACACTAAAACTGGGCCGCAGACATCCTGGCTGGCTACAACATAATCCGTTTACCTTAAATACCGTCGACGATTCGCACTGGCTGGTTTTAGCGCTAATCTTTGATTTAACCCCATTTTCATTTACCTTCAACGTAGAATTATATGATTGTTTTTCTCTTTGAAACAGATTTGGAACTGACTGCCAGTGTGAGCAACAGTGTACAACAGCCTTAGAGGATGAAAATTTGAAATATGTTTTCATGCACCGAATTTTTCAAAATTATAATGCAGTTGATTGCGAATTTAATTGTGTAAATATGTAGTGTGTGTAAATGTGTTCTACTGCGCCCGAATTTAATGGAAATGCATTCATCCACCACTTCGTAGGTTTGAAATTCTCGACTAACGAAATCACACAAAGAAATTTGCGTGATTTCGTTGTATGTTGTTGTTGGTGGATGGATGCATTTCCATTAAATTCAGGCTCAGTAGAACACATTTACGCACACTACACATTTACACAATTAAATTCCCAATCATCATCATCATCATCATCATCATTTCAGCCCAAAAGACGTCCACTGCTGGACATAGGCCTCCCCCAAGTGACACCATATTGACATTTTGGGGGGTTTTGCCGTAATCGCCACGCTTGGCAGGCGGGTTGGCGATCGCAGTACGGTTGTTACAAAAGTACAGAGAACGCTGCTGCCCATTCTCTGGCAAATCCTTTAGTCGCCTCTTACGACACCCACGGGAAGATATGGGATGGTGCTATTCTTTACGTCCGACACCATACAGAGCCAATCAACATCAATTCCCAATCAACTATATATAAATTTGACAAATTGTTAAAAGGGGGATTACGAGTGTGTTACGCAATTACCTTGCTGGATCACTAAGAACGGTTGTGGCGAGTCTCTATATCCCTAGATATATCAAACGGAGGGTTGATTTTGTACGCAAAAGTAGCAGACAACAGTTAGTCCCCATTATTCTCATAGCGATCTCATCTCAAAGAGACCGACATCAAAACGAATGGTTTACAATTCGGGTCCGTATGGCAACAAAAATGTTGAATACTCGCTCCGGACCCCAGTAAATCACAAAGGTAGGTCAGGGTACATTGCAAAAACAGAACAAAGAGGCGGCAACCAGTCCTTTTGACCTCCAGACGGTCGCCATCTTGGATAGTGAGGGTTGTCACTCACTTGTTGAGCCGTCGGATTATTTGAATGATGACCGTATTGTGAGCACCCCTAGCCGACTAGGCCCTAATGTAGCAAATGTGTGTGACGTATAGATTATACGTTTATTACGTTTTAGTGAGTAACTATAAAGTACGGAATGTTGTATCTATTATTCGCTATTTCGCGATATAATTGGGTTGGTTTGAAAAGAAGTAGCTGGATATACTTAAGTTACCACCCTGTTCGTATTCCATTTCTCAAATCTTCCTCTATTCTGAAAATAAACTATTGTATAACCTTGACATCATGTAGAATTAAAATTCTAACTTCTATGGATAACAACAGAACCTAAAGGCTTGTTCGATTTAGGGGCGCTTTAAATCGTATTTTACATGAAACGACTGCCTATCTGACCCAGTAACTGGATAATACGATACCCCTTGCTAAGACTGGATACTAGACTTTTGGCTTCTGACTACTCGTAACGACTGTCAAAGATTTACAAATGACAGACGGGACCAACGGCTTAGCGTGCTTTCCGAGGCACGGAGGAAACAGTTCAGTTCAACGTACTAGGCATTTATACAGTGTGTATCAGAATAGTTTCATATTTATTGGAGCTAGTAGTTACAGAAGTTTTGGTTAGGACAACATTTTTTTATATATCTAATTTGGTCCCATGAAAATATTTGTTTAGTTCGCTAGGCTATTGTACCACACCCTTAAATATGACGACACATTTCTGATATTATACTTTTATGAAAAAGATTTTTAAAATAATGTTGAATAATTTTGCGTTGACTAATGTATGTCATTTCCGGTGTCTGGTTGTTTATATTATTTATTCTTAACAGTTGCGATGTGGGGTCTAAGAGACGGGTGCGCCAAAGTTCACCTAAATTTTCAACTCCGATAATTGGAAATCCGAAAATGTTCTTCCTAACATTTTTCATCCTAACAATCGCAATTCCTAACTACTCTGTTTCTAATGTTCATAATTCCGTAGCATTCAACTTCATAATGTCAGTAGCAATAAACATCTATTATACTTTTATTTGTTTTCCTATATTTTTTCAACATAACCATCTTTTACACTATTATTCAAAGTCATATCTTTTTTGTTTAGATTTCGTTTTATTCATAATAATCAGTATTATATACATTGATTTTGCGTAACTTTTACTTTTTTTATTTATTGCGGTGTGTACCTGGAAAGATATCCATAGGTTAGGTTAGGTTAGAACTGACCAACTACCTCAAAATTGGTCGCAAAATTTTTCTAAGTATTTTTTTCTTAGGGTGTTCCCCAAGGGTGTCCAGCCTTTTCGCCGAAAATTGTTTGGCCGATTATCACTTCCCACCCAACGTTTCGCCGATGTTTCACATTGACAACTAACGATTAGCAAATTTTTGTATGACAACGTTTCATTTGTCAGAATTATTGTTGAGCTGATTATTATAATGGCACAAAACGTTTGGCACATTTATCATTTGTCAAACATACCGTTCTTACAACAACCTAAAAATTTCCAATGTAGCCCTACTGATTGTACGTGTGCAATGTTACTTTTGCTACCAGGAGAGCTTGTATTCAATAGCGAGCGAAGCGAGCTCTGGACTTGGGGCACCCCGACTCGGACAGGTTAGGTTCGAAGGGGATGGCGGGGTCTAGTGAGCGAGCGGAGCGAGCGAACTAAGACCCCGACATCCCCTTCGTGTTAGGTTACTGTAAACCCTGCAGACAGAAATAGGAGCCCCGCGTAGCGGGGCTACGTCGACTACGCTTTTTAGGCGAATATAAAATGTTTTGAGGTTAGGTTACGATAATTGGTTTTTCTTAAGAACGATGCATTACCTTTTCATTGGATTGGTGCCAGGGGAGAAAGTTGGCATTTAAAAAAGTGTCTTTATGAAAAACAGACCAAACATACAGTTGGTAACTGTGAGGTTGGGAAATAAAACAAAAATATTTGTTAAGTTGGCAAATGATTATTCCGCGAAATAAAATTCTGCAAAACGTTGGGTGGCAAGTAAAAGTCTGGCAAACAATTTTCGCCGAATTATTACACTTGGTAAATGTTTCTATCTGAGTATCAGTGAGAATATTATGGTAATTATGTTTAGGGATAAAAGAGTTATGATAAAAAACAGTAGGAGTTTAAATTATTTACATTAATGATATTATTAATTACAATTTTCGGAAACATGAGTGTTATGAACATCGCCGGTAGCACTACAAATAGTATAAATGAAAACTTTAGGATGAAAAATTTTAGGAAGAATGATCATTCGGATTACAAATCGTTAGGAAGAACAATTTCGGGTAAAGAACTTTAGGTGAGCCAATATGGACCCCTAAGAGACCCCTCCGTGTCAGGGACAGTTGTCGGTCCCTGTGGCTATAACGGCAACCGGTCTGAGATATTCAAGTCTAAAATAGTTTGCTCTCAAAGTAGACTAATAATTTAGTAGTTTTGACTGTCTGCATAGTTTAAGACAGACCCGAAAATAGGTCATGAGTTTAAATTTGAGGGGCTTGTGGCTTAATAAGTTATTATTTAACCGCACCGGTCAATCTTCCAGTTTAAGCACCGCTTGCCGAGGTCAGTACGTGGATGGGTGACCATCCTTAACATTCTGAAACCGCTTTGTGTTACAGAAAGCACGTTTAGCAGCTTACAAACCCCCTTTTGTGCTATTATTGCGAAAATAAATACTACGTACGGGAGCTAGAGCCCGAACTGCCGTGAACGCGTGCAAAATCGCGCTTTTTAACTACTTTTACACGAATTGTTGATATCGTATATTATATAATATATATCGGGTAAATTTATTTTCAATGACATAATAAATACACTTGGGAGCAAATAAATCGAGCCACTTCAATTTTTTTTACAGATAATTTTTAATATTTTTGGTACTTTGGATCGTATAAACTCGAGCCATATATCGCCTTAAAGTTTATTCAATACCCATGACAATGAGGGTAAATTATTGGATAATACCCTAATTGAATGATTAACTATTGGCTCTGAAAGAAACATGGTAATTTTGATTAAAAAGGAAATGTGCACTTGGGCCAAAGTAACAAGTAATAGTAGTAGTAGTAGTAGTAGTAGTAGTAGTAGTAGTAAGTTGGGTAGTTGGAAGTTATTTATTAACACACGTAATTACATCAATTTGAAACGGTCTCTAAGTATGATTCATACCAAGAAACTCCTTTGATTAGATAATATGATGATTAATACATTTCTTGGGAATAGATATTATAATTAGGGTATTGCAGATCAGTGACAAATCTAAACTTTGGTGACAGAAAATATTATTGCCATTTATATCTATGGAAGAGATTTATATTATCTTGATTCGAAAATTTTTAAGCTATATAGCTAAGTTGCATTATTCAAGCTTCAATTCAGGTAATAATCAACAACAGTCGTTTTATAATTTAACTAGCACTATGCCCGCGACTTCGTCCGCGAAAATTGTGATATAATTTATGCCTATGTTACTCGGTAAAGATGTAGCCTGCTAATGGTGAAAGAATTTAAACAATCGGCCGAGTAGTTTTTGAGTTACATCGTCACAAACAATTAAATCTTTCCTCTTTATAATTTTACTAGCTGTCCCGCGCAACTTCGTCTGCGTCACATTTTCCCCGTTTTCGCAACATTTTTCATTGCTGCTCCGCTCCTATTGGTCGTAGCGTGATGATATATAGCCTATTTTACTTCTAATATCTCCAAGTATATGTGTACAAAGTTTCATGATGATCGGTTGAGTAGTTTTCGCGTGAAAGCGTAACAAACAAAACACACATTTATAATAGTAACATTCACATTTATAATAGTACATATAGGATAGTTTAGACTGGCCGCTGCCCGCGATTTCGTTGGCGTGGAAATTGTGATGTGTTTTTCAGGAATAAATTATAATTATAAACCTTCCTCTTTAATCATTCTGTCTATTGATGAAAACCGCATCAAAATCCGTTGCGTAGTTTAAAAGATCTAAGCGTACAGACGGCAGGAAGCGACTTTGTTTTTAACCCACGACCAAAAAAGAGGGTTGTTATAAGTTTGACGTGTGTATCTGTGTATTTGTGTATCTGTGTGTGTCTGTCTGTGGCATCGTAGCTCCTAAACGGATGAACCGATTTTGGTAAAAGTGGTTGGTGTCGTTTAAAAGGTATTTTAATCGAGAGTGTTTTTAGCTATGTTTCGAGAAAATCTGCTTAGCTGTTTGAAGATCATCACCTCTTTTCTAGTTAAACAACTTTCACAGGCAGTCAATTTGAAATGTTGTCGCTTGTCACCATGGGCATTGCTGAGGGGAGGGGTACACCCCCCACCCAATTTCTTTTTTTTTTAATTTGTGTCTTTCCTTGGTTTCGTTAATTAGCGAGAAGAGACGCAACACCGAGAAAATTGGAAGGAAAGGGGGGAGGCCTATGCCCAGGAGTAGGACAGTCAAGGCTAAGAAATAATAATATAAGTTAAAAAGCACGAAAAAAAATTAAATTAAAAATTAAAAAAACCCCCGACACAAAAATACCTCTAAAAAGCCAAAAATAAATTAATCCAAGCGTCGTAGCGTCGGGGGACCGCTAAGAAGACCGCTTAGTACAAGCACAGAACAAAGCGGTCCCCCGACGCTACGACGCTTGGATTAATTTATTTTTGGCTTTTTAGAGGTTTTTTTAAACTATGTAAATACGAATTTAGGTATTCTTAATGTTTACAAACAAAACCATTAAACTAGCTAGCTTAGCTTAAAGCTTTTGTCCTTTACAATAACAATAAACTAGCTTAAGCAATGGTTATACAATAGCATCTCAGAAATCTAGTATTTGCATCGGTTACTCCAAGGATTTTACTATATGCGGTAAATATTTACT
This sequence comes from Cerastis rubricosa, assembly GCA_949152445.1. Taxonomy (NCBI): domain Eukaryota; kingdom Metazoa; phylum Arthropoda; class Insecta; order Lepidoptera; family Noctuidae; genus Cerastis; species Cerastis rubricosa. The sequence continues at coordinate 3,608,342 of OX424542.1, read as the reverse complement.
ACAATAACGTTCATTCAAATAATGTTATGTATTTGCTTAATATGGATGCCGGGAAATGAATGTACGTCAGTGTTTAATTAAATAATTATACATTTAAGCTTGTGGGAATATATTGTGTAGGTTTTGTTTAAAAATAAAATGTATCATTTTAGTTATTAGGGCCGCATTTTTAAGAAATTCTGATGATTTATCTTTCGTTAAGCTAAAACAATTGACCGCAGATAGATCTGGTTGCTGATACCTCAATCTGCCTAGCCATTATCCCAAACTATGTTGAGGTCGGCTTCCAGTCTTCTGCCTATCTGACCTCCACACTCCGTAACTGGGTAATACGATACTCCTTGGTAAGACTTTCGGGCATCTGACCACTCGTAACGAAAATCAAAATCTGCCGGAACCAACGGCACGGCAACGCTTTCCGAGGCACGGAAGAAAATTGGTATATAATTATGGTCACCCATCCACGGACCAACCTCGGCCAGCACTGCTTAACTTGAAGATAGACCCCGACCCTCATATTATACAGAGTGTAATTGACACGGACGCGAAAACTATTACCACTTACCCAGTACTCACATAATTCTAAACCCACTAATTAATCATTGTAATTTTGCAAGCACTTTTAGTAAATTTTATTCTATTTCCCATTTTCAAACTTTCATTCAATTGATTTGCTATAGCTATCACTAGACAGAAACATGTTGAAAATCATCTTATCTAATACTAATAATCTATACTAATATTATAAAGCTGAAGAGTTTGTTTGTTTGTTTGCTTGCACGCGCTAATCTCAGGATGATCCGATTTGAAAAATTCTTTCAGTGTTAGATAGCCCATTTATCGAGAAAGGCTATAGACTATTTATCATCACGCTACAACCAAAAGGAGCGGAGCAGCAATGAAAAATGTTGCAAAAACGGGGAAAATGAGACGCAAACGAAGTTGCGCGGAACAGATACTCAAAAATAAAAGATACACCAAGAAATGCTAAGCCGAAACACCGCTTCAAAATCTTCGCCCTTACTTCGGCCGCACCCCAAACTTTACTTGCTGATCTAGTTACCGCTGGCAACCAACCATAAGTGGAACAACTTCATCGACTCTTGACCTAGTAATTATATTCAGGGTAACTTAGCTTCAAGTTAGTTTTAACAACAGTCGCCGATCATGGCTCCGATTGCCAAGTAAAGTTATTGAAGGGGAAATTTTTTGGAGAATGTGATTGTTTCTTTGGTGCAGTGGTTGCAAGCGCGACTGCTGCGATTAAGGTCCTGGGTTCGATTCCCGGGTAGGGTAAAGTGTCATTGGGTTTTTCCATCAAGGATTTCTCAGTAGCAGCCACGGAGTTGATGGCTATTACATTGGACTTAGACATAATTGGCGAAATGTGTGGTGTATTAATGGGACACCTCTGGCTGGCTAACCCTTCAGGGATTACAGCCGTGATGTTATGTTTATGTAATACTAGCTGTCTCGCGCAACTCCGTTTGCGTCACATTATCTCCGTTTTCGCAACATTTTTCATTGCTGCTCCACTCCTATTGGTCGTAGCGTGATGATATATAGCCTATAGCCTTCCTCGATAAATGGGCTACCTAAAACTTAAAAAAAAAATCAAATCGGACCTGTAGTTTCGGAGCCTATTCAATGCAAACAAACAAACAATCAAATCTTTCCTTTTTATAATATTAGTTTAGATAAATTCACTCCAAAGTTCCCTGTTGGGCTTGATTTTGTACTACTTGCATTTCTCACAACTACAAATTGGCCTTTGTCTTTTGCCTTTGTATTGGACTATGTCCTTCCCCAGATTGCAATCTATCTTCTTGCCAAATTTCATTAAGATCCGTAACAAACAAACATATAAACAAACAAACAGAGTGACTTTCGCATTTATAATATTAGTTTAGATTATTGTTTCGGTGGTGCAGCGGTCGCAAGCGCTACTGCTTAGCGTGAGGTACTGGGTTCAAACGCCAGGTCGAGCCATCAGGAATTTCTTAGTAGCGGCTAGAAGTTTGGATTTGAGCCCGTTTGCGAGCACTGTACTCGTCCAATTACATGGGACAAAAAGTGGATGTACTATGGGTACACATCTGCCTAACCGTTCAGGGCTAACAAGCTTGATATTTTTTACGTTATGGAGTTTCTATTAGTAGCCTAGTGGTAAACCTTAAGCTTAACCAAAGGTGTGACAAATTGTGTGCAAACTTGTGTGCAAAATTGTGTGCAAGATAGTGTGCAAAATTTCAGCTCAATCGGTGGGAGGAACTGGTTTGAAATTCAGTTGCAAGATTTGACGAATACATACTAACTAGTTATCTAGGAAAGTTAAATAAAAGCTTATTATTATTAAAACTTCGACAAGTAGAGCAGGTACAATTTATATAACGGAAATGCTAAATGTCAAAGTACTTCCGAACGAAAGTTGTATTGTAATGTCGTCAGCAAAAAATACATAAATCATTCTAGTAAAACAATAACCTCTCCATGAAATAATGTCTTATATCCTTAAAATACACAATCAAAAGTGCATCATATTTTCTGAAACACAAAGTTGATTGTTCATTGAGGGAAATGTGTAGAGCGGTTTGCTAAAAATATTTTGTTTGAAATAAAAACGGCAGAATTATGGAATTTAAGAAATAGGATACGGTTTTACAATATCAAGTGTTAATTTACATGGAGTTAGGAATTCGCATTATCGTGAAATATGGCCTTTTATTTGTTTTATTTGCAGTTTTGAAACGTTGTTTCTAGGTGAACCTGTCTGCGTGAAATGTTTTTGCTTTTGCAGATAACTTTACGAGATTTGTCGTATTAGGGATTATTTATATGTATAATATTTATAATATACAAGATGTTGTTTTGCATCCTCGTCAAATTCAAGGAGGTAACTATGCTAATGATTCTCGTCCCGAATCAATAATAAAATAGACAGGTATTTTGTTTTCTGAACTCTTATTTACGAAAATTGTTAAGTGTGAACCACCCGTGTTTTAAACGCGGCTCGTGTGATCCACGCCATATAATCGCGCTTTCATACATCCAAACAATCTCAAACGTTAATTAGATAATTTCTTATTTCCTACACCACGTTAAGGGGGTTATTCTGAAATACTGACAAACTTAAACAACCAAAAAAATCAGCGTTTATTAATAATTAACTAGGTACCGTCATTTTAATTGATCATTATTTTATGTTGTATGTGACATGCTCTTCAATTTAGACGAGGATACAAAACAACACCTTGTATATTAGTTTATTTGATCTGCATAAATATATGTATTAGTATGTACCTATTTATGTATTTCAGTTTATGTTAGCAAATTGGTATTTTTCTTATTATATTTTTTTTTACTCAGGCATAATGCTGTCCTATTTAATTTAGCCCAAAGGTTGACTGGTAGAGAATGCCTTGTGGCATTAAGTCCGCCTATGTACCACCAATGTACGTAAAGTTTAAACAAATAAATAAACTTTATTTGCTTTATCCTTCCATTAAAACTTAAAACGGGATATTTACCATGTTTATTATTCGTATTATATCCCCTTTTAAGTATTAATGGTAGTGTTAGTGGCTCTATAATAACAGCCGATCGTGCCGAGCTTGAGGTTAAACTGCACTTGCATAAGTTACGGAAATACGGAATTTTGTCCGTGCCTCGAAAAAAATTTGCTGTTCCATTCAGTTCGATCGAGTAGGTACAGCACTTTAAAAATCAAAACCAAACCTAAAATTAAAATACTTTTATTTCACATAGGCCTACACGGGCACTTATTAAACGTCGACAAAAGGTGTACGGTTCGGGTTGGTCGTTTCCTATGGAGAAGAACCGGCAAGAAACTCCATGGTTACTCTTTTAAAATCATTTGGTTTTACAGGAAACAGCTGTTTTTATTTTTTAATTACCGAAAATTGTCTATGTGGGATTCAGAATGATGGAGTGAGTATGTGGTAAGCGTTTTCGCGTCGCTGTCCCTTACACCATTTTTCTTAATTTTTTTTTGTGGGCCAAGCCCGCCTCACTAACCCAAACCACTGTAACTCCTGTTACCCAGAATCAACAGCGTTCACCACCAGAAAAGCGCCGAGACAACGAAGCTCCACGAAGTTCCAGAGAAACAATTTAAGAATTTTAGGTATTTTATTTAATGAATTTACTCTGGACGCTCTAAACTTGCACGTTTTTCTACATCGTTCTCACATATTGTAATTCTCAACATGAATGATGTAACCAAGATTTTGTAACATATTTTAATTTAAAAGGGTGTCCATGGAATTTCTTGCCCATTCTTCTCCATAGAGATCTACGCTTTGGAATGGGCAACTACAGTACTTTCATAAGTTATTATGTCTTGTGACTGGGACTGTAGCTTTGCGTTATTTTTTATTTTTTAACTTTCAAAAGTGCCTCTAATGGTCTAATTGAAATAAATGCTTTGAGTTAGAGTTTAACTGTCTTGGAGCCCGCAACGATATTAATTAGAAAAGAACAGCGGAGAAGTAGGAAAAAACAAAATTTCACTTCCATTCTTCTCAGCAGGAGACAGAACGAAACAAGGCCAGTAGGCACCAAGGGACGTTTACAACTGGGCTCAACCCAGTTGCCACCACGGATAAATATTGTCATTCATATTAATGGGTCCTAAGTTGAGAGCTGTTATATTTAATTCCAATAATAGGTATGGCTACATGAACATGTCCCTCCTCATCATCATCATCATCATCATCACCATCATCATCAGCCTATAATGTTCCCACTGCTGGGTCACAGGCCGCCTCTCTATGAGAGGGATTGGGCTGTAATCCAACACACGGGCCCAGTGTGGGTTGGTAGATGTCACATGTCTTCGAAGTTTCAGTTCTAGGACATGCCGGTTTCCTCACGATGTTTTCCTTCACCGTTTTTGAGGGCAGCGGTGATGAAATAATTTACACAAAGTTATGCGCCTGCCTGGGTTCGAACCCGCGGCTTACTGCTCGTAAGTCGGGGGGGGGGGGGTGGTAAACATGTCCCTCACACCATATATTTTCAATTTAATTTTCTCTTTCTAGTCACCGTTTTCTTTTTAATACGGAACCAACGGCTAATACAAACGCCTATGGCATTAAGTCCGCCTCTGTACTATGTGCTTGAAGTGTTAAATAAATAAGTAAATAATACGGGCTTTCCGTTTTCACCCCGCATACCGATTCTTCCCACATAACCTTCAAATTAGTTACTAAGGCCAATCAATACACAGTATTTCCCAGTTTATATATTTATAAACAACGCCATTGTAGGTGCTTTTATTCATATATTTACCCGGATAAATTATATTTTCCTCCCTTTACCTACTGTTAATTTGAGGAAGGAAAGCCTTTTGGTTACTATTTATAATAAACATAACTACACATTGCCTTATATAATTATTTTGTTATATATTTCAAGTATTATCGCAACGCATGAATGGTTTTCTGACCACGTCCGTCGTATGATTTGGCTTATATAAAAAACTACTGGTTTGTTTGGGATTGGTTACACGAAAACAGATTTTTACGGTATTTTCACAATATGGACAAAACTGAGATAATGTTAATGATGAAAAAGTCTTTAGTAGTGGCGATACATAGGTAGTACACGAAAGTAGGTATAATCGAGCTCGTAATTCCATTACCTACCCAAGGATGAATATAAGTTGTAAGTCATAGAACCACAAGAGCTACGCAGAGTGAATCTTATTAATGATAACAATGATAGAAAACTCAAAATGTTGTTGAATAGACACTATTATTTTCTCAAACAAATTAAACATACACACCAATACACCCACATTTTGCGAGTCATTTGGGCAAGCTTATTGTCATCGACCGGAGACAAATCCGTTACAGAGAAATTTCCGATGGCAAAACTCAGTATTCCCATTTAACCTTTTGTCCAATCTAGATATCGAACGCAGGACTGCATGCTCCAGCGGGTAGCGTTTGCGTTCATTAGACCAAGAAAAATCCGTGAAACCATACTTTTTGTATTTGATCTTCGCTTAGGTGTCTACTAAGTTTCATCGTGACGTCATTCATTAATTCTAGCCCATTGATTTGTAAATCAGTATTGGTTTGTGGTACAGGAATACCAAAAATGGGTAATCCTGACTATTTCCGTAACACTCATTCATTAATATTGCGTTTATGGTGATATTAATGAAATAGAAATACATTCTTAATCAGTCAATGTAATAGAACTTTTATCGTTATTTTAATTGATAGAAAGTTGCTTTCACCTTGTTTTACCTGACGGCTTGGAGAAGATGTTCAGTTATCTGCCTAGCCTTTCCCCAACTATGTTGGGGTCGGCTTCCAGTCTAACCGGATGCAGCTAAAGAGCAGTATTTTACATGGAGAGATGCCTCCACAAACCTCACAACCTCCACAAGATAAGATGATGGATCTAACCTCCACAAGGTAAGACTGGTTGTCAGACTTTCGGGTCACTGACTACCTGTAACAGCTGACAAAGACAAGAGGTACAACATGACCACTTTAAGTGTGCAGTTCAAGGTGACGATGATTGTCAAAAAATAATGCAACGCTATTTCAAACTGGGATGTAGTTCTAGTAATTTATATGAAGCCTTTTGTGTGTAGCTCAATATTGTTTCAAGGAAATTCCCCAAAAATAACAAAACAGCTCCTTTCTTAGAAACAAAACCCGACCGAATTATTTTTTCTAGATTAGATTGGACAGAACGTAACAAGATCACTTATAGTTAGATTACGTTAATCCGGTTTCTTGACTAGTGTCAACCACACAACTGAGCTAGGTATGTTATTCCATGAATATAGAATTAAATACCATACTGAAATGGTTATCTGAGTAAAGAGGTATGGCATCTTTGTCTTAACTTAACATAACAGCGCGATAAACGATCACCGTGTCAGCGTGTGGGTCAGGGTTGGCGATTCCTTTATGGACCAACGTACGTGCCATTTCTTCTTAAGAAATGGTGAATCAAGCCATGGATGTGCCGACATACAACTTTGACTTAGGCTTTATAGGGAGGTTAATTCAACTTACAACTCACAACTCTTAATTTTATGCTTAAAGCACACTATCGTAGTAATAGCATGTATTTTGGATTTATCGAGGGCTTTCGACCCGGTCAATCATGCATGACCTGCTCTGGCATAAGCTCACTCACGACACTACTGTCCCAGCTGATAAGAGTTGTCAGAGGTTACTTTGCATGTTAGACTGTAGTCATCTGCCAAATGGTTTCAAAGCGAGTTTTAATGTTATTTATCTCTGAAAATACGCAGACATAGGTAGATGAAAATATGGTTAAAATCTTTGTCGCGTGCCAGTGGTTCGGGTTATAGGACAGCTCGCCCACACAAGAACTGGTCCGCAGGCCAGTTGTCCACTTTTTAAAATGCGCATGGGTAGATTCGCCCGGACCAGTTTATTTGCCATCTCTGGTGTAGTTGAAACCCAATTTTAAGGAAACCCCCCAAACATATCAAAACAATTTTTTTCAACTTTCACCGAAACAAACCGAATCTAATTATTTTTCTAGATTAAAGCGGAACAGTGCCTGATACGATATCACTTATTACGCTACTCGGGTTTCCCTGCGCACGTTACCCACGGGACTCGAACCCACGATAAAACTCCAGCAGGATGGTTGCGGTTCTGTATCGGGTCCTTACTTCCGTGTATAATCTAACTTAGTGATAAAGACCCACTAATTGGGTGTTTTGAACCTTTGTATTAATATTATAGTTCATTAAAATAACTGTGAGCCGTATTATGGGTTCCCCAGTCGTTACTACGGGCTATAAGGATATGCTTTTGTTTCTCACTAAAAAGAAGTAACGTTTTGTTCCAGTTTTATTTCCAGCGTGCGTAAAAGGTTTTATTATATTTTCCTTGTAATGATATCTTTAATTACCGTCGCACTGTATGGATCGAAATGCTGGGCAGTGAAGAAGTCGGATGAAAAAAGATTGCATGCAGCGGAGATGAGAATGTTGACATGGATGTTTGGAGTGACAAAAATAGGTAAAGTTAGAAATGAGCATAGAAGAGGAAGTTTGAAAGTGGTGCCTGTTACAGAAAAGATGAAAGGGAGTCGTCTGTCTTGGTATGGACATGTGATGAGGAGGGATGGAACACATGTGACTAAAAGAGTGATGAATATAAATGTTGATGGATGGAGAGGGAGAGGCAGACCAAAGAAAAGATGGATGGATTGTGTGAGAAATGATATGAAGGAAAAAGGAGTAAATGATAGCGTGACGTGATAAGGGATGCAACAAGAAAACGTGTTGCGCCGATTCAAAGTAGAATGGAACAAGGGCAGGAAGATGATGGTATATTTAATTACTGGCATTACTGGACTCATGAGTTAAACTAGCAGCTACTTCCTATGGCCCAGATTTTTAAGGTCTCTGAGCAAATATTCCCGCCTGGACTCTTACTGCCGGTGTCCAGTTCAACTGATAATTTTGAAGAGTAGCATAAAACCGACACGTAGATACAGAGTTGTGGTCAAAAATCGCAGAAGTACATATGTATTATCTACGATCCTGACGTCGCTGCAAGAATGTTTTAAGAGAACTTGGAGAAATTTTTATGCGAAAATTGCATGGGACCGCTACTGAAAAATGTCGTACAAAACAAAATATCGTTTCTTCGCCAAATCATCTACCTCGCTTTTTACCAACTTTGTTGGGGTCTAACTGGATGCAACTGAATACCAGTATTTTTCATGGAGCGATTGCCTATCTGACCTCCACAACCCACTTAATACTGGGTAAATTTGTACGATACCCCTTGGTAAGACTCGTTGTCAGACTTTTGGCTCACTGACTACCTGTAACAACTGTCAAAGATCTACAAATGACAGTCGGGACTAACGGCATAAAGTGTTTTCCGAGGCACGGAGGAAACTAGGTATGTTATGGGTGGTCACCCATCCACGGACCAACCTAGGCAAGCACGACCGTAGTACGTAATCGCTAGAAAATTTAAGAGAAAAAATTCAGCGAAAATGGCGCACATAACAAAATACGAGTATATTCCTTCAAGAGAAATAACCTTGGGAGTACCTTGTTTACTAATATTACGCCCCAAATCTAATATGGCGGACCCAACTCCGAGTTTCCAAAATAAAAACAAGTAAAATTTATTGCGTTGCGGCCAGGTCCAAAAATAACTATATTTCGTTATAATTAGCTGTTTTATTTGCAATTAACGGTAAGGATACGTTGGTTTTATATACGGGTTTATGTTTCATTGGGTTTCTTGGAAAAATATAGACGTATTATTGGATTAAGGATGTTTCAATGACACATCAGTTATTAATGGTTTAGTTGCTTACCTCTCGTGTAGGTGTATAAATCACCTGAGCACATCGGATTTTTTAAAAATTTTTAGTTTTTATATTTTTTTGGAGCAATCGCAAAATTCGTCATTGAAACTTAAGTTGAGTTTTAAGTTTATTTTTATTTTCAAAAATGTTGGTATGTTAAAAAAACCCGGCCAAGTGCGAGTCGGACTCGCGCACGAAGGGTTCCGTACCGTTTACGTACAAAAATCACTTTCTTGTATGAGAGCCCCCTTAAATATTTATTTTATTCAGTTTTTAGTATTTCTTATTATAACAGCAACAGAAATACATAATCTGTAAAAATTCCTTCAATTTTTTGGCTAACTATCACGGTTCATGAGATACAGCCTGGCACCTGGCCTGGCAGGCCCTTTTGACCTTTTGGGAACGGAACCCTAAAAACAACTAGATATTTTCTGCGACCAAGTTTGAATTTGTTATAATCATCATTATTCTCATGTCTTTATCTCAACTTACGTATGAGTCGGCGCAGCACGTCTTCTTCTTCCATACTCCTCAATTATAAAATGTAATCGTAGATTCGAAACGCAAGCGCAGCTGCTGAACATGCGGTCCCTGATTCGAGTCCCAGGTTGGACAAAATGTTTGTGGATTTTACCATCAGGAATTTCTCAATAGCAGCCACGGAGCCTAGATTTGTGCCCAGTTGATGGCAATCGGGTCGCCCCCAATTACACATACCTAGCGAAATGCGGGTTATACTTCGGTACACCACTGCTGAACCATTACAGGATTACAGGCGTGGTGATGTTATGTTGAGTTATGTAAATTGAAAAACTTTGAAGATGTTAAAGAAGTTTGAGAGGTAAAGAATAGATAGAGGTATGCACGGTCGCCAATCGAGCTATAGATTAAGAAAAAAGAAAGCCGACATACTTAATTTGGCACATGCCACAAGCGCACACAAAAAAAAAACTTTAATCTAAAAAGAAAATAAAAGTAAAATATTGTGTGTCCTTCGGTTGCGCCAAATAGGCCCAGTTCAGCAAAATGCCGAGCACACACCGAGGTACAAAACCAGTTTATGCATATCTCTCATTGTATTCGAAATCTAAACATAGCCAGGCCATGTTACACTGGAAATGCATGGCTTGATGTATCACCGTGTGTACTATTTAAAAGTGTGTACGTATCTTTGCTAGTTCGATAACCTAGCAAAAACAACAACTACAATCAATTTGAATATAAAATCGATTTAAGCATACACCCAGTCTTTAAACAGCGGGGTTGTCAACATTTGTTTGAATAAAAAAACAAATACTTTGGCGCTCGATGACATCCGGATTGGCTCAAAAAAATCTAGCACGAGAATGTAATCGAAAAACAATGCGATGCAAAAATGTGCTTCAGTAATACTAGGTATTAAACGTGACTTCGCTGTGTTTCTTAATAATTATGTGTAAAGAAAAAAAGAAAAAGTATTTATAGTCTCACAAAGGACAAAATGGTTAAAATTAACAAAAAACCTATTATATAAAAAAGAAAACATTTTATGTTTACCGACTTTTAACAGAAGAAGAATTTTACTTAAAAAAAATAAAACAAATTAAACTAGCCCTGTCTGTTGTTGTCGTAGTCTGTTGTTCTGTATGGTGTCGGACGTAAAGAATAGCACCATCCCATTTCTTCCCGTGGGTGTCGTAGAGGCGACTAAGGGACTTGCCAGAGAATGAGCAGCAGCGTTCTCTGTGTTTTTGTAACAACCGTACTGAGATCGCCAACCCGCCTGCCAAGCGTGGCGATTATGGCAACACCCCCCAAAATGTCAATGTGGTGACACTTGGGGGAGGCCTATGTCCAGCAGTGGACGTCTTTTGGGTTGAAATGATAAATGATGATGAAGCTAGTCCTGAACGAGGCCACCCCACACACTCCTATAAAAATCGGAGACTACACTCGTAGTAGTAGACGATTATATCTACCTGGGACAAACGGTCCAGTTGGGTAGCTCTAACATCGAGAAAGAGGTCAATCTACGAATCAGACTCGGCTGGGCAGCGTTCGGGAAGTTCCGTGGTATTTTCTCGTCCAACTTACCGCAGTGTCTTAAGTCGAAAGGTGTGTGTTGCCAGTGATTACATACGGGACCGAAACGTAGTAACTCACAATGGGCCTCATCAGAAAGCTTACAGTCACCCAAAGGGCAATGAAGAGGGCTATGCTCGGAGTTTCCTTGCGTGATCAAATCAGAAATGAGGACATCCGCAAGAGAACCAAGGTTACCGACGTAGCCCGAAGAATTGCCAATTTTAAGTGGCAGTGGGCAGGGCACATTGCTCGCAGAACAGATGGCCGATGGGGCCGAAAAGTTCTGGAATGGCGACCGCGAAGCGCAAGACGTTGCGTTGGAAGGCTCCCACTAGGTGGACCGATGACCTGGTGAAGGGTGCGGGGATCCGCTGGATGCGAGTCGCACGGGCCCGGTCAAAGTGGCGACACTTGGGGGAGGCCTATGTCCAGCAGTTGCATGATGTTGCAGTGTGATGATGATGATGATGAACGAGGCCAAAAGTCCACTATCTCAGCATGCAGCTAAATTTAAATATTCCTTGAAATTGAAGGAACAAAATTATCATTGTCTGCCTAACCATAACTTCATCTGCCTAGCCTTTTCCCAACTATGTTGGAGTCGGTTTCCGGTCTAACTGGATGAAGCTGAATATCAGTAGACACAAATAAGTTAACAATTAATATAAAACCTTTTTCATAATTGATAGATTTGCGATTTAAGACTCTACTAACAAACAGTGCAGATCTTTATGTAATAGTCAAGAATAAAATGGCAAGAAGTCAAGATACTTATCTGAAAAGGTAGGTATTTGTTTTTCTTATCCTTTCAAGTGTCCCACTGCTGGGCAACGACCTTCTCTTTCTCCTTCCATACCTCTCTATCTTGTGCAATCTCGGACGATGCCCGTCCCGCAAACAACACACACCGATTAGCTACAATTTTAATATTTTCAGAATGGCAAAGGAAGACAGAGAAGATAAACATGAATCAAACAACCTTAGCTACCCTGAAAAACAAATCGTCACCACTAAGCCAATATTAGGGGTGGAAACAAAAAAAAAAAGAAACAAAATATTGGTCTCGACCGACACTTTCAGGAGCTCTCTAAAAAAATGTATTCAGCGTAGAAAAAAATGCCATTTTCTGACCAACAACAAACAAACATACACACAAATCTACAATAATAAAACGTACGCAAAAACAAAGTAAGTAGGTAGGTACCAAAAAAGCAACAAGTACAGAATTTTAAATGGCAACGCAACGATCAAAACAAGCCGCTTGCAGGTAGGCCAATGACCTAGCTATTGAGTAATACAAATATAATATATGCTATACATGACTTCAGCAAACAAGTCCGAATTTTTGGGATTCCACGCGAACTGGTATTTCGACTTTGAAAGCACTAAAAAACGCGGGCAAGTGTGAGTTGGGACCTTAATGATTATAATCCTTATATGGTAGCCTATATCATAAAACATCATGGTTTTCATCAGCATTTTTTGTTTTGTCGCACGAGGAATTGTTCCTACATGAGAAAAGTTAATGTCGTGGTGAAAAAAATTGCCAATCAGCAAAGTAGCTTATCGATAGAGCTGGGTACACTGTTTAAGTTGGAAAACCTAGATGAAGGACTCCAACTTGCTAATGGAAGCAGCGGTGGTCCAGCGGTGGCAGCCCAGACTTACGAGCAGTAAGCCGTGGGTTCCAACCCAGGAACTAAAGGCGCAAGGCGCAATACTTTGTGTAATTTATATATACATCACCGCTGCTCTCAAAACGGTGAAGGAAAACATCGTGAGGAAACCGGCATGTTCTAGAACTAAAATTTCGAAGACCTGTGACATCTACCAAACTGCACTGGGCCCGCGTGGTAGATTACAGCCCATTCCCTCTCATAGAGAGGAGGCCTGTGTCCCAGCAGTGGGAACATTATAGGCTGATGATGAAGATGAATGGAAGCTGTTCTAATTCCCCAACTGAAAAAGTAGACAAGGGAAAATGACTATCATCAGGTGCTTTGAAGGAGATCCTCCAGCTATTCCTACAAAAACTTCAAACTGAATTGACAGAAGCTTCAATAAGTTTTGTCACCTTTCCAGTATCGTTGTTACTGATAATATGTCACTTTGTCACTGTCACTGTCTCGCAAAGAATCTCCTCGCGCTCAATCATCATCGTCCATCAGCCTAGCCTTTTCCCAACAATGTGGGGATAGGCTTCCAGTCTAACCTGATCCAGCTTAATAACAGTATTTTACATGGAGCGGCTGCCTGTCCTGACCTCCACAACCCAGTAAGTACTGGGTAATACGATACCCCTTGGTAGACTGGTTGTCAGCCTTTCGAGTAAAGCCAATTAAGCCTAAAAACTCACCAGCTTAGGCACTAACTATTCGAAAAAGGAAGAAGCCTAATAACGTCAGCACCTTTAGCCTTTAACGTCCCCACGATTGGGACACAGTCTTTTTGGTTCTAGGCCACGATGTTTTCCTACACCGTTTTGAGAGCAACCCAGAAGCTGAAAAACAAGGTAATCAGAATAATTTAATGATCCTATTTCTTTAGTGATGGGAAATCATCAAATGACGTCTCGCTCTGGGCGGAACGGAAGGGAGTGTCAGACTTGTACTGATTAAAACCCAGCCATGTTCCTTCTTAGCCCTTTGTGTTCCAGGGCCACGGTATCTCTTTCGAATAGTCCCGCAACCCAATTTAATGATCCTATAGACTTACTGTAGTTTCCACGGAACCCTAAAGTATCGAAAATCGCGAATGTGAAACCGGAACGTATTAATGGAGTGTGGAATAATCCGATGGACGATGGTGGACGTTAAGATGTCCCGTTACTTACTGGAACTCGTATTCTTTACGTGATTATTATTCTAATGGTATGTGCTGACCCTCAGTTCTGGGATTAGTGGATTTCCACGAATTGATGATGGTGTTATGGTACAGACGCTTCAGGTCAAGCTGCCCGAAACTGTTAAATTTTCCCGATCAACCTTGAGCCGTATTCTTTAACGACAAGGTTGAAAATCTATTAAAGAAATTTGGCAGAGTGTTGTAGCTTGAAGTGCTGCTGTACACCTTAAAACCTTCGGCTTGTCAAGAACTGTATAAAATGTGGAGAAAAGAATGAAGTCTCTACTACGTATTGCTGACCCTTTACCACGTTGAGCAACGTTTGCCGAAGCCTGTCCGGGGATGGGAGATGGGTTTTCGAATATCAAAAAAAAAAACTGAAAAATAACTTTACTTTCGAAAGTCGGTAACTTTTGTTTGTTTCATTGACTTTTTTGCCACCGACTGCCGTAAGTAAAGTTTATTCTACTTTTCAGTGTTTTTTTTTTTGAAGTGCATAAGTACAGTTTTGTTTAGAAAACAGTTTTTATTTTACTCTTTTTAGTTGTATTTTGTGGTATCTCACACAAATCCTTGTCAAGTATCAATTTAAGATTGTAACAAGAAGTTATATAACATATCGAACACAATTGGCGAAGAAGAAAAAATGCATAATATAGAGGATAACTTCACAAATCGTAAAACTAGAATCACTTAAATCGTACCAGGCCCCCTATTCACACACGCTTCGATTCGTTTACGATTCGGAAAGTCGTAAGTCTATCTCGCTCGCTTTCGTAATGCCAAAACAAGATAGACATACGACTTGTCGAATCGAAATCGAATCGAAGCGTTTGTGAATACGGGAGCAGTAATCATGAAGAAATCGGGGTACAAACATAAAAAAAGATGATGGCCGAATAAATAAACCCTACTTTTTTTTATCGGTTAAAAATATTGGTATTCAGCTGTCCTACCTGGAGCCTACCTGAAAATAATTGAGAAAAATCTAAACAGATGATGCACATGAGGGCATTGGACCTGACAAGTAAACAATAAGATTTCAAAACCATTACATAAAGAAAATTACATAATTTCATACGGTTACATTCTGATAATAAACGATTGATTAAAATTACCTTTACTTAGCCTGTCTTCCTATTGTGACTGAGACTGCAACATTGTTGATGTATGCAAACAATTATATCACCGTTACCTATATGAAAATAAACCTGGGAATGCACATCTTTAGCCGCCAAATGTAAATTGTACACGATATTTTATTTTGCTTGCACACAACAGTGCCAATAGTTTTTATCAGAAAAGCTTTAAGGTTGAAAATTGAATGATTTTTCAGTGATAGAACAGCAAATGATAAGATTGTCAGGTTTAAAGACATTTTAAATAGGAAAGTTTCGGTTTCACAATGCATTGTTGGCTTTTCAAAATGGCGACTAATTATTGCCTATTCGTTATTTTACGACGGACCGGACAAACGATTTGGAAATATTTCTTTGCTTAGCGTTTTGTCTCTTGTTATTGTTAAGAACAGTGGATGTCTGACATACACTTTCTTTTGTTGATAAATTATTATGTTTAAGTGGTTTTTACCGTTTTCTGGCAATCGCAGTTTTGTTTGAATTGGCAAGGTTAAGGCTGGGACAGACTGGTAACGTAATACGCGACAAAAATGAACCGTTAAAAACGGCCACTTTTTAAATATTGAACCTGCAAATGTTATCAATGATAAACGGTTCTGACAAGATATGAATAGACGGACTCAAAATGACCCCTTGCAATAACGCATTTCAAATCATGGGACCTCATTTCCTTAATTGTCTAACGTACCCTCGTAGGCTGTTACAAATACGCCGCGCCCTTTAATCTGAATATCAAAATGGGTGATTTTTAACAGACAGACATGTCAGCAGCCATTTCCTGACCACTTTATCTTAATTAAAGCTATCCATGGCGTCACTAATTAAGACATTAAGCATCGTTAAGAAAGAATACACGTCTAAAATTATATCAACTCCTTAATAAACATGTAACCTGTCTACACATCACCTGTCCAAATACAATATACCTGAGCGTAAATGCAATACGATAAGCAATAAAAACAGCTTATTTTTTAGAACTAATAAAAGCATTCCTATCGGTCATACGAACGACCTACAAGAACCGTTATCCTGCACTTGATAACCGACAAAATTAAACATACTTCGAACCCAAGCAATTGACACACAATACCGGAGCTTTTCAAACTGTCCAGTTTATAACATACTAACTGATTCCTAGAGCCTACTTTCAATTCTAATTTAAACATAGAATGAAGACAATTTAATTTGGCCGGTTTATTTATAGGTGCGTTCCAAATGACGTCAGGAGGCGCATTCCATTCGACGAGGAAAATGAACGCAGCGAATTCGCGGAACGCACCGTTGCACTGTTGATACGTTGACAATCTATTTGCTATCCCATTTAACACAAAGCCTCATAAACTGGTCCTTATTTGCTTACAAATAAGGGTTTGTAAAGCCTAATGTTTTACTTTTCCGAGCGTTTCATAAAGTTTGCGGGTTGCGGACTTTACGCGGGAAAACGTTTCGATTCTGACGTCGATGAGTCAACAATCGAATCTTTATTTTGAACGCATTCGTGACTTGAGTTTCAAACTGCGGTAAAGCGAAGAAAATACGAAGATATATTGACCTTTCTGGTGGATAGGTTTATTGTGAAGAGGGGGTCAGTTTACAATGGAAATGAAGGGGACGAATTCTTTGACTAATGTTTGACGAGTGATGACTAAGCAAGAAGTTGGCACCATTCATGATGTATGGGGGCCATCTAATCTAATTTTAATGTTATCACAAAATGATCGCGTTCGCTGAAAATATTTATCCTACTTTAGATCCGTTCTGGAAACTAATTAAACAAGTATCTAGGCCACAAAATTCTCATTAACATGCGCTGGTTTTTCTATCGTTTTTCTCAGAATCGATACCTACTAAGTGTCGGAGATTATCGAAATAAAGCACAGTAGCAGTTAATATTAGTTTATGTATTTTAAACGTTCAGAAATTACGAAACAAATCGGTTGCCGGTTAACACAAAAAACAGTTTTGACAGTGACATTAACAGCTAAGCGAAGAAACGGCGGGAATCTATGTCATATTTTGCGTTCCATTTCACACACTAAGGATTAGAATCTACTCGGATAGGCTAGGTTCCGGTTAGTACTATAACCAGAATGCACTGTGGCTGTGGACGAATCCTTATGCGTTCTTCCTTCCGTTGTTGGCTTCCTTGCATAATATTTAGTTCTATATTTAGACCACACGCGACTGAAATCCTGAGAGTGAACCGATATTAAGACAGTAGAAGACTGGTTCGACCGGATACGCCCTAAGTCGAGGCTCGTACCAGCGTGTAGTCGCTTAGTTTGTAAGTTTTTTTATGCCCTGGCTGGAGGCCCTACACTCAAGGCTCCCACAGGATTGTCCGGTTAAGCAGACGACCACCTCCTTGGTTTAACTGGGAGACGCAATTCACAAAAAAAAAACTCCACAGGATTTTGGTTTAGCTGGGGTTTTAAACACACATTTTTAAATTCGGAAATAAATTGCAAATGGATTGAACAAAGAATTTATAAAATACAGACGCTTGTACACGTGCCATAGTTTTAAAACGGCTAGAATGGTGAGGCAGCTTTTATTTTTTCTTGGATTTTTTCAACTACTGATTCGATTTCAATGTTTCTAGTTAACGAATTCATAATTAGGGAAATATAATAATATATTATGTACATTAAAAGCTTTCGCGCACACTTTTTATCTCGGCAACACAAAATATAACAAGGCTAGTACTAAGAATTTTATCATACTTAACTTTCATTTCCAAAATTAACATTTATTTAATATTTGTAACATTATTTATTTTTAGCTTCAACTCCAGAACGTCTAAGGATGGGCTATAAAGAAGAAAAAAAATTTGGCAAATTTATTTCGTCTACGGTTTTTTTGTGCCTTTTAGGCAATTTAATCGTCTAACTATAATTAAGTGTTCTATTCGTCTAGCCTTTTTTTGAGTATTTTGAGATCTGCTTCTGCCCTAGATAATCTCTGTCTCTAATTGAGAAGATGTTGGTTTTTTTTCACTGGGAGTTTAAAGTAGGAGCTGAATTTCTGCCCGATTGATGGCAGTTAGGGCGAACCTTTATGGCACTATTAATTGCGATTTAAACATTACTGGAGATTCCATAAAATTTACATACCGAGTTTCCTCCGTGCCTCGGAAAGCACGTTAAGCTGTAGTCCCGGCTGTCATTTGTAGATCTTTGACAGTCGTTACGAGTAATCAGAAGCCCAAAATCTGACATCCAGTCTTACCAAGGGGTATCCTATTACCCAGTTACTGGGTTGTGGAGGTCATATAGGCAGTCGCTTCATGTAAAATACTGGTACTCAGCTGCATCCGGTTAGACTGGAAGCCGACCCCAAGATAGTTTGGGAAAAGGCTAGGCAGATGATGATTAATCATTACTATAGTTCGGAGTAGGTAGATTGATTTTTGGTACTTGTATCATAAACGCACACAGAAAGAATAACATGGATAAGCCGAAGATATTTCCGAAAATTAATTCCGGTATTTCCGGATTCAATTAAATATTGTTAATGTTGGTAGTGATATTATTACTACTCAATTCAAAATTTAAAGGAAGGTATCAAAACTAAATTAATTTATTATTTATCTGTTGAATAATAAAAACAATCAAATTCCAATCCAAGCATTAATATTTTTTTATGACCCCAAATGACCCCAATTCAATCTACCTACTTCGATCTATGATCATCACTGAAGAAATTTGAAATGAATAAGTGCTCTTGCCTATCCCTTTGGGGATTACAGGCGTGATGTTATGATTATGTTACGCAGGTATATCATGAGGAAAACAATACAAGTATCTACTAAAGTCGGCATTTTCCCAAAATTCCTACTTTTAGGCGTTGCTTTACTTAGTTTTGACTTTATACGATTTGCTCCAAGTTCAAGTTGGTATTCATTTAACCGCAACTTAGAACTTTTCAAAGCAAGTTTCACGAACAAAAAACTCTTACAAAACGTGACTTGACATTGGAAATAATATTCTAAAAAACTTTTTCCTCATCGAAGACTAAAAATTGCAGAAACCGAAACCGGTTTTTATAGGGATGTGCAAGTTTTTTACCGTGAAACTATGGTTCGATGGCCGACAGAGGTTATGTCAGGAATGTCCGGTTGCCGGGCCGAACGGAAGTGACGGGTCGGTAGCAAAGGTCAACTTTTGCCTTACTGATTCGATTGCGAATAAGGCGGTTGTGGTGTTGGCTGGGGGGGGTTATGGTCTTGTTCAGTTAACCGTTGGAGTGTTTCAGATGGGTGGATGCTATTTAAATGATCGCTGGTATGAACTGATTGAGGCTAGCAAATACCAGGGACATATGGCACTAAAAGAGGTCTGGGATCTCGGTATCGGTGGAGACAAACCCCTGAGTACGTGTATACTCAGTAGTGGAGGGTATTTATTTATTTATTTAGGTTCACCCACAGCACATAGATGGACATAGATACATATGAGTCTTATGGTAATATTCTAATATATATGCCAATTACGGGCAAACACAACATTAACAAAAACACGCCAGATTATTTATGAACTACTACAAAGAGACACGATATAAAAACAACATACAATACATACAATAAAACGGAAAACAAAACAGTAGTAGACTAGGGTAAACAGATCGAGGGTACTCGAATGCCAATACTAATGATGAATAATCACCTTAGATGCAAGATCAGAGCACTATTAGCCGAGGGGTTAGTGGCTTTACACCTAATCGGGTCAATATTTAGGGTAAATCGCGTTTGCCTAGGTTAGTCCGTGGATGGGTGACCACCCCTTACATACTTAGCGAGTTTCCCCCGTGCCTCGTAAAGCACATTAGGCCGTAGGTCCCGGCTTTCATTTTTAGATCTTTGACAGCCGTTACTACTTGTTCCAGCTGGTCTCCTCATTAAATGTCCACAGTTCCATGCCAAGCCAGCAAGGAGCTCGTGGCTAAATATCGAGTTACATACCGAGTTTTCTCCGTGCCTCGGAAAGCACGTTAAGCCGTTGGTCCCGGCTGTAATTTGTAGAACTTTGTTAGTCGTTAGGAGTAGTCAGGAGCCCAAAGTCAGACATCCAGTCTTACTAGGGGTATCGTATTACCCAGTTACTGGGTTGTGAAGGTCAGATAGACAGCCGCTTCATGTGAAATACTGGTACTCAGCTGGATCTGGTTAGGCTGGAAGCCGACCCCAAGATAGTTTGGGAAAAGGCTGGGTAGATGATGAGTTCCATACCAAGGCAAACGACTTGCTTTATTTTTTTCAGTACCTAATAGGCACCACGCATTTCTTTTATTGTAAGTATTGCCCGGTAAATATTCTGACAGACGACCCCGCTCACAAACATTCTGCACCCATCTTCACAAGCCCCCGACCACACAAGCTCTACGCGCCATCTTTACCACCAATAAATCTCCAAGATTTATACCACGAACCACCACCCGCAAAATACCACACAAGCAAAACGTTTCCCACTTATTACTTAACATATTTTATGCAAATCGAAACAGTATTATCAACTAGTAACGTCTACGGGAACAGAAAATATTCGTATTACCATAATTCACCATATTATTCGTAGAACCGGTTATTTGTACGGTTTTCCCTAGTAGTATGCAAAATACTCGCTATGAGTTGTGGTATTATTGATAAAATCGGCTTTTTGCTAAAGATCTAGGATTTTTGAGACCGGATTGGAAACTAAGAAAATTGTAATCATACAGGCTACTTTAAGGATTTTTGCAAAAAAAAACAGTCTGTTTAGGAGAAGCGACCTGATTTGTGATTGGCTTATCTAAGATTAAATTCGGAACATCTTTGTTCTGGTTGTATCGATACATCGGTTGTTTTGTTGTGTTGTGTAGAAACTGATATGTGTTTCCGTCAGGTCACTTTCGCTATATTTTCATATTTCCCAAAAACCTGTTATTACTACTTTATATTTTGAAAATCTTTCTTAATTCCCAATTATCCGATCCTTTGCAAAAATCCTAGTCTTTTCGCTAAATACCGATTTTCCATTTACCCTGCAACATAATAAATGCAACTTATCAGGAAATTGTATGTACACGGAATTGACAGGCATTGTCATAATTGTATTGATTATGCAGTTATCGAGTTGAAATCGTGATTCACTATGTTATAGGGATTTTATCTCCGTTTGTATCGAGAATCAGGTTATTTTAAGCCCTAGGTCAAGCTGGCAATCTGTGTTAATTCAATTCAGATAGACACGTGTAAGGGAACGGTAAAGTTAGAAGATTAAGATTAAAACTTATTTCAAAGTGTTGGGCAGTTCTCACAGTCGTAACCTTAGAGCTTCCAAAAATGTAGTCCTCCAAATTTCTTCACACCGTACCGGTTTTATGTCTAATTCATATGCTGTCTCATCAATAAAAGTGTGGAACGTGCTACCCCTCGGTATTAAAAAAGCTGAAAACAAATTCATTTTTTAAAGAAAAGTTCGTAACCATTAACTAAATCAGACGAAGTAGCTCACAATTAGAAGTCTAGTCATAGTAATTATTATTAGGTTTCTCGTGTTTTACTTTGGTATTTGTTTAAAATATTTATTAGTCTATTTTATGAGTATTTGTGTATCTATGTAATACTATACTATTTCGAAGTTAATTACATATTTTTACATATTATTTTGTACCCTATCACAAGGTTGTCCTTTTTAACCCAATGGTTGTCTCGTAGAGAATGCCTTGTGGCATTAAGTCCGCCTATGTACCTACCACTACTGCAAATGAAGTTTAAATAAACAAATAAATTAAGAGTTTTACGAATAATGCAAAATCAAGCCTCTCATCTGCTGTTAATTTCCTAATGAAAAAACCCAATAATACTTGAAGTGGGAATTGAACCCAGGATAGCATGGTCAGGATGGTAGTACTGCAATTAGCAGAGTAAATCATCATCAGCCAGCATCAGTCCACTGCTGGACATAGGCTCAACAATTGCACACCATTTAGTTAGTTTCTTGAATTAACTGCTTAGTTTATTACAAATTGTAGTTCGTAACAAATTCTTAAAACCAGAACACATACTTCCAATCTCGTTATTTCACAGATTATTGCTTGGAATGTCACAGCTTCGAACATTTTTACTTTTTCACCCTTTTTACAGCCACAATTCTACAGTTCCACATGAAAGAGCGCAAAGAACAGCATTCCAGCGAAATAAAACCTTGTTTTACAATATCACAAATATCCGAAACGGTCTCCATAAACTCACTCCGTTTCAAAGCTAATATTTTTCTCGGGAGCACCCCGTATAACGTTATGATTTCCACACAAAATTGTTAGTACACCCTGTAGCTCGTGTTTGATACTCCTCGTTATAAATGGCGGATATACCCACTTTCTTGAAAAAATATACGCTCTAGAATTCGGGGAATATCTTGGTGTTTGAGTAGATTATATTTGAATGTACTGTCGAAGTGTGAAATTACGATGAAGTCTGAAATGGTAGTTATTTATGTTAACGGTTTCTTTCACCCTTGGTGAGGGGGCGTGGTGTTTATTCTGTGGTTTTCGGATTTGATTAGTTTAAACGAACTGGCATATTTCGTTACGTCAACGATAGAAACTGGACTGTACCATGCGCGTTTTCGCAAAAATCTTATACTTACTGCTTTCAAAGTTTACCGATGAAGCTTTAGCAGTAATGGTAGGTAAGTGTACAACCGAATTTCTGAATATCATCAAGGTTGGGTTCCCCGAAAGGATAGCCAGAGGTGTATATAACAGTACGCCCACATTTCGCTCATCCGCAAAGATGTTTTAATTATTGCATCTAAAAAGTTTGGCACAGGTAGGCAATGGCCTCTTCAATCGCACGCCACTTAACTCGATTCTTGGCAACTCTCATCCAGTTGCTACCAGCCAACCTGCGCAGACCGTCGCTCCACCGACCCTGAGAAGAATGATGGAAATGACTGAGTTAGTCTAAGTATTGGTGATCACAAACTGATCTGCCAAATGCGGCTAACATAAATGCAATGCATAGAACGTACTGCCTTTTCCGCTTCAATACAAGATCAACCTTGATTCTGTTCTGAAAGAAATCACTAGACAATAAAACAAGACAACAACAGTTATAAAACCTTTTCATCCCGTTATTCTCCCGCGTGGGCGTTCAGAGATACGTAACACTGACGTCACTGGGAGAATGTGACGTCGATCTGACGTGACGAGATGGATCCTGACGTTTGAACGATAAGGTTCATTTGTTTGAACTTGAGCTCTTGTATGGATCCACTTTGTTGGAGTTGTGTTGATAACAATAGAAGTTTTCGTATTTTATTGAAAGAAATCAACTGTTACTTATAAAACGTGTTTGAAAACGCACGGGAAAAATGAATAGAACAGCTGATATTGTATTGCTTTGTTTGGGCATTCAGAAGAAAAGCTTAACAAATAAACTCGAAGTATAACAATTAAACAATTCGCGGATTTGTTACGAAATTGTATTGAATTGAACCCATATATTTTACAAGCTTTTGCACAAAAATGCTTTAAGAATAACTTTAACCAAATAATTGTTACCAAATCTATTTTTTATTAAAACTCTAGGAAGTGGCGAAGGGCGAACGATTTGGGGGGCTGTTTCTTGTAATCTTTGACGTTCAAACAGTGCTGACTATCACATCATCATCAGCCTATATTGTTCCCACTGCTGGGACACAGGCTTCCTCTCTATGAGAGAGTGGGCTGTAATCCACCACGCGGGCACAGTGCGGGTTGGTAGATGTATGTTTTTGTAATTTTTTGTTCTGGGACATGTCGACTTCCTCACGATGTTTTCCTTCACCGCGAGCCTTTGAGAGCAGCGGTGATGAAACTAATGCACCGGCCTGGATTCGAACCCACGGGTTACTGATCGTAAGTCGGGACTGCCACCACTGGGCCACTACTGCTCTCTGACTATCACATTATCAGCTTAATTTGAATAAATGACTTTTGATTTAATTTTAATTATGACCTAGTGTATTAAAATATCAGAACCAAACACTAAAGTCTCATTCACATTGTAAACCTGCACAAAATTACATCGAGGCACAAACATCAATTTCATTCATAATTAAGTAGTTTACAATTATTACGATTAACAAAATTGATGTTTACTCAAATTATCGCCTAGTAGTCATACGCATATAGGCAAATAGATATACATATAGGCAGTAAATAAATAAGTAGACAGCAATGCAACTATACACCAACGTACCATAGATATGTATTGCAACATACGTGGGTATGACGACAGAGAAAAAACAGAAGATCCAGTCCGCGTTCACATCTGCCTAGCCTTTTCCCAATGGCTAGGCAGAATGTTGAGGTCGCCTTCCAGTCTAACCATATGCAGCTGAATACCAGTATTTTACATGGAGCAACTGCCTATCTGACCTCCACAACCCAGTACTGGGTAATACGATACTCCTTGATAAGACTGGTTGTCAAATTTTCGAGCCACTGACCTGTAACGACTGTCAACTACTACAAATGACATCCGCGACCAACGGCTTAACGTAAACTAACTGGGTTGTGGAGGTTAGATAGGCAGGCGCTCAATGTAAAATATTGGTATTCAGCTGCATCCGGTTAGACTGGAAGGCGACCCCAACATAGCTGGGAAAATGCTAGGGGCTAAGCAGACGATGCTGACAAACGGTGTTGGTATGTTTTACTGTGCCATTTGTGTTGAATTTGGATGGAGTCAGATGACAGCTCAATTTTGAATTCTATGAAGTTAGTGCAGATGTGCGTTATAGTACGCACGTGTTCAGGAAATGCATAGCATATGAATGATTTTTGCTTCAATTTGAATACATAATGGAATCCTAAACGGTTGAGGGGGCGAGCATCAACCGGGCACAAATCCAGTTTCCGTGGCTGCTACTGAGAAATAAATCCTAATGGAAAAACCTAATAACAATATGCCTGACCCGGGAATCGAACCTTGGACCTCATGCTCAGCAGTCGCGATTGCAACCACTGGACCAACGAGGCAATTAGAAAGACAACTTATGTAAAATACGTCTGAGACCACTCCTTATGTTTAATTAAGCAATTGTCATGCGAAGGATTTGGATAATTCTACATAAACTCAAACTCAAACTCAACTCAAACTCAAAGCGTTTATTTCAATTAGACCATTACAGGCACTTTTGAAAGTCAAAAAAACAAAAATAACGCTAAGCTACAGTCCCAGTCACAAGGCATAATAACTTGTGAAAGTACTGTAGTTGCCCATTCCAAAGCGTAGATCTCTATGGAGAAGAATGGGCAAGAAACTCCATGGACACTCTTTTAAATCAAATTATGTTACAAAATCTTGGTTACATCATTCATGTTAAGAATTACAAATATGTGAGAACGATGTAGAAATACGGGCAAGTTAAGAGCGTCCAGAGTAAAAGATTAAATCAGCAATACAAACACAAAGAAATTAAAATAAACCGTGGCAGCTAAGAGATGACCAGTCACAACTAACAGCGCCCGTTCACGAACATCACGCATGTATCAGCCATCATTCAACTCAACCATATTGAAGGGAACTAAATGACCCGACACACCCGCCACCATATTTTTTGGATGTA
This sequence comes from Cerastis rubricosa, assembly GCA_949152445.1. Lineage (NCBI taxonomy): Eukaryota > Metazoa > Arthropoda > Insecta > Lepidoptera > Noctuidae > Cerastis > Cerastis rubricosa. The sequence goes on along the minus strand of OX424542.1, from coordinate 3,582,343 downwards.
ACCATGGACCCAACTTAAGTAGAATTGCCAAATTTAAGTGGCAGTGGGCAGGGCACATTGCTCGCAGAAATCCGTTCTGCGAGCAATGTGCCCTGCCCACTGCCACTTGGCCGATAGGGCTGAAAAGTTCTGGAATAGCGACCTCGAACCGGAAGACGATGCGTTGAAAGGCCTCCTAATAGGTAGACCGATGACCTGGTGAAGGTTGCGGGAATTCGCTGGATGCGAGACGTACGGGACTGGTCAATGTGGCGACACTTGGGGGAGGCCTATGTCCAGCAGTGGACGTGTTTCGGCTGAAATGATGATGATGATGATGAACCATGGACCTTCTGAACTCTTATTTATATAACGTATTATGTAGTATCACTGGTGCAACTAGGGCAAAGTGTCAAGTGAAACCGAGTTTTTATCGATTATGTTGATTCTAGTATACATGATTAATAAGTTCGCTGAGATGGATCGTTTTTAAAATATACCGTTATTAATAATAATGGTGTAATCCAGTGTTTCCCAAACATTGTTCTGCTATGGCCCGGTGATTAGCACACTACCCCTTCGTAATCCACTCAATACTAGCCGCTCCCCGCCTATATTACGACATAAATATTACTATTAAAAATGTTTGACAAATATTGCGGTATCGCCTATTTTGTGCGAAGTATAGAGCTAACTTCTAAGGTAGACTGGTAGAAAATGCCCAAGGCATTAAGTCCGCCTTTATACAGTTTTCACTTGTGCATTAAGCTTTAATTTTTTTTTTTTTTAACCAATACATGGATGCTGCAACCCGGTATTTTATTTTGATGGCCCGGTACCGGGTCACGACCCACCAAATGGGAAACACTGGTGTAATCGATAATGGAATTTAAAATATTAAAAAGAACGATTTTATTTATTTTTTATGAATAAAAATAGCGCCCGCGCCCAGCCTACACACCGATGCAATTTGCTAATGAAGAAAATGAAAAGTTGGCTTAGCAAATAAAATATTTATTTTTAAATTTTTGGAGCTTTCGAACTACAAACCTTGACCTGACACCTACGAACACAGAGTCCTGTCCTTAAGTGATGACTGATGATCCTTCATACATACAACAAATGATTTTTATTTATATAAATCTCTTGATTAGCTATCATTTACACTGAAATCGGGCTATTTACCATGTTTACCATTTGTTTTGAGTCGGGACTCAAAATACCGAAAATATAGGGAAATATCGGGATATTTCCCTATATTTTCGATTTTTTTGGCGGTGTTGCAAGCACCATGATCACGGATAAACAGAAGTTATTGCGGGTGGGTTGAGCAGACAAATCGGTCTTCCTCTTTCTTGTTCGTTTTTTGGTAGTGACCGTACTGATCATGTCAGTTTAAAAACTTATAACTTGATTGACATAATTCAAATATTAAATTCATTAACATACAATGCACAGCCTACATCGCTATTGACCCAGTTTCTTATGAATTAACCTTACCAAAGATAAAAGAAGGTTTTTTTTAAATGTTAGCAATTTTTGTTGACGGTTAATTTCATAGAGCGCCACGTCTTGTTATTTAATAAAATAAAATTTAACAACTAAGGTATTAATTAGCTTATCAGTAACAAGGAAGAAAACTGTATTATTTTAGGTACCTAGTTAGAGTGAGATTATAATTAATACCTAACTAGACAAAAACAAAATAATCTGCGAAAACATTCCTGGGTTTTTCCTTAAGGCATGCAAAAATACAGCTTTAATTAAAGTACATTTGCCATTGACGTCAAACACCTTCTAAAACTTGTTTTTCACTGCATTAACAATACCTACTCAACAATACTAATCAAGGGAGGAACGAATAAATTGACTAGGTAGGTATAGATAGATAAATTTACTAAAAAGGAAAAAACTAATCCATCAAAAGAATTGCCATAAATGAAATGATGGATGGATTTTGTGAAAGATGATATGGCTAAAAAGGAGTTGAGATGGCTGATGAGATGACGAGTAATAGAGAAGAAGTATGGAAGAAGAAGAAATGCTGCGCCGACCCCAAATAATTGGGATACAGGCAGAAGAATGAAAAAGCGCGAAGAGTTTTCTCGCGACCTAAGTGTGGTGGGGCAAATCTAGCAATTGAAACCTTGTATGTACCTACACCAGTCTCAAAACCCTCATCGTGGTACGCGACATTAACCGTGCCTAAAGAAATACTACCGAGTTCACTGACGGTCGATCACTTTTCAACCTTATTACTTAGGGTATAAGGGTGACAAGTAGCAGACCGTGAGCGAGCCCACTAGTATCGCTAAAGTGGAATCAAAATTTAACTGATAGCTATTATGAAAAGGAGAAGAGTACAATCCAATTTGATTCAGATCTTTAACAGATGAAAATCCCACATACCAATAAATCATTAAAGTAAATACTGGAAAGTAAAAGTTGCGTAGTACGAAATATGATTCGAGTTTTCTTTCTTAAATAAATTTTACTTTCGTTCTGACTAGGGTTGTCTCTTTTCAATAAATTAGCTGAACTTTTCAGCAAACTTTTTCAATTGTTATGGTTACGAATGAAAGATAAAAAAGAATGTACAGTATCGCTTACACCACAAATCTGATATACATATGGTTAGCGTTAAACATAATTTAAAACATCTTTCCGTTAATCGTTTAAGATGACAGATGAAAGTTGTGCGGTCGGCGCAAACCGCAGCGTCAGTAAGCAATGCAAGCATTTACGGTAGCGGTTTTCAAATTCAAATTCATTTATTTTGTAAACATAAGTAAAAAATAGGTGGTAAAATATATAACACATGAATTATGTTACATAGAAACTTCTTTCCCCGCGATTGCCGCTGCGGTTTGCTTGCGGGCGCTGGAAGAGCACTTTAACTTACACACAGACAAAAATTTACACCTTCAACTTGTCATTTTAGGACGTGCAATGTCACTAGACATTGCTCCTGAAGGTGGTGCAGCATTTACGAAGCCTACCAAATTCATAGAACATAAATACTAATACTAAAGCTGAAGAGTTTGTTTGTTTGTTTGCTTGAACGCGCTAATCTCAAGATCTACTGGTCCGATTAGAAAAATTCTTACAGTATTAAATAGCCCATTTATCGAGGAAGGCTATATATCATCATGCTACGACCAACAGGAGCGGAGCAGCAATGAAAAATGTTAACGGGGAAAATGTGACGCAGACGAAAATGCGTGGGTCAACTAGTAATAATATTTGTGTATGACAAAACGTTGTCAGCTCAATTCTATGAGTGTCAGCCCTATCCCCGATCACGAGTAGCAGATAAATCTATAAAAAGGTCGCCAGCGTTGTACGGTTCAATTCGATACTAAACCTATGATGTTTGGACAATAAAACCATGGAATAGCCGTTTGTTTTAGACTGATGTTTGTAGTTAAACTTGCGGTGTAAACAAATACGAGTTCCTTCATAGTAGGTGGCAGGGAAATGTGAGTAGTGTGTGTGGATTGGGTAGGCAGAGCTTCTGACTAATTTAATTTCGAAGAGAATCATCATCTACCTAGCCTTTTCCCAAAATATCTTGGGGTCGGCTTCCAGTCTAACCGGATGCAGCCGAGTACCAGTATTTTACATGAAGCGACTGCTTATCTGACCTCAACCCAGTAACTGGGTAATACGATACCACTTGGTAAGATTGGATGTCAGACTTTTGGCTTCTGACTACTCGTAACGACTGCCAAAGATCTACAAATGACAGCCGGGACCAACGGCTTAACGTGCTCGCCGAGGCACGGAGGAAACTCGGTATGTAAGTATGGTCACCCATCCACGGACCAACCTCGGAAAGCACGGCTTAACCTTAAAGATGGACCCATGCGGCTGTTGTTATTTAGCCACGAAGAGAATCGTTGTAATTAAAAAAGAGAACATTGCGCCTCCTGAGCATCGCAGGTCCTTGTTTCGATTCCCGCCCGTCGGGCAAATTTGTTGTTGGGTTTTTCTTTTAGAAATTTCTCAGTAGCAGCTACGGAGTCTGTTTTGTGCCCGGTTGTTGGCAAAAGGTTCGCCCCGTTACATGGGACTTAAAAGTACCTGGCGAAATGTGCGTGTACTATTAGGTACACCTCAACCTAACTCGAAGATGTAATCCCGTGATGTTATTATAAGTGTTAAAAAAGTGGAATCATCAACATCACAATCTAAAGTCAAATTTAATACCAAAAATGATCAATGCCTTTTATCCTCATTTTGGGCTTCGCCGCAATGGCTTAAAAAGAGCAAAAGAAATGTACTCAATAAAACACTTTTGGATAAAAAGTACTTTCAAGAAAAGCAATTGATTTATCGTCTTCATTGTGCGTATGTGGATTTTGACAGTTAAGATCTTGATGCTGTCTTTATTTTTCATTAACAATGATATGCTAAGGGTCTCCATACCTTAAAACCCCAAGGAAATGGCTTAACAAAATATTGTCCAAAAATACATGATTTCATAGACACTTTTATTTTCTGAAAGGCGTTTTGAAATGCGTACAAGCTTTTACCAAACGGTCAAATGGGTGTGACCGATATCATATTTCTCTCCTTCAAACCGTTAGGTTGGCAAACCCATCTCTCAAACATTTTCAGTTGCTGAAAACTTCTAAAAACAAACCATGACGAACGACTGCACTAACAGACGGACAAACAGACAGATATATTAAGAAACTGAAAAATGTGTTCCATTTCCGAATTCCCCGACAGATGACGAATTACAAATTCTATATTTGAATCGCGAAGTGACATTTCTCATGCGCGTGAGTGGAATTGTAAACAGATAATGCTTTTAGTGTTTTAATTTAGTGATTCATCCGTTTTAGGTATGGAATTATTTTGTTACATGTGTTGGTACTAGATGGTACCGTACCTATCATCCATCAGCTTTTAGTTCTTATCGTATGAGTCAAATATCACGGCGCCAAATCATAGATACGTCAGATTTTATTAGAATAGGTATATACCTATTTCACTGAACAGATAGTAATGTGGTTTGTGAAAATGGGATAACTCAATGTGATAATTAATTTAATTTAAACTGAAATGTGCTAAATCGCTTTAATTATCTGCATAAGCACATAAGTTAAGTACCGTAGGCCAGTTAAAACGTTCCGCACAAGTCGTAAATAGCATTAAATTTGCCTTCTCGTTCAAGTGGAAACTGTAAATTCCTTGCCGCTAAAACACATTTCAGCACATTAATTCTACTTCATAAAAATATACTGTAAAATCCTCACACTTTTACATCACATCCTGTCTTCACGTTCAAAAGTCACAATGTAAAGATCAGAGATGTCATCTCCCAAATAACACGCTATTCAACACTTAACTTATAATATCAACAGCCGGCATCATTAAAGTCTTTTAGCATTCTTGAAGAGAAACTTGAAATCCTCGCGTCACGTCCTCGGGCGATCCGACTTGCGACGCGAAAGAACCCGAATGAAGACACCGCTTGTCTGCGTGGTCGGACGTAGGTGCCGAAGGAAAATGTGCTTAGTTTAAAAGATAAAAGCGAAAACTGAAGAGTCAGAAAATATTGAGGTTTCCCAAAGAAGATAGAAAACTTAGGATAGTCTTCTTAATGTACCTCCAAACAACCTGTTGAAGTTTCATTAACTTCGGAACTGTGGGGTGCAGAGGGGCCAACAATACGGCAAGGCCATAAGGCAAACAGACTGTTCAGAAACCCCAACATCATGAAGAGAGTAGTATTATACTATATAATGAGTAGGTTATAAGTGCAAGCCAAACTTATAGGCTTGTACCAGAGTACAACCACTGCTTCGGAATACTTTCCACCTAGCCTCACTTTTTTTTTCTACATTCGGACAGGACTCAGTACTGGACTTTGACAGCTAATATACTGAACTATCTATCAAGCGTCCGATGTCTATAGTCAGTCCGTAATCCTGTCCGCGCCTTTATCTTGTAGACCGTGTCCAAGCAGTCTGACATCGTTAATTAAAGGACCGATGAAAGAAAAAAAAGGAAACAATGGTCGCAAATGTAACCGATAAGTTATCTTAACCGGAACGGTTCGAGTAATTAACCTTTGGTCCGATACACGCTTGACCGAAATATTTCGGCGAATCAAGCTCTGTGTTGCCATGTACAGATAATTATTTTCGTGCCTATTTTATTAATACTGAATGTTGTAAATAAATGCTGATATCTAACCTCTCTATCAATTGCGGTTTTAAATCTAACTATTCTTCTTAGTAGAAAAATCTTATAATCAATTATTCGCCGACAGACCACGCATAATTCTAAGCTTCTGGGTCTAGACGCATGAGTTTTGCATTTTATGTTAAAACAAAAGAAAATCTGTTGAAAAGTGTCACCTCATCATCATCTGTCTAGCCTTTTCCCGACTATGTTGGGGTCGGCTTCCAGTCTAACCGGATGTAGCTGAATATGCCTCGGAAAGCACGTTAAGCCGTTGGTCCCGGCTGTTATTTGTAGATCTTTGACAGCTTTACAGGTAGTCAGTCAGTGACCCGAAAGTGTGACAACCAGTCTTACTAAGGGGTATCGTATTACTCAGTACTAACTGGGTTGTAGAAGTCAGATAACCAGTCGCTCCATGTGAAATAGTTGGAAAAAAGCTAGGCAGATGGTGACTGCGTATCTGACCGGGTTCACACATAAAGCTCCCTAAAATATGGCAAAGAAGATCAGTAAACCACACTACTTTCACCAGCCTACTGTATCGATCTAAAAATAAGTCTAGCATCTGACCAAGATGGCTTGGTATCACCATGGGGTCCGATAATATAGTAGACTGCTCTTTGTACTAGATCTCGTGTCATAGGTAACGGTTAAGATTAAGATACGTATCACTACACAATAGGTAGTAAGTAAGAAGATTGGTTATACCTTTTGCAAAGGAATAAAATATTTAAAACGTACTAGACAAGGTGTTGTTTTGCATCCTCGTCAAATTCAAGGAGGTAAGTAGGTACATAATTATGTTAATGATTCTCGTCCCGAATCAATAATAAAATTTGTAGGTAATTTATTTTTTCTTATTTACTTAAATCGGTAAGTGTGAACCACTCGTGGTTTAAACGCGGCCTGTCTGATTCTCGCCCCCGCGCTTTCACACATACAAACAATCTCAAAAGTTTATTCGATTATTTCTTATTCCTTAAACCACATTAGGGGGTTTATTCTGATATACCTACTGACAAACTTAAACAACCAAATAAATCAGCTTTTAAAATAATTAACTAGGTACCGTAATATAAATTGATTATTCATGTATTTTGTGACAACCTCTTGAATTTTACGAGGATGCAAAAAAACACCTTGTATTTTGGGATTGGGATAAACATACTTATCCACAAAGACCGGTCGCTCTTTGGGGGACACCCCGAAAACTCAAGTTCATAATAAACGTAAAAAGCTGCAAAAATCTGTTCAAAGAAATTGCCACAGTTCTGAAGGATCGTTACTTTTTTCTATTGATGTTACACAATTGGAAGCAAGCCTGCTCCCAATTACGGCTCATCATCTTCCTACCCTTGTTTTATTACTTGGGGTCGGCGAAACATGTTTTTGAAGTGAAAACTTCTCTAGCGGCGTTGTGCACTTTTGTGACGGGTAAAAAATTTTAAACTCGCGTCAGGACCCGTCACCGTCAGGACAAGTGACCGTCAGGTCACGTGTCCAGATCGAAAATTCGTAAGACGGATCGACATTAGGTTACGAAGGAATTTGAACTTTATGACATCTGTCATTGAGTTTGGGTTTCCAAAACTGGAAAATTCGTAAGCCGGATTGACATTTGGTTACGAAGGAATTTGAACTTTATGACATCTTTCATCGAGTTTGGGTTTCCAAAACTGGATAATGCACAAACAAAACCTTCGGTTTCTCCAAAGGGGTGAAATTCGTAAGACGGATTGTAATAGTTCTGAAGTATTACATTTTTAATGTAATATATTTTGTCATGTTTGTGTACGATAGCGCAATAAACGTATATTGTATTTTACCACATAAATGATAGTACTTTTATACTGATAATTAAAGCAATTCGTGCAAAATTATTCCCTAACCATTCCAAAATATCAAAAATGCACAATTATTCAAGTTTTCACTTCTGCCGGCACTCCCGGAGTGCAACCCTTTTTTTTTCTTCTTTTCCCCTCTGTCATCCGTCAAGGTATCATATTACTCCTTTTTTATCATATCATTTCTCACACAATCCATCCGTTGTCTTGGTCTTCCTCTCCGTCTCAACTCAAATCAACATTTATATTCATCACTTTTTTGGCACATGCGATTCGTCCCTCCTCATTACATGCCCCATACCATGCCAGACGGCTGGCTAACAGCAGATAAAATAATAATTTGTAAAAACTCATTTACACTGGGTACTGTGTGTAAGTTCTGCCCGTAACGTTGGGAAAGTTTATGAAAATACCTTAATAAATAACAAATGAAGATAGAGCCGATGTTAATATAATATTTTTGACAGTTTTATAAAAATAACCTAGCCACACACATCTGTCGCATGTCGAACGGGTCGTGGGCTAAATCAAAAGAAAAATGTGGTCTGATGAAAATGTCCAACGACAGTGCAGTGTTGGTCCACAGCAGCCAAGATACAGAGCATTGAAAAGGAGAAAAGGAGGGTATAACGTGTAGTGCAGTGGGACGAAACAAGCTTAAAATAAAATTAAAGGATAATTTGAATTTACCAATCGAATTGTACTGGATTAGGATAAAACTGGCTTGTTAGACTGCTGACCATGAGGTCCTCGGTTCGATTCCCGGGTCGGGCAAAGTGTTATTGGGTTTTTCCATCAGGAGTTACTCAGTAGCAGCTACGGAGTCTGGATTTGTGCCCGGTTGATGACAATAGGCTCGCCCCCTATTATATGGGACTTAAACATGGCTGGCGACATGTGAGTGTAATATTGGGTACACCTCTGCTTAACCCTACGGGGATTAAAGGCGCGATGTTCTGCTGGATAAAATTTGGCATGGGGGATAGTTTATGCGTTGGATTCCAACATCCTTTTCATCCCGCTAGCACGTTGCCGTTGATAATTTCCGACTACCACTTGGGCGAAACCGCAGGCAAAGCTAGTATAAAAAAACCGGCCAAGTGCGAGTCGGACTCGCGCACGAAGAGTTCCGTACCATTATTTATAAAAACGAGCAAAAGAATTACTTTTTTGTATGGGAGCCCCCCTTAAATAAGTATTTATTTTATTCTGTTTTTAATATTTGTTGTTATAGCGGCAACAGAAATACATAATCTGTAAAAATGACAACTGGCTAACTATCACGGGTCATGTGATACAGCCTGGTGACAGACGGACGAACGGACAGACAGCGAAGTCTCATTAATAGGGTCCCGTTTGACCCTATGGGTACGGAACCCTAACAATCTAGTCAGAAACTGGACGTCCTTGAGAATCAGTGATCACACATGTAGGTCAGTTATGATATTATTATAATTTATGTTATTACCGGCGCCATGTTTGACCTAGCTAAAACGTCAGGCATGCAATACTAAAGCAGAACGCCATGAATGTGCGAATTATGGAATTATGTTCGTTTTGGCTCGCCCCCTATTACATCTGACTTAGATATAACTGGCGAAATGTGGGTGTACCATTAAGTACATCATCATCATCATCATTTCAGCCGATCGCAGTGCGGTTGTTGCAAAAGCACAGAGAACGCTGCTGCCCATTCTCTGGCAAGTCCCTTAGTCGCCTCTTACGACACCCACGGGAAGATATGGGATGGTGCTATTCTTACGTCCGACACCATACAGAACCATTAGGGACGCCTCTGCCTAACCCTTTGGGGATTACCGGCGTGATGTTATGTTATGCTATGGGTGCAAAAAGACACAACATTTTATCTCTCACGTGATTTCCACTTAAACACGATTCTCAGCCACGCACATATTTAATATAGCAATAAACTTTAATATGTGCATGCGTCAGTGGGCATGATTCAGATAGGCATCGCCTCCGAATTGAGCGCTTGACCTGCACATTATCTACGATACAGTTGCACTAGATCCGGCTGGCAACAAGCTTAATACAATGTATCGTGGAGTTCCTTGGAATTCGCAACAAAACCCAAAACGTAAGTAAATCGAATTCATTCGTTGCAATAAGTACAAAGAAGAATGAAAAAGAATAAGTCTTCGTAAATTGGTAGCTTGAAATAGATTTGGGTTTTCGAACTCAGATGGTCACATTACTTTGTGTAACCACCATCGCCACGCTCTCGAAACGTTGAAGGAATCCGGCATGGCCTAGAACCAAAATTTCAAAGACATCTAGTGACATCCCCCATCCCGTACTGAGCCTTCGTGGTATATTACCAGCTTGAGTCCCAGCAATGGGAAGCAGTGATAGCCTAGTGGTAAGACTGTCGGACTGGGTTTTCGGTGAAGGAAAACATAGTGAGGACACCAGCACGTCTGAGAGATATTTCTTGACGGCATATAAAGCCAAGTCACGGTAAGCCGTTGGTCCTGTCATTGGTAGATCTCTGACAGTCGTTACGAGTAGTCAGAAGCCAAAAGTCTGACACCCAGTCTTACCAAGGGGTATCGTATAACCCAGTTATTGGGTTGTGGAGGTTAGATAGGCAGTCGCTTTATGTAAAATACTGGTACTCAGCTGCATCCGGTTAGACTGGAAGGCGACCCCAAGATAGTTTGGGAAAAGGCTAGCCAGATGATGATGTAAAGCTAAGTCAGACGCTTAGGGGCAGCATAAAAACTCGACACCAGGTTATGGAGTAACCACACGATAAAGACAGAATGAGAACTTTATAAGCTGGGCGTAAGTTATGACCTACTAATATTATACAGAACCATTGCTCAATGGCCGACTTAACACCTAGTGCATAATATTATCTGACCAATGACCACCGAGCGTCAACCAGCTAATCTATCTCAACGGTTAGTATCAACATAGCCGAAAAAACTGTAATTAAATGCATTGATAACGAAGTTTCGGTGGCTGCTGACCTCGATCACTTGACATTTGGGGATTATTTAGTCTTGGTGCTATATGGCGATAGCAGAATCGGCGAAAGAGAATGTCAGGCATTCTTTGTCTTCTTCTGTGTCAGCCAATGATGAGACAGCTAGCAAAATTTATAGCTAAGTCTTCTTCTTTAGATAGGCTATATCACGGCTTTAGTACAAAAAATTGTCAATAAATGTACAGGAAAACACTTATCTAAACAATATGTTACAACAAGGGAACAGCGTGTTTTCGATGAGCTCTGGCACCCAAGATTGGTGGAGGAGATCTTAAGTTCGAACTCCGTTTGTTGAACTATTGGCATAAGCCCAGTCGTATAATAATCTTTCATAAAAGTAGTTCAAACCAAAATGAGTGTACAAACCAATCGTGATTAAAATTTGAGCTGCGATCGTGATCGTGTGATCAGCGTGTCCTCTACAGTCGTCTGGTGACCACCTCAGACAAACTGGATTCTAGTTTTTCGCATGCAGATATGTGAAGTAAGTGGGTGCCAGTAGCAGTCTTTATGTCTTCAAATGTGCAGGAGCAGCACACTTTGGATCCTCTAGCAATTGGATGATCGCTTAGATCAATAAAAGAGAAATATCAATAATTCTGCATTTTGCCAGATTGTGTTTGTAGCGGCCTATTTGGTCACAAAGCCGAAGGAACTTTATCGACCGTTTATGCAACTTTGAAAATACAACTAACTTTAAAGATATATTAAGTATCTATCAAGCTTTTACGTCTTAAAATGCTTCACAATACCATCTTCATTGTTTACCTTTCAATTAATTTCTAAAAAAGCCGCCACTGCGAAGGCCCTTTAATAAGTCAAGGAAAAAGTAATTCCAGGAAAGAAGGAAAGAAAATTCGATGAGCAATAAGACTGAGTGAAATTACTGTCCTTCAAAAATTGGTTAAAAGGTTTCCTTTCGACCCCAAATATTTTGTAAATTTAAGTATCCTGATTATTCTATCAATTACAATAATAGATAGCACTTTGTGCTCTATTTATGAGAACAATACAAGTATTGTGTAACCTTTTATTTCAGATAAATCTTCTAAAGAGAAAATGATACAAATTCTTGATTTTCTTTTTTACTTTAGATTTTCGTTGACTTTCGACCATTTTACAACCTAATTACTCAAGACTTATGAAACATTTGTATCTTGATTTTCACTAAAAACAAACCAGCACCCGCTTTTTTCGTTACAAACCCGCAGTGGCCCATGTGGGGGATTACCTACGGCCCACCCCTTTTCACGGAGTGGACGCTTGTAACTCAGCAGTGGAAACGTTGACTGATTATGCTGGCTATTAGCAAAACTATTGGGCGATGTAGCCAGCTAATAAGTATGGTCTACATGAACCTGATTAACAAGTAAAGTCAAATTATATCAGTAAATAACTGTTCATCTGCCTAGCGATATACCAAATATGTAGGGGTCGGCTTCCAGTCTAACCAGATGCAGCTTAATGTAACATTTTACATGGAGCGACTGCCTATCTGGCGTCCACAACCCAGTTAGTACTGGGTAATACGATACCCCTTGGTTAGACTGGTTGTCAGGCTTTCGGGTAAGTCGGCCCGAAAGCCTTCTGTAAAAAACTATACAAGGTGTTGTTTTGCAACCTCGTCGAATTCGAGGAGGTAACTTTGCTAATGATTCTCGACCCAAATCAATAATAAAATGGGTAGGTAATATTTTTTTTTAATTATTTCGGAAATCCGTAAATGTGAACCACCCGTGTTTTAAACGTAGCCCGTCTGATCCTCGCTTTATAACCTCGCTTTCACGCATACAAACAATCTCAAACGTTTATTCGATCATTTCTTATTCCCTAAGGGGGTTATTCTGATATACTGAAAAATTTAAACAACCAAAACAATCAGTGTTTGTTAAACTTAAACTTAACTAGGTACCGTAATTTAAATTGATTATTTATGTCTTTTGTGACAACCTCCTGAATTTTGACGAGGATGCAAAACACCACCTTGTATACATTAAAACAATAAACCTTAACTTACAACACACCCAAAAATAGCATAAAAACTCCTCCACAACGTCGTTAACCGGGAATGTGCCAAAGGCTGGCGGCATTGCCAGTGTGGGGCAACGCCCAAGGCACAAGCTAGCCCTTGGGTGACGGGAAGCGTCAACAAAATTTACAAATTAAACAATGACTTAGTCTAGCCTACCATACTTGTACATAACTTTCAGCCTACCCATCAGAACAGCGGCCTCGCAAACAACATTCTGATTGCCAATCAACCTACCGATGACTCGACAGATTTTGTTTAAATTATTTACCATAATGGCCAAAGTACAATGACATTTAATTTGTTATGAAAAAGTGCGTTAGCAACAAGTAAATATGCAGTGGGCACAATTGATCACAAACGCAATTTAAAAGTGTAGACGAAACTTATTTTAAAGCTGTATATGACTGTTTCGTGCGTGCGACCAAAATAGGAAGAAACGCCGCCATTTTTAAAACACTCCCTTGTAATTCAAGTGTCAAAATTTCCTTCTACACGTCCATGCTTGTGCAGGCGGGAAAACACAGAACTAAAATAAATGTACCAAGGTCGACATATCGATGCATTTTTTCTTGACAAACAGTGCCACCTTGATCTGCACACTTAAAGTGGTTATTCTGGTGTTTTGCTCTGTAGAACAAAATTATGATAAATGATCAAAAGCTATCTTTTTTTCATTCTCATCATTTTGTTCGATACTATGTATGCAAAAAGGTTGATACCCATAGCAGAATGTAAAGGAGAGTTTGTTACTTTTGACGTTCAAACTGCCATAACAGATTTTGACCTAACATAACATTGGGAAGTTTTATATGGTTTACACTACATCAACCTGTTACACGTGCGGAGTCAGACTCTAGTGGTAAAGCCACGATACTACTTTTCCAGTATTCCACAATTAATTGGTCTTATTTTACAACAAGACAAAATTACTTTACTCATTCATAGCGTTATTCATGCCGTAAAACTAAAACAACACAATAACCATTAATTGCGCACATTTTTATGATGTTACTTCAATCCTGCATCATACTTTTTCATTAAAATTTTCTTTTACTCAAAAATGCATGTAATGTGGTCATTATTTTGACAAACTTGTTTGAGCAAAGTTGACCTTGCCGTTCTGTTTCAAGGAGCGGCCGGCAAAGTTTTGCTGGCCGCTCTAACAGGCCGGCAATGTTTTGCCGGCGGCTATTTTGACGTTTCAACGTTTTAAAAAATCAAATCCAAAAAGATTTTATTTAGAACACAGCTTTTTGTATCTATAGAGATAGGTACAAAAAGATTTTATTCCATATTAGGCTGTATAGTTCCAATTACCATTGCTCGAAAAAAAAAACAAATTAGTAACAAAAGCGCGGTTCAGCGAAAATTTTAATTAATACGTTTTTTATTTAAATTACTTGCTGGTTTTATTTAGATTAGGTACTTGCATTTTTGAGTAAAGCACTATACAAACCTTGGCCCACAATGACTGCTTCGCTGGTCCCGCGCAGCGTAGCTACGCTCTAGGCCTTTCAGCGTGGCCATCATTGCAGCCCTTGCTGTCCTCGCTGTAAAGGCCTCGACCTACGGTCTCGGCCATTATCTCAGCTCGTCCATCAAGTGCTGCACGCTGACCGCGCTGTGTCGGCCTGGAGCTGCGCTACGCTGCGCTGTCGGCCATAATCAGCGCGACCAGCAAAGTAGTCATTATAGACCGCGGCAGTAATGTACTATTACTGCCTTGCATATCTAAGTGGAATATAAGAAAAATATGTACCCACTATAAATCTCAATCTTGCGAACACCTAATACTGACAGATACATCAGCACCTTGACTTTAACCGATTCAATCATTCAGATTTAAGGGTACGATTTCAATTTAAACGAACCGTACCTAACCGCAAATAACATAAGACACAATTTATTTTTCCGAGCCCTTTCTGTCCCACTCCTGGGCAAATATCTCCCTCCACTCTTTTCACTTCTCACGTCCTCCTTCCAAATCTTACAGAATCTCCTTAGTGGCCTTTCGCGCCCTCAAATCAAAAAAACAAATGCATAAACATCATCATCATAATTCTCTTGCCCTTATCCCTTTTATTTGGGGTCGGCGCAGCATGTCTTCTTCTTTCATACTTTTGCAAATGCAAACAAATGCCTATGCAAAAAAAAAATGTAGATCAAGAATTCCTGAGCGTTTGTTTACAAGCTAGAATTCGCCCACATTCATAATTCGAGTGTCGTAATTGGTATTATTGTCAATTTCGCCGACAAACCGAACGTGCGCTCGTCATATTACGTGAAGTGTGGTAACTGGCACGTGTTCCTGCATTCTGCTGCGTTCGATTTTTGAAATCCGGTGTACCTGGAAAAAAGGAAAATGGAATGAATTATATTGTTTGTAACATTGTTATGGACGAAATAATAGCGGTTTTCAATAACTATGTACCAAGCGTCTTCTTAATTAACTCAATGGCGACATCCTATCATAGTTTTCGAGAGTAACGTTGACAATCAATTTGGATCACGATCGATGCCAAAATATGAATACAAATGTGATCAAAAACAATTCATTCATTGGTATTTAGGTACATCCGGTAAGACTGGAAGCCGACCGCCGAAAGGCTAGGCAGCTAATGATCTAATTTAAACCAATGTCACATATTTTTTTTTAATTCTGGAAAGCTAAGATATTTTCAGAATCTACTCATCAGTTGGGCTTCAACGAGCTAGAAGTAAATAATGATAATTTATTTAATAATATCCATTAAACCACTAGTGTTAAATTTTAATGTTTTATAAGTATGCTGACACCTATTTGCTGTGTCTAGATTTTTTTTAAAGATTGAAAAGCTCTGTTTTATTAGACAACAGGTCAGTCTGGTGCGACGAGTATGCAAATATTTGATAATGAATATTTTTCTTCTAGTTCCCTCTAGCCCGGATCTAAATATTATTTTAGATGTAAATGTATTCAAAATAATTCCTTGTGAACTGCATTAAGAAGTAAATAGCTTAACAAATTATAATACTAGGTAACTAGGGTATAAGTAAGCCGATCACCTGGAGGCCTACCACGACGTCTTAAAGCAACATTAAAAAAAAAAAAACTTTTTTTCAGAGTGAGATAGAGACGCTAGACGTTCCGTCACTTTCCCACGCTGGAGTGGCATTAAAAAAATATGTTATCCTTTAAGTCGTCATGGTAACCCCAAAAACAAGTGAATAGATTTGAGTCGATGTTCTGAGTTCTGACATAAGAATATCAGAAATTTCGGAATATTCCGTCCGACGTAGTACATGTTAATGACGTCAGATTACGGGTAGCGAATAGACGGTTCCGATATGGAGGTGGACATTACACTTGGATAGCGATGGTGATAGCAGGTGGAACAAAGCCCTAACGGTATGGTTGCCCAGAGACGATAGAAAAAGAAGAAGAGGAAAACATATTTAATTGGCACATGCCACAAATGCACACAATAAAAAATAAATCTAAAATTGAAAAAGAAAATTTTGTGTGTCTCACGGCTGCGGCAAAAGGGTTAATAGACCAACAGCTATATGGGAAGACGAGCTACAGAAGAAGCAAGGAAGTCCTGGATGAGACTCGCACAAACTATGGAAGAATAGAATAAAACGTTGGATGTCACGGTTGCCGGAGTGGCCAAGCGTTCGGCTGCAACACCGCGTTTTCGGGGTTCGATCCCCGACGGTATATTTGTATGACCTACAGGTAGTTATTCCGGGTTTGGCTGTTTATTTTATTTTATTTACTAGGGACAAATATATAGTTACATGTTCAAGTTTAAAATTATGTGTCGTTAAAGAAATAGGTAAATATATATCCCATACCATTATCCACGAGTTAATAAATAAAAACAAAAACAAACATAGTACGAAAATGTATTGAAAATTTTGTGTATGAGTAAATTAATTAATGATGTATGTGAGATTAAATGTTTGCACCTACGATACGGGAGAAATTCCTAGTGTGGGGAAGTTCTTTAAAAAATATAAAGTTACGAAGCCTGTAGTCACAGGTATCTTAGGGGATGTTCTAGGACAGTCTAGGAGATATTCCGTGATGTTATGAAGAGTTACGCTTGATTCAAAGCAATCCTATGTTTAAATATAACATAGTTAGTGCTACATTTAACAACCAATTTTATAACCATAGACATTGTTAATAATGTCAAAGAGACTCCATTTACGAAAGAAGCGTGAAGCCATAAAAAGAACGAGTTAGAAAGACAAGTATGCAAATAAAATGGGTGATAACTATCATAAATTATTTAATTTATAATGTTAATTGTTCGAGGACGGGTGGATGATTGATAAAGATCGTGAAACGTCCGGACGAAACGTGTTCGACGGGCTTTTCTATTTTTACTACAAAAACCTTCCGATATGACAGCTACATAACTTTTATTATTTTTTACCTAAACCTACGTATAATATCATCATCATCAGCTTAGAATGATCCCACTGCTGAGACACACCTCTCTATAAGAGACGTCTAGAATTCATTGGATTGGTTACTTCGCCATTTATAAATACATTTATTAAGAGCGTTTATACCCTACGGCATTTCATACAAAATTTCAAGTCGTTATTTTCCGAAATGACTGAACAGATTTTAGTGAAACTTCCTACGCATAAGCAGTATACATAGGTCTAAAAATTTACTAAAAACATTTTCGAAAAGTAATGTAACAGCTAAATTAGACCGATTTTTAATTAGCTATAGAAACAGAAATTTCCAATTATCTTCATTTTTAAAAGAC
Organism: Cerastis rubricosa; assembly: GCA_949152445.1. Classification (NCBI taxonomy): domain Eukaryota; kingdom Metazoa; phylum Arthropoda; class Insecta; order Lepidoptera; family Noctuidae; genus Cerastis; species Cerastis rubricosa. The sequence continues at coordinate 3,564,511 of OX424542.1, read as the reverse complement.
ATTTCGAAAATATTTTTTAGTAACTTTTTAGACCTATGTATACTGCTTATGCGTAGGAAGTTTCATTAAAATCTGTTCAGTCATTTAGGAAAATAACGACTTGAAATTTTGTATGAAATGCCGAAGGGTATAAACGCTCTTAATACATTTAATCTCAAATGTAGGTAGGTACTTAATTGATGAACTGATGTGCTAAGATCCCAAAGTGTTAGTTAAGTTTTAGGTATACAGTTGGTATGATGGTCAACAATTCGAGAACTACTACTACTACTACTGCTACTGCTACTACTACTACTGGGTGACTCAGAATTTGTTTTTTTTTTTCTCCGAGAAAATACGAATAATAACTTGCTGCTTTAAACAGTGTAGGTCTAACAATAAATATACCACAAAACCAGGGAAAAGTACAACTTCGTCTACATTAACCAAAATAAAAAACAGCTAACTTTCTTTGTAAACAACCTCTTAAACTGTTCTTAAATAAAGGCAACACTTTAAAACAGTTCTTTAAGTAAACTAGAACGTAAACAATAAAAGTAATTAAGTTATTTTCAGAAAAGTTGTTGGAGTATTTTTATTTTCTACTTTACAAAGTCATCATCACAGTTTTTTGTATGTAAATAAATATAAAAAAAATTAAATGAGATGTTGTAAAAATATAATGAATGGCGGTATTGAAAAAGTAGTCAAGAAATTTGAGATTCTAGACTGATATTATCATAACGCAACATAAAATAACGCCAATCCTGTAACCCTTTGGGGTTAGGCAGAGGTATGCATTTCGCCACTTATGTTAAAACTCCAATGCAATGTGTGCAGTTAGAAATTTTGCTCGATTCTTACTTAACAATCCAGAAATCTAAGACAACTCCATTAACATTAACACTTGTAACGGGATATTTACCATGTTTATTATTTGTTTCGAGTTCCCGATATTTCGGCGCTGTTGCAAACGCCATGATCACAGATAAACTGAAGTTATTGCGGGTGGGTGTTCAGACAAATCCGTCGGGAACTCGAAACAAATAATAAACATGGTAAATATCCCGTTACAAGTGTTAATGTTAATGGAGTTGTCTTAGATTTCTGGATTGTTAAGTAAGAATCGAGCAAAATTTCTAACTGCACACATTGCATTGGAGTTTTAACATAAGTGGCGAAATGCATACCTCTGCCTAACCCCAAAGGGTTACAGGATTGGCGTTATTTTATGTTGCGTTATGATAATATCAGTCTAGAATCTCAAATTTCTTGACTACTTTTTCAATACCGCCATTCATTATATTTTTACAACATCTCATTTAATTTTTTTTATATTTATTTACATACAAAAAACTGTGATGATGACTTTGTAAAGTAGAAAATAAAAATACTCCAACAACTTTTCTGAAAATAACTTAATTACTTTTATTGTTTACGTTCTAGTTTACTTAAAGAACTGTTTTAAAGTGTTGCCTTTATTTAAGAACAGTTTAAGAGGTTGTTTACAAAGAAAGTTAGCTGTTTTTTATTTTGGTTAATGTAGACGAAGTTGTACTTTTCCCTGGTTTTGTGGTATATTTATTGTTAGACCTACACTGTTTAAAGCAGCAAGTTATTATTCGTATTTTCTCGGAGAAAAAAAAAACAAATTCTGAGTCACCCAGTAGTAGTAGTAGCAGTAGCAGTAGTAGTAGTAGTAGTTCTCGAATTGTTGACCATCATACCAACTGTATACCTAAAACTTAACTAACACTTTGGGATCTTAGCACATCAGTTCATCAATTAAGTACCTACCTACATTTGAGATTAAATGTATTAAGAGCGTTTATACCCTTCGGCATTTCATACAAAATTTCAAGTCGTTATTTTCCTAAATGACTGAACAGATTTTAATGAAACTTCCTACGCATAAGCAGTATACATAGGTCTAAAAAGTTACTAAAAAATATTTTCGAAATGTCTTTTAAAAATGAAGATAATTGGAAATTTCTGTTTCTATAGCTAATTAAAAATCGGTCTAATTTAGCTGTTACATTACTTTTCGAAAATGTTTTTAGTAAATTTTTTGAAAATATATTGATAGTGTTAGTGACCATGTCAGTTTAAAAACTTATAAGCTCCATTAAGAAAATAATCGTGAAGAAAGTATAAAATCCATGAATGTGTTGCTCGAATCTCGATTTGCCAGGTGGAAGGTGAGTTTCACAATGGAAGGCCAGTGAAAGCAGAGTCTGACGTGAATCTGGGTACCTATCTCGTTTCTTGTCGGTTCTTCTTCATAGATATCTGAATTTTGGAACGGGCAACTAGCTAAATTGTCTATTCCTTGACAGTTCAAGTGCTTATAAACGGTTTAACTGGATGAAATGCTTTGACTTACTTTGCCAGGATAATAAAGAGTCCATTCCATTCCCATCCACGACTTGGCCGAGGCTATTAAGCTTTACTTGACAGATTGTGTAATCGAATTGTGATTTTTAGAGTTCCGTACCCAAAGGGTCAAACGAGACCCTATTACTGAGACTTCGCTGGCCGTCCGTCAATCCGTCCGTCCGTCCCCGTCCGTCTACATATACGATACAGCCTGGTGACCCAGGCTGTATCTCATGAGCCGTGATAGTTAGCCAGTTGAAATTTCTACAGATTATGTATTTCTGTTGACGCTATAACAACAAATAATGAAAACTTTAAAAAAAAATATTTAAGGGGGCTCCCATACAAAAAAGTGTTTTTTTTTTTCGTTTTTATAAATAATGGTACGGGAACTCTTCGTGCGCGAGTCCGACTCGCACTTGGCCGGTTTTTATGTAGCCACAAGCTAATACACATAGACCTTTCATATCTCAAAAATCATTGGTAAAACTTTGAACCCTGAAACCAGTAGGTGCTTCGTTATAAAAATCCACCAGTTCAACGACCTCACGAAATTCCCAAGTACAAAAAAACGTATATTATTTACTTACACATAATAATAATAAATTAGTCAGTACTTAATGGTGTTATGATAATTCTAATGTCTTATTGTAGTGATTACTCTAATATATGTAAAGTGCGTGAATGAAATTTCAAGGTTGACGAGTTGTCTTAAAATTTTATGTTCTTTCGCACTATTCATAAGGTTGATATTTATTTACTTAGGTTTATTGGGGCCGATGCTAATCGGCACCGCTTAAGCTCAATTTCATAATACCACATATCTAAACTAATATTATAAAGAGGAAAGATTTGATTGTTTGTTTGTTTCTTTGCATTGAATAGGATTGAAGTGGAGGAATTGGAGTGGAGCAGCAATGAAAAATGTTGCCAAACCGGGAAAAATGTGACGCAAACGAAGTTGCTTTATATTATGTACTAGCTGTCCAGCTAGTACATAATATAAAGCCTGTATTATCCAGAGGGTGGGTTCTTAAACCACACTTTTCAGCTCAAAACTACTGGAACACAATATTTTCGTTTTTAGAAGTCGGTTAAAAAAGGTGATCATCATCAGTCTATAATGGTTTCACTGCTGGGACACAGGCCTCCTCTCTATGACAGGGAGTAACCACCACAGGCTGTAATCCACCACGCGGGCCCAGTGCGGTTTGGTAGATGTCACATGTCTCCGGGTTTTTAGTTCTAGGACACGCCGGTTTCGTCACGATGTTTTCTTTCACCGTTTTTGAGGGCAGCGGTGATGGAAGAAATTACACAAGGTAATGCGCCTGCCTGGGTTCGAACCCACGGCTTCCTGCTCGTTAGTCGGGGCTGCCACCATTGGGCCACCGCTGCTCTCTGAGCCACCGCTGCTCTCAAAATGGTGATGGGTATCCAAAATGTACATAGGTGCCATTTTCCCATCAGGTGAGCCGCTAGCTTGTTAGCTTGTCACCCATCCACAGGCCAACCTTGGCAAGGGCGACTTAAACTTAAAGATCGACCCATTCGGCTGTTATTATGTAGCCACGACCTCCACATCCTTGTTTACCACTTCATGGCAAAAAAGAAACAAAACAATGTTACCGATAGGCCTCTCTGAGAATCAGATGAATTGCGTATAACGAAAAACCTGGGGCAAGGGTTAGCGACCTGTAAGTCCACTTCGTTACAGCCCTGCTATCACTTAACGAAAATCTCATCCATCATTTCAATTTCCCATTAAATGCCTTAAAAACATGCGTGTGATTACAATCAGCTGATGCATTGTACTTAAGTTACAACGAACCACGTCCATTGCTTGCCTAGCATACATACATACAGATCTCCTCAAACAATTATAGTAATGGAAGTAATTCTCTATCCATTACCGTTATAACACAGTCACTTAGCGCACAAAAAAACAATAACACCTCTGAAATCAATCAAAAACAAATAATGTAAGTATCCCACGGCAATAAACTGACAGATATAATAACATATTCCTTATATAATTGTTCAATTTCATTCGGCATCGTAGTAACCACGACCATTCTAACTTGAAATTTACAAAATGGCGCCGCTTGTCAAGAGAGCTGTCAAAACAACTGTCAGATTTGTATTAAATTTTAGTACCATTTTTCGCCGCATTTCAAGATATAGTGGTGGGTGCACACGTTCGGTTTTAGATTTGTATTTTGTAGTCAATGCCAAGGTTGGAGTCGATGACCGCAGAGGCGACGGTCGCCAAGCGAATGGAAGAGGGGGGATAAGTCTGTTTATGTTTTGGAGGTGAAGTGCTGTCTTTGCTTTTGGTGGGTTCAATTAGTTTATTGTGTGTACCTGGACTTTTAGAGCATTCAACGGTGATTGGAACGACTATCTTTGTTACAGGAAAGTCATGATTCTTGAAGCTCTTAACATAACAGAAGCCATATTTAATTTTACAAAATTGCCAATAATGACTGTAATCAATTTTAATAGGTCTGTTTTCATGATTAAATCTATTCATGGCACTTATAATACTAATATGCAGCGACCAAACAAAAGACTGTCCGAGCTTCAAACCAAACATGGCCACTCAAATGCCACTCCGTCTTAATCAGTCACCTCTGCGTGTTTACTCTCAGCCGTACTCAAACAACTACATACTCATACAAGCCCATACTCATACAAGTTTGTCCTCATACAACCTACTCGTTATGCAATTATGTGCGAAGGAATTCCAAGTTAGCTGCGATTTGTATGGAAAGGGCTTAAAAGTGAGGAATTTGAGGGTTAACTGTTCTTTTGGAAGTACGTAATCAATTGATGAGGCTTATTCGAGTATTGAAATGTAAGATTAAAGAGGTGAGAAGATGCATTTGAGCGTTGGAATTTGAGAAATCAATCAAAGCGTTCAAACTCTTTGGAGTTTTTACAGATATCATGGATCGCTGGTGTGTTTAATGTTAAAACGAAGAAATGATGCAATTTTGATAAATTAACTGTTATGATTAAATTAACTGATCTTTGGTCTATTGGCCGCAGGCGCGACTGCAAAGCATGAGGCCCTGGGTTCGATTCTCGGGTGGGGCAAATTTTTATTGGGTTGTTCCATTGGGAATTTCTCAGTAGCAGCTATGGAGTGTGGATTTGTGCCTGGTTGATGGCAATAGGCTCGCCCCTAATTACATGGAACTTAAGCATAACATTTTAGCTAGGTAGGTACACCTTTGGTATACGATGATTACTGGCGTATTATGTAATTATGACGATTCCATCCAATAATCATCAAATTATGACGGTTCCATCTAATAATCATCAAATCCTTCTAATAAATAAGGTCAATAATGAAAATCATCTCATTATAGGTACCTGTATAAAGCCAATATGACAATAAAATCAAGGAAACTGCACGAGAACCATAACATAAGGAATAATGAATATAAATAAACATTTCAGTACATCAATTAAACCAATAGTTTGCTCTTAATTCAATCAAGGTTTTCCATTTTCCTGTATGAAGTACTTCATTGATATCATTTGCCGCCAATTCTAACGTCCATGCTTGTTTTGGCGCGAACTCTACTGGCTATGGTTTATGTATGGTACTAAACTGTACTTTTAGGGTTCCGTATCCAAAGGGTCCCTATTACTGAGACTTCGCTGTCCGTCCGTCCGTCCGTCCGTCTGTCACCAGGCTGTATCTCATGAACCGTGATAGACAGCCGGTTGAAATTTCTACAGATTATGTATTTCTGTTGACGCTATAACAACAAATAATAAAAACAGAAAAAAAAAATATTTAAGGGGGGCTCCCATACAAAAAGTTTTTTTTTTCGTTTTTATAAATAATGGTACGGAACCATTCGTGCGCGAGTCCGACTCGCACTTGGCCGGTTTTTTTTTTCATAATAAAATAGAAACAAGACTGAAAATTAAGGAGTTGTCAAACGTGAGTATTTATTTACCCTGGTTCTCTACTGCATGGCAGGAAATTTAAAGTTAGGTTTTTATTGCTGAAAACTTTTTCCTGGCATCTTACTCTTTTTGCAAGTGCAAGCGTACTGTATAACAAATGGCTACAATAAAATAGAAACAATTCTGCAAAATTCGACTATAGCGTCCCCACTACTGGGACACAGCACAGGCCTTCTTTCTTTATAAAGGGAGAAAATAGAAACAAATCCTAATTTTATAAATGCGAATGTGAGGATGTATGGATGCCTGTAGTAGATGTATGGATGTTTATTACTCTTTCACGCAAAAAGTACTACTAGTACTACAACTACCGTGGTATGATAGCATGGGAAAATTACCGAACAAAACGCGGGCGCAGCCGAGGGCATAAGCTAGATAATATAATACAACTAAGAAAATTCTATAAACCTATTACGCTTTTTTCTTTAATCTTTCCATGCTATATATACAGCATGATTTTTTTGTCACCGTCCAAATTTAGACATTTTAATCTTTGGCGTAAACCATTGACTACGTGTTTTTTCTTTTAGTATCACTCAATACAAAAATATTAAGATATCATGGACACCGCCGCACCGTGCGTAGGTACACGCTGGGTAACTACGCGGGCTGGCCGCCCCCGCCCCATTGAATGTTTGCGCGGCAAGTGTAGTATTTTAAACGTTTAACTTAGTGACCAGGCAGAGCGGATATTTTTTTCGAGAAAATGATTTCATATGAAAATTTCACAAATCGATTTTTTTTCATAAATGGAGTTAGTGAAAGATACATAATGCCTAGAAAAAACTTGGACGGTGACTAAAAAATCTTGCTGTACATCATTGTTCTGTGCATTCAGCCACTTATACAATTATTCACACCCGACCACACACACACACCACACACACACACACCTTCACACCACACACACACACACCCTCACACCACACACACACACACCACACACACACACACCACACACTGACGCACACACACCACACACTGACGCACACATACCACACACACATACTAACCCATGAATTAGTAATAAACACTATTGTAATGTGTATTTGTTTGCTCAATATTACTTACCGCATTTGTGTACGAGTGCATAATAATGTTTAAATGTGCTTCCGAATGGGTGGAGATCTGGTGTCCTGAAATACAGGCTTTTTGTCTAGCTAAGGCACCAGTCTCCCACAGTATTATAAAAGCCATGTATTGTTCACAAAATCCAATAATGTAATTATGTATTGTAGTGAGAAATAAATAAATCTTTATCATGCCAGTTTCTGCCAAAGCTCTTTCACCAACCGACTTATAAAAAGTAGTTATACATAGGCATTATATTGAGAAGTCTCCGAGGTCCGGGTTCGAAGTAGGTAACGGATATTTTTTGTCTATGACCACTAACAGCTATAACATTGCTTCTCATAATTTGAAAGTTGAAACTGATTAAAAGATAAACTGTAAGAATTAGATTGGTAGTTATAAAAAACTGGATGAGTGCGAGTCTTCATTATGGAGACAAGGTTCCGTAGTGGAAAAGAGTGAATTGTGCGCGATATTTCGTCTTACACTGTACATATGAATTAAGATTACATGGGACTATAGCCGCACGTTAACATGCCAATAACCTAAATGTTAAAAAAAAAACCGTTAACATAACCTACATTAAAGCCTGTACGAAGAACTTATATTTGTTTATCTCGAGAACTATAACAGTAACAGTTAAAAATATCGTATTTTTTGTTGCAGCATTAAGCGAGCCATCTCAACTAGTTCTTCAATTACGACTAAACTTCAATAAGTAAATATCTTGCCAATATGACAATATATCTTACCGGTCGTCTCAGATTGCGATCCCATCAGACGATGACCCTGAGGTGGAGAAAGTTCACCTGTGTCTGCGTACAGATTTATGAACTATTATATCTCCAGCATCGATATTTGATGACTAGTCTCCGATGAGACTGGCCGCTAGCGAAAATCCGGAGGACCTTTGTTTGCGGAACGCTAAAACTGAGCCTAGTATTGATATTAATATTGGTACTTAATAAGTAGGTATATGATATCATCACGCATATGTCAGTGTGGAGTATGTTTAATTGCAACTGATATTAATAAAATGCAAAAAAATGGCGCGATTTGTTTAGATGTAAGCGAACCTATCAAATCAAAGCTAGAAGTTTTTCGATCGAAAGCCTACGGTACTGAAACCAGTTCAGCATAGTTACAACACGGATTAATATCTAGATTAGGTATGATTAAAAACGACTATAATAAAACAAGTAATTATCACGTTGAGAGAAGAGGCAGCAGCTGCCTCTTTCGGGATCAATCCCACACAGTCAATAAACACAACTTTTATAACAATCTGAAAAAAAAACATAAAGGCCATAATTTTCCAACAACACAAAACACACAAATAGACAAGGGATGCCATCACAGGTTCGTTGTAAGTTGGTGGATGTCAAAAGTCTTTGGGTTTTCAGTTTTAGAACATTTTACTCACGATGTTTTCCTTCAATGTTTTAGAAGTGGACATTAAACAAATTCCATAAGTTCCCCTAAGTGGAGCTCTGATATAGCCAGACGGTGATCCGGCAGACTTCGTAGAAGATGGTGGTGGTGTAGACCAAAGACCAGAGGTCCTGAACTGAAAAGTCATGAAGAAGCCTTAACCCAGGTGTTGCACCAGTACAGTAAAGCGCCGGCCAGTTTACCTGAAGTTACACAAATCGCACAAATTAAATACAGTTCTTCGAAAGTAAATAAAAAGCCACCAGCTCAGTAACCTTGGCACCCACAATCTATGATTGGCAACATTATGCAACGACGTGTTAATGATTGCAATTTCCACGGCGGTTACTGTAAGAAAGAAACACTGGTGAAGTGAAACAAATGCTCTTATCATGTGGCGCGAATCAGGATAAACTTAGTTGCTGTGGTGATAAGGTTTTTTCAGGGCTTAGGCAGCCGTTTTGTATTTCAGGAATTAAAGAAAATACACTTGATTTAAGTATTGTTACAGGAGCAAGAGCAAGGTGGAGAGCAGCGGTGGCCCAGTGGTGACAGCCCCGACTGAAGAGCAGTAAGCCGTGGGTTCGAAGCCAAACAGGCGCCTTACTTTGTGTAATTTATTTCATCACCGCTGCCCTTCTGAAGGAAAACATCGTAAGGAAACCTGGCATGTCCTAGAACTACAAATTCGAAGACATGTGACATCTACCAATCCGCACTGGGCCCGCATGGTGGATGACAGCCCGCTCCCTCATAGAGAGGAGGCCTGTGACCCAGCAGTGGGAACATTATAAGCTGATGATGTTGACGATAACTCTTGATTTAGCTATTGTTAAAGGAGCAAGTAGATTTGTGTTCCATAAGTTGATAAAAAAGAGTTAAAAATATGAATTGACTATGAGACTAGGGAAAGAACAATGAAACGATACATGGTTGTGATACATTCTGAACCACCTCGCAAAGAAAAATGGAACAGCATTTTTTTTAATTACCTATGAAAATCCTCTATGTTGTGGGATTCAAAATGATGCAAGCTTGGTTCAAAGTGGAGGACAGGGAAGATTACACTGCTTCAATTATCTATCTAATCTACTATATCTTCTGACTACAATGCAACTCATCAACCTCAATGAAAATCGTCCAATAACCTACCAAAACCCATGACGCATCAAAAACACATTAAAAACATCACCAGCACAATTTCTGCAACCAAAATGGCTGTTGCAAAAAATCGAAAGGAAAAATAGCGAATAAAAATTCATATCAGACGTTGTATGTACAAACTAGGACCGGATGTTGCGCAACCGGTAGTGGTTATATACTAAACGTGTGTATGTATACATGTGCACATTGTGTACATCGATCCCTTATGTATTCAGTGGACGTTTTCGTCGCCCTTTACCTTACGGAGCCCGTGACCCTGGTACGGATTGGCAAAAAAGTTACGATTTGAAAATTGCAACTTTATATTGTATTAGATATCAGTGAAAAGTTGGCGAGGTGACAGCTGTACGAGTGGAGGAAGAATAAAGAAAAGATGGATGGCTGAGTGAAGGATGGTATAGCTACAAAGGAGGTGACGGCTGAGATGACGAGTAATAGAGAAGCATGGGGGAACACATGCTGCGCCGACCACAAATAAATTGGAGTAAAGGTCAGGAGAGTGATGACCATATAGATAAAAAGTGCCTGCTACCTAAATAGGCACTTTAATTATTTTTTCATGACAATGTCGAAAGCTTATCTCCCAAAGAATAGTCAGATATTTATTAACTCGCTAAGCGGACTAACATAACATTACGATACAAATGTTACCGTCATTCTTTTCAATAAAATGTCGTCGTCAGGGGGGAGAAATTGTCGCTCAGCGGACAGACCTCCGGCGCGATCTCATGGCGACATGGAGAGAGCGACTGTCACAACCCCGTGCAGGGCACGCCACAATAGTGGCGATAAGTCCCCTCTTTGAGGAGTGGCTAGAGAGGCGGCACGGCGCCCTCACCTTCCGCCTGACGCAGGTCCTCACCGGACACGGTTGTTTCGGGAGGTTCCTGCACCGAATCGGGCGGGAGGAAACGCCCGGGTGTCACCACTGCGAGGATCGGCCGGAGGACACGGTGGAGCACACTGTGGAGCTATGCCCCGCTTGGGCTGAGCACCGCCGTGTCCTCGTAGCGGCGATTGGCGGCGGCGACCTCTCGCGTCCGGCCCTGGTTCAATCCATGGTCCGGAGCGAGAGGGAATGGGAAGCCGTCGCCTCCTTCTGCGAAGCAGTCATGCTAGCGAAGGAGGTGGCGGAACGTGAGAGGGAGAGAACCTCACGTCCCAGCCGCCGCGGGAGACGCCCCGGGCGTCGGGGGGCAACCAGTGGCCCCCGGCCACCGTAGGCGCGGGCCTGTGGACGGTCAGTAATGGGCTAGCTCACCGTCCGTCCGTCTTATGACGACAGACCGTGCCGACGGCGCGTTCGTGTTCCACGCGCGCCTCAAGGAGATGTCAGCAAATCGGAAGGGGTCCGAGAGGGCCGATGCCTGCCAGGGCTGCGGGTTGTTCGAAAGAGATACCGTGCCCCTGGAACGCAAAGGGCTAAGAAGGAACATGGATGGGTTTTAGTCAGTACAAGTCTGACACTCCCTTCCGCTCCGCCCAGAGCGGAAGAAGTCATTTGATGATTTCCCATCCGAAAAAAAAAAAAAAAAAAAAAAAAAAAAAAAGGGGGAGAAATAGGTCGCAAAGCTGCATCTTTTTTTAATTATAAGTATTTATCTAAGAACTGTTACAGCTTTAAATAATTTCCTGAACAAATCTTTGTCCAAAGCGATGAGTTTGGCGCTAACCCTACCTCGATTAGGGTAGTTAAACCTTTGGGTTTATTGATAAACTTGGTGTGTAAAACGCTTACTATATTGTTGTTTTTAGATGAACAGTTAACTATATCAACAGTTGTGTTAAGCGAGGAAAACATATAATATTTTGCCGATTGCACCATTACAATATGAAAAATGTGACTTAAATAAATTGCGATCATGGAGATCGGAACTCATCATCGTCGTCTGCCCGGCTGCTAGTTTATCCGGATGCAGCTGAACACCAGTATTTTACATGGAGGCGACTGCCGATCTGACCTTAACGACCCAGTTAGTACTGAGTAACGATACCCCTTGGTAAAACTAGTTGTCAGTCTTTCGGGCCCTGACTACTCGTCTGTCAGATCTGCAAATGTCAGCCGGGACCAACAGCAGTGTTCGATCGGAATTCATCATCATACTCCTGGCCTTATCAAAATTCATTTCGGGGTTGGCGCAGCAGGTATGTTTCTGATACTTTCAGAACAAACATGCATCATCATCAACCTATAATGTCCCCACTGCTGGGACTCAGGCCTCCTCTCTGTGAGAGAGAGTGGGCTGTAATCCACCACGCGGGCCCGGTGCGGATTGGTTGATGTCACATGTCTTTGAATGTTTAGTTCTAGGACATGCCGGTTTCCACACGATGTGTTCCTTCGCCGTTTTGAGAGCAGCAGTCATGGAATAAATTACACAAAGTAATGCGCCTGCCTGGGTTCGAACCCATGGCTTACTGATCGTAAGTCGGGACTGCCACCTCTGGGCCACCACTGCTCCCCAAACATCCATACGTCCTCACAAACTTTTGCATTTATAATATTAGTAGCATAGTAGGATTTTTTTTGAGGAGCTCGTGGCTAAATAATAACAGCCGCCCAGGTCGATCTTTAAGGTTAATCCGTGCTTGCCGAGGTTGGCCTGTGGATGGGTGACCACAATTACATATCGAGTTTCCTCCGTGCCTCGGAAAGCACGTTAAGCCGTTGGTCCCGGCTGTCATTTGTAGATCTTTGACAGTCGTTACGAGTAGTCAGAAGCTAAAAGTCCGACATCCAGTCTTACCAAGGGGTATCGTATTACCCAGTTACTGGGTTGTGGAGGTCAGATAGGCAGTCGCTTCATGTAAAATACTGGTACTCAGCTGAATCCGGTTAGACTGGAAGCCGACCCCAAGATAGTTTGGGAAAAGGCTAGGCAGATGATGATGATGAGTAGGATTTTTTTTGTTCTATATGAGTCCAATAAATACATGTTCTTTCTTTCCAAACCCAAATCTTAGAACTAGTCACCCTAATACCTTTCTATAAATAAGTCCATCAGATCTTCCTACAAGGGTCAACATACGATTACAATCGCGGCCGTAATTGAGCGAATTACAAGTCATTGTTCACGTGATGTCCATGCTAAGTACATCGCTGTGTCGAGCTCACACCTTAAGTGGTGCTGTGTGACAGTTTGCACGTGTTTAAGGTCGAGTCTTATTACTGCGACATGAATAAAATTAATTGCTGCGATTTGTGATCTATTTTTTAATTAGGTGAGGATATTGGTGTCACAAGCACAACACAGAGGGTAAGAGTTGATACCGGTTAAAGATTTGTTAGTTAGTTTGGTCCCGGGGCATATTGCCTTGGGTGCTCTAGTTAGATGAACGTAATATCATCTTTATAATAGGGGCTTGCACCGGATGCTGTATGTAACTTGGAGCTATTTCCTATCTGACCTCTACAACCTAGTTACTGACTGGGTTGTTACCCAGTATGGGAGGACTCTGTATGTTGTCGGACGTAAATAATAGCACCATCCCATATCTTCCCGTGGGTGTCGTAAGAGGCGATTAAGGGATTTGCCAGAGAATGGGCAGCAGCGTTCTCTGTGCTTTTGTAACATCCGTACTGCGATCGCCAACCCGCCTGCAAAGCGTGGCGATTCTGGCAAAACCCCCCAAAATGTCAATGTGGTGACACTTGGGGGAGGCCTATGTCCAGCAGTGGACGTCTTTTGGGCTGAACTGAGTTCGTGATGGGAGGGTTGGTATGTTTAGCAACGCTTGCTAATTCAGGTTTCCAGCGTCTGAATCCCGACTTGGTATTGAAATTAAGCTTATATCATTCGTAATCGATAATGTCAAAAGTACACTTACGTGTACTTTTCACATTAAAGATGTTGACATAATAATGATTCGATTTAAAAAAAATTGTATGAAATTACTTAACCAAACTATAAAATTAGTCATAAAAAGGTAAGAAGATCAACACATCTAATTAAAGTAGGTAAAAAAGTTTAATAAAATTCAAATCGTAATTGCCATAAACACAAATCTCACACATCACAAAATGTTTCAGATTCTAATCGCATTTGACAAAAGCGATAAGCCTAGAAACATCCGATCCCTATCTTTTATGGGACAATTTCCCACCAAAGATGGGAAAAGATCTTCCAAATGTTATTAATATATTATTGACCTATAGAAAACCTCTAAAACTTTGAACCTTCGGTAACACGATGACAACAAAGACTATAAAATAAATTTCAATCGGTACTAATATATTTTTATGGGCTGTATTATACGCAATCATTATGTCTTAAATTAATTCGAACCAGTTAATATTGTCTATTGAAACATGTTGTCATCGATATTTTAAGATGTTTCGTTGAAAGGATATTTTTCGAAGAACGAAAAGTCAAAATTAAACAACGTATGTTAACCTGTTTTGCAAAAATCTAGCATCAATAAATTATTATTTAATTTACTCCAGTAGTTTTACGCTTATGGAAAATTTACGCTTGTCTATTTGGATTTTATCAAACAGTCGAAAAAAGTTAACTAAGGAACTATCCAACTTAACATAACCAAAGCTTTATCATCATCAGCCTACAGCAGTCCACTGCTGGCCATAGGCCACTTAACTGGATTCTAGGCAACTCTCATCCAGTTATAAATAAATAAATTCTTTATTTCACCAAAAGCCATCACGATACAGGATCCACAGACTAATAGCATAAAAGGCTTATAATTAGGTCACAATAATGTTAATGCTCTGACTCCTAAACTAGGTGTATGTTCCTGTGTCTTAGGAGTTAGTGATTCTCCGTAGCAAACAAAGCCATAGCATAGTAAAACGGGACGTTACAAACAATTAGCAAATGGCGTAAAAGAAATCGGTAGATAAATCTATGTTAAGAAAAAAACAAAATGAAAAACGTTTAACCGTATGGTCAGGTAAGTAAATGTAGGGTCTGAGTTTATGTGTGAGTGTAGTGAGTAAGAGTAGGATGTGAGTGTGCGAGTGTGGTGAGTAGGTGTAGGATGTATGTAGTGAGAAAGAATGCGGAGTTGCTTAAAGCCACCCTGCGAGGCCTGTGGCTCCGCCGAGCCTGAGGGCGTCCTTGCTTATGCTTGCCGATACGTGGTCTCCACTAAAGAACACGTCAACCAAAGCTTAGCCAGCTACATTACCATAAAAAATATTACCTAACAATATTCTTTAAGTTTAGACGAAAATCCACATTACTACACAAACCAGCGGGTTATGCGACACCTGTCCAAACACTATTTGTCTACTTCTTATTTACCTTGCCAAACCGGCTTCTAAAAACGTCTAAAATTAAATGCCAAGTCTGAAAACAACTTTTCATTTCAGTTGTCCCCGTTCTATGGCACACATTATGCTAATACGTACGGTTTCCGGTTGGGGAATCCTATTTGAGTTCCGTACAATGTTTTGTTTGTAAAACATCTCGGTGTTGCCAGACGTGGAGGTGGAGATCGTTGTAAAATCGGCTTGTCAGCAGCAAAGGTAGGGTTGGCCTTGTGGAATTTGCCCCAAAATTGTTGGTTGACATAGTTGATTTGATGTTTATAGTTTTGTTTCATTCATGTGGCTGGTTGGAATACTTCCTAGTTGCTGGATGAGGATGGTTTCCCGTCACCTTGAACGTATGTAAACCATGTTAATATTCTCTTTGCATATTATTAAAGATCTGAGTATTGACTGACCCGAGACGTCAGAACATTTTGTGACAAAAAAAAGAGACAGCCAAAATTTGGTGTATTATTACGCTAAGGAGTGGAATTCCCTGCCGGAGTCTGTGTTTCCCGATATCTACAATCTAGGGGTCTTTAAGTCAAGAGTGAATAGGTTTCTTTTGATCAAGCGAGCTTCACCGTCGACCACATCATCGCTTACCATCAGGTGAGATAGTGGTCAAGCGAGAGTCTATAGATAAATAAAAAATAAAAAAATTGGCTCTTCCAAAAACGCCGTTTATTGTTTTGACAGCCCTAGATAAACAGGTGAAGTTGAGTGTTGTCGGGTTACTGTAACATCCCGCTTCCCAATCTAGCTAAATGATTCTTAATTTTTTGTCATATATACGAATGAACTTAACGAGGTTTGGATCTATCCAAAATGGCAGAGAAAAGCTTATTTTTGGATAAGAACAGAACAGGTAATATTTAAAGGAAAATGGCGGTAAGTATTTAACAGTATATAGACTCAAATGCCACCAAAGAGGAAGACCAAAGAAAATATGGATTAAAGATAAAAGAATGGAGTTGTAAGAAAGAATAATGGAGATGTAAAAAACCATGGCGCAGGTCCTGAACAAATTAGGATCAAAACCGGGAAATGATTACAAGTTGTCAATGGATGATGTTAGCAGACGAACCATATTAAAGAGCACTGTAAAAGAGCTATGGACCTTAAACGCCAGAGCATGTACGCACGCGCGTGCCCTTCACGCCAAGCCACAAATTGACCGCAAATTTTTTGATAAGACATTTAATATTCAAGATACACATCACATTTTAAAAATATATATGTCGGAGCCGGTCTTTAGTATAAATACAAAACGGAATGAATCGAAAACGCGCCAAAGGTTGCATCAAGCGACCTACTTACCAGTCTACCCACACCTAAGCGCGCTTACTACAGAGTCGTGATGTTTCGAGCTCGCGGCAAGGAGGACAGTCAGTGTCTGATCGCGGCGGAGTCAAGACGTCCCGAAACTGTAACCCGATTCATGGTGCCTACTGTTATTATGTTGGATTGTAATTTCAAGCAATTTGTTAGTTCGATAAAAGCAGTGTCCCGTGTGTATTGTGTGTTTTCATAGCACGAAACCCATGTTCTGCCCACATGATGACCGTGTCTAACGGAATAAAATCATCAAACTGCGACATATAAATAAACACACACAAAAGTAATGATTTAAATAGCTTATTTCGTGCTATAGTGCACCACATTTTTTGTCACATATTTGTGTCGTTGGCGTACAGGGCACGCGCTTGCTTGTCACGTATATGTGACAATGGCGTTCAAAAGGTTGAAATACGAATAAGAAACAAGGCAAATATTGTCAAGACGTCTAAAAATGCAAATGGCTTGGAATCAATAACTAATCAATCGATAATTACGCCGAATTAGATCCGCTTAGGAACAAAACGACTTTAGAAATTAATCAATCAATCCTACACAAAATAGGTATTGGAAAACTTAACATATTAAGCCGATTACGAGCCTTAATAAAAGTTAACGAGTAAATTAATATTGTAAAGTTATCCATGGCGGAAAACTATAATCATTTAAATAGTCAGCTTTATTTATAAATTGTGTGGGAGTATGTGACGTTATTTACTCTGTTATGGTCATTTACGACAGCTTTTGTTCTATGGGAATTGAGATATTTTAGACATCATCATCTGCTTAGCATCTACCGACTATGTTGGGGTCAGCTTACTATAAGCTGACCCAAATTAACCGGGTGCAGCTGAGTACAATCGTTTTACATCAAGGCAAACGTAGCATAATCATTTAGTTTGTTCATCATTTGTTGGTTTTCTTTTTTTTGATTTTATAGGTACTATCTTTTACTGATACACAACTGTTTTAGTTTATTTTATTCTATTTTCTAAACACTTACTGATGTTTAAGTTTAAGTTTAAACCCTATATCAACTTGTCGATTTATTTTTCCCGTGGGAGTAAGAAATCTTTTACTGTTATAGAGGCACGTGTATAGTTGCTATCATTGACGTTCTTCCCAAGGTCTTGGTATTTTAACCCAAAAATTGGGTAAACTAATAACCAGCATTGGCTGAAACTTCAGCTTAACAACGCTGGCTAGCCAATAATCGTGCAAAAGCCAAATGACGCGGAAAAATCAAATCAAATCTATAACTCTTAACAGTATTTCATTGTCTTACAAAATTAATAGTTAATTATTGCGGTAAAAGACGGTAAAAATTGACCGCGAAGCAGTGAAGCGAAATTATAAGTGCAGCTACAAATATAATGACAGTCGTTAAATGAACTTATTAATCTGATTTTAGCACCATATCAATAATAAATACTAGTTAACCATATAAAAATCTAACGGTCACATGTGATCTAATCTAGTGTGATCAACTGATCACAGTTTTAATTTATAGTTGTTTAAGTTTTATTGCAGATTGTATAGATGAAAAGCTGTAAATGTTTCCGGCCGCCATTCGAAGATATTTGAAAGTCTCTGCGTGTAGTCGGAAGTCCGAAAGTCTTGTGGGTTGATAGTCAGTCGTTCCATGTAAAATGCGGGTACAAATGTAATTCCATTGGAAGCTGACGCCAATATACAGCAAGATTTTTTAGTCACCGTCCAAATTTTTTCCAGGCATTATGTATCATTCACTAACTCCATTTTTGAAAAAAAATCGATATGTGAAATTTTCATATGAAATCATTTTCTCGAAAAAATTATCCGCTCTGCCTGGTCACTAAGTTAAACGTTAAAAATACTACACTTGCCGCGCAAATATTCAATGGAAAGGGGGCGGCCAGCCCGCGTAGTTACCCAGCGTGTATCTACGCACGGCGCGGCGGTGTCCATGATATCTCAATATTTTTGTATTGAGTGATACTAAAAGAAAAACCGGCCAAGTGCGAGTCTTACTCGCACACAGGGTTCCATAGCTCCAAACAATATAATAACAATATTTTGAACTGTCATTTATTAGTTAGTAGTATTAGATAGTAAACTTCCACACAACCGCAAAACTAAATTTGTTTTTCATAGTATGTTTATGAAAAACAAAGTTACTGCTGCAGTTTGATGAAAAAGTCCCATATCTCAAAAACTAAACATCATATCTTATTGAAACCAATTTTCATTGATAGTTTTTTTTACGTTCTACAATCCTAAATATTTTCAGAATTTTCCTCCTCTTACTTTAGAAATTAGAGGGGGGGGGACACACATTTTACCACTTTGGAAGTGGCTCTAGCGCAAACTATTCAGTTTAGAAAAAAATGATATTAGAAACATCAATATCATTTTTGAAGACCTATACATAGATACCCCACACGTATGGGTTTGATGAAAAATTTTTTTTTGGTTTTCGGTTCTAAGTATGGGGACCCCCTTAATTTATTGTTTTTTTTCTTTTTTTGTGTGAAAATCCTAATGCGGTTTACAGAATACATCTACTTACCAAGTTTCAACAGTATAGTTCTTATAGTTTCGGAAATAAGTGGCTGTGACATACAGACGGACAGACAGACAGACAGACAGACAGACAGACAGACAGACAGACAGACATGACGAATCTATAAGGGTTCCGTTTTTTGCCATTCGGCTACGGAACCCTAAAAACACTTATTTAATGGTTTTCGCCAAAGATTAAAATGTCTAAATTTGGACGGTGACTAAAAAATCATGCTGTATAGTACTAGGGACCCGCCCCCGCTTCGCACGGGTGCAACGCTGATACTAAGTATACTACAGAATGTCTGTCGACATCACATTAGAAACCTCTAAAATTATCAGTGTTTTTCTACTATATTATGCATGTATTATACCTACAAACCTTCCTCTTGAATCATTCTATCTATTAAAAAAAAACTGCATCAAAATCCGTTGCGTAGTTTTAAAGATCTAAGCATACATAGGGACAGACAGCGGGAAGCGACTTTGTTTTATACTATGTAGTGATGATAGTGGTAGTGAAGGACAAGGCTGCTGATGATTATCTGTAACTATTCACATAATTCTGAAGAGGCGTCTAGGTATAAGGTAAAATAAGGTATACATATTTATTTGCTCAAACATCGTACACATACAATAATAAAAAGAGAATGATTGTATAAAAAAATTGCCCAGGCACTGGTTCACTTGCTATGGCTAAAATTGTGATTTTTAATGTCTGCGTATGTTTAATACTTTTTACCATTGCCGTTCGAAAAAGGGCATTTGTTTCATCGATATCAGAGAATAAAATAAAAAACGTGCTGACAAGAATTTAACACTGACTTCGAAAACTGTCTGTCTGCATACCTGTCTGTCTGTTGGTCGGTCTGTCTGTCTGTCTGTCTGTCTGTGCAATGGTTGATGAGATATTTGGTTCCAAAGCCGTCAAATTGTGTAACACTACTACTATTATAAATAGGTACTACTATTATACTATTTTTTATTTTGTATACTACTATTAATTTTCTCGCAGACAATGGTTACAAGTAGAGATACACTACACAACTCGTGAAAACAAAATTTCAACTCGGTCTTTGTATCCCTCGCTCCGCTCAGGATTCTCTAGAATCATTCGCTGCTCTCGGGATCCAATTTAGACCCTCGAATTAAAATGCCTTTTTTTTCACTTGTTGTATAATCTACTATTTCTCTTTTGACTCATGTGATCTGAAATAATTTATTTCTACTTATCTATCAAAACTTTAAACAGCCTTGCATAAAAAAGCAACAAAAAAATTAAATAAAGATGTTTGTTTAGCTGGTTCAAAGCAAATAAATAATCAGAAGCTTCAACAATTAATGTTTAATAATTAAAGATAAACTATTAATAGCTCTATTAACAACCAGTTAGCGACAGTCGTAGCATGAGAACCAAACCTTAACCGCCTTGGAAGGAGATCGCCAAAAAACGCGCGTTAATCGCACGCACGACTTTTTCATCGCAATTAGATTTTGATATTTAATTTATCGTCAATCGTGATCAGAACTTAATCGTACGCGATCACACGCATTAATAAATAAACTGTATTGTTTTTGTAGCAATTTAGATGAATTAATTAACAAAATGTAACGATTGTTGTGTCTTTCATAATACGTTTAGATTTTTACACCTTTTTGTTATTTTTGTTTTTTAACTAAACTTCATCCTTATCTACCTGGCTTCTGACCAACTAAGTTGGGGTCGTCTTCCATTCTAGCCGGATACGAGTATCTAACATTGAGGGACTACATAATTATACGACCCCCACAACCCCTCTCCCCTGTTACTGTAACTATACTAAACAAACACCAATGATATTGATTTTTGTGAAACATCTATCATCATCATCATCATTTCAGCCCAAAAAGACGTCCTCTGCTGGACATAGGCCTCCCTCAAGTGTCGCCACATTGACATTTTGGGGGGACTTAATTGCCACGCTTGGCAGGCGGGTTGGCGAACGCAGTACGGTTGTTACAAAAGCACAAAGAACGCTGCTGCCCATTCTCTGCCAAGTCCCTTAGTCACCTCTTACGACACCCACGGGAAGAAGTGGGATGGTGCTATTCTTTACGTCCGACACCATACAGGACATCGATACTTATTTACATCTTATTGATTTTTATTTTGGATTAAGAGCCTTTACACCTTACAGCATTCCATACAAACTTTCAAGTCCTTATTTACCGAAATGACTAAACCGATTTTAATGAAACTTCATACGCACAAGCAGGGTACATAGGTCTAAAAACTTACTAAAAACATATTGGTTTCTAATCAGTATCATAATTCTACTGCCCTTATTCTAATTAAATAAATAATAAATTAATAAATAATTCTTTATTTCACCAAAAGCCATCACAGTACAGGATCCACAGACTAAGAGCAAATAAGGCTTATAACTAGGTCACAATATTGTTAATGCTCTTACTCTTATACTAGGTGTTAATTGTAATTTATTTGGGTATGTCTTTTTCTTCCATACTTCTTCATCTCCTTTCTAGCCATATAATCCTCCACACAGTCCAACCATAGTTTCCATGGTCTTCCTCTACTCTTATATCCACGGGAAAAAACGAATTAAAAGTTGTGCTAGGTTACAATACCACGAATCTTATTGGCACAAAATAAATAGTACTTCGTAAGATGTTTTGAATCTAGTTTTAATAAAAATGATAATTTCTATCAAAATAACGTAATATTTAAATATCTTAAGATAAAACGAAGATAACATCGTTTAATCAGATAAAGATTAAAATGTATTAAAACATACAGAAATATAAGCTGAACATCAAAACAATCTTTATGAGTCTATTTTAAAACAGAGTAATAAAGATAAAACAATTAACTTGAGGCTTTTATCTATGAACTAGGTATAGTTTTAAAAAGCTTTTCCGGAATAAACATCTTCATTAAGCTTTTGTAGGTTAGGATTTTAGTTTTTCTAATTATTACGGAATACATAATTATGGCTCTGTATGGTGTCGGACTAAAGAATAGCACCATCCCATATCTTCCCGTGGGTGTCGTAAGAGGCGACTAAGGGATTTGCCAGAGAATGAGCAGCAGCGTTCTCTGTGTTTTTGTAACAACCGTACTGCGATCGCCAACCTGCTTGCCAAGCGTGGCGATTATGGCAAAACCCCCCAAAATGTCAATGTGGCGACACTTGGGGGAGGCCTCTGTCCAGCAGTGGACGTCTTTTGGGCTGAAATGATGATGATGACATAATAAGACACATCATCATCTGCCTAACCTTTTCCTAACTATGTTGGGGTCGGCTTCCAGTTTAATTCTAGTTTAAGTATTTAAGTACTGGGTAATATGATACCCCATGGTAAGACTGGTTGTCAGACTTTCGTGCCACTACCGGGACCAAAGGCTTAGCGTGCTTTTCGAGGCACGGAGGAATCTCGGTATTTAATGGTTGGTTCTGGTTACCCATCCACGACCGAACCAACCGTAAGCACAGCTTCACCTAAAGATCGACCCGAGCGATTGTTGTATAGCCACGAGCTATAATTTAAGTTAATGATGAAGATAACTCTCAATCACTTTTACTGTTCAAATAAAACCCAATCTTGTACCCAAGCCCTTAACCAACCATTCAAATTTCGAATAGGCACAATGCAAAAAAACAAAGCTAAAATTTCATCATGGCCACCTGTTACGACAATAAAAACGCGGGAAAACATTGATATACAAACGTCAAACGTGCAATACGATTGAAATTCAGAGGGTAGTACCGCCCCATTTCGTATTCAGTTCTATCCGTAATATGCGGATTCTTGAGGGGCGCAGAAATTCCTCGTTTTGGGATGTCCTCTATCGCAATACCGTTTTCCGAAAAGCGAATGAGCCGAAAAATGGCGTTTACTAATTTCGGAGCATTGTTTTATTGCCCTTTGATGTAGATGTTCGTTATGAGCGATGTTTAAATACTGCTTCTTCATTCTTCATCATTACCTAATCTACATTAATACGTTTTGTTGTTGTTGTTTTTTGTGTATTATAAAGCTGAAGAGTTTATTTGTTTGTTTGGTTGAACGCGCTTATCTCGGGAACCACTGGTTCGATTTGAAAAATTATTTTAGTGTTCGATAGTTCATTTATCGAGGAAAGCTATTATTATAGGCTACATAACACACTAAGACCAATAGCGGCGGAACTTCAATGAAAAATGTTGCAAAGGAAAATGTGACGCAGACAAAGTTGCGCGGGTCAGCTAGCTAAGAGAGAAAGAAATTAAATGACTGTATCGATGTTATTCGATACTTAAGTACTACCAGTCTACATTCCCCCAGAGAAAAAAATAAAATGTCTTGGATCCCGCTACGAAATCAATCAGGAAACAAACAGATGATGGCAGTTTATTACATTTTTACCTTGGATATCCAGGGAAGTACTAAACGACATACCTGTTTTTGATAGGACAAGAAGATAAATAAGGAGAGGAGCTCATGGCTAAATAATAAGAGCCGCACGGGTCGATCTTTAAGGTTAAGCTGTGCTTGCCGAGGTTGGTCCGTGGATGCGTGACCATAATTACATACCGAGTTTCCTCCGTGCCTCGGAAAGCACGTTAAGCCGTTGGTCCCGGCTGTCATTTATAGATCTTTGACAGTCGTTACAAGTAGTCAGAAGCCAAAAGTCTGGTACTACGTACTGGTACTAAGCCGCATCCGGTTAGACTGGAAACCGCCACTAAGATAGTTTGGGAAAAGGCTAGGCAGTTGATTCCTGAAGAAGATAAATAACACTGGCAACCCTACCTAAGGTATACTGGAGATGACAATGTTAGTATCGAACACAGTCTACACAAAAAATACCTACGTTTACTTTTCTATCTCCTTTAAAATACAAAACAAATGTCATTACATAATAAAATAAAAAACTCTTTACCTAAAAAGGCCCCAAAACGGGCTGTATAAAAATTCTAATGGCCGAACTACATACGTACAATTTTTTTGGCTCGGATCGTTGGCCGAGCAAACACACGTATAAGCAAGCAATAAGTTAGTACTAATAATATTATAAAAAAAACTGACCAAACGATTGTCGGCCTTCAATTCGGACAGATCATTCACCTGTACTGATTATAACTACGGAAGAATTCCACAGAAATACCACTTTACGCAATGTTGTTACATAACATTACGATTCCATAAAACTCGAGGGAGTAAACAGAGCTGTTCATACTCAAATTTGGCCATTCATAAAAGATCCCACGTCTGAGAAGCAAGCTTATTGCTTTCAACCGGGCACGAATCAAGACTTCGAGCTCTGGTCTGAGAATTTCTTGACCGAAAAACCGAATAAAACTTTCCCTGACCCAGAGATCGGACTCGACCTCTTGATTATGGAATCACAGACATTAGAACTTGACCTTCTTCCAAACTGTCTCAGTAGTCAAAGACCAAAGATAAATATTTCCATCAGTCTCTATAAACTTCGCAAAGAGATTAGTGACCAGTGGCGAAGGGTGAAAATATTGAAAGGGGAAGCCGAAGAAAAAAATGAGAATTTTAATTTTGTTTTTCTTCATCGCATTTTTCAATTTTCGTTTTAATTATCAGCCAACCCGAAAACCTCGAAAATGACACCCATGACGAAAAAAACAGAAATTTACGTCGCGCGTCGGCGCTATTTTTAATTTTGGTGTCTTTATCAGCGACCTGGAAAACCAATAAAATGTCACCCATGATAAAAGTACCAAAAATTTTCGAAGGATCCAACTTGATCTTTTTTTCATAACTTATGTAATGGAATGATTAAATGCACAAGAACTACATAAAACACTGTATAAAAAAAATAAAAATATAATATAAAAACCTTTTTGAAACAAGCTTTTATGAATATGAACTGAAAAGAAGAAAATAAATCTTTGAAAAAATTAAACCGATGTAGGATAATTTTCACAAAAGCTTGTCGCGTTTAGTTTTTATAGCATTTACCATTCACGTGACAAGCTTCAGGTATTATGTTTATTCATAAAAAGTGAACGCGTAAATTTACAAAGTTTCATATCCGTGCTATTAACCGCTGAGGAGTTCCCTCGTGAGGAGACGATCCTGGCGGTAGGATGAGTTCATGATACAAATCGTGATTATCCATCAAATATGAGCTAGTATGCAACGTTACGTGTCTGTGCTATTAAATGTTGAGGAGTTCCCTCGTGAGCTGACGATCCTGGCTGCAGGATGAGATCATGATAGAATTCATGTTTATCCATCAAATATGAGCGTGCATACAAATTTTCTTGTCTGTGCTATTAACCGTCGAGGAGTTCCCTCGTGCGAAGACAATCCTGGCTGCAGGATGAGTTCATGATACAAATCGTGATTATCCATCAAATATGAACTCGTATGCAAAATTTCATGTCTGTGCTATTAAACGTTGAGGAGTTCCCTCGTGAGGAGACGATCCTGGCGCTAGGATGAGTTCATGATACAAATTGTGATTATCCACCAAATATGAACCTGTATGCAAAGTTTTGTGTCTGTGCTAATAAACGTTGAGGAGTTCCCTCGTGAGGAGACGACCCTGACTGCAAGATTAAGTTATGTTTATCATAAGAATGTATTAATTTTAGAAACAAAGGTGTGTGGAAAATTGCAGCTCAATCCGACGTCGGGAAGTGGTTATAATTTAACTATCTATACATACAAACACTGTCGTAACTCGATAAACTTCGGCTTACCTAGTCCCTACAAAACGCTGCTGATAACCGCGAAGTCACGTGTCCGCGTCCATACGAATTTAGTTCTGAATTCTGACACCCGAGCTCCGGCTTTTGGCGCCACATGTAGCTTTCTTTGTTGACATGAAAAATGTTGGTATTTTTTTTTTTCAATCCGATGTATTTAATGCCTGTACTTTAATGTGATATCCACAGATGTGTACATAATTTACTAATTGACTACAGTAGACACTAGACACTACGTACATTGCCTTGTTCTCAAAGGTAAGCCGGCAGGAATCGGCTTCTTAGGTGCCTTCGGGCCTGTTAGTGACCATAGTTTGTTTTATATCACAGACTAGGATGCTATCGTCTTGATATAATCTCAAACGCCCTTTTTCTGGAAACCCTAGGGCTATAAACACAATTGAACAATACAAAACAAAAACACCGCGAAAGGGCGCGCAATCGATTCCGTCTGAGATTACTTTTGTACGGCTGCTGTGCGTAAGCTTGAAAGAATCTTTCACTTATTTTGACTGGAAAAGTGAATCTGTCTACGGATATTTTGTCTGCTACACTTTCAAGGTTAAATTGCCAATTTTGTATCGATTTAGATGTTTTTTAGGAAAGATATAATCTGAGTGGTTTCGAAAGACAGTACGTCGTGTTCGGATTCTTGAATTGAAATTAAGTTCCGAGTCTATGGTATCCTTCACTTTAAATCTATAAAGGATGTTTAGTGCCGAGATCTTTTAGATATACAAGACATTTTTAGCTTGTTTGAGAAATAGGTAAACAATTACTTTCGGTCTTTCAATTATTTTAGTGGAAATTATGTTTTACCTACTCTTCCGCTATTCTTTTCTTATTAATTTCTTTGATCCAAGACAGTTAAATTTTTTCTCTGAGACATCGTCGAGCTTCATTCTATCCGCCGTTTTCTGATGGTCGCCAGTGTTGATTCTGGCTTTCAGGAGTTGCAGTAGTTTGGGAATTGGACTTGTCTAAAAAAAATATACTTTCGGAAAATTCATTACATATGGATCGATGACAATGATGATGGATGGATGATTCAGAAGACCGAGAGTTATAAAGCCCGCGTAGCGGAGACTTGTGCCCAGTGTCCCCAGCGGTAGGAATGTTATAGTCTTATTATTGTTACTAGTTATTATGTTCAGTTTAATGAGCTGCTTGCATTAGGCAGCCCCCTACCTTAACTCGAACTTCTTCTTCCAGCTTATCTTCCTCGTGGTGTGCGTGGCTTTGGCCGCCGCTTCTCCCACATGGGTGAGACTTGCGAAGACCAGGGAAACTAGCCACATAAAAGGAGGACGACCCCGCCTAGCGGTGGGTTCAACAAGGCTAGATGAGGATGATGATAATACGGATAGGATAGACCCACAAATGCAGCAAGAATTGCACAAATGCATCCAAATAAAGTGAGACTTCTGATACTGCAATTACAACAAATTGTTGAACGCGTGACTATTGGTAAATGAAGCCACGTTCTAAGAACGATCCCAGTTAGATGATCAGGCGTTTTTGCACAGACCTCACTTCTTAGTCACCTCCTAGATTTGTTTACAAATAAATCAAAAAACTGCGAAGCTTTTCGCCGCGGGGTTTAATCTGATCTGAATCTAAAGTTGCTTGTGTTTTCTTCATGTTTTACCCAGACTTTGTTGATAGGATATAATCTTGGACTTAATATGTCTGCAAGGACACGGCTAATTCTTTTATCCTTACTGCCTTTTACGTGAAACGATTAGCGTATAACTTTCTTCCGATAACAAGTATTCTTGTCCACGATAACGTATCAAAGGAACTCTTTTGTAATCGCCACGGAACTTCGTAATCTCCTGACATAACATATTCCAAAATCTGCATGGAACGATGATAAACAACAATACACTATTCAAATAGGAAAATGGATATCCCCATACGTATTGGTACCCTGGTATTTTCATACAAGCGCTCCCCCATCCTTTGACATAAAACATCTAAAATGTGTCTCCCCTGGTATTCGGTTGCGTAACCGGCAGGGGAGTTACATAATTAAACACAACGCGCCGACAATACACAAATAATTGAAATATTAACGAGCCAGATGAAAGTTCATGTTTCATGTAACAGGTAGATGGGATGCGGAAATTAAAAAGAGACTTTATGTGCCTTACTTTCTGCAGCGCGTTTTGAACCGCTTAGCTTTAGTATTTACTAGTTGCTGCCCGCGACTTCGTTCGCGTGGAAATTTTGATGTGTTTTTTAGGGATAAAATGTACTGATAAACCTTCATCTTGAATCATTCTGTCTATTGATGAAAACTGCATCAAAATCCATCGCGTAGTTTAAAAGATCGATAGACTATGTTGAGATTTTATTTTCATGTTGAGTTTTAATTTCTTTAGTATTTAAAAATCTACAACTTGATTATCAATCAGTCAAAGCTTTTTCCACTTCATTTCTGCCTCCCTTTGGTTAGCACAACACAGCTCTCTTTAGCAAAACATCGATATCTTATCATATTCACATTCCACTAGACCTGGCCTCTCCAAGAGCACAGTAATGCCTAACTTCGCCATGGTGATCAAAAAGGTTGGTGACCCATGTTAGAACCAGTTCTAAGTGGTTCAAAACATTGTGTGATGAGTTCAATATGCTTTTCGTTACGCAAAAAGTTCGTTAGCAAAAAGTTTATAAAGGTGCTCCCTCACCATCACCTCTGAAATGTTATATTGTAATGTAACATTTCAGATTCGATTTTGAGCATTACATTACAATACTGCCTTCCTGACTGTACTATGAGCAGCGGTGGCCCAGTGGTGGCAGCCCCGACTTGCGAGCAGTAAGCCGAGTGTTCGCACCCAAGCAGGCGCATTACTTTGTGTAATTTATTTCATCACCGCTGCCCTCAAAGACGGTGATGGAAAACATCGTGAGGAAACCGCCATGTCCTAGAACTAATCATTCGAAGACATGTGACATCTACCAACCCGAACTGGGCCCGCGTAGTGGATTACAGCCCACTCCCTCTCATAGAAAGGAGGCCTGTGTCCCAGCAATGGGAACATTATAGGCTGATGATGACTGTGCTGTACTACACTGTAATGCTCGGTTCTCTTCTCTCATCAATGTAATGCTCGAATCTGTTACATCACAGATTGCGCACTGTAATGCTCGTTTCTCCTTCTTCACTGATGTAATGACTCTTTAACGTTACATTACACACGAATTGTCCAAGTGAGGGAGCACCTTAAGGTTTAAAACTCCTTAGCACTAAAACAGTTTTTTTTTCAAAATGTATAGCGCATTACTTTTTTCTTTCTGGCCCTTATGAATATCTTCGATTTTCTTAAAAGCAACCGTTAAAACGCACATTCGATTTTATTATACGATTGCCAGAATGCCCAAGGGAAGATGTTTCTGAATTCGACGCAAATGTTTTTTATTTCTTGTATTGTGATAATGTAGACTGGGATCACAAACAGGGGCTCGTGGCTTTGTAATAATAGCCGTCGATCGAAGGTGCTGAGGTCGCTTTATGGATGGGTGACCATCCAATACATATCGAGAGAGACCTTTAGTGCCTTGGAAATCTGTTGGTCAGGCTGTCAGTTGAAGATGTTTGACAGTTGTCACAGTTTATGAGAAACCCGGAAACCCAACAACCAACCAGAAGAGTATCAAAATACCCAGTAGCTGGGTTGTTGAAGGTTAAACTGCAGTCGTTTAGACTGGAAGCCGACTTCAACATGTTGGTAAAAGGATAGGCAGATGGGTACTGTGATAATATAAACAAGAGATTACAAAAATTATTCACAAAGTTTTCTTTAATACAGTGAATAATCAGCAAGCTAACGTTGGTATAAAAAATAAAAAAAACAGTTCGCCACACTAGGAAATTCTCCTGTACCGTGGGTGCGTTCACAAACATTTAAACTCACATACACAAACAGCCAGACCCGGAACAACTATCCGTCTACACCATACAAATATTTGTTCCGTGCGGGAATCGATCCCACGACACGATGCGCAGCAGTCAATCGCTCAGCCACTGAACCAACCCTGCCGTCAAATTACTATTCAACAATCATTTACTTAGCAAAAACTATGAAGGAAGGACTGACAAATGTTTATACCTTCTAACAATTTAAATACATAATGTAGGTACTACTTTACATAAGAAACAATACAATAACTAATACGTTAAGCTTCAATAATCTAGTAAAAACAAATCCTTTTAATAACAAGAACATTATTCGATACCATTAAGTTTTCACCTGGCGCCATTTTGTTTTTGTTCTGCAAAAGAGGTTATACTTAATACTTTTTTTTCAACGTTTATGATTAACTCTTTGCATAGAAAATAAAATAAGTTGGTAAGCAAATGGCTGGGTAATGGGCATTGTATTCAAATTCGCAAACAAAGTATATTAGTATATACTGTTTTATTTTCTTGTGGAGTAATTGTTCGGAGTGTCCTCCGTGCCTCGGAAAGCATGTTAAGCCGTTGGTCCCAGCTGCCTTTTGTAGATCTTTGACAATCGTTACAGTGGCCCGAAAGTCTGACAGCCACTCGTTACCCGTGGTCCCGGTGGGTCGACCCATTACTGGGTCCATGGGTAATTTTAATTACCCGTGGTTCCATAGCATTAGGGATTGTTTCCTAGAGTTCTGAATATATCGATAGAAAATGAAAAGTTACCAGTCTTACCAAGGGGTATCGTATAACCCAGTAGGTTCTAACTGGGTTGTGGCGGTCAGATAGGCAGTCGCTCCGTGTACTAGAATTCAGCTGCATCCGTTCAGACTGGAAGCCGACCCCAACATGGTTGGGAAAAGGCTAGGCAGATGATATGCACGATGACGATTGTTAAAGTCAATATTTCTAAACAATTTCACTTTTAATGAGATTTTGACTTATTGTACCTTTTTATTTAAATAGATTAATTTAAATGCAACGTTTAAATGCCAACAGCAACAAAACAATTTTAACCCTATATTGTTTACAATTCTTGCAACAACAAAAAACCAGTGCAACATTGTTGTTTACTTTTTTGCAGCTTGCAACTCTGCTTATACCTTTTTAGCATGATAGTACATAATTCCATATATAGTCAGGTGCGAAATAATCAAATTGTAAACGTTAAATATTAATGGTATGCGAGTTCACTACGATTTTTTATCAAAAGAAAATCAATTATACAGTGTGTGTTCCATGTCGGAACACGTGATAACAGTGGGTATACAAACGTCCTGTATATGGAAAAATAAAACAACTCTTATCAGCGATCAAATAAAGTCTAATTTCTATTAAAAGGAAAGCCTTGAGGAAACAGCAATGTCAAATGCAACTCTATTTGTTAGCAGTTAAGGTTTGTTTTCAGTTGTAGACGGTTTGACTTGAGTCTATACGGCCAAGTAAAATGTTCGGTATTTTAATAATGTGTAAACTAAAGGGGGAAATGTATTAAACATGTGTAGTGAGGTATTCGATTCTGTCTAATGGCGTATTGCTTTTTGCGAGAAATCCGCCATGTTTATTGTTGGTACCAAGCGATGTGTCCGTTACCTCGTTTTGTCAGTTAGTAAGTATGGGATTTAATGCTGGAGTTCTTATAATATGAAACTAATGATTTTGTAAACGTATTGTAGTTTAGAGGGAGAGCAGCGGAGGCCCAGTGCGTGGTGGCTGCTCCGACTTACGAGCAGTAAGCCATGGGTTCGAACCCAAGTAAGCGCATTACTTTGTGTAATTTATTTCATCACCGCTGCCCTCAAAAACGGTGAAAGAAAACATCGTGAGGAAACCGGCATGTCCTAGAACTAAAAATTCGAATACATGTGACATCTACTAACCCGCACTGGGCCCGCGTGGTGGATTACAGGCCATTCCCTCTCATAGAGAGCAGGCCTGTGTCCCAGCAGTGGGAACATTATAGGCTGATGATGATGATGATAGTAGTTTAATTATGTAATTGGAAAACTTTTACTAGAAAAAAGGGTGCGTTTGAAAAATAAAATAAACATGACTCGTTGGTTCTCTTTGGTCTAGCGGTCGCAAGCCGGACTGCTGAGCAATCAGGCGTTGGGTTCGATTCTCAAGCTTGACAAAGTTTTATTAGACTTTTTCTTTAGAAATCTCTCAGTAGAAGCCAGGATTTGTGCCCGGTTGAAGGCAATAGGCTCGCCCCCTATTACAATGGAATTTAAACATAACTGGCGAATTGTGGGTGTACCATTAGATGCACCTCTGCCTAACCCTTCGAGGATGTTGGTGTGACATTATATTGTGTAACAAATATTAATACCTAAAAATCTACTTAAATTACTTACAAAATATACATTGTCATCAAAATTGCTTAAACCTTTTCCGTCATAATAGACAACCTTGCAAGCCCTACGTCCCTTCCCACGACACGACAATTTACTCCAAATCCATAATCAGTTGCACCAAAATGTTCCCATAACATACTTAAACATCCACTGACGTACCACCATCAACTTTAAAGTCAATCTACAGTCCAAAACGCGCAATAAACACTTTAGTCCTGTCACAATTAATTTACCTCTGGCAGCTACAGTCAAACAACAACCTAATTTTCATTCAAATAAAGATCAATATAATTTACACAGACATGTCAGTGATACGAACCTAATAAGAATCTTATTGCTAGAAGCATAAGATCACTAGGGTTTTGACAGCGAAGCAAAGACGAAAAAGAAAAACTGTGAATAGACTATAGTTTCCAACGCGATTTGTCCCACAGTAACACGAATTGACACATGTCAAGGTGACAGTTCTTTGACTAATTCGATGATACCGCACACCGTATTGTGAAATAATAACAATGGACGAAGAGTTTACGGTAATGACCCCAAAACAAAGGTAATCATTAACATTAGTTTGTGTGATTGTGTGGACATTCTACTTCTGGATATTACTCAATATTACTTTGGTTTTGGTGTTCGTCTTACCAAGGGGTGTCGTATTACCCGGTACTAACTGGGTTGTGGAGGTCAGATAGGCAGTCGCTCCATGTAAAATACTGGTATTCAGCTGCATCATGGTATTAGGCTGGAAGCCGAGCAGCCCAGCATGGTTGGGAAAAGGCTAGGCAGATGATGGACTGAATGTTACTTTGGTCCAGTAAGTGACGAATATTTTTCATTGGTTATGGGGTGTCGTGCTAACCAGGGTACCGAGTTATGGAGATCTGCTAGACTACCATGACGTCTTAAAGCAGTATTGTTTTACTCTTATTCCAATGTGGGAAAGAGACGGAGCTATAAAGGATGTCTAGAGCCGTCTCTTTCCGACACTGGAAAATGAGTAAAACAATACTGTTTTAAGACTTTATGGTTGTCCAGCAGACCTGATAGGCTGTAGCTCCATGCTATTATTATTGGACATGTGTGTACCACTGCACGGCAAAGACCTCCAAAATCAAAAGTCATTTATTCAAATTAGGCTGATAATCAGCACTTTTGAACGAAAAATTACAAGAGACAGTCCCCCAAAACGCCCGCCCTTCGCCACTTCCTAGTGTGTGTCCCTTATGTCCATCCACTTATCCCTATCCAGTGGTGTTATTTGCCAACCGTTATGAAAAGAGACCAGTCTACATCTCCTTCTGGGCCTTCCACGTTGACATTTGCTGCTGTTTGGGACCCATGATGTGGTAACTTTAGCCCATAGCTCCGCCAGCATGCGACAGATGTGGCCAGCCCAGTTCCATTTGAGCTTGGAAGCCGTGTGACCTACATCGGAAATTTGAGTTTTGAGTAAACGATCAGTAACTTTAACTACAAAGATTTCACGCAGATAGACCCAGGTCCATGTAAAATACTGATTTAAGCTGCTTCCGGTTATGCTGGAAGCCGACCCCATCATAGATGGAAAAGGCCTGGGAAGTTGATGAGAGACTTAGACGATATATAACGTGCTACACTTAGGAAGGTTACAGATAAAGTAAAAATATTTCATCTTCCTGTAATTTAATCACCACCTACACCAGATATACGTATTCAGAAAGCAGCCCTAGAAATAGAAACTAAGGCAAAACTTTTCCAAATTAGGTTCCTGAAAGCTCTGCCAACTTACACTGAAACTGAAATTAGACATATCTTCGCAGAAAAACTTAACTTAATATTTTGTGAAAACGTCCAAATCGTCCCACTCTCAAAAATGATTGATGAGAAACTTTGAATGAACTGTTGAACAAAAACGAAAACATAACGCCCACATAAACATTTCAAATTCAAAACCGTATCAACACCCATTCACTCATTCATTCATTCGTTCTCTGGAGCCAAGATTAAGGCACAAACACCTTTTATGCGTAGAATACACGAATTTTCACGAAGAAAAGTAACATGGAGCGAGCAATCGCGTTTATTTTGCCGGTGTAATTGTGTTACTTACACCCCATTTGATACTAATTCGATTCGACGCCCTACAGGCCGAATGAGTGGGCCGTAACTAGAATTCCTCTTGAGTTTTCTGTTGTACTTACTTCATATATCTCAGATGTAGGGTTGTCTCGCATGATATTTATTCGTCGAAGGTGACATTTTTGACTTAGACTTTGTAAAGCTCGTGGCTAAACAATAACAGCCGCACGAGTCAATCTGCAAGGTTAACCCGCGCTTTCCAAGGTCGTCCGTGGATGAGTGATCATCCATAGCATACCGAGTTTCCTCCGTGCCTTGGAAGGCATGTTAAGCCGTTGGTCACGGCTATCATTTGAGCATCTTTGGGTTACAGGTAGTCACTGACCCGTAAGTGTTTCGTATTACCCAGTACTAACTGAATTATGAAGATCAGATAGGCAGTCGCTCCATATAAAATACTGGTATTCAGCTGCATCCGGTTAGACTGGAAGCCGACCACAAAATAGTCGAGCAGATGATGACTTTGTGGAATTCAGTGTACTTATACAGAGCCCTGTTACCTTTTGGAAAACCACAAGTGATGAGAACAACATTTTGTTTGATCCAACGTAAGTAATGAAGCTTCCCAAAAAAACGAAGATGGATGCCATGCTCTTATGTTATCCTCTTGATCGTGCGTTCGTCTCGCAATCCAAGAACAAATAGGCGTATGTTTTATTTTTATTCATTTTTTGGTTTGGTTTTGTGATGATCGCAAATTAGTTGATTGTATTCAGCCTCTTGTTGATAGAGAGATCTGTCGGCTTTAAGAGATTTGGGAAACTCTTGAAAGCCTTTGTTTACCGACCGCCATGTGTGGTCAATTTTTTATTTCTTGGTTTTTTATAAACATATGTATGGTAAAGGTTCTTCGCGGTGTTACATCATCATAAATAAGCATATTCATGAATGACTCTTGATCTTGCAGAACAGTGTTAAAACAAAAACATCGATAAATGGCGAAAAATCGCGAGGCGAATAACGTCATTTAGATAAGGCACCTTATAGTGACGACGATGGCTCTGACAAGAATGTAATGGAGAAGCAGAAGTGGTAAACCCTGGCAAACATTTTAAAGCGAAAGAGTTCCACCATGTCCTGGAAGGAACATTTGAAGACGCTGCGGATTCCATCAATTCGTACTGGACCCGCAAGGTGTACAGACAGGAGGGATGACTTCCAGCTATGAGAACGTTTGTGTACTGGTTATTACACTTTTTTATAGTGTTGATGTTCCATTCTACGTGGTCCACTACAAAATATTTACAAGCAATTAATAAATTTTCACTCTTACACAATCCCCTAATAATCCCCGATACTATCTATTAAAGAACAGCATTTCTGGTTGTCATATACATATCAATCCATTAACCACAATGCGACCACAGAGTTCGCCCGCACGTGCGACTCACGACCAAAATAACACAATATTGCATGTAACCGCATGGCCACAACATACGCGCACAAACAACGCGCGACCGACAGCGACTGTGGAGATAACTAATGATGGAAATTGCTTGGAGTACAGGCAGAGACATAGGCCTCCCCGAAGTCACATTGACATTTTGGGGGTTTTGCCATAATCGCCACGCTTGGCAGGCGGGTTGGCGATCGCAGTACGGTTGTTAAAAAAAGCACAGAGAACGCTGCTGCCCATTCTCCGGCAAGTCCCTTAGTCAACTCTTACGACACCCACGGGAAGATATGGGATGGTGCTATTCTTAACGTCCGACACCATACAGAGCTTGGAGTATGCCTCGAGTGAATGCATGGCACACGAGAAAAAAGGCCCGAAAAAAGTCTTGGTTGAAACATATTCGCGAATGGTTCGGAACCACGAGTGCTGCTGAGCTGATCAACCTCGCAAAAGACAGTGAAAAATGTTCGGATTTTCTTTTTCATACTTAAAAGTCTTGCGTTTGGCCGCAGCGCGCCTCATGTGAAGCTTTGTTGCGGCCTCGGGTGGAGCACGCTTTCCTAGTAGAAACCGATTCACTGGAACTTTGGAGAGGTTGGTGGCCAACTTTCAGTAATTGGACAGGCACTAGAAGAAGAAGAAGAATGCCGCGATGCGAAGCAATGGCGCTTACGTGAAAGCAACAAAAAAGGTTGTGGAGGAAATATGGAGGAGCTCGTGGCTAAATAATAACAGCCACCCAGGTCGATCTTTAAGGTTAAGCCGTGCTTGCCGAGGTTGGTCTGTGGATGGGTGACCATAATAACATATCGAGTTTCCTCCGTGCCTCGGAAAGCACGTTAAGTTGTTGGTCCCGGCTGTCATTTCTAGATCTTTGACAGTCGTTACGAGCAATCAGAAGCTAAAAGTCTGACATCCAGTCTTACCAAGGGGTACCGTATTACCCAGTTACTGGGTTGTGGAGGTCAGATAGGCAGTCGCTTCATGTAAAATACTGGTACTCAGCTGCATCCGGTTAGACTGGAAGCCGACCCCAAGATAGTTTGAGAAAAGGGTAGGCAGATGATGTTGCGTCGCGAGTCGTATCACCCGAGGTTATAATCGAAGCGTAACCCTTAAATCCGAGTGGGATGTTAAATTTTTCCGAAGTTATTTCTCGGCCCGTTTTACCAGTAAGCGAGTGAAAAGCGTTTCCTGTGAACAGATTGTTGGTGTTGTTACTTGTTAGGGGTTATTTTTCGTTTTGTAGGTATACTTTTAGTATATAAATAGCTAGGGTGACTGTTTATTGAGATATGATACTTGGGAACAATACCTTAAATTAACTCTGTTCTTTTAAGCGTGTAGCTCTGTTAATATCGCTATTTGAGAGTCAAAAAGGGATGAGTTAAAAAGCTTTTTGACTGATTTTAAAAAGGGTTTTAACACCATCAGTAGTTCGATTTTCGGGAACGTTTAATTTTTGACTTGCCACTTAATTCTCGTTTAACGACGACGGTTACACGATCATTTGTTATCGCAACTTCCGCGAACAAGCGAACATATCGTCGCGTTAATTGCTAACATTCGCGTATATTTTTATTTTACGCACACAAACAAAACTGGCCCTTTAAATATTTGCAAAAAGCCCCTATCCTTTGCTATAACAGATTCTAATTTCACCTCTCACCAATTAAAATGCGACTTTATTTTTTAGGGTTAAAGTCTGAATTTTGAATGGATAGGCCTGTTGCTAAAATACATTACTTTTTATACCAGGAAAAAATAATCATGTTGGAGTTTAGAATATTATCGTTACGGGTTCCCTTTTTGTCGGGGGGTCGAATGCGCCTTATTTCCTGGGTGTTAGGGGCGACCCGTAAAATCGTAAACATGCAAAACTTTTTTTTCAACCGCTAGGGTCAATAATGCGGTCGGTAAACGGAAGGGTTAAGTGGTTCCGTAGGACGAAAAAAACCGTTTTAAAAAATAGAATTTTATTTTTAACCATTCTTGCTCTATATTTGAAGCTGTGATCTTATTCTACCTCCATCCAAGAAAGGATGCAGGATATCGTTGAACTTTCTTATTTGATATTGGTGTCTACAAAAGTTCTTTACTACTTAGTGATAATATTACAGTTTAAGTATTTTACGAGCCGGTAATAATGCAATATATTATCATATATATTATTATATTATCATCAGCTACATACTTAGAGCTGCACCATACACTTGCAATTTTGATTGATATCAAACATAAGTTTACCCACTAAAATTCTCTTCAGGTCTTGCAAAACAAACAGCACACTTTGGCGGCGGAAAATGCAGTCGGGAAAATCCTTAACGCATCCTAAGTATGCACGTGGGATGCATATAAACGGTTATTTGAGTCTTCAAGTGTAATAAATTATAATGTGTGCAATATTGGGCCTTATTTATACCGTCAGTTACATCATAATCCTGTGATACGTCCTCTGATGAGCCTTTTCAATAAACAAATGAAAGTCAAAACGGTCATATGCATACTCAAAAGTTGACGAAACGAGACTCAATGTATGAAAATCTAAATAGTTACGAAACAGCACTTTTGTAATGGTATTTTGTTTACCTGGCGAAATGGGAAAGAACCAGACGCGACGTAGTCGATTTTATTTGTTGCTGTTTTTTTTTTTGGAGCACGTGGGCCTTTTCATCATCATCTTCTTCCTGCCTTCCTTGTCCCTTATTACTTGGGGTCGGTTTAACACGTTTCTACTTTCTCTTCTATCAACCGAAACGCTACCATTTACTCATTTTTCTTTCAAAGTCAAAATTATTTATTTGCAGTAAATGTGGTACAATAGATGGAAAAAAAATAGTAAGGCAATGACATATTTCGCCATAAAGATGGCATGCAAACGTTAATGAATAGGATGCTAATTTTCATTACTTCATTACTCACACAATCCATCCATCGTTTCCTTGGTCTTCCTCTCCCTCTCTCTCCATCAACCTACTAATGGAAACTTTTCTTGATTTCAGGCTATCTGCAAGCCCTGAGGAATCGATGCCTGAGCTATTGCTCAGTTACGTATTGGCATAAGCTTTGCAGTAGTTTATTTCATAAAACACATTTGTGGCTTTTCCTGACACCATCGTAATTTGTGATTAAAAGTTACTTTGCCTAGGCCATCTGGCCGGAGGACACGGTGGAGCACACCGTGGAGCTATGCCCGCTTGGGCTGAGCACCGCCGTGTCCTCGTAGCGGCGATTGGCGGCGGCGACCTCTCGCGTCCGGCCCTGGTTCAATCCATGGTCCGGAGCGAGAGGGAATGGGAAGCCGTCGCCTCCTTCTGCGAAGCAGTCATGCTAGCGAAGGAGGTGGCGGAACGTGAGAGGGAGAGAACCTCACGTCCCAGCCGCCGCGGGAGACGCCCCGGGCGTCGGGGGGCAACCAGTGGCCCCCGGCCACCGTAGGCGCGGGCCTGTGGACGGTGAGTAACTCAATCTGTCTGGCAACTCAATGACGACCATTGTGAAAATTCCGACCATAAAATGCAATGATATATACATTTTTGGCCGGAATGAAACAATTATGAACTTAACATGTGATAGAAATGCAAAAAAAAAGAACAAATTAATAAAGCAGGACATAAAAAAAATAGAAGCAACATATTCTTCCATAATAGATTTACGACTTAATCAGTATGATAATAATCTTCTAACACGTCAAAATACCTAGGGAAAGTGTATTTACTCATAGTACCAATAAAACGGTTATTCAATCGCCGTACTGTAATAAATAGATGCTTTGTTATTTAAATAATATCGAAGTAAAGTAATTCAGTAAATTGTAAACATAATTGTGAGACATGAAACTAATGCATCAATACTAATATGATAAGGCAGTTTGTGTATCCGAGTTTAAATGTTTGTAAACGCATCCACGATACAGGAGAAATTCCTAGTGTGGGGCAACGTTTAAAAAAAAAAAATAAGAAAGTAACCCTGTGTGTCTGTAATTTACCACAAGCTGACCAGGGCAACTTCGTCTTCACCACATTTTCCCAGTTTAAGCAACATTTTCCATTGATACTCCGCTCCTATAAGTCATAGCGTGATAGTATATAGCCTTCATCGATAACTGGTCCATCCAACACTAACAGAATTTTACAATTCGAACGAGTAGTTCCCGAGATTAGGTCGTTCAACCAAACAATCAAGCCCTTCAGCTTTTTAATATTAACTAGCACTTCGACTTCGTCCGCGAAAATTGTGATATAATATAGCCTATGTTACTCGGTAAAGATGTAGCTTTCTAATGGTGAAAGAATTTTTAAAATCGGTCGAGTAGTTTTAGGTCGAGTTTATTCGTTAAATACAAAAATACAAATCTTTCCTCTTTATAATATTACTGTAGATAAGTATATATTTCACGCCTAAGTACATAGGGTTACTTCAAAATCTGTTTAACCGTTTAAACGGATTTCGAAGTAACCCTATGATGTGTCCCAATGTACTAAAAAAACAGTTTATTTTCGTCAAAACCAACGTTTTTATCAATAACTACTTTGTTTGAAATGCTTAACTTCTTTGTTAAGAGCAATGACCAAGACTGACTATTCTATTAATGACTAAGTCATTAACAACGTGAGCAAAATAGCAAACACGTAATCTAATCGTAGTCAAATCCTCAGATCAGTGGCTGGATATAAATATAAATAGGCAGTTGTTTTACGAGCTGCATAATGAGGCTATCAACCTAATATCATTGTTAAGGATCGCATACACTAGTTTATACGAACGCAGGGACTGTTGTTGTTATTTCTTCAAAAAATTTTGAGTCATATTTTTTGTTGATTTTTGGCATCATCATCAAGCAGTGCATTGTTGGGCATGGACCTCTCCCAAGCTACGCCACAGCACCATCTTCCACCCAATCGACCCCAACGATTATAGTGTATTGCTGGGCATGGACCTCTCCCAAGCTACGCCACAGCACCGTCTTCCGCCTTTTGCAATCGACCCAAACTATTATAGTGCATTGCGGGGCATGGACCTCTCTCAAGCTACGCCACAGCACCGTCTTCCGCCTTTTGCAATCGACCCAAACTATTATAGTGCATTGCGGGGCATGGACCTCTCCCAAGCTACGCCACAGCACCGTCTTCCGCCTTTTGCAATCGACCCAAACGATTATAGTGCATTGCTGCCAAGCTACGCCACAGCATCATCTTCCGCCCAATCGACCGTAACGATTATAGTGCATTGCTGGACATGGACCTCTCCCAAGATACGTCACAGTCTTCCTCCTTTTGCAACCAGTCTATCCCAGCCACCTTTTTAGGTTATCGAGTCATCTAGCTAGGGGACGACTCACAGCACGCTGGCCATTACGCGGTCTCCATTCTAGAACTCGTCTTTTGCATTAGCTATAAGTCTTTAGCTGAAGATTGTACTGTGAAGTTACGTCGTTTAAGTCGTCAAATTGTCCATGTCAGCATCATCATCATTTCAGCCGAAAGACGTCCACTGCTGGACATAGGCCTCCCCCAAGTTTCGCCACATTGACATAACATGGGGGGTTTTGCCATAATCGCCACGCTTGGCAGGCGGGTTGTCACAAAAGCACAGAGAACGCTGCTGCCCATTCTCTGGCAAGTTCCTTAGTCGTCTCTTACGACACCCACGGGAAGATATGGGATGGTGCTATTCTTTACGTCCGACACCATACAGATTCCATGTACTGAAATGGAAAACGAACACACGGCGAAGCTATACATTTCCAGTATAACATGACCTCGTTTTGTTTAGATTTCCTATACAATGAGTGATCCAAATAAACTGGTTTCGTATAGCATGATTGGTTACCGTGTGTACTACTGCTTTTGCAAGCTTTGGGAGACTATAGTAGAAAAACAATCCAATTCGAAACGGAAAGAGTCGTACGTAAAAAGCCTCCAAGACTCCTATTGGAGGCTGTTTATATACGTGGGTTTCAATGTTTGTAAACGCACTCACGCACGATACAGGAGATATTCTTAGTGAGGGGCAGTTTAAAAAAAGGACGCTTAATTACAGTGAAGGCAAGCTAACCCTGTATTCTTAATAATTATTGTTTACCTTATACGTGAAACAACATTTATTTACCTGTTAAAAGTACCAGGTAACGAAATGTTGTATCCCAACATTAAGTGACCGACGATACCACAACGACTACTCAACCCAATGAAAGGGTCCCCAACAATGAATAAAGAGAATAAAATTATTAGATACAAATAGAAAAATACAACCTAAAAAAAGGTTAACGATCTAGATTTATGACTAAAAAGACAAACTAGCTCTGACTTCTAATAAGAATATTAGAGTCGTAAAAACAGTTTTATCACAGTTTTACAAAAACTGGCTAAGCGCGAGCCAGATAGCGTTATAAGTATCTACAGTCTACTTCGTGTAGAGATAGGCAAATTCATTTTATTTGCTAAAAAAAGGAAATTAGGAAACCTGCTTATTTTGTCTCGTCTCAGTTGAATAGTTTGCGCGTGGAAGGACCTAATCCTCATTACAAATCGTTGAATCGGATGATAGTGTGAAACAGTAGTCAAATGAGACCCTTCCATTAAAATACATCATCTGCCTAAGACACGCACCTCTGATTTTTAGGATACATGTGTTTATATAAAATAATTATCACTTGCTTCGGTGAATGAATA
Organism: Cerastis rubricosa; assembly: GCA_949152445.1. Lineage (NCBI taxonomy): Eukaryota > Metazoa > Arthropoda > Insecta > Lepidoptera > Noctuidae > Cerastis > Cerastis rubricosa. Next base: position 3,522,130 of record OX424542.1, on the reverse strand, counting down.
CATCGCGAGGAAACCAGCATGCCTGAGAGATATTTCTCGACGGCATGTAAAATCAAATCAGAGGCCCATGTGCATCGGCGGCGACCTCTCGCGTCCGGCCCTTCAATCCATGGTCCGCAGTGAGAGGGAATGGGAAGCCTTCGCCTCCTTCTGCGAAGCAGTCATACTAGCGAAGGAGGTGGCGGAACGTAAGAGGGAGAGAGCCTGACGTCCCAGCCGCCGCGGGAGAAGCCCCGGGCATCGGGGGCCACATGGATGGGTTTTAGTCAGTATAAGTCTGACACTGCCTTCCGCTCCGCCCATTTTTTTTTTTTTTTATGAATGGCATCTCGCAGTTCAACCTAGGAGGTTGTCGTCTGCTTAACCGGACTATCCTGTGGGTGCCTTAAGAGTAAGGCCTCCAGCCAGGGCATAAAAACTTACAAACTAAGCGACTATACGCTGAGGGCACCCCCTGTGGGGTACGAGCCTCGGCTCAGGGCGTCGCTGGGGGAGGACTGCATGGGGACAGGCTGGATCTGAGTGATATCATTATTTAGGGGCTGATTTAAAACTACTGGCACAGCATCGCGGGCTGGCTCGAGCGAGGGTCGGGGAGGGCATGGACCGGGACGTCGCGACGGACCTCGACGGCGAGGTCGGAAAGACGGCCGCTCCGCCCAGAGCGGGAGGAGTTATTTGATGATTTACCATCCGAAAAAAAAAAATTGGTCCAAGTGCATAAGAACTCTAACATCAGGTTAGGCACTAACCACACGATAAAGAAAGAAAGAAAAAAGAAGCCGAACGTTTTCCCAACAACGTTCGGGTCAGCTTCTAGTCGAAACCGACGCAGCTGGGGTATCAGATTTTTCACGTAGCGACTGTAGTTTAGAAGTGAAACGTGCCTCTCATGTACCTACTTAATATTTAAGTTCAATACATTGTACTATTTGATATTGTATATGTTACCCCTGGCAAGCCCCACAAGGAAATCATCATCATCATTTCAACTGAAAGAGGTCCACAGAGAGGTTATTGGTGTTAATACTAAACAGATAGATAACTCTATTCCGATGTATTATTAACTGTTGGAGACTTCGCTTTCAGAGTTACCTTACTTATGAGCATTATTCATCATCATCATTTCAGCCGAAAGACGTCCACTGCTGGACATAGGCCTCCCCAAGTTTCGCCACATTGATAGAGCATGGGGGGTTTTGCCATAATCGCCATGCTTGGCAGGCGGGTTGGCAATCGCAGTACGGTTGTGACAAAAGCACAGAGAACGCTGCTGCCCATTCTCTGGCAAGTCCTTAGTCGCCTCTTACGACACTCACGGGAAGATATAGGATGGCGCTATTCTTTACGTCCGACACCATACAGAGCAAGGAAATACCTATTGCCAATTAACATCAAACGGTGCTTACTTTCTTTCAATCGACAAGATGCATTGTGAAAGCAACCAAAAATTTATTTTAAGTGATAAAAGTGATAATAATCAAAGCAATGGACAAATATTGACGAACAAACACACTAAAAGCTAAGTGGTTACTTAATGCCTTTAAAAGCAGATTTCAACGATAATCGATTCTGAAAATTCGTTACAAATATTGTTTGACCGATAGCTAGGTAAGCGAAGGAATTACATATCGAGTTACCTCCGTGCCTCGGAAAGCACGTTAAGCCGTTGGTCCCGGATGTCATTTGTAGATCTTTGACAGTCGTTACGAGTAGTCAGAAGCTAAAAGTCTGACATCCAGTCTTACCAAGGGGTATCGTATTACCCAGTTACTGGGTTGTGAAGGTCAGATAGGCAGTCGCTTCATGTAAAATACTGGTACTCAGCTGCATCCGGTTAGACTGGAAGCCGACCCCAAGATAGTTTGGGAAAAGGCTAGGCAGGTGATGAGCTAGGTAAATGTCATTAGGACTGTTTTGAGTAGGCGAGCAAAACAAAAAAAACAAGTGCGAGTCGGAGTCGCGCACGAAGGGTTCCGTACCATTTTTAATAAAAACTAGCAAAAAAAAACATTTTTTTTGTATAAGAGCCCTCCTTAAATATTTATTTTATTATGTTTTTAGTATTTGTTATTATAGCGACAACAGAAATACATAATCTATAGAAAAATCAACTGGCTAACTGTCACGGTTCATGAGATACAGCCTGGTGACGGATGGACGGACTGGTGACAGACGGACGGACAGGGAAGTCTCAGTAATAGGGTCCCGTTTGACCCTTTGGGTACGGAACCCTAAAAAACGACGGATGAATATTGTGTGAGACACGAAGCTGACGACTAAAAGAGAAGTATGGAAGAAGACAGGCTGCGCCGACCCCCAACTAATTGGGATAAGGGCAGGAGAAAGATGAACTTTTAGGTATGATGATAATGAACTTTTAGGTATGGTTAGTGTTTGCTGAAAACATGAAGTTTGATATCGTTACCCCTCATCATTTTTTTCATTACCATATCATCATCTGCCTAGCCTTTTTCCAAACTATCTTGGGTGGGGTCGGCTTCCAGTCTAACCAGATGCAGGCGAGTACAAGTAGTTTACATGAAGCGACTGCCTATCTGACCTCCACAACCCAGTAACTGGGTAATACGATACCCCTTAGTACGACTGGGTGTCAGACTTTTGGCTTTTGACTTCTCATAACATCTATCATAGATCTACAAATGACAGCCGGGTCCAACGGCTTAACGTGCTTTCCCAGGCAAGGATGAAACTCAGTATGTAATTATGGTCAACCATCCACGGACCAACCTCGGCAAGCACGGCTTAACCTTAAAGATCGACCTGTGCAGCTGTTATTCCTTAGCCACGAGCTCGTCTCGTTCGTTTCCCCTTCATAATAATATGTATATTCGCCTCGCCAGCTAGTATTTTGTTCTCTAAACGTAGGTCGCGTCAGCCGAATGCATAGTCACCGCTGGGCAACAATATTAATACAATAGATACCCGAAGATAGTTGAAAAAGACGCATTATTATCAAACCCATATCTGCAAAGGCCTTATAAAATTCAAAATAACACAGACAGTTTATTTTTTATGATTTTATTACGACTTCTTTATGCTTCTTCCTTCTTAACAAACCGGCTGCCATTACCATATTCTTCTTTGTCTATTAAACCATTTAACATAGCAACCGTCGTTTCAACAGACTTCCGGGTTCCAACCTTCAAATTAACCTCAAATGAACCAGACAGACATATTGAGGTTGCGAAATCTAAATACGGAAAACGATTCGCCATAACTTTATGGTTTGGTATTAGTACAAGGTAAGATTACACCATAAAGATTATAAAGTTACCTTAAATTGAGCGATAACGGAATTTGCAAAGTATGTATCTATTAAAGATTGGTTTAAACAAATAGACCAAGACAAGTAGTCCACTGTTGACCCTCTGAATAGGCTGTTGCCAAAATCAAAAATTTTTTTTTTCTACATTGGCACTTATAAAACGTCGACAAAAGGAGCACGGTTCGGGTTGGTCGTTCCCTATGGAGAAGAACCGGCAAGAAATTCCATGGTTACTCTTTTAAAATCATTTTGTTTTACAATATTTGAATGTTACAGCGTTAGAACTTAAGTATGGGAGGACAGCGTAGGCCCGACAATAAGTCGTTGCTTACTACAAAAGGTAGAACAAGATAAAAAAATACCAATATTCTAAACGTAGTTGTAGTGATTGAAAGATGCTGAAGGTGTTAAGCTGCTGTAGAAGTATAGATCATCTACTTAAAATAATTAATTAGTCACTATTTATGGCACCGACACTAAAAAGGCTACCCTACTCAAAATTAGATGCTCACAAAGATTAACCAAATTAATTCCCATTTTTGCTTATGCTAGTAACCAGCACATACATAAGAGATTGACAATCTCCTTTTTAAACCGCACAAAAAGAATAACACACCTTTTATAGATAAAAATCAACTAGGACCCCTACCGGTTGACATTGATATAACTAGAATAGTTTTTAAACGATCAGCAAAAAACCCCATTCAATTCGATACAGCCGTTCTTAAGAAATACAGTGACAGACTCGTGAACAAATTACCTTTCACCACACACGGTGAATCTAAATAAATGTTTGTAGTGAATATAGTACGTAGAGGCGAAGATATGCAGCCTTATATGGAAGGATCATAAAACCAAGAATGTGGCTGCACTGGCTATCTCCTGAGGCGATGTAGGTACTTTCTTCAAAACATGGGTCATCAATGTGGTATTAGCTCTCGGAAAGATAAAGCAAGGAAGTATTGCAGATTTCAGTTTGCAACTTAGACGAGACGACAATAGTAAAATAATATAAAAGAATAATTTATTGTTTAGAAAAGTTGACAATGAATTGAATTCCTGAAACTCACACGACGATTCCCTGTGTCGTGAGTTCCAGGCTCTTGCGTTCCGTTAAAATTTTTAATAGATAGACCAAAGACATATTTGTCGTTAAAATAACTAAAAAATATCCATAGAGGGTCCACTGAAGCCACAGTATCAATTTCTAGTATCGACAAACTTAAGAAATGAAAACAGATTGGTAGCTGTTTTACATCCAGTTCAAGATATTGGTGATAACATCGAAAATAGACTACAAATTAAATATTAGGCCAGAATTAATTGGCTCTCTGGTGACTACTGTTCGCTTTCTTGTTTGTTTTTATTAGCTGTAAGTCCTCCATGTTCTGAGTAAATAAGAAAAGAAATAGGCAAGCGACTATCCTAAAAATTTACAAACGCGGACCTACCCTTGTTTTAAAATTAAAGCAGAATTCGCAACATATCCATCGAATGCTGATTGATATCTATAAAATCCTCATCCACCAAACACCTATTCCACCAAGCCCATGAGACTTGAAAGATTTCATTGATCCTTCCTACTTCCTACTAATATTATATGTAAATGCGAAAGTTTGTGAGAAAGTATGGATGTTTGTTACACTTTCACGCAAAAACTACTGAATGGATCTGGATGAAATTTGGCACAGGGATAGATAATAGTCTGGAATAGCACACCTCGGTAGCACGATCCCCTGGGACACTTACCGAATAAAACGCGGGCGAAGCCGTGGATATGTCCACGGCTTCGATAGGGCTAGTATGTTATAATTAAGTCATTTTCTTCCGTCAAATTTTTTATTTAAGTACTTAAATTCTGTGCTTTATCTTGGAACGTATAATTTTATTTTCTTTCTCTTCCTTTCACCATCAACACCAGCCCCGTACCACTTCGGAAACCTTCGGGAAGTATCGTCCTAAATCGTATCGGTCAACCTTGAAAATTTCGAGCGTGCCGAGCCCAGTCGCCTAGCATGTAATCGCCTGACGTCAAGACCTAGGTTGTGCCAACGACCCGACAAGGCCAAACCATCCGTTTACGACGCCATAGAACGTTTTATTGAACGCTGTTGTGACGCCGCGGCGGTTTATAAAGAAAAACAAGGTCGATTCAGGTGGTTGGGGGCAATCGTAGTGGAGAAAGCTATTTCCCACTCTGGAATAAGATTATTTAAGCCGTGGGTTCAAACTCAGGCAGGCGCATTACTTTGTGTAACTCATTTCATCACCGCTGCCCGCAAAAACGGTGAAAGAAAACATCGTGACGGAACCTGCATGTCCTAGAACTAAAAATTCGAAGACATGTGACATCTACCAACCCGCGCTGGGCCCGCGTAGTAGATTACAGCCCACTCCCTCTCATTAAGAGTAGGCCTGTGTCCCAGCAGTGGGAACATTATAGGCTGACGACGATGATGATGAATAAGATTAAAACCATACTGCTTAAGACGTCATAATAGGTCACTAGAAACAATTTTAAATGAATAATTGGTATAAGAACACCACCAGCAACAGAGCAATAGTTTAATTCCTTCAACCCCTATTTGATCCCATTAGGGGATGTAATTACAAAATCCTCCCCTGGTGCCTTTACCTTCGGTAAGAAACTCTTGTGTAAAATTTTCATGCTGATACAATAGCTGTTCGTTGGTCCCGGCTGTCATTTGTAGATATTTGACAGTCGTTATAGAAGTAGACAGTCTTAGCAAGGGGTATCGATTACCCAGTACTAACCGGGTTGTGGAGGTCAGATAAGCAGTCGCTCCATGTAAAATACTGGTACTCAGCGACATCCAGTTGGACTGAAAGCCTACCGAACATAGTTGGCAAAAACTGATGATGACAATGGTTGCGCGTTGTATTTCAGTAAATTTAAGATATTTAATAAATAAATCAGTAAGTAGGTCAGTTTTAGTAAGTAGAGTTTCTGCTTATCCCTCAAAATCTCTAGGATATACCTTATTAGCTTGTCTCTGGTAGAGTAGCTACCTGACAATTATTAATAATTAAATCTTTGTGTCTATCTTCACACGTTGCAGTTAGTTCCGCTTCGTCTTCTCTGCTGACACCGTAGTAGAGAGAGCGTAAAGATAAGCTTTATGTTCTATATCAGCTATGTTACTTGCTTTTCTAGTTTGGTGTCACATGGCTTGTTGACTGGTCCACATAATCAGCCTATATAGTTCCCACTGCTGGGTTCCTCTCTGGCTAGTGGACCGTAATCCACTCGCCCAGTGCAGGTTTTTGATGACTGTCTTCGAATGGTTCTATGACATGCCGGATCCCCCATCCCCCAGGGTGTTTCCCCTTCATCATTTTAACTCGTCAGTTAACAATAAATCCGCCTTTAATCAGATATTAGATTCACTACAGCGATAGTCTTGAAATTTTCCGAAGCGTTAAATATTTTAGACAAAATTCAATCAAGAAAGTGAAATGTGTGAACACAAAATGAATCAAAAGTGAATCATCATCTGCCCAGCCTTTTCCCAAACTATCTTAGGGTCGGCTTACAGTCTAACCGGATGCAGCTGAGTACCAGAATTTTACATGAAGCGATTGCCTATCTAACCTCCACAACCCAGTAACTGGGTAATACGATACCCCTTGGTCAGACTGGATGTCAGACTTTTGGCTTCTGACTCATTGACTGTCAAAGATCTGCAAATGACAGCCGGTACCAACGGTTTAACATGCTTTTCGATGCACGGAGGAAACTCGGTAGGCAATTATGGTCACCCATCCACGGACCAACCTCGGCAAGCACGGCTTAACCTTAAAGATCGACCCGTGCGGCTGTTATTATTTAGCCACGAGCAGTTTGAAACAAAAGTGAATGCGGAATGAAAATTCACTCGAGTATACCTGGTAACAGCTAAATGAATATGTATACCTGAAACAGCATGAACTTATTGCATAATTCCAAAAATGCATGACCATTCCTAACTCCTTTGTGGCATTTTAACTTTCAACTGATGTCTATCCCATAGGCATTGTACCTCGCAACATAACATAGGGCCCTTCGTATTGTCCCCATTAATTTGAACATCTAACTCGAACCAAGGGACGTCTGTTCAACTGCCCGCCCGTATAATACTGGACCACTGATTAATTATAATTGCTTATGATCATTACATTATTAATATTTGAAGTTGTTACTAAATTTTGTATTTGTATGAATATGCGAGAAATTGGTGTGTTGTGGTCATTCTAAAGAGTCAATTGTATTTCGTTGTAATATTATATTATTATAGCAGCTGCAGCTGCTCTGTATGGTGTTGGACGTAAAGAATAGCACCATCCCATATCTTCCCGTGGGTGTCGTAAGAGGCAACTAAGGGACTTGCCAGAGAATGGGCAGCAGCGTTCTCTGTGCTTTTGTAACAACCGTACTGCGATCGCCAACCCGCCTGCCAAGCGTGGCGATTATGGCAAAACCCCCCCAAAATGTCAATGTGACGACACTTGGGGAAGGCCTATGTCCAGCAGTGGACGTCTTTTGGGTTGAAATGATGATGATTATAGCTAGCCCATATTGTTCCACTGGTGGGCAAAGGCCTCCCTCCATTCCTTCCAACGGTCACGATTCTGTGCTTCTCCTTTCCAATTCTCACGGAAGACATCCAGCGATCCCTGTCACTTTTTCAGGGCTACTGAAACTACTAAGCCTGAGCTTTTAGGGCCCACAGTTTTATAGCAGTATTTAAAGTTATTTAGGCGATATAGTCAACAAAAGGAAAGTGGTGATAAAGTAGGCGAATGTTTGTCACACTTTATCCTTTAACTTGCCTTTTCATTAATAACTCTTTTTGTTTTTCATTTTTCGGTGGGAAATCATCAAATGACGTCCCGCTCAGGGCGGAGCAGAAGGGAGTCAGACTTGAACTGACTAAAACCCATCCATGTTCCTTCTTAGCCCTTTGTGTTCCAGGTCCGCGGTACCTCTTCCGAACAGTCCCGCAGCCCGGTTTATTAAGACCCCTTGGAAACAATGATAAATTCCAACAAAATTCCTAAAAAATAATATCGATTTAAATCAAAGGACATTTTATTGACGTAACACATTGACATCACATAAGATTAAAATATATTATAACTAATTTATAATTTTATTGCCATGGAAATCGGGAAACAGGTCTGTCTTAGTATACCTAAAGTAATAAAAAAGCCTCTAAATAACCAAAAATAAATTAATCCAAGCGTCGTAGCGTCGGGGGTCCGCTTTGTTTTGTGGTTGTGCTACTGTCCACTTAGCGGGTCCCCAACGCTACGACACGCTTGGATTAATTTATTTTTGGTTATTTAGAGTTTTTTTCTGTCAGAGGGTTTTTAATTTTTTTTAGAGGTTTCATGTTTCAACACCTAGAAAAGAGGTGACCTTCAAACGGCTGTGTAGATTTTCTCGAAACATATCTAAGAACACTGTCGATTAAAAAACCTTTCAAACAAAACCAATTTTATCATAATCGGTTTACCCTTTTAGGAGCTATGATGCCACAGACAGACACTCAGATACACACGTCAAACTTATAGCACCCTCTTTTTTGGTTGGGGGTTAATAAAATATGGTGATGCTTATCGTCACACTTTCAAGTCAGTAGATTGAATTTATAATTTTTTTAAAAGCTTTTAATCTGTCACTTATAAACAATCACACAGTCACAATTTCATTGTATTGACGTCAACGTGACACAACTTTTAGAGATAATAAATCCAAAAATTTCATATCATCATCAGCCTAGCGTTTTCCCAACGATATTCGGGTCAGCTTCCAGTCTAACCGAAATACCGGATGCAGCTGAATACCAGTATTTTACATGGAGCGACTGCCTATCGGGCCTCCACAACTCAGTTAGTACTGGGTGGCTATTTACACTTATAATTAAATGACCTCCTTTCCTCAACCTCTTTTCTTTATATTGTGTTCTCTGTCATCTATAATTATTTTCTGACACTCCTTCTATTCTATTCTCGTTGGTACTCTTGTGTGTGTAAAAACTAAAACTCTTGTATATCAAAATTGTATCATTATTCTTGTGTAATAGGACTTCTTTCTATCTTCCAATACCTACACACATCACCCTACCTACAATACGATACCCCTTGCTAAGACTGGTTGTCAGATTTTCGGGCAATTGACTACCTGTATCGACTGTCAAAGATCTACAAATGACAGCCGGGACCAACGGCTTAACGTGCTTTCCGAGGCTCGGAAGAAACTCTGTATGTAATGGGCAGGCGCGGCTTAACCTCGAAGATCGACCCGTGCCGATGTTATTATTTCGCCGCGAAGTCCTCCAAAAATCTCATAATTTCTCCCAAAATAAGCCGCTTAGAAAACAAACGAATAATCCTAATCTAAACTAATATTATAAAGAGGAAAGATTTGATTGTTTGTTTGTTTGCATTGAATAGGCTCCGAAACTACTGGTCCGATTTGAAAAATTCTTTCAGTGTTAGATAGCCCATTTATCGAGGAAGGCTATAGGCTATATATCATCACGCTACGACCAATAGGCGTAGAACAGCAAAGGAAAATGTTGCGAAAACGGGGAAAATGTGATGCAAACGAAGTTGCGCCGGGAAGCTATAGTAATTAAAGAATTTGCTACGTTGTCAACCAATTCAAAAGCCCAATTCACCCTTCAAGGGAACTCGAACGAACGAAACGATAAGGCGATTGAATTTTAAATTTATAGCTATGTTAATACATAAACAGGTCTGATTAACAAAACGAAAATGTTACTACGCAGTAAAGCTAGAAGGATCGCTTCCTTATTGTCGAATTGATTAGCACTACGATGTATTAATTTTATTGTCACAGTATACATAAAAACGTAGATAGGAGACAAGACTAAATGATGAAATAGTTGCGCTGTTTTCGTCGCCAGGACAAAAAAAGACGGGATGAATATAGCATTTGTATATGATGAAATATATAGGGTTACTGGGTAATTAGTGACCGATACTTATCAATACCCGGGGTCGGGTAAAGTGTCATTGGATTTTGTTTGTCTGGATTTGTGCCCGAATTGTGGCAATAGGCTCGCCCCCTATTAAATAGGACTAAAAAACATAAGTGACGGCATGTGGGTGTACTATTTGATACACATCTGCCTAACAAATCCTTCCTAACACAACATTTGAAGGAAAACCGATGACTCAAAGCAGCTGATGAGTCAACAACAATCCTGCCTGACCAACCTACTAACACATAACTAAAACCAGCCAATACGAAAACCTTAACAAAACTGGACAGTTCGCTAACCAACCACAATGTCCAAAACAATGGTCCAAATACGATACACCCACACAAACACCATAATTTTGTTTACAATCCCCATGTGAGAAACGATGACCTATCAAGGCCGCCATGTCACGGGCCAAGCATCACAATAGCAGGTCGGGGAAGCCGAACATTTTCACTTTCATACAAATACCTACATAGTTGGCACTGAGCGTAGAATTCCAGTTTAAACTGTATAAACGGACCAGCCTATTATGGTCGCAACGATTTTAGAATTTAGAACGGATTTTGTTGGAGACGATGACGAATCTAGAAGCTTCGATGTTGTAGGGAAAACTTTCTGTGGTAGCTTTGAAGGGAATTTAGATAACCGTTTTAGGTTTGATACTCCACTAAAGATTGAAGACAAAATAAAAAAAAATTGTAAGCTTAACAAAAGAAAACGTTGATTGCTATTGAACTTTATCACATCAACTGTGATTTACTATGTATCACATTATGATGGCATCATTTGCATCGCATAATATGACAGGGTTCTAAAGCAAGCACTGTTAAGATTTTCGTAAGTAGACCGTACCAGGCCCCTCAGAAAGTATTGCGAAAAAAAGTTTTTATATATGGGAGACTGGCCAGTTATTATGTTTTTCGAAAATATGATTATTTATAAGTAAAAATAAGTAAGTTCCAATTTCAAAATTTCCCTCCACATTTTTTGCGAGTTAATTCAAAGTATTGTGTCTCACTGAAATATGGATCTGCGCCGGGAACATTTTAGAGCTATGATTTTATACGATTTCAAGTGTCGCCTGAAACCGGATGAATCGTACGATAGACTTCAAATGGCATTCATGGATGAAGGCCCTTCCAAGGCAACCGTGTATCGTTGGTATAACGAATTCAAGCGCGGTCGACCAACTTTGGGGGATGACGAAAGAAGCGGTCGCCCTTTGACGGCTGTTACCGAAGAAAACGTGCTAGCAGTGAAAAATTTAATCCAAGACAATAGGCGAATTACATATCAGGAGATTCAACACATATTGAAGATTGGATCGGGAAGCGTTCACGAGATTCTACACAGCCATCTTCGCGTGAGGAGGATAGTATCACGCTGGGTGCCGCACAACCTCACCGATGCTCAGAAGCAGGCCCGGGTGGAATGGTGCCGTGATATGCTTAACAAATTTGAAGCAGGCTCGTCTCGGCGTGTTTACGACATCGTTACAGGTGATGAGTCCTGGATTTATCAATACGACCCAGAAACCAAGCGCCAGTCGACTGTTTGGGTGTTTCAAAATGAGCCAACGCCTACCAAAGTGAAGCGATCTAGAAGCGGGGGTAAGATTTTGATCGCTAGCTTTTTTAATTTGACTGGCCACTTGGTATCAATTCCCTTACGGGATCAAAGAAGCATTAATGCCGAATGGTATACTTCCCAGTGGCGAAGGGTGAACATTTTTAAAGGGGAAGCCGAAGAAAAAAATTAGAATTTAAAATTTAGTTTTTTTATTTTCGTTTTAGTCATCAGCGAACCCGAAAACCCGGATAATGACACCCACGACGAAAATAACAGAATTTTACGTCACGCTTTGGCGCTATTTTTAATTTTGGCGTCAGTATCGTTATCAGCGACCCCAAAAACCACGAAAATGTCACCCATGATAAAATACCAAAAAAATCTAAGGACCCGACTTGATCCTTTTTTTTGTAACGATAAATGCACAGGAACTATTAACAAATAAAAATATAAGCTAAAAAACCTTTTTGAAACAAGCTTTTATAAAGATGCACTAAAAAGAAGAAAATAAATCTTTGTAAATGAAAACGATATAGGATAATTTTCACAAAAGCTTGTCGCGTTTTGTTTTTAAAGCATTTACCATTCACTTGACAAGCTTCAGAAAACTATAGGAATTATGTTTATTTATAAAAGTGAACGCGTATATTTACAAAGTTTCATGTCTTTGCTACTAACCGTTGAGGAGTTCCCTGAGGAGCCTGTTCGTGAGGAGACCATCCTGGCGATAGGATGAGTTCATGATACAAATCGTGATTATCTATCAAATTTGAACTCGATTGCAAAGTTTCATGTCTGTGCTATAAAATGTTGAGGAGTGCCCTCGTGAGAAGACGATCCTGGCTGCAGGATGAGATCATGATATAATTAATGTTTGACCATCAAATATGAACGTGCATACAAATTTTCGTGGCTGTGCTATTAACCGTTGAAGAGTTCCATCGTGAGGAGACGATCCTGGTTGTAGGATGAGTTCATGATACAAATCGTGATTATCCATCAAATATGAACTCGTATGCAAAGTTTCGTATCTGTGCTATTAAACGTTGAGGAGTTCCCTCGTGAGGAGACGATCCTGACGGTAGGATGAGTTCATAATACAAATCGTGATTATCCATCAAATATGAACTCGTATGCAAAGTTTCGTATATGTGCTATTCACCGTTGAGGAGTTCCCTCGTGAGGAGACAATCCTGGCTGCAGGATTCAGTTATGTCTGTCATAAGAATGTATTGTTCTTAGAACCAAAGGTGTGTGCAAAATTTCAGTTCAATCAGAGATCGGGAAGTGGTTCTAATTTATCTTTTTAGACATAGAAACTTTGTCGTAACTCGATAAACTTCGGCTTACCTAGTTCCTACAAAACGCTGTTGATAGCCGCGAAGTCACGTGTCTGCGTCCATACGAATTTAGTTCTGAATGCTGACACCCGACCATCGGCTTACTGGCGCCACATGTTGCTTGACATTAAAAATTTTGGCACTTTTTTATGTTTTCAATCCTAAGATGTATTCAATGTCTATACTGTGAGGTGATACCTACAGATGTGTACATAATTTACTATTTGACTTCAATAGACACTTCGTATAGTGCCTTGTTCCCAAAGGGAAGCCGGTAGGAATCGGCTTATTAGGTGCCTTCGGGCCTGATACTTCCAAATGTTTGCCAGAAGTTTTCTCTGTTATAAGCAACAAGCGACCAAACACAGGGTTCCGCGGGCTACTGCTCCACCACGACAATGCACCTGCGCACACCGCACTCAAAACGAGGGACTTCCTGGACAGCACGCCAGTCAAACTCCTGGGTCACCCTCCTTACAGCCCTGATCTAGCACCGTGTGACTTCTTTTTATTCCCAAAAATAAAAAATCAGCTCAAAGGGATACAATTTTCGTCGCCGGAAGATGCGCTGGCTGGGTTCGAGCAGGCTGTAAACGAGGTGTCTGCGGCGGACTGGAAAAAGTGTTTTGAAAACTGGTTTAGGCGCATGAATCTTTGTATAGAGGCTGGTGGAAAGTACTTTGAAAAGATTTAATAAAAATATATGTACGTATAGAACAATTTTTTTTAGTTTCGCAAAACTTTCTGAGTGTCCCACGTATACACAAATTACACAAATTCATGAAAACAGAATATCATGTTTCTAAATCTTATATTGTGTAGCAGATGCCCCGTATCTGGGTCTCGCTTAAATTCTGAAACAGGACGCGAGTCATTAGCGTCGAGAAGAAAATTAATGAATGAAAAGGATTGACATTCCTAGCGCAAGATTTAATATATGGAAGTAACTGGCAGAATTTGTTATAGGATAAACATATTATTTTGGTTAAGAAAATAGAATTCAATGAAGATATACTTCTTGCATAAGTTGCAGAAGTTCAAAACTAATATGATTATGATTCAAAAGACAAACATAATACAACCAATATTTAATCACTAAAATATCCGCACAAAAGACATAAATCGACAAGCAAATAAAAATTTGACGGCACTGAACGGAATTTTCCCACATGCTCCAAATATAAATCAAATATTACTAGGCTTCCCTATTTTAGGAACTTTATGCCTGTCATCTTAAACACGCCTTGGTAAACTACTCATACAGACTCATACACATTCCGAGGGCCACAGATAAAAACCAATACTACCCGAAAAAGAGGCTATAAGGAAAAATGGCCGAAGATTTGGGACAATTTGCTGGGACATCAAGTTACAATGTTTTTTATTGGCGAACGTGCGTTTTACATATTTATAAGCTACCGAAAATATAATCTTGTTCCGCGAAACTTTTAATATTAAAGATTAGAGTGGTCCTGTAATTTTGTTGGCAGATGTACCTACATATATAACTACTGTTGTTAAACGTATGGGTATGTTTTATTCAAAGCCGAAAATTCCATAATGTAACACAGGCAAATTCGCTTGAAACTATTTTACTAGAGAATTGAACTGGTGAAAGTAGTATCACCGAGACCTTGCTTTCATTTTCTATTTTTTTCCTAATGACCAGAGTAATCAAAGACATGACAATTACTTTCACAGCGCTTCGTATTCCTACCACCACTGCAACGTTTTTCGTTTAATTCTTTTTTAACAAAAAGGGGGTTTTTAATGCCAACGTATATGCCAACACCGTCTTCCTTTTATTATTTTCAATCATTCAAATCAGAATCTTTACTCGATTTGAATCCATCATTAATTGGAACTAGGAATTACGACACTCCACTACTTAATTTCCATGAGGTCTAATGTTTGTAACATAAGAGCCACATCTACTACATCCATGAGACAATTCCCAAGCTAAATATCTAATTAAGTTCAAATGTGCAATTTAAAAACTAAATGTTACGCTAAAGATGGATAAGAGTAATTAAAATGATTTATAATCAGAATATTTACTCAAGCCATTGTTCTTGCATAGACAACAATATTTGTATATCATCATAGTAAGTAAACTCTATTGCAAAAATAAACAAATAAAATAAAAACGAAATTACTTCAGAAGGTTGGTAGGTACTCGTTAACTTAAATATTATACTTTTCATAATTGAATACAACTAATTACATAATGATTTTGATGGCCGTGGATAAAAGAAATAGCAGATGAGACTCAACAATCAACGAACAAATTACACAGTATTATCACAGAACTTGAAGATCACGATCGTTAATTAAAAGATAACTTCGGAGGCCAAGAAATTGAGGTAACGAATTAATCCAAAACACAAAGGGATAAAGGACCAAACCACCTTCCGGGTTTATCCAGTCGAAATGACGAAAAAAAACTAAACAAGCAATTGGAAACACTTTTTACACGTGGCAAAACAGACGCTTGAGCACGCGAATGACTACAAAATGTCGTCGTCCTATCATTGACAAAAACTGTGTACATAAATAAAATAGTACGTTCAGAAAGAAGGAGGAAAAACTTTAATGAACTGTCTAACTGTGAAAATGAAGACTAGAAACAAAGCAACAAAGATTTGGACTAGAATTTCAGTGCTGTGGGAAAAAAGCGTTCGTCCAGGTGCATCCGAAGTTAATTTCAAAGATGTTAGCGATTTAATGTATTCATTGTTGACTGAAAGAGTTGTTGGAATCGATGTTGGGCCGTTATTACATTAGCAATCAATTGGTTTTTTCGGTCTGACACGTTCGCGGTCTGAATTCGGTCCAGTTTTATTAGCATTCTTCTTTTTGTTTGTTGAAGTATTTTGGAAGTCAAATTTATCGAACAGATTTTTGGGTACATTTTACGCATCGAAGCACGTTAAGATATGCTGTAAGATCTGCAAACAGATTTGAATCTATTGTATATTTGGTCCATAGGCTGTTGAATTTATTGTAAAAACATCTTCAAATAAAGATGAAACACAAATATTTGACAAAACAGGCACGCAGAAGAACAAAAAAGTTCTGCGTATTCACGTTACTACGTTAAGATTCGTCCTAAAGTATTTCCAACACACAGACAGTGTGTGTGTGTTATTTAAATATTACGAGAGTAAAAACATACAGACATTCTGAAGGAAAAACGTGATCATATGCATGAATTACTTTATGTAAGTATGTACATTCATTCATTTTTTTTCAAGCTATTTCGAAGCAAAATCAATAACGACAACAAGTTTTTATTATTATGGTATAATGTATGTACATGTTTCATTAGTTTATTACTATGCACACAATGTTATCTTCGAGAATTTTCATTTTATCTAATCAGAATCTTAATAAAAAAAAACAAATATTCTTGAAAGTAAAGAGTAATGAAAGATCCATTCAAATAACAATAGGAATTGCATTGTAACATAAATCTAAACAAAGCAATAAATTGGTGGTAGTAATTACGGCCCAAGTACGGTCCCCTGAGGAACCCATCAAGATATCATAATTAACTTCTACTCTTTGCGTCTAAGCGTCTTTATATCAATGGATAATGACGTAGGAAAGGTAATAAAATAAGAAGTGATAAAATTATTTACTTGTCTCAAAATCAAAATCTCAGTAATTCCAAGTACAATTAGTCGAATCAATGTTTCGTGGGGCGAAGTCTTGTTTATGATACCTCATTCATCGAACCTTTACGTTCAGTCAACGTGGGAATGGAGACATAAACTCCGATAAATATTACCAACCAACGCCACGCAATTTATTGATTTTCCTGATGTCGTAAGACGAAGTTTATTTATTTCAATATTTAATAAGGACTGCGGAACAAGACTAACTTTGGCACGTACGAGTATATTTGTACTTTGAAAAAAGTTGTCGCGAAAATACGTGTTTGTATTGAACAATAAAATAAAGCTAATGGCATATCGGAACCTGAATTGTTTTAAAAATTCGCAGACAACTTCCTCGAAATAAAACCGGTAAAAAGTATCTGGAAAAATCTATATCAATTCATCCATTATTGTAGTACGTATACACACGTACGTATGTACGTAGTTTTCTAGCTTTAAAAAACGAAAAAAAGCGACAGCCGCATTCAAAATTATCCAAATATTTCATAACAACGATCCGGAACATCGATAGCTTATTTCCCAGGCATTAAATCAATACTCATCGCGACGAGACAGACTACAGCACTACCTATTTGTTTATTTCTAAAAAAAAAACGTGATCGCCCAATTGAAATGCAAGAACATTAAATGTGGAGAACAGGCAAGATCAATGGCTCAGGCGAGTGCGACGGCGACGTTGAATAGTGTAATCTAATAGAACCGGCGGCCTTGGTGGGTCAGTGGCTCATGATGTCATATCGCGAAACATTCCGCCTAGAGACTACTTTGGGGGGCCTTCGGACTCACCTGTACGAACTACGTGTTGTGTTTTACTTCGCCCGCGTACCACGTTTTTGCGCAGCCTTTGTCTAGTGTTTGATGTTAAACAGTCTGCTGTGAGCGTTGAAGGTCGCGCTCAACAGGACGATACAAAGAATTTGATCAAATCTCATATTACCAGTTTTGGGCGTGTGAGACTGGAGTTTACTACAAAATTAGGCATGTAAATCGCGGTATTAATTTTTTCGTTATGGCTCTGAATTGAGGCGCGCCATTGGGTCGTGTCAGCTGTTTTTTCGTGTTATATTACAGTTAATTGATATTGAGGCTTTCAGTATTTGTAGACTTCGGATCACTTGAGTCAATAATGTCGGACTTGCCGCATAAATTAGTCATTATTACAAAATGTATGTTTGGATATTTATAGTTTTTGACGCCACTGCAACAAAAGACTTTGCTCATTGTATTTTTACAACTGCTGGAACTGAGTATAGTTCCAAGTTATGCGCATAGCAACCGTGTCGTCTTATGGTTCCTTGTCACCAAATGTAAAATATGAGCACCTCTTAATCCTGAAACTAGTATTATTTTTGAAGTTATTGTTCGCAAGGTCAGCCGCTGTCGTTTACAATGAAATGCTATTTATTTAGACCATTTCTTATAGGCAAAGCATTATGTTCTTCAGCTATTTCGATTAGCTTCTAGTCCTGTTAGTCAGTGACGTTTATAAGACTGCTCAAAACCTACTAAAAAAACTAGTTGGATTGGAAATCAAATTCTTTTTACAAATAACAATCCTATTCGGAACTCAGTAACTTCATACGATGAACACTATCTCAAATTAAATACACACGCACCAACAGAGAATAAGCTAGGCCATACTAGGCAAACTTTAAAAAAAGATTGTCGATCTTAATTAGGTATACATGTTAAAAACAGCCATCGATTAGAACTAGGCGCCATTAGCCAAATATAAAGACGATTAATCAAATTGTGTCGGCGAATATGGCCACTTAATTATGATAATCCATAGCTTACTGGGCGACGGACCTTATATTGTATAATATAATTAAAACTTCTATTGTTTTAAGATGTTACCACTTGTAAATCAGCGTTATTGCGTACTTCGCTTGCATGACAATACAATCTGTCATTTATTGAAATAAATTAGAATGTAATTAACATAGTATGTACAGTTTTCCGTATAATATATGCTACGAATTGGGTTTTTTCCTTTAGTCTTTGTTCCCTTGTGTGAGGACTTCTGTTTTATTAAGTTTATGCAAATAGTTGTACAGCAGTTGCAGAAATTGGGTAGTTAATTATGATGAGGTTATTTAAACTATAAGATACTACTTAGTCGTTAATAAATACCAGATGTATTTTAATATAACAAAGGGGAACTGGTAAGGAATGCCAAGAACCTTCTTGCTTATTAAAATAAAACATAAAAATAATGTTTTATTCTTTCTGTATCGTGTGGTTAACGCCTTACCAGCCACCCAGAGCATCTGACTTGGCGTGTAAAATGTTTTAAAAAATTAATAAATTAAAATATTAAGCTTAATGGAGTGTTAAGAAAATCTGGATGTGATGTTGATATAGTAAACGTTTTCTAAGTACGGTAAGGTATTATTTCAGGAAAAATAAAGCTTCAATTATAAACATCCACTGTACTACGTACGACGAATATTTCTGAAGAAACAAACTAAGTACCTATATCAAATTATTATAGCTCAATCCTAGAGTTTTGTGGCCAGGATTTCCTAATAACAGTGTAAAATGTTTAAAATCGCGTGATATAACCAAATCGAACCGAAAATATTGACATTATATCATTGCCGTCGATAACCAATTGTTCCCCAGTATCAATAATTTTAGTTTGTAGGTCCAAAGTTTCAAGACGCAACTACACAACATTATTACCGCTTTTTTTACGGATGGAAATCATCAAATGAATCCCGCTCTGGGCGGAGCGGAAGGGAGTGTCAGACTTGACTGACTAAAACCCATCCAAGTTCCTTCTTAGCCCTTTGTGTTCCAGGGCCACGGTATCTCTTTCGGACAGTCCCGCAGCCCTGACAGGCATCGGCCCTCTCGGACCCCTTCCGATTTGCTAGGTAGGTACTCCTATCGATCGGTTGACGGCTCGAATCGATCAATTGTATCGATCGATTGGTGTGGTATCACCCTAAGACAATACCTGGATTTTAAAAACACTGTAACGTCTGTATTCAGTGTTCCATTTCAGAATGGTCAGATAGGAAACTCCCAGATGGTCAGATGGGGAACTGACCTCTTAACATAACATCAAGCCTGTCATCTTCGAAGGGTTAGGGAGTGTTGTACCTAATTGTACACCCGCATTTTCCCAGTCATGTTCAAGTTCCATGTAATAGGGGGCAAGCAAGAGGAGCTCGTGGCTAAATAATAACAGCCACACGGGTCGATCTTTAAGGTTCAGCCGTGCTTGCCGAGGTTGGTCCGTGGATGAGTGACCATAAATACATACTAAGTTTCCTCCGTGCCTCGGAAAGTACGTTAAGCCGTTGCTCCCGGCTGTCATTTGTATATCTTTGACAGTCGTTACGAGTCAAAGGTCTGACATCCTGTCTTACCAAGGGGTATCGTATTACCCAGTTACTGGGTTGTGGTGGTCAGATAGGCAATCGCTTCATGTACCTACATAACATACTGGTACTCAGCTGCATCCGGTTAGACTGGAAGCCGACCCCAAGATAGTTTGGGAAAAGGATAGGCAGATGATGTAATAGCAGGCAAGCCTATTGCCATCACCGGGCACGAATCCAGACTCCGCGGCTTCTTCTGAGAGTTCCTGATGATAAAACGTAATAACACTTGCCCGAACCCGGAATCGACCCCAGGACCTCATGGCCAGCAGTCTCGCTTGCGACCACTACACCAAAAAGGCTGTAAACTCCAACCTCTTTTTTTTTAAAAGACATTTCGAAAATGTTTTTTTACCTCTGTTTCCTGCTTATGCGTAATCAGTTTCATTAAAATCGATTCAGTCATTTCGGAAAATAAGAACTTGAAAGTTTGTATGAAATGCCGTACGGCGTAAACGTTCTTAACACCTCACTTACAAAACAAATATCATTTGATTTCGAAGTTGAATAACTGAATAATTTTCATTCCTATTGGACTAGAAAAAGCAAATATAATTCGCGTGAAGCAGCATATCAAAGGACCAATGATCTCCGTCCACTTCAGCTTCGATTAATGGATATCTTGGATTCTTCGAAAGAGCTATAAGACTAGATCAATACACTCTCAAGAGTACTTTAAGGTGATTAGCACCCAACCACTAAAAACACACTGCGGTCTGTAACGGACAGTGAAGAAAATGATCATAAAAAAAATTGATAGATTGATAGATTCCTAAATCATCTCCATCATCATCATCATTTCAGCCGAAAGACGTCCACTGCTAGATAAAGGCCTCCCCCAACGCCACATTCACATAGGGGGTTTAGCCATAATCGACACGCTTGGCAGGCGGGTTGGTGAACGCAGTACTGTTGTTATAAAAGCAAGTGCCTTAATCTCCTCTTACGACACCCACAGGAAGATATGGGATGATGCTATTCTTTAAGTCCGAAACCATACAGAACATCATCGAATCATCTACGGTATTTTGTAAAAAAGCAGTGATAGCCTAGTGGTGTGGTCGTCGGACAGCCAAGTCATAGATCTGAAGTTCGAACCCAAGACACACACCTCTGATTTTTTGGATTCATGTGCGTATTGTACAATTATCACTAGCTTCGGTAAACGAAACCAACGTAAGGAAACCAGCCTCATCATCATCTGCCTAGCCTTTTCCAAAACAATCTTGGGGTCGGCTTCCAGTGTAACCTAATGCAGCTGAGTACCAGCATTTTACATGAAGCGACTGCCTATCTGACCTCCACCCATAACCCAGTAACTGGGTAATACGATACCCCTTGGTAAGCTGGATGTCAGACTATACTAAGAGATATTTAAGCCTACCTGAGAGATATTTCGTGACGGTTTGTAAAGCCACATCAGAAGTCCATGGGCGGCATAGAAACTTTGACCAGATTAGACACTCACGACACGATTAAGAAAGGAAGATAGAAAAAGCTTCAGGAAAACGTCACTCAATTCTTGTAAATTTAAAATTAGTAGAAGCTCTAAAACTTGCTACATGTTGTTACGAGCTGAGTATAAGATAAATTAACACACTACCAATGAAACACTAAAAATCTTTATTCAACAATAAAAAAATTAAAACCTAATTACAAATACACTACTGATCAGTGATCACTATTCACTTACATATCGCACTAGTACCTAGTTCACTTCGATCGCTTCGTTCTGTAGCCAAAATCAGACTGCCTTATAGGCGACCCATCTTCAAGAAACTTCCATGAACGTCTAGGCAGTTCCTTAGGGGAAACCCAGCCTTCAAGAAAGTTCCACAACCTTCTTGAACCCTCTAGCTCCATAGTGGAACCAATCCTTCTAGAAAGTTCCAAAAAGGACCAGAAGTTTCTCGAACTTTCTAGACATTTCCATCGTGGAACATTCTAGGATTATTCTCGAATCTTCTAGACGTACTGGATCATTCTACACTCGTACGTAATCCTAGACTGTTCTCGTAAAGCAGACGACGTACCAATATTTTGAATTCCAACAATACTTAATTACATAATTGGGAATCCCACAATCCACACGGAAATCTCGTTCCTAAAAACAGTATAGTCTCAAATCAGTTTTATCAATTCCAATCTATTCATGACAATGGTCTGAATCTACAAATCACTGTTAAATCAAGGCGCTAGAAAGCCTAATAAATGCATAGCCACACTGTGCATGAATGCGACTCCTAGAATACTGACATCATCGGGAACTACAGAGAAAATACAGATGGAAATCCCAGTTCCAAAATTAGTATCGTCTCAAATCTACGTCATCTATCAAATCTAGTCATGCCACCTTAAAACTATTAGGTGCCCTAAAACAAGCTACAAACCAGCACCCTAAAATATATGTTTTTAAACTGACATGGTCACTAACACTATCAATAACACTTGTAACGGGATAGGTATTTACCATGTTTATTATTTGTTTTGAGTTCCCGATATTTCGGCGCTGTTGCAAACGCGTTTATCCGTGATCATGGCGTTTGCAACAGCGCCGAAATATCGGGAACTCAAAACAAATAATAAACATGGTAAATATCCCGTTACAAGTTTATTGATAGTAATACCCTAAAATATCTAGTACTAGCACTACTTCCTATTGAAATGCAATGCTCCTAAGTTTAGCCCGCGGCTTTACCCCTCGGGATCATACTATCGATCGTAATATAGGGCATGGTCTACTTCAGTGCTTATTCCATCCAAATCCGTTCAGCCTCTAAGGCTGAAAAGATGAGACAGACAGGCAGACGAGCAGACATACTGAGTAACTTTCGCATAACATTAGCATAGGGTATCATAAATCCAGTCCCCATATTGACGTCATTTCTCCATTGTCAATCTCATATATCTATTAAGGATGACAGCATGGCAATTCATTGAACAGATACTTGTCGTCCGCATATATTTGACATGTTATTTATAGAAGTTATGCCATACTGTGGTGTTAGCTAGACATGCTTATGCAACTTGTTTTACTACGAACTACAATTCTATGGGATTATCATAAATACGAAGATAGAAAAGGGAAAGATAAAATGGCTTATAAGAATAACGTAACTGCATTTGCAAATCAGTGTGATTTCTTAGAAGTCGTGTAGTGCTCGAAAAGGAAAAATTTCGAAAAATTTTCGTTTGTCCGGCGCAGCTTTGTTTGCGTCACATTTTCCCCGTTTTCGCAACATTTTTCATTGCTGCTCCACTCCTATTGGTCGTAGCGTGATGATATATAACCTATAGCCTTCCTCGATAAATGGGCTATCTAACACTGAAAGAATTTTTCAAATCGGACCAGTAGTTTCGGAGCCTATTCAATACAAACAAACAATCAAATCTTTCCTCTTTATAATATTTAGTTTAGATTCTCGCCCCCTATTAAAACCCTTTCGGGAATGAAGTATTAGGAGAGTTTTGGGTCTATTGAGCTGATCTTATATCTAAGTAGCTACATTCTAATAGGACACAATACGAAAATGAAAAGTCAAATTACGATATTCATTTGTTTGCATACCGATTGGAGTATAGAAACATCGACATCTTTTAAAAATATGAGATATTCAGGGTTTTCAAACCACCAACTGCTTGGTAGTGTTTAAACATTCTACTCAAACTTTACAAAGGCCATGTAAACCAAACTTATTATCAAAACAGCTGTAGTGATTATCTGACTGCCTCGTTGGGTTAGTCTAGTGGTCGCAATCAGTTTGAATCCCTGTTCGGGCATTTTGTTTCGATCTGGATTTTTTTAATAACAGATTGAAGTCTAGATTTAAGTCCGATTGATAGCATTTAGCTCGTTTTATATTACTTGGGGCTCTGTATGGTGTCGGACGTAAAGAATAGCACCATCCCATATCTTCCCGTGGGTGTCGTAAGAGGCGACTAAAAGATTTGCCAGAGAATGGGCAGCAGCGTTCTCTGTGCTTTTGTAACAACCGTACTGCGATCGCCAACACGCCTGCCAAGCGTGGCGATTATGGCAAAAACCCCCAAAATGTCAATGTAGCGACACCTGGGGGAGGCCTATGTTCAGCAGTGGACGTCTTTTGGGCTGAAATGATGATGATATTACTTGGGACTCAATCATAATTGGCGATATCGGGTGTTACCATAGCTACCTATCTGCCAAACACTTCGGGGACTGCAGGCGTGATGTTATTCTTCTTTTTATCTACGCAAAATGAATCAGCGCGTCGCACCGCAGTTCTTTGACACTTCTCTTTGTTTACACCGACACAATAACCCCAGTGTGTACGTCAAACGTTTTCTTATTATCTACACAAGAGATCGACAAGACTAACAATTAAGTAGTTTAGTTATGAACAAAGATATATGCGATTGTTGCCCTGTGTTACAGAAGAGACGAAAATGTGTTCGGAATTTCAGTTCGAAATACCGAGTTTGGAGACTTTTTTTGTTGTTAAGAGCTCGTGGCTTAATAGTAACAGCCACAATGGTCGATCTTTAAAGTTAAGCAACGCTTGCCATTGATGGGTCAGCATTCATCAGACCCTTCCGTGCCTCGAAAAGCACGTTAATGCGCTGTACCCGGCTCCGGCCGGTCATTTGTAGATCATTAAGTTTTTCAGAAGGCCGAAAGTCTGACAGCCAGTCTTACCAAGGGATATCGTGTAAGGCAGTATCTGCTGTATCGGTTCAGGACTTGGAGGACAGATAGGTAGCCGCTTCATAAATACCGGTATTCAGCTGCATCCGGTTAGAATGAAAGCCGACCTCAACAACTTTGGAAAAGGCTAGGCGGACGATGATCTAAGATTCCGAAGTGACAACTGGCTATTTAACTAATAAAAAAGTAGTAAAAATAAAATCAAGAAGAATTTCAAACCGATTAGAATTCAGTCGTAAACTAGAAATAACATATCACTAAGTAAATACTAAGTTAAACCTGAATATTCTATAACATTTTATATGCGAGAATCGAACGAAATACATTTCAGAATTTAAATACATTTGAGCAGAATCTATGTAAAATAAAAATAAAAAACTGCCTTTATAAAACACAGCTCAAAGTTATTCAAATACCTGTAAATCTCAGGGGGTGTCCATTAATTACGTGAGGCGTTTAGGGGGGGGGCGTCCAGCCGAATCTCACCTAATCTCACGTATTTTTTTGAAACAAGGTGTAAAATTGCGTGTAAGCTAAGGTTTAAGTAATCATGTTTCTCCACTAAAATATTACTAAATCTTACACAATAATATGTAATGATAAATAGTCAATAAAATCAATTATGCAAATTATGTTTTTACACTTAACTACGCTTTTGACAAATCTCACGTGCGATTAGGGGAAGGGGTGAGGGGGTCCAGTCAAATCTCACGACAACTCACCAAGGGGGGGGGGGTCGAAAAATTGCCAAAATTGCCTCACGTTATGAATGGGCGCCCCCTTAGCTATTTGCAAATTTAACCGTCAATTCAAAGGTGTGCAAAATTGGTTGGCAATAGGCATATCAAAGCACTCAGCGGCGCATTGCCAACATTAGAACATTTAGCAGAATCGCGTTAACAATTTGTAACGGTCAATATTTAGTACCAAAGTCGTGTGATCATCATTGATGTAAAAATGTTGACGCCCTCGATAGCCGTTCCCAGATTTGTAAAGAGCGTTATACACTTGTTCGGCTCGGCAGTATTTGTTGAACAGCATCTGGCAGCACGGAATCGCACTTTCCCATGCTCCTATTTTTTTCTGTCGCTCGAAATCGTCATTTGCTAGAGAGAGAAACAGCGGGAATGCTATCTCAAGCTACAGCATCCACAATGCCTTCGGCAGCACGCCGAGCTGCCAGATGAAGTGTAACCCCAACACAGTCACCCCAAGCAACAAATACACATATACGGTTTCCATTGCATGTTTCTATCAGCAAACACCTTTGGGCTTCTGGATCATGTTTGGGTAGGTTCGGCATAATTAGAGTTTGAGCTATCCCGTGCGTTATAGTATACCTTCGGGAATTCCACTCCATTCAGTTTCCAGTTCCATTTTTTTCTAATTATATTTCCAAAAAAGTAAATCTGTCTGTTTGTTACTTTTTCACGCCTTAACAGCTGAATAGATTGATATGAAATTTGGGTGGGACGCGTGTAAAACATGACCTGGGTTAGGATATAGGATATTTTTTTTTCCAGTAGGACGTCCAGCTAAGATCATTTTCGACCTCCTCACAGGCAAAAGCGGCAGCATATTCGAATCTACAGACTTAATATTCGATATGCCGCCCGGCTGTGCCGGATCATGCCGGACACGAACATGCAATGTGTAAACACCCCTAAAAATTTACTAAAATAGTACATTCCATCGAAATCACAGACTCTACAGTCTATGGTGTCAATAGCGCGTATGTCTACGAAACTCACGTGTTTCCATATAATTAACAAGTCGAGCCGCGTCAACTTGCCTCTATCGAATGCCAACGTTTTTTCTAGATCTTCTAAGGTGGCATGAATTTAAATTTAGACTGAGATAAAACAGAGTAGCGGAGGTAAAAGGCACCTGGTTTTATGAGAGCTGGAATTTTTTACTAGAAACGGGTGATGTTGATAAAAATTATGCGTTGCCAAGCTAGTGTTCTTTTGATGATCTTACTGCAGAAACAAGCCTTATCGATTTCAGACAACGCGCATTGAAAATTCTATTTTCATGTATTATTTTGGACGGCCAAACGTCCAAATTCGAGACCCCATGGGTTCTTGAATAGTAAGCGACGTTGCAACTGGTCCAGACGGCAGGATGAGGTGGACTTCTTCAACAAGTACTGGTCTTTCTGGTGGAGCTGGTGAACTGGTGGTGGAAACTAAATAGGGACAAGTGAAAAGAGAGTTTGGTCGCAGGGATTTTAATGTTAAATTAATTCACAATATAACGTTTACAAGTTCACCGAATTCTTATGACGTCATTTCAATTTACCCAACCAAAAATAAATATCGGTAAATCCTGATTGTTTATAAACTCCTACCTAATAATAGAAATGTACAATGACTAACAAAACGTATTCCTTCGTTTTTGGACAAGGGCGTGAGTTTGGCCACATAATCACACAGGCCAACCAATATTGCCCACTCTTCAATACAATAATAGCCAGACATAACAAACATCGAAAGTTTATTCAAGACTTAAATATATACAGACAAACTTACAGATGTCTGATCAGTTGATTGTTTAAGTTTATTTTTGAAGTGACGGAATATATAATAGTAGAAACTCAGTGAAGTAGTCATTAATTAATTGAGTCCGTTATTTTATCAATATTTAAAAACATGGACCAAGAGATATCAAAAATAATGCAGATGATATTAGAATGGACCACAAAAGTCTGGATGCAAAAGCAAGTTTGTCAGAACAAATCAATTTTATAATGGACTAAGTGATATTTATTCATGAGACTTATTAAAATCCACGATGCCACAAATAGAATAGAGCGATACATAACCAAGAAACGTTATGTATCGCCGCCATATCCAATTCCCCAAGTTCAAATGAACAATGATAAATTGTAACCTCAAATAAAGCTAATCAAAAAATTATACCCAATAGACTCCTTTATAATTTCACAAATGAAAACGCGACATCTGAATCCCATTTGCACTAGAACAAATATCAAGTTTTCTCTATTACTGCCATGGCCGCTATTAATCGTCCAATCATTGCAATTTACACTACAGCTGTTGGTTTTCATAAATGTAATTGCTGAGTGCACTACATTGAACACACAGATGAGATGAATCACTAGGCTGGATCAGTCAAGCATGGGCGTAGCCATGATGTCATGACTAAGGTTACTATCTCAAAATTTTAAGTCTTGACAAAAAGTGGAGCATTTGCAAAAAATCCAGACGTTTTACTATTTGATCGTTCTTTTTCGGGTAGTCATTTAACTAGTTTATTTACTAATAAAATGCCCATGAGTAAGTCCGGACAAATTACGAAGCCACAAAAAAACTCAGTGAATCCTGTGGAATTTTCGGAACCGATTTCCAAAAATTAGACTTAGATTTGACTGGTCCTTCACATATGGTCAAATTGTGATGTCAAACAGTTAAAATTACATAACGTAGACCCGCAAAAAATTTCCGCAATACCGCTTGAATAGGTTCATTTTATTGTTTGAACAGCTGTTTTCTAAGAGGTCTCTTCCATCCTGAATTTCTCTTCATTGTTTATTTTTAGATCGAGTTTGAGGATTACTTTTTCTTTTGTTTCGTTACTTTCTCTGTTTTTTTCGTGGTCCAAAGTTTAGTACAGATTATTTAATATGTAGGTATCCTTATACTCTATAGAATGCTTATGTACTCGTGTCTTATGTAGACTGTAAGACTGCATCAGACGGATATTTGAGGTAATTTATTTGTACGGAAAACATAGTAATTTTAGCGTTTCATGTGTTAAAAGAACTACTTAAATCATTTAAGAACCTTACGAAAACGAACTTTTTCCTGAGTTAGCTTTCGTGATGAAAACGGTTATTTAACCGAAGCGGAAATCACGTGCGTGCAAAAAGGGCAATTAAAATGACACGGTTAATAAATAGAATTTTATTAAAGAACGAAGAAAAACGTTCGTATCGAGACACAGTCATTCATAAAAAGCACGAGTAGATATGAAGGTTAACACCTTCCAAGGTACCCATTGTACCTTTGAAGGCCACACGGAGGCACGTCGGCATACTACATATGTCACGTGTGTGGTGTTTACACGTCTGTCACAGCCTCAATTCTCATCAACTGAAAACTCCGCTAAACATCCTACTAGAAAATTATTTGCAACCCGATACATAATATCTGTACTGCTGACTCGAAAACGGGTCAAAATACAACATCAGAAATAGAATACCTTGGGACTACGCTACGCAGGTTATTTAATGCGTACGGAGAACGTAACATAAACTATGTTGAGATACACATCGTACATACGTCTGTCTGAAACACTGGAAGAGATTAAGGGTGGCTCCGATTTAACGAATGTTTCAGTGTTTTATTGGAACCACCCCAAAAGAGACGACTTTCGCTGTGTTCCGTATGTTACGGCAAAATTTTCGTATCGCAGCTTTAGTAAAAGGAATTTTAAGGTGAAACTTAATTAACATTGGCGTCACCGTCCAGGATTTAGGACTGGTTACATTTAAAATTCATAAATAGAAGTATGTTTGACATTTGCATAATTTCTGCGCAATTTTTTGCGAGGTGCGTCTCCTTTCACATCCTTTCAGTTAAATTTTCAGGATCATCTTCTCTTTGCCCAAAAGGGCCTTAAGTGTCGCAGGATTCGCCAAATTGGTCAGTTTTTAAGTTGGTAGGTCTATGGAGGCACCGCAGGGTGGCGGAAAATACCGCGCAAGTGGCCTTGGACGAGACGTCGAACTCTCAGCGGAATTCAAACACGACCAAGCGGACGTCTTGCCGAAATTTGTGTGTATGTGGCGAATTCACAGATGTAACTTACCTTGCCTCTAAGCGAAGGTGTGAACAGTTTGGCGAAATTTTTCCTTTTTTTGTTTGTATTTCGGAATTAGGTTAAAGCCGGATGTTATGTCATTTGAACTTGTTTGCAGTTAAAAGTAAAAACTGTTGTATTTCAACTGAAGTTTTAGGAGGATCTAATAATAATATGTCTGTTAAATCGTTTCCACGTTATATAATTAGATACGCCATAAAACTTTTGTCCTTGAGTAGAATATTTAAACACGTTGGATGTTAACGCTAGACTCTGATTCATTCTATTAATCACCCCGAAAATATATCACAGGAAAACGAACAAGAATTTTCACTTTCTACAGATCTAGTTCAAATTAGAATCGTTAATTGTTGAAATAGGTTTGGCGGCCATTAAATAATTAGCACAGAACCCTTTTGTTAGAACTCTTGCGGCTGCCAAATTAGCTGAATTGAGATCGATATGACTTAAAAATACCATTAGACACATCAGTGAGATCACTCAGAAATTGCTAGAAATAATTACATCGTAATCTAAGGGCTTTTTAATCATACTTCCGTGGTCTGTGCGAGTCCTATCCAGGTCTTCCATCCCAACTTCTGTGAACTAAGCTAAGATCT
This sequence comes from Cerastis rubricosa, assembly GCA_949152445.1. Lineage (NCBI taxonomy): Eukaryota > Metazoa > Arthropoda > Insecta > Lepidoptera > Noctuidae > Cerastis > Cerastis rubricosa. The sequence continues at coordinate 3,491,722 of OX424542.1, read as the reverse complement.
GGACTAATTAAGGATCGCTTGGACGAAAAAAAATAACCTTTTATTAACTCTGCTGCGATTCCAATAAGACTATATTGAAGCCATTCAAAGAGGTCTTCATTACAAAGAATATAAAACCAAAGGGATTATTATTAGTTCCATAAATATTTCCGGGTATTTAAACCAGGTTTTTAATTCTCAGTGTCATGGGGGAGAGCAGAATGCGTGCAATTGATGATAATCCCCGGATTACGACGAACCCTAATTAAAAATAATCACTTTTGTTGCAAAAAAACTGCAAATATTTTCACTTTAAATTATGTGGGTTTGAAATTAGGGGGGATAATTGTAATAATAAAAATGTTGGAGCCGAATGAGTTACTGAATTCAGATGAGAATCCAGTAGGTAATTCTAATAATAAAGCTGAACAGTTTGTTTGTTTGTCTGTTTGCTTGAACGCGCTAATCTCAGGAATTACTGGTCCGATCTTTCAGTGTTAGATAGCCCATTTATCGAGATTATCATCACGCTACGACCAATAGGAGCGGAGCAGTAATGAAAAATGTTGCAAAAACGGGGAAAATGCGACGCAGACGAAGTTGCGCGGGACAGCTAGTACCTAATACAATGTAGTTTTATTAAAGCTGAACTTGAATAGTACATAACAAAACATCACATCTTCAAACCCCGAAGTGTTAAGCAGGGATGTACCTACACACACCCATATTTCGCCAGTTATATTGAATTCCCATGTACTACTCCGGACTGCTACTGAGAATTCCTGAAAAAATACCAGCCAAGTGCGAGTCGTACTCACACGTACACAGGGTTCCGTAGCACCAAACAATATAGTAGTATAGTAAAAATATCTTGTATTGTATTACATTCAACAACAAAACTAAATTTGTTTTTCATACTATGTTAATGAAAAACAAAGTTACTGCTACAGTTCGATGAAAAAGTCCCATGACTCAAAAACTAAACATCAAATCTTATTCAAACCAATTTTCGTTGAAAGCTTTTTTTGACTTTCTATTATCCTACATGTGTTCAGAATTTTCATCCTCTTACTTTAGTAATTAGAGGGGGGCGGCACATTTTATCACATTGGAAGTGTCTATCTTTGAAACGATTGACTTTGAGAAAAAATGGTTTAAGAAACCTCAATGTTATTTTCAAAGACCTATCCATAGACAACGCACGTATATGTTTGAAAAATAAATAAATAGTTTCAGTTCCATGTATGGAGCCCCCTAAATCTTTTATTTTTGTATAAAAATCGCAAAGCGGTTCACAGAATACATCTACCTACCAAGTTTCATCTGTGAAGTCCTAACAGTTTCGGAATAAATTGGCTGTGACATAATGGAAAAAACGGATACCCTTGTAGATACGAAGAGTATATATATATAAGAGTTCAGTTTTTTGCAATTCGGCTACAGAACCCTAAAAACGAAATACCACATCACCCAATCAAAGAATCGAGTCCAACACCTCAAGCTTAGCAGCAGCGATTGCGACCACTAAGCCACCGAAGCAAGAAATGAAGAGAAAAACAAAAGAAACTCATAATACAAGTTTTAAAGCAGTTACTCAAATCTGGCAAGACAACGCTAATGTGACAATTTTGTGCCTCTACGTAAATTGGTAAGTAATCCACAATTGTTTAAACATTGTCTCACGAAGTTATTGTCCCCAAATGTAACCAAATATGAGGAAGGTGTTAGCAGGGTACCATAAACTAAGAATGGATGAAGCTTGTGTTCTGATTTTACTTTAAAAATGTTGATGCCGTTAGTTGCATTTTGCAGAAAGGTTGTAAGTTCTGCAGGGTTCAATGTACATTCTACAAACTTCCAGTGTGAATTAGTTTAAACTAGCTTTTGAGTCGGAAATTATGCTAAGTCTGTTGTTTGGCATCCTCGTCAAATATAAGGAGGTAACTATGCTAATTCTCAACCCGAATCAATAATTAAATGGGTAGGTAATTTTTTATTTTATTTTTGTTTGTTTGTTTACGGAAACGGGTAAGTGTGAACCACCCATGTTTTAAACGCGGCCCGTCTAATCTTCGTCCTATAAGCACGCTTTCACACATACAAACGCAAACGTTTTCGATAATTTCTTAATCCCTAAACCACGTTAAGGGGGTTATTCTGATATACTGACAACGAAAAAATCTGCGTTTATTAATAATTATTTAGGTACCGTAATTTAAATTGATAATTTATGTATTTTGTGACAACCTCCTGAATTTTGACGAGGATGCAAAATAACACCTTGTATAACTGCGTATGTGACCCTTCATCCTTTCATCCCTTACGATGAGGAAAGCTAACATACAGACAAACCACAGTTAAGTACTTTCAATAGGTACCTATTTGTAGATTATTAATACAGATGTTTTAGGAATCGAAAATTCGCCATCAATTAAAACAGCATACAGTAAGTACCTAAATAATATGAATACAGCATAAAGAGTAATTACTTGTTTAAGAACGTTCTTAGCTCTGAGGTACCTACAGGAAAATCTTACATACTACAACAACAACTGTTCGAAGTTCTTGAAAAACAGAAGCTTTCCTTTACGAAATACTTTTATCGAATGTGGGTACTTCCACTGTCGGCTACCTATTACGAGTTGTTTAGCATTTCATGTCATCATCATCATCATCATTTCAGCCGAAAGACGTCCACTGCTGGACACAGGCCTCCCCCAAGTATACATAAGGGGGGTTTTGCCATAATCGCCACGCGTGGCAGGCGGGTTGGCGATCGCAGTACGGTTGTTACAAAAGCACAGAGAACGCTGCTGCCCATTCTCTGGAAAGTCCCTTAGTCGCTTCTTATGACATCCACGGGAAGATACGGGATGGTGCTATTCTTTACATCCGACACCATACAGAACACCATACAGAGCATTTCATGTACAACAAATCAATGACTATGATGCTGCGAAAAAGTACAGGAATTCACAAAAGTACTTTTAGTCTTAAATTATCGGAATGTAGCTGTTACCCTAACGGACTAGCCTGGTAGAAAATGCCCTTGTACGGTCATCATCATCATCATCATCATCAGCCTATAATGTTCCCATTGCTGGGACATAGGGCCACCGCTGCTCTCAATGCCCTTGGGCCTCCTGTCAATGAGAGACAGTGGGCTTTAACCCCACCACTCGAACCCAGTGTGGGTTGGCAGATATCACAAGTCTTCGAATTTTTAGTTCTAGGACATGGTGGTTTCCTCACGATGTTTTCCTTCACCGTTTAGAGAGCAGCGGTGATGAAATAAATTGCCTGCTTGTCGGTCTTCTACAGGCTGTACTTCGGTGAGTGTGCCCAAGAACTCCACGAGCTCATCCCACCGGCCCCATTCTACCATCGGACATCTAAACGCACTGCAAATTACCATCCCTATCTTATTGCTATTTCACCAATTCGCACTACGCGGTTTCAAACGTCTTTCATAATGCGCACAGCAAAGGATTGGAACTCTCTGCCTGCGTCTGTGTTTCCGAACGATTACAACCCTAATCTCTTCAAAGTTAGAGTGAACCGGCTTCTTCTAGGTAAGCTCGTACCATCGTCGTCTGCCGGACCTTTGTCTCTGCCATCTCTGACCTAGATTAGAGTCAAGTGGAAACCCACAGCAAATTTAAAAATAAATGGACGTAATACAACGGAGCAAAAAAAAAGTGCACTTTCGAAATCGGAAATCTCCCCCCCATATACTATATCGACATTGACCTGTGCGAAGGTTACTCGACGCAATCAACTCATAACTCAATGAAGTCAAATCCGTATGCAACGCAGGTCTACTAGGTATAATCTGAGATCTTAGCATATACTATAGTGACAACGACCTGACCGAAGGCTAAACGACAGTCCGGTTATGTAACTCAGTGCAAAGCTTTTGTATGTGGGGAGTCCTATTTACTGCTACAAATCTCATGACATACATAGGTGTGTCAGGAGAATTGTATCATCCTGAAAAACTATACATCATCAGCATCTGCCTAGCCTTTTCCTAAACTATGTTGGGGTCGGCTTCCAGTCTAACCGGATGCAGATGAGTACCAGTATTTTACATGTAGCGACTGCTTATCTGACATCCACAACCCAGTAACTGGGTAATACGATACCCCGTGGTAAGACTGGATGTCAGACTTTCGGCTTCGACTCGTAACGACTGTCAAAGATCTACAAATAACAGCCGAGACCAACGGCTTAACGTGCTTTTCGAGGCACGGTGGAAACTCGGTATACAATTATGACCACCCATCAACGGACCAACCTCGGCAAGCACAGCTTAACCTTAGAGATCGACCCGTGCGGCTGTTATTATTTAGCAACGAGCTCCTGAAAAACTATACATGTCTGGTTAAAAAGACGGTCCTTGGAGTATTCAAACGAAAGTGCAAAAAAATTACTTGACATGTGAGTGGTTATTCTAGTCTGCTTTCCTTTTTTTGCTGTGAGGAAATCCTCATGGATGATATGAATGGGGAGAACGAAGGGTTATTTTGTAATTATGTTGGACTCCTATAAGTAGGTCGGTCAAACTTGTACGAATAAATTGATAAAAGTCCACCACATGAATACTAAGTCGCGTTTGATCACCTGGGTGAATTAATTGCAAGGTGAACAAAGGCCTCTGCTTAAGTCTAATTAATTCACCTGGGAGATATCACCTAGGCGAAATCATTCCGAGGTGAAATGAGGACACCAAAAGGTCTAAGTACTTTATTCCCCTGAGTGATATCACCCAGGTGAACATAGTGGAGTAAACCTTACGGACACCGGTACTGAACAGATACGAGTATTTCATAAAAAAATGTATGGAGGTGTATTGGCCAAAGCCATGTCTTAGCCAAATTTGTACTTAATGATTTGAACGAACCTAAAAATGTCTAGGTTTCTACCATGCTACCACTACTATGAATCGCGGACCCAGAGATACACCTACATTAGCACGCAAAAATATTATTACTCCCAGACTTTAAGACTTCAGAAATCTCGGAAATGCTCTCCTGTAAAGATGTGTTGTGGAACTTGCACAAGTTAACGCAAGATTTGTTTGAATAGCATTTGCATAGTAACGTATTTTAGTATCTAGTTCTATCAGCATGACTTGCCGAAAGTAGTGTAAAATAAATTATTATCTAATTGATAATAATAAATTAGTATATGGGTTCACCAACCTCAGAGTCTAGCGTGATGCTAATTGGTGATGACGATGGACATTACTTAATTACCATAACATTGATAGAAATGCTGGAGAAGAAATCCAGCCATTGGCTCTTAAAAGCGCTATGGAATCGGTAATTTCAGTTACGTAGTTACTATCGTGTTAGCGACACGAATAATAAGAAGATTGACCTCAATTTTCAGAAAGATTACGGCGAACCGCCAAAAACGAAATGCGGCATACTATTTCGATTTCTTGAGCTGAGTCGAGCCATTTCATAAAGCTGCTTTACTTGTTTTATTTTTCCTAGCAGCTCCATCAAATCTCCAAACATACTGCGGACTTTTCTCAGGCAAATCCAGAGTCAAAATAAAGTTGTTAATTACCTAAAGTAAAATAAATTCGAATTATATTTGATCGCTATAAACGAACCACTGCGGTATGAATGCAAGAAGCAAACAATAGCCCAAAAGGAGGGTGCAGATTGTTCGCCGTGAGGTCGATTCCGATTCAAGCCCATTGACCCATTGTGATCAAGCCCACTCTTACACAGATAGGGCTCATTAATCTTAATTTAGGCATTTAATGGGAATATGCAAGCGGTCTTTGTGACGTCTATCAACTTTATGGGGAGGGAGGGACACCTATAGGATTAGGGCCACCGAGTGCGAGTGCGGCGCTCCGGAACAGACTATGTCCCACCTGCTGGAGTGTCCCACGTGTCCGTTTACCTGCACTCTCGACGACCTAAATAACGCCTCTGACGCCGCAGTAAATATGGCTACCTACTGGGCCCAAACAATCTAACAAAGAAGTATTATCGATACGACAAGAAGAAGAAGGGCCACGGCCAGAAACGGTCGTCTTTCGAAATATCTGGGCGATACAAGGGATCTTAATCAATGAGTTTGATTGGTGTTACTTTCACTAATGGAAAACACGGTGGGACTCGACAAAAGGCACTTTTTCAACGATACCGATGACTAGAATAGGCAAAAATGTAGGGAACTGACGTAAGCCACCGAAAAACTTTAGCAAATCCCGTTGAAAACTGCTATAGAAATACGAAAGGCTTTAAAACCAATTGCAAGTTGTCTTCTTCTTCTTCTTGAAACGATGACTCAGATATTTTACCACCACCAGTACGTAGCGACCTGGACAGTTCTGGTCTCATGTAAACATCACATTTGTCGAGCCTAAAATTACCTAACTAACCAACCGACTAAGACAAGTAATATTTATTATTTACCGATTGTTAAGTAACGGTTCATAACCAAAAGTTTTGTGCTCCTAAAACGACAGCATTTTATACTATTTACATCAAAAAATAATTGCAAACTTATTTAATCATAATATAATTTGATTCCGTGTTTAATTAAACTCAATGTTCTATAATAATTAGCGATTAAACAAAAAAGACATTAAGAAATTCTTAGAAATAACGAAATTGTCGGCTACAGAGAAGCTTAAGCAATAATTTAACAAGTTTATGAGTTAATGAAGCCTGAAATTAAAATGGGGGAGTAAAAATAGATGTAACGCGGCATACCTTCTGGTTCATACTTCATCTTAAAACGTATTTAAGACAGCGGGTGTTGCAATTTTTCCCTTGATTTTTCTTCTATTGAGAGTGAAATTAGGATATTCCCTATTAAATACCTAAAAAACCGGCCAAGTGCGAGTCGGACTCGCGCACCGAGGGTTCCGTACAAAAATTATTAAAAATATTTTTAATATATGATGTAACTAAAAATTTACGGTTTACGCAATTTGCCCTATAACTGTGCTATAAGACGTTGCTTCGTACCAAATTTCAGGGTTCTGAGTTCACGGGAAGTACCCTGTAGGTTTTGATTCCCTTGCGAGTGTCGTAAATTTGCGAAAATTTTCGGCATAAACGGCTGTATCTTTTGATAGCGTTGGCTTAGAATTTTGATTTTTCACAGCTCCAAGGGACAGTAGACTTGAGTATTTGATATAAATTCCAGCTTGATACCTCCACGCGGTCCTGAGAGAAAGGGTCTTGACAGACAGACAACCGGACAGACGGACAGACGGACGGACAACAAGTGCCATTCGGCTTCATAAAATGTCTTTTTTTTACACCCATTATTTAATCATACGAAATTACTCCGCTAGTTCCACTTCATCGCAGTCATAAAGTTAGACCGTAGACCAAAGCCTAATCAGTCCAGTGCCTAAAGGCAGGACCTAACTACCACTCATAACTTAACCAAATTATGCAGTAATTTCACCCATGTCGAGCTTACTAACTACCGGAGTTCGCTTTGGCAATATGTCAAAATGACGTGGCTTGAGGTTTTTTACGGTGGGCAAATGGAGCAAAGGAATTTTGATATTTTTTTTTCTTAAAAAAAAATAGGTAGTGAGAGTCCTCGTTAAAAAATGAGATCTAAGATGAAAAGGAGGATATATGGATAGGACATGGAATAAGTCAGGCCAGTAGTGGACAGAATAGAGCACAAAACAGGACAGGAACCGGACTATTTAGAACACGAAATATAATAGTGTATCTTTTATATCTTCAAAACTTCAATGCACACGATTGAGTTCTTAATTGTGTATTATTTCACGTTTCAATGAAGGTGACGCGTTTTGATTTCTAACTAGATTTTCTGAAATTCGAATGAGCAACCTACAAAAAGAATCCCGGATACCAACGCCATCACAGCAGCAAAATAAAATAAACCTATGTTACAAACCGCTAACTAACTTTTAACCGTCCGGCTGCCATCAATCGACCATTCGCAAATTAATACAGCCTCCGGCAACCCATTCCACATCTGTCCACAAATCAAAATCTTTTTTATTTATGGCAACACAGTAATAGGTGGATAGTGACCGGTGAATGATTCACATTCACAAGCTACGCCCCATTGTTAGACTGAGTTTTTTAGTCTGGCAATTGTTCTAACTTCTAAGGCTCTAAGTCAGCTTGAAGAGAAATAATTAAATGCAATTTCGACGCTAGCTTTGAAGTTTCACGAAATATTTTTTTTGTAGCGTATAAGTTCAGGTATTATTAGGTTGGGGTTACCGGGTCAGTTATGGGATAGTTACGTGTAACGGTAAGATTTTGTACTGTTTTTTCAGTAGACCGAGGGTTTTTAAAAGTGGCCACGAGGATTAAAAATGTCTCTACCTGACTACTATTGCCCTAGACGTCACCTTAATCATCATCATAATCATATATGTATTTCAGCCTGAAGTCATCCACTGCTGGGTATAGGCTTCCCCTTTCTTCTGGCATACTTACCTCAATGGGTGCAACCAAAAACGCGCGAGATTGCAGCGCGTCAACCGCTGAAAATGTAAAGAGCAATAACATAGAACTTACATTTAGGTGTGGCCTAATCTTCAAAAGTCTTTAAAAGCCAGTCCTAAACATTAATTGCGGTTGTCCCTTAATATGCTAGGTAATGCACTGAACCGATAATGCATGCACAATCATTATTTAAAGTAGTGCACACTACTTTTTGCGTATGAGTATACAAGGTGTTTAAAGTAGTGTAGTGCAGTGAACAGTTATATGTATTCCCATGAATTGGGTACAAATCCAAACTCCATGGCTGCAACTGAGAAAATCCTGATGGAAAACACCTAATTACAATTCTACTTGTCCAATACTAGCTGACCGGCGCAACTTCGTTTGCGTCACATTTTCCCCGTTTTCGCAACATTTTTCATTGCTGTTCCACTCCCATTAGTCGTAGCGTGATGATATATAGCCTATAGCCTTCCTAGATAAATGGGCTATCTAACACTGAAATAATTTTTCAAATCGGACCAGTAGTTTCGGAGCCTATTCAATGCAAACAAACAAACAAACAATCAAATCTTTCCTATTCTTATTCTTTATATTGCACACAAAAAAGAAAAATATACACACAAATTGCAATATAAAAACTTATGTACAACGGCGAGCTTAACCCAGAATTGGGTTTCCTCTTTATAATATTAGTTAAGATTAAGAAGACATCATGCTAAACAACACTACACAGTGTGTTATTCAGGCAAAACCTTGTCAAATTAACTACTATTACTACTAAAACACCGGCCAAGTCCGACTCGGACTCGCGCACGAAGGTTTCCGTACCATTAGCAAAATATCACTTTTTTGTATGGGAGCCCCGCTCAAATATTTATTTTATTCTGTTTTTAGTATTTGTTGTTATAGAGGCAACAGAGATACATAATCTGTAGAAATTTCAACTGGCTAACTATCACGGTTCATGAGATACAGCCTGGTGACAGAAGGACGACGGACAGTTGGATGGACCGCGAATTTTAGTAATAGGGTTCCATTTGACCCTTTCGGTATGGATCCCTAAAAATCACGTTGTTTCGACAAGTGGGCCTCATTCAACAGTGAATGATCACAGGATTTACATGCCAATACACGGAAAATAAAATTTCTAATCCCACATGAATGGGTATGAAGACTGGGTAAAGAAAACGAAATTCTATTTTGTCCGTCAGACAGGTAATGCAAAAATATTACCTGTACTAGACACGTATTTTTTGTTTTATCAAAAAATTACCTAATTGAAACTCATTAAAGTTGGAGAGTGGGGGCTCAGTACGTCACAAGTAGGTATAAAAATTACCTACACGTGACGTCACGCGCCATTTGAACTCAATATATCTCCGTAATTTTATGACAACGTGAAAAAAGAAAAAGTACGTGTAATACAATACTTTTAAAGAAAGAAGAAAAAAGAAAGAAAACATATTTATTTGGCACATGCCACAAATGCACACAATAAAAAATAAAACATAAAACTTAGAACTAAAACTGAAAAAAATAATATTGTGTGTCTCACGGCTGTGCCAAATAGGCCCAGTTCAGCAAACTGCCGAGCAGCTAGTGCCCGACGCTGGTTTTCAACTGGACCCCTTTTCAATAAACTACCCGACAGACAAAGAAAAAAAAATAGCGATCACCTCTATTGTCATGGTCACTCACTATCTGACTACCGTGTTGATCTAGTGGTCCCAAGCGCAACTACTCGGCATGAGGTCCTGGGTTTGGTACCCAGGTTGGGCAAAGCATTATTGACTTGTCTCAGAAGCAGCCCTGGAGTCTGGATTTTTGCCTGTTTGATGGCAATTGGCTCGCCCCCTATTACATTGGACTTGTGGGTTTACTATTTGGTGTATATTTCTCTGCTATGTTTTGTTATTCACTATCTATTATCACAGTGTTCCGCAAAATTTTTATGCGCAAGGTACATATATGAAATGGGAAAATTTTCGAGATACACCATAAATGATAAATCTATCCTGTGTTTTGCCATTGTAAACAACCTTTAAATAGTCAGGCGGCAGAAAAATTAATACAACAAAAATTTTACCATCTCTGTAGATTAACAGATCAGATCAAATTAATTGCTGATCACATTTTTTTTTTAATTTTTTTTAAGGACTTTTACACATTCTGCATACCAGTCCCATTATATCCTAACCACATCTGACAATATAAAAAATTACTTCAATGCTATTAATTCAAACAGACACTTTGCTACCTTAGATTTGGGCTGACTAAGAATCACATTGAATGTGCCAACATCCAGTCTGTTTAATTCAAAGGCATTTGCTAGACATGTTCTCCCAGACTAAAATCGGACACATTCCAGCAATAAATGACACCACAGACCACCATCCTCACAGACGCCACAATCTTTGCTGATTACTTGTATTGCTCTTTTCATATGGCTGACATCGATAATGTAAGTTAAGCCAAGTTTCTATCATAAATATAAGCAAAATAAATTGACAAGAAGTTGCCGGGACAAGATGTGAGTGCTACTTGCAATGGACAGGTATTTCTCAATTGGATACCTTTTGGGTAGATCTAAAAGATATGAATTGTACTGTAGGTACATATGAATAGAGATATAGTACTCGTCCCCATATCATGCACAGAACTTAAAGTAAATAAGAAGTAGGTTTGGTGGAAATCACTACATGTGAAAATCTATCATAAAACATTCCAGATTACATAAAAATCATATTTATGCACCTAATTCAACATTACGCGTGTTATTGTACATGGTTTAATTTAAATAAGGAATGGATCACAGACAAAAACAGAGAAGTGTGCATCAAAATATTAGTTTTAGGTTAGGATTTATTTGAAACCAAAACAATGACTAGAATGACTAAATTCAAGAAAATTCTTTATTCCACAGGTTTGGCATGATGATCTTTCAAAGCTAAATGCTATTTCACGGTTTATCTATGCGCCTATTTCAAGAAAACAGCTGATACTTTTGAGGTTACAATCTGACAGAGTTCACTAACAAACCTGCATAGAATCTGCGCTGATGATCTCCGTCGCGAACTTTTGAGCTAACTCTACACCCAACTTTGTCTTTCCGGTACCCGTAGCACCTAAAATGATCACCATAGGAACTTTTGAAGACATCACTGCACGAAGAGCCATCTTTCCAAAGGCTCGCGCGAACTTCACTATTGTTTTGACATCTGTCAGCTTCCCGCGCCGCTTCGTTTGAGGTAATGGAATATTATTTACAGCCAACGTGATAATAATTATTGTTATATATAGAAATATCTATTTATATTCGGAAAGTACTTGTAACTGTAGCATTGTTTATTTACCTTTTCATTTAAACATTGTTTATCTTTAAGATCTTCTATCTAATATATTACAGCGTGGAGAACACACCGAGTCACCGACACACAAATACCTAACAGCCGGGTTGTTTTGAAAACATCTTGCAATAATGTATTAGATTTATTGCACTCTCTGGACTTTCTTCTTTCTACTGTTTGTTTATACAGTCACTTTGGTGATATAGTTACTGCCATGCATGGCAATGGTGGTCATTGACCCACCTTCTCATGGAAATAAAGACTATAGAAGCCCAGAATTGACATAGTATCGTGATCCTCAACATTTATACAAATGAAAACTAAATATGTTTTTCATTATTTTGGTTCGTTCAAAGAGATTTAAGGAAAGGGGTAGTGACCGATATTGCCATGCTAAATGGCAGCAACTATAGGTAACCTAAAGTTCAAGAATGTCGGAGAAAGGGCTTTGACGTCAATCGCTGGGTGACGCTATTTAGCATAATAATTATCGCCAATTATCCGGCGCAGTTCCAGTTCAGTTCCAACTGGTATTTATTTACTGTATTTTCCAGAACATTGAGGTTGGCTGGGCATCGAACCCAGGGTTTTAGCGAGCGATTACACCAGTACTTTGTACTATTTATCATGTGCCAGTACCTACAAAGCTCAAACTAGTAGGTAGGTATATTCTGAATGAAGAAGTTTTGAACTATGAACATAATTTAATTTAAACTAATTAGCTTTAAAATATGTGTGAAATAATGGGCATTGATGACACAAAACTATGTGTGGAGCACATTGAGTGTGTACTTCGTGGTAATTAATCTCCAACCAAGTATAATGTTTGACCAGATACCTACCTCCTGCGGCGATAATCGGGTGATCCATTACATTTCAACTTCGAACAGATATGGAAACTGCTTCGCTGGAACTTTGGACCCGTAGGTGAGTAGTAATCGGACGTTTATTTTTTCTCATTCTTCATGTGCTTATTCTCCAATTTGTCTTTGGAGTAGGATTAGGACAGAAAATTAATTGGGTAGGGTAGGCCCCTTGAAGACGGTTCATTCCTACTGCCTGATAAAATTTTTAAGACTTAAGAATTTGTAGGAATGTCACTGTATGGTTGCTTGAAACTACACGAATGCAGCTTCATCAAAAGATCTTGGGATATTTCCACTAATATGTACTACATTCGATTCAGCCAGTCAAAGCTATCGCGAAATTGTTCAAATAGGTGACTTATGTCACCAAGAGACATTGATTCATCTTAAAAACTCCATTCAAGTATGATTGTGGGGATGTTCTTGTTCATGATTTAGCCAGTCAAACTTATAGCGACGAATAGGTTGGTAGGTGACTTTATCATCATTATTAGAACTCATTTGCTTTTGATATTTTCTCTAACCAGCCAGCTTTATTAAGATCTTCAATTATCGATGACATAATTATGACTGTCCTATGTCACGTCTTTTCTATGTTGATATGGTTTCTTGTAGGTAGGTAAGTATCTAATTGACCACCATTTCGTCTCACTTAACTTTAGCTATTAGTAGACCAACATATTTCTTGTCCATACTTAATTATTTTTAAGCATCAACTGCTTAAATTAATTATGTTATAGTTGTGTTTGGTTTGTGTATGTATTGAAAATATGTAATTCTTTTGAATGTAAGTACGTATGTGTTGAATTTAATTAATCACTTGATTAATAATCTGCTTTTTACTTTAAAACTTTTTTTCCTTATTTACTTCAATGTTGTTGGATCAGATAAGTGCATCAGAAATGTTCGATGATTCAAAAATAGGGTTGAGTCACCGAAACCTAAATAAATAGGTAGGTTAGTTAGTACTCTATTTATTTAAATTACTGTGGTTTAGGTAGGTATTGTGTGGATTAAAAATCAAAACTCAATTAATTATTTTTTTTAGTCAGACCAGATAGGGCTGTGGAAACCCAATCGTACCCCACAGGTACATAATCACAGAATCTATACTATACAATACAATGATTTTATTTATCCCAAATTACAGAGAATAAGTATAAAAATCACATTAATTAGACGACTGTTCCCAAGCTCTTTCCGGATCCGACGTAAGCGTTTAATATGTATAGTCAATGCAATACAATTTATCAGTGTATCCATACACATAAAGGAACAAAACCAAAAAAAAAATCTATCTCTGTGTTACAATAGTATCCCAAAAAATTAGCCACATAAGTACAAAGGTCCTTAGACATAAGAGCGCCGCTTCACAGATTGCAGAGGGCAATATTAATATTAGGCGGAATCTATGTTGCACCCTGCACTCAATGTAGCGGCGCGCGCGCAGCTAGGCCGGCGCACGCGCGGCCTGGCAACCACGCCCACACCGGCCACGGCTAGGTGTTACTAACGTACGGATACTATACAAAGAATAAAAGGAAATCTTTTATATATAACAGGACTTATAATTTTATAACCCGACCTTAACTATATACATTTCAAACTAAACTTATTATCAATAATTCCTTTTCCATTTTGGCAGTGATGGAAATGTGCCTTGTCACAATAGTGTTATAAGTATGTGCATCGTGCTACACGTTTCAACGTTCACTTTCCGTCTCCCGATTTTTATAAAGCTGTCATTTCTTACCATTAAACATTTAACTACTGACTTTTTCTTATGTGTCTAATTACACTGGTCATTATCACCAAAGCAACTGATTACATTTTGGATAACTAAAACCATTATTATCTTTATTTATTTATGTCAAGATATGAATAACAAAAAAAATAAATGCAGGTACAACATTCGAGGATCTGTAACTCCAGTAAAGAAAACTAAACAATTACTAGGAAAAAAAAAACTCGTTAGTAATAAAGATTGATCAAAGTAATAATATACTTAGTATTACCATTACATCTGTATGTACAATTAAACACCTAGTGGAAGATAAGATAAACATCTTTAATATCAATAACTTTTTCTTGTCTGTGTATGTACACTACTTAGAACAGCACTATCCTAATCGTAGACATTCTTCACAAAAAAATATGTCTTGCAACTAATTCGAGTATAAACCTAATATGTATAATAATGTACATGAATATAGCAAGGCACATTCCTCACGCAATTAAAGCCTTCACACTCACGAAATGCCGACTATGTGCTTGATAAAACATCAACCTTCTGTAAACCCGATCAGTAGAATAAAGAACTCGGTTCACGGCTCACCGAAACACCAAAACACCGGCCCGGCTCCAAACCAACATCTTTGCTTAATTTGTAACATCTTTATTATTCTGATCAGGTTCAATTATTTAACGAACTATTGCGAGTACTTTACAAACTTACCTGCATTAATATAAAAATATTATAAAGAAAAAAAATGCAAAATTTACTATTAGTAGGTACTATGAGGAACTATGTCTTGGTTATTTTTTATATCGATCCTATTTTCCGGACCATCATAATGGTATAATAAGACTTGATGTTATTATCAAAATACACAGTCTATTATTTTTCTACGAATCGATGGCTGTCACTGAGATTATACAATTTACATCATAACTTCTTTTTTACCTAATGTCATAAATCATATGAAAATGGTATGTTTCCATTGTATCCCAACATGTGAATAAATTAAATATTTGTTTCAATATTCTAGACGACTTATCATTATAATAATGTTTATAATTATAATAAGGTACGATGATCGTAAAATGAAGGGGACGTACACCTTCGGATAGCATGCGCTTGCGACTCAAATTCCGTTCACTCGTACAAATGATTTGTCCACAAAATTTTTAACAAATTAAAGTAAAATATTTAAAATAAATGTTTGTCAAGATATTATACAAACTTCGAAGTGTACGTTGTTTGAAAGGTTGTGAACAAATACAAATATTCGTAGAAGTACTATCGCGTCAGTTGAACAGGAAAACGGTTACGATCTAATTCTAGCATTATGTAAAAAATCTACACGGACTTATAAATAGTAAAATAATATTGTTATAACTGAGAAGAGCATTTTGTATTTCATATTATGAACAGTCGCGATAGAAAGCCGACGGTAACACAATCGCATGCTAGTCGTACGGTGCAGTCTCACAGGATAAAATTGTATACACATTAATCATAAAATCGTTATGAATCATCACCATCTCATATGGAAGCTGTATGTGAAATATTTTATTTTATTATTGTATAAAACTAGATCGATTCAAACTGACCCAAAATCTATTCAACGATTCCAAATTATCGAGAATTGGTACCGATTTAATTGGGCATCTCTAATGTAAAAAAAAACAATAAAAGTGTTAAAAATTTACAAAATAACAAAAAATTAACTAATGAAACAAGCGCGCTATCCTAAAATGCAATTTACTTAAAGCAGTTAAAATAATAGTTTACTTAAAGCAATTAAAAGTAATAGTAATTGATGTATCACTTCACTAACCCCACTCTCGGGAGTCTAAGGTTAAAATTGATCCTGCAAATCGGGCCGAAAACATATAAGTGGCCATACATCTCCAATCTGCTCACAAGCGCTTGACCACCTCTGACAAAGCTTTCAACTACCTGCACTCTCTTTATATTTGCAGCACTGACAAACTCATGCTCCTTTCAAAAATGCGACTTCGCAATACTTAACTATTTAATGGAAGGTCCAGTAAAAAATCTTCATATCAACGTCTCGAAACAATATTTTAACAAATGTCATATCATTTTCGATCTGTTAACACGGAGTAAATCTGTAATGTGCTATTTCAACTATGTATACTTTAATGATAAATTCAAAAAACATTTTAGAGGTATAACCAGTCTACTAGTTCACGAAGCAGTCTGTAACTATTAAGATATTTTACTGAAGACCTAGGATTTGTCGTTAACAACAGTTTTATGGCTCACTTTGGCACTGCAAAATATCGTATTGAGCAAAACAAACCTGCGGTTATTGTTTCATAACTATATTACTCTCGAGACATTGCCAGAAGCAGAGTAAGCCGTAAAAGCTGAATTTTCATTGAAATATAACAATCTCCCGACTGCCGACTCGACTGAAGACATCTCTTAAAATTTTGCAATCCAAACAGCGAGAGAGTACCAAACGTACGGGGGCTTCACTGCGCCACCGCGTGTTGAATAAACGGTTCTAACGTTCACTAGAGCGTTCAGAAGCAACTTACATAAAAAGTTACCAGTCCATAAGTGTCCAGTCGAGTAGACTCCATAGTTCCTCGGTCGGAACAAATCGATTACCAGTCAGGTAGTGCGGCGCGCTCAGTACGAGCGGTAGCGCGCCGAGAGCATCGTGCGGAGCTTTTTCAACTTCGTCACAAGCTGGTGTTGTTTCTTCTTCAGCTTTTCCCTCTCGAGGTCTTCTTGGCTAAGCTTTCTGCACAGCGCGGCCGCTTCTCTCAGTATCACCACCTTCGGCGCGCGCTCCTTGTCTCTCGTGGCCGGGATTTGCTTTTTGAGCTCATCAAAGAGGTTTTTGAGACCTATGCGCCGGAGTCTCTCCATGTCGTTGTGTATGGAGCGGCGTTCTATCTCGGGCGACTCGGCTTCTGAGTCGGTGTCGGTGTTGGACCGGCGCCCACGTCGGCCGGGCCCGCGAGCCCGCCGGCGCGACGCAGCCGCTATGCTGGGCGGCGGCACCAGCCGCTTGCGGGCAGCCGGCCTCGGGGACCGGGGAGTGATGGCGGTCTCCACCGTGCGCTGTATGTGCTGGCGCTCCTGTGCCGAAGGCACGCGTGGAAGCGAATCCGTGCGGACGTGCGTCTGCGTCGTGGGCAGCGGCTGCTGCGTGCCGACTGAGACCACATCGATTTCCTCCTCTGCAACAATGGAGAATTTGGTTTAACATAATGTCGCATAATTAAAAAAGCCAACACAACAATCGCTTATCAGAGTACCGCCAGCATTTACCGTTTCATTGCTCGCATACTTTCATTCATACCGTTCATTACGCTCACATCACCATAAAAGGCGGGCGTCGATTGTCGTAGACTCGTAGCCACATCTGTATACGATCGCAGGGGGCTAGATCTAGTCGGGGAGATGCGACTGCAGTGGTCAGGTGCGCGGGAGGGGGTGAGGGGCGCGTACGCGGGGGGGAGGGCGTCGACCCCGGCGTACTACCGCAGCGTCTGCCGCCATCGATCCAGACGCCTGACGTCACGGCGCGCCATTCGCGCCAAAACGAGAGCGCGTGCGCGGCGCGGTGCCGCAACGTCCGCACTCAATGGAGTCCGGATTACCGAGCGGTGGACACGCTTTCCGGCCTCCGCCGCTACCATTTAACAAAGCATCGATCGAAATTAACTGTCACGTGAGAGTTGCACGATAACGACGCCGGCCGGCTTACACGTTTCAACTGACATACCAGCCGGACCGGTTCGCTCGCGAGCTAAAAGCCGCACTATCGATCACATTGCATTGCGTTTGGTATTTCGAATGTAAGAGACGTACGGGGTTGCATAGCGTCTATTTAGAACGCCTCAATACGGATCGTCTCTGATTTTATGTACCTGTCTTTTCTAGAACCGCAACCATAGGGCAATACGGCTCCCAAATGAACAGGATAACCCTAACTTAAAACTATGTCTAACTTAGTTATACGTATATTGTTATTGAAGCACGATTAATGCCGTTGCGGAAACGGCCTGAATACCGTCCGGTGCAGCAATGCAGCGATACTCGTGCTGAGAGTGCATTGTGGACTTCTATGAATGACCTATGTAGGTGCGGGCGTCCATTTCACGATCGCATTGCATCGAAGTGCGGATGTGGACGTTTGTCCGTCTCGTCTTTACGCCGTAGTGCATGTTTCGCGGAATCAGTTCGCCCGCACTATCCGGTTACACCAACAAATAATTATGTCAGCGGTTCATTGTGATTAAAGGGTCCGCGCAGAACGTGTTGCTTGAAATGCTATTTACGTACCCAACAAGGACGAGAGTTTCCGTTTAAATCTCCAGTGCTTAGGCACTAGAAATAGAAACAAGTTACGTGGGCAGCTGGCCGATTCGATTACGAAACGGCGAGTCAGGGACGCGGCTAAATAGGTTCATTAAATTGCGCAGTTTTGCGCGAAAAAAAATGCGCATCAGACACATTTATCGAACAGCGCGACGATAAATTTATACACGAACGAGATCTTTTTACTACGTTTCCGCATAGTTACGCGGCCGCTTATCGTTTACGCGTAGATCTAATTCGAGGATCGGCGCCTGTCGTCAAACACGCCTCGCTTACGTCTAAATCTAGGCGTGGGTAAGACTGCTGGCGCTATATCGAGCCACATAGACACACCTTGCCCATTACACTAGTTCCACGGCTTCTATCTCCATATTTGGGGACAATTTCGTTGGTATATTCCCGAAAGGCGTTAATCGCATTTAACGGACGATAAATTCCGAGTGATACCTATTAAATATCGAAGACCCTAAGTGACAAAATTAGTGAGTGTAACAAAATACAGATTAGAGTGTGTAATCGAGAGGCAATACCGCAGGGTGAGAGGCGTAAAGAAAATAGCGTTGACAGTAGGCGTAGGCGGGCATTGTGCGGGAGTCAATTTTCACGTGACGATTTTCTCCGTGGCGCCAACGCGATTAACGGTCGCCGAGAGAGTATTTGTTTCAGGTCTGCGTGTAAGGCGATACGGCCGGTATTGTCGTGGTGCGCCGCCCGCCGGATCCGGTCTAGTGCATATCTATTATATCTCC
Source organism: Cerastis rubricosa (assembly GCA_949152445.1). Taxonomy (NCBI): domain Eukaryota; kingdom Metazoa; phylum Arthropoda; class Insecta; order Lepidoptera; family Noctuidae; genus Cerastis; species Cerastis rubricosa. The sequence continues at coordinate 3,472,216 of OX424542.1, read as the reverse complement.
ATCACTCGAGACGCGATTCTCAGATCCGCCGCCGTTCCAATTTTATACCAGAGATAATCCGCTTTTTATTGTTCGCCCGACCGACCGGTATCCGAGTGGTGGGGTAAAAAATCGCCAGCTCTCTCTAATACCTGCCCATATGTTTCGACGTCTTGATACGGCCAGACGTCGAACTTTAATAAGAACTTTGCTGAACTATTACTTTCTATGATAAACAATGAGTGAGCATTGTTAGCTATGCTACTTGCAGCTTGATTAGTCACAAATTCTAGGTACCTAGGCTAAGTCTTAGCGTGAGAAAACAATGAGTCACAGATCCGGAGACTTAACAGACTAACTTATTAATCGTCGGCGATCTTTGTAGACAGTTATGTTGAACCGGTACGTTTCCCCAACCATAAAACGTTCGAATCATTTTCCCGGTAACTTTGTCAGCTTCATGTTTCTTGTCGGTATTAAAGTTAATTCTCAATTAATTGCTAAGTTTGGTGTGTAGTGATAAATCGAGGTAGGGAAAACAGAAAACATCTGTTTATTATGTTTAAAGTGGGGAAATGTAGAGATTTAATAACGCGCCTTTTACGTGGGGATGTTAGAAGGATGCAATCATCATCAATACCATAATTCGAGACGCAATAAAAATCGAAATTGGAGAAAGTCCCGAGGATTTGTTTTGTCGGTGTCAAAATAAACAAGTGTCTAGGTTGGAAAACGGAATGCAATCCACAATGGTGTCGTCAAGTATGACCTGGTGAGGTGGGGGCCACGCTCCGCTGGCCACGACTTGAGGCCAAGTTCACTGGCATTTGAGCACGATAATTAAAAATTATCGTGACGCGGCGCACGCCATCTTATATACAGCCTGCTCGTAATGCCCACCTAATTAAAAAATATAAAAACCTTTTTTCATGTAACGCGATGGAGTTATTACTTTTTATACGTTTTTTTTTTAAGTCTCGGTATCGTAGTCGCGAATTTCAATAGTAGACGCGCTATCAAAAATTTTCCTATTTACTTAATCTGAAGCGATTTCGTCGCGATAAAATGATAATCCCTAACCAGAGTGTAACGACCTTGGAAGTTTCATGATGTTTTAAAGTAATAATTATTTTAAAGGTTTTAGCGGAGGAATTTTTAAATCAGCCTGTAGCTTGTATGTTATGTAGCTCTGTATGAGTGAAGAGTAGATGCTAATTAGAAGAACGTAAGACATACCAGTTTACGAGTCGATTGCTAATGTTTATAGTTGTTTTTACATTCCCACTGAACTTTAAACTTAATTACATACGTCACGCTTATGAAACGTAAAATAATGACGCTACCTATATTTTCCCCAGAAACGCGGGAAAAAATAACAAACAAACAAAAATTACTCATTATCGAATACTACTTACACATGAGTACCTACGAAACAAAAATCGTATGCTACTATCGCTGATAAGGCGCCGATACGGGGCGTAGGTATCAAATAATCGCGTGGGCATCAATGTACAGACAGATAGAACCACTATTTTTGTAGTATTACGCAACTAAGAAAAGTCGGTCATCTGGTTTACTGGTATCCACTCGTAGTTGGTTAAAATAGACCGTTCGTAATTCATCGATCCACCAACAACGGGTGACCTTGAACACGTTCGCACCGACGGAAGTTCACGGACGGTACATATGCGTACAAAAATGTGACGCAACCATTTTTTTATTACCCAATTAATGAGACATATGTGTATGGAGCCTCATTAACATTTAACATGCGAATTAAAATGTATGACTGAACTATGGGCGTGAAACTGTGATTAAAAACTTTTTAGGTGACGAAAAAGGTTTTAATTCTGAACTATGCTTATAAACAGGCAGAATATGAGATAGTCTGTGCAAGAAAATTGCACATAATACGCAACCTACCGGTAGCACATATCAATGAAGTAACTGTCCGTTATACATGTCCAATCTATCGTCTTTAAAACTTCATAATTAAATGCAAGTAATAATTATACGTTAGTTGTACTACTCAAACACTTACGGGAACGCAATAATACAACTAGTAACCTTTGACATGTCACTAAGGATAAAACACAGCATGACATACGAACAAAATACGCATAAAAGATGTCATAACAAATCCTAAGCTACAATATCTCATACAAAAGCTATATAAATGACACTTCCTTAGTGTTAAACATTCAAATGGGCAGTTTATTACGTCATTGTAAGTAGTTTGTGTTGCCGGGCAGCCACCACGCCCATCTCAGCGACCGAATAAGAAACCGGATCATAATTATTACTAGATGTGCCTGACTGGCGGACACCAGTCTGTGCCCTGTCGCCCTGTGGTCATTTCTGACCACAGTGTGGTCTAAAGACACCCTTAAAATGCAAGCAAGATACATTTTAATGAGTATGGTTTCCATATTAAGATCGAGACTTTGTAATTGTGACGAATTTGGCTAAGCGCGCCACATTAAGTACGCAATTATACTGCGCTACAGAATCTTAATGAAACTGAAGAATTATTTATTTTAATTGATAATGTTCTTTATCACGTGTGTCGCGGAGATTGTCACGTTTTATCAAATATATTAGGGTTAATATTTACGTTTCGCGTTTCGATAAGCGCTAGCGATTTCGTGGTCGTGCGTCGCGGCTTGTGTGAGTTGGAACTGGACTTCGTACGCGCTCGACTTAGCAAATATAACTTCAACATTCCTCATTTAAATATTTTGCGATGTTACGAGATCAAACAGTAATAAAAAAGTTATCTTGTTGCGATGTTGTTTTATCAGTCGTCAGCGTGGCTTTAGTTTTTTTTCGTGATAAGACAATACAAATTTATGTTAGGGTGTCACGTTGTAATAAGTACTATTGTTATCGGCATTGATAATGCGAGTGTCGCGCGGAGGCCAAGATGGCGGCCGCGATCGCGATGTGAGCGTATCAACACATTCATACCGATTGTTTAAATATCTAAGTGCATATTCTGTGGCGATAAGGCCCAAGGTCCTTTCCACTACGTATGTAGTACATGCATGCCGATCGACCAGTGAAATTACTTTATCGCTGCTTGATAAACTGCTATTTAATATTTTTTTCGTTACACTGCCCTACTGGCCTAGTGATGTGATTCGCACCGAAATATTTACAAACAAAAAAAACTTTCTCTATCTTTCGTGATCGCTGAAGCGTGTAACAGCCATTTGATTTGTTTGTTTACCTTATTAAATAGCTGTTAATGTACTTTTAATTGTAGTAGGAAGTAGCTTGAACTTGTGTTACTAAATCTCATATCAAGAGTGATATACATGTTGTTGTTATTTCGCGCAGATAGTTAACTAAGTATATCACTTTCGATTGCGTATTTATTGGCAATCAAAATGAAACATTACAAAGTTGGTACCATTAAAATTAACTATGGCATTCTTGTAGTCAAGTACATTGTGACTGTCACTGTATTTGATTTAACATCGGTCCAGAATATAAATCATATGAGCAAGTACTTAAGCTAAGTTATTGAGTTCAAATGTGGGCCAGACCCGGTGACTAGGCGGCGCAATGCTAGGTTAGACTATATATCTGCTAAACTACCGGCCTAACTATTTAGAACAGCGTAGTGTCAACTACCTATAACTTGGTAAAGTTCGTAGACATGCCGCCGACAGAACTAGAGCATTGATTTAAAAGTATTTTATGGGCATTTCTCTGAATTTTCCTTGGCCTCGGCTGAAGGGAACGCAAATTCGCGCGCAATTTCCTATTTCAAATTAATCAATGATAGGATAGCTGGGTTGGCCCGGAATGCAAGACAAGCTGAGCGCTTTCGGTGTCCCAGCATTCATTAAGAAAGCTGATTGTCAGCCTAGGTACAGTTGTGGATGCCAACCAAATACCACAGCGTGAAGCACGTGAAGGTAGCTATATAACTGTGTCTTAAACATATATGTATAGTATTAACCGCGCAAATTGCTTTACTACGCGTTCGAGGCCTTTTGAATTATTATTATTACGCTTGGCGACACGATTCATGTTTTTTTTTATAAGACTATGGAAAGATGGTAACACAATATAGCGCGCGAATTCTGATAAGAACAAATGACTGGCTCGTAATAAGAATGACGCGCAATTTTGACAGATATTTTTTAATGGCGGCTTTCGTTACTTTACAGGATGTTGAAAAACCAATAAGATTTTACAGACAGATAGATAATGGAAAGATTAATTGATTTTATAATAAGGAAGTACATGAATACCAAATTTAAAAAAGTAAGATAAACTACAGTTTCCCTCAAAATGTCGTTATAAAATACATTATGTACATATATACCTACTATACAGCCTCGTAGAAACTAGTACGCAGCCTTGGCTCACTGATTGATAGGTACTGAAATGTTTAGGGCGCCGAACAAACTGGATCTTTGTGCCCTAAATAGCCCCCTTAAAGGAACTTACAATTCATAGGTAAACTAGTGGCCTACATTTCAGTAAAGACTATTAATCAAGAGTGTGCAATCTGTCAAGTAGCATCAGGTCAAAAACACAGCGCTGTTTAAACTTTGCTATCTCGACAAGATAACTATAGTTATAGGTACAGATACCTACAGTTGTGAGTTCTTAGAACTATTTTCAGAATCGAAAAATGTATGAAGAATACGGTACAACCCATGAATATTATCATTAAAAACATCTATCATTTACAAAATAGTAAATAGAACGTTGTATTTTAAAAATAAATATTATAACAACGTTGTGTAACGAACTAAATTGGCGCGAAAATGTGACAACTACGGGGCGTACGGTTAGCTGCGTGGCGTACAGAGCGATAAAACCGCGCATGCGTCGTAAATTCTTCGCGCCGACCGCGCTCACTAGTGATGTGACATAGTAAAGTTTTTCGTCAACTTCAAGACTTGAATGAAGAATAAAGTTGACCTTTTTTTTGGTCAGTGGCCAGTAATTACAGTTTAGTAGGGTACTCAAATATGTTATTTATCTAATACAGGCGCTTGCCGACTGATGTTCATCACGATTATTGAGACGCTGTCTATCAAATTGTCATCCGGCCAAGCTGGACATGGAGTACCGCGTTTCAAACCGGTTCAGCGAGCCGAGCAAGCTCCACTTCAATGAGATTCCATTTCATTCCACTGCATTCTTACACAAGTAACGGACTAGACACGAGAGGGGCGAGTGCGAGGCAGCCGCGTATCTCGTTCTATTCATTTTGTACTTTCCTAGGTTTTAATTAAATTGCTATTTCCGACAACATATTTATTTTCAACTGAAAGCTGCGCAACAAGTTAAAATGTAAACAAACGTTCGTGGCTGCTGGAATCAAACACATGCCCATCGCGACCTTACCCACTGCTATCGACGATAACTAAATTGCTACAATGTATAATAAACATTGTAGTGGCACATAATCGGTTGTCTATTTGAGGTCGCACGCCATGTCACGGTACAGGCGTTATGAGAAGTCTAGCTAGTATAATTTTAATAACTACAATAAAATTCGAGTCAGAGTAATGAGAGCAATATCTAATAGAATCATTCTAAGCGGATCTTGTAAGTGAAAGTACCGTTTCAATTAAGTAGTCTTATTGGTTTTTATGATCTAGAATCTCGATTTTACAAGAGCCATAACGCATCCGCAGCTGAACAAAACAAGCTTGAATGAAATTTGTAGAACGAATTTAACATTTTAATGAATACGAGAGGATGATAACCCTGCTGCCGCCGGCGGGAAGCGCCGGTTGCAATTGGAGGATGCAACAAGGTCGGAACGTCTCGGTCGACGGACTTATGATCTTAGTTCCGTCAAAGCCCGTGACACGCGGCGAGACCTCTTACTTAGTTTGCATACAACTTTAATTCGCATTCTAATTAACCATGTCAATCCCGGGAGATGGGAAGCCTGGTTCTAACGTTGCGCAATCTGACATTACGGAAGGTTGAGGCGTTCAAGGTCGCAATAGGCGAAGGTTCCGGAAGAGCGGAAAAGCGGGTGCGTCTAGACGCGGCGGGGGACGGGGGATGGCGGTCGATATGCGCAGTTTCCCGCGCTCCCAGTCAGCGCCTGCGTCCTCACGACATTCCCGGTCAACCCAACTTGACGAATACTTAGAAAAACATCTTATGACTAGGAAAGAAAGCCGGTTTTTTTAGACCTAAATCCCATGTTCGTAATATAATTAAGCACTCCGATTTTTTTCCTAAAGTATTGAATCTTCGATGGAATTCAATAAGCTTAAAGATTTTACTTATTGGTTGAAGCCAAATTCGCATTGAGAATACAGTAAATAATACAAAACGTCGCGGTCGTATAGTAAATGTGAGAAACAAAAAATAACCACTTTGAATTCGTTTCTAAGGTCACCGATCGTCACCGGTATCAGCGGCTTCCCAATAAACCAAAGAGGCCCTAATATCATCCATTTGAATTTCAAATCAAAGCGACAACACTTTACGTAGATATTTAAACGATCGTTTTGAAACTTAACTTCAGTAGCTCACGCTACATGTAGCTCAGAAAAGACGAAAATAACCATTGTAGAGGAGTAAAATTATGGAGATGATGAGGAGTACTAACCTGATTCACATGAGTCAGAGGGTGTTTGCACGCCGAGGTAGTCGAGATGCCGCCTGGCCAAGGTGTACGAGTGGTCGGCTGCTACAACGGCTGAGTCTCTCAAGAGGCGAAGAGCAGTGCCAGCAACATCGACTGAATGACGGAACTGAGGTGGTTCATCACCGTCTATTGATGGTGGAGTTTCTGGTCTAGATGGAGACATGTCTCGTCGAAGCAGACTTTGTCCGGGTGTAGTCGGTGTGGTTATTGGATCAGTAGGGACAAATGTGTTGCCTGGATGAACGGAATCGACACAAGAGCCAGCCCACATACAATCATGGTGTACGATGTTATCTTTGTGTGGCTCTTCTGGTGCGTCCATTATTCTCCAGTCTTCATCACTGTCCTGCAGGGGGTCCGAAAAGTTGGCGGGAGGGACTAGCTCCAATCTATCTGCTTCATATTGAACTTGTGTCCAAAATTCGGACGTTTGCGTCAACCTCAGGGAGTCCTCGTCCAAAGCTTCCCACATGTCGAACTGAACGAACGAATCGAACGGTGGCGACATTTTTAATTCTATATTCCTAAAGACTAACTAGTTTTAAAGCTAAGTCGAACTCGTCGATATCACAGGACCCTCTTATCACAGGGAAGATGTGCGCGATGGGTACAACGCACGCAGTCTGTAACAATGAAAACAAAAAACTAGTAAATTAAAAGAATAACTAGTTAAAGTACACATAGACTTTGCTAAAGTTTTGAGCGACTACAAATAAAATTAAGTTGTTACGTAACAAACTGATACAATTATTGCAATTGTGTGAAAAATTCTTAAGTCAATAAACGCCTAAAATATTAATACTTCTTAAAAAAATTATTTATTGTAATTATTATTGCAAGATATTTCAGTTGTAGATATCAGAGTGAAATAACATAAGTGAGTACCTCATAAAATATCGATGTTGTAGTATTGTAATCCGAAAAAATTGCACAAGTCCACAAATCACTAAAGTATACCACTGTATATTTCGAGAAAATCGAAAAATAATTATTTTATAAAAATAAAATAATTAAAAAATTAAGCACTGAAGGGTAATAACCCCCTTTATTTACAAACAATAGCGAATCGAAACGGCACAGCAACAAAAGCTCACTATCGGTAAGGAGGAAGTGTCCACTGCGGTGCCAGAAACCAGACTGAAGTCTGGATACAAGAACGGACAATTTTAAAGAGTACATTGGCCTTGGGCCCTATCCCACTTTAAAGAAATACAATTAGTCATTGTCCTGACTACCTCCCCCGCGACTTTTTTCTCCGGGTTCTCTTTACCTGAAATAGAGCGGGCGCATCACTAATCCCGCCAAGTTTTTGCGCGCATCGTACCAGGTAAAGATTTCCGTAAAACTGTTTTTGTTTACAAGCACAGAATGGCGCGAAATGAGTGTTTACTAATAATAATGCAAATGAACGAGTCGTTTCCCCGCTAATTAGCGGCTGCAGTGCAATACGCGACATAACTGTACGTGAATATTTTTATTACACGACTAGTGTAAAAATCATTTTATATTATCTAAATTTACAAGAACTACTTTTAAAAAAATTGCGTAGGTAGGTAAGTGGAAAGTTTAAATAGCGTTATCATTAATCCACATAAAATAAAGGTGGGTAAGGTACTGGGTAGTTATTTGGACGCGTAATAGATAATTCGTCAAATAATTTTGTGAGGTTGCTGCAGTTAAGTTTTATTGTGCTGATTATTTAATTATTTTGAAACTTGACATACGAGGAATAATATCAGTGAAACAACAAAGAAAAAAATGAAGAACTGAGTGTTTTCTTATATAAAATAACAGGTAGGTATGCTATTGTAATACTTATTTATTTACTCCTCGAGCCTTAGCCATTTTAGATAATGTTCTCAAATTTATTTCTTTTGATACAGTTCTGCCATCACAATACAAATTAGTAATTAAATGATATAATCTATATATCTTACATTATTGTCGCAAATAAAATCAACAACTATTTCTTGCTTGTTAATGCAATTGTGAAATACTTTGTAAAAGTTTCTAAATACATTTCATAAATATTGCACAACGAAAGCAATCTGTCAAAAAACACTATCATGTACCTTTGAGTGTTATCTCAGTACACATAAGTATTATTTAAGTAGACGTAAGTACACTATAACACTTTTATCTTCATTAAAAGTTTAATTTCGTAATGATTTTGTAAGATAATTTGACTTATATTTTTTTTTTTATTAAATTTGTAAACCATTTGCCACTCATTCTTTTTTTTCTAAAAAGCACTGGCAGAATTTAATCTGGAATTATCAATGACGGCAGAATTCATTTTAAAAAACCTACTTCGTTTCGCACAGACGAAGTAAGTACTACATATCTACAAAAATGTACTTACCTACTTTTTTAGTTAACACAAAAAAAGATTCTCGGAAAACTACAAGTCACTACTACCCTCTTACTACGTTCTTATTGAAATTATAAGTTTGCCTCAACAATAAGGTAAAGAATTTGGGCGCTGCCAATTCGCAGAAAAACTCATTAAACCTATAGTATAGGTTCAGTTGGAGTTAGCCGGCAACGCCCCGCGCGCCCAAGTACTAGTACCCACACTTTTATTCGAAATTGAATATAACACTGCTCACTGTATGTTGTACCTTAGTTATGATATTCAATCAAACACTCACCAAAAAGTTTTGTGCAAAACGCAATCCGGCAGCGGCCGGTGTATTACACAATTTTACACAAGATTCTTCAGAATCTTCGACAAAGTTTTTTCCGTACACACTGAGTAACACTCACTGAGAATATGCGATCGGTTATACAGTGTAAATTATTAAATACGATACTTCTTCCGAGACGTCCGATTGAGTTTGTCAAACACTGAAACATTATTCGGGAGCCGGCCGATTCTAAGGAGAGCCGCGCGTGCGATTCGATGGGCGCCGTGGACACGACTACAAGCTAGATGAACGTATTGTACGAACCGCGCTGTGAGTAGCGACTAGCGGCCGTCGCCGGTCGCCGGCGTTCGCAAGCGGCGCGGTGACGCGGCGCCCCCCTCTCTCCGCCGCGTCCCGGCTAATTCGATGTCATTCACGAAATTCACTGAAAATACGCACAAATCCTTGCTGGATATTATCTAAACGCAGGCTAAAACTATCAAAGAGTAATGATGACAACAATTTCTGCACAAATGCGTTGAATTTGAAGTCGAATTTTGCAGAAGAATTTCGGTAACCGCGATTGTCTCGAGGGGTGGAGGGGTCGCTCGAAGAAGTAAATCAGCGCAGCGGCATTCAAAGAACACGAAAGTAGGGATGTGTGTGTGGTAGTGTTTTGCGAATGTGTGCTTGACGCGTCGAGTTGAATATCGAGGAGGCGAAACACCGGCTAGATATACGCGTATACTTCGCCGCGATCCTCAGCCTCACTCGGCCGCCGGCCTTGCTGCGAGGAGATTGTGTCGCTTTGTTTTTAGCAGCTGCAGATATCGAAGCCAGACGGTCAACATTCCAGAGGCGGCGGATTATGGCGCGAAGCAGAAATACCTGAGCGATTCAGATGAATTGCCGCGTATTATTTACTGGACGTCTACACAGCAAACAATTAGCGTTTGTGAGGTTCCCGCAGCTGTAACTACAGGTGTACCTTAACCGAGATGAAGGTCTTAACCCCAGAATGCTGCATTAACGAGCCTTTTATAGGTTTCGTTTGTATACTTCTGCGAAAGTATAAATATTATGATCCCGTGCTATGCAGACGCTGCAATAAAATCTGGAACCAATAAGATTTGTGTAAAGTACTGTACAGGTACCTAGGTCCTGTAAAAACATTTTTTAAGGCACACATACATATTTGAATAAGAATTTAGAGGAAACGAAGGAAATATTAGGTAGGTTCGCTAATAACCTATTTATAATCCTAATTAACAACAACGAAGTACCGATCCTAGCAGTCGGTAATTACCTACAAACCTTTTTGTTAATAATAATCAGGTAGTTAGTACCTACACGAATAACTTTAGGTAAATATTAATACATGAACATAGGTAAATACTCCTCAAGGAAAACGTTCGTATTACATATACCTAATTATCAATTGTGTAATTGGCACAGTGCTGCCAATTTAATTCACCACCTGATCATATGGAAATGTGTAAAATAAATACTTGTTAAGACCGAACATATTGGCAATTAACATTTTTCCACATAACAACAAAACGGCTGTTGTCGTATTGGCAAGACGCTTGTCAAAATGGCCAACGGAAACGTTCGAAAAATTCGAAATTTTGAAAATAGAACTAGGGTTCCGGCCCACTAACAAGGGTTGTGAATACGTTTTGTTGTTCGCATTGTTATTATACGTAAGGTTGGGAACAAATAGGTAATCCCGCAGAACCAACCCCATGTTCCCGCAACGGAGTTCAACGACCCCGCATTCCTGGCGTTGCATTCCCGCACAAATAAAAATCCGCATCGACTTTGCAATCCTTACGACTAATAAAAGTCATTCTTTCTCTTTCGCTTATGAGTTTACACTATAAAATGCTGTGGGATTTTAATTTCGTTCGAATTTATAGGTATTCTCGATCGGCTCATCCATCAATGAGAAATTGAAGTCCCATAAAACTTATACCTACATTAAGTAATAAAATCGAGCGGTCGTTTAATTAATAAATTAATTGATGATTAATGTTAAGAGCTTCATATCGTAAGTGTAATGCTCCTTGAAAGCAGCTTTTTGTACTTAATTATAACTTTTTTATTTATAAATATTAATCGCTTTTATCGTCATATCTTGGTCTTCAACGCGAAATGCATACAGATTTGCCCACCGTTACGAAAAGAATCCTAGTAACTTTGATTTCAATGACTCCTTGAATAACTTTTGTAGAAAAAATCTTTGAAAAAATTAGATCAAGCTCGCCCCAATAACAGTTACCCTTTACACGTACATCCCTTCAATTAATTTCACATTCATTCATCCCTTTCCGTGTAAAAAATAGATAAGCAGGAAGTATAGAACGTGTACTTCCGAACATAAGTTAGCTAGGGTTGTCAAACAATGCCACTTAACCCACAATTTTACAATTTCCCAACCAATAGTGAAAAAAAAAATTCAAATCTGCGCTCTATGGCCCTCGGAATAGATTTTAACATTTTTAACCCTTTGAATGCGGATTTTGAAAGGGGTAACATCAAAACCCGATATAATCCGGGCCTGAGTCAAACTCATTTGTCTACGGTCGGTAACTGTCACGTTTTTACGACATGTCACTTCATTATTTTGACAAGTGAAACTGTCCCAGTGATCAAAGTGTACGGCAGGTTAGATTCAAACGTTTTATTAACTGCTGCAAGCTATTTCTGAATAATTATATTAGGGTTGGACTCAATTACGCGTATCATGTTGTTTTGGTGTAATATTTTAATGATGAGCCATAAATATAAAATCTAGGTATTTACTTAATAAACGGACAGTGAATCGTTCTATAAACTGTTTAGAATAATTTTAGGTTGTCAAATTGCAGTCATAGATCAAGATCATACAGAAAGTGTCGTCAAATAAAGTGATTATTGGTTTATAATTTATAAAAGTAAATACAAAATGAATGCCTAATAGAGAGAACTGCATAATTATTAATTACATTGCACCAAGTGTTATCGCACCAACAGCATTGTTGAAATTAATTAGAATGATTGAGTGGCGATACATATTAGTAATCATCCTCCATGCTAAATCAGTTTATTATTTTTAGTACTAGGTTCTTAATTACTGGCTTCACAAATATGATAGCTACAATAATTATGGAATGCGGCAAACGCATTCCTTTTCAATGGTATTTATAAAAAAAAAAGGGTGAAAAAAAAATCAAACAAAATTATTCCTTCTAGTCACATGTCATTAAAAATACAAAATCCTTAATACAATAGATATGTCATCCCTAATAACAAACGGCTTCATGCGTTATGCGTACGCGCAGGGTGGTAAAGGGCTATTTGTCACAACAGGAAGAGAGATTATCCTCATTATGTTAGAAAGTGTCGTTAATCCCGTTTTTATTTGGTTAAACATTATCCCCAATTTATATTCGTGATGTGCAACCATCGCTCAAGCGTAAGTGGGAAGTTTTATTTTTGTGACGATTGACCGCTAATAATAAAATATAAACATACATAATTATTTATACCTCCTTTTGAGTGATTGAATTTAGTCAAGAGTGTGAGATAAAGATTATTGTCAATTGGTAGCTTTTGTGTGTAGTTATTTTGCGGAAACAACATATTCACTATATTATGTTTGTTTGTACAATAGACTTACATAGAATAATTGTTTGAGCGTAGACAAAGAAACCAGATTCACCAAAATACGAATAATTTAATTAGAAAACTTTTATAATGAAAACCCTTATTTTATGAAAACGTTTCCAGAATTCCTGAATCGCATCTGTAACATAATTCGTCAAAACTTTTTTTCAACACCATTTCAACCTAACTTCCACAGGTAGATAAACCTCACTTACTAACTTCTTATTTGTAAGAATATTAAATCAATATTTCCGTTTTAAACCCTTCAAGTTTCGGGACTTACAAATATACACCTTGCGTATGTTCCCACGGTAAACTCTATGTGACAGGATAGATATCTTAAATTACAAATATCGGTGCTTTTATACATGACTCGGGTGTTCGCAGCTGCAATTTCTGTACAATCAGGTAAAATGTGTCAAAAAAATAACTCTGGTTTAATAATCGAAGAGTATTTATTCTAAATACATATTAACTAGGCTGTTTGAAACTAAGAAATTTGAAAAGCGTTATTCAAAATGGCGACACCGTTTTTGGCGGCAAACGGAGGGCTAAGATTAAGACCCTGTCTCTGTTGGTGTATTGTTTTAAGATTTTCTGTGTCTGTCTAAAGTTGTTGGTGTATTGTTGTAAAATGTAATGCGGGTAAAGTACCTGAACTATTCCTGGAATTTTACCAAACGAGATAAGTAATGCTAAAAATGGTGTTAGAACCATTGTTTCCTTCAAAAAAAAAAACTTCTAACATCACAATGACGTGTAAAGTTATGTAATAAAACAATTTTTTTCAATCATCGTTAATGTGGCACCTAACACTTCCTATTATTAATAACTTTATCGGTTTTAGGCTCGTTTCAGGGCGAGGCGAGGTTTAGAAAATTACTATCTGCAACGTTTTATCGGATGATTAATTAATTGAATTTACTTATCATTATCAGACAATGATATTAGGCACTTATTAGCGATATGTGGCATGAATAGGAAGTGTAATATTTAAGTTACACAATAATGGAATATAACAGCACACCTGTAACCCCCGATGGGTAAGCAGAAGTGTACATAATAGTACATCCTGATTTTGCCAGGTATGTTTAAGTCCCATATTAGGGAGCGAGCCTATTGCCATCAGCGGGCACAACTCGGCAAAAAATGTCAATTCATTATTTTAAATATTTTATGCCTCGCAAATATTATGATTTCTATTGAAAACTGCAATAATTAAGTAGAATTGTTCTGTTTTCTTAAAATCCTCGTAAAATGTACAATCTCATAAACTGTCTAAGATTTACCCGAAAGTGATAGAAGAAAACACACTAGACGGCTTAACTCACTTTTGAGTAATTTTTTTTTTCCTGGTATTTTGTTGTAACAATACCATATAAAGCATTACAAATCCAAACTTTTGAGAAGTAAACTTAACGAAAAAAAGGCGAAAAAAAAACTTTCTTTTGTTTTTGTTCTGACATTTCGACACCTTGTGTTGTTGAAAAAACATGTTATTGTTCTACAAAAACTTTCCTAAAGTAAGTACCTAAATAATCAAATTTATTGTTTATTAAGACTTTTATTCTACAGAAAACAATGGGTTGATAAAAAAAAACCCCTGGAACCCGAGATATTGTCGTTAAGGAAAATTTGTAGCGATATACTTATGTACTGACCGAGAATTCGTTAGGCGTAATTAATTTTTTTGCTATCGTTTTTGCCCTTTAATAATAACGCGTGAAACAGGAAACTTTATTGGCTGATAATCAATTTTTCAAGTTTAATGGACTTAACGATATAAATGAGAGCAGTACTTACCTACTTACATCCCACAATATACATTTTATAATTAAGTTATCCTCCTAAAGTACCTTACACATGATTCGCAGAACAAACATTTTCAGATATTGCTTTAATTGGGAATCGGTTTCGATGAATTATATAAAAGGGAATTAAAGAAATCAAACAGATATTACAAAGACAGAGGTTTTTTTAAGTGGGCGTGTATGGCCAAATTCCAAACTATGAGGAATAGCAAAAAATACTCAAGCGAGTCTCGTGCCGAAGATGTGTTTTTTTTTATCAAAATCAACTGGTTCGATTCCTGGCAAAATTCTTCAAAAATTATAATGTTTTTTTTTTTTTTTTAACTGAAACTACTTCGTTATGTACTTTTAGTTTTCATCAAAATCGGGTTCGAGACTCCCTTGAGTGTTTTGGCTATTCCTCATAGTTTCGGATTTGGGCATCCACGCCCACTTGAAAAATTTACCCTGTATAAAATAAAATATAGGTTCTCGAAAGCTTCGTCATTATCATCATCATTTCAGCCGAAAGACGTCCACTGCTGGACATAGGCCTCCCCCAAGTTTCGCCACATTGACATAACATGGGGGGTTTTGCCATAATCGCCACGCTTGGCAGGCGGGTTGGCGATCGCAGTACCGTTGTCACAAAAGCACAGAGAACGCTGCTGCCCATTCTCTGGCAAGTCCCTTTGTCGCCTCCTACGACACCCACGGGAAGATATGGGATGGTGCTTTTCCGTCCGACACCATACAGAGCTTCGTAGTAATTGCTTAAAAACAAAACCTTAGACTAAAGTAAGAGCCTATTTAGATACTGTATTTTAAACTGGTAATAAAAGTAATTTACCTAAAAAAACACAATAGCTTTCCTTTGAATCAACAAATCATTGTTTCGATAAGCAAAATAGCACAGAATAAAAAGAAAATAGTTCTAGTCCAGTTTATTATCTGAAAATTCCTAAATTAACCGTCATAAAATTATTTGAACCACTATTTTTTTTTTATTTCTTTAATTGCTGGCCATAAAATTGAACGAAGCCATAAATTACATGCAAAAGACAAAATACAGTGAAAACAAAACGGATTAGAAAAAAGAAATTGTCGCAGTAAAAGTGTCTATGGTAGGAAAAAAAAGTCAAGTGCAGATGTAATGGCAGACTGTTTGGCGGCAAAACAGTTTTTTTTTTACAAATTGGAGTTCGGCACTTTTTCTCGTTACATTTGATAAGTTGTTTGGTTCATTAGTAAAGGCCAGTTAGCCAGCTACTCAGTGTTGGGCACAATTGAATTAATTTTTTAATTGTAGAAGCAAACAATTACAATTTTTATTTCAACTAAATTAATTGCAATTAAATTAATTCAATTATTTTTTAATTGTGAAATGCAATTAAAATCAATTGCAATTAAATCTGTTAATTGTGGTTTACAATTAATTCAACTGCAATTAAAATTTTATTTGCATTTAAATTAATTGTTTTAAACAATTAATATTTAATTTAACTACGTATTTGATAAATGTAAATATGGCAGGAGTCCATAGCGTGCACACTGCACGCCCCGCATCCCCCCTTCGACTTGTGCGTAGGGATGAATTATTCTAGTTAGGTACCTGTGCTACACTTTTACGTAATGTTCTGGCTTAAATCCAGGCTTTACATATCTTTGAGAATATTATGGAGAATGCTCTTGCATTTTTTAAATTATATTTTTCAGTTACATTTATTAATTGTTAACTGTAATTGTAAACGTGTATCAAACAATTAACAATTAATCAATTGTAATTGCAAATTTTAACAAGCACAATTAATTTAATTGTAATCGCTAAGTTTTACAAGCACAATTAATTAATTGTTAATTGCGACACGTTACAATTACAATTAATTATTTTAGTTGTTAGTTGCAACTAAATTTGGCAATTTAATTGTTAGTTGTTAGTTGTTTTACAATTAGTTTTTGCCCTACTCTGCAGCTACTGTGGTTAATTAGAGGCAAAATATACAAAAACATTGTAAATAATCAAATTCAAAACTATCGGGAAAACCCACTCGTGTACTACGTAACTTAAAACTAGGTACCTTTTAACGAGAAGAAGATAAGCTTTAGCTTTTGTTGTGCAAGAATAGAGATGTAAGTATATACCTTTCTATTTTAGGAAGCAAGTGGAAGGACAATTAGGTACTTTAATTACCAGGGTAATATCGCACCTCGTTACCTTATTATATCTACTATATACATTTTACTCAATACTCAATACTCAATTCTTTATTGCATTCCACAATGTAGGCTTAGTTGGTAAACATTTAACAAAAGAAACAATCGTGGACCCTGTCGGGCACAGCAAAAGAAAGATATTTGGAGATGAGGACTGTATCTTATAATCTAACTTAATTTTTACAAAAAACAAAAACATTTTAATTTACCTTATGTTATTAGTTTTAAGGATTTATCATTTAAATATTCGTTGACATTGTAGTAACACTTGCTTAATAATAGCTTTTTTAATTTGTTCGTGAATAGGTGGAGTTTTTCTTCTTTTCTAATTGATTCGGGTAACATATTGTATATCTTTACTGACATAGACAGAGGGCCTTATATATGGGTAGGGTTTTATATATGAACCTATCAGTTTATCTAACACAGAATTAATAAAATATTTAACAAGGAGAACCACTACAACACTTCACATTTATGTAACTAACAATGATTTCAATTTTTAATCACACATCTTTGTAGTACTATCGCAAAAGTGCCAATAGGTACACTTTTCAAACCAAATCCCGTGCACACTAAGATCACATCTGTTTAACACCCTTACTGCTATTGGTCCGCAACTCCGCACAAATAGTTTACGGACCAATAAACGCGACCCTTTTTTTAAATACGTATTGTTTTTAAAAAAAACTTAGTCTGTTACTGATCCCAGATGTTTGACCACCATTTTCGACCAATAGGAATAAAACGAAAAAAGGGACAAAGGAATAGAAAGTTTTAAACTGTTTTAACGCTGGAAGCAAGGATAGTCCTTACGGGGGTCCGATACTCAATTAGTTGACTGTACTTAGTAATAAGTACTACAAAGATGTGTGAAATCATTATGAGTTGAACATAGGGATTAAGTCTCAATTAATATGAATTCCGTTACGAATTCGAGACCTTGTTCATACATATACTTAGGTACTTAATTAAAACGAGGCATTTTTTAAGCCACTAGAAATTTTTCGGTATTCTAAAATCTTAAATCAGTCTAAATCTCGTTAAATAATACTAATCAATAAGTAAAATAACCTATTTCAATTAATAATATTCTATATTGAAACAGAGGTCATGAAACCAGGAAAATAGTATTATTGGCATAAGGCCTTGATCTCATCGACGGACGCGATACGGCCCTACGGCCTTGTGCTATTCCGCCCTTATCACTACACTACGCGACTACGCCCATCTCTGGATGATACGCGTAAACGTCATCGAATGTGACAGTGACATCTTGTTTTATGAATGAATTTTCCATCCACAGTTCTGTATGGTTATGTTTATTACCTTTTAGTTCGATCAATCATTCCGTTCTTTCATTTAGTTGGTAAACTGTACGCACGGCGGCCAATCACGTTATACAAAACCAATTATGCGGACCCCTCATTATACGAGATTATACATAATATACAGACTATGTATTAAGGTTAATCGATTATTATATTATATGAAAAAAACCCACCTTATCTACGGACCGTGCCTATAAAAATCGTCTTTTGTTAGATAAAATAACAATAATTCGCAGTCCATTCGAATCAATTTATTAAATTCAGTCCAACGGTAATTACAAATGTTGGTAAGTAGTAAAAGCGATAGGCCGATAACTTAGGATTTGGTGGTTTTTAAGAATAATTCTTTGTTAAAACATTATTATGAGCGTTTATACCCTACGACATTTCATAAAAACTTTCAAGTCGTTATTTTCCGAAATGACTGAACAGATTTTAATGAAACTTCCTACGCATAAGTTGAATAAATAGGTCTAAAAAGTTACTAAAAAAAAACATGTTCGAAATGTCTTTTAATAATGAAGATAATTGGAAATTTCTGTTTCTACAGATAATTAAAAATCGGTCTAATTTAGATGTAACATTATTTTTCGAAAATGTTTTTAGTAACTTTTTAGACTTATGTATACTGCGTTTCATTAAAATCTAAGTTTCATTAAAATCTGTTCAGTAATTTCGGAAAATAACGACTTGAAATTTGTATGAAACGCCGTAGGGGTATAAACGCTCTTAATGTCGACACGGGCCTCAGCGATCATTGTGCCTATAGTCTTATCAGCTAATGGCTTAATTGCCAAGAGCCTCTGCCAATACCTTTGGAGGCTTCAGTAAGGCATCTTGATCAAGGGCTTGATTCACTAGGAGGTAATCCTGGACGAGGCTCGTAGCGGTTCCTTTCCTTGGAGTCCTGGCCGCCTGTAGCTTGGACCCTGTTCCCGATACCGGGTTACTATTTTCAATATTTATAAATGTATTTCTTTTTTATAGAAATTTAAAAAGCACTTAAAAATAAATACTGTATTTTGTTTACCGTATAATAACTTTTCTGGTTTGTATTCAGGTACTGAAAAAATTATTTATTGTATATCTAAGGTTTATCTAATCATTACTTATTATAGGATCTATTCTTAGTCATAAGGACTTGACTAGAATAGGATGTAGTTTTGTATCGTAATAAAGGATTTGTCTCTTTATCAATAAAACAGGATTTTATAAACTTAAGTGATTATCTTCTACCCGTTATTATCATTTATCATCTTAATCAATAGTTATTAAAAACATCATATACATCGTATTATTACTTATTCTTAAAACTAGCTGTTGCCCGGGACCGAAATTATTATAAACTTCCCAATTTGCGTCAAAATCGGTCCAGCGGTTTCGGAGATTAGCTAGAACAAACGGACAGACAGACAAAAAAATACCGTAATAAACTTTCAAATGCATTCAATAAAAAATTAAATTAAAAATTTAAAAAACCCCCGACACAAAAAACCTCTAAAAGGCCAAAAATAAATTAATCCAAGCGTCGTAGCGTCGGGGGTCCACTTTGTTCTGTGCTTGTACTAAGCGGTCTTCTTAGCGGTCCCCCGACGCTACGACGCTTGGATTAATTTATTTTTGGCCTTTTAGAGGTTTTTTGTGTCGGGGGTTTTTTTAATTTTTAATTTTTTTTTTTTCATGCTTTTTAAACTTATTTTATTTTTTCCTAGCCTTGACTGTCCTACTCCTGGTTAACGAAACCAAAGAAAGATATAAATTTAAAAAAAAAATGTCAATTTTGGGGGGAGGGGATGCATCCCCCCCCCTCAGCAATGCCCATGGTGACAAGCGACAACATTTCAAATAGACTACCTATGAAAGTTGGTTATATCCCTACATCAACTAGAAAAGAGGTGATGATCTTCAAACGGCAGAGCAGATTTTCTCGAAACATAGCTAAGAACACTCTCGATTAAAATACCTTTCAAACGACACCACTTTTATCAAAATCGGTTCGTCCGTTTAGGAGCTACGATGCCACAGACAGACACACAGATACACAGATACACAGATACACAGATACACAGATACACAGATACACAGATACACACGTCAAACTTATAACACCCCTCTTTTTTGGTCGGGGGTTAAAAAGCTGTTATTTTAAAATAGCAAACAGACACTTCAATTTTATTTATTTGTATAGATTTACAACGCGAAAACAATGTTAAACTTTTAAAATCAAACTACTTAGGATATTCGAAAACTACACGCTGTAGGAATCGACCAAGTAAGTATTTTGATTATCCTCATATAATCAGTTATTTCCAGAAGACCTGTGTAAAAACCAACTGAACTATATCACTTGTGTAACTACTAACTATTAGTTTAAACTATCTGTTGCTTCACCAACATGATCGATAAGGGAGTACAATATTTACCTAAGCCGGAAATCGAAGGCGCGCCCAAACACTGAAGTTCTACTTACTGAGCAGATAAGTCAGTTTTATTGGTGTTAATACTAAATAGATAGATAACTCTATTCCGATGTATTATTAACTGTTGGAGACTTCGCTTTCAGAGTTACCTTACTTATGAGCATTATTCATCATCATCATTTCAGCCGAAAGACGTCCACTGCTGGACATAGGCCTCCCGAAAGTGTCGCCAAATTGGCATAAGGGGGGTTTTGCCAAAATCGCCACGCTTGGCAAGCGGGTTGGCGATCGCAGTACGGTTGTTATAAAAGCACAGAGAACGCTGCTGCCCATTTTCTGGCAAGTCCCTTAGTCGCCTCTTACGACACCCACGGGAAGTTATGGGTTGGTGCTATTCTTTACGTCCGACACCATACAGAGCATTATTGCTAGGGAATATTTATTTATTTATTAAAACTTTATGCACAAGTATAAAAAAACACTGTTTAAATGCCTTGTAATGCCTTGGGCATTTTCTACCAGTCTACCTTAGGGTGATGATGCAGAGAGAAAACATAGTACGAGTAGGTGCAGCAAAATAGATGGTAATGGAACATTTACTTACAAATAAAATATAACGATGAATACATAAATAATATAACAATAAACACTTAATACTAACAACAATTTGACAAAAACCACACCGCACCTCACCTCACCACACCACACCACACCACATCACACCACATCACATCACATCACATCACATCACACCACATCACATCACATCACACCATACATAACATACTCCTTACCATACTCATTTATTTTGATTTAGTATTTTTTTCCCTTTATTTTTGTTTATTGTGGTCTTCTACCAAAGGTTAATATAATTTGTTACTATTAACTTCAGTTTTAATACTCAAACACTGTTTTTTTGCTGGTAATCTGTGTGACAGGTTTTTCCTAGTGCAGATACCAGTCTCAAGCAAAGGATTTTTTAGATGTAATGTGTCTTCATATTTTTGCCTATGTGGAAGAGAAATAAAAACTTTAATATAGTTAAAAAAAAAACTTTATTATTATTTAATTATGAGATGAATCTGCCAGCTTCTTAAGTAAGTGTTCGCGAGCTTTAACTTTAAATGTGAACCGACTGTGAATATTGACATTAACTGCCTCATTGGTCAAGTGGTCACAAGCGCAACAGCTGGGCATGAGGTCCTGGTTTCGATTCCCGGGTCGGGTAAAGTGTCATTTGGTATTTCCATCAGGAATTTTTCAGTAGCAGCTACAGAGTCTGGTTGATGGCAATAGGCTCGCCCCCTATTACATGGGAGTTAAACATAACTGGCGAAATGTGGGTGTACTTGTTAGGTACACTTCTGCCTAAACCCCGCGGATTGTAGGGCGTGATGTTATGTTATTGATACTGACTGACTGATGAATGCGGGTTCAGTTTCGTTCATGAAACTAAAAACTCCTTGAATCCTCTTTCTTCTGCGTCAAAGCACATATCGCTATGGTTTGATTGGATTAACAGCAGCTTTAAATCCACAATATAAAGTTTATCAATTGGTTCCTGGATGGGGGACCACCCATTACATACCGAGTTGCCTCCGTGCCTAGGAAAGCACGTTAAGCCGTTGGTCCCGGCTGTCATTTGTAGATCTTTGACAGTCGACAATGGCCCGAAAGTCTGACAAAAAGTCTTAGCAAGGGGTATCGTGTTACTCAGTACTAACTGGGTTGTGGAGGTCAGATAGGCAGTCGCTCCATGTAAAACACTGGGATTCAGCTGTATCTAATTAGACTGGAAGCCTACACCAACATGTTTGGGAAAAAGCAAGCCGATGATGATAAGGTTTATCATTTTAACAAAAGAGTCTGTATGGAACGCGGGCTCAGTTCAAAAATCCGACGTTGCAAAGATCTTTAGTTATTAGTTTGTTAATCCTGGTAATGTACATAGTAGTTATTTAAATTAAATAAAGTAGAATATGGATAAAAAAAAGATATTTGAAAGTAAGCAAATAATTCTAAAATCATACGTTCGCGGATTTGCCACTTCGTAAAAGTCCATAGATAAAGAGTGCGGTATCACAGATTAAACACACTCAACATAAATACTTACGTAATGGTACACGTCATACTGGGGCCGTTATAATTACGTCAACAGTTCTTTTTAAATTCCTACCTTTATTTATTTACGGTACTCACCGGTAAATATGTTACCTGTCTTACCAACGGGTAACGTATTACCCACTATTAACTGGGTTGTGGAGGTCAGATAGGCAGTCGCTCCACGTAAAATACTGGTATTCAGCTGCATAGCTGCATAGACTGGAAGCCGACACCAATATGGAAAAGGCTAGGCAGATGATGATAACTTACCGGTTAACATGTAAGTACGGAAAAATATTGAATTCCCTCGTTCATTCATTTTGATTGCAAACCATAGAGAATTTGGATCCTCTGATGTAACAAATTAACGACCAGAGACAACTTTATTTTTTTGTTTGCTTCAGTGCTTGCTGCTTGGTCTTTCAAGTCTGAAAATACATGATGAGAATACGTGAGACAACAAAAGTCCAGCCGAGGAAAATCTAGATTAAAAGGTATGAATCATTACAAAGATAAGTGTGCGTATAATGTATTTTGACTAAAATTAACTATATAAATATACGCGAGAACGTGAAGATTAATTAAAACCCAGTTAGTATATAATTGTAATACGTGTAAACATACCCTATGTTTATACTTTCTACAATTACTAACTTTTGGAAAAAAAAAACGAATGTGAACGAAGCAAGAGAATTATGTAAGGATCGAAGCAGCTGAAGTTCTGTAGTTTCCGCCTGCCCCATGGGAAAGGGCATGAGTTTATACTGGGTTATTCTCTGATACTGTTGTTGAAAGTATTAGAAGGTATTTGAAGAAACTATTGCCGTCACACTGCGACCGACCAAGGCCCCGTAAAGTGCGAAAGGGACAACTGCAGCTCAGACTGATTTTACTTACAAAAATCTTGACCAAAAGACGTTTTGTATTCCGCTTTTTTCTTCTTCAAAACTAAACTAATCTAAATAATTCTTATTTCATTTAGAGGAAAAGTATATCTTTGCTTCTATTATTTTCTTTTTTGTTAAAAACTTATCTAATTGGCTTTTTTTCGGGTTGTTGGATTGTCATAATTCTTTTAGTGATTATGTTTGAAGAAAAAGGAAATGATAGGGGCATGTATTAATAAGACCTAGATTTTTTGGAAAAAGAATCATTACTCTAGACGCATTATCCACGAAGAAAATAGCGGAATAGCGGTTTGTATGGGAAATACCGACTAGAGTCCCCTCTTAAGTTTACAATTTTAAGATATGTATGATAAACGAGCGCTTCTCGCCATCAAACTGTAAAGTTTGGCGAGTAAAAACCGTAAAAAATATCTTTTATTATATACTATAAAAAGATTTATTAAAAAAAAAATATGTTTGTATATACGGATCAAATAATTAGTAGTAATAATTTAATCGTGCATAATACATAAGTATTAAGAAAAATAGTCGCATGATACATAAGTACAGGATTAAACCGTTCCGTCACTCATTATCTTGAGATACAGCAATATTTCCTTGACGACTATCTTTACCAATGTTTATCAACGAAACATTTTATATGTTACAATCATATGGCACACGATAAGTCGGCCCAATTCCAGAATCTTTCATATCGATAATTTATTATTGATAAAAAAATACTCGTAATTTATAGGTAATTGGGTTAAATATGATAGCAGCGACTATTATACGATAAGGTTAAATTTTTGTTGAAATTTTCAGTTTTTTTTTGTGAATGCCATCTCGTAGGTCAACCTAGAAGGTTGTCGCTTGCTTAACTGGACTATCCTGTGGGTGCAATCAAAATCAAATCAATCAAAATATTTTTATTTTACATTGGCCTACAGGGGCACTAACAAAACGTCGACGAAAAGGTGCTCGGTTCGGGTTGGTCGTTTCCTATGGAGACGAACCGGCAAGAAACTCCACGGTTACTCTTTTAAAATCATTTGGTTTTACAATATTTCTGTTACAGCGTTAGTACTAAAGTATGGGAGGACATCGTAGGTCTGACAATAAGTCGTTGCTTACTACAAAACGTAGAACGAAATAAAAAGTAACCAAGGATCTAGGAATCTCTAAGGCCTACAATGTCCACACATTTACAAACAATCGGTAAATAAGAAAAAGAGTCTATACAACAACAAAAAATAAATAGAAAATATCACAAAAAGACTAGATCAAATAAGTGACACAAATGTTGTCATCCGTGCTGTAACTATGTGCCTTGAGTTTACGGCCTCCAGGCAGAAATATTAAGGGATCAGGGTCTGTACCCTCTATAGAAAAAAAATAAAGAAAAAAAAAATGTCGCAGGGACATGACGTGCATACAAAATGACAAAAATAAAACGCAACGCAATAAAAAGAAAATTAAAAGTACAAACAGGACGGAAAAAAAAAGTTTTCTGCTTGCTTCGTGACTGCGACAAACAGGTTCCACTCAGAATGATGCCATGGACCCATAGCACAGCGCTAGTTTTCAGTGGTCACCTGTGAAATAGCGTAAGGAAGCCAAGACAGCATAAATATTTGATATCATAAATAAGAAAATAAAATAAACAGTACTAGGATTATAAAATAAATAAAGTTCAAGGCAGTTCTAGACACTTCAAAGTAGGAAAGAGAAGGAGCTATAGAGGATGTTAGATTAAACATTTAAAATAATACTGCTATAGTGAGGGTAGGCTTTAAATTAAGGTTAGCTTTTGACCGCGCGAAATGAGACTGACATTTTCGCGTACGAGGATATAACCTCTCATCTTCAATGGCCCTAGCACGATCGCTCGGTGTAAACGTCACGTAAAGTACGTCATATTAAAATTAAAAATTCTCGTTTCAATATAAAATTTTCACAACTTTAAGTAATTATTCATATCAGATGGATGATACTGATTGTGCTTGTTGGAAACAATTTAACTAAAATGCTATATGATGTATGATATTTTTTTATTGTTTTTTTTTACTATTCTATTTTTCTACCTATTGTAGTAAGCAACGACTTACTGTCGAGCCTACGCTGTCCTCTCATCATTCATCATCATTTCAGCCCAAAAGACGTCCACTGCTGGACGTAGGCCTCCCTCAAGTGTAGCCACATTGACATTTTGGGGGGTTCTTGCCATAATCGCCACGCTTGGCAGGCGGGTTGGCGATCGCAGTACGGTTGTTACAAAAGCACAGAGAACGCTGCTGCCCATTCTCTGGCAAATCCCTTAGTCGCCTCTTACGACACCCAAGGGAAGATATGGGATGGTGCTATTCTTTACGTCCGACACCATACAGACGATATCGATGTCCTCTCAAACTTCAGTACTAACGCTGTAACATCTAAATATTGTAGAGCCAAATGATTTTAAAAGAGTAACCATGGAGTTTCTTGCCGGTTCTTCTCCATAGGAAGCGACCTACCCAAACCGTGCCTCTTTTCGACGTTTTATAAGTGCCCATGTAGGCCTATGTAAAATAAAATATTTTTATTTTTTTTTATTTTGATAATTTTATTTTCGATTAAAAAATCGCCGGATTTACGTTACGTTTAAACCAAGCGCTCGTGCTAAGGCCACACCCTTATAATTTTCGTGAGTTATAAACTAATATAATTATAAAATTCTCGTGTCACAGTTTTCGTTGCCATACTCCTCCGAAACGGCTGAACCGATTTGTATGAAATTTTGTGTGCATATCGGGTAGGTCTGAGAATCGGCCAACATCTATTTTTCATACGCCTAAAACCCATCAAAATTTCCACGCGAACGAAGTCGCGGGCAGCAGCTAGTATAAATGTATAATTCAATAATTGGCGAATATTGGTTTTCCTAATCTTACAAAGTAAGTCAACGTTTCCGCGATGCTTAATTTTAAAGACTGATTTATGATATCTTGTCTTTTCTTCGAATTAAAAAAGATATAATTTACTTATCTATCTGGCCCAATTATTAAGGGAAATGTGTAGTCATTAAAGGTAGGTAATTGACGTCAGAAAATCAAGTATTTTAAAATAACATAACATCATCACGCCCGTAATCCCCGATGGGCTTGGCAGAGGTGTACCTAATAGTGGACCTACCTTTCGCGAATTATCTTTTTTTTTAAGTCCCATTTAATAGGTGGCGAGTCTATTGTTACCAACCGAGCACAAATCCAGACTCCGTAGCTGCTTCTGAGAAATTACTGATGGAAAAACCAAAAGAATAATTTGCCCGATCCAGGAACCGAACCCAGGCTCAGCAGTAGCGCTTAAGATTTTTAAAATAATAAGTATTTTATAAAGGAATTTTCCATATCTTCCCGTGGGTGTCGTAAGAGGCAACTAAGGGAAATGCCAGAGAATGGGCAGTTTTTCTTCGTTTCGTTCTCTGTGCTTTTGTAACAACCGTACTGCGATCGCCAACCCACCTGCCAAGCGTGGCGATTATGGCAAAACCATTCAAAATGTCAATGTGGCGACACTTGGGGCAGGCCTATGTCCAGGAGTGGACGTCTTTTGGGCTGAAATGATGAAGATGATGATGAAAGGAATTTTTAAATGTTGTTTCTCTTATATATTATGACAGTTACATTTACTCAGAATTTAATGTCTATAACAAAAATATTTAGATTAGAAAAATAATATAATAACAAAGCCCATCCAGCAGAAAAAGTCTTTTCACAACCCGAAGGGACACATAGGTGAATGGAAGCACCGTGTTGCATTATCAACATTTAGCTCATCGCCAAAAGTTGAAATTCGATCAGTACAATAGTATTAGGCAGTTATTTAAGTGTAAACTAACGATGGTGAACACGGACGAAAGTTAACAAACACTTTGGAAAACTATGAAGATAACAAACAAAAAAAAACAGTTTACTTTTCCGGTTTCCGACTAAAAATCCAAGAAATTTGTTCAAGAGTACCTAAATGCTCACACAATTCTAATTTTAACTGAACATTGAGGAAAATGGGTAACTAACACATGTTAATTACCTATTAGTTATACTATGTACTGAGCAGGAAAAGTTTATATACCTACCCACGTAAAGTTTCAGAAAATAAAAGTACATTTTGTGAGCTTCCTAAGCTCACTTAACGAAAGCTTAAAGCTTAGCAAACTCAAAACTCAAACTCAAAGCATTTATTTCAATTAGACCATTACAGGCACTTTAGAAAGTCAAAACACATCATTTGGTTTTACACTTCAATGTTACAGCGGTAGTACTTAAGTATAGGACGACAGCGTAGGCCTGACAATAAGTCGTTGCTTACTACAGAAGGTAGAACAAGATAAAGCAAAAAATACTATGAATTTACAAAGCCTACAAGGTCCACGCATTCACAAGACATTGGTGATTAAATCCCCGTTTCAACAAAATAACCTTATCACAACAAATCTTAACAAACCAAACATCATATACAATGTATCTCCTGTTTAAGACGAGCGTACTTAAATCCTAAATTATACGCGAAGTGTGATGTGGTAACACTACTTTTGATAACATATTAACAGATACAATAAGTTCAGTTCTTCGTTCACACTTAGTCTACGCCCGCCTCGCTGTCAACATCACAACGACCTTTATATTATCACCGAGCTGCTATCACAAGTCAAAATTAAAGTGATCTTTTTTCCGTGACAGTAAGATTGCTGTTGGAATGCAGCTGTCAAAGGGTAAAATAATTGCAAAACGACTATATATGAAAACACTAGTGTTGCTTAAATGAAAAATTCTGTGTTGATTCTCTAGCGGTAGAGATAACAAACATTTGTGTTGTCCACTTGTGTACACGAAGGGTTATATAAGCCATAGATTAAGGGAATACGTAGACGAGTTGTCATAGACAATCTGTTTTTGTTTACATTGATATGACACTGGGAAACTAAACATGTAAGTTGAGTCTTTCGACGATAAAATAATACTCTAATTCATTTGTTTTCGCTCATTGCTGTTCGGTATTCTACGATGTTTATATTGTTTTTAACTACACTACACTACTGCACAAAAAGTGATGGTAGTGTTGGCCTAAGTTTTGGTTCTATTTCATAAAGAATCCAAGCGTTTATGAACTATTCTAAGTCCTGAAAAGTTAATTGTCGAACATGGAAGCATCATCATCATCATCATCATCAGCCTATAATGTTCCCACTGCTGGGACACAGGCCTCCTCTCTATGACAGGGAGTGGGCTGTAATCCACCACGCGGGCCCAGTGCGGGTTGGGTTGCAAGCTTCAAGTGTCCACTTTTCCACTTTCAATATCATTCTGCCTTGTAATAATCATTCAAGTCATTCTCAACACTGTCTTGTAAAACTTTGAAAAGCTACCAGCGACAATCGTGGGGACTAGCAGGGACTTAAAAACACCTTCATCAAGGTTACAGAATTATAAGTGTTACATGTTGAATTGGTAACAGAATCAAATATGTAACACTTTTAAGTTTGTTTTTAACCGTAACATATCTGTAACAGATATAAAAGTGTTAATAAGTGTAACAGGTAAACGCAGCGTACTAAAGCTATAATTGATTATTTCAGTTACACATATTAACAATTATTAACACATATAAAAGGTTACAGTTTGATTCGGATTATTTCAGTTACACATATTAACACTTATTAACACATATAAAATGTTACAGTTTGATTCGGTAACATTATTGTATCTGTTACATGTAAAAGTGTTTTTTGTTATAACTATAACTGTTTAAAAAACAGTTTTAAAAACACTTTTACGGTTACAGTTTAAGTCCCTGGGGACTAGACTAGTCGGTCTGTACGTCTTCTAATCTTTGTCCACAAACTTCTACAAAGTACATTTCTCAGTGGTATTAAAGACACAGACGTCTTTATTAAGGTATGTTGTTGACGACTGTATTACGTTACTCCGAAGTTCAAAACACCGATGTACGGTATACATAAAGTTCGTTAGTACGAATTACGTTAGTCAGAAAGTACGCTATGACGAATTTCATTACTCATAATGTTCGTCACTCCGATGTACGTTACTCCGAAAGTTTGCTATGACGAATTACGTTATTCCGAAAGTACATCATCGCTATGTACGGTAATCCGAAAACTTGCTAGGACGAATTACTTAATCGAGAATGTTCATAATCGACATTCAGAGAGAGTATTTCGTTTTATGTAGGTATATTGATGTAAGGAGAAGAAAGATAAGAATGAACAATATCAGTGTCTATAGCTACAGAAATGATAAATAATATCGTAAAAAGGTAATTTTATACAAAAGAAATAATAGTTTTTTTTTTTTTAATAATAATTCAAAATATGTTACAGTACCTTCAATCATGAGGTAGTTTTACATGAACACAATCTAAATATATCTATACATATAAAAAAAATGAATAAAACTTGAGAACGGCTGGACCGATTTAGCTAATTTTGGTTTTGAAATATTTGTTTAGGTCCAAGGAAGGTTTAAGAGGGTAGGGTAGGGTAGGTAGGATATGGTAGGTTTGTTAGGAATAGTGCATTGCTACACATACAGCTACATACATAACATAAATAACATAACATAAATAATTTGACTGTAATTTAAAACACGAAAATCGTTAAGTTTTTATATAAACTATATATGCGAGACCGCTTAAATACTCCTTTAAATCCATAGTTTCTTTCTTGATCATAATATGTTCTTTAATGTTTTTTATGAGCACCGAGCTATTTATTTTCCGTTTTGTAATATTTACCGTTATTCTTTCTATTTCTAAACATGTATTTTTTTGGTCTTTTATTAATTCTTGTAGTGTTTTACAAATATCCATTTTTCTTTCTATTTAACAAACTGTTCCAACGGTTGTTGTGTTAAAACGAAATACTCTCTCCGAATGTCGATGAACATTCTCGATTAATTAATTCGTCCTAGCAAGTTTTCGGAGTACCGTACATAGCGATGATGAACTTTCGGAATAACGTAATTCGTCGTAGCAAACTTTCGGAGTAACGTACATCGGAGTGACGAACATTATGAGTAATGAAATTCGTCATAGCGTACTTTCTGATTAACGTAATTCGTACTAACGAACTTTATGTATACCGTACATCGGTGTTTTGAACTTCGGAGTAACGTAATACAGTCGTTGTTGACGCAGTTGCCCCGTCAACTAGGTTATGTTCATTCATTCACTCACTCGTTCACTACTTCCGCATGCATCTGCTTTGTGAACGTACTTGCAGCCAGGAATGCAGGATAATTTGCGACCTGTTTAGAATACGGATGCAACTGTAAAAGTTTTGTTTGGTGGGGTTTCAGAGATGAAAGCTCTGGTCGGTTTAGTTAAAGCAGTATATTCCGATAAAAGCTTATGATGTCCTGCAGGAATTCTGCAACAGAATAAATAAATTATGTTTGGACTTATTGTTGGTAATTTGGAAAACTATACGATATGGACTTCTCAGAGTTTGAAAGCTGAAGTGAGAAAACATATGGGTGAAACCAGGATCGGTTGGTGCTTAAGACCACGAAATCAAAATGTGATTATGTCGTTGCAGTAGGCAATAGTACCTAGTAGTAGACGAATTTCTGTTGTTTTTTTTCTTCCAATCCTATATTGTTCCACTGCTGGCCAAAGGCCTCCGCCATAGCCTTCCACTTTCTCCCCGTGCGGTTTTCTGCTGTAATAAGTCTACATTATTCACTGTCAACATTTTTCCTCGAACTTTCGAGTAATAGAGTAGCTTGATCAATTTTCTTTGCATATATCAAAAGTTAAAACCCAAAATCGATTTGAGGTTATATCCAAACCTAAATTACCTAGCTACCTATAGTACTAGATGGTACTTAAAGTGCCAGAGAATGACAAACAGGCACTAGACAAGTCCGCAAGTGCATTAATATACCAGCATCGATCGAGTTCAACGAGAATAGATGAGATAGATTATTGATGGGAGTCTGCAAACGCATGGTACGCCAATCTGAGCTTTATTGAGTTGGAACATCAGTGGAAATGCCTTTTGTGAATGGGTAGTGTTTTTGGGAGGAAATATGTTTACGGGAGGAATGGCGAATTAGCGTAGGTAAAATCTTCAAAAGTTAGCTTTATGAGTCACAGGAGAACCCCCAAAAATGCCGATTTATTGAAGTGTTTATAGTAAATAATATAGTGGTCATGGCTGAGACCATGGAGGACCTCAGTACAATGCTCGATGACCTCAGTAGAGCTTCCGAAAGAGTGGGTCTTAAAATGAACATGGACAAAACCAAGTTCATGTTGAATGCCCATGTAACACCCACTCCTATCAAGATCGGAGACTCTACTATCGAAGTTGTAGACGATTATGTCTACCTGGGACAAACGGTCCAGTTGGGTAGGTCTAACTTCGAGAAAGAGGTCAATCGTCGAATCCGACTCGGCTGGGCAGCGTTCAGGAAGCTGCGTGGTATCTTCTCGTCCAACTTACCGCAGTGTCTCAAGACGAAAGTCTATGACCAGTGTGTGTTGCCAGTGATTACATACGGGACCGAAACGTGGTCGCTCACAATGGGCCTCATCAGAAGGCTTAAAGTCACCCAAAGGGCAATGGAGAGAGCTATGCTCGGAATTTCCTTGCGTGATCGAATCAGAAATGAGGACATCCGCAAGAGAACCAAGGTTACCGACGTAGCCCGAAGAATTGCCAAGCTTACCTAAGTGGCAATGGGCAGGGCACATTGCTCGCAGAACGGATGGCCGATGGGGCCGAAAAGTTCTGGAATGGCGACCGCGAACCGGAAGACGATGCGTTGGAAGGCCTCCCACTAGGTGGACCGATGACCTGGTGAAGGTTGCGGGGATCCGCTGGATGCGAGGCGCACGGGACCGGTCAATGTGGCGTCACTTGGGGGAGGCCTATGTCCAGCAGTGGACGTCTTTCGGCTAAAATGATGAGTAAATAATAGGTGGGTTTGGAAAGAAGAAGAAGAACGAAATGAAACTTTCCAAGCGCTTTGTTAACTTAAAGCACTAACAATAAAATCATCAGCATCTGCCTAGCCTTTTCCCAAACTATCTTGGGGTCGGCTTCCATTCTAACCGGATGCAGCTGAGTTCCAATATTTTACATGAAGCGACTGCCTATCTGACCTCCACAATCCAGTAACTGGGTAATACGATACTCCTTGGTTAGACTGGATGCCAGACTTTCGGCTTCTGACTACTCGTAACAAAGATCTATAAATGACAGCCGGCTTGCTTGCGGCATGCTTTCCGAGGCACGGAGGAAACTCGGTATTATAACAATAAAATAAAACCATTTATTTACGGTTTGCATACCTTAACCACCACCACTACCTTAACCAGAATAAGTTACTTAAATCTGTAAGTATTTGTGAGTTCAGTATTTCAGCCAGAAGAGTCTGACATGCTTTAAGGAAAACTGCAAAAAATATTGGAACGGTTAATTGAAACTTAGGTACCTAAAACATAACCAACATAAAAAAATCGCATACCAATGGTATTTCCCGCGTTGAAGAAAACTTGATAAGCAAAGATAAAATGTCGATTATGAGGAAACAAAAACACAAATTTTGAACGTAACGTTTATTTATGGTTTCAATTAGTATAAATATGAATCGTACCTACTTATTAATCTTAATGATGATTAATCAAACTAGCGATGTGTGGTGTAAAGTGACACAATTCTTTTTTGGAGTTTTTTTAAAATTCCTGGAGTTTGTATAAGATATTTTCCACGGCCAAGAATGGACCCATCTAAAAATATAATTATCATCATTTGAGCCCAAAAGATGTCCACTGCTGGACATAGGCCTCCCCCAAATGTCGCTACATTGACATTTTGGGAGGTTTTGCCATAATCGCCACGCTTGGCAGGCGGCTTGGTGATCGCAGTACGGTTGTTACAAAAACACAAAGAACGCTGCTGCCTATTCTCTGATAAGTCCCTTAGTCTCCTCTTACGACACCCACGAGAAGATATGGGATGGTGCTATTCTTTACGTCCGACACAACACAAAGCGAAAAATAAAATAATATAAATACTAACAAATAATCATCATCTTCCAAAGCCTGACTTCACCCACACTCAAAATCAAAATATTTTTATTTTACATAGGCCTACAGGGGCACTTATAAAACGTCGACAAAAAGGGGCTCGGTTCGGGTTGGTCGTTTCCTATGGAGAAGAAACTATATGCTGATCGCTTTTCTCTTTTCAAATGCTCTCTACCCAGTGTACTAACTTCCACAGAGTCGAATAAAGAACATGTGGAAATCCTAAATATTCCTAACTGAACTCCATTAAAGCCTAGGCTAGAAACTCCATGGTTACTCTTTTAAAATCATTTGGTTTTCCAATATTTCTGTTACAGCGTTAGTACCTACTAAAGTATGGGAGGACATCGTAGGCCTGACAATAAGTCGTTGCTTACTACAAAACGTACTGCACTGCTGGGTATAGACTTCTTTGCTTGTGTCAAGCTCCTCGATCTTGTGCCACCCTCAAGTAGGATATACCCGCGATGGCAACTATGTCGTCTACCGGCTACCCATCTCGCCACCTCTTCTCTTTCCTCCAGTTCTTTGACACACTCGGTGGCAACTTTATTCCACTAACTTAAGTGCCAATCATCTTCTTAGCGTGTCGATGACAATTTAAATTGAGTCAGCCCAAAATTTGGCGACCAATTTGGCACTTTCAGTAGCGTCCATCAGCTCTTTTTATGTGCAAACATCACGACAGGCAGGACATGAAATCAAGAGTCTCATCGTACTCCAGGGCAGAGTCATCTATGGATCTCCACCTTATCAGGTTTTCCTTGCTTCGGCCTTCGTATTCGGAGTCTATTTAAAGACTTCCAGGTCAGCCATGGCAATTCGTGTCCAGGTCCACTGCAACAATAACTGCCACTGCCATTGATTGCCCTGGTGTTCCGAAAATGTTTCTAGTTGGTAATAAGCATTTCTGATTGATTCTCAACATTTTATAACTTCGAAGCTGGTTAATCAAGACTCTAGTTTGAAAACCTTCGACCCGTCTCGACATTTATAACATAAAATATTGTCTTGAGAGTTTTTGGTCTTCTTTAAGTACCTAATTAACTATGTGGATTAACTTCTGCCCCAGTTTTCCAAATTCCAATCCGGTTTTTATTGTTATTGTCACCTATTTCCTAACAATTAATCTGTTGTTTTGCATGTAAGTCTATCTTTATCTCTGCGGCTTTCAGCGCGTGTAATTGTATAACACGTGTAAGTTCAGTCTTATTTACTTGCATTTTCGCGCATAAATTCATCTAAAAAAAATACTGTTATTTACAATTCCGGCATAACATACGTGGGACACTCAGAAAGTTTTGCGAAACTAAAAAAAATTGTTCTATACGTACATATATTTTTATTAAATCTTTTCAAAGTACTTTCCACCAGCCTCTATACAAAGATTCATGCGCCTAAACCAGTTTTCAAAACACTTTTTCCAGTCCGCCGCAGACACCTCGTTTACAGCCTGCTCGAACCCAGCCAGCGCATCTTCCGGCGACGAAAATTGTATCCCTTTGAGCTGATTTTTTATTTTTGGGAATAAAAAGAAGTCACACGGTGCTAGATCAGGGCTGTAAGGAGGGTGACCCAGGAGTTTGACTGGCGTGCTGTCCAGGAAGTCCCTCGTTTTGAGTGCGGTGTGCGCAGGTGCATTGTCGTGGTGGAGCAGTAGCCCGCGGAGCCCTGTGTTTGGTCGCTTGTTGCTTATAACAGAGAAAACTTCTGGCAAACATTTGGAAGTATACCATTCGGCATTAATGCTTCTTTGATCCCGTAAGGGAATTGATACCAAGTGGCCAGTCAAATTAAAAAAGCTAGCGATCAAAATCTTACCCCCGCTTCTAGATCGCTTCACTTTGGTAGGCGTTGGCTCATTTTGAAACACCCAAACAGTCGACTGGCGCTTGGTTTCTGGGTCGTATTGATAAATCCAGGACTCATCACCTGTAACGATGTCGTAAACACGCCGAGACGAGCCTGCTTCAAATTTGTTAAGCATATCACGGCACCATTCCACCCGGGCCTGCTTCTGAGCATCGGTGAGGTTGTGCGGCACCCAGCGTGATACTATCCTCCTCACGCGAAGATGGCTGTGTAGAATCTCGTGAACGCTTCCCGATCCAATCTTCAATATGTGTTGAATCTCCTGATATGTAATTCGCCTATTGTCTTGGATTAAATTTTTCACTGCTAGCACGTTTTCTTCGGTAACAGCCGTCAAAGGGCGACCGCTTCTTTCGTCATCCCCCAAAGTTGGTCGACCGCGCTTGAATTCGTTATACCAACGATACACGGTTGCCTTGGAAGGGCCTTCATCCATGAATGCCATTTGAAGTCTATCGTACGATTCATCCGGTTTCAGGCGACACTTGAAATCGTATAAAATCATAGCTCTAAAATGTTCCCGGCGCAGATCCATATTTCAGTGAGACACAATACTTTGAATTAACTCGCAAAAAATGTGGAGGGAAATTTTGAAATTGGAACTTACTTATTTTTACTTATAAATAATCATATTTTCGAAAAACATAATAACTGGCCAGTCTCCCATATATAAAAACTTTTTTTCGCAATACTTTCTGAGGGGCCTGGTATAAACATTAACAGCGCCAATATATTTCTGCTGGCGACAAATACGAAATTTCTGTGATTCCCTCGCGACGTTCGTGGGTGTGGACACGGTGCCAACTAGGCCATAATGTCTTTAATACCGTCTACCACAACACATAAACTATCGCTAAAGCCAACCTCCATTGCGGACACAACAAGTCTCATGAAGTTTTACCTCAGAACAAAATCACCAAT
This sequence comes from Cerastis rubricosa, assembly GCA_949152445.1. NCBI lineage: Eukaryota > Metazoa > Arthropoda > Insecta > Lepidoptera > Noctuidae > Cerastis > Cerastis rubricosa. The sequence goes on along the minus strand of OX424542.1, from coordinate 3,435,698 downwards.
GGATGTCAAAACAAGAGATGAAACACTGGAATTTTTTCGCAATCGCGGTCTAATTTTAGAAGTTTCGATTGTTTTGTCTGTTCGGAATTGTGTAATAGTCGTTAAACGTTTCCTAGTTTATGAAAATAGGGCGGTAGGCCGAGCTGGCTAATTGTTTCGTAATAAAGGTATGGATACGAAGATTATGTTTTGACAGGTCTGAGATACAGATAGAGACGGGGGCATCAACTGATACATTTAAAATGCATTAGCGAGAGTTATGGAAGAGATATTTGTTTGGAACAGTTGGTTTACTGTTAGTTATTTCGTTGTTAGTTTGCCTTTTTATGTGGCGCCCGTTATAAAGGTTTCGATGAGTACAATCTGAAACCCTGTCTGTTAAATGAATTTGTCTATCGTCACACACCTACGTTTCCCTGTTGCAAATTACTGTGGCGTCGTCTAGAAATGGTTAAATATATCTAATTTCTGACGTAGTCTTGCCGGAAAATTTTAATTATTTCATCAAAGTTATTAGTTTTTTTCACAGTAGCTAGAATCCGACCCATAAAGCTGCTTAAAAAATATTAGCTATCCCTATTCCTTTACCTAGCTAAAAGCTTTGTCAAATCGGTAAAAACAGATTGCGAACGCAGCTCCTGACTTTGGACACTTTCAGATAATATACTGGAGTATCTGTCAATTACCGACCGAACGTTAACTTCAATTCAGCTGATTATGACAGTCGTTACAGGTAGTCAGTGGCTCGAAAGTCTGACTATCAGTCTTACCAAGGGGTTTCGTATTACCTAGTACTAACCTACAACTACTAAGCAGGGCTGTGGAGGTCAGATAGGCAGTTGCTCAGTGTAAAATACTGGTATTCAGCTGTATCCAGTTAGATTGGAAGCCGACCCCGACGTTGTTGGGAAAAGGCTAGATCGTGAAGCTTTTTGTAAAGTATTATAATCAGCTAAAGACACTAAGAAGATTAAAACTAAGTCAAATGAAGTATTACCAGTTGCTGTAGCAATGATTTATGTAGGTGTTGTCAGCCAAGCTCACTAGTACAGTGAACTGCCTTCATAATATTGACAGCATCAAGTGTGCCTTAAAGGCAGGTTTTTTCGTCAATCTTTGACAGTGATTGCGGGTAGTGAGAAGTCCGATGGTCTGAAAAACAGCATTTCAAGAGGTATCGTGGTATCACTTAGTAACAGGAAAAGTCCACACTTTCCCTGTTATTTGGAGCAGTTCCAGATGTGGATCTGGAACTGTTCCGCAAACTGTGTTCCATCTCCTATCCTACTCTTTGTGCCACAAAATAACGTTTGCAAAGAGACGCCTGGGCTGCCGCTGATGAAGCTGTGAACGTGGCGTAGTTTCGGGCTAATAGGGTTTAAAGTCGGTCTTGAGAAATTATACTGTGAAGATGAAACGGCTGTGTGAAGGTCAGATAGGCAGTCGCTCCATGTAAAATACTGGTACATCCGGTTAGACTGGAAGCCGACCCCAACATAGTTGGAAAGGCTTGGCAGATGATGAAGTTCAGGCATGTCAAGAGTTGTCTATGTAAAGTTTTTCGTTACTATACAAAGAAAGAGAGCAGCGGTGGCCTACGAGCAGAAAAACCGTGGGTTCGAACCGAGGCAGGCGCATTACGTTGTGTAATTTACTTCATCACCGATGCCTTCAAAAACGGTGCAGGAAAACATCGTGAGGAAACCGGCATGCCCTATAACTAAAAATTCGAAGACATGTGACATCTACCAACCCGCACTATGCCCGCGTGGTGGATTACAGCCCACTCCCTCTCATAGAGAGGAGGCCTGTGTCGCAGCAGTGGGAACATTATAGGCTGATGATGATGATACAAGGAAAATGCTAGCCAGATGACGAATACGCTCTGTTTTAGTTGAACTATTGTGCGGTTGAGCGTACCAGGGTATAAATATCTAGTAACGAGTGTTCCAAAGGGCTGCTCTTGTTGTTTCAATATTGTCAGATCGCGTGCGCCCGCGCATTGCACTCGGGTAAGGACGGGTGCACATTGGTGGAAGGCGATAACGATTACACAGAGGTAAAAAAAGTTTTTTTTTAAATTACATTTTTCTTTTGCTACGTCGTTTAGAAAAACACTAGAAATGTCAGTGACAGAAAGTTAAAGACAAAAAACTGGATTTTTTCACTTATAGAAATCCCTGTTTCCTCGATCCCCAGATTTTCAAAGAAAACTTATATATCCTTTTCGGCAACCCATCTTATCTATCTTTACATAGTATAAAAAAATGTCTTCCCGCTGTCTTACGATTAGATCTGTTAAACTACTCAACGGATTTTGAAGCGGTTTTCATCAATAGATTGAATGATTCAAGAGGAATGGTTATATGTATAATTTATCATTGAAAAACACATCCAAATTTCCACGCGAACGAAGTCGCGGGCATCAACAAGTCTTTAATAAAAACAAATCTGTTAGTTCGTTCTTTTGTATGTTCTAGCATAAGACTTCGTAGAATAAATTATGAAATGCTTAGTTGCATTAAGCCGTTCCTTATACCCCCCGCTTTACGTCGCGACAGTGGCGCCATCTTCTAAAAACCAACGAGCCAACAAACCGCTCAGAAACGTGGAAGTTATCATTAATCGTATTATTACACCGTGACCGCGGCTTCATTAAGATTATAACAGAAGATACACAATGAAATTAAGTACATGAACAATCTGGATAACTTTTACCTTATTATACTTCTTTTATGTGTCGTAAATAAGGGTAGGTGGCTGTTTCCTGCTGTCGGAATTAAGAAGTTATTACCATAATATAAATAAAGAAATATCAATTAAGTATAAAATAATTGGAGAGTGAGAACGTACTCCACCTTAAAAAAAAGTAAATCAAACTAATGTTAAATTCAAAAGTGATTATAAGATTTATATCCTTTGCGGAAAAGATGCTTCTAAACTGTCTCGGATTGCATGCGATTTCATTTAGTATTCAAACAGGTACATAAGGTACTGAACACCAGCATCGAAAAACTCAATGATTTTGCAAAGTGTTCGGTGCGGTGCTACGAATTTTTGGGAGATTTAATTGTGATAAATTTATCGATTTTTGTTATCATAACCTAATATAGAACGGGTTGCTGTCATTAGCTTTATTTGTTATGTACCAGAGACACCACTTTTATTTTTAGAAACAAAATAAGTCCGACTATAAACATTTTTTTACAAAATTTAAAAAAAGAAAAATAACCGCGCCGTGTGCAATGCAATTCTTATTTTAAACTGTTGTCCATCGACGTATTTAAAAATATAGTGTTCTTGTTTTAAACTTTCGAACTAACTCTTAAAGTCAAAACATAAAAAAATTGGCAAGTTTGACCTAAATTCTAATGCAGTCATTCATCTTTTCGCCTGAATCTGTCAAACGTAATAGCGATAACTTCTTCTTGTGTGCCTTATCATTTATCGATGCATTGATAACGTTTACAATACCTACTTTAAGATAACGATATCGAACATTGCACTGAGTGCAAAATTCAGAATAAATATGTAGGAATAGAAAAACTTCTAAAAAATGGGTTTTTGAACTCAAATAGGCTGCTTATTCATGTATCCTCCTAAATGTTCAGCTGCATCCGGTAAGACTGGAAGTTGACCCTGAAATAATTGGGCAAATGCTGGGCAGATCTTGTGATAATTAATATATTTTTGAGTTTGTTTTATAATTTACATAGAATGACATGGCTGATGAATTGCAGTAAAAATCCAACGAATTTTTAAATATTTGCAACATGAAAATGATTCAACTGGAAAAAATGTCGAAAGGCAATCAAGCATTGCAACAAAGAGTTATGATGTAATCTATTTTACCCAATCCAAAATGGTGGAAAATTACAGGCAGGCATATTAAATATATTGAAATGTAGGTTTTATACAACAAAAGAATTTAATGATTTACTCACTGTCAAAATACAGTTTGAACAAGTGTTCCAGGCGATATTGATCGCCGTTCAAATATTTGGCAGAAATGCGTGGTATAAAGGTATCGATTTATGTCAAAACTAGATTTTGCCGTGGCTTGGCCCATGTGGACGTAGGAAATTATCCCACGAAACTACTGGGATAAAAAATATCCTATATCCTAACTCAGGTAATGCTTTTCCTTTACGTCACATTTGATTCAAACCCGTGTGTGAAGAAGAGAGACAAACAAACAGACATACTGACAGACGCAGTAACTATCGTTTTAATAATATTTTGGGTTATGTGTAGGGTTGCTACCCGTACTTTATAATAAAGTATTGTAAGTACGTTATTTCAGGTAATTGTACTTAATACTTTATGAGAACAATAAAGTATACGAAGTATACTTTTATTCGCATGATCTGATTTCTTTGGGATTATGAAAATACTCTGAATTTGATAAAAAAATGAATTACTTATTTACTTTAAACATAGCCTGTTAAGATGCTGTGCAATTGTTTAGTAGAGATACTAATTTGATACAAACTGCTAACAGCAATGAAAAATGTGTTTTAAAACTTTCAAGAAAAATAAATTGTACTTTATTTTGATACTATGTAAGTACTTTTTTTTCTTACCTATACCAACCAATGTACTTTATCGGCAAAAAAAAAATGTTGCAACCCTAGTTATGTGGGTGACACGGTTAAGTCTTCAGTTATTTAATTATTAGGTTTGCAATAATTTAACGGCGAAGTTAACCGCGTTAAATACTGAAGCTCGAATATTATTTTAGTTCTATTGAATGCGTCAACGTATTACCTCACACTTCGTACTTTTTAAGGTTCCGTACCCAAAGGGTCATACGGGACCCTATTACTGAGACTTCGCTGTCCGTCCGTCTGTCTGTCACCAGGCTGTATCTCCTGAACCGTGATTGATAGTTAGCCAGTTAAATTTCTACAGATTTTGTATTTCTATTGCCGCTATAACTACAAATACTTAAAATAGTATAACATAAATATTTAAGGGGGCTCCCAATCCCATACAAAAAAGTGATTTTTATAAATAATGATACGAAACCCTTCTTGCGCGAGTCCGACTCGCACTTGGCCGCTTTTTCGAAAATAACGTTGCCATTTTGAAGTTCATAATAATTCAGTGCGCAGTGGCATAACGGTCTCAATCTTGCAGGCAAAGACCATTCTCGGTTTTGACTGATTGAGACCAAGAAAGGCTGAATTTTTTGATTGAATAGTTGCATCCATAACTATGATTTCATCATAGAATCTATCTTTAACTACTTTAAAAGGAATGCATCTCTTAGCTTTCACGCATACATTCACATAATTTCTATTTTTAATTCAAATACTGTTGAGATTATAATAAACATGGTAAATATCCCGTTGCAAGTATTATAATAAATCTAACAACTGGAATACTGGCTTCCATTTTATACATCCAATTTTAGACAATCTGTATTCCAAGCTAATATTAATTGAATAGTTTTTGCTGTTAAATTTTATGTTCGATGCATGCATGATTTTTTTAGAACATTTTTATGACTTAATATTTGAACATTATATTTTATGGCTTAATTAACAAGCTTTAGCAGTTTTCGTAAAATAGATTTAGTAATTAGATCTAGATCTCATATAAAACTGAACTTTCATCTTTATTTTATAGCGATAAATTAATGGAAACAGCGCGAAAATCTGCATGAAAGTTACTTTGACAGGAAAAAGCTTTTAGTGAACACATTATCGCATCAACGACTGAAACAAATATGACACCAATTTTATTGGATTCTGTTGGCTTAAACGTATGTGAGAATTTTTGACAGATCAAATTAGCAAATAGCTTAAAAATAAGCACGAGCCGCAATGAAACGAATAATCTGTCAATTGTTCACACCTCTAACCAATAAGTGTTAGACCACAAATATTTCCTCAACACATAAATTCAAGTCACATTTGCTCGACAAAATCATCAATCAATCTCTGACGTCACGAAGGAACTACCCATCCAAAACGGTGGCAATCATGACGATAATATCTTTATTAAAATGACGTAATAAAAGGAACTACTAAAAAGGGTACATCCTATTCATATTCCATATAGCGTGACAAGCTCTGGCGCACAATGCACCGACGTTACACATGGTAAATAAGAAGATGCAGAAGACCAGCTTTTTGAGAAAGAAACTCTTTAAAATTTGCTTAGAGAGAAGAAATGGGGCTGTTGTTATCCAGCATATCGCTTAATAGAAAACGTTAATTAATACAAAAGGATCTATGTATTTCAAAATTGGTTGAAGCCCACTACACTAACTCTGAAACTACAGCAACTCGTGGAAGCAAGAATCAACAGTGGCGTTCACCAGGAAAGCGCCGAGACAATGAAGATCGGCGAGAAGTCCTAGAGAAACAATTTAACTGACTTGGATCACCTTAAGAAATTAATCAAAAAAAGAATAACGGACGAGTAGAATCTATTTGTGCGTAAACTATTTCCTTCACCACATTTGAGTAGGCCTTCTGGCTTTCCCCCATGGCACAATCGCTGTGGTCGTTGCATTCCTGCGCCCGGCGCTGACTCGCCGAGTTTGTTGACATTGCGCGCGCGCCGGCGGAAAGACTGGATGCGCACGGAATACGCTCTCGCAGACTTCTCCCAGACAAACGCAAGCGCCATTTTCGAACGCCCTTTCCTGCCAGGGCTGGCGCGAAAATGGGTCACTTTGTTGCACCATTTGAAAATAGCGACGCCATTGATGACTAGGTTTCATGTTACGAAAATTATCTCCAGAAATAACGCGTGACAGAACTCGTTAAATCCACTTTATCCGCTATAAAAAGGGTTAATTGTTGCAAAATAGATGTCTGTGCACCTACATGAGTTCCAAGATATAGGTCAGTGTGTTAGTAGATATTGCGTCAACTACAGAATTAGGTGCGTAAACTGATTGCTTCAGTAGCGACAACACATAATATTATCTAATTGGTAGACTGAAGATAGTATATCGCTTTGTTTTAGATAAAAACAAACTGTTAGAGAACTATTACCTTGTGCTTATCTCGGTTGATAGCGGTAATAAAATATTTTGTTCAGAAGAACTGAGTTTTTACGTGACTGCCATGGCGTGAACGATTGATAAAGAAACAAGTAAAGACGTTATCAATGATTAATAACGATTAGGTGATAGAGAGGGCCCCCAATGGGCAATCAAACGGCCAGATCTTTAGAAGTCCGTTTCAATGCAATAGATAAGAACGAAGCCACGAGACTTACACGACAAATAATAAAGCGGAATATTACACCTACAAATCGCAACCTGGCTATTATTAAAATTCTTCACCGGAGAGAAGACCAAAAAAATTACGTAAGAACAAAAAACAGCGTTAAAAGTTTAAAAATTGAAGATAATTATGATCATCAGAAAATGGGAGACCCCCGAAGCCATAGCAGGTGATGAAGAGTTCCATCAGATGATGAAGAGTTCCTGGTTTTTTTTTATTATGTGCCTAGCAGCAAAACGCCCCTTGGTAAGACTGGTTGTCAAAACTTTCGGGATTCTGACTGCCCGTAAAGACTGTCACATATCAGCCAGGAGCCGGTCAGGGTCACGGCCAGGAGGAGGTTTAAAGTTTTCGGAGGGATCTGAGTATTCAAAAACGAAGCAGCCTGTATCAAGAACAAAAATAATGACGCGCTCGTCATCTTGCTAGCCAATTAGCAACAATCATGTTATCAACACTAGCAGATCTAGGAATCTAAAGCAAACAGAGTGTATCAACCTTTTATCTGTTATCTTTTACGCCCGTGTTCATCAGCTGAGCGGAATTGGGTTAGTAAGGTATGAGTGGCGAAGTAGAGATGTCACTTATCTAGATAATGAAGACAAAAGTAGATAGGTTCGAGTAGGTGATGAAGATTTTGGATGAATTACGTGAGTCGAGGACGAAAGAAATCTTTATTGTAATAAAAGGCGAATTTCGAAAGAACTTTCGTCACTGACTCTAGTGGTCACAAACGCGACAGCTGATCAAGAAGCCCTGGGTTCGATTCCCAGGTCGAGCAAAGTGTTATTGGATTTCTTAATAGCAGCAACGGAGTCAGGATTTTGTTTCGATGACAATAGGCTCGCCCCCCACTTTACAGGACTCAAACATAACTGGCGAAATGAGGGTGTATTATTAGGTACTCCACTGACCAATCCTTCGGGATTGTTGATGCTGATCACGATCAGTTTCAGTAGTTTTGTTTTTTTTTTTTTTTTTTTAGTTCTAAGAAGTATACAATTAGAGAGCACCAAGAACGTTTCGGCGAACGCTTCTAGAAGTGGTATTATCTACAGTTTACATAAACTAAGAGTTTATTGGCACTTTGTTTCGATTGAAGTATGGAGACTTTGAAGGCGGTCCATGACGAAGTTGTATGCTCAACGCAATTTCGGTACCACGAACTTTATTAGTCTCTAGTAACCAAGCTCTGTGGGGAGCACTAGTATCATCTATACTTTCTATTATAAAGCTGAAGAGTTTGTTTGTTTGCTTGAACGCGCTAAACTCAGGAATTGCTGGTCCGATTTGAAAAATCTTTCAGTGTTAGATATCCCGTTTATCGAGAAAGGCTATAGGCTATATATCATCACGCTACAACCAATAAGAGCGGAGCAGCAATGTGAAATGATGCCAAAACAGGGAAAATGTGACGCAGACGAAGTTGCCTGGGACAGTTAGTAAATGATAAAATATGAAATTTTAACAAAGAAATAAACGTCATGTTTACTTTTGATTGTAAAGCAACTGACCTTGTAGTTTTATAGTGGGTTAATTATTACGGTAGTCAGGTAACAACAGCCAAAGAGTGTATTGAGTGTGAGAGCACAGCTGCAAAGAAGACCCTGAAAAAATATGGCTGAATAAATTAAATTAAAGAGATGACACAAATGATTTTAATCGATTTACAAGTTATATGAATTGAAGAAACGTAGTGTGAAACTAACTCCAGCTAGAAAAACAGACGTCTTTAAAAAGGTAGGTAGCTGGGTCAGACCGGATGCGGTAAGCAATGGTCAGGGTGTTGTGGCGCAGCTTGGGAGAGGCTCATGTCCAGCAGTGGACTGCAATAAATTGTAGAAAATACAAAACACTAAATCCCTACAGATACAATTGGAATTTCCAAACTAATCATACAACATCAACATCTTATCTCAAGAAAAATAACCTTTTCCAAACATGCAGCCCTGAATCATCTATAAGATGTATTGTGTCGTTTTGCTATCAAATACGAATTGCCTTGAAACAATGTCACTGTGTATGCTTGTCAAATCTTACTGATAACACAATGATATCTAGCGCTAAATAAATAATGTTTTACTACTGAATGTTAGTTTTGGAGGCATCAGGGGTTTTTTTGGGTAGAAGAAATTTGATAAAGAGGGTGTAATTTTGGTTGAGGACTTACATTCCGATTGAAGTTGCTAATTGAGACGTCAAAGCAAGTTATTTTGGCACATTATTTGAAGATTGTTTGGGCAGGATTAATAATAATAGATTGGTTCCTATAAAAAGGAGTCGTAATGAAGCTCATACGCCATACCTACGTATCAAAATTCAACAAAGATGAATGAAACCATAAAAATCATCTAGAAGTGTCAATATTCTAAGAAAAACGATTAACATTCCATTAATTTAAATTCACAGGCAATTTATATGTTAATATTATAGTTGAGTAAACTGGCTACTATAATAATAGAACAAAGTAAATAATTCTAAACAACTGCTAACCCTAAAATGAAGACACCACATCTAAACACCAGGTCACAACGGCTCGATTCAAGTATAATCACAATTCTGGTCATCATCTCGACTTTTGGACAATGGGTTCGATTCCGCACACGTAAAGGAAGTGCTTTCGGCAAAGTCTGCTTTAAAACATCGAGTGAATGAACTTATTTGACGGACAATTGTTTGAATACATGCAGTTTATGGGTCCCATGAATGGACTGGCGTCAAATGCGCTATAAAATTGTCTGGAAGTAATTTTTTGGACATAAGTCACTAGAAGTTTATGAATAATTAAGTGATGACCTCAAAACTGATGTTTATGAAATAGATCGATAGTTGAAGGAACAAAATAAGTCTAAAATACGTCAATTTGACATAAAATGTTTTGATACTTGTGCTAAAAGAGAGAATAAAAGCATGGAGACTTCGGTATTATTGATAACCAGAAAGAAGTAAAAGAAGTGATGATCTATTAAATATGGACACAATAATATCCAAAAAGAATTAACTAGAACAACGAACGTAAAATAACAACATTAGCCCTGGAACGAAAGAACGGGATGTTGAGGGGACAGCTATTATTCCGGCCGGCAGTAGGATTAGGTATGCAAGCAGTACCTAATAACAATATCTATGAGCTGCCTAGAACGACTAACTCAGAAGAGTCAGTTAGAGTGCTCAGCAGACAAGAAAACTCATAATAAACCGTAATAAAAGCTGTAAAACGTATTAAATATTGCTATGTTTCACGCACAAGATTGTGTAACAAACAGACTGCTGAGCAAACAGTCAGACACCGGCCTCTCGCACCTAGATTCGAGATTATGTAAATGTAGCATTTGTTGCCACGAATATATTCATTTGTCTTTTTACGGTCCACAAATTTCAATTAAAACTGTTTTTGTTGTTTTTAGCTCAATGTTTTCTTTGGATTTGGGGTCGTTTTAAGCTCTGTGAGCTTCTTTTGTTTTCATTTGTTTATGGGATTCGTTTTGACTTCTAGTTTTAGATTTGTGTTATGTTTATTGATAATTTTGTTTAGAATAAGTCACCAACCTTCGATCGTTTCTTTGGTATTCCCTTCTCTTGAAACATCCACATTCATACTCATAAGTCTCCTCGTAACATTCTGCTCATTTCTCCACCTCACATGCCCCTACCATAACAACAGATATCCTCAGAACTCTTCAACCACTGATGCTTTCGCAATTCCTCTTCCTCTTTTATTTCTAAAGAAAACCCCAAAATAATGTCTATGTCAGTAGGCATTTAGTTTGTTCATGGTAACAGAAAACATAGTAAACAAATAAACTACAATAACGATGCCTGTAAGATTACGTTTGGCACTAAGTACTACTTCCTTTTTCGGTAAGAACAAGGCAATCAGATAAGATTTGATCGTAACTATGACAAAGCCTATCGGAACAGGTGTCAGATAGCGGGGAAGCGACAATGAATTTGCTACTGCTACTGCAGAACTGTTTTTATTAAATAGGCTAGCGTTTGGCTACAACTCGCCTGGGCCTCAAGTCTGCTATTTTTGTAAATATCGCCATTCCAACACGATTCCATTGTCATTTTGCTAAAAGTTCGTAATCTGCTAAATTCATAATGGTCGTTCATTGGTCTGTCAATGCTCTCATAATAGAGTTGACATTGGTGTATCTGTATTGCCATTGTTATAAAACCCGTTCGTAGAAATGATTTTCGAAAAACTACTACTAAATTTGAACATTTATTCATGCCAGATTTCACTTATATATATTTTTACATATTATTTATTAGTGTTATAAGTAATCTGAAGTAGTAAGACGTTTATGAATAGCAGAAAACATAAATGTGAAATTAGAAAACTCAATATTTTATCTGTTTAGCTGTCAAAGTCAAATTGTCTGTCAAGTCAGTCATTCATTTGTCATTATGTACGAGATTACCATTCTAAGTCATTTCTTTCAATGGAGTGTCAGTGGTTGACCATTGGGAAGTCATAATGACGCCATTATATTAGTAGATTACCAAACTTGTCAAAATCACCAAATTATGAAATCAATGGTAGGCCATTCTGACACTATTGTAATAGTAGACTTGAGGCCCCGATGCAAAGCGATGCCGATGTTGCGGGCTAGGGTGGAGCACGCTTGCCTAGAAGAAACCGATTCACTCGAACGATTCAGAACTTAGAAGAGATTCAGATGATAATGATCAGAGAACAGAGAAGCTGATTGTAAATTCCCTAGACTGCTCAATAAATGGCTAAGCTAGCGCTTTGTTAGTTTGTTTATTACTTTAATAAAAAGATATTTTTTTCTGTGCTGATCTGCTATCAGTTGTCCACTATGAGCAGATAGTTTGAGAGGTTTTGTCAGGTCAAGTGCTTCCCCCAGCAAGGACAGATACTCATTGTATTTTTTGCATAGGTGTTACACTACAGTATGTCTTTTCTCTTATGTCATTTTTGATAGCTGCGCTTCATTTTTAATAAAAAGAACATTTATGTTGAAGTTGAATGGTTGAGTCAACACTGTTGGCTGCTAATTGGTATCATGGGTATTGGTGTTGTCAATAAAGATACTTGACCTACATAAAGGATCTCGGTTTTTTTTTGCCTCAGTCTTTTTTACCCTACTTATACAAGGTGTAAACGGACCCACCGTCCACGAAGCCGTCGATCGAGCATTTCGTACATCAAACTAATAACTCTACGCAATTTTTTTTGCTGGGAAACGTTTTGGGGGGGGGGGGGAAATCACGTTTTACGGTAGAACTCAATGTAACGCATTCTAAACATTGTCCTGATGGACGCATTGAACAGTACGGGAGTCCTGAAGGTTTTTCAAGTAAAACATTAAAAACTTATATTCCAAAAAAAACATGTGCCAATGTTGTAACTTTGATCTCCAATATCTCTGTAACTTGAAGGTTCCCAGGTATGGTACAGAACGAAGAATGATCGCAATGAAGAGGAGAACAAGTGCCTTTCCGCTTCGTTAATGGTCTATTTACACCCTTTATAGTCTCCTAACTGCATTTCAGTCGTGGTCACCTATCCCAACGAATGGACGCTAGTTATCGATACAGGACAGGAGATATGTGTTTATGCACTCCCTCTTCCCTACTCGTGGCGTATCGTATTTCGATTTTCACGAGATACAAGAAGTTCTTTATGTCGGAACTACGAGACATTTCAGACTCGACCTTCACAATTTCAAGAACCACCTAAGGTGTATCGGATGTACCGAGACGCTAGCTCCTGACTTTGCGTACACTGAGGATGACAATATAACTGCAAATAAGTCTTATACTAGTTACAATAAATATAATAGTTCAAATAATAATCACAATAATAATAATCAGAACAGGAATATGACTTTAATAACAACAATATGTTCATGCAATAGAGGTGGCTAAAAAGGAACCTTACTGTCCTACGTGTCTTAATAACACCCATCACATTCGTCAATGCAAGGCTTCATGAGATATTGTGGTATGAAGGATGTGAAGACGCCTGATTGTCCTAACTGACTGAGACTAAATCCTAGAAAGAAACCACGAATAAAAATTGCCAAGGGCACTTCAAACTTTTCCACTACAACAAAGACGAGCAACATAACGGAAGAGACAACAAAAATGATCTCAACGCAAAACTTCCTATTGACACTACTAGCATGGCAGCAAACACATTAGTACCAGCTACTGAGATAATAACACTCAAGTTCATCAATGGACAAACAACCATAGCCCATCTGATGGCATGTACTGTCTTCGAGGTCACTGAGAAGGCTGTTCTAACATTTATTGACATTGCTTGTTAACATCTTAGAACCTTAGGGTCGTAGCGCAGTTAGCACGTCACAAATTTTGTCCATAGTTGGTAATTTGGTAATAGGTATGGAATATTCTGTTATATGATAATGGTGTACATTTACATGACAATAAAGTTCCATTTCGGTTATTGCCTTGGGGGCTGAGAACTGTAGTCTGTAAATGATCTTTTTAAAATAACTGGTTGAAGTAAGAGTGTATTCGGTACCATTTCTTGGTCTGGTTTGTGGGAGGTCTCGTTTAGAGGATTAGCAGCTATTGAACTTGATTGGGCAGCTGATGTGCAAGATTTTTGTGTACACAAACCATAATATTTAAGTGAGGTTAAGGCCGTTTCTGTTAGCTGTGATGTTTGGTTGTTGCTAGGGAGATTGTAAGCTTGAATTGTTTCATTTAGTGTCTTATGTTTTCTGAGAAATCAAATTTCGAATGGCTTTTTGTGAAGGTTTTGTTTTACTTGGGACTTTTATTCTTTGAGGCAGCCCCTAAGGCAAAAAAAAAGAAATTTTATGATGGATGAGTCGTGTAAAACATGCATCAACATGATGTTTCCAAATGCAAGAGGAACTACCAGAGCATTTCAAAATAATAAAAAAAAAATAGAAAATAATAATAGTAAATACATAATTGAATTTAGAAAAGAGTCCTTAATTTAAAAAAAAATATATATATAAATATAATAGAAAATATGAAAATAATAAAAAAAAAATATTTAGAAAAGAGTCCTTAATTTTGGCAATCAAAACCTATACCGCAATCAAAACCTTAACCGCCTGAATTCCCGTTTTTCCACTAAGAAAACATCTGAGAATTTCTTCCCGAAAATAACACCTTGCTTGTATTCAGTATTTTGTTTTTCTCATCAATGTATATTGTCTGTAGATTGTTTGCCGACACCCAAGGACAGAATATAGGTTATACGCACCCGAGACCTCACGGGCAGTCAACTTTAGGATACAGCCAGTTTATTTAATTGGTGCAATTATTGCGACAGCCCTGGCACAGCGACAATTATGTCACCTCGCGTGACGTCACCACAATTAAAGGGCGCCATTATTATAATTTGGACTTCCTTAACACTGGCATGAAATAGATAAACTTAGATACGATATTCTGTGAAATGGACAAACGAGAATGTAGCAAATTGTGACTATGGTATTCTTTCTGTAGGGTACTTCAGTTTTATCTAGAACTGTATTGTTTTGTGTTTTAATTACGTTTTAGCTGTACTTTTAATATTAACTCTAGTAGTAGAATAGGTTTTGTCTTGGCGTTTTAAGAATATTTTGGCTTCATTTCAATTCTAAGCTCCTTTTAGAGTAACGAGCAAGGCTCCATAACGCAACTTGTTCAAATCGTTTTTGGTCTTTGTTATTTAGTCATCTGAATTTTAACTGGAATCCTTAATTTCATTCCTAAATCTGCTAAAATTTTTACTGTTGTTAGCTGTTCGGAGACATTTGTGACATCCATCAACTTAATTGCACTGGGTTCTCCTTCTCACTGAGAGGAGTCTTGTGTACAGAGTGTCTTGTGGCAGCACGACTTTTAAAAGCTGATGAGGCTCATACTAAAACTGAATCTTCTGATCTTTCCCATGCCACAGTTCCATAAATTCGATCGTAAAATGCACAACTCGTACACTGTACAGACACAGACGCTAGCCGCTATACATTGTGTGGGAATACCCGTTAATCCTACTACGTAATTAATTTGATCATCATTGATATTATAATAGGTAACCGTTTCTGTAAAATGTTATGCAAAAACCGTTTCTGTATTTGAATGGTGATGACTAATGGCTCATTTACATTAGGTCGGTTTGAAGTCGGTCACCGAAGGCGGCGGCCGCATTCGGTTTAACTGAAACGCTCACCTAAATTGAGTTGTTTACATTGGTCGGTTAACCGAATTCGGCGACTTGATTGATGCGGCGATTGTATATTCATTGCTTGCACATTCACAGTCAGGTTGCAAGCATCGTCATGAACAGTCTTGTGTTAGAAGGATTTTTAACTGTGTGCGATGTAATACAAGAAGTTTTGAGGAAAAAATTGAAAAATAGGAGTACAAAGAGAAAGAGAGTGTGGATAACACCTCTATTAAGTCAACGGTCTTTGTTAGGAGCTTCAGTGTTGTTGTGTAATGAATTCAAAACTGACGATGATTTTTTATTATTTTTTAGAATAGATAGAAACCAATTCGAATGGTTACTGAATGAAATATCTCCGATTATAGAAAAACAAGACAGTGCATTTAGAAAGTGTTTAAACCCTAGAATAAAACTACAAATAACTTTACGTTTTTTAGCAACAGGCGATTCTTACAAAAGTCTTGAGTTCTTTTTTAGAGTTTCTGACAGTGCTATAAGTTTATTTATTCCAGAAGTATGCGATGCCATTTCTGAGACGTTAAAGTCATTTATCGAGGTAAGTGGTTTATGTAGTAATTAGTTTAATGTAGTTAATGTAAGTAAAACAACATTTTTTTTTACAATCAATATAATTTCAAAATTACGAAACGTGATCTTAAAGCTAATTGATCATGCATTTTGAGAATCTTCTAGGTTCGAAAGAACACCAATCACATTTGAGATAGAATCGTTGCTTGTATTTAGCTCTATGTTTTCAACTGCTATGTTACTTGGGCTACTAGTACTCATAGTAGTACTCGTAGTATAATTGGGTGTGAAATATTCATGTACTGGATAATTACTTGTAGTATGTGCTGTTGTACATTCCTCAGATAAAATCCTCAACTCAAATTCTGTAATAGTTTGTTGGATTACTGATTTTGCTGAAATAAAGTGTTTTTTCGGCATTTGTCGCAACGAAGACGCAATGTATTTGCCAAATATATCATATTCATCATCCTTCATAGTTCCAACTTCTTTTTTTAAGTTGTCCAATTTCTCCAATGCCACAGCAATCACGTCTTCAGAGTTCTCGTTACCTTTATTTGCCACCACATGGTTTCTTTTGCGTTTAGGTTTTTGAGGTAAGTTTCGAGAATCATCAGAAAAATCAGTTGTATGTTGCGATGTACTTAAAAAGGTATCATCCGTTAATGTGGGAGTTTGCGTGACATCACTGCCTGTATCGCTGATTGTTGAAGCACAATCAATATTTTCATCCTGAAATATAAAACATTTAAATTAGGTACTGGATCATCAGGGTTGTAAAATAGGTAAGTCAAAATAAGTAATTTTTATTTTTTTCATTTCAGATCCCGAAAACAGAAGAAGATTGGCTTAAAATCGCTAAAGGTTTCGAATTGAAATGGAATTTCCCAATTTGTATTGGAGCACTTGATGGTAAACATATTGTGATTAAGGCGCCACCAAACACTGGGTCAGATTTCTTCAATTATAAAAAAAATTACAGTTTAATATTATTAGCTTGTGTAGATCACGATTATTGTTTTACGTATATTGACATTGGTGCAAAAGGCAGAGATTCAGACGGCGGTGTTTTTGATCATTCTCCCTTGAAAACGGCAATTGATAACAATGCTCTCAATATTCCTGAAAGATACGTGTTCGTAGCTGATGCTGCATTCCCACTCAAAAAATACTTAATGAAACCTTACCCGGGTCATAATCTTACTGTTGCTGAAAAAATATACAACTATCGACTATCGAGGGCTCGGAGGATTGTCGAAAACGCCTTTGGCATATTGGCTTCGCGATTTCAAATATTTGGAAAACATATCAATTTAAATATTAAAAATACGGAGAAAGTCGTGAAAACATGCTGTTGTCTTCATAATTGGCTGCGTAAAACATCCCCTGCACATGCACACTTTGAATATTCAAATACCTGGAGATCTAATTTTCTATCATTTGTTGAAGAAAACAATATGGACTGTAGTGAAGCAAGACAAAAACGAAATACTTTACGTGATTATTTTAACAGTGATACTGGCGCTGTTTCTTGGCAAACAAATTGTCTTCAATAAATAAATAAATAATATGTAATTACTGTGTTAATTTAAGTTAATAAACTTGCTTACCATATTTGTATTTGTATGTCTTTTACTTGTATATGTCCTCAAAAATCCATCAGCTATTTCAAACCACGGCATCTTTGGTTTATAAACAGATTGTGTACTGGCACCGGATCGGAAGCTAGCGTCAATTTTTTTTCTTTCTTTTATGTAGGTAGACCGTAAATTTTTTATTTTCTTGCTTATGTCTTGCAATGAAAGTGATGGCGTAATATTCAACGAGTCTCTGATTCTTTCATAGGCGTTATCTCTAGCGTCTCGATTTCTGTACGACTTATCTGTAACATTCCATAGAACTTCGTTTTCCCGATACAGTTCTACCAAGTGCGTCATTTCCGAGTCACTTAATTTTCGAGAGGCCATTTTATGCACAATCGTGCGCGTGCGGCGGACTGGCTCGTGCTCTTCGAACTGAGCTGCGGGCTGCGGGCGGCGGGCGACGGGCGGGGCACGGCGCACTCGACACCGACAACGGGCTCGACCGAATACGGCCAAACCGAATACGGCCAAACGAATACCTGTTTATATTAGTCGGTGACCGAATACGGCCTGCAGCCGAATACGGTCTAACCGACTTAATGTAAATGCGCCATAAGATTCTTGTTTGTTGTTGCATGTCTAGGTTTTTTTCTAGTAAGTTTGTGAGGCGCTTCACGATCAAATGCTTGCCGTTCTTGGATCTGATCAAAGACGAATGCATTGTCTTTGGGACATATTTGGCTGAACTAACTGTACAATATTTATTAGGATACTAGCATACATTTGAACGGGGTAAATGGTAGGATGAGTGTTGCCTGACGGCATGGTTGGCGCATTGGCTAAGCGATTGCCTGCTGCGCTGCGTGTCGCGGGTTCGATCCCCGCACAGAACAAATATTTGTAAGGCCTACAGATAGTTCTTCCGGGTCTGTCTATTTGTGTATGAGAGTTTAACGTATCCACGATACAGAAGAAATTACTAGTACGAGGCACAGTTTAAAAAAAAAGGAAAACATAGTGGCAATTGAAGGATGATAGTAGTTTGTTCTTCTTCTTCCTTTCCTGGTGGCTTTAAAGCAGTATTGTTTTAATCTTATTCCAGAGTAGAAAGAGATGGTGCTAGACGTCTTCTATAGCTCCGTTTCTTTCCCACACTGGGGTGACATGAAAAAAATACTGCTTTAAGGCGTCATGGTAGCCATCTCTGGTCCCGGTATTAGGGATCGCATTTCCTCACTTTTCGGCCTTGTTGTTTGATCTTGGATTGTCAGTTTTGAGAGTACCTACACCGTTGATTACTGCTTACACGCATTACATTTCATCTGCGTGGTCTTTTCTCACTTTAAACGACATATATACGATGTTTACTATTTGTTATGTGTTCTCGGTATTCCAGTGAGTAGTTCAACTGTTTATAAACCGAAAAAGTGCCGAAAAAAAGTTCGCGAGTGGACACAGTGAGTTTCGTGTAGGAATAGAATAAATTGTCAGTGACAGTAAAGAGCAAGTAAAACGCACAAGGAAGAGGGTAGGTCGATGTGTCTGCTCATATTCACCTACCCGCAATAACTTCAGTTTATCCGTGATCATGTTGCAACAGCGCCGAAATATCGGGAACTCAAAACAAATAGTAAACATGGTAACTATCCTGTTTTCAGTATTGATAGTATTAGTAGACACGAAAGTTTATAAAAACCTTCATCAAGAAACGAACTAGCATTTGTTATTTGGAAATAAAGTAGTCATTTCCAGATAACAAATGCTCTAGTTCGTTCAAATGTCTAGAAAATTTCAGGAAAAAACAAATCAGTTTACATTCCCACCTTCAAGATCTTCGACAAAACCTAAACTGCTAATCAGTTTTGACCCTAATTAGCCAACAGAGACAGTATGTCACTTGGGTAGCCTTCGTGAGAGGCCGTGGGAGCCGGCGACCGCGCATGGGAATCGCCTAAACCTATTGTTTTTGCTCCCAATTTTGATTTGGTTGAAGAAACACTAGTAGTATTGTTTGTTTTGGACATTTGTATTTGGTTCAAATTCTTGGTAATGACTATAGGTTATGTTTTTTGCTATTGTTGTTGGTTACGGGCAGATTTGTTTGTTCATTAGTGTCGTTTGTTCTTTTTTTTTTGTATTTGAGTCCAGGTAGGTACGTAGGACGCATGTAGGACGGTGAGTAATGGGGTAGCTCACCGGCCGTCCGTCTTATGACGACAATTTTCAATAAAGCTTATACGAAAAACTGAAAATAAATAATAATTATTAATTAAAATAAAAATGCAAAAAGGCAAAAGTAAAAAAAACTATATAAACTAAAACTTTTTTGTTAAATTCCACGCGGACAAAGTCGCGGGCATAGCTAGTCTTCAATTATATACACCTCTGCCTTATCCTAAGCGAATAAAGCATGATGTTTATGTTCTGAAAACCGAATCCGTTTAAAAAAAAAAAAACAAAAAGTCTGTGCAATTATTACTTCAATTTCCCACCAGAAAAACAAAATAATGTCAAAAAAAAAACTACTCAATGACGTACCCACCTTAATATTTGATATCTACCCTCCTTAAGCTACCTGCCACTTACTCGAAGTAAAATCGTAATAGCAGGGGCACCTAATAAAAAATTAATAAAATCCTCCTCGGTATTCAACTGTTAACAATTTGGTGACGATTGGATCAGTTAGGAGCTCCTTTATTGTTACTACCAAATTGTTAATAAACATAAACGAATTTAAATAGCTTTTAATGTTTTACGTCAATACGTACGTAATCTTAAATAGGTGTAAAACTTATGAGGAGCTTGGATTTGAGAATTCTGGATATGTCTTTAAAATATAAGTGTTAATGGCAAAAAAGTGTCGTATTATGCAATACATTTTCTACACTTGTGCTAGTTAGGGATACCAATTTTCAACACTTGAGCTAGCTAGGGACACCAATATACCATCAATCTGGATTCGTCCTGGTTTTTGCTTCCTCAATGGTAATTTGTCGAAGAAAAGGAGCAAAGAAACAAGACTAAATAAATATTTGTCAAAAAAAAAAACGGAAAATGACTGACTGACTTTAAATCAGGACTTTTGAAATTTCGAAATCGTTGCATTTGGTGTACCTACCTACATATATTTAACAGATCAAGATAAAGAAGTAGTAGGTAACGAATTAAATATAATTTATGATGGGGTTAAGGAAATCGTACCATTATCAGTCTTGCAAACTCCAGGCACCTACCGTTTACGAAATAATTGTCAAATCCTTTAACAGTTTGCTTAGCAATAGCTATTATTATTAATAAATAACCGTTATCAGTAACGATAGGCTCGTTATCACGTATAGGTAGCGCCACTGTGGCCATGAACTAACTGCGTAACGAATGCCTATCATTCGGTAGATAACTGACAATCGATAGCTATGTTTACTTTGCAAGAAAAACACCGAAATGCTTCTTCAGCAATAAATTTTTTACGCGATTATTTTTCGCGCAGACGGTCGTAGTCACCATGAATTGTACTTTTTTAAAGTCCAAAATTGACTATGTTTCAGTAAGCAGTAGATTAAACTGTAAAGAATAATCTAATCATCACTATTACGAGAGCTACTGTAAACTGGCAACACCCACATTTTCATAAAATTTGAAATTGTAGGAAACAACGATACACTTTGCTAAGATGACGTCTTGCCATGCTTGAATTGAAATATGAATCTCCACACCTGCCTGGCCTTTTTCCAAATCTGTTGGCGTCTGCTGTCGGTCTAACCGGATATAGCAGAGTACTAGTATTTTACATAGAGCTACTGCCTAATCTGCCTATCTGATCTTTACAACCCAGTTATAAAAAACGGTAAACGATACCACTTGGTAAGACTGATTGGACTTCGTTTTTCAGAATAAAAAAAAATAAACTAAGCAAATTTTTATTATAAAAGTCTAAACTAACACCGAACTATGACGATTCCAGCATTTTCAAATCTAAGGTCAACGACAACCCGAAAACATACAATTTAAAAACAATATAATTTTCAAATTAGTTTTAAATCGGGCTGCACACTCAAAATTGTCCGGACAACGATTATTGATATCCAGTTTATGACACTTTGCAGATCGTCTAATTGTATTACCAACGGCTGATGCAGGGTCAATGTGCTAGCATAATGTTTTAGTGTCAAATTAGGATTTTGTTTATTAATATTAGTTTAGCTTTAGTGCTGGTTTTGTGTTTAATGTCAGCCAACGATCTTAGAATGGATTTTTCGTTCGCAGCTAAGAATATAGTTGTACCCTCTGTTAAGGGCGAATAAATTAAATAAGTATCTATACGGTTTAAGGGTGAGATCTTGAATTATTGAAACAAGCTTTTACGTACCAAGCATGGATTCAGTAAAGGATCATTATAAATCTAACACTTGATAAAAAAATGCTGTTCCGGGTTGTTGTACATTCGTCACAAAATAAACTCGTCACATTTTTGTAAACATTGAAAGTAAATTCTCCACATGCATTAAGAATATGTGTAAACTCGTCACAATTCTCATTATAGGCACATTCTTTGATAAAATACTGGTAGCAAGCAAAGTTATTGGTTTTTAGATCTTAGTCCTGGAGTCATAGCGCTAGACGGCGCGTTAATACAACTAAACGTACTGATGATGTTAAACAATAAAATGTTCAATTCATTCGAGTACCAGCTGAGAGAATAATAAAATAAAATAAAAATAGTCTTGAGAGAATACACTATTGAAATTAAAATTTAACTTTTTAGACCCCCAAACATTTTTGGACCCCCAAACATTTTTGACACAGGGCCGTATTAGGACTAGCTACCCCACTGCTTCATACCTACCCCATATGCTTCCTTTCACCACTATACCAAGACGGCATTAATGTTCAGGGGTAACCGTGTAAGTTAACCACTTTAATTCCCTTTCATGTAATTTTATCTGGTCTAATTTTAATGCCAACTTAGTACTTCAAAGGCGGCAGCAATTGTAGTTACAAATGGACTGTAAGTATGGGCAATAAATGTTAAATTTAAAGGACAATGTAATTGCTACCTTAAACCAATGAAGTTATTGGTCAAAACAATGCGATTATAGTTAAGTTAATTCATTGTCTTAAACGTTTTGTAACGTAATTTCTAGATTAAACTTTCGACTCAGATGGACGACAGGAAGTCCCCCCTTATTCACTCTTAGGGGAATTTTACAACCCTTTTCGGATGCTATTAAATTATATACTGAGGAACAAACTTATCCTTATTTTTCTAATTATATTGGTTGCTATTTTTCTCCTATGGTAATATTTATTTTATCTTAAAAATTTGATTATTAATGCAATAAATTAAAAAATTTGCGGCTAGATTTATAATTTCCTATATTTTCATAATAATTTCACGCTTCCGAAGGTCACGGGCAACAGGTATAGTAAATCAAGTCATTAAAGAAAAGAAACCAGAAACCATAGCTATTCTTCATCATTATTTATTTCTTATTTACGGAAATCTGTAAGTGAGGGTGTTTTAAAAGCGGCCCATCTGATTTTCTCCATCTATAACCGCGCTTCCACACATAAAAACAATCTCAACAATTTATTCTATAATTTCTTGTTCCCGAAACCACGTTAAGGGTGTTATTCTGAAATATTGACAAACATAAACAACCAAAAAAATCAGCGTTAGTTAATAATTAACTAGTAAATTATTACAAAACACTGCGTTTTTTTGTTGTTTAAATTTGTCAATATTTCATTTCCCTTAACGTGGTTTAGGGATTATGAAATTATCGAAAAAATGTTTAAGGTTTTTGTTTGTGTGTAAGCGACGTTATAAGGCGGGGATCAGACGGCCCGTGTTTAAAACACGGGTGGTTCACAGTTACCGATTTCAGTAAATAAATGAAAAAAAGAAAATTACCTACTTATTTTATTATTGATTCGGGTCGAGAATCATTAGCATAGTTACCTCCTAGAATTTGACGAGGTTGCAAAACAACACCTTGTAGATGTGGACTTCAAAATGTTCCATGTCTCGGCAACAGCATTTTTTCAAATAAAAAATTAATAATAAATTACAATAAAACAATTTAGAAGCCATATGTAGTGAATGATTCATATCACAAATATACGTAAATCGCAAATTAAATAGAACAAACATAGAAAATCACAGCTGAAAGTTGACCTTGAAACGTTTCAGCAAATGTCTCCCACAAAGAGTTTTTAATTATTCATTGACTATCTATCTACGTACTACCATTGTATTACAAGAATACCAACCAATATGTACAAGAATAATAAATACAACCTAGTGAAGACGTATAATTATAGGTTCGTATATGACAGCTACTACTTGCAAATAACCCAGGCAGTTAGGAGCGTTTACACCTTACGCCATTTCATACAAACTTTCAAGTCCTTATTTTCTGAAAATTACTGAACCGATTTTAATGAAACTTTATACGCATACGCAGCATACATAGGTCTAAAAAGTTACTAAAAAACTTTTTCGAAAACTAGTGTTACAGCTAAATTAGACCGATTATAAATTATGTATAGAATTTTAAATATCCAATTATATATTTTTTTAAAGACATTTCTAAATTTTGCTTATGCGTATAAAGTTTCATTAAAAACGGAAAAGTCATTTTGGAAAATAAGGACTTGAAAGACATCATCATCATTTCAGCCGAAAGACGTCCACTGCTGAACATAGGCCTCCCCCAACGCCACATTGACATAAGGGGGGTTTTGCCATAATCGCCACGCTGGGCAGGCGGGTTGGCGATCGCAGTACGGCTGCTACAGAAGCACAGAGCTGCTGCCCATTCTCTGGCAAGTCTTAGTCGCCTCTTACGAAACCCACGGGAAGATATGGGATGGTGCTATACTTTACGTCCGACTTGAAAGTATTTGTATGAAATGCCGTAAGGCGTAAACACACTTAATTCAATCATTTAATTCTTTGACTGCCTCGTTGGTGTGTAGTCTAGTTAACAACACTACTGAGCATGATTGTGGTCCTGGTTTCGATGACCAAGTCGGGCAAAAACTGTAAAAAGATTTTTCCAACAGCAATTCCTCAGAAGAAGCCATAGAGTCTGGATTAGTGACCGGTTGATGGCAATAGGCTTGGCCCCTTTTACGTGTGATTTACAACAGAACCGGCGAAATGTTTTATTAAAATTCATTCATACTCAAAACTTTTCTGCCAATTTCATTTAAAAGAAAGACAGAATGAAAACGTATTTATTAGGTGTACATGCCACAAGTGCACACAATAAAAAAAAAGTAAAAAAATACTTAAATCTAAACAGAAAATAAAATACTGTGTGTCTCACGGCTGCGCCAAATAGGCCCAGTTCAGCAAACTGTCGGCAGTTTGCTGAACTGGGCAGCTAGTGCCCGACGCTGGTTTTCAACTAGACCTGAGAGATAGTGACGAGACGGACGTAAAACATTTTTCTACTTTGAGCTAATATGTGTATGAATAGGTACTTATATTACATATGACTTTGCTGTACCTTTATCATCATCTGCCTAGCCTTTTCGAACTAAGTTGGGGTATGCTTGAAGTCTAACCGGATGCAGGTGAACACCAGTACCTTACGTGGAGCGACTGCCTATCAGACCTGCACAACCCACTGACTAGGAGACTCTTTACTTAGCCTCAAGGAAAGTCTACTTCTAAATCTTTTTTATTTCTAGATCTGTCAGATTGTAAAGAAAAAATAAATGCCAATATGTAGTTATTGACACGGATGTACTAAAATTAGAATAGTTACTAAATGACTAGCCATTATTATGTACATATGTATGTGTATAAAGAACGGAACGAAGAGAAAGGAATCAGTCGATTTCATTGTTGTAACACATAGTTGTCATTTCAAATAGTTTAATTATAACTTGAGAATTTACTACTAATTTTCTAACCGATAACTTTACTTTCCATTACCTTCTGTCTTCAAGAAGACTGGTCACTAAAACTTAATAAACCACGCAACGGACGTAGAATAAAGTGAAATAATCGCAGTTCAACTTAACGTGGGAGTCTCATAATGAAAAATGATTATCAGAAATATTTGTAGCTTAGACGTTCAGAATACAATACATCTGAAGTCTGGACATAATGGAAATAAAATTTATGTGTTTAGATTTAAGCACAGTCCGCTGTCAGATTCATTGCGTTTTAATGCGAAAGCTGGAAGCATAGCGACACTCTGACGAGCATTTCTCAAGTCATTTCTAAAGTTTCATTTTGGAAATCGATTAAAACTGTATGTGCTTTCATACACTCACTTTATTACTTCATCTAAGACGACATACATCCGCTCTTGGAATCAGTATTGCCTTGACTTTAACGAGTTATGAAGCTTTACAGGATATAAGCTGATTCAAGTTTTAGTTTATCTTCAATTTATGGTTGTCAAAACAGTTCGTTATAGAAATCAATCAGAAAAGGACTCTTGGCTGTTGATGATAATAATAACCATATTTTAACGGCAGCTATTTTCATTTGGTCTGATTAATGTTGTCTATATGGTGTCGGACGTAAAGAATAGCACCATCCCATATCTTCCCGTGGGTGTCGTAAGAGGCGACTAAGGGACTTGCCGGAGAATGGGCAGCAGCGTTCTCTGTGCTTTTGTAACAACCGTACTGCGATCGCCAACCCGCCTGCCAAGCGTGGCGATTATGGCAAAACCCCCCCTGCTTGGGGGAGGCCTATGTCCAGCAGTTGACGTCTTTTGGCTGAAATGATGATGATGATGATGATTACTGTTAGCCTGTATCAGCTCAATTCTGGACGAAGGCCTCTCCCATCATCACCACTCATATAGACATCCAGGTCTATCGATCCAGGGCTGGTGTGGACCATGGTCGTTGGTTTGATAAAGCTTGCCTCGAGGATCTTTTACGAGGTATTCCGACAGCACGGTTGGCACAGTCGCTGAGTGATTGGCTTCTGCGCTGCATGTCGCGGGTTCGATTCCCGTACGAAAAAAAATATTTGTATGGCCAATAGGTAGTTGTTACGGATCTGACTATTTGTGTATGTGAGCTTAAATGTTGTAAACAATACAGAAGAAATTCAGGATTAAAAAAACAGTGGCTGTGTCCAGGGCGCCATATAGTAATTTGATTATTTTGGTCCAGAGCCCACCGGTGGATGCCATATACGGAAGACGTGGCCAAACCAATTCCACTTCGGTTTAGCGGCATTTTCAGCAACTCCTAAACGAATTCTGTGTTTTGGAGCGCGGAGTGTGGATCCAATTTTTAATGAAAATTCAAAGTGTCATTTTAAAAAGTTTGCGACTCCAAAAACAAACATTTTCAAGGATTCGTTCGTTTCTCATGATTACAATACTGGGTACTATGGTAATATTAAACAAAAACACGCTGGTGCCATAACGAGCAGTTTAAAATAATTTGTGCAAAATTCGCACCTCATCGCCAATGCGGTAGAACCACGTAAAAGGACATAGCAGAAAACCCATTCTGCCATCTTTGAAAATGATGGACACGACGTTTAAGACGAAGATCATAAAGAAATATAGTCACAAATTCTAGCATAATTATGGTGACCACATTATATGGAGAGGGAGTCATCATCTGCCTAGCCTTTTCCCAAACTTTGTTGGGGTCGGCTTCCAGTCTAACCGGATGCAGCTGAAAATCAGTATTTTACATGAAGCGACTGCCTATCTGACCTCCACAACCCAGTAACTGGGTAATACGAAACCCCTTGGTAAGACTGGATGTCAGACTTTCGGCTTCTGACTACTCGTAACGACTGTCAAAGATCTACAAATGACAGCCGAGACCAACGGCTTAACTTGCTTTCGGAGGCACGGAGGAAACTCGGTATGTAGTTTTGGTCACCCATCCACGGACCGACCTCGGCAAACACGGCTTAACCTTGACGATCGACCCGTGCGGCTGTTATTATTTAGCCACGAGCTCCTCACGAGCTTATATGGAGACAGAGTATGATCGTCCAAAGCAAGTATTTAAAGTTTCCCTGACTTTTCTTGTAACAATAAAGTCTCGAAATAAACCGTGTTGGCGATCTCATTCTTAAAAAGTATTTTAGTATGATTCGTCCATTCCATCTTCTTGACGATGATTAATATTTGAGCTTTGTGTTAGTGTGCAAGAGCTCGGAGGAAGGAGCCCGTGGCTAAACTACAACAGCACAGCAGCAACAGGTCGATCTTTAGGTTAAGCCGTGCTTACCTAGGTTGGTCCGTGGATGGGAGACCACTCATTACATATCGAGTTTCCTCCGTGCCTCAGAAAGCACGTTAAGCCGGCTGTCATTTGAAGATCTCTGACAGTCGTTACAGGTAGTCAGTGGCCCGAAAGTCTGACAAACAGTCTTAGTAAGGGGTCTCGTATTCATATAACCCAGTACTAACTGGATTGTAGGTCAGATAGTAAGTCGCTTCATGTAAAATACTGGTATTTAGCTGCGTTGAGGTTAGACTGGCTAGGACTGACTAGGTCTGACCGGATGGTCAGACTGGATAACGTCAACGTCGTTGGGAAAAGGCTAGGCAGATGATGCTGTGTGTATAAGAACTGTGGTCCTTCTGTTTCATACACTAATTGGTGGTGGAGCAAACCATGGTGATTGTTTTTATGGGAGTCGGGTAAAGGCTCCTGTTACTGGCAAGTGATTATTTTTAAGTTAAATATGGGTATTTGTGAAATATCGAATGACGAGTAATTTTTTTTTCTAAGTTACTACGATGTCTTCACCTTCGTTCATAATCTGCTGTTGTCATCTTAATTAATATATTTTTAATTATATTTCTTTGAAAGATATGAGTTTATTACAATGATGTCGATTAGTTTTTGTTGGTTTCGTAATTGTTGTTTGTTTTATTAAATAAATTTATCGTTGCATATTTTAATTTTCTATTGTTATTTACTTACTTTACTTATATTTGCATTTTAATTGGGTGCTGCTCATTCATTGTGCTTAACGCAATAAAAAAAAAGAGTACGCGAGTACATGCGGAAGAAGCTAGCAGTATCGTCACAACATTGATTTTTTCCTCATTGTTTGTCCTTTTATTTAAGAATTTATATATTGATATATATTTATAGTATTTTGATATATATTTATAGCATTTTATATATCCTTAGTATGTCTTATTATTATATTTTTTTTAAGATGGACACTTACCACTGTTTGTCTCTGCATCACCCAAAGGTTGACTGGTAGAAAATACCTATGGCATTAAGTCAGCCTCTGTACATTAGCACTTGAAGTGATAAAATAAAATATAAAAGAATATAATAAAATTCATTAAACTAAGAAACTATTTTCAGTGACAAACACTGTACCTCAAGTGATTTAGTTACAGCAACAAATAATCCGCACTAGTTTTTCAAGCAACACATATCGCTAAACCAACAACAGTCCCTTCTACCTCACGAAAGTATGCAACGGATATACCCCATAGAAGGAGGTGGGTACACGTATTATCACCTCCACAACCAAGAATACCATGTCAAAGCATTCCGAAGACACTTTACTATATACCGAGAATTCTCAAAGATCTCCTAAAGGAGGATTTAAAAGGAAACTTCCCTTTTTTATCAAGTAATGGAGTGAAGTAATCGAGTGTTCGAGAAGCTTTCAATTTAATATGGTAGATAAAGAAAATTACCTGTTTTATTTTTGTTAAGTTTATAAGTGACGAAAAAATTATTTGTTTGTTGAATGGAATGAATTGCATGTTAAAGCTCTGCTCTGTATGGTGTCGGGCTCTGTATGGTGTCGGACGTAAAGAATAGCACCATCCCATATCTTCCCGTGGGTGTCGTAAGAGGCGACTAAGGGTCTTGCCAGAGAATGGGCATCAGCGTTTCTGTGCTTTTGTGACAACCGTACTGCGATCGCCAACCCGCCTGCCAAGCGTGGCGATTATGGCAAAACCCCCCATGTTTTGTCAATGTGGCGAAACTTGGGGGAGGCCTATGTCCAGCAGTGGACGTCTTTCGGCTGAAGTGAGTGGTGATGGCATGTTAAAGATAACTCAAAGAATATCAAAACTTATTGTTCAGTTTTTGTAAAATCTGGTCAGAATTTTGGCCCTGGATCGAAACAACTAGAAGTCATGGGGATGCCTTTGCCCAGCAGTGGGATGGCACAGGATAACAGTATGTTTATCAGTACTCAGAATTTTATATATCTCATAGTCTGGGCAGATTTTAACATTCGGAATGAACATTATTATAGAGAATTAATATACATGTTTCCACAGACTGCTATGAATTCTTCTTTAATTATAGAGGGTTTAATCACAAAATTATTATGCCACCCTCATCGGTATAAACAAATATTTCTTACGATCTAAATCCTATCTTAGCTACTTTATACAAGGTTTTTGCATCCTTTGACAAAGGTGACGCAAGAATACTGTTACATTTACCAACATCCATTGAAATGGGTAAAATTAGAGGTCTTTCGGCCTCGTTCCGGACACACTCCATCAGAATATGGTATCTTCCACTATCACTGTACACGTATATCACTGTACTACACTCCGGACAATTTGGCGAAGTAACTTTACCCATGAGAAACGCAAAACTGTTCAATGGTATGTGTCCCGATCGAAGCCGAAGAGCCATAACGATTTCTGATCGACTCATGTTGGCCTGGTCGAACCATGGGCCTCGAGAAAGTGTTGGTTGGATCGTCCGATACCAGATTCCCTTGCTCAGTGACCTCTGGTCGAAGTGCTCTTGCCACATTTTGGTACATTCTTCTCTTACTACATACAAAAATCACTGTGCACGGGAAGATATGAACAAGCCAACCCATCATCGCATGCATCCTTGGCCAGTTGATCAACTATTTCATTGTCTTCCAAGCCAACATGAGCCGGTATCCACTGAAGTACAATTTTCATTTCCTTAGAAACAAGCTTATTTAATAATTTAATCACCCTATATGCAATCGGAGTGCCCCGAAAATTTGTGGTACACCAGATTTTCGGGGCACTCCGATTAAATTAAATGAAAAAAAAAACCGGCCAAGTGCGAGTCGGACTCGCGCACGAAGGGTTCCGTACCATTATTTATAAAAACGAAAACCAAAAAAAAACTTTTTTGTATGGGAGCCCCCCTTAAATAATTATTTTTTTCTGTTTTTATTATTTGTTGTTATAGCGTCAACAGAAATACATAATCTGTAGAAATTTCAACTGGCTAACTATCACGGTTCATGAGATACAGCCTGGTGACAGGCGGACGGACGGACGGACGGACGGACAGCGAAGTCTCAGTAATAGGGTCCCGTTTGACCCTTTGGGTACGGAACCCTACAAAACACAATTTATTATACATAGCAACTGCTTTCCTTTACTTTACAATTGTATGGAAAAGTTTTCAAACTAAAAATATTGTATAGAATAAATACCTAGGTCACGCTGTATACATACTACTCTTGTCTTTTGTCAAGAATATTTATAGACTCCACTGAATTTTAACAATGACAAAACACAGGACATCTCACTTAATCTTGGATGCGTTCTCTATAAGGTGACTGGTAATTAGTGACCGATACTTAAACACGTGATTATACTCATGATAACAAACAACTTTCCCAAATAAACATTTTTTTTACTCATTCACTTTTTTCACAAAAATACAACAGCTGTATGAAATTTGCGCGCGCGCGCCTATGACCTATCAGCTTATGATAAAAGTTAATTGGTCTAAAAAATGATTCTTTGGGAAAGTTGTTTGTTTGTTTAAGTTTAATTATCGGCCACAATGACCAGTCACCCTATGTAGAACGCATCCAAGATTAAGAAAGATGTCCTGTGTTTTGTCATTGTTAAAATTCAGTGGAGACTTGGAGTACAAATATTCTTGACAAAAGACACAAAAATGAATTCTCTAGCCCTCCTTTCTGCTACGCCGTAGTTGGGTAAAAAACCATAACTGTAATGGCATTTATTGAATTACTTAAGACAATCCACCAAAACGCTCAACCCGTCACCAAAATCCTCGTGTAAGATGGGAAGAAGTGGCGGAACCAACGAAAACTTTATTTTTAGAGTATACTCGTAGCTGTGCACCTACTATTCTAATTTCCAAACGCACCAAAACAATACCCAACAAAACGATCTTGTCAAAATAATAATCACGATACTATTAAAAAAAAACACCCATACATTTTGCTCGACCAGATCACGTTTGGCATGTCATTGCACCACAGATGCCAGCCGGGGCAGGATGTGAATCAGGAGGAAATCCGCTATCTCCTGCCCATGAATATTCGATCAGCCATTGTTACAAAGTATTCGCAATGTCCTAATCTGGACAATGATTTCTTGATATGAGATGTAATCGATGTTGTTATATGTTTTTGATCATTGTTGGGTCGTGGTGGGAGAATATTCGGATGTCGGTGGTTTTAAGTGTACCGGTGGTGCCAAAGTGTAACCGAGGAAGTTGCAGACCATAATAGGGTTGGCCCAAGGTGACTGCCATTGGGTAATACGATACTGCTTGGTAAGGATGTCAGGCTTTCGGGCCACAGCCGACTGGGCGGCGGCTGTCAAAGATCTACAAATGACAGTCGAGACTAACGGTCTCCTCCGTGTCTCAGAAAGCACGTTAGCTTTTTGAGACACGGAGGAAACCCGGTATGTAATTGGTGGTCACATCATCATCTAAGCAAGAGGTGCTTCACTTGACGATCGACCCGAGCAGCTGTTTTTATTTAGACTCGAGATCTCAATTCTTTTCACTTATTTCTTTCTTTTACTTATTTATTTATTTATTTATTTATTAGGGACATAAAACAGTTACATGCTACAGAAAGCAAAAAAACCTTATAAACTACAGTTATTAAGCATGTAACCCACACCAATATCCACATCTAAACAAAAGAATAACAGACAGCCGATTTTACAGAGTACAGAGACTTCTGTGATTGAACAATTAAATTAAATAATATCCATTTAAATTCAAAATTAATAAATATTAAATACAAATTATATCAATTCCATTAAATTATTATTCAAATCAATTTAGTGCCATAAAATTGAGTTCACGATATTTTAAATCTACCTAATTCAAATCGTATCAAAATAATGCAATTAAAAATAATTCAAAAATAATTCAAAAATAATACAAAAATAATTTCAAAAATAATTCAAAAATAATTCAAAATAAAATACAAAATAATTCAACAAAATTAAAATTATAACCTTCACTTTACCGCTTTTTTGACAAAAGATCTATAGCTTTTTTTTTAAACATCTGGTTTGATAGAGTAAATATGTCAAGCTCCATAAAGTGAGTGTTGTATGACTCAACAAGGCGACGAAGAGGTGCGCGCACTCCAGCGTTAGTTTTGCACAGGTCTGTATGGAACAGTCGGGGTACGCGCACCCCCCGTTGGACAACAGTTCTAGGTACTCTATAACATAACTGATTAGTAAGTTCAATACAGTCGAATTTATTATTACATAAGCCATGTAATGTCATTGCACCCAGAAACAGTCTCCTGGACTCCAAACTCAGAACGCCATATCGCTGCAGTAACTGCACGTACGAAACCTTGGAATTAAAACATTTATAGTTCATAGACCGCAAAAACTTTTTCTGTATCATTTCCAATCTGGAGCAGTATTTGTCATAGAAAGGGTTCCAGATCTGGATGGCGTATTCCAATTGGGAGCGTATCAGAGTTTTGTATAATAGTAAGAACGTAGAGGGCCGCACAAAGTCATTAGATGATCGCATGACGAAGCCATACATACGAAACGCCCTGTTTATCATGTTATCAACATGTGTGTCAAAATGTAGACGAGAATCTAGTGTGATGCCCAAGTCACGGACGTTTGCAACAATGTCTAAACGTGCTCCATTAATATAATAATTGAATTGTATTTTGTTTTTCTTGTTTTTTGTGAATGAAACAGTATGACATTTTGGAAGGCTGAGAAAAAGTTTGTTTTTAATACAGTACGCATAAAGCCTGTCTAGGTCGTCTTGCAGGAGAACGCAGTCTCGTGTATTTTTACACGATCTAAAGAATTTTATGTCATCTGCATACATTAAAAAATCTGAATTCTGGAAGCAGTTTTTAATGTCATTAATAAATATTATGAACAGAAGGGGACCTAGAATGGACCCCTGTGGAACCCCAGACTTAACAACAACCGGCTCAGACTCATATCCATTAACTACCGTTCTTTGGGTCCTATTAAAAATATATGAGGCGAACCATCTCAGCAAATTACCACGAATACCATTGAAGGCGATTTTTTCCAAAAGCAGTGAATGATCCACCTTGTCGAAAGCCTTCTGAAAGTCTGTATAGACTGCGTCTACTTGAACTTGTTGATCCATTTTTTCAAAGAGGTAATTCGTAAAGACTAACAGATTTGTCACGGTTGAACGACGTTTGACAAAACCGTGTTGTTCAGGTATAATCAGTTTATGAATATGGGGATACAAGGCGCTGTGAACAAGACTCTCAAATACTTTAGACAAAGTGGAAAGGATCGAGATGGGGCGGTAATTCTCTACATTATTCTTATCACCAGATTTATGAACAGGAGTAATAAACGCACGTTTCCAAATTGTGGGAAAAACACCCTCACCCAAACATTTGTTAAAAATGATACGCAGAGCATTACACAAGGCGTCACATGTTTTTATGAAGAAGTTTGGTGGTAAGCCGTCAGGTCCCGCCCCTTTAGAAGGATCCAAAGATTTCAACTTAAATCGTATAACTTCCAAAGATAAGTTAATTTCGGATATACAAGAAGAGTTATCTGCAAAGCTGTCAGAAGGCTGCCATTTTTGTGGGTCAAAATTGGAGGGTTCGTAGACAGAAGAAAAGAAAGATGAGAAGAGATTACATATGTCCGTGGGGTCATCAGAAGAAACATTTTTGAAGTACATACTGGCCGGATAATTCGCTTTTCCCTTTCTAGATGAAATGTAAGTCCAGAAATGCTTTATATTCTTAGGAATGCTGTCTTCAACCGCTTCAATGTACCTCTTATAGCATTTGATAGATTCTCCATGGAAAAGTTTCCGATACTTAGAAAAAATTAAGTAATCCGATTCATTGTTGTATGTCTTCCATTTAATCCAGGCGCGTTCTTTAGTTTTAAAGATTCGTATGAGAGAAGGCGAAAACCAGATTGGAAAACTAGAATTTTTGGTTCTAGTTAACGGAACATGCAATTTGATAATACCGTATAGTGCCTCATAGAAAACGCTAACAGCTTGCTCAGACCCGAGGTGAGAGAGTGCATTTTCCCAGTCTATTTTACCTAGTTCATAGTTTATAGCCTCGTAATTGGCTTTATGAAAATTATGTCTATGAATCGTACGGCATTTTAGGGGAGTATATTGCGTAGTCAAGCAAGTCAAAGCAGAAATAGCAGGGTGATGGCTATCAGGATCAAGTAAAGCATTGCATGATACCACCTGACAATCTACATTCGATATAAGTAAATCGAGTATACGACCTAATTTATTTTTAGTGACATTAAATTGTAAGCCATTGATCAAATTCATAAAATTCACAAATATTCGTCCTATTGTGTTTGAAACCTGCGCAATCGCATGGTTCCCTTGGTCCAACCAAGCGATATCTGGTAGGTTAAAATCACCAACAATAAAGTATGTGTCAGTGGCAGGAGCGTTAACCAAGCCTTGCAACATGTTAAAGTATTGTGTGTATAGTTCTTCGCGAGTTCGTGGTGGCATGTATACAGCACTGATAATATGGTGTTTGTTGTGCTGGGAAGCAGGCAGTTGGACCAAGACATGTTCGACTTCTGGGTTGACAAAATATGTTGTCAACTTAGTAGGACGCAACTCACGCAGCACCGCCACCAAAACTCCACCGCCTTCAAGTTTTTTAGTCGCAGAGCGATCGCGATCGCATCTGAAGACTATGTATCGATCGCATTGATCGATTGTGTTTTTACGATACGCTTCTTAAGATACACACTTTTGATCAGTCTGAAAAGACCCAAATATTCCTGTTGTCTTTTCCTGTTGATGATGTAGAAACTGACGTAAAATTAATCAAG
Source organism: Cerastis rubricosa (assembly GCA_949152445.1). Lineage (NCBI taxonomy): Eukaryota > Metazoa > Arthropoda > Insecta > Lepidoptera > Noctuidae > Cerastis > Cerastis rubricosa. The sequence continues at coordinate 3,400,078 of OX424542.1, read as the reverse complement.
AAGATTAGCATCAGTATACTTCTCACCGAATGTTATCCATCACCAACCAGGAAGTATTACGATTGACGTTGATGATGCGTCAGCAGTTCCACCTATATGGATACGAGCAATATCGACGGTCCTCAAAGTATTATCATTGAGAGTTGGTATTATCATGATCGATTTGAGACCTTTTTTGAGTAGGTACTGATACCGAATAGCCGTCATCTGACTCGATGCAAAAATGTGTCATATCACCAGTATAACTTGACAGATCTCTCTCACCATATCTACAAAGAGTGATATCAATTTTGGTCCAGTTCAGTACCTCTTCACGTCCTAATTTATACTGGTCTTTGTTCTTCATGATTAGTCACATTTTTTGGACTGGATTTGTGTCTACGTGTTCTGTAATCAGGTGAAAGTCTAGAAAACTTTTTATCTATACTATTAACAGTCAATGACCGTCTGAAGTAGTGTTTACTATAATTTGTTTATCATTTATTTTGAGGTAGGTACTTGTAGATCGTCTTGATAAAAAAGCTTAGATTTTTATTTTGGTTGCTTAGTGCTGTGTTGTCAGAATGAATTGCTGATTGTAAGTACATGTTGGGAAATGTTATCCGTATCGTTCAAGACTGTTAGATACTGAAAAATTTTAGGATATGAGACCATTGACCTCATCGCTTTCATAGGTGAGAAAAGTACGCGGTTAGCTCTTTCATCTCGGACCAAAATAATATCATGTCCTTATTTTTAGGTAACCAGGTAGATATCATTTCAGGGTATGCCAGAATGCACTAGCGATGAAACAAAGGAACTTTTCCGTTCCACAAAACTACTCAATGGGCTTCAAAAATTCCACATCAGCCGCCGTTTACGTAACCACGATGACAGCTGACAGTGATGACGGACAGTTACCCGGTCGTTACCCGGTTATATTCAAATAACCCCATTTAGTTCGACAAGTGTAAAACTACAAGATGGATGAACTGATAACAATAGCCACACTAATAATAAAACAAGAAGGAAAACTAAAAAGTAGAACTCACAATCTAAGTCTAGGTGCAAATTGTGAAATATTGCGAAATCTAATGGTTATTTTACATAAGCTGATAAGTTTTGGTATTAAGAACACACCTTGTGAAGATATTTTGATAAAAACGTAAGGAAAAAATGATATCGACGACGGCCAGGAAAATTGATGACTGCGATGTATTTTTTATCGAATTTTGCAAGCGGATTAAATGACTGGTGGAAACGATGCTTCAATACAAATACAATGCAATAGTGTATACAATAGTGATAATGAATAAAATATATACTAACAATCACTTGCGAAGCCAGTATTAGCTGTCATATCCAGAGGTCGGAATTAGGTAGAGTTATTTAAGTACTTGCATCGAAATGTTGACATTAATATGGATCTTCCCTTGCGTGTGCGCATTGGAATTTTGCAACTTCGGACATCCGATGTCGGATGGTTTAAGCTGTGTATAAGTAAATAACTTTTTTATTTCATAAATCACGGGATTTTTCTGCTCTTTCAATTTAATCCCGTGGATGTCGTAAGAGGCGACTAAGGGACTTGCCAGAGAATGGGCAGTGCTTTTGTAACAACCGTACTGCGATCGCCAACCCGCCTGCCAACCGTGGCCATTATGGCAAAACCCCCCCTTCTTGGGGGAGGTCTATGTCCAGCAGTGGATGTCTTTCGGCTGAAATGAAAATGATGAATTAAAAATTAAATCAGCTGTCCCATACATTTTGAACGTGTAGGTATTGCACTTTTGTAGGAAACATTTGTTTAACCGAAGCAAAATTTCTACGTGGAGGGGTTCAGAATGATGTATTCAGCAGTGGTAAGCATTTTCGCGTCTGTGTCCCTTACTCCTTGTATAAAATGCACCATTTGACCATCATCTACTTAACTATGTTCAGTTTGCTTCCAGTCTAATGGGATGCAGTTCAATACTAGTAAAGAACATGGAGCGACTTCTTTCTGACCTTCCCAACCCAGTTACCGGGTAATTCGATACACTTTGTTAAGACTTTCGGGTTTTCGACCAGTGTATTTGTCAAAGGTCGACAAGAGGCATATAGGGCATTCTCACCCTCGGAAGGACGTGGCAAGTTAAGGGATGGTATTATTTAACCACGAGCCATTTTGTACACCAGTTGACCAGCTCTTTAAAATCTTCACCAGTCCTTTGTGTCTGGTCTAAGAAGGGGTGCAAAATTATTATTATCACATGAAAAATTCAATTAAGTTCACCCAAAGAAAAAGAGAATATCAAGGGCTACTTCGTTTGCTAACCCTTAACTGTACGTGCATGCAATGTAAAAGTAAACCCTTTTGACGGTATCACATGAGACGAAGGGGCCAACAAACCTAAAACTGGCCAGTATTACTTGAGACGCGGTGGAATTTGGAACTACGAGAGACTTGTCAAATTTGACAGGTGGATGACGTTTTACTAAACAAGTAGCGCCGCGCTGATGTCTCAAGTTATGTTGGTAAAGGTATAAGTTATTTTGTCATTCAAATCACGTTTTCGTTGCAAAAATTTGTTTAACGTCCGGAAACGACATTTTTTCTGTCACTCTTTTCAGAATGGTGGTGCAGCAGACGCATGCAGCTATTGTTTTGATTCATGAATTAAAAATATCACATTGGTATAGGCGGCATGGCCGACGACCGGGCGTTTGCCAAAACGGTTCCAGGAAAAAATATTTTTACGACAACATCTATAAAACGGGCGTTTTGTTGGCGCTGCTTGTCTTAGTTTAATATATCCTTTTGTCTCGCACTTATTATGGGGTATTTGATGTGATGTGATGTGATGTTATACAGCCTATAGCCTTCCTCAATAATTAGACTATCCAACACTAAAATAATTTTCCCATTCGCACCAGTAGTTCCTGAGATAATCGCGTTCAGCCAAACAAACAAACTCTTCAGCTTTATAATATTACTAGCTGTCCCGCGCAACTTTGTCTGTGTCAAATTTTCGCCGTTTTTGCAACATTTTTCATTGCTGCCCCACTCGTATTGTCGTAGCGTGATGATATAAAGCCTACAGCCTTCCTGGATAAATGGACTATATAACACTGAAATAATTTTTCAAATCGGATCAGTAGTTCCTGAGATTAGCGCGTTCAAGCAAACAAACAAACAAACTCTTCAGCTTTATAATATTAATATATAATATATATATTATATTCGTATAGATTATATTAGTATAAATAAATAAAGTTAGATTAAGACACCTGTTTCCTTGAAAAGCACAAAGATCCCGTGATCCCATCTCAATTTAGAAACATTGTTGCCTGTCCAAATGACTTCGTGAAGCGTCCAAAAGAAATGTGGTGGTAACAATAAATAGTTTTCGGGTTTAATGCCCTGAAGACGCAGTTCTGTAGGGCGTATGTTACCAGCATGCGGATACGCCGGCTGCCAAACGATCGTAAGGCTAATACTAGACCGACTGTACGTAAGTAGATATTGACGTATAGGCAGAATAGACAAGGCTTGTCTATGAATAGACTGCCCTATCAGGAATATAGGGATTCACTCAGCCTGTAAATGTCAAGAACTGTAACAGAAGGTCTAGAATGGCTATCTTTTACAAGCATTTTACATTTCTACAAGGGTGTTTCGAAAAAATTTACACAAACTTGACGATAGCCTATGTCAATCTAAGTCATTTTTGATTTCCCATCAGTTTTATCCCTGATATAATGTCTGTTCTGTATGGTGTCGGACGTAAAGAATGGCACCATCCCATATCTTCCCGTGGGTGTCGTAAGAGGCGACTAAGGGGCTTGCCAGAGAATGGGCAGCAGCGTTCTCTGTGCTTTTGTAACAACCGTAATGCGATCGCCAACCCGCATGCCAAGCGTGGCGATTATGGCAAAACCCCCCTTATGTCAATGTGGCGTTGGGGGAGGCCTATGTCCAGCAGTGGACATCTTTTGGCCGAAATGATGATGATAATGTCTAGCCCGCTTAGACATTCTTTCTGTTGAATATAGGGATACGAGTATTATCACAATCATGGTATTTGACAGAGTTTGGTGGTCAATAGTGGTGGATTAGTTGAACGTCCACACATACAAATATAGTATGTATGGACGTTCAAGCGTGTATATTGTTGAAACAGGAATAAGTTGCATGAGATCTTCCCGAAAATACCTGGGTTGCCAATGCCTAGACATATCTAAGCCAGAAATACGCAAATCGTCCATAAGCATTGTGCATCCTTCATGAAATATCGTTTTAAACATCAGTCTTAAAAAGTCTTCAACATCACAAATCTAGTGACTGTCTAAATAAACAGTTTTTTAAGCTTATCAAATTCTGAAAATAGTTTATCACCATGATAAAAATAACAATACCACCTGCAAAGTCTTATCTAAATATTGCAATTCTTACGAAACCATTAAAAAAAACAAACAAAAAAAACATAGATACTTGTACAAAAAGAACGTTCCAGAGATAAATTTCGAATTTCCACAAATTAAAAACAAATTGACGTCATGCTAGTGTTGGGACTGTCAACAGCAAATCGCGATGCACTATGTTTGCCAATGATACGATTTTCCGCGAACGATAAAACCGAGCTGCATCAACAAGACGTTACATACATTCGATTCTGCGAACGATAGTGATCGCTCGATATAATTGCTGTTTAATCGATTATTCGTGATATTATAATGTTTTGTGGAATTGCGATAGCAGTGTTGGTATTTCTATGTTGGTTTTCCTTCATAGTGTTGGCGCCATGTTTAGTGGTTTATTGTTGATACAGCTTTTAATATGAATGAAAAGGAAGCTTGTAAACGCATTCTTCAACGAACGTGTTTTTAGGGTTCTGCAGCCGAATGCCAAAAAAGGGAACCCTTATAGATTCGTCATGTCTATCTGTCCGTCCGTATGTCACAGCCACTTTTTTCCAAAAGTATTAGGACTACACAGTTAAAACTTAGTAGGTAGATGTTTTCTGTGAACCGCTATACGATTTTATACAAAAAAATAATAATAATAAGTTGGAGCTCCCCGTACATGGAATAGAAAGTAAAAAAAAAACATCAAATCATTGAGGTTCCTAAACTAAATTTTCTCAAATGCAATCGTTTGATAGATAGACACCTACAAAGTGGTAAAATGTGTGCCCCTCCCAAAAAATTATAAAGTAAGAGAACGAAAATTCTGAAATAATTTAGGTTTACAAAACTTTCAACAAAAATTGGTTTGAATAAGATTTGATGTTTAGTTTTTGAGATATGGGACTTTTTCATCAAACTGCAGCAGTAACTTTGTATTTCATCAACATACTATGAAAAATAAATTTATTTTTACCGTTGAATGTAAATTTACATATGAATGAGCGTTGAAAATATTTTATTTTTTTGTTTGGTGCTACGGGACCCTGTGTGTGCGAGTACGAGTCGCACTTGGCCGGTTTTTTCTTATTTGATTAGTAAATCAACAGACGTGATTCTGGACACAATCGCTTAATTCTAGCGATAGAATATAGTTCAAACAATGACTGAGAGCTGATTACACCACATCTACAACTCATTAAATGCGATTAACACTTAACATATTTAAAACATCATTATGTCATCTTCAAAGAATTGAAAAACGGAACGATGTTTTAAGTACGTTTAACGCAAAACGCATTTATTGAAAGGTGTAAGCGGGCCTGATTTGTAATCGTAACGAGTACTGAGAAGCCCAAAAGTTACAGCCAGAACCCGTCGTACCGGGTACCGGGTAACCCAGTTACTGGGTTGTGGAGGTCAGATAGGCTCCATGTAAAAGTCTGGTATTCAGGTGAGACTGGAAGCTGACCTCAATATATTTGGGACTAGCACTTCGCCCGCGACTTCGTCCGCGAAAATTGTGCTAAAATGTTACTCGGTAAAGATGTAGCTTTATAATGGTGAAAGATTTAAAAAAAATGGTCGAGTAGTTTTTGAGTTAAATCGTAACAAACAATCAAATTTTTCCTTTTTATAATATTAGTTTAGATTTAGAAAAGGCTAGGTTGATAGATGCTGGTGTAAACGGACCTGCGCGTGCAATTACAGTAAGTACAAATTACATTTTCTTATGTATAATTCAAGGCCTAATAAAATATTATTCGATATTCATTTCATAGAAGACCAAACATTAAAATGGGAAGTTTCTTTGAATTTAGAACCCTGGCTCGTTCATATTCTTTCTCAATATCACATCATCATTCATCATCATCATATAGTCAGCAGTTTGGTTTCACGAAGGGTAGGTCGACAACGGACGCGGGAGTAAAACTCATCAGTCACATTCTGGAATCGTGGGAGAAGTCCCAGGACGCTATTGGCATTTTTTGTGATCTCTCAAAAGCGTTCGACTGCGTCGACCACAACACGCTGATCTGTAAATTACATCACTACGGAATTCGTGGACAAGCTGCTGATCTTGTTCTTTCCTATTTATCAAACAGGCAGCAAAAAGTAAATGTAAATGGGGCGACATCCTCTGGGTCTATAGTCAGGATGGGTGTGCCCCAAGGTTCAATTCTTGGTCCTTTCCTATTTCTTGTTTATATTAATGATCTCCCATATATGATGGCCAAATTATCGGATATAATTCTGTTTGCTGACGACACTTCGCTAATTTTTAAAATTCATAGGAAAGATAAGGATGTCATACATGTCAACGAAAGTCTAACTGTTCTCTCGAAATGGTTCGCAGCTAACAATCTTTTACTGAATACGAACAAAACAAAATGTCTAAAGTTCTCTTTACCAAATGTAACTCAACGTGACCTTAATTTAAATCTTGACGGCAAAAAACTTGATGTTATCGCGGAAACTGTATTCTTAGGAATTACTATCGATTCAAAACTGCAGTGGGGCGCGCACATTGGCACTGTTTCGGGGAGGTTAAGCTCAGCCGCCTATGCAGTTAGGAAAATAAGGCAGTTGACTGATGTAGCCACAGCTAGGTTAGTATACTACGCTTATTTCCACAGTATTATGTCTTATGGAATTCTGCTGTGGGGATCGGCAGCAGACTTTGATTCAATTTTTATATTGCAAAAGAGGGCAGTTCGCGCGATCTATAAAATGGGTCCTCGCGAGTCCCTTAGAGAAAAATTTAAAGAGATCGATATACTGACTCTGCCTTCACTTTATATCTTAGAATGTATTTTATACGTCCGCAAAAACCGAGGGCTTTTCAAAATTAGAAGCGACTTCCATAATATAAACACACGCAGTAAACACGAAATTGTAATACCCAAATTTAGATTAACAAAAACTAGCAAGTCATTTCTTATAAACAGTATACGCTTTTATAATAAGTTGCCAAAGTCAGTTATTGAACTGACCAATGGAAAGTTTAAAAATTGCATCAAACGTGTCCTTATTAAAAAAGCATATTACAAAATTAAGGACTATGTTGAAGATAAAGAAGTTTGGCTGTAGTTCCCTCTGCTCATGCGGCTTCCCTGGTAGCTCAAAAACGACACAAATATGTGGATGTCTCTAACTATTCCTTTTAACTATTTATTTTATTTATTCTATTCATTTTTTTTTCAGATGTTTTACAATAGTTTTCAAATCATTGCACCGTTTATTCATTGTGCAGAATAGTTACAGTACTGATGACTACATTTGTGTCAATTGTTTATTTAATTGTTCTTAGTTTTATTTTTACTTTTGTATAGATTCTTTTTCATTCATATTTTTTTGTGAATGTGTGGACATTGTAGGCTTTGTAATATTTTTTTTTTTTTTTTTTTCAGCTTCATCTTTTTCTACCTTTTGTAGTAAGCGATGACTTATTGTCGGGCCTACGCTGTCCTCTCATACTTAAGTACTAGCGCTGTAACATCCAAATATTGTAGAACCAAATGATTTTAAAAGAGTAACCATGGAGTTTCTTGCCGGTTCTTCTCCATAGGAAACGACCAACCCGAACCGTGCCTCTTCTGTTGACGTTTTATAAGTGCCCATGTAGGCCTATGTAAAATAAAATATTTTGATTTGATTTGATTTGATTTGACATCATCATTTCAGCCCTTTTAACGTCCACTGCTGGACATAGGCCTCCCCCAAGTTTCGCCACATTGACATAACATGGGGGGTTTTGCCATAATCGCCACGCTTGGCAGGCGGGTTGGCGATCGCAGTACGGTTGTTACAAAAGCACAGAGAACGCTGCTGCCCATTCTCTGGCAAGTCCCTTAGTCGCCTCTTACGACACCCACGGGTAGATATGGGATGGTGCTATTCTTTACGTCCGACACCATACAGAACAATATCACATACAACTGGCCAAAAGTCTTGGCCGTTATAGATGGCGCTAGTTGCAAAGCAAAATGACAGTTTATCTGGCAAATGTTATACATACAATATTACAAATATTTTTATGGCCTACAGATAGTTGTTCCAGGTCTAGCTGTTTGTTTACGGTAGTTTAAATGTTTGTAAACGCACCCACGATACAGGAGAAATTCCTAGTATGAGGCAAAGTAAAAACAAAAATATTAGTTCCATATTCCACCACCTGCCAACATGAGGTGGTTGCTCAGTACTTCATGATTTTCTGTCATGTACCTACAGATTGCACCGAGCAACTTGGCTCGGAGCCAATTTTAAACTATTACACTTATAAACATTAGTTAATTATTAGAAACTAATTATAATAAGAACGTTTACGTTATTAAGTACTTGTAGTATAGGATCCCGCCATATAACGACCTTCACCGAGCTGGTTATTGGATGAAACTTATTTTATATTAAATTTAATATGACAATAAATATACTGCATATGGGTTGCCTAAAAAAATTCAGTCAGGACATTTTTTTTTTTTTGAAACTTTTCACCGGTTTGGTTAATAGACAAATTCCATACCAATCGAAAGTATATAGCCCATAGAATATGCAAACGTTAGGTTGCCTTTTCTTTTCCCGTCACAACTCTCGGGTAGGCAGGTATAAACAGGTAAATCGATACTAGTAACTTGCACCGATCTGGTTAATGAATTAAAAAAGGCAACCTAACGTTTGCATATTTTATGGGCTTTACACTTTCGATTGGTATGGAATTTGTTTATTAACCAAACCAGTGAAAGGTTCCAAAATTTTTTGTTAAAAAAAAAATATTAATCATATCCTGGACTGAAATTTTTTAGACAACCCCTAGGCAATATATTTATTGACATATTAAATTTAATATAAAATAAGTTTCATCCAATAATCAGCTCGGTGAAGGTCCTTGTATGGCGGGATCTTAGGCCATTGTGGTCATTGAAATTGTTCAACCTTGGTAGTTCAACTATTTTGGTAAGTTTGTATACACGCTGTTGTTTTGCATCCTCGTCAAATTCAAGGAAGCCTAACTATGCTTATGATTCTGGACCCAAATCAACAATAAAATTGGTGGTGGTGGTTGGTTTTTTTCCTGGTTTTTCGGAAATCGGTAAGTGTGAGCCACTCGTGTTTTAAAAGCGGTCTGTCTGATCCTTGTCGTCCACGCTTTCACACATACAAACAATCTCAAACGTTTATTCTTATTCCCTGAACCACGTTAGGGGGGGGGGGGCTGTTATTCTGAAATAGTGACAAATTTAACAACAAAAAAAGCAGCGTGTTTTGAAAATTAACTAGGTACCGTAATTTAATTTGATTATTCATGACTTTTGTTATAACCTCCTGAATTTTGACAAGGTTACAAAACACCACCTTGCTTGTATTCAGAAGAGTTTTTATGGGTTCCGTACTAAGACAAGGAACGGTGTCCGTCTGTCTGGCTGTATATCCATATTTATGTCGGCTGTCTCCAGAGACTCTTGTTGCTGAAAAGCTGTTGGTAGTCTCATCATCTGCCTGCCTTTGTTCCATGTTACTTGGATTCTCCTCTGTCAATCGTCCCACTATCATTTATTCATTTTCCTTCGTAACATTCCTCACAAAATCCATCCATCTTTTTTGGTGTTGATAGACTGTAATCACTACATAGTATAAAACAAAGTCGCTTCCCGCTGTCTGTCCCTATATATGCTTAGATCTTTTAAACTTCGCAACGGATTTTGATGCGATTTTTTTTAATAAATAGAGTGATTCAAGAGGAAGGTTTATAGGTATAATAGATGCAAAATATAGTATAGAAACACTGATAATTTTGGAGGTGTCCAATGTGATGTCGACAGACATTCTGTAGTATATTTAGTATCAGCATTGCACCCGTGCGAAGCCGGGGCGGGGATCGGTAGTGTTACAATATATTTTGAACTAGCTGACCCACGCAACTTCGTCTGCGTCAAATTTTCCCCATTTTTGCAACATTTTACATTGATGCTCCGCTCTTATTGGTCGTAGCGGATGTTATAAAGCCTATAGCTTCCCTCGATAAATGGGCTATCTAACACTAAAAGAAAGTTTCAATTCGAACGAGAAGTTTCCCAGATTAGCGCTTACAACCAAACAAACAAATTCTTCTGCTTTATAACATTAATATAAATATATATAAGTATAGATAAATAAATTCATCACGACTACAAAGTTGGGTTAAATCATTGAAAATTGTGCAACCTTGGTACTTCAGCTATTTTTAGGAAGTTTAAATAAAGACAGAAGAATGTCAGTTTTTATCAAAGTTAGTTTGTATATATGTTACCGGAAATGTGTGAAACCTAGGAATTGTATACAATTCCTAGGAAATGTATACAATTCCGAGTCTATGTAGGAAATGTGTTAAATAGTATCATAATTATTTTTACTCCACACATTTCCTAGGAATTGTATGCATTTCCTAGGAACTCTATACAATTCCTATATGACAGAAGGAAATGTATAAAATTAAAAACCAAGCACCTCCCCTGGTACCACTCCCATTACAAGGTAATGCACCGTTCTTGAGAAAAACCAATTATTGTAACCTAACCTCAAAACATTTTATATTCGCCTCAAAAGCATAGTCGACGTAGCCCCGCTTCGCGGGGCTCCTATTTCTGTCTGCAAGGTTTACAGTAACCTAACACGAAGGGGATGTCGGGGTCTTAGTTCGCTCGCTCCGCTCGCTCACTAGACCCCGCCATCCCCTTCGAACCTAACCTGTCCGAGTCGGGGTGCCCCAAGTCCAGAGCTCGCTTCGCTCGCTCTTGCATCCTAATTCTCAAGGTAGCCATAGTAACATTGCCTTTTGCACACACATACAATTACTATGAAACACAAGAAACATTTAACACAACATAGTGAACATAGCGATCGGCGCAGCGATGACTACTGATATACATTTCCTATCACGGTTTAGGAAATGTATAGATTTCCTAGGAAAAGTGTTAATTAAAAAATATTTCATACATATCCTATGGATTTTAGGAATTGTACACATTTCCTAGGAATTTTATACAATGACGGATTTCATACATTTCCGTTAACATATATACATGTCGAGTTTAATTCTAGAGTAAATAAAGGATTATTGTCGACTTCTTCTGGTAAGGTTGGCGACAGACAGTAGTTTTATACAATGTTTATATGGTGACATTGTTGCGAGTAAGTACTCTTAAAGGCAAAAACTAGTATAGTACCAGATACTTAATAGAGCCTTAACCATAAGTGGCCTATTGACGCATTCTTTGAGTACTTACTATGTTGTACTTTGAAGTATTTACTATAAAAGCGTGCGTCTCGCCAAGTAATTAATAAAAGTAATTAATCCAGGACATATTCTAGTTTCTTGAGCTGAAATGTAGCAATTAAAATAACAGTACTTACATCTCTGCTTAGCCCACTGCTTTTATAAAGCGATTATTGTCAAACTAGTCGTGTGTCTAATAGAATTTCTCATCAGCAAATATGTAGAGCTCTGTATGGTGTCGGACGTAAAGAATATCACCATCCCATATCTTCCCGTGGGTGTCGTAAGAGCCGACTAAGGGACTTGCCAGAGAATGGGCAGCAGCGTTCTCTGTGCTTTTATAACAACCGTACTGCGATCGCCAACCCGCCTGCCAAGCGATTTTGGCAAAACCCCCCAAAATGCCAATATGGCGACACTTGGGGGAGGCCTAAGTCCAGCAGTGGACGTCTTTTGGGCTGAAATGATGATGATGATGAAATATTATATGTAGAAAGTCCATACCAACTGTCCTGCCTATGTAACTCAAATAGAGGATTATTTTTCAAAAATAATCCTTCGTGCTCATAATTTAAAAAAAAAACCGGCCAATTGGGATTCACTCGCGCACGAAGGGTTCCGTATCATTATTTATTAAAACCCTTTAAATATTTATTTTATGCTGTTTTTAGTATTTGTTGTTATAGCGGCAACAGAAATACATAATCTGTAGAAATGTCAACTGGCTAACTATCACGGTTCATGAGATACAGCCAGGTGACAGACGGACGGACCGACAGCGAAGTCTCAGAGGGTCCCGTTTGACCCTTTGGGTACGGAACCCTAAAAAGGAACTTGTTTTCATGATCCTCGATCCAGTCAGTAAGTGAATTATACTAAGTAGGTACACATGCTCATATGTGTTGGATATTCATGATCTAGGGTTTAAATAGGAGATAAAAGTTTGCATGGAAGTTTGTAATATCGGGCGCATTCCAAAAGAATATAAAGAGAAAAGGGAGAGGGGTAAGGAGGTCTTTGCGCAGTAGTTGCACAATACTAGCCAGAAGAAAACAAGTACGAAACACCTGCCAACATTAATTAAGACGTAACCATTGCATTCTAAAACACAAACTGACACACAGCTCACTGATAAGGGATCACCGCGGCACGTGTACACGTATCTAGGAAATCACGATAACGCGCTCGGCTTACCGGCGCCGGCGCAGCTGATAACGATACAATACAAGCGCTAATCCCAATCAAGTTTTTGTTGTATTAATATGTCATTACATCATTACTGTGTGTTCCTGATAATTGAAAGGGTTGTGATCTTCGAGGTTAAGTTACGCAACGCTTGCTGAGGATGGGTGACCTCCTATGACATACCGAGTCCCCTCTGTGCTTCGGAAAACACGTTAAGTCGTTGGTCCCGGCTGTCATTTGTAGATCTTTGGCAATTGTAACAGGTAGTCAGTGGCCCGAAAGTCTGGCAACCAGTCTTACCAAGGAGCATCGTGTTACCCTATAAGGAACTGGTAGTGGAGGTCAGATAGGCACTCTTTTTAAAATATTGTTAGTCTAAAATTCAGCTGCATCCGGTTAGAGTGAACGAACCTAACATAAGTTGGGAAAAAGCAAGGACGGTGATGCCAGCATACGTTACTTTTGTAGGCATTGTTTATGCCAGAACTATACTTACTCGGTGAAATGAAAAATTCGACAATCTGCAAGTTGGTTAAGGGGCTGATCTTCAACAGTAGCCACTTGAGACTAATCGATGTGGTCGTGCGCGGAAAAATATTTGTGTGTTATGAATTTATGATCATACCATGATTATCTCTAGTGGATATGCGGCAGTATTTATTAGGTGATGATAAGAATTTAAGGCATTCAATAAGTAAGGTCTCTTCATCATTCGTCTCTTCATCAACATCACCATTCTCCTGCCCTTATCCCAATTTATTTGGGTTCGGCGCAGCATCTCTTCATCCTCCATACTTCTCCATTACTTGTCATCTCAGCAGACACCGCCTGGTTTCTGATGAGTTCTTGCCATTTATCTTTCACACAGTCCATCCCTACCTACATATAATAAGTAGGTATAAGTTATTTAAGAAAGTCACAAATATTTTGCAATGCATTGTGAATTGTATTTTATATACGACAATGCTAACGTTTATTTTCAGTAGGGCACGGTTACAAAGAGATAATGAAAAAAATTACGTTTTATTATACGGATACACGCATACGCAAAAGAATTTGATTACGTTAGCGCGATTTTTGACAAAGAAAGACGGCGCCAGTTTATCTGATAGCACAAATATTTACTAATCCGCGAAGATAGTGGTATCTCAATGAAATTCTATGTATTTATTATATATAGAGCTATTTATTGATGGTATCAGTGTGGAATCTAGGGTTGGCACACCTGCAGGCGTATGGGAAAACCGAACATATAAATGCGAACGTTTATGAGGCTTGAAGAATGGATGTTTGTTATTCTGTTTCGCGAAAACTACTGAACTGATTAGGATGAAATTTGGCACACATGTAGTTTATAACCTAGATTAACACATAGGATACTTTTTCTCCCGGTAGTACAATCCTTTGGGACAATAACGGAACTCCACGCGTACGAAGCTGCGGGCATATGCTAGTCTATAATAAAATAGGTCTTCGCTTGCGACTTCGTCCGCGTAGACTTCGAATGGTGACAACAGTGCCACCTACTCGGTTCAATTATAGCTAAGAACGAAACTCAAACTCAAATCATTTATTACAATTAGACCATTACAGGCACTTTTGAAAGTCAAAGAACAAAAAAGAAGAACGCGAAGCTACAGTCCCAGTCACAAGACATAATAACTTGTGAAAGTACTGTAGTTGCCCATTCCAAAGCGTAGATCTCTATGGAGAAGAATGGGCAAGAAACTCCATGGACACTCTTTTAAATCAAAATATGTTACAAAATCTTGGTTACATCAATCGTGTTGAGAATTACTAGTATGTGAGAACGATGTAGAAATACGGGCAAGTTAAGAGCGTCCAGAGTAAAAGACGAAATCAATAATTCGAAAATAAAGTTAAAAATAAAATAATTAAAATAAACCGTGGCAGCTGAGAGATGACGAGGCACAACTGACAGCGCCCGTTCACGAACATGACGCATGTATCAGCCATCATTCAACTCAACAATATTGAAGGGAACTAAATGACCCGACACAACCATCTAGGTGAGCGTATAAAAACTAAAAAAAAACATCAAATACTTTTAAGAGGAGAACAATCACGAATACACGCACACCGCAATTTTAAACATGAAAGAAGATTTTTATGTTGGAGGTCAACCCGGAAACTAGTCAATCGATTTAAAAAATCTTTCGCTGATAAAAAGCAGAGTGCTTTAGGATAGTAATTATTTTAGTAAAATTTTCTTAGTTTTTATAAATATAATAAATATGATAGTTTGTAAGGTATATATATGCTATCGGTCTTTGTTATCCGAATTAAATGATGATTTGATTGATTGATAATGTTTTTTCAACACGGACGAAGTCGG
This sequence comes from Cerastis rubricosa, assembly GCA_949152445.1. Classification (NCBI taxonomy): domain Eukaryota; kingdom Metazoa; phylum Arthropoda; class Insecta; order Lepidoptera; family Noctuidae; genus Cerastis; species Cerastis rubricosa. The sequence continues at coordinate 3,384,920 of OX424542.1, read as the reverse complement.
GGGCAGAAGTTTGTGGTAAATATATATTCAGTGATGGGGTAGTTCAAGGCAAAGGTTTTTCTAAACTCAGATTCATTGATCGGGAATAAGTTGAATTGAATAAGTATGAATTGATCTTCAATGATGAATGATCGAGTGAATTTTTGAAGTAAATATTTCCATGGAACTGAAAGCGAAAATGTATCTAGCTAAAAGTGGGTTATGTATGTCGCCTTTTAACAGTGTTGCTGAACTTGGTTCTTGGCATGAAACGATGGATATGATGTACCTATTGTGTGTAATATGATCCTAGAAATATGTTGACGACGAATTGGGATCATGTATTTTGCAAACCGTGACACACCGTAGCAAGTACCTACCTATTTTAGTTGTTGGATGGCATATATGACGAAGAGGAGCTCGTGGCTAAATAATAACAGCCGCCCAGGTCGATCTTTAAGGTTAAGCCGTGCTTGCCGAGGTTGGTCTGTGGATGGGTGACCATAATTACATATCGAGTTTCCTCCGTGCCTCGGAAAGCACGTTAAGCCGTTGGTCCCGGTTGTCATTTGTAGATCTTTGACAGTCGTTACGAGTAGTCAGAAGCCAAAAGTCTGACATCCAGTCTTACCAAGGGGTACCGTATTACCCAGTTACTGGGTTGTGGAGGTCAGATAGGCAGTCGCTTCATGTAAAATACTGGTACTCAGCTGCATCCGGTTAGACTGGAAGCCGACCCCAAGATAGTTTGGGAAAAGGCTAGGCAGATGATGATGGATGGCATATATGACGAAATAGATACTTAATTTGGCGACAATTTTTAGGGTTCCGTACCTCGAAGGGAAAAAACGGAACCCTTATAGGATCACTTTGTTTTCAGTCCGACCGGCCGTCTGTCTGTCGAAACCATTTTTCTCAGGAACACGTAGAGGTATCAAGCTATCAAATATTCAGGTCTACTGTACCTTGGAGCTGTGAAAAAATCAAACTTCTAAGCCAACGCAATCAAAAGATACAGCTTTTATGCCGCAAATTTCCGCAAAATTTCGACACTTGCAAGGGAATCAAAACCTGAAGGATACTTCCCATGAACTCAGAATCTTGAAATTCGGTACGTCTTAATAGCACAGATAAAGTACAAATAAACAATATATATAATATAGCACAAATAAAAGTATTTTTAATAATTTTAAACTATGAGTCGATTGTCGTGATGGGTGAACTTTTACTCCACAGACTAAGAGCATACAAATCTTATAACTAGGTCACAATAATGTTAATGCTCTGACTCCTAAACTAGGTGTATGTGCCTGTGTTTTAGGAGTCAGACCTACAGGTTTGTACGGAGCCCTCGGTGCGCGAGTCCGACTCGCACTTGGCCGGTTTTTTTTTATGTGCCTCGACATACCTGACTGCCTCGTTGGTCCAGTGTTCGAAAGCGCGACTGCTGAGCATGGGGTCTTGGATTCGATTCCCGGGTCGGGCAAAGTGTTATTGGATTTATCCATAAGGAATTTTCCACTAGCAGCCACGGAGTTAAGTCACCGGTTGATGGCAATTGGCGCACCTCTTATTACATAAAACTTAAACATAACTGACGAAATGTGGGTGTACTATTATTAGGTACACTTCTGCCTCACCCTTCCGTGATTTCAGGCGTTATGTTACGATGTTCTAATAAAGGGTCACGAAGGGATGACAGACCATTGACCATTTTGTCCAGCGCGAGACAAATACATATTTTTTCTTACTTTCTTTCTTTACAGAAGGAAGAAGAAGATGGGTAACAGCGTTCTAGCAACAGGCTGATTTCCTGCTAGAAAATATATAGTAAAGGTCGCTGAGAAGCCCATAGGTACCCAGTAGTCACCTACGGAACTACTTAACGTCATAAAAAAGATTAAATTAAACGAAGTCCATCGCCTATCTCCTAATGTTGTGTAAACATATATAATGTGACATTTTTATAATATAATATAAACATTATTATATTTTATTACCAGCTGATTGATAAATCTTTGGCTACTGCGCAGCGAACGTTACATAATAATATAAGAAATCAAATAAAAATATTATCTTCTGACAGTTTTTAGGGTTCCGTAGCCGAATGGCAAAAAACGGAACCCTTATAGATTCGTCATGTCTGTCTGTCTGTCTGTCCGTCTGTATGTCACAGCCACTTATTTCCGAAACTATAAGAACTATACTGTTGAAACTTGGTAAGTAGATGTATTCTGTAAACCGCATTAGGATTTTCACACAAAAATAGAAAAAAAACTATAAATTAAGGGGGTCCCCATACTCAGAACTGAAAATCAAAAAAAAAAATCATCAAACCCATACGTGTGGGGTATCTATGAATAGGTCTTCAAAAATGATATTGATGTTTCTAATTTTATTTTTTTCTAAACTGAATAGTTTGCGCTAGAGCCACTTCCAAAGTGGTAAAATGTGTGTCCCCCCCCCTCTAATTTCTAAGTAAGAAGAGGAAAATTCTGAAAATATTTAGGATTGTAGAACGTAAAAAAAACTATCAACGAAAATTGGTTTCAATAAGATATGATGTTTAGTTTTTGAGATATGGGACTTTTTCATCAAACTGCAGCAGTAACTTTGTTTTTCATAAACATACTATGAAAAACAAATTTAGTTTTGCGGTTGTGTGGAAGTTTACTAACTAATACTACTAACTAATGAATGACAGTTCAAAATATTGTTATTATATTGTTTGGAGCTATGGAACACTGTGTGCGAGTAAGACTTGGCCGGTTTTTATGATTACAATTCCTAGTTTCGTAATGCTGTTAAATCATTAAGTGGCTACCTAACTTTGTAACCACTAACCGAGGAAATTTAAATAAAAAATGTTTTTAATTTAGTTCTTCATCAATTCATCATCAATCAGCCTAGCCTTTTCCCAACTATATTGGGGTCAGCTTCCAGTCTAACCGGATGCAGCTGAATACCAGTATTTTTCATGGAGCGACTGCCTATCTGAACTCCACAACGCAGTTAGTACTGGGTATTGGGTAATACTCCATCTTACGAGAGCTCAAAATAAAGACCAGGCTCTCTTCGACCTGTCTTCGCAGAGTTTTGGAATTTTTCGGCCAAATAGCAAGAAAAGATGGCAATAACCTCGAAAAACTGATGGTTACCGGCAAGGTAGATGGTAAACGACCAAGAGGTCGCAGCCCTTTGCGATGGTCCGACCAGATAAGCTCTGCTCTTGACACAAAAGTCCATGATGCGCTTCACTTGGCCAAGAATGACGAAGAATGACGAAAGACGGCTAGATGGCGAAACATCGTCAAGGAAAAGATGTGTACAAGGGTGGATCACGACCCTCAGTAATGAGGAGCACGACTTGAGGAGGAGGAGGATTGGGTAATACGACTCCCTTTTGGTAAGACTGATTGTTGGACACTTTTGGGCCACTACCTGTAACGACTTTCAAAGATCTAGCCACGAGCTCCACAGCACCATCTATTACTATTCTCAAATATCGAAGACGTCGGTTTTCAGAACGATGGAAGAATATTCTAATCAAATTCATAAATGGCCTACGTTCGATCTTGCACCGCAAGCCATATCACCTGCACACTTGCTAACCCCTTTACTGCATCAGTGACCGGCGACCGCCTAACTAAAATTTGGCCCAAATATGTTTTGAGGAACGGAGCGCAGCATTCTGGTTGTAAAAAGAACAGATAAAATACGGAACACTATGCTGCGGTCAAAAACAGGAACTGCGTAGGGAAAAAGTCACGAACCGCATGCATAACGACAGCTGGGCAAAAGTCTCAACACGATGGGTGCCTGAGGACGGACGGCGCCGCCGAGGCTGGTCGAAAGAAGTGGTGAGACGACCTGGACGCGCATCACGAAGGCTTGTTCGAGGTGGCGCAGCAGAAGAGTCGTCATCATCAGCCTATAATGTTGCCACTGCTGAGGCAAAGGCTTCCTCTCTATGAGAAGGAGAGCTGTAATCCACCATGCGGGCCCAATGCGGGTTCATAGATGTCACTAGTCTTAGTTCTAGGACATGCCGGTTTCCTCAAGATGTTTTCCTTTACCGTTTTTGAGAGCAGCGGAGTTGAGATAAATTACACAAAGTAATGTGCTTGCCTGGGTTCGAACCCACGGCTTACTGCTCGTAAGTCGGGGCTGACACCACCGGGCCACCGCTGCTCTCCAGGAGAGTACCTGGAAGGATAAGGGAGTGGCAAAGCTACAATGAAAAACGTTTGAAATTTTTGGGATCATTTTGCTAAGAAGAAGATAACAAAATTATTAAGTTAATTTATGTGGCTCATCTCTGGTCATACAACGTTGCTGCTTGTCTATAGCCAGTCTAGGTTTGGATAAGTTTCCGGGTGACAGCGATGTGCGCGGGAGTACCTACTTGGAATTCCGGGTGGTCTTTTTATTTATGTTTATACATATGTCGTTAGATTTTTAATTAACTATCAACTTAGTATAAATATTTAGTTGTAATTTTATTTATTTACCTTACAAGCTGTTTAAAATGACACACTACTCATCCCAGACTAAATATTGACATAATTTAACACCTTGTGTATATAAACATTCAAATATATATACAAAGGAGGAACCTTAGATCCACTATGGGATTACGTGGACCTTGGCTTTAAGCTGACGTATCATATCAGATACAGTATCACTGGCCTCGGCAAACGAAGGAGGAATACAATGATCCGAAGATATCAGTCATATGGCCTGATAATCTTGTGTTTTTATTTAAATCGATAAGTAAATAGAAACGCTATACATATTTACATAACGTAACATAATGACTGTAATCCCCGAAGGGTTAGGCAGAGGTGTACGTAATAGGTAGTACACCCACATTTCGCTCGTTAAGTTTAAGTCCCATGTTATGAGGGCGAGCCCATTGCCATCAACCGGGGACAAATCCAGACTCCGTGGCTGCTACTGAGAATTTCATTATGGGAAAATTCAATAGCACTTTGCCCGACCCGGGAATCCAACAGAGGATCTCATGCTCATTAGTCAGGTCAGGGATTCTTGAACGCGCTAGCTAATCTCAGGAACTACTGGACAATTTTAAAAATTCTTTCAGTGTTATATAGCCCATTTATCGAGGAAGGGTATAGCCTATATATCATCACGCTACGACCAATAGGAGCGGAGCAGCAATGAAAAACGTTCCGAAAACGGGGAAAATGTTACGCAGACGAAGTTGCGCGGGACAGCTAGTTATATAATATTCCCTCAAACTCTTACTCAAACATTTCACAATGAAGGAAACTATGAAAGTTGACAAAAGCTCGACACAGATTTTCAGTTTTGAGTGATTCCTTCACAAATATTTGTCAAACATCATACCTACATATAACAAAGTGGGTTAATCACATTTCATGATAAGATAAACTTGGCTATTACAACAACCATTGGAATTTTAACTTTGTTTGAAGAAAGAAAAGGTTGATTTTGTTTTAGCGAGTGATATTTCTTCGTTTATACATGGAGTAGAAGTAAAGTAAATAAACTAATTGAGGATTAGTAATGTGTGAGAAATGAAAGTATATGCAAAGGAGGTGATTACGTTACAATGTAAGAAAATCGCTGACCTACATCGAGGTTATAGTTATCTACTTTGTATAAAAACAGTTTAGGTAGAAAGTGTGGGAGACAAGCTGTCATTAATTTCGGCGGAACATTTGAAATGCGAAATGATTTGGCCCTTTTTTTTACGGATGGAAATGTTCAAATGACCCCGCCCGCTCTGGGCGGAGCGGAAGGGAGTGTCAGACTTTAACTGACTAAAACCCACCCATGTTCCTTCTTAGCCCTTTGCGTTCCAAGGCCACGGTATCTCTTTCGAACAGTCCCGCAGCCCTGGCAGGCATCGGCCCTCTCGGACCCCTTCCGATTTGCTGACATCTCCTTGAGGCTCGCGTGGAACACGAACGCGCCGTCGGCACGGCCTGTCGTCATAAGACGGACGGACGGTGAGCTAGCCCATTACTCACCGTCCACAGGCCCGCAAATACCAGGCCCCTCAGAAAGTATTGCGAAAAAAAGTTTTTATATATGGGAGACTGGCCAGTTATTATGTTTTTCGAAAATATGATTATTTATAAGTAAAAATAAGTAAGTTCCAATTTCAAAATTTCCCTCCACATTTTTTGCGAGTTAATTCAAAGTATTGTGTCTCACTGAAATATGGATCTGCGCCGGGAACATTTTAGAGCTATGATTTTATACGATTTCAAGTGTCGCCTGAAACCGGATGAATCGTACGATAGACTTCAAATGGCATTCATGGATGAAGGCCCTTCCAAGGCAACCGTGTATCGTTGGTATAACGAATTCAAGCGCGGTCGACCAACTTTGGGGGATGACGAAAGAAGCGGTCGCCCTTTGACGGCTGTTACCGAAGAAAACGTGCTAGCAGTGAAAAATTTAATCCAAGACAATAGGCGAATTACATATCAGGAGATTCAACACATATTGAAGATTGGATCGGGAAGCGTTCACGAGATTCTACACAGCCATCTTCGCGTGAGGAGGATAGTATCACGCTGGGTGCCGCACAACCTCACCGATGCTCAGAAGCAGGCCTGGGTGGAATGGTGCCGTGATATGCTTAACAAATTTGAAGCAGGCTCGTCTCGGCGTGTTTACGACATCGTTACAGGTGATGAGTCCTGGATTTATCAATACGACCCAGAAACCAAGCGCCAGTCGACTGTTTGGGTGTTTCAAAATGAGCCAACGCCTACCAAAGTGAAGCGATCTAGAAGCGGGGGTAAGATTTTGATCGCTAGCTTTTTTAATTTGACTGGCCACTTGGTATCAATTCCCTTACGGGATCAAAGAAGCATTAATGCCGAATGGTATACTTCCAAATGTTTGCCAGAAGTTTTCTCTGTTATAAGCAACAAGCGACCAAACACAGGGCTCCGCGGGCTACTGCTCCACCACGACAATGCACCTGCGCACACCGCACTCAAAACGAGGGACTTCCTGGACAGCACGCCAGTCAAACTCCTGGGTCACCCTCCTTACAGCCCTGATCTAGCACCGTGTGACTTCTTTTTATTCCCAAAAATAAAAAATCAGCTCAAAGGGATACAATTTTCGTCGCCGGAAGATGCGCTGGCTGGGTTCGAGCAGGCTGTAAACGAGGTGTCTGCGGCGGACTGGAAAAAGTGTTTTGAAAACTGGTTTAGGCGCATGAATCTTTGTATAGAGGCTGGTGGAAAGTACTTTGAAAAGATTTAATAAAAATATATGTACGTATAGAACAATTTTTTTTAGTTTCGCAAAACTTTCTGAGTGTCCCACGTACTTTGACCCTTACGGTCACTTTGTTTAGCTTTCTTAGGGAATGATACAAGAGACTGAGGTGCATTTATTCATACTGGGTGGAAGGCACATAGACGCACAAACGGTTAGTCCATTCTGAGCCCTCCCACATAGAAATTATTCATCGATAAAAAAAAAACATGTGTTCTATAGGTAGGTACTGGTATTAGGTGGATTTGTGCCTCGTAAAGCACGTTAAGCCGTTGGTCCCGGCAGTCATTTGTAGATCTTTGACCGTCAGTACAGGCTACTTACCAAAGGGTCTCGTATTACCCAGTACTAACTGACTTATTTAGGTCAGATAGGCAGTCGCTCCATGTAAAATACTGATTTTGAGCTGCATCCGGTTAGAGAGAAGCCGACCCCAACGAAGTCGGGAAAAGGCTAGTCAGATGAAGCTTTTTGTAAGGTCGACTCGATACAAACAAGCACACCTGGCGCATCCTAGTGCAACCCTCTTGCTGACAGAAATTTTAGTACTTCACTAAATGAAGAAGCTACCCAAATAACGCTGTATCACTTTCCCTTCGGAAATAAGTTTCTTGGAATGGCTATCACTTCGATTTATAACTGCTATTAACAATGGGCGAAGTCCACCAATAAAATTTAACGCGATTACTACGTTAAAGTGTCATAATTACCGTGGAATATTGACACTAGTCGCTCTTGAACGCAGTTTTATTGTACTGAGCGCGTTTTTTCATTGGTGTAATTCGTCCCAAGTCGAGAATCTATGATTAGTTGTTAAAATGTGACCAAGAATACTATGTAAAGAACCCATTACGTCCCCTGCGTGAGAAGCACGTCACAAATCTCCCCTTAATGTCCAAATTAAAAGAAAAAAGCCGAAAAAGTGTCAAAAACTAAATGAGGCGTAATAATTAGTGATAATGCCACCATTTCCTGAATCATGACCTCGACAACACGCGGTGATAACCCATATCAACAAAGTAATTATAAACTGTAAATAAATATTTAATTTATATAACAAGTTCAGCTTTCTGATTCGTGCGCAAATTTTTTGAGATAATGCCCATATCAGACTCTGCATTTGAGTGAACCGTTGACTTGAGTGAACACTCATTTTTGTTTCATTCCATGTTCACACGACACCGATAATATGATGTAGTAATCAACGTTCATTTGCTCCATTTATTTATTTTCCGAACATTTCGTAGGATGCCGAGTGGGAAATCCAGTATCTTTGGATCGTTTCACATATAATAAATTCATTTTTCTCATCTGCTACGATGGAGGGACTATGTGAAAGATGTTGACTAGAAAGGGGGTGACTTACTCGGGGGTCATGACGACGAGTTACGTCCCCAATGAAATTGGGGCAAATGTAGGAGAACGATGATATATTCAGATAATTCAGATGAAAATATATGATATTTTCGGGAAAATTACCGATTGAAATGTACAAATGTACAGATTATGAAGCGTCTGATAGAGGTTTAAAATTGTAGATTGGTGGATCATAGTTATCTCCAACTACGTAGCGTAACGTGTGTAGAAACGGATATCCTAGTGATTTTGAGGTTCAATATTTCTAATCACACTTTAGTTTTTTGAGTTTTGGAAGTTTTCTAAAACTAAAATATACCTATTATTTTTATAGGCCATTTATATGTTGTTTGGTCAATGTCGTTTTGATGAAAACAGTTTTATCTTGACGTAAATTATTTATCAAAATATTTTAGAGATTTAAAAAAAAATCTTGTGTGATGCTGATGTCAGTGTGTCAGTTCTGTTATCAAACATAAAATCTGTACTACTTTTTACCTATGTTAACAAATAAATTATGATTTGATTTGATTTGAGTAATGTGACACGTTCCCATATCATGGCCAAAGTATCGAAAATACTACTTAGATAATAAATTAATAATACTTAGACTTACATGTTTGTAACGCAGTGCAATGTGTTCGTCTCTTTACATAAAAAAACGCGCGGTTCCCCGTTTCCACTAAAGCCCTATTCGCTTCCGTCAGCGCAATCATATTCAGTCACTCATTTAATTCGCACTTTGTGTTAATGAAAACAAGCATTACTTACGAGAAAATTACTCACTTTCATTTAAATTTGTCATACCCATATTACCGTAGTTTTCATTACTATTGCAGTCATTAAACGCGGACCGTCGCGTGCGCCGACCAGTTTGACTCAAACCAACTAATATTCTAGCATTATGCACTATCATCCCGTGTTAAACAGCCCTTACATGTACGCAGTACTATGGAGTAATGTCACAAGGTTTTATAGCTAGGGATGGCTATCGAATCAAAAGTATCGACCATTTATTATGAATAGTAACGATATACACCGGACAGACATACCATGGAGGATGGAGCCCTCCTTCCCAGGACAATTCTGCCGTAGACAAAACTCGTTTCTACATTGGTCATGCTATGCGTACAGGGCATCGAGTATTTCCTCAGATAGTGTTAGGACATTTACAAAATTTTGAAAAACGTTTATTGTTTATCTACTTGTGATACTCAAGACAAGCGGCGTGGCGCGCGGCGGAGGCGTTCTGTGGTTTCTGCCTACCCCCATGAGAAAAAGGCGTGATTGTATGTAGTATGTATGTTTTGTCTTACTCCCCTCCATCCATCACGTTAATTTTCGCTGAATGTTGCTGTAGCTCACAAGGGCATCACCAGGCAGTATGAAAACCGATAATACTTCAAAAATTAAGTATTGAAACTACTTACCCATTTCACCAATAAAACTGAACACGATCAACATATGTAAACCGCGTTCAGCAACTGTTGTCAAAATTGCTATGAAAATTCCCTCTTACGCTTTAGGTATCGATATAATTTTTCACATCCCTATTAATAGCAAACGTAGTAAAAGTAGTAAAGGACGTCTCACACGCAATGCGTGACGTCAGACAGTTGCACTACGCTCCCTAGGGAACGGCGGGAGTACAAAATTTGATTTATTATCTTACCTTTGAAGATCGAACCCTTTTAAATATTGAACGTTGATGGAGGAGATTCTTAGTTCGTTCCAAGTTTGAGATTCGCTTGGTTAACAATGAATGGATCTCTACAGATCCAGTTAAAAATAAATGTACTAACGACAATCTGTTAACAAAATGGCAATTGAATATAGTAACAACTTTTACCTAAAACGTTACTAACTTTGGAACATAGTACTTATTTGTTAAACTAATCCAAGATGTTATTGAAGTTTTCCTTATCTATTTTGCTGGTATTTTTATTACACCCACGCGGTGCAACTATATACATGCATTTATTTATAACTTTCACAAAATGCCCGTTAAACTTTACATTTCAAAGAAAACAAATGAATTCTTAAGTAAAATCCATTTTTCTCAAACAACCCAACCCAGACAAGCCGTCTGAACGAGCAACAATACAAATTTTAATTGACAAACTAACACAATAGTGAAACTAACTGAACGGCAGCACGGCAGTTTTGAGCAGCTAAATAAGTTATTTGTTCTGTCTAGCTCAAGTTGGGGCTAAGTAAAGTGATACTTGAACAACGGTTCAAGTCTTCCGAGAGATTGTTAAGTTAAAGTTTGATGTGTTTGCGTTTATCTCGTGATTTTCGGCGGTTAAACGTGGAGTTGTGGGATGAAATTAAGTTGGGAGCCGTCTGGGAGGATTTGTAAAAGCAAACGTTTATTTAGGTTAGTCAGCCCGCTAGTGTTCGAGCACTGCTGGAAGCTGGAACATAGAGCTTGTCTGTGACAGGGCTGTAGGTATCTAATCCACCACACGGCATGGATAGTTACCTTGGTATGATGAGGCAAGGAACTTATATCTATGTTCTATATCTATACTTCTATACTTTATAATCTGTACTACTAATAATAAAGCTGAAGAGTTTGTTTGTTTGCTTGAACGCGCTAATCTCAGGAACTACTGGTCCGATTTGAAAAATTCTTTCAGTGTTTGATAGCCCATTTATCGAGGAAGGCTATAGGCATATATCATCACGCTACGACCAATAGGAGCGGAGAAACAATGAAAAATGTTGCGAAAACGGGGGAAATGTGACGCAGACGAAGTTGCGCGGGACAGCTAGTTTTTAATAAAACATGTTATTGTTGTTTTATCAGTAATAAGACATCACTTCTGTATTCATGGAAAGGTTAGGCAAAGGTAAACCCACAATTCATCATCATCACCCTGCCCATTCTACTTGGGGTCGGCACAACACGTTTTCTTCTTCCATTTTCGTCTGTTAGACGTCACGGCATCATTTACTCCTTTCTCTTTCATATCATTCCTCACACAATCCATCCATATTTTCTTTGGCCTTCCACTCCCTCTCCATCCAACAACAACATTCATATCCATCACTGTTTTATAACAGACCCACAATTATATATATATTTTTTTAAATATAAGTTGTACTTGCTTTATGAAAAACAAAATACCTATTTACCTGCTTACTCAATTGCAAAGATATAGATTTCAGGATACAAGGATACGCTCGGAAAAACAAAACGTTCACCTATCCATAAGACTTCTTCATTTTCTAAACCAAACAAAAAGCAACTTAAAGCAAAGAAAACGAGAGTCACTTACACATCTAACTTAACAAAAAAAAAACATCAACAAAGCTGCATCAAACAAGACAGTAACAAATAATTAATCAGACAATTAAGCCACACTTGTACCGGATGGTGGCTGGTGAACGGTTGCATAAGATGTGGGTAGTTGCACAAATGCTGCGCCGAAACAAACAGGACGGACAAAACGACGCGCGCGCATCTGCATGTTTGCACTAAATTAGCGATGACGCCTGCGCTGTTTTCCCACACAATACTCCTGGGGACGGTCGGCAAAAAAATTACTTTTTATATTTAAAGGATAACCAAAATTAAAGTTTTAAAATAAGTTTTATTTTCTAAATCTTACTAACTAAACTTAACATATTTCTCAAATTGTTTTAGCATAGTGTATTGCGTAGTTACTTGGAGTTTGGACAGGAAGATGACGATGATTGTTTTTTTGAATAAACGTAAACTACTTGTAATTTATGTATTTCTGTGAGTTTTTTTTTGTACCAAAACTTAACCGCGCATTTTTCTGTCAACGAGTTGAAACCTCGGGAAAACCGCAAAGTAAAAATAAATTGCGAAGACATTCTTAACTTAAAATCCTATCCATAGTTATTTATTTATTAGGTATTTAATAGGGTACTCAGCGAGTCATTGTAAAAAATAAATAAATGTATAACAATCCTAATTCTCCTAATCTAAACTTCGAAACTAATATTATAAAGAGGAAATTTTTGATTGTTTGTTTGTATGTTTGTTTGTTTGCATTGAATAGGCTCCGAAACTACTGGTCCGATTTGAAAAATTATTTCAGTGTTAGATAGCCCATTTATCGAGGAAGGCTATAGGCTATATATCATCACGCTACGACCAATGGGTGTAGAAAACCAATGAAAAATGTTGAGAAAACGGGTAAAGCGTGACGCAAACGAAGTTGCGCCGGTCAGCTAGTTAATATTATAAATGCGAAAGTAAGTTTGTTTGTTTGTTACCTCTTCTCGCCTAAACCACTGAACTGATCATCCTGAAATTTTGCATATACGTTGTCAGGTGTACAGAAACGGACATAGGGTACTTTCCATACCGGAAAAAAATACTGTTCCCGAGGAAAACAACAAAAACGTTCTAATGATAATATGATGGCGCCACGTGTCCGAGACGTTTATTGTCTAATTCTAAATTTCCGCGAGCGAATCCGCGGGCAATATAGCTAGTAGTTATTTAACTGAATAATTTATGAATAGTCTTATGTATACGTTTAATGATTTACAGTAAAATGACTAACATTTACCGACTAACCGGAAAACACTCGAAGCATCAAGAAAAGGAATTAAAATAAACGTACATCATTCATCATCAGCATTTCAGCCCAAAAGACGTCCACTGCTGGACATAGGCCTCCCCCAAGTGTCGCCACATTGACATAACTTGGGGGGTTTTGCCATAATCGCCACGCTTGGCAGGCGGGTTGGCGATCGCAGTACGGTTGGTACAACACAGAGAACGCTGCTGCCCATTCTCTAGCAAGTCCCTTAGTCGCCTCTTACGACACCCACGGGAAGATATGGGATGGTGCTATTCTTTACGTCCGACACCATAATAAAAACAAATTATAAAAAACAAAAAAAATTAAATTAAAAATTTAAAAAACCCCCGACACAAAAAACCTCTAAAAAGCCAAAAATAAATTAATCCAAGCGTCGTAGCGTCGGGGGTCCGTTTTGTTCTGTGCTTGTACTAAGCGGTCTTCTTAGCGGTCCCCCGACGCTACGACGCTTGGATTAATTTATTTTTGGCTTTTTAGAGGTTTTTTGTGTCGGGGGTTTTTTAAATTTTTAATTTAATTTTTTTTCATGCTTTTTAAACTTATTTTATTTTTTCTTAGCCTTGACTGTCCTACTCCTGGTTAACGAAACCGAGGAAAGATATAAATTTAAAAAAAATATGACAATTTTAGGGGGGAGGGGGGGGGGTTGCACCCCCTCAGCAATGCCCATGGTGATAAGCGACAACATTTCAAATAGACTACCTATGAAAGTTGTTTATATCCCTACATCAACTAGAAAAGAGGTGATGATCTTCATACGGCTGAGCACATTTTCTCGAAACATAGCTAAGAACACTCTCGATTAAAATACCTTTCAAACGACACCACTTTTATCAAAATCAGTTCATCCGTTTAGGAGCTACGATGCCACAGACAGACACACAGATACACAGATACACAGATACACAGATACACACGTCAAACTTATAACACCCCTCTTTTTTGGTCGGGGGTTAAAAAGAAAATGGATCGAGATGAGTATTTTTGTCTACATTTAAAAATGAGCCGTTTAACCTAAATATTTTAGGACAAGAAACTTCTGAAGATACGAATAGGCTAAAAATATTAGCTGTTGTCTTGTATTTCTTGAGGATGCATTCTTGACACACTAGCTAGGCAAATGCTCACGAAGTTATATTCTTTAATTTTTGTTGACATTTTCCTGAAAGACAGAGCTGGTTTTAATGATTTTCTAGAACTGAAACGCACCAATAAAACTTTAGCTTCCCTATTCTCTATTATTTCTTTGTGAATATTGTGTATTTTCGTCGTAAGTGGGTATTTCAAGTAAAATTTAACAAAAGTTTTATGTGAAATTGTGAATTAATGCAATTAATTAGCTAGATTCAAATAATGACTTTTTTAAGATTAAGTACAGACAGCGTCATTAAGTAGTTACCACCTGACGTACTCGGCCGGACTGTAGAGGGGTTAGCACATACTGACGCTGTCTGTACAAGGAGTCCGGATTTTGGCTCGGTTGATGGCAATAGGCTCACCCCCAGCCCCCTATTACATTGGACTAAAATATAACAGACGAAACGTGGGTACACCAATCAGGTACACCTCTGCGATGATACATTAGCTACACAAATGCCATAGGCTGCTACAGAAAACCAATAATTTTGCTACCACTCTAGCCCTTTAAAATAAACGTAATCCTTAATAAACCTAAGACAAGTAATATATCAATTGGGACTCAGCGACAAATTAATCGCACTTAATTTGCTGTCGCATCCGACACAGGATGCTATTCCTTCTCACTTAGTCGCAGCAAATAAAAGTGCGTCTGTCTATCTGTATAATGAATGGGCCTCATTTGCCGACCGGCCGGTAAGCTGCAATCACTCATACATTTTGTGTTACCACTTAAAACAAGGTTTTTTAGTTGTATAAGGTTCTTTCCATGCGTATTTGAGTTTGAGTGGTACTTCTTGGAACTGAGTTCTTGATTTCGGATTGTTTGCAAAAAGATTGTGGCTTTGTGGGAGACAGCAGTTTCGATTCGCACTTCGAAACAAATGTTTGTGCGGTTTCGCATGAATGTTTTCGTGTGGATTTTGTTTGTTCAGTGTGTTAAGAAGTAAATACTTGATCACTTTCGGGAAGCGTTGTTCTTTCTTGATATCTTATCTTAGTTTACGACAGTCGGGTAAGGTATAAAGTGGGGCAATGCTAACGAACTGCAATCACCAACCGACAGAGGTCCACTGCTGGACATAGGTCTCCCCCAAGTGTATCCACGCCGGCAGGTCCTTCGCATCCAGCGACTTCCCATGACCTTCATCAGGTCATCGATCCACCTCGTGGGAGACTTTCTATCGCTTGCTTTCTGTTACACGGAGTAACGGCCAAAACTGGTATCCAGTTCCAAAGAGTGTAGACCAACAAGCTCCTTGACAATCATTACCAGCTTTGTCTTGAAGGATCGTAAGAAAGAGCAAACACAGAAGGGCCTTGAAGAAGACCTAGGCTATTAACCTCCTCAACCGATTCACAAGAAGAGGGCAATGGCCTGTCAAGCGTCACTAGTAGGTCTGCAAACTCGAATGACGTATGAAGTCATTGCGTAAGATAATATAGGTGATAATTATGTGAAACTGAGGTAAGTACTTAAAAAATTCGTCACGATTTTGAGGCATGGAGAAAATCTTGGTTATCTAAGGATGAGGAGGAACAAAAGACTGACGCTTATGGTGGTACTTTTGCATGTTTTGAGCCATCGAAAGCAGGATTATAGTTTGCGTTTAGCTCCACATCCCGTTTTAACTTCCCAGTTAGAATCTGGAGAGGATTTCGGGACTTCCAGGAGGACTAGTGCCAGCTACATGAAACGTTTATGTTGTTTTGAAGGCAAATCAGTAAGCTAGATTGTGAAGGCTGGATGCCTGAGTGAAACGGTCGCTGAAGCAGGCTTTTTTCTGGAAGTTATTGTACAAATCGTTTTAACAAACATAGGGGGGATATCTCGTAGAAGATGGCGGGACGAATTGGACAAGACCAGCGACCAGTGGCCCACATTGGCCGTGGACCGAAACAACTGGAAGTCATGGGCGGAGGCCTTTTCCCAGCAGTGGGACGAAGGGGATATCCTGGATTTTCCTCATTTTGTTCGTTCCTTATAGATAGACGGAAAGATAATGCGAAACGGAACAACTAGTAAAAGAATTCTATGAACAACTTTTAGCACAAAATGGTTATTATTTAACGGTTTCAGTCCAAAAGATTTTCTCGGAAAACGTATCTCCTAGAACTAGAAGCTTTAGTAAACATTACACGAAAAATAAATTAGGCATACCGACATAAACGCATGTGAGCTAACTTCTCAGATTCCTAGGCACAGCTGAATAGTTTGTTTTTCTTTTAACAAAACTGTTGATAGTTTTCATTCATAAAACGGTAGATATATTAAGAATATTTTATTTCAAAACGTCTACGATCAATCAGGCTGCCAACATTCTCAAATATCACATCCAACATCCAGTTTGTGCTTAAAAATAAATGGGCAAGTGTGAGTTGTTTATATCGTGATGAGTTCCGTAGCTGAATTGCATAATTTTATGAATATTACTGCTATTCTTGGTACTAAATATTGTAACCAGTGTAACTTACAAGTTGTGAAGAAGAAATTACATTTAAAATTATGTATTAACACGTAATCGATCTTTTGAACCTGCGTTTATACCGATTTTAATGTCATTACAAACAATGTCTCTGCATACCTGATCACAAAGATCATAACTGACCTGACTCTGTGTAGTAAAACGCTGTAAATTGATTTTGATTGCCCACAACAATAGATGATAGAAGTATCGAGAATTTAAGGTTTGGCAGTGCTCGTAACATATTGCCTTGTCATTAAACAACAGGGATAGAACGGGGGGGGGGGGGGCTAGGGATGTGATCGACGGACTTTCAAGTCATAGGCCTCAAGTTCGAACCCAAGACACGCACCCCCGATTTTTCGGACCAAGGTGCGTATTGTTTAATTATCACTTGCTTCGGTGAGGAAACCAGCACGCCTGTGAGATATTTCTCGAAGGCATGTAAAGCCAAGTCAAAGGCCCATGGAAGCCATAAAATCTCGGCCATCAAAATCAAAAAATCCAAATCAAAATATTTTATTTTACATAGGCCTACATGGGCACTTATGAAACGTCGACAGAAGAGGCACGGTTCGGGTTGGTCGTTTCCTATGGAGAAGAACCGGCAAGAAACTCCATGGTTACTCTTTTAAAATCATTTGGTTCTACAATATTTGGATGTTACAGCGTTAGTACCTAAGTATGAGAGGACAGCGTAGGCCCGACAATAAGTCATCGCTTACTACAAAAGGTAGAAAAAGATGATACTGAAAAAAATAAAAAAAAACAATCATCAGGTTAGACACTAGGCCACACGATAAGGAAGGAAGATTTAACGACAGCTGCTTTCATGAAAACACTTTGCCACGGAACCCTGAAAACAACATGAAAGAAACGTCACGTAACATCGAGTCTAACGGATGCCAAATAGTTCTTTTTCCATTTTCAGGTCATTGACCCAATGAGACTAGAAAAGTCGGCGACTTCGCTTGTTTTTAAACCAGTGGCGAAAGCTAATACTTTGCTGCTGTCGAAATAGATGCTCGGACTTTCAAGTGTTTAAGTATTTTTTTTTGTATTGTATTGTTGTTTTTTTTTGTGTATGGAATTTCGGTTGCTGTTGTTATGTCTGGTCGTAACGGTAATATTTGTTAAATATTTTTCAGATCTCGGAGGGGATAGAATAAATGGGTATTTTTGAGAATTTAAGATCTTCGGCAATGATGTAATGGTATAGATGTAGGTCCAATTAGTGTTTGTTCTCTCGTTGAATAGTACCTCACCTGATTATAGGCCATGATGTGATCGACGATGAAGCACGGAAATCTTCTTATCTATATACTTATAATATCTATATATATTATATTATAAAGTTAAAGAGTTTGTTTGTTTGCTTGAACGCGCTAATCTCAGGAACTACGGGTCTGATTTAAAATTCTTTCACTGTTTTATAGCCCATTTAATGAGGAACGATATAGACTATATTACATCATCACGCTACGACCAATAGGAACGGAGCAGCAATGAAAAAATTTGCGTAAACGGGAAAAATACGACGCAGACGATGTTGCGCGGGACAGCTAGTAATATTATATCTGGCCTGGTTTTCCGGTCGGGGTAGGCAGAGGTTTGAGTCCTTTGTGATAAAGGCGAGTTTATCATCATCAACTAGCATGATACTGAGAAACGCCTGATGAAAAAACCCCAATGACACTTTAATTTCCAGGATCTGATACTAAACTCAAAAAAAACACCCTGAAAATGAATCTTCATGGAAATCTATGAACGTGGTTAGACGGAAATCTACCTACTACCTGCCTACTACCTGCCTGCTATCTGCCTACTACCTCCCTATTAGCTGCCTGGTACCTGCCTACGACCTGAGTACTACCTGCCTGCAGCCTGCCTGCTGCCTGCCTACTGCCAGCCTACTATCTGCCTCCTACCTACCTAATAAAAAAAAAAGTTTGAATGAAATCTGTTAAGTCATTCTCAACTTATGGCGTCACCAAGGCAATTAGGGATTCATTTTTATATCATCATCATCTGCCTAGCCTTTTCCTAAACTATCTTGGGGTCGGCTTGCAGTGTAACCGGATGCAGCAGACTACCAGTATTTTACATGAAGCGATTGCCTATCTGACCTCCACAACCCAGTAACTGGGTAATACGATACCCCTTGGTAAGACTGGATGTCAGACTTTTGGCTTCTGACTACTCGTAACGACTGTCAAATATCTACAACTAACAGCCGGGATCAATGGCTTAACGTGCTTTTGCTTTCTTTTTGCTTTCTTTATCAATAACACTTGCAACGGGATATTTACCATGTATGTTATTTGTTTTGAGTTCCTGATATTTCGGCGCTGTTGCAAACGCCATGATCACGGTTAATAAATAATATATATAAATAAACTGAAGTTATTGCGGGTGGGTATTTATGTGCAGACAAATCGGTCTACCCTCTTTCTTGTGTATTTCTTGTTTTATGTTATTATGGTCACCCATCCACGGACCAACCTCGGAAAGCACGCCTTAACCTTAAAGATCGACCCGTGCGGCTGTTATTATTTAGCCACGAGCAGGTATTCATGTTTTATATACAGAGAAGATTTAAGATTAGTAATGAACTCAGAATTAAACTCTTTATACTCCGGTGATCCCGTCTCGTTTTTGAGCCAAAACTAACTTTAGAATAGCCGAAAAAAGTTGTTAATGTCGCCATGGTTGAAACAGGCCTCTTTGCATCGGCCTCTTTACTACATTATTTAAATCATCACCTGTCTTGTCTTTCGCAATTGTGTTGGGGTCGGCTTCCAGTCAAATCGGATGCAGCTGAATACCAGCATTTTACATGGAGGGACTGCCTAGCTGTCCCAGATTCTTCTAATACAACCTATCACCGATTTCTTCTAAATCCTCTTCTGTATCTCATAGACCAGAGCTTTTGGTGTTCGTTCCTAGAAGAGAGGAGTTAAGATCGGGTACGGGTAATCATCTCCATTTAGTTGGTTATGCATGACAAATACCCGCTTGCATTTTAGGCTTGGACTTATAAAGTATGGCCAGTTCACTGTCGTCTTCATATTAGTAGCAAACCCCCCAAAAGTGGGTTGTAGAGGTCAGATAGGCAGTCGCTTCATATAAAATACTGATACTCAGCTGCATCCGGTTAGACTGGAATCTGACCCCAACATAGTTTGGGGAAAGGCTAGGCAGATGATGATGAAATCGTAATTTTAGGAACGACGATTTGCGCACCTCTTCTCGCCTTGTGACAACACGATTTAAGACGATTAAGCTTCAATCGACTCGGAGCAAAATAACAAGTGATTGTAAATTAATTGAAGTAAATGCTTAGAATTTATTCTTTTGACTTATTACTTTTGCCAAATACTTTATAGTATGTATTCAATTTATATTTCAAAATTGACGTATCTTAAAAGACAATCGAAGGATCCCGTACAACTAGGAAATCGACTCAGTAATTTCGCCATCACGTCGTGTGGACACTATCAGTGTTACAACTTACTAACTTACTAGCATGCTAGTCTGTATAGCATGTGAAAGCTATAATTATCGTGTATCGTGAAACACTCATTTGCATACATAAAGCCTATTAAGAACGGGGTTGTCGCCATTCTGGTCCTGGGTCGAGACATTTCAATTTTTTTTCAATTAGGTGTGAAGCAAGGTACGTCGCGTCGTGTCTATGCCAGCTTGCGTAGAAAAAAACCGGCCAAGTGCGAGTCTTATTCGCACACAGGGTTCCATAGCTCCAAACAATATAGGTAATAACAATATTTTGAACTGTCATTCATTAGTTAGTAGTATTAGTTAGTAAACTTCCACACAACCGCAAAACTAAATTTGTTTTTCATAGTATGTTTATGAAAAACAAAGTTACTGCTGCAGTTTGATGAAAAAGTCCCATATCTCAAAAACTAAACGTCATATCTTATTGAAACCAATTTTCGTTGATAGTTTTTTTTACGTTCTACAATCCTAAATATTTTCAGAATTTTCCTCCTCTTACTTTAGAAATTAGAGGGGGGGGGACACACATTTTACCACTTTGGAAGTGGCTCTAGCGCAAACTATTCAGTTTAGAAAAAAATGATGTTAGAAACATCAATATCATTTTTGAAGACCTATCCATAGATATCCCACACGTATGGGTTTGATAAAATTTTTTTTTTTGGTTTTTAGTTCTAAGTATGGGGACCCCCTTAATTTATTGTTTTTTTTCTATTTTTGTATGAAAATCCTAATGCGGTTTACAGAATACATCTACTTACCAAGTGTCAACAGTATAGTTCTTATAGTTTCGGAAATAAGTGGCTGTGACATACAGACGGACAGACAGACAGACAGACAGACAGACAGACAGACAGACAGACAGACAGACAGACATGACGAATCTATAAGGGTTCCGTTTTTTGCCATTCGGCTACGGAACCCTAAAAACGGTCTTATCAATGTTAAAGCAGTTGAGTTTTGGCGAATACTTTTGTCACTACAGTTTCTTGCTGTGTCCGATGGCCGAAACTGCGTTCACAAACTGTCTATACTAGTTTGACGAAGCGGAGACCAGACAAAAGGAGAGGAGAATTGTTCTAAACCACCAATAGAATTTTGTTATCGTCACTTCTGGGCTCCGCTTAGCTCTAGTTGAAACGGTTGAGCAGAGAGGAGAGGAGACGTCTCGTAATTGCCTCGGCCAGCAGAGACGGTGTACGGTGGTTACACCTTAGCATCTAAATATCTCCTCTCCTCTCCCCTTTGCACATCTCCACAGTTTCGGTGGATATGTCACCGTAAAATTGTAAATACATTATACGTTCAACTAATCAGCAGGGCGAGGTTCGTTCCGTCGCATGGCCATTTCATAATTTGACGGTTTCACTTCGATAGATTATAATCTACCGAAAAATAATGTGTTCAATTGTAAGCAGTATGTTACGGTTCACAATCTTTGGACAGTTTATAACATCGCGAGATAGATTTGGTGGAGTCCACGCGTAACTCAGGCATTTTCTCATCGGATTTTTGCCATCGAAAACCAAACATCGGAATAGGTACCTTAAATTCTGGTTTTCTTACTAATACTATTTCCGATATCTTTTTTTTTTCGTTCTCTTCTCGTAAGAAAAACATTTATCCTACTTAATCTTATGAGATCACCGAATTACTTAAACAAAACCAAAATTATTATCGAAACAATAATATGAATGAGTACAAAAGGGCGTATAAAACATTTTGATAAACGACCCCACGCCGCTCTCAAATGAAGTTCTTATATTAAGTTCGTACAGGTGATATATTGAATAATTAACACATCACCGGTGATTAAGTGTAGTGATGATTAATTACTAAACGGTCATTGACACGTCACTTTTAAAATGGTCTGTTATTGTTTATGTATTACGATTTAAACCTTTGTGGTTATGTTAGGTAGAGGGGCTCGTGGCTGAATCACAACAGCTGCACAATTCGGTGAACCAACGCTTGCCGAGGTTGATCCGTGGATGGGTGACCACTCATCTAAACTAATATTATAAAGATGATAGATTTGATTGTTTGTTTGCATTGAATAGGCTCTGAAACTACTGGTCCGATTTGAAAAATTCTTTCAGTGGTATATAGCTCATTTATTGAGGAAGGCTATAGGCTATATATCATCACGCTACGACCAATAGGAGCGGAGCAGCAATGAAGAATGTTGCGAAAACGGGGAAAATGTGACGCAGACGAAGTTGCGCCGGACAGCTCGTTACATATACTGAGTTCCTTCCGTGCCTCGCAAAGCACGTCAAGCCGTTGGTTGGTTGGCAATGGTTTTCATTTTCCCGAAAGTCTGACAACCAGTGTTACCAAGTGGTATCAGTAGCTTGTTGTGGAAGTCAGATAAGCAGTCGCTCCATGTAAAATACTGGTATTCAGCTGCATCCAGTTAAATAGGCAAACGACCCAAAAATAGTTGACGAAATGCTACGCAGATGATGATGGTTAGTAATAATAATAAGTGGTTATGTAAGTAAATTTCAGAATCGATGTTAGTATCGTCCTTTCGCTGTAGTATGCGGACCATCCTGCAGCATCCTAAAGGTGACATTAGATGAAACGTTCCTTTTCAATCTTATAGAAGAGTTGTATATATAATAATATATGGTCCCATTATTCAAGAACACGATACAGTTTACCGTTTAAGATTAGCGTTAATATAACTCTGGCGATAAGAGTTTAAGTGTAAGCCGGCAGAATGACGTCAGCGATCACGTAATGCGCGATGCCCAAAAGGGGCCCTCAAACGGGACCAAAGGATTCGGATGGGGTTAATAAGGCGTTACCCTGATTTACAAACATGGCTGAATATTTTAGCTGCACCCTGAATACCATAGTCGTAAAATACGGAATCTATACTAATATTATAAAGCTGAAGAGTTTGTTTGTTTGCTTGAACGGGCTAATCTCAGGAACTACGGATCCGATTTGAAAATATAGCCTATTTATCGAGGAAGGCTATAGGCTATATATCATCACGCTACGACCAATAGGAGCGGAGCAGCAATGAAAAATGTTGCGAAAACGGGGAAAATGTGACGCAGACGAAGTTGCGCGGGACAACTAATCAGTACAATTCATCTCACGTCACCCGCGCCATCTTACGGCGAAAGGACTATAAGTACTATATTTATTCATAAATTCGACTCAATAGGTATAGTACCTACAAGTTTGTGGTCAATTAATTGATACTTAATAAGTCAAAAACAGGAAAAGTGTGAATACGTTTTAGATGTTTTAGTCAGGGAAAAATAATAATGAGTGTTTTTTAGACTTTGTAACCGCAGATAACGTAACTTCTACCGGTTTTCCTGTAAATTCCTTCTAAAATATATAAAATTTAGATATTTATTAAATTAGATATTGTAAGCCTTTTTAACCGACACGAAAAAAATTAAGGAGGTTTTATAATCCGATGCGTAGTTTTTTTTTTAACCCCCGACCAAAAAAGAGGGGTGTTATAAGTTTGACGTGTGTATCTGTGTATCTGTGTATCTGTGTATCTGTGTGTCTGTCTGTGGCATCGTAGCTCCTAAACGGATGAACCGATTTGGATAAAAGTGGTGTCGTTTGAAAGGTATTTTAATCGAGAGTGTTCTTAGCTATGTTTCATGAAAATCTGCTCAGCCGTTTGAAGATCATCACGTCTTTTCTAGTTGATGTAGGGATTTAAAAACTTTCACAGGTAGTCTATTTGAAATGTTGTCGCTTGTCACCATGGGCATTGCTGAGGGGGGGGGTGCACCCCCCCCCCAATTTATATTTTGTTTAATTTATATCTTTCCTTGGTTTCGTTAACCAGGAGTAGGAAAGTCAAGGCTAGGCAAAAATAAAATAAGTTTAAAAAGCATGAAAAAAAATTAAATTAAAAATTTAAAAAACCCCCGACACAAAAAACCTCTAAAAAGCCAAAAATAAATTAATCCAAGCGTCGTAGCGTCGGGGGACCGCTAAGAAGACCGCTTAGTACAAGCACAGAACAAAGCGGACCCCCGACGCTACGACGCTTGGATTAATTTATTTTTGGCTTTTTAGAGGTTTTTTGTGTCGGGGGTTTTTTAAATTTTTAATTTAATTTTTTGTAGTTTTGAGATATCAAGACGAAATACTTTAAAGTATTTCGTCTTGTTTGCCTATTTAAATTTATTTAACAATTAAATAATCATAATTCTCTATTTCCCTGCCATAATCATTAAAAACAAATCGAACACCACAAGTTTTTGAAAATAGCTCCACGTAAAAAAATAGCTAAAGCGCAAATAGCCAAACTTTCCTCAAATAAACCGAAGATTACACCTATACACAACAATAGGTTTTTTGGCAATACCAACACTATACTAACCATACTAGGCAATAAAGACCACGTCACCATGTTCCCATTTCTAAGAAATAGATGTTCTGGTGCCAATTGGCAACTGGCATGAATACGTTGACCACTTTCTATAGGTGGTTAACTCACGCACCAACGGACAACGGTTAGATAACCACGTGTGCGTGTATTTTTAAGTGGAAGACCCAGTTTGGGTAAGAAAAGGACTGATGAACTGCTTGCATTTAGCACAGAGTTTGGAGACAGCTCGGCGGCTTCTGGTACACACGTCAACACATCAAGGCAACAAATCCATCCGTATAATCTGACCTCGCCTTGTATGAGCTTCCCGTACAATTAGAAATCAGCTTAATTTGGTTTTGCATAGATTGATTCGCTGTGAACACTTGGTCCGACTGCTCAGTCCGATCAATCGGACCACGTAAACTTTTTTTTCCATTTGGTCCGATTAATCGGACCAAGCGGAATCACAAATTCTCATAGTCCGATCGATCGGACAAAGCATTTTTTTTTCCTTTTGGTCCGATTCATCGGACAAAGGAATTATGATTTCTTCTAGTCCGATCAAACTGAAACCGTTATACTACTAACTACCGTTTATTACTACTAACTAATCACTACGCTCGTGGCTAAATAAAAACAGCTGCTCGGGTCGATCTTCAGATTAAGCCACGTTTGTCTAGGTTGGTCCGTGGATGGGTGACCACCCAGTACTTACCGAGTTGCCTCCGTGCCTCGGAAAGCATATTAACCCGTTGGTCCCGGCTGTCATTTGTAGATCTTTGGTAGTCGTTACAGGTAGTCAGTGGCCCGAAAGTCTGACAAACCGTCTTACAAAGATTACCCCTTGGTAAGACTGGTTGTCAGACTTTCGGCAAACAGCTTGAAGTTTTGGGTTTAGGACTTTAGAGTCTAAAGTCGTCACCTTAAAGACTAACAAGTAACGTGATGTTGGTTTTGCTGGATCATCGGACACACAAGCTTAGCCTAATAAATCAACCTCCCAGCCATTCTCTATTAAACGTAAGAATGATGTAGACACAAGCCCCAAGTCCGTCATTACCTCGTTAGGCCGGCGGCGCGGCGTCGGTGTAGCAAAGTGGTAACTATCGCAATTATTATCCACCGAACTATGAACCGATAACGAGGTGAATAACTGCTGGGATGGAGCAGAAGGTTAAGTAGTTTACAAAGACCAGATTTACCAGAATTTACCACAGTGACGGATCTAAAATGAGTCATAGGGTTAAGCTTTTCACCAAGCTGACTTCATTTGATCTTTCTATCGATAGTGTGTTTCCAAACGCTTACTAACCTACTCTCTTCAAAGTTAGAGTGAACAGGCTTCTTCTGGGTGACTTTGTCTCTGTCATCTCTGACCTACACTAGAGTCAAGAGCAAACCCATCGCAAATAAAAAGACAAAAAAATAATTGTTCTGATCACTGCCTGTCCTGCTGAATGCTTTTCCGTCGATCAAGCTGGGTAGTCAATAATCAGCTGGTCAACTTTCTGTGTTATACCTATGGGTAGGACAGTTAATGGATTAAGCGAAAATCTCACTCCTATAATATCCTACGTCATATCCTTCCTCAATGCAGGGCAGTCAAGGTGTTGCCCGAAAAGTTCCTTAACTATCGTATTTGGCCAGCGCAGTTACTGTAACAGCCGACATATTTCTGTCTGTGTATCGAAATGCAGTCAGTCAGAAATAAAACCTGAACAAGAGACTGGGATCCTACAGCATCATCATCATCATTTCAGCCGAAAGACGTCCACTGCTGGAAATAGGCCTCCCCCAAGTGTCGCCATATTGACCGGTCCCGTGCGACTCGCATCCAGCGGATCCCCGCAACCTTCACCAGGTCATCGGTCCACCTAGTAGGAGGCCTTCCAACGCATCGTCTTCTGGTTCGCGGTCTCCATTCCAGAAGTTTTAACTGGGATCCTTGCTTGTGAAGAATTCATCGGTAATTCTGGAGCATTGTCTGGACCACATAATTTATGGTCTCTTTCTCATTGTTACTTCTTCGGGGGAATCTTATTTCTTTACTTTAGACATTCAGATTTGCATACTAGGCTTATGACGGTCTTAGACTGCGCCTTCTTTCTCGATATTCTATCGTGGCCAGGTAAACTTAGCACCTAGATCCGTCTGAACCAGTCAGTCGACCACGAAGTCTTGTTTCGTTTTCGACATCAACTCTCGATGCTGTCAATGTTGTTATCTTTGGATTTCATAAGTATACTTAGTGCTTAATGTACTAGATCCTGTACTTTGAAACATGATGACAGAAGAATTGAGCCATTGTCTTTAAGGTTACTTAACTTATTGTTTTTTGTGATGTTTTTTTAGCGGTTGAGGGGTTCCCATCCATAATAAGATGCACTACGAACCTAACAAAAAAAAACGGCTAAGTGCGAATCGGACTCGCGCACGAATGGTTCCGTACCATTATTAATAAAACCGGTCAAGTGCGAGTTGGACTCGTGCACGAATGGTTCCGTACCATTATTAATAAAAATAAGCAAAAATTTCACTTTTTTGTATGGGAGCCCCCTTAAATATTTATTTCATTCTGTTTTTAGTATTTTTTGTTATAGCGGCAACAGAAATACATAATATGTAGAAATTTCAACTGGCTCACTATCACGGTTCATGAGATATAGCCCGGTGACAGACGGACGGATGGACAGCGAAGTCTCAGTAAAAGGGTCCCGTTTAACCCTTTGGGTACGGAACCCTAAAAAGTGGAAACATCATCATTCTCTTTCACTTTTCTAACATGTTTGAGGTCTGCGCAGCATATGTTCATCTATGCTTCTCTTTTAGTCGTCATCTTAGTAGTCCCCCCCATTTTAGGCATACCATCAGGCAGCCCATCTTTCGTGTCTTTGATTTGTCCTAAATTTTACAGAAATTTAGGCGGAAGTTTAATTTGACACTAGTTTCCCGTTTTGAAGCGTCGATTCGAGAAGAATGGACAAGCAATTCGTATTATTTATATATTAGAGTTTGATACAGACAAATCTGGACGGGACGAATGTCAGAATACAACCGACTAGGTTGACAGACGATCTCGTTAAAGTGGCCTGAAGAAACTGGATGCCATGAAACAAAACTTCCAAAAGTGTAGAGATTTGGCAGAAACCTACACTCAGCATTGGGTGGCCAAAGGTTGAAGAAGAGAAAGAAAAATCCCTCGTTTCCTTTCATTGTCTTTCTTTTCAAATATTTCATCATCATCATCATCTGCCTATAATGTTCCCACTGCTGGGACTCAGGCCTCCTCTCTATGAGAGTGAATGGGCTGTTATCCATCCAGAGGCCCAGTGCCGGTTCGTAGATGTCACATGTCTTCGTTTAGGACATGCCGGTTACCTCACGATGTTTTCCTTCACCGTTTTGAGAGCAGCGGTGATGAAATAAATTACACAAAGTAATGCGCCTGCCTAGGTTCGAACCCACGGCTCCTAAGTCCGGGCTGCCACCACTGGGGGTCACCGCTGCTCTCCAATATTTACATTTTTTTTTATATTTGCTTTCGAATATTTACTTGCTTATTATACGAGTAAGCACACTTAGGTAGGTACTAAGACACCACGGTCGATCGCCCCCGCCACATTCACAAACCGATTAGTCGCAACAGTTCACGACCGATCGTAAAACAAAACCAACGTGATTAAGCCGAACATCCGATTTAGAGACGGGCGTATATTATCACTTACCATCAGGCCAGACAAACTTGACCCCCTATCCGTTTGAAGACCCATCGAAAGTAAAGATCCAAGAAAACTGGTCGAAGGAAAGTTTGACCAAGATAGTTTTGCTGTTGAATCAAAGGAAAAGCTTCCCTATGGTGGTTGCATTAAGTGAAAAGTGAACAACATAAAGAAATTCGACCAATTCACGTGAATAAGCTCACGTTTAGCCTGGGGCGTTCGTCGCCAATCTGTCAAAGTGACTATTTATGTGTTACAGTTAAATATTAGACAAAAACACAGTGGGTTTTAATAAGATGACGTCATATAAATTAATTGGATTCTATTCTCTTTGGTACGCATAAACATAACATCACGACTATAATCCCTGATGGATTAGGCAGAGGTATGCCTAATAGAACACCCACATTTCGCCAGTTGCGTAAAAGGCGGCGACCCTGTTGCCATGAACCGGGCACAAATGAGTTAGATGCCACGGTTGGCGCAGTGGCTAAGCGATTGACTGCTGCGCTGCGTGTCGCGTGTTCGATCCTCGCACGGAACAAATATTTGTAAGGCCTACAGATAGTTGTTCCGGGTCTGGCTGTTTGTATAGGTGAGTTTAAATGTTTGTAAACGCACCCACGATACAGGAGAAATTCCTAGTGTGGGGCATGGTACTAAAAATAAACCTGACCACTTGACTGCTACTGATAAAATACTAATAGAAAAACTCGATAAACTGGGAATCGAACCCACGTCGTACTCGGCGGTAGCGGTTACAACCACTAGACCATCGACGCTGCAAAAACAGGAACTCTTTATTTCACACCATGGTGGTCTGGACTATGAATAGATTTCTTGTGTTTCAGCTTCTCGGAATGGAAACGAGCTCTATTCATAGCCCTGACTCTTTGACAGTTGTCGACGTACTGCTGCCGGCGGGTGTCGCAACTGACGGCTAGGGGATTATGTCAACGAAAGGGCAGTGACCACCAGTGAACTGAAAAAATCACGAAAGCAGTTGAAAAATGGCTTCAGCACGCGTAGCACGATCGCCATAGAAACGGGCTATGTCGACGGAAAAATTGACAAACTGACACATTGTCATTGTCAATCTGTCATTATGTGGATTCTTCCGTAGACAAAACTCGTTTGTTAGATATGCAACGTGTAACGTTAAATGCGCAAAACCTCAGACACCCCAAAATTATTTTTAATTCAATTGACCTAATTCTGAGAGAAAAAAAAACATTAAAAAAATCCTAAAGGTTTTATGTGCTGTTTTAGTTTTACTGGCAGTTCTGATCGTTTCTTTCTTTCTTTCTTTTTTTCCCGCGTATGAGAAAATTTAAATTGTACGAACACGACATTTGTGTTTGTTTACCTATTTTGGCGGGTTTGCGCACGTGATGGCTTGACCTATGAACAAATAAACAGCGCAACATTATTAATGAAGATTTTGTGAAAAATGTGACCTATTTTAAAAAGTGGTTCAATTGATTCTGCTCGTTATTCTGATCAAACTATTTTCAAGTTTTGCGCATTTAACGTTACACGTTGTATAGATAAATCATTTATTTAGTGCACACAAAAGACATAGCACAACACAAACAAGCACAATTAAATGACACAGATTACATAAACATACCTTTAAAAAAACAAGATACCAATACACAAAAAGAAAAAAAAAAGCAGATTTACAAAACAGGTATAGTAACACCATGACATACTTCAAATAAAATAACGAGTATACAAGGTGCGGTGTGCGTCTCAAGGTTGCACCAAATGGGAGTCCAGCTCAGCATGTGTCAGGCACCTGAGGCTGATATGAGGATATGACGTTTCTACAGTGGTCATGCCACGCGTGCAGTTCTACCGTCGGTTTATAATGATGCTTCCTCTTTTTGGCCAATAATAATCATCATCTGTCGCAAGAGCGACTGCTGAGCACGAAATCCCGGGTTGGATACCCACGTCGAGCAAAGTGTTATTGGGTTTTTACGTAAGGAATTTCTCAGTACCAGCCACGAATTTGTGCCCGGTTGATGGCAATAACTTAAAAATATAACTGGTAAATACGGGTGCGCCAAAGTTCACCTAAATTTTCAACTTCGATAATTGGAAATCCGAAAATGTTCTTCCTAACATTTTTCATCCTAACAATCGCAATTCCTAACTACTCTGTCTCTAATGTTCATAATTCCGAAGCATTCAACTTCATAATGTCAGTAGCAATAAACATCTATTATACTTTTATTTGTTTTCCTATATTTTCTCAACATAATCATCTTTTACACTATTATTCAAAGTCATATCTTTTTTGTTTAGATCTCTTTTTATTCATAATAATCAGTATAATATACATTCATTTTGCGTAACTTTTACTTTTTAGGGTTCCGTAGCCGAATGGCAAAAAACGGAACCCTTATAGATTCGTCATGTCTGTCTGTCTGTCTGTCTGTCTGTCTGTCCGTCCGTCCGTATGTCACAGCCACTTTTTTCCTAAACTATAAGAACTATACTGTTGAAACTGGTAAGTAGATGTATTCTGTGAACCGCATTAAGATTTTCACACAAAAATAGAAAAATAACAATAAATTTTGGGGTTCCCCATACTTAGAACTGAAAACCAAAAATGTGCATTTGTGGCATGTGCCAAATAAATATGTTTTCTTTCTTTTTTCTATCTGAGTATCAGTGAAAATATTATGGTAATTATGTTTAGGGATAAAAGAGTTATGATAAAAAACAGGAGGAGTTTAAATTTTTTACATTAATGATATTATTAGTTACAATTTTCGGAAACATGAGTGTTATGAACATCGCCGGTAGCACTAGAAATAGTATGAATGAAAACTTTAGGATGAAAAATGTTAGGAAGAATGATCATTCGGATTACAAATGGTTAGGAAGAACAATTTCGGGTAAAGAACTTTAGGTGAGCCAATATGGACCCGGTAAAAACAGCTTGTCCGATTTCTATAGAATTTTCATGGGACCGTTTGGGAAGTATACCCTTTCCAACAAAATAGTATATTTCATTACGAATTCGGAAAGCCTGTCATTGCAAAGAGTTCCGACAAATGTCTACCCGAGCCGAGGCGCAGCCGAAGGTGAGGGTTGACAGTCGGAACAAGTTGCAATGACGGTTCCGCACGTGTACTGAACAACTATTTTTAATACAGTTGCGAAAAAATGAAGCAATTTAATAAAGAACATTTTTGGAAAATGGCGCCAACCGTAAAAGAATATAAGCAGTTTTTTTTTTTGTTTTCTTCACCCATTCTGGGTAGGCAAAGGGAACTATGCCCATACAGCCAAGTCTTCAGTAGAATTTTTTTAATTGATATGAAATGAAAATGAAATGAAACCTAACCTAACTCATTGAATCAAGTCATTAAACCTAATATTGAAACAAATTAGTAGCTTCTTTTTAGAAATATTTGCATGAATCATAAAAACTTCTATGATTTTTTTTTAGTAAAAACTCCGTGGTAGGTTTTTTTTTCTTTTTAATAGACATTATTTTGACAGTTGGGAAAGAGAACGCACGAGTTCGGACAAGGTAAAGAAAAAGCTCGAGTGTGTAATAGCTCACATCCCGAACGCTATACGTCCCTGCAATACGCCACTTTTTGAGCAACTGTATTAAAAAAGATATTTTTAGATCGGTTGGCAAGCGACGGAGTTATGCGCGAACAAAAAAAAAAACAAACATCCGAATTGAGAACCTCCTCCTCTTTTTTAGAAGTCGGTTAAAAAAAGTAATTTGAATGACCAAAACACAAACTAGGTACTGTAAATAACAATGTTATAAGAAAGTGACTTTACTTTGGGATGCCGCTTATGGCACAACATGCGTCAAGATGGATGCCTGTAGAATGACAATTATATTAAAATTAATGGATTTAAATAGGCATGCGTAATCGGTCGTCATCGTCGCGAAATTCAACGGTTTTCCTCCATTAAATGGGTACTTATATATCTACCTATTAATGTTTATGAAGATAGACATGGTTATTTTCCTGTAAATTTATTCTTATTCTTTATTGCACACAAAAAAAAAAGAAAATAAACATACAACAAATTGCAATATAAAAACTTATGTACAACGGCGAGCTTGACCCAGAATTGGGTTTTGTTACTTACTTACTTTATCTTTTTGAGCTCAAAAAGCGATTTATGATAACTTTAAATAGTTAATTTTCCTTCCTTATGTGTTTTCATTAACATACCAGTCTCCGTGGCTGAAAAATTCCCGAAGGAAAAAGCCCTAATGACACTTTACCTCACACGGGAATCGAACCCAGGATCCTACTCATGCGGTTGCCACCACAAGCCCAACGAATCAGTCCAGACTCCAGACAAAATAATGAAATGGTCTTCAATATCAATTTTATTTTAGTTAGCTTTCGATTTTGGTCAAAAGTTTGTAAATTAACTTTTTAAGTGTCAGCCTACCGTTATTTGATTATATAAAAAAAATACACTTAATTTTATTGTATTTATTCAATCTTACCAAAAATTGGGTATCGTATAACCCAGCAGTTGAATTGTAGAGGTCAGATAGGCAGTCGCAAAAAGCATTTTGTTAGCATTTTGTTGTTTAGACGGGTTATTCCCTGAGCACCCCGATCCCCAAGGCACCCGTCCCGGAGGACCCCGATTTATTTTTATAACACAATTAAAAGCCAGTTTACCTTAAAAGTACCATCAGCAGATGTTATGTTAAATAAAATTTTATTACTTACTAAAATTATAATACTTAAATGATGAGGAAAAAAATATAAAGTCTTGCTTGGTTCTCGCTTAGTCTCTTAGATCAATCACAGGTTTTAATTAATATTACCATATTTCCTTTTACAGTACATAAAATCAAAGTACCTACTCTACATGACACATTAAAAATAATAAACTTTAAAAATAATATGAAAATACGAAAATATCGGTCTTTTCAATATTCATTATAATCATCAACTTTAGTAATACGTTTTAAAAATTAATATCTTAACCTGTTCAATTAGCCTTTTCAAAACATACAAAATCAGTATAATGTCAAATAATTCTTCTAACAGTAATTTGAAAATTATAAATATCCATTGCTGACGGTACTTTTAAGCTCAACCTACTTTCAATTGAGTTTATCAAGAAAAATAAATCGGTGACCTCCGGGACGGGTGCCTCGAGGATCGGGGTACTCAGGGAATAACACTGGAAAGACACACCCAAGATAGTCGGGAAAAGGCTAGACAGATGATGGATAACTTATAAATATTATGGTATACATAATCCTCCATTTATTGGTTTCTCGATTACAAAAACTTTCTTTAAAAATTATAAAATTGCAAGTAAAATTTAATTATTCATTGGATAATTGAATAAGAAGATGATAAATATTTAAATATTCTCGTACATAACCTTTCCACGTAAGACCAAATAATTTACATGAAACCGGAATATATTTTGACCAATGATTGACACCTGACATGTAAATTACAAGCCATTTTTATATTATTGTAAAAATCAGCATTATTGAATATTAAATTGCTTAATCGACACTTTTGTGTAAGTGCAAATTACTTCAAAACCGGCTAAGTGCGAATCGGACTCGCAAACGAAAGTTTCCGCACCATCGTACAATATATTTAACATTACACTTTTTAAGTTTAGTTTAAAGATCGAGCAAAAACGCCAAAACAAACGATATTTTAAAGTATATTATATATTTATTATTTGTCTAATACCCCCTCCAATTATACACTGAAAAATTCTTACACGATCAGATGAGAAGTGGTATTATTTACTGCAAAACTGACAAAAAAATTTTGATTATTAATAACATTTGTAACGGGATATTTACTATTTGTTTCGAGTTCCCGATATTTTGGCGCTGTTGCAACCGCCATGATCACGGATAATCTTAAATAAAAATTAATAATAAATAAATAACTGAAGTTATTGCGGGTGGGTGTTTATGAGCAGACAAATCGGTCTACCCTCTTTCTTGTTCGTTTTTCGCTCTGTAACACTGACACTGTTCGCGACACACGAAACTCACTGACTCCACTCGCGAACTTTTTACGGCACTTTTTAGGTTTTCACACATGTTAATATCCCGTTACAAATGTTATTGTCAGTGTTATTGACCATGTCAGTTTAAAAACATAAAAATTAGATTGCTTGAAAGCCGCCTAAAGTATCTTCCAATTACGATACAGGCGGACAGAAAGCCGAGCCTTGTAAGTAGACGTAAGGGTCCCGTTGGCAACCTTTGGCTGCGGAACCCTAAAAATTAAGAAAAAGTGTGTGCTTACGGTATTTTTGATGGCAAGCAATTATTCGAAGCAATAGTTATTACCCGTTCGAATTAAAACGAAACACGGAAAGGGCACTTCCTCCGATATTTTGCCACTCCTCGAAAAAGCTTTTTTGTGGCTTTTTAATTATGGCGCGTAAAGGAGCCGGCACGTCATGCGTGTGAAGCTTTTGTTTTACTTGTTAAGTTCTTTTGGGTAAGAAACTGTTATTTGTTTTTTTACGGTTAGCTTACTGAGAGGAGTGACTAAATAATAACAGTCGCTTGGGTCGATCTCCAGGTTGGTCTGTGGATAGGTGACCATATTTACATACCGAGTTTCCTCCGTGCCTCGGAAAGCACGTTAAGCCATTGGTTTCGGTTGTCATCTGTAGAGCTTTGACAGTCGTTACAGGTAGTCAGTGGCCCGAAAGTCTGATAACCATTCTTACCAAGGGGTATTGTATACCCAGTACTAAGTGGGTTGTGGGGGTCAGAAAGACAGTAGGTCTATGCAAAATACTGGTATTCAGCTGTATCCGGAGCCGAGACCAACATGTTTGGGAAAAGGTTAGGTTAGGTTAGGTTGTGCAGCGGCAGATTACGCTGCACCGGTCTCAGCTCCGACAGGTCATGGTGGCGGAATGGCGGAAGAGGCTTGGCCATCCCTCCACC
Organism: Cerastis rubricosa; assembly: GCA_949152445.1. NCBI lineage: Eukaryota > Metazoa > Arthropoda > Insecta > Lepidoptera > Noctuidae > Cerastis > Cerastis rubricosa. The sequence goes on along the minus strand of OX424542.1, from coordinate 3,349,560 downwards.
GGCCTCGACACAATCGAGGCGATCCGGCCAGTACTCGACGACTGGCTCGGGAGGAAGCACGGCTCCCTGACGTTTCGGGTGACGTAGGTGCTCTCGGGGCACGGCTGCTTCGGGAAGTACCTGTGTCGCATAAGCAGGGAGCCGGACGCTCGTTGCCATCACTGTGTCCACTGTCTGGAGGACACGGCGCGGCATACGCTGGCAGAATGTGCCACGTGGCATGAGCCGCGCCGTGCCCTCGTCACAGAGGTAGGAGGAGACATGTCGCTGCCGACCATTGTTCGCGCTATGGTTGGCGGCACAGAGTCCTGGGACGCGGTGGTGTCCTTCTGCGAAACCGTCATGTCGCAGAAGGAAGCTGCGGAAAGCGAGAGGGAGATCTCGATTCCCTTCCCATCCCGCAGCAGACGCACCTGGCGTCGGCAGAGGGCGGATAACGCCCTCTTCCAGCCCCCTTAAACACGTCCAGGGGCGACGGATTCGGGGACATCCGTCGCCCTCATCTCACTGGACCCGAGACGACGGCGCGTTGTGTTCCACGCGCGCCTCTCATAGACGTAACGGTCCTCCCGTTACGTCACCTCACGTACACCTTCCTCCCCCCAGGGGCGAGGCCCGCACTGGTCAAGCGGGCCCGGCTCTAGTCCGGGGCAGCGGAAGTCGCATTAGTTCCCTGCCCCCCGACGCAAGTGTGCGAGGGAACATCGGTGTGGTTTTAGTCAGTCGAGTCTGACAGACCCCTCCGCTCTCCCCGGAGGGGGAACATCCATCGAGGATTTTGAAATCGTTAAAAAAAAAGGTTAGGATAGCATTTAAATTGTAAAAGGGTAACAATACATTTTTCATAACCAATCCTTGACTTAGAGATGGTAATAGCTAAGTGAACACCGGAAAGACCAAAACTCCCTGTAAAGTCAAAATGGCATAAGTGTGATTAAAAATAAATCTTTCACTTACGTAACCAGTTATTCTTAATCAGATAAATGAGTCAATGATTTGCGAGTAGGTTCATGGGAGGACGTTGATAATTGTAAATAATTATGAGTAACACATTATATACTGTGGGTTTGTACGTAGGTAGTCGGAGTGCTAAACTATTCAGATCAAAAGTTAAGTGTAGGCATTATTTATAAGCTTGCCCGAGGCTAGTAACTTAAAAAAAATCTAAACATTTCAAACAGAAATTTTTTTCAAGCAACCAAGTTTTATACGCAGTAGTAAATTAATAACACCAGCCGCACGGATCGATATTACGCGGTTAAGTAACGCTCGCCGAGGTCACTCTGTGGATGGGTGACCATCCCTAATAATAGCCGATAGTCACCCAAATATTGTAACATAGGTGCTTAGGCAGTTGTTCCACGTAAGAAAGTGGTGTTCGGCTGCTTCTGGTAAGACTGGAAGTCGACCCTAATATAGTATAGTTGAGAAAATGGCAGATTATTCATTACTAGCTTGCCAACGGCTTCGCCCGCATTTTCTTCGGTAATTGTCCCACGGGATCGTACTACCGGGATATAAAGTATCCTATGTACTTTTCCTGACTATTATCTATCCCTGTGCCAACTTTATTCTGATCCGTTCAGCAGTTTTTTCGTGAAAGAGTAACAAACATCCTCACAAAATTTCGCATTTATAATATTTGTAGGAGTAGAATTACATTTTGTATCAAATTTCAACACGTTCCAAATTCTTTTATTGGAATTTAAAACTCCAATCAAATCACACTGTCGGAATCTAAAAATAAACACAATTTAATAACCTTTTTAATAAAACAAATGCTGTCTTAAAAAGTTTCGAATTTGCCAACGAGCTGTGCTAATTGAAAAAAGAAAAAAAAAGTGAACTCAATCGCATTCCAGTGCTGTCTGTAATCGGACAAGGTTGTTCGAATCGACTTTTTCAACTCGATTAAGTAGATTTATTTGCTTTATTAATTACTCGTTTAAATATCACGAGAAATACATTAAGGCCGATCGAGTGGTTTTTGTCTGATAAATCGAAAATCGGGGCCACTGATTGGCCGGAAGAAATTACCTTTTCGCATTATTATTTTGATTGCGAATAATTTACATGGTTTTCGAGGAGGGAATTGTTTAATTGCAGCACGCCTAGCATGACCACTGTAGAGATGAGTTTTGTCTACGGAAGAAACGACATAATGACAGATAGACAATGACAATGTGTCAGTTTGTCGATTGTTCTGACGACATAGCCCGTTTCTACTGCGGTCATGCTACGCGTGCTGGTTTGATTCACAGGTCAGATAAACTGTTTTTGTGCATTTGAATATGAAATTTCTCGCTTCATAGTCATAGACTCGCCCGCGCGTACTACCCATTAACAATTGCTAAGACTAAAATATATCTAGCCAAATTTGGGCGTCCTCTGCTGCCTTACCTTTCGAAGAGACACAGGTGTAATATTACATTTATAACGACTGAAAAAATGCTGCTAAAAACTCATGGGAGAGAAAGAAAGAAAAGAAGAAAGAAATAAATTTACTTGGCACATGCCACAAGTACACAAAATTAAACAAAAAATTCTTAAATCTAAACAAAAGAAAAATAGAGGGATAATTATCGTGTATATAAACAAAACAAAAAAAGGGATAATTATTGTGTGCCAAACAAATGTTTTTTATCAAACGTTATCGACTCCTAGTTGTGGAAATGCCGTTAGACTGCCCAGTCCTTGACAGAACTTCGTATACCACCAACATAAACCAGAGTTTAATCTATTCTTAGAAAGATATCCCCACAAAATGACTGCACTACTTAATTCCGAACACAGCATAACTGTACCTAAGGATCACACATACCGAAACGTATAGCCTGCGATAATAATCAGCCGATTTCCCCTGCGCCCGCGCCGACGACCAATTACGACGAACTACTCATTATTTTAAGAAAACATTAACTACTTAACATAAAAATTCGAGTCGAAAACGCTATGCAATTACGTGCACCACAAAATTGCGAAGTGTATAATGTAGGTGGCGCTCACACGGAGTTGTGGGGCTGGATGTGGCCGGGACTGACCGTGGAAAATGTATTCGCACTTTCAAAGAAACTACTACTGTCAAAGAAGCTTAGGTATACTACGAACATGAAACTTATAGTAGTTTTTAACCCCTAACAACTTATATTTTTCAATTAAAGATACGTAGGGCATTCTTTGTTCCATCATTTTTCCCAAAAACTCTTACTAGAGTGACAGGTGAGGAAAACTGCAAAATTTTGCTGAGATTATTAGAACAGTCAAAAATTCTACAATGGTATGTTCTCTCCTAATGATGGGAGCAAAATGATGATGCATGAAAAAATAAAGATTTTTAAAACCACTCAACGCTATTTCGAAAATCCAACCAAGTATTCCAAACTATCAGTCAAATTCAAAATATTTAAGTTCACATAAACCTCGATCGGTACTTATAAAACGTTACAAGCTAGGTGCTTATTCTATGGAGAAGAGCCAGCGAAGCTCGACGGTTACGCACTCTTTTAAAAAGATGTCTTTTAACCGTCCAAATTTGAACTCCCTAACAAAGTAACATATCACTTCAATACCCCATACATCTTCGTTGGGATGCCGACCCCCGCTGTAAGTGACGTCCGAAACTTGCACGAAGCTGCAAAAAGTACAAGACGCGCTCCAGATCAAATGAGATGGTCCTCGGGGCACCAGAGTAGGGTAACACAGATACTGCACTGAATTTGTGGATTTATTTGCCCAAAAAACAACACTTTGCATGCAATTTTGGATGTTAGAGAACAAAATACACTTAGAATACATGTCTTTAAATACTGTAAAAGCAGTAAAAAGCAATAAGGCTTATCTAAACTTCTAAACTAATATTATAAAGAGGAAAGATTTGATTGTTTGTTTGCATTGAATAGGCTCCGAAACTACTGGTCCGATTTGAAAAATTCTTTCAGTGGTATAGAGCCCATTTATCGAGGAAGGCAATAGGCTATATATCATCACGCTACGACCAACAGGAGTGGAGCAGCAATGAAAAATGTTGCGAAAACGGGGAAAATGTGACGCAAACGAAGTTGCGCCGGACAGCTAGTTCTTATATAGATCCAGGACAGTTACATTCATCATCTGCCTAGCCTTCTTCCAACTATCTTGGGGTCGGCATCCAGTCTAACCGAATGCAGCCGAATACCAGTATTTTACATGGAGCGACTGCCTCCACAACCCAATAAGTATTGGCTAATATGCTAGCCCTTGGTAATAATGATGGTTGTCAGACTTTCGGCCCTATAACTACCTGTAACGACTGTCAAAGATCTTCAAATGACAACCGGGACCAACGGCTTAAAGCGACACGCGAACGGGGACAGTAACATTGGAATTACAAAATATTATGTTATCCAGGAAGTTCTAAGTTTAAAATGTGTTTCTACTATCGAGTTAACAGATCCGCCTCTGACTCAAACTACTCTGTGTTTACATTGCTTTTTAATAACGTGTTTAATGCAAAAGAAATTTACGTTCGAAATCAGTGTGGAAGCAGTTCTTCGCACCGAAGTCACCCATTGATGCAAAATCGGGAACCGGTTCCGAAACCGACACTGATACCATATGAACACATACCTGCTTATTACTCCTTTTGACGGCGACAGGTGAAATTTTAATACCGAATTTTATTTTTATTTCAGAGTTTTCTTGGCACGTAAATTGCAATTTGCGCGATGTAGAAGTGACTTTTCAATACCTTAGGATTGCATCCAGAAAAGACGTTAATCGTTTTCGTCCAATAACATACATAACGTATTGAGATTTCTGAAACTATTATTGTTTTGACATGATTTTTCCAATTCAGTGTCAGTTTATACGATTCGACGAACTCATAAAAGTGAATTTAATGCTATAAATAAAACATTTAATGTTAGGTGTCGTTACTTGAATTTAAAGGTCTTATAAATTATAATAACATTTCAATATTTCAGTGCAAATTTTAATAAAATTGTCCATTTCAAAGACCATTTCGTTGAAAATACGAACGAAATTACTGTATAAGTGACTTTTATGACACCTGTTTTATTTTTTCTGCCTGTTCGAGACCTTTCGTAAATCTTGAGACTACAATTACCCAAGCCCATGTCACATATGTGTAAACTTCGACACTGGTCGCAAAACAAAGACCGGTAATATCTTATGGAAACCAGCATGGACTAAAATTCGAAGACATAACATGCACGAAGAAGTTTAGTACTTGCAACCAGCGTCAGTGTGGCCAGATGTATGACGAGGCGAAAGGAGAATATCAGAATCCTTGGAGCATTCTCCTTTTAGCAGAACGCAGAGAGTGGAAATAAGGCGTGATTTTAAACCCTTTTTTTTAACCTGAAGTGTCCCACTCTTGGGCAAAGGTCTCCCCACATTCCAGCCACTTTTCTCGATGTTGCCCCTCTTCTCGCCGATTAACGAGAAAGCCATGCAAGGCGACCCGCCATCTTCTCTTCGTCGAATTTAAAGTGTTATATAAATTAATATGCCAACAAAACAGGACAGTGAGGAAACGCTATCATATCACCATACGCTGCAGTGTGCGCGTACGCAATAGTTTCTCACGCGTACAACTACCCGCTGTGGTTTGTGGCCGCGCTCCCTACACCGTACACGCCATGCAATCCGCTTCATTTACTATTTATTAGTAAATAATCGATACTATATAAAACTTGTGTATAAACAAACTGTCATTGGATACTTCTTATTTTGTATTACTTATGAGAACTGCTCAAGTGGACGTGTCTGATGAGATGACGAGTAATAGAGTAGTATGGAAAAAAGAAGAAATGCTGCGCCGACCGAGTGATATTCACAATATAAACACTCGAAGGGCATCTCATCTCATTCGTAGGGCTTGGCCTTAGACCTTTTACAACAAGCTACCATCTTCCTTTCAAGACTTGCCATTTAATGCGTTTAAAGCCAAAGTAAAATCTAACCTTTGTTCAAAGGCCTACTATTCCATTAACGACTATTTAAACGATAAGAATAGTTGGTCGCTGGGTTGAACTCAAGACAATGTTTGTGTTCTTTCTCCAAATTAGCTTACTGAAATGTGATATAACTTGATGCATAGATTTTTTTTTTACTTTATTATACATTTTTTTTTTTAAACTTTTTTTTTTCGTCTGTATGCACGTGTAAGCGGGCACGCCCTTTAGTCTGGAGGCTTTATTTTTTAAATTTTCATTATTGGTGTGTGCTAGCTGACATGTGACATTAATTAGATTCTTTGTTTATATGAACTTGAACACTATTGTGTAGAATCTGGTTCTTCTAACCTAACAGACAGATGTGTTGCTGGGGAGTTTGTTCCGCCACTTCTTCTTCCCAGCTAAAACACTAGGAAGTGGCGAAGGGCGGTCGTTTTGAGGGACTGTCTCTTGTAATTTTGACGTTCAAAAAGTGCTGATTATCAGCCTAATTTGAATAAATGACTTTTGATTTTGATTTTGGTTTTGACCCCAAATAAATTGGGGTTAAGGCTGGAGAATGATGATGTTGGATGAGAATTGCTCATACCGTGATTACTATGCCTCTTAGGCTGACGACAAAATTTGTAGATCCTTATTAGATGTTACGGGTAGTCAGATGCCCAAAAGACTGCCATCCAGTCTTGATAAAGGGTCTTGGTAGCCCATGTTACGTGTGACCCTGGAACATCCGCAGACAGCAGTCGCTCCATGTGAAATACTAGTATTCAGCGGATCCAGTTTGAAGCTGTTCCAAAAACAGTTGGGAAAATCTAAGCACATGATCAGGGTGACAGCAATGTAGTAGCGGAAATGGTTGGAAAGACTATTTTAGGGTAAAAGCAAACGGATTCTGAAGACTTTTGAGATCGTTGGAAAAGAAACTAGAATCTAAAAATACATACACCAGAAAAATATATCTGAAGCAGGAACCCCTATGAATCACCTTGTTTACATTAGTACGAAAAATATCGGACGGTATACGGTAAAAAGTTTTCCCCCTTGCTAAAAGTATACCTAATTTCCATAAATATGAATAGATGTGTTTCCACATACCTGCATGGTTTATTATCCGACCAGCATGGAACTTGACAGCCCGTAGACGTTTCGCTGCAGATTGTAGGTTCTCCTCTATGAATCTAGAATAACCAGCTAGAGGAAATGATTCGGAAGAATGTAGGAAGTTGAAAAGCTGTCGAAGCAGTGGAATTCTTTTGTCTATCTAGGAGCCGTTATCGGTTCAGAAGACTAAGAGTCGACAACCAAAACGCTGGGCCGATGTGATCGTCGAGTTTTTGGAGTTATCTTTTCAGGAAGCCTCAAGAATGGCTGTGGACAGATATATCTGGCATCAAGCGAGGATAATAATCCACAATCCTCAGTACCGATGGACCGAGTATTTAGAAGAAGGCAGGTCGCTGTAATAGCTATAGAAGCAGACGATGGAGAAACGGCAAGCGATAAATGGGACTTCCTCTAGGTACGAATAAATAAATGCCAAAGGCTAGGAAGTGGGTTCTGAGGTACAGTTTGGGAGAAGCCTATAGCCTAGTAGCGAACTTTAACAGCCTGATTTTAAGGAATGTACCACATCGATATGCGAGTACCGTTGGATAACCTTGTAGAAATCATCGCCCTTGGTTATTAGACTCAATCGCAGTTTTATGCTTGTTTAAAAGTGGCTTGAGAAGAATAATATAGCTGATGGTTGTACGGTAACCAGCACGTTTGTGGTAACAGAACCAGTATAAACTGACCTCTTATTCTGTTCAACCTTCGTGCTACGTAAGGCCAGCTGAAGATCAAAGTTACCACCGTCTTCCGACAAACTGTACAATTGTGATGGTAACACACGATTTCGCTGTACTACTGATCTGAAGGTTTTCTAACTTATTAAGCAAGTTTACACTTAGCACTAAAATACAATGTAAAGTTGACATTTACCAAGCTGTAAGCACTTGGCTTCCATAGTTGCAATAATTGATCGATAAGCAACTCTACTGCGGAAAGCTAATTGTCGTAAAATTCTCACAAACAACTTTATTGAGATTTTCACTGTTACGTTTTCATACATTTCTTCACCTATAACATTTTTAAGCGAATGTTCTTACCGTTAATATTTTGTATGCAAATACATGACAATGTTGCCAGTCCATAATAAAAAACAACTCTACAAAACCTGATTTCAACTACCCCAACATCGATAACAGATTTAAACCAAGCTAAAATTAGAACCACTACATCCTAAAATAAAATATCAATAAATAACTAAAAGAATTTGGATCTTCCCAGAACAAAAATTCCGTAGGCAGTCAAGTCCACTCCTCCTGCAATAAAATCATCTTATAACACGTTACCGTTCTGTTCACGACGTTTTAATGTTGAAGTCATAATTATATCATATATAATCTCCGTTGATGGCAACCGAACAATTTGGTAAACGCTCTGGGTGGTACTGAGTTTGCCGGCGATGGTAAAACAGGTAAATACAGAGCAATGTATGGAAAATGACCCAAGAGGGTAAAAACGTATATTTTTATTATGGTGATACGCATCTCGCAAAATGGCCAAATTAAATTTTGTGGGACAGTATTTTAACTACGTCAGACAAATAACTCAGCAAAAGTCCCTTCAGGTAGAATTCCAAAATGTGTAATTATTGCTCAATTAATAATACAAAAATCGGCAATCTTTTGAGAGGAATTAATCACTGAAACCTTTACATAAGTATTCTGGCCCACCATCAGCTAATCATTTCTGATATTAATCCAAACAGACAGACAGACGCGGCCTGTAGCTTATATTGTGTGCACGCTGTGATTAAAAATGCCCGCCTCATTTGGGCAATTTAAAAGTAAATTGTAACTGAACTGTATTAAATAATTCCTTTCTCCTTAAGGGCATTCAAATACCACATCACCATAAACCAAAATCAAAAGCGACTCAGATTTCTGAGAACGCAAACAGGTCGGGAGGCATATACTGTGCGAGGGTATAACGCAAAAATGTTAAGGAACTTGCAAAAATCTGGCTGTGCCGCCTAACCCTGGCCGTCCCACGATCAAGGGCTTTTTTGGGCAAATAATTGTGAACCAGTTCTCGTGCATTGACCCCGGTCGCCGGAGGCTGTGGTATTTGGGCTGATTTCGGCTCCAAAATCGCACATCGTAACGTTGTTTTTGCCCTCGCCATTATTATTATTAATTGGATCACCGACTTGTCCAATGATGGAAATCGTTAAGGATCTGCCAGGATCGAGCCGTGGCCACGAGTTCCGTGGGAAAGCTGGAAGAATTTATGTTTATCTTTGTCCTCACTTAAGGTGAAAATGCCATACTTGTCATAAAATCTTTAAGTTTAATACTCACTGTGCCGGGGCCCCGGGTGTGAAATGGTTTACAACATTCTTGCTGTTTTTCCCCTGAGAATTAACTGAATGTTTGGAACGAACACTTACACTGCTTCTTCCACAACTGATATTGATTAATCCTCCATGCAGAATCACTGTTACCATCAATTGTCTCAATCAACAATCGCCTATTTTCCGTCATCAAAAACTACTATAAGCCAACAATAACCATCTTACGTAGGAGCCTGTATACGTTTAGCTTCTTAAAACTGACCTTGATTTCTAGCAGATCATCTAATTTGACAGAAAATTTGATCTAAACGAGAGTATCTACATATTTACCCCTATTTCTATTTTCTTCTATCTACTAAAATTCTACTCCATCGCCAGATTTACTAGTTTTAAAGAACTTCAGTTCCTGAAAATTACGTAACTAAATTTATTTCCTAAATACATTCCTTATGTTTCCGAATTCCTATCAATGTGGGACCCTAAAAACGCATTGACGTTTATAGTCCGAATAAATCAAAAATCACCGGTCGTACATCACCGGGAGTGCTTTCAATGTCCTCTTTGATATATCCGGATAAACTTGTCAATTTGTTCACCGCCGAAACGTGTTGGTCAATAGAGATATGGCCACAACATACGTTATAAGTTGATTTAATTTTGTCGGGTTATAAATCTGGAGTACCACCGTAGTGGGATAGTAACACGGTGTAGCTTTAGCAGTAAGACAACATTTTTAAAAGTATTGTCGAGTATTTTGATCTTGTCGGATTAAAATTCATACATCTGGAAGAGCATATTGCAGTTAATTTTAGGACTTCCAAAGTGAGACGGCAGTTCTTTGGTATAAGGCAGCTTTTTTTTTCTAGTTGGTTATAGGATTGGATTCCAACGGTGGCTGTCTCTCACCAACATTCACTGGGTGCGTGAGGTGGATTACGGCCCACTACTTCTTAGTGTGTTGATTTAAATTCAAATTGTGTCAGCCCAAAACTTGGCGACGGGTTTGGCACTTTCAGTAGTATCCACGGCGCACTGTCTCTCAGAGAGAAAAGCAGCTTCCAGCAGTGGTTATACATTGATTATAATGATTACCTATGGGTACCAACTCCAGGTCTCTTGATATGAATTGATCCAAGCCAGTGAGACCAGAGAGACCACTGTTCTGGTCCACACTGTGGTCGCGTTGCATTTCCACGAAGTTCGGCGGCATTCGTCCGACGTTTCGTTTATATTAGCTTAATGAGTTCGCTTCGGCCCGAAGGCAACTTTTTACTCGGTTTTGCAAGTAATAAAGAGTTACCACGGTGTTCACATGCACCATATTATGATACTTTTTTATTACACAACGGTTATGCACTTTGCTTGACTAACCAGCCAGTAAAATTAAGTTATTTAGGTATTGGTTTAGTAATTCTGTTTTCATTGATTCCGTTTTGTTTGTGGTCTACGTCTGCGGTTTATTGGTTTTTGGATGTTAATTCATAATTGTTTGTTGACGCGGTTTTAATTTTAATGTGGTGTTTGTTATGATGTTGTTAAATAACTGCCAACCACATGATGGGTATTTTGACATCCTTTAACGATTTGGTTAAAAACTAAATGGTTTTTCATTGGCTTCGCATAGTTTTAAGAGGCGACGCTTCAGCTAAAAAAATAACAGATTTAAAAGTGCAAGTAATCGAAGGTTTCTTTCTATTCATAGAGTATACATATAAGATATACGTTTATTACCAAGTTGTAGGTTCAAAAATAAACCTGTCTAAAATCGCGGAATTTGCCACAACAACAAAAAAAACGTACAACCTAAAAGAATAATCCAAAAAAACCGGTCCAGATGAACTGTCATAATATTTTAATCAAAGTAACACATCAGTTACCTGTGTGGACTGCCCCCTACCCAAGCCCAGGTACTCCATTAGTCCTATATTATTTCGTCCGACGAAAAAGCTGTCCAGATTTTTTGTCAGAAAAAAAGTATCGGATCGAAAAAGCTCTTTGAATGATCCGACATCGGTAATACTAACTGGCGAGGGTGATGCAGGTCCAGACTGTGAACTATAATTTGCTAATAAGCTCTCCGAATACCCTGAAGAGATTGGAAGGTAATTAACAGTTACAGTTTGTTTTGAAATTGCTGCGAAAGAAGAAAAAGGTGAAAAAGTTGGTGCTCTGAATTCTGAATTGCTTTTTGGGGAGATAATGAAGCAAGGAGATGATTTACTGTGATAAATGCGTTGTTCAGCGAGAACTTTTGATGCAAGTTTATGGACTCGTTGGACATATTCAAGACTAGCTTATCGGCATCGCCCGCGTTTTATTTGGTAATTGTCCCACGCGATCGTCCAATCGGGATAAAAAGTATCCTATGTTCTTTTCCAGACTATTTTAATAAATACAAGGACTGATAATTCAGTCCTTGTGCATTTCATACAGATTTATTCAGTCGTTTTTGCGTGAACTTATCAAACATCATTAATGGAGACATGCAGATTTGTCAAAGAAAATTTACGTTATTTGCTACAATAAAATGCAAAAAAAAACTGGCTATGATAAATCTTCATGAAAATGTAGCCATTTAAATACTTCGCATGTTAGAACGGGTTATTCACTAACTGGACACAAGAGAACACACGTGTGTCCAGTCTCTTGTGTCCAGTTAAGAACGTGTGAAGATCAAACAAGTGAACTTTAGAACAAGTGAAGATCGATTACAAAGTTTTCCGTACATCCATTTTCTATTAGCCTATGTAAATCACATTTTAGACTTTTTATTATTGTTTCTGACAAAATGTCTGTTTGACCAGAACCTCTTGCTACTAATAAAAAAACCTGATTGCACACGAATTTATTCCAAATAAAATAATAATATTATAATGTCGTAGCAAAAATTCTGTGAACTCAAAATCTGGGAATACCCGAATGAGCTATGCTTCTGCGAATTTTATGATGAAAGAAGAGGTCTCATGTAATGGTATATTTTAGGATGCATGATGGATTCCGCGCGTGTTTCGATTTTGAAACATGTCTTTTATTTAATTTTTCCTTCGTTGGAAAACACAAACCTTTTTGAATGAAACGAGCTTTAGAGATAGTAGTAACAACTAACAACCTTATTTTTTTGTTTTTTTTTTTCTCAATTGTTTACTGACTTGCCATTTATTAAATCTAATCAATTTGCATTATTAGTCACTTGGAATTAAAATCAGGTCTTTATGCCAATGATTGAGGAGCTCGTGGCTAAATAATATAACAGCCGCACGGATCGATCTTTAAGGTTAAGCCGTGTTTGCTGAGGTTGGGTCGTGGATGGGTGACCATAATTACATACCGAGTTGCCTCCGTGCCTCGGAAAGCACATTAACCCGTTGTCATTTGTAGATCTTTGACAGTCGTTACGAGTAGTCAGAAGCCGAAAGTCTGACATCCAGTCTTACCCAGGGGTATCGTATTACCCAGTTACTAGGTTGTGGAGGTCAGATAGGCAGTCGCTATATGGTACACAGCTGCATCCGGTTAGACTGGGGTCGGGCCCAAGATAGTTTGGGAAAAGGCTAGGCAGATGATGATGACATTATAGGTATATACGTAGACCTGGGTACAATACCCTTTAGAACGTTTCCGTGGCATAATTTACAATAAATACCTCCCAAAGACACTAAAACTATCTTACAATGACCACACAATTAAAATCATTCCTACGGTCACGACGTTCGTTTCCGGATCCAACCGCTGCCAGATTCCGATCAAATGAAACCTGTTCTAGAATTACTAACGGTCTGTCTAGATTCTTTACAATATTTATATCTTTTTGATCAGCACTGCCTTTCTCGGATAAAAAATCTAACACATCCTTAATCACGCTAATACCGACCTTACTCGAAACATCATAAAGTTCACATCTACTGCTTTCTTAACTTTGTTGGTCATACTCCTTATACATTTCGTCAATCATAGACAAGTAATGATTAATAGAGTTGAAAGCGGTGTGTTTAGATCTCTCTTAAACATGATCCATTTATTTTGATTTAAGGTTTTAGGCTGGCTGCAGGACACTTGGAGTAGCAAGCAAGCAGGTTGTAACTGATGGATGGATGGGTCTTGAACTTAGCTGAACTACTGCGATGAGGAGAATACTATAGATAAAGCTCGGTTGATTACATCACTAGGTACAGTTAAACGTACGGTCGAATAGTACTAAGGAAGTTGTGAAAAAACCTGCATTATATTTTTAGTTTGGTCTTCATGATCAGCCTAATATTTGGGCCAATCAGTGCTCGAAGCGACAAGTTTAAACAAACTGTAAATACCACAAATACGGTCAGTATTTGTGCCTTTTCAATAGTCAGAAAAGATTTAGTTCTGGATTTAGAAAAGATCTTCAGGCTCCCTATTCACAAACGCTCGGATTCCACTTCGATTCGATAACTCGTATGTCTATCTTATTTTGGCACTACGAAAGCGAGCGAGATGGACATAAAACTTTCCGAATCGAAATCGAATCCGAGCGTTTGTGAATACGGGGGCAGATTCCAGTGCTATTTGTTGTCTATTGGAATATGCGTGCGAAATACCTCAAATATCGTTAAAACTTGCGACTATTTCCAACACCATTCGATTACCTATCAATTACGTTTATATCATCACGCATTGTTCCGAAGGTACCCATTAAATAAATATTTCACAGAATTCGTCAAACTAGGACAAGCGAAACACGTTTTATTTCCAATAATTGCAGGATTTGGTCACAATTTGCATATAAATTGGATTTTAAAAGCCTAACCTTTGGGCAAATCTTAGATTCGACGCGGAAAATAGCGACTAATCTGGGCACCTATTCATGTAGTCAGTTATGAGTTGAACAAAGGTGGTGGAAAAAAATTGATGATAAGGTCATTGATGGGGGATCCTTCGTCCAGTCTAAGACATAAGAGTTTTGGATTCAGAGGTCAAATAGAAAAGAGAGAGAAGAAGACCAAGGAAACGATGGCTCGGTTGAGTGAGGAATGATATGAAAGAGAAAGCAGTAAATGATGCCGTGAGGTTGACAGAAGAGAATGGAAGAAAAACGGGTTGTACTCCAGGAGTGCCGGCAGAAGTGAAAACTTGAATACATACATACATACGTCATACGTTGTACATTTTTTATATTTTAGAATGGTTAGGGAATAATTTTGCACGAATTGCTTTAATTATCAGTATAAAAGTACTGTAATTTATGTGGTAAAATACAATACAATATTCATTTATTGCGCTATCGTAAACAAACATGACAATTTATATTGCATAAAAAATTTAACACTTCAGAACTATTACAATCCGTCTTACGAATTTTACCTCTTCGGAGAAACCAAAGGTTTTGTTTGTGTATAAGATAATTATCCAGTTTTGGAAACCCAAACTCAATGACAGATGTCATAAAGTTCAAATTCCTTCGTAATCTAATGTCAATCCGTCTTATGAATTTTCGATCGGGTACGTGACCTGACGCGAGTTTAACATTTTTTACCCATCACAAAAGTGCACAACGCCGCTAGAGAAGTTTTCACTTCAAAAATGTTTTGCGCCGACCCCAAGTCACATGAGACAAGAGCAGGAAGATGATGATGATGGGGTTGACAAATTGAAAACTGAACACACTAATGACGTCATTCCTAAAGCGAGCAGATCTGAGTTTTTGTTAGAAAATAACACAGCAAGTGAGGGTTACGGTCTATCACCCCAGGGTGGTTTAAACAAGCTCAGTATGTCTGTTTTCGCGTGTCTTGCAGTTCATTGCATCTGTCATGTATTCATTATGATACTCAGTATCTTTCAGTTGAAATTTCACGCATACGAACAATGTTGCGTGTGTATTGAAAAACGTAAGCTTCTAAAAACCGCCATATAACCGCGGTTCTCCTATCGAGTGTGTCGATTATCACATTAACATAACTTTTTGCTAATCTTATGGCATTTACGTCAATATATCGTTTCTTTGCGCTCCATTGGGCAAATGACATCTACAAGTAGTTTTCTGCGGAGGATCTTACAACAAAAACGTCTGCTTATCCACAGAAGGTTGTAGCGTGACTATGAACATACGATTTCCGGTTAGCTAATCCGTATGGTAATGAGTACCCTGGTTACCATACTTTAGCATTTTAATTTCATAGTCTGTAACCACCGGCATCTTGAAAGGTTAACACTTACTTGGCGCCGAGTTTTTAGATTAATGAATTTTCGTTATTGCATACTTAAATTTCTTACAAAATTAGCGTGGGTGTAAAGTACATGCAGACTTTATAGGAAAACCGTTAATTTTAATTAACTTTTCATTATGCATAACTTACCTGTTTAATAACTTCTGGGTTGGGAACTACTACTGTTATTTTTTTATCGCTATGCTTCTGTTAATTATAACAAAGTCTTCCTTTTTCCCGTTATTAAAAATGTATCAAATATTGTTGCAAACTTATCTTGCGATAATTTTTTAAGCTTAATAGGCTTGTGTTTGGCCGCCACTCGCCTCATCATCTTCATCATCAGCCTATAATGTTCCCACTGCTGGGACACAGGCCTTCTCTCTAAAGGGAGTGGGCTGTAATCCACCACGCGGGCCCAGTGCGGGTTGGTAGATAAGCCACTCGCCTGATCTGAAGCAATGACGCGGTCTAGGGAGGAGCACGCTTGTCTAAAAGTACGGATTCACTTGAACTAATTACCTAGACGCCCTAAAAATATTAACGTCCCAACACTAGTACCCGTGGGTGCCATTTGTGGAGTAAAATTTTAAATAATATTTTTTTATCCACTAATGGTATCAACAATGGTATCAGGATCTGTATGGTGTCGGACGTAAAGAATAGCACTATCCCATATCTTCCCGTGGATGTCGTAAGATTCCACTAAGGGACTTGCCAGAGATTGGGCAGCAGCGTTCTCTGTGATTTTGTAACAACCGTACTGCGATCACCAACCCGCTTGCCAAGCGTGGCGATTATACAAAAGCCCCCCTTCTTGGGGGAGGCCAATGTCCAGCGGTGGACGTCTTTTGGCTGAAATGATGATGATGAATGGTATCAGCCAAAAATACCGATAGGTGCCGTATGTGGTATAACTCAGGTGCCATTCACCCAAGTGCCGTTTAAGCGGATTCCCAATGTGGAATACATCTAATTGTCAGATTGAGTCTGAGTTCGAAAGCGAATAGACTTTTAGGAATTCCCCCTCAGAAACCATTGAAATCCAAACTTTCTGACTTCACTGACTGAACACGTTTAAACGTAAGGCATACATTCAAGAAAAGTAATTAAACTTTACTTCTAACCGACTTTGTCTGCTCCCCTTTAAGCAAACAGCGGTGTTTCGTATAATGAGGCCTATTCCGACATCTCCATGATTTAAGGAGTACTGTTCCTCGACTTCCACGAGCCAATCATGCGTGGAACTCATTAGCAATATGCTAATTGTCATCTGCCTAGCGTTTTCCAAACTATGAACGTGAAAACGGTTTTATGGGGCATATTTCTACGTTACGATAAAAAAAAAACAATAGTAGTAATAATGCTGTGGTCGATTTCTTCTTCCAGTCTAACCGGATGCAGCTGAATACCAGTATTTTGCATGGAGCGACTGCCTATCTGACCCCCCAGTTAGTACTGACTGGGTAATACGATATCCCTTGGTATGACGTTTGTTATCAGAC
Organism: Cerastis rubricosa; assembly: GCA_949152445.1. Taxonomy (NCBI): domain Eukaryota; kingdom Metazoa; phylum Arthropoda; class Insecta; order Lepidoptera; family Noctuidae; genus Cerastis; species Cerastis rubricosa. The sequence continues at coordinate 3,332,519 of OX424542.1, read as the reverse complement.
TTTCGGGCCGCTGACTACCTGTAAGGACTGCCAAAGATCTACAAGTGACAGCCGGAAACAACGGTTTAACGTGCTTTCCGAGGCACTAAGAAGTCCTGATACGGTCACCCATCCACTAACCGACCTTGGTAAGCGGTTGCTATTAATTAGCAGTACGTAAAGGATATCACAAATTTTTCAATGGAAAGTACTGCCAAAACAAACCAACAAGTAGGTATGGTCATGAGTTCATATCCTGGAAGGCGTAATTGTGCAATCACGATTTTTGCTCTCAATTGGTCAGTCACAAGCGAATTCTTGGCCTGATTTCGAAGGTAACGAATTCACTTGAAATTGAAAATCAATGGTACACGCACGATTTGGTTATTTAAAAGTAAAGCGAGCTTTGGTAGATAGTCTTCTAGATAAAACTTCTAGTTACAATGTAAAATTGTTTCAGGACGAGAATTGTGTTCAACTACCAAAAAAAAACCGGCCAAGTGCGAGTCAGACTCGCGCACGAAGGGTTCCGTACCATTATTTATAAAAACGAGCAAATAAAACAGTTTTTTGTATGGGAGCCCCCCTTAAATATTTATTTTACTTTGTTTTTAGTATTTGTTGTTACAGCAGTAACAGAAATACATAATCTGTAGAAATTTCAACTGGCTTGCTATCACGGTTCATGAGATACAGCCTGGTGACAGACGGACGGACGGACGGACGGACGGACTGACGGACGCACGGACATCGAAGTCTCAGTAATAGGGCCCCGTTTGACCCTTTGGGTACGGAACCCTAAAAATCTAAAATAACTTTACATTTGGAGGTCGGTGGCAAAAAAGTCAATGAAACAAATGATTTTTTTGAAAGTCGGTTGTTTTGAATACACGGCGACACATCATGCTATGCATTTCCAGTATAACATGGCCTCGCTTTGTATAGATTTCCCGTACAATGAGAGATCCGCTTAAACTGGTTTTGTATATCTTGATTGTTCTTCGTGCGTACTAACACCAATTGAAAATGTTAATTTCAGACTGACCTACCTACGTTCTAATAAATACTGAGCATTGTCAGATCCAATCCATCATGCCATTGCGAACTAAAACAAATCTTTCCATCGACTTATTTTTTGTCTCATTCATAGTTGATAGATCCGCCATTTTTTTTTCAAAGAGTATTTGAAGCACTGTCAGTATAAGGAGTACAACTTGATTTTAAGGCCCTATTGACCAAACTGTGAAGAATTACGAACCTTACTGCGATAAGAAACGATAGATTTTCGTTTGTTGCAGTACCATTGTCGCCAAAATTCACTGAGATTCGCAAACCATATTTTGCTACGTAACCATACCAAAGCGTTTTACGAACCATATAGTTATGCATATAAAGTTCATATTCCTATGAGAAAATGTCGATTAGAGTCACATGCAATTACGAACCTTGTTGACCTAAAAGTAAAGCCTATATTCGTACTACGTACGAACCGACAAAGTAAAGCCAAAGTCTGGTCTCTAAATGTTGCCCTAAGACATGGATGGAATTACAAGCTCATGTCATATCGGTACTTCAAGTACCACAAAAACCGGGGTCCATACACCATAGAAACTGCGTCTAATTATTACGAGATGTTATCTGGACCAGATGTTTGACAGAATTCGATGTTATCAGCAACACACGTCTGACTCGCCATGATACCTGTGACATTCGATAGTACGGTTCTTTGGGAGGAGGAAAAAATGTTTTAATTAGATCACACTTTTTTTTTTCGGATGGGTTGTCTTCAAATGACTCCTCCCGCTCTGTACGGAGCGGAAGGGAGTGTCAGACTTGTACTGACTAAAACCCATCCATGTTCCTTCTTAGCCACTCGTCCACTGCTGTCGTCGAGACGTCCACTGCTGGACATAGGCCTCCCCCAAGTGTCGCCACATTAACCGGTCCCGTGCGACTCGCATCCAGCGGATCCCCGAAACCTTCACCAGGTCATCGGTCCACCTAGTGGGAGGCCTTCCAACGCATCGTCTCCCGGTTCGCGGTCGCCATTCCAGAACTTTTCGGCCCCATCGGCCATCTGTTCTGCGAGCAATGTGCCCTGCCCACTGCCACTTAAGTTTGGCAATTCTTCGGGCTACGTCGGTAACCTTGGTTCTCTTGCGGATGTCCTCATTTCTGATTTGATCACGCAAGGAAACTCCGAGCATAGCTATCTCCATTGCCCTTTGGGTGACTTTGAGCCTTCTGATGAGGCCCATTGTGAGCGGCCACGTTTCGGTCCCGTATGTAATCACTGGCAACACACACTGGTCATAAACTTTCGTCTTGAGACACTGCGGTAAGTTGGACGAGAAGATACCACGCAGCTTCCCGAACGCTGCCCAGCCGAGTCGGATTCGACGATTGACCTCTTTCTCGAAGTTAGACCTACCCAACTGGACCGTTTGTCCCAGGTAGACATAATCGTCTACAACTTCGATAGTAGAGTCTCCGATCTTGATAGGAGTGGGTGTTACATGGGCATTCAACATGACCTTGGTTTTGTGCATGTTCATTTTAAGACCCACTCTTTCGGAAGCTCTACTGAGGTCATCGAGCATTGTACTGAGGTCCTCCATGGTCTCAGCCATGACCACTATATCGTCGGCAAATCGAAGGTGAGAGATGTACTCGCCATTGATGTTGATGCCTAGCCCTCTCCAGTCCAGAACCATGAAGATATCTTCCAGTGCAGCGGTGAACAGTTTCGGAGATATGACGTCTCCCTGTCTCACACCTCGCTGCAGAAGGATAGGTTCCGAGGTCTGGTCCTGAAGTCGGACTGACATGGTGGCGTTTTTGTACAAACACTTCAACACCTCGATGCACCGATAATCAATTTGGCACCGTTGGAGAGACTGCAGTACAGCCCAAGTCTCGATCGAATCGAAGGCTTTCTCGTAGTCTACAAACGCTAAACAGAGAGGCAGGTTGTACTCTTCTGTCTTCTGTATAACCTGTCGCAGCGTATGTATGTGGTCTACGGTGCTAAAACCTTTTCGGAATCCTGCTTGTTCGGGAGGCTGAAAATCGTCAAACCTGCGCGCGAGACGATTTGTGATGACTCTTGAAAACAACTAGTAGATATGGCTCAGAAGTGAGATGGGCCTATAGTTCTTCAACCGGGCGTTGTCGCCCTTTTTGAAGAAGAGTACCACCACACCCCTGCACCACGCCTGTGGCGTTTTCCCCTCGAGTATGACGGAATCAAACAGCTTCTGAAGGGCCTTAAGTACCGGTTTTCCACCCGCCTTCAGAAGTTCGGCCGTAATTCTATCATCACCCGGTGCCTTGTTGTTTTTAAGCAGTTTCAGAGCCATCCTAATCTCGTACAGGCTGATGTCCGGGATGTCTTCGGTGTAGTGTCGGGTCAGTCTAGCTCTTGGGTCATTCGCTAGATTTACAACGCGTTTCCTGGTTGACGTGTGACGGTTAACTTTAAGTACTTTGACTTAATTCTTTTACCTTTAAGTATTTTTTTTGCAAATGTTATTCTTTAGTTTTCATTTGATTTTTATTTTATTTATTGGCAAGTTCTAATTACTTTTTTTTAAAAACTTCAATAAATATGTTACCCTTAATGTTGCTTTCCACTGACAGGATGGGTCTACAACGGCTCTTAGCTCTAAGCCATTTGTTAACACCATGTTTTTACCTAGTCTGTATGGTGCCGGACGTAAAGAATAGCACCATCCCATATCTTCCCGTGGGTGTCGTAAGAGGCGACTAGGGGACCTGCCAGAGAATGGGCAGCAGCGTTCTCTGTGTTTTTGTAACAACCATACTGCGATCGCCAACTCGCCTGCCAAGCGTGGCGATTATGGCAAAACCCCCCTTTTGGGGGACGCCTATGTCCAGCAGTGGACGTCTTTCGGCTGTAATGATGATGATGATGATGTTTTTACCTTGTAGAACGCATATAAATGAATATGAATGTAGACTAACTCTTATCTTTTGCAGCTTAGTAGCCTGCTAAAGAAAGAGTTAATGGACCTCAGAGAAGACATAACAAAACATCACACATATAATCCTCAAAAGGTTGGGCAGAGGTGTACCTAGCAGTACACCCTCGTTTCGTCAGTTAATTTTAAGTCCCATATAATAGGGGGCGAGCCTATTGCTATCAACCGTGCTCAAATAAGTCCAAGTTCTTCCCTTATTTCTAAAAGTTCTTGCTCCGGTCTCTTTGACCACAATACACGATCATAGCTCACACCAACTAATAATAAAAATCTTATTTTGCAAATTGAAAAATGGAATAATTTTATCACATTAATGTATTGTCATCGGTTCGATAAATCTACAAAGTTTGAATGAAATCTGGACGTTTAAACTGGGTCAAAATCGCGCCCAAATGAGTCGATTACAAACAAACATACAAACATACATACAGGTGAATCTAATAAAAAGCGTGTAAAAAACACTGTCTACACAGTAGGCCATATTACAGAAAAACCTCAGCATTACCTACCACAGCTATGTGTTATAAGTACTTATGAAGTTGTATTTTGATAGAGACAAAAAAAAAACATAATTACGTAAAAATCAACTTCCTGCGAGGACTAAGGCCAGGCGCTTTGCTCCACTGACCACTGGCCAGGCGAGTTGTAGGGACAGCAGACAAGTTTACCTTTAATTTATAACATGAACAGAATTGCCTGAATAGGGGCGAATTGTTGGGTTTATCCATCAGGAATTTGTCAGTAGCAGCCACGGAGCCTGGTTTTGTGCCAGTTTGATGGCAATCATAAGCATAAGCCTCCCCCAAGTGTCGCCACAGTGACAGGTCCCGTGCGACTCGCATCCAGCGGATCCCCGCAACCTTCACCAGGTCATCGGTCCACTTATTGGGACCCCTTAGGATAGCCCCCTATTCCATGGGACCTAAAACTTAACTGAAATGTGGGTGTACTATTAGGGCATTATGTCCTATTACCATAAGTAAAGTGTTAATTAATACATGCAGGACTATGTTGACAATAATATCATATCACAAGAAATGCCAATTGACCGATAAATTAATGCAGTTAGATAAGATAAGACAAAGAAGGATGCCATAATATCAAACGCAATCAAAGCATACTTGTAATTTAAATTGTGTTAATTGCTAATGCATGTGTTCTATGCACACTTGTTTAGTTTCGATTATTTTGTATGTAGTGAAACGAATTAGTACTCCTTTTGTTAATTAATTGTTTCATACAGAACTAGCATCATCTGCCTTGCCCCTCCACTGGAGTCGACTTCCAGAGAAACAGGATTCAGCTGAATACTTGTAATTTTCATGGAGCTACTGCCTCTCTACCCTCGACCCCAGGGAGAAACGTTTCGGAGAAAGAGAGTAGACTCCCAGTACTGGATAACACCAACACGATACCACTATGACTGGTTTTGGCATCATCATTCTGATTATCCGAATTTACTTGTAGTCGGCGCAGCATGTCTTCTTCTTCCATACTTCTCTATAACTCGTCATCATCAGGACTCACCTCCTTTCTTGCCATATCATCCTTCACACAGTCCATCCATCGTTTCTTTGGTCTTCCTCTGCTCTTAAGTTTCATCATCATCAGCCTATAATGTTCCCACTGCTGGGACACACAGGCCTCTTCTCTATGAGAGGGACTGGGTTGTAATCCACCACGAGGGCCCCGTGAGAAAGAGATGTCACATGTCTTCGAATTTTTAGTTCTAGGACATGCTGGTTTTCTCACGATGTTTTCCTTCACCGTTTTTAAGGGCAGTGGTGATGAAATAAATTACATAAAGTAATGCGCCTGCCTGGGTTTGAACCCACGGCTTACTGCTCGTAAGTCGGGGCTGCCACCATAGGGCCACTGCAGCTCTTATTTTACCTAAAACTTATTCTCTCAATAAAATATATTTAATTTTTTTAATTTTTCACCTTTACCATTTTTTGCGGACGCTACAGTCGGCAAGTCTCACAGACTCACGGGCAGCGTAATGAATATATATTTTTTGCGTTTTTTCTCTGTCTGTACTTACATAGTGGGTGCTCTTTTTATCACCCCGCGCCACGCTTTCTCTCCGGTTCATCAGTTCCTATGCACTTGCTATTTATATTGTTATGTGGTACACATGATGTAGAGTTTAGTGGTGAGCATTTTAGTGTGTGTGTTGTGTTTGTTTTAGTGTTATGTGAACAAAAAACTGGCCAAGTGCGAGTCGGATTCGCGCACGAAGGTTTCCGTACAATTATTTATAAAAACGAGCAAAAAAATCACTTTTTTGTACGCTTTAAATATTTATTTTATTCTGTTTTTAGTATTTGTTGTTATAGCTAGTGATCGGATATTCGGATGCATATTTACCTAAAGTAGGTTCTTTCCTGGCAAGAGGTACAAAGGTATGGAAGCAGCTAATTAAATGCCAATTTTTGTCGCGGAATTGCGAAATTTCATAATTCTTTAGTACCTAAGTATAAAACGTAGTACTCAAAATATCGTAACGAATATTTTAAATTTATTTAAAACCTGGCAAGTTTGTTGAAAATAACAAGGCAAAAAAATACAAAAACTATTTGAATTCGTATTTTTGTGCTGAAATGTCGAATGCTAAAACAAAATGGTAAATATGTCTGGGCATAATTCATTTGGAGCTAAACGAAAAAGTAACTAGACTAGTTTTTATGTTTTAAATAAACTCCTTTTCCCATACTGACGCGCGCTCTATACTAGTCAACACTCAAACTTTAGGTAAATATGCATCCGAATATCCGATCTCTAGTTATAGCGGCAAAAGAAATACATAATCTGTAGAAATTTTAACTGGCTAACTATCACGGTTCATGAGATACAGCCTGGTGACGGACAGACAGCGAAGTCTCAGTAATAGGGTCCCGTTGACCCTTTGGGTACGGAACCCTAAAAAGGGCTTAGTTTGACGGGTTAAAGTATTGGCAGGAATTGATTCACAACTAAAAGAAATAGAACTAAGTTGTACAAAAGCCCCATTAAATAGTTACATAACATCAATGCCATGATAGCTCAAATTCCCCAGGTATCACGTAACACTCAATTTTACGAGCATTTCATAAAAAGTATACCACTAACTTATTTAATGACAGAAAAATCGATTGGTGTTTGCGTTGAAACAAGCGTCGGTTGCCATGGCAACGGAGTCGGATGCTCGGATCAAATAATTGGCCCGCCGCACTGGCCCGATAGGATCGACACAATCCGGCCCACTTTATTTTTATATTCAACTGAATATTGCATTCCAGCGCCTTTACGTACTCAAGTTTTGAGCAAAAACTTTCGACTCGTAAAAATAAAAATCTACCTTTCTCCGTCATCCTTTTCGGTGAGTGAAAGAGATGGGAACAGATCTCTGAGTTCAGTTAAAAAATTGGCCGTTTTGCATCAGTCATGATTGGCGTGAATTCGAATACCGTTCAGTGCGATCGAGAGGTCTTTTAAATCTTAATTACTATAAATGATGACTGAATTGATAAAATAAAACATACATATAATAGAATACTAGTGGTCCCGTGCAACTTCGTCTGCGTCACATTTTCCCCGATTTTGAAACATTATTAATTGCTGCTCTACTCCTATTTGTCGTAGCGTAATGATATATAGCCTAAAGCCTAAGCCTTCCTCGACAAATGGGCTATCTAACACTGAAAGAATTTTTCAAATCAGATCAGTAGTTCCTGAGATTAGCGCATTCAAGCAAACAAACAAACAAACTCTTCAGCTTTACAATAATTAGTATAGATTAGTATATATAGTATTAGTATAGATTAATATCGCGATATGCTCCGCCTGCTTTAGGTACTACGGAAGGAGCCGAACGATATCATATCTTCGAAAAGGAGAAAGCACAATTAAAATCATGTTTTTAATTCTGAGCAAATATTGGAGTTTTATAGTGTGGTCAGGTTGTTTTTATATCTGACAGAGTAAAAGAGAAATGTCTGCTGAATAAAATCAGCTGGTTATGAGTCTATGCCAATTTCGAGGTTAATAACTTGACGGAGATGGATTTGAGAGCTGTTACTAAGCAGTATTTTAAAGTAACATTAGTTTACGTAACCTGTTTTTATAATATGATTCTCATATGGAGATCAGCAGCAGTTTCTACCATCTGAATAAATCCTTTTACCAACAATGGTGATTTTGGCATAATTAAATCTAAACTAATATTATAAAGAGGAAAGATTTGATTGTTTGTTTGTTTGCATTGAATAGGCTCCGAAACTACTGGTCCGATTGGAAAAATTCTTTCAGTGGTATATAGCCCATTTATCGGGGAAGGCTATATATCATCACGCTACGACCAACAGGAGTGGAGCAGCAATGAAAAATGTTGCGAAAACGGGGAAAATGTGACGCAAACGAAGTTGCGCCGGACAGCTAGTTAAGAATAAATTTATTAAACCATAGTTACAGTATTTTCTTAGTCTAACATCATTAAGGATATCGGTAACAAGTTTTATTTTAACAAATTTAGATAAAAGTGGTCCCCAAACTAGGCTGTGCCTGTATCTTGGGGGCCGGAGTTGCGATAACTTTAAATTAAAAACATAGATTTGTAGTTGGTAATTCCCGTGATGTTATATGCTATATGACTTTTTGACTGCGAGTCGTATGTAACTAAAGTATCAGTGTCTGCAGCTGATATCTGTCAGTTTGACCTTTCGACAAACAACAATTATTTGACAAATCATACCTTCCCAAAGGAGACCAAATGACATCACTAACTGTCAATACACCTATACAATTCAAATTAACTACAAAAAAAATATCGAAGCCAGATCACATTTACAACCTACACTATAAAGTGTAAATTGACACTAATACCTCTCAGAATGACTATCCCCTCATTAACATAAGAGGCTGATGATACACATACAATCACAGTAGATCAGCAAGATTGATCACTTCCTAGCTAAATTAGCAACTGACTCGAAAGATTAACATGAAAATAGAAAGTTTTTGGCAAGCTTTATACTACAGTTTAAATGTAACAACTGAATTATTTTCAAAAATTCCGTAAACAGAAAACGTTTGGAGATTTAAAAAAAGAATTGACAGGTCTACTAGAGCATATGCCAAAGCAACAAGAATAAATAAGACTAGTAATAATAACAAGCTCAAAATGTTGTTTAACCCTGCACAGCGACAGTTGATAAAAACTTTGAAGGAAACAAATGTTGAACAAACACTTTTTTTTTAATTCTCCCCCCCCCACTCTAGGAATTTCTCCTGTGTCATGGGTGCGTTCACAAACATTTAAACTCACATACTTAAACTCACATACACAAACAGCTAAACCCTTCCGACCTCGCCGTCGAGGTCCGTCGCGACGTCCCGGTCCATGCCCTCCCCGACCCTCGCTCGAGCCAGCCCGCGATGCTGTGCCAGTAGTTTTAAATCAGCCCCTAAATAATGATATCATTCAGATCCAGCCTGTCCCCATGCAGTCCTCCCCCAGCGACGCCCTAAGCCGAGGCTCGTACCCCACAGGGGGTGCCCTTAGCGTGTAGTCGCTTAGTTTGTAAGTTTTATGCCCTGGCTGGAGGCCTTACTCTTAAGGCACCCACAGGATAGTCCGGTTAAGCAGACGACAACCTCCTAGGTTGAACTGCGAGATGCCATTCCCAAAAAAAAAAACAGCTAAACCCGTAACAACTATCTGTAGGATATATTTTGTGGGGCATAGTTTTTAAATGAGAGTTTGTAATAAAATTGTTTAATAAATAAATAAATAAATAATAAAATAATATATACATATTTGGTCTGTGCGGGGATCGAACCCGCGAGACGCAGCGCAACAGTCGATCGCTCAACTTCGCCAACCGTGCCGTTAATTTTTCACAGTTCATTACTAAACTTACTCGGGATATGTAACGAAGTATCGGAAGGTCATAATAATTGATAATCACGGAAGATATCTCGTGAGTAACAGTGTAAATGTTGTACAGTCTTGACAAACTCTGGCAGAGTTCGTCAAGGCTACAGCACTATCCGATCGCATTCTACTAGATCTGATCTCCTAATTCCTTTTGTGATCACAGATCCAAACATCATCATCATTCTCGTGCCCTTATCCCAATTAATTTAGGGTCGGCACAGCATGTCTTCTTCTTCCATAGTTTTGTATTACTCGTCATCTCAAAGATCCAAACAAATTTTCACAATCTTTCACTGGTTCGTTTATTCTATTGTGCGTGAGCTTCGTAAAAGTAAACGCCTGTAAGCTTGATATCTATTGACAGAGTGGAAATTCTTCACCACTACATGTCCAAGTCCTGGAGATGAGATCAGAGCCGGGAGTTTGTGTAATAGTGGCGAGTTCTTTCACCCGCACGCCAACCGTGGGTGGTTGCTACTTTAGATGCGTGGTGCCACCACTGGCAGTGGCGACTTGGGAGATTTTCTGCTATGATATTTAAACAGTAGAGTAGGATAGTGGTAAATAATGTGTATTGATGGCATGAAGACCACAGGACCAAGACGGCGTTTAATACGGTCAAGCAATAGTTTGACGTTCGAAAAACTACGTGACATTTCTGTAGTACATGTCAATCCCATCCATTTCGGATCCCTCTGTATACTTAGGTCCTCTGTTTTCATTGTTCAGTTTTATTTATTTATTTAAACTTCATGTACAGTAGTGGTACATAGGCGGACTTAATGCCACAAGGCATTCTCTACCAGTTAATCTTGAACCTTTGAGTAACAAACGACAACATTGTGAAAGGGGAGCAAAAAATATATAGAAATTACTGCTCGTTAACGTTTTATATACTTTCACATATACAAATAAAATTGACTAATCAATATTATAACAAATACAAAAAAAAGACAAGCTTTTTAGTCTGACTTAAATAGTGGTAGAGAAATTTCTTTAAAAAAAAAAAAACGAGTTAACGCCAACGACAACGTTTGGTTTTCGTCCGTGGTTGTAGCTGAGGTGCTTGCAAGTTGAAAGGTGCGATCAGTGTGAGTATCTTAAGATAAATAAGGAGCTGCATTGTTTCGTACACACAACAAGAACAGTAACAATAATTTTAAAAGGATCATTAACCTTACCATTTCATGATCAAAAGATTTTGTTTCTTATACCCTTGAGCCAAGTAATCTGTGGTTTGTTTATTTTAAACAAATACCGCGTAAACACATAATAAGCAAAGTTAAGTACCAACTGGAAAACTTTGTAGTACCAACAATACAGTTTGGCCTTTTCCTTAATGAGCCCTTGCTCATTCATTGCGTGGGACGGACAATCTCGATGTTATAAATAAGAATATAACGATTGTATTATATTCTGTTTGTACCTACAACACAAACATTTCAATTAATTCGTAAATCATTAATTCAATTATAACTTCTGATCTGTCAGACCCGTCCAGTGCAGCATTCGCGGAAACATAGTTTTAAAAGTTTCGGGTTTTGTGGAGTACAGTGTCGGTGCAAAATAGCCAGTTAAATGTAGGAAATAAACTCTGCTATTTTACAAAGTTCAAGCATAGTTTTATTACAGAGTACATCCATACACAAACTCACGCCTTATTCATTGGGGGGCAAGCAGAAACAAGAGTACTTCAACACAAAGAATCTTCTTTTCTCATCAAAAAGTTTGCAAAAATGCGTTAAAACATAGAATGAGCATTATTTTTTTTACAGATAGTCATCTACCACTGTTTGTCTCTGCATCACCCAAAGGTTGACTGGTAGAAAATGCCTATGGCATTAAGTCCGCCTCTGTGCATTGTACTTGAAGTGTTAAATAAATAAATGAGCTCACTCACCAATTCCTACGTTAGCCACCAGTCCCGCAAACATTTACATCGCAACACGTGTCCACAGTTTTCGTATTCCTACTCAAAGCATTTCCTAATCCGCGTAGCTAACGACATGACGTGTACAGGAAGACGGGACGATGCTCTTTGTCCAACACCGAAATATACAGTCAATCATCAGGAAACACCAAATGTTGGTAGACCTGATTCTTTGTCACGTGTCCAATAAGGGGTCCAGTCTAAACGGATGCGCTGAAAACCAGTGAAAACCAGCCAAAGCGACTGCCTATCTGACTTTCAAAATCCAGTTAGTACTGGGTAATATGATACCCGTTAGTAAGACTGGTTGTCAGACTTTCGGGGACTACCTGTAACGACTGTTAAAGATCTACAAATGACAGCCGGGGTCAACATTTCAAGTTGCCACCACCTAGCAGTGGGGAAGGGTGAAAATATTGAAAGGGGAAGCCGAAGAAAAAAATGAGAATTTAAAACTTTGTTTTCATTTTTTTTTTTCGTTTTGAATATCAGCGAACCCGAAAACCACGAAAATGACACCCATGACGAAAATACCAGAAATTTACGTCACATTTCGGCGCTGTTTTTAATTTTGGCGTCAGTATCTCATGATAAAAATAACAAAAAATTCTAAGGACCCGAATCGATATTTTTTTTCGCAACTTATGTATTATAACGATTAAATGAACAGGAACTATTAACAAATAAAAATATAAGTTATAAAACCTTTTAGAAACAAGCTTTTATAAAGATGCACTGAAATGAAGAAAATAAATCTTTGAGTAAATGAAAACGATATAGGATAATTTTCACCATTCACTCGACAAGCTTGAGGTAACTATAGGAATTATGTTTATTTATAAAAAGTGAACGGGTATATATACAAAGTTTCATATCTGTGCTATTAAACGTTGAGGAGTTCCCTTGTGAGGAGACGATCCTGGCGGTAGGATGACTTCATGATACAAATCGTGATTATCCATCAAATATGAACTCGAATGCAAAGTTTCGTGTCTGTGCTATTAACCGTTAAGGAGTTCCCTCGTGAGGAGACAATCCTGGCTGCAGGATAAAGTAATGTCTGTCATAAAAATGTATTGTTCTTAGAACAAAAGGTGTGTGCAAAATTTCAGCTCAATCGGAGATCGGAAAGTGGTTCTAATTTAGCTTTCTACACATAGAAACTTTATAATAACTCGATAAACTTCGGCTTACCTAGTTCCTACAAAACGGTGCTGATAGCCGCGAAGTCACGTGTCCACGTCCATACGAATTTAGTTCTGAATTCTGACACCCGAGCATCGGGTTACTGGCGCCACATGTAGCTTTCTTTGTTGACATTAAAAATTTTGGCATTTTTATAAAGTTTTCAATCCATAGGTTTGAAAACATCGGTGTATTCAATGTCTATACTGTGATGTGTTACCTACAGATGTGTACATAATTTACTATTTGACTACAGTAGACACTACGTATATAGTGCCTTTTTCCCAAAGGGAAGCCGGTAGGAATCGGCTTCTTAGGTGCCTTCGGGCCTGCCACCTATACCACCTTACAGATATACTGACATTCTTTCAGTACCTAATATTAATTAAATTTGCCATCGTGGTGAAAGGATTAGTTAATCGACAGTCGATTGCTCAGGGTGCGCCGGACATCGTCATCAGCCTATAATGTTCCCACTGCTGGGACACAGGCCTCCTCTCAACGAGAGGGAGTGGGCTTTAATCCACCACGCGGGCCCAGTGCGGGTTGGTAGATGTCACATGTCTTCGAATTTTTAGTTCTAGTACATGCCGGTTTCCTCACGATGTTTTCCTTCACCGTTTTGAGAGCAGCGGTGAAGAAATAAATTACACAAAGTAATGCGCCTGCCTGGGTTTGAACCTACGACTTACTGTTCTTAAGTCGGGGCTGCCACCACTGGGCCACCGCTGCTCTCGTCGGACATATCAGAAGGTATTAGAATACGTCACTCGCGGAGACTCCTCTCATGCACCCCAAGCTGAGGACGAAGCTACATGCTGACTCACGCCACCCAATGCACTGTTACGTCTCAATGCCCCAGAGGCTGCAAAGTAGTAAAAGCTTTTTTGGGTGCGTTGGCCCAGCTAGACCGACCAGCTAGTAGTAATGCCTCTACAGCGATATGTGATCTTTGGCGGGAGCTGCTTAAGTCCCCCGACGACTTCATCGAGCCCTGTCAACTGCACACATGAGGATCTTATGCATGCATGCATCAGCGAGCGGAGTTCGCTTGGCGGAGTTTTGGGTTAAATTTATTTAGCGATTTGCCGTCGACACGCTAAGAAGAAGAAGAACCTAATGACGACGATGAAAAAATCAATAATGTTTTGGATCGAAAACTTATGTCAGTCACTTGGCTGGGACTACAGAGGACTAGAGCTTTCCTAAACTACGTTTCAGCATCTTTACACTGATGGCAAAATCTGGCAGCGAAACATTGATTTGGAAATGATGATGGTAGGATCGCAAAAATTATGTTTACAGTCATCTGTGTTGATCATAGATTGATCATCAGTTACGTGCATGAAATGGTAAGTCAATGACGCTCCTGACATTTATTTATTGGATCTCCAACAAAGGATACACACAGACACAATCATCATCTGCCTTTTCCCAAACTATCTTGGGGTCGGCTTCCAGTCTAACCGGATGCAGCAGAGTACCAGTATTTTACATGAAGCAACTGCCTATCTGACCTCCACAGCCCAGTAACTGGGTAATACGATACCCCTTGGTAAGACTGGATGTCAGACTTTTAGCTTCTGACTACTCGTAACGACTGTCAAAGATCTACAAATGACAGCCAGGATCAACGGCCTAACGTGCTTTCCGAGGCACGGAGGAAACTCGATATGCAATTATGGTCACCCATCCACAGACCAACCTCGGCAAGCACGGCTTAACCTTAAAAATCGACCTGGGCGGCTGTTAATATTAAGCCACGAGCTCCTCACACAGACACAATATAGGTCACAATTATAAATCAATGCAGACTCAGAATTATTGGCGAAGAGGCAACACTTGAGTCAATACGATGTACCCCGCCCGTTCTCCAAAGCAAAGCATTCATCCAAAAATAAAAACATATGACCCGATAGCTACTTGTTTCCTCTATTATATGAGTGTCCGAAAACTCCCCGACGTTAATTACCTCCATAATTCTAAATTTCTCGTGTCACACACCACAAGAAAACTATTTAGAATCGTGTATACAAGCCCTTTACTAATCTATTTACGTACTCACGTTTTTCTGACAAACAAAATTAGCTAAACTTCGTGTCCCGCCAAGATTTCATTGATCCCATTATTACATACGTATACGTACATTACATACTTACTACAGAAATATAATGTCAATCAGCAATGTCTATTAACTATCTTGTACTACCAGTTTTTAAAATCTCGTGATTTTTGGCCAATAGAATTTGGCACGTGATAAAATACGGAACCAAGCCTGAAATAACTGATTTTACGGTGTATATTATATGTATACCTATAGTGTGGTTTTTAGGGTTCCGTAGCCGAATGGCAAAAAACGGAACCCTTATAGATTCGTCATGTCTGTCTGTCTGTCTGTCTGTCCGTCTGTCCGTCCGACCGTATGTCACAGCCACTTTTTTCCGAAACTATAAGAACTATACTGTTGAAACTTGGTAAGTAGATGTATTCTGTAAACCGCATTAAGATTTTCATACAAAAATAAAAAAAAACATAAATTTTGGGGTTCCCCATACATAGAACTGAAAACCAAATTTTTTTTTTCATCATACCCATACGTGTGGGGTATCTATGGATAGGTCTTCAAAAATGATATTGAGGTTTCTAATATCATTTTTTTCTAAACTGAATAGTTTGCGCTAGAGCCACTTCCAAAGTGGTAAAATGTGTGTGTCCCCCCCTCTAATTTCTAAAGTAAGAGGAGGAAAATTCTGAAAATATTTAGGATTGTAGAACGTAAAAAAAACTATCAACGAAAATTGGTTTCAATAAGATATGATTTTTAGTTTTTGAGATACGGGACTTTTTCATCAAACTGCAGCAGTAACTTTGTTTTTCATAAACATACTATGAAAAACAAATTTAGTTTTACGGTTGAGTGGAAGTTTACTAACTAATACTACTAACTAATGAATGACAGTTCAAAATATTGTTTGGGGCTGTGGAACCCTGTGTGCGAGTAAGACTCGCACTTGGCCGGTTTTTTTTTTTAGACTGTATTGTCATATTGTCACGTTTTGTTAAATAAATAGTTGAACTTCAAAATGCCTTTGGATATGAATGTGTGTGTTTGTATGCGCATGAGTTTATGACTGTACTAGTCCGATGACGTCAAATTGGCTATCATATTAAACAATATTGGCATATTAAGAGACATACAAGGTGTGGTTTTGCATCCACGTCAAATTCATGGAGGTAAATATGCTAATGACTCTCGACCCGAATCTATCCACGAGCCCGACTAGACAAGAGCGGCTTAATCTAAAGATCGACCCGAGCGGCTGTTATAATTAAGGCACGAGCTCCTCCTTGCAGGACACAGAAAACTAAATCGTCACCCTGCGTTCACTAAAACTCACTTGATATGACGACTAAAAGTTACTAAAAATCATTTCTGAAATGTTTTTTTTTAAAAAAAAGGTAATTTGAAGTTTCTGTTTCTATAGATGATTTATAAGCGGTCTAATTTAACTGTAACTCTTTTTTTTCGAAAATGTTTCTAGTAACTTTTTAGACCTATGTATCCTGTTTATGCGTATGAAGTTTCATTAAAATCGGTTCAGTCATTTCGGAAAATAAGGACTTGAAAGTTTGTATGAAATGCCGTAAGGTGTAAACGCTCTTATGGGCAGACTAAATTTCATTAAGCCTTTGTTTTTACCTTGGTTTTTCCTCATAACACTCCTATCTTATGTGACTATTTTAGATATATATATAATGGTTATTATATACCTATGACTTATGAGTGGTTTTCCGCAACGTGACTCTTAGAAGGAAAAATATAAATATACGGGATCGTGCCTGATAGCTTTGTTATTTATTTATTTTATTTAATATATAATTTGGTAGCACGTGGGATATGTGATTATTACGGTACATAATATAACAAGAATTATCGACAGTCGTTACAGTAGGTAGTGACCCGAAAGTCTAACAACCAGTCTTACCAAGGGGTATCGTATTACCCAGTACTAACTGGGTTGTGGAGGTCAGATAGGCAGTCGCTCCATGTAAAATACTGATATTTAGCTGCATTCAGTTAGACTGGAAGCACACTCCAACAACGTTGGAGAAAGGCTAGGCAGATGATGATAACATAACAAGAATATCATGCATTTGCCAGTACGGTCTGATAAATCTTTTAATCTAAACGTACAATTTTATTTTAAGATTGTCATGGCGTAGAAATGCTAGAAAAAGACATGAATGAATTTAGACATCGAAAATGCCACAGCATGCATTTCCGAATATCGATTATGTCCTTATGCGGTTGCCATAATCGATTGTGGCCATCAATTGTTTTTCATACAAAGGATTAAAAGATATTTAAAGTTGTCTGTATCAATAAGGCCGTTAATGTTTAAGAGCGTTTACATCTTACGGCATTTCGTACAAACTTTCAAGTCCTTATTCTCCGAAATGACTGAACCGATTTTTATAAAACTTAATACGCATAAGCAGGATACGTAGGTCTAAAAAGTTCCCAAAAACATTTACGAAATGTCTTTAAAAAAAAAGATAATTGGAAATTTCTGTTTCTGTAGATAATTTATAATTGGTCTAATTTAGCTGTAACACTAACTATTTTTCGAAAATGTTTTTAGTAACATTTTAAACCTATGTATCCTGCGTATGCTTATGTTTCATTATTTTAATTAAACATAAGGACTTGAAACTTTGTATAAAATGTCAAAAGGCGAAAACGCTTTTAAGTTAGAAAACATCTCTCAATTAATATTCTAGATCAGTTCAGACTTGACCATAAATAAAGTACTACGCAGCGTATCTGTTTCAAATAAATTATCATGACATACAAATCAAATCTAAAAACATCTGAAGCAGGTTTCTTTGCGCAGCAATCCATCGTAAACGTTATAAACAATATTGCAACAAAAACACAATAGAATCAAAAACAACAGCCGGATGTTTGAGTACCAATATTTAAGTAGGTTCCTAATAAAAACACTTATGATTATATTTCATAGTTGCATTTAAATATTAAGAAGTTATGAGATCATTAACAACGAAACAAAACCCGTGATTTAAGATGACATAATTTATTTCAATGCTGTCTCCTGACCTAGGAGGAGGAGCTCGTGGCTAAATAATAACAGCCGCCCAGGTCGATCTTTAAGGTTAAGCTGTGCTTGCCGAGGTTGGTCCGTTTATGGGTGACCGTAATTACATACCGAGTTTCCTCCGTGCCTCGGAAAGCACGTTAAGCCGTTGGTCCCGGCTGTTATTTGTAGATCTTTGACAGTCATTACGAGTAGTCAGAAGCTAAAAGTCTGACATCCAGTCTTACCAAGGGGTATCGTATTACCCAGTTACTGGGTTGTGGAGGTCAGATAGGCAGTCGCTTCATGTAAAATATTGGTACTCCGGTTAGACTGGAAGACGACCCCAAGATAGTTTGGGAAAAGGCTAGGCAGAGGCTGTCTCCTGACCTAGGATGGGACAAACCCGTTACCTCGTTCTCAACCACTGCAACTCCTGAAATCAGGGTCAACAGTGACTACCACCAGAAAAGCCCGAGTCAATGAAGTTCGAAGAATCCTAGAGAAATTAGACAAATGTCTTGGATCCTACAACAAAATAAATCGGAAAAGAAATACGACGGCCGTAAGAAAAAAAACAGCTGATGTGTAGAAACAGTAACTTAAAAAAGCCTATAGTACCCTTTTTAGGGTTCCGTAGCCGAATGGCAAAAAACGGAACCCTTATAGATTCGTCATGTCTGTCTGTCTGTCTGTCCGTCCGTATGTTACAGCCACTTTTTTCCGAAACTATAAGAGCTATACTTTTGAAACTTGGTAATTAGATGTATTCTGTGAACCGCATTAAGATTTTCACACAAAAATAGAAAAAAAAACTATTAATTTTGGGGTTCCACATACATAGAACTGAAACCCAAATTTTTTTTTTTCATCCAACCCATTCGTGTGGGGTATCTATTGATAGGTGTTCAAAAATGATATTGAGGTTTCTAATATCATTTTTTTCTAAACTATATAGTTTGCGCTAGAGCCACTTCCAAAGTGGTAAAATGTGTGCCCCCTCTAATTTCTAAAGTAAGAGGAGGAAAATTCTGAAAATATTTAAGTTTGTAGAACGTAAAAAAAACTATCAACGAAAATTGGTTTCAATAAGATATGATGTTTAGTTTTTGAGATATGGGACTTTTTCATCAAACTGCAGCAGTAACTTTGTTTTTCATAAACATACTATGAAAAACAAATTTAGTTTTGCGGTTGTGTGGAAGTTTACTAACTAATACTACTAACTAATGAATGACAGTTCAAAATATTGTTATTATATTGTTTGGAGCTATGGAACCCTGTGTGCGAGTAAGACTCGCACTTGGCCGGTTTTTTTTTAACTTCCGACCAAAAAAGAGGGGTGTTATAAGTTCGACGTGTGTATCTGTGGGTCTGTCTGTCGCACTATAGCTCCTGAACGGATAAACCGATTTCGAGGTTATTAGCTTAGTTAGCTAGTTTTGTTTTTATTTGCTTTATTGTAATTCATTGACATGCCACTTATTTTTAATTTAAATTACAATATTTGCATGCTCATGTGACGGTAAAATATGGAGTAGCTTATTATAATCGAACATCTATGTACCTATTACCCATGTTTGCAAAGAAATAAATGATTTGATTTGAGTTGCTTTCGTTTGAAAGGTGTCTGGTCTGTATCGAGAGTGTTCTTAGCTATGTTTCAAGAAAATCAGCTCAGCCGTTTGAAAATCATCACCTCTTTTCTAATTGGTAAAGAAGGATATAAATTTAATAAAATCATGAAGGGATATAGACCACGTCCACAGGTCTGGTCTATTCGAAATCCATCGATGGGTATCGCCAGGAGGTGGGGCCGGCTGCCCCCTCCCCCAACTCCCCACTCTAAATGCTCAGTATTTTTTTACAGTTATATTCTTTCAAAAAACCTTCACGCATGCAAATCAGATCAAGTACCCATCACCCAAATCTATCCCTAGCTCAATTAATTTTATATAGGTACAGTCACGACCAGTCTTATAGTAGTTATATCGGCATCCATGTACTGTCCATATAGGTGGCCATTTAGGTACAGTCGAAAACAATGTGGATTCAGTTCACACGCCAACTTGACGTGGGTGCTTTAAAGTTTCTGAAAAGCGACAGGTACCAGTTTTTAGGCCCACGGTCGGGGTCAATAACCAGGGCGAGAATTTCGACAATGACTGTACATACAAGTAGGTGCGAGTGTCTTATTGCGCATGCGACGTTTTAAAGTGCGATTTTTGTATCATTTCCATTACATTGATACTTAGTTTCCGTTCGTTTTGCGTTTTAGCGAATTTTTTGGCGTCATATTTCTGAATGTTTGTGGAATTATTGTAATTGTAATATTATAGGTTTGTAAGCGGTGTAAATGGAAACTTTTATTGAATGATTGTAACTAATGTTAGTCAATAATTTTCCTTTCAATATAATAATTTCACACTTTAAAAATTATTTCAGAGAAAATCTCCGAAATTAACCGTATACTTAAGACACCTTACGAACGAGAAAGACACTTTGTTAGTTTTTTCACCCATATAAAAATCAACGCATAAATAAATAATAATGCTTACCTGATATAATTCGAAAATATTCCAAAGTGCTCCAATTTAAAAGGTAAACGTATCGCATCGTAATTGAGCAGACAAAATGTATAAGATACAAGTTTTTACCGCCATTTCACTCACTTTGACTCCGTTAATTGGCTAAAGATTTTTTAGTGTTTCACTTCCTTACTCGGTACCTTGAATATGTGAATATGTAGGTGTCAGGTAAAAAACTAAATATTTCATAATTAAAGTAAGATAAAAACGATTAATTTTGGCTAATAAATCAATGTTTAACGAAATTAACGACCAATATTTCAATTTATAAAGCTTTTATAATTATTAAAAATACGAAAATAAAAAGTCAATCAGCAAGACCACTTTGACAATTAATTTGAAAGATGACCTAATTAATTTGAAAAAATAAATAGTTCAAACAATAAAAACACTGAAACATTGGAATTAATTAGACTCAAAAGAATTAATTAAGAAAACTAAAAAAATACCAAACCAGACTAAAACCTTTTTGTTTTGTTGCCAGATATGAGCAGCCAAAGTAATTACTCTTGCTCAAAATCAGTCTAAAGGGATGTTATTTATTTCTCATTGATTACTCTTCGTCTGCTCTGTATGGTGTCGGACGTAAAGAATAGCACCAACCTATATCTTACCGTGGGTGTCGTAAGAGGCGACTAAGGGATTTTTCAGAGAATGGGCAGCAGCGTTCTCTGTGCATTTGTAACAACCGTACTGCGATCGCCAACACGCCTGCCAAGCGTGGCCATTATGGCAAAACCCCCCAAGTTATGTCTTTCTGGCGAGACTTGGGGGAGGCCTATGTCCAGCAGTGGATGTCTTTCGGCTGAAATGATGATGATGATGATGATAATCTGATCAGCCAGCTTGTCTTTTTTTTGTATTTCAGCATCTAGAGTAGTTACACAGCTTCTAAACTGTGTGGTCTAACCGGATGCAGCAAAAACCCTAGCTGTACTATCCATGGGAACTATCAACTTCCCTATCAACCTATCAACTTATAAAAAAACCCACATCAATATTGAATCGAAAGCTTCGTAACAAAACCATGCAAAAATAAAACAACGCGCAGACAAACACAACTTATTCTACCTGTATGATATTCAGACAAGTTTGCGAAGCCCGACGCGGGCTTATTTCATGGCGGCTAATTTTGACGTACCGCCACAGGCACCGCTGCTGCCACTCCCATATTCGATTACATGTCGTGATGACGCTGAAAACTGGACTAGATTGAGAGATAGCCTGTTTGTGTGAAGTTGTGGAGGATAATTTTATTGAGATTTAATGGGAGGCTTTTATTTAAAGTAGTATTTTTCGTTCATTGATAAGTAGTCAAAGTACAGGAGTTAGGCATAGGTAATTAATAATCATCGTAAATTTTTATAAAATTGAGGAGCTTGTGGCTAAATAATAACAGCGGTACGGGTCGATCTTTAAGGTTAAGCCGTGCTTGCCGAGGTTGGTCCATGGATGGGCGACCATAATTACATACCGAGATTCCTCCGTGCCTCGGAAAGCACGTTAAGCCGTTGGTCCCGGCTGTCATTTGTAGATCTTTGACAGTCGTTACAAGTTGTCAGAAGCTAAAATTCTGACATTCAGTCTTACCAAGGAGTATCGTATTATCCAGTGACTGGGTTGTGGAGGTCAGATAGGCAGTCGCTTCATGTTAAATACTGGTATTCAGCTGCATCGGGTTAGACTGGAAGCCGACGCCAAGATAGTTTGGGAAAAGGCTAGGATGTAAATTTTTATAAACTTTTTGTAAAATAAAAGAGCCAAAGGCGGGCTTTAACATAGGCATTTTCTATTATTCAAAGTGGAAGAACGAATCATCATTTATTTTAAGTAAATTTATCTAAATTAGATCTGTAGTTTTATCTAAAGTCTCCTACGAACCTCGTATATATCAAACATTGCGTAATATAAATATGGCATCTTTATCTGTCTATTTGACTCATAAATATAGGCTTATTTCCTCTCCTTTACATTCCCATTTAAAAAAAACCCTCAACGATATAGAACATTTACCAATAAGAGCCTGAAACTGAATACCGTTAGTTGCACGAAAGAATTTATACAACAACAACAATACAAATCGATTACAAGAGCAATCTAGTAAATAGGACTTACTATTTAGAACCTAACAATGCATGAAATAGCGAGTTAACTCGTCCAAAATAATAAGAAATACAGATCTAATCTTATAATAAAACAAAAAAATCTAGATGACTAGCTCTATAATATAACATTAGCTCGAGGAACTGAAATTAGCAAGGCAGGCCAAGGCGCGCAAGTGGTCGGCTAAACGAAAACCAACCTTATTTCAAGGTAATAGAGTGTTGAATAGCGTTAGTTTAATGTGTCATTTAGAACAGTTCAAGGAACCACACTCCCACACTGATACATTGAGTTATATTTTCTTTTTTAGAGTTCCGCATCCGTAACAGAAAATCTTTTTGCAATCCTTCCGATTTCTTTGTTTTTTGCAACTCATAACTTTTAAGTGTTCATGAATGTAGATATTGATAATTACGTAAATGTAGTACCTACTTATGGATGTAAGTACTTTGTTTTGAGTAGATTCTTACTGTGAAGTACAATGTTCAAGAAATCGATTTTTAAGCGTTTGTCTATGAGTTCATTTACTTGACTACGAAGAGTGAACGTAACTTGATTTTTATTTCGAAAATTAAGAAAACTACAGCAGAATAAAAAACTTTCGATAGCGCAGTTATGCATTCTCTGCAAGTCGCAAGTTTCCTTCAATTTCAAAACAAACACGCGACCAAATTGTGCAAAAAGTCGTCGTGTGCATGTCTTAAATGTAGAATTTACTGCGCAGGCAAAAACAAGAGTTTGGCTCCTTGCCTACAAGCGCCGAGGAACCCATTTCAGTTGACTTTACAATTTGCAGAAAAAGAAGCAACTGACGCTAGTTTCAAGCTGTACTTTTTTGGAAAAACGTGTTACAAATGCATTACTTATTACAAGAGTTAAAAGAATTTGTTTAATTACATTTTGAAGAAAAAACCATGTTAAAACATTGAATAGCGTATTTAGCTCAAACTAGCTCATCCGGCGGAGTAACAAAATACGATTGGTCCGTGGTGTTCTCGATGTTTTTGTATCGCACTGAAACGTTATGCATTTTGTCCTGAAAGCGGTAAGATCGATGGTTTTCAGATAGGGTTTTGGCGGAGGCTCCTCCGTATACCATGGACCGCAATGAGAACTAATAAGTCCATACTGGAGGAGCTCAACATCACTAAACGCCTTTTCACAATCTAGCCTAGACCGTGCTTTTTCGGAAATAGAATGCGTTCGCCTTGGCAGTTTCTATAAAAGGTTATAATACTGGGCCGGGCAGAAGGTAAACGCGCGCAAGGCAGATCACCGGCAAGATGATCAGACGCGAAAGAAAGGCTGTTGGAGGCCTGTACCGAGCAGTTCAGACTGCAGGAGACTGCATGGCTTGGAGAGGAGACGTGTCATATGTGGTCGCAATCGTCAGCAGTGCGGGAACGAAGAAAAATTTGAAGATCACACGGGAGAAATGTCCGTACTGTGCAGGATACACCTATGCCTGTCTTAGGCGATTACGGGCCTGATAGATCAATCTACAGCACAATTTCACTGAGAGAAGGCCCTAGCCTTAGAAATGGAACGTTGTAAGCAGATCGTTAAGTTTTTAAATAGAAATAGATTCCTCCATAAATTAGTCTTATAAATGCAGTCAGGGCCACCCTTACTTATCCCATTTGATTCGCTACTGAACTTGGCACCAAAAGAGATAATGAATCAAAATATTGTTCTTTATAATCTCCAAATAGTTGACGGAACCAGATCTTTGCGCACGAACTATTCCTACTCAATTTTTTGCTGTCCATTTCTTGTTAATGATGAATCGTCTATTATTTGAATAGGTAATACTGGCTATCGGGAGCATTGGACCTCGGCACTCCACACTTATATCAACGATATAATTCTAGATTCGAGAATGAATTCGTACAAAAAATACTAATGTTTACGGAGTTGGAGTGCTTAAAACACTTAGGAGTGTATTTAAAGTGGTTCAAAGAAAAGATCATCATTTTAAATTGCAGTAAAGGCTTATCTTCGATCGTTCACGATCTATGTCTTCATTTGTTTTGAGAGAACGATGTTGTTAGACAGGAAACCAGACCGAAAAATGTCGCTGTTAACAGCAACATTTTTCGGTAGTATATCCTCATGGTCTTGCCCTTATCCCAATTTATTTGGGGACGGCGCAGCAAGCATTCCATACCTCTCTATCACTCGTCATCTCGTCAGAAATCTCGTTTCTAGCCATATTATTCTTCACACACTCCATCCATCGTTTCTTTCGTTTTCCAGGCTCTCTTCTCCAGCCATTCTCCTCCACTCCAGCCAGTCTTTTGGGTAGCTTATGTCAATCTAATATATTTTTTAACATCCGACATCGCTAGGTATTGCTGATAGAATTTCATGTATTCAAGGCTCTTTGTGTATACAATTGTTATCTAATTCTTCTATCTAACAAAGCATTCAATTTTGCTTGCATTTGGATTTAAAAATCCAAAATGGTCTCTGTAGACATCCTTGTTGCGATCAATGAGCTGTTGACTCATACATTTTAATATTAAAAATGCGAAAGTAACTCTGTCCGTCTGTGTTAGCTTTTATGCATTGAAAGCTTAACGGATTTTGATAACCTGGGTTGGGACATTTTTTATCCCGCTAGTAAGTTCCCGTGGGTTAATTTTCAACCTTCACACGAGCGACGCCCTCAGCAAAAACTTTGTGGAATATGCTGAACAATATTACCTATTACTATCTATATATACACTATTACTTATATATACCGACCCGCGCACGACCTGCGCCCGCTTGCTGTGTGTGCACTTTACGACTACTTTGTCATAGATGAATGGAGATTTAGATATGACAAAAAATAACATAAAATATTCATTTGATCAAGAGCTGTAATAAGTCAATAGATACCCAAACTTTTTGGTCTGTCTTACATCATCTGCATGACACATTAGTGTCACTTTGTTTACCTAAACGTATTATACATATAGATTTACTAGGTAATAAACTATGTTCTCAAGGTGCAGTCCGAGTCTGTCGACCCTGGTTTTAACGTGTTGCCGCCAAAATGCATACCCGATACCTAACTATGTGCATGACTGCTTAATCTAAATATGCTTATGACATAATCTATACGTGGAAGCTATTAAGGATCTATTTTTCTGTTTTATCGCTGTGTTTCTGTAACGAACAGGTTTGTCAAACAAACAGTATCGAATACCTCGCAAGTTTAAATAACCTTAGTTGCAATGCAAAGTTGCTTATAAGTCTGTTCAATGACTAACTAATGCAGTATGCATGTACCATGGTAACTTTAAGAATGTACTAAGGGAATCAAACCTGCCATTGGACACACCACATGCTCAGACCATTGAGTCAACATAACTCCTAGAAGTATAAAGCTGGTACAGCTAGTACTATAAGAAGTATTTTGCATTTCATTCATTCCAAAATGTTCACTATATAATTTTCGGAATGACCCCGGAAGCAACATCATTGGACCTAACAATCTCCTTTTCGTAAACTTCCTCAAAAACGGTAAAAAGATCAAAGTGGCTTCACAAAACCCTTATGGAATGATTACATGAATGTAGCTGACATCTCCAGCCATCTGATAAGCCAGCTAATTACGAGAACACAAAGGCAAGACATGAACGCAAAAAAACAACAATCGGGACCATGGCTGTCCTCTGACTGCATATAAAAACTTTTTTAATACCACCTTCGCAATTTAATTACGTTTCCCTCCCTAGTACAGCTACCTGGTTCTTTTAAGAGTATTTTACTAATAAATCAGGACTCTAGTGTGTGGAGAGAAAGTTTGTTTTTGTAGCATCTTGCAATGAGGGACGAAATAATTAGCATATTATTGCATAACTAGTTTCATAAAACCAATAGTATCCAAACATATAATCAAGTATTTAAAACATAAATACGCAGAACGATTACTTCATCGTACATCAGCCAAAATGCGACCATTGCCCCCGAAATATAAAGTAAATAAAGTCAACCAACGTCAATCAAGAAAATGTTAAAATACCCACCCACTGATCAAAAGCACATTAGCTATCGGCAAAAAGGAGGAAAATACAGAAGCCCTACTCCTAACGAGCCTAGCCTAACGACCAGTATCTGCTTGTACCCAGCCTATAACATCATCTATCAGGACAGACAAAAAGACATTATTTCAGAAACGAAAACGGTAAAAAATTACGTGACCACCACAAAAACTAATGTCATTCCTGCTAAAAATCGTTCCAGAAACACATAACACTTTGAAAGCGATACTTGTAAAGGAAGACTCTGAAATTAGTGAATTCGGGCTGTGAATCATAATCGTCTTACTTATCAGCCTAAATAATATAGATTAGCCTAAAGCAACGAAGGTGGCCACCATTACGAGTAGTCAGAAGCCGAAAATCTGACATCCTGTTTTTCCAAGGGGTTACCCAGTTACTGGGTTGTGGAGGTCAGATAGGCAGTCGCTTCATGTAAAATACTGATACTCAGCTGCATCCGGTTAGACTGGAAGGCGACCCCAACACAGTTTGGGAAAGGGCGGATGATGATGACAGAGTAGTACGGAAGGTCTATGTAGGCAGTAGAACTTCTGTATCACTCACTCTCTATACTGATTTCAGAGCTTGTTTCGTTCAAATTTCTTTGCGCGGGCGCACCTACGCGTCTGCGAGACGTACACTCACACATACTGTTACTTTCTCAGTAATTTTCCGATTAGTGAGGCAGTGTCATAAAAAATGGAGCTATATCATGACTGTTGCTACGTCAACGCCGTTGTTAGTGATCTCCAATGTATCAGAGTCGTGATTGTTTTTTTAATGTATGATTGGATTGAGATTAATGAGCAATTAGTCGTAAATATCGTTTATTTATTGCTTGGCTGTTAAGCTGTTGTCTGGGTTCTGGATTCATTAGGGTATTAGCCTAAACTAACCGTATAAACTAACCTTATCAATTGCAAAAATCTTCAGGGTATGGTACTTGCTCTGTATGGTGTCGGACGGAAAGAATAGCACCATCCCATATCTTCCCGTGGGTGTCGTAAGAGGCGACTAAGAGACTTGCGAGAGAATGGGCAGCAGCGTTCTCTGTGATTTTGTAACAACCGTACTGCGATCGCCAACCCGCTTGCCAAGCGTGGCGATTATGGCAAAACCCCCCATGTTATGTCAATGTGGCGAAACTTGGGGGAGGCCTATGTCCAGCAGTGGACGTCTTTCGGCTGAAATGAATGAATGAATGGTACTTGAAACAACAGTTGATTCGTCAATGACTTCTTAATATTTCCTATAGCAACCGCTTCTGTTTTGTATAATTTGATAGGCCGAAAATGAAATAGAGCATAAATCACTTAGTGAAGTGGGCTAATAAATAACGATGAACAAAACCACAACCAGACCATCATTCAATTACAACATTTTAGGCTCGGCGGCCATTTTGTGGAAGGGCAGCGTCGAGCTGTCTACTAGACGACATACTGGTCATCAGACAATTTTTTTTATAGGAAGGCTCGCGTCTGTTCGCTATCACTTGTAGCAACCGGTTCTAACTAAGATGATTAATGATTTTTAAAATTCTTTACAACAGTTCATTGAAGCGTTTATTGGGAGGCCCAAATTTTCTTAGAACCGTAGTAGCTATGAGACTTAGTCAGCTAAGTAAGGAAGTGAGGCAAATATAGAATACTTGAGAGTCTGGGATAATTGGAAACCGATTTCAATGACTTCCAATAGAATTAACATAAGCTTTTCGGTAGTTTTTGTCAATCTATGACTTTTCCATTATCGTTATCACCGGCCCTCTAGGATACTTATTATTATAACTCCAATCGTCAAGAAAATATCTTTCATAGAAGCTGCGCAGTCATTCCAGCAATCAATGCCCTCCATAACGAAACACCTCCCATCTACAATCACGTACAAATATTTCCAAACTTTATTCATCACAAACAAATGATTTTCCCAACAAACTTTCTCTTTCTTTTATTTCATAATAGCTCAAAAACTATAACAATAACTGGATTTATAATTAAAACGTAGTGCAGCGTTAAAATTCCCGATTGGTTCCAATATGGCCGCTTAGCTTGGTATATCGGGCAGAATGGCCTGCGACCGGTTGCTATGGCTGCTATGGAAAGTGACTCAATCTCTCTACAATGATCTGTAGGCGATCAGTATACTCTCTCCGAATTGTTCTATATTATGTTGTTATGGTTTTTGACGGTTGTTGATATTTTTAGACTGTCAATAACTTGACTTTCTTTCAAGTTACTTTCATAGTTCTTTGTTTATTTGGAACTAGCTGACCCAAGTATCTGTATGGTGTCGGCCGTAAAGAATAGCACCATCCCATATCTTCCCGTGGGTGTCGTAAGAGGCGACTAAGGGACTTGCCAGAGAATGGGCAGCAGCGTTCTCTGTGCTTTTATAACAACCGTACTGCGATCGCCAACCCGCCTGCCAAGCGTGGCGATTATGGCACAACCGTCCAAAATGTCAATATGGCGACACTTGGGGGAGGCCTATGTCCAGCAGTGGACGTCTTTTGGGCTGAAATGATGATGATGATGATGATGACCAAGTAACTTTGTATGCGTTTTCCCCGTTTTTGCAACAGTTTTCATTGATGCTCCGCTCTTATTATTCCTAGCGTGATGTTATATAGCCTATAGTCTTCGTCCTATCCGACACTAAATTTTTTTTTCAATTCGAACCATAAGTTCCTGAGATTAGCGCGTTCAACCAAGCAAACAAACCAATATACTCTTTAGCTTTATAATATTATAATAATATTATTAAATATATTATAAGTATAGATTGTGGCAGATTGACTTCGTCTTTTTATACCATTATGTTGTCTAGACAAGTAGATTTTATATCATTCATTACATTACTGATACTACGATAATATCAGTAATATGGTACTATAATATGTGATTCAAAGCTGTTGCTAGGGAGACGATTAGCAGAATATCTTTCAATTGAAGAATATTTGAAAAAAACTTAAATACCAGTTAATAGTGCTTTTATTTCTACATCTACAAATCAATCTAGTTTACTGACAAATCAATTAAACTTGCCAGTGTATGCAAAATAAAATGACTATAAAGTCATTTCACTATCTACTACTTATCTGAACAAATGAATAAATTTCAAGTATCTGTTTGTAATTATAAAAAAAAAAACAGTTTTGGTCATAAATCAATGCTCTACAAATGTCAAAATTCAAGTGACTGGCTTAAATTAATTCAGGTATTAACTGTTTGGACAACTAAAACAGAATTATTTGAGAGAAAACTGTGTTTATTATTCAACAGGACAGTAACGAGAACAAATACGAAAATAATTTGATTTATCATTGTTTTAATTATTTATTCAAAATTAAAAAGAAAAACCCTTAAAATTGTTTCAAAACAAAATCCGATTCAAATGGGGAATTCATATTTTCATAACAATTTCACACGGACTAAGGTCGCGGTCAAGAGCTAGTCTTCAACACAAATTGTCTATCAATATTTTTTGCTGCCTTCAGTTTAAGATATTGGACGAGGCAGCTGCACAGATACGCTATTGAATCCTTTCACCACAACTTAGCAAACACACCTAAAATAAAAACAAATGACACGTCAATAAGATAAAAAATGAGTAATGCAACTGAAACTACATTTCACAAGCAAGAATTGTAACATCTAGTGACTAAAAGCTGCAGAACATCTGACGCATACTGTCGCCTAACTGGTTCTAGATTCGTAGAAGGAGAACAAGAGAATAAAAATAAAGAAATACTAAAGCGATTTCGATATATATTTTTTTCAAGTAAGTAGAATGTTGTCCAGTCATAGGAGGAAAGTTCAATTGAAATTGGACCAACGGTTTCTGAGATACGCCCTGAGGAAGATACGAAGGTGTCTGAAGTGATCTCTGTTGATTAGGTCAGTTTTCCTGTTGTTTATTCCTTATACATCATCATCAGCCTATAATGTTTCCACTGCTGGGACACAGGCCTCCGCTCTATGGGAGGGAGTGGGCTGTAATCCACCACACGGGCCCAGTGCGGTTTGGTAGATGTCACATGTCTTCGAATTTTTAGTTTTAGGATATGCCGGTTTCCTCACGATGTTTTCCTTCACCGTTTTTGAGGGCAGCGGTGATGAAATAAATTACACCAAGTAATGCGCCTGCCTGGGTTCTAACCAACCCACGGCTTACTGCTCGTCGTAAGTCGGGGCTGCCACCACTGGGCCACCGCTGCTCTCAACTAGTTGACTAGTTTTTTCACCTCATACAGATGGTGCTAATATAAGTAGCAGGGTTCAAATTACTCAAGGTGAGAAAAAGCAGTGCTACTGTGGTTTTCCTCCGTTGAAAGGGAAAGATCTACAGAAGTAGCAACCATAGAGAAAGGCTTGGAAAGGTCATCTATATTTGGTCTGTGATGCTGAGTGTTAGATGTCTAGGTTGCAACTTGCATCGGAAGCTAATGTCATCTGTATGGGAACCGTTTTGTTTAGGCAATTCAGAGGGTCTAGACAAATTTTCGGTAACATGTCAGTCCTATACATTAGCTTTTCCGACTTCGTTTCCTGAGATATAATGTCACTTTGGCAATTTTTTACGTACGTTAATAGTTTCCGCCCTATACACATTAGATTAATCGGAAACACAAAACTATCATGTCACTAAATTACTGAAATTTTCTCTTGTTACCCAGAGTGAAACAAGTAATATATTTGTTCAATATCATCATCATCATTTCAGCCCAAAAGACGTCCACTGCTGGACATAGGCCTCCCCCAAGTGTTGCCACATTGACATTTTGGGAGGTCCTGCCATAATCGCCACGCTTGGCAGGCGTGGGTTGGCAATCGCAGTACGGTTGTTACAAAAGCACAGAGAACGTTGCTGCCCATTCTTTGGAAAATCCCTTAGTCGCCTCTTACGACACCCACGGGAAGATATAGGATGGTGCTATTCTTTACGTCCGACACCATACAGACAGAGTTCAATATAGTCTTCCTTTACTTCAATCCATTTTTATTTGGATATTAATCCTTAGTTTATGTCTTAATCCCATGTAGACCTCGGGGTAGATGGAGGGAAGATCTTTGCAGGATGGCTAGTAGCAGTTCTGTGGCTAGGAACCGTCTTACATAGCGTGCGATTGAACATATTCCAATGTAAACATGTTAGTAAGACTACCTAATAAATGTTGCATTAAGTGCAGGGAGCAGCGGTTCTCAATTTCCGTGAAACCCCTTTTCGAAGTAGTCGTAAAAATGTTTTTATATGTAGGGGACGTGGTGTATTGCAGTAACTGTTTGTTCTTTTAAAAGGGATGTTGAGATGAGTCAAAGGTACAATTTTTGGTTTCTGTTGGTATGACTCTTCACGCCTAATTTTGGGAACGAATTAATGACCTCGATAATTGTGAAGCTCGTGTAACACTAGTATACTTGTTTGATTGAAAGAAATATATTATCATCGTCAAAGCGTTTAATTTTGCGCGTCGAAAATCTTCATTCAAGAAACATGAAGTTAGCTAGTTTTTTTAACAATAGATACCTTGACATAGTTAAATGAAAAAAGCTTAGCCAAATGTGTAAATTACCTGCAAAATCTTCCCATCTCGTACGGCCATAACTTTGGAGGCCGCAATCTGAACATTCTGTACGCTAATCGAGGCTCATTGTTTTCCACACGCATCGATCTGGAGCCCAATTAGAGCATTCGATCGACACGTCGATTAACCGAATATTCTACATTCATTTACAAAGAAATAGAGTGCTGGAAGAGGTAGTTATATGGTCAAAGTCAGGGAAGTGAACATTTTAAATATCGTCGTGCAGGATCATGAAGAAGCATATTCAAACAGTTCAGTACTGATTTGGTTGGATAAACGCCTCTTCGAAGACATTCGACGACACTTTTGTCTAAAAACAAAATAAGATGTTTTACTACCTCATTAATAACAACAGTTTTGAAAATGACTATTGAGAAATTTTACAAAATACATTTTGCATTTTGGCATTGTTGTATATTACAATATACAATAATGCCAAAATACAAAACATACAAATAGCTTAATTTCACTATGTATCTAACTAAAGCATTGAACTTTGTTTGACTCACTGATAGCAGATGTCAAAGTCTAAGACAGTCCGATTTCTCAAGGTTGCTACCGAATCGCAAAGTGACGAAAACAAATAAGACCGAATTCGATAACCTTTTCGGGAAGAAATAATATAAAGAATATTGTCCATAAATTACATTTAGACCAATCTCATGCCTACGATAACGGATAACGGGCATATGACGACAAGACATTTTGTTAAACATCGTGTTATCAGTTTATAACAGAGCTAGTAGTGAATAAGTTTATTTTTTATATCTAGTATCAGGCTTGTGGGTGATCCCAGTAGGGTCGGCAGAGCTGAACCTGTAATAGGAACACATTTCGCCCTAAGAGCGTTTACACCTTACGACATTTCATACAAATTTTCAAGTCCTTATTTTCCGAAATGACTGAACCGATTTTTATGAAACTTAATACGCATGAGCAGGATAAAAAGTTAAAGTTGGTCTAAAAAGTTACTTAAAAACATTTTCAAAATGTCTTTTAAAAAATAAGTTAATTGGAAATTTCTGTTTCTGTAGATAAATTATAATCGGTCTAATTTAACTTTAACACTATATTCCGAACATGTTTTTTTGCAACTTTTTAGACCTATGTATCCTGCTTATGCGTATGAAGTTTCATTAAAATCGGTTCAGTCATTTCGGAAAATAAGGACTTGAAAGTTTGTATGAAATGTCGTAAAGTGTAAACGCTCTTAAGTCTTATGTAAGAACTAGTAATAAGGGCGACCTTATTGCCATCAACCGGTCATATATCTAGATACTGGGCTGATACTGACAAAATCCTAGGTTTTTTAACCGTCTTCTAAAAAACGAGGAGGTTATGTATTCCACCAGCATTTTTGTTTTTAAATGTCATTAGCACTAAATGGACGTTCGCTACAAAAGAAAACATATATAACTAAAATAATTTTAATATGGTTTCGACAAGACAAGACAAATTTCTCGTGTTAAACCATTTTAAACAGTACACGTCTTCTGTCGAAGTCCCCAGTGAGTAAACATTGATCTTTGATAGGTTAACAAACACTGTTCTCTCGTAGATTGTTTATTAAGATAAGTTAGTAAATACTTACTTGAGGAAAGCACGATAATTAAAGCATTGTATACCGCCAAGAGAAAGCATGGGTTTCTTAGACAACGATGCTATGCCCCCGTATTCACAAACGCTTCGATTCGATAAGTCGTATGTCTATCTTGTTTTAGCATTACGAAAGCGAGCGATAGACATACGACTTTCCGAAACGAAATCGAATCGAAGCGTTTGTGAATAGGGGGCCAGTCCTTCATCAGTTTCCGACAATATTTTAAACAATCAATTGTAGTGTCTGTCTTTTACTATCGTATTTTCAAACTGTCTTCTTTAAAATGGTAAGTTTTAACCATCTGGCAGTGTCAATCAAGCCTTATAATATGTGTGCAAAAAGCTGTTAACTTGGCCGTATCTAGTCTTTGTATGTCCGTGTACAAAAAGGCAGTATGTATGAGTTGTGAGTCAGTTCTTGATGGATGGGTGGTGAGTGGTGATCAAATGTTGGCCAGTTTCATTCATGAGCTGGACAGACAATGGATTTTTTCCTAGTAATGAGTTCGTCTGGTTGTGCTTGAACGGAATTGTGATTTGAATGCGATTGGACAGTCTCTTACCGTTTTTCGACATAACATCGCGCTTGTAATCCCTAAAGGGTTAGTCAGAGGTGTATCTAATAGTACACCCACATTTCGCCAGTTATGTACAAGTCACATGTAATAGGGGGCGAGCCTATTGACATCAATCGGGCACAAATCCAAACTTCGTGGATGTTACTGAGAAATTCCTGATGGCCTGACCCGACCTGGCAATGGAACCCAGGGCCTCATACTCAGCCGTCGTGGTTGCGACCACTAGACTCAGGTCACTCAAACCGTTATTAAAGAGGCACATTCTCCAAAATGATCATTTTAGCACATTTCAAGAATGTTTTTCGTTGAATTTTGAATAATTCAGGAAGCTTTTACTAGCCAAAAGCTTTCCAACATATTCTATCTACGGAGGAGAGCGCAGAGCGCTAAACCATGTTTAGTTTAATACAAGTGCTCGCATATTAAAACACACTCTGTGTTCATAACACTACACAAGTCTTCCATTTATTACTTAGTCTAACTTTGGCAGAATTATGGTGAAAACTTTCTTAGTGCACACACATCGTTATCTAAACTATCTAAACTAATATGATAAAGAGGAAAAATATGATTGTTTGTTTGTTTGCATTGAATAGGCTCCGAAACTAATGGTCCGATTTGAAAAATTCTTTCAGTGTTAAATAGCCCATTTATCGAGGAAGGCTATAGGCTATATATCATCACGCTACGACCAATAGGAGTGGAGCAGCAATGAAAAATGTTGCGAAAACGGGGAAAATATGTCGCAAACGAAGTTGCGCCGGACAGCTAGTACCTAATGGAACAATTTTATTTTTGACTTTACTGTAGGAAAGCGACGCGGTAGAAGACCTCGCAGGAGATGGCGGGACGAGCTGGACAGAACCAACCAGTCAGGCCAGTCCTAGATTTGGCAGTCATGGGGAGAGACCTTTACTCGAGGAGCTCGTGGCTAAATAATAACAGCCGCACGGGTCGATCTTTAAGGTTAAGCCGTGCTTGCCGAGGTTGGTCCGTGGATGGGTGACCATAATTACATACCGAGTTTCCTCCGTGCTTCAAAAAGCACGTTAAGCCGTTGGTCCCGGCTGTCATTTGTAGATCTTTGACAGTCGTTACGAGTAGTCAGAAGCCAAAAGTCTGACATCCAGTCTTACCAAGGGGTATCGTATTACCCAGTTACTGGGTTGTGGAGGTCAGATAGGGAATCGCTTCATGTAAAATACTGGTACTCAGCTGCATCCGGTTAGACTGGAAGCCGACACCAAGATAGTTTGGGAAAAGGCTAGGCAAATGATGATGGGGAGAGGGTTTTATCCAGCAGTGGGACGCCACACTTTAACAGTAACTGTAGGTATCGTCCTGAATATATTCGGACACAGTGCCTTTACGCGTGATGAAAACATGGCGAGGCAATTTTAAACAACACTTGCCTGAAGAAAACCGTATACAAAAGTGTTATTCAAAGTACAATAAGTCCCCAAATTGCCGTATTAAACAGCAAACACACAAACTTAGCATCCACTTTCGATAATTCATTCGATATTATCACCTGATCAGAATTTCGGACGGCCTTAGGTCAACGACCTCCTTGCATCGCGGCACGCAGGATTGATTACCATACAGAATACAGATAACGAGACCACTTATTTGCCTTGGAACGCTCAATTGTATGGTATTCTTGGCTGGAGGAAGCTCCAAGAATGTATGGATGGTTGACTTGGCCAAGAGAGCTGAGCTTGGTCAAAGAAATTACTGTATCATTGATTAAGTTGTCACAATCACTGGACCCTTTCCAGGGTTCGATTCCTAGGTCGGGTGTTATTGAGTTTTACCATACTCTACTGGTCGCAAGGATAACTGCTGAGCTTGAGGATGTAGCTTAGTACCAGTACTTTACATGAAGCGACTGCCTATCTGACCTCCACAACCCAGTAACTGAGTAATACGATACCCCTTGGTAAGACTTGATGTCAGACTTTTGACTTCTGACTACTCGTTACGACTGTCAAAGATCTACAAATGACAGCCGGGACCAACGGCTTAACGTGCTTTCCGAGGCACGGAGGAAACTCGGTATGTAATTATGGTCACCCATCCACGGACCAACCTCGGCAAGCACGGCTTTACCTTAAAGATCGACCCGTGCGGCTGTTATTATTTAGCCAAGAGCTCCTAACCCCTCGGGAATCGCAGGCTTGATATTAAGTTACGTCAAAAGAATGAATGAACGATGACGACGTGGATCCTCAGTGTGACGTGGCATCGGGGTAGCTGAGTGACGTCACGGACAAACCTTCCGCGAAGTATGAAGGTTAAACTTCCGAGAAGTTTTGTTTTCCTGGTACTTTTAGTAACGTCGATGAGTCAGCCAGTCAGCTGTCGTACCCAAATCTTTTTCGTCTCGCCTCAGCATATTTTTTTCAAACAAAACCATTTTTGTATTGTGTGCTAAATGAATGTAGTTCTACCGAAGTGTACGGGCTCAAATTTTTTCCCCATTTTCCGAAGGTATCGTAATGATTATGGATAGTAAACGCTGATTAATTTTAAATCTGTTTCTTCCAAGTATAGGTGTTGGATGTACAGTCTCCAAAGGAGATAAGTAACCAGTTTCGCATAGGTACTAGTAGTATGAGAATCTGGTTACTTATCTCCTTTGGAGACTGTACCTACAATAAATAAGACAAATTTTACGGAATATTAATATACCAGACTAGCTGAACCCCGACTTCACCTGCGTCACATTTTCCCAATTTTTGCAACATTTTTCATTGATGCTCCGCTCTTATTGGTCATAGCGTGATCTATTACCTTCCTCGATAAATGAACTATCCAACACTAAAACAATTTTTCAACTCGAACCAGTAGTTCCCGAGATTAGCGCGCTCAACCAAACAAACAAACTCTTCAAAAAATATCGAATTAGTTTAATGTTTTTAACTGAATATATAAGCGATTATAGGTTGGCTCATTATGACAGAACAACGTCCAAATGATCTTTAGCTAAATTCTAGGGCAAAAGAACTTCCAATAAAAAAAGGATTAAATCCCAGACCGATACGCACATCGGCCTTTATAAAAACCTGATTAGGAGCTTAGGTAGATATTTCTTAGAAGTCTCGAGTTCTAGACTTCTAATCCAGACTCAAGGCTATGGCATTTGATGTGAAGGCTGAGAACTAGATTGGTCTGAGGTCAGTCCAGGCAGTTCTTGGTAGTCCATTAACTTATCGTATCTGTCAAGCTTTCATCATAAAATAAGTATCGTTAATCATATACAGACAAAAAGGGTGGTGGGTGTTTAGGTTACGAAAATATTAGTCTGTTAAAGCAATTGCTTGCAACAATAAATTATATTAATTGCATACGTGCACATATGCAATTCGCGTATAGTTTAATACAATGATTATATTTACTGTGGAATGCAAATTTTTTAAACATTTTTTCTTAACAATCAACAGCAGTAAATAAATAACTAAAAGGTGACGTTTAGTTATTTACTATTTTTGATTTAGAAGTTAGATTATTGTTTCAATCTTGACTTTGGACTCAATGTATTTTGTTGTGTTAGTCAAAAGTCCGTATATCTGAAAACCACTTACGAAGGGGTTTCGTTCCATCCAGTAACTGCGTAGTGGAGGTCAAAAAGACAGTCGCTTCATGTAAAATACTGGTATTTTGCTCCATCCAGTCACATTGGAAGCCGACCCCAACATACTTGGGAATGGGCTATTCAATCAATCTAAGCAATGTAGTTTTATTTTAGCATTTAATATTATAAAACACAGAAATATCTATATATATATATGTTTATTTATGCACTGTATTTATATTGTATACACAGATATGTAGTAAATAACTTTACTTGTATTATTTAAAAGTTGTGTAATACACCACTGACTACCCCCTTTTTATTTTATGTCCGTAATGTTCATCCAAAGGTTGTCTGGAAGATATCGCTATTAGCGATAAGACCGCCGTTGTAACCATAAAATTAGCAGTTTTGTAAGCCCGTTATGTTTCATCTTTGGTGTACAATAAAGTTTTATTCTAGTCTATGTCTAATTTTGTAATCTTTTAAATACATAGTACTGAAAATGCTACCCCATACGCACCAAACGTTTAACCGACCAAAAAAGAGAAGGTTCTAGAAACTGCATTGGACACTACCATATACCTTTCAGACTCATTGTCTCAGTATACCTGACACTAATAACAGCTGATCCGTTATCAGTCGCTCGTCCAATCAAAGCTAGGCGATAAAATTATTAGCACGCATTGTCAGCGTGATGGATGTCGGCTGCACTTTCTCTTGCACTCAGACTCTTAGGCTATACGTCATGTGTCTGTAAAGCTTTCGACCCACTGTTAGCTTAAAATATGTAGGTAATTTAGTTTCGATGCGTTTTTGTTAAGTGCTGGGTTCCGGTGTGAAAGGTATCTAGTGCTGTCTGCAACAATCTAGTCTTATTTAACAGTCGGTTGTGTTGGAGAGGAGTTTATTCAGCATTTTATTCTTTTCAGATAAAACATTAGTAAGTGGTGCAGGGCGGCCATTTTGCGGTACTGTCTTGTGTAGTAACTTTTAAATTGGATGTTATTTCTATTGATACTGATCCGAACATCGTGGATTACTGACATAATGTAACCAGATTAGTAAATACTTTATTTCTTCTATAAGAAAAAATGTGACAAAGTCTAAATACCTTTGAAAGTCTCAATAGGATTTTCTGTATCGTATTCGATTTTACTTCATGTATAGTTGATAGGGTCGATCTTACAGGTTAAGACGTGCTTGCCGAGGTTGGCCCGTGGATGGGTGACCATAATTACATACCGAGTTTCCTCCGTGCCTCGGAAAGCACGTATAGCCGTCCTAGCCGGCCTCCGTTGGTCCCGGCTGTCATTTGTAGATCTTTGACAGTTGTTACGAGTAGTCAGAAACCAAAAGTCCGCAACCAGTCTTACCAAGGGGTATCGTATTACCCAGTTCCTGGGTTGTAGAGGTCAGATAGGCAGTCGCTTCATGTAAAATACTGGTACTCAGCTGCATCCGGTTAGACTGGAAGCCGACCCCAAGATAGTTTGGGGAAAGGCTAGGCAGATTATGTTTTTGATCAAACACAAGAAAAAATTTTAAAGTATAAAACTTGAATTACTTGTACTAAGTAACAAAATAATACAATTTACTTCAAGTCTTCATGTTTTACGTTATTTGCTAACAAATCGTAATTGTATCCTGTAAGTATGCAGGTGTCAAGTTCGACCCGACCTTTGTATCCACTAGAGCTCTTTTACTGCAAATAAGTATTTTTCGAGTCAAACCAGTAGCAACATAAAAGGAAGTTAAATTAAAATGAATTTCTAGGCCTCTTTACTTAAGTTGTATTAAGTAGATAAAGAGAAACTCTTGACAAAATGATTGATTCTACCTGAGATCTGAGAAACTGCTTAAGTTCTTAAACCATAATCGCTGCTTTCGACACAAAGATGAAATAATCAAGCAACTGGTGTTCACATCACCAAAATATTTACTTAATTGACACATTGATTTAAGGATAACCGAACAGTGAAAAGTTGTAAATTATAGTACCAGCTGGTTTCAGTATATTGAGGGTAATCATTTCTTAAGTGGGTTGCCAAATAACGAAACTTCTTTGCTTTGAACCTTCTTTTAGCACTTAGTATTGAGTTACTCTACGAAATCAAAGTCAAATGATTTATATTAAGCTGGAAATCAGCAACATCTGAATGTCAAAACAACTGACCTTCACCACAAGTGAAGTGCTGGAATGAAGTAGTGCAAGTCATTACGCATATGCATTTACATCAAACCAGCGGGTATAAAACCAGGATTCTACAGCTGTTTAAGCTTCAACCTGCTGCAAACAGCTGAAAGCATCGATGCTAAAATACCTACAGCTGCATGCCAGACAAATCACAATAAGTACGTTAGAATAGCTCGGTTTAACAGACAAACTACTTCAATCCCATTTTTTTTTATGCAGTGCATTTGACCTCATTCCTCTCATCCTCCGTAGTCCACTTCCACTGCGGTTGCAGCAATCGCCATCTTTAACGATAACTACCACCTGTTTTCCGCCGAAGTCATTTCAACATCTCGGCTCATAACAAAAGCAGTAATATAAAAGAATCGTTTTCGAAAACAAAAACATAACTTAATATAGACGTTGACCTGAACATGACAATGTAATCGTTAAATCGTAAGTACATTTATCTTCGTAAAAAAACACATCACACGACTGCCGAGACCTGTGTCCGATGGTTAGGGTGATATTGTATTGGAAGATATGCTATAGAAGCGACTGGGAGCTATGCTTTCGTTTACACCTGCTACAACAGAACACATCCATTGTTGTATTTACTGCAAGCCTTATTTGCTTTGTTAGTCGCTAAAGACTTAGCACATGCTTTAACTTAGATATGTCCTCGTATCTATCTTGCATTCGTATTTTGACAGCTGCGCGATACCGAGAGGCATAATACTTAACCTAGGTATATGCTTACTAAAGATTTTTAATCAGCCTGTAATATGTGTAATCAAATTCAACTTAAGTTAACTACAGTGTATTTGTGTTCGGTCTAGTGCCTGCCAAATAATCGCAATTTCGAAATAAATAAAAAATATCAACCCAAAAAATGATAGCCTCATCATATCATCGCCTCGCTTCCACTGGTCAAAATCTTAACATTCCATATCTGACAGGCAACCCAATTAAGTGAGCAAATTTCGTAAGCATGAAAGTCACTGGCAGGACAACTTTTATTCATCGGCATTAAACTTTCGACGACCGTAGGCTGTATGCAACGGTATGAAATGTCACTTCGGCCAATTTGGACCAATCGACCAGTTTGGCGAAATCTTTCCTAGAGGGAGGGGTATTGCAGCTGACATGTCACTGATGTCATAACGTTTTATATAATAATAGTGATTCACTGGTCGTTGCTGTAATTAGTGGTCTTACTTCCTGCAATTTCACGTTCTGTCGCCTGAGAGTTGCGTTATTAAGTGTCAATGATACTTGTCCTCATATTTACTGTTTTATTTTGCAGTGATTTCTGTCATACTTTCCATGTTCTCCTATCTTAGGGAACCAGGGGTACCTGTGAAAATTTGAATGTTTTTTGGTGTCTTCAAATATCTCGTTCCCGCTTTCTCTCCTCTGCTTTGCTGTGCCCGCTAGGATTTGAAATAACAACATCTTTGTAACCTACCAGTTCACATTGAGGAACGCAATAAACATTTTTATCGTTAAAGTTGAGTAAATAAAATCTTGGAGGTAGCGTAAATGGTACATGATGATGATAAAATCGCTCACCAAAAAGGCAGGCCTTTATTCAGGTTACGGAGGCAAAAAAACAAAAAGTCTAAAACGAGAGAGGATATCGCCAAATCACGGAGCAAAGAACTGACTGCACGATTGCTAATCAGTTCACTACTCCTTCAAACAAAGCTGACCCCGGCAAAATAAAAACTACAACTCTTTGCCCAAATTATGATTTCAATTAACATATCTTGATGTCTGACACATTAATTTAAGATGGATAAAAAGCCTTACACATGTACGATGTACTCAGAAGCAACGATCTCGAGATTAGTCATCGTGTTCAAAGATTCTCGCGTCTTAAGACTAGACACCGCGGTCACCGTCCGAAGATCAGAGCGATAAGATCCGAACATAGATTACCGCGGACAAATTAATTTTCACTCGTTTACATTAGCAGCTTCGTTAAAATTTTTCTCCCCCATCTTTTCTTTGATAATGATTTCGGATATTTTATATTTTCTGTATCAGAATACAAATCACATTTTATGGAATTATCGTGAGGGATCTAGAGCATGTATATTTTCGGATCCGTTTTTAAAATGCTGTAGTTTTCGTTTGGACTTTGCTCGGGTGGACGGCCAGTTGTTTATCGAGGTCTATTAAAAGAAAGATGTAGTGCTAAGTGCTAATTAAGCAACCTTTCACTCATTTTGCATTGTTGTGATTTTCAAGCAAACATTTTTAACAGCCTACCTACTTGTGATTGATTTTGAAATGCTGACACTTCAACTTTTCAATTTGTTATTGCCGTTCATTTGACTGCTTATGCAAGAAAATTGATGAAATGAAGTGCGTTTTCTGAATAAGCAAAAACTTGAAATACGTGAAAGTATTTGCTGACGATAACCGAGTTGACTAATAACAATACAGTTCATCGTTAATTTCAAGTTTACAATTTTTTATTTATATGTGTTGGTTATTCAATACTGTTGCACTATTCACTGCTTTTTCAACCTAATCATCTCTAGAATGTGTCCTACGATCCCATAGTCTCCGTTTCATGCCCGAAATAGAACATTAAAACATGTCTTGAGCAGTTAATATTTCCTTCAAATCTCATGACAACCGTAAAACCAGGAACGCACGCGTCCTACTTGTAAATCATCTACTATATCAAAACATAGAAGATTTATTCTACACATAAAGAAATAAAACGGGTCAAAGTACGAAATGTGGGTAGATACTTATAAATACGAAGAATTCATTTAACACCTGCATATAAGCACTTGGATAGAACAACAATACAAACATGTATTACAAACAATTTGGTTTAGTGAAGCATAAACA
Organism: Cerastis rubricosa; assembly: GCA_949152445.1. Lineage (NCBI taxonomy): Eukaryota > Metazoa > Arthropoda > Insecta > Lepidoptera > Noctuidae > Cerastis > Cerastis rubricosa. Next base: position 3,289,313 of record OX424542.1, on the reverse strand, counting down.
CTGAGTAAATCAGCTGTGGCTGTGAGCTACTGACACACCAAACCAAATGTGACCTATTTAGACAGAAATACTTCAGCTACTGATCTACTGAGCAATGCACGAACATTTCCTGTAGCAACGCCCAACTTTTCCATGATCTCACTCATTATTTAACTTGGCTTTAGAAAAGTTCACCATAGTAAGGAAAACAAATTCACTTAGGTCTATATTGACCTCGTATGTGCGAAGAGGAATTCATCATTAACATTTTACCTTTAAAGTTTAGTATCGTAAAGGAATTGTATACCGAACATAAGTACTCAGCCAGTTCAATGCAGAGGTCACGTCGTCCTGATGACATTGGATTAATTGAAAAATGACTTTATGTCCGACCTCCAAACGTGCCATTCAACGTTCACAAGACATGCGAAATAACTGTGGGAACAGACGCCACATGGATCCTCAATGAAACCAACATTCATGCCGAAACGTTTATTAAAATCTGATTTAAAATCAATACATATAAAAACAATAACTTCCATAATACTCTAATTGAAAGATTGATTTAATTAATAGATTGCATAATCAAATTTTTCTAAATAAAAAAACTAGAAAGCAACCCCGGGTATTGCCATGCAAGAACTAAAACTCGAATTTAAGTGATCAGAATTTGACTAAAATCAAGTTTTATGGAGCAGGGCGAACGAATACATTAGATTGATCTCATTATGATGATTGAATGAATCCATTAAAACTAACAAATTGTTGAAGTAAACACAATAATTAATAAATTTAAACAATCAAATAATTTAAAACATAATTATAACATGTCAGTGTAGCAGGTTGTCTAAATATTTAACAAAAAGTTTATGACTAAAATAATTAAATATTAAAACAAGATTATTTGACGTCATGCATACTCGCGAGTTGATATCGTAAAAATAAGGAGTCATGCGTTAGAATTGTTTAGTATTTGTTAGTCAATATAATTCAAAACACGTATAGACAACACAACACAAATACATACATTTGAGTAATAAAACAATGAAAATGCGCGAACTGCGAGAATCGCGGAGGAAAACGGAAAAACGTATTAAAGATCACACAAATTGTTTCAAGTCATAAAACTTACAAACTAGAGGAGCATTTTTGCGTTTTCCTCCTGGATTTTACCATAACGGATGGTAAATGTACTACGGTTTGCTTAACAATATTGGACTGCAACATGTTACGAATCAATGTACCTAAGAATATACGAAACTGCAGTGAAGCACTATCACGTAAAACAGTAGATAGCAACAATATTAAAAGTCCGGTGATGAGTGTTGACTGCAAATTTCGTAATATTCCAGATGAAACTAGGATTGTAGAATGAAATCATTTTAACAATATGATTGTAACTTACAAGAGTGTAACATAAATAACATAAATAGTGGTGGACTGGAATAAACTAAACGCTAGATGGAACAATGAGTCTCAGCTTCGGGCAGGTCGCGTTAGATCTGAAACAAGAATTATAAACAGATTTAGAATTTAGAAAAGTGAACCAAAAAAAATAATAAGAACGAAGAAGTACACAAGAAAGAAAAAAATAATAAAAATTTAAGATGAAAAAAAAGGCAAAAGAAATAACTACAGAACATAAATACGGAACACAATGAAATTAAAAAGAGAGTTCTCAAGAGGATTACAATAAAAGTGACGTTTAGACTCATGTTATTCAATATCGAATGCACAATAGTTGGCAATGATCCGAAAGTCGACAATAATGAGGTCGTCTGGGACCATGGTTATAAAAGCGAGGCATCTGCAACACTCGACGAAAGAAAAACAGGCAATCCCAAGTCAAATGTAGTCAATAATAATGAAGATGCAAAACTGTCAAGTCACTTGAACGACATCTTCACTCCACACCCTCGGGCTTCAAGCGAACACGATGACGTATCAAAAGCTAATAGATTTAATAATCCAAGTTTCATTGTTACTTGCACTAACAAAAAGTTTTGCGATACGGAGAAATGCATTGCCATTTTAATTTGGTTGTATTACGCTGTGACGAATCCAGCAATAACTCCAGGAAGGGGTGAAGAAAGATTAATATAGACCGCATGAGTCAGCGTTTAGTCAACTTTTTGGATCAATAACTGCACCCCGAATCGAGTGAATGGCCTAAAGAATATTTTGAATGGCACTTGGCGTTCTTCTTACAGTTGATATGGAATTAAGTGATGCAAGAACTGGACAATTTTGCGCTAAAGATTCGTCGATAAACAATCTGTAGGTCAAAATAAATCTCATTACGCCAGAATTTGAGCTGGCAGTTATAACGCAGACAGAGGTCCGAACGTAAGCAACTTATAAAAATAACAATCAATTTTCTAGAACATTAACTGCTTCAGATATAATTTATAGGCAAGTTTTCAGTGTCAGTTGCCGTCGGCCGTCACGTTTCCGCCAAAGACGTGGGTGACAATATTTAGAACTCTGATGATTTTGCGCCCAGAAATAGATAGCGGGAAGCCGTTGACACGTATGGAAAACTTCGCTCTGAACGATTTGGGATCCGCTCATTCATGACAATTTATGTCAACGGACGGAGAAGTAATTAAGTATTTTTTCACGAGTGACCAAGATTGCGGATTCGTCTTGTACACACGAAATAAAACCCAATCCGATTCAAAGCTTCTATTCCATATATTTCGGGGCAATAATTTTTAGTACCCATCATCATCATCATCATTTCAGCCGAAAGACCTCCACTGCTGGACATAGGCGTCCCCAAGTGGCGCCACATTGAAGCTTTAGTACCCGCTGTGAGTGAATTAGTGATGTTTATTGTTAGATGATGCAGTCTTTGTGATGGCGAGCCGTCATCGTAAATTCCAGCAAGATCCAGCACTTTTAACATATCCTACACGAGTCCACCCACTAGCCGTGTGGGTACATACACAGACAGTCTCATGCGTCCTATTATAACATCAGAATACAATGAACAAAATAAACCCGTACGCGTATTCTAGCATAGCAACAAGGAACGTTTATCAGAATACGTATAGTGGAACGTTATCAATCAGAGTTTCGTCATGGCCTCGATTCAGCCCACGCCCCGTCGTAATCTTGACTATTTACCCCGTTTCTTAATCCTACATTGCCTCCAAACTAACCTGACCTCTCCACAATATGGGTTTATACAAAGCCAGGGATCACGCTAATTTGCTACTGTGACCAGCTAGACAAGATCCTTCTCTCCCTTGTAATAAGTTATGTGGAGGGTGTCATCGAGTTTGGTTCTGATACAGAAAGCTTGCCCAGAATATCCCTTTTCCTGATTACGACTCCCATTGAGTTATACTCTGATTATCGTATGTGCCCTCAATAGTCGATAATATTTATAAATAGTATAGCTGTTACCATAATAAAATACTTCCGATGTTATCTGTATGGTATGTCTATTAAGAGTTTCTTGAATACTGTATTGGTGGAGGCATGGGAATGTCGTTATCGTTCTTATAATCGCGGTGAGGTAAACTTTAACGGATGGTCAATAATAATTAGTGTAAATTAGCATTGTAGAGGGGACCGGTAATGTGGGTCTATTGACTATAAAAATTCATTGACTTAAGGCAGTGGGAACCACCTTTCTTACATTATTAGTTAAAAGGAGCAATTTCTTGTTTCCTTTTCAAAAGAAATGCAAGGGTTTGATGCCTTATGACGACAGGCCGTGTCGACGGCGCGTTCATGTTCCACGCGCGCCTCAAGGAGATGTCAGCAAAACGGAAGGGGTCCGAGAGGGCCGATGCCTGCCAGGGCTGCGGAGCTGTTCGAAAGAGATACCGTGGCCCTGGAACGCAAAGGGCTAAGAAGGAACATGGATGGGTTTTAGTACGTGCAAGTCTTGATATACCCTTCCGCTCCACCCAGTGCAGGAGAGAGTCCATTTGACGATTTCCCATCCGTAAAAAAAAAGGATTTGATGTCACCTTACGGTATGTTCGAACTTCAATTGTTTTATTTACTAACATAAAATTATTAGTACTCAGTTTTGTCAACTGATTCCTTTCGGGTAACTTTGTTTCTAAGTCAGATCTATCGTGTGGAAATATTCCGTTCAATTTGTTTAGATAAAACAACAACAAATTAGCTGTGATTATTTTTATCAATTCCTAGGTCGTGTCCCAGTTCACTACTATTATACTCGTATCTTCCATTCCATTTTAAATGAGCTATTTCAATGTTGATAAGTATTATTATGCCAGTTTTTGTTTACATCGTGTGGAAACCGACATGTCCCGATATAAAAAAAATCGAAGACATGGTTTTGGCCATAGAAATATAAAATTCTTGTTTATTATGGCTCAATCCCTCTGACAGAACGGAAGGTCCATGTCCCCGCAGTCGGAAGGTACTGGCTGATTATGCTTATGTCATTTATTTCGCCGGGACATTTCCTATTATATTCCTTCTTGATGTTGTACTATATTTGATTATGTATGAATCAGTAGGTAGATTCTATTCATAACCAGAGATCGTATGCCAAAATCGCCAGACAGTTTAATGGCAATTTTATATCTTCTAACCACACAGTCAGAAGCTAATTTAGTTAAAGATATAATAGATACATTGTGTATATTATATTTCGTAACGGTGTCTGAGCAAGATAATAATTTAATTTAATACGTAGTTCTTTCGTTTAATAGACTAATTTCGTTTGCGAGAGCGTCATGTACGTGGGACACTCAGAAAGTTTTGCGAAACTAAAAAAAATTGTTCTATACGTACATATATTTTTATTAAATCTTTTCAAAGTACTTTCCACCAGCCTCTATACAAAGATTCATGCGCCTAAACCAGTTTTCAAAACACTTTTTCCAGTCCGCCGCAGACACCTCGTTTACAGCCTGCTCGAACCCAGCCAGCGCATCTTCCGGCGACGAAAATTGTATCCCTTTGAGCTGATTTTTTATTTTTGGGAATAAAAAGAAGTCACACGGTGCTAGATCAGGGCTGTAAGGAGGGTGACCCAGGAGTTTGACTGGCGTGCTGTCCAGGAAGTCCCTCGTTTTGAGTGCGGTGTGCGCAGGTGCATTGTCGTGGTGGAGCAGTAGCCCGCGGAGCCCTGTGTTTGGTCGCTTGTTGCTTATAACAGAGAAAACTTCTGGCAAACATTTGGAAGTATACCATTCGGCATTAATGCTTCTTTGATCCCGTAAGGGAATTGATACCAAGTGGCCAGTCAAATTAAAAAAGCTAGCGATCAAAATCTTACCCCCGCTTCTAGATCGCTTCACTTTGGTAGGCGTTGGCTCATTTTGAAACACCCAAACAGTCGACTGGCGCTTGGTTTCTGGGTCGTATTGATAAATCCAGGACTCATCACCTGTAACGATGTCGTAAACACGCCGAGACGAGCCTGCTTCAAATTTGTTAAGCATATCACGGCACCATTCCACCCGGGCCTGCTTCTGAGCATCGGTGAGGTTGTGCGGCACCCAGCGTGATACTATCCTCCTCACGCGAAGATGGCTGTGTAGAATCTCGTGAACGCTTCCCGATCCAATCTTCAATATGTGTTGAATCTCCTGATATGTAATTCGCCTATTGTCTTGGATTAAATTTTTCACTGCTAGCACGTTTTCTTCGGTAACAGCCGTCAAAGGGCGACCGCTTCTTTCGTCATCCCCCAAAGTTGGTCGACCGCGCTTGAATTCGTTATACCAACGATACACGGTTGCCTTGGAAGGGCCTTCATCCATGAATGCCATTTGAAGTCTATCGTACGATTCATCCGGTTTCAGGCGACACTTGAAATCGTATAAAATCATAGCTCTAAAATGTTCCCGGCGCAGATCCATATTTCAGTGAGACACAATACTTTGAATTAACTCGCAAAAAATGTGGAGGGAAATTTTGAAATTGGAACTTACTTATTTTTACTTATAAATAATCATATTTTCGAAAAACATAATAACTGGCCAGTCTCCCATATATAAAAACTTTTTTTCGCAATACTTTCTGAGGGGCCTGGTATTGGTGTTAAAAACCCCTACTTACAAGTTGATTGAAATAAAACCAAACCAATTATTTTCTAAAACGTACAAGTTATAACCAATTAAAATTTATGAACTGATTAATGGCTGTTACAATTAAAAATGTTATCTGTGCATATCGAAACGATTGCAGCGAAAAAGCGTATTTGACGTTCTTATAGAAATTTCATCGACATGGCGCATTTTTCTTGATTGAATGTATTGACAGCGAAAAACCGAGTCAACGTCGAAAATTGCGCGAATTCTCATGACGAAAATCAATAATGTAATTTTAGAAGATGTCCACATCAACAAGTATGTTAAACAGACGTCATTTCACAATCGTAGTCTTAATTATAATCCATAGAAGCTGACCCGTTGACACACATTCATACATATAATTGTGGAAACAATAGGTGAATTTACCGTGGTAACAGAAGGCACGCAGCTGAACAAATCGTTTACAATGCTTGTATAAAACCTTTCAGTACGTGTGCGGGCGAGCGTGACGCAAATAATTCTTATTATAACACTGGAATCCAAGGTGAACGTGAAGTGTTAAAGTTCAATTCACTTTTATGTACTTTTTATTCACAAAGTCTTATCACTACATAGTATAAAACAAAGTCGCTTCCCGCTGTCTGTCCCTATGTATGCTTAGATCTTTAAAACTACGCAACGGATTTTGATGTGGTTTTTTTAATAGATAGAATGATTCAAGAAGAAGGTTTATAGGTATAATACATGCATAATATAGTATAGAAACACTGATAATTTTGGAGGTTCCCAATGTGATGTCGACAGACATTTTGTAGTATATTTAGTATCAGCATTGCACCCGTGCGAGGCCGGGGCGGGTCGCTAGTTCTAGAATAAGGCCATAGGGTTATGCCAAAGCATACTTTGATTTAAGTATGGAATAGTATGATTCTTCCACTGTCTTTATATTTTGAGATGAGAGACAGATCTTATAATCAAAAAACCGTCTCAGATGTTTTCAAATTGCTCTTTTTACACACGGTTTTTTGCAAATAGATGCCTTAGTTCTAAAAGTCACTAAATCCATTTTCTAGATTTTGAGACGAGATCATTTAAAGTGCAAAAATGTTTTTTTTTTAAATAAATTGGTCTTAATAAATAAATTTTGAAAAAAAAACTAAATCTCATCTCAAAATTTAGAAAATGGATTAAGTGACTTTAAGAACTAAGGCATCAAAATCGTTACCCAAAGTTCAACTTGTCACTAACATAAGATCACAGCTATTTTAGTTGGAGCTGTATTATTTATTAGTACACTCGTATTTTGCTTCGCGTTTGAGCACATATTAGGCAAAAATCTTGACTACGGGCCACTAAACACTGAGTTGAGAGAAAGTAATAATAAGAAATTTTCATGGAATGATTAAATATTTAATTAAATCGCTGACGTATTTTTATTTAAATTTTTCAGAAAATTATCTCTGCTTGTCCTTGCACTGTACTATCTGCCGAGGTCACGTAACATCCCATTGCAGATATGGTATTTAACAAACAATGTATTTAAGTATTTCTTATCAGTGTTATCATTACTGCTAAAGATCTATTGATTCACGTGCCTTATGTAATGCACACGTGAGTATTTTATCTGTACCTAGTACTAGGGCGTCTTGTTATATGACAATTTTGAGAAGGTACGTTGCTCTCTGGCAAATTCGTTTTTTAATAAACAGATGTAATTTTCGTAGATCCTTATATAGGACGTACATCGGAATTAACACAGTTTTGTCTCTGACGTGGACAGAGGAGTCATCTTGGGACAAAATCGTTTTTAAGTAACGTCTTGTAGTACATCTTGTTGCGTATCATATCGTCGACCGACGTATAATATCCAGAGATGTTGAGATTTCACAGTCATGACCAGAGGTCGGAATTAGGTAGAGTTATTTGTGTACTTACACTGATTTCATGTAGCGAAAGAATAAAGTGGATATGCCTCAAATCCCGAGATTAATTTTAAAGAGCAGAAAATCCCGTGATTTATTAAATAAAAAAGCTATTTACTTTTACAGAATTTAAACCATCCGACATCGGATGTCTGAAGTTGCAAAATTCCAATGCGCACACGCGAGGGAAGATCCATATTAATGTCAACATTTCGATGCAAGTACAAAAATATCTCTAGCTAATTCCGACCTCTGGTCATGACTCCGATCTTTTCACAGCCTAACGTTAAAAACAAATGACATCAACTAAAGTCTCCATTTTAACATAACATTGTGCAATTCTAAAGTATTTGAAGACCTTTTCGAAGTATCTACCAAGACCACCAAAAAAATATGCCCCATCATTGCTAGACGATTCCATTTTCCTTATTTGTCTACAAGAACTTGTCTATAAAGCTGGGGTTTTCTTTTTCACTTATTGGCCCTTTCATAGTCAAAACCATGAAATTGCGATCTAATGAAACTTTAAAACTATGTAATAGAAAAAGTGTTACAAAAATAGAAACGATTATCGATTGAAGACTCTGATAGAATCGATTCTTGTATCCGAGTGATTCATTTGAAGACCGTAGTTCGCTAGACTGTAAATAGTGTTGAAATATAGTAAATATTTACAGTAAAATAAGTATAGTTGTAGTACATGAATAATTGTTTAACTGAAGCTACTGCGGCCTCTTTTATCGGTGTGTTATCTATCGATAAATGGGGACCACATCGACAAATGAAGGCCGGGGAAAAATTATCGATAATCACATGCGCTGGACAGCTCAATGGTCGATAAGATTAAAAAGATTTATTTTAGGATACGTGTCAATCGTGGGGTTTTTGTTAGGATTAGTTATTAATACTGTATGTAGTATTGTTAGGTGAGCTTTTAATTACCTCATTTGAATTAGCCTGCAGTGTTATCTTAACGAATAGGTTTATTATACCGTAATATGAAGATGATAATTATGTAAGACATTTTATAACCACCACCATATAAAATTAGGAAATAATAAGCTTTGGGAAAAATTAATCAAGCTGTTGATTGGATATCAAAACACCTTCAACCTTAATACAGAAAATTAATGTATAAAAATTCATGTGAGTCTTACTAACAATTTGCTAAGTTATCAGAACAATAGGTTTATCAGTTACAGCTACAATCTGATATTAAATCTAGTTTCTTACTAAATTGACCTAGAATAGCCAGTACGATGCGATTAAACGCAGAAAATCAATAATTCTCTTTTATTATTAAATTTCGTTACGGCCAAAGAAAATGAAATAAAATCGTTGAGTATACTCGTGTCTAATTTAATCAAATATTTTGAATGTGGCGTTACTAAGGCCATTGATAACGCAAGTTTATTATAAAAATAATTACATATTTTTGTTATGAAAATAATAATATTTATTGATGTAAGCAATAATTATGTATTATAAATCGTGTTACTAAATAATTATTTAGTTTATAATTTATAAGTAGGTAATGTATGGTGCGTAAAAATTTATATTATAATTACCGTTGCTGCAAGTGGTGTCTGGCGATGTTTGGTAGGTACCTGTAAGTAGAAAAAACATGTCAATAATAATACTAAAGGTATCGAACATATATTATAAATAAATCAGTCATCATCTGCCTAGCCTTTTCCCAAACTATCTTGGGGTCGGCTTCCAGTCTAACCGGATGCAGCTGAGTACCAGTATTTTACATGAAGCGACTGCCTATCTGACCTCCACAACCCAGTAACTGGGTAATACGGTACCCCTTGGTAAGACTGGATGTCAGACTTTTAGCTTCTGACTACTCGTAACGACTGTCAAAGATCTACAAATGACAGCCGGGACCAACGGCTTAACGTGCTTTCCGAGGCACGGAGGAAACTCGATATGTAATTATGGTCACCCATCCACAGACCAACCTCGGCAAGCACGGCTTAACCTTAAAGATCGACCTGGGCGGCTGTTATTATTTAGCCACGAGCTCCTCTATATAAATAAATCAGTATTAAATCTAAATTAGTCAAAACACACATCATCGAAATCTAAAGTGTATTTCACTATAAACACCACACCATCCTCAATGACCATTGACAAAGTCAGTATGTGCAGGAAAGAGCATCCAAAACCTAAAACATTAACGATGTCCGTCTGTTTATAAACTAGGACTCATTAGAGAACTACGCGAAACTCCGTCTGCTCCAAATACTATGCAACAAGAACCCACACTCCCCAAACTACACACGAGCGCAATTCATTCTGTAAACCCCCATTTTCCCTCCACTAAACGTAAAAAAAAATTCTACGTCAAACTGACAAGCAAGTACTACTCCATTACTATTTTCCCATTCCCTTGCATCCGACGCGGCGCGTAATGAAAAAAAAATCAATACCGCCGCAGTCCGACCTCAGACGGGGGAACATAAATACAATTCTCCATTCACAGAGTATAAGCGTGGTGCACGCACACTTGCAGCCGCTGCAGCGCATTGCAGCGCTCGCTCGCGTCCCACACCCGCCGCCACACACACACACTCGCACAATACTACGATAGTACTATAATGAGTACTATAAACGGCGCTTCATTTTCCGACCTAACTTGCAGCCTACGTATCCGAGCGCCGGGGTTCCCCAACAACGTAAACCCAACCTTGTGACGTTTATTATCGATTCAAAATCGCGTAGCAACGTCTCTCCTATGAAAACTGTATTTTATATTTTACAATCATGTGCGACCGGTGTAAATTCAACTTTATGTATGAGAGATAAGGTTGAGTATAGTTTGTGTTAAAGTTTGTAGATAGGACGTTAGTATCCGGGGGGTTTGTAGTGAGATGTCTGCCGAGTCAGACATGTCTATTTATAGATAGCGATTAAGTTTAGCGCTCAGTGCAGTTAATGGCTGCAGGGAGGCTCGACAGTTGTGAAGTTGTGCCATAGACTGTTGGCTTCAGTTTAATCGATTGTTTATGTAGCGGTTAGAAGGCTCCTCGATGAAGTTGTATGAGTTAGCAACTCATTTTTGTTGGATCGGATTTTTTTGTTCTGCGTGTGAAAAGTGAGGAAAATGCCGTTTTTTTCTCAATGTTAATTGCAATATAGCCCAGACAGCTTTTGGCACGGTATTCGCAGAAATGGCACTAATAAAATGTTAGTTGTGAAATGCAATATGGATAGTTTCCAAAATAATTATACGACAATTCTGACCTTCGAGAAAGGTCTGTTCATCCAACTCTTAGTACTGTAGCCAGTAGCCACATATTTACTACCCCATACGTTTGCAGTTATCAAACGGTATCTCGTCACTGTATGTGCACCGTACGAGAAGCGTTAGTCAAGATCTTTTGATAAAATATCACAGTGCAACGGGACGATCAGACAAACGTGCAAACCTGAACATAATATTATCACTTGGATCATCATTCTTTATCTCAACATATTTGGGATCAGCGCAGCATCTTTTTCTTTCTTACATCACTATTAGCAATCATCTCAATGTTTACTTCCTTTTTACCCACATCACCTTTCACACAATCTGGCCATTTCTTATATTTCTTCAATATTTTTAACACAAAAATGTTGCATCATCATTTCAGACGAAAGACGTCCACTGCTGGACATAGCGCCTCTCGCAAGTAACGCCACATTGACCGGTCCCGTGCGACTCTCATCCAGCGGATCCCCGCAACCTTCCCCAGGTCATCGATCCTCCTAGTGGGAGGCCTTCGAACGCATCGTCTTCCGGTTCGCGGTCACCATTCCAGAACTTTTCGTCCCCATCGGCCATCCGTTCTGCGAGCAATGTGTCCTTCCCACTGCCACTTAAGTTTGGAAATTCTTCGGGCAACGTCGGTAACCTGGGTCTCTTGCGGATGTCTTTTTCTTGTGTCCTTGCGTGATCAAATCAGAAATGTTGCATATTCACGGAAAATTACAACGTAATTTCGAATTAAATCTTCAAAAACACGTAGAACACAATAATCAATGAAAGCAGCGTAAGGTTACCAGCACGTCGGCCTACATTCGATAACTCGTAATCACCGAGGTTGCGCAAGCACACGGATGATGACAAAGATACGCGATCATTATCGTAGAACTAACTGATTGTGCTAGCAAAGAAAATATTTTGATGGCATGGAAAACCAAGGATTTTATGTACTCTAAATGAGTTTCTAACCATTATATAAATTCATTGTGAGGACGGTCTCGCAAGAGTTTTCCAAAATTCGATCTATGCTTACCTTAATTCATTATCTGCCTAGACTTTTCCCAAACTATCTTGGGGTCTTTCAGTCTAACCGGACGCAGCTGAGTACCAGTATTTTACATGAAGCGACTGCCTATCTGACCTCCACAACTCAGTCACTGGGTAATACGATACCCCTTCGTAAGACTGGGTGTCAGACTTTTGGCTACTGACTACTCGTACCAACTGTCAAAGATCTACAAATGACCGATGCTTACCTTAATTAAGTATGAATATAGATATAGATAGTTCAAATATATAAAATAAAAGTTCAAATATAAAAATAATAAAAGGAAAGCACACAGAAACGATTGACAGATTGCGTTAAAGACGATATTGGTACGGCTAAGATGGCGATAATTAATTAAATACTAGCTGTCCGGCGCAACTTCGTTTGCGTCACATTTTCCTCATTTTCGCAACATTTTTCATTACTGCTCCACTCCTATTGGTCGTAGCGTGATGATATATAGCCTTCCTCGATAAATGGGCTATCTAAAACTGAAAGAATTTTTCAAATCGGACCAGTAGTTTCGGAGCCTATTCAATGCAAACAAACAATCAAATCTTTCCTCTTTATAATATTAGTTTAGAATACTGAAATACGTACTTCTGGAGGTGATAATAAGGGCCAAGTGTAAGAGATAGAGACTCAAGATGTATCCTAGAAAAGATAAAACACCGACCCAACATAAAAAAAAAAACTAAGATAACATCAATCTAGTAGGAAGTGTAAAAAGGTCGCAGCTCCCATCAGACCCCGCAGTTTCTCCCAACACCCATGGGAGAATGCCGCAACATTACATATTCATGTCAAGTCCGAACCTCTTAAAATTGCAATAGTGCATGAATAATGACGGGTTGTTTGTCCGCCGTTTACCGACAACTCAAGTTTTTGCATTTCCCTCCATTATAGCCACAAATTGTGCGGAAAGATAAGCACTTAGTTCGCACTGTTTTTATTCAATCCTTAGTTACAAGCGACTATTGAACAATTTCTTACGAAAATTTATCATGGAGATGTGGTGGAGGAATTTCCTTTATCCTATGTACCGTTGGAATGGGTCTGCGTGTATGTGAGGCTTGTCATGAGTTTTGCATCTGACTACATAATACCGCATTGATATTTTTTAGATATTACAGGGAACGGATACCATTAGATTATAATATTACATGGAATCATGAGGATTGAGAGAACAGCTGGCCTACCATGACCTCTTAAAGCAGTATTGTTTTACTCTTATTCCAGTGTAGGCATGAAACGGAGCGTACAGTATGTCTAGCGTCATCTCTTTCCCACACTGGAAAATGAGTAAAACAATAATGTTTTAAGACGTCATGGTAGGCCATCTGATTTGATCGTTGAGCAAATCTATTAAACAGGCTTTTGTCTAGAGGACTTGTTCCGGCTGCTATCAGCATAATATTACGACGATGATATTCATAGAAACCTGCTGTCTCCAGGAATTTATTGTAATGTACACAGGACGTCCAATCAAGCTATGCAAAACCATTTAAAGCTGATTTCTCATTGTACGGGAAGATCATACAAAGTGAGGTATGTATAGCTTTCGAATTGCGTCGCCGTGTAGTCTTCATCTACTATTCATTCACCTGAAATAACCCTAGTCGTCTTAAAGACACCTACGTTTGCAGACTGCCCATTAATTCTGCTGTCCACAGGGCAAGTTCCAATACAAATATTGAAACATTTAACGTCTGCCAACACGTAAGAATTTTCCGTTTTACCGCGGCCTCGACAGACCGCTGGATATTAACGTATTACGGCTCTCGGTAACAGAGTAAAATACCTGTACCATTAAAAATAACATGATTTCCGAAATCGATTTAAACCATACACGTTGATTATATAAACGTTTAATTTGTCTCGCTTCAAGCAGTCGAATGGGTTAAATGATTATGGAGATTCAATTTTTATTCAGGGTCACGATGGTTTAAAATAAGTTGAAATTGGGATTTAAATATTGGCAGAACTGTCATGATATTATGTATGAATGCTCTGTATGGTGTCGGACGTAAAGAATAGCACAATCCCATATCTTCCCGTGGGTGTCGTAAGAGCCGACTAAGGGACTTGCCAGAGAATGGGCAGCAGCGTTCTCTGTGCTTTTGTAACAACCGTACTGCGATCGCCAACCCGCCTGTCAAGCGTGGCGATTATGGCAAAACCCCCCAAAATGTCAATGTGACGACACTTGGGGGAGGCCTATTTCCAGCAGTGGACGTCTTTTGGGCTGAAATGATGATGATGATGAATGCATATCTTCTACGTTCAACATCTAACATAAATGATGGAAGATATGGATGTCACACTAAATTAAAGTGGAAAGTCGAAAGCCCAATCGCTCATACTCCGAGAGTTAAAACAAGTCCATATACTTGTTTGTTCCCAAGATTTGCGCTTTCAAGTTTTATCTTTATTCAATCCAGGAAGTCTCAATCTTCAGCTAATATAACAGTATTAGTCGACGTTACACTTATTTTTGAGTGGCATCTTCTTTTTGATTCCCTTAAAGACTGAAGATTTTTAGCCGAGGGATACGACCCCACCATCAAATATGGACTTTATGCAATACTATCAGATATTTCCGTAAAAAGAATCAAAACACTACTGGAAACAATTCTAACTATAAAATACAACTACGAGCATTATCGTTTGACCGTAACCTAGACCCAGTAGCGTTACAATAAACCTTTGTCCAGCGACAGTCGTCAAAAACAATATCGAAAATTGTCCTTACTGTGTTTCTATCACATATACGGTTCGCCCTACTTGTTGCACTAATGATATCCGTTAGCATTGTGGACAAATATATGACAATTGAAGAGGCACAACATGCCATTAAGTCGTTGTACATAAATGATATATGCGAGGCCAACATTCAAATGAGCTTGAAGACTTGTAGAAACTAAGTACATGATTAAACTGTGATTATTTATTTGTTTTGAGCTCTTGGCTAAGCAATAGGGATGATCTTCAAGGTTAAGCCGCGCTAGCGCTTGCCTAGGTCGAACCGTGGATGGGTAATCATCAGAGGTCGGAATTAGGTAGAGTTATTTAGGTACTTACACTGATTTCATACAGCGAAAGAATAAAGTAAATCCTGAGACTAATTTTATAGAGCAGAAAAATCCCGTGATTTACGTGGGACACTCAGAAAGTTTTGCGAAACTAAAAAAAATTGTTCTATACGTACATATATTTTTATTAAATCTTTTCAAAGTACTTTCCACCAGCCTCTATACAAAGATTCATGCGCCTAAACCAGTTTTCAAAACACTTTTTCCAGTCCGCCGCAGACACCTCGTTTACAGCCTGCTCGAACCCAGCCAGCGCATCTTCCGGCGACGAAAATTGTATCCCTTTGAGCTGATTTTTTATTTTTGGGAATAAAAAGAAGTCACACGGTGCTAGATCAGGGCTGTAAGGAGGGTGACCCAGGAGTTTGACTGGCGTGCTGTCCAGGAAGTCCCTCGTTTTGAGTGCGGTGTGCGCAGGTGCATTGTCGTGGTGGAGCAGTAGCCCGCGGAGCCCTGTGTTTGGTCGCTTGTTGCTTATAACAGAGAAAACTTCTGGCAAACATTTGGAAGTATACCATTCGGCATTAATGCTTCTTTGATCCCGTAAGGGAATTGATACCAAGTGGCCAGTCAAATTAAAAAAGCTAGCGATCAAAATCTTACCCCCGCTTCTAGATCGCTTCACTTTGGTAGGCGTTGGCTCATTTTGAAACACCCAAACAGTCGACTGGCGCTTGGTTTCTGGGTCGTATTGATAAATCCAGGACTCATCACCTGTAACGATGTCGTAAACACGCCGAGACGAGCCTGCTTCAAATTTGTTAAGCATATCACGGCACCATTCCACCCGGGCCTGCTTCTGAGCATCGGTGAGGTTGTGCGGCACCCAGCGTGATACTATCCTCCTCACGCGAAGATGGCTGTGTAGAATCTCGTGAACGCTTCCCGATCCAATCTTCAATATGTGTTGAATCTCCTGATATGTAATTCGCCTATTGTCTTGGATTAAATTTTTCACTGCTAGCACGTTTTCTTCGGTAACAGCCGTCAAAGGGCGACCGCTTCTTTCGTCATCCCCCAAAGTTGGTCGACCGCGCTTGAATTCGTTATACCAACGATACACGGTTGCCTTGGAAGGGCCTTCATCCATGAATGCCATTTGAAGTCTATCGTACGATTCATCCGGTTTCAGGCGACACTTGAAATCGTATAAAATCATAGCTCTAAAATGTTCCCGGCGCAGATCCATATTTCAGTGAGACACAATACTTTGAATTAACTCGCAAAAAATATGGAGGGAAATTTTGAAATTGGAACTTACTTATTTTTACTTATAAATAATCATATTTTCGAAAAACATAATAACTGGCCAGTCTCCCATATATAAAAACTTTTTTTCGCAATACTTTCTGAGGGGCCTGGTATAAATAAAAAAGTTATTTACTTTTAAACAATTTAAACCATCCGCCACCGGATGTCCAAAGTTACAAAATTCCAATGCGCACATGCAAGGGAAGATCCATATTAATATCAACATTTCGATTCAAGTACAAAAATAACTCTACCTAATTCCGACCTCTGGTAATCATCCATTACATACCCGAGTTTCCTCCATGCCTCAGAAAGTTTGCTAAGCCATTGATGTCGGCTGTCATTTTTAGATCTTTGACAGTCGTTACAGGTGGTCCAGTGGCCCGAAACTCTTACAACCAGTCTTACCAAGGGGTATTGTATTACTCAGTATTAACTGGGGCTGTGGAGGTCAGATAGGCAGTAGCTCCATGGAAAAAACTGGTTTTCCGCTGCATCCGGTTAGAATGGAAGCCGACCACAACATTATTGGGAAAAGGATAAGCAGATGATGATATTTTTTTGTTTTGTCAGGAGGCTCTTGTAACAGAAATGCTGAATCAAGGTAACCAAAATAATTAGTCAACTAAGCTGGTGCAGTGCAAGTCGGGACTGTTTAAGTATACGTTTCGAGGATACCTCCGGTTTACTGCAAACAGGCTTATGTCAATTTTAAGAAATAGCCCGCAGGCGCTAGATCATTCCCGGTTAGGAATGTTAATAAACAATAGTAGATTTCCTACGAGCAGCATAAACCTGTTCCAGTACTCAGCGTCAAGCCGACCTGAAGCGAGTAAACGTGATGAATCGCGACAAGCAATCTTTAGGGCCATAACAATGTATGAAACACTAGCTTGTGCCTAAGTGTTCGCCCGCGTTTTGTTCGGCAATTGCCCCAAGGGTTTTTACGAGATAAAAAAGTACCATACGTGTTAATCCGGGTTCTAAACTACATGTGAGCCAAATTTCATACAAATCCGTTCAGTAGTTTTCGCGTGAAAGAGCTACAAACATCCATACATCCTCACAAACTTTAACATTTATAATATTAGTAGGATGTGCGTAGTCTGTGGAAACTGTCAACGTCAGCATGCCCTTCACAACATCATCAAGATCTGTCACGTCACCGCCATCTTTAATAGGCAGTTTCATGCAATTTTGACGTGTATTACAATCTAGATAAGATTAAATTTGTTGGAGTAGTGTTTTACGTCAGTGATTGGTTAGACGGTTGACTGGCTTTACGATAGTTTTGTTTGTTAAGTACTTACTAATTGGTTAGTGCACTGAACATGAAGCCAGAATTTTGTAAGAATTAAGAATGATCTGTCAAACTTCTTTAATAGATTTTCAACTTTATGGTTATAAAATAAGGTTTAAGGTTGATTGTGAAAATTTGAAAGTTTCGGGTAGCTTGACCTGCTGACGTCTGTTACTACTACTCATTTCTGATTATTCAGGTATTCTAAGTAGTTGTAATGTTTGCAACTTTGTAATTTTACGAGTCGTCTAGGTTGGTCAATTACCTAACGTATCGATTCAACGAAAACGTTTTGCAAAAAAGTAACAGACCTCCAAAAATAAACACTAAAAAGTGGAAAATATCTTTACTTAGGGAAGTCGGTGACTTTTGTTTGTTTCATTGAGATTTTTGCCACTGACGGACAACAACGAAAAAGATGCTGGTCGAATACATAACCACCTCCTGTTTTAAAAGTCGGTTAAAATGTCACGGAACGACGACGCTACAAAAAATCAAATACTTCCCATACTTATTCTTATCAGCCAGTGTGTGGTCGAATTCACTGGAAACATCTATTATCAAACTTCCTGATACTATAGGCAGAATTACAAAGCGGTGCCTGTGATCAACGGATGCTGGGTGATAACGAACCGGAATAACATTTTGACCTAACAATATTGCTCAATTAGTTAGTCTGGCGGACTCTGGCGGTCGATGTGGTGTATCGTCACTGGGGTTTGCGGTCAGCAACCGGCTGGCAGGGTTGATGCCACCCTTTTTGGGGAGAGGTCAACCTATGGATGTAGTTTTGGCAAATTTTTTGGATAGTTTAGTGCCTTATTAATTAAATGGTTCAGTCTCGTCCATTTGAATTTTATACTCAAACTAGCTGTCCGGCGCAACTTCGTTTGCGTCACATATTCCCCCGTTTTCGCAACATTTTTCATTGCTATTCCACTCCTATTGGTCGTAGCGTGATGATATATAGCCTATAGCCTTCCTCGATAAATGGGAACTTCGTTTGCGTCACATATTCCCCCGTTTTCGCAACATTTTTCATTGCTATTCCACTCCTATTGGTCGTAGCGTGATGATATATAGCCTATAGCCTTCCTCGATAAATGGGCTATCTAACACTGAAAGATTTTTTCAAATCGGACCAGTAGTTTCGGAACCTATTCAATGCAAACAAACAAACAATCAAATCTTTCCTCTTTATAATATTATTATATATCGTTTAGATTATTTTTGTTATTTTTTCTTACCGTTTTAACTATGTAAAAATAACAAAGCGATATTTTAGCTTTCTTTTTTCATGTAAATTACTGTATAAATTGATATTTATTCAAGCGCCATAAAATTCTCGCATTCTTGTTGATCGGCGGAACTGACATTCCCATTCACAGCAACTCAGTCATAGTTCAGGTTAGCCTGGATTATTGTTCTAATTACCCTAAAAGTAAAAACGTACTAACAAGTAGCAAGAGCATTGCAAGATATTTTGCCAAAGGTTGACACTAATATTTTGACTAGAAAAGCGGCTAATGAAGAAGACACCAATTAAATTTGGCTGAAGACATGAGCATGATTTATTTTATTGTATCATTAACACTTACATTTGTGTTAACAGATAAGACCCAAGCTAACAAAAGTAGTCATATATTGCTAACTAGAGGTCGGAATTAGGTAGAGTTATTTTTCACTTGCATCGAAATGTTGATATTAAAATGGATATTCCCATGCGTGTGCGCATTGGAATTTTGCAACTTGGGACATCCGATGTCGGATGGTTTAAATTCTGTAAAAGTAAATAACTTTTTTATTTAATAAATTACGGGAGTTTCGGCTCTTTCAAATTAATCTTGGGATTTGAGGCATATCCACTTTATTCTTTCGCTGTATGAAATCAGTGTAAGTACACAAATAACTCTACCTAATTCCGACCTCTGCTAATGACACAGCGATGATGACACCGGTTTTTTTTAAATCTCTTTAATATTGTATTTTTAAAACCATTCCTGAAAAATTTAAACCCTCACATACTTTTGTTCAACATTGCAGTAGGTTAAAGTTAAAATCCGAAAATAATAAAATATGTATCGCGCATTCCGGCGGGAGCCTTAAATATTATAGTCGGGGAGCCAGTGAGCCGGCATGAATGCGCAGTGCGGCGCTATCGTCGCATTGTGACACACTGATAACGGCTGCTGTGTGTACAGTCAGCAACAGAAGTCGTTGAACATAATTTGTTTCCAATATTTCCTAATCATTATTATTTAGCATAAGTTACTGACCAAAGTAAATTATAAAACAACTTGTCATAATTAAACTACAAAAGTCGCTGAACTCAGTTAAACCATAAATTGCTATACATTACTACAGACAAAATTGTATGATCTGTAATAAATACAAAAGTCGCTGATCATAGCTAATTTCCTACATTTCCCGTTCATTGAACCCGTTTGCTACAAGGCACTATCCAGTGAAGCGCAGCGCACCGCATTTTTCATAATCAAAACATTGCCGAATAAACACAGCTACCAGTTCAGTTTTTTTTTTTGTTTTTTTTTTTTTAATCTTCCCATATGCGCCCCACACTGGGAATTGGGAAAAAACACTGTATCGTGCGTGCGTTTAGAAACATTTAAACTAACATACACAAACAGCCTTTTAAAAACTAGGACAATAATTATTTATTTCTAGTATAAAACAAATATCAATAATGGCCTACCCCATTACCTACATAATAAAATACAGAACCTTAAAATATATCCTAAAAATATAATACTAGTTTGTTTGTTTGCTTGAACGCGCTAATCTCAGGAACTACTAGTCCGATATGAAAAATCTTTCATTGTTAGATAACCCATTTATCGAGAAAGGCTATAGGCTATATAACATCACGCTACGACTAATAGGAGCGGAGAAGCAATGAACAATGTTGCGAAAACGAGGAAAATCTGACGCAGACGAAGTTGCGCGGGACAGCTAGTTATTTATAAAAACGAGCAAAAATAACACTTTTTTGTATGGGAACCCCAGCGGCAAAAGAAATACAAAATCTGCAGAAATTTCAACTGGCTAACTATCACGGTTCATGAGATACAGCCTGGTGACGGACAGCGAAGTCTCAGTAATAGGGTCCCGTTTGACTTTTTGGCTACGGAACCCTAAAAACTAGCGTTTAGCGACTCACGCCAAAATTTAAAAAACCCCCGACACAAAAAACTTCTAAAAAGCCCATAATAAATTAATCCAAGCGTCGTAGCGTCGGGGGTCTGCTTTGTTCTGTGCTTTGTTTTGTGCTCTAAGCGGTCTTCTTAGCGGTCCCCCGACGCGACGACGCTTGGATTAATTTATTATGGGCTTTTTAGAGGTTACTGAGTCGGGGATTTTTAAATTTTTAATTTTTTTTTTTTTATGTTTTTAAACTTATATTATTTTTTCTTAGCCTTGACTGTCTGTCCCACTCCTGGGCATAGGCTTCCCCCCATTCCTTCCAATTTTTCGGTGTTTTGCTTCTGAACGAAAACCAATTTGATCAAAATCGGTTCAGCCGTTTAGGAGCTACGATGCCACAGAGATACAAAGATACACACGTCAAACTTACAACACCCCTCTTTTTTGGTCGGTGGTTAAAACAAGGAAAGTTAAAAATTAAAAAAAAAACTATACTTTAGGAGGGAGGAGGGGTGCAGTCCCCTACCCCCACTCGGCAATACTTATGGTGACAAGTAACAAGATTTCAAATCGACTAGACCCGTGGAAGTTGTTTATATCCCTTCATCAACTAGAAAAGATGTGATGATCTTCAAACGGCTGAGCAGATTTTCTCGAAACATAGCTAAGAACACTCTCGATTAAAATACCTTTCAAACGAAACCAATTTTATCAAAATCGGTTCATCCGTCTAAACGGATAAACCGATTTTGATAAAATTGGTTTCCTACGATAGACGATACAACGATACGATTACGATACGATTGGTTAGCTACGATGCCACAGAAAGACACACAGATACACACGTCAATCTTATAACACCCCACTTTTTTGGTCGGGGGTTAAAAAATTATAGTTATCGACTTACGCTGTAATGATGTTTAGCGACTTACGGCAAAATGATAGTTATCGACTTACGCAATAATGATGTTTAGCAACTTATGAAAATATTAATGCTTAGCGTTTTTGTAGCATTGACATGATAACCTTATTGTGTACTCTATTCTGATAAGTGATTTATGGTCCGTTTTAGTGTTCAGGTGTTTTGAAAATTAGTATCTGTTCATGGACTTTTGTTGCTGACTGTACGTCAGCTCTTCGACTAGATGAAGAACAGATAAGAGACTGTGATTTTACTTAGATTGTGTTTACTTGAAGGTTCGATTTGTAGTTTCTTGCTGTTGTTTGTTGATATCTTTGGGGTTCTTAATCTTAACTGTATCCTAGGATTCTTTTGGATGAAAAGACTAACGTTAAAAAAGGTTAAATTAGCGTAAGTAACCCTATAGTGAAGGAAACCGATTGTTGAAGGGAGACCTAGACTCGAGTAAGTCTAAATCTACGGACTCCTAGCAAACTCGTCCGTGATATAAAATAACTTGAAGTAAGTAGACCTACAATCTAAAAATTTGATTCTAAAACTGCTTGAACTAGTCCAAACATCTTGGTCAATCGTTTGAAATATCTTCTTTTATATCACCTGTCAATCGTTTAAAAACTGCCGACCTAAAAGAAACTAGCTACAAAACACCCTTATAATTACATTACTCCATATCAATCTATCAACAATAACAAATAGAGTAATTATTAGTAATTAAAACAAACAATAACCATCAACAATTCCAACACTGCACTGACCACAATCATTAGTCTAAACTAATATTATAAAGAGGACAGATTTGATTGTATGTTTGTTTGTTTGCATTGAATAGGCTCCGAAACTACTGGTCCGATTTGAAAAATTCTTTCAGTGTTATATAGCCCATTTATCGAGGAAGGCTATAGGCTATATATCATCACGCTACGACTAATAGGAGTGAAGCAGCAATGAAAAATGTTGCGAAAACGGGGAAAATGTGACGCAAACGAAGTTGCGCCGGACAGCTAGTTATTTATAAATATTTAATAACTAAGCACATATTAACCCCAGTCGATCTTCCGTGTACTAAACCTTCGACTAAACGTTTTCCTTGTAGGACTGGTTTACTTAACAAATTGCAATGTTATCTTGACATACCTGCAATGGAATGATCGATTTGTCTTCATTGTGTGGCGTATTTGGGTAAATATGACCCTAAGGTTAATCAATCTTAAAACACGGTGGGTCAACGACAGCCATAATGTGAGTCAAAGTCAAAATTATTTATTTGCAGAAAATGTGGTACAAAAGATGGAAAAAATAATAGTAGGGCATTGACACATTTCGCCATAAAGATGGCATGCAAATATTAATGAATTGGATGCTAATTTTAACTGTGACTACATTTAAGTGTACACAAACATGAGTTGAGGTTCCACGTTAAAACCAGGAATTCAGATGATTTGTTTTTTTTTTAAGTGAAAATTCTTATGCGACTTCCAACAAGGTTGCGTTAAACGTTTAACGCTACCATAGAGGGGGTATGAAAGCGCTTATTTCCATTTTACTTCTTCCGCGCGCAGGGACTCTACGCACAATTTTTTTTTGCAATTCTAAATTGCAAACTGTTACTTGTTTTCGGCATCTTAGTACAGCTACTGAATAATTTTGGTGGATGGAGAGGGAGAGGAAGACCAAGGAAACGATGGATGGATTGTGTAAAGAATGATATGAAAGAAAAAGGATTAAAAATGATAGCGCGACTGATGACAGAGGAGAATGGAAGATGAAAAACCCGTTGCGCTGACCCCAAGTAACATGGAATTAGGGTAGTAAGATGGTGACCACAGCTACTGAAATAACAGCAGTTTTTCTTTAACCGGGTATAATTCAGAATTCCAAAGAACTGCCAACTATTGGAGTATAAGTCGAACTAAAGAACATTATCATCTTCCTGCCCTTGTCCCATTTCATTTGGGGTCGGCGCAACACGTCTCTTTCCTCCATTCTCCTCTGTCATTCGTCATGCTATCATTTACTCCTTTTTCCTTCATATCATTTTTCACACAATCCATACATCTTTTCTTTGGTCTTCTTCTCCCTCTCCATCCATCCACATTTATATTCATGAAACTATAGAAACTATAGAACATTATATTGGCCAATAAAATTAGAAAATAAGTAAAGGTATGGTAAGGAGCCTCCCAGAGTGGTGTTGAGACCATTAGATTGTGTTCAGAAGGGACTAGCTCCCAGCAAGCTATTGATATAAAGCTGTTACTAGCTTCTTGTGCTGTAGTCTTCATCATCATATCAACCCGGAATCACCCACTGCTGGGTAAAGGCCTGCCCATGCTGTGATCATATCAGAACTCAACCCAAACATGCGAAAATTGTATGCACCCTCATTAAAGGAATCTCCTATCCACAGCTATCTAAGAAAACGACGCAACTCATCTCCATTAAACGTCATTCCATCACGGCACGTCACGGCGACGATTTAATTAAGTACAGTATCCCCTTATCCATCACTAACAAGGAGCATAAACACATAATACCTACTTAACCGACACCAACAGTGCCGTCACGGAGCCATGATCCGACACACCGCACTGTGGATATTATTATATTCTTTTTTTTATATGTTACAGACAAAACTGGTAATAGGTCAAAAGCAGTTTTGACTAGTTTCAGTCAAAACTATTACTAAGTTGAAACGCGTTATCTCTATTCAAAAACTTTTTTACGGTTAGTTTTGGTTAAAATATAACTATAGAATCAATATAACAAAAATGTTTTTAAGAGTCAAACAAAAAAACCCTTCATCGTAGTTTCGAAGGAAATGTAAGGCTACAGTCGCACTGACAAGTGGTTTGCTTAGCGCCCTAGCGATTAACCTTGCGAATAGCGAAGTAAAACGAACGTTCTAGAAACTTTGATCCGGCCGCACTGCGCTCTTTGCACCATCGCTATTCGACTTCCAGCGTGCCACGGCGTATCCTCGCAATTAACAATAACTCATGTCACTAGGCTCTAGGCAGCTATCAGTACAAACGTAGCCTTCATCATCATCATCGTCATTTCAGCCGAAAGACGTCTACTGCTGGACATAGGCCTCCCCCAAGTTTCGCCACATTGACATAACATGGGGGGTTTAGCCATAATCGCCACGCTTGGTAGGCTGGTTGGCGATCGCAGTACGGTTGTCACAAAAGCACAGAGAACGCTGCTACCCATTTTCTGGCAAGTCTCTTAGTCGCCTCTTACGACACCCACGGGCAGATATGGGATGATGCTATTTTTTACGTCCGACACCATACAGAGCAGTACAAACGTGGCCTAAGTCAATGTAAAAATAAATATTACTTTGGACTAATTTTTCCAGTCAATAGTAGTTTTGACCGTTTAACAGTTAGTGACTGTAACATACACACATAATAAGTCAATTTTGTCAACCATGTTTATTTTAAGGGCGTTAAGGACTGGTCCTTAATTTAAATTACATTATTTTGTTTTCATTGGTTGTTCACACAAGTAGTTATTTGTTCATTTAGCAAATAAAAGTAATCATAGGTTTGGTCGAGTTTTATTGTGTGTTTTATGAATGAGGGGAATTGACGGTCATTGACGTAGGCGGTTATTTTATGGTTAGTGGTTATCTTTAGGGTAGTCATATAATACATCTTTCAAATTAGGTTAACTAGCAAAACTTCACAGACGTCACGGATACCAACATTAAATCATGAAGAAACATGATCATCATCATTCTCTTGCCCTTATCCCAATTCATTTGGGGTCGGCGCAGCATGTCTTCTTCCATACTTCTATTACTCGTCAGACACCTCCTTTCTTACCATATCATTCTTCACACAGTCCATCCATCGTTTGTTTTGGTCTTCCTCTTCTCTTATACATCCACATTAACGCTCAAAACTTTCTTCACGACATGAAATGAAGAAACTATCCTGTATAACTAATAAGTTACGTACAATGGCCCAATAAAGAGGCTAAGTGAGGAAACACCCCGGCTAACCTAACCTAAACTAAGTAGTAAGTTACTGATATTGTAATGTGATGACTTGTATTAAAATCTCTC
Organism: Cerastis rubricosa; assembly: GCA_949152445.1. Taxonomy (NCBI): domain Eukaryota; kingdom Metazoa; phylum Arthropoda; class Insecta; order Lepidoptera; family Noctuidae; genus Cerastis; species Cerastis rubricosa. Next base: position 3,263,283 of record OX424542.1, on the reverse strand, counting down.
TTTATGGTGTCGGACGTAAAGAATAGCACCATCCCATATCTTCCCGTGGGTGTCGTAAGAGGTGACTAAGGGACTTGCTAGAGAATGGGCAGCACCGTTCTCTGTGTTGTACCAACCGTACTGCGATCGCCAACCCGCCTGCCAAGCGTGGCGATTATGGCAAACCCCCCAAAATGTCAATGTGGCGACACTTGGGGGAGGTCTATGTCCAGCAGTGGACGTATTTTGGGCTGAAACGACGAACGTATTAAAACTGCTTCCAAAACGAAATGATGAAACAGCTTTCTGAAACTACAAATTGATTTTAAATATGTTTTTTTTTTTCAATACACACATCTCATATTTTTCAATTAAATTGAAAGTGATATCAGGCTGAACATAATGTTGCATTTACGGATCAAAGCCGATTGAAAAAATGCAGTTACTTAAAAAATCATTACCTACCACGTGCGTACAATCTCAGATTTCACCTGAAGATTAAAAAACTAATAAACACTGAGAAATAATGACCAATACCATACGAGTATAAAAAAATGCAATAACTATTCGTTTACAACCGAAAAAATCACCCGAACATCCCATTCAACAGTTATTATTTATTTGTTTATTTTTGACATTTGAACGTAAATTGTAACAAAAAATCATTATTGAATCGCGAATATAATGACCCTCATTAATTAGTTAATTCTACACTCGAAGAGAAAAAAAACTAAAAACATGAAATAAACATAACCCTAATTTTGCTGTTACAGTCACAAAATATTGAATTGAAAGTAACTTTGTACTAAGTTAATTGAATAATTTTATAAATTCCATATTTTAAGATCAATTATTTAGTTCAAAAATGACACTGATGTGATGACTTGAGTGGACTATATTCTTGATGACGTTTTCTCTTTACTTACTTTGATTATTTCACACACTTAAAATTTTAAAATAAACAGCTTAAAAGAACTCTTTTCAGCACCATAAAAATAATACTGTTTAAAAGGATTTCAATGAAATCCGACATTTATTTTCGGAATCAATTTCATCAGACAGGTGATAATAATTTCACTGTCTTGTGTACATAAAATACAAAAAAATGTCTCAAAATTAACTGGTATTCAGCCGCATCCGGTTAGACTGAAAGCGGACCCCCATATAGTAAGGAAAAAGCTAGGCAGATACACACAATCTTCATTAACATCAACAAACATGCACGCCTTTTTCCCACAGAGACAGATATAAAGTATAGAACGATTTGGTGCAATCCTTACATACTCCATATGCTACGCAAATATTCATACTTCTAGTCATACACAAACCTAACCTTCTTATACAACATCACCAAACAAACAAACAAATTATCAGTAAAAATAATTTCCCAAAAAAAGTAACATTCCCACGACACAGTACCCCAATTTGGCGTCAAAAAGAAACGTTTCATTCACAACACATGCTCGATTCCACCCTTAATCATCACACTGTCATCTGCGAGGTGGTCCGAAAAAACCACATAAATCTCTTCGGAGCTAAAAAATTCACTTAGCACTTTATACATTCATAAAAGTGTTTAAGGAACAAAGTTTTGCCATCGAAATGAAAGTATTAAAACGTTCGAACACCATTGCTGGGTTTCTACGTGTTAATTTGAAGATGTTTTCTTTTAAAGGATAGATGTAGCGTGAACTATTTATGTTTGTAGTTCTTCGTGATGAAGTAGGGTAGGGTGCAGGTCACTAACGGGTCTCGTTGAAAAAACTCAGCTCACGACTCCCAAGTGATTGGTGGCTAAGAAAAAATGTGCTAAGACAGAAACGGAAGGTATACAGACGGGTTCCGTAATTACCGTATGAATATTCAACGACATTTACAAAGTCGTTCCAAAGAATTATTGGTATGCTCGGAATTTAATTGGGACTTTGTTTCGAATTTAAATACAAGAGACGTTAATTAGGGGGAAAAAAGAAAATGCATCTGCAGACTGCTAATAAAGATGGGGAATGTTGGTAACGTAACGGTTGTAAAACTTTGAAGTGGCTTATTAATCTAACGACTTTATTACGAAGATATAGTTATCAATAGTAATTAAAGCAGCTTTACAACTCGAAATAAATTAATTTCGTTGACACAATCTCAGGAAATAATTTAAGCTTATGCAAGTCACCAGATCACATTCGTTTTAATCAGTGTGAATGCAAAACTTCCCAAGACCGTGTCTCTTACACCTGCACAATGGAATACTTAAAAACAAAATAGAAATCGATACTAACGTAGCTACCTAGTGTCCCAAAGTGATTCGATAAGACGTACCACACGAAAGAAGACGTCCCGTTTTAACAAACGCATTACGAAACCCCAAAAACGATTGAACTTTAGCGAAAAAAAAGCCTGGCTTCCACGAACCAACGCTCATCGTGATTGAATCTTTCGTCCCAGGCAGACATAGATAGATGTATAGTTACTTAATAGTTTTTATAGTCTTATGAAGGCTTATTAGTTTTTTTTTTCTACGGTTCAATGATGTTCACCGATTGAGACTAAATCAGTGGCTCCATTTGAATCATGCTTGTTGAGTAACGGATTATGACAATTGATTTTTGTATTGATGAATGTGTAGTAGTTTTCCATTGATTTTTATACACTTAGGTGTTGATTGAGCGATGGTCTTAGAAATTTGAGTGATGGTAAAAAGTCTTCAAAAGCGTTTATTTTGTTTAATGTAATAAAAAATGTAAAGGGTCTATCTGACTTCTAAAGCTACCTGTTTCCAAAGACGCTCTTACTAATAAAGAAAATATTCCTACCCTTTATAACTCAATAACTTGAAAATTGAGAATCATAAAGAGGGTAGCACTGAATAAAAAAGCTAGATTATACAAATTACACAGTATCTTTTAATCCTATTGAATTAATAGGATAAAGGGTATTATTTCCATAACATTATACGTAAAGTATACATTAATACTAAACACTAGAGGATATCCGGTTTTTTTTTAAGTCGATCCTTGGGTCCCACGCCCACAAACGAAACGAAAGTAAAATATTTTTTATCGATAACATTACAGAATCAAACCCCTGTTACATTTATCTGTTGAAGAGCGTAGACAGTCGGAAACAGATCTTATCGAATTGAGCTTCGTTTACAATTGATTTTTTGTCGTAAAAAATACTTCCACATTTCTACCTGAGTTTGCGCAAACAGCTTACGGAAAGACTCCTTTCCTGTGATCGCGTTTATTGGAAACCTTATTGCTCTCACCGGACACACCAGTAACTCAATGGTGAGAAGATCATTTATCTAGCAGCGATTGTCAAAACACGGACACAAATCAAATCCGTCAGTGACCACACGACAGCCGCAACAATGGGACATCCGCTCCTAAAAACCGACAAAAGCATTAATCGCTCCGGTCGGACCAAATCAACCGTATGTTGTGGTAGGACCTCTATTGTCAGCGTGACACATTGTTTTTTTAACAACGGCCTGTATTAGGTGTGAAACGACGCCTAATCCCTTATTAAGTAAACGAACATGAACATACAAAAAGTTCATGTCAATTTAAAAGCAATAAAATTCTCGGTGCACGAGTTATCCGGAGTGTCGAGCGGTAAAGAAAGCCGATATATCTAAAATGCGTAAAACAGGTTCTGATAACACAACTCGGTCCGGTAACGAGTGGCCCTTTCGAACTTTCACACGGAATGCACATGTATGTACATCTCGTACAACGGATGTCGTCGCAATTACGAACGGCTGCGATTATTATTGCGCGGTATTGTGCGGCCAAATTACAGCATCTCGGCTTCCCATCCGGTCTAACGCTGCCACCGTGACACGCGAGACTCGATCTTATCACGAAAATGACAGATACCAAATTGTCATGTCAACGCGGCAACCGTTTGAGAAGACGCGGCGCTACAGGACGCGAGGACGACGGTCGCGATAGACGGCCTAATAAGGGCCGGACAAGTCGCAGGTGAATGAAATTGAACAATCGCTGTACGCACACAGTACTGTCTCGATGAGATGATACCGCGCGGACACCTGCGGTGGCTCCGTCAAAAGGTAAACTTCTGATTTATGGGCACAAACATAAATACTGCGCTTTTGCGATATGCACCGGAGAAAATCGCGCCTTTCTACATTCACAAAAGCGTGTTCGAACTTGTTCAGCGATCAATGCGTCCATCCGACTGTGAGGACGCGATTTTGTTTTCATATCTCTCGAATAATGCAGCTGCATACAAAAGCGACACCCAGAGATGGCAAATGGATGAATTATTGTTTGAATGAGACGGATTTCTAGAATTTCTCTTTGGCTTTGGAAGTTGGGTCTTGGTTCCAGTAATTTGCACAATGAATGTTGATTTAGCGCACCTGCATTGTGCATGTATTTTTTGCATAGTTGTGGTACAAAAGTGTCGGATGCATAGCGGCGACTGGGCGACTGGGAGAGCAATCACCCCTGCAGTACAAGGTAGAGACTGGAGACGCGGCGTGAGTCAGAGCCCTCGGTGACCCGGTTCGCACGCAGCGTCGCCGCGCGCGCCCTAAGCCGCGTCTTATATGACGCGGAATTTATTGGCTTCATATACCGAGGGAGCAAATATCGCCTTTCAGAAATACTCGTAACTTCCGCACAGAACTCTAATCATTCACTCCATGACGTAAGGAAAGCTGGCCTAGAATCCTACGATGTGTTGGCACAAAATCCAGGCATCATTCGTGTATTATCTATTGGTATGACGGCTCATTAGTCTCTGGCTGACTGCTCCAGTTGAGATATTTGCACAAATATGGCTCGCGCGGTGATAACTTTGATTGATGGCCAGTGCCGCAATGTGCCGCTATTGCCTTGGCAACCAGTTATTATTTTATATTGTAAGAAACGCGGTATAAGTGAGATGACCTATCGTGAACTGTGTCGGGTGCCAAGTTTTTGACATGAATATGCACTCCACAGAATTGTAGACGAGTCATTGACGCTTCCTACTTTATTTATTCCGGTTTTTCAACCTATTGTCAAAACTGTACACAAAGCTCCTGTTTTCACTCAAGGGAGAGTACAGTACGAGTTTACCTTCAACATAACAATGTCAAATAAATATTAGGGGTGCCGAGGGAATATTTGTCTCCATACTAAGAGTGACAGATGCTACTGGACTTTCCTGATGTCATTAAAGTTCAAGTAAAACCTCCAGGTTCCAGAGCAAGCTTAATTAAAAACAATATTTCCCTATGCATAATTATTTGAAGTATTTTGAAACCCCGTCATGTAAACGTAGCCGGAGTGGAGCACAGCCGGCGTCCGGTCGGGCCGGTCCAGCAGATGCCGCGCCGACCTTGCGCACACGCATACGAACATAACCATATATCACACGCCTCAGACGCGATAGGAGTATGTGTAGGAATGTAATGGAGGCTCTATTTTAACGTGCTTTTATCATTTCCTTCTATTTTTGCAGGACAAGCTGATAAAAGAGCTTATTGAATACTTGAAGTGTGATCAAGAGCAGGTTTCAGGTGTAAGGTTTATCAATGGTACTTTTATTGTAATGCCATAAAATAATAGCGACATATTCTAAAGTAAAAGTCCACAGGTTTGTGAGACAAGAAATAGATCAACAATAAAAAAAAAACTTCAATACATGTTTCCCTTCTGATGACCCAAGATCTCAATAAACAATATCCTTCATCGAATATCCTTTAATCAATATGTCGACGACAAAAAACAAGAATAAAAGGTATCATTTATTCGTTTTCTCGTAGTAAATGTCATAATAAACTCTATAGCAAGATAATAACGCGGCATCGCACAGGTTAAGGTCACAATATCCTGTAAAATATTAACTATAATTGGAAAAAACCGGTCAAGTGCGACTCTGACCCGCACACGCAGGGTTCAGTACTATTTAAGATGTTTGTATGCTTGTATTGCTATAATTAAGATCGAACAAAAACGCCAAAAAACACATTTATTGTAAAGGGAGGGTTTAATTTTTATATATTACTAGCTGTCCGGCGCAACTTCGTTTGCGTCACATTTGCCATTTCCCCGTTTTTGCAACATTTTTCATTGCTGCTCCACTCCTATTGGTCGTAGCGAGATGATATATAGCCTATAGCCGTCCTCGAAAAATGGGCAATAAAACACTGAACGAATTTTTCAAATCGGACCAGAAGTTTCGGAGCCTGTTCAATGCAAACAAACAAACAAACAATCAAATCTTTCCTCTTTATAATATTAGTTTAGATTATAAAAAGTTGTCATAGATTCTATATCTACTCACACTGAGGAACTTTCAAGTGCCAACCTGTAACGGTTTTAAAGATACAGCCTTTTGCCAGACGGACAGACAGACAGCCAGCGGAGCCCATTGGCACCCTTTCGTTACGGAACCCTAAAAATAAATTCTAAAAGACTAAAAGTAAATGTCAGGCCGCAAGTGTAATCTTCTACAGACGAAATGTGTATGCGGTTTTATGGTGGCAAAAAGAAATAATTATTAAGAACAAGACCATTGTAGTAGGGCTGTTGTGAAAGAGTGATCGTTGTACACACATCAAACTATACAGTCCAGTATAACATGGCCTCGCTTTGTACAGATTTCCAACACAATGAGAGATCGGAATAAACTGGTTTTGTATACTTTTTGAGTGGTCGTTGTGTGTACGTATTGGAAGTAATGCGTTCAAGAATCGAGTAGTGCATTATATAGGATGCTACATAAAATAACTTATGATCCTGATAAAGATAGAAGCCGGTAAAGATTTTGAAATTATATTTTTTACTAGCTGTCCCGCGCAACTTCGTCTGCGTCACATTTTCCCCGTTTTCGCAACATTTTTCATTGCTGCTCCGCTCCTATTGGGCGTGGCGTGATGATATATAGCCTATAGCCATAAAGATAAATGGGCTATCTAACACTGGAACAATTTTTCAAATCGGACCAGTAGTTCCTGAGATTAGCGCGTTCAAGCAAACAAACAAACTCTTCAGCTTTATAATTTTGGTATAGATTGCATGTTCTTGGCTTATCCAAGAATGAAATATGGAAGAGAAAGACATGCTGCGCCAACCCCAAATAAATTGGGATACAGACAGGAGAATCAGGATGATTTTTGGCTTATATCCAAGCCAGGAACGGTGAGTCAAAGGGTTGCTCGCAAGTTTAAAGTTTTTAATGAACAGGGGGATTGAACTTTCGAAAAACTCGTAACAAGTATACTTGCAAGAAAGTTTAGTATATTTTTCGATGAATAAAAGCATTTATTTCTTAGAACTTTTGAATTGTTAAAATATCCTTAAAAAGAAAAAGATGTACCCATTTAAAATATTTACAAGCGATAAAAGGGACAAGACGACAATATCGTATTCCAATACTTGTTCCTCCTTAGTAACAAATTGTTCTGTGTAATGTCGTATCCGCTTGTTATCATTCGTGTGTCAGAATCGAAAATTTTCGGGATAAAAATTTTTGTATGAAAATATTCCCAATTTCCGCTATACAGGGTGAAGGTCAGGACACTGACGCGATAACACATATTCAGAACATTTTGACTCACCCCCCCCCCCCCCCAAAGTGCAATAGCTACACGGTCAACATGTTTGGAACAGCTGTTTTTAGGGTTCCGTACCCAAAGGTGACCCTATTACTGAGACTTCGCTGTCCGTCCGTCTGTCCGTCTGTCACTAGGCTGTATCTCATGAACCGTGATAGTTAGCCAGTTGAAATTTCTACAGATTACTTATTTCTGTTGCCGTTATAACAACAAATACTAATAACAGAATAACATAGATATTTAAGGGGGGCTCCTATACAAAAATGTGATTGTTTTGCTCGTTTTTTTATAAATAATGGTACGGAACCCTTCGTGCGCGAGTCCGACTCGCACTTGGCCGATTCTTTTTAAAATTTCCGATTAAAACATAATTAGTTAATTTGTTAGTGGGGTTCAAAATGATGTACTGAATATGTGGTGACCGTTTTCGCGTCAATGTCCTTTCCACCAGGTATATGTCTTTTAAGTCTAGCTTACAGTATCTACCATTTTTACGCAAATTTGTGACCAAAGATAAAGCCTGGGTTTTCTTCAGATGACTAACCAAAGCACTAATACTTTAGTAAACAGATGTGGGCGGTAGCTAACAGCCAATTTCCACAAACCGTGACGTCAGAGTCTGTGTATAACTTGGCTTTTCGGCTGTTTCACCATATTATGAGTCACCCCAAAATACGGTTGTATTATATGATAAAGATACTACAGTTTTTATTCGGTTCCAAAGTCTGCGTTATCTTTGCGTTCGATCACGGATTGAGGTAGGTAGCATGGCGATGCTGGGTTTTTATTTGACAAGATCATTTGGTTGTGAATGGAGGGAACTTAATAGGTTTAGTAGTGGGTACGGATTTGTACAGATTTATATCAAAGTATAGACATTTAAACTAACTCAATATTACGCGGATAATCCCCGAAAAGTTAGGTAGAGGTACACCACTTAAACTTTACCCGATTTCGGATTCGAACCCAGACATTGACCACGAGATCAACAAGGCAAATTTTCATATTAAAAAAAAATTGACAACTCGACAAAAAATCCACGAAAATTGTGAGTATCTGCAGGTCATAGAAGAACTGGATAGTCATGGGTCATGCCCTTTATCGCTACCACAATCCAATTGGCCTAAGATCCCGCCATACAAGGACCTTCACCGAGCTGGTTATTGGATGAAATTTATTTTATATTAAATTTAATATGTCAATAAATATATTGCATATGGGTTGTCTGAAAAATTTCAGTCCAGGATATGATTAAAAAAAAATTTTTGAACAAAAAATTTTTGAAACATTTCACCGGTTTGGTTAATTAACAAATTCCATATAAATCGAAAGTGTAAAGCCCATAAAATATGCAAACGTTAGGTTGCCTTTTTTAATTCATTAACCAGACCGGTGCAAGTTACTAGTATCGATATACCTGTTTATACCTGCCTACCCGAGAGTTGTGTCGGGAAAAGAAAAGGCAACCTAACGTTTGCATATTCTATGGGCTTTATACTTTCGATTGGTATGGAATTTGTCTATTAACCAAACCGGTGAAAAGTTAAAAAAAAAAAAAAGTCCTGACTGAAATTTTTTAGGCAACCCATATGCAATATATTTATTGACATATTAAATTTAATATAAAATAAGTTTCATCCAATAACCAGCTCGGTGAAGGTCGTTATATAGCGGGATCCTATACTAAATTATCGGCCGCGGACTTTACTCACTTACTAAGTAAGTAACCTAACGGCCTTATCCAATATGATTCACAGTTCCACGAAAGCCAAAAAAAAGTGTAGGGATGATAGGCACGATATTTTTACCAACTACAAACCTGTATTTTCCTACTACAGAGTAAGGGAGTTTACGTACGAGTCGACGTAGTATCGGCTAGAGCTGGTCTGGAAGAGTTTAATGTCAAAGCAATCAAAGTGAAAACGACGTCATTCGCTTCGTTTCGATTAAGACGACGCGATTCTCCACCCAAACGGACTATTCCAATTAATTGCATGGGTATGAAGCTCTTACTGAACAGCTCAAAGCGATACCGTGTCCACGTGCAGTCACTCTCTCGCTCCTTCTAACATATCATAACATCACGCCTGAAATCCTCAAAGGGTTCAGCAGAGGTATACCTAATAGTACATCCACATTTCGCCAATTATGATATAAATCCCATGTAATAGGGAGAGAGTTCATTGCCATCTACCGGGCACAAATCCAGATTCGATGGCTGCTACTGAGAAATTCCTGATGAAAAAACTAAGAAATTCCTGATAAAAAAAAAAAAACTAAAAAAAAATCCTGATGAAAAAATTAAGAAATTCCTGATGATAAAACTAAGAAATTCCTGATGATAAAACTAAGAAATTTCTGATGAAAAAATCCAATAACACTTGGCCGACTTGGAAATCGAAACCAGGACCTCATGCTCAGCTGACGCACCTTCTACCACAAGACAAATGCGACTGCCTGTCGCTCGCTACTTCTACTTCCTTCCATTTAGGGCTAACAAGGAAACCACCAGGCTCTATTAAAAGGCCCAGCTCATACCGACAGATGGTATTTGAATCGTATCCTCTTAATCAACTCCCAAGTTTTTTTAAACAATATTACGCAGCCGTTAATGTATTTATCATTGCCCAAAACGACCGCCCATTTGAAGCTAATCATCCCTAATTACAATCACGCAACACAATCTGTCGAGACAAAACGACTAGTTACAAGTATTATAGAGAAAAAAATCTATCGCCGGTCATTACGAGGCTTAGAAACCAAAACAGGAGTACTATGATGACTTTTTAATTTATTTGGGACGAAGCGACAGGGTGTAATGACGAACAGGTTGAAAAAACGCGGATGACGATGCTGTTATAGAAACCGAGGAAGGCCCATGTTGTGATTTATAAAAAAATGTGGGAATACAGGTTATGGCTGCCACAAAACAGATGCGATATTTTAGTGTGTTAGTACTGTCGTCAAGCTTTTTAAATTCAAAATTATGCTAGTGGAAGAAGACTCAAATCATGCTAATAATTGTGATCAAATCTGAGCCAACAGCCTTGAAGTATTTCCAAAAGAAAGGATTCCCACAGGGAAGCCAAAAACTTTAGAAAGAAAGAACTTTGTTTTTATTTGGCATTAATAACACCTTAATAAATATACAAAATAAATAAACAAACTAGACTAACAATGCCAAAATGGCCTCAGCTCAGCATAATGCTAGATGGCAACACAAGGTGTACAGTCTCCAAAGGAGATAAGTAACCAGATTCTCATAATAGTAGTATGAGAAACTGGTTACTTATTACTCCTTTGGAGACTGTACCATCGGAAAATAACTTTACGTTCGAAAGTCGATGAATTTTGTTTGTTTCTTTAACTTTTTTGCCATATGCCATATTTTTTTGAATAAATAACCTCCTCCATTTTAAGAAGTCGGTTAAAAAAAGAAAAGCCCTATAAGTAAAACTTTACCAATTACTAGTACATTACTGCAACGTTTACTCTTAATACAATGTTGCTCCTCTCATACCAAATACTACTCGCATACCTCGCGTTTGAACCGTAGGAGATACCGTTGCTGTAGAGGATAATTATTCTAAGATACATTTTCGTAACTTACGGTTAACCTTTGATTTCTAGAGTCAGGGATATTGTTATAGCAGAACCGTGGCATTATATAAGATATGAATGCATATCCAAAGAATACTAGATAACTATTAATTGACAACTTGGCATCATATTCTTTCTTTATACAGATCAAGAGCTTAAGAGTCGCTCAAGTCAGATGCCCCAAAGTCTGCAATCCAGCGTTGCCATCAACCAATCGCTAAGTTGTGAAGATCTGCATAGCTATTCACAACCACTCGATTGGACAACTTATCTAATCGAATGATCGTGCAATCGATCAAGTCTTCCAAACGCTATTCACAAAACCGATACCGATGAATGTTGACCAATTTTGACGTTTCTATTCGTTTGTAATTCGGTTTTGAAGACATCAATTTACCGACAGCTATTTGCAGTAGAGAGTGAAGTCGAATGAAAATTAAAAGCACTTTAAACTAATTTAAGCAGTGTATGAAGTAAGTGTACATATTGTATAGATAGATAAACTATTGTTTTGACTATTACTTAAAGATTTACACAAGTTTAAGTGGTTACCTAAGTACGTAACATAAAAGTTTGTTCACGAGTTTGATGTTAATTATTTGGGTAGATGGAGTTCGTGATTGTGCAATCCTGAGACCGTCGGGGTGCCGCAAAACAACAGAGGCTGGAGACATTATCTCTTCATCGAAGAATACGAGACATGATGGATCCATTTGCTGACCCGCGTTTCCAGTCCGTGTACAGGCTATCGCCTGACATGGTCCGTAGCTTAAATGTGGAAATAAAGCCGTATTTCCCAAGCGTGCATTCATCAGGCGCAATCCCCTATTGAACTCAAAGTAAGTAATATTTAAATATAAAGTACTTAAGTAATGAAAGTCATCACATTAACATCACGGTCGAGAAGGTATACGACGAGGAGTCATTATTCACCCACATTTGTTATTATCCAATCAGGCACAAACTATACTGTTACTGATAAACTCATCCCTATAACCCTACCTCTATGTAGTAGGTACTGCCTTAGTGTGGCTAAGGTTTACCTAGACCCTCCCTGGATTCAGGTAAACCAATAATTGTAACAAATTAGTAACCCTAGTATACATACATATAATACAAACGTGAATCCAATTTAGTCATCTGACATGCTTATTTATTTACTACTACTTACTTTTATTTTAGGTGTTAGCTGCCTACACTTTCATGGCCAAAGCAGTTGCTAGAAAACTGATGGAAGCGATGCCTTCGTAAGCTTGAGCCAGGCATCTATTTCCAGGGCCATAACGGAGACCACAATGACACTAAATACTGCACAAGTGTGTTAAATTCCCTTGCCAAGTAAATGAAAGGCAACAAAATTTACAAAAGTAAGAAATATCCTTTATTAAATTAAGAGATTACAACAATCACAGATTATATTGATTTTTATTTATTACACACATTTCATAGTAAAAAAAAAAACAAAATATACTTTCTTTACATGAGGACAATTTATTGGTATAGTACAATATAAGTCAACAGCAAAACAGGAACTTCTACTTTAGAAGATTCCAATAGTGTAACGTAAAAATATAACATCAGTCACATATTTGTTTCTTTATACTAGAGTCACCATAATTTTAAAAGATACAAGAACAACTTAATTATGATATTGTCAATGAGCTGTTACAATAAATTGCAGTGTACAAGAAGAAAAACATCTATTTATTGTACAATTAAAATGTTTATTTTCAGGAAATACAGCAGGTTCGGGTTCGCTGGTGTTTTAGGATATGTGGATGGGGCACATGTTCTGTCGCTACATCTTGCTAGCTTCTAGGTCAGTAGCTGTAACAATAATGATAAACATTCATGTTAAAAAATAAATACTTAATTAGAATTTAATGTTTCCAGGAGATTCTGGATCCTTGGATTCTCGCCCCGATTCTTAATGCTGAGCCAAATTACTTGGAAGCGTGGTACACAGAACTGCACACAAGATTATGTGTCATGAGTTACTTCAAGGTGTAGAAAGGGTGCTTTAGGTGCTTGAATACAGCCGTTCTAAAGTGGGATGCATCACCAAGGCATGTGCAGTTCTGCATAACAAGTGTATATGGGGCCGCTTGCCTGAACCCAAAGAAATTGAGTTGGAGAACCAACCACTTACATAAATAATCATGGGTTCAGGAATTGAGCAAGATGGCAAGTTAAGTTACGTTAGTACTTTACTTAAGTTATATTAAATAGATTATTTTAAAAATACGTTATGGTATGTTAGTTAAGTTCTATTAAATAGATTATTTTAAAAATTATTTGTGTATCATTTATTTCCAAACCTTATCCTTCCTCCAGAAACAATCAAATTTCAGGCTGCAATTTGGTGAAGGATAGCTTCGATGCTATGCATTCCAATTGCGACATCTTCAATTTGCTGCTGCGTGCCGTGCGAGGATAGCATGAAGCGGGTCTGGGCGGCTTCTTGATTGCTAGGGCTCTTCTGTTAGGTATTTTTTTTGGCACAGGCCGCATCCAGTCCTGAGAAACGGCCCCGGGCTAAGTCCTCATGCCCCTGCGTGAACGCAAAGATTGTTTCTTTTTCACTTTTCTGAAAATATCCAATGTCAATTACGTTTTGTAAATGATAAGTAAGAAAAAGGATGATGTTTTATATTCTAGTAAAATACTTACACCCATTTCTTTTTCAATATGTGTTTAATTAAACCCTAGTTTAGCACAAAACACTTTTGAAAACTTTTGAGTTTGAGGTTATTAACTTATTATTGAAATTGCCGGTTTGACCTTGACATTAAACAGTTTACAAAGCAAGTTTGATAAAAATCTGGTGAACTCATTTAAAAAAACAATCAGTGTTTGCTGTTTTGTATTATATAGGAACACTAAATGTAGATTCTATAGCCGTACATAACAAAAGTCCCTAGTAAAATTAATTTATTTGCCACTTTATATTTTCTACCACCAGTTTCTATTTCCTACCATTTTGTAACGAACCATTAAAAACATCATTTTTAAAATTTAAAAAAAAACCTTACCGCCCGGATCTGTGAATCGCATTTTTATAACCGTTCGGTCGCGGTGCGGTTATAATCGATCAGTGTCTATGATTCATTCGGTTTCGATTGACGGGTTTGTGAATAGCTATGCAGATACAAAGTCGTTCCATGTTAAATAGTGGTGCCTTGCGGTTAGACTAGAAGCAAACCACTACATAGTGGGGAAAAGATTAGGCAAATCATTGCATGGACGACCTCTGTTAGTGATCATCTACCGCAAATTTCATCCAGAATCAAACTCTGCTGCAACCAGAAAATCCGAAAACGAATCGTATGATGGGTATTAAACGCTATTAACAAGTGAAACACTTCACAAACCCTCCAAAAATCAAAAAATTGATCTTTGTTACATCATTAACCAACACCAAAGACCACCGTTCACCTTAATACGAACAAATCACATAAACCTATCAACAGAAATCGTCGAAAAACATCGAAACGTAGATACAAAACGGTACAAAAGTAAGATACATATTTATGAAGCTACATCCTCCGATCAGTCGGGTTGTCGGCTTGTTGGGATTCATTCACCAAATGTCGCTATCTATTGACATTGTTATCGCCAGTTATCGAGGGTCGTCCTTCGAGGAAACCAGGGTTATCGGTACGAGTGCCGACTTTGTGATAAACCAATCATGAAAAGGGATTTCTGAGGATTCCGTGACAAGTTTACATGTAAATTATTAAATAAGATCGGTGTGAATCGTACAAGTTATCGTAGTTTAGTCTGTAAGTGTTTTCTGTTATGCATGAGGAAATAATTATGGTCCTTAATGGCCAAAACACGCAGTTTATTGTTCTATGATTGCATTCATCATCATCTGCCTAGCCTTTTCCTATGCTGGGGTCGCCTTCCAGTCTAACCGAATGGAGCTGAATACCAGTATTTTACATGAACCGATTGTCTATCTGACCTCCACCACCCAGTTAGCTCTGAATACAGGCCCCTTAGAACAAGTCGTTGTCAAACTTTCGTGCCACTGACTCTGACTACTTGTAACCATTTAAAGAGATCTGGTTATTGATGTCTGGGGACCATATCCACGGTGATTCATGGTTCGTTTATTGAGAAGCGTAGCCATGACGATGTGTCAATTAAACAGCAATAAGCACCAGCAGTATTGAATATCTAATTTATATACTGCAAATGTAATCAAGATGCACACTTTACTACCCATTGAGTAAGTCGTTAAGTCAGAAGCAAATGATTCACAAAGTTCCTGAACCCGGATCAGTTACAAAGATCTAATGATATAATTGTGACGGTGATAAATCTTCCGTTTGGCCCTCTGAACATCGGTTAGTTGTTCTAAATACTTGTAAAGGCTAGGTTACGTAAGCTGAACTGGCTTCAGCAGTGCAGTTCTCAGACCGTGTGGCCCGGCATCGTAAAAACATAGATAATATATAAGGAGTCGCTTAGTACGTAGAGAAAATGACTTTTTTTTTAGTTTTCAAGCAACTTGCTTCTTCCTCTACGACTACAAGGGGCAAACGGCAAGAAATGAATACCTGATGAATAGAGAGTCCTCAGTCATTAACCTCTTGCCATTTTCAAGTCAAGGTTGGCTACCTTCATCGTGTGACCAATCAGAACAAGTACAACTACTTCTATTTCTTAGCATGTCGATGGGCAATATTGACACCCCCATACTAGGAATTGCTCCTGTATCTTGGGTGCGTTTACAAACATTGAAACTCTCATACACAAACAGCCAGACCCCGAACGACTATCTGTAAGCCATACAAATATTTTGTTCCGTGCGGAGGTCGAACCCGCGACACGTAACGCAGCAGTCAATCGCTCAACCACTGCGCCAACCGTCAGGTGCCGTTTGTAAAGAAGTTATCTTTTTTGTTCGCTTAGCACTCAGAAAGTTCTACTAGCTGACGCATACATTAGCTCCAGCTGTACAGTCTAGGTTCATGCCAGTCAACGGTGATAGTAGCTAGCTGTGTAGACCGCTACTCGTGTAGGTAAGCCTTAATTCCTCCCACACACATCCTCAAGTTTATTTACTGTTCAATTCAGATAAAGACGAGCAATAAAATGGTAGACCTGAACCCTGAGCCTCCCTCCCACCTGGCTAATAACAATGGGTTAAGGTAATCGTGCAGATTCCGAGAGAACCAGTCATAAGAACAACAAAACTTGGTAATAAATAAAAATATTTCAATAGAAACTGGATCATAAGGACGTTGGAACTTGTTTTATAAGTCATTTGTGTCCTTATAAGGAACTTTGCGTCAACTTTGGGACTAAATTTTCGGCGGAGGTGACGTGTTTGTAACAGGAAACAACGTTATATTCGCTATAAAATCCGTAAAAGGAATTTATCATACAGGCTTCTTCTAGGTAAGCTCAAACCATCGTCGACTTTGTCTCTGTCATCTCTGACCTAGACTAGAGTCAAGAGCAAACGTATATCAAACAAAACATAAAAAACCGGCCAAGTGCGAGTCTTACTCGCACACAGGGTTCCATAGCCCCAAACAATATTTTGAACTGTCATTCATTAGTTAGTAGTATTAGTTGGTAAACTTCCACTCAACCGCAAAACTAAATTGGTTTTTCATAGTATGTTAATGAAAAACAAAGTTACTGCTGCAGTTTGATGAAAAAGTTCCATATCTCAAAAACTAAACATCATATCTTATTGAAACCAATTTTCGTTGATAGTTTTTTTTACGTTCTACAATCCTAAATATTTTCAGAATTTTCCTCCCCTTACTTTAGAAATTAGAGGGGGGGGACACTCATTTTACCACTTTGGAAGTCGCTCTAGCGCAAACTATTCAGTTTAGAAAAAAATGATATTAGAAACCTCAATATCATTTTTGAAGACCTATCCATAGAAACCCCACACGTAGGGGAACGATTAAAAAAAATTTTTGGTTTTCAGTTCTATGTATGGGGAACCCCAAAATTTATGGTTTTTTTTCTATTTTTGTTTGAAAATCTGAATGCGGTTCAGAGAATACATCTACTTACCAAGTTTGAACAATATAGTTCTTATAGTTTCGGAAAAAAGTGGCTGTGACATACGGACGGACAGACAGACAGACAGACAGACATGACGAATCTATAAGGGTTCCGTTTTTTGCCATTTGGCTACGGAACCCTAAAAAGCATGCTTACATAATACGAAAAACAAAACATCGACCATACTGCAAATAAGTAAAAGAGACAACATTTTTTTTTAAGCGAAACATTTCATTGAACACACGCTACCGAGAATTTCTCCGCAACAATAATTATTAATACATAAAGAACTTATTATGTTGAATAGGACCCATTCACACAAAAACCAACGTTATTTTAGAATTTTTATAATTATCTTCGAACTAAAGCTGTAGGTACATATGCAACCCTACCTCCAAATTAAATTCTTTGATCACCACAACTGCTACACACGACCACTATAAATAAACAAAACAAATACTTTAACCAATTTCCCGAAACCGTTTAAAAACAGCAACAAAAGCAAAACCGTGAATGAATCAACAACCGTTATTTAATTGCCAATATAAATTTGTCGCCAGCTATTCTGCGGCTCTTTTGGCGAAAATAAACTTCAATTTCAAGTTTAAACCAAGCACAAAAAAAATCACACAAATTCTCGGAAAAGAAATATCTTGGCAAACAGGAAAATGAGGTTTTAACAGTGCTTATTAACCTCTAATTGGCTTTAGGAACACAAATAAGAATAATTAACGATATTGCGGGTACCTACTGAGGATGATTTAGCAGTTTATTTGTGTCATAGTACTACAAGTTGATTGTTGATCAATTGTACTTAGTTGTAAGTAAAAACTATCGTGATTGAGTCGATCAACAAATTAATCATTTGACAGAGCCAATGGCAGCTTTATTGGTAAAAAACCTTCTGCGCATGACTTGTCCTTTTAGGAAACCTATTATATAACACTCGGTGACAATGTAGCTTGCCATCACTATGTATGGTGTATAATGTATGGTAATGGTTCTGTATGGTGCCGGACGTAAAGAATAGCACCATCCCATATCTTCCCGTGGGTGTCGTAAGAGGCGACTAAGGGATTTGCCAGAGAATGGGCAGCAGCGTTCTCTGTGCTTTTGTAACAACCGTACTGCGATCGCCAAACCGCCTGCCAAGCGTGGCGATTATGGCAAAACCCTTATATCAATGTGGCGTTGGGGGAGGCCTATGTCCAGCAGTGGACGTCTTTCGGATGAAATGATGATGAAGTATAGAAATGAGCCTGACTCAATTTGCAACACAACATCTATTACATCGTCGAAATACACTTGAGATGACCAAAGATGACACGGACAGAAAGGTAAACAAACGAAGAATTTGTAATAAAACATTACTCACCATGGGTGTTATCAAGAGGCCCCGGCCGCCTCCAACCTCATCTGGAACCAAAAACGAACATGATTTCAAATTAAGGGATAATGAAGTGTCGGCGTTTTAGAGTTCCGTATGATTACGTAAAACGTTATGGAGGAGACTTGTATTGATGCTGTCGTTTTCTTTTTATCTCGATTATTGTTGTCAGACGCCAGATCAGCAGTTGGATCAATTTGACAACAATATTCGCCAAAGGAAATCTAAACAAGTGTTAGAAGACTACAGCGTCTTAAGAGAATCTTACATGGATAGAAGTACCTACACATTTTTGTTTTTTTTCTAACGCGTTATTAAGAACTATAGAATGTTGTATTTTTTTCGAGAAAATCTAAACAAATAAATAAAATTGAAGTGTCTGTTTGTAATTTCCAAATAATTCCTATTACTGAATTCATATGAATACATATGTCTGTCTGTTTGTTGCGGCTAATCTCCGAAACGGCTGAACTGATTTTGACGGGACTTTTACTGGTAGATATCTGATGTTATAAGGAGTAATTATTAGGGTTTCGTGCAAAAACATAACCCCTTTGAAATGTCGCGGGCAAAGTCTTAAGTGGGCAACAGTAGTCTTAAATTAATATTTAGAAAACAATTGAGAACTACAGTAACTTTCCATTATTACATGGAACCCCGAGCCTTTCAACCAGTTCGCAGATGACCATACGTTTTTTCATTTTACCGTGTCCACAGTTCACCGCCTTGCTACCGTAGCGTAACGATATAACTAGCTGTGTTCAACTTGATGCCGGTCATCACCGATGGACAAACTAGTTTACACTGGCTTTATAAACAACACCATATTTATGTGGAAGGACGATGAACTAAGCTAAACACTGATAACTTTGAAGATAAAAGGAGGAAGGTATAAAAGGAAGGAGATTCAAAAAAGTGAGGAAACCGGCATGTCCTAGAACTAAAAATTCGAAGACATGTGACTTCTACCAAACCCGCACTGGGCCCGCTTGGTGGATTACAGCCCACTCCCTCTCATAGAGAGGAGGTCTGTATCCCACCACTGGGAACATTATACTCTGATGATGATGATGATGCTTTATTGAAGTTTGACCGGAGTAGCTCCGTGGCTAAATAATAACAGCCGCGCGGGTCAAATTTCAGGTTAATCCGTGCTTGCCAAGGTTGGTTTGTGGATCGGTGACCACCCATTACATACAGAGTTTCCTCCGTGCCTCGGAAAATACGTTATGCCGGTCCCGGGTGTTAATTATAGATATTTGACAGTCTTTAAGTAGTCAGTGTCCCGAAAGTCTGACAACCAGTCTTACCAAGGGGTTATCGTAGTACCCAGTACTAAATGGATTGTGGAGGTCAGATAGGCAGTCGCTCCATGCCAAAAACTGGTAGAACATCTGTTTAGACTGGAAGATGACGATGATTTATTTATGTATTGAAGCTTGAAGTTTGACAGCAATAAATGTTAAATGCATTGCTTTCAAGATGTAGAACAATAAGAAATGAATAAATGCAACAGGACCAAAAATAAATATTTCAACATCCTATTTCCTACTTATTTATTCAATGCGAAAGTTTGTGAGGATGTATGGATGTTTGTTAATCTTTCACACAAAAACTACTGAATGGATATGGATGAAATTTGGCACATGAATAGATAATAGTCAGGAATGGTACACACAGCTCCATTAAGTAGTTACCCCCCGGAGTGTTTAGGGGTTAGCACATACTGACGCTGTCTGTACATAGGATAGTTTTTACGACAATTTCCGAACAAACAACGCGAGCGAAGCCGTAGACATAAGCTAGTAGAAAAATATGTAGTCCAAAAGAAACACCTTGCACCACACAAGTCGCAGACAACAATTATATATAAACAACCACACTATCGATAACTATAATCATAGGAACGTTCGAATTAATGAAACTCCAGGCTAAATCGTTGCAACGCTCATAAAACATAGTCGTAAAATAATATACAGAAATGCCATCTCCGACGGTTCTCACGCTGTACAGATATAAAACCTTATGTACCAGCAATTAAGAGGTATATAATATAAAAATGATTGCTAGACATCACACGATCCTTTTATAGACAGCGATGTCGATATACTGGACTAGTGCCAAAAAAATAAGCGATCATTGATCTGCAGCATCACGAATCGCTAATGTATACACACGACGAATTTATTATCATGCCCGAACTTGGTTTATCAAATAAATGTGATGTAAAGACACAAAAAAACGTCTACATTTTGATGCTAATATTAATACGTAACGTCAATAAATTCTAATTTGTTTAACAAATTTTTGTGCATCTGTTTTGGATGTTCAGATCAAACGATGATGATATTATATCATTGGAATTAAAAACATTTTCATTGGTATAACTTACTTCTGCAGCAAAGCATCTTATTATGACATTCTTAGTGAATTATTACAATTCTATTAGGAGTTATCTAAACTAATATTATAAAGAGGAAAGATTTGATTGCTTGTTTGTTACGATTTAACTCAAAAACTACTGGACGGATTAAAAAATATCTTTTACCATTAGAAAGCTACATCTTTACCGAGTAACATAGGCATATTATATCACAATTTTCGCGGACGAAGTCGCGGGCGAAGTGCTAGTCACTAATAAAGTCGTCATCATTCATCATTTCAGCCGTAAGACGTCCACTGCTGGACATAGGCTTCCCCCAACGCCACAGTGACATAAGTGGGGTTTTGCCATAATCGCCACGCTTGGCAGGCGGGTTGGTGATCGCAGTACGGTTGTTACAAAAGCACAGAGAACGCTGCTGCCCATACTCTGGAAAGTTCCTTAGTCGCCTCCTACGACACCCACGGGAAGATATGGGATGGTGCTATTCTTTACGTCCGACACCATACAGAACTCTAATAAAGTAATTAGACATTATTCATCATTATTGACTGCTTATTTTTTTTTTTTTTGTTAATACTAAGTTCTAAAACTAATCACAATAAACTACTCTCTGGTCATACCAAACTAAAGAGGTACTAGTTTTCGCAAAAAAGAAGATAAGGATGGCGCTTATTTCCATCGATGACCACACGAAACAATAAAAATATCCCATAACCTAACTATTATAAATGATCACCATTATACATGCAACTAAGTAGCCGAATAGACAACCATGACCGCATATGCTATTATTAATAACACCATACATATGGAAATGTTTCAAGAAACAATAAAACTCCATTTATTGGCCATCTAAGACAAACCTGAGATGAAACTGAGGTCTTGATTCATGAATTAAGACTAAACAAAATGTGTCACAGAATCTTATCACGGTTAAAAATAACTCAATTATTGGTATCAATTAGACAATTAGTATCAGTGTAAATACAAGTGTTATTTTATTGAGTCACAGTGCTCACAGTCTATGCGCCTGCGCCGCTGTGTGAATGGCTAGCCAATGACTCAGTGTTTGGTGCCAAACGGCTGCATATTAATATTGTTTCATGGAAAACTAATGATACAGGATAACACGTGTTTAAATATGTGTAGCTTTTTAACTGAGGTGGTCCTCTCGACTTTGGTACTCATGGAGGAAAAATATTTTTAAAATAAGATGAACTTTAGTCATTAGGTAGGTAATATTTTATACCTTCGAGCTTAGACGTAAACCAATTTTTCAACTTCCTTGTACGAAACAAAACTTGTTGATTTTAAGACTTGCAACTAGGGATGAGACGTATTTACGCAACCAGGTTTTGAAACCAGGGCTTTGCTTCCAACCAGGGCGCCCTGGTGTGAGTGGGAAATACTTGCAAGTATGAAAGTTTTAGCAAGACGGCGGCCGCGCGGGCAAGTTAGAAGAAACCAGACTTGAAAGGTACTTGCATAGGAAATTAACCCTTATTTTCATATAAATAAGGAGCTCAATCGTATTTGCGGAAAAAGAAATACTTCGATGTTAAAAGTTTTTTTTATTTCAAATACGATAATGATCCTTATTTGTAAGACGACATGGATTGTTATCCTATGCAAGTGTTTTAAACCCTGGAAGTTCAGGGCGCAGCGCGGGCGGCGGCGGCGCGAGTCTCGCGGCGCGGGTGCGGGAGCAGGGCTCGCGGTGCGGGCGGCACAAGGCTTGCGCCGCGGGGCTCAGGTCGCGGTCGGCTAGCGGCATGGGTAGCGCATCCATTTTGTAGATTTGTTTGCGCCATATTTCCATACTTATATAGAAATAAGACACATAATAGCGTGAACGAAAGTATGGTAATACTAAGTTACGTTTAAAGTCAAGTAAATATTTGTTTTCGTTTTTTTTTTGTCATCTTTCGTTGAACTGACCGAGACATAATTCATTTTAAAGAAGTTATTTTGCGAGTATATTAAAAAATTAGAAAATGTGTGTAAATAAATAAAACTGCTTTTTTTTGGGTTTATTCTGTGTTTATAAGTTAGGAATTGTAAATATAATAATTTATTTCATGGGTTTATAGAAAGACGATTTTTAATTGTAAATAATAAATAGCGAGGAAATAAAACTTTAAATAATAATATAGTTGCCATTTTTATTGTTTTATTATAGTTAATTAAAACGGTATAACACCAATTACATTAATTAACATAGAAACATAAGAAGATTAAAACTAAAATTGACGACATTCACCAAGTTAAACTAAAACTAACACGGAACAGTGGACACTCTTGCATACTTTTTCTCACAGAACACCAGACATATAAGCATTACTTTATTCCATCCATCCGCAAACACATCACATTCAGGGTTGGTAGTCAGAAGGGCGTTGAGCATTTGGAGAATACGACACACCGGCGAATTCGCTCTGGCGACAGTTTTAGAGAAAGGCTGGGCAAACAGATTTTATAAACAAATAAGTACATGGATAGGAAATTAACCCATTATCTCCATATGAATAAGGAGCACAATAGTATTTGCGAAAAAAAAACTAAGACATGGGTTGTTATCCTATGCAGGAAGTTAAACGGGGCTCGCGGTGGCGCGGGTGACGTCAGTCTCGGTTTCGAGTTCGGGGCTCGTTGGCTGTGGCCGAAATATCCCGAAGCTACCCGAGCACACGGATCTATCCTGTCCTGTGTCCTTGTATAGGTACTTTACATTGGCACGTGCGAGTGCGACTCATGATTCGTTAGTCAACTAACTTGCTTACCTCTATCAAAACAAGGAACATAATTGCATAAAAATTACGGTAATTAGTAACTAGCATAAACGAGTACGCGCCATTTATCCTTACCTCAATACAAATAAGAGACATTATAGCGCGTACGGAAGTTTAGTAAGTTGTTTTATTTCAAAATATAAATATTTTGTTTACGTTTTTTTTTGTCAGTTGTCGTTGCGCTTTCGGTTGCGAATTGTTACGGCATCAACTGACCGTGACACAATTTTAAAAGAAGTAATTTCGTGTGTTTATTGAACTATTAACAGTTGTGTAAATAAATAAATAAACTTTTTTTGTGGTTTCTGTGAGTATTATGCAGTTAGAAATTGTAAATATAAGAATAAGAATTTGTATAAGAATTTGTGTGGCGTTTAGACTATAGAATAGAGGATTATTGAATTTTAAATAAGAGCGTGTAAATAAAACTGTGTAAATATAATGTTTTATAGACATGGTTCCTAAAAAAGTGTGGCTTGGGATCATTTTGTGGACAAAGGTGAAAATAAAGCTAAATGCAAAATGTGTAAAGTAAATATCTCTTACAAATCAGGAGTGTCAAACCTCACCAAACATATACAGAGAAAACATATTTCTGTAAATTTAGTGAGAAGGGAACAAGAAGTGGAACATCATGAAGTACAGGGGCTTCACAAATTACGACAGGTACTACTGCTCAAACTACCACTTTTTAGGTCAGTAAGGTCGAATCCCAGTATCTCAGCATTTCTTCGGCGTGATTGCCATAAAATAAAAAATAAACAAATTGATGATCATTTGATGAATTTGTTCATATGGGACTTACAGCCTTTTTCTATTGTAGAAGACAGAGGGTTTCGCGAATTAATTACGTTTGCTTTCCCTAATTATGTAATACCATCGCGAAAGTCTTTCTCCAATAATTTATTGCCTGCGTTATATGAAGAGGTTAAAATGCACACTACGTCAGCACTATATACGATGCAAAAAGTATTTGCTTAACGACCGATATGTGGACGTCAAGAAATAACGACTCTTTCCTAGCTCACCTAGCTGTCACGAGTCGACAGGTCGACGGGGCTCCAAAAGATTCATATCTGGAGACGACAGAGTCTTGTTTCCAGATAATGAATCCTTTGGAGTGGTGGCGAATAAATCAGGAAATATACCCAAACTTAGCTAAACTGGCCAAATTAAAATTAAATGCAATGGCTTTTAGTGTGCCTTGTGAACGACTGTTTTCTGTTGCAGGAAATATTCTGACAGACAGAAGGTCGAACGGGCAGTCGAAAGGTTGAACAATTATTATTTCTTAATCAGAATAAAAAATAAAAAACATAGTTGAGCAAAAAAATATCTACAAAACAAAAACAATAACAAAAAAAAAATGTACATATCACAAAATGAAATTGAAATCTTCTAACTACGTCTGCTAATGCTTATCTAACGTATCTCAGCATAAATTACTTATCAATACAAAGAAACAAAAAAATATACTTAGCAGACAGTCCTAAGCCTTTTTTTTTTAAGTAGTAAGTAAAGATTTAATTTTTTCGCACTGAATGTATTAAAATGATGAACTTAAGGGAAATTAAACCATGTTTCAATATATGTAAGGAGCACAATCGTAAAAAAAAGACTTGGATGTTAAAAGTATTTTTTACTCAAATACAATTATGATCCTTATTTGTAAGACGACATGGATTGTTATCCTATGCAAGTATTTTAAACCCTGGAAGTTCAGGGCGCAGTGCGGGCGGCGGCGCGAGTCTCGCGGCGCGGATGACGGGTGCAGGGATCGCGGCGTTGGCGGCACAAGGCTTGCGCCGCGGGGCTCAGGGCGCGGTCGGCTCAGGGCTAGCGGCGTGGATGGCGGAGGGCTCGAGGCCATTTCGTAGACTTGTTCGCGCCATTTATCCCATCTTATGTACAAATAAGACACATAACAGCGTGTACGAAAGTATACTATGTCTAAGTTAAGACCGAACTCTACCAAATACTTTCAAGTATTTTAAAACCTGGTTTTCGACCCTGGTTTTTTTACAGACTTGTACTTGGAAGCCCTGGTATTGAATGTGACAAGTATATCCCATGCCTACTTGCAACTTGCACATATGCAAGTGTGCCATAAGGAATCTACAGCTAACTCATTAATATTTGCTTGTTATATTTCAAGATAATTTATTAGACAATACAACTCGTATGGCGCGGCTAATATCGTGCTGCAACAACAAATTAATTCATTAACTCACGAAACAATACGAAAACGGATACGGATCTTGAATTTAGACCCTAGGACTTACTCCGGAATTCCTTCCATTTACCAACACACAAACTAAGCAGCCCTAC
This sequence comes from Cerastis rubricosa, assembly GCA_949152445.1. Lineage (NCBI taxonomy): Eukaryota > Metazoa > Arthropoda > Insecta > Lepidoptera > Noctuidae > Cerastis > Cerastis rubricosa. The sequence continues at coordinate 3,237,208 of OX424542.1, read as the reverse complement.
GGCAAGAACCGGGTTTACACAACTAGTCAAGTAGAGAGAGAGAAATTCCTGAACCCAAAGAACTTACACATAGTCAGTAGTCAGTGGCCCGAAAGTCCGACAACCAATCTTACCAAGGGGTATCGTATTACCCAGTACTAACTGGGTTGTGGGGGCAGAAAGGCAGACGCTCCATCTAAAATGCTCGTATTCAGCTGCATCCGGTTAGACTGGAAGCGACCCTAACATAGTAGGGAAAAGGCTAAGCAGATGACCTTAAGAACTTACAGTGAGAGAAAAAAACTAATTTTCTAACAGTACCAATTACTGACCTGACACAGTCGAAGTTGATGCAGTAAAAGAAAACGGCGAAGATTGTGAAGCGGAACGGAAGTCCGAGGTCACGGCCGTTCGAGATCAAGCTGGCCGTTCAATTAATTTATCAGGAAAGAGTCGGAAAGACTCGACGAAATGTGAAAGGTATTTCTTCCTGCTTGGTTGAACGGCACTTAATAACAGCTGATTTTTTGAGATTTTTTATTGTGAACGCGGAATTGGAATTTTATGTTGTATTATTATTTTATGGTAGTCACTTTTAAGGTAATTTTATTGTGATACTGTAGCCACTCTTCTCGGATGATAAAGCAGTGGGGGGTGGCTACATAGACATACTAGTCGAACAAGGCTGGAGCGAAAGCAACACGTAAAGAAGAAGGAATCCATCATCATTAGCCTGCTCTTATCCCAAATTATTTGGGGTCAGAGAAGCATGTCTTCTTCTTCTATACTTCTCTATTACTCGTCTATCAAACAACGAATTTCTGCCTCAGTCCACATACCCAAGCCGTTCTTAAACCCCAAATTGGGCTCCCGTTCGGTTTTGTTTTTCTACATCCAGTCTCTAGCTGACTCCGTAAGGTCGAAATCCAATCTCCCATGGGTCAACGCACCAAAACGAATAACTACACACACGTAATTAAAAACCAATTGGTTAACTGCGCATGCATCAAGCAATCAAGATCATAATTCGTGACAGAACGCCTTCTAATTCAATTTCGACCGTCTTCGGTCGTCGGCATAGTTTTCGTAAGCCGAATTGAACTCATGACCCTTGCTTCCGCAGGCAAAGCAAGTACAGTACATACACTACGCTACTTGGTTATGCCGACCTCTGAACCTGAGTCAAATCGACACAAAGCGGTACGGATATTAAAGTCTCGAGTTCGCAGAAAGGATGTAGGCATAAAGCAGTAAGTTTATGATTCATTTGCGAACGAACAGTTGGTCTGCATTCATGAATGATGATGTGATGTTAGATTTTCGCATGTACCCACTTTTTGTCAACCGTTACTGTATCGCCACACATTGCTTATCGCAGGAAATCGTTAAGAATGCGCCGGTTTTGCGAATAATTAATGTTAATGTTTAACGAATATGGGTATGTTTAAGTGGAGCAATTTATCTTACTTTAAAAATCTATTTGTCATGCGGAGGCGCCAAGTTATATATTTCCAACCCACATAAGACTCGTCCAATAAGGTACTATATAAGTTATTTCTAATATCCTTCTGTTCTGTATGGTGTCGGACTTAAAGAATAGCACCATCCCATTTCTTCCCGTGGGTGTCGTAAGAGGCGACTAAGGGATTTGCCAGAGAATGGGCAGCAGCGTTCTCTGTGCTTTTGTAACAACCGTACTGCGATCGCCAACCCGCCTGCCAAGCGTGGCGATTATGGCAAAACCCCTCTTATGTCAATGCGGCGTTGGGGGAGGCCTATGTCCAGCAGTGGACGTCTTTCGGCTGAAATGATGAACGATGAATATCCTTCTTCCCCACTTGTCCAACAATGCAGCCATTGGAGCTTTTCGAAAAGCCACCATGATAAACTTGGACCACTAAAATCTGCTCCAATCCAGTTTTCGCAGACAAAAGGCCCAAATTTTGCAAGTAATTGTAAAACAAACAATATGACAAGGACGAACAAAGAAAACCCCTAAAAAGGCCTCGCTCACCATGACCATTGACTATATTTAGAGATACGGGCGACTCCGAAGCACTATAAAATTTTGATTGCCGCGTAGGTCTTGAGACGGCCTTGATAAGTATGTACTCCTAGTAGTTGAATGATTCATACGCCTACAGTCCTGGTAGCTTAAACTACTTCGTCACCAAATATGCACAAGTGTCTGATACTCAACGTGTCAGAATTTTTGTGTTTCACGAAAATGCTGCGTCACTGAATGTAAATTAAGCTGTTCTGAGTGAGTTTACGAGATTCTTTTCCTTGATCATGACACCCAATGGTGTATGTTTTTATAAGGGTCCATAAAATGTTAGATATACTGGACTGATTTATATTCTACACAAATTTTGCAAGCTGCAACCTTGAAGAATAGAATATAATCAACATAAATTCACGATACGAATCAGCATACACTCAACTTGTAGAAATACGAAGTGCTAAATGAAGATACGCCTTTCGAATCCTAATCGAGAGTTAGAACAGTTTAGAGAACATGAGAATCCTTTTACAAAAAGGTGGGAATAACAGAGAGGCTACTGTGCTTTTTAAATTAGAGCACGTCTATGCATTTGTCTTTTTGGGATGTCGATGTTTTGGGGCCACGGGAACTGGTTACAAAAGTCGATTTGATTCGGCAGCCGAATGCTCATGTTTGTGTAGTACATAAACACTGTCGTCGCTGGCAGGGGGCGCCGGGATAGAAGGTGCGAACAAACACGCGGACACACAAATTGCATATTTATTCTACATGACGAACATAGCCGCCAAGCTACTAAGACTAAATAATGCGACGAACATACTCGAATTTTACTAGATCATTCTTTTTCTTTGAGTTTGCCAAAAGTGAGTAAAATTTGACGTCCAGCAGCCGTTCCATGTAAACAATTACATAATTGTGTATTGTATTTCATTGGCAATTTAAGAAAGTCAATGTCTTTATAGAGGTGGCAATATATTGAATTAAACATTGGCTACCTTGTTATGTCCCGTTTATAAAGTTGCTAAACATGTTTAAATACCTAATAGAATCGTTAAGACATCAGTCTGCTAATAAAACAATTTACTAGTGCAGTTACATGAGAACTTTTTATGATGGAAATGGCAATTTAATATGGATGTTATACTGATATGTGGTTTGCCTAGTAAATAAGTCAAGGCAAATGTAATAAAAGGTGTTTAAAATAAATTAAAGGAATAGGTTAAGACTGTGAAACTAACTAAATCACGTGAAATTTCTCTATAAACACAAAACCTAATAAATAAATAAGTTGTAATCACGAGTCGGTTTCTAAACGAGCCGGATGCCAAGATTCGTTCCAAACATGTCACAGGCGCGATGTCATGTTAACATGCATTAGTCATCTATCTATGTGTCTGGGAGGGTATAGTTACGCAAACGCGCAAAAAGCGAAGTGTAACGACCGGCGAACCGCCCTTGAACCTGAGAACACGTGCACTCAGACAGACATGACGACAATATTTAACATTCAACACGTAAACTACGTCGAGAGGAAACTCCGCCACCGCCAGTACACTGTTCGCTACGGTATGCATTATTATTAGATGAAATGACGCCCATGTTTCCACCCAAACCATTCGCGATGAGCTCACGATCACGAGATTTTCGAAATTTATCTGTTTCATCGCGTCTCTACTAAAGCAATCCTACAGCGAAAACTTCTCGAAAAATGCAATGTACAACGGCGTAGTACAATTGCTATTCCAGACTCATTTGGTATCTCTGAAAGATCACCAAAAGGACTCGTGCAGAATACATAAAATACTAGAGCAAATTCCAAATGCATAAAGCAATCGTAACAAGCTTTTAAGAGCACATTCGTTGCCCTCGGCACGACTGCACTGTTTAGATATTTTTGGCATCCATTTTTATGATACGCAGTAATCCGGCAAGCCGTAACGGCTGAACGGACTTGGATACAATTTGGTACAGGGATTGAATGTATCCAGGATCAGCACAAAAGCGTAGTTTTATTCCGGGAAACTGAATATTTTTCTCAGTGAGGACAACAAATAGCTATACATACATGATGTATAAGTTTGGGCGTGTCGGGATTTCGAGCTCCATCTTGATCCGCCTACAATCAAATAAATAACGAATTTATAATATCAGAGAGATGCGCTATTACTTACATCAGCTGAATGTTTTGAAATGGCCGACCTTGAAACGATATGATGGACAGTTGGTAAGGCGTCCGACGCGATAAACCGGCGCTTTCGGAAGAAACGATCGTTTTACATGGATTTTCTCGTAAAAACACGATGGATTAGCGACCGGAACGGAGTAATGGTTTTTGACATTACGTAATATTGTTCGGAGTATAATGGGAGGCCGTTTTACTGAGGTAATGTTTTACTAATAACTTTGTTGAGTGATAACATACTAATAGTGGAATTGAGAAAGGATAGCGTCACCATTAGGCGTGCTAGACCTAAGAAATGTCTAGAAAACTGTCTGGAACAGAAATTTCTTGGCCAAACCAAGGCCCACGGGACATCTCCAATGATAATGAAGATGGTAATTACGTCATTACATCAGAGGTTCATGATTCAATATTTTGCTATATAACACTTCAAAAGCTTTGCCAAAATCTACTTTATGATCCAGCACAACCAGTTGTAGGACTTTTTCAAACTACACCATTATCAACATGACGTAAACCCTGTTTTGGTTCACCTTGAGACTGCCAAGGAATTCCTAACTCAAGTAGGAATTTCGCTAAGAATTTGCTGCGTAATTCCCTTCGTGACGGAAGTCATCCTTCGTCACATTTCATCTTAGTGTCGCTGAACTATGACGGCCTTAGTACCTACCACCAACGTGTAAAGTATTAGTTTTGCCAATGAACTCCTCAAGGTCTAGTGTACTTAAAGAATTATTAGATACGTAGACGTCAAAACACTTTATGGCATTAATGTAGGACTTTCCAGAATTTGTTGACACGGCAAAACAAATATACTGAATGCAAATCTAGTATTGTCTGTGATATGCCTTAAGAAGAAGTTAATAAAATAACAGGTATTTTAAGTATAAACTGTCTGCTATACAGACTTGTTTTGTACCTTACATTCCAGACGCCGTTTTTGACTTAACAAAGCGCTTGGATTTTTCAAGTTTATGATAGCCAGCCCATAGATTCCATATTTCCTCGGAGTCTTTTACAAATACTAGTCCCGTGTGACATTTTAAGACACAAACGGAAAATTCTCGGGAGAATAGAATTTATAAACAATAAACACAAAGGCATCCTATGTTATTCCAAGCAATGGCTACGAGGAACATCAAATCCTATCCCGGAAAATATTGAATAAAACATTTACAAATGTCCATCAAAACGTTTCAAAGTACGTATATCTAAATAGCAATCTTGATGATTGAGCACACCCTGACATGGAAACACGACAAAAAGTTTATGATAAATTCATCAGCGGAGTTGAAGAATTTCAAGATTTTCCGGGCGACGAAATCCCGCGTGTACTTTATACAAAGCGATCATTATTCAAAAAGACTAAGTACAAAGTAAAAGAAGTCTGAGGAGGCGAGTACGGCCTACCTTGAACCACAGAGAATCGATACAGTGCCATAATAACCGTATTTATAATAGCTATCGATCCCACTGAAGCTACCAACATTTTTCATGACCAAGGCCGCGTTGTAAATAGATTGATGAATTCCTTCACACGGAATTAAAGTGGTGTTGTTTTGTGATAGCTTATTGCGATCATCAATTTGGTATGGGACAATGCCCTGGAAGGGTTATGAAGAAGCGTTTTTTTTAATAAATGGGTGTTCAGTTTTTAAGTTATTATTCTTGCGGGAACAGCTAACACTTCGACGATAAAAGGGATCCTGCGTATTTTTAGATCTTTTGCCAACTTGAAAATAATGGAAGACAGTATAATAACCAGCTGCCTCGTCTCACGCGGAAAGTTGAATGAACTTATTATTAATGGTTGCGTAAACTATTGTCGGTCTTCTTATAATTAAGGTGTTTTTTCAGCTCTCTAGGGTCAAAATGTGAATAGTAAATTGGCTATTGAGGCCTGAAATCCACCCCGCTCAAAGATTCAGGATTTTCGTCGACCTCTTCTCGCAAAACCAGGGACATAACCAGACTTGTACGTATAAAGAAGAGGTCTTCTAAGGCATACAAGTTGTAAACAGACCCTTGAGGGAACCGTCAACCAAGCGTTCTGTACATCAAATTAAGTAACCCAACTCAAAAACTATTGCAGGGAAAAGACTTCTTTTTTGGGACGAAAATTTTAATTTTGCGGTAAAGTTCAATGTAACACACTCAAATTATTGTGCTGATGGATGCATTTAATAGTTAACGGGTAATGGGAGTTATTTAAAGTACAGTTATAAAATTAAAAACTAGTATTTATTAAAAAAAAATTGTGAAAATGTTGGAACTTTGACGTCCAATAACCCAGTAACAGAAAGGTATCCCAGGTATGTTCCAGAACAATAAAAAAATCGCAATGATGAGGAAGTGCCTTTCGGCTTCTTTAAGGCTATATTAATACCCTTAATAACTACGGTTAACTTTTGAAGACCTCGTTTTAGTTTGTCCTTAGTAGATCTGACAAAATCTGGCTAAAACCACCTCATGACGAACAAATTATGATGAATGACCCGACCTAGACGCGTTATCTCACCTTCTAGGCTACTCCACATCCTCATTTTTGCATACATTATTTCGCAAGCGAAATACACTTGTAAAAAAGATAAAATCTCACTGAGTTTTCTATGGCGTGTTGTGCAATAAAGACATAATGGTATCATCATGTTTCACTGATCCTTATCAACGCCGTCCACATTGTAGCGACAAAATTGCCTGCAAATTATAACGTATATGAAAATATATGTTTGTTCCCGTAATTATATGGTGCACTGATAACTAATAACATGAATTATGTACTGAAACTTAGTTGCATTGTGTGGGTGGTTCATTCATAAATGTTGATGTTGTTTTAGCTTGCTTTTGTGAATAACTGGGGTTTGTAATAACATTTTTCGTGGTCAACCTACAATTAGATTTGATGCGTTCATGTTTATTCAGTTTTGACTTTGGACACGCCATTGTAGGTTGTTGATTGTGTTATACATATATGTATTTATTTAAGAGATGTTTAGAAATGGGTAAGAAACCTCATGGTCGCTCATGAGGTTTCTTAACCATTTCTAAACAGAGATCTACCCTTTGGAGCGGTCAACATTTTAACTGACCAGCGTCTGTAAATGGTTGACGACTGAATGGCGACAAAAGCTCAGGTGCATCTCAAGAACCAGTACAATTCTGATGCATCACTGTACAACCATTCCAGGAGCACACTACCCTCGAAATGACCCATAAATCTCAATCACACCATATTTCACAAACGTCCACAGATAACGATCTAAAAGGAAACGGTCCTGAGAACATTTTACGCAGAACTTCGGAGGACAAACAGGGTCTCGGTCAGAGTCGTGACCTTGGCAGGACGACGGACGTCGGTATGACCTTGACCGGTTGGTGTCAGTACACCCACGTACATCGCACACGCCATAAACCACTCATTATGGTAAGCCAAATGTACTGGCACACAAAATTGTATTTGCCGCCGTCCGATATGCAAATTCCACTTGAACACTGCCAGGATCGCTTAGATTTCGGTGGCGAACTGTATAATTAAGTTTGTTGAACGAACATTGCGCTTTTGTATTCAATTTTGACCTCTGTGTGAAGGGCGGTAAAGTTAGTGTTCTAGCTACTGTTTATATTTCTGAGGACGGAAACTAACTTCCCTGACGTAATAGTGAAGTGTTTGATATGTCGGAAGTTATGACTAACTCAGTAGAACTATGTAGGAGTTGGCTAGTCTGGCTGGATGTAACGACCTCCTTTGTGAGGAACCATGTGCGGGAAACGTGTATTATTTTGATAATTTCATGTTTAGGCGAATAGGCGTCCTACTGCGAAACGAATGGCAAGCCAATGTACTCTTTATCAAAATGAGAACTGTATGAAAGAAATGATTGTGTAATTTTGGCTTGTATCATTGTATTGGGAGCAGTGGTGATAGCATCATTAACTTTCGTGTCGTAGGTCATGGGTTCGCACCCAGACAAGTACTTTTCCTTTTGTAATTTATTTGTAACTACTGCTATAAAAATGGTGAAAGAAAATATCGACAGTATACCCGACTGTCGTGCCCTAGAACCCAAAACATCAACATTCGAAGTGATGTAACATCCACCAATCGTCGCTATATGCTGAGGTTGTCAATTATGGCTAACTCTCCCTCTTACTGAAAGGTGGGGAGGCCTGTCTTCCAGCAGTCGGAATGAATATATGCTGCTAATTAAGTGCATTTAGGATTTGCATCAATTTACTAATGACTCGAAATAATTGGCTTTTTATGATCAACCGCTGATTAATGCAATATAATGTCTATAACCAAGATTCTTGAGAAAACGTTATATGGCGCTAATCGGCTAATAGCCCAATGGTAATGATGACAATAATTTTGTGATTATTTTATAGCATGTAAACTAGTTACTTTATTTACAGCCTTGACACTGAAACTAATAGATTTAATTTTCGGTTGAATAAGATACCATAACTATAATATTTTTTTCGTTGAATTATTTACTAGTAGTGCCCGAGATTTTCAAAATCCGGGATTTTGACCAAGACAATATGTACGTGATTTTGCTTTACAAAGCCCAACGTTTGTGTACTTTAGTGTATTTATGTAAGTATCACCGAAAAAAAAACAAAAACACAGCTAATCACGCTCCCCTGGGGCCTCCAGTTCTCCAGATCAAACGCATCAAAACATGTCCTCACAAGATTATGGAAATGCACTAAAACCTGATCTGTCGCGGCGTCCTCAAACAATATTGACTCTCACATCTAAAGAGGTCTGGCGTTATTATCTTACAATACATTCTCTTCTTAATGGAGGTCCGGAATAGGGTTACCAATGTTCCCATTTCATAATTTGACAAGTCCTGACGCAAAACAGCACATTTGCAAAAAAAGTCCGCACGTTGTAGAATTTAGTGTCAGCACTCATTTAACTTTATAATTTCTAAAAAGTCCCCAAAGGTGCGGTAAAACCGTTACGGACAATTCGCGGACCGGAACCCGGACACTGACTGAAAATGTACTAAAGGATGTGTCAAAGTCCGTTGTCAGAGATCTATCCATAATCTTTAAGAACCCGTTTGCCCTCACCTTTGCTTTGAAAAGTCCGGATATTTCATGGCTGGACAAAGTTCGGACGGAAGGTCAAAACGACGAACATGTCCATTATCCGGACGTATGGTAATCCTAGTCCGGAGAGTCCGGGGCACTTTGATGTCCGACAGGCGGATGCAGGAGCCAAACATAGCGACATCGTATCATCTGACCGCCCGTCGTGTTTTTGCATTAGCTCTGTTACTAGGGCTGGCTAGATGAATTTCTTACTTCCGATTTAGATTTAAATGGCAATGTCAGCACTCAGCTGGTGTGGAAACAAAGGATGGATATTGATTGATTTGAAAACTTAATTCGTAAGGCTGGCTATACTACGCACGTCAAAAAAAAAAATCACGTGACTGACTTTCGTTGACAGTGACATTTGAATAGTACTGTCTCACTCAATCATATTGAAAATCGTATCTATCGTTCTATATGTAAATACTTTTTCGCGCGACCGAAGTACGGTGAGCACATCTAATGATTTAAATATTTGCCTATCATTATATTCTTGTAGATTGAGCCCTGTTACTGACGTGTGTCTCTTTGATAGATAATATTAATGAGATTTGTAGGACATTACCAGAGGTCGGAATTAGGTAGAATTATTTTTGTACTTGCATCGAAATGTTGATATTAATATGGATAGTCCCTTGCGTGTGCGCATTGGAATTTTGCAACTTCGGACATCCGATGTCGGATGGTTTAAATTGTGTAAAAGTAAATAACTTTTTTATTTAATAATTCACTGATTATTTCTACTCTTTAAAATTAATCTCGGGATTTGAGGCATAAGTATCCACTTTATTCTTTCGCTGTATGAAATCAGTTTAAGTACACAAATAACTCTAAGTACCTAATTCCGACCTCTGGACATTAGAGACAAAAAAAATACAGCAGGTAATTTTATAAAGGTCTTATTTGAACAAAAAACATATACATTTTATTGCACGTTCCAACTCAATCATTTTATTTCTAACTCCAGACTAAAAGCGGCTATAAATTGTTAAGTACATAACTAACGAGGCTATCATAAACCTATCTTTATTAACGACTCACAAACCAAGTTAAACAATACTTTGATACTTAGGAGCCATATCTTCAGGGGTACTAAACATATAAGTAAACGGGGAGTCCGATGAAAACAGCTATCTTCTACAAACTTTTTATGACTGGCTTGCGTAACTTATTTAATCTTTGGCCGTGTGACAACCCTGGTCGAAGTTAAGCTCTTATTTTTGCCTTATTGTCCGTTCCGATATCTATCGAATCAATCGGAAAGGTCAATGCCACCGCTTTGATAGCCAAAAGTTTGCACGTGGAAAGTTTATTGCTACAAAACCCATGTTAATCAAGAGCTTTTTACAGGACTAATCGAGTATGAATTCACTGAAACTTTCTTCTGAAAACTTCAAAACTACTCCGTTTTTTCTTAAGACTAACTAATGTATAAAACTGTTACAAATGTTTACGTCCAAAGGCGTGCGTTTTCAGTTTTCACGGAAAACGAATATGATAAAATTTCATATATAGGAGGTAAATAGTCACACACACAATGAATAAACACAAGTAAACATTCAAACAAAACTTCATAAAAACCTCAATTAATTTACTTACAGCCTTTCAGACAGCAACCATAAAGTTTGCATCACAATTCAAAAACTTCAAGTCCTCGATCATGCACCTGATAATTTATTATTTTCGGTAATCCCAAAAAATCTGCTTAATCTAACAAAAACCTTACCTACGTTTCAACAAGACAATAATAAAATAGAACGTAAAGATAAACCGGCGGACTCGAAAACCGGAAACACAAATAAAAAACGTAATATCATAACCGCATAAAAACCGACATTTAAACATATCACTGGAGGGAATCGTAAAACACCATCTTAATATACGTGTAGTTCTTAACTAGCGAAAAAACTAAACTTTATATTAACTGAGAATTTAAAGTCATAACTAAACTATAAACCTCAGCCAGAGACCCAATCGTAATTAAACTGATCATACAATTTTAATTACAGAGTAGTTTTATACTGCGCGAATTTATAGCTTATTTTTATGATTTACTGATATTAACTTCTTAATATAATGTGGGAGAGAATTTATAAAATACACGAAAGGAGTCGACGACTTCTAGCAAAAAACTGTTCAGCTTAAAACAAAAGCTTGTAAAAAATAAACCAGCTAAGGAAAAAAAAGATTACAAATCCATCTTATTACAACAGCATAAAAATCTTGAGTCCATACATTATTATTGATACTTTTATTTTCTGTCTACTCAATCACATTATCTTCTAAGTGTGACTGCGTTCATTTCCCGCGGCGCACGCGCGTACGCGAAAAACCTGCGCTCGTGCACCGATCTCAACAAAAACGCGTCTGCGCGCTAATGAAGAGTTGGAAGGGCATGTATTAATTAGTTGGCGCTCAGCGGCGCGTGCGCCAGCCAACATGGCCGACCGGCATTCCTTGTCAACTATTCTAGTCTTGATACGGTTCGAGTGGCTACAGATATCTATTGTGGGCACCAAGGAATTAACTTAATGGAAACTTTAGTAGCGCATTTATAACATGTTGATGCACTTTACGTCGATTTGGATTCTTCTGTCTGTCGTGTAGCTGATATAAACGTTTCGTTTTCGTTACTTCGATTGTATCCATAAATTACCCTTCACGCCATTGTGTTTTAATAACGCTTTAAGAATTCAAGCGTTGAACAGGAGCCTATACGTGACCCATTCACAAAAGTACCATAAAACAACATCCAAAACGCATAATGGTTGTCCAGTGGTCTACATCCTACATTATATTTAATTTGTATTCACGCGGTCGGATCCAGCGGGAAGCGGCACTGCCGACGTTATCGTCACAATTACACGCTGAATCTAATCTCGAAATCTGTGTTACAAAAAGAGCTATCACACGTCAGATAAACACACCCACATCCTCTAATATTAACATCCACTTCTGTCTATCAAGATGACTAATGCGACTTTCCAACAAGAGGAGCGTGTCGTGTCGTAACGTGCACAGTGCATGCTGTGTCAACTCGCGACTCGCGTGACGCGTCACCGGAGCGTGCACTGTGTCTGATATTCGCTAAACGCTATCAATTGTATCGGCATTACGCAATAGGAAGTCCACAGTAGTATATAGTATGGGCGGCGTGGATAGTACGGAATTAGACCGGCACCGACCCGGCCCGATTTAGAATCGTCCCCGGGACAAAAAGTACATAGGAACCGGCGCGCCTAAACGACTAACGTGCTCCACTATCACACCGAACTGAACTGAGAAAATATGTTAACTGCATTTACTGAAAAAGCAAAACCATAAATATCAACAATAGAATAAAAGTTAAGAATATTTTACTAGCACCCTTTTAAAAATAGCCCCGCATAAAAAAACAGCGCACGAAACCACTGAAATTATTTTTACACGCTTTTAAAAACTGTTATACGACCTAACACATAAAACATCCCTGAAAATAAAACAAGCAACAAATGTTTACAGGAACAAAAGCAAAAAGTTTCAAGGTAGATTTGATCAAATCTTTGTTTAAGCGAACAACGGAGGAAGAAGCCGCAAAGAGTAAACAAACGATTTTCAAAGTCATTATTGTAAATGGAAACGGTTTTACTTTTCACAATTCTAATCGTCTGTTTACATTTTCCTATTAAAAATGAAAGTAAAAGTTTTACAACGAAAGTGTTTCGTATGGTTTAACTTGAATTAGGTCTTTCGTTACTAACTTTTTTTAATGGTACATGATTGTTATGCATTTCACTGCTTGCCAACAGGTGTCTTCGGGAGTAACTGATGGCATCCTCTTAAAATTAGTGGAAGTTATGTTTTTTTCTACTCCTCCGCTAATCTTTTCTGATTCACATCGTTGCGGGATCCAAGACAGTTAAATTGATCTTTGGGACTTCGTCGATCTTCATTGTCTACGCGCTTTTCTGGTGGTCACAACTGTTGATTTTAGCTTGCAAAAGTTGCAGTGTTTTCGGAACAGTGTGGCGGGTTTGCCACAAGTAAAAAAAACTCTTCAAATCCACTTCTACAAAAACAGCAGCTGATGGCACCCAACTTCGGGTGATTGAACTCTAAAATTACAGCGCGGTGTGAACGCGCCCACCGCTAAATAGCCAGATATTTCTGGACACACGACACCCTCCGCTCACACCGTAATAGACACCGCTACAATGTCTCTAACACATGACATATATGGTGTAGAAAGTTATGTCATCCGATCGTAACCCGAGCTCGCGGAAGCAACGTAAATCATTGTCGGCTAGGGAATACGTTTGAATCAATTTGAAGCCAGGAGTTATACGAGGATTTTCTTCTGTTGATTTACGATGTAGGCTATTTATCTTGGAGGTTCACTTCAGTAGTTTAGTTGTATTTGTGTTGGTGTGACGTGAGATTTCATGAAAGCAGTAATTAATAAAATGTAAAGCTTTTTAGTTTTAACTGTGGAGAAGTTTACCGTTGCAGTCGAATGAGATCTTTCATTTTGGCAGCCTATCGAACTCAGACGTGGGATAAATAAATCTTTTAGAAAGAGATTATACTAAGTTGAACTCGGAAAGAAGATTGATGTACATCCTTTTATATTGATCTGATTTAAGGATACTGGTAACTGGGAGACTAATAAGTGGACTGGTAATTGGGGGAATAAATTAATCAAGGACTTATCGATTGGCGACAATAATGAGTGCATATTTAAAGAAATTCATCAATCAGGAAGAGCAATAGTCATAACTCTAAAGATCAAAAAACAACACAAAGAAAGGTGAACAAGGAAGAAAGCACTCAATCCTCACAAGGAAACGACAATCTCAATCCACCATGAATCATGAGCAGAGTAACAAGTAACATTCACGGAGCATTTCACAATTAGAACCATGTCATCTGCACCGGCTTTCTCTCCGTTGTCAGCCGTATCATGGATGACCCTAATACCTTTCGCATTATCATAACTTGTTCATTACATAATTGCTTTGTATTTCGAATTAGAGAATGCAATCAAAGATAAGTTGGCTGCAATATTAGATATTGAGATTAACTAACTGTACATGTATGACTTTGTTTGAGAGTTCCGGGTCTGTGACAACTTTTGTTTGAACGAGTGTCTGAGTAACATTTTGAAAAGATTCTTACTTGTTTGCACACTAACATTTACCTCATATTTGTTTAGTCGATCCTATAGTACTAAACTGCTAATGGATATAACCCCGTTCATGATGTTTTTACCCTTGAAAAGCTTTCCCACCTTTCCCAGTCCATTAGAATCAACAAGTATCATTAAACCTTCACAAATGTCTAAGCAATCGACCCCAATCATCGTGAAACCTTCTAATTGATCCCGAACCAATTCCGCGCATTGCTTGTTAAATTGTCATATTAACCTCCAGACCGGGCGAGTTCTAATCTGTGCAAGAGGCCTCTCAGATGTATTAGTTAATTAATGCAACCCAGCTTCACCTTGACACGATCTAACCGAGAACGTAGACTGTGAACGACCGACCTTTGGTTTGGCAATGAAATGTGTTGCTGTCAATTTGGAACGATATTACCGCATTGCTTGTGTGTGTGTGTCAACAGCACGCTTCTATTCCGAAATATGACACGTGATTACTTTTTTAAATAAAAAAACATGAATATTTCTCGAATCTTTCGGTAATCTTCAATATTATCTTTAATGTTAGCGCATTACAGCATAAATTACTCACAGTAGACAAAAAGTTGTTAGAAATTTAAGCTATGAAATTGCAAAAATTGTAAGTTAACTTGAAATTACCACTAATAGGCTCAATAAAAAAAACTTATGCGAAAAATCACTGAATTGTAAGATTTCTGAGCGTATAACGACCTCGGCTATCAAAACATCGTAACAAAGTTCTGGGAAGTAATTCTATCGTTTAAAAAGGGAGCGAGCCTGGCCTAAGGGTTGCTAATCATCTTATTGTTCCAACGTTGGATAAAAAGGCACGCGATTTTTATACCAGCGGAATAATCGTTTTTAAAAAGTTATTTTTTGTTCACCGAAATATTTTGAGGGGATGAACGGATAACGAAATCGGAGAACGAAATTATTACAGTAAATAAATATGGCAGCGAAGTGTTCACAGTTCGGCGATTAGGTATAAAAAGAAATGGTGAAAAAGTGAACGTAATCAAAAAACAGTTTGATTGATATCATAAATACTGCCACACGAAATTTCCGAAAGATTTCTGCATCAAAAACGCAATATTTTTAATTAACACATCAGGAGAAAGCTTCAATAACTTTTTCACTTTCCCGAAATCAGTTAATAATGATATTTCGGTAATTAAACGAGGCCTTTTTAAGGTGCCGCCTATTGACTTGTACAAATGATATACAGGTGCATAGGTTGCAAAAATTCGTACTTCATTTCTGCACCGTGCAATTATTTCGCCATCAATTTTCGATCAAAGAATCTTGTCGAAAAATGTTCAACACTCGGGGGTTATTAATCAAAGTAATGAATGAATATAAATGAAAACGACGTGCTCAAAACTTGTACAAACGATGTGAACAAAGCCAATTTAATATGGGAGGGTATGGACCAAGTTTGCAGGAAGATTAGATTTGAAATTTCAACAGAGGCTACATTGCTAGCGGAGTTTGATTTTTAATATGAAATGAAATCTCATGTCTAACATAAACATGGTGTTTATCATACAGCACCACCAATATTTGAGCGGACCAGCATAAGCAGAATTGAATAAACAAACTGTTAGTTTAGTTCTGAAGATTCAAAGACGAATTATAGCGGAAAGTCTAAACCAAGCCAGACAAAACGCCTACAGTATAACCCAAAGCCTACCGACAAAGCAATAAGAACAATAGTTATATTATTATAATACACCCTCTAGTTTATAAGTAACCACAGAAGGATTCCCGAGAGACCGTGAGACGTCGCGGTAGACCACAAAGGAAATGGCGAAATGATCTTAGACTTCCCAAAGGAGAGCCCGGATGATGTGATGAAGATGAGACCGGACCCCGACTGTCCGTAAATGTAATAGATTGTGGACTGGACAATCATGACGTAAATTGTTTTGAAACTTGTTTTGATATTGATGCGCTGTTTCCGGAACTTATATAGCGTTGTGAGAGTTTGGGTTTACAAACAATAGTCAAACAAAATAAAGATATGCTGCAATTTTACAAACTTTTGTTGGATAACAATGAGAAGCCCTAATCCCAACACCAGTTCTTTTTCAAATAGGCAAAGAAGCCTGACCGCTATCGGATTATCTCTCTCTTTTATTTCTTCGCGAATTCTTTATTTTCAGCCAAGCAATCAAACATCAAAGCGACATGACATCCCCGTAATTAAAGAGTTTCTAATCGCCACACTGATCCACTCAAACGCACAGATAAGGTGCATACAAAAAACGGGCCAATTCTTCGTTTATCGTTAAATTGTTAAGCAACGGAGGGTTTTGGTCTTGGGTCCTTTGGTGCATCGGCACGTGAAGCCGTTTGTCGGTGAGGCGCAACTTTAGTTTATGGCTTTTTTCATTCATTCTCGTTCTGAGAACTGGCGGCTTTTTGGCGCCTACCTAAAGCCCTCAGTTTTTTTGGAAGGAAAAAAATTTGGCGCGAATGCGGTATCAGATTGAAGGAACTCGTTCCTATTAGCTGTTGGTGCAATACTGTTTCTTTTTAAATTCCTTGGAATTGATATGGATTTATGAGAATGCGAAGTTTTTCTTTGTATTTCTGTTGTGGACTCGATATTATTCGTCCGAGCACTTAAAATATCCAACTGAATGTTTTCTATGGGTATTTATTGCTAGTCAATTTGCAGGGAAAACCATAGTTCTTTAGTAATTATCGTAAAAAAGGCCATTCAAAAAACCGTTGGTACTTGAAAAACAATTGGAAGAACACACCGGAGGCGTACCTCAGCTGAGTTTTGTCGGCGCTGACATTGTTCCCGGAGGTAAATAAAAATGTATTCATCAGTAACAACAAAAACGAATCCTCTTACCGGGAAGACGCGACCATTTCACCAGCCACCCTCGACAACAAAAGATGTACGGAATCCATTGTGATGGAGCCTTTTATGGTACTTGCGCTCATGAATCGGAATCTATGGGTGGTATGTTAGCAGAGATCATTTTTGTATGTAATAACTTTGTGTAGGAAAGTCCCAACTATTGTCTAGTCATTGGCCATTGTAAAACAAACAATATCCGAGGCGTCATTTATGACACTTCCCTTTTTAATGATGGCAGCTGGTCCGTTCGAAATGTAAAGGTGTTGGTAAGGTGGTCCGGTGTAATGTGGAGCTTTGTTTCATCCTACATCTGTATCTATCGGTAATTGCCATCACCTGCACCACGTTTCCTTGTTACAAGTAATTTTATCGCTTTGTGTTTGGAGTCCATTTCTTGCGGTGGACTCGATATTAAATTAGTGTTTATAATTGAACGTTTGATTCGCATCCGGTGTTGGGCAATTTTGGACGGTTTTGAAGTCCGATATTTATGAGTATCTAATGCACAATTTAATCGAATACCCCTTCATTAGTGGTGAGTTTTAGGATTTATTGATAAACTGTATTGGTATTATAGAATATCATTTTAAATTGAATACTTAATAGCGTATATTTGCTAATGATTAAAAGTGGGGTATCCCAAATCTTCCAAATTACTTCTAACAGAAGATATAGACATGAAAGACTTTATTGCTGAGACAATTCGATTCGTGAAGGTAAACTCACCAGGCACCCCTGTCGCCGTAAACCCCTAAATGTCGTAGATGATAATGAAACAAACACAATGCTACCCTGTGTAACACCAACTTGTTCCACTTGATAATTAGATGAAACTTCGCAGACGTCTAGAAAATTTGTTTCCAACAGATTCAGCCAATCCCCCTTCTTCGTTTAATTATGTATTTTGGTGCGGTTAAGTCTTTTCTACTTTTAATCCTCGAGGGCTTAACAAATCTTCGGAGGTGTCAAGTTTGGGAGAATTTTAATATTAATACAGCGTGTTTGAATGTACTTTAGTTTTTAGAATGTATTTTCGTATTGGATGTAATTTAAGGAATGTATGAGAATATCACAGGTGGGTATTTAGTCAATCTTGCCTGCTTTTTGGGTCGACCAAATGTTTTTAAACTAGACCACCTTATATAGTCAAAATTTATGTGTGGTGCACAGATTGCAGAGCTATACATGTATTTGCATCCGGGATTCATTGATAACTGTTTGTAAGTCGTTTGATCTTAAGAGTGTATCTAGGCAACGATCTGCCCTTAATTCTATTTACGTATACACAGTGCAACGTACCTTCGTGTCCTTTCGTTGATCGGCAATACAACTTAAAAGTGTCCGATAAAATTGAAATGTGCACTTGTGCGGTCTAAAAATACGCACGAAATGCGAAAGGTCTAGTGTCTACAATATACTGTCTTAACAGGGGCGGCTACCGCCGTATCTGCTGTATCATTTATATGGGGCCCCCGATGTGCGCAGGGAAAAATTAATAAAACTTTAGAAAAACTAAAGTCATCATAAGCTATAAATGATATTTTAATAAATCAGTTTGCCGAAAAAAAGGCAAGGAGAGTGTAATATTTAACTTGAAATGTTTATAAAAACTTTGGAAAAAGTGACAGATAGATAATTATGATGAATAAATATTTCTTTTAATTTTATGCAAACATTTTTTTTTGTGAGTAATCTTTACCCTTCTTAAGGGCCCCCAAACAAATTTTTATACGGGGCCCGCCAAGTCACGCTACGCCACTGTGTCTTAAAACACCTTTCCTATAACTTGTGTAGAAAGTCGACAAATCAACCTGATAAGTTTAACTCCACAAAATTGTCCTTTGAATTTGACAGTGGATTTTTTGTTAAAAGACAGGTGCCTAGTGGTTGATGTTTATCTCTAGCAACCTTCCTACTCACCCCCCTTCCCTTGCCGTAATGAGCCCTTAAAACTCCTAAACATTTGTTAATATCCCTTCCGATGGCTTTTTAATGTAGGTCCTGGTTTTTTTTTTTGCTGATTTCGTTGTGTTTTTGTGTATGTTGTAAATCAACGGCAGGTGCTTCGATTGGTATGTTGTCGATCAATTAAAAGATTTTTGTTGTAAGTTTTTAATACTGATTAAGTTGATTGGTGGTGATAGTATTTTGTTTATTGGATCATTCTTAATTTTTTTTTTGAGAAAGCAAAGTTTTGTCTTTTTTTATGATTGAGAAACTTCATACTTTTTGAGTCTTTGTTGCAATTCTTACCGACACCTTAACATCACTTTTCAACTGTGTCATCATCATCATCAAATTCAAAAAGTTTATCATCATATGCCTAGCTTTTTTCCAACTACGCTAAGGTAGGTTTTCAGTCTAGGTATCTGGATGCAACTGAGTACCAGTATTTTACATGGAGCGACTGCCAGAAAGTTATATACAGCACGGAATGTGCAATTTGTCACCACGATAGTGTGTAATCTCTTCACTTTCTCCATAATAAAGAAAGGCCAAACTTTCCGAAATTATCGAAAAAAATAGTCTACCTTTACAAACCTTACATTTGAACAAATTAAGATCATTACACTGTTCATACACACGTTTCCTTTCATTAAAAACAATTACGGTCCGTGTAAGGTGTGACCAATTATTGTCTGTTTTCCAAATGTTTACAAAAAGTAAAAAAATAAATAATAATAAGCGACCACCCAACGGTTCTGTAATGACCAATTCAGTGAGTTCCGATCACTCAGACATCAATTGTTCACGTACACTAATTTAAACATGTTCAGTTTGTTTGTACACTGTGCGCGTGCCCTTAGGTAACTGACCTGTCGATCAAGACATTTATTGCTATCCAAATCTTATATCCTCAACCTTAGCATGATAAACTTAAAGCTCAAATTTGAACCCAATTTTGTTAAAGACGAGCAAAATAATTTTGTTTAGAAATTAATTTCTGGTCAAAATTGGTGCACTTTTATCTAAGATCGCATTTCTAACAACCTTATCGCCTAGTTCGTAAGGTTCATATTTGTTTATCTTTTTTATATAGAGCACGATAATAACTTTTTCCAGGAACAATTTTCCTGTTTCTATGTTCGAACATAATGATAAGTTCAGAAGGCATTACAAGTAGTAATTTAGTATAATTCGGCGCTTGTTTTAGTGAAAAAACGTAACGCCTTTAATTATAAACAATTCTTGTAATTACGTCAGTTAAAGCACGTTAACTTTCAATTATGACAATTTGTACGCCCCCTTTGTACTGGAGCCGAAGATTTTTAGGGGTACGCGGGCGGATGCGGAAGCCTTTGCAATCCGAAGACTTTTATTAAAGTCGAGACTCACCGTCTTAATGGATTAATTAGTTTGTGCAAGTTAATTATAGCTAAGAAAACAAGGAAATAGGGACGTAATTAATTTTGAGAAATATCGTTTGTAATCTTTGGATCACAGTAGCAGAATAATATAGACAGATATAGTGCTGAGGTGATCTTTTGGCGCTTGATTGGTTGTAATGGGTGAACAGTAACACTGTATTGAAAAATCAACATGACGGCGTTAGTTCTGATCACGGCCACGCGCCAAAATATCTATGCAGCAGTATAAATCACAGTTGCGGGTTGAATAACATTCAAGATCAAATCTCTTAAGATCACGCGCGAAACATACGGAACCCACTCGGTTTCCTTCGTAATTGTTCAATTATTTCGACAATTAAACAGAACCTTAGTACATCTCGATTTCTCCACAAACCTGGTATTACGTACAATGCGATACCTTTTATAGTTGGGGATGGTTATCACAAACCATACTTAATAACATATTATGTAAGTTAAACAAATTTATTCCGATTATTTTTAGAACTTTATGTTTGAGGGCAGCGGGTGTAAGTATTGTGCGATGTACGCATGCATGCGAGAAATGTGAATATATCTGTGGTTGGGGATTGTTTTAATTAGGTATAACAGAGTGTGTTTATTATGATCAAGAACTTTAGATACATTTGTCATTCAAATTTCTTTAAAAAAATAGTTTAGTAAAATTATATCTTAACAATCATCCTCTATGTTTTTTTTAAAGGCGGTTGCATGTTTTTAAAGGCGGTTGCATGTTTTTAAAGGCGGTTACAGATAGTCCTGTACTTTTTTTAAGTTTTAAACAAAAGCTTTAAGTTCTGTATGGTGTCGGACGTAAAGAATAGCACCATCCCATATCTTCCCGTGGGTGTCGTAAGAGGCGACTAAGGGACTTGCCAGAGAATGGGCAGCAGTGTTCTCTGTGTTTTTGTAAAACCGTACTGCGATCGCCAATCCGCCTGCCAAACCCCCCCAAAATATCAACGTGGCGACACTTGGGGGAGGCCTATGTCCAGCAGTGGACGTCTTTTGGGCTGAAATGATGATGATGATGAAACAAAAGCTTTGTTTCTTTTAAAAATATCCTAAAATATACATCTTGACCAACCCATAATTGTATGTATTTTTTCAAAGCTTATGTTATGAAAAAATAGCTAACCATGACCATAACATTCAAAATATTATTTATTTACACCAAACATAGAAATCCCTCGTATCAACAAAAATGACATAACCCAGGGACTGATAGGACACGATCGCCACAAAACTATGAAATGCAACAAAACAAAGACATTTTTCCCTCAAAAGGTATTGATAACATCAACTTCGGAAGCACTTGAAGATACTAAGTATCCCTTCACGAAGGTTTTTAGTTTCATCTAAACTAATATTATAAAGAGGAAAGATTTGATTGTTTGTTTGTTTGTTTGCATTGAAAAGGTTCAGAAACTACTGGTCCGATTTGAAAAATTCTTTATATATTAATAATTATAATATATCATCACGCTACGACCAATAGGAGTTGAGTAGCAATGAAAAATGTTGCGAAAACGGGGAAAATGTGACGCAAACGCAGTTGCGCCGGACAGCTAGTTGCTTATACAGGGTGAATGTGTGGTCCAAGCAATAATAAGAGGCCAGTGCACCAGGCTCTATTTAGTTCTAAACGATCCCCTTTAAGGATTTTAATAATAAGACAGCTGTCAAATGCTCATCTATTTGACAGCTGAAATTAATGTGACTATTGATATCAAAATGGAGCTCGTGGCTAAATAACAGCCGCTCGGATCAATCTTCAGGTAAAGCCGTGCGTGCCTAGGTTGATCTGTGGATGGGTCACCACCTATTTCATTACATACCGAGGTTCATCCGTGCCTCAGAAAGCACGTTAAGCCGTTGGTCCCGGCTGTCATTTGCAGATCTTTGACAGGTAGTCAGTGACCCGAAAGTCTGACAACCAGTCTTACCAATGAGTATTACCCAGTACTAACTGGGTTGTGGAGGTCAGATAGGCGGTCGCTCCGTATAAATACTGGTATTCAGCTGCATCCGGTTAGACTAGAAACTGACCCCAACAAAGTTGGGAAAAGGCTAGGCAGATGATGATGATATCAAAGTGTTCATTTCCTCCAGTCAATTCCCAAAGGCCTGCAATCTTCTGGCAGGAGACTATAGGAGTATGTAGACCCTTCAAATGAAAAGTCAACAGTTACTATGATTATTAACTAAAACGGTTAAATACTTATTTAACAAGGTTTAACAAGGAAGTAAAAATTACGACTACATATTGTGCAATATGTCTGAGTTTTTATGGCTAAATGAATTGTGCTTAGTTTTCCTTATGGCAGGTGTTAAGGAAACCTACTAATATTACCTATCATGTATTTGTAGTACACTCCTCATGGAGAGGAGGCCTGTGTCCCAGCAGTGGGCATATTATAGGGTGATAATGATGATCATGATGATGTAGTATTATTCACACATAAGCCTTTTACTCACATATTGGGGTCGGTTCACAATCTAACCGGATGCAGCTGAATACTAGTATATTAAATGGAGGGACTGCCTATCTGACCTCCACAACCCAGTTAACTAACTAAGTAATGCGATACCCCTCGGTAAGACTGGTTGTCGTTTAACGACTGTCAAAGATCTACAAACGACATTTTTTTTAACCTGCCGTAAGAATGGATTACAAATAAAATATATCAATTTACCAGTGACATTTTTATTTATTAAACGAAAATAAATAAGCTCACACACACGCACGCGAGCATGCAAGAATGACGGAAATCCACTGAGGACTGACCTTTACAATCATCAGCAAAAAAAAGAAATGGCCACCAGCCACCAAAGCTCGTTGGCGATATAAATCATGATCCCTTCCCCCCACCTATCCCCTGTTGTTAGCACGGCGCGGCATCGAACCAGCGACCTTAAGGAACGAGGATTAACCATTCATTTATTCATACTGGACCAGACATAAACCTATTTTAATGCTTTCATTTGTTTTTCGCTTTTTCCGTAGTGAGAAACAACAAAAATAAATGAAGATCGCGAAGGGAGTACATCTTAATTTGATTAGGTCATAAAATGGAAATATTTATTTTATATCTAATATATAAAATTCTCGTGTCACAGTTTTCGTTGCCATACTCCTCCGAAACGGCTTGACCGATTTTGATGAAATTTTGTGTGCAAATCGGGTAGGTCTGAGAATCGGCCAACATCTATTTTTCATATCCATAAAAAACCCCGCGATCGAAGTCGCGGGCAGCAGCTAGTTATCTATACGTTTCTCCAAACATTCGTTTACTATATTACACATTTAGTCCCCAATCCCTAATGCAATTATAATTTGCTGTTATGCCATACAGCAATGTGAAGGCAGCGGTGGCCCAGTGGTGGCAGCCCCGACTTAGGAGCAGTAATCCGTGGGTTCGAACCCAGGCAGGCGCATTACTTTGTGTAATTTATTCCATCACCTCTGCCCACAAAAACGGTGAAGGAAAACATCGTGAGGAAACCGGCATATCCTAGAACTTAAAATTCGAAGACATGTGACATCTACCAAACCGCACTGGGCCCGCGTGTCCCAGCTTTGGGAAACATTATAGGCTGATGATGATGATGATGTTCTGCCAAACTGAAATAGCCGTGTTAAAACTATAGCTCATTCGAAAACAAGATGATTTCTCAAGTGAAACTCATCCGAGAGTTAATTTTAGAGTCCAATACAATCAGTATTGGTTTCTAAAATAAACTCTAAACCAGAATAGGAAAAGCTAATGCTCAGAGATCTAAAGTCAAGTTAATACTTAAACCAAAGCCAATCACCAGTACCACATAAAATCAGAAAGAACAAACACTGATTAGAGTACTCAGAACCTTCAGTTACCGTTAAACACAGAATATTTACTGCCGGCCGTCAAGAAACGCCAGCCGTAATAATATTAGACTGAAAATATCTGCAAGTAAATTACAAGCTAACTCGCAGTTTACTGATTGGCATACATATACGACCTATAAAGTACTGCGAAACGTTCGCTAGCAATATCGGTATGACCGTGGCATTGTTTCAGGGACCGTACACTGTAACTGTAGGCCGGTTGCATCATCTTACCGAGACGTTAGAGTTAAAAATGGCGGTAAACTAAGATCATGAAAGAGGTAAGTTCAACGTAAATCAATCAAGTCGCAGTCTACTTCTGATCTCCGCTATGCGCATTCAGTTTAAACATTTCATTATTCCCGGGTGTCATAGGCTGTATTTAAAACGTTTCCTTGAGATAATTTACGACCATAAGGCGAGCGGAGCCGTGGATAAAAGCTAGTTCATTTCATCATAAGAATCACAAGTGAAGTTGGCATTCAAAATATTGATTTGTTTCGTGCGTAATCGTAACGTAGTACGGTTTGATTCAACCGGCCGCGGCCCTCTAGTATTGTTGTGGTATTGTTCTAGTATTTCTCAAATACACGTGTTTCAAACCGATTTACACACGTAGTTTATAGTTCGGTAACAATGTAGATGTATTTGTAAATACAGATACGGTTACTACGGCTGCCATGCGTCATTACGTTAATGGTATTTCACGCCTAATACTCTTGCTCAAACATTGAAAAACTATAGACAATTTTTCTAAAGAAACACCAGAAACCAATAACTTTTTCTAAGAAAATATTCCGTCTTTAAAGAAATAGATTTCAATAATATTCCGATTGAAAATCGCATGGATATTACTGAATAATACAGCGAGATTACCGCACTGTTCGAACATAATCTTTAATTATACCGCAAACGAACACAAGAAAACGCGTAAAAACAAAGCTGAACGAGATCAAGCGAGTTCAGTTGTCAAAACCTCTGTGCTTCACTGAACCGCTGTTTATAGATTGCCTAGATATCGGCTTACCAGATTTATTGCCAAGCAAAATCTTACATATTAATGGATCCGAGTGTACGTTTCCGTGCAGACGTAAAAACAGTGCTATTTCTTTAACAATAGACACGCAAGAATGTTTACGATGTTTTTACTACAGGCTACGGCATTTGTAAATAAATAAATATCGCACTGGCCGGTGGGGAATGGGAATACATTTTCATCTGTGTGTTAGTTCATCGA
This sequence comes from Cerastis rubricosa, assembly GCA_949152445.1. Lineage (NCBI taxonomy): Eukaryota > Metazoa > Arthropoda > Insecta > Lepidoptera > Noctuidae > Cerastis > Cerastis rubricosa. The sequence continues at coordinate 3,211,436 of OX424542.1, read as the reverse complement.
GTGGGGTACTAAAATAGCGCACACACAAGCGTGCCGTCGGTGAACCCCTCTCCCGTCACGTGCCCGAGATCAAAGTAGACGAGCAACGTATAGATGGACATGTATATGATGATAATGACCCTTAATGAACAAGGGTTCCGGTTAGTCCCGTAGGTGCTACGTATAGAGTACTTGTTGGCTATAGACACTACAGATTCCAGATGAGACGCCCAAGAAACAAGTTAAGATATTCACTAACCCAAACTTAGTAGGTTTCTCGGATACCAGAGCATTTCACAACCCATATACATAAATCAACCTACATTCACGCACCTTCGAACAACTACTTAAACCATATTATATTTCTGAATCAGTCACGTAAATAAATAACCATAAACCTCCCCATTTGACTAGAAAGCCTCAATTACATATCAACAAAAAAAAACTTAGCTCACTGAACAATTCAAAAGCTCACCCAGAAAAATAACTCATACACATCATTTTCATAACAAAAACACGCAATAATACTTAGGGAACCGTTAAAAGTACGTTGGCCAAAGATGTATGGAATTTATTCACCCCATGAAAGGAGATCGCATTTCCATTCACACACGACAAACTGAACAAGGGGAAAATTGTAAGTACTTGAAGTAAATTGTAATAGGGCTGGCTGGCGTATGATTTGATGGTGCAATAAATTGCCAAATAAACGTCATAGGTATGGAGGAACACAATCAGCCATTGATATGGTGAGACAAATAAGTGCTTTGTCAATTTGTTTGTAATATTGATCAGTAATATGCAAGACCCTTTCTCGTTTAGAGAAAATATGTTACTGATTTTAAACCCTACTATCCTATCAATAAGTTTGAAAGTTTGTGAATATGTATGGATGTTTGTTACTATTTCACACAAAAACTGGAAAATGTCATAAGGCAAGTTTTGAGTATGAATGTTATAAGAGTAGAAGAAGAAACGATGGATGGACTGTGTGAACGACGATATGGCAAGAAAGGAGGTCATGAGATGACAAGTAATAGCGAAGTATGGAAGAAGAAGACTTGCTCCTCAAATAAATTAGGATAAGTGCAAGAGAATGATGATGATCACGCAAAAACGAATGAAAGAATCTGGATGAAATTTGGCACAAGGATAGATGATAGTCTGGAATAGCACATATGATACTTTTTATCCCGGTAGTACGATCCCGTGGGACAATTACCGAGCAAAACACGAAACCGCGGGCACAAGCTAGTAGTAAAAGACACGGAATATTTATAATTAAACAAATTTCTAACTCAAGCAGGAGTCAGTAAACCCCATTAGTGACAAACCAATCTATCAAACCTGACAAAGTCCGATCAATAACGTCAAACAAATTTTATCGACACAATATTGTAATTTCTCCATAACCACGACGTAATACTCCCATCACCAATCAATGGAAACATAGGAATTAAACAGTGAGCGATGACGCGAGGAATTCTTGGAAGGCGGATGAGCTTCGAGCAATAAGCAATAAGCTTTTATATCATCAATGAATACATTATTCATAACCTTGTCAAGGAAAAAATAAGGTACGATAGTGCTGACAATGAAGTTTTACAAATACTTAATGGTGATGTAATGTTTCGTGTTACTAGGCGGTCTATGGAAGGTTTGTTACGGTAATACTGTCACATAACCTTGTACTGGGAATCAGTGTAAATGGATTCATATGACAGTATAAGGCGAAGTGGGGAATACGATAGTTAAAATAACATGGAGCACCGCAAAGTTAGAATTAAAATTTTGCGACGATACCGAGCAAAAACCGTTAGTGCTACCCCTAAGTGACAGTTCGGAAGGGAAACAATGCATCTGATACGTATCTGCGCCCCACCCTATGCATGCCGCATCTAGCTACAGCCGGATAACCGCTTGACAACATGTACTGGTGGAAATATCTAACAGATCCACGAACTGATTCAAATCATATGATTGAATCAGTATCTCTCTCACTCTGTTAAGAGCCGGGTTTTCAAAGCACTGAACACTTTTGTTCAGAGTTAAATTGAGAAAGCAAAAGTTCCATACGAGTCCGTTTAAAATGCTATCGATTGGTGGTAAAAGCGGGTTATCTCAAAAAACCCCAGCACACCAAAAAAAAATCTACAACCGCCCGTGTTATCTCAAAATTCCCCAGGACACCAAAAAAAAATCTACACCGTCCGTTAACCCACTTGCTGAAAAAACTGAACATCGCACCCTCAATAGAACAGCCCTTATGAATTGGCACGTCCACAAAGGAGAACGTGCGGTGGTGTCATGTCGCGGCTATTAGCCACATAGCCATATAGCCATGTAGACATATAGCCGAGTGGCCGTTATCCGCGACGCAGCTAGGTACGGCACGGCGCATAGGGTGACTGAAGATAAAATCTGCTGCATTGTTTGACTTTTTACCTAGATTGCGGAGGGTGAGTGCAGTTTGCGTTACGATCATTTCCATTCAATTTGTATCATTCATTAATATGTTTGCTTCGTTATTCTATGGTATAGTTTTGTATATCCTCTATGTTCTAAACATAGAGGACATACAATGAATACTTAGATACATAGAATTTGCAGTAAAGTACGGTTCAGGTCTCATAAAAGTCACCTTTATTAACGTTCGTGCGAAATAGTAATTCTGTTAGGGCAACACCCATTATTGAGTCAGTCGGTAGTGAGAACACTAATTACAAACAGTGTACGACTCAAGAAGATTCACATTTTAATTAATTAACATTATTTTCTCAGTCAAAACAGACGGAAATAGACTACAATACACAAAGTAACAACACATAAACATACAACATACTATCATTGCTGTATTTCTCCGAAGAGTTCGGTAGAGGCGTACCTACTTATAAATAGTACACCAAAATTTTGCCAGTTACAAACACAAAAACCCCTCACAAATGTTACTAAAGTCAGCACTTCAAGACAACATCCACAACCGACTTGATTGGGTGTTTGCAATGGGAAACCCAGAATAACTTCCCTGTAGTCCCACCATGCCCCATTCTGCGCCACTGTGCCCCACGGTGGTCATCCGTCATGCGCCACAATGGGCAGTTCTGCGAAAGGCTAAATTTGCAGGCCCGCCTGATTTATGGCATGCTGAGATAACGGTCCCAGATAACATCGGACTATTATTACAGAGAAAAAAGGCAATAATGCCAATTAATTTTATGGAATTTACGTGAAGGTATTTTGTAACTGTGGTAGGTTATGGTTTACCAGAATATAAAGTGTTAGTTGTACTGTTACATACTATAATAGAAGAATAAGTTTGGAAGTACGGAACGGGAGCTTAGATACGTCATCATCATCAGTCTACAACAGTCCATTGCTGGACATATGCCTCTTCAATCGCACGCCACTTAAATCGACTCTCGGCAACTCTTAGATATATTAGCTGATTTATTTGGAATGTGAGGAATGATTAAAAAAAAAATGACAAAAGCTTGATGGGATTTCCCAACAGCAAAATGACGAAGTTCTATACAAACTTTCATCCCCTATTTAACTTTAAAAAATCCTCGCTTCGAGCTGACGTTTGTTATTGAGGTTACTTTTGGTGCAAAATTGTACGCTTCTAGATCCTGCGGTTTTGGCTGTGCATTGTCTTTTAGTGGGTGAATTTAAGACAGAGATGATTAAGTTCAGACTATGCAGAAACCTAACATTAGTATTGATTCTTCAAAATATAAGTCGCGAGGGTTATCTAAAAGAATACGGTCAAATAAAAGCGATTTCATCTGTAGGAGTGCAAACCCTCAGATAATATCATCATCTGCATATCCTTTTCCCAACTAAGAGTCGGCTTCCAGTCTAACCGGATACAGCTGAATATTAGTATTTTACATGGAGCAACTGCTTATTTGACCTCCACAAACCAATCAGTCCTGAGTTGACTTCACTCAGATAATATCAATTACCTAGCTCAGGTACAAATCATGAGTGAACTTGACATAGATTTAAAAGACTTGAATGTAACGTTATACCTTATGTTTTTTTAATAAATTATTTATTTTATTATTTATACTTGAGCCCTAATTTCTCCAAATTCCACGCGGAGTCGATTCACAATCTCGCCTACATCCCTAATTAAAGTCCACAACTCGTAATAAATCTGATCAGTTTAATCAAAAACGAATAAAGAAGAACATTAATAGAGTTGCCATGGTAACCAGTTACGAGATAGTCCCATAGAAACGTGTCAGTAACTTTATCCCTTATATTAAATATTCATAGTTTAGATTGGCTTATCTATAGCGGAAATTAACACCCAGACTATGATTTTAGCATGTGTCCCCATATTATGTTTCCCACGGTATTTTACATACCTATTTACTTTTCCAGTTAAGATTATTGTTTGGATATTTTAAAAACTAGAGATCATTTTAAAGAATGGAGTCTTATTTTTTGCCAAATTCGTTTTTCGCAGTTGGCATCTATCATGTTTCTAAAGTGTAGAGTCAACCACAAAAAATGTTGTTTGTTTGTAAACTAATTAACTAAATAGACGTGAGAAGTATTTTGTTAAAATTGTGAAATTATTAGAAAATAGCTAACATTCGTTGCACGAAACCTACAAGATGAAAATAGTTTCTGAATGAAAAGAGCATGTAGAACCAATACAAAATGCATTTTTTCTCAATTATGAATAATTAAAACCACAATTATAAGCTTAATGCCCAAGCACCAGCATCTTAATACCGTAACACACTTTCAATCACAATCCGAAAGACATTCGATAACTTCAAACGTTTGCAAAAATCGTTCGAATCAACACTGCAATCAACACAAAGAATATAATTCAATTGACAATAGAAATTTCATTGGGATAGCAAGTGCGTTACGCAATCAACCCACAGGTTTTAGCCACAAATACAGTGCCGGTCTCGGATGGACGAACTAATGACAGGTTTTTATAACATCAACGTATAATACACATCAAATTATAGACTACAGTCTACTGGGTACACTATTTAGTATAATTTAGCCGTTGCAAGGAAAAGGGTTAGCATTTAAAGGAGAAACATCATGTCCTCATCATCTGCCTAGCCTTTTCCCAGCTATGTTAAGGATGGATCCTTGGAGAATAACAGTATTTTACATGGAGCGACTGCCTATCTGCTCGGTATGGTGTCGGGCTCTGTATGGTGCCGGACGTAAAGAAAAGCACCATCCCATATATTCCCGTGGGTGTCTTAAGAGCCGACTAAGGGACTTGCCAGAGAATGGGCAGCAGCGTTCTCTGTGCTTTTGTAACAACCGTACTGCGATCGCCAATCCGCCTGCCAAGCGTGGCGATTATGGCAAAACCCCCCATGTTATGTCAATGTGGCGAATCTTGCGGGAGGCCTATGTCCAGCAGTGGACGTATTTCGGCTAAAATGATGATGATGAATGACTGCCTATCTGACCACAACCCAGTTAGTACTGTGTAATACGATATCCCTTGATAACACTGTTTGTCAGACTTTCAGGCCACTGACTACCTGTAAAGACTGTCAAAGATCTACAAATGACAGCCGGAACCAACGGCTTAACGTGCTTTCCGAAGTACGGAGGAAACTCGGGTTCAGCCATCCATAGACCAACCTAGGCAAGCACCGGCTTTAACCTGAAGATTGATTCGAGCCGCAGTTATAGTTTAGCCACGAGCTCAGTCCTCCTAACTGGGGTTTTAGAAGTACCTACGTTAAGCTTTGATAGCGTGACCTTGCCAGTCAATCAAATCAAATCTTATGCTATCTCAACTATAAAACTCTGGAACGCGCTACCCATTAGCATTAAAAGAGCCGATAGTAAATTCAGTTTTAAAAAGAATATTGCAACTACTACAGACTAAATATATTTATTACTAGCTGTCCGGCGCAACTTCGTTTGCGTCACATTTCCCCGTTTTCGCAACATTTTTCATTGGTGCTCCACTCCTTTTCGTCGTAGCGTGATGATAGCCTATAGCCTTCCTCGTTAAATGGGCTATATACCACTGAAAGAATTTTTCAAATCGGACCAGTAGTTTCGGAGCCTATTCAATGCAAACAAACAAACAAATCTTTTCTCTTTATAATATTAAAGTTTAGATAATATTTATTAATCTATTTTATTTGTACAATAATGTGTATATAGGTAAGTATTTGAATTTATGAAAACTAGTAGTTATTTGTATTTTTTAGGGTTCCGTACCCAAGGGGTCAAACGGGACCCTATTACTGAGACTTCGCTGTCCGTCCGTCCGTCTGTCTGTCACCAGGCTGTATCTCATGAACCGTGATAGTTAGCGAGTTGAAATTTCTACAGATTGTGTATTTCTGTTGATGCTATAACAACAAATACTAAAAACGGAATAAAATAAATATTTAAGGAGGGCTCCCATACAACGAAGTGATTTTTTTTCTCGTTTTTATAAATCATGGTACGGAACCCTTCGTGCGCGAGTCCGACTCGCACTTGGCCGGTTTTTATACATTATGGTACAGAAACCTTCATGAGCGAATCCGACTCGCACTTGGCCGGTTTTTTTTAATCCTATCACTATGTTGTCGTATTTAATCCAAAGGTTGACTGGTAGAGAATGTCTTGGCATTAAGTCCGCCTATGTACCACTATTGTACATAAAGTTTAAATAAACCAATGTGAAGATATCTCTTGTAGTGATACATTGTATTCTAGTTGTTTCTCATCATCATTCTCTAACCCTTATCCCAATTTATTTGGGGACGGCTCAGCATGGCTACTTCCAAACTTCTATTCTAGTTGTTTCAAATATTATAATTTAAATAGCAACAGTCGTCCAACCAATCAGAAACACAGAGGCAGGAGCACTGAACTCTTTCCGAGAGCGTGACAGGTCAGCCGACCAAACATTAATAGGCATAGTAAAATAAACTTTCAAACAAATGATAATAATCACGATTCTATAAATAAAACTAGGGTTCGCCATCGTCCAGATTTGGCTACATGTCAGGATTTTATGCCCCACGAACTGATTTTACTGGCATTGTAATTTTTCTACCTAAGAACCCCGTATAAGTGTCACCGGGGCCACGGGACTGGGAATCTACTCTCTAAGCAAGAAATCCGTAGTTTCAACTGAAGTTATGGTCGTCTTCTACTCCGTATCTTCTGCTCCTACTTACGGGCATAAGATTCAATAGGGGCTCGAACAAAATATTTATGTCATCACGATTGGAAAGTTGTCCTTACTCCCGATGTGTTTTTAAAAATCATGAATCCGAAAATTTTAGGGAGTAGGGTTCATTTCGAAGTATAAAGCTGGCTACGCACGGACCCGGTATTTTCGTTGACGGACTTAGAGAGTAGATCCCTGTTCGAAAGAGATACCGTGGCCTTGGAACACAAAGGGCTAAGAAGGAACATGGATGAGTTTTAGGCAGCGTTTTGTCAGGACTTAACAAAATTCGTAATGAAAGCCCTAATCTCAAATCTATAAATAAAACCAGGCGCATAGCAACATAATGTTGCCAAATGTCGATAGGACAGAAATGTAATAATTTTAAAAAAAAACTCACATGTTATCACGGGAAGTTTATCGGTCATTGAACTCGACGAATCTGAAACAACCAAATGGAATATTACCGATCGATTACGGATAGTTGTTGGTTATCTGGTTGGCAACCGCGGTAGACATAATAAGGATGTTTTGGGTTCAAGAGATTATGAACCGTCGACGATTGAAACTATTGTTCTAAGGAAAAATGGCGGTTGTTGCAAGTAAACTAAGAAATCCAAACTAATGTAAATGCGAAAGTTTATTAGGATGGATGTATTGTATGTATGGATGTTTGTTGCTCTTTTACGCAAAAACTTCTGAACGCATTTGTATGGAATTTGACACACAGATATATACCTAAACCTGGGTTAGGACATAGGATACTTTTATCCCGGTAGTAAGTTCCCGAGGTAAGATTCTGATTCCAACCTTGATGCGGGCGATATCGCAGGCAAAAGAAGTTGATTCTAGGTCAGAAACTTTGGAAAATAATTGTTTCGAGTATTTGTAAGGAACTTACGACTGTCGTGATTGCTTTATGAAGAAATTAAGAACTGAAATCGGTAAAAAACACCCAAACTTCGCCAGTCATGTTTTACGTCCCATGTAACAGACACAAGTTTATTGCTAACAACCGGGCACAAATTCCTGACGGTAAAATCCATTAACACTCCCCAATCTAGGAATCGAACAGAACCGAAAAGACCCCAGGACTCGTTAAAAATACCGATAAGGTTGTGAATAATTCAAGAAAACAATAATGAAAACAAAATCATGATAAATGTGATACAATGTACATACCCTAATTTAATATTCAAATCGCGTAATTAAAAACTTGGAATTCTGGTTTCGGCGACCACGGGAACATTCCCAGTCCAGGAATTTATTCCAAAAATAACTCATAACTATTCATAAGTGACAAATATTTATTATCTAACATTAAAATAATACCTTTGCTAGTTAATTTTAAGCACTCATTATATTAATTTTAGAAACCTGTGAACGTAAAGGCTATAAAAAACCATAACATGATAGTTTTATTTAAATAAAATTTAAAAGAGTTATGATAATTTTATGTCGACAACTAAACGAACTAAGGCACAGGAAACAAGTTACTAAACCAAATATTTAACAACGAAAAAAAAAATGCCATTGCAAATTATCATGTTCGAAATTCGACAAAAAATATAATCGTTCATTCATATTCCGTTCGGTAACCGACCGATACGTTATCTTCACATAAGCCGTTCACACAGTTCCCCGACATGATGGATGGATGAAGTTTCCACGTATTTGAACACCAGCCCAACCTGACCCGTGTTCCTAAACCAAAATATTAACATTTGCATGAAGAATAATAGGTCAACTTACACCAGTAGGATAATGACGAAATCAAAGCTCAAGTGATGGGCAAACATCAAGTGTACACCCAACACCTACTTTTACACTTTGTGACTCGGCATTACATGCAACATTCAACTTTAAATTAATTAGTTAAAGTTCAAAATGCAATTAAGCGTTTTTACCGAGTAGTTCTATTACTGTTCCCATGTGTAAGTTGGTAACGCAGGTTTCCGTCAAGTGTGACATGGTTTTAAAGACTTAATTGGACGTGAAGATTTAAGGCTAATTAAAAATAAATAATTACTATGGAAATTATAATTTTAGTTAAGGGTTTATTAGCATAGCAATACAAACAACAAAAAATATGGCATCACTAATAGTGTAAAGTATGATAAAACTTTTATCTAATATCAAATGGGTTTGATGACCTTTGTTAGTGTTTTTTCTAATGTGTGCAGTGAACACACACACGCGTCATGCGTGTTTGTGCACAGACTAGGTGTGTCCTCCTACGTCACTTCACAGACGTCTAATCTAATGAAATGATACACAAAAAATATTTGTACAATCTGTACGTGCGTTGCATCATGCATCCTGTTTGTTACGACATGTGTTTTCCAACTTGATCAAAAACATATCCGAGAATTTGAGATGACTTATAATTCTATTTTAATCACGATGTAGACTAAATGCATAATGAATTTTATCTGTAATCAAATGTCTAGAGTTTCGTCACAAAATGTCAACAAAAAACATCAAAAAATAAAAAGTTAAGGTCTGATTACATCACTAGAGGGTTTTAGCACTAAACATCGAAGAATCTTGATTAACGTTAAACGTTTTATTCGTAAAAACTCTCTTACTCACTCAACCCTCAAATGCAACTGTAGGTAAACCACCACCAACCAATAGGTAAACGGTTCAGCAAACTACTTCGCATCGCACAGTGGAACGAATGTATGGGAGCGGTTGGACGTAGACATGTCCGAAAAAAAAGAGTAAAATTATGACAAACTAATGATGCCATCTTATTCGATTACTTAATGCCTTCATAACTTGTGGTGATGAATTTCTTCATAACTCCCATATTTCGGGAGTAATTTGAGAAAATGTGAAATTTTACTATGAAAATGAGTGTATCGAGCTCTCTCCCTCCTGATTCCGGGCTTGTTTCAAGTAGCGGTCTCTAATATCATAATGCTAATACTAAGAGCTATATTTAATACTAAGACACATAGTGCGCCAAATGTGCACTTTCTGGGATAAAGAGTGATGTTTATTTTATAACACAATTTTTTTATTTTTTGTTTATTTTGTTGATTAAAACCGTTTTTCTAAAGGTTTACCTTATTTCAATAACATTTCTGAGCAGCCAATTAGAGAAGATATAAGCTAATTAGGATATATAATTAGGGACTTAAGGTTTACATATAAAACTGATGCACTAATGATTACTGATAAGAACATTGCTATTATTTAATTACTAAATGGCTCTTAATACACTAATTTAGCATGCATCATTTACTAATTATCACAATAACTAATTACCTTGCAATATTTAACAAAGGATACCTGGGATACCTGGATTTTATATAAATAGGTCACTATTAGTAACTTTAAAATCAGTGTTGATTTACACCTCGTTGTATCCAAGCTAATCTCGCAATGTATTTTCCAAATTTTAATACAAATCTTGATATTCACGTTGCTTTATGCGCACGCGCACATAAAGATTTACGCGACTTTAACTATTTGTTCAGTGTTTTAAAAGATAACAGTTGTGTTCAGTTATGTGAAAGTGCTGAAACAAGTTTAAAAGACTGGTGTCGTCGATTTTGCTACCGCATTTATGCAAAATGGACACAGTCTGGAAGAAGCACAGATAAGTTTCGGAAGAAACATGAGATTTGGCTACAGGCTGCAATTCAATGGCCGGAATTACAGAATGAAAATATGGAACCTTCTACAGAAAATATAAGTGACGTCATCGAGCCCATAATTTCTCCTGCTAAATCTGATGCTTCAACTTGTACACATCCTAGTCCTCGTAAATCTTTTGAGGACCTTAGTAACCGGCAAAAAAGAAGACGCACTGAAGATAGTCTTTCATGCAGCAGTAGCAGCGCTGAAATTATGTTTTCGGCCGAAAGGGCGCTTCAAAAGGCAGGACAAAGCGATACAGCTTATGTTATGAAATACTTGACGGAGAATCCAGAAGAGGCCTCAAAAATCAAAGCCTTCATTGAAGGTAAATCAATTCAGGTACGGGAAATATCCCCTTTGAAGGCATTGGCTCTTTATGTATCGATGAACTTATCGAAATGGCGCTATAACACTCTTCGGGATTTCAACACTCAAGAAGGAGCTCTTCAATACCCGAGTTACTACATGTTGGTTAAAGAAAAAATTAAGTGCTATCCGGCCAAAGAAGATCTCACAGTTACAGAGAGCTCTGCAAAAATCAAATTACAAGCCTTGATGGATTTAACCTCAAGAAGACTTATTAGGTCGTTAGAAACCCCTGTTGATCCCAATCAACAGCTCGTATTGACCAGCAAATGGGGTTTTGACGGATCATCTAGCCAAAGCATTTATCATCAAAGGACGAGTGAAGATGAGCAAATCGATCTTGCTAGTAATTTTATGATTAGTCTTGTACCACTGCGGCTCGTCTCAAAAGGTGTAACAATTTGGGAAAACGAGCGACCATCTTCCACTTCATTTTGCCGGCCAATATTGTTTAAGTTTATAAAGGAAACCAAAGAAAATGTGCAGAGAGAGATGGCTGAAATCGAAGCAGAGATTGAAGCCTTAACTCCATCCACCATCACTGATGGAATTAGTGTCAAACACCAACTGCTGTTGACAATGATTGATGGTAAAATTCATTCCATTATATCCAATACAGCAGCTTCAGTGTGTGACATATGCAAGGCTTGTCCTAAAGAAATGAATAATTTAGAGTTAATCAAAGATAAACACGCAAACGAGGACATGTATAAATATAGCTTAAGCACCCTTCACGCTTGGATTCGCTCAATGGAATGCTTATTACACATTTCCTACAAATTAGACATAAAATCATGGCAAGTAAGGGGTGATATAGCAAAAAGGCAAGTTGATGACAGGAAGAAAAGAGTTCAAGAGGCTGTAAGAAGAGAAACGGGCTTACTTCTCGATGTTGTGAAACAAGGCAGTGGATCCACCAACAATGGCAACTCGGCAAGGAGATTTTTTGAAAACTACACTAAATCTGCTGAACTGACCGGAATAGATGCTATGCTTTTAAGAAAAATCTGTGTGATCTTGCAGTGTATTTCATCAGGAGAGAAGATCAACGTAACTAAATTCCGAGAGTTCTGCTTTGATACTGCTAAGCTTTACGTGGAGTTATACCCATGGTATTATATGCCTTCTTCACTTCATAAAATTTTAATGCATGGGCCAGACATAGTTCAGAACATGTCAATTGTGCCCATTGGTTTTCTATCCGAAGAGGCATCTGAGGCTAGAAATAAAGATTTTAGAAAATATAGAGAGGGGCATTCTCGAAAGCATAGCAGTATCTCATGCAATGAAGATATTATGCACAATCTTTTACTGTCTTCTGATCCACTTGTTACAAGTATCCGTCCAAAAGGAAATAAGTTTGTAAAAAAATCTTCTTTTAAGGAATTTTATGAGCTTACGGATTCTGAGAAAAGTGATATCGAATTTGTTAACATAAATGATTTAGCGGACATCGATTCTGAATTTGAATTAATTGATGATGATGATGATGACGAAGATAATTAAATGATATTATTGTTTTAAAATGTGTAACTTAGTAAATTAGAGCTTACATCTTAATTATTTATTGTACTTTTAATGAAACTAGGTAATTTATTATCAACTTACTTAAAAGTCATACTCTCATCAGTTCTTGTGAATATTTTTGTTAATATATATTTCTGTATATATATAATATATTTATAGACCTCTTAATAAGTCTGTCTGCGGTTTAAAGTAAATACAAATGGGGAAAAAACGTTTTTTTTTTTAAATTTTCATTTCCTTTTATCCCAGAAAGTGCACATTTGGCGCACTATGTGTCTTAGTATTAAATATAGCTCTTAGTAATAGCATTACGATATTAGAGACCGCTACTTGAAACAAGCCCGGAATCAGGAGGGAGAGAGCTCGATACACTCATTTTCATAGTAAAATTTCACATTTTCTCAAATTACTCCCGAAATATGGGAGTTATGAAGAAATTCATCACCACAATTTATGAAGGCATTAAGTAATCGAATAAGATGGCATCATTAGTTTGTCATAATTTTACTCTTATTTTTCGGACATGTCTACGTCCAACCGCTCCCATACATTCGTTCCACTGTGCATCGGTAATGCCTCGTGATATAATTCCAGTAATGACCGCGGGGCGGCGCTGGTGGCGCACAAACAACAATTTTGCAGCGGGCATCCACCCACAGCTGCAATGCAGAATGCGGCGAGATTTTTAGCCGTATGCGGTCTTTTACGGTTACGTGGCTACCTTTAGTTTTTAAGAGACTTGCGAGGTTTTGGGGTTTGCGGAATTTTGGGTTAATTCGACTTATTGTTCGGAAATGAAATTCGTAGTAACTACTTGCACTGTGCATTATAATCATCGCTTTATATATTGATATATCTGGGATTGATTTAAATAAGGTATTCCATTGACTGAAAACTAAAATACTACTGCATTCTAAGAAACGAGGGCCATTACAAATCACAGTTTCAAAAACTACCAACAAAAATTATCAACAAACCCAATCGCTACACCCTAAATTAGAACTTTCAAAATTAAAACAACAGATGAATGAAAAAAATAAAAACAGGTTAAAACTAAGTTGCCTGCAAAGTGCAATAACAGACAATCCCGAAAACACCTAACGACCGTGGAGGCACGAACCAACACTTTATTTAAAACGTAGAAGAAAGTTGAAAAATCTAATTTGATCGTGATGATATTTATATAGCCTATAGCCTTCCTCGATAAATGGGCTATCTAACACTGAAATAATTTTTCAAATCGGACTAGTAGTTTCGGAGACTATTCAATGCAAACAAACAATCAAATCTTTCCTCTTTATAATATTAGTTTAGATGTAAATCACGGAACGTTCATTGGTACCGATAATGCAAATGCTACGCAAGAAATCCTGTTTGAAATAACATCATCATCTGCCTAGCCTTTTCCCAAACTATTTTGGGGTCGGCTTCCAGTCTAACCGGATGCAGCTGAGTACCAGTATTTTACATGAAGCGACTGCCTATCTGACATCCAAAACCCAGTAACTGGGTAATACGAAGCCTCTTAGTAAGACTGGATGTCAGACTTTCAGCTTCTGACTACTTGTAACGACTGTCAACGATCTACAAATGACAGCCGGGACCAACGGCTTAACGTGTTTTCCGAGGAACGGAGGAAACTCGGTATGTAACTATGGTCACCCATCCACGGACCGACCTCGGCAAGCACGGCTTCACCTTGAAGATCGACCCGTGCGACTGTTATTATATAGCCACGAAGCTCCTCGGTACCGATAATGCAAATGCTTCACAAGAAATCGTGTTTAAAATAACATTCTGATCATTATATACTATTGACACTGATGCTATGAATGGCACAAAAAAAACAGTCCAACAAGCCTGCATCATCCCTTAGCTGGAGAAAGATCTCTCCCCATGACTTCCAGCTGTTTCGAACCTCGGTTACTGTGGACCACTGGTCGTTGATTGTGACCAGGTCCTTGCCTTAATTCGTTAATATTAATAATAACGAATATTTTTATTATAAGTCTTATTTTAGTCAAAATTCTCTCACGGAGCAGACATGAATGAATAAACAAATCGAAATAGATTGAATTTAGTCTTTCAATTATTTGTAGATATTAATAAACATAAAGCCGTATTATTAGAAATGATTTCAAAGCAAAACATTTTTGTATAAACACAACTAAAGCATCACAGAAATAGAATCGTTTCAAAGTTTCAAATAGTAACATCGTGTCCAGAAATATCTGAATGTAACTTTGAAACAAAACAAAACACAGTAATTTACATAATAAATATTAACTGAGGTAATATAGTACAATGTTTAGGTGCACCATGACAATAAACTACGGGGAAGATAAGACACCATTAATGAAGGTCACTTTATGACGGTCGAGGTGCAGTTATCCAGCCAAGTGGTTACAAAATTGCAAATGGCCGACTTAGTTGCAAACTACGTGAAGCTCCAGGCGTTGTTCGTATTAATCTCAGTTTTATCTGTGGCAAAAATCTCAATGAAAATAACGAAGTGCGTCCGTTTGAGCTTGAATGTTATTAGCATTTTAAAAGGGAAACGTTTTGTGGTGTCGAAATATTCGCGCATTGACGCACGGAGTCAACATATGCTTTGCAATTTCCTTTCAGTGATCTGCAAAATAACCGAACGATCCTAAGGGCGAATTCCACCAAGGATTTTTTTTTACTGAAAGGCTTGCTTTACTAATAAAAAAACCGATTCACTTGAACTATGAAGAGATCCAGATAATAATGATCAGAGAACAAAGAAGATGGAAGTGAATTCCACAGATGCAAATAAATGTGAATAAAACAATCATCATCATAATCAGCCTATAATGTTCCCACTGCTGGGACACATTAAACTAAACAATATTTCATGGCAATAATAACACTGACAACTCTTCCACGCAGTTTTGGGTGTGTTGATCGCGTTTAATTTAAATGTTTTGCTTTAAATCACTATTATCACAGACGTATGATAAAATGAAGATTTTCGAATCTTCAACTTCATCAACATCATGCGCAGAATGGATAAATAGAAAGTCATCGTTATCAACGAATTTGAATGATGAGAGATTATAACCAAACATTGAACTTGCCACACGCTAAGCTTCGCTATAAAACAGACGTTAATTGATATTGTACACAATATCAATGATTTATTGGCAATTTCTCAAACTAGTGACTTTGCATATCCACTTTTTGCATATAAACTTGATGCAAAGATGCCTTTAAGGTTTAAATCGGTAAAACTAAAGTAAAATATGTAGTTGTCAGCCTCACAACCTCGACAATTGAATGATCATTGATATTGCTTCCAAACAGTAAATGATTACATTTCTATTGACAGTTTTATGTGGCTTGTTACACAGTGTACAAACAGCCTAAAGGTCAATCATATGCCGGCCGGGATTGTGGGAACATGACTATGTAACGAGGCATCAATACATATGTCAGATGAACGTGTCAAACGGAATCATGTCAATGTCACGCGTACAACGTTCGTTTTCATGCGAAACATTTAAATATTGTTTTGAATGAACTGGATGGGGATATGTCTTTGTTGTGGCAATTTAGAGATGACGTCAAACCTCGGTCAGACAATCGCAATCCGCCCACAGAAATTACTCACTGCCTTTTATGGAGGGTTTTTTAAGAGTCCAGAATATTTCCATGTTGTGTATTTTGGGCTGCAGACCAACATTAACTTTGAGCAATAAAAGTTTCATCAAATCAAATTATATGTTAATTTTAATTTGTCTGAAATCATACTTCGACAACAACGTTTATACACGCAACCCGTCGTTATACGTGTAGAAAACAGCAGATATTTTAATTAATAAGCTCTTTTACGTAGCGAAACCGCACTCCATTAAGTAATACTCGTATTTAGTTTATTTACCCTCAGGCCAAAGGCAAATAGAAGTGACATTGTCTGTTGCCCTTGGTATCGACCCGACTACTTCAGACAAACCTGTTCATTTAGCAGATTTAAGAGATCAGAGGGTTCATACAACACGGTCGGTTTATCCTAAAGAGATTCAATGTAAATCTCTTTGCTTTATCGTGATTACTCTTCCGCCGAAAGGAAGATGAACATAAATTTGGCCCCTCGCTTTAGAATGCCAGGTCAATTCCGTTAATAAATGAGAGCGTGTTCGCGGCTCTTATAGTATTCATGGATACATGGCCCGTCAGACGCTCAGCTCGTTAGACCTCATACACTTTACCAGTTCTGTCGTTCTGTGTGAACCGCGGGATTACATACCAGACATGTTTTACAATTAAAGATAAGTACTCAATTTAGAGGCTCACTGTGTATTCTTTGTTGACGTCACAAGCTGTTCTTTAAGCTGCTTATCAAGTTCATTACTCTTGGGTAAAACTTGAAATTGCGAGCGATGTCGTCAGCGTTTCGATTGCGAATCTCGTCGTGTTTTATTGACGACTTTTTATAGTAGGGCTGTACTGTGATGTAATACTGTGATGTAGGAAATCACTCGCAATTACGTAGAAAAGATATTTGCCCGGTCATCTTTTGAAATATTACGTGTCACGTTAAAGAGGCTAAAACACTTGAATGCCAAATGAAATAAATTCAAAGAATCTATTTGAATTGCTTTAGTCAAAATCAAGATGAAGAAATTCACAAAATTGAATAATGCCTTCAGACATTCTCTTGATGAAATACTTTTATAGGTTTCTTGTGACGACTTCCATTTTGATCTCAAAATTGGCATATTTAATAAGGCCCGTCAGTTTGTGCAAGTTGTGCCTATTACTAACTGCAATTTGTCTGCCTAATGTATATTTTCTTATTAAATTACTTTTAGCCACTGTTACACTTCTAGAAAGCATTATGCAAATGAAGGAAATAAGTTCTTGAAAGTTGAAAGGAAATTACGAAGCCTTTCAAGGTTTTGGAGTGCCTACATTTTGCTGGATAGAATCCAAGTAACAAACCTAGTCTTATATCTCAACATGCCGAATATGAGAATTATAGAAACGATGAAAGCGTGGCATCTGGACAAGCTTTAGGCAAGTTATCTAAACTAATATTATAAAGAGGAAATATTTTAGTGTTTGTTTGTTTGCATTGAATAGGCTCCGAAACTACAGGTCCGATTTGAAAAATTCTTTCAGTGTTAGATAGCCCATTTATCGAGGAAGGCTATAGGCTATATATCATCACGCTACGACCAATAGGAGTGGAGCAACAATGAAAAATGTTGCGAAAACGGGGAAAATGTGAAGCAAACAAAGTTGCGACGGACAGCTAGTTAAATAATAAACGCAGACTTAGGCCAAAAGTATGCAAAGTCGGATAGACGACTCGTACTAAAACTCTAATCCTGTAAAAGGCCTGGCTTGTTACAAAAAGATAGCGTCCATACTAAAGGTCCTGTTTCCATTTCTAAATGAGAAACAGTATAAATTTATTGGTTGTTACACTGAGCCACCGAGGCTCATAATTTTCTCTTTTATCTCTAAGTCAATCACACAAATGGTACCTACATAAAGCACCCCCTCATACGTCATATATATATAGCAGTAACATTGAATAAGTGATGCATAGCGTTTATTACAGTCTGCTGATATACATTTATTATCATGTCGTTTTAAGTTTCGGTAGGTTTTATTTTTATAACACCATATCTTGTGACCCTTGTATTTACGCATTGGTACTTAATAAGAAGGTGCAGTCTTGCATGTATCTTCTTCTGAGGGAATGGGAATCTAAATTAAATGTGCCCGGAACTCGGCCACGAATTTGACGCCTTTAGAAGCGTCCATAAGTTCTTACGCGGTAAATTTTAAATAGGTGTTCTTTGATTTGTGGTGTTATCTTTGCCTCGGCCATTCCGTCTATCAAACTAAGCCCTGATTACAACCCTGATGCTGACTGATTGTAATGATAAGTGCATCATTATGAAAGAAAGAAAGAAAACATATTTATTTGGCACATGCCACAAATGCACACAATAAAAAATAGAACAAAAACTGAAAAAGATAATATTGTGTGTCTCACGGCTGCGCCAAATAGGTCCAGTTCAGCAAACTGCCGAGCAGCTAGTGCCCGACGCTGGTTTTCAACTGGACCCGAGATAAATGACGAATGATGATCATCATTGGCGATGATTATCTGCCTAGCCTTTTCCCAACTATGTTGGGGTCGGCTTCCAGTCTAACCAGATGCAGCTGAATACCAATATTTTAAATGGAGCGACTGCCTATCTGACCTCCACAACCCAGTTAGTACTGGGTAATACGATACCCCTTGGTAAGACTGGCTGTCAGACTTTCGGGTCACTGACTACCTGTAACGACTGTCAAGGATCTACAAAAGACAGCTGGGACCAACAGTTTAACGTGCTTTCCGAGGCACGGAGGAAACTCGGTATGTAATAATAAGTTCATGCGGTGCAAATCGAAGTTGTTTTTATTATTACTGTATTGAAAGTCTAATTATAGATGAAAACCATTCAATACAGCGAACTGTAACTTTCCAGCAGGTCTCTACAGCAAAACACAGGCCAGACAAACCGACATTCCGCGCGACAAAAACCTAGACAGTTTTTGTCTCCCAAAATTTAAAGGCGCCTAGAGTTGAACCGTTAAAAATCATAAATCGTGCTGAAGACGCGAGTGGTGAGGAGTCTCAAGAGTTGTCGGTCGTTGTCACATAACGCTATCGTTCATGATAACAGTTATGGGAGGTCACGACATTTCATCGTCTTCGTTTCGTCAGCGAACGCAATGGAAAACTACGTATGAGCTTATCAGACAAGAATGTGAGAGTGACAAAAAAGTGATATTAGTATTTGAATTTTGTAACTCGACTCCATGTTGGTAATTCATAACACTTTCGTATGAAAGTACGGCGCTCGATAAATGTGTTTGAATTCGTGATAATGGAGTTTTTTTGAACGGGACGTTGCTGAACTGTAACCATCAAAAAAGTTGTAATACACTTAACAGAACCAAGTTAAATTACTTTAGACTTTCTCATTAGATATCTAACAAAAGTGCTTTTGAAAGTTTTCCTAGAAATCTAAAGCTTGAATACGGAACAAATAAAGTTTAAAAAACCTCACTTAAATCTAGCAACTTTTAAATTAGATCGACTGCATATAACAGTAAGCGTCTCTTCTAATAAATCTCTATCCGTTCTAAAAACAAACTCAGGTACATGAACGCAAAATTGAAAATTCTTTAACAAGACGCTGTCAGGAGCGGTAAACCTTTTATGGGTGTTTTTATTTTACAATGATTATTTACTTAAGGCATACTTTTTTTATTTTAGGCTGGCTAATTGCAGTTTCGCAGAAGGACTGTGTTGACACTGGCACTATAGTTTCCGGTTTAACTTTTTTTTATTTAAAGGTCTGTTTACATACGTCAGAAAACGTTTTGGCACGATCCCGTTGAGTGATTCCCATGGGGGCATAAATTCCCCATGGCCGAAATAAAAAAGATATAAATGTCTGATATAAGAAATGTATCGTTTTAGAAATACTCTCAGTGGGTTTTAAGACGCGATAAAAATAATACTGAATGGATTCGAAGTGGGAACCCATTCATGTCTACTTTTGAAATAAACATTTAAGAATATATTATGTCAATTTATGTTAAATAATGATAGAATAAACACCATCAACATAAAATAAACGTCAATTATAAATTAAATTAACCAACGAATTTACGGAAGCTTAATGTTCTCTTTTAGCAGCGGTTAACGTTTTCATTAAGTCTCGAATATTACGACATTTATATTGGGAAATGGGAACTAGGTAGAATTCGGTCCTAAACATAAACAACTTTGTGCAGCTTACGTACTAGCATTATAGAAATTCTTCAGTTATTAATATTAAGCAAAAAATTCAATAGCAACAACAGTTAATCCGTAGCCAAAACGTGCCCACACGCAGTCAATTCTAAACGACAGAAAAAAATACAATGTGGGATCCGATTCCAAAATTCATTAGCGGCGCGTGCACCGATGCGGGTACCATTTTACAGACATACGTTACTGTGTATATTAATGACTTCATAATAATAATCGTCCACTCACTCTGTTTGGAATGATCCCGTATTGGACGAGGATGCGAGAATTTTCAATTGACGGCGACTTTTTTTGTTTACCAAGTATAAGATTAAAATGTGTATTGAACTACCCGCATGGTAACATTAACTATGAAGTTAAATGCTCTCACAATCCATAAAATCAACAGTTAATGCATACAGTTCTAAGCCTCGGAGGAGCTAATAAGATATATTATACAGATTTTATTCAAAGCGGTTGATTTCAAGTTGGGTAAAGCTGACCATCTCAT
This sequence comes from Cerastis rubricosa, assembly GCA_949152445.1. Taxonomy (NCBI): domain Eukaryota; kingdom Metazoa; phylum Arthropoda; class Insecta; order Lepidoptera; family Noctuidae; genus Cerastis; species Cerastis rubricosa. The sequence continues at coordinate 3,190,409 of OX424542.1, read as the reverse complement.
GTCTTGTTTAGGCTTGTGTAATCTTATTAAAATTCTAAGATAATATAACAGGAAGTGAATTAGACTTTCATATAGGAAGTTGGGAAATGAAGACTTTGATAATGATATACATAATATTTTGTTAAACCTAAGAGCAATGAATGATTCATCGATAAACCCAAAGAAAAGCATACTAGAGTATAATCAGTCGGAAAGCTAACCCAAGCCTAAGATAACGACAGAAGAAGAAAACTAAAGGAACATTGTAAACACGGCTCGACCTACATTTTCCCCAGTAATAGGGAAAGAAAGAAAACAGTGTCAAACGCTTATCTCCCGCGCAAATTGTATAAATAAACTGAGGGAGCCGGTTGCTATGCCGGTCACAACGATAGACGTTGACGAAATGTTGTCTATCTATGAAAAAACTACCGCAAACAGCGTTTTATTTACCTTTATTTTTTATTAGCGAGCCGCCATTGGATTTATTCGGGGAATTATTACTATGAACTCTTCGATAAAAGTTTAAGTACACCGTACGTGACAGAATTTTCAAACGTAACATCATGCCTGAATCCCCGAAGGGATAGACTGAAGTGTACCCTAGCCTTAACCCACATTAGTCCAGTTATGTTGAAGTTCCATGTAATAGGGGGCAAGCACCAGGTGAGAAAATTCTGTAAAAAAAAAACCAATAAATCAAACATAGACCTCATAAAACATAGGACCTCATCCTTAACAGTAATACTTGCAACCACTTGACCATTGAGACAGTCAGTATCTTCACAGTAACAAGCCTAAAACAAACGTCCAACACGAATTTGACGTTCCACTTGAAATACCAAGGCAACGGCATAAGGTAGGTGTCTGCCACCATAAAATTACACCATCGCAAAAACATATCGCACATCGGCCCTAAAACGATACCATCTCCATTGTTAGTCTTAACATTTGAGCCAATTTTGACATCATTAAAATCATTTGAGTGGGCAGCCGCAATTACCTACATTATGTGCCAGTGGTGCCCGATCCGATTCTTTACAGTATCGATACAACAGGATATCGTATCCTGTTGTATCGATACTCCGATATTTTGAATCGATGCAAACGAATATGATAAATGCTTGGATCGATACAAAAGTATTCGTAGTGTCGGAATGAATGGATCGTATTGTGCCACATTGTCCTAAATGGAATGGTCAGTCAATTCAAAAGAAAACAAAAGAGGACATATTATCCTATTAAAGTTGTAAAAAGAACTCCTGAAATGTTGCTTAGGCTTAGAGGGATTAATAAGTACAATTTGATACTTCCAGACAAATAGACACAAATTGGAACATCGTTTATGCCTTGGGACGATGCTATACTATGCTACAATTGGAAAATCAGATCGGAGCCATTCAATACGATCCCCGAATCGTATCTCTTAGTTGCGATCCAAATCGATCCAAAATATCGATATACAAATGCAAGTAGGTATCGTGCATCCCTACTTTAGGCCCTCATGACAAAATCGGCAACGCGCGTACGTTGCATGGGGCCCGCAAAATGTGGGCTCAAATTGCCAACATATCATTATGTAAGGGCTGGGGTGAGATCTGAGATAACAATATTAAATTATATTTGACGGCCCTACACGTAAATGTAAACGGGAACAATTTTAATTACCATTTAACAGAAAATGTCATTGTTACTTTTTGATGTTGTTTTCATCGAGTTCTAGTTGTCTAGTAATTAATCCTGTTTTAATAGGTGTTTATATTAGATACATATACATAGTCATTATGTATCACGTACTTACGTCCATCAGTTTCCGACCTAAGCCCATTAGATTAATCAGAGATACAAAACGATCATATCACTAAATTACACTTGGCCGGTTTTTTAAACTGTTGGTAAATTTTCTCTACCTACCAACAGTTTATAAAACCGGCCAAGTGCGAGTCTTACTCGCACACTAGGTTCCGTAGCCCCAAACAATATAATAACAATATTTTGAACGGTCATTCATACATAAAGGAGGCTGGCGAGGCTGCATGTATTTTAGGACTCACTCTTAGGGGTAGCATTCATTATGGCAGCTTATACATAGTTGTAAAACGACTAAAGACTAACAGAAAAGTAAATGGAAAGTAAGACGGAATAGTTGGAAGAAAAGAGATATACGTCCATATTACAAGATAACATGAAAATCTTACGATTAAGGTTTTTAACTGTGGAATGTCTCCGTAATTAAGATGAATCAAAATATAATAATATTTAAGATGACACATAAAGGAAGATTCGAATAAACTACTGTATTTCCCTCGCGGTTTTAGTTCTGACGTTACGTGTTTTGCTTCTCGGCGTTAAGCAAAAACCCGAGTTTCTACTTCATTGCCTGTACCTAATTGATGAATTATAAAACTGCTAGACTTCAACTGGAGACTAAACTGATTACCAACCTAGTACATAATTAGTTCAATCACTATTAAAACTATGTCATTACGACTTTGATCTATAAGCGAATTATAGTCAAGTAAAACGATTCTTACTACTCCCCTTAATCTTTTATTTTATGTATAAAAATCGTAAAGCGGTTCAATTACTACATCTTCCTACCAAAATTCAACGGTGTATTTCTAATAGTTTCGGAATAAAATGGCTGTGTCATACGGACGGACTGACAGACATGACAAATCTACAAGGGTTCCGTTTTTTGCCATTCGGCTACGGAACCCTAAAAAGTAATATTTTTGTTCAATATAGTCTCCCTATATTTCAATGCATGTTTATTTTGGTTATTAATCCTTAGTTTTATAGTTGAAGCCGGGGGACTTTTAGACCTTTCCATGTTTTTTTTTTTACTATTTTATATTCTTTTCTGCCTAAAAAAAAAAACAAAAATCTTAGAAAATGTGTTACAATAACGCTTAATACAATTTTAATTATCGTAATCTGTTATTTTTCGCTCAAATATGAATATTAAAGACCGTTATTGAAGTACCATTATTTAAAAAAACGAGAAAACATTTTTTTTTGTATCGGAGCCCCCCTTAAATATTTATTTTATTCTATTTTTAGTATTTGTTGTTATAGCATCAACAGAAATACATAATCTGTGAAACGGACGGACAGCGAAGTCTCAGTAATAGGGTCCCGTTTGACCCTTTGGGTACGGAACCCTAAAAAGTACATTAAGAGTCTAGGCAACATAGAAGCCGTATTACTTACAGTGGTTGCTTTAGCTAATGATGTCAAAAACTGAATAAATAAATAGCTGTCATACACACGGCAACACATCAAGGTATACATTTCCATTGCAACATGGCTTGGCTTTGAATAGACGTTCCGTACAGTAAGAGATCCGCAGTGTATAGTCTGATTGGGTGTCGTGCTTACATATCTTCAAAGATAGGCCCCGTCAAGCTTGCTCAGTTAGAAAACCGACTATTAATCAAAAAACTATAGGACAATATATATGCTCATAGTGTCGGTCTTTCTGTACGCCTATGAGGGTCACAAAAGATCTCTCATAATAAATTCATTTCGGCTTCTAAACAAAACTACTAAAGGAATTTTGGTGAATGCGTCTTTAAAGCAAGTTGTTTTTTTCTTCAGTTAAGTAACGCTTTAGTTGTTTTTAGTTTTCTTAAAATTGTGTTCTGTGGCTACTAGCTACCATTCTTCATCGTTTGTTTATGTCATAATATGTGTATACTTACAAATAGACAAACTCATACCTCTATCATAGGCTGGCTGGCTAGGTTGAACCTACAGATTAATGCAAAGGGGTTTGGGTAATTTTGTATGTACCAATGGCATGATTTTTTTCACAGCGGCCACATATATAATTGTTGCTAACGGATAGTGGAATATATAATAACTCCTAATAGCCCGGACCCTGTTCCCGATGCCGGTGGGCAACTATTTTTTATATTTCTAAATGTTTTATTTTCAATATAATTGTGTAGAAATATTTAAAAATGTAAACGATATGTTTTTAAATGAATAAACGAAATTATTATCCTAAAAGAATTTTCTCCGAAAATTATACAGGAGCTTAAATATCTGATTTCAAAGTTGTGTTGTTCGTTGACTACTTATTACTAGGTAACTGTTTGCGTACTGTTACGTAATTTATAAAAATTAACTCTTTCCTATCGTTTGCCGTATCTTATTGTTTCCCAGAATTTGATCCTTATTAGCGACGCTATCGAATGGTGTAATAAGAGGGTGTTTTTTTTTTCAAAATCAAGGGCTCCTGGCTAGGAATATTGATTATTCAAAAAACTAATGATGCAGTTTTAGTGTTCCTCGAAATCGGACTCGAGACTCCTTAGAGTGTTTTTCGGTATTCCTCATAGTTTCGGATTTGGACGCCCGCCACGCCCACTTGAAAATCCACCCTGAATATCTCGGCTCCGATGCATTTTGGAAATAATAGTTCATAAAAGAAAATGTCTGATTGTGTTCTTACTAATGAACAATTTTTCATTAGAAGCTGCAGACTTAAATAAAATCATGTCAATTTTATCCAAACCAATTAACATTTAATTCTTTATTTAAAATGTCTGTGTCCTAACAAGGTTCATGTCAGGCGCGGGGCATAGTATTGTAACTACTATTAACAGGCGCTGGTCATAGTATTGACGCAGTACTACTAAACTATAATTACCACATCATCAGCCTATAATGTTCCCACTGCTGGGGCAGCGGCCTCCTCTATATGAGAGGGAGTGGGCTGTAATCCACCACGCGTAAATCAGATCCAGCCTGTCCCTTTGCTGCCCTCTCTCAGCGACGCTCTAAGCCGAGGCTCGTACCCCACAGGGGGTGCCCTTAGCTCTGTCGCTTAGTTTATAAGCTTTTTGCCTGGCTGGAGGCCTTAAATTCGAGGCATCCACAGGTTTGTCCGGTTAAGCAGTAGCCAGCCTCAGAGGCTGAACTGCGAGATGCCATTCACAAAAAAAAAAAAAACCACCACGCGGGCCCATTGCGAGTTGGTAGATCTCACATGTCTTCGATTTTTTTTTAGTTTCAAGACTTTCCGGTTTCCTCACGATGTTTTCTTTCACCGTTTTTGAGGGCAGCGGTGATAAAATAAATTACACAAAGTAATACGCCTGCCTGGGTTTGAACCCACGGCTTACTGCTCGAAAATCGGGACCGAGCCACCGCTGTTCTCCCAATTATCACATAAAAGCAATAACTATCCATCACCATCATTTCATCATTTCAGCCCAAAAGACGTCCACTGCTGGACATAGCCCAAGTGTCGCCAAATTGACATTTTGGGGGGTTTTGCCATAATCGCCACGCTTTGCAGGCGGGTTGGCGATCGCAGTACGGGGGATCCCTTCTTTTCGCATAATATTCTTTGTCCTAATTTACTTCGGCATAACGATTTTGGCACAATTTGTTTTGGCATAATAATACTTCGGCATAATTTTTTTAGGCATACATTTTATGTTGGCATAATCATCTTAAAGACTAATTTGTTTTAGCATAAATTTGATTCGCATAACGTTAGTAGGCCTAATGACTATTAGCATAATAATATTTAGGCATAAAATTGATATAAATAACAATATCAATTTTCATGCAAATGATTTATTTAATTACATTTGCATTACATTATGTAACTTAAACGATTTTTCAATCGCGAGATAACTTTTATCTGAAGAATATATTAGATGTTGTGAAACTTTGGGTGGAAATGGTGGTCGTGAACTTGTAGTGCCCCATACATAATTCTAATCAAACCAATTTGCTATAGTTTCTGTAACAATTAAATAATATTGTTGGTTAAAAATTTAATATGCTGTGCAACAAAAGTTAGTGACAGAACCGAATTGCTGCAAAACCGACTCCACGTAGTCTTGTTTGTCCTACCCCTAGAGTGTAATTTAAAATCGCGTAGGCGCGGAGGGGCGAGGCGGCCCGCGGGCTGAGGAGCACGTGGTGAGCGAAAGCCGTCTGCGACGATTAGTACGTGTGGGGCCGCCGGAGGCCCGCAGCGCCGGAGCAGTGACAGAAACCCTGCCTGCTGCATGTTGCATGCTCGCATGAATGCTGCATGCTGCATGCTGCATGCTTGCTTGCATGCTGCATGCTTGCTTGCATGCTGCATGCTTGCTTGCATGCTGCATGCTTGCTTGCATGCTGCATGCTTCATGCTTTTTGTATTCTGCATGCTTGCTTGCATGCAGCATGCAAGCAAGCATAAAAGTAAGCGTAAATAAATTTATGATTTAGGATATTATGCTTAAAAAAGTTATGCTGTAGAACTTTATGCTTAATAAATTTATGCTTTAGAATATTATGCTTAATCATTATTATGGTTAGAGAAATTATGCTTAAAAAATTATGCGTATGCTGTTATGCGTAATTATATTATGCGAAAATATAATTATGCCAAACAAAATTATGCTAAGTTATATTAGGTCTTAAAATTTTATGCAAATGGATAGGGAACCCAGTACGGTTGTTGCAAAAGAACAGAGAACGCTGCTGCCCATTCTCTGGCAAGTCCCTTAGTCGCCTCTTACGACACCCACGGGAAGATATGGGATGGTGGTATTCTTTACGTCCGACACCATACAGAGCTAATAACTATCCAATAATACCAAATACTAAGGTTTGCTTCGTCCAGGTTCATAGTTATCTGAACATACACGAGTTCCCATTGCAAATAGTATCTACTGCGCACCTGACCTATTTCACAATACCAATATTAGGTTTATACAAACTACTGTCATATTTCAATCGAATAGAGAGAACCGGAAGCAACAACTTTTTAATAAAACGTTTGTGTCAATTTTGTGGAAAGTAATTGCTTTTCACTAGTTTTCACCCATTAAATGTTATTATGGAAATTGTCACAGCCGAATAATTTTATGGGATTACTAGCTACTGCCTGCGACTTCATTCGCGGGGAAATTTTGTTGGGTTTTAGGGGTATGAAAAATAGATGTTGGCCGATTCTCAGACCTACCCGATATGCACACAAAATTTCACACAAATCGGTTTAGCCGTTTCGGAGGAGTTCGGAATTTTATATATTTGATTTATTTGCTTCATCTGAAGCTGTTAATTAAACTCATTAATGACGTATAAATAATGTGTTGGTTAAAGAATACTTAGTCGTTTGTTTGTGTGAGAAAATAGACATAATAGTCCATTCAAACATAATTATAATATAGTATGTAAATGACGCTTCTAATATAAATTTTAATAACATTAATAGCATTTAAATGGAACGAATCGTTATTTCCTCCGCACAATGGACGTGAAAAAACTTGATAGACATTGATTCACAGTAAGATTTTATTTAGTAAACATGCTTAAAGACCCGTAACGGGTTAAGGAGTGAACACAATTAGTGTCAAAACATTGCTTAAAACCACTGTTAGGTTAAATACGGGAGGTTAAAACTTTTTTAGTATCCAAAAACGATTTACCATACTACAAGTACAATACAATGATCAAACAGTTTAAACATGAATACTGTTTTTAGAGTTCCGTGCCCAAAGGGGGTTCGCTGTCCGAACGTCCGTCTGTCACCAGGCTGTATCTCATGAACCGTGACAGTTAGCCAGTTGAAATTTCTGACCGACACTTTATTTATTTCTGTTTCCGCTATAACAACAAATACTAAAACAGAATAAAATTAATATTTAAGGGGGCTCCCACACAAAAGTGATTTTTTATAAATAATGGTACGGAACCCTTCGTTCGCGAGTCCGACTCGCACTTGGCCGGTTTTATTTACACAGCGTAGCTAGAATTACATCGAAATCCTTAAGTACCTACTTACTAATTTAACTTTTTGTAAAACTAAAAATACCTAAAATTGTCTGTTTAAGTTCATACCTAAAATAAAATAAAAAACAAACAACTCATTACAAAATTAACAAAGCAGTGCCAAAAAAAAGGCCCATTATTAAAAAGGCGACCGAAATGAGAGCAGTATCTTTGCATTCGTTCGCAAAAATAACCGTTAAACTATTAAAGAACAAACAAGTTATATTCGATTATGGCGACAATGGTTAGGGTGCTTTTTTCCAATATTGTACATCATTTGTCACTGGTCCTCTTTTGAGGGTCGCAACTGGAATAAAGAATAATGGCGTGTGGTACAGAGAATAGGAGACAGCGGTTTCAGAGATCTTGATTTATTACAAAAATAAGGTTCTGTATGGTGTCGGACTTAAAACACCATCCCATATCTTCCCGTGGGTGTCTTAAGAGGCGACTAAGGGACTTGCCAGAGAATGGGCAACAGCGTTCTCTGTGCTTTTGTAACAACCGTACTGCGATCGCCAACCCGCCTGCCAAGCGTGGCGATCATGGCAAAACCCCCCAAAATGTCAATGTGGCGACACTTGGGGGAGGCCTATGTCCAGCAGTGGACGTCTTTTGGGCTGAATTGATGATGATGCCAAAAATAAGGGAGGATAAGGAAGTTTTTTTTTATGGGTATGTGATGAGGAGGGACGAATCGCATGTCAAAAATCAAAATCAAAATATTTTTATTTTACATAGGCCTACAGGGGCACTTATAAAACGTCGGCAAAAAGGTGCTCGGTTCGCGTTGGTCGTTTCCTATGGAGAAGAACCGGCAAGAAACTCCATGGTTACTCTTTTAAAATCATTTGGTTTTACAATATTTCTGTTACAGCATTAGTACTAAAGTATGGGAGGACATCGTAGGCCTGACAATAAGTCGTTGCTTACTACGAAACGTAGAACGAAATAAAAAGTTACCAAGGATCTAGGAATCTATAAGGCCTACAATGTCCACACATTTACAAACAATCGGTAAATAAGAAAAAGAGTCTATACAACAAAAAAAATAGAAAATATCACAAAATGACTAGATCAAATAAGTGACACAAATGTTGTCATCCGTGCTGTAACTATTCTAAACAAAAGGTGTAATGATTTAAAAAACTATTGTAAAGCATCTGATTAAAAAGAAAGAAGTAAGGAAAAAAAAAAATAAGATTGAGAATAGTTAGAGACATCCACACATTTGTGCCGTTTATGAGCTACCAGGGAAGCCGCATGTGCTAAGGGGCTAAGACCAAACTTCTCTATCTTCAACGTAGTCCTTAATTTTGTAATATGCTTTTTTAATTAGGACACGTTTAATATAATTTTTAAACCTTCCATCGGTCAGTTCTGTAACTGACTTCGGCAACTTATTATAAAAGCGTATACTGTTTATAAGAAAAGACTTGCTAGTTTTGGTTAATCTGAATTTGGGTATTACAATTTCGTGTTTACTGCGTGTATTTATATTATGGAAGTCGCTTCTAATTTTGAAAAGTCCTCGGTTTTTGCGGACATATAAAATACATTCTAAAATATAAAGTGAAGGCAGAGTCAGTATATCGATTTCTTTAAATTTTTCTCTGAGGGATTCACGAGGACCCATTTTGTAGATAGCGCGGACATGTATCTAAAAGAGTGATGAATATAAATGTTGATGGATGGAGAGGGAGAGGTAGACCAAGGAAACGATGGATGGATTGTACGAGGAATGATATGAAAGAAAAACGAGTAAATGCCAGCGTGACGGTCGACAGAAGAGAATGGAAGAGATAAAGAAGACTTTATTAGTCTTTGGTAGCGTCTAACCGCTTACTGAGAAAATAGCGGGAATTCCTAGCTATGGCCGAGATATATATATTTTTTGCTGTCACCCACAACATTTGGGATACAAAAGAACATCTGTTTAATAACATATCATTATTACCCCTCTAAATCTCTTGATTGATTCTTTATACCCTTAAATTACATAGTATGTAATTGCACATCCCACGCGATGTTTTTGTCTACCTATATCCACATTATCTGACAGATCATTTATAAACGCTAATGTATCAAGTTGTTATTACCTTTTATTACAATATGCTACTTTGTTGATAATATCCAAGAATTGACATTGGATGATGTAATAGAATTTATAATATAACCATATTGGTATTTAAATGAATTTATTTATGTGTCATCTTGGCAGAGTAATCATCAGTACTTATACGGAATAGTGTATACACGAAGTATATAATGACAGGGAACTAACTATTTATTAAACGTTGTATGGCTAACTTTTCAAAAGTTCGCGTAAGCTCAATATAATATATATTTCGTGGACGCAACTGGCAGATTATTTCACGCGACCCGCGCCCGCTTCCGCTTATCACTTGTACCGTGCTAAACTAGAGCAGCCGCCGACAAACCGTCCGCCGATAAGTAGTGGATTTAGCAACCATTATACCATTTTCCCGACGTTTACAGTGATTAATGTGGCTACACACTACACGACAATCTGCCGCAATTTGTACCGAGTCCGCCACGCGTGAAAACCAAACAAAACAGTCTGTGTGAACCGCCGCCAACCATTGTCAAACCCGATATTATGATTGTAAACTTTTTAATGACAATCATGAATAATCACCGGTTGTGTATGAGCATTTGTTACAATAATTTCTGTGTCGCCATTAAAATATTATGTTTATTTACGACGCCTTCATACAAACAACGGGTGGTAATTACGTGTTTTAAAAAGATTATCTTCATTATGTATGTTAAATAACTTGAGCTGTTGATATGGAAGCTAAATAAATCTGTAGGTTTTATTACGCTATTAGTTATTTAAAACGCTGAAGGAGAGTATTTTTCACATCTTTTGCAAGATAGTTAAGCGTTTTGGGAGCAAAACCCTCATCAATTTCATAAATTATGCACGTACAGAGACGGACAGCTTTCAACACCCACCAAGTAATTACAATTAAAATTAATAGCAGGTAAATAAACATTACAATGACCACATAAACACACAGCAAATTAACATCGAACGTAAACAAAGACAATAGATCCAGTATAATCATGGCATTTCCTAACCATTATACCTTACGTGAAATAACTCATGATTCACCCACTTATCACTTAAACTGAAGGTACTAGACAGCTAATCATTACTCACCTAACAGCCTGAAATAAAAGTTATTTACTGAATAGGTAAGTTCAATAACTATCCGAACATTCCATAAGGCATTTAATAAACAGTTGAACGTTTTTTGATTTCCCTACCATCTCATCTGCCTAGCCTTTTCCCAAACTATGTTGGGGTCGGCTTTCAATCTAACCGTATCCAGCTGGCTACCAGTATTTTACATGAAGCGACTGCCTATCTGACCTCCACAACCCAGTAACTGGGTAATACGATACCCTTTGGTAAGACTGGATGTCAGACTTTCGGTTCCTGACTACTCGTAACGACTGTCAAAGATTAGATTGAGATTTAGAAATTACAGCCGGGACCAACGCCTTAACGTGCTTTCCGAGGCACGGAGGAAACTCGGTATGTAATTACGGTCACCCATCAACGGACCAACCTCAGCAAGCACAGTTTAACCTTAAAGATCGACCCGGCTGTTATTATTTAGCCACGAAGCGCCTCCGATTACCCTACCATATATTTGAGACAATCTGACAACAACTTTTTCAAAGGAGTCCAGCATACCCCAGCGCTAACTGGGTTGTGGAGGTCAGATAGCGAGACGCTCCATGATAAACTGTATCCGGTTAGACTGGAAGCCGACACCAACAAAGTTGGGAAAGGGCTAGGTAGATGTTGACGGAGAAATTCCTCTAAGGATGCCAGTTCAAACTAAAGCTTGTACCCTTACTTAGTAGGTATATCGTAAACGACTTGACGGCGGAACGGATGGAATTTGGCACACGAGGAGACGAGGACCTAGGCTAGGACATAAGATACTTCACTTACAATCCGGTAGCACGTTCACGTGGGATAATTTCCGACCGAGTGGCGCCGCGGGCAAAAGCTACTTAGTATAAATAATTCCGATAGTAACATGTGACTGTATCGAGAGGAATGTGTAACCCAACTACTTATTCTCCTTAAGTCCTGGTACTTTATAAGGAAGTAGTCAATTTTCCTGCGCCTGCGCTCGTCACTGCGGTTTTGGTTTTATTTAGACTATTATCGTTTTTAATATGAACCTTTGAGGTCAGTTAATTGAAATATAATTTATAAGTGGACGATGAACAGCTAAATGATTAATGAGATATACCTAAGAAATAATTGCATTGCATTTTGATAGATGGAGTGTGTAAAGATAAATATGATGTGAGAAAGAACGAAGGAAAAGAGCTATAGGTTTTAAAAGCTACACCAGCCCGAAATAAATAGGTATGTTACCGGCCAAACCCAATTTCCGGCTAAACTAGTTTGTCCTAGGCCAAACTCAATCAAAAGGACTCTGCACCCCATCTAAATGGGTTAGGTTAGGTTAGAACTGTGACCATAAACGCGCGAGCTGAGCGAGCGTAGCGAGCGATGCCACATCCAAGTTGGGCGCATTGTAAATGTTTTTATTTTTTGGGTTAGTATATTCTGACACGATAAACCAGTAAACCGTTTGGCCTAGGACAAACTAGTTTGGCCTGAAATCGGGTTTGGCCGGTAACAGGTATAACTAACATAAAGATGGTTAATTCGTTCTTAGTGACGACAATACAGTAGTATTTTCAAGTGAACATTCGAAAATCTCACCTTTTATCCTACTTAATAAATCTTGACCAAATCCATCGGCTATCCAAAAAACCGCTGGTAAGTTTAAATCAAATATTGATAACCCTCCACAAACATGAAGGGAACCCCAACCTTTCATGCGATGCATGTTTCATGAGATCCCGTGGCGGTTTAAAATCAAAAGTTTACTTATTCATCAGGGTCAAACACCGTGTTTACTCCGTGGCTATTGGATGAATGGGATCAGTCCCATGAAGTCCCATCAGGCCCATGTTTGCGGAAAACAAACGACGATTTGTATTGTTTGGAATAGCCCGCCAATTTGGGGTGAGTTGAGGAAAATGTTGTCGGTATTGATGTCAGAGGAAATGTCAGTTTGTAACATGATATTGGAGTTCCTTTACTGTGAGGACGGATTTTTATATATTGAAGGGAGTGAACAAGCTTGTGGGTTTTGTGACGGTCATATCTTTACCAACATACATACAAGTTGATAAATCGAGGTTTACCGTTTCGAGCAGCGAACTACACCTCCAATCGGATGCATTGTCAATAGCGAAACATGATATATAGATAACCTGAATATGTCATGACAATCTTTGTATTTAAGTGTGGGCAAGCCGCCTTTTTAACGACCGCGTTGACGGTCTATTTAGCGAAAGTTGAGAAGAAGCGGAAGGAGTAGGACAAAGAGTTTTTCTACTGGTAAGTAATCTTTGTAACGTGAATGGAGTACTGAATTGAAAAGCCATCAGTGTTGTAGCGAAGTCTTGCAGAGGCATCTAGCAGTGGACTGCAACAGGCTCAGTTGATTGGATCTTTGTTTTTCATCCCTCAATGATCATATAGATAATTTCAGTTGTAAGACAAATGAACAAGAATGGCCGGGTCTAAACAAAGAGAAATTAGACTAAAACAATGTAAGTCTGTTTAGGGATAAACAAAACATTTATCACTACATCGTATTTTCATCACTAACGTCAAATAGTTAAACAAAACACGTGGATCCGGTGATTAATTCTGGACACGCGCAATGACCTAAGAACAATGATAGCCAGAAACCGTTGCTACAATAATAGCTGGTCTGCCAAGAATCAGGAGTGGTGGCCCTGAGGTTACGGCATGTCAAATAAGCATGAGTGTGAAACAGGTTATCAAAGCGACCTCTGCGTTGCTACCAACGATGTCGTGGAAGTGGTTAAGTTTCAGGCCAACAAAATTAGAAGTAGGTATCATCATTTCAGGCGAAAGACGTCCACTGCTGAACATAGGCATCCCCAAGAAGGGGGATTTTGCCATAATCGCCACTCTTGGCAGGCGGGTTGGCGATCGCAGCACGGTTGTTACAAAAGCACAGAGAACGCTGCTGCTCATTCTCTGGTAAGTCCCTTAGTCGGCTTTTACGACACCCACGGGAAGATATGGGATGGTGCTATTCTTTACGTCCGACACCATACAGAAGAAGTAGGTATACGAAGCTACAACCACGAGAACCTATAACCAGCTACACGAAGAAGAGAAATAACACAACATACATAACCTTACATAACCATCACGCCTGTTATTCCCGAAGGGTTAGGCAGAGAGGTGTACCTAATAGTACTCCCACCCAATCAACGAGGCAGTCACAAAGAAGAGAAATAAAAGCACCGATTTACAAGTTGTAACCCGTAGGTCACTACGGGTTACAACTTGTAAATCGGTGCTTTTGCAGGGACGTTACTTTCTGCAAACGGCAGACAGTAGAGAAGGATTTTTCAAGTCCTAGAACCATATATTCGAAGATCTCAGATCTACTCGCACTGAGCCCGCGTGGTTGATTACATACAGCCCACTTATCGACAGGAGACCTGTGTCCCAGCAGTGGGAATCTAACAGGCTGATTATGCTATACTGCCAAGAATACAGCTCCATTGACGCAAGGTAACAAATGGCTACTTTCACTGCAAAGGACACGGTAACTTTTACTTATTCATCCTTGGGACGGCCCTCTGCCAAGATCCGCTTTGGTTAAGATACTGGTCATGTATTTTGTTGTAACCGTATAAACAGACCCGTAACTAGGATTTTGTAAGAATTTCATGTGACATGAGGATGGGGCGCATCGTAATAAACATTTGTGTGGCATGGTGTTTATGATCAGGCGAGTTGCATCCAAACGCAAGCCTATTTAGTATTAAAAAATTACAGGTGTATCCGGAATCTGAAGAAAGATCGTTCAATTCAAAACGATTGTAACTAAACAGTTCATATACCTGATGATTTTGTATTCATAACGTTACTTCTCACACAGGAGAAAAGTCCATTTATCTAATATTCAACCAATGAAATAAATAAATAAACGACTCATTGCCAAAACCTACCAAAAAACCATCCTAAAAACTACACCAATAATATAACTACGGGAATCAACACGGAATCGAAAATAAATTTCCCTAACCCAACTGTCCATTCAAATTTCTGTCGCCATTTCGTATCGGCTCACAACTAAACATATAAACATCCCCGGACTCCGTTAAAGGGTTCAGTTTGTAAATTTTCCCCGACGTAAGCCATTTTCTATGTGTTTATCCACATTTAAACCGTTGGTGAATCAACAGGGTGTAGTTTGACCGGTAAGGGGATCAGTTATGGTATTATAAGGATCGGTTCGGTCAGCATGTATTCCAGGAACCCAGTTTAGGTGATCATGAGAATCGCTTTAATGAAATAGGTGGTATTATATACAAATCAGGACGGTAACGGTCATTGGCAACCTGAACATAGGCCTTCGGTTATACTGATGAATATTGCTTTAGTGTTTTCTAAAAATAGCATTTACAGCTGGCTCTTAAAGACGAATTCCTGCGTGCAACATTTCAAAGAATTACTTAAGCCTCCTCGTAAAATCGATCAGAAAAATAGTTTCATTACGAAAAGATGCATGAACTGAAACATTTTTGAAAGTATCTATGTATATCTACCCACGACATCTTGTGTACGTAAAAATCCAATCCAAATACACCTTGGACCGCAATAATGCTGAATAAACAAACGGCAAACGGTTTTAAATCAAATAGTTCAACACATTTCATGAATGATTTGTACTTGCTCCACAAAACTTGAGTTATTACTATCCCATTCTATCATCATAAAAAACAATGAAATATGACTCATCATCCGCTAGAAATAAGATTGAAGGCGGGTGAACCGGTAGTTTTGCTTTGCGCTAAACAGTTGCATGTCAAGGCCTGAAACATCGTAGATTTCAAGTGAAGAGCTGGAAGCGACGGATTGAAATATTGTTTGAAGGGGAAAAAATAGATCTCTTTTGTTTACGTTTTTTTTATAAATTGTACAACTAACTACCGTAGAGATTGCAACTGTGTGTTGATTTAACAAACGGAGTAATATGAGAATTTCGTAAGCGTTCCACTATTGCTCTGCTGGATATCGTCTTTGATAATGTTCCCACACTACTGACAAAACGGTTGTCTGCAGAAAATAATAAATTTCCCTCGTTTTGTTTCGCAAATGAAATTTATTCGTAAAACAATTTAGAAAAGCTTTGCGAAAAAGAAATTGTAAAAGAAACTAGGTCAATAGTGCTAATCTTAAATGATTGTTTAAAATAGTTGGGAATAGTTTCAAAATATTTACTATTCTGTCGCTATCTACAAGGTGTTGTTTTGCATCCTCGTCAAAATTCAGGAGGTTGTCACACAAGACATAAATAATCAATTTAAATTACGGTACCTAGTTAATTACTAATAAACGCAGATTTTTTTGGTTGTTTATGTCAGTATTTCAGAATAACCCCCTTAACGTGGTTTAGGGAATAAGAAATGATCGAATAAACGTTTGAGATTGTTTGTATTTGTGGAGGCGCGGTTATAAGGCGAGAATCAGACGGCCCTAGTTTAAAACACGGGTTTTTCACACTTACCGATTTCCGTAAATGAGATTAAAAACAAAAATTACCTACCAATTTTATTATTGATTCGGGACGAGAATCATTAGCATAGTTACCTCCTTAAATTTGACGAGGTTGCAAAACAACACGTTGTATAGTCTTCATACTGGAATTTTCCTGGGCCTGACCAGTTTCGTCATACATTTGCTATTTAAAATGACTATCGCATGCTGATTAATTTATATTTTTATTAAAAAATAAATGCTTTGAGTTTGACTATGATAAGCAACTTAACAACTATTTTCCCGAGCATTGTGATTTGAACAGAAACTACCTTCTGTTTACATTTAAGGTACAATTCGGAAACAAATAGCAGTGGCAGACCTGCCCCAATCGCTGCGACACGACTAGTTTAGTATAAACTCTGGCGGAGGAGCTTGTGTCTATATTATAACAGCCGCGCGGGCCGATCTTCAAGTTAAGCCACGCTTACCTAAGTTGGTCTGTGGATGGGTGACGACCCATTATATACCGAGTTTCTTCCGTGTCTCTGAAAGCACGCTAAATCGTTGGTCCCGGCTGTCAATTGTAGATCTTTGACAGTCGTTAGGTCGTCAGTGGCCCGAACATCTGCCTACATGTATTACCAAGGGATATCGCATTACAAAGTACTAACTGGGTTGTGGAGGTCAAAAAGGCAGTTGCTCCATGTAAAGTACTGGTATTCAGCTGCATCCGTATCTGGCGACATTACTGCCTTTTGCCGTTTTCATAGTAACATAGAAACTGGTATCTTTGCCGCTGCGGTTGTCGGTTAACGTTGTCTTCGAAATTGTACCTTAAAACCTCGCCAGCCACGCTAAACCACAGTTAAGCAGGCTATTAACATTATTTACGACGTAGGTAATAAATAAATAACATTGCTCCGTTACCATACCTAAACGTATAAAAGAATCTAGGTTCACGCCTGTCTGTGCACATAGCAGAAATGAAACGTCGATTTATAATTTATTATCATTGTCCTCCCAACACCCTCAACATCATCAAGAACGACAGCTGGATGGTCAGGAGAGTGCAGGTCGCAGTCTAAGGTACGTACCCTGTATATATCTTTACTGCTATCTGCATAGAACTATTGTGAACCTCATCTTAACGTAATTGGTAAAACCCTAAAAACCCCCAGGGTCGCAGAAAGCCATCAAATCATCACCTGCCTAGCTTTTTCCCAATTATGTTGTGGTCGGTTTCCAGTCTAGCCGGATGCAACTGAATACCAGTATTTTACATGGAACGACTGCCTATCTGACCTCGACAACCCATTTATTACTGGGTAATACGATACCCCTTGATAAGACTGGTTGTCAGAATTTCGGGCTTAACGACTGTCATAGATCTACAATTGACAGCTGGGACCAACGGCATAACGTGCTTTCCGAGGCACGGAGGAAACTCGGTATGTAATAGGTTTGAAACCTTGCTTTAAAACCCCGCAGAGAACAAGAGCAACTCATAAACGAAATGAAAGACGACTTAATTTACGATTTTGAAAAATACTACTGCATTGTTTAAGCACACGTGAGTTCGTATCTTATGCCTGTCTAAAAATAGTGTACTGTACATGTATGTAAATCATAGGATACCGTCGTAACTGATGTGAACGAAGATAGTACTATGTACGCTTACGTATATTTAGCGGACGCTTTGAACCTTGCGCCGTAAAACACTGGATATAAAATAAACTCGGTGATAGTAAAATTTACGCGAGGGTGATTTAGAGAGGGAGTTTGAAGGTTCGTTTATTTATGTTTTGACATAAATAAACGGGTACGTCCCGTCTGGTAACTTTCCCATTTGGACAACTAAACAAAAGACGTGCAAGTGAAAAAGAGTGCCATTTCGTTACTATTTTAATCTTTATACATTGGGTCCCGTTTCGTAACTCATTCATCATTTTTAGGGTTCCGTACCCAAAGGGTCAAACGGGACCCAATTACTGAGACTTCGCTGTCCGTCCGTCCGTCCGTCCGTCTGTCACCAGGCTGTATCTCATGAACCGTGATAGCTAGCCAGTTGAAATTTCTACAGATTATGTATTACTGTTGCTGCTATAACAACAAATACTAAAAACAGAATAAAATAAATATTTAAGGGGGGCTGCCATACAACGAAGTGATTTTTTTTTTCGTTTTTATAAATAATGGTACGGAACCCTACGTGCGTGAGTCCGACTCGCACTTGGCCGGTTTTTGTATGGTACAGTCCGCTCCCAAAGTTACAAAGATACTTCTTGTTGATGATGGTATTTTTTGTCTCTCGGACACTAAGGTTTGTTACGAGAAAACTCAATTAAGAAGTTTAACAGAAAGTACTAGGAGAATAGATTCAGGCAGATGTTGGCGCCCCGTCTTCAATACTATCGTAAGAATTTACTAAGATTTTGTACTCGTATGTCATGAAAATAATCTTCAAGGATAAGAAAATCTGCCCAGAACTTGCGTGAACAGGCGGAGCTATGAGAATAATAAATACAACCTTGAATTTATGCATGCCTAGTACTTCTGGTTAGGAATTCACCAAAAAGACTGTTCTGTTACAATTTATGACTTTTTATTTCAATGTTATTATTGTTTAAATATGTCAGTCAGTAGTTAGTTGGTTTAAGTATTACGGGAACTATTTATTTACTTAGTTATAAGTTATATTATAGTTTTCTTTTTCTCATAGTTGGATGGTCTATTTTTGTGTACCTACCTATTTTGTTTGGGTATTAACGGTAAGTTAAAAATAAATAAGAGTTTAAAGTTTATTAATTGTGGTATTTCTTAGTATGTAGTTCTCCGGAGTCTTAATTATACTTGCTGAACGAAAAGGTTACCAAACGGGAATGATTACACGCATACTCAAAATATCACAAAAGGAGACTCGAATGTGTGATGATCAAAATAGTTACGAATCAGCAATTTATGTAATGGTATTTTGTTTAGTTGTCGAAATGGGAAAGTTACCAAATGGGACGTACTCAAATAAACGAACCTTCAAACTCCCTCTCTCGAAAGTCGATACAAATGTAATCGTATTAGCTTCTGTTGTTTCTCAAACGGACAACGACTAATGACTGTTCTAATAATTCTGTTAATGCAGCCAATAGGTGTAAATATTACAGACAGACACATTAAACAAATACATAAAACTTCATGACCTTATTTAATTAACATAGTTGTGTTAGAATGCAAGCAGTATCTGTATCTCTGAACTGGCTTTTCCCATACAAAGTATGTGAGTGAGGTAAAATATTATAATTAGTCCCATTAATAGGTTTCCCGTGAAGAGTGAATGCACTCTGCCTCTGAACGAGGGCCATTCAATGACTCAATAATGGACTGCTCTAATTTTAGATACTTTTCCGCCAACGGTAATGGACGAATCATCATTTATATAGTGTTTATGGTCATCAATCTGGTATATTAATTATTGCATAGCACTTACTGCTCGTTGCAACGCAGTTGTCGAAAAAAAACAAACAGGGCAAGTAGACTCATGCCACAAATGTATGTACAGTCAGGGAAATAAATGACTCATCAAATTGGGACACTTCCACAATACGTCTAGTTATAGCCATCATCATCTGCCTGGCCTTTTCCCAAACTATGTTGGGGTCGGCTTCCAGTCTAACCGGATGCAGCTGAGTACCAGTACTTTACATGAAGCGACTACCTATCTGACCTCCCCAACCCAGTAACTGGGTAAAACGATAAGATACCCCTTGGTAAGACTGGATGTCAGACTTTCGGTTTCTGACTACTCGTAACGACTGTCACTGTCGACTTAATGTGCTTTCCGAGGCACGGAGGTCATTCGGTATGTAATTATCATACCATCAACGGACCAACCTCGGCAAGCACAGCTTAACCTTAAAGATCGACCCGTGCGGCTGTTATTACTTAGCCACGAGCTCCTCACTCCTCGTCTAGTTAAAGCAAAGAAGGAGAAGCAAGAAATTATATAGATTTTTTTGACATTTGTATGAAATGCATACAAATGTCAAAAAAATCTATCTAATTTCCCTGATCTGATACTACAGAATACCTTGTCACGCCGTTTGCGGAAGATCTTAACTTTCTCAATCGTACTCACCCTGAAACAAAAAGAAAAACAATCATGAAAACTAGGTACCACTAATCACTTACAAAGAAATTCATTAATTACCGAAAGTATACGGACAGACGGGACAAGAGGGGACGAAGTTTACGTCCACTTGTGTCCCGGAGTGCCCCAAAAGTCTAGACCGGACGCTTGTTGGACCATTAATTGTCCTATCTAGGGGCCACGTCTGTCCCGTTCCCCTCAGTGTTGCCAAGTACATGATGGTATCGTAGGAGACTCATAACTGTATTATGGCCGCCATTTGGGGTTGGGTCATTTACTTGTTTCAAGTATGTGTATGGGAGTTTTATGGAATTTTGTATTACGGTTCATTATGTTTAGTTATTCAGAGACACATTGCGAAATAGTTATTATTACCTAATGGCGAGAGTTTTAAACCGAGCGACAAATTAGCCAGGATCCTTTTATCCAAATATTTCAAATCCTCGAAGGAAAAGCTGATATTATAAAACCACAAAAGTATTTTTTTAACCATTTTTTCATTAATTATCGTCAACCGTTCAAAAACCTTTTCTTTGATTACAAAGTTCAGGGAACACCGAACAATCCTTGTCCCAAGAAAATACGCATTAGAAAACTTTCAAGGACAACTTACACCGAGATCTGAAGACTGGATAAAGTATAAATCGATAGGTATTATAAAGCTTAAAGTTCGGAGTCACGGATATTATGTTAAGCCATAACGGAAGTTGTGCGGATCAGGATGTTTAACGTTGTAAAAGCGTTTATTTCGGAGAAAAAATTGCGGATGATATGATCGGTTTAGGAGTTAATAAGAGGTGATTAGGGTGATTCATCCCTTCTGTCTTGGCCACCATGTTCGGATCTTAAAATACTCGAACTTTGCAATACTTGGTTCAGGAGTTAACGAGTGCGAAGTGATTTGAAATAACCGGCCAAGTGCGAGTCGGACTCGCGCACGAAGGGTTCCGCACCATTATTTATAAGAAACGAGCAAAAGATCACTTTTTTGTATAGGACCCTTAAATATTTATTTTATTCTGTTTTTAGTATTTGTTGTTATAGCATCAACAGAAATACACAATCTGTAGAAATTTCAACTGGCTAATTATCACAGTTCATGAGATACAGCCTGGTGACAGACGGACGGACGGACGGACGGACAGCGAAGTCTCAGTAATGGGGTCCCGTTTGCACACTACAAACTAACGTATTGCAGAAACAGATTCCATTATTCGAACCGTCTTTTGAAAATGCCACCAGGAACATAAGCTTTGCCTACTAATACCATCTAAATAGCAGTAACTGTTTCACTCACATAAACCAACTCAAAAAGTCGCCATCACGCTAAGAAACGTTATCGATATGCAAATCTTCAGCCAACTGAATGACTTGCGTTTCATTACAAACATGCGTCAGTACCACATCATCACAGTAAACGTATGAGTAATCATAATTAGTCTTATTGGCACACCAGTGTGTATTTAAAAGCAAATGTCCTTCGACCGCATTTTTGTTCAATGCGGGCCTGAATCCTAAAGGTGTGGTCACATCGAGGCAAACTCGAGCGGGATGCGGGCTGGTACAGCACGCATCGATTCCCTAAATAATTAGGAAGTCACGAGACTATTCGAGCCAGTTTGAACACCTCAATATGAGTAGAGAAGACGATCCATGCGAGCGAATGTCGTATGGAAGAACGAGACTGCTGCGCCGACCCCAAATAAATTGGGATAAGGACAAGGGACTGATACAGCGCGGAATTCGCTTCATTTTAACCAAAGCTTAATGTAACCAGACATAAAACTGAAACCATTGACATAACTATAAAATCTGGTGTTCCACTTGACTGCAATTTGCATGATGTAATCGTAGTAAAACTAGCATGTTTAATAATGTGGGTTATCGTAAAAATATTTAGGAATAAAAGGGGGACGAGATAAAGAAATACAAGAGTTTGCCATCAGGATTTAATGCAGTTGAACAAATAAACTATTGCATAAGCATAATCAGCTAATAATGGTCCCACTGCTGGGAGAGGGCCTCATCTCCATGAGGAGGGGGCTGTTAATGTTGTAATCCACTATGTGGACCCAGTGCGGTTGGTAGACGTCACATATCTTCGATTTTCTGGTTCTAGGACATGGAAGCTTCCTCACGAATTCAGATGACAGATGGATAAGGATGATATGGCAAGAAAGGAGGTGTCTAATGAGACGACGAGTAATAGAGAAGTATGGAAGCAGAAGACATGCTGCGCCAACCCCAAATGATTATTACAGACAGAAGGATATCTGCATATTTGTACGGTTTCTTTTACGTAGACTATGTCCAAAATATTTCTCCTTCCTCCCTAGAACACGTTATTCTTGTCGAATTAAAATTTTTCAACTACCTATCCACAACTCCACTACCACACGATTGAATGAAATATTATCAAGAAACAATTAGCATTTTTTTTTTCTTTATTTGTTTAGGGACATTTATAATCGCAATGCGTATGTCAGTCCCATCGTACCCTAAATACACATCCATACTATCCATACTAATATTATAAATGCGAAAGTCACTCTGTTTGTTTGTTTGTTTGTTACCTTTTCACGACTAAACGGCTGATCGGATCTTAATGAAATTTGGCAAGAAAATTGATTTCAACCTGGGGAAGGACATAGGCTATATATCATCACGCTACGAGCAATAAGAGCGGAGCAGCAATGAAAAATGTTGCGAAAACGGGGAAAATGTGACGTAGACGAAGTTGCGCGGGACAGCTGGTTTCTCATATCTGGGCCATGAACCTAAACAGACTCTTCGCATCATCGCCATTTGGTTGAGCCAGGATTTTATGGAATGTGCCAATTTTAAGTCTGTTCAACCTCAAGACCCTAAACAAATCATTTTTCCCAGACTCATACCGAACACAGTCCATCAATAAGTGGTGTAAGTCTTCAACAACTCCACACTCCACACAAGTTTAGGCGAGTTCGTATTTCTCATCATTAACATTAACATTTGACTACCATGACTAAGAGCTACTTGGAATTACCAGCATCTTGAGGTAGGACTGTACCGTCTAAATGATGATGTTATTTTTTGTCGGGGTCACCAATATAGAATCACGTCGGGTTCTATATAATATGAAATGAAATGATCATTAGAATATAACACACTGAATTTAATCGTACGAGTTACTATAACTAAACACGGTTTATAAACAAAGACTATGATTAGGTTACTTAATATAAATTGACGCGAGTGACGCGGTTAGCGCGGTTATGACAAATTTACTCAGGTCTTGTCCACATGAACGATATGGTCCAAGTTGAGTATGAATGTGGATGCGGGTATAGGGTAGAGAAAGACCAAAGAAAGGAAGGATAGATAAACTATCACAGATAGTATGGATAGAAACGGGATCGATTCATGAGACGAAGAAGAGAGAAAGGCGAACACAGTCATCAACAAATAAATTGAATAAAGGCAAGTGAACGCTGATGATTATGAAGGATATGTTAAAAGGTGACACAAACAATAATAGACACTATAGCAGTCAATAATTGCTAGTAATAATTGTCAATAATTACTGTTGTTATTGTTAACTACAGTACCACAACAATAAAAAACTTGAAACAGATGAGTCATTACTACTCACCTCACTAATGATTTACCGTGAAGGTAAGTAAATACTATAATACTCCGTACACCAGTACATACTAATTACTCATTGCTTATCGTATAAAATAAATACTTCATGAATTTTTCATGACAACTGTTAAGACATGGCTGTCCTTGGATCAGTTGGTTTTGGAGTACATATGAGTAAGCAGAATCCTTAAGCTTGAATACCTACTATAAGCGAATTTGATTATATACTAATATAATATTTAAACGGAAAGCTAATATACATACTGTAATCGAAGCCAAAGTACTTGGTTACCATCTTGAACGTTACGTAAGAAGTGATGTTCTAGATAAAGAGAATGTTTTGTATAATATTATGTATGTTAGGTATTTAAATCAATCGTATTCATTACGTCGTCGCGGTAAATAGTTTATCGGATAAACACTATCACTACTTAGTATTAAACAAAGTCGCTTCCCGCTGTCTGTCCCTATGTATGCTTAGATCTTTAAAATTACGTGACAGATTTTGATGCGGTTTTTTTTTAATAGATAGAATGATTCGAGAGGAAGGTTTAAGTGTATAATTTATTAAGGTTTGCGGACGAAGTCGCGGGCAGGAAGCTAGTACTTAATAAATGTTGAAGGTGTATTTTGAGAGATTCAGTACAAAAGCGTTACAGAAAAATTGCGTACATGAGCTCCGTACAAGGAACTCGACTATGTGCTAAGCTATCTATCAGTGTAGATATGATCAGATGTGATAGCTCTGTATGGTGTCGGACGTAAAGAATAGCACCATCCCATATCTCCCCGTGGGTGTCGTATGAGGCAACTAAGGGACTTGCCAGAGAATGGGCAGCAGCGTTCTCTGTGCTTTTGTAACAACCGTACTGCGATCGCCAACCCGCCTGCCTAGCGTGGTGATTATGGCAAAACCCCCCCCACAAGGTCGTGTGTGGCGACACTTGGTGGAGGCCTATGTCCAGCAGTGGACGTGTTTTGGGATGAAATGATGATGATGATGATCTATCAGTGTCCGGTGTCTAACTGGTCCATCTGTTCGTACCGGTTTATCTTACCTTACGAGAAACGAGTTATTATAATCGTCTTGTTAGACGAAGTTTTGATCAACGTCCTGGAGATTAAGTTTGACAAAGATACGGTCAAACAGGTAATTTCAAGTACAACAGCAGACACCCGACAAGGAGACTTTAAAAAATATCCCAAAAACGAACACAATTCGAATACCATTCAATAAAAATACAGACATAGGTGCAGTTGAAGAAATATTCTCTAAGCACAATACAGTGTACGTCTAAGACCATTAAGTAAAGGGTATTATCGATGACATAAAGCAATTTGTAGTAGATTTATCAGTCGGAGGTATCTTGGTATCGACTGCTAATGACATTGGGGGACCGGACGATACGATACAGATTATATTGGAAATTTCTATCGGTTTAAAATATATATTTTGTGACGAGGAAGCGATAATGTACTTTTGGGTTTGGCTGGGATATCTCGATGTTAGCTTTGGGTATGACAGGAAGATAATTTGTTTCAATTCATCATAATTTTCATTGACAGGGTTGTTGCAACCGTTGCTGAAAGAAGGCTTCATTCACTGACCCTCTCCAAAAACGATCACGTAAATATACTGAATTTAATTGATTTATTCCTTTATTATTTTTTCTCACGTTGTTTATATTTTTTAATATTTGTACAAAATGATCATCATCATCATTTCAGCCCAAAAGACGTCCACTGCTGGACATAGGCCTCCCCCAACTGTCGCCACATTGACATTTTGGGGGGGTTTGCCTTAATCGCCACGTTTGGCAGGCGGGTTGGCGATCGCAGTACGGTTGTTACAAAAGCACAGAGAACGCTGCTGCCCATTCTCTGGCAAGTCCCTTAGTCGCCTGTTACGACACCCACGGGAAGATATGGGATGGTGCTTTTCTTTACTTCCGACACCATCACACCATACCATACAAAATGATACAAATAAAAAAACATTTAAAAATAGTAGCCCACCGGCATCGGAAACAGGGTCCGGGTTACCGGTAGTCAGGGCTCTTGAGAGAGGAACTTCCTAACAATACGCGCCGTGTCCAGAAGTACTGCTTTCTGAATCAAGCCCTTGATCCAGCTGCCAAGCGATCTTCTTCTTCTTCTTCTCTTCAGATGTTGGTCGAGGCTTTTGGCTATTAAGCCATAGGCCGACACGACTATCGGCACAATGACTGCTGTTCAGTTAGTTTATTTAATTTTATTTTTTAATATTATACATATTTTAATATTGTGTGAACTTGCGGTTTGTACCAATGAACGTTTTTTTTTCTCTCTTTCTAGTTATTACTTTATAAGTTAAATGAATAGTAGGTAATACAGAAGAACGGGAGAAGACATGCTGCGACAACCCAAATAAATTAAGATGAGGCCAGGAGAGTGATGATGATGGTGAATCTATTAGTTCCATAATTCTAACAAGCAATCTCTGTTGTTGGCGAATCTATTCGAAGGATATTACATGTCTTGTTGATCCATTATTCGCTCTCACATAAAGCAAAACCCTATCACTGTTGAACCTACGCACTTTCAAGTCAGTACCTTCGACATGAAAGTGAGTGGGGTTCTATCCCGTAGGCAGCATCGAACCAGTTGATACGCCCATATAAAATGAAAACGGCACGAATCTATCATCGTTTCGAAACCTACACAAAACATTTTCTATTGTGATTAGAGCGATTGCGCATCCGAAAAAATATGGCGCAAACTGGCTGTACTTTATGTGTTTCATACATCCGATCCGAAATTGGTGACTACATTGATTTCTCGCTGTATTATTTTAGCTCAAAGACAGCCAAACCGAAAGCATCATATCAAGCATTTTTATGCTGGGCAATAAAAATATTCTAAAGTTTAGATCGATTGCAAATTGGCATGGCAATACGGAAGCGCGAAGCCACCTACCCGCCTTCCATACAAAAATAAACAGCCCACTACAGACTTCAACCCAGACATATGCGACCACCCATAAAGAAGACAAAACACCACATTCACACCCACACAATACCGCAAATTAATATCATAGCGATAAGTCAGAGAGGACGGCCATTTTTCTCTATTAACTATATTAATATAAAAGCAAGGGAATTCACAACACGTCATAAAGACGACCCATATGGATCACTCATGGTGCCCTTTTTCGTGGTCGAGTATAATTTGGGACCTCGGATATTAGATCTGCAAATTGGTCGTGTTATCGTCCGCCCTACCCAAGGGTGACCATTAGGAAATGGGACTATTAGGAAGTTGATACCGGTAACGAAATCATTGTTTTTTTTATGACGGATGTTTTGTCTTTGATCTGAGCCATTTTCATTTTATTTCAGACTTAATTTGGGTCACAACGAAGAATCAAGCTGAGACTTTGATGGTGGGTCTCCGGTTGTAATTTAAAGTGGCCAAAATCAACTCATTCGTTATATTTGCATATTGGTTAGATTTCTTTCTTTTCATTGTAGATAGACTTTTGAATGGAGTTTAAGTCTTCAATTGAGCGACAGTTAAGTTAAGATTTTTATGGTAGACCTCCGGTCGTAATTCAAAGTAGCCAAAGTCAACATATTTGTTTTTAAAAATACCTACATCATGTGTCCTACACATGTTTGGCATGGATAAAACTGGGAAATACCCACATAGCTTTAAAACAAAGGCAATAGAACAGAAAAATACCCACAATTCCTAGATCTAGATCTAAAAACAGTAGCTGACATTTAAAAGGTAAAATAAAACTTAGCTGACGACAGAGCCATCTGATCTTCTAAGCAAAGACATAGATAATTAACATTCGCGTCAACACCGTATAGGTTGTTGGAAAGTCAAACTAAAAATAACGTTTAGTTTACTCATTCTTATTGTTCCTGCCATTGTATACAGTATTCAAGGTTTCTAGAACATAAAATAATGATAAAACTACTACTATGATCTTAAATCGACGTCATAAAATTGTCTTGCTCAATGTGAGATGGCTGTGTCTAGTAGTTAAAAGTGGGTTGATAGAAAAACGAAACAGTGATCAATCAAATCGCAATCGCTTACATCTAATCTAGAAAGGTCTAGACTAAACTAAACTTTGTCAATCAGTTTGTTTTTTCAGGCAAAGATAATATACCATGCAATCATTTCTCTTCCTACAAATCCGTGCCAAATCCGCCATAAGTACAACATAAAAATATTCTCAAATCCAGACGCAAGTCATCACTCCCAATACATTAGAACCATGGTCACTATACACCGCTCCCTCCTTAGTCTGTAATGGCGTCCGCAGCGCCATCTAATAGCTATATTGACCCATGGCCTATCCGCAAAATTTACTAAGAACGCTATTTATATCAACCAAGTCTGATATGCGGATATTACGTCACTAGAGCGAAAAACTGAGTGACTAACATTTTGGGGACTATTAAACGTGAACTGTTATTAATTATAATTTAGTGCATTAGGCTCTGAGCTGACTGCATGTTGGGCAGAGATTGATGAAAATTCTCTCGTCTCTAAAACAAAACTGCATGAAATCATATTTTCTAAGAAATAATTCACATGTAAAACAAAAAACCCAAAAAACCTGTTAACGTTTTCATCATAGTCACAGGTTATTTATGCAGTTTTGCAGCTGAACACCTACATTTGACTTTTTCTATCGGAAAATACATGACACTGGCTTTACTCCAATAGTCACCCAATAAGAACTGCGTTTCCTAGTACAAATAATTTGAATTGATACTTCTAGTGTCACCTTGTCATAGTTAGGACTCTAAAATTGCATTTGCAACAAACGATCACACGTAATCATAGTGACATTCAAAAAACAAAATGTCCATTCAAAAATATAAAAAGAAAACTTAGTTCTGTCAGTTGCATGTACCAATAAATTAATATCTAACTTTATGACAATAGATATGAATCTTTTGTCAGGTCGTAGAATTGTAGTTGCATATACTGAGTCTCCGATGAAATTCAATTGGAGCCAATGGCGAGATAACTTGGCAAATATAATCAGAACTAATTGATTAGGCAGACTGATAAAAACTTCGTGATCAGATAATTGGAAAAAGGATGGGGCAGACAGACAGTGGGGATGAATCAACGGCTGAAAATTTAAAAAGACTCAAATTAGTTAAAGAAAATGTTGAATCGCAGACTAGAATGCTGATTTCAGAGGCCCCCATAGGATTTCAGCTATAATAATTTAAATAGCAAATATACGTAGTTAATAAAATCACAATGTGGCCTTGCGAGTCACAATGAGGAAGAAAAGAAACGGAATGTATTTGCGAAAGTAATTCTGAACGATAAAAATGTTATAAAAGTATACACTGATAATAAAGAAAAACGCGTTTTGAGCAAACAAAATGGCGTGTGATGGCTTGTAATGATCTTATGAATTTTCGTCAACATCGACTGCTTGAGTTGGGAAAAAGATGGTATACTACCATTGTTTCATGGAGCTAAATAAAATCAAGTATCTTAGAGATACTTGATTTGATAATGAATGATAATTAAAATTTAATGAGTCGGGAAGATGTTCTTTTGTAATTTATAAGCCGTCACAGGCGCTATCATACTATGCAGGTTTACGTGTAAAATCTTTATGAAAACGCGTAATTTGGTGTGAATCTGTGTGCGCGTGACTAGGTGCGTGCGCGTGGCACAGTGACCGAGATGCGCGCGAGCCGCTGCCGGCGCCTACGACTCTATGACGCAACCATGTAGGGCACCTACTGCTCTATCCGTAACTATATCTATCGCTGATGTCTGTCGAGATAAAACCCGCCTAGCAACTCACATTAGCATATTACCATTCATTTTAACACTGAATTTAGAACCGCTGAAAATCGTGGAAATGAATTTATAAACGCGACAACAGGTTAATCTCTGTTAAAACCGAACAAGAGGACATAAAACATGTGAAATACAAAAGCTAATTTCGTAATGCAAGAGCATTTGTATTACAAGAACACGTAAACGTAGCAGGAAATCTAGGAAAAATGTTCATGCAAATGTCCCGTGTATCTCTAGAATTTTTGAGAAACAGAAAAACATTTTTCACTTCATTAATGTCTATTTGGATTAGCGAGATTACTTCACTATCCATGTAACTTTGTAACCACTTCAGAATATTCCAGGGAATCATTTGTATGCAACAATTTACAACTACAATCTTGACCTATTAGTAGTGTTATCAAACGACATCGTAATAACCCTATTGCGATGCCAGGTCAACAAACATTGCAACAGTTGCAGTGGTCACGTGTTACATAGAATACGATGAAACAGAAGTAATGTCGTTAATTACCTGACCATGGCACGGCATAATTCACAATGGACGAGGAAAATCACCGCTTGAATATTAACTAAGTAATTAGCAAATGGAATTGTTGTAGGGCGTAAATCCCTCTAAGTACTAGTGTAGCGTCTTCATGTTTATTTCAAAGGCATATCTATCGTTTTTTCTTCCATTTCGAAAGTTCTTGGGTTCAGTGAACGGTGTAGCGGAAAAAAGTTGTTTTGAAAAGCGATCAAAAGAGCTAATCGGTGATTGATCTAAAAGCATTTTTAACACCAATATATCGACAGACTTAACACTAAAATACTAAAATCATTTTAAAACTGTTGATCGCAAATCACGACCTAACAAATTTAGGAAAATCTTTCAGACTCGGATCAAAACCTCAAAACCGTTTGATGAACCACATTTCGAAGAATGCATTAAGAACGAGAGAAAATATTTTGAAAGCTTTATCTTGCTAAACCTGACTTTAGTTTTCTAGTCTATGCTCAAGGAAATGCGTTGCCAAGCGGAACTTGCATCTAGGTTGGATCGCCTACGCCCTACGGCTGCCAGACGAGTTCACTGACATCTGCACTCTTTCCTTCAATGCCAAAATATTTATGCACATCCCATTTCAAATCGCTTTGTTATTTAGGTTTTTTTTTATGTTCTAATGTTAGAAAAATACTGCGAAAGCGTATACGGGTGTATGAAGACCAAACTAAATATGTTATTTGAGTGGAGAAATTATATTTCTTTTGATACGTTAGAAATGGGCTTATGAAGTAGATAAGGCTTAAGTTTTTACGGAATGAGGCAAGTAAATTAAGTTAATTCCCACCAGTTCTACTTAACAGTTCCACGGTATAACTTATAGGATCTTTTTAACCCATTAGTCCTAAATTGAAGAAGTGGGACCAAAAATTTCCATTTCTTCCCCGTTCTATTACACAATCCTACTTTAAAACTAATGGGGCTTTTGTATTCTTGATTTTGAGAATATCGTAGTTTCTGAAGACTTCGAGAACCCTTTAACCCAGATGAACAGATAAGACATTAGACAATACGTCCTGAGTAGACTTAAGGCGAATTTCATCTAAAACGAGATTAACCCGCGTCAAAAAACTGGCAGTGTCACTCTTGCTTCGAAATACTGATACTGACATCTTCTGAAAGCCCTTAACAATTGCTGATCACGTTCTTTTTCAATGGTCAATACACGCCGCAACTGAATACCAGGAAATATAAGACCATTTACTGACATAATCATAAGGGACTGCCAAACTATTGCAGTTTTCAAGAGAAGAGTGAAAGAACATTATCTTTCCATTCCGTCATAGTTGCATAAGTATTTATTTTATTGTATTTATAGTATTGTTATATTTTTGTCTTTGTATGTATACGTAAGTTAGTATGTTCTTATATTGTATATTTTATTTTAAATCGTTATTTGCTTTATGTTTTATGTATTCCATTTTCTCTTCTTCTTTTACACACTATGTCTACATCTCTTTTTTAGTATCTCCTTTCGCAGGTATGCTGGAAGAGATTTCTTTAGAAATAAGCATCACCTTTGTACCTATTTTCTTTTCCTTTCTTCTTTTCTGTATTTAGTGTGTACATAAATTGTTAAATAAATAAATAAATAAATAATGAGAGCCACAAAACCCTTGAACGAAAACGTTCCAAGATCTACCAAAAAGGTAACGCAGTATTTCCTAACCAGCCCGCTGCATAAGGAAAATGGATGCAATTGCATAATGGTACGCAATGAATCAAGCGCTATTTCGAGCTGTCGGCGTCGCATACATATCTTGGCACACGTAAGAATGCACCACATTGAATGATTGTCAATTTATTTATAGAAGTCTACCGTTTACCTTTGAACGTGTGAGGCGGTTAGGTGTCGGCTTTAACTGGGGTATTGAAATAGTAGCAAGTCTGCGATGTGAGCAGAGATAACTTTGTGAGTAACGGAGCAAAGTCGGAATTCTATATTTTCTATAGAACAAATGCAAAAGCAATGGCATGGACCCAAAGCCGGACTTCCCAAACGTTTGTTAAGACAAGATAATGATAAGTTGAAGAATCAACTGCTTCGATGCGACTTAAAGAACTGTTTTTGTCAGATACGATCCCCTCGAAGACACACTTCTATCATCTGGTCCGCTTTGGAAAAGCTTGTTGCTATGGAGATCGGCAGAAAAGCATATTCAGCAAGTGGGTAGACCTAGGTTACTAGATCATGGCTCACCACTGTATTAGCACTATTAACCCATTTCTTTATAATTTTACTACATGCGTGGGTTACAAAGCAGCTGATTCGCTCAATTTACGTAATAATTCTCTCGACTTCATTGGAACCGGGAAATCTTTTTTTTTGCTAATATTTATATCAGCAACATCCCACCTGATTTTGTGTAAATTCCGTATAGTTTGGTGACGCAGAATCTTTTTATTATTATCACGGAGCTACATGGGGCCTAGACATCCGCCTTTCACGATATTTATCACCTGAAGATAATGGATGAGGATCTTTTTTAGGTATGGATGGTAATAAAACAGGTGTCCCACTTTATGAGTGGTTGCCTATCGACCTATACAATACCTACATCGCCACTGTTGGTACGTAGCCATTTTGGAGACAAAGATAAGATTTCTATTGTTGTGGTGGTCTTTCCGAAGGATTAAAAGTAGCTGTCGTACACCCATACAAAAGCAGTTATGTATAAGTCCTTTTTAATTGGGGCGGGCCTATTGTCCAATCAATTGAGCAATCGGACTCCAGGCTACTACTCAAAAATATCGGTAGCTAATAAATGATATGAATCTCAGGAATGAGGAATCCCATTCATACATCATATTATGATACCTTAGGGTGTTACCACACCAATCGATCGACAATCGATAGATAGTTTTACCTAGTAGAAACGATCGATCGACGTCGACTAATCCACTCTACCATCGATCGATGGCATCGATCGATTGGTGTGATAACACCCTTACGTAACGGTTACTTACGTGATAATGATGATAATTCATTATGCATATAGAATAATAAAATCAAAGGATTTCCCCGATAGCAGGACAACCAGTATTGAAACATTAAAGTACGGAAAATATGCAGATTGTTTGCCTTTCTACGTATTAAGGAAAGACGTCCAAAATTCATGTTTTCTTAGCTAAAGGAACACGAAACTATTTATGGAATATTTTAATATTACTAGATAAATATTTACTTTAGCATCATCATAATTTCAGCCAAAAGACGTCCACTGCTGGACATAGGCCTCCCTCAAGTTTCGCCACATTGACATAACATGAGAGGTTTTGCCATAATCGCCACGCTTGGCAGGCTGGTTGGCGATCGCAGTACGGTTGTTACAAAAGCACAGAGAACGCTGCTGCCCATTCTCTGGCAAGTCCCTTAGTCGCCTCTTACGACACCCACGGGAAGATATAGGATGGTGCTATTCTTTACGTCCGACACCATACTTTAGATATCCTTCCTCATCAGTTAAAAGAATTTTAAGTTACTGCTTGCTACTTGCTCAGAGAAAGTAATTCGAATGTGCTTATTTATTATGGTGCCTGTTTTTAATCTCAGGATATACTGACAGCTATCGATAAAATTTTAAGCAATAAGTTTAGTAAAAACTGGATGTACCCATTTATTCCAATGAAGCTTGGAGTTCCATTAAAATAAAAGTATCTTCCTGCCCTTGACCTATGTGAGTTCGGGTCGGCGAAATAAGTTTATTTCTGCCATTCTCCTTTGTCAACCGTCACGCTATCGTTTACACCTCTTTCATATCATTCCTCACACAATCCATCCATCTATACTAATCTATACTAATATTATAAAGCTGAAGAGTTTGTTTGTTTGTTTGCTTGAACGCGCTAATCTCAGGAACTGCTGGTCCGATTTGAAAAATGCTTTCAAATAGAAAAAGTGTTAGATTACCCATTTATCGAGGAAGGCTATAGGCTATCGTCACGATATCATCACGCTACGACCAATTGGAGCGGAGCAGCAATGAAGAAAAGGAATCCAGGGAAAATGTGACGCAGACGAAATTGCACGGGACAGCTAGTTTAAAATATAATAGAGAAAAGACTAGTGTAGCAAGGTAAAAAAAACGTGCGTTATCACCCGATAGGCATACTCTTCAATCAGTCCACATCGCTAGACCACACAAAGGCGACTGTAATCAAAACCAATAGCTTCCCAGCGCACACAATGCGATATCTTCCGACGATCCTACTAACCCACTTATCTAACAACCTTGAGGCTACAGAAGAAATTGGCACGACCAACCTAAATACACCAACCACGCGCGGCATTGAAATCCGTAATTTGTGAATCCCATTCATTTTTATATAAAGAAAATTATGCTAGAATTAAAAGTGCGAAATGTCGTCTGGCCAGATAATTTACATTATGTATATGAATGTCGCACGAGTGGCGGAAAAAAACCGCAATATTTTACAATGTATTTAAGGAACGGGTTATGGCGTAGTAAGATGAATCTTCAGCGACTATACAACAGCGTAGTAACAGATGTTTTAAGCATTTTTAGTAGTGGAAAACGAGTATTGTTTCCGCGATTTCGTCTGTTCAAAAATACTTTTTAACATTCCTGCGTAAATGTACAAAAATATTCTTATGGCGTGACGTTTTTAGGGTAAGACGAGCCTCAATGCGTCACCTGTCATTATAATCTGAACTTCTTTGTACTCCTACAACATTTTGTTTGCCCCTACTTAGCATATATTTATTCACGTGTTTACGATTTCCGTCTTTCTTCATTAAAATTAAATAATTCTTGGAGGTTAAGTTCGGTTTATAGGTGCGTAGTAAGGTGTTTCTATCTGTAAATAAAAGGACACGGGCCGTGAGTAATTATTGAAGTTAAATTTCCCGACTCAGAAAGCCCCATCATGCTGATCAAGTAAATTAAAACTAGAATAAATGCGAGGCCTTTAATCATACAATGACATAAACTTGTGAAACATCAAAGAAATAGTCATTTGATTGGCCTTGAAGCTCCATGATTAAACAGTTGAATTAATTTTGTTTCTGCAAACGAGTAGGTATGTACGCATTTTCTTATACACCAAACCAAAGTGACCAAGCTACTCTATTTTCGTGTGATAAATAAACTGCCAGTTCTTTTTTTATTAAGGTATAAAAGAGGCATACAAATTTTACTCATTACGTACGTTATCAGAGAGACAATTATATTGAGATAATAGTGTAATCAGCTGAATCTGTTTAGACCATAATCTCAAAACAGTTGATATATGCAAGGCTGGCAATATCCTTAAACTTATTACGTTACCAGGGAGACAGAGACTCGAGAAAATCTTCCAGTTCACGCCATAGCTGAGATTTCTACATGTCATCCATATTTTCTAGTCAACGAGACTGAAAAATGTGGCTAGACGATGTAGTTGTCAGAGCATTAAACACTACGGCTTTATAAGAACTTTTTAATCTCGACGTGGCCGTCCACCGCTAAAACTAAAAATAGAACAAAGAACAGATACCGGAACTAAATGTCCATCAAAATCATCAACTCATCAGGATTTTACTGGAAGACACTGGAATCAAAGACATACTAGTGAGAACACAGACAAGCTCAATTTATTTCCCGTTTATGTCAGAAGTAGGATGCATATTTCGGAGGTATGCGAAGGTCTTGTTAAATAAATAGTTACGGATTAAGCTGGTGAATGATGGCAGAACCTGAAGACTTTATGGTTTCACTTTTCAAACAACTAGGATATCATTATCATCATTGTTTTGCCCTTATCCCAATTTACTTAAGAACGGCGCGACATGTATTCTTCTTATGTCGTCATCTTCGAAGTCAATTACCCCCTTTTTGCGTGTTACACTATGTGTTATCTTTTACAAACAATCAGGGAAAATCAAGTCTGATTGAATTAAAGGCTCCAGGCATTTCCTAGTCTAACTCATTTCTATCGACCTAGATGATAGACCAAATCTTGAAGAGAGAAGCGTACCCCAAAAGCAATCCGAGCAGACTTATTTCGCTAAACAACACTATGATTTCTGTAAAGTCGAAATCTATTATTCTTGAAATAAACTACTTAATTCTCTCATCGATACTTCACTCTCCTGAAATAAGATAAAAATCAAATGCCGAACGGCTTAATGTGCTTTTCGAAGCACGAAAGTATCTCAGTATGTAATTGATGGTCACCCATCCACGGACCAACGCAGGTAAGCGCGGCTTAACTTGAAGATCGGCCCAAGTGGCTGTTATTATTTAGCCACGAGCACCTCAAAATCAAAGATGGCATGTATAATTACCAGAGGTCGGAATTAGGTAGAGTTATTTTTGTACTTGCATAGAAATGTTGATATTAATATGGATATATTGCGTGTGCGCATTGGAATTTTGCAACTTCGGACATCCGTTGTCGGATGGTTTAAATTTTGTAAAAGTAAATAACTTTTTTATTTAGTAAACCACGGGATTTTTCTGCTCTTTAAAATTAATCTCGGGATTTGAGGCATATCCACTTTATTCTTTCGCAACAGGAAATAAGTGTAAGTACATAAATAACTCTACCTGATTCCGAACTCTGATAATTACATAATAAAGTCTCCATTGCCAATACGGGATGAGGAGAAGACAATTTATCGAGTGTATCAGCTGTGTTCACATTGTAGGCAAACTGAAAGTGTACCGGGTGGGCGTAGTCACGAGATCGTATGAATCAGCCGGTTATTCCCGACATCCTGCCCCAATTACATGTTACACTGGTTAAGGGAAGCTGTGCTGGTTGCTACTGGATCGGGTTAGAGAACTTGGGTTAGTGTTTCTGAGGTTAGGTTACGTTAAGAGAAGATAAGGTACGGTCATTATTTAGTACGACGCATTAAGAAACTGTTTTTTTATTATTTCAGTTATTTTTTTCATTCACAAATAAAATTGTGTTTAATGAGAAAAAGTACAAATAGGATAGCAAAAAACTCGTACAGCTAATTCATTTTAGTTTCTAGGTTAAGTAAAATCGTCTGTATTTTTGTGGCTTCAGTCGACTAGGTTGAAAGGTTACAAAAATTAGACGTTGTTTAAGTACTAATTCGGTGTAAGCCTATTTAAATAAAGACGCAATGTATGTTCTTATGCAGAGGAAATACGATATTTATTTCGGTAAAAAAAACTAAAACTATCAACGCGTTTAAAATATTTGGTTAAGTATTTGCAATGGATCAATTGGCAATTATCGTTGGTTTTATTTATTTCCTCATGATACTAAGTAAATGCTAGACTTCTAGGAAAAAATACTGTTTTAAACTATTTTGCTAATTAAATCACGTGATTACTGAAATAAAAACATATTAGTGATATATATAGATTTCACTATTCGAGACATTTTGATAGCACTGCACTTGTTCAATTAGCATTTAATTGTCTCTGTCTATAATTAATCGACTACTAATAATTATGTAGTAATTGCAATTCGCATAATTGGCCTGGCCGAACACTAAAAACGTGCTGTAAATGTAACAATAAGTTTATTGCTACTAAAATTAACATTGGACATTAACTTATGTCTTAGATGCTAATCAATGGTGATCACTTTGAAAGCGTGTGTCATATATATATGAACACCGAGTGTCAAGAGGATTGACATAATTATTCTGGTAGTTAAGGTTACATTTTACACTTTTTCCCCATCGTTCCGTAAAGAATGTAACTTTGCTCGGGTCTTCTGTTCAAACCAACACGATAAGTTACCATATAACCTGCATTTGTTCCTACGTCGACGATCTCCGAGTCATCATCATCATCAGCCTATAATGTTCGCACTGCTGGGACACAGGCCTCCTCTCTATGAGAAGAAGTGGGCCGCAATCCACGTCGCGGGCCCAGTGCGGGTTGGTAGATGTCACCTGTCTTCGATTTTTTTTTAGTTCTAGGTCATGCCGGTTTCCTCACAATGTTTTCCTTCACCGTTTTTGACGCCAACGGTGATGAAATAAATTACATAAAGTAATGCGCCTGCATGGGTTCGAGCCCACGGCTTACTGCTCGTAAGTCGGGGCTGCCACCACTGGGCCACCACTGCCACAATCTCCGAGTATTCAGGATTATTATTTAAAAACTTCATCTTCGTCTATTTACTAATCTTATTCTTTTGCCCTCATATCAGTGAAAAATCATTTCTTCCAAAAACAAGTAAGTTTTATAGACAAAAATCATTGTACACTTGGCCTTAACTGAGCAGCACGTGGGACGAAATGTACGCTATTAACTGAATCTTTATAGAGTCAATCTCTAGGAATGCGGAATTCCAACTTGATGATATTCGCCTTAGCAACAGCTAGGGTTGATATCCAGATTTTTCCGGACTGTTCCGGTTTTTTGGTCTCTTATTTGGACTTTGTCCAGCCATGTTGGACCTTTCGTTTTTTTTTGTGTCCCTTAGCTCGGCAAAGGTCTCCCCATATTCCGCCTGTCCTCTTTGTATTGCGCCTTCTTCGGCCTAACCTTCCCGGTTTGTTCGGAGTCTTTTTTAACGAATGTCAGTCTTCTAGTCAAAACTTTTCTTTAGTAACGGTAACCCTAGCCAACAGCTAAGTATAATACAATTATTGAATTAATTCGCTGCGGCTGTGAACGTTTAACGACGAGACGCGACGGATGCTTCGAATTCCGTGTCATTGATGAAAGTGTTCGTTAATTATACAGTTTTGAGACGGTTACTAAGGTAAATATACTTTCGTTGTCTATTGAATATTTACTGCTTAACTTGGCTAAATAATAAAAGCGGCACGGGTCCATCTTCAAGGTTAATAATGCTTGTCAAGGTCAGTCCGTGGATCAGTGACCATCCCAAACATACCAAGGACCCCTGCGTGCCTCGGCAAATATGTATGTTAAGCTGTTGGTCCCAGCTGTCGTTTGTTTTGTCATTGACAGACGATTCGAATAGGGAATGGGGAAAACCTGGCAACCAGTCTTACTGAGGGGTATCGTATAACCCAGTAACTGGGTTTATGGGGTTAGATTCGTAGTCGCTCTATGTACTACTACTGTATAAGTATGCAGTTAGACTTTTACTAGATGCCTAAATCAACATACTTAGGATAAGGCTATACAGAAGGACTTGTATTGGTTTTCTAGCATCTTCGTTTTGTGTAAAGCACGCCCAAAACATTACCTTCTGTTTTGAACACACAGTATGTTTCGTTTCGACAGAAGAAACACAAACAATTGATCGACGAAAACTGCCTGTTTCCTGATTATACTTTGACCTAATAAATTATTGGTATGATTTATTACCGGGACTAACTAACTCGATTATCGGGAAACGCGATACACGCACCGCTAACATTTCATTTAAGAGAATCGAAAGGGAAAAATAAACATTAAATAATTCACGTTTAATTTTCCCCGTATGGTACTTGTATCACCGCTGACGAGGAAGCGACTAGATATCAACGATTTTCTTGCTCAAAAGTAGAAAATATTGTAGAAAAAGGATAAATAATCGGACTGCCCCGTTGGTCTAGTGGTAGCAAGTGCGACTGCTGAGCGTGAGGTCCTGGGTTCGATTCCCGGGTCGGGCAAAGTTTATTGCGTTTTTCCATCAGGAATTTCTCAGTAACAGCCACGGAGTCTGGAACTGTGCCCGGTTGGCAATAGGCTTGCCCTCTATTACATGGGACTTAAACGTAACTTGCCAAAAGTGGGTGTACTATTATGTAAACCTCTGCCTGACCCTTCGGGGACTACCGGCGTGATTTACGTTATGTTAGTATTTTTTTTTAACTTTGCCCCACACTATCAATTTCTGCTGTGTCGTGGGTGCGTTTACAAACATTTAAACTCATATACACAAACAGCCAGACCCGGAACAACTATCTGTAGGCTATACAAATATTTGTTCCGTGCGGGTATCGAACCAGCGACACGTAGCGCAGCAGGCAAATGCTCAACCACTGCGCCAACCGTGCCGTCAGTTGAACGCTTTCTGTTTACACTGCCGGCGAAGTACTCGTATGTCACAGCGATAAGAGCTATCAAAGAGAGTACTCTCTCAGCGAAAAAGCTTGAGAGACTCTTCGGTACTGTAAAGAGTTTTAGTAAAATAATTGTGAAAGTATATTCTATCTATCTGGGTAGATGTAGTTAGACAGAATATACTTAATTGCAAAACAACATTTTAGGTCCTGCCCCAGTATTCACAAACGCTTCGATTCGATATCGATTCGACAAATCGTATGTCTGTCTTGTTTTGTCATTACGAAAGCGAGCGAGATAGACATACGACTTTCCGAATCGAAATCGAATCGAAGCGTTTGTGAATACGGGGGTCAGGTCTTCTTTTTTTTTGTCGTGTTGTTAGTGCCTACCTTGGTGTCAGAGTTTTTATGCCACCCCCATCTGTCTAGGCTTAACATGCCATCGAGAAATATGTCGCTGGTATACGTATACGATAGTTATCTTCTACTATTCATCACCATCATCATCATTTCACCCAAAAGACGTCCACTGCTGGACATAGGCCTCCCCCAAGAAGGGGGAGTTTTGCCATAATCGCCACGCTTGGCAGGCGGGTTGACGGTTGTTACAAAAGCACAGAGAACGCTGCTGCCGATTCTCTGGCAAGTCCATTAGTCGCCTCTTACGACACCCACGGAAGATATGGGATGGTGCTATTCTTTACGTCCGACACCATACAGACGACATACTTCTACTATTTACCCAACGAAAATCACCCGAAGTCGCGCACTCGCCAACTCGTTTAGTAGCTAGCTTGACTCGCTTTACGCTAATCGCCGGCAATAGGACAGGTACCTATTGATACTTGTTTCAATATTTATTTACTTCGGAGAACCCTAACAACAAATAGAAAAATAGAATAAAAATCACAAACACGTGCGTATTTTATTTTCTCTTTTTATTATTAGTATTGTGTTTATTGGAAACTTGCACGCACGCCCGCCAGCCATGTTGGATTGGATTGTTGATAAACAAACAATATGAGTGATATTGAATATGTTAATGAGTACAACATAATGTTTGATGAGGTATAACGTAATAAATGGTCGGTTACTGGCGCATTTACTAGTGTTTTTGGAATTATCGGAATACTCAACATTTGTATGCAGATTAAGCCCTTGGAATAGTTGAAAGGGTTTGATTGTCAGCTGTTTATCGTATTTGTGAGAATTGAATGAGGAAACTAGTTACGGCACTTCAAAGTGTATTGATGAGTATGATGAAACACTTTCAAAAGGAGTGATGGCTGAAATGAATTGGGATTTCTATTTTTAAATCCATGTCATGGCAGCTGGTCGTGCGCCATGACCACCATGGTGCGCCATTGCTTTTCATTCATGGCAAGAAATTGTAACTCAAATAAATTTTCAAATACCATAGGTCCCTTACTATTAAAAGTACGACTCATATCAAAGTCATCGGATTTCGGATATTCGGGAAAATTTTTATGCATTTACCTCCACACCTTCCTTATTTCCACAACCTCAATTATTAATGCGATAAAGAATCATGTTTCATGATAACATATATTTACCAAGAATTACTTTTAAACCAGTCTTATAAGACATAGAAAATACTTTAGTACATATAGTCTTTTCCAAAGCGCTTTCCAACACTGATTCAGAAAAAAAAAACACCAAAAAGCACGGCACCTACCCAAACTTAAAAAAACTTAACTGCATTTCCCGCCATTTAAACACAACCGGAATTGGTATTTAAAATGATTTACATATAAGGAATGCCGGAAACAGCCGCAGCTGGTTTGATTCCCGCGCAAATTGTGAGTGTCAACTAAGGGCAATGAGTTGCCATGGTACTTACTTGTGGACAAGTACTGTGGCACTAGTATTTAAGGCTTAGTCATCATTGGATAGGTTTCATGGTGTAATTTGGAGCTTATGAGAACACTTTGAGAGCAGCGGTGGCCCAGTGGTGGCAGCCCCGACTAACGAGCAGTAAACCATGGGTTCGAACCCAGGCAGGTGCATTACTTTGTGTAATTTTTTTCATCACCGCTGCTCTCACTCAAAATCGGTGTAGGAAAAGATCGAGAGGAAACCGGCATGTTCTAGAACTAAAAATTCGAAAACATGTGACATCAACCTGCACTGGGCCCGCGTGGTGGATTACAGCCCACTCCCTCTCATAGAGAGGAGGCCTGTGTCCCAGCAGTGGGAACATTTTAGGCTAATGATGATGAGAAAACTTTATCAAGATAGTAATTCATTATCAACATTTTAGGGCAACACAGAGCGATATTTTATCATTTTATTTAGTCGATCGTTGATTATTTAATCTACATCGAAATATTAGACATCTATTTGTGAAGTTGCCAACTTTCAGAATTCACAGCCTCAAATATTGATTTAATTAAAATATCACGACAGATCAAGAGGTAATGTACTAGTTAACAAGAAATTTGTGAATAAAATTGACTGAGTCATTTACTGGAAGTTCGACTTAAAAACTTTTTAGAATATTTTTTGGTAACGTAACCTACGATTAATAAGTTAAACAACACTGGTTTTTGTACTAAATCGACCAATCTAAAAGCATATTAAATATTATAAGGTACTAAACTAGCAGAGAAGCGAAAAAACTCGACGGTATCAAGCCGTATCTCAAACATTATGAAGCAACAAAAGTTAATAACACAGAAAGAACACCTACGTTCTTCAACACAACACACCGCTTTTAGTTCTTAATTAAAGCTATACGGAACATAACAGCCGATTAAGGTTCCGTACACCAATAAAAGCCGTCGGCAACATCAGCCGGCATACAAAAGAACATTCTCAAAACGATAACCACTTCAACGATCGCAATCACACGGCGATTCATTTAAAATTTATTGCCATTTCGAAAAAGATAACATACGGAGTCGAGGCCCCCCTCTAAAAGCGAACAATAACGTGCCCATCGACAGAAACCAATAACTCTTTAGAATACGACGCGAAAACGGCGCGCGAACAATAAATTCGTAAAGAAATCGCCTCCCGTTTACCCCCCATACGTTCTTTTCGAATAATAGTGTACGGGTATAAGTAACACGGTATTATGGCGACACCCAATTTATTTTTGAGTTTATCGCTCGGTTTGCTGTAATAAATTTCTTGGTGCATTCAAGATGGGACGCATTGTATTGCAAAATATTTCGCGTGATAGTTTAACCGTCTCCTGGAGTGTTTATTATAGCTTAACCGTTAAATATTTAAGTGTTTCTGTGAAGAAGAAATGCTAGCAATTTGATGTCATTTAAAATTATTTATAAATTTAAAAAAAAGTGCAAGCACGTGTATTTTTTATAAAGAGTAAGAGTTATGCGTTTTAATTACAGAACCTTAAGAATTTTCTCATAATGAATGCAACCCCTTAATGGTAAGGATTACGTAGCGTTACGATATTAGAATATATTTTAACTTATTTATATTTGTAATTGTAATATGACACGGCAATATGAGTTTAACAGCGCTTTACATTATCCTTTATCTGTGTGATGTCTAGCATAGAACCGAAATGCCTCATAAAAATCATTAAAGGTCGAAGGACTATTAAAACGATATCAGCATGCACTCGAAAATGATTTCAAAACACGTATTACAGCTGTGCATCCAATAAAAACGCTTAATTCTTATTCATACCTCTTTTACGATGGGAAATTGTAATTTATTCAAAATATTACTCTGGTTACGGTCTACCGGGCCAGGCGGCTACGGGCTATGGACTTTCTTTAATGCGCAGACAACTTTGTTAAACTTATTAACATATATCGCGATGCACATTTTGATTTTAATGTTCTAAATTGCAAAAATCCATGTCAGCTTCACGCTCTGAGAGTCCACAAACAGTAAGCTTTTGAATCTTAATAGTAATCTACTAAATGGACTTATTATTCCATGTTTTATAGAAATACGTATTATTAAGTAAGTACTAGTAATGCCTCTGTATAAACAATCGGTTTATTTCTTCCTAGCTGCTTGGGGTGTGACAAAGTGGGACAGATTACATTAAATAGGCTGTTTAAAATTCTTATCCAAGCCTTTTCCTATGAGAAGGGTAGAACTTTTTGTTAATTTTGGGTTATTCTCAGAAATCAGAACAGGAAACGACCGATCCATATCTCATTTAGTTTAAAGATTCTACGAATTAAATACACAATCGCTCAAAACTTGCAAAAGGAGTGCACTT
Organism: Cerastis rubricosa; assembly: GCA_949152445.1. Classification (NCBI taxonomy): domain Eukaryota; kingdom Metazoa; phylum Arthropoda; class Insecta; order Lepidoptera; family Noctuidae; genus Cerastis; species Cerastis rubricosa. The sequence continues at coordinate 3,145,668 of OX424542.1, read as the reverse complement.
ACAAACGATACACAAAATTAAAACCACAGCAAAATAGCACCTAGAACTTAACCCTCCCTCAACGCAATCCATCATTAAAAAAAACCTTCCACCAGACACAAAACCATGATGATCACGCCACACCTGCAGCAGGGTTGGCGATGCGTGCCCTTAACTGCCGGAACTCTCTGACGTCATAAAACTGATAAAGAAAAGGTTAAAGATACTATAAAACGCCACCAAAGAGACCGCTGACCTTTTAAGAACAATTTTTCTATGGAACGTTCGTGCAGCTTGTAAAAGTATCCTGATGTATATAATAGTAGTTAGTTTTTAGTTTATACACGTCAAGTACATGATGTGTTTATCTTTGCTTTCATTGCGGGGAAGTACTAGACGTACTTGTAGATAAGTGCACGTCAATGGATTTCAGAATGCTTTTTATTACGATTGTGGTAAGAAGTTCTTCGAATGGCAATAAAATGATTCATGTTTTAACACCAGTCCTTAAGAGCGTTTACGCCTTACGGCATTTCATACCAACTGTCAAGTCCATAGTTACCAAAAAGACTGAACCGAATTTAAAGAAAACATTTTCGAAAAATAGTGTTACAGCTAAATTAGACCGATTATAAATTATACATAGAAACAAAATTTCCAATTATCTTTTTTTTTATGATGGGTCGTTTTAAGAGCACTGAGGCGACAGCTGTGTCACTCGTTCCAATTCTACCTAATATTTTTAATTACTTCGCGAAATCCCTCTAGGGATTCTAGTCTACCTTCAATCTTTCGTCACTTCGGGGTTCCGGCGTCGTGAACGCTTGGGATCCTCCCAAGCGTTCACGACGCCGGAACCCCGAAGTGCCTCTGCTGCAGACGTTCGCATATCTACCTGTGCTGAAGCTACCTGCAAGATACAGAACCTGGAGCTGGAGCCGTTGGTTGCAGGCAAAAGCTGACTGGCTAACATCGCCTTGGAGACGGTTCAGGCCAGTGTTCCTACCCTTTTACTACCTACCCTCTGTAATCAGGACGTGAGGCGGCCACGGAAGTATTCAGGCAAATAAATAATAAGTGTTCTTTGTCATCCACATCTTATTATTTATAAAACCCCTACCTACCTATCTGCTGACAACCCTCCTGCGAGGGTCAAGTGTCACAGGGGCGGACACTTCGAAAATGTTTTTTTAGTAAATTTTGCCGTAAAGCGTAAAGGCTCTTAACTATCAAATATTATAAACCAGAATAAGAAATTAATTTAAACATAAAAAACCCTCACGTAAAATTAAATCCGGAAAGTATTTTTCAATCACATAACAATATATCTTAGAAAAACTGTCCCGAATCACACACAGTGATCCCATTTTCGATGGGCTGTTGAAATAGACCAATAAACCACAGTTTCTACAACATTCAACCACAAACTACTTAAAAAATGCTACTGACAACATAATTAGCATAGCCTGACTTAGCATATCACTGGATTTAAGTAACTTGATAAGACATACCATACATACGAAAGAAGATGAAAACCACGAACAAGAAGACTTCCCAGTTAATTCCCGACAACGACTAAATACCCGCTCACGTCACCACCCACCAATAAAACAATATCATGTCAATACCAATTTAATACACACCAATAAAACAGACAATTGTTATAACATTGTCCTGGGGTTCGTTTTACGATCAACGTACTCCGTTTACGTTGCATCGTTGCAGTTATCAAATCAGTGGATGTATAGCTTTGCGTGTTTATTTTGACGGGCCGACGCTACAAAGTTACCGTGTACAGATCATAAACCTTAAGTAATTGTGTATAGCGCGTATGTACACATATAGATGTGATATGTGGAGGTATCCGTGTCTGTACATGCAAGTTTTTTGAAGCTTGTCTGTTCGTTAGACAGTTTGTGGGGGAGACTGATGTATTTTCTTTACGTTTCTCGGTTAAGTTTTTAATAGTCTTTTCATTACTATGTTGGGGTCGGCTTCTAGTCTAACCGGATGAGGCTTAATACCAGTATTTTACATGGATCGACTGCGTATCTTAAGTTTTTAATTATAATACGTATATTTTATTTTTTTGTAGTCGATCCTTTTCTAAAATCAGTTGGGTCCAGCTGTAAGTGACCACGACACTGGCAGCAGCATTTACGTGAATTAAAGTCTTAAAACTCAAAGTTGTTTGGACTATCAGGACAGTCCATAAGTGCGTCTAGGATTAAAAATCAGAAAAAAAAGCTCATAAAGTGTTCAACATTATCGACATGATGATAAGATAGTTGGCAGAATATTAACAGAACATAAAAGAGCTGAATGGAATCAAAATGACAATAAAGTCTTAAATTTGTCACCTACCCAATTTCAGGTAACAATGGAAAAGTAATATGCTCTCTACACCAAAAAAAAAGTTGAAGGTTTACTTTCGGGCGGATTCTTCTAAACATTTCTGTAACATCGTTGTCCAAAGAACCGCCGGTTAAAATGAATAACAACAATATACGCAAGCGGTCAGGTAAGCCGGCAGGTAGCGGCTATCGGTAAAATATCGGAACCAATAACCAAACAATACACAGTCCGAACCTTCGGGACACACGAACAAACAAAATTAATAAGGCTTTTTTTAAATCAGCGATACAGAAAAGCTGGATAAAAGCTCTATTTCATTGACAAAAGATGGTTTATGAACAGCATACAAAACAAAATTGACAACCTGTACATGCATTGATAGATTCACAGTACCAATGCACGAACTTTCCACGAAATTATCCAAATGATTGCATAAATAACACTTGACAAATTCCTTCACAATATTTTCGCACGGAACCAAAACAAATCAAGTCTCGATATTATTAACTGGAAGTCGAAATCCACATTAATGAAACACCACCTCCATCCCGTACCGTATCCAATCCTACACCCTTTTAAATATTAAAGGTTCGCCTCCCTTCGCACATCGTCCAAATTCTCGGTATGCGCCGAGCCAATATTTGCTCCGAACATTAGATAAGCATGATCGACCGGTCGGTCCGTTCCCTATCGATAATTTGTCACATTCATTCATATCTTAACAGACCTTGGATTTAGAACTTTAGAGAGGAGAACTCTAAAAATAGAACTACGTGGTATTTAAGTTTAGTCAGTTTAGATCGGTATGTTACGAATTTACGATCTATTTAAACGAAGTAATAACTCTACGAAATGTTATCTGCGAGAATACTTTTAGTGCTGCATTTTCGACGGAATTACCATTGCGATAAATCTGTCTACGTCCAGTCATTTCCGGAACACATACGCAACTGCCATTAACGAGTTAGGTACAAATAATATTAGTGCATCCCCCACGACATAAGAAGCAATTGTAGCTAGAAAATAAGTTAAACAAAACACATAAAGGGCAAACAACGCCATTAAATTTGAATCCCCTATACCTAGACTTATGATGTATTTATACAGTCTAGACGAAAATATTGTTTATTGCACAATAATAGAAAAGATTTAGAATACTTACCCTTGGAAGAGGGGGCGAAGGTGAAAAGTGCTATTTGCAATTCCTTTCGGTATTAAATAATGAATAACTGATGACAAACAAGCAATTAAGGTACTCAGTCCTTCAGTAACAAAAACTAGACAAATAACATTACATATTGCCATAAAAGTTAAAATATGGCCCGAGGTTAAGCAGTTCATTCAAATAAGAATTGCTAGCCATTCTATAGACTGTACCTACGTAAATGATAATTTTAATAGTACCACAAAAGATTTCAGAGATAAATTGTTTTTCAATTATGTTCAGTGTACTGTAAAGATAAATTAAATACAGCATTTTGACAGAGAAATTAGTTAAAAATAACTTCCCACTGAAAAAAAAAAACGAATGTGACTTATTTATGAAAAACTTATTCGTTGTACAATTTCAGTTAAAATCGAACATAAAAACTGATTGTCTCAAACATTTTACTAACAATAACGACCGCCCTAAATCACCTGAATTATCGACAAAAAAGTGGCGTAAAATTAGAACGTACTACGGTCTACCTAGTTTACTAAAAAGCCAGTCTAGTAAAAATTAAATCTTATCTACGGTAAAATATAATTGCTCATACATCACCCACCCAACCGTTCACTGACGCTCGACCAGCGCATTTGTACCGGCCGCGCTTAGTTTGACACCAACAAACATTTTCATAGCCGGTAACTACGTGACCATGGACCTCTATTGTCAACGATCCGCAAGTCAGACTTCCCAGAAATGTAATATAACCTAAACGGCCTTTCATTCTTAAATTATATTTTAATATAGGTGTCCCGCCTTACAAAAACAATCATCAATCTGAAAATGCTTTTTTGGAGGAGCAATCATGTTTTTTGGCAAATCCTATGATTAGCTTTTTCTTGAAACGGTTAGGATATTAAATAACACAAAATCTCTTTACTTAGAAATAGAAAAGACGATGAGCGTCGGAACAATAAAGTTCTCAGATCGTGTAATTCAAATAAAATAACGACATTTCAGGAAGAATTTCTGAGCGTAGGAGCGAAAGCGAATAGCCGTGCTGAATATCTGACTAGACTACACGGACTTCCTAATTTGGAGTCTCCGGAAGAATCCCATTTAGACATGTACCTCATCAGGAAGGGGTTGACGCCGTCTCGTCGCGTAGTATTCAAATCCGACGCGTTTATCGGTCCATAACTCAGAACTGGCGTTGTTATGAGCGTCCGACATTCCTCCGAGATTAAAGCCAGCCCCCGAACGCTAGATGCGCCTTAACTGTCCATACGTGACTCGAATCCGACGGTGGGGCCTAAAAAGTGCCCGCTAATTTTGTTAGGCACAAAATGGACAACTGGCGAATTTAAAATGAAGACGTTGCGCAAGATTTATAACTCAATTTGGACATTTGGGCGGTGCTTGCATCATGTAAAGGATGGAAAATGCCATCGGAGTTTTCTATCATGAAATGAATGGACATTGACATTCCGAGACATATGGCGAATAGAGAGAGCGCTTTAAAGAGATTATAGACTGATTTAATGATGAGCAGTTTTATGATCTGATTATAGACTTCAGTGAACCGTTGACTGGTCCAGTTCTTGCGGGGAAATATCTGTTTCCCTCGTGCGACAGCATCAATATTAGATGCATCAAGAGTTCATTGCGTGTCTGTCTTGTAATTGCTTCAATTAGAGCACTACGGATTACTTACCTTAATTGAATCCAACAACGTCTACATTTACATATCAGCTGACAAGAACCTCCGAAATGGTCTAATAAAGAATTTAGAGTAAATCTTGTAAGACTCAAACAAGGTTAAAGACATTGAAGGGGTCCCAGAAGTGAGGCATGAACTCGTCATCGTTGCTACGTGTATCGTTTGTTCGATACGTAGGGCTTTTTTACTACCGACTTTTAAGAACGAAAGCTATAAAAATGTAGTAGTACAAGAACCACAAGTTTTTGCGGTGAACTGGCACAAGTCGGTGAAGTAGGCCACTTGAATCTGAGTGTTTAACTGAGCACTTGAGCCAGTAGGAGCGCTGCCGGTGACTATTGAAAGGGTAGGAGACCCTTTGAAGAAAAATAGAAGCGACGAATTTGTAATATTTAGCGTTGGACCACTAAAATAATGTTTTGGTAGATAAGAGCGTGGGTACAGGAAAACAGTAACAAACATTAAACATGCAGATGTTTGCGCATAACTCTCCGATTTATTCGCTTAGCTAAAAGCGAAAAATTTGGCTTAGCTACGCCGAGTCAACAGAGAACGTAAACCGCATTGTAATTTAAACGGACAAAACGATTATTTATTCCAACAGTCATTCAATAAATCAATATTAGAGCAGCTACTGAATAAATAATACAGAACAAGCTCCAAATTTTTAAATTATGTACCCTCAGAATAATACCACCATTAGCGCAAAACGGGAGCTTTTAAAACTGTAACACAATACGTCAAAATCAATGTCGTAATCGACATCTCACGATCGCGATCCCCATACATGCCAGCATTACCCTCAATACTAATCCCAAATTGCAAAATGGTTCCCACAGCTTCATAGAATTCATAGAAAACTAAAATTTGCAAAACCTAAGAAACTAAGAATTTCTCCGTAACAATGCTGTGTAACACAATGGAAGTTACAATAATAGTGATCACAATCAGTTTGGGGGCAAAAAAATGGGTGCTTGCAGAGATGGGCAATTGAAAAGGGAACGTCTGAGGCGAGCCATCTGCCGCACCCGGCACTGCCTGCTCTTGTACAATGTGACCAAACGATCCCATTCCCGTGGACTGAGCCGCTACTAACGCTAATTTCGACAATCGCTCAACAAAGAGGCCAGTCGTAAAAATTTAAGACCTTGTAAGGGGAAGGGTTATGATTAAAGCAAGTTTAGTCATAAATATGACGATTAAAAGTTATTATTAGAAGCTAGGGTGAAAGTGAGACTGGTCTGCGAGTTTATCTCTTGTTACATGCCACAAATAAACTCTTACTGTACCATTCATTTTGATGATTTTAAAACCAGTTTTCAACCATTCTTAAACAGCACAAGTAAAATACAATACAACTCAAAAAGAACATTTTCATAATCTGGCTTTATTTAATTTAACATGTCACTTTTCAGACAATAACAGTTCGTTAGCAAAATCTTAGACTTCCTAAGTAGAAGTTTTTCTCCAAACACTGTCAACACGACTATTTACAACTCCTAAAATCTATCCACTAGTTTTAGCATACTAAGTGTCTAACTAACACAATCCCGCGTACCCCAGAACGCATGGCCACCTCACACAACACACCCTACTCCGTATCTAACTAAACTATATCGTACGTCTGTGGAACCCGTAATTTCTTCAAGACAGCACGTGTTCCGATTCTATGGCGCAATTTGATGAAAAAAAAAACAAAGCGTCCCCCGTACAGATAAATAAGGGGATTAGATACGATTTTAGTTTTTTTTTTATTCAGTGATTTGTGTCATAACAGCTAAGGTTTTATTAATAGCGATTCTGTTGTTGGAGTTAATTTTAAAGGTGTAAGATGTTGGTAGGAACGGGTTTTGATACTGTCAAATGGCGGGTTTCCTCCTTGCCGTTAAAATTCTGAAGATTGGAATAATAATTTCACATAATGAGCCCCTAATGGAGGCTAATTTTAGTATAACTTCGTCGTTAAATTAAAATAGATTACTTTTGTATGCAATTAAAGCTTAAAGTATTATTGGATGTTTATTTTTTTCCTAATCAAACCTCTTTACTAAAATTATCACAAGTTATTTTTTACCGCTTACAACATCCGTCAACCGTGCTAAGAACAGTTCGTCGACACATGAGTCGGCTTGGCTGACCGCAAACATACTGTAATGTAGGTTCTTGACATGTAGGATGACTTTAAATTGATTTACAAGGTAAATTAAATGTAGTTTTTCCTTATCACAACACAGATAGAAAGTACTTGCGAGTATTCGTATAACAAGCAAAAAACCTCGTTTCCAAGATCTTTTTTTATCTTTTTTTATATGCCGTTCATTCACATTCCGAACGACGTAATTCAAGACGAGCCGCGAGCGTTTTCTCACGCGTTCTCATTTCAAATTTAGGCGCGAAGTTGCTGCCAGACACCTAGGTATGGGCGGCCATGATGACTAATAACTCGTAATGGATTATTTAGTTACTTACTAGTTGTGTTATGATTAATTATACTGTTGTAATACTTTTATAACTGACGCTCAGTAAAAAATAAGTAAGCAATATAATATTGAAGTAGTTTGCGGTAGGTATTATCTTAATTAAAGATTAGTTATAATAAGATAAGATGCGACGAAAAGTTTAGTGTTATAGCAGACATAGTTAATTCATTTCATTCATTAAGGAAAGAAACTCTGCAGAAGATTATCTAATTGAGGCGGCATATGTCTAGACAAAACCAGAGTTTTATTAAGACATAGAAATAAGCTTTAACAACCGTATCAGCATTCGTTTAATAAAATCAACCATTTTAATTTGATAAATCGATAATGGCTATTCGGAACTACATAGTGTATTAGTCGATTATGCAAATCTTTAATGGTATGAACACTAACGTCACGCCGCGTCTGGCATGTCTTAAGAGCGTTATACCCTACGGCATTTCATAAAAACTTTCAAGTCGTTAAGTATTTTCCGAAATGACTGAACAGATTTTAATGGAACTTTCTACACATAAGCAGTATACATAGGTCTAAAAAGTTACTAAACAACATTTTCGAAATGTCTTTTAAAAATGAAGATGATTGGAAATTTCTGTTTCTATAGATAATTAAAAATCGGTCTAATTTTGCTGCAACATACTTTTTAGACCTATGTATACTGCTGCGTAGGAAGTTTCATATAAATCTGTTCAGTCATTTCGGAAAATAACGACTTGAAAGTTTGTACGAAATGCCGTAGGGTATAAACGCTCTTAACGAACATGGGTTTATTAACACACTAGCTGACCGGCGCAACTTCGTTTGCGTCACATTTTCCCCGTTTTCGCAACATTTTTCATTGCTGTTCCACCCCCATTGGTCGTAGCGTGATGATATGTGGCCTGTAGCCTTCCTCGATAAATGGGCTATCTAACACTGAAAGAATTTTTCAAATCGGACCAGCAGTTTCGGAGCCTATTCAATGCAAACAAACAATCAAACAAATCATTCCTCTTTTTTTTAATATTAGTTTAGAAGTTTAGATAACATCACTCCTGTAATCTTGGAAGGGTTAGATAGAGGACCTAGTGGTAAACCCGCATTTTGCCTGTTACGTTTCAATCCCATATAATAAAGGTGAGGAGCCTATTGCTATCAATCGGCCACAAATCCAGACTCCGTGGCTGCTACTGAGAAATGCCTGATGGAAAAACACAATAACACGTCGCCTCACTTTATTAATACATTTCTGTTAATTCGATAAAAGGATCAAAAAGTTTAGCCATTGAGTTCTGACACAGACCTCACGCAGTGTGGCATGCAATGCCGCCCACGCATTAATTGAGGATGCGAAATGAATTTGCAGCAAAAATAAGGCTTGTAGATTCATTAAGAGTTATACGATATCATAATAGAGGCAACTTGCCAATGAATGTTTGTTTACTACTTAATTTTTAACCACTGAATACCTACTGAGAGCCGTCGATTGAATAGCGCTAAGTAGGTATTCAGTGGCTTGAAGATTTACATATGCAAAGAAACTATTAGGTAAACTTGAAAACAGTTTTTTATTGTCATTTTCTCCGTAGCTGCTTTATTTAAATAAAAGAAATTAATAGGAGACTATCGTACTGATTGTCGAATTCTCGATTGGTTTAATTTTACTCGACACTATTTGGTAATCGAGCCAAGTTAATTCTCATCTCAAAAACTCAATATGCTATAGATTATGAATAGATTATCTCTTCCGCAAATAACATAATTTGCATTGCATTAACGTCAAGCTACCTACTGAGAATTTTTCATTTTTTCCTTTAAGGAAAATAATACCAAAATATCGGTTAAGGGTATTTCCCTCTGTGTTGATAGGTAGAGGCACTTACTGATTAAGCATTTATTTTATACTAAGCCGGCCAATGAGGTTTTTCCAGCACCTATGAAATAAAAACATACAGTATGAGACCGTGTTTTGTGGTAAGGTTTAAGAATGTAACCTATACTTGCGACAAACAAGGAAAAAACATAATTTCTTCGATACCTAATAAGTTTTTACACACGATCTGCGGAAAAAAAACTGTTTAAAAGCGAATAAAATTGCAGTAAGTCTGCGTCATTCTTTATGGCCCTGCTGCTAGGCAATTAATTTAACATCGAAAACAAGTTGTCACCCTCGAGACGGCCATATTGCACCGAGGGGCCGGCAAACTAAGTTCCTGAACCTGATTTTATTCAGTCCATAAAAAGCGACTTTACAACCTACTTCCCGGCTAGACGCGGTCGCGTGTGAGCTAACGATCTCCCATTAATATTTAATACATACTAGTTAGTTACATACATATTTGAGTTAACACGAGCCGACTCCCTGTAACATCCCGTAAGAGTAGCGTAGAAACGCAAGCGTAGTGACCACACACGCGAACTTAATGTGCTGAAACATTGAGTGGTTTTTATTTGTTAAATAAAGACGTTATGTTTGAAATTAATTGCTTAAATTGTAACCACTGTTTTCGATGGTTGCTTTTAGTGAGCGATTTTTAAGTAGCGTTGAATCTGTGCTTATTACAAACGAGAAATTGTCGAAATGTGTGAATGTGTGTGTGTGTGTTTTGTAGAAATTTTATTTATTAGGTGGAAAAGTTGGCTCATTGTTTAATTTATTTCGAATTCGTTTGTAAATAACCTCTATTAGTACCAGCAACAACTAAGTTACTAATACGATAAGACCCCTAATAGTCCACTTTTGGAATGTTGGTGTTATCTAAAACTTCAGGTTTCAATATAATTAATGTAAAGGCTGTACATCCCCTAACTACCAAAGTAACAACTAACCGAATTAGTCTAGACACTATAAAACATTGCAAAGACGCTCCACCCCAAAAATAGGTTTAATATCCGTAGGATTCGTACTTTTCAAAACTTTCTTAGTCAAGGGGCCTGTCCATACAAGCTGGGGAGACGAAAAGAAGTGAAAAAAAATCTGGCAATTTTGTGAAAACGGTATTTTTATCCCTCGCCAGTTCTCAGAGTCTATGATTGATTTTTATTTATAGAACCCCTCCGGTAGTGTGGACACTGCTCGATATTTGAAATTAAATGTCAACCGGCTTTCCATAAAATCGGTAAAAACTGTTACCTTAAAAATGCTGGCCACTTAGGATTTTTCTGTTATCTGAAATTGTGTTGAAAAATTAAGATGGCGGCGTTAGTTCCTATTATGGCCACGCGTAATAACTACTGTGTATACTCCGATGTTAATTACCCGTAAAGCGTAATGCAATGTTTACATCCAGCTGATTTTGAGGCAGCCGGGGCGGGCTTCTCCGAAACTGTACTAACAAAAACTAATAATAGTCCAGCAGATATTCGCAATGTGCAATTACACAGTTTTTCCTGCGTATACATTACAATGCTAAAAAGATGTTGGATTACAACACGAATTGTTTGAGTAGCCGCACGCGCAAGCAGGCGATGCTTCTCAAATATTCAAAGATCGCGCTTGCATCAATAGAGTAACGGTTTTGCATTCCAGAGAAGGTTTACTGTGAAAAAGATGTTTGGATTCCCTCATATAGCAAACTGAGAACTTAGGAGAATAACAAAGACATAAATTAGATGGAGAGAATGTTATTTTTAATTAGTTTGGAACTTAGTTAATTAAACTGTACGAATTCATGGAATAAGGAAATAGATTGTGAGGGCAAGAAAAACTGCTCGGCCTTAATGCGAAATGGATTCCATGCCACAAATGCTGATATATCATGTTTGTTGTCTGATGTATGGAAGATATGATAGAATATTTGTAGTTCTTGAAGACGACAGCGTAATAGGAACAACTAAATTTAGCCTTAATGGCGTGGTTCCTGCTCTAAGACCAAAAATAGGTCTTACCAAGGGGTATCGTATCACCCAATTCTAACTGGATTGTGGATGTCATTCGGATAGGATTCAACTGTATCCGGCTAAACTGGAAGTCGACCACAGTTGGTTAAAGGCTAAGCAGATGATGATGATGGCTTGGTTAAACGCTGTACTAAATATAATTATAATAATTACGAATAAATAAGTAAAAAGTGAGAGAGATATCTAGACTTTTTTTTCCAGCGGAAATGAAAACAAACGAGAAAAAAAAATGCACTAAGCAAGCAAAAAGTTGTATTTAGACAGCTTATCTTCTATACTTAAAATACTAATACTTAATAAAGCTGAAGAGTTTGTTTGTTTGCTTGAACGCGCTAATCTCGGGAATTACTGGTCCGATTTGAAAAAATCGTTCAGTGTTAGATAGCCCATTTGTCGAGGAAGGCTATAGACTATCACGCTATATATCATCACGCTACGACTAAACGGAGAGGAGCGGCAATGAAAAATGTTGCGAAAACGGGGAAAATGTGACGCAGACGAAGTTGCGCGGGACAACTAGTCTGAATATACTTGAATGCACGAACAGTTGCGAACACAACCTAGTTCAAATCTTTACATAATTGGACGTAATTAAAAATTATCTGAATTTGCACTGCGGTGTTTTAACGAGATCTGGCGCCAGTGGAACACTGATTAGTATTTTTTTATAGTCTTAATACGAGTGCGGAACTTCCTACTTCTCATTAAGAGTGTCTAACTTTATTAATTTACGTGTTTCTTTACTTTTAGAATGTCTGATGCAACACCATCAATAATCTACGCGAAATTCTATCATCATTTAAAAGCCATCCAATCAAAATACCATCAATAACCGTTTACCAAACCACAACAAATAAATACAAGTTTTTTTACGAACCTCATCATTCAAAATCACACAGTACAATAAAATATTTATTTAATTTAGTCATACACACGAGTACAAAGTCAGTCATCAGCCGCCCGCAGCGAGCCATTCATTCGTTCAATCATTCATCCCGTAAAAGCGCGGGAACTATTGTTGGGGGGTATCAAACCGATTGACAGACTGTGTCAACTGTCAATTTTGTCTATGGCGGCGACAGCATTAAAAATATACTCCCACGCGTAAGTTGGTGCAATCTTACGAACTCGAAGATAAAACTCAAATCGTGTAACGCATAGACCACTAATCAATTTTATTATTTTTAGAATATCTGGTGTCAAGCAGTGTTAGAAAAAGAAGAATAACACGCATTTATCTTGTGTTTTCGTGGCAACGAACTTTGTTACGTTCGTCGTTTTTAGTGACTAATTGTTGGCTTCGAAAATAGATGTTTTAAAGAATTTTACCGAAGCAAGTTTTAATTGCTGTTGATATATATCTCCTAAGAGTTTTCTGGATAAATCAGCGTGATATGACGGAGGCTTGAGTAGTAAAACAATATGGGTTTAACCTTAATCGTGTTTATTCGCGAGCGAGTCAAGCTGCGCCGTCACCTGGGACCAACGCAAAAAAAATAATTAAATAAAAGCATGGCGGCACGCGACTACAGCAGTCCAACGAACTAACGTTTGGACATTCTGCACAACCATGGTTTTTTCAACCACCCCGCTTTTTACGCCGAGTTTTTGTGCAAATCTCGCATCCATTGTACTTTGAAACGAAACCGTCCACAATGCTATCAAGGAAAAAAGTACCACTCGCACCTGGCGGGAAGACGCCGCCGACAACAGCCACGAAACGTCGCAAACGACAAAACGGAACAGCCGTAAATCAATACTGTCCCTCTTTAAATAAGGGCTTAATTGCTTAATACGGAACTGGGGTTGCCCGCGGCAAAATTCGCGCCAGACAATAGTCTTGAACTCACAAAGGTACAAGACATTGAGTAACGAGACGCCAAATATATGGGGATCCATTTTTTTCGCATAGACCAGATGCAGGTGATGGCAATGTTATAGAAGAAGGTAAGATTCAATTATTCGTGTATTGACAATAAGAATTTGGAGCGTTTCTAATCCTGTTGCCATGCGGAGCGAAGGAGCTCATTCAAAGTTTGGAAAGCTGCACCGCCCTGAGGCTGTTCCAACGGAGCGTTAACGTCGGCCTATTATATCCCATGAAAAGTTATAATAACTTCGTCTGTATGATAATACGCTAACGTTATAATTAAGTTCTATTTTCGAACCTAGTCTCCGCAAAAAAATGGCGGACTTTATTCGATATCGCCGTGTGCGGGATAATAATTGTATTCTTTGTTCATCCGTTGGAATAATACCAAAAATTATAATTTCTTGTATGTAATGAATGAACATAGCATATCAGAGTCAGTAGCGGAACAGAGCAAGTCATCATATTCACGCGAACAAACTTGCGTGTAAAACTTAATTAATTATTTAAATTACGATAGCTACCGCGAAAATTAATTTAAGACGGATTAAACGACATTTTTTACATCAAATATGCTGTTGCACTATTACTTTGTAGTTGTTATTGGTAGTGACTTGGTAAAAAAAAGTTTGAAGTTGTTATACTTCTCTATGGCATGTATTTTCGCGCGGTTTTTTTGACAACTCGACCGTCAGTCCTCACAAACTAAATCTCCCGTTTAACCAGTTATTATAATAAGACGGTCGATGTAAAATGTCTTTGATTATCACAATTTACGAGCAGTCCTTGTAACCACAATCTGTGCATGCTCCCCTTCGGAGCTTAGCCGGTCTATGCAGCATAAACACAACCCGACATAATGTCCCTTTAAGAGCGTCGTAAACTAGCACTTTTGCAAATTGCTCGTAAATTATATATATACGAGTGAATAATATGCAACCATTTAAACAACTAAGTCTATTATCATATACGTTCAGATGTAATAAAGTTTATTGTGAGTGGATACACAAAAGTTTTGGCATTTGTTCGATTTTATAGCTCTTTATAATATTGTTAGGGCGTAATTTGAGGCGCCTCCTTGGTGCGTGTCTATGGGACAGATAATCTGTAGGATTTGTAATTGGTACTAGTAGTTAATGGTATTAAACCGCACTAGACAAACCCGTGTCTGATGTATGACACAACTACATTTATATAGTAATTGATACACTGTTTAGTTAAATATATTTAATCTTAGACACTAGTCTACAACAATTAATATTATAAATGTCGGTTTGTTAACTTTTCACGCCTAACGGTTGAATGAATTTCGATGAAATTTGACACACGGATAGACCAGAACACAGGATCTCGGTATAATTACCGACCTTTATGAGGGCCGCAGTCAAAAGATACTGCTAAATAAAAAGTCGTATGGTGTCGGAATAGCACCTTCCCATATCTTCCCGTGGGTGTCGTAAGGGGCGAGTAAGGGACTTGCCAGAGAATGGGCAGCAGCGTTCTCTGTGCTTTTGTATTAACTGTACTGTGATCGCCAACCGGCCTGCCAAGCGTGGCGATTATAGCAAAACCCCCCCTTCTTGGGGGAGGCCTATGTCCAGCAATGGACGTCTGTTGGCTGAAATGATGAAATAAAAAGGCTTCTCCATTTGAAAACGGAGTTTGATCCTAAGTGAAAAACCCCGATTATTTCATGAGAGAAAGATCTGTAGATCTCCCGCTCCCTTCAATCGCAAGGTTTCTGATCGAAGTAGAAGAAATAGCTCGCAGGCAACATGTCGCAATTTCGCAAGGAAACATGTTTTGTGTTCTAAACAAACTTAAACAAAACGTCGAGTTTCACAACATGTCTAAAGAAACAATATCCTACACATGGTTTCATAATTATGAATATATTTCGATAACTTTAGGATAAGGACTATTGAAATTCCTTATCATAACAGAGTTGAAGAATCACTGTTTTCCAACGAGGTCAAATCAAAACCTATGGAAGCGTTTCGATGCTACTTGTGTTTTAAAAAGACAATTAATTACTCATAAACTATCTCAGTTAATATCAGATAAAATTATCATCAGGACATCAGTAGACATCTTTGTAAATCATATTACCACGATTGATAACCTGAAAATCAATTGAATCCAGGCATAAATTAAGATAACCGCTCCTCTCAGACATTAAAGCCCAGATAAATATAGCTCAGATATATAATACCTATATATGTAGCCAGACTTCAGAAGTTTATTATTAGCATTAAAAAAGGAGCCTGCAATAAAACTGCACATTAAACAAAGATCTACCTGCAGAAGTGCAGACATACCCATTTAATGATTATTTGATAAGTAGTTCTTCAAAAATACGCCCGCATTAATAAGGAGGGTAGATATAAAAGATTGATGACGTTTTAACGTCATTACTAAACTTGAGCATGACCGACCAGACCTGTTCGACTTGCAAGGTTAAATTACGCAACCTGTGCATATAATTAGTATATTCTTATGCAATAACATAACATGATATCATGCTTGTATATCCCCATGATTTAGGCAGAGGAGTTCATCCATATTTTCGCCAATCCATCATTTTCTTGTCCCTATCCCAATTCATTTGGGGTCGGCTCATCATGTCTTCTTCTTCCATACTTCTCTATTACTAGTCATCTCATCTGACACCTCTTTTCTTGCCATATCATCCTTCACACAGTCCATCCATCGTTTCTTTGGTCTCTCTCTACTCTTATACCTATCCACATTCATACTCAGAACTTTCCTCACGACATTCTTCATTTTCGCGAGTTATTTTAAAGAAACAGGAGACGAGCCTATTGCTATCAACCGGGTACAGATCCAGACTTCAGAATTGATTATTACTCTAACGACGTTATAATTATGTCTGGAATATAACGGCTATGATTTCTATCCAGTTCCTTACACGATGACGGCTAAAATTGATGAGGTTGCAACATCGTTACCACAATGACCTGTTAGCTTGAAAGAGTTACGCTAAACAGAGCGTATAAATAATCAGCACAATTATATGATAATAACTTATTGCAATTATAAAACAATCAAGAGAAATATGATTTAACTTTGTCTGGAAATAAAGGGGAAGATCAAACGTCTACCATATTTCTGACTAGAGGAAGGATCTCCGTATTTATTCCCTAATTCAATATTGAAGTAGGATTCGGTTTATTGGACAACGAAACGACGTCAAATGAAAATCTACAGCCGGACGCCGTCGAAATCTATTGAGAATACTCGACCGTCCATGTCAGACGTTTCCGACTCCCAATTGATTCTAATAAGAGACGTAACAAGAACTACTTGTAAGACAACAATACACATAATTGTACGAGAAAGTGGCGCCACAGTCACGAGCAACCACACAATACAACATTTAAAGTGATCGGAAAGTCAACAACACCATAATCGTATGCCCGGATCGAATACGATTTTATCGATTATAAGTTCCGATTCACCCTTTTTATTTTATACACTTCCTTTGGAAGCGTTATATTCCATATCTGGACAAAACATCCGGTGTTGTTAACCCTTCAGCTTGGCTTTGTTTGTAAATATAAAAACATTTAAAATGTTAAGCGTTACGTGAGTCACACGGCTGGGATTAGGACGCAAATATACCGGTAGCTAAGCGACAGAAAGCGAAACAAATACTATTTTTAAAGCGCTCAGTTTTATAAACATAGGGAAGTTTCGTCCCACACTCGACGTGTAGGCGACTTTCTTACGACTTTCTTACTAACACGACACTGTTTTCAGATCATCGAACTTTCGTTTGATGTTGCTAATTTTAGACTGTACGAAATTAACGTTTTAAAATGTACTCTGATTGGGTTTAGTGCCGTACAAACTACATTAAATGACACCTACTTATATCTAAATTGAGAAGAGTATATTTTTGCGCAATAAGAATAGAGTTTAATCTAATTGGTTGTTTAAATTCCTACAAGACTTTTCAATACTAATATAAATTATAATCCTCGATTGTTACGATACTTGAACCGTTTAAAAGTACATACGAAAATAAAAACTTTTATTAAAACAATCCATTAAAACTATCGCTTAATTTTATATTTTATTATTATCAATTAAAATCGCACCTCACTTTCAATGTGCGCGCATCCTAACACAACGCACGGGTCAAAATGTCCCAAAAAAGAACAAATAAAACTAATAAATTAAGCACTTTGTATTCTCTTAATACAGTAGAAATGTGGCACTTGTAAGATGGTAGATAACATGGTTTTTTAGCAGTTCATAAAGTACGTGGGATTTATGAATTATTTATACTGGACGACGAATTTATTATTCAAAGTATTGAACCTAGTTTAGGAAAGAATTTTATTTGTAGGGTTGTTTTGCTACTTTTTTATTAAGTTACTAGCTGTCCGGTGCAACTTCGTTTGCGTCACATTTTCCCCGTTTACGCAAAATTTTTCATTGCTGCTCCACTCCTATTGGTCGTAGCGTGATGATATATAGCCTATAGCATTCCTCGATAAAGGGGCTATCTAACACTGAAAGAATTTTTCAAATCGGACCAGTAGTTTCGGAGCCTATTCAATGCAAACAAACAAACAAACAATCAAATCTTTCCTCTTTATAATATTAGTTTAGATAGATTAGATTACGAGAGATTTAAATCATAAAGATTATTTTAGAGAGCAGGGGAGACTAAAGAAGCGATGGATGGACTGTGTGAAAGATGATATGGTTAGAAAAGAGGGTAACTGCTGAGATGTCGACTAATAGAGAAGTATGGAAGAAGAGGACATACTGCGCCGACCCCAAATAAATTGCGATAAGGACAAATAATTGTTTTATAATAGCCATCAGCTATTATAAAACCGCTCCCGCGCCGTCATTAATCCGCGTGGAGTAAATGGTGGAGTTTTATGAACAAGGTCGACTGAATTAAGTCTCTGTAATATTATGTCTAGTTACTAGAAACCTAGTCATTATAATTACCCCCACAGGATTTGCAATCGAACACCTCGAAATGTCTTAACACCGTTTCGAATGTTGTTAAAACTCTTGTTACCTTCACCATTTTCCAGAAATAAATTGCGTAAGCAAATACGTATAATAATGCAAATCAAATAATCAAGTTACACGAAATCAAAGTCCCTACGTACGGATAAGTAGAATGCGCTGACATATTCCATACTTCCAAACTAATATTATAAAGAGGAAAGATTTGATTGTTTGTTTGCATTGAATAGGCTCCGAAACAACTGCACCGATTTGAAAAATTCGTTAACTGAAAAGCTACACTATCCCCGGGTGACAAAGGCTAAATTATATTTTCAAAAAAATACGGATTCTTACTAACAATGCGAAAGTACCACTGTCTGCCTTTTAACATTTCACGACTAACGGTAAACAGATTTCGATGAAATTTGGCACACGGATAGACCATAACCTGGGTTATAAGATAGGATATTTTTTATTGCGGTGGTGCGTTCCCTTGGAATAATTTCCGACCACCTCCAACTTGCATTGGATTTCACGTGGTGGATTTACTATAGCTCGTGGCTAAATAATAACAGCCGCCCAGGTCGATCTTTAAGGTTAAGCCGTGCTTGCCGATGTTGGTCTGTGGATGGATGACCATAATTACATATCGAGTTTCCTCCGTGCCTCGGAAAGCACGTTAACCCGTTGGTCGTGTCTTTGACAGTCGTTACGAGTAGTCAGAAGCTAAAAGTCTGACATCCAGTCTTACCAAGGGGTATCCTATTACCCAGTTACTGGGTTGTGGAGGTCACATAGGCAGTCGCTTCATGCTAAAATACTAGTACTCAGCTGCATCCGGTTAGACTGGAAGCCGACCCCAAGATAGTTTGGAAAAAGGCCAGGCAGATGATGATGCCCTCCCTCTCTTAGAGAGGAGGCCTGTGACCCAACAGTGGGGTGTTTTAAAACTAATTCTGCTACGCGAGCGAAGCCACAAGCTAACGCTAGTCAGCAATATTCTAAGAACACAACGTAAATGTGACGCGTACGGATTAATGAATTCTAAACCAAAGAATGCAGTGTCCTCACGACTTTCTGGGCAGGAAACGTGTTGACTTCCACCATGTTGGAATATATTAGTATCCTTTTCATAGAAAGGTTATATTTATGCGAACTAGATGACTACGGAGGAAGCCTCGACGAAGAAACAGCAACAATAAGTACATATAATTTATTATCAGTTTATCAGTCAATGTAGAGTTAACCACTTAATAAAAAAATAAAAAATCTTTGCTCCATAAAATATATGTGTTAATAGTTGTAAATAGTAGTTTACGCGCAAACCATATTTTGTCTTTAAAGGGCATGCAAATATAATTAAGCATTATTATATAAGGCATATTTAATAGAAATAATTACGGACAAATATTACCTTAGGCTTATTTAACGTGAAATAATTACGAAGGAAAAAAGGTTTTTTTTTTCTCATGGCGCCAATTTATTTATTATATATATATATATTATATATTTATTTAACTACTTACACGAAACTCGGATAAAAGATTTTACTGGGTTCATGGTCTTAGGACCAAATTCATTGAATATATATATGATTAATAATTAATCATAATAATTAATAAATATAATTAACTTAAATTATTAAGATGAGTATTTTATTAATAACCAAATACATATTCATAAATTACGATTCAAGAACCTAAAATTAGCTACACAAATCGTACTTATTTACGATAATGATGAAACCTCTCGTAAACCACAGCCATAATGGTCAACCATCAATAATTATGGATGTAATTAATTTAATATTTGAATAATCTTATTTGTAGATGAAAAGAATAAAAATAAAAACCAGCCAAGTGCAAGTCGTACTCGCGCATGAAGGGTTCCGTACCATTATTTATAAAAACGAGCAATAAAAATCACTTTTTTGTATGAGAGCCCCTCTTAAATATTTATTTTATTTTGTTTTTAGTATTTGTTGTTATAGCATCAACCGAAATACATAATCTGTAGAAATTTCAACTGGCTAACTATCACGGTTCATGAGATACAGCCTGGTGACTGACGGACGGACGGACGGACAGCGAAGTCTCAGTAATAGGGTCCCGTTAGACCCTTTGGGTACGGAACCCTAAAAATAAAAATAGGTAAGGTACTGTCGACTTATCAGCTACTATGCCAAGAGTGTGGTGCCGAGAAATGTATTCAAATTGACGTAAGAAATGAATACTAAATAGCTATGCGTTCCAAACCTCAATGGAAGCCAGAGGCATTCAAATTAGTTTTTCGAAAACCGAATTCCAAGTAGTTTGTCCACGCAAGGTTCAAGGTTAGCTTATTCAAATTGTCTATTAGAATTGCATAACCTGTTATTTCACAACATTTGACATGGCTTTGGAGGTATGGAGCTAGACAGGCCTTGACCGTTGAAAGTGTTTAGGCAGATTAACGGACGTCAAAATGTTGAGTTTAAATATGGATATCCGCCATGTTTGAAAATGTTACGTGACTTGGTTGATGGTGATGATACGAATTTTAGGCATGAATAAGTATATAATAATTCTAATTTAAACGTTTTAAATGATGAGAATGTATGCAATTCCTGGTCGAACGGCGAAAAGCGACCTTAATTAACCGAATAATATGATTTATAACAAAAAAAATATCAGCCTAGGGTAATTTACGAAATTAATTAAGTAAGGGAGACAAAACAACTTGCCTAGTATTTAGATATAAAGTAGAATCAGATGTTTTTTTCCATTTCGTGGGTAGTATAAAAACAAATCAAAATTCAATAAAAAATCAACGAACTAGTTTATTCGAATTTTGAAATATAAGCAGCTTCTCCTTTCAGAATAATAATCTCAAGTTTTATCATAAATTCAGCCTTATTAGCATCAACTCCTATCATGGTTATATTTACTGGAAAGTAGTTTCTACCTACCACCATATTTAATCGAAACTTATTAGGATTTCTAATTCATTCGGTCCAAGTAGCGCCATCTACAACTCCACGAAACTATATTAGTTTGTGCTACTCACTACTAGATGGCGCTGAAGACAGCGACATCTAGCGGAGACATATGACTATCAAATGTTCGTTCCCAAACTTACCGAAAACGCCATCTAGCGTGGAGTAGCTGAACAAGCATCCCACTTGCTTAGCAACAATCCGAACAGCGCCATCTAGCGAAGAACACTGCATCCAATGTGCACTTTTTAATCACAATTCGAAAAAACTGTTGACACATTTCAATAACATTATTATTTTTCACGTTATATATTGGTCGTTTGCACAATTTTTGTTCACAATAAAATTACTTTTAGCACATATTTTACACTGACACATGTGGTATTTCATTTTTGGGTTATTTATCTGAAACAAAAAGAAAAATACATATAGTTTTTATACACACAGATTTATTGTGGAAATTGAAGCAATAAACTCATTACAATATCAACATTTACTGCCAACTAGAAGAATTATCATGTCTCGGATGCATATCGAAAAATATATTAGGTCAAATGCAAATATTTCTATCAGAATTATTATTTAAATGCATCTTTATAAAGATATATTACAATACAACAGACACTTTGTTAGCAATGAATTTGACAAAATAGAAGACGGCTACATCCATCTGATGTAACTTGGATACCAACCCGGAAATCATGAACCAATCAAGTTACAAGAATGTTTTGTCCACTTAGTCAAGCTTATTATATTTTAAACCTATAATAACTGTGTTCCACTCATCACATTATTTTATGCTAACATCCTCTTTCCTATTCTAAAAAAATAAAATTAAGATGGCAGGTTTCATGAATTTATGGCTTATTCAAAATCCTTATTTTTAAACATCCGGCTCTACTTTATGTTGCTTCCAGGCATATTTTCTACTGACATGTTTAGTTACATAATGCACTTCTTCTGCATACTAAAAAAATGTTTTTTTATAGATTTGTAACTACTGCTATTTTATTAACTTTCTACAAAGACATAATTAAGGCTCTAAGATGCATGAAATAAGCTTGCATAGCAGCAAGAAAGAGTGATTTTCTTCTAGACATGTGATTGGATTTGATTGATGCATTTAGAAGTTGACAATGAAAAGATTGCCTATGTGGCACTTGCACATGGCTGAAAAAATGTTTTACTAGTGATAGATCTTGATATAACCATACAAGAAGACAGATTTCAGCTCAATAATTTGTTTTGGTTGCATGAAACACTAATGAAAATACATTAAAATTAATATTTATAATATTTATTTGCCCATACACCTACTGCAGTTTTAGGCCTATGAGGTATTGTCATGTAAGGTGGTATGATTACAGCAGGTGGAATATAAATAGAAAAAAAATAAACCTTTCTAGAATGTCCTTCAAAAGCAACTTGTTTTTTTCGCAATTTCAGTAATCAAAATAACCATCTTATTTTGCAATACATACCACAAACACTTCATCCAACTGAATACTAATCCAGAACGTAGGATTCATGACGACACTGGTTCGTAATAAAACAACCAAAGTATTTTCCAACCTAAGATTTCAAACTTATTTTAACACTGTTGAACACACGTTTTCTAAAGGATAGACCGAAAAGCTGGGCTCGGGCGGGGGCGGTCGCGTAAATAAGACAGCTCTTATGAATCTAAGGTCACCTTGCAGCACACTTTTAAACTGAAACTTTACAATTAGCCTGAAAAATGCAAGCACGTGCACATATAAATGCACCTATTATGCACCACGTAATTTAGTCTCAAAATTTTATATATTCACACACTAGATAAGCCTAATGAGCTTCAATATAGCACAACGAGACGAATATCGAGGGTTTACAGCCAATTTAACACGTGAACTTTATAACCAATTCGAATTACAGCGGCTGAA
This sequence comes from Cerastis rubricosa, assembly GCA_949152445.1. NCBI lineage: Eukaryota > Metazoa > Arthropoda > Insecta > Lepidoptera > Noctuidae > Cerastis > Cerastis rubricosa. The sequence goes on along the minus strand of OX424542.1, from coordinate 3,122,347 downwards.
AAAACTACACAAAGAAAACATATGATCGATCGAAATTGAAGTGCACATGGAGTTGTCTATGGTTCGTCTCCTGTCAACTGCGAGGAACGGGAAATGAAAACGAATATAGAGCCATAGAGGACCGTCCAAAGATGGAAAAATAAATAATTATTTTATTTTATAGGGTTATAATATTTAACTAAATCATGTTATTGAAATCTTTGCACATGTTCCTTTTAATGTAAAAAGATAACAGTTATTAACACATTTTAAATAAGTGTTTTTGAAAATGAACGAACTGAGTGAATGATACTGGGGGAATTTCCCTGTAAAATGTAAGTCCATGAAAATGATAAAATCCGTACTCACCTTATGTTTGTACGCAGTTTTATACGGGAATTGTGCAGTGTAAACCAAATTATCATCATGTCGTTGTCAGTAATGCCTGCAAAATTTTAAAAACAATGTTGTAATGAATTTTATTGTATCTTTTCAGTGCTTTACCTACACAACAAGTGAATAGAAACTAAAAATATACCGGTTCGTTTTCCACCCATAAACTTTCGAATTCCTTTTCGAACTTTCCGACTATATTCTGATGAGATGTAACTATAACACTTTCGTGATTTGAAACCATAGCCTGGGTAGACCAGTTCAATGAACCAGACATAACGAAACCTTTAATTTGCTTGTTCTTTGGTGCTTGTTTTATGGTTTTGGTAAATTGTGCATGAATGTTCAACTTTTCTGCGTGTGCTTTTAACAAATTCTTCCTTTTAATGGCCTTTGGCCCGTCAACAATACAAAACTTGTGGTGCATCAAAACTGTTTTTTTATTCGTCTGCACTTGGATGAAACCTGGAAAATAAAAAACATGTTAAATAATACCATCGTGAAAGTTATTGGACAAAAATTTACTGCATACATAATGAAACTACACTCACTATATTCTTGTAACTTTTTAATTTGCGATGGTGGTGTGAACGCCATATCACTGTCAACAACTATTCTTACTAAAACATGTTTCTGTCCTAGCCGTATAATTTGTTCTGCTATTTCACTGCTTGTTATCAAATACATGCACACATCCAGGGTCTCACGTGCAGATTTTATGTATTTAATTAATTTGAAGCAGTTCAGCTCTCTACTTTCACAAATAGTAATGTCCTTGTTAGGTGGAACTCTTATTGTATGTCGAACAACGTCATCTGAGAATAGTATTACATCGTTTATGTCACGATTTTTAATACTTAAAACTTCGTTGCAAGTATCCTCACTGGGACTCTCGTGTGGAGTGGTCTTCTTGGAATCGAAGAAATACTTATAAACTTTTTTCACTATTTGTGTTGCGACAACCATTGTCGCTGTAGATGCAAGTAAAATCTTTGCGTTCCTCCAATCCATCTTTATCAATTTACTGCATTCGTTACTAATTTAAAACTATTAAAATTAAAAAGAAACTTTTAGATATCAACAGTCCACCATATTGTCCACGCATCTGCCTAATTTTAGCATGTCGTAACTTAAACTTTTATTTGGGTACCCTCAACTTCCGAAGTCATAAAAAATATTTTTAATTAAAGGGTGTCTTTTATTTTAATCTTGTCCTAAGTCCAGGAAAACTCGAGAAACTAAAAATACATTTCGGTTGACTTTCATTTAGTATTCTATTCATTTTCTACATTAATTTTATTTTGATAACTTTTTTCAATTTCACAGACTTATTAGCATTCAAAATTGAATGAACTAAAAACTAGGCAGAATGGGTTATGACTTTAGCCTGACATCTAATCTTTGACTATTAAAAAATATCAACAACAACAAACGGAATAGATAACGAATTTTGATAAAATTTTGATAAAAAGCGCCTTTGTTTTCATAATTTAAACTACTGAATATGTAAAATATAAGTGGATTTATCCTCTAGCCGTAATTAGAAAGTTTAATTCTCCTTTAGTTTATAAGATTCTAAAATTAGATTAATGGATTCTGTGCGACGTATTTAGAAAAACGAAAAATGCCAAAGATACCGTATAAATCCCCTGAATTATTACATGGAGATGACGAGGATTACGAGATTGTGTCTTTTGAAGACTTTTGTGATAAGTCTCCTGGTTCTAAAACGGATTTATTGACTTTAAACGACAACATAAACTATCGCCTTTGTTACGAAGGTGATAAGAATTCTAAATTAGCTGATCCTGAAGGTGAGAGTTCGAGAAGTGCTGATAGACAAACTGAGACTTCACTAAATGGACCTAAGGGTGTTACTTTTAAGAGGAAATTGTCGAATTCGTTCGCTCCTTTCGGGCGCTACAATAATGCAAAGGCGGGCAAGGCACCACTGTTTAGTGGTGTCATTCCGAAGCCGAGGAATGAAGGAGAATCTGGTTCTAGAGAGCATAGGTAAGTTATAAATTGTTGTATTTATTTCATTTTCAGCAAAATAGTAGCTGTCTCATTAACATCAATGTAGGGAGCAGTGAGGAGCTTTTTTAAAAAACCTTGTCCTGGATTTCCTGTATTTCGGGATTTTCCTGTATTTTGGGTGCATTTACATAATTTAAACTCACATACTAAAACAGGAAGTTCTATTCAAACTCATGGGTAATTATTAAAACCATAAATTACATGGTGGTTACTGTGCTGCACCAACATTGAGGTGTTTACAAGAGTTAGTGGTGGCAATAAAAAAGTGGTTCTGGAATAACTTCGGTGAACATGGGAAGGTCTTTGGCACGCAGTGGGACAATATAGGATTAATGAAAAAAACACACATGTAGAATATTGTTCCATGGCCATTATTACAGAAAATCATAACTTGCCCATTATGATTTTCTATAATAATGGCTTGGTTAGTAGCATACGTAACAATATCCAAACAAATATGAATATGAGGCATCATAAGAATTTAAAATCAGTTTAAAAAACAACTGGAGTAACGCAATGTGATGGTTTTCTTAGAAGTTCAATGATTTCCCTTTAACCAGTTTGTCTAATTTTTCATCAAAAATTAAAAACAGCAACAGCAACTTTTGATTTCCTTTATTTATTTTTATACAAATTGATTATTTACATTTTTAAATATATTCTTTAAAACTCACAATGATCGCTGAGTCCACATCACACATGACGACAAGCTTGAGAGCCAAGTTAAGATACTTAATTGCTTTCACAAGGTTCTCGGCATGTGGAAACATTATGTCAAAAATCATTGCGCGCCTCTCTGATTGATCCCCACTATATCAGGCTTATTGGCTACACTAGTCCTGTCATTGATGATGTATTGAGCCCAGTGTGATATTGCCATTTTCGAGAACTGTGTCGGGCACATCCTTATAGTACAGCACTTCCGAAGCTGAAGGATAATCCTGACTTCAAGGTTGTGTCTATGCAAGTATCCTCCGTTAGCTAGCCGAGAACAACCGGAGATAATGTGACGGATTGATTCGCCCGTACAGTGGCATGGCCGACATATGCCAACCGTGCTATCCTTCACAATAAATCGCCGGTAGTTTTTCGTCGTCATAACTTCATCCATAATTATTTTGCAAAAACAAAACAAAACCTTTGGTTTCTCCGAAGAGGTCCCCGGAACGTAGCCAGGCTACGGACGCTGATAGGTCTTATTTATATTATTAAGATAAAATGCAATTTAGAGAATTTTGAGAATATTTTTCCATGTTGGACAACTGTTTATAGTTAAAGTTATGATTTTATATAATAATGGCTTGGTTGGTAGCATGCAAATAAATATGAATATCATGCATCATAAGGCTTAGAATTGTTTCGAAAACCATTTGAAAAACCCTGTCTAGACCACGGTTTACTTACAAATGATTTCCGTTTTCCGTACAAATCATTTGCCAACCAAATTATCTAATTTTTATGCTGTTAGAGCAGCGTTATTATTAAATGGGAACTATATTTCTTGTCACCAAAATTTATATTTGTCATCAAAGTTGTATCACCTAATAAATAGATCTATCGCCACGAAATATTTTCGTTCTCAGATAAACAAAAAGTGTTCCCAGGTATGAATTATCAAATAAATGTATATGTGTAAAATAAGAGATGGATTACAAGTAGTGCATTAGATGAATATAAACTTCGTTCTTATAAGAATAGTTTTATTACTTAAATAATAGCTTTGTGCTCGGAATGGTAGATCTGTCACCAAATAAATAGATCAGTTCATTATTTCTATGAAGAAATGCCTTATACGAGACATTGGGCACACCGACTCGGACAGGTTAGGTTCGAAGAGGATGGCGGGGTCTAGTGAGCGAGGGGAGCGAGCGAACTAAGACCCGACATCCCCTTCGTGTTAGGTTACTGTTAACTTTGCAGACAGAAATAGGAGCCCCGCCTAGCGGGGCTACGTCGACAACGCCTTAGTTTGGAACTGTGGTTTGGAGTTTTTATGTAAACATTTTTACATTGTTTGATGATTCAATTTTCGTGACACTTTTATTATTTTGAAACGTAATAAAATTACTTGATGATTGATATTATTTCCAAGTAATTCTAAATAAATATTTACGTAAGCGTTTTGATATTATTTTATGATTCAATTTAGGTGACAGATCTACTATTTTGAGGACAAACCCTATTATTTAAGAAACACAAAACTAATTAAATTGGTGATAGCTTAAATGATACCCTTATTAATTAAGTAAATACAAAATTAAAAAACACTTTAGATGTAAAACTGGTTATTGACTGGATAGGCATTAGCCTATCTATACTCCCATTATTCCTAAGTTTCTTGACCTGAAGTACCTACATCTACACAATGTAATATCTAAAATTCTTGTGTCACAGTGTTTGTTATTGAACTCCTCGGAAAGTGCTTGACTGATTTTTTTAAAACTTTTTGTGTCTATTTGCTAAATCTGAGATTTGGTTGTAAGTTATTTTTATTATACCCATAAGTGATAAGAATAATTTCACGCGAACGAATGTCGCGCACAACAGCTTGTAATTCCAAACGTAGAATACACATTTGGAACAAAGATGCAGACCACAGCCCGATACATTATAATACCAGACAATAGTTTTAACCCTTTGTCATGATTCAAGATATTTTGTAATTTAATACATAATAAGTTTAAAAGGGCAAACAGCTGTATATTACATATGTACATTATTTACAAACTACAAATAAATATAAAATAAAAATAAAATATGTACAAGTATCAAAATTACAGGGCGTCAAAAAATTCGTCGACATCGCTGTCGACAGGAAAAGTGCCCAGAAATAAGTAAATAAGTTTTAAATAAATTAAAACTGAGTATGCATGGGACCTATCAAACTAGACAAAACCAGTTTATAATGATCTCTCATTGTATTGGAAATCTATACATAGCGAGGCTTTGCTATGTATAGATTGATTGATTGTTATAATGAAAATGTATAACTTATTGTATTGCCGAACATAAAATATACAACATTTCACAAAGAAAATACTTAGATTACTCACCTAAATAAATTACTTAATAGTACATAGTTACAAGGTTCAAAGTGAAACAACAGCCCAGTATTCATTGTTTCATGATAAATCATCCGTTTGATTTGTTCGGTAAACATGAACTTTGATTGCACAATAAATTGTCTAATATCAAACTGATATAAATAGCATCATATTCTCATTATTGTAACTAATGCCCTGGGTGAATAAACTTATGTTAGAGACTGTTTGTGTTGAGTGTGAAGTGGTACAATGGAAAAGTTTAGGTGAGTATTTTAATCGGAAATTTAAACTGTGTTAATTTTACTATTAGGCGCAAATTATAATCAATGCATTAATTATAAACCTAATTTATTGCAACAAGTTTTAAGCAACCGAATAAATTCTCCCAAATCTGCTATGAGCTATGATGGTGACATTACAATCATAGAAGTGCCCTGGCTTTGCATGCTTTTTTATCAATAAAGCCATTAAATATGTATGAATGTGTATTTAACATATCCACAAGTGAACACACAAGCATACAATTTATTTTTTATTTTTTAATTAGCTAGCCGAACTCAACAGGAGTGATGTGTATTGATATCACTCAAGATTCAAGATCTCAAGATTCAAGATTCTCTACTTGCATGTAATATGGTACATCTAAACTATTATTATAAAGAGGAAAGATTTGATTGTTTCTTTGTTTGTTTGCATTGAATAGGCTCCGAAACTACTGGTCCAATTTGAAAAATTCTTTAGTTTTAGATAGTCCATTTATCGAGGAAGGCTATAGGCTATATATCATCACGCTACGACCAAAAGGAGTGGAGCAGCAATGAAAAATGTTGCGAAAACGGGGAAAATGTGACGCAAACGAAGTTACGCCGGACAGCTAGTGGTCTTATAAATAAAAACCGCTTGTCTGATTTTCATGGGACCATTTGGGAAGTATACGCTTTCCAACAAAACAAGATTTTTTCAAATCGGTTGGTAAGCGACAGAGTTATGCCCGAACAAACATAAAAAAAAAAAAAATACAAACATCCGAATTGAGAACCTACTCCTTTTTTAGAAGTCGGTTAAAAAGGTTACACATACCTATTTCGCCGACTTATTTCAGCATGCAAACTTAAAATTAAATTAAAATACCTAACAAAATGAAGTCGTCATTTAGGTATCAAACTTCTAGACCTAGTTACAAAACAAAACATTAATTTCTTCCTTGATGATAATTAATATTCTTTTAGAATTTAAAATTGATTATTCATGATAAACCAAATAAACATGCTTTAAGTAACGCAAGTTTGGTTTGTAAAAAACGTCATCTGATCAGTTTTTTGTAATTATTTTATTCAGAGACTTTATTTAACTTTGTATTTTTTCAGATATCAGCGCTTCTCAGAGCGGCGCAATATATTCCAGCGCGCCTGGGAACACTTGCCCGGGCTGGGATCCGGCATGTTGGGCGTGGCGCTGGTCTGTGCACTGTGTGTTGGTGCCTGGTGGGCCGTGGGGGGCGCTGTCGGCGGCACGTGGGGCGAGGAGCACTACAGGTAGATACTAGAGCCTCTCAAACGTCGTGGCTAAGTAATAACAGCCGCACGGGTCGATTTTCACGGTGAAACAGCACTTGCCAATGGGTGACCCTGACTATCCATTACATACTGAGTTTCCTCCGTGCCTCGGAACCGGTTCCGGCTGTTATTTTGTAGATCTTTGACTGTCAGTGGTCCGAAAGTCTGACTATAACCAAGGGGTATCATATTACCCAGTATTCAGTACTAACCGGGTTGTAGAGGTCAGATAGGCTATCGCACCATCTAAAATACTAGTGAATATCCGTTTTTTACATGGAGTGACTGCCTATCTGACCTCAACCCAGTACACTGGATAATTTGATACCAATTGGTAAGACTACTATGAGCTGTAATACAGGAGACGATAAACTCTTATTCTATTCATCTTATAAATTGTACGAAATGTTTTTGATGCAGGTCTACTCAACCAATGCTTTTCTAATTACAGAAAACTGTGGGAAAAGACTCATCCTGACACCATCAAGAAACCGCAGTCTCCGATGCCATATGAAAAGGTAATCCATTCATAGTATATAACATACAAAATAAAAAAACCTTAGGTCTATTTTGTACTATACTAAAGGTGGCCTAGAACGTCAAAATTCCATGAGAATGTCTCTCAAAACTCCCGTTATTCATCATTTCCTAGTGTTTCAGCAGGGCAGAAGAAGTAACGAAACAATCTTCCCACTTAACGTTCCCACTACTGGGGCACTGGCCTCCTCCACGAGGGAAAACGGGCTTTAACACCTCGCAGGCCTATTGCTGGTTGTTATCTAGCATGTCTTCAAATTTTTGATGCTAGGACACGCCGCGGTCCTTCACCGTTTTGAGAGCAGTGGTGATGAAATATTTATAAATATTTTTTACTTATTGTTAATCCATAGTTCCCAATCCAACAAGCCCCAGAATACCGCTACCACGACCACAACAACCTGAGTACAAAGAACAAGAGTAACGCTACAGAACGGAAGAAGACAGAACTAAACAAGAAGAATGTATACCCTGAGAGGACGGTGGAAGTTCAGCAGGATATGTGCGCGAAGGTGGACGAGATTATGAAGTTTGATTGTTTCCCGCAAGGCACTGCTAATGAAAAGGATTGTGTTAAACGAGGTATGTTTTGGTTTAAAACTTTAATAAAAATAGAGCGTGGAGTCCCTCCGCGCGGAAGAAGTGAAACTTCGTAATGTGGAAATGAGTGCTTTCATACCCCCTCCATGGTAGCGCTAAACGTTTAACGCAACCTTGTTGGAAGTCGAATAAGCTATAACACCCCTCTTTTTTGGTCGAGGGTTAAAACCCAAAGACAAATAAAACACAGAAGAAAGAAACAGTGGCTTTGCGCCAAATGCCTTGAAATTCTTTTCATTTACTTAAACAGGTTTCCACTCTCATGTACCTATAATGCAAAAGAATAATAGATTTTTGAATTAATCTGTTATGTAATTATTTTTTACCGCGTTCTGTTCACCGCAATGTATTGCGTGTTTTGTTGACCTCCATGTTAAGGACTGCCTTGGGTTTTGCGGTTATGTTGTATTTCTATTATATGAAGAATAATTGTTAAGCTTTTGTAATGTGTGATGAATATAGCTATCTCTTTCCAGCATTATTACTGACGAAACTGTATTTTTGGTGACACACTTAAATAACAAGCTCAAATGTGAAAGTGTTGATATCAGCCCGTTATACCCATTGAAATTTGGCTGGCAGACAGCTTATTTAGCATAGAAAGCAGCTTATTTAGAAATTTTCCATAATCATATCATCATCTGCCTAGCCTTTTCCCAACTATGTTCGGTCGGCTTCCAGTCTAACTGGATCAGCTGAATACCAGTATTTTACATGAAGCGACCGTCTATCTGACCTCCACAGTTAGTACTGGTTAAACGATAGCCCTTGGTAAGACAGGTTGTCAGTTTATCGAGCCACTACCTGTAACGACTCACTAAGATCTACAAATGGCAGCCGGTACCAACGGCTTAACGTAATTTCCGAGGCACGGAGGAAACTCGGTATGTAATGGGTGGTCACCCATTGACGGACCAACCTAGGCAAGCGCGGCGTAACCTGAAGATCGACCCGAGCGGCTGTCACCAGCCACCAGCTCCTCCTATCCATAAAGATATGATTTCAAATAATTGCAAGACAGTATAGCAAAGTCCAGTATTATGTTAACACTAGCTGTGCCCGCGACTTCGTCTACGTGAATTTAATAAAAAAGTTATTTAGTTTATTTAGCTCATTTTCGTTTTCGACATTTTATATTTTGAAAAAATAATTTTAGAATTTTCTAAAATAAAAATATCCCAAGTTACTCCTTATTACACCAGCTATCTCCCAGTAAATTTCCCGTCAAAATCGGTCCAGCCATTCCATAGATTAGCCGGAACAAACAGACAGACAGACAGACAATTTAAAAAAAAAATATGACTTTGTTATTTGTACCGTATATACAATCATATGCATGTAGTAAAAAACGGTTATTTTTATATTACAAACAGACACTTCAATTTTATTTATTTGTATGTATAGATTTGCAGGACACCCAATTAAACAGGATACCTCTAAATACCCCAGAATGAATGCAATCATCTGGATATAACTCATAACCATCAAAACCTTAACATTCCAGGATGCTGCTGGAAATCCACCGACACCCAAGGAGTTCCCTACTGCTACTACCCCTCCCACTTCGACTCGTTCCGGTTCCTCAATATGACGGAGGATAAACACGGCATGAATGTTTTCATGGAAAAGGTCCGTCCTTCAGGCTATCCGGGAGATTTTGAAGTTGTTAAGATGGACTTCAAGTATCTGTCGGATGATGCGTTGCAGATTAAGGTGAGAAATTATAATTTCAAAGTGCAAAAGGCTGTTGAAATTTTTGGGAAACGTGAAAACTCTGCAACAGTACTTTTTCTGCTTTAACACGGTTAAAAAGAACGTCGTCTCTTCTGTAGGTACTACCAAGTTCACTGATGGTCGTCCGCTTTTCAACCTAATAACTTAGGGCATAAGGGTAAAAGTGGCAGACCGTCTGTGAACTTAGAAGTTCATCATCTTCCTGCCCTTGTCCCATATTATTTGGGGTCGGCGCAACACCTCTCTTTCCTCCATTCTCCTCTGTCATTCGTCATGCTATCATTTAGTTATTTTTCCTTCATATAATTTTTCACACAATCCATCCATCTTTTCTTTGGTCTTCCTCTCCCTCTCCATCCATCCACATTCATATTCATCACTCTTTTGGTCACATGTGTTCCATCCCTCCTCATCACATGTCCATACCAAGACAGACGACTCCCTTTCATCTTTTCTATAACAGGCGCCACTTTCAAACTTCCTCTTATATACGTCTGTGAACTTGGAAGTTATTCGTCAGAAAGCATCGACAATCTCTAGGTATTGCTCAAATGCATAGGCTATCATATGGTAAGATGTCAACTTGTTTTCCAACCCATAAAATAAAAATATAAAAGTGAAAGTATGTATCATAAATTTTAATATACTTCTTGAACTTGCAGATTTACGACGCAGAACACAAAAGATTCGAGCCGATGCAGCCAGAAATAGCGATGGTATCCAAACCTCTATCGAAGAAGAAGTACCGGGTACAAGTAGACGGGTCACTCATCGGGTTCAAAATCATCAGGAACTCTGATAATGTTACTATGTAAGTTTTTAAGTTTCCGTACCCAAAGGGTCAAACGGTACCCTATTACTGAAACTTCGCTGTCCGTCCGTCCGTCTGTCATCAGGCTGTATCTCATGAACTGTGATAGTTAGCCAGTTGAAATTTCTACAGATTATGTATTTCTGTTGCCGCTATAACAACAAATATTAAAAACAGAATAAAACAAATATTTAAGGGGACTTCCATACAAAAATTCTGTTTTTGCTCGTTTGTATAAATAATGGTACGGAACCCTTCGTGCGCGAGTCCGACTCGCACTTGGCCGGTTTTCTTGTAACGTTTTCCCAAATAAGGCCTACATGAGTGTTGTGGCACCCGCTAGGCGGAGGAACGGTCTTTGTATCGTGTGTCAGTCGCTGGTACCAGCTGGATGACAGTTGTTAAGAATCTGATTGAACAGCGTGTGATCGATGAGGCTTGTATCCAGCAATGGACTGATGTAGGCTCACGCGAAAGTAATCTTATATTTTATTAAAAAGTAAAAAAAAATTGTAATGCAATGCAGGTACCACTGTTTCCTTCATCTTCCTGCCTTATTCAGTACATCTGCTCCATCTGTTAGAATCATAATATAACATCATCACGCCTGTAATGCCTGAAGGATTAGGTAGACCTGTAATAGTACACCCACATTTCGCTAGTTATGTTTTAAAGTCCCATGTTATAGGGGGCATGCAAATTGCCATCAACCGGGCACTAATCCCGACTCCGTGGCTGCTACTAAAAAAATCCTGGTGGATAAACCCAATAACACCTTGCTCGACCTAGGAATCGAACCTAGAACCTCATGTTCAGCAGTCAACGAGTCTGCGACCTTGACCTCGACCTGGTATAACCTCGCTCTTGTAACGAGTCTGCGACTTTGACCTCGACCTGGTATAACCTCGCCCTTGTAACGAATCTGCGACCTTGACCTCGACCTTGTACCTCGCATAACGTCGCCCTTGTAACGAGTCTGCGAGCTTGACCTTATATAATGTTCTAACTACCATTTCCAGTGTAAACACCCAAGACATAGGCGGGCTGATCCTGTCGGACAAGCTGCTGCAGATATCCGCCGCGCTGCCGACCAGCCACGTGTTCGGGCTCGGCGAGAAGCGCGCGCGGTTCATGAACAACGTCAACTGGAACACCTTCGCTATATTTAATAGAGATCGAGCGCCTTCCGAAGGGGTGAGTGGCTTGTAGATCATAGAAGGATTGGAAGGCATTTTAGGGCCAATCGCCATCGAAAGTCTTGGAAGCTGAGACTTTTTACATTTTTCAAATTCTTACCAAATAAAGTGATTATTATTCACTAGCTGTGCTAAAAAGTTTTTTTTTCTGTTTTGCATTTTTATTTTAATTACTACGTTTTTATAATAATTTTAGAATTTTTCTAAAATATAATTATTACATCAGCTATCTGCCAGTGAAAGTCCCGTCAAAATCGGGCCAGCAGTTCCAGAGATTAGCCGGAACAAACAGACAGACAAAAATTGTAAAAAATGTTATTTTGGTATATACAGTGGTGGTCATATAATTAAGAACGCTTATTTAAAGGGCAGATTTTTTCAAACTTACAAGTATAACTAATTGCATGTATTGTTTTGTATTTCTCTCGGTATCGCAAAACTTTTCCATATTAGCGGTACATTCGTTGATACACATGATTGGCAAAAAAATAAATAGATAAACTTTATACATTAGATCTGAACCTACTATTACTATTTACTGGCTGGTCACATAATTAAGAACGATGAATAGTTTTTTTTTAAATCAAATTTAAGTAGAGAACACTCTGTGGCTCTGTGGTTGTAGTTGACTATTCGTATAATTTTGTCCCCATTTAGTGCTGTGAAAGTGTTAAACGTGATTGCTGCATAAGAAAACAATGGGGAAAAATAAAACTTGTGATAAATCTACAAGGGAAGTAATAATAAAACTTCAGGAGAAGAATTGGTCGTATAAAAAGATAGCCAATCATCTGCAATGCTCAAAAACGATGGTTTTCCACGCTGTGAAGCATTTTGCCACGTATCAAACGACTTCAAATGTACCGCGTGTACCTAAACAGAGAAAGTCATCTCGTCGAAATGATCGAAATATCGTTCGTTTGCAAAACAAAATCCTTTTAAAGGGACTAATGAGCTTAGAAAAGAATATTTTGGTGAAAACAATCCTTCAGCAATCTCGGCACGCACTATTCGAAGGCGTTTGGTGGAAAAAAAATTGCACGGAAGGTTAGCAAGGAAGGTGGCCATGTTGAAACGGTGCCATAGGCAAGCCCGGCTTGCATTTGTAAGAACGTATGGAAACTGGACAGTTAGACAGTGGAAAAATGTTCTATTTTCTGATGAGACTAAAATAAACAGGGTATGTTCTGATGGAAAACGATATGTACGACGCTCTCCGAATAAAGCATTCGATCCTAAGTACACAAAAAAGACATTAAAGCTGGGCGGGGGAAATGTGAAAATTTGGGAGCGCTTCTCTGGACATGGTGTTGGACCTGTTAAGCTGATAGAAGGAAACTTGGATCAATTCCAATACAAAGATATACTGGAAGAAACAATGTTACCTTATGCTGAAGACGTGCTTCCGGTTATTTGGACATTCCAGCACGACAATGATCCAAAGCATACTGCACGCACCGTTAAGGAATTTCTCACATCGCAATCAGTTTCTGTCTTAGATTGGCCAGCTAACAGCCCAGATCTAAACCCAATAGAGCATCTTTGGTGCGAGGTCAAGAAAAAGGTTTCAAATCGACAGTGTGGCAATCTAAGAGAGCTGTATGACGTTTTCTTAGAAGAATGGAACTCTATCTCTCTTGAGAAATGTCAAAAAGTTATAGAATCAATGCCTCGCCAGTGTAAAGCAGAAGCAGTAATTAAAAGCCGTGGACATGCTACTGACTATTAATTGTAGTTTAAAATGTATGAAATTGATTTTTTTCTTTACGCACTTCACATTAATGTGAATTATTTAATCTAAGTTTCTTAAAAAACAACTATTCAGCAATTTAATAGATCGTTCTTAATTATTTGTCCAGCTTCATTATTATTTGAATTTGTTACGATAGAGAATAAATACAATTTGTAAAAAAAATTGTGAGCGGTTTAATTCTATATTCCTAATCACGTTTGCTCTATGCATGTGGCTATTTCATAACATAACTAGTTAGTTCTAAGAAGGAACACATAACTACAAATGACATGATTTAGATAAAAAAGTCTGGAACTTAAAATCGTTCTTAATTTTATGACCACAACTGTATATGTACCGTACATACATTCATATGCATGTAGTAAAACGCGGTTATTTTAATATTACAAACGGACAATTGTATTTATGTGAGCTCCCAAAAGTTAATGCATGAGTTATCCCATAAGTGGCAGTGTTAGGTTATTAACCGTTAAAGCTTAAAACAGTGTTCTTAACACATTTTTCGCAGTGAAAAAAAGACTCCGGTATACCATAAGCTACATTTATTGGGGAGTTTACTGTATACTTCACAGTTTAGTTAAATAAACACTGGAATCGTAACCCACTATTGGTTGTAAATAATCTTAGTATGGGAGTGAGATGAAATAAGTGTTTAAAAAAATATAACTATCTTTATTAAATTTATTTTGTGTATTAGTACGAGGTGGGTAAGATCGAGCTTTATCTTATTCACTAAAAAATAATTGTGGCCATCTTCGACAAATAAAAACCTTGGTCACTATTGCCCTTTCTTCAGTGGGATTATTATGACATCTTAGGAGCGAGCGTCTACACCTTACGGCATTTCATACAAACTTTCAAGTCCATATTTTCCGAAATTACTAAACAGATTTTAATGAAACTTCATACGCATAAACAGGATACATATGTCTAAAAAGTTACTAAAGACATTTTCGAATAATTGTGTAACAGCTAAATTAGACCGATTATTAATTATCTATAGAAACAGAAATTTCCAATTATCTTTTTTTAAGACATTTCCAAAATGTTTTTTAGTAGTTTTTTAGACCTATGTGTCCTGCTTCGTTCAGTCATTTCGGAAAATAAGGACTTGAAAGTTTTTATGAAATGCCGTAGGGTGTAAACGCTCTTAAATCAGTATTATTTTATTATCATTCCAGTGTAGGAAAGAGACAGAGTTATACAGGATGTCTAGCGCCATCTCTTTTCCACTCTGATATAAGATTAAAATAAGATTTCATGGTCTATACCCAATATATCCATAATAACGCTATCCTACCTCCAGGTGAATCTATACGGCTCGCAGCCGTTCTACCTGGCTGTGGAACATGACGGCAAGAGTCACGGGATGCTTCTGCTCAATTCTAACGCTATGGGTATGGTTCTACACCTTGTAAATATGCACGTAGTTATCGGTAGAAACTTACAATGCTTTAGTTCTCGTATTATTCTTTGTCTAAATAACGACGGCATAAAACTCTTGACACCAAGCGTGTCAAGAGTTTTATGCCGTCCATGGGCCTCTGACAAGACTTTAAATGCCGTCGAAAAAATCTCTCAGGCATGCTGGTTTGACCTTACGATGTTTTCCTTCACCAGATATTTTTCATCAGTGGTGTGTTTTGGGTTCGAACTCCAGACCTATGACTTGGCAGTCCGACGGTCACACCACTAGGCTATCACTGTATTCTCGTATTGATTAGGTGATAAGCGTTCTTGAACTCGTGACACGTTGTAAAATAATGCAATATAGCTATCACATGAGTTCTGGGACCATTATTTTGTACTGTTACCACCTGATTGATTTATCACTAAGGTCCAAAAGTTTAACATCAGATTAATCAGAGATACAAAACAATCATGTCACTAAACTGGTGACCTGCCTTTTCGCCGAAAATTGTTTGCCCGATTTTCACTTGCCAACCAACGCTTCGCCGATGTTTCACTTTGACAACTAACGATTAGCAAATTTTTGTATGACAACGTTTCATTTGGTAGAATTATTGTTAAGCTGATTATTATAATGACACTAAACGTTTGGGACATTTATGATTTGTCAAACATTCCGTTTTTATAACAACCTAAAAATCCCCAATGTAGCCCCACTGATTGTATGTGTGTACAATAGGCAATGTTACTATTGCTACCAGGAGAATTTGGATGCAAGAGCGAGCGAAGCAAGCTCTGGACTTGGGGCACCCCGACTAGGACAGGTTAGGTTCGAAGGGGATGGCGGGGTCTAGCGAGCGAGCGGAGCGAGCGAACTAAGACCCCGACATCCCCTTCGTGTTAGGTTACTGTAAACCCTGCCGACAGAAATAGGAGCCCCGCGTAGCGGAGCTACGTCGACTACGCTTTTTAGGCGAATATAAAATGTTTTGAGGTTAGGTTACAATAATTGGTTTTTCTCAAGAACGGTGCATTACATTTCATGGGAGTGGTGCCAGGGGAGAAAGTTGGAATTTTAAAAAGTGTAATTTTGAAAAGCAGACGAAACGTACAGTTGGTAACTGTTAGGTTGGGAAATAAAACAAAATTAGATGATAAGTTGGCAATATGATTATTCGGCTAAATAAAATTCTGCGAAACGTTGGTTGGCTAGTGAAAATCTGGCAAACAATTTTCGGCGAAAAGGCAGACAACCCACTAAACTACTGTAGTTTTCTCTAGTTACAGTAAAAAGTAATATTTTTGTTCAATAAAATGGATTGAAATAAAGGATATATACCTTTATTTCAATCCATTTTTGTTTGTATAATCATTTGCCTAGCTTTTTTCGAAACTTTGTTGGGGTCGGCTACCAATCTAGCCGGATGCAGCTTAGTATCAGTATTTTACACGAAGCGAATATCTATCTGACTTCCACAACCCAGTAACTGGGTAATACGATACCCCTGGGTAAGACTGGATGTCAGACTTTCGGCTTCTGACTACTCGTAACGACTGCCAGATCTACAAATGGCAGCCGGACCAACGGCTTAACGTGCTTTCCGAGGACCGGAGGAAACTCTGTATGTAATTATGGTCACCCATCTACGGACCAACCTCGGCAAGCACGGCTTAACCTTGAAGATCGACCTGTGCGGCTGTTATTATTTTGCCACGAGCTCCTCCCTGTGGGGCTGTTATTATTTAGCCAGGAGCTCCATATTTGTTTGTATATTAATAATTAATTTTATAATTGAGGTTAAAAACTTTTGGTCCTTACTGATAGTTGTGAACTTGTAGTAGTTTATAATATAATTGCCGTTTAAAAAAGTCGTCCGCGAAATCTTTACTTGACGTTCTTAGCTACCAAGCAAGGAGATGTTTTATAGTGTTTTTATTTCTATAGGGCAAGTGGACGGACCATTTTATTTTTGTAAATACACTGCATGTTGATTTAGATAATAATATCACAGCAATAGATGTGAACCTAATATAGAAACGTTCCAATGCGCTTTGTATATTTTACTACAAAAGTTACTGTAAATTCTCGAATCCATGGAGCGACGATCTTCGAAGTGTGGCTGGTAGCAACTGGAAGAGAGTTGCTGAGAATCGAGCTAAGTGGCGTGCGATAGGACAGGCCTATGTCCATCAGTGGACTGTTGTAGGCTGATGATGATGCTAATATTGTTATTGCATTATAATTATGAAGAATTTGTCAAATACATTACTTTTGACGTTCTCTGTGCTTTTGTAACAACCGTACTGCGATCGCCAACTCGCTTGCCAAGCGTGGCGAATATGGCAAAAACCCCCCCCCCCTTCTTGGGAGACCTATGTCCAGCAGTGGAAGTCTTTCGGCTGAAATGATGATGATGATGATTACTTTTGACTGGACATAGGCTTATTGCTATTCCACCAATTCGCACTAAGCGTTTTCAAACGTATTTCATAATGCGCGCAGCAAAGGAGTGGAACTCTCTGCCTGCGTCTGTGTTTCTGAATGCTTTCAACTCTAATCTCTTCAAATTAGAGTGAACAGGCTTCTTCTGAGTAAGCTCGTACCATCGTCGACTTTGTCTCTGTCATCTTTGACCTAGACTAGGGTCAAGAACAAACGCATCTCAAATAAACAAAGTTTCTCAATATAACAAAATTAAATATCTTTCAGATATCGTCCTACAACCGACGCCCGGCATTACCTACAGAACTACAGGGGGCATACTAAATCTCTTTGTGTTTCTGGGACCTTCTCCTAAAGATGTAGTCGCACAGTACACTGAGCTCGTAGGGAGACCGTTCATGCCTCCCTATTGGTCACTTGGATTCCATCTTTGCAGGTAGGTCAATTTTCATAGAAATATGTAGTTAGCAACTGTGTGGAGGATGATATGGGAAGAAAGGCGGTTTCTAATGAGTAATAGAAAAGTATGGAAGAAGATATGCTGCACCGACCCAAAATAAATTGGGATAAGAGCGTGAGAATAAGAGAATGAAAAAATTATGAATTAAACCAACACCGCTATTAATTACACTAAATGGAGATTTTATTTTTAAGCTCAGTTGCTGTTAATTTTTTATAATAATGTGAAATTAAGAATAGAAATTACTATAGTTTTTGCTAGGATATTATCAAACGAGCGACCTTTGAGAATCATAAGATATCAATTTTATGTTTAAGTCATCTTACAATCTTAAAGTAGTAGTAATCTTAAATTTTGAATGAATGGATGGATGTTTGTTACTCAATCACGCTAGAATGGCTGAAAGAATCTGGATGAAATTTGGCATTGAGATAGTTTATAACCTGGATTCACACATAGGAAAGTTTTCATCTCGGTATTACGATCCCGTGGGAGACAGTTTATTTATTTATTGGTTCACCAACAATTGTTTACACTGGTATTATGCTAAAGGTCACATGCAATAAAATAGAGTACTATAGTGTAACAATCACTTATAGGTAAACTCCGCATGCTTTAAGGATAAGTTGTATAATTATGAGGAAAAAATAAAATAAAAAAGCAAACTTAACTAAACTAATCTAAAACTATTATTGAAAATACGCGACTTCATAAATGTCCAGTTACCGAACTCCACGCAGGCGAAGCCGCGGGCATAAGCTAGTCAGTCATACATACAAATTATACGTTATAATTAAGTTAAAAGTATAGAAACCGATTAGAGATAAAATAGAGATAATATTATACAAGCTGTTGCTTTGCATCATGCAGTGTTAGTGACCATGTTAGTTTAAAAACTTATAATTTCCTATTACCTAAACCACGTTAAGGGGGTTATTCTGAAATACTAAAAAAACAGCAAAAAAGCAGCGTTTATTAATAATTAACTAGGTAGCTTAATTTATATTGATTCTTTATGTCTTTTGTTACAACCTCCTGAATTTTGACGAGGACGCAACACAACATCTTGTATTTAATAAATTTTTGTCATGTCGAAAATATTGCTTTCAATCGTTTTCTATTTCAGGTTCAACTACAATACCTTGAACGTTACCAGGAGTGTTTGGAAATCAAATAGGGATGCTGGGATACCATTTGTAAGTATTTGATGAAGATCAAAATAATCTACTATTGTGGGATAGTCAACTTCTAGGAGCTCGTGGCTATAACAGCCGCACGGGTCGATCTTTAAGGTTAAGCCGTGCTTGCCGAGGTTGGTTGACCATAACAACATAAGCAGTTTCCTCCGGGCCTCGGAAAGCACGTTAAGCCGTTGGTCTCGGCTGTCATTTGTAGATCTTTGACAGTCTTTACGAGTACACAGAAGCCAAAAGTCGGACATCCAGTCTTACTAAGGGGTATCGTATTACCCAGTTATTGGGTTGTGGAGGTCAGATAGGAAGTCGCTTCATGTAAATTACTGGTACTCAGCTGCATCCGGTTAGACTGGACGCTGGCCCCAAGATAGTTTGAGAAAAGGCTAGGCAGATGATGTGGGATAGTCAACTTGAAGGAATTGTTATGGTCTGTAGTCTGCCTCTTTGCTTTGTTACATCGGCAAGTGGATGACGTGTGTATATCTTCTACTTCAGCCTTTTAGTAAGATAGGTAGGTACAATTTGAACCTCTGGTCTGGAGGGGCAAGGCAAATGGTGTTCGTTAAAGGCATTCTGTAAGCTATTGGATGTTTGATGGAAGGCTATCGAATTGATTTTGATACTTCATGATGGCACCTTCTAAAAATATGCCCTTCAAGATACATCTTAAATACGATTCTTATTCGTAAGTCAAATTACTCACATTCAATAATGTTATTTCTTCAGGACGTACAGTGGAACGACATAGACTACATGAAGGATCACAACGACTTCACGATCGACACGAGCAGGTTCGCGGGACTCAAGCAGTTCGTGAAGGAACTGCACGCCGAGGGGATGCGGTATATGATCATTATTGGTGAGTGCGGGGGAGGGGAGATACCTTCTATTTGTCACGGGACTATGTATACATAGTCCCGTGACTTGCTATTACTTTGTTGCTATTAAATTGCTATTACTTCGTTGTCCTCGTTTTAACTATAGTTAAAACGAGGACAACGAAGTAATAGCAAATTTACCTTAGTTTACGCCACTAAACATTGCCCGGGTAGCAAACTATGATGGGAGCATGAACGACCCTTTTCATACGAGAAATCTGACGCCCGTACTGGGCGTCAGATTTAAAGACCATAACAATTCCTTGAAGTTGACTATCCCACATCATCTGCTTAGCCTTTTCCCAAACTATCTTGGGGTCAGCTTCCAGTCTAACCAGATGCAGCTGAGTACCAGTAATTTACATGAAGCGACTTCCTATCTGACCTCCACGACCCAATAACTGGGTAATACGTAGTAAGAAAATCTGACGCCCAGTACATTTTCGAAACAAGATAACCCTGCAGTAAAAAGGCAGTAAAAAGTCGATACAGTCGACTCTCGTTAATTCGAAAATCGAGGGACTCGTTAAAATATTACGAATTATCGAGGGTTTGAAATATCAAATGGTTCGAAATTTTTGAGAGAAAAAAATACTTGGAGTTATTAAGTGTTGATCAATAATTACTTATTGACTTCTATTCTAACAATGACAAAAGTTTAGAGGTGCATTCGTGTACATATTCATAATGTGAATTAATTAATCTTTCGAAAGAACTCTGTTATACCTACTAACTCGTGTACGATGATACAAGTTTGAACTTGTCTCAAAATGTACTTCCAATCTTTCTGCCTCTTTGCAACTTTGAATTGTCGAGTGTTTGACGCCGATGAGTTCGAATTAACGCGTCGTTTTGTTACGTGTAACGTTTTTATCGTTCGATTTTCCAAGTGCGTAAAAATGTATTGATTTAGTTCGAAATATAAAGAGATTTTCTAGGGAACTCGTGATAACTTTGAATTATAGAGAGGCCTCTCGTTAATCAACGAGAGGCGACTGTATATCTCTAACTCTCAAAACTATTTACTTTGTTACAGATCCTGGTGTAGGTGCATCAGAAAAGCCGGGTACTTACCCACCATTCGACAGAGGGGTGGAAATGGACATATTTGTTAAAAACTCAACCAATCAAATTCTCTATGGACAAGTAAGACAGAAATGACCTAACACATAAATACTAATGGCTATAAATTAATGGAAATATTTGTTAAAACACAACCAATCAAATGCTCTATGGACAAGTAAGACAGAAATGACCTAACACATAAATACTAATGGCTATAAATTAATGGACATATTTGTTAAAACACAACCAATCAAATCCTCTATGGACAAGTAAGACAGAAATGACCTAACACATAAATACTGATGGCTGTAAATTAATTACAATTCCAGGTGACCTACCATGACGTCTTAAAGCAGTATTGTTTTAATCTTATTCCAGTGTGGGAAAGAGATTGCGCTAGACGTCCTCTATAGCTCCGTCTCTTTCCCACACTGGAATAAGGTTAAAACAATACTGCTTTAAGACGTACCTAATAGTAGCCCACCTGATATTTAGAAAGAAACAGATGTGATTAACAGAAAAAGCTCTACAAAATCGTCCTTCATCTCAGCTTGTCCAAAAACATGACAGGCCTGCGCGCAATCCGTTTTCAACCTGTTCATACACAAGGGACTGTCTCGTTGGTTTAGTGGTTGCAAGCGCTACTGCGGAGCATTAGGTCCTGGTTACGATTCCCAGTTGAGTTTCGAAGTGATAACTTCTTATGGGAGGGTAAACCGCTTCGTAACGTAACGCGTTACGGCGCCACTCTGTCTAGCTTCCCTTTCTCTCACGCATACGGCAGCAGTAGGCAGGCTATTTCAATATGAAATAGTTCAACTTAGATTAGTTTAAGTTATCACTTCTGTCGAGCGTCCCGAGACACACACTTTTTTTCTATCTAGAGTCTAGGCTGGTTTGTGCCCGGTTGATGGCAATAGGCTCGCCGTCTATTACATGAGTCTTAAACAGAACTGGCAAAGTGTGGGTGTACAATACACACCTCTGTAACCATTCGGGGATTACAGGCGCGTTGTTATATTATGTAATTTCATTCATTTATTCATTTCAGCCGAAAGACGTCCCCCAACTGTTGCCACATTGACATTTTGGAGGGTTTTGCCATAATCGCCACGCTTGGCAGGCGGGTTGGCGATCGCAGTACGGTTGTTACAAAAGCACAGAGAACGCTGCTGCCCATTCTATGGCAAGTCCCTTAGTCGCCTCTTACGACACCCACGGGAAGATATGGGATGGTGCTATTCTTAACGTCCGACACTATACAGAGTGTTAGAGATATTATGTAATACCCAAGGTCTTTTATCGCTTTGTTACAATTTTAAGGAATTTCTTCTACAATAAGTTTTTCCTAAGAGCAAGACATGGTAAGCTCGTTTTCTAAAGAGCTTGAATCGTTTCAGGTATGGAACACCGGCCTCACCGTATACCCAGACTTCACTCATCCCAATTCGAGCAGCTATTGGCTGGAGATGATGAGCAACTTCCATAAGGAAGTGCCTTTCGATGGAGCCTGGATTGTGAGTACTTATTTATTTATTTAAACTTCACGTATATTGGTGGTACAGTCAGTCGCCAGCATTACCTGACCCATTTGCCTCTTTTTTGCTTTGTGAGATGGGTCAAGTAATGGTGCAGGGCACTGTACATAGGCGGACTTAATGCCACAAGGCATTCTCTACCAGTTAACCTTTGGGTGAAATGGTTGGTTTGGGAGTATTGTTACAGTTATTCTTGCTTACGGCAAAAATCGATAATAAAGAGGCCTTTTTTACAGATGGGATATCATCAAATGACCCCTCCCGCTCTGGGTGGAGCGGAAGGGAGTGTCAGACTTGTAGTGATTAAAACCCATCCATGTTCCTTCTTAGCCCTTTGTGTTCCACGTCCACGGTATTTCTTTCGAACAGTGCCGCAGCATAATAAAGAGGCCTAAGAGTGTTTTTTTTTAATACCAAATAAATAACTCGCCTCATGTGAAACGATCATGCGGCGTAGGGTGGAGTACCTACGCTTGCCTAGAAGAAACCGATTCAGTCGGTTCGCTTTGAAGAGATCTAGATTTTAATGATCAGGGAACAGAGGAGCCGGCTTAAAATTTATTAGTTTTAATCGCTTGGTGCTTTTGATGCGCAAGAACGGTGCATTTATTTTAACACTTAAAAGACTGTTGGTTTCCGAGTTGTAAACTATGTCTAAGCAGAAAATCGCGTCGATCCGTTTCGTGAAAGGAAAACAGAATGCGCCTTCACATGATCCAAGTAAAATGCTGCCTGACCACGCACATTGTTGTTTAATAAATACTATGTCTTGCCCAGGTGTATGTCGGTTCAAACCCCTGCTGGTGCAGTGGCGGCGCGAACATTTGCCAATATAAAATATTTCTTGTAATTTTCAACGTTCTTAACATTTACAGGACATGAATGAGCCTTCAAACTTCAAGGACGGCACAGCCGTAGGTACGTGCGGGCCGGAGCAGCTCTCATACATGCCACACACTTCGGACGCACAGCTGCGCTCGCACACGCTGTGTATGGACGCGCAGCACTACGCGGGCGCGCACTTCGACGTGCACAACTTGTACTCGCTCACTGAGGCCGTCGCTACTTACTTGTAAGTATATTTTTGTATAACTAGTAGTGCACGCATGCGTGGCAATACCTTAATTTTTCTTCTGAAGCCTTGTCTGGCGTATGTGGAACAACTGTGCAAAATTTCATCAAAATCTGTCCGTAGCATAGAAGTCTTTATGGTACAAACCTACGAACTGACATTGATTTATATACATACAGTATCAATGGAAGATTTGTGTACGGTTTACGTACACACCGTCAGGCTGCAAACGCAGCAACCTACTTTTCTCTTTTGTATTTAAGACAATGTTTAATATAATTTTAAGTTAGTTGACAAATTACATACTTACGCGAACACCGCGGATTAGCATCCAACCTACTCTTACTTAGTTGTGATAGGTTCTCTAATAAACTTTTAGTGTTATTAAATCTGTGTGTGTTTACGTCAACTCACCTAACTCCAAGTACTTACTTAGGTACTTGCTACTTCTAACTTAAACTGCAAGTGTAAGGTGCTAACTACTACGGATCCTTACAATTTGTTTCTCCAACTTTTAATATCACCTCACCATCAGTGTCTGAAGATTGGTATTATAGACTAGATGTTGCCCGCGACCTACGTTCGCTTGAATTTTTTATAAAAATATTACTTCTCTATTTCAATCGGATTTTGTTAACAATTGCAAGGGTTTTAATTTTATTTCCCTTATCCTTTTTTCTAATATAAAAGAACCTTATGTCCTCCTTATCACATCAGCTATCTGCCAGTAAGAGTGCGGTTAAAATAGGTCCTGCCGTTTCGGAGTTTATCCGGAACAAACAGACAGACACACAATTTAAAAAAAAAAATATGTTATAAGTACCGGGCATACTTTTTCATATACATTCAGTAAAAAGCTGTTATTTTGAAATTAAAAACAGACACTTCAATTTTATTAATTTGTTGGGGTTACTATGACGTCTTAATTAAAATAGTAATGTTTTATTCTTATTCCAGTGTGGGAAAGAGACGGAGCTATAGAGTACGTCTAGCGCCATCTCTTTCCCACACTGGAATAAGATTAAAACAATACTGCTTCAGGACGTCATGGTAGGTCACCTGTGCGTTTAAAAGTGAGTTCAATAATACTAACATGTCTCTTTCCCCCGCCAGTTCCCTAGCAGAGATCCGCGGCAAGCGTCCGTTTATAATAACGCGCTCCACGTTCGTGGGCTCGGGCAAGTACGCGGGACACTGGAGCGGGGACATCGCCAGCGAGTGGCATGACATGAAGAGTACTGTGCCGGGTATGATCATCTATTTTGTTAATACTTGTTACATTTTAAAGAATAAAAGTAGCCCATATATCGCAAGACTTGAGCCCTAAGACTGAGGGGTCGCGGCAGACCGAGGAGAAGATGACGGGACGACGGATTGCTTCCTTGCGAATTGGCGAGAAGAAGCACACCATTGTAAGAAGTGGAAGGAATGGGGAGGTATTTGCACAGGAGTGGGACAATATGGGATAAATAAAATAAAAGGGGGCACCCCCCGTTTTGGAGACTCTTGCCGGTTCTTCTTCATAGGAAACGACCAACCCGAACTGTGAACCTTTTGTCGACATTTTATAAGTGCCCATGTAGGCCTGTGTAAAATAAAATATTTTGATTTTTAAACAGGAAGCACCCACTGCTGGGTAAAGGCCTCCCCTTTTCTGTCTCTCTTCCCGGTTCTGTGCGTCCCTTATCCAGGTGTTCCCCGCGACTTTGACTATATCGTCAACCCAACGAGCTCTAGGACGGCCCTGGTTCCTTTGGCCTTCGTGTCTTTATAAAGCAAGCCGAATAATATTATTTACAGAACTGCTAAGCTTCAGTCTATTCGGCATCCCTATGATGGGTGCCGACATCTGCGGCTTCCGCGGCGACACGACGGTGGAACTGTGCAAGCGATGGATGCAACTCGGAGCCTTCTATCCTTTCTCCAGGAACCATAACTCTGATAGTTCTAAGGTAAGCATACTATAATGGGCATATCATCGCTGCTCTCGAAACGGTGAAGAAAAATGTCGAGAGGAAACCGGCTTGTCCTAGAACTAAAAATTCGAAGAAATATGACATATACTAACCCGCAGTGGGTTTGCGTGGTGTGTGAATGCCCGTTCCGTCGTATAGAGAAGCCCATGTCCCAGCGGTGGGAACATTATTGGCTAATAATGCTGTAACATTGTTGAAAGGCCGTTTCCGTAACTCAGGAACCCGGCGTAAGACGAAGGTTCAAGACGTCGGACTACGAATAGCGGTTCTGAAATGAAGATGGGCAAAACACTAAGCAAGACGTGGTGACGTCACCTTGTATAATCAGGCACTTACACGGGTCGAATCGCCCTTGAGATTGCGCTTAGCAACGCATTCAGCGATTCATTTTTATATTATAGAGAATATTCAGCCGAAGGCGATTATTCTCCTTTTCAAGGAGCACAAAGTGTAGGAGACACTACGCAACCATTCGCATCGACGTGACGAACGCGCTTCCATACTTAGTGCTCCTTTTGAATGTACAAACCGTCGAACGCAGTCGATCGATGTGTCGTGACCCTTAGCGCGTCTACGAACACGCGCGGTTGCAGTTCCGGCCGCACGCTCGAATGTTTGTATTGCAGTAACGGGCTCCTGCTTCGTGCAACCGCGAGAGTTATAGTGGACGCCTACGATGGCTTACGATTTCACTCGACTCTAAACAAGGCAGAAAACGAAGTCCATGTACAGTCTGTCTATAAAGTCATGAAATTAATGTTTGAGGAACTAACATTATTTAAAAGTAGGGCAACACTAAATCAAAGTACATCTAATGTCATTGGCTGTCATCGTCTTGTTTTGTAACTCGTTATTTATTGCATTTCTATTGCTTTTCAAATCTAAGTGGATTAAACCTAGAAAAAACGTGTTAAATATGAAGAAAACCAATCGGAGTGGAGCTCAGGAAATTATTTTTTAAGTGTATCAGCGATGTTTGTTTGTAACACCAAGCTGAACAAATTTTATCAAATTTGGATGATGTTTATGCTCAAACAGCAGCTATGCCAGGTATGTAATCGTGTTACAGTTTGTTTTTATCTACCAGAAGTTACAAATATACTAAATATACGATTTTAAGACTAAAATAAGGATTGTTTACATTGCGCATAATTAGGTTAGATTGCAAATTTATATAGTGGTATTGTAGAGCGACTAAAATTTTTGATACTTTTTGGTGATCAAATTTACTGCTGATTTTTGTTGCGGGTGTTCCTTTTCACATAACCCTGTTAGAGAATCTCCTCTATGGAGATTCTGTTAAAACATCTTGAAAACCTTCTCATTTATTAAAACTCAGTAAATCGTTACACTTCTTGTATATTTACTCCAACATCAAAAACCCTTACAAAATAAACGTTACTATCAAAACCTTTCAGTGACCTAACATGTTAGGGACACACTGCTCTGCGTTTTTTCTGAATTCGACATCTCGTCTGACAAAATACACATGTAATTTTTCCTATCAAATTACAAACCATTCCTATTCTAAAACTCCACTTAAAGGCCACAAACATAACCTGCCAGTATAACAATTAAACCTGCCAGTTATAAGAAAGACATTAAAATTCGACAATTACTAATTCCATAACAATAACAATTTTAAATCTGAATAAGTTATATCATGTCTGAAATTTAAAATAGTATCTATTTTCTGTTAGTACAATTATTAATTATTTAAAACTTTCTTTCAGGAAAATCTGAGAGTACAGTAAAGCATATTGTAGATGAAGGCTATAAAAACGATGGCAAATTCGGAACCCCTGGCAAACACAGATCAGGTCGTCCTAAGAAAGAAATGGATGACTTCAACATATGTGCTCTTCGACAAAAGATTCAATTATTTTACTCGGTGAAGAAAGAGGAACCAACCTTAAGGAAACTTCTGTATTTTGAATGAAGCCTGGAAGGCCTGCGTAAAATTTTGAAATTGATTGGGTTTGCTTACAAGAAGTGTCAAAATAACAGAACAAGAATATTTGGAATCAGATAATGAAAGTAATTAATTATTATGTTACGGGATATTTTTATTAATATTAAAAGGTTAAAAAAATATGTATGAAGATTTTTCTTTTATTTACTCATTTATTTGAACGACAGAGACCATAGATTTGTGCTATCTCATATATTACTATATTATTTATGCTATCTGATCGTATAAGAAAACTAATGAAGGTCGCATCTTTGGTTTTTGTAGTTTTTTAAATAAGATCTACGGATTTTACGACTTAACCTTTTCTTCTATCCAGTTTCAAAAAAGCGTCTACGAGTAAAAATTGTTTTCATTAAAATCAGGTTTGCTTCTAGTACAAAATAATGTGCTAGTATCAAAATTATTTAGTCACACTATACAGGGTTGCTAGGTGCACGACCGCAGCGCCCTCAATTTTTTTCATGACTTTATAGACAGACTGTATCTGTATTGTCTTCCAGCCTCAAGACCCGGTATCCCTAGGCCCCGAGGTGGTGGAAGCCAGTCGCTCAGCTCTACGTCTGCGCTACACGCTGCTACCGTACTACTACACGCTGTTCTGGAGGGCGCATGTGTATGGGGAGACTGTCGTCAGGCCGCTGTTCTTTGAGTAAGTTATCATCATTTTTTGTGTACCTATTTATAAACTTCACTCTCGGAGGTGTATAAAGGCATTCGACATAGGACTCATATCGCACGCCATTTAATTCCATTCTTCGGAATTCTCATCGAATTTGTGACGATCTTGGCTTCAGATAAGTAAGTTTTTGAAACTAACATGGTCAGTAACACTATTATTAACACTAAAAACTCAGCGGTAGCGTTACCGAGCGCATAAAACGCAGAAGGAAGACGGTGGATCGATTTGTCTGCTCATAAACACCCACCCGCAATAACTTCAGTTTACCCGTATCACGGTGCTTGCAACAGCGCCGAAATATCGGGAACTCAAAACAAACAGGAAACATGGTAAAAATCCCGTTTTTAATGTTAATGTTAGTGATCCTGGCTTCTCTAAGCAAGAAATATATATGTATTTATCGTTATATTTTATTTGTAAATGTTTTATTACCATTTGTTTTGCTGCACCTACTATGTTTTCTCTCTGCATCACCCTAAGGTAGACTGGTAGAAAATGCCCAAGGCATTAAGTCCGCCTTTGTGCAGTGTTTTTTTATACTTGTGCATAAAGTTTTAATAAATAAATAAATATATTCTGTACAAAAAAAAAATCTGCTTGTTCTCATTCTCTTTACAAAAGATGTTTACGATAATGTTGAATCTACAAAAACCTTTTCTATTCCAGAGCCCCAGAACAGAACAACCTGCACGAGATAGACAGCCAGTTCATGGTGGGTCCCTACGTCATGGTGTCTCCCATCCTGGAGCAGGGCGCCGTCGTGACCCGCGCGGAGTTCCCCGGCCCGCAGAGCTGGTACAACGTACTGGACGGACAGTTCATAGCCAGCGACAAGTCCTACGAGCTCATGGAGAATGAGACCGTGTCGGTTAAGGTCAGTTTTGTGTTTTTAATCGCAACTAGTTTTTACCCCCACAGGAAACGTGAGACCCTGGTAATTTTTTGGAAGATCTTTGCATGGCGATGGACTTAAGTCATACCCGACCAGTATATAGCCACCAGCACAGCTCATTTGTTGGCTTCGTATAAATCCTGGAAGGTGTAGTTGGCTGTGCAGGATGAGCAAGAAAGGAAGTAAGGCCATATTCTGCAGTGGGGCTCCACACAGGCATTGTATTTTGGGACAGGTCTATGATACTCCATCTGACCAGATTATTCTTACCCTAAGACCCGTCTTACAGTTTTCTTTTGGTGAAAAACCTCTGCGTATATTCTTCACCATCTTGGCTGTTCTGATTTTTTTTTTTTCTTATACCTTTCTCAGCCTAGGAATTTCTTCAGTATCGTGGGTGGGTGTGTGCTGTTTCTGTAGGTACGGTAGATATTTGTAACATTTAAAGTCACATACAGAAACAGCCAGATCTGGAACAACTACCTGTAGGCCATACAAATATTTGTTCCATGCGGGGATCGAAACCGCGACACGCTGCGCTGCAGTCGATCGCTCATCCACTGCGCCAACCGTGCCGTCGAAATTTCTAGGAGACTTAATTCAATAGTGTACTTAGTGAATGTTAAGTACGGATAAACACATTTCTCCGGTCAACAATAAACTTGCGCACTGATGGCTGTTGCTTTTGCATGGATCCATCATCTGTCAAAAATTATCCATGTTTTGTAGCAGTAATTCATTAAATACGACTCTATTTTTCCTTCTTATTGTTTGAGTTTGAATATGGATGGGAATAAGAGTAGACGAAGACCCAAAAAACGTTGGCTTGACAGTGTGAAGGATGATATGGCAAGAAAGAAGGTGTCTGATGAGATGACAAGTAATAGAGAAGTATGCAAAAAGAAGACATGATGCGCCGAACGCAAATAAATTGGGATAAAGATTAGGAGAATGATGATTTTAGTGTTAATCGCCATTGAAAATCTTGGCAACTGAGACTCCACATTTTCAAATGAAATTCTGCTTTCTGAATGATTGGTATTCTTAATACATTTTTTGTTTGGCATAACTGCCTTGGTTGAAAATACTTCTGTATAGTTGACAATGGATGTTGTTCTTTTATGTATGTTGTAGTTAATATGTGTTTTGTTAACTATACTTAGCAGTATAGGTAAAAAAATCGGCCAAGTGCGAGTCGGATTCGCGCACGTTGGGTTCCGTACCATTATTTATAAAAACGAGCAAAAAATCACTTTTTTGTATGGGATAATTGTGGGATCCTTAAATATTTATTTTATTCTGTTTTTAGCATTTGTTGTTATAGCAGCGACAGTAATACATAATCTGTAGAAATTTCAACTGGCTAACTATCGCGGTTCATGAGATACAGCCTGGTGACAGACGGACGGACAGCGAAGTCTCAGTAATAGGGTCCCGTTTGACCCTTTGGGTACGGAACCCTTAAAACGATGGATGGACTGTGTGAAGGATGATATGGCAAGAAAGGAGGTGTCTCAAGAGATGACAAGTAATAGAAAAGTGTGGTAGAAGAAGCAGAAAAGTATAGACATGCTGCTCCGACCCCAAATAAATTGGGATAAGGGCAGGCGAATGATGATTTTAGTGTAAATCGCGATTGAAAATATTAGCAACTGAGACTTTCACATTTTCAAATGAAATTATACTTTCTGAATGATTGATATTCTTAACACATTTTTTGTTTGGCATTTAACTTTGTTGGAAATAATTCTGTATATTCTGTATAGTTGACAATGGATGTTATTGTTGTATGTATGTTGTTGTTGATATGTGTTTTGTTATCTATACTTCACAGTAAAGTTAAAGCAAACACTGTTATTTCCTCAGGGCGGCGGCATAATCCCCATGCAAGAGCCCCCACTACAGGGGCCGGTGACCACGAGCAACACGCGCAGCTCCCCGCTACAACTGCTGGTCGTGCCCGACAGGCGCGACCTGGCCAAGGGGGAGCTGTACTGGGACGACGGCGATAGCTTGAGTAAGTTACTCTTACACAGCAGAACTTGACCCCGGTATTCTTTGACCGGGTCAGTGGAGGTGTAGCACACCCCCAATCAGCATTACATAACATCAAGCCCTGAAGGGTTACGCAGAGGTGTATCTTATAGCTCTGTATGGTGTCAGACGTAAAGAATAGCACCATACCATATCTCCCCGTGGGTGTCGTAAGAGGCGACTAAGGGACTTGCCAGAGAATGGGCAGCAGTGTTCTGTGTGCTTTTGTAACACCCGCACTGCGATCGCCAACCCGCCTGCCAAGCGTGGCGATAACGGCAAAACCCCTCAAAATGTCAATGTGGCGACACTTGGGGGAGGCCTATGTCCAGCAGTGGACGTGTTTTGGGCTGAAATGATGATGATGATGATGAATGATGTATCTAATAGTACACCCACATTTCGCCAGCTACGTTTAAGAGCGTTTATACCCTACGGCATTTCGTACAAACTTTCCAAGTCGTTGTTTTCCGAAATGACTGAACAGATTTTAATGAAACTTCCTACGCATAAGCAATATACATAGGTCTAAAAAGTTACTAAAAAACATTTTCGAAAAATAATGTTACACCCAAATTAGACCGATTTTTAATTATCTATAAAAACAGAAATTTCCAATTATCTTCATTTTTAAAAGACATTCCGAAAATTTTTTTTAGTATTTTTTTAGACCTATGTATACTGCTTATGCGTAGGAAGTTTCATTAAAATCCGTTCAGTCATTTCGGAAAATAACGACTTGAAAGTTTGTATGAAATACCATAGGGCGTAAGGCGTAAACGCTCTTAAGAGCGTTTATACCCTACGGTGGTACCCTGAACAGATTTTAATGAAACTTCATACGCATAAGCAGGATACATAGGTACATAGGAGGCGAGACTGTTGCCATAAACCGAGTACATATTCGGGCTCCATGGCTGCTACTGAGAAATTCTTAATGGTTTTCAATTATGTGTTTCCCAATAACACTTTTGCTCGACCTGGGAATCGAACCTAAGACCTTATGCTTAGCAGTCGAGCTTGCGACCACTCGACTAATGAGGTAGTCTCTTAAGTAATCCTTCGAAATAGGGGACGCATTGACCCCGGGCACTTATCCTAACTCTGGGAGTCTTACTGCTTCTGGGAAAGCTGAATAACACCCAACCTTCCTAGATTGAATAAATCTCATCTGCTGAACATGAAATAGAAGTTTTTTTTTTATTATCTATAGGCTCGCGCTTGATCACTATCTCACTTGATGGTAAGCGATGATGTGGTCGACGGTGAAATTCTGGGTTGGATCCTCACCCAATACACTTCATGTTCAGCAGATCCGCTTGTGACTATTTTAAAAGAGAGGAAATCACTGGGTTTCTTCTACATTTTGACAAGCACGCGTAGCATGACCGCTGTAGAAACGAGTTTTGTCTACGGAGGAATGGACAAACTGACACATTGTCATTATGTCGATTCTTCCGTAGACAAAACTCGTTTCTATGGTGGTCATGCTACGGGTGCTGATAATTTTATTGTAAGTCTCCTATTTTTGCAACACCGTTTTTTTTCTTATCGTATTTTAACTCATCACTCGTAACTTCAACCTAATTGCAGACACTTATGAAGAACAAAAATACAGCCACATAGAATTCACCCTCAACAATACAGAGATACGAAGCAACGTCCAATGGTGGGGATACGGCGTACCGTCCCTCAACAAAATAACAGTTCTTAATCAACCCCTTATAAAGATGGTCGCCATCAATGACCAGCCTTGCGTCAAACCCTGCGAGTTCACATACAACACGCAGTCCAAGGTACTACAGATAACTGCTAATCTCTCCCTAGATAAACCTTTTAACGTTAAATGGTATGCCACTATGAAACCATTTAACTGGAGAAACTGGGTCGGAAGCAAAAATAATCCTTGAAAAATGAGGGTAGTTGTTTGACGTCTATTATTGTAAGTTAATGTCATTGAAGATGATGTTGTCGATGGTTTTAGTACATGTGTACTCTTTGGCCATGAAAAGTCCCGTTTGTCTATGGATAGACTTTGTGATCGTTTTGTGTACCCTGAATATGGTGTTAGGATATTGAATAGAATCAGATGGTATGAGAATGTAAAATTAAAAGATTTTTTCAAAATGTTGCATAGTAACGCTGGTTCCTATGAAGGAATTTAATAATTTGTGAGTTGATTGTCAGAAAGCTGGGTGATGATGATGAAGCTAAGTATTGGAAATGAAGATATTATTCTGTAAGAACTCATAATTTTTGTAATATTCCGTTGTATAAGTACATGGACTCATTGTGAATTTTGATCGAACCTTCAGTAATTTAGATATGCAGAAAATTTGCGGCTAATAATGTATTCTCATCACTAAAATGGCTTAGCAATTAAAATATAAGTCACCATCACATCATTTAACTAGCATTCTTGATCATCCTTCTATACAATTAATGTAAAAATTTAGGAGGAAACTGTACTCAGTCTTGAAACTTTTCTTATCCAGTTTCAATTATCATTTATCGAAATCTGGCAACACTCACTCATTGTAAATACTAAACGTCAAATCACATACAAAGCGAGAAAATCGAGGCAGTTGCAGTCAGAAATCGTGGGAGCGAGATGACACGAACGAAAAACTTTCACTGTCTTACTTGCACTTTTTGTACAGCCTGTAATAATTCGCTTAAAATATGTGATTTGGTATACTCTTCCACAAGAAAAAACCTTTTTATAAAGACACAGATTATTTGCAACACAATATTTGCCATAAGCGGGGGATGCACGTAGCGTCCGCGCAGTTGATTTTGGTGTGTTCATGAACACTTTGCAATGTTACATTGCATGTTTTGTTGCAAATAACCAGTACCCAGCTTAACACTATATTCTCAGACTATTTAACCAAATATATTCGTAGCAACTAAAATGTAAAACGGGGTATAGATTACTAGCAATACTTGTAAGGTAACATGCACTGCAGCATTTTCCATATACTTTAATGTGTTCGCGAGCGCACTGCGCGCATAAAATGTATGGAAAATGTTGCATTGCATGCTACGTTGCATGTTGTGTTGCTAATAATATAATCTGTACCTGGCTTTACAGTATAAGTATTATTACTTCACATTTATATTTCATTTGACTATTGATATAGGTATTTCAAATCATTGTGGAGGGGGACACAGTCGAAGTAAGTAATGTTATTCTATGTCTATGATGTTAAACTATTGAAATCTATTCTAAAAAACTCTATGGTAGTATCCAAAGGCACTCTACAGGATGATACATGATAGATTGTTTAGCAGGGAGACATTCCAAGGCGAGCATTCGTTTTTTACTATTTCTGAATCAATGCCAGGTAAGGATAACTGTTGGTAGGTGTAATAGTTTTGGATTTCTCCCCACTTAATAATCTCTCTATGTATCACCCTGTATATTAATATGTTTTTTCTCCAACTGCATCTGTTTTCATGACATTCTCTTAGAAAAGCTTACTTTTAGAAATAGTAGGTTTGTAATACTTATTTTGTTTTTGATATAAAAATCTAGAACATTGGTATTATTAATTGGTATTTTCAGACTTTTTTGTATTATGAAGCTTTATAGAATTATTATGTATTTATTGTTTATTTAACAGGGATTTAAATGCTTTTCTGCTTATTAATACTAATCATATTATTGTATCAAAATCCAGACAATGTGTTGTCAAGTTCAAAAATAAAAAGCGTTATATATATATTACGAGTATAGTCATAATTTTCCCGAATTAGGAATAAATGGATCAATTTGATTGGTTAGTCTTGAACAAAACGCTTGGCAGTTTTCTAAAATTAAGTAATTCTTAGATGGCATATTAGCTGTTTGGTGCATAGGGCCAATGACCTAATTTTGAACTTGTCCACACAAATAAAAATATTAATAGATAAAATTTACGTGAACTCTAGTCATAAGGTATATATTTAATACTAATAAAAGCTCAAATTGCATTGTATTTGGTGGTACCAAAAGTCCACAACCCAAGAAATACCTAAATGATGTTCATTATTAAAAATTATATAGATGTCTATGCATTTTTAAACTTAAATATACATTCATATAAGAATTTAATTATACATTTGGTTAAAATATAGCACCAATTACGATAGTACAGCATTTATCATTATTATAGTGGGTAATCTGTATTTATATGATAATTCAAGCATAATGGTGTAATTTTAATTCAATGCAACTTTCCCCATGGTATCAATTTTGTCATATCTCTTGTACAATAATTTTTGTGATAATTTTGGAATATTTGTGATAATTATGTTACTTTGTCATCATACAAAAGAAATAATGTGATAAAATATTAATTGCACTAGCCGTGGGTGTGATTGATGCCAAAGTAGTAATGACTTGTGTTTACCATTTAATTTGTAGATAAGAATGCACTAATAAAGATGATAACGCACAATATGTATGTTTTTGTTCTTATGTTAAATTATTTTAAATCATTATTATCACTCTTTTGCCCTTATTTTAATTTATTTTGGTATTGGCGCAGCTTGCATTCTTCCGTGTTATACTAACCGTTTCATCTTTAACGAAAACCTGAAAATAATTTCTGTAACTTGCCATTTAAATTAAAAAACAAATTAACATAACATACTTTATTATTCTCTATAACATCTAATAAATAAAACAAATATTAACATATTAAAAAAGGGACTACTTTTCGATTTCTTTATCCTGTTTTTCCACATCTGTTTTTAGGAAGGTCTTGTACTGTTCTTCTGTCATCAAAGTTTTCAATTCATCTGGTTTAGTCAACTTCAATTTAAATAACCACCCTTTGTCATAATAGTTAGTGTTTATAAGAGCTGGTTTTTTCTCTACTTCAATGTTTTTCTCCGTAACTACACCAGTAACCGGGGAATATATTTCACTGGCTGCTTTTACACTCTCTAGGGCGCCACACTCCTCTCCTTCGTGGACTAATGTTTTAGGTTCAGGAAGTTGTGCAAAGACAACATCCCCTAGAGATTCTTGTGCGTACTGGCTTATACCAACGGTTCCTACTTCATTGTCCACCACAACCCATTCATGTCTATCTGTAAACAGCCGGGATGCCTTGCTACTGTACTGATGGTGTAGCTCACAGTATGTCTGCTTAATATTTGATTGGAGAAGACAACGCCTTGATAGATACTGTTTTGAGAGTTGTAGGAAACATCTTTGGAATGCCATTTTGTTCTGAAAAAGAAAGAAATTTGATTAACATGAAAGTTTTGTTAACAATGACACACACTCTTTTTAGTATTTCAGTGAAGTATTGGTTGAAAATCCTGATGTACAGCTGTTTCCAATAAATTATCCATGGTCAAGCTTAGACTTAGCTATGAGTTCAGTGGTGAAAAGAAATAAACTCAAATTGAGAACCTTCTCCTTTTTAAAGTCGGTTAAAAATAGCTGTTAAGTCTGGTATCACAACAATTTTTTTAGGTAAACATTCCAATATTATTCCATAAACATTGTGTAAACAAAAAAAAAATTAAATACTTGTTTTTCAACTGTTTAATTGGTTAAGTAAATGTCAACAACGATAAATTGTGGCAATAATTAAATGTTTACATTGTATCTGGGGTCAAGAGAAGTATTATCTCTCTTATTGAATGTGTGATTAGCTTGGTAATTGGTATGAAACTGTTCTCAATATTTGTTTAATGCACAATGTACACAAAGTTACAACTTACATGCTAGGCTAACTAGTGAGTTCATGACCCTGTTATGGCGCAGCAAGATACCTTAAAACTAATACTATTTATTTGCTTGCACGGAAACAGTCAATGTCTGACGGCATGTTTGGTGCAGTGGTTGAGCGATCAACTGCTGCGCTGCGTGTCGCGGGTTCGATCCCTTGACGAAACAAATATTTGTATGGCCTACAGATAGTTGTTCCGGGTCTGGGTACTTTAGTGTGTGAGTTTCAATGTTTGTAAAGACACCCACGTTGAATAGTATTTATCTTGGTGAAACTAATGACAGAGGCTTTATAGCAATAGAACACATAAGTACGTAGCGACATAAGGTGGCTAGGAAACACTTTTATGAGAAAAAATGGAGCGCAACTTCTGAAACCATTGGCCAAAATTAGAGCAAGTTAATGGACATACTACTGGATGTGAATGGGTTTAGTAAGGGGTAAGGCGCTTTAGTGAGTCTATGTCTAGTAACTGTGCTATGTAATTAAGTAACAAGAGAATTGAACTTGTGAACGCCGACTTCGGCCGAAGACTAATAAATAATGTTAAACAAAATTAACAACTTACGTAATACGATTTTTATGGAGAGCACTTAAGTGCCATCAGCGACGACCTGATATTCGTTAAAAAAATTCACTTCACAAGTCACAACAAACGAATTAAGAGAGGTTAGGAAATGAATTAATGAAATATTTTTCCGAATGAAATGTCAATCATGTCAATGTCACTTTTCTGTTGACACTTTGTTTTCTTTTTGGTGTTATGAAGGAAACAGGAGTAAGATATAGCATGACGAATGACAGGAGAATGGAGGAAAAAGATGTGTACGTGTTGCGCCGACCCCAAATAAAAGGGACAAGGGCAGGAAGATGATAAGTATTTTATTCTTTTAGTCAGCGAAACTGATGAATTAGTTAAAATAGCAAAATCATTGGGTTATCACAATGATTATTCTAAATCTAAAAATGAAAAAAGATCCATTTTAATCCAATGTAACGTTGTTTCTGAACGAAAACAGTGCTACCATTTTAAAATTAAATCCCCATAATAGTATTTTTCTCACCAACCAAATTTTATTTGGCACGTTATTAAAAAACTCTTGAGGCACGACTCGGTCTATTTATGTATTTAAATCAACCTTTACTGTTATTGTGTTGAGTTATTTCGAGATAACTTTTTTTTCCTAATCTTTTTGTTACGATTAAAATCACGTTGATCCATGAATTCAAAGAATTGTTAATTAACCCTCAAGTAAACTTGTTCATTACTTTTTCAAAACATACTACTATTTACATACTAACAAACCAATACCTAACTTATAATAGTTATGTATTTTATTGCAATGAAAGTAGTATGTACATTTTTTTTTAATTGTCCTATTCTAGGGATGGGCAAGTGAAAAAAATATATCGATATTTATCGAATCGATATTTTTAAACAAAATCGATAATTATCTAGTGAAAAATATCGATATATCGTCAGTTTTTGCATGATCACGCTCGAATGTTCAAAAACCACAATTTTTATGATTTTTAGACTCGATCAGCACTGCCGTCAAAATGGCGATGACCGTATTTATGCACTTGAAATTTATAAGGGTGAACATTAATACTTCTGTATATATACAGAAGTTTTAAAGGCGTTATATTATGTAATTTTTCTCCAACTCTCTTAATTAACCCACACTCATAGTATTTCATAATCAGAATATTAAATATTTATATAAATATTGAGGATGACGAATGACATAATTGCTCGCCCGTTTCGGGGTCGATACCAACCCAGCGGAGGTTTGCGCGTCGAGCCCCTTTGGGGGCCCGTACTGAACTATATTTTTATGGTATTAGTATTTCCGTGCACGCAGCCAATAGTCTTACTGTTATATTGCATTTCATAAAGATTGCGGCGGGATTTTTTAAAGATAACGATACGCGAGGAGCATGCAAGGAGTATCTAATAACATTAAACACGAAACAAATCTTGCGTTAAAAAAATATCGAAATTGATACGAATTCGATACTCTAAAATAAATATCGAAAATCGATATATCGCTATTAAAAATATCGACGATATATATCGATTATAGTATAGGAAAATATCGATATTTCGATATATCGGTATTTTTTGCCCATGCAATGTCCCACAGCTAGGCAAAGGCCTCCCCGGTTCCTCTTTCAACTCTTGCGATGTCTTGACTTCTCAGGCCAATCACTCAGGAACGATTCCAAATCGTCGTGCCAGCGTTTCTAGTTAATTTGCCATTCATTTGTAGATTTCTTCTACTACATCATGGTAACATTGCACCGTCAATCTTGACCAAACCATTTCAAAAACGTCACTTAAGTATTTGTTCCGAATTATTCAGTTCTCAACCCATCCTCTCATTTCTAAACTGGACATTTTAGTGACGCTGATTGATTCTTCAGATTACTGGTCCCATAAACGTGCTCCTTGTTTAGTAATAAGCTATAAAAAATACCTTTCTCTATCTTCTCCAGTACACCGTTCTAACAAACTTCCCATATTTAGCAGTAGTTATGATAGTTTACATTTCAAACCCATCACACAATTTCACTGTACTAGTAAATCTGACCCCGTTTGTCATTTAAGTTTCAACAATTTTCTGGCCGAACACTCGGACTACCATCACATTTTTACGGATGCTTCCAAGCGTTCCCCGACAGGTTGTGTGGGGATTGCCACTTTTCATTCGCAATACAAAATCGTTCAAAAAATAAAACTTCCTCCGGAGACTTCCGTTTTTACAGGAGAATGTTTTGGCATTTTGAAAGCCATTGAATATAGTCGGGTTTTTAAGCTCAAAAAAATTATAATTTTTTCGGATTGTCAAAGTGCGCTCCTAGCCATCAACCAATCTCCACTGACACATAAATTCCAGTTGCCCATAATTTATTTAGTAAGAGAATTTGCGTACAGAACCTTATCTGAGGGCAATACCTTGCAATTTGCGTGGGTTCCAGCCCATGCTGGAATCGAGGGCAATGAAGTGGCGAATTCTCTCGCCGGTGAAGCGGTGCAGTGTGGGGACATAGTTCCATACTTAAATTTTAACTCGGATATTATAAATTTACCTAAAACTTTTCTTTTGGACACCTGGAAGGTAGCCTGGGAAATCAGTAGTAGACAAAAGGGTCGTTATTTTTCTTTGATCCACCCCGAAGTTTCGGAAAAACCGTGGTTTGGCGGGGCTAAGTTTGGCAAGATGGAGACCTCCGTTCTCATACGGATGAGACTCGGTCACGTTTGTTCTCCAGCTCATCTTGCCAAACTTAAAATTATAAATGATCCCAGTTGTTCGTGCGGCACAGATGTGGGCGATTTGAACCACATTTTTTTCTCCTGTCCTCTCTATGACCGTTCTTCCTTTCTCAGTGATCTATTGTCTCTCCGTATTCCTTTTCCTACTTCAGTTCTATCTTTATTTTGTACAAATAGTTTACCTGTATATAAATGTATAGCTTCATTTATCACCATTAATAATATTAGATTGTAATACAAATTTAACTTCATCAGTATATTGTATTTCATCATTCATTAGTAATATCTAGTTAGTTATAATCCTATTATCCTACTGATCCTATATCCTAAATTTCGTTATAAATATTAATATTGATAAATTCCTGTTTCCCTAACTTTGTCTCCTTCAATAATAATCCTCCAATCTAAATAACTTGACACTGGCTAAATGCACAAACCGTGCGAAGCCAGAAAAAAAAAAAAAAAAAAAAAAAAAAAAAAAAACGTCACAACAAACGTCATTGTTCGCTTAGCCATGAGTGAAAGATGTCAAACGAAGTTAACAGAGAGATTTGATAATAAAAATTATATTATTTACTTCGGTATTCTATGCACGTCGATTGCAGTTTTATATTTTTACAGGTAGCTTAATTAAATATCTACCTATTTGTGTACTTTGTGAGTAGTATCACCCTGAACGATTACGTTTTTTTTTCAGATTTCACTTTGCCACAATAGCATTTAGCTATGTGTTGGGATGTGTGGCTTGTTATTACGGGCTCAACTCGAGTATTTTACACGATTACATTGATAAATTAAAGTGCCATTTCGTCGGTGAGACGAACAAAGATGAAGGAGACGCAACCGTCCGAGTAAGTTGGCATACTTTCTTTGTTTACTGTTTACTTGGAATAGAAAACTCGTTATTTCGCGATTGAGGTCATATACGCCTCCCTATTCATCATTTTAACCATTTGATAAGCAATTATTGTGAGGCCAATAATTATTATTCCAAGTAATCAAGAAAATATTTTATGGAACTGTAGTTTTTTTTTCATTTGCTGTGAGACTTCACTAATCATTATTATTGCTTAGTTGAACATCGAAGTTATCTTTTAAACCCGTTTTCTAATGGATAAAGTAATAACTGTTGAGGTAGGCATGGGACAAGTCAAACGGAAACGTTCTCAGATCTATATCTTATCTAGAACTATACTCCTGGCTTATCGTTTAACTCAGAGATCTTATCTTCTTGTGCTCCAATCTTCCAACAGTAAGATTGAAAGTAAGTTTTGCAGTTCTATGTAGCTGTACCTTGGCCTTTTATGAATGTTTTGTTTAATAGCTTCAATATTAACTAATTGCATAAATTTCTAGAATTCTAATGACTAAGCAGTGAATAAAAAAAACGATTTTGTTGTTAGTCACTAGTTTGACTAAGGCTTGAATAAACAGTAGGTAATTATTATTTACCTATTTAGAATTAATTTTAAAGCTTGACTCCTTGCCAACAACTCTGTAAATATTAAAGAATAAATTGAATTTAATATAATATCAGCATCATTCTCCTGCCTTTATCCCATTTTATTAACTTACTTTTGTAAATATAATATTAATTAGGATTGCCACAGTATGTCTTTTTCTTCCATAATTTTTGTTAATAACAACCATTGTATATTCCTTACTATCAAAGCTTAGTATTGTCTCACTACCTGTATTGCTACCAGATTATTTAAT
Organism: Cerastis rubricosa; assembly: GCA_949152445.1. Taxonomy (NCBI): domain Eukaryota; kingdom Metazoa; phylum Arthropoda; class Insecta; order Lepidoptera; family Noctuidae; genus Cerastis; species Cerastis rubricosa. The sequence goes on along the minus strand of OX424542.1, from coordinate 3,080,367 downwards.
ATCTTTATTATTATCAAAATAAGATTAAACCTAACCTAATGACTTGAAATTCTTAAAAATTAATCAAGATGATCTCATACAAATGTTGAATGTAAATGTATGAATTAAAAATCCTTGGCAGACCCACAATTTGTCAAAATTCTAGGTACTTTGAAAAGAAACTATTTGTTTAGGTAGAGCTTTGTGCATCCCAGACCCTGATTAGTTAAATTGCTGAAAAAAATACTAACTACTAAATATACTAAAACTTTCTCTGTCCTATGATCACAAGTAAATCTTACACTGTCTTATGATCACAAGTATAGTTCATGGGTAGTTTACAATCTATTTTCTTCTTCTTCTTTGGTTCCATTACTTCCATGAGACAATAAAACTAAGGCTTTGGCCACACTACTGCGAATCCCGCGCGACATGTGTTTGAAGGCGTCGATTTTTAAATGGGAAGTCACAAGACACCAGTTTCAACACCCCATATGTTAAATGACAGTCATCGAAAGCGAATCCCGCGCGGTCTTCGTACGACGCTCGTAGCGCCAACCTAAATTTTGGTTGTTTTTTCTTCTTGGAGAAAAATAATAACGAAATTATAAAATCTGTTTTCAACATTACTAAATAAAAAGCTCTATCTATTGATATAGCTCTATATCAATGAATATTATAATGATTTAGTGTCATGTTTGTTTAAAAAATATATTGAGGCAATCATTCTAAATCGCGATTCTATCTTTACGACTTACTTGAGAGTAAGGTTAATTTTCATATATTGATTTAAAAAAAAATAAAAGCCGTTATTTAATTAGATTTTAAGATCTTCGAAAATCTTAAAAAGTACTGCAACCTGGCCTTAAACAAAAATGTTGCTCTAGTCTTTTGTGTTGCTGATGATGTCTTATTTTCAGGGTTGCCAGACCTGTGGGTCAAAGGATTGCGAGAGACATGACTCTAGCATGTCGGCGGAGCCCTGGGTGGGGCTCCAGATACACAAACAATTGGATCAGGCCATAGAGGAGGTAGGAATTCACTTCATTTGATAGTTAAAACTTTCATTACTTCAATTTAAACTAGAGAATTGACTTGCATATTTCTCATCATCATATTCCTATTCTTGTCCCATGCTTCGTGGGGACAGTGCAACAATTTTTTTTCTTCCATACTTATCACCCATCTTTCAGTCACTCCTTTTTCTGGCTTATCGTTCCTCACACTATCCTTCCATCTTTTCTTTGGTTTGCCACTCTTTCTCCATTTATCCACATTTATATTCATCACTCTTTATGTTACATCAGATGTGAACTGCTCATTATTTCTAAATAGAAAAACAAATGTCTAATAACCAATATTGGCAAGAAAGGAGGTGTCTCGTGAGATGATAAGTAATAGAGAAGTATGGAAGAAGACGACATGCTGCGCCGACCCCAAATAAATTGGGATAAGGGCAAGAGAATGATGATAATAAACAACATTAAATTATGATTAATTAAAAATACTAATAAAATTGTCAAGTATTTATTAGGTTTGATTATACAGGAAAAAGAAATCATAGATTTACATTAGCTGCTGTGCAAATTGGTTTTTCCTGTACCTACCAATAACAAAAATCTCAAACAATCAGCACCATTTTCCTGCCCACGCAACCAACTAGAGCTCGTCGAAATACCACATGGGTTGTTCGATGTTATTCAAGCGCTTTAATACCGTCACGCTATTAATAAATCATTATGAAGCAATTTATGCAATTACTTTATTCAAAATTGATCATCATCTTCCTCTTTGACAAATTACTACCTACCAACTTTCTTTTGAATCTTATTTTTTGATGTGAAAACGTCGAATATTGATATTCATTTATTTTGCATTCCATATTGTAAAAAAGATGTAACAAAGGGCTTAAAGCTAGGTACATAAATATGGACCCTGTAAGGGCACAGTAAAGTAGGAGACTGGGAGAGAGCTTTAATTTTACTAATTAGTTGGTATACAAAAGTAACAATATTTTCCCAATATAAAAAAAAATAAAAAAAAAATTAATCGATGAACGCCGGCTGCACGCACGAAACAGGATGACTCATTGTAACGTTACGCTCGTAGCGAGAGCGCGGCACGAGCGAGCGAAAGGCACGATCGGCTTGAGCGTTCGGCTTGCTATTCATAAAAGTATGCAATCATTTCATCAATGTTTTGTTATGACGTTGTCACGTTAAACTACACCGTACACCGACTTTTACAGACAACCAATTTTTGTTCGTAGGTTTTGTTTTGAAATCGGTTTCATGTTTTGAATAATAGTTTTTTTTTTCTCATCCTTCTCCTCCCCGCCAAACTCAAGCACTGGCCTTTGCTTCCTGCCCTTGTCCCACTCCCATGTAACTCAGGGGCGGCGCATCACGTTTTTTTCTTCAATTCTGTTCTGTCAACCGTCAAGCTATCAATTAATTTAAAATTGATGAATATTTCAAACACTACAACTTCAAAACTTAAACTAAACAAAAAGAAGACTTTTAACATTATCTTATTCTACACCCACCAAGGTTAACTATAACTAACATCAAACAATGGACGACACCGAGCCAAAACAATTGATAAATGTGAGATCACCTCTCATTCGGAATGGCAAGACAGTTCATGCATTAGTTTATGTCCCGCAATTCATTACAAATGTTATCAGGTACATAACAACTGGAATGCACAGAAGGTCAAACATACAAACAATTGACTATTTTGCGTAGACTGACACTACATGCGTGTGATCACAATAAAACTCATAGAGCATATTACTCTATGTTATATTAAATGATAAATGATGTTTATTTTGCAAGTAGGTTTTTACAAACTCTTTTACACGTCAATTTTTTTAAACTAGATGGGGCCGGTGTTTCGTACCTGACTACTCTGAGAAGAAACAGCCGAAACAAACTCAGAGGTCACAGTCTCTTTTAAAGTCCAGACAAAATCTTGGCAAACTCACATGAGGACTATGCAGATACGTGTCTGAAATGGTCTTTTGAAGAAATAACCACACAGATTTGAGTGGACCTGTCCAGTCAGTGCAAGCATTTGTCAGTTATCGTGTAGCTCGACTTATAACTCAAGGAGCACAACGAAACGACGAACAATACCAAAGAAAGGACATTTGGGTAGGTCGCTTAAAGTACTCAAACTGCCAGATAGTGGTGGGAGAAGATCAATAAATTTCGAAAAAATAAAATGTGACCTACATGGTCCTCACATTCACAATAATCAATTGTAATTAATAATAATTAACGAAATGAATTTTAAAAAATCACGAATATCAATAAATGTCACAATTATAATAAAAAAGTAAATATTTATGTCAAATCAATAAATGTAAAATCAGTAAATGTCACATCACAATAATAAAAAGTAAAGTAAAAAAATAATCAAATACTGAAATAAGTATTCATGTCAAATCGGTAAATGTCACCTAAAATAATAAAAAATAATATAAAAAATAAGGTAAAAATAAAATAAAAAATGTCACAGTGTATAAAATAAAATAAAGGAATTAACAATAAACAAGCGAAGTCCGAAATTTCGACATTCACAAAGCAAATTTCATTGGAGCAGTTTAATCCCAAGCCTTTTTATCTTCGAGATAGTAATTTACATGATAGTAGGCTTTCAAGCATAGCTTCCTTTTTATAAACGATTTGAATTTATTTAGGTTTAGTGCTTGAATATGGCTCGGAAGCTTATTGTAAAAACGTATACATTGGCATCTGAACGAACCCCCTACTTTTTTGAGCCTCGTTGCAGGAACAACAAATTTGTGTTTGTTCCTCGTAATCGTAATATCGTATTAGCTCATATAACTTATTTCACAATTATGTTTTTCCACTAATATGTTAAATATTGTTAATAAATCTCGCCCAAATAGTAGTTATTAGAATCAGCCGCCTGTGGTACAGGTTTAACCTAGTACAGGCATCGAAATTTGTTATACCTTCATTATTTCTAAGATTTAACTGTATTTACTGTGCCAATATTATTTTTGAATAAATATATTATTATTTATTTACTCTTAATTGGTGTAAAAATAGCCTTAACGAAGCCGAGAACAAGTGCCTTTACTTGTTCTCTCCGTCATTACTCTCGTTTTATTGTTATGAACCATGCCTTATAGTAAAGGAGATATTGGGGGTCAAAGTTCCTGCTTTTTCACAAGCTTTTTCTATAAATACAAGTTATTAATGTGATAACTTTCCTTTACACACCTCCACGATTCCCGTATTATTCCATGTATCCATCAGTACAAATGTTTTGAGTGCGTTACATTGAGTCCTATCCTAAAAAGTGACCCGCGCATCGTCGTCTGCGTAACATTTTCCCCGATTTTGCAACATTTTTCATTGATGCTGGGCTCCTATTGGTCGTAGCGTGAAGTTTATAAAGCCTTCCTTGATAAATGGGCTATCCAACACTAAATTATTTTTTCAATTCGAACCAGTAGTTCTTGAGTAATCTCAGGAACTACTGGTTGCGTGTTCAACCAAACAAGCAACTCTTCAGCTTTATAATGTTACTAGTATAGATTATCGCAACGATTTTAACTACTTATTTTCGTGTACAGTACCGAGTAGATTTTCTGTCCCCTTACTGTTCAGTGTACTCTGAAACTGTGACGATTACATTTTAATCACTTCCTTATTTGGCCTCGTTTCGGGATATACCTACCGAATACATCTGAGATATTTTTTTTAATGAATCATGAAACTGAAAGTAATCAGTAAGGTTTTCCCACTACCAGATTTACGTAAATATTAATACAATTGTAGGATAATTTCATCTGAGATATTTTTTTTAATGAATCATGAAACTGAAAGTAATCAGTAAGGTTTTCCCACTACCACATTTACGTAAATATTAATACAATTGTAGGATAATTTATCCGGACTTTTTTGCCTTTTAGTTGAGTACGGATTGTAGCAAATTAGATACCTAAAAATCGTTTCGTGTCAACGTCACAATAGACTACCTTGAAAACGTACATTATTGGTGTATTTTCCAAGATTCTAGTATTCTTTTTAAATAATTTAGCTTTTTTTTATTCAAGTTTCTAAGCTGTTAAGTCAAGACAATCTTTATTTCTCTTCTCTTTTTTACCAAAAATACTGGTAAAGGGCAACCGGATAAACCCGCATAACCGCATTCATAGATCTCACATATTTAGAGTTCAAAATAGCTTGCACAATGTTCTCGACGTTTTATAAGTGCCCATGTAGACCGTGTATGTGAAATAAAATATTTTAATTTATAATTTCATTATTCACCTTGAAATGTCATATGTTTTATAACAGAATAAACGGATCTTGTTTTTCTCACGTTGTGATATGCAAAGACTACGGTTATTAAATGCGCAAAATTAAATGACAATTATATGCTATAAAACTTTTACTGGCCTATTTGCAATTTTTTCGAGTTACCATTTGCATAAAGATTTGTAGTTAGACAGATGGTCTTTTTCTAGTTTCTGGACATTAAAGATTCAACATTGGGAATAAGAGGTACTTTCTATTTAAATAAATTATAATTAATCTTTCCAATTATCAAGGAAGACATCCAGTTCGTCCCGCCATCTCCTTCGTGGTCTGCCGCGACCTCGTGTCACTGTTTCAGGGCACCAATCCTGAGCTTTAGGGGCCCACAGCTCGTTCGGCATGCGACAGACATGTGCTGCCCAGAATCGTGACCATTGGAAAGAATGGAGGGAGGCCTTTGCCCAGCAGTGGGACAATGCAGGCTAGCTATAATATATAATATAATAATAATTAATCATTTTTGTCACAAATATTTTTACCCCTCTGATTTTGCATCAAGCTAAAATAAGCAATACCACTGATGTTGAATACATTTTTAGGGTTCCGTAGCCGAATAGCAAAAAACGTGTGTGTCCGTCCCGTCCGTATGTCACAGCCACTTTATTCCGAAACTATTAGGACTACACAGTTGAAACTTTATAGGTTGATGTATTTTTGAACGTTTTGTATACAAAAAGAAATATTAAGAGGGGTGCTCCCATACATGGAAGTGAAAGTAAAAAAAAAACATCAATCCTACCGTTTTTTTTTCAAAGTGAATCGTTAGAAAGATAGACTCTAGAGCTGTGTTCAAGCGGCTCTTGCCCAGCCTGGGGGGTCCAAACGCCTCCTGGCGGAGGCTCTACGCGGGGGTCCATGGCCCTTTACGGCGCCCCGGTGTGGGCGCGTTCTTTGAGGCGGCGAGCCGCCCATTACCTGAACGCGCCCATGGGATCTGGACGCGATAGTCCTCACGTGCCTGCACGAATGGCGCGCGTAGGCACTACGCCGGGGGGAAATTCGGCTGCCGCGGCAAATTGTCGCTCAGCGGACAGCCCTCCGGCGCGATCTCATGGCGACATGGAGAGAGCGACTGTCGCAACCCCGTGCAGGGCACGCCACAATAGTGGCGATAAGTCCCCTCTTTGAGGAGTGGCTGGAGAGGCGCCACGGCGCCCTCACCTTCAGCCTGACGCAGTTCGTCACCGGACACGGTTGTTTCGGGAGGTTCCTGCACCGAATCGGGCGGGAGGAAACGCCCGGGTGTTACCACTGTGCGGATCGGCCGGAGGACACGGTGGAGCACACCGTGGAGCTATGCCCTGCTTGGGCTGAGCACCGCCGTGTCCTCGTAGCGGCGATTGGCGGCGGCGATCTCTCGCGTCTGGCCCTGTTTCAATTGTTTTTCATTAACATACTATGAAAAACAAATTTAGTTTTGCTGTTGAGTGTGAATTTACTTATGAATGACCGTTCAAAATATTGTTATTATATTGTTTGGGGTCCCTGGGGGGAAAACCAAATGAAGAAATCATCCAGTCAACACACTGTTTTTAACCCCCGACCAAAAAAGAGGGGTGTTATAAGTTTGACGTGTGTATCTGTGTATCTGTGTATCTGTGTGTCTGTCTGTGGCATCGTAGCTCCTAAACGGATGAACCGATTTGGATAAAAGTGGTGTCGTTTGAAAGGTATTTTAATCGAGAGTGTTCTTAGCTATGTTTCATGAAAATCTGCTCAGCCGTTTGAAGATCATCACCTCTTTTCTAGTTGATGTAGGGATTTAAAAAAAATCACATTTAGTCTATTTGAAATTTGAAATGTTGTCGCTTGTCACCATTGTCACTTGGCATTGCTGAGGGGGGGGGGGGTGCACCCCCTCCCCCCAAAATTTATATTTTGTTTAATTTATATCTTTCCTTGGTTTCGTTAACCAGGAGTAGGACAGTCAAGGCTAGGAAAAAATAAAATAAGTTTAAAAAGCATGAAAAAAAATTAAATTAAAAATTTAAAAAACCCCCGACACAAAAAAACCTCTAAAAAGCCAAAAATAAATTAATCCAAGCGTCGTAGCGTCGGGGGACCGCTAAGAAGACCGCTTAGTACAAGCACAGAACAAAGCGGACCCCCGACGCTACGACGCTTGGATTAATTTATTTTTGGCTTTTTAGAGGTTTTTTTGTGTCGGGGGTTTTTTAAATTTTTAATTTAATTTTTTTGTGTTAAACCACTTCGAAAGTCATAATAAATCATCGCTCTTGAATTTTCTCGAGTCAATTCCATTTTCTCAACGACTAAACAAGTTTGACAAAACCTTGTGAAAAGACCGAGAATCTATTTTAAATAAATAAATGGTATTCGATTTTTAAAACCAAGGAGTTTTCAATTAAAAAGATTTTAATATGACAGAAACAGTGGAAATATTAAATTCCCGATACTTTTAGTGCAGCCTGTGTAATTGTAACTTTGGAACTAATAACCGTGCATAATATGGAAGCGGAATAATTAGTGTTTCAAATTCTTATAAGTTTATTCATGATTTTTGCCTTCTTGTATTTTAACTGCAAAATATCAAACTCAAAGTTTATACTTTATGATAAAGATCAAACTCAAACCGTTTATTTCAATTAGACCATTACAGGCACTTATGAAAGTAAAAAATAACAAAAAAAAAACGCGAAGCTACAGTCCCAGTCACAAGGCATTATAACTTGTGAAAGTACTATTCCAAAGCGTATATCTCTATGGAGAAGAATAGGAAAGAAACTCCATGGACACTCTTTTAAATCAAAATAGGTAGGTATGTTAAAATCTTGGTTACATCATTCATGTTAAGAATTACAAATATGTGAGAACGATGTAGAAATACGGACAAGTTAAGAGCGTCCAGTGTAAAAGATTGAATAAAATAAAAATGATCTTCCTTATGAATCCAAAACTGATATGTCTTTGTCCAAGACTGACAGCAAACACAACTAACATCATTCTTCTGCCCTTGTCCCAACTTATTTGGAGTCAGCGCAGCATGCTTTCTTCTTCCATACTTCTCTATTACTCGTCATCATCAGGACTCACCTCCTTTCTAGCCATATCATCCCTTCATACAGTCCATCCATCGTTTCTTTGGTCTTCCTCTACCCTTATACCCATCCACATTCATACTCAAAACTTTCCTCACGACATTTTCCTCATTCCTCCACATCAGATACCACGACAACCGATTACCACGCATCTTTTCAGTAACCGGCGCCACTTTCAGACTTCCTCTAATGTACTCATTCCTTATTCTATCCATTCGCGTAACACCACACATCCCCCTTAGCATTCTCATCTCAGCCACATGCAAACAAAAAAGATTCTAAATAAAAAAAGAAAGTATAGGTATCTATTATACCACTTTGTTTTTCACTCTTATAAATTCATGAAAAAATAAACTACAGGACAATGTCTGATGATTCCCGATGTCTCACTGGTGGACTGTGAACGAACTTAACACCCCTGGGTGTTATTTGGGGTGCTGTTCCTCATACCTCTAAATGCTGTCATAAGTGTCATATAAGTCTAAAAGTTTTTCCCTCTCTTTTGCAGTTCTACAACACGATACTGGATCAGTTCATAAATTCGTGGTACAGTAAGGTGACGCTTCAGCCGTTCTTCGTAGACGAGTTGCGCTACCAGCTTAGATATGCTTCTGCTTGCCTACTGCAGAGAGCTGTTAAGGTATTATTTACTGGAATAATTTGATTGGTCTTGCATGCAGCATGAAAAGAGAGGTAGGTTTCTTACTTATTTGCAGTAACTTCTGAGCTCAACAAAGCAATCTATACAAATAGGTAAAATTGAAGTGTCTGTTTTTAATTTCAAGTTAAGTATTAAAACAAAAATCTTTTTATAAACTTTTTATCTGTTTGTTCTGGCTGGACCGATTTTGACGGGACTTTTACTAGCAGATAGCTGATGTTATAAGGAGTAACTAAGACTTAGACTTTTATTTTAGAAAAAAGATAGGGTTCCTTGCATAAAAACTAAAACCCTTGAAATTGTTACTAAAATCTGATTCAAATAGGAAAGTAATATTTTATAATAATTTCACGCGGACGTAGCTCGTGGGCAACAGTTAATACAAAAGTATTAACCAATTGTTAGTCTATAGTCTGAAGCTTTACTATCATTATAAGCAAGTTGGGTTCTTCAATGATATTTCAATAACACTTGTAATTACATAAACATGGGATATTTCCCATGTTTATGTATTTGGGTGTTTGTTGTGTGTTTTGTTTATTTTTGTTTTGTATTGTTTGTTGTTTTTTGTCTTCAATTAATTGTCTATACGTGATCGGACTCCGGCAAATGTTAAGATACGTTTGCCAGATTCCGAAAAAAACAAAACACTTACATTAATTTTAATTTCCATGTTGTGTTTATTATCTTGATTATTTATCTATAATTATAATTTTAAGTTTTGTTTTACCTTTTGTTTTTAATCTTGCATGCTTACACTGTCTACATTAATTAAAAAAAAAGAAATGATAAGTTGAAGTGCGGAGACTCCTAATACAGCAATTCCTTGCTTAAAAGGAGATCTCTAAAAATATGTATCAGAATGCCCATTGAAATTGACTTTTTTTTAATCTTCCAGATAAACTACGCCCGGTTCATAACGTCCCGCCTAATTCCGTGTGCGTTACGTCACTACTCGGTATGTACGTCACGTCCGGGCGTATCACTCGATTCCAAGATGGCACTGCATCCGGCCGCTGCCAATAGGAACGCCGAGCTGAAATATTTAAGGTGTATTACGAATGCCATCATGCCGTATTTGTTGAAGAATAGTGAGGTGCAGAATCCGTGAGTATTGTCATCCTACTAACACACTCAGCGGCACAGAATGTTGACCAAACATAAAAAAACAATAACAGGCGATTTTGGTATAGCGTATGAAAATTTCGACTGGAAGTTTGTCAGGGCATTTGTTTTTGTTAATGTGGAATCGACAGAGTGGCCCGCGACTTCAAATAAAAATTTTAGATTTCGAAATTCAAATTTTCTTAGGTTTTCCAGCGTCAGTTTTTATGTTGGACAAAATATGATACGGGTAAGAAAAAAAAACCTTGTTTCGCATTTCATTTTGATAATAAACGACTTATTATCATTTAACGCGCTTGGGCCACTTTTCGTGCCGCTGAGTGTACCATAAATGCGAAATTTTGTGAGGTTGTATGGATGTTTGTAACTCTGTCACGATAAAACTACTGAATAGATTTAGATGAAACTTGGCACAGGGATAGATATAGAGTCTGGATTAGATAGATAGATAGATAGATAAATCATTTATTTAGTGCACACAAAAGACATAGCACAACACACAGAAGCACAATAAAATGACATAGATTACATTATAAATATACCTTTAAAAAAACAAAATTTTTAAAATTTAAAATATATTAAAATATACAAAAAGAAAGAAAAAATAAGAATAAGCAGATTTACAAAACAGTTATAGTAACACCATGACATACTTCAAATAAAATAACGAGTATACAAGGTGCGGTGTGCGTCTCAAGGTTGCACCAAATGGGAGTCCAGCTCAGCATGTGTCAGGCATGCACCTGACGCTGATATTCTGCTGGATCCTTTTAATGACATACGGACGTCGAGCAGACGAGATAAATTGGTGTAGTGTGTGAAAGTGTTATTTATGCACGGAGTGAAATTACGTGGGACACTCAGAAAGTTTTGCGAAACTAAAAAAAATTGTTCTATACGTACATATATTTTTATTAAATCTTTTCAAAGTACTTTCCACCAGCCTCTATACAAAGATTCATGCGCCTAAACCAGTTTTCAAAACACTTTTTCCAGTCCGCCGCAGACACCTCGTTTACAGCCTGCTCGAACCCAGCCAGCGCATCTTCCGGCGACGAAAATTGTATCCCTTTGAGCTGATTTTTTATTTTTGGGAATAAAAAGAAGTCACACGGTGCTAGATCAGGGCTGTAAGGAGGGTGACCCAGCAGTTTGACTGGCGTGCTGTCCAGGAAGTCCCTCGTTTTGAGTGCGGTGTGCGCAGGTGCATTGTCGTGGTGGAGCAGTAGCCCGCGGAGCCCTGTGTTTGGTCGCTTGTTGCTTATAACAGAGAAAACTTCTGGCAAACATTTGGAAGTATACCATTCGGCATTAATGCTTCTTTGATCCCGTAAGGGAATTGATACCAAGTGGCCAGTCAAATTAAAAAAGCTAGCGATCAAAATCTTACCCCCGCTTCTAGATCGCTTCACTTTGGTAGGCGTTGGCTCATTTTGAAACACCCAAACAGTCGACTGGCGCTTGGTTTCTGGGTCGTATTGATAAATCCAGGACTCATCACCTGTAACGATGTCGTAAACACGCCGAGACGAGCCTGCTTCAAATTTGTTAAGCATATCACGGCACCATTCCACCCGGGCCTGCTTCTGAGCATCGGTGAGGTTGTGCGGCACCCAGCGTGATACTATCCTCCTCACGCGAAGATGGCTGTGTAGAATCTCGTGAACGCTTCCCGATCCAATCTTCAATATGTGTTGAATCTCCTGATATGTAATTCGCCTATTGTCTTGGATTAAATTTTTCACTGCTAGCACGTTTTCTTCGGTAACAGCCGTCAAAGGGCGACCGCTTCTTTCGTCATCCCCCAAAGTTGGTCGACCGCGCTTGAATTCGTTATACCAACGATACACGGTTGCCTTGGAAGGGCCTTCATCCATGAATGCCATTTGAAGTCTATCGTACGATTCATCCGGTTTCAGGCGACACTTGAAATCGTATAAAATCATAGCTCTAAAATGTTCCCGGCGCAGATCCATATTTCAGTGAGACACAATACTTTGAATTAACTCGCAAAAAATGTGGAGGGAAATTTTGAAATTGGAACTTACTTATTTTTACTTATAAATAATCATATTTTCGAAAAACATAATAACTGGCCAGTCTCCCATATATAAAAACTTTTTTTCGCAATACTTTCTGAGGGGCCTGGTATGTAAGTATGGCCTCAACTTAAATTTAGTAATCTACCATCTATCTATCTGATAAGCTCATAGGATGCATTTTTAGCCCGAATAAAAGCGGGTGAAGCTGTGGGCATAAGGTAGTATCATAATAATGTAATTGAAATTTGGCTTATCATACGCCCTAAAGCAGTTCTGTTTCGTTGCGGGTTCGGGTTTTAAACTTCCATACGATTCCCAGGTTGGGCTGTGTTGCAGATTTCTCGTAGTAGTACCCCAGATTAGATTAATGTCCGGGTGATGGCAATAGGAGAAGCTAGCTGGAGGAGCTCGAGGCTAAATAATAACAGCCGCACAGGTCGATCTTTAAGGTTAAGCCGTGCTTGCCGAGGTTGGTCCGTGGATATGTAATTATGGTCACCCACCATAATTACATTACCGAGTTTCCTCCGTGTCTCGGAAAGCACGTTAAGCCGTTGGTCCTGACTGTCATTTGTAAATCTTTGACAGCCTTTATGAGTAGTCAGAAGCCAAAAGTCTGACATCCAGTCTTACTAAGGGGTATCATTACCCAGTTACTGGGTTGTGGATGTCAGATAGGCAGTCGCTTCATGTAAAATACTGGTACTGAGCTGCATCCGGTTAGACTGGAAGCCTACTCCAAGATAGTTTGGGAAAAGGCTAGGCAGATGATTTGATGGCAATAGGCTCGCCCTCAATTACATGAGGCTCAAAGATGTTTGGCGATATGTGGTGGTACTATAAGCACACTTCTACATAATCCTGGGGTAGCAGCGTGATGTTTTTTAGTATTAGTATAAAACATATTTATTCTATTTCAATACATTGTATCCTTGGTCTTCCGTTGTTCTTATTGGCCAGTATAATGTATTATAGTACCAAGTGCAAAGGTTAATGTTCGTACACACATAACCTGACGCCTTATTAACACATACTGGAGTGTTTTACGAGAGTTATATTAGCACTGTTTAACAGTATGTTGTTAGCTAAGTCATCATTCATTCATCATTTCAGCCCAAAAGACGTCCACTGCTGGACATAGGCTTCTCCCAAGTCACATTGACATTTTGGGGGGTTTTACCATAATCGCCACGCTTGGCAGGCGGGTTGGCGATCGCAGTACGGTTGTTACAAAAGCACAGAGAACGCTGCTGCCCATTCTCTGGCAAATCCCTTAGTCGCCTCTTACGACACCCATGGGAAGATATGGGATGGTGCTATTCTTTACGTCCGACACCATACAGAGCAAGTTAGCTAAGTGCATTGGTAATAATATCATAATGGTCGGTTTCATAGCCTCGTGATAGACCTGGTTCACTCATTTCGCATTTATTATGAAAAATCTGTACAAAAATAATATTTGGACATTGTAATATATCATCTCATAATATAGGGGTGTAAGGGACAGCGTCTCGAAAACGCTTACAACGTACTTAGTACATCATTCTGAACCTCCCCACATAGAAACTTATCATCGGTAATTTATATAAACAGCTGTCCCATACATTTTGATCGTGTAAGTCTTCACTTTCGTAGGAAAGATTTTTTTTTTAATTCGCGCGCCTTAAGCATATGTCAGCAAATCGGAAGGGATCCGAGTGGGCCAATGCCTGCCAGGGCTGCGGGACTCGAAAGAGACATTGCGCTATCGTACACAAACATGACAATTTATATCATATTAAAAATTTAACACTTCAGAACTATTTCAATCCGTCTTACGAATTTTACCTCTTTGGAGAAACCGAAGGTTCTATAAAGAGGTAAAATTCGTCTGTGAGACAGATGTCATGAAGTTCAAATTCCTTCGTAACCTAATGTCAATCCGTCTTACGAATTTTCCAGTTTTGGAAACCGAAACTCAATGACAGATGTCATAAAGTTAAAATTCCTTCGTATCAATAATATCTGACTGTCACGTCTCCTGACGCGAGTTTTTACCCATCACAAAAGTGCACAACGCCGCTAAAGAAGTTTTCACTTCAATAACGTCCATATTTCTCTCTTCGAGCGTATTCAACGTGTTAGTAAGAGAGATATTCGCTGGCTGGGTGTTGTTAAAACTGACAGACGTGCTAGCTGACCCGTATATCTTGAACACGCTCATCATATGTCCAGCATTGAGCGTGATCATCAAATCGATCTTTAAATTGAAGTAAATAAAGTCCATATTTCTCTTTTCCAGCGTATTCAACGTGTTAGTAAGAGAGATATTCGCTGGCTGGGTGTTGTTAACACTGACCGATGTGTTAGCTGACCCGTATATCTTGAACACGCTCATCATTCTGGCCACGGGTGATGAAACTATGGCGCAACTACCCACTACTCCTAATTATAAGGTAAATTGTATGTGGTTTATAAAGTGGTATAATAGATACCAAATACTTTATTTTAAATTTAGATTCTTTTTTGTTTGCATGTTCATGTCTTCCCTGATCATCATAATTTAAAAAAAAAGACAAATAGGAAATTACATCAATGACAAATAAATGTTAAAAAAAAGGACTTACTGCTCGTATATCGGGTCTGCCACCACTGGGCACTGCTGCTCTCACGACCATTAATAACATCAGTAATATATATTTTTTCTATCATTGCTTGCCATTTTCTTCTTAATATTCAAGTATGCCTTATCTCTTAACTGAAAGACACCACTTTTTATATGACCTCGTTATACTAACTCCCACTTAATTCTCCTTCAGGTAGAATTCCTAGAAACATTTGTCCGTCAAACGGAATCGATCTACAGTCAACGATGCAAGCTGTTACGCGTTGAGCTCGACGTGTTCATCAGTGAACAACAGAATCATTACGCGTTCATGCAGTACATGAAGACGACTAGCCACCTGCACTTACTGCAGTTCTATAATGATATTAGTAAGTTGAACTTGGATTATTTTTGAGACGACATTTATTTCGCCTTTTTGCTAAACACCGTTCCAGAGTGCTGTCTTTTGATATAATCAGTCACCAGTATCAACTAATCTGCACTAATTGCACTCATCATTCATCATCAACATTTCAGCCCAAAAGACGTCCACTGCTGGACATAGACCTCCCCCAAGTCACATTGACATTTTGGGGGGTTTTACCATAATCGCCACGCTTGGCAGGCGGGTTGGCGATCGCAGTACGGTTGTTACAAAAAGCACAGAGAACGCTGCTGCCCATTCTCTGGCAAGTCCCTTAGTCGGCTCTTACGACACCCACGGGAAGATATGGGATGGTGCTATTCTTTACGTCCGACACCATACAGAGCAACTAATTGCACTAATCAGTACCAACTCACCACCTTCCTGCCCGTGGCCCATGTTACTTGGAGTCGGCGCAACACCTTTTTTTTTGTTCCATTCTCACCTGTGAACCGACACGACATTGTATACACCTCTTTATTTCATATCGTTGACGGCACGGGTGGCGTAGTGGTTGAGCGATCGACTGCTCCGCTGCGTGTCGCGGGTTCGATCTCCGCACTACAGCACTTTCATAAGTTAATATGCCTTGTGACTGGGACTGTAGCTTCGCGTATTGTTTGTTTTTTGACTTTCAAAAGTCCCTGTAATGGTCTAATTGAAATAAACGCTTTGAGTTTGAGTTTGCACGGAACAAATATTTGTATGGCATACTGATAGTTGTTGCGGGTCTGGCTGTTTGTATATGTGAGTTTAAATGTTTGTAAACGCACCCACGAGAAACACAGCAGAAAAGAAACGCACAGGAGAAATTCCTAAAGTGGGGCAAAGTTTAATAAAAAATAAATAAAAAAATCATTCCTCACACAAAACATCCATCGTTTTTAAAAATCGAACATTGAAAACCTATTACAAATTGTCATTTTATTTATTTATTTTTCTTTTACAGAATTATTTCAAACAAAAATCCTGAACCCAGACATGAACAGTTCTGAAGAAGAGTCCCTCCAGCGCCAGGCTAAAGCGATGTACTCTACGTACTTGTCAGTGGGTCACCCGCTGCCTATCTTCGGCGAACTAGCGCTGGAGCTGCGGGCTCTCTTGCAGCAACATAACAGTATCAACAAGTAATGTCATAATTCATAGTAATTTACTTTTATTTTGCTTGTTTTTGTTTCTGAAATAATTTACACAGGGTGGAAACTTTCTCTCTTTGCTTTGTATGGTGTCGGGCGTAAAGAATAGCACCATCCCATATCTTCCCGTGGGTGTCGTAAGAGGCGACTAAGGAACTTGCCAGAGAATGGGCAGCAGCATTCTCTGTGCTTTTGTAACAACCGTACTGCGATCGCCAACCCGCCTGCCAAGCGTGGCGATTATGGCAAAACCCCCAAAAATTTCAATTTGTCGACACTCGGGGGAGGCCTATGTCCAGCAGTGGACATAGGCCACTCTCTACACTCACTCTACACTCTAGGCCTCTTTTGGGCTTAAATGGTGGGTGGAAACTTTCAGCAGGGCATTAAGGGGAACTACCTTAAACCGTTTTTCTTGAAATTTTGATCCCCAAACACTTCACTTCACTGATATTCAAAAGAAAGCACAATTGTACAGTAAGCAAGAAAATGGCCACAAAATTGTGATACACATTCACTGATATTCAAAAGAATGTACAATTGTACAGTTAGCGAGAAAAAGCCCACAATATGTTGATACACATTCACTTATATTCAAAAGAATGTACAATTGTAGAGTTAGACAATTTTGAAACACATTCACTGATATTCAAAACAATGTACAATTGTACAGTTAGCAAGAAAAAGGCCACAAAAATTTGATAGACATTCGTCGAGGCAGACGTCGGTGAAGCATGTCAGGCTATGCGATACTAATTTGAAAAGTGCGCACAATTCGAAATTGTATTTTGAGACACTGAGTGTCTATCTTAACTTTTTCATGAAATCAATGTTCTGAAGTTAATAGTTGAGGTGATTGCTATTTCCTTTGTTTAAAACATTTATTTTCTTTTTCGTTTTCTAGATTCCAAACCAGTCGAGCACTATATCAAGCTGCTAGAGAATCCCACTCCGTATTAGAAAAGTTTTGGCTGCCTAAGTTTTTACACAGTGAAGAGGTAATTTATACTATAATATTATAAAGTTGTAAAATTTGTTAGTAAGTTTGTATCTAGGGGGTAATCTTCGGAACTCCTGCTCCGATTCCAAAAACTCTTGGACTAGCGGGAAGTACATTGTCTCCAAGTGTGGCTACATTAAAAACGTTCCTTTTTGTTAGTTTCTGTACAATGTGCGAAGCCGGGGACAAAAGCTCGTGGTCAAGAAAAAATTAAAGCTGGTTTAATTGTTTACAGTTCTACAATTTACTTATTGGCAGTAGAATACCTGTGGGGTATCAAAAACAAATGGTTAAAAGGTAAGTTCACTTTTTGTTTTGTAACTCATTAATTAAGAACAAAAGGTATTACTTGTGAAAAACTTAAGAAAAGATTCAGTGTTAACGTTTACTTTAATAGAGCAAATCAGGCTTTTGATCTTGTGGACGGTGATGTAAGTACAGTCTGCAGAGGAGACAAATAACCAGAGGGGATAAGTAACCAGGTTCTCAAACTAGTAGTATGAGAACCTGGTTACTTATCTCCTTTGCAGAATGTACATGAAACATTTTTTGTCTTAGGGGCCCTTCCTAAAGTCTCAAATAAGAATTGTTTTACGTACTGACTATACACTAAATATTAGAAATATAATTCTTTTTAACACTGTTTTATAGTTTCACGGTTTATAACTGAACTTACACTATCACTTACGGGATATCTTCCGTGATTATTGCTTTTGTGAGTTCCCGATTTAGGAGCAGACAAATATGTCAAAGAATGAGGGTAGACAGATTTGTCTGCTTCTAATTATTTATTTTCCATCCACCCGAATTCGCCAGTCATCCGCGATCATGGCGCAATAATAACAGCTGCAAGGGTCGATTTTTAAGGTTAAGCCGTGCTTCCTGAGGTCGGTCCGTGGATGGGTAACCATAATTACATACCGAGTTGCCTCGGCAGGACGTTAAGCCGTTGGTCCCGGCTGTCATTTGTAGATCTTTGACAGTTGCTACGAGTAGTCAGAATCCATAAATCTGACATCCAGTCTTACCAAGGGGTATCGTATTACCCAGTTACTAGGTTTTGGAGTTCAGATAGGCAGTCGCTTCATGTAAAATACTGGTACTGAGCTGCATCCGGTTAGACTGGAAGACGACCCCAAGATAGTTTGGGAAAAGGCTAGGCAGATGTAGCTCTCTTTGGGCCAAAAAAATATTATTAAATCAATATTTATTTCCAGACCACACGACAAACTCCTAAACACAGCTCTAAAGCTAGGCCATAAACTAAAAGGTGCCCTCAAACCACAGACAGTAGACGGACAGCTAGTCGACTGTTACACGAACAGTGAGGAGTCCGAGGGTGATGGAGTCGACAATATGGACATTTTAAAGTATTTAGATAACTTAGCGGTCGAGGACGCCGCGAGGGGACACGATTTGAGCACTTATAAAGTTGTGTTGACTAATGTTGAGACTAAGTTGGTGAGTTTTTTTTTTTATACAAGGTGTTGCTTTGCATCCTCGTCAAAATTCAGGAGGTTGGCACGAAAGACATAATCAATCGATTTAAATTATGGTGCCTAGTTAATTATTAATAAATACAGATTTTTTGTGGTTGTTAATGTTTGTCAGTATTTCAGAATAACCCCTTAACGTGGTTTATGGACAAATAAATAAACGAAAAAACGTTTGAGATTGTTTGTATGTGTGAAGGCGCGGTTATAGGGTGAGGTTCGGACGTACCGCGTTTAAAACACGGGTGGTTCACACTTACCGATTTCCGTAAATAAGAAAAAAACATATAAATTACCTACCCATTTTATTATTGATTCTGCTCGAGAATCATTAGCATAGTTACCTCCTAGAATTTGTCGAGGATGCACAACAACACTTTGTATTATACTATTTACTTGTTAATATTTTACTCTGGGCTGGCCATGTCTGCCGCATGTCCTGGTGGAACAAAATAGCCACGATGTGGAGCCCTGACACAGCCAGAAGACGACGCGGTAGACCTCGCAGGAGATGCCGGGACAAGCTGCACAGAACAAACGACCAGTGGTCCACTTTGGCCCTGGATCCAAGGATTTGTAACTCATGTGGAGAGGCTTTTGCCCAGCAGTTGAATGACATATGCTAACAGTAAAGTTTTATTTGAGTAATGTACCGAAACTAGCGGAATCAAACACAAAACTTGTGGTGTGAAGAGAATTTCGGAACTACAGCACCAAGAAACGTGTTTTTATTGTGCCTATCTTTTACATTGCGTAACACTCTTTCTATAGCAATCCAGACAATTTTAACGAAATTCATGATCAACTGCTTCATGTCTTTGAAAAATTCGCCTGTGCGCTTCATACACGAGTATTCTGGAATTGTCTAATACCATCATCATCTTCATGCCCTTGTTCCATGGTATTTGGGGTTGGCGCAAAACGCTTTTTCCTCCATTCTCCCCTGTCAATCGCCACACTATCATTTACTCCTTTTTAGGGTTCCGTAGCCGAATGGCAAAAAACGGAACCCTTATAGATTCGTCATGTCTGTCTGTCTGTCTGTCTGTCTGTCTGTCTGTCTGTCTGTCCGCCTGTATGTCACAGCCACTTATTTCCGAAACTATAAGAACTATACTGTTGAAACTTGGTAAGTAGATGTATTCTGTAAACCGCATTAGGATTTTCACACAAAAACAGAAAAAAAACAATAAACTAAGGGGGTCCCCATACTTAGAACTGAAAACCAAAAAAAGTTTTTTATCAAACCCATACGTGTGGGGTATCTATGGATAGGTCTTCAAAAATGATATTGATGTTTCTAATATCATTTTTTTCTAAACTGAATAGTTTGCGCTAGAGCCACTTCCAAAGTGGTAAAATGTGTGTCCCCCCCCTCTAATTTCTAAAGTAAGAGAAGGAAAATTCTGAAAATATTTAGGATTGTAGAACGTAAAAAAAACTATCAACGAAAATTGGTTTCAATAAGATATGATGTTTAGTTTTTGAGATATGGGACTTTTTCATCAAACTGCAGCAGTAACTTTGTTTTTCATAAACATACTATGAAAAACTAATTTAGTTTTGCGGTTGTGTGGAAGTTTACTAACTAATACTACTAACTAATGAATGACAGTTCAAAATATTGTTATTATATTGTTTGAAGCTATGGAACCCTGTGTGCGAGTAAGACTCGCACTTGGCCGGTGTTCCTTCATATTGTACCTAGCGACATACAAAAAGCAACTTATAACAAAATGTACTACAGCGCCATCTATGATAAAACTGAAGAACTAATATGGTCTGAATCTCGCAAGCAAAGTTTACATGGACTTACATGATATAGTGAAATTCGACAATAGCTGTCGGGCAGTTGCTCACCAGACGTAACACCTGTCTTGTCGGAGGATCCTCCCTTTTCTAAGGAGTATCGAGGAACTTTACACCCTGTTCCTCATACTCCTAAAATATAATTTCTCACACCATCCATCCATCAGTTCCTTGGTCTTCCTCTCCCTCTCCATCAATCAAAATTTATATTTATCACTCTTTTAGTCACATGTGTTCCCTTGAATTGTCCAATGCCATTTGTATTAAAATTGTGTGGTTATATTTTTTTACATATTTTGCGCTGACGGTTAACGTCGATCGAGAACGGTCAGGTTGCATTGAACCTTTTAAGAGTGACCCAGATATTAACATAGTCTCAGGCCCCAGTAATTTGTAAATATACCAACTTATTTGGGTTAAGACGGCTACTTCCCTTAGCGTCTATGATTGCAATGTTGAGTCCATTTCTATCCTTTTTTCCCCTGTAGCAAGCCCCACCCCGACGCGGCACAGTTCGAGTATTCACGCTAACAGTTCACCGGGTCGAAGCTGGCTCAGGAGCCTCACTATGGAGCGTGGAGCGAAGTGAACATGACTTCCACTTGCTGAGGAGCAAGCTGCATGAGTTCCATGGAGATAGGCTGCTGCTGGACCTTACGTTACCTTCTAGAAGGTAAGATTAAATATATTGCAACTAGCTGACCCACGTAACTTCGTCTGCGTAACATTTTTCCCGGCTGTGCATCTTATTTCATTGATGTTCCACTCCTATTGATCGTAGCGTGATGTTTTATAGCCTATAACCTTCCTCGATAAATGGGCTGCCCAACACTAAAAGATTTTTCGATTAGCACATGTAGTTCATGAGACTAGGGCTTTATAACTAGCTTGTTGGATTTGTTTAAATATTTGTATGGCCTACAGATAGTTGTTCCGGGTCAAGCTGTTTGTGTATGATAGTTTAAATGTTTGTAAACGCAACCACGATAGGCATAGGGATACGACAGGAGAAATTCCTAGTTTAGGGCAAAGTTTAAAAAAGATTTTAAAAAAAATATAATAATATCGACATGTGGGATGTGAATACAGCAGGCATTGTGCCGATAGTCGTGTCGGCCAATGGCTTAATTGCCAAAAAGCCTCGACCAACATCTTAGTAGGCTTTCGCTTGGCAGCTGGATCAAGGGCTTGATTCAGAAAGCAGTACTTCTGGACACGGCGCGTATTGTTAGGAGATTCCTCTCTCAAGAGCCCTAACCACCGGTAGCTCGGACCCTGTTCCCAATGCCGGTTGGATCCTATTTTTTATATTTTTAAATGTTTTTTATATATGTAATTTTGTAAAAATATTTAAAAATGTAAATAATATGTTATAAAATGAATAAAGGAGATAATAATATTAGTGTAGATTTCAAATGGCAATGATGCAGTAAAATAACAATCATCATAAATATGTTTTGGTCAAGTCTATTGTGACAAAAATTCATCATCGTTCTGGCCAATATGTTTGCAACAATTTTTTTTCCATTGCCTCCGAACAACCGACATGCTATCCTTATTTTTTTTATATCGCCCTACAAATCCAACCTCTTCCTCTCTTCAAGGACAAAACAAAACTTCTCTGACAGCAATCTCATTCCTCACATTCTAGAGACAACAGTCCCCTAGAGACCCTCCGTTACAAATACGAAGACTTCCTTCAGCGCCTTCTTCAAAAAAGTCTTCTCCAAACCAGTGAGCTTCTCCGCATATTCCTCACGGAAGACGGTGACTTCTCCATCGTGGTCCAGGCTTCAACGATGAACGCTAACAGCAGTGACCTTGGGAATATTTACCAGAGTGTAGCTCATAAGTTACGGAAGGAAAAGGGACAGCATTTGGAGACTTTCCTGAGAAATCTGTTGGTGTCTTCGGATATTGAGCGGTATCAGGCTTTGTGAGTATGTTTTATTTTACTTGTCCATGTTTCTTTTTAGTGAAAGGCTACAATATCTTAGAGACGTTTCGCCTGTTTAATTCGTTTTGTTTCAGGCCCCGTAAGATGTGTTGAAAATCAACGTAGCTGAACAGCCTATTAGAATAGAATAGAATAGAATAAAACTTTATTGTACACCAAAAATTAAACATAACGGGCTTACAAAACTAATAATTTTATGGTTACAACGGCGGTCTTATCGCTGATAGCGATATCTATTGTTAGATTTTAACCCTTTTTAAAAAAACTGAAAGTGGTCCCTTGCTCACCGTCCATTCACCAGTCCGTTTATATATTTAGCGTTATAGTATCGTTTTAGGGTTGTCTCATCACGCCCTACCCACTTAGCTTTATAAAAAGTGGAAGGGACACCGATGCTCATTCTGAACTTTCCTCGTAGAAATAATATATGCTTCTTTTCCATACATTAATCCGTGTACGTATAATTATTATAATAACCCACAAAAATATTCTATGTGGGGGGGGGGGTCATAATGATGTACTGAATACGTGGTAAGCCCTTTACCGTCGTTGTCCCTTCCACCTTATATGCCTGCTTCCACGAAGAGACAAAGCTCCCGCCATCCACTTCGTGTAAGGATCTCAAAGCTGAAATGAGAGGCCCAACAGAACTCGGTCCATAACTGCCCCCTGTTGCCATCTCACTCTCCTAACGGACTCTCCTCTCTCCAGAAAGCAAGGCACAGCCCGCGACGTAGAAGAAGCACAAGAAATGAGCGAGGAAATAGCTGTAGAAGTAAACACGAAGCGACAACGACGCGTGCGCAACATACATACGACCGTGTTCCAGAACAACTTCGACGTGACACCCGTTATGCAAAGTGTGGATAGAGAGTACCAGACAAGCGTCGTCGGCTTTACGCAGTGCGCGATGTATGCGTGTGAGTATTATATCTTAATATATATAAAATTCTCGTGTCACAATTTTAGTTACCATACTCCTCCGAAACGGCTGAACCGATTTTTATGAAATTTTGTGTGCATATCGGGTAGGTCTGAGAATCGGCCAACATCTATATTTCATATCCATACAAAAAAAAACCCGCGAACGAAGTCGTGGGCTAGTAATAATAAATACTGTCCCACTGCTGGGCAGATCCTCTGATACAGACAAGGCATTAGCATTGATCATGACATAACATTAATTTATTATCAGGCAACTTTGGCCCATAGATACATACCTTACAGACTAACATTCATTATGATAAAATATAATTTGTGTTAGCAAATAAAGGGTGTAAATGTACACTTAACGAAGCCGAAAAGCACTTTTTCTTTCAACTACGCAGTAATGTTATCATTAATCACTACAAAACCGATCACAAAGGATGTCTTTTTTGCTTAGCACCAAAACAGTGCAGAAAACTTATATGAAATCTCATTATTGCACTGTTTTTCATTACTGCACTGTTTTAAATTTTAAATTTAGAATAAAATTTACCACAGAGGTTGCCTCCTACTAAGTTTAATAAAATATATGCATTCAATCAAAAATATACTGGCTGAAAGTAAAAATCGGCTGAATAAAACCGGATTGGTGAAAAAAAATAAAAACAAATGGCGCGCTTTCTGTACCATTGTAAAACTTTGTGTTGGGGCGTAACTCCCAACAGTGAAAATGTTGTGTTGATGTTGTTAGTGGGATGTTATGTTGATTGAGTAGACAACCGATTGGTATAAAGGTTTAAGGTGGAAGCTTAATCGCGCTTTCCCATACATTGTTTTTTTCCCAAATTCTCGATACTTATATGCTTTTTGTAGAAGTAATGAAACAACATGATGTTATTACGAATTAGTGTTGTCGCAAATCCCTTCAAACATAAAGAAATAACAAGGTTTGTAGGATTTCCAGGGCCGAAAAAAAACGAAAAATCTTTGCATGTGTGCGTGCTTGGAGTCACACCATCTACCGGATATCTAAAGAACAATCAAGCCTCTTGCATAAAAAACCTCGAAATAATTATCTGCTAGGACTAGATGGCGTGACGTTGTCATTGTAAGGTGGTGACAGTAAGTCTTAGTGTGTGCGTGACTTTTGATTTCATTCTTCAAACAAGTAGGTAGGTAGGTAGATAAATCTAATTTGGGTAAATTAGATTTATAATTTCATAAGAATGAAGTTAAATATTCTTAAACTATGTCAAATTGTTCACCCAAACCAATGTTTGAAAGTACCTATTAGGGATGAAATGTGTAATTCGGAGTTGGTTTTAATTTTATTGCGTGATAGCTAAAACTTATTAGTTATTAACAAGTAGGTATTCAGACATACCAAACATTCGTTATGAAGCCACAGCTTTTTGTACGTGGACTTTTCGCGGTTTATCTAATAAACTAATAATGTACTTACATTATATAACATTACATTCATTCATCACACTATTTACATTCATGAATGTAGGTAAGTACTACCTGCTTACCTACTAAAACATACCGACGCAGTCAAGGTTATGTTGGGAGAAAATTAAGCGCCGTAACTGTTTCTAATAATAATGATCACAGTGAAAAACACAAACCTAACTGTCGTTTTTGCTTTTAATTTCATTCTTATGTCTACGGAATAGAAGTCAAAGTCGGTTGACCGGACTGTAAAAAAGGCGAAGTGCTAACTGAACTAGAGCTATTCGTGTTATTGTGTGTGTTCCCACGTTAGGGTAATTTCCCCTCTTAATTGAGGGTTTTTTTGAAAGAATTGTAGATTTTGGCAGAATCTTATAAAACCCATGCCAAAAATTAGCTGGGTTAGATATTGACAAATTACCTGTGCTTCACTTAGGTATAACTAGACAAAAATATCTGTCGACCTCGATGGAATGCGCGCTCCGCCTCCTCCATGTCGCAATCGCCCCGCGCACATACTAACAGAATAAAAATCATAAAATCGATGGGCGCTATTGTACAGTGCTTCCTGAAACTAGTTTTTCACGACTTTCTGTTCTAAAAGATTTCAACTTAGTGAATCATAAAAAAAGTATTAAATCATGTTCTGGACAGTCATCGGTAAGTGATTTTCCTATGTATGCTGCTAACACTTATTTTTTTGTGATTTAAAAACATTAGCAGAGTTTAGCAGAATGTGGCCAAGCAGCTGGCATAATGTTCTAAATCTGGTCACACTGCAGTCTGTGGTCACGATACTCAGACATGGGCGTTTTTGGTTTTGAACGCAAACTGATATTTATCCGATTTCAAAATCGATTTGAAAATTTAGCCTCGCCAGTTCGCTTGCGTACTTAGATTTCGTTGGAATCAGATACAGATTGCGCGATTTTCCATCATGCTTTAATCTAGGCTTAGGACTAGCAGAAAAGTTTCCAAATATGCATTAGTATTTTGGTTGAAACTACGTAAACTTACAAACATTAGGTATATACATTCTTTCTATTTCCAAGAAACATTGAAGCATAAAACAAAATACATCAACGTTTAATCTCGAAAATGTAGTCTTTAAATGCTTGACAGTAAAGATTATATTGATCGCATTATAATGTCTGTTAGATTTCCGAGAACCGAAATCTAAATCACAAAATTCGCGCTATCCTTTTTACTCCGCTATGTTACCCTTAGTTAGAAAGAGAGAAAGCGGATTTCTAACGAAATCCAACCAAACGCAAACTGCCGAGTTTACGTTTGGATTTCATTTGGTGATGGATGTGATCCAGTGATTTTATTGTCGATTCGGTTGGTGGTAGATCGTTAGCGTTTGGTTCGGATAGGTAGATTATTAGAATCAGATCTTCAAGTTTGAGAAATCTATACGAATCGATTTTCTAAATTAAACTGCATATAAGCGCCGACAAAATTAGCGTTAAATAAATAAAACAAAGATTTTTTTCCAGTCTCTGTGTCAATTTGATTTATATTTGATTAGGTATACAAAATTATACATTATGATTGCAGACGAAAATATTAGGAAAAAAAAAATAAGCAGCCGTCGACCTCCTATGTTAAAAATTGCTCAGAGTAACAGGCTTTCCAAATGATCTAAAAAGAAAAAGTTTGTTTCATTACCTACAGTCAATGACGTATCACTACATAGTATAAAACAAAGTCGCTTCCCGCTGTCTGTCCCTATGTATGTATAGATCTTTAAAACTACGCAACGGATTTTGATGCGGTTTTTTTTTAATAGATAGAGTGATTCAAGAGGAAGGTTTATAAGTATAATATATGCATAATATAGTAGAGAAACACTGATAATGTTAGAGGTTTCCAATGTGATGTCGACAGACATTCTGTAGTATATTTAGTACCTGCATTGCACCCGCGCGAAGCCGGGGCGGGTCGCTAGTTATAAATAAAGCGATGTTGGCGGGCACGGGCCGTACCGCCGTACGGGAGAGGAATCAATGTCAAGAAATGATTGTGTAGGTATTAAATTTATAATTTTGAAATTGTTGTGTTATACCTGTGCGAAGCCGCCCCGGCTTCGCACAGGTAGTGGCCTGCTAGTTCGATAATAAAAATAAGTAAAGCCAAGGATACACTAGGGGACAAATGTGCCACGACATGTATCGGCGACATGTCAAGCGAAGCCGGCCGATTTCGCCTGACAAATATGGCGACAACGCGCGACTTATGTCCGCAGCGACGTCAGACGAAATCGTGCGACTTCGCGAAACTTCGCCTGACATATCTAGCGACATCACGAAGTTTCGTTTCACAAGGCAGGCGATATCCAGCCACCGAGGTAGTGTTGTTGGCTGCGGCGTACACAATTATTATTAAAAGTCAAAGAAAAAAGACGAGAAGATGGTGGGTTAGAAAGTACTATGTAAAGTATGATGTCGCGCAATGTTACGACTCGGACAAAATAGGTAAGTTTATGTGGAATTATCATGTATGTTCACACGGCGACACATCAAGCTTTACACTTCCAGTATAACGTGGCCTCGCTTTGTCTATATATTCTATACAGTGACAAATTTGCATAAACTGGTTTTTTCATACCTTGATCAGCGGTCGTGCGTACATACTGTTATAATTACATATGTACCTACAATACAACGAAAATGTCACAAACCGTCGCAGCGTCGTGGACACTAAAAAGTAACATTACTCAAGAATGCATGTATTGTGGTCATTATTTTGACAACCTTGTTCGAGCAAAGTCGACCTTGCCGTCAACTCAAACTAACTAAATCGCAAACTATTAGTAATATCAAACCGGGAAAGACGGTGTTGAATTTTAGTAACTGTACTGTTGTCATTTTAATTAAAATTCTAGTTTATTAATATATTTTTTATTTAAATTACTTGCTGGTTTTATTAAGATTAGGTACTTGCATTTTTGAGTAAAGCACTATACAAACCTTGGCCCACAATGACTGCTTCGCTGGTCACGCTATGATTGCCTCGAGCTAGCCTAGCTACGCTCTAGGCCTTTCAGCTTGGCCATCATTGCAGCCATTGCTGTCGCTGTGCGCTGTCGGTCATAATCAGCGCGACCAGCAAAGGAGTCATTATAAACCGCGGCAGTAATGTAGGTACTATTAGGTACGTACGTAGTAAGGTAATAAGAAAACAAACTTGTTTTGATAAAAACAGTGATTACATTTTGTGATATTGAGTATTGATAGTACCATTATTACCTCAAAAATTTAAGAAAACAGGTAGGTAAGTAATTTAGAAGAAATAAATATGTTGGTAGAACTAATTAAAATTTTTATATTTGGTATCCACTCGGACATAAGACTAACCCGCACTGGGCCCGCGTGGTGGATTACAGGCCTGTGTCCTAGCAGTGGGAACATTATAGGCTGATTACGCTGCTGCGGAATATAATTAATCGGACATAAACTGCGATGAATTTTCAAGTAAGCATGCGACGGCACGGCGGCGTGAAGTCTTGACTCTCTTGAGCGATCGCTGCATAACCACCCGGGGAAAACTAAACATACTTATTTAATAAAATAAGCAATCTATATTAGGTATCTACAGAGCCCTTCAGCTGACCAGGTCATGACCTCCGACCCATATACCTATTAGCTGGCCAGGTCATAACCCCTGATCTTAGTACGAACCAGCTGATCCATGGTTACCAATATTAATTCTTCGATCGGAATTCGATTGTTTTTATTATTCAACAGATAAATAATAAATTAATTTAGTTTTGATACCTTCCTTTGAATTTTGAATTGAGTAGTAATATATCACTACCAACATTAACAATATTTAATTGAGTCTGGAAATACCGGAATTACTTTCCGGAAAAATGGCTTATCCATGTTATTCTTTCTGTGTGCATTTATGATACAAGTACCAAGAATCATTCTACCTACTCCGATCTATGGTGATAAGCATATTACCATCATTATGTATTGTTAACAATGTATTTACATTCATAGCAAATAATTTATTAGGATATTACAACTAAATATGGATTACAAAAAAAATATAAAAAAAAGCAACTTCAAAAAAGTGAAAAAGTAACTTTAGTTTCAGAGAAGTTGGTGGTAAAAAAACTGAAAACAAACATGTCACCGACTTCTGAAGCTAAAGTTATTTTTCACTCTTTTGCTTTTTGAAGACAGTTTTTTTTTTTGCAAATAGTTTTAGTTATTTCTTAGGTGACATGAACGAGCATGGCAGTTGAGAATTTGTCATGGTATGGGTCGCTGATGTTGGCACGTGTGTTGCACTTGCATCATACAGCTTCTTTACAACTGTTTGAGCAGAATGGCCGCCGTTATTCGAGACTGGTCATCTCTTAACTGCTAGGTCACATAGTTAATCTTTGTAGGTATTAAATTGTTATACATTGTTCTCGCATGTAGAAGCAAAAAGAATAATGTAACCAGGATTTTGTAACAACTTGTTTTTAAAAAGAGTGTCCATGGAGTTTCTTGCACCCCTAAGACGACCCACTGACCGTACGTTCTTCTCCATAGAGAGACTGAGTCTTTGTCAATTCAAAACTGCCTGTAAATGGTATTTAAATAAATGCTTTGAGTTTGTATCAATTGTATTTTTTTGCCTTATAAGGGCCTATATGATTTGACTTTGATTGTTTTTATAAACAATTTATTGTATTAGCTATTTGATAGGGGGGCAGTGATAGCCTAGTGGAAATGGCCTTGACTAATGAATTGTAGGTTGTATGTTCGAACCCTGACAGGCTCTTTACTTTGGGTTAATGAATACTA
This sequence comes from Cerastis rubricosa, assembly GCA_949152445.1. Classification (NCBI taxonomy): domain Eukaryota; kingdom Metazoa; phylum Arthropoda; class Insecta; order Lepidoptera; family Noctuidae; genus Cerastis; species Cerastis rubricosa. The sequence continues at coordinate 3,050,557 of OX424542.1, read as the reverse complement.
ATACTACTTGAATAAAAAGCATTACTTACAATAGTTATATAATTAGTGTAAACACAACATAACCACATTCATATTTTGTTAGAACAGAACTTTATTGCGGCATTGAAAACGGACACAATGCTTTTATCAAATGGCACACTTACACAATGCTGATGCTTGGAGTCTCTTTGAAGGATCGCATCCGGAACGAGGTGATCCGACAGAGAACCAGACTAGTTGACATAGCACACAGAATAAGTAAGCTGAAGTGGCAATGGGCCGGCCATATTAGCCGTAGAACCTTTGTGGGGTAGACGTGTTCTTGAGTGGAGACCGCGAAACGACAAGCGTAAGGTGGGACGCCCTCAGGCTCGGTGGAGCGACGGTCTTCGCAGGGTAGCTGGTAGCAACTGGATGAGAGTTGCCGAGAATCGGGTTAAGTGGCGAGCGATTGAAGCGGCCTATGTCCAGCAGTGGACTGCTGATGATGACACTTACACAACACATTTATCACAACTAAGTTTCCCTTGTTGAAAGAACTGTTATGTGCAGAAACAGTCTCCCTGCGATGTTTACATTGCGTCTCTAGAAGTTTAGTCCCTACAACACTGTCAACACTAACTTTCGGTAGATTCGAGTAGAGAAAATAAGAATAGATTTTCGCACTTGAATGTTTGTTACTGACATATAAATATGTAAATCGCGACGACAAGCGACGTTCCGTTTCACGTTAGGTACTTTTGATTGGTAGTTATTGTAAAAAAAAAATATTAACTAAAATAAAAACGTAACAGTGGCCCTTCTTGTATGTTTTTTTTTAAACATTTTAGTCACAAAATATTGATAAATATGATATCTGCATGTTTCCTAATTAAACGTTTTTGATGACAATGCCATCTAGCGGTTCAGAAATTAACCATTTACGTGTGCATGTGTGTGTGCATGGTGTGTACAGATTTGAAGTGGAGACGGCAGGTGGAATTTTCCGGAAAACTCCGTTTGAGAAAAGTTAACAAGTAAACTGTATATGTGGAAAAATCAAGACAAAAGGCTAGTTTACGCAAATAGAATATTGTCCATCAAAGATATTTAAGTTAGGCGTAAACATAAATAATACCAAATGCGAGACTACAACGCCATCTATTGAAAAAACGGCGGCGGGATGATCAACGGTATCACCTTAATTGCTACTGAAAATAACATGTTGTAAAGTATATACAATTAATGTTCGTTTAAACAATATGCAACGTTTCACTATACAGAAATGTAGGCCAAGTTAGTGGCATGTACAGCGTAGCTCGTACACTTTGATACTTCTTAATTGGCAAAAAAAAAAATTAAAAAAAAACATGTAAATTGACAGCGATAGCGATATGAAATCAACTCCAGGAAGTATAAAACAGCTGCAAATGAAGTTGTTAATAACCTTTAATAACTGCACTTTTAATAATATTGTATGTTTGATGGGGAGATGAATTAAACTTTGTTTCATTAACTTCAGTTTTTATTTTAAGTAGGTATATTTTGTCACTGTAGTTGAAAGAAAAGCAGATTACGCACCTTGCTAAAGTGAGTTATTAATGCACTCGTGTTAATTTAGTGCCCTCGCTTGCGCTCGGGCACCAACATAACACTCGTGCATTAATAACTCACTTTGCGCTCGATGCAACAATCTACTATTTCTCCTCGTCATTGTGATTATTTTTATGTTCCAGCTAAACCATACCTGGTAGTTCTTCTAGTTACGGAGATATTAGTGGTCAAAGTTCTAATTTTTTCACAAGTTTTTAATGTTATAACCAGAGGTCGGAATTAGGTAGAGTTATTTGTGTACTTATATCGATTTCATACAGCGAAAGAATAAAGTGGATATGCATCAAATCCCGAGATTAATTTTAAAAAGCAGAACAATCCTGTGATAAATAAAAAAGTTATTTACTTTTCAACAATTTAAACCATCCGACATCGGATGTCCAAAGTTGCAAAACTCCAATGTGCACACGCAAGGGAAGATCCATATTAATATCAACATTTCGATGCAAGTACAAAAACAACTCTCCCTAATTCCGACCTCTGGTTATAACTTTATCTCCACGAACCCCGTACTATTCAATGCATTCTTCAGCACAATGTTTTGATAGCGTTACATTGTGTCCGACCGTGAAACGTAATTTTTCACCCTAAAACTGCTGACCAGGTGGCACACCATGACGTCTTGAAACATTATTGTTTTACTCCTATTCCAGTGTAAGAAAGAGATGGCGCTAGACATCCTGTTTAGCTCCGTCTCTTTCCCACACTGGAATGAGAGTAAAACAATACTGCTTTGCGAGACCTCATGGTAGGCCAGCAGATCCTCTTCTCATACAGAGAAGGCATGAGGATTGATCATAACGCTTGCTCAAGGGGGATTGGCGATTTCTGACAAATGTTTTTTTTCCTAGTAACCCGACCATGCTTCTCACGGGTGTACTCTACTGATGGGACGACATGTCAAAACATTCAGGTTCCAGTACTATCTGGTACAATTTTAAGATGTTGTACACATAAACCTTCCAGAATATGTTCTCTAAATGATGGTGAAAATCGCTTCAAATTCCATTACTGACTAACGAACTGACATGACTGATTAGTGACTACCATACATCATCATCATTCTCCTGCCCTTATCCCATTTTATTTGGGGTTGGTGCAGCATGTCTTCTTCTTCCATATTTCTCTATTACATGTCATCTCATCAGACACCTCCTTTCTTGCCATATCATCCTTCACACAGTCTATCTACTGTTTCCTAACATAACTTTACACACGCGCGAAAAACAAATTTATTATTTACTATGTTTTAGATTATAGACCCTCTATTTTGCCTAAGTGAAAAACATATGTCACTTTAAGAATACCTTAACTTTTAATTAAAATTTCCAGTAATAAAAGTGATCCGCATCCGCGGTGTGATCGCGCACGTGGCCGGTGCACTGATGGCGCTGTCGAAGGACCTCATCGACGACGCTTTCAACTGTCTGCTGAACAGGACCTTGAGGAATCTGCTGAATGAAAGGCGACTGGCGCATCTTATTAGGTTAGGACATGGTGGGTAGTTTTCGTTTTCAATTAAATTAGGCTTGAATCAAGTTTTTTACTTTTATGTGTTCTTTTACTGAACAAATGTTTCTCCCATTTTTTTCCAGTTTTTGAAGTGAAAACTTCTTTAGCGGCGTTGAGCACTTTTTCTGTAATGGGTATAAAATCTTAAACTCGCGTCAGGTCACGTGTCCTGATCGAAAATTCGTAAGACGAATTGACATTAGGTTGCGAAGGAATTTGAACTTTATGACATCTGTCATTGAGTTTGGTTTTCCAAAACTGGATAATTATCTTATGCACAAACAAAACCTTCGATTTCTCCAAAGAGGTAAAATTCGTAAAACGTATCGTAATATTTCTGTGTTAAATTTGTTATGTAATGTAAGTTGTCATGTTTGTGTATGATAGCGCAATAAATGAATATTGTATTTTACCACATAAATGATAGAACTAGATAATTAAAGCAATTCGTTCAAAATTATTTCCTAACCATATCCAAAAATGCACAACGTTACTATTCAAGTTTTCACTTCTGCCGGCACTCCCGGAGTGCAACCCTTTTTTTATTTTTTTTATTAGTCCATTCCATTTAACACAGACAATAATATTGTGACCAAACAAAATAATTTTACACTAAATGGTTTTTTTTTATAAAATGGAATGATCTTTTTTCTAAAGTTTCATAAGCATTTAATAAGCATTTCGGTGAAAAATTCGGTAAAATTTCGTTTTTGAACTTCGCTTTTAAATCGATATGTATGTTTTAGGACTGTTGTTCGGTAGAAGAGCTTCGTCCCCGCGGTTGGACGCGGAGCAGCGCTCGTGTGCGCGCCGCCAGCTGCACGCCGCGCTCCCCCCCGCCGCGCGCCTCGCCGGCCCGCGCCTGCGCGCCGCGCTCGACTGCGCCTTCGACATCGTACAGGCGCCCGCACTCAACAAGCAGGTACGCGACAGGTGCACGCGACAGGCCGGCCCGCGCCTGCGCGCCGCGCTCGACTGCGCCTTCGACATCGTACAGGCGCCCGCACTCAACAAGCAGGTACGCGACAGGTGCACGCGACAGGCCGGCCCGCGCCTGCGCGCCGCGCTCGACTGCGCCTTCGACATCGTACAGGCGCCCGCACTCAACAAGCAGGTACGCGACAGGTGCACGCGACAGGCCGGCCCGCGCCTGCGCGCCGCGCTCGACTCCGCCTTCGACATCGTACAGGCGCCCGCACTCAACAAGCAGGTACGCGACAGGTGCACGCGACAGGCCGGCCCGCGCCTGCGCGCCGCGCTCGACTCCGCCTTCGACATCGTACAGGCGCCCGCACTCAACAAGCAGGTACGCGACAGGTGCACGCGACAGGCCGGCCCGCGCCTGCGCGCCGCGCTCGACTCCGCCTTCGACATCGTACAGGCGCCCGCACTCAACAAGCAGGTACGCGACAGGTGCACGCGACAGGCCGGCCCGCGCCTGCGCGCCGCGCTCGACTCCGCCTTCGACATCGTACAGGCGCCCGCACTCAACAAGCAGGTACGCGACAGGTGCACGCGACAGGCCGGCCCGCGCCTGCGCGCCGCGCTCGACTCCGCCTTCGACATCGTACAGGCGCCCGCACTCAACAAGCAGGTACGCGACAGGTGCACGCGACAGGTCGGCCCGCGCCTGCGCGCCGCGCTCGACTCCGCCTTCGACATCGTACAGGCGCCCGCACTCAACAAGCAGGTACGCGACAGGTGCACGCGACAGGCCGGCCCGCGCCTGCGCGCCGCGCTCGACTCCGCCTTCGACATCGTACAGGCGCCCGCACTCAACAAGCAGGTACGCGACAGGTGCACGCGACAGGCCGGCCCGCGCCTGCGCGCCGCGCTCGACTCCGCCTTCGACATCGTACAGGCGCCCGCACTCAACAAGCAGGTACGCGACAGGTGCACGCGACAGGCCGGCCCGCGCCTGCGCGCCGCGCTCGACTCCGCCTTCGACATCGTACAGGCGCCCGCACTCAACAAGCAGGTACGCGACAGGTGCACGCGACAGGCCGGCCCGCGCCTGCGCGCCGCGCTCGACTCCGCCTTCGACATCGTACAGGCGCCCGCACTCAACAAGCAGGTACGCGACAGGTGCACGCGACAGGCCGGCCCGCGCCTGCGCGCCGCGCTCGACTCCGCCTTCGACATCGTACAGGCGCCCGCACTCAACAAGCAGGTACGCGACAGGTGCACGCGACAGGTCGGCCCGCGCCTGCGCGCCGCGCTCGACTCCGCCTTCGACATCGTACAGGCGCCCGCACTCAACAAGCAGGTACGCGACAGGTGCACGCGACAGGCCGGCCCGCGCCTGCGCGCCGCGCTCGACTCCGCCTTCGACATCGTACAGGCGCCCGCACTCAACAAGCAGGTACGCGACAGGTGCACGCGACAGGCCGGCCCGCGCCTGCGCGCCGCGCTCGACTCCGCCTTCGACATCGTACAGGCGCCCGCACTCAACAAGCAGGTACGCGACAGGTGCACGCGACAGGCCGGCCCGCGCCTGTGCGCCGCGCTCGACTCCGCCTTCGACATCGTACAGGCGCCCGCACTCAACAAGCAGGTACGCGACAGGTGCACGCGACAGGCCGGCCCGCGCCTGCGCGCCGCGCTCGACTCCGCCTTCGACATCGTACAGGCGCCCGCACTCTACAAGCAGGTACGAAACAACTTAAGTTGGAAGCGACAGGATGGCCCGCCAAGTTCAAATTTTCTTAAGTTTTTTGCAATTTGTCCGTCAATGTCAGATATTATGTTGAATTATAGTACATTACTGCCGCGGTCTATAATGACTCCTTTGCTGGTCGCGCTGATAATGGCCGACAGCGCAGCGTAGCGCAGCTCCAGGCCGACACAACGCGGTCAGCGTGCAGCACTTGATGGACGAGCTGAGATAAAGGCCGAGACCGTAGGTCAAGGCCTTTACAGCGAGGACAGCAAGGGCTGCAATGATGGCCAAGCTGAAAGGCCTAGAGCGTAGCTAGGCTAGCTCGAGGCAATCATAGCGTGACCAGCGAAGCAGTCATTGTGGGCCAAGGTTTGTATAGTGCTTTACTCAAAAATGCAAGTACCTTATTTAAATAAAACCAGCAAGTAATTTAAATAAAAATATATTAATTAAAATTTTCGCTGAACCGCGCTTTTGTTACTTCTTTGTTTTTTTTTAGCAATGGTAGTTAGAACTATACAGCCTTATATGGAATAAAATCTTTTTGTACCTATCTCTATAGATACAAACACCTGTGTTGTAAATAAAATCTTTATGGATTTGATTTTTTAAAACGTTGAAACGTCAAAATAGCGGCCGGCAAAACATTGCCGGCCTGTTAGAGCGGCCAGCAAAACTTTGCCGGCCGCTCCTTGAAACAGAACGGCAAGGTCGACTTTGCTCAAACAAGGTTGTCAAAATAATGACCACATTACATGCATTTTTGAGTAAAATATGATAGGCGGCCGTAAAACGTACGTATTTACACAATTGTAGTCATTAAAATCATCAATACAACCCAAAGCGTAGATCTCTATGGAGAAGAATGGTCAAGAAACTCCATGGACACTCTTTTAAATCAAAATATTGTTACAAAATCTTGGTTACATCATTCATGTTGAGAATTACAAATATGTGAGAACGATGTAGAAATACGTGCAAATTAAGAGCGTCCAGAATAAAAGATTAAATCAATAATTCAAAAATAAAATAATTAAAATAAACCGTGGCAGGTAAGCGATGACAAGTCACAACAGACAGCGCCCGTTCACGAACATGACGCATGTATCAGCCATCATTTATGAATTTAATACCATATTGAAGGGAACTAAATGAGCCGACACACCCGCCACCATCAGCGTGACATTTGAGTGAGCATGACATTCACTCAACCGCCAGGGTAAATTCGTATCAATGAAAGATGTAGGTACTCAGTAAATAGTGGCTTTACAGTACATATTACTCACACATATGCGATGCAATGGGGAAGCCCGTTAAAAGCTAATTGTAGATGGCACGACTATAGCTGCAATCTGACCAATGAGGTGGAGCTAATTTGAAATATAAAATGACATTACACATGGTAATTTGCTTGCCCCTATGGTTGTGGAGCAGTATGAGCATTTAGCCTAGCATTTTTATCATCAATGTAATCCCCAAACTTATAATATGATTGCCTACATAGTGTGCGATTTATGCAAGATTTAAATTTAGTCTCATTCATTTGTAGAATGGGGGGAGGTATTTTACTGTAACATTTTAAACAGTATCCCATGAAATATGAGTCTACTTTAGCTAGCCTGAAACCTGGCTGAACTAGTTGGTCCCTGTTTCTGGTATAATAGTGGTGCCGGTCACCTCAAAATAAAAAAGCTGTTATAAATTTTTCCTTACGTAATGATGTTTTCATAGATGTATTGACAAGGTACCGGTCATGATTTGACGGCACGGTAGGCGCAGTGGTTGAGCGATCGACTGCAGCGCTGCGTGTCGCGGGTTCGATCCCCGCACGGAGCAAATATTTGTATGGCCTATAGATAGTTGTTCCGGGTCTGGCTGTTTGTTTATGTCAGTTTAAATTTTTGTGAACGTACCCACAATACAGGAGAAGTTAAAAAAAATGATGTTAATTTCCTTAAACAGTTCTCTTAGAGAATCCCGCCTACGAATATTATACATATATCTGATGGCTCTTTTCTGCAGAATAAATATATACTCGATGTCTGCAGCCCGGCCCCATAGTAAAATACCGTATGACATAATACTATGAAAATAACTAAAATACAGTAGCCTCGCGGTATCTACAGCGATAAATTGACCGATTTTTCTGACAGCATATGCTGCTGAACTTAGCCATCCTGCAAGAGATGTTAAATGAGGACCCCATTGTAGCCTTGAGTCGAGCGTAATCCCCAAGAAAACAGTTTCATCGACGAATTCAAGTTTCTCTTGATTCAATACTATGTCACAATCACTACATTTGACATTTGGTAGAGGAAATCTTATGCACTTAGTTTCTTTTTTCAATAAGAGGTCAACTTCTTATACTTAGAAATATGCATAAAAACCGGCCAAACGTATAATATTTTATTCAACATAATATCTGACACTGACCGGCAAATTGCAAAAAACGTAAGACAATTTGAACTTCCCTTGTCCTTGTCCCGTTTTACTTGGATTACAGTACACATGGAGACATCATGCTATACGTTTCCCGTACACCATAGCCTTGCTTTGTAATAATTTCCCGTACAATGAGAAGAAATGTAGGATTGTAGAACATAAAAAAAAATTTCAACGCGGTTTGGTTTGAATAAGATTTGATGTTTAGTTTTTGAGATATGGGACTTTTTCATCAAACTGCAGCAGTAACTTGGTTTTTCATTAACATACTATGAAAAACAAATTTAGTTTTGCAATACAACATAATATGGATGGGCCTTCAAAAATATTTTTATTATATTTGTTGGTGCTACGGAACACTGTGTGCGTGTGAGTACGACTCGCACTTAGCCATTTTTTATGCATATTTTTAGTATAAGAAATTGACCTCTTATTTTACTGAAAACCTGTGCAATGCAAGATCAGCTTATAATGGAAATGTATAGTTTGAAATATCAACATATGATGTACACACGGCGACACATTAAGCTACTCAATTCCAGTATAACATGGTCTCGTTTTGTATAGATTTCCCTAACAAAGTGAAATCAGAAAAAACTGCATTTTTATAGCTTGATTGGTAGTCGTGCGTACTAAGCTACTGAGTCACTATCTTTACCATCTTTTAATCTCAGGGATAGGAAAAACCCAATGATTTTTCCCATATCAGATACTGAATGGCTGATAAGACGATGATTCGCACATACTAATTAATTCACAACTGATAACAAAAGGATATCAATGACTGATAGGTATTTTAGAATAGGACGTGACATAGTAAATTAAACCTACCGTATTATCTATCTTAACTTTCTATTAACATGATTACCTATTAAACTCATTTCTGCCGCCAAGTATGTGCTGTTTTCCGGGTTGGTATGCAGGATGTTTGGTGCATCGTTTGACAACCCGAACGGTCCGAAAAAAGGAGTCATTTGCTGTCTCGTCAGGGCTAATAACTCATCCTCGGCCCCACGAAATTTATTTAATTTTTTAAATTTTTGAATATTTATTTAAAAAATGCGTTCTTAGCGTTTTTCAAATTGGCAAACAATGTACCAAACACCTTGTATTTGTCTGTGAGATCGCAATACTTTTGCGATATCTTTGGCAATTCAGATATATACACCAATTGCGACCTCTTTACAATGTCATCCAGAAGCCAAAATAACCATGCACCACTGTAGCTAGGTCACCTGCTTGATTTCCGCACAAATATTATAAAATAACCTATTATTTTTTTTGTTCTAGCTGGTCTACAACCTATTGGATCTGTGCGTCATGGAATTGTTCCCAGAACTGGGTGCCGTAGAAAACAGCCCATCCAAAGAACCAAAGAGTTGAGGAACAGTATCCACACCGGAGGGACACTACTTATTTTATAAATAAAAAACTTCAGCTAGGCATTTTTTATTTTTGTAAATCGCCAAAAAACGCACGGTTGTTTGATGTTTAGTTAATTTATACGCAACTTATTATGTAATTGTAAATATTTCTATTGTATTGTATAGTAATGAATCTATTTTTATAATATTAGTTAAATATTGAAGCAATATTCGTTCACTTAACCCTTCGACGTTGTAATCGAAAAGACCACAGAGTATTTTGAAATGTTTTCAGTGTAGAAACGAAACACCAGAAATAAATTATTTTGATAATTTAATTAAACAGTTTTATTGGAATCTTATCTGTACATATTTGTCCTATGCTTTGACCTTCTTATCATTCTGAATGACTACCGTTCGATTCGATCTGTTTATGGTCGCTCCATGCAGTATTTGGGAGAAATAAAGATTAAAGTAATTGTGTATGCATGATATTGCAGAAACCACGGAACACCATCTAGGATCCTTGCATACTCCTTTCTTCCTCGTCCTCGCTCTGTGTAGGATTCTATTACAACTCCGGAAGTGAATGGGATCATTCAACGAGGGCCACATTAAAAAAAAATACCTAGTACTTCCCCTGCTTCATGCTAATGCTCACGTCTGCGAAACACGGTACCTAGTTAAACCATAGTTTTTCATATATTTTGATCAGTTTTCTCTAAGTTTTCAAAACGTTTTCATCCCAGTCACCAAATATGAAGTTGAATACTTGGTTTACATTTAACAAAAGCATAAAATAGCGTCGTGTAAGTAGAAAGCATTTTATTTTTACTCTATTATATTATATTTGGAGGACTAAGAAAGACACTGGATAGAATAGTTTTTCAGTCATTCGCATTCGAATTAATTTATTTCTGAACGCAAAGCTCAGCATCGTCAAGCGTCGCTAGTTTCTGAACGTCATGCGTAAACAATTCAATGTTGCCATATTTTTTCTCACTGCGCATTGAATGGGTAAACTAGTGCACATCTGGAAATTTTCTAAAAAAATAATAAATCGCAAGCGTGCTTCATCTCAACTTACCAACATAATTCAAAAACAGGTTATACATTCCTACATTTTCAATGGTCAAACCGGTCCCATTGCCCATTATGAAACAAGTGAAGCGCCCACTGAATGAAGGTCGTCATAAATTAAATTATTACTTAACAAATGTTAGAATATGATTGGATCCACCGTTATATGTATGGCGTATTCTGTGATCTGTGTGAGGAACTAGAGATGGAACCACACAAACCAGAAGTAATTTCCACACTAACAACACTCCCCTAAAATTGAAATGAGGGAATGCAAAGACTTACTTGGCAACACTCATGTATGTTATGTCAATCTTAATTTACGGTGGAAAGTAAAAGGCAATGGGTGTGTTGCTTTGTGTTTATTTCTTGTTTTAGATAGAAACGAATGAAAACAAAATGAATTATTAGAAAATCAATAATTATTTAACTCGTTCAGTTACTAGAATACACCATTGTAAATATCTCATAACAAATCCTTGTTTTGATTTTATCAATGGTTGTGTTACTGATTGTAATGAAAACAAAATAGAAAAACAATTGAATAAATTAGATAGTGTAATGTTTGTGTTAAGTGATGTCCAGTGTTTATGAGGTTCAAAGTAAACACGCGTGTGCTTAATTAGCTGATAAAATTTAACGATAATGGCTTTCGTAAATAAATCTTGTGTACACAAACATGGAAGTGGTTTTTGAACGTGCTAGTGTTCTTATTTCGAAATCGCGATGTCGTCGTCGCCGTGCCAAAAAGGCGGGATGCGCCTCAGTGAAGCATTGGATAACATGCAACTTGCGTACAACCCGATCACAAAGCAGTTGCATTTCGTGAGTCCCAAAGTGGAGAAACATGTAGAGGATACTTCAGATGATATTGACAAGCTGTCTAAGAAGAGCAGTTTCAGTGATGAAGGTAACTTCTCTATATCAACTTGTGAGAAAAGTGATACAAGTGATTCTCCCAAGAGTACTTTGCAGTGGGGCAGTGTGAGTGGTCACCACCGAGGCAAGGATGGTGGATCCTTCTCTAGTACTGTGTCCAGTCTGTCGGAGTGTTCTCTTGGGTCTGCTGCTTCCAAGGATGATGAGGTTCTTGATGCTACTTCTCAAGACCAGGAGCACTCTAAGTTGAAAAAGAAGGGGCTGTCGGGATTTTTCAGCAGGTAAGACTAAATATTTTTTTTTGTTTTTGTCGCAAACATTTCCCTTGTTTTGGACACTTCCACAGTTGGGTAAAATGAATAAATTTTGTGTAAATACAAATTGTATAATATAAATTCATTATAATTTTCACACCACAGACATCCCTATAATGAGTAATTCTATTTGTTAGTCCTTCTTTAAGTGTGTATGATAGATAACACGACTAGCTGTCTGTGTAGAAAAATAACCATTATTACAATCTACAAAAAGTTCAAAGTACACTTTGTGATGTCTGTTTATTCAGTAAAAAAAAATGTAAAAAAATGTCTCTTTGAAAAACCAAGAAAAAAAACTGTTTTTAAATATGGCAACAAATAGTTCACAGGCCAATTAACATTTCATGTAAATTAGCACTGATCAGCATTCTTGAATGCATCTATTAAGTAATGTATTGACATAGTCTTTATGTAATACTATCTCATAACATTAGGAAGCATTTAGTACCCACTTACTTAATAACTAGGAGAATAAATTAACTAGCTGTTCTAGTAAATTATATTTTTCAGCTACAAGCTTCAAATTATTCTAATTACTAGCGAGCTACCCTGCGTCTCATATATGCAATTTATGAAGTGGCAAAATGCAGTGGCGGTACTTTCATACAAACTTAAAAGCTTGGCTTGCCCTTATATCCTACACTACTCCTTATGATTTTACGTTTCTATACAGTTTGCTTGCCATAAGGGCTTGCCATATTGTTAGCCCCTTGGGACACCATTGAAACCAAAACAAAATGCTAAAACAACAAGATTTCTGTGCTATTATTAAAACAAAAATGAAACACATTAATCTTTTAAATCTTGGTAAAAACCACATCGAAATCTATTCCAGTTTACAAGAACTAAACAACCATACAGTCAGTCATAAAAACCTACCTTGTTTAAACTAACTCTCTGTACTCATTTAAATTCAAAATATTTAAATTCAACATCAAGTACAATGGTGTTACAATGTTTTGTCAATTGTAATTTGACTTTAATTTTCAAACTGATTTAAAAAAGCTGCTTGAAGAACACACGGTGACCTATCATACATTTCCAGTATAACATGGACTCGTTTTGTACAGATTTCCCTTACTATAAGAGATTCGCATAAACTGGTTTTGTATAGCTTGTTTAGTTGCCGTGCGTACATCTTCCTAAACTATTCATCTTCTTTTTAAAGAGCAACACTACCATGTTTGTTAATAGCAAACATCTATGCTAATCAAATAAGCTTATTTTTTTATTATTTTAATATTTACAAGGAAAACCAATGAGTTTTTCCTTCTACGGAATGTCTATAATTTGCATCGGTACTGACACAGCATGGTACAGTACCTACTTGCATAAAAAGTTCATACTTAAAATACTGTTCACAAAACACCTGCATTGTCCGTCCACTATTTTAGTAATAACATGTTAAAGAAACCATTGGAATTTCCCTCCGTCTTAGTTTTGCTACTCGGTATTCTTTTGTTTATTGTCCATTGTATTTTCTGTGATAAAAATCTAGTCGAGCATAAAAAATATTCAGTTTTAAGGTCTTTCAATGTATTGCACATAAAATACCAATTTGGGACAAAGACGAAATTCCTATGTACATTTATTATTGAGTCAACATGAGTGATGGGATTAAAAATTTACATAAAGTTGTAATAAAACACACATTATTAGTAAAAAAATAATTTATTTTAAATTTTGTTCAGAGACAATATATTTAATTTAATATTATGCATCATAAAATACTTTTGATACTGTACTTAATATCTAAAGTCTTTTGTATTGGAATAATTCTGTTTAACTAAAATCTAGACTAGACTTATGCTTGACCAAAACTGGCTTTATCAACACCAACTAATTCACAAGACAATTCAAACAGTCTCTCTTGATGCTCTCTTGATGATCTAATTTCTTTGAGAAACTGTTACTAATTCCTTCTATACAGTTACTAATGTATAAACCCCCCCTTTTCTCCAATTCTTTATCAAAACAAGCATGTAGTATAGAAACAGCTCCTTTCGCTGGGGTCTTGAAAAACAGTTTCATGACCCAAGGAAAAGCTTTTCTGAACATGGTATTTTCAAAAAGATCTGTGTCCACAATTCCTGGGTGAACTGAATAGCATTTCACAGCAGATCCCTCTTCCTCCAGCGTCTTGTTTAGGAATCTGGCACTCATGAGCTGTAACAAACAAAAAGCGTATTTAAAATACAATTTCACACAACATTCTTAGAGTTAATTTGAAGCAGAAAACTGGTTTCTAGTTTGAATACAGTTGGAAGAGGAAAGTAGAACATTTCTTTACCTGTGCCAGTTTAGCCTGTGCGTACGCAGCAATGGAATCATAATGCTCCTTCATATTGATGTCTTCGAAGTATATCTTGCCAGGATAGTGGGCACACGACGTCACATTCACAACCCTAGCTGCTTCTCCGACAGCGCCGCCCTTTTTTAGTGCTGGCAACAACAAGTGTGTCAAATAAAAGTGGCCCAGATGGTTGACCGCTAACTGGCTCTCAAACCCATCCTCCGTGAGCTCATAGTCACCATACATGATGCCAGCGTTGTTGACGAGAAGGTGAATAGTCGGGAATTGGTCCAAAACGTTCTCCGCAAATTGTTTGACTGATTTCAAGGATTTCAAATCCAATGGGTAGGCCACAATGTTTTCGCCGTTCTCCATATTATCAGCTAACTTCTTCATCGCTTCCGGTTTCCTCACACCGGCGATAACAAACATATTCGACTTCAGCAATCCCCGCACAACTTCAGATCCGATTCCGCGAGCCCCGCCGGTGACGACCGCAATTTTCCTCTGGGCGTCTGGCAACACAATTTTGTTTCTCCATACGTTCACCCAGTCATCGATGAGGCCTCCGGCGCCTGCGCCCTGCATGTCTAGCGCATATCGTAGTTCACTGAGGATGTACTTCAAGGGCTTGTTTCTGTTGACGTACCAGTAAATGGCCGCAGCACCGGTGAGAATTAACGCTGATGCGATAGCGAGAGACATGTTGAGGTTATGTTATCGTCCGCTCGACGCGACGCTACGGTTGCACTGGCGACCGTGGCTTTCACTCCGCTGGAAATCCTCAACGCTTTCTCTCGATCCGGTGTTTGTTTGGTCTAGTACCGTTAGTCCTGAGGTCGCGCTGCTCATTTATTTATTAAATGACAGGGAGTTCACAGTAGGTATCTGTAACAATACATAGAATTGAACGTAAACACATAATTAATGTGACGCGAGCAAAACGTTGCGAAGCGTGTTATCGATGCGTGGCCTCCAGCTGTACTGAAAACGATGACGCAACTCGAGTACTATTGATATTAGACTAGACGGAAGTCGTTGAAGCATTAAAATCAAATACAATGCCTGTTTAGGCATCTTATTGATTCTTTTAACCTAGAGCTAAAACTAAATACCTGGCTATCTCACGGCACTGATTTTACAATAATATTTACGGAAAGAAATATCATCTGTTATGCGATATGCACGGTGCACCTGACGGTACTGACTTGTTTGTTTTGCAAATTCAATCGGGGCGCATGCGCTGTACGTGCCGGTATTTATCGTTGTACCGTCCGATTTCTAATTATGGCATTAACAGGTTGCGGTGCAGTGGTTATCGCGGTTTCGTTAATATTCTTTGTGCTAACTTTGGCAACTTGTTAAATGATATCCGATCGACACTTCCGATTACCTATAATTGGAGTGGTTTTTCTGTTTACTTCTTTGAATGTTGTTCTTGTTCTTAGAATTTTAATAACCGGTTTAGACTATGTCAAAAATGTGACTTAAACCCAAAAGATCGCGTTATGAGCGCAGCTAAGGCACCTTCATTTGAATATTTTATGACTTCGCCCAGATGGCTTTTCTATTTCTACATTTTCTTCTGACGGTACCGCACCCGCAGAGCTGCGGGCTTTAAATGAGGCGATAAAACAAAAAACAGCCTTCTATGAATAAGCCAGTTTTAATTAGGTACGTCATTTTTTGATATTGGGTACACTTCATTTAATGGTTCCAAGCAATTTAAAAATCTAAGAGTAAATAACAACTACTTTTTCTTGAGATTCCAATTCGACTTAAATTCCTAGCAAGCAAAACACAAATTCAAGACATTTTGTTCACATGAACACGTAACGAATCTGTCTCAAATAAATCAGGGTTAAGGGTGTCTATGTAAAACGACCTCTTTCTTTGCTCCCCTTATCCAACATCAATGTTTGACGCTGAGAAAGACGGCAATACTTCTCCATCCCTCTCTAACGTTCTAGCGGTTCGGACTAGTTCCCGCTCGGAGATTTTAATTAAGGGTCTTTGAACTACTGAATGCTGATGGTGCGTGTCGTCTACGAGCTACGGTATGACGCAACGCTAAGCCGCTGTAAAAACGCCAATGGTTAATTTCTACTTACCCCGAGTGGTCAGTGACGTCATTTTTACCGTAAACGGTGAATTAAACAATACAGCTCCTGATAATGAAGATGGATACGTAATAAATGTTGTGTAATTGATGTTTTTTGGAAGGGACTGTTACGAAATCGAATAGTAAGTATCTCTCGATACCTTGAAGACTATTGTCTATCTTATTTTGATAACTTTGAAAACAATTTTGATAAACCAATGTAAACATGTATTCATACCCATTGGAAAACAAGAAAATATTTTACCACAAACACTTGCTGAGCGATATATAAACAACCACAACGCTAACACAAAATGCTAACGAAGCTGAATTCTGATGGCGAGTGCATTCATGTAAGCATGACATCATTTAAAATAAGCCTACTCCAAAGAAATTGACCCGTATTAAAAGGTATATAAGACAGTTTTTTAAACGACGCTGAACCTGGACATGAAGAATTTGTGAATTACGGTTAGCCACATTAATAAAATGCATTCCGGCGAAATATCAGGGCAACCGCAACACAAATTTAGGGCTTTTTGAGTACCTCACAACGCCTTGCGGTTTACTGTTATGTTAGTAAGCACACACGGTCTTCCAGCCTAAAACATTTTAACCTGGCCAAAGCCCATTCATATTTAATGTAGACAATGTCAGTAGCAAAGTAAGATTTACTTTAGAATAGCATTTAGAGGTCGCATTAAACAGTTTCTATACTCTTCCTAAACAAACCAGATACATAACGAAGGTGCACTCAAACAATAAACAATAAACAAAAGTTCTGTCGATGCAGTTAATAACGAATTTAATGCTGATGTTATCGTCGCAGCAGATAAATTCGATGTATTTACAACGCATAATAAAACACCGGGCCTTCAAACAATTTGCAAGAAAGCATAAAAAAAAAATGAGAAACACTGAAACAAATACAAGCCCTTTGAGATCCGGTTCGAGAAACAATACGGCATTAAGTTAAAGCGAACTCGCTGCATACGTAATAATGTACAATGGCCAATTCCATACATCCGATACTTGACCGGGGAAACCAGTTTTCAAAGGCGCTGTGCCCCTGGACAACTACCGCCACGCCGCTTGACCTTGGATGCCTTAACACTAACCCTTTTTTCCATCGCTAGTTCTGCGCATCGTGGATTAAAAACGTTCTTTCACGAAGCTGCAATGGAAAGTGTGCACTTAGCTATTAACGAAAGCTCAACGGATTCGTTGTAATGGTTGTAGATTTCCAACAGCGGTCTGCACTCAGCTCGGTCAAACGTTTGATGATAAAGATTATCCAGCGAGTTTTAAAAGTGTTTTTGAATTAGCACATGGTTTAAAGCATGTCTTAATGGCTTTATCTGACACTAAAGCAACCGTACGGATGCGCACGCTTAGCATATGGCGCAAACAAATTCTCGGGACACCTGATACGTGAGTTGAAGCGAAAAAAGAAAAAACAGCGACAGGCTTTTGACAAGCTAACATTTAAGACAAAGTAAACCTTACCCGTAAAAGTGTTCTTGGAAAGAGCATTAAAGAAAATAAAATGGATTAAGCTTCCTACTTTTTACTCGCCCGGAAACTTAAGTAAAATTGGCACTCAGAAAATCGTGCGCCTTTATTTAAAGGGCTACAAAGAGCTTGATCTATATAATAATAACAGTATTTACAGCTGGTATCTCAAACCGGTTGTCCGGGTCATTCCTCATTAGATGCAAGGTCCTCAAATTAACAAACTGCTAAATACGGAGACCTGTTTATCGTCTGTCTGCAGTATTGTCGATTCGCCTTGGAGTTTAAATGGCAATGCCGTATTAAAAAAAAGTTGACATCAGCTGTTTTACCAAGGTTTCATTCATGAGTTTGTTTTTTATTTCGACGAGTAACAATGTGCCTTGGTGGTTTTCTTTGCTATTGCGGCTCAAGTGAGAGTAGCCTATACTAACTTAAGCGTAGTACCTTATACGCAAGAGTTTCTCCGTGGATACATCAGAATAGGCGCAGCTTGTGGAATCTAAATCCGGTTTCCACGCTTTAGATAAACGATAATAGCTATGGATGCAATGAGAATCTACGTTTGTCCGAAAACTTGGGTATTTTGCTGGTCATTAAATAATACGGTTTTTCTGGCAATTATGTAAATGATTCTCTCAGACTTATTTTTCTCAGTGTTTTGTTTGGTCATAATCTTGAGTTAAATATATTTAAAAATCATTATTCTCTTCTTGTTGCTACTGTTAAACGACATTGTGGCTTTCAACAAATTGTTTGAAATGTTTGGGATTATCAAACATACTCTGTTTGTAATCATGAACGTGATATTTTTATAAATACGAGATTTTAGAGCTGATTTACCACAAGTTGGATGCTGTTTCTTAGGTTCAAATCAATTCTGTAAAGGTTATTTAACATTTGTGAGGCTTCTTTGACTCAGGCTATATGCGTGGCCTTAAGACGAGATTAATTTCCAAAGGAATTCACAATAAGGATGCCTTATAAGAACCAGCGTTCCATTAGTTTATAACAACTGTCACGGTTCACTGATTTGAAAGATTACCATCCTGTGTTTTTTTTTCAACGCAAATTCACATTTTGTCCCGACTTCCTTTGACCACAGGTTGACCAGAAAGAAATTTCATGGCTGAGGAAGCATTGACAATGTTCTATTACGAGCTGGTCGAGTCTATACTTATACCTGAGTCATTGACGTCAGTACAATTTTATCAAGCATTTTACCACGACTTAATTACTGCTATTGTTGTTCTTCTAATGACTAATCAGTATTGGACGTTGGAATTCCGTCCGTCGCCGTTCCATCTACATGGCATAATTTAACAGTCAAGTCAACTTTAGTTACGCCTTCGGTTACGTCAGATTCTTATTCACATTTTTAATGCAAATGGAATTATAACACTGATGAATCGAACGTGTTTGTCATCTTCCTGAAGCAAACCGGAACTGAATTATCGATGATAAATGTTAATGCAATTTTAAGTGTTGGTATTTAGAACTGGGCTAATCTATTTGTTGAGTCGTGAAAGTAAACATTGATAAGTTTTTAGACTAAACAAATAGGTTTATTGTAAAAGGGTCAAGAGATGACTTAAAACGCGTAGATTAAATAAAGCAAATGCACCTATCGCGAAAATTTTATATAAGTTACTGCGTGGGTATCATTCACATATCACTGATGTTAGGGAGGGCCCCTCCCGTCTAGCCAGAGGGGAGAGCTGTCTCCCCTAAATGTGAAGCCAATATTACCGATTCCGAAAACAATGCGAATGAATACGGGGATAAAAATAGCTTCTGGCATCACATTACGTGATAACAAAGAGAGAAAAACATTCACCTCACGATTTACGATCTCAGATCAAGATTTTACAAAATAA
This sequence comes from Cerastis rubricosa, assembly GCA_949152445.1. NCBI lineage: Eukaryota > Metazoa > Arthropoda > Insecta > Lepidoptera > Noctuidae > Cerastis > Cerastis rubricosa. Next base: position 3,030,949 of record OX424542.1, on the reverse strand, counting down.
ATTAAAATTAAAGTCTTATTCTGTTTATTCTTTGACAGTGTCTTCCGCGTATACAGCAGTACCTTCTTATCTCCTAGTAAACAAAGATAAAAATAACCATAACCGAGCTAATGAAGTAAATAATGATAATAAAAGCAACGTGAACTTTCCTGGTGACTCAACAGCTATTTATTTTGCTGGTTTAACAGGGCTGTGTGTCTTTGCGGAATCTGATTACGGCATGGAGGAAATATTTTTCAAAGCGTATATGTCGTATGCAGTGTTCTCGGAATTTTAAAAGGTGCACTGTTTGAATTACAAATTAGAAACAGAGTACCTGCAGGTCTGTAACTGTAGCTTTACAAAACTGAAGTGACTCAATACATAAAGCTCTAAAATAAATATCATTAAGATAGTTTTATATGGGCCATTAAATTCGCTTTCAATAAAATGGACTATAACTAATATACAGATTTTATTTAAAACGAGCATTATAAGAAATGATAGTGAATCATTTACAGATGATTTATCATTTTACTGACTCAAACTAAAATATAAATATTATAAATATTTACACCTCAGTATTTCTTCATTGCTCTGGTAAAGCTTTCGATAATAGTCTGTAGCTGCCTTCAGTATTTCAATTCTTTTGTTTGTATAATTGTTATCTATGTTCTTTATTTTTAGCATCCAATCTTTTTTACTGTTCAATTCCTTTATTGCTTTTTTAATTCCACCGGTTCTTTTTATATATTTCTTTAGAGTGGAATGCCTTTTATTTTTCTTGTCTTTTCTGATGTTTTGGTTGATCTTTTTGCTGAGTTCTGAAATTTTGGGACGATTAGATTTCTTTTCTCTCTGTTGTAATAATTCCTTCCTTTCTTGTAACAACTGGTATGTCTCATCTGAGATTACTCTTTTACTCTTTGCGTTTGTTTTCTTCGTTTCTGTTCTCAATAGGTTTATAATCTTCTCGTAGTGTTCCTGAATCGACAGTGGTTCCTTTGCTTCACTATTTGATAGTTCCTGTAGGTTATTCAAAAGTTGAGTGGTATTACCAGTACATACAATGGCTGAATTATTTGTACGAAATTGCCTTTTAACCAAAAAGAAACAACAAATAAAATAAATAACGAAGATTCTGAGGCAATCCCTAAAATATTAAATGAAGAAACAATTAGAGCAATCAATACGCAAAAGACAGACAAGACACCAGGTGCTGATCAAGTCACAAATGAACTGTTAAAATCTACTACACCAGTCGTTGGTCCTATATTAACAGACATATTTAACAAAATAATAGAGACTGAAATTATCCCCGAAGACTGGACTAAATCAACAATAATATTATTACATAAAAAAGGAGACAAAGGAGATATAGGTAATTACAGACCTATAAGCTTGATGTCCAATGTCTATAAAGTGTTTTCAAAAATAATTCTGTCACGAATAACTTCTACCCTTGATGATAACCAACCAAGAGAGCAGGCGGGTTTCCGCAGTAAATATTCAACAATAGACCATATACATGTTCTAAGGCAGGTTCTACAAAAATATAAAGAATACAATAAAAAATACTATTTGGGTTTTGTTGATTATAATAAAGCCTTCGACTCCTTGGAACACGAGTACATCTGGGAAGCACTACGTATACAGGGAATACATGGAAAGTACATACGTATACTCCGAAATGTATACTCAAAAAGCACAGCCCAAATCAGGCTTGAAACTACGGGTGAAGAATTTCCAATAGAGAGAGGCGTCCGGCAAGGAGACCCAATTTCTCCTAAGTTGTTTTCGGCGGCTCTAGAGATGATATTTAGGAATCTGCAATGGGATCACGAAGGCCTGAACATAAACGGTGAAAAACTAAATCACTTACGTTTTGCAGACGACCTGATCTTATTTGCAGAATGTCCAATACAATTAGAGCAAATGTTACAACAACTGTCAGATCAAAGCGCAAAAGCTGGACTTACAATGAACACGGCAAAGACAAAGATTATGACTAACTCTTCGCAGACGCATACCATCATAGTCAACTCAGAGATGATAGAATATGTCGAAGAATACGTATACCTAGGACAGCTCATAGCCGCTGAAGACACCATGCATAAAGAGATTGAAAGACGGATAGCCAATACATGGAAGAGATATTGGTCACTCAGCGAAGTCATGAAAAATAAGGACATGCCTATCAAAGAGAAAAGAAAAGTGTATAATATGTGCATTTTACCATGCTTAACTTATGGGTGTCAAACATGGGCATTGACAGAAAACTTAATAAATAAAATTAAGGTATGTCAAAACGGAATGGAGAGAAGCGTAATGGGCGTCAATAGGAAAGATAGAATAAGATTAGAAAAAATTAAAAATACAACTAACTTTAAGGATGCAAAGGAAACATGTAAAACTTTGAAATGGCGATGGACTGGACATATGCTTAGAGATACGAACGGAAAATGGACAAAAACCATAACAGAGTGGTATCCCAGGAATGGGAAAAGAAGTAAAGGGCGTCAAACAAAAAGATGGGAAGATGACCTCAAAAAGGTAGCGGGTCCAGACTGGACTAGAACAGCGAGAGACAGGCAAAAATGGAAAGCTTTAGAGGAGGCCTTTGTCGGAAGACAAGCTGTGAAGTGAAACCGATCGTGTAGTCGATCTGTTAATAAATTAATATTATTATTGTTAGTAATAAGAAAAATGTGTGTATTGTAAATTTGTAGAACAGCAATAAAGGCTTATTTTATTTATTTATTTTTATTTCTTCATTGAGGCGACACTTGGATATTTTTGTTTATAATAGTGTCAACTTATAGGAAATTGATGAATCAACGTATTTGTATTATCTCTCTGTCGCAGCATTATTATTTGTCTTTCTCTCATTCATTATAGTTCTGTTCTTAATTACTAGATTGTAAATCCGTCTTAAACTCAACGCTAAGTAAACAAATTTTAATTAGACGTAACAAGATCTTATCGACGCATCAAGATCGAGTTAGAATTTAATAAAAGTACTTATAACATGTTAAACTCGTCTACACTTTTGAAGACAACATCTACTTGAAAGGTTAATGTACTGTTTTTTTTTTGCTTTTGTTATGAGCTTGTATTAACAGCTTGTTTGCTTGACACTCCATCTTAGAAAACGAATAATAGATTGTTTCACAAACTCACAGTTCCTCAGGGGTCTTAATTCTGGTAATGCTCTAATTCAACCAAAATCGGAATAGTAGAATTCAGTAATAGCATTATCTCAAATTGAATATTGGCACACATTCGTATACTACATTCTTTATACATGATATACATGTACACGTTTCATTAACAATAATTATGGCTAGAACAAATGTGTCACTTGTACCCACGAGTATTGTTCAAGTTGATACAGAAACAATGATGTTGTCACAACTCACTAATGTTTTTAAATTTGTCAACTTTGTGGCACAAAGTTTTTAATACAATGACTAAACACACGACAACAGCGGAACGAGTGACAAATTGCCCCATGTTGAACTTTGTACGGCTAGCTGATGCGGATATTTAATTTGAGCGTGTAAAAGAGGGTCTTATATTGTAATCTAAATATAACATTCTGAGCAATTTGAAGTTAGTTATCACTTGTGAAGACTATATTTGAAGCTATTCCAATCAGCTCGATTTCTCGGGGACAAATCTTTGCTAAAACAATAGGAAAGGAATTCTTGTATCGTAAAAAGGCTCAATGCTCGTGTCAGTCAAGCCAAGATTTCGCTATAGCCATAACTGATACGATCTTGGATAATAATGTCACTGCACTGGTATTTTTCAAGAGCGCTAGCCTGCGTAGGAAGGCGAAGCCAGGCTGACGTCATCGCTTTTCACTGGACTATGCCTATTTGAGGAGTGTCACCTTTAAGGAACTGGTTGATTGGTCAGAGAGGTGTGCAAAGGTCTTAATAATCACGTGTAGGTTTAATATCTAGCAACTAATAACAATGCAATAGCTGCGATGTAAACTGGTATAAATATCTTGGAGCTAGACCGTGAAGATGAAGTTAAATGAGAATTAATTGTCTCAGCAGGTGGGTATTATTACGGAGAACATGTGTGTAATATGTTCGTATTAAAAGGCGAAAGGGCAAACGGTGTTAGCGAGGGAAATAATGTAAGTGTCGATTTTACTGAAGAAGAAAAAATCTGAATATAACACCTTAATATTGCGATGGCTTCTAATAATAAAAAACTTACAATTGAATATTACGAAGAAGAAAACGGAGACTGTCTTGAGCTCATGAGATTATAATAATCAAATTTGATACAAGCTGAAGCACCTGCCTGCCTCGGGGTCGATGACTCTTTTTTATAAACATTCAGATTGTGAAGCAAGATTTTTTCTCATAGAATTTGAATGTTTATAGAATACATAGCGGTCGCTGTGGTTTTATACTTGCTCAGTGTATAAAAATAATACCGGTATAATCAATAGTATTATACCCAGCACCGAAAATAATTGGGTTATGTCAGCGGGGGCGAGGTGTTTAAAATTAGAACCATTATTTTATCGGCAGAATAGAATATAGGTAGATTATTTATTACATTGTGCTTTCATATTGCGTGCTGCGTTCATTATCTTACTATTGTCAAGTTTGATTGATTTCATAAGCTTAGTCTCCAACATTGGAACAGCAGCCAGTTCCCGCCTAAGACGGATAGTTAAAATATTTACAATGTTTCTATCTGTTATGTCTCGTCCCTTGCAACATTCATTTCAATGCCGTACTTGAATAGGGTTATTGAATTACCGTACTCAACGATTGAAAGTCTGGTAAATCCTTTGATGACTCAAGTCAAAAAAGTTATCTTATCAGCTTTCAATTGGTAGCCGTAGCCTTATCAGATCCTTGTTGTGACTAACTTCTTCCATCTTATTCATAGCAAACATAATCTTTGTATCACAATCCACAAATAATATATCACTTTCTTTATCTTGTGATGTACTCGACTCTTATCTTTCATGGTTACGTAAAAGATAGTGACGGTCATAGAATTACCAAACATCTTCTTCAAATCGCGTGAGAAGTACAAGTTATTTCTTCACGATAATATTTTGGAGTCCGTGGCGAATATTAAATCGTTTTACCTGAAAATTGTACAGCATCTTGACTCTCGAGTCGTAAGTTTTCCGAAATTGCCCGAATGATCGTTAATTGTAATGTGTCTACGATCTCTCTTCGTATTTCGTTATCCACGAGGTTATATTTGGAGATGAGTGCAATCATAGTGTAGTAATAGCTACACATAATAGCTACAAATAATGCATGACATTCATGAAGGATACGTGTGTGCATAAATACTCTTTCCTATCTCTATATTAAAACCTCTTTACATAATGAAATAGGTGCATGAATGTGTTTCACATCGGATCGTGGCACAGAAAACGTCCACTGCATTAATGAATTATGGGCTAAAAAGTCTTTCCAATGTAAATAAATCAATATGGTTGCAACAATGATGGGTATGCCATTAGATTTGCAGATTCGTTTCGTAAAGTCGTAATGTTTTTAATGTCAATACAAAGGTATTACATGTCGCTCACACAACCTAGTTGTCATTCGTAGAAATCGTGTCATTGATGAAAATTAATGTATTCATATTGCAAAAAATAATGGTGCCGTAACTAAACTTGGTATTAGGTACGAAGCAGCAACTCGATTCACGCTTACCGATTCCATAACAACAATAGAAGCGATGGAATTTCTGTCAGTGAAATTTAATAAATTCGCCCAGTGAAAGTACTGCACCGACCAGAGTAGCGATTACATACACGAGTTACTTAATTATTACGGAAGTCACTTTATATTTTATATTCTTTCTTTAAAAGCAGTAAAATCTCAGATTTATGTATTTCCTTTGAACAGACCACGATTGTTCGACGGTGATGTTATTGCGGATCAATTCGTTACTCTTTTATGATCTCAGTAACGATAAAGAGGTTTTATAGGCCTAAAACTTCGTAGGGTGACTAATAATGTATTTCAAGGCAGAACTCCGGTTGTTAAAAAGTAAACCAATCAGAAATCCAATATATGAAAACGGAAAAGGTGCATGTTCGTAAAATCACCTAGGCAACAGAATAACGGACAAAACTATTAATATTTCCACTAATGGAAAGCAATCAAATGCGTATGAATAAATATTGATTGACTTGGGGTCCCTCAAGGGGCCATCTAAGAAATGAAGCCTACGTCAATAGAACGTCTGCGTCGATTCCATCCAACTTAATGACTTTCAGAATGTTCGGTATTTCTGGTTACGATAACTTTTTAGATAGTTTTGCTGGACGTCCGTGTCATTAGTTTTCATATTGTGTGAAAGCAATGATATTTGTTTGTGTACTGATTGGATTTTCTTGGTGATCTTGATTACAAATCAACTTCTCAAAACTTCTCAAGTGCCGTAAAAGAAGAATTAGAAATTTAATCAGCAGTATGAATAGTATCTGTGCTTATGTCTTGTCACAGTAATTCCCGTGTCCGGCAATGCATTTACTGGATGATACGATGCTGATGATAGATTAGTGTTTTTTATCACTCAAGATACATAAGAATGAAAGTTCAGTTTCACATTAATGATTGATCGTGTACGAACAGCTCCATCCGTACTTAATCTGGCATGACTTAAGCTTTTTATAGCCAACAGGAAATTGTTCCTCCACGTAACCACTCGTGTTTTTATGGTTTCACTTTAACTATCAATAAATATGTTAGCCGTGTAGTAAACATTAAAATAATTAGCGGTTGCGCTCCGCAGCTGAAGCTACCGACAAATATAGGTTTTGATTTATATCTGGAGTCTATTTTGGAAATCTGTCTGGGTTTTATATCTGGATATAAAATTCTGAATGTGTTTTCCGAGATATTTCAGTCATGGAGCATAAGGATAGTATTTCTTGCCCATCTGCAGTATTCAGACGTGATTTATTATCTGTTCCAAATACTTGCTCTGAGAATTCGAATGTTTTGAAGATGCTTGAAGAGTCTTACCATCAAAGAGTACTTTGTACAGCCAAAAAGGAAGTGAAACTTGAAATATGGGTCATCATCTAACATCAGATAGCAGACTCGTATTTAAATAACAAAGTACCCTTATGCTCCGTCGTGACAATTAAAGCATTCAATTGATAAGGCCACAAGAATGCATAGACTGTGAATGGATGTCGACTATTTATAGAGAGATAAAGTGGACTAGATTGGAACCATTACTTTTTGTAACACTGATGTAATGGTGAATGTCGTTGAGGACATTTTAATTGAAGCAATTATGACGGTATTATTGGCAATTGATCTTTGATCAGACAAAATATCAATTGATTTGAAAGAGTTCTGCAAATCGAAATAAAAGAAAATGTACTATGATCATTGATTTACTATGATAAAGTGATTGAAGAAAAGGTCAAAAACGACATATGATATTTCGTATTTCATGTCGGATTTCTTTCAGACAGAAAAGAAATAGAGAGTCCATTTTGATATCGAAGTGGTTGCTACGGAATTTTCATCCGGATATTTACGAAGCATTTGGGATTCGTAACCGAACCGTACCGTATAGCTTTTGCAAAATTATGCTGTGTGGTATTTCAATCTTTGCCGTATTGGGCCAAACTATATCCAATACGGGGAAGAAATATTTCAACTAACATTAGTCATATTTACTTACTAAGTAATTGACTCATAACCCTATAAAAAGGCCGTCCTTTATACTGGTTAATCACCTGTAGTATAGTATTGTCCGCTTTCATGCATGACCTAAAAACACACACAGACAGTATCGATCTGGCTATATGAACAATGCAAAGAATTATAACAAATTACATTGGACATTAAATTCTATTACTCTCAATCTCAATGAAGTTAAGGTCACAGAACATAACTTTACGAATTTTATTGTGCCATAAGATAATATCTTAGAATGAACACGTAATATATTATTCTCAAATCGATTGCATTGAATACATTCGCACGTAGAATTGAATAGGATCAATCGATTTAAACCATTGAAGTAAATCTGCAGACCCAAATAAAATGAGCAAGCACCACGTTTTTTCATCAGCAAGACTTCAGTTATTGAAAGAACACCACCTAAAATTTTAAATTGCCCCGTAACATCTAAGGTCGAACCGTAAAGTGATGTCATGGCACCATTAATCCAATTCCGTCTGATCCAGACCACTCGAGACAACGAAACAGTTCAATAATACCGGAATTATTGAACGTACGACGTCACAGCGACCTCCTCGAGGTATATAAATAATAGCACATACATTCATACAAATATTGACGACGTCTACGTCACATGGCATTGACAACTTTTGGTTAAATACAGTTTCCAATCTGAAGAACTTGATCAGTTGTAACGAAGGCCGAAATCAAGAGTATACGAATATTTTTCGTAGATCCGGTTTAAATGAATATGTAACAAATAGTTCGCAGTTCACGCTGATGTTATAGGTTAGATCGAGTGGAAGCATATCAACACTTTAAAAATGAAGCCAGCTCTCCGCTTAATCTTTCGCCATTTCCATTACAAAACAGGATCATCGTTCCTTAGAAGCGATTAAATTAATCTGGTTCGTGCGATTCGATTGGCCAGTAATGCACTTCTGAATAAGCATGATGTCATCACATTGCAGAAATGCCAGATTAGGTTCGAGTATGACCAATTGACCAGTGATCGTGTGCTAAGAACGTGTCAACGGTGGTCCGGATTTAAAAGAGGACAATGGTTCTTTCTGGAACTAACTCTATTCTGATCTAGATTTTAATGAAATCGAATGCTATTATTTAAATAGCCTTAAATTTTTGCGGGTCTGTGGAAGGTGAGTGATGGGCTAGCTCACCGTCCGTCCGTCTTATGACGACAGGCCATGTCGACGGCGCGTTCGTGTTACACGAGCGCCTCAAGGAGATGTCAGCAAATCGGAAAGGGTACGAGAGGGCCGATGCCTGCCAGGGCTGCGGGGCTATTCGAAAGAGATACTGTAGCCTTGAAACACAAAGGGCTAAGAAGGGACTTAGATTGGTTTTAGTCAGTACAAGTCTGACACTCCCTTCCACTACGCCCAAAGCAGGAGGGGTAATTTGATGATCCGTATAAAAAGCTATTATTTAAAGCTCGTAAGAGTCCAATGCTAAGCACCAGTCATTATAAAACTAACAAAGCAGAAAAGGCTTCAGCAGATGTTAATTTATTAGAACCAAACTTGGAGCTGGATTTAACACAATTCTTAGTGGAAAAGAACTGAAAGACAAATGCATGCATCGATAACGCCTTTATTGCGTCACTCATTTATAATACGAAGTGAAACCATAACTAATTTCAATTGTGATGCTAAATGTGTCTCTAAATCTTGGCAATCAACACTGTTTAAAATTCCAACGAATGCAAGCACGTTTCCCAAAACATTTGGCGTATAATATGAGTATTGCACTCATATGTGCATGAACCATGTAAAAGTCTATTGTCGGTCGAATTTTTGCGAGTATTACGTAAACAGGTTTCTCGTATTCTTTCACAACTTTCATTCATTGCGACACATTATTTGCTATTGTGCGTGTTGCGGTGGTGTTTAAAAAACGAATTTCGATTGTTCGCAACCGCACGTGTTCGGCACGGAGTTACATCTTCACTTTTACGTAAACGGTGTTAGTAAACATATTTTTAGGACTTAAATATGTGTGTGTGTGTGTGTAGTTTGATTTTGACAGAAACTTGTTGAATTTAGACCACTTTATTTTGCCCGGCTTGGAATTTAAACCTTGCCACTATGCACGATTTAGTGAACAAAATCATCTTTAGTTGCGACAGAGAGATAAGAGTGAACTTCTATTTCATCCTTTGACGTAAAAGCACCCAGAAATACTGAACTGGGTTCCAGAAGTATATGGAAACCCCCGTTGTTAAGTGTTTAGTTCGTTAGTACCTATAAACCTTCAGTCTCTTTTATCCGAAACAAACAGAAATTAAGCTTGCTAATTAATTAAACTTTTAGCACAAGGAGATTTTGGGAATGAAAATTGCCGGTAGTTCTACAACTGAAATCAATTTCATTTTATCATTTACCAGAACGTTGGCGTCACTTAGAATAACGTTCTTGAGAAGATAGTATCATCCAATAAGTAGGTGCTCGCCATTCGTTAGTTCGGGATAAGATCTTTTGAAGTTTCTTTCAGAACTGTTGACCTCAAAATGGATCTTGATTAGGCGTCGCCGTTACTATAAGAAGCTCTCATTTTATCAGTTTAAGATCATCTTGTTACGGAGTTCATAATACATTTCAAATTTGTGATTCTTTGATAAAATGATCAAAATGAAAAAGCATTGCGTAATATTCTTGCTTATTATGTCTGACTGACTAATCCATGAGCCTCGTTTAGCATTTTCACGTTAAAATTCTTACGTGTTTGTGTATGTAAGTTACCTACCTTCCTTTATACCTTTTCTCCTTCGGCATGAACGCCGAGATGCACGGTATGCTACTTAGAGTTAGGAGCCAGTCACGATTCTACCGTATCCAATCCAAATGTTTGATTCAAACTGGTTTCAACTTTCCAACTACCAACTCTGTGGTATGTAAGTTTATGTTTGCGATGCACGTATTGATATCGCTCTCAGTTGTGCTCATCCCGGAAGCGAAAACAAACTTGTAGATAACAACATTGTTCAAATAAAATGTTATATTTTAAATATAACTTTGGTCATTTTGTATCGATAAACCGTCTGTTTTTCAGTCACTATGTCTGTCTGGAAACAGAGTGTCGTGTCGAATATTTTTATTTCCACTATTTACTTTTATTTGTTCTTATTTAGCACGTTGTGTGTGTTAAGTGGACATGTGCGCTAAAGCTGTGTGAGTACTGACACTATTTGTCATTACTGAGCCTTCGACACGGTCGTGGCATTTCAGTATTGGTCTTATATCATTAAAAAAAAATTGACTTGATTCTACGAGTGTGCTCTTTGCAAATAATTATTTTGTTTAAGCTAGAAGTCGTTTTGTATATAAACAACGGTAAGCCGGAAGACAACAACAACCAACACAATTCAAAAATATTTATTATTATAAATATTTTGCATTAATTTGCTAATACAATTCTTTTTTTAAAACAAATAAAACAAGCAAGTCATTTGTTTGGTTCATAATGAATTGGCTTGTGATTGGAGAGGCCTATATCCAGCAGTGGACTGTTATATGCAGTTGATGATACTCTACGTTTAGGGTCTTCTGAAACCTCAAACTCACCCTTGTTTTGCCATTCACCCTTGTCCTATTTTTCATTATATGTTTATCCGACGTCACAAAGCAAACCGTGCTCCATCATAATGTTAGTTATTTACATTCCATTCCCTCGTATTCCTCACACACTGCTTGGGGTCGCGTCACTGACCAGTGCAAATGGGTCTCGGCCATCTATCTTCGGAGTGCCAAGTCACGGCTACTATTACATGGGTTGCCAAATTTTACGTTAATGCTCGTTTTCTTCTTCTTCGTCGTCGTTCTCTCACTGCTGAGGATCCCGACCACATATGATAATAATAGTCTCCAAGCCATGCGGTCTAACCGCTCGATACACGCTGCCTTCTTGATGCTCGTTTTACGGCTGCTCTTTGTACTACCAGGCCCCTCAGAAAGTATTGCGAAAAAAAGTTTTTATATATGGGAGACTGGCCAGTTATTATGTTTTTCGAAAATATGATTATTTATAAGTAAAAATAAGTAAGTTCCAATTTCAAAATTTCCCTCCACATTTTTTGCGAGTTAATTCAAAGTATTGTGTCTCACTGAAATATGGATCTGCGCCGGGAACATTTTAGAGCTATGATTTTATACGATTTCAAGTGTCGCCTGAAACCGGATGAATCGTACGATAGACTTCAAATGGCATTCATGGATGAAGGCCCTTCCAAGGCAACCGTGTATCGTTGGTATAACGAATTCAAGCGCGGTCGACCAACTTTGGGGGATGACGAAAGAAGCGGTCGCCCTTTGACGGCTGTTACCGAAGAAAACGTGCTAGCAGTGAAAAATTTAATCCAAGACAATAGGCGAATTACATATCAGGAGATTCAACACATATTGAAGATTGGATCGGGAAGCGTTCACGAGATTCTACACAGCCATCTTCGCGTGAGGAGGATAGTATCACGCTGGGTGCCGCACAACCTCACCGATGCTCAGAAGCAGGCCCGGGTGGAATGGTGCCGTGATATGCTTAACAAATTTGAAGCAGGCTCGTCTCGGCGTGTTTACGACATCGTTACAGGTGATGAGTCCTGGATTTATCAATACGACCCAGAAACCAAGCGCCAGTCGACTGTTTGGGTGTTTCAAAATGAGCCAACGCCTACCAAAGTGAAGCGATCTAGAAGCGGGGGTAAGATTTTGATCGCTAGCTTTTTTAATTTGACTGGCCACTTGGTATCAATTCCCTTACGGGATCAAAGAAGCATTAATGCCGAATGGTATACTTCCAAATGTTTGCCAGAAGTTTTCTCTGTTATAAGCAACAAGCGACCAAACACAGGGCTCCGCGGGCTACTGCTCCACCACGACAATGCACCTGCGCACACCGCACTCAAAACGAGGGACTTCCTGGACAGCACGCCAGTCAAACTCCTGGGTCACCCTCCTTACAGCCCTGATCTAGCACCGTGTGACTTCTTTTTATTCCCAAAAATAAAAAATCAGCTCAAAGGGATACAATTTTCGTCGCCGGAAGATGCGCTGGCTGGGTTCGAGCAGGCTGTAAACGAGGTGTCTGCGGCGGACTGGAAAAAGTGTTTTGAAAACTGGTTTAGGCGCATGAATCTTTGTATAGAGGCTGGTGGAAAGTACTTTGAAAAGATTTAATAAAAATATATGTACGTATAGAACAATTTTTTTTAGTTTCGCAAAACTTTCTGAGTGTCCCACGTATTTGGGTTAAGGATGTTCAGTGTTCATGTGGTATTTGTCGGAGACACTGGTGATTTGAATCTCATTCAGGTTCTTCTCAATGGTCATTTCTATTTAACATTGTTTTAGGATGATGCATGGGATTTCTGATTTCAAAGCATCGGTAACTGTAACTTTTATGTTTGTTGTCTAAAAACGGGACTTCATTAGTCATTAGTATTGTCCTTCTATTTGTTTTTTAAATGTGCATTTTAAATCTTGGCAAGTTTTCAAAGGATGCTGTCCTTGATAGTTCAGTAGTTAGGTAAAGGTTGACGTCGCTTAGACCTACGTGTCTTTTTTATTATTATATCTGGTTACATATCATTGTGCTTATTGCTAGACTCAATTGAAGGAAATAAGTTGAGAACGAGTTGACGGCTATAAACGATACAGATCTGTCACTATTAATACACATATGTGTCTTTATGACCGTCACGTTATGTCTCCACGTGGTTCCAATTGGGGACGGGCGTCATTGTTTGGAGGTAAAGTTTGTATGTTTCTATTGTAGGTTCTGACAAGTACGTTCAATGGTATTGTAAAATGGTTTTTTAGGTTAGTTTTGTACACGGCCAACCCTGTCATGAAACGAGACGGATAAATAAATAAGTACCTACATAACAGTTGACAATCGATGCCGCTCGTACTTGGTCTTGCTTTACGTGTTCTGTGATTCTTTCAGAGACATTAAGAATTCCTTTTCTACAGCTGTATTGAGGTCAGCTTCTAGCCCAACTAGATACTACTACTAGCAGTTGAATATCATTACATATTCCTTTTAACACGATGTACTTTAGTATCTGTTATAGCGCCATTGTGTGCGAATCTATTTACCCGTCCGCACAGATATTCTATTTTCCTTATCAATTCATTATTCGGAGGCCGAATGCGTTCATTGTAATAGAACTTAACGTTCTTACGACTTATTGTATTTCTTACAATATCATCGACTTTGTTACTTTAGTACTTATCCGCTTTGCGTATTCTGTTTTATTTTACTATAGTTTTCTTAGCCTTGACATTTGATATTATTTCACCTTATTAACGCTGCCGTACAATTAAAAATCGCCAGCTTTGTATTTAAATAAGATTTTATAGCCATTACGTGTCGCTGGACAATTTTCGAGACTGCGGTAAAAATCGTCGGACTTGCCAATTTACGCTGTTAGCCCATAAAGCAAACATTAGGCTTTTTCCCCTAGACTTTAATGTCAGACCTTGGTTCATGATATCGTTACGCAGTAAGGACTGATAGGATCTGGTAATGAGAAGTTTCTATAGTGATCATGAATGTTATGGCTGCAGCATCATGCAATTGTGATATAACAATTAAGATAGACGTCATGCCAGTCCATCATAAAATAATCGTATATATCATCGCAATGATACAGAAAATTCCGTTAAATTCGCACCGCTGAATACTGAATTGTTGCAATTTTGAATAAAATATCATATTTGTTTTATGACAGCAGATAAAAAATGTACTAAGTACAATTAAGCACATGTAACCAAACGTGGCTTTATTATGACAACATATATTACGTAGTTCCCAGATTTTAGCATAGGATTACACAGCCGTATATTAGCAAATATACGAAATATCAATGATAACATTAACAGTTATTTAGCTAATCTTATCGAACGAGTTATCAATGGATAATTATCAAATTCTACGTCATGATCAATACTGACGTTCAATTGACTCTTTATCTTCAAGCAATTGCTTCATTGCAGTTCAAAAATGTTCAATTACTTCTAACCATCCCCTAGAAAAACAAACTTGTCGTTAGAATTATGGCATGAACGAATTAACTCGTCAATTAGTAACGAGACCTCCTGCTGAACCATTTGCTGTTTATTCAATGTAAACTGTATCTTATTTGCTTACGTTAACGGTGTTAACACTTTTGATCTTAAGTTGGTTTCTATCGTCACTCACGTCTTCTTGCAACAGACCTTGCCGTTCTCACGGTTCACGTCGTGGTGTCGTCTTGACGATCGAAACCGGAGGTTGGGCAAAATGTTGCAAAACTGTTATGGTGTGGCAGACAGTACATACCTATGGGAACTGCCAGAGAATTTATAGCTACGTTTGACGGGTAGAAACCTGAATACAGATGTCTATCATTGAAGATATCATCTTAGAATTTGCGAATTAGAATGAGACATCCCTAAGTTCAATGATGATGTCAGGGGTCAGGAGGATGCTGTTGCTCATCTTTCAATTATCCTATGAATGTATTCTTGGTATGACTGGACCATGTTCGTTGAAATTCTACACTGTACTCATGACCTCTTACACACTGTTTCCTACACAAGATTATCCGACAACGAACTTGCTTAGTAAGATCCCAAGTACGATGCGAGGAAAATCAGTAGGATGTTGTATCTTAATAAAAACTTGTTTAAAAACAAGTTATTCTTAAGATACTTGTAGGCGATAATACAGTGTAAATGAATGAAATCGCCTAATCTACTGTATCCAAAGCGCTACTAATCTGACCGACACGATCTATTGCGTACGATCCATCTAGTCTAGATTACAAGGAGATTGGCCATACGAAACTACAGCACGAGGTGTTAAGCCATCCAATTTCTAGGAAGTTTTGTCATCTGCTGGCACTACTAATTGTATGCGAAAAGTAGACGAAGAAGCCGTTTATACAGTCCATCGAAATGTCAAAATGAATCCAACGAACCGACATATCGTCGATGAGACAAAGTGTGAAACAGCTCTTTTCTTGATGGAAGTTCATAATTTTGGCTTAAAAAAGTCTTTTCGCGTAGAAAAGTCTTTGGATATAATAATACTTGGGGCTTTCAGTGAAGCGTTTTATTGAACAACATTTTCCTTTTAAAAACTGGTCTTTAATTCTTTATAAACAATCAAGCGATACGGGTAGAACTATCGACAAAATAAAAAATAAACGTCAACTTATTTTGCATTACCTACGTAACGGCCCCAGCGTGTCCAAAGCAAATTAGTGAAGTTAGTAGAATAAGCTTTAATTATGAACTTCAATTAAACTCTACTTTCATCAGTATAAAAGAGTATGTAGCGTTGGTGAACTTTTTAATTTAACATTTTATTAATTTTTAATTTCATTCATGACTCTTTTTTCAAAATAGTTACACAAGGGTTGGAAAGTATTTTGAGGTAACTTGGAATTGATGACGTTATTAAGGTTGTTATGCATAAGTAATAGAAGAGGAAAAAAAAGAATTAATGTGTTTGTTGACATAAACTTGAACAAAGAATATAAAACAAGAATAACCACTATAAAAGAAACAGAACACGGTGAGGTAAACAAATACAAAACTAAGAAGACATAAACATAATGATATAGGTGGTCATAGCAGATACGTATAATTATGTCTTAAACTTGGAACCTGTTCAGGACCATGAAGGTTAACGCCTAGCGTGTGAACTTTGGGGCGACCCGCCATCTTTAATTCATGAATATTTAACAACAATAAACTAAATAGTCGACTTGATATAGAATTTCCTGGAGAAACCATTAATTGTTTACAAACATGTTGGGGCTTTAAAGTTTTAAGATACTTGGAATTCAGCTTTTTACTATTTTTTCTTAAAACTAATCCTGGCTACAGAAAGCTGGTTTACATATTTCGAGTATTTGTTTTTCGTATGAATGGTAATAATTGAAACAAAAGGCGTAGTAAATGGAACTAGAGTATACAAGCATGTCACAAACAGGCGTTCAGATCGTTGCCTTCTCTATCTACCGACCTTCATTTATAGCCTGAAGCACTTGAAATCAAATGTAAACAATTCTTATTTTATAGTTGAAGTCGTATAACAAATAATTATTTATCAGATAAGAAAAAACATTATTCTGACTAATCCGCACTGGGCCCGCGTGGTGGAATACAACCCACTCCCTCTCTTAGAGAGGAGGCCTGAGTCCCAGCAGTGGGAAAATTATAGGATGATGATAATGATCCTGACTGACATGGAATGTCGTTGGCAGACGAATCATACGCACTTATCAGCGAAATTACTGCATCTAAAGATTGCAATAACGCAAATTGTAATGTTGCTATTGCTAAGCCACTTACGAATACCAGGGCAAATAGCTTCTTACCTGAGCTGTGTTATTAAGTATTTAACAAATCATAGGATGCTATAGTATCACGAGTAATCATGACAACCAGCAGAACAGACCAAGATCGTCAATCTAGGTTGCATGTTATATATTTCTAGCTAGAAGTCGATACTTAGCAAAAATGAGGAGATAGCAAGCTAACTGCTTCCGCAAAGATTCTTCCGTGATTAAACGAAGTTATTAATGTTTTATCTGTATTTAACCCGTCTTTTACTACCCCATTGCGACACGATAATGGGCTGCATAGATGTCAAGGCAAAAGTGATTTCATACGATTTGTAAGTATCGACGTAAATAATATGTCGAGATCTTTAAACGTGTGAATACACGACATGGTAGTACAAATTGCGGATGTAATTTCCCTCCTAATGATAGCTGATGGCGATATCATATTTAGCAATATTGAAGGCCAATCCGGTGATCGAATTCGTGCACACTGGAGCGTTACGTTTTGTTTTAAAACTATCGCATTATATACCGAATGTGCTACCAAGCAGTGCTTGCAATAATGTAATGAAACCTTTTCCATTTTCCTGAACGAATACTAGTTTTGCTAGCTTAGTTTCTTTTACTTCAGTAGAAATCCAATTTTAGTACTCCTCTTCTGTATTTTGATCTTTTAGTGCGGATTCCAAGACAATGTTTAGTTCTGGGTCAGACCGACCATTACTGCTTTGTTTTTCTTTCTCTTTAAGATTGAATTTTGCTTTGGGTCTGTACTGTGTTTGTACTTTTAGTTTCGGTTAACAGTCATTTATCAAAAATTCAAGTAATTGAGTCCTTGACCTCTATATTGTTTAGGTAAATCTTTTCGTTACTTATTTACACATACACAAATAGTTGATAAGCATAACATGCTGTTTTCGCCGTAATGCGAAAATTACGCACGGTAACAAATTAAAATTAGGAACGTATAGGATTTTCAATGATGTTAAATTCAATATAATTTGCAACACGCTCTTATGCAAGTGCGAATAAAAACGCTTAGCTGATGACGACACCATCGATGTAAAAACCAAGATTCAACATTCACATTCGTCGAAAAAACGAAGGAGATGGCCAATAAACACGCCGGTTTAAATAGAACAAAAAAGTCAAAAACCTGTCTTGTTAAAGTCCTATTAATGGTCCTATAACTTAGTTGCAAGCTCGCATATTTTTAACAAAACTCAACCACGACTTACTTGCAAACGTGCAATCTACCATTCAGAAACTGCAGAGAATCCCACACAAAAACTGAGTGAACAGGTCCATCGACGCCCACTCTCAACCATTAGTCTGACAAATACTCTATGACGCGAAGGTCACGACCATACAATGGAATGTTGCGATCGCAACAATGGATGGGCCGGCCGCGGCTCGAATAAATTAGATTTGTGATACGCTGTTGATATTATTAGTATTGTCGACTATTGTGCAGTTTCACGTGCCTGTACCCGAAAGTGTGAATGTTTCGACATTCATAATGGAAGGTGTACATTCCATTGTTATTATTACCCGGGTTGGAATGTGATAGTTGTGGTGTATCCTACACCACACTTCATTTGTGGAAAGTACTTTGTAAAAATTGAGTCGAGATCAATTTATTACAATTCTAGCTGTCCCGCGCAACTTCATCTGCGTCATATTTTCCCCGTTTTCGTAACATTTTTCATTGCTGCTCCGCTCCTATTAGTAGTAGCGTAATGATATATAGCCTATAGCCTTCCTCGATAAATGGGCTATCTAACACTGAAAGAATATTTCAAATCGGATAGTAGTTCCTGAGATTAGCGTGTTCAAGAAAACAAACAAACTCTTCAGCTTTATTATTAGTATAGATTTTACCCTCTTCTACTACCACAACTAAAAACAACAAAAAAACTACCTACAGGTACATTTCTATAGACCCCGTGTAATTGCTTTCCATGTTCAATAGGCACTCATCGTTGTTTATTTGCTGCTAAAGCTTTAACGTTTCGGATAATTGTTAAATTTTATTTCCATTTATCCAGTTTATTTTATCCAGTTGTGTTGTTTGTTGTTGTGTAGTCGTAACTTCCATTTCATAATGTTTCTCATTCCCTGGGAATCTGCGATGCTATAAAATGTTTCTAATAATTACAACATTCCTAATTTGGTTTTGCTTTCCAATCTTCATTGCTATATTGATGACAATTATATGTCTATCTTAAGCTTTTAAGTGTTTAAAATCAAGCTCTGCTCTATAATTTATTCTCTAAAATAACATTTCAGATTTCTCTGTGCTAAGAAAGTCTTATTTCATCTACGTCGTATTCACTTCAAGAATTCTTTTTATAAACTCACTCCGTTCAATCTTGGAATAAAATAAAAATCCTAAGCATAGCTCTAGTATACCAGTCTCGGTATCTTAAGGGTCACATCTTGCTCCCTGACCTCAAATAATTGTAGTTCGTACCTCGCGCCACATACTATAAATGATGTGAGATTCTTGCTCACATACATACATCTAAAGAGGTTACATATTTCTTACATTATTGGTCTGGATTGTTCGCAGACGCTCGGGTGTAGGCGTTCAAGATTAACATTGATTTATTAGTTCTGTTACTTACAGTAGGATTATACAAAAATAGTCGTAATTAATTGACGTATGCTGTTTTTATTTTTGCTCGTTCCCATACATGGGCTGGCACTTAGTTGTGCCTGTAGCTGTTTTGCTTAAGGCATATCGATTGTTTTTGTTTCGATTGGGTTTCTAACGGGAGTTCTAAGTCTACTGAATAAATCAGTAAGATAAATGTATCTCATTTTGCATTAACGTTGCTCGGGAGTATTACTTATTATTCACAGCATCCCTATCTGCGTGGTAAACAACTAACATTCCACAAAAGGATATTCCGCTTTGTAAATTGTGTGCGTAGAAATACAAAAAGCAATTTCACCCAGCTCACAATCAATTCTGCGTTCGTAATCAGAAACCTTGTGAACATTCGCCTCAGTTTCAATTTAATAAGAAATTGGGAAGTTCCATGAAATTTGCTTCGGTATTTGCAATTTTCCAAGTAACCTATAGTTCCTATTTCACTGCTGACATTAACGGGCGAGTTTCTAGTGTTAACGCTGGAAGCCATTTTCCATTTACGACTCTCTTTTCTTGGAATTGCTAAGATATAGTTCACTTATTAATAAAAGGTTCATTTCTTCAGTATTATTTATAGTCGGTTCAGTGGTTACTTCTAGTCGGTTTCTTCTGTAGACTCATCTGTTTGATACACGAGTACATATGAAAGTAATACTGATATTAAACCGACATTGATAGTACGCCTCCAAAGACCAAAATATTTCTTTTCAGGCTCTGTTGTCTCAAATATCTTTTTACTCATACTCATTCACTACACACTGTTTTTATTTTACTCGCAGATCAGTAAAGCAACGTATAACGAGTGCCATTGTTCCCGTATTTTCCATTGTCACGTTGAACGATAAATATGAATTTAAACAAACCTTGCCGGTACACAGCATGTTTGCTAAAGTTATCCGTACTGTTTGCAAGCGCCAACGTCATTGTTACGTCCATGTTTCTACACTAGCATTTAGTGTATTATGTACTTAATATATAATATCGTTTGCGTTGTGCACTGGGTTTCACAGAACAAATGAAATTTGATCGGCCGAGTTAAACAGTGTATTTGATGGTCTTTCGGGGCAGGTACATTGGCTTTCTCTTTCCTGGCTTTTCTCAGTGATTTCCTTCCTGGTTTTAATGGCCGATTCAACAGTTTTCCTTAGTTTTTAATGAAGTAATACAATTATGGAGTTCTTGGGAATCAATGTATGGAAAAAATTGCGCATGGAAATAAGCCTAAAGTTAGTTTACGCAGTATGATGTTTACTACCAAGCCTTTGGCTCCTGACATCTAACATATACCGACGAAGAACACAATTCACAAAGCATGAAACATCGAACAAGATATAATTAGTTAGAAAAACAAATTGATGAAAGCTAACAGGAGGAAGTTCACACACAATTATTGTTTCATTACTGCCTACTTCCGCTGTATGTTCCATTGATTTACAAAATTGCTCGTGGAGTCTGATTGTTAAACGTCCAATTTAATTGAAATCTATTAAAATGTATACTTTATTACAGTTCTCAAGAATTTTAATTGTTTCTTCTGCCTATTGTTTTGTGCAATCCTCAAGATCAAGAATGTACTCATTATAATATTATAAACTTTGTATCAGTTATTGTGATTATGTAACGGATATTATATTAAATACAGAGTACTCATGAGAACTTGTGCCTTTAATGATTGCTTGTTCTCTGTCGGGTTAGATAACTCGACCACTTGAAACATATCATCCGTATTTACGGAATTGCTTCGGAATGTAGTGCCGCACAGTGGAACGAATGTATGGGAGCGGTTGGACGTAGACATGTCCGAAAAATAAGAGTAAAATTATGACAAACTAATGATGCCATCTTATTCGATTACTTAATGCCTTCATAAATTGTGGTGATGAATTTCTTCATAACTCCCATATTTCGGGAGTAATTTGAGAAAATGTGAAATTTTACTATGAAAATGAGTGTATCGAGCTCTCTCCCTCCTGATTCCGGGCTTGTTTCAAGTAGCGGTCTCTAATATCGTAATGCTATTACTAAGAGCTATATTTAATACTAAGACACATAGTGCGCCAAATGTGCACTTTCTGGGATAAAAGGAAATGAAAATTTAAAAAAAAAAACGTTTTTTCCCCATTTGTATTTACTTTAAACCGCAGACAGACTTATTAAGAGGTCTATAAATATATTATATATATACAGAAATATATATTAACAAAAATATTCACAAGAACTGATGAGAGTATGACTTTTAAGTAAGTTGATAATAAATTACCTAGTTTCATTAAAAGTACAATAAATAATTAAGATGTAAGCTCTAATTTACTAAGTTACACATTTTAAAACAATAACATCATTTAATTATCTTCGTCATCATCATCATCATCAATTAATTCAAATTCAGAATCGATGTCCGCTAAATCATTTATGTTAACAAATTCGATATCACTTTTCTCAGAATCCGTAAGCTCATAAAATTCCTTAAAAGAAGATTTTTTTACAAACTTATTTCCTTTTGGACGGATACTTGTAACAAGTGGATCAGAAGACAGTAAAAGATTGTGCATAATATCTTCATTGCATGAGATACTGCTATGCTTTCGAGAATGCCCCTCTCTATATTTTCTAAAATCTTTATTTCTAGCCTCAGATGCCTCTTCGGATAGAAAACCAATGGGCACAATTGACATGTTCTGAACTATGTCTGGCCCATGCATTAAAATTTTATGAAGTGAAGAAGGCATATAATACCATGGGTATAACTCCACGTAAAGCTTAGCAGTATCAAAGCAGAACTCTCGGAATTTAGTTACGTTGATCTTCTCTCCTGATGAAATACACTGCAAGATCACACAGATTTTTCTTAAAAGCATAGCATCTATTCCGGTCAGTTCAGCAGATTTAGTGTAGTTTTCAAAAAATCTCCTTGCCGAGTTGCCATTGTTGGTGGATCCACTGCCTTGTTTCACAACATCGAGAAGTAAGCCCGTTTCTCTTCTTACAGCCTCTTGAACTCTTTTCTTCCTGTCATCAACTTGCCTTTTTGCTATATCACCCCTTACTTGCCATGATTTTATGTCTAATTTGTAGGAAATGTGTAATAAGCATTCCATTGAGCGAATCCAAGCGTGAAGGGTGCTTAAGCTATATTTATACATGTCCTCGTTTGCGTGTTTATCTTTGATTAACTCTAAATTATTCATTTCTTTAGGACAAGCCTTGCATATGTCACACACTGAAGCTGCTGTATTGGATATAATGGAATGAATTTTACCATCAATCATTGTCAACAGCAGTTGGTGTTTGACACTAATTCCATCAGTGATGGTGGATGGAGTTAAGGCTTCAATCTCTGCTTCGATTTCAGCCATCTCTCTCTGCACATTTTCTTTGGTTTCCTTTATAAACTTAAACAATATTGGCCGGCAAAATGAAGTGGAAGATGGTCGCTCGTTTTCCCAAATTGTTACACCTTTTGAGACGAGCCGCAGTGGTACAAGACTAATCATAAAATTACTAGCAAGATCGATTTGCTCATCTTCACTCGTCCTTTGATGATAAATGCTTTGGCTAGATGATCCGTCAAAACCCCATTTGCTGGTCAATACGAGCTGTTGATTGGGATCAACAGGGGTTTCTAACGACCTAATAAGTCTTCTTGAGGTTAAATCCATCAAGGCTTGTAATTTGATTTTTGCAGAGCTCTCTGTAACTGTGAGATCTTCTTTGGCCGGATAGCACTTAA
Source organism: Cerastis rubricosa (assembly GCA_949152445.1). Lineage (NCBI taxonomy): Eukaryota > Metazoa > Arthropoda > Insecta > Lepidoptera > Noctuidae > Cerastis > Cerastis rubricosa. The sequence continues at coordinate 3,007,532 of OX424542.1, read as the reverse complement.
TTTTTTCTTTAACCAACATGTAGTAACTCGGGTATTGAAGAGCTCCTTCTTGAGTGTTGAAATCCCGAAGAGTGTTATAGCGCCATTTCGATAAGTTCATCGATACATAAAGAGCCAATGCCTTCAAAGGGGATATTTCCCGTACCTCAATTGATTTACCTTCAATGAAGGCTTTGATTTTTGAGGCCTCTTCTGGATTCTCCGTCAAGTATTTCATAACATAAGCTGTATCGCTTTGTCCTGCCTTTTGAAGCGCCCTTTCGGCCGAAAACATAATTTCAGCGCTGCTACTGCTGCATGAAAGACTATCTTCAGTGCGTCTTCTTTTTTGCCGGTTACTAAGGTCCTCAAAAGATTTACGAGGACTAGGATGTGTACAAGTTGAAGCATCAGATTTAGCAGGAGAAATTATGGGCTCGATGACGTCACTTATATTTTCTGTAGAAGGTTCCATATTTTCATTCTGTAATTCCGGCCATTGAATTGCAGCCTGTAGCCAAATCTCATGTTTCTTCCGAAACTTATCTGTGCTTCTTCCAGACTGTGTCCATTTTGCATAAATGCGGTAGCAAAATCGACGACACCAGTCTTTTAAACTTGTTTCAGCACTTTCACATAACTGAACACAACTGTTATCTTTTAAAACACTGAACAAATAGTTAAAGTCGCGTAAATCTTTATGTGCGCGTGCGCATAAAGCAACGTGAATATCAAGATTTGTATTAAAATTTGGAAAATACATTGCGAGATTAGCTTGGATACAACGAGGTGTAAATCAACACTGATTTTAAAGTTACTAATAGTGACCTATTTATATAAAATCCAGGTATCCCAGGTATCCTTTGTTAAATATTGCAAGGTAATTAGTTATTGTGATAATTAGTAAATGATGCATGCTAAATTAGTGTATTAAGAGCCATTTAGTAATTAAATAATAGCAATGTTCTTATCAGTAATCATTAGTGCATCAGTTTTATATGTAAACCTTAAGTCCCTAATTATATATCCTAATTAGCTTATATCTTCTCTAATTGGCTGCTCAGAAATGTTATTGTAATAAGGTAAACCTTTAGAAAAACGGTTTTAATCAACAAAATAAACAAAAAATAAAAAAATTGTGTTATAAAATAAACATCACTCTTTATCCCAGAAAGTGCACATTTGGCGCACTATGTGTCTTAGTATTAAATATAGCTCTTAGTATTAGCATTATGATATTAGAGACCGCTACTTGAAACAAGCCCGGAATCAGGAGGGAGAGAGCTCGATACACTCATTTTCATAGTAAAATTTCACATTTTCTCAAATTACTCCCGAAATATGGGAGTTATGAAGAAATTCATCACTACAAGTTATGAAGGCATTAAGTAATCGAATAAGATGGCATCATTAGTTTGGCATAATTTTACTCTTTTTTTTCGGACATGTCTACGTCCAACCGCTCCCATACATTCGTTCCACTGTGTGCCGTTTCCGTTGTGGTGCTGTGACAGATGTGCGGTTCTATTTTTGTCGTTTTATTTGATGTCATAACGAGCGGCTGTGTAGCAAATTGCCACATTTGTTGAATACTGTATTCATCTCTTTGGGCGTTACGTAGTTTAAACGATTTCGTTTTGGCTTCTACCGTTTTGTAATTGCAAACACTATGTAGCATATTATCAGTTGACTGTTTGTTGACTTTGGTTATGACCTCATCATCATCTCAATTTTCAAGTCCAATCGGATCTGTATTATCTAACACACGAGTTCGACGTCTGTTGTACTTTAAGTGTTCAATTTCATTTCTGTTTACTATTATATCTTTACATGTATAAGCTAGGTCTCAAGTCTCAATGCGTCGACTAACAAGTGCGCCGCGCCGGGTCGTCGTGATAATGTGCCGGCGCGCGCGCACGTTTCGTACCAAGGTGTACCAAGCGCCGCCCGGTACCGCCGCGCACACCACAGCTGTTTTTATTCCGCACAACTAACAGATTAGCTTTAAAACAATTGTAGGAAACTCGCATTTCTATGGTTGCGTAAAGCTTTTGTTTGTGTCGTTATGATTTTAAGTACCTTTGCGTAGCTTGCTACAATGCGTACTCAAGATATTACTTCGAAGTTGCATACTTTGACCTTAGTATTTCAAAATGGTATACACACTTCGCAAGTACGTAGTTAATATGCTGATGTGGTCTATGTTACATCAAAGTTTAAATTGGAAACTACCTAACGAAATCTCAGTTCTAAGCTATTTTAGCATATTCTAAAATGGTCGGAAACTGCGGTTTTGTTAAAGGTTTCCAATTCGATTAAATTTAAAATTTTCCGTTCTAAATATACTGCCCTTTATCCGGATTGGCTGTAAATTCGGTTTATAGACAGTGATAGTAAATAGGTAGTATACTTTCTTGAGCGAGGTCACAATGTGTGTTTGCGGTGATTCAATGTTTGCCTTGAATGGAGGGCGTAATCTCTTTGATGGTGTTTATTTTACAACGCCCCATTCTTTCTCACATGTCCAGCCGGTTTTTGTACCGAAATAAAAGTTAAGGGCCCTGAACAAGAATTTTTAAGACGCAATAAAATGCTTGTTGCGAGCTCGTAAACCCACTGTTCTGCTATTTTATCATACGCGTTTTTACGATAACTTTTATTAAGGATGAAAAGTAAACTGGCATCTTGATGACCCCTTCTGATTCTGATGCTGTGTGTAGCTCAGATATAAAACGAGGTATAATCCTGCTAATGATAACAAGTTCAAATATCTACTTTATTTCCTGGCTAGTAGGTCTTTATTTCTTTGTTTATGCAATAAACAATTTTATATTAATGTACTACGCAAATTGTACGAAGGCCGCACATGTGTTTGACGTTGATGCATGCTCATGCTTCGAATATAATTATTTTTTGTGCTCCATAAGTTTGGTTTCCTTATTTTGAACACTGATTTAGTACTTAATTGGTTGTCATATCACGAACGTACTCAGGTTCCGTTGTTCTCGTTTATTTTTGATCGTGATTAAGGATAATAAGCTCCGAAAATAAAATATTTGTTCAATTTTAATTATATGCCAATTTGTTTTCGTTGCTTGTGATTTCAACTGGTTGATTACATCCTTACCGTAGGAAATAGCTCCACATCCTGACGTTGATCTGTATTAGCAGTTTCTAGTTATCTAATTACGTTTGCAACTTTTCCATTACTTAAGACGTTAGGTAAGCAGTTTTACTAAATTACTTATTACCGATTTCTTTTCCATAAGTTTTAAAGTATTCTATTAAATCTCTTTTCTCTTTGGTAACATTTCCGTCTAAGTTTGAAATGGCTTGTACTTCAAAACTTATTTATCTGTTACAACTACTTCTATAGCAAATAAACGCTCGTTGTTAGAGCTAGACTGTCTCCCTAAACATTATAGCCAAAGTATTTGTGTTAGCACGTTTATAGAACATACGACTACCTACCTGTCCTGATACATGATATAAGAAGTAACCTAAGCGAAATACTAAGCAAAAAATGCAATAAAAAGCACAAATAATATTAAATTAAAGACTTATTGTACCAAACAATACAAAAACCCATGCACCTCACATCTCCTATACATAAATAAACCGACCCAATTCATGTAAAGCGAAAGCATCTATTGATCCGAACCAATCCCACACGGGGTATAGCCGCGAATTATCACACAATGACATTCCGTTCGACGTATACGCAGACAGTTTTGATGATTGATGTGTATTGTCACTTGTCAGTCTGTCCTGTATTTGTTGTTGGTTACCGAGAAATGGGAAAGGTTAGGAGCTGGGAACTGTCGTTCGTGTTATGGGTAGTTGTAACTGTACCTATGTTGTTATTTGTGTACATGTTCAAGTGTTGTTCTGGGTTATGGCTTCTTGTTTGTCAGCAGAAACACTGCTACATACCTACAGCATTTTTATTTCCTTTTTGTACAAAGAAAATTAGGAAACATTGCGTTATACTAAGTTGTCGAGAAGACCAATTTTTCAATTTAACTAAGTATTTTAATACGATTTTTAAAATCCTTCGCGTTTAAATTAAAACCTTTGTTATGGCATTAGGTGCAGGATACTAAAGATTTTCGGCTAACTTAGTAAAATCTAAATGCTCACCCTAAAAAGCTAGCATCAGGGTTGGGTTATTCAACTTTCAGACTACCTACCCAGTTTTTAAATTCTGTGCACTGGTCCTTTTATGCTCGGAAAAAGGCGGCTCGCTTTGTGTACAGCCAATTCTCGTTAAAAGAGGCATTGAATTCTCAAACATTCTCGTACATTTTGTGACTTTGTAATGCGCACTACGTACGGTCTGTAAGAACCTGGGTTTCGTAAATATCATTAACATTTGCCCTTTTTGGATTAAACTCACCTAACAAAAAAAAACCATAATTGGTTCGTGTTAATTCTACTCTTCCTTTACAGATTGCCTGTGACCTTTCAGGCGAATATGTAGATTTAAACGGTAATGTTTGTTAATCATTTAGCAGATCGATCGATTATTTATTGAAAATACATAAACACACTAGAAATGCCGCCATCTGCCATTCGATTGAATTTCATATAAATTTCTTTTGCAATAAATTCATCACAATGTTTTAGCTTCTCTTTAAATTTTTATGTTCACTGTCTTATATTGTATTTTGCTCTTATGCCTTATTCTTGAATGTTTAATATCTTGTTTACTATTGTAATTTTCGTCACATCACCGATTATATATTTCCCAATTATTATGTAATGACTTGTCCAGCTGCTTCGCTAATGACAACCTCATTTCTTCTCATCTTTTATTTATTTATATTAACTACTTCTTAATTGTTCTCTTCAGAATCATGTGTAGTTTTCTATTTGTTTTTGTTATCGTTATCAACAAGTGCAGCACTTCTTTGGATTATATCATCATAAAGGTGGTTTTCATTTGATAATTGAAATACTTCATAAAACTCAAAATTTTCTCTCATTATTTTAAATAGACCCGGTACAAGCACTTTTAAATTGCTAAAATAAAACGTGAAAATTACAGTCCAGTCCAGTCCAGTCCATAAGGCATAATAACTGTGAAAGAACCGGTCGTTGCCCATTCCAAAGCGCAGTTCTCTATAGAGAAGAATGTGCAAGAAACTCCATGAATACCCTAGTTTAGAAATCTCTTATTGATAACACAAACCTGTAGACTACTACTATTCATATAGAAAATGCTACAGACATTCTCGTTCTCGGAACCTGACTAGAGTACCTTTCACAGTGCACTGTGTAGCAGATGAATGCATCCCGCAGACCTTTGGTATAAGCTAAACGAGCCATAAATATGGGTTAGTATATACTAGCTCGAAGTTATACAGCAAATGTACTGGTACTGGCAACAGACAGCAATGGATACTTTGACTTTACAGCCACATCAGAGTATATAGTAATAGGATATTACCTTGAGTGTAAACTCACTGATCGTTTTCTCCCCACAATTTGCAATGATAAGCCGTTGATCTACGACTTCCTCTCTATAAATCCTTAACAAGCCATGAAAACGTTTTCTTGTTCTTTTACTTACCTAATTATTTTTATTGAAGCACCAACACTGTAAAGGCGTAAAGTGTTTAATCAACATAATTAATTAGCATTTAAATTCGTTTGGTCATCCCTTGTTAATTCTTAAAAGAAAGTTTATCCATTATTTTGGCATTACCATAAAAACTTAAAGAGGCTTTTGGCAAGTAAACGCAATTTCGTAATGGTCATAATCATGTAGGTATTATCATAACAATTTAAATAAGAAAGTGTGATAAGTTTAAGTTAATAGAGAAGTTAAATTTTGCATAAGACAAGTCAAGATGACGATCTACAATTGCGAAATAGTAGAAACTTTAGTGAAACGTGCGGAACGGAAAACAGAACACATGCAAGTGCGAATTTCAAAGTCTTTGTTTTTACTTGCCGATTGATGATTTTCATCTTACCCATCGAGACTGATATGCTATCAGAACTCCTAGTCAGCAGTGATGTATTTCATCCGTATCGTCAGTCCTTTCTCAACACAATCTTCTCCTTCGGGTGCCTCTCCAATTACCGAGGTTTGGCTGTGTATTCCATCTAATTCTCCTTGTCCTTTGCGTCATAATATATGAGTCGCAAAACGTCCACAGCTAGATCATAGGCCTCTCCAAAGCGTCGCCACATCGACCCAGCAGTTCTCGTTTCGACTAAATTCCAAATCTATCATAGAACCTTTTAGTTAGACCATTTCGTCACTCTAACCATCGTTACTCAAAACCCCCAACCGTCGCACATGACCGATCCCTTCTCTTTTAGACCATAATTTAAATCCATCATAGAAAGTTCTATTTAAACAATTACATGATCATCAAGCTACCAACGAAATCAAAGTGGGTGTCCGTACTGTCCGTGTCCACTGTCCATTATGCACTTCCTTTAACCCACAAAGGAAGCGTCTGTCTGCTCGCATTAATCACGAGATTTTAATGGAACTTTCAATGACATGCTCCAGCTTTGCGACTTGTGAGTAATAAAAGTGAAAGAGGGCTCGTTGAGTCAGTGTAAAAGGAACTTTGAAACGATTATAAATAGTTATTTCATTCTTCTGACTTTTCTTATTCCATATTACTTGTGGTGGGTGTAAAATTTTCTCCTCATTCATATGGTCCTACTGTTACTAACGTTGATACTCGTCGTCGTCTGTTATGTACTTATGTCACATTATCTCTTACTCCTTTTCTAACACAATCAATTGATAATTTCGATGGTCTCCCTGTCCCCTTTCATCCATCATCATTATTTCCTTCGCCACATCTTCTTCTCTTACACAGGTCTATCAAGTAATTGACATTGTTTTCATTTGTTTCAGAGGAGTATTTCCATGGAAAAGCAATTCCTCAAAGAACCACGATTCGCCATCTACGGTGGTGTCATGGCGTCTCTTCGGCAGCAAATCCAGTGGGAACCTAGCTGCAAAGACTATCAACTCTGAAGCACAGAAGACGTTGACACCGGCGTCTTCGGGGGCTAATACTCCTCACCATCATAAGCGGCAGGGCAGTTCTGCGAGTGAGAAGCAGTTTGAAGATCTGGTGGCCAGCTCAATTGCTCTTATACAGCATGATAGGTGAGTTCACGTAAACGTCAAAGTATCTTCTAGATTTTCTCGGTCCTAAGGTCTGCGAAAAGGCCAAACGAGAGTGAATGAGTTATTGAAAAGACGAACCAAGATAAATCATTGTTTATTTTTGCTACTCCAACTTGGCTTTTTACAATTCTAAACTGTCAGTTTGTCTGTCGTCCTGTCCCTATTATGCTGGATGTGTCTGAACCTGAAGTTGACTTATACTACACAGAACCATTGCTATTGAAGAATACAAACAGTCCTATAAAAATATTGCCATATATATCAAGAAGATATGATGATGACCCTGCTTAGATCCCAAGCAGCAACATTTGATTGGTTTATGATTTTACTTACAATAGGTATTTGAAAACCGACATAATTAACTACGAATTAGCCATCATAAATACTTTCAGTGTCAGTGGACATGATAGTTTTGTTTACCTTTATCAAGGTATTGTATCCATGTCAGTTGATGACGTAGCTTACTCGTAAATGTTATTGTTTTGTCCCAATTACGAGGAAACTCGTTTGCGCAGCCGTAGCATCGTATTCGCGCTTATTATCAGGAATATTACTTAAACATACAATTTCCATTATGGTGACATTTGGATATCAAGTTGAACTAAAGCAAAGTCTTTCAATCATTTCTTGCGCTCATCATTTGTTTGCCTTTTTCCACTATGTTGGGGGTCGGCTTCCAGTCTAACCAGATGCAGCTGAATTTTACATGGACCGACTGCCTATTATGTCCTCCACAATACAACCCAGTTAGGTAAAACGATACCCTTTGGTAAGACTGGTTGTTAGCCTTTCGGGCCAGTGACTACCTGTAACGATTGTCAAAAATCTACAAATGACAGACGGGAGCAAAGGCTGTACGTGCTTGGTCGATCAACCTAGGCAAACGCGGCTTATCCTGAAGATAGATCTGATCGGGGCTGTTGTTATTTAGCCGAGGACTAAACAAAGTGTTTGTGGTATGCAACTAAAATTATAAACTTAATTCAAATCTTTCAATCATTTGTTACGCTATAGAATTCAATTCAATTTGATCAGTAAGGTTTAACATTAATGCGGTCCTGTGGACGGTGAGTAATGGGCTAGCTCACCGTCCGTCCGTCTTTTGACGACAGGCCGTGTCGTCGGCGCGTTCGTGTTCCACACGCGCCCCAAGGAAATGTCAGCAAATCTGAAGGGGTCCGAGAGGGCCGATGCCTGCCAGGGCTGCGGGACTGTTCGAAAGAGATACCGTGGCCCTGGAACACAAAGGGCTAAGAAGGAACATGGATGGGTTTTAGTCAGTCAAGTCTGACACTCCCTTCCGCTCCGCCCAGAGCGGGTGGGGTCATTTGATGATTTCCCATCAGAAAAAAAAATGGTGTATCATTAATCATCTAAAGTTCAAAAGGCTCACATCGTACTGAGTCATCAGCACGATGAGCGCACGCTTTCTTCGTAAAGGTCAAACCAATTTTAAGTTCAACAACATTATGTGCTACTCTTCATCTACCGGGTTACCGTCCCTTCGCCTAGTCTACTTCTTTTCAGGCCCCAGAAGAAAAAGGTTATGGTATTTATTGCTGAAAGATTGACTCGTACTTATTTTTATTAATAAAAGTTCTAGTTTTCAAATACTGTTTCAATTATTTGTTGATTGGAATAGTAGAGCTTTAGTTCGAAAGGCTGACATAGTATGGAGTCATCGGCACTATGAACTCAAGCTTTCTTCATAAAGTTCGAACCAATTTTAAGTTCATCAACATCATGCGTTACCTTATCTATCATCGTTCTTCACTTGCAAGTATCACAAAGCTTCCACACAAATGGAATTTCATTAGCTTATAGTGTCACATGTTCTATATGGTGTCGGACGTAAAGAATAGCACCATCCCATATCTTCCCGTGGGTGACGTAAGAGGCGACTAAGGGACTTGCCAGAGAATGGGCAGCAGCGTTCTCTCTGCTTTTGTAACAACCGTACTGCGATCGCCAACCCGCCAGCCAAGCGTGGCGATTATGGCAAAACCCCCCAAAATGTCAATGTGGCGACACTTGGGGGAGGCCTATGAACAGCAGTGGACGTCTTTTGGGCTAAAATGATGAATGATGATGATAGTGTCACATACACTTCGTTTTAATAACTGCCTGATAATCTTCAAATGGGTCGAAGAGCTATACTTTAAGTGAGTCATTGACTTTATGAGTAACAAAGTTTTCATCGGGTAGTTAAGAGTGGGATTATACTTTTACAGACTGTTGACCTTTCTTTTTTTCGCCTTAACGCAATTAAGTGTGATGAATAAATAACGGATTTGCAAGCTTACTATAATAGCAGTAGCATTTCTGGGAACACCACTGTACAGCACAAAATGCTTATAAAAAAAAAATACGGTCTATTAATCAAGCCATCGACATGGCCAACAAAAAGATCTTTCCCAGAAAGTTCATTAACATCGTCTAGAAGTTCAGGACCTCGTTTAATCAATCCATCAACACGACAAACTTAAATACCCTCTCAAAGTTCCCCAACATCATTTAACCTTTTAACTTTCTCACGATGACCATACAAATTGGTCTACCGATCTATCAGCGCACAATAGGCAGACCTGGTGACATTTCCGAGGTCATTTACAGGTGTTATCTAACCGACATTGCCTGCCCTAATAAACTGTTTTCACGTTTTCGCGTCACGCTTCGTTGGAACTGTTGCCTAATTAACATTTGGACTGAATTGCTGAAACAATGTTAGGCCTCGGTTTTCTATAAAACTGGTTGGTAAGCATTATTCACCTATAATGTTCTAACTGCTGGGACATAATGCCTCCTTTTCCATTATAAGAAGAATGTCAGTTTGGTAAATTGGGAGAAATTTATACTTCGGATTTGGACTTTGTCAGACTATTTAATTACATGCTAAGCGTTGTGATATGTGTCCGTTTGATGGCAATAGGCCTATAACATAACCGCCGAAATGTGGAAGTGCTGTGGTTCTGGTTGTGGTTGTAGTATGTGCAGTTCTGCCTTACCCTTCGAGGATTACAGGCATAATGTTGTGTTACAAATGAAAAGCTTAGGCATCCGTGCAGAAAGACCATTGTAGTTAGTCGTTTTGCTTGTACAAAAGTTTTTTTTTTACGGTTATTTAAATAATTATTTCACGGTTCAAGGTAGTTTTTCTGCGTGTAGACTGTGCGTGTTTCCTTCTATTATCTACAACCCTTAATTTTGTTACTTTCAGTGCCAAAAAAGGAACCTTTCGATTGCTATCTTGATTGTCGTGTGACATATAATAAAAAGCCGTGTGTCATGGGTGGGTCGACAAGCCCCAATAGTTTTGGTTGTTGCTCCAACGACATCGTTTTCCGTGCGTGTCAGGATATACTAATCCTACAAATTATGCTGGCGTGGCTTCTAACACGGTGTACCAAATAGAAGTATCTTTAATATCATTAGTCTTTTCAGGCTAGTTTTACGTGGCCATACAAGTTTGGTCTTTGTCTGCGCTGAAATTAAATACATAGTTATATAGTTTCCTGATTTATGTTATCATATCGATAATATCCTTTACGAGCCTATACGCTACTTAAGTGAATCCGGCACTCTTAGTTACCGCGTGCCTTCCAGCATAGCTAATTTGCTAATGTTCCCACTTTGGCATGAGCTATTTTCTTGAAACGAGTTTGAATGCCTAAGTACCCACTTACTAAAACATGCTTTGTGTAGATCTCTCTCATTCGCACTATTCGATCTTCTTTTGTTTTTGATCAACATGTACCTAGCCTTTTCCAAACCATGTTGGAATCGCCTTCCAGTCTAACCGGTTGCTGTTGAATACCAGCGTTTCACATAGAGCCAACACCTATCTGACCTCTACAACCCAGTTCCTGGGTAATACGATACTTCATTTCGATAATCTTTTGTGAAATATTGCAGGATATAATAATATCCTTTTAAGCAATGTTCTCTGATAGCGTTTGATTTACTGCAATCTATTTTCGCAGCGGGTTTTACCGAATGGCAACACACGCAATTCTACAATGACTAACTTGGCTTGAAGTATGTGTTATCTTAGGTTTTTCCTGGTCACCAAAAAATGTCTAAAAAACTATGGAGGATTAAACAGTTTGTATGTTATTCTGAATCTTAATGACTATTTATTCATAGTCCATAGAATCTTTAGCCACTTGTAATTGTTCTCTACTGTAGATAGCACTAAATTAATAGCTAAAATGAGCACAAATATGCACACATAAATCATTATATTACAAAAGCAGGGCAACAAGAGCTAAGCACATTGGCACCAGTAATAAGATTACTAGAGCTTGAAGGCTGAAACTGATAATACTGCTTCAATATGCCCAATTATTGTCACGCGTGTGGTATTCTAATAAACGTAGCGTGAGCTTTAGGGTTACGTGTCGAACAGTCCACACTTAACCAGGGCACCGACAACACGTACCTTTAAAGTCATTCATCTACTTACTGATAATTTGGTGGTTTTATTCTAAACCCTAACTAGTGTACCTAGTGAACACCACATTGGCGACGAGTAAAAGCGCAGTAAGTGAAATTATGTACTTGTTTACGGAAATTGGTCAACAATAAAACTATCTAATTAAATTTATAAAAAGTGTTATAAAAAAGAATGTGACAGTGATCTCAGTAAAAATTGGTAACAAGCCGTATCATAACATCACGCCTGTAATCCTGACGGTGATCTAAGTGAAGAGTGACAAAGATCATCATAAATCACGCTTGTAATCACCGTAGGATTAGGCGAAAATGTACTTTTAGAAGGTACTTTAAAATTTCGCTAGTCATGTTTAATTCCCAAGTACGGAATAGGGGCGAACCTATTAATAATGCGAAACTCAGTAATCGTGATTTACTTCCTGTTTATATGTAAATATTTTACCAAATAATTAATGTGGTTGTCTTGAAATGGTCGTTTTAGAGATAAGAACGTCATTGTGTCACCCAATGTGAAATGTTTTATTTTATGAATTTTACTTGTATGGTGTACCTACATCATAAAAAATATTCTATTCTAGGGTACACGAAACTATTCTAAAATATATTATTATGTACAATACAAAATATAATATGAATATTCATTATTATTTTCGTCATTGATCATATTTTGATTAACAATTATTATTAGCTATTTTGTTACTAAAATAATATCCTATGCGCGATCGGCGTCAGCGATAAGCTGAGAGATGTGCAGCATATATCGAAGAACTGAGTAATTACGTCACTAACTCGTAAATCGAACTGAATGTCGGAATGAAGTTACGACATTTTTATTCGACTCTGTATTACGACATTAATAAAATGGCTAAGTTCCTATGTATTGTTGACTAAATCCGTTTGCAAACAACATTATTGAAAACATAATTAACTTACGAGATCAATTTCTTGTAAGTATAATTGTAACCAAGTTCTCCTTCGATAATTTCGAAAAAAAGAGATCAATTTGTCGTAAACACTGGTTTTAATCGGAATTTATTTTCGATCAAAACCTAGTGTTTCGAATGAAATTTTCGCTAAAATCAATGTACCTGCGAGATAATTTTCTCGTAAATACAATTTTAACAAAGTACTCCTTCGATAGTTTCGAAGTAATGGAGGTAATTATTACCACACCTATTGTTAAAATTGAACAAGTGTTATGTAATCTGTTAAGGCTAATGATTTTGACTAAATCTAAAATGCATTTTGTACTGGCATCAAAAATAAAATAAGGAATAAATATGATGCAATTCAGTTATATTGTGAATCTATCAAAGCTATTCAATACGATCATAAATCGTATCGTATGTTCACGATTCTGATAATCCAAAGTATCGATAAAAGTATCATACAATATGTACGTCGTACTACATCCCTAGCACCGACGTGTATAATTTCAAGTGGCCGCTTTGCTCAGTTGACACTTAACGGGGACTTATAAAATAACTCTTTGTGAGACTTGCAAGCTATAGTTTGTTGAAGAATTTAAAGTGATGTGTTATCAGCACTCACAGAACTTTTTATTATTGGCCGGATACGACCAATACAAGAACAAAAACTTGTGACCCCATTTGTTTCTTTTGTTATAAGTTAACGAGTTTGATTATTTTAACTGCAACATTTATTATACAACTTTATTACACTTACTTATGTTATGGAGAAAATAATTAAAAATAATATGAATTAATCGAGACAACCTTGAAATTATTTGAACAACAATGATATCTCGACTGAATTAAGAAAGAACATGTCAATTCTCGGTGACACAACAAGAATCAAATGTCAATTCTCGGTGACACAACAAGAATCAAAAAAAATTTAAACGAAGTCTCCCTTAAAACTGTAAAAAGGCCGTTAAGCAAGTTCCACAATAGTAGGAGTACAAATGCAACAAGTGCCCGCCTTAATAAAATTGTTAACCAAACATGCCTGAGATATATTTCTCGACGGCATGTAAAACCAAGTCAGAGGCCCATGGGCGGCATAAAACTCTGACACCTGATTACCTGACCAAACCCTGGCTGGAGGCCTTACTCTAAGGCACACGCAGGATAGTCCGGTTAAGCAGACGACAACCTCCTAGGTTGAACTGCGAGATGCCAATTAAATTAAACCTTATCAAACAAAACAAAGCCAACAAATGAAACCAAATATCTCACTAAAGGGATGTTACTCTTTGGTGCCGATATGGGGGTAAAGATCATAAAATCATAGTCAGTGGCTCCCTGTGCGAATAATATAAATCGCATGAAAAATGATAAAATGTCATAACCAGAATTAATAATGGCTAAACAGAAAACATAGAAAGGGTCTAAATCAAGTAGATGAGGTTTACATAAAATGCTCATTGATTCTGACTGTAAATTTTAAATGATAAAATTCAGGTCATGAATTTTGGTCACGAAGTCTGCAACCAACAAGCTACTCTAGACAAAACAAACATTGCTGCCAAACATACGCTAAAAGAAATGGTTCATTTTATTGAATTCTCGAGAAAAAATTGTTTTCAAATCAATACCTAACTTCAAAGATGTTAAATTTAAAAACACTATTTACGAAACAATTCCTCCAGTTATCAGGTTTATAGACTAGTTCCAATTCTTTGGGGATCAAAGTAAAATAATAAATAATACGAACTGGTAAAATGAACATCATTGAACCTAGAAGTTAACAACAATCTTGGGTTTAGCTGATGGTACCAATTTTATATAATAATAATAATTTATTGAAACGAAATAGAATATATACCTACATGGAGTAAATGTTATCACAATGCGAACGAATTTTCACCTATATGACAACTGAATAATGCCAAATAAAAAGTATTAACAGTGTTCAAAGAGAAAATGTAACACACCAAACCAAATTTTAAATACGTTTAGTTTCTGTAATTTTGGTTTCAGGCATTAAACCACTTGAAAAAAACATTCAAAGCGTAAGAGCATTGGCAAAGCACGAGTAGTAAAAAAATAACTATAAGTAATAAAGCCAAAATTTGCACAAAAATACCAATTTTTATTTTGGCAAAAAATAATAATAACAAATTACACCTGACAGTATGTTAGTGAAACTTAACATTATGTTGAAAAAGTGCCGTATTAGAAAAGTTCTGTATAATATTTACAATGTTATAGTAAAACTAAAAGAGCCTACACGAGCACACGATACATATTCAAACTGCAACAAAAATGAACCGATGCAATAAAAAGTAAAATTGATCACAAACAATCAAGTGTTCAGTAATATTTATTGAAATGTTCAAACACACAATGGATTTACATCTGACACCAACCCAACAACAACCATAATGCAATCAGAATAAAGAAATCGGTAGTTAATTGACAGAATTGTCAGTTCCTGCAACCAAACAACAACCTTATTCAAACGGCAATAAAGAGCATTGAAGGACTATGAAAGAGCAGTAGCATAGTTTGTACTAAACATAGTTGCGCTAGCAACGATTTATACCTCCCGAAATAAATTCATACTTTTGGCTACTATGCCCCAAAATATCGAAGCCAAGTAAATGCCGATACACGTTCTTTTAGTTAAAGAACTGTACTAATTCAGTATAACAACAAATATCATGATTTCTTTCGAAAACAAGAGGTTGATAAACGTTGAAAAAATATTACTGATAAACCGCAAAACAATCATTTCCTTGGGTATGAAAACATGAATTTTTCACAGATCATAAGCCTTAATCGAAGTTAATCTCGCACTAAATTTAAACCTTGAGAGTGACTTAAAAGGTTTTCAAAAACAAATTAATAAATAAAAACAAAGGACAATAAAATTAATCTGATCTATTTATCCTTAAAATGTTTTGTGCAGCATCGAATATTAAGTTCAAATTAATCGAGGACCCTTCAATGAAAATAATTAAACATGACATTTAAACATGAACTTGATTAACATGAAATTTATTAAAATTAAACATGAACTTAAACAACATGAAATTCATGAAAACTAAACATGAATTTAAGTAACATGAAACCCATAAAACAGTCTTATTAAGAACAAACAAACTCTTCTACTAATGAGAACAAAATAAGTATTAGAAGCTAATGATGCCCGAGTAACCACAAGCATTGTCCATTTGGACAAATTCAAAATATTTTATTGTGGACATATGTTAGCTACAGGTCTATACGATAAATTAAAGCTTCAAAATGTCCTGCCTAATAGGCATACAATAATTAAGTAGTGGCATTACATTTAAAATTAATTTACATGTCAAATTTGGTTATTAAAATGTCAAAATATCCATATACAAACAAATTAATACATGGTCAACAATTCAATCAATGATTCAAGAACTCTTGGATCTTGTAGTATGCTTTCTTAATTAAAAAAATATTTTATTTTTGGACATTGAAGGCTAGGCTATATACAAGGCCTGGTGCCAGAGATGGGCAAATAAAGACGCCGTAAATAGGTCTAGTCTCAAGCCCAAATCTTTGAGGCGTGAACTTCTTTCAGAAGCTGGTAGGAATAATGATCCACTGCCAAGTAGAGATTATCTTTTTATGATTGAGATATTGAAATAATGAATTATTCTTTTTCTCTACATATACAGGACACGGTAAAAGTATTCTGTATACAATTATGTAGTCTCAAGACATTCGAGACATTCTGTGTCAAAAAGGAATAAACAAGGTCCTTTTTTAGCGAAAAAGTACTTACTCATCAAAGAGAGCATAACAAGATAGCATATGGGGACGCACAACAGAGATATTCTTATACAATTTAGAGAATTAATCAATGCGAAAACCAGCCTGAAAAGATGATTTGTTAAAGTACTTAATGATAGAAGCACAACAGCGATATACTTAGTCAAGTAAGAATTCATCAATGCGAAAATCAGCCTGAAAGGATGATTTGTTGAAGTACTTAATAATGTATAATATAATAGTACACGACAACAACATAGAAAAACTCGCCATCAGAGCTGTTTTATGGAAAACCTTCGGAGGTGAAGTGGATATAATAACTATAATCAGATGTGGAAGTTGATACAACCATTCAATAGTAAGACAAATTTATTAAACGAAGATAGCAAAAGAAAACTTACACACTGAGAATTGGGATTGGAGAAAAAGTACATGTGGAGAACAAAATGACTCAAAATAAAATACCTCCGTAACTTAATCCACACCACAGCGTACTGAAACATAAAGTTTAACGAAACTCTTCAAGACTACCGACACATGACAAACAGCATACACCTCAAGAAGATACAAATAAGAGTAATGAAAACTGGTCAATTGAAAATTATTGATCACAAAACGTAAGACCAAAGAGTAATGAAAACTGGTCAATTGAAAATTAACGATCACAAAACGTAAGACCAAACTTACGTACCGTATATTAAAATTAATTATAATGTAATAAAGTAACTATCATGCTAAATAGTGCTGAATGTACTCACCTGAAATGTAATTCAATTCTAAATAGAAATATTAGTACTGTAAACGAATTAATGACCGAATTTCAAAATGCTAAATACTATAATTATTACACTCAAAACTATTTTTTATATAAAATTAAAGAAGAAATGTATATGCCTACAATATATGCACCTGGATTATGTCTATTAACATATTTATTTGTCAGTCATTGTTAAAATTTAAAATTGTGTACCTATATTAGCATAGTATTAAATGGTAACATATATATAGCAATTGTATTCCAGATATATTAAGCTTATATAAGCTTAATATTATAAATATTACACCAATTAATTAAGGGACCTACACATTTTTGTAAAACAATTTAAAAGAGTAAGTATGGAGTTTCTTGCCCATTCTTCTCCATACAAACTACCTTAGCGAATGGGAAATTAAATATGCCTAATTGAAATAAATATTTTCATATAAAAAGGAAGAGATGTGGTATTCTAATAAACGTAGCGTGAGCTTTAGGGTTACGTGTCGAACAGTCCACACTTAACCAGGGCACCGACAACACGTACCTTTAAAGTCATTCATCTACTTACTGATAATTTTGTGGTTTTATTCTAAACCCTAACTAGTGTACCTAGTGAACACCACAACGCGTGAAGCCTTTTTGTTAATCATATCAGCACGTGTGGCTTTAATAATATTTTGGTCCTCCAAACCTTTTCTATTGGGTACTCCAAAGCATCTATTAACATCGTTATCATATGAACCGAAAGATATCCACTGCTGGACCAAAAATCTCCTGTCAACGTTGCCACATGGTCCCGTCCTGTTCTTCCCGCATCCAATGGATTCTCACGGTTTTCACAAGGACAACGATCCACCTTTTGGGGGCCTTCTAACTCTGCGTTTTCCTACAAATGTCTTCGAAAAACATATTAAGATGCTTTCCATCGCCGGTTTAGAACAAATCACCCGTGAGCTCAGCCTATTAACACTTGTAGTATAACAAGATTAGGTACTCAGCCGAAGGCTACCAGTCTAGTGCTCTGTACTGATAAGACTTTTCAAAGTGCCCAACGTTGCTGTCATGCGTAACGTGAAGCCATTGTTTATAAATCATGTTAGCACGTGTAAGCAGATTGTTCGGGTTCGTATACATACTAATATTATTTAATACGACAGCAACTTTGTCTGTCTGTTACCTTTTCAAGCGTCTTTTTAGGGTTCCGTACCCAAAGGGTCAAACGGGACCCTATTACTGAGACTTCGCTGTCCGTCCGTCCGTCCGTCTGTCCGTCTGTCACCAGACTGTATCTCATGAACCGTGATAGTTAGCCAGTTGAAATTTTCCCAGATTATGTATTTCTGTTGATGCTATAACAACAAATACTAAAAACAGAATAAAATAAATATTTTAGGGGGGCTCCCATACAAATAAGTGTTTTTTTTTCTCGTTTTTTATAAATAATGGTACGGAACCCTTCGTGCGCGATTCCGACTTTTTTGGGATGAGGGAATCCTGCAACATCATGAGTACCTATGTAAATAACGATTGCTTGTTTCTTCGTCTGGGGAAAACGGAGGGTTATGTCGGGTTCCTAACTT
The DNA here is from genome assembly GCA_949152445.1 of Cerastis rubricosa. NCBI lineage: Eukaryota > Metazoa > Arthropoda > Insecta > Lepidoptera > Noctuidae > Cerastis > Cerastis rubricosa. The sequence continues at coordinate 2,988,890 of OX424542.1, read as the reverse complement.
CCAACCTTCTAAAACCTCACTGTTCCATGAGTCAGGACCCCGGGAGATACTTGTTCATTCTTACACACCCCCGACTGGATCTTTTTACGGTAAAACTATTGAAGTGACCGAAATGTTTGGTAGGCTCGTAACCTGGGAACTGGAAGGTCAAAGGTTACTTCATCCTGAATATTTGTATTGAAAATTATGAAAAGTAAAATACACGCAAGTGCGAAAGTAACTCTGTTTGTTTGTTACCTTTTCATGACTAAACGGTTGATTGGATCGTTATGAAATTCGGCAAGCAGATAGATTATACCCTAGGGAAGGACATAGGCTACTTTTAATCCCTGAAAAACTCATCAAAATTGACACGCGAGCAATGTCGCAGGCAGCAAGAACTACTATCCGATTTGAACAATTCTTTCAGTGTTAGATAGCCCATTTATCGAGGACGGCTATAAGCTATATTTCATTACGCTACGACAAATAGGAGCGGAGCAGCAATTAATAATGTTTAAAAATCGGGGAAAATGTGACGCATAGTTGCGCGGGACAGCTAGTATATGTATAAATAGCAAGTAATTTTTACGGTTTTAATAGCAAGTAATTTTTGGAATTTTATTTTTCCATTCAATGCATTTGCCCAGGAGTGGGACAGAGCACGCTAGAAAAAAAGTACACTTGGATGTTATGGTCAATTAAATTAAAAAATATTCATAAAGCATTTGGACTTTAGGCACGTGTAAATTTAATAGAAATACAAGAAGCTCTTGGTGCTGTAAATGATGACAAAACATCTACTAACTTTTTTTAGTAAGAAAAATGCACGACAGATGCCTAAGTACACGCGCATATACATTAATCAGCTAAAAGGTCTTCCGAAATAATCAATACCTAATAGAAGAATAATTAATAGCAAACAGAATAATATAGATCGCTTTCCGAAGTACCCTTCCATGCGTATAAACCAATATATTATGTATAAATAAATATTTAATCGACATATTGGTAAAGCCATTCCAGGCACGCCGTACGTTTGAAAAAACACGTATAATACCTATGCATTGTGAACAACAGGTGTTATGATTACGTCACAAAGAACGTAGGGAAATACCTGAGGAATTAAACATTCTACAATACTGCGGATTCAGTGCAGGACAAACAGTCTTTATGTGACCATCAGGGCATTTGAAAAAGATGGTACTTGCAGTCAAACACCATCATCATCAGATGGATTCTTTGCTGATTGTATTTGCTGCGTGGAAGATACAGCATTCTAGATTGTTGGGAGTATAATAACATAGATAATTGTTCGCACAGTTTTATGCCTACATGTTTATGAAAAACATCTCACACAATGGTTTATTTTCGCAGCCATCTTGTTTTATAGAGATGTGAATGTTGAACGCTGCCATGTGATTAAATTAAATTAACATAAAACCAAAATTCGCTCCTAAGTTTCATGATGTGCTATGTTACTGTCTGTTGCATTTCACATAAGGTTTTCAGTTCTCTTTGTCAATCAAAAAGTGCTTTGTGAACTTCGTTTGAACGATCTACGAGAGCTGTGTTAGCGTAATCAAAATACAAACTGCTGAGTATAATTTTCTTTGATCTGATTTGATGCTTCAAAAAGAAATGGATGGTTTCTAAAGTGCGTGATCAATGATGGTTCCTTTATAGCAGGCGGTTTGACATAATTCCATTAATTCGCCTTATATCTACGAGTACACCGACCTCATTACGTGCCCGTGCTTACGAATTTAAATGGCCAAATTAATATTTGCTACACCACGCGAATATTACCGGATTCACGCAACATCGTTGGCACTTGCGCTTAATTTTCATAATGTGCGGGGAAATTGGACCGTTAGCCCGTAATAAATTAGTCATATACTTCATTATTTATTGCCTGCTTCCCCTACGGGTTCGAGAGGGATCCGATCGGATAGTGGCCACATTTTCGACGTTTATTTTACCCACACTTTTACTCAACTAGGTTTTGTCCGCGGCTTCGCCCGTACGAAGTTCGAGATCGTACTACCGGAATAAAAAGTATCCCATGTGTTATAAACTACATGTGTGCCAAATTTCATCGAAATTCGTTTAGGAGTTTTTGCGTTTAAAAGTAACAAACATCCTCACAAACTTTCGCATTTATATTAGTAGGCAATTTGTTGATGCAAAGTTTTATTAGGACTGACACGAAAGCTTACACCGTAGCCCTAGTATCTAATTTCATTCCATGTTTACAGTCAACAATAAAATCCCCAGCCTGCGCTTACCCGATATTATTATGGAATAGCAGTGAACAGTTATAGGAGTCGTGCTACAAGGTGCCTGTTTTACTTTTTCAAACTACAACAGAGGCACAGAAGCGGAAATACCAGTATAATGACAGAGCTGCTCCCCGCAATTTGCTCGTTCGTGACCGCTCTAGGGCCCGCTGTAATAGCGAACTTTATTTAATCTGAGCCACTCATCTTGCTCCGGTTCTCGTCCCGGATTATTTCGAGTGCTCTCCAAATATTCGCGGAGCAATTTTTATATTTTCCATTTTCCGCTCCGTTCAGATTTTAGGTTCTCTGCCGCTACTGCTAACGAATTTCCGTCTACGAATAGCAATTTGGTTCCAAATTTGGTTTGGTTCCAAGCGGTTGGTGGAATTTGGTTTCCTACATGGGAATTTATTTACGTATTGGCGTGTGACTGCGCAACTGGAGACCTCTCGTGCAATTTTCAATTATGATGGTAATTTAGCGAATTGCTCTCTGCCCTAACAATGTCTTCGGGTAACTAACCTAAATGCCTGTTTAGTTGAGCCGTTTTAAACAATTTAGCATCGCTGGGTTTGTTCTTTCTCTCTGTAGCCTTCACAATCTTCTACTAAATCGTTTTTGACATTCATCATTATTGATTTAGCGTATTTGTGTCGATTTTCCACGGTTTATTCGATGCGTGCGTTGCGCTTATAAGCTAATACACTCTTAATAAAACGCATGCATAATGAAGCATACACACATTCGTGCATTATAAAAGGTGCAGAGGCTTTTAACGGAATGCGATATAATAAATTAAACATTTATTCGCAATTCGCTTTCTTAAATCAATGTGATCATTTGAATAAATCATCTCGTATCTCTTTGTTTTAAATTTATCGGCTGTACATGTTGTATTTACGCGTAAAAAATTTGGGAATACAAGGAGCGTGAAACACGCAGGTTGCAATTTTTTAGATTTTATTTTAATTGCGATTTTTTAAGCTGATTAGCTAACGAAGATTAGCGTGAACGTTGTTTAAAGGTAAGCGTCGATTACGGACGCAAGATTTCGATGGGTCGTGAACTCGTGATAGGTTTATAAGATGTCTTGATAATGACTTCGGCATTTTGGCTTGGAGCTGTGAGAAATTAGTTAGAAATTAGTAGACATGTTCAATTTATGTTGCGAAAGGTTAATTTGGGCCTGTTGTTTTTGGGAGAGATAACTTTTGGGGAACGATATTTCAATTTGGGATCCTAGTAGCCCTGCTGTCATTTATATTTTTTTTTACAGCTGTTAACGGTAGTCTAAATCATCACTGACAACTAGAATGACAGACTTTCACATATGTGTGTGCTATGTAAAACACTAGTATTCAGCTGCATGCAGTTTAACTGGAAGCTGTCCGTCGGGAAACGGTTTGGCAGATGCCAATAAAGATATATCAATGTGTGCATCTGTAGCGGCACTACAGCAACATTACAAAAAGTACTACAGCGCCATCTATGCCGCAAATGAAGAACTAACATCAGTTCTCCGCGACACCATAACAGTAAAAGCCGACAACAACAGTCGGGCAGTAGCCCATCAGACAACACCGATCTGGTCGGACGATACTTCCTTTTCTATGGGTATTGAAGTACTTTACACCCTGTTCATCTTATCCCTATACATCTACGCCATTGCACGATCTAATATATTCAACACTAATTTCATTATTGTTATCTTAATTCTGAATTCTGATCTTAGCTCTGTATGGTGACGGACATAAAGAATAGCACCATCCCATATCTTCCCGTGGGTGTCGTAAGAGGCGACTAAAGGATTTGCCAGAGAATGGGCAGCAGCGTTCTCTGTGCCATAATCGCCAACCCGCCTGCGAGCGTGGCGATTATGGCAAAACCCCCCAAAATGTCAATGTGGCAACACTTGGGGGAGGCCTATGTCCAGCAGTGGACGTCTTTTGGGCTGAAATGATGAATTCTGATTAAATATAATAGAGGCAATAGCATAAAACTTTATGACTAAAGCGAGCTATGAATGTGCGGATTCAACTGACATTTTCCTTAGCAATAGTAATTTGGAGGAAAGGCCAAGGCTGAAAGTATTGTTAGGAATGGAAGTTGCTTTGTCTATAACGAGAAAAGGGTAAATATTTTTGTCCTTAAAAGATTTAAAATAGCTTTTTGTGACATTTAAAAAATAAGGTGAAAAGATTTAGGTCGAAATACAGGACTTACAAAATACAACATTTAGCATATAGATAGTTAGGAAGGAGGTCTGTGTTTTTTCGTTATGGAAACATACCTTCTCACTATTGGTATAAGTCATTTAGGTATAAGTTAACTACTCTTTGCCTTCTCAATTCTGACACTAACATAACCTTAGAAACTAACATTGAATTTCGATCTATACATCCGTTTGATATAATAAGTATTCTGCCCTATAAAATTCAAAATTCTCCAAAAAGGGAAAATACAAAACCAAATTCAGTGCCATCTTTGATTGGTAATCCATAAAATATTCCGATATCATCATCATCATCTGCCTAGCCTTTTCCCAAACTATCTTGGGGTCGGCTTCCAGTCTAACCGGATGCAAATATCATTAAAATATTCCGATATAAGCATTCTTAATATTTAAACGGCAGGCAGGTGCGTTCAAACCTTCAACATAAGTATAAAAAAATACAGTTCTCGGAATCAAAATCCAGATACCAAATAACAATGTAACTCGGCTCGTTCTAGATCTATGTACAAGCGTGCACCTTTGCTGCGTTTCCATATACATATTATGTATCGCACGCAAACCCTGCACGATATCATTTGAATATTCAATCACTTTATAATACTTTAACTACTTATAACATCACGATGAAGCCATCCTTTGTTATCTAATTGCGTATAATGCTGCATAATGATTGTTAAGATATTAATTGTCTAAATGATTGCAATGAACCGGATTTTCCAGCAATTATCTGAACTTGATTTCGTGATTCCGAAGATTTGATTTTTTCTGTGGTTTTATGGTAATCTTAAGATGGGTAGAACGCAGCTTTACTGCATTTTAGTGCATACATATAAAGTAACTAATTGTCGATGAGGCTGACGTACCTTTGTAAGGTAAAAGCCTCTAAATAAATAAAGATTTAAAAAAAAAACTAATTGTCGGTATTCTCGCCTCAACATTGTAAAATTGCTCAACTTTGTATAGATTTATTTTTACTATGGATTTGTACTAGTAAACTGGATAATCCACCGGTTATGTTAAATTCGTTATCTGTCCAATTATAGGGTATAGTTTTATATGAGTCTACCGTTAAATAATTACCAAAGGTTTGGTGTGTATTATGTATTCATGTTCCTTAGACCTAAATCAGCAGAACCTATTGTGTATCGAGCTGATGACCGACACAGCATGTCCAAAGCGCGTGCTTTGCTTACAGAAAACCAGCAGTTCTCAAACTTACAATGTACCTTCAACCTCCCTAAACTAAATAAAATCCCTCTCCTTTCAGACCATCAAACCTACCCGCAAAATGCACCGAAGAGGCGCTTCGCCACAAGGCCGAACACGCAAGAATGGTGGAGGCAGCAAGACGACGGGTAGAACGCGAGGCAGCTGCAAGACACGCGAGAATGCAAGAGTCGCTGCGACTGGAGGAGCGGCTTGCCAGGCATGCGAAGGAGTGGACGCAGAATATACTGCCGGAGTGGAATAACACGTTAGTATTATTGTTTCATTAGTGCTGAAATATTTCATCATCATCATCTCAGCCGAAAGACGTCCACTGATGGACTTAGGCCTTCTCCAAGTTTCGCCACATTGACCGGTCCCGTGCGACTCGCATCCAGCGGATCCCCGCAACCTTCACCAGATCATCGGTCCACCTAGTGGGAGGCCTTCCAACGCATCGTCTTCCGGTTCGCGGTCGCCATTCCAGAACTTTTCGGCCCTATCGGCCATCCGTTCTGCGAGCAATGTGTCCTGCCCACTGTCACTTAAGGCGCTCTTCTAGGTGACTTTCATGCTTTTGAGGGGGTGAAGCAGATGAAGAGGGGGGTCGAGTAGTCCCTTTAGTCCCGCCTACTGCGGGGTGCCCCGCTTGAATCACGTCGATGTGCGACGTCAATAAATGTATAGAAGCTTAATTTCAAAACCCAATATAAAAGTACGAATAGCCCAGCGCGCCGCTAGCCTACTTCGCACATTGCTTCCGCGGTGATCTCTAGGTTCGAACCTCAATACACGCAATTCTTTTTTATCTTATTTTTTTAATATAATGTATGTACCTACATTTCAATATCGCATTTTTTTTTAAATATGTTTATATTTTTGTTTTCTTATTTTTTCCTAGTCAATTATAGGTTGATTGTTATTTTGGATTGTTTGGTTGTTTGGATTGTTATTTTATAGAAAAGGTTATCGAAATATTATCGAATAGATTCGTCAAACGAATAATAAATAATTCAAAGCAGCCTCATGGACAACCAAGGGCATTAAAGTCGGCAGTAAGAGGTTGACGAATCTCCGACTTGGCGACGACATGGTCCTTTTTGCCCACACAGCCCTGGAACTACAGACTATGCTCCAAAAACTGCAACCGTAGAAACGGGCTATGTCGACGGAAAAATCGACAAAGTGCCACAAAATGTCATCTGTCATTATGTCGATTATTCCGTAGACAAAACTCGTTTCTACAGTGGTCTTGCGACGCGTGCAGTTTTATTTTTTAATAAAGAAGTAAATTTAAAATTTATTGTTCGATTAAATTTAGAATTTGACAATAGCACGTGGCGCCATCTATTGTAATTGTAATTATAAGAAAGTTATTGTTGTTTTCCTTCGGATCAGTACTTTTTGTCGGGATGAAAGGTATCCTATGGCCGTTTGTGTACACCTTACAACGTACATGCAGAATTTGAGGATGATCACTTCATTGGTTTAGGCGTGAAGAGGTAACAAACAAATTTTTTATTATAATAACTTTCGCATTTATAATATAATAACTAACTGCGCGCGACTTCGTTCGCGTGGACTTTTTTTAAGTGTAAAAATAAAATTTTTGACGATTCTCAGACCTACCCGATATGCACACAATTTCATACAAATCGGTTCAGCCGTTTCGGAGGAGTATGGTAACTAACACTGTGACACGAGAATTTTATATATAAGATATAAGTATAACATATAAATATATATTTAAAGAAATATTTATTTATATAAATATATAAAATTAGGCTCAGGATAGAGAAATTAACTTGTAGCGGTTCGATATTAGTTCAATGCTAGCTCAGTGGATAAGACCGTGCGCCTCACATACGAGGACTTGAAAGAATAATCACAGGAAAGAGACAGACGGAAAGTAGTCGCCGTCAAGAATTGGCAAGTTCCGAAAGACTGGACACAGGTCAGAGTATTTTTGGGTTTTTGCTCCTACTATCGACGGTTTGTAAAGAATTTGGCTGACATTGCGAAACCTCTACACAAACTCACTGAGGAAAAGCGACAATTCTGTTGGGACAAGAGCTGCGACGTCGCATTTCAGGAATTAAAGAAACGTCTGTGCAAAACACCTATTTTTAAACAAACCAAACCGGAAAGAAATCATTGCGTTACTCGACGGGCTACTGCCGTTGTAAAGACATTGCAGCATTTCAGTAAGTAAACTCTTTTGCAAAAAAAAAAACGGCCACCATAGATTTTTTTCTCTATTTCAATGAAGAAGAACAAGAAAGCGGTTTTATTCATTTGACAATGTATTGGCATGTCATTTGAAGCATCCTGGCATGATTCTTTACGTTCCAAATTTAAATTTTGAAATGAGCAAAAGAAAAATATTGATTATTGTAAAATTGCTTTACTAATGGCGCGAATTGCTGAAACGATATTTTTACTGATTACTAAAATTTTAAAACTCTTTGGAAATTTTCTGCAAATTAAACAATTTAATTTTTCTTTTTACATTAAATACCAGTTTTTGATATGAGTTAAAAGCGATAAGGGCCGGTAAAATTATAGCCCTACTTGAAGAAGGTCGTTCGCAAACTTACGTGTCTCAGCGGCTAAATGTGAGTCGTTCAACTGTCCAGAGGACTTGGCAACGGTATTAAGAGACCGCTTCGGTCAAAAGAAGATCTGGTTCGGGAAGAAAACGATGCACAGAACCAAGAGACCGCTTTTTGGTGAGTCAGACGTTGCGGAATCGTAAAGCATCAAGTGTGGACCTGAAGAAGAGCCTTGAAGAAGAGGAGTAGAAGTTAGCTTGTGGACGTTCAGGAGGAGGCTTTGGCTGCCAATATCAGGAGTTACCGCCCGGCTCGGGGTCTTAATTTACTCCGTGAGCACCGTGTTGCTCGACTTTAGTTTACTGGAAACTGTGCTTCATGGACTCTGGAGGACTGGAATAAAGTATTGTTTTCTGATGAAGCTAGAATCTCTTTGTGCGGAGAGGACCGACGCCGGCGAGTGCTACGAAGACCACGGGAACGCTATGCGGAAGTGTGTTTCGAAGAAATCACTCCTTATGGCTGAAGCTCCATTTTAATTTGGGCAACAATTAATTCGACGCAGCGTACGGAGTTAGTTTTCATAGAAAATGGAACATTAAAAGCACACCGGTACATAAAGGAATTCCTAATTCCATATGCACAACCTGCATTGACTGTACGTGGGGAAGATTCCATTTTTATGGACGACAATGCTCACCCACACCGTTCTGGCTACGTGGAAGCGTACATGCAAGAAGTTGGGATCCGTCGTTTAGATTGGTCAGATCGAACTCCTGACCTCAATCCAATTGAGCATGTCTGGGATGTTCTAAAGAGACGGGTAAGATGAGTGCAACCTGCTCCACAAAACATCAGGGAGCTAAAACGAGTCATTGCAGAAGAGTGGGAGCGTATTCCTCAAAACGTTATTAAAAACATCATGGAAAGCATACCCAGAAGGATTCAAGTTGTGATTTTAGCAAGAGGAGGTCACACTCGTTATTAGGTTTTTACATTTGTAATTTGATTTAATCAAAAAAAGTTAAAAAATCTTCTTGTCTTTATGCCGACCACTTCTTATTGTTTGGCCGTGTACATCGGTTTTAAAGAATTGACCGACTTTTTAAAAAAAATATTGCCGAAGTTCACTTCACGCGTATTAATTTACACGATTATAAGTATACAGAGTACGTCAAATAATTAAATTTCATGGCAAGAGAACGATGATAACTCAAATCGTCCTTAGAACGTAATTTCCTTAGGTGCCCGTTTTTTTTTTGCAAAAGAGTGTATTTGCTGGGACGAAAGTTCCAGCTGCGAACTGACCATGCTGCATTGAAGTGTCTATTACAGTTCAAAAATCCGGAGGGACAAGTGGCGACATGGATTGTGATGATGGTGGATTGAACTACTGCAATAGTTCGACTGCATAACTGAACATCGCACTGGGAGAACTCACGGTAACGCAGACGCCTTGTCAACAAGACCTTGTCCTGAAGATTTTAAGCACTGTGCCAGGCAAGAGACTAAGGAGGTAGCAACCGTGAGGGTGCTTAGAACGAATCTCAGTGATGAATAGAAGGAAACCCTACAGCAGGCTCAGCAAAATGACTCAGAGATCAAACCGATCTTCGAGTAGATCAAAGCTGGTGCTCCTAAACCCAAGTGGAGTCATGTGGCAGCGATGAGTTCCACCACGAAGAGTTATTGGGCCCAATGGAACAGCTTGGTTATCTAGGATGGAGTCTTGTGCCGTAAATGGGAAAACGCTCGAGGGGACAGGTGTCATCTACAAATGGTTGTCCCTTAAGCCAAAGTAAAAAAAAAAGTCAAAGTCAAAGATCTATATTGTGAGTACCGGATGTTCTACGGCTCTACCATGATGTATGTTCAGGAGGACATATCTGGTAAAAAGAAATCTAATGAAGATCCGAGAGCGATTTTAATGGATCCACTGTCGAGAAGATGTGGAGGACTGTTGTCGTAAATGTATCACTTGTGCGGCTGTGAAAAGACCCCAAACACACGGCAGAGGTGCATTAATGGTGAGCCATTCTCAGAGAGTGAAAGTGGGAACAAGTACTTAATGGTTGTCATGGATTATTTCACAAAGTGGCCAGAAGTGTTCGCCATTCCTAACCAAGAAGCTACAACTGTCGCAGATAAATTGGTTCAGGAAGTTTGGAGTACCCTTAGAAATTCACAGTGATCGAGGAAGGAATTTTGAATCACAAGTATTTGAATCACAAGCATTCGGCAAGTCTCCTGAAGGAGACTTGCCGAATGATGGGTACCCACAAAACAAGAACCACTTCTTACCACCCACAATCTGATGGAATGGTGGGACGCTTTAACCAAACGTTGTAGAGAAATCTGGCAAAAGTCGTAGCAAGCAGGCAAAAGGATTGGGACAAGCACATACAGCCGTTTCTTCTGTCCTACCGTAGTGCAGTCCACGAAAGTACGACCGTGACACCAGCCTTCGCGAACTTTGGAAGGGAATTACGGTTGCCCGCAGATTCAATCACTGGAACTGCCCCTGATGCACCACGCAGTGTTGCAGAGTATGCAAATGACTTGCATAACAAGTTGAACGATGTCTATGAGCATATCAGACAATCCGGCCAACAGAAGTCTGAGAAGATGAAGACCCGTTATGACCAGAAGACGAACAGGAGTGGTTTCGACGAGAATTCACTGGTGTGGTTGCATAACCCAGTGCGTAGCAAAGGGAAGTCTTCGAAATTGCAAGCAAAATGGGATGGATCATACCGAGTCGTGACCAGGATTGTCCAGGGTCAACGATGTCACCTACCGAATACAGAAGGGTCCACGAGGTGCGCCTAAGATCGTACATGTAGATCGATTAGCGCGATACTACGGGACTAACGATGCTCGGGACGAGCATGTCTAAGGAGGGGCAGTGTTACGTTGCCTGCTTTACGAGAACATTCTAGGATTACGTTCGAGTCTAGAATGATCCAGTATGTCTAGAAGATTCGAGAATAATCCTAGAATGTTCCACAATGGAAATGTCTAGAAACTTTGAGAAAGTTCTGGACCTTTCTAGAACTTTCTAGAAGGATTGGTTCCACTATAAAGCTATCTGGAAGGTTCAAGAAGGTTGTAGAACTTTCTCTCGAAGGATGGGTTTCCCCTAAGGAACTACCTAGAGATTCACGGAAGTTGTGGAAGTTTCTCGAACATGAGTCGGCCATATAAATAGGCGACGGGTGCGGAAGTGAGTTAGTCATGCATTCTAACTCACGCGACGAAGGAGCGGCGCAGGCTAGCTATTGGTTCGCTTACATGGGCGGCGTTACACAGTACATTGCCGCTCAAATTCAAACACTACGGCCCCTAGTCTGGAGCGCGATCGGCTAGCTCTGAGAGCGTCTGCAGACGGGGGCCAACATCCTTAGCGGTAGTATGCGCCAACAAAGTCACCTCCGTCGCAGGTCGTCATCCGCTGGGCCTCCTCCGGGCAACCGGAGGTCTCACCTAGTGGTGACAGACCGTCGAGGTGGCGTAAAGAAAGCGGCGCTCGCTACGGTAACGTTTCACCGTAGCTAAGCTCGCAGCGCCCAGCGCCGCTGGCGACTCCTACCGGACAAAATGACAATTACACACTGGCGAGTCGCGCACTTTACACGCGCTCGCCCCCTCCGAGCCTATACAAGCAACCAAATGAGGTGCCCGTATTTACGGGCACATGTGATGATACCGCGGGGCAAGGGTAGAACCCACATCCCGCCAGCCTCGCCCCTCTACGGGGGCATAGCGATTTTTCGCGAGTGAGTTAGTCTGATTTTGGCTACGGAACGAAGTGATCTAAGTGAACTACTAATGCGATACATAAGTGATTAGCGATCAGTTGTGTATTTGTGATTGAGTTATAAGTGTTGTTTAGTGTTAAATAAAGATTTTTAGTGTTTAATTGGTAGTGCGATAATTTATCCTATACCCAGCTTGTAACAGTATGTAAGAAAATACATATTTATAAATAAAAACATTTAAAAATAGTAGCATACCGGCATCGGGAACCGTGCCCGAACTACCGATGGTCAGGGTTTTTCAAAGAGGAACCTCCTAACAATACGCGCCTTGTCCAGAATTACTGCTTTCTGAATCAAGCCCTTGATCCAGCTGCGAAACGAAAGACTCCTCAGATGTTGGTCGAGGTTTCTAAGCCTGGAAGTCAGTTTCACGAAACTTGTTTCCGCCTGACAAAAGACTGCTTAGCATCTTATTCAGGCGGCCAAAGGAGCGTACCCTCAACGATGGTTTCATGTCAGCAGTATTGATGCCTAATGCTTCTGACATTCCCAAATACTTGTAGGTTTCTGTTGAGAAGAGGAATCGGATCGGAGATTCTGGAATCCCATGGATTCCATAATCTCGCTTCACGTGCATGACTGCGCATTTGTCAACAAGTTTCTGTAACCATCAGTAGCTTCACCAGTTGCAAATTGTTGGGGGCAAAGAGTTTCATATCAATCATTTACATGGTTGGAAGGCAAGGTATGACCACCTCTCCTCAACCGAAGAGTGTTTAAGGCTAGGCAAAACCACAGGGTCCCCCTGTGGTCTTGCCTAGCACTGGGTGACTTAGCTCAGACTATCATCCTATCTACAATAAACTTTAAAGGTCTAAAGATAGCCACTCAGAAACTCTATCATTAATGGCTTTTAAGTGTCTTCGCAGTCTTGATATAACTAAAAGTTTTTCCGAATTATACATAGAGCTGAGCTAGTGTTTGTGAGGGACTCCCCGAAAAAGACAGCTGTGCTAGCTACACATTATTATTTTTCTTAATGTTTGTATTTTGTTGTTGAAGTTGTGAGGCCCTCCTCTGCCCCCCCCCCCTTTCTGCTAGGTTACTGGACAGACGGGTGCGTGGATAGACGAATGAAAGGGTGGACATACGGACGGGGCGGATGGAGATATGCATGAAGAGGTGAACGAACAGTAAGAATACACTAAATTAAAACAATCTAAGTCTAAATAAATTTTATTTCTATTGATGATTTTAGCAAAATCTAAATATATAAATTCTACACGACACAATTCTTCAATATGTTGTCTTCTAACATGAGACGTTTTCATATATGGTATCTCTCGCGCTTTTTAGTTGACTTATTTACATAAGATAAATCACTTTTATTTTGTTTATGGTTCCTTTACATTTTATTCTTGACAATTTACAAAAAAGATGAAGTTGGCGCTTACGAAATTTTTCGATATTTTTATCATTGGTGTCATTTTTGTAGTTTTAAGGGTCGCTGATAACGAAGATTTGGTAAAAAAAAAACTTCAAGATGGCGCGGATGTAATTTTCAGTTTTTTCGTCATGGGGGTAATTTTCTTGGTTTTCGGGATCGCTGAAAACGGGAATGACGAATAAACAAAATTACATTATTTAATTTTTCGGATTCCCTTTGCAGAACTTTGACCCTTCGCCACTGAGGTTCCCCACCCACAATTTTGACTCTTCGCCACTGATGTTCACTGATTTTTTATTTACACATTTTATGACTTAAATCTAACAAAAATTTACACGAACGAAAAACTAATCATAAAATAAAATATAATAAACAGCTTTCAACAACAAACAGATCGAAATTTAATTGAAAAAAATTGAGCGGCGAGCGGAAAAAAGTGACATACGTCCATTTAGCAGCGCGCCTCAGCGGTCACTGTCACTCTGCGTAGAAATAAAAGAGATGCGACAAGACGCCGCGAATGGCGTGATGTTTCGTTCGACTTGTTCGAATAATTATCATTAAAAACATGAATCCTTACAAAAATAGTAAATAAAACGAAAAAGAAAACCGACAGTTCCCTTTATTATTTTATATTACATCACTGTTATTAATTTAGTCAAGATTAGTTGAGCAGTAATACAGTTACACTTGCTTGAAAATCAGAACTTCTCGATTTTTTTTATCGGGATTTTTTTCCAAAAACGTGTTTTGGGCCCGAAGGTTCCCTCATAAATATGGTCAAGAGTAACATATATTTTTTTTTTGCTCTACAATGTATACATTTGGCTAAAAAACTGTTCAAAGTTGCCTGTTTTGACGAGGTACAGCGTCTTAAGTTTGGCAATTCTTCAGAAATATTTAGTAGCAGTAATAGCTAGCTTTGATGCCATAGGCTCGCCCCCAATTACGTGGGACGTAAATATAACTGAGGAAATATGGAAATGTTACACCTCTGCCTAAGTATTCTGAGAGGCCTGTTTCGGGTTGTATTCCAGGGTATGTGTTGGATTGGATATAATTTACTAACGTTAAAATAACACGTTAGTAAAACATAGTACAGGGTCAAAGGGACATTGACGGTAAAACGGTTACAATGAATTCAGTACATCATTCTGAACTCCCCTACATATCAATTTGGCGTCGGTTATTAAAAAAAAACCGGCCAAGTACGACTCGTACTCGCGCACCGAGAGTTCCATACAAAGCTGTAGGTACATAAGTAAAAGATTTTTAAAAATATTTTTATTATATGATGTAACTAAAAATTTACGGTTTTCGCAATTCTTCCTTTATCTGTGCTATAAGACGTTGCTTTGTAACAAATTTTAAGATTCTGAGTTCACGGGAAGTATCCTATAGGTTTTGATTCTCTTGCGAGTGTCGAAAATTTGCGGCATAAACGGCTGTATCTTTTGATTGCGTTGGCTTAACAGTTTGCACAGCTCCAAGGGACAGTAGACCTGAGTATTTGATATAAATTCCACCTTGATACCTCCACGCGTTCCTGAGATAAAGGGTCTTGACAGACAGACAGACGGACGGACCGACGGACAACAAAATGATCCTATAAGGGTTCCGTTTTTTCCTTTCGAGGTACGGAACCCTAAAAACAGCTAAACGTTTTAGCGTCGGTGTTCCTTCCAACTTGTATTTTAGGGCACCAGAATAACTACCTAGATAACGTTATATTCGTTGGATAGGGGCCTTCGTGTCCGAGATGGCCGGACGTAGATACTTAAGTATCGTCACTCACTTTAGAAACTCGAGTCTAGACATCTTAATGGTCTGCGCAGGATGAAGATGGTGTCATGTTTCTTATTCAGGAAAGATTCCATATCTACACTGATATACTGGATGATTCGTGAGTGAATAGTACTTCAAGGGCATGTAGTACTCATGAAGATTACCGTTAACTATCCGACTCACTCTGAAATATGACAAAAAAGCTGGCCAAGCGCAAGTCAGTCGCGTACAAAGGGTACACCAACAATTTAAAAACAATATTTGTAGATCTTTGACAGTCGTTAAGAGTAGTCATAAGCCAAAAGTCTGACATCCAGTCTTACCAAGGGGTATCGTATTAGTATTGTTAGTCCGTAGCGCTCGGCTGCTTGCAGCGTATTGAGCGACTAAGTGCGCAGATACGAAACATTGTGCGTTTGGAAGTCTGGGAAAATGCGTCTCATTCCTGTATTTTTTTGTTGTTTTATGTTACTCTTTTTCGCTATAATTATTACAATGTTGTTTTATTTCTTATTAATGTATTTGTTATTATTGTTATTAATGTATATGTATGTAAGTACCTTCTCATTCACATATTAACACAACGTATAAAACTGTTTTACGTCCGTCTCGTCACTATCTCTCAGGTCTAGTTGAAAACCAGCATCGGGCACTAGCTGATCTGCAGTTTGCTGAACTAGGCCTATTTGGCGCAGCCGTGAGACACACAGTATTATCTTTTTATTTTCTGTTTAAGTTTTTTTTTTTTATTTATTTTTTTATTGTGTGCACTTGTGGCATGCGTCAAATAAATATGTTTTCTTTCTTTCTATTACACAGCCTATCTGACCTTCGGCCTATCTGTCAGATAGGCAGTCGCTCCATGTAAAATACTGGTACTCAACTGCATCTGGTTAGACTGGAAGCCGACCCCAAGATAGATTGGGAAAAGGTTAGGCAGATGATGATTTGTAACGCTCATTCATTGGTCAGTTTACACTCATAAAACCAAACTAATAAAACAGAAAAATCAACCTTTAATCAAACCTTTTATTTACAGGAAGAACTCAAAACGCACGCTAGAACTTTGGTGGAGCGGGCTCCCGCCAGCAGTACGCGGAAAAGTATGGCAACTGGCTATCGAAAATAAACTAAAAATCACCCACGACATGTACCAAGATTACGTTGCGAGGGCGAAGCAAAGGCTACACGAAGCACAACTACGGAGAAAACGGTTAAAAATCCACAGAAACGACAAATGCAGCTGTCAAAAAGAAAATAAAGAAAAACCAACGGAACAGATAGAAAAACTGGCCAAACTAGACGATTTGTTAGCTAAAACTGATGATAGAATCAAACCTGAAGAAGAAAAATCTCGTTTAGGGATCCCTAGAAACTTTAGCGAGCAGAATCTGAAGTCTCAAGCTACTGATGCAGGGCCTAAGAAGTGTTGTTCGAAATCCAACCCTAATCTGTTAGATTACGGTGACGAATGTTCCATGGAGTTGATTCAGCTGGACATAGCGCGGACGTTTCCTCATCTTTGCATCTTCCAACCTGGAGGACCGTACTTTGATGTGTTACATGAGCTGTTGGCGGCGTATGTGTGCTATAGGCCGGATATTGGATACGTTCAGGTACGTTTTTTTTCTTTAATATAGTTAATCCTGTAAGTAATGGGTGGTAACCCATCCCCGGACCAACCTAGACAAGCAGGCTTACCCTGAACAGCGATCCAAGCGGTTGTTATTATTTAGCAACAAGCTCCTCTACCTCTCTCTTTGTACTTGAAATAACAAGATATAAAGGCATTTCTAGTAGTTAGCCCACTTTTTTTTCTTTACGGATTGGAAATCATCAAGGAGGAGCTCGTGGCTAAATAATAACATCCGCACTGGTCGATCTTTAAGGTTAAGCCGTGCTTGCCGAGGTTGGTTGACCATAATGACATACAGAGTTTCCTCCGTGCCTCGGAAAGCACGTTAAGCCGTTGGTCTCGGCTGTCATTTGTAGATCTTTGACAGTCGTTACGTAGTAGTAGTCAGAAGCCAAAAGTGTGACATCCAGTCTTACCAAGGGGTATCGTATTACCCAGTTACTAGGTTGTGGAGGTTAGATAGGCAGTCGCTTCATGTAAAATACTGGTACTCAGTTGCATCCGGTTAGACTGAAACTCGACCCCCCAAGATAATTTGGGAAAAGGCATGATGATGGATGGGAAATCATCTAATGACCCCTCCCACTCTGGGCGGAGCGGAAGGGAGTCTCAGACTTGAACTGACTAAAACCCATCCATGTTCCTTCTTAGCCCTTTGTGTTCCAGGGCCACGGTATCTCTTTCGAACAGTCCCGCAGCCCTGGCAGGCTAGTTTTCTAACTTAATTTTCAACGTTTATGTTAGGTCCATTATTATAATTTATTCCTTTTTAATGATATTAAAACTGTGCCTTTCGTGGTAACAACCGGGGAAAATAGAGAAGTAATGCAATTTCGTTTAAATCAAGTTACTCACGAATCCACGACTTGTAAACCACGTTGCCACGAAATTTAAACAGTGATCGTGACGGGACAGTTTACCTACTTATTATTTTAACTAAATGTTTGTAATAGTTTATTTTAAAGAGACTATCTCACGATTCCTTAGACTACCTCATTACTTTGATTTTATTGTATTCCCCTTCGTTTGCTGCACGGGTCGATCTTTAAGGTTAAGCCGTCCTTGCCGAGGTTGGTCTGTGGATGGGTGACTATAATTGCATACCGAGTTTCATACGTGCGTCAGAAAGCACGTTAAGCCGTTGGTCCCGGCTGTCATTTGTAGACCTTTGACAGTTACTAGTAGTCAGAAGCCAAATGTCCGACATCCAAGTCTTACCAAGGGGTATCGTATTACCCAGTTACTGGGTTGTGAAGGTCAGATAGGCAGTCGCTTCATATAAAATACTGGTACTCAGCTGCATCCGGTTGAACTCACCTTAAGAGAGTTTGGGCCCCGCAACCTTCACCAGGTCATCGGTCCACCTAGTGGGAGGCCTTCCAACGCATCGTCTCCCGGTTCGCGGTCGCCATTCCAGAAATTTTCGGCCCCATCGGCCATATGTTCTGCGAGCAATGTGCCCTGCCCACTGCCACTTAAGTTTGGCAATTCTTCGGGCTTGCCGATATCCTCATTTCTGATTTGATCACGCAAGAAAACTCCGAGCATAGCCCTCTCCATTGCCCTTTGGGTGACGTTAAGCCTTCTGATGAGGCCCATTGTGAGCGACCACGTTTCGGCCCCGTATGTAATCACTGTACCTGCTGTAGCTGTACCTCTTCCCTAGACGAATAGTGCAAATACTCCTTACCCCATACATAACGTCCATTACAACGGTACCTAGCGTGACCCGGCGCATGCAGCTATTTGCTGGTAAACGTTACGTGTTAACAATGCACGCGTGATAGTATGAGCCTGGTCTGTCGTGTAGCGGTACTTGTGTTATTATGTTATCGAACTATGGAACTATAGTAAATCTGATTTGGATTTGTTTAGACCTAAGTTAGGTGACATCATGTGACATTACCAACCCGCACTGGGCCCGCGTGGTGGATCACAGCCCATTCCCTCTCATAGAGAGGAGGCCTGTGTCCTAGCAGTGATGATGATGATGAAGTTAGGTGAATATAGTTAAAAGAGTTGTAGAAGCATTTTATTTGGCCGTTAGAAAGTAATTGATAAACTACACTGCAAATAAGACATTTCCATAGAATGCCTCTGACTTCAACGGGTCTGACACTAACTGAATCACTGGAATATCCTCAGCTAAAATCTGCGACCATCATACATACATTCATGCTTGTTCGAGGTGACACATTAGATTCGGCCGTATAAGTTTAAAAATAAAGTCGACGGGAACGAAACACTAAACAAATTTCATGATTGTCATATTATTGTACTCTTTCGGCTCGTGCCGGCTTAGATTCCGTTTGGCATCTACCTTACTGCATTGCCGAATCATGTTCAGGCCCGTACGACACAATTCGGCTTTTTCCCAAACTTTTAAATTGATTTTGCCCTCTGGTTGTGCCAAATTATGCACACTATCAGTGTTTCTATCTTATTGTGCAAGATTTTTATTGTTGGTTCTACAACTTTCTATCTTCGCCATATTTTTTCCAGATTTTTCCAAATTACTACCTTGCATCGTCATATTTGATTAAATATAACATATTCGTTTACAGGGCATGTCATTCATAGCAGCAGTCCTGATTCTGAACATGGAGGCGCCTCAAGCGTTCGTCTGTTTCGCAAACTTGTTGGACGGGCCTGTGCTGAGGGCCGCGTTCACAAGAGATGGAGCTACCATGCAGGTATGTTACCTTTGTGTATTAATGTTTAGGTACCATTTTGTTAAAGTTGTGAGTGGAATGAGGGATGCTTAAGGGGGAACCCCATTGCTCAACGCATTGAGTGTCCTTTTCATGCATTAGTCATTCAATAGGTTTAAATGAACTTAGAAGAGAAATACATACGTGTTGACTGCCTGACAATGACCGGCAAGTTGCAAAAAAAAGTAAGTATCTTTTAAGAGCGTTTATACCCTACGGCATTTGATACAAACTTTCAAGTCGTTATTTTCCGAAATGACTGAACAGATTTTAATGAAACTTCCTACGCATAAGCATTATACATAGGTCTAAAAAGTTAATAAAAAAGATTTTCGAAATGTCTTTTAAAAATGAAGATAATTGGAAATTTCTGTTTCTATAGATATTTAAAAATCGGTCTAATTTAGCGTTAACATTATTTTTCGAAAATGTTTTTAGTAACTTTTGCAATGACGGTTCCGCACGTGTACTGAACAACTATTTTTAATACAGTTGCGAAAAAATTAAGCAATTTAATAAAGAACATTTTTGGAAAATGGCGCCAACCGTAAAAGAATATAAGCAGAGTTTTTTTTTTTTGTTTTCTTTACCCATTCTGGGTAGGCAAAGGGAACTATGCCCGCCCATACAGCCAAGTCTTCAGTAGATTTTTTTTTAATTGATATGAATTGAAAATGAAATGAAACCTAACCTAACTCATTGAATCAAGCCATTAAATCTAATATTGAAACAAATTAGTAGCTTCTTTTTAGAACTATTTGCATGAATCATAAAAACTTCTATGATTTTTTTTTAGTAAAAACTCCGTGGTTGGTTTTTTTTCTTTTTAATAGACATTATTTTGACAGTTGGGAAAGAGAACGCACGAGTTCGGACAAGGTAAAGAAAAAGCTCGAGTGTGTAATAGCTTACATCCCGAACGCTATACGTCCCTGCAATACGCCACTTTTTGAGCAACTGAATTTAAAAAAAAATCCCTGTTCCCACATTCCCAGCGGCTATGGAAGGCGTACACCCGCCTGCTGCGACACAACCTGGCGTCGCTGGCGGACACGGTGGCGCCCGAGCTGTACCTGCTGGAGTGGCTGTACACGGCCTTCGCCAAGGCCATGCCGCTGGACGCCGCCTGCCGCGTCTGGGACGTCTTCCTACGGGACGGAGACACCTTCCTCTTCAACACGGCTCTCGGTAAGTGTAGAATCCATTACCATAGAAGGGCTGGTTAGGCTTATGGGGATATGAAGAACAGGGTGTAAAGTACTTCTTCTCCCATAGAAAACGGAGGATCTCCGACCAAACGGATGTTGTGTCCAACGATTCATAAGTTGATTGTAGCCTTGAGATTTTGGATATTGAAAGCGGCATAAAAGGGCTATAAATATTCAATATGTTTGGTTTTATACAGCGTGCATGACGATCAAAACTCAAAAAGATTTATATAAATCGTAATCGCGGATCAATTCAGCAGTCCCAAACAAACCTACAATACTTATTCGCACCAAAAGCTGGTGCCGATATTTTTCGCGATCAAATACGACAAGACAACTAGTATACCAGGAACTGGTTACTATGCGTTTGGGTTAATTCTCATACGTTTCAGCTACGATAAAAGTCGCTACTACTGATTCAAAGAAGGATCTTAAACGCCTAGATTTAGAAACCCCTATTTAATAAATCTGACAAAAAATGGCAAGTTATTTTTTTGTATCGTGAACAATATCACGCTTTTGGAGTATACTACAAATCAATTCTTTAACTGGTTTGTACTTCATAGCTAGTGATAAAAGTGTCCTTTTAAGCAAGTAGATGCCTGTATTAGGACACTCCCCTCTTCCGTAACTTAAATTTACGTAATGTACATACTAACTAAATTACATTATGTAAACTACAACAAATATATTTACTATTTATAATATCAAGAAAATTAAAGTACAAATACAACAACACATACTTTACATCAGCTTATTTAAATGAGTATGCATTTTGTGTATGTTATGTGTGAGTTGGGCATGAGTGATATGTGTGTGTGGGATGTATTTGTATGTGTGGTGTGTGATTGTACATGTACATACTTAGCAGTAACTTAATTGACTTTTCCCGGTTACAGGCGTCCTCCACCTCTACCAAGAAGAACTAAAAGACATGGACTTCATTTCCGCCGCCCAGTTCCTCACAAAGCTCCCCGAAGACCTGGACACCGAGGCGCTGTTCAAGAGCATCTCAGCCGTCTCCCTAACTCTTGACGGTATGTCCTTCGAAGAACTGGCTTCATGCTGCGAGGTAGACACTACCTTGGATGATGATGTCACTGTCAGGTTATGATATAAGAGGACTTTTAATTTCGATGGTTTTTGGGACATAGTTGATGCTTTGTCGTTTAGAGTTGGGTTATAGTGAAGTTTGAGTGACTGAATGTAAGAAAAAATTGGGTAAATTATCGTCGTTGTACTTTAGTCGGATCGGGTAGTCGCGGTCATGAAAGATCAGAGCGAGACGACACGATACTCGGAATAGTTTTCGACCTTAACATTCGCCGTCTTACTCCCACCTTTTAGGACCACAACTGTTTATTTTTGAATAATTATTTTTGTGACGCTAACAAGATAACGTGTTCTTGTCAACTGTTACAAAAATTACCTAACTGGCAACATTAAAAAACCTATGCCATTCTTGGGTGACGATTTGGTGCGACGAGTAATTTTGTAAGTGAATGTGGAGTTGTAATACAATGTCGGTCAGTGAGTTTTTCTATGGTAAAAGTTTTCTTGTATGAATATATCTCGTAAGTAGCGGTTTGTTTAGTGTCTGTCATTTTATATAGATTTTTTTGGAGAATGATTATTTGATTTATGATTGAATATTCGTTTTGTACTGTGACATCGTGTCCTTATTTATAAAACTATGTTTTTATAAGTTATTTCTAAATATCTTATATAATTTCGAAATGTAAATAAAATTTAATTAGATATTATTTTTATGGATCGTTAAAAATTCGAATTTTTGTATTTAATATTTTGTTTTAATGTTTATGATTTGTATTTCAATGAAAAAATATGAAATTACTTACGACTGGTCGTAGCGAATTGTAAATAAATTAATATAAAGTATTCAAGATTATCAGCGATTGAGCATCGAGACTGCTTAGTACCTATCGTCTCCGAATTTATTCGTGATTTTCAATAAATTAATTAAAACCACTGTATATATGTTAATATATATGTTATTTGTGTGTAACAAACATATCATATAAATTAGTCTTAAATTACTCATTTGAAGTTCTCTTAAACGGATCTAATGGAGTAATTTCGATATTAGACGACATTATTTTGCTGATGGTCACATTATCTGTTACAGTATGGTTACCCTATGGACAAAATATTAAGGGTCAGTTCTGGTAGAAAGTCAAATTGCGCGAGTTTTTTACTGGCTGCATTGAAAATAGGACCGTATTACCTTTGTTTTAAGACGCAAGCGTGCGCTAGGTGACACGTAATGTCCACGTCGATAATTATACATTTGTTTACTTGAAACAATCGTAATACGGTTCTATTTTTGACGCAGTCAGTAAATGATTTGCGATTTTTTCTATTCTCTCTGAACTGTCCCTAATTAGAGTCCTTATATACAGTTAGTTTTCTTCTGACAGCATCAACCCAATTACTACCTTATTGCTACTAAATAAAGATCATTGTAGTTCTGAGAGCGATGCATAATCAAAGGTTCCAATGAAAACGGGCTATGTCAAATGTAATCAGCAAAATTTTGGTTTATCTGATTTATTTTCATAACTGTGAAGATTCACTTTGAAATACCAAATGTGATTTGTTGCAAATATGAAAATAATATAACGCTGTGGCTATATATGCTTATACAATTTTATGCAACACACCCAAATCAAAATAGTTGTCTTCTTTTAGCCATTTTTGTTGTACATCTTGATCTATAGCATAGATAGCCACAGCCCATGAATTTCATGAATTTCATCTTCGTACCTGTTTCAAAAAAAAGCTATTTAACAATACTATAAGGTAACTTAAGGATTATTTACGTATCCTATTATACAGGGTGTAACAGAAAGGGTATATACATACTTAAGGGTGTGCTACAGACCATCAAACTGAACATATTTCTGCATCGGACCAATATCGTCATAGCAAAAAAAAATATCAGCTGCCCCATACATTTGGGTCGAATAGGTATTGAAATTTTGTATGGGGCAGCAGATATTTTTTTGGTATTAAGATGTTTGTTTGTGAAGAAACATGTTCAGTTTGATGGTCTATAGCACACCCTTAAGTATGTATATAACCTTTCCGTTACACCCTGTATAATCATTAAACTAACATTTTGTACTACAATTCGAAATACTGCGAATAGAATTCGCGAGACTGCGATTTTCGCAACATTTCTTATTTAAAACCGTCGTTTTATTTATGTAGTTGTTATTTTTTAGTTTAAAATAAATTTCACGTCCCTGATCTAAACATTATTAATAAAATGACGGATTATTAACTGCAATTCGATCTATTTTAAAATCTTTCGCTAAAATTAAAGTTGGTAGAAAAGGATGATAAATATTATTTATATTTATTACTTACTTATGTGTGTTTAGTAATAATAACGAAATTGTACATTATTGTGAACGCGTAAAAGCAATACGATTTCATAGTGTCTACGCATCATAATTATGCGTATATTAAAAAAAAATAATTATATAGCAATATTTAAAATGTTTATTAAAATATTGTTAGTATATTTTAGTAGTTGTAACTATTAATAACGGACCCTGGTAATGTCATGTCAGGAGGAAAATATAATGGCAAAATTAACCAAAATTGTTTTGAAGTCTGCAAGGTTTTCCAAATATTGTTTCTGGCATGAAGAGAAAAATAAAATATATGCTGATGATATTGCAACATTTTTACATGAAAAAGCACAAAGTACTGTTAGTCCTTACCATATTACAAATCAGCCATAAAGTTATTATTTTATTTATTTATTTCCAAAATGCTTATATATATTACAGGTTGATTAAATACACACAACGCAAACCTCTCAGGGTTTATCTGTGTGTGCGAGCCGTTCATTGGTTACTTTAGCAGACATAATAAACACTTTATTAATATTACGAATCAAACTGCTTCCCTACGCAATGTTAGCTGTTGTGCAAAGAAACGCTTCGATTTATACTTGTAGCTTTTCGAACTCGTGTTGTATAAAGTTTGTAAGTCTTCTGGAAGTTTATTAAGAAAGTAAGGTATTAAATATTCTGCAACCCTCATTCCGTACACATTGTTGACTTTTGGTAGAATGTATTTATTTTTAAACGTAATTGATCTCAGAAAGTCAGGTCTTGTGGTTTCGGTTAGCAGCTCGGGCCTATTGACTTCAGCAAGGGTGAAAAATTCAACTTTATTGAACACATTCATAACATTACAGTATTTAAACAGGTCGTCGTCGTTGTTTTTAAATTTATTTTTTATGTGTTTAGGTGTAATGACTTTTAATATTCTTAATTGTAACTTATAAATATCTAACAAGTATGTATGGTAAGTTCCGTAAGTAATCCTCTAAATTCTTAATTACAGTTCAATACAATAATATAAATTTCACAGAAATTATAATAAAATAACTAATATTTAACTAAAATTTCTGTGAAATGTTGTGTATATATAGGTTCATTAGAACCTCATCATATATAAAGTACCTATCCCAATATGTATAGTTTTGGAAAGCTTATTTAATTGTAAATATGTCATATTGACTAACTATCGAATTAGGACCAGCACCAAGTGCTCTCAATTTCTCTAACCTTAGATGGAGAACAAACTATGCAACAATTGGCGCCATAACATCATCTGCCATTACATTTATATCATTACATCATCTCTTCAATATTATGACTAAAGATGAAACCTCTTCAAGATTACAAAACCCTGCACTTTGGACCTAATTAAAATACATAATCTCAACTTATCCAGTGTGGGTGAAAACATAAATTGTATATAATATAAAATAATTACTATTAATTATTATAGTCTTTTGTCATATATATCGTATCTTAATTAATTATGTAGTGGCGAGCGGCAAAACTATAATAGATAAAAGATTAATCAGTAATTTAGACATTTGGTAGTAAATCAAAAGTAATCCTACGTTTCTTACAATTCAATTAAACAAAAGTAAAAAAAAGTCATTTTTTAAAATTAGGATGATATGCAAAACTTACGGTAAGAATTACCAAAAAAATAGACATTCTAAATTGTTTTGTATCCTACAAAAACTTAATAAACCCGGGCAATCATTTTGACACAAAACCATAAATATAAAAAAAAATCGGTGTTAATTACCCGAAACCTTAATCACTTGCATTTCTGCACGCCACTACAATATACTATTATTATGTAACTATACTATTAACTAATTTAATAAACGATCAACGAGTAGAAAACCGGCCTAATAATTAATGACAAGTATCGAAATCTTCGAGAAATAATTATAATTATTAATAAGTAAATGGATTATAAAATAAACGTATATTATTATATGCTATGTCAAAACTGCATGCGCGTACGCATGATTTATAGTTATAGTGAAAGGGAGATAGGAATAGGTCACGTTTGTACGCAGGTTTAACACTTATTTTAATGTCTATAAGGGTGGTTTTCTTTACAATATATTTTGTTTATAATTTTGTGGCTAAAGAAAATACAGCGTAAATATTTGTTTTTTTTTTATTTGAAATAATATAGCTCCAAAAAATTTCTTGTACTACTTTGTATCATTTGATTTTCTTTTCAGTAATTTTATTCGTTTTTTTTTGTTTCTTTCGTGCATGCGGAATTAGGCTAATAATAATAAAGCAACGATATTAATATTTATTATCTTATTTTAGGATCAGATTATAAAAAGCGGCAATACTGGTTTATATTATTTTGTAAATGTAGTTAAAAACTTTTTGGTTTCTTCTTTGCTTTCTTAAATAAAATTTTTACATCTACTGAGCCTGGTAAAATATTTCCCTTATATATTTTTTTCGATAGAAACTGGTCAATACAAAAAGAAATCTTGTATTCTGCAGTTGACCTTTATCAATAATAGTATATCCGCTTTATAAGTATGGTATAGCATGTATTATAATTATATAAATTGTATAATGATATATTATTAGATATATATTCGTGTAACTAGAAAATAAAAGCTTTAAATTATATTTTAACTGTAATAATTGTCTTGCCACACTATCGTTGGTGATAGATATACGGTATAAAATTATGTTTGCTTAGACTTTTGTAAAAAATATTTCAATTGTATTATATTGTGTAGAGCTTTATAAAAAATATAAAGTTTATTTTGTGACAGATTTATTTTGAGCTTTTTATGCATGTGAAATTATGCTATAGCAATTTCAAAAATGTTTCTTTAGTCTGCACATAGACGGATTTTTTTAATGCAAAATGGTTTGCGAGATATTATATAAATGATATTATTTTGAAAGCTTTTTAGTGTATTTTGTCAAAATTTTATATTTTGAAGATAAAATTAATAATGTTCTATCCTAATTTTGCATGTTGAAAAATTATGTATATTAAGTTCATATAACTAATCAGTCTGTTTAACGCAGACAAATATAATAGCTATAAAATATTATATATAAATATTACTAATGTATAAATAACGATTTAATTAAATGTATACTTTAATAATATAACATCCTTTTCTATCTATTTTAATTAAGAATCTCGCAGAAAATAATATAAAAAGCATATTTTTTTAAATGTCTCCTTATAACATTTAATGAATCTTGAATAACTAAAATCAGATTTGATTAATTTGTAGGTATTTTAAAGCAAAAATAAAATATCAATTATAATTTTAAATAAGTATGGGTGCACACTAGTGATTCCTACATATTTATATTTATTTACAATATCGCTATGTCAAGAATTGCCAAAACAATTTTTTCTGAACTCTTGTAACACTCTCCTATTTCTATATTTCTTATATTAAAGCTTAAAAATATAAATGTAGCGTTACTAGTGTGTTCCTATATTAATTATAAGGGTGGAGACTGATTTGTAGCACGAGCGTTGCGTAACATGTTACACCTTGGTTGCAACTGTGAGCAAACTCACAAATCATCGGAATATTATGATTTTTGTAAAGTCAGGAAAATTAAATGCCTCGACTACCAACTCTAATAGTCTATAAAAACAAAATATAACTGTCATTATTTGGAAAGCGTATAACATGGCACTATTGGCCTAAAAGTTAAATATCCTAATTGTTCACAGTTCATCATTGTGAAGTATTGTTTTAGAAACAAAAAACAACACAGAAATGTCCTGTCCAAAATGAAAACTGTTAGTAACTGGGCCATACCAGGTGACTTCTGTGTCTGGCAATCCAACTAACTGTACCAAACAAATCTATGTGTAGTTCTAACGCTGGATTGCGAAAATGGGATTTAAAATTTCAAAAAAAAAAAAGGTGGAGGTATTGCGTTTGCTCAATCCAATCAGCCCCCGCCCGCCTTAACCATATTATGATTACAGTTGTGATGTGGACTGATATTACTAATTATAAATAATGCCATCTCAATAGTTTTTAAAGTATTGTTATTCGCAGTGTAAATAAATTGTTAGCAAGTAATTATTCGGCCCCAATACAGTACGAAAGTAATTATCATGTAATTTAATTGTAAAATAAACTTATGTGAATCGAGAGATGTTTTTTAATTAACTTTATACCTGGGGTTATCTTTGGTGTGAAAAGATTATCATCTACCTAGCCTTTTCCCAACTATGTTGGGATCGGCTTCCAGTCTAACCGGATGCAGCTGAATACCACTATTTTACATAGAGCGACTGCCTATCTGACCTCCACAACCCAGCAGTATCGCCCAGTACTAGGTAATACGATACCCCTCGGTAAGACTGGTTGTCAGACTTTCGGGCCACTGACTACCTGTAACGACTGTCAAAGATCTACAAATGACAGCCGGGATCAACGGCTTAAAGTGCTTTTCGAGAATTGGATATTGAATCATATTCAATTACTGGACGGGCTGTAATCGAGGATAAGTTAGTATGTAGTTACATTTCATGTAAGTAGGTTTAAGCAATTTGGCAGTGTAGCACGATTTGCCATTTAAAGCACAGTGCAAGCTATTCGGTAATTTGGCAGATGACTAGTATGTCACAATAATGAATAAACGATCTTCTTGCAGTGTGCCGAGTTCAAAACTATGTCAAATTCAAACCTCAAAGCTTTTTTTCAATTAGGCCATTACAGGCACTTTTGAAGGCCAAAAAACAAAACGCAAAGCTACAGTCTCAGACACAAGGCATAATAACTTGTGAAAGTACTGTAGTTGCCGATTCCAAAGCGTAGTTAGCGCGCTGTAGTTGTAGTTGTCATCTTTTATGTTTTTATGTTGTTTATTTTTGTTGTTATGTCTCACTATGCTATCATCATTCTCTTGCCTTTATGCCAATTTATTTGGGGTAGGCCCAGCATGTCTTCTTCCATTTGTACTTCTCTGTTAGTTGTTATCCATTTATCCTTTTGACCGCCAGAGCACAAGCTTGGCATGCCTTCCACGCCAAGCCACAAATTCACTGCAAATATACTTACAAATAAAAAAAAGGATTTCAAAAGTATTGTTAACTTATTTCTTGATAAGACATTTAATATGTAAGACAAAGATCACATTTGAAAGATATGTAAATAAACACCCACAAAAGTAATTAATTAATTTGCTTATTTCGTGTTATAGTGCGTCACATCTTTTCGTTGGCGTACAGGGCACGCGCATGCTTGTCACGTATATGTGACAATGGCGTTCAAAAGGTTAATCATCCCCTTTCAACCCAAATCATCTTTTACACAGTCCGTCCTTCGCTTTTTGGTATTTTCCTACTTGTACAGTCATCTACATTCATGCTTAAAACATTCCTCACAATATTTTCCTCATTGCTCCTCATAGTACGCCCAAATCATACATACATAACATCACGCCTGTAATCCCCGAGAGGTAAGGCAGAGGTGTACTTAACAAGTACACCCACATGTCGCCAGTTATGTTTAAGTCTCATACAATAGGGGGCGAGCTTATTGCCATCAACCGGGCTCCGTGGCTGAAAGGGAAATTCCTGATGGAAAAACTCAATAATTTAACACTTTTCTTGACCCGGGAATCGAATCCAAGACCTCATGCTCAGCAGTCGTGCTTGCGGCCGCTAGACCAACGATGCAGTCTAAATACGTCCAAATAATTTTCAAAATTAATTTCTTACTTTTTTTTATGTATGGCATCTCGCAGTTCAACCTATGAGTTTGTCGTCTGCTTAACCGGACTATCCTGTGGGTGCATTAAAAGTAAGGCCTCCAGCCAGGGCATAAAAACTTACAAACTAAGCGACTACACGCTAAGGGCACCCCCTGGTGGGGTACGATCCTCGGCTTAGGGCGTCGCTGGGGGAGGACTGCATGGGGACAGGCTGGATCTGAATGGTATCATTATTTAGGGGCTGATTTTAAACTACTGGCACTGCATCGCGGGCTGGCTCGAGCGAGGGTCGGGGAGGGCATGGACCGGGACGTCGCGACGGACCTCGACGGCGAAGTCGGAAAGACGGCGGTTCGTGTCTGACTTTTTTAAGAGTTGTAGTCTCTTAACTACTCTTCTGGAGGAGGGTGATAGCATCACGGGAGTGATGAGGGTATGCCTAGGACGGCGTACTGTACTAATGCGCGAGGGTTCGTAACGGGCGGCCGCTGCGATCAGAGGATTAGGGTTTTTAATGGCGTTATCGAAGAAACGCTTCGAAAGACGTTTTATAAACTGAAGGACGGTCAAGTTCTTACCTCTTACTACTTCTACTTATAGATATAGTTTGGTGTAGATCCTATAAGCCGTTTTGGAGAAACTTATGCTCAGCACAGGGCAGCGATAATCTAAGTTGACAGTTCAAGTAATTTGGGAGCCTACGTAGGTACTTATGATAAATCAGTTTTATTATAGTGTTATGTAATAATATTATAAAAGATTTATTCGTTAATGTCACCGTGTCGGTAAGTCGTGATAAAGACACAATGTCAGGGGTTATCACTTGGTTTGTCAAGCTCACGCAAAATAGCTGATAGGAGTTGAATAGTTCTGTTCACATTATAATGGAATGCGTTTAGGATTCCGCATGATAAATTGTAAAACCAATCGATTTCATGCAGCACAAATTGATTATAGTGTAAGAAAATTTTTTTTAGAAAGCCTAATCGTGTTTTCGCTACCATGTGAAAAACCTTCACCCGACCCTTAGTGTCCATTATCATCATTTGTGAACTATGTTGGGGTCGGTTTCCATTTTAATCGACCCAGGTTAACCGGATGCAGCTGAATACCATTATTTCATAAGGAGCGACTGATATGAGCCCTTCTTCTGGAGGTAAATCCGAAACTCAAAGAGACAAAAAAAAAAACAGCAGATTCGTCTTTTTTTCCTCATTCCGGCAATGTATATAACTCAATTTTGAAAAAAAAAATGTTAGATGCATCCTTTTTACTATCAGGGCCAGAGTTAGTACTGGGTAATACGATACCCCTTGTCAAGACTGGATGTAAGACTTTCACCAGGCGTAACGACTATTAAAGATCTAGGTACAAATGGAAATTACTGCCAGGACTTACGGCTTACCGTGCTTGCCAAGGCACGGAGGAAACTCGGTATTTAATGGGTGGTAACCTATCCACGGGCCAACCTAGGCAATCGCGACCCACGTGCAACGCTGTGGCTTTTGTCTGCAACTCTTGAGCAGAGGTCAGGCGGGGTGGCGATCGCCACCTCTCCTGACCTCTGTCACTTGTGATCGCGTCGCAAACTTTACCTCGAGGTATAGTTTGCGACGAATGAAGTGTCAGAAAACTATTCCCTAGTTTCAGTCTTAGATTAGAGAAACTGCTGTTAAATCTATGAAAAACTGATAGAAAGCTTATCAAATTCCTCGACATGAGAACAAGGAACATTTAAACTCAATTAAAAATAGCAAAAAAACTGATCTAAACCAACACTACGTCACAGAGGGGTGTGGTGATCAGTTAGGTACCACTTAAGCTCACTAGTAGGTTCTCGATTGCGTGGATAAACAGACCTAGATTATTGGGTTAATGATTTATTTACACCAACACGCAACCAACGGAAACCAACCATTGATTGAACCACCTAAGTACTTCTGAGGAGCTAGCTGATTATGCAATCAATTCAATCATAAAGATAATTTTGTCTTTTTTTTGTCTTACTGTAGGTACACGTTAACTCTGCTTAACCTTCCGGGGATTATAGGTGTGATAGCCCGTTATGAATGTATTTTATTTTCTTATTGTCTTAGGCAGTGCCGTATCTAGGGCAGTGCTAGCGGTGCCCAGGCACAGGGCGCAGACCCTGGAGGGGCGCAGAAATGACCAGACCAGGGCCACTACTTGGCGCGGTTATAGCAGCTCGCACTGGACGCATAATAGGCTAATTACGGCACTGGTCTTAGGTAAATACATTATAAGAATTCTTAGCTAACGCATGCCCATCAGGATTTTTAAAGATGTAAATAGGCTCACCCATTGGGGGAAATATAGACACACCTCTGTCTCATACTTTGGAGATTTCAAGCGTGATGATGTTTATATTTAAACAATCATATACTTACCTAAAGGATATCAGGGATATTAATTGCGAGAATAACGTTTTACTAATGTTAAATTAAGAATAATTAATTTACCTATAATGTTTTATTTGTTTCCAAGTTTATTTATTTAATCTAAGTACCTACATATGGCCAGGGCGCCGAATTATTTGCGCGTTCAACACGCATACCGGTCCAACTATTGAACCATAATACAAGTTTAAACGATACACGTAAGTACTCAGAATATTTCATCAGACTACGTATTCAAAAATTAGCCCCGGATCTGGGAGGTAAATACGACCTATCTTGTTATTCGTGCGACTACATATTATATACAGAGTCGTGTAACGAAACCATTGCGCGATTCAGAGAGGTGCCGCTTTTTAGGGTCAGCGCCATCTATCGAGCGCAGTGGTACTAAAATCTCAATTTATTTAAGAGAAAGTTGGAAATGGGGGAAATTATGCTGTGTCATTTTGAATTTTAAAGGGTGTGCGATTGTTTAAATTGTTATTGACACGCTAAGCAGAAGAAGTCGATTACTTCTTCCAATTAAATGGGTATGGGTAAAAATAGGGTGACACGAGACAAAACTTCGAAGAGAATTTTAACGTTGAATTAATATACATTGTTGGTGACAATAATAAAATAATTAAGTAAAATACTTACGGTAATACGGTTCTATCATCTCGTTACGGCAGTGCAAAATTTCTTTCGCTCTACCGTAGTAGTAGAAAAATAATGTTACAGCTAAATTAAACCGAATAGAAATTATCTAAAGAAACAGAAATATCCAATTATCTTAAAAGTTTTAGTAACTTTTTAGACATATGTAGGTAATTACTGTAATTAGGTATCCTGCTTAAACGTATTAATTTTCATTAAAATCTTGAACCCTGGAATCAGCGCGTGGCGGGTGCATCCGTAAGCGTTGTGCCAGAACACAGCAAGCCTCCGTCGATGCGTGCGTCTCCCAGCCGTAAGCCCTAAGCAAGGTGGATGGAGGAAGACTCACCCATCGTGGCGGCTTACAATTAGAGGTTATGCGCGCACATGCCCCCAGGCTTTTCGAAGGTTCCTCGCCGCGTGGTCAGGCGATTTAAGCGAGCAGCTAGGCGCTGCGCGGCGACGCAAGCATGGTGCAGGATGGCGAAGCATGTGAGCGCATTCACAGTGAGGTGCAAGGTGGCAGGTGATGAGGCAAGAGCTAATTTATGTACATAGCCTTTCTCGACAGTCATAGCGAGGCTGCCGAGAAGTTTTAATGGCTGCCGGACTGCGCCGACAGAAATACATAGGTAAAATGCGATCCGTCAGGAAACAAATAAGAATTACAATCACACTGAGCACTTACCCGTTTGGTTGCTTCAGTTATTCTTCATGCCTGGACGCGTTTCTGACTGATTGGACAGAGAAGTGAAAACACTGGGAGAGCTGAAAAGGAATGGGGGATGTCTTTGCCCAGCAGTGGAACAGAATAGGGTAATAAATAAAAATGAAAATATTAGGTAGGTCATCATCATGCTTTTGCCGCTACCCCAACTTATTTAAAGTCGGCGCAGCATCTCTTCTTCGTCCATACTTCTCTATTACTTGTCATCACATCAGATACCTTCTTCATTGCCATATCATCCTTCACACAGTCCATCCATCGTTTCTTTGGTCTTAAGACCTCTACTTATTCCCATACACATTCACACTCAAAACTTTCCTCGCGACATTT
The DNA here is from genome assembly GCA_949152445.1 of Cerastis rubricosa. Classification (NCBI taxonomy): domain Eukaryota; kingdom Metazoa; phylum Arthropoda; class Insecta; order Lepidoptera; family Noctuidae; genus Cerastis; species Cerastis rubricosa. The sequence goes on along the minus strand of OX424542.1, from coordinate 2,954,900 downwards.
TCCTCATTCCCCCGCATCACAGTGGTTTTAACCAAAATATCGTTTCCATGGCAACGAACGCTTTCACCATCATACATTATTTTTCGACACGCTACTGATTGCTGTCAGTTATGCTCAGATTAACACAATTATTATGCATTGGCTGGTCTAACGAGTTTGTTAGAATTCCTCATCAAACATACTGAAACGGTTAAACATGAGCAAAGACCCAGTTTCCTATGCTACGGATGCAAATGATTATCAGTATTTAACATGGAGCGACTGCCTATCTGACCTTCACAACACAGTTGCTGGGTAATAATGGTGGCTTACCCCTTGGTCAGCCCGGTTAGACTTTCAAGACATCATCAAAGGCTAATGGTAGGCCTAGAGAAATCGTTCAGCGTGCTCACTGCTGGGACTGAGGCCTCTTGTCTGTGAGAGCCGTGAGAGGGTTTTTTCATTCGTAATCCCAGGTCGGGACCAGTGTGTGTTGATGTCACGTCATCTGCTTAGCCTTTTCCCAACTATAACTAACTCGTCACCAAAATAAATTAATGACAATATGTAGTACCTAATTAGTCGCAAGCGCGACTGCTGTGAGCATGAGGTCCTGGTTCGATTCTCGGGTCAGACAAAGTGTTATTGGGTTTTTCCATCAGGAATTCTCAGTTGCAACCACGGAGTGGTTGTCCTCGTTTGTTGTGATGGGAATAGCCTCGCTTCCTATTACATGAGACTTAAACAAAACTTCAGAAATGTGGTACTTTTCGGCGGTTACTTAAAGCTTAGGCGTGATGTTAAAAATATCAAAATAATGATGAAATAATTATCAGATTGGACTTTTGAAAGAACAACATATTTCTCACTGAATACACATTTTACATAAGAAAAAGTTTACTCATTTTCTCGAAAACTATAAGATGGTCTACCTAACGAAAAACTTTCCCTATTGCTCAATTATGTCATACTTAAAAATAAAAATGAAACTTTTTTTTAATTTTCGTCATTATTGTACTCGTACGTCTACGTAGTACCTACCGACGAATTACCCTCCCAAGATTTCACAAGGAGAAAACATTTCTCATGTGATGCAATACTTGATACTAAAGCTATAAGTAAGAAGTACCATTTCGGTATCTTTAAATCGGATTAAAGCTGTCGAATAAACGCGACGTACTTTTAGATGAATGAACGTACTATTAATCGCCTAACCCAGCAAAACGCAACAAAAAACGAACTCTATCCCGAGTAGAAAAAGTAGAAAATTGAGCGGAACCCACGTACAACGCGGGCCGTTGTTACTGACCACGCGAAATAGGGGTCCGGGAGCTAATCGCGATCGCGCATGCGTCAACTGTGGGGTAACTGACAGTCCGTATTCACCACGCGACCGGCAACCAAACATTCCCCGAAGGGAATCACGAATAATAACTAAAATAATTTTCCCTGTGAGAAAATCACGAAAATGGCTGAAGTTAAAAAAGTGACGGAACCAGGGGAGACCATTGGGCTGTTGGAGAAAAAAGTAAGTGGTTTTTAAGTAATGTCAAGTAAAGGTCATAGGTTTTGGTGGGGTTGTGTGACGCAAGTTGTATTTAAGGTTGAATTTCGTCAGTTCAGTGACGTCCCGACACGTAAGAGGGCTTTAAAGTTTGTGTTTTGACACAGAAATGAAAGAAATATTTTACGAATTTAACCAAATCACGTTGGTTCATGTCATACTTCAAATTGTACGCATTTCTAACAAACATAGAAAATTATATTCATTTCTCAATTAACAATATTGTGTCAATTTTGTGACGCTGACGCGTTTTCTATCAAAATACCGCGTGTTCATTGCACGTGTTATGTTAATTTTGGCTTGTTAATTAATTGTTTATACGTAATTGTTGAATAGATCAATAGTTCGAAGAACACTTGCAAGGTTGCAAGATAGACTGGTGTGCATTATAAAAAACGGGTTGCACTCCGGGAGTGCCGGCAGAAGTGAAAACTTGAATAGTAACGTTGTGCATTTTTGGATATGGTTAGGAAATAATTTTGAACGAATTGCTTTAATTATCTAGTTCTATCATTTATGTGGTAAAATACAATATTCATTTATTGCGCTATCATACACAAACATGACAACTTACATTACATAACAAATTTAACACAGAAATATTACGATACGTTTTACGAATTTTACCTCTTTGGAGAAATCGAAGGTTTTGTTTGTGCATAAGATAATTATCCAGTTTTGGAAAACCAAACTCAATGACAGATGTCATAAAGTTCAAATTCCTTCGCAACCTAATGTCAATTCGTCTTACGAATTTTCGATCAGGACACGTGACCTGACGCGAGTTTAAGATTTTATACCCATTACAGAAAAAGTGCTCAACGCCGCTAAAGAAGTTTTCACTTAAAAAAAAAAAACCCAAAGTAGGCAAGTGGCAAATAAGCATGAGATCAAGTGACTCTACGCACAAAATTACAAACAAAAATTAAAAATTACCTCAATCATGTGCTGCAAAAAAATGTGCGAACATCAAAATTAAGTTGGCAAGACTCCAAAAATGTGCAAATATTTGCACATCATATTTACATGTCACCTGTAAATATACTTATGTTGTGCTAGTTCTGGACTGGGAAATTCCCACCGAAAATAGAAATATCATTAACTTGTAATGCATTCAAAACAATACATTCAATTAACATAGTTTGTACAAAACCGACTAAGTCCGCTTCAAAAACAAACCATAGTTATTAAATAATTTGACACCGTAATCAATTTTAATATGAAACTGCAGTGCAACTGCAATGATTAGTTGCATTTTAGCAGAACATAGTTCGATATGACTTGAAAGTCTGAAAACCAGTCACCTAGTACTAACTGGGTTGTGGAGGTCAGATAGGCAGTCACTCCATATGAAATACTGGTATTCAGCTGCATCCAGTTAGACTGGAAGCCGACCACAACATAGTTGGGAAAACACTAGACAGATGATGAGTTCGACATGGCTAGAAAGGAGATGTCTGATGAGATGACGAGTAATAGAGAAGTAAGATGCTGCACCGACCCCAAATAAATTGGTTTAGCAGGAGAATGCTGATGCTGATAGTTCGATCTTCGTCTTTTTTTCGATGTTTGGGCCCAATAAGTGGCCACGTTAATTGCGGCATCACGTGAGTTGTTCAGATCATCAATAATCCAGAAGAACGGACACCTGGGACACTCCAGTAGGTGGGACATAGTCTGATCAGGTGCGCCGAACTCGCACTCAGTATTAGTGAAATCGACAGTACCCCCATTAAGCCATATTATGTTTTCAGCGGCATACTTGAGTGCGCAATAAATTCAGTACTTTACTGATATCCCACTGTAGTTCACGACCGGAAGGCAGGAGTTCGTGGGTCTTTTCGAAGGTGGTGGATTCTTCCCTTCCCGGAACTTGTTTCGCTCTTTAGGTGGCCTATCTTGGATTGCTTGTGTAAGAAGTTTTTGCGTATTTTTAATCTACCCGGAAGGTCGTGTAGGCGCAGTTCGATGCCCAGATGATAATCAACAAGCTAATCTGTTGGACCTGCTCATTTTACCTTTAGCATCATTCAACAATTATTACTTCTTCTTAGCGTGTCTAGTCCAAGTCTAGTCTTTCAAGAGACATGAAAACAGACAGGCCCGTTCGCTACTTATTTGTAGATGTAGGAGGAGGTATTGGAAAAGTCGTTAACGGCCTTATAAAGTGCTGGGTACGTAATATCAGAAGTTTTCAGAGTTCTACTCCAACTTTGGAGAGCTTCAATTAACATTAAAGCTCTGCAAAGCTTTTAACTCCGGACCAAAAAAAAGGGGTGTTATAAGTTTGACGTGTGTATCTGTGTGTCTGTCAGTAGCATCGTAGCTCCTAAATGGATGAACCCATGTTGATAAAATTGCTTTCGTTTTTGGACTTTAACTTGTTTTGAGTCGAAATTTCAAACACATAAGGAGAAAGATTAAAGCTCTACTAGAATTTGTTCACACAAGCCGTGTTATCGTTGCTTTGCAAGATTATGTTTGGATCTTATTTGTTTCATTCATTCTTAATTCATCCCAGCCAGCCAGACACTACGTCTCCTCTTGCAGTTTACACTTTATCACAGTCGAGACATCTCCGGGCAAACTGTAACCAATTATAATTAAGTAGTAAGAGCACATGGTTCTAGTCTTGTTTAAAACACATCAAGCTTGTGCTGAATTTATGGTAACTCGTAGCCAAGTGTCTATGGCAAACACGTTTGACGGCCAGGTTGACGCAGTGGCTGAGCGATTGGTTGCTGCGTTGCGTATCGCGGGTTCGATCCCCGCACGGAACAAATATTTGCATGACCTACAGGTAGGTTTTCCGGGGCTAACTATTTGTGAATCTGAGTTTTAAATCACCCACTATTAGGAGAAGATTCCCAGTGCTGTAAAACCATTTTTCCACTCGATTAGATGAGTTTAAAATGCAAAATCATCACTACAGTGTACCCACTATTAGAAGTCCTAATGTATTTTATTATCGTTTTGAGGATTTTATCAAAAACTACTTACTTAAACGTCAAGTAATGCTCTGACCTGTGGCAATAATCTGTAATTGCTGTCACGCCAAGTCATGGATTCATGATCATAGCGCGATAAAACCTCGAAAAAATCTGTCCATTAATGTAATACATATTATTCTTATTTACTTTTCATAATTATCGCAATTACCACAGTTGATTATCAAAAACGATGCATTATAAACCTAAATATAGTTCAAGTTTATCATAGTCAGATAAAATCAGCAAATATCTAGCCAATAATCCCAATCACCATCATCATTATTATTTCAACCCGGAGTCACCTACTACTGGGTTATAGGCCTCCCTTTTTTGCCGTTTCTGTGCGTCCCCGACTCAGGTATTTCCCAATAGCAAAAGTTAAGTCATAAACTTGTAGTAGGTATCTCCATTTCCATCTTTAAACAGTGTCTACATAGTACGTTCAATCCTGCACATACGAGGACCCCTTATTGAATGATTAAAGCAAAGAATTTCAAGAACACGTCACCAATTTCAACATGTGCAATTGATAGGTACAGAAACAGTGTTACTGCGTTTTAAAACAACTTTCTGCGTCGGAGGTGTGTCAAACGAGTTACTCACGATTCTGCGTAAATGATGTCAGTTCATACGACGTTCCACCTACTTAAAACCAGTCTTGAACGTACGGGAAATTTCAGGTCATTGCAAGGAGTTCTGAGTGAGAAACATGTTGAGTATGAATCATCATCATCTGCCTAGCCTTTTCCCAAACTATACGGGTCGGCTTCCAGTCTAACGGATGCAGCTGAGTACCAGTATTTTACATGAAGTGACTGAATATCTGACCTCCACAATCCAGTAACTGGGTAATACGATACCCCTTGGTAAGACTGGATGTCAGACTTTTGGCTTCTGATTACTCGTAACGACTGTCAATGATCTACAAATGACAACCGGGTCCAACGGCTTAACGTGCTTTCCGAGGCACGGAGAAAACTCGGTATGTAATTATGGTCACCCATCCACGGACCAACCTCGGCAAACATGAGTATGAATGTAGATGGCTATAAGAGTAAAGGAAGACCAAAGAAACGATGGATGGACTGTGTGAAGGAAGATATGGCTAGAAAGGAGGTGACGGCTGAGATCACGAGTAATAGGGAAGTATGGAGGAAGAACTTGACGGCACGGTTAGCGCAGTGGCTAAGCGATTGACTGCTGCGCTGCGTGTCGCGGGTTCGAACCCCGCACGGAACAAATATTTGTAAGGCCTACACGTAGTTGTTCCGGGCGGGTCTAGCTGTTTGTGAATGTGAGTTGCAATGTTTGTAAACGCATCCACGATACAGGAGAAAATTCCTAGTGCGAAAATAAAAGACATGCTGCGCCGAACCCAAATAAATTGGAATGAGGGTAGGAGAATGGTGATGCAAGGAGTACCCCGCCTACATTTTAAAGCATTTCATCATGAGTTTCAGAGCTGTGTATCATAACTTTTGCTAGTACATGCTTATCAGTAACCTATGAAGTGTTTTGACCGCGCCCCCGCCAGATTAGAGAAACAGTGAATCGTTATCTATGTATATTGTTTGGTTACAATGTTACAAAAGTTTTCGACTTTGTCCTCCGAATGCTAAGGTTTATTTTGGAGAGAAAGTGTTTTAGTGACGTCAGTCCTGTTTTTTTAGTAAGTGTATTTCGTGTAGTGGGTGGGTGTAGGGTTGTGAAGGTCAAAGTACATTACGTACGTTTCTGATTACGTTCTACTATGGCAACACGATCACTACTCACATTTTTGGCGAAGCTCATAATGTAAAAAGGGCACTGAAATTCATATGGGAATGTTTGGCTACACCAATAGTTTTCTCGAGTAAAGTGATCCTGGATTTTAAACTGCAATTGTCCTTAGATAAGAATTGTAGGGCAAGTTATAATTAATTAATGTACTGAAGTACACTAGCAAGTCCTTTGGACATTTTTGCACTAAACTGCATACTGGGAAACCCTGATTCCCATAAAAGCACACTTGTCAAGTCGTAATTTTCTCAAAAAGCCGGTTTTGCAACTGATGGTTGGGGGACCGGTTTGCAGAAACACAGGCGATGAAGTTGAAACACTCAAAAGCATTGAAAGTTCTTAATGTTCAGGTCAAACAGGGTTTGCACGATCTTGGAAGGTGAACTAGATATCTCATAAGCATCTCTTCTTCGTCGTTCCCTCACTGCTGAGGATCGCGACCACATTAAGTTTCAAATAGGGGATGAAAGTTTCCCTTTAAAGTTCATCGTCATTTACCTATGGGAAATCACATTAGCCCCAGAGAACGTAAATATTTTCATAATTATACGCAATAATAATTACCGCAGTTGTTTATCAAAAATGATGCATTTTAACCTAATTATATTTCAAGTTTATCATGTTCAGATAAACTATAGATATGCAGGAATTACCTTGACGTCGATGTCTACGTCATAGAATTTATTTTGTTTTATTTTTAATAATAAAATGCCTTTCATCCTCATGAATGGTATAAGGAGGGCCTTATTGCTTTTGCTTGTGTTTGAGATGAAAAGGAACGGTTGGGTAGATCCATAAGTAGGTTTATATTGAAATTTCTCACTGCATGCGATACCAAAAGAATAATGTACTCAAGGTTGTATCTAACTTTTATTTATAAGAACGATCATTGAGTTTCTGGCCCGTTCTACGCCGTAGAGATCTACGTTTTGGAATAGGCAATTACTGACCCCGCCTATGCAGGGTGGAATCGAAGTCATGGGCATTATTTTAACCTAGGGCACTACTCACGATACTGATTGCATTAGGGCTATTAATACGCAAATCAAAAATATTATTAATGCAAGTAAGGAAAACCATATGTAGTAAGTCATATTGCACGAGGAATACTATTGCAAATAAATTAACACTTAAAGTAATTAAAACAAAATACTTCATTAACGCCAATAACTCTTGAAGTATCAAAATCTTAAAGCGCAGTAGGTACAGCGAGAAGCGAAAAGTAGGTAAACAAACATCAAATAATACTAGTAATTAATATACATAATCAGCAGTGTTCTCTGTGCTTTTTGTAACAACCGTACTGCGATCGCCAACCCGCCAACCAAGCGTGGCGATTATGGCAAGACCCCCCAAAATGTCATTGTGACTTGGGGGAGGCCTATGTCCAGCAGTGGACGTCTTTTGGGCTGAAATGATGAATGATGATATAGATAAATAAATTTTAAAATATTTTATATTAAATTACTACTCATTTTTACTAGTCAATGCGGCCGAACCTACCAGCATGCGCGCTGCTATCCTTAGCAATAATAATAGTGTTTAATACAGCTGAACCACCAGTATGTTACGTGGAGCGACTCCCTATCTGACCTCCACAACCTAGTTAGTACAGGGTAATAAGATATTCCTTAGTAAGACTGGTTGACAGACTTTCGGGCCACTATCAACAACACTTGTAACGGGATATTTACCATGTTTATTATTTATTATGAGTTCCCGATATTTCGGCGCTGTTGCAAACGCCATGATCACGGATAAACTGAAGTTATTGCGGGTGGATGTTTATGAGCAGACAAAACGGTCTACCCTCTTTCTTGTTCGTTTTTTGCGCGCCGTACCCCTACCACTGTCACTCACAACTCGATTCTGTTCCCGACACACGAAACTCACTGTGTCCACTCGCGAACTTTTTACGGCACTCTTTCGGTTTTTACACAGTTTAACCACTGGATTCCAGGCTCTTGACAGTTGAAACCCATCCTCCCGATTGAAGTTCCTATATTTAGTAATTTCAATAGCTTCTCTAACCAGTCTGGGTATATAGTGGCGTTCTGTCGAGATGACCTGAGGGTTATGTAACTCAATCCAGTGGTTCGATCCTGATTCAAGCAGATGTTGAGCTATGGCCGATTTTTGGGTGTCGTTATTTTTCACCGCCCTGATGTGTTCCGCTATTCGACAAGCTACCGTACGTTTCGTCTGACCGATATACGACTTACCGCAACTGCAATCTACTTTATAAACACCGGGCTTTTCTAACGGAAAGTTGTCCTTCGGCGAACGCAGCATCTGAGACACTTTCTTGAAAGGAGTGAAGACAGTCTTTATGGCGTATTTCTGAAGAATGTTGGCAACCTTGTCTGTCACTCCCCTCACGTACGGCAAAAATGCTGGCTGCCTCTCAACCTCGCACTTCCGGTGCTTACGACTAGTTTTTCGTTGGAGTTGTGTGGTCTTCCCAGTATATCCATTTCTCTGTAGGACCTCCTGTACATGTGCCAGTTCAGCACGTAAATGTTCCTCGTCGCATAAATCATATGCACGGTTGGTGAGTGAAGTCACTACAGAGTTCAGCTGTCTGGGATGGTGGTGAGAATCAGCGTGTAGATAGCGATCCGTGTGAGTCAATTTCCGGTAGACTAAACATAAACATGGTAAATATCCCGTTACAAGTGTTGTTGATAGTGTTAGTGACCATGTCAGTTTAAAAACTTATTTCGGGCCACTGACTACCTGTAACGACTGTCAAAGATCTACAAATGACAGCCGAGATCAACGTCTTAACATGCATTCCGAGGCACGGAGGAAACTCGGTATATTGTCTGTTTTTGTTGGTGTTGATAATAATATAAGGAAAGACAAATAAAAAAATATGCACTCGCTGAAATGAAGAACACTCACTTCTTATCTCAGAAAAATATTACGCAGTCTTCTTGATGACGAAGTTAATAAAAATCAAAGCTAATGAAAACAAATTAATTACTGATACTGCAATTATGCTTTACGGCTTATTTATTAAATTTATCCACGATTTAAAAGAAAATCTGATAACTTTCTAATAGGCCGCTATCGTAACTAAGGTTCTAGAGCTCAGGGTATCACTGATAAGCACTATCATTAATATTTACCGATAATTAGTATCACCGTTGACCCTGTAACGTTTGGTCTTAAGGTTAAGTAATCAAGTCTTTAATGTCTTGATTTATTCAACATTGATAGTTATGGGGTAGTACCGTGTGCCGATCTGAGAACTTAAAGCTGGACATGCGCCTCCCCCATGGCCACATTGACATAACGGTTTTGCCATAATCGCCACGCTTGGCAGGCGGATCAGGCGGGGTTGGCGATCGCAGTACGGTTGTTGCAAAAGCACACAGACCGTTGCTGCTCATTCTCTGGCAAGACCCTTAGTTGCCTCTTACGACACCCACGGGAAGATATGGTATGGTGCTATTCTTTACGTCCGACACCATTCAGGCAAAGAACAAGAAGATTATTAATTTAAAACTAAATGGTCAATCAATCCTTGACAGTCTTCACGTTTTTATATTTTGAGTTCAGAAGGATGATCAACCTACCATTCTTTGCCTGTGTCAAACTATCTCTTCCAAATTAGTGCGGAAACAACCGTCGCTTTTTTAAAGAGAAAAAGTGTTACTTTGACATGGGAGAGAATACATCGTCGTCATAATTACATAGGTGATGGTGCAAGAAAACACTACTTATTATAAATTAATAAAAAATATATGCTACGAGCAAATGAGCGGCTTGGCCCGCGTGGAGTTCAATTATTGTTCCACGAGGTCGTTCATATGCCAATCCAGGTTATAAACTGTGTGTCGAATCCAGATCTATACAGAAGTTTTTGAGTGGAACAAACATCCATACATCCTCACAAACATTCACATTTATAATATTAGTAAGTTAGGATATAGGATGTCGCATGTTTTCATATATTAATACTTTCATGTGCTTGTATGACAGTATTACCTGTTTGAACGCATAGCATCGATGCTAAGTTCGTATTGATTTTTAATTACCTATCGCTGCGTGGTATGCACTAGGCCTGCTTCATTGCCAGTTGCTAGGGAATCTTGGGCTGGTTAAGAAACCCAATTAGGGTTTAATCTTTAGTTTATGTTATTTTGATGACTCGCTTTATTTAAAAACAAATCCGGGATTAAGAAGCCGCCAAACAATGTTTGAAAGATTCTTAGATTAGATTTCTGATCTTGCAAATCTTTTAATATCCCTCAATCTTTAAAAGGGGTCTCGGCGGGGGGGGGGGGGGTGAATAATTTAATGAATATTTATTTTGTAAAGTATTATTCGTTTTCTAAACTAATATTATAAAGAGGAAAGATTTGATTATTTGTTTGCATTGAATAAGCTCCGAAACTACTGGTCCGATTTGAAAAATTCTTTCAGTCTTAGATAGCCCATTTATCGAGGAAGGCTATAGGCTATATATCATCACGCTACGACCAATAGGAGTGGAGCAGCAATGAAAAATGTTGCAAAAACGGGGAAAATGTGACGCAGACGAAGTTGCGCCGGACAGCTAGTATTTTATAATTGTGAATTGTCTGGCAGTTTGAGTACTATAAAGTGACCTAAGTACCTACATTCTAAATTCTTTGGTATTTTTCGTCGTGTCGTTGAGCTCCTTGAGTCGAGCTACAAGAAAACTGACAAATGTTTGCACTGACTCGCCAGGTCCACTGACACCTGTAGTGTGTTCTTTCTTTAAAATACCATCTAAGACACTAATCTGCATAGTGTTCATGTGAGTTGACCAAGATTATGTCTAGAACTTAAAAGCGGCCATGACCTAGGATTTTGTTTCAGCTCTTTCTTCTCGGAGTAGTCAGGCCGAAAAACCGGCCTCATCTAGTTAAAAGAAAAACATGCCTAAGTGTTTTGTAAAAGCCTATTTGCAAAATAAACATTTATCATTTAACATAGGCCAAAGCCAGCCCGAAACATGCACGAAGAATCAGTCTGTTACTTTAATGTGCTGTTTTTGAGCTTACATCAGGTTAGCTAATTAAATTAACAGAGCCATCCTTTAAAATCAATGAAGTGCTATACAACTACCTCCAGGCTGAGGCTCCATATTTTGTTTTAATACTTCTCAGGAAGAGTCCTTTCAGAAACGTAATCTCCTTAGTACGACTTTTCGATTTCACACCGTCCACGTTCATACAGAAAGTCATACAAGCACGCAGAATGCAAATTTTGTAACCAATTTCATCATCTGCCTAGCCTTTTCCCAAACTATCTTGGAGTCGGCTTCCAGTCTAACCGGATCCAGCTGACTACCAGTATTTTACATGAAGCGACTACCTATCTGACCTTAATAATCCAGTAACTGGGTAATACGATACCCCTTGTTAAGACTAGATGTCAAACTTTTATGTTCTGGCTACTAACGACTGTCAAAGATCTACAAATGATAGCCGGGACCAACGGTTCCGAGGCATGGAGGAAACTCGGTATGTAATTACGGTCACCCATCCACGAACCAACCTCGGCAAGCACGGCTTAACCTTAAAGATCGACACGTGCCGCTGTTATTATTTAGCCACGAGCTCCTCAAGGTTAATACCAATAACCAGCACATAATTCACATCATCACAGAAGTTATAACAGTGTGACAGACCCGTTCTATATTTAGAGTAACAATGCATCTTAACCAGAGGAATGAGCACTAATGAGGAACATCCGGTGTGACTAAGGTTGCTCCGAAACTATTTGTAGTACATGACTTCTTACACATTCAGGTGATTTTCTTAAGTGAATCGTTGTTGAACTATGGCTGTGCTTAGTTTGACGAGGGTTCCGTACAAACTTGCTGGTATTTTGACATAAAATTACATATTTTCGGTTTTCAGATTTTTTATGCATTACATGTTCTGTGAGACAATGCTTCTTGCCAAATTTCATGACTTTAGGCAAACGGGAAGCCCTCTATAGGTTTTGATTCCCTTGTGGACAGCAAAAAAATTCGAGTATGCGGCCATATCTTTGTTCGCGTTGCACAGCTGAAAGAACCCCTAGACTTGAGTATTTGTTATAAATTTGAACTTGATACCTCTACGCGTTACCGAAAAAAGGGTATTAACAGATATACAGACGGATATCAAAAAAGGGGGTTACTTTGATGTCTTAAGGCAGTATTGTTTTATTCTTATTCCAGTGTGAAAAGAGACGGAGCTATAGAGTACGTCTAGCGCCATCTCTTTCCCACTCTGGAATAAGGTTAAAATAATACTGCTTTAAAACGTCACGCTGAGCCACCTGATCATTTATGGGTTCCTTTTTCCTTATGAGATACGGAACCCTATTAACAGTACTTACTTATTTATAAACATATTAGCTGTGTTTTGTGATCATGAATGATGACTAAGTTTTATCTTGTCGTAGAAGCATTGACCTTTATATGTGAGACCTAGTTATATTTTATATATTGATCGAGTACTTATTTGGACCAAATGGGGCGTAGTAAATACCCCACAGAAACGAAACCCTAAAACCTACCTACTTACCCTGAATTAAAGTTCAAGTGAGCAATATCTTGTAGGTTGACATTAACTTTTAAGGAAAATATCTGCATTTCTTACCAGTAATTTCTTACCAGTTTGCAGTCAATGAACTCGCCGCGGTAAATTACCCTTGGTTGAAAAACCCGACTTACAGATACCAACTGCATACGCATACCTTCACCTATTTAAATATTTTATCGTAAGTAAGCGGAAAAGTCAGCTGAAATCTACTTGCAATTTACAATTCAATAAGTCAGAATTTAATAATTATCAAAGTTTCTTTAAAGGGAAAAATCTAGATAAAAACGGCATGTTCTCATCACACTCCTGCCCTCATCCCAATTTATTTGGGGTCGGAGCAGCATGCCTTCTTATTCCATACATCTATTACTCGTCATCTCATCATCATCATTATCATCATCAGCCTATAATGTTCCCAATGCTGGGACACAGGCCTCCTGTCTATGAGAGGGAGTGGGCTGTAATCCACCACGCGGGCCTAGTGCGGGTTGGTAGACAGCACATGTCTTAGAATTTTTAGTTCTATGACATGCCGGTTTCCTCACGGTGTTTTCCTTCACCGTTTTTAGGGGCAGCGGTGATGAAATAAATTACACAAAGTAATGCACCTACCTGGGTTCGAATCCACGACTTACTGCTCGTAAGTCGGGGCTGCCACCAGTGGGCCACCTCTTTTATGTCATCAGACACCTCCTTTCTTGCCATAGCATCCTTTAGACAGTTCATCCACCGTTTCTTTGGTCTTCCTCTACTCGAAAACGGTATATGTAAAAAAACCTAGGCATAAATATGACTGACTTGACTTCCCTCAATCCGCAGTCCCGTAAGGCCCGTGTGGTCAATTATAGCCCACCTTTCATATAGTTGAGGCCCATGTCCCAGGAGTGGGAACGTTATTAGGCTGATTATGCTCACAAGTTCAGAGGGAAAGGTCAGCTAGTTGGTACATTTTTGTAAGAAATAAGAGCAAAGAAGCAACCCTATTGTGTTGTTTACAAGAGGACAAAGAGGTATGTCATTTGCTGCAGAATTTTGATCTGATAATGATAAACGTTTCGAGTAATGATTGTGTTTTGTGGCGTGCCTGCATAATGAATACATTTTACATAGATACACAAAAGAATTATACCATACTAAGGATTATAATCTCTACAAACACTGTTCACATTGATCTTTGCTGCACCAACTGCCAGGAATCGAATAGGCACAGTTGGTTTTCTAGATTACTACTATGTATTAACGATGATATATAATGAAGAACTGCTTCATATTCTGGCTTACTTATTGATTAATAAGTTAAGACCATCAATTTTGAGCAGCAGTTCACGCCCTTGCCGATACTTTAAAAGAAGAAACAGAGGCCTCGTCGATATTTTATCGCAAATACAGTTTTTCTATTAAGCATTTCAGTTAAATTGTTTGCAACAAGCACAACCAGTATCATCCATAGATATGAATCAATTGTTAAAATTATGATTATGAGGATTACCTATCATAAGTTCGAAATGAAATTCGGTCAAACATTTGACCGAATTTCATTTCACATAAAACTTTTCAACTATTTTCGTTTCTTTTTTTAATTCATCTAAGTCACGTCTGCTACTGTATCAGTTGAACTGTTATCAATTTGATTTTTTTAGTTTTTCCTTCGTTCTATTTGGTCGAAAACCTTTTACCGAAGTTACATTTAGCCGAAATAACATTTGTTCGAAGTATAACGTTTCCGAACATTCATTATACCACTGTTTTGCAAACAAGCATGCAAGCAAGCATGCAGCGTGCAGCGTGCAAACAATCATGCAACATGCAAGCAGGCGTGCAACATGCAGCAAGCATTGTTTCTGTCACGGCACCGGCGCTGCGGGGTTTGGGAGGCCTCACGTGAGCTAATCGTCGCAGATGGTTTTAACGCTCACCACCGCAACTTTGGCATGTTGCAGCACACCGAAGCTTGCAACACGTATACAGCATGTATCAAAAGAGATTTAGTCATACTTAAGGGTGTGCTACAGAACCAACGTTCTCCATAGGATCGACATCATAATCGCGAACTCGATCCATTTGAATCGAAATTGCAGAGCCATGAAATGGTAACTGAAACTCAGTATGTTGCAGAGTTTAATTCCAACTCATAGGATGTTTTCTCTTGTAGCATTAAACTAAGCAAATTCAATAGAAAAACAAATGAATAATATGGAACTACTTTTAACTCAACGTTTTAATTATTTATTTGCATAAAACATGCCATGAAACCATCTATCTCAACTCAATGCAAATCCAATACTATAGTACTAGAGTTAAGCTCTGTTTAGTGCAGTTTATATGGATTCATCCGACAAGACTGGCTTTAGATTTATTGTGTTTGATTACTGAGCTGACTAGTTTCAATGTTAATGGTTATTATGTCTTTTGAATTCAGAAATTAATAGAGAGATGTATCTTTTTGTTCTTTATGCAAATGTATGGGAATGTTGTACTGAATCACTAGACTAAGAATCAATAACGACTAACTTTTATCAATAAAGAAATTAGGTTAGTAATCATCATTCATTGTTTTCGGAGCATGTGGTTAGCTGACAGAATTTTAATCAGTCAAGAAATTCTAATTTCGAGGTTTTATGTTATTTAAAATTTATAGTTATAATTTCTAGAAATCGATGGTTTGAGATTCAATTTAAAAGAAGGGTCCAGACCGGTGGCAATAGCTTTCAAACTTCGATATTATTGATCGAAGCTTTCAAAGCGTTTCTGTAGCATTAATAATTGTAATTCAATACATCTTTGACCCTCTAACATCATTATCGCTGATTTATTGTCATTTATTGGCACTCTGGTGTTGATACCAGAAGGTATGACACAAGATTTTCCATAGAAATTAAATATTATTCGATACCTTGGGGGTATACAATTGCATGAAAAATGTATACCCCATAACTCGTTTCGAGGTTACAACAGGGACGGACTCGACCTGTTTTTTAAATTACTTATTAGTTATAGCTGTCCCTCGCAACTTCGTCTGCGTCACTTACTAAATCCAGTCAACAGATACCGCTATCTGTTAGAATTGTTTGGAGCTTACGGATAATAGTGCCTTAATTTGCAATAAAATAATATTGCGACTATAAATTGAGAACCCTATCTTTCAAGTTGGATCAAACTGCACACGGTGTGCAAATTGGATATAAATCGGTTAAGTAGGTTAGGAGTCCATCCCGGACAAACAACGTGACGCGTAATTTATATATATGTCGGAGTCAAATTATTAGTACGGACTATGGATCGAAAGCGCGCCAAAAGTCAAGCGACCTACTTACCAGTCTACCCACACCTAAGCGCGCTTACTACAGAGTCGTGATGTTTCGAGCTCCCAGCGAGGCGGAGAGTCTGTGTCTGACCACCGCGGAGTCAAGACATCCCGAAACTGTAAACCGATTCATGGTGCCTAGTGTTATTGTGTTGTATTGTAATTTCAAGTTATTTGTTAGTTCGATAAAAGCAGTGTACAGTGTGTGTGTGTTTTCATTGAACGAAACCCATGTTCTGCCCACATGATGAACAAGTCTAAACGGAATAAAAATCATCAGACTGCGACATCAGAAGTGCGATCAAATCGTGCTAGTGCAATCACACGCGAGAACAGTGACAATAACAATCAGTGACGGTTACTTTTTGAAATGCAAAACGAATAATTGCACTCGCGATACAAACTTAAACTCAGCCAGTGAATAGCAAGCTAGTGTTGGCGGTTAGTGTTTTTGTTAAGTGTGTTAGCGGATTTTGATCCTGACAAAACATAACATATCATCACGCTTGTAATCTCTGAAGGGTTAGGCAGAGTGTACCTAATAGAATACCCACATTTCACAGAGTGCGATGCGCGCTAGTAATGCGTCATCCATCGCTGACTTGTTTTGTGTAAAATCTGGTTCTTCTAACCTAACAGACAGATGTGTTGCTGGGGAGTTTGTTACGCCACTTCTTCTTCCCAGCTAAAACACTTAGGAAGTGGCGAAGGGCGGGCGTTTTGGTGGACTGTCTCTTGTAATTTTGACATTCAAAAAGTGCTGATTATCAGCCTAGTTTGAATGAAGTGACTTTTGATTTTTTCGTGTTGAGTGCAGTGGAAAGAATCCAGCTTATTTGGACGTTAAGCAAGGCGTTGAAGGGCTCCGCATCTACATAGCTGTGACATAGTGTAACAAAGTGTAACATAGTGTAACATAGTGTAACATAGTGTAACATAGTGTAACATAGTGTAACATAGTGTAACATAGTGTAACATAGTGTAACATAGTGTAACATAGTGTAACATAGTGTAACATAGTGTAACATAGTGTAACATAGTGTAACATAGTGTAACATAGTGTAACATAGTGTAACATAGTGTAACATAGTGTAACATAGTGTAACATAGTGTAACATAGTGTTCCGCGGCACACTGGTGTACCGTGGTCATAAGTTGGTGTGCCTCGGAAAACGAAGGTGATTTTCCATCTACGGTGTACCTCCAAAATGTACTACCGAATTTCTAGATGTACCTTGAACACAAAATGTTTGCGGTACACTGATAACCTATCCAGGTATGACGTGGGACCAGTTTAAATAATTGTTCAAGGCTAGATTTATGTGTGCCGAAACTTTTACGACTACCCTCATTAACCTGAGTAGTGAAAAACCAAAGGAAAGAAAAACGTCACAAGTGTTCATCTCTACCGCAAATCAAGTGCCATACTTGAGGACCAGGGAGAAACCAGGACTCAACGAAGCGGATTGTCGCACGAAGAAGCCGCTGCCTGTGCCGGCTGATATGGGCATCGGGCAAGCGACAAAGGGCCGCGAAGGCCTTGCTGTGCGTCAAAAGTGTCATGCCGGTTCACGTAGCCGTCCGGCGTACGTGCGTCGGTGGCGGCATGCAGTGCTGGCAGTGTGCAGTGGGCCTGCTGACGGCGGGGTGCCGAGCCGCGTCGATGTCTGCGTCGTACAAGCAACATCGCGGGCACGTTACAACACAGGGGTGAGTTGTCAGGCCCCCTCAGGCCCCCCAACAAACCTCTGTTTGTTTTACTACGTTCCTCAAGAAGCCACCCGCGCACCGCGCATCCACGGACTACCCGTGGATGCGCGGTGCGCGGGTGGCTCTGGCGGAGGTCGGGTCTTGTAGAGACCATAGAGTCATGCATGTGGGACTCGGCGTTCTTGAGGAACGTAGTAAAACAAACAGAGGTTTGTTGGGGGGCCTGAGTGTTGCCCATAGGCCACGGATGAGATTCCTGCTTTATGTGATGATTAGATGGATGAAGAGGTACTTGGTTGCTCTTGCATTTTAATTGCCCTAATTGTTTGTTGGATCTAATTTTAGTTATGATCCATGCGCTGGATGTGTGAGAGCAATGCGATTGCTGGTCGGCTAGAGAGCCGTGGTGTTAGTGGCTTTACTCGAGGGTTTCTATAAGCTTAGTAGTTTTTTTTGTTGCAGTAGAGTTTTAAAGGTTGATTTGAACGACTATGGTACATGGCCCAGGGTTATCATTATTGTAGTTTCGATTATTTCCAATCGGTTCGGTTAAAACGAAACGGCTAGTTCTACAATGATCTTATTCCCACCACCCCGTTGAATCTAAAGTTTGGTCAGGAGTGACCGAGTGGAACAAATTTCTGTCGTGGAGTATTTGTTTGCAGGGTACCCATCACACGAGGACGTGTGCAAGCAGGATGGCCGTGTCGGAGTCAAATTATTAGTACGAACTATGGATCGAAAGCGCGCCAAAAGTCAAGCGACCTACTTACCAGTCTACCCACACCTAAGCGCGCTTACTACAGAGTCGTGATGTTTCGAGCTCCCAGCGAGGCGGAGAGTCTGTGTCTGACCACCGCGGAGTCAAGACGTCCCGAAACTGTAAACCGATTCATGGTGCCTAGTGTTATTGTGTTGTATTGTAATTTCAAGTTATTTGTTAGTTCGATAAAAGCAGTGTACAGTGTGTGTGTGTTTTCATTGCACGAAACCCATGTTCTGCCCACATGATGAACAAGTCTAAACGGAATAAAAATCATCAGACTGCGACATATATTTATATTATACAGACTAACTGACTGGTGGGTTAACATAACAATTCAGAGGTTTGTTGGGAAAACCAAAGACAAACTTTTGTTACAAATAATTTAATATAGGGTTGGGCATAGATTGATGGCAGAGTTATTGCGGGTTGAATTTAGATAAGTAAATAATTCGTTTTCCGGAGTTTTAAAATATAATTTAAATTCTTTTTCAACCGAGGTCTTCTCAACTCAAATCCCAATTAAAATGTAAGCACACTTGATAAGCATTTGAAAATACCGCATGCGGTTTTCCCAAATTAAAACACAATTAAAATTACATTATAGAACGAATGTATGTTGTTCATAAAGATAAGATAAGATCTGTAATATTAAGATAAGATTCGATAAATACCTATGAAGAGAAAGTGATAACTATGATAAGCGATGTGCCAATTACGAAGTGAATCATTCGTTTATAGGTTAAATTAATATACTTATTCCTTATTTTAACATTTATTACCACAGGCAACCTGCTGTATTCTCTCTCATCATCATCATCATCATCATCAGCGTATAATGTTATTACTGCTGGGACACAGGCCTCCTTTCTATGAGAGGGAATGGGCTGTAATCCACCATGTGGGCCCAGTGCGGATTGGTAGATGTCACATGTCTTCGAATTTTTAGTTCAAGGACATGCCGGTTTTCTCACGATGTTTTCCTTCACCGTTTTTGCGGTGATAAAATAAATTACACAAAGTAATGCGCCTGCCTGGGTTCGATCCCACGGCATACTGCTCGTTAGTCGGGGCTGCCACCACTGGGCCACCAGTGCTCTCTGTATTGTCTCTCCGTCCCCCTGTGATCCATAGGTGGTCTTGAAAAGACCGCCCATCGTGTAAAATTTCTAATTTTTTGATTATGCAATTTGTATGGTGTACATAATAAAGAAAAAGCAGGTACCTATTCTATCTATCTACCCATCTATTATACCTGCCTAGCCCCAATGGCTGCCAATTTCAAATTGATATGAGTATTTAAATCCCATTTTCTACTTACCTATCAGTTTAAGGACATTATAAGGAAAACAAACAACTATAAAAAGTAAAATCAGATGAAACATTAATTGCAGATGATGATTAATAGCCCATTGATTTTCTAATAACAATAATAGTTTTAGTTTTCCTCAAGCATGTTTTAAGTCCATATAATCTAAGTTATGGGCTGAATCTGAAATTAAAACTGCTGAAAACAATCGTAGGATAAACTGATGCTTACAAATTAAACAATTAATATTTTGAGAGCGTTTGAATGTTAATTATAATTATTTTGTTAGCCTGTAATGTGTCCCGCTGCTGGGCAAACGCCTCTCTTTTCTCCTTCCAAACCTTTCTATAATCGCCCGGCAAACAAGTTCAGATTGCCCGCTGGAAAATCTTGAGTTTGGACTTCTGTTGTTCGGTTAGTGACCAGCTTTGCAGCTTTTTCGCAACGTAGGTTAGGACGGGCAGGATGCACATGTCGATGACATCAGATTCAGATCTAAAATCTATACAATAGGTTGAAAAAATCATAGAGAGCTCGTTGCTATATAATAACAGCCGCTGTGCTTGCCTAGGATGTTCCGTGGATGAATAACCACCCTTTATATATCGAGTTTCCTCTTTGCATCGGAAATCACGCTAACAATTGGGTCCTGCCTGGTTATTATTTGTAGATCTTTGACAGTCGTTACAGATGGCCTGAAAGTCTGACAACCAGTCTACCAAGGAATATCGTATTACTCAGTACTAACTGGGTTGTGGAGGTCAGATAGGATAACTCCTTGTAAAATACAGCTGCATCTGGTTAGACTGGAAGCCGACCCCAACATAGTTGAGAAAAAGGATAGGCAGATATAATGGTAAGAAAGTTAAGATATTTGAAACAAACAAGGTCCGTTTCCAATATCTGCATTGAAACTCTAAGCACATACTTACTGCGAATTATTAATGTAAATGATTTCTAAACATTCTTATTTTGAGAACATGCCTATTGTCTAGTGTTAAATCCTGTTTGGAATTTGCAAATGAAGTCCATTGACTAAGTTTTACAGTTTTATAACGGATAACTTTCTTTTATCGCAGCTATAGCAATGTGCCTGAGGTGTTTTCTTGTCTCAATAGTATAAAAAGGCTTTAGCAAAAAAGAGGCATTAATTTCTAAGTCTGTACTAATATTGATGATTTTGTTTTGAACCTAGATTTTTGAAACGGTAAATTATATATTTTTTTTAGTTTAACTGTTAAAATTTTGTTTTGTAATTTGCGAATAATGATGTTTCATTATTTTAGACTGGATTTTTATAGAGTTTTTTTTTCGAATACATTTATAGTCCTTTTTCCCTAAAGAAACTCTTCATTTGTTTTACCGACTTGGATGCGACCCTGAATACATACCTGGAATAATCACAGTGCATTGACCACACTACAGTTCTGCAGCGTAGTTTAATCCTACTTTCCCGAACATTGCACTCACCCACTCGACCGGTCGAGTAAAACCTGTGCTGGTAGCTAGTACTGCCCTGCTAGATTGCACATTTATGATAGTTTTTTTTTTAATGATATGCCAGCTGAGGCTAATCAGGTAGGCAGTCATTAAGGACAGCCAATTAAACGATTATGTAATGGAGCGGTATCGTTTGATTGTGTTGTTTTTGTTGTGGAAAGACCCGGCAAACGTTTAATATCTCGTTTTGGAATAATTAAATATATCTGTGAAAAAAAAAAAAAAAAAAAAAAAATACCTAATTCGTGGTGTAAATAATACCTAATTCGTTATTAAATAATTTTGAGGCCATTGATTTTTAGTGTCACTACTTTCCTTTCAATCATGAGAATCAAACAAAAAAAAAAACTACATTTTCGGGACTACCTAAATTGTCCCACAGTTATGGTAGAGAATAGAGCATCTTTACCATCATATCATATTCGAGTAGGGCAGGATGTCAAAGGAGACCTCCCTCAAACACGATTTCTTTTTGCAATGTTTTCTAGTTTGCACAGACCGACTTAAGCCTTAAGGCCGATACAAAAGGTACATAATATATGAAGCTTTTCGACTCATCCTCTAATTAATTAAAACGTCAACATTTCAAAATAAGAACATTTTTTTAAAGATACTGACTTGATGGTGATGGATGGTTAATACTTTCGTAACCCTTCAATGACTAACGCGACCCAAGTTCTTAGCTCTTACTCGCACCACTGTACTCTACAAAATAACAAAAAAACTTGTCTATTGTCAAATCTAGGTGTGTTAAGGTCATCTAAGTCTTTGTACCAATGTTTGGGGTTTTTACCAGTGCAGTATTGTGCAAGATGTTTGATGTTAAACTTTCGTTTAATATTGCATCTGGGAAATTCATATTGCAAACTTGTATTAATATCAAGTGCGTCTTACTATGAATGATAGTTCAGTAATTAGTTTCAATGTGTATTTAGCCAGTGCTAGTCCTTTGTATTAAGTTATTTGATTGATATACAGCAAATTAATTCGGAGCTCAGCTGCTCAATCAATCATAAGTACATAAAATCACTTCAAAAGGCACTAATAAAAACAGATTCAAGGCCAAGTAAGAACATAGACGAATTGTATATGTTGACTGATGACGTAACGTGATAACAAATCAGTCAGTACTGCATTATGTGCTGTCAATGGATACATTAGGTGCAGCGTCGCATTGAATGGGAACTGAAAGAGCGTTTACGATATATACTTTTTTTATTTGTATTTGAATGTAATATTTAGGAATTTTTTTAATAAAATAAAAAGTCGATGAAGAAATATCCTTAAGGCATGAGAATTGGTTCGGGGTCTGAAAGGACAGATGACCGGCAGTCGACCATTTCAATTTGGCACATGATGCACCAAACACCATGTAGATATAAAAGCAATATGGCCTATTTTTGACTTTGACATTTAACTTCTTAATTTCAGTTTTGCTTTTGTCATCAGTTGGTAAACTACAAGACACATGGGGTCATTACCACCGAAAAGAAAATTTTGATTTCGATTCGAGTTTCACAGGCTAATTTAATTTGGCATTGTATCGATTGATTGGTGAGACGTAGGTACAGTCCAAACGAATATCAATCTCCTCTTATTTTGAGACTAAAAGAATTGAATACATTTGATTCAAGTTCAATCTTTTCCAGAGATCTTGTTGGGTATTAAAAATACTTAATAATATAAAATGAATAGGAGCAAAAATGTCAGCTTGCGAAGAGAACGGTTTAAATTGCTTTACTTAGTATTTATTCATTACTAGATACAAGAAATTCTACCTAATAAATCTGTTAAATAAAATCAGACAGGTTTTATGACATGCCTAACTTAGATTTTTAATTGGAATGACAATAATAATTGGCATATTGTTAATAAGTCTTTAACGTAGGCGTTCGGTTTTATAAGAAAAGCGGTTTAACAATAAGGCCATTAATCAAATCGTTTTATAATAATTTCCCGTTGGAAAATTTTATATTGAACTCACTCATTAAGGATATGCAAACTAACAGAAATGCTTGGGCAAGTTAGAAATCTGGCTTGTGCATTTTTTTCTTGTTTATTAGGCAGAACGTTTCAGCGCCGCGGTCAGTTTACTTCGAGACGTTTTCCCGCGCAGTTATCTGTCAAGTTTGACAGCAGTTTCGGCGGGAAAGCATTTCTTAATCCTACGTCGCGTATCGAATAGATGCAGCTGCGCTTTGCGATTCAGTTGCTTTCTTATATGCATTGCGTTCAAGGTTTTTAAACACACGTGTTCTTGGTTATTTTAATTTAACTCTCGGCATTGTGTGAAACAGATAAATTGATTAAGTAAATGTCATTTGGAAGTGAAAAAATGCACAAGGAAAAGTGTTGTTATGATAATTCAGCGTTTGTGTTGACTGAGAAAAATGTTTGGATGCAAAATGAGGTTGGTACTTACGGAATTTTATAATGTTTCTTCCACAACGGAATAAAAGAACAATTCACTTGAAATTATATTTATAGAGCAATTATTTATTATTAGAGAAATATTAGGGCATTTTAGGATTCTATTTTTAAAGAAACACTTTTAATCTACTAGAAAGCAAACTAAAAATAAATATCATCTATTTTAAATCATTCTTCTGACCATAAACAATGCTGTAAGTAACTATTTTAATCAAAGTTTTAGCAACGCAAGGATGTCTACGATTAAATTCTTTCAGCCTTGCGAGTAACCGAGTTACCGAGGCGTAGCCATTTCTATCGACATAAAAATTCTTATAAGTGTATGTATCTACATATTTATAGTTTAATCTACAAATTTTAAACTACAAATTTTTTACACACGACTGTAAAGCCCCAAAAGTTGGGCAGAGGTGTAAATATTCCAACATTACCCATGGCTGAGTACTGTGCCTTTCTTTTTTTGACACTCTGCACGCTTTCGTGCAATCCTCATCCAGGTTTTACTCCCGCTGGCAATAATTTCGCTGCTGGCGAGTCTATTGTCATGGATAATTTTCTACATAATTTCTGTTAAAACATTGTAAACTATCGGCAAAATGAGCCACTTTGTTGCCATTATCGCCATCTTACATATCGTCATAATCATAAAAAGCAGTGTTTATTATGATTGCTAGTTCAACTGCTATTTTTTTGCACAAGGCGATAAGGGAATCGAAAACTGCTACTCCGGTAACACTGTATTTTTTATATTGTTCGAGGAATCTTGTTTAAGAGAATCTATAAGAATCTATGTCGTGATTAGCGGGTAATGGTAGTTAAGTACCTACTTACCTACTTAACTGTTTGAAGAAAACTCGTGGGAATCATCAAAATTCTATCAGATGTTTTTATATGGAAAAAAATTAAATCAGCTTGAAGTTTACATTGCTATATGTGACGGCTTAGAAATCTACCTGATAGATACTTCGGTTAGATGTTCAAGAATCCGTATCTTCTAATGTAAATAACATTGCAAACGCAGTTGAAAATTGAAAATGCACCGTGAATGTAGTTTTTTTTTAGATATTTTAGAGAATTCAAGAAAAACAAAAAAGCGTTTTATTCACAGTTTTCCACTGTGAGGAAAATAAACTAGGTAAACAGTTGGATTAGTAGGTTAATAAACGGAAATCAAGAAATAAATGCTCTAAAACAAATCAAAATCAGTTTAATTAAATAAAGCCTTTTTACAATTTAACACACAACATAGTTTACCGCCTCGGTCGAGTAATTTCTACTACGTTGAACATTTTGTTTATTTCTCGAGATAATTTCATTCTATTCGTGCAGATTGTAATAAACGAGTTTCTCCTTCTGATTGGACGATGAATTATTGATTTAAACCTCGTTTGTGTCAAATTGAGCTAGATAGTGACCCCGATACGATCGTCAATGATCCCCTTGGGAAACACGCGATGCAGTGAAAATGTCAATTATAAATCTGTTTTCTTTATTAATTGTGTGAATAATTTGCACCGATTCCGTTACTAACAAATTTTGCAATCTTAGCAGATAACGGTCTGTATTTTTTTATTACTCGCCTTTTCCCAAACTATCTTGTAGAGATGAGTCTGATATCATGTCACAGGTAAAAATCATCGATATTTTAAAATCATTTCATCATGCAATGACAAAGACAAAATCATCGATGCTTTTAAATCATTACTAAAATGAACGCGAACTTCGGTGATTCGGATTGGACGGTCCCGGGCCGTCTCGGGCGTGTGAATTGCGACGTTCCGAGGCTGCACGATCGGCGATTCTGAAGTCACAGAACACGCATATTTGATAAAATCACCAGGACTGGGCGCACACGAAACGGCAATAATCGTTTCACTTGCGTTGTTTACGTTTGTGTGCGAAATGCGCTGCCTTAAAATACCCTGCCATGAATGTCACAAAACTCACAAACTAAGAAAAAAATATTAACGAGCGCTAACTAACAAACCAATGCCTACAAAAAAACTAATGATAATTTCACTAAGCCGTTCCGCGATCATTTGAGTATCTACTCACAATTGTGTGAGATCTAATCAAAGTGACGAGATCTAATACTCAAATAAAAATCATTGATGATTTTGTCATTGTTCCTGTCATCGGTAGTACCTTTATTTATTCACATAATAATATATGGATGAATCTGTTTGGTGTCGGACGTAAAGAATAGCACCATCCCATATTATATCTTCCCGTGGGTGTCGTAAGAGGCGATTAAGGGACTTACCAGAAAATGGGCAGCAGCGTTCTCTGTGCTTTTGTAACAACCGTACTGCGATCGCCAACCCGCCTGCCAAGCGTTGCGATTATGGCAAAACGTCCCCTTCTTGGGGGAGGCCTATGTCCAGCAGTGGACGTCTTTCGGCTGAAATGATGATGATGATAATAATATATATTTACACTTAGAATGAACTAACCTCCGTTCCTCAACCTCCTTTCTTTATATTATAATGTGTTCTCTCATCTATGATTATTTTCTGATACTCCTTATACTGATACTTTTCTTCTCCTTCTCTTTGGAACTCTTGTGTAAAATGAGTAAAAACTAAAACTCTTGTGCATTAAAACTTTATTTTTGTTCTTGTTTAATTGGTCTTCCTTCTATCTTCCAACTACATGCATTAAACTACCTACAATAGCATGAAAAGGGTTAAATCAAATGTATATTTTGCCGATCGGCTCTCCTAAATCATGCCGAATCGGGTTGATCTGAATATGTGTTTATACACCTTACGGAATTTAAATAAACTTTCAAGTTCTTATTTTCCGAAATAACTGTACCAATTTTAATGAAACTTTGTTTAGTAACTTTTTAGACTTTTTATCCTGCTTATGCTGCTTAAATCGGTTCAGTCATATCGGAAAAAAGGACTTGAAACTTTGTATGAAATGCCGTAATGTGTAAACCTTTTCACAAGCAATTTATGTAAACCTAGTCAACCTAGATTTTGACCTCGTTTATTTTATATAATGCGGCGTCTATTGTGTGTGCTGTCTATTATAGATAGCTAAGGTAGGCCAAGTACCCTTGCTATCTAGGCTGTTAATAGTATCATAATAATTAATAGATAGTCTAGTTACCCTGTAAATAGTCTTTTATACGTGTTATTAGCATTTAGAAGCAGTTTATTAAATAATTTCTCACCATAAAACATAATTTTTGCTTCATATTTAAGCCTGGCATTGAATCTAGACTAGACTGCCAATGTCAGGTGGCTACTTAGATAATTTCAGAGACCGTTAATATTAAATGCACCTGGGAGTTTATGTCTAAAAAGGTACGTAAGGCATTGTTCAACCGCCGCGGAAGACGCCCCGGGCGTCGGGGGTCACCTAGCCCCCGGCCACCGTAGGCGCGGGCATGTGAACGGTGAGTAATGGACTAGCTGACCGTCCGTCAGTCTTATGACGACAGGCCGTGTCGACGGCGCGTTCGTGTACCACGCGCGCCTCAAGGAGATGTCAGCAAATCGGGGTCCGAGAGGGCCGATACCTGCCAGGGCTGCGGGACTGTTCGAAAGAGATACCGTGGCCCTGAAACACAAAGGGCTAAGAAGGAACATAAATGGGTTTTAGTCAGTACAAGTCTGACACTCCCTTCTGCTCCGCCCAGAGCGGGAGCGGTCATTTGATGATTTCCCATCCGTAAAAAAGGCATTGTTCAAAATGAAAATTGCAACAATCGCCGGATGACTAATAAAAGTAAGTTTCAATTAGGTACGTACATACATGGTTTCATGTACGAAGTATGAACGGTCCGTTTAAACCTTGTATTTTGTAGTTAGTAAATATCTTTAAGTTGAGTAAATTTCTCTTGATCTAAACTGTTCACTTGTAAATTAATAAACACCACATGTTGATAATTAAATAGAATTACCTACGTCATAGCAACTGTTCTGACAACCCTCCAATCTTTTTTTTACATTTAAAACTTCCTCGACACAGAAGTCTCCCACGGGAACATCTGAAAGCCCTGTTATTAACGACCAGTTTTGTTTCAAAATTAATGCGCATGCGACGCGGATGCACGCAGTTGCGTCAACGCGAGTCTTGAATGCACGAAAAAAAAAGAGGTTGCACTTGTTCGTGAGTCGTAAAGACGTAATTCAATATTTCGTAATCACAGGGTTCTGTCTTCTTGACATAACATCACGCACGTAATCTCCGAAGGGTTAGGCAGAAGTGTACCTTATGTTATAGGAGGCGACCCTATTCATCATTTGCCTAGTTTTTTCCCAAGCTTTGTTGGGGTCGGCTTCCAGTCTAACCGGATGCAGGCCGAGTATCAGTATTTTACATAAAGCGACTGCCTATCTGACCTCCACAACCCAGTAAGTGGGTAATACAATACCCCTTGGTAAGACTGGATGTTAGACTTTCGGCTTCTGACTACTGGTAGACTACCAAAGATCTACAAATGACAGCCGGGACCAAAGGCTTAACGTGCTTTCCGAGGCACGGAGGAAACTCGGTGTGTAGGGGTGGTCACCCATCCACAGACCAACCTCGCAAGCACGGTTTAACTTTGAAGATAATAATAATAATTAATTATATTAATTAATTTTTTATATTTTTAAATGTTTTTTTATTTTATTGATTTTGTATAGGAATATTTAAAAATGTAAAAAATATGTTGTTTAAAATGAATAAACGGAATAATAATTAATTAAATAATATTTTTTTTATTTTTTTTATTTATCGAGATTTTTTTCTCGATTGGATTGCTCGAACAGAATAAAATAAATATTTAAGCAGGCTCCCCTTAAATATTTTTTTTTTTCTATTTTAAGTATTTGTAGTTATAGCGGCAACAGAAATACATAATCTATAGAAATTTTAACTCGCTATCTATCACGGTTCATAAGATACAGCCTGGTGACAGACGGACAGCGAAGTCTCAGTAATAGGGTCCCGTTTGACCCTTTGGGTACGCCGGAACCCTAAAAACAAGTTTCAGCTTTACGATATGCTTAATTTAGTTGTAGCCACCTTGTCCTGAATTTAAACATCTAAGATGAGACGTGACATACGTCCGAAAAATAAATGTTTTTTTTTTTTGCAAGTACAACCCATGTCCATTGTGACTCGAGAACATGTCACTTAGGTACTTAGTACATTGACACACAACTATAATATTATAAAGAAGAAAGATTTGATTGTTTGTTTGTTTGTTTGCATTGAATAAGTAGGCTCCGAAACTACTGGTCCGATTTGAAAAACTCTTTCAGTGTTAGATAGCCCATTTATCGAGGAAGGCTATAAGCTATATATCATCACGCTGCGACCAATAGGAGTGGAGCAGCAATGAAAAATGTAGCGAAAACGGAGAAAATGTGACGCAAACGAAGTTGCGCCGGACAGCTAGTTTCCAATAAATCGTGGTATGGACATGTGATGCGGAGGAATGAGGAAAATGTCGTAAGGAAAGTTTTGAGTATGAATGTGGGTGGACATAAGAGTAGATGAAGACGATTTCAGACGATAGAAACGATGGATGGACTCTGTGAAGGATGATATGGCAAGAAAGAAGTTGTCTGATGAGATAACGAGTAAGAGTGAGATAAGTATGAGGGAAGAAAAATATGCTGAGCCGACCCCAAATTAGTTGGGAAAAGGCCATGAGAATGATGTCAGGCGAACCAAATTTGAACAACAACAGAGCGTTTACGCCTTACGACATTTATTTTTTATTTTTACCAAAAACATTTTCGAGAAATAATTTTACAGCTAATTAGACCTATTACTACTGAATAAATTATACAGGGTTATTGATAAAACACCAACAACCTCTTTAGAGGTTGTTGGTCTAATAACCCAATTTCCAATTATCTCGTTATCTAAAAGACATTTCGAAAATGTGTTTAGTAACTTTTAAGACCTATGTATCCTGCTTATGCGTATTAAGTTAAATTAAAATCGATTCAATCATTTCGGAAAAAAAGGACTTGAAAGTTTGTACGAAATGCCGTAAGGGTAAACGCTCTTAAAACAATTATATCATTGTTTCTTAATGTTTTTAATTTGTGGTGTAAATCTATCTATTTCCGTTTATGGACTGTTATGAATTGTGAATGATTGGCATCCAAAACATGAGCGTGTAACGTATTTAACAAGAGGTTGTTTGAAAGAAACTTATGTCAGCAAATATCTTTGTGTTAGCAATCTTTGTTTAAAGAGATTTCTCTCGAAATTGTCAATACACTACTGTGATAGATAGTTCTAAGATTTCATGTTTCTGGATCTGTATGGTGTCGGACGTAAAGAATAGCACTATCCCATATCTTCCCGTGGGTGTCGTAAGAGGCGACTAAGGGATTTGCCAGAGAATGGGCACCAGCGTTCTCTGTGCTTTTGTAACAACCGTACTGCGATCGCCAACTCGCCTGCCAAGCGTGGCGATTATGGCCAAAACCCCCCTTATGTCAATGTGGCGTTGGGGGAGGCCTATGTCCAGCAGTGGACGTCTTTCGGCTGAAATGATGATGATGATGATGTTTCTGGATAAGATAATGATTATTATGTAACAAAAAATTGGATTTAATAAGGACACTGATTTTCTCCACTTAAAACTGCCTCATTGGTCTATGGGCGTAAACGCGACTGCCGAGGATGACGCCCTGGGTTCAAGTCCCGGGTCGCGCCACGTGTTATTTGGTTTTACCATCAGCAATTTCGCAGTAGGTACCAGGCATGGAGTCTGGATTAGTGTCTGTTTGATGGTAATAGGCTCGCCACCTATAACATTCCTATATTTCTCACCCAATGTGTTTCTGCTAATGTAATAAGATTTGCAATGTAAAATACATATAATTAGAAAACCCTCGTTCAATCACTCGTACCTAGGTACTGAGACCCATTTATTCTAGAAATTCCATCGAGCTAACAGCTCATCGTTAAATGCGATGAGCCAAGTTAGTTTCTACTCTACCTTCTACTTAATACGTATACTTTTTATCTGATTACGCTGCAAGTACTTTCAGCAAAACCCCCCCTTCTTGGGGGAGGCCTATGTCCAGCAGTGGACGTCTTTCAGGCTGAAATGATGATGATGATGATGATGATGACTTTCATCAAGCTAACTTAACTTGTCCCGTTGGTCGAGTGGTCACAAGCATGACCACTGAGCGTGGGATATTCGGTTCGAATCCCGGGTCCGGCAAAAAGTGCTATTGGGTTTTTCCATCACGAATTTCGCAATAGTAGCCACAGAGTCTGGATTTGTGCCTGATTGATGGCAATAGGCTCGCCCCCTATTACATGGGACTTTAACATAACTGGCGAAATGTGGCTGTACTATTACGTTCACCTCTGTTTAACCATTCGGGCATTAGAGGCGTGATGATATGTTAAGTAATTAGTAGGTACATAACAACAATGCGATGGTTACGTTTTAAGTCGAAATGCCGTCAACCGGTCATGAAAAATGAATTTCGTAATGGAGAAAAGAAACCCTCACACTGCCCAACCTGGCAATCGAAATCGAATCCCGAACCTGAAGCTCAGCAGTAGTACTTACGGTCACTAGACCATCAAAGCCGGCAGAGGTTTTTAGTTTTTATTTTAATTATGTACATAAATGATGTAGCTGTACCATATAATCCGCTAAAGTATATGTACTTGCGATAAATACATTATCATCATCATCATCATTTCAGCCGAAAGACGTCCACTTCTTGACATAGGCCTCCCCCAAGTATCGCCACATTGACCGGTCCCGTGCGACTCGCATCCAGCGGATCCCCGCAACCTTCACCAGGTCATCGGTCCACCTAGTGGGAGGCCTTCCAACATAAATATATATATATATACAAATATATATATTTACATAATAATTACATAGTTAAAGTAAAAATCGTGAGGAGTGACTAATCCCGATGACGCCATTTTGTTCTGAAAAGGAAACATTATTTCATTTTAATGATCTACAATTCTGCCGTCATATGAAAAAAGGACGCATCTTACATTTTTTCCAAAAATGAGTTAAATATACCATTCGATTCAGAAAGAAAAGACGCATCTGCTCATATTTTTTAATTTTCAAAAAAATCAAAATTGTAGAAAGTTCGTAAGCTAATTAGACGTAACTGTAGATTAGAACTATTTTTTTTTTACGAAAAAAAGACGTTTTTGAAATCAACATAAAAGAAAAGACTTAATAAACCAGTTGCTACATTATTTTCAATAATATTTGCATCTTTTACTAAAATGAAAAAACACAAAAGCATAACTTTAAAGTATAAAGACGCTTTTGGTTACTTACGTCTAATATTCTTAGTAACCTTAACAATAAAAATAAATTGTTTGGCCGCAAATGACATAGCGCCTTTTTATTTAACATCATTTAAAAAAAATATCTTAGATAGAAAGACACAAATGACAAAGCGACGACGTTTTCATTTGATTGACCTAACATGATTTTAAAAAATTCTAAGTTGAAAAGACACAAGTTGTCAATTGCGTCTTTTTAATATAGATTTCGTGTACGTCGAAGAGGGGTGAAGGGGGAAATGCAGTAATGTTTCTTTAGTTGCGCCCGAGTCGTTGGAGATTGTGGTCACGTCACATCTCGCGATCAGACGAAGGTAAGAACGTTATTATTTTTTAATCGCTGGTAATTATTTTCAAAATTAGTTATGTTACATTATACATTTTGTAAATATATACTCTAAAATAGTTCGATTTAATTAAAATAATTTAGTGTATTTAAGATTATGGTAAATGTATGAAACTTTAAGTATTATCATGTTAAATGAATGTATAATTTACGTATACTTAATCTATACTAAACATGATGTCCGTTCACGTAGGTACCTAGTATGTACATACTAGGTATAAGTATAGTACCTATCTATATAGGTACCTAATTCCTCCGATTCGGGATGTACGAACTAAACTTATCAGGACTAAAACTAAAATTACACGTCCTATTATTTTCTGATTGTATAAAAATAGAAAAGGACGGTTTAGTTTAGTCCTGTCAAATTAGTTTGTTGGTACATCCCGAATCGGGGGCATTATTTTAAAATTTTAGGAGTAAAGCTAGAATGCACAACTTTTGTTCCGCTTTGCTAAAACCACAACAAAAAATTAGCCTTCCCATACGATTTTGTGTTTTGAACAAATTGTAAAAAAGCCCACCTGAAAGTATTACAGCATCCTTCTGTTACACCGTGTACATTATTATTTAATTAAACTAAATCTGCTTCTGAAAGTATGTCTGGGCCCTACTTAATAAATAAATGTTGCATTATTTAATTTGATGTACTTACAAAATATGTATCCTAGATGTTTAGTATTTAAAAAGGTTAAATTTATTTTTTTTATTTACACCATTCTTTTTTCATTTGCAGTTTTTTAAAATGAAGAAAGGAAGAGCTTTTAATTTATTGAATTTGGCAACTAACGTTATACAGAGTCCAAATTCAAATTCACCGAATCCTGTTGAAACTGAAGTAGATAAAACAGACGATGAGTTGATACCATTGAGTCAAATGCAGAACATAAACAGAGGTGATTTTTACCTAGATAGCAAGAACCTTGAACAAATTGATTTGAATAAATGTTCATGTTGATGAGACTATAATCGAAAAAAAAGAAAATTTACTGTCACCTAACAAAAATTTTACAGAAGTGGAAATATCTAATTTTAATCATCACTGTCAGGAGGAACCTGCCCAATCGTCCCCAATTCCTTCAGATCTCGATATTTTCGACTCTGATGACTCTGTCAAGGATAGAAATTATGTGCCACCCACCAATAACAAAAGACACGGCTACGATTCCGATATTTCCGATACAGACTCTCAAGGAAGTGTCATTGATAATAGTCAAAATTATATTACTATACCAGAATCACCAGAACAAGAAGAAAATAATTTATTAACTAAAAAAGGAACAATTAGAAAGAGAAAAAGACATGAAACTTCATTAAAAACTAGAAAGGAAAGTAAAATATTAAAAAAGAAAACAGAAAAGTACCAAGTTAAAAGAGGCTGTGCTGAATCCTGCAGAAAAAAGTGTAGATCATATATTTTAAGATGATAGTGTTAGGTATCTGTGTTCTTTACAACAATAATAATTATCTTATAAGACATATTAATAAGCTGACAACAAAAATTAACAAATTGATCATATAGGAGGGTTACAAAGTTCTCTTATTTCTTGTGTATTCTATTCAAATATGTGATAACTACCAAAAATTTTTATTTTAGTCTTTAATTTAGTTAGTTTAAGATAAATATTTTTGCATAATTTTAATGGTTACATTTGGAAATTTCTATTTTTTTATTACAGTTTCACTATGTGATAGTTTGTTCAAAACTTAGAATTTAGGGAAAAGAAGAACACTGATTTTGTAAAACCATTAGGTTTAGACTTTTATAGAGGTATTATTTTTTGTTTCGTTACTGAAAGCATGTTTTTTTTACTTTTCGTACCTAATAAAAATATTTCGTTTATAAGCGTTTTAAGAATAAATATTCGTGCAAAGCATTGATCATAAAAAAATTGGATTTTTTACTAGGGTTTCATTCTACAATATTAATATATTGTTCTAACCTTAAAATTTATGAAAAAGAAGAACACTGATTATGTGAAAATTGATTAAACTTTTAGAGCTAGGTATCATTTTTTGTTTCGCTACTGAAAGCATTTATGTTTGTTTATTTTTCTTAATAAAAATATTAAAAAATCTATCGACTTTTATTTAATTATGTTTCAATCACTGAAATTTTTAATGTTCCTTACTATATGAGAAAAAACATTACTAAGTAGGAAAAATATGTAATATTCAGATAAAAGTTTATACTCAATTATAAGTTTTGCCTCGTACGAGTAAGTTTTGCTAGTGTCCATTATAATAATAATTATTTAAAAAAAAAAATTACTCTCCAAGATTTTTAGATACTAGGAAGAAAAGTAGCAAAAAACCAATACCGCCCTTTCAACTTAAAATTATCTTAACAACATAAATTGAAAATGTAAAATAAATGGCAGTATTTTTATTTACTAGATTGTTAAGACGCAAATGGTTATATGCGTCTATTCTTTGAAGTTTTCTGGCTGCTGGAATATTTTTTTCACTAAGATGAAAAGAAAAATCGTAATTTTTTTAAATAAACAAATAAATTTTCAAAAAACCATTTAAGTATTTAAAATCCTCATGTTTGTAACTATTGATTTCAATTTTTATATCATTATATTTTAAAATACTTTAGAGACAGCATGGTCTGAAAGAAAAATTCCACTTTTTATTTTTTACCTCAATTTTACTTTTTTGTAAGTTGCGTCCTTCTTCATTATGACGGCAGAATTACTGTCTCCATTAATTACAGCAGCAATGAGTATTGTTTACTCATTTTTCAAGGGATGCTGCTGATGCTTAGAAATCTTTGGATTTTTCCGTCTTTGAACGCATTTTCGTTCGCGTACATTCAAAATCAGATCCAAAATCAAAGCATTTACTTCAAAAACTGGTCTAAACCATTACAGGCACTTTTGAAAAACAAAAAACAGAAGAAAACGTAAAGCTTCAGTCCCAGACCCTAGGCATAATAACTTGTGAACGTACTGTAGTTGCCCATTCCAAAGCGTAGATCTCTATGGAGAAGAATGGGCAAGAAACTCCATGGACACTCTAAGTTTCCAAATGGGAGTAACTTAACAACTTTCTGTTTACCTGTTTCGTTACTAATACATATTGTTAAATAGACGATTGAAATAATCGTCTTGAGTATGATGAAATTTTTGCATTTTTTAATACAACGGAAATTCATCAATTTCCTTTGAACACAATAACAATCTGATTCAATTGTGACAACATTTTGTCGGCCCATAATCGCACGATAAGGTACGCTGGTTGACAAAAATGAATTATTTCAACGATAATTTTCCGTCAATTTGATTTATACTGCGGTGTGAACGATGGCAGAAAAGTCACCGTTCACACAGGCACGCTAAAAAAACTCTTGTTATCGTTAAACGTCGTAATTGGAAAAACATATACAAAACGTAGTTAGATACCTCTTTATATGAATAGAGGATTTACTAAATAGGTTGATTGTTTAAGCCATATTTGGAAAAGTTTTTTGGCCAAAAAAAAACCTGCGTTCAGTTGGCCTACCATGACGTCTCTCGTTGACGTTTGTCGTTGAATCCAGAGTGGGAAAGAGATGGCGCTAGACAAAATCAAAATATTTTTATTTTACATGGACCTTCAGGGGCACTTATAAAACGTAGACAAAAAGGTGCTCGGTTCTGGTTGGTCGTTTCCTATGGAGAAGAACCGGCAAGAAACTCCATGTTTACTCTTTTAAAATCATTTAGTTTTACAATATTTCTGTTACAGCGTTAGTACTAAAGTACGGGAGGACATCGTAGGCCTGACAATAAGTCGTTGCTTACTACAAAACGTAGAACGAAATAATAAATTACCAAAGATCTATAAGGCCTACAATGTCCACACACGTGAGACGTCTTCTATAGCTCCGTCTCTTCCCGGCACACTGGAATAAGATTAAAACAATACTTAACCCCCCTGATGATTAAAAATGATGGTACACACAAATAATATCACGCCCAGAATCCCCGAAGCAAATGGGCAGAGATGTCCCTCTGTTTATAGTACCTATACAGGTCGCCAGTTATTTTTCAATCCTATACGTGAGGGCGTGGGGCGAACCTATTGTCAGCAACCGGGTACAAATCCACACTCCCGGCTGCTATTCAACCATCCCTGATGGAAAATGGTTTTAATTCATTTACAAAATAAAACAAAGAGATTATGTAAAAGCCTGAAAATTTTATATTTTCTGTCATCACGTCATCATCAGCCTATAATGTTTCTACTGCTGGGACACAGGCCTCCTCTTCAGTGCGGGTTGGTAGATGTCACATGTCTTCAATTTTTTAGTTCTAGGACATGCCGGTTTCCTCACGAAGTTTTCCTTCACCGTTTTTGAGGGCAGCGGTGATGAAATAAATTACACAAAGTAATGCGCCGGCCTGGGTTCGAACACACTATCAATAACACTAGAAACGGAACGGAATATCGGGAACTCAAAACAAATAGTACCTACAAATATCCCGTTTCTAGTGTTATAAATAGATAGTAACTAACCAATCAAGCATTTTGTATAAGTATTGTACACTGTATGTACATTGTATTTAATTTCAGAAGAATTGAATAGAATAGAACCTCATTCACAGACACCTAGGCCATAGACAACAATAGAGTTTTACATGAACATAAAAGTAAATAACAAACAAAAGACTACCGGTACACCGCTGATGATGTAAATTAGTGTTTCTACATATTTATACTAACATAAGTATAAGTATGATAAGTACTTAGAGCAACGCGTTGTAAACGTTTTAAGTAATTGCTCTAAGATAATTACTTATGTATAATATGTAATTACTTATGTAAGGAAAATTTTCACTCGTCTTAAGTGTTTTGAAGGGGTGTGGTGGCTGATGGGAAGTATCAAGAATTTAATAATGATGGTTAACTTTTAGACTATTTCCCATATTATATTATTTTTCGCTTGACTAGGTATACAAATAAAAAAAGCAAATACTTAATGCGTTGAGTTGTAAAACTGGTCGCACCTTTCGCCTTAAAGCTTTTGGTTTTTAAGGCTTGAATGCGTTCTCAGAATGTAAGATTTTTCTTGTTTACGTAGATCAACATCATTCTCCTGCCCTTATCCCAATTTATTTGGGGTCGGTGCAGCATGTCTACTTCTTCCATACTCCTCTATTACGCGTCATCTCACCAGACACCTCCTTTCTTATCATATCATCCTTCACCTAGTACATTCATCGTTTCTTTGGTCTTAAACCTTCCTCTGCTCTTTAACAAAAACCTACCTAACCTAACCTATTACCTGCTTACGTAGATACTATTACATAAAACCCATTCGCAGATTATTCTTCAGGGGACGAATGGGCCCCTCAAAAGTTCCAGGGGACGAGTGGGCACAGGGTGCGAATCTTAGGGGACGAATGGGCTCTGACCTGACGCATCTGAACTTATATGACGCACCCTATTTTTTTCTAATTATTTTCAATTAACAGAAACGCCATGTCTACAGATTTATTATATGTATAGATTTACAGGGTGTAACGGAAAGGGTATATACATACTTAAGGGTGTGCTACAGACCATCAAACTGAACATGTTTCTCCATCGGACAAACATCGTAATAGCGAAAAAAATATCAACTGCCGGACATTGGGTCGCTGTATTGAAATTTTGTACGGGGCAGCAGATAATTTGTTTGCTATTACGACGTTTGTCCGATGGAGAAACATGTTCATTTTGATGGTCAGTAGCACACACTTAAGTATGTAAATACCCTTTCAGTTACAACCTGTAGATAGATAAGTTCCTAGGGGCCTTGACGTATAGACAAGTTAGTAGTAAATGATTAAAAACGATAGACGCGAGTCGTAGTGTTTTCTTCTACATTTCGTCTTTGAACTTCAACACCATGTAAGTCATTCTTTGGCGATGTTTTGATTTAGACGCCGGTTGCTAGAGAATCGGAAGACTCGTTGTTACAGCAACGTGGAAAATGTTTTTAGTAACTTTTTAGACCTATATACAAGGTGTTGTTTTGCATCCTCGTCAAAATTCAGGATGTTGTCACAAAAGACAAAAATATTCAATATAAATTACGGTACCTAGTAAATTATTAAAAAACACTGCATTTTTTTGTTGTTTAAATTTGTCAATATTTCAGACTAACCCCCATAGCGTGGTTTATGGATTATAAAATTATCGAAAAAACGTTTGAGGTTTTTTGTTTGTGTGTAAGCGACGTTATAAGGCAGGGATCAGACGGCCCGTGTTTAAAACACGGGTGGTTCACAGTTAGCGATTTCAGTAAATAAATAAAAAAAAGAAAATTACCTACTCATTTTATTATTGATTCGGGTCGAGAATCATTAGCATTTCACTCCTAGAATTTTACGAGGTTGCAAAACAACACCTTGTATATTGCTTATGCTTATGAAGTTTCATTTAAATCGGTTCAGTCATTTCGGAAAATAGGGACTTGAAAGTTTGTATGAAATCCCGTAAGGCGTAAACGCTTGGTTTGACATTTCTGATATATTTATCATTATATTGACGATAATATGAAGATTTGATTGATTTGAAGTCAAAACACTATACTACGATGAGTAGAAATTAACATGGTGACGTCACACACGCTCGAGCTTGTTTGGGAACTGTCGGCGTGTTTTCGGTACTGGGTTCAAAAATATTTTTTCAATTTATTAAAACGTTTTATTAAGAGCCTTAAGATTTCATAAAACGTGTTTGTCACCAATATAACAAAAAAATAAATTAAAAAATACGCAATTATACAGTTTTTTCGCAATCCTGTATAGTTGCTATTTTTGGCTCATGGTGTTATAACGATTTGTCTTAATGTCGCTTCTAAGGATAGATAGTTATAATAATGATTTGTTTATTGTGTTTACGTTACGTTGTTTAAAGTCCACTACTTCTACTCATCAATACCTGTATATGACTTTCCCACGGAAAACCAATGTCAGTATGTCATACAGATGACAAAGCTTAGGTAAGTCACTTTTCTACGTAATTATCAATGACTTGAAAGCAATGTAATTCGCGTAACAAATAAACACGCCTTAATTTCCTTTATTTTCACTTACTTGCGTACCTATACTTATGTGAGGAACTAATTTTGACACAAAATTGAAAACCTCTTCCTTCTGAATTGTAATAACTTTCAAACGACTGAAGAAATCACTGTAAAAGGTACAATTTTAAAATAAGGTGGTTGCTCTAGGGTAGCGAAATTCAAATTCTCTTACGTGTTTTGCAATTTGTCGATCATTGTGATAAAATTTCGAGGGCATTCGTGTGTGTTGAACAAAATAATGATTCGCGACTTTTTCTAGCGCTTCCACCTTAAGAGCGTTTAGGCCGTACGGTATTTCATACAAACTTTCAAGTCCTTATTTTCCGAAATGACAGTACCAATTTTAATAAAACTTAATACGTATAAGCAGGATACAGAGGTCTAAAAAGTTACTAAAAACATTTTCGAAATGTCTTACAAAAAAAATATTATTGGAAATATCTGTTTCTATAGATAATTTATAATCGGTCTAATTTAGAAAATATTATTAGTAGTTTTTTAGACCTATGTATCCTGCTTATGCGAATGAAGTTTCATTAAAATCGGTTCAGTCATTTCGGAAAATAAGGACTTGAAAGTTTGTATGAAATGCTGTAAGGTGTGAACGCTCTTAATACCTTTAAACTTTATGATGCAGTATAACTAAGTAAAATATGAAAGCAAATAGAATCCTTGCACACACATACATAGGTACATACCTAACAGTTAGAGCAATATAGTTTGTAAACGAAGCTCTTCAAACACATCGAAATTGTTTGATCAGCTATGCTCTGAATCTGGAATCTAATGGCCGCCCGGTTTATTAGTTGACGTGATTGTATTTACTCGTCAAGTATTAAGTAACGAGCTTTTACACCTTACGGCATTTCAAACAAACTTTCAAGTCCTTTATTTCCCGAAAATACTGAACCGATTTTAATAAAACTTAATTATGATCATTTCCACATTACATAAATGAACCAAACCTATATCAACAACGCCACATCTTTTAGTTACTTTTGCAGTTTTGTACTTTCCATATTTCAAAAAATCCTTGATACCCCGTCAAAACAATAAATAAAGTCTCGCGCGTATCACAATACCTGCCATACCGCGCAATTCTAGTAAATATGTACTTTGCGTGACGTCACTTATTATAATGCGCCTGCGCCTCTGCGCGCGCTGACCTTGACATAGACACTGCGGTGGACTGGTTCATGGACATGTGATGATGAAAGGTTTGTTTGTGTAGGTGTGTCTCTGGGGAAATAGATAAAATTGAAGTCTGTTTGTAATTTTAAAATAACAGCTTTTTATTGAATACATGACAGTACATACGGTAGGTACCTTTTAAAAAAATATTTGTCTGTTTGCCCTTTTGTTTGTTCCGGCTAATCTCCGAAACGGCTGGACCGATTTTGAGTTACAGGCAGATAACGGATGTTATAAGGAGTACTTACTAAGTTACTGGATAGATAATGGATCATGGATTTGTGCAAAAAAAAATTACGACCT
The DNA here is from genome assembly GCA_949152445.1 of Cerastis rubricosa. Classification (NCBI taxonomy): domain Eukaryota; kingdom Metazoa; phylum Arthropoda; class Insecta; order Lepidoptera; family Noctuidae; genus Cerastis; species Cerastis rubricosa. The sequence goes on along the minus strand of OX424542.1, from coordinate 2,913,799 downwards.
TTGAAATTGTTAGCAAAATCCGATTCAAAAACGGAAGCAATATTTTGTAATAATTCACCTAGTACTTACTTAATACAAGTGTGAAAGTAACATTGTGTGTCTTGGTTACCTTTTCACACTGTCGACTTTTTGGTTCTGTCTGGGACACCGGTTCCCTCATGCTGTGACGGCACGGTTGGCGTAGTGGCTAAGCGATTGACTGCTGCGCTGCGTGTCGCGGGTTTGATCCCCGCACGGAACAAATATTTGTATGGCCTACAGATAGTTGTTCCGGGTCTGGCTGTTAGTGTATATGAGTTTAAATGTTTGTAAACGCACCCGCGATACAAGAGAAATTCCAAGTGTGGGGCTACGTTTTAAAAAAAGAAAGAAAGTAGAAAGATGAAACGGTATGGTTTTATAAAGTTTTATTGTTGTTCTTCTTTATTGAAACCTGTGTGGCTATTTTAAATAACAGACCGTATTATCACGTATTAACACAAAAGAATCAACAATATGAGACGTAAAATCCTTTGTATGAGGTTAATCGATCAACCGGAAGCCGCTTCGGAACACAATAGGTACATATTTTCGTTACTTCCTACTTTTAACCGACTTCTTTCTGTAAACAACTGTATACGTTGTAGTCGTAACTTTTTGTACACTAATGCGTAGGTAGTGTCGAACTACCTGAATAAATTATTGGTAAAAAAATTGAATCTGTTTTGTGAAATGCCACTGAAATACTTTCATAAATCAAGACGGCTGCGTTATTTCCGATTTCTGCACCAAAAGATCAAAGTAACAGCTTTATTAGTCCGATCATGATCATTTATCATCATTTTCTTGCCTTATCCCTATTCATTTAGGGTCGGCGCAGCATGTCTTCTTCTTCCATACTTCTCTATTACTCGTCATCTTATCAGATATCTCCTTTGTTCACATAGACCACTGTCCATCCTCCGTTTCTTCGGTCTTCCCCTACTTTTATAGCCATCCACATACATATACTCAAAAACAATAAATACAATGTATGTGCACGACCCAGTTTTCGAGAAAGACCATGTTACGCTGTACTGGGATCAGTCTGTCATTACTGTATTATTGGCGACATAAACCTGACATAGTGGTGATAGACCGATCAGTGTGCCGCGTAATGATAGTGGATGTTACTATCCCGCATGACGAGAACTTCGTGAAGACTGAGAAAGAGAAACAAATAAAATATCTCGACTTGGCACACGAGATTGTCAGCATGTGGAAAGTGAACTGTCGTAACAGCCAATGGCCTGATGTCTAAAAGCCTCGACAAACATAATTATATCTGTCGAAGCTCTTAGTTGGCAGTTGGATCAAAAGCCAGATTCAGAAGGCATTACTCCTCGATACGGCCAGCATTGTGAGGAGGTTCCTGTCTCTACAGCCCTAACTACCGGTAGCTTGGACCCCCGACACCGGCGGAAACCTGTTTTTTTATATATAATTTTTTTTTAAGAAATAATAAGAAATATATAAAATTATAAAAAATTTGATGAAAAATAAATTAGTCCGATATTGAACTTAAAATAAGAACTGAGGTGTCCTTCAAACACTGTCATTTGCCGTGTGTCATTTTAAATTGTACTGTGTCTGTATTTTATCATGGAAAATACATGGGAGGCGAAAAGTACATACTGAATAGTATATTTACTACTTAGTAATATGTAGAGTAAAGCGCCAGATTAACTGCGACGCAAAACTGATTTCAAAACAACAATAAGATAGCAAACTAGTTATTACTTGTTTTTCTAAGAATTAAAAGATTATTCACAACAAATTAATGGTGTTATCGAGGTTCAAATTCGTTGATTAAAGTGTTGTTTTTATACTTACAAGGATGGTAGTATACGGTACGTCCTCGTATACTCACGCCAGTTATCCATGGGGTTAGGTAGATAATATAGAACGCCACCTGGCCTGGCCGCCACTGCTCCGTGCGGGCATCCATGTGTTTAAGAAAAATAAAGCGTATTAAGCGTTGTTCTGTATGGTGTCGGACGTAAAGAATAGCACCATCCCATGTCTTCCCGTGGGTGTCGTAAGAGGCGACTAAGGGACTTTCCAGAGAATGGGCAGCAGCGTTCTCTGTGCTTTTGTAACAACCGTACTGCGATCGCCAACCCGCCTGCCTAGCGTGGCGATTATGGAAACCCCTCATAGGTAAATGTGGCGTTGGGGGAGGCCTATGTCCAGCAGTGGACGTCTTTCGGCTGAAATGATGATGATGATGAAACCGTTTTAATGAATGCCAACTGACGAGGTAGTTAGTTTATAAAAATAAAAGTGCGAGTCTTTGTGACAATCGTTCTTCAGTTTGTAAACCTAATTATGATTTTTGTATTTTTAATCGTAGTTATCGATCGAATTAGTTATTGATCGTTCGATTATATTAAGATAACTTATGTAAACTTTATCAGTTTGCTAATTTTATCTTTTTACAGTAGGTAATTTGATCGTAACTACCTACTGATTGGAGGATCTTACTGCGTTTCCACACAATCGATATTAGCTACTAACTAAGCTAACTTTTTCATCGTACACAAAATCACGCCTCAAATACCCGAAGGACTAGGCAGAAGTGTACCTGATTTCGCCAGTTATGTTAAAGTCCCATGTAATAAATGCCCCGAGCTTATTACCATAAACCGGGCTCTAGTAGGAGAGCAGCAGTGGCCCAGTGAAAGCAGCGGTGACCCAGTAGTGGTAGCCCTGACTTACGAGCAGTAAGCCGTAGGTTCGAACCCAGGCAGGCGCATAACTTTGTGTAATTTATTTCATCACCGCTGCTCTCAAAAACGGAAAAGGAAAACATCGTGAGGAAAACGGCATGTCCTAAAACTAAAAATTTGAAGACATGTGACATCTACCAACCCGCACTAGGCCCGCGTGGTGAATTACAGGCCACCCCCTCTCATAGAGAGGAGAGTCCCTGCAGTGGGAACATTATAGGCTGATGATGAAGGGCACTAGTCCACATTCCGAGGCTTCTACTTACATACTGAGAAATTCTTAGTGGAAAAACCCAATAACACTTTTTCCCGACAGGGCAGTCAATCCAGGCCCTCACGCTCAACAGTCGTGCTTGCGACCACAAGACCTTAGTAATACCGCATAGAAGTCACGTTGAATCAGGACGTTTAAAACATCGTAATAGCCATAATTATGCATAACTAGTGACAGATTAAAGTAACAAGTTTCCGCCATTTATTTTATTGTATACTAGCTGTTCCGCGCAACTTCGTCTGCGTCAAATTTTCCCCGTTTTCGCAATATTTTTCATTGCTACTGCTCCCCTATACAGCGCCATCTTTTGAATACTTACTCAATCCAGTCAACAGATACCGCCATCTGTTAGAATCGTTTGGAGCTAACAGATAATTGTGACTTAATTTGCAATAAAATAATATTGCGACTTTAAATTAGATATGTAAGCTATCCTATCTTTCAAGTTGGATCAAACTGCACATGGTGTGCAAATTTGATTAAAATCGGTTAAGTAGTTTAGGAGTCCATCCCCGACAAACAACGTGACACGTAATTTATATATATACAACGTGTAACGTTAAATGCGCAAAACCTGAAAATAATTTGATCAGAAGAACGAGCAGAATCAATTGAACCACTTTTTAATATAGGTCACATTTATTCAAAAAAACTTAATTAAAAATGTTGTCCTGTTTATTTGTTCACAGGTCAGGCCATAACGTGGGCAAATCCGCCAAAATAGGTAAACAAACACAAATGTTTGTCGTTCAATTTAAATTTTCTCATACGCGGGAAAAAAAGAAAGAATGAAAGAAACGATCAGAGTTGCCAATAAAACCAAAACAGCACATAAAACCTTTAGGTTTTTTTTTTTCTTTTCATTTGGTGTGTCTGAGGTTTTGTGCATTTAACGTTACACGTTGTATAGATTACTGTTGCGATGTGCATTCGTTATAAAAAGATAAAATAAATAATACAGTCGGTAATTGATATGTTAATTGTGTGCACATGTTTTATTTCGTTTTTTTTCTGTTTCATTCAGTATCATGAGTCAACACCGTAATAAAAAAAAAGTAAATTCAACCACAAACTATTTATATTCTGCTGTAGAATTTTGTATATTATGTACATTATTTACAAACTACAAAAAAATATAAAATAAAATATGTACAAGTATCAAAATTACAGGGCGTCAAAAAATTCGTGGACATCGCTGTTGACAGGAAAAGTGCCCATAAGGCTGGCCGCATTGCCACGTTGGATGGCAATGCTGATTCTTTGACCAAAAAAGAGGCCAGCCCCCGTGAAGCGTCGACCAACGGCTTGGCGATATCTCGAAACACAAGATAGGCACTCGGGCCCCATGGCCCTAGTGTTTCAACCCCAAACGGCTCAAATAAATACATAATTACCAATTAAATTATTGTATTTGCGCCGTTTAAGGTTTTCAGCGCCTGCAGCAGCCGCCCCAGCGCAGCTCACCGTGCTAGGAAGATGGGTAGGCGTAAGGGTGTCGACGAAAGTCGCATCCCACACCAAAGGCCTACCCAACTTCCATGGCATTATGGTCATACCATCTGGTCTCTTACCATCGACACGTGCCAAGCCATTGGGTTCTAAGACAGCTGGCACCCCGGCGCGGGCGGTGGCATGAGCACGACGAATGAGATCATTAATGCTAGCGTGCCGTGCTATCCAACCAGCGCTCTTACTGCAGGAAAGGCCATGGTTTCCGAGGCCGTCGACTGCTTCACCACATCGACAGCGATGTGGAGCCCCGCTAGGAGCGCCCAATCGCAGACATGAAGCGAGCCGGTATGTTGTGTCACCTAGCAAAGTGCCTATGTTAGGTGACGGTAGTGCCTGAAGCCAGAGACCCGACTCCCACTCACCCACAGCCAGCAGGCGGGCACGCTCAGCATTATTGGAAGACGTATTAATAAGGTTATTCCGTACCAACCTGCAGAGCGGCTCATCCCACTGTCTCTGGGAGAATGGGTTCTCGGGCCGATCCGTGTCCGGGCAAGCCGCTTTCCAGGCGTCCTCTGCGTCCGTCAAGCACGGCACTTCCGAATCAACCAGAGAGAGAGTTAAAATCTTCCTGGTTAGCTTTTCAGTGCTGTGGACAGAAGACAGGAACGCCGGTAAGCTTATACTAGAAATTTTGCGGAAAAACACAAACTTATGTTTTTTTTTCTTATTCTCTAAATATGGAGAGTATGGAGACGCAAATTAACAGATAATGTAGATACTTACCTTTTTTATTTATATTTCTTTTGCTTATTTTGCTCGATTGATTGAGGAGCTCGTGGCTAAATAATAACGGCCGCACGGGTGCTTGCCGAGGCTGGTCCGTGGATGGGTGACCATAATTACATACCGAATTTCCTCTGCGCACCGGAAAACACGTAAACCGGCTGTAATTTGTAGATCTTTGACAGTCATTACGAGTAGTCAGAAGCCAAAAGTCTGACATCCAGTCTTACCAAGGGGTATCGTATTACCCAGTTACTGGGTTGTGGAGGTCAGATAGGCAGTCGCTTCATGTAAAATACTGGTACTCAGCTGCATTTGTTAGACTCGAGAAGCCGACCCCAAGACAGTTTGGGAAAAGGCTAGGCAGATGATTTTTCTCAATTGATTGTCTTTTAATAAATGACGTAAATTACAGTTTATTTCACTGTGCCTGTCTTTATGAGTCGACTATGATTAAAAGTGCATACGTCATAGTAAGCATTAGTCTTTTTACCAGCGTGCATGTGTAGCAGAGAATAATTATGGTTTACACTTCACCAACGTTATCAGTCTAAAAAACCCGCCAAGTGCGAGTCAGACTCGCGCACGGAGGGATCCGTACCATTTTTTAAAAAATCACTTCAATTGTATGGGAGCCCCCTTTTTTTTTTTTTTTTTCGGATGGGAAATCATCAAATGACTTCTTCCGCTCTGGGCGGAGCGGAAGGGAGTGTGAGACTTGACTGACTAAAACCCATCCATGTTCCTTCTTAGCCCTTTGCGTTCCAGGGGCACGGTATCTCTTTCGAATAACCCGAAGCCCTGGCAGGCATCGGCCCTCTCGGACCCCTTCCGATTTGCTGACATCTCCTTGAGGCGCGCGTGGAACACGAACGCGCCGTCGGCACGGTCTGTCGTCATAAGACGGACGGACGGTGAGCTAGCCCATTAGTCACCGTCCACAGGCCCGCGCCTACGGTGGCCGGGGGCCACTGGTTGCCCCCCGACGCCCGGGGCGTCTCCCGCGGCGGCTGGGACGTGAGGTTCTCTCCCTCTCACGTTCCGCCACCTCCTTCGCTAGCATGACTGCTTCGCAGAAGGAGGCGACGGCTTCCCATTCCCTCTCGCTCCGGACCATGGATTGAACCAGGGCCGGACGCGAGAGGTCGCCGCCGCCAATCGCCGCTACGAGGACACGGCGGTGCTCAGCCCAAGCGGGGCATAGCTCCACAGTGTGCTCCACCGTGTCCTCCGGCCGATCCTCGCAGTGGTGACACCCGGGCGTTTCCTCCCGCCCGATTCGGTGCAGGAACCTCCCGAAACAACCGTGTCCGGTGAGGACCTGCGTCAGGCGGAAGGTGAGGGCGCCGTGGCGCCTCTCTAGCCACTCCTCAAAGAGGGGACTTATCGCCACTATTGTGGCGTGCCCTGCACGGGGTTGCGACAGTCGCTCTCTCCATGTCGCCATGAGATCGCGCCGGAGGTCTGTCCGCTGAGCGACAATTTGCCGCGGCAGCGGAGTTTCCCCCCGGCGTAGTGCCGGCACGCGAGGACTATCGCCTCCAGATCCCATGGCGGCAATCCGGCCAAGAGGCTCGCCGCCTCGCCGGAGATCGTGCGGTACTATGGGAGCCCCCTTACGTATTTATTTTATTCTGTTTTTAGTATTTGTTGTTATAGCAGCAACAGTAATACATAATCTGTAGAAATTTCAACTGGCTAACTATCACGGTTCATGAGATACAGCCTGGTGACAGACGGACGAACGGACGGACGAAGTCTCAGTAATAGGGTCCCGTTTGACCCTTTGGGTACGGAACCCTAAAAACTAAGCGTTTCACGTACTGTTGCGTTTAAGCCTGCTCTCTTTTGTGCTATTCTTCCCTGGTCTGGTCGAATCTCTTCCAGGACTTCCCTTTGATTTTCTGCAAGTCGTCCCCAACTGGCACCTATATTGTTGTTTTTTTTACAGTGGACCCTTTTTTAAAACACCAAACCCTAAAACTACGAAAATGAAGAATACTTAACACTATGTTGTGAAATTTCAAATGTAAGAACATAACATTATCTAACAAAGAAGCCAGTAAACCTGTTCTGTATATTTTATGTTCAATGGATCCCAAAAACATGTTTAGCAAAATTTTACCAAAAATCTGCGTAACTTACAAATGTCTTGAGACAAAAATACAATGATGTCATTCCTCATTATATGTATCCATACTAATCCATACTAATATTATAAATGCGAAAGTCACTCTGTTTGTTCGTTTGTTTGTTTGTTTGTTACCTTTTCACGACTAAACGGCTGATTGGATCTTAATGAAATTTGGCAAGAAGATAGATTTCAACCTGGGGAAGGACATAGGCTATATATCATCACGCTACGACCAATAGGAGCAGAGCAGCAGATTTTTTTTTGCGAAAACGGGGAAAATGTGACGCAGACGAAGTTCGCGGGACATTTAGTAGTATTATAACTATTTAAAAGGCGATGGCGAATAATTGTTTTTTTTTTTAGTGACGCTAATATCTTACGCATATACATATATTTACATAAATTAAATATTTTTTTCAAGCATTAAAGACTTAGCTATCTACTGTTTAAAATAGTTTTTATTTTTTATTTACTTGTATACTCGTACAAAAAGCGTGTTTACCTACATGTACCTATATCTTTCTAATTGTCTTTTTTATCCTTAAATAAGAGCGTGTTTTAACACTACTATTTTTGATTATTATGCAAATGAGGCTGGGATCTCCTGGAAAACAAAACAAATGCGTAATACATCGCATTTTCCTTTACGATCTGCGTAATCTTTGAGGAAAAATCTATGATTATGCCAATCGCGTCCGCTCTGTCACCGAAAAACGAGTAACATGGTCGGAATCACGTAGTAGGGAGCTCCGTTTCCTATTTAAAAAAAATCTATGACAGTTTTTTGACAGGTGTTTTTTTTTAATATCGTTGTTCGTAAGGAGGCTCACGTTTGACCACTATCTGACCTTATGGTAGGTTCTTATGTCATGATTTGGATCTGGAAATTAGGTGTAGGCTTGAAGCATTCGGACTAAATCCATAACACCACGCAGGCAGAGGTGGTGGTACCTCATAGTACTTCCACATTCGTCCAAGTATGTTTCAAGTCCCATGTAATTGGGGCGAGCCTTCTACCGGGCACAAATCCCGACTCCATGGCTCATCATCATCATTTCAGCCCGAAAGACGTCCACTGCTGGACATAGGCCTCCCCCAAGAAGGGGGGTTTTGCCATCATCGCCACGCTTGGCAGGCGGGTTAGCGATCGCAGTACGGTTATTAAAAAAGCACAGAGAACGCTGCTGCCCATTCTCTGGTAAGTCCCTTAGTCGATATGGGATGGTGCTATTCTTTACGTCTGACACCATACAGAACACTCCATGGCTGCTACTGAGAAATTCCTGAAGGTAAAACTCAATAACACTCCACCCGTCCTTGGAATCGAACCTAGGACCTTATGCTCATGCAATGTATATTTAAGTGAATTTGTACCATATACCTACCTTCGCATAACATAGTTTTTATTGTTGCTGAAATTGAGTGATATTCGTCATGAACTACACGATTTAAATTCCTGAATACTCCACTTTACATGGTTTGGAACTGTGCCAACCATGTTGCTTGAAGGTCTGTTCAACTTGCGAAACTTGGATACCTACAGTCAGTCTTCTTCGTAGTCTTACAAGCTATTTAGGCTTTTGTTTCATTAATAAAGTAACTTGAGAGCCAAGACAAGGAAATCGCATTACTTTACCGAAATTCAAATAGGTTGACATAAGCTTTTCGGCAGCATAACAAACACAGCAGGCGGAAAAAACACAGAAGTAATTTAAAAGTATCAAGTTGACATATCGATTCATTTTTGCTTGACAAGCAACGCCACTTTGGACTGCACACTTAAAATGGTCGTACTGTATGAATTACAGTATGACTACTTTAAGTGTGCAGTTCAAGATATTTTCAATCACGGTTATCGCTGACCTCAAACGCTTCCAGAATGTCTTTTTTTTTCAATTGCTTTCAACGTTATCCTTGTTTTTGTAGTCGTTAAGACTGTTGAACACGACTCTTGACACGCAGGAGCATTTCAGTCTTTTTAACTTGTGTAATTAAAGTGGGCAGCTAAAAAATGTAAGTGCACATTTCTTATATTATCCTTGTATGAGAGATATTTGATTTGCCCCCTTACGTATAAGGTAAAACCAATGCTCTAAGTTTTGTTAGGTTAACATGCACTGATCTTTCCTGTTCCAACTTAGTTTCGCACTTAGGTCATTTTATTACTTGCAACATTGCATGAAAATCATAAAATTGTTACAGTGTATCCTGTTATATAAATAACTATATGTTTAGTTTACTAATTAGTATTTATATAAATATATAAGTAAAAAATAATTGGCACATTTATGACGAAGCATCACTTGAGTTGAGGACAGCTCGGCTGATTATTTTGATTTTGGTAGGATACGGTTTAGAAGACAGATTTTTTTGGGAAATCAACGTAAAAAGTCGGATGGTACTTTTGTACGAAAATCTCAATAAACTATCTACTATCTGATCTTCATTAATTAATAATATACACACATCAAAAGTGTCTAGGGATCAAGCATTTTTATGCGGATTTCTTGAGATTGAGATGTGGCTTTGTAATAAATTTATGATTTTATAAATTTATATGGATCCTTTTTGGTGCATTTCATAATTTGAATCAGGAACTGTGAATCAAATTCGAGTAAAAGATGAAAATCAGCTGTCAATATTTTCCCTATAAAAACATACAACGCATTGAAGACATTATTAGTGCTACTGTTTCCCTACTACTGATTAAAACCAACGTTATTATGGAGCGGCGACGTCATTTAAGCAGGGAAGAAATGCTCAGAGCCGTGGGAATAATAGAAGCTGGTTCCCGGCAACGTACTGTGGCTTTAGCTCTGAATACAAGTCAGAGTGTTATCAGTCGACTTTGGACACGTTACCGAAGCACTGGTACCGTGGCTGAGCGCCATGGAGGACGGTATCGCTGCACCACACGGAGACAAGACCGATACATTCAAATCTTAACTCGAAGAGCTCCAACAATAACCGCCATGATGTTAGCCGTGAGGCTTCATCACTCTTCAGGGAACTTAATTAGCGACCAAACAGTCAGAAACCGCTTGCATGAAGTGAACCTTCATTCCCGAAGACCGCTACGGGTACCACCTATAGCAATGCACAATCGTAGGATTCGATATCAATGGGCTCTTGAACACAGAAATTGGGCAGAAGAACAATGGCGTTTCGTGTGCTTTTCTGATGAGTCTCGTTTTGGTATGAGACCGGATACAAGACGTATACGACACTGGAGAACCCCTGGACGCCAACAGCGATTAAAATCCTGCCAGGAAGTCCATCCTTATAGTGGTGGAACCATCATGGTATGGGCGGGTATTTGGATCGGCGGAAGAACTGAGTTGATTTGGATCAGAGGCAACCTCAACGCTCAAATTTATGCTGAGACGATTGTATCAGACGTCATCGTTCCTCTACAAGTGCAAATCGGTCCCTTATTTCAGTTAATGCATGACAATGCACGACCGCACACCGCAAGAGTTGTAAGACAGACTCTCGCCGCAGCTAACATCAATGTCCTGCCCTGGCCTGCTCAGTCGCCAGACTTGAACCCGATTGAGCATGCATGGGATATGCTACAGAGAAGAGCTCTGCCGAATATGGAGGGTATCCAGTCGCAAGAAGACCTTTTTTTGTTGTTGCAACGAACATGGGCGGCCATTCCACAGCGTGATTTGGATGAACTCATTTTGAGTATGCCAAACCGATGTTCTTGTGTTGTTAGTGTTCGCGGTAGAAACACGGATTATTAATTGTTTAAGTTACCCAATAAAATTTTAAAGAAAACTGTTATTTCAGTCTTTTTTTCGAACTTTAATGTTAGTGGTTCAAATGTCAAAAATCCCTTTATTAGAAAATGGCAAATTTCTTTATTAATGCAAAGGTGACTTGGTTTATCGTTACTGTGACAAACGAAAACACTTTATTTGATGAATCCTTAAAGAAAATTTTAATTAATATCAATCAGGAGAAAAGTTATTGCAAAAATATATGTTGATCCCTAGACACTTTTGATGTGTGTATTTGCACCCGTGCAAAGCCGGGGTGAGTCGCTAAATTCAAATAAAGAATATTAAACTTACCCAAAGTTTAATATTCTTGTTACTAGTAAGATAAGGAAATAAAAATGGATATAATTTATATTTGGGAAAAACGTCTTGAATATTTTTAATTATAACCTATGTTAATTTGTTGGAAAATGATGAAACCAGATTGTCTAATAAATGTACCTTCGTTAATACTGGGTGTAACTTACATTTGATTTTGTCATATAGTAGATAATATGCAATAAATAATAATAATATACATAATGTGCCGCCCGGATGATGCTGCCACGAGTTCATTCTGGCGCAGCATCTGGTCGGTGCCCGTCTGTCATACGGAGACTGACTGGATGCGAGATGTTGAGCGAGTGTGTGAATCAATCCCACAAATGGAAGAAATTACAATAACACCGTTAGATGTTGCCAGGGCAGTTCGTCCGTTGCCGAACTGGAAATCTCCGGGGCCGGACGGACTGCACAACTTCTGGCTCAAATGGCTAAGTAGTTCACACACTCGCCTGGCATCTCAATTCCAGTCATGCTTAGAGTCTGGGTCGCTACCAGAGTTTCTAACAACTGGTGTTACCCACCTGCTCCATAAGTCAGGTAGTCCTGCGGAACCCAAGAATTATAGACCGATCACGTGTTTGTCGACGGTCTATAAACTTCTTACATCCATTTTGAGAGAGAAAATTAACAAACACATCGATAGTAATTCTATTATGTCGGCCTCTCAGAATGGATGTAAGAAGGGGTCCCGTGGAACTAAGGAGCTACTCCTCATCGACATGGCCATTAGCCAACAGTTTCGTCGATCCCGCAAGGATCTGTCGACATGTTGGATAGATTACCAGAAGGCCTACGACTCTGTGCCACATACATGGCTCATGAGGGTGCTGGAGTTGTACAAGATTGATGCAACTCTACGCGCCTTTCTTGAGACGTGTATGGGGCAATGGAAGACGGTCCTTCGATATCCAGGATATCGACAGATTCAGGGGAACGATGAGCCTGTATGGATTAAACGGGGAATATTTCAGGGCGACAGTCTGAGTCCACTTTGGTTCTGTCTAGCCCTGAATCCTCTTAGCACATTGCTAGAGGATTCAGGCCTAGGCTACCGGTTGAAGAGAGGTGGTCAGGTCATATCTCACCTTCTTTACATGGATGATCTGAAACTCTTTGCCCCTAACAAATTGCAACTGATGAGGCTACTGAAAGTAAATGAAACTTTTAGTAGCGCCATCAGGATGGAATTTGGTGTGGACAAATGTGCAGTCATGTATGTAAAGCGAGGAGAGATTATGGAATCCGAGGGAATCCAACTCTCGGATTCCATACAACTCAGATCTCTCTCCGCATCCGAAAGCTATAAGTATTTGGGTATGTCGGAAGCGTTAGGCATTAACGTAGCTGACATGAAGCAGTCGTTGAGGGAACGCTTCTTCGGTCGCCTGAAGAAGGTATTAAACAGCCTTCTTTCAGGCGGAAACAAGGTGCGCGCCTTCAACGGTTGGGTCATGCCGGTTTTAATGTACTCTTTCGGTATACTCAAATGGACTCAGACAGAACTGGACGCCTTAGATAGGAGAGTCCGTACATTGCTGACCGCAAACCGGATGCATCACCCACGATCATCGGTGATGAGACTGTACATCCCGCGGAAGTGCGGGGGTCGAGGCTTTTTAAACGCGAAGACCCTCCACAACCGCGAGGTGTGCAGCCTCAGAGAATATTTTTTGAAAGCCGAGGGGGGGATGCACCGAGATGTGGTCGCAGTGGATAAGGTACTCACCCCGCTGTCCATGGCTAAAGAGAACTGGCGTAAACCTGTAGTACTTACTACCGATAACCGCAAGGAAGTATGGCAAGGCAAGGTGCTTCACGGGCGCTTCTACCAGGCTCTTCATGGGCCCGATGTAGATTTTGTAGCGTCCGTGTCCTGGCCACGATTCGGCGACCTCTTTGGGGAGACTGAAGGTTTTGTCTGTGCGATTATGGACGAAGTTATGCTAACGAACAACTACCGGAAACATATTATGAAGGACGGGACGGTGGATGTGTGTCGGGCATGCCACCGTCCGGGTGAGTCCATCAGACATATTATTTCTGGTTGTTCTCGTCTGGCTAACGGCGAGTACTTGCACAGGCATAACCAAGTAGCCAGGATTATTCACCAGCAACTTGCCTTGAAATATGAACTTGTGGAATCTGAGGTACCGTACTACAAGTATGTGCCCGACCCAGTTCTCGAGAAAGACCATGTCACGCTGTACTGGGATCGGCCTATCATTACTGACAGGACTATTGTCGCCAATAAGCCTGACATAGTGGTGATAGACCGATCAGCGCGCCGTGTAATGATAGTCGATGTTACCATCCCGCATGACGAAAACCTCGTGAAAGCTGAGAAAGAGAAACAAATAAAATATCTCGACTTGGCTTACGAGGTTGTCGATATGTGGAATGCGGACTCGGCTATCATTGTGCCGATTGTCGTAACGGCCAATGGCCTTATGGCCAAGAGCCTCGACGACCATCTGTCGAAGCTCTCACTTGGGGGTTGGATCAAGAGCCAGATTCAGAAGGCAGTACTCCTCGATACGGCCCGCATTGTGAGGAGGTTCCTGTCTCTGCAGCCCTAACCACCGGTAGCTTGGACCCTGCTCTCGTTATCGGCGGAAACCTGTTTTTTATATTTTTAAATGTTTTTTTTGTTAAATTTGTAAGAAATATGTAAAAATATAAAAGATAAGATTATAGATGAATAAAGGATATACATAATAATTATTAAATTATGAATACATTGGTAGAAGTCACCGCTAGCATTAATTAAAAAATCCTGATTAACCTGTTTCATAATTCTAATAAAATGTCCACGAGACAGACTAAAATCAATACATTCCCCATAAATTAATTATGAATAATTCGCGAATTTTGTTACCAAACCAGCTTTACTTCGCTACGAATAAACTTGCTACTCAAGGAAAATGACGATATATCCCTGAGAGGATATATACGACGAAATGGTGGAATGAAATCAGTGCAACGCAGTCAGCCTTCAAGAAAAGGAAGGCCCGAATTAAAACGTTTTGAATTTCGAATTTTGGATTTTATAGTCTGGCAATAATACGTAATTATAGTTCGTTTTCTATGGTGCTCTGTGATTGGATTTGAATTTAGAAAGTTTTAAGACCTGTTATTTTTTTATTTTTGAAAAATAAATATGGTGGTTGACGGTGTTGTGTTAGTGTCTATGAAGAGGCTTTCGTCTTTGTATAATAAGGTATGTATAGATAAATTATTTTCTGTTTCTTAATTCTTGAAATTGAACTCATCATCATCATCGGCTTAGCCTTTTCCCTAATTGTCTTGGGGTCGGCATCCAGTCTACCCGGATGCAGCTGAGTACCAGTATTTATGAAGCGACTGCCTATCTGACCTCCACAACCCAGTATCTGGGTAATAAGATACCCCTTGGTAAGACTGGATGTCAGACTTTTCGCTTCTGACTACTCGTAACATAATAATAATAATAAATCATTTTATTTCGGATAAACGGGCCCCTACCGACTAGAGTACTAGACGATTGAAGAAGAAATAGTGATTCCTTCGACTACCATAATCCGGGGGTTTAGGATATTACTGCGATCGCCAACCCGCCTGCCAAGCGTGGCGATTATGGCAAAACCCCTGAAAATGTCAATGTGGTGACACTTGGGGGAGGCCTGTGTCCAGCAGTGGACGTCTCGTCTTGATTGAAAAAGGAGTTTCTACCCCACAAACTGGTTTCTGGTTTCTCAACTGGTTCTGATTTGGTATGAGATCCATAAATTGTTAGTAACAGGTTTGCACATAAACTTGTAACGACTGTCAAAGATCTACAAATGACAGCCAGCTTAACCAAAGAAGATGCACGGAGAAAACTCGGTATGTAATAATGGTCACCCATCCACGGACCGACATCGGCAAGCACGGCTTAACCTTAAAGATTGACCCTTGCAGCTGTTATTATTTAGCCACGAGCTCCTCCTAAATCTTGAAATTGAACTGTCTTCTTAAATAAAAATATTTGTTTAGGAATTTGAAATGTCGTCAACCGTCAATGTTTTTAACTTTGCGAATTTTCATCATACCTAACGTTTTTCTTCCAATTAGTTACAGAAAACTGGTTATTTTAGTAACTAAAGTTTGGACGACTGCTCAATTTAATTAAAGTAAGTAATCGTACCTAAAGCATGCAATTAATTGTTGAGTCATCAAGTTTCTTAATTTTTCCTTTACTGTCACGCTTTTTGCACTTCAAGACCAAGATTTATTATTTTTATTCTAGATATAAAGGGATTTTACCCACAATACATAAAAAAAACAATGTAACCGTTGTCCATTTAGATGGCGCAAGATATGAGACAAAGGAGGTAATTACAGCCATTAGGTTGAAATTACGATAACCACATGGTTTCCACATATAGGTACGTTGAGTTTAAAAGAGGAAGTCTTGAAGACATTGTCTTATTTGGATTAAACAGTACCTAGTTTGTTGTTTGTTAGCTCTATATGGTGTCGGACGTAAAGAATAGCACCATCCCATATCTTCCCGTGGGTGTCGTAAGAGGCGACTAAGGGACTTGGCAGAGAATAGGCAGCAGCGGTCTGTGTGCTTTTGTAACAATCATACTGCGATCGCCAACCCGCCTGCCAAGCTTGGCGATTATGGCAAAACCCCCCTTATGTTAATGTGGCGAAACTTTGGGGAGGCCCTATGTCCAGCAGTGGACATCTTTCGGCTGAAATGATGATGATGATGAGTACCTAGTTTAAAACCACACCATGAAGAGGCTGGTTTGTTTTTTACGAGAATAGAGAGTAGCGGTACGATTAAAAAAACAACTATTTGAAAAATGAAATATTACTTTGTAGTAATCGGTAGGCACCTAGGCATAATTTACCTCTATCATGCTTCACAAAACTATAGATAATTTTAAAAAAAAATACCGTTATAACAACATCATGAATTTAATCTATTCTAATATTAAAAAGAGGTTTGTATGTAGGGAGAGCTACTGTTCCGATTCCGAAAATTCTTTCACTAACGGAAAGCTCCATTATTGCCCGAGTATGATAGGCTACACATAAAACGATCTCGTGTCTTAATTAATTTCCTTTCTCGCGAGTAAAATCTAGTTTTAAATAAAATCACTACCTACCTATCTACAATTGGTACTATGTAAAACTCTTGAAGGTCCTAGAATTGAGCCAAAAGGAGCGTTCAAGTATTACGTAACACAATTTTTGGAGATTTTTGACACCCCCTCTCCTCCATGTAACGCGCCGTAATGTTTTTCTGTACCCCATCTCCCCACTAGTAAAACGTTACGTAACCACTACCAAGTGACCATTTTTACCTGAAAGTCACAATTATGTGGCGTAAAGTATCGGAAATTCGCGTGCTTTTCTTACATTAAATTTGGTGCAAGCAAGAAATTTTGTGAAGTAAAAAAATATATTCAAGTGGTCTCATTCCTATTGACATTTTGAGAAAAAGAAAAGTTTTATAAATGTGTGAAAAAAAATCTCTACTCGACCGTTCTGAAGGGCTAAAAAAATGTTACGTAACGCGTAGTAAACCCCGCCCCTGTAACGCATCGTAACGTTTCAGAAGACCCCCTCCCCTCAAATTCGTTACGTAATACGATTGAACGCTCCCTAACCGATGAATCAGGACCAAAAATGTAAGACAAACTATTGTGAAAATAGCATTACTTTAGGCGAGGTCGCGTAAAAAAATACAGCAACAAAATATTTAGACTACAATATGTACCAATAGTTCGTCATTGACACTTGTGAGTCAGTGAAAATTGAAAACACACCAAGTGGAGGTGTGGTTTATACCGTGGTTTGTACCTTTTAGTAGACGAGCCTGTACAAATATTGGTGGCAAATATTGGTCCCAAAATTGGGGCAAGAGAACACATTTCGAGGATAATGTTGGTTTTATGATCCACTTGGTTCAAGGTTTATTGTTGGGTTCGCTACTCCGCATCATATTTTTTCTATTTTTAGATCGAATAGGGCTGCCAGCGTTATTTTTATTGGTCGTGTTCTTTTCTACTTGCAACCGGTGTGCGTATATGACTAGATGTATCATGAAGGTGGACGAAGCAAAAGGAGTACGTTAGTTTCTTAACAGGTCGCGGGCCTGTGGATGGTGAGTAATGGGCTAGCTCACCGTCCGTCCGTCTTATGACGACAGGCCTTGTCAACGACGGCGCGTTCGTGTTCCACGCGTGCCTCAAGGAGATGTCAGCAAATCGAAAGGGGTCCCTTTCGATCTCCTATGAGAGATAAGAGAGGGCCGATGCCTGCCAGGGCTGCGGGACTGTTCGAAAGAGATACCGAGGCCCTGGAACACAAAGGGCTAAGAAGGAACATGGATGGGTTTTAGTCAGTGCAAGTCTGACAATCCCTTCCGCTCCGCCCAGAGCGGGAGGGGTTATTTGATGATATCACATCCGTATAAAACAAAAAAGGTTCGTAAAAGGTGACATTAATTATAGTTTCTGAAATCCTCGACTGACTGCCTCGTTGGTCTAGTGGTGCGAAGCGCGACTCCTGAGCCTGAAGTTCTGCGTTCGATTCCCGGGCTGGGCAAAGTGTTGTTGGGGTTTTCCATCAGGAATTTCTCAGAAGCAGCCAACAGCAGAGTTGGATTTGTGCCCGGTTGATGGAAGTAGGCTCGCCCGCTATTACATAGGACTTAAATATAACTGGCAAAATGTGAGTGTACTTGTTACGTACACTTCTGCCTAGCCCCCTTTGGGGATTCGAAAATTTAGAAAGAAAGGAAATTTCTAAACGCCTAATTGACGCTTCCCGTGACCCAAGGGCTGGGTTTTACCTTGGCCAGAGGCTAAGTATTGCCATTCAACGTGGCAACGCCGCGCGCCTCCAGTCTCTTGAGCACGTTACCAGCTGATAGCGTTGATGAGGAGTTTTTTGACGCCCTTTTATAATTTGTTGCTATTTTAGTTTTAATTATCTAGTTTTAATTGTTTTATGTTTAGTACCTAATTAATTTAGATTTAGAAAGATAAAATATTTATTTGTCGCAGGGACATGACGTGCATACAAAATAACAATGAAAACAATAAACATACAAAGCATAAGAAACATTTGTAAGTAGGTACAATAACATGAAAAATACAACAATTGGATTTAAAAAAATATAAAAAGAGTTGTCAGCTTGCACGTCGTGACTGCGAAAAGTAGGTTACCACTCAGCATGATGCTGTGCTATAGGGGCCCACAGCACTGTGCTGGGTTTCAGTGGTTTTGTCGGATTACAAGGCAAATGTTGTGTTCTGTTTCTACCTTCCCCCATGGCAAAAAAGCGTGAGTTTATGTATTTAACTATGTTCATCATCATCTGCCTAGCCTTTTCCCAAACTATGTTGGGGTCGGCTTCCAGTCTAATCGGATGAAGCGACTGCCTATCTGACCTCCACAACCCAGTAACTGGGTAATACGATAACCCTTGATACCAACGGCTTAACGTGCTTTCCGAGGCAAGGAGGAAACTCGATATGTAATTATGGTCACCCATCCACAGACCAACCACGGCAAGCACGGCTTAACCTTAAAGATCGACCTGGGCGGCTGTTATTATTTAGCCACGAGCTCCTCCGCACGTCTGTACTTAACTAACTAACTATGTTATTGTCTTAAAATTAAAAACTAGGGTTTTAAAATGTCTGCGATGCGTCGTTTTAAACAGTCAAGGTTATCTTAGTTTTTCTTTTTATTTCATTAGCATTTGATTTATAAGGTTTGCACTTTTGAAGGTCGTCCATTTTTTTGTTCCAATTGTTCTGCTTTTATTTGCTGCATCGAGTTAGACTGGAAGCCGACCCCAAGATAGTTTCGGAAAAGGCTAGGCAGATGATGATGTTTTGTTTCTACTTTAATCGTTATCAATGCATATAAAATGCATATAAAATTAAACCCAATAAATTCTGGTAAGGCCAGAGAACTATCTTTATTGTCATGTCTCAAATGATACCGTAGGAATTCTAGATAAAAAAGACCAATTAAAATATTCACTTTTCAAATTATATGTAGGTATATTCTGATGTATTTGCAGTAAACAACAGTGGGAGACAGTTTTCATAGATTTTTCGAATGTAAGAGGGTTTTTAGTGCCTTACGACATCGATCACAACATTCAACAAATATGAACGAGGTTTACAAATGATTTCCAAAACCATAAGGTGAACGGCCGCAAAAATATGGACATGCACCAGACAGGAGTTGTTGACTTTTCGACTGGTTTGGCCGGATATATATTCGGGTGGGAGAGCGGTGATGGATCCTGCTTTCAGGCTCTTTTTCACGGAATCAAAACTAAATGTTTTGCATATTTATTTATATTGATTGAGAGAGTAGCGGTGCCGCAGTGGTAGCAGCCCCGACTTACGAGCAGTAAGCCGTGGGTTCGAACTCAGGCAGGCGCATTACTTTGTGTAATTTATTTCATCACCGCTGCCCTCAAAAACTGTGAAGGAAAAAATCGTGAGGATCCCGGCATGGCCTAGAACTAAAAATTCGAAGACATGTGACATTTCTACCAACCCGCAATGGGCCCGCGTGGTGGATTACAGCCCACTCCCTTTCATTGCGCGAAAGCCTGTATCCCAGCAGTGGGAACCTTATAGGCTGATGATGATGATTTTGCATATCACTTTAGAGCCTATATGTCTAGACACAGTGATATTTTACCAGCGATAACAATCGTAGAAAAGTCAAAAGCCACAGAAAATCTTCTGACATTCACGTTGGAAGTTGCTTATAGAAAAACGAAACCCTTTCAAAGCGACTGCCTCGTGTCTATTCCCTCTTAACCTGTCAGCACCCTTATGTAACCTTTTACATGAACGGTGATGATGATGATTGCTGTCTACTTTTGCAACATAGACAGGACAGTGAACAAATCGTTACAGCTTTATTAAATCTTATAGTGTTCAATATATTAGCATAAAACTACGATAACATACATAATAACTAGCAGAACACGTGGCGACCCGCATATAGGCATTTTGTATGTACATAAGTAAATACATTTGTACTACGTCGGACTGCAGTACATGCGGGAAGCAATTTATGCATCCGTCACAATAAAGCGAGGTTTACATGAAAAACTAATGTCACAGGCAACGGCATATAAATAAACCCGTGAATATAATTTAGTTTAAACTTCCTCGCCTTGTCGGTGTGATTGCAAGCACTACTGAAAAGCTTGTGATTTCCGGTTCGAGTCAAGTGTTATTGGCATTTCTATCATGAATTTCATAATAGCACACCGGAATCAAAATTTGTGCCAGGTTCATCATCATCATCATTTTAGCCGAAAGACGTCCACTGCGGGACATAGACATCCCCCAAGTGTCGCGACATTGCGGTCCCGTGCGACTCGCATCCAGCGGATCCCCCCAAGCTTCACCAGGTCATCGGTATACCTAGTGGGAGACCTTACAACGCATCGTCTTCCGGTTCGCTGTCGCCATTCCAGAACTTTTCGGCTCCATCGGCCATCCGTTCTCCGAGCAATGCGCCCTGCCCAGTGCTACTTAACTTTGGCAATTCTTCGGGCTACGTCGGTAACCTTGGTTCTCTTTTGCCAGGTTGCTGGCAATATACTTATCACCCTTTAACTTCGGATTAAACCATAATACTGGCGAAATGTGGGTGTTCAACATACTTGGAACTTCAAGTGATCCTCTGCCTAAATCTTCGGGGATTACAGGCATGATGTTATGTTTTATGTTATCTGAAGTATTTTCTCTATACTAATCTATGGTCGAGGATCTAAGACTTTTAAAAGTTAGGCGTTGCAATAAAGGTGACGTAATGTAAACCGAGCTTAACTCCAACGTGACCAAACCGTGGGTCAAATTTAATTGGCTTTTAAATCGAGTCTTATTCTAAATGATACAAATATTAGAACCGTAGTCATCAAATCGTGGATGTGGACTAAACCAATCGGAAGTAAATATTAATAGATCATAAAAGCGGTTGACAATGTCGGCCTTAAAATTATAGTATATAGAGTAGGTAGGGTATTCTATGTTCCGGTAACTATTACTTGAATAATAATATATTATTAAGACTTCTTGCATACATTATGACCAATATTAGGAGTAACGACTACCATCCCCTATAACAGTGTTTCCCAAACATTATTCTGCCATAGCCCGGTAATTGTCACACTGGGCCTTAGTGACCCACTCAAATACTTTAAAACCTCTTCCCTGGCTGATTACATTCAGTGAAATAGATCGATATCGCCTATTTTGTGCGAATGTAGAGATTTTTTCTAAGGTGGACTGGTAGAAAATGCCCAAGACATTTTACTTGTGCATTCAGTTTTAATAAATAAATTAATATTTTTTTAAAACAAGACAGAAATGCTGCGACCCGGTATTTTATTTTGATGGCCCGGTACCGGGTCGCGACTCACCAGTTGGGAAACGCTGCCCTATAGGAAAGGGAGGATCCTCCGGCTAGACGGGTCTTATGTCTGGTGGACAACTGCCCGACAGTTGTCGGGTTTTCCTATATAGTCTTAAGTCGATATAAACTTTGCTTGCGAGATTCAGAGCATATTAATTCTTCAGTTCGTTCATAGACGGCGCTGTAGTACTTTTTGTTATAAGTTGCTTTTTGTGGTGTCAGTCGCTGCAAGTCTATAGATCCGAGTTATTTTTTTTCGTACTTGTAAGTCCTTCTTCTCTTTAATTGGCCTGTGGCACAGTGGAGTTCACATCTCTGTCACGTTTTCTTTTTCTCGCAGTTAATACCGAGATACATTATTTTTTATAGGTATCGTTATAATTAGAGTATTTTTAACGGTAATGTTCTTATTAATAACAACCTTTTGAGTCGATGACTTATCAGTTAGCTTTTCTTTTGTATGCAACTAAATAAGAAACAATAAAACAGGTGCAAGGTGGTAGTAAACATGGCTGAGTCGTAAAATATTTACTACTTAAGTATTTAATTATAATAATTTTCAACAATTTTAGTACTTACTACGTACTCTTTTCTCATTCATTTCTCATTAAGAATTTAATTGACCTGCAAGAAAATGAATGTTGTTATAATTTCATCCTTATTTAGTCTTTCTGGCTAGACTGCTCCCCAATTATTTAAATATTTCTCCTCGTTTATTCGGCTGAACGTCCATACATACTATATTTGTATGAGTGGACGTTCAAAATGAAAGTTGACTATGATAATTGTATAATTTTTGTTTAATACTTTAGAAACAATACTTGGTGGGGATTGTTACTTATTTTTCCAAAAATTCCTACTAGGCTGAGTTAATATAACTAGTGGGGATTTCTGGGAAAAAAAGTAACCCCACTGGTGGGGATTTGTCGGTGGGGATTTCTGGAATAATCCAACTACTTATGTTTATTGTCAAAATATTTTAACTGTAGCAATAACAACTATCGTAAGAGGCGACTAAGGGACTTGCCAGAGAATGGGCAGCAGCGTTTTCTGTGCTTTTGTGACAACCGTACTGCGATCGCCAACCCGCCTGCCAAGCGTGGCGATTATGGCAAAACCCCCCATGTTATGTCAATGTGGCGAAACTTGGGGGAGGCCTGTGTTCAGCAGTGGACGTCTTTTCGGCTGAAATGATGATGATGATGATGATAACAACTATTGGGCAACACCTCTTCAAGAGTAGGTAGAGATACAAAGTAATGTACTTATTGTGAATTTGTGAAACTGCTTCGAAGATTCACCTTTCAATAACCGTTTCTGAAGTATGAACGCTATGGGTAAAGCGTACCTAAAACAAGCATGATTGTCAACGTACATAATTAATTTTAGGGGATAGTATACCTACTAATATAATGATACTTTTTTGATGAATGATAAAGAAGTTGGAGAGAGTTTTAACTTATTTTTTATACGTCATTGTCAAAAAGGTGTCTATCTTTTTAGGGTTCCGTACCCAAAGGGTCAAACGGGACTCTATTACTGAGACTTCGCTGTCCGTCCGTCCGTCCGTCTGTCTTCAGGCTGTATCTCATGAACCGTGATAGCTAACTATCACGGTTCATGAGATACAGCGTCCAGTTGAACTTTCTACAGATCATGTATTTCTGTTGCCGCTAAAACAACAAATACTAAAAACAGAATAAAATAAATACTAACGGGGAGCTCCCATACAAAAAAGTGATTTTTTTTTGCTCGTTAAATAATGGTACGGAGCCCTTCGTGCGCGAGTCCGACTACATTTGGCCGGTTTTTTTAATGTTTTGATTTGGCTTTTACGTAGAGTCGTTAATTTCGGCAGCCTACTCATCATCATCATCATCATCATTTCAGCCGAAAGACGTCCACTGCTGGACACAGGCCTCCCCCAACGCCACATTGACATAAGGGGGTTTTGCCATAATCGCCACGCTTGGCAGGCGGATTGGCGATCGCAGTACGGTTGTTACAAAAGCACAAAGAACGCTGCTGCCCATT
This sequence comes from Cerastis rubricosa, assembly GCA_949152445.1. Taxonomy (NCBI): domain Eukaryota; kingdom Metazoa; phylum Arthropoda; class Insecta; order Lepidoptera; family Noctuidae; genus Cerastis; species Cerastis rubricosa. The sequence goes on along the minus strand of OX424542.1, from coordinate 2,889,826 downwards.
CTCTGGCAAGTCCCTTAGTCGCCTCTTACGACACCCACGGGAAGACATGGGATGGTGCTATTCTTTACGTCCGACACCATACAGAATAGCAGCCTACTCACTAGATACTAATTGAAGTGTAGGGTACCAAGAGGATTTTTAATTGTGTTTGTTTGTGTGGTTCACTCACTTTCGCAATTTAGTTCTGATTTCGCTTTCATTGTTGTTTTATTCTGAAAATATGAAACTGAAACCTACCGCTCCGCAATTTAGAAATATATTCGAGATGTAAAGGACCTTCACGAAACCGTCAAACAAGTAACTCCACGCAAAAAATATTGCTGGTAAACTACTTACTAACGTGACAACGTCTAATAAATCGATGAAAGCCGGCTGCACGCACGAAAAAAGATGACTCATTGTAAGGTTACGATCGGAGCGAGAGCGCTGCACGAGCGAGCGAAAGGCACGATCGGCTTGAGCGTTCGGCTTACTATTCATAAAAGTATGCAATAATTTCATCAATGCTTTGTTATGACGTTGTCACGTTAAACTATCGTCCGAAAACCGACTTTATAGACAACAAAATTTTTTAAAGTGAAAAATCACGTTCTAACTATGGTATAACTCAATGCAACACATACAAAACATTGTGCTGACAGATGCATTGAATAGGACGGGGGTCGTGAAGGTATTTAAAGTAAAATTAAAAACTTTTATTTATAAAAAAGAACTTGTCAAAAAGTTGGAACTTTGACGTCCAATATATCTGTAACTAGAAGGTTCCCAGGTATGGTCCAGAACAAAAAAATGATCGCAATGATGGGGACAACAAGTGCCTGTTTGGTATTGTTAATGGTTATTTACACACTTTATCTAGGCACAGACACACACAGGAGCTCGGGCTAAATAATAACAGTCGCACGGGTCTTTCTTTAAGAATAAGCCGTGCTTGCCGAGGTTGGTCCGTGGATGGAAGACCATAATTACATATTTACCGAGTTTCCTCCGTACCTCGGAAAGCACGTTAAGCCGTTGGTTCCGGCTGTCATTTGTAGATCTTTGACAGTCGTTACGAGTAGTCAGAAGCCAAAAGTCTGACATCCAGTCTTACCAAGGGGTATCGTAATACCGAGTTACTGGGTTGCGGAGGTCAGATAGGCAGTCGCTTCATGTAAAATACTGGTATTCAGCTGCATCCGGTTAGACTGGAAGCCGACCCCAAGATGATTTGGGAAAAGGCTAGGCAGATGATGATGATGATCTAGGCACAGACCTAGACAGTTTCTTTTTTTGTATCTGAAAATTATAACAGGATTTAGAGCTGTAGGTACTGTAGGTTCAATAACATCAAAAAATGTAAACAAGTAAAACACGTTCGAATAAGCAGGTTTACGTCAGACAACGCTACCCTTTGCCCTTGCAATCAACAAACAGTTACTTTATTATTTAATTAAGCGTTGCATGCTCGAACTTATTCTGTTCTCTACGAGCTCTCTTTATTTTTATAAACGTTACTAGCTGTCCCGCGCAACTTCGTCTGCGTCACATTTTCCCCGATTTTGCAATATTTTTCATTGCTGCTCCGCTCCTATACAGCGCCATCTCTTGAATACTTACTCAATCCAGTCAACAGATACTGCCATCTGTTAGAATCGTTTGGAGCTAACAGATAATTGTGACTTAACTTGCAATAAAATAATATTGCGACTATAAATTGAGATGTAAGCTATCCTGTCTTTCAAGGTGGATCAAACTGCACACGGTGCTCAAATTTGATTAAAATCGGTTACGTAGTTTAGGAGTCCATCCCGGACAAACAACGTGACGCGTTATTTATATATATATATATATATATGTTACCGGCCAAACCCGATTTCAGGCGAAACTAGTTTGTCCTAGGCCAAACCAGTTTACTGGTTTATCACGGACCCAAACAAAACATTTACAATGCGCCCAACTTGGATGTGGCATTGCTCGCTACGATCGCTCGGCTCGCGCGTTTATGGTCACAGTTCTAATCTAACCTAACCCATTTAGATGGGGTGCTCTATATGAACCTGTTATGATGAGTCCTAGTTTAGCCGGAAATCGGGTTTGGCCGGTAACATATACATAGTTTTTTTTAATTTAACGTCACGCAATTTTTTTTTATTATTAATCCCCGAAGTGTTAGGCAGAGGTGTAGCTAATACACCCACAATTCGCTAGTTATGTTTTATGTCCCATGTAACCAGGGGCGAACCTATTGTTATCAATCGGCCACAAATCCAGACTCCGTGGCTGCTACTGAGAAATTCCTGATGAAAAAACGCAATAATACCTTTGACCCGGGAATCGAACCTAGGACCTCATTCTCAGCAGTTGCGCTTGTGACCACTAGACCAGACGGGTTTTTTTCATGTAGGTACCATTGTAATTATAATATTTAAATAAATTATGCCCTTACTTTCCTGCTATATTCTGGTTTTGTGATAATGTGTTCATCGTCCTCAGGAAAATATTGTATTCAGGAAGGAAAAGTCAAGCTAATCCGGAAAATACTATAAAATAACTACATTAAATCTTCTACTACAACGTTCTAATTTATCGGTAATTTAATTAGTAGGTAAGCATGTTGATTTCTATTGATAATTAGTTCCAAGATAAGCTACCTACATGTCTTATCTCGTTAAAATATTGTTTTATGTCGATAAAACGCGTGTCTTTTAAGGAAATGTACCATAGGCTATGAACCGGTATGACCTTAGCCAATGCTGCGCTTGCATTCGTAAAACGTTCAATATTATCTCCTTTTTTATGTGTATAGAAAAAAATATGTTTGTCATAATGTTTAAAATATAACTTTTTTTAGTGTGAGTTGTGGCTAACAAGGCTAGTTACCTACTAGGCCTGTGCAATTCTAAATAACATAGTATTGGTTTCTTCTAGGCAAGCATGCTCATCCCTATGGCGCATCATCACTTCTAATCAGGCGAGTTGCGGCCAAAGCCCGATTTAGAAAAAAAAAAACTGGCTGGAATAAAAATAATATTAATGTTTGTCCTGAACAATACTTTCAAAGTGACAAGCGTTGGTCCTACAGACAACAACTATCAGCAAATTCCACCTCTTTCGCTTTATAGACATTTATTTTCTCAAAGAACATTACAGTTCACTTTAAAATAAACTTAACTTATTTAACAATAGGCTGTGGTTTACATTGCGACGTTCAAGCCACCCAAGAAACTGAACACCATAGTTTCTGTACTTACGTCTAAATAAAATACAAAACCATTCAAATCAAACTTAAGTGTCTAATTTAAAAAGAAAAAGCTAAACTTATTTGTCTCTTTAATTTGTAAGTCACATAATTGGACCATATTCATTATAATATTTGCTTTGCAAAAGCAATCCCACATTACGAGTAAGCTACCAATACTTTCAGGTTTATTCAACTAATGCGTCACTGAATTATTTTTAAATACTAACCAAGTACCACAAACCACAATTTCATGCTACCACATAACCATTTAAGGTCACTGAAACAACTCCGCATCAGAGAATTCAAACAATCACGCAATCAAATAAACTTTATTTTTCCATGTTTACGACCACCTTCAACTGCTTTCTAGTAGGTACATACTCCAACTATAACATTGTGTGAAATACCGACTATGATTTCGATGTCGCGAATGTAAACAAAAACTTCGGGTGAATCCAGCGGCGAAACCACTCATAGTGGTAGAACGCATGCGTCAGAATCGTAGCTATAACATATTCGCATATTTCCTGTAAATGCAGCTTTGTACGAGTCTGCCAGTCGAGTTGACGTGCTGAGTCCCGCACTAGCCGTCAGTGCCGTGTCGATATTCAGAAAAATAGGCCGTTGACAAGTTTACGCGTGCGTGAAAAAAAATATCGAAAGTAATCTCTGTATTAGTTCGTTTAAAAAAAAACCACGCGGAATTTCAGCGGTTTATTTTGAATTTGGAACTGAAAATATTGTGCCCGCAAGAGTCGCTGTTTTGTTTTTTTTTTCTCTAAGATAATCAGGTAAGATTTCCCATTTAATTAATTATCATTACCTTCATACTAAAAGTAAATTTATTTAACACTGGTAAAACAAAAATACAATAACTAAAGACATTCATGTCATGAAAACACAGCGTCTTGGAAAAATACTGAAACAATGATTGAAATCGCTCGCGAATTTTCCTTTTAAATGGAAAGTACCGACTTTTGTTTATACTTTTACAATCAGTTTGCAAATATGCAGTTTTATGAATCACAGATACTATTGTTGTTTTCTTAATGAACGTGTTTTCATACAAAGTCTTCAAAAGAATTGAATTGTTAAGTAACTTATCGCAAAATACTTGTGGTCTTTGAATCTAATCTTTGACAAATGTTGGGATTACGATATGTATGCCATCAAGGGTGTTTCGATACATATTTTAAAGTACGTTACCTAAGTCATGAAATATTCTTTTCACATGTAGTCAACCTGTGACCCGGTCTTTTATTTAAATTAGAGATTCTGGGGCATATTTTAACGGAAAACTATTTGTGTCAATTTTGGGCCACTGAACTGATTTAACGTTGAAATTATAGGAAGGTAGAAATATGAAACAAGTCAGATTAGACTAATATTAGTAAAAAGTTTTCTTTGAACCTCTTACATATTCGGTGGCAAACTGGCAATGTCTGACAACCAGTCTTGCCAAGGGGTAACGTGTTACCCAGTACCACTGGGATATGGAGGTCAGATAGGCATTCGCTCCATGTAAAATACTGATATCAGCTGCATCCGCGTAGACTATAAGCCGACCCCCACTTAATTGGGGAAAGGCTAGGCAGATGATGAATTGATGACATATTCGTTGGGCAAGGCTACACAGAAAATTGTTTCGTCGTGCATTAGAAAAAATCCAAGATTTTTTCATTCTATGGGAGTATCAATCGTTGATGGATGGAGACGGAGAGGAAGCCATAGGAAACGATGGATGGATTTTGTGAGAAATGACATGAGAGAAAAAGGAGTAATATGATAGATTGACGGATGACAGAGGAAAATAGAAGAAAAAAACGTGTTTTGCCGACATCAAGTAACATAGAACACGGGCACGAAGAAGATGATGGTAGAATCATTCCATACATAATTCTGAATGGACAATAACTTAGCCAAGAGCACGCTAATTACTAAAAGACCGAAATTAAATTAAGTATTTAATAATTAACAAGGGCTTAACAAGATTATTACTAAGCTAAAATATGGCAGGCCGATAACAAATGCGCGATAGCTTTGTATTGACAAACGGTACGGCTGTCTTTTGTCTTGATATTATTAATCCAGGCCGACCAACGTGCGGTTTATTGCAATTTATAATAAGCTTGGTTTATTGATAAATTTACCTATACTTACTAGACATGTTTATATATTTACTACGTCTGGTGCTTACACAAGGAATCCTATGCGATGTGAAAAATGGGTACTATTTTCATTCAGTCATAATCATCATCATCATCATTTCAGCCGAAAGACGTCCACTGCTGAACATAGGCCTCCCCCAAGTGTCGCCACATTGACATAACATGGGGGGTTTTGCCATAATCGCCACGTTTGGCAGGCGGGTTGGCGATCGCAGTACGGTTGTTACAAAAGCACAGAGAACGCTGCTGTCCATTCTCTGGTAATTCCTTTAGTCGCCTCTTACGACACCCACGGGAAGATATGGGATGGTGCTATTCTTTACGTCCGACACTATACAGAACCGTCCGACACCATACAGAACACATCACCATTTAGTCATAATGTTCCTGCCATATCCCAATTTATTTGTAGTCTTTGTAGCTTCTCCTTCTATGCTTCTATTTCAGCTGTCACACTTAGTGAGTACCTGTTAACTTCCTTTCTAAGCATATTTTCTTTAACACAATTCATACAGAAATAAAACAGAATAAAAGAAGCAATCTTTAGTTTTCCTAAACAATTCATACGTCCAATACCCATTTTATATGTTAACTGCTTTTTAGAGATAAAATCACCCAAATGCGACTACTTCTCTATCTTCCAAAATTTCGCGATAAAAATACCTTGTGATGACATGAGAGATGTTTCCAAGAATTGACTGAAAGTTAAATAAACCTCTTCAAGTAAACCACTTGATCTAGCACGCGGATTAAATATTACGTTTATCTGCTTACAGTGATAAGAATTTACGAGTTCTTCAGGTAGATCTTATCGTCAGTTGTTTTGACATTACATACCTATATGTATCCTAGGTTTGATTTTGAATAATGTAATGTGATGAGTTGAAAATGAGGAAATCAAAATGCATAAGCATAGCATAATCGGCCTATAATGTTTTCACTGCTGGGACACATACCTCCTCTTTGAGAAGGAGTGGGCTGTAATCCACCACCCGGGCCCAGTGCAGTTTGGTAAATGTCGTATGTGTTCGATTTTTTAGTTCTAGGACATGCGGGTTTCCTCATGTTTTCCTTCACCGTTTTGAGAGCAGCGGTGATTAAATAAACTAGGGTTCGAACCCACGGCTTTCTGCTCGTAATTCGGGGTTGCTACAACTGGGCCTCCGCTGCTGTTCTTCGTCGAAATTAACTTCTGACAGTCCTCAAAATTCCACATTTCCACAGTATCTATTATGTACCTACTGCTTTTGACAAAAAGTTTCTCAACAACCATTGCAAAACGTCTAAGTTTAGTAACCAAAACTAGCTAATCTACACAATAATAAAACTGCCACATTGTCAGAAAGTTAAAACTGTTTAGTTAAGTCTTTAACACTATGCTTAGACCACCTTCTTGTGTACTAAGTGTAGTGTATATGTATTTGAGTAGGAGCGACACGTTGTTAGCCCATGGCTAATTACCTAAGCGATGTAACTTGCCAGCATGTTGCAAAATATGTCTAGGCTAAGAGATCACTCCCTTATAAAAATCTTTTGTACGTTTATCAATCTGTTTGCCCCCGGGAGAAAGCCTCTTCGAATACACTAACGAAGAAGAAATGAGTATAACCAATCCTGAGCACAGCATTTAGGCAATTTTTGACTCTTCTATATGTATAGGTTTCCTCTGAAAGTATTCCTTTCATCACGAATCATCATTCAGTGGTGTGATGGTCTCTTTGTCTCGATCTTTTTCTCTTTACTGTTCTAGGTTTCCTTAGTATATCCTTTTGCTATGCCCCTAGTTTTCATTCGAATTTTCCCTCATCAGTCAACGGTATCTTAGCCGTCTTAACATTCTTCTCTTAGCTCTTTCCATCATTCTACTGCCCTTTTTCCATGTTACTTGTGGTCAGAACAACACGTTTTTAGGCTTCCGTACCTCGAAAGCAAAAAACGGAACCCTTATAGGATCACTTTGTTGTCCGTCCGTCCGTCTGTCTGTTAAGACCCTTTTTGTGAGGAACGCGTAGAGGTTTCAAGCTGGAATTTATATCAAATACTTAGGTCTACTGCCTCTTGGAGCTGTGAAAAAATCAAACTTTTAAGCCAACGCAATTAAAAGATACAACCGTTTTATGCCGCAAACTTCCGCAAATTTTCGACACTCGTAAGGGAATCAAAACCTACAGGGTACTTCCCGTGAACTCAGAATCTTGAAATTTGTTACGAAGCAACGTCTTATAGCACAGATAAAGGAAAAATTAGTAGTAAATTTTTAGTGACATCATTTAATAAAAATATTTTTAATAATTTTTGTACAGAACCCTCGGTGCGCGAGTCCGACTCGCACTTGGGCGGGTTTTTTTTCTTCCATTCTCTTCTGTCAACCGTCACGCTATCATTAACTCCTTTTTCTTCTTTTCGTTCTTTTAAGTTTCATAAATCCTTTCCAATACCAATTTATTTTAAAGTTTGTAAGGCCAGGCCAGTACCAAAGACCTTACGATAGTGTAATTGAGCGTCTGTGCTGCAATGCAAAACAATATTGTTGATGTTTACAAATGTTTACAATATTCCGCACGTTTCGTCAACAGCGACGCCACAATTCATCCATTAAAGTTTATGATCACTCTGTCTATTTTTGTCTTACATTTTTGCTAAAAAAGAGCCTTTGTTCAGGTGTTGGAAAAGTGTCTTTGTCTGTGCTAAAGTTGTGTTCCAGAAAAGTCCCGTTTTTCTCATATTGGCAGCACAAGGTGCTTTCAGTAATTCTCCTGTTCGATTTTTTTTTTAACGAGTTTGTGCTTTATTGATACCTACAACAAATGAGCTGAATGCGTGATTTCAAATATCTAGGTAAACATTCAAGTTCACTCGTTTTCCGTACAGTAACCTATAGGTAGTTAGGTAGGTATAGTTTTATAGCAATAAATTACAAAAACCATAATGTGCCTACAAGAAAACTTCGTTCGTGTTAATTGGTCGAATGTTGAAGGAAAAATCAGCCTACTCGTTTACAGTTCTTTGACCTTACACGGAAAAGGTTAAGTTCATTACACTCTAGGTCGTGGTACACTTATAAACAGGAATCCGAAAGTTCCGAATCTCCTTAAAATTGCCAGCTTTAAAAAAAAAAAAAACAAATATAATGAAAATTTGGTATTATGAACATTAAAATTACACAAGACAGCCCGCCAAAAATGCCTGCCCTTTACCAATTTCAAAAGTTTTAGTTGTGGAGAAGAGCCGTTCGGGCCCACACTCTTCAGCATCAACATTCATAGGACATAGACAGTCACTTTATTACAAACATTTCAAGTACAATCAACAGAAGTCAGAAACACGACAATGAAAGTTATTTCCTTTTACATCACATAGTAAATTGCTATCAAATTGCGTCCGCATTCCTGAGCCAATTTGCTATAAATCGCAAAATCGCACATTTACTCTTAATTTTATTGTCGATTGTAACTAGCCGTAGAAACCATTTAAAAGTTGTAACTTGAGAAATTGACAACAATGCAATGATATTAAAATGTCCTTCATTGGATTGGACTTCGAAGTTTCAACAAACTTCCTACAAAAAATTACTTAGGAGGAACTTATTAGGCTGTTACTATTACTTTACATTTATTTGAATTTCTACCTACTTCCTTACAAAATACCGTACTATTTATGTTAAGTCTCACAACACCATTCATCGTATCAGATAACGAGATGTCCCATTTTAGCAATGGACGTCTGCAGACGATTCACTTTGACCCATTTCTCTTGACTCACTTTAATTGGGATGACGATAGTCAGATAGTCTGTTTGATAGTCTATTTCTTATTTCAAGTTTTCTAGTTAGGTACATAACATTGAAAAGGTTAATCGAACATGAATTTCAACCATAATTATGTGTAAGGAATTTAGTTGAGACCACAGTCTAGCCCGCAACTACGCACGCATGTACGGGGAAATTATAAAACAGTATGGGATAAAAGAACCTCTAACCCGGATCGTGGTTTGCCTGTATGCGGAATTTCATCGTAATCTGTTGTGCCGTTAGGGCGTAAAATGGCAAAAAACAAACAGACAGACATACTGAGTAACTTTTGCGTTTGTTTATTTCTAGCACTATGAATGATGGATTGACATAACTGTCTGCATTCTGTAAGTACTGATGTTTCGTAATATCGGTTTTCTTGTGTATTTCCATGTTTTCAAGAAACTAAATAACTATTTACATTAAAAATAAAATAACCTCAACTCACCCATACGCTTACCTGATTCATTATTAAAACAAAATATTTAGTTGTTGTTTACTCAGACCTATGTCACTTTTTCCAGTTTACTATCTTGGTATTAATTAGATAATTATCGTAATTATGCCTAACACGGAAAGGTATATGTGTCAAAAGACAGATTACTTGATAAGATGACGATAACTGTACTTTTAACATATTTTACACAGCGTATGTACATGGAATACATACACCAGGCCCCTGAGTAGATCTTAAAAAAAACTAGCCTCAACTTTCTGATTGACTCAGCAGTTCAAAAGTGCATCCATAAAACCAATACGGACTAATTGTCGAAATGGACTTGGACACTGACTCACTGACAGATACTTCTGTAATTCTTTGTATGGTGCTGTCCTGTTTTCGAAGAAGCGTCTACAATTTGTAACCAGTTTGATGGTTTACATAATTGATATAAATGCTTTGACAGTGATTTTGAAAGAATCTTACGGTTAGTTTTTTAACCATTGTCTAAGAAGTATTGTGTCGGTCGGTCTGAATCTCTGAATCGAATCGCTCATTATTATAGGACCATTTGTTAGTAGATATGTTTACGTCTGCGTCTGTTCCACAGAGGGCAATGAACGAACATACTAGAAACAAATACCTATGTATATGTACCTATACACAAATAATATACTTTATCTCTAAATGATATTTAATATCGTCATTTACAACGGATAGGATTATAAAGATAGTTTAGATAGGCTATATTCGCGGGGCTCTGAAATTATCTTACAATATGTAGGTATTCGATTCGATATGGCAAATGATAAAATTTCCCTATCGATATCTTGTTCGCAATCGCATTGTAATCATATCCCTAATATCGATAGTTATGATAGTACAAGATGGTGCTACAAAATCATGTCAAAATACTATACAGATTGTAACGGAAAGGGTATATACATACTTTAAGGGCGTGTTACAGACCATCAAACTGAACATGTTTCTCCATCGGACAAACATCGTAATAGCGAAAAAATTATCTGCTGCCCCATACAAAATTCAATACTTATTCGACCCAAATGTATGGGGCACCGGATATATTTTCGCTAAACGATGTTCGTCCGATGGAGAAACATGTTCAGTTTGATGCTCTACCCTTTCCGTTACACCCTGTATAAAATAACGTCACAGAAACACGAAAACCATCTTAGGAAATATTAGCTCTTTTTGCATGAAAACAATTTTGGAAAATTATTATTTTTTTGGTCGACTGTGAGTTGTCCATAAAAATGTAATTTTGAATGCGCTCTACTCTGTTTCTTTTAAGAATTCTGTCATTGTATGGGAAGAAAAATCGGGACAGGGGTTTCACAGTGACAGATGTAGTAAAATTTTAATATTTTGGAGATAGGTAGGTTTTTTTATGACATTTTAAAATAAATGGAACTTATAAAATAATTTTGAAAAGCGAATATTATGATTAATTCATACGTCAATCATAAAATAGTATTTACAAAACATAATTACTTATTAATCATTTTCAAGAATTATTATTTTTGTCCTGTTATTATCGTCAAAACCAGCAAAGTTACTTAGTTGCGGTTTGACGCTTATTCATTTATTGTTTTCACCATAATGACCTACGTCAAAATTCAGGCTGCGACTTAGAACATATTTGTGAGCTAGAAACTTAAGTAGGTTTATTGTAATAGCTTTAAAATTTTATATCGCCCACAAACACTTTATAGTTCTTCTAAGCTAATTAAGTACACGAACTTTGGTTTAGTCAAGTAACTATTGCTTACTTAGCGTTTCGTCTGCACTTCAACCAAATTATTTGTGCAGGCTGAAAAACACAGAACTAAAATAAATGTACCAAGTTACATATCAATGCATATTTTCTTGATAAGCAGCGCCACCTTGAACTGCAAACATAAAGTGGTCATACTTTACAGCGGCTTTCAGGAAGATTGACATTACCTACCTATAGGTAAGCTTTTCGGTAGCCTCAACTCAATACCCTTGAATTTTCCGTCATCTTTATCGTTGATAGAATGCCATTTGTCTAGGATCTCTGGCTTATAGAATGTGTATCTAAATGCCAACGGACCCTTTACGAAACAACCCATTATATGATCTAACTTGTATTATGCCTAATTTAAGACGAATCCCAAAACAATATTAAGTTGTAACTTATCAGAACAGACAGGTTTGTGGCAAATGGCAATATAAAGAAACAGTCAAGTGCCCAATTTGCATTTTTTCTGCTCAAAATTGCGTGATAATCACAAGTAAACTTGTTATATTGTTCGTTTGCCACCTTGTTAGTAAAAAACATATCTGATGATACAAAATTGCTGTCATTTATTGTGGGACAAACATCACGCTTGTAATCGCTACACTGTTAAGCAGAGGTTTACCTGTACCTAGTTCACCCACATCTAGCTGGAACTTGTGTCCCATGTTGTAACAGGGCTCATCCTTGCCCTTCATCGGGCAAAGTCCAAATTCCAGGGTGCTGATGAATTTTTGAGTACATAATGAACTCGATCACATTGATCGTTGAAACCAAACCTAAGACGACCCGCGCCTATTTTTATCCCACCTATTTGGTTAGCCCACCGTTCTCCAGTTATTTTGAAGTCCAGTTTACTTAATAAGGGGTCGATCCTAATGCAAACAAAGCCTCTAACAAATCTGTTGTAATCTTTTCTAAAGAAACTCCAAAAACAATAGGTACATTTCGCGTGCAAATATGGACATTATATTCTACATCCGTGCGGAAACGGATATCGAGAAAGGTCGACTGCTACACTTATAAACCAGAGACAACACATAAAATTCTCGTCCTACCGTCATTTGACGTTCATATGCAAATGTGTCGTTACTTCAGTCTAGTATGTATACGACACTTCCTAATGTAATTAGCAAGTAAATATGTCGTCTTCATTAACTAGTAAGTAACTAGTTTTCCCTTGGAACCCTTTAATTAACTAAAGTTCTTTATTTTAAAGTGAAACAAGAATATGTGTTAAGTATACAAATGCTTGATGGAATTCGAAGTTCTATAGAGAAAGTTCTAGTTAGTGAAGATACAACCGTCCTTTATTTTGGAATTTAGATTCTTCTACAGGGTGAAATTGAAGTCATGGGCATTATTTTAACCTAAGGCACTACTCACGATACTGATTCCATTAGGGCTATTAATAATCAAATCAAAAATATTATTACTTAATGCAAGTACGGAAAGAATTCACGCACAATGAGTGACAATGATGCGTACAGCGCAGCGGCGCGGCGGCGTACGGTGTAGTGTAGGTACCAAAAGCATTCGCTATCACGAATATCGGGATGCGCATCTTTTGATACTTTGCATGGTTTAGTACACTTTTAAGGTTTTCCGTACTTGCATTAATAATATTTTTGATTTGCTTCTCCTCATCCTATTCTTGAAAGACCACAGGGAAGATAGACTAGAAATGGGAGCAAAAGTACCTACTACACAGATACTCAATCATTCACAATCAGATTAATTTAGTAGGTTATGTGCCAATCGCATTCTTGCAGTATTGCAAACAATACTGCAAGAATGCGATTAAGAAGATCGCGTGCAACCTGCAAGTGATTCACACTTACTTTGGTAAGTGTGAATCACTTGCAGGTTGCAATCTATTTGCTTTGCCTCGGCGTAGTCTGTGCATTCACCTTCGTCTACTATTGATTCATATAAAGATAAGTTTCTTCCGTTTTGCTATTAGTAAGATCCTTGTCCGTCTGTTCTACATTTTGATTGTCATGTCCTGTTCCTGTTTTATTGTTTAAAATAAAGCGGTTATTCAAACTATTATTTTTTATATAACACCTATAAAGTGTTACGGACAAGTATGCAGAAATCGTACATAGATCTGCAAAAATATCAACCATTTTTCTTGTTTTTTATCCTGTTATCACATTTTGGGTAATTAATGCTTCTTGATTATGAAAATTCAGTTAAGTGTCAAACGTTGCACAAAGTGTCGAATAGTAACAAGTATTATTTTTTAATACATATACAGGGCGAAATTGAAGTCATGGGCATTATTTTAACCAAAGGCACTACTCACGATATTGATTCCATTAGGGCTATTAATAAGCAAATCAAAAATATTATTAATGCAAGTACGGAAAACCTTAAAAGTGTACTAAACCATGCAAAGTATCAAAAGATGCGCATCCCGATATTCGTGATAGCGAATGCTTTTGGTACCTACACTACACCGTACGCCGCCGCGCCGCTGCGCTGTACGCATCATTGTCACTCATTGTGCGTGAATTCTTTCCGTACTTGCATTAAGTAATAATATTTTTGATTTGATTATTAATAGCCCTAATGGAATCAGTATCGTGAGTAGTGCCTTAGGTTAAAATAATGCCCATGACTTCAATTTCACCCTGTAGAAGAATCTAAATTCCAAAATAAAGGACGGTTGTATCTTCACTAACTAGAACTTTCTCTATAGAACTTCGAATTCCATCAAGCATTTGTATACTTAACACATATTCTTGTTTCACTTTAAAATAAAGAACTTTAGTTAATTAAAGGGTTCCAAGGGAAAACTAGTTACTTACTAGTTAATGAAGACGACATATTTACTTGCTAATTACATTAGGAAGTGTCGTATACATACTAGACTGAAGTAACGACACATTTGCATATGAACGTCAAATGACGGTAGGACGAGAATTTTATGTGTTGTCTCTGGTTTATAAGTGTAGCAGTCGACCTTTCTCGATATCCGTTTCCGCACGGATGTAGAATATAATGTCCATATTTGCACGCGAAATGTACCTATTGTTTTTGGAGTTTCTTTAGAAAAGATTACAACAGATTTGTTAGAGGCTTTGTTTGCATTAGGATCGACCCCTTATTAAGTAAACTGGACTTCAAAATAACTGGAGAACGGTGGGCTAACCAAATAGGTGGGATAAAAATAGGCGCGGGTCGTCTTAGGTTTGGTTTCAACGATCAATGTGATCGAGTTCATTATGTACTCAAAAATTCATCAGCACCCTGGAATTTGGACTTTGCCCGATGAAGGGCAAGGATGAGCCCTGTTACAACATGGGACACAAGTTCCAGCTAGATGTGGGTGAACTAGGTACAGGTAAACCTCTGCTTAACAGTGTAGCGATTACAAGCGTGATGTTTGTCCCACAATAAATGACAGCAATTTTGTATCATCAGATATGTTTTTTACTAACAAGGTGGCAAACGAACAATATAACAAGTTTACTTGTGATTATCACGCAATTTTGAGCAGAAAAAATGCAAATTGGGCACTTGACTGTTTCTTTATATTGCCATTTGCCACAAACCTGTCTGTTCTGATAAGTTACAACTTAATATTGTTTTGGGATTCGTCTTAAATTAGGCATAATACAAGTTAGATCATATAATGGGTTGTTTCGTAAAGGGTCCGTTGGCATTTAGATACACATTCTATAAGCCAGAGATCCTAGACAAATGGCATTCTATCAACGATAAAGATGACGGAAAATTCAAGGGTATTGAGTTGAGGCTACCGAAAAGCTTACCTATAGGTAGGTAATGTCAATCTTCCTGAAAGCCGCTGTAAAGTATGACCACTTTATGTTTGCAGTTCAAGGTGGCGCTGCTTATCAAGAAAATATGCATTGATATGTAACTTGGTACATTTATTTTAGTTCTGTGTTTTTCAGCCTGCACAAATAATTTGGTTGAAGTGCAGACGAAACGCTAAGTAAGCAATAGTTACTTGACTAAACCAAAGTTCGTGTACTTAATTAGCTTAGAAGAACTATAAAGTGTTTGTGGGCGATATAAAATTTTAAAGCTATTACAATAAACCTACTTAAGTTTCTAGCTCACAAATATGTTCTAAGTCGCAGCCTGAATTTTGACGTAGGTCATTATGGTGAAAACAATAAATGAATAAGCGTCAAACCGCAACTAAGTAACTTTGCTGGTTTTGACGATAATAACAGGACAAAAATAATAATTCTTGAAAATGATTAATAAGTAATTATGTTTTGTAAATACTATTTTATGATTGACGTATGAATTAATCATAATATTCGCTTTTCAAAATTATTTTATAAGTTCCATTTATTTTAAAATGTCATAAAAAAACCTACCTATCTCCAAAATATTAAAATTTTACTACATCTGTCACTGTGAAACCCCTGTCCCGATTTTTCTTCCCATACAATGACAGAATTCTTAAAAGAAACAGAGTAGAGCGCATTCAAAATTACATTTTTATGGACAACTCACAGTCGACCAAAAAAATAATAATTTTCCAAAATTGTTTTCATGCAAAAAGAGCTAATATTTCCTAAGATGGTTTTCGTGTTTCTGTGACGTTATTTTATACAGGGTGTAACGGAAAGGGTAGAGCATCAAACTGAACATGTTTCTCCATCGGACGAACATCGTTTAGCGAAAATATATCCGGTGCCCCATACATTTGGGTCGAATAAGTATTGAATTTTGTATGGGGCAGCAGATAATTTTTTCGCTATTACGATGTTTGTCCGATGGAGAAACATGTTCAGTTTGATGGTCTGTAACACGCCCTTAAAGTATGTATATACCCTTTCCGTTACAATCTGTATAGTATTTTGACATGATTTTGTAGCACCATCTTGTACTATCATAACTATCGATATTAGGGATATGATTACAATGCGATTGCGAACAAGATATCGATAGGGAAATTTTATCATTTGCCATATCGAATCGAATACCTACATATTGTAAGATAATTTCAGAGCCCCGCGAATATAGCCTATCTAAACTATCTTTATAATCCTATCCGTTGTAAATGACGATATTAAATATCATTTAGAGATAAAGTATATTATTTGTGTATAGGTACATATACATAGGTATTTGTTTCTAGTATGTTCGTTCATTGCCCTCTGTGGAACAGACGCAGACGTAAACATATCTACTAACAAATGGTCCTATAATAATGAGCGATTCGATTCAGAGATTCAGACCGACCGACACAATACTTCTTAGACAATGGTTAAAAAACTAACCGTAAGATTCTTTCAAAATCACTGTCAAAGCATTTATATCAATTATGTAAACCATCAAACTGGTTACAAATTGTAGACGCTTCTTCGAAAACAGGACAGCACCATACAAAGAATTACAGAAGTATCTGTCAGTGAGTCAGTGTCCAAGTCCATTTCGACAATTAGTCCGTATTGGTTTTATGGATGCACTTTTGAACTGCTGAGTCAATCAGAAAGTTGAGGCTAGTTTTTTTTAAGATCTACTCAGGGGCCTGGTGTATGTATTCCATGTACATACGCTGTGTAAAATATAATATAAAATATAATATTAAGAAGATCGCGTGCAACCTGCAAGTGATTCACACTTACCAAAGTAAGTGTGAATCACTTGCAGGTTGCACGCGATCTTCTCATCAATGCAAAAACTTTCTATGTTCTTATTAGCTGTTATTTCAAGAGTTATATCAACAGTGACTTCATTATCATTTTGAATGTATAATATTGTAGTATTCAAAAACATTGCATCATTCCTAAATCCCAGTCTAAAACTATCTGCATCAGATCATGTATATTATTGATCTGAATTTCTGAAGATAACACAATCGTTATCTTAAAGATTTCTCTCTTCAAGATATAATATTTCGTTAACACCCCACTCGAAATACTTGTCAAGATCATTTTGCACATGAAGAAAGTTATTATAATTCAAAGTACAGTAAATTAAATATAATATTATGTTCGGATCAGGCTTTGGCCCTGGGGCCTTTACATTGTTGACTGTGCCAGCTTTTGGACCCGCTTTTCTCACGGGGGCGATTGTGGCTAATACTGTGACGTCAGTTGCCAGTTCTGCTGGAAGATCTTCAGGATATCGTTCCACTTTTCCTACTGGATCTTATGGTGGCGGAAGTGGATATGTAAAAAGGGTATTTACTTATTTTAATTTTCTTATGTTCTTTATTACTCTTCTGCCAGGCGCGTTATTAATATAAATATCCATGATTGACAAAATCTGGAATATTAAGTCTATTTTTCAGTAGTAAATATTGTGGCATTGAAAATTGCGTTTTTTTCATACTTAAGGCCTAAAGCTCTCTTGTCTCTTGGCTCTACCACTAAACAAAGTCAAAACTTAGAACTCTGTTTCCATAAAAGAGTAAAAGATAATTGTTTATTAACTATGTCTGTTTCTATCAATCGTTTCAAGATGACAAAGACAGCTACATAGTTTTAATATCTTTGACACTAAACGTATTTAGTGATATGTGATGCATATAGATGCTTTCAAATCGGTGAAGTAAAACATCGTCGTGAGGAAACTGGTATATCCTAGAACAAAAATTCAAAGATATGTGACATGTGACATCTACCAACCCGCACTTGGCACTCGTGGTGGATTACAGCCCACTCCCTCTCATTGAGAGGAGGGCTGTGTCCCAGCAGTGGGAACATTATAGGCTGATGATGAAGATGATAATGCAAGTAGGCCATAGACTTTGATCAACTGTTTATTTTATAAAATTGCCATTGTTTTATCTAGAATTTTGGTTTCAGATTTACTTTTATTAACAGTTTTAGAGATAAAGTAGGTAGTTTATCCCTGGCACGGTTTTAATTTCGAAATACTGTGCTGAGATTACCTACGTATTTGCTCAGTCTTATCTACCAGCAAAGTCCGAATTCTTGAGATTTATCACTGACATCTGAAACTACTATCAATGTTTTGAAATCGCTGAGATGTTGTTACAAAGCATAACCAACAACGAACTTAGATTAGATAGGCACTTATTTTACATCATGTATTGTGCTCTTCCTAGAGGTAGGTTATTGAATAGAACATAACTATTCTAAGTAGGTAGAATAGGTTCTTCTTACATACGAATTTAACCTTAACACATATTTAAAATGGTTTGCGCCATTTTCCGGGAGGCTTAGGAATATCTTCGCACTACTAATTATTAGGTACAGTAGGCTGTTATTCTTTTTCAAGCGAAGTCTGGAGATTTATTAGTTATTACCTATGTTTACCTACTTCAGACTTTGTCCCTCCTACATGTAATTTTTTTTTTTATTTCATAGAGGAAAGATTTGATTGTTTGTTACGATTTAACTCAAAGACTACTCGACGGATTTTAAAAATTCTTTCACTATTACAAAACTACATTTTTACCGAGTAACATACGCTATATTATATCACAATTTTCGCGGACGAAGTGCTAGTGTTTAAATAGAACTGGCGAAATGTGGATACCTATTCCTTTACCTACTTGTATCTTCATCTATGCCCTTCGTAAAAACATGCGTGATTTTTTCAAAGTGGTCTTCACCGACACACCCCGCTAAGGGCACTTGTATAGGTAGGTATAACGTATGATCTCTTTACACAGTGGAAGGGACACCGAAACGACGCTAAAATGGTTACCACGAACCCAGAATATCAATCAAAAAAAAAAACAAGTGCGAGTCTTACTCGCACACAGGGTTCCATAGCTCCAAACAATATAATAACAATATTTTGAACTGTCATTCATTAGTTAGTAGTATTAGTTAGTGAACTTCCACACAACCGCAAAACTAAATTTGTTTTTCATAGTATGTTTATGAAAAACAAAGTTACTGCTGCAGTTTGATGAAAAAGTCCCATATCTCAAAAACTAAACATCATATCTTATCGAAACCAATTTTCGTTGATAGTTTTTTTTACGTTCTACAATCCTAAATATTTTCAGAATTTTCCTCCTCTTACTTTAGAAATTAGAGGGGGGGACACACATTTTACCACTTTGGAAGTGGCTCTAGCTCTAAACTATTCAGTTTAGAAAAAAATTATATTAGAAACATCAATATCATTTTTGAAGACCTATCCATAGATACCCCACACGTATGGGTTTGATGAAATTATTTTTTTTGGTTTTCAGTTCTAAGTATGGGGACCCCCTTAATTTATTGTTTTTTTTCTATTTCTGTGTGAAAATCCTAATGCGGTTTACAGAATACATCTACTTACCAAGTTTCAACAGTATAGTTCTTATAGTTTCGGAAATAAGTGGCTGTGACATACAGACGGACAGACAGACAGACAGACAGACAGACAGACATGACGAATCTATAAGGGTTCCGTTTTTTGCCATTCGGCTACGGAACCCTAAAAACAGGTTTTCCATAAATTTTGAGCGTATAGGTATTGCACTTTTGTATAGAACACCACATTTTTTTTTTAAAGTTAATAATGACAACTAAATGGAAAAACAAATATATAAAAATTAAATACAGTAAGTACTCGAAAAAATTAAAAAAAAAACAACAAAAACCAGAAAAATTATAACAAAAAATAAAAGTAAATAATGTCAATGTGTTATAAAATACACACATAAAGAGATGTTTTTTTGCCTTTGTTACCGAATACCGACCCATGTTATCATTATCACCAATAAATGTTTTCGGAGATAAGTGAGTGGGCATAAATTCTCAATGCAGTAGATAGAGAGCAATACCTAATCTGCAATAGCACTTTGAGTATTGTTTATACTCAACAAATACATAGAAACCAACCTACATACACAACTTTTCTATTCATCTTAGCTTTTAGGTTATAATTAAGGAAGTCATTTGGAAGCAATTGCGTTAATACCTAGCTATGAATTAAATAAAAATCACTTATTCAAATATGGAGAAAGAAACACGTTTTCGACATCAAATTAACATAATTCAGGCCTTTAAAACACTATGTAATGATCCTCATGCAAAGTGACCTGAAAAGACTTGAAAATGATCTGAATATAATCGTACAATAGGTACTGGTACCTATGTGAAGCGAATAGCAAAACATAAGTAGGTACCACTAATGTGACTATTGTTTTGCGAATATTGTAAGTCGCTGCTGTAACTAATTCGACTTAATACTTACAGGTATTTTTTTCCTATGTAATAATAGGGTCCATATTGGCTCACCTAAAGTTCTTTACCCGAAATTGTCCTTCCTAACCATTTGTAATCCGAATGATCATTTTTCCTAAAATTTTTCATCCTAAAGTTTTCATTCATACTATTTGTAGTGCTACCGGCGATGTTCATAACACTCATGTTTCCGAAAATTGTAATTAATAATATCATTAATGTAAATAATTTAAACTCCTACTGTTTTGTATCATAACTCTTTTATCCCTAAACATAATTACCATAATATTTTCACTGATACTCAGATAGACACATTTACCAAGTGTAATAAAAATATATGTGGGTAGAAGATGATATTTATAATTTTAATTTGGGTGGGGATTAGGTCAGAGTGTCGTCTTGGGGGCACTATGAAAAAAATATATATAGAAATATATAGAAAATTTTTGCGACCAATGTCGAGGTAGCGTAGTTGGTCACAGTTCTAACCTAACCTAACCTATGGATACCTTTCCAGGTACACACCGCAATAAAAAAAAGTAAAAAACTTAAATAACAATAACTCAATATAACTTCAGTCTGCGAAACAAGGTGACACCATCTTTGCAGTTATCAAGTTACGCAAAATTAATGTATATAATACTGATTATTATGAATAAAAAGAAATATAAACAAAAAAGATATGGCTTTGAATAATAGTGTAAAAAATGGTTATGTTGAGAAAATATAGGAAAACAAATAAAAGTATAATAGATGTTTATTGCTACTGACATTATGAAGTTGAATGCTTCGGAATTATGAACTTTAGAGACAGAGTAGTTAGGCATTGCGATTGTTAGGATGAAAAATGTTAGGAAGAACATTTTCGGATTTCCAATTATCGGAATTGAAAATTTAGGTGAACTTTGGCGCACCCGTAATAATAATATAAAAAAAGATATTAAAATAATGAAAAAAAAAACATCTTGTATATTGTCAGACTTTCAGTTTAATCCGAAAATTTTCAGAGAGAATTTTCCTCTTCTGAATCATTTCAAACCTGTATTTGATTGCATTAAGTAATTGAGGTTAGGTTAGGGTTTAGTCGAGTTTCTTTGATTGTTTCAGTCCGAAATATTATTCAACTTTTCTATTGCCCTAGATTACTGAGAACTGATGATCATTCATCAGATTCCTGGCCTTGTCCCATTCTACTTGGGGTTGGCGCAACACGTTTCCTTCTTCCATTCTTCCCTCAGACGTCACGGCATCATTTACTCCATTCACTTTCAAATCAAATCATATAATTCTTTGCAATTATGGGTAATAGGTACATAGATGTTCGATTATAATAACGTTCTGAGTTCTCCATATTTTACCGTCACATGGGCATGCAAATATTAGGTTTGCAATTTAAATTCAAAATAAGTGGAATTTCAATGAATGTCAATAAAAAAATGTCATTTGAATAACATTAGAAAATGTCATTGGACAGAATACAAAAAAAAAAAAATTGGAATTACAATTATATAAAAAAATACTTCCTATGATTAATGTCAGACGGAATAAAATGATGTCAATTATATTATAACAGTATGTCAATTAGTAGGTATGTATATTATAAATCGGCCAATAACAGTAGGTGTATTCCGTAACAGTAAGATTAATCATACATATTAGATATCCATCAATCCATCTTCTCTTCATCCATCAATGTGATGAACATAGCAGGCCCCAAATCCAGCAGTGTAATCGAGTTGATAAGAAGATAAAGAGTCCCAGAATATTTCACGATAATTCGCCATATCTCAAGATTTAAATACTTACGTAATACCTACAACTTTAAACAACAAAAAAGTTATGCATTTTGCACTGCAGATTGCACACATTCGAAACATTGCATTATTCTCGTTGGTTCCACGAACGTATTCGGTATTTTCATAACACTCGCGTAAACATCAGATTGTTACATATCGTATTACATTATATCTGCTCATTACACATACCTACTTATATACTATCTGGTATCCAACGTTGGCCATAATAATAAATAACTGATAAATTAAATTATGTATTTACAACACGTAATCGTTAATTCGTTTCATAGAAAGAAATACCTTATGTATTTATTTGCATAGGTATTATAAATTCAATAAGTTCTTGCGATGTTCTGTTTGATTGCAGTCGTTTTACAAAATATTCCGCTATTTCGTCGTCTTTTTGGGCCTGAAACCTTTGTCCAGAAAATTCAGTATCAGGCTGTACTTACCAATCTATCTTCTATCCCTACTAATATGTTGTTTGTATGTGTGTTTGTGGCTCAATCACGCCAGAAGGACTTAACTGATCTGGACAGAGATAGAATAAAGTCTGGAATAGCACATAGGTAGGATCCTTTTTTTCTCTCTTAACTTCAGATCGAAATGTCCACGCGAACGAAACATTACGAACAAAAGCTATGTACTTACTCCATCAAAAAAATATTACATAAACTACGAAGTAGGGGAAACATAATTTTCCCCAGTGTTTTTAATAGGGCACAAAGGTAATTTATTTTTATTATTACAAACGTTTCCCAGTAAAGCACTTAGGTAGGTACATAAACACTTTCATTAGGTAAAGGTGAAAGTCTAGAGAAAACAGTTGAATACCCTTTTCAAGTACGGATAGGTACTAAAACCAATGACTAAATATCTAGAAAGGTGCATATAACATGAGATTCTAATCCCAACGTAACGACTTTGTTTACTACTGCGGCTATAAAATGTTATTGTATCTCTCTTGGAGTATTTTATAGTTGATTATTAGTAATTATTTAGGAAAATTTCCAAATTTTTTTTTTTTTTAATATGTAGGCAGGCGAGATTTTTTGCAATTAACTTTGCTATACAGATTTGTAGATGTACATTCTCTCTAAAGTTATGGAGTTCATCGTCTCATTATCTTCTGTCTGTCTTCCTGACTTTATGCCATTCTACTTGGGGTCGGCACAACACGTTTTCTTCTTCCGTTCTCCTTTGTCAGACGTCACGGGATCATTTACTCCTTTCATTTCATATCTTTTCTTTGGCCTTTCGCTCCCTCTCCATCCATCAGCGTTGGAGTTCATCGTCTGGTCAACAACTAATGATGTTGAAATATCAAAATGAATAGCATTGTGTTCCGCAATAACCCCGTCCATATTTGTCACCTTTTAGTGCCCGTGCACCATGTTGTTGACAACAGAATAATTTGCTACCAAAATACGATTAGTCATGCTGCCATTATTCTAGTCATAACCACTTACATCGATACAAAGTCACACAAACTGATAGTTGGTCACGAAATTGCTCTATGTACTGTACCTATGACTATAGTTACAAACTACATGTACGTCCATCGGAGTTATTAGTAGATTTAGTTTTAAACTTAATAAGTATGGTCTGATGAATAAACCTACTAACATTTCTAAAATGTCTAATGCTGCTTACTTTTATTAGAAACTTGACATTTTCAGCACATCATTCATACTTTGTGTAAATCGCAGGTGCGGTGGGTTTAATGCCAATTATACCAAGTTTTTTTTCCGAGCCTTCTCTGTCCCACTATTAGGCAAAAGCCTCCCTCCACTCATTACTAAAAACGTGTTATCTGGCTATGAAAAAAAGGACCGCTTTGATTTAGTGATAAATCACAATTCGCAAATTCGCAATTGCTGAGCATGAGTCCTCGATTTCAGCCTTAGTAAATATAATAGCAGCCTTAAAAATTACCATACGGATGTCTATATGCTCCAGTGGCATAATTTCCGACCACAACCTACAAGCTAGAGTAAAATTAACAAATATGTACATTACGTAGGTACTGTACTACTTATAAATAATGCCATTACATGCAAAGCGTATTTTAATTGACCAAGAGTCAAGGGCGAATTGCCTTGCCAATGTCAAGTACGGTCGTGCACCTGTCAATCCTATCATGCACAGTAATTATAAAGTCCGAATCGAATGTCATTATAACTAATTCATTTTTTGACTGCAAATATTGAGTTGACTAGAAAATGGTTTAAAATCGAAACGTGCGGTTTATTTTTATTACATTGTTATTAGGATAGAGTTATGTTAATAAATATTTAGTGTTAAGATGTAGCCATGTAGATTTTTATTTAGATAAATAAGGAGGTACAGTCACACATACATACCTAAGTACACACATCAAAAGTGTCTAGGGATCAAGCATTTTTATGCGGATTTCTTGAGATTGAGATGTGGCTTTGTAATAAATTTATGATTTTATAAATTTATATGGATCCTTTTTGGTGCATTTCATAATTTGAATCAGGAACTGTGAATCAAATTCGAGTAAAAGATGAAAATCAGCTGTCAATATTTTCCCTATAAAAACATACAACGCATTGAAGACATTATTAGTGCTACTGTTTCCCTACTACTGATTAAAACCAACGTTATTATGGAGCGGCGACGTCATTTAAGCAGGGAAGAAATGCTCAGAGCCGTGGGAATGATAGAAGCTGGTTCCCGGCAACGTACTGTGGCTTTAGCTCTGAATACAAGTCAGAGTGTTATCAGTCGACTTTGGACACGTTACCGAAGCACTGGTACCGTGGCTGAGCGCCATGGAGGACGGTATCGCTGCACCACACGGAGACAAGACCGATACATTCAAATCTTAACTCGAAGAGCTCCAACAATAACCGCCATGATGTTAGCCGTGAGGCTTCATCACTCTTCAGGGAACTTAATTAGCGACCAAACAGTCAGAAACCGCTTGCATGAAGTGAACCTTCATTCCCGAAGACCGCTACGGGTACCACCTATAGCAATGCACAATCGTAGGATTCGATATCAATGGGCTCTTGAACACAGAAATTGGGCAGAAGAACAATGGCGTTTCGTGTGCTTTTCTGATGAGTCTCGTTTTGGTATGAGACCGGATACAAGACGTATACGACACTGGAGAACCCCTGGACGCCAACAGCGATTTAAATCCTGCCAGGAAGTCCATCCTTATAGTGGTGGAACCATCATGGTATGGGCGGGTATTTGGATCGGCGGAAGAACTGAGTTGATTTGGATCAGAGGCAACCTCAACGCTCAAATTTATGCTGAGACGATTGTATCAGACGTCATCGTTCCTCTACAAGTGCAAATCGGTCCCTTATTTCAGTTAATGCATGATAATGCACGACCGCACACCGCAAGAGTTGTAAGACAGACTCTCGCCGCAGCTAACATCAATGTCCTGCCCTGGCCTGCTCAGTCGCCAGACTTGAACCCGATTGAGCATGCATGGGATATACTACAGAGAAGAGCTCTGCCGAATATGGAGGGTATCCAGTCGCAAGAAGACCTTTTTTTGTTGTTGCAACGAACATGGGCGGCCATTCCACAGCGTGATTTGGATGAACTCATTTTGAGTATGCCAAACCGATGTTCTTGTGTTGTTAGTGTTCGCGGTAGAAACACGGATTATTAATTGTTTTAAGTTACCCAATAAAATTTTAAAGAAAACTGTTATTTCAGTCTTTTTTTCGAACTTTAATGTTAGTGGTTCAAATGTCAAAAATCCCTTTATTAGAAAATGGCAAATTTCTTTATTAAAATTATTTCCTACTGCGTAGTGTTACAGTGTAGGACTAAGAGCACACTTTATAGCCTGATTTAAACTTGTAAACTGCTATTCAACATTCTTTATATGCTCACACAGCGGCTTCAAACAAAGAAACGTTAATATGTATGAGAAACAAATGTGGATATCATAACGACCGGCACACCTAAAAAGATATAAATTATGTTTGTTATTTTATCACAAGCATACCTAAGTTCTTACATATAATTGGATGTCGTAATGAGAGTTTTCATAAGTCATTAAAGCTGAGAAGGATTATGATTAACGAGCTATCTAAGTATATTGCTCATTAAGTACTAAGTTAATTAATTTGCTTTCACTTTTTAATAGATTGCACTCTTGGATGCAGAAAATATACAACGCCTACAACTTTATCAATAGCAACTTGCTACGAAAGTACACGTTGCCGCGCTATTTCATTTTGTGGTTTGCTCAATCAGAATGTCAATAATAAATAAATGTTTGTATGTAAAAATATATACAGACCTACTTCCACATAGTATGCATTTGATAAACAAAAATATTTTACAAAATGTGACTCTAAAGGATCATATGTATATTTTATCTGTTGTCATTAATCTTGCAACACTGATATCAAGTGTCAGTCAATTTGCCTGTCAAGTCAACATGACACGCCAACTGTTTTGTTGAGCGTTTCCGTAAATTCTGTAAACAAACACAATCATTTCATAGTGAAAAGGCTTGATACGTGGTAGTCAGTGTTTTATAGTAAACAAATTCCGTCCAAAATGAGGTCTTCACTGTATAGACGTAGAGGTAGCGATCCGGAGCGAGAACCCTTGTTGGCAGCGATTCCCGCCACTGGATTAAATAACAGCTTTCGAGCGGAGGTAATTCGTGTTTTTAATTTTAATTGTTTTCTAATTCGTGTTTCGACTTGTTTCTTTATGGCCTGTTTTATCATTTCCTTTGAATAATAAACTGTACTTTTATTAAGTTTCTGCGCAAAATTATGACCTCCTTTGCGATGATAAATATTTTTTTTCTGTTTACCTTCAAGTCTCTAAAGTGTTGAGGTCATCGTAACCGTCTATTTTTCTACGATACTGTCTATAAATAACATAATAATTGACTACCGACAATTTTTTGCGCAGTTATGCGGGTGATTGCTCATTTTCATAGCTACATAATTTCTCGTATGACATTGTATTAAAATCATATTATAATTACAATTAATCTTTATTTAGCGTTTTTGATGACAAACTAACTATTATAGTTATATTGTTGGGACCTAGAACTTGGCCACTTTGGCTTTCTAAGTAAATTTTAATATTTCTACACCTGCAATGGTAGTGTATGTGAAACTGTTTATTATTAAGATCCTAATGTACCATTCACTCAGAAATAAATAATATTCTATTCTTCTGTACCTTTACTAGCCAATGCTATAAAAATTTCGAGTACTTCTTAAATCTTTCATAACAAAGATTTTTGTATGTGTCTTCTGATGACAGCATTACATTTATGATGATAATCATGACAGCTTTTCTTTAGAAGCGCATCAATGCAGACCTGTATTTAGTAACATAAAAGTCTGAAAATGCAACCCTGAATTAGTTCTTCTTAAACATGAGACATTTTTATGTTTCCTTTGTTAATTAAATTCTTAGTAATTGATACTGATAATATAAAAATATATGTCACCAATATCAAGGATTATAATCTTGTACATTCATTAATCTTTTAGGTATATCGCACAGAAACCTGACTGATGAATAATGAGTTATTGATAACATGAAACAAAAAAGCTTTTAGAGAATTCAGAAACATGTCTGTTACACAATTTCAAACAAAACTGGACCTACCTTTAGTCCTAGGATGACAGTGAATTAAATTTTATGTCATAGTTAATAAAGCAATATTTTAAAACATACATATTTATCAATATTCTAATTTGATTAGGATACAAATATAGACAGAAAGTTTACTGGACTGGATGAATAAACTTGACATGAAAAGTAGGTATTTAAACACAAAAACTCATAGATGTCTCTGCTCTGGAGTGTAAATGTGGTGTTGCCCCTCAAATAATGGTACACTTGATATTGTGTCCAGCCTGTCCTGTTGTTTGCACATCAAAGAAGCTGATGGATGCCATTGAAAGTGCCAAACTCTTTGCCATATTTAGGGCTAGCTCAATTTGACTTGTTATCAACACGCTAAGAAGAAGAACACACAAAAACTTATATTTTCAAACAGCATTAATTAAACCATAACTTTTCTTAATTTCCAGCGTCCAGAGGGCAACGGCGCAATGGCAGACATGGGAGTATCACAAGCGGAGCTCATGGAGCCCCGGGGAGACTCCGGACGCAAGCTGCCGCAGTATCTTGCAGCTCTAGCAGGTATAAACCAGACGATACTTTGCTACTATACAAAACTAATGAAAAAAACTGTATCTGGCATTACAAACCGACTTAAGAGAACAAAATTTTGGAAAAGACAACTTCTTCAACATTCTGACTTGCTTGGTGGACAACTGTACAATTCAAAAATGCCTGAAAATGGTTTAAGTAATTAAAATAAATGGTGTGTATTTGACCAGTAGGCTGAAGAAAAACTCTCTTACAGTCCTAGTGCTATTCATTTTGGCAGTTCAACAATATTCATTGTGCTATTTTGTAAGCAGTCAAATATTTTAAACTGAGATAATGAATTACGAGTTTACTTCGAAATCCTTCAAGTTATAATATAAAGTGTGTTAAATTATGTCACAAAGACAAAGAATTTGGATAGCATGATAACATAATATTAAAAATCCAGCTTAATTGCTTTTACATTGTAATCTCTCCTTTTGTCCCCCACTGGGGTCTTGTATCTTGGTTTAAATGCGAATACATTTTAAAACTATAAAAAGTCTATTCAAATACTCATCCTGTGAAATTTCGACATACGTTAGTGTAGTCGGAAGTGTCCTATCGGTCAACAATATCAGAGAATGTCACCAAACTAGCGATATAACAAGTACTTGACATCCAAAATATGGCCCGAGTTAACCACTTCGTGTTTTATCCGACCTTCTCTTTTATTATAAGGATACTAGCTGTTGTCTATGACCTTCGTCCGCATGTAATTATTATAAAAATATTACTTTCCTATTTCAATCGGATTTTGTTTAATAAAAACAAGGGTTTTAATGTTTTGCACAAAACCCTAATGTTAAGTTAAGTAGCCTAAGTTACTCTGTATCACAAGGGCTATCTGGCAGTAAATGTCCCGTCAAAATCAGTTCAGCCGTTTCGGAGATTAGCCGGAACAAACAGACACTTAAACATGTTTGTAAAAAATACCAGACTTCTTACCATAGAAAATAAACATAATAATAAGTACTCAATATTTTAGCTTCAGAAAAAGCTAAGTCGAAAAAATCTACACAAAAAGTGGCTAGACTATTATTCCTATTCATACTGCGTCATTCAATATTTACGTATTAGCGCTTGTAGTTATAGTTATGCTAATTACCAGCAGGCGGTATTATTCTCAAGTATGCGACACACATGTGTGGGTGATTAATGCCTTCATTTTAAAATTTATTTCTAGCTCCACTTCCATTTATTGCAAACACTTACCGCTTCCCCAACCAATCTCTAAATACATTTAACGCTAGAGGGATCTAATATGTCACTGACTAGGTTTTGACCGCGTCTTCGCTCCCTTTATGTACTATCAGAAAAGTGGGAATAAGCTCATTTTTTCAAATAAAATCCCATGCGCACGATAACCACATCTGTTTAACACCCTTACTACTATTGGTCCGCACAAATAGTTTGCGGACCAATAGTACTTAAACAAAAGAAACGTTAACCGAAAAAAAAGCGACCCTTTTTTAAAATGTGTATTGTTTAAAAAAAGTCTCAGGGTCTGTTAATGATCCCAGATGTTTGACCACCGTTTTTCGACCAATAGGAATAAAACAAAAAAAGGGAACAAGTAATAGAAAGTCTTTAACTGTTTTAACGCTGCAAGCAAGGATAGCCCTTACCATGCTCCGTTACCCATTTTGGTGATAGTACGGAAATTAACCCACGGGAATGATACTCGGGGGTAATATAGCTTCTCTTTAGTGAAAGAATTATCGGAATCGGATCAGTAGTTTTGAAGATTACCCCCTATACACAAACTTACAAACAAATTTTACCTCTTTAAAATATTAGTACGTATAAACTTGTCTGATTTATAGTGCAAGTGATATAATTATTTTTGAGCCTTAAAACTAATTTTGTTCGCTGTCGTCTATATCTCATATTTTGACTGATATGCACGAATTCTTCTGTGTTCAATGCTCAGGACGAGTGGTGGCTATAGATTCGTTACTATTGCATGGCGAATTATTTGCGTACTAATTAGTACACACCTCTGACTACCTCATGCATCATATTTTCAACACGATATTAATTAGTATTTTTCTCTATTCCAGCGACATTGGGAGCGTTAGCCGCCGGTTCCATGCTGGGTTGGTCAGCCCCAGTGATGGTCCAACTAACTGCCGCTCCAGAAAACAACACAAGTGGCTACGATTTCGAAGTGTCAAAGTCTCAGGGTGACTGGATCTCCTCCATCATCAACCTCGGAGCGGCCTTCATATGCTTCCCTATAGGCTTGGTCATGGACATCATAGGACGTAAAAAGACCATGTTGCTTCTCGTCTTACCGTTCACCTTAGGCTGGTTGCTGATTACCTTCGGAACCAGTGTAGGCATGCTTATAGCTGGCAGGTTTATTACTGGTATCGCCGGAGGAGCGTTCTGCGTCACAGCGCCAGCTTACACCAGCGAAATAGCCCAAGACTCTATTAGAGGAACATTGGGAAGCTACTTCCAACTCATGATCACCGTGGGTATCCTCTTCGCGTACGTTGTGGGAGGCTACGCCTCAGTGTTCGTGTTCAACATCCTCTGTACCTGCATCCCCATCGTCTTCGGTGTCGTATTCTTCTTCATGCCTGAAAGTCCCAGCTTCTTGGTAGTGAAGGGTAGAAACGATGAGGCAAGAGAAGCTTTGATCAGACTTCGCGGCCAGAGTTACGATGTCGACCACGAACTGAACGACTTAAAATACAAATATGAAGAATCTCAAAGAAACAAGGTGTCTTACCTCTCCGCTATTAAGAAGAAGACCGCTTTGAAAGCCATCCTTATCTGCTACGCTCTTATGTTGTTCCAGCAGCTGTCAGGTATCAACGCCGTCATCTTCAACGCTTCTCAGATCTTCGCCGACGCTGGAGCCACAATCCCTTCGACTATTTCAACCATCATTATTGGAGTTATCCAAGTCGTTGCTACATTCATCTCCAGTTTGGTTGTGGACAAGCTTGGCAGGCGCATCTTGTTACTTCTCTCTGCGTTGGTGATGTGCCTGTGCTCCACTGCTCTGGGAGTGTACTTCTTCCTTCAGCAAACGCACGGAGTTAACTCAGCTATTGTCCAGAACATCGCTTGGCTGCCTCTGGTGTCGCTCTCCGTGTTTATCATCGCGTTCTCGCTCGGTTTCGGTCCCATTCCCTGGATGATGGCTGGTGAGCTCTGTCGTATCGACATCAAGGCCTTCGTGGGCTCTACGGCCGGTACCTTCAACTGGCTCCTCAGTTTCACGGTCACCAGTACTTTCAACTCGCTCAACGCAGCGATAGGCGCTGGGCAGGTGTTCTGGCTGTTCGCTGGCATCATGCTGCTAGGCTTCGTGTTCATCTTCTTCATCGTCCCCGAAACGAAAGGCAAGAGTGTTGACGAGATCCAAGTCATGTTAGGGGGCGAACCACAATCCAGACCCGAAGAGAAGAAATAAACCACGTAAACGAGACTGACAGACATCACATAGTATTTTTGTACTGAGACTTACACTTCGAAGTTTCTTTGGTGTCCACAGTGCTTCGGTAAAGCAATATTATAATTTTATAGAACCAAAGAATTACGATGTATCTTCTAGATGTACCGTTATAAGTTTTACGCTGCGCTGTAAACTATTTATTTAATTTTGTTATTGAATTTATGATAATATCAAGTCACTGAGGCAGCTTGTACGAATTTTTAATAGATGCATTTTATTATGAATTCGGTTATAGGTAGAACGAATTTCCCAGATGCAATTTTATCGCGATTAACATGGTAACAATAATAGTTTTAATGTTTAGGCTGAATAGTTAAGTGGTTTTAACACATTTTTAGGGTTCCCAAAGGTCCACTACGTATCTTCGTCCCTAAGAAAAAAAAAGGTATACTCTATCTTTACACTAAAATCCAGTTTTGTAACTATTTACTGTAATATGAACGTGCAATGTCGATGTATTTGTCATATCTAGATTGTTAGGCAATGTTGAAAACTGAGGTGCAACGATTGGAACTCTCAAATTACTCACTTTCTATTTTATCGGGTGATTACCTTGAGTACCTTGCACGTTTGTTTGTAGTTGTTCTTGTAAGCATAAGATAATTTTGCTAGCACTTTAATCAATTGAGAAACCAGTACTTTGAACCGCTTTATTTCGAGAGATAGTTCAATATTCTTTAAGAAATAATGCATTATCAGAGTTTTTGATTCTAGATTTGTTAATGTGTTGAGCAAAATTATCTTGTGTAGAATAGACGTTGCATATTATGTATCAAAAAACCCAGTTACCTGTATTTAAAAGGGACTTCATGTATATGTGTATGTAATTAGGAAATATTATTAGTGAATTTGCTACGGAACCTTTGGCTCGGACCTAATCCTGACGGCTTGTTGCCATTACAAACGTCTCATATCTAAATGCCATAATGTTGATATTATTATATAAACTTTTATATGAAATGTATGAATTTGTTAATAAAATGTTATATTTCATTTTTTTATTGTCAAACTAATGCAGGTTTTGCGAGATTATAATTGTAAAAATATTTATTTAATTAATAAAGAAATAGAAATTAACAGTTTTGTTATCAATTTTTGCTCAAATGTTATCAGAAAACATATAAAGTTTTAAAATTATTCAGAATTAAATGTTTATCAGATTTAAATAATTGTAAGTGGATTTAACAAACGCATTTATTTATTGGCTTAAAATTATTTTGTTGTAATTACTAACTTTTAAAATATATTTAATGCAAAGTGCACTTGCCTATGCCAGCGCGATTGCCATATGCAGGCCAGTAATTAGGCACAAAATGTACTAATTATAATATTTTTTAAATAATGCATTATTATTTAAAAATGTTCATAAAGACATACTTAAGTTTTTCAAAAACTATAGATTCAGAAAGTTGCGATAAACACCTATCTGTGTTTCGCATATAGTAAGAATATTGTGGTTGTATATATTGTTACTAGAAATAAGTTTTATAGTGATAATAAATGTGAAAAATATTTACAATTTTTTTTTAATATCCTTGAAGCCCGAAGAATTGCCAAACTTAAGTGGCAGTGGGCAGGGCACATTGCTCGCAGAACAGATGGCCGATGGGGCCGAAAAGTTCTGGAATGGCGACCGCGAATCGGGAGACGATGCGTTGGAAGGCCTCCCACTAGGTGGACCGATGACCTGGTGAAGGTTGCGGGGATCCGCTGGATGCTAGTCGCACGGGACCGGTCAATGTGGCGACACTTAGGGGAGGCCTATGTCTATATGGCCTATGCCTATGTCCAGCAGTGGACGTCTTTCGGCTGAAATGATGATGATGATGATCCTTTTATCCTGGCGGGACGCTTTGGAAGCTTTCTCGTTAATTAGCGAAAAGAGGCGAAACATCATATTTTTTATTTGACCACCTGTTACATGTACATTATGGATGCAATAAACGATTTGATTTGATTTGATCAAAAAAAAAGTGGAAGGAATGCGGGGAGGCCTTTGCCCAGGAGTCGAAAGTTCAGCTAATAAAAAAAAAACCTGATTGAATCCCAGTGGATGACTAGTAGGCATGTGGAAAAATATTAAGCGTCAAAAACTGCATTTTATTTCCCATTTAAGCAGCGTCTGCCATACCTTGCTATATTTTTTTTTGTCAGGCGTTAGTAGTAGAGTTTGCTGCTCCCAATCCTGTAGGCGTATAGAAGGATATTTACTTGCAATGTGAATAAGTAGTTTGTCCCATACTCTGCTCTAATAAAAATGAAGATACATAAGTAGGTATGTACCTATTTTAATTGTACAGAAATACAATGAACATCTGTTGATGATAAGTGTGGGTATTATATTACTTTGACAACAAAGCCATGCAAATAAGTATCCGCCTCAAAAAGCAAACTATAACCATTTATGACTAAATCAAGTTTATTTTCTTGCGGTCAGAATTGAAAATTGAACAAAGAATTATATATTATAATGTAGGCCTATGTATCAACAATATTTTAAATGTTTCCATTTTTGTTATAGTTTGTAAATAGACCCTTAGCGAAGCGTAAATTTGCTTTTTTTGCGTTAATTTACTTAGTTTGATGACTTTGATGTACAGAATGCGTGGTTGACGGCTTCGTGAATGTGGTGAAAACATTAGACAAATATTAATATTTAGTCATTGTTGAGTACCGTGTTAAGGTCTCGGAGATGGTGATGAGGAATAAGTTGACTGTATAACTTGCTGTACAAATTGAATATATTAAATAAGAAACCGACATGAGTACCTACAACGCGGTGGCCCAAGGAGTAGTGTCTCGGAGTATATTAATAGTATATGCGCGAGTTTTCGCCGCCCGCCGCCCATGCCTCTCCGCGCACCACACCGCATTGATCAGCGGCTCACACGCGCTGCCTGCATGCACCTGAAGATGTCGAGGTTCGATTCTCGACAGTCATTATAATCAGTAGGTACCCATTCAATAGGGTCTAGGTACTTTACTAACTACAAAGTAGGTCACCAGTTTATGTTCCTACAGATTCCTAGCAAATAGAAATTAAAAAGGAACACGATTAAGTACGTACGGAGTATTTTTAATTTTTCCTCAATTTTTTTATCAATCAAAATCAAATCAAAATATTTTATTTTACATAGGCCTACATGGGCACTTATAAAACGTCGACAGAAGAGGCACGGTTCGGGTTGGTCGTTTCCTATGGAGAAGAACCGGCAAGAAACTCCATGGTTACTCTTTTAAAATCATTTGCTTCTACAATATTTGGATGTTACAGCGTTAGTACCTAAGTATGAGAGGACAGCGTAGGCCCGACAATAAGTCATCGCTTACTACAAAAGGTAGAAAAAGATGAAAGTTAAAAAAAATAAAATTACAAAGCCTACAGTGTCCACACATTCACAAAAAATATGAATGAAAAAGAATATATAGAAAAGTAAAAATAAAACTAAGAACAATTAAATAAACAATTGACACAAATGTAGTCATCAGTACAGTCAACAATACTAGTAGGTACCTAACCCTGAAACGCTAAACCAAATCGTCAAGTTGCTGACTACATAGGTAGTACCTACCTAAAGAATGCATCGTAAAAGAAAATTAGCACTAGACTGGTGTTATTCCAATGTATCAATCCACAGATCGTTTTGTTCAATGACTTTTTAGCATTACCGTAATAAGCAAGTAATGTACTGCTTCTAAGTAAAGTAGCTCTGTGCGATATGATACACAGTTATCGGAGAACAGGCGCATACGGCCTCGTTATTAATACTCGTACCTTTTGCAAATAAGGCAATGCATTGCCAATAAAGTTCTGATTGTGGTGAAATATGATCAAAACAACAATACAGTAATAAAAATAATGTATTCGTTACATTTTATACACTCGAGTACTAAAATATACATAAATATTCACACTAAACGTGATTTTTAAGGTACATATTTGATTCTAACATGAATAAATAATTAGTATTTACATTGCCCGGTATTACTGAACACCAATTTATATCTCTATATATAAAAATCAATGCCAGTTTTCGTTGTAATTTTATAACTCGAGAACGGCTGGGCCGATTGGGCTGATTTTGGTTTTGAAATGTTTGTCGTAATTCAGGAAAGGTTTAAAAGGTGAGAAAGGTAGGGTAGGGTAGGTAGGTAGGGTAGAGTGGGGTAGGTAGGTAGGGTAAAGTAGGGTAGGCTAGGGTAGGGTAGGTAGGTGGGTAGGGAAGGGTTCGGTAGGGTAGGGTAGGGTAGGTAGGTAGGGTAGGGTAGAATAGGGCAGGGTAGGGTAGGTAGGGTAAAGTAGGGTAGGCTAGGGTAGGGTAGGTAGGTGGGTAGGGAAGGGTTCGGTAGGGTAGGGTAGGTAGGTAGGGTAGAATAGGGCAGGGTAGGGTAGGTAGGCAGGAAAAGTGCATTGACAGTACGAATTCTGTCTGGGCAGCTGGTCTATTATTATAACCGAGGAATGTAAACACTTTACAGGCCGATTTTACCCGTATTTTTCTCTAATAAATAACATTTTTAATGTTTCCATAGCCAAATCATAAAAGACCGGAGCTTTTATATATTCTTAAATTAAATATTGTTGTTTGGTGAATTAATATTATTTTTTGGTGAGTTAGGTAACATGAGGATAAAATCTAAACATGTTTGGGCTGTGAATCAGAGTAATGATACTAGTTTCCTATTACACACAGACCAAACACAACTTACATCATAATTAACTCTTCATAAGTACCTACTTAAGTTAATGGCCTATAAAATTGTGCCATATTAATAAAAAATTGTGCCTGAGGAATAAAAATATAATTTTGAGTCATATTGATTTTATTTTCAAAGTAAAATTGTGAACGATTTCATTGGTCATTAAGACAAAGTGATACAAGATTTTTACTGGGAAATAATAATTATGAATTAACACAATAGCTGTCTTATAACAATAAAAAAACCCTGCTATGCCAATTACCTTGATGGTGCATGACCCTGGTAAAAATGGGACACATGCAATCAAACCTGGTTACACCCATGATTCTACTCTTTACATACAATATTAAACTCTATAACTGTTTCAATAAGGCCTATGATGCTATATAACTAAGCTGCCTACACTATTATGCAAGAGATAAAATATCAATTATCTAACACAATCTAATGATAATGATGAGTTGATTATATATTTACAACATGGTAAGTTTACACAATTAAAATAACAAATCTACAAGTTTAAGCTTGAACCTCCTCCCCCTATCTTAGAATATGCACTTCTGTAGAAATTACAACAGAAGAGCGAATTCATCATTGCATTTAGAGATGATGAACTATGGGTTCTGTATAGGCCTGAGGAAACCTCTTCAACATTCGCTTCACCTATAAACTGGTGCAAGTCACTCTTCGGGAACCCATCTTTATAGTACTGCTTAATAGTATCATAAGCGTCCATAATAACGGATATGAATAAACTAAGCACTACATATATGTACAAACTTATGAATGAATACAAGTACACACGGCTGAACCACCAAAGCATTGGCGATTTTTTGGACATAATCGAGAATGTCGCGAACATATCATCTCCATTTATCAAAGAGAATAGACATTCGGAGGTCGTCGCTAAAGATCTGAACTTCATGTGGTATGGTCCTAGGATTAACCAACCGCAGAACATGAAGCCAGCATAAATAAGCAAAGCACAGATTGAGAATCTGAAGATCTTAGGAGCTGCTTTCTTCAATGTCAATATAACTACATTATATGTCTTGAAGAATCCAAGATATCTCAGTACTCCAAACCATACAAGCAGGTTTCCAGTGCCTAAGAAAAGGGAACACACATTCCACTGGTCATTCGTAAACTGGTTTCGTTCAATCTGTTCCTTTATTGCTGATCCCATGATGATTAGGATGTCATTGACTATGATCATGATGTACCAGATATTTAGGAATTCTAATTTTCCATCCATGCTCAAGCTCTTATCATAACATTGCCTGAAGAACTGTACCGTTAGTTCTTTCAATAACTGAGCTCTGTAAATGGCCCTACTGCACAAAATAAAAGATACAGCACATATAAGGATTACAAGAATATTCAGTATACTTCTCAGAACTTGGTCTATCTTGTTATCTGTAACGTATGCTGTGTCTCCTTTGCATGTCAATTTGTACGGTTCTGCCTCCAAATATAGAGACATTTGTCCATCATGGTCTTCATTATCAAAAACAACTTCTATATCGAATCTGTAGCAGTCTGGTGGTGTGATCGGCCCTGCGGCTCTGAAGTTAATTGTTTTCAATGAGAATGACAGTTTTGCTCGCACCAATGATGCAAAAGTTATATTTAAACCAGCATCTTTAAGGAATGATTGAGAATGGAACACTTCATCATTCATTTTAGTGAAGTTTATGCAGGTTTCAACAATTTCAGAGTTGAATTCATAGCTCTCATTGAATCCATTAATTATGCCTTGTTTGTAATTAAACTGGCAAAATACTGGAGGCGGTTTAATGTTATTCTCGTCATTGTATGAGTATGGTCCTATTGCACTAGTTACAACATTTGTGTATCCATCATACGCGTAGTCTAGTGCATTATAAAACTCTTCTATTTTGTATACCGCAAGAGGTCCAGCGCCAGGTGGATAAGCATTTATCTCTCTTGTGGAGTCCCAACCAAGAAGGAAAAGGTGAGAAAACGTGATTCGGTTGTCCCACGTGTAGTTGACGTGATTATATCGGTTGTGTGCAAACAAACACAGTTGGAACGTAACTAGAACAATCTTTATCACCTGAACTACGAATTTGTACGGAAATTTCCGCTTGGCCTTCCATTTCTCGATCGGATTCATAAAGAAAAACTGTAGCTTACGTCGCATCTTCTCTTCCATCTGAGTGAGCTCGCTTAGGGAAGTAGAGCGCTGGGGGGAAGTACCTTGATGATTTTGATTTCCGAGGTAATTGTCGCTGCTTCTCGCTCCTGCTATTCTCGGGTCATCCTCTCCTTCCGAGCACGTCGTCTCCTCCGGGGACGTGATACTCTCCATTGTTATTGATTCTACAATAATTTTCGTTGATAAACAAAGGTCAGGTGATTTACAGACATTTACTTTAAGCTAGAACTTTACCTTCTCTGTAGATGTCGTTTTTATATTTTAACAATAACAAGAGTTCAAGTCACTTCGGCAAAGATTGCACATAAAATTGTAAACCCAGATTCTTTGTTCCAATATATTCGTTTTCAGATGACACAAATTCTCCACTACAGCCACAAACTCGACTGAGAAAATCAAAATAATAATTTGTCAGTCAGGGATTGTCATTAATGTCATTGATGTCATCCTAGACTTTGACAATTTCACTCTGACACTCTCTGATTTTACCACAGATTGAATGACTTACTGAAGGAAGACTACATATGAAATATGAAGAAGCTAAGGGCTAGAGAATGAAGATGGAAGAAAACTAGGTATTTACTATATTCTCAAGCTATCAGGAAACAGAGGGCACATCAAGTTATTCTATTTGTAAATTATTATTTCAGTAAGAACTCCAAAAAAAAGTGTTAGAGAAGTCATCCTGAAGCATATTAAACTACAAAGTCTAGCTCGATATTAGGTCGTCATACATAAAATAAGGCACGGCCGGCCTATGGGTTGATAATCCTTTGCATAATTATGTTGTGTTAGGCATATGATATACTTGCCACATTCAATACCACGGCTTCCAAGTACGAGTATGCAAAGAAACTAGGGTCGAAAAGCAGGTTTTTTAATACTTGACAATATTTGGTAGAGATCGGTCTAGTTCCAACCGTGCCAGAATATATTTAAATTGTCTGCTTAGGCATGTTTAAAGAATTACGACTATATTATTATGTAGAGTTTTTTGACAGAATTCACACAAAAATGACGAAAACTAAATATTTACTCGACTTTAAACATAACTTAGTAAAACTATTCTTTACGCTATTATGTCTCTTATTTGTATCTAAGTGTAGATAAATGGCGCGAACAAGTCTACGAAATGGCCTCGAGCCCTACTCCACGCACGCCGCTAGCCCCGCGCCGATTCCCGCAGCGCCCTGTACTTCCAGGGTATGAAATGCTTGCATAGGATAACAATCCATGGATTCGTTTAGATAAGGAGCATAATCGTACTTGCGTAAAAATACTTTTAACATCCAAGTATTTTTTTCGCAAATACGATTGTACTCCTTATTTATATGAAAACATGGGTTAATTTCCTATGCAAGTACTTTTCAAGTCTGGTTTCTTCAAACTTTGTCCGCGCGGCCAAGCAAAAAGTTTCATACTCGCAAATATTTCCCACTCGTACCAGGGCGCCCTAGTTGGAAGCCCTGGTTTCAAAACTGGTTGCGTAAATACGTCTCATCCCTACGTTGTGCTGTCAAAATTTTTTGATCATGTACTTCATGTAGTCTATGGTCAATGTCGTAGATACACATCACGATATTGGAGAAAAGTTCGAAATTTTTAATTTTATGCAGTCAAAAATAGCACAGGAAGCATTATAGAAGTTTGTTTTCACTACACAAACCGCTATGGCTTTAACAGTGGACAAATTGATGAACGACGAAAGGTATAATGTGCATTTTATTATCGCATACCTACGTGTTTGCTAATTTTTCAAGGGAAAGTTTGCTTTATACTTTTTATGTATTACATACAAGTTCCAATGAAATTTTATTGTGATCCTAGCGAGCATATGGAGCAGAATCGTGACGTAACTGATAAATGTAGCTCGTGTAAACCTTAGAGTCCATATTAAAGGAAATTGCAAGTCAAATGTTAATATAAACTTTTGCAATGTTTACACATTCAATCTTTATCCAAGTGGCACACAGTGTAGGCAAGTGCCTGGACTGTGTGGAAATTGAATGTTTAGTTACACAAGAACTGGTTTCCTGTCAGGATTGAAAGCATAATTGGCAGGAAGGGTAGCCTATGGATTTGACCATGACCTGGGAAATCATTAAAATAATAATCTAATCTGTATCAAGTAAAAAAAAGGTGGTCTAGTATAAATATCACCTTGTCAGAATGCCAGCAATGCAACATAGTATTTGTTGTATTATTTCATTTTATAATGTTTGTCAATGTCTTTGTTATGCTGAGATATGTTTCTTAAAATAACCTGAAGGGTAACATGAAGGAAAAACAAAATACTAAACTAAAACTATAATATAATCATCAGTCATTTGACAGTCAAATCAAACAGGTAAGTTATAGTCTGTTTCATTTTCAATTATTTAGTTTATATCTCTTGTTTATGCTAATCATCATTATTAATGGAAAACAAACATTTAATAATAATTATAAAACATGACTTGCATTCAATATGATAAATATTATTGAATACAAAAAAATATTTAATTTTATTATGAAAACACCTATTGTTGCTCAAGATGCTTAGCAATTCATATCATAAAAGAAAAATACCACACTAGCAGGTATTTCCTGTTTAAATCATGAGCCTCATATATTCTTGCCCTTCTCCCAATTTATTTGGGGTTGGTGCGGCATGTCTTCTTCCATACTTCTCTAATACTCGTCATCTCATTGGACACCTTCTTTCTTGCCATATCATCTTTCACATAGATCCCTTTCTCTTTTTCCTGTCTAGATGGGAAAATAATAAAACACTGCATATAAAAAAAGGTTTAAGTGGGCTCATTACAATGTTTGTTAGATATTATGAACGCTAATTACTTTACATGCTCACAGCTCGGCAAATGTAATCAACAAGGTGGACAGGACACAGACACTAAAATTCATGTATACCGTGTTTTATTATGGACCTCTGACATATCAATATGTCATTGCTCATTTAAAAGCTGTTCAATACATATTGCCTTGGTATTTCAGTTGTAGGAAACAGCTGTTTTTGTTTTTAATAACCAAAGGAAATTTGGGGCTTCAGAATGTTGTACCGAATATGTGTTTACCATTTGAGTGTGGTGTCCATTCCAACCTGTAAAACCTGGTTATAATGTTATGTGAAATCATAATTATCATCCTACTAAACTGTCAACGCAGGATGTAGAGTTGTAATTTGAGTCCTTTTCCCCAATTTTTTAGAAAAAATGTTCTGCAAGTGATGCTACATACTGATCAACCTTGAAATATTCCCACTGCTGGGACATAGGTTACTCTGTGAGGTAGTGGGCCCTTATCTAACAAATATGTGTTTTAAAATAAACACTGCACCACACTAGGAATTGCTCCTGTATGGTGCATTTACAAATCTTTAAACTCACATACACAAACAGCCAGATTTCGAACAACTATGTGTAATTCCTACAAATATTTGTTCCGGGCGGAGATCGGACTTAGAACAAATATTGAGTTGAACGTACACTCATACAATTATAGTATGTATGGACGTTCAAGCGTCTAGGTGTAATTCATACAAATATTAGTTCCGTGCGGAGATCAATCCCAAGACACATGGCATGTGCGCCGTATGTAGGCATTCTTGGTAGATAATGGCTTATCCAATGGGAGGGTTGGTGGTGGAAATAATGCTATGGAATAGCTTTAAAAATAAATAAGGTCTATCATCCTAAGAATTCACCTTAGCCTATGATTTTATTCTCTTTTCCTTGAATGGATCACTGACAGCAAAAAGGACTTAACATAAACTTTTTTCTTGTTTTTTTCAGATTTAGCGGTGACAATGTCCTCCAGTTCCTCTTATACCTTCCGTTTGGTATATTACTGTTGATATTCAGAGTATTCCTGGCATTGATATTATGGATTGCATCAATTATACTGCCAAATAAATCGGCTGTACGGCAAATGCTATCAACGCTAGCTTGTTGGACATTTGGTAAGAAACGCACCAGTCGCTTTAAAACTGAATTTAATTGTATTGTTGTGAAATGTTGTTAAACTAAATGTAACAGAGTTTTCAATCATGT
This sequence comes from Cerastis rubricosa, assembly GCA_949152445.1. Classification (NCBI taxonomy): domain Eukaryota; kingdom Metazoa; phylum Arthropoda; class Insecta; order Lepidoptera; family Noctuidae; genus Cerastis; species Cerastis rubricosa. The sequence continues at coordinate 2,846,900 of OX424542.1, read as the reverse complement.
TTTTTTTTTGATGAAGTATGATCACATTGTAGTGCTTACAATTCTGAAGGTGACAGCTACTGTGAACACAATTTATTTCTCTGTATCTCGACGAAAATAACAACAGGCGGATATCATTACTAGAGACTGATTTATATGCAAATGCATTTGAAATTGTGCATTTTTTGCGCATGTTTCCTTAATTTTAACTTCATCTTTAAAAATGCAAATGTGCACCAGAGGTGACTATTTTGTTGGAAATACCGGCCAAGTGCGAGTCGGACTCGCGCACGAAGGGTTCCGTACCATTATTTAAAAAAAAAGAGCGAAAAATTTTTTTTTTGTGGTGGTGCCCCTTTCAATATTTATTTTGTTTTTAGTATTTGTTATTATAGCGGCAACAGAAATACATAATCTGTAGAAATTTCAACTGGCTAACTATCACGGTTCAGGAGATACAGCCTGGTGACAGACGGACGGACAGCGAAGTCTCAGTAATAGGGTCCCGTTTGACCCCTTTGGGTACGGAACCCTAAAAACGAGCAAAATAATCACTTTTTCGTATGGGAGCCCCCTTAAAAAAATATTTTTTTCTGGTTTCAGTATTTGTTGTTATAGCGGCAACAGAAATACATACTTAATCTGTAGAAATTTCAACTGGCTAATTATAACGTTTCATGAGATACAGCCTGGTGACAGACGGACGGACGGACAGTGAAGTCTCAGTCCCGTTTGACCCTTTGGGTACGGAACTTCTGAACACTTGGAATAGTCGTCGGTTTTCGAGAAAAAAATGATAAGATATCGTTGTGTGGTAAATTAAAAAGAAAAAAATATTTTGCAGTACTTATTACAATTTACAATGTTATGCACAGTTCGAGCTTTTATGATAAACTAGCTGTCCCGCGCAACTTCGTCTGCGTCACATTTTCCCAACATTTTTCATTGCTGCTCCGCTCCTATTGCTCGTAGCGTGATGATGTATAGCCTATGTCCTTCCCCAGGTTGAAATCTATCCTCTTGCCAAATTTCATTAAGATCCGATCAGCCGTTTAGTCGTGAAAAGGTAACAATCAAACAAACAGAGTGACTTTCGCATCTTCTTATATATATATATATAAAAGAAAGTCGTTTTAGTTACTTCGCTTATAACTCAAGAACGGCTGAACCGATTTAGCTGAAAATTGGCAGGGAGGTAGTTTAGAGCCAGGAGAAGGACATAGGATACTTTTTTTTTTTTTTTTTTTTAGGTAGGTAGTAGGTAGTAGGTAGGTAGTAGGTAGGTAGTAGGTAGGTAGTAGGTAGGTAGTAGGTAGGTAGGGTAGGGTAGGTAGGGTAGGGTTGGGTAGGGTAGGGTTGGGTTGGGCAGGGTAGGGTAGGGTAGGGTAGGTAGGTAGTAGGTAGGTAGGGTAGGGTAGGTAGGGTTGGGTAGGATAGGGTAGGGTTGGGTAGGGTAGGGTTGGGTTGGGTAGGGTAGGGTAGGGTAGAGTAGGGTAGGGTAGGGTAGGGTAGAGTAGGGTAGAGTAGGGTAGAGTAGGGTAGAGTAGGGTAGAGTAGGGTAGGTAGGTAGGGTAAAGTAGGGTAGGTAGGGTATGGTACGGTAGGGTAGGTAGGTAGGTAGTAGGTAGTAGGTAGGTAGGGTAGGGTAGGTAGGGTAGGGTTGGGTAGGGTAGGGTTGGGTTGGGTAGGGTAGGGTAGGGTAGGTAGGTAGTAGGTAGGTAGGGTTGGGTAGGGTAGGGTAGGTAGGGTTGGGTAGGGTAGGGTAGGTAGGGTTGGGTAGGTAGGTAGGAAAAGTGCATTGCTTTAACTTTTGACAGAACGAAGTCTGTCCGGGCAGCTAGTTTATAATATTAGTATGGATATTTCGACGATTTTGATTTGCATATAAACCTGTCTTTAGTAACATAGAACTGTCAATGCAGTCGGTCAAAGCGATTTGGCTTTGTGTGTTCGGTTACATTTGGGGTCAAATGTACATTTGGGTATTGAACCCAAATTGGTTATCCTTTACGGCTGCTGTTATTATTTTTGCATGCCTCATGTTTTTATTGGATTCGTGTGGTTTTTCCTTATTTTGATTATAAAATACAACCCGCTGCCCGCGACTTCATTCGCGTGGAAATTTAGATGTATTTTTCAGGGATATATTTTTAGGGTTCCGTACCCAAAGGGTCAAACGGGACTGAGACTTCACTGTCCGTCCGTCCGTCCGTCACCAGGCTGTATCTCATGAACCATGATAGTTAGCCAGTTGAAATTTTCACAGATTATGTATTTCTGTTGATGCTGTAACAACAAACACTAAAAACAGAATAAAATAAATATTTAAGAGAGGCTTGCTCGTTTTTTATAAAAAATGGTACGGAACCCTTCGTGCGCGAGTCCGACTCGCACTTGGCCGGTTTTTACATATAAACCTGGGATCTTGAATCATTCTGTCTATTGAAACAACCGCATCAAAATCCGTTGCGTAGTTTAAAAGATCTTAGCGTGTACGTTTAGATCTTTTAGTCGCTTCAAAACAAAGTCGAATTTGTTTTAAATTATGTAGAGATTAACAGTAACATGAATTATATTACTTTTTAATTGGTAAAGTGTTTTGAACTCCAGTTTTTAAATGGGGGAACTCAGATGCTGATTGTGTTTTTGTCCTTTTCAGGTGTATACGTGAAACTAAAGGGTACGCGAGACCCGCGCTGTAGCGTCATGGTAGCGAACTACGTCTCTTGTTTAGACTCGCTCGCCGCCTCGCATGTGCTTGGTACTATTAGTGTGAGTATACCATCTATACATATATGTATATATAAATAACGTGTCACGTTGTTTGTCGGGGATGGACTCCTAAACTACACACATCAAAAGTGTCTAGGGATCAAGCATTTTTATGCGGATTTCTTGAGATTGAGATGTGGCTTTGTAATAAATTTATGATTTTATAAATTTATATGGATCCTTTTTGGTGCATTTCATAATTTGAATCAGGAACTGTGAATCAAATTCGAGTAAAAGATGAAAATCAGCTGTCAATATTTTCCCTATAAAAACATACAACGTATTGCAGACATTATTAGTGCTACTGTTTCCCTACTACTGATTAAAACCAACGTTATTATGGAGCGGCGACGTCATTTAAGCAGGGAAGAAATGCTCAGAGCCGTGGGAATGATAGAAGCTGGTTCCCGGCAACGTACTGTGGCTTTAGCTCTGAATACAAGTCAGAGTGTTATCAGTCGACTTTGGACACGTTACCGAAGCACTGGTACCGTGGCTGAGCGCCATGGAGGACGGTATCGCTGCACCACACGGAGACAAGACCGATACATTCAAATCTTAACTCGAAGAGCTCCAACAATAACCGCCATGATGTTAGCCGTGAGGCTTCATCACTCTTCAGGGAACTTAATTAGCGACCAAACAGTCAGAAACCGCTTGCATGAAGTGAACCTTCATTCCCGAAGACCGCTACGGGTACCACCTATAGCAATGCACAATCGTAGGATTCGATATCAATGGGCTCTTGAACACAGAAATTGGGCAGAAGAACAATGGCGTTTCGTGTGCTTTTCTGATGAGTCTCGTTTTGGTATGAGACCGGATACAAGACGTATACGACACTGGAGAACCCCTGGACGCCAACAGCGATTAAAATCCTGCCAGGAAGTCCATCCTTATAGTGGTGGAACCATCATGGTATGGGCGGGTATTTGGATCGGCGGAAGAACTGAGTTGATTTGGATCAGAGGCAACCTCAACGCTCAAATTTATGCTGAGACGATTGTATCAGACGTCATCGTTCCTCTACAAGTGCAAATCGGTCCCTTATTTCAGTTAATGCATGATAATGCACGACCGCACACCGCAAGAGTTGTAAGACAGACTCTCGCCGCAGCTAACATCAATGTCCTGCCCTGGCCTGCTCAGTCGCCAGACTCGAACCCGATTGAGCATGCATGGGATATGCTACAGAGAAGAGCTCTGCCGAATATGGAGGGTATCCAGTCGCAAGAAGACCTTTTTTTGTTGTTGCAACGAACATGGGCGGCCATTCCACAGCGTGATTTGGATGAACTCATTTTGAGTATGCCAAACCGATGTTCTTGTGTTGTTAGTGTTCGCGGTAGAAACACGGATTATTAATTGTTTAAGTTACCCAATAAAATTTTAAAGAAAACTGTTATTTCAGTCTTTTTTTCGAACTTTAATGTTAGTGGTTCAAATGTCAAAAATCCCTTTATTAGAAAATGGCAAATTTCTTTATTAATGCAAAGGTGACTTGGTTTATCGTTACTGTGACAAACGAAAACACTTTATTTGATGAATCCTTAAAGAAAATTTTAATTAATATCAATCAGGAGAAAAGTTATTGCAAAAATATATGTTGATCCCTAGACACTTTTGATGTGTGTACTTAACCGATTTAAATCAAATTTGCACACGGTGTGCATTTTGATCCAACTTAAAAGATAGGATAGCTTACATCTCAATTTATAGTCGCAATATTATTTTATTGCAAATTATGTCACAATTATCTGTTATCTCCAAACGATTCTAACAGATGGCGGTATCTATTGCCTGGATTAAGTAAGTATTCATTAGATGGCGCTGTATAGGATCGGAGCAGCAATAAATAATATTGCGAAAACGGGGAAAATTTTACGCAGACGAAGTTGCGCGGGACAACTAGTAGTAATATAAATTCAGTCTTAGACTGAAACTAGACCTCCTTGGAAGATAATATGTCATTCATTCAAATTAGGCTGAAAATAAGCCAAACGCCTTCGCCATTTCCTAGTGTTTCAGCTGGGAAGATGAAGTGGCAGAACAAACTGGCAAGTAGCAACACATCTGTCCGATTTAGGTTTAGGTTTGAAGAACCAGTTATTGTTAGTCTGTGTCAATCCACTGCTGGGCAAAGGCCCTCTCCCCATGACTTCCAAATCCTTCGATCCAGGGCCAATGTGGACCACTGGTCGTTGGTTCTGTCCAGCTCGTCCGCCCATCTCCTGCGAGATCTACCGCGTCGCTTTCTGGCTGTGTCAGGGCTCCACATCGTGGTAATTTTGGCCCACAGCTTGTCGGGCATATAGCAGACATGGCCTGCCCCGTTCAGTTTGTTTGACGCCTAGAATGCTGCGCTCCATTGCATGTTGGCAGACCTTGGGTCTTTTGATATTTTTTAGCCATTTAGTAAAAATATTTTTAACTACTTCGTTGCTCAAGTCGTCGACTGCTGAGTATGAGGTACCTACTGGGTTCGATTTCCAGGTCGCTCTAGTGTTTTTATGTTTTTCCATAAGAATATTTTCTTCTTGTAGTCTTTAGTCTTTTGTTTTTAATTAAACTTCATACGCATAAGCAGCATAGGTCTAAAAAGTTACTAAAACATTTTCGAAATTAAAAAAAGAAACTGTTTCTCTAAATAATTTATAATCGGTCTAATTTAGCTGTAACACTATTTTTCAAAATGTTTTTTAGTAACTGTTTAGACCTATGTATCCTGCTTAGGCGTATGAAGTTTCATTAAAATCGGTTCAGTCATTTAGGAAAATAAGGACTTGAAAGTTTGTATGAAATATCGTATGGCGTAAACGCTCTTAAGGTTGCACAAGTCGACGGCACGAACTCGTTGGCGGGCGAGGGTAATATGCATCCTATTTAGTAAGTTTTTAATTTACAAAGTTTAATTTATTTAGTATTAATTTATCTAGTTTTTGTTTACTTATTTATATATTTATTTATTTGTTTAGTGAAACATACGACGATTTATAACGAAAATGAGTGCGTCAAATTTCATAAATTGTGTTTTGGCCGTATAGATATTATGGGAAAACTACTAAATGTATCTACTCAAAATAAATTATTTGAACTTTTGAATAAATTATCTATCCCTGTACGGTTTTACTTTTTCCATTTTCATACTACATAAGTGATTTATTTACGCCCAAAGATGAGTTAAAATTAGTGTTGAATTACGGAAGTTTCGACGCTCATAAAATTCTGCTTCCATACAGGGCTAGATAATGACAAGACCAGTTGATAGATTTTTTAGTTTTGAACCTACACCGTCAAACAGACGAGTTATCACCATACTACGTTTGTATGGAAGAATGGCCGACTTGTGTACCCTTAAGACACTTTTATCCCGGTAGTACGAACCCGTGTGGTAATTCCTGACTTCCATGCAATCAAAGCCGCGGGTGCAATCAGCTAACCCCTAAATCCCTGAGTGTCATAGGCTGCATTTGAACGTTCCCGTAGGCAAGTTTCCGTACATAACGGGAGCGAATCAATCACATTATATCTTTACGTTTTTTGTAATTATACTGCATTGCGTAAGTGCCGAAAATCTGTTACTAGCCTAACTTCTAATCTATAAAACAAACTCGACATTGCCATAAAAATGAATGCCCTATCATGACAACACTTCAATAGCTGTCATAAAATAATGAAAAAGAAAACAAAATAAACAAGATAAGAGTCCTTTTCACGATACGTTTATGATAATGTGATATGTATTTTTAATATTATGACGCGCTTTTTGATGCTCTTTCCAATTATGGTAATCTTAGGTCAATAAACTTTTATACACATATCTAATTAAAATATGTAGGTATTTTTATAGGTGCAGATGTTCTAAATGAACATATAAATAAAATTGTGATTGTGAGCTGAGAGTAAAGCTAAATTATAATGCCGCTCGGGTTTAGGTTAAGCCGCGTTTGACTAGGCTGGTCCGTGGATGGGTGACCACTCGTTACATTCGGAGCTACCTCCGTGCCTCGTAAAGCACGTTAAGCCGTTGGTTCCGGTTGGCTTTGTTGATCTTTGACAGCCGTTACAGGTAGTCAATGGCTCGAAAGTCTGACAATCAGTCTAACCAAAGGGTATCGTATTATCGTATTGGAGTTGTGGAGGTCAGATAGGCAGTCGCTCCAAGTAAAATACTGGTACTCGGCTGCATACGGTTAGACTGGAGGCCGACCCCAACATATTTGGAGAAGGCTAGGCAAATGATGATATGAACAGATGGAAGAAAACGAAACGTTTTATGCCGATCCTGAATAATACGGGACAAGGGCAGAAATGCAATTATCTATACAAATAAATAAAATTGAAGTGTCTGTTTGTAATATTAAAATAACCGCTTTTTACTACATGCATATGAATGTATATACGGTACATATACCAAACTAACATTTTTAAAATTTTTTGTCTGTGTCTGTCTGTTTGTTCCGGCTAATCTCTGGAACGGCTGGACCGATTTTGACGGGATTTTCACTGGCAGATAGCTGATATAATAAGGAGTAACTTACAAAAAAAAAACTAAATAACTTTTTTGTTAAATTCAAATCCACGCGGACGAAGTCGCGGACACAGCTAGTGTTTATCATACCATAATAATATCTCTATTCTGGTTTTATAAGTAAAAAAGGGTATATAAAGGTCTTATATTAGTATTCGAAATCAGTCTTGTTGTTGTCGCGGTGCATGAGGAAAATATTTATAAAATGTTTTGGTCATTAACCTTGTTGGGGTAATTGACTTATCGTCCTTACATTAACACTCCACGAAATCATTCTCATATTTTTTTTTAAGGTTTACGCACTGATGTATAGGACACTCACATTTCGCTGACTATGATTAAATTCAATGTTCGGTTGGCGCAGTGGCTGAGCGATCAGCTGCTGCGCTGCGTGTCGCTGGTTCAATCCCCGCACGGAACAAGTATTGGTATAACCTACAGGTTGTTGTTCCGGGTCTGGCTGTTTGTGTATGTCAGTTTAAATGTTTGTAAACGCACCCACGATGCGGGAGAAATTTCCTAGAGCGGGGCGACGTTTTTTTTTTTTTTAAATGTAAATATGTATAGGCAAAGCTTTTGCTACTGATTTCAAACAAAATAATTAATCTTTGACAATTTTAGAAGTAGCTGCATAAACAGCTAGACCCACTGCCTATAGACAATGAACTCTATGTTAACAAATATTGATGTAAGTGTTTTACTGTATTTGTGTTTTATTTACAGCTCAGAAAATGGAAAGTTCCGCCATTTTTTGCATCAACACTCGGAATTAGAAATGCATCACAGTTTATAAGAAAGTAAGTATTTTCTACCAACTTAAAAAAAAGTATGAGCCTTTGTTTTTAATAAAATTATTGAGATAATTGATAATTGTTTTGCACTGGTCAATGACTAATGTCTTAGATTATTCGACTAGAACTCATTAAAAAGTCATTCATCTGGAGTGAATTTCCATAAATATATTGATAGTATTGCTATTTAATAGATATATATAACGAGAAAACCGAAGGAATAAACTGCGAGCAGTTCTTCTTGTCTCGTAAAAGACACAATCTATATGGAAATACGGACGACACGGTTGGCGCAGTGGTTGAGCGATCGACTGGTGCGCTGCGTGTCGCGAGTTCGATCCCCGCACGGGACAAATATTTATGGCCTGCGGATAGTTGTTCCGGGTCTGGCTGTTGTATATGAGTCTAAATGTTTGTAAGCGCACCCACGATACAGGAGAAATTGCTAGTGTAGGGCACAGTTTTATTAATAAAAAAAAAACCGCTGACGCATTAAAGATATCTAGCCTGGAAAATAGTCCCAGACGAATTATACAGGCTATTTTACCTCTCATTATTTTTATTACAGGCAACACTTCGCTGAATGTCCGAGCAAGCCAGTGTTGCTACAACCAGAGGGAGGTCCGACCAATGGCAAAGGATTACTCAAGTTCACCGACTGGCCCTTCCCGCTCGGGAACAGGGTGCAACCTGTCGCTATTAGTGAGTATTTTCTGCCCCCCCATTTAAGAGGGATCTGTCAAAGTAGCTCACGAAATCTCCACTTTCTTCTTTAAAACAAAGAAAGATGAGTCTTTGTCATAACGGAGATAATTTAGCTAATGTCCTTTCGAATATCTTACTAGATGTTTGTGAGCAATGTTTAAAAAAAAAAAAAAACCGAAGAAATTGAATACTTAAAATTATGCTGAAAATCTGTTTGAACGTCAAGAAAGTCCCCCAAAACGCTCACCTTTAGCCATTTCCTAGTGTTTTAGCTGGGGAGTATTGGCTGAACAATAACGGTGGCTGCAAAAATGGCATCATCGTTATCAACAGTCTAGAGCTAACTACTGTTGGACATAAACAACCGAAAATGAGCGTGTTTGTTGGCCTAATTCGTTTCCAGGTGGGAAGATAGATTACTTAACCTCCCTCAGAGGTTGATAGGTAGGGTTTTTAGGAAGAGCTCGTGGCTAGCTAATAAACAGTCGCTCGGATCAATCTTCAGCTTAAGCCGCGCTTGCCTAGGTCGGTCTTTGGATGGGTGACCCATTACGTACCGTGTTTCCTCTGAGCCACGGAAAGCACATTAAGCCGTTGGTCCCGGCTGTCATTTGTAGATCTTTGACAGTCGTTGCAAGATATCAGTGGGCCGAAAGTCTGACAACCAGTCTTACCAAGGGGTATTGTATTACCCACTACTCGTACTAACTGGGTTGTGGAGGTCAGATAGGCAGTCGCTCCATGTAAAATACTGGTATTCAGCTGCATCCCGTTAGACTGGAAGCCGACCCGAAAGCCCGTTTGCCGACAAGTGATGATGATGAGAGGTTTTAAACTGATTTGCAGATGTTTTGTGATGATGTTTATACTTTAACGGGTTTAATGGCCGATGACCTGGTGAAGGTTACGGGGGATCCGCTGGATGCGAGTCGCACGGGACCGGTCAATGTGGCGACGCTTAGGGGAGGCCTATGTCCAGCAGTGGACGTCTTTCGCCAGAAATTATGATAATGATAGGTCTAATATAATGTGTTTCTGTCTCCACCAGGCGTAGAGCGCATGTTCACGCACGTGACAGTCCACCGCGCCGGGGACTCGCGCACACAGTTCCCGTGGTCGGACGCGCTGTGGTTCCTGTGGACGCCCGTCACTGTGTTCACGCTGCGACTGTTGCCGCCTGTAGAACGACACGACGACGACGACGTGTTGCTCGCGCAACATCTCACTGACAGCATAGCTGACGCGCTGCAGGTATGTAGCGGTATAGTACTAACAGTACAACAGCTCCATCTATGACGGAAATTAATAACTAACAACATAATCTATACTAATAATAAAAAGCTGAAGAGTTTGTTTGTTTGCTTGAACGCGCTAATCTCAGGAACTACTGATCCGATTTGAAAAATTGTTTCAGTGTTCGATAGCCCATTTATCGAGGAAGGCTATAGGCTATATATCATTACGCTATGACAAATAGGAGCGGAGCAGCATTCAAAAATGTTGCGAAAACGGGGAAAATGTGACGCAGACGAAGTTGCGCGGGACTGCTAGTATTAAATATATGTTATGTATGTTTAATATGTTTTTTTTTGCGTCATTCTCCTTAACTGGAGCCCAGACCAACTCAATCGGGTTTAGCTTGCAATGGTAAGGGGGCAGTCGCAAAATAGGGACAACCTGTTTAACAGCCTTGTCTTTTAATTTCGTTTAATAATTTATATTTGTATGTGGCATTGCACATAATCTGTACTCAGCTTTATAAAGTTACTATTCAACAAAACGATATCGTAGGTACAACACTGCACCAAAAGAGCTGGCAACATTATTTGTAAATTTGACATGTGCATGTGTAAATTCAGTTCGCGGAATTAAAAAAACACACTATAACGTTTCCATACGTATACCGATAATCCATATTTATGTATTTAATCTCGTATCATCTCGTATTCATGGAGATATGTATTTTAAATCATTTATATGTTGATGTTGGAATAAAAAACAAATAATAAAACAGGTTACAAAGACGTGATCATAGTGTACCATACCGGGCACAGCAAACTCGTAGAGAGGACGTGGGCTTTAATTTACCAATCTTCGCATCAATACCGGACAGCCCGATGCGAGTGTTACCACTAGGAGGGTACGCCCTTGAACGATATATACGTGATGTTTTTCTTAAGGTTAGGTGCGTATAGTCGCTACCGGCGAGTGTGTGTGATCTAACCGGTGTGCGTGTATGTTATTTTTTTTTTTTTAAATAACTTGACGTCGTTGGTACTTATCTATGGTCTCGCCATCTTGTAGATGGCGTGAGCTTTGACAGTCCTACTCCATACGACCAGATTCAATAGCCTTTATCTTCTCAGATCGAGAAGACAGAGTTCAAATGGGAAGAGCTCCGGCCCGGACGCCGCGCGCCCACACGGCGACGTGACGTGCCTGCTGACGTCACGCGTCTGGCGCTACAGGTCAAGGAGGTGCTGCCGCTAGTACCACTCGCCGACATACTCAGGGACTTGGGTGAGTTGTGTTGTACACGGCGACTGCTGACGTCACGCGTCTGGCGCTACAGGTCAAGGAGGTGCTGCCGCTAGTACCACTCGCCGACATACTCAGGGACTTGGGTGAGTTGTGTTGTACACGGCGACTGCTGACGTCACGCGTCTGGCGCTACAGGTCAAGGAGGTGCTGCCGCTAGTACCACTCGCCGACATACTCAGGGACTTGGGTGAGTTGTGTTGTACACGGCGACTGCTGACGTCACGCGTCTGGCGCTACAGGTCAAGGAGGTGCTGCCGCTAGTACCACTCGCCGACATACTCAGGGACTTGGGTGAGTTGTGTTGTACACGGCGACTGCTGACGTCACGCGTCTGGCGCTACAGGTCAAGGAGGTGCTGCCGCTAGTACCACTCGCCGACATACTCAGGGACTTGGGTGAGTTGTGTTGTACACGGCGACTGCTGACGTCACGCGTCTGGCGCTACAGGTCAAGGAGGTGCTGCCGCTAGTACCACTCGCCGACATACTCAGGGACTTGGGTGAGTTGTGTTGTACACGGCGACTGCTGACGTCACGCGTCTGGCGCTACAGGTCAAGGAGGTGCTGCCTCTAGTACCACTCGCCGACATACTCAGGGACTTGGGTGAGTTGTGTTGTACACGGCGACTGCTGACGTCACGCGTCTGGCGCTACAGGTCAAGGAGGTGCTGCCGCTAGTACCACTCGCCGACATACTCAGGGACTTGGGTGAGTTGTGTTGTACACGGCGACTGCTGACGTCACGCGTCTGGCGCTACAGGTCAAGGAGGTGCTGCCGCTAGTACCACTCGCCGACATACTCAGGGACTTGGGTGAGTTGTGTTGTACACGGCGACTGCTGACGTCACGCGTCTGGCGCTACAGGTCAAGGAGGTGCTGCCGCTAGTACCACTCGCCGACATACTCAGGGACTTGGGTGAGTTGTGTTGTACACGGCGACTGCTGACGTCACGCGTCTGGCGCTACAGGTCAAGGAGGTGCTGCCTTTAGTACCACTCGCCGACATACTCAGGGACTTGGGTGAGTTGTGTTGTACACGGCGACTGCTGACGTCACGCGTCTAGCGCTACAGGTCAAGGAGGTGCTGCCTCTAGTACCACTCGCCGACATACTCAGGGACTTCGGTGAGTTGTGTTGTACACGGCGACTGCTGACGTCTCTCGAGTTGCCCGTCAACGCATTTCAATTGGCCCGCAAAAAGTGTCTCGTAATCCCTAAACTAAACTGTGACAAAGTCTAGACAAGGATTCACAGACACCTGGAACACCTGGAACACCTGGAACCTAGTGCTTTTAAATGACTGATTTTCTTCTTTCTCTTTCTCCTACAGCTATAACACGCAGTGTGGATGTAACAATAACGAACTTCCTGGAGGGAGTGACCCCGTACACCCCGGAGGCCGCGCCCCCCCCGGCCCCCCACAGTGCCCCCCTGGCGGGCCCCTCGGGGTCCTCGCCCCCCGCGCCGCGCTACGTGACGCCAGCCCCCACCGGGGTCTTCCCTAAAAGTGCGAAAGAACGACAACTCAGCTTCCAAGAGAGAAAAGCTCAAATGATCGCCGAAGCAAGAAAAAGGTATATTGAGAAAAATGGACTCAATGTAGCGCTGAATAATTGTTGAATGTATTCGAAGGTAGTTCGGTTGTTTATCGTGGAAGGCTGGTCGAAACATTCGCGGAATATATTTGGTGCTTAAAAAGCTGACCGGGGGCATGTATATTGTACATAGTGCTTCGATTGCTGCTAACACTGTAATTCAATTGTTGGCAGATGTTAAAATTTGGACATTTTGACCGCTAAAGGTCGACAAACTACAACTTCCATAAATTCTTGGGTTCTTATGCTAAGAATTGATCTTCCATCGTGGCTACCTCCAATTGTAGGTGCGAAACTTATGGAAAAAAACACCAATTTATTGACACAATGTATTTTTATAGAGGCTTTAACGCACTTCTGAAGTTATGCTTAAAAATATATTTTCGGTTTCAAAATAAGTCAATATTGTCCACTGTTGAACATAGGCATAACCTACCGACCTCTATTTACAATATAAGAATTAAGCCTAGCCATAATCACGACGCTATAAACACAAATTGGTGATAGCAGATGCCATTGCTCTTGCCAATTTTATTACTTTCAACACTCCTAAAGTTACTTACGGACTGCTTAAGACTAAAGTTTGACTGCATTTGGCCCTATTAAACACATTAAGAGGTTTACACATTAATGCGGATTAAAGTTGAGAGACGTTTAAACGTCGTAAAATATATGATTAAACAGACGTGTTCATGAATAAAGCCTCATAGGGTTAAATATTAATAAAAAATAACGAGGATATTAAACGGAAATTTATAAAAAATGTATAATTTTGCTGCAAAAGTTGCGTAATTTAGGAAAGTCCTATTACGTATTATACTAAAATAAACATGTTTTATTTGACTTGATTCCAAATAAACAACTGAATTATCCATTAGATTGCGGGATGGTCACATGATGATAATCAAAGGGATTAATTAGTAGCATAGTTAGTGCCTAATTAGATCGATTACTTAGTTAAACTTAAGTTGATCTAACTGTGCGTCTACATTACACTTATCTAAGTTTAAAAGCTATAATAAACTAAAGGCGCAAGTTCTTGGAAGCTGCGGTCATTAAACGTGTGAGCGAGACGACACGAGACTCAGTATCGAGTTTTTAGAAATCTCGAACTAAATATTCACTGTCCTGCTCGCACTTTTCATGACCGCGACTGCGTTGAGTTTGCGTTTAATGTGGTACTACTGAAAATATATTTTTGGTTTAAATATTAACGCAGAATAAATGTAATGTAGATGGCGTAATCGTTGTGACGTCATAAATACGAGTCCTTCCAAAGTGATGACGTACCTACTAGAAAGTTTAGTTTTATAGTAAAATGTACGGTAGTCGTTACAGTAATCATATTATTTTTAAAATAACCACAACTACTGACAATTGTGTGGAAATTATTTTATATTTTTTTTGTGATTAAACATTGAAGGTTGTTCGATATTTTTCTTTTTTTTTTTGCTGGCAGCACTAGCCAGCTTTTTTATTATTAAGAAATTATCTACTTATTAACTTAGACTAGGTAACTCGTTCATGCCTTATGCTTGTTCCTTTAAATGTATTATTTTATGTGTTTCAACAATAAAATATACTCTCTTGCAATAATTATATTAATTTCATGCGGCGCCTAGTTTAAGTCAATCTAGTAGAATATGATAGTTTTTTTTTGTCACTAACTAGGTGTGTTGGAACTTATTTCTATTTTTATTCGGTGTCAGTCGGAGTTTTTATCGAGAAATTTTAATCGATTCGGTCGATATTAATTGCCTTAAACTCGCCGACCGCTTATCGATCGATCATTAATAATGGATTTTATCTGAAAGGTCGTTGCCATCTTTTTGATGCAATAATAAAACTGTATTTATATTTTGTTCGCCTCGATTACATGGACATTAAGACATACTCTTCGGGGATTGGGGCGATGCTAATTTATGTTATTCATAATTACCCAATAAAAGAATGAAGTTCAAATACTGTTTGTCTTCAAGTATTTGAACAATCCAATTACTAGGTACCAAATTAACTGATATTTTTTTTAAAAGAGGCTCAAATGATTAAAAAGACGACCATTGTTGTATTTTTTCTCCGACTGATGCCAGATTTTAGGACATTGGAATTGAATATTTTGCGATATATTTATAGAAAATCAAAGATTATTTTTCTTATGATATTCGTATTAGATTCCGTGTGTACATACTTCTTAATTATAGTAAATATATATAAAATATTAAAATCAAGCCTGAATGTAAGTTCAAACGTTATAGAACTGATTTTGATTGTGTTCCGTTAGAATAAAATACATTAAATAAAACACAGGTAAATCTTTTATTAATAACAATATAATATTTTGGAAACAGTTTTATGACATTCTACTCTATCAAGGAAGTACCGGGAAACGATCAATAATACACAAAATGGTAATTTTTGATCCAAAGTAATACTATCGCCTTCAAAAATATGCTCCTTCAAAAACGATACACTTACGACAACGAATAATCTAATCATCAAAATATTTTTTAAACGCTTTTTCCGGAATCGAGTTTCAGTTCTCGTCGCGAATTCTCCTTTATTTCTTCTACCGTATGAAAACGGGTGCCACGAAGGTAATTTGAGTTTAGGAAAACGAAAGAAGTCGGCTGGAGATGGCTCCAGCCGACTTCTTTACCATCCCATACCATCCATACCATCGAGCAACCACCTTATTCACCAGATATGGATCTGGCCCCTTATTCACAAACGCTCGGTTTCGATTTCGATTCGATAAGTCGTATGTCTATCTTGTTTTGGCATTACGAAAGCGAGCGAGATAGACATACGACTTTCCGAATCGAAATCGAAACCGAGCGTTTGTGAATAAGGGGCCTGGTGAATAAGGTGGTTGCTCGATGGTATTTGGTGAATTTTTGGTCAAAAATTCGTTGATGGCCTTGTGCGAAGGCCCATTATCGTGGTGCAAAATCCAATTTCTTTCCACAAACTTGGCCTTTTCCGTCGAATTTGCTCTCTAAACGCCGCATAAGGCTAAAATAAAGAATATTATTTGAGCCTTATGCGGCGTTTACCGCATAAGGCTCAAATAATATTTCTTATTTACTGTTTGACCTTCTGGCAAGTATTCCGAGTGCACAACACCGCGATAGACAAAGAAATCGGTCCACATGACTTTGAGTTTTGATCGACTTTGACGTGGTTTTTTCGGGTAGTTAGAAGGCGCCACTCCGAAGCTTGTTGACTAGTTTGCATGTCAAACTCGTAAACCCACGTCTCGTCACCAGTAACAATGCGTTTAATGAATGTTGGGTCGGAATTGACTCGTTATAGCATGTCCTCAGTGACTCTTATGCGATTGATTTTTTGGGGAAAATTCAGGACCTTTGGGACTAGCCGAGCGGCACCATGTTTCATACCCAAGTGATTATTTAAAATGGTACGGATCGACTCGTGAGACACAGACAGTTCAGCGGCTCTCTCTCGAACTTGAATTAGGATTTTCAGTCACAATTTCCTTCACTTTTGCGAAGTTAACTTCAGTTGAAGACGTTGATGGCCTACCAGATCGAGGCAAATCTTCCATCAGATCTCGACTGCTTTTGAACGCTTTGTACCACTCATAAGCACGTAAGCCGTGCAAGTAAGACTTCTGAAACATTTTTAGGGACTCCGAACACAAAATTCCATTGGCGATGCCAAATTTGAGTCAAACTCACATAACAAATCACCCATTCCCGATACTTTTTTGACTGAATCTATTCACATAAAGAAATGATGTATGCCAGATTCAAACAAATTGATGAATGAAAAAAAATTCGACACTTGCCTTTTTAAGGAGTTTAAGCAAAACTAAATCTTATCTAGCAAGTATAAGTATCCTATTTGCTAAAACGCACAACTTGAATAGATCACAAGATATAATGATTACACATTTCTTTTTACACTGTACCAACGCTGGCCTTTTATGATGACCATTATGATTAAAAAATATGCACGGGCACACTTTTAAAAAAAATACATATTTTAGAAAGATTGTCAATAATGAACTCCATTTAAACTGGCAGATTTGAGATTTACTGTTACTGAGCATTGTTCTAAATTGCGGGCCATAGGCCGATATCGGAAAATCGGTCTTAATCCTCCTTGTATTAGATCTCATTTTGGAAAAGGTTCAACTACCAGTGATACTGGATGTCCACAAATTGTATAATACGGCATTATCGAGAGAAACGTAAATTTTAAATATGGAACGAACTAGGCTAATCAATGTGCTCTGAAAAATGCATGGAATTATTAAGTAACTTCAAAAGGAAAAGAAACGTTAAATGTTTGTGTGCAAAGATGGTAGTTACTGTCTTTATTAATTAATGTTCAATGCTTATTTTGATCTTTATAAAATCAAAGATGCTAAGAATTTACGGCTTGCAATAATAATGACTAAGGCTATTACCTTGTTCGTTCCGTTGATTATAAGGGTTAGTTTTAATGTGCTGCCAAATGGCGTTAAGGGCAAATACTCATCAGTGCAGTGCGGAACCTTAACCTCAGTGGTCAGATTGCCACTTGGCTAAGGAAACTGAGCTTTACAGACTGCCCATTCTTAAAATATGCGCCGACAAAATTGGTCCGGATTCGCCTTGCATTGATGTGTATTCGCCCTTACATATAGTTTTCCAGACTATTAAGTTTGTAATTAAATGAAGACAATGATTATTGAATAAAGTTTTGTTTCAAAAATCATTGTTTTGATTTTGTTTTCTTAGTTCCTTTATTTGTCTTTTGTATACATTGCTTTTTAAATATATGTTTTTAAACATTACTTTAAAAATACTTAAACAATACTTTAATATTACTTTTTATCATTTAATAGTGGTGGCTCCAGAGACATCAACATCCACACAATGCGAGCTATATCAAGGAGGCTTATAATGATTAATGCCTTAGTACTGAATTAGGCCCGTGATCCAACCTCTAAGCGAGAGTCTCAAAAGATTATCGTCAAGGCGCTTGGCTATAATTAATTTAATATAAGGCATTGGCCGTAATGACAATCACAATCGGCACAATGATGGCCGAGCTCAAACTCCACGTCATGTCGAAAGCCTCGTAAGCGATTACTTGCTATATTGTTTACTTGCTTCATGCTTTGCTACTTTATAATATCCGTTCTCTGATAAGCTGACAAGGGGTGGGGGTAGCTAGGGCAGGGCGGGACTAGCCATACAGGGCCGTTTCATGTTAAATCAAACCCCACAGCACCATAGGTACACTTTTCTATTCAACTTTCAGCGTATTCAAGCTTTACAACAATACCACGTGACATATGAAAAAACGCGCCGAAAGTTTCAAAATCCAACAGCGTGTTCATCAGTCTTCTACATTAAAAACCTTAACTTCTCGGTCACTACACGCCCCATCTTCATGTATATAAATCGACACAAATTGAAAAGAAAAGACGTCGTATAAAGCCCGTCTTCTCCATTCGATTACAGGAGCAATGAATACTAATAAAACGATTGAAATTATTACAAAAATTCTTTATTTATTTATTGATTCCAAAAATACACAATACATAAGTATCTCAAGTGTTAGAGCCCCAGCCTCTGTGGGGTCCTACGCGGCGTGTTTAGGCCAGGAGTAGCGACCTCTTGCTTGACGGGCACGTCTTCTTCTCGCTTCTTCCGTTCCTCTGCCATCTTCTGTTCGGCTTGCTTCATCTCTTCTTCCATTCGTTGTAGGTGGACGGCTGCTTCTTTGCGTTTGTCGCGGTTTGATCTGAAGAAAAGAAAGTGGTTTAGTTCCGTTTGAAAATTGTGGAAATAAAGAAAATCGATTATCTCCGAATACAAGTAAAAACAAAACATGAAACAGCTATAAAGGTCACTTGGTGGTGGTTACGTAACGTTTTACTAGGGGGAGGGGGGTACATAAAACGTTACGGCGCGTTACATTGTGGTCAAAAAATTGCGTTACGTAATACTTGAACGCTCCCTGGGCGTGGATGGCCAAATCCGGAACTATGCGGAATAGCGTAAAACATTCAAAGAAGTATCGAGCCCGATTTTCATGAAAATTAAAAAAGCAGCATTGGATTTTGGAAAAATAAATATTCCTAGCCAGGTTTCGAACCCGTTGATGGTACTTATTAGATTAATCAGACATACAAAACTATTATGTCATTTACTTACTGAAGTTTTCTCTTGTTATCCACAGTAAAAATCATTCAATCGTCCAACATGCTCATCTGCCTACCCATTTCCCAAATATATGGGTCTGCTTCCAGTCTAACCGGACGCAGCTGAATACTAGTATTTTACATGGTGCGCTACCTGCCTATCTGACCTCCACAACCCAGTTAGTTCTGGGTAATACGATACTCCATGGTAAGACTTGGACCTTACCATGTACAGCGAAAAATAAACAAAACACCACTCACTTCCCCGTCTCCTTAACCGAAAAGAACATCGGCCCCAGCTCAGCTAACCAGCGTCCATCGACGGCAGTGACACAGTGCATGTACTCCTTCGTGGTCATCATGAGCTCGTAGTACACCACGTAGTCGGGCGAGTCTCCCAGCCCGAACAGCGCCGACGTGGGGTGCAGGTGGCACGGCATGCCGGTGCGACAGTTCACGTACTCGCCGATGCCCTTCAGACGCGCGGCCTGCTGGAAGTAAGCTGGGGGGAGGTAGAGGGGGAACTGGTTAATGTTGCATTCGTTCAATGTGTTTATAAGCTAAGGGACTTGCCAAAAAATGGGCAGCAGCGTTCTCTGTGCTTTTGTGACAATCGCACTGCGATCGCCAACCCGCCTGCCAAGCGTGGCGATTATGGCAAAACCCCCCATGTTATGTCAATTTGGCAAAACTTGGGGGAGGCCTGTGTCCAGCAGTGGACGTCTTTCGCCTGAAATGATGATGATGATGTTGATACTCACCGGAACAGATACACTTCCTCACGGTGTCCCAGTCGGTGCCACAGGACACGAGCGGCAGTCGCTGCTGCTGCATGATGTCCTTCAGCTGCTGTCGCACCTCGCGCACCTTGCGCATAGCCTTGCCGTGCACGAAGTGTTCCGTACACCACTGGCCGGAGTAACTGGATATTATAAGGGGCAATGTTAGCGTGTATTCTCCCGTTCGTCCCCTCGATTTCGTCCCCCGAGGGGGACGAACGGGAATTTACAAAAATAATATTTAATTTGTTCCCGATCGTCCCAATCCTAATTCAAGAGAGGACGAATGGGAATATGTTCTTCGATTAGTGCCATTCGTCCCACTAAAAAGATTTGTGCAGAAAATATGTTTATTCGATGTTTCGTAGTTTACTTTTAAATTAGTTTCTTCGTTAGATTTAATCATTATTTTACAAAATTCTTCTCTATTTTTTTATGAATTATAAAACGTATCCTAAGTTTATCATTGTTTCATTATGTTTACCTACACTAAATATAGCAACTCTGACGGGAAGCGCCGGCGATTCTGGTAGTTAACAAAAGAGTGCCGATAACATTGTGTTATTTGCGTAAATGCTATTGGTTTACCTGACATTCTCTCCCTTTCCTATCCTTAAATTAGACCGGTCGGGTTAGTGTTGACAAAACAATGAAAGTGCACGGGTGTTAATGTAATAATATATATTCGACACGAGTTCTGCGGAAAACTACTGATGTAAGTACCTACATTTTTGTAAGTTACAAATATTATTAGATTGTTTATAGTCAATACTATATTGTCTCATGTCTTATTAATTTATGCTAATAATGTACGGTATCAATATTTGTATTCAATTTTAGTATTTAATTTTATATATTAAATATCATTCTAAATTATATTAATAAGTGTGTAATTGTTGTCTCCTGTTTTTTAGAGCTTAACAATGTCACAAGAAGCGCATCCTGGTCCCTCTGGTAGTACAGGAAGCTGTTTGCAGTATATACAAAGGAAAGGTGGAATCGTGCTTCTGCGTGCTGGATACCAATTTTTAAGGAAAAGGCAAAACAAAAGTGGAGCTGTTGTATGGGAATGTCATCTTAGAAGAAAGAATAAGTGCAGTGGGACCTTAACCATAAAAGTAAGTACCTACTTTTTTGACTTCTTTTTTCATGCAAAACCAGACAATGGGTAAATAAATTATGCACGTTTATTGCAGAATGATCAAATTTTGAAAGAAACCACACACACATCCTGTACACCGGACTTCAATAAAAACATAATAGACATTCATATTGATGAATGCAAGAAAAATATAACTTCTGATGATGTACCTTGCGTACCAGCCGCCTTTAATTCAACAATTTCGAAAATTTTGGACGAAGGACTTGATAAAGTAACTTTACCCAAAGATATTCCTAAGTTTGCAAACATCAAAAGCACTTTGTATCGCTATCGAAATAGCACTTATAATATGAGTAAAATCACTTTCAATGACGTTAAAACGGTTGAGGTTCCTCAAAAATTTCAATCATTTTTGTTAGCAGATTACTGTTACGGTAACACACGCTTACTCATTTTTTGTTCCCAAGAAGCTAAAGAAAAATTGATAGTTTTAAAAAATATATTTGGTGACGGTACATTTAAGAGTTGTCCACCTCCATTCCAACAGCTCTACACCGTTCATGGTGATTTAGGAAGTAATAATCAAAGCACAGCTATGACGCCATTATTTTACGCTTTAATGTCAAACCGTAAAAAAGAAACATACGAGATACTTTTCAGACTTGTTAAATCTCAAATCAACGATTGGAATCCTACATCATTTACCAGTGATTTTGAAGAAGCAGCTATGTCTGCTATGCGTACAATTTTTCCAGAGATAAGTATCCACGGCTGTTATTACCATTTTAATAATGCTATTTGGAGGAAAGGCCGTGAATTAAATCTAACAAAAAATAAAACTTTAAGACGTCAAGTAGCCCTAAGTGCGGTGCTTCCATTATTACCAGAGGAACGTATTTTTGAAGGCTGGTTTTATATCGCTAGCGAAAGCCCCGGTGATAGCCAAAGTGAAAAATTTCGGCAATACATGCTATCGCAGTGGCTTCAATCGAATTTCGTAAAAGTGTGGTGCAGTTTTGGAAAACGACACCGTACTAATAACTTTGCCGAAGGGTGGCATTTTAAATTAAATAGTGCCATAGGCAAAAAAAACCTATTATTTTAAAATTGCTTACGGTGTTACATCAAGACTCTAACTTATACAGCGTGAAAGCAAAACAAAATCCAAAACGGCGTAAGCTACATTCAATCTTGACAGACCAATATATTATGGATTGCCAAATGCAACTTCTTAATTCAGAAATAACTGTAGGACATTTTTTAGAAAAACTTACGTAGGTATTAATCATAATAAGTAAAGTGCTCGATGGTTGTGTACGTTGATGTAATCTCTAGGCTTTGTGTGCAATAATTATTACTGCCTACTGTTATGACCTCGACTACTTTCTTCAATACTTGTGAATTTTTTATTGTTGTTACCCTCTATGATGTTTTGTGTTCATGTTTTTTCACTTTGATTTTGTATATGTTTTTTATTTTGATTTTGAAATTGTGCTAATTTATTGACGCTATTTATATGTAAAATTAACGTGTAACCTGTTCTGATTCCTTATACAATATGTAACACAAAAATGTGACACCGTATACCTATACATATAAGCAAATGTGACTTTTTAAAAATTAGTACGATAAGTTTTTTTTTGTTATTTTTATCTTGATTTCGTGATATTTTAGGTATTTTATTTAATTTTGCTTTTGAAAGTGTGATAATTTACTGACCCTATTTATGTGTTAAAATAATGAGTAAACTTTTCTAATCACTTACATAACGTAAAACGTAAAATCTTGCCACCATACATATAAGCAACTCTACGAAAAATAGTGACTTATATTTCAAAAGGAAACAACCTGAATGGTAAAAAGTCTGTTTGTAGTGTTTAATTGTAATATAATACAGACTTTTTTTATTGTAATCTGTATACACAGATTTTTAAATCATAATTTTTAGTTATAAGGAGAATTTTATTCATAATTAAAAAAATATTATATTTAAAAATATTGCGAGTTATCGCAAAGTTGATTCTGTGATTTTTACTGTGATTTTTATTCCTTAATAAATGACTGATTTTTATTTCAATTTTGTTTTTTTACCAATTAAAACCACCAGTCTTATATTATTTAGTGGGAGCAATAGACCCAAAAAAGAATTAATAAATTATTCCCATTCGTCCCCCCAAAAAATTTTGAGGGACCATCGGGAAAATAAATAACGAATTCCCGTTCGTCCCCCTCGGGGGACGAAGTCTAGGGGACGAACGGGAATACACGAATGTTAGGAACGACGTAGCTTATAAAGCTGCGAGACTAAAATGGGCAGGCAATGTCTGCCGGATGGCCCGCACAGCTGTGGGCTCCAATATCGTAAGACTGGAGCCCTGAGATAGTTAAACGGGGTCGCGGCAGACCGAGGAGATGAGGGCGGGACGCAAAGTAAAGTAAAATTTATTTGCATAGATTGTAGGTACATAAAATAAGGTGTAACAATAAAATGGGTGAGCCTTGTACAATTTACCATAAATTAGGCATACAAACATTTGAGAAATTTGTAACTGCATTGGATGGTTTCCACGCGAATTGGCGAGAAGAAGCACACCATCGTGAGAGGTGGATGGAATGGTGGAGGCCTTTGCCCAGGAGTGTGACAATACGCGCTAACTAAAAAAATATATTATTACAGTAAGGTTTTGAATTGGTTTTTGGCCAAACGTCAAATTCAAAAACATGGAATTTAAAGGTCAGCTTTTTTGGAAAAAGTTTTAAAAAGCCTTCGGATTCAAAGGCTTTTTATTGATTGCCTGTTGACTTCTTTTAGTTTTAGGTAAAGTTGTAGTCACCTTTTGCAAGAATAAAACATGCAAATAGATTTGGTCTGTACACCACTGGCCGGAGTAACTGGACATTATAAGGGGCCATGTTAATGAGAAAGTTTGCATTGGTTTTGGCGAAACGTCAAATCAAAAAACGCGGACTTTAAAGGTCAGATTGACTTGGAAAACGTTTTAAAAGTCCAAAGGCTTTTTCGTGATTGCTTGTTGACTTTTCTTTAGGCGAAGTTGTAGTCACCCTTCGCAAGAAAACATACAAAAAGGTTGTATATTGACTCGACAACGGTCTGGCGCGAATCGGAATTAAAACTAAATATTTTGGAAAACATTTATTGTCTATTTGTATAAACCCTGATTCTTGAGGTTTTATAAATACTATAAAGATAACTCTCGTGTCCTCAAAATTAGGATACTATTGGAAAACCGACAAATCTGCCCAAAAAAATAAATACTTAAACATAAAGCATAATCAACCAAGATTTCCACAGCTGGGACACAGGCTCCCCTGTGAGAGGAGTGGGCCGGAATCCACCACGCGGGCCAATAATAATGGCAGAAAAGAAAACCTATTCCCCGATTTTAAGTGCAGAATCTAAATAAATAACCATATTAATTTACATACTTGTTAGACTTCCATTGGTTGTAAAGATGCAGTAGCGTCAGGTGATCAGACTCGGGCACTTGGAACTTCTCCTTCACGGCGTCAGCTTCTTCCTCGCGACCCTGCGGCCGGTAGAACACTGACGGTACCGACAGCATTGATACTGGAAACAAGGTAATGATGATTCAATGAAGACGTTGGGGCCTGCTTCATAATGTTACGATGGCACCCTTGCACAATTACCCCGAAGACAGGTTGGCCGAAGCAAGGAAAAGCTGTTTAGGTGGAGATTTATCGACTGCCTTGGAGTGTAAATGTGGTGTTGTTCCACAAACGATCGGATTGATGATAAGTTGATATCGTGTCCTGCCTGTCTTGATGTTGATCATTATAGGAGCTGGTGGACGCTACTGAAAGTACCAGTGTCGTCCGCCAAATAGGCTGAATCAATTTAGAATGATAAATTTCAGAGAATTCAACTGGCTTCTAATTCCTGCGTAGATCACGGTTTCTCTTAGGTTGAGGGTAAACAGTAATTATTGTTCTTCGTGTAACTGGCCTAAAAGGATGCAGCTGAGTACATTTATTCTACATGAAGCGTAAATACTCAACCCAGGGTTGTCAGACTTTCGAGCCAATGCATAGAAACAGCTTGGCACACAATCGAATGCGTACCCAAGTAGCCGCAGCAAACATTGTTTAGCACAATGGTGGATCAAAGACTCTTCAGATACGCAATGTGATTGCGGTGCTCCCGAGCGGTCCACCTGTTGGAGTGCCCTATGTGTCCCGAAACCTGCACATTGGAGGACTTGAGGAATGCTACAGACTACGTGATTGGCGTCGCCAATTACTGGGTCTAAAAATCTAATAAGTCGTACTATCGATACGAAAGATGAAGATGTAAATTTTTATCTTGAAAAAAGCACATTTACTGTTATCCTGTGGGACCAAGGAAGCGAAACCGCGGGTGAAAGTTAAAGGTCCACAGAATGAGATGATACCACTTACCAATAATAAGCACCTCTACACTGCACCCCATCTCCGCACTGACGATGAGCATGTGACACTGCGGCGGGTCCAGCGGGAACTCCGCCATCTGTCTGCCCAGCGCTGTGAGCGCTCCCGTGCCGTCCAGCGCGCCTAGGATCCAGAGCTGGTACATGGAGTTTAGGATTGTGTCCTGAAATGTAGAAAGACATTAATTCATAACATTAAGCCCGTTATCCCCGTAGAGCTAACCCTTCAGAGGTCTCCACATTTCGCCAGCTCTGTTTAAGTCCCAGTAGCAGTGAGCGAGCCTATTGTTATCATCCGGGACCATCTTATCATTCTTTTGCCTTTATCTCAATTTATTGGGGTCGGAGAAGCATGTCTTCATCCATACTATTCTATACTATTCTCTATTAAATCCGTAGTGGGGACTATTTGTGTATCAGTCGATCCATCTTTTCTCTACCTTTATACCATCCGTTACTTTTACGCTCGAAAATTCTTCGATTTCCTGAAGACATTTCCGTTACTTTCGTAATAATTTTGAACATAATTTAAAAGTCTTAGACCAAAATGTTCTTAATGCTGCAACACAAGTCCAATGCGGGCTAGTTTTCTTCGAATCTTAAACTACGATCCCTCTCAACTCACCTGTGGCGGCGGGTCCATAAAGTGGAAAGCCAGCAGATCCTCAACTCCCAAACTCTTCAGCAGCAGCACGGTGTTAGCCAGGTTAGTCCTCTGTATTTCTGGGACCGTGGAGTTCAGTAGTTCGTGTTGGTACTGCCTCTGCGTGTACAGACAGAACGCCTTGCCCGGGCCCGTACGACCCGCGCGGCCGGCGCGCTGACGGGCGTTTGCTTGACTTACTGGATAGATCTGAGAAGGGAAAGATTAGTTAACGGCTGTGCTCAATATAGGACGTTGGAATAAGCATTTGCATAAGGGTGAGGCCTCATTAGTGCGTTGCATTATGGCGTCGCTGCGTCCTTTTTTTTAGTGACATGCCACATTATTCATTGCATCGTCGTTTCAACAGATCGAAGGACGAGATACGAAGCTGGGGAAGGGTGATGTGCTGAACGCGACGACGCACAGTTCTTAATGAAATCAAGCGAGATATCCAGAATCTTTTATTGTTTCTACGTTTGTTTCGGCGGTGGTGCAAAAAAGCAACAATACTTTGTTCAGATCTACTTATAGCCGAATGAAGACTGAAATCCACACTAAGATGCTGCTCTAGTGCGCTGCGATGGCGTGCGTCGCCCTCTTGCAATACGACGTCGTGCGTCGTCGCAACGCAGGTGTGGCATACAATGCGTTTACCCATTGCAACGACGCAACGCAGTAATGAGGCCACCGCTCCGAGACTAGACGAAGATAGGACTTCTCTTTTTGAGAGAGAGTGGCAGTTACTTACTTGCAGCGCGTCCATACCGATCCTGGGGTTGTACACCTTGAGCTTGCAGTAGCCGCTGTCGATCACGTACATGATACCGTCCACAGTCAGTGATGTTTCTGTAAATGTGTGTGTGTAAAGATATTAGTTAGAAGACCTTTCTGTTTAACAGATAGATCATGATTGTTGCGCCATTTCTTCCTCCCAGCTAAGTGCTTGCACACAAAACTGCGAATTGGCGCGATGCGAATTCGCAACGCAGAAGAACCTGTAACTGTTTGAACTGTTTGAGCTCGTCGATTTTTACGATGCGACGTCGCATCGCAGTTTTGTGTACAATCTCTAAAACAATCGTGATGTGTTTTTTCCGGAAAGCGCTGCTTCTAACTCGATTTCAAAATAAATATCTTCTATTTGTTTTTTTAATTAACTCAATCAGCTGTATCTGCGCTTATTAAACATAACATTTCTACAATGCACAGCTTAGAACACCTACGTCGAAATCAAAACCGTGACATAAATCAATCAACCATGAAGTTGCATACTGAGCAAAATTACAACATTTTATGACGTTGACATATCAATTTGTATGACCACATACATTTGCGGTAACAGGTTCAATGCATCGTGATCGGTTGTAACTGGGTCCTGGGTATTTTGTGGTCATCGTCTCTCAATTGTGTCATTGTAGTTGTAGATTGGGCATTGCATTATGTGTCAATAGGATTTGAATTGAGATTGGTTCTTAGTAATTGCTTTACTAGTAAACTAGCTTTTGGCGGAGTGGAGGTCAAACAATATTTCACGGGAACGGAAATATATTATTCACTAGCTTACGCCTACGGCTTTGCCCACGTTTTGTTCTGTAATTGTCCCACCGGGTTGTATATCATCATCATCATTTCAGCCGAAAGACGTCCATTGCTGGACATAGGCCTCCCCCAAGTGTCGCCACATTGACCGGTCCCGTGCGACTCGCATCCAGCGGATTCCCGCAACTTTCACCAGGTCATAGGTCCACCTAGTGGGAGGCCTTCCAACCCATCATATTCGGATAAAAAAATAAGTATCCTATATGCTATTCCGGATCTATCCCTGTGTCAAATTTCATCCAGATGTAGTTTGTTTTTGCTTGGAAGAGTAACAAACATTCATACGTCCTCACAAACTTTTGCATTTATAATATTAAGTAGGATCTGAAAGTATCCTATATTTGGTTCCAAGTTTGGTCGTTTCGTGTCCCAAATCTGATGACTCTAATGTGTGATTAAATTGCAGAGAGACTTGTTTGCACTAGATCTGTTGCGTTTACTTATTTGGAAAAGTCACTGGCTCCTGATATACCTATACGCACACTATCTTAGCTCTAGAGACAGGGCTTCATTGTTTTTGTTATCCAACTTATGCCTATAAATAATTTAATTATTTTGTTCTCTTCCTGATATGTTTCAGCCACAGATAACTTCCTCTAGATTCCGTATAGAAGGCAACTTATGCGTTCCGCACATTCATGAGTTATCACAAATATAAAATTCGATAATTCCGAGGAGCTCGTGGCTAAATAATAACAGCCGCACGGGTTGAACTTTAAGGCTAAGCCGTGCTTGCCGAGGTTGGTCCGTGGATGGGTGAGCATGATTACATACCGAGTTTCCTCCGTGCCTCGGAAAGCACGTTAAGCGTTGGTCCCGGCTGTCGTTTGTTAATCTTTGACTGTCGTTACGAGTAGTCAGAAGCCAAAAGTCTGACATCCAGTTTTACCAAGAGGTATGGTATTACCCAGTTACTGGGTTGTGGAGGTCAGATAAGCAGTCGCTTCATGTAAAGTACTGGTACTAGTTGCATCCGGTTAGACTAGAAGCCGACCCCAAGATAGTTTGGGAAAAGGCTAGGCTGATTATGACTTCCATTTTTCCCTTCAGTGTCGATCAGACGTTAGAGCCGTGGATCGCTAACAATTTCGAGATTTAATTACATTTACGAAAAAAAAAAAACGTTTTAACGTACTATGCTGTTAGATGGTGTGGATCCAGGACCTCGAGTTTTCAATAAGATTGGATGATATTCATCTGTATCTGTGGTTTCAGCAGATTGAGTTTATTACCTGCTGGCCTACCATGACGTCTTAAAGCAGTATTGTTTTACTCTTATTCCAGTGTGGGAAAGAGACGAAGTTATACAGGATGTCTAGCGACAGCTCTTTCCCACACTGGAAAAGGAGTAAAACAATAATGATTTAAGACTTCATGGTAGGCGACCTGGCCCCTTATTCACAAACGGTCGGTTTCGATTTCGATTCGGAAACTCGTATGTCTATCTCGCTCGCTTTCGTATTGCCAAAACAAGATAGACATACGACTTATCAAATCGAAATCGAAACCGAACGTTTGTGAATACGGGGGCTGGTCTTTATCTACCGCGATGTATATTTAAGTTGCCACCTACCTGCAATATTAGTAGCGACGATGCATTTCCTCTGTCCTGGTGGTGCTCTCTGGAAGATCTTGGCTTGCAGGTCAGCTGGTAGTTGTGAGTATATCGGGAGAACGGTGAGCGGGGGAGCGCTGTCCAAGTCCGCTAGACGCTCTGTCAGCACCTGGAGATAAAATACGTGGGTTTTGTTTAAACACAATAATCACAAACCGGGACTTATGAATTATGAGTTAGTTGGAAAGTTGAAGCAGTTGCCTGTTTCAAAACGTAGATAACTCTCAGAAGAAGAAAAGAACCTCCATGGACATTCTTTTTAGAGCGTTTACACCACCATGCGGCATTTCAAGTCCTTATTTTCCGAAATGACTCTACCGATTTTAATGAAACTTCAATACATACTATAGCAGGATACATAGGTCTTAAATATTACTAAAAACATTTTCAAAAAAAATGTGTTAAAACTAAA
Source organism: Cerastis rubricosa (assembly GCA_949152445.1). NCBI lineage: Eukaryota > Metazoa > Arthropoda > Insecta > Lepidoptera > Noctuidae > Cerastis > Cerastis rubricosa. The sequence continues at coordinate 2,817,232 of OX424542.1, read as the reverse complement.
TTAGATCGATTATAAATTATAATCTTAAATTATAATAAATTAAACAGATAATCTTTTTTAAAGACATTTCGAAAATATTTTATAGTAACTTTTTAGACCTATGTATTATGCTTATGCGTATGAATTTTCATTAAAATCGGTTCAGTAATTTAAAAAGGTATTATTTACTGCATGTTGGCGTCATTACGTCATTAATTCTGATTCCAGAAGGTCTAGACAACGGGCACTTTTAAAGCGTTTTGTATTTCTATATATTATACCGAATATAAATTCTGTATATATTCGGTAGCTTAAGACTATGCAATAGATTTTTCACTTTGGCTTAGCCTCCAGCTTTGTGTCAGCTGTGTTCTCGTAGCAGCCGTAGACTAATAAACTATATTGAAAAGTTTAATTCCAATCATATTAGTATAGTAATTCTCGATTAGCAGCTTGGTGTTTCACACTTTTTCCCCATATTACCTCCCGTCTATTATATATGTCCAGATTGTACTCAGTTCTACCCACCCTTGTAAAACCATTCAATGTCAATGAAACGATGTTGATGATCATCATTTCATTTCATAGCTTCACACGAACGCTACAACACAATTTGAACTTTACCTCACAAGTAACTTCAATATCTTCTTGACCCGGCATGAAGATCAGAATATCTCCTTCTTCCGGCTGCAAATGAATCTGTAGCGCCTGAAACAATCAAAATAAACCATTAATAATAGAAATATTTCAGAAGCTAATTATAACCGCCTCGAAAACATTTACCTATTTGGGGCGTACCCCAAATAGATGTTCGTTGAACTTGCTGTAAAGATAAGCGATTGACCCTTTTCTTTCTTTAACGGTATATTAATATACCGTTCCACCCCTTTATTATTATTTGAGGCCGACAATAACAATATTGGATGGCGATCTTTAGAGTTCCTTGAGCCATAACACAAGAAGTATTTGTATATACTTATCGCTATTTAGAATAAGGACTGAGTGGACTGATCCACTGTCTGACCGACTGACAGAATAGTAGCGGCTGTGGTAACATCAAGCGACCTACTTCCCAGTCTACCCACACCTACAGCTTTTATAGAGTCGTGATGTTTTGAGCTGGCAGTAAAGACGACATGCAGTGTCTGATTCGCAGCGGAGTTAAGACTGGAACTGTACCCGATTTATTGTGCCGAGTGTTATTTTAAGTAATTTGCTAGTTTAATAAAAACAGTGTGCAGTGTGCACTCAGTGTGTTTTCAGTGCACGAAACCCATCTTCGGCCCACATGATATCCGAGTTTAACGGGATAAATCCTGACCAGCTGACAAGTATTACGTAAGATATAAAAAAACCGGCCAAGTGCGAGTCGGACTCACGAAGGTTTCCGTACCATTATTTATAAAACGAGAGTCACTTTTTTGCCCCCTTAAATATTTATTTTATTCTGTTTTTAGTATTTTTTGTTATAGCGGCAACAGAAATACATAATCTGTAGAAATTTCAACTAGCTAACTATCACGGTTCATGAGATAAAGCCTAGTGAGTGACTGACGGACTGACGGACAGCGAAGTCTCAGTAATAGGGTCCCGTTTGACCCTTTGGGTACGAAACCCTTAAAAGAGGGTTCCAAAGTCTAATCCATCCTACTAAGCTACCCACACATTTGCTTACGCATAAGCCTTAACACATATCATAATTAAACAAAACGAACAAATACTGCTAGTACGGATACATAGTCTTATGCTACAGCTATCTATGTACATTTGTACGTCACTATGACATCATTAGTACTAGTATTTGTTCATAGAGTAGATTCGAATAATTAATATTAGTTCAATGACCTAGATTAGTATGGCCTTTAGCCATTAAATTATTGGATACGTAATAAGTAATACCTAACTATGGTACCTAGCTGTAGAAGGGAGTGGGATAATAGAGTAGTTTTTAGCAGCTGAAAACAGTAATGATTTCTGAAGAAAAATGGAATTTGCTTTTCAGTGCATTATCATCTGCCTAGCCTTTTCCTCACTACGTTGGGGTCAGCTTCCAGTCTAACCGGATGCAGTTGAATACCAGTATTTTACATGAAGCGCCTGACTATCTGACCTCCACAAGAGTTACTACTGGAATACTGGGTATGGGATCTTACGAGAGCAGCGGTGGCCCAGTGGTGGCAGCCCTGACTTACGAGCAGTAAGCCGTGGGTTCGGACCCAGGCAGGCGCATTACTTTGTGTAATTTATTTCATCAACGCTGCTCTCAAAAACGGTGACGGAAAACATCGTGAGGAAACCGGCATGTCCTAGAACTAAAATTTCGAAGACATGTGACATCTACCAACCCGCACTGGGCCCGCGTGGTGGATTAGAGCCCACTCCGTCTCATAGAGAGGAAGACTTTGTCCCAGCAGTGGGAACATTATAAGCTGATGATGATGATTTTATGAAAAGTTTCACGAAAAACAAAACTCCAACAACGACATTGTAGCTAGCAATCTCGTGAAGATACATACAATCAGATTACCATAAGGCGCTTTCCGTAATCCGTGCAGAGAGCGATATCAATGTTAAAGCTGGAGGCTTAAAGGCTAAGAAATATTTATTCTTATAGTGAGACTTGCAGCTGGGCTAAGAGAATAGCACTTTAGATAGCACTTTCAAGCTAAAGTGTGTGTTGCGTTTAATTTCTAAAAGGCTTTTTAATGATAGCAAAAATAGAGCTATTGAGAAAAAAACCGACTTCCAAAAAAAAACACCAATATATCTCTACTGACGGAAGTCTATGACTTTGCTTGTTTTATTCTTTTTTGCCACCTAGTTCCGATATCCAAGTTATTTTGGATTTTTTTAGTGTTTTTATGGAAGTCGGTTTTTTATGAAAAAAGGTTTTTAATTTAGCCTTTTTAGTTGTAGCATTCCACACAAGTTCTTGTCATGATGTAATTTTAAATTTTAACGAGAAGTTATAAAGGGAATCAAAACCTCCTCCTTTTTTAGAAGTTTAAAAACTGATTCGAATAATTTGCTTTGTTATACAGTTTCAGCTACTAAGCTACGTTGCAATGTTCCGGTTTGGATTTGTTTTAACAATTTGGTTGGAAAATTTGGTTGACATGATAACATTAGAGAACCAAGGTTACCGACGTAGCCCGAAGTATTGCCAAACTTAAGTGGCAGTGGACAGGGCACATTGCTTGCAGAACGGATGGCCGATTGGGCCGAAAAGTTCTGGAATGGCGACCGCGAAACGGAAGACGATGCGTTGGAAGGCCCTCCTCTAGGTGGACCGATGACCTGGTGAAGGTTGCGGGAATCCGCTGGATGCGAGTCGCACGAGACCGCTCAATGTGGCGACACTTGGGAGAGGCCTATGCCCAGCAGTGGACGTCGCACGGCTGAAATTATGATGATGATAACATGTGTTACATTTTCTCAGTATGTCTTATCATAATGTGATTTTCAGGAAAGTATGCGTTTATAATTAATTTGCTCCGAAATCAGCAACAGTCGCTCATTTATACGGGACATCGAGGTTAAAGCGGTTAACCCGTTGGTCCCGGCTGTCGTTTGTAGATCTTTGACAGTCGTTACGAGTAGTCAGACGCCAAAAGTCTCACATCCAGTTTTACCAAGGGATATCGTATTACCCAGTTACTGGGTTGTGTAGGTCAGATAAGCAGTAATTTCATGTAAAATATAGGTACTCAGCAGCATCCGTTTAGAGTGGAAGCCGACCCCAAGATAGTTTGGGAAAAGGCTAGGCAGATGAGGTAGATGATGACACCAAATGATGATGTGGTTTTTTATCAATTTCCACCAAAACTAATACTTCTTTTGACAGAACTATTCACCTTACAAACACACTTCAATTACAGCCATTTGCAGGGTAACATCTTTCTAATCAGACTAATGTCGAACAGTGATATTTTCTTACACAGTAACGTTGTTATAGCAGTGCCATGAACTTTGCCATATCGGGAATAGGTTTTTAGGAAATTAGTGGGTGGTGCCAGGTGGTTATTTTCACACCAATTTCGTAAAAGGGTCAGCTAAATGTCACCTGTATAGGTCGTATTTATTCTTTATTCTTTATTGCACATAAAATTAAAAGATATACACACAAATAATATATAGCTAATGTACAACGGCGAGCTTAACCCAGAAATGGGTTTTCTTACAGCAAACCTTATTTAACAGGAGTATTTGCCAAAGAGGATACAGCTTTGTGCATGAACAGTACTTTTAAAACTTAATTCAACTAATTTTATAAACTAAACTAATACATACAATAAACGTAATACATACTATACATATTTAAATCAACATACATATAAAATACTATATATATACTATAATCATGTTGACAGGAAATGTTCTCTAATTCCTCTCTTGAACACGTCTAACGAAGGGCTATCCCGCAAGGAGTGTGGAAGTGAATTCCAAAGACGCACAGCACGAACAGTAAAAGATCCATCATACCGACTTGAGGAGTGGGGAGGGAAGCGAAGGAGAAGAGATGATGATGAGCGACAGGGTTTACCTCGAGGAACAAGATATTCGAAGCGTTCCCGAAGATACGAAGGAGCTTTAGGGTTATGAAGAACAGAGAAAAGAAAAGAAAGAGTGTGAGAATCTCGACGCTGCCGAATAGGTAACCACTTCAGCTGCTTCCAAAATTCCGACACATGGTCGTACTTTCGAAGCACGAAAATGAAGCGGATACACAAATTTTGCAGACGTTCGAGCTTATCAAGAAGTTCTTCAGTTGCATCAAGAAAACAGACATCAGCATAGTCTAGAAGAGGTAGAAGAAGAGATTGAGCGAGAGTAATTTTAGTTTGAAAGGGCAGGAATTTCTGAAGACGCTTAAGTGACCGATACGAACAAAAAACCCTCCTGCTTACTTCAGCAATGTGAACATGCCAAGATAGGTTGCAGTCCAAGAATACACCTAAGTCTCTTACTTTCTAATTAGTTAATTATAAGTTAATTTATTTAATTAGTTAATTGGAAACAGGGTCACCAGGTCATCGGTCCTACTAGTGGGAGGCCTTCCAACGCATCGTCTTCCGGTTCGCGGCCGCCATTCCAGAACTTTTCGGCTCCATCGGCGATCCGTTGCGGGGATCCCCTGGATGAGAGTCGCACGGGACCGGTCAATGTGGCGCCACTTGGGGGAGGCCTATGGCCAGCAGTGAACGTCTTTCAACTGAAATGATGATGATGATGATGATACAGGGTCAGGGTAGCTTTGCTTGAAAGTCTGACAGCTAGTCTAACCTAGGAGTATCGTATAACCCAGTACTAACTGAGGTTTGGAGATCAGGGGGGATACCATGACGTCTTAATGCATTATTGTTTTATTCTTATTCCAGTGTGGGAAAGAGACGGATCTATCTATAGAGAACGTCTAGCGCCATCTCTTTCCCACTTCGGAATTCGATTAAAAACAATACTTTTAAAGACTCATGGTAGGCCATCAGATAGGCAGACATCATCATTCTCTTGCCCAATTTGTTAGGGGTCGGCGCAGCATGTGTTATTCTTCCATACTTGTCTATTACTCGTCATCTCGTCAGACATCTATTTCTTAGCCATATCATTTTTCACAAAGTCCATCCATAGTTTCTTTGACTCCAAGTGGCTTAATGAAGCTTTGGCTTAATGTTGGTGTATCAACATTTATACTCAAAACTACGTTTTGACGTTTTCTAATTTCTCCGGATCACTTGCGCATCAAGTAAGCAGTCGCTCCAAGTAAAATACTGGTATTCAGCTGCATCTGGTCAGACTGGAAGCCGACTGCAACATGGTTAGAGAAAGGATAGGCAGATGATATAAGTTCACAACATTATATCATCATTCATCATTTCAGCCCAAAAGACGTCCACTGCTGGACATAGGCCTCCGCCAAGTGTCGCCACATTGACATTTTGGGGGGTTTTGCCATAATCGCCACGCTTGGCAGGCGGGTTGGCGATCGCAGTAGGTACAGTTGTTACAAAAGCACAGAGAATGCTGCTACCCATTCTCTGGCAAGTCCCTCAGTCGCCTCTTACGATACCCACGGGAAGATATGGGATGGTGCTATTCTTTACGTCCGACACCATACAGAACAACTTCTTAGCTAACGATATTAAATTAGGTATCGATAATTGAAAATAACTAAACAAAAAATATTTTATTTTTGTTGGTGTAATCGATGTATATGTAGTTTCAAAAATATTAAGTAAAATTAAATTGGTTATTTAACTAGGTTAAACATAATATAACATCACGCCTGTAATCCCCGAAGGGTTAGGCAGAGGTGTACGTAATAGTACACACACATTTCGGCAGTTATGTTTACGTCCCATGTAATTCGGGGCGAGCCTTAACATTATTTTTTTGTTTGTGTTAGCTCTTGTCTCTAGTCTAGGTCAGAGATGACAGAGATAAACCGACGATCGTACGAGGTTACCCAGAAGAAGCCTGTTCACTCTAACTTTGAAGAGATTAGGGTTGTAAGTGTTCGGAAACACAGACGCAGGCAGAGAGTTCCACTCCTTTGCTGAGCGCATTATGAGAGACGTTTGAAAACGCTTAGTGCGAATTGGCGAAATTATCACTGTTCGACATTATTTCTATTGTCATCAAACTCAAACCCAAAGCATATATGTATTTCAATTAGACCATTACAGGCACTATTGAAAGTCAAAAAACAAAAAAAAAGAACGCGAAGCTACAGTCCCAGTCACAAGACATAATAACTTGTGAAAGTAATGTAGTTGCCCATTCCAAATCGTAGATCTCTGTGGAGAAGAATAGGCAAGAAACTCCATGGACACTCTTTTAAATCAAAATATGTTACAAAATCTTGGTTACATCTTTCGTGTTGGGAATTACTAGTAGTACTACATCAACCGGGCACAAAGCCAGACTCCGTGGCTGCTACTGAGAAATTCCTGATGGAAAAACCCAATAACACTTTGCCCGACCCGGGAATCGACTCCAAGACCTGGACTATGACTGTACCAACGACGCAGGTAAAGATAATGATTACTTTTGAGTAAACCAGTCTGCTAGATCCAAAAAAGATTATTCACATTTAAAATACGAAGAAAAACAATTATTTCACAAATCGATTCCAATTAGTTGAAGGCTAAGTAAAAAACAATAAAGCACGTATTTTGGCGCCGTCCTGACTAACGACTAGTAGTCAGTAATTACGTAAACGGTTGGTTAGTTACGCGGGTAACGATTAGTCGAGTATGTTTCTTATCTCACGTAGATCTTTGGTCGGAAATGTAGGTATGTGACTATGTGGGTATATTACCTGTAAAAAGAACCTTAAGCCGGAGCGGAGCAGAGCGAAGACGAGCTGTGTCGGGATTCACCAATCACATGGCTTGAAATCCACATCTCTTCTCCACTCCGCCGTGTGATTGGTGAATCGCGGCACAGCTCGTCTCCGCTCTGCTCCGCTCCGGCTCAGTGGAACCGCAGCCTAAGAGGGCCCTTCCCGCTCCGTCTATCGTCAACGCGAGCATGGTTGTAAAGCTCGTTGTTTAATCCAGCGCAATGTTTGTTGACTAACGACAAAGTGAGAATGCGATAACATTGAGCGAAAAATAGTATTCGAAAACTTGTTCGAGGAAATACGTGTTTTTGAATAAGCCTTACAAGTTTGTGAATTAAATATTATTGACATTACATCTGCAAGGTTTCTATCAAGATGTTTTCTTTACTTTTACAATTTATGAGTTCATGACAAAGTTCAGGTAAATTTTGTGCTACGAGTATTTTGCAGATTATAGATACTGATTTTTTTTCTCCAAACTTTTATCTTTTGCTTGCATAAATACCTAGATATAGTGCGCAAGACACCTTTTAGTTCAACATATTCAAAGATCGATGTGTTACGACGGCATAATCACGTACGAGCGTTTGTATGAAAGCCGAAAGGAATCATACTAAGATAACAATAAGAATCACGTTAATATTCTTAAAATAGTCACAGACGCAGTTAATATTGTCAATTTGTGGTCATTTTACGAATTGTAACGTAATTAATTTTATGATCCTTTTAAGATTCTGCTTAAGCGGCCGTTTTAGGCCCCCTGGACTACACCTACCTGAGGAAAAAAAAACAATAAAATGCGGATTGTAACTAGAAAATATTAGCAAGTCATCCACATAGACGAAGAAGAAAAACGGTTATTAAAAAGGATAAAGCATATAAGGAAATTTAATAAAATTTAAATTCCGTTACCAAATGAAAAAAAAATCGGACCAGTAATCATAGAGAAATCCGTGAACACAAATGTAAAAAGAAAAGATGCTGGTGGAATACACCTCCTCGTTTTTTGAAGTCGGGTAAAAATAATAAAACATAGGTAAGCACGCCTTTTGTGTAACTAAAACAATAAAAGGTACAACATTGTCACGCCACCACCATGGTTCAACGTACGTAACTGAAATACTAGTTGGTACAAATTCAATTAGCCTAACAATCGATACTGAGGCAGCCGCGCCTGGCCGAGGTTGAAATCATTGCAAACGGCAGCCATTTTGTATGAGGACACTAGTTAATTAATGTGACTTAATATCTATGGAGTGAAGGTAGGTATGGTCGTATTTTTTATGTAATTACTGTTTTTTTTAGCTATTGGTACAAAAAGTGTTTAGGGATGTAAGTGACTGCCAGCCCCGACTGCTACCAATGACGTTCAACCTTCCGTCTCCGACGATGGCCGAATGTTATGCTCCTAAATGCACAGACACTGATACCGCCCGCACGCTAACTACAAAGGCCAGTTACGACGGCCCAAGCTCACCCGCCGTATGCGTCTGTTGGTATCAAAATAAGGCAAAGCGGCGGCGGCTGCTGGACACAGCAGCGTGGGAGGCGCGTTTTAATAAAAATTTGAGAAATTTATCAAAGAATCGGTGAATTATTGATAGATATACTTAGTTCTTTGCAATATTTATGTCTTGTACATGTGTGATGCATCGGACAAACAATTTATATTTCACATTCGTCATTGGTAATCATATTCTAATTTATTATAAATAAGCATTGCAATAACTTCATCTACTTACGTCGTGGCGAGAAAAAATAACTCTTACCAAAGACGCTAGCGTGAGATCTAAGGCAGTACATGAATTCTATCGCCGTCTAGCTGTGACGTCATGGCACGCTGTCGGTAGCATCTGACGTTCAAAGAGCACGCGTTGCAACCCGGGCCGGCCATGCGTTAGGCTAGGCCACCCCGGGTTGCACTGCGGTCTGCGGGAGAAAGACGCGGGATGTGGGGGGACAGGCGCCGTTCGTGATTCGAGCATCAGTTTGACGTCGCTAGTGAACAGCGGTAAACGTACCCAAGTACAATCCGGGTGAGGTAATACTAACGTGACTGCTACACACGGTATTTTTAATCGCAATGGATCCACCTGATACAAAAGTTGGATTGCAAGAATGTCTAACAGAAGAATTTCACATAAAAGCTGAAATTGTGGAAGAAGAATGTCAAATAAAATCTGAAATCGAGAAAGAACAAGGAAGTCAGACAAAAACTGACCTTTTGCAAATAGAATGTCAAATGAAAACTGAGATTGGCGAAGAAAAAGAAAGTCAGATAAAAACTGGCAATGTGCAAGAAGAATGTCAAATGAAAACTGAAGTCGGGGAAGAACAAGAATGTCAGATAAAAACTGACATTGTGCCAGAAGAATGTCAAATGAAAACTGAAATTGGGCAAGAACAAGCGTGTCAAACAAAAACTGACATTGTGCTAGAAGAACGTCAAATGGAAACTGAAATTGAGGTTGATCAAAAATGTCATATAAAAACTGACATTGTGCCAGGAGAATGTCAAATGAAAATTGAAATTGGAGAAGATCAAGCGTGTCAGACAGAAACTGACATTGTGAAAGAAGAAAGTCAAGTGAATACCGAAATTGGACAGGAACGAGAAAGTCAGACAAAAATTAAAAGTGAAGAAGAACAAGTACTTCATATAAAAACTTACATTTTGGAAAAAGAAGAACGTCAGATAAATACTGACATTGTGAAAAAAGAATCTCTTTTACAAGAGGTAAATGCGATGCCGAAAGACTCACTTGAGCCGACTCTGTTTCAAGAGCCTTTGAATTCTCAAGCGAAACTTATGGTTATAAACGTTCACAAATATTTTCGAAAGCTTAAATTAATTAGAGCAAAGGCAACAGGTACTTATGTAATTTTTTACAACTTTGTTTTTTCTCTTGAGGAGCTCGTGGCTAAATAATAACAGCAACAGCAGCATCAGTTTGCCTAGGTTGGTCCGTGGCTGGGTGACCACCCATTACGTACCGAGTTTCCTCCGTGCCTTGGAAAGCACGTTAAGCCGCTGGCCCCGGCTGTCATTTGTAGATCTTGGTCAGCCATTACAGGTAGTCAGTGGCCCGAAAGTCTGACAACCAGATACCAAGGTATAGCGTATCACCCAGTACTAACTGGGTTGTGGAGGTCAGATAGGCAGTAGCTCCATGTAAAATACTGGTATTCAGCTGCATCTCGTCAGACTGGAAGCCGACCCCAACATAGTTGGGAAAAGGCTAGGCTGATGATGATGATTATCCCCATCTCTTATCTTTTCTGATTCTTTAATAATTATGTTTTTCAGGCCTAGGTATGAACGTGAGCTTGTGTGTAGCGCAGGCCACTGGTGTTTCTTTGTACAGAGTGAACCACATACTAAAATCGTATCGACATGCAGGCATGGAATGGGTGCAAAAACCAGCATATAATAGGTGCAAGTGTTCCAAAAAGAATGATTGAAGTTCTTGCAGCAGCGGATTCTAAGGCAGTTACTGTAGAAAAAACGAACGACAAATAAAATAATTTGTCTTTATTTACCTAAATAGGTGCGAAATTCACTAACTGAACGTTATCAGCACATCAAACCACGTGCAACACCAGCCATGGCAATTTCATTATTTCGTGCTTTCAAGTGAACGCGATTTATATCTGCTGATCGCGTTCAGTACTGGTGAAATTGGTCCTAAGCTGTATTTTGATTGGCATACCAAAGTAACGTTTGATTTAATGTGATGTTTAAAAAAAAACAAATGTCATACATAGTATTGTGATTCTAGCTGGATAAATGTAATATTTTGATAATAAAAAATATGTCTAGCAAAGCTAAATATATGTATAATAATTATGTTGGTGAGAATATTTTCAAACCGAAATGATCTCAAATCGATGTAAATTTACTAAGTCTCATAGTTTTTAAGGTTAGTTATGTACAATTTTTAAGAACAATTTTTTAGATCTTTTCATAGTAAGTATCATAGTTATATGTTTTATAATGAATAAAATTACACTAAATAAGATCTCAAAATACTAATCATTTTCGTTTGACCTTTTCAACACCCTGAACAATAGGACCAAATATTAGGAAAAATATGGCGGAAGGGGGTCTAAATAATTTTTCCTACATACAATTCCGCCATTTTGTTTCGTAATATCGGCCGCGCTACAGGAGAAATAATGATTATAATATTGAGCTTGATCCGAAGATATTGTGTAGCGTCTTCATATCGTGTGCGCGGCGGTGAGCACTCCCCCGCCCTCGCATCGCGTCCCTCGATCAATACGCGAGGGGCAGGCAGAGGGGCTTGTTTTGACAATATTATTAGGTGTTACCGGTCCATTCATGAATCTCTCCATTCCCACCAAGCATTCTGTACTTTCTGAGTACTTTCTAGCGAGATACTAACAGGTTTTTGAAGATATTTCTGAAAATTGGGTTTCGATTTGCCTAAACTGCCAAAGAGCATATCGATATGACCACTGCATCTATGAATGACCTTGCAAAACCTTTCAAATGGCGAATTGGCGCCAAGAACCGTTCTTCCCTGCGTTGGGCAAAGCAGTGTTGTTGCACTGCGAGGATTACCAGGAGCGGTGGGGGCAAGATGGGGGCAAGGGCGAGTTGTACGCAGGTATGATTGCCATATCTAAAATTTGGCAACTAGGACAAGACGCGTAAAAACCCCGGATCGATAGAGCCCAGAACCCGGAAATGTCAACAGGTTTTTTTAAACATAGTCAGTGTAATAAAAAAACTGTTGATCGCGGCGTGCGGGCACAGTGCGTATGTCGCGGGCGGCCCAAGACTTTAACATTTTTAGACCCGGACTACAAATTAAGTCCGGCCCGGACGCTGCCCGGATGCCCTCTAAACTAGGACAAATCCGGGGAAACCGGGACGGATGGCAACCCTATATGCAGGTCCCCTAGGTGCCCTATATGGAGGTTTGGGTCCAGTTAGGGAGCACTGCTCTCGAAATGGTTAGGAAAACCCGCATGTCTTAGAACCAAAGATTAGAGGATACCACATTCCTCACCCGTACTGGGCCTACATTATAGCCCACTCCTTCTTATAGCGAGGAAGCCTGGGTCCAGCAGTGGCAATATTATTAGCAGAGTATGTTTCACCTGTAGAATAGTGCGGTATAAACAAACGCCCCTAAAACAACAAAATAAAGTCGACGGACTGTATCAATCAATGCGTTTATCTCGACACTTCATCCAGCAATTTGACCTAATTAAGTGCACTTGACTTAATGCTAGTTAACAAAAACAAGAAGGTGTTGCAACCAGCACCCTTACTAAGTTATTAAATAACTTGTATTAAGGGCAGTGGTACAAGCCCAAACATACTTTAGTATCACAAAACAATTGCAGGCAGAACAAGACAAGTGTTTAAAACAAAAATTAACATAAATCCATAATTGTAGAATTCAAAAGAATTAAAATTTATTTATTTGATATTTTTGGTTATTCGTGTATGTGTGTGTGTGTGTATGTATGTGTGTGTTGTGTGTGAGTATTTATGTAATGGTGATAGTGTGTTGCGTCGATGCATAATGTGTGTTAGGGTCTTGATGGAAGGGTTTAAGTTGGGTTATTATCAGAGAAAAGCAGGCGTTCCGTATTCAGGTAGTTATTTGTAAGTAGAAAGTTTGTAACCGATTTCTTGACGGATGAATTGGAAAGAGAGTAAAGTCTTAATGTCCTATTAAGTTTATTATATAATTGTGGCCCTTGGAAGCAAAGAAACCGTTTGGTGAAAGAGTATTTACATCTGTAGTGCTGACAAACAATATCTTTACGTCTTTTAGTGATTGTCACATAAGGGGTTTGTTTGTGTTGTAATAGGACTGTATGAAGAACAAAGAGTTGTCTGACAGAAAGTACTCTGCAAAGTTTATATAAGTCTTCTGTTGGGAAAAGGATCGAGCGAAATGTACTCACCTTTAACACGGCTCTTTGGGCCCTCTCCAATTTCAACATAGTGGTCTTAGGAGCAATCAATCAATTATGATGAATTAAATATAAACACTGCAAATAAATGGCTAGTTATCAATTCTACGTTCCTGAGATCGCCGATAGATTGCGCCACAAGTCTTGTTAAAGCGATTTATTGTCGCAAATACACGGTGTCGGTAGACGGTGACCAATCAAGCTATATAAAACCAGTCTCTCTTTGTACGGGAAATCTATACAAAGTAAGGCCATGATATACTGGAAATATATACCTTAATGTGTCATCGTATGTACTGTACGTAGCAACTAGGAAGCTGGTGTAAAAGTGATTTCTTCCTTTAAGAGCATTTACGCCATACGACATTTCATACAAACTTTCAAGTCCTTATTTTCCGACATGACTGAACCGAATTTAATGAAACTTCATACGCAGGAGCTCCTGCATAAGCAGGAGACATAGGTCTGAAAAGTAACTAGAACATTTTCGAAAATTATTGTTACAGCTAAATTAGACCGATTATAAATTATCTATGGAAATAGAAATTTCCAATAATCTTTTTTTTTTAAAAGACCTTTCGAAAATGTTTTCGAACAAATAAAAAAAAACGCGCCTAGATTATAAAACGCAGTCAGGTGTGATAACCGTACCCTTTTCCTCAATTAAAACGTCCAATGAACGTGACATCCTATTTAAATACAATATATAATCACAATTATCTCATACGCAAGCCTCCGTAAGATATTCGTATTAATTGCAAAACCGAGTTTACCCGCGCATTCTTGCACCGAGCGGGAATCGAAGTTGTATCGCGGTCGGGGACCGCAGTTCGTTGACACCGAATGATAGGGTTACCATGTTACTTGCTTTACTTCGTACCAATTAATTTGATACCTCGGCGAAAGAGCTCGTGGCTAAATAATTATAACGACATGGATCGATCTTCAACGTTAAGCAGCGTTTACCTAGGGCGGTCCGTGGATGGGTGACCATCCATTATAATTATAGCTAGTTTCCTACGGGCCTCGAAAAGCACGTTAATCCGTTGGTTCCGGGTGTTATTTGACAGTCGTTGCAAGTGATCAGTGAGCCGTAAGTCTGACAACCAGTCTTACCAAGAGAGCTAGGCTAGTGGCTTCTCTAAGCTCCCAAAGCTATATCAGGGTTTCCTCTTCAACATCTTCTTACCCCATCCACCATTCGGTCTGTGGGTTACATGGTCTGCCCATTTCCACTTTTTACACGATATCACGCTAGGTAAACTTAGCATAATCATTATCAGCTTATAATGTTCTCACTACTGGGACCCAAGTCTCCTCTGAATTAGAGGGGACCTGGACCCTTTGCGGGTTGGTAGATGTCACAAGTCTTCGAATATTTGGTTCTAGGACTTGTCGGCTCTCTCACGATGTTTTCTTTCTTGGTATACTTCATCATTTGCCTAGCCTTTTCCCAAACTATATTGGGGCCGGCTACCAGTCTAATCGGATGCAGCTGAGTACCAGTATTTTACATGAAGCGACAGCCTATCTGACCTCCACAATCTAATAACACTGGGTAATACGATACCACTTGAAAAGACTGTATGCCAGACTTTTGGCTTCTGACTACTCTTAACGACTGTCAAAGATCTACAAATGACAGCCGGGCCCAACGGCTTAACGTGCTTTCCGAGGCACGGAGGAAACTCGGTATGTAATTATGGTTACCCATCCACGGACCAACCTCGACAAGCAGGGCTAAACCTTAAAGATCGACCCGTGCGGCTGTTATTATTTAGCCACGAGCTCCCCCTTTCTTGGTATACTTAATTATAGTTAATAGGGTCATTCGGCTATTGAGTCATTGGCATCAGTGCTAGTTGCAGGTTCAATTACCGCTCATCGTAAATATTTGCATGACCTACAGATTTCAAGTGAGTTCCGCGTTCGGGTGTTTGTGCATTTGGCATATCTTGTGTCTGAAAAGTGTACATGTACCTAATTTAAGGAAATTGAAGGATGATGACGACGAAATGTGTGACATGGGCGAAACAAAAGGATTGTAGCTGGTGGTTTTTGTAATATCTGTCTACCCCCATTAGAAGATGCTTGAGTTTACCTATGTATGTATGTATGGTTGAGACCTAAGTTCATTAGCTGAAAGATTGATTTACAAATATAACAAGAATCCCAAATTGTGTTGATACTCTTAAGAGCGGCATTTCATACAAACTTTCAAGTCCTTATTTTCCGAAATAACGTAACCGATTTCAATGAAACGTCATACGTATAAGCAGGATACATAGGTCTAAAAAGTCACTAAAAACATCTTTGAAATGTTTAAAAAAAAAAGATATTTGGAAAGTTCTGTTTCTATAGATAATTTATAATCGGTCTAATTTAGCTGTAACACTATTTAAAATATTTTTAGACATATTTATCCTGCTTATGTGTATAAAGTTTATTTAAAATCGGTTCAGTCATTTCGTAAAATAAGGACTTGAAAGTTTGTATGAAATGTCGTGAGGCGTTAACGCTCTTATAAATACCCAAATAAACGGTATTTACTAAATACACGCCACCACACAATGTCAATGGAGTCATGACCTGGTCACCTCTGACTCAGTTCGGCAGTTGTTTCAATATTTACAAAGACAAGTGGAAATGGGTCTTCGTCGACCCCCCAACCGGCCAGGCGGTTATCTGAGCAGTTGGTTGACCTTCCCTGTATCTAAAAGGTTGGATTTGTAGATGTTTGGCATTGATATTTGAATTGTAGTTTACGATTTACAGTGTCATCTTCCAATTGAAGTTAAACTAAAAGAAAGACGTGTTTCAAGATCAATCTTGGTGAGAAATAAAAGATTTATTTTCACAGTCGAGTGCAATTAGACATAGAACATGGGAACTTTCACTAAGTTTCTTCTGCATATCTCCAGGAACTCAAAGGCCCATGAAAATCCGACCACTATAAACTTCGTTCCACTTTATTATATTATTATAGCTAGCCTGCATATATATTACAGCTGTTCTGTATGGTGTTGGACGTAAAGAATAGCACCATCCCATATCTTCCCGTGGGTGTCGTAAGATGCGACTAAGGGACTTGCCAGAGAATGGGCAGCAGCGTTCTCTGTGCTTTTGTAACAACCGTACTGCGATTGCCAACCCGCCTGCCAAGCGTGGCGATTATGGCAAAACCCCCCTTATGTCAATGTGGTGTTGCTTCCTATTAAGAAAAAAAAATAATTTGTTCCAATTCTCATCCCAATTTATTTGAGGTGGTCTCTATTATGCGTAATCTACGTAGTCACTCTCTTTTTAGTCATAATTATCATATCTGAAACAAATAATCCGTTTCTTTTGTCTTCTTATACTTTCATTTTCTATTCCAACCTTACGTTCTATTTAGATTTGTGTGACAATTTTGGTGTAGGTATTCCTATCTATAACCACATTATTTTTTAAACTTTCCTTCTTACTAAAGCATGGTAACAATACGCTGCGCGCGCGCCGCAGTGAGCGGCATTCTAACAATTCGAAATGCTCGTGATAAGTTAGTTTGTGAACTATTTGCATCGGGGACGGTTTTTATTAACGGCTAATCTTTATGGCTATGACCGAGTTTTCGTATTTTCTTTTATTTATTGTGTTTTTATGTAGGTCACATCGCTTGATAAGGGATTCTTTTAAACTGCGTGTATATTGCAATCATGCATGTACTACTTGTCTTGCTAATATATCATAGGGACAATGCATGGAGTTTATTTCGTAGGCCCAGTTGGTTTTTCAGTAACCTAGACCTAATTGTTCACTGAAAATAAGAGAAGAGGGAAATGAAACAGCGGTGGGGTGTGGTTGAGAAGTGTCGCAAACTATGCTCCATCTCCTATCCTGCCCTAAGCCGAAAACATGCAGCAGAAGTGACCTTTGCCTGTCACCGACGACGCGGTGGATGTGGCGAAGTTCTGCAGAGCATTACAATTTTTATATTTTGTTGGCTCAGACACGAAGAAGAAGAGAAGAGTCTTTCTCAGCAGGAGGGAAGGTATTCAGTGAAGGGGGGCAAGCCTAGCAAGGCGCCATAGGTCTAAAAAGTTACTAAAAAACATTTTCGAAATGGCTTTTAAAAATGAAGATAATTGGAAATTTCTGTTTCTATATAATTAAAACCGGTCAAGTGCGAGTCTTACTCGCACACAGGGTTCCATAGCCCCAAACAATATTTTGAACTGTCATTCATTAGTTAGTAAACTTCCACTCAACCGCAAAACTAAATTGGTTTTTCATAGTATGTTAATGAAAAACAAAGTTACTGCTGCAGTTTGATGAAAAAGTCCCATATCTCAAAAACTAAACATCATATCTTATTGAAACCAATTTTCGTTGATAGTTTTTTTACGTTCTACAATCCTAAATATTTTCAGAATTTTCCTACTCTTACTTTAGAAATTAGAGGGGGGGGGGACACACATTTTACCACTTTGGAAGTGGCTCTAGCGCAAACTATTCAGTTTAGAAAAAAATGATTTTGATTTTAGATACCTCAGTATCATTTTTGAAGACCTATCCATAGATACCCCACACGTATGGGTATGATTAAAAAACATTTTTTGGTTTTCAGTTCTATGTATGGGGAACTTTAAAATTTGTTTTTTTTCCTATTTTTGTGTGAAAATCTTAATGCGGTTCACAGAATACATCTACTTACCAAGTTTCAACAGTATAGTTCTTATAGTTTCGGAAAAAAGTGGCTGTGACATACGGACGGACGGACAGACAGACAGACAGACAGACAGACGGACAGACATGACGAATCTATAAGGGTTCCGTTTTTTGCCATTTGGCTACGGAACCCTAAAAATCGGTCTAATTTAGCTGTAATATTATTTTTCTAAAATGTTTTTTAGAAATTTTGTAGACCTATGCATACTGCTTATGCGTAGGAAGTTTCATTAAAATCTGTTCCGTCATTTCGGAAAATAACGACTTGAAAGTTTGTATGAAATGCCGTAGGGTATAAACGCTCTTAAAACTAAACAAGAAACACTGTGTGGCTCACGGCAGCGACAAATAGGCCCAGTTCAGCATAATGCCGGATAACTAGTGCCCGACGCACAGTGGAACGAATGTATGGGAGCGGTTGGACGTAGACATGTCCGAAAAAAAAGAGTAAAATTATGCCAAACTAATGATGCCATCTTATTCGATTACTTAATGCCTTCATAACTTGTGGTGATGAATTTCTTCATAACTCCCATATTTCGGGAGTAATTTGAGAAAATGTGAAATTTTACTATGAAAATGAGTGTATCGAGCTCTCTCCCTCCTGATTCCGGGCTTGTTTCAAGTAGCGGTCTCTAATATCATAATGCTAATACTAAGAGCTATATTTAATACTAAGACACATAGTGCGCCAAATGTGCACTTTCTGGGATAAAGAGTGATGTTTATTTTATAACACATTTTTTTTATTTTTTGTTTATTTTGTTGATTAAAACCGTTTTTCTAAAGGTTTACCTTATTACAATAACATTTCTGAGCAGCCAATTAGAGAAGATATAAGCTAATTAGGATATATAATTAGGGACTTAAGGTTTACATATAAAACTGATGCACTAATGATTACTGATAAGAACATTGCTATTATTTAATTACTAAATGACTCTTAATACACTAATTTAGCATGCATCATTTACTAATTATCACAATAACTAATTACCTTGCAATATTTAACAAAGGATACCTGGGATACCTGGATTTTATATAAATAGGTCACTATTAGTAACTTTAAAATCAGTGTTGATTTACACCTCGTTGTATCCAAGCTAATCTCGCAATGTATTTTCCAAATTTTAATACAAATCTTGATATTCACGTTGCTTTATGCGCACGCGCACATAAAGATTTACGCGACTTTAACTATTTGTTCAGTGTTTTAAAAGATAACAGTTGTGTTCAGTTATGTGAAAGTGCTGAAACAAGTTTAAAAGACTGGTGTCGTCGATTTTGCTACCGCATTTATGCAAAATGGACACAGTCTGGAAGAAGCACAGATAAGTTTCGGAAGAAACATGAGATTTGGCTACAGGCTGCAATTCAATGGCCGGAATTACAGAATGAAAATATGGAACCTTCTACAGAAAATATAAGTGACGTCATCGAGCCCATAATTTCTCCTGCTAAATCTGATGCTTCAACTTGTACACATCCTAGTCCTCGTAAATCTTTTGAGGACCTTAGTAACCGGCAAAAAAGAAGACGCACTGAAGATAGTCTTTCATGCAGCAGTAGCAGCGCTGAAATTATGTTTTCGGCCGAAAGGGCGCTTCAAAAGGCAGGACAAAGCGATACAGCTTATGTTATGAAATACTTGACGGAGAATCCAGAAGAGGCCTCAAAAATCAAAGCCTTCATTGAAGGTAAATCAATTCAGGTACGGGAAATATCCCCTTTGAAGGCATTGGCTCTTTATGTATCGATGAACTTATCGAAATGGCGCTATAACACTCTTCGGGATTTCAACACTCAAGAAGGAGCTCTTCAATACCCGAGTTACTACATGTTGGTTAAAGAAAAAATTAAGTGCTATCCGGCCAAAGAAGATCTCACAGTTACAGAGAGCTCTGCAAAAATCAAATTACAAGCCTTGATGGATTTAACCTCAAGAAGACTTATTAGGTCGTTAGAAACCCCTGTTGATCCCAATCAACAGCTCGTATTGACCAGCAAATGGGGTTTTGACGGATCATCTAGCCAAAGCATTTATCATCAAAGGACGAGTGAAGATGAGCAAATCGATCTTGCTAGTAATTTTATGATTAGTCTTGTACCACTGCGGCTCGTCTCAAAAGGTGTAACAATTTGGGAAAACGAGCGACCATCTTCCACTTCATTTTGCCGGCCAATATTGTTTAAGTTTATAAAGGAAACCAAAGAAAATGTGCAGAGAGAGATGGCTGAAATCGAAGCAGAGATTGAAGCCTTAACTCCATCCACCATCACTGATGGAATTAGTGTCAAACACCAACTGCTGTTGACAATGATTGATGGTAAAATTCATTCCATTATATCCAATACAGCAGCTTCAGTGTGTGACATATGCAAGGCTTGTCCTAAAGAAATGAATAATTTAGAGTTAATCAAAGATAAACACGCAAACGAGGACATGTATAAATATAACTTAAGCACCCTTCACGCTTGGATTCGCTCAATGGAATGCTTATTACACATTTCCTACAAATTAGACATAAAATCATGGCAAGTAAGGGGTGATATAGCAAAAAGGCAAGTTGATGACAGGAAGAAAAGAGTTCAAGAGGCTGTAAGAAGAGAAACGGGCTTACTTCTCGATGTTGTGAAACAAGGCAGTGGATCCACCAACAATGGCAACTCGGCAAGGAGATTTTTTGAAAACTACACTAAATCTGCTGAACTGACCGGAATAGATGCTATGCTTTTAAGAAAAATCTGTGTGATCTTGCAGTGTATTTCATCAGGAGAGAAGATCAACGTAACTAAATTCCGAGAGTTCTGCTTTGATACTGCTAAGCTTTACGTGGAGTTATACCCATGGTATTATATGCCTTCTTCACTTCATAAAATTTTAATGCATGGGCCAGACATAGTTCAGAACATGTCAATTGTGCCCATTGGTTTTCTATCCGAAGAGGCATCTGAGGCTAGAAATAAAGATTTTAGAAAATATAGAGAGGGGCATTCTCGAAAGCATAGCAGTATCTCATGCAATGAAGATATTATGCACAATCTTTTACTGTCTTCTGATCCACTTGTTACAAGTATCCGTCCAAAAGGAAATAAGTTTGTAAAAAAATCTTCTTTTAAGGAATTTTATGAGCTTACGGATTCTGAGAAAAGTGATATCGAATTTGTTAACATAAATGATTTAGCGGACATCGATTCTGAATTTGAATTAATTGATGATGATGATGATGACGAAGATAATTAAATGATGTTATTGTTTTAAAATGTGTAACTTAGTAAATTAGAGCTTACATCTTAATTATTTATTGTACTTTTAATGAAACTAGGTAATTTATTATCAACTTACTTAAAAGTCATACTCTCATCAGTTCTTGTGAATATTTTTGTTAATATATATTTCTGTATATATATAATATATTTATAGACCTCTTAATAAGTCTGTCTGCGGTTTAAAGTAAATACAAATGGGGAAAAAACGTTTTTTTTTTTAAATTTTCATTTCCTTTTATCCCAGAAAGTGCACATTTGGCGCACTATGTGTCTTAGTATTAAATATAGCTCTTAGTAATAGCATTACGATATTAGAGACCGCTACTTGAAACAAGCCCGGAATCAGGAGGGAGAGAGCTCGATACACTCATTTTCATAGTAAAATTTCACATTTTCTCAAATTACTCCCGAAATATGGGAGTTATGAAGAAATTCATCACCACAATTTATGAAGGCATTAAGTAATCGAATAAGATGGCATCATTAGTTTGTCATAATTTTACTCTTATTTTTCGGACATGTCTACGTCCAACCGCTCCCATACATTCGTTCCACTGTGCGACGCTGGTTTTCAACTGAACCTAAATGGACCAGAACAGTAGGCGATCAGCAGACAGGTTGTATTAATTTTAAACAATAATTTTGAACAACGTTGATATGTTGAAAAAAATCATACTCAAGTTGACAAGGACAAAAGAAATGTCACTAAGAAACCCCGGAATCCAACCATTCTAGGCAAAACATGGAATTATGGAATAAATTACTGACAACGACAACAATATCTATTTCCTTACAATTACGGGCTACGATTGCAACTCTATTCCAATTATGGAATCTGATTTCATTTTTTTTTGCCAGCAGTTTCATTTAAGGAAGCTAGTCGTTACTTAAGCTTATGAATAATAATTGTAATTGGCTAAATGACGGGCAATTGCTATGCTTACGTAGAACTGTTGGCAGCTGCTACTGGTTGCGGTTGGTAATTTGTGGAATAGTGGAGATTTTGATGATGATTCAGAGAATTATCTGGGTTGATTAGAAGAATGTCGTGCAAAGGAGGACTTATGGAATTTTCGGTGAGGAAACTTGTAAAAGACTGACATGAATACCCCGAATTACTAAAACCTGCATAGCTGTCTTCAAAAATCAGAACTTGAGAATCTCTAGCGTACCGACATCTCTAATGGAATCTCCATGATCCGTAGTTAAAGCGTTTATGAAGATTGACAATATCTGTGATTTGTAGGTAAAGCTGAAGAAAAACATCGTGAGGAAACCGGCACGTCCTAGAACTAAAAAATCGAACACATGTGACATCTGCCAACCCGCACTGGGCCCGCGTGGTGGATTGCCGCTCACTCCCTCTCATAGAGAGAAGGCCTGTGCCCAGCTGTGGGAATATAGGCTGATGATGATGTAGGTAATGATCTATATGTATAATGATGATGCCATCTAGCCAATTTCGGCTGTATTCGATGGCCTTCTGGGGTGGTTGTTGATTTGATGGCTTTGGTATGAAATATAAAGGCCTAAATGGTATTGAAACGTCAAATCAAATCAAATCAAATCATTTATTTCAAATAAGCCAGTTACAG
The DNA here is from genome assembly GCA_949152445.1 of Cerastis rubricosa. Taxonomy (NCBI): domain Eukaryota; kingdom Metazoa; phylum Arthropoda; class Insecta; order Lepidoptera; family Noctuidae; genus Cerastis; species Cerastis rubricosa. Next base: position 2,794,384 of record OX424542.1, on the reverse strand, counting down.
GCAATGGTCGAACAACAATAAAAATGAAGCTACAGTCCCAGTCACAAGACATAATAACTGTGAAAGTACTGTAGTTGCCCATTCCAAAGCGTAGATCTCTATGGAGAAGAATGGGCAAGAAACTCTATGGACACTCTTTTAAATCAGATTAACAAATAATTAAATAACAAAAGGAATTCCAAAAGTAATTTGCTAGTATAAAATAGCTGGCTTGATAACAGACCGACCATGGCAACATGGCAACCTCGATAGCGAATTTATCAATCAAGTCAATTTAAAATATTGAAAGGTTAATCAACATGGCTTCTGTCAGCGAATACTCATTTTTTTGCACCGAAGCTGCTGTTTATTTTTGGATATAGGTCGAAATTTCGAGGTATTCTTACAGTTATTTCGAGTACAGCTTTATTTTGTTATTACATAACATAACATCACGCTTGGACTCCCGGGATTGTTAGGCAGAAGTGTACAAAATAGTACACCTACGGACATTTCGCCAGTTACGTAAAAGAGCGTTTACGCCTTACGCCATTTCATACAAACTTTCAAGTCCTTATTTTTCGAAATGTCTGAACCGATTTTAATGAAACTTCATACGCATACGCAGGATACATAGGTCTAAAAAGTTACTAAAAAACATTTTCGAAACGTCTTTAAAAAAAAACATAATTGGAATTTCTGTTTCTATGGATAATTTATAATCGGTCTAATTTAGCACACTATTTTTCGAAAATGTTCTTAGTAACTTTTTAGACCTATGTATACTGCTTATGCGTTATGTCCCATGTAATAAAGGGCGAGCCTATTCCTATCAACCGGGCACAAATCCAGACTTTGTGACTGCTCCTGAGAAGTTTATTGCTGGAAAAACCCCTATAAAACTTTGCCCCCGCGCTTGTCACCAATAGATCGACGAGGCAGTCGAGGCAGTCAGATCTTATTGCCTACACCTATAATAACCTAAGTAAGTGATTGTCATCATCATCATCATTTCAGCCAAAAGACGTCCACTGTTGGACATAGGCCCCCCAAAGGGTGGGTTTTGCCATAATCGCCACGCTTGGCAGGCGGGTTGGCGATAGCAGTACGGTTGTTACAAAAGCACAGAGAACGCTGCTGCCCATTCTCTGGCAATTCCTTAGTCGGCTCTTACGACACCCACGGGAAGATATGGGATGGTGCTATTCTTTACGTCCGACACCATACACACACGTAAGTGATTGGGTTAAAAGACAAAAATGTGTTTCGTATAAGACCTCTCGTTCAACAGTGAGCTATTGCCCGAACAACCCAACCAAAATTGCAGCATACCTATATTTAGCATCTTAGAATAGAATCTTATAATCTCATATTGTTGTTATTTTTCTACATGTTGAAAGTTCCAAATATTTGGGAGAGCTTTCTTATGCACACAGTTCCATAATCATTACTTACAGTGGCTCGAACGTCTGACAACCAAGGGGTATCGTATTACCTAGTACTAACAAGGTTGTGGTGGTCAGACAGGCAGTCGCTCCTTGTAAAATACTGGTATTCAGCTGCATCCGGTTAGACTAGAAGCCGACCCAACCTTTTTTGGGAAAGGCTAGGCAGATGATGAATGAGTGCTTTCAACCCTTACGTGTTATGATAAGTTTCGCTTGCGTGACAATGAAAATTGTCAAAAAGCAAAATCTTGTATTTTACCAAGGACATCTCATGTAGAACTTTAGCAAGTCATTGCACTCAAGCTCGTATTTAATCTAAAACTTCGCAGCTGAACCTTTACAACAAGAACAAATATTTTAATACGAAACCTTTTTACATATTGTAATAAATTCTTATCAGTTTCAAACCATAGTTCGAGGCTCGCGTGTATTTTATTTATTACTATTCAAGCATGATAAATAAATAATTTAGTAAATACCAAAACATTGATATGGAAAATAGCGTGTGTTCGTAAATAGGAATGGCTGGCGACAATTTTACAAATTAACTTGTCAGTTGGTCACGCGATGTTACCTTTATTTATGTAGAGACGAAGAAATTGAATGACACAGCCAAGTCTTGCTAGACGGACGCGGACCGTTTCATGGGTGTCAGTCTCGACACGAACGACATAAGGATTCTCCATCCTATGAATCTTTGAGGGGAATATCGCATTCACAGTTAACTAATACAAAACTGTATTTTAATTTCTGTTCTACTGCTTTTGAACCTGGGCTGGTGAAACTTTATACTACGCGTTATTACCTAGGTTTTCTAACCAGAACGTGACGCCACATCCACTATTGTGTTTTTGAACGATTGATCCTTAAATCATACTTTTTTTTTTGTAACAAACTGTGCCACACTCTTTTTTTTTTTTTAAATAAATGTAATGTTACAATGTACGCAACACCACACTGCGCTTCAAAACACAATTAACTGACGTTGCTCAAAAAGCCATTAAGCTGGGATTGGGCTGGCCATGTCTGCCGTATGCCCGACGAGCCAAAATAACCACGATGTAGAGCCCTGACATAGCCAGAATACGACGCGGTAGACCTCGCAGGAGATGGCGGGACGAGCTGGATAGAACCAACGAGCAGTGCATGGTCCACATTGGCCCTGGATCGAAGGAATTTGGAAGTCATGGGGAGAGGCCTTTGCCCAGCAGTGGGATGACATAGGCTAACAGAAACAACTGATAGTTCTGCCGCAGTGTTCTGCCAAAAAACTTACTAAGAGTAAAAAGTTTTTTGGCAGAACACTGCAAAGGGAAAGGCAATTTGGGTATTTCTCACGCGTAAACACAAACGCAAATAGGCAAATCCTGTGCTAATCGCTAATGAGTGGGCCCATAAGGCAAGCAGACTGTTCAGTAACCCCAACATGAATAGTAGTAGGTTATAAGGGCAAGCCAAATTTGTAGGCTTGTATGTAACTACCGCCGCTAGTGCTAATGCTATTTATAATATCACGTTGCTTCTAACATTTACGCAAGTCCTTTATGTCTTTAGGCTTTATTTATTCTGGAGTATATTTTTTAATGTTTTATTTTATTATCGGTGTGTGCTAGCTGGGACGAGACATTAATTTAATGCAATGGATTCTTAGTTTATATTAACTTGAACACTATTATATAGAATCTGGTTCTTTTAACCTAACAGACAGATGTGTTGCTGGGGAGTTTGTTCCGCCACTTCTTCTTCCCAGCCAAAACACTAGTAAGTGGTGAAGGGCAGGCGTTTTGGGGACTGTCTTTTGTTATTTAGGACGTTCAACAAGTGCTGATTATCAGCCTAATTTGAATAAATGACTTTTGATTGCTTCACGTGAGAGCAATTTGCGACTGATTAAGAGGTCTATGAACAGCTGAAAAAATGAAACAAAAATAAAGCCTTTAAGTACAATCACTTCGGAAGGGGTCCGAGAGGGCCGATGCCTGCCAGGGCTGCGGGCTGTTCGAAAGAGATACCGTGGCCCTGGAACACAAAGGGCTAAGAAGGAACATGGATGGGTTTTAGTCAGTCAAGTCTGACACTCCCTTCCGCTCCGCCCAGAGCGGGAGGAGTCATTTGATGATTTCACATTCGAAAAAAAAAAGTAAAATCACTTACCTGTTTAACAGCACCATCGACATAGTCTTCACAGACGTTCTTAGCGAAGAATGTCTCAACCGGGAAGGTACGTCCAGGGATGGTAAATGTGGGCACGTTGCCGAAGAATGTGGAGAACTTCGTGGAGTCCATGGTGGCTGACGTCACGATCAGCTTCAGGTCGGAGCGACGGGCCACAACCTGCGGGACAGATAATTGGGGTATCTACATTTGTTCATTAAAACATGATGTACCTATGTTGTACTGGGTCCTTTGCTTTGGTTGTTAGAGGAATCTTAAAACATCGTATGTAATAAGAAAACAACATTTTTTTAAACATTTCAATAGTTTAATAAGAATTTTTTTATTCAGGAAAACAGCTGCCGCATCGTCATAAATTACATTTTCACCTAAGCTGCTTTAGACTAGACGAGAAACGGTCTATTTAAGATTGACGATCAGTCGTTTAGGCAGATTAATGAGGCAAGTGTAATCGACACGACAGTTAAAGTCATTGACTTGATCGACAGGTCTTGATATACCGAACCAATTTCCTTCAGCATTTCCAGCGTTCCAATAGCTCAATTAAAACATAATTTAACTGTCAGTTACTCACATTACATCGTTATTAATGTTTACATAGTAATTATGGAAGGAATTCTGAAAGTGACTAAGATATCCTATTATTTGAAGTGATCGATTAAGGCGAAAACAACAAGTAGACAATTTTCTTACGTTAAATAAATTCAGGAGAGGATCAGGTAGGATTTTAATCTTATTTTTCATGAAATTATGATATTTGAAGCCAACGAAGAGAAATGCATTGATGATTCTTATCATCATCATCATTTCAGCCCAAAATACGTGTTTTGCTGGAAATAGGCCTCCCCCAAGTCACATTGACCTTTTGGGGGGTTTTGCCATAATCGCCACGCTTGGCAGGCGGGTTGGCGATCGCAGTACGGTTGTTACAAAGGCACAGAGAACGCTGCGGCCCATTCTCTGGCAAGTACCTTAGTCGCCTCTTACGACAGCCACGGGAAAATATGGGATGGTGCTATTCTTTACGTCCAACACCATACAGAGCATACGATGATTCTTATGATTTAATTATATTAATTCATACATTATACGGTCGTGAATTCGTGTTTCATATTTTTTATTTTATTGGTTTATCAACGGTTTTATGCTAAAGGCGGGCCATACAACCAAATGAGACTTGCCGAGAATCGAGCTAAGTAGCATGCAATTAAAGATGCCTATTTCTAGCAGTTGAATGCTGTAAGCTAATGATGATAACCCGAGATTGACCTGCAAAATGCCGAAAACATCATCAGAAAAACAAAGTGGCGGTTAACTTAGGCCCTAGCGCATTCCCCTTAAAAATAGACGTTCGATAATTACACGGTCTATTGCATGCGCGTGAGTAAGCTTGCGCAACACAATAGCATTCGGGTAAAAAAACTGTACATGATTTCAGAAAGGCTATTTGTAGATACTTTAGTAACAATAGAAGTAAACGAAAAAATAAATCGGGTACAGGTAATTGGTTTGTGCGAAAGAAAAGAATTTATAACAGTTTTTGTGGTTTGCTATGTCCTTGTGGTGGTAAAAGTTGGAAAAACCTGACAGGACACGAAAAATATAGGTTTTTATGCCTAGGTTTAAAACTTTATGCTCTAGATAAATATAGTCGACAAGTCAAGGCTAGATGTTTTATATCAAACTTCTAGAAACACAATAAAGGTGGAATTTCGAAGCCTACGACAGGAGCCAATGTCACCGTCTGGCGCATATTCATAGGCTTGCCCTATTACATGAGAGCTAAAACATAACTGGCCAAAAATGTGGGTTGCGCAATTAGGTACACCATTGCTTAATCCTTGGGGATTACAGGCGTGATTTTATGTTATGTCGTTTAACAGTTTTAGACACATAGCTAAAGGAGGTATATCCAAATAGTAAATTCTTTTGGGCACTAAGTTCACCGAAGAAAAACCATTTTGGTCCAATCATCATCATCATCATCATCAGCCTATAGGTAATGTTCACACTGCTAGGACACAGACCTCCTCTCAATGAGCATTCCCTCTCATTGAGATGAGGCATGTGTCCCAGCAGTGGAGGCTTTAATCCACCACGCGAGCCCAGTGCGGATTGGTAGATGTCATGTCTTCGAATTTTTAAGTCTAGGACATGCGGGTTTCCTCACGATGTTTTCCTTCACCGTTTTGAGAGCAGCGGTGATGAAATAAATTACACAAAGTAATGCGCTTGCCTGGGTTCGAACCTACGACTTACTGCTCGTAAGTCGCGGCTGCCACCACTGGGCTACCGCTGCTCTTGGTCCAATATGAAGCCCTATTTCAGTACCGTCTCCTACGTTTATTTAATTTTCTGAGCGACTAGATTTAAATAAGAATTTATTTAAATCCAGTCGCTCAGAAAATTAAATTCCATATAGTCTAAATTGTGAAAATTGGATGCCCTTTTTAGGTCTCTAAGGATTTCTTATGAGAATTTATTGATATATTAGGGCTTAAAGGACGAGCCTAAAGGACATTAGTGTCAACGCCTTATGAGTCTTTTTGTAGATAATTCTATTCGGTAGATCGAATAGATTTCAGTTTTTTTTTTTATTTTACATTTGAGATTTTTTCGTAAAATGTTTTCGTTGGAATTTTGTTTATATGATTGCCTCATAGTATTTCTGTAGTGTAGTAGGCTTATGATGTGATCTTTATCGGCCTGACTTCACGCACTGGTGTATTAATTTGTGTCAATTCTGACGCTCCTGTCAGGCTGTACCTTTATTCATTAACTTTAGAAATTTCTGGGTAATTGGTAAAATCTAGTAGATACCTACTAGATTTTCGCGATATCGCCAAACAAATGGTCGACTATTCTCGACACAGAAGGGCTGGCCTATTTCTTGGTTAAAGATAGCATTGCACTGCTCTCCAACGTGGTATATGCTATCAGCTATGTGGGCACTTTTCCCCGTGACTTGCCCATGCTACTACCATTCTTATTACCAGTAGTAGCACGGGGCAAAAAAAGTGCCCGTGTTACTACCGCAGTTGAAAGTAACGGGCAATTATTGAATACCCGTGTAACTACCGGCGGTTGCAAACTAAGTGATAAAAAAAACATTACAAATAGTAATGATAAAACACATCTAACGGACAATTAGTAAAAATAATAAAAAAATTAAATAACCCAGCAAAAGTACTAGGCTAGCATAAGTTTAAGGTAGTGTGTATATTAAGAGTTCTGGGTAAGTAGATGTATGTTGATACTACGAGTATGGTTGGATTACCTTTTTTAATTTATCTTGTTATGTATAGTGTCGGACGTAAAGAATAGCACCATCCCATATCTTCCCGTGGGTGTCGTAAGAGGCGACGAGGGACTTGCCAGAGAATGGGCAGCAGCGTTCTCTGTGCTTTTGTAACAACCGTACTGCGATCGCCAACCCGCCTGCCAAGCGTGGCGATTATGACAAAACCCCTTATGTACACTTGGAGGAGGCCATGTCCAGCAGTGGACGTCTTTTGGCTGAAATGTTGATGATAATGATGAATTTATCTTAATTAAGTAGAGTAAACTAACTAAAACCCCTCCTGATAGCGTTATATCAGCTGGTAATGCGCCCAAGACACATGCTTTTTGGAATCGGTCAACTGATCCCGTTGACTATTTTTGTGATTTGTATAGTCAAGAAGAAAAGTTTTCCTGATATGATAACGACCACGATCTTAGTGATTGTTGAAGCCAATTAAAATACTTCTTTGGGTTGCGACTTTAGTACCGTTACATTCCTAGACTCGGAGACCAAAGTAGGCTTTGTTTACCACAACAAAACCACAGACCACATCTCAAATCAAACCTTATTTTACCAAAAACAAAGAGAATTCAAGGGCCATCGGATACGACCCTCCCCAATTCATTTAGAAGTACCCTTAGATACAGCATTCCCTCGAGTCCCCAAACAAGTCACGCAGATGACGTCACGAGGGATGAAGTTGGGGCTTGGGGGGGAATTAAAAATAGCTCGTCGCGTGTCTAGACTATACGCAGTTGTTGTTTGTAACGGAATTGTTTGTGATGGCGATAAAAGTTAAAGTGTTGGGTCGTATAGCGGATGTGTGGTTCGTATTTTGTTTTTCAGAAAATACGAAGCGATGTTGGTGAATATTTTTTGTTGTTCCAGGTTTTTTAAATTGGTTTGAAATGGGCATGGGGTCCAATTTGTTTGTTTGTATGCCTTTTGGTACGCGGGAATCCGCATGTCTATCAGAGTGCATGTTTCTGCTCATATTATAAAATGGGAACTATATTTCTTGTCACCAAAATTTATATTTGTCATCAAAGTTGTATCACCTAGTAAATAGATCTATCGCCACGAAATATTTTCGTTCTCAGATAAACAAAAAGTGTTCCCAGGTATGAATTATCAAATAAATGTTGATACATGTGTAAAATAAGAGATGGATTACCAATAAAATTGTAGTGCATTAGATGAATATAAACTTCGTTCTTATAATAATAGTTTTATTACTTAAATAATAGCTTTGTGCTCGGAATGGTAGATCTGTCACCAAATAAATAGATCAGTTCCTTATTTCTATGAAGAAATGCTTTATACGAGACATTGGGCACACCGACTCGGACAGGTTAGGTTCGAAGAGGATGGCGGGGTCTAGTGAGCGAGCGGAGCGAGCGAACTAAGACCCCGACATCCCCTTCGTGTTAGGTTACTGTAAACCCTGCAGACAGAAATAGGAGCCCCGCCTAGCGGGGCTACGTCGACAACGCCTTAGTTTGGACCTGTGGTTTGGAGTTTTTATGTAAACATTTTTACATTGTTTGATGATTCAATTTTCGTGACACTTTTATTATTTTTAAACGTAATAAAATTACTTGATGATTGATATTATTTCCAAGTAATTCTTAATTAATATTTACGTAAGCGTTTTGATATTATTTGATGATTCAATTTAGGTGACAGATCTACTATTTTGAGGACAAACCCTATTATTTAAGAAACACAAAACTAATTAAATTGGTGATAGCTTAAATGATACCCTTATAAAATGTATTGCACGAAAAAAAAACTATAATAATGAAATGAAACGTGCAGAACTTTCTCTCAGTTTGACTGATCATTGTGCATTTGGCACGTGCCAAAACCAATTGTCAATTTTTAGTAAAGTTCTGTAAGAGGTTTTTATAAAGGGAATATAATATAATAGACCCATAACGAAGCCGAAAGGTACCTACTTGTTCGCCCCATTATTGAGATATTTTTTTTCTTCTAGACCATACCTGGGAACCTTCTAGTTACGGAGATAGATTTATTCATTAGCAGTCAAAGTTCTAACTCATTCACAAGATTTAAAAAAAATACTAGTTATTTAATGTACTATATAATATATCCTATTTACTACTAATAATAAAGCTGAAGAGTTTGTTTGTTTGCTTGAACGCGCTAATCTCAGGAACTACTGGTCCGATCTGAAAAAATCAAGTGTTAGATAGCTCAATTATCGAGGAAAGCTATAGGCTATATACAGGGTGTGCACACACACACTACACTACACACACTACACTTAAGGGTGTGCTACAGACCATCAAACTGAACATGTTTCTCCTTCGGACAAACATCGTAATAGACCGACCAAAAGGAGTGGAGCTGCAATGAAAAATGTTGCAAAAACGGGGAAAATGTGACACAGACGAAGTTGCGCGGGCCAGCTAGTTAAGTTTATAACTTTACTTTAAATACCTCCATGATATTGATTCCTCCCTTTTACTATTCAATGCATTGATCAGCACAATGTTTTGAGTGCGTTACATTGGGTTTTACCGTAAAACGTGATTTTTCAGCCCAAAAGAAAAGTTGTGACCCAGCAATCATTTCTGCGTGAGTTACATAGATTGATGTACAGAATGATTGGTTAACGGCATCGTGAAGGGTCTGTTTACACCTTATTTAAACGAAGTAAACGTTCGTTCAAACCAATAAGGACATAATATTGTGGACTGGCTGTAGACAACGGACAGGACACTTTAGTACATCTTCTGTCCGATGTCCGGAGACGTATCCGTAGTTTGTCCGAACCGATTCGAAAGGATCACCTTTCATCATCATTCTTTCAGCCGAAAATCGTCCACTGCTAGACATAGGCCCCCCCAAGCGTCGCCACATTGACCGGTCCCTTGCGATTCGCATCTAGCGGATCCCCGCAACCTTCACCAGGTCAGCGGTCCACCTAGTGGGAGGCCTTCAAACGCATCGTCTTCCGGTTCGCGGTCGCCATTCCAGAACTTTTCCGACCCATGGGCCTTTAAAGAACTTCAATTTCAAACATCACATTATTCCCTATTCTGTTTTCATAGTTTCAGTTACAAAGATAAACTCGGCGCTATTTCAATAGCCCATTCAAGAATTCCCCATGAATCTATGGTTTCACATCAATAAACAAACGTACACATTTAGATTACGTTACGACTTGCTCGCGTAAATCGCTGACGTCATCGGATCACGAGTTTTTCACCCGTCAGAAAGGAATGTGTTTGCCAAATAATTTACCATTTTTTTCTCTCTTAATTTTCACTCATTACAGGCGTGATTTGACTCATTAGCGTTCCAAAGTTAAAAGTTCTGTTTACTTTTTTTTTGCGGCAAATGTGCTGACATGTTTTTAGCGCCGAGTGTATTTGGAGTTGGAATACTTTCCTTAAAGCTGTCATCAATGTGAATAAATGTGTTTAGTTCATGAGATGTTTATTTACCTGCATAATCAGCTTATATAGTTCCCACCGCTGGGACAAAGGCCTCCGCTCTATGAGAGGAAATGGGCTGAAATCTACCACACGGGACCCATGTTTGCAGATTATTTACACTATTTGCAGATTGTAAGTACTTAAGGAAACATTTATTTAAGCTATTCCTACTGTTTGTAGCTATGACATTGTGTATCTAACTGTAGAAATATGATAAACTGATATTTTTAGAACTAAAGTAAATACCGCGTGTTTATCAAAGGAAAGTTATCGATAATACATAAATTACATAAGAAATTGTATGCAACAATGTTATGTTGCCTTTGAAAACAAGAGATAGGCACATGACAGATTTATATAAAATTATTATCTCTGCAAGTTCCCTGACGTCATTATTATTTACTTTAGCTAAATAAAAGCTAATAGTAAATACCAGGGCTGAGAAAAAATAATACGTCGTATGCACATCAACGAACACGAAGACTATCTATGTACTTTAATAAATCTTTCAGAAATAGCTTCCAGCTTTCACTAGCGATAAAACCCGAGCGTATTAACTGAGATAGCGAGTTAAAATAGACTAGATACCAAAAATAAGTGGCAGAAGATCCATAGATACAACGGTCGATAAACCATTGGTAGTACGGTTAGTACAGTAAATATAACCTTAAAAAAACATTTTATAATGCCAAAAATAGTAAATGATCACCAAAACGAAAACCCTATTTTAAAGTTAAATTATAAACAAAAATTGTACATTATGCTATCCTATTATAGCAAACTCCAAACTATCAGCTGCAAACTAAGGCGTAGTCGACATAGCCCCCGCATTCTGTCTTCAGGGTTTAAAGTAACCTAACACGAAGAGGATGGCGGGGTCTTATCGTAGAAATCCATCATTATCATCTGCCTGGCCTTGTCTCAACTACTTTGGGGTCGGCGTACAGTGTGTGACATCGACGACCCAGTTACTGGGAAACACGATACCCCTTGGCATGTCTGACTGTCAAATTTTCGGGGCCCGGACTACCCTGTCAAACATCTATAAATGACAGCCGAGACCAACGCACAGTGTACGGCGTAGAACAAGCCAAGTGGACAAAAGTCATTATGAAATTCCCGGAAATTTGTACTTTCTACATGTAAACAACACCCCTAAACCTCTAATTCCAAGAATTGTTTACGTCTAACATTCCACACTGATGAGTCATCGTTTATCAAAGTAAGCTAATGAGGTAAATGCAGTTAAAGACTTAGGTCAGTTGCATTTTCGCGACACTTGCACTAACATCTTATGGTGACAGTTCTAATTTTGTGGAAAGTTTTAGTGATGGATTTTACTTCTGAAGGTATGTACTATATTATTTTCTTATTAGAATCTTTTAATGTGTCATAAACGTTTAGAAAGTAGACTATCTGTGAATACACACAAAAAAAAACAATGTTTTTCTTTGTTTTCGAACTTTACAGGCTTGGATAAGCCATGTATCCTCTTGTATCCACTCTGAATTTTTGATATGTTTTAGCTGCATGGTTATAGATGATTATGATATATATTTTATGTAGCACACTTGAGTACAACATTCTTTTTTTTTTTGCAGACAAGCTATACTCTATCAGTAAAATAGAGTTTTTCGAAGAGTGGCTTAAGCATGAAAAAGACGAAAGAAATGAACGTCTATTTGAATTAATTTTGTCTAAGTGTGATTTCTCTGACATCACTGAAGAATGTCAAAGGGAAATAAAGATGAAATTAGCCAGCATTTCTTCGAAAATTGCTACCAAGTGGGTGTCTTCAGGAAAGTCAAAAGAGCGTTTCCTGAATAAGAATAAATTTTGGCTGGAAGGCGAGAAGATAGAATTCTGCATGCGATCGAATCAACCACAACCTTCTACCTCATCTACTGACCTTTCTCGACCCGGAAGACCTAAAAAAGTTTTTGAAGATTCATGTTTTAAAACTAAGAAACGTAGAGTTGCTGATTTAGTTCAATCGCGGAGTGTTGGGGAATTAATGGTTGCCGCAGAGGTAGCTGCACGGACAACTGGGCATAAAAACGTTGCCAGAGTTATAAAAGACATTGGTGAAAATCCAGCTTCTGCAAGTGCATGCCTTACCCTTCAACAACCAAGTGCTGTGCAAAGTAATAGACCGCTAAGTAGTGACGAGGCATTAGCGTATTATATTGATTCAAAATCAACAACTCACTCATACAAACTGACTAGGAAGTGGACTATGAAAGTCGGTCATCACGTGTTTCCATCATATGATTGCATTGTGAAATCAAAAAAAGCGTGTTATCCTTCCGAGGAGCACATTGTTGTGACACAATCTCGAGCAGAAATTGAGCTACAAGCTATTTTGAATAAAACAGCAGAACGTTTAGTAGAAGCTCAGAGAGAAGTTGTCACAAGTGTGCTCCCCAATCTAATACCCAATTCATCGTTTACTCTTATAAGTAAATGGGGATGTGACGGAAGTTCCGGTCATAGTGCTTACAAACAGAGATTTGAGAACAGCGAAGACACTGATGAGTTCCTTTTTTGTTTATTCGTTCGTTCCTTTAAGGTTAATCGACGAAGGTAACAACATTATCTGGCAAAATCCTCGCCCATCATCGACGATGTTTTGTCGTCCAATTAATTTCTTTTTTGCCAAAGAAACTACGGAAATGACAAAAATCGAGACAAATAAGGTTTTGGAACAAATAAACCACTTGGAGCCTACATCTTGTGATCTCGGTGGTTCTGAAATTTCTGTTAAGCACAAGCTTCTGCTGACTATGACTGATGGAAAAGTGTGCAACGCTTTGACAGAGACACATTCATCGCAGAAATGCTATATTTGTGGGGCTACTCCCATAATGATGAATGATGAAGGAAGGCATTTTGATAGCAATCAGGATAATTTTGGCTTTGGTTTGTCAACATTACATGCTTGGATTCGTTCGTTTGAGTGCTTTTTACACATTAGTTATAAGTTAGATATTAAGAAATGGCAAGCTAGATCTTCAGAGGAAAAAGCAAGTGTAAAACAACGATCAGACGAAATCAAACAACGATTCAAGCATGAAATGGGATTAATTGTGGACAAGCCAAAGCCGGGATTTGGTTCCACAAATGATGGAAACACAGCTCGACGTTTTTTCGGGAACCCCGAACTGAGTGCTCAAATCACAGGATTGGATGTTACAATCATCAAAAACTTTGATGTATTGTTGAGGACATTGTCTTCTGGCTTCGAAATAAATCTTGTTGAATTCCAAAAGCTTTGTCTCGAGACAAGAAGACTTTATCTGAGTCTCTACTCGTGGTACTACATGCCTGCTACTGTGCATAAATTGCTTATTCACAGTACAGAGGTGATTAAGACGGCAATAGTTCCAATAGGGCAGCTTTCAGAGGAAGCCCAAGAAGCGAGAAACAAAGATTGCCAGAGGTTTAGAGAGCACAACACCAGAAAGTGCTCTTGTCTTGCCACAAATAGAGACTTGCTCAATATGTTGATTTTAACGTCTGATCCTCTGATCAATAGCCTCCGGGAAATACCGAAAAAAAAAGTCTAATAAATTGTGCGCGGAGGTATTAAAGCTCATCATTATCTCCCACTATAGAGCCTCGACTCCAACTACAACCAAGACCTCCACAAACTCAGCAAGACTATCTTCTATCGGATTCATCGGATTTTGAATCCGATGATTCTGATATTGAGAATTAGCTTTAATGTAAATAGATACCTCTAGTGTTAGATTTATAATTTCTGTATTTCATATGTTAGTTTAAGGTTGTATAATTATATATAATTTGCGTTGATGTTTCTAGCGATTAAGATAATTTGATTCTTATTTTTTTCCTGTATTATAATCGTGTATACATGAAATAAAATATGTATACAAAATTAAAAAGCATTTTCTTAAAAAAATCATAATTATAATACTATGTAATTAACTAATTTATAGATATACTTCCAAAACCATTAAAAAATATTTTTGTCCACCTGGCTTGTTCTACGCCGTACACTGTGCAACGGCTTAAACTGCTAAGTTTTGAGGCAAGGAGTATTTTGGGTACGATATAAAATGGATTCTTCTATTCGCATACCAACCTCTTAAGCGTTGCTTAACTTGCAAGATCGACCCGTGCGGTTCTTAATATTTAGCTGCAAACAGTTTTGGCGATTGGCTGAAAAAGGCGAAATCAATACCTTATAGTTAAAATGGAAGAGAAACGCGATTAGGGCATTTGTTTTATTAATAACATTGTTTTAATCAGTAACTAAGGCTACATAATATTAATTGTACGCAGTGATCTTTCTGTATCCACCTTTTCTGTGGCGCAAACATTTCGTATGGCAAAGCCCCCGACCACGAGAAAAATTAAATTTAGAACGATCAGCCGTTTGAAATTCGAATAGCGTGCTACCATTGGTTAATTTTGAATTTGTGTTCATGACAATCGTAACGTATGCCAGTTCATTCGGTTTAACGACATTTTTTGGTAGTTGAGGGTTTGTACGTGAGATGTAGGTTGTGGCGGGGGCACTAATAAAAGGGATTAAATATAATGATCACCAAAAAATACTTTGAGATACTAAGCTACGTTACCAAAAAAAATACTGAATACCAAAAAAATGTTATTCAAAGACCAAATGTAAATGATCAGCAAATTTTGTGGCAAGGAGAACATAGGATGCAAGTGCGAGCGAAGCGAATTCGGGACATTGGGCTCGGGACTCGGACAGGTTAGGTTCGAAGGGCATGGCGGGGTCTAGAGAGCGAGCGGGCTAAGAGCCCGCCATACTCTTCGTGTTAGGTTAGGTTACTTTAAACCCTGCAGACAGAAATAGGAGCCCCGCGTAGCGGGACTAATTCGACTACGCCTTAGTTTGGAGCTGTGGTGTTGAGTTTGTTTTAATAGGATAGCATAATGTACAATTTTTGTTTATACATAATTTCACATCAAACAATGAAATGGTTTTCAATCATTAAATGTTTTTGTTAGGTTATATTTACTTTATTTGGTGTTTTGTTAAACAAAAGCCCTAATAAATTACTCTATTCTTAATTATCCTTTACTGTATGTCATTATCAGTAAAATTAATAATTCAGAACCCAATTTATATACTTCTCTAACTATGTGGCTAAAATCAAATAGGTCGCAGGTACTGCACAAGTGCACATTAGTCCGAAGATATCTACTGATAGTTACAGGACGGGCTTAACATCCCTTCAAATACTCACGGACCATGTGAAGTACTGGTAATCAGTTAGACTGGAAGCCCACCCTAATAAAATTGGGCAAAAGGCTCTGATAATATGATAAGCTGATCATATTAACAATAAATTCGATCTGATATAATTTCATACAAACTCATCAGGGGCCCATGACGTCGAAACATTATTGTTTTACTCCTTTTCCAGTGTGGGAAAGAGATGGCGCGAGACATCCTGTATAGCTTTGTCTCTTTCCTACACTGGAATAAGAGTAAAACAATACTGCTTTAAGACGTCATGGTAGGCCAGCTGGACGTAAGTTGAGGAGAATGCCTTATTTTAGTATCTATTTTGATGAACCAAATTCATTCAGGCTACATGTGTTCGACATCTGGGTGACTTTGCCCCTTATGATATGACGTCACATACTCTTAAAGTCAGCTACGTTACCAGGGTATCCCGTTGCACACACACAGACAACTTCATCACGATTAACATCGACTCTAGTGTTAAGCAGAGTTATCAATCGCTGTCACCTGCAATGAATGCTTGGCACTTGATATATTTACGGCTCGTCAGTTATCGATAATGACACATGGTGCAACGAATCGCCATATTGGATGACTAAATGTGAATACCGAAGATATTTAAATATGCTAACGAAAGATGGGACGACTGCTCACTCGTCTACACATATCATCGTCATCATCATCAGCCTATAATGTTCCCACTGCTGGGACAAGGGCCTCCTCTCTCTCTCTCTGAAAGGGAGTGAGCTTTAATCCACCACGCGGGCCCAGTGCGGGTTGGCAGATGTCACATGTCTTCGAATTTTTAGTTGTATGTTTTCCTTCACCGGTTTTGAGAGCAGTGGTGATGAAATAAATTACACAAAGTAATGCGCCTGCCTGGGGTCGATCCCACGGCTTACTGCTTGTAAGTGAGGCTGCCACCACTGGGCCACCGCTGCTCTCTCTACACATATCATCACCCCTGTAATACCAGAAGTATTAGGCAAACGTGTAACTAATAGTCCAACCCATATTTCGCTAGTTATGTTTATGTTCTATGTAATAGGGGCCAGCCTATTGCCATCAACCGGGCACAAATCGCTAATTCGTGGCTGCTACTGAGAAATTCCGAATGGAAATATTCTATTACCTTAGAATCGAACCCAGGATTTCGTGGTCAGCTGTCGCGCTTGTCGCGCTCGTCTAGTTCTAATGAGGCATGGTTAAAATTGAATTATAGTGCTGCATGATGATTTTGAGGCATGGCCTTAATTAGAAGTAACGCCGCCATTTTGTTTTTCAATACAATTTGCACGGAAAAAGTCGCGGTAGTTTACCAGCGCCCTTCTGATTCATCCGCTCAAAGAACCATACTGCGCTATATGTCATTTTGAGGCATGACCTTAATTAGTAGTAACGCCGCCATTTTGTTTTTCAATACAATTTGCACGGAAAAAGTCGCGAATGTTTACCAGCGCCCTTCTGATTCAACGCTCAAGGAACCATACTGCGCTATTTGTAATTTTGCTTCAAGGCGTCAGTGAGTCTGAACACATTTTACTACTGCTCTGTAATATCTCAAATCTCTTTGCTGAACACATTAACATATGCAATATGTGATTGAATTGAGATAAACATTGAAGTTTTTGTAACTGGTTTCAAAATTGGCATCTGTGTGCGACTTTGTCTTGTAGTGTACTTGTTAAAACTTGCAATGATATGGCATGTGATCTTTGGAAATAATCAGTAATCTGATAGCAAAGATTGCATATGCTTCGATGCAATCTGTTGTCACCGAGTCAGTCAAGTGTCAACCCAAATCAATTTGATGTAAATCTATACTAATATTATAAAGTTGAAGAGTTTGTTTGTTTGCTTGAACGCGCTAATCTCAGAAACTACTGGTCCGATTTGAAAAATTCTTTCAGTGTTTGATAGTTCATTTATCGAGGAAGGCTATAGGTATATAAATTCACGCTACGACCAATAGGACTGGAGTAGCAATGAAAAATGTTGCGCAAACAGGGAAAATGTGACGCAGACGAAGTTGCGCGGGACAGCTAGTTATTAAATATTTGTCCTTTATTAATGTATTATGGCCGCAATGTCTGTCATGTAACCTGACCATGTTCTAGATATGACTTTACATGTCGATTTATTTACGAAATCCCAAAACAGACGCTAAAATGAAGCTCTAAGGTGAATCCCGCAAAGGACAATGCTGCGCGCGTCTTTTGTCTAAACTAATATTATAAAGAGGAAAGATTTGATTCAAACAATCAAATCTTTCCTCTGTTTTTCGCGTTATTCGCGCCAGTTTAAATTGACATAATTCATGGAAGCGAAATTAATACCACATTCCGCGCGGGTTTTGCAGCAGTTTGACTTATATTCAATACATTCTTAATAGTTACATAGTTCTTATCCTCCATAAACATAGTAACAACAGATTGATGGCACACTTCAGAAACTGCTTACAGACGTAAATCTACATAAGCTATCTCTTATCGCGTATCGATCATATCTCTTTATTACGTCAAAGATCCTACCAAAATTTTCCTCAGCCCTGATATAAATCAGCACGTAAACTTGACCACAGTATAAATAAAACCAGTACACCAACTAAGGCCTTTTTGTTAATCAATCGGGTGTTAGGGCTGACAACTTTTTGTTATGTAAATAATATATGTTGCACTAAACACATAAAGAGATCAGTGGTGGCCCAGTGGTGCCAGCCCCGACTTACGAGCAGTAAGCCGTGGGCTCGCACCCAGGCAGGCAATACTTTGTGTAATGTATTTCATCACCGCTGCGCGCTTAAAAACGGTGAAGGAAAACATTGTGAGGAACCGACATGTCCTAGAACAAAAAATTCGAAGACATGTGACATCTACCAACCCGCACTGGACCCGCGTGGTGGATTACAGCCCACTCCCTCTCATAGAGAGGAGGCATGTGTCCCAGCAGTGGGAACATTTTAGGCTGATGATAAAACACATAAAACTTTACCATTTGTCTATGCGACATCCCCGACATAATCACGACTAACTTGTTACTTGAAGCATGCTTAGAATTCCTTGAAACACTTTGTACGTGTGCGTTAGCCGATTCGACCATTTTATTCCTTACAACGATTTGTGCCTAGTTGAAATCATCATCATCTGCCTAGCCTTTTCCCAAGTTTGTTAAGGTCACCTTCAAGTCTTACCGAATTCAGCTGAATACCAGTATTTTACATGGAGCGACTGCCAATCCGACCTCCGCAAACCAGTTCATCATTATCAGTCTTTTAATGTTCCCACTGCTGGGACACAGGCCTCCTCTAAATGAAAGGGAGTGGGCTTTAATCCACCACGCGCTGGCCCAGTGCGGGTTGGTAGATGATACATGTCTTCGAATTTTTAGTTCTAGAACATGCCGGTTTCCTCACGATGTTTTCCTTCACCATTTTGAGAGCAGCGGTGATGAAATAAATTACACAAAGTAATGCGCCTGCCTGGGTTCGAACCTACGAGTTACTGCTCGTAAGGCGGCGATGCCACCACTGGGCCACAACCCAGTTAGTAGTGGATAATACGATACCCCTTGGTAACACTGGTTGTCAGACTTTCGGGCCACTGACGACTTGTAACGACTGTCAAAGATCTACAAATGACAGCCGGGACCAATGGCTTAACGTGCTTTCCGAGGCAAGGAGGACACTCGGTATGTAATGAGTGGTCACCCATCCACGGACCAACCTAGCAAGCGCGGCTTAACCTAAAGAACGACCCGGGCGGCGGTTATTATTTGGCCCCGAGCTCTTCGATGTGTGTGTGAAATACTGTATGTTAATATGTCTACTATGACTTGACTTCCATAATATTTGATGATCATCGCTACAATTGACGCGGTACTGATCGTACGTCAATTTGAACAAATTGCTTGCAGATGATGATAGCTTATCTTAGTTTGTTGTTCACACGGCAGAGATGAACAGATCTGCAGGGTGAGTCATTACTTGTGTGTGTGCCGCACCTACGTATTTTATCTGCTTACTATACGAATGAAGAATGAAGTTATAAACGACTAAAATCCTGACGCTGTAAACTTAAAAGGAGACGGACATTCTAAGTGAATTATCGTTGGAAGTGACAACAATTACATTGGTGAACAATAATCATGCTGGAGAACAAAATATAACTACTCAAAGTCTAGCAGTGAAGCCAAAACAGTGAGTTACAACACAAAACTTTTAACGATAGATGCAAAGCAAGAAATTATTTTCAATTCACCTCCGAAATCCAAATAAAAAGTAACCGAACATATGCTTACTAACAGAAGACCAATTTCGACTATAATATCAACGATCAAATGGCTTAGAGGCTACTGTGGTTGGTATAAAACCTGTAACTCTCGAAAGAGCGAGTTCGAACCTCATGTACTGCAGATCTTTTTCCATTTTTATCAGAATTTAAAAATATTTCATTTCAATAGACAATGAACTTCTTTGACAATATTACGTTCAGAAAAACAAAGACACGTTCTTTACAAATGTCCGAAGAAAATAGCCTTGATAGTTCGAAGTTAGATGGCAGCACTAGTAGCTTACCAAACTTATCAAGCGATGATAACAATTTACAAGTACAGGAACTACAAAACCAAATTGCACATCTTACTTCACAACTTAACTCGGCACACAAAGAGATAGAGAACTTAAACATAGAAAATGCTCAGCTTAAAAAATCAGTGAATGAATTAACAAGTAAAAATGATTTATTAAAAAAGGCTACAAAGAAATTAACGACTGAAGTGGAAACTCCTAATAAAAGCTCACGTACATCTACTCCGCGCCCAAACTCACAAAAAAAGTCACAGAAGAAGACAAGAAAGACACAACTATTTTTGAAAAAACAGGATACGGTTAATGCTTCAACGGTAGGACTAGATAATACAACAACACAGAAGGAAGAAAGGGATGACCATTCTTCAATCCCCATAAAAAGAAAACTGTGCATTGTTAGTGCGAATAAAACTAACAAAGTGTTGTCCACAGCTCAAGAGGTATTTAAAAACTTTCAAGTATGTCATTACGTCACGCCGAATTGTGGCACGCTTAGACTTATTAAAGACTTACATAAAAAACTAATTGATTATTCTATGAATGACTATTGTGTTGTTTTAATTGGAGAAGAAGACTTTCTACACACTGAAAATTATGTTAATATCGTCATGAAACTAAGGGAGACATTAATGACAGTACAGAATACGAATATAATCTTATGCGCTCCTACTTTTAAATTAAGTGACTACTCGACAATGTTTAATTGGCGTATAGAGACGTTTAATAATTTAATACACCTAGACTTACAAACATATAACTACGCAACTGCATTTGACTCCAATTTAAATCTTTTATATGACTTTAATATGTTCTCTAAATTTAATAGAAAAATTAATGACTGCGGTATGCTTAATATCTTTCAAAATTTATTGTTGACCATAACAGAGATATCATCGACCCAATGTGAATCTTCTACAGATGAAAAATTTTGTGAACAAGAAGACTTTTTTCGTGTATAAAAATATTAATATTCTTCATCAAAATATAAATGGTCTCTTGAACAAATCTCTTATGTTTACTGTCGCACTTAATGAACTATTTAATTCAGAAAAAATAATTGATGTGCTGTGTTTTTCGGAGCACAATATGATATTATCTGATGTTAACTTGTTACATATTCCTAATTTTACACTTGCTACACATTTCAGTCGGAAATCCCGACATGGAGGTACATGTATAATGATACGAAACGGAATTAAGTATAGAGCTTTGGAGTCGGTGGAAAAGTACTGTGTTTCTAATATAATTGAATGTTGCGCAGTAGAACTCACTGACCACAACATCATTGTGATGTGTGTCTATAGGAGTCCACATAATAGGGACATAAAAAGAAAACTTGATGTATTTTTCAATAACCTGAATATTCTCCTTAAGTCTTTTTCATTGCACACTAATAAAAAACTTATTCTATGCGGTGATTTCAACATCGATCTTTTAAAAAAGACCACATGTTTAGAGCAATTCAAATACCTTATAACGGGTCACAATCTCAAATTTGAAATAAAGGTTCCAACAAGATTAAGCAGTGGGACTTGCATAGATAACATAATTCACAATGTACGAGGATCAAAAGGAGAAGTCTTAGAGCTGGCGGTATCCGATCATACGGCACAACTGTTACGATGTCCAGTTAGACGAACATGCATCTTAAATTACTGGTTTTCAACTAAACGAGATTACTCAATAGAAAATATTCAGAAATTCATAGACAACATCAAAGCTATCACTTTTGCTGACGTATACGAGGAAACGGATCCCGCTAAGGCATTCAAATCTTTCTATGACCTGTTTAAGTTGCTATATGATTTATGCTTTCCAAATATAAAAATACGGACATCGACTAAACAAAAAGCAAAATGGATTAGTCGTGGCATTAGAATTTGCAGTAAGCGAAAAAGAGAATTGCTGTGGAAATACCGGTTACTACCAAATAAGCAAAATAAAACTAGTTTTTAATTATATTTCAAGAGGGTACGTACGTATAAGTGCGTGGAAAAATGTTAATGTAATGTCGTAAACATGTCTTCATACAAATTCATTTACATTGAAGCCTGGATGGAACCTGTATTAATTTAACGAATCTCTGGGACTGACCACGTGATTTTAGTACTCAATGATCTTTTGAACGTTACGCTGGGTAAAACAAGTTTTGATTGATACACAAGTGTTGAAAACTAATGTTTTTCGAATCATAATACAAGTTAACACTTAGGTGAATACGTTTAAATTGCGTACAAACTAACAAACACTAAAAACTAACTAAAACTAACTTTAGAAAGCTTTCAAATCGGCTGAAGAAAGTAATAAACCTCACGCAGAGAGCTCATAATAATCGTTATATACATTCAGCTCAGAATCTATGTAAAGCAACATGGAAAGTAATAAATAAAAATAATAATAAACATAATCTGCCAGGCGAAACCATAACAAAAATCAAAACAAATGACAAAATCTTAACTAATCCTCTTGAAATAGCACAAGCTTTTAACGATTACTTTGTAGATCAAGTGAAACCAGTTACTAATTCAAACATTAATAATAAACATAAAATAAGCAGTAGCATTACTTCCATGTTTATGTCGCCTACAATACCACAAGAAATTCACCAAATTATTATGTCACTAAAGAATACATCTAGCACTGGATATGACGATATAAGTACAAATATTGTTAAACGGGTATCCACAATAATTGCTCCTGTGTTGAGTCATCTTATCAATATGTGCATATACCATGGCTACTTTCCAGAAGAATTAAAAATAACAATTATAAAGCCTCTCTTCAAGAAAAACAACAGAGAAGATATGTCTTGCTACAGACCTATAGCATTAGTACCGATTTTTTCAAAAATATTCGAGAAAGCAATATACTATCAACTCACTTCATACTTTGAGCAAAATTGCCTTTTCGTTGACAACCAGAAAGGTTTTAGGAAAAACAGATCTATTGACATGGCCATCTACGATTTCTTACATATGGTTACCAGTAGAGTGGATAAGAGGCTACCAACTCTAGCGCTTTATATGGACATGTCAAAAGCTTTTGATCGCGTAGACCATAAATTACTTATAAATAAACTTAACGCATACGGAATAAGAGGAAATATATCAAATCTAATAGAATCTTATCTGTGTGGTAGGCAACAAATAACGTCCATCAGTAGAATATCTAAAAAAACCGAAATAACCTACACGTCTAGTCAGAGAGTGGTAAACTATGGAGTACCACAAGGTGGTGTACTCGGACCGCCCCTATTTATTGTTTATATTAATGACTTTCCGACAGCATCATCATATCCTATGACAATGTTTGCAGATGACAGCACTTTACTTTTTAATAGTGACGAGGTAAGTACATTGCAGTCTGAGATAAATAATACTTTACAATCAGTTGTGAATTGGCTGCAGAATAATAATTTGATTATGAATCTTGATAAAACAGTATTAATGACATTTCAACAAAGAATTAATTATAATCTGGACTTAAATATTAAATACAATGACAAAACTATTAATGAAGCTAAAGTGACTAAATTTCTTGGACTAAACATAGAAAACACTTTAAAATGGAATTCCCATATTGATAAAGTATGCAGTAAGCTGAACCAACATTCTTATGCTTTGCACATGTTAAGTAAAACGGCCAATCGAGCAACAGTCTTAACGGCGTATCATGGGCTAGTAGCTTCAACATTGAGATACGGAATTATATTTTGGGGCAATGCCACGGGTAAAGATATGGTATTTAAGTGCCAAAAAAGGTGCATACGAGCTATTTATAATTTGCAGACAACAGACAGCTGCAAACCGTTTTTTAAAAATACGAAAATATTAACTATGCTGTCGTTGTATATCTATGAAACGTCTATGTTCGTAAAAAATAATTTACATAAATTTGCTCGAGTAACTAGTCAGCGCCGTTGTGATCGGTTACAAACAGTCGGATCTAGTACTGCACTATACTACACTACACACACATGCATAGCATGTGTGTGTTTTTTTAGGGTTCCGTACCCAAAGGGTTTGACCCTTTGGGTACGGAACCCTAAAAAACACACACACGGGACCCTATTACTGAGACTTCGCTGTCCGTCCGTCCGTCCGTCCGTCACCAGGCTGTATCTCATGAACCGTGATAGTTAGAGAGTTGAAATTTTCACAGATTATGTATTTCTGTTGATGCTATAACAACAAATACTAAAAAAATAATAAAATAAATATTTAAAGGGGCTCTCATACTAAAAAGTGTTTTTTTTGCTCGTTTTTTATAAATAATGGTACGGAACCCTTCGTGCGCGACTCCGACTCGCACTTAGCCGGTTTTTTTTTAATTCCATAATGTCCATCCAAAGGTTGTATGGAAGATATCGCTATCACCGATAAGACCGTCGTTGTAACCATAAAATTAGCAGTTTCGTAAGCCTGTTTCATTTTTGGTGTACAATAAAGTTTTAATCTATTCTATTCTATTCATGTCTTCTTCTTCCATAATCTTCTCTATTA
The DNA here is from genome assembly GCA_949152445.1 of Cerastis rubricosa. Classification (NCBI taxonomy): domain Eukaryota; kingdom Metazoa; phylum Arthropoda; class Insecta; order Lepidoptera; family Noctuidae; genus Cerastis; species Cerastis rubricosa. The sequence continues at coordinate 2,769,706 of OX424542.1, read as the reverse complement.
CTCGTCATCTCATTAGACATCTTTTCTTTGGTCTTCCTTCACTATTATAGCCATCCGCGTGGTTTTAAAGGAGCTTATTGACTCAAAAGTATAGAAACAAATCTTTTCAAGATACTCAATCAACGAGAAGTTTGTAAACTGGTGTCATTCTTCAGGCGGGTTACAGGTAGTCAGTGGCTTGAAAGTCTGACAACCTGTCTTACCACGGGGTATCGTACCCAGTACTGGGTTGTGGAGGTCAGATTGGCAGTCGCTCTATGTAAAATACTGCTGCATCCGGATGTGATGTAATGCTTGTTTAGTTTGTTGAATGTTTCATCAAAAGTTCTAATAAAATATTTAGACGACATGTCGGTATTTGATTAGAACTCTAATCTTAGCTTTAGTCCGTGCCAATACTTGTATTAGATTGTTCAACGTTGTTAGAAAAACACACAGCACAAGACAAAAACAAACATTAGTCTTTACCAAAATAGAGTTTTTTTGGGTTCCGTAACCAAAGGGTCAAACGGGAATCGATTACTTACTGAGACTTCACTGTCCGTCCGTCCGTCCGTCTGTCACCAGGCTGTATCTCATGAACCGTGATAGTTAGCCAGTTGAAATTTCTACAGATTATATCTGATGCCGCTATAACAACAAATACTAAAAGCAGAATAAAATAAATATTTAAGGGGGGCTCCCATACAAACAAGTGATTTTTTTGCTCGTTTTAAAAAATAATAGTACGAAACCCTTCGTGCGAGATTCCGACTCACACTTGGCCGGTTTTTTATTAGATTTTATTCAGAAAAAATAAACCAAATGGCTATAAAATTGTATTGTACTTTTTATGTGATAAAATTAACAGCTTGGTATTTAATTTAGTATTAAAGCTCACTATTAAATTAACAAAATAGTCGTTTTCCTTTGGAGGTCATAGAAAGATTTACGACTTTCCCAACTGTTGTTCTGGTTACGCGCACAATTCAGGGGCGTGTGTATTCTGACGTAGAACAATTAAACCGTCTGCTGATATTTTGGGGACGCAATAAAATGTTCTTTTCTTTCAATAAACTGCAAAAAAACAAGGTAACTAATTTAAAAAAAAAATGGGCTTCAAGAGATTTGTGTAAATTATAGCAACGCCACTTAATTAATAAATGAATTTTATTCTATTACCTATTGTCTTAATTTGTCATGTATGTTAAGTTACTATACTAGCAAAATCGTTGAGTTTCCAGAATGGTCATACAATCTACTCACTTAGGTAAGCAATACATATGACGCAAAATAAAATCGGTAATCGACATGTAAATATGTCGATTCTCAACTCTCTCTCAACACTCGCTCGCTCGCTCTCGCTTGTATTAAAATACAAGCGTGTCTTAATTGAAAAAGAGTCTTTGCAACCACTTCTTCGACAACCCATAACAATTTATTGTGTCAAAATGTGTTCTTATTTTTTCTTTTTCTCAAATGTTTTTGTACTGATCCTTACCACTGTCTTTTAGTTTAATTCTTTTTGTTTTATTTAACGATTGTATAGATATTTGTGAAAACTTGTAATTGGCCATATTATTATTAACAAAACTATTGTGTATGACTAGCTGTAAGTTTTCCTAAAATAATAAAATAAAATAAAAATAAAGTAAGTACGTCAAATGGATTTATTACATTCTGTTATTTATTTCTTCTAAAGTTTTTATTGAAAACTTTTTTATACTTAAATAGTGAACAAAAATAGCGATATATATGTCAAAAGTAACAAAAACTTAGTCATGGCAACAGTCGAAAAACTTTGTTTTCAGAGACGAAAATGTCTTCAGCTGAAATTATATTAGACTAGCTGTCCGGCGCAACTTTTTTTTTTGCGTCACTTTTTCCCCGTTTTCGCAACATTTTTCATTGCTGCTCCACTCGTTTTGGTCGTAGCGTGATGATATATAGCCTATAGCCTTCTTCGATAAATGGGCTATATAACACTGAAAGAATTTTTCAAATCGGACCAGTAGTTTCGGAGCCCATTCAATGCAAACAAACAAACAATCAAGTGTTCCCTCTTTATAATATTAGTTTAGAAAAGCAATGAAATTTGTATATATACGGTGAGAATTCTTCCTTTGACATGGATAAATGCTTCTTGACACTTTTTCCAATGACAGCCGTGCGGACGATTTTTTTGAGACACAGTTATTTTATTTTTCACTTTTATTATTATTTTAACTTTGTTTATTTGGTATATGTATTTCTCTTTTCTAAATCAAATAAACGTTAAATAATAAAACTGTTAAAACTGATATTTTACTGTGAACATCATGTTCAGCCTTCAAAATCCACCGAACAACACGACCATCGACATTAATACTTGACATTGCAGCTAGAAACATATCTATTTATCTACCAAACGCTGCTGGTTTAAAAATATTTCGTTACGTACTTCTATTCACGTTGCTCTCCTCATATGTGTTTCAAGTGTAAGGTTAAGCTCAAGAACTGAATCCTCTGCTTCACCTAGGTACTCATCATCACTATATCAACATAACATCACGCTTGTAATCATCAAAGGATTAGGCAGAAGAGTACCCATTAGTACACACACATATCGCCAGTTATGATTAAATCCCATGTAATAGGGGGCGAGGCTAGTCCTGAGAAATTTCCTGAAAGAAAAATCCAATAACATTTTAACCATCTTGCTGCGCTTGTTCCATCCTACTTGGGGTCGCGCAATTTCTGTTTTCATTTTCGCCTGTAAGACGACGGCATCTTTTACTCTCCTGTTCTCTTTTATATCGTTCCTAGCACAATCCATTCATGTTTTCTTTGGCCTTCTATTCCTTTTCCATCCATCAACATATTTAAGTTTTTTTTTTAATTAATATCCGTCAGTTTAGCCGTTTCGTAGCCTAAGTTACTCCTTATGACATCAGCTATCTGCCAGTACACTTTTTATTCATAATGCGTTAAGCATGATAAGCCTATATCGATTGCGGGTCCATTGCGGGCTTTGTTGGAATGAAAAGCTAAGTATGTGAACAATCTCTCTTATTTAAGTTGTATGCATCCCCCTCCCCCCACTATATTCGAACTCAACAGTGACGTGCAAGACGCCAGAATTCTTGAAAGTGAGTAATTTGGAGAAATGCCAAAGTTGTAATTGTTTTTATATAACTTACAGTACATACGTCAATGGAAATTCGCCACGATTTGATTTTTGTATGTCTTTTTTAAATTATTTCTGTGACATAATATGTTTAAGTCTTAGCTTTTGTCTGCAGCTACGCTCGGGTGTAGGTCAGAAATTATTCCATGGTGATGTATGTACATACTTCCAAGATAAAAAGCATCCTATGCCCAAATCGAGGTTATAGTCTATCCGCCAAGACAGACTATTAAATACTTTGGCTGAGTTTCACATTTATAAAATTAGTATGGAATTTAATTTATCATTCTTGTATCTGCAACTTTTACAATTAAAAATCTTAACGTCAAATTACATCGTTACATGTGTAACTGAAAGAGCGATGAATATAAATGTTGATAGATAGAGAGGGAGAGGAAGAATAAGGAAACGTTGGATGGATTGTGTGAGTAATGATATAATTAAAACTGGCCAAGTGCGAGTCGGACTCGCGCACCGAGGGTTCCGTACAAAAATTATTAATAATATTTTATCTATATGATGTAAATAAAAATTTACGGTTTTCGCAATTTTTCCTTTATCTGTGCTATAAGACGTTGCTTCGTACCAAATTTCAAGATTCTGAGTTCACGGGAAGTACCCTGTAGGTTCTGTTTCCCTATATAGCGAGTGTCGTAAATTTGCGGCATAAATGGCTGTATCTTTTGATTGCGCTGGCTTAGAAATTTGATTTTTTCACGGTTCCAAGGGACAATAGACCTCAGTATTTGACATAAATTCCAGCTTGATACCTCCACGCGTTGCTGAGAAAAAGGGGTCTTGACAAACAGACAGACGGACGGGTGGACAACAAAGTGATCTTATAAGGGTTCCGTTTTTTCATTTCGAGATACGGAACCCTAAAAAGGAGTAAGTAATAGCATGACAGTTGACAGAGGAGAATGGAAGAAAAATACTTGTTGCGTCGACCCCAAGTAATATTGGACAAGAGCAAGAAGATGACGAATGTCAACGTAATTATTTAGTTTCCAACTAGCTCAATAGAATACTAAGACAAGCTTCGTAAATCCTTCGTACTGAGCTAACTTTATCAAACCAGCTTGTGAAAACGTCCCACGCAAAAAGTATCTCTTTGGAAACTAGTTCCTACCGTGGGTTGGGTAAAAGCTGCGCTTTCGCTATTATTCACGATCGTAATAACAGACTAGCGACCATAAACCACCGCCATGATTGTAAAGAGTCCTGCCCCAGTGACGCCAACAGTTAATCATGAAAACGGAATAAAAATAGCACGCTATTTTGGTGAGCAACTTTCTATTTTGTTTTTCGGGCTTCACTGTAATAAGGGACCATTTTCGAGTTTACAAAATATTTTTAAATAATGTTCTAAAGTTACTTTTTTTGGAGGCCGTGTGTTTATGAAAGTATTTTGTAAGGTTTTGCTGCCAACAATAGGCTTCCCCCAATTTTCCGGCTGAGTTTCTTAAGAAGTTTGTAAAAGCTTTTTGAGTAACAGGAAGATGAAAGCGACGCCTATGGCTTACATCGCTATATGGTTGGAAATTATTTTATTTAAGGAAAACGTACAGATGTAAAGATTTCAGATTTACTAACGAACAGTTGTAGGTAGGTAGGTTAAGTCTTCTTCTTTTCGTATCAACGTTACATCCATATTACGCTATTTGGGCACAATAAGTGACCACATTTATTGCAGCGTTAAACGCGTTGGGCATTTGGGACACAATGGAGTATTTGTATAGCATTCGTGCTTGAAAAAAAATATAGCAGTTTCATTTCCAATGTCTTTAAGTGTCAGCAGCTCAGTTCTTTATAAGGCATTGAGTAAATGTGTACCAAGTGCAGTTTATGCAAATGAGATCGCTGAGTGAACATCGCCCACGCCCCCCGGGACATTGTTTGGCAATGACTGCTGTGCAATGCAAGAGAAAGTAGCCAATTTTTCGTAACTGTTTGTAAACTCCATTTAGGACATTTAGCACTTAGACAAACTAACTAAATTAAAAGTAGATTATTTAACAAAAACTTACATGGGCACTTATGGAACTTCAAAACATAGGTGCATGGTTCGGGTTGGATGTTTCCTTGGAGAACAACCGGTAAGAAACTCTATGATTACGCTTTTATTAATATTTTCTCTTTGGCAACTTCTGGTATCGACTATTCAGCTATTAAACCTCTTTGTTTACTGGTAATGTATCAAGGTACCTACTTTCAACTGCCAATTCATGTGAGTGAGTGGAGTGCCAATGATGGATCGTATTACTGTTAATGTAGATGTGATTGCTCAGTGCGGCTTACATCGAAATTTCTAGAACATCGCCCACGGGAATATGTTAGCGTTTAGCAATGGTGCCGCGATGGTAGAAAGTGGCTCATATGTTATGCAAGGGTATTGTGGGATGGATACTTAAGTGCAAATTCGTGAAATAATTTGTGTTGTTGAATGCATTATCTATATGAACTGCACCTCGCCTTTTGCTGGACAAGGGCCTCTTAACCTGATTTTCGCTTTTGTATTAGGTATCGCTTTGATATGTTTGACGTTTGTGGAGGTTTCGGGACCTCTAGAAGGGCATGCACTGACCTTGTCAGAGATATTCCTTAGAGGTTTGGAATGAGCTTCTAGCAATCGGTGTGTGTAACACGATATATGGTCTGGACGTGGACGAAGCCAATGGAAGTATGTAAGGACCTTAGCAGGTTCCGCCTACCGTCACGAAAGAAAGACGGAGTTTATGGTTAATGTTTGCTTTTCATAGACTTGTCTTTCGTGAAGGATTTAACCACATCTTGGTCCTTAGGTCTTTCATATACGGTGTAAAAGACATCTTAACGAAAACGAAAACCTCATATTCTGCCCATCATTGGGATCATTATTTACTTCTAGACAATACCTGGGAAACCACAGGTTCTGGAGATATTGAAGGTCAAAGTGTCAATTTATTTTTCTATTTTTTTGCATTATCGAATTCTAAGCGTCATCACAAATTTTATTTCCAAACAAACATTATCAAAATTTTAAAGTTTTCCTAACAAATTATGCATTTGAAGTTACGAAATGCAATGCATCATATCCAAGCGCACACACATTGACAACGCAGCGGTCGTCTCACGCATACAAGCGCGCGGTATCAGCTGGCTCGTAGAGTCATTTGAGTTCAACGCGTGAGTGTGAGCGGCCGGCCGGCCGTGGTAGGTACCTTCCCGCGTACTCAGCTGATCGATTGAAGGACATTTTCATTTGTTTGCACAGTTTTTGATTTCAGATGTTTTTTAAAAACGTTGATGGGTTATTTGCTCTACGATAATTACACACATAAGTTTAAAGTTAAGTCTGCGAATTGTTGTGATACCGCAAGTTTGTTAGGTACTAGGTTTGCGAATTGTTGTTAGGTAACACAACAAATAATTTTAAAACTAAAATAAGCAGGTAACATTTTACAGATTCAAGTAATAATGTTTGAAAATTATTTTTGTTATAATGTGGACTTAACATAAGAAATGTGGGTTTACTATTCGGTACCTAAGCCTAAGGGGATAACAGGCGTGATGTTATGTTATCTTTGAATCCTGCAAAAGAATAATTGAAAAAGTTATTCCCAAGTTCCCAACCCAGTCTTGAAATTCCTTTAAAATGTGGAAGTAATCTGTTGCGTACTTACTGTCTTTTCAGAGGCGCTTATTAAACAGGAATGTCTCATTCGATCTAACTAAACAGCTTGTTTGCAATTTAAGTATCTTTTCCTTAATCAGGTCTTACCAAAAACACTCATGCTTTTTAGTTTACTTCAAATTAAATCATTTTTAAAGCAGGTTTTGAAATAAAATGAACTTTATTTTACCTAAAAATTAACGCCCTATTGAAAATGTTTAGCAATTTAATACTCGGAAAGTATGAGAAAGAACGACTTTTTTTTTATTGTGCCTGCATCCTAAAAACCTTCACAAGTACTTTTACTAACTAACTACTTCAATAAGAAAGCTACAAACTCAAAGACAATTCACTTAGGTATTGATTGCCCTTGGCATTTTGCGTCAATCATAAAATTAACACCAAATTAACAGACCTACCAACATGTTTGTAGATAGCACGTGAATTGACTTCGTAGTTAAAATAGTACAGTGCTAATCCTCCGAAGACCACGGTGCAATCATGATAACGATGATGACTGCCAGAAGACTAGGTTGCGAGGCGCGGGCGCCGGTGCCAGGGAGTGGGACTTTCTTTAATAAGTTTCAACTTTATCGCTACAGCATTAGGTTCAAGGTTGACAGGCAAAATTTTCAAATTTCTCTAAATGAATTTCTTTAATAATTTTCAATTTTATCGCTACAGCATTAGGTTCAAGGTTGACTGGCAAAATTTTCAAATATCTGTAAATGATTTTAAACCATAAAATGTTGATTGTTAAGTTCAAAATCGAATGAGAAAATTTGACCAAAGAAGCCGCCGCGCCGCGGACGCTGTACCTAACGTTGTGTATGTAGGTTTAAACCAATACTTTTTTACGCATGTGTGTAGAACTGCAACACCTACGTACGTTCTCGCTGCGAGCGTGGCGCGGCGGCCCTTTCACTTGCCGCGGTAACGATTGAACTCGCGCCACCGTCTTATTAACAAAATTGCAATGATAAATCAAACTCTAACGACACTCACATTCTATCCCATCTACAAACACTCGACAATGATGGCGTTTGACCACTTTTAACCCTTATGCCTTTAGCGTTAAGATTGAAAAGTGGTATCATTATCGGAGTACTGAGTACATCAAAGCCGCGCCGCCGCTGCCGCCACCGCGCCCGCTAGCCTACCTAAACTCACAAATAAATTTAAAATAGTAGGAATTGTTTCTTGTTTGAATGTTTGTTAGTTCCGTTTCTAGCGCCATCGAGTGTGTATGATTGTGTATTTTTATTGTGCAACTTTTTTATTGTTCGTGTTTCTTCTTTAAGCTTTTATTTTCTTTACTTATTCAAATAAATGGACTGAGGAAAAAGGACTTTTCGCAATTCGCATGTAAGTGAGTAGGTACCATAATCGTGCGTGTTTCGTGTTGTGTGATAGTGATGATTACGAAGAGGTGATAGGTAAACTAGTGTTGCTAAACTGTGACTCGTAGGTACATTGTGTTTGTGAGCAAGTGTGTTTTAGCTGACAGGCCTCGTTCTCGAACGATGCCGGTTATCAGTAATCTTCGCAGAAACACGTAAGTACATGTTTAACTGTTGAGGTATGGCCAATGGACAATCGAAGCCCCATGCTTATGAGTAGAGCGTCCGTCTGTTTTCACGTGCAGTGACCACCGATGCTAGATCAGCTAGGCAGATAACAATGCGATTCACATGTACCTACTTTCAAATAAGTGTCTTTTCGTTGTACCTAGTTGAATCAAATTTAATTTTATTAATACTTTTTGCTAGGTAAGTACGCTGATTAGCGTTGTTAGTTTGGTACTTGACTTTCTACGTCGCGTTGGAGCGCGGTGGGCGGAGCCTCGCCGCCTGGCTGTGTGCAGTGTGCCGTGTCCATGTGGCATGTAGGCACAACGCACACATCTTTAAGCAGCCCGTTGCGCGCAAACCATTGCGCGCTACAAAAATAAGATTATTTTTAGGCCAAAAAAAAAAATTCGTTTCCCAGCAATTATTTTTGCGCAGTGTTACTTAGTTTGATGTACAGAATGCTTGGTTGACGGCTTCGTGATGAGGTCGTTTACACCCTGTATTGTTGTTTTTTATATCGATTAAGTATCCACTCTCATATTGGGCGCATAAGCGATATTACAAAGCAACATTACTCATTACTTACGATATCGCAATAATTCGCATTTATAAACTGCCCATAAAACTCTTCATGCTTCATTGCAAATTGTCTGTTTCCTTATAATGCCTATAAAATCGGCAATTCAGCGTGCGATAAATATTTAACGCATTGTTACATACTAATTAGTTTAACGATCAAATATTTCGCTGTTAACTCGCGAAACCATTTCTCCATACTTAACATCACGGCTGTTCTTCCCGAAAGGTTATACAGAGGGTACGCAAACATTTTATCGATACTGTGTAAGTCCCATGTCCCAAGGGAGGTGAGCCTATTGGTACAAGTACTCACTCCGGCTGCTACTAATAAAATACCGAATAACACTTTGCCCGACGTGGGATTCGAACCTAGGACCTCATGTTCATCAGTAGCGCTTCCGATCTCTATACCAGCGAGGCAGTTTTTAACCCCCGACCAAAAAAGTGGGGTGTTATAAGTTTGACGTGTGTATCTGTGTGTCTGTCTGTGGCATCGTAGCTCCTAAACGGATGAACCGATTTTGGTAAAAGTGGTGTCGCTTGAAAGGTATTTTAAGACGCTGTACCTCAAAACAGGCAACTTTGAACAGTTTTTTAGCCAAATGTATACATTTTAGAGCAACAAAAAAAATATATGTTACTCTTGACCATATTTATGAGGGAACCTTCGGGCCCAAAACACGTTTTTGGAAAAAAATCCCGATAAAAAAAAATCGAGAAGTTCTGATTTTCAAGCAAGTGTAACTGTGTTACTGCTCAACTAATCTTGACTAAATTAATAACAGTGATGTAATATAAAATAATAAAGGGAACTGTCGGTTTTCTTTTTCGTTTTATTTACTATATTTTTACGGATTCATGTTTTTAATGATAATTATTCGAACAAGTCGAACGAAACATCACGCCATTCGCGGCGTCTTGTCGCATCTCTTTTATTTCTACGCAGAGTGACAGTGACCGCTGAGGCGCGCTGCTAGATGGACGTATGTCACTTTTTTCCGCTCGCCGCTCAAATTTTTTCAGTTAAATTTCGATCTGTTTGTTGTTGAAAGCTGTTTATTATATTTTATTTTATGATTAGTTTTTCGATCGTGTAAATTTTTGTTCAATTTTAGTCATAAAATGTGTAAATAAAAAATCTGTGACAACAGTGGCGAAGAGTCAAAATTGTAGGTGGGGAACCTCAGTGGCGAAGGGTCAAAGTTCTGCAAAGGGAATCCGAAAAATTAAATAATGTAATTTTGTTTATTCGTCATTCCCGTTTTCAGCGATCCCGAAAACCAAGAAAATGACCCCCATGACGAAAAAACTGAAGCGCCATCTTGAAGTATTTTTTTTACCAAACTTCGTTATCAGCGACCCTTATAACTACAAAAATGACACCAATGTAAGCGCCAACTTCATCTATTTTGTAAATTGTCAAGAATGAAATGTAGAGGAACCATAAACAAAATAAAAGTGATTTATCTTATGTTATGTTATGTTTGTTTACGGGTTCATGATGTTGATGGGGCTGCCCCGTTTTTGCAGTGCATCAGGTATGTTTGCGCAAGCACACGTCGATGGTTTCCACGCCATCGTCAGACAGAAATCTGCCTCTTTGCTCTGCAGAGTGCGGGGCAGCTCCAACTCCATCCTGAACACCATAGCGGGGAGATACGATTCTCCATTGTTAGGTGATGTTGTTCAGAGATGCATTTTGAACAACAACCTGGTTGCTAAATAGATACATAAGGTTTACTAAAATAGGTATAAGTTATCGTTCTTTTTTGTTTACTAACCCATATGGATGTTGCTTATACGAAGTAAAGTTTTTTTTTTATGTAAATAAGTCAACTAAAAAGCGCGAGAGATACCATATATGAAAACGTCTCATGTTAGAAGACAACATTTTGAAGAATTGTGTAGTGTAGAAATTAATTTATTTAGATTTTGCTAAAATCATCAAAAGAAATAAAATTTATTGAGACTTAGATTGTTGTTTTAATTTAGTGTATTCTTACTGTTCGTTCACCTCTTCATGCAAATCTCCATCCGCCCCGTACGTATGTCCACCCTTTCATTCGTCTATCCACGCACCCGTCAGTCCAGTAACCTAGCAGAAAGGGGGAGGGCAGAGGAGGGCCTCACAACTTCAAGAACAAAATACAAACATTAAGAAAAATAATAATGTGTAGCTAGCACAGCTGTCTTTTTCGGGGATTCCTTCACAAACACTAGCTCAGCTCTATGTATAATTCGGAAAAACTTTTAGTTATATCAAGACTACGAAGACACTTAAAAGCCATTAATGATACAGTTTCTGAGTGGCTATCTTTAGACCTTTTAAAGTTTATTGTAGATAGGGTGATAGTCTGAGCTAAGTCACCCAGTGCTAGGCAAGACCACAGGGGGACCCTGTGGTTTTGCCTAGCCTTAAACCCTCTTCTGTATAGTGTAGTTCTGTGTAGTTCTGTATAGTGTCGGACGTAAAGAATAGCACCATCCCATTTCGTCCCGTGGGTGTCGTAAGAGGCGACTAAGGGACTTGCCAGAGAATGGGCAGCAGCGTTCTCTGTGTTTTTGTAACAACCGCACTGCGATCGCCAACCCGCCTGCCAAGCGTGGCGATTATGGCAAAACCCCCCTTATGTACTGGGGGAGGCCTATGTCCAGCAGTGGACGTCTTTCGGCTGAAATGATGATGATGATGAAACCCTCTTAGCATGCTACTGAGGGGCTCAGGTCTGGGCTTTCGGTTGAGGAGAGGTGGTCATACCTTGCCTTCCAACCATGTAAATGATTGATATGAAACTCTTTGCCCCCAACAATTTGCAACTGATGAAGCTACTGATGGTTACAGAAACTTGTTGACAAATGCGCAGTCATGCATGTGAAGCGAGATTATGGAATCCATGGGATTCCAGAATCTCCGATCCGATTCCTCTTCTCAACAGAAACCTACAAGTATTTGGGAATGTCAGAAGCATTAGGCATCAATACTGCTGACATGAAACAATCGTTGAGGGTACGCTCCTTTGGCCGCCTGAATAAGATGCTAAGCAGTCTTTTGTCAGGCGGAAACAAGTTTCGTGATAGGAAGGTCCGCGTACTGCTAACTGGCTTAGAAACCTCGACCAACATCTGAGGAGTCTTTCGTTTCGCAGCTGGATCAAGGGCTTGATTCAGAAAGCAGTAATTCTGGACAAGGCGCGTATTGTTAGGAGGTTCCTCTTTGAAAAACCCTGACCATCGGTAGTTCGGGCACGGTTCCCGGTATGCTACTATTTTTAAATGTTTTTATTTATAAATATGTATTTTCTTACATACTGTTACAAGCTGGGTATAGGATAAATTATCACACTACCAATTAAACACTAAAAATCTTTATTTAACACTAAACAACACTTATAACTCAATTACAGACTAGGGGCCGTAGTGTTTGAATTTGAGCGGCAATGTACTGTGTAACGCCGCCCATGTAAGCGAACGAATAGCTAGCCTGCGCCGCTCCTTCGTCGCGTGAGTTAGAATGCATGACTAACTCGCTTCCGCACCCGTCGCGTATTTATATGGCCGACTCATGTTCGAGAAACTTCCACAACTTCCGTGAATCTCTAGGTAGTTCCTTAGGGGAAACCCATCCTTCGAGAAAGTTCTACAACCTTCTTGAACCTTCCAGATAGCTTTATAGTGGAACCAATCCTTCTAGAAAGGTCCAGATCTTTCTCAAAGTTTCTAGACATTTCCATTGTGGAACATTCTAGGATTATTCTCGAATCTTCTAGACATACTGGATCATTCTAGACTCGAACGTAATCCTAGAATGTTCTCGTAAAGCAGGCAACGTAACACTGCCCCTCCTTAGACATGCTCGTCCCGAGCATCGTTAGTCCCGTAGTATCGCGCTAATCGATCTACATGTACGATCTTAGGCGCACCTCGTGGACCCTTCTGTATTCGGTAGGTGACATCGTTGACCCTGGACAATCCTGGTCACGACTCGGTATGGTCCATCCCATTTTGCTTGCAATTTCGGAGACTTCCCTTTGCTACGCACTGGGTTATGCAACCACACCAGTGAATTCTCGTCGAAACCTCTCCTGTTCGTCTTCTGGTCATAACGGGTCTTCATCTTCTCAGACATCTGTTGGCCGGATTGTCTGATATGCTCATAGACATCGTTCAACTTGTTACGCAAGTCATTTGCATAATCTGTAACACTGCGTGGTGCATCAGCGGCAGTTCCAGTGATTGAATCTGCGGGCAACCGTAATTCCCTTCCAAAGTCCGCGAAGGCTGGTGTCACAGTCGTACTTTCGTGGACTGCACTACGGTAGGACAGAAGAAACGGCTGTATGTGCTTGTCCAAATCCTTTTGCCTGCTTGCTACGACTTTTGCCAGATTTCTCTACAACGTTTGGTTAAAGCGTCCCACCATTCCATCAGATTGTGGGTGGCAAGAAGTTCTTGTTTTGTGGGTACCCATCATTCGGCAAGTCTCCTGAAATACTTGTGATTCAAAATTCCTTCCTTGATCACTGTGAATTTCTAAGGGTACTCCAAACTTCCTGAACCAATTTATCTGCGACAGTTGTAGCTTCTTGGTTAGGAATGGCGAACACTTCTGGCCACTTTGTGAAATAATCCATGACAACTATTAAGTACTTGTTCCCACTTTCACTCTCTGAGAATGGCTCACCATTAATGCACCTCTGCCACGTGTTTGGGGTCTTATCACAGCCGCACAAGTGATACATTTACGACAACAGTCCTCCACATCTTCTCGACAGTGGATCCAGTAAAATCGCTCTCGGATCTTCATTAGAGTCCTTTTTACCCCCATATGTCCTCCTGAACATACATCATGGTAGAGCCGTAGAACATCCGGTACTTTGGCTTTAGGGACAACCATTTGTAGATGACACCTGTCCCCTAGAGCGTTTTCCCATTTACGGCACAAGACTCCATCCTGGATAACCAAGCTGTTCCATTGGGCCCAATAACTCTTCGTGATGGAACTCATCGCTGCCACATCACTCCACTTGGGTTTAGGAGCACCAGCTTTGATCTACTCGAAGATTGGTTTGATCTCTGAGTCGTTTTACTGAGCCTGCTGTAGGGTTTCCTTCCATTCATCACTGAGATTCGTTCTAAGCACCCTCACGGTTGCTACCTCCTTAGTCTCTTGCCTGACACAGTGCTTAAAATCTTCAGGACAAGGTCTTCTTGACAAGGCGTCTGCGTTACCGTGAGTTCTCCCAGTGCGATGTTCAGTTATGCAGTCGAACTCTTGCAGTAGTTCAATCCACCATCATCACAATTTATCCATGTCGCCACTTGTCCCTCCGGATTTTTTAACTGTAATAGCCACTTCAATGCAGCATGGTCAGTTCGCAGCTGGAACTTTCGTCCCAGCAAATACACTCTATTGCAAAAAAAAAAACGGCCACCTAAGGAAATTACGTTCCAAGGACGATTTGAGTTATCATCGTTCTCTTGCCATGAAATTTAATTATTTGACGTACTCTGTATACTTATAATCGTGTAAATTAATACGCGTGCAGTGAACTTAGCAAAATTTTTTTTTTAAATTCGGTCAATTCTTTAAAACCGATGTACACGGCCAAACAATCAGAAGTGGTCGGCATAAAGACAAGAAGATTTTTTTACTTTTTTTGATTAAATAAAGTTACAAATGTAAAAACCTAATAACGAGTGTGACCTCCTCTTGCCAAAATCACAACTTAAATCCTTCTGGGTATGCTTTCCACGATGTTTTTAATAACGTTTTGAGGAATACGTTCCCACTCTTCTGCAATGACTCGTTTTAGCTCCCTGATGTTTTGTGGAGCAGGTTGCACTCATCTTACCCGTCTCTTTAGAACATCCCAGACATGCTCAATTGGATTGAGGTCAGGAGTTCGAGCTTACCAATCTAAACGACGGATCCCAACTTCTTGCATGTACGCTTCCACGTCGCCAGAACGGTGTGGGCGAGCATTGTCGTCCATAAAAATGGAATCTTCCCCAAGTACAGTCAATGCAGGTTGTGCATATGGAATTAGGAATTCCATTATGTACCGGTGTGCTTTTAATATTCCATTTTCTATGAAAACTAACTCCGTACGCTGCGTCGAATTAATTGTTGCCCAAAACAAAACGGAACTTCATTCAGCCATAAGGAGTGATTTCTTCGAAACACACTTCCGCATAGCGTTCCCGTGGTCTTCGTAGCACTCGTCGGCGTCCTCTCCGCACAAAGAGATTCTAGCTTCATCAGAAAACAATACTTTATTCCAGTCCTCCAGAGTCCATGAAGCACAGTTTCGAGTAAACTAAAGTCGAGCAACACGGTGCTCACGGAGTAAATTAGGACTCCGAGCCGGGCGGTAACTCCTGATATTGGCAGCCAAAGCCTCCTCCTGAACGTCCACAAGCTAACTTCTACTCCTCTTCTTCAAGGCTCTTCTTCAGGTCCACACTTGATGCTTTACGATTCCGCAACGCCTGACTTACCAAAAAGCGGTCTCTTGGTTCTGTGCATTGTTTTCTTCCCGAACCAGATCTTCTTTTGACCGAAGCGGTCTCTTGATACAGTTGCCAAGTCCTCTGGACAGTTGACGACTCACATTTAGCCGCTGAGACACGTAAGTTTGCGAACGACCTTCTTCAAGTAGGGCTATAATTTTACCGGCCCTTATCGCTTTTAACTCATATGAAAAACTGGTATTTAATGTAAAAAGAAAAAATAAATTGTTTAATTTACATTAGTAAAGCAATTTTACAATAATCAATATTTTTCTTTTGCTCATTTCAAAATTTAAATTTGGAACGTAAAGAATCATGCCAGGATGCTTCAAATGACATGCCAAATAAATAAAACCTCTTTCTTGTTCTTCTTCATTGAAATAGAGAAAGAAATCTATGGTGCCCGTTTTTTTTTTTGCAAAAGAGTTTATTTACTGAAATGCTGCAATGTCTTTACAACGGCAGTAGCCCGTCGAGTAACGCAATGATTTCTTTCCGGTTTGGTTTGTTTAAAAATAGGTGTTTTGCACAGACGTTTCTTTAATTCCTGACATGCGACGTCGCAGCTCTTGTCCCAACAGAATTGTCGCTTTTCCTCAGTGAGTTTGTGTAGAGGTTTCGCAATGTCAGCAAAATTCTTTGCGAACCGTCGATAGTAGGAGCAAAAACCCAAAAATACTCTGACCTGTGTCCAGTCTTTCGGAACTTGCCAATTCTTGACGGCGACTACTTTCCGTCTGTCTCTTTTCTGTGATTATTCTTTGAACTCCTCGTATGTGAGGCGCACGGTCTTATCCACTGAGCTAGCATTGAACTAATATCGAACCGCTACAAGTTAATTTCTCTATCCTGAGCCTAATTTTATATATTTATATAAATAAATATTTCTTTAAATATATATTTATATATTATACTTATATCTTATATATAAAATTCTCGTGTCACAGTGTTAGTTACCATACTCCTCCGAAACGGCTGAACCGATTTGTATGAAATTGTGTGCATATCGGGTAGGTCTGAGAATCGTCCAAAATCTATTTTATTTTACACATAAAAATGTCCACGCGAACGAAGTCGCGCGCAGTTAATTATTATTTTATAAATGCGAAAGTTATTATATTAAAAATTTGTTTGTTACCTCTTCACGCCTAAACCAATGAAGTGATCATCCTCAAATTCTGCATATACGTTGTAAGGTGTACACAAACGGCCATAGGATACCTTTCATCCGGACAAAAAGTACCGATCCGAAGGAAAACAACAATAACTTTCTTATCACAATAGATGGCGCCACGTGCTTTTGTCAAATTCTAAATTTAATCGAACAATAAATTTTAAATTTACTTCTTTATTAAAAAATAAAACTGCACGCGTAGCAAGACCACTGTAGAAACAAGTTTTGTCTACGGAATAATCGACATAATGACAGATAGACAATGACAATGTGGCACTTGGTCGATTTTTCCGTCGACATAGCCCGTTTCTAACGGCGGTCATGCTACGCGTGCAGTTTTTGGAGCATAGTCTGTAGTTCCAGGGCTGTGTGGGCAAAAAGGACCATGTCGTCAGCAAGTCGGAGATTCGTCAACCTCTTACTGCCGACTTTAATGCCCTTGGTTGTCCATGAGGCTGCTTTGAATTATTTATTATTCGTTTGACGAATCTATTCGATAATATTTCGATAACCTTTTCTATAAAATAACAATCCAAACAACCAAACAATCCAAAATAACAATCAACCTATAATTTATTAGGAAAAAACCCTCTCCCTTTTTTATTTTTAGTATAGTTTTCCTTGGTTTCGTTAATTAGCGAGAAGAGACACAACATCGACAAAATTGGAAAGAAAGGGAGAGGCCTATGCCCAGGAGTAGGACAGTCAAGGCTAAAAAAAAATGGACCGCTAAGAAGACAGCTTAGTTCAAGCACAGAACAAAGCGGACCCCCGACGCTACGACGCTTGGATTAATTTATTTTTATCTTTTTAGAGGTTTTTTATGTCGGGTGTTTTTTAAATTTTTAATTTATTTTTTTATAAAATAAGTCCAAGAGAAAAAAAACTTCGTTTATGTTCCATGCTCAGAATAAAATTATTATTTGAAATGGCAAATATGACCAAGGGGGAACCGAGGAAACTTCGAAATAATTCCGTTCGTTTGATCCTGTAAAATATGCACAATTATCTACACTAATAGTTGACTCGCCAACACGCCACCGCACAGGCCGACAGTTCGACAACGACTCCCCGCCCCACTACTCGGACCGGTATTAATAAACGTGCGACGTGCGCGCCCGAGGCAACGTCACAGTACTGTAATCGGTTTGTAGTGCGATGTAATGATATCTACATACACTACATCCCTTCCTTGTTTTAACAAGTTTTATGTAACCAAAACCATAAGACATTGAGCATCTCTGGCACAACAAAATCACAGCACAATAATATTTAGTAAATCATTATACTATGATTTAGTTTAAAGTTTCCTTTTACCCTTCCTCTTCTTCTATTTCATTTTCTGATTCATTTATATCTTCTCCTATGTTAATTTCTTTATTTTGGTCACTTATAACTTCCCATTAGCCTTCAACTTTCTTCAAATGAACTACATTTCTTCGTGATCTCTTCCCAGTTATATCGTTTCGAACACTTATATCTCCACCTTTACTCTTTTCTACAGTATGGGAAGTTGGGTCATAATTTAGGCTAAGTTTATCTTTGACCATATTCTTAACGTAAACTTTATCCCCAGGCACTAGTTGACATTCACGAGCTCTTCTTTTCTTATCTGTATATTCTTTCCCAGTTTCTTTCTTTTCTTGGTCTCTGTCTCTGACATCTGAATCTTTTGGTTTATGTGTATGTGTGATGTCTCCTGCCATAGGTATATTGTCACGGTATTGCAGTTTGAAAAATAATTCTGTAGGAGTTTTACCTGTAACACTATGCGGGGTACTGTTATACATAGCCAGATACTGTAACAAAGCTTCTTGCCAGTTTTTTCGCTCAACTGGCAAATTTTTTCCGCTTTAGAATGTCTCGGTTCTGACGTTCCACTTCTCCGTTCTGTTGAGGCCACTATGGTATCGTATTATGCAAAACTATACTCCTTTCAGTACAGAATTTTTTTGAAGTCCTCGCTGCAGAACTGTCTGCCATTATCAGCTGTTATCGTCATCGGGTTACCAAGTCTGCAAAAAACTCTTTTAGAGATTTTATTATGTCGCCACTGGTAATATTACGACAAATCTTTACCTCCTTGTATCGACTGAAATAATCAACGATTACTAATATGTAATCGCTGCGTGGTAAAGGGCCCAACAAATCAATACAAGTATCTACCCAAGGTTCACATGGTAATGCCCGTCGTTTCAATGGGTTTGGAGGTTTTGGAGCTGATACTAATGTACAGCCTTTGCAGCATTTGACCAAATTCTCGGTTTCCTTGTCATGTCTAGGCCACCATACTGTGGTTCTTAGTCTCACCTTCATTAGGACTATTCCTGGGTGTTCTTCGTGACCAGCTGTCAGAACCTGACTGCGCAATGTTTTTTGGAATAACAATTCTAGTGCCTCTCAATAAAACTCCGTCGTAAAAGCATAATTCGTTTTGGAAGATTTTGTAATTTTTTTACCTCTTCATCCCATTTGTTGTTATAAAGGCCTTCACTTACTTTTAATATTTCCTTGTCTTGTTTTGATGCCTCCATAATTTCTTTCAGTGAAACTGCTATTAGCCTGCTTCCTTCAACAACTTGGTGTATATAGTTTTTAGACTTGTCCTGTGACGTTTTACTTAATTTACACAATCTTGATAAACTATCTGCTATATTTTCTTTGCCAGGCTTGTATATTACTTTAAATGCATATGCTTGAAGGCGTAGTATCCACCTTTCTATCCTTGCACATGGTTTTGATTTAGGACCGAATATAACCTCTAGTGGTTTATGGTCGGTCACCTATTCAAACTCTTTTCCAAACAGAAAAACATAAAAATGTTCCACAGCCCAGACCAGAGCTAAGGCATCTTTTTCTGTCTGGCAATATCGCCTTTCAGTCTGTTTGTGTCCGGTGACCATACGCAATAATGCGAGGTTCATGATCATTAATTTGAACTAATACTGCTCCTAGTCCTAACGGACTAGCATCTGCTATTACTATAGTCCGATCTTTGACGTCATGGTATCCTAGAGTAGGAATATTAGACAAGGCCAATTTTAATTCGTTAAATGCAAATTCCTGTTTACTGCCCCAAAGAATTTAATTCTGTGGTTTTGGTCTGTTTCTTCTTATGCAGTTCTTTTAATGGTTTTGTAGTTGTGGCCAAATTAGGGATCCATTTTCCAACATAGTTGATTAATCCCAAGAAGCTCTGAAGCTCACCTATATTCATAGGTGGACGAAATTCTTGACTAGTTGTCACGTACTTATCTAATGGTTTTACACCTCTGTGATAATTCGTATCCTAAAAATTGAACCTTTTCTTCTATGAAAATGCACTTGTCCTTTCTCAGTACCACATTATTTTCTTCTAGAGTTTTAATTACTGATTCTTATCTTCGATCATGTTCTTCAAATCTTTTCCATATACCAAAATGTCATCTATAAAATTAATAGTGCCATTACATCCCTCCCAATAACATTCGTTCTAGGGTTTTTATAAAAAATTCCGGGGCACAGGATATTCCAAACATTAGCCTTTTGTATCTGAACAGGCCTTTACTTGTAATATAGGTTGTAATGTGTTGAGAGTCGGGATGTAATTCAATATGTTGAAAAGCATCTTTTATGTCCAGTTTTGAAAAGTACTTCGCACTTTAAATTTTTAGATGCTTGTCCATATTGGGCAATGGGTGATTTTCAGGTAGAATTGCTTTATTTGTCCCGCCTCATATCTATGCAAATGCGAACATCTCCAGTATTTTTCAAAACCGGCACTATTGGTGATACCCAACTTGAGGATCCTTGAACTTCCTCAATAATGTCTTTCTCCAACAGTTCTGTTTTTTTTTTTTTTTCTTCCAGTGGTATGGGGGCATCCTTCTTAATGGTTGAGAAACTGGTTGTACTTTCTCATCGGTTGGTACCTCCACTAAAACATCCTTGAATTTGGGAAACTCTGTCTTCGTTTCCATTTGGTCGATTTCTAATCCAATTTTAAGAAAACCATAGCCATGGTAGTTTCTTTCCGAAACAGATCTCTGGTTCCATCAGCGATGACGTAAAAAGTTGCATTTTCTGATCTACCAGCGGTTTTTATATTTGCGTCAAATGATCCTTTTAGGTCAAGGGCTTCTTACTTCCATAACCATAAAAAGTCTTATTGCAACTGTTTGGTTACGTTACCTTATTTTGTTTCATATTGTCCCAGGTTTTGTTTGTGATCAAGTTGCATTTACACCCAGAGTCTTCTAACATTTTAACCTTCATTCCGCCAATATGGCAATCTAATACACTGTCATCATCGATTTTGAACACATATTGTATGTCTTCGGGCTCTGTTTGATCTATCTGGTTTGTGTCGTTTCTTTTGTTATCTCTTTTCATTTTTTTTTTTTTTTTTCATTTTATTTGTTGTTGTTTCCCTCATATTTCCTTTTATTCGTTCTGTCTCGTGTCATTGTCCTGCAGAATTGTCCAAAATGTCCCTTAGGCCCACATTTGTGGCAATCTTTTTCTTTTGCTGGGCATTTGCTGTCTTGAGACGCGTATCCTGAGCTCCCACATCTTCCACATCCTGTGTTTCTTTTCCACTTCTTATCTTGTTTTCCTGTTATTCACTCTGTTTATGTTTTCAGTTGATGTGCTGCTTTCTCCGAATTCTTCTATTTGTCGACTTACAGATTCAAGAGTATTTGCTTCTACAATTGTATTTGTTAGTGTTATTGCGTCTCCTGTTTGTATAATTCTCTTTCTAAGCTCTTTAGAGGAACACTTTTCTGTAATTTGATCGATTATATGATCGTCTTTGTCCTTAAACTGACATTTGTCAGCTTATTGCCAAAGCCGTACTAGGAATTTTTCAAAAATTTTCGTTTGCCTCTTGTTTTATCAATCTAAAAAGGTGACGTTCATAGATCTTACTTTGTTTAGGTAGAAAGTATGCGTCGAGTTTGGTTATAGCCACTCCGAAGACATCCTCTTCATCTGCTGGTGATACATTTGCATCTGGTATATTATAGAATATTTCCTGCAATTATAGTCCACCAAAATGTAGCAGCGAAGCACGTTCCTTCGCACTACTCTCAATTCCAGCAGCTTCCAGGTAGATCAATAGTGCCCGCTTCCAGCGTTCCCGTCTCGTTCCTACTGTTGAAGGTTCACCCTCACAATCAAATTTCTCTAACGTGAGTTGAGAACTCATGTTATTAATAAATAACCTGGAACCATTATATAAAGGGTTTGCACTAATCTGCCCAGTTAAAATATTTGGCAATTTAATGACCAGTATGTACATCCAAAGTACCACTACTGTTGACACAAATTTTCTTTGATGGTTTGTCAATTTAATGACCAGTATGTACATCCAAAGTACCACTACTGTTGACCAAATTTTCTTTGATGGTTTGTCAATTTAATGACCAGTAGGTATATTCTCCTGCTGTTAGTCATTCTCTGATGACTTGTCAATTTAATGACCAGTAGGTATATTCTCCTGCTGTTAGTCATTCTCTGATGACTGTCAATTTAATGACCAGTAGGTATATTCTCCTGCTGTTAGTCATTCTCTGATGACTGTCAATTTAATGACCAGTAGGTATATTATACTGCTATTACCGTCATTCACTGATGACTTGTCAATTTAATGACCAGTAGATATATTCTACTGCTATTTGATTTACTAATCATGTAGCACAAATCAAATAACTAAACTAACTGGGACCTCATGTCCCAGTTTCGACTCCCAGGTCAGGCAGTGTCACTGAGTTTCTCCATAAGGAACCTCCCTGGCGTCCGGTTAATGGTAACAGGCATGCTCAATGTAATTGGTGAAACGTGGTTGCATCACACATCTCTGATTACCCCCTTGGGGAACACAAGCATGATGTTATGTTGCAAAACAATACATTAACGAACCACTTTTTGTTTCAGCCTTCACAAAATTATTTATTTACAGTTAATAAGTCCAATGAAAGATTCTAATGTATTAATATTTTGAATATTTCTTTCCGAAATACAATTAATTATCTACCTGTAGGAGACTACCTTTCCTTTTTTTTTTTATAAAAATATAAAACTTACGGTTTTCTCCTCGTCGCCAATGTAAAATATGCACAATTATCTACACTAATAGTTGACTCGCCAACACGCCACCGCACAGGCCGACAGTTCGACAACGACTCCCCGCCCCACTACTCGGACCGGTATTAATAAACGTGCGACGTGCGCGCCCGAGGCAACGTCACAGTACTGTAATCGGTTTGTAGTGCGATGTAATGATATCTACATACACTACAGATCCCTTGCTGCATCGTTATTCCTTTAACCTTTAGTTATGAAGTTAATTTGTAAGAAATTCAAGGATTCACATCGAGAAAACTACAAGTAATCGTGTTTCTAAAGTGTATGATTTATAAATCATACACTTTAGAAACACGATTACTTGTAGTTTTCTCGATAGAAAATAATGCTAAAGTAATCTCTAAAAAAGAAAATAAATCCTCAGTACGGCGTAAAACCACGGAAGGTCATCAGCTTTTAAATAATAACAAAACTACATGTTTTCTATAAGGCATACATTTTAGATTTTCAAAATGTGTATTGGTTTTAATAATATGAAGGAAATACATAAATTAGCGCGCGTTCCGCCCATTATAACTAGAGCCGCCACTCTCCCGGAGCGTCGCGCGCGCCTGTCTTACGCACACATTATCGGAGCGCATAGATACCTACCTACACGGTGCGCTCTTAAATGCAGACTTGCCTGGATTATATCCTTGAACTAGCTACAACCGAAGGCTTGTTTACTTCTCGTAAAAGTATATTTTTAGTACCGTAATTATGGTTTCAATTCTCGTAAATAACTAGACTGCTATGACGGCCATTGTAAAACATGTTGTCGAAGAAAAAAGAAAGAAAAAGATATTTATGTGTCGCAGGGACATGACGTGTATACAAAATGACAAAAAAAAATAGACATTCAACGCATAACAAATATTTATAAATAAAACTGAAAAAAAACAAAAAAAAATACAGCTTGCACGTCGTGACTGCGACAAGCAGGTTACCATTCCGCATGATGCTTAAGGCTGGAGTCAATTCTTAAAGTTTCAAGCTGTTACACTTCAATTTTGATACGAGTTACAGTATATGTAGAACGAATGCCATAATTGCCATAACGGATAAGCAAAAGAACCATATACACATCGTAGCACGTGCTCTGTAATGTAAGTAAAGCGAGTAATAAAATAACCCTACAAGGTACTACTGACAGAGTTATTACGTAGGTGTTAGGAAGTATAGATACTGTTTACACTAGACCGCGTAAGTGCTTGGCCACGAACTACGCGCTCAAACGACAAGCGTAGGTTAGGTTAGGACAGTGAGGTTCTGTATGGTGTCTGAAGTAAAGAATAGCACCATCCCATATCTTCCCGTGGGTGTTATAAGAGGCGACTAAGGGATTTGCCAGAGAATGGGCAGCAGTGTTCTCTGTGCTTTTGTAACAACCGTACTGCGATCGCCAATCCGTCTGCCAAGCGTGGCGATTATGGCAATACCCCCAAAATGTCAAAGTGGCGACACTTGGGGGAGGCCTATGTCCAGCAGTGGACGTCTTTTGGGCTGAAATGATGATGATGAATGATGAGGACAGTGAGTGCCGGTTGCGACTGTCATGCGTAGCAATTCCCCCGACCCATCCACCAAGGCGACAGTAGGCTCACGGTGGTTTTTTTGTGAAAGGTAGTGGGCTGCAATCTACCACGCGGACCCGTTACAGATGGCAAATTATTATGTTTTAGACTTTTTGGTTCTAGGACATGCCGGTTACTTCACGATGTTTTCCTTCATACCATTTTGAGATAGTAAGTCAAGCAAATGAAACAAGTGAAAAAGGCGCATTGGCGCTTGAGGCAAGTTGTATACCCTGATGTGAACGAGGCATTAGGATAATAGATACTGTTTGCACTACACAGCATGTTTGCATCGTAATTGGAAATATATCTCCGTTCATAGGAGTGCCTTTGATATAAGCTCGCTTAGGGCCTTTCCTTTATAATTGACGTTGTGAATTATTGTTGGTTTCCGGAGTTACAGCGGGGGGTACTGTTTCCTATTTATTTTTGTCTGCAATTTGTTGTGTAATGCTTGCTGCGAATGTAATTGAAGGAACGTGATCTAAAAGTATTTTCTTGTTTTATTTTTCAGTCTCTCAGTTCCAGTAGCATCTAGAGTAAACGTAAAGTTACTTGACTTATCTATCTTTATGTTTAACTTATCCATAGTTTCTTTAAACTGCTTTGCTATCTCTCCATTAAGTCATCCTATGTTCCCTTTTTTTGTTGTTGTGTATAGTTTTATAAATTAGTACACGACTTATGTTTTGAGTACTTTATTTTTGATGTCTTACGTTTAGCGCAAGTCAATGTTTATCATTTCTTCCTCTCTTCTTCAAGATTTGGCCACCAAATGATGAGTCTGATTCAAATATCTCCACTTTTGGCGGTTTTGTCTTTCCTTCTAATAATCTTCATATTCTTTACTGTCTACATTAAAAATGATGAGTCTGATTCAAATATCTCCACTTTTGGCGGTTTTGTCTTTCCTTCTAATAATCTTCATATTCTTTACTGTCTACATTAAAAATGTTACTCATGTGCACCTCAATTTGTCTATCACTAACATTCCTCATTGCTTTATTGAAAGACATCAAGTTATAGTCAATAGTGCCAAAAGTAACAAAGATGTCTTCACCAAAACAACACATGAGCACATTCTGCTACCACGTTTCAACACACGTGTGACTGTACGTGCACAAGCACGTATATGACAAAACAGTAGATAATACTACTGTGAGTGGAGAATTTCACTTATAGTAGTAATACCTCACTGTTATGATTTTAGTCATCATCTGCCTAGCCTTTTCCGAAACTATCTTGGGGTCGGCTTCCAGTCTAACCGGATGCAGCTGAGTACCAGTATTTTACATGAAGCGACTTCCTATCTGACCTCCACAACCCAGTAACTGGGTTATACGATACTCCTTGGTAAGACTGGATGTCAGACTTTTGGCTTCTGACTACTCGTAAAGACTGTCAGAGATCTACAAATGACAGCCAAGACCAACGGCTTAACGTGCTTTCCGAAGCAGGGTACTGTTATGATTTTAGTATTTGTAAGAATCTCAGATGCTTAGAGAAGGGTTGTAAATTGTAATAGGTACATTTATCTGGTAGATTCTCCTTCTTAGCGTATCGACGGCAAAAAGCTGAAATAATGATGTAAAGGCGATTGTCAGGGTGCACCTGACAGGTTTGCCTGTACAGATAAACCGGAGCACGTATGTTGCAAAACTGTGCAAGTTTTCTCACTTGTAAGCAGTTTCATGAAAGTTCACTTGACGAGTATACTGTCACGAGCACCAATATGTATACACTTTCCAAGAATTAAATGCGATTTTCGCGAGAAATAACGATTGTAACTTAGGAATAGGATCTATCTATCGCATAATAATATGAGTTTCAAAATACTATGTTCGCAACAGCATGAAATTTTAATCAGAACAGTAGGAGATAATCTTGGCTTCACTTATTGGTGCTCGCTCCTTTAGGCTCAAAATTCACCCACGTCAACTCCACTTACTGATGCTGTCATCAAGTGAAGGTGGAAGGTGGGCATTTGTCAGTGTGGGAAATTGTCTGGTTAACTCATTGATTAAGTTCCACAATAATTACATATTCTACGTTTCTACAAATGCAAGTGCAGTAAAATGGATCGTTTAAAACAATGTTGAGTTCATTGCAGTATATCTAAAAATAGAGATGCTTATTTTGTAGTTCCAACGTTAGTTCATTGAATCGTTTGCTAACTACAATGGTCTTGTTTATGGTCAGGAAACTATTTCATTGTTATGTCCGGAGCTTACAATGTGGTTTGACGTAGAATATTATTTAGCAGTATAGAATATTTGAGATGAAGTCGTAATTAGAAGACTTATGCTGAAGTACATACTTACCTCACGAATGGTAAGAGAAACTAAGTATAAAATGAGTAATTTACCGTTTTCTATTGGTTTTGTTAAGTAAAGAGTTTCAAGTTTTTGTAAAGTAAAGCGAATGGTTTCAGTCTACACTTTCAGTAGAATGACTAAACAGCTGCACTGCTTGATAAATATCAGTATACAACTTATCTTTCTTCAGTGAACTCTTTTCTTTGAATTTTGTGTGCATTGCCTAGACATTTATCGTCAAGGAAAATGAAATGGACTCTATTTACGAATTCCAGTTTGTGATGTACAGAAATTGTGTGACACCATCTAGAATTAGATTGGCAGGTGCGCTTGACGTCATCAAACGTCAAACGGGAACTGCGACTAGCCTGCTCCAATATAGTAAACAATGGAGCCGATTACTTTATAAGGAGGGAGGAGTTTGTTAGGTTATGTGTGCAAGAAATATAGATTACAATGCTATGTGTGATGAGAAATCTGTCCTTGAACATTTTTGTTGATACTTTAAGGTTTTTGTACTCGTGCCTAAAACACTAATTTAAGACAGGCATATGTTTTGGAGTGGAGTTTGTAAGTCTCATATTTGTGCACTCTGACTATTGGCGCAAATATGAGACTCACTATTCATAATTGAACTGCTGTGATGATCCACAAGACATTAGATGACGTATTTTCAATGAAAATGCTGCAGCATGTAGTCAGAAACCTCTGAACAACAGTGTTACCAAAGGGTGCGTTGGAAACTGGGGTCTGGTCAGGCAGGTCCAATACAAATGCTTGCAATCACCTTCATCTGGTAGGACTGGGAGCTGATCTCAAAGTGAGAAAAGGCTAGGAAGTGATGATTAGAATATTAATCATTTTAATCCCGTATTTTAAAAGCAAAAATAATCTGTTAAAGGTTTTGGAAACTCACGTTTTAGACAACCTAAACTTATTCAGTCGTAAACTGTCTGCAAGTTCAGTCCTAGAATTAATGGCATGGATGAACATTTTCTAGCGCCATAACTTGTGCTCTTCAGACCATAACAAGCTGTTAAGGGATCTAATTTAGGTCATAATTTTAATTTATTAGGTACTTATGAGATAATTGGTAATTTAATGTGACAAGTTACAGGATTGTAATTTGACTAGTCTGTATTTTGGAGGGTCGTATATGTTTCAACTTTTATCTATGTTTGGGTGAGCCAGTTACATGGTTGTGGAGGTCAGATAAGCGGTCGCTTCATGTAAAATACTGGTACTCAGCTACATACAGTTAGACTGAAAGCCTGATGAAGATAGTTTGAGAAAAGGCTAGACAAACGATGGGTGTAAGATGAGTCTAAAACCATTTTCATATTTTTAAACATTATCTTAAGCGTAATACCCATTAATATCGTGCCCAGTTGTTCGTTCATCCAGTTCATGTAGAACTGATGGACGGTCCGACACGCTTAAAAGAATATAGAGATTCAAGTTAACGCTAACAACATAGAGGCCTCCTCTCTGCGAGAGTGCGTGGGCAGGAATCACATAAAATTTTGATGATCAAAAACTGCTGATACTCAGGCCAGTTTAAATAAATGGCTTTAGGTTTCATACCGACACTCCAGGCCACCACTGGGCAACAACTGCTCTCTCAAACATTATCATCATCATCATCATTTCAGCGGAAAGACGTCCACTGCTGGACATAGGCCTCCCCCAACGTCACATTGACATTAGGAGGGTTTTGCCATAATCGCCACGCTTGGCAGGCGGGTTGGCGATCGCAGTACAGTTGTTACAAAAGCACAGAGAACGCTGTTGCCCATTCTGTGGCAAGTCCCTTAGTCGCCTCTTACGACACCCACGGGAAGATATGGGATGGTGTTAATTCTTTACGTCCGACACCATACAGAACAACATTATCATACATTCAATAATTTACGATAATCGGAACGTGGTGAATGTTTTATCCGGTTAAACGTGCTGCACGTTAAGTACCTTGATGTGACAGTGTCAAGGCGAAGACTTGGTCGCAGGTACAGAATATTATATGGCATTGCAGGTAACAAGGTTATACTATGCATGTATGTCAGTACGTTGTGTGATTAACCTGATTGGTTTATTTTTCTTGATATTTAAAAGGAGGTGTAATAGTAGAAGTATGGGAGGTATTCCTCGTCGGCATGTAAAGCCAAATCGGCGTAGCGATAAAGGAGAAGAACACGAAATGCTCTGCCAATCCCAAATAAATTGGGATAAGGGCAGGTGAAAAATTATATTTTTTATATGGGATTGTAAATAAACGTGGTGACTAATGAGCTTAACGTGTGGTCTGGGATTTTATTTAACACGGTTTAAACCCAAGAGTGGAGGAGAGCAGTGTTGGCAGCCCCGACTTACGAGCAGTAAGCCGTGGGTTCGAACCCAGGCAGGTGCATTACTTTGTGTAATTTATTTCATCACCGCTGCTCTCAACAACGGTGAAGGAAAACATCGTGAAACCGGCATGTCCTAGAACTAAAATTTCGAAGACATGTGACATATATCTACCAAACCGCACTGGGCCCGCGTGGATTAAGGCCCACTTCCTCTCATGGAGTGGATGCCTGTGTCCCGGCAGTGGGAACATTACTGGCTGATGATGATGAATCCTCGTGGCAGAAAAAGGTAAGACAGGCAAGACGAGCTTCATGCATAACAAAAGGTTAGGCGGGAAGACTTGTTTTGGAAAAGGAGAGGAGTTGAGGAGGTGAGTTGGTGGACATTAATCTAGCATATGGCAGATAGAGTGACTCACATATTCTTAGACTTAACAGATGTAGGACCTTCACCAAAAGTTAATGATAAGCAAGTTAGTCAAGGTACACATAATAAAGTTATGTAAAATAGGTGAATGTTGAAGAAAAATTCAGGTAGTAATCGACAAAAATCCTTTTTGTCATTTTTTTAAGGACTGCTCCTTTTTCCGATCCGGATGCATATTACTTCCGAATTGTATCAAAAATAGACTGAAGTAACCTTTATTAAAAATATCGATTTTCTTGATCAAAGGTCGGAGTATATTGATCAGGAAAGTTTGAGTGACAAAGTTCAAGAGCTTTTAACCTAGGCTAAGGGTATAAGTTTAAATTATATTCTGAAGTTCTATCTTGAAGAGTATTTAGTTATTTAGTTTTGATGGTATCAGCTTAGTTTTAAAGTTTTAGTTAAGCTTTGTTTTGTAAGTGGATTTTGGATATACGTTTAAATAAATTGTGTTGACTTTATGAGTAGAATGATTTTGTGCTGTTTATAATAAGAGCCGTACAAGTCGATCTTCAAGGTTAAGCCGTGCTTGCTAAGAGTGGTCCGTGGATGGGTGACCATCTTTACATAACGAGTTTTCTCCGTGCCTCGGAAGGCACGTAAGCCGTTGGTCCCGGCTATCATTTGTAGATCTTTGGCAGTCGTTAGGAGTAGTCAGAAGCCGAAAGTCTGATATCCAGTCTTACCAAGGGGTATCGTATTACCCAGTTACTGGGTTGTGGAGGTCTGTTGCAGTCGCTCCATGTGAAATACTTGTACTCAGCTGCATCCGGTTAGACTGGAAGCCGACCCTGTAATGGTCTAATTGAAATAAACGCTTTGAGTTGAGTTGACCCCAACAAAGTTTGGGAAAAGGCTAGGCAAATGATGATGATGACTTGTTTCTAAATCCTGTAACGTGTAACGATTTACCTGTCACGTTTGGCATCAACCATTTACCATGATGTTGTGGTCTTATTGTTGGTTAGTCCTATATTATCTTCATCACCCATGAATTGCTTTGAAACGGATATACTGAAATGTAGATGAATTCTTTAAGAGCGTTAACACCTTACGGCATTTCAGACAAACTTTCAAGTCCTTATTTTGCGAAATGACGGAACAGATTTTAATGAAACTTAATACAGATAAACGGCATACATAAGTCTAAAAAGTTACTAAAAAAGTTAAAACTATAGCTGATTCCTATAGCTGGGAAAGTAAAAAAAGTAATAGCCACAAATACATTCACCAAAGCAGCTTTGTGCGAACATTTCACCGACACCATTTCAGCAGTTTTCGTGCCTATCCTAAACAAAACATAGACAAACAGTAAACAGCCTTGTTTTAAAATAATATGGTCATCATAAATCATCACATTCTGTTTAGGAAACACTTAAAAGATCAACGAGCACATTACATCCGCATCGTTTAGCCCACATATGAGAATAAACTAATAATAATTAAGGTTTTTGACCTTGAAAGGGATCACGCATACGTTGATTAGAACATACAAAGACCTTAAAGTTATGGTTCTTATTATACATAGCAGCCCGCCCCGGCTTCGCACGGGTATTTAACAATACACAAACTTAAAAAACCCTTCTATTTGCGTCAGGTAACTAAAAAAAATCTCTGTGGTGTGAAATTCTGTATGGTGTCGGGTTCTGTATGGTGTCGGACGTAAAGAATAGCACCATCCCATGTCTTCCCGTGGGTGTCGTAAGAGGCGACTAAGGGACTTGCCAGAGAATGGGCAGCAGCGTTCTGTGGGCTTTTCTAACAACTGTACTGTGATTGCCAACCCGCCTGCCAAGCGTGGCGATTATGTCAAAACCCCCCTTATGTCAATGGCGACACTTGGGGGACGTCTATGTCCTGCAGTGGACGTCTTTTGGCTGAAATGATGATGAACTAAAAAAAAAAATTATAAACAAAGTTTGAATATTCCCCTCCCGTACGGCCCGTACCCCAGTGACGCCTACATCGTATAAGGTGATGCCTAGCCAGCTGCGCAGGGTGAGCGGCGACCACGCAACTTTTTTCTAATACTTACATTTTTAAACTCCATATATCTTTCGAATGGAATGTCCGAATTGAATAATTCAAAAAGTTATATAAAGGTATTGAAGCAGTCTTGAACATGAAGTAATTTATTTTGATAAGGATTAATACCAAGATACAAATACAGAGTCTTTTCTAACGGCGGCATTAAAATATATTTTTTTAAATAAAAGAACACTTATTGTGGCATAAATATAATAGTTAGACATATACTGTCGCGACACTTTTTGTAAATAATGATGTGTTCTGCAAAGTCGTAATACATTATTTTATTCTATCATCAATAGTTTTCGCAGCGCACGCGATGTAAAGAATATTTTAGGTAATTTTTATACACCTTGGGTTACATTATTGCAGTTTTAGTAAGGATCTCTAATTTTTTTGAAAATATAATATAGCCTATGTCACCCGCGGATAGTGTAGCTTCCCAACAGTGAAAGAATTTTTCAAATCGGTTCAGTAGTTTCGGAGCCTATTCAATGCAAACAAACAAACAAACAAACAATCAAATCTTTCCTCTTTATAATATTAGTTTAGACAAGTTACTACAAAAAGTACTACAGCGCCATCTATGACACGACGGAACAACTAACATCAATTTCCTACATCTCGCTAGAACAGTTTACATCGGCTTAAGAGAATATAGAGAAACCAAACAATAACTGTCGGGCCCTACAACTGTCCACTGCTGGGCATAGGCCTCTTCAATCGCATGCCACTAAACTCGATTCCTGACTGCTCATCCAGTTGCTACCAGTGACCCTGCGAAGATCGTCGCTCCGCCTAGCCTGAAAGCGTCCAATCTTACGCGTTTAGCCTTTGTTAATTAGCAAGAATAAATTATTTAAGATTTATTTTTTAAATAAATCTGACTCTCTGTACAGACCTACCATTTTAGTTGGTGGTGGCGTCGATTTCTTATATTGATGGTCTAGTAGAGCGCTTTTATAAAGGCATTGATTTAGATATGTCATGGAGTACGGGAGTCGACCATGACTTGTCGGATGATCGACCGTTATCTTAAACCAAAACTGATCGGACGCCCAGTCCAGTCCATTACCCAAAAATTTCCATTTACCTTTTTTTTTAAAGTCATTTTGAAAAATAAGGACTTGAAAGTTTGTATGTAAGGCGTAAACGCTTTTAATAACCCTTTAGTTTTCAACGTTTCGGTTGATGGATGACAATAAGCTTTAAATACATTTATTTAATTTAGAAAAAATCATTGCAAGAAGATAGGCCTGTTACGAATGCGATTGACAATATCATCAAATCAAATCAATTACCCTGTCAATACTTTCAAAGTTACGAATAAGCTAAACGCTACGCTTTCCAGCAAATAAACTATAAGTCAGACAAACGTTCACGTAACAGTAATTGGTTATAAATTATGACAAATCTCCGAGGAAGTTAGGAGCAATCAATTTACATAATAGTAAACGACAAAATGTCGGAATACTGCCATGGTGGTTCAATGGATAGTTATCGCGTAATCGAGATCGTTTATGGTGAAAGGGAGCGAGGAAAAAACGCAAAAAGCTAAATTCCCGTGAGAACTCTTAGATATTATTGGAGAAGGCTGAGGAATGTAATGGGGTAGATGGTCTCACTATGAGATGGGCACGTACTTCACACCGTTTTTTAAAAGGGTCAAACGAGACCCTACTAGTGAGACTTCACTGTCCGTCCGTCCGTCCATTCGTCCGTCTGTCACCAGGCTGTATCTCATGAACCGTGATAGTTAGCTAGTTGAAATTTCTACAGATTATGTATTTCTGTTGCCGCTATTACAACAAATACTAAAAACCGAATAAAATAAATATTTAAGGGGACTCCCATACAAAAAATTGATTGTTTCGCTCGTTTTTATAAATAATGGTACGGAAACCTTCGTGCGCGAGTCCGACTCGCACTTGGCCGGTTGTTCTACGTCCCATGTGGCTACAGGAATTTATGTCCCACTAGAAACGGAATTACCTAATCAACCTAAGGTATTTGAGGAAAATACTTTAGTGGATACGGAAGAAAATTACTGGATCATCATCGCAAACATGTCATTGCCAACGTGATTGCCAGCTTCGATCAATAATATTATTGATCACATTTGCCATTACCGCTAAATGACTGAGTGAAGATATAACGAACTAGCACTGCGCCCGGGACTTCGTCCGCGAAAATTGTAATATAATATAGCCTGTAACTCGGTAAAGGTATAGCTTTAATATTGTGAAAGATTTTTTAAAATCGGGCGAGTAGTTTTTGAGTTAAATCGTAACAAACAAACAATCAAATCTTTCCTCTTTATAATCAAAATCAAAAGTCATTTATTCAAATTAGGCTGATAATCAGCACTTTTTGAACGTCAAAATTACAAGATACAGTCCCCCAAAACGCCCGCCCTTCGCCACTTCCAAACAATCAAATCTTTCCTCTTTATAATCAAAATCAAAAGTCATTTATTCAAATTAGGCTGAATATCAGCACTTTTTGAACGTCAAAATTAAAAGAGACAGTCCCCCAAAACGCCCGCCCTTCGCCACTTCCTAGTGTTTTAGCTGGGAAGAAGAAGTGGCGGAACAAACTCCCCAGCAACACATCTGTCTGTTAGGTTAAAATAACCAGATTCTATACAATAGTGTTCAAGTTTATATTTACAAAGAATCCATTACATCAGATGAATGTCACATGTCAGCTAGCACACACCAATAATAAAGTATTAAAAACTAAAGAAAAATAAAGCCTCCAGACATAAAGGGCGTGCCCGCTTACACGTGCATACAGACGAAAAAAATATAATAAAATAAGTAAATAAAGTAAAAAAAAAAAAAAAACTTTGCATGAAGTTAAACAAATTAGCTTACTGAAATGTGATATTTCAGTAAGCTAATTTGGAGAATATTGAGAATATTTGTTCAGAAGATAGAAGAGAGATAGCTACTTAAATTAATTTTAAGAAGATGAAAGGAGGACGGTGATCATTAAGGAAAGGAGGGTAACATGATGAATATTATTGGTAAAATAAAGTAAAGATGTGCTGAGAATATTAGAACCATAATATGTATTATTTTGTATGGCTCCCATACAAAATATTTATTTTATTCTGTTTTTAGTATTTGTTGTTATAGCGGCAACAGAAATACATAATCTGTATAAATTTCAACTGGCTAACTACCACGGATCATGAGATACAGCCGGGTGACAGACGGACGGACGGACGGACAGCGAAGTCTCAGTAATAGGGTCCCGTTTGACCCTTTGGGTACGGAACCCTAAAAAACAGTATAATTTTGATGAATTCTTCCGGAGAATTCATCGTTTATTGGCGCAAAATTGCCACGCAGTCTTTCAAATGATGTAATTTCTATCAAAGTTATTGGAATTCAAATTGAATCGTCCCAATCGAACTCAAATTGAGTTTCCTCCTGATTGTGAATACTGTATTTGAAATACATAATTTAATTTCAGATTTCAAGATTGGACGAGTCTTCAATACGGCAGCTGTGATGAGATTCAAGACTCTATTTATTTATCCATTAATTTTCAGCTATTTAAATTGGATTTCTGAAGCAACTGATCGCGGTGTACATTAACGAAGGGCATAGAATTTTAGTAAAACATTTAACTAAAGAAATTACATCAAAAAATCATTGAACCAAAGTTGAACAACTTCGACGATTAAACATGAATTACTACAGACAGATTTTTATTACACAATTCAGATTTTATGATTCATCTTTATTTATTACCCAATTCAAACAACTCAGGATTTAATGGTTCAGCATCTTATAATGTTAGACTTAACTGTTAAGTTAATTTTACCGTTACGGTAAAGACTAGACACTCGTTGGAGAAAACTGGTCAAGTAGTTGGTATTAATACAGGATCGGATTGAGTGAAGCATAATCAGTGAATCAGTCTGTATAATCCCACTGGTGAGGACAAACGCCATCTCTCTGTGATAGGGAATGAGCTGGAAACCACTATGGGAGCCCAGTGTGGATTGGTGGTCGCATAACATAACATCACACCTGTAATTCCTGAAGGCTGAGACACAGGTGTACCTAATGGTGCACCCAAATTTCGCCAGTTATGTTTTAGGTATGGGGCGACCCTACTGCCATTTTTTTTTTCGAATTGTAAGTCGTCAAATAACCCCTCCCGCTCAGTGCGGAGCGGAAGGGAGTTTCAGACTTGTACTGACTAAAACCTATCCATGTTCCTTCTTAGCCCTTTGTGTTTCTGGGCCACGGTATCTCTTTCGAACAGTTCCGCAGCCCTGGCAGGCATCGGCCCTCTCGGACCCCTTCCGATTTGCTGACGTCTCCTTGAGGCGTGGAACACGAACCCGCCGTCGGAACGGCCTGTCGGCATAAGACGGACGGACGGTAAGCTAGCCCATTACTCACCGCCCACAGGCCCATCCCTACCCAGACCCCGTGGCTGCTACTGAGATATTCCTGATAGAAAAATCTAATAACAATTTCGTTTGCCAGACCCGTGAATTTAACCCAGGACCTCATCGCGATAGGGACCACTAGACCAACGTCGCAGTCCTTTTCCTTCACCGTTTTGATAGAAGACAGACGCTAAAATGATTCTAGAAAATTCTATAACAAGGAAGTATTGAACCCGGTTAAAGCGCTGCCCAAAAACGGATATAGAGCGCAAAGACTACATCGCGTTTGTACGATATATTAGCCGCAGACAATGAAAATGTCAACAGTTTAGATAAAATACATTGAATGATTTCAGGCCGTCGTTGATAAATCGATTTATAATCTTTTGTCTATGCTCACTATGTCAAGGTTGTGTCCTGATTTCTGTATCTGATAGTGTGTGCTTTTATAGCGTATGGGGCAGGTTGGACTGGTAGCGGTTCAGTTACAAGGAAAAGACGGGGCTGAGATCAAAATAAATGTTGCTGGGATTGCAACAGACAGTGATGCTATGGAGTCATCATCATCATCATCATCAGCCCAAAAGACGTCCACAGCTGGACAAAGGCGTCCCCAAGTGTCGCCACATTGACATTTTGGGGGGTTTTGCCATTATCGCCACGCTTGGCAGGCGGGTTGGCGATCGCAGTACGGTTGTTACAAAAGCACAGAGAACGCTGCTGCCTATTCTCTGGCAAGTCCCTTAGTCGCCTCTTACGACACCCACGGGAAGAAATGGGATGGTGCTATACGTCCGACACCATACAGAGCTATGGAGTGAACTACTAAAAATATAATCGTCTTTAATGTCTTCAAGAAAAATTGTAAAAATACCAGTATATGACTTAAAACACCAAACTTTAAAGAACGGTCAATGGTCACAATTCTTGAATATGTGTTTCAAAACAGAATGCATGAAAATACGCAAAATACACCACAGATCTACGAGTATTACTGGAAATAAATAATTAGGAACAGTAGCGCATTAAAGTAAGAACTGGGTTGATGCTGGCACAGGATCAGGGAAATTGGCACCAACGAAGAGAGTCCATTAACCCAGCAGTGGATTAAGTCAGACTGTTTTCTTCTTAGCGTGTCGACGGCAGATCGCTAAATATATTTAGCCCAAAACACAAACAAGCGAACTCCGCTCGCTGATGCAGTCATAAGATCCTCAAGTGCGCAGGTGACAAGGCATACAGCGCAAGATGGATGGTGGGCCATTGTCTGTGGAGACACGCCGCATCATCATCATCTTTTCAGCCCAAAACACGTCCACTGCTGGACATAGGCCAACCAAGTCACCAAGTGTCACACACGACATTTTGGGGGGTTTTGCCTTAATCGCCACGCTTGGCAGGCGGGTTGGCGATCGCAGTACGGTTGTTACAAAAGCACAGAGAACGCTGCTGCCCATTCTCTGGCAAGTCCCTTAGTCGCCTCTTACGACACCCACGGGAAGATATGGGATGGTGCTATTCTTTACGTCCGACACCATACAGAGCCACACACGCCGCATACACACTTGAGATCTGAGCCGTCCATGAACACCCATCTATAGAGATTGTCGTTGCTACGGCCGTCTTGGGTGCGTAATTCGGACTGCGAACGATGATAATGTAACACGTTTTGCAAGTTCAGGTGACCTATCATGACGTCTTAAAACGTTATTGTCTTACTTCTTTTCCAGTGTGGGAAAGAGATGGCGCTAGACATCCTGTATAGCTCCGTCTCTTTCCCACACTGGAATAAGAGTGAAACAATACTGCTTTAAGACTTCATGGTAGGCCAGCAGTAATTAAACATTGGAAAATCCTTATCTAATTACTAGGGTTGTTCTATGTGCGGGTGTGTGTTGAAAAAAATATACGTGTTACATATATCGCACATCATATTTTGTTGATATACAGCTTGACACGGGTCGATCTTTATGGTTAAGCCGTGCTTGCTGACGTTGGTCCGTGGATGGGTGACCATAATTACATACCGAGTTTCCTCCGTGCCTCGGAAAGCACGTTAAGCCGTTGGTCCCGGCTGTCATTTGTAGATCTTTGACAGTCATTACGAGTAGTCAGAAGCTAAAAGTCTGACATCCAGTCTGACCAATGGGGTATCGTATGACCCTGTTACTGGATTGTGGAGGTCTCAGATAAGCAGTCGCTTCATGTAAAATTCTGGTACTCAGCTGTATCCGGTTAGACTGGAAGCCGACTCCAAGATAGTTTGGGAAAAGGCTAGGCAGATGATGATGAGCCTGACAATGACCTGAAAATTGCAAAAAACGTAAGAAAATTTAAATTTCGCAGGCAACCCTCACGCTTCCACTTTAAAACACTATTAATTTCTTTATGATACCTTTTCAAGGTGATGTGTCATCATCATCATTTCAGCCCAAAAGACGTCCACTGCTGGACATAGGCCTCCCCAAGTGTCGCCACATTGACATTTTGGGGGGATTTGCCATAATCGCCACGCAGGCAGGCGGGTTAGCGATCGCAGTACGGTTGTTACAAAAGTACAGAGAACGCTGCTGCCCATTCTCTGGCAAAAAAATCCCTTAGTCGCCTCTTACGACACCCACGGGAAGATATGGGATGGTGCTATTCTTTAGGACCGACACCATACAGGACAGATGATGCGTGCCTTCCCGCTACTAGAAAACCCGCTGACATCGCGACAGAGCCCTTACATCAATCCATCATGACATCATCTGTCGTCCGTCATAACACGGGTGACATCAACACAGCCCCTCTCTACACAATTGAAGCAACCTAGCTTGAGAAACGAATGGCGCCGATTAGCCATAACATCGCAGGCATTTATTATTTAGATATGCAGTGTTTTTCTTCGATAGGTCATGGTTTGTTATAGAAAAGGAAATCGTAACACATAACATAATATTACGTCTGTAATTTCCAAACCATTAGGCAAAGGTGTACGTGAACTTCATTTGCAAGAACGTTGCAAGAAAAGCTTGGAGCGTGGGGTTAAGAACAAAGAAAGGCAGGTCTGTGTCTAGCGTGATGGAAAAACTTAATACTATTTTCCCGGATTTAAAATTGAAACCAAAGGTTCACACTCTGCAGTAGTTGCGGCTTCGATACCAGTAAGGCATTTCATAAGCTATGTCAGCATATTCATCCGTGTAGAAGCAAAACACCCCCTCCACATCCAAAAATACGCTCTATCCATACATATTCCCATACTGACAAGTTAAACGTATCATCCAGGCTACGTCTAGGTGTTCGTCCACACTGTAGGCCCAGTGCGGTGCCGACGGCGGCCGCGAAATATCAAACACTAGCTGTCCCGCGCAACTTCGTCTGCGTAACATTTTCCACATTTTCGCAACATTTTTTATAGCTGCTCCACTCCTATTGGTCGTAGCGTGATGATATATAGCCTATAGCCCTCCTCGATAAATGGGCTATCTAACACTGAAAGAATTTTTCAAATAGGATCAGTAGTTCCTGAGATTAGCGCGTTCAAGCAAACAAACAAACAATCTCTTCAGCTCTATTATTAGTATAGATAGATATGAAACCGCCGCTTGTGGCCACACAGAAGTGACTAAGGCGGACGCGACGCGCGACGGGCTTGAACGACTTAGCGCGCGAAATTTTCAAACGCTCCTATCTGCGCGTTATGGTCACACTGCGGGACTAGTCCGCAAGCGACTTAATGCGCGGATGGCGGGGGTATCAAACAATTTCGGTCTTATCGCTCGGCATATGCGTGTTTGTTTTTTTTTTTAAATGAAAACTTCTTTAGCTTTGTAATGAGAGATTTTAGGCATGGGTTCGAGTCAGTGATGACCTCGACATGACTTGATAAGTCTAAACTAATATTATAAAGACGAAAGATTTGATTGTTTGTTTGCATTGAATAGGCTCCGAAACTACTGGTCCGATTTCAAAAATTCTTTCAGTGTTAGATAGCCCATTTATCGAGGAAGGCTATAAGCTATATATCATCACGCTACGACCAAGAGGAGTGGAGCAGCAATGAAAAATGTTGCGAAAATGATGAAAATGTGACGCAAACGAAGTTGCGCCGGACAGCTAGTACTTCATAAAACACCCCATTCCAACCCGTTTGTGACAGAGATGGTTTTCGCACCGTATTGTGAAGCTAAATGTGCTGTCGACTGTATACACCAATCAATCAGTT
The DNA here is from genome assembly GCA_949152445.1 of Cerastis rubricosa. Taxonomy (NCBI): domain Eukaryota; kingdom Metazoa; phylum Arthropoda; class Insecta; order Lepidoptera; family Noctuidae; genus Cerastis; species Cerastis rubricosa. The sequence continues at coordinate 2,729,657 of OX424542.1, read as the reverse complement.
GTTCTTATTTTATAAGTTAGTTTTAGTTTTTATTGAGTCTTTATTTCATTGCTCAATATGATATATGAAACAACTCGAATAGGTTATAGACCAACACTCTTCGTCTGTTTTTATTTATTTGGTGCACACCATCTCTTGTGTTCAATATTCCATCCCATCTCAGGGTCGGACTATCTAATTAAAATACCAAATTCTCGTCCATGGTTTGCTACACCTGAAATATCGCTCGTCACTGTGGCCACCGCATGCCTCCGCGCCGTCGCGCCCGCCACAGGCCTATGTCACCGCACGTTCAGTATAGACTCACACTAAAACGACGCTATTAACCTATAGCTTCGGGGGCTTGGGACGGGTTTACGTAAGCAAATTCAGATACGAACCCCCGGAATTCTATGGTTGAACTCGATAACACACTCTATAGGCACGACTCCGATTATTTATTAAACTTTGTAGACAATATTATTTGTGCACAATCTTTACATCGTATAAATCAAAGTCGCTTCTCGCCGTCTGTAGGCTTTGGTCTTTTAAACTAATTTAGGGGTGTGAGGAACAGGGTGTAAAGTTCCTCATCCTCCGTGGTAAAGGGAGGATCCTCCTACCAGACAGGTGTTGTGTCTGGCGGGCAACTGCCCGACAGTTGTAGTCGGGTTTTTCTATATACTCTTAAGTCGATGTAAACTTTGCATGTGAGATGTAGGAAATTGGTGTTAGTTCTTCCATCGTGTCATAGATGGCGCTGTAGTACTTTTTGTAGTAAGTTGCTTTTTGTAGGTCGCTACACTAAAAAACGCAACGTGTTTTGATGCAGTTTTTATTAACAGACAAAATGATTCAAGAAGAAGGTTTATATTATTATGTATCACTAGCTGTCCGGCGCAACTTCGTTTGCGTTTTCGCAACATTTTTCATTCCTGCTCCACTCCTATTGGTTGTAGCGTAATGATATATAGCCTATAGCCTTCCTCGATAAATGGACTATCTAAAACTGACAGTTTTTTTTTTTAAATCGGACCAGTAGTTTCGGAGCCTATTCAATGCAAACAAACAATCAAATCTTTCCTCTTTATAATATTAGTTTAGATTTATCCTTCAATAAAAAATACATCAAAATTTCCAAGCAGACGAAGTCGCGGGCAGCACCTAGTTACTTTATAAGGCAACAGTGCCCCAATCGATTGTAAAGATCAAATGCTCCAATTCAATAATTGTAATGGCTCCACGGATCTCTCTGCGATTGACCGCGATTGTTCGCTGATGGCAAATAATGACAATATTACCACCGTGAATAAAACTTTACTGCCGTTTCTATTGTAAGCCGTTGTTATTACTGCTGACACACTTAAATAGAGGCCAGTTGACATTAACTCAGTGGCAGCATGATTAGTGATGTGTTGGCCAGACGATGACAACGAACTAAATAAAAAAAAAAGAAACATTTCCATATTCAAAATGGAAAGAGGACTTACAATGACAACATTAATGACCTAGAGATTATTTCACCTAGTTCTGATTTCCGACGGCAAATTACAATAAAAATAGTAAGATTAATAGATATAAACAAGACCCCGGAAGAAGAACCGTGAGAACTAAAATGATCTCATAAAAAAACTACCTTTAAAAGTGTACGAAGAACTATTTTAATATTACATTTAAAATCCGTTGGATGCTGTTGGAACATTTGTTACAGAAATATACCGCTGCAACGGGATACAGTGAGTGCCAAGCATTCTCAACTGTAAATGAGGATTGACTAGTCATCTTTACACATATTTTCGTAGTCATGGCTGGACAGAGATCGTATTATTTTAGCTGTCCGGCGCAACTTCGTTTGCGTCACATTTTTCATTGCTGCTCCACTCCTATTGCTCGTAGCGTGATGATATATAGCCTATAGCCCTCCGCGATTAATGGGCTATCTAACACTGGATTTTTTTTTCAAATCGGGCCAGTAGTTTTGGGGCGTATTCATCATTTCAGCCGAAAGACATCCACTGCTGGATAGAGGCCTCCCCCAAGAAGGGGGTTTTGCCATAATCGCCACGCTTGGCAGGCGGGTTGGCGATCGCAGTACGGTTATAATAATATACGATAAGGTGGCTCGCTCCAGTAAGGCGGGTGATATACGAGACGACGTCGCCGGCCATGCGCCGGCGGCGCCGACGTCCGGCGCCTATACTGTGACCACGTGCGTGACCGCACGCCATGTGTTCACGACTTAAATGAGGAGTTGGAAGCTGGAAGTTAGATTGAATTGTGTTATTAGGCCAATGACTGGCAAAAATCTTGTTGATGAAGACTATTCTAGAATCTGTTCCGCGGTAATAAGATTTAACAAGATTGCCCTTTTCAACCTTCCTCCAAGCGATGCCACTACTCTGCCTTGCTGCACCGATCTCATGAAGTGGAGGTACATCGGTCTCGTATAACTGACTTCTGCGCTGTAGCCTGCAACCGACGACGCAAAGTTTTGGCCAGCGACCTTTGTAGTCTCGGGAACCAAGTTATCATCTTTCTGCCGTTCTCCCATTTTCTTCTCCTCTCTCATCCGTTACGCTATCATTTACCCCTTTTTTTCATCTCGGGAACCGAATTCTACCGAAAGTTTGGGAGCATTCAAACGGTAATAGTTTTGTTTTATATACGAGATAAAGATAATCGTTGTTATAATCCACTTCTTTATTGTCCGATTTGGTAGTTTCATTTTACTTAGTACTTCTGTATCTCAATTAGAGCAGATCCTAGAGATAACTAACTATGTAAAGTTATCATTTAATCTCTATGTAACATCGACGATATCATTTAATTCTCATTGTGTACGCACTACTATCCTACTATCTTAAGTGGCCTGTTAATTGAGTCGTTCAAGATTATTTCTATGATTCACACTTTAGTCTTGTACTATTACGTATTGTGTGCTTTAGTTTCGTAAGTTGGACAAGTTTGAACATGTTCAAGTACTTTTAGGCTACTCAGAACTTGTGTTTTTTTCTTCTGATAATTAAAAATAAACTTTGTGATCAGTACCATAAAGCGCAAAGTTGTACAACAACAACGAAGACGTCACACGGTTCTTTGAACGACCTCGAGCGCAACTGCTACGCAAGTTTTCGTCTGTACTTTAAAACTCTGCAAATAAGGTGCAAAGTTCTACGTCTGCAGGTCTGCGCTGAGTCTTAGGGGCCTGGCAAGACCCACCTCGTTCGTTCATAAAAGGAAATAAGATCATTGAGTCAGAGACTCGGCGCCTGCGCTCCGTAAGTGGTCATGCACGTGTTACTTTGGGTGGGAGTCACCTACAGGTGATGCTGCAATCGATATCACACATGATATAGTATCTAAAGCTTCATGGCTCGATTACATATGCCGAGTAAAGTGGCGAGACAGTGCCAAGCACATGGCAAAGTTCTCTGTCTTGGAACTGATCCATCATTGTACTCAGTGCATCAATTCAAGGCATTAGAGTTGTGGTTGGACTTGAGAACTTCTTTGACTGTCCAAAGAAAAAGTTTGTTTGAACTTAGCTGTTGTGAATAGTTGACAAAATTAAATAATGCAATTAAATACGATTAGACAGTAGCTTGTTCTGTATGGTGTCGGACGTAAAGAATAGCACCATCCCATGTCTTCCCGTGGGTGTCGTAAGAGGCGACTAAGGGACTTAGCAGAGAATGGGCAGCAGCGTTCTCTGTGCTTTTGTAACAACCGTACTGCGATCGCCAACCCGCCTGCCAAGCGTGGCGATTATGGCAAAACCCCCCCTTCTTGGGGGAGGCCTATGTCCAGCAGTGGACGTCTTTCGGCTGAAATGATGATGATGAGCAGCTTTTACTGAAATAAGTAAGTACTTACCAGAAGAAAGTTTCAAATCTAAGATGCGATTGCAACCCCTAGCACTAGATAAACTATGCAAGGGGTGGTGTAAGGTATGCTTGGGCATCAAGTCTCTTGGATTAAAAATGAAAAATCCAGCTAAACTTAGTAGGCAACATAAATGAGTCGCAGAATATTGCACTGCGCACTTACACGTATGGGCCAGAACGTAGTCGCTTGTATGTGGGTGGAGGTCACTGGAGGTGCAATGACTGCTTAGGCATTCGGCATAAAGATTTATTTTGGTTTTATGACATGAAAAAACCGGCCAAGTGCGGACTCGCGCACGAAAGGTTCCGTACCGTTATTCATAAAAAACGAGCAAAAAAATCACTTTTTTGTATGGGAGCCCCCCTTAAATTTTTATTTTATTCTGTTTTTAGTATTTGTATAGCATCAACAGAAATACATAATATGTGAAAATTTAAACTGGCTAACTATCACGGTTCATGAGATACAGCCTGGTGACAGACGGACGGACGGACGGACGGACGGACGGACGGACAGCGAAGTCTCAGTAATAGGGTCTTGTTTGACCCTTTGGGTACAGAACCCTAAAAATGAGAAATACGGTCGAAGCTGAGGGTGTAATGGGTGCAATTGTCTTTGCCTATCCGTGACTGGTACCAAATTTAGTGATACAGAGGTAATATAAACTATTATTAGTAAGTTTAACTTTGGAAGTCTTTAAACGACCTCCGGACCAAGGTTGGCCGAAGCACTGAAAAGCTGATCAAATGGAGATTTATAAATGGAACTGTCCTGGAGCACAAATGTGGTTTTCTTCCATAAACGATAGGACGCTATATCATGTCTTTTGGTCCTATTGTCTGCAACTGATGGACGCAAGACCGTAAACTCGTAGCCGAATTCTGGACCGACTCAAATTAGATGGTCATAGACACGCTAAAAAGATAAATAAAGTAGGAGAGTAGAAGAAAAAAACGTGTTGCACCGACCCCAAACAACATGGCCCAGGAGCAGGAAGATGATGATGATAATGACACGCCTAAAAGAAGAAGAGCAATTGGTAAGCATCGTAAGTGGAAAAGACGTTACGATGATTATAAAATACCCGTATTCCTCTTAGGACATGTTATTGTGTCAGTTGCTGAATTTCTTTGATGTCATAAAAAGATAAAATTTTTGTTCAACTGGCAACCAGATATCATATCACGAATGGACGTCAGAGCAACCTGTTTGCCGCAGCTAGAAGGCGAGTTTCAAAATGCATAAAACCTGATAAGTTTATGACTATGACGTCAAACTTGGAATTAATTTAGGACATCGTCTGACCGGTTCACCATTACTAAAGCACTTAAAAGAAATGTGAAGTGATTAAAAGAGGGTGGGTAGATATTTGCATTTTATTAGCATGATCATGATCAAACCAGTTGGTCAACTACATTAACTCAATTCTTTCAGAGCCCATATAGAAGTACTATTATACAAAGGAATTTGGCTTTTTGACCTGGCCCCTTCTTTGCGAAATATATTCGTCCCTATTACTGACCATCTCGAGCTTCTTGGTGTAACTCTGGCCACGACCTTCAACTTTGGGTCCTATATTGAATTTAAGGCCCAATTAGCCGCTAGAAAGCTGGGTGTTCTGGCAAAGGTGTGCAAGCACTTTGCGTTGGGACAGCTGCTGGCATTATACTAAGCACAAGTTTTATCTTGCATGGAGTAGGTATTGTTCGCACCTTTGGAATGGGTCAGCCAAGTACCAGCTGCTAGCGTTAGAGGCTATTGAGCGACGTGCGAAACAGGCTCATTTGGATCTTGAATTGGGCAAAACTATAATCTGAATGATGAGCAGAATGGATGGCCGATGGGGCCGAAAAGTTTTGGAATGGCGACCGCGAACCGGAAGACGATGACCAAGTATAACCAGTCGCAAGTGGCAAAGCAGCACGGTATTGTACTAATGTGCCGTTTTGCAAACTAAACTAACGTTACATTAATGTTATAATAATAATAATATTTATTTAATTCGAACACAAATGATTCATATTGTTGTTAGTAACACTTATAATCTATGTTAGTAAAATTTCTCATTAAAATAAAAATACAAACAGAATTAAAATATATCAAATCGAAGCAAATTAATTCAAAATAAATTACATTAAATTATAGCTATAGTTAGTTATGTTAGTTGTGTTATAGTTTTTCCGATTTACCTATTCATACATACAAAAAGAAATCGTACAAGGTCCTTACGTTAAGGTCTTACTATAGTAAGCACGTGTGTTTCAACGTGGTGCCGCCGAGTTTAACGTTACAACGAACAAGTCAATTCTGATGGCCTCTTGATCAGGGCTGGCACTTATTGGTTTAGACGGACAATCAAATTAATTCAAAGAGAAAAAAAAGGTTCACTGGCAGAGAATGCCTTGTGGCATTAAGTCCGGCTATTGCACATAAAGTTTAAATAAATAAACTCCAAAAATGTGGTAGGTTTCGATGACGAAACATAATCATCTGCCTAGCCTTTTCCTAACTATGTTGGGGTCGCCTTTCAGTCTAGCTGGATGTAGCTGAAGACCAGTATTTTACATGGAGTGACTGCCTATCTGACCTCAACAGTTACTACTGGGTAATACGATACTCCTTGCTAAGACTCTTTTTTTTATTTATTTGGTATAGGTTGGTCTTTACTCTAGTCGAGGTCAGAAATGACAGAGACAAAGTCGAGGATGGAGCGAGCTTACCCAGAAGAAGCCTGGTTGTCAGACTTTTAGGGCACTGACTACCTGTAACGACTGTCAAAGATCTACAAATGACAGCCGGGACTAACGGCTTAACGTATTTTTCGAGGCACGGAGGAAACTCGGTATGTAATGCGTGGTCACCCATCCGCGGACCAACCTAGGCACGGCTTAGCCAAAGATCGACCTGAGTGGCTACTATTTGTATACTGTCTATGGTGGTACGACCAATCAAGACTAGTGAAGACAAAATACCTACAAGTTCTTTGACGTGCATAAGGTTTTGGGACGCCCCTACAATATTGATTCACTTAACTACTGCAGGCTACAGAAAAGTTCATGGCAACGGACGTTTGCCAACAGCTGGTTGTGGAAACATAATCAAGTCCTCGAAAAACCCTACGAAAAAATATAAGAATAAAAAAGTCTTTGAGTATTATATGCTTTTAAACGTTATGTTAGTTTTGGTCATTGTCTTAAAAGAATTGCTACAACCAATAATATTGAATTTCAAGGTCTTGACCCTATTGATTGTCGAATTGTGTCTAAGCACGTCTCGTGTATTACCTTCCCCCCCACTTCTCAGCCGCTTTGAAAGTACAGCCAACCGCACGTTTATGGTGAATATCGCATATGATCTTACCAAGACAATGTCTGGACAAGACACAACAACAACAAGAGTGACCTCTAAGTGTTTCTTATCTGACTATTCTAGTCTACTATCATCACCTGTCTAGCCTTTTCCGAATTTTGTGGAGGTCGGTTTTCAGTCTAACCGAATGCAGCTGAGATAGAGTGACTGCCTATCTGACCTCCACAACCTAGTTGTGTACGGCGTAATACGATACCCCTTGGTAAGACTGGTTGTCAACTTTTGGGTCACTGACACCTGTGACGACAGTCAAAGATCTACAATTGACAGCCGGGCCTTCTATTAAACTAGAAGTTCGAAAAAAATGTTGTCGTGTAAAATTGTATGAACAACGTGCTTACAAATGAAATGCGGTTGATCATACAGCAGCACGTGTCGAAAAACAGCCGAATAGCGTGTTCTAGCTGTCGACACAAGCATGTAAACAAGAACATGTGTAAAAGAGATAGTTGCGCGTCGCGTAGTATTTTAGCTTAGTAGGTAGGGGAAACTGCAGTGGGGTGGGGCGGCATTTCACGCGTAGTAATTCTATAATGACATTATATAAAAATTACGTAAAGGCCACCCGTATTTGGCACGTGTTTAGAGGCGTGCGCGCAATATGTTTCACGTTTCAATGAACTATTCAATTCGAATAGCGTTCTCTTTGAGTAGGGCTGCGTTATATGAATTACCTATGTATCTATTTATTTGTAGGTTGAAGGTTTTAAGATCTCACTTTTTGGCCAATAGTGAAGCCGATATACAGGGCCTGGATGAAATGGTCCATCCAAATCTAGATCAATTAAAAGGACGACTTAAAATAGATAGCTGGGCATTAAGTATTTATGGCAAATACCTATGGCTATTGAAAAACCCCGAGGGGTAAGGCAGAGGTGTACTAAATAATACACTCATATTTCAACAGATATGTTTAAGACCCATGTAATAGGTCTTCTACTGATAAAGTTAAAGAAGTTAAGTTAGTTATTGGGTTTTTCCTCATGGAAAAACCCAATAATTATTTAACTGACCTTGAAATAGTACCCACGACCTCATGCTTAACAGTCGTGGTAGCGACCACAAGACCAACCAGGTTAATCTGTACAAACTACGGTGAAATGTTGAATTATCTTTAGTGAGACTTCAGCTACAATTACTAAGGGGGCCGATGCCTGCCAGGGCTGCGGGACTGTTCGAAAGAGATACCGTGGCCCTGAAACACAAAGGGCTAAGAAGGGTTTTAGTCAGTACAAGTCTGACACTCCCTTCCGCTCCGCCCAGAGCGGGAAGGGTCATTTGATGATTTCCCATCCAGAAAAAAGGTACAATTACTAGAAAAAAAACGACTTATAAGTCAGTTTACCAGCCATAACTTACATAGACGTACACTAGGTTTTACTTAGCCTATGCTTCGAAACATTCTAACCACCAGCATGGCATGCTTGACAAATTGCTTCAAACTCAAGGTTGTATTTTCTAAACATGCTCGATCAATACACAACATGTGACATGCAACAGCCCTAGCACGCCAATATAATTCGAATTAGAGACATTATGGGTTATTTGGAACGAATGCTATGAATCTCATATACAACTAGCTGCTGCCCGCGACTTCGTTCGCGGGGTTTTTTATGGATATGAAAAATAGATGTTGGCCGATTCTCAGACCTACCCGATGTGCACACAAAATTTCATCAAAATCGGTCAAGCCGTTTCGGAGGAGTATGGCAACGAAAACTGTGACATGAGAATTTTATATATTAGAAGATATGTCCGACCGGTGAGGGTTTTATTAGGTATCAAGATAGCTATTTATGTAGGCCTTTTAAAACCTACATAAATAGCTATCTCGTAGAATTTTCCTCGTAAAATTTTACAAAATATAAAAAAATGAGGGAACTGACATGGCAACACAGGACAACACTCCGGTCACTTCCCAGGTAGTGACTCATAAACAAACAACTGACGATCGCACATACTAAAAAAATAAATACTAATGCTGAAGATTGTGTTCTCACGTTTTAAAAGTTTGTTAGATTTTAGGAAAATGGTGTGGTAAATTGGCCACAAAAAACAGGTTTAGAAGTTCAATAATTGGTTCACTTTCATGAATATTTTATGTTTCCTGTTCGATTTGGTAATGTAGGTAATTGATATATCAATATGCCCCTTTCGAATCAGACGGGTTTTTTTGTAACATATTGTGTACACTTTTAACTTTTATTTCCATACGTAGGAACCTTCTAGTTACGGAGATATTAGAGGTAAAAATTTTAACAAGTTTTCATTTTTAACTAGGTTTTAAGATTGTAACCTAACATTGAAAGAAATGAAAGTAACAAACAAGGTTTTGTTTTGCATCCTCGTCTAATTCAAGAAGGTAACTATGCTACTGATTCTCGACCCGATAATAAAATAAGAAAGTTTTTTTTGTCAAATTTACTTAAGTCGGTAAGTGTGAACCATACCACTATGTATAAATGAAGTACCTAGCAAAACATAGGTAGTAGAAGCCGTAAAATCTATCGTACTACCGTTTTAGATAAGCTCGGCATGAGCTCGTTTGACTCAATCATGTTATTGAGTTCGAGAACAATGCATAAACTTTGGTACTAAAACAGATTTCTTAGGCATAAGGATAAGCGAACCTGTGATTTAGATAAATCTGAAGCAATTTAAGTCGAAGAAGTAGTAAAGTGAGAACATGTATATTATGTATGTGCTCGAAATCAAGAACAGTTTTGGTGAGATGAGTTGATGAAGGCAAGGAAAACTTGCTTAAGTGGAGATTTTTAGAAAATTCTAGCCTGGAGTGTAAATCTGGTGCTGAACTACAAATTATGGGACTCCTGATATTGTGTGCCGCGTGCCCTGATGCCTGCACTCGACTTCAAATGATGGACGATAGGTCCCCAAACACGTAACTAAGTTCTGGGCCCGGCTTAAGGGAGCGTTGAAGTATAACGTAAAGCAATTTAAGGAGATTATTGACCCCCTTCCCCCCATGTAACGCAACGTAACGTTTTTCTGTACCCCCGCCCCTAGCAAAACGTTACGTAACCACCACCAAGTGGCCATATTTACCTGAAAGTCACAATTATGTGTCAAAAAGTACCGGAAAGTCACGTCAAAGTCACTTGAAGTTTAAAAAATATATTAAAAATTATTTACTATTCTGTAAAGCAAGCAAAAAATTATGGCAAGGTAAAAAAAAATTAAGAGGTCATTCATTTAAAATTTTGAGAATTTTTTTTTTTTAAAAATGCGTGAGATTAAAAAATATCTACGCGACCGTTTTGAAGGGTTAAAACAATTACCTAACGCATAGTTCAAACCCCCCCCCCCGGCCCTGCCATGTCATTCATTAATTCATACAAGTACAACCCTCGCCGAAGTTTATCCAGAGATTTTTTCTTATTCGGCTTCTGCAATTATACTTTATCCAGCCTAAATGTCCAAGTCAAGCTTTAAATTAGCATTTATGTCTGTTCTCAAGACCAGTTATGGCGGCCTTTCAGCAGTAAACGTTTCTAGAACTGGCGCATATAATCCTAGCAGATTGCTTTTTTTTTTCAGCATTATTATCATGACTCAAAGCCATGCAAAAAATGTAGTTTTACGTGATGAATTACTTCACCTGTATCTTGGTAAACATTAAATTGTACTAAAAATATGTTTATCTTGAACATTCCATGGCCATGTAAAAATAACGAGTGTTTATTTATAGTCGGATATAATTGATTTCTACCTACCTTCCTACTTGATTGCCTCGTCGGTTTAATGGTCACAAGCGCGACTGCTGAGCATGAAGTCCCGGGTTCAATTCCCAGGTCGAGCAAAGTGTTATTGGGTTTTTCGGTTAGGAATTTCTCAGTAGCAGCCACGGAGTCTAGATTTGTGCCCGGTTGATGATAATAGGCTGCTCTCTATTACATGGGACTTAAACATAACTGGTGAAGTAATGTTATAAATTACTTCAAATACACTTAAATTGTTCTAAAAATATGTTTATCTTGAACACTCCATGGCCATCTTAAAATAAACTATGTTTGCTTATAGTCGGACATTATTAATTTCTTTTGTGGCGATAACATTTTGTATTGTATTCCATGTTTTCCTCAGACGGCATGTTTAAAACGATAATTTTATAATTTAAGCACGTTATTATTTCTTATTTTAAGTTTTCATTCGATTTGAGTTGAGATTTGATACGGATGATTGAAAAGTCAGAGTTTTAGGTCAATTAATTGTCTGTTTGCAAAGTTTTATTGGGTTTTTACAAGTGAAATTTAAAGTGTGAACCCAATTGATGGCAACAGGCTTGTCACCTATAGGTTCCCTATCCATTTGCATAAAATTTTAATACCTAATATAACTTAGCATAATTTTGTTTGGCGTAATTATATTTTCGCATAATATAATTACGCATAACAGCTTACGCATAATTTTTTTAAGCATAATTTATCTAACCATACTAATCATTAAGCATAATATTCTAAAGCATAAATTTATAAAGCATAAAGTTCTAAAGCATAACTTTTTTAAGCATAATATCCTAAAGTATAAATTTATTTACGCTTGCTTGCATGCTGTTTGCATGCAGCAAACAAGCAAGCATGCAGCAAACAAGCAAACATGCAGCATGCAGCATTCAAGCGAGCATGCAACATGCAGCAGGCAGGGTTTCTGTCACGGCTCCGGCGCTGCGGGCCTTCGGCGGCCCCACGCCTGCTAATCGTCGCAGACGGCTTTCGCTCACCAACGCAGCTTCGGCTTGTTGGCCGGCTTCGCCGGCCAGCCTCAGCCGCGGCGGCTCGCTTGCAGCCACCTGCTCCTCAGTCCGCGGGCCGCCTCGTCCCTACGCGCCTACGCGATTTTAAATTACACTCTAGGGGTAGGACAAACAAGACTACGTGGAGTCGGTTTTGCAGCAATTCGGTTCTGTCACTAACTATTGTTACACAGCATATTAAATTTTTAACCAACAATATTATTTAATTGTTACAGAAACTATAGCAAATTGGTTTGATCAGAATTATGTATCTACAAGTTCAGCACCACCATTTCCACCCAAAGTCTCACAACATCTAATATATTCTTCAGATAAAAGTTATCTCGCGATTGAAAAATCATTTAAGTTACATAATGTTATGTATAATAAATTATTTCCATGAAAATTGTTTTTGTTATTGATATTAACTGTATGCCTAAATATTATTATGCTAATAGTCATTAGGCCTACTAACGTTATGCGAATCAAATTTATGCCAAAACAAATTAGTCTTTAAGATGATTATGCCAACATAAAATGTATGCCTAAAAAAATTATGCCGAAGTATTATTATGCCAAAACAAATTGTGCCAAAATCGTTATGCCGAAGTATATTAGGACAAAGAACATTATGCGAAAAGAAAGGATCCCTCACCTATAACATAGAACTTTAACTCATCTGGCGAAACGCGGTTGAGTTTTGTTTAATTCCCAAAACGGCATTGTGAAAAAAATAATCTCCGAGATAAAATCAGAAGTGCGCCTTTATTTTGTACTAGCTTTCCGGCGCAACTTCGTTTGCGTCACATTATCCCCGTTTTCGCAACATTTTTCATTGCTGCTCCACTCCTATTGGTCGTAGCGTGATGATATATAACCTATAGCCTTCCTCGATAAATGGGCTATCTATCACTGAAAGAATTTTTCAAATCGGACCAGTAGTTTCGGAGCCTATTCAATGCAAACAAACAAACAATAAACATACAAACAATCAAATCTTTCCTCTTTATAATATTAGTTTAGATATACAGTGTGTACAGATATCAACTTTTACATGTGTCATTTGCATTTGACAGGTTTTAATAAAAGCAAAACAAGAATTTTCTTTTTTTCGTCTGTGTTATACTTATAAAGGAACAAAGGCTTATATTTAAGCCTCACGGTGTTTAGTAAATAGTGCGACATACTGCATGGGGATACCTTGGGTCAATATTTCTACTAAAACAACACAATACAGGGTGTAACAGAAAACAAACAAACAAACTGAACATGTTTCGCCATCGGACAAACATCGTAATAGCGAAAAAAATATCTACTGCCCCATACATTGGGTCGAACAGATATTGAAATTTTGTATGGGTATGGTTTTGTATGGTATCATGCCGGTCAATTGCTGCCGGACAATTGCAAAAAACCTAAGGAAATTTGAATTTCAGAGGCGACCCTGTCGCTTCCACCTTAAAACAACTTAATCTGTCTTTTGCGTGATACGTGAACAAAAAAAATCGTGTGTTAAAACTATTAACATAGTATCAACCTTTCTCCTACCATAAATCGCTTTTTAATTGTTTGAAAACATGACGAGTGACCTTCAACTTCACTTAAATAGATTTCGATAAAATAAAGAAATTCTAACATGCGACCTCGCGTGTCGAAATGTGAAGCCCAACTGAGCTCAACCAAGCGTTTTGACATTTTGAAAATAGAACAAGACAATTTAAAAATAAAAAGGTACGACAAATTATAAATACGCATATTTTCTGCACACACATGCATTTTATTCTGCATGCATGTGTTGTACGCTTGGATAAGGTGTTTTAAAAATAGAACGCGTTTGTTGCGCGCACGCAGTTTTAATTATAATGTAGCGTGTTGAATTTATACGTTAAAAGAGGAAATTCTTAACATAAACTCACGCCTTCACTCCATGTGGGGTAGGCAGAAACAACCGTACTGGGTAATACGATACCCCTTGGTAAGACTGGTTGTCAGACTTTCGGGCCACTGACTACTTAACGACTGTCAACGATCTACAATTGACAGCTGGGACCAACAGAGGCACGGAGGAAACTCGGTATGTAGTGGGTGGTCACCCATCAGCGGACCAACCTATTCAAGAGCGGCTTAACCTGAACATGAACCCGAGCGGATGTTATTATTTAGCCACCAGCTCCTCAACCTTTCTGAAAAAGGCACCAATAATAATTAATCAATGTTTGGAATACTTTGGACTACTTTCTCATTTTTGACGGCACGGTTGGCGCAGTGGCTAAGTGATTGACTGCTGCGCTGCCTGTCGCGGGTTCGATCCCCGCACGGAACAAATATTTGTAAGGCTTACAGATAGTTGTTCCGGGTCTGGCTGTTTGTGTATGTGAGTTTAAATGTTTGTAAAAGCACCCACGATACAGGAGAAATTCCTAGTGTGGGGCAATGTTTAAAAAAAAAATTCTATCCTGACAAAATTATTGTCGATACAGCGATTAGATAAAAGTGGATTAGTAGCTCTGTTTTAGTTTTATTTATAGGTAGAGCAGAAACGCATAACTCGGCGGTTTAGTTGGTATGTCAGCACCGCACCTTATGGTTCTGGTCACGATCTCTGGCACCGAAGAATTTAATTAATGTCGAGGTATAAGACGAATATTATACCGTACACCCTAGCTTGTAGTTATACCCAACGTTCAGCATTACGCTTGTACACCCTGAAGGCTTAGGTAGAGGTGAAATAAACATATTTATTTAAGACTAGCTGTCCCGCGCAACTTCGTCTGTGTCACATTTGCCCCGTTTTCGCAACATTTTTCATCGCTGCTCCGCTCCTATTAGTCGTAGCGTGATATATAGCCAATAGCTTTCCTCGATAAATGGGCTATCTAACACTGAAATAATTTTTCAAATCGGAACAGTAGTTCCTGAGATTAGCGCGTTCAAGCAAACAAACAAACTCTTCAGCTTTATAATATTAGTAGTTTAAATACATGTATACATGTTCCACATTTTGTCGGTTTAGTAGGTTTATGTTAAAAGCTATGAATACACATGCCAGTAAATAGCACAAAACCATGCAAGGAGCTTGCATGCCAATTATCACTAATTTTGAAGTTGTTATCGCCACGATTGGCACGCCAGCTACTTGTATAATCATCATCATCTGCGTAGCCTTTCCCCCAACTAGGTTGGGAACGGCTTCCGGTCTAACCGGATGCAGCTGAATACCAGTATTTTACATGGAACGAGTGCCTAACTGACGTCCACAACCCAGTTCATCATTTCAGCCGAAAGACGTCCACTGCTGGACATAGGCCTCCCCCAAAGGGGGGGGGGGTTTGCCATAATCGCCACGATTGGCATGCGGGTTGGCGATCGCAATACGGTTGTTGCAAAATGCACAGAGAACGCTGCTGCCCATTCTCTGGCAAGTCCCTTAGTCGCCTCTTACAACCCAGTTAGTACTGGGTAATACAATACCCTTTGGTAACACTGGTTGTCAAACTTTCAGGGCTGACTACCTGTAACGACTGTCAAAGATCAACAAATGACAGTCGAGACCAAGGGCTTAACGTGCTTTCCGAGGCACGGAGGAGACTCGGTATGTAATGGGTGGTCACCCATACGCGGACCAACTAGTATTACTGGTATTAGAGAAATTACTGGCATCCCTAATTTCCTTCTTTAAGTCCCATGCGATAACGGGCGGAGCCTATAGCAAACAGTCAGTCTTTCTCAAAATGTTTTTTTTGTTTTTCTGTCTGTGTGTACTGACTACATTATGCAGTAGCTTTATTGATAAGACGACACTCCATTGAAGGTAGATGTAATCCGCAAATCTCGAACAAATCCCATTTACAAGATAACAACAAGAAAGTATGTCAACAGTAATCTTTACAAATGAACATCGTGTAGTAAATAATGTAACATTTCAGAAGTGCTATAAAGTAAGCACTTTATGTTCAGCTAGGCACAAAGTATTTACAAACGATGCCAATTGTTCCGAGTTGGGAAACTTGCCAGAATTATAAGATAGAAAAGTCAGTCTTGTTTTTCGCACTGTTTTGGGAATGTTATTGTCTTTTTTATTGGTCCCATTTCCTATTGCCCATCCATATTCATGCATGGTAAGGTCCAAAAGTTTCCGGTTTCTACTATAATATTAAGGATTAATATCCAAACATAAATAGTCTGAAATAAAGGGAGACTAAATTGTTCTAAATATTACTTTTTACCTGTGGGTAAATAGAGAAAACTTCAGTAATTTAATGACTTGATAGTTTTGTATCTCTCGATTAATCTAATGTACATAGGCCGAAAACTTTTGGACCTCATGATATTATTTATTTATTTAAACTTCATGTACAATAGTGGTACCTTGGTGATATCTTTGTTTGCATTCCATATTGTAACGTATAAGATTTTACAATGGTTTTAAAGTTTTGTTACAATTACGGACCCTGTAGGGCACAGAACAAAGTACAAAAACTAATATTTAAAATTGAAAATCCCATTAGGTATGTTTCATAAATACATTTTTTTTTTGAAAATGTACTAAAGAAGAGTTACAAAACATTTTGGAGCTTTTTAAATATGGTACATATGTAGAAACAGGTTCTGTTGAAAATAGTACACTATTTGGATTTCCATAGTAGCTGTTATTAAGTACATCTAGTCCGAATGAAAACTACAATGAAGAGCTATTTATAAAATGAGAATTAGAGATGATTATGCCATTTTCTTAGATTTTTGCTCGCGTCCAAAAGAGCATGTCTTTAGCCGGAACCATAATGATATGTGTGGTGATATAGATTTAAAATACACCACAAAATAGCATTTTCTCTCAACAAAAACAATCAAACATTTCTCCAGTTAAAATAAATGTTCATACACGAACTGTGCCAAATAGTTAGCAATAAAGTATTTATTATCCAAGCTCTTGTCCTTGACACAGTCTAAACATAGACAAGTTGTGGAAGAACGTTGAACTTCTGGAGTATTTGTGAACGTGACCTACCGACCTATTTATGTCTGTACTAGCTTTTGCACGAGGCTTCGCTCACGTGAATTTCGGGAACTAACCCATGGTTACGTTCTACCGGATTGAAAGATAAAATGGGGTGACTCTTAAGGAATGGGGTAACTATCATTTTATTGACAACTAGCACTTCACCCGTGACTTCGTCCGCGAAAATTGTGATATAATATATTGCCTATGTTACTCGGTAAAAATGTAGCTTTCTCTAATGGTAGAAGAATTTTAAAAATCGGTCGATTAGTTTTTGAGTTAAATCGTAACAAACAAATAATCAAATTTTTCCTCTTTGTAATATTAGTTTAGATAAGTAGTTTGAATATTATCGTATTGACATGATGAATTTGACTATTTTATTCGACTTTAGGTTTTATTGATGAGTTTATTTTTTTATTTCTAATTACTGTTTAATAATTATTTAATATCTTAAAAAGCGGTATCTCCTTGTTTCGCAGACAGAAATTTCAAGGAATTTCGTTTCCCAGAAAATGTTTGACATATTTCCTTGTGTATTTGGTCCACATATTAACAAATAATTATACGGATTAAGAATATTTGATTTGTTATTCTATGACATGAATATTATACTTAACTTTAAACTTTATTTGAAACAAAAATCAACGATTTAAATTTCTTCAAAATAAGTATTCTGCGAATTGATTATTCTATGAAATGATAATATTAGAAATAATTTATGTGAAACGAAATTCTATAAAACAATTAGCTATGAAACAATGCACAATCCTTATAAAACACACGTGATATGCAATGAAGAAATGAATTGAAGCTTATGTCTTTCAAAGTCAATGTCAAAGTATATTTTTTTATTGCGATATAAGTGTACAATGTTGGTGTTATTTTATGTTGGTATACTTAAGACTTAGAAGCCTTTTACAAGCATCCCAGGGTTTCTCCTGGTTTCAGGCTAATACCTTAAAAATCGGTTTAGTATTTAGGCGTGAAGAGATAATAGATGGATAGAATTACTTTCGCATTTATGATATTAGTATCAATACTGTGGTAAGTAGTTGAGACGATAACTTTTATTATTTTCTGGATGTAGAAACTTGGATTCTGTTATAGAATTGGGAATATGGGACAGCCTATAAAATAAAATCAGGGTAATAGATACTTAGATTTATAATCATCGCGGCTCATCATTTCACGTTAATATTGAAAAGTTTAAAACTAAGTAAACATACGAAAGTTTGTTATGAAAAAATGGTGTGGATTGATGGATCGGTGGACTTTTCCACAGTATGTTTTCGGTTGGCAATGCTTCCGTATTTTAAGTCCCGGTTTTACATAAGGAACGCTTTATAAAACCAACTTTTTCTTTTTCTTAGCGTATCGATGAAAATTTAAATTGAGTCAGCCCAAACTTTGTCGAAGAGTTTGGCACTTTCAATAGCGTCCATCAGCTCCTGTGTTGTGCAAGCAACAGGAGCTGATGAACACGAAATCAAGTGTCTCATCGTAAGTGGGGCAACACCACAAACCAACTGATACTTCGTGTACCTGTGTGTTATTGCTCTTCACAAGCCGCCTTATCATTAATTTTTCTTTATAAAGAACAAACAAAATTGTCAATACAAAATAAACTAAAATTGTCAAGGAATATTATTCACTCATTGTGCAAGCTCCCAGTCTTTCTTGACATCTCAAGGTGGCGCTACTTGCAACGAAGCAGCATTCAAATTAAGTACATTCTAAATTAGTTCCCTTTTCCGCCATATACTGGGCGCTCTATATGTTATTATTACTCATGTGGTTCACGTTTTTCTCTTTTGGTATATGAGTAAGCATTTTATGTGCTAGTTCATTAACCCCGTCTGACGACAGTAAGCTTTCATACTTATTTGTGAATGTACGCTTTCGTATTCGGTAAGAACGTAATAGATTTAATGTTTGTTACTTTTACTTGTGACACTGTAGAGTGCAAGTATGAGATCAGTGAAGATTTTATTAACTTTGAGCTAACGTAGTTACTTTACTGCACGAGATATATTGTAAACACCAAATAACATCGTAAAATACTGGTATTCAATTGCATCCAGTTAGACTGGAAGCCGACCCCAACACAGTTGGGAAAAGGCAACACAGATAATGATGAACTAAAGAAACGATACATAGAATGTGGGAGAAATGATATCCCATATGATGTGAGGTGATGACTAATACAGAATACGGAAGAAGAAGACATGCTGTGCCGACCCAATGATGAATGTTTAGGGGTAAGAGGAACAAGGTGTAAAGTTCCTCGATACTCCTAAGAAAACGGAGGATCCTTCGGCCAGACAGGTGTTATGTCTGGCGGGCAACTGCCCAACAGTTGCTGTCGGGTTTTTCTATATACTCCTAAGTCGATGTAAACATTGCTTGCGCGATGTAGGAAATTGATGTTAGTTCCTCCGTCGTGTCATAGATGGCGCTGTGGTACTTTTTGTAGTAAGTTGCTTTTTGTAGGTCGCTACAAATGAATGATGATGATAGTGCTAAAGTACTTCAGTATGCCTTCTGTAATCAAATTTTCTGCAACTATTGCAATACAGACAGAATAGGAAATGCATAAAATAACTTTGTTATCGCTCCTACAGTTATTACGAGTATGTTATGTTACAAATACGACTTCCTTCCGTTCGGCCGATACAGACTGATTGCCTATTTGTTATGACTAGCTGATTGTTGCAGAAACTATTTATAATCAGTGGGAGAATATTATGGTTTGCGGGTAGCACCTCTAAAGTAGAGGTGGGCACGGCACTCGGAAAGATATGGTGATGGCAGTAGGAGTAGAGCTCTCACTGATACCAAGAACCGGTAAAAGAAGTGTAGGTGGACTAATAGACAGTTCGGTGGATGGACATACAGAAGATCGCAGGTAAGACCTGGTTCAGACTTGCGCAGACCAGGAAAGAATGGCACTATGGAAGAAGGCCTATACCCAGCAATGAGTGGAACAAGACTGCAAATAATATTGATGATGAAGATTATGGAAAAGAGGCTTTGGAAGAAAGACTTGTTGAACATGAATGACGACTAGAAGTCTTACAAGAGCTTTACAGGACTCGACAAAAACGCGTCGTTGTGTTTAGAATTGATTGGAGAATTGTCTCATAAAGAATTTGGAATGAGACATCAATGAAAAGATTAGTGTGTACTACTAATCTCTTGAAAGGACACGGTAACTGAAATGTACCTATAGCTTAATTCCATAAGGAAAACGAACGCAAGGATAGTGACTCAATGATACTACAAGCAGATAAGTGGCTAATGCACAATCACAATAAAAAAAGCAAACAACTTTAAATCTCTTAATATTTCATCTCTGAAATAATGTCCTCGCCACTTCCGTACCTAATCTCTGTAATCTCTGTTACTGCATCATACACATCCCACGTAAAGCTGCATGCAAACATCCGAATATTTTTTATCAGGAGTATCTACTACACGTTTTTAAAGTTATGAATAGACATCATTGCAAAATGTTTCAAAAGATTTTGTAAATATTTCTTTTATCCTCGTATCTATAAGTTCACCTCCTGAGTCTGAGGAAGTCTGAAAGTGGCGCCGGTGACTGAAAAGTTGCGTGGTAACCGGTTGGCTGGGTATAGGCAAGTGATGCGGAGGAATGAGGAAAATGTCGTGAGGAAAGTTTTGAGTATGAATGTGGATGGAATAAGAGTAGAAGAAGACCAAAGAAACGATGGATGGATGGTGTGAAAGAAAATACCAGGCCCCTCAGAAAGTATTGCGAAAAAAAGTTTTTATATATGGGAGACTGGCCAGTTATTATGTTTTTCGAAAATATGATTATTTATAAGTAAAAATAAGTAAGTTCCAATTTCAAAATTTCCCTCCACATTTTTTGCGAGTTAATTCAAAGTATTGTGTCTCACTGAAATATGGATCTGCGCCGGGAACATTTTAGAGCTATGATTTTATACGATTTCAAGTGTCGCCTGAAACCGGATGAATCGTACGATAGACTTCAAATGGCATTCATGGATGAAGGCCCTTCCAAGGCAACCGTGTATCGTTGGTATAACGAATTCAAGCGCGGTCGACCAACTTTGGGGGATGACGAAAGAAGCGGTCGCCCTTTGACGGCTGTTACCGAAGAAAACGTGCTAGCAGTGAAAAATTTAATCCAAGACAATAGGCGAATTACATATCAGGAGATTCAACACATATTGAAGATTGGATCGGGAAGCGTTCACGAGATTCTACACAGCCATCTTCGCGTGAGGAGGATAGTATCACGCTGGGTGCCGCACAACCTCACCGATGCTCAGAAGCAGGCCCGGGTGGAATGGTGCCGTGATATGCTTAACAAATTTGAAGCAGGCTCGTCTCGGCGTGTTTACGACATCGTTACAGGTGATGAGTCCTGGATTTATCAATACGACCCAGAAACCAAGCGCCAGTCGACTGTTTGGGTGTTTCAAAATGAGCCAACGCCTACCAAAGTGAAGCGATCTAGAAGCGGGGGTAAGATTTTGATCGCTAGCTTTTTTAATTTGACTGGCCACTTGGTATCAATTCCCTTACGGGATCAAAGAAGCATTAATGCCGAATGGTATACTTCCAAATGTTTGCCAGAAGTTTTCTCTGTTATAAGCAACAAGCGACCAAACACAGGGCTCCGCGGGCTACTGCTCCACCACGACAATGCACCTGCGCACACCGCACTCAAAACGAGGGACTTCCTGGACAGCACGCCAGTCAAACTCCTGGGTCACCCTCCTTACAGCCCTGATCTAGCACCGTGTGACTTCTTTTTATTCCCAAAAATAAAAAATCAGCTCAAAGGGATACAATTTTCGTCGCCGGAAGATGCGCTGGCTGGGTTCGAGCAGGCTGTAAACGAGGTGTCTGCGGCGGACTGGAAAAAGTGTTTTGAAAACTGGTTTAGGCGCATGAATCTTTGTATAGAGGCTGGTGGAAAGTACTTTGAAAAGATTTAATAAAAATATATGTACGTATAGAACAATTTTTTTTAGTTTCGCAAAACTTTCTGAGTGTCCCACGTATGCTAAGAAAGGAGGTATTTGATGAAATCCAGGCATGATGATGATGAGAAGAAGACATGCTACGCCAACCTCAAATAAATTGGTATAAAGCAGGAGAATGATGAAGAAGTGCATCCTTTAGGTGATAACAAAATATACATTGTCCCACAGTTGATACATCTGTTAAGCACATCTTGTGATTATTTACGATCATTTGCATCCTTCGTCACTATTTCCTACGGTGCGCTTACGAAATAAAAATAAAACTGCATCGCTTTGCCCTCACTTCCACAAAATCAAGTGTATTATCCAAGTTATTTCTAAGATGCATGTGTATAATGTAAGCACCTCATTAGCAACTAAGCCGAACTCACGGTTAACTATTCGTGCTTCCTTAGTGACCACTTCAAAGCATACATTAACCAGAGTAAAACTAACACTGTTCCTAAAATACTGCATCTTCATTTTGCTCAGGACATTTTCTTTAGTATATATGGTACGTCTGATCAAATTACTTGGTGGCTACGTTAATCATTAGTGGCATTTTTGAAGTCCACTAGTGCAGATGTAGGCATATTTTGGACACTCCAGTAAGTCGTCTATAGTCTGGTTGGGCGTACCATATTCATTCACACTGATTGTCTGAACGGTATGTAATCCCTCATCTTGCCAGACAGTGTTTGCATCTTCCTACTTGTTAAAACGAACACTGTTCCAAAAATAGAACTGCATCCTAATTTCGCTTCGTCCCGACTTCCGCAACAACATTTATATACAACTGCTGCATTTATACTTGGTACTTAGGTGCATGTGTATAATGTACGTGCTTCCTTAGTTTCCGCGTCAGAGTATTGTTGCACATACTACGTGTTAAGTAGTGTGTTGACAGATTGTGCGAAGGCATCGGGAAATAATAGCGTGACCGTGAAACACTGTTAGTCTGTAGACTTTGGGTAAGATTAAATTGTTTGATGATAATCATACTAAGACCGGTAGTGTTTCTTCTTTCCTTCTTTTCTTATCGACTGTATGTGTTGCAATTATACTCGCAAAGTGCCAGTACTAGCATGCGGCAAACACTTGGTTAGCAAAAAAAGGTTGACGATTCACTAATAATAAAGATTTGCTTATCTGGCCCTAAAATGGCCGCTTTGCAGAATCATAATATGTATTTTAGACCCCCTGGTCAAGGATATAGATGTGCAGTGTGACAACATACGTAACTGTTTTAAAGGAATGCAGTGAACAAAAACCAGCCAAGTGCGAGTCGTACTCGCACATATTTTTAACGCTAATTTTAAATAAATTAACACCTTTTGAGGAAAATGGTTGTGATATACGGGCAGACGAGCAGACAGACAGACGAACTGGACCCCTAAACATACAAATAAAGGAAGAAAACATACCTGTTTCATTTAATGGCAGACGGTAGACATGTTTTCAAGAGCCGAACAACATGCTAGCTGAAATAATGACACCCTCTCGTACAATTTGAATTACCGTATTAATGTCTCTGCTGCGTATGCACAAATCTGGCGCCAAGCCAATTACAGCAACGAGACAGTTTTAAAAATGCACTTCGTAAATATACCGGCAGACTTTCTTTTGTGAATTTGGGTAAATAAAACTTGTGGTAGCAATTACGGAAGAAAAGCTTTGTGCGTTGTTCTCTTCAAAAATGAGAATAATGCCATTCGTTTAATAAAAGGGATTTGGCAATTTAATTTTCATTTCTTGTAATTATTGACATGTGATGCGGAGGAATGAGTGAAATGTGAGTATGAATGTAGATGACTATAAGAGTAGAGCAGTGTTCCGCAAAGTGTGTGCCGTGGTGATTAGTTGGTGTGCCTCAGAAAAATAAGGTTATCTCTGAAAGTTAAATATACAAGGTGTTGTTTTGCATTCTCGTCAAATGACTCTCGACCCGCATCAATAATGAAATGGGTAAGTGTGAACCACCCGTGTTTTAAACGCGGCCCGTCTGTTCCTCGCCTTATAACCGCGCTTTCACACATACAAACACTCTCAAACGTTTATTCGATAAGTTCTTATTCCCTAAAGCATGACAAACTTAAACAACCAAAAAATCTGTGTTTATTACTAGGTACCGTAATTTTAATTGATTATTTATGTCTTTTGTGACTACCTCCTGAATTTTCACGAGGATGCAAAACAACAACTTGTATTAGAAGGGAGGAAAATGCATAGCTTAACAGCCGCAAGACACGCAAAAGGTTTTTTCATTTATGGTACCTTCAAAACTTTTCGATTTCCTAGATGTACTTTGAACACAAAATGTATGCGGAATAGAGATATTGAGTAGAGGACGGACAAAGAAACGATCGACTGACTGTGTGGATGATGATATAGCTAGAAAGGAGGTGACTGCTGAGATGACGTAATAGAGAAGTATGGAAGACGAAGACATGCCACGTCGACCCCAAATAAATTGGGATAAGGGCAGGAGGTTCTGTATGGTGTCGGACGTAAAGAATAGCACCATCCCATATCTTCCCGTGGGTGTCGTAAGAGGCGACTAAAGGACTTTCCGGAGAATGGGCAGCACCGTTCTCTGTGCTTTTGTAACAACTGTACTGCGATCGCCAACGCGATTGCTAAGCAAGGCGATTATGGCAAAACCCCCCTTATGTCAATGTGGCGACACTTGGGGGAGGCCTATGTCCAGCAGTGGACGTCTTCCGGCTGAAATGATGGAGGGCAGGAGAAGGACGATGCTGTTATATTGACTTCGAAAAGTGCACATTATTGACATTAACAGGTGTATGTAATATTTGGGTGTTGGAAACAAGTTCATAATAGTTAATATGGTTAAGTTAATATGGAAAAAATAGGAGGTCATAGGGAGTTTTTTTTAAAAGAGAAATAATTACCTAAACTAGTTCGTACTCAGTATAAAGCAAGTAACTCTTGCTTATTCAAACCGCTTACTACTTCAGAGGGTCTACTTATGTTAGATGAGGATTAGTGCCTACGTCGAGAAGAAAGTTTCTCTATAAAACCTAGACTTTAACGATGAAGTGGTCTGAGCTTTATTGACAAGTCTATAAATACTCGTGTGTACGATTACAAAGTATTTTTCTTATTCACTCAGACATCCATAAAATCTTCGAAAAATCTGAGGAGCTCGGGTTTAATAAACACAGCCGATCGAGTCGATCTTTGGGTAAACATACATATTTAGGTTAAGCCGCACTTTCTTCGGTTGGTCCGTGGATACTAGTGGATAGGTAACCAACCATTAAATATTGAGATTCCTCCATGTCTTGGAAAGTACGTTAAGCCGTTGGTCCCGGCTATCATTAAAAGATGTTTGACGATCGTTACAAGTAGTCGGCGAGACGAAAGTCTTATCAAGAGGTATCGAACTACCCAGTACTAACTGGGTTGTGGAGGTCAGATAAGCAGTCACACCATGTAAAATACTGGTATTTAGCATCCAGTTAGATTGGAAGCCGACCCCAACACAGTTATGAAAAGGCAAGGCAAATGAGGATCCGTTAATCTTAAAGATTTTATATCTTTAATATTTACGTACTTTATGAGCCAAAGCCAATTGTAGTTTGTGTTGCCACACACTTGGGAGTAAATAGTAAAAGTATAAACACTTAAGCTCTTGAAAGAGTACCTGGCAGATAGCCACGAGGCGCGTCGCCCGGCTGCTCGCTACAATAATATCAAAACTTTTGTTTTTGTTGTACCTGCCAAAGTAACGAAGTACTCATAGTAATAGCAAACGTATACTTTTCATCGTTAACAGCCAAGATTTACAAAAAACTGTATTTCATTAAGAACTTAATGTTAGTAATGTGGTTGGGCCAAACATCATCATCATAATTATCCTAGCCTTATCCCATATTTTTCTTGTGATCTGCTGTTGTGACTGTCGGGTGTTGGTTGGAACCAAACATCATGATCATGCTGCTGGGACACAGGCCTCCTCTCAATGAGAGGGAGTGGGCTTTAATCCACCACGCGGGCCCAGTGCGGGTTGGTAGATGTCACATGTCTTCGAATTTATAGTTCTAGGACATGCCGGTTACCTCACGATGTTTTCCTTCACCGTTTTGAGAGCAGCGGTGATGAAATAATTTACACAAAGTAATGTGCCTGCCTGAGTTCGAATCTATGACCTACTGCTCGTAAGTCGGGGCTGCCACCACTGGGCCACCGCTGCTCTCCACCTCAAACAATTGATACTAAATCAAACATCGTAGTTGCCCTGAGGCTGTGTGGGCTTCAAAGCGGGTTTAAAACGAGACTGTACTCCGAAGGTTTATGCAGAGGTGTAGGTATCCAACAGTACCCACCATTATAATAATACCCCACATATCGCGATAAAAGGAGGCGAGCCTTTTGCCATCAACCAGGCACAAACCCCGACTCCGTGGCTGCAACTGACAAATTCCTGACGTAAAGCCCAATAACAATTAATATGGGTATTATTTTAAATGATGCAGCTGTGGGAAAGCGCCTGCGTATCTGACCTCTACAACCCAATTGTAAACTGAGTAATACAATATCCCTTGGTCAGACTGGTTGTCAGACTTTCGAGCCACTGACTACCTGTAACGACTGTAAAAGATCAGACGGAACCAATGGATTAACGTGCTTTCCGGGGCTCGGAGGAACCTCGATATGTAATGGGTTACCTATTCACGGACCAACCTAGCGCGGCTTAACCTGAAGGTCAACGATAGCGGCTGTTATGATTAAGCCAAAACCTAATAGGCCTTTAAGATTGGAAATGGATTAGCCTTAAAAGTAAAGCAATTATGCTGGCTTATAATATTTTCTGTATGGTGTCGGACGTAAAGAATAGCACCATCCCATATCTTCCCGTGGGTGTCGTAAGAGGCGACTAAGGGATTTGCCAGAGAATGCCCCAGCGTTCTCTGTGCTTTTGTAACAACCGTACTGCGATCGCCAACCCGCCTGCCAAGCGTGGCGATTATGGCAAAACCCCCCAAAATGTCAATGTGGCGACACATGGGGGAGGCTTATGTTCAGCAGTGGACGTCTTTTGGGCTGAAATGATTATGATAATGAATTATGCTGGTGAAGGTATAGTACAAGCCAAATTAAAACGGAACATTTCGTCTTGAAGACTGTGCGTTCATCCTTAGAAGCTCAAAATTGGACGAGATTTCAACCGTTCTTTCAATGCATACGATTAAAGAATCACAATCCATTTATTTTTGGACACTGCCATTGATCAGCAGACAATGACAGTATTGATTAATTACTGTTTACAATATCGGTCATAATACTGCTTATAATGAATAGGTATCTGAGTGAGTCAGTTTGTTATTAAACTTCAGAGGACACAGTTCCGTGAAAAGATTTAGCGTTGACGTTAAAAGGAAATCTAAGTATGAGTTAATTGTAATTAGGTGTAATTCTACTGTGTTTGTTATTCAAGGAACTAGTTTTTCTATATCCTCGTTTCTTGAGGCTTTTTCTTGTAATGTTCGGTACTTTAGTTTTGATTACTGGTTTTTATTCAGGCTTTAGTATCTTTAATATCACCCGCCCTAACTAAATAATTTCACTCTTCTGCCTTTTCATCAAAATATCCCCATATCAGTTACTTACAAGACGTATTATCTATTTCTGTCCTTACACAACTAGTCTTGCTATTTTAAAGTCGTAGTACCTTACAAGGAGACTAGAAACTAGAATGCAGCCGTTGACTGCAAAGGTACCCATGAGCTATAAACGGAGACTTGTCTAAGAGCATTACCACAGAATATTTCAGAAAGCCAGCTTCATACGAGAAATGGGCGCACGCACACATAATACACGTAAGAACGGCGATATGAAACAAATGCTGATCGCAAGACTCGCGTGTGTATGTGTGCGTGCGTGTTCGCTCAGCGTATTACACCAACCTTCTGTATATTCTGTGACCTAAGTAAAGTCTAATGAAATTCATGTACTGCATACAGCACAAGAGACCGTCTATGAGAATGAACGTTTAATTGAAAGAGGTGGAATAAGTTAAAGATTTTGGGACGACGACGCGGGCTTGCATTAATGGAGTAGTTGACGAAAATTTGGAGCCAGTGATTGCATATTTTAAATTAGAATCAACAGTCGTGTGTAGTCTACAATTTAATATGTACGAAACTCTGAAAACTGTCTTGTAGTTTACATAATTTTGAACGTTCCTACTGAATATTCAATGACCTTTTCGACTATATTATTAGGCTTCGGTAAATTTCTGGACTCTAGTGAACTACTATGGACTAACAAATAACTGATTGAATCAATCAATCAGTGAAGAGGATTGTTCTATCCCTTGATTCAATAAAAAGTATGGAAATCAATATCAACGAGTCTCTTAACGTTCGAATCAAGAACACACATCTACAGACAATGGACCGAATTTGAACGTAATTAAAGCGAGTTTTTAATTAGTTTGTGGAGTCTAATCAGACCAGACCATTGAATCGTCTGGGATGTTAAACAAAGAATTCAATGTAAATTGTGGTTTAGCTGTATTTGCATTAGGTAAGTGTTCAGTATTTAATTGAATTTCATTTGTGGTTGTGGATTTCCAGTAAAAAAATATATTTTATTGAATTCTACTTGTTGGGAAGTTCAGGTTACGGTTAAAGCGTTTTCTATCTTTTCTTTTACATTTTACACTTGAACTAAGGTAAGGTCACCAAAAATTGAATACGATTATCGTTAAATGCGTTCAAAACATCGTTCTATTTCTGTCAGCCATTTCAGTTAACAGAGAAAGAATTGTGTTAGTAATCCTCGTAACCAGCCTAGAGCTGCAGTCTGCATTCTCAGCGACTTACATCCAGTTAGTACCTCTCTACGAAGATCGTCGCTCCACCGAGCCTGAGGGCGTCCCAAATTACGCTCGCCAATACGTAGTCTCCACTCAAGAACACGTCTACCCCAACGGTCATCAGTTCTACGGGTAACATGGCCGTGCGTTAGTAATGCTTAGCATTAAATGCATTCGAAGATTTATGTTTCAACCGGGCCCTCGTCTTTTTGTTGCTTTTCAACAAATGAAAGTAGTTATCATTTGCAACACACAGCCAAAAAATGTCTTACATGGTACGTGTGTCTCAATCCAACATGTTTGACTGTAGAAAGTAAACGGCTAAGTGAACAGTGGTCACGACTTGAAGTAAACATGGCTTTGGGTCGTGAGCTAATGGTAGAATATTAATCTCTAGAAGATAACGATACGATTGTTAGGTTTGTAGATGGAATTGTCATTACTTCATTAGAAACGAATGGAGAGATTATAGGTTAAATGAGAGTGTTTTGTTTAAATATGCAATTAATCATTTTTGTATGTGTGATAGTCAGCAGATGGATGACAGCTGCACGAAACTCACACAGGCTCAGCAGCAGGTGTAACAAGCTGCCGAAGATGACGTAATGCTATAACAAGCCTTACAAAAATCAAAAACCAACTTTAACAAAAATTTGGAGAAAACAGGATGAGGAACTGTTCCTAAGGCATCAAACAGCAGATTAAAATCTGCTTAGTTTCAAGCATCATAAACATTAAAAAACAACATGACATTCGAAAGCCGAGTCTCCCCAGATATAGACAATCTTTCACTGCTTTCGCTCGCAACTAAAAAGGGATTCTACGATGACGTTACTCGATCCGGTGCAAGTAATAGTTTCTTGGCAGATGTCTAAAGTAAAACCGTTGGACTATATGAGTCACGTTCCTTGCCATGCAGTACTTACCTTTCATTTTCTTTACGTCTTAAACTAGAAATAGTACCTGGAACAAGACAGTAAATAATTTAGTTAATAGTTTTGTAGAATTCATAAATATTATAATTAAATATTTTCGCATAAATCTTGATGATTAAGAAGTAGGGCTGTTTCAAAGCTAAGTACTGTTATATTTACAGACGTGAATCTATTAAGGAGTCATGTTTATACTGATTCATATTGTTCTGTGCCACATGTTTTTAAAAGTCGCCATTTATTAATTGCTACATCATCTGCATTTTCCTAATTATAGCTCAGATCATAAATTTTAATATTATTGATATATGTGAATAAGACGTGGAAAACCCCCAGACAGGAAACTGGCTTCATCACGACACTTTAAAGTGCTAAAATTTCCGACTATCTAAATGGTTGACCAAGATCGTGACCTCCCATAAATAACTATCAAATTCTTCACCAACTAGACTTACAGCAATGAAATAACAGAGCAAAATGTTCTCGATCTATGGTCACCCTACGGTTCAATAAACTGGCGACCTTCTCTTCCAATCCTTGCATGGGCGCCGGCAGGATTATTTCCAGGGGGTGCATCTGCAGTTCCATGAAAATAAGTCAAAATTTTTTGCACTTCACCTCGAATGTGATAAGTTTTCTTTTTACTTTAGTATAGAAAAGGGCTATTTCTGCCAATTTATAAAAAAAAAACGCTTAATAAAGCAAGGGACACAAGGATGTCTGAGCGAGTGAAGCGAACTCTTAAAGTTTTGCTTTCCGCTTCGGATAGATTTGTTTCTCTATAGTTACCCGAGATTTCGCATCCTCCCCCTGATTACGGCCCTGTCAATGTGAGACCTGCATGCTGTGTTCACAGGAAAAGAGTAGAGGCTGACACTTATTGGCAAGGTGATGAACAAAGGAGAGCAAGAGAGAGACAGGGGGTGCAGGTGCACCCCTTGCACCCTGCTGCCAGCGCCCATGAATCCTTGGTATTTAGCTAGCCTCGTATCTAATTCTTGTAGAGGCTGAGCTGAGATTTCTATTACTGATACACTTAGTCTTGGATTTTGAAAGCTTTTTAAATTGTATCTGTCTATAAATCTTTGTTGATTGGATGTCGCCATCTCTCTACTAATCACAACATGCCAGTTTTTATAGCAGCATTTTAAGTTCAGATGACTTTCAGAAATTCGGTTTAAGGATCGTAATGATTGTCGGTATGTGAACGGTGTCGAAGGCTTTAGTAAAATCAATAATATCCAAGTACATTACAT
Source organism: Cerastis rubricosa (assembly GCA_949152445.1). Classification (NCBI taxonomy): domain Eukaryota; kingdom Metazoa; phylum Arthropoda; class Insecta; order Lepidoptera; family Noctuidae; genus Cerastis; species Cerastis rubricosa. The sequence goes on along the minus strand of OX424542.1, from coordinate 2,698,619 downwards.
AGTCCTGTTTCTAGCTACGTTTGCAGAATATTGTGCAACGTCCAAGTGGGTTTCTACAGTTGTATTTTCAATAAGAACAAGTGGTCTGCAGTCGTTCCAATTTAATTAAAACAAGTCGGCCTTCGTGTAGTCTGAACCGCTGTGTGATCTTTTTAGTAAAATGCTAAAGTTTATTAGATAGAATAATTTTCACGCCTTCTTTGGATTTTAATCATATTTCATTTATTACGGGTTAGACAGGTGTGGTGTGTTTTAGAAGCTACACCCACATTTCGCTAGTTATGTTGTAAGTTCCATGTAATAGTATCAGGGGTCAAGGGTTTTATTACAGGTCCTGGGTCATACACACAATAGATTACACTGTCTCTTAAACTAAGTTACCCTGTATCTTGAAAGACAGTGTTTCGCAAAGAAATTCCAATTGATTCATGTATGAGTGAGTGGACTTTGTCAATTCATCTTCAGAAGGGAAAAAAGTTATAAGTAACTTTAGTTTTTAAACAATTTTATTTGGATATATTTTAGCCCTATCGGTATTCAACTATACAAAGTCAGGCATGCTACAAGGTAACATTCTGGGACCTAAACTCTTTAATAATGGAAATGTTTTAAATACCCCCGGAAGACGGAAGCACAATCACACCCAAAATAGCAGATATAACGAAGTGATAAACAATGGCATAACATGTAAACCAGTAAATCACGAAAAAATCGTGTTTATTTAATTCACAAACGTGTATTATTGTTCTAGGTCAGCCACAGTAAATTGATATTTAATTCATTAACGTAAATGTACTCAAAGAGCAAAGTTCAAGAACGACAGATCGACAGTCTGGTGATAAAAGTGATAGCAGACATGAAAGTGATAATGCTGAAGAATGACAACACAAAATTGTATCCTAGGCTTAAGATAACAGAGGTTTATCCAGAATAGCAAGTCATTAGACTATAGATGCTTTATTTCATATACCCGATATTACGGGGAATAAGGGGATAGTAAAACATTATGTGGGATTATGTCAAGCCTATCATTTCCTGGGCATCATAAAAGGCATATTTATGGAAAACCTGATGGTAGGTATTTGTGCATGATACGATACGAATGATCAGTTTTACTACCTCGACCTTCAAGCTTTTATACCAATAAATAAATTGATGTGCCTTTAAATAATTCGACATGATTTATTACTTTTTGTATCTTGTTGGTATAAACACGTGGAAATAAAATTAACTATACAAGCATTGGGCAGCAGCGTTCTCTGTGCTTTTATAATAACCGTACTGCGAACGCCAACCCGCCTGCCAAGCGTGGCGATTATTGCAAAACCCCCCTTAATGTCAATGTGGCGTTGGTGGAGGCCTATGTCCAGCAGTGGACGTCTTTCGGCTGAAATGATGATGATGACCTGTCACCATCAAGCACCAAATACCGACCTCGGCAACCATCGCTTTACCTTTAAAATCGACCCATGCAGCTCCTTAAGCTGCTGATCCCGACTGTAGTCCATAGATCTTTTAAAGTCGTACAACAACAAGTGTGTAAACCAGTAACTCGGTGGTAAGCATAGGCAGTCACCCCATGTAGAATTCTGGTATTCAGCTGCATCTGGTTAGTTTAGAAGCCGAAACCAACAACAAAAGGCTAGGCAGATGATGGTCAGATGTTTACAGTGATCTTTTAATGTTATACTTTCGCCACAGTAAAAACTATAATAGTTAAGTAAAGATTTGGCAGATGAGACGACTACTTAATACGAGTGGGTCTAAATAAACACTTGTTATTAATTATATTTTTATCTGTACAGTTCATAAGCCAATGCATGCACACCATCTATTTTTATCTCCGCTGCAATAACATCTACATATTTATTTATATTGCTATTGCCTCACACTTATGTCACACAGCCACTTAAGAGGTTTACATCACTCTTAGGATATGTTGCCTTTATCAAACGCATATGAATAGCACTCATTATTGTATTAACACTAACAAAAACAACCTTGTTACTGAAGTGTGAGGGTTCAATATGATTGGAACAAGATTATGCGACGAGTCCGCTATCAATGAAAATAAAATAAATATTTGACCCTCTGTGTAATTAGTTGTTGTTATAAATAGAATATGTTCAGATAAAAACAATCGTCGTTTGTTCGTACTAAAACTTTCCGAAGTTTATTGTGGGACAAACGGTTGATTGTAATGTAAATTTATATTGAAATGGAGCAGACGGTATTAAGGTGAATGTTTTTGGAAAGTTTGGTAACATATTGTTCATAGATTATCTACTAAGTGTTTACTGACAATCAAGCTTTTCACGTGTGGTTCACTATGAACAAATTGTTAATCAACACTGCAAAGACCAACGTTATATTATTTAGAACGACAGCCCGAAATAAAGACGATTTCGAGGTTGTTTTGAATGACGACAAAATTGGCCTCGTCAAGGAAGTTAAATTCTTAGGAGTACGTATAGATGAACAGCTAAATTGGAAAGCAGAATTAAATGTTATAAATGCATCGGTATGTTCCGCATGTTATGCTTTAAGAGCACTTAGAACAGAAATTAGCATTGACCAATTGAAAATGGTATATTTCGCGTTGGTAGAATCGAAAATTAGATATAGCATAATGTTTTGGGGCAAGAGTTATGACTATAATATAAAAAGAGCTTTTGTGTTACAAAAACGCGCAATCCGCACAATGCTCCGTATCCCGCAAAGAGAAAGTTGCCGTGAACATTTTAAAAAAATGAACATACTTACAGTGCCAAGCATTTATGTATTTGTACTTCTGTGTAACATGGCCAAATATATGCATGAATATGAGACACCAGTAGAACGACAGATTAGAGAATGCACACGTAGACAGGACATTAAACGTTACAAGGTACAGCCTTATTTGAATATTGTGAAGCACAGCCCCAGATATCAATCGGTAATATTATTTAACAAGTTACCTCTAGATATAAAAAGTGCTATCTACTCAAGCTCTTTTAAAAATCTGCTTAAGAGTTTCTTATTGAATAAGTGTCTTTACTCTGTTGAAGATCTGTAACGAAATTTCTATAAAATTTGTGAATTTATGCATTGTTGTAATATTTAACTTGCTTTTTCCCAATGTATTTAATTTTTTTTAATTTTTTTATATCGTGTAATTTCAGATACAATTTATTGTTCATGAATAAATGACTTATGACTTATGACTGAATGAAATATTTGTCTAGAAAAGAAAATGCTGGACACGAGTTACCATGGCTGATCAGGAAGTCTTTAAATAGGCTCCGGACACAGGTTGGCCGAAGCAAGGAAAACCTGTTCAAGTGAATTCATAGATGATTCTGCACTGGAGTGTAAATGTGGTGCCTCACAAACGATGGGACACTTGATATCGTGTTCTGCCTGTCCCGTTGTTTGCAAATCACAGGAGCTGATGGACGCTACTGAAGCTGGACTTAATTTGAATTGTCATCGACATGCTAAGAAGAAGAACAATGTCATTTGCAAGTCAGGACATCTACTATAGCTAAGCTAGATGCGACTGGGGTGTAAAATTGGAGGTCAGCTCAGATCCTCTTCGGGCTTAACTCGGAATACGTTTGTATGGAGAAATACCGACTAGAGTCCCCTTGACTCTTTCGGTGTTTCTCCATACAAACGTGTTCCGCTGTTTTCTTCGTGGATAATTCGTCTAGACCAATGATTTTTTTCCAAAAAATCTAGGTCTTATTAATACATGCCCCTATCATTTTCTTTTTTTCAAAACATAATCACTGCAAAAATTATGACAATCGAAAAACTCGAAAAAAAGCTTTTTACCGCCATGTTCAGACGACTATCAGACAAATTAGACAAGTTTTTAACAAAAAAGAAAATATTAGAAGCATAGATATACTTTTCCTCTAAATTTTGATGAGAGAATTATTTAGATCAGTTGAGTTTTGAAGGAGAAAACAGCGGAATACAAAAAGTCTTATGGTCAAAATTTTTGAAGGTAAAATCAGCCTGAGCTGCAATTGTCCCTTTCGCACTTTACGGGGGCTTCGACGGCAATAGTTTCTTCAAATACCTTCTAATACTTTCAAATACCGACTAGAGTCCCCTCTTAGTAGCTAAAGTAATTGCTGAATTTGGCACTAAAATGCCTCGGCCACCTTAATTTTATTAAACGGACTTTGCATACCCAGTTTACTAATTACTTTAATTAAACGCGACATCGACTCGTAATTCATTCCCTAATTGGCGTCGGGATGTTTATTGACTTTCAAAATACCACGTAAACACTCAATTATAATAATGCGTACGTACCACGAACAAATAGTAATCAATAAAATAAATCAAGCTTGTTTATATTTGATATGGTAAACAGATATCTAAGTATTTAGCTTTATTTATCCTTACAGTTAGATTCAGTCTAATATTTAATGTTGTTAGTTTTTGTATTAAAAACTATTTAAATTTTTGTGTAATTACTATTCTTAGGTGTAAGGGCCACCTTTTGCGGTGAAAGCCGCCTCCAAACTGTTTTAGCTCTGTCTTTTGCCAATCTGAGCCATAAGTTTCAGACTGTTTGTACGATGTCGTCACTCCATCTTTTAAATGGTCTACCCTTCCTTCTTTATCTGCTCATGGGATATCAATTACTGACCATCTTTTAATCGTAACTCTGAATATAGCCATTTCAATGTCAACAAGATACTACTAAATAAATGGGTCTTTCTCGTAAATTGTAAACGTTCTATCAAAATTATGTTTACGAAAATATGCCAACATTCAGTCTGCAGTCTATGCATAATTTCCAACCAATATAGTTCAGAGCTCTGTATGGTGTCGGACGTAAAGAATAGCACCATCCCATATCTTCCCGTGGGTGTCGTAAGAGGCGACTAAGGGACTTGCCAGAGAATGGGCAGCAGCGTTCTCTGTGCTTTTGTAACAACCGTACTGCGATCGCCAACCCGCCTGCCAAGCGTGGCGATTATGGCAAAACCATCCATGTTATGTCAATGTGGCGAAACTTGGAGGAGGCTTATGTCCAGCAGTGGATATCTTTTGGCTGAAATGAATGAATGAATGAAATATAGTTAATTTGAATCTACTTATGATTCACCATGCTGGAGTTTTCCCAATTACTTTTAAAGATTTAGAGCTCGGTAAGATTGTGTCTCCTGGCTTTGACTTGTTAGATAACTTTATCACACGTATGACAGCCAAGATGACTTTCATTGCACCGTTTATTCATTGTTCAGAATAGTAATAGCACTGATGACAACATTTGTGTCAATTGTTAAATTTAGTGTTCTTATAATGTTTTATTTTTACTTTTGTATAGATTATTTTTCATTTACCTATTTTTAGTGAATGTGTGGACATTGTAGGCTTTGTAAATTATTAGTGTTTTTTTTTTGTATATCTTGTTCTACCTTTTGTAGTAAGCAACGACTTATTGTCGGGCCTACGCTATCCTCCCATACTCAAGTACTAACGCTGTAACATTCAAATATTGTAAAACCAAATTATTTTAAAACAGTAACCATGGAGTTTCTTGCCAATTCTTTTCCATAGGAAACGACCAACCCGAACCGTGCACCTTTTGTTAACGTTTTTATAAGTGCCCATGTAGGCCTATGTAAAATATTTTGATTTTGTTTTTGACCTAATTCACACTTGTTCACTACAGTGTCGTTTCATAGCAGACTGATATATCAATTACACAAGGTGTTAACGGACACTTCAAAAAGCTGTCGTTATGTTACGAAAAAAAAGTTTAGTTTTGAGTGCGTTACATTTGAGTTTTAACGAGAAAACAAGCAATGTAACGCGAATAGTAACGGGTCATGTAGGTATTTCAAGAAGTTATAACCTAGAAACTAATTAAAAAAAAAATGTAAAAAAGTTAGAACTTTGAGACCTCCAAATAGCTCCGAAACTAGAAGGCTCCCAGGTACAGCCCAAAATAAAAAAATGTACGGGAACGCAATGACGGGGAGAACAGTGCCTTTCGGCTTCGTTTACACCCTTTATAGCTCTTCTTCTTCTTCTTTGCGTGTCGATGGTAATCTAAATTGTGTCGGTCCAAAACTGAGCCACTAGTTTGGCGCTCTCAGTAGCGTCCATCAGTTCCTGTAACGAGCAAACTATATATATATAGTTATAGCTCTTCAAAGCCATCAAAAGCTTGAATCACCCCTCCGTCTACAAAACATCGAAAAGCTATCGAAAACATCCGAACAATGCCAACTGCGTACAACAACATAATAACGTATAATAATCAACCGTCTATTGATATAGCTTCAGATATGTGCAGACATTGCCAAGGTTCGTGGCACCATTTTATAGGATATTATTGAACCTAGGTCATAGTTTGTTTACATAGTTTATATGCGTACATTACAACGTGGTTTCAGATTCTTGATAGCAGGAGTCATGATTTTGACCTAAGTTGGTGCGATGTTTCTAAGTTTGAAAATCATCGCATTTAAAAAGTATAAGACGCATTATGGAAATGAGGAGCTCGCGGCTAAATAATAGCAGCTGTTCGGGTCGATCGAAAGGTTAAGTAGCGCTTGCCTAAGTTGGTCCGCGGGTAGGTGACCACCCATTACATACCGAGTTTACTCCGTGCCTCGAAAAGTATGTTAAGCCGTTGGTCCCGGCTATCATTTGTAGATCTTTGACAGTCGTTACAGGTAGTCAGTGGCCCGAAAGTCTGACAATCAGTCTTACGAAGGGGTGTTGTATAACCCAGTACTAACTGGGTTATGGAGGTCAGATAGGCAGTAGCTCTATGTAAAATACTGGTATTCAGCTGCCTCCAGTTAGACTAGAAGTCGACCCCAACATAGGAAAAGGGTACACAGATGAAGAAGCATAATGCAAGTAATAAACATAAGGAAGAGAACAATAGTGAAGCTAGCGATATTTAGCTAAGTCTAGAAGAAAATCTAGAAACGGATAGAATGGTACACAATGCAAGTGACCAATTAGGAACAGTAAACAACACAAAGGGAAGAAATGCGACGACAAATAGAAATTAATGATTGGAAATCGAAATAGATGAATGTTTGCGTCAACAGAGTAATTGTGATTGGTAATGGACGTAACTAGATGTTTATTAGCATTGCATTGCCTTGTAAATATTTGTTCAGTTGCATCTACAATACGCATTTAATTGTCCAACAAATATATTAATAGATTAGAATGTACTACTGTTATTTAAATAGCCCTCAGGATAGGTGATGCGTCATTTTTTACAGGATGAAGATTGTTGCTGGTAGGACATTTTTAGTGTCGTCAGTTACAGAAAAGTTAGTTAAGTGAATTGTTTGGCTTAGTATGCGTATTTAAAGAGGAAAAGAAAGAGAGAGAAAGAAAACCAAAAGAGAGGGCAAGGATAACCAAAGAAATGATGGATCAATGAGGGATATTTTCCAGGGAATAATAGAAAGATGGCTAATAGGGTGACCCTAAGTAACAAGGGACTATGGCAGGAAGAAGACGATGCTTGATAATTCAGATGGATGAGAGTAGCAGTTCATCGAGATCAGTTGCCTGCCAATGAAGTAACCTATAGCAAACGGGAGACCGCTATTGATTGAAGACGATGATGTGGTATCGTTGATTCTTAATTCACTTAAACCGGAATAAGATTAATATCTAACTTTAAATCTTGAACAACATAAAATTATCTTTGTTGTTCCCAAAATCAAAGAAATGACACATCTCTCCGAATAAATATTACCTGAAACATGGAAATTCTCGAGTTTTGATAGTTTCAAGTGTTTACAAGTCGGCTTGCTCTAATGTTGCGGTGACCTTCGCTTCCAATATTTATCACTGCGTGCGTAAATAGAGATAAAGTGCAGTGACACGTAATGGTTTCCTCAAACTAGTAGTTAAGGTATTTACTTTGTAGATATTAGAAAGTAAATAGTCGTTGTATTGGTCCTATCTATGAACGATAATAAAGTTATTAGTTGTTTTAAATATAAGTTATTCCTCAGGAGGAGTAAGAAGTGAAGAAGATGTTTCGTTTGGATTAGAATATTTGGAGTAGCAAAGATCTGTTTAGTTGGATTAATCTTCTATAAGACATATTGATGCCTGCCATCATCAACTCTCTGCTCTCGTGTCATGTTAAATACTTGGAGTCGGCGCAACAGGTTTTTTCCATCCATTCTCTTTGTCGACCGTCAAGCTATTATTTGCTTTTTACAAATAATTCCTCACGTGGATTCTCTATCACATTTTCTGTAACTGGCGCAACCTTCAAACTTCATATTTCTTCCTTTATCAATTCTTGTTACACGTCCACTTCAACATTCTCATCCCGCTAAGTATGTGTTAATATTTTTTCGTCCATCTACTCATTTGTTTGGGAATTTTGTATTTAAACTGTCGTTTTCAAATATTTATGATGCCAGTCTCCTAAATTTTCTTTAATTTGACAGGTGAAATAGATGGGTTGATCTTGTCAAAGTGTTATATTACCTACTCCATTAATTTAGATATTTCCGTTGTTTTGTGCCAGAATCCGTTCCTTCCTGAATATTTGAGTAAGAAATATAATTAGGATCATAACGGTGTCTGTCAAGTGCTTTCTCCTTGACGTTTTTCCAACCTGTTATATTGAGCTAAATTGGGATTCAGTGGGTGTTAAGTTACATCAATAAAATAATCACCATCATCTTCCTAACTTTGTTCCATTCTTCTTGGGTTCGGCTAAACACGTTTTCTTATTCCATACTCCCCGGTCAGACGTCAAAGCATCATTCTCCCTTTTCGCTTTCATATCATTCCTCACATATCCATAAAATAATACTGTGCATAAAATTAAAACTACCTTCAGAGTGACTCAGCATATTGTAGATAAATCTGCGGTATAAAACTATCTAGTCATCAAGATAAATTAAGTCTTTCAGACAATGTTCAGCAACTTCCAGACAACAATAATTTGAAATCTCAAAGACGAGAGGCGGTTAAACAATTTGCTGGGAGTCGATAAGCTAGTAATCTATCACACCATTCACTATTGCACTAGTCAAGCCTTGATGCAATGCAATATTTGGCATCTGCAAATACACTTTAAATGCCGACAGACATTCCAATATCACACTCTATTCGCAAGGCTATACCTGCAAAATGGCATGCATCTTTGTATTAGTTTGTAGATCTTGGATATCAAAATTCCACTACAATACTTGCAGTATAAGTTTTTAAACTGTCATGGTCACTAACACTATCATTAACACTGATATTTACCATGGTAGCGGTACCGAGCCCAAAAAACGAACAAGAAAGAGGGACCGATTTGTCTGCTCATAAATCATGGTGATTGCAACAGCACCGTAATATCTGGAACTCAAATGTAATAGTTTAGTGTTAATTATAATCCTAGCAGCCCCCAAATGACAGATGAGTCGGTCCCCTGTCGGTAGTACGAAAGAAATAGAAATAGTCAGGCACCATATGCCGCTGACCGGATGAAATGCTTGGCTCAATGCTGGTCCTGCTCCACAACCATAGAGGCATCAAATTACCATGTGAAGTTATTGTGAAAGCTGCAGAAGATTGTAAAACTATTTTTGCATTGTATAGATTCAATCTCTTAGTATTATGTAATTGCATAGCACATGTGTGAGTACTATGTACTGTAAACCCACCATTTACTGAGTACCCACATCTTTCACTGCCGCGAATTTGCCCTGGCGGTTGAGTGAATGTCATGCTCACTCAAATTTCACGCTGATAGTGGCGGTTGTGTCGGGTCATTTAGTTGCCTTCAATATGTTTGAGTCGAATTATGGCTGATACATTCGTCTTGTTCGTGAACGGGCGCTGTGAGTTGTGACTGATCATCTCTTATTTTTGAATTATTGATTTAATCATTTACTGATCTAGACGCTCTTAACTTGCGCGTATTTCTACATCGTTCTCACATATTTGTAATTCTCAACATGAATGATGTAACCCAGATTTTGTAACAATATTTTGATTTCAAAGAGTGTCCATGGAGTTTCTTGCCCATTCTTCTCTATAGAGATCTACGCTTTGGAATGGGCAACTACAGTACTTTCACAAGTTATTAAGCCTTGTGACTGGGACTGTAGCTTCGCGTTTTTATTTTGTTTTTTGACTTTCAAAAGTGCCTGTAATGGACTTATTGAAATAAATGCTTTATGTTATAGTTTTGATAGATCGATCTAGGTTGACCAACGACCAAGTAAAAGTAGTAGGCAAGATTCAGATTCGGGAAGCGAAATAACGTGATAAAGAGTCTTGCAATGGTGGAGACCTAGACCCAGCATTGGGTGGAACAGAGAGAAAAAATAAAACAGGTTGGAGTGGTTCAAAGAACCTACACAAAACAACAGTAAACCACCCTGAAGCATAACATAAACACCATTCAGGGAAATCACATCGGTAACCTCATTATGTTGTTTTGATGGTGTTACCACAAATATTTGGTATTTCCCATCCTTTTGACGTAATCATTTTTATATTTTACCTAATTATGCAAAAGGAAGGAATATGAATCATAGTATTACTAATAATGCCTATAGTGGGCACAAAAATACTAAATAAATAGACATGATTAAAATCAGGAAGCTCACAAAAAATAATGTAACTGCCAATGTTTATTTACAATACATCAATTCTTGGGTGTGTCACAAACACCAAATTATTTCCTCAATGACGGTGCTATCAGGAAATTGGTGTAGCAAAACCTTGGGCCGATAGCAGACGAAACTGCGCCCGATAGAGGACGATGACCCCGATGAACTTGTATGCAATTATGTGCTAATACTGAGCTGTTATGATCGCCTGTATGTATCGTAAGAATGTTACAACAGATAACGGTAATGTTTTGATTAATAGTTTATTAAAAGGTAAGTACAGTAATTGAAGAAGGTCTGCCGAGCTTTTTCCTATCAGTATTTTACATGGAGCGACTATCTGTCCTCCATAGCGCAGTTAGTACTGGGTAATACGATACTCATTGGTAAGACTGGTTGTCCGACTTTCGGGCCACTGACTGCCTGTAACGACTGTCAAAGGTCTACAATTTACTGCCGGGACCAACGGCTTAGCGTGCTTTCTGAGGCACGGAGGAAATGGTCGGTATGAACCTGAAGATCCTCTCTGAAGAAGAACATATGTTACATATTTGGTTTTTTTTTATGAAGAACACTAATAATACTATAATTAGTATTTTAGTCGATAAAGTATTTCACGGCATGGTTGTAATCAGTTGATACTCAATGTGGAATGGTCAAAGCCCCTAAGAACGAACTATCATCAGAATTTCCATATTATACATATATTTTAATTAAATTATATTTCTGTATTTGAAAACAACAAACCCTGTGGCCTTGCCAACAGGGTATTCTTATTCATAATATCTAGGGCAAAATATTTTATTCATTCTATATTACGTTAGCAGTCAAACCCGCATCAAGAGGGTGAATTGAATTTTTTCGACATGATCGTATATTTCATCTATGTATATTATTTTTTCTTCCTCTTCGTATATAAATCAGTGTTCCAGTCAAATCTAATGTAATATCATACGACATTTGGGGAGATGAACATTATATTTTCCTGCCCGGATTTCAAGCAGGTTTCAAGCATTATCTTTTCCCATCTCTCCCGAAAGTAAATATATAACTTACTTACATAGGACTAATCAGCAAAAAACTGGCTGCACTCCGGGAGTGCCGGCAGAAGTGAAAACTTGAATATTAACGTTGTTGCATTTTTGATATTTTGGAATGGTAAGGGAATAATTTTGCGCGAATTGCTTTAATTATCAGTATTAAAGTACTATCATTTATGTGGTAAAATAAAATATTCATTTATTGCGCTATGGTACACAAATATGACAATTTATATTACACTAGCTTTTGCCCGCGGCTTCGCTCACGTTAAGAAGTATTATTATTAATTAGGTATTTACGAAATCAGCTTGGCTTTACAAATCGTCAAATATAATTCGCTAGAATTATTTAGGTTTAGTATGTACTATTACATACGGCGGCCACTCATCATCGGGTATTATATGTAACTCAGTGAAAACACAACGATAGCGCGTTTTAAAATACTACTAACGCCATCTAGAATACATAACGACATTTAGAACTAAAAATTATTTTGTTCGTCTTAATTTATTCGTTCCATTAGGTACTGATAGGTTCAAACTAATAAATGAACATCCTCCATCATCCCTTATTTTATTCCCATGGTGGTTGAATTTATCAAAATCCTATTTAAGCGGACGTCTTCATCATAGTAGCTCCAATCTTTCATTTCAGTTCAATCAGTCGAAAATCTAAGCAGATTTATACAAACTTTCATCCCCTATTTTATCACCTTAGGGGTGGAATTTATTAAAATCCTTTCTTATGGGATGCCTACGTCATAGTAGCTTTATGCTTGCAAAGTCTCAGACCGATCGGTTTAAAATTGACAAAGTTTCATACAAAGTTTCATCCCCTATTTTATCCCCTTGGGGGTAGAATTGATCAAAATCCTTTCTTAGCGGATGCCTACGTCATAACATCTACCTGCACGCCAAATTTCAGCCCGATCTGTCCAGTGGTTTGGGCTGTGCGTTGATAGATCACTATGTCAGTCAGTCAGTCAGTCAGTCACCTTTGAGTTATATATATTTGGATTAAAAATTTAACACTTCAGAACTATTACAATCCGTCTTACGAATTTTACCTCTTTGGAGAAACCGAAGGTTTTGTTTGTGTGACAGATGTCATAAAATTCAAATTCCTTCGTAACCTAATGTCAATCCGTCTTACGAATTTTCCAGTTTTCGAAACCCAAACTCAATGACAGATGTCATAAAGTTCAAATTCCTTCGCAACCTACGTGACCTGACGGTCATGTGTCCTGACGCGAGACCTGACGCGAGTTTAACATTTTTTACTCATCTCAAAAGTGCACAACGCTGCTAAAGAAGTTTTCACTGCAAAAAGTATGAGTCACAGTAATACAGGTTAAAAACCTTAATAGCCCAATTGTTAAGTAACTGATGCTAATAACAAAATAAACAATGATTTATTTACCATTCAGATAAATCTGGATTAGAAAATTAAAATCGTAAACAGACAGTGATGTGGACAACCTAGTGAAGGGCAGATTTTTTCAATAAGTCAGAGCCGAAAATATCTAAACTAAGCTAAAGTTGAAATATCGTATCGATGCGAGGCCGAGTACTTTGAACCGTGACCCAATATAGAACAGGTGCTTCTTCTTTTGGTGTCGGTGGACTCAAATAATACTCGACCAGTATAATTTAGATTTCATGATGCTCCTTTTATTTAACTGATATTGTTGTTAGAGAGATTCGATCAAATCAAAAGAAAAGTCATTTATTCAAATTAGGCTGATAATCATCAGCACTTTTTGAACGTCATAATTACAAGAGACAGTCACCAAAATGCCCGCCCTTTCATAAGATTGACCCTATCCATAGAAATATATTTATGACCCTATCGACTGATGCATGTCAAAAAAGTACAGGCTGTTGTTTTTTCGGATTTTAGCTCGTTCGATTGAGTGAGGCAAGCCAATTTCCGAAAACTTTTGAATGCATATTTTCTAAGGAATATTTCCTTTGAGTAAGATTTGCTTTAGAGTAGTTTCCTTCCAGATGGCGTTAAATAATTCCACCCTGTATTCCACCTACACAGCTCTTTCATTGGCCAAAAATTTATACAAAATTGGTGGTTATTTTTTTCGGTTATTTCTTTTTTTCAAAATGTTTTTCAAACAGCAGATTACTATAAAAATACTCCATATAATTGGAAACTATGCCAGTCACAATCGATAGGTTTAAACTCCTCTAAAGTCCTAGTAACACGTGTCTAGTCAAACATGCTCCCCTTTTATAACAAATAAAGCTTCCATTTTAGTTTCAACGCGTATTATATCAAACAATACTATTTGTACTATTATCATCAAGGAAATGGAAAGTTACCACACTCGACCGATAAGATTAGGCTGGACAAGCAGGTTTGTTGACATTCTTGGATCAGGAAGTATCTTTATTAGGTTTATTTGTAAGAAATAAATACACAACTAAAGATTCCAAGCATAAATACTATGGACTATTTCATATTCTAACTACTAACTACATACTAGTATATCGTATGATTCGTTTTGACTTGGCCTTGTTAACCATTTCATCGTTTTTTTTAAGCTATTGCATAGCTTTTATAGCGGGTTTTGAGCGCGGCGACCGAATCAAGAAATTCCGAAACGAAATAAGTCCAACACTCCGAATTTGAAAAAAAAATCATGGCAAAAAAATTGTTTTGTTATCGGTCACCACGCTCAAAAAGTGTAACTTGAATTAATATCAAAGAAAAAAAATATATTGCACAAATATTATAATTGCATAAGTTGATAAAAAATGCTATGCAATAGCTTTACCGCGGCAGTCCCCGAGTGCCACACGTATTTTTTTATTTGCAATGGGTTTGCTCTTGACTCTAGTCTAGGTCAGAGATGACAGAGACAAAGTCGACGATGGTACGAGCTTACCTAAAAGAAGCCTGTTCACTCTAACTTTGAAGAGATTAGGGTTGTAAGCGTTCGGAAACACAGACGCAGGCAGAGAGTTCCACCCCTTTGCTGTGCGCATTATGAAAGACGTTTGAAAACGCTTACTGCGAATTGGTGGAATAGCAATAAGGTAGAGATGGTAACTTGCAGTGCGTCTAGATGTCCGATGGTAGAAGGAAATCGTTTTATTTATACATGTTGATGCATATTATAAATTAAAATTGCTTTACGAGTCTATCTGTTTAGTTTTTCCAAATACCATTATAGGTTAGCATCATGCGGTTTACACCATCAGTAATGGAATTTATTCCAGAACCTTACATATAATAAATAAATCTCCATGTTTTGTCATGTTATAAAAAACTTCACCGCGTTTAACATAAATTATTCCGAAGTAAGCCTGCTTCGACCTAGTTCTATTTTATTTGGTAGAAAGTAATCTACAATCAATAGTTTTAGTTTATTCATCGTGAGTAGACCCGCATGTCCTAGAACAGCGTTTCCCACTTGGTGGGTCGCGACCCGGTACCGGCCATCAAAATAAAATACCAGGTCGTAGTTTAGGGGGTATTGAGGAACAGGGTGTAAAGTTCCTCATCCCCCGTAGTAAAGGGAGGATCCTCCGACCAGAAAGTTGTTGTGTCTGGTGGGCAACTGCCCGACGTTGTCGGGTCTCTCTATATAGTCTTAAGTCGATGTAAACTTTGCTTGCGAGATGTAGGAAATTGATGTTAGTTCTTCCGCCGTGTCATAGATGGCGCTGTAGGCAATTGCATTGCGCATGACGTCACTTGTAGGTAATTTTTTACCTACTTGTGACGTAGTCCCCACTCTCCAACTTTAATGAGTTTTAACTAAGTAATTTTTTGATATTTTGATAAAACAAAAAATACGTGTCTGATATTTTTGTATTAGGTACCTGTCTGACGGACAAAATAGAATTTCGTTGTCTTTACCCAGTATTATACCCTACTGATTTAGGGTAGGCGCAGCGTGTCTTCTATTTTCTATTACTCTTCATCTCATCAGAAACGTCTTTTCTTGGCATACTTATCCTTCACACCAGTACATCCATCGTTTCTTTGGGTCTTCCTTTACTCTTAAGAGTAAGTTGAAGAGTGAGATGGGTAGCTATCATACCCATCCACATTCATACTGGGAACTTTCCTCACGACTTACAGCCAGTTTCTTCATCAAAAGTAACGGTCAAAGTAACATTCTAAAGTAAAAGTAAAGGTTAAATTCGTTTCTTCACAATTTTAGCTGTTGGTTAAGCTGTTACTTTTGCCTTTAACTGTTACTGCTCAATAAGGTGCTGCTAAAGCAAAAGTCAGTGTCATTTGACAAAGCTGTAGGAGTCTTAGCTGCATTTATACTTAGATTTTATTTTAGTATTAAAATGTTATCACGATATTCGTCCAGTGAAAGCTCAAGTTCATCAGACGATGAACTTATTGTAAGTTACTTAACGCGTAGGCGTAAATAGTTTAATCTTCGCAAAAATAATTTCTTATGGGACGACGCTGATTTTTGGTTCCGATACAGAATTCCAAAGGAAACAGTTACCATACCTCAGCATAATGTTACAACTTTACAAGGTAGGTCGCCAATCAAAGTAAAGTAAGTTTATCTTCAGTTTGTGTTAACAATGTTTCACTTAACAATTTTCACTACATCGTGAGTTCTGTTTGTCCTATGGACTTAATTGTTTTTGTATATTTCGTTTAAGATCTTATTCTAACTTTATATAACAAATTTAAACATCAATAGTTTAAAATGAAAAAGTCGATTTTAAAGTTACGTAATTATGCATATAATAAAAATTCATTTTTAAGTTTTCTGCTTACGCCGCAGAAGTAGTTGGGATTCCGTCGCCGACAACAATAGTTATAAGTAACAATAGTCCAAATATTGTTCATTAACACCGAAAAGCTCCTAACGTATGATATTAGTTATCAATTCAATTTCAATAAAGACAGTCGTCCGTTGGCGTACCTTTTTAAAGAATTGACATTTGACTGTCGGCAGTGGCACTACTTGACAGTGATATTTCGATATTGTCATGTGTTAATTAACTTCCCCACGATTTTTTCGGGTAATTATGACGTTTGCGTTGTGGCAACTCTATTGACCTTTACTTTAGCTGTTACTTGGATGAAGTAACACATTTGCTATAATATCAGTAATGGTCAAGTAAAAGTTAATACTTTTACCGACTGATTTAGCTGTTGATGAAGAAACTGGCTGTTATTCATGAAACTACTTTTATACATAGTACCAATCTCCCCTTCGCGCCTTATCATGCGTGTTTTTATTTACACTTTTTTATCTGTAGCAATAAAAGCTGACTTTGAAAATGAAAGGGTCATGCAGTGCCCTTTGCACTGGATGTTGACATTGAACCTTTTTGGACCATGAGCGGGTATTTAATTTTATGATTGCTGTTATGTACATGTATTATAATTATGATAATTTTAATAGTAAATAAAATAATAGAGCTCCGATCTCCGACCTCCGAACCGATAATAGGTGAACTGATACAGTGGCAGACATGACTTCGATGAAGTAAAAAAAACGAAACGATAATAGTTGAAAAAAATAATACAAATATTTTTCGAACTTATCAACCAACAACCAACCCAACCCACCAACTAACTACGTCTCAATTCAAATCTCAGTAGGAGGCAAAACAAATAATCCCGATAACCCCTTATTACCCAGAAATAATGTCCGTGTCACTGAAATAGATTAATCGATACAAGCAGATAGCTTATTAACGTATATAATATTATGATGAATACGAGCGTAAACATAAACACATAATGGGCGGAACTATTACGTGACATATTACGTCACAACCCTGATAGACTGATAGTAGATACTAACGACAAAAATAAAAATCAACCTACAGAAGAAACAGATAAAGTATGAATTACTTTGGGAATAGCAGAGGTGACAAAAACGGTGAATAGTGCCAGAGATTCCCACGTGTGTTTATAACTAGGTACAGATGTTTGGAATGCATCGAGTGAACCGCGATAACGATTATGCAATACGATTACAGTGTTGTTGGAAAGGTAGTTGTGAAGTTCATCTATTAATAGACAGTGCACTTGTAAGCAATGTGAGATGTGCGCAGTCATATTATGAAGAACATCGAGGATTTGTGAAGTTCTGTAAATATGCGGCATCTAAGAAATTGGTCTGTATAACTCCAAAGATATGTGGTGGTCTGGTGAATAACTCCAAAGATAGTGGGATTAATGATATTCTAGAAGAAGGAGTAAATAATGGCGTGACGGTTGAGAGCGGAGAATGGAAGAAGATTATGAATAAATAAATAATAATAAATAATCTTTATTCTGAACCAAAAATGGGTCAAGAAAAATATCTTAATTAAACAATGGTAGGCCTCACAATGTTCGATGCCTATACTAGGATAATACTGTATCACAGGCGGAATAACTGGCAATCCTTTGGTAATATTGACTGCCAATATTCCTCCATATTTGGAAACGAATGTGGAGTCAAGAAGCAACGCATTGCGCAGGATTCGTTACTTCATCTAGGATCGGATTGCGAATCGCAATGGGCAGTTGATAATGATGTCAGATTGACGAAATTAAGTGATCGCTCGACTCGTCTATTATACGTTGGCTTTGCGCAAATAGTGTTCGATTTCTATTACTTTGTCTGTCGCAACGGCATAAACGATTGTTAAAAAGAAAATGGTCAGCATTAAGGCTTTATATGCCAATGTAAAAGTTTTGATTGAATAAGAAAATTGGCTGCAGTATTTTAACGTGCGCTTCGAAATATAATTATTTCAAGCTTAAAATGTAAGAGCAAAATAAAATATCATTAACAATATTATCATGACAATAATTTACAACAAACTTCAATATTAGCATTGGTCAGAGTATGGACACAAAAAGGTAGGCTAGAAGTCAACCACACTTCGATGGCTAGATTCGA
This sequence comes from Cerastis rubricosa, assembly GCA_949152445.1. Classification (NCBI taxonomy): domain Eukaryota; kingdom Metazoa; phylum Arthropoda; class Insecta; order Lepidoptera; family Noctuidae; genus Cerastis; species Cerastis rubricosa. Next base: position 2,680,070 of record OX424542.1, on the reverse strand, counting down.
AAAATAAAGTATGAGTCAAACGGTTGATATGCTGACGACAATACACATGAAACAAGCAATCCTACTGACGCCCTTGCCAGTCAAGCGTAATGACTTGTTTTCAAAACGTAAATCGGTGATGAGCGCAATGAAGCTTATAATAAACCATTATCATAATGTGTCTATCATGACGGGAAGTACTTGGCATCAGATCCGTCTACGTTGATAGTACTTCATAAGTACAAGACACATGTGACAGTCTTGGGGGGCTGTGATTAGGGAGTATTTTTAAATTGCGTTTTATCGTGACACAGACAAATTAGTATGACCATACAGTATTTCAATTAGAAACAGATGGTCGGAATCGACTCACACACATACAAAGCGTTTATATGAATTCCAAGCATGATTCAGGTAACAGGACTAACAGAAGCCTTAGCAGGAGCGTTCGGTGTAAACGAAACGTAAGAACGTAGATTTTAAAATTAAAAATCCTCGTTTTCACATATATCTTTATAATTTTAAGAATTATAAATACGCATGAGACTAAGGGCGCTATGACGGACCACGAACAGCAGGTTTCACCAAAGAACACATGCGATGGGGACGGCTTCATCAAGGTGGAGAGAAAGAAGAGGAAGCCTACGTATCGCAACCAGTGTGGGACGGCAACGGCAGGATCTAACATGCTGCTACGTCCTGCAGTACCGACGACGCAGCTGTACGTGTCCCGTTTGCACCACTCTACGAAGACTGAGGACATCGTAGAGTACATACGGGTGAAGACCAACTGGACCTTGAGAGTGTAAAACCTGGAGTCGCGCCATAACACCAATTTCAATTCGTTTGTGGTCCGCGTTCCGAATCACCATATGGTGACCTTCCTCAAGGAAGAGTTTTCGCCGAAACGTGTACTGTATCGGCGTTTCCGCGGCCAGCTACGTGACATCTCGCAGCGTAACACGACGCCATCACTTCGTGTGCAGTAGTTATTAAGTTATTTTTGTATAAAGTATTTATTAGTTTAAAGTTATTGTTTTTATACTTATATTTATTGTGATTTATGGGCCATAGTTGCCTGAAATAAAGGATATTGTATTGTATACCTAATTGTATTTTCGACTCTAAAATCGATGTTTTTATAGTAAGTTTACACCGCACGCTCATGGTAGCACCAGTTCTGGTTGCTCTTGAGTAACAAAAAGTTTAGTTGACACAGACAGACAAGCGAACCTAGTTGGTTTACTGGTTTTTATTATACTGTGATTGTAATGAGCCGTATCATGAGTTGTGACTTGTGGATAGTAATGGTTGATTAATTGGAGACTGGTGTAAGGTAGAAATAGTTTTGTACTCTAAAGAGAATGTGGTGTACTAACATGACGCAATAACATAAACATCGCGCTTGTAATCCTAAGTGTGAGGGACGGAGGGTGTCTCGGAAAGCGCGCTAAGCCGTTGGTCCCGGCCCCGGCTGACCGTTGTAGATCATTGAAAGTCGTCAAGTAGTCAGAGGCCCGAAAGTCTAACAAGCAGCCTTACCAAGAGGTTTCAGTATACCCAGTACCTACTAACTTGGTTGTGGAGGTCAAAAAGGCTTCATGTAAAATACTGGTATTCAGCTGCATCCTGTTAGACTTGAAGCCGACTTCAAAATTGTTGGGAAAAGGCTAGGCAGGATGATTCGTAATGACAGTAATATCAAAATGATCACTTGGAAAGGATGTACTTTACCTTACACATCGATAATATAGACATTTTCGTAATCGTGCCGCCATTTCCAACTGCCGCATTGCAGATTTTTACTTTTGTTTATACAACCGGATCTCTTAATCACATTTTCATCTAAACTAATATTAATATGTAAAGAGGAAAGATTTGATTGTTTCTTTTCTTGTTTGTTTGAATTGAATAGGCTCGGAAACTACTTGTCCGATTTGAAAAATTCTTTCAGTGTTAGATAGCCCATTTATCGAGGAAGGCTATAGGCTATATATCACCACGCTACGACCAATAGGAGTGGAGCAGCAATGAAAACGGGGAAAATGTGACGCAAACTAAGTTGCGCCGGACAGCTAGTTAATTATAACCCTAATCGATAATGTGACGGATACGAAGAAAAATGTAGAATATCTGCAAGCACAGGATATTAATTTCGTTATTTCCAATTACGTCGTAGTGAAGCGTATATCTTCATCATGAATAAAATCATTCTTAAAATTGGCATTTGCATCACACAAAAGATTCAGTGTTGATTAAATACGTGTTTTCATACTTATTAAAGAATAATGCGGATATGGCTTGTTTATTTCAAAATGCTGGAAATTGAGGTCAAATAACGATTGCATGACAAACACTAATCATAGTAGGCACGACAAAACCAAAGGTGACAAAAAAAAACTTTTAATGCGTTAGCGTGCAAGCAAAACAGTGGTTTTAAAAGTAGGCTTGTTGAAGGGAATTAGGTGTAAAGTTCCTTGTGACCTGATTTTGATGTCAGATTTATAAGGTTGTAAAATACATATATAAAGTCAGGCGTCGTCGCCGAGGGAGACCTAGAAAACGCTGGCGTGACAACTAAGAGGTGTTTGTGATAGACTGGCCCGAGAAAACCGCACGAAGACAAGAGTGGAAGGCTATGGGGGAGGAAACAGGCTAGGAAAAAAAAAACCAACCAATACTAGGTCCACATTATACCGGGATCGAAAGGAATGGAAGTCATGAGAAGAGTCTTGGCCAAGCGGTGAGATGAAACAGGGTTACGGTTAAATAATAGATCTACCTATGTACATCGGTCGCAAATCATATTTTAATCAACACACAATCCGACACAACCTGCAAATATTGAATTTTAAGGCCCTAGCGCTTTCCCCTTAAAACCAATAAATATAAGACCTTAAATAGCTTAAGAGCGTTTAAACGTTACGGCATTTCATACAAACTTTCAAGTCCTTATTTTCTGTCCTTCGGAAAATAAGGACTTGAAAGTTTGTATGAAATGTCGTAAGGTGTAAACAAACGCTCTTAACATTGTTTTTCCCCAGTGAATTTAGATACCAATACTTTGAGAAGATTTAAACCCGAACACACTCATAATAGAGAAGGCCCGCTATTTTAAAACGAAAAGAAGTATCAATCGCGTTTGTTTTAATATTTTCCTTATAAAGGACATTGACGGCGAAGATAAGCTAAGAGGCTACGTTACTTGAAAACAGCAACCAGTCATGTGAATTGATAAATCCGTATCAATATGGAACATCAAGACTAAGACCTATAAGACTTTATTATAATCAAAATCATGACGATCTACTAATACTAAGCTTTTGATGAATTTGTAAAGAGTGACGTACAACAAAGTACTGGGAAAAAGATTATAAAGGACTTAAAAATATAGGTTTTGATTAAAGAAAAAATAAACATTGCTTCAGACATTCCTGACCTGACAACAAACTGAAAACCAAAGAATTTAGTTTCTACAGACTGTTGTAGCAGAAAAAGACGAGGAAAATACTACAGTAAATTATTACGAATAAATGAGGTAAATTGCAGAAACAACACTTGATTTGAAGACAATCGTGAAGTAACAGCAAATTAATTGCTTAATGAAGCAATCAATTCTAAGAGTGTTAACAAAGGTCTGATAAGACAGATTGGAACGGATAATGATAAGAATGTTGCAGTGATAAGATTAGTTCTGGTAGAAGTACTGGCCAATATTACATTATAGGTAATTCCGAAGCTATCGCAATGTTTTCTATATTTGGTACCGGACGGGTCAAGGAGGGTTTATTATTTGAGAATTTGTATTGCTGTCTTATTTAATTACGTTTTATTGAGGCAGAACACTAAATTAGGTTTATAATCATGGTCTCTAATTTCATTTTAATTCATACAATTCTACTTCGATTTGTTCCCCAAGAAGATCTTAGGTGTTCACAAATCCTTAAAATGGTTGCCTCATCTTTACTCATTGCATATTGTACGATAACATGGGCTTCGACTAACAAAACAATTTCAAACGAAACAAATTGAATCTCCTACCGAGCTGTTTCATCTGTTCCCGTAAATCCAACCTTTTACGGGCTTCACACACAATTTCCTGAAGTTAAGTAAAAATCAATATTTTCTTTGCTCGCATTTTCTGTTTTCTTACACGCGTTTATAAAATCGCAATCTTATAAAAGGAAAAGAATTCTGTGAAGGTCTTGTTCGACTAGAATGATTTTTTTTACTGATTTTCTTTTTATTCTATGAGTTAAAGCTTTTATATTTTCTACTAGCTGTGCCCGCGGCCTTCGTCCATGTGAAATTATTATAAAAAGTTTACTTCACTATTTGAATCGGATTATGTTACCAATTTCAAAGGATTAAATTAATTAATTCATAAAACATCAGTTATCTGCCAGTAAAATTCCCGCCAAAATTGGTCCAGCCGTTTCGGAGATTCGCCGAAAAATAGACATACAGTCCGTGTTGACTGACTGTTTGTCTGTTTTTCGGCTAATCTCTAAATATTTTATTTTAATATTATAATTTGCATTCAGTAAAAATTTGTTCCTTTGATATTAAATACAGACTCCTAAATTTTATTTATTTGTACGAGTATAAATATAGATAATCTACCTATCAGTAACTTCCAAACGCATTTCTGTATACCAGCTAGAGCCCTATATTCCGCAGTGAGGATTCAAAGCTTTACGCAATGACCTTCACCGACTCTAATCGGATATCGCACTGAATCCTTGAAAAACAAATATTACAGTGGAAAAATTTCACTTTTATCATGATTGTTCTACAACGAGTTTGTGTATGTCGCGATTTTTATCGTGTCTTCATAACTTTATAAGATAGCCGTTTTGATATAAAATATAACAAAAGTCTCAATTATAAACTTTCACATACTGTTTTAAATGGTTTAAGAAAATTGTATTTCCTTCTTCCGCGTGTTTGTCTTTGTATTGTTTATTTTTAATTATTTCCTAAAACTGTTTGAGAATGTGTCGAGAAAGGAAGATTTTATCAGATGTCTTCCTAGCTAAAAGGAAAACATAAAACATGATCATCATCAGCTTATAATGTTTCCACTGCTGGGACACAGGCCTCCTCCCAATGAGAGGGAGTGGGCTTTTAATCCACCACGCGGGCCTAGTGCGGGTTGGTAGATGTATGTGACATCTTACTAACTTACAAACTTACTATTCATCATCATCATCAGCCTATAATGTTCGCACTGCTGGGACACAGGCCTCCTCCCAATGAGAGGGAGTGGGCTTTTAATCCACCACGCGGGCCCAGTGCGGGTTGGTAGGTCATATGTCTTCAAATTTTTAGTTCTAGGAAATGCCAGTTCCTACGATGTTTTCCTTCACCGTTTTGAGAGCAGTGGTGATGAAATAAATTACAAAAAGTAATGCGCCTGCCTGGGTTCGAACCTACGACTTACTGCTCATAAGTCGGGGCTGCCACAACTGGGCCACCGCTGCTCTCCCACTGGGCCACCGCTGCTCTCAAAACATAAAGTCCATTATTTTATACTCAGTATAATCATGATTGGCACAAGAGAGAATTGGAAAAGAGAGGCCTATGCCCAGCAGTGGGCGAATTTGGGCTGTGGATGATGGTGATGTTAATCAATTATATCGGTAGACACTAGAAGTAATGCAGAGCAGTACAGATAATCTAGATCCTGATATCTCCTGTCAACTTAAATATGATAAAAAGGCGCCAAAGAACATCATAGACGGCAAGATTGGCAATAGCAGTTTTACGTAGGGGCAAGAAAAGATTACGTTTAAAGATTAAATAATCTCGGCAATGATAATTTGTTATCATGAAAGAATGAAGTTCTTTGCTGGAGTTTAGTAGCATCGGTAGCTGGAATTAGGTAAGAATCTGCAAACCAGAGACTTAAGAAGAACTATGTAGGTATGTCTCCTCATCATCGTGCACAGCCCGATTTTACTTATTGCTTGGTAAAGGCTTCTCTTTGCTTGTACAAGCTGTTCTTTTGCTTCCTCGTCAAATTAAGGAGGTAACCATGCCAATGATTCTCGAAGCGAACCAATTATAAAATGGGAAGGTATTTTTTTAATTTCTATTTTTTTTGTTACCACCCGTGTTTTAAACGCGGCCCGTCTGATCCTCGCCCTATAACTACGCTTTCACACATACAAACAATCGCAAACGTTTATTCGTTATTTATTTATTCCTTATGCCACGTTAGAGGGGGTTTTCTGAAATACTGACAAACTTAAAAAGCAGCGTTTATTAGTAATTGACTAGGTACCGTAATTTCAATTTATTTATGTCTTTTGTGACAACCTCCTGAATTTTGACGAGGATGCAAAACAACATCTTGTATAGTTGAAGCAAATTCATATTTTGACAGCTGTTCGCCTGATGGATTTTTCTCTTTATTTTTAACCCCTGATAAAAGATTTTAAAAAACTTCCTCATTTGTAGGAGGTCCGTAATATGAGACATTTCAAACTGCTAGAGCCAGCGTTTAAGAGTATGGCCTGCTTTTGGGTGAACTAATGAATTAAGAATATTAAAGAGAATTAGCTGTGCCCGCGACTTCGTCCGCGTGGATTTTAACAAAAAAGTTACATTAGTTTACTTAATATTTTTTTTCGTTTCTGCATTTTTATTTTTATTATTTTTTATAAATTAGAATTAACCTAAGTTACGCCTTATTACATCAGCTATTTGCCAGTGAAAGTCCCGTCAAAATCGGTTCAGCCTTTCAAGAGATTAGCCGGAACAAACATCCAGATAGAAAGACAAAAATTATAAAAAAAAATTGTACATATACCCTATATACATTAATATGCATGTAGTAAAAAGCGGTTATTTTAATATTACAAACATACACTTAAACTATATTTATTTGTATATGTATACATAAATTGTCTCATGCTATTAACAGATATTGATAAATTTCATCACCATCATCATTTCAGGTTGGAATCAACCTGTAGGGTAAGTAATCCCCATCCTTCTCACATTCTTTTCTGTTATTGATGATTTGTGATTTTATTGGATATGTTTTAATTCAAATACCATAACATGAAAGCATTCGCATTTCCTTGATCGTTTATTCAGATAAATCAAGACCTTATGCCTCGTTTACACGTTTATTCCACAAACGAACGTGCCTTAGCCATTTCAGATATCTAATTGATTAATTAATCATTAGCCATGATAAGTGCTGTCAGTGGGTTTTTTGTCTACTTAACCAAAGAACCGGTTTGAAAATTATTTTACTGTCTTAAGATAAGTCTATGTAGATAAGGGCAGTATTTTACATAAATTTCTGAAAACCTGAGTTGAGATATTTGACTGTCCAGTTTTTTCCTTGACTATGTTGTGGTCGACTTCCAGTCTCTTTGCATTCTCCTGAATACCGAACTGGCTCCACAATCCAGGCACTGGGTCTGGTAACACAACACTCCTTGGCAAGACTGGACTAAACCAATTCTGTCTTGTTTTTTGTCTTCGCTTACGTTACCGGAATTATTATTTCTCTAGCATTTAGTCATTAAATATCTTTACACTTACTTACAGTCAATCGGTGGTTAATGGAAATGACCAGGGCGTAAGATAATCTAGGAATGTGTCAATACTGCCAGATTGTAGTTATCTATGTTTTTATCTTGAAAACAATAGGCCGATAGCATAATATTGCCGTCTCTTTGTACGTTAAGGAATTCCAATAATTAATTGTTGTATTAGTATAAATGAGTAATTATAATCGGTTATATTACAGTCTGCATAACAATTTTAATGATTTCATAAACGATTAAAGATGCTTCCATCACTTCCGGTCCAAAAAAAAAATTGACCGATGTTCTAACAATAATAGATCAACCAAAGTGGAGGTGGATAGGTCACATGCTGCGGGATACTAAAGGAAAGTGGAGCAAGGTAGTGACAGAATGATATCGAATGATCGCAAAAGAAATCGGGGAAGGCAGCCTACCCGATGGGAGGGTGAAATAAAGCTGACAGCAGGTCCAAACTGGAGGAGGGTCCCTCGCGACAGACGACAATAGAAATAGAGGAGGTCTGTGTCATGAACTCATGAGGCACACCGAAGTTCGAGACATTTTGTAATTTTTGTTTCAACCCATTCTGTAAATGTGATTGTCTAGTTTCGGAATAAAACGCATTATTATTATTATAAAGATTTGTCTAAAGGTTCTTCACATACCTTAATAACTTAGAGGAGGATAAAGAACAGGTACTGCAGATTACAAAGTAAAGATAAAATGTTTAACCGTTGACAGAAATAGCTTACATAACTTTGTGTCAATGTATTCGTATTGAGGTCTAAATACATTGAAAGATCACATAAACAAGATAACATCTTGAATTTAGATCACTGGAGACAAACAACTGAGTACATCCTATTTGGTAACTTTCCCATTCTTAATGTAGCTGTTAGAATAGAATAGAATTTTATTTTTGCAAATATAGTCGTTTATATAATATTCGGCATACAAAAATTTACTTATGTTATTTATGAAATATGTACTTAGGTACTTACATTTTAAAACCAAATTACAATTATCATTCAATAGACCAATTAGACAAAAAAAAATCTGTAGTGTGTGTGTGTAGCTATTATTTTTTTTACAGAATTAGATTATCCTGAAATTTTATCAGCCAGTTTCAGTGGAAGCGGTGTTTTCCAGTAATTGGGTTGCAAAGGTCAGCTTTGGATGAAATATCGTTATTGGCGTGAATTCAATTTTAGTTCAATTCTGCTTTGGGCCCCAAAATGTTACAGCACCATGCTGAGAAAGGGGCCATTTTAGCTTCGTACAGGAGCAATAATTTTTTTATATTTACTTGATGTCTTTCTTTTAAAATTTATTTATTTTTGTTGTTCTAAGTGAACAATATAGCGAAAAGCGGAGTGTTTGTTTGCGACCTACATATTCGTCACTGGAAAAATCGATGTAGATATGACAAGCTGCGGTTGATGTGTGGCTGGAGAAGGGAACTAGTGGAATTGAGATGAAAGTCTAACAACCCGTCTTGCTAAGGGATTTCGTAGTACCCTGTAACGTAGTCTGCCCAAGTGCCCACTATACCGTACGGGCGATTATCGTTCACGCTCCACGCATTGTATGCGGCGGTGTTGGTCGGTGACGGAACGGTCTACTGGGGCCAATGATATATAAACTATAGATACGTTGCCCACGCTCAGTAGTGGCAAGATGAACTTAAGGCACTTGCCGGAAAGTAATTTAGGCACGTACGAACCAGTGCTGCGGCTGTACGTGATATTAAATTAACTTACTTGAAAAAGTTCTCTTAATAACAAAAGAAAATGCCGTCCTGTATTTTTAGAAAATGTCGTAATTAAACTGCAACTGTGAAAGATAAAAAAAGATCATTGTATCGAGACAAAATATATTTTATTATTTTTTTTGGATGCCTTTAATGGCGGCTGGACACCTGAGGTAAGTCACGTGCCGAGCATGGAGTACAGAAAGACAACGCAATTAAAAAAATATATTTATCTCTCTCTAACAACAGGAATTATGTAGATGACATTTAATTTTCCTTCCCTCTCTTCGTGCGTCTAAGTAGCTACCGATAGGTATTTACGCTGTTTTTGAGTGCCGTGATGTTCATGCATGACGCGTCTATTTATAATACGTCATTGACTGGGGCATAGTCTCATACTTTTCCTAGCACAGTTATATGGTATGCTACGGTGTAGTAGACAACACTCCTTCACTGCGTTGTGGAGGTCTGATAGGCAGTGGCTCGGAGCCTATCTGAGCTTCTTTTTTATCCTTCTCCTTCTTTTTTTGTATTTGTCAGTATCACTGAACGGATGCAGATTAATACCTACAAGTAAAATACTGCTATTAACTGCATCCGGTTAGATAGGAAGTTGAGCCTAAAAATGTCAGGAAAAGGCTGGGCAGATGGTGAATGCATACCATTAAAAATAAATAAATAAACAAGCTTGCAAAACGGCGGGAACGTCAAAACATTATCATGTAGGTATACACAGAAGTAAAAATTAACAAAACAATATTTATTTTAAAATATTAGTTGTTTGTTCCTCTCACTAAAGGCTTGTTGAGGAAGGTCATATCACGGGCAAAGGAAATTTACGAGCTATGCAAACCGCCATCTTTGTTTTACTATGTAAATAATTAGGTAAGCTTGTAGTCAGGAATTCAGGATGTTTAGCTTACAGCTAGGATACCTATAGACTGCCAATGGTGTTGATTGGCTGATTCGATGGTACAATACTAAAACGTGTGTGTTCATTGACTCGTGCCGTTGTTAACCAATCATATCGTCGATTGAGGATGTTATGTTGAAGAACTTTCGGATTAGCGCCTTAGTGGTATGTTACGCGATTCATAAATCAAACGCAAGACGAATACTTACGCGAAATCTCTCTAATAGCTCAATCAATTTACATAAACATACATCAGAAAAGCGGGAATAAGCTCATTTTTCAAACAAAATCCCGTGCACACGATGACCACATCTGTTTAACATCCTTACTACTATTGGTCCGCACAAATAGTTTGCGGACCAATAGACGCGACCCTTTTTTAATATGTTTTGTTTTAAACAAAATCTCAGTCTCTGTTAATGATCCCAGATGTTTGACCACCGTTTTTCGACCAATAGGAATGAAACCAAAAAGGGACCAAGGAATAGAAAGTTTTTAGAAGCAAAGAAAGTCCTTACCGTGGTCCCATGTGGACCATAGATTCACAACTCACGCCTCGTTTCCATAAGGGTAGGTAGAAACAGAAAGCTACATGCTACGGTTCTTATGTACTTCTTTTGAAACGTCCAAGTTCATGCATCTGGTTAAACACGCACGTCGTTTACCAGTAGCACCTGACCTTTCTGAAGAACATCTAAACTAATATTATAAAGAGGAAAGTTTTGTTTGTTTGTTTGCATTGAATAGGCTCCGAAACAACTGGTCCGATTTGAAAAATTCTGTCAGTGTTATATAACCCATTTATCGAGGAAGGCTATAGGCTATATATCATCACGCTTCGACCAATAGGAATGGAGCAGCAATGAAAAATGTTGCGAAAACGGGGAAAATGTGACGCAAACGAAGTTGCGCTGGACAGCTAGTTTGAAATATGTAGCTAAACGAATTTACGCGCGAAATCTCTTTAATGGCCCAATCATTTACATAAATGTAGATCAGACCATAGTATCGGTATTCCGGCCAATACCGAAGACGTCACCGAGAAAGCGGTTTTCTAAATCGAAGAATGTGAATCTGAATTTGCTATTCCGAATTCCGCAATTGTACTGACCTTGACGATGTTCGGGTCAGGGTTATTTGGAGCTTCGTGTCTCGTGATTTTACTACAGTTATTTCGTTTCAGAGTACTATTTGAAGGTGTAATGGTTGTTTTGCCATATAAGGTGTAATTGAAGATGTTGCGTTGTCATATAATCCTACTAATATTATAAATGTGAAAGTTTGTGAGGATATATGGGTGTTTGTTACTCTTTCACGCAAAAACGACTGAATGGATCTTGATAAAATTTGGCAAAGGGATGTATAATAGTCCGGAATAGCACATAGGATACTCACGATTTTATCTCAGTAGTACGATCCTGTGGGACAATTACCGAACAAAACGTGGGCGAAGCCGTGTGCTTAAGTTAGTGCAGAATATGCAGCACTGGTTGTAGCGACCTACAAAAAGCAACTTACTACAAAAAGTACTACAGCGCCATCTATGACACGACGGAAGACTAACTAACATCAATTTCCTACATCGCGCAAGCAGAGTTTACATTGACTTAAGACTATATACAGAAACCCGACAACAACTTTCGGGCAGTTGCCCACCAGACACAACACCTGTCTGGTCGGAGGATCCTCCCTTTTCTAAGGAGTATCGAGGAACTTTACACCCTGTTCCTCATAAGTTTTCGTCCAGAATCACGAAAGGGCTGATAAAAATACGGGCAGGAATCAGGATAGTAATACAGCAACTGGTTTGGTGATGACTGTATCCCCTAGGACACACCTGAACAAGACATGCTCCCCTTCCACATAAACATACTCGTATATAACGCGTCAGTCTTCAAAGAAGAGTGAACAGCCATCTTCTGGGCACGTTCATTCCTTTGCTTTCTGCCAGACGAGATCGTTCAAGAAAAGATCCATTAGGCAGTAAAAATCAATGCCATCGGAGATCTTAGAACTCTTTTTGAAGCAGAAGATAGCCACAATGTGTCGATAACCGGCAGAAGTCACATGCGTTTACCGAAAATTAATGCGTTCCGTACTAACATCCTCCCTGAATTTCCAAGGCAATATTCTGAATTCCTCACAGTCACATGCAAAAAAATGCCATATCCACACTTATGTAAGTCAATAACCAGGTTGGTTAAGCAAAATCCTTGGATTTATTTATTCGTTTCATTGACATAAGAGAGCAGGACATGGTTTATGAAGACAACAATGATTTTTTAAAAGAATAAATTGAAGAAGAAATTATAGGTCCACGAAAGAATCTTAGAAAGTAGACACGAAGCTTCAATATAAAGGTAAATTATATGTAGGCCTAGATATCATAGCTCATTGGTAAACATGAAGATACATATGCATTTAGATACGTAGATTATGTATATGCGAGATCATAATGATGATCTGCTCCTCGCTTCATTGACGTTGGTTATTAGTATGTATCGTTGAAACGATTTCTAATCAGATACTGTTTGGTTTGATTTAGAAAATTGGCTACGCTATTTAGTTCCACATTTAAAGAGTAAATCCGTGCCTCGGAAAGCACGTTAAGCCGTTGGTCCCGGCTGTCATTTGTAGATCTTTGACAGTTGTTAAGAGTAGTCAGAAGCCAAAAGTCTGACATCCAATCTTACCAAGGGGTTTCGTGTTACCCAGTTACTGGGATGTGGAGGTCAGAAAGGCAGTCGCTTCGTGTAAAATACTGGTACTCAGCTGCATCTGGTTAGACTGGAAGCGGACCTCAAGATAGGGAAAAGGCTAGGCAGATGATTTAAAGAGTAAATATTAGCACCTGGTTTGGCGTGTACCATCGGAATCATACATAACATGATGCTTGTATTCTTCAGAGGTTAGACAGAGATGTAGGTACTACTGTGCCTAACTCCAACACAATTACAGGCGAATTGTGGATGTACTATTTATTCGTATAATAGTATGTACACCCACATTTCACCAGATATGTGTAGGGGGAGGGGGCGAGCCTATTGCCATCGGCCGGGCACGAATCCAGACGTGGCTGCTACTGAGAAATTCCTTATAAACCCAAAAGCACTTTGCCCGACTCGGGACTCGAAGCCAAGACCTCATGCTCAGCAGTCGTGATTGCGACCACTAGACCAACGACGGAGTCTTATTATTTTACTAGCTGTCCGGAGCAACTTCGTTTGCGTCACATTTTCCCCGTTTTCGCTACATTTTTCATTGCTGCTCCACTCCTATTGGTTGTAGCGTGATGATATATAGCCTACAGCCTTCCTCGATAAATGGACTATCTAAAACTGAATTTTTCAAATCGGACCAGTAGTTTCGGAGCCTATTCAATGCAAACAAACAAACAATCAAATCTTTTCTCTTAATAGTATTAGTTTAGATTAAACTCTTTAATTTATATTATTCTGTTACGCAGTGATGTATGTAAACGCGTTTTTATGCGTTACAATTTTTACATTTTATGTTACGGTTTATTAGCACTAGTTCTGCAACAAGTCCTTCTAAAGATATTGTTAACACTTTTTCTACGTTAATAGTATCAACCACGTGTAATGATAAAACTTTTGCAGTTATTTTTTTATATCTTTCCGGCAGTTTAACACATTTCAGTGCTCTTATCTTTGAAACAATGTGGTTGATACCGGTTTTAACGGTAAACATGATATTCGTAGAATTACAGTATCTAAAGTTGACATTGCAAATACTTAAGACCGAGACAGGCTCAGTTGATTGATCGTTTTCTCTTCGTCGGTCGTCTCGATGATTCTATTAGATGCGGTTTGACCATCATCTGCCTAGCCTTCTCCTAAAAATGTTGGAATCAGCTTCCAGTCTAAGATTAGACTAAATACAGATGCCAGGTGGAGCTGAATACCAACATTTTACCTTATCTGACTGACCTCCACAACCCAGTTAGTACTGGGTAACACGAAACCCTTTGGTAAGACTGGTTGTCAGACTTTCAGGCCACTGACTACCTGTAACGACTGTCAAAGATCTACAAATGACAGCCGGGTCGAACGATGAGATGAACTTCGACAAGAACTCTGGCAAAATTCAAATATAGTATTTCAGATAAAAACCCATATAGCTAATCGAAGGCGTTAACTTCGGCTGTCCGAAATTACGAATAGGACCGTGGTAGGAAACGTTAGAAGTTTCGGCCGCAACTTCGTTTTGCAGAGAATAAGAGTAGACCCCCTGTGACTTTTGACAGGTCGCTTGAAGGTGCATTTGGATAAAGTGCAGGACAGTACGTGGAACATCGTATGTGAGGCTCCACCGTCACACTTTGTTTACTCGGATCGATTGAAACATATTAAAAAGTCCTATACGTTTACTAAAACTATCATTATTATCTTCCTGTCCTTGGCCCGTTTTACTAGGGGCGGTGCAACACGTTTTTATCTTCTATTCTGCTCTGTAAACCGTCACAATATCCTATTTACTGCTTTTTCTTTCATATCATTCCTCCCACAATCCATGCATCGTCTGTCCGTGCACACAAATAGTGCGATTCTGTTGCTTAATTTGCATACATTTGCAAATGCTATTATTTGCAACCAAAACAGAATTAAAAAGCGAAGAAAACAGCTCTTTAACGGCAATGATATGGAAATTCCTAGCCAGACTTGCAGAACTGTGTGTATTTTAAAATCACTACGATCCGGTCTTAACATCTTTTATAGCAAAAACCGGTCTAATATTCGGCCTTGATGCGTTAGTGCAATTTAATGCTAATGTAGCCTCTGTGATAATACTGTGAGTAAGGAGCTGGTATAGTAGCTAGTATGTAGGTTTACTCGTTTGAACGAGGCATGGGAGAGAATAGAGTAATTGTGTTACAATTGGAGTGTGATGAATTTTGATGGCGAATTCTTGACTGAGATCCAATCTGTTATATTTTTAAAGTTGCATCAATTTTTCTAAGTATACGTTTCTCACAGGCAAAGCTATGCCATCCGAGATCGTTTTATCGTAAAGAAAATTCGTTAAGTTTATGAAAAAAGGCTCGATTTTACGTCTTTATACAAAAGTGGTAGAGAGAAGACTATTTATTGACATAATCAGAAACCAAAGTTCAACCCTTAAAGAAATACCTGTAGGCTATACAATTATCTTCACCTTTCCTTCACATCTTAAATTAAAGTATACTTAAAGAAAAGATAACAAAAAGGTAGGAAAAACTTAAAAGACTATACTCTATTTCTCTCATTTCTTTGGATTACAATGAGAAACTAAGCTAAATAAAACTTATCGGACTAGACAGACAGTTTAACATAGATCGATGTGCGTGGTTCCGTAACCCGGTTTAAATAAATACCATAAAACGGTAATCGGAGACCGTAAGACCCAGATGTGCGATTTCTCTGCGTTTTTTCGATGCAACCAACGATTTTGACGTACAAATCGTTTTCGTACGGAGAGAAAATAGAGTGTGTTCTAAGAGAAGACCATTCACACAAATACTTTTATGTACGACCAACGAAAAAATCTAGAATCAAAATCATTTATTTCAAGTAGGCCAGTTACATGCACTTTTGAATAGTCAAACAACAATAAATATTAAGCTACAGTCCCAGTCACTAGACATAATAACTCTGAAAGTACTGTAGTTGCCCATTCCAAAGCGTAGATCTCTATGGAGGAGAATGGGCAAGAAACTCCATGGACACTCTTTTAAATTAGTAGCTTGTTACAAAAGTCTTGGTTACATCATTCATGTTGAGATGGTAAATTATGTGAGAACGATGTAGTAAGACGTGCACGTAAAAAGTGTCCACAGTAAAAACAAAAAAAAAAGACCATTCAAAAATAAAATAAATAGTTTGAAATAAGCCGTGGCAACTAAGAGATGACCAGGCACAACTGACAGCGCCCGTTCTCGAACATCACGCATGGATCAGCCATCATTCAACTCAACCATATTGAAGGGAACTAAAACGTTATTTCTTCGCCGCAGTAGCGTAAAAGATTTTTATACAAGAAAAAAAAAACCACACACAACAACAAAAACAAATCAATTATGCTGTGATTCATATTATTGATGGATGAATGTGTATGACCTTACTCACACGTTCGTGTTTGGATTGTTCTAGACTTGTAGTAGTTTTTTATTCAGACGAGGCCCTTACTCAAGTCATGAGTTCGTCACGCAAGGGCACTAGTAACCATGTTGTGTGTGTCTGTCATACATATACGACTCTAAAACTCGTCGACCATCATCTTCTTAATCTAAATCTAAACTAATATTATAAAGAGGAAAGATTTGATTGTTTGTTTGCATTGAATAGGCTCCGAAACTACGAATCCGATTTTAAAAAATCTTTCAGTGTTATATAGCCCATTTATCGAGGAAGGCTATAGGCTATATATCATCACGCTACGACCAATGGGAGTGGAGCAGCAATGAAAAATGTAGCGAAAACGGGGAAAATGTGACGCAAACGAAGTTGCGCCGGACAGCTAGTATGTATAATAATCACATGTCTATGTTCGTACACGCTAAACTACGAAACTATCACTTAATTTCAATTTTAAATGTCGATGAAATTTTGTACAGGGTTGTTTCCAGCTTCTTTCTTAGTGCCTAACTTGGTGTCGGATTTGTTATGCCACCCATGGAACCTCTGACTTGGCTTTACATGTCGTGGAGACATCTCACAGTCATGCTGGTTTCCTCACGATGTTTTCCTTCACCGAAACAAGTGATAATTGTACAATACGCCCATGAATGCGAAGAATCAGAGATGCGTGTCTTGGGTTCGAAATCGAGACGTATGAAGTTTCCAGCAAGAAAGATAGGATAGTTTTGGAACTGATGCGAAGCCGGAGCGTCGCTAGTATATTATAAACACGACTAGTATAACACCAAACATAACTGAAATAAAAAAACGGATTGCACTCCGGGAGTGCCGGCAGAAGTGAAAACTTGAATATAACGTTGTGCATTTTTGATATTTTTGAATGGTTAGGGAATAATTTTGGAGGATAAATAATTATCAGTATAAAAGTACTATCATTTATGTAGTAAAATACAATATTCATTTACTGCGCTATCGTACACAAACATGACAATTTTTATTACATTAAAAATTTAAAACTCAGAACTATTACTATCCGTCTTACGAATTTTCGTTCAGTTTTGGAAGCCCAAACTCAATGACAGATGTCATAAAGTTCAAATTCCTTCTGAACCTAATGTCAATCAGTTCGATCAGGACACGTGACACCTGACGCGAGTTTCACATTTTCTACCCATCACAAAAGTGTACAACGCCGCTAAAGAAGTTTTCACTTCAAAAAACACGCAGTAAACACGTTAATCCTACAAACACACAAGTAATCTGTATATTTGATTTAGAGTACTCAAGGATACAGTGATGTGATTACAACCCTGAGAGTGAACGCTCATGGCCGCTAGGGGATTTGGAGCATATGTTTACAAATTACTCTGAGCGAGGATGAACGTAAACATCCGAATCAATTCTAGGACGTTTCCATTTTGTTTTGACTCATTTGACTAAAGTAATCTTGTTTAACAAGGAATTATGTGGCGTTCATTGGTTCTGTATGGTGTCGGACGTAAAGAATAGCACCATCACATATCTTTCCGTGGGTGTCGTAAGAGGCGACTAAGGGACTTGCCAGAGAAACGGGCAGCAGCGTTCTCTGTGCTTTTGTTACAACCGAACTGCGATCGCCAACCCGCCTGCCAAGCGTGGCGATTAAGGCAAAACCCCCCAAAATGTCAATGTGGCGACACTTGTGGGAGGCATATGTCCAGCAGAGGACGTCTTTTCGGCTGAAATGATGAAATTAATGATTTATGTTACGTTTATGACTGCCTGGTTTGTCTGTAACTAGTGGTCGCAAGCGCGACTACTGAGCATGAGGTTCTGGCGTCGGTTTCCGGGTCAGGCAAAATGGTATTGGAGTTTTTCAGCCAAGAACTTCTCAGTAGCAGCCACGGAGTCGGGATTTGTGCCCAGTTGATGACAATAGCCTCGCCCTTTATTATATGGGACTAAAGAATAACTGGCAAAATGTGGGTGTACTATTAGGTTGCTCATATGTGTCCATATTTGCTGCAAATTTGCACTATTTCCAGCACTGGCTACATTTTGGGCCAGAAAAACCTCTTCTTTTGAATGGTAGGATTGACACATCTTGAATAATTTCGTACCAATTAAAAATGAAGCCAATTGTAACGCGACACGACCAATATGCGCGGCTTGCCCGTAGGCAGGGTCGCCATGTAGGGATAGGTGTAACTGAGTAGACGACTTTATGTATAACTATCTGTCCGGCGCAACTTCATTTGCGTCACATTTTCCCTGTTTTCGCAACATTTTTTATTGCTGCTCCACTCCTATTGGTCGTAGCGTGATGATTTATAGCCTATAGCCTTCCTCGATAAATGGGCTATCTAACACTGAAAGAATTTTTCAAATCGGACATGTAGTTTCGAAGAAAACAATCAAATCTTTCCTGTTTATAATATTAGTTTATATAATCATAATATTTATGAATAAACCATTCAATATATAGACTTACGCTACTTACACATACAGACATAGTCATGAGACCCACACACAAGGTTCACCTCTGCCTAACTCTGGCTGGCGTGAAGTTATGTTATGTAAATGTTAGATTTGGAGTCCGTAAGGATCGTAGCAGCTGGCGTTCTGCAGCTTCTACTTACCTTCAAGAAAAAAACGGCAGTTTACGGATGTTCTGTGCTCTGTGTGGTGTCGGACGTAAAGAATAGCACCATCCTATTTCTTCCCGTGGGTGTCGTAAGAAGCGACTAAGGGACTTGCCAGAGAATGGGCAGCAGCGTTCTCTGTGCTTTTGTAACAACCGTACTGCGATCGCCAACCCGCCTGCCAAGCGTGGCGATTATGGCAAAACCCCCCCTTGTTGGGGGAGGCCTATGTCCAGCAGTGGACGTCTTTCGGGCTGAAATGATGATGAAAGATTACGGATGTTAGGGCTAATCCAAAACATATTATCAAATCCTAAATCAATGATTGCAAAGAGACTGTGTGGCTTTGTGAAGATGCCTTATCATTGATTCTCCTTCTAATGCATAGTAAGATATTCAAATTGTATATTAGTGTGTAATAGTTTATAGAGAAAGATGGGGTTGGTATATCCGTATGGATAAAAAACCCCTTTTAATAAATAAATAATTTAAAAAAAAAAATTGTATGTCAATGGCATATATTTGTCTATCAAGACTGATATTGCAGGCATAAGTAATATTAATTAGCAAGAGGACTTGAAATCAAATCATCCTAGGAAGTGGTAGTACAGCATAATGAGAAAATCAGTAAAGCGGCATACGTCTAAGCTAAAAATATTGCATATTTTCCATTCTGATGCTATTTTGCATATCTAACTATAACGTTGTACAATGACAAGTAAACTTGTGCTGTTGAACAATTTGTTATGTGATAAGGAAAATACATGAACCTATTCACATAAGATCCAAAATGACAGACACACATAATTAGTAGATGCAATATGAACAACCAAACAAGATGTTCATAGGAGAGTATGTTGAATAAAGTACTGTGCAAAAGTTGTAAAATATACTGGATACGGAGCGACTGGATTTCCCCGGAGGCTGCAAAATTTATTGCATAGCCAGCGGTGTTGGCTGTCGATAAGGATGATTTACGCAGGACTATGAGAGATTTAGGGGTTAATCGGCCGGATAATAGGAATGGGGCTTTGTGATAGGAGTTTAATTAGGCGCTTCGGTGGTTACTTACGATAATAGTGGATTTTATATGCTAGGCGAGACAGAGCAGGCGTTCTTTTTATATTTGAACCATTGAAACAACTTAAAATCCTCTTTTGTTCATTTTTGAAATTTAACACTGCACGAAGGGGTTGTAGTTTTATTATACGCCTCTATCGAACACTTCGGCGAATTCAGGAATAGTGTTCTGTTAAATAACAAAAAAAACCCTTGGTTTTAATTATAATGAAGTTGTATAGAATCTAACATCTTCAGACACATAGGTGAGTAACTTTGAGTCCCTAATCCGGGGCTTTCCAGAACTAAGTGAGTCCATTACTTAATCTCAACGTTTGGGGATAAGTCAGCTCAGACGGCAACAGTAATGATCAGTCTAAGCTTCGAATTACTGAACATTAAACAACATCAGAGGAATTTGGAGCTGATATAAAGATTGACAAAGACATAGAAAGAGAGGCGATGGTATAGAATAAAAAGAAGGAACGAAATAGAGGTGCGTTTTTTGCCAATAAAACTAATAACACTTCAAAAGAATAAGAAAATGCATATAATGCCGAATAGGCCTCAGCTCAGCATAGTGCCAGATGGCAACATGAGCCTGTAATGTGACAGCTGGGACATAAGCCGCTTCTCTGGAAATTAGAATAGGCTGTAATCTACTACGCCAGCCCAGGAATTCGGAGCTGATCAAGATAGTCAATACAAATAGAGGTCAAAACAGTATAACAGCGTCAATACCCAAGAGCAAACATTGTCAAAGCCGACGATAAATCAACAACAGATATAATTAATTAAAAGGCCAATTAAAAGGGCAATTATCATCAAGAAGTTGAAGATAAAAATAGACCATGACAAACTGCAGTCAAGGCTGTAGAAGATATAGTAACAACTATAAACTACCTTACAGTTGAGTCAGAAGTAATTAAAGGTATTATGTCTTAATATGGTGATTAATATGATTGTCATGTTGTATTTCTTTACGTTAACGGAGTTTCTGAAGTAAAGGAAAAGGTACGGAAGTGCAGTTCTTGTTAAAAATGTTAATTCAATTAACACGTATTAATCATGTTTTATGTCCGTGACAAGGGGGCAAATACGCAAGTATGTGAATGGTCTTAATCTTATATGTAGAAATGCAAAGGTCCTTAGAATGTTCTATCATCATCATCATCATTATCCCAATTTATTTGAGATTGGTACAGCATGTCTTCTGCTTCCATGCTTTTGCTAGTGATTTCAGCAGTCACCTCCTTTCTACCCCTATCATCCTTCAAACAGTCCATCCATCGTTTCTTTGGTCATGGTTCCAGATATTGTCAGTAGCGCGCAGCGAGGTTAGTTCAGTTTAGCACACAGGTGATTATCTAGCTATTTATATTAATCAATGTGGTTTCTACAACAAAATTCGGTACTGAACTATTCACCAAATGTAATGCAAAAGTTTTATTAAGTGTTTATCCAACCAATATAAGACCGCTTTCTACATTTTTTTAATGAGATAACATGTTCAATAAAACAGACAAATCCGAGCTATTGCAAAGTCCAAAAATAAAAACAACAGTAAGTTTTTTATTTTTTAATAATGCACTAAAAAATTACAAGAAAAAGTAGTCTTTCATGCTTCCACACACAGAACAAGCACAAGAAAACTCATGATCCAGTCTGAGACTGTCTGCGATAGAGATACTAGAAGGATATTTGTACGCTCAGGGTTCAGGATCGAAAAAAGAGATATATGGCGGCGTCATTAACAGTTTTGGCTGCGCGCCAAAACATCCTTGTACAGCGATACTTACACACTTGTTTGGGTTTTACTCACGTGCGTGTTTCGACTCTCTTCTGACTCAAATGTAACTGCTCATAATAAGATAAGACGTGAGATTGCGAGTCACGAGAGCAACACAAAACGTGAATCTTAACATGAACTTATAACTATCTAAGGAAAGTTTGTTGTATGGAGACGAGAAGAAAAGTGTATGAATTAAAAATAAAGACATAAAAACAGAATACCACTGCTTCAATCACATAACATCACGAATCCCTTTAGGGTAGCCAGAAGTGTTTCTTACAGCCCACCAACTTTGCTCCAGACTCCCATGTAATAGGGTGCGAGCCTATTGCCATCAACCGGGCACATATCGAGACTCCGTGGCTGCTACTGAGAAATCCCTGATGGTGAAATCCAATAACATTTTGCCCAACCCGTGAATCGAACCTGACTTCTTGCTCAGCAGTCCGCTAAGCGCTTGCGTCCACTCGACCAACGACGCAGTCAGGAGTGCTCCAATCACGTTACTAGATATACAAGTGTATGTATGTACATGCACTTGTGTAGTGTTGTTGACTACACTATACTACGCAGTAAGGTATGACCTTATTGAAGGACATGGCAAATCCGTTCAGTAGTTTTAATTTTTTTTTAATTTCGGACAACACCTTAAGAGCGTTGAAGCCATACGACATTTCATACAAACTTTCAAGCCCCTATTTTCCGAAATGACAGAACCGATTTTAATGAAACTACATACGCATACGCAGGATACATAGGTCTAAACAGTTTCTCAAAGTTTTTTAAAGACATTTCGAAAATGTTATTAGTAACTTTTATTTTAATAAGGTGAAGACATCTTCTCCTTATAATTCTCAGCAGTCATACTCTTTCTAGCCATAAGTAACTAGTAAAGACAAAAAATCTTTTATTTCTTATTTACTTTTTTTACTTTTAAAGGAGTCGTTATAAAACATGTACGAAGGTTTCTCTTTGTATTTACTACATAGAACAATGGGTGATTCGATTTTTATGTAGTTTGTAGTTGTTCTGTTATAAAATAAAATGTAAGAACATACTTTCTATGACGTCATATGTCGACATGTTTTAACAACGCCGTGAAAACCCGAGGTTACTGCAACATTAAACATTCAAGCTTCCACACAAACAAGACTCATAAAATATTTCGTTCAAAGGGAAAATAATAGAAATTATAATTTAGACTTTTATGTTTTTACTTGTTTATTTTCCTATGACAAGTTTTTTAGGGTTCCGTACCGAAACGGTCAAACGGGACCCATAGCCAGTTGAAATTTCTACAGATTATGTATTTCTGTTGCCGCTATAACAACAAATACTAAAAACAGAATAAAATAAATATTTAAGGGGCTCCCATACATTTTTTTTATTTTTTTGATCATTATTATTTATTCATAAACGCTCTAGGGCATAAATAATGCCCCTTTATAAGAAATTTAAAAAGGTACAATACCAAAGGTCTAACCTGCTAATAAACTGACCCTATTCCTTTCGTTTCAAAACAAGGAAGTAGATAACACAAAAGCGTACAAATACCACTCAATTCAATAGAAGTTTAAATTAAAGGCGTTTTACAAACAAATAAACTTACCTACATAGAGAAAATCTATATACCCTTTCAAAAAGGTCAACCAGACCTTCGTAGCAGCCTTCAAAAGGACTTAAATCCAGCTAATAGCTCACACCAATACCACGTTTAGCATTAACAAAATAAAGACGAAATTGAGATGAAGAGATCACGAGAAGGGATTCGCTCAATAGGCTTGGGTTACGTGACTAAACGCACGGAGTTACTACGCAGTGGTTCAAATATGTTTTTTGGCAACGGAACAGAATAACGGAAATTGGTTAATGTTCTCGGGGACACGTATGTGGTTTATGCGAGTCTAGTCATGTAGTTTGATACAATTGTATCATATATACACTCATACATATGAAGTTCTTCTAAACTGTTAAATTAGAGGGAAGTGATGAATAATCAATGTTCTGTATGGTGTCGGACGTAAAGAATAGCACCGTCCCAAATCTTTCCGTGGGTGTCGTAAGAGGGCGACTAAGGGACTTGCCAGAGAATGGGCAGCAGCGTTCTCTGTGCTTTTGTAACAACCGTACTGCGATCGCCAACCCGCCTGCCCAGCGTGGCGATTATGGCAAAACCTCCCTTATGTCAATGTGGCGTTGGGGGGGGCCTATGTCCAGCGGTGGACGTCTTTCGGCTGAAATGATGATGAATATTATAATGTTGATGGGTCGAGCGAGAGGGAGAGGAAAACAAAAGAAACCATGGATAGAGTGTGTGAGAAATTATATGCGAGACAAAAAGGAGTGAATAATAGCGTGACAACTGACAGGGGATGATGCAATGGAAGAAAACATATTTGTTGCGCCGACCCCGTAAGTAAAATGGGACAAAGGCAGGAAGATGATGAAATTAGAGGAAAATATTATATCTGTTCCAATCTCAAGTCAGGAGTCAATAAAATAGGCTTGTTTTATACTGGCATGTATTTCTTCCCAACGCTTCATATTTAGGACAATTGAGATCGATCGTGTTGTTCATGATTGATCATAATATAGTCTAGACATCATTACATACTTTAAAAATTATACATATACCTGCCCATCCTAACTACTTCATTGCCTTATATGGTATTGCAAAATTTGAAGCAATGATGCTGTTATCTTTATTTTTAACGTTTATTCTAGAATGGTGGGAAGACCAAGGAAACGATGAATGGAATAGCGCGACGATTGACGGGTTGACGGAGGAGAATGGAAATAAAACACGTGTTGCACCGACCGGTGGCAGGAAGAAGAAGATTCCATAACGTTACGGGTACTTCCATTTTGACAGAAAACGTAGTAATCCCATGCTTGATCGATTTCGCTAAGAAGTTGTCGAAGTCAATAGTTGAACGTACCCTTTGGCAGATAGATGACGCATCTCAAATTACAAAGCTCTTCGAAGATTTTCCTCATCACGACATGGCGGCTATTTCGACATCTTTAGACAAATTTCTACGTGCAATAGTGAACTGTGTGCGTTTTAATGACATTTTAGACCATTTGTACGCAGCCCTAGTCGTTGAATTTGCCCTACGATCTTGCGGTTCGACGTGGTAAAATGCGTTGTAGGCTAAAGGGGCCGTTTGTTGTCAGAATCATAGGTGGAAAGATTGGTGATCGCTGTACCTACTGGTATTAGCTAACAGGCAGACGCTACTACGAGGGATTGTGATTTCTGTTATAAGCAGTGACAGCCTAGTGGTCTAACCGTCGGACTGACAAGTCATTAAATTGGTCTCGAGTTCGAACCAAAGACACGCACCTCTAATTTTTCAGATTCATATGCGTATTGTATACTTATCACTTGCTTCGGTGTAAAAGAAAACATCGTGAGGAAACTAAGCCAGCATGCCCGAAAGATATTTATCGACGGCATGTAAAACCAAGTCACGGATCTATAGGCGGCATACATACTCTAACGTCAGGTTAGCTACAGACAGCGTCAGTATGTGCTAACCCCTCTACAGTCCGGCCGAATACGCCAGGGGGAACTACTTAATAATGCTGTCTGTCGGTACTAACCACAAGTAAAAGATAAAAAAAAATCAACATCATTGGCAGCCTTATTCCATTCTCTCAACCAGCAGAGGTCTTACCCACTCCAATCTGTATAAAGCCTTAATAGACTTAGCACACTCACGGGAAGGCGGAGCGTGACCTAGTTTCAGTTGGTACCACGTAGTGAAGCGTTTATTAATCGATATTGATTATTTTAGCGGCACATACTCAACACCAGCTCTGATTCCTTTCATATTTTTTCTGAATACGACAAGAGTTTCGTTGCCAAACGAAGTTTGTCGATGGGTGTGAGCCCAATATATTTTTTTTGCAATTTTCCGTTCAGTTTCAGTTCGTATTATCATTCTCTTGCCATTTGTTCTTGCTCTACCATTATAGCCATCCACAATCATAATCAAAACTTTCGACACAAAATTCTCCTCACTCCTCCGCATCATATGGCCATACCACGATAACCGATTACCACACAACTTACTGAGTGTCAGAATGTATTTGATTCAAATATGATTCGCGACCTTATTAAACGGCTTTAGAGTTAGAATCATTAACATCAACAATATAAGCCTCTAAGTTCATTTAATCCCATTGATTAACTTTTTCACGAAATTCAGTGGGATTATATGGCAAATAACAATGGCAAGAAAGGAGGCGTCTGATGAGATGTCAAATAATAAAGAATTATGGAAAAAGAAGACATGCTGCGCTGACCCTAAATAAATTGAGATATGGGCAAGAGAATGATGAACATAATAAAACTAAAAGAATCTAGGTTGGTAAGAAAATTATCGTTCTTGAAACCAGTTTAATGAGGGTCCTTCTACAAAGAGATTTCCTTGTAACATAAGGTCTTTTGGATGTCCTTGACAACAATAATACATGCTAGCTACAAAGGATCACGTGAAGTGTTACAAGGTAAAAAGGAACGTTGTATTGCAAGGAAGATTTTGAAGGACTTAGCATTTATTTGAATAACTTAAACGACATGTGGTATCGTGTCCTTTATTCTGTACTTACATCACAAAAACTGATGGACACTTCTTACGGCAACCAATTCTTATCCAAATAGTGGGCCGGCTCAATTAGCCTGGGCAAGCATGGCTTAACCTTTAAGATCGACCCGTGCGGCTGTTATTATTTAGATACGAGCTCCTCTTAAGAACCTTGTTAGTGACGTACGTCAGAACCGCGGGTGTATTTTTCAGATCTGCCTAAATTTATTGCAGTTATTTGGTACCTTCTGTGTACCTTTACGTACCTCTCTTGAAAATCTGTGTACCTACACCAGTACAGAGATATTTAAAAAAATAGGTACACCCGCCATCCTGATGTCAGAACCGCGGGTGTACTGCTAACCAATATATGTAGCTGTGTACACTCTATAAGTAGATTTGGTACCTCTTGTGTACCTGCAGAAACAAGTATTAAATAAACAAAATACTGTCAGGTTGCTGCGAAAAATATAAAAAAAGCAATTTTTTTCTTTGACGTTCTACTATGAAATAGTAACGACGTCAAAAATTTATAAATAACAATATTCGGTAATCGAACCCAGAACCTCCACGTTAAGCATGTATTGTGGCCATACCAGGAATACCGAATCCAGAACGTCCGCATAACATTTAGTCAATACTAGCTGCGCCCCGCGGTTCACAAACTTTCGCTTTTATAATATTAGTGTGAGTGTGATTGTGTGCCCATACCGGGAATCAAAATATGAAATTAACGGACACAAATTATACACAGACTCAGGACAAAACTTTGTGTGATCCGCAAATTGTTGTTCTATGTGGGGATAAAACCCACAAAATCGTGTGCAGCAGTCGCATATTACGACCACTGAACCACCGAGGCAGTCGAAAACTATTTTTTTTTTGTTGCATTTTGATTACTCTGGTGCAAGAACGCAGTCATTATATTTCCTTATTGCCTGTTTTAGTATCCTGAGCAATAGTAGTAAAATATCAGACCGAAATACACTCTTTTGCAATATAACCGGCCAAGTGCGAGTCTTACTCGCACACAGGGTTCCATAGCCCCAAACAATATAATATCAATATTTTGAACTGTCATTCATTAGTTAGTAGTATTTGTTAACTTCCACTCAACCGCAAAACTAAATTTGTTTTTCATAGTATGTTAATGAAAAACAAAGTTACTGCTGCAGTTTAATGAAAAAGTCCCATATCTCAAAAACTAAACATCATATCTTATTGAAACCAATTTTCGTTGATAGTTTTTTTTACGTCCTACAATCTTAAATATTTTCAGAATTTTCCTCCTCTTACTTTAGAAATTAAAGTGGCTGTGACATACGGACGGACAGACAGACAGACAGATGGACAGACAGACAGACATGAGGAATCTATAAGGGTTCCGTTTTTTGCCATTCGGCTACGGAACCCTAAAAAACGGGCACCTAAGGAAATTTACGTTCTAAGGTCGATTTGAGTTAATCAAATAAAATTTAATTGTTTGACGTACTCTGTGTACTTATAATCGTGTTAATTAATACGCGTGAAGTGAATTTTGTCAATTTTTGTAAAAAAATCGATGAATTCATTAAAACCGATGTACACGGCCAAACAATAAAAAGTGGTCGCCAATAAGGAAAGAAGATTTTTTAACTTTTTTAAATTAAATAAAGCTACAAATGTAAAAAAACCTAATAATAAGTGTGACCTCCTCCTGCCAAAATCACAACTTGAATCCTTCTGGGCACGTTTTTTTTTTTTTTGGAGTGGCATCTCGCGGTTCAACCTAGGAGGTTGTCGTCTGCTTAACCGGACTATCCTGTGGGTGCCTTAAGAGTAAGGCCTCCAGCCAGGGCATAAAAACTTACAAACTAAGCGACTACACGCTAAGGGCACCCCCTGTGGGGTACGAGCCTCGGCTCAGGGCGTCGCTGGGGGAGGACTGCATGGGGACAGGCTGGATCTGAATGATTCTGGGCATGTTTTCCACGATATTTTTTATAACGTTTTGTGGAATACGTTCCCACTCTTCTGCAATGACTCTTTTTAGCTCCCTGATGTTTTGTGGAGCAGGTTGCACTGATCTTACCCGTCTCTTTAGAACATCCCAGACATGCTCAATTGGATTGAGGTCAGGACTTTAAGCTGGCCAATCTAAACGACGGATCCCAACTTCTTGCATGTACGCTTCCACGTCGCCAGAACGGTGCGGGCGATCATTGTCATCCATGAAAATGGAATCTTCCCCAAGTGCAGTCAATGCGGGTTGTGCATTTGGAATTAGGAATTCCATTATGTACCGGTGTGCATTTAATGTTCCATTTTCGATAAAAACTAACTCCGTACGCTGGAATAAATTCCTGCCCAAAACATAACGGAGCTTCCGCCATAAGGAGTGATTTCTTCGAAATACACTTCCGCATAGCGTTCCCGTGGCCTTCGCAGTACTCGCCGGCGTCGGTCCTCTCCGCACAAAGACATTCTAGCTTCATCAGAAAACGTCATAGAAAGATTTTTTTTTAATATTTTTCGCAGCAACCTGACAGTATTTTGTTTATTTAATACTTGTTTCTGCAGGTACACAAGAGGTACCAAATCTACTTATAGAGTGTACACAGCTACATATATTGGTTAGCAGTACACCCGCGGTTCTGACATCAGGATGGCGGGTGTACCTATTTTTTTAAATATCTCTGTACTGGTGTAGGTACACAGATTTTCAAGAGAGGTACGTAAAGGTACACAGAAGGTACCAAATCTACATATAGAATGTACTTAGCTACATATATTGGTTAGCAGTACACCCGCGGTTCTGACATCAGGATGGCGGGTGTACCTAATTTTTAAAATATCTTTGTACGGGTGTAGGTACACAGATTTTCAAGAGAGGTACGTAAAGGTACACAGAAGGTACCAAATAACTGCAATAAATTTAGGCAGATCTGAAAAATACACCCGCGGTTCTGACGTACGTTGTTAGTGGCAAGAAATTTGGTGCTTTAGATACATTCACAAACAAATCACAGTGAACATAAAACGTTTTAGTGTACGCACGACGACTAATCAAGCTATACACAACCAGTTTATGCGGATCTCTCATTTTACGGGAAATCTATGCAAAGCGAGGCCATGTTATACTGGAAATAACTTGATGTGTACTCAGTCTGTTTCTGAAGCATTTATTTTTAATCGGTGATACTTAACTGTGTATCAGCATAATTGCGAGAATGATAAGTGCAAAAATGCACCCATAAGCAACTAAATTATGTACTTAGAATTTTACGCACACTCAACGTTTCAATAAAAAATGCACATATTTATTGCTACAATAAATTAGCTGATTCGAGTTAATTTAAAATCTATTTCTAGAAACCCTTAGGGGCTGCGCAAACGTCGACACTTTTTGTTACCGACACGGCACACCGTCACAGGAAACCGTAGCTGTTGTGTCTTGTAGCGGCGATCGGACAGTTTACGTCTGCGCAGGGAGTGGCTGATATCATACTGGTTATATAGAAATCAAATATTCATTGGTATGCTCTGTTCTGTGTCGGACGTAAAGAATAGCACCATCCCATATCTTTCCGAGGGTGTCTTAAGAGGCGACTAGGGGACTTGCCAGAGAATGGGCAGCAGCGTTCTCTGTGCTTTTGTAACAACAGTACTGCGATCGCCAACCCGCCTGCCAAGCGTGACGATTATGGCAAAACCCCCCTTATGTCAATGTGGCGTTGGGGGAGGCCTATGTACAGCAGTAGACGTCTTTCGGCTGAAATGATGATGATGATGATTGATATATCTATCACGCACTTAAGCTAATGCACAAATACACGTCAACTATCAATTACTTACAATGCTATGTCAAATAACATTACAAATATCAACATCCGATAAGACAACTGGGTTTTCTGCATCAAACCCTATGACGCGATACCCTGTTGAGTTTCTAAGAATTAAAAGGGAAACCGTATTACACACGATGCATCAATGACTCAGATTTAATGGAAAATGCGTCGTATATCCAAGTGGATAAGATTATATATTACGGAATAGAAACAATACGAGAGGAGGGTCGATAAAGTTTGATACTGAATTCGTTGACAATCAAATGATATCACGTCAATCTGTATGGAAAACAATTCGTTGATTCT
Organism: Cerastis rubricosa; assembly: GCA_949152445.1. Lineage (NCBI taxonomy): Eukaryota > Metazoa > Arthropoda > Insecta > Lepidoptera > Noctuidae > Cerastis > Cerastis rubricosa. Next base: position 2,649,547 of record OX424542.1, on the reverse strand, counting down.
AGAAAAAATGGAAATGAAACGTTTATTGGATTCACGTGATTTTATTAAGTCATTGTTATTTGTAGTGCCTTATTCAATAGTCGGTTGAATTTTGAAATCTTAGCGTTTTGACGTCAATTCGATATTGCGTCAAATAAAAAATTAAGTACAGAAATTTTACTATTAGTCTGGACTCTCCTCTGACTGTAAAATTGATGTTTTTCAAACTTTTATGCCCTAGCTGAGACAGTTACTAATATTGACTTGAACAGTCAGTATGTGAACAATGGGAAATCAATTCACATACATAACATCTGTTGGCAACAACATAAAAAAAAGGCATTGGCAATACTGCCAACCTAAAAAACGTTCTGTTCTCAGCTCGCACCGCTAGGGCGCGGTCACGATTTGCATTTCCACTAATTTCTAACCTGTTCAAATAGTTAATCAATATCTATAAGTTAATGTATATTAAATCAGTGATGTGTACGTTACCTTAGTGGCTTCAAAAATAAATAGTTAAAGTTAAAACAACGTTTTACTTGATCGCCACGAAAATATCTCCCTGGCGTGGCTGGTGCCCGCCATTTTGGTCCTTCGTTTCGCCGGATGCCTGCGTCTGCATTCAAGATAATCCGCATAATTATCAAGAAACGGCTGCTCTAGTGAAACTAGTGATATTTAAAAGCAGTCGAAGAACACAGAAAGCAGCAGAAATCAGAGCCTGTGGAAGTTAAAATCGTGTCTCTGCCAGAAAAATCGCTTGTCATTTCTACGTGTGTGTGTGTGCGCGCATCCATTATCCATACAAGACAAGCGTGCATACATATTCGCCCTCGTCGTACTTCGCGCCAAAGGCCAAAGCTTTGTGTGTGATCACGTGGTCAAGAAAGTTTGGTTGGTGCGGTTGGCAGTCAGCACTCAGTCCCTGCCCGATTCAAGAAATCACACCGAACATAGCTACAAAACGTCTCGTCGCGAGCCGAGTGCGGCCAAAGTGCGCCGACGTCACCCGAAAATCCACACCGAACCTAGCTACGAGACCTTCGTCGCGTCGAGTTCCGAGGCAATTGTGTGCCGAGTACAGCCGAACGTGAGCCGACTTCACCCGAACGCCGCCATTGCTGGCAACAGCAATCCCGCCAAGCAGCGCCTACGGCGTCATCTAACCCACGTGAAGTGAAATCGCCATTTTTAGTGTATCCAATAAACACTGTTATTTCTTTGTGTCGTGTAATTTTCTGTTGTTCACAATGTCAACCGATTTAAAATTGTTTGTTGCAAACCGAGGTTATGCAAAGGCGTCGATTACGCGCCTCAAGAATAATTTGCAAGGTAAAATTCAATCTTTATCAATAGAAAATGTAAAGGCTAAAAAAGCTCGTCTAGAAGAAGTTTTCCGAGAATATAATAGACTGTGTGTAAAGATTTTATCGATTGTTGAGGAAGATTCCGAGGATTCTGGGGAGATAGAGGAAGTTTACATTGATCTCATAGCCCAATTAAATACGGTTCTCGTAAATAATACTACTCCATCCTCAGAAATCGCGGAAGCTTCGCTCTCAAATCATAGTAATTCGCGAATAAAGTTGCCTAATATAAATATTCCTACCTTTACGGGAAAGTACACAGAATACTATGAGTTCATTAATATTTTTAGCGCTATGATAGATAAAGATGAATCCATGTCGTCGGTTGAAAAACTATATTACTTAAAAAGTTTTCTTAGTGGGGAGCCCCATGCCCTGATCAACAATTTACCCCTTCAGGCACATAGTTACGCGGAAGCTCTGAAACTACTAAAGGAAAGATATGACAACGACACATCAGTGATTCAGGAACATATTTACACAATTATGGATATTCCATCGATTAAGTCTACACCTGCTCACCTAAGAGGCATTGTTTCAGATGTCAAACAGCACATTGCGGCTCTTAAAAACTTGAAGGAGCCGGTTGAGGGCTGGGACAACATACTAATATGTATTATTTCCCGCAAGCTGGATCCTGCTACCTCCCAAGCATTTACATTGGAGCGTGACCCTATGGTAAAACCAACTATAAAGGAATTGCTAGACTACCTAGCACGTCGTGCTCTGGCCCTGGAGGCCGGTAATTCTTCAAAGAAGCTGCAGGTACCAGCAATCAAGGTGGCTAGCCACGTAACTACAGCGCTGACAGCTCCAGCATGCCTTTACTGTAAGTCATCTGATCACAAACTTTTTAGGTGTGAAGCATTTGCGCTTGCTGCTCCTGGACAACGGGTTGAATTTGCAATGAAAAATAATTTATGTAAAATTTGTTTAGGACAGCACAAACAACGCAAATGCAAATTTCATTTTAAGTGTGCAGAATGTAAACAGGGGCATAACTCCCTATTGCATGGCATTGATGTACAGCAAGCTTCAACAAATGTGGCTCTTAAAAGTACCTGCAACATTATGACCCCGGTGCTACTGCCTACTGCGCAGGTTAAGTTAATTACTCAGTCAGGCAGCATTGTTTATGTGAGAGCTTTGCTTGACAGTGGGTCACAGGTTTCTTTTATCACTCAGCGCACCCTTGATTCATTAGGCTTGATCCCTGAGCACACTAACTCCAACATTGTTGGCATTACTAACATATCAAAAACAGTTGACAAATGTATAAATCTTGAGGTTCATTCCACCATTTATCCATTCAAAATAAATGTCAATTGTCATGTGGTAAAATCCATCACAACCAAATTGCCACAAACACATCTTGATGTGTCATGCATTACATTCCCTGCGAATTGCAAGCTAGCTGACACAAGCTTTAATGTGCCTGGTGATGTGAACTTGTTGCTTGGAGCTGACATTTTCTTCCAGATTCTGTGTCCGCCGCTTGAGAGTGCTCCTGCGGGCAGCCAAACCAGTTCTGCAAGCGTCACTTCACAACAGCAGCCATCAGTAGTTCACACAGCTTTTGGGCACATTGTCGCTGGGCTCACCATCATTCCATATAAGGAAAATCAGGTTGTATCCTTACATTGTAATGAATGTAATAGCAGTTTAAATGACACTTTGAAGGCATTTTGGGATACTGAAAAAGTGCCTGAAATCTTCCCAGAGCAATTATCTGAGCATGATTATTGTGAAACGTTCTTTAAGGAAACTACTATTCTTGAAAACAATAAGTTTCAAGTTTCAATGCCCATTAAGATTCCATTAGAGCAAGTAAACTCAGAGCTGGGACAATCAATTCATATTGCACTCAAAAGATTTATCAATTTAGAGAAAAGATTGCATAAAGATAAAAATCTATTTCTTGAATATAAAAAGTTCATTGATCAATACATTGAATTAAAACATGGAGAGTTTTATGACATACGTGGGTACAATATGTCTACAGAACCTGTATATTTTCTTCCTCACCATGCTGTTATTAAAGAGTCCAGTCGCACTACAAAATTAAGAACAGTGTTTGACGGCTCCATGACTACTAATAAAAAAGTTTCCTTAAATGACCTTTTACTCAATGGTCCAGTAGTGCAGAAAGATCTTTTTGATGTTCTTCTCGCATTTAGATTGCATAAACTCTTTTTTATTAGCGATATTCGTAAGATGTTTAGATGCATTAATTTAGATCCTAAGCAATGTTCTCTGCAAAATATACTATGGCGTGAGTCACCTGACGCAGATATTCAGTGCATACAGTTGAAAACTGTCACTTATGGTCTTAAGCCATCATCATATCTTGCTACTCGCTGCCTCATTGAACTTGCAAATAGGTATGAAAATCAATTTCCATTAGCATCAAAAATCCTAAAAAATAATACTTATGTTGACGATATCTTATCAAATAGTCCAACTAGTACTGAATTAGTAAAAACGCAATCTGAGTTAATTCAGCTCCTTGCTCTGGGGGGATTCCAGCTACACAAGTGGGCATCTAACTGTGGTCCAGTCCTTGACAATGTTCCCAAAGAAACTCATCATTTTGGGGATTTGGAATTAGAGCGGCATGACCTGTTTTTAAAAACTTTAGGTATCAACTTTGATGTTAACGATGACATGTTCAAGGCCAGTTGCCCTAAACCATATAACAGTACATGTGACACTAAACGTGAAATATTAAGTTACATCAGTTCATTTTTCGACCCACTTGGGCTAGTAGGGCCTATATTAACCCGTGCTAAAGTTATCATGCAAGCCCTGTGTGTCAGTCAAGCAGGCTGGGACACAAGTCCACCTGAGGATATCAGGACAGTATGGAATGACTTTGTTAAAGATTTATCTAGTATGGGGACAATTAATATTCCTCGCTGCGTCAAGCCACCTGATACTGTTTGTAACGAACTGGTAGGATTCGCTGATGCCTCCAAGGTGGCGTATGGTTGTTGTTTATACCTACGTTGTACTGACGAACAAGGTAATTCTCATATTCAGTTACTGGCTTCCAAATCTAGGATAAATCCCATTAGGAAAAAGTTAACAATTCCCAGGCTTGAACTTAATGCTGCACTTCTGCTTGCTGAACTGACTGCAAAGGTACTACTCACACTTTCGATACACTTGCATATCACTGACACTCACCTATTCTCTGACTCTCAAATTGTCCTAGCATGGTTAAAAATCGGACCAACAAAGTTACAGGCTTATGTTGCTAATAGGGTAAGGGTAATTTCAGAGCTTTCGCGTGACTGTCACTGGCAATATGTCGATAGTTCAAACAATCCTGCAGATTGTCTCAGTAGAGGGTTAAAGCCTCATGAACTCAATAATCATAACTTATGGTGGCATGGACCAGCATTCTTAAATAATATAGATTATCAATTTCAATCAAATGTTCATGAATCTCCTTTAGAAATACCTGAATTAAAATCTGAGAAAAATATAAAGGTTGTATGTACTGCAATAAATACTGATAGTTCTAATATTTTTGAAATGTTAAAGAAATATTCAAATATCAATAAAATTACTCGTATACTTTCTTATGTAATAAGATTTTGTAATAATGTTAAGCATAACAGTACAAAACAAAAGGGTGTTTTAACAACTTTAGAATTAAGAAAGGCATTATTATTAATTGTTAAATATGAACAGTATCAGTATTATGTAAATGAGATTAAGAGTTTGTCATCTCACAATCAAGTCTCAGGCAATTTAAAACCACTAAATCCCTTTCTAGATAAATCTGGTATTCTTAGAGTAGGTGGTCGTCTGCAGAATGCCCCCATTCCATATGATAAACGACATCCTGTCATTTTGCCTAGGGAATCTGTTATCACAAGCTTGATTATGAGAGATGAACACTTAAAAATGCTCCATGCAGGGCAAAGGCTGGTATTAAGTTCCATAAGACAACGATTTTGGATTGTCGATGGACTACGAACTGTAAAAAAAGTAATACATAAATGTGTAACCTGTTTCAGGCTGAAGGCGGTAGCGGCATCTCAGCTGATGGGTTCCTTGCCTGCCGAGCGAGTCACCGCATGTCGCCCATTTCAGAAGGTTGGAATGGACTTCGCTGGGCCGGTATCCGTCAAAAACAGTCGTATCAGAAAACCAGTTATCAGTAAAGGTTACATTGTTTTATTTGTATGCTTTGTGACAAAGGCGATTCATATTGAGTTAGTATCTGATTTAACGACAGACGCCTTTCTCGCAGCTTTCAAGCGATTCATTGCTCGACGTAACTTGCCCAGCGACGTTTTCTGTGACAATGGGTCAACTTTCAAGGGAGCAAGGAACCAATTAGATGAAATGTATCGCTTGCACACTTCTCAAAGTCACCAAATCTTGGTAAGCTCATACGCTGCTGAACGCGGTATTAATTTCCATTTTATACCTAGTTATAGTCCAATATTTGGCGGACTTTGGGAAAGTGGCGTGAAAAGCGCAGAACACCACTTGAAACGTGTCGTAGGTAAAGCCTTACTCACTTATGAACAACTGAATAGTATATTGATAGAAATTGAAGGTGTACTTAACTCTCGTCCATTAACCGCTCTTACAGCAGATCCTAATGATTATTCCTTTTTGTCACCTGGACACTTTTTAACAGGCGAAACTCTTAATTGTATACCTGAACAAAATTTAAGAGATACTAATGTTAATTTATTAAAATTTTGGTCTGTAATCACCAGTATGAAGCAGACTTTCTGGAAAAATTGGAACAAGCATTACTTGACTCTGCTTCAAAGTCGCCCTAAGTGGCGCGATAATGTTCCTAATATTTCAATAGGTAGTTTAGTTATATTACGTAATGACAACACCTCACCTTTGGAATGGCCCATGGCTCGTATCACTAATGTTTTTCCAGGAAAGGATGGCAAAGTTCGTGCCATAGAAGTTAAAACTGCTAATGGACATACGCACAACAGGTCCATTACAAAGGTCTGTGTGTAACCTATAGAGGTCTAAGTTGTTTAGTATTAGGTTTTAGAATTTAAGTGTTACTTATGTATTAAATTAAGTACATTATAATGCATGTATTTCATAATATTCGAGTTAAACTTCAACTTGTTCATTCAAATTAATGTATTGCTTGGTTTGTAATGTCGTTAGTAGTACATGATTTACTTATTTTTCACAAATTTAATGTAGTCCTACTGCCGTAGGCCCCCCCCCAACTTATGTTGGCAACAACATAAAAAAAAGGCATTGGCAATACTGCCAACCTAAAAAACGTTCTGTTCTCAGCTCGCACCGCTAGGGCGCGGTCACGATTTGCATTTCCACTAATTTCTAACCTGTTCAAATAGTTAATCAATATCTATAAGTTAATGTATATTAAATCAGTGATGTGTACGTTACCTTAGTGGCTTCAAAAATAAATAGTTAAAGTTAAAACAACGTTTTACTTGATCGCCACGAAAATATCTCCCTGGCGTGGCTGGTGCCCGCCAACATCATCACGCCTGTAATCCGCGAAGGGTAAAGCAGAGATGTATGATAAATGCATAAAGCATCAGATAATAATAATAATATAATCACATACGCACTAAGCGCTTTGGGGCTTTATGATTCGTACCGCTAAGGAGTGGAATTCCCTGCCGGACACTGTGTTTCCCTATAGATACAATCTAGGGGTCTTTAAGTCAAGAGTGAATAGGTTTCTTCTAGGCAAGCGTGCTTCACCGTCGACCACATCATCGCTTACCTGATAGCTTACTTGATAGTGGTCAAGCGCGAGCCTATAGATAATAAAAAAAAATATGATAGCTGGGTCCGACGGCTTAACGTGCTTTCCAAAGCACCGAGGAAACTCGGTACAAAATGGGTGGGCACTCATCCACGGACCAACCTAAGCAAGATTCCTCGTACATACCCATTTTATCACAATTTCAATCAATTCCTGCATCAAGGTCAAAAACTCAACATTTATCTGCATTACGATTTCAAATCGTAACACTGCTATCAAAAGAAATTATCACCAGATAATTGTAAGACCAAGACTTTAGTTCGTATCTCTCACGTTTGCTAAGCGTGATTGATCGTCTAAATTTCATCGCACACTTCAGTAACTTTCCTAGTGTTTTCAAAGATTCTGTTTTCAGAAGATTATTTATGAAGTGATATATCTCAGCCTTGAGGGGAGATAAATTTTCCTTCCCGGATACTTTGTGATACACAGAGCATAGTCAGCCTATAATGTTCCCACTGCTGGGACACAGACCTGTCTATGAGGAGGAGTTGGCTGTAATTCACCACGCGGGCCCAGTGCGCGTTGGTAGTCGAATTTTTATTTCTAGGACATGCCGGTTTCCTCACGATGTTTTCTTTCACTGATTTGAGCGCAGTGGTGATGAAATAAATATAAACAGAGCAAAATTGTTTAAATTCAGATTTTTAAGGCTAACATCATCACCAGCCTATCCTTTTCCCAAATATCCGGCCGGCTTCCAGTCCAACTGGATACAGCTGATTTTCATATGGAGCGACTGCCTATCTGACCTCCACAAAAGAGTTGCTGGCTTGCTAGGTAATACAATAACCTTTGGGTAAGACTAGCTGTCACATATTCGGGCCCTTAGTCCTAACAGTTTACGCGAAACGAAAACAGTTGCAACCTACTTTGTTCCTATCAAATTCAGTACAAAAGGAATAATTACTTTGTAACATCATCATTATTTGCTTCCCACGTCTCATGTTTATTTTTTCTGATTATTTCGAGCCAAGTTTGCATTTGAAACATCTTTTAATTTTGCAGAGCTGTCTTGTGTAAATATTGAGAACTGTGGACTTACAGATTCTGTCCTTCGTCTTTTTTCTTTGTGTTTAAAATAAAAATATTTTTTAAGGTCAAAAGCAACATTTGTTTTTTAACATTGAATACTTAAATGCACTAAATATCATGACGCTATAAAACTTACAAATGCTACAGAGCATACACTTTGTTCTAATGTAAAATGAACAAATTGTTGAAATATATCTTGACAACACGATAAAAATAAAGTCGATAGAATGGCTCCAAAGAAAATTCTAGAATTGTGTTTGTCATAAAAATTTGAAGTAATATTTGAACTTCACCCGCATGACCTTTGGCCACACCTCCTTTAAATCAAATTGTATTATTTTATTATATTTTGTTGGTAAATACTCTCGTGTTTGTCTTGGTACATTATCATATCGAATAATAGAATATTTAAATTTGGAATAGTGTTGCTTATTTTAGTTCGTTTTTATTTATCCGTGTTTAACCTTCAAGGTCATTAGTAAACATATCATTTCCTCTCGTATTTTCTATTAATTTTGAAAACCAACAAAATGACTTTTAATATCCAAACCATTTAACAGTATCAATTTTTAAATTGCTAATTGAACGATTTCGTCTACACAAAGTCATACTTTGACCTCCGAAATGCGTACAATCATTGAAAAACAATTGAAAGTTTGCAATGTTGGACTAACAAGTAAAGCCAACATTGGTCAGACAGTTCCCCTAGTAACAATGGCCAATGGCCGTTCAATGCCAACGAATTACGATCATTGCTTACTCTGACAGACCCCTTGTGTGCTGTGACGTAGGTACTTTTTCAGACATGGGCTGGCCCGCATAGCACCGCCAATTTACCGAGGCATCGCTTACGTGTCAAATGGAATGTGTCTTAAGACCATATATACTTTGCCGCGTTGGTTTGTTTTGTATGTGGGTGTGTGTGAGTGTTAAAATGTTACGTAGTAGCTAAGTGTCTGGGCAAGCAGTAGTTTTTTATTGTAAAGTATATGTTCGGTGAAGGTGAGAATAATAAACGATCAAGATTTATGAAGCTATTTGTTCTGCAATTTTATTGGATGGAATTTAGAAGATGCAACGTTGAATCATCAACGATTTTTTCAACATCTGGATAATATTATTCGCCTCAATTATAAACATGTTTTAAATATTTTAGAGAAGGAGTTAATCATTGATAGTTGTGTCACGATAAAGATCTAATACTACGTTTTGCTCGAGTCTTCGCCCCCGTTAAGTACTGAAATAAACCCACGGTATCGCTTCAAATCTAGCATATAGCAGTCGGAGATAATGTAGCTTCCTGTTGGTGAAAGAATTTTCGGAATCGGATGAGTAGTTCTAAAGATTACCCCCTGCTTACAAACTTATTATCAGTATAGATACTAACGCCCTACTTACAAACTTACTCTTAGTATAGATGCAAAAATGCACTTAACGATATAGATCGACCAGATGAGAAAATAAACAATGATGAAGTACTATTTACTTTGCATATGCGGAGGTCAATTCAACATTGTGAGGTCGCCAATTGCACTTCCGATACGAACGTCGGAAGCGAGTGTGGTACCGTGGGATAAAATGGATGATGATCATTGTATGTGAGAATTTAAAAAGGAACCAAATGATTTTTATGCAGCGAATAATCCAGGAACTAACTTAGAAACAAATGCTGAAGATTTTTAATCTCGTCCAGCGAAAAATGGCGAAATACAAGTAGCACAACAATCAGTCTTAATGTTTCCACTGATGGATTACACCCAGCCTTATTCCTCTCGTAAAGAGAAGAGAGGAAGAGGGATGTTATTAACGTTTTGCATTTGTTATCTGTCTTTTAATTTTTGTTTCTTGGTCATGCAGGTGTATTGCCTTTGTTTTAAAGTTGATGTTCAAAAGTGGCTATTAATGGCCTGATTGATATAAATGGTTTGAGTTCCGACAATTTTGGAGCCTGCTTCTAGTCCGAAACAAGAATCTGAATAGTAATACTTTACGCGGAGCAAGAAATATGATGAGATTACAAGTACGATAGACCGGAGTTTATAAGATTACTTTGTATTTGTATGTTTTCGCTAAGTCAAGACTAGCCTAGATAAGGCTTCCCAAAGAATAAGCTTTGACTTAATATTCTGAAGATTCGTGGGATGGATTCTGAACAAATGATTTATCAGATTAGAGGAGACTTTTAAAAATAAGAATCTCTAACAACAGCCAAGTTTTGTAAGTAAGAGCAGTCGCTTCATGTAAAATACTGGTTTTCAGATTTAATAAAAAAGGAATCTGAAAACTGAAAGCATGGCTAAACTGGTGTTGCAGAAGAAAATATTTTTATTGAGAATATTTCCGGAATGGATCGGAGTCACGACATAGGTAAATGATAGCGTGGCGAATGACAGAATAAGAAAAGAAGGAAGGAGAATGGAAGAAAAAACGTATTGCGTCGACCCCAAATAACATGGAACAAGGTCAGGAAGATGATGGACTGGAGTCACGAGCGCTACTAAACTGTCAACCGCGCTAAAGCCAAAGACAAATATTCATAGTCGATGCCCAATTTTCAATAATTAGGGAGACACCAAAATAAGAAGAAAAAATCGCTCACATAAATGATGATATTAATGAAGCAAATATACAAAACGAAATTGACATACAACGAACAGTCTGCTAATAAATCAGTTAGGGTAAACGCTCTAAAATGAAATATGAACGGTAATGTACGTGGACTCAAATTTCTTATTCAAATAGCTCATTAATTTATGTACCGAATACATTTGCACTTCTACGACAAATAGATTCATCGTTCTCTTATTATATCTGAAGGTTCTTTCTATCATTTGTCACGAGTATGTCCCATATGGCCTTCTATAATTTTTTTGTGGGCAATCGTCACGAGACCTGCCTTGGTTTTTTGTGGCGTTCTTCGGCGTAGACGCTCAGGTTTTTTTGTTCGATTTTTGACTTGTTGAATGAATAAGAAGTGTTTGCGTATGGAAGTGGAGAATTATGTAAGGTTTAAGAACATCGTAGTAGTAAAAGTACTCGTGATGATTGTGATGATGTTTCTTAAACGAGTGTCAATTCATCTGTAGGAGTAAATCGGCGGGTTGTGCAAAAATGACATACTTTTCTCAAAAGTGTATCGCTCCTTTTTTGAATGCGTTTTTGATAAAGTTGTTATTTTATTGAACAAGAATTTAACTAAGTTTTCCTCAAACTGAAGGAATTATTCTTGTTACACATATCCTGTGTCACCGCGCTGCTTGGGCAAAGGCCTCTTCCGACGACTTCCAAATCCACCGATCCAGGGCCAATGAGGACCTCAGGTTGGTTCTGTCTCACTCATCGCAGGAATAATTTAAAAAAATATAATATAATAATAATTTAATTAAAAAAAACAACAACAAATGTTAACTGTTATTAGTAAGTACCTAAGAACTACTAAGTCTATTTAATATTTATTTTCTTTAATGGTGAACGTGACTTCACTTCGTAACGATAAAAACGTATACCTCAGGGAAAACGAAGAGAACATTCGCATATTTTATCTAAAGTAATATATTCAGAATGAACACGAGTGACACTTTCAGCAAGAATTTATTATTTACACCTTTGAAGAGGGACTTTTCCTACGGAGATGCTGCAATAAACATAACTAACATTAGTTGTGTTTATTGCAATATTTCCCAAGAAAAATAAAATGGATTTTTTATAAGGGAATGGTGACATACAGATGTCTCCATTATGCTTGAAAGTTACGTAAATATTTAAGACTTTTCCTTGAATAGTGTTTTGTAGAAAGAAAATATATTTTGCTCGCAACCTTGTCAGTCACTAGTAGTAGTAGTATTAGGGATTATTTGTATGTATTATTATATATATTATTTCATTTGATATGTAAATATATGTATTAGTATGTAACTATTTATGAATATCAGTTTATGTTAGCAAAATGGTAATTTTATTTTTATTTTTTTGTACTCTATCACAATTCTGTACTAGCAGAGAATGCCTTGTGGCATTTAGTCCGCCTATGTACCACCAATGTAAGTGAAGTTTAAATAAAGAAATAAATATTTTGGATAAAATTCTTCTAAGATAGATTACCATCAAGTATGAAATTGTTCTTAGATAGTTTACCATCTTTTATTCTCATAGATTACTCGAAATAATATACCTTGACAAAGATACAGGCTGACTTATTTTGAGCTCACTGATAGATAATCGACTATGATTCATATTAATGATCTTACCCTCAGATGGCATGTAGGGCGTCTAATTCTGAAATCCCAATATATGCTTAGTTTTGGGATATAATACCTGATTAGATATTTTCTTATATAAACTATTTTAAAAAAAACTTACTAGCAGAAAAAAAACGGGTTGCACTCCGGGAGTGCCGGTAGAAGTGAAAACTTGAAAATTTACGTTGTGCATTTTTGATATTTTAGAATGCTAAGGGAATAATTTTGCACGAATTGCTTTAATTATCAGTAAGTAAGTACTATCATGTATGTGGTAAACTACAATATTCATTTATTGCGCTATCGTACACAAATATGACAATTTACATTGCATTAAAAATTTAACACTTCAGAACTATTACAATCCGTCTTACGAATTTTACCTCTTTGGAGAAACCGAAGGTTTTGTTTGTGTGACAGATGTCATAAAGTTCAAATTCCTTCGTAACCTAATGTCAATAAAATCTGACGGTCACGTGTCCTGACGCGAGTTTAACATTTTTTACCCATCACAAAAGTGCACAACGACGCTAAATAAGTTTTCACTTCAATAAATATAATGTATCATTCAGTGAGGTTTAGTATGACATACTTTTAACATAAATTACCATTTACGATTCTTATAAAAATACTTAATAGAAACAATAATTGAAGATCATATACAACATCTTTTCCAGGCAATAGACAATGTCATTGTAGTCTTACTAAGGGGCATCATATTACCCAGTACTAATTGAATGTGGAGGTCAGATAGGCAGTCGCTCTGTGTAAAATATTGGTATGCAGCTGCTTCCGGTTCAACTGGAAGCCGACCCCTACATAATAGGGACAAGGCTAGGCAGATGGTGAGACCACTGAAAATATGACCATTTCAGGAGACGGTAGTAAACAATCCTATAACAAGTGATTTATTTTTGTAAAATATGGTTTATCGTCTATGATTAATACTGGCACCTACCTTGGAAGGCATGCACTCGTAGGTGATGAAGGACACCCTATTAAAGTACTGACGTAGATAACAATGCTACGAGGTGAATCATTTTGATTCATAATATTTCTACTCCTTGAATGGTATGTGGAGTACCATTCCTGACGTACGAATTAAACTATTGTGAAATATATACATTTTTATTTTGAGAGAGTCTGTACTACTTTATGGCTAGAAAGGAGGTGACAGCAGAGATGACGAATAATAGAGAAGTATAGAAGAAGACATGCTTTCTGTATGGTGTCGGACGTAAAGAATAGCAACATCCCATATCTTCCCGTGGGTGTCGTAAGAGGCGACTAAGGGACTTAGCAGAGAATGGGGAGCAGCGTTCTCTGCGCTTTTGTAACAACCGTACTGCGATCGCCAACCCACCTGCCAAGCGTGGCGATTATGGCAAAACCCCCCCTTTTTGAGGGCGGCCATGTCCAGCAGTGAACGTTTTTCCGCTGAAATGATGAAGAAGACATTCTGCGCCGATCCCAAATAAATTGGGATAAGGGCAGGAGAATGATGATCAGTCAGTACTAGTTTTAAGGCTGCAGTAAGATCTAGTACATCGCTGTACGTTTTAATAATGCAATCAAACGCTTGAAAGCTGTTAGTTGTAAGCCAATTAAGTGGTTGCTTTTTAAGTAGTCCTTCAATATGGTTGAGAGCATTTAACACTTATTGTTTTCCTTTAACTTTTCTTGTAAGTATATGAGGACATGCTTCTAGACTGTCACCACATTATTCTAAGTTTCGTCATATACTTAATCTTGGTCTTCGTACCTATCTCCTTCCTTGTCCTTTCTGAAATGTAGACCATTGTTTAAGATTCCGTGATCCGTCACTAAGCTAAGTTTCTCATATGAGAGTATTTATCAAGTCTAAATCAGAACAATGCCACTGCAAAATTACGTCACAGTATTTAATCTTTCGGCAATGTATCCTGACTCATTTGTGTCAAAATGATGACGTTCATAAACGTCCTCTTTAATGCTCAACTCAGGTTACAATTTTAATGTCGCATAGCTGAATAAAACAGCATAATAAGTAGTCAAGGTTACGCCATTAACTTTGGGTACCTGTATAATGTATTTTAATTTATGTATGATTTTTCCATTATCATGTACAAATGTGTAATGGAAAAAGTCATTCAACGGTCGAATGGTTTCCACAGTGCGCTGTCAGATTCGTCATGGTTGATGTGGATTCTCTAAGTCTGCTGCGCAGTTCGTTTGCAACTGGTTAGTCGAGTTGCAAAAGATCATTTCTATCTGTGTATTTAACTGTTTAGAATTGGTCTCAATTGAATAAATGTCTAACTTAACTCAGCCTTGGGGCTCCAAATCCTAATATAAACTTTTATTTTTATTATTAATAAAAATAAAAGTTTATATCCACTTGTTACTAATTTCTTTGAAAAATAAACCGTACTATTCCAATCTCTGATTAAACTATTAAACATCCAAAATTATTGACACCAAAAGAAATGAAAACAAAAAATCGGATCTGAAGGACCAAAATACTTTAACGACCTCTTCCAAAATTGTTCCTTATACTCTTATATCCGGTTTTAAAAACCCTTATATTCTCAAAGTATCAGTCAAAGTGTCTTCAGAACAATTTGCATTGAATATTCAATGGTAACATTATTAGGGCATTGAACTGTTGATCAACTCGAGTGCGTCCTTCGTACTTAAGTGTCAGAGGCTTTTCGTGAATTTGTTCAGACTTTGGTTGGAGCCTGTCATTATCTATCGGAGTGTTACTAAAATCTATGGACGTGAATATTTCAGTATTAATGTTGTTAATCGAATTTAGAAGATTTAGCTATTATTTATTGATTTTAATATGTGGATTCTCTTATAGTTACTGTTACTGCTTGCCTATCTCATCCCACTGCTGGGCAAAGGCCTCTCCCCATGACTTCCAAATCCTTCGATCCAGGGTCAATTCTGTCCAGCTCGTCCCGCCATCTCCTGCGAGGTATACCGCGTCGCCTTCTGGCTGTGTTAGGGCTCCACATCGTGGTTATTTTGGCCCACAACTCTTCGGGCATACGACATACTCTTACAGTGGAACTTGTTAATTTTATCAACAAAGTCTGTTTGGTAGTGACAACAGCATATTGAAGATGATTGCTGCCAGACCGGACTGTCACTTACAGAAACACTGGGTGAGGACAGTAATAGGTCTTAAGAAATAATAACTATAGTAAACAATAACAATACTAAACTAGTTACTTAAGCACCATTGTTACTAACACTAAAATACTAACAAAGCTATGGACTGTAGTCTGAAATAAACGTCAATTAATAAATTTATTTTATTTATTAAAACAAAATTATTAATTAATCCCGTGGCAAAGAGAGAAGATACATCCGTAGTTGATGGCCAGCCTTCACCTTAGGCTGCAGCAACGCTTCACATCAGGCATGTTTCAACCAAACGCAAGCCAATTTCATATTAAAAGAAAAAAAAAGGAATTGGATAAGCAACAAAGGCAGAAAAACAACGTAGTATAGAGAACATATCTAAATTTAGCTTTTAAATAATATGATATTGATCTGTTTATTTTGTAAGAAAAATAGTGACACCAGAATGGAAGAAAAAAAACGCGGGACAAGGGCATGAAGATGATGATTATGATCTTCTAAGAAAGAATTGTCTTACAAATACAACATATCAGTAATGAAAGCCAAGACAATGTCATTAATCTTAAACATTCGTTCACGTGCACCCAGACGGCTTTACAAATGCAAAGTACGCAACATTAAATATTTATTATCTCCGGCCTTGGAACAACTCGCTTGCTGAATTGTAAGTATTGGAAAATTCAATTAACTTTACAAATATAAACTGTAAAAGGCTTAACGTTGTATCTGTTGTGTAAAGAAGGATTAAAGATCAAGATACGTTTGATCTTCAAGATGAAGGAACGGATTTTAGTTCTGTAATTGCGTGTTAATTTAGAGATCAATTTACTGAGTAATTTCAGTGGTGACGAATCAAATCTCAGCATGATCTCTATTAGTAAAAGAATAATTGAATAATTGCTTTTCTCTTCTTCCCTCTCTTCCACTCTTTGATAATTGGCTTTATTGCTTCATGCATTTATCACATTGATACTACTGCTAACAATAATTATCATCATTCTCCTGCCCTTAACCCAATTTATTTGGGGTCAACGCAGCGGTCTTCTTCTCAGCGGTCTTCTTTTTCGATACTCCTCATCGCATTAGACATCTCCATATCATCCTTCACCCAGTCTATCCATCGTTTCTTTGTTCTTTCTCTTCTCTTATACGCATCCACTATCATGCTCAAAACTTTCCACACGACATTTTCCTCATTCCTGCACATCATACGCCCATACCAAATCATAACATACAATATAATAACGTATTATTAATATTATAACGGTATCGGAAGATATATTTGGGCAAAACCTGCCGAAATTTATTCAAGCGGCACAAATGTTAATTGAAAGAGGGGTCCAACTAAACGTTGTCATACTTTAATATTTAGTCTAGATGTAGTGTTAATTTTTACTTTTATGTCGTTGTATACACATATACGTTGTATTGTGACTTATAGCATGGTATTGGACTGGACTGTAATGTTGCTATAATTGGTGGTAAATAAATAAATAATAAATAAATATTTAAAAGACTACACTACTATGTATATTTTGTTAAAGCATCCTGTCTATGTAGTTCTACTATCATCGTCTCAACATATTAATATAATCTGTCATTTATTTACTTGACCTTCTAGCAAATGCGCATTACAAAATCATCATTATACTCGTTACTAAGGAAACCTGTTGAGCTGCATAACATGGAATGTTCTGGACTAAAATTAACAAAACGACACACAGGTATCAAAAGACGTCACTACATATTGATGTAACTGAGGGTCTTTACATGTAGGACACGTTTTCGTGCAAGCTCTTCTGTTCGGTCAAGTAACCTAAACTTTAACTTTTTCGCACGATTCTTAATCCGTATAAGTTTGTCTTTTTGTATCATTTATTAAATGTCCCTTTTGACCTGTGTGTGAGAATATAAGCAGATTCTAGAAATGTCAGTTGGTTTAACCCGTGGTTATGGACCGTAGCCATTTACGATCGACCGATACTTTCAAAGGCTATGCTATTGATGTAAAGGGTCACTGTTTTATTTATAGGTAGGCCATCTGTCACTTCATAGAAAATATTGATTGACTTTTAAAGCAGATTTATGTCAATCATGGTACACGACATGATACAACTTCAATATTAATTAATGTATTTCTTTGAATGCCTCAAGGAGTAGTAAACATAACGTTTAATTAATTATAACAGCTCTGTATGGTGTCGGACGTAAAGAATAGCACCATCCCATATCATCCCGTGGGTGTCGTAAGAGGCGACTAAGGGACTTACCAGAGAACGGGCAGCAGCATTCTCTGTGCTGTTGTAACAACCATACTGCGATCGCCAACCCGCCTGCCAAACGTGGCGGTTATGGCAAAACCCCCCAAAATGTCAATGTGGCTAACCTTGGGGGAGGCCTATGACCAGCAGTGGACGTCTTTCGGCTGAAATGACGATGATGATGATGAATTATAAACACTGAGTTTTTAATATTCAAGAAAATGATAGCATCAGTTACGAAAGTGAAACATAAAGATATGGATACTGCAAATATAAAAGTGAACACATCATTAATCATTAAAATCCTTGTTATTTCGTGACAGACTGATATCGTGTGTTAGTAGACCGAAACTTTAAAATAAATTTTGAAGATTAGGCCGTGACAAATGCAGGATTTACAAGAAAAGATATAGTCGTTGATGCAATTGCTCACTATTCTGATTAATTTAGAAAGTGAGTAACGTGTTGTTCTTCTAACTAGAAGATACTGTAACTGGCGAGCAGCGGTAGCCCAGTGGTGGTGACTTACGAGCAGTAAGCCGTGGGTTAAAACCCAGGCAGGCGCATTACTTTGTCTAATTTATTTCATCACCGCTGCTCTAAAAAACGGTAACGGAAAACATCGTGAGGAAACCGGCATGCCCTAGAACTAAAAATCCGATGACATGTGACATCTATCAAACCGCACTGGGCCCGTGTGGTGGAATACAGCCCACTTTCTCTCATAGAGAGGAGGCCTGTGTCCCAGCAGTGGGAACATTATAGGCTGATGATGATGACTGTTACAAAAACAATAAACATATTCATGGCTTATTTCCCTACGCCACCTGCAAAATCCTTGCTAACTATAGCATCAACTCATACACGCACGCTGGTTGCGAGTACTATGCAATACGCATGATCTTTCTGAAGAACATCACCAAGTTTCCAATAACCATAGTTTTAATGAACGAAAGAGCTATAATGAAATCAGGCAACTAGAAGATACAGAACAAGCGAAAATTACTGCCGACTCTAATAATAAGGCAGCAGTAATTATTCTAGAAGGTTCGGTAAGGTTTCTAAAGAGTCGCGACGTAGGATCTCATCTAGGCCAAGGTCATGTCAAAGGACCCCTTCGTTCTGTACAGCCAGACGCACGTTTGAAGGACGTCCTAGAATTAATATTTATTTGAGCGGATGCATTCAATTACATTCTGTTTGATTGGAGCGAAGTTTTCTCTGTTAAACCTTGGAGATATTGGTGTTTGTGCAAGTATGTTTTGCTTATTTAGGACTTTAATTTCACTGCCGGTTCCTGGAGATTTAAGTTGTTGGTTTAGCAGTTTTATATTTTTCCTGTTTAATGTCCAAAAATCCTTCGTGTAATCCTTAGTTTAATTTTGTTAATTCTTTTGGTTGCAAGTCGGAAGTTTAAAAGGAATTAAGTACTATTAGTGAATATTATGAGGTCTGTTTTGCGAAAAAGTTTCTCTGGAGTACAGAAGAGTTTCTTAGCTATTTCAAAACTGTTTTTTTTTTTAAATCAATCAACAAGAGGAAGGTTTTCGACTTCTTGAGTCGACGCGTTTTAAGTCTTTACAATGATTCTATTAAGAAAGGCGTGATTAAATAAAAAGGTAAAAGCAGAAAGTACACTATCATTTATGTCTGAAACGTCTCCATTATTATAACATTTCAGTCACTCAACATAATCTCAACAAAAAGTGATCCTTTTCATTCAGTTCCCAAGGATCGTAAAGAGTCTAAACAAAGTACGGCTTATTTCGCGGTCCCAAGTTAACTCGGGGATAAAAGGTACGTATTTGTAGTAGAACTAGAACACCTTTACGGATTCTATTGAGTTTTCTTTAAATAGTAGATACATTTATTAGGAAGTTTGTCACCTTGATCTTGAAGGTAAAGGAAAAGAGGAGGGAGGTTTATATGTTTGTTTTATTCTAACTATTTGTGTGGGACTATTTCGTATTTTAAAATTATTCTGTTCGATATTTTAGTCCAGTAATACATTATTTCTTAATTTATAATAATTTCTTCTAGGTGATGGACATTTTTAGGTTATATCTCTATCTTCGTCTGAATATTTGTGTTTATTTAGTCATCATCATCTGCCTAGCCTTTTCCCAAACTATCTTGGGGTCGGCTTCCAGTCTAACCGGATGCAGCTGAGTACCAGTATTTTACATGAAGCGACTGCCTATCTGACCTCCACAACCCAGTAACTGGGTAATACGATATCCCTTGGTAAGACTGGATGCCAGACTTTTAGCTTCTGACTACTCGTAACGACTGTCAAAGATCTACAAATGACAGCCGGGACCAACGATTAACGTGCTTTCCGAGGCACGGAAGAAACTCGATACGTTATTATGTCACCCATCCACAGACCAACCTCGGCAAGCACGGCTTAACCTTAAAGATCGACCTTGGCGGCTGTTAATATTTAGCCACGAGCTCCTCCCATACAATACATACATACCTACATAGTAATACATTATTTCTTAATTTATAATAATTTCTTCTAGGTGATGGACATTTTTAGGTTATATCTCTATCTTCATCTGAATATTTGTGTTTATTTAGTGTAGTATATTATATGTAACATCCCGTGTTTATGAATTCGTTGCATTGATGTAGTCGAAAGTTCAATAGTAATTATTAATGTCTTTATTTCAGTTACAGTACAGAATTTTTTGCTCTTCCTTGAAATACTAGGAGCTTATGAGGCCCAAGTTCTTTCTATCCTTGAGAAAGTTTTTCATTCGTCCTTTAAAAGCAATTGAAACCTCTATCGAAATCTACATCTGCTAACTCGTGATAATTATATTTACTTGTAAGATAAGTGATTATAATTTAAATGGCTTCCTTGACATTGTTTTTTGACATTTTGGCAGCATTTTCCGAGTTAGTAAATATTTATTAAATGTGTGTACGTGGTTGCGTTCATGTATTCTACCGAATGTGACGTGGCAGGATAATTGGGGCATGAAAACCAACGTAGCCTGGTATTCCCTGTTTGGGTATACCTACATGTAGGTATACCTATTTGTTGTTATGGTTCAACTTGCAAGAAATGTTTTTGAAAAAAAGGTAATTTCGTAACATGTTGTATTGGGCAATTTTTTTAAAGTTAATTTGCAAATAGATTATTGTAGTCAAAAATGATTATTACGGAATCATGACCTGATAAACCCACCTAAATATTTAGGGTCGTTTTGGAAAAAGACATAGTTCGTAATCACTTGAGAAGTTGCGCAAACTTTAGAAGTAATAAGTACAAGAAGAGTTGAAAGGGGGCAACTTAATGACCAACGCTATGCCATAGACTTGAAGTCCTCATCACAGAACAGACAATCAAACAACATCATCAACGAACTGATGGAAAAGGACTACCAAGAAAACCCATCCAAGAGGATATTCAACACTGTTTACAAAAACAAACCAGCCATTGATAACGAACAACTCAATTAAATAACAGTTATTTTGAACTGATAAGTGAAGTCAAATGAAGTGAAAAAAATCATACCTGGCAGTTGGCGCCGGCATGTCGCGGGGAGGGGCGCCAGAAGGGAGAAGTGGGGGCGAGACGGAGGGGGGCCAGAGGGAGGGAGCGAGGCGCGCGGGGGTGTCACAACTAGCAGCGAGTGAGGTCAAGCCGGTGCATCAATGAGGGATGGGACAACACTGTTGTTTTGTTTTTATCGATCTTTTTTTTAAGTGAATACTTTTTTAACCGCGATGAGCGATTTTTGTCACCGATGACCTCGACATGCATGTAACTTATTGCGCCAGACTGGTGACGAATGATACTAAAAAACCGGCCAAGTGCGAGTCGGACTTGCGCACGGAGGGTTCCGTACAATCTAAACTAATATTATAAAGAGGAAAGATTTGATTGATCGTTTGTTTGCATTGAATAGGCGTCGAAACTACTGAACCGATTTGAAAAATTCTTTCACTTTTGGGAAGGTACACTAACCCCGGGTGACATAGCCTATATTATATTTTCCCTTACTAAAACATCAATAGTGTAACCCAAGGTGTAAAAAATTACCTAAAATATTCTATCGACGCGTGTGCTGCGAAAACTATTGATGATAGAATAAAATAATGTACTACGACTTTGCAGAACACATTATTATTTACAAAAAGTGTCGCGGCAGTATACGTCTAACTATTATAGTTATACCACAATAAGCGTAACTATTAAAAAAAAAATTGATGTGCCACCGCTAGAAAAGGCGCTGTATTTGTATCTTGGTATTAATCCTTACCAAAATAAATGCAATACTTCATATTCAAGACTGCTTCAATACCATTATATAACTTTTTGAATTATTAAATTCGGACCTTCCATTCGGAAGATATCACGAGTTTAAAAATGTAAGTATTGGAAAAAGTTGCGTGGTCGCCGCTCACACTGCTCAGCTGGCTAGCTAGGCAGCACCTTATGCGATGTAGGCGCCACTGGGGTACGGGTCGTGCGGGAGGGTAATATTCAAACTTTCTTTATAATTTGCTTTTTTCACTAACCTGACGCAAATACAATGGTTTATGTGTGTTTTATAACTTTTAATTTTTTGTTAAATTCGCGTGCGAAGCCGGGGCGGGCTGCTAGTTATTTATAAAAACGAGCACTTTTTTATATGAGAGCCTTTAGTATAGAGTTTTTAGTATTTGTTGTTATAGCGACAACAGAAATACATAATCGGCAGAAATTTCAACTGGCTGACTATCACGGTTCATGAGATACAGCCTGGTGACAGACGGACGGACGGACGGACAGCGAAGTCTCAGTAATAGGGTCCCATTCGATCCTTTGGGTACAGAATCCTAAAAAAGAACACAGGATTTCCATTGTTTTGAGTTTTCACTTCTGACGGCAGTACTTTGCACGCCTCTGTTTTTTTTCTGTTTCTCGATGATTCGTTGTGTCCGGTCATGAATGGGACGCTTTTGTAGTTTGTAACATAAAGGGTTAGTCAAAGTGTACTCTATGGTACACTCACATTAATTATGTTGAAGTCCCATGTTATAGGGGGCGAGCCTATTGCCATCAACAGGCTACAAATTGAGAGTTCAGGCTCTATCTGGTTCGTGCGTGTCAGAATTAATTGATTAAGATATTTTATCAAGTAACAGTGTTTTCCTGCCTATACTTAGAAATCAATCAGATACCTACTCAGAATTAGGCAAATGATTGGGCTTCATAAAGCGCAGGGACAACACCGAGAAACCGAAACAAACAGCAAATACAGATAACTGCTCGACTATGGTAACTATTTGACGTAGACAGCGCCTTTATTCCTTAGCAATAAGGGCCGTTTTCACAGTTCCTGTTGGGGCGAGCCTATTGCCATCAATAGGGTACAAATCGAGACTTCCTCCCAGTTCCTGTCATCGATCTGTAGGCACTTGTGTGTTATGAAAGTAGTTGCCGGTAATCCGGAAACAGCACGTGAGCAAAACTGTAAACATTCCCAAAGTGCAATATGTTTCACGAAAGTTACACAACATGCATAACAAATGAATCTCGTTACATAGACCGAATGTGTATACATATTCAGTTACTGTTAAGCACTATTGCGTCCTGTTCATTGAGAAATTTGAGTTCGCAAAACATTCTTGGTTTTACAACCGCGCCAATAAAACTAGTCACAAAAAGGACAAATCTTCTCGGCTGTTCCAAAGAATACAATGCTTCGAGAATTAAAAGAAAAGTAAAGGTTCACCGTAGCCCGTTAAGAATTTAACACAATAGCTGCAGTAAAACAACAATGAAACCTACAATACATGTGTGTTATCGCACAATACCCAACACTAGTGAGGTCAGACAGAGCGGAGGGGCCCGCCCCGCGTCCCGCCGTACCCCGCCGGCCGTATAAAGCCGCTCCCCCACACGCGCGCCGCGTCTAACGTTACTGCGCCACCGTATAGCTCGGTCCTACAACGACCGCAATACCACGCGATAAATAAATTGTGAAAGTGTTGCTTATAAAACGTGATTTCTCGAGTGAGAGTACATTGCCGCGCCTAAGAACCAAGAAGACGCGACGCCTTCGCAACGTAATAATCAGTGGAAGGGGAATTGTCTCGTGCATTTGAGCTTGGAGAGGGGTTCAATGGAAGCGAGGTTCGTGACCTGCCGGAGTTTCCAGCAGATCAAGCCGCCGGAGAAGAGCCTCGCGCCGTCCCCACCGACGGTGAAGGGGCTCCTGTCTCGATTCGGGAGTCAGGCACAGGCTTTGTTCGCGCCCAAGAAACCCCGCTTCGGTTCGTCAGTGGCGATACATAAGCTCCGGGAGACCAAGTGGTTTAAGCATGATGAACAGAACATACTGTGCGCCGTCCTCGAGACAGGATTCATTCTCGAGGTGCGCGCCGAGGACCCCCTGCCCCCGGACTCTCTACTGTCGCCAGACTATCACATGTATGCAGTCGCCATGTGGAAGAAGGGTAAAGGTGTGTACCATTAATGTGTTGTATTAAAATGACGTTCATTTCTTATCGGTATTGCTGAACATAAAAGGAGTGTAAAGTTGTCGTGTTCGCTCACGACGTGCATCGTAACGAGGGCGCGATGATAACGTTCGTTTCGTGCGAGCCTCCGAGCGAGACTAAATAAAGTTGGCACAGTACACC
Source organism: Cerastis rubricosa (assembly GCA_949152445.1). NCBI lineage: Eukaryota > Metazoa > Arthropoda > Insecta > Lepidoptera > Noctuidae > Cerastis > Cerastis rubricosa. Next base: position 2,625,093 of record OX424542.1, on the reverse strand, counting down.
CACGGTCACACGTAACAAGACGAACTCACAATAGCGTTTGTAAATAATTCATGTGCATGCGCGATTCGCCTTAATGAGATCAACCGATGGATTGTTGATGCCTTAAAAGCTCGTATAACCGTCGGCAATACGAGAACTTGCGTTTCGAAAGGGCAAAGGCCTTGGAGTTTTTCTTACAAAAATATCCGAGACGCCGATGGAATTTCGAAGCGAGACTTGAGGGATCCGGTTTTTAATTAAAGAGTTTGTTCTTCCGACAGAAAAAACAAAGAACCCGGAACAGATAGACGTGTACACAGTACAACAGAAAGGAGTGAGAAAACGTGTCGTGAAGACAACATTGGGTGCCTTTTGGAAGAAGGACTCCGTGATACGCATCAACAATGTGGACGATAAGCAGGAGACGCCGAACAGCGAGAAGGATATCAGAGCAAAGGTAACTATCACCACGAAACTTTCGGAAGTCCACGTTTCCAATTCCAATATTTACTAAAAACACGTTTGCGTTAGTTTCAAACTACTTACATTCCCACTATCTAACTCTTCTACTATAGTTGCAAATCATGATAACTGTAAATTACTTGACGATTACAAATAATTACGTGTCGCTGATGATTATAAATGAATCAAAATATTATTATCTTTGAAACACACTCAACCTGATAGTTGTTCAAGTGACATAACGAAACACGGCCTCCAATGATCGACGAACATTTAATACCGAGGCTAAAGTTTCATACAAGTTTTGTAACGTAACATTGCTAAAACCAGACAGACTGTATTGTAAAAGATTACGACATGCACTATGAACAATAGTCCAAATGTTAAAACAATTGTAATCGTCTGATTATTACTTTCATGTCATGATTTGTTAACTTTGATCGCACTTTGAGATTGGCCTCGTCTTTATGCAAATTCACGAATATCTTTGGCCGTAGTTCCCACGTCAAACATCTGTGTTATCTGAACACTTCTATATCAACCTAATCCGTATTTCTCTTCTTGAACTAATCCCATTTAGATTAGAAGTAAGGCATGATAATATTCCGACCTTCAAAGGTTTATCAAGTGACTCGATCGAACTTAGACGTTCTTCCTTCAATACCGTAGGCTTGCGTCAGAATTGGAAACCTCTCGTTTCAGATAGCGAAAACCTCAAGGGGTCTTTCGTTTATTGGAAACTGTGGGCACACTCGAACAGTGGAACAGCTACTAAGGAGCTTCTACTGATTGCAGCTGGATATGGCAACTAAATCAAGGTTCGAGAGGAATTGGCACAATACCCTGCACTTCGTCCATTGGTGCAGATACGGCGAGACACCGCAAGAGGCTCGCATGAGACAGGTAAATTGCACACGATCTTATGTCCAGAACTGCATAGAATTCTAGAAACCAATAAACGCGTTTGACGAGTTCCCGCGTTAAGTTACCGTGTGACGCGTTTGTTTTACTGCGCGATTCAATACGATCCATATTCCGATGAAGAAGATATTCCGATTCAAATGTTTGTTTCTAGAATGTTTTTATTTTTTATTCTTTTCTTTTTAATGCATGCGAATGCATAGAAGCAAGCGTAAAGTAAAGCGGCCCTTTCAACGTTTCGAAACACGTTCTAAAGGCTGTATTACTTCACCCATGTACAATATTACACTCAGTCAAGCATCGTAAATGCTTCTTTACTATTCAGCTTCATGTGTATGTCTATGCTGATTGAGTTTTTTTACTGTGGACTGAATGGGGCATCGGAGTTAATGGCACATCAAGACTGGCGATCATCCATCATGCATGGGGCATAAACTGGGTCCGAGAGTAAAAAAGAGATCGCACAAAGCAGAAATTTTGTTACAGATCAGTTTAACGACGTCGAAAACACCTATGATTATCATCTTTTGATGGTAATCGTTGAGGCGCTTTGGACACTTACAGCTGGCAAGAATAACAAATACCGGTGAGGTTTTGAATTTTAACTGATTCTAAAATGTTTAGGAGTCAGTTTGCCTTTATATGTGTTCTAACTCTTAGATACCTGTGAGAGGTCACGTAGTGGCTGAGATGATTCAATACTTGTGTGCCCCACTGTATATATCACTGACTAATCCAGTAGAAGAGGAAAAAAAATACACAAACATCGTGTGCTAAAATTCTCGTAGCGAATTAGGCGATCAACCAGTGAAAATTGTTTATAACGTTGTCCGATTTTAGGTGCGGTCGTGCGTACTTTTATTCACCACGTCGATTGCTAATTTATTGGGCAATTAAAACGATTTGCAAATTAATTAGTCTTTCAAACGTTTCTAAAATGCATTCATAATTTCATTATGGTTTAGAATTGATTGGTAGGGGAACGTACGTCATTTGATTGCGATAGGCAATCTGACGTATTTATCCAGCTTTTATGTAGTTACTGAAAGACGAATCATACGGAACGATAATCGAGTTCGATTTGCCTGACGACCGTTTAACAGTCGTAAAACAATAATGATTAAAGCAATACATTGATATACATTTGTTTAAACAGAGATACCGATGCGATTGTTACCATGCAATGGACATTATTTAAAAAACAGTTACTTTTTGTACGACAATGTGTATGTGAAAGCGTCATTTATATTGTATGGATCCGGAAATATTATCGGGATTGAGTAAATACGGCTTGTTTTGCATTTTGATTCATGAAATAGACATTCATTTGTTTATTGAGGAACTATTTGAGATTATACACAGCGTAGCATCTTAGTGTGATAATTATTCTTTTCTTGATTAGTAAAACGGTGAAAAATTTTTAGTAGCCTTTTAAAATGATACAATGGTGTTTTGACATTCAAATAAAATATCTTATCTCTATTATAGAATGTTTTTTATAGATTACTAGCTGTCCTGCGCAACTTCGTCTGCGTCACATTTTCCCCGTTTTCGCAACATTTTTCATTGCTACTCCGCTCCTATTGGTCGTAGCGTGATGATATATAGCCTATGTCCTGCCCCAGGTTAAAATCTATCTTCTTGCCAAATTTCACTAAGATCCGATCAGCCGTTTAGTCGTGAAAAGGTAACAAACAAATAAACAGCGTGACTTTCGCATTTATAATATTAGTATGGATTATAGAAACAGTTGAAACTATTGAAATATTTAGTTTATCGATAGAGTCTGATTGAAAGAGTTTGATATAGAAATTATATGAAAATATCTATATTTAGAAAACAATGGATGAATAGATAATAAGGAGGTTAAGTCCCTTTGTAAGCATCGTAGTGTGACTTGAACATAATTTACATTCCAATTCAATTATTCAAAGTGAATGACATAATATAACATTATTTAAATGGCAGTTATTTATGTAATAGTAATTGAACTGTTATGGCTTGCAGTAATAATCTGCGTTCATTTAAATAAAATCTATTTATTGACGGATTTCCTTACTACAACTACATACTTAAAATAAACTACCTACTTTATAAAATATTGTAGTTACTCTATAATCTTTGGTGAATATTACGGTCTACTTTTAAAATACTCGTTGGTTAGATTATTATGCTGTATAAATTTAACGGTCATAATTAATTGATATGTTCATATAATCCAAATTAATTATGTTATCAAAAGTGAGTAACCTACTTTTGTTTAAAGCAAGCATAGTTATTTAAACTTTATAAAACTGATATGGATATCGACTTAGTTTATTTGAAACTAGCTGTTCGGCGTAACTTCGTTTGCGTCACATTTTCCCCGTTTTCGCAACATTTTTCATTGCTGCTCCACTCCTATTGGTCGTAGCGTGATGATATATAGCCTTCCTCGATAAATGGGCTATAAACCACTGAAAGAATTTTTCAAATCGGACCAGCAGTTTTGGAGCCTATTCAATGCAAACAAACAAACAATCAAATCTTTCCTCTTTATAGTATTAGTTTAGATAAAATAATTGGATAGACGGACTTCTTAAAAACCAGAATAGAGAAGATTTGCAAGAAGAAACTCTAACAGTTAAGGTATACAGTCTTTACTCGACTTTTCTTACCCGACTGCGCAAAGGCAAATACAGGGTTATGTTTTTGTTTAGATTTTATATTAACACTTTTCTCACTGTACTCTTGTTTAATAAATACTTGATTAGTTTAATTTATGATTTCTTTACATAGATTATAACATAAATATCGGTCTTTCTCACACACGTTAATGTTTGTAAAATCCACAAAACAGGAAATAACATAAATGTACCAGAATTCAAAAGGCACTCAATGAATTGTTTATTTTATTAGTCAATGAAACATAATTATAACTAACTAATGTTATCAACACTAACCTACGTCAGTATTAAGGAAGATATTCTAGTCTGCTCTGTTTTTTCATAACGACCAAAACAAATATTTAAGGAAAATGAACTAAGGAAATTAAATGATGCATTTACAATACCACGAGCTTCCCGCGATTTAAAACATGAATAGTTTCTAGTTTTAATATAAAGCTTTTCCTATAGCACTTGTACCTAATCTTAATCGGTAATATTGTTTTTTATCAGGTTTTTTTTAAATCGGTTTAGTATTTCCCAAGATTACCGCCTACATGGAAACGTACAAATTTAACGTCCTAATAATATTAGTTTCAATAAGAAAAAAAAATGCTCGAGTTGAAACAGATAACTTTTTAAAAGGTGAATGTAAAACTAACATAGATAAGTAAACAAAAAAAGGTCAACCACAAACAAAAAAAAAAAACATAAAATAAAAATAGAAGCGTTATCAATGGTTAACGGTCACTTTTAAACGACGCCATTATTGTATCGCAATGTTAAACAATTGATCAGGTTTAAACTGAATATAACCGGTTCCTGTCAATGGATAATTGGAATTACTCAAGACTATGGACTGTAGCACCGTTTTACTATACAAGTAAATGGCATTGAAGTTTTATTATCATTACGAAACATATTTACATAAAATAACTGCTAGAAAAATGATAATATTGCGATCGTGAAAATATTTACATAGAAATGGTTGAGTAGGTAAATTATCGGTTATGAAGTTAATATTCTTATAAAATCCAACATAATGTGTTTGCTGTAATATTTATTGGCTCTGCACATGTGTCCTTTAACAATGCGTAGGCGCGAAGCCAACGTCATACAAAGAACATTGGAGACATCATAATTATTAAGAATCGTCAATCGTATAAATAAAACTGTAGATATAGCTGCCACATAACAATTTAATTTTTCACTTTTTTAGTGTATATTGGTATGCCTATCTGGTTATTTTTTGAAAAAACACCGAAATAAACTCTGTCTAGTGATTGTCTTGCTCAGACCATGTGAGGACCATGCAGATTAGCCCACTTAATGTTCACTGAATATTTATTAGCAAAGCCACACCTCTAAGATTATATAACACATTGCATAGAACAGTATCCGTAGTAAAACTTGTCTTCTACACCACTATCGTTTGCAAACTCGTTATAATAGTCACCTTTCGCACCTATTAAAAGAGAGATTACATTTTATGGATAATTTGTAAGTCACTAAACGGACATTAAAGATAAAAGAATATGTAATTCACTGGTTTCTGATAAAGCGTGGAAAAATTCTGCAAAGTATTTTAACAAATTATGTGTTCTTGTGATTGTCAAAAAAGTCCCCTAACAGTACCATTGTGTTTACAGTCCATTAATGCTTTAATTGTTTTTTTTTCTATATGTTCAGTATTCTACACTTGATAGAATTTATTCAAAGTTATTTCTAAAAACTAATACGCGGTGACGTTTTAACTAAACCAACTGACATAAAAACTTCTTTGGACTAATTTTCCGATTTATTTGTTCCAGATAAGCGAGTCGTTCAAGTGGGGAAACGTCGGCATGAATATGGGTGTAATGCTTGTCAGTCAGAGCTACGCCAGAGAGAAGGCCAAGTCCGTCTGAGTATCGCCGACCAGCGGCTCCCACTCCGCTGGTTATTACCCCTGCTACACCTGCTTTTGGCCTGCCCTTAAGAAAATCGACAACGTCTAAGTAGCAATTTGATTACGGAACATGTTCCAAAATGGGGAGCATAACTGTGGAACGAATGGCCCTGTCGTAGCTAGTTCCAACCATCATTTATATTACAAAATATCTTGACCTCATTGGTCAGATCGGGGCCTAGCCATAGACATGCCATCTACAATGAGCGTAGACCGACCTTCCCCATTGAAAGAGTTCCAATATCGAAAGAATTGTTACATCGGTTTATTTGAATTTGAAATTGCATTTCTGATTTAAATTAAGAACACTTAAGAGTTCGGATTGGATTGTTTGAATTCGGAACAACGCTTCCGAATTGGGAAAACTTTCAGTTCGGAATGTTTCCTGAAGAGATCGGTTTTTTTTTTTTTTTTGTAAAAGTGGGTTTTTTATGTCTTGAATGTTATGTTCCTTCTATGAATTTCATTAAGTATAATATTTTATTTTTGCTTCGTTGTCTTTCCTGCCAGTATTTACATTGACAACTACTTTTACTGTCTCTCTTTGAATAACGATAAATTCTAGGGGCATCTTTCACACACTTTAGATACTATTGGACCAAATTCAAGTTGCAGCTTACACATATTTAGATCATGTTATACTTTAAAGATATTATAAAAAGTAGATAACCATATTAGATAGCGAATGTAGTTTTTAATACATCTGGTTTTGTACCGCCTAAATACATAAATTGTAAAAGAGGAAAATTGTGAAAGTGGCCCTCTATAGCTTTAATTCGGATGTATAATAACAAAATTATGATAAAACATTCCTGTTATTAAAGAAAAAGACGCCCCTCGGCTAGTATATTAATATAACTATATTATGCTAATATTAAACTATTTAACGTTTAATCCTTATATCTATCTGAGAGTGATGACCCTAGTCTTATGTGTATTTGTATCGCTCTTTCTGATTAAAATAAGACTGTTTTATTTTCCAATTTGGAATACGATTTCGTTCGAAAATCGCTCAATGTGAATTGAATTAGTCAAAAGAAGTATTGTTACGTTGGTCAGCCCTGATGGAGTTGATAGTTGAAAGTATTTTTTAAACTGTATAGTTTATGCGAGCTAATTAATTTAATATTAATTATTGAGACGTATGTCGACTGTTGTGAGAGTTGTACTCGTGTATGTTTAAACATTCTATTTATAATGAAGCATTTTTATGAATAAATGATTACTTTATAACTGTGTTTTGTTTATTTTTAAATCCTACTTCCCTGTAGGTACGTCTATATAGTGTAGTGAATACTGCAGCGGCGTAAATACCAAAACTTAGAGAAGAAACAATCAATGATATCACTATGGTTATTCACTTTGGTTGTCAAGTTAAGTTCATTAATTTTATGTTACTCAGTAGGTAGTGTATCAAATTAACTTAGAAATAACATAAGATACTTACTATGGCCGGTATAAATAGTTTATTTTTTAGTTATGTCAGAAGCTTACTTCTTGAAAACATATCATAAATATGCAGTATGTCATATCATGCTATAAATGCATATATATGTGTATGTATTTACAGTAGCAGACATCGATGCTATATGGTGACTGAGTTAGTAATTTAGAAGACAAGTATTTTTTTGGAGGACAAAAATGCTAATAAATAATAGTCGTTTAATTACTACCCCATTATTTTCAAACAAACTATGAAGAAGCAAATGTCAGATAGTGACATCTATACTGAAACCGAGCAATGTGGATTGCGTTTGTCTAGAGTCTAGACAAAGAGTACCTACCCAAAATTTTATAAAAAGCTTTTTGGTTTGGTTTGTTTATTTGGTTAATGTTAAACCAAATCAATCAATTCTCAAAGGAAATGTGACTTTTCCCAACATCATTCATCATCATTTCAGCCCAAAAGACGTCCACTGCTGGACATAGGCCTCCCCCAATTGTCGCCACATTGACATTTTGGGTGGTTTTGCCATAATCGCCACGCTTGGCAGGCGGGTTGGCGATCGCAGTACGTTTGTTACTAAGGCACAGAGAATGCTGCTGCCCATTCTCTGGCAAATCCCTTAGTCGCCTCTTACGACACCCACGGGAAGATATGGGATGGTGCTATTCTTTATGTCCGGTACCATACAGAGCTTTATTTTTTCTTTTCCCAACAATTATTATAAAAACTTCAAGAAAATTTTCATACTATGAAAAGATTTAGAACAACGCCATCTATCTTTCACCGCACGAATTAACGTTAAGAGGATACCTGATGCACGGTTGTCATACGAATAATCTAAGACGTAATGCCAAGAATATTCACACCTTGTTTATTGAGGTGATATGATTAGGTTTGGCTAAGTTTTAAATTCGGTTGGCTTGATACCTTTAGGTGGGTGACTAAAATCGAATTTAATTATGTAGAAATACGTTTGGGAAACGTGGTCGCTCACAATGGGCCTCATCAGAAGGCTTAAAGTCACCCAAAGGGTAATGGAGAGGGCTATTCTCGGAGCGTCCTTCCGTGATAAAATCTACATCCACAAGAGAACCAAGGTTACCGACGTAACCCGAAAAATTGCCAAACTTAAGTGGCAAGTGGGCAAGACACATTGCTCGCAGAACGGATGGCCGACGGGGCCGAAAAGTTCTAGAATGGCGACCGCGAATCGGGAGACAATGCGTTGGAAGGCCCCCCACTAGACTAAATGACCTGGTGAAGGTTCGGGGATCCACTGGATGCGAATCGCACGAAATCAGTCAATGTGGCGACACTTGGGTGAGGCCTATGCTCAGCAGTGGACGTCTTTCAGCTGAAATGACGATGATGATGATGACGTTTGGGAAAAAGAATTAAATGAATGAATGAATTTAGAATTTACATTTAAAAGAATATATGACCGCAAAATTCGGTTTGTTTCTTTGATGTATAGGCGAGCGTTTTTGTAGGCCGTTTTATGTAATTTTGTCGTTCATTTAGTGCTGATTTAAAGCCCAATTTCAATAAATGATTTTTCACGCAGCGATAGATCAAGAGAGAGTCCAAATCCTATTTATAGACACATATATAAATTCAAGGTATGTCAAAAAAATACACGGTACCTATGCAAATTTTCACGCAGAGTTATTATTCATGGTAGTCATGAGTTAACCCAGCGCTGGCTTAGCTAACCGGTCGTGAACAGAGCACTTATGCTGAAATCCATAAACATTACTTGGCTCGTATTTTGACTTAGCATTATTCCTATCTCTATCGCACATCTGGCAAACTCCAAGTGCAAGACAGAGGCGGGAACATATCTAAGTCGAAGCATGAGCCAAGTCATTTATACAGGGTGTAAAAATACTCTTAACGAAGACCAAAGGCATGTCTCCCCGTCATTGCGTTTTTTTTTTTAGACCATGCCTGGTAATCTTCTAGTTACGGAGATTTATATTTCGAGGTCAAAGTTCCGACTTTTTCTAAGTTCTTTTTTTTTAATACAAGTTTTTAATGTACAAACTTTATTTTAAATACCACCATGATATCTGTACTAGGTATGCAATATATCCATCAGCTCGTTTTCAGCGCATTCATTGAATCCTGCCGTCAGTGGCGGATTTACCAGCAGACTGAGTACGCTGGAGCCTTGGGCGGCAGATTTTTGGGGACCGATTTTTTTTTTTGTTACCTCTTAGAAATCAAAAAGCTTTCTGCATGGCGGTTTTCTGATGTTGGTACATGATTGAGCTTTGATTAGCTCAAAAATAAACCCAAAAATCATTTTAAGTGCAATTTCAACGAAATTGTTCGATTGTAAAACTAATGTAGGACATGAAAATTGTAGAGGCAAGAGCGGCAAAAACTTTACAGTAGGCTGTAAAGTTTTTGCCGCTCTTGCCTCTTGCCGAGAAAATTTGTAAATCCGGCACTGCCTCCCGTAAATCGTGATCTTTCACCCCAAAAAAAAGTCGTTTACCAACAATATTATTTGCGTTTAGTTACTTAGTTCAACGTACAGAATGCATGATTACCCGCTTCTAGAAGCGTCCGTTTGTACCTTTTAGATTAGCCTAGTCTTATAGTCTATCCACCTACCTCTCTCAGCAGTCCGAACAGCATATCCGTAGACAGCGAACGTTCATGAGCCTCGTCCATGATGATAGCGCAGTAGTTATCCAGGTCTGGTTCCCGGAGACCTTCCCGGAGTAGGATGCCATCTGTCATGTACTTGATCACCGTGTTAGGAGAGGAACAGTCTTCGAAACGGATAGCGTAGCCCACTTCGTCACCTGGGGAGATGAAAACGTCGGTTTTTATAAAAGTTTTGAACGCACGCGCGTGCCCTCCACGCCAAGCCACAAATTCACCGCAAATACTTGCAAATAAAAAAAGGGATTTCAAAAGTATTGTCAACTTATTTCATGATAAAACATTTAATATTTAAGATATTTAGATCACATTTTAATTTAGATATATAAATAAACAAACACAAAAGTAATGATTTAAATTGCTTATTTCGTGTTATAGTGCACCACATTTTTTGTCACATATCTGTGTCGTTGGCGTACAGGGCACGCGCTTGCTTGTCACGTATATGTGACAATGGCGTTCAAAAGGTGATCGAAAGAAGGTTTTGCGTTTGATGTGATGCTTTTGTTTGGTGAAGGGTGAAGGTTACAGAGGAACTTTTATACGTTGATTGGCTCGTTGATCTAGTGGCTGCAAGTGCGACTGCTGAGCATGGGGTCCAGGGTTCGATTCCCAGGTTGGGCACAGTGTTAATTGGTTTTTCTTTCAGGAAGTTCTCAGTAGCCGCCACGGAGTCTGGATTTGTGCCCGGTTGATGGTAGTATAGGCTCACCCATGGGACTTAAACATTATCTGGCAATATCCCAACAAGCAAAATAATCCTGGAATGCGATTATATAATGCTACGTGGTCTTATAAAGCTCCGATGATGGTTTTGGTGGTTGCTACTGCGCTTTTAACAGCATAAATACATGCTGTTTTTACTCAAGTACGTTTAATTCTATAATTTGTACTTATATCGGTATATAGGACCGTATTTCCTGGCCAATATAGGATCAAGACTCCTATAAAAGCATGAAACAAGAGTAATTGCACTCAAGAGTAATTACTCCGGTAACGCAGACTTATATGCGCCTATAAGATAACATCTGCAGACCATTTAAATCGTAATACTCCCGTAGGAGCATGTACCAGGAATATATGCACTGAGGAGCAATTACTCTTGTTATTTTGACTTATAACCTCATATAAGCTAATATTTTATGGCCAAGATAAGTAAATTTAAGTTAAATTACTGTAAATCATTTATATATCTGGTTTGGTTTTACATAAGCTTAAAAGTAAGTGTTAAATGAATTTCACATCCACGTTTTTAAAATAATTAACCACCAAGATTATAATAGCACTCGGTAGGATAAAAGTTTCTCTTTATCGATTTATCGTGTGCCGTTTTAAACCTAGACTGATTTATATAGGCATTCCATAGTACTGTTATTGTCTAATTAATCTCAAACAATCCTGGTTAAAACTTTTATGAAGCCACTTTTGCTTGTAACGACCAGTATAGGCGAAAACTGGTTTTGTGTACAAATATTGAAAATGGATTTAAATAAGTGGAAGCGGTTTAAAAAACTAGATCTTGCAAAAGAAAAGTAAAAAAAATCTAAAGAAACGTTAACCGCAGTGAGCACTGATTTTTTAAATTAAATTGGTTAAGACCGTAACGCGAATTCTAGCGAGGGTTCCGGACAAGATAATTATAGTACTGCTTTAGATGGAAGAGGTTTGGACTATGAAAGTACCACGAAAGTACGAAAGGACTGTGAGCGATATTGAAAGCGATAATCAGGAAGAACTTTCGGATTATAACAAAAAATTCCAACTGCGGAATCTACTAAACACTGGGCTTTAGACTTCAATATTTCACAGGCTGCATTGAAATCTTTACTTGAAATTTTATATATTTCATGAGAATTAAAAATGTTTTGCCTATGACATGTATTTGCAAATGCGATTTCAGGGAACTTAACTTTAATATATATATTCATTTATTTAATCAGATAACAAAGATCCATTGGGTTAGTTACAATATTCTTAACCTATGTTAGTACTTAATCGAAAACATAGACATTGTACAGGTGACTAGACACCTCACCAACGGGCTGTCATGCCTCCCGACTATGGCGCTCAGAATGCTGTTGGGGCTGCCACGGAGTCTGTTTAGCAGCGAGGCCGCTTTCTTACGCCGTACAGCATTGAAACCGTCGGTACGAGCTTCAGCGAACATAGATGACGCGCTACAAAACCGAGGCAGACGCAACAGTATCCTAAACGCGTTGTTATACTGGATCCGCAGAGCATTGTAGGCCTTAAGGGTGTAGCTGAACAACAGGCTCCCCGAGTACAGCGACATGCAATATGCTTTAAACAGCGTGACTTTGACTGGGGCTGTACATCGGAAGAACCGGCGTGCAAGCATATTTGCCCGAACCGACAATGCTCTGCGCTCCCTCTCCATATCAACGTCGTCCCTCAAATCGTCCGTCACCAAGTGGCCCACGTATTTAAAAGAGTACACCCTATGCAGCTGCACACCGTTCAGTAAAACAGGAGGGACGGTGGAGGGACACCTGGCACCGGACTTGAAGACCATGTATTTTGACTTGCCTTCGTTATATACAAGGCCATGAGAAGCAGCATACGACTCGCAAACATCGAGAAGCTTACGGAGCGCACCGACCGAGGGGGCCAGCAGCACCATGTCGTCTGCATAGCTTAAATTATTGAAGCAAACTCCATCAATAAAACAACCGACACGTGTGCTGCTGAGCCGCTCGATCAGTGCATTCACGTACAGACTAAATAGCAAGGGTGAGGTCAGGCCTCCCTGCCTCACGCCACATTCAGGCCTCCTCGGCTCCGAGAGCTCTCCTGCCCAGCGCACCCGACTCTACTGTTTCATGTACCAGTACCGCAGAAGTAAGACGAGCTCCGGCGGCACCGCGGCATCAGACAGTTTCTGCCAGAGAACGTCGAACGAGACAAGATCAAAAGCCCTGGACAGGTCCAGAAAACATGCGTAAATAGGTGTTTTCCTGTCTGTGTAATACTTGACAGCATGCTTCAAACTAAGAATTGCGGTTTCTGTTGACAACCCCGGCCGAAACCCAAACTGGGCATCATGCAGTTTGATGTGAGTATTCAAGTGAGAGTTAAGCACGCTGTCAAGTATCTTAGCTACGATGGTCGCCAAAGAAATCGGCCTATAGTTTGACTTGTCCGAGACGTCTCCGGTCCGATTCTTGACCACGGGTACCACCAGAGCCCGCACCATATCCGGCGGAAGGTACGAATGACCTAGGCACAGATTAAACAGCAGAGCGAGCACACGTGGCAAATGGATCCCACCATACTGCAGGTGCTCGATGCTGATCCCATCGTGGCCAGGGGATTTGCCCCTCCTCATGCTTCTAATTTTTGTCCTGATGTCCTTTGCCAGAATGACTGTCGTTATTTCTGTAGCACTATGCCCAGCATCGAGTTCCCGACAAGGCGGCCCCAACCGCGATTTTACGTCAAAATGCTTTCTAAATAAATCAGCAACATCTTTCGAGTCAGAAACACCATCAACACTCACAGGCACACCGGGTTTAGAATTAAACTGTTTAGTGCTCTTCCAAAAACCCCCAAAATCCGAATTCGAATGGCGTTTTTTAACAAGGTCAAAAATGTGTATAAAATTGCATGTCAAATGTGTAATATAATTAAGTCAAATAAGAACAATGTTTAAACTAATGTTAAACCTAGCATGTAGAACAAACTCTTAAAATATTACTTTAACTTACTTATCCATAAATATCAATCGATTTTCATCTGGGCATTGCGGAACCCTAATCGGTTACAATGGCGAATCTTCCTCGGTTTTGTGATAACCCAATATAGAACCAATATACTAATATTGGTACTATATCACACTTGTAAATGCTAAAAGTACTTATTTTAGCACTATATCGCACTTGGAAATGCTGACCAAGAAAATGGCAGCTGCCTACATAATATTTATTTAATATTAATTAAAACTAAAATGTAAATAAGCAAATTTCAAGAGGCGCTTTAAAATTTTGATCAAACCCATGATAGATTTCACAGAACATTCAAGTTCCCCTACGAATAAGCTATAAAAGAATAACAATTTGACAACAGTAAAATTTTGTATAAGGTTGACTGTGTTGTATAGATACTTAATCTCAAGATGTTAATTTTTTTTTTACAGTGCGATACCCTCACTTTGACTGTTCACAATATATGACCTTAGAGAAGCATTTCTAGGCGCGTATTAATCTCACTTTTTACTAAAATTTACTTATATTGAGATTTACAGGAGTATTTGCATTGACGTAATTCAATTACAGGAGCAATATAGGCGTATATGGCATTTCAGCGGTCTAATATAAATACGTTATAAGTAAAAGTAGACTTATATAGTGGGCCCTTTTCGCGACTTATATGCGGATATAAGTCTCATATAGTCCTCGATACATTATGGTTCTAGGATAGTTTAAAAACCACTTTTTGCTAGTTGGGATGAGGGTGTGGGTGTACTATTAGGTATACCTCTGCCTAACTCCTCGGGGATTACAGACGTGATGTTATGTTATATTTTATACGTTTTTGTGTAAAGAATGATAGCAGGTTTCCATCAAGAGGGACGACTACCTAGCGTGTGATGACCTGTAGAAGGTCAGGGATTTCGCTAAATGCTAAAAGTAATGGACCAGTCTTTTGGCGTCTTATAAGCTCCCTTATTAGTCGCCACATGGACCGGCCCAGTGCCGTTTTCCACCGGCGGCTGATAATAATAATGATCAGGGACTGAGAAACCGGCAATGAATTCCACATACTGACGGCTCGCACAATAAATGTGGAAACAAAGCGCTTTGCTCGTGACCGTGGACTTCAACTATATAACGGTGAAGCTTCGCCTAATCTCTGCTCGCTTGATGATAGAATGGGGATCATCAACATCATTTTCTTGCCCTTATCCCAATTCATTTGCGCTCGGTGCAGCATGCACAAATTTACAAATGGCGACCGCGAACCGGAAGACGATGCGTTGGAAGGCCTCCCACTAGGTGGACTAATGATCTGGTGAAGGTTGCGGGGATCCGCTGGATGCGAGTCACACGGGACCGGTCAATATAGCGACACTTAGGGGGAGCCTATGTCCAGCAGTGGACGTCTTTCGGCTGAAATGATGATGATGATGAACGATACCCACTACTACTACGGTACTCGAATCTGTCAAGATTCACCAATTGACCAGTGACTACCCCTTTTTTATTTTTATTCCATAATGTCCATCCAAAGGTTGTCTGGAAGATATCGCTATCAGCGATAAGACCGCCGTTGTAACCATAAGATTAGCAGTTTTGTAAGCCCATTATTTTTCATTTTTGGTGTACAATAATGTTTTATTCTATTCTATTGACTCAAAGTATATTTACCTAGTTTAGTATGCATTTCATCGGACACTCTCTTAGCGACGGACATGGCTGCCACACGACGCGGCTGCGTGCATCCGATCATGCCGAGCCGGCTGAACCCTTCCTCGTGAAGATACTGGGTCAGCTGCGTTGTCTTACCGCTGCCGGTCTCACCTGAAATACAAGGATGACATTATAAGTTTTCTCTTTAGTCTAGTAATCGCAAGCGCGACTGTTGACCATCAGATCCTGGTATACATGCAACTTTGTGCTAGAGGTCCTTTTACAACGAAAGTATTTTTGAAAATTTAACTCCTCATCATTCTTCTGCAATAAAATCCTGTCAAACCCTCCAGTTATTGGGTAATACGATATCCCCCAGTAATAGACTATCTGACAAAGATCTACAATACAATAAGTTAGTGTGAATGGTAAAAAGTTGTTTTCACACTAACTTATTGTATTGTAGATCTTTGTTGATCTTTGATCAACGGATTATAAAGATAATCCGTTGTGTTGTTTTAATAAATGAACCAGAGGCCACGAGAGGCCTGCCAGGGCTGCGGGACTGTTCGAAAGAGATACCGTGGCTCTGGAACACAAAGGGCTAAGAAGGAACATGGATGGGTTTTAGTCAGTACAAGTCTGACATCCCCTTCCGCTCCGCCCAGAGCGGGAGGAGTCATTAGATGACTGTGTCGAGTCACCCCATACAAAGTTAGTGGAAACAGCTCTGAATGAAACGTCATGATCATCACTGGTTGCCTCAAACCGACCCCGGTACAGATGCTGTATCCACTGGCAGGCACAGCGCCACCTGAAGTTCGCAGAGCGGTGGCAAGCTCTAGCAAAAGGGCCAAAATAGTTTCCGACGCAAGGCACCCCTTACATACTAACATCTTCGAGCTGCAACAGTTTTTTAAAATGTGAGTTTTCGCCCACTGGCGAACGCTCTATAGAAAGACTCAAGTTGTGGCGAGAAAGTGTTTCCCTACCCCACCCATTTGTGCAACCTTCTGAAAATATTACACCTGGCCACGAGTTGCTATGGCTGACCTGGAAGTCATTGAATAGACTCCGGACACAATTTGGTCGAAGCAAGGAAAGGTTCAGCTGGAGATTCATAGATGACTCTGCTCTGGAGTGTAAATGTGGTGTTGCCCCACAAATGATGGCACACTTGATATTGTGTCCTGCCTGTCTTGTTGCTTGCACATCACAGGAGTTGATGACTTTCAGTAGCGTCCACTACTGAAAGTGCCAAACTCGTCACCAATTTTGGGCTGACTCAATTTAAATTGTCATCGACAAGCCAAGAAGAAGTACATTTTTATTCATCCCTCTTTTAGTCACATGTGTTTGAAAACTCGAGCATTACATAATGTCCATACCAAGACGATTCCCAACTTCTCTGTAACTAGCGCAAAATTCATCCCTTAAAGGGGTCAAATAGGACGTGAAAGTTTGCATGGAAATTCGTCACGTTCGCCGATGGAAACTTCCATGCGACTTTCAGCTTAGGTACTAAGTTTTAGTCCCGTTTAAAGTTAATGTAGGTATTATTCAAAGAATTCTAATACGTGTTGACTAATTAATTTTGGAATCTAATGTAGGTTAGGTCAGCCCATAAAGTCGTTTTACAAATCGTTCGATATGTCACGTCCTCCAACTGCAAATGTTTGGAACTAATATGTTTATGTGATATTTACTAATTAAATTAACGTTTACTAGGAGTTTGGTCAAGAAGCCAAGCATGGAAAAAGTGTCAAAATAATTCAAAATCATTGACCGTATCTCAAAATGCTTGACTTAGAGGCTTAAATTTTACTGAGTGCAAATGAAAGTATACAAGGTGTAAGTAAGGGTATCATTCTGAACCCTCCTACGTAGATATTTTTAATAGGTAATTTAAAAAAAAACAACTGTTTCCTACAAAAGTTTTTAAAATGTTCAGAATAATGTACGAGTACGTGTAAGCGTTTTCGCGTCAGTGTCCCTCACACCCCGTATACGATTCTTACAACAAAATTTCACTTTTTTTTTAAATGTTTGTTTGTCTAACTGTTTGTTCAGGCTAATCTCGGTCGATAGCTGAGGTTATAAGGAGTAATTTACTTGCTACTTTTACTTCAGAAAAAGAATTAGCAAAAAATAAACACTTGAAATTATTAACAAAATCCGTTTCAAATAGGTCAGTTATATTTTTATAAAAAATTTCACGCGGAAAAAGGTCGCGTAGCAGAGCTAGTTATTAAATAAATAAACGTGATTACTTATTTTTTTTTAAAGAAAATATTATTAAAGGAAGAAAATATTATTAAACTATTGTACACGAAGTGACGGCGTCGGGTTGCGCTGCGCGGTGTCGCATAAGCTTCCGCGAAATCGCCGATACATGACACTCTTCGGCCAAAACTCCTCGTTGAGGAAGGTCTCGATATGATGAGTCGGAACTCGCACCACGCATGACCTGAAATTCGTGTTGTGGCGTGACTCTAACTTCTTGACCCTCAAGGTCCAGCTGGTCTGGTCAGCTTGATGTGTCTCTGTGTGTACTTGAGATGTTTGGTATACGTGACATATGCCAAATTGACAATGTGATTCACATTTACCATATTCGTGGTTCAATACCTATTAAATGAATGACATAGCAATATTTATTTAAAGCGTATTCAACGCCATTGACCTCAGGTATTTAATTTGTTATAAATACTAAAATTTACTATTAATTTACTTAGTTTTGCGAAAGCATTCAGTGAAGTTACGCCAACTTAATTCAAAACACTTGCAGTTTTATTTAATTTAGTTACAGTGCGTACGTGTGTGAAGAAGATGAATAAGTTTAACATGTTGATAATACTTTTAGTATTATGTTCCGGTATTATTACAAGAGGTTTGTTAATTTTCTTTTCATGATCTAATGATTTAAAAGACTGATAAGGAAATCAAACGGCACCAACTCACTCCATCATTGCAATTTATTTTGTGGTTCATGGTTATCCTGCCCTTATCCCAATTTATGTAGTTACTAGACATCCCGCGCAACTTCGTCTGCGTCACGTTTTCCCCGTTTTCGCAACATTTTTCATTGCTGCTCGGCCATTATTGGTCGTAGCGTGATGATATGTAGCCTATAGCTTTCCTTGATAAATGGGCCATCTTACACTGAAATATTTTTTAAATCGGACCCGTAGTACCTACCTGAGATTAGCGCGTTCAAGCAAACAAACAAACTCTTCAGCTTTTTAGGGTTCCGTAGCCGAATGGCAAAAAACGGAACCCTTATAGATTCGTCATGTCTGCCTGTCTGTCTGTCTGTCTGTCCGTCCGTATGACACAGCCACTTTTTTCCGAAACATTAAAAAGTATACTGTTGAAACTTGGTTCTGTAAACCGCATTAAGATTTTCACACAAGAATAGAAAAAAAACAATAAATTATGGGGGCTCCCCATACTTTGAACTGAAAATCAAAAAAAAAAAAAACATCAAACCCTTACAAGATATTTATTTTGTTAAAACTACTTACGTGAGGGATATCTATGGATAGGTCTTCAAAAATGATATTGAGGTTTCTAATATAATTTTTTTCTAAACTGAATAGTTTGCGCTAGAGCCACATCCAAAGTGGTAAAATTTGTGTCCCCCCCTCTAATTTCTAAAGTAAGAGAAGGAAAATTCTGAAAATATTTAGGTTTGTAGAACGTAAAAAAGTCAATCAATGAAAATTGGTTTCAATAAGATATGATGTTTAGTTTTTGATATCTGGGACTTTTTCATCAACCTGCAGCAGTAACTTTGTTTATTGACATACTATGAAAAACAAATTTAGTTTTGCGGTTGAGTGGAAGTTTACTAACTAATACTACTAACTAATGAATGACAGTTCAAAATATTGTTATTATATTGTTTGGGGCTATGGAACCCTGTGTGCGAGTAAGAGTCGCACTTGGCCGGTTTTTTTTATTAGTATAGACTAGCTGTCCCGCGCAACTTCGTCTGCGTCACGTTTTCCCCGTTTTCGCAACATAATTCATTGCTGCTCCGCTCCTATTGGTCGTAGCGTATTGATATATAGCCTTAGCCTTTAGCCTTCCTCGATAATTGGGCTATCTAACACTGAAAGAATTTTTCAAATCGGATTAGAAGTTCCTGAGATTAGAGCGTTCAAGCAAACAAACAAATAAACTCTTCAGCTTTATAATATTAGTATAGATTGATTGATATTGAAGGTCAAAGATTAAACTGTTTTTAAAGTTTGAAAAAAAATGTTTTTATTCTCATAATTTGAAATACCTCCACGACCCCCGTACTATCGAATGCATCCATTAGCACAATGTTTTCAGTGCGTTACATACATACAAAACGTGATTTGTCGTGTCGTTTCCTAGTTATATTATTTGCGTAAAGTTACTTAGTTTGATGTAGATGTCTAGTCGTCGCAAGCGCAACTATTGAGCATCACGGGCTCGATTTCCAGGTCGGGATTTTTTTTTTTAAGTATTACCATCTGTACTATCTCTAGGGTGTATTATTACACCTCTGCATAACCCTTCGGGATTTCAGGCATGATATAATGTTATAAGTTAAACTTTTTGTTAATGTCATCAAATAGGTATATATACAACTAGCATCAAGGACACTGAAAAATCTTTTTTTTTTATTAGCCTGAGCTGTCACACTCTCGGGCAAAGGTATCCCCCATTCCTTCTATCACTTCTCTCGCTCATGAATGAGGAAGCCATCCAAAGTACTGATTGTATTTTTTTTTCAGTTGATTCTCAATTTAAGTCAAGGTCTGACTTACAAAACATTTATCACCGGACCACTCCTCCAACTACAGAAGTACCAAAACGAAAAACAAGAAGCCTGCAGTTCTACAACATGATGCATTTTGATGATGTTTAAATACGCATGACGACCAATCAAGCTATACAACACCAGTTTATGCAGAGCTCTCATTGTAAGGGAAATCTATACAAAGCGAGGCCATGTTATACTGGACATGCATAGTGTGTCTCCGTGTGCACTACATTAAATATTGTAATAGAAACATACCAGACTGTTTTATTTATAGGTTTCATTATTTAGCACCCAAAGGTTGATGTAAGGACACACATAAAATGTCAACGCACACTTATACGCGCTGCTCGGGATCAGTATCGCGTCAAATCGGGTTGTCCGAGAATCTTTTTATAAAAATACTTTTTAAAACGCACATTTATAAGTAGACATTTGCAATATCAAAATGCCAAAGAATGCACACTAAAAGTGCTATTAGAATTTTCGGTCAGAGTGTCGCCTTAGGGGCGGTTTGTTGGAGTTGGATTATATGAGTAGGGGTAATGAAAATAGAAATTAAAATAAAGTAATTAAAAATTAAATAATTTTAGCCTTTGAGAAGCATGACCCTTTTTTTTACGGATGTGAAATCATCAAATGACCCCCCACCTTGCCCCCCTGGGCGGAGCGGAAGGGAGTGTCAGACTTGTACTGACCCACCCATCCATGTTCCTTCTTAGCCCTTTGTGTTCTAGGGCCACGGTATCACAGTCGAAGTTTCGAACAGTCCCGCAGCCCTGGCAGGCATCGATAGGTGTGCGTTGACCTTTAATATTCCGACACACATGTTATAAAAGGTGGGACAGAATTTTCTGTATAAATTGTGTATAAATTACTTAAGCTCGTATTTTTTTCCATTCTCGTGTACAAGCAGTCAGTGAAGATTTACTAAATAATTATCGGTACAGTGCAGACGTGTTAATCTTAAAGATGAATAAGTTCAATTTATTTGTAATATTTATTGTGTTTTGTTCCGTGATTTTAACAGATGGTGAGTTTTGATTTTTAAAATGATAATGAATATTTGCCGGGGACAGAACTGATAATTTGAACATGACATGATATTTTGATTCACGATTAGGATGTTGGTCCCATTGAGACTAATCTGATGTTCAGTTTCAGTTAGATGAATGGTAAACAATGACAGCCGCTTGGGTCCGTCTTCATTTTAATTCAAGCTTGCCTAGGTCTATCCGTGGACGGGTGACCAACCATTACATCCCGAGTTTCCTCCGTAACTTGGAAACCACGCTAAGCCGTTTGTCCCGGCTGCCATTTGTAGATCTTTGACAGTCGATACGAATAGTCAGTGGCCCGAAAGTCTGACAATCAGCCTTACCAAGGGGTGTCGTATTACCCAGTACTAACTGGGATGTGGAGGTCAGATAGGCAGTCGCTCCATGTAAAATATAAGACTGTAAACAGAACCTAACATAGAAGTGAAAAGGCTAGGCAGATGATGGTAGATGAATGGTGTGTCCAAGGATTATTAGTTTTTAAACTGACATGGTCAGATCACTATCAGTAACACTAGAAACGAGATATTTACATTTTTACCATGTTTAGTTAGTTCAGAGGATTTTTTGCGGTATTTGGACTAAAAGGCAGGGCAGTTCTCAGTCGACTATAAACACCGTTGTAAGTGATATCATTTCTTACCGTTGGAAGTAAGACGTAATATCAATGATATTTGTTGATCATTTCCGCAGACTGCAACGCGCATCACTCGCTGTGGCGAAGTAAGGATCGAACGAACAAAAGGGGTGAGTTATTAACCTATTTCAAACAAACCTGAACATTATAAACAAAGGTACGGAATCTACCTTTGTAAGCTCCAGCTGCCAAACCATTATTGACATTACCCTGGCAACGCACGCGGCGGCCAACCTCATCAGGGGATGGCACTTATCAAACGAGACCTCCTTTGCTGACCACCGCCGCGTATGCTTCCAAATAAAATATAAACCAACAGACCCTGTTCCATATTGTAACCCCCGCAAAACAGATATAACACGGTATATAAACTCAATAACCGAGGCACTAGGTGACGCACAACTGGCTGATGTAACACTTAGTACAGACAACATTGAACTAAACGTACAATTCCTAACCGCAACACTTTTGAAAGGTGATTTGAAAGTGACACTTATGAACTGGCGTGTCCTCTTGTAACTCCTAAACGCCTGGATAAAAGCACCTGGTGGGGGTAGACTACGGAAGAGACTGAGGACACTTTCTAATCGAGCAAAAATTACCAGAACCACTGAAGCCTGGGATGAATACAAAACCACACAAGAACACTACAAGAAACGGATCAGATTCCGAAGAACGGAAGCCTGGCGCAATTCCTGTAGTAGCATAAACTCCACCAACCAAGCCGCAAGATTAAAGAAAATCCTGACAAAGGGTGACCTCAATCAACTAGGTTCGCTCAAAAAGGAAGACGGCACTTACACAGTCTCAGACGATGAAACCAGTGCAGAACTGCTGTGAATACACTTCTCTGGATCGCAAGTCGCGCCAGACCAGGAAAGGGAAACAGCGAACAAAATAGTAACCGCGGACAGAATCGAATGGGCCCTGAAGAGCTTCAAACCATTCAAAGCCGCAGGGCTGGACGGAATATTTCCAGCACTACAGTTGCACTCTCAGATAATCAAATTTCTACTACCAATCTACAGGGCCTGTATAGCTTTTGAATACATACCCAAAGCATGGAGAGAAGCGAAAGTGATATTTTTACCAAAACCAGGTAAAGATGACTACACCCTCGCCAAATCTAACATCATTCCTCCTGAGAACGTTGGAAAGACTAGTAGATCGACACCTATGGGATGGGGCGCTAAAAGATAAACCGCTACACCCGCTACACCGCTACACCATGGCTACAGAAAGGGCAGATCAACGGAGTCGGCTTTACACGCGGTAGGGCACAAAAAAGAGCCGGCTATCACAAACAAATTATCAACACTTGCGGCCTTCATAGACATAGAAGGAGCTTTTGACAAAACAATGCCCAACAGCATCAACCACGTCCTTCAAAAATTCAAAGTAGAACCAGTTGTGAGAAACTGGATAACTGAGCTTATAAGTAAATGGGTGGTCCAGATAGAGGTGAACACTACCACAAGAGCTAAGGTATTCAGAGGATGTCTACAAGGGGGTGTCCTATCACTTCTTTTATGGAACATAGTAGTGGATAGCCTTAAAAAAAGGCTAAACGATAGAGGATACGCTATAATTGGTTATGCAGATGACCTAACAATACTGATAAACAGGAATGCAGAGAATGTGTTATGTTATAAAGTAATGCGTTCTGCCTTCCAGATTGTAGGAGAATGGTGTGTCGAACAATGGCTGTCAGTAAATCCGAAAAAAACAGAACTTATCCTTTTCACCAACAAAAGGAAGTTACCAGAACTACAGTTACCAAAATTATTCAACACCAAACTCAGGGAGAGTTTGGTGTTGAATAATTCCCTACTCACTATCAACACAAGTCAAATACTTGGGCGTCATACTTGACAACAAATTGAACTGGGCGAGTCACATCGATGCAAAAATAAAGAAGGCTTGTATAGCTTTTGGTCAGTCAGTACACATCAGTTATCAGACCTTCTGTAACCTTTTTTTTTTTTTTAGTATGGGAAATCATCCAATGTCTTCTCCCGCTCTGGGCGGAGCGGAAGGGAGTGTCAGACTTGACTGACTAAAACCCATCCATGTTCCTTCTTAGCCCTTTGTGTTCCAGGGCCACGGTATCTCTTTCGAACAACCCGCAGCCCTGGCAGGCATCGGCCCTCTCGGACCCCTTCCAATTTGCTGACATCTCCTTGAGGCGCGGGTGGAACACGAACGCGCCGTCGGCACGGCCTGTCGTCATAAGACGGACGGACGGTGAGCTAGCCCATTACTCACCGTCCACAGGCCCGCGCCTACGGTGGCCGGGGCCACTGGTTGCCCCCCGACGCCCGGGGCGTCTCTCACGGCGGCTGGGACGTGAGGTTCTCTCTCTCTCACGTTCCCAAAGATCACACTTTGGCGGTGGCCAAAAAATGGTGGCCCAGAACACAACTGACCACAGTAAAAACGAAACTCCAGAGGCTACAACGCTTATCGAGCCTCGCAGCTACTGGATGTATGAGAACCACTCCATCAGCTGCTTTAGAGTACCTCTTAAACTTGAGGCCTCTAGATCTTAGCATACAGGAAGAGGCGAAGATAGCCGCCTTAAGATTAAGATCTAACGGTTTGTGGAAACTAAACAAGAGACACCACACCCAAAAGTTCTGCAGGGGATTCTAAAGGAAATACCACTCCTGGATGCACCCATGGACAGAACGCCATGTCACCACGTCTTTGATCGAAGATACGATATTCGACTCAGAGCGGAAGCTGAGGATTTCTCTGGCATCGATGAGGTTAGGATATACAAAGACGGCACCAAAACCATTAACGTTACTGGAGCTGGCGTTTTCTCAAATGACTTAAATATCAAAATATCAACCACTTTAGACAAAATAAACACAATCTTCCAAGCAGAATGCATTGGAATCACCAGAGCGGCTCAAGCAGTTGCAGCCAGATTCGTCAGAGATCTTAACATCAAAGTCATCTCAGACAGTGCATCAGTGCTCCAAGCGCTACAAAACAATACGTTAACCTCTGCCCTCGTGTTGAAATGTCATAATGCACTCCAACACATTTCAAACACAAACTAAGTAACTCTGCAATGGATAAAAGGGCACAGTAACTCAATGGGTAACGATGCAGCGGATGAACTGGCCAAAAGGGGAGTGGAGACAACAGCATACGGTCCGGAACCACTGCTGCTCATACCCCAAGCCCAAATAAACGCATGGCTGCGTAATAAAACCGAGGAAATACACCAAATGGAATGGAGAAACAGTGTAACCTGCAGGCAAACAAAAAATGCAGTTCCGGCAGCATCAAAGAGACTTGCCCGCAGCATCACTAGACTGAAACGGGACAAAATCCGCAATATTATAGGTATTATAACCGGCCACTGTCCCCTGAACAAACACCTATTTACCATAGGTGTGACGGATAGCCCTCTGTGCAGAGGATGCATGGAGGCGGTAGAAACACCACAGCACGTGCTCATGGAGTGCAGAAGCGTGGCAGATCAACGGGCACGGACTGAATCACCGGCATCGCTCCCGGAGGCCTGCAGCAGCCTGAAAAGGCTGCTAGCTTTCTGGGAGGACCTAAGATGGTTGGAGTAACCAGAGGATGTCTTTTCATACGTACAATGGCCCAAAACAGACGATAATTGCGGAAACAGCCCGGCTAACCTAACCTATTTGTTTTTTAGTGAACATCGCAAACGGCTCGGTGTATTGTCCCGAACTACTCAGTACTAATGGCTTGCATCAGCAACCCTTGTAGTTGGACTCGCGATGAGCATGTCGAAGACCAAACTGATTTGATTTATTTGAAATAAATGTTTTGATTTTTCTGAAAAGAGTGCATTCTGTAATTTTGCAACGTCGCCAATAGCTGTCAAATATCCCTACTATGATTACGTATGAAAATTCGCATTAAGGCTACTGAACGTACTTACTCATTAAATCTATATTATTGTTTTTCAGTGGGAACTCTGAGAATGTCTATACCTCGGTCTTTATTTAAAAAAAGATATAACAACACCTCCAGAAGAATTTTCAAAACCCAACACAAGATGACTGCAGTTCTAGAATTTATGAATATTGATGATGTTTAAGTACCTACTGCATTAAATATTGTGACAGAAATGTACCCGAGTGTTTCATTGTTAAGCGTACCCAAAGGTGAACTGGTGATGTAAGGACACACGAAAATTGTCAAGGCACACTTATACCTACGCACTGCTTGTATCAGTATTGATTCTTTTTATGAAAATCTTTTCTGCAACGCACATTTTTAAGCAGTGCCTGTGACTAGTGCATTTGAAATAAATGCTTTGATCCTAACTAATGTTATAAATGCGAAAGTAATGTTGTTTGTTACCTATTCACGCCTAAACCATAGAACTGATCATCCTGAAAAGAGATGATCCAAAAAAAACCGGGATCGATTGAGACTAAATAGATATCAGTAGGTTCATTGTAATGCACAATTTACTCCACCGGAAGCGCAATTCCGAAATCAATGGGGTATATGAGCTATAGGCTGACAAAGTATGTATGAAAAAATCATGAGTTACTTGTGTATTTTTTTCCAGTTTTTACAATATCAGCAATATACTAACGACTATAGTGACAGGATTACTATACTATTGTTTACTATCAACCTGTTTGTATATGTGAGTTTAAATGTTTGTAAACGCACCCACGAAGGAAAAAAGAATCCTAATGAGCGGCAACATTAAAAAAACCTAACATATCTGTGCAAGCGAGAAAACACTCAAATAAATGTACTAAATTTGACATATCGAAGCATTTTTTATTGACGAGCAACACCATCTTTAACTTCAAAATAAAGGTAGTAAAGTAGGGTAATAAAGGTTAGTAAACTACCAAAATACGATGACACAAAAAGCCATTTTTAGTGCAAGTTGACCTCGCAACCTCGAAGACCTCAAAAGACAAGTTTTCATTCAAAAACCCCTTCCAAATCATACAATTTAATTAAAATGCCATAAGATAATTGTCAAAAATCGACGTATTTACGTTTCACTTCTCGGGCTAGGGCCTTTTTTACAGATGGGAAATCATCGAATGACTCCTCCCGCTCTGGGCGGAGCGGAAGGGAGTGTCAGACTTGTACTGACTAAAACCCATCCATGTTCCTTCTTAGCCCTTTGTGTTCCAGGGACACGGTATCTCTTTCGAACAGTCCCGCAGCCCTGGCAGGCATCGGCCCTCTCGGACCCCTTCCGATTTGCTGACATCTCATTGAGGCGCGCGAGGAACACGAGGCCGTCGTGCTAGGGCCACTGATCATTAGCAGTCGTTATGGGAAGTCTGAACTACTCATGGAGGACAGATAACTAAACATCTTTTATCAGTTAGGTAGCCGTTCTGTGAGTACAATAATGGTATTCAGCTACTTCTGGCTAGAGCGGAAACCAATCTCGACATAATTGCGAAATGCTAGGCAGATTAAGACCTATGCCGTCTGTAAAGCTTCGTTAAATAACCAACAACGGCCTAAAATAGTAAATCTATGTATGTATATAAAAATCAATTGCGGTTCGTTCGTCTCGCTAAACCTCGAGAACGGCTGGGCCGATTTAGCTGATTTTGGTTTTGAAATGTTTGTCGTAATCCAGGGAAAGTTTAAAAGGTGGGAAACGTAGGGTAGGGTAGGTAGGTAGGTAGGTAGGTAGGTAGGTAGGTAGGTAGGTAGGTAGGTAGGTAGGGTAGGTAGGGTAGGTAGGGTAGGTAGGGTAGGTAGGGTAGGTAGGGTAGGCAGGGTAGGTAGGGTAGGTAGGGTAGGTAGGGTAGGTAGGGTAGGTAGGGTAGGTAGGGTAGGTAGGGTAGGTAGGGTAGGTAGGGTAGGTAGGGTAGGTAGGGTAGGTAGGGTAGGTAGGGTAGGTAGGGTAGGTAGGGTAGGTAGGGTAGGTAGGGTAGGTAGGCAGAAAGAAACTACATTGCAACGCAAACCGGGTACAGCTAGTAAATTATAAAAGGAACTTACCAACTATAATAACGACACTGTTCTCCCTGATGACTTGCAGCAATTCTTCTCTGACTGCGAACACCGGCAAGAACCGTCTCTGCTCTGATATCGTCATCTTCTTCACGAAGTCGGACTTCGATTCCACTTCTTGGGGTTCTGTGGAGGTAGTGGAACTTTTATAGTAAACTAAAGAACTTTTAATCAAACCTTTGCTTGCCGCTAAGGGGCCATTCAAGTATTGCGTAAGCACTAAAGGGGGGCGGGGGGTCTTTGATTTGTTTATGTTTGATGACATGGGGATGGGGGGATCGGATGGTGATTACATATTCCAAAAAAATTGTTGATTTTTATTTGAACACATGGCAACGCTACTTGTCTATGCTCGGAAGCGAAACAAATAATATGTGTTCCACTATAATCTCTATAGACTATAAATTCTTTATTACCCAGAAGAAGCCTGTTCACTCTAACTTTGAAGAGATTACGGTTGTAAGCGTTCGGAAACACAGACGCAGGCAGAGAGTTCCACTCCATTGTATTATAAAAAAGACGTTTGAAAATACTTAGTGCGAATTGGTGGAATCTCAACAAGTCACATAAACTGGAATCTTGATTAATAGTGAACGCAGTTTACTTACGATTATCCATATGTTCAGCGTATTTGTAAGCGTCTTTAGTTGGGCCGTCTTCCATTTCTTCCTCTTTCTTTTGAATTCCCATGATATTACCTGGAATTGGATTGAAGACACGATTAGGTATCACTTATGTTATTTTATTTTATTTAATGGGCGACCATAATTACATATCGAGTTTCCTCCATGACTCGGAAAGCACGTTAAGCCGTTGGTCCCGGCTGTCATTTGTAGATCTTTGACAGTCGTTACGAGTACTCAGAAGCCTAAAGTCTGACATCCAGTCTTACCAAGGGGTATCGTATTACTCAGTGCAGTGCGATGCGCGCTCGAATACGGACGTGTTTCCAGTGTGCACGGAACGAATTTTATTCGCGTGTTGCGCGGCCATAGCCGCTGCCCGTACACACTATGAGTTCCAAAAAGCTCATTGTCAACGAATTGCTGGCTTTCCTAGTCCATGCCATTGACTACATGGACGAAGTAAGCATCTTGCAGATTGCAGAGTCCAATTTTAAGGAGGACGATATCAGCAGTAGTAAGCTGCTGCTGTTCCAATCACTTGGAAAAGTGGACCAGATGCCGTCTCGCCGCAGAGATGGAACAAAGAAGAGTCTTCAGGACATCATTGATATTTTGAAGAAGACAGACCCGGACGACGTGCCTGATTTCGTGGCGAAGGAGCTGAGTAAGCTGCCCCCCGTCACTTTCGACCATGTCGACGTTACGCGGCTGCTGAAGGACATCACTTCGTTGAAAACAGAGATGACCAAGATGCAGTCCAGAATTGAGGTATCAGAGAAAAACAATACCGAGTTACGTGCAGAAATAGCATTATTGCGCAACGTTGGCTCGGTAATTGGGTCACCTGAGGCCTCAAAGGTGAACACGAGTCGAGTGGCGCGAAATGCATCAGTCGGCAGTTTCGAACCAGCTGCCGATAATGCTGAGCAAGCGCCGCCCGCTGTCGCCGTTGCCCGCGCCACAACACCGGCTGCGGAAACGTCACGCGTAGGTACGTCGACCCCTAAACGTGCCTACGCTGCCGTCGTCACCACCGGCAACTCAGATGCGTCGCTGCCAAAGCGACAAATCAAAAGAGGGGAAAATCTGAAGAAAGGAGCTCCACCTACCCTGACTGCGGTCCGTAGCTCCGTGAAAAGGACGAGCCAAGTTGACGAGGAGGGTTTCACCAAAGTAGAAAGGAAGAAGAAGAGGAAACCCTGTCCTCGTAACCAGTGTGGTACCGCACCAACTGGTCCCAACATGCTGCTGCGCCCCGCTGTGCCTACGACGCAGCTGTACATTTCGCGTCTGCATCACTCCACGACGGTTGAGGATGTCGTGCAGTATGTGAAAGTGAAGACCGACTGGACTCTGAGGGTCGTAAGGTTGGAATCGCGCCACAACATCAACTTTAAGTCGTTCGTCGTGCGAGTTCCAACCCACCATCTACAGATCTGCTTGGAAGAGGACTTTTGGCCGAGAGGTGTCGTATATCGACGTTTCCGAGGACGGTTACGCGACACCACGCAGCGAAACACGACGCCGACGACGTTACGTGTATAGCCATAGTTTAATTAAGTTTTAAGATATGTATTAGTTTATTATTGTTGTTAGATTATTTGTGTATTTTATCTATGGGCCTTAGATGCCTGATAATAAACTGATTATTATTATTATTATTATTACCCAGTTTCTGGGCTGTGGAGATCAGATAGGCAGTCGCTTCATGTAAAATACTGGTACACAGCTGCATCAGGTTAGACTGGAATCCGACCCCAAGATAGTTTGGGAAAAGGCTAGGCAGATGATGATGGAGTTAATTTATAATAATACATATACTTGGGATTATTTGGTCTGCTAAGATGAGCAGTAGCGTTTAACGAATATTACGTAACATCAAGCCTGTAATCCCCGAAGGGTTAAGCAGAGGTGTAATTCCTTGACACAATACTGAAAAATAAACTTTAATACCAGTGGTATTAAAGGTTAATACAAACTTGACAGAAAGGACTCTTTGCGCATTCATGAGTGCGCACGATAAGGAGTCATTTGTGTACGTCGAAGTTTGAACAAATTTAAACCTAAGATCTTTATTTTCCAATGCAATCATCTTCAGCTACAATTTTCATACCAATTTTAGTTCCCTCCAACTTCCAGTGTTTCTTCTGAGCCTTCCTTCTTTCCTTCTGTTCTCGGAACGCTTTGACTAGAGCAGAGCCTTTGCGAGCGTTCATCGCCATATCAGAAGTGGGATCTTTTACCTGTAAGAAGAAAATTGCATAAAGTGTGGTAGGTGCTGTTCTCGTACACGCGTCTGAGCTTTATTAGTCTAAACTAATATTATAAAGAGGAAAGATTTGATTGTTTGTTACGATTTACCTCAAAAACTACTCGACCGATTTTAAAAATTCTTTCACCTTAGAAAGCTACAACTTTACCGAGTAACATAGGTACACCGAGTATTATATCACAATTTTAAATGTTCATATCAGAATGTTGGGCCACAAAAGGGATGAATGAAAGGCAGTTGCATGTGGCTGAGATGAGAATGCTAAGGGGGATGTGTGGTGTTACGCGAATGGAACGAAAGTGGCGCCGGTGACTGAAAAGATGTGTGGGAATCGGTTGTCGTGGTATGGACATGTGATGCGTAGGAATGAGGAAAAGGACGTGAGGAAAGTTTTGAGTATGAATGTGGATGGGTATAAGGGTAGATGAAGACCATAGAAACGATGGATGGATTGTGTGAAGGATGATATGGCAAGAAAGGGGGTATCCCATGAGATGACAAGTAATAGAGAAGTATGGAAGAAGAAGACGTACTGCACCGACCCCAAATAAATTGGGATAAGGGCAAGAGAATGATGACTCAGAACTAGCTTTTTCTCGCAACCTTCGTCCGCGTGAAATTATGATAAAATAGAGAAGCAAATAACTTACCGGTATGACGGGTTCCGGTTGCTTAGTAAATACTATTCTCCCGTCAAGGAATGGAGGCACGATGTTGTGGACGAGCAAATGCACGCGGTCCACGTTTTCCTGAAAATAGAGTCGAAATTCGAATAACATTACACTCCCTCAAGGCAAAGATGTGCATGCACATTATAATATTGTGCCCTGTAACGGTCAGGTGGCCTACCATTACGTCTTAAAGCAGTATTGTTTTAATCTTATTCCAGAGTTGGAAAGAGATTCTATTCATCGAGAGAGCGCTATTCGACCTCTATAGCTCCGTCTCTTTCCCATACCGGAAAATATATAATATATCATACATATTTTATTCAGGGTAGAAGGGCTTCTACCCTGTATACATATTTTATATATTTTTTGTGCTTGTTTTGACATTTTCATAGTGCATTTAATGCCATATCTAACCTAGTGATCGGATACTCGGATGCATATTTATCTAAAGTACGTTCTTTCCTGAAAAAAGGTACAAAAGTATGGAAGTGGCTAATTAAATGTCAATTTTTGTCGCGGGATTGCGAAATTTCATTATTCTTTAGTAAAGATAAAATGTAGTACTCAAAATATCGTAACGAATATTTTAAATTTATTTAAAACCTGGCAAGTTTGTTGAAAATAACAAGGAAAAAAAATACAACAACTATTTGAATTCGTAGTTTTGTGCTGAAATGTCGAATGCTAAAACAAAATGGTAAATATGTCTGGGCATAATTAATTTGGAGCTAAACGAAAAAGTAACTAGACTAGTTTTTATTTTTTAAATAAACTCCTTTTCCCATACTGACGCGCGCTCCATACTAGTCAACACTCAAACTTTAGGTAAATATGCATCCGAATATCCGATCTCTACTAATAACAGACTTATGAGCCATTAACTTCGTTTGCCTTTCCAGTAACGAACATAAAAAAAATCTTGCTCACCTCATCCAAATCATTGTTAACATTAATAGCGTGGACCACACCGCTGGTCAGCATTCTGTTTCGCTCCCACAGTTCGTTGTCCTTGTCTATTTGCTGCCTTTGAGCCGATACTTTACGATTGCGTCGCTTTTCTATCTGTTCCTCTTTACGGGCGACGTATTCTGACGATGTGCCTGCGAATGGGTCCGATTCGTCGGCTTCACCTGGAAGATAATTTTTTAGTGAAATTTAATATACGGCAGAAAAAATAACTGGAACAAACAAACTTATCTGACAATCAGTCGTACCAAGGGGTATCATTATTACCCAGTATTATCTGGGTTGTTGAGGTCAGATATGCAGTCGCTCCATGGTAAATACTGGTGCTCAGCTGCCTTATGGTGAATGTAAGCCGACCCCAATATAGTTAGGAAAAGGCTAGGCAGATGATGATAATAATATAAGGCAGAAATAGATGTGGGAAGGCGAATCAAAGAAACAACCCATAATTAAGGGTCTTTGATTCATTTTTATCGTCATTATCAGCCTATAATGTTCGTACTGCTGGGACACAGGCCTCCTCTCTATGAGAAGGAGTGGGCTGTAATCCACCACGCGGGCCCAGTCCGGGTTGGTAGATGTCACATGTCTTCGAATTTTTTGTTCTAGGACATGCCGGTTTCCTCACGATATTTTCCTGTACCATTCTCTTTGGTTCAGTGCAAATCAAAACGAAAATACGTAGTCTTAATTTTTAGGGACGTGAACGTGTTTTTTTAACCTTACAGTGGCATCAAAAGGCTCCTGTGACGTTTTCAACACCTCATTTGCGCTATACATTACTATTAATAAGGCTTATGATTCAATGGCATAAAAAACGTGCTCTTCATTAGTTTGACCTGATTGCCTATTACTAAAGATATAGCGCATCACTACTATAACAGCCAAATTTGCATTTGCAGCACGTTTCAATTTCAAATATTACAATGACTCTAGTTGATTCATTTTTTTTTTTTGTTGTGCTGTGCGAGACTAATAAAAACTTTATCTACTTCGGTTTCGTTATATTCGAATTACAAAATTGACAGCGGTTTCATTATGAAACGACACAAGTTGCATTATGCGAATCGTCATAAATTCTAAAACACAAGCATAGACATTCTGAACATACAGCCAGTAATATTACTTCGAAATCGTGACAATGTAAATGATGTTTTTAAAAATGGAACAAGTTTAGAACAAAAGTATCGTATACTATTTGGCTGTTGCGGCTACAAGATTCTTATTCTTATTCTTTATTGCAAACAAAAAAATAAAATAAAAATATACACACAAATTGCAATATAAAAACTTATGTACAACGGCGAGCTTAACCCAGAATTGGGTTTTCTTACAGCAAACCATTTTTCGATTACGAGATTTGCAAAAGAGGATAAACTTACGTTTATGTGCAAAAACAGTACATTCAAAACTTGAATTAACTACTACATACGTAATACTACATAAGCATACAATACATATATAAAAATAAACATACATATAAAATACTATATACATACTAATAACATGTTGACAGGAAATGTTCTCTTATTCCTTAAAAAAAGAAGAAAAAGATCTCAAGATCTTTGCCTAATACTTATTATTAAATTTTATTCGAAATTTTATTAAAAAGTAATATTGAAAATACTACACCAGATATAACAAATAGAGCAGTTGCGGCTACTAATAATTGACTACCAAAATCAAGACATGTATATGAGAAATGTTATGAAACCGAAGTAGATAAAAATACTTATTTGTCTATATCTGTGTTTTATTCCTTCCTTCGTAGATAAAATCTTGTATGCAACTGTACGTTATTGGTCTTTTAATAACTCGTGCCCACCTATTTCGGTACGTGCTACGCTTGTACCGAAAAATGGCACTCGTATTAAAAGACCGTCCATAACATAACAGTTGCATAAATAGCTATTTTCATTATTTCTCCAATAAAAATGCATAGTGTGCAGATTATATTATTTACCTTCACCCATGTTATACCAAGCTCGATCCAGTTTCTTTTCAGCTTCCTCCCAATCTGTATCGTCAATGTCCACCGCTCGCCTTGAACTGGCGAATCTGTAAATAACCATTATTTTGGTACTTTTAACAACTATGATATTAAGGTATCATAACCGGCCTCTGTCCCCTAAACAAACACCGATTTACCATAGGTGTGACAGACAGTCCTCTGTGCAGAGGATGCATGGAGGCAGATGAAACACCACAGCACGTGCTTATGGAGTGAAGAAGCGTGGCAAATTAACGGGCACGGACTCTTCAATCGCCGGCATCGCTCCCGGAAGCCTGTAGCAGCCTGAAAAGGCTGCTAGCTTTCTGGGAGGGAGGATGGTTGAAGTAACAAGAGGATTTTCAGACGTACAATGGTCCAATAAAGAGGCTAAGTGCGGAAACAGCTAACCTAACCTAAGTCCCATTTAATGGGGGGTGGGCCTATCGCCGTCAACGAGGCACAAATTCAGATTCCGTGGCTGCTACTGAGAAAATTCCTGATGTAAAACTTCAATAACATTTTACCCAACCTGGGAATCGAACTTACTAACAAGACAGTCACTTCATGTAAAATACAAGTATTCAGCCGCATCTGATAGACTGGATCAAACCAACATAGGTAGTTGGGAAAAGGCTAGGCATATAATGAATACAGTCGACTCTCGTTAATTCGAAACTCGAGGGACTCTTAAAATATTACGAATTATCGAATGTTTAAAATATCAAATGGTTCAGAGAAAACAAACAGAACTTCGAATTATTAAGTGTTGATCAATTATTATTTATTAACTCCTATTATTTAACAATGACAAAAGTTTATAGGTTCATTCGTGTACATATTCTCTTTCGAAAGAACTCTGTTATACTGGTTTGCTTCATCATAACAAAAACAAAGGCTCGTGTACGATGATACAAGCTTGAAAGTGTCTCAAAATGTACTAACAATCTTTCTGTCTCTTTCTCTTTGCAACTTTGAATTATCGAGTGTTTTACGCCGATGAGTTCGAATTAACGCGTCGTTTTGCTACGTAGCAATGATTTTTTCGTTCGAATTACCAAGTGCATAAAAATGTATTGATTTTGTTCGAAATATAAAGAAATTTTGTAGGGAACTCATGATAAGTTAGAATTATAGAGAGGTTCGAATTATCGCAGGTTTGAATTAACGAGAGTCAACATAGAAAACAATACTTACTTATGAGGCGAAGCCCTAGGAGTATTCTCATATGGTCGACCCTTATAATCCTTTAATGGCTTCCCACTTCTGTCGCTTCTCTGAGAACGGTCACCTCCGTCCCGAGTTAGTGGTGTCGGGAAGTCCCAGCTGGACTTGCGGATTGGAGCCTTGAGGTCATCGTCGTCATCGTCCCAGGCTGTCTTATCGGTTGGTTTAAGGACTTTCATGCTGGAAAATGTCAAGATATATAAGAAGTAAAAAAAACATGATTTCTTTGTGGACTGTCAAATTATACTTTCTCAACAATTTTTTTATATAATCTAATTACCTACTCTGTTTACTTAATAACCTAAGATTTGAGCTAGGAATTTGTTGAGAGAGATGAAATAGAGTTTATAGAATCTAATTCCGCCCAAGTGCAGCAATAAAAGTAAGGGTGTTACCGTCGTTATCGTCGATCGATGGTAGAATGGATTAGTTGACGTCAATCGACAATTACTACCAATCAATTGTTTATCGCCCGGTATCTGTAGATCAGCCAAAAACTATGTAATATATATACATCGATGGTATCGATCGACAATTGATTGATTGGTGTGGTAACACCTTTATACAGCTAAAACACCAACTAACTGAATACTCATAACTTAGATGGATTTTTCAGACAGGACCCAGGCATGCATAGTTTCACACAGTATTTAAGTAAATAACTTCAGAAGTAGAATTGATGATCATTTCAAAGTTTACACAGTCAAATTATATCAAAAACATACCTGGGAGTCCTAGGCTCATCCTTAAATCTCGGCTCATAGTAACTCCTTCTAGAACTTTCCCCACCCCTCCTCTCGCTGTCTCTGTCCCTCCTATCAGAGTCCCTCCTATCTGAGTCCCTCCCCTGTCTTCTATCCCTTTCCTTATCTCTCTCCCTTCTCATGTCATCCCTGCGGTCATCTCTTCTACGGTCACGGTCTGGTCTCCTATCATATCGGTAACGATAGTAGCGATCATCCTCCTCATCTTTTGAGCGTGTTTTCTTTTCTTCTTGCGTTGAGTAGTGAACACCTTTTTCTTTTGCGTCTTTTTCTTTTCTGCAAGGAGTGTTTTATGATAATTTGATCTTTCTATACCTTCAAGATTATGACATAATTGCACCACCGTAAAACTTCCGTTAAGTTATTATAAAAACATGTGAAATGTTTTATAATTGAATTTAAAAAGATTGTGACCTAAGATGTTTGAAAATACTTTTATTTTAGTTTTAGCTTAAAAAACATGAGCCTATTATATTAAGTATATGTAATTGAGAAACATTAGCAAAGAGAAAATTAAAATAATGGTCTGGCTTCTAAAATAAACTATTTGTTTGTTTTGAGGCCTGTATGTCTGCTGACTTCATATTTCTCTATGGTATTTAACTTTATTTAAAAATGTATGCAAGCTATTTACAATGATAATTTGGTGTTATCATTATTATGCATCAAAAGGCTAACTGTAGTAAGAAAACCTAAAACTAAGTTAAAAACAAACTTTCTCACTTCTGTAATCTCTCCAGCATCCGTTCTCGCGCTTGTTCTGATATGCCACCGGTGTAAGTTGGTGTTTCTTCATTATGCTTCCTGTATTTACGTTCTTTCGAAGCGCTGGCATCAGATTTACTGTCGGCACTATCATCTTCGTTACTTTCGTCTTGAAACGAGATCAGACGGTTCTGCTTACGTTTGGCTGCAGCCAGCTTGTCAAGACCAAGTAACGAAGGCTTGGCAAACTGAAACTCCCCTGGAGCTTCCTTCTTTTTAAGAATAAGACCGCCGGGAGCATCCCCAGAAGATCCCTCCAAACGATGCAAGTTTTCATCCTCTTCCGACATAGTGATGATGCGACGAACGTACTAACACTTATCACTAGAGTAAAACTACTGATTTTAGTAAACTACAATATTCATAACAGTATAATCAAGTAAATAAATTATAAAAACATTGCGCGCACTCGCGTGACGACAATGCTTTGACATTAGAATGACAGTCAAACAGGTGAGTGAGTAATGACAATGACATTCACAAGTAGAATGTTGCCAGCAACAAAAAGTATTTTGATGCATTCCATTTTAACCAAATCCAAATGAAAACCGCTTCACTGGTAAAGTTAGAAGTCCAGGAAAAGCCGATGTGGCTATACTAAACCTATTAAATAGCATTTGAATTTTTTTGGATGAAAGGATGTGGAATTTATAATAGAAAAGAACTACTAATTTAACTTAACTGGATTTTAAAACGTAAATTGTAAAACCGAGACCGTGGGTCCGAGAGGGCCGATGCCTGCCAGGGCTGCGGGTTGTTCGATAGAGATACCGTGGCCCTGGAACACAAAGGGCTAGGAAGGAACACGGGTGGGTTTTAGTCAGTCAAGTCTGACACTCCCTTCCGCTCCGCCCAGAGCGGGAGAAGTCATTTGATGATTTTCCATCCTAACTAAAAATAAAAAAATAAAAAAGGGCTTTTAGATTTGAACCTTGCTTTAAATAACAGCGTTTTTTTTCTTGAATCGTGTACTCTCCAAATAATAAAAAAGTGTATTTTTTCAGAATTAAACATTTCCGCCCACGAAAATAACGATAAAAAAAAACATTTACGAAATATTTGAATTGTACTTCAGGGCAAAAATATAAACAGCGGTTTTTTTTTACATAAAATAACTTAAATTAATATATTAAAAGCCATACAAAATTAAACAAATTCTAACAACGGAAGTTATAATTATCATTTTTTTTTTGCAATAGCGGTCGGGCAAAACGGTAACAGGGTTTAATTTAGTTTAACTTTCATCTAAAGGCTATTTCTAAACTATTTACAAGAAAATACCAACACTATAAAGATAGTCTATGAATTGTTAATTTGTTTTTAAAATAGTAATAATTTTAGGGTTTGGATTTATCTAATTCCCTTATATGAATTTCAGTCCTATTACATGTTTACCTAAAGTACATAGTACTTAAGATTTTATGATTTTGCGAACTCTGGAGCAGTATTTGTTTAATTTCCATAATAATATTTTATGTTTATTATATGTTTATTATAATAATATGTTTATGTTGATAGAAAACATTTTGGCATTATTTTTGCCCTGTTAATATTTTTGCTTGAAGTACAAAGTCAAAAAATACGATTATTTAAAAAAAAAACATTGTTTCGCGGTCGAAAAAGATTTAAATTTACTTTTTCCTAAAAAGACGCTTTCCTAAAAAAAACGTATACCCGGAGGTGAACTTAACTTTTTGCGGGGTACAGCTTAATACACTCCCCTGTCTATGTGTACCATATTAAATTAAAAAAAAAAACCTGTTTATAATTAATGCAAAGTTGGCCTGTTATTCGGCGTATATTCCCCGGACTAATTAGCGAAAGACAAGTATTACCTTCACTGTCATAAGCCACGTTTCGTTGCGAAAACCAAATTGCGCAAACCAATGTTTCAGCAACTATTGCTGGCAACTATTATTTTAGCAGTTCTTTGCAGTTATTATTTTATCTCGTGCACTTTGCAGCTACCTCATAACTTGTTCTACAACAATAGATATCTTTTGACACTTTGATGTAAAATCAGCGATAAAATAATAATGCAGCTGAAAAGTCTGTAATGATCCGTATTTTAACCAAATAACATTTATTTTGCCAAATTACCTATAACATTTTGAGGTTACGCATCTATTTAATTATTTAATTGTAGGTATTCC
Organism: Cerastis rubricosa; assembly: GCA_949152445.1. Lineage (NCBI taxonomy): Eukaryota > Metazoa > Arthropoda > Insecta > Lepidoptera > Noctuidae > Cerastis > Cerastis rubricosa. The sequence continues at coordinate 2,585,728 of OX424542.1, read as the reverse complement.
TAAAAAACTAAATTGAGCAACAGCTGCACATTCAAGAGGTAGGGGTCGTAATATGGTTAGATAAAAAAAAATGCCGGTACCTACTTGATTGAAATTGGACAATCTTTTATTAAATTAGCAAACCCGTACCACGTGCGTGTAGCAAGACCGCCGTAGAAGCGGGCTATGTCGACGGAAGAATCGACAAATTGACACATTGTCATTGGCTATCTGTCATTATTTCGATTCTTCCGTAGACAAAACTCATTTCTACTGTGGTCATGCCACGCGTGCTGTAGGAGAACACTACCGAGAAACCTGGATGAGCAAAAGTACACCGTATAACACAACAATCCAACATCGGTACATGTTAGAAATACCTGAAACTCAAATGCGCTCCATAGTTAAACTGAACTTATCAGTTACATAATAATTATTCAGTTGACAACAGCTGTTTTGAGAGTAATCAGAATATTTTACGTCACTTAAGCCTTCATTGGCACCCATAAAACGTCAACAAAGGGTGCACGGTTTGAGTCTGTCGTTTTCAATGGAGAAGAACCGGCAAGAAACTCCATCTTTACTCTTTTAACCTTTCCGTCCGTTACCGCTGATCCTCGCCGTACCGAATTCGGTACGCCGAGGATCAACGGCGCACCGGCAAACTTAAACGCTAATATAAAAAAAAGTAAATTTCTAAATCGTTCTGTCAAAATTTACCTCTATGGTCAACTAGTAGTCGATTCAAACAAAACCAATCGTTAGTAATACTAAACGGCACAACATTATTAAAAAAAATATAGAAACTCGTCTATGTCGAATGTCAAACGACAATGGCAACCCGTGTTATTATGTTCGGAAAAGTGTTGTTTTTGTGAGATATACGTTGTAAAACTTTGGTAAGTAAATGTATAGTATGTTATAAGTGTATAATGCAACTTTTTAGATAGTCATTTGCTTGAAAAAATAACAAAAAATTATGATTTGAGCCAACAAAAAATCCTTTGTTGTGAAGTTTGTTAGTCGAAATTAACAAAAATAATTTGACTCTTTAACCATGTAAAATGGTCTTGGAAACAATAGTAGCAAAGAAAAAATAGTGATAATTCATTATTTCATGTATTCGAGGCATATCTATTCATATTTATTGATATTTCAAGTATTTTCATGCTTTGAACAGCGGAATTCTAAAATGGCCGATTCTAACAAGAAGTTTGAGTTAGGATCTTATAAGAATAATGTATGAAGGACTCCTAAAAAACACTGTCATTAGATTACTTGTATATTTGTGATGTTAGATATAAATTTTCGTGTAAATTGAATGAGTAGTTTTACCAAACAAAAATAAGCAACGAAAACAGACGTATTTACTGCGACCTCTCTCATATATATGGGATATGTATAATTCTCAAGTAGTTCTAAAAGAGTTGTTTATTATTAATAAATGGCCCCGTTCATCACGAACCCGACACTGTTTACCGTTTAAGATTAGAGCTAATATAACTCGAGTTATAAGTGTTTATCTTTACGATATCGGATGACTCACGCGATGGCGTAATCAAGGGGCCCCCGAAGGGCTACACGCGGGGTTTTACTGTTCGCGCGAAAGGATAAAGAGGTAAACACAAATGATAATATTAAAAAACCGCAAAACAAAGTTCCGTATAATAATTCCCAAAATATTTTAACGTAGGTAAGTACGGTTCCGTTAACTACACGTAGGTACTTACCGATCGCTCTTACAGCAATGACACAAGGGCGTGTTATTGACTGAACATAATCTTTACAAGATGCAAAATATCGTTCATTACATACCATAAGATAAATGCAGGGAAATCCTATAATAAGTAGATAAGTAGTCATAGAATAATAACTAAGGAATAGAAGGAGCGCTAAAAAAGCTATCTTTCTTCTACATATTTTAGTCATGTTGGGTACGAACCACACCTCTTCGAAAAAAAAAGAACAGTCGAAGAAATATAACACATAATATAGATACGAAAATATGTATTTGCCACAAATTACTCTTGCTTATAAATCTTTCAATTTGTTCCATCAACCGAAATAGAACAGTTTGTGAACATCTCTTGTGGCATTTGGACGTGTGTGCCAAGACTAAAAAAATCGTGTATTGGCGCGAAAGTTATCAGCGCGAGTTTTTTTTTAATACTTTGATTAATTTGTACAGGAATTAGTTTTATTCATCCTAAAGAGTTTTGGAAAACTCCTTTGATGTGTAAATTGTCGTGTAAAGTGATGTGAGGGAAGGGCGATAGGATAATATATTGCGTGTGACAAGTTTATTTTAAAAGTTGCTCTGGTTTTTGTGCGAAAGTTTGTGTACGTCATGGCCGATGTGGAAAATACCGGCGGGAAGGAGGTTATCAGAGAAGAGGGTGAGCGTTCACTAACGTTTTTTGATAATTTTATTATTTGTTATTAGAACTTAGATTGTTATTGATTTTCGTTACCTACATGTTATTGTGTTGGTAGATTGATTGTGATCGTTTGAAAACCAGACTGCTTGCCTCTACATAAATTGTCAACTCCGCTCCGGCGCAGTAAACAATTTGTAAATCTTCATCTTTTTTCATTGGGTATTCTGTAGGCTTTCGGCAAGTACTTACTAATGTACAAACCTACACAAAAGAACGATAATTGAGATTCAAATTGCTTTTAAATGTTTCCGAGGTTTTTGTTGTTTCTTTTTCCTAAAATATTACAATGTTAAATCGACCAATAAACTGTAACAATTGCAAAGTTAATGTGATCGTTAAATAGGTAGGTACTAACGTATTTGTTAGGGTTCATAGAACTTTGTCGTATCAACAACTCACCAAAGTATCTGTAGGCACAATGACTGTAATGTAGAATCTTAGCAAGCTCCAACAGTAGAAAGGCTTGCAAAAGTCTCGATAAACATGAACAGTAACCTTATGGTTAATCTAGCAGTAGCCTTTCTTTCTGCTTGTGTGCTGTGGTACAGAACCCTCTCGTTAATTGATCGCTTCTTGGAACAATTTAACGTGTTTTGAAACTTAATGATGTAGGTACCTACACAAAATGATATTGTTCGTCGAATTGATCTGGCGTATTTTTTTGTATCTATTCATGTCGGCTTCATTACCTATCCAAAAAAAGGCAACAAACCATGCAAGGGTAGGCCCCTTGCATCGTTTGTTGCGGTCCTCATACGTTTTTTTTTTAAATTTTGTGATCTTTCGGGATACCAGTCAGATACCAGTTGGTTTCTTTGGAAAATTCCTATTTTTAACCCCCGACCAAAAAAGAGAGGTGTTATAAGTTTGACGTGTGTATCTGTGTATCTGTGTATGATCGATAAAGACCACATCTTCCTAAGTACCTTATTCTATTTTGGGTGCAACTGAAAATTTGAACAACAATTTATTAAAACTATGCAACAACATACGGGGTGTAAGGGACACCTACCCTAAAACACTTACTATGTACCTACTCAGTAGGTACATCATTCTGAACCCCACATAGAAATTTAAAAAAAGAACAGCTTTTCCATACATTTTGACTGCTTCGGTATTGCAATTTGATTTGCGGAAACATCTGTTTTTTTTTTTTCGGTATGACTTTTTGGAATGCAAATCATAAAGTTCTGGTTTTGATCAAAGGAATGACCTAGGGGTCAAACGACGTAGGTTAGAGTAGCTACCTACATTATGTACCTATGTATTTACATATCAAACCTACGTAGGTACGTTTAGTTTACAAAGAAGTTGTTTTGAAGCGCATCAAGGGCGTTGACTGTCTATGAAAGTATGAAAACATGCAAAGTTCAGTTCTGATCGATGACCTTTTACTCTTTGCTTAAAATATATGGTGGTGAGATTAGATAGAGCGTTAAACTAGAATACAAACTATAGGTTTTTTTAGCATAACTGTGCTTTTTCGTCAGCATTCGTTCAGTCGTTAAGGACTGCAAAGGCACTATGCAGACAAAGTTACTTTCGCATTTATAATATTAAATATAAGATCAGAGGCAGTCTCACCATGTAAGATACTGGTACTCAGCTGTATCTGGTAAGACTGGAAGTCGACCACAACATAGCTGGCAAAAGGCTAGGATGATAATTGATAAGACATGAGTTATGAGTACCTCTACTTAACTATGCATAGGATCAGTTTGTGGTTTTGTGACAGATACTACGCGTAGATAAAATCATGATCGAAGCTACGTTAAAAATCAGCGTCAAGCTTTTCGAATTTCTGCCATGATTCTTTCACCGTGTTGATTGGAACGAAATAAATTACATAATTAAGATACAGATAAGCTTATTGGTGTGCCCGATGGACTGCCAAGGCATTATGGGTCTCGAGTTTGAACCCAAGAAAAACTCCTCTGATTTTCTTTAGATTTATATTGCATTTAAATTATCACTTTCTTCGGTGAAGGAAAAACAACGTGAGTAAAGGTATTTACTTGTTGTGATATACTTCTCGACGGCATGTAAATATACCTGGGGGGTTACTATGACGTCTGTTTTAATCTTATTCCAGTGTGGGAAAGAGACGGAGCTATAGAGGACGTGTAGCGCCATCTCATTCCCGTTCTGGAATAAGATTAAAACAATATTGCTTTAAGACGTCATGGTAGGGCCACCTGTTAGGGTCACCAGTAGACCCCAAGTCCTAAGTCACCACTGAGATAATAATAATTTTATTCAAAAAAATTAAGGTATAACGTTACATACAAGTTCTCTTAAATCTATGTCAAGTTCACTCATGATTTATGTCTGAACTAGGTAATCCTGTGTTTCAGGCGATTGTAGATAACATGAATTGATTAAATAATCACATATCATTTAAACCTAATTGGTACATGTATAAAAAGGTGTATAAAAATTATAATTACTTAACTTACTAACTAATTGAAAAAACAAAATAATAGTAATACGAACAATATTTAGCACAAGTAATAACTTCTCCGTATCTTCATAGGACATAGCTTGAAGAGATGTCACTGCTTATCCACTTTCCCGATTTACTCCTGCTTTTCTCGCCTTCCGATGTGAACTTCAGTTAAATGTCAAGTGTTACCACCAGATAGAAGACTAGATAGCATCAGTTCAGTTTTATATTTTTTGAAGTTTTACCTACAGTCTGAAATCGAGACCTCGTCAAATATTGAAGTGCGCTCTTCAAGCTTTTAAACTTGATCAGAATCTATGATTCGGTTCATGAGACTCTTTAAGTTTTATTTTTATGCTTTCTTTACCTAAATGGGAATAAGTTTATTTTATTTTATTTTATTGTATTTGGGTGGCTTACAGCTAACAATACATAAGTTATAGTGATGTAACAACGACAAGCCATTAACAAGCCTCCACAGTTAGAAGTAAACAATTTAGTTGCACTACAAATTAACATAATAAACACTACGCATAATTTTAGGAAACAGAGTAAGAGAATAAACTTAATATTAAATTCGGTACAATATTAGATTAAGTACCTTCAGTTTCGCTTTTTAGTGTTGTTTAAATATTTACAACAAGACAGTTTTAGTGGTGTTTAAACTTGCAACATTTTGACATAAAGAGATGACAGTTGAAAAGTATTACAAGTATTGTACTTTGGTGCTGTTCTTGAATTGCAGATTCTATTTACGTAAAGATAATACATTCTGAATTGATTATTATTATTTCATATCAATGTTAAAATCATGCTGCGCCGACCCTTGTCGAAAAAATACTGTAATTTACCAGTGCCCTTGGATTTATAAATGTCTAACTTTTCTATGACTTCATTGCGCATTCTGACTTCTTACCGCGAATACGGTGCAATTCAGCAGTTATTCAGTGATGCCCAAACATTGAACTTCAGAAAATGCATTTGTTTATCCTTTACATAAAATTATGTTTGTTTTGCGGGCAAAATAGAGTGACAGATGGCATTGTCACCCGATGACATATTATAAACTTTTAATAAAGATTTTAAAGATCGCAACCAAAAATCCTTGATAGTTTTATTTGAAGATCAGTGAATATTCTTGTAAAAATATATCTTGTGATTTATTCAGTCTTCCAATTCCAGCAGCTTTAAATACTTCGTGAAAAAAAAAAATGGTTTTGTCTAGGTTTTAAATTGCGCGGAGGCAATTCCGATTTTCTGTATTTTTTCTTTTATTTTTTGTTCTGAGACATCCGCATTCTGCGTAACCGAATTATGTAAGTGCTATGGTTAATAGTACTAGGCAGCTATAGGGACCAACTGAACCGCAAATGTTTAGTTAATGTTTTTCAATTGCTGGGTACATAGGTTTTCTCTCTGCAAGAGAGAATGGGCCATAATCCACCTGGTAGGACCAGTGCGGTAAAATGGATGGCATTGTTTGCGAACTTGCGATTCTAGGTCATACTAGTTTACACTTGATGATTCCTTGACCGTTTTGAGAGCAGCTGGATTCGAACTCACGACCAGCGAAACGCAAGTCGGAGCCTAAACCACTGCTCAGACACACTACATCTACTTATTTTTTTATAAGGTTACTAACGTACAGGTACAGGTACCAACGTGATCACTAATACTATTAACACACTAAAAACGGGATCGTTTAGTCTGCTCATAAACAACCACCCTCAATAATTTCAGTTTCTCCGTAATTTTCATTCAACAGTGCCAAAACATCGGTACCTCATAACAAATAGACAACAAAGAAAATAACCCGTAGTGAATCTACACTCATATCACCAAACAAATCGTTCTACCTTCCAAACAATAACACCGAAATTCTTCAACCAAAACACTCCTGTTTATACCTACATTCCTATTAGGTATGCACATACCACGCTAAACGCTTTGAAGTATATAATAGGTAAATAAAACGAAGATCAAAGGAACGATGACAAGATGTGACTACAGAGTGTGTTTGGTTTATTTTCACGTCACTTCATTTTGTCGTCGGATCCGTCGATACTTTAGCCTTCCTGTATTTACTTACGTAGTTTGCTGAGGAGCTCGTGGCTAAATAAAAACAGCCACTCAGATCGATCTTCAGGTTAAGCCGAGCTTGCCTCGGTTGTTCTGTGGATGGGTGCCCATTACATACCGAGTTTCTTCCTTGCTTCGGTAAGCTTGCACGTTACGCCGTTGCTCCCGGCTGTCAATTCTAGATCTTTGGCAGTCATTACAGGTAGTCAGTGGCCCTCTTAAATATTTAAATGTTAAATTAAATGTTTTTTTTTTAAATATTTAAATTCTGTTTTTAGTATTTGTCGTTAGAGCGGCAACATAAATACATAATCTGTGAAAATTTCAACTGGCTAACTATCACGGTTCATGAGATACAGTCTGGTGACGGACGGATGGACAGCGAAGTCTCAGTAATAGGGTCCCGTTTGACCCTTTGGGTACGGAACCCTAACAAGTCGGTATGGCTAATGTCATACCTACGCCCGCTTGTCAGGCAGCATTCGTGTAACACCGAAAATTTACGGAATCAACATTTTTGTATGACCATATTCTTTTAAATCTCTTTGCTTATAAAATTTTAGAAACCAGATATTACCATTAAAACGAGGAGTAATTATAGACATGTTATGAGCGTGCGATCTTACGCAGCTGGCACTCTTTTACCCTTAATTATCATGGAAACTTCTGGCCTCGTAAGCTCGTAATTAATCGTATAATTTTGTGGTAATTTGAATAAATAGGAAGGTGAATTTGACGTATGTTTTCAGACAGTCTTATGGAAGCACTTCAGAAGTTTTCTTGAACACTGTAACTTTTTCCCCTTTGTAACTCTCTTACCTGGTACCTCATACTGGTATTGCGGGCGCGTGTGTGCGTGTTTGTAATGTCAATGTGTTTTATTTATGGTAGGGTTTGTTTGTGAATTTTTGTATGAATTTTGTGGAGGTCAGATAGGCAGTCGCTGGATGTAAAATACTGGTACCTATCCAGCTGCATCCGGTGAGACTGAAAGCGGACCCCAACATAGCTGGGAAAGACTAGGATGACGATGTTTCTTAATTTTGTAATTATGTGGATTTATGAAAATAAAGATTTAATTTCATTGCTCCATCTGATTAGACTGGAAGCCGACCCCAACAAAGTTATACTTTACCGCGAGATAATCATTTGCCCAATTCAGTCACTGTTCTTAAAATTGAAAAACTCAAAACTTTCCGAAAACCTGATTTACTTAAGCGGATTAAGGGATTAGTAAGACCAATTCAAAATCAACGTTTTCCGTCTGCTCTTAATTAACTCTTTTAATAAAACCTTTTCAGATTAGCGACAGACGAAACGAAAGTGGTGAAATGAATTAAGAAGATACGTTATTTAAAATAATCCACTTATTTTGCCCAGCTTGAACAATATTTGCTAAATGTGGGCATTTCGCCAATATTGCGTAGGTAAGTCCCAAGTAATAGACGCGAGCCTATTGACATTACCTCTAGACTGTACTGACAAACGAAATGTGATACTAAACCCATCTCTCTCAGTTGATTAAATAAGTAAGACGGTTCAGTAATTTCCTAATTTGAAGCTGAATGACATTGTGTCTCCCTAGAACCTAGCCTAGTGCCTAACAACATATACATATATATCTATCAACAAATAAATAACATTGAAGTGTCTGTTTGTAATTTCAAAACATATTAGTATATTTGTATGCGGTACCTACAGCAAAAAACCCTTTTTTTAAATTTTTGTCTGTTTGTCCGTCTAATCTCCGAAAATGTTAGACCGATTTTAACGGGACTTACCGGCAGATAGCTGATGTTATGTGGAGTAATTTAAAGCTTTTATTTTAGAAAAAGGTATAGAGTTCTGTGTAAAAATAGAAAAGCCCATGACATTGGTAAAAAAATCGGATTCAAATTCCCTCGGACGGAGGTCGCGGGCAAAACCTAGTATCTAATAAAATGACAATAAGATACAATAACGCGTTTAGGATACTGTTGGGGCTGTCGTGGCGTTGTAGTGCGTCCACTATGTTTGCGGAGGCGCACACAGACGATTTTTACGCCATTATAACAAAAAGGACCGCCTCCTTAGCCGGCCGGCTGCGCTCCGCCACCAATAGTCTCCTGAGCGTGTTTTCAGATCGGTGGGACTCCCCTCTCCTGCGGCACTGGGTGAGGATCCATATTAATTGATATTTTAAATACTTTTGTCTCCCTATTACTAACACTAGTTATTAAGTTATCTTGTTGCTACTAACACTATGGACTCATGTCTGAAATAAAGAATTTGAATTTGAATTTGAATAGCTGAAAAATCAATTTGCAATTTTATGTTTTAAGACTGTATTTAGGTTCTGCGAGGGCTAAATTCTTACAATGTCTTATGAAAACATTCATAGTGACCTAAGATCATCAACTAAATGTAAGTTCTGTCTAATATAGGTGGCCCCACTTTGTGGCTGAATTTCGGCATCCATGTGTCATAGTATAATTCGGTGCTACGGAGCTCTTTACGTAAATTAATATGATTTTGGCACTATTCCAACTGTCTCCATGATCTATTGTTGTTCACCCAACATTTTAATTTGATGAACTATAATTCTCATTTATTTATTTCTGTACATTATAATTGACATTTTTAAATATTTCTATACAGGGTGTAACGGAAAGGGTATATACATACTTATGGGTGTGCTACAGACCATCAAACTGAACATGCTTTTGCTGCCATGGGACAAACATCGTAATAGCGAAAAAATTATCTGCTGCCCCTTACAAAAGTTAAATACCTATTTGACCCAAATGTAAGGGGCGACTGATATTTTTTCGCTATAAGGATGTACACCCTGTATAAAATAATATTAAAATATAAAAATATATTATTAAAATATATTTATATTTAAAAATATAAAAATAGTAGCCCACCGGTATCGGAAACAGGGTCCAGGGTCAGGGTTCCAGAGAAAGGAACCTCCTTACAATACGAGCCGTGTCCAGGAGTACCGCTTTCTGAATCAAGCCCTTAGCGTAGTACTAGTATGTATGACCAGCCCCCGTATTCACAAACGCTCGGATACGATTTCGATTCGGAAACTCGTATGTCTATCTCGCTCGCTTTCGTAATGCCAAAACAAGATAGACATACGACTTATCGAATGGAAATCGAATCCGAGCGTTTGTGAATAGGGGGCCAGATGTATGATCGTGGACGAGGCAAAAGGAGAATGTAAGGATCCTGGTGGTTTCTGCCTACCCCCATTGGAAAGACGTGAGTTTATGTAAGTATGTATGTTATTCCTGGCAGCCATGCAAAATTGGGCGGTAAAAAGAGTTTCTTTATTATGCAGCTGTTTCCAAGTCTGATGACTCATTTTGTCTGATGTGAAGAAACACAGGCCTCGGTTAAATATGTGGTTTATTGGCGATATTAATTATGAATACCATAAAATATTCATAACTAATATCGCCAAAGATATTATGAAGCATAAAATACTTCATAATTATCTTCCCTCATAATTTCTGAAAGCAAATAATTTCCTGAAGAATTGTAGGTGTAGTTTTTAATCAGACCCAGATCGTAAAATAGTCTAAACGGCTACCTATTTTCGAATCAATTAACGAACCAAGGCGTTTGTTGCTACCTAGAAAGTGAATTGCGGAGGTCAGATACAATCAGTCAGGCAGATGCTCCAAGTTATGTATTCATGCATTCTGTACATCAAATTAGGACACCATACAAAAAAGATTTTGCTGAAACGACTTTTTTTTTGGGGTGATATCACCTTTTACGCTAAAACTCAATGTAACACACCCAAAACATTTTGCTGATGGATGCATTAGCAACCCGCACTCGGCCCGCGTGGAGGATTACAGCCCACTGCCTCTCATAGAGAGGAGGCCTGTGTCCCAGCAATGGGAACATTATAGGCTGATGACGACGATGATGATGGATGCATTGGCCTCGTTAAGGATCTATTTACACCCTTCATTTGGGAAACAGTTAAGGAGAAGAAAATTATGTCTGATCTAACGAAAAGTTTGTTTTTAATACAGTTGCTCAAAAAGTGGCGTATTGCAGGGACGTATAGCGTTCGGGATGTGAGCTATTACACACTCGAGCTTTTTCTTTACCTTGTCCGAACTCGTGCGTTCTCTTTCCCAACTGTCAAAATAATGTCTATTAAAAAGAAAAAAAACCAACCACGGAGTTTTTACTAAAAAAAAATCATAGAAGTTTTTATGATTCATGCAAATATTTCTAAAAAGAAGCTACTAATTTGTTTCAGTATCAGATTTAATGATTTGTTTCAATGAGTTATGTTAGGTTTCATTTCATTTCATATCAATAAAAAAAATCTACTGAAGACTTGGCTGTATGGGCATAGTTCCCTTTGCCTACCCAGAATGGGTGAAGAAAACAAAAAAATCTCTGCTTATATTCTTTTACGGTTGGCGCCATTTTCCAAAAATGTTCTTTATTAAATTGCTTAATTTTTTCGCAACTGTATTAAAAATAGTTGTTCAGTACACGTGCGGAACCGTCATTGCAACTTGTTCCGACTGTCAACCCTCACCTTCGGCTGCGCCTCGGCTCGGGTAGACATTTGTCGGAACTCTTTGCAATGACAGGCTTTCCAGACTCGTAATGAAATATACTATTTCACTGTCGTATCATTCTAGTCGTAAATAAATGAAACTTTTCAGTTGACAGTTGTCGTGTGAGATTCGTTGGCAAATTGCTACGAATGACTGAAACCAGTTGTTTCGAAGTGTCGATGTCGGTATAAAAAGAAGTATTTAGACCACCCACAACATTTGCGTTAGGTAATAGACTTAAGTCTACTATGTCGGGGTCAGGGACATACGCCTGGAGTTTGATAGGAAATCTGGCTAGACGCGGAGATGGCCGACGGAGTAAGATTTTGACCCAATGACAAGGTTGGGCCTTAGAAACCAGGGCCGTTCAAAAGCACGTTGGGTCCATCAAAATCGCGGAAAAAAGGGACGCACAAGACAAAGAAGCATGGCGGTAGAAAGGGGAGCCCTATACCCAAAAGGGTGATTCCGGGCTGGAATTTTATTTTGTTTTTTTATTTACACTCTGTTTTTAAACAACAGTGTGTTGTTTAAACAACAGTGTGTTGTTTAAAATATCTTATTCGAATTAGCTATTAGCACATAGGATTACATACAGCAGCCTGCTGAAATAGGGACTTTTTGACCTCGTCCAGGACCAGTTTAATTTGTCTTTTTGTTTTTTCAGTTTTACTTTTTATTTATGAATTAGTTTTTTTTTTGTTAATTTTAATCTTTTTTAGGTTTCCGTAGTGAACAAGGAACCCTTATAGTTTCGCCATGTCCGTCTGTCTGTCTGTTTGTCCGCAGTTAAGCTCATAAACTATTGGTACTAGAAAGTTGTAGGTAATTTGGCATGAGTACATACACATTAATAACGCCGAGAAAGTGGTAAAATAAAATTTTGAAAAAAACAATTATTTAGGGTACCTCCCCTACATGTAAAGTTGGGATGATCATTTTTTTCGTCCTTCCCATGTTGTGGGATATCGTTGGACAGGACTTTCAAAAATATTAGGACCGTTTTTTGATTAAGTAAACCGTTCGTAACTTATCAAGCTTTAAAGTATCAATTTTCAATTTTAAACGGTTGTAGTTAGAAATTCAAATGTCACGGCAGTAGTACCTAGATATAACGAAGTTTAAAGTAACACTATCACACTTAAGTGGGCTATACAAGTTTACGAGTAATAGTCGACCAATTGTATTTGACTCGAAAATTTCGAACAACTCCATAAAAATGTGTGATAGATGGCGCTAAACGTCAGTTGTATCGCGCTATTGTTTCATTCTTGCTTTATAAAAAGCAGTTGCTGTCGATTAAAATTATAGTTAGTTGAGTCTAAGAAATTAAATTAGTTGAGGATTGTGTCATCATTGTGTGTTCATTTTCAGTTTTGTGTATCGGTGGTCTTGCGGTCATTTTTTGTGACGAGTGAGTAGTGTAGCTCTGTGTCCTGTATTTAAATTCAATACACTAGCTATGACAAGTCTTATCCAAATTTAAAAAAAAAAATTCAGTGTGAAATTGTCGGATCAGGTGAGGATTTGTGTAGGAAGTCAAATTAGGTAGGTAGTCATGTTTGGCTTTTATTTAGAGCATGGTACGAAACTATCATTCAGCGAATACGACCCGCACTTGGCTATTATAAAAACTACGGAATCCTACACTGAGCGTGGCCTGACACGCACTTGACCGGTTTTTTTCTGTTTTGTGCGAGATAAATTGATATTTTGTTTTCACATTGTTTTGAAAATAAAACCACTTTCCTTATTGCATAAAAATGCCTACCACAACTGAAGCAGAAGTATTAAAATCCAATCTATTTACTCAGAATCCCTATAAATTCTGCGCAAAACCGACAGGGAAGCTAATATCTACTAGTTTTCCGATATTCAACGTAGCCGAGCCTGAAGTTCTTCTTCAAGCTGCGACGCCATTTTAAAATCAAATTATTCACTTGGTTGAGTTCTATTATCTCTGGTTCCTTTTCACTAAGTTGTCGCTATCCGTTTTAAAACAGATTGGTGTATATGTACGTACGTACAAATGATGCCTCATAATCATGTTCCTGCCTTTCTACCTTGCTTATCTAGGCTCGGTAAAGTGACGTCTGAGAGGGAAGAATGGAAGAAGTAAACGTGTTGCGCCGACCCCAAGTAGAATTGGACAAAGGCAGGAAGATGATGATGATGAAACGATCTAGGCTCGGTGCAGCATGTCTTCTTCTTCCATATCTATCTATTAGTCATCATTTTATGATAAGTTATAGAATCAGGCGTTACTTTGCGGAAATCCATGACATAAAATGTTTTGGAAAATATTTAGTTTTGATTACTCGAAAAATATTCAGGCCTGGATGCAGGATGCAGATACTCGAAATTATGGAAGCATAGGTTTGCTTTTCCTGTATTTCCATATGATGTGAAATTATATTAAATATTATGCATTTCAAGATCCCTTTTTAGCCGTATCTTTTTTATGAATATGGTTAAAATATGACGATTTTCAGCTGTACTTTACAATTCTTCTCCCTTTCGAGTTGATGTTTTTTTTTAAAGTTTTTTATCCAATTGTCATCATGCAAAGAGCGTGTAACTCTTGGACAAACAGTAAGAGCTTCCATGGATATTTTAATTCTAATACATAGTTTCTCATCATTGAGGAGCTCTTGGCTAAATAATAACAGCCGCACGGGTCGATCTTTAAGGTTAAGCCGAGCATGCCGAGGTTGGTCCGTGGATGGGTGACCATAATTAAATACCAGGTTTCCTCCGTGCCTCGAAAAGCACGTAAAGACGTTGGTCTTGGCTGTGATTTGTAGATCTTTGGCAGTCGCTACGAGTAGTCAGAAACAAAACGTCTGACATCCAGTCTTAACAAGGGCTATCGAGTATCGGATATCCAGTTACTGGGTTCTGGAGGTCAGATACGCAGTCGCTTCATGTAAAATACTGGTACTCAGCTGCATCAGGTTAGACTGGAAGCCGACCTCAAGATAATTTGGGAAAAGGCTAGACAGATGCTGATGATGACTTTCTCATCATTTTTATTTGTGACGTAAGAAGAGTAACAAAACCACACATCACCTATACTCTAATTAGGTAACTCATCGAACCAAAACCCTGGTTATTATCTCTTTCTATCAGTCCATTACTGTGTTAATAACTTGGGATCCACTTATCCGATTTACGTGATTTTCGTTTTAATTCATAGATAATGTTATCTTGCTGGGTAATATCAGATAATACCTAAGTAGGTAGTAATGAGATGTACAGATCCCTAGCGGAGTCGGCAGTACAGTAATAGTAATAGTTATTCTAAGCCATCAACTCTATTATTACAAATGGCTACCTTACAATGGGAGCAGCGGGGGCCCAGTGGTCGCAGCCCCGATTTACGAGCAGTAAGCCGTTTGTTCGAACCCAGGCAGGCGCATTACTTTGTGTAACTTATTTCATCACCGCTGCTCTTAAAACGGTGAAGGAAACCATCCTGAGCAAACCGGCGTGTCCTAGAACTAAAAATTGGAGCATGGTAACATCTACCAACCCGCACTGGGCCCATCTACCAACCCGCACTGGGCCCGCGTGGTGGATTACAGACCACTCCTTCTCATAGAGAGGAGGCCTGTGTCACAAGTCCCCAGCAGTGGAAACATTATAGGCTGATGATGATGATGAAATGGCTACCTAAGGTTTGGAATTATTTAGGGGGTAATATTTAGAACTACTGTCCCGATTCCAAAAAATCTTTACCTAACGGGAAGCTACATTATCCTCGAGTGTTGTGTGATAAGTTTCTACCATAATGCGAGCGAAGCCGTGGGCAACAGCTAGACCCTAATTAAATTAAGAGTGATAAATTATAACCATAGATCGGAGTAGGTAGATTGAATTGGGGTCATTGATCCGAAACGTATACATTAAAATGGACATTCCTCCGGAATTTGTTGATTTGATTGAAATTTAAGTGCAACAATTTATAAAAAGTTGTGGCCATAAAAAGGCTAAAAATAAAAATAATTATTAATGCTTCGATCGGAATTCGTTGTTTTTATTTATTTATTTATTTAAACTTCATGTATAATATAAATAATTAAAAATTAAAAATATATGGTACATAGGCGGACAATTAATGCCACAAGGCATTCTCTACCAGTCAACCATTGGGTTAAAAAGGACAACACTGTGGTAAGGTACAAAAACAATATCTAACAATATGTAATTAATTTCGAAATTGTCTATAAGTTACATAGATACTAATACACAAATACACATAAAATAGACTAATAAATATTTTAACAAATACCAAAATAAAAAACAAGATACTAATAATAATTACTGTGACTAGACTTCTAACTGCGAGCTACTTCGTTTGATTTAAATAGTGGTTACGAACTTTTCTTTTAAAAATAAATTTACTTTCAGCTTTTTTAATACCGAGAGGCAGCGCGTTCCACAGCTTTATTGATGATACAGCATATGAATTTGACTTGAAACCGGTACGGTGTGCAGGAATTTGGAGGACTAGATTTTTGGAAGCTCTAAGGTTACGACTGTGAGAACTGCCCAACACTTTGAAATAAGTTTTAAGATAATCATAAGATAATAAGCACTTGGATCGTTCAAAATAGTGAAGAGCATACAGAGAGATCTGAGTGACCTCCTGAGTCTGATAGGCAGCCATTTAAGCTGAGAACGGTAGGAAGAAATGTGATCGTACTTACGAAGGCCAAAAACAAAGCGAATACAATTGTTGAGAAGTCGATCCAATTTATTAAGAAGTTCTTGGGATAGATCAGAGAAACAAACATCAGCATAGTCAATAATGGGAAGCACAAGTGACTGGACCAAAGTGAGTTTGGTGCTAGACGGGAGGAAATTCTTGAATCTATAGAGAGACCGCAGCGAGAACGTGATATTCTGGCTCACCTGAGCCACGTGTTTAGTCCAGCTAAAACTGTCGTCTATGTACAGACCTAAGTCTTTTACGTGAGGTGAAAGAGAAATGACGGAGTTCTCGTACATCAGCGGCACCAGTTGGCTAGTGTTCACATTTCTCAAATAATACGAACTACCAATGAGGATAGCCTGGCATTTTCCGACGTTAACGGAAACCCCGAATTTACCAGACCACTCACTGATCATTCGAAGATCCGCATTGAGAGATGAAATGCAATCATCAAGGTTATTATTTTTATTATTCAACAGATAAATAATAAATTAATTTAGTTTTGATACCTTCCTTTAAATTTTGAATTGAGTTACTAGTAATGATATGACTACCAACATTAACAATATTTAATTGAATCCGGAAATACCGGAATTACTTTCCGGAAAAATGTCTTATCCATGTTATTCTTTCTGTGTGCATTTGTGATACAAGTACCAAAAATCAATCTACCAACTCCGATCACTGATTATAAGGTACAGACAGCGTCAGTATGTGCTAACCCCTCAACACTCCGGCCTAATAAGCCGGAGGGGTAACTACTTAATGGAGCTGTGGGTACTAGCTGATCCCAGCATGCATTGCAATGCACTTGTTCCTACCCACTACTTTACTACCTACCTACTACCTACCTATTACCTACTTACTAGCTACCTACCTACTACCTAAGCTACCTACCTACGAAGTATTAGAAAACAATAAAAAAAGATAAATTAAATCGGATAAGTCGTCTCCAAGTTATGGCATGACCAAGAGAAATAGGGATTCATTAAATATATTTAATCATAGATAGAATAATAACAAGCTCGTTTATATAGGACATAGAACAAATATACTTCACAGGGCGAATTTCCATGCTCTGTAATACTCTGTATGGTGTCGGACGTAAATAGCACCATCCCATATCTTCCCGTGGGTGTCGTAAGAGCCGACTAAGGGATTTGCCAGAGAATGGGCAGCAGCGTTCTCTGTGATATTGTAACAACCGTACTGCGATCGCCAACCCGCCTGCCAAGCGTGGCGATTATGGCAAAACTCTCCAAAATGTCAATGTGGCGACACTTCGGGGAGGCCTATGCCCAGCAGTGGACGTCTTTTGGGCTAAAATGATGATGATGATGTTGACTGCATATCTGACCTCCAGTACCCAATTAGTACCTACTGGGTAATGCGATACCCCTTGGTAAGACTGGTTGTCAGACTTTCAGGCCACTGACCTGTAATGACTGTCAAGTCAACGATCTACAAATGACACCCGGTCACAATTTGCAGCTGGATATAGATCTCATCACCCCCTCACCTCCCGCCTGCCAAGCGAGGCGATTATGGCAAAACCCCCCCTTCTTCGGGGAGGCTTTTGTCCAGCAGTGGACCTCTTTCGGCTGAAATGATGATGATGATAGACCTCATAAATTCCACACCATTCAACTCGATCGTCTGTAACAAGCATCCAGGTGCTACCAGCCTTGACACCGAAAATTTTGCGCACCAAACGGAAGTTTAATAATAACGTTACTATGCGAGAATTTTCTCGAATTTCCTCGTAATAAACCGCTTCCTTTATACTGGCGTCACGACTAACAACATTCTGAATTCCATTGATAAATCGTTTATAGAATAATTTTTGTGAGCGTATGCATTTACCTTGTATTGTATTGTATAGCGGGCTGGTTTCCGCAACTCCACGCCTAAAGCGCGTATTTTGCGTGCGGGTGGGAACATTACTCCAAGCACCCCAGTTCCCCGAGAAAGGCCAGCAGCTCCTTGGTGTTGCTGAAGATCTGGCGGAGAGTACCTGGGTTACCGAGGTACTTTGCCCTGTATGCTGCAACCTCTGGGCAGTGCAGAAGCACATGGGCTACTGTTTCGTCTTCCTCTATGCAGGCTCTGCACAGTGGGCTATCTGTGACTCCTAAGACAAAGAGGTGTTTATGAAAAGAGCCGTACCCAGTAATGGCGGCTGCGATTATGCGGAGCTGTGGCTTTGTCAGCCGAAGCGCCCGTTTGGTGAGGCGGCCATCTATAGTAGGAAGATGAATTTACCTTAAAGATATTTGAATAATCTCTTTCGAATTTACTTTTATGAGTTTTGGAACTACTTATATTAATTTATTGAATGCATTTATTTACTAAATAATTATAAAATATTTAGTATGACTTCAAACATAACCAGATATGGATGGCAAAATTAACGAATGTGGCTATTTTAAAAATTTACTATAATTTGGTGTTATTTAAATATTTTGACTGTTTTAAATTAATTATTTATTTTACTACGACGGTCAATTATAGTATTAGTCATGCAATCAACGGCACGGTTGGCGCAATAGCTGCGATTGACTGCTGCGCTGCGTGTCGCGAATTCGATTCCCGCACGGGTCAAATATTTGTATGACCTACAGATAAGATACAGAGTTTAAATGTTTGTAAACGCACCCACAATACAGGAGACATTCCTAGTGTTTGGCAAAGTTACAAAAAAAAATATAGCATAATGATAACTTCGCATATCTACTATTTTTATTAATAAGATTTTCAGTATTTCTTCGCTGGTGTTTGAACTCATTTTCGGCCAGACTAAGCAACTAATCTATTCAAGATATTATGACTAAACTCATATTACTGATATTTCTACCATTTGGCTGTCTGTCAGTCACTATTTCAGACTCAGACCAAGTGAAACCCAAACATGCGCCTGAGCCACATCGTAAACATCCATAAACTTGAATCTGTCTCTACTAAGTTTTCATAATTTTTACTTTATGATTATACCAAAATCCAGCGTTAACACCAAGGTATAAAACATTATTGTATTGTACATATTGTGTCTACTGTTCTCGTTTATCTTGTACACCGAATGCAAGTTGTTAAGACTATAAAAAAGTTTTGAAAAAATAAACTGTTAGTTGACACTTCCCTTGATCTAAGCCTGTATTCCCGTTGTCCCCGTAGGCCACGTCCCCGTTAAGGGGGACAAAGGGAAATTAATAAAATAATTAAAATTATTTCCCGCTGTCCCCGTACGCTGTCCCCGTTAATTTATTGTAAATATGCTTTTCAAATTATGCTCGTTGTCCCCGTTGAGTTAAAATTAAGGGCTGGCTTTTACTTTGGCCAGAGGTTAAGCATTGCCATACAAAGTGGCAACGCCGCCTGTCACTTGGGTACATTGGCAGTTGATAGCGTTGAGGAGAAAACTCAGACCCAACGCGATATTACAACTGAGTGTAAACGTTGGATTACAGAAGTTATTCATGTATCCCAGACAACATTATCGAGGTTATGTCAAAAACTTATATTAGTTAAATTAACACAAATATTACACATGTTAATATAATAATTCCACCTACATATTCACGACACCAGAATTAATCGCGCCCTTCAGACAGCCAATAAAATCCTTAACGTGACATTTTTCAGTGCAAATAACACGGTATTCGTTACAAGAATAACAGCGTTCCAAGTTCAAATCTCGGTGACATTTGGCGATGCGCCAGCGCAAGTCGCGTGTCGGTAGCGTCACGGTAATATGCCGTTAAATGTGAGCGGTAAAAAAAATTGATGGGAGTTAGGAGAAATGATATGAGGCGATACAAGGACGATAATTATAGGTTATTTTTGGGAGAGAAAACGTCAGTGAGCAGGTCCAATATTTTCACCGCGTATCCATACAAGATGGCGCCGACAATACGACATTAAATGAAAGTGCGTATAACTCGTGAAGTTACCAGTCATACAAAAATTCATTCGAATATATTATCCAGTAGCCACAGGTTAGTCACAGGACATTATTTTTAATTAAAAGCTTTTACTACATGATGAAGATTAATAGGCTAGCATCTAGAGGTTAACCACCCCAAATCGGTATAAACACTAAACACAATGTGTTGCCAACTCCTTACTTCGAAAGCCTTTGCCAAATACATTTCTTAAATGTTACTTCCAGACGCGAATTAGTGTAAATTGTATAATTTGCATTAATTGATGCATTTCGTTAACAGGTTTATGATATTTAGTAAGTATTTTTTAATTTTCTTTACTTTCGATGACAAGATTTATTTGATAGCTTAAAATATACTTATGAACTAGTATTACCAGTGTTTTCATTTATTGTCGGGTCCAGTTAGTATTCTAATAAGTGTTGAATTAATACCGAAAATTTGAAATGACTAGATTTGGGTCACATAAAAAACGCATTTTTTTCTTTTTTGGGGGCGAAATTTTTTCTTCAGTTTTCGTGAAAAAATAGGACCTGGTATAAGAGTAGAAAGTACCAGCTATAAGGATCTTCGAGAGGTCTGAGAATATCTCTATAACTTTTTGAGATATTTTATTTCAAAGTCTAATGTGACCACCAAAATTGAAAAGTAGCACCAAAATTTTATTTGTCTGTCACAAACCTCAATCTCACTAATAAAACTCAATATAATCTCAGAAATTCTTGGGAGGCATCAATAACAATTATCGGTTAATAAAACTAAATGCTATAATTAGTACTTATAAGTAAACTATAACTAAAACATATTCAAAAGTTGCAAGTAATGATTGTTCAATACAGATGTTTGGCAGCGAGTTTCATTTCCTTATCGGGTAATGTATTACCCGATAAGGAAATGAAACTATATAAACTATAATTCATTTCCTTCACCTTGTGATCAAAAGCAGCAAATTATAAATCATACAATCCCCGACATACATCCATACCTTTGAAAAAGATGGACCTTATACATAAAAGTATAAAATCTCTATATCCCTGAAGATCTCGAGTCAATTCATAAAACTATATAAGATACATTCTGGGTTTGGGCTTTGAGCATCGCATATAAAAAGGATAAATTGGTCCCGGGATACTGATACAACTTGTATCTTGATCGGTGCAAATTGAGCAATAGTCTGTGTGGACGCGGCGACCAGGCCGATGCGGAGCTATCAAGGAATGAAGCGCAACACTTATTCAACTACTAAAGAAAAATTAAGAAAAATATAGGACTCAAATTTGGAAAGGCAAAGAGCATCATTACCCTTCCTTTCTTGTGTCTTCATACATTCTTTCTTGTGTCTTGAGCTTTATTGAGGGATGGTGGGTAACTGTTGTACGTAGCTCACACTGCTCATTCTATTTTCTAGTAGCCGAATGAAGTTCTTGGAAACGGAAATTGGCGCTAGTAAATATTGAAGCAACTACATAGTTATCATTTTTTAATATTCCAGTCTCTTATTCGGTTTCTGTCACTCATTTTATCTATTCGATCGATATCAGTCGTTCTTGGTCAACTGGCCTTCAAAAGTCATTCGAACTCCATCTTCAGAGGGTATCTGATTTAAATAAATAACATAGTAACACGCCTGTAATCCCCGAAGGTATAGCCAGAAGTGTACCTAACAGTACACCCAGATTTCGCCAGTTCTGTTTAAGTCACATATAATAGGGGGCCAGCCTATTCCCATCATTATCAGCCCGTAATGTTCCCACTGCTGTGACACAAGCCTCCTCTCTATGAGAGGGAATGGGTTGGTAGATGTCACATGTCTTCGAATTTTTAGTTCTAGGACATGCCGGTTTCCTTGAAATAAATTACACAAAGTATTGTGCCTGCCTGGGTGCGAACCCACGGCTTACCACTTATAAGTCGGGGTTGCCACCACTGGACCGCCGCTGCTCTCATGCTCAGCGTTCACGGAACAGTTAAAATAACAGCAGTCAAGAAATAACATCTTTTGAAAAATATATAATTCGAAGCTTCGCACAGTCGCGTCAGTGGAGGTCAATCGCTTCATCTTATTGCAATGGTCACAGTATTATATGCATTATGGAGTTTGAGATACGATTCCATCTGATATGCTTCTGTTAGAAAAGTTATGTCAGATTTTATTGGTCTGGGGAATAGTTGGGAAGATCTTATATGCGATATCAACTGAATTTATTCGAGTTTTTAAAGAAATGCATGTCTGAGATGCTGAGTTGAGATTTTAATGTCTTTTTATTTTTATGTGTCTGCATTTTCTGTACTTGGCTGTAAAATAATAGGTTGTAAAATATTATCATCCTTTCCGAGATACTAAAGTACTGGTTCAGAATGTTTCGTGGCGTTTAACGTATAGGTACTACATGTAGATTGTACATTATACATGAATGATGTAACCAAGGTTTTTGTAACAAGATTCTGATTTAAAAGTGTGTCAATGGAGTTTCTTGCCCATTCTTCTCCATAGAGATCTACGCCTTGGAATGGGAAACTACAGTACTTTCACAGTTATTATGTCTTGTGACTGGGACTGTAGCTTCATTTTTATTGTTGTTCGACCATTCAAAAGTGCCTGGAACTGGCTTATTTGAAATAAATGATTTGATTTTGATTATATTTTAGGTTATTAAGCTGTAGCATGTTTAATTCATGAGTGTTATTTCATGGGGCGAGATGAAATAGTACCTACCATTTAGTTTCATTTATACCATTCAATCACATTTTTTCTACAAAGTTATTTGTAAGATCCAAAAGTTACCAGCTTCAACTATAAAATTAAGGGTTAGTATCCAAACAAAAATGGATTAAATCAAAGGGAGACTATGTTGGACAAAAATATTACTTTTTACCGTGGGTTACTAGAGGACACTTCAGTAGGGTTGTTACAAAAACACAGAAAACGCTGCTGCCCATTCTCTGGCAAGTCCCTTAGTCACCTCTTACGACACCCACGGGAAGATATGGGATGGTGCTATTCTTTACGTCCGACACCATACAGAACATAGATAGTTTTGTATTTCTGTTTTAATCTAATATATGTAATTGTGTAGGCCGGACACTTTTGGACTCTACCATGTAACAAGATCATTCTATTTCATTAGGCTACTCTGAATTACAACACTTAGTTAAAAGCCTTTATTTATTGGCACGTACTGTATTGCCGATTGGGAAGCACCGGTGGCCAAATGGTGGCAGCCCCGACTGACGATCAGTAAGTCGTCGGTTCGAACCCAGGCAGGCGCATTACTTTCTGTAATTTATTTCGTCACCGCTGCTCTCAAAACGGTAAAGGAAAACACCGTGAGGAAACCGGCATGTCCTAGAACTAAAAATCCGAAGACATGTACCAACCCGTACTAGGCCCGCGTGGTGGATTAAAGCCTCTTATTGAGAGGAGGCCTGTGTCCCAGCAGTGGGAACATTATAGGCTGATGATGATGATGATGAATTGCCTGCATTGAAACATTATTTAGGAGATTGGAATTAATCCTACAACACTGAATGACTAAGTGGAACTGTCTACGTATGTGTGGTAGCTATTTAAGTGGAAGATTTTAACATCACTGGTAACTACGTTATATGTAAATGAAAGAACTGCACCCATTCCCTAAATGAATGGATGAATTGTAGCACCGGTCTTTGCATCCGTTTCCTTGTTAGTTAAGTGAGAAATTGTCTGATAATTCGAGCATCGTAGCATTGAATATGAATGTCAAGACTCCCACAAATTGGCTGAGTGATCGCTTGGAAACATACCGACTAAAATCACGGACACGGCTCGCTGCGTTTCCTATACCTGTATGACATTGATTTGTGGGCTTGTGCTGGCCATAGTTGAAACTAATGTCGCCATTTTCAATACAATTTTAGGCAGGTATAGCCTAGTGGTGTGACCGTCGGACTGCTAAGTCATAGATCTCAAGTTCGAACCTAAGACGACCTCTGATTTTTGGGATTCATGTGCGTATTGTATAATTATAACATGCTTCGGTGAAAGATAATATCGTGGGGAAACCAGCATGCCTGTGAGATATTTCTCGACCGCATATAAAGCCAAGAGGGAGACTGATGGGCGGCATAACTCTGACACCAGGTTACCAGGCACTAACCAAACAATAAATAGAAAGAAGAATCCATTTATCACAGACAACTTCTCTTTAAGTTTATGTAAGTTCAGAGTTCTGATCTCAAGTGCGTATGCGGCATCTCCCCACAGAAAATGGCCCAGCTACCCTCTGGCTCTGCCACCAGCACGCTTGATAACCTTATGACGTCATCAATGAGAGGAGCTCGCGTAGCTAAAATTTGGGCCTAACATATTTGAATGTTTTTGCCATCGACACACTAAGAAGACGCTAAGAGCAGCTTCCTGACAAGCTCATTCTAGCGAAAAAAAGAACCATAACCAAACATTGAATATGAATGTTAAGCATAGCAAATTGGTCTAGTAATCTCTGTAAACAAAACAAAAAACACGGGCCAAAATCACGCACGTGCACTATGCGTTTCTTAAACGTTGTAAAATGACCGCTATTAGTGTTGACGTTTTGATAATTTATTGTTTCTGCAGTTTGGAAGTGTTTTTGAAATATTGTTTTGTGTTGTATGGATAAAAATAGTTTTCGCGTGGGTATGCACTTTGAAGGTGGGCCGAGTTATTCGTAAAAAAGTATTTTTTATATTGCCTGGTCGTGGTCAGTTATACAAATCTATATCAAGTATGTAGGCAATTTTTTACTGTTTGAGAAAAACGTATTGTAGTTTTAGTTAAATTTTTCACTGAGGATGTAAAATTATTCTGTTTGCACAAATATTTATTTTTGAACAACTATTTCCTGACGCCATGACACGATAATGCGCTGAACGAAAATAAATGTTGTTTGAAACATTTAGCACATTCCATGACAAATTCCGTGTACGCATCAACAATTTTAAACATTTTTGGGACGTGCTAAATGATATAAATAAAATATGCGTATTAAAAAAATTACGTGACTTGCCCGTGTTAAAAGTACGGCGGATGCAAACAAAAAAGAAAGAAAAACATAACAAATAGTGATGATAATAACACATTTTAAAGACAATTAGTAAAAAAAATAAGAAATTAAAATAACCCAGCAAAAGTACTAGGCTAGCATAAGTTGTGAGTTGTTGTAAGTGTGTTATTAAGAGTTCTGGGTACTGTTAGTAAGATTAGTAGCACGGGAAGTCACGATAAATTATACTAAGTAGCGCCAATACCATACGCCTCAGTGTCTGGATTCATTAAGCTGGCACTCATACCATTCAAACAACACCGCTTTAAGTGTGCAGCCCTAGGTGCAGTTGCTTGTCAAGGAAACTTGCATCGATATTTCAATCGTGGTACATTTATTTTAGTTCTGTGTTTTCCCGCCTGTACGCGTAAGTTGGTTTAAGTGCAGAACACAGCAACGCTGCTTGGCGGCAGAAATTGGTACCGGTGAGTTTCTCGGAGAATTTCCCTAGAAATTTTCCTTCAGAAAATACATAAAATGTCGATGTAATGTTATAATTAGGGGATAATTTTCCAAACTTTTCTGAAACAGAACAATTTAATATTGAACTTCCTTGAAGCATACCCAAAAAAAGAAGCAGTTCCAATTCAATCTATTTGATTACCAAGATAGCCAGTTTTATGTTGTAACCCGATGCAATGTCCCTATCCTTCTCATTATGCACGACCTACAATATCTGGAGCCCGATATCCAACAAGACCCAATTTCAAGATTCAACCGATAAAACTGCGGTTGCGGTCTTTTTAATTAAACTTGTGTTTTCAACGTAAAACATTTTCGGGTTTATCTATAAACATTCCTTAAGAGGCATTTAAACGACAGCAAAAATATGATATAACTGTTGAAACATGAATAAGATATGAACAGGAGCAGTGCAGGTAATCGGTATGTTCTTAGGACCACACATTTAAAGACATGGTGTCGTCCACCAACCTGCAATAAGCGCGTTTGGTGGATCCCAGCTGTGGGAATATTATACGGGGTGTAAGGTTAGGTGAACCGGCCACATAGAAACTATTTTTGGTTATAAAAAAGAACTGCTGTTTTCTACACGGTCATATAGTCATCCTCAATAAACGTTTATCCAATTCATAAGATTCTCAGAATTACAGTTTCAGAGAGAGACGGGGTTCGCACGAAAAAGGTTAATTGAAAATACGCAGGACATGTCTGCCGCAAGACAAACTGTGTGCCAAAATAGCAGGAAACTGGTGCCCTGAGACTGAGGCCACGAAGGAGACGGCGGGATAAAATGGAAAGGTTCCCTCAGAACTGGATGCAGGAAATGGCAGGATTGAGAGACTTGTTTTACTGTATGCTTTTTAGGGTTCCGTACATAAAGGGCCAAACGGGACCCTATTACTGAGACTTCGCTGTCCGGCCGTCCGTCCGTCCGTCCGTCCGTCTGTCACCAGGCTGTATCTCATAAACCGTGATAGTTGTTAGCCAGTTGAAATTTCTACAGATTATGTATTTCAGTTGCTGCTATAACAACAAATACTAAAAACAAAATAAAATAAATATTTAAGGGGGGCTTCCATAAAAAAAAAGTGACTTTTCGGTCTTTTTATAAATAATGGTAGGGAACCCTTCGTGCGCGAGTCCGACTCGCACTTGGCCGGTTTTTTTTTACTTGTTCTACCTTTTGTAGTAAGCAACGACATATTGTCGGGCTTACGCTGTCTTCCTATATTTAAGTACCTACTAACGCTGTAACATAAAAATATTGTAAAACCAAATGATTTAAAAACAAATTTCTTCTCCATTAGTCCGGGGAATTTACGCCGAATATTAGGCTTACTTTGCATTAATTAAAAACAGCGATTTTTTTCATTGAATGTGTAGGGTATGGACAGGAGAGTATATTAAGCTGTATCCCGCGAACCACTCACCTCCAATCACCTCCGCGTATATGTTTTTTTTAAGAAATATGTATTAAACTTGGTGGAAAAAAATATAAACAGGTATGTTTATTTGGAGTATTTGTAGAACAGATTGAGTACTACAAGTAGGTCAGAAAATTAAACATTTTCGTCCACGGAACATTCGTTTTTTTTTAAAAAATCTTATAATTTGACTTCGTACTTAAGGCAAAAATATTAACAGGACAAAAATAGTGCTAAAATGATTTATATCACCATGTCTAACTATTATTATGAAAATTAAACAAATTCTGCTCCGGACTTCACGGAAAATCAAGAAAATCAAAAAATCTTAAATACTACTTACGGCAAAAATGTAACAGGATTTAAATTCATTTAATAATGAGAAATACATAAATCCAAACCTTAATCCTCCAAAATTAAACAAATTAGAGCGATAATTAATATGGTCAAAATAAAAATTAAATTACGATGCACAGTGTCAGCGCTAAGCAGCGTGCGGCGTACGGCGTGTGCTAGTGTGCGTAAACAAGATAAGCGTTGCGTTCATTGTGTGCGTATGACTGTGTTGTTGTTTGAGTCGGTGTTTTATTGAGTTACGCGATTGTACACCTTATTTTTATTTCGGAAAGATCAAATTCCTATGAAAGTGCTGCGCCAAATACAAGGATAAAACTTGCAGACGTATTTTACGTAAACATTAATTGTTTTTTTTTCACGATTTGCTTTAAAGTGTTTAATTTTCGTGTAAATAGGTTAGAAATAGCCTTTAGATGAAAGTTAAACTAAATTAAACCCTGTTACCTTTTTGCCTCAACGGCTATTGTAAAAAAACTGGTAATAATAACTTCTGGTAGTACAATTTGTTTAATTTTGTCTATTGGCGGTGTAATATATTAATTTAAGTTATTTTATGGAAAAAAAACCGCTGTTTATATTTTTGCCTTAAGTACAATCCAAAAATTTCGAAAATGTTTTTTTACCGTAATTTCCGTGGACGAAAATGTTTAATTCTGAAAAAATATATTACTGTCACCAATTCTTTACCTAAAGTAACTAAATTTGTCCTGTTAACTTTTTTCCCATGTTTTTATTCACAAAAACGCGTTTTCGTCTTTTTCAGCTTGATCCGGTCTCGGAAAATGTTTAATTTTTTTTTATTATATGAAGAGCTAAGGTCAAGTACACGATTCAAGAAAAAAATCGCTGTTTATATTTAATGCAGGGTTCAAATCTAAAAGCCCCGGACTACATAGGAAACAACCAACCCGAATGTAGCAAATACTGCTTTTTCTTAGGAGTAGGAATAAGCAGATTTTTTTTTAGGATTTGGAACGGCTGATTTTATACCGATGAAAATATTCTATGTGGGGGAGGGGATCCAGAATGTCGCACTGAGTCCGTGGTAAGCGATTTCGCGTACCTATACAACCTGTTTTTTTTTGATATCCCATAACTTTAGGATATGATTGAGACCATATCAAAGAATCAACTGACATATGAATTATGTTTCAATCACTTTTTTATGTTTTTTCTTAGCTTTAAATATGAATTATTGGCTTGAATAAAAAGAATTACTCATATTTATCAATTAAACTACAACTATTTTACTACACTACTGCGAAGTTTGGCAACCTCGCAATAGTAAAGATTCGTTATACTGGTGCCAATTTTTGACCTAATTTAATTATGATTGATGATATCTCCGAAACTATGCATTTTTGGACCGACGTCCACAAGTCAGGAATCGCTTCATCATCACCAGAAATCGGAATAGGTAGAGTGTATGTACCTAAAGTTCGAGGAAGTAAGTAACAGAGTTGGATAATACCTCGTCTTAAATCCCGAAATCATAAACGATTCAATCCCATTCTAGAATTTTAGTATTATTTTTACCTACAGCATATAACCCTAGAGTTATGGGATATAAACAAAAACAGATTGTATATTTAGGCTTCTTTCTTTTCTTTTTCGTGTGGTTAGTGCCTAACATGGTGTCAGAGTTCTTATGCCTATGTGTCGCTGACTTGGCTTTACATGCCGTCGAGAAATATCCCTCAGGCATGTTTAGTTTCCTCACGATGTTTTCTTTCATCGAAGCTAAGAAGAATATTAATAATACAATACGAACATATTTAGGCTGATTATGATAAGCAACGTTTATAAATACCTAAACCCTTTTAAATCTCGTAATTAATTCGGTTTGACTGACGGCTAGAATTTAATTTTGAATTGAAATGGTTCCATCCATCTAGAATCTGAAGATGGATGGAAACATTTCTAGATAATTGTCAAGACTAGACTGATTAATGTTTTAATTATCTGTCTCATAGACTATGAGATATTTATGACTATAGAAAGTCTGTCTACATAAATATCTCTTACATATTAATATTAGAGTGTTCGTGGTTTAATTAAAAGAAGCTGTGCAAGGCATGGCTCGAGAAGAGGATTATGAAAAATGTGTAATTATAACATTACCAGCTGTCCGGCGCAACTTCATTTGCGTCACATTTTCCCCGTTTTCGCAACATTTTTCATTGCTGCTCCACTCCTATTGGTCGTAGAGTGATGATATATAGCGTATAGCCTTCCTCAATAAATGAGCTATCTAACACTGAAAAAAAATTTCAAATCGGACCAGTAGTTTCAGAGCCTATAAATGCAAACAAACAATCCAATCTTTCCTCTTTATAATATTAGTTTAGATATAACATCACGTCTGTAATCCCCGAAGGGTTAGGCAGAGTTGTTCCTAATAGTACACCCACATTTTAAAGCCTTACTTTTACCCCGAGGCTCTAATAGTTTCTATCGTCAATCCACTATTGAACAAAGCAGATAGGGAGTTAATGGAGAACTATCGGCCTATATGACTAATTCTTATAATTTCTAAAATATTTGAGAAGGAACAAGGAACTAGATTCATTTATAGAAAGAATTCAATTTATAGAAGCGAAATACCTGTTGAAAAAACCCAATAACACTTTGCTCTATCCGGGAATCGGACCCAGTACCTCTTGCATTTCACTCAGAGTCTCAGACAGTTAAAATATTGTACGTTTCGAAGGGACCGTAAGGGTGCCCTGGTGCAATCCATGGTCCGGAGCGAGAGGGAATGGGAAGCCGTCGCCTGCTTCTGTGAAGCAGTCATGCTAGCGAAGGAGGTGGCGGAACGTGAGAGGGAGAGAACCTCACGTCCCAGCCGCCGCAGGGGGCAACCAGTGGCCCCCGGCCACCGTAGGCGCGGGCCTATGGACGGTGAGTAATGGGCTAGCTCACCGTCCGTCCGTCTTATGACGACAGGCCGTGCCGACGGCGCGTTCGTGTTCCACGCGAGCCTCAAGGAGATGTCAGCAAATCGGAGGGGTCCGAGAGGGCCGATGCCTGCCAGGGCTGCGGGTTGTTCGAAAGAGATACCGTGGCCCTGGAACACAAAGGGCTAAGAAGGAACATGGATGGGTTTTAGTCAGTCAAGCCTGACACTCCCTTCCGCTCCGCCCAGAGCGGGAGAAGATATTTGATGATTTCCCATCCTAAAAAAGGGTCACAAAAACATACCCTTAAACAATCACACTGAAGAACTTTCTTCAGCGGACCAAAATCATTATATTAAAAAAGAAAAAACAGATGACGTTTTAATATAACGCAATAAAATTGACGTTATATTTCCATTTAAAAAAATATCAGCTGTAGATATATGCCAGTGTTAATTAAGTTGGTTCTTGGTTGGTTCTGAAAAAGTCATTAATATTTATTGAGGTTGTGGCGCAAATTGGACTATATGACGTGTGGGTTTAAAGTTATTTTCTAAAATACCACTATTTGTTTACCTTTATACTTAGCATACTAAATTAGCAATATAGGTACCTTTATTTACAATCTGCAACTTTTTAACTGGCTTATTTATTTTGGACTCGGCATGAACCTTTTTCAGCAACTATGACTGAAAAGAATAATTTTATTACAGTTTCAAAAAACACGTTTTAAAGTGAAGTCATTTTATTTCTCGTATTCTTCTCGGCAAACCCTTTTGATTCGAGATTTATGCATTCCATATCATAGGAATGCATAAAAACCGGCCAAGTGCGACTCGGACTCGCGCACGAAGGGTTCCGTACCATTATTTATAAAAAGGAAAAAAAAATCTTTTTTGTATGGGAGTCCCCCTTAAATATTTTTTTTTCTGTTTTTGTTATTTGTTGTTATAGCGTCAACAGGAATACATAATGTGTAGAAATTTCAACTGGCTAACTATCACGGTTCATGAGATACAGCCCGGTGACAGACGGACGGACGGACGAACGGACGGACAGCGAAGTCTCATTAATAGGGTCCAGTTTGACCCTTTGGGTACGGAACCCTAAAAATAACTAGTGTCTAGTCCTTGGGAGTCCGCCATATTGGATTTAGAATAACGTCACATAGCTAACCATGCATTGTCATCAATCGGATACCAGGAAGTAGGTATTTTTTTAATAAAAAAAAACTGGCCAAGTGCGAATCGAACGTCCATTATTTTTAAAAACGAGCAAAAAATCACTTTTTTGTATGGGAGCCCCCTTAAATATTTATTTTATTTGTTTTTAGGATTTGTTGTTATAGCGGCAACAGAAATACATAATCTGTAGAAATTTCAACTGGCTAACTATCACGGTTCATGAGATACAGCCTGGTGACAGACGGACGGACGGACAGCGAAGTCTCAATAATCCGTTTGACCCTTTGGGTACGGAACCCTAACAAGCTCTAAAAATTGACTTTGCGAGATTGCAAGCATTTTTACACGAGTCACGATGTTTTCTTAAAATTACTCAAAAGCTATGAAAAAATTCCGTGAACACCTTGTTTTATAGTCTTTGCGGTAAGCAGAACAAACCAAGAATTAGTTTTTATTTCGCTTTATTTAAAAAAGAGGAAACAAATGAATCACGATGTTGACCTTTAGAAAACATTAGATGAAATACAAGCACAACAGTAACTCGGCCTTCACCGACTAAAAACGATGAGAGAAAGATTTACAACATATTGTATTCAGGAATTGAAAATAAACTTTAAAACAGACTCGACTCTATCAATCACTACGCTAAATTGTAAAAATAATCTCAATTGTTTCTTTAATAAACAATATCTACTCTGCAAAACTATTTTGTAAACAACACTTCACAATGTGGATAGCGTCGACTGTGAGATGATTTACTTTATAACCGATTTCTAAAATAGGGGACGAAGTATTTAAAAAATGTGTGTTAATTTTTTACTTTTAAAGTTAAACTGTTGCTCTCTGTATGATGTCGGACGTAAAGAATAGCACCATCCCATAGGTATCTTCCCGTGTGTCTCGTAAGAGGCGACTAAAGGATTTGCCAGAGAATGGGCAGCAGCTTTCTCTGTGCTTTTGTAACAACCGTACTGCGTTCGCCAACCCGCCTGCCAAGCGTGGCGATCATGGCAAAACCCCCCTTATGTCAATGTGGCGACACTTGAGGGAGGCCTATGTCCAGCAGTGGACGTCTTTTGGGCTGAAATGATGATGATGATGATGAAATTGTTACTTGAATAGGGTTATGAAAAACAGGGTATAAAGTCCGTCATCGCCCAAAGTAAGACCAAATAGGTGTTCTGTCTGGTCTGGTCGGCTACTGCCTAACAGATATTGTAGGCTTTCCTATAAACGTTTAAGTTGCCGATAACTTTAACTGCGAAATTTAGAATTTTGATGATAGTTCTTCATTTGAGTCATAGATGGCGCTGTAGTAGTTTTTGTAGTGCCGCTACAGCACGCCTGACGTGTATCAGTAAGCTTCTAAAAGTGTGCTGTCCCAGTAATGCCCCATTATTGGGACACTGGCCCAAGAAATGGAGTGGATGTAACCATAATCTACCACGTGGGCTGAGTGCGGTTTGGAGGTTGCGGTGTCTTCGAGTTTTTGTTCTAGGATGGCCAATTTGTTCACGATGTTCAGCGGTGATGAAATAATTTTGACAAAGTGAAGTGAAGAAAAAAGGTCAGTGGTGGCCTTTTGTTAACGGCTCCGCTACACATAGGCTTCGAATAAACTAAAACAAGCAAAAAATTGGAATCAAGACCATTCCAAGGACACCTCAATTTTGTTGATGTCAGTTCGGTAGCTTTGGTTGTACGATACGGTAAACTATCTTTTAGTGAAAAATTTTGGCACGACCGTAATTTATGAATACTCCGGTACAAAAGGAAGTTTACTAACTCATAAAAAAATGTATTTTGGGCGTCGGAAATTGTCACGGTAATTTAACTGTCCCATTCCACATGTGGAATGTAACATTTCAAGGAATAAACTCATCAGTTTTACAACATTCATTTGTTTATTATTTTTGCGCTAAAAGTGCTGGCACTCAGAGCATCAACATGAGGATTTAAAGAATAATTTAGATGATCATAAAAAATAACTGTAATTGTAAGACTGGAATTTTGTATGTTTATGTTAAACAGCTTTAATTTTAAAATTTTATTTTGATGTGCTAATGATTTTTCATGAACCTACTTTTGTTTGACAGCTTGGGTGGCCACCAAGCATGGAGATCTACGAACAGAGGCATTACCAGTTTGTTCATCCCAAAGAGAAAACTATATTGGTCTAGTACACTCTGACTCTGAGGTCTACTCACCTTACAACGCTTGACACGGTGCTTGGCAATAGTAATGGTACTTTTTCGTGGTCTCGGTCGGCCACTTGTCACCCTTTTTCATAGATGCTCCGTTATTTAATACATTTACTAACAGTACAACCCGCCTTTAAAGAAATACATTTCATTCGACATTGACTAAGTCTCGTTCTTGACCTAAAAGTCGTATCAAAATACTCCACTATATCCGTATTTATCACGCCATTTCCACAATGTCACCGTGATTAGGTCATCCAAACACGAAAGCTTTACCAAACTACATCATGGCAACACCCACGCCACGATATTTGAAAAAAAAGTTATGAACAAAGTTATAGCTCATTTGGGAAACACTAACAGCTTTTTTATCATCGTAATTATTCGTCTGACATTGAAAAACCGTGAAAATTGTTCATGTTAACGTTTCAAAAACTGTTTATTAACCTGTTATAATTCCTTGGTTGACAGGTTTTTTTTCTAGCTTTGTCTGTCCCACTAAAAACAAAATCAAAATATTTTATTTACATAGGTCTACATGGGCATTATAAAACGTCGACAAAAGGTGCACGGTTCGGGATGGTCGTTTCCTATGGAGAAGAACCGGCAAGAAACTCCATGGTCATTTGAATATTACAGCGTTAGTACTTAAGTATGGGAGGACAGCGTAGGCCCGACAATAAGTCGTTGCTTAGTACAAAAGGGAGAACAAGTAAAAAAAAAGCATACAGCAAAACATGTCTCTCAATCCTGCCATTTCCTGCATCCAGTTCTGAGGGAACCTTTCCATTTCATCCCGCCGTTTCCTTCGTGACCTCAGTCTCAGCGCACCAGTTTCCTGCTATTTTGGCACACAGTTTATCTTGCGGCAGACATGTCCCAGCCATTTCCATTAGAGTTGGCCACCCTTTTTCGTGCGGACGCCGTCACTCTCTAAAACAGTAATTCTGAATTGGTTAAACGTTTTTTGAGGATGACTAAGTATTGTATTGGAAATTCCGTACAAAATTTTTGTACATGGCTGGCTGGTGTTCGCAACTCCTTTCTTCATATTTAAGTATTTCTCATGCTCATCATGTCATGCACGTTTTGCAATAGGAGCAGTTCATAACTTCAACTAACATTACAAAATGTGAACACCTCCGCATAGTAAGTATAAATATTTTTATAAATAGAGATGAAACCACACGGCAATTTGTTATCGACACATTATTTTCTCGATACTCGAAAATGTACTAGCACCTGTTATGAATAAATCTGAGCAAATGTTCCGCTGTCGGCATCAATCATTTCAACTGTTTCGAATTACATCATATCTCTATAAATGGAGCATTCGATTTTACGGAAAATTGCTAGTAATTGATGTGGAGGATCATAAATATCTGTGCCTGTATGCACAAAAGAAATAGAGACATGTTTTATAATTTTAATTTAAATAAATTTTTCAATCAGTTTATGTCTAGTAGTGGCTATGTTCATTGATTAATTATATTCAGTGATAGGTGAAATAAGTTGTAACCGAAATTGCATTCACAATTAAGTCAAAAGACTGTTCTGTTACAATTTATGCGTTTTTATCTCAATGTTATTATTTTTTAATCATGTAAGTGTAGTTAATTGGTTTCAGTATTATTGGAACTATTTATTTACTTAGTTATAAGTAACATTTATTTTCTAGCTGGTGCCCGCAACCTTCGTCCATGTGCAAATATTATAACAATATTGCTTTCCTATTTTAATCGGATTTTGTAATCAATAATTTCAAGGGTCTTGATTTTTTTGCACGGGTCGAGGTCCCTAATCCTTTTTCTATTTTAAAAGTACCCTAAGTTACTTATTATAACATCAGCTGTCTGCCTATAAAGTCTCGTTAATATCGGTGTAGCCGTTTCAGAGATTAGCCGGAACAAACAAACATATAGTTTTTTTTTGTTTAATGTACCGTATATACTTTCGCATGCATTCTGTATAACGATCTTATTTTAAAATTACAAATAGACACTTCAACTCTCTTTGCGTACGAGGGAATCAAACCAAAGTTTTTTGCTTTTCACCGAATATTTCTGAATCAAAAGACCAAGTACATAAAAGTAAATAGGTTCACACTTCACGAAAACAACATCCTAATTGTCTTCAAAAAGACATAAAAGAAAACAATACTACGGTCTAAAACAGAGACAATGATCTCAAGTCTGTTTAATGAGTCGGAATAGTTTTCTACCTACATAACAATAATATAAACCCACTTCAATTGTTATACGTCAATAACTTTGTAGTATGGGTGTATTGTTCCGTGGAATAATTATAACCGGAGATTTAGACGATTACCTTATCACAGGACACCGCTCGTCCGCGCGGTAGGGCGGTGAAACGGATCTCACGTCAAATTATCTTGCATTAAATCCTTTGATGCATAACACACGCATACCGACAAAGCGCGCGGACTAGTGGGTTCACCGCTTCTCCGCGCGGCGCTCCGCAAGTCCGCGCGGTTGGGCGGTGTCGAGTAAAAATCGACTCAAATTTTAACGAATACTCTACAACCAAGTTTCGTGAGGTCTGACTGTGTTTTTGCTGTGGTCGATGAACACGTTGTTTTGCTAAGTTGTTGAGATTTAAATTAAAGTCTATGGCATTTCCGAATAAAATTTTATTTGACACTGTATCCATTTATGTACACTGTTTATCATCATCATCATTCGCCTGCCCTTATCCCAATTTATTTGGGGTCGGCGCAGCATGTCTACTTCTTCCATACTTCTCTATTACTCGTCATCTCACCAGACAAATCCTTTCGTTGTTTATATAACAAAGATATTTCTTATACTTTCTGTAAAGTGTGGTAATGCCTAAACTGGTGTCTGAGTTTTCAATTCAATTAATTTATTTCAGATAAATTACGAAAATCCATACACATTTAATGTAAAACAAAAATGATAAAAACAAAAGCAACAAAAAAAAACACAATGATAACAAATTAAAAATGGAAATGGGAACATTGAATTAGGACCAGACAACACGTACATGCAGTTTTGTCCAATGCTCCATGAAGGAGCACTCCATGTCCATTCTCCCAGCAATGAGCTGCAGAAAGCTGTTGGGGCTGCCCCGTATGCGGCGCATCAGAGACGCTATTCTTTTGCGATGTATCGCTTGAAAACCATCCACTTGAGCATCTGCAAACATACCTGATGCGCTACAAAATCGTGGCAGGCCCATCAACATCCTGAAAGCGTTATTGTAATGGACACGCAGGGCACTGTAAGCCTTCTGCGTATACTTCACCCATAGGCTGCACGTATAAAAAGACTGACAGTACGCCTTGAACAAGGTTATTTTTACCTGTGCAGTACAGCGTGCAAACCTACGGGCCAGCATATTAGCTCTGACTGACAATGCCCTGAGTTCCCTTTCAATGTCCACATCATCGCAAAGGCTCTTTTATGCCGCACATGGGCCTCTGACTTGGCTTTACATGCCGACGAAATTAAAATGAAATTTAATTTTTCTGTTATTTATTCATATTGGTAGCTTACAAAAAAAGTATTAGGAATATAACTAGGGGAAGGTTGCTATGAATGGACCACTTAACTTTATGACCTCAAATCTCAAAAAGTATAAGTGTTAAAATGAAAGCAGTTTATTATTTTTATTTCGTAAAATCTTTATTTGTAATAATCAAACTCTCAAACAATTCGGGCTAACACTTTTTTATATAAACGAAGAAAACTGAATCTTGGGCTGTTGCCTTCTTTGGACCATGAGCACCTTCATTGAACCACCAAGTTGCCATCAATGGACTTCGAGAAATTTGTTCTAGAGGTCCATTCGAGGCAACTAATTATAATTATCAATTTATTTCCTAAAATAAATAAAAGCTCCTGCTCTTATTCTGAAGGGTCACTTTCGGAACTCAGTATTTGGACGTGTTCTTTAGCTTTCTGGTTAAATCCATCTAATCTTCGTTTCTTTCGGCACTCCATATATTCTTCTTGCTTCATTTAAACCAACTCTTTGTTTCCTTACAGATTGTTTCATTCCATGCAAAGTACTTTCTTTTATTTGGCGACATTCTGGAATTTTAAATTTATATAATTATTATGACCAAAAAAATACAATCAAAAGTTACTATAATTGGACCGGTCCAACGGTGGAACTGTCTTGAGGTCCATTGATGGCAACCAGGTACTGGTTAAGAAAAACTAAACTAAAATACACATGGTCATGATTAGCCAAAAAGTAATAATACTCATGGATTCTCAAATAAACTGTCCGATATTTCATAACAGTGCACGCAGACAAATATGAATACAATGATACTTACGTCAAATTGTTCTGAACGAAATTATAAGATTTTGACTGTCGCAATCACAACCACACGCGTCACTCCTCGCTATGTGCCGCAGCGTCACTGGGGTAAGAGGGGGGTGCAACTGTGTCGCCAGGGACCCGTTTCGACTAGTTTGGGTGTTGCTAGCTTGCACAGTTTTGGAAATACCTTGGTGGTCCAATGAAAGCGCTAGTCCAATGATCGCAACCTTCCCCTAAGCGACTCCTTTCATGAAAATATGTATCTCTATTATTACAACACAAAATTGCGTGGCATTTGTCGATGAAATTACTCTTTTTATTCATGCGTATGATATTATGTTGAATGTTGGTATACCTCAGAGGATAATCCATTGAGACATCTATTCTAATATGTTTTTCGTAGAATTACATTATATTTAAAATAACTCAGTTAAATTACAAAACAGAAAAAAAACAGCTGTTCCTTACATTTTGACGAGTTATGTGAACATAAAGTACGGAACAGCTGATTATTTTTTCGCGATTTCAGGTTTGGTCCCATAGTAAATGTTCTTCATAATGATGAGTACAACGACCTCTTAAGAGGTTGTTGGTGTTTTACGAATAACCCTGTATATCAGATGGTATACCTACACAATATATTATAGTTTTCATCATCATCTGCCGGGACTTTTTCGATCTTAATAATTGCTGTCATTGACGCTGGCTTGGCGGTTTGGTCTGAAATGGCGAAATTGCATCATCATTGTCATTGATATAGCGTGGGGGGTTTAACTCTCCTTTAACTTTTACTTATCATGACATCAGGTTGCGTCTGAAAAAATCCTGGTGGAAAATCCAACAACACAACCGCTAGACCAACGAAGCATTCATAAAAAAACAACGATAAATTATGGTGCAACACTGGTCTTTTATATTAAGGGACTTTCCCTAGTCAAGTGAAAGGAACACTAATTCGCACGTTAGAACAGAACCGCAAATCAACTGTGATTAATAATTCAAAGAGGATTATTATGAAATAATGTTTCATAATAGGAGCAGCGGTGGCAACCACGATTAACGAACAGTAAGTCGTAGATTCGAACCCAGGCAGGTGCATTACTTTGTGTAATTTATTTCATCACCGCTGCTCTCAAAACAGTGAAGGAAAACATCGTGAGGAAACCGGCATGTCCTAGAACTAAAAACTTGAAGACATGTGACTTCAACCAACTTTCACTGGGCCCGCGTGGTGGATTACAGCCCACTCCCTCTCATAGAGAGGAGGCCGTGTCACAGCAGTGGGAACATAATAGGCTGATGATGAATCATTAATATCGGAAATCATCCATATTGTATTAGTATTAGAAACTTACAAACTAATGTTAGTAGCACTAAAACTAAAATATAACCACAAAAACTTAACCCAGAAATATCATGAAATCCTGCCCTATATGCCATGGATAAGAATGATTAATGCCTTTCATGGTAGCGCTATGAATGAATACGGTCCATATTTAGCAAAACTTATTTGTCCATCACAAACAGATGACCCAGAAATAGCTCAGACACAACAGGTTCGTTTTAAACAATGCGTTTTGTTGTGTTAGTAGGTACTGCTATTTGCGTCGATTCAGTTTGGAATAGAATCTCAATCAATTTAGGAGGTTTCATAATACGTTAGTAAGATAATTATGTATCGGTTAAGCTGTCTAATACTATAAATTGGTTATTTTAATCTGATAGTCAGTTTAGTGAGTGAGAGGTAGGGATATCTCCTATTCTATTCATGTTGCTTTCTAGAAACTGCAAAACTGAAAACTACTTTGTATGTTTTTTTCCAGTATTGTCATCATCATCTGCTTAGCCTTTTTCCCAAACCTTTGTAGGGGTCGGCATCCAGTCTAACCGGATGCAGCTGAGTATCAGTATTTTACATAAAGCGACTGGCTATCTGACCTCCACAACTCAGTAACTGGCTAATACGATACCCCTTGGTAAGGATGTCAGACTTTCGGCTTCTGACTACTCGTAACGACTGTCAAAGATCTACAAATCACAGCCGAGACCAACGGATAACGTGCTTTCCGAGGC
Organism: Cerastis rubricosa; assembly: GCA_949152445.1. Taxonomy (NCBI): domain Eukaryota; kingdom Metazoa; phylum Arthropoda; class Insecta; order Lepidoptera; family Noctuidae; genus Cerastis; species Cerastis rubricosa. The sequence goes on along the minus strand of OX424542.1, from coordinate 2,545,588 downwards.
ACGGAGAATACTCGGTACCTATGTAAAGATGGTCACCCATTCACGGACCCACCTCTGCAAGCACGGCTTAACCTTGAAGATCGACCAGTGTGGCTGTTATTATTTAGCCACGACCTCCTCGGTTGTATTGAAGTCAAATAAATATATGTATAGTTTACTACACTTAAACCTAGATTGACTCGTTGTTCTAGTGATCGCAAGCGTGACTGTGGAGCATGAGGTCCTGGGTTCGATTCCAGGAACCACGAGTGTTATTGAGTTTTCCATCAGGATATTTTTAGTAGGTAGCAGCCACGGAGTCGGGATTTGTACCTGGTTTATAGCAACAGATGCCTGGAAATTCCCTCTGCAGACTTCGGTTGGTGATCTTCGACGGCCCCTTTTTCCTTCCACGTTACCAGCCACAATAAGCTTTTCCAAGCTATCAGGTTCCTTTCTCGCCATGTGTCCGAAGTACTGTAGGTCGTTTCATGTAGATGGGCGATAAGCGAGATTCAACTTTTAGTTCATTCAGAATCGAGGCGTTTGTTTTTTTCATCTGTCCAAAACCGTCCAGCATGGAGAGCGTTGTTGGAGAAGGCGACGACCTCATAATGGTCACGACCCTCAGTGATAAGGAAACGCGGAAGAAGAAGTATAGCAACAGGCTCGCCCCTTATTCACGGGACTCGAAAACATAACTGGCGAAATGTGGGTGTACTAATGGCTCTGCTTAACCCTTCAGGGATTACAAGCGTGATGTTATGTTATGTACCTACTACATTTTTAACCGACTTCTAAAAAAGGAGGAGGTTCTCAATTCGGATGTTTGTATTTTTTTATATTCCCAATCGCATCCAGCAAATAACTAAATCATCAGTGCTCGTAAATTTTCCGCCGGCGTCATGTACCCAATACTTTCGTTACTAGCTCATGAGTCTGGCTTCATTATCACTAGAGCTGTATTTATTAGACAGCTCATAAAGGGTCGAGCCCAGTAATACTTTCTGATAGGTTGCAGTGTTTGTGCGTGAGGTTCATTGCTGAAATAAATTGGGCTCGGAATGTTTGGTCAAGGAACTAATATGTTAGGCATCTTAAGGTTTATTTTGACTAGAACACTTTTTTCTGAAGACAGTTCGTAAAGGTGAAACGAGTTCTAAGCGCGTGTAAACTAGACTCAAGTTTACACGTGCTTAGGTAAACTTGTCATTTGTATGCACCCGTGTCGGTTTGTCGTATTCACTTCCACGAATAGGAAGCAGTATGGCACTGTTTCAGCATGTGTATAGTCAGATATTACAAATCTATTTATCATTCTATTGCATCATAAAGCAGAAAAAAACAGTCTCTGACAACATAAAACGATTGACAACAAAAATAACGATATTTCAAATACGTTTAAAGCCAAATGCATTTGATTATTTATGATTTGTGATGTAAGAGGGTAATGTGGATGGATGGAGAGGGAGAGGTAGGCCAAATAAAAAGTTGGATGGATTGTGTGAAAGTGATAAGAAGGAAAAAGATGTAAATGATAGCATGGCGTATGACAGAGGAGAATGGAGAAAAGAGACGTGTTGCGCCGACCCCAAATAAAAAGGGACAAGGGCAGGAAGATAATGATGAAGCGGGCCTATCCTTACTTTCTCATTATCCTAATCCTAACTATAATATTATAAATACGAAAGTAACTTTGTTTGTCACATTTTCACGCCCAAACCACTGAACCGATCATCCTGAAATTTTGCAAATACGGTGTCAGGTGTACAGAAACGGACATAAGGTACCTTTCATCCCGAAAAAAGTACTGATTCCGAGAAAACCAAAATAACGTTCTTAGTTTTGAAATAGATGGCGCCACGTGTCCAAGCCGGTTATGTCAAATTAGAAATGAACGCGAGCGTAGCCACGAGCAAAAGCCAAACTAGTTCTCAATAAAAATTCAGCCTTATCTAAGTCTTTATCATGTGGAAACGCTCATTTTGTCAATATTGTGGAATGCCGTTGTAAAAACTCGAATCGCTTTGAATGCAATTGTCATATTTTATATTGTTTTTTTTTATCATTTCTAGATATTCCATTTGTAAGGCCACATGAGAGCAGCGGTGGCAACCCCGACTTACGAGCAGTAGGTTCGAACCCAGGCAGGCGCATTACTTTGTGTAATTTATTTCATCACTGCTGCTCTCAAAAACAGTGAAGGAAAACATCGTGAGGAAACCGGCATGTCTTAGATCTACCAACACGCAATGGGCCCGCGTGGTGGATTACAGCCCTCTCACTTTCATTGAGAGGAGGCCTGTGTCCCAGCAGTGGCCGATGTTGATGAAAGCCACATATTCATACCATCAAAACGGACAGTTATTTTCATGTATTTTGGTCGCGCCTATTACGTCCAGCGCGATCCTAAAGTTTACAAACGCGTCGGAACAGCTGTGCTACTTACTAAATGTGACTCAAGAGCAGGGACTCAAACTGTAACCGTAACCGTAATAAGTGTTTTTAACACTGTTTTTAGGGTTCCGTACCCAAAGGGTCAAACGGGACCCTATTACTGAGACTTCGCTGTCCGTCCATCCGTCCGTCCGTCTGTCACCAGGCTGTATCTCATGAACCGTGATAGTTAGCCAGTTGAAATTTTCACAGATTATGTATTTCTGTTGATGCTATAACAATAAATACTAAAAACAGAATAAAATAAGTATTTAAGGGGGGCTCCGATACAAAAAAGTGTTTTTTTTTTCGTTTTTTTAAGTAATGGTACGGAACCCTTCGTGTCCGAGTCCGAGTCGCACTTGGCCGGTTTTTTAAAACATAACAGAAAAACACTTAAATGTAGCAGATACAATAATGTTACCGAATCAAACTGTAACCTTTTATTTATAATTTATTTATTTATTTTTATTTAACAATTTATGTACACACTTAATACAGAGAAGAAGAAAGGAACAGAAAATAGGTACAAAGGTAATGCTTATTTCTAAAGAAATCTCTTCCAGCATACGCTTTATGTGTGTTAATAAGTGTTAATATGTGTAACTGAAATAATCAATTATAGCTTTAGTACGCTGCGTTTACCTGTTACACTTATTAACACTTTTATATCTGTTACAGATATGTTACGGTTAAAAACACATTTAAAAGTGTTACATATTAGATTCTGTTACCAATTCAACATATAATTCTGTAACCTTTAAGAAGGTGTTTTTAAGCCCCTGCTCAAGAGTTTATACATATATCGGGATGTGTGTCGTAACTTTGTTGTGCAGTTCGTGAACAATGGATGGCACGTCATTGTTGACGTGTGTTGGTAAGGGCTAGTTTTGCTTGGCTTATTGAGTGTAACTTTAGGGTATAGCCGGTTGGCATACAGAAGTTTTGACTACTGCATTCAACATGCTTGACGATGGTGTGGATATTTCTGTCAAGTATAATTATGAGACAATTCAGCACTATCAAGTGATCCTATACAGCGTGTAACGAAAAGGGTATATACATACTTAAGGGTGTGCTACAGACCATCAAACTGAACATGTTTCTCTGTAAACAAACATCGTAATAACGAAAAAATTATTTGCTGTCCCATAGAAAATTTCAATTCCTGTTCGACGAAATGTATGGGGCAGCTGATATTTTTTTCGCTATGATGATGTTGGTCCGATGGAGAAACATGTTCAGTTTGATGGTCTGTAGCACACCCTTAAGTATGTATATACCCTTTCCGTTACACCCTGTATATATTAGATGTTGCTGTATAATACGTATATATTCAGCAATCTTCGGCTTCATATGTAATTAAAGCTTTTCAACATATTTTTCATTGCAATAAAATGATTTATTTCATGGTTTTTTTTTTGCTGTTCACAATTTTTTTTTGAAAGTGGCATATTGCACTGCTAGAAGTAAAGTCAAGAATTTCCCCAAGGTTACCCTTGGGGAAATTCTGTCATTGTGACTTCACTGGCAGAGGTGTTCCAAATAGTACACCCACATTTTGCAAGTTACGTTTAAGTCCCATATAGTAGGAGGCCTATTGCCAGCAACCGGGCACAAATTCAGGCTCCGTGATTACTCCTGAGCAATTCCTGCTGGAAAAACTCAGCAACACTTTGCCCAACCTGGTAATTCAATCTGGGACCTAAAACAGTTTTCCTAAAACGTATTTCCGGCTCAGTCCATCAACTATTCTACTAGTAAGTGTAATTAAAAGCCTAACACCCTATAAACACTTCCATATCTGGCAACCGTTACATAATATATAGAATTGATACCATTAAGTACAGGAGACCCATATTACTCGACGATTTAATCTGACTAATTCCATTGTGGCTTACCATATTGAGAAGCAGCAAATAATATAATAAACTCATTATATATATTATGACATAATAGCCTCGATGGTTTAGTCGGGGCAAGCGCGACTGCTGAGCATGAGGTGGAGCACATCGTGGAGCTCTGTTCCGCTTGGGCTGAGCACCGCCGCGCCGTGTCCTCGTATCGGCGATTGGCGGCGGCGACCTCCCGCGTCCGGCCCTGGTTCAATCTATGGTCCGGAGTAAGAGAGAATGAGCAGTCATGCTAGCGAAGGAGGTGGTGGAACTTGAGAGGGAAAGAGCATCACGTTCCAGCCGCCGCGGGAGACGCCCCGGGCGTCGGGGGCAACTCAGTGGTCCCCGGCCACAGTAAGGCGCGGGCCCGTGTGTAATGGGCTAGCTCACCGTCCGTCCGTCTTATGACGACAGGCGGTGTCGACGGCGCGTTCGAGTTCCACGCGCGCCCCAAGGACATGTCAGTGAATTGAAGGGATCCGAGACGGTCGATGTCTGCCAGGGCTGCGGGGAACATGACTGGGTTTCAGTCAGTACAAATCTGACAGTCCCTTCCGCTCAGCCCAGAGCAGGAGGGGTTATTTCATGAATTCCCATCCGTAAAAAAGGCAAAGTGCTACTATGTTTTTCTAACATGTGGAATTTCTCAGTAGCAGCCATGGAGTCCGGATTTGTCCCCGGTTGATTGCAAGAGGCTCGCTCACTATTACATGGGTGTTACACTTAACTGGACCCGAAATGTGGGTGTAGCTACTATTAGGTACCTAGACTTTTGCTTAACCCTTCATCCTCGAAAAGGTTACATCACGCCTGTAACCTCTTTCAGGGGTGATGTTTATGTTGTGATGTTATAATAATTCATGATTATCCTCTTTGAATTATTAATCACAATTGATTTGCGGTTCTGTTGTAACGTGCGAATTAGTGTTCCTTTCACTTGACTAGGGAAAGTCCCTTAATATAAAAGACCAGTGTTGCACCATAATTATCGTTGTTTTTTTATGAATGCTTCGGTGGTCTAGCGGTTGTGTTATTGGATTTTCCACCAGGATTTATTCAGACGCAACCTGCTGGCCTACCCTGACGTCTTAAAGCAATATTGTTTTACTCTTATTCCAGTGTGGGAAAGAGACGGAGCTATAAGGATGTCTAGCGCCATCTCTTTCCCACACTGGTTGTTAGACTTAACAATCGTGCTACCATAACAGTAGCTCCTTAATTTAAATAAAAACATCACAATTCCATTTTCAATCCAATCCTATTATAAAAGTATCTTTTATTTACTTTGAATTACCTCGAAACAGTGTTCTGTTATCTCAAAGGAGTAAAACAATAAAGTTTCAAGAGGTCATGGTAGGCCATCTGGTGTCAGGACTAGTAAGTAGATTAAAAAAAAACGATCTTTTTGGGGGGAGGGGGGGGGGTGCAGTCCCACCCCCGGCGATTCCCATAATGACTAGTAATAAGATTTCAAATTTCGTATCGACCAGACCTGTGGAAGTGGTTGCAACGATGCCACAGATAAACACACAGATACATACGTCAAACTTATAATACCCCTTTTTTTTTGGTCGGGGGTTAGTAACCAAACAATTTTAAAAGAGAAACTATGGAGTTTCTTGCCGGTTCTTCTCCATAAAAACGAGCAACCGTCCGTAACGTTTTATAAAGCGCCTACGTAAATAAAATATTTTGATTTTGATATTTTTACTTGGGGTCAGTGCGCTGTCGTATCGAGGCAACGTGATTGTATCGTGTTTTCCTCATGGTGAGATACTATAGAACATAATTTTAGGTAACAATCAAATTCTGAATTCTTAATTAATCCCTATTCTATGTACATTAATTAAAAAGCAAAACTTGAAAGAAAACCGCATTGTTTTCAACTAGTCACCTTAATCTTTTGGAAAAACAGTCATGGTGTGGTTTTACATTGTGGAGGTATATCATATGTTTTTATTCTACAATAAATGTACCTACATAATAAGACAACAGTCTTCTGAGCGTTGTTGCTAGTAAGACTGAGGGCCGCCTTATGGGGCACCTGTGCGCAGTGCATGTACTGTTGCCGGGTGTCTCCGTGAGGTGGCGCAATTAGGAATTATTAGTTATTGTGTGTTTTACTAACATAGGTTAAGGAATACTAACAAATTTATGGGTTGTACCTGAATTAAATATAAATAAATAAATAAATAAATAATGAAATGCGTAAAAAATCACCCGGCGGGGTTTGCCAAGCCTATAACTAGATACGTAGGTACTTTCATCATCAGGTCAGTGACAAATTAATTTACCTACTTATAATTTTTTAATAACTCGCAGACCCGCGTAACTTAGTCTACAACAACATTTTTCAATGATGCTCTGTTATTCTTATTCTTTATTGCACATAAAATTAAAAGATATACACAAAAATAATATATAGCTTATGTACAACGGCGAGCTTAACCCAGAATTGGGTTTTCTTACAGCAAACCTTATTGCTCCGTTGCAAGTGGTCGTAGCGCGATGGTATATAAAGCTTAGTCTTCCTCGATAAGGAGGAGCTCGTGGCTAAATAGTAACAGCCGCCCAGGTCGATCTTTAAGGTTAAGCCGTGCTTGCTGAGGTTGGTCTGTGGATGGGTGACCATAATTACAAATCGAGTTTCCTCCATGCGAAAGCACGTTAAGACTTTGGTCCCGGCTGTCATTTGTAGATCTTTGACAGTCGTTACGAGTAGTCAGAAGCTAAAAGTCTGACATCCAGTCTTTCCAAGGGGTACCGTATTACCCAGTTACTGGGTTGTGGAGGTCAGATAGGCAGTCGCTTTATGTAAAATACTGGTACTCAGCTGCATCCGGTTAGACTGGAAGCCGACCCCAAGATAGTTAGGGAAAAAGGCTATGCAGATGATGAGTCTTCCTCGATAAATGGGCTATCCAACACAATTTTTTTCGAATTGATAAATTCGACCCACGACTGGTTAAAGATATAGGCTAGGTATAAATTGTCCATTCACACTGTAGTAATACCTACCTACTTAGTTTAGTGTTTCTAGCGTGCGTAAATACTACGTCATAACACAAGGTGTTGTTTTGCATCCTCGTCAAATTCAAGGAGGTAACTATGCTAATGATTCTCGACCCGAATCAATAATAAAATGTGTAGGTATATTTTTTTTTAATTTATTTACCGAAATTGTTCGAGTAAGTATCGAGGTGTGTTTTAAACGCGGCCCGTCTGTTCCTCGCCCTATAAATACGCTTTCACATATACAAACTATCGCAAACGTTTATTCGATAATTTCTTGTTCCCTAAACCTTGTTAATGGAGTTTTTCTGAAATAATTACAAACTTAAACAACATTAAAAGCAACGTTTATTAATAATTAAATAGGTACCATAATTTAAATTGATTATAAATGTTTTTTTTTGTGACAACCTCCTGAATTTTGACGAGGATGCAAAACAACACCTAGGTATAAATTGTTCATTCACACTGTAATTAATACCTACCTACCTAGTTTTGTGTTTCTATAAGCGTGCGTAAATACTACGTCATAATATGTAATTTATAACGTAATAGCTTGCCAATTGATCATGTTATTTATTGCTTATAGTAAACAATCTGAAATAAGTACGTAACAGTAAGGAAGGAAGTTAACCCTAATAAGAGATAAGTAGGTAATGTGCTGACTCTACCGAAATTCTGACGTAATGATTTCAATAACAAATATTCCAAAACGATACACTTACGCCAACGAATAATGCAATCATAAAAATATTTTTAAACGCTTTTTCAGAAATTGAGTTCAGTTCTCGCTGCGAATTCTCCTTTAGATTCAAGATTCAAGATTCTTTATTCGCATGAAATATGGTACATTATGGTCTTATATATAAAAAGGTTTCACATATATCGCCGACTTTTTTCAGCATGCAAACTTAAAATTAAGTTAAAATACCTAACAAAATGAAGTCGTAATTTAGGTATCAAACTTATAGACCTTATAGTTACAAAACAAAACATTAATTTTATCCTTTAAATATTATTTTATGTTTTCTACGGAATGAAAACGGGTGCCACGAAGAAGTAATTTAAGTTTAGGAAAATAAAATTAAGTTTTGGCTATTTAGAGGTTTTCTGTGCCGGGGTTTTTTAAAATTTTTAGTTAATTTTTTTTTCATTCTTTTTATCCTTTTATTATTTTTTCTTAGCCTTGACTGTCCCACTCTTGGGCATAGGTTTCCCCCATTCCTTCCAATTTTCTCGGTGTTGCGCCTCTTCTCGCTAATAAGTGCAGACAAGGAAAGTTGAAAATTAAAAAAAAAAAGATTTTTTGGGGGGGGGGGGGTGTGCAGCCCGCCATCGGCAATTCCCGTGGTGACAAGTGACAAGATTTCAAATCGACTGGATCTGTGGAAGTTGTTTAAATCCCTTCATCAACTAGAAAAGAGGTGATGATCTTCAATCGGCTGAGCAGATTTTCTCGAAACATAGCTAAGAACACTCTCGATGAAAATATCTTTCAAACGAACCCAATTTTATCAAAATCGGTTCATCCGTTTAGGAGATACGATGCCACAGACAGACACACATATACACAGATACACACGTCAAACTTATAACACCCCTCTTTTTTGGTCGGGGGTTAAAAAAGAAAGAAGTCGGCTGGAGCCATATCTGGTAAATATTGAATTTGGAAACATAAACAAATCAGTATCGGCAATGGGTATTGCTGATACTTTTTTGACTGAATATAGTTCAGTTTTTCAGTGGAGATCGTGGCTAAATAATAACAGCACCATGGGTCGATCTTTAAGGTTAAGCCGTGCTTGCCGAGGTTGGTCCGTGGATGCGTGACCATAATTACATACCGAGTTTCCTCCGTACCTCGGAAAGCACGTTAAGCCGTTGGTCCCGGCTGTAATTTAGATCTTTGACAGTCGTTACGAGACGTCAGAAGCCAAAAGTCTGACATCCAGCGTTACCAAGGGGTATCGTATTAACCCAGTTACTGGATTGTGGAGGACAGATCTCGTAGGCAGTCGCTTCATGTAAAATACTGGTACTCATCTGCATCCAGAGACTGGCAGCCGACCCCAAGATATATTGGGAAAACGCTAGGCAGATGATGATGTAGTTCAGTTTTTCTGTCGCAAGTCGCAAAAATATGATAACAATCCATTTATTTCCCTAACTTGGGGAACGACAAATCTGTAGTAAGAATATTACATATTTCTACGTTTTTCATATCAGTTCATTCCCTAGCTCTGTCAAAATTAGATTCTGTGAGCGCGCAAAACTTTTCTTAATAATACGATTGAAACCAAGTTTCATCGTCTTTGGCGGTTTCATTGAAAAGTAACTCTATTTCAATATGTATGTATTCTTGGAAAGCAGAGTGAAACTAGTAATTTAAGTTTGAAAATTTGTACCTAGGTAATAATATCGGTACAATGAACTTTGATCTCATTCGTTTTTCAGGATTGCATATATATATATCTAAACTAATATTATAAAGAGGAAAGATTTGATTGTTTGTTTGTTTGCATTGAATAGGCTCCGAAACTACTGGTCCGATTTGAAAAATTCTTTCAGTGTTAGATAGCCCATTTATCAAGGAAGGCTATAGGCTATATATCATCACGCTTCGACCAATAGGAGTGGAGCAGCTGAAAAATGATTTTGATGAAAAATGTTGCGAAAAGGGGGAAAATGTGACGCAAACGAAGTTGCGTCGGACAGCTAGTCGTAAAAAAATGAAAAAAAAAGTTTTTTGGTTCGTCCCTTTTATTCTTTGTTAGTCATGCATGAAATTTAGCCTACGAATAGAGCATGACTTTGTTTAGAATACAGGACCTAACTGTTAAGGATAATGTTGTCATCGGATATTTTCCGATTTCCACACGAGTGAAGCACGAGGGCAGCGACTAGTTTGCTTTAAAATTAAAAAAAAATTCACGTCATTTATTCAAATTACCTAAATTGTTAATAATAGTTTCTCGTTAATCTGCAAAAAATCCTAAAGCCTCATTATTCACTGTTATTGTATATTTAAAGTGTCCAATGGATGGCGCGCCTATTTATTTACGAAAGCTATTTATGTTAATTTTGCTGCAATGCTTTTAAATATAAACTTGACGGTCAAATGAGTTCAAAGTTGACTTTTTTTTTTCTATTCAGCTATGTAAGGTGTAAGCTGTGTTTTCTTGGCGACAAATGTCTCGTATACAAGTCTCTAAAGACAGGTATGTCATCATTTTTTAGAGTTCAAACGGGATCCTATTACTGAGATTTCGCTGTCCGTCCGTCCGTCCGTCTGTCACCAGGCTGTATCTCATGAACCGTGCTATTAAGCCAGTTGAAATTTCTACAGATTATGTATTTCTGTTTCCGCTATAACAACAAATACTAAAAACAGAATAAAATAAATATGTAGGATCTGGTCATTAGTACGGACAGAAAATGAATCGGCAAGCGCGCCAAAGGTAGCATCACGCGACCTACTTACCAGTCTACCCACACCTAAGCGCGCTTCTACAGAGTCGTGATGTTTCGAACTCGCTGTGAGGCGGACAGTCTGTGTCTGACCGCGGTGGAGTCAAGACGTCCCGAAACTGTTCCCCGATTCATGGTGCCTAGTGTTATTGTGTTGGATTGTAATTTCAAGTAATTTGTGAGTAGTAAGTGAGTTCGACAAAAGCAGTGTACCTCGTGTAGTGTGTGTTTTCATAGCACGGAACCCATGTTCTGCCCACATGATGACCGTGTCTAACAAAATAAATCAAGACAACTGCGACAAATATTTAATTGGGCTCCCAAACAAAACAGTGATTTTTTTGCTTGTTTTTAAAAACAATGTTACGGAACCCTTCGTGCGCGAGTCCGACTCGCACTTGGCCGGTTTATATAAATAATGATACGGAACCCTTCGTGTGCGAGTCGGACTCGCACTTGGCCCGTTTTTATTCATTCTTGCTCGGTCGGTGAAGGCTGTCTTCATCTTCCATACGTATTATACCTACCTACCTGTAATTTATTGAATTTGGTTGCAACTCGCTTGATGTGAAGCGATGATGTAAACTAGGGTGGAGCATGCATTCACAACGATTGCATTATTTATCATTAGTTATAAATATTAGTAATAAGTATAAATTAAGTTGTTATTAATTAAGGCGCATTTATCGCATTGGGCTAGCCTGTAATGGTAGATGTAAGTAGATATATAAAAAAAATAAAAAGATTTCTTTCTTTCTTAGAAGAAACCGATTCAGTCTAACTTTGCATAGATCCAGATTATAAAGATCAGGGAACAGAGAAGCTGACAGTGAATTCGACAGACTGGCAGACAAATTGACTGTCTATCTATATATATAAATTACGTGTCACGTTGCTTGTCCGGGATGGACTCCTAAACTACTTAACCGATTTTAATCAAATTTGCACACAGTGTGCAATTTGATCCAACTTGAAAGATAGGATAGCTTACATCTCAATTTATATTCGCAATATTATTTTATTACAAATTAAGTCACAAGTATCTGTTAGCTCCAAACGATTCTAACAAATGGCGGTATCTGTTGTGTGACGCAGACGAAGTTGCGCGTCACAGCTAGTCTATCTATATATTAATCGTAATATAAGCAATAGCCTCCTTTCTATCCATATAATCTTTCGCACAATCCATCCATCGTTTCTATGATCCCTCCCTACATAACCATCCAACTTCACAGTATTCCCTTAAAAATCAGTCATTCTTAGTCTGCTTTCTTATCTTTTTCAAAACTTTCAGTCACCAGTGCTACATTTAAATTCGACTAAGTACACTGTAGAAAGTGTTTTTATTTACTTAAAGTATCTTCGAACTGCTGACGAGTTTGGAGAGATGTACCATTATTACCTGTAGTAATGGTAGTAATGGTAATTATGGATTAAATAATAGTTAAATTTACCTTTTATAGGGTGCAGTGGCGGATTTACAATTTTTCAGGGTACAGGCTGTAAAGATTTTGCCGCCCTTGCCTCTTCAATTTTCCAACAATTTTGTTGAAATTGCACGAAATATATTTTTTTGCAGACTTTTATCTAAAATTAAATCTTCTTCTTAAATCTTTTTGATTTCTAATAGCAGCAAAAAAAGAAAGAAATTCGGTCGCCAAATTTGCCGCCCTAGGCAGCCTACTCAGCCTGTTGGTAAATCCGCCACTGATAGGGTAATTTTTAGGGTTCCGTACCCAAAGGGTCAAACGAGACCCTATTACTGAGACTTCGCTGTCCGTCCGACCGTCCGTCCGTCCGTCCGCCCGTCTGTCCATCCGTCCGTCTACGTCTGTCACCAGGCTGTATCTAATGAACCGTGATAGTTAGCCAGTTGAAATTTCTACAGAACATGTTTCTCTGTTGATGCTTTAGCAACAAATACTAAAAACAGAATAAAATAAATATTTAAGGGGGGCTCCCATACAAAAAAGTGATGTTTTTGCTCGTTTTTATAAATAATGGTGATTTTTTCAAGTGGGCGTTGATGGCCAAACCCTTATGAGAAATACTGAAAAATACTCAAAGGAGCCTCGAGCCCGAACTGATGCAAACTAAAACTGTATCATTCGATTTTTGAGTAAACAATATTATTAGCCAGGAATAGAACTCATTGATTTCGAAAGGAAACACATGTATACTGTATATTATTTTTACTACATTATTCGGTAGTGTCGCTATTATAAGCATCGAATTCTGGGAAGTAATGACAAATTTATCCTGTGATCTGATATGTAGGTACTGTGTATCTAGATAAGTATTGTGCTTCGTTAAATAATTAGATAAATTGTTGCAGTAATCTTGATGGATACTGTACACTCTGCTTAGTACTAAATAGTCTTATTTAGGTTAATTATGCAAGCTTTACAATACGTTTTTGTTGATCATTTTAACTGTTGTTTGAGCTTAGCCAAACTGTCAAGATCCTCACAGAAGTTCAGTAGTGATTCTCCATATATTCGTTTGAAGTCTGGATTCGTACCTGGTAGCAAGCGGTTAATAGGCTCGACCCCAATTACATGGAACTTATAAATGGCTGGCGAAATGTTCTGTACAGTCACGAGCAATGAAATGTATACTCTTAGCAGACTTCGAAAGCGATTTTGTCGTGAAATAACGATTCTTACTTTGAGATACGAACTATATTATGTTCATAAATACGTAAAACGTTAATCAATACAGTAGGAGAAAATCACTTTTATAAGTTAGAAGGGGGATAACAAGATACTAAGAAAGGCTATCTTCTTCCTACAAAATCTTTCATGAACAAAAATCTACCTTGAATTTTAATTTGTCCTAAAGAATTTTTCATCGGCAACAAACGTCTTTCAAGACTTCGACAAGGCAAAGGTTAACACCGGACTGATTGATGAATGTAATCATCTTTGTGAACTGTTGATCAACCAATTTAGATCAATCAATCAATTCCGAAGTGTTCTTAATTTAAGTTCAATTAAAAGAACAAAGTTTAGTAGCCGATCATTTTCTTGACATGCCTAATTTAAGGCCTTGGATGATTTTAAACTTTAAATATTTCTTTAAATTTTAAAATTGGTGAAGGCTTTTTGTGATGGAGGGCGTCAGGTGTCAGAACTTTTGACACCTAAAGCTATGTTCCGGCTTGAACTGACTTGACTGACTGAATACCTTCAGAGTGCAGTTTAAGGTAGCGCTGCTTGTCATGAATATTTTCATCGAAATTTATTTATTTATTTTATTCATTATTTATTTAACACTTCAAGTACAATGTACAGAGGCGGACTTAATGCTATGGGAATTTTCTACCAGTCAACCTTTGGGTTATGCAGAGGCAAACAGTGGTAGGTGTCTATCTGTAAAAAATAATGATTTAATAAGACATACTATGGATATATAAAATACTATAATATATATTAATAAATAAATTCTTAAATAAAAGGACAAACAATGAAGAAAATATCAACGTTGTGACGCTTACATTATATACAAACGATATGATAATGTCAAACTTGGTACATATAAATTAGTTCTGTATTTTCCCGCCTTCACAGATAAGGGTTATGAGAGCCGATGTAAAGTTTTCACGGTATTGCCACCACATAAAAATACGCGATGACATCTGAGTAGATATTACCTTTCTAAAAAACTAAAGGGATTCCAATAAATAATCAGAATAGTGGTCTTGCGTTAAAGACATAACAAGGGTTTTAATTGCCCGTAAGTAAAAGATTTAAACTAATATGGTAGGTGCAATAATATGGATGTTGATTTTGCACGCAACACGTGGCCGTGGATGGAAAACTCTGATGTTATTTTTAACTGAATGTCGGGAAAGAAAATATGAATTAAAAACACATAGCACTTGGGAAATTCATCACCCTATTTAAATAATTCCACAATCTCTATACAAATCTTCCTATAAACTCCAGTATGAGGACGCATTACGAAGAATCCGGAAAATTTCTGAAGGTTAAGAGCTGTTTATCCTATTATTATTACCTATCGGCTCGCGTGGTTATTATTATAACTCGTGTGCTAGATTGATCTCGATAGTTTGGGGACAGATGCGTATCTGTCGTTTACGGGAATAGATAGTTTAGTGACAGATGATGTGTCAACACACGTGGCGTCCATCAAAAGGGACCGTTTATTTATTTATTAATCGTCCAGGACACTTAGACAAAGTGATGTTTTATCAGCGATAACGGCATGTAATTTTTTTATTGTCAATTTATTAAATAAACTATGTCCTTAACAACAACTATTGTAACCCCGGCAACGGTTGAGACTGTTGTGAGAGATCCATATCCAGTTTCAGATTCAGACACAATCATTCAAATACTTAAAAATCTCACTCACTGACAGTATTGAGTTTTCAAAACAATGTCACAACAACTTTTGATAACAAGTCAAATATTTTACAAATTAAATAATCAATCAATTAGGTAATCAATTATTTTATTCAAAGCAAAATATTTTATTAGGCCTACATGGGTACTTATAAAACGTTGACAAGAGGCACGGTTCGGGTTGGTCGTTTCCTATGGAGAAGAACCGGCAAGAAACTCCATGGTTACTCTTTTAAAATCATTTGGTTCTACAATATTTGGATGTTACAGCGTTAGTTCTTAAGTATGAGAGGACAGCGTAGGCTCGAAAATAAGTCGTTGCTTACTACAAAATGTAGAAAAAGATAACAGTAAAATTTATATTTATATATACCTATATATAAAAACGAATTTACAAAGCCTACAATGTACACACATTCATAAAAAATATTAATGAATATGATTCTACACGAAAGTAAAAATAAGACATTACAAGAACAATAAATTAAACAATTGACAAAAATGTAGTCATCAGTACTGTAACTATTCTGCGCAATGAATAAACGGTGCAATGATTTAAAAGCTATTGTAAAAACATCTGAATTTTTTTTTCCTATATCATACTAATCTTAGTAGGTGTTCATAAATTAATTATTTTGAAAACAAAGAACTGGCAACAATCAGCACTAAACAATTCATTAATCAGATTTTTACCAGAATTAACAAAAGTTCACAAAGAAAACTATAACAATAACTCAACGTGATGAAATGCCTAGTAGTACGGCAATAATAACCGGTTGAAATTCACCGCGTATTTTAGGGACTATGAATGTGAATAATTATCGTGATTTATGAAATCTAAATGTGTATTTCCAGTGTAGTCTACGAATAGATTTTCCTGGTTTTTCCAAATTGAAGATTTCGTGAATTGTGTATGGATGCTGTTAGTTCAGTGACATTTTGAGAGCGTGAACAAATGAGAGAACTGAGAGCAGCGGTGGCCCAGTGGTGTCAGCCCCGACTTACGAGCAGTAAGTTGTGGGTTCGAACCCAGGCAGGCGCATTACTTTGTGTAATTTTATTTCATCACCACTGCCCTCAAAAACGTTGAAGGAAAACATTGTGGAGGAAACCCGTATGTCCTACAACAACAAAAAATCGAAGACATGTGATATCTACCAACGCGCAATGGGCCCGCGTGGTGGATTACAGTCCACTCCCTATCATAGAGAGGAGGCCTGTGTCCCAGCAGTGTGCACTGGGAACATTATAGGCTTAAGATGAACAAATAACTAGATGAAACATATGATATTCTCAACCTACAACTACCTAACCTCATAGTTTAGTCGTACGTGTTATTATCTTCGCCACTGGCATAATGTGGCATAATAATACTTTGGTATAATGCAAAAGTTAGCATAACCATCGCTTGGACTGATTTGTTTTGGCATAAATTGGAGTTGCATTAATTTTCTTTCCTGCAGATTGGTTAGGTAGCTAGAGTGAGCAAGCGAACTTAGCTCCCGTTATGCCATTGATCTTAGGTTCCTATAAATCCTGCAGACAGAAGTTATGCCGACAGTATTTACGGCAGTAAACATTATGGCAAAACATTTATGCCTAATAATATTATGCGTAATGATTATTATGCTGAATTTCGTAATGCCAGTGGAAATTATCAAAATATATTTTATGCTTATAAACCTAAGATCACTTGTCTTTCAAAAGTTCTGTCACTAGCTTTAAATGCATTTATTAAAGTGACTGAATTTATTAAATAGTGGAAGAGAAAATTGTTTTTTCTACGTTTTTGCAGTTTATGTGTAAGCGGCTTCCGATAAATCCGGTCAAACATCAATACATTAGTATTTACCCAAACAAAACAATCCCTGTCTAGTTTACAAACAATTCTCAACAACTATTCTAAACAAATTAATTGCTGTTCGAAGTAATGTGTTGTCGTTTCTAGTATTCTTAATTCCTTGGCTTTCTGCCAGGGTTTGGGACGTCGTGTTTTTCGTTTTTTTTTTTACTTTAATAGAATAGCCACCACACCTCTTCTATACTATATTGTTCACAAGAATGGAAATATAACAGCTTTACAATACTGCTAATATATTTTTTAATTTTTTTAACCGACTTCTAAAAAAGGAGGAGGTTATCAATTCGGATGTTTGTATTTTTTTTTTTTTTTATGTTTGTTCGCGCATAACTCGGTCGCTTGGCAACCGATTTGAAAAATTCTTTTTTTGTTTGATAGCGTATACTTTCCAAATGGTCCCATGAAAATTTTATCGAAATCAGACAAGCCGTTTCTGAAAAAATCAACAAACATTAAATATTTCTAACTTTTCGTTTACTCTGCATTGCCTTTTCTGTTCGCGCACAACTCAGTCATTTACGAACCGATTTGGAAAATTATTTTTTTATTCCGAAGCCTATGCTTTCCATTTGGTCCCATAGTCACCAAGTCAGGATCTGATGATGGAATCTTGGCGAAATCGAGGGAGCTCTTCAAGATTTATAGGAAAACGTACAGCGGTTTTGGTATTTTCTACAACAAGTGAAGCATTTGCGTTCAATAAGAACCATTCTACCATCAGATCTGATGATGAAACCAAGAGACAGGCACCGGAACTCCATAATAAGACAATGTATCTTAGCTGTGTTTGGGCTTGTTGAAATTGTAACGGTATGCACTTTCCAGGTGTACCACAGACTAACTTTTTGACTTTCCGTATTCAACCTACGTAACATGTAGGTCATCTGCTTTGACAGTCTGTTTTCGCGATGATCAGAGTTCTTATTCAAAATGCGTTGATCATTTCTTTCCCTAATTTCTTTTAATCGTTTTCCTTTTTCTCAGTTTCAGTTGTTTGTCAGCCTTTTCTCACACGAGAAGCATCTTTACTAGACGTACCCATATTTTATTATTAGATTAAAAATATGTCACTAAAAATTTACAAATAAAAATATTTTTTACAAAAAAAAGAAACCGACTTCAAAAAACACTTAACGCACTAAAAAGTTAAAAATAATGCTATAACCTACCTATACTAATAAACCTAACCTAACCTACGATTAACCTATAATAAAATTTAATAATTCTTTGGAGTCGGTGCCAAGCTATATACGATACCTAAATGACTATATACAGACTAAGGCCAGAAAAAAGCAAAACATAAATCTTACAGCTTCTAAATATTAATTCATTCATTAATTCTAATTATATTGCTTGGCACCGACTCCAAAGAATTATTAAATTTTATTATAGGTTAATCGTAGGTTAGGTTAGGTTTATTAATATAGGTAGGTTATAGCATTATTTTTAACTTTTTAGTGCGTTAAGTGTTTTTTGAAGTCGGTTTCTTTTTTTTGTAAAAAATATTTATAAGTTCATTTTGGAACTTAAAAACATCATATCGGGATTTTATACAGTCTACATTTCACTTACTTCCTTTTTACTACTTAGTTAAATGAAATCTACGTATTGATATAAATCCTGTATCGATTTGTACGCAAATTCGCTAGTATACACACGGCGACCGATCAAGCTATACAAAACCAGTTTATGATGATCTCTCCTTGTACCGAAACCTTTACAAAGCGTGGCCATGTTGTGATAGAAATGTACAGCTTGGTGTGTAGCTGTGTGAGGAGCACGTAGCTAAATAATAACAGCCGCTCGGATCAACCTTCAGGTTAAGCCACGCTTGCCTAGGTTTGGTCTGTGGATGGATGACCACCCATAATATGTCGAGTTTCCTCCGAGCCTCGGAAAGCACGTTAAGCCTTTGGTCCTGGCTGTCATTTGTGGATCTTTGACAGTCGTTACGTGTGGTTATAAACCGAAAGGCTGACATTCAGCCTTACCAAGGGGTATCGTATTACTCGGTTAATTGGTTGTGGAGGTCAGATAGGCAGTCGATCCATGTAAAAAACTGGTAATCAGCTTCGGCTTCGGCGACTGGAAGCCGACCCCAACATAGTTTGGGAAAAGGCTAGGCAGATGAAGATGGTGTGTCGCTGTATGTACCTACATACATTTACGAATTGCAACCAAGTCAGGGCTGTCACTAGCCATGCCCATGGCTGAATTTTTACGAACGTAACAGTTCATGGCATGTGTAGGGTGGACATCCTTTGATGTTACGTTCCGCCTCGAAGGACGCAAAAATGTTTGTGGTGTTGTTTAGAATTTGGTACCCTGTAGGTTAGTGTTTAACAATTAAAACTTCACAAACGTAGTGGCCATTTAAAAATGTTAATAAAATAACATCGAGGAAGACCAAAGAAACGATGGATGGACTGTGTGAAGGATGATATGGCAAGAAAGGTGGTATCTCATGAGATGACAAGTAATAGAGAAGTATGGAAGAAGAAGACATGCTGCGTCGACCCCAAATAAATTGGGATAAGGGCAAGTGAATGATGATGAATGAAATAACATCGAGCCTGTTACCCACGAAGGGCTGGACAGAGGTGTATTTAATAGTGCATCCACGTTCCGCCATGCTGAAGCAAGCCTTTTGCCGTCAACGGGCCACATGTCTAAACCCCGTGGCAGCTACTGAAAAATTCCTGATAGAAAAACCTAATAACATTTTGCTTGACCTAAGAATCAAACTTAGGACCTCATACTCCGCAGTCGTACTTACGAAAACTTACCTAAACAAAGAGGCAGTAAAAAAATATTGCTATGATAGTAAAACTGTCATTTGGTGAAGCAAAGATCTTTGCTAATGCTTCATGCTGAGTGTAGGGAGTATTATTTTTAGGGGTCAAACAGGACCCTATTACTGAAAGACTTCGTTGTCTGTCCGTCCGTCCGTCTGTCACCAGGCTGTATCTCATGAGATAGTAAGCCAGTTGAAATTTCTACAGATTTCTGTTGCCGCTATAGCAACAAATACTAAAAATAGAATAAAATAAATATTTAAGAGTACAAAAAAGTGATTTTTTTATCGTTATTATAAATAATGGTACAAAAACCTTCGTGCGCGAGTCCGACTCGCACTTGGCCGGTTTTCTTTGTTGACAACATTTACTTCATAAGAATTTTGTAATCTGGAATTTCCTATTTAGCAATACAATAATTAAAATGAATAATAAGTATATCTATGGCTGTGTAGCGAAGGTGTACTGAACCGAACATATATAGACCGTTAGAGCTCAGTTAAGGAAACACGGCGCGTTGTGCGGTGCGTTCCGCAACAACCATCACCACACTACTGAACACTTTGCCCGACCTGGAAATCGAACCCAGTACGCGTAGCATGACCGCCGTAGAAACGGGCTATGTCGACGGAAGAGTCGACAAACTGCCACAATGTCATTATGTCGATTCTTCCGTAGACAAAACTCGTTTCTACAGAGGTCACACTACGAGTGCGGACCTCATGCACCGCAGCACGTGTAGCATGACCACCGTAGAAACGAGTTTTGTCTACGGAAGAGTCGACATAATGACAGATAGATAATGACAATGTGTCAGTTTGTCGATTCTTCCGTCGACATAGCACGTTTCTACGGCGGTCATGCTACGAGTACAGTAGCGTTACCGGCCACTAGACTAACGAGTCATATAAAAACATACTTTTTTTTTTTTGACCAATTCTGAAGAGAAATCAAAATCGCGTCTGAACTGTGGTACAGAAATAAAAATCGCGTCGGCGATAACCGTTCCCACGTCTTTTGCGTTAAAAATAGTCGCGTCGTTCGAGCGATGCGATTAAAATAAAAGTCGTCTTGTTTGAAATTTTTAACGTTCGTAATATCTATCAGAATATGTATAATTATTTAGTATGAATAAGTTTTTCTTTTGTATGGCATTTATCACACAACCCATCCCTTCTTTTTGTATTGTTATGTAATTGTCTTGTAGAGCTTGTGTCTAAATAATAACAGCCGCTCTGGTTAATATTCCGGCTAAGCCGTTCTTGCCGAGGTTGGTCCGTGGATAGGTGACCATTATTACATACCAAGTTTCCTCCGTGCCTCGGAAAGTACGTTAAGCCCCTCGGCTGTTATTTGTAGATCTTTGACAGTCGTTACGAGTAGTCAAAAACCGAAAGTCTGACATCCAGTCTTACCAAGGGGTATCGTATTACCCAGTACTAACTGGGTTGTGAAGGTCAGATATGCAGTCACTCCATGTAAAATACTGGTATTCAGCTGTAACAGGTTAAACTGGATACCAATACTGACCCCAACATAGGTTTGCACAGTTGTCAGTTATTTGCCTGTTATGTTTAGGAGTTTTTCGGCCAAAGTTAGATATGCCAGCCACTTGAGAGCACATGAAAGACCAGCTTACCAAAGCTCTCAACAACCACCCTAGAAACCCTCAAATGCAGTCGTTGTGGCTGAAATCGATTAGATGGCATCGTCATAATCATTATGTTTAGATTTGTTTATCGCAAAAACATCAACTCCAAAAATCATCTTCGCAATACTTTGTTCACCCCTCATCACCTCACCTCTCATTATAAAACAACCTACACAAAATGTGAAAATGACTTGTAAATTGTGTAAACTTGTTGAGTCAATATTATTTACACTACATTAAATAGATCTTACACCCACTCGTATTACCCATGCAAAAACCGCAAATAAAAAAAAAACAATAAACCTCTTTTACATGTAATCCGGCTTTTATAGATTCTATATACATTAAAAAAAAACATTAAAGAAAAACAGTAACCGTTCGAAATACAAAATTACAGAAGAACAGTTTTCCCGCGCACTACTGTTTGTTTTTCTTTCATTCATGCCATACCGTCAGTTCGCATCGGTCAGTCGCGAGGGGAGGTCGCGCGCTTTCCCGCGAGTTTTCTTACGGAACTTCGTGAGTTTGAAAAGTGTTTTTCTTGTCAGTTCTTAGTGAAATAAGTTCAGTGTTGTGTTTGTTATAATGTTTTTAGTTGAGTTTTAATAGTTTTGGTTTAGTCATGCATATTACTATGGCGGATACGGACGAAGAAAATATTGAGGGTAAGTTTGACAGTATTGTTTTACAACAGACTTTTAAATCCTTTCTTTGAAATTCGAATCTCGAGTGAGGAACAAAGGTGACAGTAATTAATAGGAAAGAAGAAGAAAGTTTGTGTTCTTTTTGGCCAGTTTTTCTGTATCAAAGTTCGTCAGCGTAGAAAATAAATACTTTTAGAATACCGTTGAATAATTAATTACAAACTGACTTATGTATCTAGTGTTGACGATTTAATGCATAATCAATGTTGATTAATGACCATAGTTTCCTGACTTACCGAAGACAGATCGTATAATAATGACGTTTGGTTTTGTTTTTGCCTAAAAATGTTAGTTTGTTTTTATGTCTACTGAAAATATGGGCATTACGTAAGGTCTTTTTCTAAAACACTTATTTAAACATTTATTTATTTATTTTGATTATGATGTTATTTAACACAGACGAAACACAAAAAAGTCTTTATGCAATTTTTTACTTAAACCATGACAAGACTAACTACGCTTGAACGTCCATTAAATATTTTATTTGTATGTGTGGACGTTTAACTACATTACACAATTAAATATATTTTAGTTATAGTTTACTTGATAAGTACTAATTATACCATTCTATGAGAAATAAAACTACTAAGCCTAAATATAATTTTATTGTACTACTTTTTAAAATAATTACTTAATTCTTGTTTTATTTTCTTTTTGAACTTTGGACTCTTGTTCATTCAGACATTATTTTCATACAAAAATACACATATTACCAATATTAAGTACTCGTGGTTGCACTATGTAAACAAAACAATAATATATTTGTTTTCCTTGTCATTCATATGATGATAATTTACTCACCTAGTAAAAAGTGACTTTTTCAATAGATGTTGTCTTTGACGAAAAATAAGTTATAACTAGTTGTGTTTTCTGTAATTTTATCGTAACTACTGTTACATGTGTAAAACACTAAAAAACTGCGGTTAGTAGGTCGTCTTAGGGTCCGAAGTTCTTGCTTACATAAGTAAGACGCTACTATATTTTTTTTAATAAACAAATAGGGCTCAATGTGTTTTTAATTTCAAAACTCCTGAGATTCCACTAACTGTCATTTTCTCAATCAATCTTTCACTCTCTGATGAAAATCACACGGTGCCAACCGCTTTTCATTGCCTTTGATGCATGAACAAAAAAAAAAAGTTATCAAAAAGTGACTATACAAAAATAATAATTTGAATTCGGAAGTCGGATTCAAAAAGTAATTGGCACTTTTTGAAATTAATCAAGATCAAAGACGGATAACAATGGTAACAAGTAATGTAGTACAATTCGTACGTGATTTCGGAAGATGGTGACAAAATCCACTTTTTACGATACACTCAAATTTCTATACTGATCAAAATCTGATAAAAAAATGGTAATTATGAAAGAGAAAGGAGTAAATATTGCCATGACGCCTGACGGAGGAGAATGGAAGAAGAAAACGTGTTGCGCCGACCCAAGTAGAATGGGACAAAGGCAGAAAGATGATGATGAAAATCTGATTCCAAATTGTTATTTTTGTTTTGTTTTGTTGTTAGTTATAATTGAAGTCCTTTACTTTTAATTTGTTTCTACAACCTAAACACGGAAAATATAATAAAGAAACTGGCAACACTAAAGAATGTTTACAGCATGAATATTATATTTCTAACGGCCACTTACTTCGTTGAGTGGTGATAAAAGTAATTATGATTACTAATTTATCACGGTAATAACGAGTCTACGACTGAATTAGTGCCTAGCTTCATGTTTTTATTCCCCTGTGGATCTTTCTTCAGAGCACGTGTAAGTACAGTCTGTTACAGAAGTTAAAATACACTGCCTCCAGACCACGGTCGAACGCGTTCTTAGCCTTTAGTATTATTTTCAACAATGACGTCAGCAGGATTAACGAAAACTTTTTTTCAAAAAGTTTGTTTTTTTATGATAGAAATAAACCATTGTTATTTATGATAGAATGTCACTTTATCTACTAGTAGTACCTTTGGTGTTTATTTCGTCAAGTTTTTTATTGGCATAGGTAATACTCTCGAGTGTATAGCAACAATTACATTTGTAGATAATTATTTAAGATCAATTGTGTATTGTAGTTGTAGTACTACACAACAGTAGAAATGGGAGAGTAAATACTGACATTTTTTAGGGTTCCGTACCAAAAGGGTCAAACGGGACCCTATTACTGAGACTTCGCTGTCCGTCCGTCCGTCCGTCCGTCTGTAACCAGGCTGTATCTCATGAACCGTGATAGTTAGCGAGTTGAAATTTCTACAGATTGTGTATTTCTGTTGATGCTATAACAACAAATAATAAAAATTGAAAAAAATAAATATTTAAGGGGGGCTCCCATACAAAAAACTTTTTTTTTCGTTTTTATAAATAATGGTACGGAACCCTTCGTGCGCGAGTCCGACTCGCACTTGGCCGGTTTTTTTTACATTCTGTGTCAATTTTTATGTCAGCCAAAAATAAAGCGTGTATTGAGTTTCATCGCTGACCGTACTAATATTATTCAGAGTATCTAGGATCGTATTCAATCTTGTACCTCTACTTGATGACTTCTTTTATTGTTGGTTGATACTATTTTGGCTAGCGAATCACAACAGTTAAGGTACATACGGTTTAATAGTAGAATATGTAACTAATCAGAAAGTTGGTTTATACTCTGAAACAGCCATTTATTTACATAAATGTTTCCAATCACTTGGTTATTTACTCACATATTCCACTTATCTATCATCTGTCTAACTTTTTCCCAATACCTATATGACCACAACCCAGTTATTACTGGGTAATACGATACCCTTTGGTAAGACTGGTTGTCAGACTTTTGGACCACTGACGGGCTACTTGTAACGACTGTCAAAGATCTACAAATGACAGCCGGGACCAACGGCTTAACGCGCTTTACAAAATTCACTTACTTATTCACTACTACACTTAAGTTATTTTTTCATGAATGTAGCGTTTTTCTCCAACATACTAGCCATAATTATGTATGGCTTGAACACATTTTCTTCACACTGCCCAAATATTAATCACGTTAACTATTTACAGTATCGATTATTTCAATATCAAGGTGAAATATTTGGTTACCACGAGGAACTAAGGAAGCGTCAATTTATTTCTGATATAGGAGGGTAGAAATGAAGCGTGAATGAAGCACGTGACTTGGAGGTTAACAATAGGTGTATCTACCCTCTTTATGGACGTCAAAAGGTGGTAGATTATTTTTGGATATGACAGCTGACTGAGGTCAAATGTAAAGGTACCTGTCACTCATGGTGAATAGCAGATTATCATTTGTTCCGGTTCAATCACACCATGCCGTGTTACACTGTTACCCATTGGGAGAAAATATCCCGGCTAGTAACACTAACTCAATGCCACGTTTTTTCCCCGTTAAATAACCCACTGATTGTGTGTGATTGTTACTTTTGCTACCAGGAGAATTTGTATGCTAATCTAACATCAAAACCTTTTATATTCGCCTAAAAAGCGTAGTCGAGTAGTAAGCGTAGAAATAGGCCTATTTCGACTACGCCTACTACTCCTACTACTCCTATTTCTGTCTGCAGGGTTTACTCGTACAGTAACCTAACACGAAGGGGATGTATGTCCTGGTAGCAAAAGTAACATTGCTTATTGTACACACATACAATCAGTGGGTTATTTAACGGGAAAAAAACGTGGCATTGAGTTACCGTCTTACTTGTCGGTATATTTTCTCCCAATGGGTAACAGTGTAACACGACATGGTGTGACTGAACGGGAACAAACTCAGATTATGATGCCATTGTGGTGATTTATAGAAAGTAGACAGCTGAGCATGAGCTCCTGGGATGGATTCCCAGTTCAGGAAAATTGTTATTGGGTTTTTCCATCAGGAATTTCTCAGTAGCAGCCACGTAGTCTGGATTTGTGCCCAGTTGACGGCAATAGGTTCGCCCCCTTTTGGCGGTGTACTAAGCTATTAGTTACACCTCTGCCTCTGTTCTGGGATAAATGGCGTGATGTGTGTATTGTTTGTGTTACATCATCATCATCTGTCTAGCCTTTTCCCAAACTATCTTGGGGTCAGCTTCCAGTCTAACCGGATCAAACTGAGTACCTACCAGTATTTTACATGAAGCGATTGTCTATCTGACCTCCTCAACCCAGTAACTGGGTAATACGATACCCCTTGGTAAGACTGGATGTCAGACTTTTGACTTCTGACTACTCGTAACGACTATCAAAGATCTACAAATGACAGCCGGGACCAACGGCTTAACGTGCTGTCCGAGGTACGGAGGGAACTCGGTATGTAATTATGATCACCCATCCACGGACCAACCTCGGCAAGTACGGCTTAACCTGTGAAATAAGTCTCGATTTACCTATACAATATTAAATGATTTAAACGTAGAAAAATCTATTAACGCGGTAAATCTTTGTTGACTTAAACTAGGGAATGAAAATTTTACAGATCATGGAAGTCAGCAAAAATTACGTAGTCCATCGTATAAAAGTAGAAATGTATTTTCAGTTCCTCTGCAAAAACTATCCAAGTTTTGTTGCTATTTAACCTAAAAGGTATGCGAAAATTTATGGTAACCCACCTAAAACATTTTAATAACTCATTGCACATTCTGCCACGCAAATTGCGCGGGAAAATATACAGTCGTCCGCCATGATGAATTTTTAACGAACCAGAAAAATATAAAGTTGCCAACTGCACTGAAATGAAAACTATGTCTTAGTTTATAAATGGGACACTCTTTTTTTTACTATATTCCACTGAACTTCACACGCCAGAACAGTGACAATAATAATCAGTAACGTGACGGTTACTTTTTGAAATGCAAAACAAATATTTGCACCCGCTGTACGTACTAAAACTCAGCCAGTGAATAGCAAGCTAGTGTTGCCGGATTTCGATACCGACAAAACATAACATATCATCACGCTTGTAATTTTAGGCAGAGTGTACCTAATAGAATACCCACATTTCACCGAGCGCGATGCGCGCTAGTAATGCGTCATCCATCGCTGACTTGTTTTGTGTTAAATCTGGTTCTTCTAACCTAACAGATGTGTTGCTGGGGAGTTTGTTCTGCCACTTCTTCTTCCCAGCTAAAACACTAGGAATTGGCGAAGGGCGGACGTTTTGGGGGACTGTCTCTTGTAATTTTCACGTTCAAAAAGTGCTGATTATCAGCCTAATTTGAATAAATGACTTTTGATTTAAATTAATTGAATTTTTAGTTATTTTCTTATTAGATCCGCTCATTTAAATTAAATCTATGATGTCTGTTTTCGCAGTTCCTATCCGAAACTTCTTGAACTTCTTGTTCAGTACCAGCACATATTCTAGATTTTTGCCCGGTTGATAGCAACAGGGTCGCAGTTATTCTAAGTTTAGTTTAGTCCCATGTATTGTCCCTTTATTACATGGGACTTAAATGTTTCTTTAGACACACCTCTGCCTTACCTTTAGAGGAATAGGCGTGATGTAATAATAATAAAAAAAGAAGAAAAAGAAACTGTAGGTATGAACGTACAGTATCGGTCTCTTTATTCCCTGCATAATTTCTAAGAACCGTCTAAGCCTCTAAGGGATGCATAATTATGTTATGTAAATGTATTCTCTAATTCCTTGTATTCACACCAAGCTATGCGTCACAGCATTAATGATACGACTTGCTGGCATGGTAACATGTTGTTCCTAAACCTAAAGAATCACTTGGAAGAGTACGTAAACATTAAAAAATACATATTACTAATATAGCCTGTAATTCGCGTAGGGCTAGGCAGAGATACATCTCTGCCTAGCATTAGGTACACCTAATGGTACACCCACACTTCGCCAGTTATATTTAAGTCCCATGTAATAGGGGGCGAGCCTATTGCCATCATCATTCATCATTTCGGCCCAAAAGACGTCCACTGCTGGACATAGGCGTCCCCCAAGTGACGCCACATTGACATCTTGGGGGGTTATGCCATAATCGCCACGCTTGGCAGGCGGGTTGGCGATCGCAGTGCGGTTGTTACAAAAGCATAGAGAACGCTGCTGCCCATTCTCTGGCATGTCCCTTAGTCGCCTCTTACGACAACCAATGGAAGATATGGGATATTGTCATCAACGAGGTACAAATCCTGTCTACGAAGGTGTTGCTGAGAAATCCCTAATAGGAAAAACCCAATAATACTTTGTCCGACCGGGGAATCGAACCCAGGACCTCATACTCAGCAGTCGCGCTTGCCACCACAACACCAACGAGGCAGTCAATAGTAAAAATATAAGTTTTTAAACTGGTCACTAACACTATCCATAACACTTGTAACGGAATATTTACCATGTTTATTATTTGTTTTGAGTTCCCGATATTTTGGCGCTCGTTGCATACGCCATGATTACGGATAAGCTCATCTCTTATCTCTCGTTTATCCGTTATAAATATGATAAATATCCCGTTACAAGTGTTATTGATAATAGTAAAAATATATGTAAAATATTATGTAATACTTTTCAAAACCAGGTAGATTAAAAATAAGTTATAAACTACACATAAGAACTCCTACACATCTCAGTCATCCGGGTACTATTTTCCTCTAGATAAAAAAAATATTTTAAATTAATAAGTCGAGGAAGAAAATGTTCAGTCAAATTGAAGAAGCTTGAGTGAAAAGTGTGCGTAAAAAAAGATCGTCTTTTATACATATTGGGTAAAAAAAAAAACTTGCTTTAATCCTGGGTCGGCTCCAAGTCTATTCAGAGGGATGCAGGTGCATACCATTAAATCGCATAGAGCGACAGAACGCATATCGGACCTCCACAACCTAGTTCCCAACCCATGGCAAGACAAAGAATTTAAGATTTTTGAGCTTCTAACTAAATATGAGATATGGCTCCTTTATCTGTACTGTCACCTCTCATAGACTGTCAAAGATCTACAAAAGCTATGGAGAAAATATTTAGTGAAAATTGAGCAAAAAACTAATTTAATGAGACAAAAGACGTTGACAGAAAACGGAAACGGGGAGAACATGTGCGTTGAACATGGCTTCGTCAAGGGTAGTTATCCTTTCATCATCAGCCTATAATGATCCCACTGCTGGGACACAGGCCTCCTCTCTATGAGAGGGAGTGGGCTGTAATCCACTACGAGGGCCCAATGCGGGTTGGTAGATGTCACATGTCTTCGAATTTGTAGTTCTAGGACATGCCGGTTTCCTTACGATGTTTTCCTTCACCGTTTTTGAGGGCAGCGGTGATAAAATAATTTACAAAAAGTAATGCGCTTGCCTGGGTTCGAACCCATGGCGGCTTACTGCTCGTAAGTCGGGGCTGCCACCTCTGGCCCACCGCTGCACGTTTTTCGAGGAGACGAGATTTAAACCTGCCAATGTTTTAACCGTTGCGATGTAAACTAACATAATAACTTTACATTTTCTCCGAAAACTTGAGTTTTTCTAAGCAGTAAATATTTAAAGTAACGTCTTCAAATCTTAGGCTTATTGACCTGACAAAATCTTACTTGTTTTGACAAGGGTAAAACGTTCAGACCTTTTTGTAGATTTCGGTGCTGATTTATTTTCTAAGGGTTCCCATTTTCCACATTTTTATCTAGTCTTAAATGCTCCACTAACTTTTTTAGGCTTTCTCTGACAGATAAGATAATTGTGTAGATATTTGAAGGCAAGACTAGAAGTTGGGCTAGGTTTATTTTCAATCTATGACATTGTATAATGTATAAATTGGATTTTTTCTTTTATAGGGTATCAATAAGGAATTTTGAATTTATGAAAATGTGTATCGGTTATGATAAACTTTGCATGCCTGAATTTGTGCAACTGGAAATGTATTATTAATGTACTGTGTTGGGCAATCAACTTTTGAATTTGTATTTGTTTAAAAGGTACCGGGGATCGTGGAAGGCGAACTAGTTCCTATTATCCCCGGTGCAAGTATGGGAAGGGTACACCGGGGTAGTTTTTAGTCGGTTAGAGACTGACAGACCTATCCCACCCGCCCACCTCTCCGGCCTACCCTTGGGCGGAGGACATCCATGAGGACTTTCCACGCTGGAACAAAAAAAAAGGCGTAAAAGTTAGAAAATCAAAATAATAAGGACTCAAAGAAATATTTTTCATACAATATAACAATTTGTTGTGAGATTATTTATGCTTTCTTAGAGTGCAGTAAACTGTATAGTGTTAACCGGTTTTTATGATATTTAACATTGTAATTAAAGCTCTCTTAAACATAATAACACTTTTAATTTACATTTAGTACTTCGTTAGATCTTGTAACCACAAAAGCTTCATAAAAATAAAGGCAGATTTTAAATTATGTTATAGTCGTCTCATAAATTATGATGACTATATTATATTATCACTCTAGTAACTGTAAGAATTATGAAATAATCGCAAATCAGCCCTTAATCACACTACACTGGAACTATGATTCATTTATTTACAAAATAAGTAAGTTAACCAAATTGTAAATGTTACGTTGAACATAATCCGTCTAAACGCCAATTATAAATGAAGCTCTCTTAAAAATCAACCGAACTAAAGCAAGCAAACTACAGGACACGAAAGCCATCTTCACTGAAAGCTAGTAAACGATTGCCATCTATGTAGGTGCAACGAAACTAGCTGTATCGCAGCATTCCTTGCAGTTTCAAGAACCATGTTTGTCGCTGTTGTACCCTCTCTGAATTTTATATCCTCTGGATTAATAACGTAAAATAATTACGAATTAAAAAACAAATACTTAAAAGTGTCTTAGTCTTAAAAGTGTCGTGTGTCCAACCTGTTTTGTGGATCATTAATTGGAAAACCTTAAATCTTTATTGTAAAGGTACAGTGCCTTAGCTTTAGCTTTTAAAGGTTTTCCTATTTTGACCTTTAAAAAACCCAAGCAAACACTCCCAAAAAAAAAAAAACAAAATATCTGCAACAAATTAAAATCGGAGGCAAAAGATACAACTCGTGATGGATTCGAACCACCGACAACCTTTGGTGTGTACTTAGGCGTTCTGACCACTGAACTAACGAGTCTTGTTAACTACACCTGAAATAAGTCATCCCCTTCGAGTCTGTGACGTCATGGATCGATACCCTGAATAGTTAGTAGAATTCATAATAATAGGGGCTGCGATCGGATAGAATGCAGTTTATATGTGTTGGGTTTTCGTCTGTAAACTCTTGTTTTGTCAAAGCGTTTTTGACGCTATACTGTTTTGATTATACAGAATAATCAGCTTACAGTCAAATGTTCCCACTGCTGGGACACAGGCTTCTTTCTGAAAGGAACTGCGGGTTAGTAAATGTCACATGTCTAGCTCATGCCGGTTTAATTTAATTTTAAGTTTAATTAACCTCATGTTAATTAGTTAATTTAATAATCTACTCAGTCTTCATTTGAATTAAGTATGTACATTCTTTACAGATCTAAAACAATAATAAAATATAAATGTAAAAGTGATGTAAAAGTATCAAAAGGAGAAAAGGCTACAGGGCGTCAAAACATTCGTCCACATCGCTGTCAATAGGAACAGTGCCCAGAAGTCTGACTTAAAATGTTGTGTGAGTTGTTAGGAATGGGTATCACACTAATATTATAAAGGCGAAAGTTTATGAGTGTGTGTGTGTGTTTGTATGTTTGTCACTCCTTCACGCTTCAATGGCTGAACGAATTTGGATGAAATTTGGTATGTAGATAGCTTATACCCTGGATTAACACATAGTCTACTTATTGTCCTGGTCTAAATAAATACAACGGTACAACGTTATTTATGCGTATTCGTTCGTTTCGCTAAAATGAATCCGAACAGTTTATTTTGTGTTGTTATGCGTATATTTGCGTTTGTGAGTCAAAGTCGAAGAATTTATTGGTGTGTTTTTGGTGAGACATGTCTTATATAGTTATGTGATGGTAATTCAAAAAACTACCCACTAGGGCGGCATACACTATTTTACAATAAAATAATTTAAAATCCATGTAACATACAAATTAACAATAAAACAATATTAATAGACAATTCAATCAATTATTTTAATATACATTCAGAATAAAAGTAGGTCAAGCTTTAGAATTTGCAAGCATAAATACATAAATAAAGACAATTAAATACATTCAATTTATATACAGTCTATTCTTACAATAAACATTTAGAATACAATTAAGTATTATGATAAATATTCAGAATACAATTAAGTCAAGTTTTTGAATTTGCAATCATAAAAACATAAATATCTACTTAGTTTATTACAATTTGTCAATCGTATGACCCGACTTGTCTTTGAGATTCGTTACGAGTAGTCAGAAGCCAAAATTGTTACATCCAGTCTTACCAAGGGGTATCGTATTACCCAGTTACTGGGTAGTGGAGGTGAGATTGGCAGTCGCTTCAAGTATAATACTGGTACTCAGGAGCTTCCGGTTAGACTGGAAGCCGACCCCAAGATAGTTTTGGAAAAGGCTGGGCAGATGTTGATGACCCTGCGAATATGCGCGTATAGTCCCCATAACGTACGAAATAAAGTAAACTGGAAAACATTGTTTTTAGGTAGTACCTACTCATCGTCAATAATGAAAATTCTCGCTGCAACGTAAGATAATGTATTTATCTGTCTTAGCAGCTGATAAGATTGAAGTTTCAACATGACTTATTGATGTATCATTCTATGCAATATCTGTGTTTGTGTTGTCACTGTAATCTCTTATCTCAACACCCAATTCTTAAAAAAAAAAAAAAACCGGCCAAGTGCGAGTCTTACTCGCACACAGGGTTCCATAACCCCAAACAATATTTTGAACTGTCATTCATTAGTTAGTAGTATTAGTTGTAAACTTCCACTAAACCGCAAAACTAAATTGGTTTTTCATAGTATGTTAACGAAAAACAAAGTTACTGCTGCAGTTTGATGAAAAAGTCCCATATCTCAAAAACTAAACATCACATCTTATTGAAACCAATTTTCGTTGATAGTTTTTTTTAGGTTCTACAAACTTAAATATTTTCAGAATTTTCCTCCTCTTACTTTAGAAATTAGAGGGGGGGGGACACACATTTTACCACTTTGGAAGTGGCTCTAGCGCAAACTATTCAGTTTAGAAAAAAATGATATTAGAAACCTCAATATCATTTTTGAAGACCTATCCATAGATACCCCACACGAATGGGTCAGATGAAAAAAAACATTTTGGTTTTTAGTTTGAGAACATACTGGAATGTAATCAATGTACTAAAATGCATAGGTAGATTCGTCTATCAAAAATAAAAACAATAACAAAAGTCATTTATTCAAATTAGGCTGTTAATCAGCACTTTTTGAAAGTCAAAATTACGTGTGTTATTAAGTGACAGTCCCCCATCATCTTCTCATATTATAAAGTTTACGTTTGAATAAGTAAAGAGTTGTTTGGTAAATTTGGATGTAGGGAGCTTCGTTACTACTGATCCGATTGGGAAAATAATTTCACTTATGGGAAGCTACTTTATCACCAAGTGTCACAGTCAATTATTACGTTCCTGTAGTGTAGTAAAATTTCCGACCGTAACGGGAGCGATGCCGCGGAATAATTGTTATATTTCATCCCTACTTTTACAAACTAGGGAGTGAAAAATCAACGGTCACTTTCATTTGACTCAAAAAACAAAAAACAAGAATCAAAATATTTTTATTTCTCATAGGCCTACCTACTTGGGCCCTTATAAAACGTCGACAAAAAGGTGCTCGGGTCGGGTTGGTCGTTCCTGTTATGTCCCCCTCTTTCACGCTTTGGTGGTTTTATTTCTATTAGAGTGTCTGTGACACGTCCGCTCGCCTCGACTGCTGTCAACGTAATGCCGAGCGGGTCGCAGGAGCACATATTTATTTAATTATTTTACAGTAAATCACAGTTTCCAATAGAGAAGAAGCGGCAAGAAACTTCATTTTTAATTAAATTCCTCGACAAACAAAACTGCATTTTCGCCCATAACAGCCATGTTTTACACTGTTACAATAGCCCTATACTGTTACATAGCTCTGACTATATCGAGAACTAATTAACGCTCTCAATGGCGACGTGTTTATGTATTACGCTTTAACCGACGTAGGTACAGCTTCACAAACGCTATTGCAACCAGGATCGTCAAAGTTACACCTATGTGATGGTATTAACTTGTCTGTGTTAAAGTATGAATGTTAGTCAAATAGCGCGCTTGCATTATCATCCTTTTTATATAGAAAAAAAAACATACAAAGTCAGTCTTACTTACAATGATTATTAATTATTGGGTTCCAAAAACAAAGTTTTAGAGAAAAATACGACAAAAACTATTTTATTATTGACTAGCTCTACCCCGCCCCCTTCATCAACGTGATATTATTATAAAAAAAATTATTCCCCTTTTTGGAGTTGCATTGGATTTCGTTAACAATTTCTAGGGTTTTAATTTTTTTGCACGGATCTCTAGTCCTTTTTCCGAAATTAAATTAGCCTAAATTCCTCCTTACAACATCAGTTATCTGCCAGTACAAGTCCTGTCAAAATCTGTCCACCCGTTTCGGAGACTAGCCGGAACAAACAAACAGACAAAAATATGTATTTTTTTTGTTGTGTAGGGATTGTTTTCTTATGTGATGAAAATAAATGTTGATGTAAAGAAAGGGAGAGAAAGACCAAATATGGATGGATTGTGTGAGAAATGATATGAAAGAAATAAAACCGGCCAGGTGTGAGTCCGATTCGCGTTCGGAACCCTTCTGGTTCCGTACCATTATTTAAAAAAAAAAACAAAAAAAAAACACTTTTTTGTATGGGAGCCCCTTTACTACACTACACTAATATATTTATTTTATTCTGTTTTTAGTATTTGTTGTTATAGCGGCAAAAGAAATACATAATCGGAAAAAAAATCAACTGGCTAACTATCACGGTTCATGAGATACAGCCTGGTGACAGCCTGACGGACAGAAATCGAAGTCTCATTAATAGTGTCCCGTTTGACCCTTTGCGTACGGAACCCGTAAAAGAGTAAATGATAGCGTGACATATAACGGGAGAATGGAAGAAAAAAAACATATTCGCTGACACCAAATAATAAAGAACAAGGGCAGAAAGATGATGATGAACTGGTCTGTAATGTCGCTCTCATGGGAAAAAGCCAATATCTTCTCTACATTTTTCACGAAATGTTAATCAAGCAATGATTACAAAATTAAATAGGTACCATAGATACATGGAGTCATAATTTAGACAGTGTTTTGGATAACACAACTTTAACTTTTTTTTAAATATACTTCTTTTTGTCACCTCTTTTTAGAAAGAGCGTTGTGGAAACTGCGTGTGTGGGAACACAGCGCAGCGCTCTAAAATCTATCTTCATACTCCAAGACCCAAAACAATTTATAACGTGTGGGATCCTGCCCTTTGTTTGACGAATTCAATTTCAAGGAGGACACTTCATTGAGGAACCATTAATTTGTACAAATCCAATTTGAGCGACGGTAGCTGTTTGAACAATTTATTGACCGATACCTTAATTGAATGATTCCAATGTCGCTTTGTATTCTGGACAGTTGGTTCATTCATTTGGAATGAGTTAGGTGACACACGTAAGTCACTTATAAGGTGTGTGTCCCATAGTTCTCATGTGGATCACTTAAATTGTTTCTGCTTGCTTCATCATCTGCCTAGCCTTTTCCCAATATGTTGGGGTCGGCTTCAGTCCAACTGCATGCAGCTGAATATCAGTATTTTACATGGAGCGACTACCTTTCTGACCTCTACATCCCAGTTAGTTACTCACTGGGTAATACGATACCCCTTGGCAAGACTGGATGTCAGACCAGATCTGTCAAAGATCCACAAATGACAGCTGGGACCAACGGCTTAACGTATGGGTGACCATCTATTATAATACCCCTCCGTACCTTAGTTTTTTTATGCTAATGACGAGTAGGGCACATAGATACATAATTTTTTTTTTCTTTTCTTATGATTACATCTTGTATGAAAAAAAAATTGGTTATGAATCGGGACAGTGACGAGTCGGGCATAACTCAACCAAAAGAAAGAAATAAATAAAAGTAGGTATTCCAGATTTAATGTTTAATTTCTAAAAGATAAACACTTTTTAAACAACGTTAGACCGCTTTCAAATCTAGCCGACTTTAGCAGCGCGGTCGCGCGCTGCTAAAGACCGACGCGTCTGCCTCGTGCGCTCGGTCGGCGATGAGCCAGTGTTGCAAGCGCAGATGATTATACACTGCACAATGAGCGAGTTTGACACCGTACGATTTATTATTGCAATTCAAATGCGTCCTGTTTTTTCGGACTCTAGAAGCGACGATGACGATTACAACAACAGGACCCTAAAATAAAAAAAACAGGCAAGAATTTTATGTGCATTAAATAAAAGTCGTTCGAAAAAAAATCAGCCGGTATCTCTCGTTATTTTATTTAGGTACCTAATTAAATCATGTTTTTCTGGTACGGTACTTTGCCTTCGGGCGATACAAAATGTTTTGCGTCATTTTTGCAATGAAGTGCGCCACACTGATTTAAACTGCGGCGCGGCAGCCACGCTACTAACGCGCGGCTGCTCTTATAATGTGAAGGCAATGTGCTTCTGCCGCGATACTGTCGCGCTGCTAACGTCCCAATGTGAAAGCGGCCTTAGAAACAGCTGCTTGTCGAATTACTAAAATTAATTCTAAGCACGTATTAATAATTTATTTATAAATTTGCCTGACTTTTTCCTTGTACTTAAGTACCTACTTTAAAGCTGAAATAAATGCGAGGGCATGATCTGACAGGAGACATAAATTAACTTTATTTATTTTAGTCTTTAAGACTTTTCAAAAGTTATTTTATTTATTTCCTCATACAAAAACCCGTGTTCATATTTTTTTTATGTGACAAATGGCTTGGAATTATTTTACCTGCCTAACTTCCGCCATTTTTTTATATTATTTTCAAAATAGCGGTGACTGATAAAATATGGCATCAATACAATTAAGTATTGTTTCAGACAAAATCTTCTACAGTGTCACGTTTCCGAGATATAAGCCATCAAAATTACAACAATCTCCTCAATCAGCACACCTTTGATAGCTTAAATCTCCAAAACGAGACATTTTAGAAGATTTTGTCTTAAACAATACTTAATCGTATTGATGCCAGCTATTGATTGACAGGTGATAGGTTTTATGCGTGGCTGATAAAATCAAAGTTGTTCAAAGGTGCCGTCAGTGATTAGATTCTAACTTTGATAGCTTATAACGTGACGCTTTAGAGGATGTTGTCTCATTTAAAACTGGTTTTTGTTGATACGTGTGTGGCCGCTATTTTGAAAATAAAATAAAATAGCGGAAGTTAGACAGGCCACACTCCTTTTAAATATCTTCCAACCCCCTATTCGTCTTAGAATGTTTTTGCACCGAAACTGTTTTTGTTGCCAAGCAGCATTGTGACGAACACTTGAAAAATTACATACAATTGCGACCTCATTCTGTCTTCCGTCTATCAACATGTAGATAGTGACTACAATCACGTCATGTTTTCTTTTCATCGTTCGTTTCATCTCTGAGGAGTTGGATGAGAAACATCGATCCCATCTATTGTTAAAAGAAAGTAAGATGCCAGATTTGACCGCAATGCTGGCCACGGGAGGAGCCATCCAACCACTTGGAGATGTAACGAATAACTGGGTGGGCACTAGGACCCCATGACCCTAGTCTTTCAACCCCAAATAGCTTAAACACATTACTACCAATGAGGTATTTGTATTTGCGTAGTTTGAGTTATGCAGCACAAAGTACAGCATCCGCCCGAAAAATATGTATGTATTCAATAAAAATACCATTCATACAAAAAAAAATATAGTTCATCACAGCAGTTCCAAAACCTCAATTGACCTCGAGCACTGATAGGTCTTGCTATATTTAGCGTGATGTATCACACTAGTGCATCCTCATATTCAGTCATATTTAGACCCCTCAGTTCGACGGGAAATGATACATCACTCTGTTCATAGGAGAAAATAAACTCCAAATTGTATCCAATCTACCTACAACAATTTAAAACTAACAACTAAAACACAGGCGTAGCTAAATTCTCGTAGCAGAGAAAGGCTACACCGAAAAGTCGTAGCCAAATCTCGTAGTACTTTCGTAGCAAGAATCGTGAAGAAATTTCGTAGCAGCCTTAAGTTGAAATTGGGTAGCCTTTATATGAACTTTGTTTACTACTGTCCTTAATGTTGTAGTACTGTGATAAACTGGACCACTTACACTCGTACACCTAGTTGAATTCCCTTTAAGTGATTCATAGCCGGTAGAAGAATTGTATAATAGCTGTATCCTTACCTACCCCAACACACATAATTATTACCAGCCATATACCTGATTTCAATGACAATAATATTAAGTTACCACCTTTTCTAAGTCACCATCGACGATTGTGAAGAATTCGTATTAAGAACAATTGACGCACGGTTGGCGCAGTGGTTGAGCGATTGACTGCTGCGCTGCGTATCGCGGCTTCGATCCCCGCATAGTTGTTCCGGGTCTGGCTGTTTGTGTATGTGAGTTTTAATGTTTGTAAGCTCACCCACGATACAGGAGAAATTCCTAGTGTAGGGCAACGTTAAAAAAATGTATAAAATGTTTTTTCAAGTAACAAAATAACATTGAATGACCCCTTCACCACTTTCTTTTGTTCATTTCGAATTATTCGTTAGAAAATACAATACAGAAACGCAATAATATTGTTACATAGATTCACATGTTCGTGCTAGGGTAACCAAGACCATGCATCAAATACCCTCGCAGCATGCAAGGCCATAATAAACATTTACGACGAGCAACACGAACCATACTGTAACTGTTGGTATAATACACATACACATCGATCTTCCCGTTTCTGACTGTCTCTATGGTCTAGTGGTTGCATGAGCGAGCAATTGAGCATGAGGTCCAGGGTTAAATTTCCGAGTTGGGTAAAGTGTTATTGGGTTTTTCCATCAGGAATATCTCAGCCACGAGTTTGGATATGTGCCCGCCTGATGGAAATAGGCTCGCTCGTTACATGGGACTTGAACATAACTGGGGAAATGTGGATGTACTATAAGATACACCTCTGCGACACTCTTGACGACAGGGTTGGCGCAGTGGCTGAGCGATAGGCTGCTGCGCTGCTTGTCACGGGTTCGATCCCCGATAATTTGTATGACCTACAAGTAGTTGTTCCGAGTCTGGCCGTTTGTGTATGTGAGTTTAAATGTTCGTAAACGCACCCACGACACAGGAGAAATTCCTAGTGTGGGGCAACGTTTTTTTAAACAAAAAAACAAACCTCTGCCTCACCCTTCGGGCCATGGCGATCAACTTCGACGGAGATTGGACAAGTTCGTAGATCATGGAGATATTGTTATAGTGCACAAGTTTGAGCGCAAACACACACTTATGCAGTACAAAATCTCCTGCACTCTCGTGATCTGATGGCAATCCGACAAAACCGGGGAAAGATCAGGCGCATAAGCAACGGCGACATGTGAGCGAGGCACGGGGGTGGCACACCACACCACCAACTTCCAAACTCCGGGCTACTACTGAGAAATTCCTTTTGGCAGAACCCGGTAATACCTGGTCCGACCCGGGAATCGAACCCAAGTGTCCACGTTCAGCAGTAGCTCTTGCAACTACAAAACCAACGTAGCATTTCCAAGTAAGGGTAGCACATATCATCAAACACATTACTCATCCGCTCACAAATCGGGTAACACAAAATTAGAGCAGTTTTGGCAGCAACCGTGTCAGCAATCCGACATGTCATGCATACTTATCGTCAAAGTGTAGGATGCATTACATCGGTGTCTTACAACGAACCTACAATTGTCATTCAAGGAGAAAACAGTTAATGTATCACTAACTGTCATTGGCCTTGACTCGCCTTGGCATTGGACCAAGAACTTCCTGTAACCAACATCAATGATAACACTCCTTGTGAATGAAGAGCTAAGGTTGATTTTTGAATGCCGATTGTTTTATGAATAGAATGTTAGTGTGGTCGGGAGTTTATTTGGCATCTTTATGAGGAACTGGTGGAATAGATTGCGTCTATTAATGTTTTTAATTCACTGACTTTGACCATTCGTGAAACTATGTGAAGTATTGAAATTTAGGTATTGAGTTACATCATCAATAAATACTGAAAACATCGGCCACTTATACTATAATTTAGATTTTTTTTCTCAATTTTTACGAATCTGCCATAGTTAAAGCTATAGCCTTATTAATCACCAGACATAGTTTTATTTGTTTGTTCTGTATGGTGTCGGACGTAAAGAATAGCACCATCCTATATCTTCCCGTGGGTGTCGTAAGAGTGCTTTTGTAACAACCATACTGCGATCGCCAACCCGCCAAGCGTGGCGATTATGGCAAAACCCCCCTTATGTCAATGTGGCGTTGGAGGAGGCCTATGTCCAGCAGTGGACGTCTTTCGGCTGAAATGCTGATTATGATAGTTTTATCACCATGCTAGTTACAGAAAGTAGCATAATCACCATTTTCGGATACAGAAAAGGTCACATATCGGTTTTCGTGGTATGGGCATGTGATGCAGAGGAATGAGGAAAATGTCGTGAAGAAAGTTTTGAGTATGAATGTGGATAGGTATAAGAGGAAGATCAAAGAAACAATGGGTGGACTGTGAGAAGGATGATATGGCAAGAAAGGAGGTATCTCATGAGATGACGAGTAATAGAGAAGTATGGAAGAAGAAGACATGCTGCGCCGACCGCAAATAAATTGGGAAAAGGGCAAGAAAATGATTAGTAACAGAAAAGGTCATCACCGCGCCTGGGCCATAAAGAGAAAAATACTATCATCACTACGTTTTAGTTACAGCAAGTACTACTACTATAATCACCAAATTTTGGGCTATGGTATTGAAAAATCCACACCTCTCTTGGGCCATAGTCCCGGAAATCACCATAATCTTTTGGTAAACGGCAAAAACCATCATAATCACTAGCCTTGGTAGGTAGACTGGTTATCACATTTTATTGGAATTTGCACACTGGAGAATGTTTCTTCCTATCCTCTTAGACCTATCCCGCAATATTTTAAGGGAAAGCTTAAGTTACCTTACTTCAATATTTTACGACAGAAACCTATAATACAATGTAGCGCGTCATTTTATGAGTTAAGTGCGGTACCTCCGTGCCTTTCACTGGTGTGTGGAACGGCCTTTCAACCTGACACTACCCTCCGATTTTATGACTGAGCACTATTCCTGTTATGACTATGGACTATGGACTTTCATGTGGAAATTGGAATTCATAGTAAGGATTCCTATACAAACATCACATCTTTATTTCCTCAAAGGATTTGGTAGAGGTATATAAATAGTTAGAGCAAGAATTGTAGCAAAATATTAAAAACTCAATCGAAAATCGACTGCTTACCCACCGGACGGCACAACTAGTTGGGCAGTCGGGAACGCTATATCTCAATAACCTTCCCCTTGGCACAACCAGTCGTGTCGTTTTATATTTTTATGGAAATAATTTCTTATGAATCCCTTCCGACCAACTACTCGATTAGAGGCACACAAAAGAAAAAACGAAAGTCTTCCAAATTTTTTTATTTATCTAAACAGGGGCGGAAGCGACATCGACGAACAAACGGCTAACATTTCCGAACACAGAACTTTTATAGGTGGTTCAAAAATAAGTCTGCTGTTCGATACATTTCGAACTTGTCACAAAAGACGTAAATAATTAATTTAAATTTCAGTACCTAGTTAATTATTAATAAACGGTAGTTTTTGTGTTGTTTAAGTTTGTCAATATTTCATAATAATCCCCTTAACATGGTTTAGGGGAAAATAAATTTTCGATTAAACGTTTGAGATTGTTTGTATGTGTGAGAGAGCGGTTATAGGGCGAGGATCAGACGGGCGGCGTTTAAAACACGGGTGGTTCACACTTACCGATTTCCGTAAATAAATAAATATAAAAAATTACCTACCAATTTTATTATTGATTTGGGTCGAGAATCATTAGCATATTTACCTCGTTGAATTTGACGAGAATTCAATACAACAGCTTGTATACTACTAACACGCTTTTCCTCATCTTCTGCAAAATGTATCCCGGATGGTAAAGCAAAATATCCTCCGTACTTTGTTATAAAAAAAGGTTACCCTTCTAGTTTCGGGCATGATCACGCGACTTGGTCTAGAGTTGAACGCGGGGTTAATTAAAATCACCGAGAAGTTGAACCCACAACCTCGTTGCGCGATTAGCGCGTCGTCGGGCAATGCCGATACATATATGTCACAGTAAGATAGTTATAGTCGTTATTAGTCAGTAGGCTAGACTAAAAAGACTCTCTATAATATATAACTCGCTTTCAATTACTATCTTCCGGGTTAGAGCTAAATATATCGCTAGGGATATAACTATAGGTACGCCTTCATCACCATTAACAGCCTGATCTCAGGGGTCCAGCTTTGCTTGTACCAGTAAAGCAGTCAAAAATGCCTGACGCATACCGCACCTTCCGGGGAGATAGCTTGGTTGGTGGCGACCCATCCAGCCCGCCTCCAGGAACCAAACTCCTTTGGCGATGTCTGGGCTCACCTGAAACATCACTCAAGAGGGCCGTGCAATGTGTCGACGATATGATCCAGTTATCATGATCCTGTGTCAGCTTTATCCAGGTTTTATCCAGGTTCGTGGTGCGAGTTCCAACGCATCATATCGAGACCTTCCTCAAGGAGGAGTTTTGGCCGAAGGGTGTCATGTATCGACGATTCCGCAGAAGGCTACGCGTCACCATGCAGCGGAACACGACGCCGTCGATTCGTGTACAATACTTTAAAGATTTAGTTTTGTAAAGTATGTATTAGATTATAGTTAGTGTTTTTATGCTTATCTATGTATTGTAATCTATGGGCCTAGCTGCCTGAAATAAAGGATTGTGTTGTATTGTATTTACTTGCGATGGCAATAATATAGTCTGCCCATTATGCGGCCAAACGACTAGCACTTCCTCTATTCAGTCTTTAAATACCACTCGGTCACAGTTTAACTCTAGCTGACATCACTACGTTTTACCTTTATTAACAACACGAAAAATAAGGAACTTCCTCCTCCTTGTTTTCGTGTGGTAAGTGCATAACCAAGTGGTATCAGTTTTTACCGCTCATTAACAACTGACTTCTTTTTTTTTTTTTTTGGGATCTTCAAGATTTTTTCTCTTCACCGAAGCAAGTAATTAGGTATACAATACAACATAGCCTACTTCCTTATTACTTCTTAGAACCGACGACACTTAACAAAGACATTTATGCCCTTGGTTTTTTGCAAACCGTGTCAAAATAGAGCATCAATGTAGTCTAGTCTAGAGCACTTAGGTATCTTTGGTCAATTCATGACTGTGGGAAAAAACCCACTTCTGTTTTGCAATATTAAGTTTATAACTTTATGCTTTTACTACTCGATATCAAAAACAATGCGGCTTATATTGTAGTTTTATACCACGTATATAAAACTTGTGTAGAGCAATGAGCTTAATTACACCGTTTATGTAGGACACCGACTCATAACAGAATCTAATTCTAACACAGCAGTGCAAAGTTGTGTCACGTCATCATCATCATCATTTCAGCCGAAAGACGTCCACTGCTGGACATTGGCCTCCCCCAAGATTCGCCACATTGACATAACATGGGGGGTTTTGCCATAATCGCCACTTGGCAGGCGGGTTGGCGATCGCAGTACGGTTGTCACA
Organism: Cerastis rubricosa; assembly: GCA_949152445.1. Classification (NCBI taxonomy): domain Eukaryota; kingdom Metazoa; phylum Arthropoda; class Insecta; order Lepidoptera; family Noctuidae; genus Cerastis; species Cerastis rubricosa. The sequence continues at coordinate 2,501,652 of OX424542.1, read as the reverse complement.
AAAGCACAGAGAACGCTGCTGCCCATTCTCTGGCAAGTCCCTTAGTCGCCTCTTACGACACCCACGGGAAGATATAGGTTGGTGCTATTCTTTACGTCCGACACCATACAGAGCACGTACTATATGTGTCACGTACTATCATGAAACTGGGTATCTGAGCATGGTAAGGACTATCATTGTTTGCGGCGTCCGGCCGCTATATAATATTAACCCTCATCTACCAATGACATCGCAGCATCTGTTTTTTGCTGAGCCCCTTGTTGTTGTAAATGAAAAAAAAAAAACCGGCCAAGTGCGAGTCTTACTCGCACACAGGGTTCCATAGCTCCAAACTATATAATAACAATATTTTGAACTGTCATTCATTAGTTAGTAGTATTAGTTAGTAAACTTCCACACAACCGCAAAACTAAATTTGTTTTTCATAGTATGTTTATGAAAAACAAAGTTACTGCTGCAGTTTGATGAAAAAGTCCCATATCTCAAAAACTAAACATCATATCTTATTGAAACCAATTTTCGTTGATAGTTTTTTTTACGTTCTACAATCCTAAATATTTTCAGAATTTTCCTCCTCTTACTTTAGAAATTAAAGGGGGGGGGACACACATTTTACCACTTTGGAAGTGGCTCTAGCGCAAACTATTCAGTTTAGAAAAAAATGATATTAGAAACATCAGTATCATTTTTGAAGACCTATCCATAGATACCCCACACGTATGGGATTGATGAAAATTTTTTTTTTGGTTTTCAGTTCTTAGTATGGGGACCCCCTTAATTTATTGTTTTTTTTTCTATTTTTGTGTGAAAATCCTAATGCGGTTTACAGAATACATCTACTTACCAAGTTTCAACAGTATAGTTCTTATAGTTTCGGAAATAAGTGGCTGTGACATACAGACGGACAGACAGACAGACAGACAGACAGACAGACAGACAGACAGACAGACAGACAGACAGACAGACAGACAGACATGACGAATCTATAAGGGTTCCGTTTTTTGCCATTCGGCTACGGAACCCTAAAAAGGCTGAAAGAAAAAGTACAAGTCGTTTTTTACTAGGTAGGTACTCAAACTGAGGTTGCACGGTCTGAGGCTATTGTGATTTGTGATCCCTAAATCAAAGAAACATGACCATGTTTCTCACTTACGCTAGGAACTCAAGTGGCTCCCTATCCGTCTTCGCAGGAACACTCGGATATTATGTCTCCTATACAACATCCTAGCTACCTACGCGACCGTTTTTCTTTTACCCGTCCTCCTGATGCGCTGTGTAGATCCCACCTTAGGCATCATCTCAATTTCCCATCTCATAAAACTGAATTATATTCCTACTCCCTTTCCGTTCATGCAGTACGACTATGGAACTCACTTCCGCCAAACATTCGAGAATCTAAAACTTTATTTCTCTTCAAAAAGCAAGTCAAAGAACGGAACCTTTCCTCTATTCTGTAATATTCTGCTATTTATTATAGGTATATATTTACTTTTATTTTAATTTTTATATGTGTATTTATTTGTATGTATGTTTATTTTATATAGCCTTTATGTTGTTTTAAGCTCTAATTTAATTTTTTCCTGTTTTATCTTTTCTACACACTATGACTACATTTCTAATCCAACTTTCCATTCACAGGTCTGCTGGAAGAAATTTCTTTTGAAATAAGCAGTACCTTTGTGCTCTTGTATCTTAATGTATTGTTCTTTTAAGTGTTTTGTGTGTAAATAAATAAATAAATAAAATAAATAGTAAATAAATAAACATTTACCAAAATAATATTTCACAAATTCGCATGCTGCGTTATTAAAATTTGTCACTACATACGTATTTATTCATTCAACTGGTAGAATAACTGGTTTTTATGAGTATGGTGTTTCGATCTTCGCAGGGTGGCTGGTCAACTGGATGAGAGTAGCCGAGGCTCTAGTTAAGTGTCGCGAAGAGGTGTATGCTCAGCAGGGGACTTTTGTAGGCCAATGATGATGAGACGTTTGAAATTGCAACATAGTACCTTCAAGATTTGCATTCGCAACTACGTATCATTACTATTACTGTCCCGCTGCAGGGCAGACTCGGGCTCTCCTCGTACAGTGCAAGCGATTTAAGACGTATACTCACGTATGTAAAAGATAAACTTAAAAAGCACATAAGAATTATTCATTATATATATATGTCGGAGACGGATTATTAGTACGGACTATGAATCGAGAGCGCGCCAAAGGTCAAGCGACCTACTTACCAGTCTACCCACACCTAAGCGCGCTTACTACAGAGTCGTGATGTTTCTGGCTCGCTGCGAGGAGGACAGTCTGTGTCTGACGGCGGCGGAGTCAAGACATCCCGAAACTGTAACCCGATTCATGGTGCCTAGTGTTATTGTGTTGGATTGTAATTTCAAGTAATTTGTTAGTTCGATAAAAGCAGTGTACCGTGTGTGTGTGTTTTCATTGCACGAAACCCATGTTCTGCCCACATGATTTCGAGTCTGGCGGAATAAAAATCATCTAACTGCGACATATATTCATTTATTATTATTCATTGTTGCGCTAGCAGAACATTGTATTTTTTTTTCAAGTTTGCGTTTTGTCTGGGTCACCAAGATACAGGCTGTCCCTAGTTTGGGACCCGCTGCTAAACCTGTGAGTACTCTCGTGTAAGCTAATAAACGAATTTGATTTGAAAAAGGTCACTGCGGTACTTATCCATATTTGAACCCCTCTCTTTCTAAAGAACAAGATAGACGATTTTTCTTGTTTAAATACGTTGCCCCATCCTACACATATCTCATCATCTCATCAACATTTAAACTCACATACACAAACGGCCAGAACAGGAACGCGCGCTCCATACTCCTTTTCCCATACTGACGCGCGCTCCATACTAGTCAACACTCAAAGTTTAGGTAAATATGCATCCGAATATCCGATCACTAATCATCTTTCCAGCCATTGATTCAGGCTACTTGGGATCGCGGTCTTTGGCAGTTTCTTTCTAAATTAAGCAATATATTATAAATGTATATTATTACTATCAGTGAGACAATGATTAATGTTAAAGGCATCTGGGATTCGACATTACACGTCTTTATCTTACTGTTTAGATAGAATAATATCACCGATAGTAATTTATCTCTTTGCAACTTCAAGATCAACGGTTATGTTGTTCTTCATAAATCTAATATGATGTTATCTGATTCATTTCTTATTAATAACAAGAGGAAAAGAAACTGGGATTACTATTTTCCTGTTAGAATTTAACTAATTCTCTTCTTTCTAGGTTGACACGCTTGTCTAGGTTGGTCCGTGGATGGGTGACCACCCATTGGATACAGAGTTTCCTCCGTTCCTAGATCGGAACGCACGTTAAACCGTTGGTACCGGCAGTCATTTGTAGATCTCTGATAGTCAGTTACTGTGTTCAGGTGGCATACTATGACGTCTGGGAAAGTGATGGCGCTAGACATCATGTATAGCTCCGTCTCTTTCCCACACTGGAATAAGAGGAAAACAATACTTCTTTAAGACGTCATGGTTGGCCACCAGTTACTGTGGGCAGTTGAAATCTGAGTAGCTACTGACTTATCATATAGTTATCTAAGTTATTAAATCTGTGGTTTGTATTGTAGTCTCAAGATGCTACCCGACCTTAGTAACCTTAGTAGATTTCCCATTTACGCTCGTTGCTACTCGGGAATGCAAATCTCGCGAGATTGGGGCTCAAGCGAGATCTCGCGAGATTGGCAGTTTTGTGTGTTTTTTTGCAAATAATCACAATATATAAAAAAAATGGATAAAAATAATAAAAATTATAAGATAAACATTTATTTTCACGAATTTTTTCAATAAACTATCAAAACAAATGCGCGCTGATGACGCTGCACGCGGGCTCAATTTTCGACCAATCGTACGCACGAACGAATGAGAGACACCTCGTCCCGCGAACGCTATCTCAGGCCGCCGCCGCCTCACGCGCACCGAACGAAACCGACAGATCGCAACTCCGTCCGAATCAGACCGCGCTTCAAATAAGACGTTTTTATGCTCGAGTGCAATCTCATTAAAGTCGCGAGATCTCGCTCTTTTTTCATCCGAGATCAATCTCGCTAAAAAAGGCCGAGATCTCGCGAGAACGAGATTGTATTCCCTAGTTGCTACTAATTGTTGCTCGACAAAACTTTTCTTACGCAGATCAGTATGCTGTTACGGTATATGATGTCATATAATGATCCAAATCTTGATATAAAGACAACTCCTTATCATTGTATGACTGATGATAAATGCAGTTCCTCCTCCTATTTAACTCCTTACCAACTTCATGAACTGTGCGCCTAGTATTTAATGATCTATGTTTAAGCAACTGGAATCTCGTATAGGTACCATATATTATCTGTAATTATATTATAAAAAAGTAAAGGTTGTATACTAGTAAGTTTAGATAATGTTCGGGAATACTGATCATATAATATTGAGCATCAAAAGCTAACGTTCCGTAGGATAATTTCCGTACGTCAAACAAGCGGATATCGCTGGCAAAACCTAGTGTGAAATAAAAGCATTTGACTGTGATTCTGAATTCTGAATTCTGAATTCCCAAATAAATTGGGGTACGGGCAGAAGAATGATGACAGGATACAGTTGAATGAATAAGTCACTGTATCTACATACAAGATATACACGTTAGTCATACATTTAGGGTTGCCATCTCTAAAACTTGGCAACCAGGACAAGACGCGTGAAAACCCCGGATCTTGAGCCCAAAACCCGGACATGTCAATAGGTTTTCTTAAACATAGTCAGTGTAATAAAAAAACTGTTGATTGCGGCGGGGTGCGGCCACAGTGCACGAGTCGCGGGCGGGCCAAGACTGTTTTTAAATCCGGACTACAAATGAAACCCGGCCCGGACGCTCCCGGATGCCCTCTAAACTGGGACAAATCCGGGAAAACCCGGACGGATGGCAACCCTACATACATTGCATGCATGACTTGTAGGTATTGTAAAACTAAAATTATTGCGCAAGAGTAAACAGAGTTTCTTTCATCTTCGATGTAGGTTAGCTAGTTAATGACTTGCATTTACATGACTTATAAAGTTCTAATTTTAGCAGTTCTGCATAAAGATGAAGAATGATTGCAGTTCATCATGTAAATTTTCTAGTTGTCCAGTTAGTTTTCTAGTTGTTATGTTTTGTTGTTGTTGTTGTTGTGTTGTTTTTTCTAGTTGTTGTTAAGCCTTTGTTCTTTGACAGTCGTTACAGGTAGTCAGAGGGCCGAAAGTCTAACAACCAGTCTTACTAAGGGGTATCGTATTACCCAGTACTAACTGGGTTGTGGAGGTCAGATAAGCAGTCGATCCATGTAAAAATTGATATTCAGTTTTATCCGGTTGGGCTGGAAGCCGACCCCAACATATTTGGGATAAGGCAAGGCTATGAAGTTCTTCCTGGATGTTTTAAAATTACCTTAATATTAAAGGTACTTACATAATATGTATTTCTTAACGTGTAGGAAAGATCATAATCTTTGTTTAACATCCAAACATCTAAAGTTCTTTGTCAAGGACATCCACTAAAACTTTTTGACCATAATTGTTTTTCCTTTCCTATGAACAAATAACTTAATTTAGATGTACTTATGTTTAAGGTCAAGATCTTAATAACAATAAAGACTAAGTTCTCTGTCATGGTCATATTCCCATGTCGGCTTTATCATGAAATCTAACGAGGGACAATGAGACGATTTAACTGGTTTAATTGTGTTATTCCACCATTTAAAGCATTATTATGTAGTCACGAGCATTGTCGTGGTGGGCCTTGTGTAGATCGTTGAAGGCTTTTTGATTCAAAACATACTATCTATATGACATTTCCTACTTCATTATGAATTCACTTTCTGAAAGGGTCAAACGGGACCCTATTACTGAGACTTCGCTGTCCGTCCGTCCGTCCGTCTGTCACCAGGCTGTATCCAGTATATAATATAGTTAGCCAGTTGAAATTTCTACACATTATGTATTTCTATGGCCGCTAAAACAACAACGGAACCCTTCGTGCGCGAGTCAGACTCGCACTTGGCCGGTTTTTTTAGTTTTTTAACGTGCCTAGCGTGTAGTGTCATAATGGTCTAGTGCAGTGTTTCCCAAACATTATTCTGCCATGACCCGGTAAATGTCACACTGGCCCTTAGTGACCCACTCAATACTTTAAAACTTCTTTCCCCGCCGAGTACATTAAGTTAAGTAGATCGGTATCACCTATTTTGTGCGAATGGAGCAATTTTTTCTAAGGTGGACTGGTAACAAATGCCCAAGGCATTAAGCTCGCCTTAATACAGTTTTTTACTTGCATTAAGATTTAATATTCTTTTTTTTTTAAACAAGGCAGTATTGCTGCGACCCGGTATTTTATTTTGATGGCCCGGTACCGGGTGGCGACCCACCATTTGGGAAACGCTGGTCTAGTGTCATAAGAGGTCTTGCATTTAGACTTGGACAGTTCCCATTAACCTTTTGAACGCCAGACCATAAACACACGCGCGTGCCCTCCAAGCCAAGCCACAAATTCACCGCAACAACTTACAAATATAAAAAGGGATTATAAAAGTATTGTTAACTTATTTCTTGATAAGACATTTAATATTTAAGATATTTAGATCACATTTTAAAGATATGTAAATAAACACACTCTAAAGTTATGATTTAAATTGCTTATTTCGTGTTATAGTGCACCACATTTTTTGTCACATATTTGTGTCGTTGCCGTACAGGGCACACGCTTGCTTGTCACCTATATGTGACACTGGCGTTCAACAGGTAAATATTTTTCACGATAAATAATGGAGCAACTGCTGTATTTCCGTATTATTTAGAATCTAACGGAACTAGCTAAAGCTAGCTACAAAAGCCTCTTGGTTAGAAGGAAGGAAGTAGTGAAAAGGGTCGGAAATAAACTTCGGTACTGACCAACCGGGTGGTTCAGCCAAGTGGAAGAAAAGTGTTTAAGGCGATCATCAAAAAGGTTTATGGTAGAAATATGTTTCACAATGGCTTCACAAACCTTTTTAGATTCCCCCAAATGCTACAGTCAATTAATTTTAGATTCCCCCAAATGCTACAGTAAATTTAAAAGATAGAATAGATTTATTCATTTAATTATCTAATCATTTTAGTACTAGATACTACGATACCTCTTGGTAAGACTGGTTGTCAAACTTTCGGGCCACTGGCTACTTGAAACGACTGTCAAAGATCTACAAATGACAGCCAGGATCAACGGCTTAACGTGCTTTCAGAGGCACGGAGACGAAAATCCCATGTATTGTATAAAAATGATGCAATGTAAAATGTAATACCATTGATTATATTCTTTAAAAGAACGTGAAGACACTGAAATAATGTGGATGATCTGAAACTTCGATAGTCTCCCTGAAATTGTGGGTCTTCAGTGTTTTATATTCCGAGCGAATATAAGGCTAAGTGCAGACTTGAGTCACGGCAGTTTTAAGAAAAACTTTCCTCACATAGACAAGTCTGCCTTAAAACTAAAACGAAACTGTTTTGTCTACAATACGTCGCGCATGTAAAACGAAAGTTTTGTCTACTACGACTACGCGGTGCATTATCTTATATTCAATACATTTCCAACCTCATGTTTTGAGATTACGGTTCAAGTTTAATTGGGAAAATTAGTCAGTTTCGGGTAGCTTGATCTGCTAGCTTCTGTATGTTCAGACTAGCTAGAAAGTCGCTAGACTGTTTTGTCGTTGATGTACGCGCCCGCATAGTTTCAAAAGGGAAGCCGTCAATCGTAAGTCAGACTTGTCGCAGTGCAGTTCTTTTAGGTATTAGACAATTTTGTTTATGAGACGTTTTGTTTGAAGTTTACGCGTCTTCAAATGTTTTGTAACGCAATAGTCTGTCTTAAAACTATCGTGACTCAAGTCTGCGCTCAGCCCAAGAAGTTCTATTTTAAATTGCATGTGGTCTATGCAAACTTGTATCTTGGTTTATTGTTTTAGTTCATTGCAGTGGTTTACACATTAAGTTAAGGTAAATAATGTTCAAGTGAATGATGGAAATAAATCGTGAGAAAATTGCAGAAATAATTTGTTTTCATTGTTACGTAGGGTATTAATATGTTCTATACAATATTCATTTATACAAATTGTTTAGTTACTAAAGTGTTATTAACATTAAGTACCATTCAATATGTAGTATAGGTAGGTGATTTGGTTGGTTTTGGGAAGTTTATTTTAGCTTTGTGAAGGAATTAATTATGTTAGAAATTTGGAGTTCGTACAGAAGGCAGGTACTTATGTTATGAATATCTATTTTGAAAGTTTTCTGATACCAAGCATCATGAATACAAGATGACAGTTGCAAGGTTAAGTAATCTCTTTTGAGTTGCATCTTTGTAGTATATGAATTATTACGACATTTTATACAAACTTTCAAGTCCCTGTTTTCCAAAATGACTGAACCGATTTTAATAAAACTTCATACGCATAAGCATGATACATAGGACTAAAAAGTTAATAAAAACATTTTCGAAAAATTGTGTTACAGCTAAATTAGACCGATTATAAATTATCTATAGAAACAGAAATTTACAATTTTCTCTTTTTTAGACCTATGTATCGTGATTGAAAGTTTGTATGAAATGTCGTAAGGTGCAAATGCTCTTAGGTGTTCCGCAAAAATAGTTGTTTGAAAGAAAACTGACTATACTATCGATAAAACTGTCCACCTTCTCGATAAAGTCGAATCACGAGCGGTGTTCAACATCGATTTACTGGTATTACATTCTCCACTATCAGACAATATTTCGCGATAACATCGGATACAAGCTGCTCTAAGTCAGATTCAAGCGCCTTTGAGTGATCGGGAGATTGTGAGTCGACATTTTGGAAGATTTAGAAAGGAATGAAGAAAATTCTGTAAAAAGGGAGCCTAGTGTCACGGTTTTTGTTCGTTTTTCTTAAGTTTTGAAATCAGGGTGGAATGCTTAAAACTCAACTAAAAATGACTATTACTTTGTTTCTGTGTTTAAAAAACTAGAAATTTAAGAAGACCATGGTCGTGGGATAGAAATTGCGGGAAGATATCCTGTAAGTAACAGAGTAACTATAGTTTTAAACAGTGAAAACTTAAAAAAGTATGCACACCCTGATGAGTTTCTTAGTATACAGTTTCAAAAGTAGTTTTGACTGACCAGAATTCTACAATCCATACTTCCATACTAATATTATAAATGCGAAAGTCACTCTGTTTGCTTGTTTGTTTGTTTGTTTGTATGTTTGTTTGTTTGTATGATTGTTCGTTACCTTTTCAAGACTAAACCGCTGATCGGACCTTAATGAAATTTGGCAAGAAGATAGATTTCAACCTGGGGAAGGACATAGGCTATATATCATCACTATATATCATCACAATAGGAGCGGAGCAGCAATGAAAAATGTTGCGAAAACGGGAAAAATGTGACGCAGACGAAGTTGCGCGGAACCTTATTTAGCGCGGAAGCTTAATTATTGAAATACTAGCTAGTATTTCAGTAATGAAGCTTCATTTTTTTGAGGCTGACTGTAGCTAATCGGTCGAGTGACATTGAGATGTCATGACGTAACATACTTTGACGACTGACATTTTGATTTACTTTTTTTTCTAATTTTTCAGGGTAGTTGGCTGTCGGGAAACGTATGGATTTTTCACTGTCGCATTTTCTAGTGGTCTTTTCTGTTTATCTTATTTCATCAGGTTTTTAAAAATTGATAGAGTTTACGTTACGTGGGTCAATGGAAGACTGCGATAAAACACTTTGCTGTCATATTCTCCCAAAAATAACCACTTTCCCTATTACTATTAAATAACTATTAATGTTACAGCTGATAATTCGATGACGGACATGATTAGATACCTAATACGGCATGTCATAGTAATGATACGGACATCGACGCGTTAATTAGAGTTTGTTAATGAGCCGCCATAATCGCCGAATAGAGAGTGATTAACACGATTTAGGTATTATGTCAGACAATTAAGAGCTTTTGTTTTGTTAAGGGCGCACCGAGGAAATTTCGAAATAATTTCGTTCGTTTGATACCGTGCTGCCACGTTATTACTTAACCTTTAGTTATTTGTAAGAAATTCAAGGATTCACTCTATAAATCATACACTTTGAAAACACAATAACTTGTACTTTTCTCTATAGAAAATAATGCCAAAGTAATCTCTAAAAAGAAAATAAATCCTCAGTACGGCGTAAAACCTTCACGGAAGGTCATCAGCTTTTAAATAATAATAAAACTACATGTTTTCTAAAACGTATACATTTTAGATTTTCAAAATGTGTATTGGTTTTAATAATATGAAGGAAAAACCTAAATTAGCGCGCGTTCCGCCCATTATAATTAGAGCCGCCACTCTTCCCGGAGCGTCGCGCGCGCCTGCCTTACGCAAACATACACGAGCGCATGGATACCTACACGATGTGCCCTTAATCCTTGTACCTTTGCTGCTTGAGATTTTAGCTTTTTGTTTATTCTACAAAGCAACACTCATGTTTAACGGAGGCTAAGCAGAGATGTACCTACTATTACCTACACCCACATTTCACCAGTTATGTTAATTTCCATGTAATAGACGTAGACCAACTAAACAGTTGGTTTATTCTATTGGTCTTTATACATATGCATCGTACGTCAGTAGTGACCCAGTTTTAAAGGTTCCACTCACTTAAATTTTAAACTCAGTATCTGTGCAGCCTAGGAAACTAAAAGTGCCTACCTCAGTCCAAACTTCATCCCCACAGCTGGTCTAAAAACGTTGAAAGAAAATAACTACTTCAAGGAATCTGCTAGTCCTAGAAACATTTTCTGGTGAACATTTTTAACACATCATAAAAAAAGTGTTAAGCTAACGCAAAGTAACATGAGACAAAGGCAGGAAGATGATGTTTTGTTAACATATCAAACCTTTGCATGTTTCCGAAGGGTAAGTGATAACTTCTTTAGCGGCGTTGTGCACTTTTGAGATGGGTAAAAAAAAATTAAACTCGCGTCAGGACACGTGACCGTCAGATTTTATTGACATAAGGTTACGAAGGAATTTGAACTTTATGACATCTTTCATTGAGTTTGTGTTTCCAAAACTGGAAAATTCGTAAGACGGATTGACATTAGGTTACGAAGGAATTTGAACTTTATAATAATATTTATATTTTATGACATCTGTCACACAAATAAAACCTTCGGTTTCTCCAACGAGGTAAAATTCGTAAGACGGATTGTAATAGTTCTGAATTGTTAAATTTTTAATATAATATAAATTGTCATGTTGATGTACGACAGCGCAATAAACGAATATTGTATTTTACCAAACAAATGATGGCACTTTTATACTGATAATTAAAGCAATTCGTGCAAAATTATTCCCTAAACATTCCAAAATATCAAAAATGCACGACGTTAATATTCAAGTTTTCACTTCTGCCGGCACTCCCGGAGTGCAACTCGTTTTTTTTATCTTTGTGTGTTGTGTAATTTTAACATACCTACAATAATTTGAAAGCTATAATTTTTGTCACAAGCAGCTATTGTGTTAGTATTGTGTACAGCATTGTTTCTTTTACAAAATAAATACACTACTCCATTCATTTATTTTGCACAAACTACTATGTGAATACTTTCCTCAAACGTTTGCCATTTTAAAACAGCTATGTAGCAACGTTTCGTTTGTGGTTTTCTTCACGTTTTTTTTAAACTTCGTGACATTGATAAAACACTAACATCAATTCTCAAACGTAGTGTGTTTATATTAGCTTCGTTTGTAGTTTATCTAATTGAATGAGTGTCCGGTTTTCGACCTGGCCACAGCACGGCCACTGCTCTTCTTAAAGTCACTGAAGACATTAGGGATGGCTTGGAGAACTCGAGGTTAACGGTGTTGGTTTTAATAGATTTTTCCAATGCTTTTAACACCGTTGATCACGACATTCTCCTGGCCATACTATCTCAAATTGGGGTCTCCTCGTTGTCACGTGATTGGTTCTCATCATATCTTCGTGGTCGCCAGCAGGCGGTGCGTGCTGATCAGGATTGCTCTGTCTGGTGCGACCTGGTAACTGGTGTTCCTCAAGGCGGTATACTCTCTCCTCTCTTATTCTCTTTATTTATTAACTCTATTACTGCTATCCTCAAATGTTCTTACCATCTGTACGCTGATGACTTGCAACTCTACGCTCAGTCGGATATTGCCAACCTTGATGATTGCATTTCATCTCTCAATGCGGATCTTCGAATGATCAGTGAGTGGTCTGGTAAATTCGGGGTTTCTGTTAATGTCGGAAAATGCCAGGCTATCCTCATTGGTAGTTCGTATTATTTGAGAAATGTGAACACTAGCCAACTTGTGCCGCTGATGTACGAGAACTCCGTCATTTCTCTTTCACCTCACGTAAAAGACTTAGGTCTGTACATAGACGGCAGTTTTAGCTGGACTAAACACGTGGCTCAGGTGAGCCAGAAAGTCACGTTCTCGCTGCGGTCTCTCTATAGATTCAAGCATTTCCTCCCGTCTAGCACCAAGCTCACTTTGGTCCAGTCACTTGTGCTTCCCATTATTGACTATGCTGATGTTTGTTTCTCTGATCTATCCCAAGAACTTCTTAATAAATTGGATCGACTTCTCAACAATTGTATTCGCTTTGTTTTTGGCCTTCGTAAGTACGATCACATTTCTTCCTACCGTTCTCAGCTTAAATGGCTGCCTATCAGACTCAGGAGGTCACTCAGATCTCTCTGTATGCTCTTCACTATTTTGAACGATCCATGTGCTCCCGATTATCTTAAAACTTATTTCAAAGTGTTGGGCAGTTCTCACAGTCGTAACCTTAGAGCTTCCAAAAATCTAGTCCTCCAAATTCCTGCACACCGTACCGGTTTCATGTCAAATTCATATGCTGTCTCATCTATAAAGCTGTGGAACGCGCTGCCTCTCGATATTAAAAAATCTGAAAGTAAATTTATTTTTAAAAGAAAAGTTCGTAACCACTATTTAAATCAAACGAAGTAGCTCGCAGTTAGAAGTCTAGTCACAGTAATTATTATTAGTATTCTCGTTTTTTATTTTGGTATTTGTTAAAATATGTATTAGTCTATTTTATGTGTATTTGTGTATTAGTATCTATGTAACTTATAGACAATTTCTAAATTAATTACATATTGTTAGATATTGTTTTTGTACCTTACCACAATGTTGTCCTTTTTAACCCAATGGTTGACTGGTAGAGAATGCCTTGTGGCAGTAAGTCCGCCTATGTACCACTATTGTACATGAAGTTTAAATAAATAAATAAATAAATAAATGAAATCAATTGAATAGTTTGTTAGTACGTTTAGTGTTATCGATTGAAGTTCATTCAAACTGATTGATTCATGTTGGAAGTATTAGTTTTATGTTCCTTTACTACCTTCTACATAGGAAAAACTAATCACAGTCGGATCGTAGTAGCGTCCGTCTAGTATGCCTACCCCCATGTGAAAATGGAGAGAGTTTTATGCATCTTTGTGCTATGTGTTCGCTATCTCATAAAATGTATGGATGGGAGGAATAGAGGGATAGGAAGAAAGAGGCATGCTGTACTGACCCCAAATACAATGGATTACAGCAGACGGATCATCATCAATCGTCTTAGCCTTTTTAGGTTTCCGTACCCGAAGGGTCAAACGGGACCCTATTACTGAGACTTCGCTGTCCGTCCGTCCGTCCGTCTGGTTGTACATCATGAACCGTGATAGTTAGCCAGTTGAAATTTCTACATATTATGTATTTCTGTTGCCACTATAACAAAAAATATTAAAAACAGAATAAAATAAATATTAAAGGGGTCCTTCTATACAAAAAGTGGTTTTTTTGCTCGTTTTTATAAATAATGGTACGGAACCCTTCGTGCACGAGTCCTACTCGCACTTGGCCGATTTTCCAACTATATTGAGGTCAGATTCTAGTCTAACCCGATGAAGCTGAATACCAGCTTACCTATTTTACACAGAGCGACTGCCTATATCTGACCTCTTAAGCCCGGTTAGTACTAGGGATTACTGCAGACGGATGTAGATAGGTGATATGACTGAAGAAAGTACGATATAGACAGAAAAAATGAAGAATGCGCCATTGGTCTAAACCTCTATCTACAACGTTTTAATGAATAGAAAGGTTTAGTCTTGTCTATGAATACCACGTGTTGAACTGTTGAAATGAATTAACGAACTATATCCGATAACGATCGCTAGAAATCTAGCGTGAGATGTTTACAAACAATATTCTATTGGCAGTCATGATATGTTAATTATAATGGTCAATAGTCAATTGCTATGTATATTTATTGATTGCAGACTATTTTAATGGTCATTGCCAAGACTGTTATGTAAACGATCACGTAATTTACATGTGTTATGTTTAAGAGCGCACCGTGTAGGTATCTATGTGCTCCGGGTATGTGTGCGTAAGACAGGCGCGCGCGACGCACCGGGAAGAGTGGCGTCTCTAGTTATAATGGCCGGAACGCGCGCTTATTTAGGTATTTCCTTCATATTATTAAAACCAATACGCATTTCGAAAATCTTAAATGTATACGTTATAGAAAACATGTAGTTTTGTTATTATTTAAAAGCTGATGGCCTTCCGTGAAGGTTTTACGCCGTACTGAGGATTTATTTTCTTTTTAGGGTTCCGTACCCAAAGGGTCAAACGGGATCCTATTACTGAGACTTCGCTGTCCGTCCTTCAGTCCGTCCGTCTGTCACCAGGCTGTATCTCATGAACCGTGATAGTTGGCCAGTTGAAATTTCTACAGATTATGTAGTTCTGTTGATGCTAAAACAACAAATAATAAAAACAGAATATAATAAATATTTAAGGGGAGCTCCCATACAAAAAAGTAATTTTTTTTGCTCATTTTTATAAATGATGGTACGGAACCCTTCGTGCGCGAGTCCGACTCGCACTTGGCCGGTTTTTTAGTGATTACTTTGGCATTATTTTCTATCTGAAAACTACTAGTAATCGTGTTTCTAAAGTGTACGATATAAAGAGTGAATCCTTGAATTTCTTACAAATTTACTTCATAACTAAAGGTTTAGTAATAACGATGCAGCAAGGGATCAAACGAACGGAATTATATCGAAGTTATTTCAGTGCGCCCTTATGTACCTACCGATATAATATTATATGTTGTGTATGAGAGCAGCGGTGGCCCAGAGGTGGCAGCCCCGTCTTACGAGCAGTAAGTCGTGGGTTCGAACCCAGGCAGGCGCGCATTACTTTGTGTAATTTATTTCATCACCGCTGCCCTCAAAAACGGTGAAGGAAAACATCGTGAGGAAACCGGCATGTCCTAGAACTAAAAATTCGACATGTGACATCTACCAACCCTCACTGGACCCGCGTGGTGGATTACAGCCCACTCCCTCTCATAGAGAGGAGGCCTGTCTCCCAGCAGTGGGAACATTATAGGCTGATGATGTACCAGACGTAATATTACGTGCGTCCAAGTCCATATGTTCTCGAGCTGTTTATCTGAACTGCAGAGCCAAGTTAGTACTGGCTACCTTTGAAATGGTTGTAAAAAAAGTAACTTGAGAGCTACTCACTCAGGGAATACTCTTTTTTGTTTCCTCTTTCTTCAGTTGACGACACGGTTGGCGCAATGGTTGAGCGATTGACTGCTGCGGTAAGTGTCGCGGATTCGATCCCCGCACGGAACAAATATTTGTATGGCCTGCAGATAGTTGTTCCGTCTCTGGCAGTTTAAATGTTTGTAAACGCTCCCACGATTCAGGAGAAATTCCTAGTGTTAGGCGGCGTTTGAAATAAAAATGGCTTTTGTTGTGTTGCTTTCTTAGACAGTTCAGTCGTCAAACACGGAATTATATGTATAGCAATTACAATACTCAATACATTCCTCATCTGCCTACCCATTTCCCACCACAACTCAGTCAGTACTGGGTAATACGACATCCCTTGGTAAGACTAGATGTCTGTCTTTCGGGCAACTGACTACCTGTAACGACAGTCAAAGATCTACGACCTACGGCTTAAAGTGCTTTTGGAAGCCACTAATGATTGAACCAAGCTGCTTCTATTGTTTAGCTACTAGCTCTTCAGTACACAGCACAGTACTTCATACGGTTGTGCGTTGTTTCATCGCTAATTGTTTAATCAAATTTCTTTTCAAATAAATTGTTTCTCATATTATCATTTCATAGAATAATCAATACGCAGAATACTTACTTTGAAGAAATTTAAATCATCGAGTTTTGTTTGAAATAAAGTTTAATGTTAGAATATTCATATCATAACAAATCAAATATTCTTTATCCACATATTGTTTGTGTTTCATAAAACTTATTACCAAGAATAACATTTAATCGAATGACAGTTTGTAAACGTTTCAATTTATACCTTTGATAAAATCATACCCTCCTATAAAATTTCAACACCGAGTTCACAAAAATAATGCGAGTAATTTCTTGTCAGGAAAATAATATTGTTACTCTCCTACCTCTAGTGTCCATGCCTGTTACATGTTAGCAGCAAGCATGCAACTTGCAGTGTGCAAGCAAGCATACAGCATGCATGATGCATGTAACACGCACCATGCAAGCGAGCATGCAACAGGCATGGTTTTTGTCAGGGTTCCGGCGCTGCGGGGCTCCGGCGGGCCGTCTTGCCCTCCGCACCTACGCGGGCTTAAATTACACTCTAGGTGTAGGGTAGACAAGACTACGTGGAGTCGGTTCTGCAGCCATTCGTTTCTGACACTAACTTTTGTAAAACAACAACAAAAGCATAACATATTGACTTTCAAAGACAGTATTTTATATTAAGGTTAAAAATTTCGTTGTAATAAAATACCATGGAAAAACATACATCGAACAAACAATATTTGTTAAAAAGTAATTCTACTGTTTGATAAGTTTATTAAATAAAAAATGTGATTATAAAATTCATTAAATTGTGTTTCTGTTAAATATGTTTAATTCAAGTAAATAGTAGGTGAAACAAAAATATTCGAAATAAAAATGGACTAAATATTCTGTGAAACATTTTCTGGGAAACGAAATTCTGTGAAATTTCTGTCTGCGAAACAAAGTGACACCACTTAATACATGATGTTGATTAATTCACAAACACGTTCTACAGTTAGGTACGTAAGTAGTTCTATAGCTTAGTCATGTGCCATCTAAAATATTGTTTAACTAGCTCATGCCCACGACTTCGCCCGCGTTTTGTGCGATAATTGTCCCATGGGATCGTACTACCGGGATCAAAAGTATCCTATGAGCTCTTCCAGACTATTATCTATTCCTGTGTTAAATTTCATCAAGATCCATTTAGTAGTTTTTGTGTGAATGAGTAACAAACATCTGTACATCCCCACAAAATTTCGCATTTATAATATTTTATGTAGCATATATCGCTTGATCTAATATCAATATCTTTATTTAATTATTCCTGATAAATCTGGCGACTAACTATTTTAGCGTCCCGTTTATAGATAAACGAACAGGAAACGCTGATATTTACCGGCACATATTTATAGAGAGTTTCAAAACCTATTCATAGCACAACTTCATCCACTTTTCTAGAACAACCGCCATTTTAAAACAAGTTTCTATTGGAAAACAAGAGCGCTGGCAAATCCTTTATTGTTTTAATTTGAAATAGATAACAGAACACTGTTTCAAGGTAATTCAAAGTAAATAAAATATACTTTTATAATAGGATTGGATTTAAAATGGAATTGTGAAAAGCTTTTATTTAAATTAAGTACGAGTAGCTACTGTTATGATAGCACGATTGTTAAGTCGGACAACGAGTCTTATCAGAACTAACTGTGTTGCGTTCTGTGAAACACTTGTTTATCCTCATGTAGTATTCTTATAGAATACGCTTTTTTAGATAATTTTTGTGAAAAACATCATCATCTGCCTAGCCTTTTTCCCAAACTATCTTGGGGTCGGCTTCCAGTCTAACCAGATGCAGCTGAGTACCAGGATTTTACATGAAGCGCCTGCCTATCTGACCTCCACAACCCAGCAACTGGGTAATACAAAACCCCTTGGTAAGACTGGATGTCAGACTTTTAGCTTCTGACTACTCGTAACGACTGTCAAAGATCTACAAATGGCAGCCCGGACCAACGGCTTAACGTGCTTTCCGAGGCACGGAAGAAACTCGATATGTAATTATGGTCACCCATCCACAGACCAACCTCGGCAAGCATGGCTTAACCTTAAACATCGACCTGGGCGGCTGTTATTATTTAGAGCTCCTCATTTTTGTGAAAACAATTAATTAAAAAATACCTTAAGCCGTTAAATTATGCGGTTTTTTCCGAAGCGGACGAAAACATTTCTGTTCAATTAGTAAGTGTTTATAGTGAAAGTGAATTTATTGCAAATTATTCAAGCGTTTTGCAATCCGTTCTATCAGTTACAGATGATTACTCGACAGTATATTCAATTTGTTGGTTGATGTATGGTTAAGGTGGAAGCTCCAGGGTAGCGCGCGAAATTCAAAACTTCTTACGTTTTGCAATTTGCAAGTCAGTGTAAGGTTGTGTGTTGTAAGAAATATAGCTTTACAGAATTATAATCATTTAAATCATCTATACAACCATCTAAGTTCATTCAACCGCTACCACCTTAAATAGTAGCTTTTGCATAAAACCCAGTGTGGATAACTGGAGAAATGTGGGTGTACACCTCTGCTTAAACTTTTGGGGATTACCGACCTAGTGGCCTAGCATGACGTCTTAAAACATTTTTGTTTTACTCCTTTTCCAGTGTGGGAAAGAGATGGCGCTTGACATCCTATATAGCTCCGTCTATTTCCCACACTGGAATAAGAGTAAAACAATACTGCTTTTAGAGGTCACGGTAGGCCAGCAGATGACGTGATTTCAATGCGTCCTAGTTTATTTAATACTGAAAAGCTTACAGCTCCATTAAAATGTTCAAATTCTGCGTAGTGCACAGAGAGTTTAGAATTTCAGTAATGTTTTCTCCCACAACACGCATTTGCGTGGATAACGGTGACGAGTTTTGACAAAGTTGCCAGAATCGCGGGTCGCGGGCAAACAGTGTGGGCATTTGTCAACAGTTATACGATTACTGAAATTAAATGAATGCATTACTGAATAATTAGGAGTTACTCCAAATAAAGTTGCTCGAAATTAAATATTATGTTGTTCATTTTTCACGCCACCATTAACCCCACGCTGCGTTCAAAACGGGCATACTGGGCATCGGCAAGAAGGTTGCCAGGCTGAAATGGGATTGGGTGGGTCACGTCTGCCGCGTGCACCATGACCGCTGGATAGACGGCACCGCCGAGGCCGGCTCAGAATGAGGTTTCGTGAGGACTTGGACGCACACCGCAAGGTTTGTTTTGAGGTGGTGGTGGTTGGTAGAAGAAGAGATATCCTTGCCAAGCAGTGGGACGGTATAGGAAAGACAAAAAAATATACGCCTGGTGGCGTATATTTTACGGACCAGTCGCAGTATCGTTGTAGCGTTGTGATTTTTAAGGAAAAGAGCCGGTCGAAACATAAGTTGCTACTTCACTTTGTCAGCAAAGTCGGCCAGTGATTCTTATTCTTCTACTTTCTTTCTACTTTCGTTTGACTGATTAGATTTCTTAAGAACAGTAGGTGGTCACGTTAATCGTGGCGCCTATACAATTCTTGGCGTCCTCAAATGTGCAGGTGTTGGGAGCACATAATTAAAACACGCTAACAAGTGAGCCGTGGTCTGGTCGGGAGTACCGCATTCACACTGAGTGTCAGAAGGTTCTTTAAGGCGTTAAAGCTAAAGATGCCACTTAAAAAAAATGCAATGTTGCTGCCACGAAGAGCCTTATGATCTGTGAATTACAAAATCGTAGTGGTCAGTCAAATATTTCCTACCTATATCTATCCCAAACAGCCAGGTTTCAGCCACACGCTTATTCAATCTCAACATTCTAGTCAAACATGGAAACTTCATCACAGGAGTAAACAGAAATCTTATCATAGTATCGCCACGTGCCTTACTACGTCAATAAAACAACAACAGACCGCTGGTACTTACCCTTAGAATCTATTGTATGATGAGTCACCCACTATCCGGTCATAAAAATTGCATCATGCCTTGATGACGTGCACTAAGGCACTAATAGTCACCATAAAAATAAATCGATATTGCATTGCACTGGTGTATCTATAAGTAACGGCTTCTATTTTCTTTCGTTAGAGATATTTATGTACCTAACTTAAAACGGTCAAAAAAACTTTAAACCTTTGAAAAATTGACTGTTTAAAATATATATATTCCCAATACTGGGACACAGGTTTTATATCTGTGAAAGGGACAATATGGTGGGAAAAACCGGCACATCTTGGAACCTAACATTTCGAAGACGTGATTGTGGCATCCACCATGTGGTAATGGGCCTCTCATAGAGAAGACACCTGTTTCCCCCAACAGGAGGACCGTTTTAGGCGTAAATTATGCTACTGCATATGGCTGTAACATAATTACACTATACACTGTGAAATGCAAACTCAGTATTCAGTTCACCAATGTTAACTAATCTAATTTTTGAACTTAGAAAGCAAAGAACACTCAAGACTGTTCTCTAATGAAAGATGCAATGTCGACCAGCGCTCCCTATCTCCCAGATCGACCGTCTGCAGCCGTTTAGCCACAATCTGCTGAATGTCCAATAGATAGAACAATGGCCCAGTTTATCGCATAGAAACCGCCTCATTAGTTCAAGCTGAGTGCAAGCTCGCTCCACAATCACATTTCTATTCAAAAGTAGGTATTAGAACATAACGACCCGTAGTTTGTAACATAGAGTAATAATGTGTAGGAAGTAACCTCTTAGGGCAAGCATTGTAATACCTGCCATGTCTGGGACTTACAAAACTTTTAACACAAAATGCACCTTAATTTCGAAACACCTCAATTTGAACGCGCGAACAAATGATCCGACCACCACAACTCAATTACAAGATACCTCCTCTAAGACTTGTCAACCTGGTTGTAGCGGCACTACAAAGAGTACTACAGCAACATAGGACAAAAAGGGATCCGGGACATTTACGCGAAAGACATTTTCACGAAGGACACTTTCCCAGAAAGACAATAGCGCTGATGGACTTTTGCGGCCAATGGGCATTTGCGTTCATGGACATTTGCGCTAATGGACATATGCTCGAATAGACATTTGCGCGACTTGTACTTGCGCGGCAGATACTCTTCTGGACAATTATGCGACTGAATGGCTTCATGGGTGTCGTTTTCAAAAGTCCCTGCGCGCAAATGTGTTCGCGCAAGTCTTGTTCGCACAAATGTCTTTCGAGCAAATGTCCTGATACCGACAAAAAGTACTACAGCACCATCTATGACATCGCCACACGCCTCTAAGTCATCACGTCATCGTTATGTTAAGTTAGTACAGCAAATTAGGGTTCAACACTACCGTCCTCTACGACTCACGTACGCGCATGATCGAGGCAAGATCATAGTAGTATTCCGGGACGAAGGGAGCAGTAAGTTATTATTTCACTTGAATCAGCGCAAGTAAAAAGGAACCTAACAAGGAGTTTCGTTTCTCCATTTTCTTGTTCTATGGTCGTAGCTGCTGGATCTAAATCGCTTGCACCGCAATCCGTATCGCTTGAACATCGTATGTAGCAATTTATACGGTATCCATGATAAGCGGTTGTCATGGCTGTCGATCGACTGATAAGAGTTGCATGCTCTCGTTGTTTCTGTTTTACTTGAGAAGAAACAGCTAACTGTAGTTTTAATAGTGACTTGACTTAGCCAACCAAGAGATTATGTCAAGGTATCAGAAAAATGAAATGTCGGTTGACTAATTATTCAAGCTAAAGAATTATTGTCAGATTATCTAATGATTTCCGTTTTTTATTAAATAATACTTGAGTTAAGTACTGCCAAGTATAAAATTTAAACAGTGGCTACTGTTTAAGGACCACTTGCAGCAAACATAGCGTTTAACGTTTTACTACTATGTAATGTGAAAGTTTATAAAGAAGACGACTGCACGGATTTGGATCAAATTTTGACACGGACAGTTTATAACCTGGATATACAATGTTTTTATCCCGGTGCAGGTGGTAGGATCTCGTGGGCAAATTACTGAACTCCACGCGGGCGAAAGATAGCTAATTCTGATACAGAATGATATTTAGCACTAAACGACCTTAGTGATTTTCGGCACATCAAGCGGTCTTTATCCTTTTACGCACAAGTGCGTTGAAACAGTTTACATACTATTTAAAAATAAAAATAAACTCGAATAATCTCAAGTTTTAGTTCAGTCTAGTTCGTGCTAACCCAAAACAACATCTACAACACGAGAGAAGCGCAGATGTGATCGTCCTCGCTCAATGCGGGACCTTTTAAAAGAGGTCAATTGATGGACCAACTCAATATTGACTTAGCGGCCAATTTGAGACGATTTGTGTTTATCTTTCATACAAGGAGTTATCTTTGCTTTCCGGTTTTTTAGGAGATTGCGTAATCGCCTTATAATATTCCACGTCCCACAGCTGGGATATCGGTTTACTCTCCGTGAAAGGGTATGTGCTACTTGCTACCTATCCAACCAATCCAATTAAACCAATCTTTTCATCAAAAGATAGTTTAACGTACTTCGTTAGGTTATTCATTTAATATTTCATCATCATCCTCATCATTTCAGCCGAAAGACGTCCACTGCTGGACATAGGCCTCCCCCAACGCCACATTGACATAACCCCGGGTTTTGCCATAATCGCCACGCTTGGCAGGTTGGCGATCGCAGTACGGTTGTTCCAAAAGCACAGAGAACACTGCTGGTCATTCTCTGGCAAGTCCCTTAGTTGCCTCTTATGACACCCACGGGAAGATATGTGATGGTGCTATTCTTTACATCCGACACCATACAGAACTTAACTTGATTTAATACTTACTTTCGTTCATTTTACATTTAAATACAAACAATATCGAAAAACCTAAATCCTTGAGTTATGAAATCCTTGTCCCAAACGAGCAAAGTCACGTGTTTTTTTGACATGACGTGTGTTTTTACATTTTTTTCACGATGTTTTCTCTTAACCATTTTGAGAGCAGTGATGATGTAATAAATTGCACACTGTAAAAACCCATCTGGTTTCGAAACAATGACCACCACTGGCTCACGAATAGGACAAATAAATTGCAAAGAAGGAACATAAAGAAGGAAATAATAGTTCTTTCATAGTAGGTACTATGAAAGAACTCTACTCTTTGAAGAACTTACCTGAAGGTGAAAAAGTTATCTTAACATTTTTATTCATCGGCTGAGAAATTGCGTTTCTTCAAATTGGAATCTTGATTAGTACGACTCTCATAAGGAAGCGAAGTTTTAATTGCTTTTACTAAGAGATAAAAGCTATTGGAGGAAGTTACAAGTATGTGGTTGATAATCTTTTTCTCTGGGCGCTCATAACTTGCACGTATTTCTACATCGTTCTCATATATTTTTAATTCTCAACATGAATGATGTAACCAAGACGTTTAATACATATTTTGATTTAAAAGAGTGTCCATGGAGTTTCTTGCCTATTCTTATCCATAGAGATCATCGCTTTGGAATGGGCAACTACAGTACTTTCACAAGTTATTATGTCTTGCGACTGGGACTGTAGCTTCGCGTCTTTTTTTATTTTTACTTTCAAAAGTGTCTGTAATGGTCTAATTGAAATAAACGCTTTGAGTTTGAGTTTTGTATTTACGTATGTTTAGGAGTATCAGGAACCGTGTGTAAAGTTCCTCAATACTCCATAGAAAAGGGAGGATTCTCCAACCAGACGTGTGTCTGGTGGGCTTCTGCCCGACAGTTGTCGCGTCTACAGTCTCAAGTCGCGAATAACTTTAATAGCGCGATTCATATGTTTGATGTTAGTTCTTAATTTGTGTCGTAGATGGCGCTGTATTACTTTTTAGGGTTCCGTAGCCGAATGGCAAAAAACGGAACCCTTATCGATTCGTCATGTCTGTCTGTCTGTCTGTCTATCTGTCTGTCTGTCTGTCTGTCCGTCCGTCCGTATGTCACAGCCACTTTTTTCTGAAACTATAAGAACTATACTGTTGAAACTTGGTAAGTAGATGTATTCTGTGTATTAAGATTTTCACACAAGAATAACTGTATTAAGATTTTCACACAAGAATAGAAAAAAAAACAGAAAATTTTGGGGGCTCCCCATACTTTGAACTGAAAACCAAACATTTTTTTTTCATCAAACCCATACGTGTGTATCTACTAAGGTCTTCAAAAATTATATTGTGGTTTCTAATTTTTTTTTTTTAAACTGAATTGTTTGCGCTAGAGCCACTTCCAAAGTGGTAAAATGTGTGTCCCCCCCCCCCTCTAATTTCTAAAGTAAGAGGAGGAAAATTCTGAAAATATTTAGGATTGTAGAACGTAAAAAAACTATCAACGAAAATTGGTTTCAATAACATATGAAGTTTAGTTTTTAGAGATATGGGATCATAAATTATAATAGTTCCTGAGATTAGCGCGTCCAAGCAAACAAACAAACTCTTCAGCTTAATAATATTAGTATAGATATAGATTCATTTCGGTGTCGCCTAACCTTAGTGAAAACAGGTACTTACTATAGTTGTATAAATGTTTCCAAAACATCAGGAAAACAAGGGGTAAACGTGAAGTAAAAAAACTTAACGCTGTTACCATCTTTAGTTAGATTGTATTATTAGAAACTCAAATATGTTTGTATAAGGGTAAATTACATAAGGATGTTCCAACCTAAAATAATAAAGGAAGGGATGGCTTAATTGAGCATCTTATCCCTTCCGGAGTATATTTATGTGTTAAGGAAAATGTAACAAGTCGGATGTTACATTTTCCTTACAATACAACCTACGTAACCCACACCCTTCAGGCCTTCACTTTTTAGTCACTTTTCATCTTTCATTTTGTAGTTTCAATCAACGTGAAGCATTTGATAACAATATTATCCAAAATTGAAAAAGGAATTCAATAGTAAAATGATAAAACAATTTTGGACTTCGACACTTTTTTATTTGTTAGTAGGTACATTTTTGTTTGTTAGTACCGTATATTATTTCCTTAGGAATTCAGTAAAAGCTCTTATTTTAAATTACGTGACACTTCAATTTAATTTATTTGTGTATATGAAGACGATGCAATGAAATTATGACCTTAATTATATAAAAATCAAAAAAATAAAAATTTCGATGCAGAGGGATCAATATTCGCTTTAAGTCAAGTCAAACATCGGTCAACAGCGAGGGGGGGGGAGGAAAGGTTACGGCAGTCTGATAGAAAAGGGTTGCAAACCCTTAAAACCGATTTCCACATTGTAAATAATCTTACAAGAGTTTCCGCAAATATTGAATCTAAAGATGAGAAGTATGTTTGACTTTATCAAATAACACTTGTTTGTAGCTTTTAAAGGGACAGAAAATCACCACACCAAAGGAGACTACAAAAAAGAAAATGGAATTTCAATGTAATTGAATCTGATCTCACTATAATTTACAAAAGCTTTTTCTCAAACTACCTCCTTCTAGGCACAACAAATTACTTACATAACTTGATTTCTGTTTTTCCCCGAAACGCTATGGCAAAGGTGTACCTGAATTATATGCACGTAGATTTCTCAGTTATATGTAGGCCCTATATGTATAAAAGGGGGGCATCCTTAAGCAAACAACCGTGCAAAAATCCAGGATTTCATGCTCACTAGAGCACTTGCGATCACCAGACATACTGGAATGACTTCTAATTTATAAAACAGAATAATTAGTAAAAATCACCTGAGAAAAGTTTTGTATTGGAGAAAAGTTGTATTTAAAGTATTTTGCATATAAAAGTTGTACCGTTGGTACCAACGGTGACACAATAGGAACATCAGCACGACCCACGAATAATTCTCTACCCTCATTACCAGTAAAGTTCGAACTGTCTCGAGGACGGTAGGGTCAGCTATAAAAAATTCTGGCAACTTTGCCCGGACATGACCACATTTACCTTACGTCACTACCCTTCTGAGGGTAGTGGTCGCAAAAAACGCGCTTGACCTTATCATTTTGTGTGGAATGTATTTTGTATGACGCTCCGAAAGTTTTGGTATTTATAGCAGACGGACTCTACTCATAATATTCGTGTTCTTGACCCGTTGTTCTAAGGGTCGGCAACACGTTCTCTTCTTCCTTTCTACCTTGTCAGACGTCACAGCATCATTTACTCCTTTCTCTTTCATATCATTCCTCACACGATCCATCCATCTTTTCTTTGCCCTTCCTCTCCCTCTCCATCCATCAACATTCATACCCGGTACTCTTTTATCGTTCAACTTCAGCTGTCGGACTATAGAGTTAAAAAAACAAATTTTGTTCAAATTGTAGTAGCAATTCCGATTCATCATACTCAAACGCCTATTTTCCATAACTTTTTAGATGGAGGTCATCAGCACAACCAGATTTCGTCAGTTAGTTCAGTTGTGTCTGGAAAACGGGGGAAATTCTAAAATAGAGAAACAATACACGCACCAATATTCCAAAAAAGAAATTATAATAAACGTAGGCATTAATAGAACCCACCACAGGGAGCAGCCTATTTCTAACAGCCGGCGAACCCAGGCCTTCATGCTCGCCAAGTGCGCTTTCGAGCTTAGTGCTCCAGTAATGATGTACGATCGTCTGATTATTTATTATTGTAATTTCCTATTAGATAATCATTTTCATCATCATCATTTCAGCCCAAAAGACGTCCACTGCTGGACATAGGCCACCCCCAAGTGTCGCCAAATTTACATTTTGGGGGTTTTGCAATAATCGCCACGCTTGGCAGGCGGGTTGGCGATCGCAGTACGGTTGTTACAAAAGCACAGAGAACGCTGCTGCCCATTCTCTGGCAAGACTCTTAGTCGCCTCTTACGACACCCACGGGAAGATATGGGTGGTGCTATTCTTTACGTCCGACACCATACAGAGCGAGAAGTACTAGTAGATATAAACGTTTGTAAAAGAACGCATAAAGACCGCTTAAAACGTAAATTTATTAAATTCTCCAGATGTTAGCTGCCCGCAAAAATTATCATCATAAAAGACAGGCGCAAACATCTGCAAAACTTTCCCGTCTTCTATACATTTTATGATAATTTGATTGACAAAAGCCAGCATACTGCCAGGTTGAGTCCGCGAGTATCATAACAAGCATCCAAGAGTTTTGAAGCGATAACTGACGAGTGACACTCTGTTTAGATGTCTGTCAGTGGCTGAGGGGTGTCATCAACATTCCTTTGATGCCGTACTGGTTTGTGTTTCTATTCTAAAGCCTGATTTACTAGATGTAATTTCATAACCTATAACATACCAAAATTTGAAGGAACAATAAAAGTTGTTCAGTCAAAACAGTATTGAGACGATGCAAGTCATTTCTTCCTTAGATTTTATTGTGTGCCACGGGCAAGAAACTTGCACCTATGGGGCTATACACACGAACGACAAAAATAATGTTATTCAGAGACTTGGCTTATAAAAAACGGTTTAGAATCTTATTATTGCGAAAACTGATGAAGACAAACTTCTTGGCGTATAGTACAAGCAGACATATGTAAATGTCTGGTACAAAACTTTCAAATTCAATAGAACAAGAACTTAGACAATGTTCACACCAGTACACCTGTTCTCTGTATACAATACTTGAGAAATTATTATTGTTCCGTATTTCAAAACATACTTATCACCGAGTTTCCGAGTTTATAGCTATTATAAGTAAACAAGGCGACTTCTAAACAAGACGACTTGACAAGTTCTGCATAAGTACCCAGAATTTAGAATTTAAGGCAAAGTTACTATTACGAGGCAAAGTTAAGTAACATTAAATAAGTTCCTTGAATTGTCTAGTACCATTACAAATAATCAGGATATTTTGTATGGAGTGTAGATGTACAAGCGACAAATTGGAACGGTTAAGAAAATACCTACCTATTGTTTCAAAATAAGACATTCAATTGGCAAACATCATTCATTCATTGGCATATTGCATGTGGTGTTTGCCTGTAATTAGTTGTGCAGTTAGATTTAAGACTGAATTACTTATATGTTCATATCTGTATAATATCTGTAGCAACTGTTGGTGAACCTTAATTAAGTAAATAAATAAACATGAGATAGTAAAGTTTACTATACATAAAGCCACTGCAGCACTGGTGTCCATGGAATTTATCAAGAACAAAATAAATCTAGAAAGATTCCCTGAATGCTCTGAAAGTTCCTTTGTAAACGAGAGCTGTCGCATTTGTCTAAAAAAATGGTATAATTTCATAAGAATCTATTTTGTGTAGCAAACATGCGAAAATGGATGTTTCTTTGAACAGACATCTTACAATAAGTAATGGAGTACTTTTTATTTTTTCTTTTATGAGACAGAGGAAAATTCCAGAATGGAGCAACTGCCGACGAAAAAAGGAGAAGGAACCGGAAAGTTATGGCTCTTGGCAAAATAAAAGACAACGATGACTCTTGTTAATCCTCCTAATTATGACATTTAATCCCTTAACTGACGCTCCTAAAAGAAAAAGGTGACCTAATTCCACCCCGACAAAGAATTACGACATTCATTTTTAGGGTTTCGTAGCCGAATGGCAAAAAACGGGACCCTTATAGATTCGTCATGACTGTCTGTCTGTCCGTCCGTATGTCACAGCCACTTTTTTCCGAAGCTATAAGAACTATACTATGGAAACTTGGTAAGTAGATGTATTCTGTGAACCGCATTAAGATTTTCACACAAAAATATAAAAAAAAAACAATAAATTTTGGGGTTCCCTATACATAGACCTGAAAACCAAATTTTGTTTTTCATCAAACCCATACGTGTGTGGTATCTATGGATAGGTGTTCAAAAATGATATTGAGGTTGCTAATATCATTTTTTTTCTAAACTGAATAGTTTGCGCTAGAGCCACTTCCAAAGTGGTAAAATGTGTGCCCCCCCCCCTTGTAATTTCTAAAGTAAGAGGAGATAAATTCTGAAAATATTTAGGTTTGTAGAACGTAAAAAAAACTATCAAAGAAAATTGGTTTCAATAAGATATGATGTTTAGTTTTTGAGATATGGGACTTTTTCATCATACTGCAGCAGTAACTTTGTTTTTCATTAACATACTAAGAAAAACCAATTTCGTATTGCGGTTGACTGGAAGTTTACCAACTAATACTACTAACTAATGAATGACAGTTCAAAATATTGTTTAGGGCTATGGAACCTTCTGTGCGAGTAAGACTCGCACTTGGCCGGTTTTTTAATTCTGCCTTCAAATTACAGTCGAATTGGGCTAATTGTTGTCAAATGACTTTAGCGACCCGAATACCTTTTAAAATATCAGTTGCTGCCATCGAGGCAGTCAAGTCGGGACTGCGGAGCATTAGGTCCAGGAATTGATTCCCGGATCGGGACAAGTGTTATTGGGTTTCTCCGTCAGGAATTTCTCAGTAGCAGCCACGGAGTCTGGATTTGTGCTCGGTTGATGGCTATAGGCTCGCCCTCTATTACATAGGACTAAAACATAACCACTGAAATGTGGGGTTTGTCTCCACCGATCTTGAGATCGGATTGAATTGGAAACTGATGCCGCCGATTTGTCTCCACGAATCTGGGGATCCGTTTCCAACAAAAATGTAATTAAATTATTACCTACTGATCTCGCTTTTTGGTATACATTGTAATTATTTTTGAATTATAACTTCTTTTCGTTTGGGAAATCAGACCAGTTTCGAAAAATATTATACTTTATAATATTATTTCTTGTCTCTGTAAACCGTGATCATTTTTGAAAAATAATATACCATTTTCTTGTAGCCACGGATCTCGAGATCCCACTCAAACCTTAGGCTAGGTTTAGCGAAGATCTCCGCAGGGTGTCTGGTAGCAACTGGATGAGAATTGAGTTAGAATAGAATAGAATAGAATAGAAATAATTTATTTGCATTGAATGTAGGTACATGTATGAGTTGTTACAGTAGTAATTATTTGTTCCTGGTACATTCTACCATTTGGCATGCAAAAATTTAAACTTGTGAACAATTAAAAAAAATAAAAATAAAATTTAATTTAATTTAATTAAATTAATTAAATTAATTAAATTAATTAAATTAGTTAAGTGGCGTATGATTGAAGAGGTCCATGTCCAACAGTGGACTGATGGTGATAATGTTGAAGGGCTGGAGAACGATGATATCGATATCAACGCATATTTTCTTAGTTTTTCCATCATCGTTTTCGCTATGAACAGTAAATCAGCATCTTTAAAGAGAGCTAGAGCTGGTAGAGCTATTTAGTATTTCTTAGCAAAGGTGAAAGAGGTCAAAGTGTCACTTGCCACCACTGCATTTTCAGACATTCAACATTAAAATGAAGTATCACGTTATTAATAAAGCCACAACAAGTGAAGGTGCCTTTACAAATAACACAGTCTTTTGTAGTCAACCTGTCACTGACATCTTGTAAACCCCAGTAGTCAACAACCTTTTAAAATATACTCAGACTACGTAAATTGTTTTTCCGTTTGTTCGAAGCCGTTAGCGTAAAAATTTAATCATATTCCAGTAAAAATGGCAAAAAAACAAATGTATTGCAGTTTCAAAGATCAGAAGGTTTTGTTTTACTTTTCGATGAGTCACACTCCAAAAATTAATGAATCAACTCAAGCTAGCTTTTAACTGCGTCTTCGCCCACGTGTTACTGTTACTGTAAGCCTGTGTCATCCCACTGCTGGGCCAAGGCCTCTCCCCATAACTTCCAAATCCTTCGATCCAGGGCCAATGTTGACCACTCGTCCCGCCATCTCCTGCGAGGCCTACCGCGTCGCCTTCTGGCTGTGTCAGGGCATATGGCAGGCATGGCCAGCCCAGTCCCACTTCAGCTTTGTGGCTATTTGAGCAGCGTCAGTTATTTGTGTTTCGCCCACGTGTAGGTGCTACCAGGACTGTAAAAAATATTTTATGCCTATAATGGGTTATAGCCAGAGGTCGGAATCAGGTTGAGTTATTTTTGTACTTGCATCGAAATTTTGATATTAATATGGACCTTCCCTTGCGTGTGCGCATTGGATTTTTGAAACTTCGGACATCCGATATCGGATGGTTTAAATTGTGTGAAAGTAAAAGACTTTTTATTTAATAAATCACGGGATTTTTCTGCTCTTTAAAATTAATCTCGGGATTCGAGGCATATCCACTTTATTCTTTCGCTGTATGAAATCAGTGTAAGTACACAAATAACTCTACCTAATTCCGACCTCTGGTTATAGCATAAAATACGTAGATACATGCAATTGGAAAAACATCATCAACAAATATCTGAAGTAAAAATGCTGTAGGCAAAGCTGCTCACAAAGTTAAAATTCATAATATCCGTATGAATTCGTATTCGTATTACGTAATTTTGGTAAACCCTAATGTTACCAAAATTACCACAATTCCAAACTTCCCTTTCATCTCGTGAGTCTATAATCATGGGTACCTACAACCGCAAAACATATTTCGCGTAACCAATTTGGCACAAATTATAGGTGTTCTGTGGTGTAAAACCTTTGAACTGCGCTGTTCATTGTCAACTGAATTTAAATTACGTGCGTACCGGAGTGTGTTTCCTATTTGCAGTTTAATTAGTACTATTATTGTGGTAATGAAAGAGAACGTATTAGAGAGCAAGTAGGCCTAGTATTGTGTTGTATTTGGGTTCATTAATGGATCCATTTTGTTTCTCTTGAATGCACATTTACAAAACAAAATCCAATGTTGTGACGGACAGTTTTCACCTTATATTTTTTTTAAAAATCTATTTGAGTAGAAATGCATTGATAAATCACCCTACAATGTCCCACTCTTAAGATACAGACCTCCTATGTGAAAGGGGTGGGTCAACATTTACCAAAATCCCTAAAATTCACATGTATTCAAATTTTGGATTATAGTTGGACATGCCGATTTCTGACGAAGTTTTACTTCGCCATTTTGAGAGCAGCGGTGATGAAATTCATCCTATAAAGTAACATGATTGTCTGGGTTCGAAATCATGCCTTAAACCTCCTAAGTTTGGCGTTAACCACTTAGCCATCACTGATCTCTGATTGATAATCAGCTCCTTGGTAATTCTAATAACATGGAATTTTTTTCTTACTTTGTAACAATGAGTGCATATAGGGAGATGGCGCTAGTTGCCGCGTAAACATCAGCTCCGTATTATTTATGTTTTTAAAAATAGTCTTTATAAGTTATTACGTAATCTAAACAGTTCAACAGTTAAAGTGAACTTCAATAACTAAGTGACAGTGTTATCCAGTGCTAATATATGGATATTAAAAAGTTTTAAGCATTTCAAGTAAACAAGTGCTGACACTTTTGGCAAAGACATCAACTTTGTCATTGCTGTGATTACTTCATCAAAACAACAAAATAACTAACATTTTATCTCCAAATACAGTGTTTTCTCAGACTATTAACAGTGTAAAGTACCGAAAAGTGATAAAAAAGAGTATCGAAATTTTACAAATTGATAACCGTCAATGGAAAAAAATATTCGAATTTTAACGACATACCCGATTCTAAATTTATAAATATAACCAAGCGAAGTATAATTTTGTCAAACGAAATAGTTATCAGCTGGTCTAGTCGGCCAAGAGACTGGTAGGCAACCCATGCGCATAGCGACCGGGAGTTCAAACCCCAGTGAAGACAAAGTCTTTTCTAAAGTTTTTTTAAGTAAATAATTTGAAGATACAATGAATTTCTTCGAAAACATAACGTTTAGAAAAACACGCACACTATCTGAAACAGCAATGTCGTCTGATAATAGTATGAACCATTCAAACCTAGATGGCACCACTAGTAGCTTACCAAACACATCGGTAGATGAAAACTTCACTCAAGTCCAAGAATATAAACAACAAATTGAACAACTGACTTTGCAACTGAACTCTGCACATGATGAAATCAATAATTTATCTATCGAAAATAGTGAACTTAAAAAAGCTTTAAATGATATAATGTCCAAACATGAAATTCTAAAAAAAGCATCAAGAGAGTTAACTATGGAAACTGACAATCCTTGCAAAAGTCTTAAAATCGCGACCCCACGTAACAAGTCTAAAAAGAAAACAAAGTCAGTCTTAAAAGAAATTCACCCACCAAAAGAAGTAAACAAAGAACAAATCACATCGTCGCCTCACAGTGATGTTTGGATACCTGACACAACTGAAAGCAGCCAATCCTTAAAAATAAATAAATTATGCATTGTCAGTGCTAACAAAACGAATAAGATCTTACCTATTGCTGAAGAAACTTTTAACAACTCACAGATATGTCACTATCTATTTCCAAACAGCGGAATTATGCAGCTTTTTAGTGATTTACATACTAAATTAGTGGATTTTACAAAAAATGACTTCTGTGTCATAATGATCGGAGAAGAGGATTTTCAAAAATCTATGAACTATTTAAACTTAATTTTAGAGATAAGATCATCTTTAAGAAAAATTCAACACACAAATATAATTATTTGCTTACCAACATTTAAATTCTTTACATCTTCCGTAATGTTTAATTCCCGTATTGAGATGTTTAGTAATCTACTTTATTTGGACATTCATACATACAACTATGCTACGCTACTAGACTCTAATCTTAATTTATCCTATGATGCCACTATGTTCTCAAAAATTACTGGAAGACTTAATAATCATGGTATGAGAACTATAATGAGTAATATACTAATGCTAACTACCATTGTCCGAGAAGAATCTTGTGTGTATATCGAATCAGAATTTAACCTTAATAATGACCCCATTGTAAACACAAACTCTGATTTTTTTCGTGTCTGATCACTTTTATATAATGCACCAAAACATAGCTGGTCTTTTAAATAAATCAGATATATTAACAGTTCACATTCAAGAACTACTATCCAAACAAATGAACATTGATGTCTTATGTATAACAGAGCATTTTATAATGTCTGGACAAGAGAAACTGTTACGCATTCCAAATTATAAATTAGCAGCATGTTACTCTAGAAATAACATAAAGCGCGGAGGAGCGTGCATATTGATAAAACAAGGGCTTGAATACAAGGAACTACCAGACATAATGAGATACTCTGTAACAGGTATAATTGAATGTTGTGCCATAAAACTTGTTAAACAAAATGTCATCGTTCTATGTATATATAGACCTCCTAAAATGTGTAACCTAAGCAAATTTTATGAAAATTTAGACAGTATTTTAAAAATTATATGTACTAAAAATGGCTCTAAAATAGTATTGTGTGGTGATTTCAACATAAATACAATGTTGAGAAATAGATTTACATTGGAACTCGAATGTTTTCTCCTGAGCTATAACCTAAAATTAGAAATAAATGATCCCACCAGGCTTAACAGTAACACTTGTTTAGATAATTTTGCTCACAATTACAGACAAAAATGTAAATGGGAAGTAATAGACTTAGCATTGTCTGATCACACAGCGCAAATTCTCAAAATCAAAGTTAATAAATCATTTCAGATACAATCTTGGCGTAAAAGTACACGAGATATTTCGGGTGAGAATCTACTCAAATTTAAAAACCATCTGCTATCATTAACTTTTTCAGAGGTATATAATAGCGAGGATCCAAACTTAGCATATGATATGTTCTTGGATTTGTTTCTTTCACTATACAATCTGTGCTTCCCCATAAAATACACAACTGTTAAATTTGGAAAATCAATTAAATGGATATCACGGGGTATTCGTATATGCAGTAAAAGACAGCGCTTCCTACTGTGGCAGCAACGAATAAAACCCACAGAGGAAAATAAACAAAAATTTCGTAATTATTCCAAAAAATTTAAAAAAATCGTCAAATTAACTCAAAAAGCTCAAAACAACCACTTACTTTTAAACTCGGAAAACAAATCAAAGACAGCCTGGCATATAATAAACAACAATAATAATATTAATGAACCCATCTCTAAGATAAATAATCATGGTGTCATAATAACTAACCCTAAAGATATAGCTGAATCATTTAATGATTTTTTCGTCGATCAAGTCTCGGATTCACCGAAATCTGCATCTCATCGTGTAAAGGACATACATCATAATCCAAATTCGTTTTTCATGTCCCCAGTTGTACCGCAAGACGTATCAAGGGTAATAAGATCATTGAAGAATAAAAAGAGCTTTGGTTACGACGGCATTTCCACTAAAGTCATAAAGTTCGTTTCTAATGTGATTTCTGGTCCTTTAAGTCATATTATTAATGCAAGTATATCTTCCGGGGTATTTCCTAAGAGTCTCAAAACAGTAATTGTAAAACCTCTTCATAAAAAAAACAATAAAGAAAATATGTCAAATTACAGACCCATTGCTCTTATTCCTGTGTTCTCTAAAGTAATAGAAAAAATTATATATGAACAAATTTACAATTATTTGACAAAATTTAACCTACTTTGTGACGAACAAAAAGGTTTCCGTAAAGATAAAAACATCAATATGGCTATATTCGATTTATTAAAAACTATAATGGTGAACGTAGATAACAAAACACCAGTTTGCGCCATTTTCACGGATATGACAAAGGCCTTTGACTACGTAGATCATGAGACACTTATAAACAAACTTCAAGCTTACGGAATTCGAGGAAATGCATTAAATTTAATTAAATCCTATCTTACTGGTCGTATGCAGTATACTGAAATTTCTGATATTTGTTTGAATACAAAACGTGAAATAAAATTCAGATCTTCTTATAGAAACATTAAATATGGCGTCCCTCAAGGAAGCGTTCTCGGTCCGCCTTTATTCTTAATTTATATCAACGACCTTCCACTTCAAATAGACCATCCAATCATATTATTTGCTGATGACAGTACAGCACTAGTTAAATGCACAATTAAAGAAAACTATGAAAATGATATTAACAACACTCTTAAATCTATAGTAAACTGGCTTGATTACAATAATTTAAAAATAAATATACAAAAAACTAATATCATGCATTTCTACCAACGAATTAATCCCAAAGACTTAAACGTCAATTATAATGGTCATAAGATTGAAAATGTTAAGGTAGCTAAATTTTTGGGAATATTAATTGACAATCAATTAACATGGAAATCTCAAGCTGAATATATTTGTAAAAAGTTAAGTACTTTCGCCTATATGTTATACAACCTATCTAAAAAAGTTAATACCAATACAGTCCTTGTTGCTTACCATGGCCTCGTTATTTCAACGTTGAGGTTTGGCATCATATTCTGGGGTAATAGTAGTGAAAGAGAAAACATTTTCAAGGCCCAAAAACGATGTGTTAGGTCAATTTTTAACTTACATGTTACGGACAGCTGTGTTCCTATTTTCAAATTACATAAATTACTAACCTTCCCATGTCTGTACATTCTAGAAATAGCCATTTTTGTAAAAAGCAACCCGCATCTGTTTCCATCGTTACGTGAGATACGAAAGAGGACAAATTGTATGAGATCTCAGTATCAAAATTTATTGCACACAGGTAGCTATAACACCACACTGTTAAAAAAAAAGCGTTATGTGTATGGCGCCAAAGATATACAATAAGTTACCTGAAGTTATAAAAGAACAACCATTTAGAATATTCAAAAAGCGACTAACTGACTTATTGTTGCAAAAATGTTACTATTCTATATCCGATTTTTTGAATGATGACTTGTGATAGTATATAGGAACATATTTTCGTTTTTTTCTACGCTGATAACCTGCTATGTCATATGTATGTACCGGTGTCTACCCATAAATGTTTGCATGCCGAAAGGCAGGATGTACAAGGATTCTTGAACTTTTGTTAACATCTTATTGTAATACCTACATTCTATACAAATAAAAACTTCTTATTCTTATTCTTATTAATGACGTTTTTAAGACGCAGTGGTTGAGCGTTTGGCTGCTGCGTTGCGTGTCGCGGGTTCTTATTAGGATGACCTACAGTTAATTTTTCCGTGTCTGGCTGTTTGTGTATGTGAGTTTAAATGTTTGTTAACGCACCTATGGCAAAGGATAAATTATAAGTGTCCCGACAACGTGACATCATACTATATTTTTAAACCGACGAAAAAAATTGAGGAAGTTCTCAATTCGACAATCTCTGAAATAAAAAATATTTTATTTTATTTTTATTTATTTTATCTATATTAGTCAAAAATATTCTATCTCAAATCTACGTGGAAAACAATTTCAATAGAGATCACATTTCTATCTCGGGCATTTTTATTAACATAGAATAGTCAGATTTTTTCGGTTCGGACTACATTCTCCCACTTTATTTCGGCAAAGACCAGTTAGGAGGTTTGTGGGTCTGGCCACGAACTACATGTATATTTTGTGTTTGAAGTTTTCTGATACTGTATCGTATTTTCGTAACCAATAAACTTATAATAAACTTTTTACGAAAAAAATATCCGATTTCCAAAAAAAGTTATTTTCTACTTTTTAGTGTCGGTTATTTTTTTTTGTAATAAAGTTTTTATTTCAGTCTTTCAAGTTGTGTATCTCACATAAATCCTAGTCAAGTATCAATTTTACATTATAACTAGAAACCAGCACATCGTTCATACCATACGAATAAATAAATAAACAAGAAATTTTTAAAAATTAAACTACTGGGCCAAACTATGTTAAATTTTTGACTAAATGACAATTATTCCGCATCAAACTAAAGAAGAATCACTTAAATCTAATCATAAATCTCGGCATAATCGGTGTACATATATAAAAAACCGGCCAAGTGCGAGTCGGACTCGCGCACGAAGGGTTCCGTACCATTATTTATAAAAAACCGAGCAAAAAAATCACTTTTATTCTGTTTTTAGTATTTGTTGTTAGAGCATCAACAAAAATACATAATCTGTGAAAATTTCAACTGGCTAACTATCACGGTTCATGAGATACAGCCTGGTGACAGACGGACGGACGGACGGACAGTGAAGTCTCAGTAATAGGGTCCCGTTTGACCCTTTGGGTACGGAACCCTAAAAAAGATACCAATCGAATTGACAACCTCCTCTTTTTTGAAGTCGGTTAAAAAAGGGCGTGAGTTTTTGTAGGTGTGTAAACTAAGATACGCTATTCCAGACTGTGGTTGCGGTGGAAGCGCCAGAGTAGTCCGCGAAATTCAAATCTTGTTATATTTTTTTGAATTTTCTCAACAAACTCCTGAAGAAAGGTTATTATTGAATAAAGGCCAATTATTGGTTTAAATACAGAACTCGAATAATTTTTTGCCAGACAGTCCGTAGGCAGAAGTCATTAGGACAACAGCAACAACTCATCAGTAATAATCTAGCTTTCTATCTGATTGGTCTTTTGGGACTCATGACCAATTTATATAATCTATCAATTTATTTTTGTTTGTAACACGCTATATTGTTTTTACTTTATAGCTTTAAAACCAATCCCCTTCTCATCTCATCCCCCATGTCGATTCGCCAAACGGTCAATTGAAAAAGGATTTTAAAATCATTCTTATTACAGCATGTTATACTCACATTTTGACAGTTTTAATAACGTATGTATCAACCGGGCAGAAATCCAAACTGCTTTACCCGACTACCAAACCATTTTCCCCCTTTAATATATTTGAGTACCTACCTATCATCAGTCACACAGTATCTTAATGGCTGCAACCAAAATAGGCACAACTTCAATCAAATACCTTGCACACATCATGCATTTCCTATGTCAGTCAATGTAGAACCAAACAATACGCATTGTTAGGCGTTGCCATGGCAACACTATTCAACCGTTCTTAGCGCTGATTAAAATGTATGAATGCAGGAGGTAGTTTCGTTGTTTACAGTGCAATGTTTTTGAAAGATCGTTCAAAAACATCGATCATTGATCGGTCATTTTATTTCGAATCTGATGTACTGATTTTTCTGTACGTCTACATTAGATTGAACTCTGTAGTTTTTTAGGACGATATTATTTAATGTAATTAATATTGATAGGCGATAAGAGCGAGTTTCGCTTGTTTCTTGCGGTCGTTTGTTTCGCGTGAACACTGAAACGTAGGTATTTACAGAATTATAATCATTAAAATTATCAAACCAACCCGCTAACTTCATTTTATTCCATTGAGTGACTATTTCATGAATATGTCACACAACAAGCCATATTTGTTACTATTTTGATCAATTACACAGTCTGAAACTGACCAACTAATTGCAAATATCAGCGAAGCTGGCTAATTTAGATCTTCAAAGAAGATCTCATTTTCGCATTCGGAAAAATGCAAAACATACCTTATTCTGTTAATAAGTATTTCTTTTCATTACTCATAAAACTTTTTCCTTTGTCCACAGAGGAGGAGGGCACAGAGCTAGAGCTAGAGGCTCTGTACAGAAGATACTGCGTCAGATTGAAACACGCACTGTTTGTGTCAGCGCTGTGTGTTACGCTGTTCTGCAGTGTGCTGTTGCTGCTGGCTGTCTGCATATTACATTCGAGTGTAAGTTATATTGCTGTTGTCTTAAGGTTCGGATTGAAACACTCGCTGTTAGTATCAGCGCTGTGTGTCACGCTGTTTTGCAGTGAGCGTTGCTGGCTGTCTGCATATTGCATTTAAGTGTAAGTTATATTGCTGTTGTCTTAAAGTTCAGATTGAAACACGCGCTGTAAGTATCAGCGCAGTTTGTCACGATGTTCTGCACCGTGCTGTTGCTGCTGGCTGGCGTCTGCATATTACATTCAAGAGTAACTAAGTCATCATCATCTGCCTCATCGTCCCTAGCCTTTTCCCTTTTTTTTTTTGGGTTAGTGTGGTCTTATCGGATGCAGCTAAAGACCAGTATTTTACATGAACCGACTGCCTATCTGACCTCCACAAACCAGTTAGTACTGGGTTACACGATACCCCTTGGTATGACTGGTTGTCAGACTTTCGGGCCACTGACTACTTGTAACGACTATCAAAGGTCTACAAATGACAGCCGGTATGTAATGGGTGGTCACCCATACACGGATCAACCTAGGTAAGCATGGCTTAACCTCTTTAGGTACAACATAGCGGATGTCATTATTAAGCGACGAGCTCTTCACCACTCCAATGCAAATTAACATTCTTGTGAATCTATGTAGAGGGTATCAAAACTGTCAAAGAGCAAGAGCTGACATTTTAACTTTTCTTTGATTGAATAAAAGGCATGACCACTTCAATCACTAAACAAACCTCAAAAATGTTTAGTTCCAATACAAAACTCAATCTTACACACATTTAAACCCATTTATAAAAGTAATACAAATGTAGTCTTCAGTCAGATGTGCCATAACCAGATTACATTGGTAAATATGAGAGGCACAGAGGACTTAATTAATCCAATACGGACTGGAAGCACTCTCCAGCTTTAGAGTGCATTATAAACTGATCTACACCGAGCACAGGCTGTGGCCTGATTCGGAATAAACGCTATGGTGAGTCAGAGTCATAAATCTTAAGTCAATTATTCATGAACAATAAATTGTATATGAAATTACACGATATAAAAATGAAAATTAATACATAGGGAAAAAAACAAGTTACGCAAAAATTCAACAAATTTTATAGCAGTTTCGTTATAGATCTTCAACAGAGTGAAGACACTTATTCAATAGGAAACTTTTAAGTAGATTGTCAGACTGGCAGTACTTTTGTTTATAACATCACACCTGTGTGCCCCTAGCGGCTAGGCAGAGCAGAACTGAATTTTATAGCACACCCACATTTCGCCAGCTATAATTAACTCCCATGTAATATGGGGTGAGCCTATT
Source organism: Cerastis rubricosa (assembly GCA_949152445.1). Taxonomy (NCBI): domain Eukaryota; kingdom Metazoa; phylum Arthropoda; class Insecta; order Lepidoptera; family Noctuidae; genus Cerastis; species Cerastis rubricosa. The sequence goes on along the minus strand of OX424542.1, from coordinate 2,460,746 downwards.
GCCATATTGGCACAAATCTAGACTCCGCCGTGGGTACTACTGAGAAAGTACTGATGGTGAAACCCAATAAAAAAATCCGGCCTAGGAATCAAACCTAGGAGATCCTGGTTCGTTTGTGAGATAAACGAGACATTGAACCTGCCAACGAGGCCTGTCATCATCATCATTCTTTTGCCCTTATCCCAATTTATTTGGGGTCGGTGCACCATGTCTTCTTCTTCCATACTTCTCTATTACTTGTCATCTCATGAGATACCACCTTTCTTGTCATATCATCCTTAAAATTAAAATTGCTGTCCACTTTCATACTTATGAAAGTGGACAGCAAATCTGAAACACTACCCCCGTTGTTAACCGACACGGAGTAAAGTAAAAAGCCAAACAAAACTTTGAAAAATGTATAGCAACTGAACTGGGTAGTTTTACTAACTAGTATGGTGTACCTATAGTCGTTTCCGAAAGCCTTGTAGCTTTTTTTTATTGTTAGACTGAACATTCCCACTCCTGGGAAAAGTCCTTCCCCCATTCCTTCCACTTTTCTCTATTTTGTGCCTCTTCTCGCCAATTAACGAGAAAGCCATCCAAGGTGTCCCGCCATCTTCTTCTCGGTCTGCCGCGACCCCGTCTAGCTGTCTCAGGGCTCTAGTTTTGTGATATGCGGACCTACAGCGTGGGCGGCATCGTGTCTCGCCTGGAAGGAGACTACTTGGCCAAGGTAGATGTATTCTTGGACATAGTGTATTTTCTCCCCGTCTATGTGCACGTTTATCGGTGAGCTGTTGGTGCATGAGCTTAGTCTTTAACATGTTCATCGTTAGTCCAACCTCAAGGCTTGCATTGCTTAGCTCTTGAAGCATCTCTTCTAGTTCCACAGTTGATAAGGGGAACAGGAAAGAAGTGTCATCAGCGAAGCGTAGATTTGTTAACCTCGCTTCGCCGAGACAAATACCTCTCTCCTCCCAGGCGGTCACCAACGTTCTAAAGACTTTTTCAAGGGTTCTGGTAAATAGCGTTGGAGATAGCGGGACATCTTATTTGACTCATTTGACCTATCTGTTCTAATTTTATAGCTGCTGTAGTGCTTGTATAAATATTGTGTTAAAGGTATTTATATAAAGGCTCTTACCCGCTGCATCGGAATTACTTTTGATATGTGGCACCAGATTTTATTAGATTAAGAAAACAGACGTCGGCGATCCGTCAACGTCCTGTTACGCGCCACCTTCCTTGACAACAACCCAAGTCAATATGGCTACCCGCAACGACTTGACGTTCCGCCAGAGAGTATTGTAGACCGCTTCTTTCTCGTCTGTGGTAACAGTTTAGTTTGCAACGTGAATCATATGAAGCCTTTTTGCAAAGGCGCCGACATATAAGTTAATTTTATATTTTGTTTACTAAGTACATTAAAAATAGCTGAGTGTCTGGTACTATCGAATGCTTTCGAGTAGTCCACAAATGCAAGGTAAAGCGGCACCTTAAATTCGACATATTTCTCTATAATCTGATTGATTGTATGTAAGTGGTCAGTGGTAAAAAGTCCGGTACGGAAGCCTGCTTGCTCGGGAGGTTGTTGCTTGTCTTGTCACTTATAGCATAGTTTATCTGAAAATACTGAAGCTCAAAGATTCACTCGTTGTATTAATAAAAAGCGTCAACCATAGTTTGACTGACAGACCGTTTATTTCTAACAAGCTGTTGTTAAATGTTGACAGCACTGTTGGCGCTGTGGCTGAGCTATTAGCTGCTTTTTGTTTGAAGTTCAATTACCACTCAACAAATATTTGTATGGCCTGCAGCTAAATGTTCCGGGTCGGGCTGTTTGTGTATGTGGATTTAAATGTTTGTAAAAAGCGCACCCATGATACTGGTGAAATCCCAAGAGGGGTTTATTAAAAATCTTGTCATGTGATTTTCTTTTTCGATCTATTACGCTCAACCAATCATGAGCTCTGCTAGCTTTAGTGATCAGAGCCATCAGGATTTCAGAACCGCCAGAAACTATACGAAAGTACAATATCAAAACAAAATTGTTGCCAACATTACACAAAAATGTAGTGATGTAATTTAGAAACAAAGTAAGATAAAAGTAAGCTCATTTTCTTGAACGTAATAAAAATCTCTTTCCTCGCTTTATTTTCACTTATTTAAATAATCAAGCTATCATCACTGTCGTAAAAGAAACTTGAGCACGTTTAAGACATTAAAGCCTCTTATTTTCATTTACCTACCTTTCTAGAAACTTCTGGTATAAAATCCTATGTTATTCTTATGTAAACTTACTTGCGTAAGTACACACATTATGTAAAACTGGTTCTTGGAAAACGGTTTCCACTAGTGTTGGGAATTGGGTAATAGGGGAATATGCTTGGAAAGTGTAGACCTCGACTAAAGGACTGCCGCGATGTTCTACTAGACTGAAGCGCGACTGAGCTTAAGGTCCGGGGTTCGATTTCCGGGTCGGGTAAATTGTTGTTGGGTTTTTTCCATCAGGAATCAGTAGCAGCTACGGTGTCTGGATTTGTGCCCGGTTGATGGCAATAGGCTTACTCGCTATTACATAGGACTTAAACATAGCCAGCGAAATGCCATCATTCTCTTGCCCTTATCCCAATTTATTTGGGGGCGGCGCAGCATGTCTTCTTCTTCCATACTTTTCTATTACTTGTCATCTCATGAGACACCTCCTATCTTGCCATATCATCCTTCACACAGTCCATCCATCGTTTATTTAGTCTTCCTCTACTCTTATAACCATCCACATTCATACTCAAAACTTTCCTCACGACATTTTCATAATTCCTTCGCATCACAGTCATGCCCATACCACGAGAACCGATTACCACAGATCTTTTCAGTCACCAGCGCCACTTTCAGACTTCCTCTTATCTACTCATTTCTTATTTTATTCATTCGGTTAACACCACACATCCACCTTAGCATTCTCATCATGCATCACATGCAAATGCCTTTCATTCATCGTTTTTGTGGCCCAACATTCTGAGCCATACAAAAATCAAAATCAAAATATTTTTATTTTACATAGGCCTACAGGGGCACTTATAAAACGTCGGCAAAAAGGTGCTCGGTTCGGGTTGGTCGTTTCCTATGGAGAAGAACCTGCAAGAACATCCATGGTTACTCTTTTAAAATCATTTGGTTTTACAATATTTCTGTTACAGTATATGTACAAAACTATGGGGGGACATCGTAGGCCTGACAATAAGTCGTTGCTTACGACGAAACGTAGAACTAAATAAAAAGTTACCAAGGATCTAGGAATCTATAAGGCCTACAATGTCCACACATTTACAAACAATCGGTAAATAAGAAAAAGAGTCTATACAACAACAAAAAATAAATAAAAAATATCACAAAAAGACTAGACCAAATAAGTGACACAAATGTTGTCATCCTTGCTGTAACTATTCTAAACAAAAGGTGTAATGATTTAAAGACTATTGTAAAACATCTGATTAAAAAGAAAGGAAAAAAAATAAGATTGAGAATAGTTAGAGACATCCACACATTTGTGCCGTTTATGAGCTACCAGGGAAGCCGCATGTGCGAAGGGGCTAAGGCCAAACTTCTCTATCTTCAACGTTGTACTTAATTTTGTAATATGCTTTTTTAATTAGGACACGTTTAATATAATTTTTAAACTTTCCATCGGTCAGTTCTGTAACTGACTTCGGCAACTTATTATAAAAGCGTATACTGTTTATAAGAAAAGACTTGCTAGTTTTGGTTAATCTGAATTTGGGTATTACAATTTCGTGTTTACTACGTGTATTTATATTATGGAAGTCGCTTCTAATTTTGAAAAGTCCTCGGTTTTTGCGGACATATAAAATACATTCTAAAATATAAAGTGAAGGCAGAATCAGTATATCGATTTCTTTAAATTTTTCTCTGAGGGATTCACGAGGACCCATTTTGTAGATAGCGCGGACTGCCCTCTTTTGCAGTATGAAAATTGAATCAACGTCTGCTGCCGATCCCCACAGCAGAATGCCATAGGACATAATACTATGGAAATAAGCGTAGTATACTAACCTAGCAAATCAGAAAAATAAGGCAGTTAACTGATATAGCCACCTATATCAGTTAACTGCCTTTTTTTTCTGATTGCATAGGCAGCTGAGCTTAACCTTCCTGAAAGAGGTTACAAGACAGATCTTACCATTATTTTATAAATCTTCCCCTTAAATGATAGCTTATTAGCCAGCGATTTGTGGGGGTACTGATTTGGTACATCTATGCACTATTTCGAGAATTACGCGCGTGATGTTATGTCTTGGAAATGAAAAAAAAATCAAAGCATAACATAACAAGGTGTTGGCTTGGTGTCGTTCTGTTCTGAGACGGTTTTCTAGGATACTTTGACGGACAAAAATGGCAGATTAGCAATACGGAACCATTGATTGTTAGGCCCTGCGCAGATAGTAGACAGAAGAGTTTGCCGTTTTGTTTTCTTATCAATTGCTTAATGGCTATTGGTTGTAGAATACTGTTTGCGTATGTCTGGCGGACAAATAGTCTCTATTTTTCTCAGGGTCTCAAGGAATAGAACCTAGTATCTATAGTTAGGGTAGAAGCCAATAGTGCAGGTAGTACTGTGCCAACTATAGTGTTTGTAGATAATATTATTTAACTAGAAAATAGACTCTAGAACTACAGACATTTTAGATTTATCTGTAATTAGAAGTAGCATGACATTGTAATGAATTGCGCTCGTTCCTCGGGAATGAATGAAACGAAACAGCAAACGGAATAGTGAATGAAAGAACGAATAATAAAAACATAGAGAGATACGGAACTTTTGTACTTAATCTTTCATTCACTGAATACTGAACGAATGGATTCCAAAGAGTTTTTCAATTTGAGGTTTTATGATTTCGAGCTCAGAAAGGATTAAAAAGCTCTTTGGATTAGGTCTTTGGTTGGCTTAATTCTATTGATTGAATGTGAAAATTAGAGTTTGGACTAAGCCCTAATTAGTGGAAAATTCTTTTACTAATGGGACCTATAGTTACTCCTAGTGTCATAGGCTATTATGATAATGTTCATGTGGGATAATTTCCAACCTTTACCAGAACGAAACCGCGGTAAATGCTTGTGTAATTTTAATAATTTGACAGACAAAAATTTGAAGTCTTCCGTGGATTCTCTTAAAATTAGGCTAGCCTAGTACCTTTGCTGGGTTATTTTAATTTCAAACTATTTAAAAAGGCCTCTAATTAGCTCCAATGATTAGATCGTGGTCGTTGCCATATCAAGAATACTTTTCTTCTTGACTATACAATGTCAAAATTAGTCATCGAGATCAGTTGACCAATTCAAATATAGTACCTATTGGCCGATTGATTCCACGGGTCCCGCCTGTGCGGTATCAATTTACTAAAGAGCCGTTGATCCACGTGATAGACATTAGTCTTTACAAGGTCTGGTCCCAGTCAGCCTAAGGGTCACTCACTGTGCACTCCACCTTTCACGCATAACGTAATTTCTCAAAGCCATCGCTGAAGCATAGATCCTAGAACACGATAACCTATCAACATACCACTACCAACCATACCCACTTGATTATAACGCCCACCTTAATGTATGCACGGAATTGCATTAACTGTGCCACTCGACCACTAACTCGATTGAGGGTCAAGAGAGAGCTTAGCGTCAGAGCTATTAGGGTTTAGCTCGTGTAGGTTTAGTGTAGGTACGCCTTTAACCTTGGTTGCTTGCTTGTGTACTTTACTTTGTTTAATGAATAGGTATGTAGTTTGATGAAGAGTGAAATATTAATGGTATGCAAAAACGAGTGGCTTTATTAAATGGACGTTAGCGTGCTACAACGCTAACGTGTCACAACGTGCTAAGTTTCTTTCAGTCATTATAACTGAAAGAAACTAAGCACGTTGTAGACAGATTGAGCAGAGCTACGTCATGGATCGAAAAGAAAGGAGAAAGTAAAAGTAAGAGAAATGAAAGAGATAAATTGTTTGTTTGATTGCCACAGAAACTAATGCATCAACAAATTTGTTTCAGTTCTTATGTGTTATAGGGTGTAAAACACCTCTTAACGAAACCGTAAGGCACTGGTTTTCCCTGTCATTGCGATCATTTTTTTGTTCCACACCATATCTGGGAACCTTCTAGTTACGGAGATATTAGGGGTCAAAGTTCCAACTTTTTGACAAGTATTTTTTTTAAATACAAGTTTTTAATGGAAGATTTTTACTTTAAACACTTCCACGACACTCCTATCAAGATCGGAGACTCTACTATCGAAGTTGTAGACGATTATGTCTACCTGGGACAAACGGTCCAGTTGGGTAGGTCTAACTTCGAGAAAGAGGTCAATCGTCGAATCCGACTCGGCTGGGCAGCGTTCGGGAAGCTGCGTGGTATCTTCTCGTCCAACTTACCGCAGTGTCTCAAGACGAAAGTCTATGACCAGTGTGTGTTGCCAGTGATTACATACGGGACCGAAACGTGGCCGCTCACAATGGGCCTCATCAGAAGGCTCAAAGTCACCCAAAGGGCAATGGAGCTATGCTCGGAGTTTCCTTGCGTGATCAAATCAGAAATGAGGACATCCGCAAGAGAACCAAGGTTACCGACGTAGCCCGAAGAATTGCCAAACTTAAGTGGCAGTGGGCAGGGCACATTGCTCGCAGAACAGATGGCCGATGGGGCCGAAAAGTTCTGGAATGGCGACGCGAACCGGGAGACGATGCGTTGGAAGGCCTCCCACTAGGTGGACCGATGACCTGGTGAAGGTTTCGGGGATCCGCTGGATGCGAGTCGCACGGGACCGATCAATGTGGCGACACTTGGGGGAGGCCTATGTCCAGCAGTGGACGTCTTTCGGCTGAAATGATGATGATGATGATGATCAGCACAACGTTTTGAGTGCGTTACATTGAGTTCTACCACAAAACATGATTTTACACCCCCCAAAAAAAAAAAAAAAAATTTTTGTGTAAAGTTACATAGTTTCATGTACAGAATGCTTGGTTGACGGCTTCGTGATGAGTTGATTTACACCCCGTATTTAACTAGCTGTCCCGCGCAACTTCGTTTGCGTCACATTTTTCCCGTTTTCGCAACATTTTTCATTGCTGCTCCGCTCCTTTTGGTCGTAGCGTGATAATATATAGTGTATAGCCTTCCTCGATAAATAGGCTATCTAACACTGAAAGAATTTTTCAAATGTGAAGAGTAGACCTGAGATTAGCACGTTCAAGCAAACAAACAAACTCGTCAACACGATAATATTGGTATCGATATCGTGTCCTGCGTGTTTTGTTGTTAGTTTATTTCAGGAACTAATGGACGCTACAGCGGGCGCCAAACAAGTGGCTCAGTTCTGGGCCGACACACTTTAGACTGCCATCGACACGTAAGAAGAAGAAGTTCTTATACTGATTACTTTAAACAAAAGGCTTATAAAGAAATAGTCGCGAGGGTACGCGAATTTGAATCCCATCCTGTCCTGATAAAGCGTGGAACTTGACTTGTAGATTGTGTTTAGTCTAATATAAAATCCCAAATTTTAGCAAAACTAGTCTGGTGAAATTTTCAACATGCATCATCATCTGCCCATTATTTACCCCAAACTATCTTGGGTTCGGCTTCCAGTCTAACCGGATGCAGCTGCGTACCAGTAATTTACATGAAGCGACTGCCTATGTGACCTTCACAACCCAGTAACTGGATATCAAACTTTGGCTTCTGAAATAGAATCAGCATGCATCATCGAAAATAAAAAATCTAAATATTTTTATTTCACTTAGTATCGTAGATATATCGTTGAAAATTTATGTTGTACATGGGCACTTATAAAACGTCGACAAAAAGGTGCTCTGTTCGGGTTGGTCATTTCCTAACGCGAAGAACCGGCAAGAAACATCATGCTTACTCCTTTCGTCAATTCCCCAAGATAATTTTAGCATAAGTATTTATCTGGTTAAAACGAAATCAAGAAAATACTTATATTACTGTACCGTATTAGTATGTAATTAATGACATTAATAACACAGTCCAATATTCATTATTATTTTACTTAAGTAAATAGGTACAGCTCGTCTAATAAATAATGAAGTACCTAACTTTGCACAGACTCGAACCATTAAGCTGAGTCGTTACGAACTTGTCAGTGGGCGCTTTATGACGGATTACTGTCACATTTATGTGACATTCCTGTCCATGTGACGGGGATTTATACACAGAAATTATTTGTTAAAATCTGTGCTTTGGATGATACGTAAATGTAGCAGACGTTTTTTGTCGTTGTTTTTTTTTTTGGAGAGTCCTTTTTTTATTATATTATATTTTAAGTACTAAAAAATTGAAGGCTAAATACAATTAACTGACCTCCATTTGACGTATCTCTTGACCACCTCCTTTCTCAAGGAATAATGTCAAATGAAATCCATGTAGATGTTACCGGCCAAACCCGATTTCCGGCTAAACTAGTTTGTCCTAGGCCAAACTAGGACTCATCATAACAGGATCATATAGAACACCCCATCAAATGGGTTAGGTTAGGTTAGAACTGTGACCATAAACGCGCGAGCCGAGCGAGCGTAGCGAGTGATGCCATATCCAAATTGGGCGCATTGTAAATGTTTTGTTTGGGTCAGTGATAAACCAGTAAACTGGTTTGGCCTGAAATCGGGTTTGGCCGGTAACATTCACTAGACTGACAAATAAAACAGTAGGTAGGTAGGAAAAAAGGTTCAGACAACTAGGTTTTATTTGTTTTTTTTTTTTTTAAATTATAGGTATAAAATACAAGGTGTTGTTTTGCATCCTCGTCAAAATTCAGGATGTTGTCACAAAAGACATAAATATTCATTATAAATTACGGTACCTAGTAAATTATTAAAAAACACTGCATTTTTTTGTTGTTTAAATTTGTCAATATTTCAGAATAACCCCTATAGCGTGGTTTAGGGATTATAAAATTATCGAAAAAACGTTTGAGGTTTTTTGTTTGTGTGTAAGCGACGTTATAAGGCAGGGATCAGACGGCCCGTGTCTAAAACACGAGTGGTTCACAGTTAGCGATTTCAGTAAACAAATAAAAAAAAGAAAATTACCTACTCATTTTATTATTGATTCGGGTCGAGAATCATTAGCATAGTTACCTCCTAGAATTTGACGAGGTTGCAAAACAACACCTTGTAGAATAGAATTAAACTTAGTTCTACGAAGTACGTACGTAGTTTATGGTATTTAATAAAGGAAAAAAAAAGTCTCAGCCAGGTGTGACACTGGTGAGTTTGGTCTGCCACTTCTTCTCCAAACACTAGAATGAGATGAAGGGCAGATGTTTTGGTGATTCAGTTTATATTATGAATTTTTGTCTAGGGGTTTATTTTACCTATGATAATGGTTACGTACATGAGTTTTTTTTTAACTTTACAACCATATTTCTTTGTTTAGGAGAAATATGGTTCGTTTTAAGTTTTTTAGTTGTCTAGACGATCCTGTGCCTATAGCCCTTGCCGGAACGCCCATACCGATCTGCTCCGATTTTCCGTACCTCAGGTCACTTGCACAAGCGGATGGCGATGTTGACCTGGACGTAACGCACCGGATCAACTCATGATGGATGAAATGGCGATAGGTCACTGGAAAAATGCGACCCGCGAATGCACAAGTTAAAGGGAAAAATATACAAGTCCGTGATTCGTCGTACTGTATGGATCGGAATGCTGGGCAGTGAAGAAGACGGATGAAAAAAGGTTGCATGCAGCAGAGATGAGAATGTTGAGATGGATGTGTGGGGTGACTAAAATGGATAAAGTTAGAAATGAGTATATGTAATAGGAAGTTTGAAAGTGGCACCCGTTACAGAAAATATGAAAGGGAGTCGTCTGTTTTAGACATGGGATGAGGAGGGATGGAACACATGTGACTAAAAGAGTGATGAATATAAATGTGGATAGAAGGAGAGGGAGAGCGAGACCAATGAAAAGATGAATGGATTGTGTGAAAAATGATATGAAGGAAAAAGGAGTAATTGATAGCATGAGGAATGACAGAGGAGAGTGAAGGAAAATAAAATGGGACAAGGGCAGGAAGATGATGAATTGTCTAGACGATAACAACTAGCATTACTGTAAGCTAACTCGAACGTCATCTAAAGTTCTTCCTATTTCAAGAACCCGACTCCAGATTAATTTTTAACCGAGACCACGATAATATTTAACTGTAGCGCTCTGTTACGTTCCCGAGATAATTATTTCATCAAGTTTATTAAGAGAACCTCGCCGCCAGCGATTTATTAAGCGCTTTAATTTCATTTACTTTCCGTGTGGAAAAGCCGGATCAGGCCGCCGCGGAAAACCTGCCAGATATGGCTGGGATGTTGTTTGCTTTGATCAAACGGATGGCAAACTAGAGGTATAATCTCATTCGGCACGGAATCGCACGTTTCCATGTTCCTTTCTTTTTTTGTCGCTCAGAACCGTCATCTGCTAGAGCGAAAAACAGAGCGTGTAGCCGTGCACATCGTCGATGCTGCCGCGTGCACTGCCGCTCGGTTTCTCCAGATGTGGTTCATATTTAAAGGCTACTGACGTTTACTGCAGGTGGGTTAGTAGACGTCGGATACCCGGTATAACAGTGAGGCCGTTTTTACGCCCCATTCATGACTTCAGCTGGTACGAAATGCGAAGTAAATTACGTCAAGCGACACGCACATGAGACTAGTTTCTTTTTCGTAAGTGCCGTGGCTTCGCAAGTCGCAGTGCGGTGACTCATGGCAAAAATCTTTGATTTGTTTTTTCTGGAGTTGCTGCCTGTCGTAACACGCTTATCTTTTGAGCGTGTTTCTCGCGGACAAGCGGTATGCACTGTTTAGAAATACTTAAGTTGGTACTGTAACTAGAACTGTAATCTGCATCTTGTAGTCAAAGGTTACCTGTTTATGCAGCATAATAAACACGGGTCATGGCCAAGCAGGCTGTGGTCTAAGTTTGCCTTTGTGCGCCAAGCTAGCTCGGTGTAGTTATCTTAGAGTTGTCTGTGGCCTAGATGAAAGCACTTTTTATTATTATTTATTTATTAAACAAGTTTATTACAAACTTTTATTTAAAAACAATGCCCCACAAAACCGTTTTCACGGTTTGTCTGTGGGAACGGAACAATATTTTAAAGATAATGTTAATATAAATCTAAAAATAGCTAATCTCATAATTTAATAATACTAATATAATCTTATATAAATCTTAAATGTTTCTATTCAGTAGATGTGTAACTGCTTATTCACGAGCTAGACTTGAGAGTCTAGAAACAGCGTGTTGTGACTGTAGAAGAAACAAATGAAAAAAGCAGACAACATATGAAAATAGCAGACTTGCGACACCGCGCTGCTTGCTCACGCAAATAAACGCAAGTCGGTCATAACCAGCAGAAGCATTTGGTTAGCTGGTTAAATTGTGTCAGCAGATACTGCATGTACAGTCACGAACTTTAATTGATGAGCCACTTTCAAACTTTTCATATTTGCAGTTTAATACATTCACGAGATTACACGATTAAACACGAACTCAAACCAAGCTGCTCGTAAACAAGATATCATATTACTAATAATCGGAAATCGTATAAACCATAGAGGTTTAAGAATTACTAATAAGTTGAAAAAGAAAAATCTATAAAACTATACTTACGTTTATTCAACCTATTTCTAACTGACCTGCTTTGAATTATCGCTCATTAAATACTCTTTACTTCAGACAGCTGTAGTGTCGATGTTAGAGACAATTATTTCGAATTTTGGGGAATCGAATAATTGTCACGAACGTCATCTTGCACGCCACGCGTTCGGATAAAATCGTGGGTGGGAGTTTTTTCGATGTTGAAAATATGTTCCAATTATAAATTACTCCGTACGCTAAGCGTTTCTATGGCTACCTTATAACAAATTGTCGATAGGTAATGGCTGCTAGACCTGCAATTGGTTCACTTTAGGTCGTCTCTCTGTACTAAGTACGGATATAACCGACTAAACCCGATTTGCATTACATGGCTAAAATACGAACAGTGGCAAGTGGCTCATCAATTAAAGTCGGTGACTGTACATGGACTGATATGTAAATCATTCTGGAATGACCAGTAAATACCAGAAAAAAAACCTGTGACAAATTGCCCTGGAAGTCGCTTCCGGGTAGACATTTATTACAGAGAAAACAAAGCGCCCGGAAACATTCCTACATAACCCAAACCGATTTGTTTTTTTAAACATAACGTATGAACCCTATTTTTTACCTTCAAAGGGTAGAAGATAACATTTTGTTTGGGTCCCTAACGTTTTATATTAACATTTTGTAATGTCTAGCCGATGTTTAATGTTCCTAGTACGTGGGTTGTCCCTGGGTTAGTACATGCCACTTATTTACTTAGACAAATACATAAGTACACTGTAGAATAATAAGTAGGCGGCAAAAAGTTTTCATCATCATCATCATCATTTCAGCCCAAAAGACGTCCACTGCTGGACATAGGCCTCCCCCAAGTGTCACCACATTGGCATTTTGGGGGGTTTTGCCATAATCGCCACGCTTGGCAGGCGGGTTGGCGATCGCAGTACGGTTGTTACAAAAGCACAGAGAACGCTGCTGTCCATTCTCTGGCAAGTCCAAAAAGTTTTATCATCACAAAATAGACTGATAAATTCTAGTAAGTTGAAAGCCAAAATATTTTTCTTCGCACGAAATAAGTCCCATATCTGCACTAAAACAAAGACAAATTTGTGTGTGGATATCTCTACATAGCATTAAACAAAGTCACTTTCCGCCGTCAAGACGTTTGTACGCTTAGATCATTTAAACTATGCAACGGATGTTGATGCGGTTTTCATTATCGATAGACAGAATGATTCGAGAAAAGTATAATTTATCCCCAAAAACTCATCAAAAGTCGCGGGTAGCAGCTAGTAACCATAACGCGGGTTTATTCTACAGACAGTTCATTAACGAAATTTTACCTTAATTCTGCCTACAATTCAACAAGAAAAGGAGAGTATTTTTCCTCATACTCACTACTGAACTTTGAAGCAAAACATACGCAAAAAACTATTCTGAAGAAATTCACCAACAAAACAGGGAAAACCACAAACATTTCAGGAAAAAAAAAAGTAAGTTATTTTCCTCATTTCATTCACTATTAACTGATAGGCCTATTTGTTATTTATGAAACCCACCCATTCATTGACCCCAGGTAAACCTTGGCTTTCTGGCTTACTGGACATAATATTAGGTCCCTTGAGTCCTGACCACTAAAGCAATTGTGATTTTGTAGGTACGGTCAACAGGTTCGTAAAACTTGTACTACGAGAACCGCCCTTGTCGCAACGAAATAAAGGTGCTGTTACTTTGAAGATGTTACGATTAACGTTTAGGGGAATCTAACTACATTTTTATTAAATAATAATATGAGTTATTTTTGGATGATGTGTTAAGGATGTAACTTGTCTTTCAAGGCTTTTAAGAGCGTTTACGCCGTACGGCATTTGATACAAATTTTCAAATCTTTATTTTCTGAAACGACTGAACCGATTTTAATGAAACTTAATACGCATAAGCAGGATACAGAGGTCTGAAAAGTTACTAAAAACATTTTCGAAATGTCCTTTAAAAAAAAAGAAAATTAGAAATGTTTGTTTATAAATATAACTTATAATCGGTCTAAATTAGCTGTAAAACTATTTTTCGAAAATGATTTTTTAAGTAACTTTTTAGACCTATGTATCCTGCTTATATGTATGAAGTTTCGTTAAAAACGGTTCAGTCATTTTGAAAAATAAGGACTTGAAAGTTTGTATGAAATGTCGTAAGGTGTAAACGCTCTTAACGTGTGCACCCTACGTTCTTCCAAAGAATAGACTGTTATGACTCTGCCTGTAATGGGGTCGAGGCGACCACCCGTTGTAGTATCCGTCAGGATTTATACAGACATGTGCGGCTTTTCAGCTCCTGTCCCCACTTTGTCCAGTTTTGTCATTTGTCCCGACTCTTCGATTTAGGGTATTTATTTGGAAAAATATCAGCACTTTTAAATTTTCAATGTTATCTTGCTATCAGTAAGCAAACATAAACAAAAAACTTGGTTTAAAGCTCCATTACATGAATAAACATTAACCACTACGAATAAATTAAAATGATCTATTTTCCAAGAGACTTAAACAATCAACATAATTATGCACCAATACATCAAGTCAAAAACTTCGCATCAAGCATTCTATTAATGAAATTGCAAGAGATATAAAACAATTGCTTTCACATTCCCCATGCAGGCTGTGTCGGAAATTGTTTCATTTAATAAAACCGGCTAAGGGCGAGTTTTACTCGCGCACAGGATTCCCTAGCCCCAAACAATGTAATAACAATATTTTGAACGGTCAAGTAAATTTCCACTCAACAGCAAAACTAAATTTGTTTTTCATATTATATTAATGCAGAACAAAGTTACGGCTGCAGTTTGGTCAAAAAGTCCCATATCTCAAAAATGAAATATCAAATCTTATTCAAACCAATTTTCGTCGATTTTTTTTTTTACGTTCTACATACTTAATTTTTTTCAGAATTTTCCTCCTCTTACTTTAGAAATTAGTGAGGGGGACACACATTTTACAACTTTGAAAGTGTCTTTCGCGCAAACTTTTCAGTTTAGAAAAAAATTGTATGAGAAACCTTAGGATCATTTTTAAACGCCTATCCATAGATACCCCACACGTATCGGTTTATTGTTTTTTTTTTGAGTTTCAGTGTTATGTAGGTTAGGTTTTCAGTTCTATGTATGGGGAACCCCCATAATTTATTGTTTTTTGAAGTGAAAACTTCTTTAGCGGCGTTGAGCACTTTTCTGTAATGGGTATAAAATCTTAAACTCGCGTCAGGACACGTGACCTGATCGAAAAAGCGTAAGACGGATGGAGAGTTTTTGACCAGTTATTGGATCTCTCCACACGCGATTATTTAGATAACTTTTTCAAACATTTCTGCTTATATCAAATTAATTATGAGTTCTTGTTCAATTAAATGGTGTGGGAAATCGTCTAGAACATCCAGCTATAAAAAAGATGGCATAACTTTTCATCGGTAAGTAAAATATATTTATAATTTAATAAAATTATGAATAATTGCAGGGCTCTAGCTAAACTAGTTGTTTACGTTTAAGGCACAAAAAACGTACACCGCGTTGATGTCTTTTTGAAAAGTCCCTTTCTCTCACTAGGTATTGTCAATAAGTCTGTCCCTTTCCATCTGTAGGTGTAGATAGAAAGGGACAGACGTAATGCTGTAGTGTTGTGTCAACTTCGAAACAAAGTATAAATAATATTGAAGATAAAAATTACGGTGTTCCCTTACTGTAAAAAAGTAACATTACTTAATGTTTACATTTTAGATTTCCAAATATTCCAGAAGTGGAAGAAAAGTGGATTAATGCTGTTAACAGGGAAAGTTGAGGAGGATCGTCCAACCTAGGCACAAAATTAAAATTTTCTTTGGATTTTTTTCGATTTTTTTTACGATTAATTTAATAGCAACGTAAAAAATAGTGATAATTCATTATTTTATGTATTCGAGGCATGTCTAATCATATTTTTTGATATTTCAAGTATTTTCATGCATTGAACTCCGCAGTTGGAAAACGGCCGATCTTATAGGAAGTTTGAGTTGGAATCTTATGTGAATAATGTATGTAGGACTCCTAAAAAACACTGTCATTAGATTACTTGTATATTTGTGATGTTAGTTATAAAGTTTCGTATAAATTTATTGCGTAGTTTTACTAAACAAAAATAAAATACGGTGACAGTCTATTTGCAGCAAGCAATCGCATTTCTATGGGATGTTTATAATTATCAAGTAGTCATAGAAAAGTTGTATATATTATAATACACGGTCTTGTTATCTAAGAACACGACACTGTTTACCGTTTAAGATAAGCTTTATTAGAACTCTGGCGATAAGAGTTTTTATGTCGGCCGGCCGAACGACGTCAGCGATGACGTAATGCGCGCGGCCGTTAGGGAAGTTACGCGTTAAGAAATGCAGGACGGAGAGGTTAACCTTGATTTTATTTTAGCATTGATTTGAATAAAGTGAAATTTACAGTGTTACGTAAGTGTTTTATTTGCACCCAGTTAACGCCCTATCAGTATAGTTTAAAAAAAAGTAGAATTAATAGACATCGTAATGTTCAATTTTATCGATATTAGGTATTGTAGCAAAACTGACTTGTGCATCACTATGTGTGGAACAT
This sequence comes from Cerastis rubricosa, assembly GCA_949152445.1. Classification (NCBI taxonomy): domain Eukaryota; kingdom Metazoa; phylum Arthropoda; class Insecta; order Lepidoptera; family Noctuidae; genus Cerastis; species Cerastis rubricosa. The sequence goes on along the minus strand of OX424542.1, from coordinate 2,444,468 downwards.
TCGTCCTGACATTGTTGCATCGGCCAATCACAACCGCTATATTGTCTTCGTCCCCCGAACCGCAGTGTAGTACTTTTATACTGATAAAGCAATTGGTGCAAAATTATTCCCTAACCATTCCAAAATATCAAACATGCTCAACGTTAACCCTATAATTGGCAGAGACATTTATCTTAAAAAAAATATGTTTTTGCTATTTTTTCATATTAATTGGGCTGTTTAGACGTCAGGAAAAATGAAATCAAAAATCTCTGAAATTCAGTTTTCAGGATACAATATGTGTATTTAAATGCACACTGCCAGAGTTACAAGAATGAAACAATAAAAAGAACATGTGTCTTTAAATGCACACTGCCTTGTTGTAGGCAAACAAAATAAGTTACATTAAATTAAGTTATTTTGTCACAAAATCGTTTAATACAAAAGTTTTTAACTTATTAAAATATTAAACATAACAAGTTTTGAGATCCCATATGAACAATGAGTAATAAGTATGTATGTAAGTAGGGTAACACCTTACAAATTCTAAGGAACTAAGTATAATTTAACTTTTATCTGTGATCTTTACACCTATCAAATAATTCAGTCATAGAGTTCTGAGATCACCAACAACAGTTTAACAAAATTTGCTTAGGACTATTTAATGTGGAAATCCAAAACACAATTTCTTCCTTCAACTATACATAGCCGTGCATTACATTTTTGACAAAAATACTTTGTTTGGTTTTTGGTACAGTTCCTACACCTGCCTTTAATTGTCGTAAAAGTAGGCAGATGCCCCACCAGATCGTAACGAGGAGCGTCATCAGGCTTTTCTGCAACCGGTTTCTTTACCTTCTTTACAGATCTAGAGAGAGCATCAGACTGTAGATCAGGCGAACTCCTCTCAAAACAACACAGTTGTCTAAAAAGCGCGATCTGAAACTTTTTGAGAGGCATCAGTTTTTGTTTACCACTGTTCTCGTGACGGTATAGCAACCAGGAATTGCTGACGCTGATCTCCAGGATCTGCGAGAATAGTGGTAAATACCAACGAAGACCTTTCAAATCCGTTCGGTACAAGGCAACTAACATGTCGGCCAAATCCACACCACCCATATTTGCATTGTAGTGCTTTATTAGATTTGGGCATGTGACCGGTCTCTTCTTCTTTTTTTCATTCTTGTACCGCATTATATTCTGTACTGGATGAGCGTCTACGTAAGTACTTGCAGCCAAAACACATTTATTGTCAAACCACTTCACAACAGCGATATTGTATTCATTGGAAACAACTTGTGCAAAAGTTAAAAACGATTTGACCTGACAGTTCCCAAGGAGAATATTCCATATTCATTCCTTAAATGATGCATCAATTCAACCGACGTAAAAAAATTGTCGAAGTATAGTACGGAGCATGTTTTTTTGCTCTAAAGATTTGGCCAAAACTAAGTTACAACTTTGGCCCCAAGACCCATATCTTTTTCTTTGTCAGTAAAAGTATGGTGTCGGAAAATGTCGCCTCCTCCGTAAATTATGAAATCATGGACTAGACCAGATGGTGAAGCACGAACAAATAACTTGAAGCCCCATTTCTTGGGTTTATTCCTAACATATTGTTTACGACTCTGGTGCCCTTGTAAGGCATCATCATTTCGTCGATGCTGAAACGTTTCCCTTCAGGAATACTGGATAAGCAGTTAAGCTAAGAGGTGAGGGGTTTGGTTTAAGGTGTTATTTGCATTGCGGTATTATGCTTTGTAAAATTATTGATCGTCATTTATTAATAAAAATAATGAAATTGTGTAACCATAGACCAGGCAGTGTGCATTTTAATACACGTAACAAATATTAACTCCATCACATAGCGGCGGGCGGTGTGAATTTAAATGCACGTGACAAATATTATGTCAATCACATGGCGGCGGGCGGTGTGAATTTAAATACACACGATACAATAGTCGTGAATTATGAGAAATAAAAAACAAAGTTTGCAAAAATATTACTGCATACCAATAGCTTAAGTTTTGTAGAAAGTGAAATTGAGACAATTATTGTTGAATAAGTTATATAAATCTAGATAAAAATGGATATTTATCTTGAAGTGCGTGGGAGCTGACAGACGGTTCGCCATTTTGATCACCACTGACAGAGTGTGAGTGAGATAGGTATATTTTTCTCTTTCTGGGGTTCAAGAACGTTCGGAAACTATATTTGTATGAAAAAATAAACGATTCGATAGCAATATTCGCCAAAAAAAAATTCTGAACGGAATGTGCATTTAAGTACACTATGCCAAGTATAGGGTAATCAAGTTTTCACTTCTGCCGGCACTCCCGGAGTGCAACCCGTCTTTTTTTTTTCTATTTTTGTGTAAAAATCTTAATGCGGTTCACAGAATACATCTACTTACCAAGTTTCAACAGTATAGTTGTTATAGTTTCGAAAAAAAGTGGCTGTGACATACGGACGGACAGACAGACATGACGAATCTATAAGCGTTCCGTTTTTTGCCATTGGCTACGGAACCCTAAAAAGCACTAACGTTAATTAGCTATTACCTTGATGAATTGTTTCTCGGTTAAATTGCATGTTCGCATCTGGCTTACATGCGTTTGAACCAGTGCGCACTGGTTGAAACTGGTAATAACCGGATTAGAGCGGTGTTTGACGGGTAATGCAACGGTGAAATTGTGGTGTTGTGAAAGCCAGTAGAGCTGTAAAGCCGGACCAATAGGTTTGAATTAAAAGTAAGTACAATGCACAAGTACCTATCTTATCGCGGTTAAATTATATTGCTAGGAGGGCGCTATTCGTGAACGTTGATAATTGTATATGGAAATTAAAATGAACAAACAAGATAGCAGCGGTGGGTTTTGTTCTAATTATGACCAAGCGATCACAAGATCTAAGTTCAAGTAAAAGTGTAAGTGAGCTAGATAGGCTTAACCTTTTAATTAAATGGTAGCTTCGTAAGACAACTCTGCTAATCAAATTCAATTGCCAAATAATTCTAGAGAATTACTTAAATTAATTGCCCCGTTCCGATTTCAGATATCTACCACAAATTTTAGTTTCTTTACATAGTTTAAAACCTTGTGTTGTCATCTGGCATTATACTGAGCTGAGGCCCTTTTGGCATTTTTAGTCTTGTTTTTTTTATTTATTTTGTAAAAATTTAAAGGTGTTATTAAAGCTACTTAAAACAATTTTCTTTCTTTCTATAAAATAAAGTCGCTTCCTGCGGTCTGTACACTTGGATCTTTTAAACTACGCAACGGTTTTTGATGCAGGTTTCATCAATAGACAGAATGATTCAAGAGAAAGGTGTATATGACATATACACCTTTCTCTTATATGTGGGGACGGGCTGCAGACATCGAGTCTATATTTATTCTGCAGAAAAGAGCTATCAGAGCCATATATAATCTACGTAGGCGCGATTCTCTAAGAGAACTGTTTAAGGAAATTAACATCATGACGGTACCTTGTCAATACATCTATGAAAATATCATGTACGTTAGGAAAAATCTGCATTTATTTAGTAAAAGAAGTGACCGGCACCAGTATAATACTAGAAACAGGGACCAACTGGTTCAGCCAGGTTTCAGGCTAGCTAAAGTAGACTCATCTTTCATGGGGTACTGTTTAAAATGTTACAATCAAATACCTCCCCTCATTCTACAACTGAATGAAACGAAATTGAAATCTTGCATAAAGCGCACACTATGTAGGCAAGCATATTATAAGTTGGGGGATTACATTGATGATAAAAATGCTTGGCTCAATGCTGGTCCTGCTCCACAACCATAGGGGCTATCAAATTACCATGTGAAGTTACTGTGGAAGCTGCAGAAGATTGTATAAATATCTTTGCTTTGAACAGATTCAATCTCTTAATATTATATAATTGCATAGCACATGTGTGAAAACAATGTACTGTAAAGCCACCATTTACTGAGTACCTACATCTTACACTGACGCAAATTTACCCTGGCGGTTGAGTAAATGTCATGCTCACTTAAATGTCACGCTGATGGCGGCGGGTGTGTCGGGTCATTTAGTTCCCTTCAATATGGTTGAGTTGAATGATGGCTGATACATGCGTCATGTTCGTGAACGGGCGCTGTCAGTTGTGCCTGGTCATCTCTTAGCTGCCACGGTTTATTTTAATTATTTTATTTTTAACTTTGTTTTCGAATTATTGATTTCGTCTTTTACTCTGGACGCTCTTAACTTGCCCGTATTTCTACATCGTTCTCACATACTAGTAATTCTCAACACGATTGATGTAACCAAGATTTTGTAACATATTTTGATTTAAAAGAGTGTCCATGGAGTTTCTTGCCCATTCTTCTCCATAGAGATCTACGCTTTGGAATGGGCAACTACAGTACTTTCACAAGTTATTATGTCTTGTGACTGGGACTGTAGCTTCGCGTTTTTCTTTTTTGTTCTTTGACTTTCAAAAGTGCCTGTAATGGTCTAATTGAAATAAATGCTTTGAGTTTGAGTTTGAGTTTATGATTAATTTATTCAACGAAATTTCCACGCGAACGAAGTCACGAGCAGCAGCTACTTAAAATATAATTTTTTTTCAATCCCAAAAATAATAACCAAATAAAATATTAAATCAGCCGCCCTTTTCGTGTCAAAAAACTGTTGACCAAACTTAGAAAAAAAAAGGAATGTTTACCAAAACAACAAAGAGGAAAAATCCTTAAGCGAACAAACAATTAAGCACTAATCCTACGGCAATAAAAGCTTCATAGCTCTCATGTAGAAGGAAATTCAGCCGAAAGTCGAATGGCAGTAGGTTTATTGCTAATAAAACCGTGCGGTCATGTTTGCATTTGATTAGGCTACTAATTGCTAGGGATGGGACGCTCCTTCTAAGAAAATGGCAATTGTCGAATTAGATTTATTTGGTCCCTGGGTCCTTGTTTTTCCTGGTATCGTGGTATTTTTTTGGGTCTATCTAAATCTTATAAATGATTTGCTTTTCTAGATCCTCCTCTTTCATTTATTAAAAAGGCTATTTTAATCGGTGGGTTGGTGTGTATGGTGTCGGACGTAAAGAATAGCACCATCCCATATCTTCCCGTGGGTGTCGTAAGAGGCGACTAAGGGACTTGCCAGAGAATGGGCAGCAGCGTTCTCTGTGCTTTTGTAACAACCGTACTGCGATCGCCAAACCGCCTGCCAAGCGTGGCGATTATGGCAAAACCCCCTATAAGTCAATATGGCGTTGAGGGAGGCCTATGTCCAGCAGTGGACGTCTTTCCGCTGAAATGATGATGATGAATCGGTGGGACACTGACATACACTGCGGTCTTTTCAGATTAGCAGTTTTGTTCACATAAAGAATAAAAAAAGTAGCATGTAATGGGAACTTTAATTCGTCGCCATACTTTTACTCGTAGCGGCGTAGGCCATGCGTCTACGCGCGTGGAAGCGTAGCCTCTCTTAAGTTTCGTAGCAAAGATAACCGCCATGAAGCGCGTAGCATTGCGGCTAAGTAGCCGCAATGCTACGCGCTCTTTGCTGCGTAAGTACGCAGCATCGGTTTGAGTAGTTAACAAAAACCGCGTTTTTTTATTACTGAGGAAACATACACATGGTATTTGAAAAACTTTTGATATTTACAATTTTTAAACATGTGTTACATTTTTTTTATTTATTTCCATACTATAATTATTGCTTCAGATAAGTACCTCTAAATTACATATCACAAGAATCACAACGGGAGCCTATTACCTAACGTATGTTTTTTTTTTTTTTTTTTACAATACAGAGGTGTTACTTAAGACTGAACTCGCCAAACTTTTACGTTTGATGGCGAGAGGCGCTCTTTTATATAACAATGAACCACCTTATGTATATACTAACTAATTGTATATTAAACTTACTTATTATATTATGTTATGGCTAAATCTTTCTACAATGTGTTTATTTCTGGTTGCAATCCTGTATAATGTTTTTTAATTTTATCTTGAGTGATCCTTTACTAATTTTTACTTTTTCTCTTAATAAATCTATTTTGTTAAATACTTTAGGTACCAAATACTTAGATGTTCTCTTACCATAATAATTTGTTATTTGTGGTTGAATCAGTTGGTTCTCTCTAACCCTACGCGTGTTGTACTTGTTTTTAACATTAACTTTATATTTATCACAATAATAATATTCCAGACCTAACAAATATTCTACTTTTTTATCTATTGGTAATATTTTACAAATGGGAAATAACTTATCATACTCCTTGTTGCACTTATCTTTAACATTTTTCGTTACTAGAAACTTTATCAGTCTTATTTGTATATCTTTAATATCTCTTAAATATGTAACAAAGGTTCGCCCGTAGACAAGGAGTCCGTAACTTATTAGCGAGTCGGCAAGTGCGAAATAAACTACTCTTAACGTCTGCTTGTTCAATACATTTTTTAAATGGTAAAACTTACCTAGCACCGATCTTAGCCTATTGCAAATGTCATTTACATGTAATCTCCAGTTAAAGTTCTTATCTATTGTTAGACCTAAATATTTAAACTTATCAACATATTCCAATTTTGTACAGTTACAATTACATTTATTTCTATGCAAACATTCGTATGTATGTCCTATCACTGTGAGATATTCATTTTTAACAGATTTAGCGTTTCGGTTATATGGCGAGTGTATATGCATACATTTGGTTTTAGAAAGATTTAATATAATTCCATTGTCGTGTCCCCATTTGCTAATATTTTCAAAATCATCCTGTATACACTTTTGCACTTCAGCTATATCCTTGGAGGCATAAACAAGACACATATCATCAGCGTACATAAACACCTCACATTTATGTACGACATTCGACACACTGTTTACATGCATTATATATCCTACTGGGCCGTACACCGATCCAGTAGGTACACCCAAATCGACATCTGCCTCTTTCCCAACCACACGTGAGATCGTTGTGCTTATTTTTCTATTTGTGAGATAGTTTTTAAACCACTTATTTGTGGGACCGCGTATTCCGCATTCGTCCATTGCCTGTAATAACATTTCATGGTCTAAAGTGTCAAAAGCTTTTTTAAAGTCAATGAAAAGAGTAATAATTTGTTTACCAGAATCTAAACAATCATTAATATAATCTGAAAATCCTAACAAGGCAGAGACAGTGTTGCGCCCTTTCCGGAAACCGTGCTGAGTGTCACACAATATATTGTGTCGTTCTAAGAACTAATACACACAAAACGCTAATCTGTCCTACAATATTTTTTTCAACTATTTTATCTATAACAGATAATATTGCGATAGGCCTATAATTACCATATTCTAAATGACTTCCTGATTTGTATATAGGACGTATAATTGCATTTTTTAAGTGGTCAGGATAAATACCGTTAGATACGGACATATTCACAAATGCAGCTAGAACAGGACTTATTTGCTTACATAAATATATAATGTCTTGCACCCGTATTCCATCCGAACCGGGCGCTTTCTCACAGGACAATGTTCTTATGACCTTTTCTACATCTGACGAAGTCACCTTATTGTATCTATAGCTTACCTCGCTTGGTTTTACATATTTATTTCTATCTAAAAACTTTAAGTTACATACATGTTTAATTCCCTTAATTTCTTCTGTAAATGTTTTAGAAAAATTTGTACAAATCTGTTTTATAGAATCTGTTTTTCCTAAATGCCTTAAAATAACATCGTCCAAGCTAGTTTTGTTTCGACCCAACCATATGTTTATATTTGTCCATATTTTCCTAAAATCTCCATTACATTTTACAATTTGTTCCTGTCTGTATTTATTTTTTGCCATATTTGTTAATTTATTTACTTTATTTCTAAATTTTTTATAGTTTAATCGCTTGTTCATATTCTTTGGATCCCCTTTCCACACTCTAAATAAATAATCCCTTCGCAGTAACATTGTAAATAAATATTTATCTATCCATGGCTGTCTTATTACTTTCTTACTATCCGTGTTAATTTTAATAATACTTTCCTTGTAAATGCGATCAAATACACTACACATAGTTTGATACAATAATAACGGACACGTTATTGTTATTAATTGGGCCCAGTCATATTCATCCAGCTTTTGTTTAACAATTTTGTCACTTAACACTTCGCGCATACTATTGTTATTGATATTGTCACTCACACATTGATTTTCGCATCCATTCACACATAAGTTCAGCAATAATCCGATTCCATGATGATCGGCGATACGAGACTCAAGCACGTAGGCGGACGCGTCATGCTCGCTTCGTCCCGCTCGCACCCAGATATGATCCAAGCACGATACTTCAAGCCAGCCGGCCGTCCGCGATCGCCTCACGCGTTGCCTCTTGGCTGGGTATTACACACTGCAGGCCGCATTCACACAGGGCGTTCTTGTACTTTGTTACAGTAGGATTAACCATGTCGTTTAAGATGTTTATATTGGTGTCGCCAATCACTATAACATTGTCAGATGCTGGTACGGATTTCACTAAAGCCTCTAATTGCTGAATAAATATCATTTTATTTTTGGCAGGTGGTCTATATATCGCCAGTACATGTGTTTTATTTTTCCCGTGCTTCAATTGACCATGTAGTGTTTTTACTGCTTCTGTGTTTACCATTTTAGCTTCGAAATTCAATGCAATCTTAGCGTATATTAATATTCCACCCCCTCTACTCGTTTCTCTAGTATGTATAAATGTATTATATCCTACTATTTCATAAAATGGCAGTTCTTCCTTCTTTATATTTATTTCGCTTAATATTAAAATATCTATATTATATTTATTTTTATCAAGTAATATCAATAACTCGTTAAAGTTTTTCCGAAGAGATCGTATGTTTAGATGTAATATGTGGGTATTCCATATATTTTGGGATAAGTCTTTATTTAGACCTGTTATATCATAGTATCTTTTAAAATTAAAATTACTGGAGAAGCTATCTACACGATCGAATGTTGCTAATAGATATCAACTCGTGTGTACTCGCCGCGTCATGTACGCGTGATTATTTACATTCATCGAACTTATTTAAATCTTCCTCCGATCTAATGTTATAGATCTTTTTTTCGTCACTGTTCTTTTTGACTAAGATACTACAATTCTGCACCCAAATATACTGAAAACCTTTCGGCTTAAGTTTATTTCTCACAATCCAAAGAAGCTGCCGTATGTATTTTGGTAAATCTTCGTTAATGTAAATTCGCTTTTCGCTGCCATTATCATAGACTTTATTATTGGTTATTTTTGTTTCCTTTTTTACAAGCATCCAACTGCTACGAGTAGATTTAGACCGAAGCGTGACCAACACAGTCTTGGGCTTTGTGTCGTCTGGTTTTACCTGGCCTACCCTCTGTGCATCTTGAATATCATTTGGGTCTAGATTTAGTTTCTGTGCCAATTTTTGGACTACTAATATGGTGTTTTCGTTGTCATACTTCTCTAATCCGTGAATTTCAATGTTTTTCTCTTTATCTTTTATTTCCAACTCCTGCACCCGTTCTTCCAATGCATTATTATATTTTTCCAAATAAACATTTTTTTGTTCTAATGCCTTGATTTTCTTCTGAGCTTCTTCTTTAAAATCAATTAATGTCTGATACATGTCACCATAGAATTCAACGCTGTTGGTAAGTTCTTCTATCTTCTTCTCCAGGTTATAAATCACTGCTAACTTTTTATTTACTTCAGCCAAAACGTTCTCTCCAGACTCTTCCCTTGGGTTTAATGTGATTTTAGCATCATCTGCAGTCTGTTTAGGGCTGCTTTTATTTGTCTGGCAGTCGTCGCAGAGTGTACCGCTTAGGAACTTTTTAGTCGCACATTTTTTATGGTAAACATTTTCACATTCACCCTTACATCTCACTATATCATCTTTAGCCAAAGACACAAACAGTTTGCATTTTTTACATTGCACCATTTTTACTTTCACTTAGTACTTATTAGCGAAATTAGTAATTGGTCACTGTTTACGGACTCAATTCGATACAAACGACCGTGCGTTGAGCGCGCGCACACGGAATCCTGTATTTACTTTATGTGACCGTATTTCTAAGAAAATTAAAAATATTACATACCGTAAGTTCAAGAATTTTGTTTGTATAACGATACACGAACTTTACCGTAGAGCACAATTCATCTGAGTTACAAACCTGGAAGTATTTAACTGTTTACAAACAATGAAAGACTTAAACATTTCCAATATTAGATACACCCACACATAACATCTAACAAACAATCCCACATTATTATTATTTTCTATATAGCTGATATTTAATCAGATATTTGTAAACAACAATATACATTTCTCCTTTCAGAGAATAACTACGTACATAAATATAATAAAGGAGTCTGTCCACCACACCGTTTGATAACATGACACGTGTCAGGCATAACATATTCTTTGTATGGAAAAGTATGAGACTATTATCATCATCCTGTGCCTAGCCTTTTCTCAAACTATCTTGGGGTCGGCTTCCAGTCTAACCGGATGTAGCTGAGTACCAGTATTTTACATGAAGCGACAGTCTGTCTGACCTCCACAACCCAGTAACTGGGTATTACAATACCCCTTAGTAAGACTGGATGTCAGACTTTTGGCTTCCGACTACTCGTAACGACTCTCAAAGATTTACAAATGACAGCCGGTAGCAACGGCGTAACATGCTTTCCGAGGCATGGAGGAAACTCGGTATGTAATTATGGTCACCCATCCGCCGACCAACCTCGGCAATCACCGTTTAACAATAAAGATCGACCCGTGCGGCTGTTATTATTTAGCTACGTAAGAGACTATGGTAACTAGAATCGTTGACGCGACGTGCATTATACGCGACGGTGTCGGTCGGTGACGAAACGTCTAGTGCGCATAATTTCATACTTTTCAATACAAAGAATATTTTTTTAATTATTATAGACCTTGTTTCCAATGCCGATGGGCCATATATTTCAATTGTGTTTGTTTATTCCAATATTTTTATGTACTGCATTCAGTCGCTGAGAGCTGCGGTGGCCCAGTGGTGGCAGCCCCAACTTACGAGCAGTAAGCCGTGGGTTCGAACCCAGGCAGGCGCATTACTTTGTGTAATTTATTTCATCACCGTTGCTTGCAAAAACGGTGAAGGAAAACATAGTGAGGCAACCGGCATGTCCTAGAACTGAAAATTCGAAGACATGTGACATCTACCAACCCGCACTGGGCCCGCGTGGTGGGTTGACAGCCCACTCTCTCACACAAGGAGGAGGTCTGTATCCCAGCAGTGGAACATTGTAGGCTCATGTTGATGATTCTGTCGCTGTATTTAAAACGCAACATAATGACACCTCTAAAAATCTTATGTAAAGGCCCTAACAAAATATTTTATACACATTCAATCGATAAAAATATGTCCCATTTCCCAAATCTGTCATTTACATCGCTAACCTACATACATACATAGAGTAAGTCCTGACATCTGTCAAGCTCAGCTTCGCGTACGAGTAAATTCAACCAAACGAAAAAAAAAACATGTAAGGCACTTGTCCTATTGCCAGCTATTAGCGAGAATCGAGCTAGTTGTGGCTGGCAGTGTGAACAGTCATCAATCGACTGTTTATGGAGAGCATTTGTATGGTCATATTTAGGTGATATTCAGATCATTTAACTCAACCAATTTCTCCTTGGGACCAATATCGTATATTCGACAAAATAATCAGCTGCCCCATAAAAAAACCTCAATGCCTACTCGGCCCAAAAGTGTCCTCGAGAGTAGATCACAAAGATATGTAGACACAGTGTGTAAAAGAACTGACACGGGACCAACAATCTTGTGGGTACGTTTCTTGAGTGATAGAATCTAGACGATAGCTAGTCACTTCCTCGCTTGCGGTGGGACACGAGCCTAAAGGAGAGTATGTAAAAATTCTGCATTTGAAACATTAATTAAATGTAACCGTACACTTTAAAAAAAAAAAAAAACATTTATTCTGGACCAAACATTTTATAACAATTCATAAACCCACCAAACTGCGTGACAGTTTGTCGGTGGGATTTGCGCTCGTCTTGTTTTTATGAATTTGGTTCAAATCGTAAAACTAAAAGAAAAGCAATATAAATTAGCTTCTAAAAATCTAAACAGCCAGCAAGTATTGTGGCAGCGCGAGCCGCCGCCGACACACGCGCCGGTCGGCGGGCCGCGCCGTCACAATCATTTACACTACAAACATTTAGCAGTCGCACCTCAGGTGCGTGCACACTACTTCTGACTTATAAACACTAGCTCAATATAACTTATGAGTACAACATTAATATTTAAAAATGTAAAAGTATGTTTTGAAAATGAATAAACGGAATAATAAATAATAAACAAAAATAGCTTAGACTCGTTAACATGAGATTGGTCAAACTTAACAACAACAAGTCCGCGCCAAACGAAACATTCTATCATAAAGGGTGTAATAGACCCTTAACGAAGCTGAAAGGCACTAGTTCTCTTCGTCATTGCCATTATTTTCAAAGAAGGTTCCCAGATATTATCTGGGAATCTTCTAGATACAACGATATTGGAGGTCTAAGTTCTAACTTTTTTTATTGAAGTTTTTAATTTTATAATTTTACTTCCCGACCAGAGATAGATATTAAATTGTAGATATTAAATAAAAGTCACTGAGAACAATAAATTCTAGAAGAAGGGTTTTGACGGCGACCGTGACAGGCGAAGAAACCGAACGGCCGCGATGTGCGCATTGCGAAGGAGACAGCCGACGATCCCCGACCTGTGACTCGGGTCCCTTCGTAATGTGGCGGCGATGCCGCTGCAAGCATAGTGTTTTGAATGCGTTACATTGAGGTCTACGGTAAAACGTGATTTTTCACCCAAAAAAAAGTCGTTACCCAGCTAAAAATTTTGCGTAGGGTTACTTACTTTGATGTACAGAAGGCTTGGTTGACGGCTTCCCGAAGGGTAGGTTTGCACCTTCTATGTATACCATTATCTATTCTCTTCTGATGTGGCAAATGCATGGTGTTCAGATGCAAATGCTAAGGAGGATGAGTGGTTTAACGCAAATTGATACTATTAGGAATAAGTACTATTTCTAATCGAGGATCTCGTGGCTAAATAATAACAGCCATACGGGTCGATCTTTAAGGATAAGCCAGTGACCATAATTACATACTGAGTTTCTTCCATGCCTCGGAAAGCACGTGAAGCCGTTGGTTCAAAAGTCAAAAGTCTGGCATCCAAAAGTCTGCCATCCAGTCTTACCCAGGGGTATCGTATTACACAGTTACTGGGTTGTGGAGGTCAGATAGGCAGTCGTTTCATGTAAATTACTGGTACTCAGCTGCATCCGGTTAGACTGGAAGCCGACCCTAAGATAGTTTGGGAAAAGGCTAGGCAGATGATGAGGAATGATTAATAAGAGGAAGTCTGAAAGTGACATCAGTGACAGAAAAGTTGTGTGGTAAGTAAGGACATAACGTGACGCGGAGAAATTAGGAAAATGTAGTGAGGAAAACGTTGAGTATGAAAGCTACCAGAGTAGAGGAAGACCAAAAGAAACTATAGATGATCTGTGTGGAAGTTGAAAAGAAAGGAGGTGACTGCTGCACGCGTAGCATGACCACTGCAGAAACGAGTTTTGTGTACGGAAGAATCGACATAATGACAGATAGACAATAAAAATGTGTCATTTTGTCGATTCTTCCGTCGACATAGCCCGTTTCTACGGTGGTCATGCTACGCGTGCTGAGATGAGTAATAGAGAAGTATAGAAGAAGAAAATATGCTGCACCGACCCCAAATGAATTGGGATAAGGGAAAGTGAATGATGATTATGCGTCTGATTCGGCGCGGATAAATGTGTGAAGTTTCATAGGATTTCATACTATACTAAAATTCAATTCTTTCGGCTCCCTCGCTTCGCGGCTCTGATAAGTGTGCGTTTACCTTTAGAATTATATGTAGTGTGTTTTTTCCGTTGTCTCTTATGTGAAAACGTAATTAAACCTTTGTTATTTTTATGCCTTGCGGTGCACATAGCGGAATTACATACATTTGAGCAACCATAAAGAGTTCTGTCGGAATTAAAATGTTTGGGCAGAATTCACAATCTCATTTTTAGGAAAGAGCAAAATGATTTAATAAAGAAATAAATAAAATACATTTATTTGGAACATGCATAGTTAATACAATATAATAGGAATAAAAAACTTAAATCTAATCAAAATTAGAACACTTGTGCCTCACGGCTGCTCCAAATAGGTGGGCCTATTTGGGCAACTGGTGCCCGACGCCAGTTTTTACCAGTAGATATGCGCCAGTGTTCTAACAGTTACTCCTTCATAATTTTGAGAGCATGTGCTAAAGGATCTGTTATTCTTATATTTTAGTGGAGGCTTTTATCTTCAAAGGCAAGTCAGCCTCATCATAACTTAACCTATTCTGAACTTAACTACACACACAATATAAATTATAATTTTGTAAAAAAACTCAGCAAGGTGAATTGCTATCTCTGTTGAAGGTTGCGCTAAAACCTGAAGATATGGACCAGTATCATATCTATTTAATTTTAACGAACTGAACAGAGTGTCTCTTTCCTTCTTGTACTTAGAAGGATCTAAGTTATTTTTATGAATTGTTTTCAAATATTTCCTGTCAAGATGACGTAGGCGGGAGGCCAGTCATCGACGAACTGTGGGTTTTTGAGCAATTACTTAAACGTAGCTTAACCTTTTCATTTGGTTTAAGATCTTTTTCTTAGGACCTTCTTAGGACTTTCTTTTAGGACCATGTAGGTCACATTTTATTTTTTCGAAATTTATTGTTCTTCTCCCACCACTATCTGGCAGTTTGAGTACTTTAAGCGACCTACCCAAATGTCCTTTCTTTGGTATTGTTCGTCGTTTCGTTGTGCTCCTTGAGTTATAAGTCGAGCTACACGATAACTGACAAATGCTTGCACTGACTGGACAGGTCCACTCAAATCTGTGTGGTTCTTTCTTCAAAAGACCATTTCAGACACGTATCTGCATAGTCCTCATGTGAGTTTGCCAAGATTTTGTCTGGACCTTAAAAGAGACTGTGACCTCTGAGTTTGTTTCGGCTGTTTCTTCTCAGAGTAGTCAGGTACGAAACACCGGCCCCATCTAGTTTAAAAAAATTGACGTGTAAAAGAGTTTGTAAAAACCTACTTGCAAAATAAACATCATTTATCATTTATTCTTTAAGTCGAATTTCCAGCCTTTTGTAACATTTTATTGGATGAAGTGAAGTCTTTATAAACCGTCAGGTTTCGGTTTTGGTAGAAGGTCGGCTTCAGAACAATGCGTGGGATTTTTTTTAATATTGAATGGGCTTGCATCTGGCCACAACTCGCTTGGTTTGAATCGATAATGCGGCGTAAGGGTCTTGGATGTGAGGAAAATCTTTATTGAGAATTTGTTACCATAAGATAGGATTCAATAAGTCATCTGTGTCTGAACTAGATAAATTAATTCCGTTACCCAGAAAACAACGCTCTTCCTTTACAGTAACTAATTGGAAATCCGTTAATGTGACTTAAACAATAAGGAATATAATAAAAACACAATAAGGACAAAGATACTTAATAAAATAAAACGAATGTGTTGAGCAGTCCTCCTCGTGAGTAGTAGTACTAGTAAGTTTTATTTTTACCAACTAAATTATTCCTTATTTCCTTAGACGTAGTTACATCACTACTGTTCCAGTCTGCCCCAAAAAACTATAAGGGATACTCGATTTTGCGTCTAGTTTTCGAGTGGGGAAAACAGCTGCCTTATCGACATCTGTGACCTGACTGATATTGTTATTAGCCTCATCTGGTGTTGACCCTTTTGTTTCAATGTATGGCTTGTTCAGGACATTTACTTATGTTTCTTTTCTCTTATAGTTTGGAATTTTTAATCGACTTCTAAAAAAGGAGGAGGTTCTCAATTCGTTTGTTCGCGCTTAACTCTGTCGCTTGCCAACCGATTTTAAAAATATTTTTTTTTGTTGGAAAGCATAAACTTTCTAAATGGTCCCATGAAAATTTTATCGAAATCAGACAAGCGGTTTTGAAAAAAATCAACAAAAATCTAAATATTCTAAGTTTTCGTTTACTCTGCATTGAGTTTTTTGTTCGCGCATAACTCAGTCATTTACAAACCGATTTGGAAAATATTTTTTTTATTCCAAAGCCTTTGCTCTCCATTTGGTCCCATAGTCACCAAGTCGGGATCTGATGATGGAATCTTGGCGAAATCGAGGGAACTCTTCAAATTTTATAGGAAAACGTACAGCGATTTTAGTTTTTTCTACAACAAGTGAAGCATTTGCGTTCAATAAGAACCATTCTATCATCAGATCTGATGATGAAGCCGAGAGACAGGCACCGTAACTCCACAATAAGACAGTGTATATTAGCTGTGTTTGGGCTTGTTGGAATTGTAACGGTATGCATTTTCCAGGTGTACCACAGACTTGACTTTCCTTATTCAACCTACGTAACATGTAGGTCCTCTGCTTTGACAGTCTGTTTTCGCGATGATCAGGGTTCTTATTCAAAATGCGTTGATCATTTCTTTCCCTAATTTCTTTTAATCGTTGCCCTATTTCCTTTTTCTCAGTTTCAGTTCGACGCCGTTTTCTCATACAAGAAGCATCTTTACTAGGCCTACCCATATTTTATTATAAGATTAAAAATATGTCACTAAAAATTAACAAATAAAAATTTTTTTGCAAAAAAAAACCGACTTCAAAAAACCCTAAACGCACTAAAAAGTTAAAAATAATACTATACTGATACTGATAATGTTAGCCTGTGTCATCCCACTGCTGGGCAAAGGCCTCTCCCCATGACTTCCAATTGTCTCGGTCCAGGGCTAATGTGGACCACTGTTTGCTGGTCTTGTCTAGCTCGCCCCGCTATCTTCTACGAGGTCTACCACGACGCCTTCTGGTTGTGTCAGGGCTCCAGAATGTGGTTATTTTGGCCCATAGATCATTGGGCATGCGGCAGACGTGGCCAGTCCAGTCCCACTTCAGCTTAGCGGCTTTTTGAACAACATCAGTAATTTGTGTTTTGGAGCGTAGTGTGGTGTTGCGTACACGGTCCGTTAGATTTACGCCTACAATGCTGCGCTCCATGGCACGTTGGCAGACCTTGAGTTGGGACTTTTGAATATTTGTCAAAGACCAAGTCTGGGATCCATAGGTCAAAATGGGAAGAATGCACATGTCCATGATGCGACAAAGGAAGGTTTCCCTTCATATGCTCCTTCATGGACCAGTAGCTCTTCCAGGCATTTTCGGTTCGTCTTGTGACTTCCTTGTCTTGTCTGGACTGGAAAGAGACTAACTGGCCCAAGTAGATGTATTCATGGACATATTCCAATTCTCCACCATTTACTCTGATCCTATGGTTAGTGGTGTTTGACATCAGTTTGGTCTTTGACATGTTCATCGCCAGTCCAACCTCAAGGCTTGCATTACTGAGTTGGTTTAACATTAGCTCTAGTTCTGTCGCCGTGGAAGAGAATACGACAATGTCGTCAGCGAAGCGAAGGTTGGTTAAAAAATAATACTATAACCTACCTATATTAATAAACCTAACCTAACCGACAATTAACCTATAATAAAAATTAATAATTCTTTGGAGTCGGTGCCAAGCAAAATACGACACCTAAATGACTATATACAGACTAAGGACAGAAAAAACAAAACATCTGACAGCTTCTAAATATTAATTCATTAATTAATTCAAATTATATTGCTTGGCACCGACTCCAAAGAATTATTAATTTTTATTATAGGTTAATCTAGGTTAGGTTTATTAATATAGGTAGGTTATAGTATTATTTTTATCTTTTTAGTGCGTTTAGGGTTTTTTGAATACTTTTTTTTTTGCAATTTTTTTTTTTTTTTGTAAAGTTGGTCATGCTGAATACCTTTATAATCATCATCATCATCGTCATTTCAGCCCAAAAGACGTCCACTGCTTGACATAGGCCTCCAAGTATCACCACATTGATATTTTGGGGGATTTTGCCCTACTCGCCACGCTTGGCTTGGTTGTTACAAAAGCTCAGAGAACGCTGCTGCCCATTCTCTGGCAAGTCCCTTAGTCGCCTCTTACGACACCCACGGGAAGATATGGGATGGTGCTATTCTTTACGTCCGACACCATAAAGAACCATTATAATATGATAACGGATTGATATTAAAGGCGACTGCTGTGCATGGATTTATATTTGCGTCTGTATCATCATTTGCCTAGTATTGTACTTTCCTAACTCTGCGCGTGTCGGATTCCAATCAAACCAGATGCAGCTGAATGCTGGCATTTTTCATGGAGCGAGATCTGACCTCCATAACCCAGTTACTGAGTAACACAGGGTCTGCCTTGTTAGAGCGCGACTGCTGACGATGTGGTCCCGTTCCCGATTCCCAAGTCGGAAAATTGTGGTTGGGTTATTCCATCACGAATTTGTCTGTAGCAGTCACGGGCACCACGGACCAGGCATAAATCTACAGCTTGGCAAAAAAGAGTAGAAAATAATGGGGGCGCCACTGTGTTATTCGTATGGCAACCCGAATAGCGTACCAATATAGTCTTGATAGTTGGCTGTAGTTTTGTTGGATATTTATTTATATTTTTTGGTTGGATATTCATTTATGTTAATGTAATTGATTCAAATCAGTAAGTATTGAACAAGGACGTTTTCTCGTCATGCAACTGATTACTAAGTACCTAAAAATAAATATTTAGGTAAGTACGCGTAAAAATATTACATTTTTAGGAATTATAAAAAAAATACATTTTAGTATATAACAAACATATAGTATTATAACCTTGTAATTACACTCAAAGTTAAAGTAAAAAAATTGAATTTTCATTTACTTATTTATCAAGTCACTCAAGTATCAAATAATCCAGGCGCGCTATACCAGAGTAATGCAGAGAAAATGTAAACATAACCTATGTGCTCGATGTTTATTGTTCCAAATTTCAACTTATTCCTTATGCAAGCAATTCAAAACAGCTTTGGGTTCATCAATTAACACTTGATTCAACTAAAAACAACAAAACAAACTCATACATACCTGTCATCTCAGCGGTTCTTTGGAAAACATTGTCCAGATCGGAAAAAATTGTTCGGGCCTCATATTCCGTCAGACATCGCCTGTAAACCTTGTATATAACTTCCCTGCCGGCACTTCGAATTGTTTTATTCATTATTTCCACTTTTCACGAACCTATTTTACTGATTAATGGTCGAAATAAGAAATTTACGAAGTTCGTGTAACTTGTTTACTTAAAACGTCATTACTTTGGGAATATTGCCAACAGACAAAAAAATTAGTTCCGTTTCTACTCTTTTTTGCCAAGCTGTAGATGGGTTTATGCCCGGTTGATGTCAATAGGCTCGCTCCGTTTTACATCGGACTTAAATATAACTGGCGAAATGTGGGAGTTACACGTCTGCCTAACCTTTCGGGGATTACAAGCGCGATGTTATGTTATATATAATCTATATATATTTATCAATTACACGTCACGTTGTTTGTTGGGAATGGATTCCTTTTTTTTTATATGAATGACGTCTCGCAGTTCAACCTAGGAGGTTGTCGTCTGCTTAACCGGACTATCCTGTGGGTGCCTTAAGAGTAAGGCCTCCAGCCAGGGCATAAAAAACTTACAAACTAAGCGACTATACGCTGAGGGCACCCCCTGTGGGGTACGAGCCTCGGCTCAGGGCGTCGCTGGGGGAGGACTGCATAGGGACAGGCTGGATCTGAATGATATCATTATTTAGGGGCTGATTTAAAACTACTGGCACAGCATCGCGGGCTGGCTCGAGCGAGGGTCGGGGAGGGCATGGACCGGGACGTCGCGACGGACCTCGACGGCGAGGTCGGAAAGACGGCGGTTTGTGTCTGAACTTTTTAAGAGTGCTAGTCTCTTTGCTACTCTCCTGGAGGAGGGTGATAGCATCATCGGGAGTGACGAGGGTATGCCGAGGACGGCGTACTGTACTAATGCGCGAGGGTTCGTAACGGGCGGCCGCTGCGATCAGGGGATTACGGTGTTTAATGGCGTTATCGAAGAAACGCTTCGAAAGACGTTTCATAAACTGAAGGACGGTGGGCATTCTAAGGTCTACGTGTAGACGGTCATTACGGACATAAAAAGGGGCTCCCGTGACTCTACGTAAGAACCGGTTCTGCAAGGTTTGCATCCTATGGATGTACTTAGGCTTGGTGTGAGCGTACACGACGCAAGCGTACGTCATAATGGGGCGGATCACTGCGGTGTAAAGGCGCAACTTGCACTTGAGTGACAACTTGCTTTTTGTCGAAATCATGAAATGAAGCCTACCCATAGCAAAGGCAGCTCGGTCGCGAGCTGCTTTGATGTGCGCCGCGAAAGACAGGTGGTTGTCAAGTAAGACTCCTAAGTACTTGGCTTGCTTCTCCCAAGGGATGGGCTTACCGTACATAGTGATCGGGCTGAGCGCGGGTGGCTTATTTTTACGCGGTTTAGAGAAAAGAACTGCCTGGCTCTTGTCGGGGTTCACCTCGATTCTCCATTTCCGGAACCAAGCGCCTAAGACGTTGGCTGATGTTTGGAGGGTGCTGTAAATAGCTTCGTGACTACGGCCAGTGTAATAGATGGCCGTGTCGTCCGCGAACAGGGCTAACTGTGCCTTCTTGCTCTTGGGGATGTCACTGGTGAACAGAGTAAAGATAAGGGGAGAGAGCGGGGAGCCCTGAGGGACTCCGGCTCTAATGGGGTGGGGGGAAGACAGTGCCTTCCCGATGCGATAGCGGAAGGTGCGATCCGACAAAAAGTCTCGTAAGATGAGCACGAGACGGTCTGGCACTCCCAGTTTGTACAGCTTATATAATAAGCCGTTGTGCCAGACTTTGTCGAATGCCTTTGCTATGTCGAAAAACAACACACCCGTCATCGCTCCTCGCTGGAAGCCAGCGCTCAAGTGTTCTACGATGCGGTGGGCCTGTTGAATGCAAGAGTGTCCGGTCCTGAAGCCGAACTGTTCGTTGGGGATGAGACTCTTAGCCTCGGCGAAGTCTTTGAGTCGCTTATACATAAGTCTCTCGTAGATTTTTCCGAGTGCATTCAGGAGACTGATAGGTATGTAGCTCGAAGGATCAGACTTGGGTTTGCCTGGCTTTGCGAAACCGATGACCGTGGCCTCTTTCCATATTTGGGGAAACACGTTGTTGCTCAGGGCGCCATTGAAGATGGCCGCCATTAACACGACGAGCTGAGTGGGGAGGAGTTTGAACACCCTATTGGTGATTCCGTCGGAGCCGGGTGCTTTCCGCGGTTGAAGTTTGTTAATGATGTCTTGCACTTCGTCAGCTGTGACCGGAGGCAGAGGATCATCAGGGTCTTCTTCGGGGGGCAGGGCGGTTCTACGTTCGACGAATGCGTTCACCTCATCGAGATGTCGCTTGTCTACTGGTTGAGAGCTGGGGGAGCACTGGGACTCCAGGCTGTCGGCTAGGCATTCCGCCTTCTCAGAGTCGTCGAATGCGACGCTCTTATCGGGTCGGGTGAGGGGAGGCATCGAAGCCTCTTCGGTGGAGCGCAACTTGCGTTGCAGCTGCCAGAAGGCTAGGTGGGTAGGCTCGAGTTCGCTTAGCGTTTTGTCCCATTGATTATTACGAAGCTCACTGGTGCGATCCTTTACAGCACGCTGTAAATTACGCATGTGGGCTTTGTTTGCCTCGCAGGGAAAGCTGCTGTAGGCACGGATGGCCGCGTTCTTTTCGGTTATCAGTTCACGTACGTCAGCGGGTAGTATCCAGCGTTGATCGCTCATTGCTGGGACTTCCCGTGAGCAGTCCTTCAGTACGGATTGCACGTGTTCTGTAAACGAGTTGATGGCGGCCGTCGTGTCAGCGACTGAGACTATGTGGTCGGGGATGGCCTCCAGGTGAGGCGACGTGGTGGATTTCAGCTTTTCGCTGACTTTCCTCCAGTCGGTTATCACTTGGGTCGGCGGGGGCTGGCTGGGGTCAGAAGGACCCGAGCGGGGAACTAAGTGCATGAGCACTGGTCGATGGTCTGAGTTAAGCTCATGTAAAGTCTCGATAGAATGCAACTTAAGGTTGACATTCTTGAGTAGCGCTATGTCGAGAACGTCCGGACGTTGGTCGGGGTCGTGGGGATAGTGGGTGTGCTCCATAGGAGCGATGGGATCGAAGTTGAGGGACTCGCCCAGGTTATACACGTGACGTCCTCTGGCAGAGGTCGTCGTGCTGTTCCAGGCGGGGTGTTTGGCGTTGAGGTCGCCCGCTATGATAACGGAGTCGCTCAAGCCGAAGAGGACGGCAAGGTCTTTGGTGAACAGAGTGTGCTCCTCGGACGTGCCGCCGGGAGGGATGTACGCAGACGCGATAGTGATCGATTGATGGCCGGTCATGCCTAGTCGACACACTGAGGTCTCGAGTAGAGACTCCATGGGAGGGGGATCTAAGGGGATGCAGTGCAGTTCTTTTCTATAATAGATTAGAGTACCGCCCTTGTGGCAGCGTGACCGATCGTTGCGAACTATGCGATAGTTGGCAATTCTCGGATCGCGGTGACTGGGCTTGAGGAAGGTCTCCTGTACGAGGAGGATATCAATTTGATGGTCGCGGAGGAAGGTGGCGATCTCATCACGCTGGCCTCTAATGCCATTGGCATTAAAGTACCCTAATTTTAGGGATCGGGGTTTGGTGCACGTTAATCTTGTATTATCCATTGGAGTTAGTCGAGATTAAGGTTGCGGAGGAGGTCGCCTAACTTTAGTAGGGACTTGAGGATAATTTTAAGTTTATCGCCACCAGTGTTAGCCGCCCTGAGATCAGCCGCCATGCGGTCTGCTTCGGGGGTGACTAACTCTGCTAACGATTCTAAAATTACGTTGTGAGAGGGGTCCACGGCCGCGGGGCCGGGTGGCGTGGGACGAGCGGGCGCCGGTGGGCCGCGGGAGTGGGGACAGGGGCATCTAATAGCCCGGGGATGGGGCTGGACTTTGCTTTACTGAGAGCCGGGAAGGCTTTCTGGTGGTTCAGCGTGGTCCAGGGAGAGGGCCTCTGAGGGCTGAGTCTGTCCGGCATCTGGGCAGAGGGTAGCCTCACCGATGGGCTTTCTCTTTGTTGGCGGGCGCTTGCACGCTTCACCAGGTTAGAGGAGGAGCCTTTGGGGGCTTTTGAGCAGCCGCGGTAGTTGGCCGTGTGGCCCGACTGGCCGCAAAGCACACAGCTCGGTGGCTCCGTGCAGAGCGACTTGTCTTTGGGACGGGGGCAGTCTGCCGTGCCATGGTCGCCTAGACACTTTACGCATCTGTGCGGCGCATGGCAGTTGGCTTGGCTGTGACCGTACATCTGGCAGCGGTGGCATTGTCCGACTACGTTTGAGCGGTAGGGCTTCTCTATTGAGATGCCTGTCAGGGAGCAAACCGACTTCACTTTGAAGATCGGGTGGTGACTTTCTACTGGGTCACAGATCACCAGTACCATATCGTAATGGTCTCCACCTCTCGCCTTATGAAGGCGGTGGACGGCTGCGACCGGGATGTCCTGGCCTAGGAGGTCATTGAGGATGTCCTCCGTGGGGATTTCCTTCGGGATCCGCCTGATCACCACGCGGGTGGGCTTCTCCTCTGGAAGAGAGTAGGTATGGAAGGCTATGCGCCTACCGATCAATTGACGGGTTAGTTCCCTGAAGTCGGTGGTCGTAGGGACCACCACTTTGATACCCTGTTGGGTGCTTTTCGCGCTAGTGTATTGAATACGGCGCTCATTGCACATTTTGGACACGTCTGTCCATTTCCCTTTGTCCTGAATGAACAACGGGGGAGGGGGCTTCAGCTTCTTTGACGAAGCGGCTGAAGGGTTAGCCTTAGGGCTTGTTGGCCTGCTGGTATGAGCAGCGGCGGACTTTGGTGCGGGGACCGGGGAGGTGGGACGGGACGCCTCGGGAGAGGGGGCAGAAGGGAGCGCGACGATCTTTTTGGCCATGGCGGCCTGGGATTTTTTGCCCTTCTTCCTCTTGCCCTTTCCGACGACTTGATAGTCGTCTTCAGAGGATGAGGAGGCAGAGCACGCGTCTAAAATTGACTCTGAGTCGGAGATTGGCTCAGTTGTGTCCATGTTCTCGGAAACGGGAACAATGGACGCAGGTTCGGACTGATCCTTTGTTTGCGAAACAAAAGGTTTCGAAACAATGGATCTCGGTTTAGCCGGAATCGCGGCGGCGACGACTGACGGTGAGCCTTTGTCCATGTTCTCGGAAACGGGAACAATGGACGCAGGTGCGGGCTGGACCTTTGTTTGCGATACAATGGGTTTCACAAGAATGGGTCTTGGAGTAGCCCTAATCGCGGCGGCGACGGCTGGCGGTAAGCCTCTATCGGCAGGTGGCGGCGACAAAGGGCTCTCGAGCGCGTCACTGAAGTCAGTGACGGCAATACTGGATTGCTGCAAGGCAGCGATATCGGACCCATATTTCTCTAGAAAATCTTTGTCTTTCAGGACAACGCTTTTGAAAAACGCAAAAAGGCGTTCCTCATCCGCGTCAAGGGCCATGCTATCTGCTAAGAGTTAGCAGACATTTGAGTGAAGCTCAGCGCGCCTAACAACCTAATTCCTTGCACAATTATGTAGGGAATTTACTGGGTCCAGCGACTCACCCACTTCAACCTTCCCGCAGCCACAGTCCGAGGGTCCGGGCTTGGTAGCAACTCCAACTCCAGTCCAGGGAACTTTGCTTTCAGGAACTTGTTGAAACGGGAAACACTAGCACAGTAAATCGGCGGCGCACACGTTCGCGACGGAGCCCAATTGTTTCACCTAGACCCTGAAGGGGTTGGGCGGGCGGATAGGGTCACCACCCTCTCTTGGTTTCGTTGGCACCGTTAGGTTTCCCACCAAGAACCTCGAAACTGAGGACTTTTCCCTGATGGGGCAAAGGAAGTTAAATCGGAATAATATCCGAAGCAAAATGAGCAAGTGCTGTCTTAATAAAAAGACGACAATTGTTCGGGGGTGTAGTCAAGAGACTACTGATGACGTCACGACACTGGGAAGCGACGAACCGATGACACACACTGATAGCGAGCGGGAATGCGAGCAGGTAGCGGCACGTCCGTACGCGGCGGCGGTCAGGCGGAGAGTGAAAATGGATTCCTAAACTACTAAACCGATTTTAATCAAATTTGCACACCGTGTGCAGTTTGATCCAACTTGAAAGATAGGATAGCTTACATCTCAATTTATAGTCGCAATATTACTTTATAGCAAATTAAGTCACTATTATCTGTTAGCTCCAAACAATTCTAACAGGTGGCGGTATCTGTTGGCTGGATTGAGTAAGTATTCAATAGATGGCGCTGTATAGGAGCGCAGCAGCAATGAAAAATATTGCGAAAACGGGGAAAATGTGACGCAGACGAAGTTGCGCAGGACAGCTATTAAATAAATAAAAATAATATCAATTCGAATAACCTAAGTCAACGTGACATCACTACTTACTACGCGCTACTACCCGTCTGCCCCATAAAAGTGTGAGGGCTATCTATAAGCATCTAGTTTTCGAGTACGGACAACAGCCGACCTTTCCGACAGCTGTGGCCGAGCTGACATTGTTATTAGCCTCATCCTGTCTCTACTGTGTTTTACTGACTTGTTCAGGATATTATCATTAGTTTGCATTTATTTTGGGGTTGTTTTTATGAAAGAGTTCCTTCTGAAACGTTGTTGAAAGCTGCTGCTAAGCTCTGGTTGCGTGGGTATTATCATCTGCATACTTTTTTCTCATGTTGGATTCAGCTGAATATCAGTGCTTTACATGGAGTGACTGCCTATCTGAAGTAGCTAATAGCTAAATAATAACAGCTATTTGGATAAATCTTGAGGTTAAACCGGGCTTGCCTAGGCTGGTCCATGTGGATTCCATACTGAGCTTTTTCCGTGCTTCGGAAAGCACGTCAAGCCATTGGCTGTCATTTCTACAAACGACTGCCGGGACCAAACGGCTAATAACTCAACGACTGTCAAAGATCTACATCAGTCGTGACAGCTATTTATTGGCCCGTCTGATACGATACCCTTTGGTAATACTGAAAAGGGTATCGTATTACCCAGTGCCAACTCGGTTGAGGTTACATAGACAGTCGCTCTATGTAAAATACTGGTATTCAGCTGCATCCGGATGCAGCTGAATACCAGTATTTTACATACAGCGACTTCCACTTTAACCGGTTAAAGTGGAAGTCGACCAGACCGAGGCAGCTGATGATGACTACCCAGTTACAAGATAGCATGATACCGCTTGGTAGGACTTGTTTTCACACTCGGGCTTCTGACGATCAAATTTCAGATAATAATGTGCACGAGGCTCAGGTTTTAATCTTCCAAACCTAGCCTAAGGGAAAGATGTTATATGCTTGATATAAAGATGAAGTAGTAAAACGCGTCTTGTGAAAGGGTTTACCCGCGTAAGTGCGACCCCCAACCCGGTCACAGCTTAGTTTCCGGCAAAATTAAACATTTAGGCTCATGAGAGACAAACTTTGGCGAGGAGCTCGTGGCTAAATAATAACAGCCGCACGGGTCGGCTCATACGCATAAGCTAACATGGTTGATACCCTTAGAAAGTGGTTGCAGATGTGGCAATAGTTATTGTGTAAAGATAAATACGTATACCTAGGCATAGTTGTCTTTACCCTATAATTATGTAGATCAATATAGTGACTTTACCAAGTCCTGATTTATTTCTGTCTTGGGATTTCATACATGTGTATACGCGTCTTATTATTCGCCCTGAGGCTATCTTGTAGTAATCTCATGCCTACTATCGTTTATTATTGAAAAAAGTAATATCGAAATACCGCGGATATGAGGAAAATGTTATTTCATAGTGGGTTGAAAATATGCAAAGTAATATTAGAATGTTATTTTGTAACTTATCTTTAAACATAATTTATACAATTATTAAGCTTAATATTGTGTACATCGACGAGCTTAACCCAAAATTGTGTTTTTTTTACAGAAAACCTTACTTCGATTGCGAGATTTGGAAAGATGATTTATATCTTTGTGGATTATCTACATTTCTCACAATTATTTTACTGCTTTATGTTATTGAAATCCGAATTGGCTCCAATTTGAATTTCGGAGTGCCAGCAAATTACACGAATTAAACACCTACCGATCCGCAGCGACAAAATCACCCAAATCTAGGCTATAATAGACCAGAGTGACCGGAATTGTTCCTGTATTTACGAAAAAGAATCTGTAGATGGCGCCATTGATGCCTGAAGCTGCTATCTGCCATTGCGTTTAGAACGTGTTAAATCATGCTCTTGCACCAGTTCGATAGTCAATATACCAAGGAAAGAATATAATTATCTTAACTCCACCCACTGCTAGGGGAAAGGCCTCCCTCAAGTCCTTTCAGGAGTTTTTCTCCCGGTCACTTAGCCACTCAGCTTGGGCAAGACCCGAAACCAACCTTCACGGTACGCGTCTTGGTCGTCTTACCACCTCAGTTTGGCGGTCATGACACTAACCGCTGACCTGTTTAATCCCATTTTAGCCTGGCAGTCTTTTTCCTAACATCGATTTTGTCGTTTTGGAACGCAGCGTGGTGTTTCGTACGCTACGTTGTCTTTTATGCCCAAAATGCCGCGTTCCATGATTGCCCTTTGACAAACTCCAAGGTGGCACTTCGACTTTTTATATTCTTTTGAATATAAAAAATTGGGATCTCCTATGACTAAAATATAGTTTTTTTTTTATTTCCAGGAACTCGCCCTACAAACAAAAGCGATCGCATCACTATCGGTGATCACGTTCGTGTTGTCAATAGTGTTGTGCCTCGCGCTGCTACCAGCGGCGCCAGAATGGGAGGCATTGGCGTTAGCTGGCTCACTGCTCGTCACCATCAGTCTTGGCATTGGTACGCTGATGGCTACCCATCATGCGCCTTTGCCACTCTTCGCACTGATTTTGGTGAGTAGACTTATAATAATAATCTAGTTTATTACAGGCAAACAAGCAGGGTATTTGAGTTGTGTCGTAAATGTGCTATTTAGACAGGACGAAAAGTTTCTCTCACTATTTCGCGCCTAAAGTAATATATAAACATGGCAAGCTGTGTTTTAGATCTTAGGTAGATTGATACCCTGAAATGGCCACAAAGGGGTTCAATATAATTAAAAAACATAAAAAAAAATATATTCGTACGACATAAATGAGAAAGCTGTCAGCACATTTTCAAAATATCTTAAATTATTTCATCTTTTTCCGGAATTGAACACAACAACATTCTTCCTTCAACCATTTATTAAGACGACCCTAACACCATTACAACAGCGATAAAACTACTTCCAAAGTAACATCAACAGTACCTGGCTTCTGACCTTCAGTGGGTACCTATAAGCACTCACTGAGGGACCATGAAACTTTATCATTTGTACTGAGCCTTGTAAACTAGACCCGTGGGAGTATTTCTTAAATTTTTGATAGCATTACCTGCTTGCACATCCGTGTAGCTAGAGTTGTGGGGATCATTTATTCAGAGGATGCTAGGTTGGTAGAATTACGGTGACTGGTTCCATCGGAATTGTTGCTGTACACGAACAATTCTGAAAGCGGCAAAGCCGATTGCCTCCTTTGATTGGATTGGGAGATTTTACACGAAAACTCCCAACAAGAATACGGGTTGCACGACATTGGTCAAATCGGCAATTCGTCAAATTTGAATTTGGTCAAAGCTGTAGTTCGTCAAATCGTCTGTTCGTCCAATCACGAAATTTGCCAAATACGCTATTGGTCAAGCACATGTACAGTCGAATTCACATAACTTAACCTAATGCGTCCCCACATTTGGGGGTAGCCTAGCGTACATATTCGAATGGATTGCAACGTTCTGACACCCGCAAATAAATAGGAAAACTCTAACTTCAAGTTTCTTGCGTCCTGTTCAGCCTATAATTGACAGGGAGCTTCCACACTGAGCTCCAGCATAAATTATCACAACACACGCAAACAGTTCCTCAATTTTATACCGAAAACATGAGCTCCGGAGCATGAAGAAATCATTCATTTTGACCGGCCGCATCAACGCTTGTTTGACGCTTTACTCAATGTTTCGAATTTCAATTTTGATGACAATCCTGAGAACGTTGCAGAATTCGAAAAAGAAGGTTGTAATGAAACAGTATCATATGGAACCTATTGCCGTTTTCATAGAGATTTCAACTTCGATTTACTTAGGTTATCGCCTTCATATTGCTCGCAACCTAGTCTGTCATTAGTAGTCTTAGTAATTATTGTAAGGTTTCTAGTATTAAGGATTATTTGTATGTATTATAATAAATATTATTTTTTTTTTGTTCGGTATATATATGTATTAGTATGTACCTATTTATGTATATCAGTTTATGTTAGCAAAATGGTATTTTTCTTATTTTTTTTTGTACTCTACCACTATGCTGTCCTATTTGACTCAAAGGTTGACTGGTAGAGAATGCCTTGTGGCATTAAGTCCGCCTATGTACCACCTATGTACGTGAAGTTTAAATAAATAAATAATTGCACATTCAATGTACTCTGCTGCTATAAACGCGAAATTCCGCCGGATGAGTTACGTTTTACAACATGTTTGAATGCTAAATAGTATTAGTTTCTAACCAGACCTGCTCGCATACTGATACCTTTTTGTTTTTCTAAGCATCTAATAGAATCGTATTGTAATTAGTGTAACATACTTGCTTCATCGTACTCCAGAGAAACTCGTGACTAAATAATACCAGCCCAGAGTTTGATCTTCAAGGTTAAGCCGTGCTTGCCTAGGACGGTCTGAGGATGGGTCTTCATAACTAGAGATCGGTTTTGTTGGACTCGGTATACCGCTGCACCCGGTTGGACTGGAAGCCGACCCCGGCTTAGTTGGGAAAAGGCTAGGGCAGATGATGATGACCTTGTTTAATCATATTTAATTAAATAAGTGTCACTAGACAAAATGTCTTGTCTGTATGGTGCCGGACTTAAAGAATAGCACCATTCCATATCTTCCCGTAGGTGTCGTAAGAGGCGACTAAATGACTTGACAGAGAATGGGCAGCAGCGTTCTCTGTGCTTTTGCAAAACAATCGTATTGCGATCGCCAACCCGCGTGCCAAGCGTGGCGATTATGGCAAAACCCCCCGAAATGTCAATGTGGCGACACTTGGGGGAGGCCTATGTCCAGCAGTGGACGTCTTTTGGGCTGAAATGATGAATGATGATGATTCTTTCTGTCAAGACCCTTTTTCTCAGGAACGCATGGAGGTATCAAGCTGGTAAATTCCAGCTTGATACCTCCATGCGTCAAATACTCAGGTCTAATGTCCCTTGGAGCTGAGAAAAAAACCAAACTTCTAAGCCAACAAATTCAAAAGATACAGCCGTTTGTGCCGCAAATTTCCGAAAATTTTGGACATTCGCAAGGGTAAACCTACAGGGTACTTCCCGTGAACTCCGAAACTTGAAATTTGGTAAGGAGCATCGTCTTATAGCACAGATAAAGGAACAATTGCGAAAACCGTAAATTTTTTGTTACAACATTTAATAAAAATATTTTAATAATTTTTATACGGAACCCTCGGTGCGCAAGTCCGACTCGCACTTGGCCGGTTTTTTTAAATATTAAATGTGCTTGTTTTCAGTTTTTGTACCGCAGTCGGGTTTTTAGTATTTTTAATAACTTATTATATTTTATTTTTTGAAAATCTGCATAATTTACGGAATGTACCACATGTAGGTTTCGTTACATTTAATTTAGAAATATTCACAGAACTAACTCGTACTGATTACGCGTGGTAGATTATGCTCAATCCCTCTCATAGAGAGCGGGTCCAGCTGTGGGCACGTTATAGGCTGCTCAATGATTATTCTTAAATGGTACCATAGCAGATGTGAATGGCAATGCCGGGAGGGGATGCCGTAGAAGGACACATACACGGATCTTATTGGTGAGGTTCTTCAGAAAGGTCAGGTGCGTAGTCTACTAGCAACCGGCGTCCGTGTATCTCATACACAGAACACAACCGTGTTCTGTGGTTTCTGCCTACTGCCATGTGAAAATAGCGTGAGGTTACGTATGTATGTAGTATTAGACTATATTTTCAAAAGAGGGATTCTTGAATATTCCTTGTAAAGCTTATCGGGTTTCAGGAACAATTTTGGAGTTTCAAACACAAATAAATAGAGTTTCAATCCTCAATCTACATTTCCGATTGTATTTAACTTTTAAACCTACTTCATCAAAATCCTCTCATTTCCATTCATTTGTCTTGCCCACAAATCTACCGACGGCGGCAATTCTCAATCTATTTCTATTTCCGAGGAACGTTGCTGATTGTTGGAATAGTTTGTTTTCTATTTACGACCCTTTTAATTTTTAGTAACCACTAGGCCCGCCTGCCCTTGACCCATGGTACTTGGGGTCGGCGCAACACGTTTTTTTCATCCATTCTTCCACGTCAATCGTCATGCTATCATCTACTCCTTTTCCCTTGATATTATTACTCACACAATCCATCCGTCTTTCCTCTGGCCGTCCTCTCCTTCTCCATACATCAACGTTTATCATCACTCTTTTAATCTCACGTGATCCTCCTCATGTCATGTCCGTACCAAGACAGACGACTGCCTTTCATCTTCTCTGTAACTGAGGCTTCATTTAATCTTCCTGTCATATGCTCATTTCTCACTTGATCCATTTCAGTCACTCCATACATCCACCTCAACGTTCTCATCTCAGCTGCATACAATATTTTTGCATTCGTCTTCTTCACTACCCAGCATTCCGATCCATACAGTACGACAGGTCAAATCACGGACTTGTTAAGTTGAAGGGCATTCGGTCACACGTTGTTCCAGTGACCTGTCGCCATTTCATCCATCCTGAGTTGATCCGGTGCGTTACGTCCCGGTCTACATCGCCATCCCCTTGTGCAAGCGACCCGAGGTACCCAAAATCGGAGCTGATCGGTATAGACGTTCTGGCAAGGGCTATAGGTACAGGACCTTCTATACAACTACAATTACTTAAAACGAACTTTATTCTTCTGTTTATATGGAGACTGATTAGTAAATCTGTTGTAAAAACTCGTGGTTACCATTATCATAGTTAAATGAAAACTTAGACCAAAATTCATAATATAAACTGAATCATCAAAACATCTGCCCTTCATCTCATTCTAGTGTTTGGAGAAGAAGTGGCAGACGAAACTCACCATTGTCACAGCTAGCTGAAACTTTTTTTTCCTTTATAAAATACCATAAACTACGTATGTAATTCGTAGAACTAAATTTTATTCTATTCTATTCTATACTTATAATTAAAAAAAAAAAACAAATAACCAGCCAGTAGGCCTAAATAAGTAGAAATTGCTTTAAAAGCATTTTTTTACTCTTTAGGGGGTCTCTACATAACCGCCATAAAGTTAAGCTAAAGCTTTAGGTAAAGCCAAATTATTTTTGACTTTCCATAATGTTAGTGTTTTTT
The DNA here is from genome assembly GCA_949152445.1 of Cerastis rubricosa. Lineage (NCBI taxonomy): Eukaryota > Metazoa > Arthropoda > Insecta > Lepidoptera > Noctuidae > Cerastis > Cerastis rubricosa. The sequence goes on along the minus strand of OX424542.1, from coordinate 2,411,925 downwards.
GCCTCTTCTCGCCAATTAACGAGAAACCCCTCCAAGGCGTCCCGCCATCTTCTTCTCGTTCTGCCACGACCCCGTCTAGTGGAAGGAGTGGGGCGAGGCCTTTGCCCAAGAGTGGGAAAGATCAGGCTGTTAATCATCAAAGGCAGGCATCAAAATGTTAGTGTTGTGCTTTGTGTAGGATCAGAATCGGGAAATTTGACAATCCATTTTTCCAATCAACCAATCCAATCCATTACAGAATTTGAAACTCTCAAGGATTACATAAGTGGATACAGATTTATTTCCATAAATCTAAATCTAAACTAATGTTATAAAGAGGAAAGATTTTATTGTTTGTTTGTTTGTTTACATTGAATAGGCTCCGAAACTACTGGTCCGATTTGAAAAATTATTTCAATATAAATGGGCTATATACAACTATATAGCCCATTTATCGAGGAAGGCTATATAATTATCATCACGCTACGACCAATAGGAGTGGAGCAGCAATGAAAACTGTTGCGAAAACGGGGAAAATGCGACGTAAACGTGAAATGGCGCCGGACAGCTAGTACAAAATAAAACCGCTGAAAAAAGTCTATATTCATTAAAAAATAGAACTATCTTGCGTGCTGATAAACAGCAGCTAACCGAGGATGATGAATATTGGACATTCTGCGAAATGGACATTTTTGCGAATTGGACATTCTGCGCCTAAACGGGCGATCCGTGTGTGACGTGTCGGTTGAGCGTGTATCTGTTTACCAAGCAGCTACAAAGCATTCCGAATTGCGACCGATCACCGAATCCGACGTTTCATGCTGTTACTAAACTGTTTGTGATTGAACGTCATGACGAAAAGCCTTCATCGTCCGTCTTTCGAAAACCGTTAGCTTTTTAATCCTGCGCGATGGCCCGGCAAATACTGAATGGGGTACTTTAGCCTTTTTGCCCAAATATGTCAACTTCCGCATTCACAACCCTAAGAGAGTGTTCCCGTGTAATCCCTGCGGTACTTTTGGTGGTATTTTCGTTTTTCACACGACTTTGGTGTTGGTCGAGATGTGGGTTGGTCCGGAAATAAATGTCGTCAATTAACTTGATTTGTAGTGATAAGCTGGGATTTTTGTCGTTATTTTTGGTGGCGACATCAGCAGAATAATAACTTATACTGAGCGTGTGTCCAACACCTTATAGCTCCACGATGCTTCTACGTAGCAGTCGCGTATACCTTGCATAGTAACTGCGTAGGCTTTGCGTAGAGCCTTCGTAGACGATGACTAAAAAGTTTAAATCAAAACGATTCAAGATGTCGACGAAGAACCAATGCTGTTTGTTGCTAAGACGAAAAGAGTACGGGCTTCTATTATGAGTGAATTAGATAAGATACGATATTAATTTGTACATAGAAAAAAAAACAAGATACATTATACATGTAGGGATAATGTTGTACAATCGAGTATAACATTATTGGCAGATTTCCGGCCCCTAAACTAGGTACGCAGACCTGTATCTTAGGAGTCGGACATTTTTCGGCTTCTGTTTTCTACGATACAATACAACCGTGACATTTCACTTACATAATTATACACAGAACATATTCGTGATCTCGGCAGTAGTTAAGTGAAGTGAGTGTTTGTGATTGGGTGTCTAGAAGGTGAAGTATGGATGAGGTGTGTGTGGGGGGTGTGTATGTGTAAGTAAGGGTGGGTGCTTAGCATTCATTTAAGGGAGTAGAGTAGAAAGGAGGAATGCCTGATATGGGTAAATTGCGGGTCAACTGCGCACCCCAGAACTTGATAAATATTATGTTGAACCAACTGTCAGCGTCCGGTCCAGCCAGTCCGCAATTGTTCGTATCTGTTTGACTGGTCTACTTTTTCAACTAGAACACATAAAATTTGTCGTTACTACTAAATTTTTTTGGAGAATAGTTTGTCGTTAAAATGTTGAAATTGGTTCAATGTTTAGGAAGTGGTGGGTGAACCAATCACATAGATAACCAATCATGTAGTGATAAGTTGCATTTTGTGTTCGATCGTTATTTTCAGTAGTTAGTAACTGCTATGTTGGCGGTTTGTCTTCTAATTTTTAACCGACTTCTTAAAAAGGAGGTGTTATCGTATTCGACCATTAACATCATCATTAAATAACGCTCTAATGCAGGTCCATAACTGGTTTACTGCTAATAATTTAGTATTAAATGGGAAAAAAAACTAAGTGCATAAGATTATCTCTGCCAAATGTCAAATTTTGTGATATTGACATAGTATTGAATCAAGAGAAACTTGAATTTGTAGATGAAACTGTTTTCTTGGGGATCACGCTCGACTCAAGGCTACAATGGGGTCCTCATTTAACATCTCTTGCAGGACCGTCTCCGAATCCGTCAATTTACTGATGTAGATACCGCGAGGCTAGTGTATTTTAGTTATTTTCATAGTATTATGTCATACGGATTTTACTATGGGGACGGGCTGCAGACATCGAGTCTATATTTATTCTGCAGAAAAGAGCTATCAGAGCCATATATAATCTATGTAGGCGCGATTCTCTAAGAGAACTGTTTAAGGAAATTAACATCATGACGGTACCTTGTCAATAAATCTATGAAAACATCATGTACGTTAGGAAAAATCGCATTTATTTAGTAAAAGAGGTGACCGGCACCACTATAATACTAGAAATAGGGACCAACTAGTTCAACCAGGTTTCAGGTTGGCTAAAGTAGCCTCATCTTTCATGGGGTACTGTTTAAAATGTTACAATAAAACACCTCCCCCCATTCAACAACTGCATGTAACGAAATTTAAATCTTGCATAAAACGCACACTATGTAGGCAAGCATATTATAAGTTGGGGGATTACATTGATGATAAAAATGCTTGGCGCAATGATGGTCCTGCTCCACAACCATAGGAGCAATCTGAATTATCTGAATTACCATTTGAGTTATTGTGGAAGCAGCAGAAGATTGTAAAAATATATTTGCATCGTATAGATTCAATCTAGTGTTATATAATTGCATATCACATTATGTACTGCAAAGCCACCATTTACTGAGTACCTACATCTTTCATTGTTGCGAATATACCCTGGTGGTTGAGTGAATGTCATGCTCACTTAAATGTCACGCTAATGGAGGCGGGTGTGTCGGGTCATTTAGTTCCCTTCAATATGGTTGAGTTGAATGATGGCTGATACATGCGTGATGTTCGTGAACGGGCGCTGTTAGTTGTGACTGGTCATCTCTTAGCTACCACGGTTTATTTTAATTACTTTGTTCAAACTTAAACTCAAAGCATTTAATGCTTTGAGTTTAAGTTTGAGTTTATCTTTTTTTTTTCATGTGTTCTCCTGATTCTCCGGGATTACTGGTCCGATTTAAGTGATTCTTTTTTTCGTTGGGTACGAAAGTCACCACTCCCGAAATAATAGTATATACGAACGAACGTAGTATGTACGAGTGTGGAAAGCCTGTCATTGCAAAGAGTTCCGACTTAAATGTCTACACGAGCCAAGGCGCAGCCGAAGGTGAGGGTTGACAGTCGGAACAAGTTGCAATGACGGTTCCGCACGTGTACTGAACAACTATTTTTAATACAGTTGCGTAAAAATGAAGCAAATTAATAAAGAACATTTTTGGAAAATAGCGCCAACCGTAAAAGAATATAAGCAGAGATTTTTTTTTTGTTTTCTTTACCCATTTTTGGTAGGCAAAGGGAACTAGGCAAATGCCCATACAGCCAAGGTTAGTATTTTTTTTATTGATATGAAATGAAAATGAAATTTAATGAGATGAAATGAAATGAAACCTAACCTAACTCATTGAATCAAATCATTAAATCTGATATTGAAACAAATTAGTAGCTTCTTGTTAGAAATATTTGCATGAATCATAAAAACTTCTATTTTTTTTTTTATTAAGAACTTCGTGGTTGGTTTTTTCTTTTTAATAGACATTATTTTGACAGTTGGGAAAGAGAACGCACGAGTTCGGAAATAGTAAAGAAAAAGCTCGAGTGTGTAATAGCCCACATCCCGAACGCTATACGTCCCTGCAATACGCCACTTTTTGAGCAACTGTATTAAAATAGTATATTTCATTGCGAGTGCGGAAAGCCTGTCATTGCAAAGAGTTCCGACAAATGTCTACCCGAGCCGAGGCGCAGCCGAAGGTGAGGGTTGACAGTCGGAACAAGTTGCAATAACGGTTCCGCACGTGTATTGAACAACTATTTTTAATACAGTTGCGAAAAAATGAAGCAATTTAATAAAGAACATTTTTGGAAAATGGCGCCAACAGTTAAAGAATATAAGCAAAGTTTTTTTTTGTTTTCTTCACTCATTCTGGGTAGGCAAAGGGAACTATGCCCATACAGCCAAGTCTTCAGTAGATTTTTTTTATTGATATGAAATGAAAATGAAATGAAACCTAACCTAACTCATTGAATCAAATCATTAAATCTGATATTAAAACAAATTAGTAGCTTCGTTTTAGAAATATTTGCATGAATCATTAAAACTTCTATGATTTTTTTTTTTAGTAAAAACTCCGTAGTTGTTTTTTTTTCTTTTTAATAGACATTATTTTGACAGTTGGGAAAGAGTACGCACGAGTTCGGGAAAGGTAAAGAAAAAGCTCGAGTGTGTAATAGCCCACATCCCGAACGCTATACGTCCCTGCAATACGCCACTTTTTGAGCAACTGTATTAAAAAAGTTATTTTCCACTTTTAAGTGTTTTTTTGGAAGTTGGTTATTTAAAAAAAAGTTTTAATATATGTTATAATTTGATAGATTAATTATTGATAAATGTACCTCTGCTGTTTTTACTATTTTCTAGCCTATATTGTTTGTCAATACTGGGCCAAGCCCGCCATTATTTATGTCGTCTACTACAAGCTATTTCTTGTCTTCTTAAAGTTATAGAAATGGTGGTTAATTCTTCATCTCTTTCACGTTTTTTGAAGATTGGCACTCTTAGAAGCACAGCACGCCACCAGCATCGCCTTAGCTAATGTTTACTAGCTTATCCCGATTCAAGGCAATAGGTACTGTAACGATTTTTATAAGTGCGAGTTTCAGTATAGAGCTCAGATGAAAGAAAACTGAACGGCTGGAGTTCATCCGACGACGGAACCATAACATAACCTTATGTTTACATAGGTACTCCTGCATATAACTACGGTCTTGTTTGAACAAGCTTGAATCTTCAATAAACTAAGCTTAAACAAATTTTCGAGCATGTATCCCTCTTAACCTAACCTAACCTTACCTAAAATAATATCTTTACTACTTTGTTTAGCTTGGCAAGTCCATTAATCTCGACCGAGGTTTACCTTGGATACTGCCTACCCCCTTTCGTGACGAAGCATAATTAATTACAAGTTCCCATTTAGATTGTACGGTGATCGATAAGAGTTGCAGACAAGTTCTGTCACCAGCTTTATGTAATTTATTGAGCAAGTAGTTTAATTTAAATTTTGTGAATCACTTTTAGAATCAGAATCATTAAATTTTTAACCGTCATGTTGGAATTTAGAAATCACCCCTAATGTAATTGTGAGCTTTTCACGTGACATTACTATGAAGGTCTTCGGTACCATCAAGTCAGAAAGTATAACACAATAATAAATCCGCCTATTTTGCTCCCACTGCTGGGACGAAGGCCTCCTCTCTGTGAAAATAAGTGGCCCGATGTCCACCACGCAGCCCCTGTACGGGTTAGTTGACGTCACATGTCTTTGATCGTTTGGGTCTAAGGCACAGGCCACAAAAAATGATGAGATATACCTAATTATACCTCATGCATGACGTGCGTGATATCTATACCAATACTATAAAGCTGAAAAGTTTGTTTGTTTGTTTGCTTGAACGCGCCAATCTTAGGAACTACTCGTCCGATTTGAAAATTCTTTCAGTGTTAGATAGCCTTATCGAGATAGATTTATCGAGGAAGGCTATAGGCTTATTTATATTTATCATCACGCTATGGAGAGCAATGATCAAATGTTGCGAAAACGGGGAAAATGTGACGCAGACGAAGTTGCGCGGGACAGCTAGTCCAGAATATAATCCAACAAGTGTTTGCAGAACGTCATATTTCCTCCAGCAAGAATGCCAACAAACAAAACAAGGCAAAATGGGTTACAGCTAGCTAGAATAACAAAAGGACAAATTCCCTTATAACCAGGTTAACTTTCTTAGCTCGCAAAATGACGTAATATTTATTCCACATCTGTCCAAATTTTACCTCCGCGTTTCTGACTTCGCGTAATTGTGCAAAATTTGCATATTTCTACAATCCTTGCTTGTCCAGGTTGCATAAAACCTAGGGGTAAGCTTGTAGATTATTATGTCCAAGTCCTGCTACAAATTATACGTCTTTTGAGCAGTTTATGGTTGAAATTCTGGTTTGTTATTTAATTTTTTGGGTTGTAGGTTAATGTTTCGGAAGTATTATTTTAAACATACTTGGCTTGCAACTATGATTGTAATATTTACAACTAGATTTACCAAAAACCACGTTTAAAATTCACATGATATTGGTATCATGATATTTCTACGGCACGGTTGGCACAGTGGCTGGGCGATCGACTGCTCCGCTGCGTGTCGCGGGTTCGATCCCCGCACGGAACAAATATTTATATGACCTACAGATCGTAATTCAGGGTTTGACTGTTTGTGTATGTGAGTTTAAATGTTTGTAAACGCACCCACGATACAGGAGAAATTCTTAGTGTGAGGCAGTGTTTAAAAAAAAAACTACTTTCTATAACTGATATCTAGCTACGATAATTAACTGACAATGGCTAATGGACAAAATTCAGGGACACACATCAAAACGTTTGTTTTAGTTATTTTAATCTGTCATATTAGGTCAAATGACCTTAAACACGTCCGCTTCAGTTACAGATCGTTGAATACTGATGAAAACTGAACATAACATCACGCCTGTAATCCCCGAAGGGTTATGCAGAGATGGACCTAATAGTAAATCTACATTTCTCCAGTTATGTTTAAGTGCCATGAAATAGGGGGCGAGCAAAATCCAGACTCCATGGTTCATCACCATCACCATTTCAGCCCAAAAAACGTCCACTGCTGGACATAGTGTGGCAGGTGGATTTCGTGGCAGGTTATAGAAAGGAAACCCAAGGTTACTTTACACGTTTATTAGACATGAGACACAGAAATATCAGGGAATGAGTTCTTAAGGTCTCTAAGCACTTTGCACTGGTCACTTGGAAGATAGAAAGAAGGAAGTTACTGCCCTGGGCTTAGGCTACGTCGCAGCACGTGGGCCGGCGTGAGGTTGCAGGGCAGGCAGCGGAGCGGAGGGGCGACCCCAGAGGTCACCATTGCAGTGCGTGGGCAGCACCACGCAGGGAAGAGAACGAGCGCGCGTCAGTCGCGCTCGCTGGCAGGTAGGCAGGCAGGGTCTTCAGCTTGGCACTGGGTCAGCAGAGGCAAGTAGCCTCAGCACGTGGTAGCGTGGGCTCTCGGTATCCACGAACACACGTGGCTGCAGGTACAGGCGGCGGTAGCGGCCGCGTAGGCAATGCGCGTGTCTTTGACTGGAGCTGTAGCCCTAACCTTGAGGTGTAACCCAAGACTGGAACCCTGGAATCAGCGCGTGGTGGGTGCATCCGTAAGCGTTGTGCCAGAACATAGCAAGCCTCCGTCGATGCGTGCGTCTCCCAGCCGTAAGCCCATAGCAAGGTGGATGAAGGAAGACTCACCCATCGTGGCGGCTTACAATAAGAGGTTATGCGCGCACATGCCCCTCAAGCCTTTCGAAGGTTCCTTGCCGCGCGGTCAAGCGATTTAAGCGAGCAGCTAGGTGCTGCGCGGCGAGGCAAGCATGATGCAGGATGGAGAAGCATGTGAGCGCATTCACAGTGAGGTGCAAGGTGGCAGTTATTGAAGATAGTTTATCTCGACAGTCATAGCGAGGCTGCCGAGAAGTATTAATGGCTGCCGGACTGCGCCGACAGACATACATAGTTAAAGGAAGCAATACATAGAAAACAAATAAGAGTTACAATCACACTGAGCACTTACCCGTTTATCTCGGGGTTTAGTATTTAGACGCCTGGGCTGGAGTTGGAGAAAGAGGTCGTGGAATGACTTGCATGAGCTTATATAGTACATTACGACGGACGCCACTCCTACTCAAGCAATGACGTGTTCGTATTTGAAAGATTTAGGAATGTCACTCGTTTCTAGTGATGTGCGTTTTAATCGGTTTTTTAGAAAATCGACTACAACGCTACAATAGGCCTCCCCCAAGTGTCGCCACATTGACATTGTGGAGGGTTTTGCCATAATCGCCACATTTGGCAGGCGGGTTGGCGATCGCAGTACGGTTGTTACAAAAGCTGAGAGAACGCTGCTGCCCATTCTCTGGCAAATCACTTAGTCGCCTCTTACGCCACCCACGGGAAGATATGGGATGGCGCTATTCTTTACGTCCGACACCATATAGAGCCTCCATGGTTGCTACTGAGAAATTCCTGAAAAACCCAATAACAATTTGCCCGACCCGGGAATCAAACCAAGGAACTGATGTTCAACGAGGCAGTCTACTAGTATACTGGTATAAAGTCGTCAGAAAAAAAAACCGGCCAAGTGCGAGTCTTACTCGCACACAGGGTTCCATAGCCCCAAACAATATTTTGAACTGTCATTCATTAGTTAGTAGTACTAGTTGTAAACTTCCACTAAACCGCAAAACTAAATTTGTTTTTCATAGTATGTTAATCAAAAACAAAGTTACTGCTGCAGTTTGATGAAAAAGTCCCATATCTCAAAAACTAAACATCATATTATCTTATTGAAACCAATTTTCGTTGATAGTTTTTTTTACGTTCTACAAACTTAAATATTTTCAGAATTTTCCTCCTCTTACTTTAGAAATTCGAGGGGGGGGGGACACACATTTTACCACTTTGGAAGTGGCTCTAGCGCAAACTAAATAGTTTAGAAAAAAATGATGTTAGAAACCTCAATATCATTTTTAAAGACCTATCCATAGATACCCCACACGAATGGGTTGGATGAAAAAAAAAAATTTGTTTTTCAGTTCTATGTATGGGGAACCCCAAAATTAATAGTTTTTTTTTCTATTTTTGTGTGAAAATCTTAATGCGGTTCACAGAATACATCTAATTACCAAGTTTCAAAAGTATAGCTCTTATAGTTTCGGAAAAAAGTGGCTGTGACATACGGACGGACAGACAGACAGACAGACATGACGAATCTATAAGGGTTCCGTTTTTTGCCATTCGGCTACGGAACCCTAAAAACATCAGCATGCTTGGTGTAATATAACGTTTTTACAAAACCGTAAAAGATTTTGTGCGTTTAGCTGGAATAATAAATAAATGCTCATAAAAATAGGTACCTATGTTCTAAAAGAAATCAAATAAAAACAATTCATTTCGCGTCGAGGGGAATCATATTGAAAATTTAATTATTGCACCTTTCAACATTATTGAAAAAAGCTTGTCTCCTTTTGTCTAGTCTATGAATTTTATTTTTTCCGATTTTATCGAGGCAAATATTCAAAATTCATTATGTTTCGGAAAGATTGCTCCAAATTATTACCATAATTCGTTACTGCAGTTCTAAGAATATAGGGATCTAAAAAGGATTGCGAGACTTTTGAATAACATTTATCTAAGACCGGTAGATCGATTTGTCTGCTTATAAACACACACCCCCAATAACTTCAGTTTATCCGTGATCATGGCGTTTGCAACAGCGCCGTAATATCGGGAACTCAAAACAAATAATAAACATGGTAAATATCCCGTTACAAGTATTATTGATAACATTTATCTAATTTTACAAGCATACAAATGCGAGAGGCGGTATTAATATCATAGACATTTTTAACTTTTGTGTGATTTGTAATTATTATAGTCCCTGGACTGGTCACATCTAATCTAAACTAATATTATAAAGAGTAAAGATTTGATTGTTCGTTTGTTTGCATTGAATAGGCTCCGAAACGTCTGGTCCGATTTGAAAAATTCTTTCAGTGTTAGATAGCCCATTTATCGAGGAATGCTATAGACTATATATCATCACGCTACGACCAATAGGAGTGGAGCAGCAATGAAAAATGTTGCGAAAAAGGGGAAAATGTGACGCAAACGAAGTTGCGCCGGGCAGCTAGTTGGAAATAAAAGGCTTAGTACAGACCGACCTGACCACCACTCGAGTGGTCCCCAGCCAGAATCAATGACCGACGCAATTTATCTAACAACAGCTTTAGAGAAAAAGAAAGAATGCGTCGGATCTCGTGCTAAATTCAATTTGCCATGCTGGTCGAGTAGGCTTGGTTTACGACGAGCGATTCGCGGCGACGGAATTAATTGAATTGTCGGTCTGTTTCATTTTTAATGCACTGCTTCAAGGATGCTTTGGCGCTTAATTAATAGAGCGGCTGTTGGTAAACCTGTTATGTAAATTGCAATGGAAAAAACAAGATTGTGGCGATAGTTTCAATTACGGCCAATAGTATTATTATCACTGCTTCTTTTCATTACTCATTATTACCTGAAATGAGGTAAAAGTTATAATTATTTTTTTTTAGTTCTACTTTGCTGCTCCCTAGGAATTTCTCCTGTATCGTGGATGCGTTAACAAACATTTAAACTCACATACACAAAGAGCCAGACCTGGAACAACTATCTGTACCTAGGCCTTACAAATATTTGTTCCGTGTGGGGATCGAACCCGCGACACGCAGCGCAGCAGTCAAACGCTTAGCCACTGCGCTTAGCGCCAACCGTGCCGTCAAGTTTGTGTGTAGAGGGTAATGTTCGAAACTTTTAATCCGGAATATTCTTTCACTTACGGGAAGCTACACAATCGCCCGCCGGGTGTCATAGGCTACATTAGTATACCTATATACAGGGTTATTGGTAAAACACCAACAACCTTTTAAAAGGTCATTCTACTCATCATTATGAACAACTTTTACTATGAGACCATGTTTACAACACAACCGTAATACCGCCATGTTTCAACCCAGTCGTATCAGCGATGCGATCTTAGCATGGATAGGCTACGGAATTCAATTTCCTGTGTGGGCCTACACACGATTTGTGCTATAAGCCATTTTGATTATAGGGCTTGGTCATACATCATGTTTATAGGGAGAATGTGATAAATAAATGGGATTTTCAATTGGACACGTTCATGTTGGTTTTTTTTTGTATTTTGTTTGTGTTGCTTGATTACAGAGGTTACACGATAATGAGTCAGTATTGTAAGGGGTGATTGGAATGCGCTCGGACCTGGTTCAATCCATGATCCGGAGCGAGAGGGAATGGAAAGCCGTCACCTCCATCTGGGAAGCAATCATGCTAGCGAAGGAGGTGGCGGAACGTGAGAGGAAGAGAGCTTCACGTCCCAACCGCCGCGGGAGCGCCTTGGGCGTCGGGGGCCACCTAGAGGCCGTCAGCCACGGTAGGCGCGGGCCTGTGGACCGTGAGTAATGGGCTAGCTCACCGTCCGTCCTTCTTATGACGACAGGCCGTGTCGACGGCGTGTTCGTGTTCCACGCGCGCCTCAAACAGATGTCAGCAAATCAGGCGGGGTCCGACAGGGCCGATGCCTGTCAGGGCTGCGGGGCTGTTCGAAGGAGATACCGTGGCCCTGGAACACAAACGGCTAAGAAAGAACACGGATGGGTTTTAGTTAGTAGAAGTCTGACACTCCCTTCCGCTCCATCCAGAGCGGGAGGGGACATTTGATGATTTCCCATCGGTAAAAAAAAGGGGTGATTGGAATTCAGCAGTCGTTTTTTTTATGCTTGCACAGGTGTTATACGAGTAGTACCTCCATATTTCTCCAGTAATTTTTGGGCGCTTTCCCAAGTGGGCAAGCCTATTGCCACCACCAGACTCTTATGCAGACTACGTGGCTGCTACTGAGAAATTCTTGACGGAAAAACCCTCAAGTACCCGCGGATAAAGTGGTACATGTCTGTCTGAAATTATTCTTAATATCACACATCACATTAATAGGAATCGCTTGATATAAACAAGCTATTGAATAACAAGCAATTTAATAAAACCTGATATTATTATTACTATGTGCATTTATTGTGCATAAGTAATCCATATCTAGGAAGTATTTTGCTCTGCTTATTAATGAGGATATCATTGTCACGCATGAGCGCCTATTCAGTGTTCATAATTGCACCTACTGTTTTAATTACCTACGTAGATGCTAGGAATTCTACAATATACTCACTATTTGATGTAACATAACATTATCATCTGCCTAGCCTTTTCCCAACTTTATTGAGGTCGAATTAAAGTCTTACCGGATGCAGCTGAAGACCAGTATTTTACATGGAGCGACTGCCCATCTGACCTCCACAACCCAGTTAGTACTGGCTAATACGATAGCCCTTGGTAAGACTGGTTGTCAGACTTTCGGGCCACTGACTACCTGTAACGACTGTCAAAGATCTACAAATGACAGCCGGGACCAACGGTTTAACGTGCTTTTCGAGGCTCGGAGGTACTCGGTATGTAATAACGTAACATAATTATCATGCTTATAAATTCATGAAGTGTTAGGCAAGAGTGTTCTTACATAACCCCTACATTTCGCTAGTCAATGATGATCTCCTAATGAACTACCTAGTTTCTTGGTTGCAAAAAAAGACAATGAAACAAATTGCCATCCAACGTGGCAATGCGGCCAGCCTTCTGGGCACTTTTCCTGTTGACAGCTATGTCAGCGAATTTTTTGACGCCCTGTAATTTTGATACTTGTCTAAATTTTATTTTATATCAATTTGTAGTTTGTAAATAATGTACATTTATGTAATTTAAAATAAATAAAATAAATCAAACAAGTCACCGATTACACTCAAATAATTTTCCGCTTTTTTAGTGTTCTTTGTTCGGTATAGCCACAATAAAAATAAAAAATCCTCACCAGTCAAGTAATAAAATGCGTCCTTATCCCTTCACAACATGAATTAAACATTTGCACAAACATCCCTGGGTTTCAGTATTTTTTTTTCTTTTATCGCTATCACCGCTGACTGAGTAAATAAAAACACAAAACGGACAACTAAAAATAAGTAACAGTTTTCTATAGAAGTGTCGCACAAAAGTAAATAATAGAAGACAATAAAGATTATTCTAGCAAGCGCCAAGTTAAAATTAATTTTCTGTGGCAAAAGTTCAGCAAGCCTATTTGTGGACACACGCGTTTGGAATAAATCAAAACTTTCTTACAATATTGTCTGTTTGTTTTTATTTTCGCGATGAACTGGTGAGATTAAATAATAAGCTTAAGATGACGATGATTTTGCTGAGGATTTCTCTTGATAAAGACTAAAAGAGCCAAGACTAGGAACGGTGTCCACAAATTGCCGTTGAGTTTTTCTGGAGCTCTCTGGGCAGTCTACTGCTATCATTTTCAGGAACCACTAACCTGTTATTTATAGGCAATTCTGCTTCCATTTTTTACGTTTCGATGGTGAATGAACGATGAGTCGTATATACAACGTGTAACGTTAAAGCCGCAAAACCTCAGACACCTCAAATGATTTTTAATTCAATTGACCTAATTCTGCGAGAAAAAAAAACATTAAAAAACGTAAAGGTTTTATGTGCTGTTTTAGTTTTACCGGCAATTCTGATCGTTTCTTTCTTTCTTTCTGTTTTCCTCGCGTATGAGAAAATTTTAATTGAACGACAAACATTTGTGTTTGTTTACCTATTTTGGTTTGCGCACGTGAAGGCTTGACCTATGAACAAAAATAGACAGGGCAACATTTTCTATGAAGATTTTTCGAAAAATGTTACCTATATTAAAAAGTGGTTCACTAATTTCAGGTTTTGCGCATTTAACGTTACACGTTGTATACCTACTCACTTGTGTTCTGATCCACCCAACTGTGAACATTGTCTTTCGATTCTCTGGCCGATTTGGGTTCAGAACCTTCTCTTTCTTTCGTGATTTCCAGGTTAACCTAATGGCACGTAGGTGTGTTTTAAAAGGAGAAAGATGCCGATAGCTTACTCTGATATTATTTGATTTAAGTAGGAACCGTGCTAGAGGTATTTTACTTACCGTTTGTTTCACAATTACAATTTCCACGTAGATAACATTTGAAGCTAGCTTTGATGCAACACAGTTTCCATTCCATACTTTTATTATAAATGCGATAGTACCTCTGTTTGTTTGTTACTTTTTCGTCTTAAGGCTGATCGGATCGAAATGAATTTTGAGAAATAGATAGATCATATCCTGGGGAAGGACAGGCAATTTTTTTTTCGTACAAATGCACTTTGAAGTTTTCACGTGAACAAAGTCGCGGGAAACAGCTACTACTAAATAATTTAATATGATCTTATTTTTAGTTCCTTAATGATCGCACAATTCCAGTACCTAATAATGTAATATTTTTCGTTTCTTCTTCAGATGGTGCATACAATGATGCCAATAGCCCGGCCGATAGCTCTGGCTATGTCCGCCGTCCTGACGCTGGCGTACGTTGGCCTGGCTTTGGGAATCAGGCCAGAGGGTGAGGAGTCCCAGTTTCATGAGCAGGTATGTTTTACAATGATTATTGAGGTTATGTTGTCACCATAAGGTGTTCGGTATGGTGTTCATTGTGCTTGTGATGGCATTAAGTGTTGGTCAACTGGACCCACTCGAAATGGACCCGCGGGATCAATCAACCGAGTCACATTTTGAATCGGTCGACTGGCCTCACTGCCCAATTTCATAATTAGTACAGTCACGGAGTTAAGCCGAGTCTTTTAGTTTTATTTTAACTTAGTATAAAAACAGAAAGTACTAGGAGAGCCAATCATGAAGAAGATGTTAGTGCCGCTAAAATCGTATTTTTAGTGAATACAAGGGTATTCAATAAAGGGTGCTCACGTTACACCTTAACAACACACGACAACAATAATTGATCAATCCACAATTCCGTAACAGTAGCTGACATACATCCCACCCCTTACGTGAAGCACATTATAATTGTGTCAAGTTTACTTAAAAAGACTCGGGCCCCAACTACACACTGAAGCGACATGCATGTTAGAATAAAACAGTGAATATGGAAGAAAACATAAAAAAAAAGATTTTGCTTTGAGCATGCTGCGAGGCTACATAATGCCGCACGGATCGATTTTCAAAGTTAAACCGCGCTTGCCAAAGTCGATACGTGGATGGGTGACCAAACATCACAAATCAAGTTTCCTCCGTGCTTCGGAAACCCGTTGGTCCCGGCTGACATTTTGTAGAATTTTGACAGTCGTTACAGTCAGTGGCACGAAAGTATGAACCAGTTTTACCAAAAAGTATTGTGATCCCTAATACTAATTGGGTTTTGGAGATCAGCAGTCATGTAAAATACTGGTACTCAGCCGCATCCAGTTTGACTGAAAGCCGACCCCAACATAGTTGGAAAAAGGCTCCACAGATAAAATGCTTTGAGCATGTGGCACGGTACTCACGCGAAGGAAATAAGTGCCACCACACGCGTGTCGCTTGACGCAAGTCTCTCTATCGCAAGTCGTATCACCCGAGGTCGTCAATATGGTCTTATGTTACGGCGCCGGCGTAAGCACGTATGTTGTCTCATCAGTTTAAAGCTCCTTACAAAATTGGAGAGGAATCGAGATTAATAGGATTAAGTAGCTGATGTTTACCTAAGTGAAACTGATGTACCCTTAAATGTGATGTGGAAAGAACAGTATTTACAGTTTTAAGTACTTTCTTAAGTATTCTTAATGCAAGTTATATTTTATAGATATAAGTTAGAAAGACAGATGTCATTAAACATCAAGTTGATCGTCCTATTTTTATATCTATTTGTAGTTTGTAAATAATGTACACTTCTTAATGCTTTCTTTTTTTCTTTACATTAATTGGTTAGCCAAATACTTAATAAATATAATTTGTTGGTAAACATATGGATAATCTGTAGTATTCATATGTTTACTGAAACCAATTTTTTTCCGAAAATTAAATAAAAAAATAATTGTTTTACTGTTAAAACAATGATTTTTGAATTAAAGTTTCCGGAAAATATTGGGAAATTACATTCACAATTTGTACATCGATCTTTTCAACAAAAGATAAAAATTGATTGATATTATTGGAAAGCCATAGAGGGCAGCTTTTGCCCAGCAGTGGGAAAGAGAAGGATGATATAAATATAAGGTAAATTATAAGTTCTACCTTTAGCACCCGTCGTTTTAGATCTACGAAAAAATTTTACAGCTTCAATTTACTACGTTAAAGCTTCAGAGGTCTGAAAAACAACGATCCATCATCATCATCATCATCATTTCAGCCAAAAGACGTCCACAGCTGGTCATAGGCCTCCCCCAAGAAGGGGGCGATTATGGCAAACCCCCCCCGGGTTTGCCATAATCGCCTCGCTTGGCAGGCGGGTTGGCGATCGCAGTACGGTTGTTACAAAAGCACAGAGAACGCTGCTGCCCATTCTCTGGCAAGTCCCTTAGTCGCCTCTTACGACACCCACGGGAATATATGGGATGGTGCTATTCTTTACATCCGACACCATACAGACTCGACCAACCTACCTTAGATAGAGAATCAGATGCATCTCACGTCCCTATCTTAGTTACTAACTTATTACGAGTAACTTACTAACAAAACTAGTTTACAACACAAACAAAGTTTATGTTACAAGTTATATCAGTTGCCAACTGAATAGGCGCTGAAGTTTCATTTCAATCTGATCATCGCGTACCTAATCGACGCCATACTGTTTCATAAGTATATTGTTCTTGGTGAGAATATATGTAGCTGTGAGTATATGTAGCTGCTAGCTGTATATGAAGCTGAAGATTTTACTATTGCTCTGATCTCTGCAAGTATCAGTTAGATTCGAATATTATTTTTGAATTTTATAGCTCAACTCATGAGAAAGCTTATAGGCTATTTAATATCACGCTACGAATTTCAGGAGCCTAGCATAAAACGTTCAGAAAGAACGCTCAGCGAAAACGAAGTGGACGGGCGATGCGACTCGGTGGTTTGGGAACCGAGAACAGGACTTTGCTTGTATATGAAGAATAAAGTACTAACTGATATCTATAAAGCCCTTTTCCAGTTTTTTAGAAAGAGTCAAGTAGTTTCTTAGACTTTCAAATTAGGCTCACTGAGACAACTGAAACAATAATATTATGTAGGTAAATCTTGAGTTTGCAACAAGTTGTAACGAGAAGACTGCCCGATTGCCGGCAGTAATGGCATCGCCCCTTACTAAATGAGAATTAAACGTAATTGTGCGCTATTTGGCTATTAAGTTTACCTCTGGCGAACCCTTCAAGGATTTCAGACGTGATGTTATATTACATTTATGAAGATTTCAGTGCTTTTAACTAGTAATAAAGAGCTACCATTACGAAACGAATACAGAACATAAAACAAACTGCAAAAGACAATTGTTACAAGTTCTTTTGTTTCAATCCCCTATTCATTCTATCGAAGCGTATTTCAAGGCAAAAATGTTCTTTTTACACAGTCGACAGCGAAAGCGCCTGTCAGTTTGTGATAAGCAATAACTCTGTTTGCAAAACGTGTGCGTTGCTAGTAAAGTTATTGCAGGCGTTGAATGCCAGTGAAATTTACTTTTTAATTAGTGTTCATATTAATTTTATCGTTTTGTAACAGTTTGTCGCGTGGTTGTTTAATTTTTAACTCATTGTAATTATTTTCGTACTTTAATAAAATGTAAAATATTTACTTTTAGCTAGTTAAAGCTAAAGCCTAACGTATTTAAATAAGTTAGTAAATTATGTGCTCATGAATTTTCATACCTTGCCATTTTGAAGGGAAACTTACTGATTTTCGAAATTTTCGCGTAAGGCTTTCTGTTTTGCGAGTTTATGAGAAAACTTGGCTCATTTTCTGCGCAAGGTTTAATTTTACAGTTTAAAAATTACGTGTGAAGACACCTTGTGAATTTCATTTTAATTTTTATAATGATCTTAAAAATATCCACTAGTTAATTGTAATAGTAATTATTTATTTTTCCTAATACCGCGTCTACAACAAAATGTTCATTTTATGTTTCACATTTTTTTAGACCAATGTCGTTTATTGTAAATGTAGACATTACCCATTTCACCATTTACCTTTACTACTAACAAACAATCGCCTAACAGGAAATATCATTAAATCATTACCAAAAAAATTATCAAAAAAATACCAATCAAAAGCCGTGAAAAAGTCTCCTTAATATTTTCCACCAAAACAAATGGTTGCCCTCACCAAATAGACGTCTATTCCGTGTCTGTACCCAATAAAAGTTTATTATTTGTTTTCATGAGCACGTCAGCCTTGACACCAGACGATGTCTAATAAACTGGCTTTTTATCCTTGACTTATTGCCCGAGTGTGAACCCTAGTGGGTGGATATTGAGGGCATACTAAATAGGAATGTCTGTGTGTCGATGTGTTTCAACGGACATGACCAATGATCGTTTTGAATATAAGCTGAAACTAATTCTTCTTTTAGATTCTCTTTCTTAGTAGTAATATTGTACAAATCTAATCAAAACATTTTTATTTCACACTAGCTGTCCCGCGCAATTTCGTATGCGTCACATTTTCCCCGATTTTGAAACATTTTTCATTGCTTCTCCGTTCCTATTTGTCGTAGCGTAATGATATATAGCCTATAGCCTTCCTCAATAAATGGGCTGTCTAACACTGAAATAATTTTTCGAATCGGATCAGTAATTCTTGAGATTAGCGCGTTCAAGCAAACAAACAAAGAAACAAACTCTTCAGCTTTATAATATTAAGTATGGATATTCATTGAAATCTAATGATTTTGTTATAAAGGCAAAGGGTAATTTTGTTTAAATTAAATATTTGTGATGGATAACGTATTTATTTGGATAAGGAATAATATCATGTTTATAAAAACACCTTCGAAAATAATGCATTATTTTAGAACAAATTTGGTTAGCATAAAAAGGTTATAGTGAGTCAACCTTAAAAGATAGACATATGCTGTCGTGGACTTTTTTAGAACTTTTAAAGGGAAATAATTCTGCCATACATGATTTTTGCGAAACTTTAACCGTTAAAGCAGCGCACGCCGCGGAAGCTCTCAAAATGAAAATAAAAACCTCGATTTTGAAAAATTTTTCATTGCTGCTCAGCTCCTATTTGTCTAAGCGTGATGATATATAGGTAGCTTATAGCCTTCCCCGATAAATGAGCTATCTAACACTGAAAGAATTTTTTCAAATTGGATCAGAATTTCCTGAGATTAGCGCGTTCAAGCAAACAAACAAACTCTTCAGCTCTATAATAAGTATAGAAGATTAGTATAGATTATTTTAATAGATAGGCCTACATGAAAAAGGTGCTACGTTCGGGTTGGTCGTTTCCTATGGAGAAGAACCGGCTAGAAACTCCATAAAAATAAATATGTTACTGTTAAAACTGTTTATCGGACAAAACCACTTTTGTTCGGTGTCAGTCAAAACTCTTTTTAATTATTAATTAAATGGCGTTTTCTCAATTAAAAATATTTTGTTTGAGAACGCCTCAGTTATAAATACCGGTTATAATTGTCAAAAAAAAGACTGAACATACACACAAAAAGAAACAAAATAGTCCACTTGACAACCTGCTCCTTTTTGAAGTCGGTTAAAAATTAAAAATATTTTCGATCTACCGCGTATACCTATTACAGAGGACTCGAACCTAATTGGCGTAATGTGGGTGTAAATTTGGACACACCTCTGCTTAATCCTCGGATGACAGACGTGATGTTTGTAATTTTACTCAAAAATGCATGTAATGTGGTCATTATTTTGACAACCTTGTTTGAGCAAAGTCGACCTTGCCGTTCTGTTTCAAGGAGCGGCCGGCAAAGTTTTGCTGGCCGCTCTAACAGGCCGGCAATGTTTTGCCGGCCGCTATTTTGACGTTTCAACATTTTAAAAAATCAAATCCAAAAAGATTTTATTTAGAACACAGCTGTTTGTATCTATAGAGATATGTACAAAAAGATTTTATTCCATATTAGGCTGTATAGTTCCAATTACCATTGCTCGATAAAAGAAAAAACATAGATGTAACAAAAGCGCGGTTCAGCGAAAATTTTAATTAATACGTTTTTTATTTAAATTACTTGCTGGTTTTATTTAGATTAGGTACTTGCATTTTTGAGTAAAGCACTACACAATCCTTGGCCTACAATGACTGCTTCGCTGGTCCCGCTATGATTGCCTCGAGCTAGCCCGTTGAGCGGTCCGGGCGTACTTATACGCCTAAAAATTTTTCCCGTCAAACGTCCAGCACTCAAAGTACGCCCAAAAATTTTTCCCGTCAAACGTCCGGGCGTACTTATACGCCTCGAAGAGTTGTACCAAAAAACTTACTAAAACTTTTAAAATCTCTATGAATTTACCATCTATGGTCCCTCTTATGGATACAGTATTAAATTCCGCGTCTATGGCATAAAGAACGACACTATCAGCCGTCAAAATTAAATGTCAAAAAAGTTTTAAAAGTCAGTTGTCTAATTTTACCGTAATGCCGTGTTGTGATTTATGTTCTCTGGTTTTAAAACGTAAATACTATTTAATTTAAAACCCAATGTTTATAGTGTTATATATCAAAATAAACTTCATCAATCAAGCTTTACGAATATCTAAGAATATCACGTTCGGACCTCCAAATACGCCTAAAAATTTATCAGGTAAGTCAAATGTCCCGGGCGTAATTATGGGCCTCGATCATTATTTTTAGAAATTATTGAAAAAATAGTTAAAAAAGTGCTCGTATTATGAAAATTAGTTCAATTAAGTAATTATTAGTGTCTCCGCAATATAAAACAGTAAAAAAAAACGAAATCTTAGCGAATTTTTTACGAAAACACGACAAAAACAGTAGGTATCGAATCGATCAGAGCAGGGGTTGATTTGTTTGGTTAATTTAGCTACTAAGAAAGTGCCAAAGTAAGGACATATGGGTATTAAAACAAAGCTTATATAGTCTAGTTTAATTATAAATAGGTTTTATTGATACCAATTACAATTCTAATTGGTAAAACTTTTATTCTTATTGGAGAAACTGACTTTCAACATATATGCTCAAGTTCACATTTTTTTCCAAATACTTCTATCTAATTGTTGTAATTAGATTTAACATAGTTAGATTCTGCATTGTTTCAGCTATACACACGTATTTTTTGTTTTTGTGTAGCTGCAGTAGTTTACGAGATAATAAGCTTTAAGTGCGCCGTGTTTCGCGCCAAAAATTCGCGCATGCGCATTTTTGAGAATGAACGTTGAAATTTGATATGTTTTGTGACCTTGACTAAATTATTAGGCGTATTTTGAGGCCCGGACGTTTGAGCGGCTGCTACGCTCTAGGCCTTTCAGCTTGGCCATCTTTGCAGCCCTTGCTGTCCTCGCTGTAAAGGCCTCGACCTACGGTCTCGGCCATCAAGTGCTGCACGCTGACCGCGTTGTGTCGGCCTTGAGCTGCGCTAGGCTGCGCTGTCGGCCATAATTAGCGCTCCCAGCAAAGTAGTCATTATAGACCGCGGCAGTAATGTACTATAAAGAGTTAACTGCCTCATACAATACCAGAAAAGTGGGCGGGCTTTAATACAATCTCTTTCTGTGGCGTTATGTATAAGAAAACCCTTTCCTTATGACTTCATAGTACACCACCAGTTACGCTAAACGCTGCTTATTATCGCATTATCGTGTTTATTTCGTCATAAGCTGGTGAAAATGGACCGTTCTTGTTTATCTACTAATATTATGAGTACGAAAAAACCTTTATGCCAGCTAAAAGATACACTTTACTTAGGTTAGGACGTGGGATACTTTTTCCATGTAGAAAGTATGGTCTTATGGTATAATTTCTAATAGTATCCCCGCGGTCGACACCGAGGGCCAAAATCTATAATCTGTAATTATAAAGCTGAAGAGTTTGTTTGTTTGCTTGAACGTGCTAATCTGAACTACTGATCCGTTTTGAAAAAATCTTTCAGTGTTAGATAGCCCCTTTATCGAGGAAGGCTATGGGCTATATATCATCACGCTACGACAAATACGAGCGGAACAGCAATGAAAAATGTTGCGAAAACGGGGAAAATATGACGCAGACGAAGTTGCGCGGGACAGCTAGTTGTGAATAATGAAGAAATTTTGTCCGAATAGGGTTTTAGAAACTTGCGTAAAATAGATAATTAGTATCTTTTGTGGCAAGTAATTGGTGTTTTCTATGTTTTTTTTTTGCAGAAAACTATTTACGTAGTGTGTATTTATTTCTTAACGGGGTTAAAGAAACATAGAAAGAAATATCTTGGTTATTTATAAATTATAAATAAGGTTTTATTTACGTTTACGCCTCGTGTCGTGTGACTAACCGCCATTGAAGTTTCTTTATAACAAGAAAGCGTGTGCACGGTAGTATATCTAACTTCGTTAACTTTTATTTTTCTTTGTTTATTTTTACGTTCCAGCAGATTTGCATTTGTCGCTTGTTAATTAAAGAAATATGGGTCAATAAGGCCTTAGTTAACTAGCAGATCGTCCTGTTCCCGAAGAACCGTTTCGGCAAACTGTGTTAAACTTGAACAACTTACCTTAATAGTTCCTTTCATAATGTTCTTGTTACTATACAAAGTTTCTCCACCGAAATATCAACCGTCAATAGAAGACGTTTTTGGATAAGTCAAATGTTAAGTCTGCTCTCTAACGTGCAGGTTGAATATTCTTTATAATATACTAGTTTTTGCCCGTAATTTCGTTCGCGTTAAAATTTTAATGTTTATAGGCGAGAAAAAAGAAAATAGCGTATGTCCTTCCCCAGGATATCACCGTCATCATCATCATTTCAGCCGAAAGACGTCCACTGCTGGACACAGGCCTCCCCCAAGCGTACGTAAGGGGGGTTTTGCCATAATCGCCACGCTTAACAGGCGGGTTGGCGATCGCAGTACGGTTGTTACAAAAGCACAGAGAACACTGCTGCCCATTCTCTGGAAAGTCCCTTAGTCGGCTCTTACGACACCTACTGGAAGATATAGGATGGTGCTATTCTTTACATCCAACACCATACAGAACCCTGGATATAACGTATCTCAATGCCAGATTAGACTACGATTCCACGGTTACAATTACGTACAGAGTACGTTACAGTTACGATTATACGGTTTTTATTGAACTCAATGTATGGTAAACAAAGCGTGTAATTCTACATTTGTAGTGCTAAAACTCGACATAACTTAAATGCTTTACGACTATTCCTGCTCATAAAAGCTGAAATAAGAATTTTATTTGTAAGGAAAAATATTGCGGCTCAGCATACAATAATTGACCGCTTGTATGCACGCTGAGACTTTCATGAATGAAACATGGGTTTGCAGCTTCACCTACATATTCATGATAACGAGAAAAAGCTTGAAAAAGCTGTTTTATTTATAAAAAAAAAACACGCAACCACTAGTGCTGGCATGAGGTCTTGAGCTCGATTCCTGTGTTGGGTAAAGTGTTTTTGGGTTTTCCACCAGAAACTCGGAGTCTGGCTTTGTGTTCGGTTGATAATAATAGACTTGCATGTCTTACTTATAGTTAGGTACATGGTGCGAACTGTATGTTCGTATTACTATAGCAATTAACATTAATGTTTTGTCGTATTCATTTAATTTGCGATCCACAATGTTAAAAAGGTGTAACACCTTTTTAAGGCTTACATGCGCTTCTGCTTACTGGCGCGATGCGACGCGGCGCGATTCGTTTCAAATTGTATTATCACTTTTCGAGAGCGCAACACGCCGCGCCTGCTGCGCTCTATGCCGCGACATGAAACAAAAGATTCGTAGAACAGATTTATTCAGAGAGCGGTACTCCTGGACACTATTCTAATCTATCAATTTTAAATCGCTTTTCGATACGTTAGAATCGAGTAATCGATTCGATGCCGCGCCGCGCCGCGTCGCGCTTTTATGCGAGGCTTCGCAATGTAGCAACACTACTATGCCGCGACGCGCTGTCGCATCGCG
Source organism: Cerastis rubricosa (assembly GCA_949152445.1). Classification (NCBI taxonomy): domain Eukaryota; kingdom Metazoa; phylum Arthropoda; class Insecta; order Lepidoptera; family Noctuidae; genus Cerastis; species Cerastis rubricosa. Next base: position 2,387,877 of record OX424542.1, on the reverse strand, counting down.
CCTGTCTGCGGGAGCCTTGAGTCACTGTGGTAAATGGAGAGTATTCCTGTAACAGGCATACATACCAGCAATTTTGAAATTTTAGTTTATTGTTCCTCTTCATGTTTAGTATGTACTGCTGTTGGTGTACCAAATAAGATAAGTTAAAAAAAAATGCAGGTGTACTTTAGTAAACTCCTGCCTAATCCTTTCAGAGAAAACAGGCACATAATTTATGTTTTTATTATATCCAAGTTTATTTTTACATGCCACTAACTCCATCCATTCATATCTATCAACAGTCCACTCATCCACCCTTTTCTCCCACAGCTAATCTGCGAGCTATCCCTCCTCATCTCCGCCAGTGGGATTGGCCTCTACTACCGAGCCCTCACAGAGAGGGCTCACAGGAATACCTTCGCTGGTACCAGAACCTGCCTGGAGCAGAGAGTGAAGCTGGAGTGTGAGAGAGAGCAGCAAGAGAGGCTGCTCCTCTCTGTGATACCTGCGTATATTGCTGCTGAGGTAAGTGCCTGCAATAGTTATAGCGATTCCCATTACTCGACCGGCGGTTTACGGTGAAAGGAGGAGAAACGAGGGTTTTAGTTAGTAGGATTAACCAGCCAACGGTGTTGCGTATGAGGACTTCACACAGAAGAAATAGATGAAAGTGACCTGTGAAAATATTACACTGTGTTGCAATAAAAAGCCCCCTTTATTTTATTTGTGCCGTGTTTTTTACTATCACGCATTATAAGTGTAAAATTCTCCAGTATACTAAAGTGTTCTAGACGCTGATAATAAATTTTAATTTACGCCGGTTTGCGAAATAAAGCATTAAAAAAAAATTGGGATAAATCCCTAATAAATAATCATTAAAGGGTTCAAAACGATTTCCTAAATCGGTCTACCTAATATTTCTACCTATAGTATTTTCTACTAAGAAAATCTTCAAAAACCTCGTTACAACTTTTAAAAACTTCCCTTAGTGTCGGTCGGTTAGGGAGACAATCTGACGGAAGCCGAACTTCATTCATGCTCAATTGTGTGGAAACGCAAATCTATCGATTATCGATAAGTGAAGCCGACATTAAGGAACGTCCACATTAACGCGACCAAAATAGGTGATTTCATGTTTCATACAGTAAAACACACTTTTTTTAAATCACAATATACTCTTTGTCAGTGAAATTCTTACATTCTTTACCGTAGTTGCTCATTAGGGAGTATAAAAGAATTTTTATTTTATTCCCGATTGAGCACCTATATGTAAAATTTTAATAGGTGCTCAAATGGGACTATCTTTCGTGCTCGAAGCATTGGTGCTCTCGAAATCGGTGCTCATATGGGAATATTTCTTGTCAACTGATACTTACAAAAACACTAAGTTTAAAAAAACCGGCCAAGTGCGAGTCTTACTCGCACACAGGGTTCCATAGCCCCAAACTATGGAATATAATAACAATATTTTGAACGGTCATTCTTTATTAAACTTCCACTCAACCGCAAAACTAAATTGGTTTTTCATAGTATGTTAATGAAAAACAAAGTTACTGCTGCAGTTTGATGAAAAAGTCCCATATCTCGAAAACTAAACATCATATCTTATTGAAACCAATTTTCGTTGATAGTTTTTTTTACGTTCTACAATCCTAAATATTTTCAGAATTTTCCTCCTCTTACTTTAGAAATTAGAGGGGGGGGGACACACACTTTACCACTTTGGATGTGCCTCTAGCGTAAACTATTCAGTTTAGAAAAAAATGATATTAGAAACCTCAATATCATTTTTGAAGACCTATCCATAGATACCCCACACGTATGGTTACGATGAAAAAAAAATTTTGTTTTTCAGTTCTGTGTATGGGGAACCCCAAAATTTAAAGTTTTTTTCCTATTTTTGCGTGAAAATATTAATGCGGTTCACAGAATACATCTACTTACCAAGTTTCAACAGTATAGTTCTTATAGTTTCGGAAAAAAGTGGCTGTGACATACGGACGGACAGACAGACAGACATGACGAATCTATAAGGGTTCCGTTTTTTGCCATTCGGCTACGGAACCCTAAAAATAGAGATAATTATGCCTTAAGGGATTATTTATTAAAAAACGGTGTTCAACCTGGAGACTGAGAAAAAAAAAATCAAGAGGACCTTTGAACTTATAAACTTCGATTCAATATACTATGATAAAGTTATTTTACGTTTTTTTTTTACTAATAGTTTAGTAAATGATTGAGAAAAAAATTAGAAACATGAAAGAGCTCTCCAAATAAATCCTTTAAAATACAGTCTCTTGTTTCGCATCTCGGTTGCTATATCCCTATTTGTGCACTCGTGCACTCGAAGTCGATCAAGTCATTATACCTACTTATTCCTCACTCCCTAGACGCAGCTGTCTGACCAAGCCTTTATTTTTCCCGCCATGATAAAGTGTGAAGACGTTTTATGAGTTAATTTCGGAAACGTGGGGTGTAAAATAATAAAGCCATGTATCGGGGTACCATGACAAAAATAAGTAGCGTGAATGGGGGTGTTGATAAATTATTTTTAGGATTTAACCTGTTCATTGACGGCATGTTGTTGTATGGGGCGTCAAATCTGTTTTCGTATTACGGTTTTGGGAACATCATCGATCTTATTTATTTAAGGTTATACTTTTAGGTGAACCATTGCTTACACTGAGCACTCTGTGTTTAAAAAAAAAATAGATTGGTCTTGACCGATATAACGACACGCGAAGGGATGCCCCATCGGCAAAAAATACGTACTTCATTTATTAAAAAAAAAAAAACATTATTTAGACAATAATTCAACAATATTCGTTGAATTGAAGACCATAGAAACGATGGATGGACTGTGTGAAGGATGATATGGCAAGAAAGGTGGTAATCTCATGAGATGACAAGTAACAGAGAAGTATGCAAGACTGCGCCGACCCCAAATGAATTGCGATAACCGCAAGATAATGATAACGATGTGCAGATTTCCTTCAAAATATTTCGGATTGTAGGGAAAAATGTGTTAAAAGATACTGTTTTATTTTGCTGTGTCAGATAATCAATTTTAAAACAGCATGCATTTGTGCCTTAGGCTCGGGCTCAAACGCATTTTTTGAATAAACGCTTTAAAATTCATGACGTATACCGCGCCGTCCGGGGGAACGGCTTGGTTATGTGGGGTTTGCACCAACAAAAAACACCGCCGTGAGACTACTGTCGCCTTGGCGGATGAGCCGCGAGACGTGGTACGCATGACGTTCGTTGCCCATCCAGCGCAGCTCGCCTCCAGGCACCAGCTTCTTTGACGATGTCGGGGCTTACCTGAGACATCGCCACCACTCGTGAGGGCCGTGCAATACGATGACGTTACACTTCCTGATCTATTGCTGGGGCTCAGACTCAGCAAAGCTTTGCATCTAACATCTTCTGTGTTAATCAAAGCTAGTAAGCAGTATGTATGACAAAGTCGTGACTGAAACCTTCAGTAACCAGTTCACTTGGTCACTGAGTCAACAATTTATAGCATGTGAAAATGTGGCTGTCATGACTGACAATCACCTTGTATTTGTCAAAAAAAAACAAATGATTTGTATCTTTAAAATAATCAAGTTAAGGTTCAAAACTGAAAGTGTTTTTTGTAGTGTTGACAAGACAATTTGTTTGGTTTTAAGTTGCAACATCAGTCAAATGATTTTCTACTTAAAATTGAACACGATAAAGTTTGAAATTAAGATGGTAAAGGGTTAGTTTCCTTGAAACACGTTACATGCAGGTAAACTTTTTATGACCTCATCAAGCTTTTTATTATTTTGACATGGGAAGAAATCTTAATATATAATATTTTGGTAAGAACATGCAATACCGTGATGTTATGGAACATACCTTCAGGTATTAGGTGCTGCTATAATATGTGCTTTAAGATTTTTCCCATAAACTGTGCAAGATTAGGATTCTACTAAAATACTCACTTTTATGGTAGACTAAATGCAAATCTTAAACCTGATTCTATTTAAGAATAAAATAAAGCTACTGAAAATGAATATGGGCTGGCGGCACTACAATTATGCTCGTTTTCACTTCTTCACGACGTCACCAAGTGTAAGTGCACCCAAGCACTATTTTTTCACACCCCAGTTCAGTTCTCACCTCAAAAGAGGAGCCCTATGCATCACTGTAGATGTATTTTTAGGCATACAATGAATCGTCATCATCAGCTCTCTGCCCTTGTCCCTTTCTTCTTCTTCAACACGTTTTCTTGCTCCCCCTCTTGGTCTCCCCTGCCAGACATAATGGCATAGTTTGTCCTTTCTCTTTCATGGCCTTCCTCTCACTCTCCATCCATCAACATTCATACCCATCATTCTTTTAGTCACATGCGTTTCATCCCCCCCTATTACAATGAGGCCGCTCACAATGGGCCTCATCAGAAGGCTCAAAGTCACCCAAAGGGCAATGGATAGAGCTATGCTCGGAGTTTCCTTGCGTGATCAAATCAGAAATGAGGACATCCGCAAGAGAACCAAGGTTACCGACGTAGCCCGAAGAATTGCCAAACTTAAGTGGCAGTGGGCAGGGCACATTGCTCGCAGAACAGATGGCCGATGGGGCCGAAAAGTTCTGGAATGGCGACCGCGAACCGGGAGACGATGCGTTGGAAGGCCTCCCACTAGGTGGACCTGGTGAAGGTTTCGGGGATCCGCTGGATGCGAGTCGCACGGGACCGATCAATGTGGCGACACTTGGGGGAGGCCTATGTCCAGCAGTGGACGTCTTTCGGCTGAAATGATGATGATGATTACAATGAATCGTAGAAAACGTTAAAACTTCAGATAATGTATGGCTCAGGCGAGATACTTTCTTTTACCCAAATCAAAGTACAGCAATGATTTTAGTTCTGTTGCATGCCATATATTATACTAAAAATAAAAATAACTGCCATGACGGACTTATCAATAAATAAATACGGTCTCTCCACCTCTTGCTACCTACCCTAAGACACCATAAAAGGGTATTCATCCTACATCAACCTGCACTAACTTCAAACATTGCAAAATCCTTACATCAGCTCCCCTGTGATTGCAAAGGTATACTCGTATACTCGTATGGAAGGCCAATGGTTAGTGGCAACTAAACCAGTATAAGCCGGCCTCTTTCCATTGAAATTCTGTACTACGTGAGGTCAGCTTATAGCCACAGTATAATCACAAATGTAAGCCAGTCAGATACTATAGTGTATAAGAAAACAAAAGGCCACTTAGCCTTATTTATGTTTGAGGTTTTTAGTACCGTAATATTTTCGGGATTGCCTGAATAGTTTTGTCGCAAATGGGGCTTTTATTTCGTGTTTTTTTATGTCCTTTACATGAAGTAACAATACAAGTACCTAATAATAAAGAAAACCCCTACTGTCTGTTCATAAAATTTACGTAAAACACTTTCATAGGCTGGTCAGCCAAGCTGTACTTATGTACTCGTATAATATTATTGGTGTGAGCTGACATGTGACATTAATTTGATGTTTAATGGATTCTTTGTAAATAATATATAAACTTGAACACTATTGTTTAGAATCTGGTTCTTCAAACCTAACAGACAGATGAGTTGCTGGGGAGTTTGTTCCGCCACTTCTTCGTCCCATCTAAAACACTAGGAAGTGGCGAAGGGCGGGCGTTTTGGGGGACTGTCTCTTGTCATTTTGATGTTCATAAAGTGCTGATTATCAGCCTAATTTGAATAAATGACTTTTGATTTTGAAAAAGATAAGAGTTTGTAAGTTTATATTTATGGGTAAATTTCGGAACTTATGGTCCGATTTAGAAAATTCTTTCACGGAACGGGAAGCTACATGTGAGTTAATTTTCGTACAAAACCGGAGCGAATCTGCGAGCAAAAGCTAGTTTTTAATAAACTTTCATTCCATATCCATACACTATACTAATATTTTAATGTGGATCTTATTCCACCACAACTTATAAATCAGAACCATTCCAATCTAGCAGATAAGGTTGGGATTTCAGAAAGTGATTGCTATAGTATGGTGACCAAAAATTTGTAAATAAAAAAACTGTGTCAAAAACGGCTGCCGTAAGTTCCTCAAAATAGAAAAAAATTGAGTAGTGTAGTAGTAGTATTTCAGTCTAGTAATAGGCAAACATTCAGGGTAATAAAGCCGATTTTTTTAAAGTGTACGATGGGCTGCATCAGTTGTGAATTGTCCCCTTGAAAGCACAGGAGCCTGCGTTCGAACCAAGGGTACCCAATTGATGCAGCCCACTGTACATCGAGTTACAAGGAAGGGGACTAAACATAGACGTATAATATTATTTTTAAAATGTTTCTCAGTTAGGCCGGGTATTTCTGGGACTGCCCTCGTATTATAATTTCTTCTAATAACTGGAAACGTAACAACCTTGGCTCCTAATTCTTCAAACAAAAACTTTGTTGTTTCGTGAAATGTAATTATTCGTGAAGAAAAAAATATAATGAAGACCATTTTTCTTTTGTAAATATTATATGTTGGGATTGTGTCCGTTGTTGTACATTAAGAAATTCTTTTGCCTGCGTGGCATGGAAATTATCTCACAGAAACGCACAATCGGGATAAAACGTACTGTCTTCTGTCTATGTCCTTCTTCTACTTCCAGGCTAACAATCTAAGAGGTTTTCCATGGAAATGGTTCGTTTGTCTCGGCATAAATAGGGAACCCACCTATCCCAGAAGTTCAACAGTTCCGGCTAACAAGAGGAAATACCAGCGGGCATGGGGTGGACTAAGTACTTACACCTCTCTCAAACCAAATAATTGATGACCGGTTGATATTAAAGGGCAATTTTGTAAAATAAAGCAATATTCTTGTTAAAAATTATTTTGTTTTGAGTGTTCGGTATATTCACTGACTTGATCTGGTTGTTTAACTTGACTATACATAGATAGGGGTGTAAGTATTGATCAACGCTTAGTCATCACGATTTCTCGTATCTTCCTTACAATGGACACACACAACTCCGTGAGTCGCATTGCAAGCAAGTGACTGTTATTCCGTTCGTTTGTATTAAGGCCGCCATGTTAATATCCTGGCCTACTCCACATACTTATATTAGTTTAGAAAATGTCATGTGCATGGTGAAACTTAAATTCTGATCTTGAGAAAGGAGAAATTTAAGGCCCGGACTCCACGTAAGCTGAAATGTGCGGAGAATTGCGAAGCGGGGAGGAGATGCCTAGGAGCTACATCGTATCTACCGAACCTGTATGGAGCTGTGTACCGGCTAGACACGACAATGTCACGCTGATGGTGGCGGGTGTGTCGGGTCATTTAGTTCCCTTCAATATGGTTGAGTTGAATGATGGCTGATACATGCGTCATGTTCGTGAACTGTGCGTGCGGTGCGCTGTCATTTGTGACTGGTCATCTCTTAGCTGCCACGGATTATTTTAATTACTTTATTTTTGCATTACTGATTCAATCTTTTACTCTGGACGCTCTTAACTTGCCCGTATTTCTACATCGTTCTCACATATTTGTAATTCTTAACATGAATGATGTAACTAAGATTTTGCGACATATTTTGATTTAAAAGAGTGTCCATTGAGTTTCTTGCCCATTCTTCTCCATAGAGCGATCTACGCTTTGGAGTGGGCAACTACAGTTCTTTCACAAGTTATTATGCCTTGTGACTGGGACTGTAGCTTCACTTTTTTTTACTTTCAAAAGTGCCTGCATTGAAATAAACGCTTTGAATTTGAGTTTAGACTGGAGCAGAGATGTGTGTGCGTGTGTACTATACAGGCTACTCTGTCTAGTCACGCCCATTTTATTGTCATCTAACACGGAAGGCAGCTAAGCAGAGACGATAAATGTAAATAATCAAATTCTATTGGTAGTTTACAACACATCTCCTCTCATTTGCGCTTTGGTGGAGTCCAGGTGCAAATGTTGGTTCTTGTGGATCTAGTAGCAGTCCGTGACAGTTTATCCTTGTCTAACGCTAGTTCTGATTGATGTAAAATGAATTTCCCTATGAGTAATCTATTTTTAATTTCGTGTGCTAACCCATTATTTTTGGTAAGCAAACAAGTCATCAATCCGTCCTCGGCAGCTCATTTGCTTTGTCAATATTCTTTGTATGTATATTTCTATGCTCTGTATGGTGTCGGACGTAAAGTATAGCACCATTCCATTTTTCCCAAGGGTGTCGTAAGAGGTGACTAAGGGATTTTCAAGAGAATGGGCAGCAGCGTTCTCTGTGCTTTTGTAACAACTGTACTGCGATCGCCAACTCGCCTGCCAAGCGTGGCGGTTATGACAAAACCCCCCAAAATGTAAATGTGGCGACACTTAAGGGAGGCCTATGTCCAGCAGTGGACGTGTTTTGGGCTGAAATGATGATGATGTTGATATTTCTATGTTTATCGTGTCTCAGGCAAACATAAGATCAGGATCTCCAAACTCTACATACATATGTATTTACGTAAACTCACGCTTTTTTTTCCATGGGGTAAGCAGAAACCACAGAGAGCCACCTGCTAAGATCCTCACATACTACTTTTGCGTCGTCCACGTTCATAATTCTGGTCATACAAACAGCCGGTTGCGAGCCTGGCTTTTCTCAACAATCTCACCAATAATAATCATCAATATTATATTTAAACATTTTAGCTCGAGGAGGAGGAGCTCGGAGGAGCTCGTGGCTAAATAATAACAGCCGCCCAGGTCGATCTTTAAGGTTAAGCCGTGCTTGCCGAGGTTGGTCTGTGGATGGGTGACCATAATTACATATCGAGTTTCCTCCGTGCCTTGGAAAGCACGTTAAGCCGTTGGTCCCGGCTGTCATTTGTAGATCTTTGACAGTCGTTACGAGTAGTCAGAAGCTAAAAAGTCTGACATCCAGTCTTACCAAGGGGTGTCGTATTACCCAGTTACTGGGTTGTGGAGGTCAGATAGGCTGTCGCTTCGTGTAAAATACTGTTACTCAGCTGCATCCGGTTAGACTGGAAGCCGACCCCAAGATAGTTTGGGAAAAGGCTAGGCAGATGATTATATTTAAACATTTTCTTGACTGGGTACATAATCAAAATTAAGAAAAACGAGAGAGATGAGAGCAGCGGTGGCGGTGGCAGCCCCGACTTACGAACAGTAAGCCTTGGGTTCGAACCCAGGCAGGCGCATTACTTTGTGTAATGTATTTCATCACCGCTGCCCTCGAAAACGGTGAAGGAAAACATCGTGAGGAAACCGGCATGTCCTAGAACTTTCTTTTCTTGAAAATTCGAAGACATGTGACTCTACCAACCCGCACTGGGCCCGCGTGGTGGATTACAGCCCACTCCCTCTCATAGAGAGGAGGCCTGTGTCCCAGCAGTGGGAACATTATAAGCTGCTGATGATGAGGATGATGATGTGTATTTAAAATTGCATTTAAATAAAACACGTGACAGTGTCATGCAAAATATTAAGTAATTATAGAACAGACCCATTATAATTTGTAAGAAAAACAGATAAATTAATATAATTGCGCTTTTGAAGGTCTTAGTAGAACGCAAATCGATGTTGTAGTTGTCGTATTACTAAGTAGCGTAGTTTTTACTGATAACCTTAGATTATTATGGATCTAAATTACGTTATTATTACGTAAGTTATTCCAAAATGTATATTTTATCAATTCATAAATAAAGTGCATTTATTTTAATAATTTGAAGAAGACAGTTGGTAAGGTCATTGTAGAACTTCTGGCGAGATTGTGAAAAGATGAATATCGTTGTTTGATATCGTCAAAATAACAATCAAATCTTCTTTATTCAGACATGAAGCTTATTCTGTACAAAAACCGGCCAAGTGTGATCGGACTCGCGCACGAAGGGTTCCTTACCATTATTTGTAAAAACGAGCAAAAATATCACTTTTTTGTATGGGAGCCGCCTTAAATATTTATTTTATTCTGTTTTTAGTATTTGTTGTTAAAGCGGCAACAGAAATACAAAATCTGTAGAAAATTTCATTTGGCTAACTATCAAGGTTCATGAGATACAGCCTGGTGACAGACGGACGGACGGACGGACAGCGAAGTCTCAGTAATAGGATCCCGTTTGACGGAACCCTATAAAAACATAAGACTGTAGGTACTACATTCAGTTTGACAGTTACACACGGCGACATTATAAGTTATGCATTTCCAGTATAATGTGACCTCGCTTTGTACAGATTTCCCGATCCCGTACAATGAGAGCCTACAAACTAAACTGGTTTTGTATAGTATAATTGATTGGTCGCCGCGCGTACCTACCTACTTAAAGTTCAAATTATTTATTTTAAATGATTCAACAACATTTTAGAAGAGTAATAATATCCAACTAGTCTTTTAGTACAAATACTTTATTAGATTCTCCAAAAGGCAGCTTTATATGCAATCTAAACTAATATTATAAAGAGGAAAGATTTGATTGTTTGTTTGTTTGTTTGCATTGAATAGGCTCCTTAACTACAAATCTGATTTGAAAAATTCTTTCAGTTTTAGATAGCCCGTTCATTGAGGAAGGCTATATGCTATATATCATCACGCTACGACCAATAAGAATGGAGCAGCAATGAAAAATGATGCGAAAACGGGGCAAATGTGACGCAAACCAAGTTGCGCCGGACAGCTAGTAATTTATATAATTTATTATAAATTGCTAGGAGCTGCCTTAAATCACAAGGGGAAACTAGAAATAAAAATGCAAATATTGAAAATTCTAAAATTATATTTTATCTTACATATCCGTATTCTTAAATACTAAATTATTCTAATATTAAGGCTACATCAGTCACAATTGGTTGTAATTCGCGAACTCAAGGATTTAGACTGGACCTGCGAGGTGAATTATCTTTTATACATAATTATTTATTCAAGGTATGATTGAATGTCATACACTAAAAACCAGTATGAAAAATTTTAGTCCAATTTCTACATTATTGATATACCTTATGTTATCAAGAGCTTTATTTACACAAATAGTAGCCATCAAAAAATATTTTTTCCTTCATTTGATCATCATCAAAGTCAGCAAAACATTTTTGATTTGTCAACTTCCCAATATTTTCAAAATTTATTTCTTTCTTGAGCTCGCGTATATCACCAACAGCATTACTTAATCCAAGCTTCTCGTATTCCACATCTTCGTTAAATTCAAATGATTCTATTTTTATGTTTAAATGCATAACTAATCGGAATGATAATTGTGAAATATTTATAATTGTCTGCACTTTATTGAGCACTATTTGCCACGATGTTTTATTCTCGATTTTCTCAGCATCTTCGCTTGTCCTTGGGCAGAATGATGCTATTGGAAATTGAAGAACATCCTCATTTCATTCTTGATTTGTTGTTCAAGATTCCGCATAATCTTTCCTCAACAAATCCGAATCTGATTTGCCGATATTTACATGAATTGTGATAGCTTCATCATTCTCCGACTTCATGACGACATCGTTCCATTGTACTTCAGCTTTCTTTCCATATGCTTCGTTTTCTATCAGAATAGCTGATTTCGTGCAGAGCGCTTTGCTTTGGAATTCTATCAAAGCGCTGTAATCGCTTCTTTTCGTCTCTGACTTTACGTCAGCAATGTATCCGAGTTTTCTTCTCATGACTTCTACCCTTACATGGTAGTTATAGATGCATACTTTTATGATGAAAGCGCTTTTTTGGTGTAGCAGTATAATCTTGTATTTTGTTCTGCAGCAAGCGGTCTTCTTCAGCTTCGTCTGGAAGTTTTCTATTAAGATCTTAATCTTCTGTGAATAGACCGCGATTATGTTGTGGTTGTTCTGTAGATGTGATGACAGTTCTTCGAAGGGCACTGAGCAGCAGTTGGCTGTGATGGGACAGATCATGGTGTCGTATTTGCAGTCTTCTTCATGCTTTACTCTGGTCACTGCTGTGAGAAGCTCTGTGCATCCGCGTCTGTGAACAAGGAAACAAGATTATTAGTTTATTTATTGACTTTGAAAATGCTGTCTTTAGACAAAAGTTTTATTCTTTGTATTAAGACAGATATTTTTAATAACATTTTCCTTTATTGCATTATGGATGATTATTCGAGATGTTTTGCCAACTATACCTCAATTATAATGTCAGTGGTGCTTGATACTGGCTAGTACCCAATTTGTTATGCCTATCAATTAGAAAAAAACTGCAATGTAAAATGTAAATTAGCTCGAATATATAACGTCATATAACGTTATTAAATCGACTGCAAAAACTACATAAATAAGCAAGAACACGATTTCAACGTGTATTTTTTTGCGAACTAATGGAACCACGCGCATTTAATCAAATTGATGCATATCGTTATTATTGCATGTTTATTTGAAATCCGCCATTTTGGTAAGAGCTGATGTAGTTTCTGATATATCTCATAATATTATTAATTTCATTCTAAAATCAAGGGATTTATGCCCTGCCCACTCATTTCCTCGGGAATTCATAATGAATTTAATGCAGTGAATTAATTATAAACTGGAATACATTTTGAATAGAATTTTGTACAAGTAATAATATTGTTCCGGTTTCAAAACCACATTAATTATGCGTATTAGTACGAATAGCAGCTATTGAATGAATGAAATTAAAGTTCTTAGATTTTGTTAGTCAGAAATTCAATAAAATTGTATCACTATTTTATTAATACTTCCTCAATATATTTTTGAACATACATTTTTACTGATTTTCATATGATTGTAGCAAAATTACTACATTTCCATGAACATTTTTGACTGTTATGTTATTGCTTTTAAGCAGACATAGTACTCTAGGTACAATAGAGTCGAAAAGTAATCAGCATCGCTCGCTTTTATGTTTGTTCGAAAAATTAAGCTTTCAGGAAAATAATAATGAAAAAAAAAGAAGTAGGTACGATATCTCTGATATTAAGTGTCCTCATAAACGTAGACCCAATAAACTAGATCTTAAGAAGAGAAAACATAAAGACAACGTGACATCACAATAAAAATAGAGAATGGGCATGTTAGGACTCTTACAGATATGGCGTTATACCGCTGCGTTTAATTATTGCTTGAAGATTGCTTGAAATGTAACTGCGTGTGAATATTTATTATTTAAAAAATTAAAAAATATTTTTAATTCTTCAATGCTTTGTATCAAACGTTTTTTTTTTGCAGTTTCGTCAATTTGACAATACGATCTTCGAAAATATTTAAATAATAAAAAAAAAATCTTAAACTTTACACTTTAGGAAAAGGAATATTTTATACGACAGGAGAATCAATCACTTAAAGAATGTTGTTTGTCTAGACAAATTGACACGCAAAAACGGCTTCAAAAACGAATTCTACCGCTTATTTTAAAAGATGTCTTACAAAATAGTAAGTAAGTAGTAATTTATATTTTTAAATTTTTTATAGTTATTTTATGGAATATATAAATTGGATTAATTTCGAAAATAAATAAATAAAGGAAAATATAATTAATTTAAACGAAACAAAAAAAAAAAAACTCCTGGTCAGAAAATGCCCTAAGTAATAAAACGTAACTCTAATCTATCAGTTACGGTTTATTGTCTGAAAGTTGCGGTTTATTCGGCAAACAAGTGTTCTTATTAGTTACGGTTAGTATCGTCTTTTATGTGGCGTTTACGGTTCTCGGTGGAAAAGTGATTGGATTAGTTATCGATTGGCACTTATTTGATTTTTAATGGATTGGGGTCGGCTTCTATTTTTCTTTAAAGGTCAGTCAATCAACTCGGGTTATTGTAGGCTGGCTGTTGATATTGTTACTTAGTTCTATTAAGTAGTTAGTTAGAAAAGGTATCGTCCAGATTGCAATAATTATAATTCCGATTAATTTGCTGGGCAAAGGCCACCGCCTATTCCTTCCATGTGCTCTTTTCGTGTGCCTCCGCGAACCAGCCTTCGCGGTACGTTTCCAGAGTTCATATTATGTTCATTTAATTCTTTTTTAATATTTTCAGAAGCTACCAATGTATCTCTAAGTTACCTACAGCTAACTATATGGATACGTCTATATTAAATTCGGTATCGAACTACTTGTACATATTAGTTTCCAAGTGCGATCTAAAGTTCCATTCCCCTTCGAGACTATTAACATTGAAACTAATGCTCATACTCGTATCTACTCACTGAACACTATTGCATGACAGGAAATAGTGTACTATCAAGTGTACATCAACTATTTCCTAGTTATTTCTGATACCATTCCTAGCCATTGACGTAACATATCGTACTACCTACTTCAGAGTGCTAATAGATGCCATATTGCCACTCAATACTTTAGCATTTGTAAAGGAGACTGCCTTTTTTATTCGTCTCCGTTATGGAGGAGGCCTTTATCCAAAGATTAACTTCTCAACCTTTTTTTAAAATCAACCATTTTATAATAGTATACCATTCTCATTAAGGAATAAAGACGCATTTTTATTTATTAAAGGAGTTTGTTCACTAGACTGTGCTTATACCATGACAGAGCTATGAAAGTGTCGAGCACACATGAAATAAACTTGACACGGACTAATATGCCTACTACGAACTTATCAACAGCGTATCAAAGCTGTCTATAACGAGAAGGGTCAACTAATGTAAAGTGCGAAAATATTTTGCCGGTGCCGATACGCTCCATGCATGGCATGTGACAGTGTTGGTCGGTGACGAAACGAACTAGTGGGCATAGGCATAGTCTCAATACAAATAATATTTTTTTGCATGACACGTTGCTGACACGGTCATCGTATGATACGGTTTAGTGGGTAGACTCCTTTATGGTGTATCCCCGAAAATGATTCATTGTGTTACTGAGAGCTGCAATAGGCGGTGTAACAGGCGTCCATTAATACTGGACTTCCCCATACAATAGGTACTACACAGGCTAGGCTATATAAGGGCTTGTAATTGGACAAGATTCTGTCTAGACTAGCTAGGCTAGACTCTTGTTTACAGTGTTACCAACCTAGTGTATTTTCCACTAAAATTGGTTATTTCGACCCCCATTTTAGTGGCGAAGTTTTTATTTAGAGTACAAGTAGCAATGGCCTTTAAAGATTTCCTTTTTCTACAACGACTTTCGATTCAAGAAGTTTTGACAAAAGCTTTTTGGTTGCTATGTCAATCTATTTCTTTGACTTTCCCATCATCGTCCATAAATGTCAAAAGAATTGATAAACTACCTATAATTCCGACACGGCAGCATCAGGTCGTTGATGAGCCGCTGCAACGCTAGGCAGGGCACAGCCGGGGCTCTCAGGGCTCCTCTACACCAAGCACATCTGGACATACGCCGGGAACACCTCCCACACCAGACTCCACCGCACCATGGGCAGACACAAGGGCCGCAACACTGGAAAAAGAGAGACATAATCATTAGAACGTTACTCGAATGCCTTAGACTCCAGTTTACGCTAAAGGACACCTAATGTGATGTCTATGAAAGATCAGTCAGATTGGTACTGGCTATTAGGGGAACGGCATCGAACAATAAGTAAAAGAACAAATATTTAAGTGGTGGATAGTGGAATAATGTTAAAAGGTTGTGTCAGTGTCCGCCACTGGGGACAACGAAAATTATTTTTAAATATCGTGCCACTGTCCACCACTGGGGGACATCGGGAATCATCGATTCTTAAGTAGTGTTCGAATGGAGGTGTCCGTAGTTTGTTCTTAACCGAACCTTGTGTAAAATGTAAATACATTACCGTGAGTTATTTGTTTATATTTTTACCTGGTTTGAAACCACAGCATCGTAGCATATATTATTAATCATCGTGGGATTTATCTCTTTGTCTCGAACTACCTATGCATTCGTGACAAAGAGATAAATCCCTATACATACAAGGATATTATGAAGACTTTAAATTAAAACTAGCACGGTTGAACCTACAGTATCTACTTAGCAAGTATCACAATCTAAAATCTTTCAGAATTTCATTAACATTATTTTCCTTATTAACATTCTTATAATACAAGGTGTTGTTTTGCAACCTCGTCAAATTCTAGGAGGTAACTAAGCTAATGATTCTCGACCCGAATCAATAATAAAATGAGTTGGTAATTTTCTTTTTTTTATTTATTTACTGAAATCGGCAACTGTGAACCACCCGTGTTTTAAACACGGGCCGTCTGATCCCCGCTTTATAACGTCGCTTACACACAAACAAAAAACCTCAAACGTTTTTTCGATAATTTTATAATCCCTAAACCACGTTAAGGGGGTTATTCTGAAATATTGACAAATTTAAACAACAAAAAAACGCAGTGTTTTTTAATAATTTACTAGGTACCGTAATTTATATTGATTATTTATGTCTTTTGTGACAACATCCTGAATTTTGACGAGGATGCAAAACAACACCTTGTATATGCGTAGGAATTTCAAAGCATCAAAAACCCTGGCAAGAATCCATCATCCTTTGAAAGCACGAACATTCTGAACTCGCAAAGGAACATAGCGGCGAAGATTGTTAGAAAATCAAGTCATAATACATGAAACATGGCGGTAACGTGCTTACTTTAACTTAACTTAGACATAATGAACTATTGGAACACCTAAGTTGTGCACAGTAGTCATGTAATCACCTCACACTAACTTGCATGCAGTTGGGTAAGCGGTGCGGTTTGTGAACGGCGAATTTCTTTATTAAAGTTATATTTATTTTTATGGTGATAATATGTTAAACATAAGGCAATTAAATTAAGTGCGTATGGGTTTGAACTCACAACCTACAGGGCCAATACCATCAGATTGTCACTGGTCAACTAAGTCACTACTAAAAACTATAACCAACAGTGCTAATAATTTTGACATCAGGTAGGTATTATTATTTGCTGAATATTTGTTGAAGTAATGATTTCATTTATATTATTATCAAAGATATTTGAAAATGAATGACTTAATAAATTTGTTTGCCAAACAATCCTAATAAAATATCTTTGTCTCCGCTTACACGTCTTTTAGTATGTTATTATTATAACAATCAGTTCTATGCCATTGTGTAATTTTTTATTATTTTCAACATCATGATTGCAAATAAACCTAAGAGATCCTCAAAGTAGGATATAAAATCAATTTAACTCATAACGATTATATTTAATCTTGTTCTTCAGTCGTAAAATTAAAAAACACGTCATTTAATTTGTTAATAATATGACTGAACATGGCTTTTAAAGATAGTGTTACTAAAAAATATTTATAATACGGCTTTAACATATCTGCTTTTAATCAGGATGCTTATTTTAATAAATGGTTTTTTATTCAAACAATTTGCTTCTGTCTGGATGTATTAAGTTTCATATGACATCCTTAATTGTATTGTATTTGACAAAAAACTACAACACAAGCTTTATTGCATTTTCGAAATTTGTCATAGCGAGCTGGCAATCGAATAGCCTGGCTCACGTGGTCCTTTATTTATAGTAATTAACATTCCCTCCATGGCTCCTTTTTCGTGATATTAACATGAGGTGCCTTGTGAAGGGAACAAACAGTCTAGCTTTAAATTACACAGGAAAACTAATGCACCTACTTTGTTGAAGAAGGTAGGGACTATTTCGCGTGGACCCATGTGATTATAAGTCTAATAACTTAGAGGTAAAGAGCCGTGCATTCGGTACTTACAGGCCTCAATTTTAGTCTTTGAGTTGTAACTGAATTTCCTCACATCCAAACTTAGTTCCAGTTTAGGAAGCTGAATTTTGCTCATGAAACTATAAGACCGAAAAGCTAACCCTGGTATCTACAGTACTAGTAATTACCTAGGCAACTATTTTTATGCATTAGAAAAGAATTACAACGAATAGCAAAAACCTCCAAAGAAAGCAAAGTTAAGAATTATAACTTTTAACAGTTCTAACTTCAACCTATTACTGAACTTAAGAATAAAAATCGTTTACTCGTAGAATCTAGAATTATAACTTATACTTAAGTACTCGAATTACAGATAATTTTATAAGTAACTCGTCAAGCAAAACATGGGTGTCTTTAATAAGTAGCCTCGTACACGACTGTTCACTGAAGAAGGTTTTAAGGAAGATGTCTTTCTTACTTAAGTTTGAAATTGGTTTGTGGCAACAGGCAAGAAAGCTTAAAATAGCCAGGCTCCCCGCTCATTATCATACAAAGTACGGTTAGTCTTATGATATGATCTTTGATGAATATTAAATGTACGTGCTTTAACTAAGATAAAAGGATTAATGAATCCGTGTATGTTTTCCTTGTGTTTAAAGCTTAGAAAGCAGAAAATTCCATTCATTTTCAAATATTTTGGTAAACTGAGAGGAGGTCTATAGTGTGAATGAGTTTATTATAGAACACAATAAGTTCAAACTTATACTTACATATTATTATTTTAATAGATAAAATAGCAGTTAAGTTAAAATTAATGTAGCCCAAATTGAGGAAACCTATCGTAGTCAAGACTCTTCTAACGCCGGAGGCCTTAAGTGTGCCTTCAATTACGTTTTGACAGATCAAAACAGATTAAACTTCAAAGATGGCGTATTCCTTGAACTTGGCTTCGAGATCAACAGCCTACTTATCATATTCTAGATGTTCAAGAATAAATCCTTACCTGTAAAGGCTCCAAGCATATACTGCATTCTGAGAATCGTGAAAGCAGTTCATCACAGTTGGGGCAGGAACATTGAGCTGCATGGCCTTCTTCTGGAGCTACCAATGATGTTGGCTGAACTATCGACAATGATTTATCTGTGGACAAAAGAAAATGTACGTTAATATTTCGGTCGAAATTGGATGCGATATCATACTATTTCATAAGATTTTTATTAGTATTGCATATTCTGGAAATATTGTAATATAATAGAAGAACATAAGGATTTGTTATTACTTGTTGGATTCATTGAATGAATTTTATACAGCCCAACGTATGCTTATCGTTTGTCAAATTTTACGACTAACACATCTATTTATCTATGGAAATCATTAAAAGCATATTTTTTTGCTATTTACCTAATTATTATTGCAGTCTTTAGTGACCTTAACTTCGATAATTACGTAGAAAACAATTTTTGGTTTACATCGATGATTTCATAGTAAATCTCGGATCTTTATACAGTCATAGTTGAGGTATTGTGGGTGTGACCATCTAGTCCGTGACGTGTCTTTTCTCAGAAGATTTATCATTTAATATTTTGTCATCAATGACCTCATTCAATGTAATCTAATTAATAAGAAGAAGTCTTATGATTATGATATTACTGCTTGAAGCTAAGATTGAGTAGTATAGTTGAGGTATGTTGTTATTATAGCTTGAATTTGAACCTTATCTAGATTGCAATAATCATTAAAATTAGTTAGTTGTAGTTGTATTATTTTTTTACGCACATCATTGAAATATTTCCTAACGTGAACTTGGCGCCGTTTATTGACTAAACAAACGAACAGTCACTATTATATTAAAATCTATATAACTATTAACAAGCAGAACAATCTTCCAATTGTCTGTACCGCTATCATTTATTATTGTAGTCTAATTATAGAGCTATCTGCTTATATAACGCTCTGTGTTGCACGCGTACCGGCAAGTACTTGTGTGGTGCAATATTTTGGCTTGAAAACTTTATGTGATGGTAGGCAGTGGAATGATGAAAAGTTTTGTAAGGAAAGAGAGAGGTGTTTGACCAGCTATGGGACTGCAATAAATGAAGCAACAAAATGGACTGCTACACCATTAAGACTATTGATAGCTAAAAAAGATTGCCATTTATATTAAGGTTCTACTAGGTTGTAAACGTACTGTCAGGATGAGCTATTGGAAAAATCATTTGACTTGTAGGGACCTACAAAAAGCAACTCACTACAAAAAGTACTACATCGCCATCTATGACACGACGGAAGAACTAACATCAATTTCCTACATCTCGCAAGCAAAGTTTACATCGACTTAAGAGTATATAGAGTATTATAGAGAAACCCGACAACAACTGTCGGGCAGTTGCCCACCAGACAATACATCTGTCTGTTCGGAGGATTCTCCCTTTTCTAAGGAGTATCGAGGAACACTTTGGAGGCACTTTGTTCCTTCTAACCCTCAAAAGACTCAAGCTCTTTGATCTACCGTCATAGAAATTACGTGTTGATGGACCTAAGATTCCCAGTCCATCTACTTTATTATCGTCCAGTATTTTGTAATTACCCGATATTCCGATAGTATTCAAGTGTGTACTTGTATTATGTCAAAAATAGCCGTGTTGATGACCAATACCAACTTTATCTTAAGTGCTTGTTCTGTTATTGTTCTGTCCAGACAATGATTCATCTGAATGCAGATAATTTGGAGTATGGATATCTTTAATTACATTACGATAGGCATCGATAATAGCATTTTATCGATACGTTATTCAATTCGATTCGATGACGCAAATCAAAAATCAATTGTAAGTTGCATAGTTAAAGTTACGTGAAGGTAAGCAGAGCAGAGGTTGCGGGACTGTTCGAAAGAGATACCGTGGCCCTGAAACATAAAGGGCTGAGAAGGAACATGGGAGGGTTTTAGTCAGTACAAGTCTGACACTACCTTCCGCTCCGCTCAGAGCGGGAGGGGTCATTTGATGATATCCCATCCTTAAAAAAAAGGTTAAGCCTTATCTTTTTTTAATAAACACTGAAGATTATTTTAAGAGTATTGATATTCTTAAATGTATCGATTAAAATACTGATATGGTGAAAAAAAAAGATATAGGTATATTATACGATTTGCGTGTCATTCTGCTCGTTCTCGCTAATCTCCGAAACTACCCAACCAATATCAATCAAATTTTGTGTATGGTTGCTTCCACCTTGAAAGATATGGTTGCGAAACTTCGGTTTCGTAGGCGGTTGAAGGGGTAGTTTTAGACACGATAGGTGGTGCCATGCAAAGCAGGGGCAGGTCGCTATTATTAAATAGAATCCGCAGGGTGGCTAGTAGCACTTGGATGACTCGAAGATTGGAAAGAAGACATAGAATTTGTAGTTGTGAGAAATGCAAGTAGTACAAAATCAAGCCCAACAGGGAACTTTGGAGTGAATTTATCTAAACTAATATTATAAAAAGGAAAGATTTGATTGTTTGTTTGTTTGCATTGAATAGGCTCCGAAACTACAGGTCCGATTAGAATTTTTTTTTAAGTTTTAGATAGCCCATTTATCGAGGAAGGCTATAGGCTATATATCATCACGCTACGACCAATAGGAGTGGAGCAGCAATGAAAAATGTTGCGAAAACGGAGAAAATGTGACGCAAACGAAGTTGACAGCTAGTTCAAAATAATTAATATAAACAGTTTCTACATAGAAAACTTTTATTCAATAATGAATTTAACAGAACAGTTTATGAGATTTACTTAGTAAATAAATAAGTGTGTCGTTTTCATTAGCTAAATCCCAGCTCTTTTACTAATGAGAGCTACCTAGTTAACTTAAGTGCCCTATTAACTTAATTGAATTCTGAGATAAAGTAACATGTAGAGAAAGAGTAAAGTTAATAATAAATAGTTAGTACAAGAATAAAGTTAAAGTCAACCTAACGAAACAGGTAGACGAAAAAGAAAGAAAAAATATTGATTATTTATTAAATATTGTTTTGATTGCAGATCTATACAAATAATACTGCAAACAAGTCTTAGAAAATTGATATGTTACATAAGCCTGATGATAGAATTGTCTTGAGTGACAAAAGATATGATGGAAATAAAAATAAAACAAGTTTATTTACTTCTAATGTCTAAATAAACGATTTGAATGGTAATGAAGAGACCATTGTACGAGCTGCTATAGACAGAACTCTTGAATTACCGTTGATGTATTGTGTTCTCAAGAAACGTCGTAAAATGAATGATTCACAGTATTTGATGTCAATGAGCTCATAATCTGCGCTCACGCACTGTTGATAACATTCCGACGACATCAGTGTAAGGTCATGTTTTACTATATAATATGGCTTATAATTCTTCAATGCGAGAGATGAGACCTGCATACGTTTCGTAACAGGGTATGTATGTCAAGGTCACTCTGCGATCACACAAATTAAGATGGAAGGACATGTCATCCACAGACTACTTTGAAAGCCTGTCATGAAGCTGATCAAATCCAGACAGCGTTAAAACTGCATTTCCAGTTGGAATGTGGGTTGTGGAAAATCAGATAGGCAGTTTATGTAAAAATACTGGTATTCTAAATGCTGCATATGGTTAGATAGGACAGAGTAGACGGATGATTTTAACTTCAAAATTGATGACTGTATCCTTACACCAGTGGGTAAATGCAACATTAAGACATGAAGCAACAGTTAACTATGTCAGCCGAAAGAGAAAGGACGCCAACTCAGACTCGATGAAAATCTAGGCGATTAGCAAATCCACTGAAGGTCTGTCTGAGTTGTTTTGGTGTTTATTAATCAAGGTTAGATTCTTCCTTTGAATAAATTGAATAAAAAATAATATAATTTGATAGGTAAGATTGGTCTTAGGTGTAGTATTTTTTATAACAAAGTTCAAGTTAGAACGAATCCAATAATATCCACCAATCCAGTTGAAGAACTGTTGCATAGCAACGTTAATTACGAATAGCTCAACAAACCTGTAGCAAATACAATCAGTAACAATATTGACATAACAAAACCGTACGAAGAAATGAAAAACTGTAACATAACTAGTGACGTAAAAATACAATACAAACAAGGTAACACGAGTTGGTATTTAAGACTTAAGACATAATGTAATACCGTGAATAAGGAAAAATCGACAATTATGTAAGTTGCGCTTACAATGAAAGATTATAAACGAATTCAAACTACAATTTGGGAACTGTTCAGCGAACTCCTGTGAGATATTACACTAATTATATAACGCATAGATGGAGATAATTATAACATAATGAGAATATCTTTCAGGTTGTTTTGGGATTCTTGAATTTAGTTAAGTCGTACATAATCGTCTAGCAATAAAAATGTTCTTTGTTATAACTTTAAATTCCAAACTTGTCTAACATCGGATGTTATAAAAACCAGACAAAAAATCCTTACTTTATAGCCGTGTGATAAACACGTAATTATGTAATAAACTATTTATCTAACACAAGGCAAGGTTATAAATTTTATAATGCTATACATAATGTAGTGAACGTGAATTATGTTAGAACCCTTTGGCCAAGAAACTTAAGGTAATTTACAAGGCTAAATATTAAAATTAACGCCTTGGAAGCTGAACTTTAAAAGTAATATTTTATGTTATCCAGGAGAGGCGGAAATAAATTCTGAATAACACATTTAAGAAATAAAAAGTTTAAAAAAATATCGTTCCGAATTGTATTATAGACTTTTTAGCACTTTTAGCTTTACGTTAAGTTTATGTATGGAACAAAAATGCTCAATATGCAACTTATTTGCGTAAAAAATAATATGAATTCTCGTGACTTTCACGAATTAGGTAATACTGAAGATAAATGACAAACTAATAGAAAGACTATGCGTGTAATAAACAAATTGATCACAAGCAAAAAAAGACTAGGACCCAAAGTCCTTCCCTGTGGGAATCCATGGGGTCGGTTAACACCCGTGGGCATTCTTTGACTAATTTGATGACAAATGACCTAGCTTATCTTTCCGATATTTAAAAGGCCAAGCAGACCAGGATTACCCTTCGTAATAAAAGCCTTATCCATTACATAATTTAATACCACAACAGTCAAGGCTAATCAATTACATAATTATGTATGAGCTACTAGGTCAAACGCTTGTTCGCAATTTTTGCGCCACACCAACGGAATTTGACCGGCTTACAAAAAAATTAACAGCTATCTTAAAAATATTTTAGAAGTAACAAAAACTATTGGAAACTGTTGCAAATTGTTCGATAACTGTAGTTTAATATGGTGCAAGATATCGTGATTAAACTGTGCTACGAGTATGAGAAAAATTCTGAAGATTTGGATGATTGTGTTTCCTTCGTGCTGTAAAACTATTTTACTATGACGTAGCGGTTTTCCTTTAATTCAAACAATATGGTGCATCAGTATTTTGATACTTTAGTGGATTGAGATTGGAACTAACAAAGGTCATGGCCGTTTTTGATAAAATATTCATAATAATTATGACATAACCGAAAAACGTGATGCGAATTATAAGTGATAAAAAATAAAGGTCTGGGGCCTCACGTGATTCTTAATTATTACTTTGTATTGATGTTGATATATCAATCATGTAGGAATGAATGCTCTAAAAGGTTTTATAACATCAATTAATCCGGTGGTTCTTAAGTAGAAGATACTGAATGATATAGAGTTATTGATACTCACCGCAAGTAGCCATGGCTCATGGAATATGATCCATTAGTGCAGTTTTCAAATAAGGCAATGTTTGTTTCGCATTTAATACTAAGGAATTATGAGTTAATATTATAACCGTTGGTAACGATATTGGTAAAAACTTAAGAATTGTCAGAATGTAAAAGTTTTGCATTATTCGATTCGTTTTGGAAAATATGGTTTTGCTTACGTGTACAATGACGAAATGTAAAAAAAGTAACATTTATAGCTTAAAATGACTGATTTTAAGCTATAAAGGTTACTTTATTTAGATTAATAAACTAAAAACTATAATTTTATAACCAAAGACAAAAACACTATAGTTAAAAAGTTTTCCTCTATGACTCCTCAATTACCTTGATTGTTTTAAGACCTTAACTCTTTGAAATCAAAGGTCAAAGCCCCAGTTAAAAACTGAACTTCTTAACAAAGAATCATTACAACCAATCATCATGCATGTTCTTAGCAGTAATTATATTCAATTGAAGATAAAAATAGAACCTTTGATTCATACAATTGTTTGTTTGAATGAACAATCTCATTTTATAAGGTTCTATGGTCTTTAATAGTCACAATGAAATCATAAAGATTTCCTGAAGCAGACTGTGACATCACATTTTTGATCAATGAATAAAGTCAGCCTCAGAAATTCGTCAGTCAGCCCGAAGTCTGCTTTGTCTGCCTGGTTAAAGACTCACATAACAGTCACCACCCACCACCACCACCCACCAGCCACCACCTCATATAGCAGTCTTTTTTCGTGTGGTTAGTGGCAAACATGGTATTAAAGTTTATAAGCCGTCCATGGGCCTCTGACTTGGCTTTACATGCTGTCGAGAAATATCTCTCAGGCATGCTGGTTTGGTTTCCTCGCGACGTTTGTCACCAAGTAAGTTATAATTAAACAATACGCATATCAATCTGAAAAATCAGAGGAGTTTCTAGAGTTTGAACTCAAGTACTATAACTTGGCAGTTCGACAATCACACCACTAGACTATCACTTCTTCAGTGTTATTAGAATCCAACTTCAGCGTAGTTGGGGGTATAGTTCCTGGCATAAACGCTTTCGGAGAATCTAGGCATGATGGAAACTCAACCTTACCCAGTACAACACTAGACGTAGATTCAACTATTTTTCGGTTTATTGCCTTCAGTAGTTTCGCTTCCTTTTACATTTTTTTTTTGTTGATAAAATGGTACATCCCTGATCAATAATATTCTTTTACGTAAGTTTAGTCATGGTGACCTATTTTTTTAGTTGTAACGTCATTCATTGTGGTTTTATGACTAAATTAATGAAGAATCATAACTTGGGGAAAAGCGTCAGTAATTTTGTATTTGCATAACAGCAACAGGAAAAAATGGTTAAAACCACTTGTATATTACTTTATCGTACCAAGGTATGTACTTAGGAAATGAAGGATTACGCTGAAAGAATTACGATGTTTGAAAACCATAGCTGCATAAGGATTACTGTGAAAAAATTGTGTTATTAACTGTAAACTGCACATACTCGGAGAAGGAAAATTCGAAAATAATTTGATGCTCAATGCAATTATGTTGCAATAAGCTAAAAATATCATTGAATAACTAGTTTACTTAGAGACATAGCAGACCTTTTTGGGGACTGCTCGTCCCCAAAAAGGTCTGCTATGTCTAAACGAAAATCAAAGTAAAGATAAATTCAGTTACAATTAATAAAAAGTTATGTTTTTTGACCGTAGCAGGTAGTAAGTATCCTTTAGGTTTTGCGTACCCCATAGGAATATGTAGTATTTTGTGTATGTATGCAATTTTCCTGCCATATTGTATCTGTGACATCATTAAAGCGAACTATTTACACTACTCGTCACCTACGGAAAATCTAAAAAAAAACAATACGTTATCTTCTAATGTAAATAAATCTGAATTTTACGCATTCAGTCAACAATGAGACATTAATGACTCTTATCTTCTGTGTATTATGACGTATTTTTCTTTGAACATAGATATTCAGACTGATGATGAGATCACTGATTAAGATCTGGACGTTGATTCACGAACCGGTGTGAAAAGACGTGCATAACATTTGAATTCGATTTGTAATCTTATTAGAAATAGGTAAGGTTTAAAGTTGCAAGTTATTTCGTTTTTGAGAAATAACTGTTGTTTGATGATTTAAGTCAAAAGGTGTGGTTATCCTTTTAAGTTTTTTTCTGTTTATTTGAGAAGGATTTCTCAAGACAATGGATGAGTAAGTATCTCTATCAAGAATTTCAGATTGTCTCATTAAGGCAACAATATTTCTCATCGTATGTATGTACTTACTCCCTTTATTCATTTTTCATCTTATTTTCTATATTTTTAAATATTTCTTATAAAACAAAAAAGGTAAAAAAACATTTAAAAATATAAAAAACAGGTTTCCGCCGGTATCGGGAGCAGGGTCCAAGCTACCGGTGGTTAGGGCTGCAGAGACAGGAACCTCTTCACAATGCGGGCCGTATCGAGGAGTACTGCCTTCTGAATCTGGCTCTTGATCCAACTGCCAAGTGAGAGCTTCGATAGATGTTCATCGAGGCTTTTAGCCATTAGGCCATTGGCCGTAACGACAATCGGCACAATGATAGCCGAGTTCACATTCCACATGCTGACAACCTCGTGTGCTAAGTCGAGATATTTTATTTGTTTCTCTTTCTCAGCCTTCACGAGGTTCTCGTCATGCGGGATGGTAACATCGACTATCATTACGCAGCGCGCTGATCGGTCTATCACCACTATGTCAGGCTTATTGGCGACAATAGTCCTGTCAGTAATGATAGGCCGATCCCAGTACAACGTGACATGGTCTTTTTCGAGAACTGGGTCGGGCACATACTTGTAGTACGGTACCTCAGATTCCACAAGTTCATATTTCAAGGCAAGTTGCTGGTGAATAATCCTGGCTACTTGGTTGTGCCTGTGCAAGTACTCACCATTAGCCAGACGAGAACAACCAGAAATAATATGTCTGATGGACTCACCCGGACGGTGGCATGCCCGACACACGTCCACCGTCCCGTCCTTCATAATATGTTTCCGGTAGTTGTTCGTCAGCATAACTTCGTCCATAATCGCACAGACAAAACCCTCAGTTTCCCCAAAGAGGTCGCTGAATCGTAGCCAGGACACGGATGCTAGAAAGTCTACATCGGGCCCATGAAGAGCCTGGTAGAAGCGACCGTGAAGCACCTTGCCTTGCCATACTTTCTTGCGGTCATCGGTAGTAAGTACGACAGGTTTGCGCCAGTTCTCTTTAGACATGGACAGCGGGGTGAGTGCCTTGTCCACTGCGACCACATCTCGGTGCATACCCACCTCTGTTTTTAAAAAATATTCTCTGAGGCTGCACACCTCGCGGTTGTGGAGGGTCTTCGCGTTTAAAAAGCCTCGACCCCCGCACTTCCGCGGGATGTACAGTCTCATCACCGATGATCGTGGGTGATGCATCCGGTTTGCGGTCAGCAGTGTACGAACTCTCCTATCCAGGGCGTCCAGTTCGGTCTGAGTCCATTTGAGTATGCCGAAAGAGTACATTAAAACCGGCATGACCCAACCGTTGAAGGCGCGCACCTTGTTCCCGCCTGAAAGAAGGCTATTTAGTACCTTCTTCAGGCGACCAAAGAAGCGCTCCCTCAACGATTGCTTCATGTCAGCTACGTTAATGCCTAACGCTTCCGACATACCCAAATACTTATAACTTTCGGATGAGGAGAGAGATCTGAGGTGTATGGAATCCGAGAGTTGGATTCCCTCGGATTCCATAATCTCTCCTCGCTTTACATACATGACTGCACATTTGTCCACACCAAATTCCATCCTGATGGCGCTACTAAAAGTTTCAGTTACTTTCAGTAGCTTCATCAGTTGCAATTTGCTGGGGGCAAAGAGTTTCAGATCATCCATGTAAAGAAGGTGAGATATGACCTGACCACCTCTCCTCAACCGGTAGCCTAGACCTGAATCCTCCAGCAATGTGCTTAGAGGATTCAGGGCTAGACAGAACCAAAGAGGACTCAGACTGTCGCCCTGAAATATTCCCCGTTTAATCCATACAGGCTCAGCGTTCCCCTGGATCTGTCGACATCCTGGATATCGAAGGACCGTCCTCCATTGCCTCATACACGACTCAAGGAAGGCGCGTAGAGTTGCATCAATCTTGTACAACTCCAGCACCCTCATGAGCCATGTATGTGGCACAGAGTCGTAGGCCTTCTTGTAATCTATCCAACATGTCGACAGATCCTTGCGGGATCGACGAACCTGTTGGCTAATGGCCATGTCGATGAGGAGTAGCTCCTTAGTACCACGGGACCCATTCCTACATCCATTTTGAGAGGCCGACATAATGGAATTACTATCGATGTGCTTGTTAATCTTCACTCTCAAAATGGATGTAAGAAGTTTATAAACCGTCGCCAAACACGTGATCGGTCTATAATTCCTGGGTTCCGCAGGACTACCGGACTTATGAAGCAGGTGGGTAACACCCGTTGTAAGAAACTCTGGTAGCGACCCAGACTCTAAGCATGACTGGAATTGAGATGCCAGGCGAGTGTGTGAACTACTCAGCCATTTAAGCCAGAAGTTGTGCAGTCCGTCCGGTCCCGGAGATTTCCAGTTCGGTAACGGACGAACTGCTCTGGCAACATCTAACGGTGTTATTATAATTTTATCCATTTCTGGGATGGATTCACACACTCGCTCGACATCTCGCATCCAGTCAGCCTCCGTATGACAGACGGGCACCGACCAGATGCTGCGCCAGAATGAACTCGTGGCATCATCATCTGGGCGGCACACGTCCGTCACACTTTGTTCGGGTCGCTCCCAAGCTCTGTATACCCACCTCTCATCACTCTGGAACATGCGATTCTGCGAGTACCGATCAACACGCTTCTTATACCGCCGAATACGGTTCGCCCATGCATAAACTTTCTGCTTCAGGAAGTCGATGCGCTCTGTGACTCCGGACATGTATTCTTGAGGGCTGGCTCCAGTCCCCAAGAATGCCCGTCTCACAAAGCGCATCACACGTGGGCGTGTATTGCCCTCCCTGAAGCAGTATAGTTTGCCGATGAGTACCCTGGCCCCATCGATACGGCTCTCGATCCTGCGTTGCCAGGCTGGTACGGCTGGTTTTGGTCGAGTAGCTACGTCAAAATTTGGGAATTTGACGTTAGCTAAACGACAAGCCGCTACAGCCCCACAATACAAGATCGAGTGCGTATCAACGAGGTTCTCACTACTCTCAAAAATATTTTTGAGTTGCGAGTCCAAGGCACACACCAGCGCCCTATTTTTCTTATGCATGGGTAACCGCGGTAATCGGGGCCTAAGTTGGGCAGGAGTGGATCGATACTCGTGAAGCGCATCTTCCAGAGTGCTCCTCAAACGTTCGTTACACTGGCTACTTACCGTGGCAACCCTATCATCCTCTTCTACAGCACCAAGATTGGACCGCGGTGGTATTGCGTCAATAGTTGACGCTTGCATCGCGGTTTGCGCCGGAGTCAAGTCGATGTGGTTGCTCGGTACCTCTGAGCGTAGCCTATCAAGTGCGGCGTCGTCCAACATGTGATTGCGTTGGATGACTCGCACCTGATCCGACAACCGTTGGGCCGAAACGTTGACAGTTGGTTCAAGTTCCTGAAACATAGACAGCATCCTAACACGGTACGCAGTGAGGTTAGTTCCCCCCTCTGTAGACCCATAGTATGCGCGCATGACGTTTTCATTAATGGAATAAGTCCATCTCATGCGCGGCACACAACCACCAGCAGCGGGGACCCGGCTCGGGGCCGGTTGGCCCCTAAGTCCCAAGCTTCTTGGTGGCCGGCCTCGCCCCGGCCGACGTACAGGTGTTGGCGACGTCGGCGGGGAGAAATACTCGTCACTGGAGCTCGACGCAACTGCCGCTGCCGATGACACAGGTGATCCGGGGTCCGGCGGCGGCGAGGCGGAGCCCAGCGACGAGTCCGGGGGTGGAAGGCGTGCGCGTTGTGACGCAGCTCTGGTTATCATCCTAACATTCTTTTAATCATGCCATTTTCACTGAATTTTTTCCTTTCGTCTTCGCCGGTATAACTTTGACAGATGTCATTGCTGTTTGATCGGTTTTTAGGTTTTTGTTGTTACTTATTTTCAGTTTTTTTCCAAATATTTCCAGGTTTATTGGTTTTGAGATTAAATAAAATCACTGTTGTAAACAATTGGGTGTAAAAATAAATATTTTATAGTTAAAAAAGTTAGGGATGATTTTGTTGACGTGTGTGACACGTCAACAAAATAATACTTAATAAATAAATAATATTTTAATAATACTTACTTATTATTAAAATATCATACGATTGTTGATACCGTATTATGATAATGTCTTGAAGTATTTTTGGCGGTTTACAATACTTAAACAATTATTGTTTTATCTTTATTGATTGAAGGTTAAGGCCGCAATTTAACAATGTGTTTTTAAAATACACAGCGTTGAGTAAATAATTTTGTTTAACATACTGAGACATAAATAAAAATCTTATATTATACCAATACATACAGGCAAATTATTTATCTGTAACTCTCTGCGTATGTTTTCACTTCCTAACCAAAGCAAACGGTCGCGCGAATACTTATGCGAACGTCGCTTTCATTCATTTATGTCGCTCAGTTGTTTGGAAAACCGGAAGGTGCAATGAAGCTCAGTTTTTCCCCAAAACGCGCGTGTTCACGCAACGTTCGCTTTGGTTAGGACGCGGTATTAATGATTTCAGACCATTATTAGTTCAGGTTTTTTGAACATGTTTTCCTTCGCCGTATATACATTGGTTTGACCTTTATATATTGGATTCATTTCCCAAATTGGATTCTGGAGGTAGATGGCAGTTTCGCAGTGTTGATAAGGATAATAAAGTCTCATTTATTTGTTTGGGCGAGATAGTACCATGTCAAGCTAAGACTAGGAATTGATGGGAAGTCACCGAAGATACTGATACATCAGCTGGATGGTCTAGTGGTCGAAAATGTGACTGATTAGCATGAAGTCCTGGTCCTGGGTTAGATAGAGGTGTACCTTACATACGTACACGACATTATGCCAGTTATGTAGAATGTGGATGTTATTTGTGTTTGGAGACTTTACTTAAACATAAAGTCATCATCATTTGCCTTTTCCCAAACTTTGTTGGGGTCGGCTTCCAGTCTAACCAGATGCAGCAGAGTATCAGTATTTTATATGAAGCGACTGCCTATCTGACCTCCACAACCCAGTAACTGGGTAATACGATACCAAGGGGTATCGTATTCGTTACCGGTAAGACTGGTTGTCAGACTTTCGGGTCCCTGACTACTCGTAACGACTGCCAAAGATCTACGAATGGCAGCCGGAACTAACGGCTTAACGTGCTTTCAGAGGCACGGAGGAAACTCGATATGTAATTATGGTCACCCATCCACAGACCAACCTTGGCAAGCACGGCTTAACCTTGAAGATCGACCTTTGCGGCTGTTATTATTTAGCCACGAGCTCTCCCTACTTTACTTAAACTTAAAGTATTTTGACATAAACAACATGAGATAATGAGGTCTATGAACTGCCAACATAACTTCAACAGGTCGTCGAACTATTTTCTGCAATTTATTGACAGGCGTGTTAATACGATATTTCACGCCTTTATTACTTGTTTTTTAATTGACGTCTAGCACGGTAAGCCATACAGTTGGATAGAATAACGGTGTAACTGATCTTCTAAGCGGTTCTGTATGGTGTCGGACGTAAAGAATAGCACCATCCCATATCTTCCCGTGGGTGTCGTAAGAGCCGACTAAGGGACTTGCCAGAGAATGGGCAGCAGCGTTCTCCGTGTTTTTGTAACAACCGTACTGCGATCGCCAACCCGCCTGCCAAGCGTGGCGATTATGGTAAAACCCCCAAAATGTCAATGTGACGACACTTGGGGGAGGCCTATGTCCAGCAGTGGACGTCTTTTGGGCTGAAATGATGATGATGATGTTCTTCTAAAAACGTTCATGTTTTTGGACTAAGATAAGACTTCATATAATCTACGGTACTGATTGGTGATTCATATAGTCAGCTAGTGTAAAGATAACGTTTTCAAAAAATTGGACATTTTTTTTTCACCTAATTCAGGAATCATTATAGATTACATAACAAGTTGTTTGGGAGCTGACTACTCGTACACACCAAACTCTGTTGAGCATTTACACCCTACGGCATTTCATACAAACTTTCATGTCCTTATTTTCCTAAATGAGTGAACCGATTTTAATGAAACTTAATACGCAAAAGCAGGATTCATAGGTCTAAAAACTTACTACAAACATTTTCGATGTGTCTTAAAAAATATTGAAAGTTTCTGTTTCTTTAGATACTTTATAATCGGTCTAATTTAGTTGCAACACTATTTTTCGAAAATGTATCCTGCTTCTACGTAGTATGTTTCATTAAAATCGGTTCAGTCATTTCGGAAAATAAGGACTTGAAAGATTGTATGAAATGTCGTAAGGCGTAAACGCTTTTGGCTGATTTAACTTGTCCTTAACAAATTCCAAAAAAAAAGGATTTTGTTGATTGTATCCTAATTTTATATAATAACTGTTTTTTTTCGAAAAAGGCACTTATCTGTCTTTCCCTTGGGTCTTGAATCTTATATCCAAACACAAAGGCAACTAGCTTTTTAATGTAATATACGTCTAGCGAAGAAAATGTCCACATCTTAGAACTGCATATACCATTAAAAGTCCAGTCACGACCCAGCTATGATTTGAGTATTATTCCCCAAGATCGTTAAACCAATCTTTAGGGAAGGCCTGTGGAAACGTGACATGTTATCTGATTACAAAATGTGCTGGCCTCATACGAGACCGAACCGGTCTTAATTTGTAATGCAACCGGTTTTGAAGTGAAAATAACGTAAACTGTTATATAACTGTGGAGTAAAATTGGTTCTGTAGGTGTTTTTCTTTGAATGAATCGAAGTAAAGTTTTCGGGCAGTCGGAGAATTTAATACTTTAATGTATATGGATGTTTTTTGACTCATCGTTATAATCATTACTAAAAAAAAACAAAACGCTGGGCTGTTAAAACATTTTCGTCATGTAATAAACGTTTGGAAAAAAAAAAACGTTATTTTATACAACTTTTACAACCTTAAAACATAAGGATCATAAATTAAAAATACTATTTCATTATGCATCAATAAATTACGTAATATTATTGCAGCCTCTAAAGTAACAGCTGTTTAAAAAAATCTATTGACATTTAAAATGGTTTTCATGGCTAAATTATTTGTTTTTCTACTATTCGGTATAAAACACAACGTGTACCTATTATTACGTCTAGACGTTGGGCATGTCTGGTTCGACGCACGTTCCTTATTTACTTGGAACACAACATAGGTTAGGTACTTAGGTTTAAACATCGATTAGTGTATGTTATCGTATTTCTCGAGTAATTCTTAATTTATTATTATTTTTATTTTCATTCCTAATGTATGATAATTAGTATTTTATGCTTCTCTAATGATTTGAGCATTTTTTTCTAAAGATAACTAAACTAAACATGAACTGTCAGTTTTATAAAATTTCTAAAAATATCGTTTTTTTAAATTTATGATATGATATATTTTAATTATTGGTAATTATCATGAGGAAATTTCTTGAAGTATAATCAAAATACTACAATTCAAATACTCGACCAAAACTAGACGAAATTTGATCATTTTAATAATAGCTATTGAAAACCTAATGAACACGACTGACGCTGCAATAAAAGTGCCTTCGGAGCCAAAGTGATCTAAAAAGATCTATGGACTCAAATAGAAGACGCAATATTGAACCATTAATTTGTTATGTAAAAGTTCAACTGGCCTATAATTTTAAACCCACATCACAAAAATATATAAACCTTAATACACAAACATAACTCACACAAATGCTTTCGAAAGAAAAACCTTTCGAGACAGTTATCCGGCGAATTAAGAGGCTACAAACGTATGGCGAACGAATCTACGATCAATCAATGTTCACGCAACTTCTTACCGTTAGATAGTCGTTTAAACTGTATATAGTTATAATTTCTTAACTCATGAATTTGAAGTTCAAATTGTCTATCGGTATAGGCTTTCTGATCTTTTAAAATTGTTGAACTTGAAAAATTACTCAAGATTTGGGTTTTCAATTTAATAATTTAGTTTATTTAAGATTGATTAGATAGCGATAGCGATGCATTATGAATTTGAGTATTATACATATATCAACGGTCCATCTAATCTATATAACACTGATATGTAGAAAAATCTCTACTTTCAGAATTTCCATTAAAATTCGAAACCCTAAAGCGATCAGAATCAGTCAATAGGTAAAACCCGTTCGATCAGCTGTAGTAAAGAACTTGCATTGAGCTCCAAGGCAAAAGAAAAGGTATGATTCATTGTAATAACTTCCAATGACGCCATTCGAGCATTGGTTATCACCTTATAGGGGAATATAACGTCAGGTCTTACTATTACATTATGTGTATTAATATTGCTGATTAATAGAGAAAATATGACAGTGTTTTGATAGGTTAATAGAAGAAATGACATGCCATTTTGAATTTATTCATATATTTTTAGTAGGTAAATTATTGTATGACATTATTTCACCTCGGTATGTTCCATAATGAGTAAATGATTCAAAAAAGGATTCGTACAAAACCCCACTCAAAAATATTAATAATAATGAAATTCCTGTTTCGGCCGGATCGGACGAAAGTCAGCGACCGAATCACATACTAAGCCGATTCTACGAATAGCAACCATTGTTTTAGTTAGATGTCTCACAAAACAACAGTTACCAAAACAATGCGTAACTATTTTCGTCTCTTGTATTAATTAACAGCATTTGCATTCTCTAATTTAACTTTGAATTTAATTTGACTTTATCTAATACAACTTTCCTTCTAATTTTTAACCTATCCAGTTTATATTATTGTTTTACTAGAGCTCGTATATTGAAACTAACAACTACTAAGAAATGTGACATACCTTCAATCTCCACATTCTCTCCACTAGAAGAGTCTGAGGAATCATCTTCAATCTTCTTCTCCGAGACGATGGTGAGGCTGTTCTCTCCGCACTCATTATTATGTGACCTCTTGTCTGTCACCGAATGGAACTGTGAACAAGAAAAAATAAAACGTTAGCATAATTTAGTTACGCATATTAAGTTTTTAAACTGACACAGTCATTAAAACTATCAATAATACTGGAAATTGTTTGTTTTGAGTTCCCGATATTTCATGTTAATAGTAAAATGATAAATATCCATCCTAAGGAACTTGCCAGAGAATGGGCAGCAGCGTTCTCTGTGCTTTTGTAACAACCGTACTGCGATCGCCAACCCGCCTGCCAAGCGTGGCGATTATGGCAAAACCCCCCAAAATGTCAATGTGGCGACACTTGGGGGAGGCCTATGTCCAGCAGTGGACGTCTTTTGGGCTGAAATGATGATGATGATGATAAATATCCCGTATCCAGTGTTATTGATATTAAGTCTTAAAATTTTGAAAATTATCGGGTTGAGCCAATGATGATGTTATTGTTTGCTTAACTTAGGTTTTTGATAAAATTAATTTTGTTTGCTAAATTGCCTGTACGGACACTAAATTACATTTAAATAACAATGAACTGCTGTTGGTTTATACGAAGAGGATATCTATAAAATATAATTCAAAACTAGTAGTGAAGATTTCATCACCATCATTCTCTTACTCACTCTGGTGGGGGATGGGGGATGTCTCCTTCTTACATGTCTCTATTACTACTAATTTTAGTAGTCACACTCTTTCAAGCTATATCATCTATCAGATCACACAGTCTATCCATCGTTCCTTTGATCTTCTTCTGCTCGTGACTACTCAACCATTGACTAAATAAAGAATAGATTCTGTGATGATACTCATTCAAAAAGATAGCGATTGTAGCCATCAAACAATTACAAAGTCTCATTTCTCCAGTCATGCATAATTGCACAAACGTACGTACTAAAGGTTTTAATTGAATAATTTCTATTACACAATAGTTAATTTCCTTATTGTAGTGACAAGAGCATTTACGTTATCTACTGATATAGCGTCATAACAATTGTTTACTGTATTAAATTTATTACAACGTACTGACACGATTTTGACGAATTGTTGTCTGTGTGTTATAGATTGATTAATTATCTTTACTTTGATTCCAGTAAGATCCATGCATGTTTCATTCTAGGACCTTCGTTTGTTGAGGCTTGTACCTTTATCATTGTTGTCATCAACACCGTTTTTCTACTCCAATTTTTATTCTGTTATATGCTTCTTTCGTTAGGTATCATGATCAGTCTTGTATTAATCATATTTAGTAATTTGCATTGATTTCTCTCCCAAACATTCTTCTTTCTTTATTCGTCTCATTTTCTCAAACCTTTAAAACTGGCCAATCGAATGCGTGGATCATAAAATCCACCCGATAACCTCTATTCGTTACGACTTATTGCACTAGTTTAAACAATCAACGCGACGCATGTTTTGAAAATATATAATAGTTGGAATATTCCGTGAAACCTGTTCTAGTGCAATCGTAGGCAAGTAGGAGACTTTGCACCTGCATAGTGAGTAGTAAATGTGTTACCTGATACATAAGTTATGTACTTGACTGCTGTTCGATTATTATATTTCAAGTTAAAGGATTTTAGACCCTATTCTATTAATACACCGTCAATTGTCTTTTCAACTTCAAATGATGCCGTAACCTCAGACAGGGAAGAATAGAAAAAGAAAATGTGATGCGCCGACCCCACATAAAAAGGAAAAAGGGCTGTACGATGAATTGTATTTTCAAGTTGCAATCAAACTACTACCTTCAATATATAATAAATACAATTTCAAACTTATCTGAAAAAAAAATAGTACTCATACTGAGAGATTTTTCTTATTATAACATGTCGTTCTGTAATCCCCAAAGGCTTAATCAGAGGATAACAATACACCAACATTTCCTTTCTTTAATAGCATAGAAGGCTTTTGATAGGAATTTAGTATAAGGATTTCTAGAAGGTATATATGCGTGAGCATTTAAGGAAAAGGTCTTCAGAAGGTTCTACGACCTACAAAGCTCTATTGTGAGAGGTCACGTCCCAGACCTAAAAATGCTATAGTTCATACCAATGATAAATGTCTCACTTATACCATTCTTTAAAAGTCGATGTTATGTCACCGCTGTTTTTACAATAAGGCAAGTTTCGCACAAAGTGTTGTCAGTTACTAAAACGGCAACTTAACTTGGAACCAGTCGGCCATGACACACATCACAATAAGGTTTAACCACTTTTATTTAACACAGTTGAAGTTGTGTTTTCCTGGCTGCTCCAATCGGGAATTGAACCTCGATCGTTTGCCATTTACAACAGTCATTGAACTGTTGCGCAGTGAGGTTAAAGACGGCTTCCTACTTTGAGAGATACTATTAACATAATTAAGATACTAAAACTTTAATTGACGTACTTTTTTCTTGAGATTGCTTTTCATGGCATTTTAGTGCTTAAGCCCTAGCACGAAGATAAAACTCTATCAGTACATACCGTTCTGTTTCTACACGAGTTTTCTAAGGCGATGATTGCATATCGTGCAGCAGAATTTACCGGTTCATTAGCTTAACATAGCAAACATGACAAACACCTGTTATCTTTGACAAACAAGTTAAACATTTAATATAATACGAAACTTCTCACGATAGTTGACATCATCTTTTACGGTATTAAGTACTTATGGCCGTCTCATTAATAATTTACAATGGCGTAACGCGATAAATGAGTAATTGCGTTTCGAGAATCTATTAAGATTTTTATCTTTATGGCTGAAATGATTCCATATTATTTTTTAAGCGGCGGCATTCAGTTTTTTTTTTTAAACTGAAAAGTTCTTTGACTAACTAAGGATGTCTTCGTAGGGAATTGCAAAAAATAGCATAGGATCTAATAATAAAATAACAAAAAATAAATTGTACAAGTGATGCTTTCTCGCCTGTCTTCCCCTGGATGGTGTGCCTTTCACTATGTTTTGAAACATCTCGGTATGAAACGAGAACAGTTGAACAAGCCGGTGTTTTTTGCACCTTATGGAGTAACTTCTGTAAGGGAGTCACCACACTTATTGCCGCGGAATATGTTGAAACCGAGCTGATCAGAAAGAGCTTATTTTTTTGGTGTCTTGCAGTTCAACCTATGAGGTTGTCGTCTGCTTAACCGGAACTGTGGGTGGGTGCCTTAAGATTAAGGCCTCCAGCCAGGGCATAAAAACTTACAAACTAAGCGACTACACGCTAAGGGCACCCCCTGTGGGGTACGAGCCTCGGCTTAGGGCGTCGCTGGGGGAGGACTGCATGGGGACAGGCTGGATCTGAATGATAATCAGAAACAGCTTTATGACTTTACAATAAAGACATCATTTGCCTGGATTCGACACCACGTCGGACTATTCACCTGTCTACCTCTTTCTGACCAGCTCAAGTCGAGTCTACGGCGATGGTGTGGTGACTCTCTAATACCACAGTTCTGTAAGCCTACGATGCTTGCATCCGCGTTTACTTAGTTGGCATTATGGTAAGGCACGGTATGTTGGTATTAATGTGGGTGAGAGATTGAGGATGGCGTTTCCAGTTTTTGTAGTGTGGGATGATGATGATTAACGGAATAAAAAACGTACATTTTAAGATAAAAGTAAGATTTGTAAACTAGGATTGTAAACGTGTAAGTATTAAGAAATAGGTACGTCGGTTTTTATTAAATGAGATTCATTAAGTAACATCAATGAAAAAATCTACGAACAACTACGTTTTTTAGCTCGGAAACCAGTAATGAAGTTTACTAAAAAAAAAAAAATTTTAAGTATCTTTTCAAGTCATGTGACTTATAAAACACAAACGGGTTTAGGTACGTGCAAAATCGAATGACAATTTGTTTTTGTCATATGTTAAATAGGCATTTAAATATATAGATTGTATCTTATGTATACAATTCTCGTGTCACAATGTTAGTTACCAATATTACCATACTTCTTCGAAACGGCTGAACCGATTTTTATGAAATTTTGTGTACATATCGGGTAGTTCTGAGAATCGGCCAACATCTATTTTTCATATCCATAAAAAAGCCCTGCGAACGAAGTAACGGGCTTGTCTTCTTGTATTAATTTGACAGTAGTAACACTGTTACTAGCGTCAAATCGCGCTTCGCGCGATTGAAAACGTATTGTAATCTCTTTATTATACTTTAATTTAATATACAGGTATGGGTATAGGATATAAAGTTAGAGTGGTTCAAACTAATCGATTTCCGGAAAAAAAAATTATATGCCTATTTTATTATTGATTCGGGTCGAGAATCATTAGCATAGTTACCTCCTTGAATTTAACGAGGATGCAAAAAAACACCTTGTATTCAAATATTACTCATTTAATTATAGGATTAAGTATGGATTGGAGACACGTGACAATAAGTGTATTTCTTATCGGCCTTCGCACAAAAAAATATCACCTTCGGACCAGTTTCCGTCAGATTTCGTTAACGCAATGTAAATGATTATATACTATATAAATAAATGATAATTTCAGGCAGATTACTCTAATCTTGTAAGTCACGAATACACAGATTTTTTGTCTATTAAGAAACTACACTATGTTTAAGCGTGATTGCCGAGTGTCGCATGCCGCGTGGTTAAATACTGGCTTATGTTGATAGTTAACGATAATTTTCTTTATGTATGATTGCCGCTAGATGTTAAATTTGGTTTAGGAGTCCCTTGTCTGGCCGTCGAGAGTTTGGTTATTTAAAGAAGAGAGAGAGAGAGAGATTGTAAAGTAATAGAGATGGAAAAAAGAAACATGCTGAGCCGACCCCAAATAAATTAGGATGAAAATGATGATGAATAGTATTTATTTGCAGGAATACGAGTAGATACGATAAGGTTCTGTTTAATTCTGTCAGTTGTATGGTGTGCAAAATTCATCCATTCGACTCATCTGAAATAAACTATTTTGCATTTACCTCAGAAATAAAACAATAATACATTCTAACTAGTACGTTATTGTAAATATGTTTTTCTCTTAGAACACAACATAATTATTTGAACCCAAAGACATGCGGAACCCAGGACCAAATTTATAAATCTTATACCCGATTATTACAGGTGTAAATAACTTCACAGTTCAACGAGTTACTACACTTATCTTTTACTACTTAATATTAAACATACACCAGTTTTTGTGTACATAAGCTGTTATATATACCAGCTTTATACATATTTACTTAGTCCACGCGATTGGAACATGATAGAAATTTTTGAGTCGTGTAGTGTTACTTTGAGTTACTTTAGCTTTATGTAATGTATCAGTTACAGGAGGTTTATATACTTAATTTTCTATATTATGTAAATTATTGATAATTTAAAGGTCCTGTCATCTTATTAGAATATGGATACCGGATAAGACGGGTGTCTTCTCTACACACATTTAAAGAACAAAATAAGAATTAGTTTTAGAAAAAATCAGATGGTCGATTTTGTGTAACACGTTTTTACATAAATTATAGATAGTCTATTTAACTAAAAGATAAGCTATGTTTCAAGTTCAAACGAATCATTAGAAAATATTTTTTCAAGCTCTCAAAATGTGTCTCTAGAATTCAATTTAGATTTAGCAAATGCAGTTTTTTTTACGAATATTTTAAGTAAACTATTGATTTCTACATCTTAATTTAATGTTTAGTATAAATTGAGATCTTATTTGCAAGTTTTCCCCTTATTAGCAAATCGGTCATCCAAAGTTAGGCCAATTTCACTTCTGCCTTCCTCAATACAAGTTAAGTAGTCCACGAGACATCACGTCATGTGCAGTGTCGTTACAAAATAAGACAATATCGTAACCGGGTCCGCAAGGTCAGCGGTGTACATTCACTTTGAGCCAGGTTGTTACTGACCGCTTCGCCTGTGTGGCTCACGAATTATAAGCCACTAGCTGTCCGGCGCAACTTCGTTTGCGTCACATTTTCCCCGTTTTCGCAACATTTTTCATTACTGCTCCACTCCTATTGGTCGTAGCGTGATGATAGCTTATAGCCTTCCTCGATAAATTGGCTATCTAAAACTGAAAGAATTTTTCAAATCGGACCAGTAGTTTCGGAGCCTATTCAATGCAAACAAACAAGCAAACAATCAAATCTTTCCTCTTTATAATATTAGTTTAGATTTAGATAGATGTCATGTTTTGGTAGACCCAGTTGATATCTAGATTTTATCAAGTTATTTAAAGGCGAAGTTTTATGAAGGTATAAAAATCACCACAAAGACTTCCATTCCCTAATTTACCCTGTCAGGGGATGAGTTAATAAAAATATTTCGTTACATTATACTTAGCTTTGGATTTTAAGAAAGTCTTGTTGTTTTATGAATCTATTAGTTATACATGTTTAGAACACAAATGTTCTATTGTAAATTCAAAATAAATAGGTCCTTTATCCTAAGTATCATATTAATAGTTTGTTACAATCATAGTTAACTAACAAATAAACCAGTTTTAAACAGATTAATTACAAGGAAAACTGAAAATAAATGGTACACCGTATCACAAAGGAAATAGATATGCCTAAATGTTTTTTTTATTTTATTAAGTTACGTTTAAAACGAGTTTACCCAACATTTAAGTAACACAAAAAAAGATACTGGTTAAAAGTTGGCTATACAATTACTGTCAAACACTTTTCTAATTTTCCATTATACATTCTGATGAAGATAGGCTTGAAGTATTGAGTTTAATTATATAAAGTATCCTTTCAGTAAAATAGATTGATCATACCTTTACCAATAAAATGAAGGAAGGTATTTCGATGCTACTTCAGCAAAAAGAAAAACATTTCGTCTATGGTCCAATATTCTGTCAAATGTAATTAATTTCGAATCACCTGTCAATTTGTTTGGCAGATTCTGCGACAGGTCACTGTGCTGTCACTCACAATAAGATATAATTTTTTCTGATCATTGAGCTTTTCTCCAGTTCGATGCTGCAGTCCTATTTTGTTATGTCAACAGTCCTGTATTACTTCGCCATTTTTTATAACCCCAAATATTAAATAGATTTTTTTTCGTCAGCATGCCAAGTTCGGTAAAGTTCGTCTTTAAAAATATTCGTTATTTATAATATTACATTTATTTATATCATTAATTTTATATTCTTGTTTACCAAACGCCTGCCATTCCTTTCATGTCGGAGATTAATAACAAAATTTCTGGGACCTATCCATTTTTTTTTTGTCGATCTTGTTTTTCGGTTCAAGTTATTAACGGTAGGCTTTTACCAGTTAATTTTTATTTTTATTTTAATTTTAACAGTTAATTTACCCACTTTTGTTAAGTCTAATTCGATATGAGATAAGAGGTGTATATAATATCTGCTAAAAATACCAGAAAAAAAAACAGGAAAAGTTAAAGAACTATTTTTGTATTCGGTGCAGAGGTAATTCCTTTATTTATTTATGAAGAACAGTCAGTTTAGAAAAAGCGGTTTTACAAAATCCTTTTCTTGCCATTTAGTATTTCTGATAACCGTTTTATAATTTATTTCTCTCACACGTGTGTAGACCTTTAAAAGTTTTAAGAATAAAAACTGACATAAAACTTACCGGTCCGCTAAGAACAACAATTTTGGACTCCCTTCTCAGACGCCTATAGTTTCTGACATCGTAAAAACAATCGTCCTCGTCTTCTGAACACGTCGCATTGTG
This sequence comes from Cerastis rubricosa, assembly GCA_949152445.1. Taxonomy (NCBI): domain Eukaryota; kingdom Metazoa; phylum Arthropoda; class Insecta; order Lepidoptera; family Noctuidae; genus Cerastis; species Cerastis rubricosa. The sequence continues at coordinate 2,344,767 of OX424542.1, read as the reverse complement.
AACGTGCCGGCGCATTTTAATCACAATCTTGACTTATGTCACTTCACCTTCGAAACTTGGGTACAACGTAAAACAGGGGTAACCCGGAATAATGTCTTTATATTTTCGAGATAGAAAAATAGGATTTAAGACGACTTATTTTATGATTTATTGTAAAAGTTTTTTTTTATATTGGTAACATTAATTTTAAACAAGTTTTTTCTAAGTTAAATGTTTCACTAGTTGTGAAAAATCTTAGTCAAACGTCCTATCAATTGTCAGATTCGCAGTGAACTGACAAGCGATTGTAAAACTATCTCAAGCGTCTTTGTTAACGTTTTTTGCTTCCTACTTAGTTTAGTTTATTTTGGCTGTTGACACCACGTGGTTGACTCAGGAAACTCGAAACAATAGTACCAACGGCATTTCCTGAGATTTTCATTCAACAATTTGGATTTGAATGTGAGTTAGTAAATATGGCACGAAGTTAACACTTTTAAAGCGAGTTTAATTTTTACCCGACTGCTCGAAATAGGAGGGCCGTTATGGTTTTTTAATATTAATTTTAGGAACATTCGCTTTTCTGTTAATAATGTCCACCACTGTTTCAAAGGCTGTACTGACTTCACCACTCAAAAAGACAAGACAAGTGTATCAGCCATGTTCTGTCTAAATATTTAGTTAAGCTAATTATAGCACTCACAATCATCTCAAGCATGCCATAGTAATCCTGTCTATACGCAGCAATGCGGTATAATTTAGTTTTATTTATTCTATCATCAAGCTTTTCTTTGTTTTCCTTAATTACTTAACATCACGCTTGTAATCCCCCAGGGTTTAAGCAGAGGTTTGTCTTCAATAGCTTCACACGAATTTTACCAGCATTGTTTAATTTCATCTCCATTGTTTGATTGATACCAGGACTTCTTCTTTTAGACCTTCCAGGCAGTTTTTTTGAATCCTTTGCATAACATGAAAACTGTCGCAGTTTTAATACGTTTAAATAAAACCTTTTAATGATATTGACCAAAAAAATAGAATAAAAACTACGTGACCAAAAACTTTTGTGAGAAAAAAGAAAAAAAAGCCGTTATTACATTTTATTGACGTCAATAGAGTGCAATGACACAAATTCTCGAAAGATCTTTTTTTTAGACCAGAATAGCAGACTTTCAAAGGCTCTTCTATCTCCTTGGTTTAGACACCCCGCTTTGAATGTTATTTATATTGTAATTATGAAATTCACGTTTTTGATAGAAATATCCATATCCTGTAGTTTTTTTTCTTTTTTCATAAAAATGACAGTCAGTTACTTTATAACCTGACCTAACCTAACCTAACACATAGGATAATTTTGATCCCGGTAGTATAATCCTGTTGGACAGTTACCGAACTCTACGCGGGCAAAACCGCGGGCCGCGGGCGCGGGGCTAGTCTTCTTAACTTATAAAGAGGAAAAATTTGATTGTATGTTACGATTTAACTCAAAAACTACTCGACTTATTTTTTTAATTCTTTCACCATTAGAAAGCTACATCTTTACCAAGTAACATGGGCTACAATTTTCGCGAACGAAGTCGCGGGCGAAGTGCTAGTTTTTCATAAAATCGGTTAATATTAAAGAAAAAAAAAATTACTTAAATCACATTTAAGTAATTTTCGAACAAAGTAAAATATTTGTCCTGGATCTGCATATAGACATACGTACATAAACACACGCCTTAGTCTGATTCGGGTAGGTTGAAACTACACACTGCCATCTGGTAGGATCATCACTTGATACTCCGTTTAAGGAGCTTTGATAATAAAATAGGTTTACTTGTATCCTGATATTCTGCTTTGCTTTAAATATTAAAACTTCCCAATGACGCAACTCCCTCGGAAAATGATTAAAACGACTCAAAACCAACACCGTTTTGTTGCTTTTTCAATCAAACAAAATCGATTAGCTTTTTTTTTAATTAGATTCGGTTTATGATTTAAATTCGGTTTCATAAAAATAAACAGTTTGAGTTATTTAATGTGTCAGTGGGTAGATTTTTATTGGTTGTTTTTCATTAAAAAATATCATTCGAATCGAATGAAATTATTATTTTCAACATACAGTAATTTCTGACAATCCTTCGCAAAATTTTGTTCTCTTAACTGTGAAGATTTACTCGCGATGTTTTCTCGAGGAAACCACCAAGAACCTAAAACCGAAAAAGCGATTACATGGTTACATCCATCAACCAGCAGTATACATAGACTGATTGTAAGAATCCTACACGAGAATTTACAAAATATTCAATACATCAAAATCTAAACTAATTCTTTTGCCTTACTGTGATACATTTTAGCACCTCACTGTACTATATTATATTAAATTATATTACACAAGAAAAAGTAATAAATTATAGGAGTTATAAAAAAATTGTAGTCCTACACAAATATTTAACTTGATGTCTGAGCCATCTCTTAAATAAAACAATCACTGCAATCCACACGTTGTAAATATTTTTTTCAGTAGTAAAAATAATAAAGGAATGGTCCTGAACTCGTACTATCAAAGTAGAGCGATAGAAAGTAAGATGAATGACCTTAAATAAAAAAAAAGTCCGAGTAAACATACATTTTTCTAAATATTTTGTGACTTTATCAGAAAATTTACGGCATTATTTTAAACGGTAGCAAATCTCGGTAATTATAATCTTTTTTTAATCAGAGCATTTATTATTTATTTAATCGCGTAGGTACTTACCGCTTTAACAAAATGATCTCATTCGGTAGAGGATAATATTACTGAAATAATTAACTGAAATCAACGTTTTTTTTTCCACGATAGCATTAGGATACAGAGGACAAAAATTTGAATAAATAGAAAAAAAAACAAATCTCTTTAGTTTTATTTTATGATAAGTACATTAATCGCTTTACTCAACTAAGTACACATTCCGTCTATGTAAATAACAAAGTATACTTTGTTCAAGTCCAAGTAAAAATATAAATACGAGTATTTAAGTAATTACACACGTTTCTTTTCCAGTATAACATGGCCGTCTTGTATCGATTTCCCGTACAATGAGAGATCCTCATAAACTAGTTTTGCATAGCTTGATTGGTTGCCGTGCGTACATGCACACTTATCCAATTACCTTCGCACAAGGATCTCTGAGTGCAAGTACATGATAATTCAGTCTCTTATCGATGAGAGTCGTTAACCCCTACATACATATCGTTATCATTATCGGTAAGATGTGTGTCAATATACAACTGGCATTATATTCTATGTTTATACTCTGATATTAGGCTAACAGATATCATGTGAAGTGATAAGATTAGCCATGTAAACGCTGTAATATGTATTGGTAATAAATATAATGTAGGTACCTAAGTTAGTTTGTGTGCCTACCTCCAGAATCAAATAACCAGCCTGTATGTTCCCAGTAGTCTGTATGGTGTCGGACGTTAAGAATAGCACCATCCCATATCTTCCCGTGGGTGTCGTAAGAGGCGAGTAAGGGACTTGCCAGAGAATGGGCAGCAGCGTTCTCTGTGATTTTGTAACAACCGTACTGCGATCGCCAACCCGCCTGCCAAGCGTGGCGATTATTGCAAAACCCACCCAAAATGTCAATGTGGCGACACTTGGGGGAGGCCTATGTCCAGCGGTGGACGTCTTTTGGCTGAAATGATGATGTTCCCAGTGCCTCTTAACCCAACAAGTCTTAAAATTTTTGTTTTTTGGAAACGATGATGTAAAAATTACACAAAGTAATATCTGATTTCGAATCCACAACAACTACCCACACACGTAACTCGGCCATTAACGCTGGCCTAGCAGTGCGAAAGATCTTAAATCCAGACAGACAGTAAAGTAGTCTTAGTTCATGACTCTCAAACTGCAGGTTATTAACCATAAGATCAGTGACTATCTATCAAGAAAACGTTGGTATCTAGCCTAGATATTGGTCGCCATCAACTTCAGTGCATGTGTACCTGGTACACTGTTCCATTAAGAATTTCATGGTAATTAATGGTAAAGTCTAGTTTTCGGACTGCTATTAAAAAAATCCTTTTGGAAAAAAGACCCTGGACCTTATGCTCATATTCCAAGTCTACTTGGTGTGTATATCCAAGTGATAAGTGATAGTTTTACAGTTTACTACATCTCTAATAAAGAGGACGTCTGCGATTGCGTCGAAAACATGGCATTTAAATATTTCGCAAAAGTTCAAGCGAGAGCTCCAATGCATATGGCAACATTGTAAAATGTTGCCAAATTAGTTGGCTAATATAAAAAGGGATTTGAACTTATATCGATTGACGTGTAAGGAAATTATTACACCACTGATGTGCCACTGGAGGGCCAGACATGTGGCTATTTGCTTTCAAAGCGTAAAAATGTTTATGCGACTTTCCACAAAATTAGCATGAGGTTTTCCGTAGCTTATTTCAATCCAATAGGTATACCGATATTTAACTTGTGTGGGTCTTCAGTTTCAGCTACAACAGTGTTAGATAGTGCTAAGTTCTTGAAATTGGTCATACCATCATTTTCAATTTCACCAGAATTATACCAAATTGGATAACTCACTGTGATTATTCAATAATTTAAACTTAAATCATGCATTGATATTGATCTGTTATTTCCAAAAAACCTGACGATATTTGTAAACAAAACAGGAAAAAGAAAGAAAAAGACAATCAGAATGATCAAATCGCGATTACAATCATGACACGCTATCCGTCCCCTTTTCTTTATCAACACACATAATCCGTCTTGCAAAACTAGGTTAATAAGATAGCAATATGTCAGACAGCTTCAGCAGACAATGTAGAACATGGCTTGATAACAAGTGCAAATATTGTATACTGCCTTTGATAAAGTTGGTTATACTGCTGGTCTTTATCGTGGGAACTGTACTGCGCATTAAGCGTAGGCTAGGAATGAAGTGGTAGTCATCCTTGAAAATGATATAGCTAGCAGTAGCTAGACTGTTTTAAAACATCTGTGGCTTTAACAGCGGTTATTTTGAGTTCGAATAAGGTAGACAAGTTGGTAGACTACTTTCAAAATGTCCATTATCATCTGCCTATAATGTTCCCACAGCTGGGACACAAGCCTCCTCTCTATGAGAGGGAGTGGGCATTAATCCATCATGCGGGCCCAATGCGGGTTGGTAGATGTCACATGTCTTCGAATTTTTAGTTCTGGGACATGCCGTTTTCCTCACGATGTTTTTCTTCATCATTTTGAGAGCAGCGGTAATGAAATAAATTAAAAAAAGTTATGCGCCTGCCTGGCTTCGAACCTACGACTTACTGCTCGTAAGTCGGCGCTGCCAACGCTGGGCCACCGCTGCTCTTCAATATATCCGTAAAACAGTAAATTATGGCAAGGACTTTTCCAAGCTACACTTGAACATCATCATTTGCCTTGTCTTCTTGCAGCATGTTGGGGTCGACTTCCAGTTTAGACTGGATGCACCCAGTATTTTGCATGGAGCGACTGCCTAACCGACCTCCACAAACCATTTATCCCCTACATTTAAACATGTAAGGGCAATAAGCAGATTTGAAAATGTTTGACAAAGGCACAACCCTTTTTTTTAATAAGAGTGACAGAAGGGAATGTCCTTGAACAGGGACGTACGATGACCTGGTACACTGACCGTAATATCTCTGTTGTACTTCAGAAAGGTCATTACTATTAGAAGCTAAGTAAGTTGCGCGTAGTACAAGAAAACGTCGCACCTGTCTACGTATCGTTGATGAGGATCACGCTTACCTTAAAAATGCATTATTGACGATGAGGTGAAAGAAAATTGTAGAGATTTGCACGAGGTTTGCAGTATAGCGTGTGAATAATGTTCAATAGGTTGGCACTCGACTTCCTTCTAGCACGTTATGCAATGATTGTGAGTATTGACGTGCATTTGCGTCAGTATTTTATTGCTTGGCTATTTTTATGATAATGTTGGTGAATAACCATTTATAGTATTTGTGTTTATATTACTGACATTTATATGTCCTTTTTAAGGTCCCTTGTGTTTTTGAGATAAATACAAACTACTAACTTCATAGAATCTATCCATCAAGCGTGTTGGTAACAGCGATTTTCATGTTGATTTTAGTTAAGAGACAGGCAACGGACACTGGACAACGGATTCTTAAAATGAAATGAAAATCAAAGGTCTAATAATAAGTATATCTGTAGCTTGCAAGGGAAAACCAATAAGAATATTTCTCTGGAAAAATCTTAACGTAACGATTATATTTATGAGAAATAATTGTTTAATTATCTATTATATATTTTATGTATTTCGAACTCTACCATATAGTTCAAGTGTGTGGAAGTTTACGAGCGGATATAATAATAGGTGATTAAACAATTATTTCTCAACTAAAGTCATTGTATTGACACACTTGAACTTCGTACTGATACTACTAGAAACTCACCCTTCAAATATAAAGATAAAAAAACAATTAATGAGGTTAATAACTTTTTGGTGGACAAACAAAAATGGTAAAAAACTCACTGGCTGACATTTTCAAAACCATGTCTTCATCCTACTACACACTACAGTACTCAATTCGTAGAAATTACCATGACTTTCGTGACTGGTAATTAGTGACCCATACTTAAACACGTGACTGTATTCATGATAACAAACAACTTTCCCAAAGAAACCTTTTTTTTTGTACTCATTCACTTTGATCACAATAACACAACAGGCAAATGAAATTTGGGATTGCGACCCATGCGGGTGCTCTGCCTTTCCACTGTGGCACGGAACGATAGTAATGAGACAACAACGTAACGTGGCTAACAGCTGATAGGTCACAGGAGCACGCGCGCGCGAATTTCATACGGTTGTTGTGTTGTGTTATTGGGATACAAGTGCTTGAGTGAAAAAAATATTTTTTCTTTAGGAAATTTGTTTGTTATCACGTGTAGTACAATCACGTGTTTAAGTATCGGTCACTAATTACTAGTCACCCTATATTTTTAAGATTGATTGGAGTTTAATTAGCAAAGAATTCAGTATAAATAATTAAATGCTGTGACGATATTGCGTTCTTGTACAGTGTTCCGTAATAAATTCCCTCAATGACACGGAAGCTGGTTTTTTTTATCACATCCTTTTTACGTAGTACTAACAAGAGACAACGTATGACTGTGTAACTGGAATATCCAGTAGGACCGTAATTTAGTATTTTTCATATTTTGCTTGAAGAATATTTTGTTTGAAAGATTTATAAATCAAACAAGTCTTATCGTCAGTCGTTTGATTTCGAAAATCAAAGCATTTCCTATAGTTATATTTTGGTTAAAATCGATCAGTTTATCCATAATATATTATTATTCTGTATTTTTAGTGCTATTTTAAATAGACTTATAAATTTATTCTTCCAACATCACAGAAAAGCCAATCAATAAATCAGAAGAAGCCCATGGTGAGCATCACAAAAAGAAGCTAATTAGTCATAAAATTGTAATAAACCCCGCAGTTCTGTATATAGCAACTCACAGACAGACATACTATTTCGGGAACAAACGCCCGTCGCGTGAGTCACCCGGATGACTGTGTCATCGTGTTAGTTTACCTATTATAACGTATTTTAAATATTACGTAGTTTCTGGAGTATGGGATAAACTATTTGGTTAAAAGTGAGCATTTTTAGTTAAATTGGTTTTGCTATAAAACGTCTTCAACGTTCGCTAGTAAAATGAAAGAGCAGACAAATACAAATAGTATAAATTGGACCAAAATCCAATAGAATAAAATTCTGGTCACTTTTAATGGAATAAAAAATTAACACATGGTTCATAGTTCTTTTCAGTAGTAAAAAGAATTAAAAATATAAGAAAGGCAATCATCTTTCTTTACTAAAAGAGATTAGAAAGAAAAGTTTTAGGTTATATTCAAATTCGTAAAGGTCCTAATAAAGTAGGTTTTATAGGATTTTTATAACCTTTTTCAGATGCTATTAAATTATTTACTAAGGAACAAACTTATCCTAATTTTTCTAATTATATTTGTTATTATTTTTCTTCTATTGTACTTCATAAAACTGGTAGGTTGGATACAATTTGAATGAAAGGACAGACACTTAAATTCACCCATGCTTTCAAATGCAGAAGCCATACAAATAAATGCACCTTGCCAAACAGGTGGTGTTCTCAAACAAATTACCTGGACACATAACGTAAACACGACCCAACTTTACTAATAGAAAGAGACATTTAGGTACAAAAACATTGCAGGTAGCATTACAAGCAGACACGGCTACCATTGTTACAATCTTGACGTTCAGTAGAGATGCGCAGGATTGCAATAAGTTCGTAACAAAATACTCGTAGAATCTCTGTATGAGTCAGTTGTCAGGAATTTCTGTCCATTTCTTTGTCATTTCATAGTGAGGATGTTAATTTTCTTGCTTATTAATTTATCGGCGTTTGTCTCATAAATATTTATTATTATGTCCCTTTTTGATTATTTTGTTCTTGTGGTTAATAATAACCACTCACCCCATGCCTTGTGGAGACTTGACAATTTATGATTAAATAAGGAAGAATACATTTTTAAAATTGTTGGACCTTATTGTGAACACTGCTTGTTGTTGGTTGCGAGGTTACAGAGGATAATACGAAAATTATCAACTAAAAATTACTGCTCCATAAAATTTTATTATGCACTGATTCTTGTTCATAATTCTCACCATGTAACTAAGGCTAAAAAGGCATGAGATATAATCTTAATACAAAGGTTAATAGTAACTTTTACCTCCTGTTTCCCTTGAACTTATATTCTTAAAAAAACTGATTATTCTCTATGGACTAGTCTGTTTTTTAGCCTGAGTCCATAATCATAATCAGTAACTCTGATGACAAAATATCTCTAAAGCTGTGGCTGGTTAACCAAAATAACGGTATCCAATCGTATAAGTTGACTCGAGGTTAATTCGGAGACTTTCTAACACATTTAAAACTTTTAATATAATTCAAAGTTGAAGAAAGTTGCCCACAAAAGACGTCGGATAAACCCGTATTCTTTTCTAACCTTTCTGAATACACCAATTAAAACGAGTCTACCTGCAATTCCTAAGCTATCTATGACGCAAAACTTAATGAAACAAGTTTAGCAAAAACTCGTTTCAGCGTTAATGCGAACCAATGACGCAAATACATGGAACAACACTGACACAATTTCATCGTTTTTAGTAATATGTTTGCTACACGTGTTTGAATCGAATTTATGAAGTTTTTTTTTTTTAAATTTATTTCTATTCTAAATAGGCTTGCGTTTGGCCGCAGCTCGCCTGATGTGAAGCCATGATGCGACCTAGGTGGTGCGATGGTGGAGCACGCTTGCCTAGAAGAAACTGATTCACTCGAACTTCGAAGGAGATCTGTACAGGGTGTAACGGAAAGGGTATATACATACTTAAGGGTGTGCTACAGACCGTCAAACTGAACATGTTTCTCCATCGGACAAACATCGTAATAGCGAAAAAAATATCAGCTGCCCTATACATTTGGATCAAATAGGTATTGAAATTTTGTATAGGATAGCAGATAATTTTTTCGCTATTACGATGTTTATTACGTATCAACATGTTCAGTTTGATGGTATATAGTATACCTTTAAGTATGTATATACCCTTTCCGTTACACCCTGTATAATAAAAAAACAGTACATATAATGTTCGGGCAAAAGCCACCCTTCTTACAGCGAATTCTGCTGAGCTGATCCGAACATGATTTAGCAATGGCAAATACAGAATTGACGAATTGTGGGAGGATATCCAAGAACAAAATTTGAATGATAGACAGCTGAAATGGAGAAGAGAGAAAAACCGTTTTCGCCAACCCCAAACTGCATAGGACAAGGGAAATAGTAGCTTTCTAGTTAAATAAATACTGATAAGTCAAGAACAAAAGTATGTACCACTGGCATTTTTTTTAAATTATTTCTAAGGTTTTTTCCTATCATATGGAACATTAAGGGAAGTGATAATTTCATTAATTCTTTTCATATATTTTTTATCAATTGTTATGAAATTGTAAATGTTATCGTGCGTTATTTCTGTGTCTGGTTCATTTCCGCGATGTTCCAGAAATGTAAAATATGATTGGACATTGTTTGTGACTGTCATTAGAGAATTGTGTTTTTGGGTGAACGATGATAAGTTTATTTATTTCTTCTAATCGCTCAACGGAAATAGATTATTTTATTAATACAGTTTTTTTTCTGTATGTTTTGATGCAATATTACTGAAATCAAAATGATCTTCCTTATAATAGTATTATTGAAACTGTAGTGTAGAGTCTGTTTAAGTTTGAGAAATCAAAACAATTAAACCGATATCATTAACACTTTAGGAACCCTTATCATTCTTTTTTTGTCGTCCTAGATTCCATTCATTCAGTTGAACAGCCATGAATACCAATGGTTTGAATTTTCAAGTTCAAAACAGCAACTACTAAATAAAAACGACAAAAAAGGTCGCCAGTACTGAACAATACCTGATTCACATAAAAACCTTCAGCTTATTTTAGCACTATTTTATCCTCGTAATTTATCTGTAACAACTATTCAATTTCAAGGCGAAGACTTTCGACTATCTCTTTGACTTGACTTGCCTTCAACTTTGCCAAGGTTCTTTATTTAAATGTTAACTTTTTTTTATTTTAGGGTGTTTCCAGTATAAATGTCAGTTGAACTTAATAAATAATATTAAATTTATAAACAACCAGTAAGTACCTATTTGCATTGTTTGTCGAATCTTCGGAATATTCATTTATAGTTTTGTTTGTTGGTTTTCTCAGTTGCAGTAATTAAAAAGATACTGTCACTATCACTTCAGTTTTACGTATAATATTAATGAGTATTGTTTAATTTGGGTTAATTTTAGCTACTACTATTAATTTTATCCGCATATTTCCTTGCAGTTTATCAAAATTGTTAATGTCAAGTTCAAAAATGTCAATGCCATAATCGTTGAACAACTGTAAGTAGGTGTGTGGTGGTCTCTGTGATCGTACTGTACTTTACAAAACAGTATGAGCACCTTTGTTTAAATCTCTCAGGATCTCACGCTCAACAGTTATGTTAAAACAAAGAGATGATGGTTTATAATGTAAAATAACATCTCGCCTGTAATTCCTGAAGGTTTAGGCAGTGTTATACGTATACAAGGTGAAACTGTCGACGCATAAACGGTCACCACGTATTGTGTACGCTCTCTGGCTCTGTATGGTTTCAGACGTAAAGAATGTGGGTGTCGTAAGAGGCGACTAAGGGATTTGCCAGAGAATGGGCAGCAGCGTTCTCTGTGCTTTTGTAACAACCGTACTGCGATCGCCAACCCACCTGCCAAGCGTGGCGATTATGGCAAAGCCCCCCAAAATGTCAATGTGGCGACACTTGGGGGAGGTCTATGTCCAGTAGTGGACGTCTTTTGGGCTGAAATGATGATGTATTGTGTACATCATTCCGGGCCGCCACATAGAAATTTTTCATAAGTAATTTATAAGAAAAACTGCTGTTCCATACATTTCGAGCTTGTAGGTATTGCACTTTTGTAGGAAACAACAGACTTTTTCAGCAGATGTGAAATTCTGCTGCTGATGTTCTGATTACGTGGCAATTGTTTCTGTGTCCATGTTTCTTTCCACTTGATAAAGTAGGCCTACATTTCGTTGTGATTGAGTGCCATGTAAAGAGAACCAGCCAGTTATTGCCACCAACCGGGCACAAAATTGTAATCCAGTCTCATCATCATCATCAGCCGATAATGGTCCCACTGCTGGGATACGGGCCTCCTCTCTATGCGAGGGAGTGGGCTCTAATCCACCACGCGGACCCAATGCGGGTTGGTAGATGTCACATGTCTTCGAATTTTAAATTCTAGGACATGCCGGTTTCCTCACGATGTTTTCCTTCACCGTTTTTGACGGCTGCAGTGATGAAATAAATACAGTCTACTACCGACAAATTCCTGATGGAAACACCCAACGGTCCTTTGCCTGACCAGATCATCCAATCTAGGAACATACGTTCCGTAGTGGCACTTGCCACCATTAAACTAATGTGACAGACGTTGCAAAGTACCTATTCAAAACAAATTACAGTAGGTAACATAACATCACCAATTTTCCGTATACATATATTTGGAAGATAAACGACTGCAAATACATCGAAGGTTTCTTTGTTCATTGATTATTATGTACACTGTTATAACTTGAGAGAGACCAATGCCAGCAACAAGGTCTTCGCTGTTAGATTCAAGTCGCGAAGAAGGAAGTGTATTACGAATTACGAAACGGAGTTGGTACATCTATACTTTTCCAGCATGTTATGGCCTCCTTTTGTATAGACTTTCCGTAGAATGTGAGACCCGCATAAACTGGTTTTGTATAGCTTAATGATTAATCGCCGTGCGTACATGCATATGATCGTTTGTCGAATGACAATTAATTGTTTTTATGATGAGTTCCATTTGTGAATCAGTTTTGTTAGTCTGTGATTTTGTGAAAGATATATCTGTTTTGGAACGAAGTGCAATCAACATTTTGTAATCAAAATAATATCTGTTTGTAACTTGGATGGAAAACAAGTCTTGTATTTATTTGTATATACAAAAAAAAAAAAATAACTTTGCGAGATTAAACAAAAGTTGAGTTTGGTTAATTGATTGATTATGAAAGATTAGTTAATCGAATCGAATGGTTTTACCTACCTACTTAATTAAATAACATACCTTTAAATGATTAATAATGATAGAAGTATTTTATAAACATAACTAAAATACTATGCCTTTCTAATTCTATTAAAATAATACAATAATTAATCAACGCTTTGACTTTAACTCTGCAAGTATTTGATATGACTCTACCTAACAAATGTGAAGAAATATGATTTATTACTAGGCATTAAAATAAGAAGCCTAAATATAATTTAATAAATGACTTACTCACGACTTTTAGTATAATTAGATCACTGAAAGAATTTCGAATAAAGTGCTCTGGAATAGAAGTAGAAATTATGCAAAAAAAATATATTCGTGTTTGTGATAAATGTATCTTCTCTAAGTTGTTTTCTAAATTTTTTCTGTATTTAGATTATATTTAAGAAGAGGAAGTAACCAGGAAATAAAATTTTCTATTTGTGTATCTACATTTAAATAAATAATATAATATTTTCGTTACTTAGACGCCATCTTCAAAGGTAAGCCAAGGCCACAAGCTGAGTCTATTTTGAAATGTTTTCCGTCAAATTACATAATTGCTTGCCTTTTCAGTGTTTGAGCAAACAGTGTTATTTATTGTGACAAAACTCACAAATAAGAATATTTAAGTGATGTTAACATTTTTGAGCAATCCTGGCTATTTTGCGCCATGATGATGATTGCATGTCGGATGACAGGGGAGAATAGAAGATGACAACTTGTTCGCCGACCCCAAGTAAATTGGGAAAAAGGCAGGAAGGGGGATGTGTGCTATTTTGTGCTGTGTGGCAATAAAATATGAAACGAGCATGCCTTGATATTACGATACTTTAGATTGTATGCTTGTAAGTACACAGGGTTATTAGTAAAACACCAACAACCTCTTAAGAGGTCATTCTATTCATCTTTATGAACAACTTTTACTATGAGACCAAACACGAAATCGTGAAAAAAAAATATCAGGTGTTCCCTACATTTTGACGAGTTATGTGAACATAAAGTACGGAACAGCTTATTTTTTTTTTCGCTATTTCACGTTTTGTCCCAAAGTAAATGTTGTTCATAATGATGAGTACAACGACCTCTTAAGGGGTTGTTGGTATTTTACCAATAACACTGTTTATGATAGCTTACACGTAGTTAGACCATACAAAAAAAAAGTTTTTTAAGGGCATTTGGCATTCATTTTCTTAAAAACACATGAACGATTTCTGAGATCAACTAACAAAAATTGAAAAAAGAAAAAAAATGAATGGTTTCAAATAAAAATATGTATTTTATGAACTACGAACCACACAACACGTGGTACACCGTTCTACAGTTCTTTACATAAAAAAATATCTGTCGGTTTCTTTTTGTCACCTTATTTAAATCAGACCACCTGTTCCATTATCCCATAGGACAGGAGTAATTAAAATGCATCCGCTCCACATATGGACCTTATTTTTTACCTTATTTCTTCATAGAACCTCTTTTAAACTAGTTTTCATGTAAAGTTTCTTAGAACGTCTCTTATCCAGACGAGATTACCATACTGGAGATAAATAGGGTGAGCTTATTAAAAGGTAATTAATTATATTCCTCAGTTATTTCACGATTATTACAATAAAAAAATTGCCCTCAAAAACGATGAAGGAAAACATCGTGAGGAAACCGGCATGTCCTGTCCGCGTGGTGGATTACACTACCTGAACCTTCTCATAGAGAGGTGGCCTATGTTCCAGCAGTGGGAAAATTATAGGCTGATGGTGATGATGAAAATTAATTTTCAGAGCACCTTTTTGTTGACGTTTTATAAGTGCCCCTGTAGGCCTATGTAAAATAAAAATATTTTGATTTTGAATTGTGAAAACAGTTACGTCAACGTCAAGCCTAAAGTATATGCTTCAATTAAACGATTTACTTAGGTACTTTTGAATTGTAAAGGAGAGCCAGCAAACCAAAATTCCAGTTGACCTTCGAAAAGTACTGCTTTAGAAAAAATCTTTACCAAGTTTGAAATATGAATATAGTAGAGGTCACATCATTTATTATTGTTTGTACCAATCAACAATCTATCAGTTTTGTCTCAGATTCGAGGACGAATCAATTTGATATCAGTCTAATTATTTTAATGACTAATAGATTAATTTACATCGGTAATTATGTGCATTTTACTATCTGCCATTGACCTATCAGACTTTGGGTTGTAGCCGTTGTGGGTAGTTAATATTTTCTGTGACCTCATTTGATTGCAGACAGATTATAGATGATAATGATTTGATTGGTTTTTTCGAAAGTTGTGATTGCTAATTCAGACTACATACTCTGAAATGTGATTTTTCACGTTTTGTTTTGACCATGTAGGTACGTAGAATAAAAAAATAAGAAAGATGAAATTATGATGAATAATTAATGAATAATAAATAAATAAATAAGCCAGGACCGTTCCCACTGAGCCACAAACGCTCTCCGCTCCGTCAGCGGTGAGACAAAGGCTTTACTGTCAATCTACAATATTTTTAAATTTCCTGAACACACTTCAGACTATATAACACAACAAAAACAAAATGAACGCATTCGAAAAGCGATCAATGCAATTGATTCCATTTTCAATTGATTCGTTCAATTTAGTTGCATGAGCTGGTTTCCCTGGTTTACATTGGAGAACATTCACTGTTGGTGTTTATGTAAATGTTGATTTAAATTCAGGAGGTCAGATAGCCAGTCATGTAAATTACTGGTACTCAGCTGCATCCGGTTAGACTGGAAGCCGACCCCAAGATAGTTTGGGAAAAGGCTAGGCGGATGATGATGATGATTGTAAGGGAATATTTTGGCTGGTAACATTGGTATTTATACTGCAGTAACTGTGTTGATAAGTTCAATATAATTGTTCAATATGTTTGTTGTTGTAATTTTCAATATTAATTAATAATAATAGACGATGTATTAGCTGTTAATCTTTGTTAAGTTGGTAGCAACTTTCGAAATATTAACAAAATTTACAATACTTCAAAAAAAAATACTGGTTAGGAAGAGTATCATCGAGCCATCAAAAATATAAAAATACAATTTACGTACTGTATACATTATGAATCCGTTGACTTTATTGATCGTATGTTTTGACAACAATGTAACGATGTTTTAAATTAAAGACATTGTATTGTAACAGCATATTCAAAATGTATTGTTGACAAAGTATAATGATTAAAAGGCAGTTATCGCTAAAGATATTGAAGCCGTAACTGTCAGGATGTGGTTACTACACTTCCTTTCAACGATATTGGTTACCTGTAAAGGTAGGGTTGCACTGTGGGATCCGAATGAGAAATAAAAAAAAAAAACTATTGTGTACTTTGTGATAGTACTTATATTATTGCCTATATAGAAAGTGTCGTTAGCGCGACTGCTGAACATGAAGCACTGGTTTCGATTCCTGGGTCAGGCAAATTGTTGGGTTGATGGCAATAGGCTCTATATGTATGGCCCTATTACATGAGGCTTAAAAAAAAGTAACTGGCGAAATGTGGGTGCACTAATGGGTACAACTGCTAATCCTTCAGGAATTACAGGCGTGATGTTAAGTGTAGAAAGATAGAAAAAAAAGTATTCTCTACCTAAAATCTGTTGAGCTTCGCTGTAAATTTAATTTGGACTTGATTATGTCGTACAACCAAATTAAAGGCTGTACTACTATGTCACAATGCTCAATAGTAAATGATCTATTTGCCCTCAATTAATGATCATCTAAGAACTAGGAAGTATCTTAACTAGTACACATATACTTAATTATGGCATAGATAACGATGATATAAATGCATGCATGAACAAGGTGATCCGATATCGATTTATAATTGCAATTCGATACAATATTCAAGGAAACTATTTGGCATTACTGCGCATTATAGGAAGGAAAAGGATTACTTAGTTAGAATTTAAGAATAATTATGTATCAAATACTATCAAGCCTTTTTCCCATCGTTTGAAATTCTAATGCACTATTTAGCATAACATAAAATTTACTAATGAGGCTTAATTTTTCTAGTTTGGCAACAAACATTTTGTATTCGAACAACGATTTTTGTAGACAAATTCAAAAATCGAACGGCATAGGCGAGATACAAATAATAATGAGTTTCAAACTCTGGGCTCAATGTTTGGAAACTTAGGTGTTCTTAATTTAAAGTTTTGCCATAGATTTACACGAATGAAAAACATATTTGGAAGTTCTGTGTTCGTGATAAGAATGATAGAAAATATCACAGTAAAATCATATTTCTTTGACATCTACATTTTTAGAACGTTATATTTAACTTGAATAAATCTCCGCGTTTTTTGAGTGAAACAAGTTCTATGTAGCAATTACAAACAAAAAAAGTATTTAGACTTTTGTCTGGTATATGAAAAACACGCTGACCCTTTTCAATCCTAAATTGCTTTTTTTTAAATTCAATATCACACTTTCCTGTTTTATTTTTTTGTTAATTGATTTACGATTTATTATTTCAATATCTTCTGTTTTAAAACAGTTTTATTAAAAATAATACTTGGTTAAGTTAATAGCCACTATCAATCCTACCTATTACCACTACAAGGACAGCAATGACGCACGAATGCATTCACACGATACGCGTTTTTATTATTTTTCTGTTTATTGATTTAATATTATGTTTTTATTATGAATTTATAAAACGAAATCTCTTGGAGTTTAAATCATTTTTAATAGCTTTATTTTGATTATGTATGGCAGGTAAAATAAATTTTCGTCGTAGTCACAATATCCAATCATAATATATATTATTTTTTATGTGACCCCACTTAAAAAATAAATTTTATTTGTCAAATCCAAATTCAAACCTTTATTGCTCAACACAGTACATAATAATACATTTCCAGATGTCAAGTGAATGCGCAGTCCACTGTGATGTACCAATTCAGGCATGCAAAATTTATCACACAATTTCATAAATTCAAATTAATATATTATACAATGTCATAGATTCAATATAATTTATTCAATATAAATTTGTTTTAATATGATAATAGATATAGAAACAAATCACTTAATGCGAAATTCCGCTTAAGTTTTTCAATTTTAATGCTCTAGTATTGCTATGCCAAGCAAATCAATGGGAAAAGTCAAAGATTCTTTGGTGAACTTGGCATGGAGTAACCTGGTTTAACCTATCACGCTATACTTTCTATTAAGAGCTAGAGCTACTGTGTTAAATTTTCATTTAAAAGAGACCTGCCTTTACCACAATTCATTTGAAATTCAGTTTTGTACAATATTTTGTATAAATTATAAAATCAAATATGAGCTCGCGACGTTATAAAACAAAAAAAAAACCTATCAAAATATTTGGTGACTTGACCACAAAAACCACAATGTATGACACCATTAGATTCTCATCTTGCTTGTAAGTATTGATACTGTCATTAAGATAGCAAACTATTAATATTCAGTTATCTATTTCCTGCTTACAAATTGTTTTTTTTGACTATTTCAATACACATCCACGACAGAAACATCTTTTGACGAACAAGGAGAAACATATAGAAGCTATTGGATTTCAATCATTGATGGCAGTGGAACACTGTGATGTATTATCAGTATCTACATGTACTTATTATTTAAATAAATTTAAATATCATATAAATAATCACAGAAATAAGGTGAATTACAAGATGAAGACTAAAAGAGATTTACTGTAGAAAAATACTGGGAAAATATCTTAGGAATGACAAAGATGCAAGTCAGATGCACTGCAATGGCAAGGAAGAACAACAAACAGTAGATGCTTTTGTCACAGATTATATCTTAATTTTGATATAATTCCATAAAGCAGTACATAAGGAATTTTGTACAATAGGTTTGTCGCCACGCCAAATAAAAGTAATTTTCAACACCGAGAAATAAAATATCAGAATTGAGTTTGTGCTCTGTACCAATTTGTCGGTCATAAGACTGCATTTTGGACTCCTTCGTATCAGTGAAGATGGTCTTCCTGATCGTTAGCTACACGTACTTGCGGATACAAATAGCATAGGTATTGCATCTTCTTATCAGTCTATCACGTAAATATTGACTAGCCATTTGCGTCATAAAATCTCCAGTGACTTCTGAACTATGAAACGCAATAACTCCACTCACTCGATCCCATACATTTTCATAATCCCGATTACAAACATTATAATTACTGTGGCGTAAATACCGAACTAGTTTATATAATTCACAGCTGATTTTTGTTATTGCAAGTGCTACGTTCAGATAGCTTATGTAACATGATCTTACTTGCGTATGTCGGATTTAAAGTAGGCCAATTATTAACTGGCTTATATTGCATTGATTGTGTGCACATCTGTATTTTGAAATTCGTTTTTTCTTTCGGAGACTTCACAATATTTTTAGTGCCTTATTTTAGGGTTTGTGTTTAAATGGGTTGTGAAGGTCAGATGGGCAGTCGATCCATATAAAATACGGGTATTCAGCTGCGTCCGATAAGACTGAAAGCCGACGCTGATATCGTCGAGGTCGAATTTTGTTTATTTTGATCAAAATAGTTTTTTCAATAAGTATATTCATATTTGTCAGATAAATACCATATTATAATGATGTTTTTTATTAAGTATTGACGTAGGTGAGTCTCAATTTTATATAAAAAAACGTTAGATTTATAAGAAAAACAAAGTCGTAAAATACAAGTAAAAGAAAATGCAACAAGGTTGGACAACTTGCAACTGCGTTGTTCGTGACATTGTCAGCATAAAAACTGTATTTACAGTAATAATAGTATTTTCTTTTGTAGTTAATAGATACTGAGGGAAATATCTTGCATTATTTTTTGTAATATTTCCTTTGCAGAAATCACATTATACGTAGAGTACATAAATTATAATTTTGTAGCAGAAAACGGTTTGATAGTAAGTACGATAGAAACCAATTTGGTAATGACGTATCGTAGAAGATGAAACTACTGTTACTCAATAAAGAGCAATAAAACCATACAATCAAAAATACCCTTCTTTAAAAAAAGGCACTTTCATTCCAGCAATTATTTACACTATCATCATCATCATCATTTCAGCCTAAAGACGTCCACTGCTGGACATAGGCCTCCCTCAAGTGTCACTACATTGACATAAGAGGGCGTTTTGCCATAATCGCCACGCTTGGTAGGCGGGTTGGCGATCGCAGTACGGTTGTTACAAAAGCATAGAGAACGCTGCTGCCCATTCTCTGGCAAATCCCTAAGTCGCCTCTTACGACACCCACGGGAAGATATGGGATGGTGCTATTCTTTACGTCCGACACCATACAGAACATTTACACTATACTAGGTACTAATTAACGGTTGACAGCTAATAAAGATCAACAATACATAAAACGACAGAAGAAGGAAACGATCGTAGAAGAAAAGAAACGACCGTAGAAGTCAGCATCAAGAACATTTCCCCAAGATTAACATAACCTAGCGTTTCTTTATGAAAACAAAAAAAAAACATTATACCTCTGATTAAGTTTTTCTCAGAGTTAATTTATTCTGTAACGTAATTATCAACTTGAATGGATTTCCTGTTAAGAAATGGCTGGTTTTGGATACAATCCACGATATAATATCGATCGGCTTATCGTATGTGGAGGCAAGTAATGACGAGGGGGGTAGGGTGGGTGTAATGTAATTTCCCGAAGATAAAATGTATGAATGACCTTCCAAAACTTGTGTCAACTACGCATTTAGTATTGAAAACAACCGCAAACTGGTATCCGATCAAACATTGTTACATCAAAACATCCTTCCGCAAATGTAGTTTTTGACCTTCACGAGCATTTTTTTTTTATCATAAACAACTGTCTTCTGTCGGTCTACAAATAATTGCATTGCTGTTCTGACTAAATATTGTATTAATTCAAATATTTAACGAAGACACTACTCAACTAAATTAGGTTTGAAGATATTTTTATTTCCTATTGTGGGTCTAAAATATTGCTTTGCAGCTCCTTATACTACAAATTCAACTTCAACCATATTTTTAGCAGTGACGAATGCATCATCTTTATTTACACTAGTACTCACACCTAAAGAAGTTTCAACATTTTCTTTGTCATTTTTATCAGTTAGAACAACACACGGCTTAATAAAAGCAAGAGCCTGCTTTATCATAAACACAAAGAGAAAATTTCTTTGTGATGTCCTCCTCCGACTAGTGACCTACATTCTGAATTGACATGGATCTAGATTTCTGTATGACGAGACATAAGAAATTAGTGTCATACGTAACAAAGATGATCCTTAAATACTTAAAGAGAAAGACTGAATAGACACTAATGAAACCGTGACGTGTATTGAAGTAGATTTAAGTGCGTACAGCATAAATACAAAACTTGTCAAAGGTCTAGACAACGTACTGAATCAGACAATTGATTTGAAAGAATTGTTCCAAAGATTGCTCCACTAGATTAAGGTCTTCTAAATACATAAACATGTAGGTAATGGAACTTGCTAAACGTACGTACAATTATAAGTTTTATTTGCAGGAGCAAAAGGGTTTTATTCGATTCTAAAATAGAATTGAATCAATAAATTGGCATCTGAAGGTATTTTGAGATTATAATATCAAGACAATGCTTAGTACAATGACATTAAAACAAGGTTAAAACTTCAAGACTGATCATAATAAAGTTAAGGACCATCAAGCTAATTCCGACGACATCCGATTAATAACGTTTTCTCATAAAACATTGAGCAGATATTTGAGTCATTCAAGCAATGACTCAGTACTTTGTGACTAAGAGGCGAGCTATCCCTAAATTGTCTCATTATTAGGGATTCCATTAAACTTCATATATGGATGGGATACATTCATGTTTACACATGATTGCAGGACTGGTATTATTTAATTCAGTGTTCTACTTGAGGAGTTTCACGTTGCCATCTTTTTCAAAATCAAATAACATCATTTCGTATTTTAAAAGGTTTGAAAAGATCTTTTGGCATTTCCCTAAAAGTTTTTAATCGAAAGTTGTTAAAGTTAGCTTCTACATTAAAAAAACAAATTTCATAAAATAACTTAAATATTAATACTGCTAACTGAACGTTAGAAAATTAATATGCCTTTACCTTTTTGAAGCTTAGCATTGTACTTTTAATTCTCGCTTTCTTTAAAGTTACTGCTAAACACAAAACCCTTCATACTAGTCTGCATGGAAAACCCAGATAGACTAGAGATTATCTCACAAAGAATAAACAATGGAAGATGTCAAGAGCATTTAATAAAAGAGGAAAATGGTTGTCAATGGTACAAAGGATTATCAATTCATTGCATTGATTTCTTGCTATATCTTGTTTTGCAACATCATTTGTGATGGGATTTTCTGATTAACTAGGGAAATAAAGCAGTCAATTATCCTATGTGTCGGATCGTTGTAATTGATCAATAAATTGTCTGGTATGATCATCATAATTATTATTGTCTTGTATGTAATCATCATCAGATTCGAATCGGAAGTCTCTATATATATTTTTTATAATGTCAATGTCAGGTTCGATGGTTTGCCGAAGTTTGCCTTGGTTTGTCTAATTCTAGGTCATCTCCTGTCGGAACTTCGAATTATTTAAATATTCTTGTTACACCAATGTTAACAACATGGTCATTAATGGAAACAAATCCTCAGTTAAAACCATTCTCTATGATCTAAATTGTAACTACTAACCTCAACAATAATACAGTATACTTCCTCTTACATAACCATTACAACATCAAACTTGACCTAAATTGTTGCTGCACTATCAGTTGCATTTATATTATTGTTCATAACCACAACTGTTACATTATTCTCATAACGGCTACTTTAATCAACGCATTTCCTCATCAGTTATCTTGTGAATCGAGAGTAAGTGCGGTATTATTGTAACTATCTGTCTACGTGCCTTCCGCACGTGGTTTTTCTTTCAACCATTCACTACGGTGAAATCATTCGAACGTGTTCGGCATTGCTAGACGCTAATTTGCAAGACCGAAGTTTTAAATAGGTCATACTCATACGATAATCCATTTCATATTATGATTCACTTGGGTTTAAACTTTCTAGTTGACTTATTTGGTGCATCCTTTCTTTTTAATGAGGTTGGTTAAGACAATGCGCAGGAAAATGGTTTCGTCGAAAACATTACTGTGCTTTGTGTCATTAATGCACTATTTTTCGTTGGAATTTGGAACAAAAGCTTTTGTAATAGTAACTGGAGCTTCATTAACCTATCTATGTGTATTTTTTTCTTACTTAAAGAGTATCGTTGTAAACAACGTAGTAAACTTAATCCTGCTTAAATATTTCTCTACATTCATTGATTACATTGAAAACTCTGTTATTATTACCTCTGTTATTATTATTATTGTCTCATTTCTGTTGAACCAATAATCCCACGACACACGCCTTGCACATTGGCATAAAAATAAAAGTATCCTCGTCTCCATTACCATAAAAAGTACAATTTGCTGTCTGGCTACTTAAGCCTTGTTTAATCGACCATATGGTTTGCATGTGCATCCCGTTTGCCATATGGCCATGGCCTGACATGCATCTTTAGTATGGTACAGTGAGCTTGGTTTAAACTAGTCAATTTTCCTCTTATTACAATATTGTTGAAAAAATTGTATCGTGTATTGATAGACATGTTGAAGAAATACAAAGCCATTCCGGAAAAGGTAAAGTTGTCTGGACGTGTTTAGGGTCTCCGGACGCCACACGTGGTATTAAAAAAAATGGGTTTGGTAATTAACCTGCGTGTGAATGAACTTTCTGATGTTGTTTCTTTTTTATTTCTAAATCGATAGGAATTAACATATACTTAACGATGAATTTATGTTTTGCATAGAGTTCTAGCAACAAAAAACTATGTGTAAATCAATTTATTCAAATGATACCGAATAACAAATTGACGTCCACGATTAAATTAAAAAAAACAACTTTTTACGCAAACAAAAACAAGTCTACATCTAGCTTCAACCCAAAAAAGTTTAAATAAACTTACGATATTACTCACCAAGCCTTGGATCCTAGGAAACATTTTTGTAACTTAAATAACACAGCACTTGAACACAACGCACTGTATATGACACTCACTATCACAAACAGAATGCTTGTAATACCATTATACGGAAAAAGTTGGAAAAAAAATATCGGAGTTAATCACCCTGTATAGTAAAACTGCGCACGAGTTGATTCGTCGAGCGATCGCGAGTTTCTGACGCCGCTTCACTGTTGCGTACAATACGATGAATCACACATGTGTGTGTAACGGAGAGGGGGAGACTTTATCTTTGTTTACCTGTGTATGCTAATTGTTTTTTCTCTCTCTTGATTTTTCAGCACCACTTACCGTTTGTGGTTTTTCTTTGTTTGTAATTTATTCATATTTAGACGTCTTGTTTGAAAGTTATTGGTTTGGAGTTAATTCGGTGATGGTCTGAACAGCTGATTGCGTGTGTTAGTTAGGGTCAAAAACCGGAACTCTACTGGGTTTTTGTTAGTGTACTGACCGGTTTCCGTAAATTTTTTACTAGACTGTTAATGATAGAGGTTTTTCCCGAAAGTTATATTGTAATTCGCGGAAACATAAATGTGGTTGTTTTCAAATTACCTTATGATGCTGAAATAAATTTTTCGTTTTACTTTACAATGTTATAACTAGAATAAAAATCTTTGCGTTGGATCTAGCCATGAAAATTAACAAAAGTTACATACCATACGAATAAGGAGCTGAACTTGAAAATCTGTTTTTATTAGTGAAGTCAGTGAATGAGGAGATAATAATTTATTATTTAACTTCCTTTCAATTTCAGCCTACGTAAAAAAATACATATTTTTTAAGAACAAAAAAAAAACATTTGATAATGATTAAATATTATCAATTATCACTATCTTAAACATATCAGCAATTATATTAATATCTTCCTTTTCCTGAATCAAGAAATCATTTCCAACTAATTAATTGCTTGCCACAATTATAGAGAATGTATGTACGCGACCCCTTTATTTTGACGAAAACAAGCGCTCGTCAAAACATTGAAGGCCTTTCCAAACAACGTTATCAATTAATGATTAATTTGTAAATATTTTGTAAATTGGCAGCTGATAAAATTACGCAAATAGCTGCGATTTTCATACGAATAAGTCATCTGATAGTCTGATGTTGTTGGAGCCTATTATGGAGAGACGTATCTAGGACTTCTTGTTCTGTATGGTGTCGGACGTAAAGAATAGCACCATCCCATATCTTCCGTGGGTGTCGTAAGAGGCGACTAAGGGACTTGCCAGAGAATGGGCAGCAGCGTTCTCTGTGCTTTTGGAACAACCGTACTGCGATCGCCAACCCGCCTGCCAAGCGTGGCGATTATGTCAAAACCCCCCTTCTGTACACTTGGGGGAGGCCTATGTCCAGCAGTGGACGTCTTTCGGCTGAAATGATGATGATGATCTAGGACTTGAA
The DNA here is from genome assembly GCA_949152445.1 of Cerastis rubricosa. Lineage (NCBI taxonomy): Eukaryota > Metazoa > Arthropoda > Insecta > Lepidoptera > Noctuidae > Cerastis > Cerastis rubricosa. The sequence goes on along the minus strand of OX424542.1, from coordinate 2,319,598 downwards.
ATTATGTTTGTGCGAAATGTGAATTAATTTGTTATGATGATTCTTTCAATTAATCAGTAGATCATCGTTATGTACAAGGTCATCTACTGAAAGACTCAATAACTGCTCATTCATGAATCTTTATTTTTTGACGTGACAACGTCTAATAAATCGATGAACGCCGGCAGCACGCACGAACAAGGATGACTCATTGTAACGTTACGATCGGAGCGAGAGCGCTGCACGAGCGAGCAAAAGGCACGATCGGCTTGAGCTTTGGGCTTGCTAATTATAAAAGTATGCAATCATTTTATAAATGTTTTGTTATGACGTTGTTACGTTAAACTATCGTCCGTAAACCAAGTTTAACCAAGAAATTTATTAGTATTTATTGAATTGAAATATTTTCTGTCTCTATGCACTTTTCCTTACAGGGGTATTTTCGATGCAGTGATATCCAAAATAAAATGCGCATAATAAATTCCACTCAGAGGAGACTCGATACACGCCTCAGAATGTTGTCACAAATTCCATATAAAAATCCAGTAACCTATACAATACTTGTCTAAATATATTCGAAAGTTTCTGGTCTTGAATAAATCTATCTATAAACACCTGAGTATATTTTACAGGTCTAGCCAAACGATTGCTTTGCCTACGTGACTGTAGGCAGCCACGGTGAACGTTTGAATTGTGTTCAAGTTTTCAAACGAAGTCTTTCTTCAAAAGGTGTATAGATATGAAAACAGCCATTCGTAGGTGTGTGATGGATAACAAACTTTTTTAAATGTTGAATAATAGTTATTTTCATCCCACCATCTCGGAAAGAGTATTTTTAATCTTCAATATCTGAGTGGGAAAGCCGTTTTTATTCTCTAGAGGATAAAGTAAATTTAATTTAGAACATCGTGTGCACTAAGTTTGTGAATTAAAAAAACATTAAACCTATTTACTGCTACCTCTATGGTGCCGAATAAATCATACAACATTTTTTTTATTTGTTAAAAACTCAGACTCGGAACCTTCTTGGTGTTCTTTTTTCAATTTGCTTTGTACGCGGTTCTTTACGCGGCATTTTTTCACGTCATTGTTAATTATACCGTAATATTATTTTGTTATAATTTAAAGACAAAAGCAACTTTGCACTCTTGTATAACAAATAACTATTATTTATACAAGAGTGCAAAGTTGCTTTTTAACCGCGTGTTCAATTTTGATGACCGAGCAAGCGAAGTTTTTAACAAATTAAAAAAAAGTTGTTTGATATATTCGGCACCATAGAGGTAGCAGTAAATAGGTTTAATGTTTTTTTTAATTCACAAACTTAGTGCACACGATGTTCTAAATTCAATTTACTTTATCCTCTAGAGAATAAAAACGGCTTTTCCACTCAGATATTGAAGATTAAAAATACTCTTTCCGAGATGGTGGGATGAAAAATAAGCATGTTATCCTAGTCCTAGTAATATTATAAACGCGAAAGTTTGTAAGAATGCATGTTTGTTACTCTTTCACGCCAAAAACTACTGAATGGATTTTGATGAAATTTGGTATGTTGATAACTTATACCTGAGTTAATACATAGGCTACTTTTTGTCCCGGTCTGCGCGGGTAAAACCGCGGGGCACAGCTAGTTAGTAATATATCACAAAGTACATTGATACAATAGTATTTTAAAAGCTGTGACCTAGCTGCTGTAGTATCCCAAATAGAAAGAAAACAAAATTATTTATTTGGCACATGACAAGTGCACACAACAAAATAATAAAATAAAAGATCTTAAATCTAAACAGCCAAACATAGATTTTAATATTGTTTGTCTCACAAATACAGGATCGATTGATCTTTGTTGGCATAATGATTTAAACAATAATAAGCTAGATACGCTGTTTTACTGAAAGCAATCTCTGACAACCAGTCTTACCAAGGGGTATCACCTATAAGATAGGCAGACGTTCCATGTAAAATACTGGTATTCAGCTGCATCCGGTTAGACTGGATGCCGATCCAACATAGAAAAAGGCTAAGCAAAAGATGATGCGCTATTTTACTGAAAAACATGTAATAGTTTCAATAAACCAAGTAGGTACGAATAGAAACAAAGAGAAGAGGTGAAAAAGAATCTTCAATGTCTACAGGTACTTAAGTTACTCAAGAATATTCGTCAAGTGTGCTTGAACAGGCCATCAATATTCTTGTCTGTCCAACTTCCGTTCTTTTTAATATCTTTAACCTCATAAAGGGCTCCTTAAAAGTAGTCTTAAAAACTTCTAATGAACTGTTTAATATTCAGTGCAAGGCTTTTAAAGAGAATAAATTAACTACTAATTATTCAAGAGACTAATGTTCTTTTAAACTTGTAATTAGTGTTTACTAGGCAATGGCTGTCACAACTAATTGCAATATTGCCAGTTTTTAGGGTTCGGTATCCAAAGGGTCAAACGGGACCCTATTACTGAGACTTCGCTGTCCGTCCGTCCGTCTGTCACCAGGCTCTATGTCATAAACCGTGATAGTTAGCCAGTTGAAATTTCAACAGAGTGTGTATTTCTGTTGATGCTATAACAAAAAAATACTAAAAACAGAATAAAATAAATATTTAATCCCATACAAAAAAGTGATTTTTTGCTCGTTTTATAAATAATGGTGCGGAACCCTACGTGCGCGGGTCCGACTCGCACTTGGCCGGTTTTTTATAAATAATGGTACGGAACACTTCGGGCGCGAGTCCGACTCGCACTTGGCCGGTTTTTAGGTAATTATTTTTCTCACCAAAAACCACTTTCATATTTTTTTTTTTTTCATATATATATTTCATAAGTGTAGTGATAGTCTAGTGGTGTCACCGTTAGACTGCCAAGTCATACATAAGTGTCAAGTTGACGGCACGGTTGGCGCAGTGGCTAAGCGGTTGACTGCTGCCCTGCATATCGCGGCATAGATCCCCGCACGGCACAAATATTTGTAAGGTCTATAGTTGTTCCGGGTCTGGCTGTTTGTGTGTGTGAACGCACCCACGATACAGGAAAAAATCCTAGTTTGGGGCAAGAACCGAAGATCTCTGATTTTTCGGATTCATGTACGTATTGTATAAGGAAGACATCGTGAGGAAACCAGCATGCCTGACAGATATTTCTCGACGATATGGCATGTAAGGCGAAGTCAGAAACCCATGGGTGTCATACAAACTCTGATACCTCCCAGGTTAACCACACACGATAAAGAAGAATATAGACAAAGAAAGAAAATAAATCACCACGGTAGCTCACTACGTAATAACAAAACCAGTAGACTAGTTTGGACCTGTCCAAGTTTCCTAGTGTGGTTTTCCTTTACCTAATTTGTCTCGAGTGCAACTTAAGTACATATTTAAATTGGGTAATTGACGTAGGACACATTTATTTGACATAGGCTGATACTAAATTCGCAAATTGGTATCAGGTTATAGACCCTAATACAATATTGGAAAACTTGAGTTACAAGATTTGCCTCATGCTCTCTTATTCTTTTAATAAACCAGTTTATTTGGAATGAGTTCAGCATGTCTTCTTCTTTTTCTATAGATCTCTGTTAATGTGAAAAAGCTTTTTCTAGCCTTTTCATCTATCACACAGTCCATCCATCTCTTCTTTGTTCTTCCCCACTTTTATTAGCTCACATTCATAAGAGCCTCTACCTCTATCATTCATCTTTCATACAGTCCATCCATCACTTCTTTGTTCCTCACCCACTTTTAACGCCATTCACACTAATACGGCCCTTTTCAACGATCATCGACTTTTGAAACAGCCATAGCAACCTAAATATTCCACAACCACAATAAGACCTATATTACGTCGCTACACAAGACGTAGTCTACTATCAGCTGTTTACATTACCAATAACAACTTCCTCAATACGAAACCATTGCATCTCATACCGCAGAATTTCACCAGTCAGTTCTGCGAATAACGTTAGTCATAACATCAATATGTTCCACAGCATCTATTCAGTCATTAAGTAAACATCTATTTTATCTTTGACGTTACCTGAATTATAATTTCGAGAAATTAGATAAAGTTAGATGTATGTCATTGCTTGCAATTGTGAAGATAAAATACGTTGTGAGTGAGGTGTTTCCTTTGGAATTTGTCAGGGGTGTTGCTCAGTTCTTGATCGAGTCGTTTCGATTCGGCAATATTTTTTAACACCACAAGTTCACTGAAGCAATTACTAAAACTGTTGTTGCTCTCGTTTGGCTTGTGCCGTTCGGAAAATTCCGTTTGGCATCTATCATTGCTGAATCATGCAAAGGCGTTCCCTCAACGGTAGCACTAAACCGGATCTTGGATGCTACAAGCTAGTTTGTAGCATCACAGATCCGGTTTTGTACAGAAACTAATGAATCTGAACTGTTACATAATAGGCGAATGCTCCCAGTGAGGAAAAGCCGTTGGGTTCAGCTCGATATGATTTGAGCTAGGTTGATAAAGTTTTTTCAAATAATATTCGGTCTTTCCTGAATCATAATTATACGGAGTACCTCTACACGTTCTTTGTGCAAACGTAGAAGTATTATCACGGCTCTTTCAATGTGTGTCGTAATAGATGACTAATGTGTTATTTCAGGTGGAAATGTAAAAGTAAGCATAATCATGAATGTTTGACTCGTGAAGGCAATAGTAGGAATCGCTCAATCGGTCGTGAATTCAATTTGATAATGTCATTTGTGGATCTTTGACGATCGTTACAGGTATTCAGTGGCTCAAAACTGTGACAAATAGTCTTAACAAGGGGTATCGTATTACCCTGTACTAAGTGGGTTGAGGAGGTCAGACAGGCAGTTCTTCATCTTTTCAGCCGAAAGAAATCCACTGCTGGATATATACCTACCCCAAGTGTCGCCACATTGACATAAGGGGGGTTTGCCATAATCGCCACGCTTGGCAGGCGGGTTGGCGATCGCAGTACGGTTGTTACAAAACCACAGAGAACGCTGCTGCCCATTCTCATAACATGCAGTTGCTCCATTTAAAATACTAAAATTCAGCTGCATCCAGTTAACTTGGAGACCGACCCTACCATAGCTGGAAAATTGCAGACAGATGACGTCAAGGTAGAGCTAGGTAGAGATAGAGGAGTTGAAGAAGTTGAAGTTGTCTTCCATCAGTTCCGTTTTCTGGTAACAACATTGTTGCTTCAACAATTTCATGATGTAGGTTGAATGATTATTTAAAATGGTTGTCAGTAATATTTCAGAATATACGCTCCGGGATACATAAGCTTTTCAGAGTTTAGGCTCCTAGGTACTTACTTATAGATGACAGTAACCAGCTTTCAGCATACTTTGAGAGGCATTAGCCTGCTTTAGACTAAATTTGAGAAATGACTGAAAAAAATCTACCTTGTGTTTTTGGTGTATCTCCTAAAATGCGTTTCTTAATTCTCAAAATGCTGTGAATGGTCCTTAAGATTATAAATGCTTTAGTATTTTATAAATATTTATACAATATATTGTTGAATGATGAAATTGCCAATACGTACCTATCGTAATTTGATTATTATTGTTTGGGAAACCATTATTTTATGGACTGAATTAAAACTCGGAAAGAAGACTTGTGTTCAAAAACCTCGGGTTGGATCTCAGACGATATTATCTCAAAGCAGTGACGCAAATTCGTATTATTTATTGCCTATTAACTTCAATTATTTTCCTTGATGCGTCAACCTAATTTAAAAAAGAAGTTTAATATCGGGTGGAATATTATTATACTTAATACCGTCAGTAGGTTTTTCTCGTGGGTTTTTCGTGCATCTCACGTAATACGTAGGTATGCAATGACTGACAGATTTTGCACTGAAGTATTTGTCTTCTTTTCTTCCTTGCTTCTCTTTGTTCTCACATTTTAAATACACCATGCAGCGCATACGTGGTATCACGATACAAAGACGGTAGGTGGACAGCTAAAACGACAGAGTGGAAAGGTCCAGATGGAAAAAGAAGAGTAGGCAGACCGAAGAGAAAGTGAGCTGACGACATAATAGATACAGCAGGAAACGATTGGCAGAATATTGCAAATGACAGGGACAAATGGAAGAAACTGGAGGAGGCCTTCACCCGTGCAGGGGCCCATATCTAAACAAATACTAACTTAGATTATAAGAAAACTACTAACAAAGAAACTAAATATTATGTACATTTATAACGTCTTTTTAAGGAAAATGGGAATTAAAGGCTTTTTTAATTTATTTATTATGCAGCGCATATTATACAGGCTATAATAATAAAACGTTCTGTAAGGGACCGCAATGATTAATGTAATAAAGTTCCAATTACAAAACTCAATACCTACTCGACCCAAGCTGTGTATGAAGAATAAAAAGTTAGTACGGCACCCTTCAATTTGACCAGACTTTTCCGATCGGTGAACCTGTGAATCCGGGAACGAATACCGATGAAATTTGGCACACAGATAAACCATTGACACTCGCAAGGACAGGGTCACATACAGGAGATGCGTTTGCTTTACGCTTCGCGACTCGTCGCGTCGTGAACGGGTGTTAAAGCTTTTTATTTTGTGATTACTCGTGGCCTACCATGATGTCTTAAATCAGTATTGTTTTATTCCAAAGTGCGAAAGAGATGGCGCTTGACGTCTTCTTTAACTCCATCTCTTTCCCGCAATAGAATAAGATTACAACAATACTGCTTTAAGATGTCATAGTAACCTCCCTGGTTCTAGGTGCTTCCTCAAGAGTTCTTCTACGCTATTGAGATTATGGAAACAATATCAGTGTTCAAAATTCATTCATTCTACATTTCATATTTAAAAGTCTGTCATAGCAGCCTTAAAATAAAGACCTATCTATCACCCCCAGCGTATTTAGGTAACAGTTTATGATACCTAGAATAACTAGTGTAACCCGGTCAGAGCACTTACTTATCTCTTAGATAACGTTAATATCAGCTTAATGTGATTTAGATATTCATAATGTTGCAGACATTTTACTGAATCAGATATTTAGGAAACCTTCTAGGCCCTTACCTCTTGGCCCTTAGTATACCCAAGCAACACGTACGACAGCGATTGCGGAGGAATTCAATTAAAGCATTTGGTTGACGGTGGGGGGGGGGGAGTGTCAGTCTGGAGCTAGCTAGCTAATGGAACACCCACGTTTTCAATTGCGGTAAAAATTTGATGCTCGAAATATCACGATTCTGTTCTGATAGGTCTATAACTCTGATAGGGCTCTGTATGGTGTCGGACGTAAAGAATAGCACCATCCCATATCTTCCCGTGGGTGTCGTAAGAGACGACTAAGGGATTTGACAGAGAATGGGCAGCAACGTTCTCTGTGCTTTTGTAAGAACCGTACTGCGATCGCCGACCCACCTGCCAAGCGTGGCGATTATGGCAAAACCCCCCAAAATGTCAATATGGCGACACTTGGGGGAGGCTTATAATATCCAGCAGTGGACGTCTTTTGGGCTGAAATGATGAGGTCTATAACAGAACTGCGATAACTGACTTATTGACCGGGGTACAACGTTCCCAATCGGGACGTGTCCCGGTGTACCGGTAATGTAGCAGATATCTATGTATTGATCGCGAAAGAACAATAATCTAATTACAGAAATAAATCCTAGTTGGAAAACTGCCAAATGCACTGATAGCGAAGGGTAATTTCAGTTGCACTGTCGCCAACGTCCATACCATGTTGAGAACACCGGTTCTCGTTCCGATCACCGAAGTTAAGCAACATCGGGCGTGGTTAGTACTTGGATGGGTGACCGCCTGGGAACACCACGTGACGTTGGCTTTTTGGTTGAATTACTTTAACACTATTATTTTATTTTATTGTGTTCTTTTTGCAAGGATTGACCTCTGTCATTACAACATTTCCCTGAAATTTGTTTTGCTTAGTTTTTAAAACCTTTTTCAAGATAATATTTTTTATCATCATCATCAGTTTAATAATATTTCGTTCCTTACAGATCAAAAATAATAAATGCAACCAACCCTTCAAGAGCTACTGATCCATGAAGGAGCTCATGAAAGGAAACCTTCCTTTGTCACTAAAGAGAAAAATCATGGACATGTGCATTCTTCCCATTTTGGCCTATGGATCCCAGACTTGGTGTTTGACAAATATTCAAAAGTTCAAACTCAAGGTCTGCCAACGTGCAATAGAGCGCAGCATTCTAGGCGTCCAACTACCCAACACGACACTGCGCTCCAAAACACAAATAACTGACGTTGCTCAAAATGCCGATAAGCTGAAGTGGGACTGGGCTGGCCAGGTCTGCCGTATGCCCAACGAGCTGTGGGCCAAAATAACCACGATGTGGAGCCCTGACACAGCCAGAAGGCGACGCGGTATACCTCGCAGGAGATGGCGGGACGAGCTGGACAGTACCCACGACCAGTGGTCCACATTGGCCCTGGATCGAAGGATTTGGAAGTCAAGGGGAGATGTCTTTGCCCAGCAGTGGGATGACATAGGCTAATAGTAACAGTAACCCTCGTGGCAGGCAGCTCCATGCCACAAGTCACTACGACCTGACTTGCAGAGCGACGTGCACGCGTGTCGCATGACGCTAGTCTCATCGTCCCAGACTATGAACGAGGGCTACTGGCGCCATGTCGCCTCTCAAAGTCTCAATCAAATTATCCTGTTTACGACATTAATTTTACTTTATATTAAAACCATTAATTGGTCGTTAGGGAAAATTAATTTAGTAATTAACGAAGTGACTTTTGATCATCTACTCAATAAGTTGGGACATTTATGATAGAATAATTATTAAACGGCGTTTAGTTAACGGTTTTAGGTAACTTATTAACAAGGATTTTTGATTAGTAATTAATCTTTATCGTTGTGAAATAGCTTTTCTAAAGAAGTTATACTTTCATCGGATTTATTTTTACATGCTAAATAACGTTGCTTGTGTGTTTAAATAGTAAAAATGTTATTCAAATTACACATGATGAGACTTTTTAACTATTTTATTGTCTCAGACAAATGCGAACAGTGGAAAAGTTTATTGAAGGTAGGAAGTGAACCTTATAACTCAGGGCATAATTCGATCGACTTTCCCAATCAGTCATTACATTTATAGTCACCCGACTATAAATGTAATGACTGATTGGGGAAGTCGATCGATCGAAGAGAAAAATCCACGTACCAACATGCAAGACAGAAGTATTGTAGAATACACAATAACAGTTCATATGCCAGTCAAGACACTTATAACCATAGATCGGAGTAGGTAGTTTGAATTGGGGTAATTGATCCGAAACGTATACAAGGTGTTGTTTTGCAACCTCGTCAAATTTAAGGAGGTAATTATGCTTATGATTCTCGTCCCGAATCAATAATAAAATTGGTAGGTAATTTTTGTTTTTAATCTCATTTACGGAAATCGGTAAGTGTGAAAAACCCGTGTTTTAAACTAGGGCCGTCTGATTCTCGCCTTATAACCGCGCCTCCACAAATACAAACAATCTCAAACGTTTATTCGATCATTTCTTATTCCCTAAACCACGTTAAGGGGGTTATTCTAAAATACTGACAAACATAAACAACCAGAAAAATCTGCGTTTATTAGTAATTAACTAGGTACCGTAATTTTAATTGATTATTTATGTCTTGTGTGACAACCTCCTGAATTTTGACGAGGATGCAAAACAACACCTTGTATATTAATATGGACATTCCTCCGGAATTGGTTGATTTGATTGAAATTTAAGTGCAAGAATTTATAAAAAGTTGTGGCCATAAAAAGGCTAAAAATAATTATTAATACTTCAATCGGAATTCGATTGTTTTTATTATTCAACAGATAAATAATAAATTAATTTAGTTTTGATACCTTCCTTAAAATTTTGAATTGAGTAGTAATAATTATCACTACCAACATTAACAATATTTAATTGAACCCGGAGCTACCGAAATTACTTTCCGGAAAATGGCTTATCCATGTTATTCTTTCTGTATACATTTATGATACAAGTACCAAAAATCAATCTACCTATTCCGATCACTGCTTATAACCAAAAAAATAAAATCGAAAGGACTGATTTCGCGCAATAACTGCCACATCCATCTGACACACTTGCACCGGTAATTTGCCCTGGTTATCATTATCTATCTTTATCTTTATGTCTTTTATTGTTGACGGCCTTTATACAAACAATCGAATTCTCCGCACTTTTGATGAATAGAATCGTAATGCTTTTGTTTATTTTTTTCCTTATAGGAATTTGATTTAATACACGTAATAAGTGAAACCTACCTGCGTAATATTGAAAGAAATACTGGCGTGATTTTATGTTGCTTAATGAGAAATGAAAACGTACTATACTTTCCTGGTACACAGTGATTAAAAATGGAAAAAATAATTCATGATGAATTAAAATATATTTGTTTGGTTTGTTTTATAGAAAGTCCATTGTGTGATTAATAATGAATAGTTAAAAGGGAAATATGGAATAATTACCTCGTAATTATATTTTGTTTTTTTTTTTTTTTCTGATCATTGTTTGAAAATCAATGACATGGGGGATCTTCTTTGATGCCAAACGTGAATGCAAATTATTTCACCTCCAACACGATCATGACATAGCAGTGGCTTTTAACGTTTCTTAAGTCTTAGGTCCGAACTCAAACACCGACTTTACTTTTGTGAATTATTCCACTACCAATCCTCTCACAACGGGTACGGAAAACATCATAAGGAAACCAGGGAATGTCGTCGTCATGTGGTTAGCCTTTTTTCAACTATTTTGATGTCGGCATCCAGTCTCCGGTAACCTGGGAATGTCCAAGAAGGGAAAGTTCGAAAACATGTGTATGGACGAAGAAGACATGCTGCTCCGACCCCAAATTAATTGGGATAAGGGCAGGAGAATGATCTAACTCACCATCCGTCTGTCTTATGACGACAGGCCGTGCCGACGGCGCGATCGTGTTCCAAGGAGATGTCAGCAAATCGGAAAGGGTCCGAGAGGGCCGATGCCTGCAAGGGCTGCGGGACTGTTCAAAAGAGATACCGTGGCCCTGGAACACAAAGGGCTAAGAAAGAAAATGGATGGGTTTTAGTCAGTACAAGTCTGACACTTCCTTCCACTCCGCCCAGTGCGGGAGGGGTCGTTTGGTTATTTGCCTACAGTAAGAGGAACCTGGAGGTACATCGTATGCTGATTATTGGCAAATCGATAGATGACAAGGTGGAGCTCCCTTAATCCGGCTTAATTTATTTAATTATTTAATTGCAAATATTTTACATCTAACGCAAAGATCACAACTTATTAGCAGCTACAACCTTTATGCGCCTCATAAAGATAATGACATAATTTAAAACCCGGTTTCTTCTTATAAATATCTTGTTTGTATTGCAAGCATCACGTTTCGGACTTGCAGCGAGTCACGTAGACTCTTATGGCGTCTTTAGACGATTTATCGTGGAATTATTTATTTAATTTAATTTCTAAGTGACCGTCGCGTTGGACGAGTGGTCGCAAGCGCGACTGCTAAGCATAGGGTCCTGGGTTCAATTTTCGGGTCGGGCAAAGTGTTGTTGGGGTTTTCCATCAGGTTTTTTTTTAGTAGCAGCCACGGAGTCTGGATTTGTGCCCGGTTGATGGCAATAAGCTCGCCCCTATTACATGGGTGGGACTTAAACATAACTGGCCAAATGTGGTTGTACTATAATTGGTGAGTTCCTCTGCTTAATCAGGAATTACTGGTGTGATTTTTTATGAACTTTAATGGGTAAACTTGAAGAGGTTTGATGCACTGGTTATTGTCGAGAAGTTTTCAATGGCAGTTCATAGTTAGAGATTCATGCTATTTTTTAGGTCGGTTAAAGTGTTGTTCGGGTTTTCGACAAAGAATTAACGTAACACGACACAGTTGGCCAAACGTGTTGTGTCGTGATTGACACGACACAACACTCTCACGCTCAACCACTGGGTTGAACGATTGACTGCTGCGCTGCGATCCCCGCACGGAACTAATATTTGTGTCCTACAGATAGTTGTTCCGGGTCTGGTTGTTTGTCTAGGTTAGTTTAAATGTTTGTAAACGCACCCACGATACAGGAGAAATTCCTAGTGTGCGACAGCCCAAAGTATAGATTAAAAGCTGGCCCTTTTATAAAACGAGATTCAAACGTACTGGTGAAATGTGACTGGGTACTAGATGTAGGTACATCTCTACAAGGCCTTTCGGGGACTACATGTACGATAATTGCCGTTCTACCTCATCATCACTTACCTTAACAGCCCATTGTTGGACTAATATGTCTGCAATTGTAGGCCATTCTGTTCCATCATAGATTACTCTTTCACTCTTTATTAAAATACTTCTCTAGCATAACTAGCAACCTGCCCCGGCTTCGATCGGGTGCAATTTACTAAGAGCAACGCCACTTATCGGGTCCATTACTATTCCCTTGTCTAGTGAACGAGTCCAAACCTATCCTGTCTTTCAAGCTGGAACCAACCATACTTATTAACAAAAAATCCATTGAAATCAATTGTCTGGTTTCGGTAATCAATAACGTTTATATATTAGTAAGGTAATCAGAAGACAATGGAAGGAAAAACATAATGTATCAAGGGCATTTACTAAGTACCTATTTACTTGTAATTCTAAGTCAATAGTCAGTAGTCACGCCGTTTATCCCTAGTGGCTTAGACCAATGCCATATACAATCATAGTTCCCTTTAAGGGTAACTCAAACTCAAAGCATTTATTTCAATTAGAACACTACAGGCACTTATGAAAGCCAGAAAACAAAAAAATAACGCGAAGCTACAGTCACGAGGCATAATAACTTGTGAAAATACTGTAGTGTAAATTCTTACAGTAGGTTAAAGATGGAGTGCTAAGTTAAAAGTTTAATAAATTTTTTTCAAAGCTTATCAAATAAAATGAGCAAAACCAAACTAAAAATTTAACTATGTAGTTTTTATTTCGCTTTTTTAGCGTTCCATACCCAAAGGGTCAAACGGGACCCTATTACTGAGACTTCGCTGTCCGTCCGTCCGTCTCTCTCATGAACCGTGATAGTTAGCCAGTTGAAATTTCTACAGATTATGTATTTCTGTTGATGCTGTAACAACAAATACTGAAAACCGAAAAAAAATAATATTTAAGGGGGGCTCCCATACAAAAAAGTGTTTTTTTTTTCGTTTTTATAAATAATGGTACGGAAACCTTCGTGCGCGAGTCTAACTCGCAATTGGCCGGTTTTTTTATCAATGAACAAAACTAACGTTCGTAATACATAGGTAGGTGTGACTATGGCTAAAAATAAGGTTATCTTCGCACTCATTCAAATAAAAATAAAAACACAAAACATGACAATCTATGACTTAACATTATCATACAGTAATCAAAATAACATACTTGACACACAATCTTATCAATACATTGTATTGTACGAAAACGAAAATAAACAGCTTATCTACAAACAAAAACAAATGCCTAAAGTGAAATCACATCACGTCACAAAAGGGAAAAAAACCTGCCAGAGACAAGACGACTCCAAACTTAATGTGAATTTAGCTGATTGTTTTTCTTTAAAAATATAAATATTTTATGGCATCATTTTCTGCCTTGGATTTTCCCAATTTCATAGGAATCGGCTTTCATTGTAACTGAAAACAGCAGAAAACCAGTACTTTACACGGAGTATTGGTCTATCTGACTTCCTAAACCCAGTTACTTTGTAAAACTCGCGGTTAGACTTTCGGGTCTCTGAATACATAAAACGACTGAAAAGTAATGAATGAAAACGAGTATTTTCAATCTTCAAATCGTTCGAATTGACGTCACGTTTTCTTCTTACTTTCAAACCGGGCACAGTTTTTTCTTTGTTCAAAAATGGAAGAACAAGCAGAAATATTATCACATTGTTGTCAGTTGACCTTAAATTCTCTAATTTCTCTTACACAAACATACTGCTCTCACAAGTGCTCTGATACTGTTATCTGAAGTAGGTCAACTACGTGACAAGCCTACATTTGACAATATAACCATTCTGTACAATATTTTTGCAAAGCTTTTTGAATTTTGAGTTTTTTCCTTGAGAGCCTTTAGCGAGGAAGAATTACCTTTTAAATAGGTTATGTCTACGATTTTGCCCGCGTTGTTTCGGTAACTGTCCCACAGGAGTATTATACTCCTAGTGTAAAAAAGACAACACGGGAAATAAAACTTACTATAAAAAAATGGAATAAACAAAATTAAACTATTATCTATACTAATCTACACTAATAATAAAGCTGAAGAGTTTGTTTGCTTGAACGCGCTAATCTCAGAAACTGCTAGTCCAATTTGAAAATTAAATTCAATTAAATTCTTTCAGTGTTAGATAGCCCATTTATCAAGGAAGGCTATAGGCTATATATCATCACGCTACGACCAATAGGAGTGGAGCAGCAATGAAAAATGTTGCGAAAACGGGGAAAAAGTGACGCATACGAAGTTGCGCGGGACAACTAGTATCTTATACGAATCCAACAGGCCCCTATCCCATCTTGGTGCTGCAACATCAAAGTCAACTATGAGTGTGTCAGAAGCATTCAAGCAATTTGACATAAGATTTTGACATCAGATAAGATTGAATAAGTGAGACTCCGAAGGTCAGAGGCAAGACCGTGCTAGCCATTTTCCGCTACAACATCGTTTCGGCGAACAACCAATCATCGGGCTACATCAATGTAAGTTTTTATGTGACACCGGGGTGCGATAAAAGCGGCTCCAACATTCAAAATAAGTTGCACATACTGTTTCCACTGTATGACTACACTGAAACTGACATGGTATAACGAAATAAGCTAAAACTTCTTAGGTTTTTACAAAATAATATTTTATACTGGAAGCACTAAGTAATATTTTTCGGAAATTCGTCCCTTAATTGTTTAGATAGGTGATTGTATTTAAGTACGATTTTCCTGCAGCGTTCTCTGTTCTTTTGTAACATCCATACTGCGATCGCCAACTCGCCTGCCAAGCGTGGCGATTATGGCAAAACCACCCAAAATCTCAATGTGGCGACACTTGGGGGAGGCTTATGTCCAGCAGTGGACGTCTTTCCGGCTGAAATTATGATGACGATTTTCCTGATGGGAGATCCATCAATCGCACGGCCTGCATATTATTTACAAGAATTTTAATGACGTTTCTTAAAATTCCTAAAATCTTTCCAGTAACTAAGTACGTAGTAATAAGCTACAAAATGACCAAAACCCATGACGTTTATCACCACAACAATGACAATGGTGACTTGACAGTTGTTAATTGTAATTCTTGGCACTCAACACTGCAACCAACTTATCCGTGCAGGCTGGAAATAACAGAACTAAAATAATTGTACCAAGTTTGACACTTTTGCCTTGACAAGCAGCGCCATCTTGAACTGCAAACTTAAGTGCCTATACTGTATGCTGGAACGTCAGCGAACCGAATTTGATTGTCAACTGTTTTGAGAACGTTACGCACTTACATAGGTGTCACATGCTTGATGGCACGTAGGTTCGATCATATCGACAATCTTGACCCAAGAAAAATACTAGTATTAATTAATTCTAATGAATAAGTTATACTGCCGGTCTTTCTGTTTCTGTTATGTATGGTGTCGGACGTAAAGAATAGCACCATCCCATATCTTCCCGTGGGTGTCGTAAGAGGCGACTAAGGGACTTGCCAGAGAATGGGCAGCAGCGTTCTCTGTGCTTTTGTAACAACCGTACTGCGATCGCGAACCCGCCTGCCAAGCGTGGCGATTATGGTAAAACCCCCCGTATGTCAATGTAGCGTTGGGGGAGGCCCATGTCTAGCAGTGGACGTCTTTCGGCTGAAATGATGATGAAGGTCTTTTCCCCAGAGACCCCAGAGAGCTTTTAACTCGCGCTGTTTCCCCAGCGACTTTACCAAATATGGAGATTTTGTTTAGTATCTGTTTTATATACCTAAACCTTCAAGAATCATCATCTGCCGAGCCTGTTCCCAACTGTTGAGGTCAGCTTCCATTTTGGATGCAGCTGAATACCAGTATTTTATATGTCATCATCATCATCATCATTTCAGCCGAAAGGCGTCCACTGCTGGACATAGGCCTCTCCCAACGCCACATTGACATAAGGGAGGTTTTGCCATAATCACCACGCTTGGCAGGCGGGTTGGCGATCGCAGTACGGTTGTCACAAAAGCACAGAAAACGCTGCTGCCCATTCTCTGGCAAGTCCCTTAGTCGCCTCTTACGACACCCACGGGAAGATATGAGATGGTTGTTGCTGGCAGTTTTAAATGAGACATTGATGATTTTTGAAAATTGATTTGTGTCAAGAAAAAATGTGACTTCATTATTGACATGTAAGAAAAGAAAATTTAATTAAAATATTTCTAAGACAATTTCAGTAGTTTTATCTGAAACAATTGGTCCTTCGAGCCGGATCAGAAACAGTGAACGACTAAATGGATTTGCCGCGAAGAAGTGAAAGAATATCGAATAAAAATAAACCTGTTCCCGAACATAAGCAAGTAAGCCCAAATCGTACCATGTCACCGCCCTCGCTAAAGTCCGCACGATCGAATAATTCTAGTGCATCACAGCGGCGCATTCTCGAAGCTCGCGCCGCAAAAGAATTAGCGAAGATTGATTTGCGGAAGCTAGAAGTAGAGCGAACCATCGTCGAGGCCAGACTCGCCGAGGAGACGGCCCTGTTGGAAGAGGATGCGGCGAGCCGCGTCTCCGCTGTATCAGAGGCTGTGAAATCGGTTCAGGTTCATAAGTGGGTGGATGAGACTTACAACGCTGAACGTGAGGTAAATTTAGATTATAAACAGGAACGAGGTCACCAAGACTACCGCACCGCTGTCAACGACTACCGCAGCGGTTACGACAACGACATCGTTAACCTTACGCGTGCCATCACAGAAGCGATAAATAAGACGACGACTACTAACACCACTCCCACTACCGATAAATTACTAGGCCGTATGTCGGCAAAGGATCTACCAAGCTTCACGGGCGACCCGATCGAATGGCTGAGGTTCAAAAATGTATACCAATCTACGACTAGAATCGGCCAATACTCAGATGAGGAAAACGTAGCACGCTTACAACGTTGTCTTCATGGTCCAGCCTGGGAAGCGGTAGCCGCCAGACTCATCAATGTCACCTCTGCCGACGAGATTATCAAGACCTTGGAAATGCGATTTGGTAGACCTGACCTCGTGCTACACCGACTTATAAGCGAGGTGAGGAAGATACCCAAGCTGACCGGGGCACGCACGGACCTAGTATCACTAGCAACGAAAGTGGACAATTGCGTCGCGGCTATAGAATCCATGGATCACGTCGGATACCTATACAGTCCAGACCTGCTGACAATGATTATCGACAAAATGACGGAGCCAATATTCTTCCGCTGGTTAGATTACAGCAAGGGTCTCACCATTCGTGACCCACAGCTGCCAGCATTGGCCAAGTACCTGATGAAAGAAGCTCATGAAGTCTGCTTAAGAGGAGCTTTGGAGTCAGCACAGACTAAGACCACCGGAACCAAGCGTTCAATATTATTGACAAATGTGGGGGAGGATGAAAGCCATCCCGAACCTGACAAGGAATCAACAAACGTCGTGGTGCCTAAGACAACATGCGAAGCACCCACAGAGAAGAAATGCGCGTTTTGCTCAGATAAGGGCCATGGGATTACCACTTGCCCCAAGTTCGCTGATGAAGATATCAATCAACGATGGGATTGGACATGTAAGCACCGATTATGCTTTAGATGTCTCAAGTCCACCCACCGCCGCGAACGATGCAAATCCAAGGTCAGATGTAAAACGTGCAAGAGAGGTCACCACTCGCTTCTACATAGACTTGACTGGGACAAGCCCGAGACTACAGCAAATACATGGTCTGTAAAGAATAAGGTCTTTCTGAAGGTGCTGCCGGTTGAGATTGAAGGTCCATCAGGAATTGTTACGACCTATGCACTACTTGACGAAGGATCGACAATAAGTCTGATCGAAAGCGATATCGCCGAAAAGATTGGAGCTACTGGTCCTGTAAAAGAGTTGAAGATTCATGGTGTAGTAGGCCTTTCAAGCAGCGCATCAAGTCAGATGGTAACGCTGACGATACGAACTCCCTGGGGTCTTCATCAGCTAGATCGAGTACGAACGGTTAAAGCGCTGAATCTTCCCTACCATACAATTCCTAGAGAACATATCGAGAGCTTGAATCACCTGAAAGACCTTCCCCTCTTTGCTTTTGAAGGTCAACCAGCTATGCTCATCGGCCAGGACCAATGGCCCCTGATCGTGAGCAGAGAACTAAGAGAAGGTGGTAAAGGTGAACCTGTCGCGTCGTTGACAAATCTTGGATGGGTGCTCCATGGTGTTTGTTCTTCTATAGCATCCAATATTATGCCTGAGTTTGCGCTTCATGCACGCCTAGACGAAGACGATCGGTTGGACGAGCTAGTGAAAAACTATTTTCACTTGGACAGCCTTGGCGTCAAGTGTCTTGACAGGCCCAGATTATCCCCAGATGAGAAGAGAGCCATTCACATCCTAGACACGAAGTCCCGAAAGATAGGGCAGAGATGGGAAACCGGTTTGATATGGCGGAGCGACGACGTACAGCTACCTGATAACCGCCGAAATGCTGAACATCGACTACGAAGCACGGAGAGAATGATGGACGCTGATCCTATCGCCGCCGTTGATTACGAAAAGCAAGTGGTCAACTTCATTGAGAAAGGTTATGCAGAAGAAGCCCAAAAAAAACCTACTGGTCGTGTCTGGTATTTGCCGCATTTTGGTGTCCGCAATCCAAACAAACCTGGAAAGCTACGACTCGTATTTGACGCCAAAGCTACAACTAACGGTATTTCTTTGAATACAGAACTACTTACTGGTCCTGACTTGTTGAACAACCTGCTAGGAGTATTGCTGAGATTCCGTGAACGAGCTGTCGCTGTAACAGCGGATATAAGAGAGATGTTCCTCCAGGTAAAGATTAACGCAGACGATCAGAACGCCCAGTGCTTCCTATGGCGAGGGATGGAGCGAAAGCAACCACCGCGCACCTACAAGATGACTTCGATGACCTTCGGAGCCACGTCATCGCCCTGTACCGCAACGTACATCATTCGCCGCAATGCTGACGAATACGCTTCTTCGCACCCAAGAGCCGTCGAAGCCATCAAGAAACGACATTATGTAGATGATTACCTTGACAGCCTTGATGATGAGGAGGAGATGAAGCGACTTGTGGAAGATGTAGTGATGATACACAAGACGGGCGGCTTTGATATTCGTGGATGGGCATCAAACCGACCAAATGTTCTACCTAAAGAAGCAAAAACAGAACCTGTTATGTTACTCGGACGAGATGATGAAGTCCAAAGAACCTTGGGCTTGAACTGGAGACCATCTTTAGACACCTTGGGTTTTGATCTCAGCATGAAGAAAATTGACAAAGACATTGCCAATGGTGTTAGAATACCTACTAAGCGTCAGATGCTTCAAGTGGTAATGTCAGTCTTTGATCCGCTTGGAATATTGAGTCCCTTCCTGATTAGAGGGAGAATAATGCTACAGGAGTTGTGGCGAAACAAGACAAAGTGGGACGAACAGATAAATGACGATCTCGCTCAAGTATGGATCTAATGGCTTCAAGACTTGAAGAAATGTCAGTTATTTTCCATGCCACGACACTACGGGTTCTCTGCAATGGACAAATTTCAATTAATAATCTTTGTTGACGCATCTGAGCAGGCTTATGCAGCGGTAGCCTACCTGCGCCGTGATACACAAATTGCCTTTGTCGCTGGAAAAATCCGCGTGGCCCCATTAAAAGCAGGAACGACAATACCGCGCCTGGAACTGCAAGCTGCGTTGCTTGGAGCACGTTTGGGAGAGACAATCAAGCAAGAACAAAGCGTGACAATCTCTCAATGTATCTATTGGACTGATTCTCTGACTGTGTGGCGATGGATACGGAATAATCCACGAAAGATTAACGTTTTCGTTTCTAACAGATTATCCGAAATAGACGAACTCACAAAACCTGAAGAGTGGAGATGGCTGCCTGGAAACATGAATGTCGCCGATGAAGCCACAAGAGCCAATGTAGTCCTCGACATGGACAAGTCAAGATGGGTGTCGGGACCTGACTTTCTTCACCTCTCAGAAGATGCATGGCCTAGGTTCAAGCCGGCCGAAACCGAGGAGGAGATAGAGCCACCTACAACTATTTTGACTGTCTCGGAAGCTATAGTGCTTATTGACCATACTCGTTTTTCAAATTGGCGCCGACTAACAAGAAGTTTAGCATACGTTTTGCTTTTCATAAATAAATGTCAAAGACTTGACACTAGAATGTCACCGATCTATGAACGTCGTTCTCAAACTCATATTATCCGACAAACTCAATGTGAGTTATTTTATGATGAAATCGCTGCGATTAAGAAAGGCAATACGATAAAACTGCAAAGTAAGTTAAGAAAACTTAATCCGAGACTGGACGACGACGGTGTGCTGCGAGTTCAGAGTCGCTTGATGGCTGGAAGAGAGTTGTCGCTTGAGTTGAAAAATCCGATTATACTCGACGCAAGACACAATGTGACTAAGCTTATTATCGAATACAAGCACCGATTATTAGGACACTACGGTACAGCGACCCTGGTAAACGAGCTTCGACAAGATTACTACATATTCCGTTTACGGGCGGCAGTGCGATCATTAATTGCTAACTGTGTAATCTGTAAAGCGCGGCGTGCGCGCTGCGAGCAACCAATGATGGCAGGATTACCGACTATGCGCCTCGAACACCACTGCAGACCATTCACGTACTGCGGTATCGACATGTTCGGTCCAATGTCAGTGACCATCGGGCGACGACAAGAAAAGCGATGGGGTGTTATCTTCACTTGCATGAATACCAGAGCCGTGCACATTGAAATAGCATCGTCATTAAACACTGATTCGACTCTTATGGCGATTAGAAGGATGGCGGCGCGACGTGGATACCCCAAACGACTCCACTCAGATAATGGCACTAATTTTCGATCTGCAAACAAAGAGCTACTGAAGATAGATGAAGAAGCGATAAACAGGACTGCGGACTTAGGCATTGAGTGGACTTTTAACCCCCCAGATGCACCACACATGGGAGGTGTATGGGAGAGGCTCATTCGATCAGTCAAGACGGCTCTCTCGGCGATCCTTCACTCAAGAGCGCCCAAGGAGGAAGTCCTTATCACTCTCATGGCTGAAGCTGAAAACGTCGTGAATAGCCGGCCTCTTACAGACGTGTCTCTCGACCCAGACGAGGAGGAGGCACTGACACCTAACCATTTTCTGCTTGGATCATCAAATGGGCTGGGTAGACCAGGAAGCTTCACAGATGCAGACTTAAACCTAAGAAGGCAATGGAGAATAAGCCAGAGACTGGCGGACCATTTCTGGTCTCGATGGATGCGCGAATATTTGCCCAGCCTACAGACGCGCACGAGATGGACGCACGATGATGGGTGTGGGGTAGGGCTTAATGACTTAGTCTTAATTGCAGATTCTACATCTCCTCGAAATGTGTGGCCTAGAGGTCGAGTTGTCGCCACGCTGCCAGGCCGGGACTGCCGTGTCCGCATGGTAGATGTGGCTACCCGCGGCGGTGCTGTGCTACGGCGCCCGGTAAACAAGTTGGTGGTGTTAATGAAAGCAGTCGGGCCAGCTGCCACCGTGTGAGCTCGACGGTCAGGGTCGAGCGAGGAGGAGTATGTTGCTGGCAGTTTTAAATGAGACATTGATGATTTTTGAAAATTGATTTGTGTCAAGAAAAAATGTGACTTCATTATTGACATGTAAGAAAAGAAAATTTAATTAAAATATTTCTAAGACAATTTCAGTAGTTTTATCTGAAACAATGGTGATATTCTTTACGTCCGACACCATACAGAACCTTGAACATTTTATGTGTAGTGTCTGCTTATCTGACTTCCACAAACCGAAAACATCTAAGCGATTGCAGCAATCACGACAGATTTGCCTTCTATTATTAAAGAGTTCCATTGTATATCTGCGTAGATCAGCATCAGATCTTCACCAAATTTAAATGCGACCACTGACTTATACCTTTTATCATCTGCTCAGCAACATGGGGTGATTATCAGGCATAATGCCTATGTGTGCCTATAAAATTTGGAGAGTTCCCTCGATTACTCCAGGATTTCACCATCAGATCTTGACCTGATGACCATGGGACTACATGGGTTATTTATACTGTTTCTAACAATGCCCATAAAATTAGATGCTTGCCCTTAATTTTCCGGGGATCCCATCCTCAGATCCCGACTTATACCTTATATAGCAACATGAGATGCTGATTACCACGGACAAATATCTGAATTGCATTTGAAAGTATATGAAATATGCCTATAAAATGTTAGGGTTGCCCTCGATTTCTCTGGGATCCCATCATCAGTTCCTGACTTAGTGACAGTAGGACCACCTCATCAGGAGTATAGGCTTTAGAATAAAAAAAGAATTTTGAAAATCGGTCCACACTTGACGGAGATATTGGTAAACGTACTTTTAATATGTTGTGAAAAATGTCGTAGGTTTTACTTTTATAAACCTTATAATATTTATAACTTAGTATAAGCTTTTAATGCATAAGTGTTTTTTCCCAAGTTAATATAATAAAATAAAATAAAATAAATCGTATATAAAAAAATAATACAAACAGTCGAATAGAGAATCTTCTTCTTTTGTTAGTTGGTTAACAAAAAAGAGACTCGAACTGTGTCTTAAACTTATCAGGACACTCTTATGTCATTTTAGTGCCAATGTCATGCAATTGTCCTGTCTGTACCGGTTTTATTATGGATTTATCACGGCCATTCACACGGATTTATTACTGGCACGTGTTGACGTGTGGCATGACTATAAATTGCGTAATAGGCGCATGAGGTAAACGTACGTTGGTATTGTAGGTAGACAACGTTAAATAAGTATTTTGTAAAATATCCAGAAATGGAAATACTATCATCATCAGCCTAGCCTCTTCCTAAAGTTGCGGGCAGATTCCAGTCTAACCGATTGTAGGTGAATACCAGTGTTTAATATTGAGCTACTGTCTATCCGACCTCCAAAACATTAATACTGTAACACAAACCCATTGGTAATCACATCATCATTCATCATCATTTCAGCCCAAAAGACGTCCATTGCTGGACATAAGCATCCCCCAAGTGTCGTCACATAGACATTTTGGGGGGAATCACATGCAATTTGACAAATATCCTACCATCCTACTAATATTATACATGTGAAAGTTTGTGAGGATGTTTGGGTGTCTGAATTTTTGTTATTCTTTCACACAAGAACTATTTCTTTTATTTCTTATTTTTTTTTATTTAAAAAGAACATCACACACAGTAGGAATTTCTCACACGCAGCGCAGCAGTCGATCGCTGAACCATTGCGCCAACCGTGTCGTCGACTAATGTCTATTGCATGAATCTGGATGAAATTTGGCACACGGAAAGAAAAAGATAAGATCTGTTAGTACGATTGCGCGGAACAATTACAAACATGAACAAAACCCGGGTAAACCCGTGGGGATAAGCTAGTATACAATAAAATACTAGCGCATTTTAGGACTGGAACTTCAATGAATAGGAAGGAACTAAGATCAGGATAACCAACCAATTTTGAGAAAGACCATAAGTAGATAACACTGTATTGTCAACATGCTTGTAATTTAGAACAGTCACTCAAACAAATTCCATTTCAATGACACATGAAACGGACACATTTTCCAATTCAAGTAAAAACACGTCCTTCAGTCTAAATTCGGAATATATTCCAATTATCACTTGAAAGCCATAAGGATGTGAAAGTGGAACGTGTCGTGATGACCTATAGATGTGACGTCAAGTTGATACAGATATTATAATAGTTCGCCATGACAACTGAGTACCGGAATCAAGTATCCAGTGATAGTTGTATCCTTATTGGAGTAAGTAGAGTAGATTATATTGTAGAAAGTGTTTATTTGGAATATCCTTGTTAAGTTACGCAAGGTGAATGAAATGAAAGGACTTTGAAATCTTTTCGAAATTATTTCATCGGAGTTAAAGCACACATAGTGTCAGAGAGTTCGGAAGATGAATTGACACAGTCCAGTCATACTTGCCAGAGAATGGGCAGCAGCGTTCTCTGTGCTTTTGTAACAACCGTACTGCGATCGCCAACCCGCCTGCCAAGCGTGGCGATTATGGCAAAACCCCCAAAATGTCAATGCGACACTTGTGGGAGGCCCATGTCCAGCAGTGGACGTCTTTTGGGCTGAAATTATGAATGAATGAGTCATACATGAATCCATTGGAATTTCATTGCGAAACTCTGTCTCCTAAGATACAGGATATCCTAGTTTAAGAGACAGAGTTTAATCTATTGTGTACAGATTTATGAAGCATCAAAATGATTAATGTAAGTTCATTAAATCAAAATTGTAAACTTAAAGTACAATTATCTGTATTTTTGGGAAATAAAGATATTTATTTTTTATTTTATAATATAGAGAGTAGTGGCTGTTTTCATGATGTCATGTTCGCATTTCTGGCCGAAAGTTATTAGGTAGAGTTTTAGAGAATATATCGCTAATCAGTAAATTCAGCGTGACTTTACTGCCTGCATCTGAGTAACAGATGTAGGCAGAAGAAGAAGTTGTGAAAGATCATAACCCTGGAGTTAACGTAACTTTTCACGACTAGATGTAAATATGTGTCCTTGCATGATAGACTGTGATCGATTTCAATATGATAGTTAAATCTCTCTTGCCCTTGCCGCCTTATGATCGATCTGTTACCTTACATTGTTAATTGAAGAGTAGGTAAAGAATAATTTCTTATCAAGTAATTTTACCGGCAAACATTGCATTTATCTACTGCGCATTTTTTTCTTGCATATGCAAAACTGCAAACGTACCTACATTTCCTGCAAAAAATTACCGTTACTTCCATGACCGTTTCCTTTATAATAAACGTCATCGTGACGTTTTTCTTTAAGCCTAAACGTCATTAACCCCAATGAGTCATAAATTATTACCATATTCACACATAAATTTCCACTGTTGTACTAGACACTTTTCCTTCCACTGACCTATCTACACAAACTGGTTAAAGGGGAAACCTTTGGCCGACGATTGAGCTGAACTTCGTAGATTATTTTTGTTTGAACAGAAAGGATACTCTGCATACCTAGACGTCTTGGTGGTATAAATATTCTTTGGAGCATTTTAAATGGGGAACTAATTCATAATAAACCATCATCTTAGCGTGTCGATCGATGGCAATCAAAATTGTGTCGGCCCAGAACTGAGCCACAAAAATCATTACAAAATTAAGCTAAAAAAACTGAATAACTAGTTTCTTAATTCATAAAATATGTCTATACTGACGACTGTTCATCAATTGTGTCATCATTTTCTCTCTCATACTCCCTAACCTTCTGATTCTTCACTTTTACCTTGAAACATTCGTCTGATAGTCCCATTCACACAGACATGTGACGTCATTTCTCTGTCATCACAATCTAGGTAATGAGAAACCACGCCCACTGGTGATTCCCTGCTTATTCACCACATTTCTTTGAAAAAACTACGTTTGATGCATTTAGGCTGAATCAGTGGTATTTGTGTTTTTTTTTATCCTTTCCTTCCACGACGACCACAAATACTATAAATACTATAAATACTATAAAATACTATAAATTTTGTAGTGGGGTTTTCTGTATTTTAAATATAGAAGTCCAGCAGATGCGTAGGAAATTCACAGATTGAGGAAAAATGTTTGCAAAACCAATGTTTGTTTTGTTATTTATCTAGGCATGACGATTCCGGGGCAAGATTTTTTTTTGCAAATTTTTGTCAGATATCCCGTGATATCGTGAGATTGTTATGTTTATTTTTGAGCGGTGAGACATGACCTACGATAAATATTATGATGTTAGATTTCGATAAGACCTCACAAATGTGTGGTTGAAATAATCAGCGTTTATTATTCCCACTGTTGCGACACTATTATAATTTTGCTTAGAAACTCTTCATCTTCTTCTTGGAGAAAAATAAGAAGATTATAATTATAATAATCAAAAATCAAAAAAAAAATATTTTACATAGGCCTACAGGGGCACTTATAAAACGTCGACAAAAAGGTGCTCGGTTCGGGTTGGTCGTTTCCTATGGCGAAGAACCGGCAAGAAATTTCATGGTTACTCTTTTAAAATCATTTGGTTTTACAATATTTCTGTTACAGCGTTAGTACTAAAATTAATTTAATAAAATAAAGAAAAAGTATCGTATTTGCAGTGTTAGAAAAAAAGTCTTTGTTTAATATCATTGGCTCAATCATAATTATACCCTTTGTTTTTCCGCTAATTCGTTACCAACAAGTACAGCAAAAACCCCGGCTGACTGTCTTACCCCAGTGTTAGTCAATGTCATATGTGTCATGACCTCGACTTGCTGTCATGACAGGAGTATGACTACACACTAGTATGAGTCCGTAACCCCGTCTGTGTTCTAGAAAGTTCAGTCATGTTTTTCTCATTAGGTACTAATGTTTTTGTTAACACTTTATAAGTAACTAGTACTTCGCCCGCGACTTTGTCCACGTAAATTGTGATATAATATAGCCTTTATTACTCGGGAAAGAAGTAGCTTTATAATGGTGAAAGAATTATAAAAATCTGACGAGTAGATTTTGAGTTAAATCGTGACAAACAAACAAACACAATTTTTTTTCCTCTTTATAATATTAGTTATAGTTATAATGATAGTAAACAACGAAATGGTGACGGTGACATTTTGGCAAACGCACTTTTTGATTATCCTGGCACCAAGATTCCTGTGGCAGAATGTGCTCGCCATGCGGCCAATAGATACCGGTTGAAAAAAAAAACGCGAAGGCAGCGACCGCAGTTGTGGGGTACCTCCCATGACTACAACCAATCTGTCAAGAGTGAACGACTAAGAAGAACATAATTTTATTTGTTAAAACTGTCATTGACTGTGTTTTTAATCATATGAGAAAAGAGCTCTAAACTATTTTGTTCGCTTTTTTTCCAGCACGAGTAGCATGACCACTGTAGAAACGAGTTTTGTCTAGGGAAGAATCGACATAATGACAGATAGACAATGACAATGTCTCAGTTTATCGATTCTTCCGTCGACATAGCCCGTTTCTACAGTGATCATGCTACGCGTGCTGTACAGAAACGCCTTGAGAGATTTATGCTATGCGCAGAAATGTATTGCTACGGCAATTTTGACAGGAGCTGCAAAGTTTATGTTACGATCAATAAGTAATGGTGTAAATGACCAGGAAAAACCCCATTTTTTGCGTCATCATCATCATCATTTCAGCCCAAAAGACGTCCACTGCTGGACATAGGCCTCCCCCAAGTGTCGTCACATTGACATTTTGGGGGGTTTTGCCATAATCGCCACGCTTGGCAGGCGGGTTGGCGACCGCAGTACGGTTGTTACAAAAGCAAAGAGAACGCTACTGCCCATTCTCTGGAAAGTCCCTTAGTCGCCTCTTACGACACCCACGGGAAGATATGGGATGGTGCTATTCTTTACGTCCGACACCATACAGAGCATTTTATTTTTTGCGTAGAGTAACTAAATTTGATATACAGAATGCTTGATTGATAACTTCGTTAGGGTTAGTATACACCTTGTTTAATTTATTCAAAAAGTCTGTACATACAGAACTACTAAACCGATTTTGCTCAACCAAGACTGCGTTCTAGGTCAATAGGTTTCGGAAATTTCAATATGTGTGCTAGACGAACAATTGGGAGTGAATTTTCTCATCCAGAAAATCGTAATTCGAAGACCTGGCTACTGAAGGGGATAAAATCGATTGGTTTTCTGTATTACGTACGAGGCGCAGATACAATCTTCACTTTCTTTATAATAAGTTGCCAAAATCAGTTACAGAACTGACCCATGGGAAGTTTAAAAATTACATCAAATGTGTATTATAAAAGCATATTACAAAATTAAGACTACGTTGAAGATAGAGAAGTTTGGCCTAGGCCCCTTCGCACATGCGGCTTCTCTGGTAGCTCATAAAAAGCACAAATGTGTGGATGTCTCTAACTATTCTCAATCTTACTTTTTTCCCATTTTTGTTAATTTATTTATTTTACACTGCAAGTACAGAGGCGGACTTAATGCCATATGCATTTTCTACCAGTCAAACGTTGGGTAATGCAGAGACAAACAGATCAATCAGTTAATCAGATGTTTTACAATAGTTTTTAAATTATTACACCTTTTGTTTAGAATAGTTACAGCACGAATGACAACATTAATTTGTGTCACTTGTTTAATTTAGTCAGTTTTATTTTCTTTTTTTTTTGTAGTTGTCTAAACTCTCTTTTTATTTACCTATTGTTCGTGAATGTGTGGACATTGTAGGCCTTATCGATTCCTAGATCCTTCGAAAATTGTTATGTTGTTCTACGTTTTGTAGTAAGCAGCGAATTATTGTCGGGCCTACGATGTCCTCCCATACTTAAGTACTAACGCTGTAACATAGAAATATTGTAAAACCAAATGATTTTAAAAGAGTAATCATGAAGTTTCTTGCCGGTTCTTTTCCATAGGAAACGACCAACCCGAACCGAACACCTTTTTGTCGACGTTTTATAAGTGCCCTACGTAAAATAAAAGTATTTTGATTTTGGTTTCACACGGAATCTAATAAGTATTCTTGTATTGCCTACCCTTGTTAGAGTTAGATACTAAAGCTGGGAATAAAATGTGAGCGTGTGCGGTTTGAATCAGAGTAAAGTACAAACTCCTCGAACCAAATAAATTACTTATTACGTGCAAAAAAAGTATAAAAGATTCAGAAAACATCAAAATTGTGATTGAAATATATATATTTCTAATAGTCTAACGTCTCTTACGTGACAGAAAAATTTCACCATCCAGTTACAATTTAGACATTTTAAATTCCACACGCAAGTCCAAAATTAACTTATTTCATTTCTTAGTAGTATTGACTGATCGCTGATATGAACAAAAAGCTAACTTCCATTAGAGAAAATAAATTAACCTGTTCCTTCCACTGCAAAAAAAAACCTTCTTTTACAAAGAAAATAACATGAACACCAACATTACTTTTCTGATAATCCCTCCTAATTAATAACAGTAGCGATAAGATTCACCATCTAATTACCATAGCTCGAGACCAAAATATTAACTGTCCCAATGAAATTCGTGAGCAGAAAATCTCGCCTAGTAATTTTCTTGCCGTAGGAAAACAAAGCCAAATTGATTATGAATTAAGTATTTATTAAAACAGTGTTTAGTAGTAAATAGTTGTTTGTGGATTTAAAACTTAATTTCGTGTTCTATTTATAAAAATGGTCTGTTAAATCTTCCTTGAAGTTCAATTTGCTTTCGTCTCTTTAATTTGTATGATGACTGATTATGACTGATGATGAATTTTGTGGTGACGACTTAAAATACACTCAGTGGCACAGAATATGGCCCAAACATAAACAAATCGATAATAGGCGATTTTGGTATCGCATATGAAAATTTCGAGTAGCATTTTGTCAGGAAAATTGGTTTTGTTCACTTAAGAGGGTAAGCCCATATGAAAGTTATTTTTTATTCCTGTAACAGTAAACGTTAGTTCGATACTGGAACGCAAACACCACGTGTGATTTAAAATTCTATAATAAAAGTTTCGTGCGTTTTATCTGTATCGTTTTATTTTTTAATTAATCTGTAGTCCTTTATGCCCTAAAAATTGAAACCCAGTGCCCCTAACTTCAGCTCAAGTTGCTTAAACTGTGTTGCTTCGCAGTCAGGGGGCGAACGCAGCAAGAGATTGCTGAAACTTTAAATGTAGGGCATACAACTCTCAGCTAAGTCTCAACAAGGAACAACCAAATCTTCCTCTACACAAAGAGACCAGGAAGTGGCGGTATTAGGTGTACATCAGCGCGTGATGACCGATTTATCGCTCCCACAATTTGAGAAATTGGTGCCTTACTGCGGTCAAAATACAGCAGAGGTTACAAACGGCAAGAGGGGTCAACGTTAGTGAGCGGACAATAAGAAAAATAATGTAAAAACGGAATCTGCGTGGTCGAAGCTCAGCTCAAGGTCTAGAACTGCTTAAGCACCTTCGCGTAGCTCGTCTTCAGTTCGCTTGCAAATACGCAAATTGGACTCACGAGCAGTGGAGTAAAGTTCTGTGAACTGACGAATGAAGTGTGGCCTTAAGAGCTCCAGATGGCCAGAAACGTCTGAGGAGAAGGCATGGGGAGAGGTTTCTGCTAATCACTACCAGGAAACCGCTCAATGTAAAATATTGGTATTCAGCTGCATTCAGTAAGACTGGAATCCGATTCAACATAGTTGGGGAAACACTAGGCAGATGGTGATGGTGCATGGTATTTCCTAATTGAACATGTGTTCACAGCGGCTTATCAAGACAAACATTCACCCTTCCTTGATTATCTCCTGTACCCTCCTCCATGTAGATCATACAAAATACTTCAACCATAAATACACTAACAACCTTATCCCCTTGTTCTAGGTAAAACGCTCAATAATGCTCAAGATGGCGGACGCGTGCGCCGACGCATCAAAACAGACACGTTTCCACGAGATGCACGTCCAGAGGCACAACAACGTCAGCATCCTATACGCTGACATCGTCAACTTCACGCCGCTGTCTGAGCGCCTCAGCGCTTCTGATCTGGTCAAGACCCTCAACGAACTATTTGGGCGGTTCGATCAGATTGCTCAGGTGAGTTTGAAGCATCATTTTCCTGCCCTTGTTCCCTTGTTTTTCAGGTGAGTTTTATTAAAACATTAAAAATATGCAAAGGTGTATAAACCAGAGACAATATGGGGCAGCAAAGCGATCCGTTTCCAACATTCTACGGCCTATTAAGAACGGATCCCACAATTTGATTTCCCATTTTGTTGATGTTAGGAATATAGACACAATCAATATTATGTGCCGAACCGATGCTTACTGGCAACCAGTCGACATGATTAACTCAATTTACACTTAAGTTCTATTGTCTCAGTTCATTAGGTCTGATCATCATCGTAAACGTTCGTTAGGATTCAAACGTATTGATATGATCACCTACCTATAGTTCAATGACAAACCACCATGTTTGAAAGATCTATGCTATATAATTATGTGCAGAAAATAAAACAAAGCAAAGAATTTCTTGACTGTCCCGCATTCTTCATAAAATTCCTCAGGCAAAATTACAAATGATTATTCTCTCTTACATCAAGCCTTCAAGTACAATAAGGTAAACAAACATAAGTCAGTATCAAATAGTTACTAGCAGAATTGTCCTCAAGAATAACAAACTTGATAAAAAAAAAATTGTATAAGACTTAAGTTTTTTTTTTTTTTTGGGAATGGCATCTCGCAGTTCAACCTAGGAGGTTGTCGTCTGCTTAACCGGACTATCCTGTGGGTGCCTTAAGAGTAAGACCTCCAGCCAGGGCATAAAAACTTACAAACTAAGCGACTAAACGCTAAGGGCACCCCCTGTGGGGTACGAGCCTCGGCTCAGGGCGTCGCTGGGGGAAGACTGCATGGGGACAGGCTGGATCTGAATGATATCATTATTTAGGGGCTGATTTAAAACTACTGGCACAGCATCGCGGGCTGGCTCGAGCGAGGGTCGGGGAGGGCATGGATCGGAACGTCGCGACGGACCTCGACGGCGAGGTCGGAGGTCTTGAGAAAGACATTGTTTTTCATAATAAATGCTTTCGAGAGTAATGAACCGATCCTTATGATAATCCATGCGTTTAGTATGGATGACGTTGGTTTTATCCGCAGAAATTCAAGTAGGTAATAATTTACTGTTAAAGGCCTGTTCCCAGAATGATAAGACCTTGTCTGCTTACGCTGTGGGTAAACCATTAAAACCTATAATATATGCTAATAATAATATGACATATATGGTTTTTTGTAAAAATATTTAAAAATGTAAAGAATGTGTAAAGAAAATGAATAAAAAGGGAATATGACATATAATATATACTAATGGAACGGAAGTGCGGGGATCGAGGCTTTTTAAACGCGAAGACTCTGCACAACCGTGAGGTGTGCAGCCTCAGAGAATATTTTTTGAAAGCCGTGGTGGGTATGCACCGAGATGTGGTCGCAGTGGATAAGGTACTCACCCCGCTGTCCATGACTAAAGAGAACTGGCGCATACCTGTAGTACTTACTACCGATGACCGCAAGGAAGTATGGCAAGGCAAGGCAAGGTGCTTCACGGGTGCTTCTACCAGGCTTTTCATGGGCCTGATGTAGATTTTCTAGCATCCGTGTCCTGGCTACGGTTCGGTTGGTCTTTGGGGAAACTGAAGGTTTTGTCTGTGCGATTATGGACGAAGTTATGCTGACGAACAACTACCGGAAACATATTTTGAGGGACGGGACGGTGGACGTGTGTCGAGCATGCCACCGTCCGGGTGAGTCCATCAGACATATTATTTCTGGTTGTTCTCGTCTGGCTAACGGCGAGTACTTGCACAGGCATAACCAAGTAGCCAGGATTATTCACCAGCAACTTGCCTTGAAATATGAACTTGTGGAATCTAAGGTACCGTACTAAAAGTATGTGCCCGACCCAGTTCTCGAGAAAGACCATGTCACGCTGTACTGGGATCGGCCTATCATTACTGACAGGACTATTGTCACCAATAAGCCTGACACAGTGGTGATAGACCGATCAGCGCGCCGCGTAATGATAGTCGATGTTACCATCCCGCACGACGAAAACCTCGTAAAAGCTAAGAAAGAGAAACAAATAAAATATCTCGACTAGGCTCACGAGGTTTTCGATATGTGGAATGTGGACTCAGCTATCATTGTGCCGATTGTCGTAACGGCCAATGGCCTTATGGCCAAGAGCTTCAGAAGGCAGTACTCCTCGATACGGCCCGCATTGTGAGGAGGTTCCTGTCTCTGCAGCCCTAACCACCGGTAGCCTGGACCCTGCTCCGGACACCGGCGGAAACCTGTTTTTTATATTTTTAAATGTTTTTTTACCTTTTTTGTTTTTTAAGAAATAAAATATATAAAATAAGATGTAATGAATGAATAAAGGATATAAATCTATAATATGATAACGAGGTTCAAATGAGAATGTTCTAAAAGCGTTTATTTGAAAATCAGTGCGACCAAGGTAAGGTTGACATTTACCAAATTGTACCGACATTACACCAGTATAACTATATCGATAGAACATTTAACCTGACGAAAAACGATGTCTCTCCTATTAAAATGGTTTATTCCCCGTCGTCCCCACTGGGTACGAATGGAAAAAAAAAGTTTCGTTCCTCCCCAGTGGTGACGATTGGAACTTTTTATTTCCCATTAATTCCGCTATAGACCCATTTTATATTCGCCTAAAAAGCATAGTCGACGTAGCCCCGCTACGCGGGGCTCCTATTTCTGTCTGCAGGGTTTACAGTAACCTAACATGAAGGGGAAGTCGGGGTCTTCCCCACCATCCCCTTCGAACCTAACCTGTCCGAGTCGGGGTGCCCCAAGCGCAGAGCTCGCTTCGCTCGCTCTTGCATCCAAATTCCGCATTTTGACTCTCGGTCTGTAGCGGAATGTGTGTGAAATAAAAAGTTCCAATCGTCACCACTGGGGAGGAACGAAACTTTTTTTTCCCATTCGTACCCACTGAGGACGACGAGGTGGGGACGACCGGGACCGTAATAAACCATTAAAATTTATCTAGATAAAATAAATAACTCGTTACAAAACTGACAGCAACCGTCCAACGAAACCGTTCGCCATGCATGCTAAGTACCGACTAGTGCACACTGAACATAGCGGACACGTAGGAAATTTAACAAGTTTCATGATTATAGAATACAGGTGATCCGACTACCCTGTTTGTAGTGGTGTGCCTAGAGGGTAACAACACAGCAAGCCTATAGGGTAAGCTGGCTGTTCATTAACCCTAACATCATGAGGAGTTGTTGGTTATAGGGCCAAGCCAAGCTTTTAGGCTTGTATGAAAGTACCGCGAATACTTGTTTGATGAATCAAGTTTTTATGACACGGTTTTGTTCTTCTTCGAAGCGTTAGGATCGCTAGCCATGAGGTGTCCTTGGGTACACCTGTTCCTAATTCTTCTAAAAAATACAGGCCTAATCGAAAAATAAATACTAATATACTAATAATAAAGCTGAAGAGTTTGTTTGTTTGTTTGAACGCGCTAATCTCAGGAAATACTGGTCCGATTTGAAAAAAATCTTGAGTGTTAGGTAGCCCATTTACCGAGGAAGGCTATAGGCTATATATCATCACGCTACGATCAATAGGAGCGGAGCAGCAATAAAAAATGTTGCGAAAACGGGGAAAATGTGACGCAGACGGAGTTGCGCGGGACAACTAGTATCTTATATTAAGAAGATTGATTGATAAACTTAACATTACATCACGCCTGTAATTCTCGAAGGGATATTAACGAGGCTATTGCTATAAACCGGCCACAAATACAAATCCGTGGCTGCTACTGAAAAATTGTTGATGAAAAACCCAATAACACTTTGTCCAACCTGGGAATCGAACCCAGGACCTCATGCTCAGCAGTCGGGCTTGCGACCATTAGATTAGCGAGGCAGTCTCACGACGAGTGCATTATAGTGAACTAAATGTTCAACATCAATCAATCACATGAACATTCAGTTCACTATAGAACTGAATGTTCATCATCATCATCATCATCATCATTTCAGCCAGAAAGACGTCCACTGCTGGACATAGGCCTCCTCCAAGAAGGGGGGGTTTTGCCATAATCGCCACGCTTAGCAGGCGGGTTGGCGATCGCAGAACGGTTGTTACAAAAGCACAGAGAACGCTGTTGCCCATTCTCAGGTAAGTCCCTTAGTCGCCTCTTACGACACCCACGGGAAGATATGGGATGGCGCTATTCTTTCCGTCCGACACCACACAGAGCCACTGAATGTTCAACATCAATCATTACGCCCTTTATCCTGAACTTCCGTCTGTTTTGAAGTTTTATTTTCCTCATTTAGAGGATATCTCTAAGTTCAGTGTGCGTCTTGGCAAAGGCCTCCTCTAACATTTTCCCTTGTATTCTATCTCTGGCAACCCTTCTCCAGTAAGGGCCAGCTGTAAGCTTCAACTCATCTTCCCATCTCGTAAGTTGTCTTCCCCGCTTCTTTTTTCCATCTCTGGGATACCAGTCTGTCACAATTTTACTCCACTTTTCCTGAGTTCTCCTGAACATGTGGCCTGTCCATCTCCGTTTCCATCTCCATGGCATCGCATGTTCAACATCCTAAAAGTAAAAAAACAAGATTCATTGATATCTAGAATTTTGCTGACCATACCAAATTAATTTAAAAGAGTAACCATGGAGTTTCTTGCCGGTTCTTCTCCATAGGAAATGACCAAACCGAACCGTGCACCTTCTGTTGACGTTTTATAAGTGCCCATGTAGGCCTATGTAAAATAAAATATTTTGATTTTTGATTTTGATAATTATGCTAATGATAATCTTCATATTGACACCTATTTAAAAGAAAATAAAATCCTTAAATTATTACACTTTAAAAACATACACAAAAAAACAAATTAAATTCGAAACGTTATCTTAATCCATATTAATCCCAATTCAATATACATTGTATCCGTATTTCCACGCAAATAGTGAATAGGTTTCTTCTAGGCAAGCGTGCTTCACCGTCGACTACATCATCGCTTACCGTCAAGTTAGATAGTGGTCAAGCGCGAGCCTATAGATAATAAAAAAAAAACTCTGCAAAACATGCAGAGTTTGTTACGATAAAGCGTGTTATTAGTTAAAACTGCTAATTTATCAACTTACTGTTATCATGAACAACACGGCTGCCCGAAATAGTGGGCATTTTTTTAAACAACCCAGTTTGTCAGTTCCTAGTTTGTTAGCTGTTTAACTTTTGTAACAAGTTCGTAAAATTATATTTTCAAGCTTACCGTATATTTAGTAGTATTGCAACGGACCAACCATTGCAATAAGTAGTATTTTGACTCACCTTCTTCCATATTTTAACTCACCTTCTTCTTCGCCCATATCCGTCCAGGTACTGTTCTCGGCTCAACCTTCGTGATAGGCGTCCAAATCTGCTCGCAAGGATTCCAAAAATGTAATTAAAACCGCGAAATGAATGACAGTTATTGAACAATTTTCAGAATGAAACCTCCATCTTCTTTTTCATCTTCCTCCTTACATTTATTTATAGGATTCCGTACCCAAAGGGTCAAACGGGACCCTATTACTGAGACTCCGCTGCCCGTCCATCGTCCTTCTGTCTGTCACCAGGCAGTATGATTCTCATGAACCGTGATAGTTAGCCCGTTGAATTTTTTTACAGATTATGTATTTCTGTTGCCGCTATGACAACAAATACTAAAAACAGAATAAAATAAATATTTAAGGGGGCTCCCATACAAAAAAGTGATTTTTTGTTTTTATAAATAATGGTAAGGAACCCTTCGTGGGCGAGTCTGACTCGTACTTGGCCAGTTTTTTTTATTTTTAAGGAAGTACTAACTACCTTCTTTCGAAAATTCAACAGTTTTCCCGATCCGAGAATCCTAACCAGGACCTACCAGCAGTAGCGTTTGCACCACTAGACTAAAGAGTCAGCGAAATAACAAAATATGTTATGTCGTATAGTGAGAATTTCGCTTTTTATGTAGGTAATAAAAACGTATTACAATTTTGTCACATTTTCCTTTGTAAGGTAAATAGGAATAGTGATAAGCCCCCGCAGGGTATTGTCTCTTGCAGAGAGGCGTGATTTTTGCTTTATTCAATCCTAAATGTTTGCGAATATCGTTGTCGTGACTTTATTTGATTTTTCGTCCTTTTTCCAAGTTCGTTTATGTACGGAATTGTTTTCGTTTTCGTTCATGATATTTTTTTACACGTGGATAACTCTACGGGCAGTAAAACATTTTTAATAAGAATCGACGAATTCATGAAGGTCCGTAGTCCACTTTGGTTCTGTCTAGCCCTGAATCCTCTAAGCACATTGCTGGAGGATTCAGGTCTAGGCTACCGGTTGAGGAGAGGTGTTCAGGTCATATCTCACCTTCTTTACATGGATGATCTGAAACTCTTTGCCCCTAACAAATTGCAACTGATGAAGCTACTGAAAGTAACTGAAACTTTCAGTAGCGCCATCAGGATGGAATTTGGTGTGGACAAATGTGCAGCCATGTATGTAAAGCGAGGACAGATTATGGAATCCGAGGGAATCCAACTCTCGGATTCCATACACCTCAGATCTCTCCCCTCATCCGAAAGCTATAAGTATTTGGGTATGTTGGAAGCGTTAGGCATTAACGTAGCTGACATGAAGCAGTCGTTGAGGGAGCGCTTCTTCGGTCGCCTGAAGAAGGTATTAAACAGCCTGCTTTCAGGTGGAAACAAGGTGCGCGCCTTCAACGGTTGGGTCATGCCGGTTTTAATGTACTCTTTCGGCATACTCAAATGGACTCAGACCGAACTGGACGCCCTAGATAGGAGAGTCCGTACATTGCTGACCGCAAACCGGATGCATCACCCACGATCATCGGTGATGAGACTGTACATCCCGCGGAAGTGCGGGGGTCGAGGCTTTTTAAACGCGAAGACCCTCCACAACCGCGAGGTGTGCAGCCTCAGAGAATATTTTTTGAAAGCCGAGGTGGGTATGCACCGAGATGTGGTCGCAGTGGATAAGGTACTCACCCCGCTGTCCATGGCTAAAGAGAACTGGCGCAAACCTGTAGTACTTACTACTGATGACCGCAAGGAAGTATGGCAAGGCACGGTGCTTCACGGGCGCTTCTACCAGGCTCTTCATGGGCCCGATGTAGATTTTCTAGCGTCCGTGTCCTGGCTACGATTCGGCGACCTCTTTGGGGAAACTGAAGGTTTTGTCTGTGCGATTATGGACGAAGTTATGCTGACGAACAACTACCGGAAACATTTTATGAAGGACGGGACGGTGGACGTATGTCGGGCATGCCACCGTCCGGGTGAGTCCATCAGACATATTATTTCTGGTTGTTCTCGTCTGGCTAACGGCGAGTACTTACACAGGCATAACCAAGTAGCCAGGATTATTCACCAGCAACTTGCCTTGAAATATGAACTTGTGGATTCTGAGGTACCGTACTACAAGTATGTGCCCGACCCAGTTCTCGAGAAAGACCATGTCACGCTGTACTGGGATCGGCCTATCATTACTGACAGGACTATTGTCGCCAATAAGCCTGACATAGTGGTGATAGACCGATCAGCGCGCCGCGTAATGATAGTCGATGTTACCATCCCGCATGATGAGAACCTCGTGAAGGCTGAGAAAGAGAAACAAATAAAATATCTTGACTTGGCACACGAGGTTGTCAGCATGTGGTATGTGAACTCGGCTATCATTGTGCCGATTGTCGTTAGGGCCAATGGCCTGATGGCTAAAAGCTTCGACGAACATCTGTCGAAGCTCTCACTTGGCAGTTGGATCAAGAGCCAGATTCAGAAGGCAGTACTCCTTGACACGGCCCGCATTGTGAGGAGGTTCCTGTCTCTGTAACCCTAACCACCGGTAGCTTGGACCCTGTTCCCGATACCGGTGGGCTACTATTTTTATATTTTTAAATGTTTTTTTTTATATCTTTTTGTAAAAATATTTAAAAATGTAAATGTATGTTAAGTTAATGAATAAACGGAACAGTAATAAAACAGTAACCAAATAAATAAATTAACGCAGTTCACGCACCCAAGGCAAATAACAAGGCATTTCCGAGTCCCGCAGCAATCATTAACTCTCGAGCATTATGAGAACTTCAGACATTTTAAAACAATCTCATAACAGTTCACTAGAGTGGAAGCCATTTGTAATATATCGAGATGAATGAGCCGGGTGACAGTTGGGACCAAAAAGTGAGCACAGAAAATAAAATTAAAACAATGGTCGAAAAAATTCATGAAGTTTAACATTGTTAGTTTAACATTAAATTAGCATCTCGCCAAAAAATTGTTTTTCTCTCGTAGATTTTTTGGAAGATCTAGACTTTGTTGTTGTTAATTAATTCTGAGTCTTAGATATAAAGGTCTCTACTAGTAGAGGATTAGTCTATGCCATAGACTGTTATACATCTGGTGGTGGGTAAGTTGTATCATAGAGTCTATGATAGATGTGATAAAAGATGCGTATAAAGGGTTTAAATAGACCCTTAGCGAAACGGAAAGTCACTTTGTTCTCCTCGTCATTGTGATATTTTTTTATTCTGGACCACACTTGGGAACTTTACTGTGGGAACGTTACTGAGGATATTGAATGTCAAAGTTCCAACTGTTTCACAAGTTTTTTATAAATACTAGTTTTAATAAAACTATACTTTAAATACCTACATGACCCGTTTACAATTATTCAATGCATCTATCAGCACAATGTTTTGAGTGGCTCAAAACAAACCTGACTACCTATTCTATTTAAAGGCTCTTACCCGCTGCATCGGAATTACTTATGATATGTGGCACCAGATTTAATTAGATTAAGCAAACAGACGTCGACGATCCGTCAACGTCCTGTTACGCGCCACCTTCCTTGACAACTACCCAAGTCAATATGGCTACCCGCAACGACTTGACGTTTCGCCAGAGAGTATTGTAGACCGCTTCTCTCTCGTCTGTGGTAACAGTTTAGTTTGCAACGTGAATCATATGAAGCCTTTTTGCAAAGGCGCCGTCACGGCCAGACTGACATACGACCGTCCTCGGGCGTTATTGTATTCCTGGAACAAACAATGTCTAATCACCAAGACATCCGCTCTTCCATCCTGACAAACTATGACAAACATTACTCTCATCGTAACTGTAACTGTTTCAGAACAAAAGAAAGCGTGCGTTCTTTCGATCACTCACGGACCAGACGGCATTTTTCTCCTAACAAGAAAGCGCGTGTCCTTCCGACCACTCATGGACCGGACGGCACCTTTCCCCCAGCAAGAAAGCGTGTCTCCTATCGACCACTCGTGCACTGGACGGCACCTTTCCCCCAGCAAGAAAGCGTGTGTCCTTTCGACCACTCATGGACCGGGCGGCACCTTTCCCCTAGCAAGAAAGCGTGTGTCTTTTCAAACACTCATGGCCCGGACGGCACCTTTCCCTAAACAGTTAACACCTGGACCGGACGAGTGCATCCCTTCAACCAATCCGTAATGGATCTGACCCGGACGACACTCTCCTTTCGGCTATACCAACGTTTGAACCGGACAACTGCGTCCCTACGACCATACCAGTGTACGGGCCGGACAACAGTGTCCCCTCGACCAACGTCATCACAAAAACATCATAAACCGGGCACCTGCGTCCCTTCGATCATCGTAAAGCATGAACCGGACAACAGTGACATTTCGACTAAACACACTTTCTTTTCGACTGAAACATGTGGACCAAACAAGCGCGTAACTCCAGATGTCAAAGAACTTTTACAAATTACGCCAGCATCTAATAATTCCTGAACTTATTGGCCGACAACCTATTTTATCAAAATATCGTCTATTTTATTGGTATTGGAGATCTCCATCGTGCATTTTAAATCATAACCTCCGATGCCAGTAAGGTTTACTTATTATGATGTCACCCATAAACCAATTAAACAAGGCATGTTTAAGCAATGAGTCAGATGACCTACTTATCGAAAAGAAAAGAAACGGTCTCACCCGATGATGTTGTGAGGGTACCCTCTTGATGATTTATGCTCGCAGGTTTGAACGCTTTCCTTGTTGCTTGAAAAGTTCATTCGCTATGTTCCTCACTTGGCTTTACTTTCGTGGAGGGCGCGATTCTTTATCCCACTTATGATAAAGGCTCTTACCCGCTGCATCGGAATTACTTATGATATGTGGCACCAGATTTAATTAGATTAAGCAAACAGACGTCGGCGATCCGTCAACGTCCTGTTACGCGCCACCTTCCTTGACAACTACCCAAGTCAATATGGCTACCCGCAATGACTTGACGTTTCGCCAGAGAGTATTGTAGACCGCTTCTCTCTCGTCTGTGGTAACAGTTTAGTTTGCAACGTGAATCATATGAAGCCTTTTTGCAAAGGCGCCAACATATTCAATAATTATTTATTGAATTATATAGATTTGAATAACTCATGATTATTATTTTACTTATATGTTGCATGCCATACGGTAGAGTGTACTGGATCCAATTGTGTTACGCCAACAACACCATTATTTGTTACCTACATTCTTTGCAAAATAAATGATTTCTGATTATGCGTTATTAATAATATTTGAGTAGGGTTACTTAGTTTGATGTACAGAATGCTTGCATGTCTGTTTACACCTTGTATAAGTAACGGCTAAATTTAGAAGCACCGACTGTCAAAATCAGAATTCAACTTATTTTATTCAAAAGATGAGCATTTTTAACGTCAAAATTATAATAAATACCCGCAAAATTCCTAAAAAACCAAATAGAGAATTCTAAGGAGCAAACTCCGTTCAGCTTCTTGCGGTAGGCTAAGTACAATTCGAGCTAGACAAACGCCCTTTTTTCCCCAACAAAATGTCCACTTAATTATTTTAATCGATAGCGCCGCCCGATGATTACCTACACATCATCATCATCATTTCAGCCGAAAAATGTCCACTGCTGGACATAGGCCTCCCCAAAGAAGGGGGGGTTTTGCCATAATTGCCACGCTAGGCAGGCGGGTTGGCGATCGCAGTACGGTTATTACAAAAGCACATAGAACGCTGCTACCCATTCTCTGGTAAGTCCCTTAGTCGGTTTTTACGACACCCACGGGAAAATATGGGATGGTGCTATTCTTTACGTCCGACACCATACCGAATTACTCAAAAGAGAAATTAATCAGATGATTACACGGCTTTGACAAATTATGCCGAACTCAAACCAACTCAAACATAATTATCCCAAAATAATCTGCATTTTTTCTAGTCTTGTTATGCATCTCGAGTTCTGTCTTTTCCTCCTCAGTGCCCGAGACACTGAATTCAATTTTATCGCCGTAGAGTGGCAGGGTGCGCCAGGGAAACACAATCGCTGTCGAACCCGAGCGGGCGCTCCTACTTGTTGTGCACAAATATTTATACGCGCTTTCATTTGGACTTGAGGATGCAATCCGTTGGTGGAGTATGTATCCTATTCGACGTTTATTTGTATGTTTGTGTGTATACTAACAACTGTGGTTTCACGTTGTTGGTTTCGGATGCATTCTATGCTATTGTGAGCATTTTATGATGGTTGAGATAGAAAGTTGTACTTTTATAAGGTTTTTCGACAATATCAAAGACAACCTTTCCAATGATGTTACCAACATAAAAAGACTAGCCCAATTCAGAAAGATTCCGAAAGAAATTTTTCAATCAATCCATGGTTCCAAATTAAAAAAATCGACGTCAGCATAAGACAATCCAAGGGTGGAACGCAATTAACCCGCAGTAAAACTTATTTAAAAAATTAAACAGTTAGTAATATACTGTTAGCAGAATAAGCTTAGGATATTGAAAGATTTTACAAAAGTACTTCGAAATAGAAAAGCAGTATACCGTGCATCATAGGAGACGCACTTTCGAATCTTATCCCTCAACTTTATTGTCCGTTTTCAAAACAAGGCGAAATAGATTTTTTAAAAAAACGTTCTGGCCATAAACTAGATGCAGGCACTTTCAGGCTTTTAGATTCCAATATTGGCCAGGCGGAACAATTTCCAATACATTTTGATGTCTTTGTGCTGGATCGTCGTCGTACCCTTGTTTTTTCTGGAAAACAAAAGTAATCAAATATATGCTTGGTTGTTAAAGAAAATAGAGTATAGAACTGATGTGTGTGAAGTGAATTTAGATGTAGTGGGAAACGTTTTGTTATTACCTTGTTAGTCTAGTGGACTCGAGAACTCGCGACCATGAGAGCTTCGACTTGTTTTTTATCTTTTGTTGTTGAGCTCCTTGAGTTATAAGTCAAGCTACACGATAACTGACAAATGCTTGCACTGACTGGACAGGTCCACTCAAATCTGTGTGGTTCTTTCTTCAAAAGACCATTTCAGACACGTATCTGCATAGTCCTCATGTGAGTTTGCCAAGATTTTGTCTGGACCTTAAAAGAGACTGTGACCTCTGAGTTTGTTTCGGCTGTTTCTTCTCAGAGTAGTCAGGTATGAAACACCACCCCATCTAGTAAAAATTGACGTGTAAAAGTGTTTGTAAAAACCTACTTGCAAAAGAAACATCATTTATCATTTATCAGGAATTTCTGACAGCAGCCCGAGTCGAGATTGGTGCGCGGTTGATATACAAGGTGTTGTTTTGCATCCTCGTCAAAATTTAGGAGTTTATCACAAAAGACATAAATAATCAATTAAAATTACGATACCTAGTTGATTATTAATAAACGCAAATTTTTTGGTTGTTTAAGTTTGTCCGTATTTCAGAATAACCCTTAGGAAATAAAAAATGATCGAATAAACGTTTGAGATTGTTTGTATGTGTGGAAGCGCGGTTATAGGGCGAGAATCAGACGGGCCGCGTTTAAAACACGGGTGGTTTACATTTACAGATTTCCGTAAATAAGAAAAAAAAAGACATGCCGATTTTATTATTGATTCGGGACGAGAATCATTAGCATAGTTACCTCCTTGAATTTGACGAGGATGCAAAACAACACCTTGTATATTTACACATAACATCCCTAATAATATTATAAATGTGAATGTAAGTTGGTTTGTCACGCTTTTACGCAAAAACCACTCAACCCATCATCATGAAACTTTGTACATATGTTCTTGGAGATATTAGGAGTAACATAGGCTATATATCATCACGCTACGACCAATAGGAGCGGAGCAGCAATGAAAAATGCTGCGAAAACGGGGAAAATGTGACGCAGACGAAGTTGCGCGGGACAGCTAGTAACATATTATATATGTCGCCGCAAGAGCGTTTACCTGCTAAGACTATGCATTAGTCTAATTAAAAGAACCAACTCATAATTCTCATTTGTGATAATATTGATGAACTTGCCATGCCATCTGTGTGGTAGCAGTGCAATTATTACAAAGAATCTAGAAACGTCCGTATCGATTATTAAGAGACTGAGCGCCATCTATTGGGTTGTGTGTTAACTACTGCTTAGATGGGAGTTGGTCTTTCTGACAAATCATTGAGTAATTTATTAAACAAAAGCCTTTAGCTAGAACTGTAGTTAAAATTAAGATTAGCATTTTATGATGACTGGGATTTTA
Source organism: Cerastis rubricosa (assembly GCA_949152445.1). Taxonomy (NCBI): domain Eukaryota; kingdom Metazoa; phylum Arthropoda; class Insecta; order Lepidoptera; family Noctuidae; genus Cerastis; species Cerastis rubricosa. The sequence continues at coordinate 2,275,230 of OX424542.1, read as the reverse complement.
GCAATGGCATTTTAGATTTTAACAATGGCAATATTTAATTTACGCAAGCAATTGTTGTAAAAGGTAATTAAGCTTTAACGCCTTTGCATTTGTCGATATTGGTATTGTTTAATTAATAAAATAATTAATGGTGAAGTTAGTATTGTTTAACTGAAGTTTAAATGAACTTACTATGTAATAAATTACTGTACTAACTATTGAGTGTCGTGTGCGTATTTCCGCCCACGCAGAACCATAGGCGCAGCGATACGAGATGTCGTCGTCGAGCTAGCTCGCGATTAGAGAATTGAAATATTAATGAATTGAAAGTAGTTTTTGAAGTGAACAATAATAAGTTATGTTAATAAGAACTGTAATCATTGAAAGACAGATCCAAAAGACACACATTACGTCAACCATGTTTGTGAATGGGCGGCTCAACTTAAGGAAAGTTTAAGTGTTAAAGTGCCTATAACTGGTTTATTAGAAATAAACATAAGGAGTTTGAGTAAAGTGTTGTGTGTGATTTCAATACCCATCCACCTAATTAGCAATAATGAAGAATAAAGTTGCACAGTTAGCGACTGAAAGGCAATATGGCGTCGATATTCATTTATGGTGGAATTCCCGCCTTCATATCAGAAGAGTGGATTGCTCTTGCGCGCCGATCATACTTATGCCGGACATCCAATGAATAACATGCAAAATCCGAAACCGGCTTGCATGGCCATGGCCGAGAGCGTGCTTACAGACTTGATCTCTGAAATCGTAAACGATCTGAGAGCGTGCAGCATAATGATTTGCCCCAACCAATCTAATTATGGTCTTAAATGAAGCAATGGACTGATAGACAGGAAGATACTGAAGACTATGATAGCCAAAGAGTTTGCTGCATTTTCATCAAGTGGCTGACAGATACCAACATGATAATTAAGGGTTGTTGCAACTTGAACACACGTGACCCAGTCAGACTATAAATGAACACATTATGAAAATGCAGTTTACATGGGTAAATAAACAGTGAAGTTGTATTTGACGGACAACTTCTTATTGCACTCAAAATGATCAACATGTACAGCACAGAATGACCGAAGCAGCAAAACAAACAAACAACAAAGATTGGACACCGGAAAAGCACATTGTTAAAAAACCTGCTGACGGATTATCAATCCCAGGAAGTATTTTCTTTTATTAATTTTAGTATGTTGTTACTGTTTAACATATTTACAGTTAACAACAATTTAACTTATCACATCACACACTGGCTGTGTTAATGCCACCTTTAACTTGACACTTAGGGGAGTGAAATACAAACACAACTTAAATCACTCTATTAAGCTCATGCTTAGTGCGCTTATTAAAGCTATTATTCGAATAAGAATCATTAATGTGCCATAAACAAGTCAGATAGGCAGTTGCTTCATGTTAAATACTGATTTTCAGCTGCATCCGGTTAGACTGGAAGCCGTCCCCAACAAAGTTTGGGAAAAGACAGGCAGATGATGAAACATAACTCATAAATCAGATTAAACTATTTAGTTACTTGCATCTACACTGCATGAACTTAATTAATTAACTATGTATTAGCAAATTTTAAGACATTGTTGTTGACTTCTAATTCATAGTAACAAGGAAAATTCTCTTAGGAATATTTTTGAATACAAAGATTAGTCACTTGAATTTGCATAAACATTACATGAAATCAATTAATTAACTAAGTATCAACAAATTTTAATTCAAAACTTTTTGTATTTGACTTGTCATTCACAGTGACTAGAAACATAGAATACAGAATATTCTTATTAGAAATTAGTCACATTTATTTGACATTCACATTAATATCTCACAATCTTTGTGGTGTCTATTGTTTGCTTTTCAATCAATTATGCAACTTGAAAGCATTTGCATTTGACAACATGTTGCATGATTCATACTAAAACACTTCGCTATGAAACTGATTTGTAAAACAAGACAAGTAATGAAGTGCCAAACAAATTTCACGAGTCATTTCAACGAGTTGTGACAATGAACTCATAGCGCAATAAATCAACAGAAAGCAAAGCTTTCAATATGTTAGAATGTGAATGTTTTGTCAGTGCATTAACACAACCAATAGAGTTTTTAAACTAGTTCTGATCAGTTTAACATTCCTATCTTAGTTTAACACATAGTCTGCCAGACAATAGACGCAATTGAAAATGTATTGTTTGAGGTCACCGGTGACCGGGACGGCAGTGAAGGTGTTAATTAACTTAATCTAAGTATGAAAACTATTCCAAGACAATTGATTACCTACTTCATAGCTTATCACCCCAACTAATTTAAACATTAGTAGGACTGCTTTGTGGTCAGTGGTCATGAGCCCTGCCATTAAAGCATGAGGGCCTGGATTCGATTTTGAGGCCTAGCAAAGTGTCATTGGTTCTTTTTCCATCAGGAATTTGTCAGTAACAACCCAGACAATAATATTAATGGCAAATAGCCTGCTCCTAAATAAGAGACTTAGGCGTGATTGACAAAGTGTGGATGTGTTATCTACACCCCTGCCTAACCCTTCAGGGACTGCAAGTGTGATGTTATGTAGGATATCTTTTCTTGCACTATTATTTACCTGCATGACTTCTCACATTCCAGGTTCCAGGAAATTGTCTTCAAAAAGGAAATGATAACCAACTATCAAAGGAAATGATAACCAACTCTCAAAGAAAATTAAACAAAATTGGAAGCAACTGTAAAGGAACTTTTAAAACTCTAAGCACCTAGTCACTCCACCATCGTGATGGCATCAAGTGTGGAAACTAAACCATTGTCAACAAGAACAGCTTCCTCAAGAATAAGCCTGCTAACCAACACATATCACAATTTGGTTTTAGCTGACCAATTCAATTAATTTCAATACCTGGTGAATAGATAACCGTGTCGCCAGCTGTCAAATGAAGAACAGCACGAGGACTGCCAACCAGGGATGACTGATTCAGTGTCCACACACCTAAGCTAATATAAAAGGTGAGGCGTTTTCAAACTACTTCCTACACCTTACCACTGATCTCTACATGATGTTACATCAAAGGCTGAATACAATAGCCAAATCAACCTACCTACATGATGCTCATGTGTGATGAGTCTCATGTTTAAACTTTCATTATTTTTTATGTTTCTGTATTCCTGTCAGTTGCTCAACTACAATAATAATAGCAAAGTATTAGTACTCCTAACTACAACTTATAAATAAAAAATAATAACACAAACATCAAGCTATTGCTATCCATGGAGGAAACAACTAGCTTGATAAGTAATACAACAAATCACACAAATACTATCAGAAGCCGTGGAGGTCACTGATAATGAACACACAAAATGACAAACAATCTATAAATAGTCGTGGAGGCTATTTATAATGATAATAACAAACCATAAATAGTCGTGGAGACTATTTATAGTGATAATAACAAACTATTAGCGGCCGTTGAGGCTTCTTATTAAACAATACTCTCATGTTATCCTGATGGGTCCACGGCGTACGAACCGCCTAGAGCCTGGTTCCTTATATCCTGTCAAATCAAAGACTTCGTGCCTGTCACGGAGCAATGGTCCTAAACTCCTTATCCTTTAATCCTGTCAAATCAAAGACTTTGTGTCCATCACAGAGCGGTGTTCCTGATCCTATCCTTTAATCCTGTCAAATCCAAGACTTTGTGTCTATCACAGAGCATTACCTTCCTGTGAGAATGAACAAATAAAAATATGCCACTTACACCACACTTACAAATTACAAAATACCTAAAGCAATCAATAATTTTATAAGCATAATCTAGTAGACAGTAGATCCATTACAAGGTTCCTAGGTTAACTAAAAACCTAACTCATACAAAGCATAACCATTGAATGAATATTGTTGGATAGTTCAAGTGACAATTTCCTACTTATTTATTAGCTGATCATTCAATGTCAATAAACTCAATTCATATTGATGTTGCTGTATAATTGAGGCAACATCATTCTACTAATCTAGTAACTGATCATGCAATATCAATAGACTCAATTCAACTAATCTTGTTGGGTAGTTTTGCTAACAATATCCTATTCAGCTAGTGGCTGACTAAACAATATCAATAAAATCGATTCAGTTAATGTTATTGAATAATTAACACTTTTTATTCAGCTAACAGCTTATCATCCATAAACTGCAAGCAGCTTTAAGTCTGTAACTGTGCATATGTGTGTTGGTGATACATAAATGCATTTCATTTTGAATATGAGGAAAACTGAATAGATGTTAGATCTATTACAAGTTATCCATGTTGACTGAAACTTTTTGTTACCAAATCCTACATTTCAATGAACATTGTAGGTTAATAAAAACAACATTAATCTGCCGACAGAATTTATCTCCATTATTTCAGATAACAAGCTCAAAACTCCAAATACTGACAGCGACGGCAGGTGCAGGGCGCGCACCGCCGATCAGAATGGCCGTGTCGCCGCAAGAGCGTTTACCTGCTAAGACTATGCATTAGTCTAATTAAAAGAACCAACTCATAATTCTCATTTGTGATAATATTGATGAACTTGCCATGCCATCTGTGTGGTAGCAGTGCAATTATTACAAAGAATCTAGAAACGTCCGTATCGATTATTAAGAGACTGAGCGCCATCTATTGGGTTGTGTGTTAACTACTGCTTAGATGGGAGTTGGTCTTTCTGACAAATCATTGAGTAATTTATTAAACAAAAGCCTTTAGCTAGAACTGTAGTTAAAATTAAGATTAGCATTTTATGATGACTGGGATTTTAGCAATGGCATTTTAGATTTTAACAATGGCAATATTTAATTTACGCAAGCAATTGTTGTAAAAGGTAATTAAGCTTTAACGCCTTTGCATTTGTCGATATTGGTATTGTTTAATTAATAAAATAATTAATGGTGAAGTTAGTATTGTTTAACTGAAGTTTAAATGAACTTACTATGTAATAAATTACTGTACTAACTATTGAGTGTCGTGTGCGTATTTCCGCCCACGCAGAACCATAGGCGCAGCGAGACGAGATGTCGTCGTCGAGCTAGCTCGCGATTAGAGAATTGAAATATTAATGAATTGAAAGTAGTTTTTGAAGTGAACAATAATAAGTTATGTTAATAAGAACTGTAATCATTGAAAGACAGATCCAAAAGACACACATTACGTCAACCATGTTTGTGAATGGGCGGCTCAACTTAAGGAAAGTTTAAGTGTTAAAGTGCCTATAACTGGTTTATTAGAAATAAACATAAGGAGTTTGAGTAAAGTGTTGTGTGTGATTTCAATACCCATCCACCTAATTAGCAATAATGAAGAATAAAGTTGCACAGTTAGCGACTGAAAGGCAATATGGCGTCGATATTCATTTATGGTGGAATTCCCGCCTTCATATATACATAACTGGTGAAATGTGGGGGTAGTATTAGGTACACCTCTGCAATCCCCAAATGGTGACCACCTTCGGAGATTACAAGCGTGATGTTATTTTAGGTGATGATATGATTCGTATTCTCGGTTTATTTTGCCTATGATATTTTGAGAGTTGCATGAAATGGTTAAATTGAAAGTTGGTTCAGTAATGACTGTAGTTACTGTGGGTAATATTGCGCTGTTAAAGTTATTCTAACCTGTTTCTACTGTTGTTTTTTTGTGTACATTTAGCAGTTAAACAAAACAAGTAAGTTCTAACTAAACAGTGTTTTAGTTAGAGTTCATGTAAAATGGTAAATAATAAATGGTCGTTGGTGGTCAGAAAATTAGGTTTGTGACCAACTCGACACGTTGGTGAAACAGTACACTTGGTGAAACTCAAAATTAGTATCACATATTATTTTGTCATCTGCACACGCCAAGATTTTTAAGCGTGTGCAAATAGTGAAAAAAAATCAAAATCTAAAATCATTTATTTCAAGTAGCCCAGTTACAGGCACTTTAAAATAGTGGAACAACAATAAAAATGAAGCTACAGTCCCAGTCACAAGAAGTCGTAATATCTGTGAAAGTACTGTAGTTGCTCATTCCATAGCGTAGATCTCAGCGGATAAAGAAAGGAACTCTACCTTCCTTTCTTTCTCCGAGCATATAACGAACATATTATGAACGTGACGTTTGCGATTGTTCATGTACTGGATAGAGGTAAGCAAGGTTTTTACCTTCCTAATAAATTGTACACTGGTATATTTATTTTTATAAATGTGTCAGTGTTCAATTTATTACGACAGACATAATATATATTAGAGTTTTGATATAAGATAACATTGAAATTCAGGTTCAATGTACCTTCAACCTTAAACCATACAAAACCTTCATACTATCTATTTCGCAACATTGCGTGAAATAACACAATTTATGCGCATATCAGTAATTGCACTTTGTGTAATCAGTCGATGTTGCTTTACTTATCTTTATTTGTGTATCTCAATTGTTTTTATTACAATCTCTTGCTCAACCTATGAGAGGAATTTCAAATTAGTTATGAAGGGCTTTTAGGTCAGAATAAAAAAAAAAAAAACTACATTATTATTGCTCTTTATGTTCGAGGTTTTATTTAAGACATTCTGATGTTGCCTTTAAAATGGTAAAAGCGAAAAGATCGTAAAGTATTGTAGGCTTGTTTTAACAAAAGATGCCCATTCCCACTTACAAAGAGCAGACACAGGCTTCCCCTGGACGTGTCCCAGCATTAGGAATATTATAGGCGGTTTATAAACAATTTAGTTAAAAAGCGTTGCAAGTGAATAACCTTAAAAGATCATCATCAGCGTATAATGTTCCCACTGCTGGGACACAGGCCTCCTCTCAATGAGAGGGAGACGGCTGTAATCTACCACGTAGGCTCAGTGCGGGTTGGTAGATGTCACATGTCTTCGAACTTTTAGTTCTAGAATATGCCGGTTTCCTCACGAGGTTTTCCTTCACCGTTTGAGTATGAGAGCAGCGGTGATGAAATAAATTACAAAAAGCAATGCGCCTGTCTGGGTTCGAACCCACGGTTTACTGCTCGTAAGTCGGGGCTGCCACCCAGCGGTGGCCCAGTGGCCACCGCTGCTCCTAGACTACTATAATAGATAATTTGCTTTAATCTTTCCCAAAAATAGTTTATTAAATTGTCTTGACCACAAATTTTGGTTTTCATTAGAAAACACTTACTAATATTATCCGACTCAGGAATGCTGTGCAGTATGCTGTAATCCTACTAAACCACCATATAAAGGTATATAATTATGTCAGAATATAAGGAGTGGAACTCCTGGTCCTCAATTGAAAAGCTTTTGAGCCTATTTTCCAAAGCTCGACATAACTAAAGAACCACTGACGATATATGATTATATAAAACTCATACAAATCATACAAATTCTCATAATATTAAGCTTCACTACGATGAAAATACATTCTACTTTTCACTATAGGGTGATTGTACTCGTAAAAATAAACAACTTTTAGTTTAACAATATTCATATAGCAGACTGTTTGCGAAAACAATTTCCATTTTGCTTATTCATTATTAGACACGGAGAAAACATGTTTTCTAACAAAATAAAAGATCATTTGGTTTTTGTGAGGTTTGTGGATGAAAGGTCAACGGCAATTAGTATTAGAAGTAGCTGGAAATATTTAGTGTTTCAGAGAAGTACAAATTGTATTTCCTAGAAAAACCGTAATTTTTATTATGTACTGAACATAACGTAACATTGCACTTGTGTCCCTTATAAACCGTACATACTTCTGTAACAGTACAGGTTCACGCTCCCTTAGATAACGACGTTAAAACTTGTTGCCGTTTTCATACATTTATAAAGAAATAGTGTCACTGCGTTCTAATTTTTTATTTTGTTACGTATGGGAAATCATCAAACGACCTCTCCTGCTCTGGGCGGAGCAGAAGTGAGTGTCAGACTTGTACTGACTAAACCACATCCATGTTCCTTCTTAGCCTTTTGTGTTCCAGGGCCGCGGTATCTCTTTCGAACAGTCCCGCAGCCCTGACAGGCATCGGCCCTCTCGGACCCCTTCCGATTTGCTGACATCTCCTTGAGGCGCGCGTGGAACACGAACGCGCTGTCGACACGGGCTGTCGTCATAAGACGGACGGACGGTCAGCTAGCCCATTACTCACCGTCCACAGACTCTCGCCAACGGTGGCCGGGGACCACCCAGTGGCTCCCGACGCCCGGGGCGTCTCTCGCGGCGGCTGGGACGTGAGGCTCTCTCCCTCTCACGTTCTGCCACCTCCTTCGGTCGCTGCGGTCCGTCATTATGATTTAGCAGCTTTGCCGCTGCAGTCTCCTTCGGAATTTAATCAAATAGATTTTCCATCACAATACTCCTCTTGACAGTGTTCGGCCACGACGGCGAACTATAGCGATCTGCGCCGACACGAGAGATATTATAGAGCAAGTCTGTATGCATGTGCACTCTCTCTTATCTCTTACCTCACGCTTATCCTATGGGACGGCAATTCGACACGACCTTATAAAATTTAGGCGCAGGACCTAAGACCTACGGAGTTATTTTAGTATCACAGCAATTAAACAAAGTTCTCTGAGTGGTGTTCCATATACTCAACTTTTGTTTGTACCTGTTTGTTTGTCTTGTTGTCTGTTCAAAGTTTTAACCTTAATGTCTACTTCTATTAAGTTTCTCTCTGTAGTTTGTATGCGGGTTAGCGGTTAAGACTTGTGTTTGTTTATAGATAAGAAGTACTTACAATGACCTCGAAACATTGAAGTAAAAGATCACTGGAACTGGTATGGACAAATTGCAGACCAGCTGCGAACGCTGGTCACTGACCGAGACTTCAGTACTTACAGTATCTATCATTTCCTCAAACTGTAAAGCTTGGCGAGTCATCATCTGCCTAGCCTTTTCCCAAACTATCCTGGGGTCGGCTTCCAGTCTAACCGGATGCAGCTGAGTACCAGTATTTTACATGAAGCTACGGTCTATCTGACCTCCACAACCCAGTAACTGGGTAATACGATACCCCTTAGTAAGACTGGATGTCAGAAAGCTTGGCGAGTAAACACTGTAAAAAAAATACTTATTCTTTTAGGAGATCTAATAAAAAAAAAATTGTGCCTAAAACTACGTTTACATAATTATGTCAGATTGAGTAAAGGCAATAATAACAATAGGAATAAACAAAAGTTAATGAAAGATTGATAAGGTGACTCTGAGTACGGCAGTTAGTCTTTCAAAACCGAACACGTGTTTTACAAGGTATATCTTAATTACGAGTACTACGTCTGCTGTTTCCACAAAATGAACTCACTGCTGAAATGTGTTTCCATTTCTGTTTCCTCCATTTGAAATGTCCATAAATTTCATTCCTGAGCTTTCCGCATCATTGCTTCTCCTATAACTTCAAAAATTAACTAGCGGAAAACATTACACCATCCATCCATACACAAATGTTTACAACTACAAAATACAACTTTCAGTAACACCAAATAGAAATTTCAGCCATATTCAGCTTACTACAGCCATTAACTTCTCTATTTGTATTACAGATCGTAAAACTTAGCCGTTTGCATATGTAATCAGTGTGGTTTGTAGATGGTACATGCATATTCATGATAATAGCATGCATAGCTGCTGATGTATGAAACGTTAAGGAGTTATAGCCCATAATAGTCTGAAGATAGATGGCTTGTTTTAGTGTCGGTGAATGGTGGCAAAAATGGCTGTCTGGATTTTAATGTCATAACCGAAGCTTCGGATGTATTGTGTGAGGAATTTATGAGGTATGAAGGAAATAATATCGTGCCGCTGACAGTCGGGTTTCTCCATTTTCTTCTTCTTAGCGTGTCGACGGCAAATCGCTAAATATATTTAGCCCAAAACTCAGCCAAGCGAACTAAAAAGCCAGAACAGACTAATGTCTTTATGGGCTTACTGAGGCTCAGAAAAAACCCAGTATGTAATGGACGGGCACCCATCCACAATTGCCCTTAACAAGCATTGCTTAACCATAGACCCCCGTTCGTTTTTATTTAGCAACGAGTTCCTCCACGTATTATAACGTAGTTAATACGTATATAATATTGAATTAAATTGTTTTAAAATATCTGCCGCCTTGCTAGCATAAACAAGCTTCGTGTGACTGCAATATTATGCTGAAACTGTTAGCACATAATTCTTCACTTCAGTGAAAGGAGTATTATCTTTCGTGTAAGGCTGTTCTCCTTTAAAAGAGATTGATGTCGTGCTGTTGTGGCTCTCAATCTTTTAGCGGATAACTGAGGAGTGTTGTTAAATTATACTCTGTCGATGTAGGTACGTCCAAGTATGTTAGATATTCTAAAAGGGGTAGAAGAGCCGTGTTATGAGCCTCAATTAAATTTTATCAGACGGTTCTACTTATCGTTTTAACTCTACTTTGCGGCCACCAGAGGCAGCTTCAAAAGGATAAATTACGGGACTACTTATTGACGTTATTGTCTACAGTTTCGGAGCGCTGATAAAGGCTATCAATGTTTTTACACATGATATATAAATCTCTTACACAATTTGCAACTTTTTATGTCTACTTTTTCGAAGTTGTTTTTACTCGTATTCTTAAAGATTTATTTCAAGCAAAATTATTTAAGTTTGAGAACCTTACGTAAGCTTAAATAATCGATGGATAGTTTTAAACTTAGTTGGAGTGGTTAAGTGATTGATGGAGCACTGCCAAGGTCCTTATCGGTTACTGTCAACGTGATAAAGTAAGATATTTTAAGTTTTGAGCCAGTACTTATTATGTCAATGTTTTTATCTATTTCAAAATTCAGCTGCTTAGGTTTTAACCTTTTGAACAATACTCAAAAGAGTTTCGAGCCCAATTTTTATGATAAATAAAACTGTTTCATTGGATTTTTGAAAAAATAATATTCCTGCCTGGAATCGAACCTGTTCATTTCCATTGGTAGCTTTTTTTCCACCCACTGCTAAGTAATATGCCTCCTGACTTTTGTGCCATTCTTCCCTAATGTGCGCGAGTCTCAACTATCCATCTAGCTGTTGGTCTGGGATACCCATAAAATGTAATTGCTTAGTTAACCTTCTTGTTACAGGAGAACCAGTGCATGCGCATCAAGATCCTGGGTGACTGCTACTACTGCGTATCAGGTCTGCCGGTGTCAAGGCCTAACCACGCCTACAATTGCGTCAACATGGGGCTGCAGATGATCGATGCTATACGGTAAGGATGCATCCATGGTTTTACTTGGAATACTAACCACTCATCATCCTCATGATCAGCCTATAATGTTCCCACTTCTGTGGCACAGGTCTCCTCTCTATGAGAGGGAGTGGGCTGTAATCCACCTCGCGGGCCCAGTGCGGGTTGGTAGATGTCACAAGTCTACAAATTTTTAGTTCTAGAACATGCCGGTTTCCACACGATGTTTTCATTCACCGTCTTAGAGGGCACCGGTGATGAAATAAATTACAGAAAGTAATGCGCCTGTCTAGGTTCGAACCCACGGCTTACGGCCAGTGGTGTCAGCTCCGACTTACGAGAAGTAAGTCGGGGCTGCCACCACTGGGCCACCGCTTCTCTCCACCACTGGAATATGCTGGCAAGAGAGAATTCTAAATTAAGTAAAGAGGGTGCCAGTGCATCTGCTGAGCTTTGAGAAAATAGCAGGTGTTTGAATGCATTTCTTTGCTTAAAATGAACAAGTGAGGAATTAGAGAACATTTCCTGTCAACATAATTATAGTATATTTATAGTATTTTTTTTTTTTTGTTTTTATTATTATTATTATTATTTTTTATATTATGTTGATCTATATATGTATAGTATGTATTACGTTTATTGTATGTATTAGTTTAGTTTATAAAATTAGTTGAATTAAGTTTTAAAAGTACTGTTCATGCACAAAGCTGTATCCTCTTTGGCAAATACTCCTGTTAAATAAGGTTTGCTGTAAGAAAACCCATTTCTGGGTTAAGCTCGCCGTTGTACATAAGCTATATATTATTTGTGTGTATATCTTTTAATTTTATGTGCAATAAAGAATAAAAAATAGAGTGTGACAACAGATGATCAAAATTCATATTAACGTAATTACGTGGCCGTGGGAATCTGCTGGATGCGTGAAAGCACAGGACTGATCTCCATTGTGACGCTTGGGGAGACCTATATTAAGCAGTGAACGTCCGTCGGTTGATAGGACCGATGCTTATTTCCGGAGAATAAACAGGTGTGATGCTATTTCCTTACCCTTTTTCCTCAGGTTCGTCCGCGAAGCCACCGGGTTCAACGTGGACATGCGCATAGGCATTCATACCGGCAACGTGTTGTGTGGAGTTCTGGGGCTACGCAAGTGGCAGTTTGATGTCTGGAGCGATGACGTCACGCTGGCCAATCATATGGAGTCTGGAGGTATTGCTGGGTGAGTAGATCACAGAATATGATGTACTAACCTTATCCTGCGGCTTTGTCGGCCTTGAAGTTGGAAATTGTCCCACGATAAAGGGGTTAAAAAGTATATATTAACCAAGTAATGGCCTGTCAGTTTGCCTTTTATCCAAATCCGTTAAGCCGTTAAAAAGTGAAAAGGTGACAGATAGACAAGGGATTTATAATGGTATTAAATATAATATGGTTTAATTAAAAACCGGCCAAGTGCGAGTCGGACTCGCGCACCAAGGGTTCCGTACCATCATTTATAAAAAACGAGCAAAAAATTCACTTGTTTGTATGGGAGCCCCCTTTAAATATTTATTTTATTCTGTTTTTAGTATTTGTTGTTATAGCATCAACAGAAATACATAATCTGTGAAAATTTCAACTGGCTAACTATTACGGTTCATAAGATACAGCCTGGTGACAGACGGACGGACGGACGGACGGACGGACGGACGGACAGCGAAGTCTCAGTAATAGGGTCCCGTTTGACCCTTTGGGTACGGAACCCTAAAAATGGACCTCTCAGTTGAATTAAGAACCTCCTATTTTGAAATCGGTACGGTTATACGGTTACGTTTTAATAATCATCTAGTAAGTAGTAGGTATTATCGTGTAGTCAGTGCTACGGGAATTGGTTAGATAATAATTTAATCTAATACCTACGCTATAATCTCGTAGCTGTGACCATGATCACGTTTGCTACGGCGTAGCATTCATATTTCACCTACGAATTTTACAATTTCATTAACAACATAGCATTTCCTAGTTTGGCATTTTTGAACTAAATAATTAAGAAGGCATCTTAATAGGTAAAGACTTATTAAGCTCTAACAGACCGTACATAGGTCCTGTTACCTTTATATATAGAAATACTAGCTGCTACCCGCGACTTCGTTCGCTTTTTTTTGGATATTAAAAATAGACCTACTCGATATGCACACAAAATTTCATACAAATCGGTTCAGCCGTTTCGGAGGAGTATGGTTAATAACAGTGTGACACGAGAATTTTATACATAAGATTAAACATACGGAGTGTTTTTAAAACTGGAGGCTATTGGAAATTACTACACATGTACACAAGATGGATCTCGTGTACAACTGTACATGTTTAGTGGCTATTATTTTAAATTCCTTTAGTCCTTCTCCGGTCCGGTCAACTTCAGGCTTGCAACAGAGCAGAACGTTAATGTTCTAATTCAATTGTATCCCGCACTTTAAATTACTTTCCACGGTCCTTTTTTTTATGGAACACTGAATTCATTTAAGCTTTTACCGGCTTGCAAACAAAGTGAGTCAGTTTTATAATAAAATGGCAGCACTATCCACTAATTAAGCTCGCAGCATTTTTCCTGCATTTTTTTGTGAGGCTTGCAACGAAGTTAAGGGATGGAATATATTTTATAATGAGCGGAGTGTGTTGTGCTTTTCTTTGCCGAAAGGTAGGCTAGCGTTTTGCGAAGATAGTATGTCTTCCACTATAGTAAAAAAGTTTCAGTCACTCAACAAAGACTTAATTATTGTATTTTTACATAAAGTACCCTAATACTACTCTATTTCAAAAACTAACGTAAAGATGGTGACTTTAAGATTAGAAAAAAAAATCTGTACTAAGAACTTGAATAAAAATCATACTCATCATCATTTCAGCTGAAAGACGTCCACTGCTGAACATAAGCCTCCCCCAAGTCAGTGTCACCACATTGACATAACATAGGGGGGGTTTTGCCATAATCGCCACGCTTGGCAGCCGAGTTGGCGATCGCAGTACGATTGTTACAAAAGCACAGAGAACGCTGCTGCCCATTCTCTGGCAAGCACTATCTATCATAAAAATAGCCAAGGCAATTATTCTTGCAATTTTATGTTAGCATTTTAAACTTAAACATGGTAAATATCCCGCTTCAAATGTTACTGATAGCGGTATGTAATGATGATCACCCATCCACGGACCGACCTAGGCATGCGCGACTTAACCTTGAAGATCGTCCGTCCGGCTTTTACCTAACCACAAGCTCCTTCACTAATTTGAACTATCAAAAAACTTAAAGTTTCTGCTATCAAAAGGCCAGTAATTAAACTTATAAAAAGTAAAAACTAAACCAAAAGTCAAACACGAAAGATCTATTGGGACAGAAGTTTAAATGAAATTAAAGTATTAAATAACTTTTGTGCCAATATTCCACTTTATAAAACTTACAATTGGATGGTGACCTTTGAAAGTTTGGTCAACAAAAATTTACTTTTTCACCTGAAATAATATTTGGCCGTGGCGATAAAAAGGCAATATTTGTTTTTGATTTTTTAGAATGGAAAGCTTGGAATCTTTGAAAAAATTATAAAGGCCTCTAGACATAGTTAAAGTTCGGGCAACCCGTGAACGAAAAAAATGCGGTACCGGCTCCTGTGTCCGCAGCCGGTTTGTAACTTGCCCGTAGCGGTTCCTGCGCGCTCGGAACACATCTTGTCATTTCACAAAAGTGGTTATCAATAGCGGTACCCTGTTAACGTCATTCGAAAGCCATAAGATCGTTGTAGCATTCTTTTTTTTTGTTAGCCTGTCAGTTATCCCACTACTGGGCGAAGTCCTCCACTTTCTCCTTCTAAACCTGTCTTGTGCGATACCTGGCCATGTTCGCCCCGCAAATAAGATCAAATCGTCACAATACCTTCACCACGGTCTACCTTGACGGCGAAGGCACTTTCATCATCAGTATAATTTCAGCCCAAAAGACGTCCACTGCTGGACAAAGGCCTACCCCAAGTATCGCCACATTGAGATTTTGTGGGGTTTTGCCATAATCGCCACACTTGGCAGGCGGGTTGGCGATCGCAGTACGGTTTTTACAAAAGCACAGAGAACGCTGCTGCCCATTCTCTGGCAAATCCCTTAATAGCCTCTTACGACACCCACGGGAAAATATGGGATGGTGCTATTCTTTACGTCCGACACCATACAGAGCACTTTAGTTTGGAGTAATAAAGCCCTCTATGTTCGACCTATCAAAGCTAAAAAAAAGTTTCCCTATAACAAACCTGCTTGGTTTTTTTTTTCAGCCGAGTGCATATAACCAAAGCTACGCTACTGCAACTGGGTGGAAGGTTCGACGTGGAACCTGGAGACGGCTCCTCGAGAGAAGGATACCTGGCTGATCACAAAGTGGAGACGTACCTTATAGTGCCACCGCGGGTAAGTTTGCTATAGTAACAAAAGAAAGTATTGTTTTTTAATTTCGTTTCTACTATAATAACTACTGAAGTTACTATTCTCAACTATTAGATTTTCTTAAGTCAGGATCTCGGACTCTTTTCATATGTTATGTTTCAATAAGGTATTTAGTTTTTTTCTTGAAAATTTCGCCGAAAGCAAAGTGATTTGTTTGTAGGGGTTTACACCCCTCCTATTCAAAGTAGGTATGAATTAGTAAATTAGTTTTTTTGTAAAGTAACATCCCATATCTTCCCGTGGGTTTCGTAAGAGGTGACTAAGGGACTTACCAGAGAATGGGCAGCAGCGTTCTCTGTGATTTTGTAACAACCATACTGCGATCGCCAACCCACCTAGGCGTAAAGCGTGCCGATTATGGCAAAACCCCCCCTTCTTGGGGGAGGCGAAGGGCGGGCGTTTTGGGGGACTGTCTCTTGTAATTTTGACGTTCAAAAAGTGCTGATTATCAGCCTAATTTGAATAAATGACTTTTGATTTTGATTTTGATTTTGCCTGTACCCAGCAGTGGACGTCTTTCGGGCTGAAACGGTGATGATGATGATGAAAGTAACATCACGCCTGTAATACTCTACCTACACTCAGTTATGATATATTCAAGTCCCATGTAATAGGAGGCGAGCCTTTTGCCATCAACCGGTCTCAAATCCAGACTCCGTGGCTGCTACTGAGAAATTTTGAAAGAAAAATCCATTATCACTTTTCCTGACCAGAACCTCATGCTTAGTAGTCCCACACCCTCGTCATCATTTGACCTTTTCAATTTATTGCGCAGTCAGTTTCGGTAAATCTTTGAAATTCAAAGAAAAGCAAAGTCTTTGAAGGAGACACACATGGTATAATATCAAATATAAAATATAATATAATGACAGTATATCAAGTGTGTCTCCTTCAGAGAGTTAGCTTTTATTCCAGAATAAAAACGCCATTCGATTCGTTACATGTCAAATTAGACCAGACATGCGATGCCGACGCACGGTGTGGTTGTCAAGTCAAGATTAATAATCTTGTAACATTTTCCTTATGTGGGTAGTTGAGGAAGTTGTAACAAGTGTGTTATCTGGCAGTGAGTTCAGCTACCTTAATCATTGTAGCAAAAAGAAACTGTCTGAACTAAACAAAACTTTTCAAAATTTTCGAAAATGTCAGCAAGGATAAGGACAATTTTAACAAAAACTTTATTTGAAGTTGAAAAGATTTTTTAGTTAGCTCTGAATTTTCTATGACTAAAACCACAGTTCGATTCACAGAGTTTTTTTTTTGCTAACAGTCCCTTATTGTCCCATCTGATATTCTACCCGGTAAAGTGTACGATGGTATTACAACTATTTGTGTGTCGTAATTTTTAAACAGTTGTCCTTGGGAACCTAATTTCTCAAGCGATTTACTAATGAAAAAAGTGCTTGGCTGTCTCTTCAGTATATTAGTTTTAGCAGCCGATCTCACATATTCCTTGTCTACGGATGTAGCTGAATACCAATATTTCACATAAAATCATTTTTGCAATAAAATAAAACCGGCTTCAAAAACACAAAAAGTGAAAAATTACTTTAGCTTCAGAAGTCGGTGACTTTTGTGTCGTTGATTCAGTTTTTATGCCACCGACTTCTGAAGCCAACGTTACTTTTAAACCTTTGTGTTTTTGATGACGGTTTTATGTTTTTGAAAAAAAGTTTTTTTATTTTTCCATATTCCATATTCGTATTTTGTTGTAATATCCTAAACAAATATTTATTTAGAGTCTGACTTGATGCCAATGTGACCACCTTAGGAGTATAGGCTTCCGAATAAAAAAATATTTAATGCAAAATCGGTCCATAATTTGCGCAGAAAACGGTGAACATACTTAAAAAAAAACATACAGACGAACATAGACCCTCCTCCTTTTGTAAGTCGTTAAAAATGAATAATTATGACGAATTCTAAATTACATTTAGAACCTCAATTTACTTGTTTCTATAATCCTCAACTAGTTCCCTTTTGTTCAACATCATCATTTATGATTAAAACCATCATAATTACACTGACATAATTATTCCCACACAAAACATTGCATTTCCAACTTAATCCTTGGAAACCAGTTCAAATGAAGACAGAACTAATCCACATATAACCTTCATGCTACTCACTACACAAACACATTACTGAAAACGTCTTCAGCATCCCTGAAAGATGTCTATGTTTAAGATTGATGATAACTTTGGACAATGCTTTTCAGTCTAGTGTTCACAATTAGCGCCTTTTGTGTAAGATGATGAATCGCTACTTTTCAGCGCGATGACTGTTATTTGAACTTAAGTTGGGATTATTTTCGTTTAAGGTTATTTTTCTGGATGATTTCGTTTCGGAATGTGAATTATTATGATGCGTTAAGAAATTGTTTTTTTTATACCTAGTTAATCTATATTTATTATTTTTTAAATAATAATTACAAAAAAAAAAACTTAAGCACCTGAAAAATTTTCTTGAACTTTTGTAGCAAAAAGGAAACGTCACGACGTTCTTTTTCGACTTCCGACCGAGTTACGATTTTTACAAACCCTTTTTACTAAGTCCTTCAAATCTTAAACAAAAAAAACTCAGGTCAAAAAATACTCAGCAAACACGAAATAGCCAGGTTTAAAGATATCGAAAAACGCGACTAATTATTATATTAATCTAGCTCGTCGACAAAATTTTGATGTAATCTATCGGTTGACGTGATTTTTACTTTCCGAGCGGCGCCTCAATCTTTTCCAAGGGTTTTTCCTCCTCGCCTACTCGTTAAAATTTAACGAGAAACCACCAAGGCGTCAGATATCCGAGATTTTTCGCTTTACGAAAATATGTTGATTTTGATCGACTGTCTGAATCATTCTCGAATGTCGGTTTTCGCCGAGTGGTTAGGCAGAGGTGAGTACATAGTCCTACCACCACCTCGCAACCAAATCGCCCCCCCCCCCCCGCCCCCCCTCGTCACCTCGCTAGCACCTGTTATGTTTTTTATTTATTTACTATCAGATTAATAGAATTGTGACATAAAAAAGCTAGGAGGTTTTAAGTAGGTACTTTTGTTAGAATTTAAAGATAAGATAAGTCTCTAAGTCTTACACTTTGCACTTTGGCTTGGTTTGGTCCCTACACTTGCTTTGTTTTTATAAACTAGTTGTCCGGCGCAACTTCGTTTGCGTCACATTTTCCCCGTTTTCGCAACATTTTTCATTGCTGCTCCACTCCTATTAGTCGTAGCGTGATCATATATAGCATATAGCCTTCCTCGATAAATGGGCTATATACCACTGAAAGAATTTTTTAAATCGGACCAGTAGTTTCGGAGCCTATTCAATGCAAACAAACAAACAAACAATCAAATCTTTCCTCTTTATAATATAATAATAATAATAATAATTTGGATTTAGATATCCATCATCATCATCAGCCTATAAAGTTCCCACTGCTGGGACACAGGCCTCCTCTCTATGAGACGGAGTGACCTTTAATCTACCACGCGGGCCCAGTGCGGGTTCGTAGATGTCACATGTCTTCGAATTTTTTGTTCTAGGACATGCCGGTTTCCTCACAATGTTTTCTTTCACCGTTTAGAGAGCCTGGGTTCGAACCTACGACTTACTATTTGTTAGTCTGGGCCGCCACCACTGAGCCACCGCTGCTCCTCATTTAGGTATCCAAATAATCAAATCAGCTAGGTTTCCTCGCATTCCCTACCAATAACACAAAATTTACACTTTCCTAAGATCAGAAAAATCAATAACTCTAATTAAGAGAACAAAACGACCCTTCACTTCACTTCATCGTTTCTTTTATCTAAAATTGTTTCCGTACTTCATCAAAAAAAAAAAATTGTCGCCATTCCCACACAATTCAATAAATCGTAAATTATGTTTCAATTGATTGATTCCCGTCATTGGATCTCTCCAATTACGGTTCAAATTCAAGCTTCATCAAAAAAGTTTGAAAATTGATTGGTTTCAAACGAACTATTCATTGCTGAACTCAATCATGCAAACGCAACCAGTCGTCGTCACAGTTTCATTGAATTGTAAATCAGTTGCTTTCTCTTCAGTGGGTAAAATAAAATGAAGATGATCTTGTTTAATATTGAAATTATATTGCTTTGGTGAATGCATCCGTTTTGCTCAAACTGTAATGAAAATATGGATTTGGGAGACCGAGTATTCCCATTTTGTTTTTTTTTTATTACGTTATTGAATGCATCGGGGGTTATACATCAATTTTTGTTTTGCTATAGACAAAACCAATTCCGTATGAGAGTTCGATAGGTATTATGGATCGACAACGATTTACAATTAACATTTTTAATCATAGCTCTTTCGTCATAGTTTATCCTAGCTTGTCATAGATTTTATCTGTGATACCCATGTAAAACATACCTAGGGCAAGCGGAACCCGGTTTAGATTCCATAGTAAAGCCAGGGAACATCATGGTGCTAAAACAGGCATTCTTTTGTAAGTCCATAAAGTCCACACTTTGCTTGTATTTTTGTTTGTGATTTGAGAGCATTATGATTTAAACAAACATACTTTTGAAAATAAAATGCGAATGCTTACAATCGCTGTAACAACCCCAACACACAAAAGTTGCACGATACTTCTCATATCGTGTGTAGGTATAGTTCAATCAACCGTGGTGCGAAGTCATCGGTGTCGAATATTGCCAATATCCGTGTAGGTATCACTACAACGATCTAGTGGCATCGGTGTAGACAACTATTGTTTCTTGTTATATCAAAATTGGAAATGAATACTGAATAAGGTTGTTGTTATATTAGAAATAATCATCATCATCTGCCTGGCATTTTCCAAACTATGTTGGAGGCTTAAAGTCTTACCTGGTTCAGCTGAATACTAGTATTTTACATGACTAGTATCTGACCGCCACAACACGTTTAGTATTGGGTAATACGATACCCCCTGGTAAGACTGGTTGTCAGACTTTCCGGCCACTGACTACATCATCATCATTTCAGGCGAAAGACGTCCAATACTGGACATAGGCTTCCCCCAAGTGTCGCCACATTGACCGGTCCCGTGCGACTTGCATCCAGCGGATCCCCGCAACCTTCACCAGGTCATCGGTCCACCGGTCGTGGTTTTCTGTCGATCCACTATACTTGACTTTGCAACACCTTTGGAACAAAAGAACCCATATTAACTCCCACTAATCAAATCTTGCCACTGACTACATGTAATAAAGATAATTGATTTGTTAAAAACATGCTTTTACACAGAAAATTGAGCATGCAAGGTCTTATTAAGTAGGGTAGGTCCGTACATGCTTTTACCTGGTGAGGTGTACAAATTTGTTTTTTTTTTACAATTATACAAATTAGAAAGTTTCGATTTTAGCCATTGTTTTTCTGTGTACATTCATAATAACATTAATAACTGATTTCGGCATATTATTTTCTTTGAGTTACATTATACAAATACAAATAGGTAATAAAATACAAATTCTCCAATAGTCATGAAAATAGAATTGAAATATGTCAAAAGGTAAAATATGTACAAAGGTAAGAAATATCAAATGTATAATGTTATGAACAAATTAACTACCTAAACCTATTAAGTTATTTCCTACAATTCGGAAAAATCCTCCCGCTTTTACTTACCAAATAACTGAAAAAATTCTGAGAAACCTGTCGCCATATTGTTGACTGTTGGTTTAGTTAGTCAGGGTAATTGTTAGCCTAGGGCACTGGCAGGGATTAGGTTTTGTTTTTCCAAGTAATAACGTTCATGACCTTATTTTTTGTTGATTCCATAATTATTTAGGTACTATTTTTGTTGTATTTTTATCATTCCAAGTCACTTTCATCTGCTTGGGTGTTCAAGAACTTTTTCAGTTACTTCCAGATACTAGAAATATTTCTATTGCTAGTTTTGATTTTTGCTTGCTTATTGTGACCGGCAAGGTGGATGGGAAAAGACCTCGTGGACGCAGCCCAATACGTTGGTCTGACCAGATCCGCACCGCCCTAAACTCCACAGTCCACAGAGCCCTTCACACCAGAGTCAGAAACAGTTGGAGAAATATCATGCGAAAGAAAGTGATGCTGAAGGGAGGTCACGACCTTCAGCATTGAGGAATACCCAAGGAGGAGAGTTTTGTTTTTAGGTGGTACCTTCTTGGAAAGCTTATGAAACCAGTTATCATGCTCATTTGTACGCTAACTACCATAGAGTATTTTTTCAATAGAAAAATCATCATATGAAAAATATTTTCATAATATATGATCACTCGTTTTTCAGTTTTCAAAAAAGTATCAATGGTTTCTGGTAACAAGTCAGTTTCAAATATATCGAAGAACCGACACAGATTGGTAAACATCCAGTTTTGACCCCTAGTTAACTGGACTTCATTTGTTGCTAATGACTTCTAGTATAAGCCTTTCAAGGAAATGATCGAGTTTTTACCTTTGTTAGAATCCCACACCGATGCACAAATGATACATTATTCTGAACAACCTCTACATAGAATTTTTATTTTTCATTGGAAATAAGAAAAAACGGTTGTTTCCTAAAAAAGTGCAATCATCATATTTATTCATCAAACAATTTTTGTCCTTAGTATCTGACACAAATTATTAATTATCTGGTTTTAAGCGATAACTTGAAATGCCTCTTGATATGATATTAACCCGGAACGTGAACTTGATCCACTAACTAAGTTATTGGAGGCGCTACCTCCCTGGAGACTTCACCGTAAGTGTTATTATTGATTACGTCTATTTAATTAAATTATCAATTATTTTCTAACTAAAAGATTGAACGTGAAACGGTACTGTTTAATTCGATGTTAGCATGGGAATTCCAAATGTTACCCCTCAAATATAAAATATGAACATTATGGAAACTAATAACCTCCTCCTTTTTTACACGTTGGTTGAAAAATATTAATGTTAAACACATTATAGTAAAAAGTACAGTATTGTGAGAGTCTTGGTGGCCCAGTTGTAACAGCCCCGACTTACTCAGTTGTTCTGGGCCGCCATAAAGATTGAACCGTTATATTATACATGCGCAGACCGTCAGTCGCAGCTAACTTCTAAGGCGCTATGGCGCCTTAGAAGTAGACAGACGTAGTATAGTAGGTAGAAGAAGACGTTTAAACAGAAGTAAACAGGAGAACTATCCACTTTATGGGGCAAAGATATAACTTTAAAAACCGGCCAAGTGCGAGTCGGACTCGCGCACCGAGGGTTGCGTACAAAAATTATTAAAATTATTTTTATTATATGATGTAACTAAAAATTTATGGTTTTCGCATTTTTTCCTTATCCAACTTTCAAGATTCTGAGTTCACGGGAAGTACCCTGTAGGTTTTGATTCCCTTGCGAGTATCGAAAATTTGAGGAAATTTGCGGCATAAACGGCTGTATCTTTTTATTGCGTTGACAGTAGACCTAAATATTTGATATAAATTCCAGCTTGATACCTCCACGCGTTCCTCAGAAAAAGGGTCTTGAAAGACAGACAGACGGACAGACGGACGGATAACAAAGTGATCCTAATAGGGTTCCGTTTTTTCCTTTCGATGTACGGAACCCTAAAAATAACTATATTTAGAAATACTTCCGAAAAAGTTGCTACTTTGACCTCCAAATTAAAGTAATATCAGATTAGTAAGCCATATTTTTTTTTTTAATACGTTGCCCCACTCGAGGAATTTCTCATGTATCGGGGGTGCGTTTACAAACATTTAAACTCACATATACAAACAGCCAGACCCGGAACAAATATCTGGAGGCTATACAAATATTTGTTCCACGCAGCGCAGCAGTCGATCGCTCAACCACAGCGCCAACCGTGCCGTAAAACAATAATGTAAATATAAAGTTTTGTCTCTATCCACTACACTTGACTTTGTACTACCTTTGCAACAAAAGAATCCAAATTAACTCACACTAATCAAATCTTGCCAACAATGCCAACTACTGTAACTTTGTCACACAAACTAAAATTGTTTTATCACCAACAATTACTTGAAAGTTTCAGTCTCTACACAACGTAGAAAACGGACGGACGTACGGTGTAGTCTTTAGACTGAAGTGACTAAAACTAGTCAACTTCAGTGATAAACTTAATTATTGGATACTTGCTCCACTTTCAAATAATTATTTTCGAAATTACAACTGTATTTGGGCTGGCAATGAAACTAGTTTTCAACCAAAGGCTTTCAACTGATTGTTCAAAGACGAAGATAACTAATAAATAAAAGATAAATCAGGTCATAGATATCAAAACTGTGCATCTGACAACGATAAAAAAGTAAGTGACGAAACGCGATCAATAATTTAAAAAAAACCGGCCAAGTGCGGGTCAGACTCGCGCACGAAGGGTTCTGTATCATTATTTAAAAAAACGAGCAAAAAGATCACTTTTTTGTACGGGAGCCGTTTTTTTCTTTTTTTTTTTCGTATGGGATTTCATCAAATGACTCCTCCCGCTCTGGGCGGAGTGGAAGGGAGTGTCAGACTTGACTGACTAAAACCCATCCATGTTCCTTCTTAGCCCTTTGTGTTCCAGGGGCACGGTATCTCTTTCGAACAACCCGCAGCCCTGGACGGGAGCCCCCCTTAAATATTTTATTCTGTTTTTAGTATTTTTTGTTATAACATCAACAGAAATACATAATCTGTAGAAATTTCAACTGGCTAACTATCACGGTTCATGAGATACAGCCTTGTGACAGACGGACGGACAGCGAAGTCTCAGTAATAGGGTCCCGTTTGACCCTTTGGGTACAGAACCTTAAAAAATAATTGTTGGTTGCTTCAATGTCAAATTAATCTGAAAGATTTTTAATTTCAATTTAAACTAAAAACAAAATAATTTTCTAACCAAGGGCTTATGTAAAAAAGATGCTACTGTGATAGTTGAATTTTATCAAACCTTAAAATTCTTAAAATTATTGATAACGACAGATGCTCTTGAAGAACTAAATGAAAAATAAACTTGCATACATTGTCAGAATGATTTTCAGCTATAATTATATGTCTCAGATGGTACTGAACGGACATAACTTATACATTCAACCAAACTCAGATCAAAGCTATTTCCCGATTCGTTAGCATGGATTGAAATGAATGAAGATAGAATAAATATTTGACGATTCAGATGCCAATTACAAATAAATAGGCAACATTGCTAGAGGAGCTCGTGGCTAATAATAACAGCCGCCCAGAACGATCTTTAAGGTTAAGCCGTGCTTGCCGAGGTTGGTCTGTGGATGGGTGACCATAATTACATATCGAGTTTCCTCCGTGCCTCGGAAAGCACGTAAAGCCGTTGGTCCCGGCTGTCATTTGTAGATCTTTGACAGTCGTTACGAGTAGTCAGAAGCTAAAAGTCTGACATCAAGTCTTACCAAGGGGTACGGTATTACCCAGTTACTGGGTTGTGGAGGTCAGATAGGCAGTCGCTTCATGTAAAATACTGGTACTCAGCTGCATCCTGTTAGACTGGAAGCCGACCCCAAGATAGTTTGGGAAAAGGCTAGGCAGATGATGATTGCTATGGAAGAGTGTAAAAGACGATGGCCAAAGTTTATGGACCCTGCGGTCATCGTCTTTTATTTCATCATCATCATCATCACTTCATCACTGTTTGCGAATTTTCGGGGAAAACCAGGTATTTCACAATTTGTGTAACAGAAAGCTAAATAAAAAAATACAAATTCTACACGTATTGATGAAAACCCAAAAGACAAGCTATTTTTTAATTTTTTTTTTTTTAAAAAAACGTTACCCCGCACTAGGAATTTGTCCTGTATCGTGGGTGCGTTTACAAACATTTAAACTAACACACACAAACAGCCAGACCCGAAACAACTATCTGTAGGCCATACACATATTTGTTCCGTGCGGGGATCGAACCCGCGACACGCAGCGCAGCAGTCGATCGCTCAACCACTGCGCCAGCCGTGCCGTCATAACGAACAAACGTCAAACTATTGAAGCTATAAATACTTAAGTTACGAACAAACACGAGAATAACAAAACTAAAGATAGAAGCAATCCCGACTCATCAGCCGGACTTCGAGGATTACAGCTGCAATCAACAGTGATCCCGCAATTCAACTTGTGACGTAATCTAGTGTAACTCTCTCAAGTCTGCTCAGAACTTTCTGATTGGTCGCTACGATAGTACGACTGTTTTAAATTTTTTGCATTAAGGACTGCTTTCTTCGTCTGGCACTCCATTTTTGTGTATTATGTTTATAAAGTTTAAGAATAGAGTAGAGTTTCCTCCGTGCCTTGGAAAGCACGTTAAACCGTTGGTCCCCCGGCTGTCATTTGAATTTTTGACAGTCTTTACAAGTAGTGGCCCTAAAGTCTGTCATCCAGTCTTACTAAGTCGTACCGCATTACCCAGTACTAACGGAGGTCAGACAGGCAGTCGCACCATGAAAAAACTGGTATTTAGCTGCATCTAGTAAGACTTGAAGCCGACCCCAATAAATGTTGGAAAAAGAGGCAGGTGATGTTTTTAAAGTTTAAATATCGTAAGTTTAATTTCTTTAATAGTGTCTGTAACTTTATTACGTTGGACTTGATAATGTGACATGTCTTTGTTTACGTTCGAGATAAAACAAAGACATTTTAACCTCCGCTGGTGTCTGTCAATTTACCAGTAAAATGATTTCTAGTCTAGAGCTTCGATTTTGCACTAACAGCCAATTATCTGTTGTTTTCTTGGGCTGTTTCCACTCGTGATTTTGACGTGGAGTAGTCTTATACTTAAAGATGCCTATTATGTGTACATTTGGTTTTATCGTAGTTCTATCTTTTGTAATAATTAATAAGAAAATTAGTGTAGTTTTCTGTCCCAGGTGTTATGAATGTTTTTCTAGGTCTCTTGTTAGTTTGGGCGCTTAACATTGTTTATCGCTGAGAGGAGTTCGGTTTGATTGAACTTTATAGTGGTTATACATAAATATTAGTTCAGAATGGAACTTCAAAATGTCGAAAGAAATATCTAAGTTATTCATTTGAAACTTTCAACATTATTTTTCTTTTGATACTTGCATATATTTCAGTATTATTTTACATCTATTTGTAGTTAGTAAATAATGTACATATATACTGAATTCTAACAAAAAACAACTTTATACTTCGATTTGAAACTTAGTGATTTTTTTATTAATGATTCGTAAAACTGAAAAATTTGAAAAATGAAAGTTGTTCTCTTTCAAAATGACTTTAAAACAAAACAGCTTGAATTATTGGTTTCTGAAAACATAATTTCATAAAAATAATGTGTCATTATTTTTCAACAGTTTTCTTACTATTTCATCAGGCTAAGAAAATAAATATGTGTTTTTCAGCATTTTCGTAGTAAACTTCTATTTTTGCTTCTTCAGCCACGATGTCAATAACAATTTGTGGTACCGTTGTCAAGTTGGGCCGACGAGACGTGTAAAGCCCCTCGATTTTTGACATTGATTTCCTTTTCCGAGTAAATGTTCAGATAAAGTGTGATTTTTTACGAAGTTATTCTTATTTTCGTTACATTCTTGGTTTCTAGACAGCGGACTCTGGCAGATATCGTTCTGTCTGTTCTGATTTGAACGAAGCTGCTATTATTGCAAAATGATACTTAGGTTCGTCGCCGCAAAGTTGCCAGCCTATCGGTTTATTATCGCCTACGTTTCGGAGAGAGCGCTTTGAAATAACACAATCTAACTTCCCCATCCCCTTTCTATCATCGGACGAGCACACATAAGCGTCACCGTTATAGGGTTCAAGTTTCACGGACCCAAACAAAGCGTTATGCTCCCACATTTATGGTGCGAACCACCAGTTTGTGGAATTCGCTTTTCTGTTTCCCGGTATTATTTTTTACTTTTTTTTTTTTTCGCCACACTGGGAATTTCTTCTTTATCGTGGATGCGTTTGCAAACATTTAAACTCACATACAAAAACAGCCAGACCCGAAACAACTATCTGTAGGACTTACAAATTTTTGTTCCGTGCGGGGATCGAACCCGCGACACACAGCGCAGCAGTCGATTGCTCAGCCACTGCGCCAACTATGTCGTCAATAATCATTCGTTATTATCATCTAGATCTTTTAAAACCAAATCAGTTTCTTTTAGAAACTAGAAATAAATTAACTCAACCTCATAGATGCTAGTGACGTTATCTACTTATCGATTGTTCTCTGACCGAGTTCACAAAAAAAAAACATTTTTGGTTAGTTACATAATTTAATATTGTTATTACATTATCGCATTAGGCAACCTCTGTATGGTGTCGTACGTAAAGAATAGCACCATCCCATATCTTCCCGTGGGTGTCGTAAGAGGCGACTAAGGGATTTGTCAGAGAATGGCAGCAGCGTTCTCTGTGCTTTTGTAACAACCGTACTGCGATGGCCAACCCGCCTGCCAAGCGTGGTGATTATGGCAAAACCCCCAAAATGTCAATGTGGCGACACTTGGGGGAGGCCTATGTCCAGCAGTGGACGTCTTTTGGGCTGAAATGATGATGATGATGATTAGGCAACCCTCCCTGTAATGTTAGTCTTAAGATGGAGAAAATAAATAAACTAGAAGTTTATTTGAACAGTAACACAAACTGAGCAGTGTTTGTATCTTGGGGGTCCAACTCTCGTTATCAATTTGTCATTTTGATTTCAGAAACCTTCTGAAAATGGCCGCCTCTCAGTGTGCACAGTAGATCGAAAAGCAAGCATCGTGTCTTCGCTGTACCAGGATATATCCCCGACTAGGCCAAGAGACAACATCAGTCCTGCTCCTTCACAGAACAGCTTTAATGAAATGATGGAAACCTTCCCTAGCAGAGTGCTCAGGACTGAGTCTTTAAGAACCACTGGAGGTAAATTCTCAAAAAAATCTTAAGACAGCTTTGTAGGGTGCGTGGTTGACTCTTGAGCGCCCTGGGTTCGAACCGGCATCAGAGCATCGGATTTTTCATGAAGAAAACCACCAAGATTAGGATCAAAATTGGTTTAAATCGCATCCGATTTGTCCCAATTACTTGCACCCTCTACACATCCCTGCTCAACCCTTGTCACAATACAAGGTGTAGATATGGCGCGCGAGTCAGTCAAGTCTGACACTCCCTTCCGCTCCGCCCAGAGCGGAAGAAGTAATTTGATGATTTACCATCCTAAAAACAAAAAAAAAAAAGGTGTAGATATGGTATTTGTGAATCATACAAAATTATTATAAATGCGATAGTTTACGAGGATGTATGGACGTCTGGATGTATATGTAGATGCCTGGATGATGGTTTTTCTTTCACGCAAAAACTACTGAATGGATCTAAAGAAAAAGCTGGCGAAACCGGGGGAATAAGCTCGTTAAAAATAATATCAAAAATCATTTTATTACGATGCCTAACAAACTTTTTAAATATTTTCCAGATCTCAGTAGAAGAGCATCGGTTAAAGTAGTAGCTTTCGATAGCAATCAGGCGACCAGTCCCGGCGACGGTCTTGGCAATGGAACTGTTGTTACTGTAAAACCCAAGAGTCGCAGTGGGTCTATTATTGGAGCCATCAGTCCTATTATGGGCACAGGTAAGTGGTCTAATAATGAAGATGAATAGAAAGCTAAGAACAAAGTTAAATTTCAGAGGAAATACTCGTATCATTTTTATTTTGGACTGAGCTGGTAATTCGATGATTAAAAAAAATATGATTTTCACTGCTATTCTTCAAAATCAAAATCAAAATCAAAATATTTTATTTTACATAGGCCTATATGGGCACTTATAAAACGTCGACATGCACGGTTCGGGTTGGTCGTTTCCTATGGAGAAGAACCGGCAAGAAACTCCATGGTTACTCTTTTAAAATCATTTGGTTTTACAATATTTGAGTGTTACAGCGTTAGTACATAACTGTGGGAGGACAGCGTAGGCCCGACAATAAGTCGTTGCTTACTACAAAAGGTAGAACAAGACAATAAACAAAAAAAAAACAATTTACAAGTCCTACAATGTCCACACATTCACAAAAAATAGGTAAATGAAAAAGAATCTATACAAAAGTAAAAATAAAACATTATAAGAACACTAAATTAAACAATTGACACAGATGTTGTCATCAGTGCTGTAACTATTCTGAACAATTAATGAAAGATGCAATTATTTGAAAACTACTGTAAAACATCTGAATAATAAAAGATCTCACCTTCAAAAATAAAAAACAAACAATTATTACTGCTCAGCCTCTAGTATCTTCAGATTCACTTACTTGATATACTTGAATGTAAAGCTTCTAGTAAAACAGAAATTAATAATCCCTTCACTGTTTATCCAGAAAGTTCTAGTAGCCACAGTGATCAACCAACTCCAACTGGAACTTCCACATCATCTATGGTTCGGACACCATCCGGAGCTTTAACGCCATCTGGGATATTAACACCAACTGGACGATTAACGCCATCTGGGGCATTAACGCCTACTGAACCATTGACACCCACTGATTTATTGACCCCCACTGAGCTACTAGCACCCTTATTCCTTAGGATGATAAGTACAATGTCGACTGAATCACTATGTTAGTGTCTTTGGATCTTATGGACGTGGCTAACAATGTCATATTTTGAGTCCGATCCTAACTTGACAATAGGTTTTAGTTGATTGGGTTTTATGTCCATAATCGCATTTTGAAGTTTATCAACCGTCTTCGTGGAATTCGTGGTAAAACAGGCAATATTAGCTCTGTCATCAACTACATTAAAAATACTTATTTTATGAGTTATCATAAATATTAGTATTTCAACATATATTCTATTGTCTCTAGATCTCATTAGATTACGCATGTCAAATTGATGTTATTGTAACTAAATCAGATGTTAAATCCTTTAGAGTGATCATTTTAGTCTTAAATCATACAGAAAGACTTACACAGTCAGTGTCCTAACCATTGGTTTTATCTGTATCGCGTGGAATATCTTCTGAAATTATATCTTGGTTATTAACTTAGATATTTTTTTCCAGCAACTCCTGGAGGAGTACCAACAAGATCTCGTCCTTCGAGCAAGATGACTAAATATGTGGAGTGTTGGGGCGCAGACAAGCCTTTTGCGAACATTACTGATTCGACTCTTGCCAAGAATATTGGAATCTCTGTAAGTATAATAGCTCTTTACTTTCTATTTGTTTCCTTCTTTATTTATTTTACTATTAATGATAACTTTTGCGTTATTTTACTAAATTGAATAATTATTGTTTTTTCTTTTGTTGTGTTTTCCAACTCCAGTTTTATTATTATATTTGTTTCAGAGTCTGGCAATGATAGAACAGAATCTTCTTCCTCAAAGGACTACATGTTGTGACTGCAGGTTAGCAATAACTTATCTTATGTATTAAGTTCCCAGAAACATCCATCTAACCTGTGTTGTCCCACAGCTGGCCATAGTCTCCCTGTCCCTTTTTCTCACGATTCTATCATCGTCCGATATAACAGAAATCAAGTTTAAATTTATAATTGTACCGACTGGCACACTTTCTGTTACTTGGATTCATCATCTGCCTAGCCTTTTCTCAAACTATCTTGGGGTCGTCTTCCAGTCTAACCGGATGCAGCTGAGTACCAGTATTTTACATGAAGCGACTGCCTATCTGACCTCCTCAACCCAATAACTGGGTAATACGATACCCCTTGGTAGGACTGGATGTCAGACTTTTGGCTTCTGCCTACTTGTAACGACTGCCAAAGATCTACAAATGACTTGCTGTTACTTGGACTGCTGGAGTATATTTAAAGTCTTCAAGTTATTTACTGTTAAAGAGATTGAGACTATAGAACGGACATTGGGAATATTAGCATACAAAAATGTTGATTCCGAACGTCGTCTTTGACACACGAATGCTATCAGAAAAGCAGGCTTATGATACTAGACAGACCGATTTGTTACAAAGCAGGAACAAGTTTTGGATTGCAATTTTCTTGGTCTCATTCCGTCTATCGCTCGTAAATATTTGAATGTCTTTGGTTATTGTCGACTGAACTGTCCGATAGTCATAGTTTATTTGTTGTTTCCAGTACCAACTCGGAAGGCATGAACCGCGTGACGCTCTGGTTCAAGAGCGCGACTCAGGAGCGTCAGTACCGCAACCAGCCGGACGCTCAGTTCAAGTACAACGTCGCGTGCGCAGCGGCTTTGTTCGCGTTGTTGGCATTTATACAGCTGCTGACTGTACCTAAGTGAGTAGCATCATCGTTGAGTTTTTATGTCTAAGTTATTGTATACGTACCTTAATACCATCTATAGTATAGATGGTATCTATAGTATAGATGGTATCTATAGTATAGATGGTATCTATAGTATAGATGGTATCTATAGTTTAGATGGTATTAAAGTACGTATATATTCTATTCTTTGATCTTTATTATCGCGTCGGCCATGCTACATGATGAAAAACTAACTAATTTGTAATAAGTTTACTAAAGTTATCTGAGTCATTATCTCATGGAGGCACCCTTAACCCAGTCATCTGTGACATCATAAATATGGGTATTAAAGAGAAGTTCTATAGGTAAAATCAACTAACAATAGCGCCACAACACCATGTGCTCATCCGGGGACCCGAGGTTTAACACATGAACCAATTCATTTCTTTAGAATATTATTATCTATATGAGTAAGAAAATAACCTTTCAACAACTAATCTACCACCACCTTTCCGTTGCAGAGGCGTAGTTCTATATGCATCGTTTGGTCCTACACTGTTCACTCTCCTGGTCTTCGTATACCTATCTTGGTATGACGGCAGCATGATGTCGCGAGGATTGCGGCCGATATCTGATGTTCCTGATGATTTGTATGCTGATAATTGCACTAAGCCTGGACAGGTAAGATCAGGATATACAATCTTAAATAATTACTGCTAAAAAATTTTGACGTAAAAACATTGTACACGGACTCTCTGACTCCTGCGATACTTAGTTGAAACTGTGTTACAGATTTTCTTATGACAAAAACACCAAACAAACGAAAACTTTTACATTGAATGAAAATACCATAGAGATCTACGCTTTGGAATGGGCAACTACAGTACTTTCACAAGTTATTATGTCTTGTGACAGGGACTGTAGCTTCGCGTTTTTTTGTTTTTTGAATTTCAAAAGTGCCTGTAATGGTTTAATTGAAATAAATGCTTTGAGTTTGAATAAAAAGAAAAAAAGTAAAAGAACCATTTGAAAGAAAAAATAATATTCGACGAGCGCGAGTGTTTGTCTGTGTGAAATGAAAGTCTTTCAACTGCCGGATTGATTGCATATTATTTAGTACCTAATTAAATCAATTTTTAATATTGCTTAGTACGTTATGACATTGGTTTTGTCACAGCCATGTAAGTAAGAACGAAGAACATAAACGTTTGTTAATTTTTTCAGGTGGTAGCTAATAACAGGTTTATAAGGCTGACAATGTTCACGGTGTCCGTGTTGCTCATAGGCGCATGTGCAGTTATCAATTTGGTAAGATATTATAATTTTAACGAGAGAAGGATTGTCTTCCTACTATAATTAAGTTGAACGTCTATATTTGATTGCATTGATGCCAATAGTCCCGCTTGTGATTAAAATTGTCTAACATCCTTATTTGTAAACAAGTCAAAGTGTTTACTTCAGTAAATGTAGGTAGTTAATTATTCAAGATACAATTTGTTTTTAGCTTAGTGATTGCTTGAAGTTAGAACTATTAAAGTTAAAATTCTTAGCTTTGCTTTCTTTGTAGGTTCTTACGTCGTATAAATTCTTCTCTAGTTCATAAAAAATGCATAAGTAATAAGTTAAGTTTAAGCAATTAATTTAAATATTAAGTTATTAATTAATTGGTTAATAATTCATTAATTAGTAATTAATTGGTTAGTAATTAATTAATTGATAATTAATTGATTAATAATTAATTATTTAGTAATTTTAATAATTATTGATACGGTCATATGAGTGTCTCTGGTAATGATAACAATTTAATTGGTAATTTGGGTTGTACTGATCAACCACATATTATCGTACTGATAATGCATACATTTCATAGGTCTTCTAGTTCATTAATCGTAGCAGACAACAAAAATATCCCCCATACATTTTAATGGTTGATTCTGGCAAAGCCCTCGCCACAATATTTTTAAGTAACTTTTTATCTTACAAAACTTGCCAATACTATTTTCTTTTCCAGTTCCAATCGTTCGTAATAATTTACTACCCGATGTACCTGCGCAGTAACGGCAGTTTTAACTGGACGGAGTACAACTTTACTGGAGACAACAGTATGGGGGGCTTCGACATA
This sequence comes from Cerastis rubricosa, assembly GCA_949152445.1. Classification (NCBI taxonomy): domain Eukaryota; kingdom Metazoa; phylum Arthropoda; class Insecta; order Lepidoptera; family Noctuidae; genus Cerastis; species Cerastis rubricosa. The sequence goes on along the minus strand of OX424542.1, from coordinate 2,241,317 downwards.
CACAATGATGTTGATTCTGCACCAGTAAGTTCTTTTGTAAGTGAAAATAGTTTGGGAGAAGTTCATTTGCTAACAAGGGTGACTGAACCTGATGTATGTATGAGGTGACTGGATTATTAACTAATATTAATTGTAAATCGGTAGTTATATGTCAGGGCTCCAGAAAGTAGTTATTTTGGCCTACAGATCTTTGAGTATGCGGCAGACGTGGCCAGTCCAGTCCCACTTCAGCTTAGCGGCTTTTTGAGCAACCTCAATAATTTGTGTTTTGGAGCGCAGTGTGGTATTGCGTACACGGTCGGTTAGTTTGACGCCTAGAATTCTGCGCTCCATGGCACGTTGGTAGACCTTGAGTTTGGACTTTTGAATAGCCAGAAGGCGTCGCGGTAGACCTCGTAAAAGATGAAATATAAGGACGAGCTAGACAAGGCCAGTGACCAGTGGTCCACATTGGCCCTGGATCGAGACCATTGGAAGTCATGGGGAGAGGCCTTTGCCCAGCAGTGGGGTGACGCGGGCTAACAGTATCAGTTGTACCTAGTTGTGTATCTATTTAGAGTTTTTCTACCATTTGCCTTCGTTGTTTCTGGGTTTTCGAATTCGTGCGTACAAAGTTTACGACAATATTCAAATATTAGTTTTTTTACAAGACACACAAAAGGATATGTTTAATTAATCCTCTAAAGACTTACTGATCTTCTATAAATAATCTGGTTTATTTTTAATTTTTGAGCCTCTTAAATTTTTGGGCCGCCTAAATGGGTTAGGTGAAATATTATACTAGCACTTCGCCCGCAACTTCGTTGTCGGAAATTGTGATTTAATATAGCCTATGTTACTCGGTAAAGATTTAGCTTTCTAAGAGTTTGTTTAGACCAACTACTATTTTTTGGGAAACCAGGAAAAAGACTAAAATATATTTTACCCAATGTTTTTATTTCGATATTTCCAGAGTTACCTCTACAGCTCAGTCCTGACGTTAGCCTCAATCTCTGTGTTCCTCCGAGTGGGCTTCGTGCTCAAACTGGTCCTGATGCTGATCACTCTCGTGTGTCACATCACACTGTTCGCGTCCGCTGAGCTGTTCTATGAGTACCAGAAGAAGGATTTGGAGAATGAGTGAGTAAAACTTTGACAGAATAAAAAAAATGAGCATATTTGACGACACTGTTGGCGCAGTGCCTGAGCGATCGACTGCTGCGCTGCGTGTCGCGGGTTCAATCCCCGCACGCACACAAATATGTGTATGGCCTACAGATGGTTGTTCCGGGTCTGGCTGTTTGTGTATGTGAGTTTAAATGTTTGTAAACGCACCCACGATACAGGGTAAATTCGTAGTGTAGGGCTACGTTTTTTATTTAAAAAAATAGCGAATCTTTATTTGTTATAATTTATATATTATTGGTATGTGACCTTACACCTTACGACTTTTCATATCTACTTTTAAGTCCTTATGTTCCGATTTTAATGAAACTTCTTACGCTTGCTGGATACACAAAAAAAGGATATAAAAGTTACATTTTCGAAAAATTGTGTTACAGCTAATATAGAGCGATTATAAATGAATAATAACTTTTTTTTAATAAAAGACATGGCGAAAATGTTTTTTAGTTACTTTTTAGACCTATGTATCCTGCTTATGCATCATCATCATCATCATTTCAGCCCAAAAGACGTCCACTGCTGGACATAGGCCTCCCCCAAGTGACGCCATATTGACAATTTGGGGGGTTTTGCCATAATCGCCACGCTTGGCAGGCGGGTTGGCGATCGCAGTACGGTTGTTACAAAAGCACAGAGAACGCTGCTGCCCATTCTCTGGCAAATCCCTTGGTCGCCTCTTACGACACCCACGGGAAGATATGGGATGGTGCTATTCTTTACGTCCGACACCATACAGAGCTTGCTTGCTTGCATGCTAGCATGCTTATGCATATTAAGTTTAATTAAAATCAGTCATTTCGGATAATAAGGACTTGAAAGTTTGAATGAAATGCTGTAACGCATAAACACTCATAAACAACTATGTCAATTGATTCCTTAAAAGTATAATAATATAAAGTGTAGTACGGCCTGTTACATTTACCGTCAACCAAGCAATATATGTGTTGCAGGTTTTTCATAAAATTAGGTTTTTGATCAAATCTTCCTGTTTTTCATCAAAAACCTTAGTTAGGTTTTCTAATCAGCTTAACAATAATTCTACACAAATGAAACGTTGTCATACAAAAATTTGCTAATCGTTAGTTGTCAAAGTGAAACATCGGCGAAACGTTGGTTGGCAAGTGATAACCTGCCAAACAATTTTCGGCGAAATGGCAGGACACCAATTGTTTTCTTTCTACTAAGTTGCAAATGCTGATGGATTGTTTTATTTATTTCATTTAAATTAATTTATTTGTCATAAAACAAAGCAAACCCGTGATTTTGACAAGAACTTTATCATAAACCCAAACTAGTTCAGGTTTTTGATCAAAAATCTGAACTAGTCTGGATTGTAACAGGATTATGATGAAATTGATTTTAAAATGTGTCATCTTCCGGTTTTCATCAAACACCTAGGTTTTTGATCAAAAACCTAATTTTATGAAAAACCTGCGACATATGCATTAAACTTTACTTAGACAAACTTTACGTAAAATTTAATGCCACATAGGTTTAAATAGTTACTAAAAAACATTATCCAAATGTAAAAAAAAGAGAATTGGAAATTTCTGTTTATAGAAACAAATTTCCAATTATCTGTTTTTTAGGTAATTTATAATTGGTCTAATTTAGCTGTCACACTATTTTTCATAAAGTTTTTTAGTATCTTTTTAGACTGACTTGAATGTTTCTATGAAATGCCGGAAGGTGTAAACGCTCTTATGGGAGAAAAGTTTTTTTTTTTAATTTTGGTTTACACAATTTTGTCAGTACTTTTATAAGAGCGTGCTCAGACAGTCTACAACATTTCCTAAGCAGTTAAAAATATTTAAATACATTGTTTTTTAGATTCACAATGCTAGCCTACGCTACTAAAGCCGGCATGGTGCTGGTGTTCCTGGCAGCGTTACTGCACATCCTGGACAGGCAGATAGAGTTCACGTCGCGAACTGACTTCCTGTGGAAGGACAAGCTGAAGTTCGAACAGGAGGAGGTGGAAACTATGAGGGGGATCAATAAGGTGGGTCATGATTCACTTTATGACTTGAAAGCTGGTGCCAGCAGGGACTTAAAAACACCTTCATAAAGGTTACACAATCATAAGTGTTACATCTTGAATTGGTAACAGAATAAAATATGTAACACTTTTTAATGTGTTTTTAACCGTAACATATCTGTAATGGTTATAAAAGTGTTAACAGTGTTAATAAGTGTAACAAGCAAACGCAGCGTACTAAAGCTATAATTGATTATTTCACTTACACATATTATCACATATAAAAGGTTACAGTTTGATTCGGTAAAGTTATTGTACCTGTTACATTTAAAAGTGTTTTTCTGTTATAACTGTTTTAAAAATTGTGTTAAAAACACATTACGGTTACAGTTTGAGTCCCTGGTTGCCAGAGACCTTCGTCCGCGTGAAATTATAATATCGGAAATTAATTGGGATTATAATGGTTGAACAAGATTTTGTTAAAAATTTCAAGGTTTTTTTTTTCACGGATCCGTAATCCTTTTTCTTAAATAAAAGTAGCCTAAGTTACGCCTTGTAATAAGTCCAGTCAATATCTGTCCAGCCGTTTCGAAGATAAGCTGAAACAAACAGACAGACAAATAGGTTTATTTTATTTTAACCTAAACCATTGTTCATATTTTATTAAATTCCAGATTCTTCTAGAAAACATACTACCAGCTCACGTTGCAGAACATTTCCTGACTAACGTCGCGTCTGAGGTTGGTCTAAAAAAATATCTAAGTTTTCTTTAAAACTGGCTCTCATTTTTACCTTGGAGTCTTTAATCCCTCGTAGCATAATCAGCCTGTCATGTTCCCACTGCTGAGACACAGGCCTTCTCTCTATGAGTGGGAGTGGGCTTTAATCCACCACGTGGGCCGAGTGCGGTTTGATGTCATATGGCGTCATATTATTGGTTCTAGGACATGCCGGTTTCCTCACATGTTTTCCTTCACCGTTTTGAGAGCAGCGATGATTAAATAAATTACACAAAGTAATGCGCCTGCCTGGGTTTGAACCCACGGCTTCATCATTTCAGCCGAAAGACGTCCACAGCTGGACATAGGCCTCCTCCAAGAAGGGGGGTTTTGCCATAATTGCCACGCTTGGCAGGCGGGTTGGCGATCGCAGTACGGTTGTTACAAAAGCACAGAGAACGCTGCTGCCCATTCTCGGGAAAGTCCCTTAGTCGCCTCTTACGACACCCACGGGAAGATATGGTATAGTGCTATTATTTACGTCCGACACCATACAGAACCCACGGCTTACAGCTTGTAAGTTAGGGCTGCCACCACTGGGCCACCGCTGCCTCAACCTATGGCCAACCCAACTCCCTCAACCCAACTAATTTCTTGTTGCAGGCAGAGCTGTACCACGAGAGATACTCAACGATAGCCGTGATGTTCGCGTCGATACCAAACTACAAAGAGTTCTATGACGAGACTGACGTCAACAAGCAAGGCTTGGAGTGCTTGCGGCTGCTCAATGAAATTATTTGTGATTTTGATAAGGTAAGCATTGTTGTCTGTTATTAGCCCGAGCTTAATTTAGAACGCCTTATACAGGGTGTAACGGAAAGGGTATATACATACTTAAGGGTGTGCTACAGACCATCAAACTGAGCATGTTTCTCCACAAACAAACATCGTAATAACGAAAAAATTATCTGCTGCCCCATCGAAAATTTGAATACCTATTCGACCAAATGTATGGGGCAGCTGATATTTTTTTCGTCATAGCGAAAAAATTTTTTTCGTTATTACGATGTTTGTTTGTGGAGAAACATGCTCAGTTTGATGGTCTGTAGCACACCCTTAAGTATGTTTATACCCTTTCCGTTACATCCTGTAAAGAAAGTGCCAATCGCTTCCAAAGTGTTTCATAGTTCTACTAAGACACTTTTTTTACACTTCAGCCAACAAATGCATTGGGGAAAGATCAGAACTAAAATAAATGTACCAAGTTGGACATATTGATGCATTTTTTCTTGACAAGCCACCTTGAACTGCACACTTAAAGTGGTTAAACTGTAACAGGATTTTTAAAAGCTTTTCGTACCTTATGTCACTCCAATACATTTTTGGCATCCTCGCTATCGATGATAGAATGGCACTCTGTTTCGGTACAGTATGACCGCTTTAAGTGTGCAGCTCAAGGTGCAACATTTATTTTAGTTCTGTTTTTTTTCGCCTGCACAGATAAGTTGGTTGAAGTTTACTTAGGTTTACGCGACGAATAGTTTAAAGTAGAATATTTTTTTTAAAATTAATACTACTACTGAAACAATACAAATGTTAGACTACCCTTTGCTCAAGTTTTTCACCGTAAAACATCTTTCAATTTAAACAAAAGGTGAAAAAGTGGAAAGTGTTTTAAATGTGTACCTACTGGTTTTATAACAAATAACGTGTATTTTTCAGCTCCTCTTGAAGCCAAAGTTCAGCTGTATAGAGAAAATAAAGACAATAGGAAGCACATACATGATCGCTTCTGGACTGAGACCCGGAAAGGAGGAACAAAATGTAAGGAAAGATTTTTGAACAGCAGTTATAATTAAACTGACTTGGCAATCTTTTTCCAATAACTTAAACCCGTTCCAATGATTCCAATAGAGTCGACGCTTTTCGAGTATAAAGAATTTACAACATAACTGACAAAACTTGATTTTGCCAAAGTTACGCGTCTGTAAACTTCAAAGATAGATAGATAAGATAGATAAATCAATTATTTAGTGCACACAAAAGACATAGCACAACACACAGAAGCACAATGAAATGACATAGATTACATAAATATACCTTTAAAAAAAACAAGGTGCAAACAGAAAGAAAAAATAAGAATAAGCAGATTTACAAAACAGTTATAGTAACACCATGACATACTTCAAATAAAATAACGAGTATACAAGGTGCGGTGTGCGTCTCAAGGTTGCACCAAATGTGTGAGTCCAGCTCAGCATGTGTCAGGCATGCACCTGACGCTGATATTCTGCTGGATCCATCAAAGGGATAGGCCCTTTGAAGTTTACAGGCGTGGTGTTGTATTGGACTTCTTCTAAAAGGTTATCAATTTAGAAATTAAATATTACAATCTGAATTCAGGATTTGTTTTGTTTATTTGTTCAACCTGAATTTTTGTTACCAAAAAATGTGTATTTGTAATAATATCGGACGATTTTTCAGGATGCGACAAGTAAAGAGGAGCATACGGTAGCTATTCTAGTGGAGTTCGCGATCGCTCTCATGACGATACTGGACCAGATCAACAGGGAATCCTTCCAGAGGTTCAAGCTTAGGATAGGTAAGCTAATTAGTTAAATGGAAGACCTATTTAACTACTTTCCTCGACTTATTTAAATATGTTTTGCATATCCATACTCGCAGCAATTCAAGAAAATACTTGAAAACACGCCAAAACGCTCCTCTGCGTCGTCTTTTCGTACTTTTTAGTCAGGAGCTTTTCTCAGTTTGTATGCGTTTCATCACATTAGCAACAGATGGCAGTCGTGCTTACGCACGAAGTACACAGCAAAGAGTAGAATACTTACCCGAATACACAGCCTCATACAGTAGAAACACATAGATGGCGTTTCATTACAATATGACAACTTGGGAAGTAAGCTTGGCAAGATTAAAATAAAATTTAAAAGCAGAGACCAATCTCGCAGCAGAAATGCAAACGTTACATTTATATTTTTTTGAGTTGGGACAGTTACCTGCATTAATATCGCATTTGCAATACCTACTCACTCCTCTGCACAATAAGGACTAGTTTGGGACCACAAGTTTACACATATCTAAGTGAAGACTTATTATAATGCGTTGAAGCATAGTCAACGCAACTTATATTATTCCCACGGCTGTTCATCCCTGCTGTGACAAGTGTACGTAATCTAAAGTAACAAATACCTTCAAAATGTCTCTGTTATAGGGTTAATTTCATTTAAAAAGTAACATCCTCGTGGCACCATTTTGGGCCCTGTGACTTATTTACAAAACTTACAGCACCATGCTTAGATAGGGACCTTCCGGTCTCGAACATGACCAGTTCAGTTTGTCGTATTTTTTATTTCTTAAGTTTTACTTTCTTATTTTTTTTTTTTGATAATTTTAATCATTCTTTTTTTTTCTAAAATTCATCACACCTACCAGGACTGAACCACGGCCCCGTGATAGCTGGCGTGGTGGGAGCGCAGAAGCCGCAGTACGACATCTGGGGCAACACCGTCAATGTGGCTTCCAGGATGGACTCCACCGGCATCATGGGCAAGATACAGGTTACCGAGGATACTGCTAAGTTAGTATAAATAAATAAATATGTGTATGAATCTTTTTTGTATTTTTGATGACCGAGTTCAATTATCTAATGACTCGAAGGACTAAACTGAAGTGTCCGGCTCGATGGGCCAAATGAAATAGGATCCGACTCGATGGACTAGATTAAATATAGTCCGACAAAAAGGACCAAAATATGTACATAGGTTTTTACTTAAAACAAAAAACATTCGTCTGCCTCGAAGGACCAAAATAGACAGTTTTCAACTCGAAGGACCATAATAGCATCCTTCACAAAAGACCGAAATGTATTGGACTAAATTAAATAGGATGACAACAACATCAAGAATCTAACCGCGAAACCAAAATAAAAACAAAAAAAAACAAATTTTAACTCGTCCAAGAAAAAAAGCAGCATAGTTCACTATATTGACACTGATGAGTAATAATAATTTTCTTTTACAGGGTACTAATGAATGCTGGCTACACTTGCGAATGTCGAGGTCCCACGTACGTCAAAGGCAAGGGCACACTAACAACTTACTTCGTAAAAACACCCAACGTTGGGGGAGGAAATTAAGCAGGGTAAGATGACCTGACCTCGGTGATCTTATGGCAGATTGTAAACCTAGAAACGTCACTGAGAAGGGCGAAGGTCGAAAAAAGAAAGTCGAGGAAAAGGATGGAACGGCGAATAGTCAGAAAGAGAGCATCGAAAATCAGGGACTTCAGAGAGTTTAGGGGGATTTGACACCAAGATTAGAAGCGATTTAGATCGGGGAAAGGAATAATTGTTTGTTAAACTAGAAAATAAATAAAAATTGCGTCGTTGCAAATTTAAAATCTCTAAAATATGAGACATACCCCAATTTGGCAAAAACTTCCATATCTATATCTTATTACTTCGATAAATCACGTATCATTTAAAAGAAATCTCATGTATCAGCCTACATTTTAATTGTAAATTAAAATGTTACTTTATACAAAAAGATACTATGAACACAAATAGGATATTTTAAATTTGCCACGACGATATTTCGTGGAAATTTAATTTTCAGATATTAACACTTCAGCGATTGATTTGAAAAAAGATTCATACAAAAACTAGGACAGAGTAATAAGTAAAGATTTGCTGACAACTTGATAAAAATATTAACAGTATAAACCATCTGATTTTGATAAATGTACGAGTAGCAGCATCACCAACAGTACGATTTAAAAAATATAAAACTATTTTACTATGTCATATTAAAATCGATAAATGTAGTCGGTATTAATTATAATTGTTAGGCCTAAATCAATACTATGAAAACTACTGTTAAGAGAGTAGAAAAATCATATTTCTTAATGTTCAATAGTTAAGTAGAAAGAAACAGATTATGACTATCTGTCTGTATATTTTGTCAATAAACATTATGTATGACATAATCATATTTAGTAAACTCTTGCATCATTATATCACAATAGATGGTATAGCAGTATAGGTATTTAATTTTTACCATACAAGGAATATGGTAAAAATTAAATACATGATAAATGAAACGCCTGACAAATTTAAAAAGCAATGTTTACCTTGGGTAGTTTGCTGAATACATCACACAGTTATCAAATTACATTTGTATTGGACAGTAATCAAAATTATCAATATAATACATAGGTGGTATTGATGTATGTGTAATATTGATAATTTTGACAATGTCAGAAATTGCCAAACACATTTTATTTGCGATGTTATTTGTGAGGATTAAAAAAAGTATTTTGACAATCTCACAAATGGCTGAAATACCATTTTATTTTACATATTGTTTTAAAACTCTTAGAGATCGCATATATTTCATAGTGAAATGTTATAGAAAATACCTATAGGTTTTTTTTTTGTAAATAATTAAGCTAGAACTTGTTTGAAACATAATTTATTGTTAGTGTTATAATGTATAAAGTGTGATAAACAGAGAATTATTATTATTTAACATGACATAAACGCATGACTCCTAATATTTAGTTTTTAATTTGCATTTAATAAGAATACCATAATTTTAAGTTCCATGATTGTTGTTGTTTTGAATACTCTTTAGTGTTATGGTGCTAAATCTATATTAGATTTAAAAAATAGAAAAAGAAATGCATATCCCACCAATTTAGGTAACTGCAAAAAATTTGGTAATTTTGTAAAAAAATATATTTTCAATATTTTTTTGGATATTTTTAGTAAACCTCAACCATTTTTTAGAATTTTTAATAAAACAACAGTTTTTTCGACGGCCTCTTTATTATAAAATTAGACTTATTTATAATACTACCATAATTTTTAAAAAAAATTGAGATATGCTCATTAATAATGTTACATATAAATTTACAAAAATTTTCCACAGCTCAGATTATAAAAAATATATAATGAAAAATATTTAATGAAGTATTTATAAACCTGTATGTACCATTAACTTTAATCTTGCTGTTTGCGGGTGTTTACAATTGTATCAAATCGCGAATCGCTATCGCGATACAATACATACAAGCATTGTATCCACTATCAAATTGCTATCGTACATTATTAGATGTTAATCAGGAATCCTAGCTTGTGGAAACATGCTCTTAAGGCCCTCGTCCACTGCGACTTTTTGCGGCGGTCCAAACGTAAAATGGCTGCGATATAGACGCGATTCCGTCGCTGGTAATTTATTTACGATTCTATATCGCAATTCATCGGGCTTCAGTTGGAATAAAAACGCGATTCAGCTTCGATAACGAAATGCATGTGAAGGCTACCGTTGCAAAATGGATTTTATCGAAACGACAGTCGCGCAGTTGCATCGCTAATGTCGTGTTGAAAATGCGACCAACGCGCGTTGAAACAAGCATCGCCACAAAAAGTGGCAGTGGGCGACGAGCCTTAGATACACACAAACACAAGACCTCAATTATTAAACCATATTGTATGTCTAGTATATTAGATAACGTGGAAATCGAGCCTAAATGTTATTTATGGATATCGTTTTAGAAAATATTTAATGTAGTAAGGAATATAGAAGTGTACATTTTATTTTTAGGTCTGAGATTTTATTTTGAAAAATAAACGATTTTAAAATAAATTATCGTTGGATTAAACTTGTGTTTTATTTAAACAATAATTTCTCAACAAAAGAAAATATAGGTACGTTTATCGGAACTAGCAACTGTGTTTCAAACAAATGCGATAATATTTTAACAAAAACATCCTGGCTAAAATACATCTAAATAACATAGCATACAAGGAAAACTGGTATCGCAAATCGCTATAATTTCCCTGTAGACAATCTATTGACCTAGAGCTAAATTAAATATTAAAACCAAAATTTTAGCGTAGGTATATTATTTTGAATCTATTATCCAAATATAAATTACAGTGTCAAGGAAAGGTGTCTTTAACCGTTAAAATTTTCCTGTAAACGTTGGAACAATCTAATCATTTAGTCGTTCTATACATATTAAAATAAAATTTTAATTACATTTCTTTTATTGTTTTTTTTTATATACTAGTTATAAGAAGATAAGATAAGATAATTTAATTTGTCCAACTCATGGGTACACATAGCATGCAAGATGTTACATTAAATTATAATTATTACAGCCATGTTTTGCCTGAAGGGCGTACAAATATAAAATGTCGGACGCTACACGGCATCAATTGATTTTAAATTCGTCTACTAAACACAGCATGTATAGCAGCAATTAACAATCCAATTTAGAGCATACATAAAACTAAATGGTACAACAAAATACAATCAAATAGTGTCATAAGTTACCCATCATAGTAAATAATACAAATAAAAATATAAATAAAGAAAATACCAATGTTAAAGCAATTAATAATAAAATTAGGATGTCAATATACAAGTCAAATTAATTTGTTGGTTAGAAATTCGTCAGTGCTGTAATAGATTTTCTCTAACAGAAGGTTTTTTAATCTATTTCTGAATTTGTCAGCAGTTAATTATTCCGTCCAATGCTTTGGCCACTTTATTTGGCCATTATTATAAAGAATTGGCACCATACAGAAGACACTTTTACGCATTAGAGTTGTTCTGGATCTCGGAATACATAAATTACTATTGTCGCGTCTATTTCGCACTACTTTATCTGACACTAAGGGGATCAGCACCCGTATTCACAAACGCTCGGTTTCGATTTCGAATCGGAAAGTCGTATGTCTACCTCGCTTGCTTTCGTAATGCCAAAACAAGATAGACATGTGACTTATCGAATCTAAATCGAAACCGAGCGTTTGTGAATACGGGGGCTGGTGTGGATTTGTTTTGACAAACATGATGGTCTCCAAAATGTACAATGACGAAAGGGTTAATATTTTAAATGCTTTAAAAAGCGGTTTGCAACTCTCTGTAACATGGAGACCTAACATAGACCTCAGGCAACTCTTCTGCGATTTAAAAATTTCATTCTTATTTGTTGAATTTCCCCAAAAAAATAATCCATATCTCAAGTTAGAGGCCACCAAGCCGTGATAAGCAGTTAGCAGTGCATCAACATTTAAGATGGGAGCCAATTTATACAGGGCATATGTGGAATTACTAATCTTTTTGCTTAATTCTTCCGTATGTGCTTTCCAATCTAATTTGCTGTCAACAGTTACACCAAGAAATTTGGTTGTGTTCACTCTATCTATGTTGTCATTACAATAATGGACATTTACATTTGGTCTGGCTGATCTTTGGGCAAATTGCAGGATATTCGTTTTCTCAAGGTTTATCTTATATACATTTACCATGTACGTTCTAAACGTATCTAGTACGATGTAAAGCCATGAGACTTTTACAAACGATTATTATTTAATAAAAAACCCTTGGCAATGTTATTTATTCAGTATTCAAGCCCAAAAGGTATTTGCAGCAAAAAAATATATAAAGGAAAAACTATTTAACATTAAACATTAGGTATTGTATTTTTATGAAAAATAATTAATCGTCCTTACCAGTCGATTACATTTCAATAATAAACATGATATATTAAAAATAAAATTACACTTATACACGAATAAATTTATGGAGAAGTTTTCAATATGGCATCGTTGCATAGATCGTAGTTACAAATCCAGGAGTCTACCAAATCATTATCCGAAAACTGCATTCTCTCACCTTTGAATACCAATGTTCTGATATTTTCATACATTAATTCCCCACACGAACGTTTTATGATAGCGGTCTTTGAAACGTCATCTAAGCAAAAAAAAAATTGTTTTAAGAAAAAGGAAAAGATGTATACTGCTCACTGGTCATCAAAATATTGATTTAGGTACGTACAACAAAAAGTAGGAATTGTATGTGACGGCACAGCAAGTCTGTTTTTTACAAAGTTACTAGTAGCTATCGGTGAAAGTAGGATAACTGTGCTTTTCCACGAGAGTGTGATCAGCAACTTTTCATTTCTCATACTCGGAAAGTAGTGTTTATTTGATCCGAGTAGCGGGTGGAAGATGCTACTTCCCACATTTGGGCGGGAAAGACTCATAGTAATTGCTTCCCCCCTAAGGTAGTAATCATCATCATCATCTGCCTAGCGTTTTCCCAAACTGTCTTGAGGTCGGCTGCCAGTCTAACCGGATGCAGCTGAGTACCAGTATTTTACATGAAGCGACTGCCTAATCTGACCTCTACAACCCAGTAACTGGGTAATTCGATACCCTTTGGTAAGACTGGATGTCAGAATTTTGGCTTCTGACTACTCTTAACGACTGTCGAAGATCTACAAATGACAGCCGGGACCAACGGCTTAACGAGCTGTCCGAGGCACGGTCCCTAGGGTAGAAATAAATTTTAAAAATATAACTAATGTTGGTTAGGCAGTCAGCTGTAAGAAATCTAACATAATTAAGAAAAAAATGCGTCGGTCTTCTGAGTGTATAAACGGCCAGTGTGAATTAAAACATAAAAACTAAGCGCGTCCGCCCGCGGCAGTGACGCGGTGCGTTCCATAGTTAACATTTTAAATAGACTATATAAATTGGCGAGATGCTAACTCTGTAAGCAGTATCAAAACCTTGAATTAAGACTAATATCTTATTAAAAATGTGTGTGAGTTCAAGTGATTCTGGAATGTTGACCCCAGATTCTGTTAAAGACCAGGCAAATACAGTTATCGAAAATCTTTTGCCAGAAATTTCTAAGGAAAGATACTTAAATACAAACAATTACATTATGAAGTGGCGAACAGATAAAAAAATGAAATCATTTTCCGAAAGTGTATTACTTCAATGGACTATCTGGCAAAATAAAGCCTTCTACGCTATGGAACAGGTTTTCAATGGTCAAGAGTACACTAAGAGTAAAACAATGTCAATTTGAAAATAATCCAGAATCCATGAGTCCATGCATCGTTATGACAAAAATTTTACTTACTTCCTCGCGCCAACCACCGGCACACTGCTTTGTCCGAGTCTGGGCATTTGGTGATCATGCTGGAGTCTACCTCTAAACAATCTGTATCATCGGAGGATACTTCAGCTTCACACTCGTAGCATCTAAGAGAGGAAGCTAGAAAGAAGCAAGTAGCAGTGATTAGAATGGGTTACAACTAGCTTTTGATTGTATACATCCAAATTAACAAACAGACTAACTTGATCTCTTTACAAAATTAGTAAAGATAAAAAAATTAAAATAGCCCATGATTTGCATGCATCGAGGTCGTTAATTATTTTACGTAAACGTACTACCAGGATCTATGTACTTACCTAGATAATGTTCTACCTACGTGCGAAATTTCATCAAGCACATTCTCCTGAATGTATTTTGCTACCTTTACGTAGTAGTCTAGTAAAGGTAATAGAGAGCCGTAAAGGCATGAATATTTTACCAAATTATGCCTTCATGACAAAAAAAAAGTGTGTGTGTGAATCCTTTCTTATTAAAAATTTATTTTAAATATTGAAGTGTGTAACTTACCATATTTCACAGAAAGGCAGAAAATCAACGTCACCGCAATTAAATAAGACATTGTTATAGACTTCATAATTAAGTGCTTTTATGGACGCTACAAACACTTTGGATTCTAATTGTAAACTAAATTACGCGTTTCTTCTTTCGCGTTAAATTTGCGTTTTCCTATCATTTACAATATCAAGGAAAACCAAATCGGTTAATATTAACAGCTATTAGGCATAGTTCTTGTTGATTACTCACTCTGTAGTTACGCATTTGTTAGTCTAATTTACGTACATAGTTTAGTATTTTTATTAAGGAAAAAGTGTCATCGGGTTTTTCTAGCAGGATTTCCTCTGTAGCAACAGCGGAGATAATATTTGTGCCTGTTTCATGGCAATAGGCTCCCCTCTTTAACATGGGACTTAAAACTTAACTGGAGAAATGTGTGTGTACTATTACGTACACATGTGCACGCGGATTCCTTCGGGGATTGCAGACGTTATGTTATGTATAACGGGGTGCAAAACCCCCCAGAATGTCAATGTGGCGACACTTGGGGGAGGCCTCCTATGTCCAGCAGTGGACGTCTTTTGGGCTGAAATGATGATGATGATGTTATGTATAGTTATTATTTTCGGTTGCCGCGGTAATGACAATGACGGATTTTAGCGGTGAAAAGATCCTCCATTTTTAGGGTTCCGTAGTCAACAAGGAACCCTTATGGTTTCGCCATGTCCGTCTGTCTGTCTGTCTGTCCGCGGTTTAGCTCAAAAACTATTGGTACTAGAAAGTTGTAATTTGGCATGAGTATACACGTTAATGACGCCGAAAAAATAGTAAAATAAAATTTTGAAAAAAAAACAATTATTTATGGTACCTCCTCTACATGTAAAGTGGGAATGTTATTTATTATTTTTCGTCCTTCCCAGTATGTGGTATATCATTGGATAAGTCTTCAAAAATATTAGGGGTTTGGGAACACCGCTTTTTGATTAAGTAAACCGTTCGTGACTTATCAAGCTTTAAAGTACCAATTTTCGTTACAGTCAAGTGTCCCCCCCCCCACTACCAACTAAACGGTTGTAGTTAGAAATACAAATGTCACGGCAGTAGTACCTATATATAACGAAGTTTAAAGGAAAACGATCACACTTAAGTGGGCTTTACAAGTTTACAAGTAATAGTCGACCAATTATATTTGACTCGAAAATTTCGATAACTCCATAGAAATGTCGATAAATGACGCTAAGCGTCAGTTGTATCGGGCTAATGTTTCATTCATAAATAAGTTTTGTTAAAAAAAAACAGTTGTTGTTGTTTGTATAGGAAGTCAAATTAGGTAGGTAGTAATGTTTGGCTTTTAGTTAGAGCATGGTACGAAACTATAAGTCAGCGAATACGACCCGCACTTGGCTGTTATAAAAACTACGAAACCCTACACTGTGCGTGGCCCGACACGCACTTGACCGGTTTTTTTTTTCTGTCCATCCAATCTCTGTTACTCTAGTTCATAACTTCATAAAGACACCAAACAGTCATTAAAAAAAATACCAATATGTTTATTTCGGCTTGGTATCTAGTTTTAGTTAAACGCTCTATTCCTTTTTCATTGCATTTTTTTTTTCATTGAAAGATACAGGTACTTGTCATCATCATCATCATTTCAGCCAAAAGCCAACCACTGCTGGACATAGGCCTCCCCCAAGTGTCGCCACATTGACCGGTCACGTGCGACACACATCCAGTGAATCTCTGCAACAATCTCCTGGTCATCGGTCCACCTAGTGAGAGGCCTTCCAACGCTCCGACTGCCGTTCTGCGAGCAATGTGCCCTGCCCACTGCCACTTAAGTTTGGCAATTCTTCGGGCTACGTCGGTAACCTTGGTTCTCTTACGGATGTTTTCATTTCTGATTTGATCACGCCAGGAAACTCCGAGCATAGCCCTCTAGCATAGGTACTTGTATGTCCAAATTGGTTGTGTGTGGCGTGCCTCCAATGAAACGGAGGCAAAGCTCAATAAGACAACTGACGATTTGGTGTAAAAAAAAAAAATTCGCTCGGTTCTAATATTGGTTTGCAAAACCATTTCCTTTTTTCCAATTATTTGCCTAAATATATAAATACAAACAGTGGTTAATAAAAAAAATACTGTGTATTTTAAATCCCGTCGCAAAATTAGGAGACACGGAGGAAACTCGATATGTTATTACGGTCACCAACATTGGCAAGCACGGCTCTTAACCTTAATGCTACTGCTGTAATTATTTAGCCACGAGCTTAAAATAAAATTAATTTATAAATTAATTGATCAAGCTCGTAAAAGTTTATTTAAAAATAAACATGCTTTCTACTAAAATATGAAGAAGAGGTTTTCCTATACATATATAAACTCGCCTTTTTCCTGTGGGTATAAACAGAAACTTCAGAACGCCACCAGCTTCGATCTTTAAGTACTCCTTTCCCCTCGTCCATACATCAGCTGGCCTACCATGACGTCTTAAAGCAGTATTCTTTTACTCTTATTCCTGTGTGGGAAAGAGACGGAGCTATACAGGATGACTAGCGCCATCTCATTCCCATACTGGAAAAGGAGTAAAACAATAATGTTTTTGGACGTCATGGTAGGCCTTCTGGTCATAAGTCACCGGTTACGAGTACTAACACCACCTGACCTTTCAGAAGATTATGTCCATAAATTATTGTTATTCTGTCAACGCCGTGTAACCTAAACTCGTTCCAATGATTCCAATATAATCACCGCCTTTCAAGTTTAAAGGATTTGAAAAGTCATAGTCACATTTCATAGTATTATAATATATATCAAGGCGGGGATTCCACCATAAATGAATATCGACGCCATATTGCCTTTCAGTCGCTAACTGTGCAACTTTATTCTTCATTATTGCTAATTAGGTGGATGGGTAGTTGAAATTACACACAACACTTGACTCAAACTCCTTATGTTTATTTCTAACTAGCTGATACCCGCGACTTCGTTCGCGCGGAAATTTTAAGGTGTATGTGTGAGATTGCCTCGTTGGTCGAGTGGTCGCAAGCACGACTGCTGAGCTCGAGGTCCTGGGTTCGATTCTCGGATCGGGCAAAGTGTTATTGGGTTATTCCATCAGGAATTTCTCAGTAGCAGCCACGAAGTCTGGATTTAATGTCGGGCCCGGTTGATGGGGCTCGCCCCCTATAACATAGAGCTTCAACATAACTGGCGAAATGTGGATGTACGATTTAGTACAGCTTCGGGAATTAAAGGCGTGATGTTTTGTTGTTATGTGTGAGAACAGACGTTCTGATCGTAATGTGATTATGTGGGTGATGACTACAATAAAGATCTTTGGCTTTGACTTTGACTACAAAGGGCGTGCTTTAGGGTGGTGTAATTCTGGGCGGCAGAAGTCCGAAACAAAATTAAAAGGCGTTGAAGCGACACTATAATATGGCTTAAAAGCCGGAACATATTTTTTTCAAAGTGAACAATACGGCGCACTGTTGGGCAATATTTATTTATTTTTTCCAAAAGTTTTGTATACAATAAAAAATGTCGTAACAATGACCGTCACCACGTGCAAGTTTTGCTTCATGAAACACGTGAACAATCAACAAATAATTGACCGTCTGAGAAGCATGGAGTAGGTACCCAAAATAATGCCTGCCACTTTTTAGGTATGGCCCTGACATTTGTTGATCGTCATTGCAAAAGCTTATTTTAAGGGAAATTACTACCTGTTAATTAAAATTGGAATGGCAGGTTATTTGGAATATTTGGCATGCGTCGAATTAAAACGCTCTCTCCTTTAGCAACTCCTGTAAAAATGGTGGTTTAGCGGTATGAGGAACAGGGTGTAAAGTACCTCAATACTCCATTGAAAAGGGAGGATCCTCCGACCAGACAGGTGTTGTTTCTGGTGGGCAACTGCCCGACAGTTGTTGTCGGGTTTCTCTATATAGTCTTAAGTCGATGTAAACTTTGCTTGCGAGATGTGGGCAATTGATGTTAGTTCTTCCGTCGCGTCATAGATGGCGCTGTAGTACTTTTCTTAGGTCGCTACATCACTTTCCTCTGGAGACCAGAGTCGATAGTCGAATGAGTCAGCTTGTAGTATTATGCCGTGCCAGTTGGAATTTCGTAGCCGCATTGTTCAGGGTGAGTCGGAACAGACTGCGGTGGTGAGGTGAACCCAAGTGTGTCGGGGCCGGCGCTGCGTTTGCTCCAGATCGTCGGACGTAGTGCAGCGCCGCGATGTGGCAGACAGCTGGAGAGGTGTCGACCGGGAGGTAGAAGCTCTCGACCGGCCGAAAATGCAGTGTGCTGTGCCAAGGTCGCTTGATGAGAGGCTGAGGATGCTGACCAGGAATGCGCTCCGGCTGTATGATGGTGGTCTGGAATACCCATTTGAAGCTGGCTGGCTGTGAGACTCGCTGCTCGAAAGCTTGAGAGAAGTGATGATGATGACGTCACGTTGCTCGAAGGCTGCGCTGACGTCCATTTCGGGGTCACCAGTTTAGGGGTATGAGAATCAGGGTGTAAAGTTCCTCAATACTGTATTGAAAAGGGAAGATCCTCCGATCAGATAGGTGTTGTGTCTGGTGGGCAACTGCCCGACAGTTGTTATCGGGTTTCTTTATATATAGAGAAACCCGAAAACCTGAATCGCCTTAAGACTATAGTCTTAAGTCGATTTAAACTTTGCTTGCGAGATGTAGGCAATTGATGTTGGTTCTTCCGTCGCGTCATAGATGGCACTGTAGTACACTTTGCAGTAAGTTGCTTTTTGTAGGTCGCTACAGTGGCTTTTGTAATATTACTGCTAAGCTTTGTGATACGAAGCCTGGTGCCGTTGCACAGTCTGGGTACATCAAAGTTTCGCATCAGCAGAACTAAAACGCCAAGTTTAAGCTTCATACTATGGGAACGGCACGCCCGTTAGCTCCAGGGAGTTGAAAAATTAAACGGGGTGTGCAGGACTACCGTCATTATCCATCACAGTGTCTACGGATGTGTATACTTTAAAATCGCCGACGATCATGTCTTTAATTTCATTTTGTTTATGACCCACTCGTTCTTTAATCACTATTTATTTTGAATGGTTAAAAAAACGAAAACTATTTTGTAATGATTTGAAAATCATAAAACATTAAAATAAAACAAATTACCTAGTTACAAAAAGTGAACACCGGTTGGGGATCGAACTCGCGTTGTTTTGGAAAACTTACAGCATTAAAAAATTACCACAAAAAGTGCATACTGACTGCGGATACGAACTTGAAACCTTTTGCTTGGCAAGGCGGTCATAGAACCGCCAGGCTACTTACTTTGATGACATATAGTTTGAAATAGCCGCTTTATTCTAATGCTTGTCAGACAGTTGTCAGTTGTCAAACAGTTGAGAAATGTGGTTTTAATGCAATATTGCTCATCCCCCTAAGTTATTAGCGTGATAATATATAGCCTATGTTACTCGGTAAAGATGTAGCTTTCTAATGGTGAAAGAATTTTCAAAATCGGTCCAGAAGTTTTTGAGTTTATTCATTACATACAAAAATACAAAAATACAAATCTTTCCTCTTTATAATATTAGTGTAGATAAACCAGTTACAGGCACTTCAACACTTATAAACTTTCCATAGGTTGAGCCGCCCATTCACAAACATGGTTGATGTAATGTGTGTCTTTTGGATCTGTCTTTCAATTATTTATTACAGTTCATAATAACATAACTTATTATTGCTCACTTCAAAAACTACTTTCAATTCATTAATATTTCAATTGTTTAATCGGGACTTCGCGAGCTAGCTCGAACGACATCTTGCTCGCTTCGCCTGCGGTTCTGAGTGGGCGGAAGTACGCAACGCACAGACACTCAATAGTTCAGTACAGTAATTTATTACATATTAAGTTCATTAAAAAAAAACATTGTTTATAAAAAATGTAAAAAATAACTAACAACTTCACCATTAATTATTTTAGTAATTAAACAATACCAATATCGACAAATGCAAAGGCGTTATTAAGTTAAAGATTAATTACTTTATTCAACAATAATTGCTTGCTTAAATTAAATATTGCCATTGTTAAAATCTAAATTGCCATTGCTAAAATCCCAGTTATCATAAAATGCTAATCTTAATTGTAACTATAGTTCTAGCTAAAGGCTTTAGTTAAAAATTACTCAATGAGTTGTCTGAAAGATCAAGCCCCATCTAAGCAGTAGTTAACACACAACCCAATAGATGGCGCTCAGTCTCTTCATAATCGATACGGGCGTTTCTAGATTCTTTATAATAATTGCACTGCCACTACACAGATGGCATGGCAAGTTCATCAATATTATAACAAATGAGAATTATGAGTTGGTTCTTAATTAGATTAACGAATAGTCTAAGCAGGTAAACGCTCTTGCGGCGACACGGACATTCTGATCGGCGGTGCGCGCCCTGCACCTGCCGTCGCTGTCAGTATTTGGAGTTTTGAGCTTGTTATCTGGAATAATGGAGATAAATTCTGTCGGCAGATTAATGTTGTTTTTATTAACCTACAACGTTGAAATGTAGGATTTGGTAACAAAAAGTTTGAGTCAACATGGAAAACTTGTAATAGATCTAACATCTATTCAGTTTTCCTCATATTCAAAATGAAATGCATTTATGTATCACCAACACACATATGTAAAGTTACAGACTTAAATCTGCTTGCAGTTTATGGATGATAAGCTGTTAGCTGAATAAAAAGTGTTAATTATTCAATAACATTAACTGAATCGATTTTATTGATATTGTTTAATCAGCCACTAGCTGAATAGGATATTGTTGGCAAAACTACGCGACAACATTAATTTAGTTTATTGATATTGTATGGTGAGCTAATAGCTGAATAGAATAATGTTGCCTCAATTATACAGCAATATTAATTGAGTTGAGTTTAGTGATATTGCATGATCAGTTACTAGATAAGTAGAATGATGTTGCCTCAATTATACAGCAACAATAATTGAGTTTATTGACCTTTTATGATCAGCTACTAGCTGAGTGGAATGATGTTGCCTCAATTATACAGCAACATCAATATGAATTGAGTTTATTGACATTGAATGATCAGCTAATAAATGTGTAGGATATTGTCGCTTGAACTATCCAACAATATTCATTCAATGGTTATGCTTTGTATGAGTTTGGTTTTTATTTAATCTAGGAACCTAGTAATAGATCTACTGTCTACTCGATTATGCTTAAATAAGACTATTGATTGCTTTAGTTATTTTGTAATTTGTATTTGGTAAGTGTGGTGTAAGTAGCATATTTTTATTTGTTCATTCTCACAGGAAGGTAATGCTCTGTGATAGACACAAAGTCTTGGATTTGATAGGATTAAAGGATAGGATCAAGAACACCGCTCTGTGATAGACACAAAGTTTTTGATTTGACAGGATTAATTTGGATAAGGAGTTTAGGACCATTGCTCCGTGACAGGCACGAAGTCTTTGATTTGACAGGATATAAGGAACCAGGCTCTAAGCGCCTTTGTACGCCGTGGACCCAGCAGGATAACATGAGAGTATTGTTTAATAGAAGCCTCCACGGCCGCTAATAGTTTGTTATTAACATTATAAATAGTCTCCACGACTATTTATAGATTGTTTGTCATTTGGTGTGTTCATTATCAGTGACCTCCACGGCTTCTGATAGTATTTGTGTGATTTGTTGTATTACTTATCAAGCTAGTTGTTTCCTCCACGGATAGCAATAGCTTGATGTTTGTGTTATTATTTTTTATTTATTAGTTGTAGTTAGGAGTACTAATACTTTGCTATTATTATTGTAGTTGAGCAACCGACAGGATTACAAAAACATAAAAATAATGAAAGTTTAAACATGAGACTTATCACACATGAGCATCATGTAAGTAGGTTGATTTGGCTATTGTATTCAGCCTTTGATGTAACATTATGTAGAGATCAGTGGTAAGGTGTAGGAAGTAGTTTGAAAATGCCTCACCTTTTATATTAGCTTAGGTGTGTGGACAATGAATCAGTAATCCCTGGTTGGCAGTCTTCATGCTGTTCTTCATTTGACAGCTGGCGACACGGTTATCTATTCACCAGGTATTGAAATTAATTGTATTGGTCGGCTAAAACCAAGTTGTGATATGTGTTGTTTAGCAGGCTTATTCTTGAGGAAGCTGTTCTTATTGACAATGGTTTAGACTTCCACACTTGATGCCATCACTATGGTGGAGTGACTAGGTGCATAGAGTTTTAAAAGTTCCTTTACAGTTGCTTCCAATTTTGTTTCCTTTTCTTTGATAGTTGGTTATCATTTCCTTTTTGAAGACAATTTCCTGGAACCTGGAATGTGAGAAGTCATGCAGGTAAATAATAGTACAAGAAAAGATATCCTACATAACATCACACTTGCAGTCCCTGATGGGTCAGGGGTTAGGCAGGGGTGTAGTTAATACATCCACACTTTGTCAATCACGCCTAAGCCTCTTATTTAGGAGCAGGCTATTTGCCATTAAAATTATTGACTGTGTTGTTACTGACAAATTCCTGATGGAAAAAGAACCAATGACACTTTGCTAGACCTCAAAATCGAATCCAGGCCCTCATGCTTTAATGGCAGGGCTCATGACCACTGACCACAAAGCAGTCCTACTAATGTTTAAATTAGTTGGGGTGATAAGCTATGAAGTAGGTAATCAATTGTTTTGGAATAGTTTTCATACTTAGATTAAGTTAATTAAAACCTTCACTGTCGTGCCAGTCAACGGTGACCTCAAACAATACATTTTCAATTGTGTCTATTGTCTGGCAGATTATGTGTTAAACTAAGATAGGAAAGTTAAATTGATCAGAACTAGTTTAAAAACTCTATTGGTTGTGTTAATGCACTGACAAAACATTCACATTCTAACATATTGAAAGCTTTGGTTTCTGTTGATTTATTGCGCTAAGAGTTCATTGTCACAACTCGTTGAACTGAAATTTGTTTGGCACTTCATTACTTGTCTTGTTTTACAAATCAGTTTCATAGCGAAGTGTTTTAGTATGAATCATGCAACATGTTGTCAAATACATATGATTTCAAGTTACATAATTGTTTGAAAAGCTCTAAATTCAAACAATAGGCCCCACAAAGATTGTGAGATATTAATCTATGTGAATGTCAAATGAATGTGACTAATTTCTAATAAGAATATTCTGTTTTCAATGTTTCTAGTCACTGCGAATGTCAAGTCAAGTACTACAAGTTTTGAATTAAAATTTGTTGATACTTATTTAATTAATTCATTTCATGTAATGTTTATGGAAATTCACGTGACTAATCTTTGTACTCAAAAATATTTCTAAGAGAATTTTCCTTGTTACTATGAATTAGAAGTCAACAACAATGTCTTAAAATTTGCTAATACATAGTTAATTAATTAAGTTCATGCAGTGTAGATGCAAGTAACTAAATAGTTTAATCTGATTTATGAGTTATGTTTCATCATCTGCCTGTCTTTTCCCAAACTTTGTTGGGGACGGTTTCCAGTCTAACCGGATGCAGCTGAAAATCAGTATTTTACATGAAGTGACTGCCTATCTGACTTGTTTATGACACATTAATGATTCTTAATCGAATAATAGCTTTAATAGGCGCACTATGCATGAGCTTAATAGAGTGATTTAAGTTGTGTTGGTATTTCACTCCGTGTCAAGTAAAAGGTGGCATTGCCACAGCCAGTGTGTGATGTGATAAGTTAAATTGTTGTTAACTGTAAATATGTTAAACAGTAACAGCATACTAAAATTAATAAAACTAAATACTTCCCGGGATTGATGATCCGGTCATCTTAGATCCGTCAGCAGGTTTATTTAACAATGTGCTTTTCCGGTGTCCAATCTTTGTTTGTTTTTGCTGCTTCGGTCATTCTGTGCTCTACACGTTGAGCATTTTGGGTGCAATAAGAAGTTGTCCGTCACATACAACTTCACTGTAAACTGCATTATCATAATGTGTTCATTTTTAATCTGACTGGGTCATGTGTGTTCAAGTTGCAATAACCCAAAATTATCATGTTGGTATCTGCCAGCCACTTGATGAAAATGCAGCAAACTCTTTTGCTATCATAGTCTTCAGTATCTTCCTGTCTATCAGTCCATTGCTTCATTTAAGACCATAATTATATTGGCTGGGGCAAATCATTATGTCGCACGCTCATAGAACATTTACGATATCAGAGATCAAGTCTATAAGCACGCTCTCGTCCATGGCCATGCGAGCCGGTTTCGGATTTTGCATGTTATTCATTGGATGTCCGGCATGTGAACAGCGCGCAAGAGCAATCCCCTCTTCTGATGTCAAGGCGGGGATTCCACCATAAATGAATATCGACGCCATATTGCCTTTCAGTCGCTAACTGTGCAACTTTATTCTTCATTATTGCTAATTAGGTGGATGGGTAGTTGAAATTACACACAACACTTGACTCAAACTCCTTATGTTTATTTCTAATAAACCAGTTACAGGCACTTTAACACTTATAAACCATAGGTTGAGCCGCCCATTCACAAACATGGTTGATGTAATGTGTGTCTTTTGGATCTGTCTTTCAATTATTACAGTTCTTATTAACATAACTTATTATTGCTCACTTCAAAAACTACTTTCAATTCATTAATATTTCAATTGTTTAATCGGGACTTCGCGAGCTAGCTCGAACGACATCTTGCTCGCTTCGCCTGCGGTTCTGAGTGGGCGGAAGTACGCAACGCACAGACACTCAATAGTTCAGTACAGTAATTTATTACATATTAAGTTCATTAAAACTTCAGTTAAACAATACTAACTTCACCATTAATTATTTTAGTAATTAAACAATACCAATATCGACAAATGCAAAGGCGTTATTAAGTTAAAGCTTAATTACTTTATTCAACAATAATTGCTTGCTTAAATTAAATATTGCCATTGTTAAAATCTAAATTGCCATTGCTAAAATCCCAGTTATCATAAAATGCTAATCTTAATTGTAACTATAGTTCTAGCTAAAGGCTTTAGTTAAAAATTACTCAATGAGTTGTCTGAAAGAGCAAGCCCCATCTAAGCAGAAGTTAACACACAACCCAATAGATGGCGCTCAGTCTCTTCATAATCGATACGGACGTTTCTAGATTCTTTATAATAATTGCACTGCCACTACACAGATGGCATGGCAAGTTCATCAATATTATAACAAATGAGAATTATGAGTTGGTTCTTAATTAGATTAACGAATAGTCTAAGCAGGTAAACGCTCTTGCGGCGACATATATCATATAATATATTCATATTCAAGGTATTTTGTTATGGGGACGGGCTGCAGACATCGAGTCTATATTTATTCTGCAGAAAAGAGCTATCAGAGCCATATATGTATTATCTACGTAAGCGCGATTCTCTAAGAGAACTGTTTAAGGAAATTAACATCATGACGGTACATTGTCAATACATCTATGAAAACATCACGTACGTTAGGAAAAATCTGCATTTATTTAGTAAAAGAGGTGACCGGCACCACTATAACACTAGGAACAGGGACCAACTATCTCAGCCAGGTTTCAGGTTGGCTAAAGTAGACTCATCTTTCATGGGGTACTGTTTAAAATGTTACAACAAAATACCTCTCCCCATTCAACAACTGAATGAAACGAAATTTAAATCTTGCATAAAACGCACACTATGTAGGCAAGCATATTATAAGTTGGGGGATTACATTGATGATAAAAATGCTTGGCGCAATGCTGGTCCTGCTCCACAACCATAGGGGCAACCTGAATCATCTGAATTACCATTTGAAGTTATTGTGGAAGCAGCAGAAGATTGTAAAAATATATTTGCATTGTATAGATTCAATCTAGTATTATATAATTGCATAACACAGTCATGTGTGAGTACTATGTACTGTAAAGCCACCTTTTATTGACTACCTACATCTTTTATTGACGAAAATATACCCTGGTGGTTCAGTGAATGTCATGCTCACTTAAATGTCATGCTGATGGTGGCGGGTGTGGCGGGTCATTTAGTTCCCTTCAATATGGTTGAGTCCAATAGTAGTTGGGGATATTTTGACTTACTATCTTTGAACAAGATTCTTGTGTAACGCATAGCGACATCACTTACGAAATGCCATAAAAAGAAAATAGTTACTTGAAAACACGCCAAAACGCCCTCTACGTCGTCTTATCATACTTTTTAGTCAGAGGCTTTCTTCAATTTGTAGGCGTTTCATCACATTAGCAACAGATGGCAGTAGTGCTTCCTCACGCAGTACACAGCAAAGAGTAGAATACTTACAAGGAAACACAGCCTCTTATAGTAGAAACACATAGAACATTGTGTTTCATTACAATATGGCAACTTGAGAAGTAAGCTTGGCAAGATCTAAATGAAATTTAAAAGCGGAGACCAATCTCGCAGCAGAAAAGCAAACGTTACATTTATAATTCTTTGAGTTGGGACAGTGACCTGCGTTAATATCGCATTGGCAATACCTACTTACTCCTTTGGAAATTAAGGATTAGTTAGGGAACACACTAGTTTACACATCTCTAAATATGTGAGGACTTACTTTAATGCGTTGAAGCATACTCAAGACAACTTATATTGTTCCCACGGGTGCTCATCCTTGCTTGAATTGTACTTAATCTAAAGTTACAAATGACTTCGAAATGTCACCGTTTATAGGTTTTAATTACATCTTTGTGGCATCATTTTGGGCCCTATCAGAATTACCAGCCCTGTGACTTTTTTACAAAAGTTCAGCTGAAAAACAGCTTCATGCTGAGATAAGCGGCTTTAATAACCTTTCGGCTTCGAACAGGACCAGTTTAATTTGTCTTATTTTTTCTTATGTTTTACATATTTTTTTTAATTTTAACCATTCTTTCTTTCTTTCTTAAAATTCATCTCACCTGCCAGGACTGAACCACGGCCCCGTGATAGCTGGCGTGGTTGGAGCGCAGAAGCCTCATTACGACATCTGGGCCAACACCGTCAATGGGGTTTCCAGGATGGACTCCACCGGCATCATGGGGAGGATACAGGTTACCGAGGATACTGCTTAGTTACTATATGTATCTTTTTTTGTATATTTGATGACGAAGTTCAATAATCAACTGACTCGAAGGACCAAACTAAAGTGTTCAGCTCGATGGGTCAAATTAAATAGAATCCGACTCGATGCACCAGATTAAATATAGTCCGACACAAAGGGCCAAAATATGTACACAAGTTTTGACTTAAAACACAAAACAAAAACATTCGTCTGCCTCGAAGGACCAAAACAGACAGATTTCGACTCGAAGGACCTATCTGTATATTTTGTCAATTAACATTATGTATGACATATTTAGTAAACTTTTGCATCATTATATTCATATAATAGATGGTATAGGAGTATAGGTATTTAAATTTTACCAAACAAGGAATATGGTAAAAAATAAATACAGAATAAATGAAACGCCTGACAAATTTAAAAAGCAATGTTTAACATGGGTGGTTTGCTGAATACATCACACAGTTATCAAATTACATTTGTATTGGACAGTAATCAAAATTAATTATATAATACATAGGTGGTATTTCTGTATGTGTAATGCTCAACACATTTTATTTGCGATGTTATTTGTGAGGATTAAAAAAAGTATTTTGAAAATCTCACAAATGGCTGAAATACCATTTTATTTTACATATTGTTTTAAAACTCTTAGAGATCGCATGTATTTCATAGATAAGATCATCTTGTTTCGAGCCTACTTCACATATTTTTATACGGGTAGTCTTTGGGTGTCATATTTGCAGAAATCCTACAGCGCTCTCCGCGTTCAATATAATAATGCGCTAAGGGTGCTGCTGCGGCTGCCTCGCTTCTGCAGCGCATCGGGAATTTTTGCAAGCGTCCGCATTGACTGTTTTTATGCCAGCATGCGCAAGAGGGCGACCTCGATAGTGAGTGGAGTGCGGGGCAGCAGCAACAGTCTTCTTACTGTTGTCGCCAACAGGTTGGATGGACCTTTCATGCAGCACTGGCAGGTTTTACATGCACCGGTGTATCGTGCCTGGAGCAGGTGAATATGGAAAAAAGCACCACAGAATTTAAAAGTTTTATTATTGAATATTGATTTATTAATTTTTAATGTTGATTATGATAACGTATTTTTATTTTATAATTAATGATTGATTATGTATCTATTGAAATTGACTCATTTTATTTTAAATGTTATTGCGGACATTATCTTATTTATTATCTTATTTATTATTTATTATCTTATTATTATAATCAAAATATTTTTATTTTACATAGGCCTACATGGGCACTTATAAAACGTAAACAAAAAGGTGCTCGGTTCGGGTTGGTCATTTCCTATGGAGAAGAACCGGCAAGAAACTCCATGATAACGTTGCTATTCAACTAGATCTAGTTAAACTGAAAGCCAATCCAAACATAGTATAGAAAAGGCCAGTCAGACTGATGAGGAGTTAAACTTGCTATGTCTGAAAAGTTCGATTGAATCGATTTCTTCTAGGCCAGTGTGCTAGGCCGTATCATTGCTTCACATCAGGCGAGTTGCACCCAAACGCAAGGCTTTTACTTTTTAGTATAAATATGTAAAGTTCTATAAATTTTCAGTGGTTAAATCAATTCGCAGTTATTTTTTTTTTTTTTTGTATAATAATAAGTTAGCCCTTTTTGGGTACGACTGTACCCAAATTTTAAAGCAAGACGTAAATAAACATAAAACGTGGTATAATAATATTAAAAAACCTAGTGGCAAACACAACAATAGGCCCTGGACTCCACAATAGGATACACTGTGTCGTGGGGTCCAGTCTCTTCCGAAGTAAGGCTACCAAGTTAGAAAGAGGTAGAGATTAAAGTTTAGGAGAGACCTATGTCCAATAGTAGTTGGGGATATTTTGACTTACTATCTTAGAACAAGATTCTTGTGTAACGCATAGCGACATCTCTTACGAAATGCCATAAAAAGAAAATAGTTACTTGAAAACACGCCAAAACGCCCTCTACGTCGTCTTATCTTACTTCTTAGTCAGGGGCTTTCTTCAATTTGTAGGCGTTTCATCACATTAGCAACAGATGGCGGTAGTGCTTCCTCACGCAGTACACAGCAAACGGTAGAATACTTACACGGATACACAGCCTCTTACAGTAGAAACACATAGATGGGGTTTCATTACAATATGGCAACTTGAGAAGTAGGCTTAAATTGACTCATTTTATTTTAAATGTTATTGCGGACATTATACAATGCATAATTATTTTATTTGACGAAAATTTAATGTTAATTTAATGTTAATTTAATGTTAATTTAATTAATTTAATTTAAATTTCTTTTTGTGTACAACTTAGTTATAATAGTATTGTGTGGTGTTTATTTGTCTCTGATTATTTGATTTGCTACTAACATTATTTTTAAGTGTATTTACTAACTAAATTATGGATCGTTGTGTCTGAAGCAAATAAATAATAATAATAATAGTGAAATGTTATAGAAAATACCTATAATATTTTTTTGGTAATAATTTAGCTATAACTAGTTTGAAACATTATTTATTGTTAGTGTTATAAAGTGTGATAAACAGAGAATTATTATTATATAACATGACATAAACGCATGTTATATAATAGTCAGTTTAAATGTTTGTAAACGCACCCACGATACAGGAGAAATTCCTAGTGTGGGGCAACGTTTTTTTTTAAAAAAAAAAAAAAAAAATACCATAATTAAAAGTTCAATGATTGTTGTTGTTTTGAATACTCTTTAGTGTTATGGTGCTAAATCTATATTAGATTTAAAAAATAGAAAAATAAATGCATATCCCACCCATTTAGGCAACTGCAAAAAATTTGGTAATTTTGTAAAAAAGATTTTTTCAATATTTTTTTGGATATTTTTAGTAAACCTCCACCATTTTTTAGAATTTTTAATAAAACAACAGTTTTTTCGACGGCCTCTTTATTATAAAATTAGACTTATTTATAATCCTATCATAATTTAAAAAAAAATTAGAGATATGCTCATTAATAATGTTACATATAAGTATACGAAAATATTTCCACAGCTCAGATTCTTATAAAAAATATTTGATGAAGTATATACGGGTATAAACCTGTATGTACCATTAACTTTAATCTTGCTGTTAGCGGGCGTTTACAATTGTAACAAATCGCGATACAACTCACAGCATTGTCATCATCATCTGCCTAGCCTTTTCCCAAACTATCTTGGGGTCGGCTTTCAGTCTAACCGGATGCAGCTGAGTACCAGAATTTTACATAAAGCGACTGCCTATCTGACCTCCACAACCCAGTAACTGGGTAATACGATACCCCTTGGTAAGACTGGATGTCATACTTTTAGCTTCTGACTACTCGTAACGACTGTCAAAGTTCTACAAATGACAGCCGTGACCAACAGCTTAACGTGCTTTCCGAGGCACGGAGGAAACTCGATATGTAATTATGGTCACCCATCCACAGACCAACCTCGGCAAGCACGGGGTAACCTTAAAGATCGACCTGGGCGGCTGTTATTATTTAGCCACGAGCTCCTCACAGCATTGTATCCACTATCAAATTACTATTGTACATTATTAGATGTTAATCAAGAAGCCTAACTTGTGGAAACATGCTCTTATGGCCTTCGTCCACTGCGACTTTTTGCGGCGGTCCAAGCGTAAAATGTCTGCGATATAGACGCGATTCTGTCGCTGGTCATTTATTTACGATTCTATATCTCAATTCATCGGGCTTCAGTTGGAATAAAAACGCGATTCAGCATCGATATAGAAATGCATGTGAAGGCTACAGTTGCAAAATGGATTTCATCGAAACAACAGTCGCGCAGTTGCATCGCTTATGTCGTGTTGAAAATGCGACCAACGCGCGTTGAAACAAGCATCGCCACAAAAAGTGGCAGTGGAAGACGAGCCTTAGATACACACAAACATAAGACATCAATTATTAAACCATATTGTATGTATAGTTATATTAGATAACGTGTATTTGTCATTATTATTTGTAATTAAACACTGCACTTAATAGATATTAGTTTTTATTTATAATTTTCATTTTACAGACACGTTTATGCTATAGCCATGTTGGAATCTTCTCTCACACCGATGGGCGGGAACTCTATGATCTGTCATCGACAAAATACAAATAACCACAAACATCCCCCCTTTTCCAAAGCTTTACATTACAATCAAAGAGTAAACTATTATATGTTTACAACTGTTCTAAAATAAACACATGCAATCAAATACTTCGTTCTTACTAATACATACTAATTTTCTAAATCAGAGCTATCAATATAATCTTTAAATTTAATTGGCCTCCTAACTAGACGACCACTGCGTGTTACATTTATAGTGTCATTTGGTATTGAAGTATTTAATGGTTCATTATTGGGTGGTTCTTCAGAGTTATTATCATTACAAACATTTTCATCTTTACTGCTTTCATTTAGTCTAGCATCAGGTTCAATTTCAGAAATCATGTTCTTCTTAAATACAAGTGATCTATTCTGCATATTATTACTGTCAGTGGAGTTAAATGATAAGAGAATTACAAACATTGTAGTGTGGTTTAATGAATTTTCTATTTCTCCTATACCTATTCCCTACTTCATCCCCCACCACCTAAGAACGGGGTTCATCACATATTTTTATAATTTTACCTTTAGTCCTGCTAGCATCTAGTGACTTGTTAAAATACACATTTTGATTGACACTTAAATCCATGAGAGATTTTGAGTTTTTGTCATAATTTTTCTTTACAGACTCTAGATGATTGTTATATTCCTTTCGGTAAATAGCAACTTTTGATTTCAAATTACTTTTTGAAATGGGTAGTAATGAATTTAAAGGTCTTGAAAATAACAATTGTGCAGGAGATGACAGATACGAATAAAATTACAGTTATACACGAATAGGTTTTTGGAGAAGTTTTCAAAATGGCCGCGGCTCCGTTTTTTGGAGAAGTTTTCAAAATGGCCTCGTCTCCGTTGCCGTTGCATAGATCGTAGTTACAAATCAAGGAGTTTGTTTTGGTAGCCAAAACACGATCTCCACCACTCTCACCTTTGAACGCCACTGGTGTGATATTTTCATACATTAATTCCCCACACGAACGTTTTATGATAGCGGTCTTTAAATCGGCACCTAAGCAAAAAAAATAGGGTTTTAAGAAAAAGGAAAAAGATGTATACATCTCACTGGTCATCAAAATATTGATTTAGGTACGTACAACAAAAAGTAGGAATTGTATGTGACGGCACAGCAAGTCTGTTTTGTACAAAGTTACTAGTAGCTATCGGTGAAAGTAGGATAATGGTGCTTTTCCATGAGAGTGTGATCAGCAACTTTTCATTTCTCATACTCGGAAAGTAGTGTATATTTGATCCGCGTAGCGGGTGGAAGATGCTACTTCCCACCTTTGGGCGGCAAAGACATAGTAATTCCTGGCCCCCTAGGGTAGGAATCGTCATCATCATCTGCCTAGCGTTTTCCCAAACTGTCTTGAGGTCGGCTCCCAGTCTAACCGGATGCAGCTGAGTACCAGTATTTTACATGAAGCGACTGCCTATCTGACCTCTACAACCCAGTAACTGGGTAATACGACACCCCTTGGTAAGACTGGATGTCAGACTTTTGGCTTCTGACTACTCTTAGCGACTGTCGAAGATCTACAAATGACAGCCGGGAAAAGAAAAAAATGCGTCGGTCTTCTGAGTGTATAAACGGCCAGTGTGAATTAAAACATGAAAACTAAGCGCGTCCGCCCGCGGCAGTGACGCGGTGCGTTCCATAGTTAAAATTTTAAATAGACAATACAAGGTGTTGTTTTGCAACCTCGTCAAATTCTAGGAGGTAACTATGCTAATGATTCTCGACCCGAATCAATAATAAAATGAGTAGGTAATTTTTTTTATTTTATTTATTTACTGAAATCAATAACTGAGAACCACCCGTGATTTAAACACGGGCCGTCTGATCCCCGCCTTCTAACGTCGCTTACACACAAACAAAAAACCTCAAACGTTTTTTCGATAATTTCATAATCCCTAAACCACGTTATGGGGGTTATTCTGAAATATTGACAAATTTAAACAACAAAAAAACACAGTGTTTTTTAATAATTTACTAGGTACCGTAATTTGTATTGATTATTTATGTCTTTTGTGACAACATCCTGAATTTTGACGAGGATGCAAAACAACACCTTGTATAATATGGCGAGATGCTAACTCTGTAAGCAGTATCGAAATCTTGAATTAAGACTAATATCTTATTAAAATTGTGTGTGATTTCAAGTGATTCTGATATGTTGACCCCAGATTCTGTTAAAGACCAGGCAAATACAGTTATCGAAAATCTTTTGCCAGAAATTTTTAAGGAAAGATACTTAAATACAAACAATCACATTATGAAGTGGCGAACAGATAAGAAAATGAAATCATTTTCCGAAAGTGTATTACTTCAATGGACTATCTGGCAAAATAAAGCCTTCTACGCTATGGAACAGGTTTTCAATGGTCAAGAGTACACTAAGAGTAAAACACAATGTCAATTTGAAAATAATCCATTATCTAAAATCGTTTCTGAAAAGGCAGTCAGGGATTCAAGAGCAAAAAAACTAAGGTTTTCACCTCTTACGAAGTGGAAACATTTTTAAATGAAGCCCCTGACGAGATATATTAGGCAGAGAAGGTAAGGTATAAACGTTTATCTAGGTAGGGAGAGGTCTTTCATTCAAAAAATAAGCGTCGATCCCAACGACTTTACTCTGATATGTATTCTAGATAGGTTTCTATAGAAAGAAGTAATCATATCAATCAAACACACTGACCTGATTGCGTAAATTAAGAGGAAAGACGTCGAATAGGCGTGCATTTCTGGAGTAAAAGATCTCTGCTTGTTATTCTATCTACACATGTATCTAAAATATTAATAGTAATGAAAAAATCATGTTTTTCACAGTTGGTGTTGATACTCGGTATAAGCGGCGCTTGCAGACGCAGTGAACTCACAAATTTAACAATGAACGTCTTTGAAAATCAGCCGCAATAGTGGCGATAAGTCCCCTCTTTGAGGAGTGGCTGGAGAGGCGCCACGGCGCCCTCACCTTCCGCCTGACGCGGGTCCTCACCGGACACGGTTGTTTCGGGAGGTTCTTGCACCGAATCGGGCAGGAGGAAACGCCCAGGTGATACCACTGCGACGATCGGCCGGAGGACACGGTGGAGCACACCGTAGAGGTCTCCGCTTGAACTGAGCACCGCCGAGTCCTCGTAGCCGGCGATTGGCGGCGGCGAACTCTCGGGTCCGGCCTTGGTTCAATCCATGGTCCGGGGCGAGAGGGAATGGGAAGCCGTCGCCTCCTTCTGCAAAGCAGTCATGCTAGCGAAGGAGGTGGCGGAACGTGAGAGGGAGAGAATTTCATGTTCCAGCCGCCGCGGGAGACGCCCCGGGCGTCGGTGTCCACCCAGTGGCCCCCGGCCACCGTAGACGCGGGCTTGTGGACGGTGATTGATGGGCTAGGTCACCGTCCGTCCGTCGTATGAAAACAGGCCGTGTCGACTGCGCGGTCGTAATCCACGCGCGAGTTAAGTGTGACGACCGAATCGTGAATGGGCGCTGTCAGTTGTGCCTGGTCATCTCTTAGCTGCCACGGTTTATTTTAATTATTTTATTTTTAACTTTATTTTCGAATTATTGATTTCGACTTTTATTCTGGACGCTCTTAACTTGCCCGTATTTCTACATCGTTCTCACATACTAGTAATTCTCAACACGAATGATGTAACCAAGATTTTGTAACATATTTTGATTTAAAAGAGTGTCCATGGAGTTTCTTGCCCGTCTTCTCCATAGAGATCTACGCTTTGGAATGGGCAACTACAGTACTTTCACAAGTTATTATGTCTTGTGACTGGGACTGTAACTTCGCGTTCTTTTTTTTTGACTTTCAAAAGTGCCTGTAATGGTCTAATTGAAATAAATGCTTTGAGTTTGAGTTTGACCCCAACTCTATTCGCTTTATCAGCAAATTCCCTTCCACCTCAAAGTAGCAAATAAGTAGTGTATAAGAATATTGTTAACTTAGCAATAATTAAATATAAGTACATGTCTCCTTATAAGAATAAACATTACTATCTTAATTACTGTAATGCTGCTCGTCTAAATAAAGTATTTTATAACTACTCAAGTGTCGATCACGTAATTCGCGCCTCAAAGAGATGTCAGCAAATCGGAAGGGGTCAAGAGGGACGATGCCTGCCAGAGCTGCGGGACTGTTCGAAAGAGATACCGTGACCCTGGAACACAAAGGGCTAAGAGGGACATGGATGGGTTTTAGTCAGTACAAGTCTGACAAACCCTCACGCCGCCCAGAGCGGGAGGGGGGGTCATTTCATCATTTCTCATACTTAAAAAAAGGCCAGTTATTACCAGAGGTCGGAGTTAGGTAGAGTTATTTATGTACTTACACTGATTTCATACAGCGAAAGAATAAAGTGGATATGCCTTAAATCCCGAGGTTAATTTTAAAGAGCAAAAAAATTACGATGAAACTAATAAAAATTGAAAACGCACGATGTTTCTAATAAAAATTGTATGTTAATTATCTTTGTTTTATTTGTCTTATATATCTCTGAGGTTTTTATTATTATTTATTTGTAATATTGTTGGCCAAACGGGATTGTATTATAAATCCTGGGAAATTCCGGGAAGATCCATATTAATATCAACATTTCGATGCAAGTACATAAATAACTCTACCTATTTCTGACCTCTGGTTATTACTCGTAAAATTGACTAAAACAAAAACAAATATTGAGTGCACGTTAGTTTTACGAGAATAGTACACAAATAGTAAAAAATATCAAAAATCAGACCTAATGACATAAAAACGAATCGCTTTTTTCTCAACTACCAAAAGAGAAAATGCTATTAACAAGTAATCGGTAAAAATAAAATCTCAGGTTTGCCGAAGCAAATAGCAACATATTTAAATTTACCAAACTGTTAACAGTATCCTCGGGGCATTGTTATAGAAGAACGTCAACGACACGGTTGGCTGATTTTTGGTCGATCTTCACATGTTAAAAAGACATGGAGGATGGAAATCCAGCACAGTTGCGAGAGACTACATTGAGAATTCTGTCCAAAATAAAACTAAAATTACAAACAAATTAACTGAGACTATAATTTACGCCCCACTTCACCTCAACCAACTACTTCAAGAAAGTCTGCGCCATGGATTCCACCGTCTAATCAAATACTGGAGTCTCCTACTCTTACAGAAATTCAACACAGCCAAATTTGTCATAACATATCAAACAGCGTAAATATTCCGAACAAAAATGTAACTTTAAATTTCTCAAATTGTTTTAACTTTGCGATTAATTTTAAATATATTACTCATGTTACTTGTGTAACATAATCATCATGTAATGTATGTGTTTATTCATGTTACTTTTATGAATAAGTATTTACAAAAAACTACTATTTTTTTACTTTCCTTATCTTCGAAATGAAAAGTAGAGTGCTTAACACGGGTGATAAACATCAAATTCCTACTCGGACTGTAGCCACCCTCGCTGCGCTCGGGCCTCGTGTAACAATCTACTATTGCTGCGAGAATGTTAAACGAGGAAACAGGTCAGCGTTTCCACTGACTGATGCTATGCTATGTACTGAAGCGATTAAAATGTGCTATAAAAATGCGCCTACAGTAGGTACACTGCTCTGCACATAGCTGCAACACTATACAAATACACACAAATACACACAAAACAAATATACACAATATACACTAAAAAATGATGCGTGGCGTGGGTGCGTAGTATATCCATACTACGCACCCACGCCACGCATCATTTTTTTTTTAGGATGGGAAATCATCAAATGTCTTCTCCCGCTCTGGGCGGAGCGGAAGGGGTTGTCAGACTTGACTGACTAAAACCCATCCATGTTCCTTCTTAGCCCTTTGTGTTCCAGGGCCACAGTATCTACGCCACGCATCCTTACATATAAAAAAACGTAGCTTGGTTGAATCACTTTCCACCAGTGCTATAGAAAAGAATAGAAAATTTTTATTTCAGACCGGAGTCCATAGGGTTAGTAACAATTATACTTAAAATCTAGTGTTGGTAGGTTACAGTTAAATGAAAATACACAATTAAAATTCAGCTATGCTATATGGACCAATAATTGGTCGATAAAAAACGCATGCATAACAACGTGGCATAGCAACGTGGCATAGCACATCTTTGCAGAAGCCTAAGAGTAGTGACACTAGCTGATGACTGTCGCTTTAGCAGAGCGTCGCTACGTAGGTTGACAAGGCGGCTGCTGCATGATGGATAATGAATAGGAACCACTGAAGTATTCTACTATTTGAGCCGCTGTCGCTACCACAACCCACAATGAACTACTATATTCCGGCCCAGCCCTGGTGATATTGGAGTAGCTGATCCACATTGTGATGACCACTTCTGAAAGAGCCCATCCTACGCCGATATTTCTATCTTGCTTGGGGCTAAGCAATAACGGCCGTTCGGGTTGATCAATGTAAAGCAACGCTTGCCAGGTCAATCCGTGGATGGATGACCATTTCATAACTAGACCTTTCCGTGCCTCGGAAAGCAAGCTAATTCGTAGATTTTTGACGGTCGTAACGGTTAGTCCGAGTTTTCAACCAGTCTTACCGAAAAGTATTTTGACACCCAATAACTGCATGATGACGGTCAGAAAGGCAGCGGAGTGGGTAAGGCTCAATGGTTATTTTATCTGTCTTTTGTTGAGATAATGTTTCTGCAGTTTCATTCACTCCCACCCTGCCCTTATCCCAATTGAATTGAGGTCTTCTTCCATACTTCTCTATTACTCGTCATCTCAGGAGACATCTTTCTAGCCATAATTATCATATTACACACAGTCCACGCATCGTTTTTTTTGGCTTCCGTAGCCGAATGGCAAAAAAAAGAATCCTTATTGATTCGTCATGTCTGTCTGTCTGTCTGTCTGTCCGTCCGTATGTCACAGCCACTTTTTTCCGAAACTATAAGAACTAAACTGTTGAAACTTGGTAACTAAATGTATTCTGTAAACTGCATTAAGATTTTTAAACAAAAATAGAAATAAACAATAAATTTTAGGGATCCCCATACATAGAACTGAAAACCAAATTTTTTTTTCATCAAACCCATACGTGTGAGGTATCTATGGATAGGTCTTCAAAAATTATATAGATTTTTTTCTAAACTGAATAGTTTGCGCTAGAGCCACTTCCACAGTGGTAAAATGTGTGTCCCCCCTCTAATTTCTAAAGTAAGAGGAGGAAAATTCTGAAAATATTTATGTTTGTAGAACGTAAAAAAAACCAACAACGAAAATTAGTTTCAATAAGATATGATGTTTAGTTTTTGAGATATGGGACTTTTGTTTTTCATTAACATACTATGAAAAACCAATTTAGTTTTGCGGTTGAGTGGAAGTTTACTAACTAATACTACTAACTAATCAATGACAGTTCAAAATATTGTTTGGGCTATAGAACCCTGTGTGCGAGTAAGACTTGCACTTGGCCGGTTTTTGATATTCCACTAATACTTTTCTGGTGATAAAAATAATGACAAAGATTACACTTACTCCCCATAAAAAACCGGCACACTGCTTTGTCAGAGTCTGGGCATTTGGTGATCATGCTGGAGTCGACCTCTACACAATCTGTATCATCTTCGGAGGATACTTTAGCTTCACACTCGTAGCATCTAAGAGAGGAAGCTAGAAAGAAGATAGTAGCGATTAGAATGTATTTACTGGCTTTTGCCCGCAGTTTTCACTTAAAATTATCTTACAGGAAAGTTTTAAATATATCAAAAGACACTTGGGGATAATGGAGCAGATTGGTGAATTAATTTTCGAAATCGTATACGTAGTTCTGAAGATTGCATACATCCAAATTAACAAACAAACTAACTTTACCTCTTTACAAAATTAGTAAAGAAAAAAAATATAAAAGCCAAAATTTTGCTTGCCTGGAGGTCTTTAATTATCTTACGTAAACGAACTACCCAAATCATGTTCTACCTACGTGCGAAATTTCATCAAGTACATTCTCTGGAATGTTTTGTGATGAAATTTACGTCTATGTTCCTATTACCTTTGCTCCCTAGTAAAGGAGGAGGAGGGAGGTAGTAGTAATAGATGGCCGAGAAGTCATGAATATTTAACCAAGTTAGGCCTTCATGACAAAAAAAGGGTGTACTAGAATCCTTTTTTACTAAAAATGTATATCCCTACTAATATTATAAATGTGAATGTAAGTTTGTTTGCTACGCTTTCACGCAAAAACTACTCAACCGATCATCATGAAACTTTATACACATATTTTTGGAGGTATTAGAAGTAACATAGGCTATATATCATCACGCTGCAATCAATAGGAGCGGAGTAGCAATGAAAAATGTTGCGAAAACGGGGAAAATGTGACGCAGACGAAGTTGCGCGGGACAGCTAGTATATTATAATTATATGTAGTTATCATAACTCACCATATTTCACAGACAGGCAGAAAATCAACGTCACCGCAATTAAATAAGACAATGTTATAGACTTCATGATGAAGTGCTTTTATGGACCCTACAAACACTTTGGATTCTAATTGTAAACTAAATTTGATGCGTGCGTTTTCCTATCATTTATAATAGGAAAACCAAATCGGTATACCTAAAAGCTGTTAATATCATATTAACATCGATTTGGTTACAAATGCGACAAGAATCAGGAAATTTTGCAAAATTTCCTGATTCTTGTACCAATCATATTCATAGGCCCATATAGCATGGCACTGGTGTAAAGTGATGGATGGTCGATAGTGTTGTAGCTATGGGCAGAGTAGTGTACCTACAGTAGGCGCATTTTCATAGTACATCTTCCTGGTTCATGTAGTTATGCATTTGTTAGATTACGTACATAATTTAGTATTTTTTATTAAGTAGAATAATGTTTGCAAACGCGACTGCACAGCATAAGGATCTTGTTTCGATTTTCAG
This sequence comes from Cerastis rubricosa, assembly GCA_949152445.1. Taxonomy (NCBI): domain Eukaryota; kingdom Metazoa; phylum Arthropoda; class Insecta; order Lepidoptera; family Noctuidae; genus Cerastis; species Cerastis rubricosa. Next base: position 2,200,853 of record OX424542.1, on the reverse strand, counting down.
TTCGGCAAAAAAGTGGCATTGGGTTTTTCTAGCAGAATTTCCTCTGTAGCAGCCGCGGAGTTTATATTTTTGCCTGTTTGATGGCAATAGGCCCCTTTACATGGGACTTAAAACATAACTGGCGAAATGTGGGTGTACTATTACGTACACATGTGCTCGCGGATTCTTTCGGGGATTTCAGACCTTATGTTATGTATAGTTATTAATTTTGGTTGACACGGTAATGACGGATTTTAGCGGTGAAAAGATCCTCCATTTTTTTTTCTGTTCATCCAGTCTCTGTTACTCTACTCCATAACTTCTTAAAGACACTAAACAGTCATTTATAAAAAAAGACCAAATTGTTTATTTCTGCTTGGTATCTATTTTTAGTTTAACGCTCTATTCCTTTTTCATTGCAAGATTTGAATGATATAGGTACTTGTCATCATCATCATCATTTCAGCCGAAAGACGATCACTGCTGGACATAGGCCTCCCCCAAGTGTCGCCACATTGACCGGTCCCGTGCGAATCGCATCCAGCGGATCTCCGCAACCTTCACCAGGTCATCGGTCCACCTAGTAAGAGACCTTCCAACGTTACGTCTTCCGGTTCGCGGTCGCCATTCTAGAACTTTTCAGCCCCATCGCCCATCCGTTCTGCGAGCAATGTGCCCTGCCCACTGCCACTTAAGTTTGGCAATCTTTAGGATTACGTCGGTAACCTTGGTTCTCTTGCAAATGTCCTCATCCTTCACGAAAGGAAACTCTGAGCATAACCCTCTAGCATTGGTACTTGTATGTTGTCCAAATTGGTTGTAGATTATTTTAGGTATTAACAAAGTCTAGTTGTTTTTTTTTTCCTGATCGTTTTTACATTGGTAGTTTTGATTATCTTGGTTTCCTTCCTTCTTTCATATCTAGGTGAATGTTAAAGTGAATAAATTTATTGTATTTCTGGTCTTTAGACAGCCACACAGAATCATTGCTGAGCCTTAAAGCGCCATCATTCAGATTATGGAACATACATAATGCACTTACGTTTTTTCCCATGGGGCTAGGCACAAACTTCAGAATGACAGATGCTACGAGCCTTACAAATAGTTTTAGATTTTTAGTTCTCCATTGGACAGATTTTTCACCGCCCCAGTTCAAAATCAAAATATTTTTATTTTACATAGGCCTACATGGGCACTTATAAAACGTAAACAAAAAGGTGCTCGGTTCGGGTTGGTCATTTCCTATGGAGAAGAACCGGCAAGAAACTCCATGATAACGTTGCTATTCAACTAGATCTAGTTAAACTGAAAGCCAATCCAAACATAGTATAGAAAAGGCCAGTCAGACTGATGAGGAGTTAAACTTGCTATGTCTGAAAAGTTCGATTGAATCGATTTCTTCTAGGCCAGTGTGCTAGGCCGTATCATTGCTTCACATCAGGCGAGTTGCACCCAAACGCAAGGCTTTTACTTTTTAGTATAAATATGTAAAGTTCTATAAATTTTCAGTGGTTAAATCAATTCGCAGTTATTTTTTTTTTTTTTTGTATAATAATAAGTTAGCCCTTTTTGGGTACGACTGTACCCAAATTTTAAAGCAAGACGTAAATAAACATAAAACGTGGTATAATAATATTAAAAAACCTAGTGGCAAACACAACAATAGGCCCTGGACTCCACAATAGGATACACTGTGTCGTGGGGTCCAGTCTCTTCCGAAGTAAGGCTACCAAGTTAGAAAGAGGTAGAGATTAAAGTTTAGGAGAGACCTATGTCCAATAGTAGTTGGGGATATTTTGACTTACTATCTTAGAACAAGATTCTTGTGTAACGCATAGCGACATCTCTTACGAAATGCCATAAAAAGAAAATAGTTACTTGAAAACACGCCAAAACGCCCTCTACGTCGTCTTATCTTACTTCTTAGTCAGGGGCTTTCTTCAATTTGTAGGCGTTTCATCACATTAGCAACAGATGGCGGTAGTGCTTCCTCACGCAGTACACAGCAAACGGTAGAATACTTACACGGATACACAGCCTCTTACAGTAGAAACACATAGATGGGGTTTCATTACAATATGGCAACTTGAGAAGTAGGCTTAAATTGACTCATTTTATTTTAAATGTTATTGCGGACATTATACAATGCATAATTATTTTATTTGACGAAAATTTAATGTTAATTTAATGTTAATTTAATGTTAATTTAATTAATTTAATTTAAATTTCTTTTTGTGTACAACTTAGTTATAATAGTATTGTGTGGTGTTTATTTGTCTCTGATTATTTGATTTGCTACTAACATTATTTTTAAGTGTATTTACTAACTAAATTATGGATCGTTGTGTCTGAAGCAAATAAATAATAATAATAATAGTGAAATGTTATAGAAAATACCTATAATATTTTTTTGGTAATAATTTAGCTATAACTAGTTTGAAACATTATTTATTGTTAGTGTTATAAAGTGTGATAAACAGAGAATTATTATTATATAACATGACATAAACGCATGTTATATAATAGTCAGTTTAAATGTTTGTAAACGCACCCACGATACAGGAGAAATTCCTAGTGTGGGGCAACGTTTTTTTTAAAAAAAAAAAAAAAAAAATACCATAATTAAAAGTTCAATGATTGTTGTTGTTTTGAATACTCTTTAGTGTTATGGTGCTAAATCTATATTAGATTTAAAAAATAGAAAAATAAATGCATATCCCACCCATTTAGGCAACTGCAAAAAATTTGGTAATTTTGTAAAAAAGATTTTTTCAATATTTTTTTGGATATTTTTAGTAAACCTCCACCATTTTTTAGAATTTTTAATAAAACAACAGTTTTTTCGACGGCCTCTTTATTATAAAATTAGACTTATTTATAATCCTATCATAATTTAAAAAAAAATTAGAGATATGCTCATTAATAATGTTACATATAAGTATACGAAAATATTTCCACAGCTCAGATTCTTATAAAAAATATTTGATGAAGTATATACGGGTATAAACCTGTATGTACCATTAACTTTAATCTTGCTGTTAGCGGGCGTTTACAATTGTAACAAATCGCGATACAACTCACAGCATTGTCATCATCATCTGCCTAGCCTTTTCCCAAACTATCTTGGGGTCGGCTTTCAGTCTAACCGGATGCAGCTGAGTACCAGAATTTTACATAAAGCGACTGCCTATCTGACCTCCACAACCCAGTAACTGGGTAATACGATACCCCTTGGTAAGACTGGATGTCATACTTTTAGCTTCTGACTACTCGTAACGACTGTCAAAGTTCTACAAATGACAGCCGTGACCAACAGCTTAACGTGCTTTCCGAGGCACGGAGGAAACTCGATATGTAATTATGGTCACCCATCCACAGACCAACCTCGGCAAGCACGGGGTAACCTTAAAGATCGACCTGGGCGGCTGTTATTATTTAGCCACGAGCTCCTCACAGCATTGTATCCACTATCAAATTACTATTGTACATTATTAGATGTTAATCAAGAAGCCTAACTTGTGGAAACATGCTCTTATGGCCTTCGTCCACTGCGACTTTTTGCGGCGGTCCAAGCGTAAAATGTCTGCGATATAGACGCGATTCTGTCGCTGGTCATTTATTTACGATTCTATATCTCAATTCATCGGGCTTCAGTTGGAATAAAAACGCGATTCAGCATCGATATAGAAATGCATGTGAAGGCTACAGTTGCAAAATGGATTTCATCGAAACAACAGTCGCGCAGTTGCATCGCTTATGTCGTGTTGAAAATGCGACCAACGCGCGTTGAAACAAGCATCGCCACAAAAAGTGGCAGTGGAAGACGAGCCTTAGATACACACAAACATAAGACATCAATTATTAAACCATATTGTATGTATAGTTATATTAGATAACGTGTATTTGTCATTATTATTTGTAATTAAACACTGCACTTAATAGATATTAGTTTTTATTTATAATTTTCATTTTACAGACACGTTTATGCTATAGCCATGTTGGAATCTTCTCTCACACCGATGGGCGGGAACTCTATGATCTGTCATCGACAAAATACAAATAACCACAAACATCCCCCCTTTTCCAAAGCTTTACATTACAATCAAAGAGTAAACTATTATATGTTTACAACTGTTCTAAAATAAACACATGCAATCAAATACTTCGTTCTTACTAATACATACTAATTTTCTAAATCAGAGCTATCAATATAATCTTTAAATTTAATTGGCCTCCTAACTAGACGACCACTGCGTGTTACATTTATAGTGTCATTTGGTATTGAAGTATTTAATGGTTCATTATTGGGTGGTTCTTCAGAGTTATTATCATTACAAACATTTTCATCTTTACTGCTTTCATTTAGTCTAGCATCAGGTTCAATTTCAGAAATCATGTTCTTCTTAAATACAAGTGATCTATTCTGCATATTATTACTGTCAGTGGAGTTAAATGATAAGAGAATTACAAACATTGTAGTGTGGTTTAATGAATTTTCTATTTCTCCTATACCTATTCCCTACTTCATCCCCCACCACCTAAGAACGGGGTTCATCACATATTTTTATAATTTTACCTTTAGTCCTGCTAGCATCTAGTGACTTGTTAAAATACACATTTTGATTGACACTTAAATCCATGAGAGATTTTGAGTTTTTGTCATAATTTTTCTTTACAGACTCTAGATGATTGTTATATTCCTTTCGGTAAATAGCAACTTTTGATTTCAAATTACTTTTTGAAATGGGTAGTAATGAATTTAAAGGTCTTGAAAATAACAATTGTGCAGGAGATGACAGATACGAATAAAATTACAGTTATACACGAATAGGTTTTTGGAGAAGTTTTCAAAATGGCCGCGGCTCCGTTTTTTGGAGAAGTTTTCAAAATGGCCTCGTCTCCGTTGCCGTTGCATAGATCGTAGTTACAAATCAAGGAGTTTGTTTTGGTAGCCAAAACACGATCTCCACCACTCTCACCTTTGAACGCCACTGGTGTGATATTTTCATACATTAATTCCCCACACGAACGTTTTATGATAGCGGTCTTTAAATCGGCACCTAAGCAAAAAAAATAGGGTTTTAAGAAAAAGGAAAAAGATGTATACATCTCACTGGTCATCAAAATATTGATTTAGGTACGTACAACAAAAAGTAGGAATTGTATGTGACGGCACAGCAAGTCTGTTTTGTACAAAGTTACTAGTAGCTATCGGTGAAAGTAGGATAATGGTGCTTTTCCATGAGAGTGTGATCAGCAACTTTTCATTTCTCATACTCGGAAAGTAGTGTATATTTGATCCGCGTAGCGGGTGGAAGATGCTACTTCCCACCTTTGGGCGGCAAAGACATAGTAATTCCTGGCCCCCTAGGGTAGGAATCGTCATCATCATCTGCCTAGCGTTTTCCCAAACTGTCTTGAGGTCGGCTCCCAGTCTAACCGGATGCAGCTGAGTACCAGTATTTTACATGAAGCGACTGCCTATCTGACCTCTACAACCCAGTAACTGGGTAATACGACACCCCTTGGTAAGACTGGATGTCAGACTTTTGGCTTCTGACTACTCTTAGCGACTGTCGAAGATCTACAAATGACAGCCGGGAAAAGAAAAAAATGCGTCGGTCTTCTGAGTGTATAAACGGCCAGTGTGAATTAAAACATGAAAACTAAGCGCGTCCGCCCGCGGCAGTGACGCGGTGCGTTCCATAGTTAAAATTTTAAATAGACAATACAAGGTGTTGTTTTGCAACCTCGTCAAATTCTAGGAGGTAACTATGCTAATGATTCTCGACCCGAATCAATAATAAAATGAGTAGGTAATTTTTTTTATTTTATTTATTTACTGAAATCAATAACTGAGAACCACCCGTGATTTAAACACGGGCCGTCTGATCCCCGCCTTCTAACGTCGCTTACACACAAACAAAAAACCTCAAACGTTTTTTCGATAATTTCATAATCCCTAAACCACGTTATGGGGGTTATTCTGAAATATTGACAAATTTAAACAACAAAAAAACACAGTGTTTTTTAATAATTTACTAGGTACCGTAATTTGTATTGATTATTTATGTCTTTTGTGACAACATCCTGAATTTTGACGAGGATGCAAAACAACACCTTGTATAATATGGCGAGATGCTAACTCTGTAAGCAGTATCGAAATCTTGAATTAAGACTAATATCTTATTAAAATTGTGTGTGATTTCAAGTGATTCTGATATGTTGACCCCAGATTCTGTTAAAGACCAGGCAAATACAGTTATCGAAAATCTTTTGCCAGAAATTTTTAAGGAAAGATACTTAAATACAAACAATCACATTATGAAGTGGCGAACAGATAAGAAAATGAAATCATTTTCCGAAAGTGTATTACTTCAATGGACTATCTGGCAAAATAAAGCCTTCTACGCTATGGAACAGGTTTTCAATGGTCAAGAGTACACTAAGAGTAAAACACAATGTCAATTTGAAAATAATCCATTATCTAAAATCGTTTCTGAAAAGGCAGTCAGGGATTCAAGAGCAAAAAAACTAAGGTTTTCACCTCTTACGAAGTGGAAACATTTTTAAATGAAGCCCCTGACGAGATATATTAGGCAGAGAAGGTAAGGTATAAACGTTTATCTAGGTAGGGAGAGGTCTTTCATTCAAAAAATAAGCGTCGATCCCAACGACTTTACTCTGATATGTATTCTAGATAGGTTTCTATAGAAAGAAGTAATCATATCAATCAAACACACTGACCTGATTGCGTAAATTAAGAGGAAAGACGTCGAATAGGCGTGCATTTCTGGAGTAAAAGATCTCTGCTTGTTATTCTATCTACACATGTATCTAAAATATTAATAGTAATGAAAAAATCATGTTTTTCACAGTTGGTGTTGATACTCGGTATAAGCGGCGCTTGCAGACGCAGTGAACTCACAAATTTAACAATGAACGTCTTTGAAAATCAGCCGCAATAGTGGCGATAAGTCCCCTCTTTGAGGAGTGGCTGGAGAGGCGCCACGGCGCCCTCACCTTCCGCCTGACGCGGGTCCTCACCGGACACGGTTGTTTCGGGAGGTTCTTGCACCGAATCGGGCAGGAGGAAACGCCCAGGTGATACCACTGCGACGATCGGCCGGAGGACACGGTGGAGCACACCGTAGAGGTCTCCGCTTGAACTGAGCACCGCCGAGTCCTCGTAGCCGGCGATTGGCGGCGGCGAACTCTCGGGTCCGGCCTTGGTTCAATCCATGGTCCGGGGCGAGAGGGAATGGGAAGCCGTCGCCTCCTTCTGCAAAGCAGTCATGCTAGCGAAGGAGGTGGCGGAACGTGAGAGGGAGAGAATTTCATGTTCCAGCCGCCGCGGGAGACGCCCCGGGCGTCGGTGTCCACCCAGTGGCCCCCGGCCACCGTAGACGCGGGCTTGTGGACGGTGATTGATGGGCTAGGTCACCGTCCGTCCGTCGTATGAAAACAGGCCGTGTCGACTGCGCGGTCGTAATCCACGCGCGAGTTAAGTGTGACGACCGAATCGTGAATGGGCGCTGTCAGTTGTGCCTGGTCATCTCTTAGCTGCCACGGTTTATTTTAATTATTTTATTTTTAACTTTATTTTCGAATTATTGATTTCGACTTTTATTCTGGACGCTCTTAACTTGCCCGTATTTCTACATCGTTCTCACATACTAGTAATTCTCAACACGAATGATGTAACCAAGATTTTGTAACATATTTTGATTTAAAAGAGTGTCCATGGAGTTTCTTGCCCGTCTTCTCCATAGAGATCTACGCTTTGGAATGGGCAACTACAGTACTTTCACAAGTTATTATGTCTTGTGACTGGGACTGTAACTTCGCGTTCTTTTTTTTTGACTTTCAAAAGTGCCTGTAATGGTCTAATTGAAATAAATGCTTTGAGTTTGAGTTTGACCCCAACTCTATTCGCTTTATCAGCAAATTCCCTTCCACCTCAAAGTAGCAAATAAGTAGTGTATAAGAATATTGTTAACTTAGCAATAATTAAATATAAGTACATGTCTCCTTATAAGAATAAACATTACTATCTTAATTACTGTAATGCTGCTCGTCTAAATAAAGTATTTTATAACTACTCAAGTGTCGATCACGTAATTCGCGCCTCAAAGAGATGTCAGCAAATCGGAAGGGGTCAAGAGGGACGATGCCTGCCAGAGCTGCGGGACTGTTCGAAAGAGATACCGTGACCCTGGAACACAAAGGGCTAAGAGGGACATGGATGGGTTTTAGTCAGTACAAGTCTGACAAACCCTCACGCCGCCCAGAGCGGGAGGGGGGGTCATTTCATCATTTCTCATACTTAAAAAAAGGCCAGTTATTACCAGAGGTCGGAGTTAGGTAGAGTTATTTATGTACTTACACTGATTTCATACAGCGAAAGAATAAAGTGGATATGCCTTAAATCCCGAGGTTAATTTTAAAGAGCAAAAAAATTACGATGAAACTAATAAAAATTGAAAACGCACGATGTTTCTAATAAAAATTGTATGTTAATTATCTTTGTTTTATTTGTCTTATATATCTCTGAGGTTTTTATTATTATTTATTTGTAATATTGTTGGCCAAACGGGATTGTATTATAAATCCTGGGAAATTCCGGGAAGATCCATATTAATATCAACATTTCGATGCAAGTACATAAATAACTCTACCTATTTCTGACCTCTGGTTATTACTCGTAAAATTGACTAAAACAAAAACAAATATTGAGTGCACGTTAGTTTTACGAGAATAGTACACAAATAGTAAAAAATATCAAAAATCAGACCTAATGACATAAAAACGAATCGCTTTTTTCTCAACTACCAAAAGAGAAAATGCTATTAACAAGTAATCGGTAAAAATAAAATCTCAGGTTTGCCGAAGCAAATAGCAACATATTTAAATTTACCAAACTGTTAACAGTATCCTCGGGGCATTGTTATAGAAGAACGTCAACGACACGGTTGGCTGATTTTTGGTCGATCTTCACATGTTAAAAAGACATGGAGGATGGAAATCCAGCACAGTTGCGAGAGACTACATTGAGAATTCTGTCCAAAATAAAACTAAAATTACAAACAAATTAACTGAGACTATAATTTACGCCCCACTTCACCTCAACCAACTACTTCAAGAAAGTCTGCGCCATGGATTCCACCGTCTAATCAAATACTGGAGTCTCCTACTCTTACAGAAATTCAACACAGCCAAATTTGTCATAACATATCAAACAGCGTAAATATTCCGAACAAAAATGTAACTTTAAATTTCTCAAATTGTTTTAACTTTGCGATTAATTTTAAATATATTACTCATGTTACTTGTGTAACATAATCATCATGTAATGTATGTGTTTATTCATGTTACTTTTATGAATAAGTATTTACAAAAAACTACTATTTTTTTACTTTCCTTATCTTCGAAATGAAAAGTAGAGTGCTTAACACGGGTGATAAACATCAAATTCCTACTCGGACTGTAGCCACCCTCGCTGCGCTCGGGCCTCGTGTAACAATCTACTATTGCTGCGAGAATGTTAAACGAGGAAACAGGTCAGCGTTTCCACTGACTGATGCTATGCTATGTACTGAAGCGATTAAAATGTGCTATAAAAATGCGCCTACAGTAGGTACACTGCTCTGCACATAGCTGCAACACTATACAAATACACACAAATACACACAAAACAAATATACACAATATACACTAAAAAATGATGCGTGGCGTGGGTGCGTAGTATATCCATACTACGCACCCACGCCACGCATCATTTTTTTTTTAGGATGGGAAATCATCAAATGTCTTCTCCCGCTCTGGGCGGAGCGGAAGGGGTTGTCAGACTTGACTGACTAAAACCCATCCATGTTCCTTCTTAGCCCTTTGTGTTCCAGGGCCACAGTATCTACGCCACGCATCCTTACATATAAAAAAACGTAGCTTGGTTGAATCACTTTCCACCAGTGCTATAGAAAAGAATAGAAAATTTTTATTTCAGACCGGAGTCCATAGGGTTAGTAACAATTATACTTAAAATCTAGTGTTGGTAGGTTACAGTTAAATGAAAATACACAATTAAAATTCAGCTATGCTATATGGACCAATAATTGGTCGATAAAAAACGCATGCATAACAACGTGGCATAGCAACGTGGCATAGCACATCTTTGCAGAAGCCTAAGAGTAGTGACACTAGCTGATGACTGTCGCTTTAGCAGAGCGTCGCTACGTAGGTTGACAAGGCGGCTGCTGCATGATGGATAATGAATAGGAACCACTGAAGTATTCTACTATTTGAGCCGCTGTCGCTACCACAACCCACAATGAACTACTATATTCCGGCCCAGCCCTGGTGATATTGGAGTAGCTGATCCACATTGTGATGACCACTTCTGAAAGAGCCCATCCTACGCCGATATTTCTATCTTGCTTGGGGCTAAGCAATAACGGCCGTTCGGGTTGATCAATGTAAAGCAACGCTTGCCAGGTCAATCCGTGGATGGATGACCATTTCATAACTAGACCTTTCCGTGCCTCGGAAAGCAAGCTAATTCGTAGATTTTTGACGGTCGTAACGGTTAGTCCGAGTTTTCAACCAGTCTTACCGAAAAGTATTTTGACACCCAATAACTGCATGATGACGGTCAGAAAGGCAGCGGAGTGGGTAAGGCTCAATGGTTATTTTATCTGTCTTTTGTTGAGATAATGTTTCTGCAGTTTCATTCACTCCCACCCTGCCCTTATCCCAATTGAATTGAGGTCTTCTTCCATACTTCTCTATTACTCGTCATCTCAGGAGACATCTTTCTAGCCATAATTATCATATTACACACAGTCCACGCATCGTTTTTTTTGGCTTCCGTAGCCGAATGGCAAAAAAAGAATCCTTATTGATTCGTCATGTCTGTCTGTCTGTCTGTCTGTCCGTCCGTATGTCACAGCCACTTTTTTCCGAAACTATAAGAACTAAACTGTTTGAAACTTGGTAACTAAATGTATTCTGTAAACTGCATTAAGATTTTAAACAAAAATAGAAATAAACAATAAATTTTAGGGATCCCCATACATAGAACTGAAAACCAAATTTTTTTTTTCATCAACCCATACGTGTGAGGTATCTATGGATAGGTCTTCAAAAATTATATAGATTTTTTTCTAACTGAATAGTTTGCGCTAGAGCCACTTCCACAGTGGTAAAATGTGTGTCCCCCCTCTAATTTCTAAAGTAAGAGGAGAGAAAAAAAATTTCTGAAAATATTTATGTTTGTAGAACGTAAAAAAAAACCAACAACGAAAATTAGTTTCAATAAGATATGATGTTTAGTTTTTGAGATATGGGACTTTTGTTTTTCATTAAACATACTATGAAAAACCAATTTAGTTTTGCGGTTGAGTGAAGTTTACTAACTAATACTACTAACTAATCAATGACAGTTCAAAATATTGTTTGGGCTATAGAACCCTGTTGTGCGAGTAAGACTTGCACTTGGCCGGTTTTTGATATCCACTAATTACTTTTCTGGTGATAAAAATAATGACAAAGATTACACTTACTCCCCATAAAAAACCGGCACACTGCTTTGTCAGAGTCTGGGCATTTGGTGATCATGCTGGAGTCGACCTCTACACAATCTGTATCATCTTCGGAGGATACTTTAGCTTCACACTCGTAGCATCTAAGAGAGGAAGCTAGAAAGAAGATAGTAGCGATTAGAATGTATTTACTGGCTTTTGCCCGCAGTTTTCACTTAAAATTATCTTACAGGAAAGTTTAAATATATCAAAAGGACACTTGGGGATAATGGAGCAGATTGGTGAATTAATTTTCGAAATCGTATACGTAGTTCTGAGATTGCATACATCCAAATTAACAAACAAACTAACTTTACCTCTTTACAAAATTAGTAAAGAAAAAAATATAAAAGCCAAAATTTTGCTTGCCTGGAGGTCTTTAATTATCTTACACGAACTACCCAAATCATGTTCTACCTACGTGCGAAATTTCATCAAGTACATTCTCTGGAATGTTTTGTGATGAAATTTACGTCTATGTTCCTATTACCTTTGCTCCCTAGTAAAGGAGGAGGAGGGAGGTAGTAGTAATAGATGGCCGAGAAGTCATGAATATTTAACCAAGTTAGGCCTTCATGACAAAAAAAGGGTGTACTAGAATCCTTTTTTACTAAAAATGTATATCCCTACTAATATTATAAATGTGAATGTAAGTTTGTTTGCTACGCTTTCACGCAAAAACTACTCAACCGATCATCATGAAACTTTATACACATATTTTTGGAGGTATTAGAAGTAACATAGGCTATATATCATCACGCTGCAATCAATAGGAGCGGAGTAGCAATGAAAAATGTTGCGAAAACGGGGAAAATGTGACGCAGACGAAGTTGCGCGGGACAGCTAGTATATTATAATTATATGTAGTTATCATAACTCACCATATTTCACAGACAGGCAGAAAATCAACGTCACCGCAATTAAATAAGACAATGTTATAGACTTCATGATGAAGTGCTTTTATGGACCCTACAAACACTTTGGATTCTAATTGTAAACTAAATTTGATGCGTGCGTTTTCCTATCATTTATAATAGGAAAACCAAATCGGTATACCTAAAAGCTGTTAATATCATATTAACATCGATTTGGTTACAAATGCGACAAGAATCAGGAAATTTTGCAAAATTTCCTGATTCTTGTACCAATCATATTCATAGGCCCATATAGCATGGCACTGGTGTAAAGTGATGGATGGTCGATAGTGTTGTAGCTATGGGCAGAGTAGTGTACCTACAGTAGGCGCATTTTCATAGTACATCTTCCTGGTTCATGTAGTTATGCATTTGTTAGATTACGTACATAATTTAGTATTTTTTATTAAGTAGAATAATGTTTGCAAACGCGACTGCACAGCATAAGGATCTTGTTTCGATTTTCAGTTCGGCAAAAAAGTGGCATTGGGTTTTTCTAGCAGAATTTCCTCTGTAGCAGCCGCGGAGTTTATATTTTTGCCTGTTTGATGGCAATAGGCCCCTTTACATGGGACTTAAAACATAACTGGCGAAATGTGGGTGTACTATTACGTACACATGTGCTCGCGGATTCTTTCGGGGATTTCAGACCTTATGTTATGTATAGTTATTAATTTTGGTTGACACGGTAATGACGGATTTTAGCGGTGAAAAGATCCTCCATTTTTTTTTCTGTTCATCCAGTCTCTGTTACTCTACTCCATAACTTCTTAAAGACACTAAACAGTCATTTATAAAAAAAGACCAAATTGTTTATTTCTGCTTGGTATTTATTTTTAGTTTAACGCTCTATTCCTTTTTCATTGCAAGATTTGAATGATATAGGTACTTGTCATCATCATCATCATTTCAGCCGAAAGACGATCACTGCTGGACATAGGCCTCCCCCAAGTGTCGCCACATTGACCGGTCCCGTGCGAATCGCATCCAGCGGATCTCCGCAACCTTCACCAGGTCATCGGTCCACCTAGTAAGAGACCTTCCAACGTTACGTCTTCCGGTTCGCGGTCGCCATTCTAGAACTTTTCAGCCCCATCGCCCATCCGTTCTGCGAGCAATGTGCCCTGCCCACTGCCACTTAAGTTTGGCAATCTTTAGGATTACGTCGGTAACCTTGGTTCTCTTGCAAATGTCCTCATCCTTCACGAAAGGAAACTCTGAGCATAACCCTCTAGCATTGGTACTTGTATGTTGTCCAAATTGGTTGTAGATTATTTTAGGTATTAACAAAGTCTAGTTGTTTTTTTTTTCCTGATCGTTTTTACATTGGTAGTTTTGATTATCTTGGTTTCCTTCCTTCTTTCATATCTAGGTGAATGTTAAAGTGAATAAATTTATTGTATTTCTGGTCTTTAGACAGCCACACAGAATCATTGCTGAGCCTTAAAGCGCCATCATTCAGATTATGGAACATACATAATGCACTTACGTTTTTTCCCATGGGGCTAGGCACAAACTTCAGAATGACAGATGCTACGAGCCTTACAAATAGTTTTAGATTTTTAGTTCTCCATTGGACAGATTTTTCACCGCCCCAGTTCAAAATCAAAATATTTTTATTTTACATAGGCCTACATGGGCACTTATAAAACGTAAACAAAAAGGTGCTCGGTTCGGGTTGGTCATTTCCTATGGAGAAGAACCGGCAAGAAACTCCATGATAACGTTGCTATTCAACTAGATCTAGTTAAACTGAAAGCCAATCCAAACATAGTATAGAAAAGGCCAGTCAGACTGATGAGGAGTTAAACTTGCTATGTCTGAAAAGTTCGATTGAATCGATTTCTTCTAGGCCAGTGTGCTAGGCCGTATCATTGCTTCACATCAGGCGAGTTGCACCCAAACGCAAGGCTTTTACTTTTTAGTATAAATATGTAAAGTTCTATAAATTTTCAGTGGTTAAATCAATTCGCAGTTATTTTTTTTTTTTTTTGTATAATAATAAGTTAGCCCTTTTTGGGTACGACTGTACCCAAATTTTAAAGCAAGACGTAAATAAACATAAAACGTGGTATAATAATATTAAAAAACCTAGTGGCAAACACAACAATAGGCCCTGGACTCCACAATAGGATACACTGTGTCGTGGGGTCCAGTCTCTTCCGAAGTAAGGCTACCAAGTTAGAAAGAGGTAGAGATTAAAGTTTAGGAGAGACCTATGTCCAATAGTAGTTGGGGATATTTTGACTTACTATCTTAGAACAAGATTCTTGTGTAACGCATAGCGACATCTCTTACGAAATGCCATAAAAAGAAAATAGTTACTTGAAAACACGCCAAAACGCCCTCTACGTCGTCTTATCTTACTTCTTAGTCAGGGGCTTTCTTCAATTTGTAGGCGTTTCATCACATTAGCAACAGATGGCGGTAGTGCTTCCTCACGCAGTACACAGCAAACGGTAGAATACTTACACGGATACACAGCCTCTTACAGTAGAAACACATAGATGGGGTTTCATTACAATATGGCAACTTGAGAAGTAGGCTTAAATTGACTCATTTTATTTTAAATGTTATTGCGGACATTATACAATGCATAATTATTTTATTTGACGAAAATTTAATGTTAATTTAATGTTAATTTAATGTTAATTTAATTAATTTAATTTAAATTTCTTTTTGTGTACAACTTAGTTATAATAGTATTGTGTGGTGTTTATTTGTCTCTGATTATTTGATTTGCTACTAACATTATTTTTAAGTGTATTTACTAACTAAATTATGGATCGTTGTGTCTGAAGCAAATAAATAATAATAATAATAGTGAAATGTTATAGAAAATACCTATAATATTTTTTTGGTAATAATTTAGCTATAACTAGTTTGAAACATTATTTATTGTTAGTGTTATAAAGTGTGATAAACAGAGAATTATTATTATATAACATGACATAAACGCATGTTATATAATAGTCAGTTTAAATGTTTGTAAACGCACCCACGATACAGGAGAAATTCCTAGTGTGGGGCAACGTTTTTTTTAAAAAAAAAAAAAAAAAAATACCATAATTAAAAGTTCAATGATTGTTGTTGTTTTGAATACTCTTTAGTGTTATGGTGCTAAATCTATATTAGATTTAAAAAATAGAAAAATAAATGCATATCCCACCCATTTAGGCAACTGCAAAAAATTTGGTAATTTTGTAAAAAAGATTTTTTCAATATTTTTTTGGATATTTTTAGTAAACCTCCACCATTTTTTAGAATTTTTAATAAAACAACAGTTTTTTCGACGGCCTCTTTATTATAAAATTAGACTTATTTATAATCCTATCATAATTTAAAAAAAAATTAGAGATATGCTCATTAATAATGTTACATATAAGTATACGAAAATATTTCCACAGCTCAGATTCTTATAAAAAATATTTGATGAAGTATATACGGGTATAAACCTGTATGTACCATTAACTTTAATCTTGCTGTTAGCGGGCGTTTACAATTGTAACAAATCGCGATACAACTCACAGCATTGTCATCATCATCTGCCTAGCCTTTTCCCAAACTATCTTGGGGTCGGCTTTCAGTCTAACCGGATGCAGCTGAGTACCAGAATTTTACATAAAGCGACTGCCTATCTGACCTCCACAACCCAGTAACTGGGTAATACGATACCCCTTGGTAAGACTGGATGTCATACTTTTAGCTTCTGACTACTCGTAACGACTGTCAAAGTTCTACAAATGACAGCCGTGACCAACAGCTTAACGTGCTTTCCGAGGCACGGAGGAAACTCGATATGTAATTATGGTCACCCATCCACAGACCAACCTCGGCAAGCACGGGGTAACCTTAAAGATCGACCTGGGCGGCTGTTATTATTTAGCCACGAGCTCCTCACAGCATTGTATCCACTATCAAATTACTATTGTACATTATTAGATGTTAATCAAGAAGCCTAACTTGTGGAAACATGCTCTTATGGCCTTCGTCCACTGCGACTTTTTGCGGCGGTCCAAGCGTAAAATGTCTGCGATATAGACGCGATTCTGTCGCTGGTCATTTATTTACGATTCTATATCTCAATTCATCGGGCTTCAGTTGGAATAAAAACGCGATTCAGCATCGATATAGAAATGCATGTGAAGGCTACAGTTGCAAAATGGATTTCATCGAAACAACAGTCGCGCAGTTGCATCGCTTATGTCGTGTTGAAAATGCGACCAACGCGCGTTGAAACAAGCATCGCCACAAAAAGTGGCAGTGGAAGACGAGCCTTAGATACACACAAACATAAGACATCAATTATTAAACCATATTGTATGTATAGTTATATTAGATAACGTGTATTTGTCATTATTATTTGTAATTAAACACTGCACTTAATAGATATTAGTTTTTATTTATAATTTTCATTTTACAGACACGTTTATGCTATAGCCATGTTGGAATCTTCTCTCACACCGATGGGCGGGAACTCTATGATCTGTCATCGACAAAATACAAATAACCACAAACATCCCCCCTTTTCCAAAGCTTTACATTACAATCAAAGAGTAAACTATTATATGTTTACAACTGTTCTAAAATAAACACATGCAATCAAATACTTCGTTCTTACTAATACATACTAATTTTCTAAATCAGAGCTATCAATATAATCTTTAAATTTAATTGGCCTCCTAACTAGACGACCACTGCGTGTTACATTTATAGTGTCATTTGGTATTGAAGTATTTAATGGTTCATTATTGGGTGGTTCTTCAGAGTTATTATCATTACAAACATTTTCATCTTTACTGCTTTCATTTAGTCTAGCATCAGGTTCAATTTCAGAAATCATGTTCTTCTTAAATACAAGTGATCTATTCTGCATATTATTACTGTCAGTGGAGTTAAATGATAAGAGAATTACAAACATTGTAGTGTGGTTTAATGAATTTTCTATTTCTCCTATACCTATTCCCTACTTCATCCCCCACCACCTAAGAACGGGGTTCATCACATATTTTTATAATTTTACCTTTAGTCCTGCTAGCATCTAGTGACTTGTTAAAATACACATTTTGATTGACACTTAAATCCATGAGAGATTTTGAGTTTTTGTCATAATTTTTCTTTACAGACTCTAGATGATTGTTATATTCCTTTCGGTAAATAGCAACTTTTGATTTCAAATTACTTTTTGAAATGGGTAGTAATGAATTTAAAGGTCTTGAAAATAACAATTGTGCAGGAGATGACAGATACGAATAAAATTACAGTTATACACGAATAGGTTTTTGGAGAAGTTTTCAAAATGGCCGCGGCTCCGTTTTTTGGAGAAGTTTTCAAAATGGCCTCGTCTCCGTTGCCGTTGCATAGATCGTAGTTACAAATCAAGGAGTTTGTTTTGGTAGCCAAAACACGATCTCCACCACTCTCACCTTTGAACGCCACTGGTGTGATATTTTCATACATTAATTCCCCACACGAACGTTTTATGATAGCGGTCTTTAAATCGGCACCTAAGCAAAAAAAATAGGGTTTTAAGAAAAAGGAAAAAGATGTATACATCTCACTGGTCATCAAAATATTGATTTAGGTACGTACAACAAAAAGTAGGAATTGTATGTGACGGCACAGCAAGTCTGTTTTGTACAAAGTTACTAGTAGCTATCGGTGAAAGTAGGATAATGGTGCTTTTCCATGAGAGTGTGATCAGCAACTTTTCATTTCTCATACTCGGAAAGTAGTGTATATTTGATCCGCGTAGCGGGTGGAAGATGCTACTTCCCACCTTTGGGCGGCAAAGACATAGTAATTCCTGGCCCCCTAGGGTAGGAATCGTCATCATCATCTGCCTAGCGTTTTCCCAAACTGTCTTGAGGTCGGCTCCCAGTCTAACCGGATGCAGCTGAGTACCAGTATTTTACATGAAGCGACTGCCTATCTGACCTCTACAACCCAGTAACTGGGTAATACGACACCCCTTGGTAAGACTGGATGTCAGACTTTTGGCTTCTGACTACTCTTAGCGACTGTCGAAGATCTACAAATGACAGCCGGGAAAAGAAAAAAATGCGTCGGTCTTCTGAGTGTATAAACGGCCAGTGTGAATTAAAACATGAAAACTAAGCGCGTCCGCCCGCGGCAGTGACGCGGTGCGTTCCATAGTTAAAATTTTAAATAGACAATACAAGGTGTTGTTTTGCAACCTCGTCAAATTCTAGGAGGTAACTATGCTAATGATTCTCGACCCGAATCAATAATAAAATGAGTAGGTAATTTTTTTTATTTTATTTATTTACTGAAATCAATAACTGAGAACCACCCGTGATTTAAACACGGGCCGTCTGATCCCCGCCTTCTAACGTCGCTTACACACAAACAAAAAACCTCAAACGTTTTTTCGATAATTTCATAATCCCTAAACCACGTTATGGGGGTTATTCTGAAATATTGACAAATTTAAACAACAAAAAAACACAGTGTTTTTTAATAATTTACTAGGTACCGTAATTTGTATTGATTATTTATGTCTTTTGTGACAACATCCTGAATTTTGACGAGGATGCAAAACAACACCTTGTATAATATGGCGAGATGCTAACTCTGTAAGCAGTATCGAAATCTTGAATTAAGACTAATATCTTATTAAAATTGTGTGTGATTTCAAGTGATTCTGATATGTTGACCCCAGATTCTGTTAAAGACCAGGCAAATACAGTTATCGAAAATCTTTTGCCAGAAATTTTTAAGGAAAGATACTTAAATACAAACAATCACATTATGAAGTGGCGAACAGATAAGAAAATGAAATCATTTTCCGAAAGTGTATTACTTCAATGGACTATCTGGCAAAATAAAGCCTTCTACGCTATGGAACAGGTTTTCAATGGTCAAGAGTACACTAAGAGTAAAACACAATGTCAATTTGAAAATAATCCATTATCTAAAATCGTTTCTGAAAAGGCAGTCAGGGATTCAAGAGCAAAAAAACTAAGGTTTTCACCTCTTACGAAGTGGAAACATTTTTAAATGAAGCCCCTGACGAGATATATTAGGCAGAGAAGGTAAGGTATAAACGTTTATCTAGGTAGGGAGAGGTCTTTCATTCAAAAAATAAGCGTCGATCCCAACGACTTTACTCTGATATGTATTCTAGATAGGTTTCTATAGAAAGAAGTAATCATATCAATCAAACACACTGACCTGATTGCGTAAATTAAGAGGAAAGACGTCGAATAGGCGTGCATTTCTGGAGTAAAAGATCTCTGCTTGTTATTCTATCTACACATGTATCTAAAATATTAATAGTAATGAAAAAATCATGTTTTTCACAGTTGGTGTTGATACTCGGTATAAGCGGCGCTTGCAGACGCAGTGAACTCACAAATTTAACAATGAACGTCTTTGAAAATCAGCCGCAATAGTGGCGATAAGTCCCCTCTTTGAGGAGTGGCTGGAGAGGCGCCACGGCGCCCTCACCTTCCGCCTGACGCGGGTCCTCACCGGACACGGTTGTTTCGGGAGGTTCTTGCACCGAATCGGGCAGGAGGAAACGCCCAGGTGATACCACTGCGACGATCGGCCGGAGGACACGGTGGAGCACACCGTAGAGGTCTCCGCTTGAACTGAGCACCGCCGAGTCCTCGTAGCCGGCGATTGGCGGCGGCGAACTCTCGGGTCCGGCCTTGGTTCAATCCATGGTCCGGGGCGAGAGGGAATGGGAAGCCGTCGCCTCCTTCTGCAAAGCAGTCATGCTAGCGAAGGAGGTGGCGGAACGTGAGAGGGAGAGAATTTCATGTTCCAGCCGCCGCGGGAGACGCCCCGGGCGTCGGTGTCCACCCAGTGGCCCCCGGCCACCGTAGACGCGGGCTTGTGGACGGTGATTGATGGGCTAGGTCACCGTCCGTCCGTCGTATGAAAACAGGCCGTGTCGACTGCGCGGTCGTAATCCACGCGCGAGTTAAGTGTGACGACCGAATCGTGAATGGGCGCTGTCAGTTGTGCCTGGTCATCTCTTAGCTGCCACGGTTTATTTTAATTATTTTATTTTTAACTTTATTTTCGAATTATTGATTTCGACTTTTATTCTGGACGCTCTTAACTTGCCCGTATTTCTACATCGTTCTCACATACTAGTAATTCTCAACACGAATGATGTAACCAAGATTTTGTAACATATTTTGATTTAAAAGAGTGTCCATGGAGTTTCTTGCCCGTCTTCTCCATAGAGATCTACGCTTTGGAATGGGCAACTACAGTACTTTCACAAGTTATTATGTCTTGTGACTGGGACTGTAACTTCGCGTTCTTTTTTTTTGACTTTCAAAAGTGCCTGTAATGGTCTAATTGAAATAAATGCTTTGAGTTTGAGTTTGACCCCAACTCTATTCGCTTTATCAGCAAATTCCCTTCCACCTCAAAGTAGCAAATAAGTAGTGTATAAGAATATTGTTAACTTAGCAATAATTAAATATAAGTACATGTCTCCTTATAAGAATAAACATTACTATCTTAATTACTGTAATGCTGCTCGTCTAAATAAAGTATTTTATAACTACTCAAGTGTCGATCACGTAATTCGCGCCTCAAAGAGATGTCAGCAAATCGGAAGGGGTCAAGAGGGACGATGCCTGCCAGAGCTGCGGGACTGTTCGAAAGAGATACCGTGACCCTGGAACACAAAGGGCTAAGAGGGACATGGATGGGTTTTAGTCAGTACAAGTCTGACAAACCCTCACGCCGCCCAGAGCGGGAGGGGGGGTCATTTCATCATTTCTCATACTTAAAAAAAGGCCAGTTATTACCAGAGGTCGGAGTTAGGTAGAGTTATTTATGTACTTACACTGATTTCATACAGCGAAAGAATAAAGTGGATATGCCTTAAATCCCGAGGTTAATTTTAAAGAGCAAAAAAATTACGATGAAACTAATAAAAATTGAAAACGCACGATGTTTCTAATAAAAATTGTATGTTAATTATCTTTGTTTTATTTGTCTTATATATCTCTGAGGTTTTTATTATTATTTATTTGTAATATTGTTGGCCAAACGGGATTGTATTATAAATCCTGGGAAATTCCGGGAAGATCCATATTAATATCAACATTTCGATGCAAGTACATAAATAACTCTACCTATTTCTGACCTCTGGTTATTACTCGTAAAATTGACTAAAACAAAAACAAATATTGAGTGCACGTTAGTTTTACGAGAATAGTACACAAATAGTAAAAAATATCAAAAATCAGACCTAATGACATAAAAACGAATCGCTTTTTTCTCAACTACCAAAAGAGAAAATGCTATTAACAAGTAATCGGTAAAAATAAAATCTCAGGTTTGCCGAAGCAAATAGCAACATATTTAAATTTACCAAACTGTTAACAGTATCCTCGGGGCATTGTTATAGAAGAACGTCAACGACACGGTTGGCTGATTTTTGGTCGATCTTCACATGTTAAAAAGACATGGAGGATGGAAATCCAGCACAGTTGCGAGAGACTACATTGAGAATTCTGTCCAAAATAAAACTAAAATTACAAACAAATTAACTGAGACTATAATTTACGCCCCACTTCACCTCAACCAACTACTTCAAGAAAGTCTGCGCCATGGATTCCACCGTCTAATCAAATACTGGAGTCTCCTACTCTTACAGAAATTCAACACAGCCAAATTTGTCATAACATATCAAACAGCGTAAATATTCCGAACAAAAATGTAACTTTAAATTTCTCAAATTGTTTTAACTTTGCGATTAATTTTAAATATATTACTCATGTTACTTGTGTAACATAATCATCATGTAATGTATGTGTTTATTCATGTTACTTTTATGAATAAGTATTTACAAAAAACTACTATTTTTTTACTTTCCTTATCTTCGAAATGAAAAGTAGAGTGCTTAACACGGGTGATAAACATCAAATTCCTACTCGGACTGTAGCCACCCTCGCTGCGCTCGGGCCTCGTGTAACAATCTACTATTGCTGCGAGAATGTTAAACGAGGAAACAGGTCAGCGTTTCCACTGACTGATGCTATGCTATGTACTGAAGCGATTAAAATGTGCTATAAAAATGCGCCTACAGTAGGTACACTGCTCTGCACATAGCTGCAACACTATACAAATACACACAAATACACACAAAACAAATATACACAATATACACTAAAAAATGATGCGTGGCGTGGGTGCGTAGTATATCCATACTACGCACCCACGCCACGCATCATTTTTTTTTTAGGATGGGAAATCATCAAATGTCTTCTCCCGCTCTGGGCGGAGCGGAAGGGGTTGTCAGACTTGACTGACTAAAACCCATCCATGTTCCTTCTTAGCCCTTTGTGTTCCAGGGCCACAGTATCTACGCCACGCATCCTTACATATAAAAAAACGTAGCTTGGTTGAATCACTTTCCACCAGTGCTATAGAAAAGAATAGAAAATTTTTATTTCAGACCGGAGTCCATAGGGTTAGTAACAATTATACTTAAAATCTAGTGTTGGTAGGTTACAGTTAAATGAAAATACACAATTAAAATTCAGCTATGCTATATGGACCAATAATTGGTCGATAAAAAACGCATGCATAACAACGTGGCATAGCAACGTGGCATAGCACATCTTTGCAGAAGCCTAAGAGTAGTGACACTAGCTGATGACTGTCGCTTTAGCAGAGCGTCGCTACGTAGGTTGACAAGGCGGCTGCTGCATGATGGATAATGAATAGGAACCACTGAAGTATTCTACTATTTGAGCCGCTGTCGCTACCACAACCCACAATGAACTACTATATTCCGGCCCAGCCCTGGTGATATTGGAGTAGCTGATCCACATTGTGATGACCACTTCTGAAAGAGCCCATCCTACGCCGATATTTCTATCTTGCTTGGGGCTAAGCAATAACGGCCGTTCGGGTTGATCAATGTAAAGCAACGCTTGCCAGGTCAATCCGTGGATGGATGACCATTTCATAACTAGACCTTTCCGTGCCTCGGAAAGCAAGCTAATTCGTAGATTTTTGACGGTCGTAACGGTTAGTCCGAGTTTTCAACCAGTCTTACCGAAAAGTATTTTGACACCCAATAACTGCATGATGACGGTCAGAAAGGCAGCGGAGTGGGTAAGGCTCAATGGTTATTTTATCTGTCTTTTGTTGAGATAATGTTTCTGCAGTTTCATTCACTCCCACCCTGCCCTTATCCCAATTGAATTGAGGTCTTCTTCCATACTTCTCTATTACTCGTCATCTCAGGAGACATCTTTCTAGCCATAATTATCATATTACACACAGTCCACGCATCGTTTTTTTTGGCTTCCGTAGCCGAATGGCAAAAAAAAGAATCCTTATTGATTCGTCATGTCTGTCTGTCTGTCTGTCTGTCCGTCCGTATGTCACAGCCACTTTTTTCCGAAACTATAAGAACTAAACTGTTGAAACTTGGTAACTAAATGTATTCTGTAAACTGCATTAAGATTTTTAAACAAAAATAGAAATAAACAATAAATTTTAGGGATCCCCATACATAGAACTGAAAACCAAATTTTTTTTTCATCAAACCCATACGTGTGAGGTATCTATGGATAGGTCTTCAAAAATTATATAGATTTTTTTCTAAACTGAATAGTTTGCGCTAGAGCCACTTCCACAGTGGTAAAATGTGTGTCCCCCCTCTAATTTCTAAAGTAAGAGGAGGAAAATTCTGAAAATATTTATGTTTGTAGAACGTAAAAAAAACCAACAACGAAAATTAGTTTCAATAAGATATGATGTTTAGTTTTTGAGATATGGGACTTTTGTTTTTCATTAACATACTATGAAAAACCAATTTAGTTTTGCGGTTGAGTGGAAGTTTACTAACTAATACTACTAACTAATCAATGACAGTTCAAAATATTGTTTGGGCTATAGAACCCTGTGTGCGAGTAAGACTTGCACTTGGCCGGTTTTTGATATTCCACTAATACTTTTCTGGTGATAAAAATAATGACAAAGATTACACTTACTCCCCATAAAAAACCGGCACACTGCTTTGTCAGAGTCTGGGCATTTGGTGATCATGCTGGAGTCGACCTCTACACAATCTGTATCATCTTCGGAGGATACTTTAGCTTCACACTCGTAGCATCTAAGAGAGGAAGCTAGAAAGAAGATAGTAGCGATTAGAATGTATTTACTGGCTTTTGCCCGCAGTTTTCACTTAAAATTATCTTACAGGAAAGTTTTAAATATATCAAAAGACACTTGGGGATAATGGAGCAGATTGGTGAATTAATTTTCGAAATCGTATACGTAGTTCTGAAGATTGCATACATCCAAATTAACAAACAAACTAACTTTACCTCTTTACAAAATTAGTAAAGAAAAAAAATATAAAAGCCAAAATTTTGCTTGCCTGGAGGTCTTTAATTATCTTACGTAAACGAACTACCCAAATCATGTTCTACCTACGTGCGAAATTTCATCAAGTACATTCTCTGGAATGTTTTGTGATGAAATTTACGTCTATGTTCCTATTACCTTTGCTCCCTAGTAAAGGAGGAGGAGGGAGGTAGTAGTAATAGATGGCCGAGAAGTCATGAATATTTAACCAAGTTAGGCCTTCATGACAAAAAAAGGGTGTA
The DNA here is from genome assembly GCA_949152445.1 of Cerastis rubricosa. Taxonomy (NCBI): domain Eukaryota; kingdom Metazoa; phylum Arthropoda; class Insecta; order Lepidoptera; family Noctuidae; genus Cerastis; species Cerastis rubricosa. The sequence continues at coordinate 2,175,767 of OX424542.1, read as the reverse complement.
CTAGAATCCTTTTTTACTAAAAATGTATATCCCTACTAATATTATAAATGTGAATGTAAGTTTGTTTGCTACGCTTTCACGCAAAAACTACTCAACCGATCATCATGAAACTTTATACACATATTTTTGGAGGTATTAGAAGTAACATAGGCTATATATCATCACGCTGCAATCAATAGGAGCGGAGTAGCAATGAAAAATGTTGCGAAAACGGGGAAAATGTGACGCAGACGAAGTTGCGCGGGACAGCTAGTATATTATAATTATATGTAGTTATCATAACTCACCATATTTCACAGACAGGCAGAAAATCAACGTCACCGCAATTAAATAAGACAATGTTATAGACTTCATGATGAAGTGCTTTTATGGACCCTACAAACACTTTGGATTCTAATTGTAAACTAAATTTGATGCGTGCGTTTTCCTATCATTTATAATAGGAAAACCAAATCGGTATACCTAAAAGCTGTTAATATCATATTAACATCGATTTGGTTACAAATGCGACAAGAATCAGGAAATTTTGCAAAATTTCCTGATTCTTGTACCAATCATATTCATAGGCCCATATAGCATGGCACTGGTGTAAAGTGATGGATGGTCGATAGTGTTGTAGCTATGGGCAGAGTAGTGTACCTACAGTAGGCGCATTTTCATAGTACATCTTCCTGGTTCTTGTAGTTACGCATTTGTTAGTTTACGTACATAATTTAATATTTTTATTAAGTAGAATAATGTTTGCAAACGCAACTGCAGAGCATAAGGATCTATTTCTATTTTCAGGTCGGCGAAAAAGTGTCATTGGGTTTTTCTGGCAGAATTTCCTCTGTAGTAGCCACAGAGTTTATATTTGTGCCTGTTTGATGGCAATAGGCCCCTTTACATGGGACTTAAAACATAACTGGCGAAATGTGGGTGTACTATTACGTACACATGTGCTCGCGGATTCTTTCGGGGATTTCAGACCTTATGTTATGTATAGTTATTAATTTTGGTTGACACGGTAATGACGGATTTTAGCGGTGAAAAGATCCTCCATTTTTTTTTTCTGTTCATCCAGTCTCTGTTACTCTACTCCATAACTTCTTAAAGACACTAAACAGTCATTTATAAAAAAAGACCAAATTGTTTATTTCCGCTTGGTATCCATTTTTAGTTTAACGCTCTATTCCTTTTTCATTGCAAGATTTGAATGATATAGGTACTTGTCATCATCATCATCATTTCAGCCGAAAGACGACCACTGCTGGACATAGGCCTCCCCCAAGTGTCGCCACATTGACCGGTCCCGTGCGAATCGCATCCAGCGGATCTCCGCAACCTTCACCAGGTCATCGGTCCACCTAGTAAGAGACCTTCCAACGTTACGTCTTCCGGTTCGCGGTCGCCATTCCAGAACTTTTCAGCCCCATCGCCCATCCGTTCTGCGAGCAATGTGCCCTGCCCACTGCCACTTAAGTTTGGCAATCTTTAGGATTACGTCGGTAACCTTGGTTCTCTTGCAAATGTCCTCATCCTTCACGAAAGGAAACTCTGAGCATAACCCTCTAGCATTGGTACTTGTATGTTGTCCAAATTGGTTGTAGATTATTTTAGGTATTAACAAAGTCTAGTTGTTTTTTTTTTTCCTGATCGTTTTTACATTGGTAGTTTTGATTATCTTGGTTTCCTTCCTTCTTTCATATCTAGGTGAATGTTAAAGTGAATAAATTTATTGTATTTCTGGTCTTTAGACAGCCACACAGAATCATTGCTGAGCCTTAAAGCGCCATTATTCAGATCATGGAACATACATAATGCACTTACGTTTTTTTCCCATGGGGCTAGGCACAAACTTCAGAATGACAGATGCTACGAGCCTTACAAATAGTTTTAGATTTTTAGTTCTCCATTGGACAGATTTTTCACCGCCCCAGTTCAAAATCAAAATATTTTTATTTTACATAGGCCTACATGGGCACTTGTAAAACGTAAACAAAAAGGTGCTCGGTTCGGGTTGGTCGTTTCCTATGGAGAAGAACCGGCAAGAAACTCCATGATAACGTTGCTATTCAACTAGATCTAGTTAAACTGAAAGCCAATCCAAACATAGTATAGAAAAGGCCAGTCAGACTGATGAGGAGTTAAAATTGCTATGTCTGAAAAGTTCGATTGAATCGATTTCTTCTAGGCCAGTGTGCTAGGCCGTATCATTGCTTCACACCAGGCGAGTTGCACCCAAACGCAAGGCTTTTACTTTTTAGTATAAATATGTAAAGTTCTATAAATTTTCAGTGGTTAAATCACTTCGCAGTTTATTATTATTTTTTTGTACAATAATAAGTTAGCCCTTTTTGGGTACGACTGTACCCAAATTTTAAAGCAAGACGTAAATAAACATAAAACGTGGTATAATAATATTAAAAAACCTAGTGGCAAACACAACAATAGGCCCTGGACTCCACAATAGGATACACTGTGTCGTGGGGTCCAGTCTCTTCCGAAGTAAGGCTACCAAGTTAGAAAGAGGTAGAGATTAAAGTTTAGGAGAGACCTATGTCCAAAAGTTGGGGATATTTTGACTTACTATCTTAGAACAAGATTCTTGTGTAACGCATAGCGACATCTCTTACGAAATGCCATAAAAAGAAAATAGTTACTTGAAAACACGCCAAAACGCCCTCTACGTCGTCTTATCTTACTTCTTAGTCAGGGGCTTTCTTCAATTTGTAGGCGTTTCATCACATTAGCAACAGATGGCGGTAGTGCTTCCTCACGCAGTACACAGCAAACGGTAGAATACTTACACGGATACACAGCCTCTTACAGTAGAAACACATAGATGGGGTTTCATTACAATATGGCAACTTGAGAAGTAGGCTTGGCAAAATTGAAATGAAATTTAAAAGCGGAGACCAATCTCGCAGCAGAATAGCAAACGTTACATTTATAATTCTTTGAGTTGGAACAGTTACCTGCATTAATATCGCATTGGCAATACCTACTTACTCCTTTGGAACACACTAGTTTACACATCTCTAAGTGAAGACTTACTTTAATGCGTTGAAGCATACTTAAGACAACTTATATTGTTCCCACGGTTGCTCATCCTTGCTTGAAGTGTACTTAATCTAAAGTAACAAATGACTTCGAAATGTCACCGCAATAGGTTTAATTGCATTTAAAAAGTGACATCCTTGTGGCATCATTTTGGGCCCTATCAGAATTACCAGCCCTGTGACTTTTTTTACAAAAGTTCAGCTGAAAAACAGCTACATAATGTGTTATAAACGAAGGTGGGTGAGGATTTAAATGATGCAACCGATACGTTCAAGCTCATATATTGGACTGGCGCAGCAGTCGTTAACTTAAAACTAAGTTCCTTATTCTACCCTACTTATTTGATATGATGAATAAGTAGGTACCCACATAACATCCCTCCACCTTTAATTAGAAAAACTTCGTATAATCTACCACAGTCCTATGCCGTTTCGATCGAGTGTCGGGCTCCAGTTCTACGGAAGGAGATGGAATTTGTTCCCTTTCAGCGGATTGGTCGCTTTGAAGAAGATCTGATGCAGGCGTTTCGGACTCAACTGGTAGTTCTTGATTAGTCACTTCGGGAGGCACTTGCTCGGAGCTAGTCGATTGTGATGGCATTACAAATGCCGGAACGATCTCTTCGCATGACCCATCTTCCCTCCCTCTAAATTTGAGCAACTGATTATAGTGTCTTTTCACCGTTTGATCCGATTCGCTGAGTTGTACTAAGAACATTGTTTTGCCAATATGTTTAATAATTTTGCCGCGTGACCAATAATGTCTTTGTTGATTATAAAGTTTCACTAAGACTTGGTCACCCACACTGAAAGAAACTTTACGGCTACCACGATAATTGTCAATCTGCGAACACTGTTTAACTTTAACAACTGTGTCGAGTGCTGCGTTGGATGGCGTCGTGGTGGTCGGCGTCAAGAGATCCAACCTACATCTCAACTTATGACCGAACAAAACTTCTGCTGGCGATCTGTTTGTGGTCGAATGTTTGGAATTCCTATAATTAAGCAAAAATTCTGATATTTTAATATTTAGATCTTTCAAACATGAACCTGATAACAAATACGATTTAATAGCTTTTTTAATAATCTTAACATAACTCTCCGCTTGTCCGTTGCTAGCCGGATTATAAGTTGGTGAAGTTAAATGTGAAATATTGTTTCGAGTACAAAATTGTTTAAATTCATGAGAACAAAATGAAGCGCCGTTATCTGAGCAAATTGTATGAAATAAGCCAAATCGTGACATTACTTCGCAGAGCTTTTCTATAACTACGCGCGTAGTACCACCCGATGAAACATCAAAACATTCCACCCATTTTGAATACGCGTCCACTACGATTAAAAAAGTTTTGCCGTTAATCGGGCCTAAAAAATCTATATGAACACGATGCCACGGCTGCGCAGGGAAAGGCCAAGGAGTGAGGGGGGTGCGCGGGGGCGATGCGCGCTGCGACGCACAAACGCCGCACGCGCCGATGTGCTGCTCAATAGCGACAGACATGCCCGGCCACCAAAATCTATTGCGGGCCTCTTCTTTCACTTTTGTGATTCCTAAGTGACCTAAGTGTAACTCGTTTAATACTTTGTATCGCAGACTTGTAGGAATTACTAATCTGTGACCCCTCATTAGACAACCATTTTCTAACGATAATTCCAATCGGTGACTATAATAATCCTTAATTAATGGTTCTTTAATTTTATTTGGCCAACCATTTGACAAATAGTCTACGACGGTTGTCAATACCTTATCTAGTTTAAGTGCATCTCTGATATCCGTCAGCGACAAAAATCTTTCACCTTCGTAAACAAAGCACACATAACTAGATTTATCCACTAATGACTCATCACTTGCCGGGTGTGTGTCGGCCGTTTTAACCTCTTCAGCTACCGATCGACTTAAAAAATCTGCACAGTTACGAACACTGCTTACGTATTCTATATTATAATTGTATGCGGATAGAAAAATAGCATAACGCTGTAAACGATTTGCTGATATCTCGGGAATACCCTTGCTCGGATTAAAGATTGAAACGAGAGGTTTATGGTCAGTTCTTAAAATAAATGGTTTTATTCGACCATATAAATATTGATGGAATTTCCTGATTCCAAATATTATAGCAGTAGCCTCTTTTTGAATTTGGCTGTACTAGCGTTTTTCTGCTGCATTCAGTGAACGGGAAATATACGAGATAGGTTTTTCTATACCACCTTCGACCTGTGATAACACGGCGCCTAACCCGCTCGGTGACGCATCAACCGTTACAATTAACAAAGCTTCCGGATTGAAATGTGCTAAGGTGGTATCAGAAACTAATTTACGTTTAACTGATGATACTGCTTCGTCATGTATCTTAGTCCATAACCAAGGTTCATTTTTTTTAAGCAAATCATGTAGTGGACTTAAAATTGATGATGCGTTTTTAATAAAATTTCGGTAATAGTTGACCATGCCTAAAAATGATTTTAATTCTGTTGTATTGGTTGGAGTTCGACTTTGCAGAATCGCTTTTATTTTCTCCGGAGATTTGTGTATACCATTACGGTCAATGACAAAACCTAAGTAGGATACGGACTCTTGAAAAAATGTGCATTTTTCTATGTTTAAAACTAAACCTGCTTCCTGTAACCTACGGAAAACTTCGTTTAACCTACTCATCATCTGATTTTTGTCCGCCCCGCACACTAAAATATCATCAAGAAATAACAGAGTACCATCTAGTCCTGATAGAAGCGCTTCCATGTTACGCTGAAAAATGGCTGGCGCACTAGCCAGACCAAAAACTAAGCGAGTAAACTTATATAACCCTTTATGAGTGTTTATGCAAGTGAGCATTTGTGACTTCTCATTTAGACATAACTGATTATATGCATGCGAAAGGTCTAATTTACTGAAAAACTTTCCGCCATGTAGTTTAGTAAAAAGCTCGTCATACCTAGGTAATGGGTATTTATCTACGAGTAACTGTTTATTTATAGTCACCGAGTAGTCGGCACAGAGACGTATGGAACCATCTCGCTTTAAAACCGGCACTACTGGACTTGCATACTCGGCGTATTTCACTGGTACTAACACACCTAAATCTACAAGACGGTTAAGTTCCTTTTCCACGCTTTCCCGAACAGCAAAAGGTAAAGGTGTAGCCTTAAAAAAAATTGGCTTTGCGTCTGGTTTTAAGGCTAAATCCACCTTGACGCCCTTAAAACAACCTAATTTATTTCCAAACAACTGTGGGTACTTAGAAGAATTAATTGATAAAAAATCGTTGCAGTTATTCAATGAGCATATTTGTAAGTTGAAACGAGAAAAGAAATCTCTGCCTAATAGGGGTGGACCTCCGTTCCGCACAACATATACCCCTATTTTGAATGATTTGTTATTATAAGTGAACATGAGATTTATTTTACCTACAATATGTAATTTATCGCCATTGTAACTGTGCAAAATAAGATCACTGGTTTCCAATGTTATATTTAGAAAGTGTTTATTATACAATTGCTCAGAAATGACGGTTACTGGTGAACCCGTATCTATTTCAAAAATTAGCTCAATTCCATTAACACAAACAGATTCCCGCATCGGTTCCCCGCGAATAGTGCGGATATTATAGCATAAATGCTTACCATCATCGTCTTCATCCCCACAGCACTCGACATAATGCTGTTTACCTATAGTTTGTTTACACATTCGCTTAAGATGTCCTTGAACGCCGCACTTTTTGCACTTATATCTCACAAACCGACACGTCGATGCCACGTAACCTGCGTAGCCGCAGGCAGTGCACCCGCTGCCGCTGCCGCCCGCGCCGCCTTAAGCGCGCTCGCCGCCAGCCGTGGCTCCTTGCACGTGGCGCGGCGCGCTTCTGCCGCGTGCTGTGCCAGGCTGTGCTGCCGTGTCCATACTCATCACCCGAAGTGGTGCACCCATGTCTGCTTGTCGAGTTGTTTCTTGTGCCCCCATACGCGCACTGCGTACTGCTTCTGCTATTTCCAAGGCCTTGCTGAGCGACAACTCCGACATCGCCTTGGTAAATAACTTATCTCGCTCTGGTCCGGGTACCATACCCAGCACAAAACGGTCGCGAAGCTGTTCATCAAGAATTATTGCCACGAACCCGCAGTGTATTGCTAAACCTCGTACCCGTGCCGCCCATTCTGGCAATCCTTCGCCGACATGTTGCGTGGCACTGTGGAACTTATATCTTTCCGCGAACGTGCACTTTTTCAACTTGAAATGTCCATCCAATAAAGCTACTACTTCATCATAGCTCAAGGTACCGACCTGCCGCGGTAAAGCTAGATCACGAATCAATCTGTAACTTGATTCCGAGCAGTTGCTTAGCAGAATAGCTCGACGTTTACAACCGGCTTTATCCACATCTACCCCAATTTCGTTTGCAAGAAACCACTGTTCGAGTCGTTCTTTATACAGTTGCCATTCTTGATGTTCATGGTTAAATACTGTTAATGTGCCGACCGAAACTGTAGCGGATACTTTTGCCATTTTACGATACACGCGTAACTTGTACTTTGACCTCGTCGCCAACTGTTATAAACGAAGGTGGGTGAGGATTTAAATGATGCAACCGATACGTTCAAGCTCATATATTGGACTGGCGCAGCAGTCGTTAACTTAAAACTAAGTTCCTTATTCTACCCTACTTATTTGATATGATGAATAAGTAGGTACCCACATAACATAATGAGATAACGGCTTTAATAACCTTTCGGTTTCGAACAGGACCAGTTTAATTTGTTTAATTTTTTTCTTATGTTTTACATTTTTATTTTAACCATTCTTTCTTTCTTTCTTCAAATTCATCTCACCTGCCAGGACTGAACCACGGCCCCGTGATAGCTGGCGTGGTGGCCGCAGTACGACATCTGGGCCAACACGGTCAATGTGGCTTTCAGGATGGACTCCAACGGCATCATGGGGAGGATACAGGTCACCGAAGATACTGCTTAGTTAGTATATGTATCTTTTTTGTATATTTCATGAAGAAGTTCCATAATCAACTGACTCGAAGGACCAAACTGAAATGGTCAGCTCGATGTGTCAAATTAAATATAATCCAACTCGATGGACCAGATTAAATATAGTCCGACACAAAGGACCAAAATATGTACACAAGTTTTGACTTAAAACACAAAACAAAAACATTCGTCTGCCTCGAAGGACCAAAACAGACAGGTTTCGACTCGGAGGACGTCCGTATTATGTACGACATATTTAGTAAACTTTTGCATCATTATATTCATATAATAGTATTTTTTTTTTAACGTTGCCCCACACTAGGAATTTCTCCTGTATCGTGGGTGCGTTTACAAACATTTAAACTGACATACACAAACGATGGTATAGGAGTATAGGTATTTAAATTTTACCAAACAAGGAATATGTTAAAACTTAATAAAGAATAAATAAAACGCCTGAAAAATTTAAAAAGCAATGTTTAACATGGGTGGTTTGCTGAATACATCACACAGTTATCAAAATACATTTGTATTGGACAGTAATACAAAATTAACAATATAATACATAGGTGGTATTTATGTATATGTAATATTGATAATTTTGACAATGTCAGAAATTGTCAAACACATTTTATTTCCGATGTTATTTTGTGAGGTAAAAAAGTATTTTGACAATCTCACAAATGGCTTAAATACCATTTGATTTTACATATTATATTATTTATTTTATATTTTTTTTATTTTATTATTGTATTTCATAGTGAAATGTTATAGGAAATACCTATAGGTATTTTTTTGTAAATAATTAAGCTATAACTTGTTTGAAACATAATTTATTGTTAGTGTTATAAAGTATAAAGTGTGATAAACAGAGAATTATTATTATTTAACATGACATAAACGCATGACTCCTAAAAATTTAGTATGCGTTTATGTCATGTTAAATAATAATAATTCTCTGTTTTTGCATTTAATAAGAATACCATAATTTTAAGTTCCATGATTGTTGTTGTTTTGAATACTCTTTAGTGTTATGGTGCTAAATCTATATTAGATTTAAAAAATAGAAAAATTAATGCACATCCCACCCATTTAGGCAACTTCAAAAAATTTGGTAATTTTGTAAAAAAGATATTTTCAATATATGTTTGGATATTTTTAGTAAACCTCCACCATTTTTTAGAATTTTTAATAAAACAACAGTTTTTTCGACGGCCTCTTTATTATAAAATTAGACTTATTTATAAACGTAACATAATTAAAAAAAAAAATAGAAATATGCTCATTAATAAAAATATTTCCACAGCTCAGATTCTTATAAAAAATAATTAAAGAAGTATTTATAAACCTGTATGTACCGTTAACTTTAATCTTGCTGTTTGCGGGTGTTTACAATTGTAACAAATCGCGAATCGCTATCGCGATACAATACATACAAGCATTGTATCCACTATCAAATTGCTATCGTACATTATTAGATGTTAATCAGGAATCCTAGCTTGTGGAAACATGCTCTTAAGGCCCTCGTCCATTGCGACTTTTTGCGGCGGTCCAAGCGTAAAATGGCTGTGATATAGACGCGATTCCGTCGCTGGTAATTTATTTACGATTCTATATCGCAATTCATCGCGCTTCAGTTGCAATAAAAACGCGATTCAGCATCGATATAAAAATGCATGTGAAGGCTACAGTTGCAAGATGGATTTCATCGAAACGACAGTCGCGCAGTTGTATCGCTTATGTCGTGTTGAAAATGCGACAAACGCGCCTTGAAACAAGCATCGCCACAAAAAGTGGCAGTGGGCGACGGGCCTTAGATACACACAAACACAAGACCTCAATTATTAAACCAATTTGTATGTCTAGCATATTAGATAACGTGGAAATCGAGCCTAAATGTTATTTATGGATATCGTTTTAGAAAATATTTAATGTAGTAAGGAATATAGAAGTGTACATTTTATTTTTAGGTCTGACATTTTATTTTGAAAAATAAACGATTTTAATATAAATTATCGTTGGATTAAACTTGTGTTTTATTTAAACAATAATTTCCCAACAAAAGAAAATATAGTTACGTTTATCGAAACTAGCAACTGTGTTTCAAATCAAAGCTATAATATTTTAACAAAAACATCCTGGCCAAAATATATCTAAATCACATAGAATATAAGGAAAACTGGTATCGCAAGTCGCTATAATTTCCCTGTAGATAATCTATTGACCTAGAACTAAATTAAAATATTTAAACCAAAATTTTAGTGTAGGCATATTATTTCCAAATATAAATTACATTTAAATGACAGTGTCAAGGAAAGGTCTTTATCCGTTACAATTTTCCTATAAACGATGGAACGATCTAGTCATTTAGTCGTACTATAAAAATTAAATTAAATTTTAATAATTAAAATTTTATTTTAATCATTAACATTTTTTTTTATTTGTTTAGTACGACTAAATGACTAGTTACATATATTAAAAATAAACATACTAGATATTAAAAGATAAGATAAGAAAATTTTATATGTCCTAAAGATGAGTATACACACACATAGCATTCAAGATGTTACATTAAATTATAATTATGACAGCCATGTTTTGCCTGAACGGCGTACAAATATAAAATGTCGGACGCTACACGGCATCAATTGATTTTAAATTCGTCTACTAAACACAGCATGTATAGCAGCAATTAACAATCCAATTTAGAGCATACATAAAACTAAATGGTACAACAAAATACAATCAAATAGTGTCATAAGTTACCCATCATAGTAAATAATACTAATAAAAATATAAATAAAGAAAATACCAATGCTATAGCAATTAATAATAAAATTAGGATGTCAATATACAAGTCAAATTAATTTGTTGGTTAGAAATTCGTCAGTGCTGTAATAGATTTTCTCTAACAGAAGGTTTTTTAATCTATTTCTGAATTTGTCAGTAGTTAATTGTTCCCTCCAATGCTTTGGCCACTTATTATAAAGAATTGGCACCATACAGAAGACACTTTTACGCATTACAGTTGTTCTGGATCTCGCAATACATAGCTTACTATTGTCGCGTCTATTTCGCACTACTTTATCTGACACTAAGGGGATCAGCACCCGTATTCACAAACGCTCGGTTTCGATTTCGAATCGGAAAGTTGTATGTCTATCTCGCTTGCTTTCGTAATGCCAAAACAAGATAGACATGTGACTTATCGAATCTAAATCGAAACCGAGCGTTTGTGAATACGGGGGCTGGTGTGGATTTGTTTTGACAAACATGATGGTCTCCAAAATGTGCAATGACGAAAGGGTTAATATTTTAAATGCTTTAAAAAGCGGTTTGCAACTCTCTGTAACATGGAGACCTAACATAGACCTCAGGCAACTCTTCTGCGATTTAAAAATTTCATTCTTATTTTTTGAATTTCCCCAAAAAAATAATCCATATCTCAAGTTAGAGGCCACCAAGCCGTGATAAGCAGTTAGCAGTGCATCAACATTTAAGATGGGCGCCAATTTATACAGGGCATATGTGGAATTACTAATCTTTTTGCTTAATTCTTCCTTAAGTGCTTTCCAATCTAATTTGCTGTCAATAGTTACACCAAGAAATTTGGTTGTGTTCACTCTATCTATGTTGTCATTACAATAATGGACATTTACATTTGGTCTGGCTGAGCTTTGGGCAAATTGCAGGATATTCGTTTTCTCAAGGTTTATCTTATATACATTTACCATGTACGTTCTAAACGTATCTAGTACGTTATAAAGCCATGAGACTTTTACAAACGATTATTATTTAATATTAAACCCTTGGCAATGTTATTCAGTATTCAAGCCCAAAAGGTATTTGCAGCAAAAAAATATATAAAGGAAAAACTATTTAACATTAAACATTAGGTATTGTATTTTTATGAAAAATAATTAATCGTCCTTGCCAGTCGATTACATTTCAATAATAAACATGATATATTAAAAATAAAATTACACTTATACACGAATAAATTTATGGAGAAATTTTCAATATGGCATCGTTGCATAGATCGTAGTTACAAATCCAGGAGTCTACCAAATCATTATCCGAAAACTCCATTCTCTCACCTTTGTATACCAATGTTCTGATATTTTCATACATTAATTCCCCACACGAACGTTTTATGATAGCGGTCTTTGTAACGTCATCTAAGCAAAAAAAAAATAGTTTTAAGAAAAAGGAAAAGATGTATACTGCTCACTGGTCATCAAAATATTGATTTAGGTACGTACAACAAAAAGTAGGTATTGTATGTGACGGCACAGCAAGTCTGTTTTTTACAAAGTTACTAGTAGCTATCGGTGAAAGTAGGATAACTGTGCTTTTCCACGAGAGTGTGATCAGCAACTTTTCATTTCTCATACTCGGAAAGTAGTGTTTATTTGATCCGAGTAGCGGGTGGAAGATGCTACTTCCCACATTTGGGCGGGAAAGACTCATAGTAATTGCTTCCCCCCTAAGGTAGTAATCATCATCATCATCTGCCTAACGTTTTCCCAAACTGTCTTGAGGTCGGCTGCCAGTCTAACCGGATGCAGCTGAGTACCAGTATTTTACATGAAGCGACTGCCTAATCTGACCTCTACAACCCAGTAACTGGGTAATTCGATACCCTTTGGTAAGACTGGATGTCAGAATTTTGGCTTCTGACTACTCTTAACGACTGTCGAAGATCTACAAATGACAGCCGGGACCAACGGCTTAACGAGCTGTCCGAGGCACGGTCCCTAGGGTAGAAATAAATTTTAAAAATATAACTAATGTTGGTTAGGCAGTCAGCTGTAAGAAATCTAACATAATTAAGAAAAAAATGCGTCGGTCTTCTGAGTGTATAAACGGCCAGTGTGAATTAAAACATAAAAACTAAGCGCGTCCGCCCGCGGCAGTGACGCGGTGCGTTCCATAGTTAACATTTTAAATAGACTATATAAATTGGCGAGATGCTAACTCTGTAAGCAGTATCAAAACCTTGAATTAAGACTAATATCTTATTAAAAATGTGTGTGAGTTCAAGTGATTCTGGAATGTTGACCCCAGATTCTGTTAAAGACCAGGCAAATACAGTTATCGAAAATCTTTTGCCAGAAATTTCTAAGGAAAGATACTTAAATACAAACAATTACATTATGAAGTGGCGAACAGATAAGAAAATGAAATCATTTTCCGAAAGTGTATTACTTCAATGGACTATCTGGCAAAATAAAGCCTTCTACGCTATGGAACAGGTTTTCAATGGTCAAGAGTACACTAAGAGTAAAACAATGTCAATTTGAAAATAATCCAGAATCCATGAGTCCATGCATCGTTATGACAAAAATTTTACTTACTTCCTCGCGCCAACCACCGGCACACTGCTTTGTCCGAGTCTGGGCATTTGGTGATCATGCTGGAGTCTACCTCTAAACAATCTGTATCATCGGAGGATACTTCAGCTTCACACTCGTAGCATCTAAGAGAGGAAGCTAGAAAGAAGCAAGTAGCAGTGATTAGAATGGGTTACAACTAGCTTTTGATTGTATACATCCAAATTAACAAACAGACTAACTTGATCTCTTTACAAAATTAGTAAAGATAAAAAAATTAAAATAGCCCATGATTTGCATGCATCGAGGTCGTTAATTATTTTACGTAAACGTACTACCAGGATCTATGTACTTACCTAGATAATGTTCTACCTACGTGCGAAATTTCATCAAGCACATTCTCCTGAATGTATTTTGCTACCTTTACGTAGTAGTCTAGTAAAGGTAATAGAGAGCCGTAAAGGCATGAATATTTTACCAAATTATGCCTTCATGACAAAAAAAAAGTGTGTGTGTGAATCCTTTCTTATTAAAAATTTATTTTAAATATTGAAGTGTGTAACTTACCATATTTCACAGAAAGGCAGAAAATCAACGTCACCGCAATTAAATAAGACATTGTTATAGACTTCATAATTAAGTGCTTTTATGGACGCTACAAACACTTTGGATTCTAATTGTAAACTAAATTACGCGTTTCTTCTTTCGCGTTAAATTTTCGTTTTCCTATCATTTACAATATCAAGGAAAACCAAATCGGTTAATATTAACAGCTATTAGGCATAGTTCTTGTTGATTACTCACTCTGTATTTATGCATTTGTTAGTCTAATTTACGTACATAGTTTAGTATTTTAATTAAGGAAAAAGTGTCATCGGGTTTTTCTAGCAGGATTTCCTCTGTAGCAACAGCGGAGATAATATTTGTGCCTGTTTCATGGCAATAGGCTCCCCTCTTTAACATGGGACTTAAAACTTAACTGGAGAAATGTGTGTGTGTACTATTACGTACACATGTGCACGCGGATTCCTTCGGGGATTTCAGACGTTATGTTATGTATAACGGGGTGCAAAACCCCCCAGAATGTCAATGTGGCGACACTTGGGGGAGGCCTATGTCCAGCAGTGGACGTCTTTTGGGCTGAAATGATGATGATGATGTTATGTATAGTTATTATGTTCGGTTGCCGCGGTAATGACAATGACGGATTTTAGCGGTAAAAAGATCCTCCATTTTTAGGGTTCCGTAGTCAACAAGGAACCCTTATGGTTTCGCCATGTCCGTCTGTCTGTCTGTCTGTCCGCGGTTTAGCTCAAAAACTATTGGTACTAGAAAGTTGTAATTTGGCATGAGTACACGTTAATGACGCCGAAAACATAGTATAATAAAATTTTGAAAAAAAAAAACAATTATTTAGGGTACCTCCCCTACATGTAAAGTGGGAATGATATTTATTTTTTTTCGTCCTTCCCAGTATGTGGTATACATATCATTGGATAAGTCTTCAAAAATATTAGGGGTTTGGGAAGTCCGTTTTTTGATTAAGTAAACCGTTCGTGACTTATCAAGCTTTAAAGTACCAATTTTCGTTACAGTCAAGTGTCCCCCCCCACTACCAACTAAACGGTTGTAGTTAGAAATACAAGTTAAAAGTTAAAGGAAAACGATCACACTTAAGTGGGCTTTACAAGTTTACAAGTAATAGTCGACCAATTATATTTGACTCGAAAATTTCGATAACTCCATAGAAATGTCGATAAATGACGCTAAGCGTCAGTTGTATCGCGCTAATTTTTCATTCATAAATAAGTTTTGTTAAAAAAAAACAGTTGTTGTTGTTTGTTTAGGAAGTCAAATTAGGTAGGTAGTAATGTTTGGCTTTTAGTTAGAGCATGGTACGAAACTATAAGTCAGCGAATACGACCCGCACTTGGCTGTTATAAAAACTACGGAACCCTACACTGTGCGTGGCCCGACACGCACTTGACCGGTTTTTTTTTTCTGTCCATCCAATCTCTGTTACTCTACTTCATAACTTCATAAAGACACCAAACAGTCATTAAAAATAAATACCAATATGTTTATTTCGGCTTGGTATCTAGTTTTAGTTAAACGCTCTATTCCTTCTTCATTGCATTTTTTTTTTTCATTGAAAGATATAGGTACTTGTCATCATCATCATCATTTCAGCCAAAAGCCAACCACTGCTGGACATAGGCCTCCCCCAAGTGTCGCCACATTGACCGGTCCCGTGCGACACACATCCAGTGAATCTCTGCAACAATCTCCTGGTCATCGGTCCACCTAGTGAGAGGCCTTCCAACGCTCCGACTGCCGTTCTGCGAGCAATGTGCCCTGCCCACTGCCACTTAAGTTTGGCAATTCTTCGGGCTACGTCGGTAACCTTGGTTCTCTTGCGGATGTTTTCATTTCTGATTTGATCACGCCAGGAAACTCCGAGCATAGCCCTCTAGCATAGGTACTTGTATGTCCAAATTGGTTGTGTGTGGCGTGCCTCCAATGAAATGGAGGCAAAGCTCAATAAGACAACTGACGATCCGGGGTAAAAAAAAAATTTCGCTCGGTTCTAATATTGGTTTGCAAAACCATTTCCTTTTTTCCAATTATTTGCCTAAATATATAAATACAAACAGTGGTTAATAAAAAAAAAATACTGTGTATTTTAAATCCCGTCGCAAAATTAGGAGACACGGAGGAAACTCGATATGTTATTACGGTCACCCATCCACAGACCAACATTGGCAAGCACGGCTCTTAACCTTAATGCTACTGCTGTAATTATTTAGCCACGAGCTTAAAATAAAATTAATTTATAAATTAATTGATCAAGCTCGTAAAAGTTATTTAAAAATAAACATGCTTTCTACTAAAAGATAAAGAAGAGGTTTTCCTATACATATATAAACTCGCCTTTTTCCTGTGGGTATAAACAGAAACTTCAGAACGCCACCAGCTTCGATCTTTAAGTACTCCTTTCCCCTCGTCCATACATCAGCTGGCCTACCATGACGTCTTAAAGCAGTATTCTTTTACTCTTATTCCTGTGTGGGAAAGAGACGGAGCTATACAGGATGACTAGCGCCATCTCATTCCCATACTGGAAAAGGAGTAAAACAATAATGTTTTTGGACGTCATGGTAGGCCTTCTGGTCATAAGTCACCGGTTGAGTGAGTGCTAACACCACCTGACCTTTTAGAAGATTATGTCCATAAATTATTGTTATTCTGTCAACGCCGTGTAACCTAAACTCGTTCCAATGATTCCAATATAATCACCGCCTTTCAAGTTTAAAGGATTTGAAAAGTCATAGTCACATTTCATAGTATTATAATATATATCAAGGCGGGGATTCCACCATAAATGAATATCGACGCCATATTGCCTTTCAGTCGCTAACTGTGCAACTTTATTCTTCATTATTGCTAATTAGGTGGATGGGTAGTTGAAATTACACACAACACTTGACTCAAACTCCTTATGTTTATTTCTAATAAACCAGTTACAGGCACTTTAACACTTATAAACTTTCCATAGGTTGAGCCGCCCATTCACAAATATGGTTGATGTAATGTGTGTCTTTTGGATCTGTCTTTCAATTATTTATTACAGTTCATAATAACATAACTTATTATTGCTCACTTCAAAAACTACTTTCAATTCATTAATATTTCAATTGTTTAATCGGGACTTCGCGAGCTAGCTCGAACGACATCTTGCTCGCTTCGCCTGCGGTTCTGAGTGGGCGGAAGTACGCAACGCACAGACACTCAATAGTTCAGTACAGTAATTTATTACATATTAAGTTCATTAAAACTTCAGTTAAACAATACTAACTTCACCATTAATTATTTTAGTAATTAAACAATACCAATATCGACAAATGCAAAGGCGTTATTAAGTTAAAGCTTAATTACTTTATACAAAAATAATTGCTTGCTTAAATTAAATATTGCCATTGTTAAAATCTAAATTGCCATTGCTAAAATCCCAGTTATCATAAAATGCTAATCTTAATTGTAACTATAGTTCTAGCTAAAGGCTTTAGTTAATAAATTACTCAATGAGTTGTCTGAAAGATCAAGCCCCATCTAAGCAGTAGTTAACACACAACCCAATAGATGGCGCTCAGTCTCTTCATAATCGATACGGGCGTTTCTAGATTCTTTATAATAATTGCACTGCCACTACACAGATGGCATGGCAAGTTCATCAATATTATAACAAATGAGAATTATGAGTTGGTTCTTAATTAGATTAACGAATAGTCTAAGCAGGTAAACGCTCTTGCGGCGACACGGACATTCTGATCGGCGGTGCGCGCCCTGCACCTGCCGTCGCTGTCAGTATTTGGAGTTTTGAGCTTGTTATCTGGAATAATGGAGATAAATTCTGTCGGCAGATTAATGTTGTTTTTATTAACCTACAACGTTCATTGAAATGTAGGATTTGGTAACAAAAAGTTTGAGTCAACATGGAAAACTTGTAATAGATCTAACATCTATTCAGTTTTCCTCATATTCAAAATGAAATGCATTTATGTATCACCAACACACATATGTAAAGTTACAGACTTAAATCTGCTTGCAGTTTATGGATGATAAGCTGTTAGCTGAATAAAAAGTGTTAATTATTCAATAACATTAACTGAATCGATTTTATTGATATTGTTTAATCAGCCACTAGCTGAATAGGATATTGTTGGCAAAACTACGCGACAACATTAATTTAGTTTATTGATATTGTATGGTGAGCTAATAGCTGAATAGAATAATGTTGCCTCAATTATACAGCAATATTAATTGAGTTGAGTTTAGTGATATTGCATGATCAGTTACTAGATAAGTAGAATGATGTTGCCTCAATTATACAGCAACAATAATTGAGTTTTTGACCTTTTATGATCAGCTACTAGCTGAGTGGAATGATGTTGCCTCAATTATACAGCAACATCAATATGAATTGAGTTTATTGACATTGAATGATCAGCTAATAAATGTGTAGGATATTGTCGCTTGAACTATCCAACAATATTCATTCAATGGTTATGCTTTGTATGAGTTTGGTTTTTATTTAATCTAGGAACCTTGTAATAGATCTACTGTCTACTCGATTATGCTTAAATAAGACTATTGATTGCTTTAGTTATTTTGTAATTTGTATTTGGTAAGTGTGGTGTAAGTAGCATATTTTTATTTGTTCATTCTCACAGGAAGGTAATGCTCTGTGATAGACACAAAGTCTTGGATTTGATAGGATTAAAGGATAGGATCAAGAACACCGCTCTGTGATAGACACAAAGTTTTTGATTTGACAGGATTAATTTGGATAAGGAGTTTAGGACCATTGCTCCGTGACAGGCACGAAGTCTTTGATTTGACAGGATATAAGGAACTAGGCTCTAAGCGGTTTGTACGCCGTGGACCCAGCAGGATAACATGAGAGTATGTTTAATAGAAGCCTCCACGGCCGCTAATAGTTTGTTATTAACATTATAAATAGTCTCCACGACTATTTATAGATTGTTTGTCATTTGGTGTGTTCATTATCAGTGACCTCCACGGCTTCTGATAGTATTTGTGTGATTTGTTGTATTACTTATCAAGCTAGTTGTTTCCTCCACGGATAGCAATAGCTTGATGTTTGTGTTATTATTTTTTATTTATTAGTTGTAGTTAGGAGTACTAATACTTTGCTATTATTATTGTAGTTGAGCAACCGACAGGATTACAAAAACATAAAAATAATGAAAGTTTAAACATGAGACTTATCACACATGAGCATCATGTAAGTAGGTTGATTTGGCTATTGTATTCAGCCTTTGATGTAACATTATGTAGAGATCAGTGGTAAGGTGTAGGAAGTAGTTTGAAAATGCCTTACCTTTTATATTAGCTTAGGTGTGTGGACAATGAATCAGTCATCCCTGGTTGGCAGTCTTCATGCTGTTCTTCATTTGACAGCTGGCGACACGGTTATCTATTCACCAGGTATTGAAATTAATTGTATTGGTCGGCTAAAACCAAGTTGTGATATGTGTTGTTTAGCAGGCTTATTCTTGAGGAAGCTGTTCTTATTGACAATGGTTTAGACTTCCACACTTGATGCCATCACTATGGTGGAGTGACTAGGTGCATAGAGTTTTAAAAGTTCCTTTACAGTTGCTTCCAATTTTGTTTCCTTTTGAGTTGGTTATCATTTCCTTTTTGAAGACAATTTCCTGGAACCTGGAATGTGAGAAGTCATGCAGGTAAATAATAGTACAAGAAAAGATATCCTACATAACATCACACTTGCAGTCCCTGATGGGACAGGGGTTAGGCAGGGGTGTAGTTAATACATCCACACTTTGTCAATCACGCCTAAGCCTCTTATTTAGGAGCAGGCTATTTGCCATTAAAATTATTGACTGGGTTGTTACTGACAAATTCCTGATGGAAAAAGAACCAATGACACTTTGCTAGACCTCAAAATCGAATCCAGGCCCTCATGCTTTAATGGCAGGGCTCATGACCACTGACCACAAAGCAGTCCTACTAATGTTTAAATTAGTTGGGGTGATAAGCTATGAAGTAGGTAATCAATTGTTTTGGAATAGTTTTCATACTTAGATTAAGTTAATTAAAACCTTCACTGTCGTGCCAGTCAACGGTGACCTCAAACAATACATTTTCAATTGTGTCTATTGTCTGGCAGATTATGTGTTAAACTAAGATAGGAAAGTTAAATTGATCAGAACTAGTTTAAAAACTCTATTGGTTGTGTTAATGCACTGACAAAACATTCACATTCTAACATATTGAAAGCTTTGGTTTCTGTTGATTTATTGCGCTAAGAGTTCATTGTCACAACTCGTTGAACTGAAATTTGTTTGGCACTTCATTACTTGTCTTGTTTTACAAATCAGTTTCATAGCGAAGTGTTTTAGTATGAATCATGCAACATGTTGTCAAATACATATGATTTCAAGTTACATAATTGTTTGAAAAGCTCTAAATTCAAACAATAGGCCCCACAAAGATTGTGAGATATTAATCTATGTGAATGTCAAATGAATGTGACTAATTTCTAATAAGAATATTCTGTTTTCAATGTTTCTAGTCACTGCGAATGTCAAGTCAAGTACTACAAGTTTTGAATTAAAATTTGTTGATACTTATTTAATTAATTCATTTCATGTAATGTTTATGGAAATTCACGTGACTAATCTTTGTACTCAAAAATATTTCTAGGAGAATTTTCCTTGTTACTATGAATTATAAGTCAACAACAATGTCTTAAAATTTGCTAATACATAGTTAATTAATTAAGTTCATGCAGTGTAGATGCAAGTAACTAAATAGTTTAATCTGATTTATGAGTTATGTTTCATCATCTGCCTGTCTTTTCCCAAACTTTGTTGGGGACGGTTTCCAGTCTAACCGGATGCAGCTGAAAATCAGTATTTTACATGAAGTGTCTGCCTATCTGACTTGTTTATGACACATTAATGATTCTTAATCGAATAATAGCTTTAATAGGCGCACTATGCATGAGCTTAATAGAGTGATTTAAGTTGTGTTTGTATTTCACTCCGTGTCAAGTAAAAGGTGGCATTGCCACAGCCAGTGTGTGATGTGATAAGTTAAATTGTTGTTAACTGTAAATATGTTAAACAGTAACAGCATACTAAAATTAATAAAACAAAATACTTCCCGGGATTGATGATCCGGTCATCTTAGATCCGTCAGCAGGTTTATTTAACAATGTGCTTTTCCGGTGTCCAATCTTTGTTTGTTTTTGCTGCTTCGGTCATTCTGTGCTCTACACGTTGAGCATTTTGGGTGCAATAAGAAGTTGTCCGTCACATACAACTTCACTGTAAACTGCATTATCATAATGTGTTCATTTTTAATCTGACTGGGTCATGTGTGTTCAAGTTGCAATAACCCATAATTATCATGTTGGTATCTGCCAGCCACTTGATGAAAATGCAGCAAACTCTTTTGCTATCATAGTCTTCAGTATCTTCCTGTCTATCAGTCCATTGCTTCATTTAAGACCATAATTATATTGGCTGGAGCAAATCATTATGTCGCACGCTCATAGAACATTTACGATATCAGAGATCAAGTCTATAAGCACGCTCTCGTCCATGGCCATGCGAGCCGGTTTCGGATTTTGCATGTTATTCATTGGATGTCCGGCATGTGAACAGCGCGCAAGAGCAATCCCCTCTTCTGATGTCAAGGCGGGGATTCCACCATAAATGAATATCGACGCCATATTGCCTTTCAGTCGCTAACTGTGCAACTTTATTCTTCATTATTGCTAATTAGGTGGATGGGTAGTTGAAATTACACACAACACTTGACTCAAACTCCTTATGTTTATTTCTAATAAACCAGTTACAGGCACTTTAACACTTATAAACCATAGGTTGAGCCGCCCATTCACAAACATGGTTGATGTAATGTGTGTCTTTTGGATCTGTCTTTCAATTATTACAGTTCTTATTAACATAACTTATTATTGCTCACTTCAAAAACTACTTTCAATTCATTAATATTTCAATTGTTTAATCGGGACTTCGCGAGCTAGCTCGAACGACATCTTGCTCGCTTCGCCTGCGGTTCTGAGTGGGCGGAAGTACGCAACGCACAGACACTCAATAGTTCAGTACAGTAATTTATTACATATTAAGTTCATTAAAACTTCAGTTAAACAATACTAACTTCACCATTAATTATTTTAGTAATTAAACAATACCAATATCGACAAATGCAAAGGCGTTATTAAGTTAAAGCTTAATTACTTTATACAAAAATAATTGCTTGCTTAAATTAAATATTGCCATTGTTAAAATCTAAATTGCCATTGCTAAAATCCCAGTTATCATAAAATGCTAATCTTAATTGTAACTATAGTTCTAGCTAAAGGCTTTAGTTAAAAATTACTCAATGAGTTGTCTGAAAGAGCAAGCCCCATCTAAGCAGAAGTTAACACACAACCCAATAGATGGCGCTCAGTCTCTTCATAATCGATACGGACGTTTCTAGATTCTTTATAATAATTGCACTGCCACTACACAGATGGCATGGCAAGTTCATCAATATTATAACAAATGAGAATTATGAGTTGGTTCTTAATTAGATTAACGAATAGTCTAAGCAGGTAAACGCTCTTGCGGCGACATATATCATATAATATATTCATATTCAAGGTATTTTGCTATGGGGACGGGCTGCAGACATCGAGTCTATATTTATTCTGCAGAAAAGAGCTATCAGAGCCATATATGTATTATCTACGTAGGCGCGATTCTCTAAGAGAACTGTTTAAGGAAATTAACATCATGACGGTACATTGTCAATACATCTATGAAAACATCACGTACGTTAGGAAAAATCTGAATTTATTTAGTAAAAGAGGTGACCGGCACCACTATAACACTAGGAACAGGGACCAACTATCTCAGCCAGGTTTCAGGTTGGCTAAAGTAGACTCATCTTTCATGGGGTACTGTTTAAAATGTTACAACAAAATACCTCTCCCCATTCAACAACTGAATGAAACGAAATTTAAATCTTGCATAAAACGCACACTATGTAGGCAAGCATATTATAAGTTGGGGGATTACATTGCTGATAAAAATGCTTGGCGCAATGCTGGTCCTGCTCCACAACCATAGGGGCAACCTGAATCATCTGAATTACCATTTGAAGTTATTGTGGAAGCAGCAGAAGATTGTAAAAATATATTTGCATTGTATAGATTCAATCTAGTATTATATAATTGCATAGCACAGTCATGTGTGAGTACTATGTACTGTAAAGCCACCTTTTACTGACTACCTACATCTTTTATTGACGAAAATATACCCTGTTGGTTCAGTGAATGTCATGCTCACTTAAATGTCATGCTGATGGTGGCGGGTGTGGCGGGTCATTTAGTTCCCTTCAATATGGTTGAGTCCAATAGTAGTTGGGGATATTTTGACTTACTATCTTTGAACAAGATTCTTGTGTAACGCATAGCGACATCACTTACGAAATGCCATAAAAAGAAAATAGTTACTTGAAAACACGCCAAAACGCCCTCTACGTCGTCTTATCATACTTTTAAGTCAGAGGCTTTCTTCAATTTGTAGGCGTTTCATCACATTAGCAACAGATGGCAGTAGTGCTTCCTCACGCAGTACACAGCAAAGAGTAGAATACTTACACGGAAACACAGCCTCTTACAGTAGAAACACATAGATGGTGTTTCATTACAATATGGCAACTTGAGAAGTAAGCTTGGCAAGATTGAAATGAAATTTAAAAGTGGAGACCAATCTCGCAGCAGAAAAGCAAACGTTACATTTATAATTCTTTGAGTTGGGACAGTGACCTGCGATAATATCGCATTGGCAATACCTACTTACTCCTTTGGAAATTAAGGATTAGTTAGGGAACACACTAGTTTACACATCTCTAAATATGTGAAGACTTACTTTAATGCGTTGAAGCATACTCAAGACAACTTATATTGTTCCCACGGGTGCTCATCCTTGCTTGAATTGTACTTAATCTAAAGTTACAAATGACTTCGAAATGTCACCGTTATAGGTTTTAATTACATCCTTGTGGCATCATTTTGGGCCCTATCAGAATTACCAGCCCTATGACTTTTTTACAAAAGTTCAGCTGAAAAACAGCTTCATGCTGAGATAAGCGGCTTTAATAACCTTTCGGCTTCGAACAGGACCAGTTTAATTTGTCTTATTTTTTCTTATGTTTTACATTTTTTTTTAAATTTTAACCATTCTTTCTTTCTTTCTGAAAATTCATCTCACCTACCAGGACTGAACCACGGCCCCGTGATAGCTGGCGTGGTTGGAGCGCAGAAGCCTCATTACGACATCTGGGCCAACACCGTCAATGGGGTTTCCAGGATGGACTCCACCGGCATCATGGGGAGGATACAGGTTACCGAGGATACTGCTTAGTTAGTATATATATCTTTTTTTGTATATTTGATGACGAAGTTCCATAATCAACTGACTCGAAGGACCAAACTAAAGTGTTCAGCTCGATGGGTCAAATTAAATAGAATCCGACTCGATGGACCAGATTAAATATAGTCCGACACAAAGGGCCAAAATATGTACACAAGTTTTGACTTAAAACACAAAACAAAAACATTCGTCTGCCTCGAAGGACCAAAACAGACAGGTTTCGACTCGAAGGACCTGTCTGTATATTTTGTCAATTAACATTATGTATGACATATTTAGTAAACTTTTGCATCATTATATTCATATAATAGATGGTATAGGAGTATAGGTATTTAAATTTTACCAAACAAGGAATATGGTAAAAATTAAATACAGAATAAATGAAACGCCTGACAAATTTAAAAAGCAATGTTTAACATGGGTGGTTTGCTGAATACATCACACAGTTATCAAATTACATTTGTATTGGACAGTAATCAAAATTAATTAATAATACATAGGTGGTATTTCTGTATGTGTAATGCTCAACACATTTTATTTGCGATGTTATTTGTGAGGATTAAAAAAAGTATTTTGACAATCTCACAAATGGCTGAAATACCATTTTATTTTACATATTGTTTTAAAACTCTTAGAGATCGCATGTATTTCATAGATAAGATCATCTTGTTTCGAGCCTACTGCACATCTTTTTATACGGGTAGTCTTTGGGTGTCATATTTGCAGAAATCCTACAGCGCTCTCCGCGTTCAATATAATAATGCGCTAAGGGCGCTGCTGCGGCTGCCTCGCTTCTGCAGCGCATCGGGAATTTTTGCAAGCGTCCGCATTGACTGTTTTTATGCCAGCATGCGCAAGAGGGCGACCTCGATAGTGAGTGGAGTGCGGGGCAGCAGCAACAGTCTTCTTACTGTTGTCGCCAACAGGTTGGATGGACCTTTCATGCAGCACTGGCAGGTTTTACATGCACCGGTGTATCGTGCCTGGAGCAGGTGAATATGGAAAAAAGCACCACAGAATTTAAAAGTTTTATTATTGAATATTGATTTCTTAATTTTTAATGTTGATTATGATAACGTATTTTTATTTTATAATTAATGATTGATTATGTATCTATTGAAATTGACTCATTTTATTTTAAATGTTATTGCGGACATTATACAATGCATAATTATTTTATTTGACGAAAATTTAATGTTAATTTAATGTTAATTTAATGTTAATTTAATTAATTTAATTTAAATTTCTTTTTGTGTACAACTTAGTTATAATAGTATTGTGTGGTGTTTATTTATCTCTGATTATTTGATTTGCTACTAACAGTATTTTTAAGTGTATTTACTAACTAAATTATGGATCGTTGTGTCTGAAGCAAATAAATAATAATAATAATAGTGAAATGTTATAGAAAATACCTATAATATTTTTTTGGTAATAATTAAGCTATAACTAGTTTGAAACATTATTTATTGTTAGTGTTATAAAGTGTGATAAACAGAGAATTATTATTATATAACATGACATAAACGCATGACGCATAATAATTTAATTTTTAATTTGCATTTAATAAGAATACCATAGTTAAAAGTTCAATGATTGTTGTTGTTTTGAATACTCTTTAGTGTTATAGTGCTAAATCTATATAAGATTTAAAAAAATGAAAAATAAATGCATATCCCACCCATTTAGGCAACTGCAAAAAATTTGGTAATATTGTAAAAAAGATATTTTCAATATTTTTTTGGATATTTTTAGTAAACCTCCACCATTTTTTAGAATTTTTAATAAAACAACAGTTTTTTTCGACGGTCTCTTTATTATAAAATTAGACTTATTTATAATCCTATCATAATTAAAAAAAAATTAGAGATATGCTCATTAATAATGTTACATATAAGTATACGAAAATATTTCCACAGCTCAGATTCTTATAAAAAATATTTGATGAAGTATATACGGGTATAAACCTGTATGTACCATTAACTTTAATCTTTCTGTTAGCAGGCGTTTACAATTGTAACAAATCGCGAATCGCTATCGCGATACAACTCACAGCATTGTCATCATCATCTGCCTAGCCTTTTCCCAAACTATCTTGGGGTCGGCTCCAGTCTAACCGGATGCAGCTGAGTACCAGAATTTTCCATGAAGCGACTGCCTATCTGACCTCCACAACCCAGTAACTGGGTAATACGATACCCCTTGGTAAGACTGGATGTCAGACTTTTAGCTTCTGACTACTCGTAACGACTGTCAAAGATCTACAAATGACAGCCGGGACCAACAGCTTAACGTGCTTTCCGAGGCACGGAGGAAACTCGATATGTAATTATGGTCACCCATCCACAGACCAACCTCGGCAAGCACGGGGTAACCTTAAAGATCGACCTGGGCGGCTGTTATTATTTAGCCACGAGCTCCTCACAGCATTGTATCCACTATCAAATTACTATTGTACATTATTAGATGTTAATCAAGAAGCCTAACTTGTGGAAACATGCTCTTATGGCCTTCGTCCATTGCGACTTTTTGCGGCGGTCCAAGCGTAAAATGGCTGCGATATAGACGCGATTCTGTCGCTGGTCATTTATTTACGATTCTATATCTCAATTCATCGGGCTTCCGTTGGAATAAAAACGCGATTCAGCATCGATATAGAAATGCATGTGAAGGCTACAGTTGCAAGATGGATTTCATCGAAACGACAGTCGCGCAGTTGCATCGCTTATGTCGTGTTGAAAATGCGACCTACGCGCGTTGAAACAAGCATCGCCACAAAAAGTGGCAGTGGGCGACGAGCCTTAGATACACACAAACATAAGACATCAATTATTAAACCATATTGTATGTCTAGTTATATTAGATAAAGTGTATTTGTCATTATTATTTGTAATTAAACACTGCACTTAATAGATATTAGTTTTTATTTCTAATTTTCATTTTACAGACACGTTTATGCTATAGCCATGTTGGAATCTTCTCTCACACCGATGGGCGGGAACTCTATGATCTGTCATCGACAAAATACAGATAACCATAAACATCCCCCCTTTTCCAAAGCTTTACATTACAATCAAAGAGTAAACTATTATATGTTTAGAACTGTTCTAAAATAAACATATGCAATCAAATACTTCGTTCTTACTAATACATACTAATTTTCTAAATCAGAGCTATCAATATAATCTTTAAATTTAATTGGCCTACTAACTAGAAGACCACTGCGTGTTACATTTATAGTGTCATTTGGTATTGAAGTATTTAATGGTTCATTATTGGGTGGTTCTTCAGAGTTATTATCATTACAAACATTTTCATCTTTACTGCTTTCATTTAGTCTAGCATCAGGTTCAATTTCAGAAATCATGTTCTTATTAAATACAAGTGATCTATTCTGCATATTATTACTGTCAGTGGAGTTAAATGATAAGAGAATTACAAACATTGTAGTGTGGTTTAATGAATTTTCTATTTCTCCTATACATATTCCCTACTTCATCCCCCACCACCTAAGAACGGGGTTCATCACATATATTTATAATTTTATCTTTAGTCCTGCTAGCATCTAGTGACTTGTTAAAATACACATTTTGATTGACCCTTAAATCCATGAGAGATTTTGAGTTTTTGTCATAATTTTTCTTTACAGACTCTAGATGATTGTTATATTCCTTTCGGTAAATAGCAACTTTTGATTTCAAATTACTTTTTGAAATGGGTAGTAATGAATTTAAAGGTCTTGAAAATAACAATTGTGCAGGAGATGACAGATACGAATAAAATTACACTTATACACGAATAGGTTGGTTGGTTTTTGGAGAAGTTTTCAAAATGGCCGCGGCTCCGTTTTTTGGAGAAGTTTTCAAAATGGCCTCGTCTCCGTTGCCGTTGCATAGATCGTGGTTACAAATCAAGGAGGCTACCAAAACACGATCTCCACCACTCTCACCTTTGAACGCCACTGGTGTGATATTTTCATACATTAATTCCCCACACGAACGTTTTATGATAGCGGTCTTTAAATCGGCACCTAAGCAAAAAAAATAGGGTTTTAAGAAAAAGGAAAAAGATGTATACATCTCACTGGTCATCAAAATATTGATTTAGGTACGTACAACAAAAAGTAGGAATTGTATGTGACGGCACAGCAAGTCTGTTTTGTACAAAGTTACTAGTAGCTATCGGTGAAAGTAGGATAACTGTGCTTTTCCATGAGAGTGTGATCAGCAACTTTTAATTTCTCATACTCGGAAAGTAGTGTATATTTGATCCGCGTAGCGGGTGGAAGATGCTACTTCCCACCTTTGGGCGGCAAAGACTCATAGTAATTGCTTCCCCCCTAGGGTAGGAATCGTCATCATCATCTGCCTAGCGTTTTCCCAAACTGTCTTGAGGTCGGCTCCCAGTCTAACCGGATGCAGCTGAGTACCAGTATTTTACATGAAGCGATTGCCTATCTGACCTCTACAACCCAGTAACTGGGTAATACGACACCCCTTGGTAAGACTGGATGTCAGACTTTTGGCTTCTGACTACTCTTACCGACTGTCGAAGATCTACAAATGACAGCCGGGAAAAGAAAAAAATGCGTCGGTCTTCTGAGTGTATAAACGGCCAGTGTGAATTAAAACATGAAAACTAAGCGCGTCCGCCCGCGGCAGTGACGCGGTGCGTTCCATAGTTAAAATTTTAAATAGACAATACAAGGTGTTGTTTTGCAACCTCGTCAAATTCTAGGAGGTAACTATGCTAATGATTCTCGACCCGAATCAATAATAAAATGAGTAGGTAATTTTTTTTATTTTATTTATTTACTGAAATCGGTAACTGAGAACCACCCGTGATTTAAACACGGGCCGTCTGATCCCCGCCTTCTAACGTCGCTTACGCACAAACAAAAAACCTCAAACGTTTTTTCGATAATTTCATAATCCCTAAACCACGTTATGAGGGTTATTCTGAAATATTGACAAATTTAAACAACAAAAAAACACAGTGATTTTTAATAATTTACTAGGTACCGTAATTTATATTGATTATTAATTATGTCTTTTGTGACAACATCCTGAATTTTGACGAGGATGCAAAACAACACCTTGTATAATATGGCGAGATGCTAACTCTGTAAGCAGTATCGAAATCTTGAATTAAGACTAATATCTTATTAAAATTGTGTGTGATTTCAAGTGATTCTGATATGTTGACCCCAGATTCTGTTAAAGACCAGGCAAATACAGTTATCGAAAATCTTTTGCCAGAAATTTCCAAGGAAAGATACTTAAATACAAACAATCACATTATGAAGTGGCGAACAGATAAGAAAATGAAATCATTTTCCGAAAGTGTATTACTTCAATGGACTATCTGGCAAAATAAAGCCTTCTACGCTATGGAACAGGTTTTCAATGGTCAAGAGTACACTAAGAGTAAAACACAATGTCAATTTGAAAATAATCCATAATCTAAAATCGTTTCTGAAAAGGCAGTCAGGGATTCAAGAGCAAAAAAACTAAGGTTTTCACCTCTTACGAAGTGGAAACATTTTTAAATGAAGCCCCTGACGAGATATATTAGGGAGAGAAGGTAAGATATAAACGTTTATCTAGGTAGGGAGAGGTCTATCATTAAAAAAATAAACGTCGATCCCAACGACTTTACTCTGATATGTATTCTAGATAGGTTTCTATAGAAAGAGGTAATCATATCACTCAAACACACGGACCTGATTGCGTATATTAAGAGGAAAGACGTCGAATAGGCGTGCATTTCTGGAGTAAAAGATCTCTGCTTGTTATTCTATCTACATATGTATCTAAAATATTAATAGTAATGAAAAAATCATGTTTTTCACAGTTGGTGTTGATACTCGGTATAAGCGGCGCTTGCAGACGCAGTGAACTCACAAATTTAACAATGAACGTCTTTGAAAATCAGCCGCAATAGTGGCAATAAGTCCCCTCTTTGAGGAGTGGCTGGAGAGGCGCCACGGCGCCCTCACCTTCCGCCTGACGCAGGTCCTCACCGGACACGGTTGTTTCGGAAGGTTCTTGCACCGAATCGGGCAGGAGGAAACGCCCAGGTGTTACCACTGCAACGATCGGCCGGAGGACACGGTGGAGCACACCGTAGAGGTCTCCGCTTCGACTGAGCACCGCCGAGTCCTCGTAGCGGCGATTGGCGGCGGCGAACTCTCGGGTCCGACCTTGGTTCAATCCATTGTCCGGGGCGGGAGGGAATGGGAAGCCATCGCTTCCTTCTGCGAAGCAGTCATGATCGCGAAGGAGGTGGCGGAACGTGAGAGGGAGAGAATCTCACGTTCCAGCCGCCGCGGGAGACGCTCCGGGCGTCCGTGTCCACCCAGTGGCCCCCGGCCACCGTAGACGCGGGCTTGTGGACGGTGAGTGATGGGCTAGGCCACCGTCCGTCAGTCATATGACAACAGGCCGTGTCGACTGCGCGGTCGTAATCCACGCGCGAGTTAAGTGTGACGACCGAATCGTGAATGGGCGCTGTCAGTTGTGCCTGGTCATCTCTTAGCTGCCACGGTTTATTTTAATTATTTTATTTTAACTTTATTTTCGAATTATTGATTTCGACTTTTATTCTGGACGCTCTTAACTTGCCCGTATTTCTATATCGTTCTCACATACTAGTAATTCTCAACACGAATGATGTTACCAAGATTTTGTAACATATTTTGATTTAAAAGAGTGTCCATTGAGTTTCTTGCCCATTCTTCTCCATAGAGATCTACGCTTTGGAATGGGCAACTACAGTACTTTCACAAGTTATTATGTCTTGCGACTGGGACTGTAACTTCGCGTTCTTTTTTTTTTACTTTCAAAAGTGCCTGTAATGGTCTAATTGAAATAAATGCTTTGAGTTTGAGTTTGAGTTTGACCCAACTCTATTCGCTTTATCAGCAAATTTCCCTCCACCTCAAAGCAGCAAATAAGTAGTGTATAAGAATATTGTTAACTTAGCAATAATTAAATATAAATACATGTCTCCTTATAAGAATAAACATTACTATCTTAATTACTGTAATGCTGCTCGTCTAAATAAAGTATTTTATAACTACTCAAGTGTCGATCACGTAATATACCGTGACCCTGGAACACAAAGGGCTAAGATGGACATGGATGGGTTTTAGTCAGTACAAGTCTGACAAACCCTCACGCCGCCCAGAGCGGGAGGGGGGGTCATTTCATGATTTCCCATAATTAAAAAAAGGCCAGTTATTACCAGAGGTCGGAATTAGGTAGAGTTATTTATGTCCTTACACTGATTTCATACAGCGAAAGAATAAAGTGGATATGCCTTAAATCCCGAGGTTAATTTTAAAGAGCAGAAAAATTACGATGAAACTAATAAAAATTGAAAACGCACGATGTTTCTAATAAAAATTGTATGTTAATTATCTTTGTTTTATTTGTCTTATATATCTCTGAGGTTTTTATTATTATTTATTTGCGTTATTGTTGGCTAATCGGGATTGTATTATAAATCCTGGGAAATTCCGGGAAGATCCGTATTAATATCAACATTTCGATGCAAGTACTTATATAACTCTACCTATTTCCGACCTCTGGTTATTACTCGTAAAATTGACTAAAACAAAAACAAATATTGCGTGCACGTTTGTTATACGAGAATAGTACACAAATAGTAAAAAATATCAAAAACCAGACCTAATGACATAAAAACGAATCGCTTTTTTCTGAAATACCAAAAGTGAAAATGCTATTAACAAGTAATCGGTAAAAATAAAATCTCAGGTTTGCCGAAGCAAATAGCAACATATTTAAATTTACCAAACTGTTAACAGTATCCTCGGGGCATTGTTATAGAAGAACGTCAACGACACGGTTGGCCGATTTTGGGGCGATCTTCACATGTTAAAAAGACATGGAGGATGGAAATCCAGCACAGTTGCGAGAGACCACATTGAGAATTCTGTCCAAAATAAAACTAAAATTACAAACAAATTAACTGAGACTATAATTTACGCCCCACTTCACCTCAACCAACTACTTCAAGAAAGTCTGCGCCATGGATTCCACCGTCTAATCAAATACTGGAGTCTCCTACTCTTACAGAAATTCAACACAGCCAAATTTGTCATAACATATCAAACAGCGTAAATATTCCGAACAAAAATGTAACTTTAAATTTCACAAATTGTTTTAACTTTGCGATTAATTTTAAATACATTACTCATGTTACTCGTGTAACATAATCATCATGTAATGTATGTGTTTATTCATGTTACTTTTATGAATAAATATTTACAAAAAACTACTATTTTTTACTTTCCTTATCTTCGAAATGAAAAGTAGAGTGCTTAACACGGGTGATAAACATCAAATTCCTACTCGGACTGTAGCCACCGTCGCTGCGCTCGGGCCTCGTGTAACAATCTACTATTGCTGCGAGAATGTTAACCGAGGAAACAGGTCAGCGTTTCCACTGACTGATGCTATGCTATGTACTGAAGCGATTAAAATGTGCTATGAAAATGCGCCTACTGTAGGTACACTGCTCAGCGATCACGTAATGCGCGATGCCCAAAAGGGGCCCTCAAACGGGACCAAAGGATTCGGATGGGGTTAAGATTTTTAAACAAAAATAAAAATAAACAATAAATTTTGGGGGTTTCCCATACTTAAAACTGAAAACCAACTTTTTTTTTTCATCAAACCCATACGTGTGGGGTAGGTATCCTATGGATAGGTCTTCAAAAATTATATTGAGGTTTCTAATATTTTTTTTTCTAAACTGAATAGTTTGCGCTAGAGCCACTTCCACAGTGGTAAAAAGTGTGTCCCCCCTCTAATTTCTAAAGTAAGAGGAGGAAAATTCTGAAAATATTTAGGTTTGTAGAACGTAAAAAAAAACCAACAACGAAAATTAGTTTCAATAAGATATGATGTTTAGTTTTTGAGATATGGGACTTTTGTTTTTCATTAACATACTATGAAAAACCAATTTAGTTTTGCGGTTGAGTGGAAGTTTACTAACTAATACTACTAACTAATGAATGACAGTTCAAAATATTATTTGGGCCATAGAACCCTGTGTGCGAGTAAGACTTGCACTTGGCCGGTTTTTGATATTCCACTAATACTTTTCTGGTGATAAAAATAATGACAAAGATTGCACTTACTCCCCATAAAAAACCGGCACACTGCTTTGTCAGAGTCTGGGCATTTGGTGATCATGCTGGAGTCGACCTCTACACAATCTGTATCATCATCGGAGGATACTTTAGCTTCACACTCGTAGCATCTAAGAGAGGAAGCTAGAAAGAAGATAGTAGCGATTAGAATGTATTTACTGGCTTTTGCCCGCAGTTTTCACTTAAAATTATCCTACAGGAAAGTTTTAAATATATCAAAAGACACTTGGGGATAATGGAGCAGATTGATGAATTAATTTTCGAAATCGTATACGTAGTTCTGAAGATTGCATACATCCAAATTAACAAACAAACTAACTTTACCTCTTTACAAAATTAGTAAAGAAAAAAAATATAAAAGCCAAAATTTTGCTTGCTTGGAGGTCTTTAATTATCTTACGTAAACGAACTACCCAGATCATGTTCTACCTACGTGCGAAATTTCATCAAGTACATTCTCTGGAATGTTTTGTGATGAAATTTACGTCTATGTTCTTATTACCTTTGCTCCCTAGTAAAGGAGGAGGAGGGAGGTAGTAGTAATAGATGGCCGAGAAGTCATGAATATTTAACCAAGTTAGGCCTTCATGACAAAAAAAGTGTGTACTAGAATCCTTTCTTACTAAAAATGTATATCCCTATTAATATTATAAATGTGAATGTAAGTTTGTTTGCTACGCTTTCACGCAAAAACTACTCAACTGATCATCATGAAACTTTATACACATATTTTTGGAGGTATTAGAAGTAACATAGGCTATATATCATCACGCTACGATCAATAGGAGCGGAGCAGCAATGAAAAATGTTGCGAAAACGGGGAAAATGTGACGCAGACGAAGTTGCGCGGGACAGCTAGTATATTATAATTATATGTAGTTATCTTATCTCACCATAATTCACAGACAGGCAGAAAATCAACGTCACCGCAATTAAATAATACAATGTTATAGACTTCATGATGAAGTGCTTTTATGGACCCTACAAACACTTTGGATTCTAATTGTAAACTAAATTTGATGCGTGCGTTTTCCTATCATTTATAATAGGAAAACCAAATCGGTATACCTAATAGCTGTTAATATTAACCGATTTGGTTACAAATGCGACAAGAATCAGGAAATTTTGCAAAATTTCCTGATTCTTGTACCAATCATATTCATAGGCTCATATAGCATGGCACTGGTGTAAAGTGATGGATGGTCGATAGTGTTGTAGCTATGGGCAGAGTAGTGTACCTACAGTAGGCGCATTTTCATAGTACATCTTCCTGGTTCTTGTAGTTACGCATTTGTTAGTTTACGTACATAATTTAATATTTTTATTAAGTAGAATAATGTTTGCAAACGCAACTGCAGAGCATAAGGATCTTGTTTCTATTTTCAGGTCGGCGAAAAAGTGTCATTGGGTTTTTCTGGCAGAATTTCCTCTGTAGTAGCCGCATAGTTTATATTTGTGCCTGTTTGATGGCAATAGGCCCCTTTACATGGGAATTAAAACATAACTGGCGAAATGTGGGTGTACTATTACGTACACATGTGCTCGCGGATTCTTTCGGGGATTTCAGACCTTATGTTATGTATAGTTATTAATTTTGGTTGACACGGTAATGACGGATTTTAGCGGTGAAAAGATCCTTCATTTTTTTTTCTGTTCATCCAGTCTCTGTTACTCTACTCCATAACTTCTTAAAGACACTAAACAGTCATTTATAAAAAAAGACCAAATTGTTTATTTCCGCTTGGTATCTATTTTTAGTTTATCGCTCTATTCCTTTTTCATTGCAAGATTTGAATGATATAGGTACTTGTCATCATCATCATCATTTCAGCCGAAAGACGACCACTGCTGGACATAGGCCTCCCCCAAGTGTCGCCACATTGACCGGTCCCGTGCGAATCGCATCCAGCGGATCTCCGCAACCTTCACCAGGTCATCGGTCCACCTAGTAAGAGACCTTCCAACGTTACGTCTTCCGGTTCGCGGTCGCCATTCCAGAACTTTTCAGCCCCATCGCCCATCCGTTCTGCGAGCAATGTGCCCTGCCCACTGCCACTTAAGTTTGGCAATCTTTAGGATTACGTCGGTAACCTTGGTTCTCTTGCAAATGTCCTCATCCTTCACGAAAGGAAACTCTGAGCATAACCCTCTAGCATTGGTACTTGTATGTTGTCCAAATTGGTTGTAGATTATTTTAGGTATTAACAAAGTCTAGTTGTTTTTTTTTTCCTGATCGTTTTTACATTGGTAGTTTTGATTATCTTGGTTTCCTTCCTTCTTTCATATCTAGGTGAATGTTAAAGTGAATAAATTTATTGTATTTCTGGTCTAATAGACAGCCACACAGAATCATTGCTGAGCCTTAAAGCGCCATCATTCAGATTATGGAACATACATAATGCACTTACGTTTTTTCCCATGGGGCTAGGCAAAAACTTCAGAATGACAGATGCTACGAGCCTTACAAATAGTTTTAGATTTTTAGTTCTCCATTGGACAGATTTTTCACCGCCCCAGTTCAAAATCAAAATATTTTTATTTTACATAGGCCTACATGGGCACTTATAAAACGTAAACAAAAAGGTGCTCGGTTCGGGTTGGTCATTTCCTATGGAGAAGAACCGGCAAGAAACTACATGATAACGTTGCTATTCAACTAGATCTAGTTAAACTGAAAGCCAATCCAAACATAGTATAGAAAAGGCCAGTCAGACTGATGAGGAGTTAAACTTGCTATGTCTGAAAAGTTCGATTGAATCGATTTCTTCTAGGCCAGTGTGCTAGGCCGTATCATTGCTTCACATCAGGCGAGTTGCACCCAAACGCAAGGCTTTTACTTTTTAGTATAAACATGTAAAGTTCTATAAATTTTCAGTGGTTAAATCAATTCGCAGTTTTTTTTTTTTTTTTTGTATAATAATAAGTTAGCCCTTTTTGGGTACGACTGTACCCAAATTTTAAAGCAACACGTAAATAAACATAAAACGTGGTATAATAATATTAAAAAACCTAGTGGCAAACACAACAATAGGCCCTGGACTCCACAATAGGATACACTGTGTCGTGGGGTCCAGTCTCTTCCGAAGTAAGGCTACCAAGTTAGAAAGAGGTAGAGATTAAAGTTTAGGAGAGACCTATGTCCAATAGTAGTTGGGGATATTTTGACTTACTATCTTAGAACAAGATTCTTGTGTAACGCATAGCGACATCTCTTACGAAATGCCATAAAAAGAAAATAGTTACTTGAAAACACGCCAAAACGCCCTCTACGTCGTCTTATCTTACTTCTTAGTCAGGGGCTTTCTTCAATTTGTAGGCGTTTCATCACATTAGCAACAGATGGCAGTAGTGCTTCCTCACGCAGTACACAGCAAACGGTAGAATACTTACACGGATACACAGCCTCTTACAGTAGAAACACATAGATGGGGTTTCATTACAATATGGCAACTTGAGAAGTAGGCTTGGCAAAATTGAAATGAAATTTAAAAGCGGAGACCAATCTCGCAGCAGAATAGCAAACGTTACATTTATAATTCTTTGAGTTGGGACAGTTACCTGCATTAATATCGCATTGGCAATACCTACTTACTCCTTTGGAACACACTAGTTTACACATCTCTAAGTGAAGACTTACTTTAATGCGTTAAAGCATACTAAAGACAACTTATATTGTTCCCACGGTTGCTCATCCTTGCTTGGCTTGAAGTGTACTTAATCTAAAGTAACAAATGACTTCGAAATGTCACCGCAATAGGTTTAATTGCATTTAAAAAGTGACATCCTTGTG
Source organism: Cerastis rubricosa (assembly GCA_949152445.1). NCBI lineage: Eukaryota > Metazoa > Arthropoda > Insecta > Lepidoptera > Noctuidae > Cerastis > Cerastis rubricosa. The sequence continues at coordinate 2,138,454 of OX424542.1, read as the reverse complement.
GCATCATTTTGGGCCCTATCAGAATTACCAGCCCTGTGACTTTTTTTACAAAAGTTCAGCTGAAAAACAGCTACATAATGAGATAACGGCTTTAATAACCTTTCGGTTTCGAACAGGACCAGTTTAATTTGTCTTATTTTTTTCTTATGTTTTACATTTTTATTTTTTATTTTAACCATTCTTTCTTTCTTTCTTCAAATTCATCTCACCTGCCAGGACTGAACCACGGCCCCGTGATAGCTGGCGTGGTGGCCGCAGTACGACATCTGGGCCAACACCGTCAATGTGGCTTTCAGGATGGACTCCACCGGCATCATGGGGAGGATACAGGTCACCGAAGATACTGCTTAGTTAGTATATGTATCTTTTTTGTATATTTGATGAAGAAGTTCCATAATCAACTGACTCGAAGGACCAAACTGAAATGTTCAGCTCGATGTGTCAAATTTAATAGAATCCTACTCGATGGACCAGATTAAATATAGTCCGACACAAAGGACCAAAATATGTACACAAGTTTTGACTTAAAACACAAAACAAAAACATTCGTCTGCCTCGAAGGACCAAAACAGACAGGTTTCGACTCGGAGGACGTACGTATTATGTACGACATATTTAGTAAACTTTTGCATCATTATATTCATATAATAGTTTTTTTTTTTTAACGTTGCCCCACACTAGGAATTTCTCCTGTATCGTGGGTGCGTTTACAAACATTTAAACTGACATACACAAACGATGGTATAGGAGTATAGGTATTTAAATTTTACCAAACAAGGAATATGTTAAAACTTAATAAAGAATAAATAAAACGCCTGAAAAATTTAAAAAGCAATGTTTAACATGGGTGGTTTGCTGAATACATCACACAGTTATCAAAATACATTTGTATTGGACAGTAATACAAAATTAACAATATAATACATAGGTGGTATTTATGTATATGTAATATTGATAATTTTGACAATGTCAGAAATTGTCAAACACATTTTATTTCCGATGTTATTTGTGAGGTAAAAAAGTATTTTGACAATCTCACAAATGGCTTAAATACCATTTGATTTTACATATTATATTATAACTCTTAGAGATCGCATGTATTTCATAGTGAAATGTTATAGGAAATACCTATAGGTATTTTTTTGTAAATAATTAAGCTATAACTTGTTTGAAACATAATTTATTGTTAGTGTTATAAAGTATAAAGTGTGATAAACAGAGAATTGTGTCCTTCGGCCTCATTCGGGGTCATATAAACATTATTTGAGTCAAGCATCTTCCGTTTCCGTGCCACATCTATACAGGTATATGCAACTATCGCTTTCTTGACAACACGATGATGACGTATTTCCGCCTTCGTTCACCAGGTGGGTGCAGCGCGCCAAAATGTTCATTGGCGTCCTGTTTTTCGGACGGTTCACATCTTTAAAAGTTAACGTTGTTAACGTTCGATATTTAAGAAAATACTTTATAATTTCAAGATTAATTTTAATTTTAATAATTAATAATAACGCTGTAGGCGTTTTGGTATATGCATAGTTGAAACAAAATAGTGTAAAATTTAGTTTTTCTCAATGACGGATAATAAAGACGCGTATTCGAAAAGAATCCGTTTCGTTATCGGGTTCGTCGAGTTCCTCAAGTTCCTCTGATTCAGCACCATCGGCATCGAAGGTTGCAAGTTCATAAATCCCTTAAGAGGAAGAAGGCGATAAGAAGAGGAAAAGTAAGCGTCTTAGAGGGCCAAGCAAGGTAATCAAAAAGCTTGCTAAACAGGTCAGTGATTTGAAAAGTTTATATTGTTACTCTCCTAAAATGTAAAAAAAAAAAAAAAAAAAAATGTGTATTGTGATTGTGATAACCTGATATATTATTGTGATAATTTCGATAAGGCCCACGAGCAAACAGTTACGGAAAGGTCCCCTAAGACGACCCACTGACCAGGTTGTCAGAACCCGTCGCAGATCCTGCACCTGTTCTAGCATTTGATTTTGATTTGGCAACGCAATAAAGCAGCGAACTGTCACAGCAACCCCTTCTAATCAGTTAGAATTGTTAAATTCCATTTAATATTGTTATGACCTTGAAGTAAACGATGAAATAGTCTTTAGAAAAAGTTAGTCATCAGCCTTTGCTGATTAATTTCTTGGCTATTTAACTTGTGTATTAATAATGCAAAGCGAGGCTATGCAACAGGGATTCCGACAATGGATCCACAGCAATTGGCATTAAAATTAAAATATTTTTTCTGCCGATTATCGTAGTTTCACGAAATTGTTTAGAACTAGTTTGTGGCCGTAGGGCAGATATAGTTGAACAAAGACGTGGAGTAATAAGCAACTAAGGGATACATCATTTAAGCCATGTTTAAAGAAAATACCACCGTCTAGTGAAATCTTGCTCGATAAAGTAACTTTAATTTATTAAAAATAATGATGGTTTAAATTAACAAAAAAGTAAAAATATTATTTTTCTGGGCAAGAAAAGAAAACCCTTAGACCCCAGGCGGCGAGGGTATGAATCCGCCAGTCGCTCCTGCACTGGCGATGAACCATAGATTTCCTCCTCCTCAGAGTGTAGGAACTTTTTATAATTATCAGGCAATGCACCAGTTTAATAATCCTAATCGCTGGAGAACGCTTTCACCAGCCCTATAGTTTTCGGAAAAAGAAAAACAATGTAAATGTACCACGAGAAAACCCCTAGACCCCAGGCGGCGCACCCTGGACCTAGTGGGTCAATCGTCCTGTCGCTCCTGCACTGGCGATGAACTATAGATTTCCTCCTCCTCAAAGAACTCTAGCAAATTCAATAGAAAGTTCTGATTAGGATCAGGAGTTTGGGGGGGGGTTGCGTATAAAATTATTTTCAGGAGTAAAAGATTGGGGGCTCCAGAAACATTAATAAAAAAGAGTGAAGGGTTATCGTATTCAATTTCAAAAGAAACCGCCTCTGGTCACGCCAAGGCAGGTGAAACGTTGTAATCTCATTCTACCATCTCCAGAGACGGACACGGTCACAATTACATTCAAAATTTGTTGGAAAAGACCCAGAGTTTTGTATCTTACTGATTCTCAAAGGCGACGGACACTACCGCCCCATTTTCAATTTAATTTGTACAATTATTCATTATTATTTAGTTTTAACAATTATTTAATCATAAGCAAAGTTCATTTGATTTTGTTAAATCGGGTTCCCGATTTTATTCAAGACAAGGATTGGATGGTCAAAACAGACCTTGGGCATGCCTGACTACCACGTAAGTGTTGTACCGATACATCGCTGATTTCTCCGCCGATTGTATCGAAATCATTTACTGCTAATTACTTGTTTCCCATTTGGTCTGGCGAATGCGCTAACCACCAACTGGACCGACCTTTCTAGGAATCTAGACATACGAGTAAGAAAAAAAAAAATATATATATACAAGGTGTTGTTTTGCATCCTCGTCAAAATTCAGGATGTTGTCACAAAAGACATAAATAATCAATATAAATTACGGTACCTAGTAAATTATTAAAAAACACTGCGTTTTTTTGTTGTTTAAGTTTGTCAATATTTCAGAATAACCCCCTTAACGTGGTTTAGGGATTATAAAATTATCGAAAAAACATTTGAGGTTTTTTGTTTGTGTGTAAGCGACGTTATAAGGCGGGAATCAGACGGCCCGTGTTCAAAACACAGGTGGTTCACAGTTACCGATTTCAGTAAATAAATAAAAAAAAGAAAATTACCTACTTATTTTATTATTGATTCGGGTCGAGAATCATTAGCATAGTTACCTCCTAGAATTTGACGAGGTTGCAAAACAACACCTTGTATATATATATATATATATATATAAATATATATATTAATGGTCTGTCTCGACGATTATCTCTTAGCGCAGGACGGAACATAATCATTGTTCTTCAAACTCTCGCCCAGTCAGCTTGGCAAGTAAACTGGGGGAAATTGAGTCTTATCCCTCAGAAGATAACAAAGTATTTGGGTTTAATGTGGGATGCGTGACAAAATCAATGATTTTTACCAGAAACCAAATGCAAAGCATGCAAATAGTTTTGTAGAAGTTGCACCGCCGCCGAAGGGAGTCTCTTCGAGAAATACACAGTACATTCTGAATTTTGCTCATCAGATAGTTCCAATGGGTGTTTGTATTTCACCTACTGGCTTGTTGCAACATGGTCCTGAAAGTGGCATGTCAGTCGACTTACCTCTTGCCTGCGGAAGTGCTGGAAGAATTGTTGAAAAGTTTACTGTACTGTACTGTAGTGTGTGTGTGTGTGTGTGTAGACTTGTCTGTCTATTCAGGTTGGGAGTGGAGTTGAACGGTCTTTATTTATCGGGCAAGTGGACAAAAGAAGAGCGGGTTCATTAGAATCAGAGATGCTAACTATTCTAAAATGTTTGGTAGAATTGGCCCGTCATACATCTCTTACTGCGCAACAACAAGGCGGTGGTGGCGTGATGACTTGAGGAAGGAAGGTGAAAACTAGTCTAATATCCTGATGGTGTTAATATGTCGGATATTTCATTTACTTCAGAAGTATGAGATTCATGTTATTCCTCATCAGTCATCACACAAGGTCACCACAGGTACAACAACGTCGCAGACTGTCTATCGGTTCATTCGACGTTACAGGAATGGCATCTGCTTCCCGAATTCTCCAGCATTTTCAATGTAAAGAGGGTATTCCCTAGACAGATCTTTTTGCCCCCAGCTGAGCTCACGTAGTGCCTTGCTATGTCACTCTAGATCAACGAGACCAACGAGTATGGAGACAACGCGTTCGTATTCAAATGGGATTTTCGTCTGGCTTGGGTCTTTCCTCCTCAGAATTTGTTACCCCGGGTCCTGAAGCATCTCAATCAGGCTGGAGGTGTATTCCTGATAGTGGCACCGAGGTGGTCCCGAGCATTCTGGAGAGCAAACTTGAAGGACAGAGCGAACGCGCCTCCGTTTACGATTCACAGCTTATCGATGGTGCTAGTCTGCTAGTGGACACGAGGACCGGGCAGCCACCACCTCGAGTGAAGGAGCTGGTCTTAGAAGTATGGAGATGTGGGGGTGGTCTGTAAGTGGTCTGAAGAACAAAAGTGTTTGCTCAAACAAGGTTGGCGGTCGTCAAATCTGAATACCTAAAGGCGAGCATTGCAGAGATGGATAAAATTGGTGTTCCAAGTTTGATGTTATTTTTTCAGACCCGTCAGGTAGTAAATTGTCTCAATATTTAGTCTATTTACACTTAAAAGAAAAATTATCGGGTCGTGCAGTTTTACTTCATAAATTGGTTGTCTACTTTATTCAATACAAAGATCGGGGCTCGTTTATGTTCAAATATTGTAGTGAAGCAAATGATTAAAGGTTAGCGTTGCAGCAACTTAAGAAGTTTCCACCCTGTGTCTGGGATCCTCAAGTCTCTGGTAGGTTGGTTTGGCAGTAGACCTCTTGCAAAATCAAAGCGTATTGGACATTTCAAGAATTAGTGCAGTTACTTTGTTGTTATGTTCAGGGCATAGGACACACGACTTAACATTGTTAAGTGTATCTACACATGGATGAGAATAGCATAATGTTCTGGCCGCATTTTGGGTTCAAAACTCATTCGAAAGATTGCGTACAGGCAGGGTGGAAATTATTTAGTAATGTTGAAATTGCTTGAGCTTTTTAATCCAAACCATCGGAGGTTTGGCTTAAAAAGCTCATAAAAACAGCGTCGATTGCTTTGTTCTAGTAAACGATCATTTATTACAGTTTGTGAAAAAGCTAAGCCAGCTAGGTACTAAAACTAAATTGGCTGGTTGGGTTAAGTCGATTTTAAAGGAGGCAGGAACTCTGGCTACTCCTGGTAGTTTTCGTTCTTTGGTTGTTTCCCTAGGTTGGTTGGATACGAACCTCTTGACGAGAAAATGGCACGAGCTAATTGGAGATCTAGTAAAAATTACGAAGGAAGTGGTTCCAGCAAGGGAAAGCTCTCATCTTTTTCAGACAATTAATTAATTATCTCGGATTCAATGGAAAAAGTTATTTTTATTCATATTAAATGAGGTATTGATGAATAATTAATATAACATGATTATGGTAAGTTTACAAAGAGATGATATGGTACGTATAAATGTTCAGTTTATCGTTTTAAGTGTTAAATGATTATAGTCATTTGTATCCTAATTATCTAATTTCTTTTATAACACATTGGCGTCCCGTTCACCAGGCGATAACAAACAAAGCCTCAAATAATGTTTATATGACCCCGAATGACGCCGAAGGACACAATTGTAGCGTTTTACCTTCAAATAAAACGCTTGTTGTGTCCGGAGACTCATTCGGGGTCATAATTTTAAAGTCTGCCTGGTTTATGTGGTTTCTCAAGTTTTTAGGTTTTTGAGGCCACAATGAACATTTTGGCGCGCTGCACCCACCTGGTGAACGAAGGCGGAAATACGTCATCATCGTGTTGTCAAGAAAGCGATAGTTGCATATACCTGTATAGATGTGGCACGGAAACGGAAGATGCTTGACTCAAATAATGTTTATATGACCCCGAATGAGTCTCCGGACACAACAAGCGTTTTATTTGAAGGTAAAACGCTACAATTATTATTATTTAACATGACATAAACGCATGACTCTTAAAAATTTAGTTAAAAACTAAATTTTTAGGAGTCATGCGTTTATGTCATGTTAAATAATAATAATTCTCTGTTTTTGCATTTAATAAGAATACCATAATTTTAAGTTCCATGATTGTTGTTGTTTTGAATACTCTTTAGTGTTATGGTGCTAAATCTATATTAGATTTAAAAAAAATAGAAAAAGAAATGCATATCCCACCCATTTAGGCAACTTCAAAAAATTTGGTAATTTTGTAAAAAAGATATTTTCAATATATGTTTGGATATTTTTAGTAAACCTCCACCATTTTTTAGAATTTTTAATAAAACAACAGTTTTTTCGACGGCCTCTTTATTATAAAATTAGACTTATTTATAAACCTAACATAATTTTTAAAAAAAATAGAAATATGCTCATTAATAAAATATTTCCACAGCTCAGATTCTTATAAAAAATAATTAAAGAAGTATTTATAAACCTGTATGTACCATTAACTTTAATCTTGCTGTTTGCGGGTGTTTACAATTGTAACAAATCGCGAATCGCTGTCGCGATACAATACATACAAGCATTGTATCCACTAGCAAATTGCTATCGTACATTATTAGATGTTAATCAGGAATCCTAGCTTGTGGAAACATGCTCTTAAGGCCCTCGTCCACTGCGACTTTTTGCGGCGGTCCAAGCGTAAAATGGCTGTGATATAGACGCGATTCCGTCGCTGGTAATTTATTTACGATTCTATATCGCAATTCATCGCGCTTCAGTTGCAATAAAAACGCGATTCAGCATCGATATAAAAATGCATGTGAAGGCTACAGTTGCAAAATGGATTTCATCGAAACGACAGTCGCGCAGTTGCATCGCTTATGTCGTGTTGAAAATGCGACCTACGCGCGTTGAAACAAGCATCGCCACAAAAAGTGGCAGTGGGCGACGAGCCTTAGATACACACAAACATAAGACATCAATTATTAAACCATATTGTATGTCTAGTTATATTAGATAACGTGTATTTGTCATTATTATTTGTAATTAAACACTGCACTTAATAGATATTAGTTTTTATTTCTAATTTTCATTTTACAGACACGTTTATGCTATAGCCATGTTGGAATCTTCTCTCACACCGATGGGCGGGAACTCTATGATCTGTCATCGACAAAATACAGATAACCATAAACATCCCCCCTTTTCCAAAGCTTTACATTACAATCAAAGAGTAAACTATTATATGTTTAGAACTGTTCTAAAATAAACATATGCAATCAAATACTTCGTTCTTACTAATACATACTAATTTTCTAAATCAGAGCTATCAATATAATCTTTAAATTTAATTGGCCTCCTAACCAGACGACTACTGCGTGTTACATTTATAGTGTAATTTGGTATTGAAGTATTTAATGGTTCATTATTGGGTGGTTCTTCAGAGTTATTATCATTACAAAAATTTTCATCTTTACTGCTTTCATTTAGTCTAGCATCAGGTTCAATTTCAGAAATCATGTTCTTATTAAATACAAGTGATCTATTCTGCATATTATTACTGTCAGTGGAGTTAAATGATAAGAGAATTACAAACATTGTAGTGTGGTTTAATGAATTTTCTATTTCTCCTATACCTATTCCCTACTTCATCCCCCACCACCTAAGAACGGGGTTCATCACATATTTTTATAATTTTACCTTTAGTCCTGCTAGCATCTAGTGATTTGTTAAAATACACATTTTGATTGACACTTAAATCCATGAGAGATTTTGAGTTTTTGTCATAATTTTTCTTTACAGACTCTAGATGATTGTTATATTCCTTTCGGTAAATAGCAATTTTTGATTTCAAATTACTTTTTGAAATGGGTAGTAATGAATTTAAAGTTCTTGAAAATAACAATTGTGCAGGAGATGACAGATACGAATAAAATTACACTTATACACGAATAGGTTTTTGGAGAAGTTTTCAAAATGGCCGCGGCTCCGTTTTTTGGAGAAGTTTTCAAAATGGCCTCGTCTCCGTTGCCGTTGCATAGATCGTAGTTACAAATCAAGGAGTTTGTTTTGGTAGCCAAAACACGATCTCCACCACTCTCACCTTTGAACGCCGCTGGTGTGATATTTTCATACATTAATTCCCCACACGAACGTTTTATGATAGCGGTCTTTAAATCGGCACCTAAGCAAAAAAAATAGGGTTTTAAGAAAAAGGAAAAAGATGTATACATCTCACTGGTCATCAAAATATTGATTTAGGTACGTACAACAAAAAGTAGGAATTGTATGTGACGGCACAGCAAGTCTGTTTTGTACAAAGTTACTAGTAGCTATCGGTGAAAGTAGGATAATGGTGCTTTTCCATGAGAGTGTGATCAGCAACTTTTAATTTCTCATACTCGGAAAGTAGTGTATATTTGATCCGCGTAGCGGGTGGAAGATGCTACTTCCCACCTTTGGGCGGCAAAGACTCATAGTAATTCCTGGCCCCCTAGGGTAGGAATCGTCATCATCATCTGCCTAGCGTTTTCCCAAACTGTCTTGAGGTCGGCTCCCAGTCTAACCGGATGCAGCTGAGTACCAGTATTTTACATGAAGCGACTGCCTATCTGACCTCTACAACCCAGTAACTGGGTAATACGACACTCCTTGGTAAGACTGGATGTCAGACTTTTGGCTTCTGACTACTCTTACCGACTGTCGAAGATCTACAAATGACAGCCGGGAAAAGAAAAAAATGCGTCGGTCTTCAGAGTGTATAAACGGCCAGTGTGAATTAAAACATAAAAACTAAGCGCGTCCGCCCGCGGCAGTGACGCGGTGCGTTCCATAGTTAAAATTTTAAATAGACAATACAAGGTGTTGGTTTGCAACCTCGTCAAATTCTAGGAGGTAACTATGCTAATGATTCTCGACCCGAATCAATAATAAAATGAGTAGGTAATTTTTTTATTTTATTTATTTACTGAAATCGGTAACTGTGAACCACCCGTGATTTAAACACGGGCCGTCTGATCCCCGCCTTCTAACGTCGCTTACACACAAACAAAAAACCTCAAACGTTTTTTCGATAATTTCATAATCCCTAAACCACGTTATGAGGGTTATTCTGAAATATTGACAAATTTAAACAACAAAAAAACACAGTGTTTTTTAATAATTTACTAGGTACCGTAATTTGTATTGATTATTTATGTCTTTTGTGACAACATCCTGAATTTTGACGAAGATGCAAAACAACACCTTGTATAATATGGCGAGATGCTAACTCTGTAAGCAGTATCGAAATCTTGAATTAAGACTAATATCTTATTAAAATTGTGTGTGATTTCAAGTGATTCTGATATGTTGACCCCAGATTCTGTTAAAGACCAGGCAAATACAGTTATCGAAAATCTTTTGCCAGAAATTTCCAAGGAAAGATACTTAAATACAAACAATCACATTATGAAGTGGCGAACAGATAAGAAAATGAAATCATTTTTCCGAAAGTGTATTACTTCAATGGACTATCTGGCAAAATAAAGCCTTCTACGCTATGGAACAGGTTTTCAATGGTCAAGAGTACACTAAGAGTAAAACACAATGTCAATTTGAAAATAATCCATTATCTAAAATCGTTTCTGAAAAGGCAGTCAGGGATTCAAGAGCAAAAAAACTAAGGTTTTCACCTCTTACGAAGTGGAAACATTTTTAAATGAAGCCCCTGACGAGATATATTAGGCAGAGAAGGTAAGGTATAAACGTTTATCTAGGTAGGGAGAGGTCTTTCATTCAAAAAATAAGCGTCGATCCCAACGACTTTACTCTGATATGTATTCTAGATAGGTTTCTATAGAAAGAAGTAATCATATCAATCAAACACACTGACCTGATTGCGTAAATTAAGAGGAAAGACGTCGAATAGGCGTGCATTTCTGGAGTAAAAGATCTCTGCTTGTTATTCAATCTACATATGTATCTAAAATATTAATAGTAATGAAAAAATCATGTTTTTCACAGTTGGTGTTGATACTCGGTATAAGCGGCGCTTGCAGACGCAGTGAACTCACAAATTTAACAATGAACGTCTTTGAAAATCAGCCGCAATAGTGGCGATAAGTCCCCTCTTTGAGGAGTGGCTGGAGAGACGCCACGGCGCCCTCACCTTCCGCCTGACGCGGGTCCTCACCGGACACGGTTGTTTCGGGAGGTTCTTGCACCGAATCGGGCAGGAGGAAACGCCCAGGTGTTACCGCTGCGACGATCGGCCGGAGGACACGGTGGAGCACACCGTAGAGGTCTCCGCTTGAACTGAGCACCGCCGAGTCCTCGTAGCCGGCGATTGGCGGCGGCGAACTCTCGGGTCCGGCCTTGGTTCAATCCATGGTCCGGGGCGTGAGGGAATGGGAAGCCATCGCCTCCTTCTGCAAAGCAGTCATGATCGCGAAGGAGGTGGCGGAACGTGAGAGGGAGAGAATCTCATGTTCCAGCCGCCGCGGGAGACGCCCCGGGCGTCGGTGTCCACCCAGTGGCCCCCGGCCACCGTAGACGCGGGCTTGTGGACGGTGATTGATGGGCTAGGTCACCGTCCGTCCGTCGTATGAAAACAGGCCGTGTCGACTGCGCGGTCGTAATCCACGCGCGAGTTAAGTGTGACGACCGAATCGTGAATGGGCGCTGTCAGTTGTGCCTGGTCATCTCTTAGCTGCCACGGTTTATTTTAATTATTTTATTTTTAACTTTATTTTCGAATTATTGATTTCGACTTTTATTCTGGACGCTCTTAACTTGCCCGTATTTCTACATCGTTCTCACATACTAGTAATTCTCAACACGAATGATGTAACCAAGATTTTGTAACATATTTTGATTTAAAAGAGTGTCCATGGAGTTTCTTGCCCGTCTTCTCCATAGAGATCTACGCTTTGGAATGGGCAACTACAGTACTTTCACAAGTTATTATGTCTTGTGACTGGGACTGTAACTTCGCGTTCTTTTTTTTTTGACTTTCAAAAGTGCCTGTAATGGTCTAATTGAAATAAATGCTTTGAGTTTGAGTTTGACCCCAACTCTATTCGCTTTATCAGCAAATTCCCTTCCACCTCAAAGTAGCAAATAAGTAGTGTATAAGAATATTGTTAACTTAGCAATAATTAAATATAAATACATGTCTCCTTATAAGAATAAACATTACTATCTTAATTACTGTAATGCTGCTCGTCTAAATAAAGTATTTTATAACTACTCAAGTGTCGATCACGTAATTCGCGCCTCAAAGAGATGTCAGCAAATCGGAAGGGGTCAAGAGGGACGATGCCTGCCAGAGCTGCGGGACTGTTCGAAAGAGATACCGTGACCCTGGAACACAAAGGGCTAAGATGGACATGGATGGGTTTTAGTCAGTACAAGTCTGACAAACCCTCACGCCGCCCAGAGCGGGAGGGGGGGTCATTTCATCATTTCTTATACTTAAAAAAAGGCCAGTTATTACCAGAGGTCGGAGTTAGGTAGAGTTATTTATGTACTTACACTGATTTCATACAGCGAAAGAATAAAGTGGATATGCCTTAAATCCCGAGGTTAATTTTAAAGAGCAAAAAAATTACGATGAAACTAATAAAAATTGAAAACGCACGATGTTTCTAATAAAAATTGTATGTTAATTATCTTTGTTTTATTTGTCTTATATATCTCTGAGGTTTTTATTATTATTTATTTGTAACTAGCTGCCCGGACAGACTTCGTTCTGTCAAAAGTTAAAGCAATGCACTTTTCCTACCTACCTACCCTACCCAACCCTACCTACACCACCCTACCCAACCCTACCTACCCTACCCTACCTACCTACTACCTACCCACCCTACCCTACCCTACCTACCTACTACCTACCAACCCTACCCTACCCTACCCAACCCTACCCTATCTACCTACTACCTACCTACCCTACCTACCCTACCTACCCTACCTACCCTACCTACCCTACCTACCCTACCTACCCTACCTACCCTACCTACCCTACCTACCCTACCTACCCTACCTACCCTACCTACCTACCCTACCCTACCTACCTATCCTACCCTACCTACCTACCCTACCCTACCTACCTACCCTACCCTACCTACCTACCCTACCCTACCTACCTACCCTACCCTACCTACCTACCCTACCCTACCTCAATCACCAACTCCACGCTCAACTATCACCTGGTAAGCTATGTGCTCCTAGTACCTCAATCCCGACCACGCCGCTCAGACTCGCTCGCCAAGAATATAATATATCTCCCGGTAAGCTATGTTCTCCTAGTACCTCAATCCCGACCACGCCGCCCCCAGACAGGCTCGCTAAGAAAATAACGCGCCATCAATCACCTACTCCACACTCGACTATCTCCCGGTAAGCTATGTTCTCCTAGTACCTCAATCCCGAACACGCCGCTCAGACACGCTCGCCAAGAACATAATATATCTCCCGGTAAGCTATGTTCTCCTAGTACCTCAATCCCGAAAACGCCTCCCCTGAAGCGCGTGGCGCTCGCCAAGAACATGATAATAACAAACTGCGCCCTGCGGTTTCACCCGCGCAGACCGGGATAAAAAGTATCCTATGTCCTTCTCCTGGCTCTAAACTACCTCCCTGCCAATTTTCAGCTAAATCGGTTCAGCCGTTCTTGAGTTATAAGCGAAGTAACTAAAACGACTTTCTTTTATATATATAGATACTAGCTTCTGCCCGCGGCTTCGCCCGCGTGGAGTTCGGAAATTGCCTACATATGTTTCCCCCGCAAAATAATGTCGAAAATAGTCATTTATGTTTGTCCGCTGGTTCGCTCGCAATTTTTACTAACTACCTCCTCCTACCCAACCCTACCTACCTACTACCTACCTCCTCCTACCCAACCCTACCTACCTACTACCTACCTACCCTACCTACCCTACCTACCTACCCTACCTACCCTACCTACCCTACCTACCCTACCTACCCTACCTACCCTACCTACCCTACCTACCCTACCTACCCTACCTACCCTACCTACCCTACCTACCCTACCTACCCTACACAACCCTACCCTATTCCTTCATTTTTCTGATCTCATGGGTAGGTAGGTAAGGTTACCACGCTCAACCATCTCGAGGTAAGCTATGTGCTCCTAGTACCTCAATCCCGACCACGCCGACCGAGACACGCTCGCCAAGAACATAACGCGCCAGGGCATCAATCTCAACTCCACGCTCAACTATCTCCCGGTAAGCTATGTTCTCCTAGTACCTCAATCCTGACCACGCCGCCCCCAGACAGGCTCGCTAAGAACATAACGCGCCATCAATCACCTACTCCACACTCGACTATCTCCCGGTAAGCTATGTGCTCCTAGTACCTCAATCCCGACCACGCCGACCGAGACACGCTCGCCAAGAACATAACGCGCCAGGGCATCAATCTCAACTCCACGCTCAACTATCTCCGGGTAAGCTATGTTCTCCTAGTACCTCAATCCCGACCACGCCGCCCCCAGACAGGCTCGCTAAGAACATAACGCGCCATCAATCACCTACTCCACACTCGACTATCTCTATCTCCGGGTAAGCTATGTTCTCCTAGTACCTCAATCCCGACCACGCCGCCCCCAGACAGGCTCGCTAAGAACATAACGCGCCATCAATCACCTACTCCACACTCGACTATCTCCCGGTAAGCTATGTTCTCCTAGTACCTCAATCCCGATCACGCGCCCCAGACACGCTCGCCAAGAACATAACGCGCCAGGGCGTCATCAATCATCAACTCCACGCTCAACTATCTCCGGGTAAGCTATGTGCTCCTAGTACCTCACTCCCGACCACGCCTCCCCTGAAGCGCGTGGCGCTCGCCAAGAACATGATAACAAACTGCGCCCTGCGGTTTCACCCGCGCAGACCGGGATAAAAAGTATCCTATGTCCTTCTCCTGGCTCTAAACTACCTCCCTGCCAATTTTCACCCAAATCGGTTCAGCCGTTCTTTAGTTATAAGCGAAGTAACTAAAACGACTTTCTTTTATATATATAGATAGACTAGCGGCCCGGACAGACTTCGTTCTGTCAAAAGTTAAAGCAATGCAATTTTCCTACCTACATACCCTACCCTACCCAACCCTACCTACCTACCCTACCCTACCCAACCCTACCTACCCTACCCTACCTACCTACTACCTACCTACCCTACCCTACCCTACCTACCCTACCCTACCTACCTATTACCTACCTACTACCTACCTACCTACCCTACCGTACCATACCCTACCTACCCTACTTTTCCCTACCTACCTACCCTACTTTACCCTACCTACCCTACTTTACCTGGCGCGTTATGTTCTTGGCGAGCGTGTCTGGGGCGCGTGATCGGGATTGAGGTACTAGGAGAACATAGCTTACCGGGAGATAGTCGAGTGTGGAGTAGGTGATTGATGGCGCGTTATGTTCTTAGCGAGCCTGTCTGGGGGCGGCGTGGTCGGGATTGAGGTACTAGGAGAACATAGCTTACCGGGAGATATATTATATTCTTGGCGAGCGAGTCTGAGCGGCGTGGTCGGGATTGAGGTACTAGGAGCACATAGCTTACCAGGTGATAGTTGAGCGTGGAGTTGGTGATTGAGGTAGGGTAGGGTAGGTAGGTAGGGTTGGGTAGGGTAGGTGGGTAGGGTTGGGTAGGGTAGGTGGGTAGGGTTGGGTAGGGTAGGGTTGGGTAGGGTAGGGTAGGGTAGGTAGGTAGGAAAAGTGCATTGCTTTAACTTTTGACAGAACGAAGTCTGTCCGGGCAGCTAGTCTTTATATATATAAAAGAAAGTCGTTTTAGTTACTTCGCTTATAACTCAAGAACGGCTGAACCGATTTAGCTGAAAATTGGCAGGGAGGTAGTTTAGAGCCAGGAGAAGGACATAGGATACTTTTTATCCTGGTCTGCGCGGGTGAAACCGCAGGGCGCAGTTTGTTATTATCATGTTCTTGGCGAGCGCCACGCGCTTCAGGGGAGGCGTGGTCGGGATTGAGGTACTAGGAGAACATAGCTTACCGGGAGATATATTATGTTCTTGGCGAGCGTGTCTGAGCGGCGTGTTCGGGATTGAGGTACTAGGAGCACATAGCTTACCTCGAGATGGTTGAGCGTAACCTTACCTACCTACCCATGAAATCAGAAAAATGAAGGAATAGGGTAGGGTTGTGTAGGGTGGTAGAGTAGGGTAGAGTAGGGTAGAGTAGGGTAGAGTAGGGTAGAGTAGGGTAGAGTAGGGTAGAGTAGGGTAAAGTAGGGTAGAGTAGGGTAGAGTAGGGTAGAGTAGGGTAGAGTAGGGTAGAGTAGGGTAGAGTAGGGTAGAGTAGGGTAGAGTAGGTAGGTAGTAGGTAGGTAGAGTAGGTAGGTAGAGTAGGGTAGGTAGGGTTGGGTAGGGTAGGTGGGTAGGGTTGGGTAGGGTAGGTAGGTAGGAAAAGTGCATTGCTTTAACTTTTGACAGAACGAAGTCTGTCCGGGCAGCTAGTAATATTGATAACTACAAGTCCTCCTTTCCTATTAAGAAAAATAAGTTGTTCGTTTTGTTCGGCGTGATAAACTTTACTCGAACACACATGATCAAAAACCGTTTAGGGACATACTATGGAAAAGATTTTAATTTCCCATCACACTTTACCTGGCTTTGGACTGTGTAGTTGAGTGCGCGCCAGGGCGTCATCAATCATCAACTCCACGCTCAACTATCTCCGGGTAAGCTATGTGCTCCTAGTACCTCACTCCCGACCACGCCTCCCCTGAAGCGCGTGGCGCTCGCCAAGAACATGATAACAAACTGCGCCCTGCGGTTTCACCCGCGCAGACCGGGATAAAAAGTATCCTATGTCCTTCTCCTGGCTCTAAACTACCTCCCTGCCAATTTTCACCCAAATCGGTTCAGCCGTTCTTTAGTTATAAGCGAAGTAACTAAAACGACTTTCTTTTATATATATAGATTGTTGGCCAAACGGGATTGTATTATAAATCCTGGGAAATTCCGGGAAGATCCATATTAATATCAACATTTCGATGCAAGTACATAAATAACTCTACCTATTTCTGACCTCTGGTTATTACTCGTAAAATTGACTAAAACAAAAACAAATATTGAGTGCACGTTTGTTTTACGAGAATAGTACACAAATAGTAAAAAAATATCAAAAATCAGACCTAATGACACAAAAACGAATCGCTTTTTTCTGAAGTACCAAAAGTGAAAATGCTATTAACAAGTAATCGGTAAAAATAAAATCTCAGGTTTGCCGAAGCAAATAGCAACATATTTAAATTTACCAAACTGTTAACAGTATCCTCGGGGCATTGTTATAGAAGAACGTCAACGACACGGTTGGCCGATTTTTGGTCGATCTTCACATGTTAAAAAGACATGGAGGATGGAAATCCAGCACAGTTGCGAGAGACTACATTGAGAATTCTGTCCAAAATAAAACTAAAATTACAAACAAATTAACTGAGACTATAATTTACGCCCCACTTCATCTCAACCAACTACTTCAAGAAAGTCTGCGCCATAGATTCCACCGTCTAATCAAATACTGGAGTCTCCTACTCTTACAGAAATTCAACACAGCCAAATTTGTCATAACATATCAAACAGCGTAAATATTACGAACAAAAATGTAACTTTAAATTTCTCAAATTGTTTTAACTTTGCGATTAATTTTAAATATATTACTCATGTTACTCGTGTAACATAATCATCATGTAATGTATGTGTTTATTCATGTTACTTTTATGAATAAGTATTTACAAAAAACTACAATTTTTTTACTTTCCTTATCTTCGAAATGAAAAGTAGAGTGCTTAACACGGGTGATAAACATCAAATTCCTACTCGGACTGTAGCCACCCTCGCTGCGCTCGGGCCTCGTGTAACAATCTACTATTGCTGCGAGAATGTTAAACGAGGAAACAGGTCAGCGTTTCCACTGACTGATGCTATGCTATGTACTGAAGCGATTAAAATGTGCTATGAAAATGCGCCTACTGTAGGTACACTGCTCTGCACATAGCTGCAACACTATCGTGCTATGGATGGTCGATACGTAGTATGGATATACTACGTCCCCAGGCCACGCATCTTTTTTTTTTTTTAGGATGGGAAATCATCAAATGTCTTCTCCCGCTCTGGGCGGAGCGGAAGGGGTTGTCAGACTTGACTGACAAAAACCCATCCATGTTCCTTCTTAGCCCATTGTGTTCCAGGGCCACGGTATCTACGCCACGCATCCTTACATTTAAAAAAACGTAGCTTGGTTGAATCACTTTCCACCAGTGCTATAGAAAAGAATAGAAAATTTTTATTTCAGACCGGAGTCCATAGGGTTAGTAACAATTATACTTAAAATCTAGTGTTGGTAGGTTACAGTTAAATGAAAATACACAATTAAAATTCAGCTATGCTATATGGACCAATAATTGGTGGATAAAAAACGCATGCATAGCAACGTGGCATAGCACATCTTTGCAGAAGCCTAAGAGTAGTGACACTAGCTGATGACTGTCGCTTTAGCAGAGCGTCGCTACGTAGGTTGACAAGGCGGCTGCTGCATGATGGATAATGAATAGGAACCACTGAAGTATTCTACTATTTGAGCCGCTGTCGCTACCACAACCCACAATGAACTACTATATTCCGGCCCAGCCCTGGTGATATTGGAGTAGCTGATCCACATTGTGATGACCACTTCTGAAAGAGCCCATCCTACGCCGATATTTCTATCTTGCTTGGGGCTAAGCAATAACGGCCGTTCGGGTTGATCAATGTAAAGCAACGCTTGCCAGGTCAATCCGTGGATGGATGACCATTTCATAACTAGACCTTTCCGTGCCTCGGAAAGCAAGCTAATTCGTAGATTTTTGACGGTCGTAACGGTTAGTCCGAGTTTTCAACCAGTCTTACCGAAAAGTATTTTGACACCCAATAACTGCATGATGACGGTCAGAAAGGCAGCGGAGTGGGTAAGGCTCAATGGTTATTTTATCTGTCTTTTGTTGAGATAATGTTTCTGCAGTTTCATTCACTCCCACCCTGCCCTTATCCCAATTGAATTGAGGTCTTCTTCCATACTTCTCTATTACTCGTCATCTCAGGAGACATCTTTCTAGCCATAATGATCATATTACACACAGTCCACGCATCGTTTTTTTAGGGTTCCGTAGCCGAATGGCAAAAAAAGAATCCTTATTGATTCGTCATGTCTGTCTGTCTGTCCGTCCGTATGTCACAGCCACTTTTTTCCGAAACTATAAGAACTAAACTGTTGAAACTTGGTAACTAAATTTATTCTGTAAACTGCATTAAGATTTTTAAACAAAAATAGAAATAAACAATAAATTTTAGGGATCCCCATACATAGAACTGAAAACCAAATTTTTTTTTCATCAAACCCATACGTGTGAGGTATCTATGGATAGGTCTTCAAAAATTATATTGAGGTTTCTAATATATATTTTTTCTAAACTGAATAGTTTGCGCTAGAGCCACTTCCACAGTGGTAAAATGTGTGTCCCCCCTCTAATTTCTAAAGTAAGAGGAGGAAAATTCTGAAAATATTTATGTTTGTAGAATGTAAAAAAAACCAACAACGAAAATTAGTTTCAATAAGATATGATGTTTAGTTTTTGAGATATGGGACTTTTGTTTTTCATTAACATACTATGAAAAACCAATTTAGTTTTGCGGTTGAGTGGAAGTTTACTAACTAATACTACTAACTAATCAATGACAGTTCAAAATATTGTTTGGGCCATAGAACCCTGTGTGCGAGTAAGACTTGCACTTGGCCGGTTTTTGATATTCCACTAATACTTTTCTGGTGATAAAAATAATGACAAAGATTACACTTACTCCCCATAAAAAACCGGCACACTGCTTTGTCAGAGTCTGGGCATTTGGTGATCATGCTGGAGTCGACCTCTACACAATCTGTATCATCTTCGGAGGATACTTTAGCTTCACACTCGTAGCATCTAAGAGAGGAAGCTAGAAAGAAGATAGTAGCGATTAGAATGTATTTACTGGCTTTTGCCCGCAGTTTTCACTTAACATTATCTTACAGGAAAGTTTTAAATATATCAAAAGACACTTGGGGATAATGGAGCAGATTGGTGAATTAATTTTCGAAATCGTATACGTAGTTCTGAAGATTGCATACATCCAAATTAACAAACAAACTAACTTTACCTCTTTACAAAATTAGTAAAGAAAAAAAATATAAAAGCCAAAATTTTGCTTGCTTGGAGGTCTTTAATTATCTTACGTAAACGAACTACCCAGATCATGTTCTACCTACGTGCGAAATTTCATCAAGTACATTCTCTGGAATGTTTTGTGATAAAATTTACGTCTATGTTCCTATTACCTTTGCTCCCTAGTAAAGGAGGAGGAGGGAGGTAGTAGTAATAGATGGCCGAGAAGTCATGAATATTTAACCAAGTTAGGCCTTCATGACAAAAAAAGTGTGTACTAGAATCCATTCTTACTAAAAATGTATATCCCTATTAATATTATAAATGTGAATGTAAGTTTGTTTGCTACGCTTTCACGCAAAAACTACTCAACCGATCATCATGAAACTTTATACACATATTTTTGAAGGTATTAGAAGTAACATAGGCTATATATCATCACGCTACGATCAATAGGAGCGGAGCAGCAATGAAAAATTTTGCGAAAACGGGGAAAATGTGACGCAGACGAAGTTGCGCGGGACAGCTAGTATATTATAATTATATGTAGTTATCATAACTCACCATATTTCACAGACAGGCAGAAAATCAACGTCACCGCAATTAAATAAGACAATGTTATAGACTTCATGATGAAGTGCTTTTATGGACCCTACAAACACTTTGGATTCTAATTGTAAACTAAATTTGATGCGTGCGTTTTCCTATCATTTATAATAGGAAAACCAAATCGGTATACCTAAAAGCTGTTAATATCATATTAACATCGATTTGGTTACAAATGCGACAAGAATCAGGAAATTTTGCAAAATTTCCTGATTCTTGTACCAATCATATTCCCCAATCATAGCCCATATAGCATGGCACTGGTGTAAAGTGATCGATGGTCGATAGTGTTGTAGCTATGGGCAGAGTAGTGTACCTACAGTAGGCGCATTTTCATAGTACATCTTCCTGGTTCATGTAGTTACGCATTTGTTAGATTTAGTATTTTTTAGTATTTTTTATTAAGTAGAATGATGTTTGCAAACGCTGCAGACTGCAGAGCATAAGGATCTTGTTTCGATTTTCAGTTCGGCAAAAAAGTGGCATTGGGTTTTTCTAGCAGAATTTCCTCTGTAGCAGCCGCGGATTTTATATTTGTGCCTGTTTGATGGCAATGGGCTCGCCCTTTAACATGGGACTTAAAACATAACTGGCGAAATGTGGTTGTACTATTACGTACAAATGTGCACGCGGATTCCTTCGGGGATTATTTTTGCGAGCAATGTGCCCTGCTCACTGCCACTTAAGTTTGGCAATTCTTAAAGCTACGTAACCTTGGTTTTCTTGCGGATGTCCTCATTTCTTATTTGAACATGCAAGGAAACTCCGAGCATAGCCCTTCAGCATCGGTACTTGTATGTTGTCCAAATTGGTTGTAGATTATATTTTTAGGTATTGACATATTCAAGTTGTTTTCCAGTAATAAATCGTAGATGATTCCTGATGGTTTTTATATTGGTTCTTTTGATAATCTTGGTTTCCTTCATTCTTTCATGTCTAGGTGAATGTCAAAGTGAATACATTTATTGCATTTCTTTCTGTTCTTCAGACAGCCACACATAATGATTTCTGATTCTAAAAGCGCCATCATTCAGATCATGGAACTTACATTTCACGTCTTTTCTCAGTGCATTATCCCTTTTTGTGTACGACAGTACCAACCAAACTGAAATTAATTCCACGAAAAAAAATGGCGCACCGATTTCACGCCACCATTTTAGACGTCTGTCTCGTTCGACGGGGTATGACCGAATGAATTTGAATTTTGAATTTCGAACATGAATATAACGCGAGGTTAATTGGTAATTGCAGGTTGCGTCTGCGCTGGCCACCTACGCACACAGTTTGATTTATTTCGAGTGCACCGCCCAGAAATATAGAGTATTGTTTATCTATATGTTTTGTATAAATCATTATGTTCGTACAGGACATTCGCTTAATTGAGGTGCGTTAAGAAAAATGGCGGATAATTTTCATGGGACGTTTCGTTTATATAAAATAACTGTAATTTTTTATTAAGATTTCGTGCCGAAAGTACGTACAAAGTTATTGATTGAGAGGCGTTGATATTGAACTAAATATTTGCAATAAATATTATTTTGGACCACAGTGATGATTTTGCGAAACTCCTTGCTTAATTCTCATAGCAACAGTTAACAGTTGTACACTTGTTATAAACTTATTGACCAGGTAAATCAATTTTGGAACACTGAATCCATTCTTATAAATGATAAATAAGAAATCCTGTATCTTTTTAGCTGAACGGATTTTGAATATCTCGAAACAAAAATGTTAGTCGCGAAATAGGTGAGAAGTCTTTAATTATTGTTCCTACTGTCTTCGTTGTGATATGGAAAATTTAGAGTGCTGGCCTACCATGACAGCATAAAGCAGTATTGTTTTAATCTTAAAGAGACCTCTTGTTTAGCTCCGTCTCTTTTCCGCACTGGCAGTGGCGGATTTACCAGCAGACTGAGTACGCTGGAGCCTAAGGCGGCAGATTTTGGGGCGGCAAAGGGGACCGAGATTTTTTTTTTTGCTGCCTCGTAGAAATCAGAAAGATTTCTGCATGGGGGTTTTCCGATGTTTTACCTAAAGATAAACGTCTACAACAATCTGCATTAAAAAAAATTACATGCAATTTCAACGAAATCGTTTATAGCAAAAATAATCTAGCACATGAAAATTGTAGAAGCAAAGGCTGCAAAAACTTTACTGTTTATACCTTGAAAATTTATAATTTCGCCACTGCGCACTGAAATTACATTAAAACAATACTGCTTTAAGACGTCATGTTAGGGCCTCTCTGGTCCAAACCACAAGGGCGAATGCCCTAAAGATTTATATCATTCACTGTCCCATAACCGTACTTAGATGCGAAAAAGTTTTAATAGTGAAATTCATGATAGTAAAGATTTTATTTTAAGTGACTGCCTCATTGGTCTAGAGGTTGCAAGCAGGACTGCTGAGCCTGGGATCGATTCCCGGGTCAGGCAAAATCATCAATCGGTTTTTCCTTCAACAATTTCTCAGTGGCAGCTTCTGAGTCTGGATTTCTGCCCAGTTGATGGCAATAGGTTCGTCCCCTATTTCATGGAACTTAAATATAACTGGCGGAACGTGGGTGTACTATTAGGTACAACTCTGCCTAATCCTTCGGGAATTACAGGTTTGATGTAATGTTATAAGTGAGCGAGACCCTTTGACGTGGTAGAACAAATCATTTTTTAAACTTTAGGATGCACCACTTTAAACAGCACAGCACAAAGTGCAGCTTTCTCCCTCTCCATCTCCCCAGCTCTCTCATATCTCACAAAACAGTCCACCCGTCACAATATACACACATCAAAAGTGTCTAGGGATCAAGCATTTTTATGCGGATTTCTTGAGATTGAGATGTGGCTTTGTAATAAATTTATGATTTTATAAATTTATATGGATCCTTTTTGGTGCATTTCATAATTTGAATCAGGAACTGTGAATCAAATTCGAGTAAAAGATGAAAATCAGCTGTCAATATTTTCCCTATAAAAACATACAACGCATTGAAGACATTATTAGTGCTACTGTTTCCCTACTACTGATTAAAACCAACGTTATTATGGAGCGGCGACGTCATTTAAGCAGGGAAGAAATGCTCAGAGCCGTGGGAATGATAGAAGCTGGTTCCCGGCAACGTACTGTGGCTTTAGCTCTGAATACAAGTCAGAGTGTTATCAGTCGACTTTGGACACGTTACCGAAGCACTGGTACCGTGGCTGAGCGCCATGGAGGACGGTATCGCTGCACCACACGGAGACAAGACCGATACATTCAAATCTTAACTCGAAGAGCTCCAACAATAACCGCCATGATGTTAGCCGTGAGGCTTCATCACTCTTCAGGGAACTTAATTAGCGACCAAACAGTCAGAAACCGCTTGCATGAAGTGAACCTTCATTCCCGAAGACCGCTACGGGTACCACCTATAGCAATGCACAATCGTAGGATTCGATATCAATGGGCTCTTGAACACAGAAATTGGGCAGAAGAACAATGGCGTTTCGTGTGCTTTTCTGATGAGTCTCGTTTTGGTATGAGACCGGATACAAGACGTATACGACACTGGAGAACCCCAGGACGCCAACAGCGATTAAAATCCTGCCAGGAAGTCCATCCTTATAGTGGTGGAACCATCATGGTATGGGCGGGTATTTGGATCGGCGGAAGAACTGAGTTGATTTGGATCAGAGGCAACCTCAACGCTCAAATTTATGCTGAGACGATTGTATCAGACGTCATCGTTCCTCTACAAGTGCAAATCGGTCCATTATTTCAGTTAATGCATGATAATGCACGACCGCACACCGCAAGAGTTGTAAGACAGACTCTCGCCGCAGCTAACATCAATGTCCTGCCCTGGCCTGCTCAGTCGCCAGACTTGAACCCGATTGAGCATGCATGGGATATGCTACAGAGAAGAGCTCTGCCGAATATGGAGGGTATCCAGTCGCAAGAAGACCTTTTTTTGTTGTTGCAACGAACATGGGCGGCCATTCCACAGCGTGATTTGGATGAACTCATTTTGAGTATGCCAAACCGATGTTCTTGTGTTGTTAGTGTTCGCGGTAGAAACACGGATTATTAATTGTTTAAGTTACCCAATAAAATTTTAAAGAAAACTGTTATTTCAGTCTTTTTTTCGAACTTTAATGTTAGTGGTTCAAATGTCAAAAATCCCTTTATTAGAAAATGGCAAATTTCTTTATTAATGCAAAGGTGACTTGGTTTATCGTTACTGTGACAAACGAAAACACTTTATTTGATGAATCCTTAAAGAAAATTTTAATTAATATCAATCAGGAGAAAAGTTATTGCAAAAATATATGTTGATCCCTAGACACTTTTGATGTGTGTAGATTAATCATAACAATTAAATCTCTAACGTGAGAACGCTCGCATTGATTCTAATCATAGTCTTGTGGTTATTAATTAGATCATAGTTAATTATTGGTTCAGTTCGAGTTAGATTTGATATACAAGTTGTTGTGATACTGTCAGGGTAACTTATAATTATCTATGAGGTACCTCTTGCCGACGATATTGCTCTATGAGAAATATTAAATTTGGATCAGATCACTTTCGTTATGGATGTTGGATCATAAGTGGATGATTTATTGGTAGACCACCTAGTTAAGTAGTACAAGAGAACAAAAAGAAACAAAAAGAACAGGTCATCCTTCAGAAAATCCATTAATACTATATGCTTTTCATTTATGTTTTTTATGTTATCAATTTCAATGACATTGACCGCTATGAACATTTGTGCACCTCCGGTAAAACATACGGGACAACAACTTTTTATTGTTACCGGTATAGGGGTATGAGGAACAGGGTGTAAAGTTCCTAGATACTCCTAAGAAAAGGGCAGATCCTCCGACCAGACAGGTGTTGTGTCTGGTGGGCAACTGCCCGACAGTTGTAGTCAGGTTTTTCTACATACTCTTAATTCGATGTAAACTTTGCATGTGAGATGTAGGAAATTGATGTTAGTTCTTCCGTCGTGTCATAGATGGCGCTGTAGTACTTTTTGTAGTAAGTTGTTTTTTTGCAGGTCGCTATACCGGTGTTAACAAATGAATAAATGACTTATGACATAAGAAAATGATCGACATACTTTTATATTTGTGGAACTCCATTTCAACATCTTTATCTACCCTACCTCATTACTTCGCGAGAAACGTGGCACGGTGGCCTGATACGTACCATGCACAAGCAATTTGAATATTATTTAATTAAATACATCATTAACATTGATTAATGCATGACATATGACTTCTTTAGCATTGATTGAAACAGAATGCAACTATGGGTTTGATAAAGATAGCTAGTGTGAGGAGGTACCTTATTCTAAGATACGCCAGTTGCGGAAATTCTGTAGATACGGTTTGGTGGTTGTTTTTAACTGTTGTCATGGCAACAACGGACGACTCGATTCAAAAATGGATTTGGAAAGACTTTTAGAAATATGGGTGTAGGTACAAGTCGTAAACTGGCCAACATGAATATAACTTTATTAGTGTCAACGCTGACACAAGATCACAACCGTCAACCGTCACCAGGTTGGTCTAAATGACGCGTCATTAACCCCACTTCACCAGATACGAGTTATTTGTACAGCAGAATCCGACAAAGACCTACAAGAAATAAGGTGACCCATTCAAGGACTCGACACAATATGTCACCTCACGATACAAATGCTCATTCCAGACCGTTCTAAATATTCCCACAGTAAAGCCAAGATAACAATAGTAATATCTCATCTCGAGATAAGCCACATGACAGAGTTGCCGCCATTGACCGGAAGTCGTAAGTTTAGCGACACAATACACGGTATAAAATATTACCAACTACTTATTCGGTTAAGATAAATCGTCTCATATATTATTTAGCGTAATAATGGACAGAGATTATCTTTTTTTATGTGGTTTTGTAGATGCGACACTTCATAATGTAGCTCAGTGTCGAATATTGTGTGTCCTTCGCACACAAATTAAAAGAAGACCGAGTAAAAACAAAAGACAACATCTTATATTTCTATGGTGGATGTATACTACATAACGATGATGGATAGCATACTGGATGGATGTCTTTAACTATTCTCAATCTTATGTTTTTTTTTTCCTCTCTTTTTAATCAGATGTTTTACAATAGTTTTTAAATTATTACACCTTTTGTTTAGAATTGTTACAGCACGGATGACAATTGTGTCACTTATTTGATCTAGTAATTTTGTGATGATTTTCTATATATTTTTTGTTGTTGTATAGACTCTTTTTATTATATACCGATTGTGGCACGTGGGCCTTTAACTTTTGAGTAGTGGACTGTATGAGAGATATTGAGGGGTTTTAGAGATACCTAATAATAAATAATTATGGTGAAAACTGGCCGAGATTCAGATCCTTGACTAGAATAGGCAATTTGACTCCACTAACCTTAAGCTTCACCCTTGTCCTGGCTTGGATCAAGCTTGCTGAAGCAGCTCGCTGCCGCGTGGTTTGATGTGACGTCACAATGGGCTTCTAGAAGGTCTTTCGGGATCCGAATTTTAGGCACACACAAATTAATGTATGGGATTGTTCAAATACGATCAGAAGGCACTATATCAAAATAGGAGACGAAAAGTCAGGTTTTACAAGGTGGCAATCGGCACACCGGCGTGCACGGCAACGCGGTCCCGCTTCCCTTTCAGTAGTCGAACGTCGACCCAAACGCAGCACCAAGATGGCCATCGCCGTCACCTTACCAGAAGTGAGGGTAGAAGGCATAAAACTAATGGAGCTTAAAACTACCTTAAACTAGACAAGGATCGAACACCGATTGTTTGTAAATTTGCGGACATTGTAGGCCCTATAGATTCCTAGATCCTTGGTAACTTTTTATTTCGTTCTACGTTTTGTAGTAAGCAACGACTTATTGTCAGGCCTACGATGTCCTCACATACTTTAGTACTAACGCTGTAACAGAGATATTGTAAAACCAAATGATTTTAAAAGGGTAACCATGGAGTTTTCTGCCCGTTCTTCTCCATAGAAAACGACCAACCCGAACCGAGCACCTTTTTGTCGACGTTTTATAAGTGCCCATGTGGGCCTATGTAAAATAAAAATATTTTGATTTTGATACTATATCGGTAGGTAAAAGGAAACTATTTAATTAAGGATTAAATATGTCCTCGCTGTCTAATACATAAGGGATGCCGAATTATTCATATCAGAGTGATTTTTCTGCAGCCAATGAGGCTGGAGAAAATTAAAATCCAAATAATCACATTAATCTTAATCAAAATTCTGAGCAAGATAGATTTAGGCGACTGGAGTTTTCATTTTAAAGCAATACGTGGAATGTGAAAGAAATAAAAAATATTTGAACTATTAATGTCTTAAAGACAAAATACAAATAAAAACTAGTTGGGGAAAACAAGGAAAATATCCACGAATAAAACGTCCATTATACCGAGCAAGGTTTAATGTTGTGGAGCCATGCGAGATAGCTAGTTACAGCTAGGCAGGCATTGAATACAATTCTATGAAACAAAACAAAACCAAAATAGGCACAAACCTCCCTCTTATACTACCTCTCTTATTCTTTGCCCCTCCCTGGGAGTTCAGGACAAAGAGATAGTGCATCTAAGCGCGCGGTAATCTGTGATTAATGTAGCGCCCCTACCGGCTACCGGTGTTGCTTATGACTTTATTATACACTGCCACTACTGCCAGTACTGCTGGCTATACCGTGACTTGGTAATTGGATTATATAGTTTACCGCTTCAGGCTTATAGGAGCTGGAAGTAGTATTGTTGATCTAAATTGTTGGGAGGAGGTTATATAATAATAATATAATGTACAATCTCAATATGAATGATGTAACCAAGATAATGTAACAATATTCTGATTTCAAAGAATGTCCATGGAGTTTTTCGCCCATTCTTCTCCATAAAGATCTACTTTGGAATGGGCATCTACAGTACTTTCATAGTAATTATGCCCTGTGACTCGGATTGTTGTTTCATTTTATTGTTGTCTTTGTTTCGACAGTTCAAAAGTACCTGCAACTAACCAACTTGAAATGAACGCTTTGATTTTATATTTTGTCGGTTAATTTTTTTAAGTGTACTATAATAATGCCCGCTTGCACATCAAGTCACTGAATGCGTTTAATGGTAAACATCACCATACGGTGTCGTGACTCCTTGACACAATAACAGAAAATAAGAAGATGCTTTAAAGACGAATAAAAGAAGTTTTAATACGTTTTTTGATGACTTTTAGTGCAAGCGGGCCTAAACTATTCATCACTTCTTGAAAAACTTTTATTACCATAAAACCGAAACAATGTTTAACTAATTAGAGAATGTAATTGGGATCTTACGGCAGCTTTTATCCAGCAGTAACAGAATTATAAGTGAAGAAATTAGCCGACGAAGTAACGTCAAGCACACGTTCCACTAACTGTAGAATCAGCCATGTTACACACACCAATATTTACGAAAGACAAGAGTTGAATGACGAACACAAACTTTTTCACTTTTTATAGCAAACACTTCTCTCCAATTTCTCCAGCAAAAAGCGTGGGTATAAAAATAATATCCCTGAATTCCGGGTAGTAAGCTCAATAACTACTTGGCCACGAGTTACACAAATTAGGCGGTGCGACGATCTCCGCAGGGTGGCTTGTAGCAGCTGGAACAGTTGCTGAGAATCGAGTTGACTGCAGACAAAACAAACGAATAAAAAAACTGCTTAGAACATAGCAAAAGTCACCGCAACGCGACTTTACTTCACGATAATGTTTTTTTTTTGTTTTGCGAAGGAAAGAAGTGTTATTTACTGTATGCCATCTCGCTAGTCAACCTAGGAGGTTGTCGCCTGCTTAGCCGGACTATCCTGTAGGTGCCTCGAGTCACACTGTTGCACATTGTGAAAGACCTCCAGTCAGGGAAAACAAGCGACAATCGCGCGATTCAAGGTACAAAAAACTGCAGATACGTGTTGCAGTGCATATCGGGTATATCCGGTTAGATTGAAAGACCCCAACATAGTTAAGAAAGGATAAGGAAGATGATGATATAATTAATGATGGTCTGATCATCGCAAAACCACGTCTAAGCGCTTATACAGGGTTATTGGTAAAACACCAACAACCTCTTAAGAGGTCATTCTACTCATCATTATGAACAACATTTACTATGGGACCAAACCTGAAATCGTGAAAAAAAATCAGTCGTTCCATAAATTTTGACAAGTTTTGTGAACATAAAGTACAGAACAGCTGACTTTTTTTTGCGATTTCAGGTTTGGTCCCATAGTAAATGTTGTTCATAATGATGAGTACAACGAACTCTTTAGAGGTTGTTGGTGTTTTACTAATAACTCTGTATTATGATGTTTAGGAGAATGGGCAGTCGCATTTGGCCGAATTTCAGACGGATCCCTGCAAACCGCATAATGGTAATCAACACATACATAACAAAGTAACATATAACTCCTCCTGAAAATCCTTATGGATAAGTAAAGGTGTACTTATAGCATACCAGTCTCGTCTACCATTTTTTAAGGAAAGAGGCTATTGCCATCGACCTATATTCAGACTCTGAAGGCTGCGATGAAGAAATTCCTAATGGGAAAACCTAATAACAATTGGCCCAACCT
The DNA here is from genome assembly GCA_949152445.1 of Cerastis rubricosa. Lineage (NCBI taxonomy): Eukaryota > Metazoa > Arthropoda > Insecta > Lepidoptera > Noctuidae > Cerastis > Cerastis rubricosa. Next base: position 2,108,398 of record OX424542.1, on the reverse strand, counting down.
GGGAATCGAACCCTGAACCTCACTTCAGTAGTCAGCTCAGACTCTGTAGGCTGCTAATGAGAACTTTGTGATGAAAAAAATCAATAAAACTGGCCAAACAAACCCAGTAGCTCTATCACCTCTTTTTCCGCATATAGGATAAAAAACATTAATTAAGTATCACAAACCAAGTTGATAAATGTATAGAAATATCAGAGGGGAAACGACATCAATACGAATCAAGTCATCATCATCCTTCATTTCAGCCCAAAAGATGTCTACTGCTGGACACAGGCCTCCCCCAAGTATCGCACACTGACACACATTGCACATTGACATTTTGGGGAGGGTTTTGCCATAATCACCACGCTTGGCAGGCGGGTTGGCGATCGCGGTACGGTTGTTAGAAAAGCACAGAGAACGCTGCTGCCCATACTCTTGCAAATCCCGTAGTCGTCTCTTACGACACCCACGCGAAGATATGGGATGGTGCTATTCTTTACGTCCGACACCATACAGATCAGACGAATCAAGTAGCTGGAAGAAAATATGATCTAGCACTTTCTAGAAGGTTTTTTTTGGAAAGTGCTATATCATATTTTCATCAATTTAATCATCGTCATAATTTTCAGCCGGAATTATCCACTGCTGGGTACATGCCTCCCCCTTATTGACACACTTACCGGTTCTAAATGATAAATGATAAATGATGTTTATTTTGCAAGTAGGTTTTTACAAACACTTTTACACGTCATTTTTTTTTAAACTAGATGGGGCCGGTGTTTCGTACCTGACTACTCTGAGAAGAAACAGCCGAAACAAACTCAGAGGTCACAGTCTCTTTTAAGGTCCAGACAAAATCTTGGCAAACTCACATGAGGACTATGCAGATACGTGTCTGAAATGGTCTTTTGAAGAAAGAACCACACAGATTTGAGTGGACCTGTCCAGTCAGTGCAAGCATTTGTCAGTTATCGTGTAGCTCAACTTATAACTCAAGGAGCTCAACGAAACGACGAACAATACCAAAGAAAGGACATTTGGGTAGGTCGCTTAAAGTACTCAAACTGCCAGATAGTGGTGGGAGAAGATCAATAAATTACGAAAAAATAAAATGTGACCTACATGGTCCTCACATTCACAATAATCAAATGTAATTAATAATAATTAACGTCGATAAATGTCACAATAATAAAAAAAAAAGTAAATATTTATGTCAAATCAATAAATGTAAAATCAGTAAATGTCACATCAAAATAATAAAAAGTAAAGTAAAAAAAATAATCAAATACTGAGAAAAGTATTCATGTCAAATCGGTAAATGTCACCTAAAATAATAAAAAATAAGGTAAAAATAAAATAAAAAATATCACAGTGTATAAAATAAAATAAAGGAATAAACAATAAACAAAGGAATCAACAATAAACAAGCGAAGTCCGAAATTTCGACATTCACAAAGCAAATTTCATTGGAGCAGTTTAATCCCAAGCCTTTTTATCTTCGAGATAGTAATTTACATGATAGTAGGCTTTCAAGCATAGCTTCTTTTTTATAAACGATTTGAATTTATTTAAGTTTAGTGCTTGAATATGGCTCGGAAGCTTATTGTAAAAACGTATACATTGGCATCTGAACGTACCCCCTACTTTTTTGAGCCTCGTTGCAGGAACAACAAATTTGTGTTTGTTCCTCGTATTTATGTTGTGGATATCACTGTATTTTTTAAACAAATTGATATTTTTATGGGCGTAAAAAAGGTTTTCATAAATAAACTGAGAGGGCACAGTAAGAATATTAATCTCTTTAAATTTTTCTCTGAGGGAGTATCTGGGACTTAATTTATAAATTGAACGAATTGCCCTTTTTTGCAAAACAAATATTGTCTGAATATCGGCGGCATTGCCCCACAAGAGAATACCGTACGACATCACGCTGTGGAAATAACTAAAGTAAACTAAACGGGCTGTCTCTAAATCAGTTAAATCACGAATTTTTCTAACGGCGTATGCTGCAGAGCTAAGTTTTTTTGTCAATTTGTCTATATGCGGGCCCCACTGAAGCTTGGCATCCAGAGTTATGCCTAAGAACACTGTGCTATCTTCCGGTTTCAACTCTTCATCCTTGATTAGTACTCTAGTTTCTACTTGTCTTACATGGGGCATCGTAAACTTAATACATTTGGTTTTTTTCTCATTTAGGAGTAGATTATTAACATTAAACCAATTAACGACTTTTGCCAGGGCGCTATTAACCTCGTCCGTAACTATCTGCTGACGTTTGAGTTTAAATAAAAGAGAAGTGTCATCTGCAAACAATACTATGTCATGATTATCCTTTATGAGGTAAGGCAAGTCATTTATATAAATAAGAAACAAAAATGGGCCAAGAATTGAGCCCTGGGGTACCCCCATTCTTACAACGGATCCGGGAGATCTTTTTCCATTCACATCAACTCTCTGAATCCTATCACTCAAATATGAAGTAAGAAGATCCAGAGAGGGGTTACGGATTCCGTAGTGGTGTAGTTTTCTGATTAATGTTTCATGAAGAACGCAATCGAAAGCCTTAGACAAATCGCAAAAGATGCCCAAAGCATCGCATTTGTCCTCCCATGCATTATAAATGTGGCCTAAAAGTTCAACACCTGCATCAGTAGTTGAACGACCCCTTGTAAATCCGAACTGTTTGTAATGTAATAACTTATGTTTATTAAAAAAACGCTGCATTTGTTCTAAAATTAGCTTTTCAAAAATTTTACTAAATGTGGGTAGTACTGAAATGGGTCTATAATTAGTGGGGTCTGATGTACTACCCGATTTAAACAATGGTATTATTTTACTATTTTTCATTAGATCAGGAAACTCACCACGGTCAATACAATCGTTAAATATTACAGCTAGAGAAGGAGCTACAATGTTTATAATGGACTTAGCAACGTCCACGGAATGACCCCATAGATCGGCGGTCTTTTTAACATTTAAGGTGTGAAAAGTTTTAATTATATCTTTACAAGTGACATATTGAAAATTAAATTCGGAATCACAGACTGAAACGCTTTCCTTAAGTAAAGACTCGGCAGTAGCAGGTGAAGAGTTTAGCGATTTAGTAGTCGATACAGGAATATCCGCAAAGAAATTTTCAAAGGCTGTGGCAACTTGAGTGTCTGAATTTAAAACTATATCGCCAATAGCAAGGCTGTAGTCACTATTTCGGTTGCAAGACCTTCCCGTTTCGCTATTAATAATGTTCCATGTCATTTTAATTATATTACTACTGTTTTTAATCTTTGAACTCAAGTAACGTGACTTTGCAAAAAAACAAACTTTTTTAAATATTTTAGAATAATTCTTAACATATAACTTAAATTCTACAGTGTTTTTAAAGGTCCGCTCTGCATACAACTCATAAAGACGTTTTCGGCTCTTATGAATACCAATAGTGGCCCAGTCGTTGAAGGATGCGTTACTATTAACCGAGATTGTCTTAGGGATAAATGTGGTATTATACTGTGTGCAATACATTCTGAAAAAATCGTTATAATGTTGGTTGGGATCATTATTAGTTGATAATAGTGGTAATTTAGACAAAAGCTTAGTTTTAAAAGTTTCCAGGCGAGTTTTAGTTTTTGGATTAACAATGATATCCTTTTTAGTGACTTTCTTGTCTACATTTGAAATTGTGATCAATTGCCCACAATGATCTGAATCTAATAAGTTAATAATTTCTTTGTGGGTAGGTATAATATCTGTGTAAATATTATCTAGGCAAGTGGCACTAGTTGGGGTTATTCTAGTGGGCTCCAGAAATTTGTTTTCAAGATTGTATGAATGAAACAGGCTTAAAATTTTAGTACTTAACCCAGACTTTTCTAACAAATTAATATTAAAATCACCACAAGTGATTAAAGACTTCCTAGAATTACAGATTTTATGGAACACTTCATCCATTACCTTTTCAAAACAATCATACAATCCTGAAGGGGGTCTATACACACTTAATATGATAAACTGCTCCAATTCTATACAGGCTATTTCAACTGTTCGCTCAACAGATAGGCTTACAATATCCTTGCGGTCTTTAAATTTAAGCTGATTATTTACTAGGATTAATGCGCCACCATGTATAGCATTTACCCTGCTGAATGAACTACCAACCTGGTGATTACTAAAATTGAACATTAATTGGTGACATTTGAGCCAATGCTCCGTTATACAAAGAATATCTATGTTGTTACAATTCATGAAAAGTTCTACTTCTAATTCTTTGTTCAAAAATCCTTGAATATTTTGATGAACCAGGTTGATACTATTAAAATTCTCAAAACATTCGCCCGATTCATTGTCTGGCTTCCTTATAATAGTGCAAGAGGTTGCCTCTGTTGTCTCAATTTCTAATTTAAATGATTCACTGATTCATTCATTGTTGACAACCTATTGGCAGAGTAATTAAGCTTAGTATTGCATTGATCAACAGAGGCAACTGGATTAGCCAAGTTCTTGGCTGTTATAGAAAAGTAATATGATAGCGACATAGCTAACTGTCTCTTACTATAGTTTGGAAGATAACACCTGTCTACACAATATCTATCTTTTGTCAAATAAAAATTTCTGCCAATGTAATTGTTGATGTCAATTAAGTGAATTGCATTACTATTGTATGTCAAATTATGCAATGTGTTATTAATATTATATCTATAGAAATTTTCTTCCTGTGGCAAACTGTTACTATAGGGAAATGTAAACAATACAATTTTTCTTAAATTTAAGTTAGTCAAAGTTCTATAATACTGGAGCAATTCTCCTTTGTTCACTTTTCCTCTATTACCTATTAAAATTAATAATATGGTGTCCTGGTTAAACTCACATTTTATAATTTCTTTCATAATATGATTTAGAGAACATCCTGGCATACAGTAGTTTATTACTGAGTGTCCTGGATATTCATCTGTTAACAAATTACCTAGGTCTTTTCCAATCTCATCACAAAATATTACTATGTCATTATTTACACTTTGTTTACATTGTTTCTGGGAACTATTCATAGGAGTATGCAAAACAACACATGGCTGCGGTAAGGTGGTATTACAACATGTTGTCAACGAGTGGTCTGGTGTATTTACATGTGAAGTTGATTGACAGTGCTCACAGTTGTTTGTTTGTGAGTTTACCAAATCATTCATCGCCAACACATATTCCCTCATAACATGTTGAGAGGTATTATATTTGCTAGTCATTGAACTTAGCTTCTCCTGAAGGTGGTCAAGTTTTGATTGCAGGTGTTCTGTGTCAATTTTGTACCTCCTAGTGCTTTGCTCCAAGTTAGATGAATATATATCCAATAGTTTTATTACATTTAGTCTTTCTCTATTCAATTTAACATTTTTAATGAAATATTTCTGCCTTTTAACCATTTTTTGTGTTTTTTTAATGTATCTATTGATTTTAATATATTTTTTAATTTTATTTTTACTTGTGACTGCCCTCACTGAACTACATAGGTTGGAATCATCCTCACCTGTCAAATCTATGATGCAAGAGGGTTTAGTGGCAGAAACCATTGACGGGGCAATAGGCACCAATTCACTGAACAGACTGTGATTCAGCGAGGCAGTGATGTTATTGTTGGTAGTCTCAAGTTCCGTTATATGACTTCTAGCCTCATGAAGCTGCTGTTCCAATATATGCTTATGATTTAGAGTTTGTTCATACTCTGCGCTACACTGGCTGAACCCGTCCACAATAACTTGGAGCCTATCCCGGTCTTCTATGGTGTCAGTGTATTGTTTGTATATCTGACCCATTTCCTTTTTTAACTTTTTATTTATTTCATGGGCTTCAAAGAGAACCCTTTCATTGTCATCCAGTTCCCTACTTAGTTGATCACAGGACTGTTTAGACGCCTTTAATTCGCTCAGAGCCAGTTTAAGTTCTTCCTGGCGAGCGTGGGCGGAACGTGTCAAAGTCATGATTAAAGTTTGGAAAAGGATAAGAAATGAAACTGGAAGAGAGTAGGTGACTGTGGCAGCAGGATTAGGATGGTATAGTTAGAATAGAAGGAAAAAAAAAATTTTGTATATCAGCGAGTTCTGTCACCAAACCAAGCAAGGTTATGTTTACGTTCCAAAGTTCATTGTTATCATAAGTTAACGAAATAAAAGGTGAACTATTTAATTGCTGGTAAAGTTATAGCACGTAAACAATTTAATAGCAAGTAAAATATAGTATTGTACCTGTTATCAAGATGACAATGCAAAAGTTCCTTGAGCCGGTAACTGTCACTGATTCACATGAATATTTTAGCACTTTTCTAGACTTTTTACCTGAATCTAACACAAAAAACACATGAATAAGCTTTTTACTTAATGAGTAATTGGATATATGCTTTAAAAACAAAGAAATTTAATATTTAAAGTAAAAAATAGAAGGACAATTTAAAATCAGCTGTTAGCTGTAGTGTTGCCACAGGAGGAAAACTCTATGCGTCCCTTATCCAGGTGTTTCTCGTGCTTTAGGACGGCTCTAATTTCTTTGGCCTAACTTTGGTCACCACTCGGGTGACGACGGTTTTCCACATCATTCAAGTGTCGCCACTTTGACATAACCCCGGGTTTTGCCATAATCGCCACGTCTGGCATGCGGGTTGGCGATCGCAGTACGGTTGTTACAAAAGCACAGAGAACGCTGCTGCCCATTCTCTGGAAAGTTCTTTAGTCGCCTCTTACGACATCCACGGGATGATATGGGATGGTGTTATTCTTTACGTCCGACACCGTACAGAGCCATTTTCCACAAAATAATGGTAAATATATTTTTTTCCATTTTCCCAAAGCAATCAATAAAACATAACTGAAGTGAAATTACCATTGATCAAAAGGTTAATGTCTACCACATTGAAATAAAAATTGTTTCAGGGAACCGTTTCAACCAGAGCAAGCGTTTAAAATTTTATTGCTTGCATCAATTTTTTACCGTTTAAGCGGTCTTTAGGTGTCGAATTAACTGTCCTTTTCGGGAGTAAATATGATTTATGGGGACTTTAGCCTGTATTAATTTCGTGAATGAGATTTTTATTAGTTTAATGGATGTTTCGTTGTGAGCAATTCAATACTGAAATAGAGTTTATAAAATGGCTTATAGGTTATATATCGTTATATGTATATATATATAGGGGTATGTAATCCATAGCATCAAACAGAAAGCTTTTTACCTGGGTATCTCTTTCAAAATTGTTCTTGTATTAAAATACTGCTGCTTTGATATGGTGGAGGAGCTCGTGGCTAAATAATAACACCCGCACGGGTCGATCTTTAAGGTTAAGCCGTGCTTGCCGAGGTTGGTCCGTGAAAGCACGTTAAGCCGTTGGTCCCGGCAGTCATTTGTAGATCTTTGACAGTTGTTACAAGTAGTCAGAAGCCAAAAGTCTGACATCCAGTCTTACTAAGGGGTATCGTATTATCCAGTTACTGGGTTGTGGAGGTTAGATAGGCAGTCGCTTCATATAAAATACTGGTACTCAGCTGTATCCGGTTAGACTGGCAGCCGACCCCAAGATAGTTTGGGAAAAAGGCTAGGCAGATGATGACTTAGGTATTGTGGCCAATTCCCACTAAATTACAACTTCACATAAGTTGAAACTATCTAACTGTCGCGGCAAATAGACCAGCTTGTCGTTTTATTATGGGCATGAATTACGAAGTCGCATTACGTAAAAGAAAACCCAATTACGACAAAAACCGCAAATAAAAATATGAACAATAGGTACACTAGATAAAATGTAATTACTGTTTTTGACCTTAGTTGGTACCGATTGACGTAGTATGTTAATAATTTCAATTCCATTTAACATTGCACGTGACATTTTGTATTATTTTAATTATTATTTTACTATTTTCTCTTATTTTTTGTGTTATCATTATTTGAATATTGACGTAGTAAACATACAACACTATACATACTGTATATTACTTTTGACTTTTATATATTTTTCTTTGTTTTTAGGGTTCCGTACCCAAAGGGTCAAACGGGACCCTATTACTGAGACTTCGCTGTCCGTCCGTCCGTCCGTCTGTCACCAGGCTGTATCTCATGAACCGAGATGGTTAGCGAGTTGAAATTTCTACAGATTGTGTATTTCTGTTGATGCTATAACAAAAAATACTAAAAACAGAATAAAATAAATATTTAAGGGGGGCTCCCATACAAAAAGGTGTTTTTTTTGCTCGTTTTTATTAATAATGGTACGGAACCCTTCATGCGCTAGTCTGACTCGCACTTAGCCGGTTTTTTTTTATTTTTGTCAAAATCGATTAATACTATATGCATTCCATTTATGTAAGTATGTTAACAATTTTAATGTCAATTACCACTATGAATATTTGTACGCCTTCGGGTATATCATAGCGTGCTTGTAATTTTTTTAAAACAACTATTTATTGCACCTGTGTTAACAAATGAATAAATGACTTAGAACTTATGACACTTTTCGCTAGTCATCTTTAAGATTAATGCAGCGTGCGAGGCTGGTAGGTACTGAGAATTTCCAGATGGAAACGCGCAGTAATCCTGCCCGAACTAGGAATTGAACCCAAAAATCTCATGCTTAGCAGTCGCACTTGTGTCCACTAGACTTACGAGCCAGTCTGTACACCTTTACATTTGTTTTTACTGCCATCTTATCCATTACTTTTGAGTATTTTTAAAGCATTTTTCTCCGGCTTCATCATTTCAGCCATACCACGAAGAAATGAATTCTAAAATAAATAAAAAAAAACCGACAAATAACTCTGAATTCTGCGAGTTAAGACATACGATTGCCGTTTCCTAGCAATCTGCATTTTGACACGATTTAACTCCTTCCGCGAAAGTACCGATAAAGATGTATGCAAGCATTGGAGGACTGCTTAAACTTAAGACTTAGGGTATTTGGAGGCAAGGGATAAGAGCCCATGTTATTGTGTCCACCATCAGAATCAATGCTCTGCTTTTTTATGCGCTCTTCAGTAGCCTGGTTTGTTATGCCTTGAAGAAGCTAAAAAGACCCTAATAGTTGTTTCGCTACGCAATCAACCAGTAATGGGTATTTTTTAGCGACGCTGTCTACTAAAATAAACAAAAGGTAGTAGTATATTCACAGTCACTTTAAAAAATAAAACTAAATTATGATCTATTTTAAACACACGCATCAGAAATTTTGCATAACTTGCCTCTAGTTAAATATGGTTCATGTCGGATTAGTCTACGACCATGGGCATGTTTATTTTTAATGATTGCAGAGCGAAAACTTTATATGTTCACTGTTGAACATATTAAACTTTCGCATCGCCATCGAAATATGTTAAACAGTGAACATATTTCCGCTTGCTCGATACCTACAACACTAGCGTTGCCATCCATCCGGATAAAACCGGACTGTGTTAGGCTTTTTGACCTCTTGTTCGGTCATATTTGACTGCATCCGGCCCGTCCGGCTTATATCAGGGCTTTTTACTTTCTTACTTCCATAGCATCGTTCTTTCAAAAAACGGCCAAGTGCGAGTCTTACTCGCACACAGGGTTCCATAGCCCCAAACAATATTTTGAACTGTCATTCATTAGTTAGTAGTATTAGTTAGTAAACTGCCACTCAACCGCAAAACAAAATTGGTTTTTCATAGTGTGTTAATGAAAAACAAAGTTACTGCTGCAGTTTGATGAAAAAGTCCTATATCTCAAAAACTAAACATCATATCTTATTGAAACCAATTTTCGTTAATAGTTTTTTTAACGTTCTACAATCCTGATCTTAATGCGGTTCACAGAATACATCTACTTACCAAGTTTCAACAGTATAGTTCTTATAGTTTCGGAAAAAAGTGGCTGTGACATACGGACGGACAGACAGACAGACAGACAGACATGACGAATCTATAAGGGTTCCGTTTTTTGCCATTCGGCTACGGAACCCTAAAAATCGATTCAATTTTATGCATAGTTGGTATTTAGTCTGAACAGCCCAAAATGGGTGGGCGTCATAGTGTGTGGATGATCCTGATAGAGTGACAGCTTCCAAAGAAAACGTTAAAAATGTATGTTATAGCAGTCAATAATTTGCGATCTTGGACCGACAAAGTCTTCTACAAAGATACAAAAAATTTTGACCAGATTACCTTACAATATCTTCTCAAATGGAGTGCAGTTTCTGAAACTACGAATACTTCGGAAAGAGAAACGTCAAAAATGTTTTTTTTTCCGACAGAAATATATTTTTTTGCTGATTTCGCCAGTCAAAGTGGTCACCATAATACTGATTTGTTATCACCGTCGGTACAATTATTACAAATTAGCACGGTTGATATTATTGCACTCGTAAATAAGGCTTGAGTTATTTTAATTCGTATCTATAGGGGGCGATGTAATCGTTACATGTGAGGGTTTGGGTTCTGGTCGAGTTTCAGAAATGAACTTACAATAGCTGCTTTTATGAAATTATCTTTCTACCTTTATCTTCTTAGAAGCTCATCTTCGATTAAATTAGTACGTTGGGGATCATTTTATTTTAAAATTTCGTAAATAATGGCGCAAAAGCAGACTCTAGCAAAGAGTTCCTCCTTAATTTTGTATGAGACAAAAACTTCCTGATTTTTAATCTGTCAGTTTTGAAATCTAAAAAAAAAAATTTAAACCTAGACGGTTTGAAGCAGACCACGCCCTCTATTCACAATGCTCGGATTCGATTTCCGTCTCGATAAGTCGTGTGTCTATATTGTTTTGGCATTACGAAAGCGAGCGAGATAGACATACGACTTTCCGAATCGAAATCGAATCCGAGCGTTTGTGAATACGGCGGCAGGTTACTTAAGTGTGGAAAGGAGACTGAGCTATAGAGAACGTCCAGCGCCATCTCTTTCCCGCTCCGGAATAAGACTAAAACAATAAGACATCATAGTAGACCACCACCTGGCTATGTCAGGGCTCCAGAAAGTGGCTATTTTGTCCCAAAGCTTAGGCACGCGGTAGGCCTCGTAGAAGATGGCGGCACAAGCTAGACCAAAGAAATGATCAGTGGTCCACACTAGCCGTAGATCGAAAAACTTGGAAGTCATTGGGAGAAGAGGGCTTTGCCCAGGAGTGAGATGACGCTGGCTAACAGTATCAGTAGTAATTTAGATATCAATGAACCCCTTCTCTTGCAGTTGTCTGCTGAATGTAGGTCTTTGTCTAGCTGTGTCACGTCATCCTGTCTTCTACCTCCCGCATCAAGTATGTCCATACCACCTTTTCAAAGTCCTTGGTCTATTATAAGGAACGCTCGACGCTTGTCATCATCTGCTTAGCCTTTTCCCAGCTATGTTGATGTTGAGTACCAGTATTTTATACTGCGACTGCATAACTGACCTCCACAACCTAGTTACAACAGAGTAATACGATACCCTTTGGTTGTCAGACTTTCGGGCCACTGACCATCTGTAACAACTGTCAAAAATCTACAAAACACAGCCGGTATCAACGGCTTAACGTACTTTCCGGGGCATGGAAGAAATGGTAAATGCGTGGTCACAGTGGTCACCCATCCACAGACCAACTTAGGCAAGCGCGGCTTAACTTAAAGATTGTTCCGATGCGGATTTTATTATTTATCCATGAGCTCTACGCTATGCTTGTGTTAGTCAATTAATAGTAGTGCCAGATTAGTTATGTAGTTTGATCCAGATAGTTGTCGTTTGAGAAGCAGGTCGTTAATCGGGGCCAACACTCTAAAATGATACACCAAAAACCCTATACGGATCCATTTACACTGCCAACAATACTTATCAGGCCACTTTGTCGGCAATACTACATACTACTCGTTACATTTGTGAAGGCGTCAATTTGTACATGATAAATGTCGGTAACAACCACAATAAATAACAATAACTTCAATTTTTAACGCTCCAATAAGTGGTCGCACCTTACTGTACAATTTTTATGTTGGTACCTTTAAAATGAAATATGGTTTTAAAAAAAAATGAGAATGTAGGAATATCAGGTCACCTTGACTATACAGTGAATTGAGAGAGTGACAGTGACTTCCGAGTATATCTGCGATAGGATGGATCTGGGACAATACTAGGAAAGTTTTGGGCTCTATAGGGTCTTGCAGGCATTTTGGAGCATTATAGCACTGGCTATCATGTAGACAGCTACTATGAACAGCTTAGCAAGCAAAGCTATTGCAGAAATTTTCATTAATCAGAATTTTCGCTAAATGATTTTTTTCAACAGTAAACAGATAACTATAATTGTCCCGTTCGCATCCCCCTTAAACTTAGGGGAAAGAATTATAAAACAATGGTTAGACCTGCTGTCTTTTATGGATCAGAATGTTGGGCCACAAAAGGGATGAATGAAACTCATCTCAGCCACATGCAAATGCCTTCATTTGCATGTGGCTGAGATGAGATTGCTCAGGTGAATGTACGGTGTGTTACGAGAGTGGATAAAATAAGAAAGGAGTACATATGAGGAAGTCTGAAAGTGGCGCCGGTGACTGAAAAGATGTGTGGTAATCGGCTGTCGTGGTATGGGCATGTGATGCGGAGGAATGAGGAAAATGTCGTGAGGAAAGTTTTGAGTATGAATGTCGATGGGTATAAGCGTAGACCAAAGAAACGATGGATGAACTGTGTGAAGGATGATATGGCAAGAAAAGAGGTGTCTCATGAGATGACAAGTAATAGAGAAGTATGGAAAAAGAAGACATGCTGCGCTGACCCCAAATAAATTGGGATAAGGGCAAGAGAATGATGAACTACAATTATTGTCTCGTTGATCTAGTGCTTAGTAGCGCAACAGCTGAGTATGAGGGCTCCATTCCAAGGTCGAGCAAAGTGTTGTTGGGTTTTTTCATTGGGAATTTGTCAGTAGCAGCCACGGAGTATGCATTTGTGCCCGGTTGAAGGCAATAGGCTCGCCCCCTATTACATGGGACTTAAATATAACCGGCGAAATGTGGGTGTAATATTAAGTACACCTCTGCCTAAGCTAACGATATTTTGGTTTTTTCGTTTTGTATATGGCATTTATGATTTGAATAAATTTTTAAGTATTTTATTTTTCTATCCTGTTCATATTTTGGACGCCACGGTTGGCGCCGTGGTTGAGCGATCGACTGCTGCGCGGCGTGTCGCGGGTTCGATCCCCGCACGGAACAAATATTTGTTTGGCCTACAGATAGTTGTTCCGGGTCTGGCTGTTTGTGTATGTGAGTTTAAATGTTTGTAAACGCACCCACGATACAGGAGAAATTCCTAGAGTCAACGTTTTAAAAAAAAAAAAACTGTACTTATTCATAATTACATTTTTACCCGTCTATGCGATTTTAACCAACATCACAAATAGCGAAGACACAGAAATAAATCACAACATTTAATTAATTAACATCACCGATACCTGTAAATTACAAGCCACATCTAGTAATTACAGTGTCAAAGATACTCTCGCCACGTCACTTCTGTCTGTCTCGACTTCCGATCACGGATATAAGGAACTTAAAGAAATTAAACTGCGACCCTCGGCCTCATATCACGCATATTTTGAGACCTTATTTAAAGGCACAAAAGGAGAATTAAAATATTATTTATTGGATACGTAATGTCACTGGACTGTATAAATCATTCTTAAGGTCGACGGATCGAGAGGACTTGGATAAAAACCATTTTTGTTTTAATTTTTAAGGCGAGTGTGCACGATTGGAAATGCTTCTTCTTTCGTTTTCATATTCAAATTCTTTATTGCGAACTAAGTGTAGTCTTGAAGATGTTGACAATCATCATCATCATCATTTCAGCCCAAAAGACGTCCACTGCTGGACATAGGCCTCCCCCAAGTGTCGCCAAATTGACATTTTGGGGGGTTTTGCCATAATCGCCACGCTTGGCAGGCGGGTTGGCGATCGCAGTACGGTTGTTACAAAAGCACAGAGAACGCTGCTGCCCATTCTCTGCTAAGTCCCTTAGTCGCCTCTTACGACACCCACGGAAAGACATGGGATGGTGCTATTCTTTACGTCCGACACCATACAGAACCGATGTTGACAATAGGTCCTGTAGGTTTTTATAACTTAGTTGCCTGTTAGGGCATTGCAATTTAATTGGTTTTTAAATAGAAAAAATATACACACACTCAATATTACAGTGGTTCTAGTTTACATTATCTTTCATTGAGGATATTGATGGTTGTGGTAATCAATCGTAAAGGATGTTCAAGGCAGATTGGCAATGTGAAATTCATCTCTACATATCTTCTGACAGCAAATCATCATTCTTGCCCTTATCCCAATTCATTTGGGGTCGGCGAAGTACGTCTTCTTCTTCCATACTTCTCTATTCTTGTCATCTCATGGGATAAAGATATATTTATTGCTTAACTGTGTACATTAAGTTCTTATCAATAAACATTACATTTTTGGTTTCAACAGTCTACCTAAGTCGGATATGCAATAGTATTTTAACAAATTAGGGGCTTACAAATATTATTTTTTTATCAAAAAACTCATGCAGATTATAAAATACATTATCAATTAAATTTTTTTTCAATTTATTTTTAAACATATTTCCATTTAATTGTTTAATTGCTGACGGTAACTGATTGTACACACAAATAGCAGTAACATAGGTACTTTTATAATACATCATATTGTTAATAACCGGAAAATTAATGTCATATTTATATTGTTTCCGAATGTTCCGTTAAGAATTTGATTTTAAATTAAAATATTGCATATTGTTTTTAACAAATAAACATAATTCGAGGATATAAATACCAGTCAGTGTAAGGAAACCCTCCGTTTTGAAGACATGTCTTAATAATCATTAACATACTATACATGTTATATATGGATACCTCCTTTCTTGCCATATCATCCTTCACACAGTCCATCCATCGTTTCTTTGGTCTTCCTCTACCCTTATACCCATCCACATTCATACTCAAAACTTTCCTCACAACATTTTCCTCATTCCTCCGCAACACATGTCCATACCACGACAACCGATTTCTCTTCAGACGGCAAAAATTTTCGAAATATGATTCTAACTAAAATTGTAGTAAAACAGACTCCGTGTTGCACCACTTTTTTCCTCAGCAGTAATACTAAATTTCCAAATGCTAAAATACCATATCTTCCCGTGGGTGTCGTAAGAGGCGATTAAGGGACTTGCCAGAGAATGGGCAGCAGCTTTCTCTGTGCTTTTGTTACAATCGTACTGCGATCGCCAACCCGCCTGCCAAGCGTGGCGATTATGGCAAAACCCCCCAAAATCTCAATGTGGCTTGGGGGAGGCCTATGTCCACAGTGGACGTCTTTTGGGCTGAAATGATGATGATGATGACGATGATGAATACTAAAATGTGGTCAACACCGTGCGGTGAAAACGGTTTGATCTTTCTCCATCTTGTGGTGCCTAACCTGGTGTCAGAGTTTTTCCCCATGGTCCTCAGACATTGACATGGCTTTTCATGCCGTTGAGAAATATCTCTCAGGTAGGTCCTTGTTTCCTCACAATATTTTCCCTCACTGAAACAAGTGATAAATTTAAAATACCTACCGCACATGAATCCGAAATATCAGAGATGCGTGTCTTGGGTTCGAACTTGTGACCATCGGCATTGGCAGTCCGAATGATCACACTACTAGCCTACGAATTGATTATCAACATAATTGTATAAATTTTAGTTTGATAAACTTTTAAGTTTTGTTGACAGTCAAGATTTATTGCAGATTTTACTATCATTTTTAAGCTATTGCATAGCTTCCATCGCGGGCTTTGAGCGCCGCGACCGAATCAAGAAATTCCGTAACGAAATAAACTTAAAACCCCGAATTCGAAAAAAATGGTGTAAAAAATTTCATGGCAAAAAGTTTGTTTTCTTATTAAAAAGTGTAACTTGAATTAAAAATATTGCATAAATATTATAATTGCATACGTTGATAAAAAATGCTATGCAATAGCTTTACCGCGGCAGTCTCCGAGTGCCACACTTTTTTTTTAAAAAAAAGGTGACCTTAAAATAGGTACTTGGTATTTTATTCAGGATTTTGTTAAGATTTTGAACTACTCATCCTAGACAGCCTGGAATCTCTCATTAAAATACAATATTTTTTCGAAACTTTTCTCTTATATTAATTACTTATTTACTACGTAAGTAACACCTGACAAGTTAGTAAATAAAAAAATAATAAACAATCCGCTACCATTCCAAACATAAGTCGTTATTTAACAACCTTACGTGTGCTACCAACCCAACATTAAAAAGTACAATTGTACCTCAATATATTGTTGTTTCCACAATTTAAACAAGACACGTTATTATCTCGTATGAGGTTCGACTTAACTGAATTTATTTGTCCATTCAGTTATAAAGTTGAACGCTCTCTTCGTTTTTCTTTATTCTAAAATATTGGGTCGAGTTTCGTAAGTGTAGCGTCCAAGATTTGTTGCGTTGGATAAGAAAGTTTGTGCAAAAGTTTGTACCGACATTTTTATCAGCGACGTAAAGTTTTTCTGTTACGAAACCAGTGCTAGTGTATTAAGCGTGTGCCTTTTATGGACTACCTTTATCCCCTTTTTTACGGTTGGGAAATCATCTAATGACCCCTCCTGCTCTAGGCGGAGTGGAAGGGAGTGTCAGACTTATACTGACTATAAAACCCATCAATGTTCCTTTTTAGCCCTTTGAGTTCCAGGGCCACGGTATCTCTTTCGAACAGTCCCGCAGTATCTTTATCCCCTTAGAAAATGAGTTTTGTAGTCTTGATCGAGGTCGTGATCATATCGGTATCGTTTTACCCAATAACTGGCTGTGGAGTCGGTCGCTGCATCTAGTTACACTGGAAGCAGACCTTAACATAGTTGGGAAAAGGCTAGCTAGATGACAATTTAAGTTTGTAGGACCTTAACATTTAAAAAACACAAAGATTCCCTTCCTCAAACAAAAAATCCCAAAGGTTAACAACTTTGAACATCTACACAAAAATAGTCCGCAGATTGCTACAAGATTACTGCACAATTTCTGTCCATATCCACCCACGCTTAATCCTTTGAGGGTAAGGCTAATGTCACACCGTTTGTGATTAGCGAGTAGAAATACCAACTTGGGAGTTGTTTTGTTTTGCAGAATTCTCGTTTGTTGGGTGAACAGTCAAGTCAGCGAACAACTATTTTCATAAATGCATCTTTTTCACTTGCAGAAGACCTACACTATAATCTTTAATTTGAACGTTTCTTGAACGAGATTACCCATCGTTTGACCCGATCTAGTCTGACTTTTGCTGCCCTCCCTCAGCGAGGCTTTAAGTCGGGTTTTGTAACAGAAAGTGCCTTTTATATGTAGTCGCAACTAATTCTTGGTTTTGAATAAGGCAAGCGGTGCTTTTTACCTTGGACAGAGGCTAAGTATCCAAAACGAACGTCGCCAGTATCTTGGGCACATTACCAGCCGACAGCGTTGAGGGGGAGTTTTTGACGCAAGTTTTATAGTTTGTTGTTAGTTTAGTTATTTACGCTTACTAGTTTGAATTGTTATAATACATAGTTAATTTTATACAAATAAATATTATCTCAGAAGAAGAAGTGTATAGTCGCTTACTTAATAAGTTTTTTTTCTAACTGGAGGCCTTAGCCAGATAGAATATTCTAGTCATAGCTTGCGGATGATATTCAGAAAACAAAAGAATATCACCGATAGCTAGTCGCTTTCTCGCTCACAGTGGGACTTATGCCTTAGATTGCTCTCGTTCCGTCCTTAACATAATGCAACTGATCACGATCATATTTACGATGTCCGATGCTTACGCGCACTTAAAACCGCCGCAACTTATCTGTTTCGAAGCTACAAATAATTGGGAGGCGAAAAAATGTTGCCGGGAAAATTATGATACGTGTTGCCTTTTGTTTTTTGGGGTTACTTTTGGTGTTTTTGTAATGTAGTGAGAATTTAAGTATTGTGTAGAAAATATATTTACATAAAGAGGTGGGCTCATTATGTAAATATATTTTCTACTTCCAATCGTATGATTACCTCCAATCGCCTGAAACACAGGACAACCTAGTTCAGGCACAAATCATGAGAGAACTTGATATGGATTTAAGAGAACTTGTGTAACGTAATACCTTATATTTTTTTTTATAAGAATTCTTATATGTAATGTTGTAAAATGGTACCTAATAAAAATAATAATAGTCCTCCTAACCGTTTTCGGTCACGAGTGTCAATCTCAGCGGAGATGAGCCATCGACGCGGAAGATATTATAGTGCACAAGTGAGTGCATAGATACATGTGTACTCTCTTGTCCACACTCTCATAGTCCGATGGCACAGCAATCCAAATGAGATCAGGCGCAGGTCCTCCGCCAACTTCCAAACTCCGAGTTGCTATTGAGAAATAATAATAAACTCAATAAGACTTTTTACCTACCTTAATCGAACCCATGCTCTGCAGTCCGCTTGGGGTCGGCTTCAAGTCTAACCTGATGCCGAGGAATACCATTATTTTACATGCAGCGACTGCCTGTCTAACCACCTCCACAGCCCAGTTAGTACTACTTAATACTTTTCAGTTTGACTCACTATAACCTTTTTATGCATCATTCGATTTAAATGATTATCTATACAATATAATATTATAAAGCTGAAGAGTTTGTTTGTTTGTTTGCTTGGACGCGGTAATCTCAGGAACTAGTGGTCCAATTCGAAAAAATATTTCAGTTTTAGATAGCCGATTTATCGAGATGAGATCATCATGGAACTTTGTACACTTATTCTTGGAGGTATTAGAAGTAACATAAACTATATATCTTTACGCTACGACAAATAGGAGCGGAGCAGCAATTAATAATGTTTCAAAATCGGGGAAAATGTGACGCATACGAAGTTGCGCGGGACAGCTAGTCCTTAGTAAGACTGGTTCTCGGACTCTGAGTTTGAGAACTCTGTAACCTATAACGACTGTCCATGATCTACAAATTAAATCCGTGACCAACGGCTTAACGTGCTTTCCGAGGCACGGAGGAAACTCGGTATGTAATTATTGGTCACCTATTTACAGACCAACCTTGGCAAGCGTGGCTTAACCTGTAGGTCGACCCGTGCAGCTGTTATTTTTTATCCCCGAGCTCCATCCAATGTTGCCTCATCATCATCCTATAATGTTCCCACTGCTGGGACAAAGGCCTCCTCTCTATGAGGTGGATTACAGCCCACACCGTAGTGAGCTGTAATCCACCACAAGGGCCCAGTGCAGGTTTCGTTTCCGTTTAGACAACTACTCCATATTTAAGCATCATAAAAATCCACAGGAACCTTCCATTTTATGGCCAAAAATTTTAGCCTGTATCGTCAAAAGGTTACCTTAATTTAGTTCCAAAGCAAAATTCGGCAAACCTTACACAATAGTATTGACCAAAGTATTGGCACTTTCATATACATCATTTTACGGGTTTCATAAATCATTTGGAACGAGGTCCAAAAATTGAGACATCGATATTTTATGGCCGACAGAATGGGACTTACTCGTTGCTTTATATCTACTAATAATAAGGGCATCTGTGTTCTTGTTCTTTTATTTTTTAACAACAATATGTTTTTGGAGATTAATTTATTTGGTCTTATCTTGGTTGGGTAGGGGCCTGTTGGGTCATATTTTTTGGTGGATGTTTCGAAAAATTTAAATCGGAATCACGTTGGGTTATATACTTAACTTAGTTTAGTTTCACTGCCAGGTTGGTCTAACATTTACTTAATAATTTTGTTTGACGATATGTTGAGGAGCTCGTGGCTAAATAATAACAGCCGCACGGGTCGATCTTTAAGGTTAAGCCGTGCTTGCCGAGATTGGTCCGTGGATAGGTGACCATACCGAGTTTCCTCCGTGCCTCGGAAAGCATTTTAAGCCGTTGGCCCCGGCTGTCATTTGTAGATCTTTGACAGTCGTTACGAGTAGTCAGAAGCCAAAAAGTCTGACATACAGTCTTACCAGGGTTCGTATTACTCAGTTACTGGGTTGTGGAGGTCAGATAGGCAGTCGCTTCATGTAAAATACTGGTAATCAGCTGCATCAGGTTAGACTGGAAGCCGACCCCAAGATAGTTTTGGAAAAGGCTAGGCAGATGATGATCCCTTCCAACTCGTATTTATAAGAATAAACTAATACCAAGGCGTACCCACAGTCACACATTAGTCTTACTAATAAGAATATGATTTATGATCTTAATCCGTATTTTAAGAAATGATAACTAGATCCGTAAGTCAAATGGTCCAATAATAAAATTGTACCAAAACAGTGATATTGTTAAGGACGGACGGTTGTAAATCAATCCCTTGTAATCGGATTGGGATCGGCAGGTTGGTATAAACTAAGGACTACACTGAGATAGTGATACATTTCTTTATTGACGTAGTTTTCATTTTTTTTATTTATATAGCTTGACTAGGTGTACCGCGCAACTTCGTCTGCGTCACCTTTTCCCCGTTTTCGCAATATTTTTAATTGCTGCTCCGCTCTTATACAGCGCCATCTATTGAATACTTACTCAATCCAGTCAACAGATACCGCCATCTGTTAGAATCGTTTGGAGCTAACAGATAATTGTGACTTAATTTGCAATAAAATAATATTGCGACCATAAATTGAGAGGTAAGCTATCCTATCTTTCAAGTTGGATCCAGTTTAGGAGTCCATCCCCGACAAACAACATGACACGTAATTTGTATATAGAAGATTATACTCGTACTTAAGATTTGTTTCCGACAGTCAACAGATACTCCACAACCAACAACAACGTTTAGATTTCCCTGAGTTTCAATACGCAATCAGGACCAACCACTATCGAGTTTCCTACAAGCTTCGGAAAGCATGTTAAGCCGTTGGTCCCAGCTGTCAATTGCGGATCTTTGACAGTCGTAACAGGTAGTCAGTGGGGCGAAAGTCTGACAACCAGTCGTACCAATGGGTATCGTATTACCCAGTCCAGCTAGGTTGTAGAGGTTAGATAGGCAGCCACTCTTATTGTTATAACACTATATAAAGAACATGCCTGAAATGTATAAAACTATTTCTGCTTTTTGTTTATAAATGACTTTTTATTTTGATTTTGCGACAAAGTACCAGCTTGCCGTATGAAGAAAGTAGTAAAACTGCCCAAAAAAGGAGTTGTTTTTCTAGATTATCCAGATTTCTGCCAGCCAATTTCAGTTTTATCAGCAAAACTAATTTAACTGTTGTTGATATAAACTAAGTCAAGTTGGTGGTTAAGTGTGTGCTTGGCCTTACAGTTCTTCTAATGAGATTAGTGATGTGAATAAATTAATCGATTTATTGACCAGCCCGATTAGGAGCGAGTGTAATTTGTAACGATTTGTTGATGTTTATTTTTATTTTGGCTTCGCCCCATATCGATCGTCCATTGTTAGTATAACCGTTGATAAATTGTTTGGGATTTGATAATCGTGTGGTTATTGAGGAAAAACTTACATTAAAACCCTTTTTTGGTTTTCTGCAGCTATGATATCATTGGTCAACATTTTTTTATGTATTGCCGCTTTTATGATTTCTATTTGAAATCAACTTCATAAGTTTTTTTGGACAAGCCACACTATTCTCAAAACACTGCAGCTCCTGAAAGCCAGGATCAACTGCAGCGTCTACCTAAAAGTGCTGATAAAATGAAGCTCGTTGAAGTCCCAGCGAAACGATAACTTGAAGTGACTAAAAATGAATGAATATCTTCCAGTCCAATGACTTCATAAGTCTATCGTTCCTTGGATGTCAATAAGCTAAAGTTCACTCTTATTTCAGAGACATACAAACATTCAGTTTATGCTGATATCGATATCGATCATGCATGGAGTACTGTTCTCATCTCTGGGACGGATCTGCCAAATACCAGCTTGATGCACTTGAGTCGATTGAAAAGCGGGCCAAGAGGCTCATTGGCAATGAGGCACTGGTCAAGTCTAAGCTCCAGAGCCTTGATTATCATCGCCGAGTTTCCAGCTTATCGGTTTTTTATCGGTTACATTTCGGGGAGTGTGCGATAGTATTGCATGATCTGATTCCGGCTAGCCCGTTTCATCATCGGACTACCAGACGTACGGCGATGCGCCATCGGTACTTGGTGGACATCCCACACATATGCACTAAGCGTTTTGGGAATACTTATATAATGCGTACCGCTAAGGAGTGGAATTCCCTGCCGGAGTCTGTGTTTCCCGATAGCTACAATCTAGGGGTCTTTAAATCAAGAGTGAATAGGTTTCTTCTAGGCAAGCGTGTTTCACCGTCGACCACATCATCGCTTACCATCAGGTGAGATAGTGGTCAAGCGCGGGCCTATAGACAATAAAAAAAAAAAATGTTCTTAGCTTAGCTTATACGATACAAAATAAAATACTGCTTGGGTATCAAATCCTGTTCAGCGAACTTTTTAGCCAAGACACAATGAGCGAAAATTCAATACACCTTTTAACTAGCTTATCTATCTTATAAACAGCTTGTTTCAATATTATTGCCACTAACATCGGAAATTAGTCATAACAAGCCTTTTTGTAATTAATGATATGATGCAGGATACTGCCCAACATCCTGAGACATGTTAATTTATAATGTTATTGCACGTTATGTAATGTTTTAGCAGGAAACGAAAGTCTAAGAAATTGTGATTGAATTATTACAGAGAAATTACATAATGTGCAGAATCATCTTTTAACTACCCCAATATTGTTAAATAATAATAGTAATCACAATAGCCAGTTATCATCATCAGCCCATAATGTTCCCACTGCTGGGACACAGGGGAGAGAGTGGGCCATAATCCACCACGCGGGCTCAGTGCGGGTTTAGTAGATGTCACATGTCTTCAATTTTAGCAGCGATGATGAAATAAATCACACAAAGTAATGCGCCTGCCTGGGTTAGAACCCACGGCTTACTGCTCGTAAGTCGGGGCTGCCACCACTGGGCCACCGCTGCTCTCCAATAGCCAGTAGTTACTTTATAAAAAAAACCCGGTAAAGTGCGAGTTAGACTTGCGCACCGAGTGTTCCGTACAAACTTCATAATGCAGGCCGGTTTTTTTGTTGTCGTATTAACTACATATTTGCGGTTTTAGAGTTTTATACATGGAGCAACAGTCTATTTGACCCCCAAAACCCGGTTAGTCCATGGTAATACGGTACCCCTTGGTAAGACTGGTTGTCAGACTTTGGGCCACTACCTACTTCCTGTAACCAGCGAATGTTAGCCGCTCTAACTCGCTCAAATGTGTCACGTGAGGCGCGCTTATGCTCCCGCTCCCGCTCACATTTATGCCGCGCGAGCGCCCCGTGCCACTTCCCATTTAAAGCTTATTTTCTCGTAAACTACTGCAGCTACACCAAAACAAAAATGTGTATAGCTGAAACTATACAGAATCTTTATACACTAAAACGATTACAACAACTAAATATAAGTACTTAGAAAAAAATTAGAACTTGAGAATATGTGTTGAATGTCAGTTTCTCCAATAAGAATGTTAAATCAACATATTATTTATATTTCGCCTCTCTTCTCCAACAACTTCATCTTCCAGCTTTAGAGAGCAGTTGCTATTCCTATCAACAATACTTAAACAAACTATCAAATTATAGTGAACACTAAGCTCAGTTTACATGCCCAGTGATCGCAATTCGCAGGCTTTGTATAAGACGATTATAACAAGGAGCATCACATCAGTGATTACAGAAGGCTCATAATATTTGTTCCTGGGGTATTTTTCATAACATAACGCCTGTAATTCCCTAAGAATTCGGCAGAGGTGTACGCAACAGTCACTCACGTTTCGCCAGTTATGTTTAGTCACATGTAATTGGGGGCAAGCCAATTGCCATCTACCGGTCATAAATCGTGACTCCATGGCTGCTACTTAGAAATTCATAATCGAAAAACCCAATAGCACTTTGGCTGACCCGGTAATCGAACCCAGGATTTCATACTCAGCAGTCGCGCTTGTGACCACAAAACCAACGAGGAAGCCCAAATAATTTAAGTTCATCATCATCATTTCAGCCGAAAGACGTCCACTGCTGCCCATTCTCTGGCAAGTCCCTTAGTCGCCTCTTACGACACCCACGGGAAGATATGGGATGGTGTTATTCTTTACGTCCGACACCATACAGAACAATAATAATAATTTAAGTTAATGCCTTATAATTTCAACATGATGTCATACAGCGGTTGTACTCGGAGACTGATTGCATGCATTGGGCACTTCGATGAAGAAGCTCCGAAAAGTATTATGAAATTCAAACTTATTGTTGCGACCCTTCAATCCCATATTGTGCATACTCAAATATTAAAACCCAACTACTAAAATCTTCACTGTGCGTAGTACGATACGTATTTAGCCGGTTTATTATTGCAGTATAGCAGCGTGGATCCCGGTACCATCAACAAAGGTGAGCCATAAAGTGATAACAGCAAGACATTCTACGTGAACGCACAGTTTAGATAGAATGCTTGAATAAAACCGAAATTTTTAGCGTCTATGACCAAGTTGAGTGTAACAGATCTTCTGCGTCTTTATTTGTTGTGAATTGGAAACTGACTTCGTGTTTGTCATCTACGTAGTACTGGCTATTAATTTGTGGATTGTCGTCCAATATCTTGAGAAGCGTTTTATTTTATGGTCTGTTTACGGGATTTCTAGATAAGAGTAATGAGTCAAATTACTCACATACTTCTAGCTTGGCAAAATATGATATGTTGAACAACTAAGTCGAATCTAGCTTAGCAGGAGTTTGAGAATGTTGAGGTGTATGTGTATTGTGACAAGAATGGATAAAGTAGGGAATGAGTATATTAAAGTAAGTTTGAAAGTTTCGCCAGTTACAGAAAAGTTGAAAGGGAATCAAGTGTCTTGGTCTATATAGATAAAATAAAATTCGTTTATTTCAGGTCATTGATCCATATTAGTTACACAACAATATAAATACACTTTTGTCAATATTCATGCAATGGAAATAAAATAAAAAGTACTAATAATTTAGTGGTAAAATACAATATTCATATTGCGCTATCGTACACAAACATGTCAATTTATATTACATTAAAAATGTAACACTTCAGAACTATTACAATTCGTCTTAAGAATTTTTCTTCTTTGGAAAAACCGAAGGTTTTGTTTGTGCATAAGATAATTATCCAGTTTTGGAAACCCAAACTCAATGACAGATGTCATAAAGTTCAAATTCCTTCGTAACCTAATGTCAATCAGTCTTACGAATTTTCGATCAGGACACGTGACGGTCACGTGTCCTGACGCGAGTTATAACATTTTTTACCCATCACAAAAGTGCCCAACGCCGCTAAAGAAGTGTTTACTTCAAAAATGGGTGGCGCCGACCCCAAGTATCGTGCAAGAAGATGATGCGTTCCTGTGGAGTTTATATTGTTAGTGCTTAGAACCCCAGTTAAAACAATAGGAATAACTGCAGCATTTGTATTGAGAGTTGCTTAATGTATCAGTATTTATTAAATTAACAATTAAATTTAAGTTCTTAACTCAATTATCATACTTCCAGCACAGTAACAGTAACAAAGTTAATGAAATCTCAACGCCTGTCAACGATTCGTCATCCACGTTTATAGGCTCTAAATTGTTTTATTTAATATAATTAACATATGTATATGTTGATCGATGAATGGAAGATATATTAATATTTATATATTATGTATGAAAAAAATAATTGAAATGACTTCTGCCTCTATTAACATATTATTAGTGTCTTATTGACGTCCGTAAATTGTTATTGAGATTAGAAACTTGAATATATGTTTCTGAGGACGTTATTTTTATAAGTTATAAATGGAAATATACAGGGCGCTCGGGTCGATCTTTCGGTTAAGCCACGCGGGTCTAGATAGATATGGTATGGGCGGCGTAGATGGGTGATCACCCATTAAATATCGAGTTTTCTCCGTGCCTATGTGGTAACTTACCTGCAAGTAGAAAGTTACATGTATTGTGTTGTAGAAAGAGCTTGAATATCAATAATTTTATAAATATCTATTTTAAATATTTTTTACTAACCCCCGACCAAAAAAGAGGGGTGTTATAAGTTTGACGTGTTTATCTGTGTATTTGTGTATCTGTGTGTCTGTCTGTGGCATCGTAGCTCCTAAACGGATGAACCGATTTTGATAAAAGTGGTGTCGTTTGAAAGGTATTTTAATCGAGAGTGTTCTTAGCTATGTTTCGAGAAAATCTGCTCAGCTGTTTGAAGATCATCACCTCTTTTCTAGTTGATGAAGGGATATACAACTTTCACAGGTAGTCTAAATGTTTGAAATGTTGTCGCTTGTCACCATGGGCATTGCTGAGGGGGGCAGTACGGGGTGTACTCTCCCCTCACCCAATTTTTTTATTTTTCCTTGGTTTCGTTATTTAGCGAAAAGAGACGCAACACCGAGAAAATTGGAAGGAAAGGGCGGAGGCCTATCCCCAGGAGTAGGACCGTCAAGGATAAAAAAAAATATAAGTTTAAAAAGCATGAAAAAATCGGGGGACCGCTAAGTAGGCCGCTTAGTACAAGCACAGAACAAAGCGGACCCCAACCGCTACAACGGTTGGATTAATTTATTTTTTGCTTTTTAAAGGTTTTTTTTGTGTCGGGGGTTTTTAAAATTTCATTTTTCGTTTTTTTTTTTTTATTGCCGTCTTTCTAAGGCTTTACTTGGTCGTCTTACTAAGTAAGAACTGTTAAAAAAAATGTCTAAATCACAAAAGTACTATAGGTACGTGCTATCAATTATTAAAATTATAATTTGTTTTACATGTGTAAGGAAAACTACTTTGTTATTCACAGGCTTTACAATTGAAGTTGTTTAAAAAATGAGTCATATAAGATCTTTGCCTTAAAGTGGCAAAAACAAATAATAATAAACATAAAGATTTACAAGGCACTTTAAAAAATATTTCACACCAAAATTACATAACAGAAACAGCAATCAATCAGTTTTTGCGAACCATTTTATTACATAAACCGTATTAAGGTGTGGTCCCATTAAAAATGACGAGCGAACATTAAAACGAGAGTTTCGCGTCTATCGGGCCAATGGGATCGCCCTTTATTCTTTTTTTTTAAAGTGAACCCATAAATATAAAACCTTTTTAGTAAAACTGAAAGTTGTAAAGGAAACTCGGAGCTTAAGGTGTAGATGCGTTGGTGTTGATGAGTGGTGATTTCGAAATTGCAATAATTATATGGAAATTAATTGGAATAGTGGTTTGATCGAAATTTAATTTGGGTCAAAGACCAACTTAGTTAATCTGTCGTGAAGGTGACGAAGGTATAGATGTTACAACAAAACTGATGTGTCTTCCAATGTCCTGCCAGCGACACCAATGAAATGAAGTCGGGACTAGTTTTAACATTTTTTATATTTATCAGCGATCCTCAATTAAGAAAGA
This sequence comes from Cerastis rubricosa, assembly GCA_949152445.1. Taxonomy (NCBI): domain Eukaryota; kingdom Metazoa; phylum Arthropoda; class Insecta; order Lepidoptera; family Noctuidae; genus Cerastis; species Cerastis rubricosa. The sequence continues at coordinate 2,080,958 of OX424542.1, read as the reverse complement.
AAGAAAGAAAGAAAAAATATTTATTTGTCGCAGGGACATGACGTGCATACAAAATTAACAAAAATAAAACAAAGAACATAGGTAGATGCAAGAAACAAAAATAAAAGTTCAAATGTGACGGAACAAAAATGTTTACTGCTAGCACGTCGTGACTGCGACAAGCAGGTTACCACTCAGCATGATGCTATGCCATGGGGGGACCCACAGCACAGCGCTGGTTTTCAGTGGTCACCTGTGACATAACGTACGGAAGCCAAGACAGCATAAATATTTGATAACATAAATAAGAAAATAAAATAGGCAGTAAAAAAACATATAAATGAAATAAAATAAAACTACAAAAAATTGATATATACGTGTATGTATAAAAGTAAGTTTGCCGGCTAAACAAAATAAACACTAATATATTATAAGTGTATCGCCAGTGATATAATAAAAAACCCGAATTGCTCTCGCCTCCCCTTGACGCCGCCGCCCACCGTCGCGTCGCCCGCGCGCGCGCCGCCGCGCCGATCGTACGACTTCGCCATACTATTGCTCAAGTACTCATTTCGCCTCCGCTCCTGCCAGCGCGATGACGTACTATGCGTCAACGGGTCTGTGCCGCCGGCGCCGGCAAGGCGCGGTGTTTTACGAGTCCTGTGTGCTCACGTGACTAGTTACTAGGGAGTTGACGATAGCTACCTTGCTTTGTATCTTAGTCGACGCTCATTATCAAGTAACGTGTGTTATTGGAAAATGTAATGCCGTCCCGAGCCGCCTGGATAGATATGCCTTACCGATAGATGAAAAACCTTTTGTGAGTATTTATTTATAATGTATTTGCTGGTCATATTTTTGTTTTTCTAAAAGGACTCTTTTCATGTGTAATTTAAAATTTTGTTTTGTTTTTAGGGATCTAATGGGAGGTGGCAGATCGTTCCAGCAGCGAGTGGCGGCATACCTGAAACAACCCCTGAAGGCTGTGGTCTTATGTCGAGACATCGAAAGCGGGTTGGACGTGGAACGAGCAGAGTAGCTGTAGTGCTCGTGCCTCCAGCTTATTTTCCTGTATAGGTATTCCGGTTTGTGTGTATTTATGATACCAAACATCAAAACCGCGAGGTGTAGTTTCCGCCGTGCATCCATTTTTAATATGTTGTGTTCGTTTAGATAGGGTGTTATGTGATGCCTCCGGGGTATGCTCAGACAGTAACGAGCACATGCATTTTGTACACGCTGTATTAGACGCACAGTTCGAGAAAGAAGACATGGCCCGTAAACAGTGTCGCAATAATTTAGTTTGGATAGTACTAGGCTGTCCACCAATCTCTTCCTCACTGAGACACTAAGGAAATCCCTCACTCTGTACAGAACCTTTAGCCTATAAAAACAGTTTTTTACAACGCCATTTAAATGCTCCTCAAAACGCAGCTCCGGATCAGTGATTAGCCCCAGGTTACAAGCGATTTCTACCCTCTGAATACTTTCTCCCATAATTTTAACGTCTGGTTTCGCAGAAAGAATTGCTTTAATCTGATTTCTGCTCCCCATGACCATAAACTTCGACTTATGAGGGTTCAGTACCAGAGAGTTATCCCTAGACCACATAGCTATTCTATCAAGTTCCTCATTGAGAGTACGTACGGCAGCTGCTGTGTTATTGGCGTTAAATGAGACATACAGCTGAGTGTCATCCGCGTATACATGATATTTGCAGTTCTTTATGCATGTCGTTATGTCAGCACTATATAATATATAGAGAAGTGGACCAAGCAGGGATCCCTGAGGAACTCCCCTAGATATTATTTGTGGGGAGGAAGATAACGTGGAACCGTCTTTCTTGCGCAAATCAACCCGTTGTGACCTGCCAGTCAGGTAGCTTTCAAACCAATCCGTCGTCCGCCTATCAAAACCGTAATACGACAGTTTGGACAGTAGTAGGGGAATATTAATTGAGTCGAACGCACGCGAGTAGTCGAGCAATACCAGAATAGATCCCTCACCCCGGTCCCGAGCTTCCAGGATGTTACCCAACACATCTGCCAAGGCAGTTGCGGTTCCACGTCCCTTTCTAAAACCCGACTGCAGCTCAGGCAGCATACCATGCGCCTCGAGAAAATCAGTGACCTGTAAATACACCACCCTCTCCAACACCTTGGATAAACATGGCAATATGCTTATGGGGCGGAGGTCCTTGTAACTTTGTGGGTTATTATTTTTTGGAAGCGGCCGTACAATTGCATTTCGCCATAAAACAGGAAATACATTCGAGGTTATGGATTTGTTTATTATTTCTGTAATTGTAGTTAATGATTGCGGTAGTGTGAGCGATAACATGTCTCTTGATATACCGTCAATCCCTTGCGCGTTTGTGGATATATTTTTTAATATATTTAAAACTGTTTTCGGGTCTGTTGGCATTATTGAGAAACTTGAGGACCCAAAACGATTGCTTTTAAAAAAGGTTTCTTGAGTGGTGTTAACGTGGGGGTCACCTGGAACATCTAGAAATGCTGAGTTTATACCGTTTGGGTCGTCAAATTGTTCCAAGAGCACATCATCGCTCTCACTCACTGGAAGAACATGTTTTTTTATATTATGCCATAATGATTTTGAGTCACTTATGTTGTCATTTATATATTTTGTGAAAAATGCTTTTTTCTCATTCAGTAAACCAACTATTGCTTGGTGTTTGAGGTCTAGGTAATAACGTTTGTGTACTTCCAGTTTGGTTTGACGATATCGATAGCGGGCGTCATTTCTCAATTTAAACATTAATTTTATAATGTCCGTTATCCACGGTGTTGGTTGCGACTTGAACACCCTGGTTTTTATAGGCGCATGGGCATCGAAAAGCTTAATTAAATGTGAATTAAAGTGATGCACCATGTCATTAACATCCTGTAGCTTGCAGATAGAATCCCATGGGATGGCCTCCAGATCTCTCCTGAAATCGTCAGCCGATATGTCTCTAAGCGCACGATATGTCACCTTTTTACGTACAGGTTTTTCTTTTTTAAAGACGATTTCGCATGTCAAAAACGAGTGATGACCGAGCTCCTCTATATGGTTCACAGCAACGTTTCGATACTGCGCGTCCGTACATATAACATCAATTAGGGTAGCGCTTTCTCCTACAAAGTGCGTGGGCGTGAGTACTATTTGTTCCATGTTATTATAATTTAGAAATTCAGTGAGCTTTTTGGTTTTTGAATTATTTGTGTCAAGCATATTTACATTGAGATCGCCTAATAAAATAATTTTGTCGTACGGAGCCAGTGCACAGATGCTGTCTGTGATCGCATCAATGAATATATTTAGATCTAACCAAGGGGGCCGGTATGCAGTTCCTATCAGCAACTTTTTTTTTTTGGCGGTTATATTCAACCACATTTGTTCTACGTGTGGATGGTGCGGGTGAGCTCTGACTCGAGCGCTAGTTCCGTTTTTGATAAAAAATGCGACCCCCCCCCGCGCCCCGCACGGATTGAATCCGGGCGTGGTCTATGACGCAACTGATACCCAGGAACCACTGGCGCCCGGCCTTCCTCCCCCTCGCGCAGCCACGTCTCGTTAATTGCCATCACGTCGACCGAATGATGATTCATAGCAATAATAAACTCATCATGATTTGTCGATAGTGAGCCTGCGTTCAGAAGTCCAAACTTAATGTGTTTATTTCGCAACATTGATTATGTAATAGGCATGGTAAAACACGTTTAGAATGAGGGTTGAGCCAGACAGAACGGGTATAAACGATAAATGTGGGCAATAAGAGTACATAACATAAATAAATGATACTTTAGTAAATACAGGGTGCGAAGCAATATAATAGAGAATTAATAATATGCCTATGAAATAAAGCTGATAATATCCGTACGTTATACTGATAATAGTTGCACACCTGCTTCTTCCACAGTCAAGGCATGCATTGACAAATATTACACGACAAAACAAAACAAAGAAAATGTAACTCGACCATTTTACAAACATTACAGAACGTAGTACAATAATGAGACCAAACAAGATAGTTATAATGTTCAGAAAACTAGTTTTGAGGGAGATGAATTGCGTCCGGTCCAAAGACTTCCCGAAGGTCTGACTCATTTCGCACGACCTTAGCCTTATCACCGGGCTTACGGCGGGCAAAGATACGACCATGCTTCGTCCATACGAATTGCCAGCCGTGGCGTTGGCCTGCCTCTCGTGCCCGCCGAAATAACTGACGGTTCATTTTTGTTAGGCGTTCGTTGAGGTAGTACCTACTTGGCGGTCCGGTCATCTCGAGATCTGCGGTGTTAGCCCCACGCCGTACCCTCGCGGCCCGCAGCAGCTGGTCGCGCAGATCGCGGCGTACGAGGCGCACGACCACGGTACGCGGGCGGGTCTCCACTGGGCCCGCAGCGCTCGTAGCGTTCACCTGTCTGCCGCCCATACGGTCCACGCTCACTATATCGCGATCTTCTACGCTTACGCCCAGCTTTGTGGCTATAAGCTTGACCGTGTGTGTCAGGTTTTCCATAGCCAACTCCGGCAGATTTGAAATTTCCAGGTCATTCGAAAACAGCTGTTGGTCTCGATCATTCAGATCGCGCTTCAGTTGAGCAACCTCCTCGACCGCTCCGGAACCGTTCATGGTGGCTATTTGAAGCTCGAGACTGACCATTTTACTGTCCATTTCTTCCATACGTTTCTCTATTTGTTCGAAGCCCCCCCTCATCTGGTCTCTGTCCGCCTGCAGCTGAGACAGGTCCGTGCGAAGACTCTGGAACTCGTAATGGAATTGCTTCTGCATTTCCTGCAACTCCTCCTTAAACATCTGACGCAACTCAGTCTGTAACTCCTCTTTAAACGTTCGTAAGACTGTTGACAATCCAGGGCCAACATCCTGAGTATCAGCTAGTGTGCTGCTGCTTAATCCGCTGGTGTCCATCGATTCCTCAGTCCCGTATGGCTTCGCTGGAGCAGCCTCCATCTTGCCCTTCAACGTTTTACAGTTAGGGCAAATCCAAGTCGGAGCAATAAAACCTGTCAGTGGCAAGAAAGCACAAGCGCGATGATATAGTACATTGCAAGTGCAACACCTAGCGGCCTCTAGTGGCGAAATAAATTTAGCGCAACCGCCACACTTTGCTGCCGGCATTGCGAACAGGGGCTAGTTAGCGGTGCTGGTATCGATGATAGATTTTGCTGTCTTAGTACCCCGGAGTGTCAATAGATGGCGCTGTTCCACAAATTATTTTATGGTATAAAAGTGCGGAAAATCTTATGTTGTGACAAACACCATGTAACGCTGCACTTCTCTCGCTACAACACTCACTGGATGCAAACCGAAAAGCGAGCTCTATTGTATATTTGTAAATAGTTCTTTGTCACTTTCACTTTTTATAATTAGTAGGTACTTTTTTCACTTTAGATTTTGAGTTTGTTTTTTTGCACTTTTTTGTCTATTTATAAAGCACTGTATCACTGTACAACAATGTATGTTGACTATCAACATGTAGACTTAAGACTTAAGCAATAAATACTTTCAAATGACTATTTGTTTTATTTTAAAATGCAAGAATAAACAGATCGAGCTTCCAGCTGTTTGACGTCCGTACGTCCCACCTTGCACACCTCCTACAATTAGTTATGAGTACATCTTTATCGTGACCCTAGTTCTATGGACCTAGCTAAAATTATTTAAATAATACTCGTATATATTTAAAAAAAATCACAAGGACAAAGACGAAGCCTGGGCCTTTTTTGATGCCTCAAAATATTTTTTTGTTCCTAAATGTAGAATTATTAAAAAAAAAAAACTAGAACGACAAAGACGAAGCATTAAGCATTTTTGATGACTTTACGTAGTTTAAAATAATTTTGTAAACTTGGATTTTCTTACTTTGAAGTACAGTGTGTACAGAGCACAATGCTCTGGTTTCTCAAAACAATTAGTAAACAAGATTATTATGTAGTAACCTAAATTTTCAATTGATATGAACTATGGGCATTGGGCGCAATGTTACAATTTTTGGACTGGAATTTAAACGGAGATCCGTAAACAATTCGGGGAATAAGAACCTTTTTGGCCAGCACAGAAAATGAAAATCAGCTATTTGAGATTTCTCTGACCACGTTAATCTCCTCTATACTTGCTATAATATTATAAAGCTGAAGATTTTGTTAGTTCGATTGGTTGAACGCGCTTATCTCAGGAACTACTGGTCCGTATTTAAAAAATCTATCTATAACATCACGCTACGACCAATCGAACCAGAGCATCACTGAAAAATGTGGCAATAATGGGGAAAATGTGACGCAGACGAAATTTCGCGGGTCAGCGACGGTAATAATTTAACGACAGCCTAGTTATGGTGTATTTAAGGTGGGATTAACAGTATTGAATAGTTAAAGCTGCATTAAAACAGAAACTAAAGGATTTGCGCCGGTTACTAGTCCTACACAACTGATCTTTCTAATGATCATCACCGATAAGGTTAGTGTTTGTTGCTCTAGGTCTTTTCCTCCTGGTTATAATCATAAAAAAAGTATCTATAAATAATTTTAATCTTATACGGAACCACGTTATAAACACAGGTGCACACAACTCCCATTAACCAGAAATAAAGTCGGGCACACACTGTCGTTTAATCGCAAGAGAAATGACATCGTAATTAGTCGACATAATTGTTTTTTGGTTTATTTCGTCGCTATGTCGATGTTCACGCCGCTCCACTTGCGGGATAAGCTGGGTTAATGGCGGCTTGTTTTATTTTTTGTGTAGCCAGCTTATAAAGGTTCCCAGACCTACTGCATTTTGGAAATAATGACGGACAAGGAACGACCAAATTTAACACAATGCTGATTAACGATTTTGGTTTAACTTAGGGCTTCCTAAATACAAGTAATTAATTTATCGTAGACGTCTAATGTTACCTGAATAACTGACTATGGTTTAACTTATAATGAGGAGCTCGTGGCTAAATAATAACAGCCGCACGGGTCGATCTTTAAGGTTAAGTCGTGGTTGCCGAAGTTAGTCCGTGGATGGGATACCGAGTTTCCTCCATGCCTCGGAAAGCACGTTAAGCCGTTGGTCCTGGCTTTCATTTGTAGATCTTTGACATTGGTTACGAGTAGTCAGAAGCCAAAAGTCTGTCCTCCAGTCTTACCAAAGGGGTATCGTATTACCAAGTTACTGGGTTGTGGAGGTCAGATAGGCAGTCACTTCATGTAAAATCCTGGTACTCAGCTGCATCCGGTTAGACTGGAAGCGGACCTCAAGATAGTTTGAGAAAAGGCTAGGCAGATGATGATGTATAACTAACAATATAATCGAAAAAAAAACTTGGGTCAAATCCGTAACCGAAAATTTATCAATATGGTTCCGGCAAATAACGTCCATAAATGCTAACTAATAATGCTAATCTACTACTTACTAATATAACGGCTGAACGGATGTTGATCAAATTCGGCTACTTTTACCCGACTGAGGAGGGTAATGCGATTTTATCTTGGTGGTACGTTCCTGTGGGTAGCTCGGAGGAGCTCGTGGCTAAATGATAACAGCCGCACGGGTCGTTCTTTAAGGTTAAGCCATGTTTGCCGAGGTTGGTTCGTGTATGGGTGACCATAATCACATACCGAGTTTCCTCCGTGCAAAGCACGTTAAGCCGTTGGTCCTGGCTTTCATTTGCAGATCTTTGACATTGGTTACGAGTAGTCAGAAGCTAAAAGTCTGACATTCAGTCTTATCAAGGGGTATCGTATTACCAAGTTACTGGGTTGTGGAGGTCAGAAAGGCAGTCGCTTCATGTAAAATACTGGTACTCAGCTGCATCCGGTTAGACTGGAAGCCAACCCCTGGGAAAAAGGCTAGGCAGATGAAGGTACGTGTGTATCACGTGAGGTCGACACACGGAAGCGCGATTAACGCTTGTGCGACAAAACTGTAATGCGACTCACTATAGGTCGAATGCACGCTTGTGCGACAAACTGTAGCTCGACATCACCCTAGTGCGACAATCTGAAGATCGACATCACGGTAGTGCGACAAACGCTTGTGCGACATTTGCTCGACACTACGAAAGTGCGACACTACTCAAGTGCGACAAACGCTTATGCGACACCGTTGCCTAAATAGGGTGTAATCCTTCACAAGCCATCGCTGCTGCTTAGTTTGATGTACTGAATGCTTCGTGCATTCAGTACATCAAAGAGTATGATAATAATACGGGAGCAGTACATCATCTAAGCAGCATCGCTCAACAATTATTGTTGTTATTTATAATAATTATTATTGTTGGACAAATGTGAAACACTATACTTGCACTTTAGTGCACTTTAAAGCACTAAAACATTTTGCTGATGAATGCATAGAATAGTACAGGGGTTATGAAGTATTTGAAAGTATATTATTAAAAACATTTATTTAAAAAAATAACTTTTTTTAAAGTTGGACATTTAGCTGAAGTCTGGTACGGACAATCAGACAACAGAAAAATGATCGCAATGAAGGGGAAAGCCAGTGCCTTTCGGCTTTGATAAGGGCTTTCAGTTTATAAACAAAACAAAATATATTACAAGATAAACAAAATTGATAATTCTAGAAATAGTTAAATTAAGTTAAGACAATTAAAATGATGAACCATTTGCAAACATTTATGTAATATTTTATAAATTCAATGTCTATATTTGCTAAAGATAATCCCAAAACACAGCTATTATAATCAATATTAAAATAAATATAACTTATTATAATCTAGAAAGCGCGAAAAGCAGCATAATTTACAGGGTGTAACGGAAAGGGTATATACATACTGAAGGGTGTGCTACAGACCATCAAACTGAACATGTTTCTCCATCGGACAAACATCTTAATAGCGAAAAAATATCAGTTACCCCATACATTTGGGTCGAATGAGTATTGAAATTTGTATGGGGCAACAATCAGTATTTTTTTCGCTATTACGATGTTTGTCCGATGGAGAAACATGTTCTGTTTGATGGTCTGTAGCACACCCTTCAGTATGTATATACCCTTTCCGTTACACCCTGTATAACAATATAATCGATAAAATACGAAATTATATCAACCGATTGAACGTTGCGAATCAGGTTCTTTTAGATTATTTCTTAGTACTTTTTACTTCCATGATTATTTTACATTTGACTACTCCGGTCATCCACTGACAAATGACAGACAGGTAATAAGCCAAAAAAATGACCAAGCGCGTGTCGCACCTTGTACAATGCAAGGTTCCATAGTCGGAATGAATATTTACGCATCATCATCATCACTACAGCCCAAAAGACGTCCACTGCTGGACATAGGCCAAGTGTCGCCACATTGACATTTTGGGGGGTTTTGCCATAATCGCCACGCTTGGCAGGCGGGTTGGCGATCGCAGTACAGTTGTTACAAAAGCACAGAGAACGCTGCTGCCCATTCTCTGGCTAATCCCTTTAGTAGCTTCTTACGACACCCACGGGAAGATATGGGATGGTGCTATTCTTTACGGCCGACAGCATACATAGCAATGATGACGGATTTACGCATGCACCGCATTCATTTAATCACAGCAAAATTATTTTGTATTTCAGTGTGCACGGTGCACAGAATACTCCGTCTCTCCAATTTTCATCGATGCGGTGCCAATGGTCTCGGAATAAACCAGCTGTGTGCAATCCTGACTGCACATTTTGCTACGGCTACGGAACCCTAAAAAGCGTCAATAGTTCGTTTTCTTTCATTCCTTTTCCTTTTACTATATTCCTTATAAGTCGATTCCTTGATTGCCAAATCTTACAAAATTTTCAGTGAGAACTTGTTATAATGTCCTCTTTCAAATAAACCGACTTTGATTTAGTTATCATTAGATTCATGTCGCACTACCGTGATGTCGATCTTTGGTTTGTCGCACTAGGGTGATGTCGAGCTACAGTTTGTCGCACAAGTGTGCATTCGACCTATAGTGAGTCGCATTACAGTTTTGTCGCACAAGCGTTAATCGCGCTTCCGTGTGTCGACCTCACGTTATACACTCCGTTTCTATGAGGTAATTTTCGAATTTCGTACAGAAACGACGGGCAAACAAAAATTAGTCAACAATACATTATTTTCTCTATAACTTTTACGACCGACAATACCTAGCGCTGATAACTCAATATGGCTTCCCTACACAGTCATACCGTGAAAAATCTCAGGATGTTATGGCATATTCACCAAGCTGTCTGAACCAGTAGAATCCTGACGGTATAATAAGATATTATCAATACCATTTCGTACCAGATTCCTTGAAAGAAATCCTAGGAACAGTGTAACTTGCCCATTCCATTCTTTTTGCACAGTTTCTTGTGACAGTTCTGTCTACCCCCTGATGAATGTAAGTGATATGTTACAAAAAGCATCCGGTAAATACATCTTTATCACTAATTATAATTACGCGGAAAATAGCAAAAAATATTAATCTGTATCGATAGTAATATGCGGTGTAGGGTTAGCAGTTTTAGAAAGTTTTTTTTTTGTAGTATTTCTATAGATGTTTGGAATAAAATGTCTATGCTACTACTTTTGGATTAATACTAGGTAACTTATTAGGCAAATATTTGATTGAAATACAGATCCTTTTTGTGATGAACATTAATTCAGAAATTAACCAGGGCGCTGGGACTGCTGGGGTCAGATTGGAAGTCACTCCTTGTTAAATATTTTCATTAATGTGCACATGGGAAAAGGCTAGGCAGATGATGATGACTCATATTTTGAAAAGATGACGGCACGGTTGGCGCGATGGCTAAGCGATTGACTGCTGCGCTGCGTGTCGCGCGTTCGATCCCCGCACGGAACAAATATTTGTAAGACCTACAGATAGTTGTTCCGGGTCTGGTTGTTTGTGTATGTGAGTTTCAATGTTTGTAAACGCACCCACGATACAGGAGAAATTCCTAGTAAGGGGCTAAGTTTAAAAAAAGGCATAATCCTAGATGAACTGATAGTTAATGGTCGGCTTAGCACCGTATCCATACTTCCAAAGGTGATGAATATGAATGTGGATGGTTGGAGAGGGAGAGGAAGACCAAAGAAAAGATGGATGGATTGTGTGAAAAATTATATGAAGGAAAAAGGAGTAAATGATAGCATGACGAATGACAGAGGAGAATGGAGGAGAGAGAGGTGTTGCGCCGACCTAAAATAAAATAGGACAAGGGCAGGCAGATGATATATCCATACTAATATTATAAATGTGAAAGTCACTCTGTTTGTTTGTATGTTTGTTTGTTTGTAACCTTTTCACGACTAAACGGCTGATAGGATTTTAATGAAATTTGGCAAGAAGATAGATTTCAACCTGGGGAAGGACATAGGCTACATATCATCACGCTACAACCAATAGGAGCGGAGCAGAAATGAAAAATGTTGCGAAAACGGGGAAAACGTAACGCAGACGAAGTTGCACGGGACAGCTAGTTAGGTATAATAAATGCGAAAGTAACTCTGTTTGTAACCTTTTCACGACTAAATGGCTGATCGGATCGTAATGAAATTTGGCAAGGAGATACAATATATCCTGGAGACAGACATAGGCTATTTATCTTCTCACACCTTCATACCAAAATTTCCATTTAAACAAAGTCGAAGGCCACTGCTAGTTCCTAATAAATCGTCATAGCTAAGCAACTTATATCCATCACCACATCGAACAGGTGTACCTAGATAATGAACGCATTTTACATAATTATTAACCAGTAGCATCATAAGTAGAAATTAAAACAATACAGGTTTACAATTAAAATGTAAACTCCTACATATTCGAGGAATGACAACTAGCGCCCCCTGGCACGTTTAACGTGAACTACAGCTGTGACGTAGAATGTGTAACGGATACTAAGGATTCCGGACAGCCTATCAAAATCTGCAGGGGGTGATCTTCTTGTTATCCTCGACTCTAGGAGTGTCACTTGACAGGCATAGCGTAATAAATACTGGCAGATATCAATAACACTGGTAATATTGGGATATTTACCATGTTTAATATTTGTTTTGAGTTCCCGATATTTCGGCGCTGTTGCAAACGCCATGATCACGGATAAACTGAAGTTTTTGCGGGTGGATGTTTATGAGCAGACAAATCGGTCTACCCTCTTTCTTGTTCGTTACAAGTGTTATTGATAGTGTTAGTGACCATGTCAGTTTAAAAACTTGTACGGGCAGATATTTATCGGCATAAATGTACATTAGCCTAATTATTTCAAAATAGATGACGATACTAAGTTACTTAGATGGGGCTAGAATTACATTAAGGACCAAAAAGTACGACAGTAGACTCTGATTACAGTACCTTCCTCTCGATGTACGGTTTACGATACCTACAAACGCCCAACACATTCCAAACCGTAACATCTAACATACACTGAGAGAGAAGAGAGGAGGCCATCGTCCCAGCAGTGGAAAACTCGTAAGGCGATTATATTACTAATATTATAAATTCGACAGTTTGTGAGTATGTATGGATCTCTTTTAAGAATGTTTGTTACTCTTTCAAGCATAAACTATTTAATGGGTCTAGATCTAATTCGAGATTCATCATCTGCCTAGCCTTTTCCCAAACTATCTTGGGGTCGGCTTCCAGTCTCACCGGATGCAGCTGAGTACCAATATTTTACATGAAGCGACTGCCTATCTGACCTCCACAACCCAGTAAGTGGGTAATACGATACCCCTTGGTAAGACTAGATTTCAGACTTTCGGCTTCTAACTACTCGTAACGACTGTCAAACATCTACAAATAACAGCTGGGACCATCGGCTTAACGTCCATTCCGAGGTACGGGAATATATCTAGATCTAATTCTATATTATTCGAGATTCTAAATGAAATTTGGCACGGGAATAGATAATAGTCTGGAATAGCACATAAGTTACTTTTATCCCGGTAGATAGGAGGCTTAGTAGAATAAGCGTGGCCTAGCGCTTCATAAATAAGCTGTCCTTATAAACTCTTATTTATAAAAGACCCAATCTAGTCCTGAAAATGATATTGTAACAATAAACTATACAGTTTCTTAAACTGCCAACCCTTACCAAAGAATACCATCACGACTAGTCATCTGGTCACTGCCAGTGTAATAGCCAACGTGCGCGCACGCAGGACGCACTAATGAGCAGCTTACTTAGACGTCTGTCTAATAACTAGATAGCTCTTATATCAGCTGTAATTTGATATAGAAACTATGATGATAAAGCTACTGGAATTGGAAGAATGAGGTGGTTAAGGTAGATTGGAGTCTGGGTAAGATCGTTTTTCTTAGTTTGGTCTTTACTGGTACTAAGCTCGGAAGTACACAGTTTTTATGTTATGAAGTGATTAAACAAAATTGGTGCCTCCTGTTCCATCTTGTAGAAAAAAAATCAATACCTACCATTAACAATATTCTAAACGTAAATCGCAAATGGTCATACATATTTGTTCGGGTCGGAAGTGAAACTCTCCATTCGGCAATGTTTGTGGAGCAACAAAGCCCACTCGAAATAAATACTTTACTACACCATAACAAATGGCCTACCATAACGTCTTAAAACATTATTATTTTACTCCTTTTCCTTAGGTGTATTCTTGGACTGCAACCTATCTTGGCATGTTCACATTGCTGAAGTAAGCAGAAGGGTTTTTTGTTCGTATCGGTCACTTAAGCGTCTTCAGAAGTTCCTGCCCTTTCAAACTAAAATCACTCTCGCTCAATGTCTTCTTCTACCTCTTCTAGACTATGCTGATGTCTGTTTTCTTGATGCAACTGAAGAACTTCTTGATAAGCTCGAACGTCTGCAAAATTTGTGTATCCGCTTCATTTTCGGGCTTCGAAAGTACGACCATGTGTCGGAATTTCGGAAGCAGCTGAAGTGGTTACCTATTCGGCAGCGTCGAGATTCTCACACTCTTTCTTTTCTTTTCTCTGTTCTTCATAACCCTAAAGCTCCTTCGTATCTTCGGGAACGCTTCGAATATCTTGTTCCTCGAGGTAAACCCTGTCGCTCATCATCATCTCTTCTCCTTCGCTTCCCTCCCCACTCCTCAAGTCGGTATGATGGATCTTTTACTGTTCGTGCTGTGCGCCTTTGGAATTCACTTCCACACTCCTTGCGGGATAGCCCTTCGTTAGACGTGTTCAAGAGAGGAATTAGAGAACATTTCCTGTCAACATGATTATAGTATATATATAGTATTTTATATGTATGTTGATCTATATATGTATAGTATGTATTACGTTTATTGTATGTATTAGTTTAGTTTATAAAATTAGTTGAATTAAGTTTTAAAAGTACTGTTCATGCACAAAGCTGTATCCTCTTTGGCAAATACTCCTGTTAAATAAGGTTTGCTGTAAGAAAACCCATTTCTGGGTTAAGCTCGCCGTTGTACATAAGCTATATATTATTTGTGTGTATATCTTTTAATTTTATGTGCAATAAAGAATAAAGGAATAAAGGAGTAAAACAATAATGTTTTAAGACGTCATGGTAGACCAGCAGGTTCTCATTCGGTTCATAGTTCGGTACCTACCATCATTGGAGTTTGTTGAGTTCCTCTTGATACAATTCATGAACAGGGTAGGTAGATGATGAAGATGATGGTATAGTTACTTAAGCCAAGAGAGAAATGAGACACACCGTAGAAACTCCATTACCCGGCACGTACAACAGAAACCAAAAATACTGATACATATCTCTGCCTACACCTTTTTCCTTATGACACATATGTACCATCATGTACTAGGCAACCTTTGTTTTATAGTTCATGGAATACCTTCGTAAAGTCACGTATATCGTATGTAAGACATTTTTTATTTAAGTGAGGAAACAATAAAGTTTGTGGTGAAATTTTTGTGAATTATGTGTTCTTCAATGTTGTATATTGCGGTGAAGTTTTTGTTGAAACGGTTTCTCTTTTTCATATAAGATTTCTATTTTTCATATATCAATAAATCTGGGATTAGGTTTAGGCGCAGAATGCCTAATTCTCAAAATGGCAACTGAGTCGCAAAAGGACTAGTTCTCAAAATGGCCAATTCTCTAAAAGCCTAATTCTCAAAATGGCCAATTCTCTAAAAGCCTAATTCTCAGAATGAATATTGGATAGTAATAATGGAGGATCTGATAAATTTGTTATTAAGAGTGATATACGAAACTGCGTTCTCTGTGCTTTTGTATCAACCGTACTGCGATCGCCAACCCGCCTGCCAAGCGTGGCGATTATGGCAAAACCCCTCAAAAATACTCAAAATGTCAATTTGGCGACACTTGGGGGAGGCCTATGTCCAGCAGTGGACGTCTTTTGGGCTGAAATGATGATGATGATACGAAACTTTACATAATAACAACACCTGTAAATGCCGAAGGGTTAGGCAGAGGTGTACACCCACATTTCGACAGTTAAGTTTAAGTCCCATGTAATTGGGGACGAGCCTATTGCCATCAACCGGGCGTAAGTTCTATGTTCTGTATGGTGTCGGACGTAAAGAATAGCACCATCCCATATCTTCCCGTGGGGTAAGAGGCGACTAAGGGACTTGCACGAGAATGGGCAGCAGCGTTATCTGTGCTTTTGTGACAACCGTACTGCGATCGCCGACTCGCCTGCGAAAAACCCAACAACAATTTTCCTGACCCGGTAGGTAATCCAACCAAGGAACTCATGCTCAACAGTCGCCCTCGTGACCACTGGACCTACCAGGCAGTCAACTAGACCAACAAGGCAGAAAAACTACGGCAAATCCTAAAAAGACAACACTGACTATCACTTGATAAACGAAGTAATCCACTGAAAAAGTTACTCCCCTCGGGCTACAAATATCGAAATCCATATGTGCTCTTTTGAATGTCGGTAACCACACAGCAAAGCAACCGGTATCTTTAATAAATTAAATCTAAAATTTAGAAGAATGCATATGATTGCATAACTATTGTCTTACCGTCTGCACATCAGACATCCCTGCAATACATTATTAAACATGGCCTTATCTGAAATTCTAATGCACGTGGGATCGGATACTTATCTACCAGATAACCATCACTCAGGATCCATCTGCTTCGTCAGTCATTTGTCGTCGTTTGTCAGTCCTGCTTGTCAGTTCATGCTGATGTGAAAAAATGCTGACAAGTCAATGATTTTTAATGAATTGACCGTATCGATCTACGTTTCTTCGGTTTTCCGTATGAAAAAATGTTGATGGAGTAATAAATTGGTATTGGTATTAGAGCTAGAAATGCTTGAATCCTTTTATTGGTGACTGATGCTTTAAATCATTCTTTCTGGGGCAGGCAGAGATGTTTCTTAATGTCAGTCATAGTGATGGATGTTAGATACCGATGGAGTTTCCTTGTCCAACTATGGTATGTGGATTATTGAAATAGAACCAGGTTTAGAACTTCATGAATATCATTAAAATTGCAGCGAGGTTAACTAAAAACTGCAGTATGTTCTTGTTTTAAAAGGAAAGGTCTCAGTTATCAATTGTAGGTCTTTAATAGTTGGTCAGTGCCCGAAAGTCTGATAAAAAGTCATACCAAGGGGTGACGCATTTCCTACATACTGGGTTGTGGAGGTCAAATAGGCAATCGCTTCATGTAAAATACTGGTATTCAGCTGCATCTAGTTAGACTTAAATCCGACCCCAACATAGTTGGGAAAATGCTGGGCAGATGATAATGATCTTATAAGTTTCAAATCGGACTAGCTTCATAACTACTTATATTGTCATTACCCCTTTTTATTTTATGTCCATAATGTCCATCCAAAGGTTGTATAGATGATATCGGCTATCAGCGAAAACACCGCCATTGTAACCATAAAATTAGCAGTTTTGTAAGACCGTTACGTTTCGTTTTTGGTGTACATACAATAAAGTTTTATTCTATTCTAAATTCGTTCTCTTTAACTGCAAGTGTCATAATTCCTATACGAGTACTATTTCATGACCCCGAATTTGAAAATTTATTATAGCTAATCGAACGAATCTTGCATTACAAACAAATTCTGTTTACGCATACAAATGAACATAACTAATCTATACTACCGCCATTGACATACCCGTGTCGTTATTTGGAACTAAAGCTCTATATTTATTTGACGTAAGGAGGGACAGTGCGGGGCGCATCGATTCTGTTTAAATCGACAATCGAATGCATTCGAATGAATGAGTCGATTCTAGGTCGATCGTAAAGTACATTAGTGTGGCGGGTTACTGTGAGAATGCGGGGGAGCTGACTACTAGTACTACAAAGTGACGTTTTTGTATGTAAATCTATTTTTAGATCGGTTTGCTGTTGGATTATATTTTTATGTTTTTGGGGTTCCGTACCCAAAGGGTCAAACGGACCCTATTACTGAGACTTCACTGTCCGTCCGTCCGTCCGTCTGTCACCAGGCTGTATCTCATGAACCGTGATAATTAGCCAGTGGAAATTTCTACAGATTATGTGTTTCTGGTGCCGGTATAACAACAAATACCAAACACAGAAAAAAAAATTATTCCCATACAAAAAAGTGATTATTTACTCGTTTTTATAAATAATGGTACGGAAACCTTCGTGTGCGAGTCCGACTCGCACTTAGCCGTTTTTTTATATGTAGATTTGTATTGAAATTAAATTAAGGGGGCCTCTCGAAAAGATAGAAGTCGTTTGATCTTGTTACGTAATTTGGTCTCTCATTTTCGACATCTGAGATACAGTAGGAACTATTGTGGTGCCCTCTCTCAACTTCCTGGCGATACCACATTTGTTTGATTCAAATAATAATACAAAACATCACGCCTGTAATCCCAAAGGGATAGGCAGAGTTTTACTTAATAGTACACTCAAATTTCGCCAGTTATGCTTTGTGTCTTAAGTAATAGGAGGGAAGCCTATTGCCATCAACCGGGTATTAATTGGTCAAGTAAGAGTTGACTTTTAAAGGCTCCAAATTTAAATTATACATATTATTAAACAAAAACTATCTTGGCTCACAGCAGTATAAACGTTTTATGTCGGGGGAATCACGACCCTAGATCACAGAGCAATTAGCTCCTAGCTCCTCCATGCTTTTAATCAACGCCAACAGCTCATTTACAAGCTGACCAATCATCACCGACAGTAAGTACGTACAATACCACACGTTAACTACTGATTACCATATCAATAAGTGCACGGAAGCACTGACGTTGTTGGATCGATTTATTTATGAATCGCATTCACACATTCCTGTTGAACGAGTATGGTGATTGTGAGGATGCGGGTTGGTTTACGCGAGCATGGAGTGTTCGTCTGAGTATTCGTGTGCATATTCTATTAGTCCATAATATATTTGGCTCTGTTGATATTTAATCATGTAATAATTAATTGTTACTTTTTCCATAATATTTGCAACACTGTCACTAAACAGATCAAATCAGAAATGAGGACATCCACAAGAGAACCAAGGTTACCGACGTAGCCCGAAGAATTGCCAAACTTAAGTGGCAGTGGGCAGGGCACACTGCTCGCAGAACATTAGTGTGGCGGGATGGGGCCGAAAAGTTCTGGAATGGCAACCGTGAACCGGAAGACGATGCGTTGGAAGGCCTTCCAGTAGGTGGACCGAGGACCTGGTGAAGGTTGCGGGGATTCGCTGGATGCGATTCGCACGGGACCGGTCAATGTGGTGACACTTGGGGGAGGCCTATGTCCAGCAGTGGACGTCTTTCGGCTGAAATGATGATGATGTCACTAAACGTATGCTAGAAACTCAACGGCGGCCTTTAGTCACACCCTTACTCCTATCTACACTGTGTTTGGAGGCACATATTATAAACCTTTCTTGTGAGTATATTCAAATTAAATATTACTTGTATGGGGCTAACCTATGTGCCCTGCGCAAGAAGGACGGCGGCATTCGTCTCATTGCCGTGTGTTGCACCTACAAGCGACCACCTTGAAAACGAATCGAATGCAGTTATTTAGAAGACGGTCAAGTTTATCGAGGAGGTGTTAGGTGTTCGTCGTGCTCTTGCCACCGCCGGGGTGCCAGCTGTCTTAGAACCCAATGGCTTGGCACGTGTCGATGGGAAGAGACCAGATGGTATGACCATAATGCCATGGAAGTTGGGTAGGCCTTTGGTGTGGGATGCGACTTGCGTCGACACCCTTGCGCCATCCCATCTTCCTAGCACGGTGAGCTGCGCTGAGGTGGCTGTTGAAGGCGCTGAAAAGCTTAAACGGTGCAAATACAATAAATTTATTGGTAATTATGTATTTGTGCCGTTTGGGGTTGAAACACTAGGGCCATGGGGCCCGTGTGCCCATCTTGTGTTTCGGGATATCGCCAAGCGGTTGGTCGACGCTTCACGGGACCAGAGGGCTGGCCTCTTTTTTGGTCAAAGAATCAGCATTGCCATCCAACGTGGCAATGCGGCCAGCCTTCTGGGCACTTTTCCTGTCGACAGCGATGTCGACGAATTTTTGGACGCCCTGTAATTTTGATACTTGAACATATTTTATTTTATTTGTAGTTTGTAAATAATGTACATATATAATATACAAAATAAACATTAAGATAACCGTAAAAAAAAATATTAAAAGAGTTACCAACTTGGTAATGCTTGGCAGCATTGCCAAGTTGCCTACTTGGCACTTTTCCTATTGGTAACGATTACGATTATTTGATAACGATGTGGGTGAATTTTTTGACCGACGTTGGCATGTCTTTGTATCAATCACAGAACAAAAAAAAATGCAACAAAACACGTAATGATTTTCACCTTCAAAGTGCTCGCGTAAAACACCACCAGCCCGAACAGTTTGGAGAAGTAACCTAACACCGCAGTCGAAGCTAGTACGTTTGAAATATGCCCTTATTTACATGTGCGAGCGGCGAGGTGCCAAGAGTTATGCATTTGACCTCCCGACTGCTGCCCAGTTTATGCGGGTTTGCAGCAACAGAATTGTCTGAGAAACGTTTTTGAGATGTTTTGTCTGACCCATATTGAAAGAATAGGTGAAAATGTTTTAAAGGCACGATTATTGTTAGGTGGAATATTGTGTTTTTTTTTTTCGTTTGGTTTTAAAATTATGAACGTCTTGTGGGCAGTTTCTGCATATTCAGTGATAAAATGCTGAAGTAAAAGACCTTGTACTATAAGAACCCTAAATAATTTAACGAAACAAAGGGGCCGTCAATGTTACATTGTTTTTATTGTCCAGCTGATTGTACTAGGAATGTCAAATACAAATTATATGTATATCTACTATTAGTTACGATTTAGTTGCCATCGGGGGAAAACCTGGGCCTCAAGTCTGCTATTACAATAGTGTTAGAATGGCCTATCATTGATTTCATAATTGTTGATTTTGACAAGTTTGGTAATCTACTAATATAGTAGCGTCATTATGACTTCACAATGGTCAACCACTGACACTTAATTGAAAGAAATGGCATAGAATTTGACAGACCATTATGAATTTAACAGATTACGAACTTTTAGCAAAATGACAATGGGATCGTGTTGGAATGACACACATGTTTATAAAAATAGCAGACTTGGAGCCCTGGATGACTGCTTGTAGTATGTTTGCTATAATACAATATATTCAAGAAATATGGGATCGATCGATGTGACGATGCTTTGCTTTGGTGGGTGGATGGTTTTTCCACTAAAAATGATGATAATGTCATCAAACTGAAATTAATAAATTATTAATGTGTTTACATACATTTTTAACTAAGCCTTAAACGCATGATTAACCGTTTGGCTATTACTTGATAGGTAAAAAACCCTGTTTCCTGTTAGTAAATTAATATCGCTGTCATCATCATCATCATCAGCCGTCGTTTCCACTGCTGGGACACAGGCCTCCTCTCTATGAGAGGGAATAGGCTGTAATCCACCACGCGGCCCCAGTGCGTGTTGGTAGATGACACATGTCTTCGAATTTTTAGTTCTAGGGCATGCCAGTTTCCTCACGACGTTTTTCTTTACCGTTTTTGAGGGCAGCGGTGATGTAATAAATTACACAAATTAATGCGCCTGCCTGGGTTCGAACCCACGGCTTACTTCACGTAAATCGGGTTGCCACCACTGGGCCACCGCTGCTCTCGCAATATCGCTATAGTTTTCACCATTATACCTACTCGTAGTTCACTTCCAAGCTCTCAGAACAACCAAAGTCTCATACAAATAATCACTAAAAAAATCACAATTGCTCTACCTACCCACTAGTATTTAATTCAAGGATGAAGGCAGAAAAATAATTCGCGAGATGCGTGATACCCGCCAACGGAACTGCATTAGCCTTGATTGTTAACATCATCAGCGCGGCTCAGGATTTAGGAGTCCGTTGGTAAAGGTCACGAAGGGTCTGATTAAAGTTTATGTGAGGTTATTTTTTGTGTTCGGAATTGGAGAAGAGTTAAGAGATGGTAAACATATATTTATCTACTTCGCTTTGACAGCGGTTTCATTATGATACCCATAACGACATTGGGTTGCATTATGCTAATCGTCATAAATTCTAAAACACAAGCAAATACATTCTGTACATACAACCAGGTACCTATAATATTACTTCGAAATCGAGACAATGTGAATGATGTTTTTAAAAATGGAACAAGTTTAGAACAAAAGTATCGTATACTATTTGGCTGTAAAATCTACAAATAAATAAACAATAGTCAGTGTGTAGTTAAGTTTCTATTAAAAATACTTATTTGTCCATATCTGTATTGTATTCCCTCCTTCGTAGATAAAATCTTGTATGCAACTATACGTTATTGGTCTTTTAATAACTCGTGCCCACCTATTTCGGTACGCGCTACGCTTGTACCGAAAAATGGCACTCGTATTAAAAGACCGTCCATAACGTAATAGTTGCTTAAATAGCTATATTTAATCAGGATCTCCAACAATAACATGACTTATCAGTACGGCCTAAAAGTATCCAGCCTACACACTTTAGATTACCTAATCAGAGATACAAAACTATCATGCCACTAAATAACTGAAGTCTTCTCTACCCACAGTTAAAATAAGTGTTTTTTTTTTCAATTTTGTCTCACTTTTTTTCAATCATTTTTTTTTGGATAATAATTCTTAATTTTATAGTTGAAGCAGGAAATTTTTGGACCTTCATCATCATCATTTCAGCCCAAAAGACGTCCACTGCTGGACATAGGCCTCTCCCAAAAGTCGCCACATTGACGTTTTGGGGGGTTTTGCCATAATCGCCACGCTTGGCAGGCGGGTTGGCGATCGCAGTACGGTTGTTACAAAAGCACAGAGAACGCTGCTGCCCATTCTCTGGCAAATCCCTTAGTCGCCTCTTACGACACCCATGGGAAGATATGGGATGGTGCTATTCTTTAAGTCCACCAAAAAAAAAAAAATGGAAAACAAAAAAAGTACTATCTACTTATTGCGTCGAATTAAATATTTTAGTTAGATAAGCTGGTAGCCAGTTATAATTTGTTCAAGGGCTTTTCATAATGATTCAGAATCACATAATTTATGAAAATTAGATGTGAAAAGAATTATTTTTCATTACTTTAATTCACGAGATTCTGCTTTTCCATAACATTCTTTGTTATGCCTATGTAGGGTCGAAGACAGTTCACACAATAGATTTCAGGTACTTACCTAAATGCCTAACAATAAATCGAACTTGCATTAAACTAAATTAAAAAACATACTGAACTCTCACCCAAAAAAAGAACTCCAACTCACCGCAATTTTTAACATAATTTCCAACCATAACGGTTATTGCACCCGAAATCGTAACGAGCATATAAAATATTGTGTGGTATCCATCTGCATGATATATGACCAATATTAACCGACGAACAAAATGTTACAGGCCGTAATGCCCGCATACTTGTAAACGTTAAGAATTAACTTACGCACTTGTTTTAAAGAAATAATGTTTGCGCATCAGTCCTCGGGTTAAAGCACATTTGGGTCGGTTAAAGCACTTTTAGGTCCATTTAAAATTATGCGAGAGAAAGTAGTTTATTATTGATTCGGGTTGAGAATCATTAGCATAGTTACCTCCTTGAATTTGACGAGGATGCAAAACAACACCTTGTATATTGAGTGGAATATGCATCACAATCGCAAGGCTAAATACGTTTTATGCAGTGTGGCTAATGAGAGCAAAACAAAAACAATATTCTTGTTTTGGCCGTAGGGTGAAAAGTGCCCTTTTTTTCTCAACCGGCAAAAGATTCTAATCGATTCTGTAACTATCACAAGGTTAACAGTTTTCGGTAAAAGAACGATACAATTATTTACGAAAACAGTTCTAAAGAAAACAGTTTGATGTTCTTGAAGTAATCTTGTGTGAATGTGCCAATTTGTATGCAAAGTTAATTTCGTTCCTACACTTAGGGACGAGGAAAGGCATTAATCTTAATATAAATTCAAAAGGTTTGAATTGAATGGTCTTAGTGAATTGGATTCTATCGTTCTATAATGTTGGATTAGTTTAGAATGGTGACGTTATGGTGATGTACTATGGGAAAAATAGTCTGTGGACAGTTAAGTGTTGATATATATATTTCGTGATAATATTATACATTTATTATGCAAAAATATTATAATCCCTTTATCATGTTTATGAATTTATTCGGATACTAGCTGACCGGCGCAACTTCGTTTGCGTCATATTTTCCCCGTTTTCGCAACATTTTTCATTGGTGCTCCACTCCTATTGGTCGTAGCGTGGTGTTATATAGCCTATAGCCTTCCTCGTTACATGGGCTATCTAACACTGAAAGAATTTTTCAAATCGGACCAGTAGTTTCGGAGCCTATTCAATGCAAACAAACAAACAAACAATCAAACAAACAATCAAATCTTTCCTCTTTATAATATTAATAATTAATAATAATTTGGAAGAAGTTGCCATTTTGTTGGTAAAAACGTTTGGTAAAATAATTTATTTTAGAAAAACGATTGGGGTTAAACCCTTGAAAATATCCCATGAAATTGTTAATCTTATTTTATTCATAATTAATTATATTCATGATAAATTAATTTATTATAAATTATATTTGTAATAAATTCAGGCGGACGAAGGTCGCAGACTACAGTTAGTATTGACATATAATTCTTTACGTTTAATATTTAAATATCATGTACTTTTAATGAATTACTACTACCACTATTATGACGATTATGACTTTTGATTTAATTATTACGATGTAGAATTGTACACTATTGTTTTCCTATTCGATGCATTGAAATTCTTTTTCCCAAAGGTTTATAAGTCATCTGCTTAAAGATGAACTTATTGCAATACACATAACATTAGCACTACATACCATACACACATACATTTGATTGATTACAAATTACAAGAGCAGGCTGCCTGCTCACCGTACGAACTGAATCTGTCGTTAATATTAATGTCGGTTGATTCAATTTGCACAGCTTTTTGCATCAACTCGAGTATAATGCACGTTCCCATGAGAATATAATCATTTATTTTTGTTTGATGCACATTTTGTTGGGTACTAAGTTAAAGTACTGGCTATGCTTGTGGACTTAAAGCTTTATGAATAATTGTTTATATTTTACTTAATGTCAATCAGGGCAGAAAAAATACTTACATTGTAAAAGGAAAGGATAACCTGTTCAGGTAGAGATTCATAGATGACTCTGCTCTGGAGTGTAATTGTGGTGTTTCCCCACAAACGATGAGATACTTGATATCATGTCCTGCTTGTCCTGTCGCTTGCACATCACAGGAGCTGATGGACGCTACTGAAAGTGCCAAACTCGTCGCCAAATGTCTTTTGTCAAATTTCGCTCAAATAAATTTGAGTTATCATTGACACGCCAAGAAGATGTACACAATGCAATAACTCAATTCTTGTGTTTGTTGTAAAGTTACAGGCTATGCGAATGAATGTTTTGATGGCTCTTTAGTCAACTGATCCCACTAATTGGTATTGCTTCAATATAAAATTTTCCGCATATTCTCTACCTTGGACACGAGTTGCTATGACTGGCCTGGAAGTCTTTAAATAGACTCCGGCCATAGTTTGGCCAAAGGAAAACCTGTTCAGCTGGAGATTCATAGATGACTCTGCTCTGGAGTGTAAATGTGGCGCCGCCCCACGAACGATTCGGACACTTGATATCGTGTCTAGCCTGTCCTGTTCCTTGCACATCACAGCTGATGGACGCTACTGAAAGTGCCAAACTCATTGCCAAATTTTGGGCTGACTCAATTTGAATTTTCATCGACACGCTGAGAAGAAAGAGATCATAAAACGATGTCTTGCCAGTGACAAGATGAAGAAGATCATCTTCATCCACGGCCTCCTCAACCACTTTTTTTTTAAATCGTTTGACATTATATATTTAGTTAAATTTGACTTTTCACTCTACTTTCCAACTTGAAATTTTATTAAAATCATATTTTAATTACATTAATGGCGATGTATCTTTATTTAGCGTTTTTGATTACAATGTAACTATTATAATTACATTGTTGCGGCCTAGAACTTGGCCACTTTTATGCAAACTTTAATATTTCTACACCGGCAACGGTAGTGTATATGAAATTGTTTAATATTAAGATCCTAATGTACCATTCACTCGGAAATAAATATTAGTCTATTCTATACTGTTAAGATTTTTAAGACTCTGATTTTTAAGTAAACAGACGGACAGACCCCACAAAATACGATACAACAATAACAAATTATGTAACGATAATAATTGATTACCGGTTATTACGCTCTAGTCTGGCCTCTGACTCTATTAGATCAGTCATCTGGGAATGAACTGGATTGCTCTAATATTATCTACTTACAATCCATGTATTAAAACCTGGGGCTTCACTGTAATCAACTATCTTTTTGACGTGGGTTTACAAGTGTGTGGTTTGGAATTAATGTTGCGTTTTAGATAGGTCCTATAGTTAATTAAATAATGGAGAAATTGATTTCATTACGATGGTGATAATGTAGTACATTGAAAATAATCTTAACCTTTGACCTAAAATAAATATAATCCTGTCGAGGAAAATTAAAGTCTTTAAGACCATATTTGGTGCAGATACTCAGATACTTTCGAATTATAAGTAAGTAGGTTTCATTAAAAGGACACAAGTAGTTTATTACCATAACAACAATTACGTATGTAGGTACCTAATTACAAAGAAAATTAAATTACGAAACTTCCTAAAAGTAATCGATATTTTAAGATAAGTAACTACTTACTCGTACGTTTATACGTGTTGCCATTTTCCTCAGTAGCTTCTTGACGTTTTTTAGTACTTAAAATCATGAATGATTTCGTAAAACAATAAATATT
Source organism: Cerastis rubricosa (assembly GCA_949152445.1). NCBI lineage: Eukaryota > Metazoa > Arthropoda > Insecta > Lepidoptera > Noctuidae > Cerastis > Cerastis rubricosa. Next base: position 2,054,661 of record OX424542.1, on the reverse strand, counting down.
TATTTTGCGAACCGTTCCTGGACTTAGATGCCGCCAAGGCGCTCACATTTTAACGATGTGCTCGATTTTGACCAACTAACGGCCTACGACTCCAACTTATAATTCAAACAAATGTACAATGTAAACTCGTCCAATCTCACAGTACCCAACCTACAACTCAATAACCCAATAATGATTGGATGTCTAAGAAGACCGCCACAAAAACTGAACCAAAGGGGCCGCAGAATGCAAAGTCACGCTTCCTAACTGATTTAATTACGACGCTCTTGATCTCTTTATAATATGGCATCTCGTTGATGCCCGAGAGAGGCGTAGACCTGTATTTTGTTGCTGGCTTCATAAGGTACTGGTATACATTGTGGATTATTGTTATTGAAATATGGAGAGTACTTGTAAAGCAAGAATGGAGGAGATCGTGGCTAAATAATAACAGCCGTACGGGTTAATCTTTAAGGTTAAGCCATGCTTGCCACTTGCCATAATTACATACCGAGTTTCCTTCGTGCCTCGGAAAGCACGTTAAGCCGTTGGTCCCGGCTGTCATTTGTAGATCTTTGACAGTCGTTACGAGTAGTCAGAAGCCAAAACTTTGACATCCAGTCTTACTAAGGAGTATTGTATTACCCAGTTACTGGGTTGTGGAGGTCAGATAGGTCAGATAGTCGCTTCATGTAAAAAACTGGTACTCAGCTGCATCCGGTTAGACTGGAAGCCGACTCCAAGATAGTTTGGGAAAAGGCTACGCAGATAATGATGACTTGTAAAGCAAGAATACTCATGAACAAGCATGCAAGGGGACAAGTAAGATCGTAAGAGTAGGACATGCCATCTTGGTTCAGTTTTTTCCTGCCCTTCTTATGATATTGAAACATTTTCTATTTCGTTTTTTTAATACTGAGTTTGAGGATGCGTAGATAAAGATAGTTTTATGAGTCTAACCATGCGTATACATGCAAATTAAGCATGCAGGATGTCAAAATATTAATTAAAAAAACCCGATTTTTGTGCACAAATTACCACCACTTCCCTAAAATCTAACGAATTTAAAAAACGTAATCTGAACGCCATTTTCGGCATTAGTATGTTCGATCGTCAGTTGTTTCTTTAAGACATCACTATTTGAGAAGCGACCGGCGCGTTTAATTTTTGATGGGGTATTTTTTTGCATGATAATTAAAAAGGACTACATAAATAGAATCTAATTTCTATAACTAATAACACCGCCGCGGATAAGACAGGGTTTATTAACATATTATTGTATACTCACCCGGAATTTCGATCAATTGCGCTCCAGTACTTTTTCCAATTCGATGCCTTTACTAACTAAAAAAGCTTCACTCAAGAATACTAACATAATATTTAAAATACCTTATACATACCTTACAAAGAAATCACCGGACATTTTTTCACTCAATATTTTACCCTAAACTTCGTACAAAAAGCAAAAGCTTACTGATTCAGAAAGGATATTACCATATTGAGATCAGTGAGACAATTCATATTTTTTATCCCACCCCATTTATTTCCTGGGGGTGTGTGTAGATATGTAGAACGATCATTTTACTTGGATCACGTAGAAAACTTAATGAGAGTGAGACAATTCTCAACTTTATTTTATTCTTGTGAGGAATTCTTTGAGTTAAGGTGAAGACAGCTGGCCCCTGTTCAAAAACCTTATTCCCAAACGATCCGATTCGATTTTAATGCGAAAAGTCGTATGTCTATCTCGCTCGCCTTCATTATGCCAAAACAAGATAGACATACGACTTGTCGAATCGAAATCGAATCGGATCGTTTGGGAATAAGGGGGCTGATTTGATGGGAAACAAGGTGTAAACAGATCCTTCAAAAAGCCTTTCAAGCATTCTGTATATGAAATTACTAGCTGTCTCACGCAACTTCGTCTGCGTCACATTTTCCCCGTTTTCGCAACATTTTTCATTGCTGCTCCGCTCCTATTGGTCGTAGCGTGATGATATATAGCCTATGTCCGTCCCCAGGTTGAAATCTATCTTCTTGCAAAATTTCATTAAAATCCGATCAGCAAGAGTTTAGTCGTGAAAAGGTAACAAACAAACATACAAACAAACAGAGTGACTTTCACATTTATAATATTAGGCATGGATATGGATGTTACTCGACGCAAAAAAATATTGTCATGAAAAGATCTTTTTTCGGGTGTGACTCACTCAAAAAATTGCCGATAGATGCATTGAATAGTTAACGGATCATGAAGATATTTAAAGTTAAAACCTTAAAAAATTAAGATTAAAAAATAATCAAGTGAAAAAAGAGGGAACTTTGACCTCTAATATCTCCGCAACTAGGAACATTCTTAAGCAAAAAAATTAACGCGATAACGGGGGAAATAAGTGGCTTCATCATCATCAATCTATAATGTTCCCACTGCTGGCACACAGGCCTCCCCTCTATGAGAGGGAGTGGGCTGTAATCCACTACGCGGGGCCAGTGCGGGTTGGTAGATGTCACATGTCTTCGAATATTTAGTTTCATTTTCCTCACGATGTTTTCATTTACCGTTTTGAGGCAGCGGTGATGAAATAAATTACACTAAGTAGAGGCCTGCTAGGGTTCAAACCCACGGCTTACTGCTCGAAGTCAGGGCTGCCATCACTGGGCCACCACTGCTCTCACTGCGCCTCCACTGCCCTAACTGTCTACCACTGCCTTTCGGCTTCGTTAGGGACTAATTACCCTTTATACTAATTAAAACCTTTATAACAGTGTAGGTAATAGACATAATGAAAAACAGTTACATAGCAATTATCTAGATAAAGGTAAAGTTTACTTAAGTGTGATGTTATCTATCATCTCACGATCGACAACAAGACTTTGACTCTAACTAACTAGCCCTTAACTAGTGAATAGTTGCGCCCTGTATCTAGCGCTATAAGGTAGTTAATTACGGAAATACTTGACACTTATTAGTTTAGACACCATTTCTCACCTTGCTCAGAAACCGACATTTTTACCGCAGAATTTACTTACAAAAACTTTACTAAGAAATGTACCTGGAGCTTCGAAACCGTGGAGGAAACTTGGTAAGGGAGAGGAATTTATGTGTTACGTTAAAAAACCGGCCAAGTGCGAGTCTTACTCGCACACAGGGTTCCATAGCTCCAAACTATATAATAACAATATTTTGAACTGTCATTCATTAGTTAGTAGTATTAGTTAGTAAACTTCCACACAACCGCAAAACTAAATTTGTTTTTCATAGTATGTTTATGAAAAACAAAGTTACTGCTGCAGTTTGATGAAAAAGTCCCATATCTGAAAAACTAAACATCATATCTTATTGAAACCAATTTTCGTTGATAGTTTTTTTTACGTTCTACAATCCTAAATATTTTCAGAATTTTCCTCCTCTTACTTTAGAAATTAGAGGGGGGGGGGACACACATTTTACCACTTTGGAAGTGGCTCTAGCGCAAACTATTCAGTTTAGAAAAAAATGGTATTAGAAACATCAATATCATTTTTGAAGACCTATCCATAGATACCCCACACGTATGGGTTTGATGAAAATTTTTTTTTTGGTTTTCAGTTCTATGTATGGGGACCCCCTTAATTTATTGTTTTTTTTTTCTACTTTTGTGTGAGATTCCTAATGCGGTTTACAGAATACATCTACTTGCCAAGTTTCAACAGTATAGTTCTTATAGTTTCGGAAATAAGTGGCTGTGACATACAGACGGACAGACAGACAGACAGACAGACATGACGAATCTATAAGGGTTCCGTTTTTTGCCATTCGGCTACGGAACCCTAAAAACACAGTTCCTAAGTAGATAATAAAATAAATATAGAATAACAACACACTGAGGAGCTTGTGTTTAAATAATACGCGCAATATTAATGGTTAAGCCGCTCTTGCTAATGTCGTTCTATGGATGGATGACCAACTATTAAAAGACTCGGACAACACGCTAAGCCGTTGGTCCTAATTGCCATTTCCCAGTTTAGTTGTTACCGGTACCTAACCAGTGGCCTGAAAGTGTGATAGCCAGTCTTACCAAGGGCTATCGTATAACCCAGTACTAATTAAGTTGTTAGAGGTCAAATAGGCAGTCGCTCCATGTAAAATATATTCAGCTGCATTCACTGAATATCGAACACAACATGATGGATTAAAAGCTAGGCAGCTGATGACTGATTGAAAACGTGTGAGTTATTGCCTTGAGAGCGAAAAAGTAGTTTTCAAAAGTTATTTTTGGAGAATACTCCCTAAAAGAACATACTGACCTTATTACTCGTAGTTGAAGTCCTAAAGAAAAATGAGGTACACGTAGTACTCGCAACCGGAGAGACGTGGGAGTATGATCAAATGTATGAACGTGGATCAGGCTAAAAGCGTATGTAAGGATCCTAGCAGGTACAGGCCGTGTGGACGGCGTGTTCGTGTTCCACGCGCGCCTCAAGGAGATGTCAGCAAATCGGAAGGGGTCCGAGAGTGGCGAAGCCAGGGCTGCGGGACTGTTCGAAAGAGATACCGTGGCCCTGGAACACAAAGGGCTAAGAAGGAACATGGATGGGTTTTAGTCAGTACAAGTCTGACACTCCTTCTCGTTCCCGCTCCTAGCAGGTTGCGTTCTGTAGTTTCTGCATATCCCATAGGAAGAAGGCGAGAGTCTGTGTTTAATATTATTTGTCAAAACTTTACCTACCTAGGCTTGATCTTATTTTTCATCATCAACCTATAATGTTCCCACTGCTGGGACACAAGCCTCCCCTATATGAGAGGGAGCGGGCTGTAATCCACCACGCGGGCCCAGTGCGGGTTGGTAGATGTCACATGTCTTCGAATTTTTTGTTCTGGGACATGCCGGTTTCCTCACGATGTTTTCCTTCACCGTTTTTGAGGGCAGCGGTGATGAAATAAATTACACAAAGTAATGCGGCCTGGGTTCAAACCCATGGCTTGCTGTTCGTAAGTCGGGGCTGCCACCTCTAGGGCACCACTGCTCTCGAAATTCTATTTTTCTTAAGTTTTGAAAATAAACTTTTAAACTCTAAATAAAACTATTTTCCATTTAATGGGAGAAGGAAGCTCGAAACGAGTCATTTCTAAAATCACAGTCAATGTGCACAAAATTCACATAAATTTTATTAAAATGCCGCATCTTTTTTATTACTCATTCAATAAAAGCAAGCTAGTCTGTGGTCTAAGTATTTCACATATATTAATTCATCATTCATCATTTCGGCCCAAAAGACGTCCACTGCTGGACATAGGCCTCCCCCAAGTGTCGCCACAGCAACATTTTGGGGGGTTTTGCCATAATCGCCACGCTTGGCAGACGGGTTGGCGATCGCAGTACGGTTGTTACAAAAGCACAGAGAACGCTGTTGCCCATTTCCTAGTAAGTCCCTTAGTCGCCTCTTACGACACCCACGGGAAGATATGGGATGGTGCTATTCTTTACGTCCGACACCACACATGAGTAAATACTGTAACAGTGAATATTTATAAAATAAACATTCAACCAGCATGTCGCCCTGATTTATTTACCAGTAAACACATACTGACAAGACCAGCGGTTCCGTTTACCCCGTATGGCGAAACTGGTGTGAAGTGCCAATAAAACGTGACAAAATATGTTAATGTTGATACTTTAAGAGCTTGGCGGACAAATAAATATGTACGGAACCCGTATATGTAACGGAAGTGACTGTGATTTAGTTTAGTAGGGGATTTGCCAAGGTTTTACGTTACTTGTAGTTAAGTACATTTAAGGTACAATCTAGATACATAAAATAATCTTACCCTGTACCAATCGCTCAAATCAACTTTTATATTACAATTCGAATTATTTTGGAGAAATTGTAATCCTTTCACCTATTCATTAGCTTGAGAACGTGAATAACGCAATTTAATTGTTAAAGTTTTTAAGGGAATAGCGTTGAAAGAAAGAAAGAAAAAACGTTTATTGGTACCAGCCATAAGTAGGTACACACAATATAAAATAGGAAAAACTTTATAAAAAAATAAACTATGGGAAATTGGAGGTATTTGCGTGAAATCACTTGATGATTGTAATTATCACCAGCCCATAAGAAACAATTTTCAGAATTTATCAGCTGTAGAAGACTGCTAGCTGGTTCGAGGAGGCACGGGAAAAGAGCTCATGGAAGGTATTGGGGGAGGTCTTTACCCAGCACTGGAACAGTGCAGTACGGGCTTAAAAAACTGCTGTAAATACGAAAACCCTTCGAGTAAAATATTAGCAAGTCGTTTAGTACCTTTCTATGACACACTGTATCTCCACAAAGCATTTGGAAAGACGCCACATGAGTAATATCAATACAAGGTGTTGTTTTGCATCCTCGTCAAAATTCAGGAGGTGGTCACAAAAGACATAAATAATCAATTTAAATTGCGGTACCTTGTTAATTATTAATAAACGCTGCTTTTTTTGGTTGTTTAAGTTTGTTGGTATATCAGAATAATCCCCTTAAAGTGGTTTAGGGAATAAGAAATTTTCGAATAAATGTTTCAGATTGTTTGTAGGTGTGAAAGCGCGGCTTTAGGGCAAGAAACATACGGGTCACGTTTAAAACAGGGGTGGTTCACATTTACCGTTTACCGTAAATAAGAAAAATAAAAGTACCTACCCGTTTTATTATTGATTCGGGTCGAGAATCATTAGCATAGTTATCTCCTTGAATTTGACGAGGATGCAAAACAACACCTTGTATTTACGAGGTCATCCTTTATTAAGAAGACCAAATCAAGAAAACATTGCATAACGACCTCCTGAAACATTATTTAAAGGAGGTTGCCCAACGCTTGCCAAAATATATACTAGAATTATGACAATGAAAGTGACACCGAAAATTATGCACACGAACAATAACATATCACAATCAAGCCTTGATTGAATCGATTCGTTTTTGGTACCGATTCGATTCGGTACGATTTACGATATGAAATCGAATGATAAATACATGTGCGTAAACGAATTTATAATTTAATGTTTGTACTTGGAATTGCCAGTGGCCAGATGTACTGTCGGCCTCGAAATGGCTAAAGGAGACATAAAGGTCTCAAGCCCTTTGCCGTGAAGAGTTGATAGTATTTAGATCTGGTGGAAGGAGAAAGCAGTTTTGTCCAACTGGAAACAAAAGAAAAGAAGGTAAAAATATCAATATCATATCGTAAAATTATTTTCATAAAAGGCATAAGCGGGAGCTTATGCCTTTTATGAAATCTTATTTACCCTTATTAACCTTATTTACTGAAATCATTAAGTGTGAACCACCTGTGTTTTAAACGCGGCCCGTCTGATCATCGCCCTATAACCGTGCTTTCACACATACAAACAATCGCAAACGTTTATACGATAATTTCTTATTCTCTAAACCACGTTATTGGCATTATTCTGATAGAATGTCAAACTTTAAAAAAATATTGCCTTGCATGACTGTTTAAGTGTTGTGTGTGAAAAATAAAAGAGGTTTTAACAATTTTACCATTGTTTGGTTTCCCCAATAAATAAAATAAATTAAAAAAGATTTCTAATAACAGTAAAAAAGTAAGAAAACCAAAATGAAAATGTACCCCTGGTGGGACTCGAACCCACAATCCCCGGCTTAGGAGGCCGATGCCTTATCCATTAGGCCACAGGGGCTTGATGCTTGCATACCGAAAATCAGAGCCAAAATATTTTAGGTATGTTTCAGTTACTAAGACAGGGAAAGAAAAAAACAAGGGATGGACTGTGTGAAGGATGATATGGCAAGAAATGAGGAGTCTGATGAGATGACTTATGGAAGAAGAAGACATGCTGTGCCGACCCTGAATAAATTGGGATAAAGGCAAGAGAGTTAAGAAATGAAAGTTTGGTACTAAGAAAGAGATCAAAACATTTAAACTGGGGTTAAATAGGTAGAATATTAATAACTGCAAGAAGTAGAAGAGCTGTGTTTAATATGAAATGTCACTGCAATTTTTTTTTTTTATCTTTTCCCCGCTCTATTAATTTCTCCTGTATCGTGGGTGCGTTTACAAACATTTAACTCACATTCAAAAAGAGCCAGGTCCGGAACAAATATCTGTAGGCCATACAAATATTTGTTCCGGACGGGAATTGAATCCGCGACATGCAGTGCAGCAGTCAATGGCTTAGCCACTGCGACAACTGTGCCGTCAAAAATAATTATTGTTTTGTATTAATTTTAGACAGATGTTGATTGAGAAAAAAATCAATTATTTACAGCCGTTTAGCAAGACTACTACGGTACCTACCATGGAACCAGATAGCATTATTTTGCTCTTCAATTTATTTAATGTCTAAAGTGATAAAAAACGTACTTTAATCTTGAAAACTTTTTGATTTTCTATTCTGACTTTTTTGGATATCCAAAAAAATAAACAAAAAAACAGCAGGACATTACAAGTTAAAATATACCAACGACCATCTCATTACCTTACAAACGTTTTCCCATATTCGCTCCACATAAAGGGGTCTTTACACGATCCCCGAGATTGATACGATAGTGAAATTAAGCAATAACACTTACTATGCACTGAGACGGCCCGTCCGATCGCGGGGCAGAGCATAAAATTTTATATTTTTTCGTGTGGTGTGTGGCCCAATTTGACGTATGAAGCGGTTGAGGGCAAGGTATGTACGAGTATTTCAGATAGAGCATAAAAGTTCTAAGAAACTGTTTTAGTTGCTCAGTTATGGTGCTGAGGAAATCAAAAAACCGAATTGTTGATTCCGCTAATTATTTGTCGGTTAGTATTAACGTATATAAAGCCTTACTGTGTGATAGTTTAAATGTCGTGGATCTTAATTCTGTGATAAGACTTTCAAGAGTAAATTCAAGTTGAAGAAAAATATATTTTCTATAAAATGCAAAGGTATAATAAATAATGCTGGTTGCGGCCGTTCTTGAACTCTAGCTTCGTACAAAAAGCTCGTAAAGTGCAATTTTGAACAATTGGTGACTGTCTTTCTGAATCCGCCCGCTCACCGCTTATACCAAAACCACGCACCAACACCCCAAGCGTATCGTTACACGATTTTATTATTACGCTACCGATGTATCGCATATTATCCGACAAAATTAAGTGTCATAAATGTTAACTGGAGCCGTAACATTTAAGAGGACATAATACTCGGCCAAATAACCACTGGCGAACCATATAGGTTTTTGTAAACGGAGATATTGTTACTAATAATTGTCCTGGATCGTATCGTAGTACATAAACATCATACAAATTGAGTTAAATTTTCAAGTGTAGTACTTAATTTTATTACTTCATTTTGAAATTGGGTTTGGGTGTAAAAAAAAAAGTATTAATGTATTCTGAACGGTTATTGCTAGGATGTAGTTACCATTTTAATTTGTGAAAGGTTTCGCTATATGATTGGAATTACATTATAAGGTGTGAGCCAAACGAGAACTGAAAGTTGAATAAAGACAGAGTTTTCATGCCATAATGAGGAGTAAGAGTATCGGTGAACAAGAATACGAGAATTCGGTTTAGACTACACTACGTTGCATGGACAAGGATGAAAATTGCTGTGGTAAGGGTCCTGAATTACTCGTCTTATGCCGTGAGTTCAAGCCTACGTAGGCACTTTACCTTGAATGCACTCAAAGCTGTGAAGGAACACCTCGTGAGGAAACCAACAAGTCCATCGAAGACATTGTGAAATCCACTAGCTCGGACTGGGCCAGCGCTATGAATTTTAGTTCACTCCCTTTAACATAGATGTGGTGCGTGTCCCTGGAGTGAGAACAATGTATGCTGGTGATGCACGGATATTTGAACCAGAACATAAGGAGGAATGATGATAAAAAAGAATAATGAGTACAATATCAGAAATACAATACAAAACCTAAACTACGAGAAAATGCACTAAATTTCGAAAAACAATGTCGTGCCGTAGAATCACGGGATTCGTGAGACATTCGCGGCGATTGAGAATAAATCAACGATCGGCAGATCGGCGATCATAAGCGCTTGAGCGATATCGCCCGATTCACTAAACTGGATGGGACGGACCACGAACGCGCTATTTCTCACGGCTGACACCAGGATCTGCGAAAGGGAGAGGATAAGAAATACTGACCAACGCTGAGTTGTTAGCAAGGCAAGCCAAGGCACATTACACGTTGAATTCAAAATCAAAATATTTTATTTCACATAAGTCTACATAGTCACTTATAAAACGTCGAGAAAATCTGCTCGGTTCTGGTTGGTCGTTTCCTATGGAGAAGAACCAGCAAGAAATTCCATGGTTACTCTTAATTTGCTTTATTCTTTTTTCGTTGGTCTTGTAGCTGAGTTCAATATCTAGATGGGGCAAATAGCTTTTGGGGTTTTCCATTAGAAGTTTCTCAGTAGCTGTATGAAATTCCAGAGTTAGTAGAGTGAAAACTCTATGACTCGGCAAGCCATTGATCGTGTTTCTGACCCCAGAAGTCTGAATGTCAGAACACACAATGACAATATCTAAGCAATGATTGAACTTGAAAATACAAAGTGCAACTTTTTATGGACACTCATCAGTACAGTAACCATTGTCAAATCCCAAAGCCCAAGTTTGTCTGTAGTACTTTCTGTGAATCTTTTAGTTTTTTAACTGTCACATCAGTTCCATTTCATAGCTGCCAGTACCTTCCGCTATCCTTTTGTATCGTTCAAAGGTTAAAGTCTAGTTCAGACCCCACCGCTGCCTAGAACTGACCTATATCTAATTTGTACCGTTTGAACCCCGCCTTATAAGGGACAAGAAGATTACATCGTCAGAGCCTCGGATAGACTGTAATATTGTGATAATGGCTTGATATTAATTTTATAAACATGATGGGCCTATTATTTTTTATGATTATTTTTATTTTATAAGTATGTCGTTTGGTGATCGTGTCGATGTCCTTCAGAATAATCAGATATGTGACATTAACTTGTCATCACTATGTCTTTACTAGCTGTGCCCGCGGTTTCGGCCGCGCGGAGTTCGGTAATTTTCCTACAGGGACAAAAAGTATTCTATGTTTCAAGCCAGATTATAAACTGTGTGCCAAATTACATCCAAATCTTTTCAGTAGTTTTTTTTTCGTGACAGAGTAACCAAAATCAATCCATCCTGACTCCTAAAATAAGATGAAGTGGGGTTTGGATGGGGGGATTCTAGTTTCTGTCGAGTTGTTTGTTAAAAAGAGCGTTTGGAATGAATTTAAAGATCCAACAGATTTTCAATTGAGTTTTTACTGACGCAAATACATATTTGTAGTTCTTTCTGGGTGGCAAGCGACACTGAGGCAGTGCCAGGCAGAGATGGCAGGATGGACTTTCAATCCCTCTATAAAAATAATTGGTTTTTGCTTTGCACTGGGACCTCACTAATAAATTAGCAGCTATATTAATATTAATCCACAGTTCAAATTAACTTGCCATATTTCATAGCTTCACTTATAACATAGTATTCGACAACATTTTTTTTCTCCCCAATTTATTTGGGGTCGGTCGGCATCTCTGTTTTCTTCCATACTTCTCTATTACATATCAGCAATTACCTCCTTTCTCGCTAAACTATAAGACTTCCAAATATCAGGAAATTAAATCAAATCGAACGTTATAATAAGAATCTAAAAACGAAACTTTATAACAAATCCATAAACAGAAGGCCCATTTGTTTACTATTACGAAAACGTAGCCCATATATTTATATTCATTAGCTGGTACGTAATCCCGATACAGAAGGCAGCTTATATCCGGTGAATAAACATTTAGACCTGGGTAAAAAACCTGTTTGGCCCTAAATGGAAGGCATAAAGCTGGAGACACACTTTCGCATGCGAATGTCGCGGATTCGGATAAACCTAATAGTATGCCTGTAATCCCCGAAGGGTTGGGGCAGAGGAGTATGTAATAAGAATAATAATATACAGATATAATAATATATATATATAATAATGGGCATCCACTGCAGGACCTCATTGTAAGCAGCTGCGCTTGTGACCACGAGATTAACGTGGCTTCAAAAGATTCGGATATTGATCTCAAAATATGTACATGTACGTTAATCCTCCCATACCGTTTCTTTCTCCCAACTAGTTTATAATTATTTTCCTGGTTTAATCAACTGTCATGCGCATGATGATTGATCGTTGGTATCATAAAACGTTAATAAATCAATTGCTTTGACTCAAAAACTGGTTCAAACGTGAGTAGTACGCTTTTCATTTGTGTAAGAATTTGTTTTTGGCTACTTTACAGTGCTACAAGCTCTGCCTACCTACTGTTGTACGGTACGATAGTAATGAGACAGAACCGTGTCACGCAGCTAACAGCTGATAGGTCACAGGCGTGCGCGTGCGATTTTCATACGGCTGTTGTGTTATTGTGATAAAAATGAATAGGTAAAAAAAAAATTCTTTGGGAAAGTTGTTTGTTATCATGAGTACAATCACGTGTAAAAGTATCGGTCACTAATTACCAGTCACCTTTTTTATGGTCCGTTTATGATAGCCAGAGGATAAGAAATAAATAAATATTTAGGAGCATTTCTGATTTTAAAGCTGCGACGAGCCTATCCAACCTCCACAACCTAGTTAGTACTGGATAATATGATACCCCTTGGTACGACTTGTTGTCAGACTATCAGGCCACGACCTACCTGTAACGACTGACAAAGATCTATAAATGACAGGCTGGACCAACGGCTCACCGTGGTTTCCGAGCCACGGAGAAACCTCGGTATGAAATGGGAGGTTACTCAATCACGGACCAACCTAGGCAAGTTCGGCTTAACCTGAAGATCGAACCGAGCAGCTGTTATTATTAAGCCATGAGCTCCTCCACCTCCTCTTTAGAATAATCATCATCATCATTTCAGCCGAAAGACGTCCACTGCTGGACATAGGCCTCCCCCAACGCCACATTGACATAAGGGGGTTTTGCCATAATCGCCACGCTTGGCAGGCGGGTTGGCGATCGCAGTACGGTTGTTACAAAAGCACAGAGAACGCTGCTTTAGAATAATACTGCAACACAAAGACTCTCATACAAAAAAACCGGCCAAGTACGAGGCGGACTCGCGCACCGACGGTTCCGTACAAAAATTATTAAAAATATTTTTAGTATATGATGTAACTAAAAATTTACGGTTTTCGCAATTTTTTCTTTATCTGTGCTATAAGCCGTTGCTTCGTACACAATTTCAAGATTCTGCGGTCACCTGAAGTACCCTGTAGGTTTTGATTCCCATGAAAGTGTCGAAAATTTGCGGAAATTTGCGGCATAAACGACTGTATCTTTTGATTGCGTTGGCTTAGAAGTTTGTTTTTTCACAGCTCCAAGGGACAGTAGACCTAAGTATTTGTTATAAATTCCAGCTTGATACCTCCACGCGTTTCTGAGAAAAAGGGTCTTGGCAAACAGACAGACAGACAGACGGACGGGCGGGCAACAAAGTGATCCGGTTCCGTTTTTTTCCTTTCGAGGTACGGAACCCTAAAAAGACTTGAACCGAGGCGTTTCAACAAACTTTTGTGCTGACGTTCAGTATCCGTCAGCATCCTTCGATCTGATTATGATAATACACAAGCCCACAAACTAATCTATAATTACTTTTGCTTCATTTGAGACACAATGATAAAGCAAATACAGCCGTATTCGTTGTTTTATTACATTTTAATTGACGGTAGCTTCGTAATGATGGCGTAATAAGAAAAAATATAATAATTAATTTTTAAATAGGGCATGTTCGTATTGAGAGACTTGCCTTGCCTTTAGCGTTGAATGATATGAAGAATCAATCAATATTAATACTAATATTGTGCTACAAGGACTTGGCACTATAATTTTGGAAAGGTGTTTTTTTTCTATACAGGGTGGAAGCGCCACCGACGCAGTACATAAGAGTCAGTACATCATTCTAAGCGTCAACATCAACATTTTTCATCTGTAATTAAAAAAAACCGGCCAAGCGCGAGTCGGACTCGCGCACGAAAGGTTCCGTACCACTTTTTAAAAAAAAACGAGCAAAAAATCACTTTTTTGTATGCAAACCCCCCTTAAATATTATACATAATTTATTCTGTTTTTAGTATCTGTAGTTATAGCATCAACAGAAATACATAATCTGTGAAAATTTCAACTCGCTAACTATCACGGTTCATGAGATAGAGCCTGGTGACAGACGGACGGACGGACGGACGGACGGACGGATGGACGGACGGACAGCGAAGTCTCAGTAATAGGGTCCCGTTTGACCCTTTAGGTACGGAACCCTAAAAACTGCTGTTCCATACACTTTGACCGTCTCTACGGGGTGTAAATCACCTCATCACGAACACCTCACCGTCAACCAAGCATTCTGTACATGAAACTAAGTAACTTTACGCAAAAATTATTGCTGGGAAACGACTTTTTTTTTGGGGGTGTAAAATAATGTTTTGTGTTAAAACTCAATGTAACGCACTCAAAACATTGTGCTGATGGACGGATTGAATAGTACGAGGGTCGTGGAGGTATTTAAAGTAACAATCTTCTATTAAAAACTAGTATTTAAAAAAATATTTGTCAAAAAGTTGGAACTTTGACCCCTAATATCTCCGTAACTAGAAGGTTCCCAGGTATGGTGTAGAACAAAAAAATTATCGCAATGACAGGGAGAACCAGAGCCTTTCAGCTGCGTTAAGAGGTGTTTTACACCCTTTATATTTGTTTATTTATATTTAATGAACAAGTAACAGAACTCAAATTAAGTTAGTAACAATATTTCTTATATAACAAATAACAACTATAATTTATATATATATATATATAATATATAACAACTATGTTATTAAACTTAACCTACACAATGAACCTACACTGCCTTATAGATATGAGAATCCCAGCTACAAGCAGACAGGCAGCCAGGCTGTCTATGCAGTGCACTTTGTAGGAAACAGCTGTTTTTTTAAAGCGGTTTTTGGTTAGGCGACCTTGTAACGACCTACAAAAAGGAACTTACTACAAAAACTACTACAGCGCCTACTACTATAGGGGATGAAGAGCTTTAAACCCTGTTCCTAATACACCTAAAACCTGAACCCCCTTACAGGCGTAATAGGAGACTATTGCCATCATAGGAGCACAAATTCAGATCGATTGAAAAACACCAATATCAATTTTTCCGACCCGGGGAATCGAACCCAGGATCGAACGTCATGCTCAACAGTTGTCCACTAGACCAAAGAGGCATTACAATCAAATGAAAATGCTTTTACTAATGCTACTATCATTATCTTGGGGGGGTTTTACCATAATCGCCACGCTTGGCAGGCGTGGCGATTATGGCAAAACCCTCCCACGTTCGCCAAGATCGCCAGGCGGGTTGGCGATCGCAGTACGGTTGATACAAAAGCACAGAGAACGCTGCTGCCCATTCTCTGGCAAGGCCCTTAGTCGCCTCTTATGACGCCCACGGGAAGATATGGGATGGTGCTATTCTTTACGTCCGACACCATAGAGAACGCTACTATACCATTGACGAATTCCTTCTTGACAAATTAAAAAAAAACTAAGTTGTAATTTATGTTGATGTCGCTTGCAAATTCAAAAACTTGACATTGGCCTCCTCCAAGGGTCTCCATATTGATATTTTGGAGGGTTTTGCCATAATCGCCACGCTTGGCAGGCGGGTTGGCGATCGAAGCGTGGCGATTATGGCAAAACCCCCCTTATGTGCACTTGGGGGAGGCCTATGTCCAGCAGTCTTTCGGCTGAAATGATGATGATGATGATGTAGCATTTAGTTATGACAAAAGACCAACCAGGCAAGGTTTTTGAAACGAAAACTGACGTAACAAGTCAGAAGCAGACGTAGACCTAGTACACATCAATAAGCTCACTACCCTTTTAAAAGTCTATATTCTTATTACGACACCCACGGGAAGATATGGGATGGTGCTATTCTTTACGTCCGACACCATACAGGACATTACTAAAATAATTGATTGAATTAAATTGTTAATTTGTATCTAATATGAATTTTAAATTCTTATAATAGGAAATAGTGTATGCCCTAATGAGTAGTTTTTTGAGTTACCACAACCTAACTATAAGATCTAATGAATCACCAAAAATCACACTAATAAATACTTTGACTTTGATTTTTCCCAAAAATTTCATCACATTTCTGTCTACCAATTTTAAAAGGACCTCACCCCATCTTACTCTCACAATCAGAGCATCCTAATACCATACCTAATCATTTATCATCAAAACCATGTTCTAGTATCATCAATCATGAAATAGAGCATTACGGAAGCGCCACTGATATTTATGTAGGCACCGGTAATCCATCATAGGACTTTAACGGTTTCTAAAATTATTGTTTTAATAAACATGGCGGTTCTAGTCTTCACTGTAAATCTTCTGATGTCTTGTGTTGTTTTGTGATGCAGAGAATGAGTTATGTTTAGTTTTTAGTTAGAAGCCGGAGTAGGACAAAGCAAATGATGGATATAAATGCCAGTTTTGAACTCGAGAATGATCGAATTTAATTTTCTGGATCAATGGACTTGTTTAGTTTATATTCAGTTATTTTCAATAAATCAGAAAGTAGCTAGGAACGGTATTGACAGTATATTATCTTCTGTCTTACAGAGAGCTTCTGCTATTATAAAGGTGAATAGAAATGTGGTAAAACGAGTCAATGCTGGGCCAACGGCCTCTGCCTTTGCCCAGCAGGGGGATGACGCAGTGTACCAGTATCAGTGTTTACATGCGTATTTCGGTAGTTTATTACAGTCTCGTTTTTGACTTTCCCTTTATCAATACGATGTTGGGATTACACTGTCTAATTGCAGATGAATGGTAGAATGGATGGAGGAGCTCGTCTAAACTAATATTATAAAGAGGAAAGATTTGATTGTTTGTTTGTTTGCATTAAATATGCTCCGAAACTACTGGTCCGATTTGAAAAATTCTTTCAGTGGTATATAGCCCATTTATTGAGGAAGGGTATAGGCTATATATCATCACGCTACGACTAAAAGGAGTGGAGCAACAATGAAAAATGTTGCGAAAACTGGGAAAATGTGACGCAAACAAAGTTGCGCCGGACAGCTAGTTGCTAAATAATAACAGTCGCACAGGTCGATCTTCAAGGTTAAGCCGTGCTTGCCGAGGTTAGTCCGAGAATAGGTGACGATAATTACATACCGAGTGTCCTCCGTGTCTCGGAAAGCACGTTAAGCCATTTGTCCCTGGTGTCATTTGTAGATCTTTGGCAGTCGTTCAAGTAAAACAAGTAGTCAGACGCCAAAAAGTCTGACATCCAGTCTAACCAAAGGGTATCGTATTACCCAGTTATTGGGTTGTGGAGGTCAGATAGGCAGTCGCTTCAAATAAAATAATGATGATGATGGTGGAAATGGATTAGTTATCAACAGTGATGTATAGATATGTTGTTACAAGTCTAGCACAAAAGAGGACTAGAAAAAAGGAAATGTACTTTTAGGGGTATGAGGAACAGGGTGTAAAGTTCCTCATCCCCCGAAGTAAAGGGAGGATCTTCCGGCCAGACAGGTGTTATGTCTGGCGGGCAACTGCCCGACCATTGCAGTCGGGTTTTTCTCTATACTCTTAAGTCGATGTAAACTTTGCATGTGAGATGTAGGAAATTGATGTTAGTTCTTCCGTCGTGTCATAGATGGCGCTGTAGTACTTTTTGTAGTAAGTTGCCTTTTGTTGCTCGCTACATCACTCCCCCCCGGAGACCGGAGGTCGATAGTCGAATGAGTCTTGTAGTATTTTGCCAAGCCAGTTTTTTTTTTATAGCTCGTTGCCGCATTGTTCACGGTGAGTCGGAACAGTCTGCGGTGGTGTGGCGAACCCCAGTGAGTCGGGGCCGGCGCTGCGTTTGCTCCAGTGAGTCGGACGTGGTGCAGCGCCGCGATGTGGCAGACAGCTAGAGAGGTGTCGACCGGGAGGTAGAAGCTCTCGACCGGCCGAAAGTGCAGTGTGCTGTGTCATGGTCGCTTGAAGAGAGGCTGAGGGTGCTGGCCAGGTATGCGCTTCCGCTGAATGCTGGTGGTCAGGAATACCCGTTTGAAGCTGGCTGGCTGTGGGACTCGCTGCTCGAAGGCTTGAGGAAGTGATGTTGATGATGATGACGTCACGTTGCTCGACGGCTGCGCTGACGTCCATTTCGGGGTCACCAGTTTAGGGGTAGGAGGAACAGGGTGTTAAGTTCTTCATCCCCCATAAAAAAGGCAGGATCCTCCGGCCATGTCTTACCTGTCGGTGTTATGTCTGGCGGGCAACTGCCCGACAGTTGTAGTCGGGTTTTTCTATATACTCTTCTTTCGATGTAAACATTGCATGTGAGATGTAGGAAATTGATGTTAGTTCTTCCGTCGTGTCATAGATGGCGCTGTAGTACTTTTTGTAGTAAGTTGCTTTTTGTTGCTCGCTACATACTGTAACTACTTTACATAATCAAATCAAAATATTTTACTTTACATAGGCCTACATGGGCACTTATAAAAGGTCGACAAAAGATGCACGGTTTGGGTTGGCAGTTTCCTATGGAGAAAAACCGGCAAGAAACTCCATGGTTCATTCGTCATCAATCATCATCATTCGTACATAAGCTAGTTTTTTTTATGAAAACATCATGGTCTTTAATCTTAAGTCTACTTAAGCGCTTCCCCCATTTTTCATCTCTTCATCATCTTCATCTTCATTTCAGCCGAAAAACGTCCACTGCTGGACATAGGCCTCCCCCAAGTGTCGCCACATTGACCGGTCCCGTGCGACTCGCATCCAGAGGATCCCCGCAACCTTCAGCAGGTCATCGGTCCACCTAGTGGGAGGTTTCCTTGCGTGATCAAATCAGAAATGAGGACATCAACAAGAGAACCAAGGTTACCGACGTAGCCCGAAGAATTGCCAAACTTAAGTGCCAGTGGGTAGGACACATTGCTTGCATAACGGATGGCCGATGGGGCCGAAAAGTTCTGGAATGGCGATCGCGAACCGTAAGACGATGCGTTGGAAGTACTTGGCTAACAAATTATAAAAATCGTCGTGCCAACGCCACTGACAAGAGAACCACTTTTCCTTTCTTGTTTACTGTTCACGCACGTGCCTCACCACAAACCAGCACGTGTTTCATAAACAACTACTTACTACTTAATCCAATTAGAAAACTCACTACGCAAAATTATGCCTTACAGTCATAATTGTGTCGCACGACAAGCAATTTGTCACAATTTATCAGAGATGTCTCACAGTAAAAACAGCGAAATCTTTACCACTTTTACCGCATTATGATCAGTAATTATCATCATAATTAGGGTTCGTCACCAACTTGAGACGAGAGACTGGACACATTACACGCTATTGCAATGGTGACATAATTAGTTATGTACATAAAATCACGCTTATTCTTCGAAGGGTCAGGCAGAAACGTATTTTTAGGGTTCCGTACCCAAAGGGTCAAACGGGACCCTATTACTGAGACTTCGCTGTCCGTCCGTCCGTCCGTCCGTCTGTCACCAGGCTGTATTTCATGAACCGTGATAGTAAGCCAGTTGAAATTTCTACAGATTATTTATTTCTGTTGCCGCTATAACAACAAATACTAAAAATGTTTTTTACAAAAAAAGAAACCGACTTCAAAAAACACTTAACGCACTAAAAAGTTAAAAATAATACTATAACCTACCTATATTAATAAACCTAACCAAACCTACGATTAACCTATAATAAAATTTAATAATTCTTTGGAGTCGGTGCCAAGCAATATAATTAGAATTAATGAATGAATTAATATTTAGAAGCTGTAAGATTTATGTTTTGCTTTTTTCTAGCCTTAGTCTGTATATAGTCATTTTGGTATCGTATATTGCTTGGCACCGACTCCAAAGAATTATTAAATTTTATTATAGGTTAATCGTAGGTTTGGTTAGGTTTATTAATATAGGTAGGTTATAGTATTATTTTTAACTTTTTA
Source organism: Cerastis rubricosa (assembly GCA_949152445.1). NCBI lineage: Eukaryota > Metazoa > Arthropoda > Insecta > Lepidoptera > Noctuidae > Cerastis > Cerastis rubricosa. Next base: position 2,034,667 of record OX424542.1, on the reverse strand, counting down.
GTGCGTTAAGTGTTTTTTGAAGTCGGTTTCTTTTTTTGTAAAAAACATTTTTATTTCTTAATTTTTAGTGACATATTTTTAATCTAATAATAAAATATGGGTAAGCCTAGTAAAGATGATTCTCGTGTGAGAAAAGGCGTCGAACTGAAACTGAGAAAAAGGAAAACGATTAAAAGAAATAAGGGAAAGAAATGAATGAAATCAACGCATTTTGAATAAGAACTTTGATCATCGCGAAAACAGACTATCAAAGCAGAGGACTCACATGTTACTTAGGTTGAATAAGGAAAGTCAAAAAGTTAGTCTGTGGTACACGTGGAAAGTGCATACTGTTACAATTCCAACAAGCCCAAACACAGCTAAGATACATTGTCTTATTATGGAGTTCCAGTGCTTGTCTCTTGGCTTCATCATCAGATCTGATGGTAGAATGGTTCTTATTGAACGCAAATACTTCACTTGTTTTAGAAAATACCAAAATCGCTGTACGTTTCCTATAAAACTTGAAGAGTTCCCTCGATTTCGCCAAGATTCCATCATCAGATCCCGATTTGGTGACCATGGGACTAAATGGAAAGCATAGGCTTTAGAATAAAACAATAATTTTCCAAATCGGTTCGTAAATGACTGAGTTATGCGCGAACAAAAAACGCAATGCAGAGTAAACTAAAAGTTTTTGTTGATTTTTTCAGAAAAACGGCTTATCTGATTTCGATAAAATTTTCATGGGACCATTTGGAAAGTATACGCTTTCAAACAAAAAAAGAATTTTTCAAATCGGTTGGCAAACGACGGAGTTATGCGCGAACAAACATAAAAAAAAAAAAAAAATACAAACATCCGAATTGAGAACCTACTCCTTTTTTAGAAGTCGGTTAAAAAACAGAATCAAATAAATATTTAAGGGGGCTCCCATACAAAAAAATGATTTTTATAAATAATGGTACTGAACCCATCGTGCGCGAGTCCGACTCGCTCTTGGCTGGTTTTTTGGTTCACCCATACTTCGCGAATTATATATAAGCTAAACATATTATGTAATCGAGGACATGGAGCTCGTGGCTAAATAATAACAGCCGCACGGGTTCAGATCTTCACGGTTAAGCCGCGCTTGGCGCCAAGGTCCGTCTGTGGATGGGTGACCAACTACACACATCAAAAGTGTCTAGGGATCAACATATATTTTTGCAATAACTTTTCTCCTGATTGATATTAATTAAAATTTTCTTTAAGGATTCATCAAATAAAGTGTTTTCGTTTGTCACAGTAACGATAAACCAAGTCACCTTTGCATTAATAAAGAAATTTGCCATTTTCTAATAAAGGGATTTTTGACATTTGAACCACTAACATTAAAGTTCGAAAAAAAGACTGAAATAACAGTTTTCTTTAAAATTTTATTGGGTAACTTAAACAATTAATAATCCGTGTTTCTACCGCGAACACTAACAACACAAGAACATCGGTTTGGCATACTCAAAATGAGTTCATCCAAATCACGCTGTGGAATGGCCGCCCATGTTCGTTGCAACAACAAAAAAAGGTCTTCTTGCGACTGGATACCCTCCATATTCGGCAGAGCTCTTCTCTGTAGCATATCCCATGCATGCTCAATCGGGTTCAAGTCTGGCGACTGAGCAGGCCAGGGCAGGACATTGATGTTAGCTGCGGCGAGAGTCTGTCTTACAACTCTTGCGGTGTGCGGTCGTGCATTATCATGCATTAACTGAAATAAGGGACCGATTTGCACTTGTAGAGGAACGATGACGTCTGATACAATCGTCTCAGCATAAATTTGAGCGTTGAGGTTGCCTCTGATCCAAATCAACTCAGTTCTTCCGCCGATCCAAATACCCGCCCATACCATGATGGTTCCACCACTATAAGGATGGACTTCCTGGCAGGATTTTAATCGCTGTTGGCGTCCAGGGGTTCTCCAGTGTCGAATACGTCTTGTATCCGGTCTCATACCAAAACGAGACTCATCAGAAAAGCACACGAAACGCCATTGTTCTTCTGCCCAATTTCTGTGTTCAAGAGCCCATTGATATCGAATCCTACGATTGTGCATTGCTATAGGTGGTACCCGTAGCGGTCTTCGGGAATGAAGGTTCACTTCATGCAAGCGGTTTCTGACTGTTTGGTCGCTAATTAAGTTCCCTGAAGAGTGATGAAGCCTCACGGCTAACATCATGGCGGTTATTGTTGGAGCTCTTCGAGTTAAGATTTGAATGTATCGGTCTTGTCTCCGTGTGGTGCAGCGATACCGTCCTCCATGGCGCTCAGCCACGGTACCAGTGCTTCGGTAACGTGTCCAAAGTCGACTGATAACACTCTGACTTGTATTCAGAGCTAAAGCCACAGTACGTTGCCGGGAACCAGCTTCTATCATTCCCACGGCTCTGAGCATTTCTTCCCTGCTTAAATGACGTCGCCGCTCCATAATAACGTTGGTTTTAATCAGTAGTAGGGAAACAGTAGCACTAATAATGTCTTCAATGCGTTGTATGTTTTTATAGGGAAAATATTGACAGCTGATTTTCATCTTTTACTCGAATTTGATTCACAGTTCCTGATTCAAATTATGAAATGCACCAAAAAGGATCCATATAAATTTATAAAATCATAAATTTATTACAAAGCCACATCTCAATCTCAAGAAATCCGCATAAAAATGCTTGATCCCTAGACACTTTTGATGTGTGTATTATATACAGAGTTTCCCCGGCTGTTATTTGTTTATCTTTGACAGTCGTGGTAGTGCCCCAAAAATTGACAAGCTATGTCTAACCAGTGTCGTATTACCCCGTAATCACTGGGTTGTAGAGGTCGGATGCCTATCCGACCTCTACAACCCAGTCACTCTATGTAAAATACCGGTATTCAGCTGCTTACAGCTAGACTAAAGGACAACCACAATACAGGTTTGAAAAGGCTAGGCAGATGATGATGATCGGGGGCGAGCCTATTGCCATCAACCTGGCTCAAATCTAGACTTCAATAGGTTACTACTGAGAAATTCTTAAAGAAAACAACCTATAACACTTTGCCTGACCTGCTGGTCTACCATGACGTCTAAAAGCAGTATTATTTTACTCTTATTCCAGTGTGGGAAAGAGACGGAGCTATACAGGATGTCTAGCGCCATCTCTTTCCCACACTGGAAAAGGAGTAAAACAATAATGTTTCAAGACGTCATGGTAGGCCAACTGAAACCAACTGTAGCATCATCATCAGTATCTAAAACTCCACATAGGTACGCAGGACGACTAATCCAGCTATGCAAAACCAGTTTATACGGATCTCTCATCATCATCAGCCTATAATGTTCCCACTGCTGGGACACAGGCCTCCTGTCTATGAGAGGGCTGTAATCCACCACGCGGGCCCAGTGCGGGTTGATAGATGTCACATGTTTTCGAATTTTTAGTTCTAGGACATGCCGGTTTCCTCACGATGTTTTCCTTCACCGCTTATGAGAGCAGCGGTGATGAAATAAATTAAACAAAGTAATGCACCTGCCTGGGTTCGAACCCACGTCTTACTGCTCGTAAGTCGGGGCTGCCACCACTGGGCCACCGCTGCTCACCGCGGATCTCTCATTGTACGGGAAATCTATAGAAAGCGAGGCCATGTTATACTGGAAATTCATGTTTAATGTGTCGCCACCTGATATCTGAAATAAGGACCTCATGCTTAACAGTAGCACACGCAATCACTGAACCATCGAGGCAGTCGGGCCTTGTAATCACCGTCACAATTACACGCCATTACAAGAGTGTCATAATTAGTAATAAAAGCTAGTTTAAACGCCATAATTATAGCACTTAGTCGCGTGCGGCCGGAAAAAAGCGGTTCTAACCGGCTGCTACAAGTTTTTACGAGTTTTCACCGGTCTCCGTTTGATTTATTTATGAGTCTTTGATGAATTATGTGTCGTTTATGTGGTTTAGTTTGAAAGTAGATTTAGTTAAACATGTTTAATGTATAGAATTACGTTAATACGTTAGAATTAATTGTTCTTAGTTTTATTTTTACTTTTGTATAGATTCTTTTTCATTCATATTTTTTGTGAATGTGGACATTGTAGGCTTTGTATTTTTTTTTTCTCTATCATCTTTTTCTACCTTTTGTAGTAAGCGATGACTTATTGTCGGGCCTACGCTGTCCTCTCATACTTAGATACTAACGCTGTAACATCCAAATATTGTAGAACCAAATGATTTTAAAAGAGTAACCATAGAGTTTCTTGCCGGTTCTTCTCCATAGGAAACGACCAATCCGAACCGTGCCTCTTTTGTCGAAGTTTTATGTGCCCATGTAGGCCTATGTAAAATAAAATATTTTGATTTGATTTGATTTGACGTGATAATGTATCCCTTTAATTTAAGTTTTAGTTGTGGTTTGGTGAAGTAACATTTGTGGCGTAACGAACAAGAGGCATTAAAAACCTTAAATCTTAGATTGTTTTAAAAAAAAAGCTGCATACATACATGGTTAAGCATATTTTTTGTAATGCTTGGAAGATTTTTTTGACTTATAAACTACGGGAAACTTTGTAATGTAACCTATAGGTAATATGTATTTGCATGTTGTGATATAAGCAAAACGTGTATGCTCTAATAACAACAATAACAACAACTTAATAATAACAACTTTGTACAGCACGTTTTATGCAAATAAAATATTTCGGATTTTAATTCAAGATTTAAATAAAATAAAATAAAAATTGATTTGATTTGATTTGAGGCTTGATAAAATATAACATTGTCTAAGAGATAACGATGATGGAAAACCAAAAAGAATGATTTTTGCCTAACGAGTAGAGAAAGAAAAACAAACGATAGTTGGACTTTGTGAAGGATTAAATGGCTAGAAAGGAGGTGGCGGCTGAGATGACAAGTATACAACAGAGAAGTATAGTCGGAGAAGGCGTGCATTACGCCCAAATAAATTAGAGTAAGGTCAGGGGAATGATTTGATTGACATAGGCAAGTTACCGAAATGCTTATCTATTCCAATATTATAAAGCTGAAGCGTTTGTTTGCTTGAACGCGCTAATCTCAGGAACTACTGATCCGATTATAAAAATTCTTTCAGTATTAGATAGTCCATTTATCGAGGAAGGCTACAAGCTATATAAATATACGGCTATACGCTACATGATCACGCTACGACCAATAGGAGCGGAGTGGCAATGAAAAATGTTGCTAAAACGGGTAAATTGTGACACAGACGAAGTTGCGCGGGACAGCTATTTTTTTTTTTTATATAAAAGCGTATCGTTTTCTTACCAATTCATTGCATTTCTTCTGTATGGTTGGTTGTATGGTGGTATCATTGGTTCTGTATGGTGTCGGACGTAAAGAATAGCAGCATCCCATATCTTCCCGTGGGTGTCGTAAGAGGCGACTAAGGGACTTGCCAGAGAATGAGCAGCAGCGTTCTCTGTGCATTTGTAACAACCATACTGCGATCGCCAACCCACCTGCTAAGCGTGGCGATTATGGCAAAACCCCCCTTTTTTTTTTTTTTTTTTTTTTTTTTCGGATGGGAAATCATCAAATGACTTCTTCCGCTCTGGGCGGAGCGGAAGGGAGTGTCAGACTTGACTGACTAAAACCCATCCATGTTCCTTCTTAGCCCTTTGCGTTCCAGGGGCACGGTATCTCTTTCGAACAACCCGCAGCCCTGGCAGGCATCGGCCCTCTCGGACCCCTTCCGATTTGCTGACATCTCCTTGAGGCGCGCGTGGAACACGAACGCGCCGTCGGCACGGTCTGTCGTCATATGACGGACGGACGGTGAGCTAGCCCATTACTCACCGTCCACAGGCCCGCGCCTACGGTGGCCGGGGGCCACTGGTTGCCCCCCGACGCCCGGGGCGTCTCCCGCGGCGGCTGGGACGTGAGGTTCTCTCCCTCTCACGTTCCGCCACCTCCTTCGCTAGCATGACTGCTTCGCAGAAGGAGGCGACGGCTTCCCATTCCCTCTCGCTCCGGACCATGGATTGAACCAGGGCCGGACGCGAGAGGTCGCCGCCGCCAATCGCCGCTACGAGGACACGGCGGTGCTCAGCCCAAGCGGGGCATAGCTCCACAGTGTGCTCCACCGTGTCCTCCGGTCGATCCTCGCAGTGGTGACACCCGGGCGTTTCCTCCCGCCCGATTCGGTGCAGGAACCTCCCGAAACAACCGTGTCCGGTGAGGACCTGCGTCAGGCGGAAGGTGAGGGCGCCGTGGCGCCTCTCCAGCCACTCCTCAAAGAGGGGACTTATCGCCACTATTGTGGCGTGCCCTGCACGGGGTTGCGACAGTCGCTCCCTCCATGTCGCCATGAGATCGCGCCGGAGGTCTGTCCGCTGAGCGACAATTTGCCGCGGCAGCGGAGTTTCCCCCCGGCGTAGTGCCTCCGCGCGCCATTCGTGCAGGCACGCGAGGACTATCGCCTCCAGATCCCATGGCGGCAATCCGGCCAAGAGGCTCGCCGCCTCGCCGGAGATCGTGCGGTACCCCCGGATCAGCCTTACGGCTACCACCTTCTGGGGCGCGTTCAGGTAGTGGGCGGCTCGCTGCCTCAAAGAACGCGCCCACACCGGGGCCCCGTAAAGGGCCATGGACCGCACGACCCCCGCGTAGAGCCTGCGGCAGGAGGCGTTTGGACCCCCCAGGTTGGGCAAGAGCCGCTTGAACGCAGCCCCTGCCCGTTCCAGTTTGGGGGCCAAACGTCGGAAATGCTCCACGAAGTTCCACCGGCTGTCGAGGACAAGCCCTAGGTACTTCAGCGTCGACTCGACGCCGATGGGAACCCCTCCTACCGTCAGTATGGATCCCGACGGTGGCGCATTCCGAGGCCCATGAAAGCACATGGCCTCGGACTTGTGCAGTGCCACCTCGAGACCCAGTTGCCGGATTCTCTCCACGACTATCGCAACCCCGCGTGTCATAAGTTCGGCCGCCGCCTCGTGCGACCTCCCTTGTGCCAGCACCAGCGTGTCGTCAGCGTAGCAGACTACACTGACACCGCTAGGGAGGTCGGCGCGCAGCACCCAGTCGTAGCCGATGTTCCACAAGGGCGGCCCCAGAACCGATCCCTGTGGGACACCGCACGACACCTCTCGCCGGTTCCATTCTCCGGTGCGACCGGGGTAGATGACGGCCCTGTCCGTCAGGTAGTCCCCGACCACACGACGAAGGTAGGTCGGCACCCGGTGATACCGGAGTGCCTCCCTAATGCAGCTCCAGGGCATGGTGTTGAAGGCGTTGGCGATGTCAAGAGACACCGCCAAGACAACCCCACCCCTGGACACCGCATCCCCCGTCGTGAGAGCCCTCACGCGCATGATGGCGTCCACCGTCGAGCGCCCTCTGCGGAAACCAAACTGGTTCTCCGCAAGATCCGGCCCAATCCCCACAAGGTGCCCGGCGAGGCGGTTGGCAATGACTCTTTCAAAGAGCTTGCCCACCTCGTCGAGCAACACAATGGGCCGGTATGCGGACGGAGAGTCCGCAGGGCGCCCCGGCTTCCGGATGAGGACCAGCTTCCCCGTCTTCCAACGAAGCGGGAACTGGCCTCTTTCCAAGCATGCGCTTAAGAGCCCTTCCAGTCGGGGCCCGAGAGCCTCCGAGGCCAGGACCCAGGCTTTGCCAGGCAAGCCATCAGGTCCCGGGGCGGTATTTTTGGCTTTAAGCCTGCCTACCGCCGCTCTCAGGTCTACCCCGGTCACTTCCGGAATGTCGTCATCGTCCTCGATGTGGTCCGCTTCCGGCACCGCAAGCGGCGGAATGGCAAAACCCCCCTTAGGTACACTTGGGGGAGGCCTATGTCCAGCAGTGGACGTCTTTCGGCTGAAATTATGATGATGATGATGTAGCATTTAGTTATGACGTAAGACCAACCAGGCAAGGTTTTTGAAACGAAAACTGACGTAACAAGTAAGAAGCAGACGTAGACCTAATACACATTAGTAAGCTCATTACCCTTTTAAAAGTCTATATCCTATTACATAACAATTTGACTAGCTAACTTGCTGGTAGGATATCAAATAACATAAGAAGTACCTGGGCGATGGAGCTCTGTTCATGTAAACATAGGGTAAAAATATTTTTCCCAGATTCGAGTCAATCTAGCTAGTAGATTGACTTTTCGCCCCGTAAACCGCTGTATTGCAAGTTTCATCGAAATCATTAGAGCCGTTTTCGGGAACGACATCATTTGCCTAGCCTTTTCCCAAACTATTGGGGGGTCGGCTTCCAGTCTAACCGGATGCAGCTGAGTACCAGTATTTTACATAAAGCGACTGCGTTTCTGACCTCCACAACCCAGTCAACCCAGTAACTTGGTAATACGATACCCCTTAAGACTTTTTGGCTTCTGACAACTCGTATCGCCTGTTAAAGATCCACAAATGACAGCCGGGACCAACGGCTTAACGTGCTTTCCGAGGCACGGAGGAAACTCGGTATGTAATTGTGGCACCTTTAGGAGTATGAGGAACTGGTTGTTAAAGTTCCTGAATAGAAAAAGGAGGATCCCCCGACCAGACGGGTGTCTGGTGGGCAACAGTGCCCCCCTTATTTTTGGGAACGTAACGTAACAAATACATATACAAATTATATTGCTCATTTAATAGTATAGGATATTGAAAGTTTGATAAAAAAGACGATACAGAAATTAGGCAACGGAACACAGTAATAAGCAACCGTGTTATTAATTACTAAGGTACATGACATGAGAAAAAATGTTTCCTAATTAAATTCATATTTCCATAATTCCATACTTGTAAGTAAGTCTGTCTGTCGATCTTTCTGTTTGTCTGGTACCTACTTCATGCCTTGGCGGTTGAAAAAGTATAGATGATAATAATTAGAAGCAGGGGTTCACCACGATCTGGGCTAGCATATACATCATCATCGAATAGAATAGAATAGAGTAGAATAGAAATCATTTATTTGCATTGAATGTAGGTACATACATATATGAGTTGTTACAGTAGTAATTATTTGTTCCTGGTACATTCTACCATTTGGCTTGAAAAAATGTATACTTAATTACTAATTACAAACAATTAACAATTATACAGCTTCAATTTATAAACTTTCACAACAACTCAACAAATTATCATGTACTTAACAAAAAAAAAAAAAAAAAAACATAATAAGGCAACATAATAATAACAGCTATATTTTATTTGTTAGGAAATCTGATACAGAATAATAACATTTTCGTATTGATAAAGATGAGAGCTGTTGTATTAAAATTTCTCAAAGGTTGCTCCTTGATGCTGTTTGGGATCTTATTATAAATTACAGGCGCCATGCCTAAAACATTTTTTTTATTAAGATGTTTTGTGAGCACCGGTACATAACTTATATTTATACTGTGACCTGATTGTTGTACTTCTTTTTGTTGTATCCTTTAAAGTAGGGAATAAGTGACTATTACTTTTAACAAAAAACCGGCCAAGTGCGAGTCTTACTCGCACACAGGGTTCCATAGCTCCAAACAATATAATAACAATATTTTGAACTGTCATTCATTAGTTAGTAGTATTAGTTAGTAAACTTCCACACAACCGCAAAACTAAATTTGTTTTTCATAGTATGTTTATGAAAAACAAAGTTACTGCTGCAGTTTGATGAAAAAGTCCCATAACTCAAAAACTAAACGTCATATCTTATTGAAACCAATTTTCGTTGATAGTTTTTTTTACGTTCTACAATCCTAAATATTTTCAGAATTTTTCTCCTCTTACTTTAGAAATTAGAGGGGCGGGGACACACATTTTACCACTTTGGAAGTGGCTCTAGCGCAAACTATTCAGTTTAGAAAAAAATGATATTAGAAACATCAATATCATTTTTGAAGACCTATCCATAGATATCCCATACGTATGGGTTTGATGAAATTTTTTTTTTTGGTTTTCAGTTCTAAGTATGGGGACCCCCTTAATTTATTGTTTTTTTTTCTATTTTTGTGTGAAAATCCTAATGCGGTTTACAGAATACATCTACTTACCAAGTTTCATCAGTATAGTTCTTATAGTTTCGGAAATAAGTGGCTGTGACATACAGACGGACAGACAGACAGACAGACAGACAGACAGACAGACAGACAGACAGACATAACGAATCTATAAGGGTTCCGTTTTTTGCCATTCGGCTACGGAACCCTAAAAATGGAAAGCTCTAGTATGTAAAGACAGGGAAAAGTCAGTAGTTTATTATCAATAAAAAAAGTTTTGCAGCTGTCTGTAACTTTTAATTTAACATTGCTCTTAGACAGCGTTTTTGGGCTTTAAAGATATTTTCTCGTTCACAACAATTGCCCCAAAATATGACACCAAACCTTAAATTCGACACCAGCCTATAATGTTCCCACTGCTGAGTCACAGGCCTCCTCTTCATGAAAGAGAGTGGGCTGTAATGCACCACGAGGGCCCAGAGCGGGTTGCTAGATTTCACGTCTTCGAATTTTTAGTTTTAGGATATGCCAGTTTCCTCACGATGTTTTCCTTCGCCGTTTTTGAGGGCAGTGGGGATGAAATAATTTAGACAAAGTAATGCGCCTACCAGTGTCCGTACCATGACACGAAAAAGAGACGGAGCTATACAGGTCGTCTAGCTCCATCTCTTTCTCACTCTGGAATAGGAATGGAACAATAATGGTTTAAGACGTCATGGTACGGACGCTGGACTCGAACCCACAGCTTACTGCTCGTAAATTGGGGCTGCTACCACTGGGCCACCGCTGCTCTCCACCATCATATACATACATACCTTTTATAAATTAGTAGCGACATTTCCTCGAGTTGTTAAATTTTTCGACGTATATGGACGTTGAAAAATTCAACACGTGTCAGTCTCGCCAGTCTGTAATCGCTAATCCAATGTAATTTCGCCAGTTATGTTTAAGGCCCACGTCATAGAGAGCGAGCCTATTGCCATCAACCGAGCACAAATCCAGATTCTGTGGCCCAATCAATGCCTTCTTTTTTGTGAAAGAAGAGGGCTTAAGCTAGCAGTGGGTCATTAATAGGCTTGCATTATGGGGGCGCACCTGCTTAAAATGTATTAAAATAATTAAACTACACTACTACATCATCATTTGCCTAGCCTTCTCCCAAACTTTGTTGGGGTCGGCTTCCAGTCTATCCATGTCCGGCTGAGTATCAGTATTTTACATGAAGCGACTGCTTATCTGACCTCCACAACCCAGTAACTGGGTACTACGATACCCCTTGGTAAGACATGGGCTTCTGACTACTCATAAAGACTGTCAAAGATCTACAAATGATGGTCGGAACCAACGGCTTAACATGTTTTCCGAGGCACGGAGGAAACTCTGTATGTAAAGATGGTCACCCACCACGGACCAACCCCGGCAAGAACGGCTTAACCTTGAAGATCGACCTGTGCGGCTGTTATTATACTACGAGCTCCTCTTTAGTTGCTTTGTATATATAGCATAAAGGTAGTTAAATTGTTTTTTCTAAATGATAAATTTTTAAACTGGAAATAAAAGGTTTTTTTATGTGGGCGAAGCTAAGGGACAAAAGTAGTTTAAAAAAATCATAATTAAATCGTCCATACTCAATTAAAGATATCATAAAAAAAAAATGTTTAAGATCCGTCAATTACTTTACTACTGAGAAAGTATTCAGTTATTTGGATCAATGAAATATGATATCTGTACATTTTGAATTATAAATATTTAATGAACGTCCCGTTAACATCTGTAGGTACACGTGACGTCATTTAATTAATGTTAATTGCTGAGAGAAATTTGTTATTTTATGTTAATTAGACCAATTAAAATGTTAAGTTGTGTTAAGTGGAAGGTTGTGTTATAAAAAGATATGAATTTCGTAAAATAAAACTAAAGTATATCTCTAGTACTTATATGTAAACGGATGCGTTTTATAGTTCTTGAAATTTTCTCTATATTTGCAAATTGTTGCGGGATGGTAAATAAGTAGTTTCTATGATTTATTGATTGTATTAATTAAGTATCCGCACTATTAACATTTTCTTTAAACATATTGTTCCATTTCCACAGACAAACCGTGAAAACGGTTTTGTGGGGCATAGTCCTTAAATAAAGATTTGTATTAACCTTGCTTTTAATACTTAAATAAATTTATTAATAAATAATAATAAAATAACAACAATAATATTTAGGAACCCCGTTAGTAGCCATAATTTTTATTATCTACAACCATATAGCCAGTCATACAAGTATGCTGGTTGCAAGTACTACGTAACAAAACATCACGCCTGTAATCTCTGAAGAGTTTGGCAGAGGGATACCTAATTTGAGCCTGCTACTGAGAAATTCTTGAAGGAAAAATCCGACTTTGCCCGACTTGGGAATCGAACCCAGGACCTCCTGCTTAGCAGTTGCGCTTGTGACCACAACACCAAAGAAATAAAATTGAAGTGTCTGTTTGTAATATTAAAATAACCGCTTTTTACTACATGCATATGAATGTATATACTGTTCATATACCAAAATAACATTTTTTACAATTTTTGTCTGTCGGTCTGTCTGTTTGTTCCGGCTAATGTCTGGAACGGCTGGACCGATTTTGACGGGTCTTTCACTGGCAGATAGCTAGCAGATAGTTCTATTTTAGAAAAATATTTTTTAAAATATAAATGCAAAAAGAAAAAAAAAACTAGTTAAGCTAGATAACTTTTTTCTTAAATTCCACTCGGACGCATCTTTTGTCGACGTTTTATAAGTGCCCATATAGGCCTATGTAAAATAAAATATTTTGATTTGATTTGATTTTGATTTGACGAAGTCGCGGGCACAGCTAGTGTTATTATATTATTGGTCAATGATCACGTGATCTTTCCTATGTATATGCCCAATAAGGTCAGTGTATTTCGTATTCTACGTCAACGTCGCGTGTCCCCTACCGGCGTGCGGCGGGTCTTTAGTCGTTTCGCACCACGAGCGCGCGGTTCGAACCGCGGTGTGAATTACCATAGAGCTCTTTTTGAATGGGTCCTTTAGCACCGCGGTACGAATCGCCAAATAACTTTTTGAAATGGGTCGATTCGGACCGCAGCACGGGAACAGTTCTCTTTTTGGATGGTTGAATTTGGACACAGAAGATTTATGTAGTTCTATTACACATCCCTTATAGTACAACCAGGCCAATAAAAACGCGCTGTCTTTCGGAAAATTACAAATCCAGAACCTCGTTTATAATTCCAACCCCATTCTTAAGTTGAAATAAGTATTCATGAAACTTTTTTAGACATATCTGTTCGACCTTGCCCTTAACCTATCACTAAACACAATCAAAACATCGGAACACGGCCATCGTAAACCCAAACTGTCCTGCAGATAAGATAACACACACTTTACACTACCTATAACTATTGAACTTAATTTGTACTATAAACATTAATATCTTGTGCTAAAACAATAGAAATACTGATTACACGAAAACCAACTCCATCGACAATATTTCAGAGTTGATTTCAGAATAAGAAAAACTGCTTAAAAGGTCAAATAATTGCAAGTGTATTCGAATCCAAACTATGTGCTGGAAACACGACAACCGACTGTATGGACCTGATTTTGTAATTGATTTTCGAATGACAAAAATCGTTAAAAGGGTCATAAAAATATTTCGACTTTAACCGAATGTAAGTTATGTGAAGAAAGAATAAGATTTACTATTCCTTAAATGGTGTTAAATTAGAATTGATGTACTGGAACAAATCGTGATGTGCATGGACGTACCGACCTCTACTTGTTCGACTTTCCATGTAATTGGCGACCATTTTATAATTGAGACAGTTTTTACAATCATTATAAAATAAAGCATGTAATTAGTTTCTAAGAGCGACTTTAAGTGAAAATTGGTCGGTAGCAAAATTTGTAAAAAGAAATTAGCAGAAATAAACTGGATTGAGTCATATCAGGTGGTTCTTAGAACGTAGCGCAGCGGTGGCCCAGTAGTGGGAGTCCCGACTTACGAGCAGTACGTCGTAGGTTCGAAACCAGGCAGGTGCATTACTTTGTCTAATTTATTACCGCTGCTCTCAAAACGTTGAAGGAAAACATCTTCTTCTGGTTCTTGTTATGAAACTAAGAACTAAAATGTAAATACAGTGCTTTATAATAGTTTACGATATATGTAAAGATGATGGCAGATAAATGACTAATTAGAGCTATTAGATGAACCCATAGCGGAGTTGGATGTAAAAGGAAGAGGTGACGGGATGCTTTGGATGGCGTCCTTAAGAATTAGCAAAAATGTACACAACATTGAAAGTGAACAAAAGAGATTAATGAGTAAATAATAACCGAAATCTGTACATATTTAATATTATAAAGCTGAAGCGTTCGTTTGCTTGTTTGTTTGCTTGAACGCGCTAATCTCAGGACCTACAAAATTTTTTCAGGGTTAGATAGCCCATCTATCGAGGAAGGCTATAGGCTATAAATATCATCACGCTACGTTCAATAGGAGCGACAAGCAATGAAAAATGTTGCGAAAACGGGGAAAATGTGACGCAGACGAAGGTCGGCGTCACTTTTTTTTTTAAACAATTTTTTAACTTAGGCATTAGTCAAACAGCTTTCAGTGGTTAAAATAACATTGGAAAGCAAAAATAAGTTAAATAATTGAAAAAATTATGAACTCCTCATAGACATTATTCATCTAGAATATATGTTGCTGGGGAGTTTGTGGTGAAGGGCGGGCGTTTTGGGGGACTGTCTCTTGTAATTTTGACGTTCAAAAAGTGCTGATTATCAGCCTAATTTGAATAAATGACTTTTGATTTTATGGGAAATCAATACCTTCTCATAAAGAGGAACATTACTATTATTTAGGACCTAGTAAAATAACTGCATTAGCGCACACACTTCTGCACTATAAATATTACATCTCCTGTGTTCTTGGCTAATCTCCGTTAAGATTGGCCGTCATGGTATTTTATGCTTTCAGAAGGCGTGCCCAAGTGCCCAAAATCGTGCTTGCAATAATTTATTACGTTTTAAACGCATCATTAAGTAAATTTCTTACGTAACTGTCGCCTTAAGGACATAATCGTTACGATTCGATACTTTCATCGATACATTTAAATCGATATTCATTCAAAATTTTGATATTAACCTTAATGAGCCTTGATGACCGTCCGACGCGGCAAGCAGGTTGGTTCGTTTCGCTTGGCGCTGTGGAGTTGAGCCCATATGATTTTCTTTTTTTTTTGATTAACCCTATTATTATGTTTTAGTGCATTAACGGGATAAATAAGCAACAGAATTGAAGTTTAAAAAATGTAATCAGGACGTAGTTCATGATTGTGTATTCAAGATTCTAATTTTTGGGAGATAGGTGTCGTTTCCTGACAATCGTTTTCCACTATTAAAGTTTCAATTTAATTGCTATGGTTTTTTACCCGAATGGAGGAGGGTCATTAACATCCTCCCGTGAAACTCATTTGTTTACCAGCCAATATAATATAAATTATGTATGATTTCTTTCTTTGTGGCCCTCTGACAACCAGACGACATAATTGTAAAAAATAAAAAATACTGCTTTCAAATGCGCTTGTTTTTAATTTTTAATAAATTCGAGATTTTTAAGATCTATTCGATAAATCACTCTATTACGTAGTTATTACCCCGATTTTAAATATCCCGGTCAATATTACTGGCCACAATATGAACCCGACCATCCAACCACTACTGTTTCCCGGGCATTACTCCCGAATCTGTATCGCGGCACAATGATGACGTGTTATTTCATCAGAGCCGTTGCATATCGCGCTTATTACATTATTGGTGGGTACGGACGCCCCTTTAGTTTCAATTACGTACCCACGATTCTGTATCCGGCGGTACCATAGATGTACAGGTTGGGGTTTTTAGGGAAGGACTAATTGATGCGCGTGAATATATCTCTCAGAAAGTTTTTTTTATGTTCCACAAACCTATTTTTTTTTAGAATTTTCTTCCTCGTACTTTAGAAATTACAGGGGAGGGGACACATTTGACTACTTTGGAAGTGTCTATCTTTCTAACGATTGACTTTGATAAATAATGATTTTAGGAACTTCAATGTCATTTTTTTGAGACCTATCTATAGGCGTATAGCCAGGATGTATTTTTTTAGGTTCTCTTTCACTTGTGTGGGGATCCCTTAGCTTTTTTTGTATAAAATTCGTAAAGCGGTTCATAGAATACATCTTACCTATCAAATTTCAACGGTGTAGTTCTAATAGTTTGGTAATAAAGTGGCGGTGACAAACAAACGGACAGACAGACATGACGAAGCCATAAGGGTTCCGTTTTTTGCTATTCTGCTACGGAACCCTAGAAAGGAACAAAGATATATACAAAATATGTACAAAATATGTTGAAAAGATACAAAATATGTTAACTAAATATTAAAACGAACGTATAGTACAAATAATAAGACATCACGACTATTTTCTCATGAAGATTAGGCAGAGGTAATCAAATGGCTGTAAATGTACAAGACGTTCTCCCCGTCTATGCGATATGTTTTTTATTCCAGACCATACCTTAGTTCTAACTAATTAATGTTCAAATGTAAAAGTACCTACAAGAAGTTCTCCCCTTTTTTTATTTTCGCCACATTTTTTTTTGTTCCAAACCATACCTAATTTCTAACTTACACATGGGTTTTTTTTTCAAATTCGGTTTTTTAATATTATAACTTTATTTATTTATTTAAACTTCATGTACAATAGTGGTACATAGGCGGACTTAATGCCACAAGGTATTCTCTACCAGTCAACCTTTGGGTTAAAAAGGACAACATTGTGGTAAGGTACAAAAACAATATCTCACAATATGTATTTAATTTCGAAATTGTCTATAAGTACACAACACAAATACACAAACACAAATACGCATAAAATAGACTAATACATATTTTAACAAATACCAAAATAAAAAACGAGAATACTAATAATAATTACTGCTACTAATTACTGTTACTTTACTACTTTACTATAAATACCTCCACGGCCCCTGTACTACTCAATGCAACCATCAGCACAATGTCTTGGGTACGTGACATTTGTACTGTTAAACGCTATTTTCACCCTGAACCGTCATTTCCTAGCAATATTTTTTGCATATGGTTATTTAATTTGATGTACAGAATGCTGCTGTTGAAATTGCCGTTTTGTTTGAAAAAAGTTAAAGTATTTTTTTTTTCGAACTTATTTATTTCTTTTATTCAAAGTAATCACCCCTGCAATCAATGCATCTTTGCCAACGCTGTGGCAGTTTATGGATGCCCTTCTTGAAAAAATCTGCTGGACGGGAGACAACAAACTCTTCAAAGGCGTTTTGTACTGCCTCTCGGGATTTGAATTTTTTTCCCGCTAAAAAGTTGTCCAAATTTTGGAAAAAGTAATAATCGGAAGGCGCAAGATCTGGTGAGTATGGCGGATGAGGGAGAGCTTCCAAACCCAACTCATGCAGCTTAGAGACGGTCTGTTGTGCAGTATGGGGCCGCGCGTTGTCGTGAAGTAGCAGTGGAGACGACCGATTGACCAAAGCTGGTTGCAGACGTGCGAGTTTCGCCATCATTGTGGTCAGTTCTTCAATGTACACATCTGCAGTAATGCTCTCGCCGTTTTGTAAAAAGCTATGATGAATCACACCAGCACTAGACCACCAAACTGTGACCATCACCTTTCTAGGGGTCATTTTTCGTTTTGCACATTGCTTTGGTACCGAACCAGGATCTAACCAACTTGCTGAGCGCTTTCGATTGTCAAAAAGAATCCATTTTTCGTCGCACGTAACAATTCGGTTCAAAATTCCTTCATTTCTGTGCCTGTTAAGCAGCGCAAGGCAAGTCTCGACGCGTACGTTGCGCTGACGATCGTTAAGTTCGTGGTGCACCCATCTATCAAGCTTTTTTATCTTGCCAATCTGTCGCAAATGGACCAATATTGTTTTAATGCTAACATCAAAAGCTGCTGCCAGCTCAGCTGTAGATTGAGTTTCATCAGCTTCAACAATCACCTTTAATTCATCATTGTTGACCAAAGTTTCCGGACGACCACGAGGTTCATTTTTCAAGTCAAAATTCCCAGAACGGAACCGAGCAAACCAATAACGGGTTGTGCGTTCGTTTGTACATTTCTCTCCGTAAACGTCGTTGATGTTACGGGTCGTTTGTGCCGCGTTGGTGCCACGACGGAACTCATATTCCATAATTACACGAAATTTCAAAGTATCCATTATGAGGAAAAATGTTGAAATGTAATGAAAATACAACGCTAATCAATAAACAAAAGACTGATTTTGTAAATAGAATGTCATATTTTTAAAACAAAATTAATTTGAATTTAGAACTCATAGCCAATCAAAACTTTTTTTTGTTTGAAAAAGTCTGTACTGCAATACGGCAATTTCATAGGTAAAGACCTATTATTAAATACACATTCCACTCATTAAAATGCCTCCAGAGCTTCTTGCCATTGAAAACCAAAATCTCCCTTGCGCAAACCCTCATTCAGCCCATCATAGATTACGCCGATGCCTGTTATTTGGATGCCACCGAGGAGCTTTTAAACAAACTTGAGCGTTTGCAAAATATCTGTATTCGTTTTGTTTTTAACCTTAAGAAGTATGATCATGTTTCCAACTTTCGCAACATACTCAAGTGGCTCCCAATTCGACTTCGCAGGAACTCTCGGATATTGTGTCTGCTATTTAACATCCTTCATAACCCAAAAGCGCCATCCTATTTGCGGGAACGCTTTTCCTACTCCCGTCCTTCAGATGCACCTTGCAGGTCGCATCTTAGGAAACTCCTTAAATCCCCTCCCCATTCAACCGATTTCTACTCCTACTCCTTCACTGTACACGCTGTGCGGTTGTGGAATTCACTGCCGCCTGACATAAGGGACTGCCAAACTATTGCAGTTTTCAAGAGAAGAGTGAAAGAACATTATCTTTCCATTCCGTCATAGTTGCATAAGTATTTATTTTATTGTATTTATAGTATTGTTATATTTTTGTCTTTGTATGTATACGTAAGTTAGTATGTTCTTATATTGTATATTTTATTTTAAATCGTTATTTGCTTTATGTTTTATGTATTCCATTTTCTCTTCTTCTTTTACACACTATGTCTACATCTCTTTTTTAGTATCTCCTTTCGCAGGTATGCTGGAAGAGATTTCTTTAGAAATAAGCATCACCTTTGTACCTATTTTCTTTTCCTTTCTTCTTTTCTGTATTTAGTGTGTACATAAATTGTTAAATAAATAAATAAAATAAATAAAATAAATTCTCGGGTCGAAAACATGTAAGTTTTTTTTTATCAGGAAACTAGCTATAAGTTTTTAAACTGACATGGTTAAAAACTGGGTTAAAAAGGAAACCAGCAGCCCCCGCAACTTCGTCTGCGTCACATTTTCCCCGTTTTCGCAATATTTTTCATTAATGCTCCGCTCCTATAAAGAGCCATCTATTGAATACTTACTCAATCCAGTCAACAGATACCGCCATCTGTTAGAATCGTTTGGTGCTAACAGATCATTGTGACTTAATTTGCAATAAAATAATATTGTGACTATAAATTGAGATGTAAGCTATCCTATCTTTCAAGTTGGATCAAACTGCACACGGTGTGCAAATTTGATTAAAATCGGTTAAGTAGTTTAGGAGTCCATCCCCGACAAACAACGTGGCACGTAAGCTATATATAGATAGATAATATATTAGATTCTCACCAGCAATACGGAGCCTGGATTTGTGCCCAGTTCACATCAATCAGCTCGCCCTTACTCCATGAATCCTAAACATAACTGACAAAATGTTGGTGGGTGTTTCACAATATCCATTTGTAATTAAAACGCTGCTCATTAAGTAACGCCTACGATCCTGTTTTTAAGTGACTTCATTTATATTAATTCAAAAACTTTGTCATCGACGATGACACGGTTATGCCTATCATAAATTTTTATTTGGTTATCAAATTAGAAAAAAAAATAAAGTGGCAATAAACCCAAATTGGCATGAATTTGGAACTAATTGATTTTCTGGTAGGTAAGTACTTACAGAATCAAGATCTGTTTTGATTACATCTATCGTAAATCATCTGCCTATACTTTACCAAACAATGTATATTAAGGCTTCTAGTATAGACCAGTATTTTACATGACTGCCTATCTGACCCCTTAGGACAACCGGACACCATCCGGATTCCCGGCTAGTACTGCGGATTTCCAATTTTTTTTTAAATAACTTTATTCAATTAAAACTCCTCTAGCTCAAAAGACGAAAAACATTCAAAAATGTTTTTGTTTTTTCAAAACGCTCGTTAATTTCGTTTAAAAATGGAAACTAAAAAAAACCATAATGACTTTATCTGAACACCCTATAAACGTGGACGTGAGGTGCTAAAGTCACGTTTCTGAATCGTATTAAAATTATGAAGTTTTTAAGTGAAATTTTCGTTGTATGCCGCCAATAATGACAGCTGTCAACGTACCACCAAATTTATGGCGAGAATTCGAATTTTGATTTCTTTTTTTTACAGTTATAAGTACAGAGTTTTGAAAGTGCTAGTAATATTAGAATTAGAGTATCGAAACTACAAGTTTGTGAACTCGTGATCAATACTAATGTTATTTAAAATAATCTAAAGTGTAACACGTTAGTTACACATGTGTTAGAATCCGGTTCGGTCTTGCAAGTAGATAACTTTTTTCGCGTTATCCTTTTTGTCGTAAGTACGTGGGACACTCAGAAAGTTTTGCGAAACTAAAAAAAATTGTTCTATACGTACATATATTTTTATTAAATCTTTTCAAAGTACTTTCCACCAGCCTCTATACAAAGATTCATGCGCCTAAACCAGTTTTCAAAACACTTTTTCCAGTCCGCCGCAGACACCTCGTTTACAGCCTGCTCGAACCCAGCCAGCGCATCTTCCGGCGACGAAAATTGTATCCCTTTGAGCTGATTTTTTATTTTTGGGAATAAAAAGAAGTCACACGGTGCTAGATCAGGGCTGTAAGGAGGGTGACCCAGGAGTTTGACTGGCGTGCTGTCCAGGAAGTCCCTCGTTTTGAGTGCGGTGTGCGCAGGTGCATTGTCGTGGTGGAGCAGTAGCCCGCGGAGCCCTGTGTTTGGTCGCTTGTTGCTTATAACAGAGAAAACTTCTGGCAAACATTTGGAAGTATACCATTCGGCATTAATGCTTCTTTGATCCCGTAAGGGAATTGATACCAAGTGGCCAGTCAAATTAAAAAAGCTAGCGATCAAAATCTTACCCCCGCTTCTAGATCGCTTCACTTTGGTAGGCGTTGGCTCATTTTGAAACACCCAAACAGTCGACTGGCGCTTGGTTTCTGGGTCGTATTGATAAATCCAGGACTCATCACCTGTAACGATGTCGTAAACACGCCGAGACGAGCCTGCTTCAAATTTGTTAAGCATATCACGGCACCATTCCACCCGGGCCTGCTTCTGAGCATCGGTGAGGTTGTGCGGCACCCAGCGTGATACTATCCTCCTCACGCGAAGATGGCTGTGTAGAATCTCGTGAACGCTTCCCGATCCAATCTTCAATATGTGTTGAATCTCCTGATATGTAATTCGCCTATTGTCTTGGATTAAATTTTTCACTGCTAGCACGTTTTCTTCGGTAACAGCCGTCAAAGGGCGACCGCTTCTTTCGTCATCCCCCAAAGTTGGTCGACCGCGCTTGAATTCGTTATACCAACGATACACGGTTGCCTTGGAAGGGCCTTCATCCATGAATGCCATTTGAAGTCTATCGTACGATTCATCCGGTTTCAGGCGACACTTGAAATCGTATAAAATCATAGCTCTAAAATGTTCCCGGCGCAGATCCATATTTCAGTGAGACACAATACTTTGAATTAACTCGCAAAAAATGTGGAGGGAAATTTTGAAATTGGAACTTACTTATTTTTACTTATAAATAATCATATTTTCGAAAAACATAATAACTGGCCAGTCTCCCATATATAAAAACTTTTTTTCGCAATACTTTCTGAGGGGCCTGGTATATTTAAATTTCGATGCTAAAAATTGAAATAATGTGATGTTTTCTCAAACACCGAATTCCTGTACTGGCTAGCTAATTTTTAAGAAAAATATTTGATTGCCTCCTAATACAGAAGTTTGAAAGGATGATCCAGCAAAGGATGAAAATAAAGTTGCGTAAAACGTTATGGGAGTAAAATATTGTGAGAAATTTATTCAAACTCGTTGTTGAAGTTATTTTTTGTGCATTTTAATAACAAAACAATAATTAGTAACTGTTAATATTAATAAATAATTTGCATAAACGAAAAAGGCAACATAATTTATGCAAATAAAAGGCGACATTCCAGTTCACATGTTTCTGATAAAACCAGACGTGAAATTTTGAATTTGGAACAAAAGAAATTTTGGCGGTCCTTTTGAACGTAGAACATGCTGTGACCATTTTATTTGACAGTTCGAAAAATAAAAATAAACTTTCCGAATCTTCTGTATTTGAATTACAGCAGAGTTCGAATTCGTGTGACATATTAGTTATTAGAGAACAAGTATAAGTTTGCTTTAATAAAAAAATAAACGCATCTGATTGGTCATCTGCGGTGACAGCGATTCATTTTTAATTTCCATGTTTCGTTTTTTTTTGTACGTCATTCGTAATTATGTTGTTCCTTGTCTTTTGCGACATTTATCCGACTTGTTAAATATTTTGGAGTTTTTCAACCGATTAATTGGGATATCAATTAATTGGCTTAAAAGGATCAAACTAATTAAATTTGGTCCTCTCTGAAAACTTTGAGCTAATTGTTGAATGTGGAAAAATAAGTATCAGTTGACATCGTTGCTTATTCTGGTTGTCAACTTCATGATACTAATTAATGAAAATGTGAGTAATATTTTACTTAAGTTAGGTATGTCTGTAGGTTCTATCCAATCTAAGATTTACGCTTTGGTTAAGATCATTTAAGCTTGATATTTCGAACTGAAACCAACTGTAGTATCATTAGCAGTATCTACAACTCCACATAAGCACACTGGACGACTAATCAAGCTATACAAAACCAGTTTATATGGATCTTTCATTGTACGGGAAATCTATACAAAACGAGGCCATGTTATACTGGAAATGTATAGTTTAATGTGTCGCCGTATGTACGAACTATGCATCTAACGGCACGCAAATGACGATCCGGTTGGCGCAGTGGCTGAGTGATCGACTGCTGCGCTGCGTGTCGCGCGTTCGATCCCCGCACGGAACAAATATTTGTATGGACCACAGATAGTAGTTCCGGGTCTGACTGTTCGCCGTATCCCAGTAGTTCCACGCGCGCCGTTGTATATGAGTTTAAATGTTTGTAAACGCACCCACGATACAGGAGAAATTCCAAGAGTGAAGAAAAGTTTTTTTAATAACAGCATGATTTGTTAGTCACCGTCCAAATTTAGACATTTTAATCTTTGGCGAAAACCATTGAATACTTGTTTTTTCTTTTGGTATCACTCAATACAAAAATATTGAGATATCATGGACACCGCCGCGCCGTGCATAGGTACACGCTGAGTAACTACGCGGGCTGGCCGCCCCCTTTCCATTGAATGTTTGCGCGGCAAGTGTAGTATTTTTAACGTTTAACTTAGTGACCAGGCAGAGCGGATAATTTTTTGGAGAAAATGATTTCATATGAAAATATGAAAATTTCACATATCGATTTTTTTTTCAAAAATGGTGTTAGTGAATGATACATAATGCCTAGAAAAAATTTGGACGGTGACTAAAAAATCTTGCTGTATATATAGTAGCACGCAAGCATCGTTACCCGTAAGATAAGGTTGTTGACAAAGAGTATTGTCAGGCAGTAGCTATTCGAATATCCTGCATTTTCCTCATTTCTTTTTCTAATAGACAATGAGTACCTTTCCACCCTATTCCGCACTAAAATAAGCACCTAAAAATCAATTTTCAAAGCACGGGACCATAGACTCAGGAAACATGTTCATTTCAAAGGCAACGTATGTAAGGTCACGCAACAAACGTTTTCCTTACACCGATGTTTCCGCACCATTTAATTTGAACTATACGACAACTTACGACATAGTTTCACACTTAAATTTAAATGGTACAGTGGTACTATTAGTACCGTTAGTACACTGGGTTCGCTTATTTTGTGAGAAATGTTTTGTAGTTCTTGTTTGGGATAAATGGGAGATGAGCGAATACCTAACCACGTTTTGTGTTAGTACGGGATCTTGTTGGGAACCTTTTTTAGGGTTCCGTACCCAAAGAGTCAAACGGGACACTATTACTGAGACTTCGCTGTCCGTCCGTCCGTCCTTCTATCACCAGGCTGTATCTCATGCACCGTGATAGTTAGCTAGTTGAAATTTCTACAGACTATGTATTTCTGTTGCCACTATAACAAAAAATACTACAAACAGAATAAAATAAATATTTAAGGGAGCTCCCATATAAAAAAAAGGATATTTTTGCTCGTTTTTATAAATAATAGTACGAAACCCTTTGTATGCGAGTCCGACTCGCACTTGGTCGGTTTTTTTTTCTTAGCCTGTATCTTCCCACTACTGCAGGGCAAAGGCCTCATTCATAGCCTTACACTCTCCTTTCAGTGCGGTTTACTCGATCCAATCTCTCACAAACGCCTCTAAGTCGACTCGCCAGCGTTTTTAGGCCTTTAGAATTAATAATACGTCTCCATTCTTTTAATTTATCTTCTTTCTTGCTACTACAGTGTACAATCAAAGACCAGACAGTTCTACGACAGTTCCTCCTTCATTGGCCTAACTTCGCCGCTTTCACTACCTCGTCGGTGTCAACGCTCAGGTTACTTTGACATCATTTTTTTACACAGAGGGCAAAGTTGATGGTAGTTTACTACACAGTTCCATATCCATACCCTATTGCAGTCTTCAAGAACAGGTAAAACTTTTTAGAGGTCCATACGTTGCAGAAGCAAAAATAAAAGAGATCAGCGATCCAGTTTGGCTTCCGCAAAGAATCGTAAATACCTACTTGAAGTATAGCAATGTACACTTATAAACAATACCCACTAACTAGCTTAAAAACAACCCTATAATTTAACCATAATCATTATTTTTTGTAGTCCACCCAATAAGGTTAAATCATCCAGTTAATTTGCGAAAAATCAGACAAAAGAGAGAGAAAAAAAAGTCGTGCGATCAACACGACGTCCTTAAAAATCGAATTCTGGAAATTTTAAATCGTATTCGATTAACGTAACGGATCGAATGTTAACTTGACAATAATTTAGTTGGAGCAACAATGGAGTAATGTCTCCTACTTTTTGTCACCACCAACTTACCTTTACACCTGTAAAAACCCTTATTTTCTCCCCAACTAAAGCTTAAAGTTCCTTAAACTACGTGCACAAGTAACGTTGTCGATGTCCGTATTTATAGTCTTTTGTGCCTATAAGAGTGCCCGATAATGCTCATTCAGCGTAAGTTATTTTGTACGTTGAAAAAAATCGCATCATATGAATAATGCTTTTGTCTCATTAAGCTTAAAAGGTGACCGGGGTGATTTAGTACCCCATCAGAGGTTACTGTGGGCGTTTTATGGGTTAAACTGCTGACGACAATTCATTAAGAAAAGAAACTTTTAATATATATCTAGTTAACGCTTCCCGCATACGTTGGTGTCAACTGGTGATTTACTTTTTAGTGATGTATAGGGTTATCGGTATCAATAAAACTTTGTATGGCTTGTGTGGGTGGGTTTTAATTACTTTGATTGAAAGTGGTATATTGAATATGGATAAGACAAACAAAGAAATAGATTTATGCTAAGTGTTGCTCGCGGAGAGCAGCGGTGGCCCAGTGGTGGCAGCCCCGACTTACGAGCAGCTAGCCGTGGGTTCGAGCCCAGGCAGGTGCATTACTTTGTGTAATTTATTTCATCACCGCTGCTCTCACAACGGTGAAGGAAAACCTCGTGAGGAAACCGGCATGGTCTAGAACTAAAAATTCGAAGACATGTGACATCTACCAATCCGTACTGGGCCAGCGTGGTGTGTTACGGCCCTCTCATAGAGAAGAAGCTTGTGTCCCAGCAGTGGGAACATTATAGGCTGATGATGATGAAGAGTTGCTCCGTCATCGCGCCGCATCGTTCGTCGTTGCGCGACTGATGAGCATAAGGTCCGGTTAGATTCCGAGCCCGGGAGTTTTTCCATAAGAAAATGCATAACAAAGTTGCTACTTGATACTGCATTACTGCCGGGATTTGTGCCCGGTTGATGGCAAAAGGCTCCAACCCCATTACATGGAACTTAAACATAACGTGAAAAATGTGGGTGTATTATGGGTCCACCTCTGCGCAATCCTTCAAGGATTACAGACCTGATGTGATATCAAATATTCTGTATTTTCAATTTGAATACTTATTAACTTACCAATGCAAGTCCCATTCAATCTCAGAGAGCACTGCCAAGACCACCAACGGCCCATCGATCAACAGCAACCAATTTACACATATCCACAAAACAGCACGACATTAATAGGGCTACAAAGTTTACACCAACAATATAAATATCTCCCCATCTCCCCAAAAGGGGGTAAACAAACCGTTTAGAACAATCCTTGCCACCATTAACACGCAATGTCAATCACTTGCAGGCAAAGTGACTCTTTTGCCCCATTTCATGTCAATCTTCAAGCCTTGGTATCTAAGTAGTGAGTAGGGCGTCGATCTAAGATGCTATCGGCCAATACAATTCTGTGAACTTTTGCTGATCGGGTGGTTAGCAGTTAGGTGGTACTTTGGTGTGGAATTTATAAGAGGGAATTATCAAAAAACGTACTTATCTACATAATTATGCAACGTCAATAAACTACATTGCTAAGAAAATTCTCAATTAACGTTTCCTTTTACTCAATATTCATTACCATCATCATCTGCTGGAGACAGTATTTAGAGCCCAAAAAAGATGTGTTAGAGCGATATGCGGTATAAAAAGCACGGAAAGCTGCAAACCGTTCTTTGCGAATTTCCGTATATTAACGGTACCCTGTCTATACATATTTGAGGTGGCTGTATTTGTCAAGACAAACTTCCATTTATTTGAAACATTACACAGCTCGCGACATAAAAATAAAATAAGCATTAAGCAACACAAAAAAGCGGTATTTCATAAAAACCTCCTAGGAATGGCACCACATATTTATAATAAACTAGCTGTTACCCGCGACTTCGTACGCGTTGGGTTCGTGATTTGCTTAAAATAGATAAGTTTTTTAGTCAGGAGGTTCTTGATTTAAATGTTTTGTTTGAAGTTCGTTACCAGATGTCTCCAGTATTAATACAGCATCATCTGCCCAGTCTATTCCCATCTAAGTTGGGAACATTCAGTCTAACCGGATGCAGCTGAATACCAGGATTTTACACGGAGCGACTGGCTATCTGGCCTCCACAACCCAGTTGGTACTGGGTTATACGACACCTCTTGGTAAGACTGGTTGTCAGACTTTCAGGCCACTGACTACCTTTAACGACTGTCAAAGATCTACAAATGACAGCCGTGACCAACGGCTTAACGTACTTTCCAAAGCACAATAAAGTCGGTACGTAATGGGTGGTCACCCGTCCATGGACCAACCTAGGCAAACGCAACTTAAACTGAAGATCGACCCTAGCGACCTTAATAAATTGATTTTATATGATTACTTTCATTTGAAAGAACTTGCTTCAAGTGTGGTCTCCTATTCATTTGTGAGTAAAACTTCGAAAACCGAGTATGACTCCTCAATGTATACGAACACGCTACCGACTACTGTACCACATCAACTTTCATTATGAAACCCGCCTAAGGATAGAATTTCCAAAAACGTAAATAGTGATTTTGTGCATTCATGCCTTTTTAAAAATTACAAATATCCTCCTAAACTTAACCTTTAACCCGACATTAATTCCACTTGGGGGTGGAATTTCCAAAACTCCCTTTCTGCCTTATTAAGAACTTACTTGCGAGATTTCAAGTTAAATAGGTCAAAAGTGGTAGTTAGTAGTTCTTGAGTGATTTATCGGTGAGTGAATAGTATTGCGCTTTCGTGTTTAAATGAAAGTATTATTATGTCTTTATCCAGATCATGACCTGGCTTGTGGCTTTGATCCAAATCTGTTCACCAGTTAAGGCGTGAAAAAGATAAAACAAACTGATATATAGATACCGTTAATATACTGTATCGTTGGTCTAGTGGTCGCAACTACTGAGTATGAAGTCCTGGTTTCGATTACCGGGTCGGACAATCTTTTATTTTGGTTTTCGACCATACATTTCAGACCACAAAATCGCACGGAGAGAAGATTGGAAGGCTATGGGGGAGCCCTTAGCCCAGCAGTCATTTTGATGAGATTCACTATATAACTTTCCTGAGAGACATGGACAGTGGCAGTGACAGGGAAGTGAAACAGGGAGACGTCATATCTCTGAAACTGTTCACCGCTACACTGGAAGATGTATTTAAAGGTTCTGGACTGGAGAGGGCTAGGCATCGACGTCAATGGCGAGTACAACTCTCACCTTTAATTTGCCGACGATATAGTGGTCATGGCTGAAACCTTAGAGGATCTCCGAACAATGCTCGATGACCTCAGTAGATCGTCCGAAAGAGTGGGACTTAAAATGAACATGGACAAAAACAAAGTCATATTGAATGTCCATGTAACATCCCCCCCCTACCCCCTTCTATCAAGATCGGAGACTCTACACTCGAAGTTGTAGACGATTATGTCTACCTGGGACAAACGGTCCAGATGGATAGGTCTGACTTCGAGAAAGAGGTCAACCGTCGAATCCAACTCGGCTGGGCAGCGTTCGGGAAGTTGCATGATATGTTCCGGTCCAACTCACTGCAGTGTCTCAAGACGAAAGTCCAGGACCAGTGTGTGTTGCCCGTGATTACATACGGGACCGATTGTGGTCGCCCACATTGGTCTTCATCAGAAGGCTTAAAATCACTCAAAGGTCAATGGAGAAGGCTATGCTCGAAGTTTCCTTGCGTGATCAAATCAGAAATTAGGACATTCGCTAGAGAGCCAAGGTTACCCCAAAGTGTCCTGGTAGCTCGAAGATTGCCAAATATAAGTGGTAGTGGGCAGGGTGCATTGCTCGCAGAACGGATGGCCGATGGAGCCGAAAAGTTCTAGAGTGGCGACCACGAATCGGAAGACGTTGCGTTGGAGGGCCTCCCACGAGGTGGACCGATGGCCTGGTGATGGTTGCGGGGATCGTCTGGATGCAAGTCACACGGGACCTGTCTATGTGGCGACACTTGGGGGAGGCCTATGTCCAGCAGCGGACGTCTTTCGGCTGAAATGATGAATGATGATGAAAGTACTTTCTTACTAAATAATTAAAAAATTACGAAAACAAAACTATATACTTAAACTAAAAGTGCTGGACACTGGTACTATCACTGTGGCCCCGGGGAAGCTCAAGTAGCTTTAATAAAGTAATCTTATCGGTAACTATATTTTCGAGTCGTTGGGAATTGAAGCTTTGGATCGTGGAACCGTGAGATCAGAGTACTCAATGCTCACAGTCTTTTTAAAGAAATTTCTAAACGCATTGCTTACGCTTTCCGTGACCGAAGAGCTGGCTTTTACTTCGGCCAGAGGCTAAATGATTGTTTAACTATAGTTTGAATGGTTAATGATAACTAAAAGGATGTATAAAACTATTTGGTAATGATTAGGAAGTCTTAAAGCATAAAAAAAACACAATACCTACTTACAAAAAGTGAAAACCTGGGGATCGAACCATGGTTACTTTTGTAAATATAACAGCATCAAAAATTAAAAAAAAAAAAAAAAAATGTAAGTGTATACTGGCTGAGGTTTGATCCTGCAACCCACGGTTCACAGGTCTAGCGCTAAACCGTCGGGCTATTTCCACCGGTGACGGTTGTTCTAAAATAGCCGATCTATTCTAATGTTAGTTATGACAGTCTGTTGTCAGGTGTCAATCAGTTGAGGAATATGAACATAATGCAATATTGCTCACCTCCCAATGATATTGGCGTGATAATATATAGCCTATGTCCTTCCCAAGGTTTCAATCTATCTTCTTGCCAAAATCCATTAAGATCCGATCAGCCGTTTAGTCGTGAAAAGGTAACAAACAAACAGAGTGACTTTCGCATTTATAATATTAGTATGGATTACCAAATTCTTTGTTAAATATTAAAGATATTAATGCATTTAAGAAGCAAATCAATAATCTCCTGATAAGCAAGACATACTACACTCTAAATGAATACCTGTCCGATAGAAATCTGAGTGTTTAATAATAAAACATATAATTAGGGTGAATACCTGAGTCCAATTTATTCCGTAAAAGTATTTTTATTATTTTGACATTATATACCCTGACATTATGTACTTATTTATTGATTTGAAACTATGACATTAATTATTAATTTGAATTTATGACATTGAACAGGGTATTATATTGAATCTATGACATTGTATAATGTATTAATTTGAATTTATGATATTGTGTGATAAATTTTGCATCCCTGAATTGGTACAACACAGTGGACTGCGCATTCACTTGACATCTGGAAATGTACTGTGTTGAGCAATAAAGTTTTGAATTTGAATTTGAATTTGCCGGCCCTTGTCCCATTCTATTTGGGGTCGGCGTAACACCTCTTCTTCTTCCATTCTCCTCTGTCAGACGTCACGACATTATTTACTTCTTTCTCTTTCATATCATTCCTCACACCATCCATCCATCTTTTCTTTGGTCTTCCTCTCCCTTCCTCTCCCTTTCCATCCATGACTATGCACACCAATAACTTTTTTAGCCTCATGTCTTCTCATTACAACTCCATACCAAGACAAATGACTTCCTTTCCATTGTTCTGTCCCCCGGCGCCACTTTTAAACTTCTTCTAATATATTCATTCCTTAATTTACCCATTCTTTTCATTCCACACATCCATCTCAACATTCTCATCCTTATATTTATTTTTACGGGTAGTCAGAAGCTTCGAAGTAAGTAACTGGGTTTTAGAGATCAGACAGATTGATGTTCTATGTAAAAAAATATTAGTAAAAAAACCTTTTTACAAACAACCGTTTTTGAAATGCACGGAAAAAAAGAAATTAATTCTTAAAGAGGAGTAAATGAAAACGATAAAGGATAGTTTTCACAAAAGCTTGTCGCGTGAATGGCGGAGGCTATAAAAACTATACGCGACAAGCTTACAAATTTTCATCTCCATTCGCATGGACATCGGGAAGTGGTTCTAATTTAGCATCCGAGATTCCATCCGAACAAACATACATACATTGCAAGTTAAATATACTGATATTCAGCTACATCTGATAAGAATGAACCCGACCAGAATTATTTGAGTTAGTTTGTCATTCTTATACAGTTATATGAAATGTTGTAGTATGTTTTCTTCTTCTTCAGAAACTCAATAATAAGAGGTTAAGTAGGTAAAAGGCGTAATACGAAAATATCCATAGAAAAATGCTCGATAGGCAGTTGGGCAGTAAAATGAAAATACCATGAATAGCAAAAAAGAGGACACCTAACCAGAAAATGCCTTAAAAAATCCGAAGGATGGCACTAAAAGAATGTGCGCACTGTCTGTTCACCTACCTCCTAGAAACTGCAATCATATCCATCTGCCATGCTTATAAAAGCAATTTTCCTTTACGAGTTTATCAGCAAACTCCATATCAAACAAAAGACGGGGCAGTTTATCCCTTACTGCTCAAACCAGTAGAACGTTTGTTCAACCAGCGATTGTACTAAGATTAAGCCCCTGCTTTCCTCTTTAGGTATCTCAATCCTGTCTGTAATTACTTAACGAATTAATTAATCAGTAGAAAATGCAGGTAGATCAAAATGTAGAGTTGCAAAATAACTTTTAGCACTCAATTGATTGTAAAAAAACGTGAAACTGATACCGTATGTGAATGCTCATTGGATCTGCATTTCAAATCGGTTGGAGAGGTGTTTGGTTTTACCCGTCTCTGCCTGTGTATTTTTTTGGTGGAAGATTTGCATGGGAGCACCTTCTCACACCTCAGCACCTTGTCTATCCAAGTTTACTGTTCTGTTTTTTTTTTTTGTTTGAATCAGTGCTTCATTACAACTTAGAAATGTTATCTGATCTACTAGTTTAGTTGGTCTGCTATCTGAATATAAGATTGAATAATTTCAAGTCTATGTAATTTTCTGGGACTCGCATTCTCAATAATCAATACTTTTATTGCATTCCACATGTTATTCTTAGGTGGTAAACTTATAATTAGATCATATGGACCCTGTCGGGCACAGCAAAAGCACACAACAAGCACAAGCACAAGCAGCGGGCTATTATGCCGTTTCTCTCCAACTAATTGTATATCACTCTTGAACACGGCGAAGGATATTGTGATAGGCAGTGGTTGCTGTCTGTTTAAAAATAAACAGCCAAGTGCGAGTCGGACTCGCGGACAAAGGGTTCCCGTACCATTATTCATAAAAACAAGCAAAAAATACACTTTTTTATAGGGGAGCCCCCTTAAATACTTTTTTATTCTGTTTTTAGTATTTGTTGTTATAGCGGCAACAGAAATACATAATCTGTAGAAATTTCAACTGGCTAACTATCACGGTTCATGAGATACAGCCTGATGACAGACGTCGAAGGCTCAGTTATAATAGTGTCCCGTTTGACCTTTTGGGTTTGGAACCCTAAAAATGAACTGTAGTGAGTGAAGTCTTAACCAGTATCTCAACATCAATACAAACAAACAAACATCCACCATAAACCCCATATATTATTCCTAATACCCACAACTATATGCATCGATCAATTAACCCGTCCGTATTTTTTTTACCTCTCGCCTTAACCAGACCCTCGTCCAGGCAGTAACTGCGTGGCTAACTTCTCTGTACACTAATTGTTTCTGAGGCAATAATTGCCTTTTCCAGTCCTAATGGGACCATTAAAGTGCCCTATGAAGCTACCTTACCTTATACGAAGGGAAGAAGTACGGACCTAGCTTTGCCACCTCTTGGCGATTAAAAAATAGAAAATTTATCGGCATTTTGATATGGTTTTATGGGATTAGGGCGGAATTATAATGATATGTGGTACCTTTTAGTAATGGTGCATATAATATGAGTCGTATTGAGATGGAACCTTGTTGTGTTTTGTTCATTTTCATAATATACTAAGCCCTTATAGTCTTTGATACATCATCATCAGCTTATAATGTTCCCATTGCTAGGACACAGGCCTCCTCTCTATGGGAGGGAGTGGGTTGTACTCCACCACGCGGACCCAGTGCAGGTTGGTAGATGTCAGATGTCTTCGAATTTGTAGTTCTAGGACAAACTGGTTTTTTCTCGATGTTTTCCTTCACCGTTTTTGAGGGCAGCGGTGATGAAATAATTTACATAAAGTAATGCGCCTGCCTGGGTTCGAACCCACGGCTTACTGCTCTCAGTCTTTTATATATATTCTTTAATATGATCATACAAAACGATATCAGTATTCAATTGACTCCATGGGGACAATAATTCATTTAATATTAGAAAAAAAAATACTCCAGTTGGTGAGTGCAATTAAACAGTATTTAATTCGTTCTAAATTAACCATTAATGAAGTGCAAAAGATTACTGTTAATCTGGATTAAGGAAATACATACCTGTTTGGTTACTAACGAGTGAATTTTTTTTATTGAAAAAGGACCTTTATTATTGTTAAAGATCTTTGTATGAACACCATACGAATGACAGAAAAGTAGCGTGTCGTCGCTTAGTTACTAAGTAGTTTTTATCCCCTGGCTTACACTCAAGGCACCCACAGCATAGTCCGGTTAAGCAGACGACAACCTCCTAGGTTAAACTATGACATGCCATTCACAAATAAAAATGACAGAAAAGTATAGATTCAGTAGGAAAAGGGTCCGAAAAACGACTGGAACGAACTCATTATCCATGGTCATCACTTTTTCTTACTTTTTTCGTAACGTGACGTTTAATTATGCTAGTAATATGCTATCCGTATTGCAGATAAGTGTAGATTTACTTATTTACCGTTTGTGGAATCGTAGACCATAAAAATCGTCTCACACCAAACGAAAGCTCAACCAATGTTCTCCAAAATATTTCAGACAAACGAGATATCAGGCTGCAGATGAATCTCCTCTTCACTTTTTAACAAGAATTTATGTATTTCGCGTATAAACTACTTAAAACAGTGATTGTCCGAAGCGATTGTCAGCAGAGGTCAGAGCGGCATAATATGGTCGTTGACAACTATAATGAGCATCTAAATGTGAAGTAAACGACTTCAATAATGGTTTATTGTTACTGACATATTTTTTAAACCGATATTTTTGGGTTATCTAGATTTACCGGCATGGTTGGGGAGGGTTTTATAAGTTGTAAATCGTTCATAAGTTTTTTTAATAAGTTGTTTTTTTCAGCTTTTTTCGTTTTGCAGTGCAATAACGGATGAACATTGAAGATGAGGGTAGTATTCCTGATTTATACTAATCATCTTCTATTTTTTTTTCATTTATGTATCATTACATCACGCCTGTAATTCCCAAAGGGTTAGGCAAAGGTGTAGGTACCCTCACATTTCGCCATTTATGTTTAAGTCCCATATAAAAGGGGGCGAGCCATTGCCATCAACCGGGCACAAACCCAGACTCCGTAGCTACTACTGAGAAATTCCAACGAGATGTCGAAAAATTTCATTTTCCGGAAGAAACTGTGGGAAACAGTTGTTGGTTCTGATATATTAGGTTTTAAACTACTAGTTGCTGCCCGCGTCTTCGTTCGCGTGGAAATTTGAATGGGTTTTAGAGGTCTGAAAAATAGTTTTTTGCCGATTCTCAGACCTACCCAATATACATACAATAATAATTTTGATGGGTTTTAGGGATGTTGGCCGATTCGCAGACCTATCCGATGTGCACACAAAATTTCATACAAATCGATTCAGCCGTTTCGGAGGACTTTGGTAACAAACACCGCGACACGAGAATTTTATACATATACTAGCTGCTGCCCGCGACTTCGTTCGCGGGGTTTTTTATGGATATGAAAAATAGATTTTGGCCGATTCTCAGACCTATCCGATATGCTCACAAAATTTCATACAAATCGATTCAGCCGTTTCGGAGGACTTTGGTAACAAACACCGCGACACGAGAATTTTATACATATATTAGAAGATGACCAATCAATATTTAGCTGAAGAGATGACGTCATAAATGTATCATAAAATATTGGACATTATTTTTAATAGCGGACATCACACCTCCGAAGTAAGACCACGTCCCATCCGCAATGTCAACTAGACCCAACCGTGAGAAACAACAAAACGTGAAACAGTAAAATTCCCAGATATTTATCTATTCCTCACAAACTCCGTTTATGAGCTATGATCCGTTCGACTGCCGATTTATTCATAAATACGGCGAGATATCGAGATCTTGCTGGGTCACGATCGATTGTTAAAATCGCTTAAATTGAATATGTATCGGATGGATTGGCAGTTTCGTGTAGTCCCGTTTTAGAGTGACAGTGTTTTGGATTTTATTGAGGTGTTGTGTTTGTGTAGGCGGCGTGGCTACTGGTTATGATTTATGAATGTAATAATCAATAATATACGGCTTTATATGTATCTCTCTAATCTAGATTTCGACATTATCCTAAATATCTTCACTACAACACACACACTATTAGTTTCTGGTTAATTGACATAATGCATTTTTTTTTCAGATTCAAATGTAGATGTCAGACCAGTTACTAGAAGGAGGTGGCGGAACGTGAGAGAAATGAACCTCGCGTCCCAGCTGCCACGGGAGACGCCCGGGTGTCAAGCGACCGTAGGCGCGGGCCTGTGGACGGTGAATAATTGGCTAGCTCGCCGTCCGTCCGTTTTATGACGACAGGCTGTATCGACTGCGTATTTGTGTTCCACGCGCGCCTCAAGGAGAAGTCAACAAATCGGAAGGGGTCCGAGGGGGCCGATGCCTGCCAGGGCTGCGGGACTGTTCGAAAGAGATTATCGTGGCCCTGCGAAACAAAGGGCTATTAAGAAACATGGATGGGTTTTAGTCAGAACAAGTCTGACACTCTCTTCTGCTCAGCCCAGAGCAGGAGGGTTCATTTGATGATTTACCATCCGTAAAAAAAACACCAGTTACTACCAAGTAGCTACTGAGCTTGACGTTCACGGTTCGTATAGTCTTAACCTGGATATGTGCCCTGCTAATGGATTATGAATTAGACGCCATCTTCTACAGCACGGGACTTAAACATAAATGGCGAAATGTGGATGTCCTATACAATCTGTTGTTTTGCATTCTCGTCAAATTCAAGGAGGTAACTATGCTAATGATTCTCGACCCGAATCTATAATAAAATGGGTAGGTAATATTTTTTTTCTTATTTAGAAGTGTGAACCAGCCGTGTTTCAAACGCGGCCCATCCGACCGTCGCCCTATAACCGAACGTTCACACATACAAACAATCTCAAACGTTTATTCGATTATTTCTTATTCCCTAAACCACGTTAAGGGGGTTAATCTAAAATGCTGACAAAATTAACCAACAAAAAAAAGCAGCGTTTATTAATAATTAACTAGGAACCGTAATTTGTATTGATTATTTATGTCTTTTCTGACAACCTCCTGATAATAATTTTGACGAGGACGCAAACAACACCTTGTATAGGCACACATCGTGAAACCCAGACCAGAACCTTTGTTGAAAACAGGCCTGATATAGTTTTCATTTTCGAAATTAAATTATTAGAACTATAGCTTGTAATTTCCCTGTCTTACGAAGGGGAATGGGGGTAGCCTGTATTATTACTTAGTGTACTAGTTAGTACTGGGTTGTGGAGGTCAGATAGGCAATCACTCCATGTAAAACACTGGTATTCAACTGCATCCGGTTAGACTGAAGGACGACCACAAAACAGTTGGGAAAAGGCTAGGCAGATGATGATGATCGGGGGCGAGCCTTTTGCCATCAACCGGGCTCAAATCTAGACTCCAGGTTACTTCTCAGAAATTCCTAAACCAAACGTCTGACATCCAGTTTTACTAAGGGGTATCGTATTACCCAATTACTGGGTTGTAGAGGTCAAATAGGCAGTCGCTTCATGTAAAATACTGGTACTCAGCTGCATCCGGTTAGACTGGAAGCCGAACCCAAACTTTTAGGAAAAGGCTAGGCAGATGATGATGATGGTGAAGCTCGTAATTTCAAAAGTGAATAGCTTTTAGACCATCCCTCTATTAACGGACAACAAACCTAAGATTATAAGGCAAATTAAATGAGAAGCCATAGCCAGACCCATCACCAAAGCTCCGTCAATCACCCGTACTCCCATAACTGACACTAATAATCAAAATTAATTAAATCATTGTCCTTCAAAGCCATCAATTGTCACACGAATCGTATATTTGGACTAATCTCCCATCACTGGGCGCATAAATCGGTTGTTGGACGCATTTGCATGCGTGCAGGTATGTATGTATGGGGGTTAGTAACTCAGAAACGTTGCGAGTCTGGCCTATCAGTCTAAATCTCGCTGTGGACCGCTTCTAAACACACAATGCATAATTGTCCATTAAGGTGCTGTGGAGGTGGGAAAGTAAGTGTGCTCGGTGGAGGTGCTATTTTGTTGAGATTGAGATAGGAGAGCAGCGGTGGCAGCTCCGACTTACGAGCAGTAAGCCATGGGTTCGAACCCAGAAAGGCGCATTACTTTGTGTAAATCATTTCATCACCGCTGCTCTAAAAAACGGTGAAGGAAAACATCGTGAGGAAACTGGCATGTCCTAGAACTAAAAAATCGAAGACATGTGACATCTACTAACCCGCACTGAGCCCGCGTGGTGGATTACAGCCCACTCCCTCTCACAGAGAGGAGGCCTGTGTCCCAGCAGTGGGAACATTATTGCTGATGATGATGATGATGACGAGGTAGGAATGTGTCTGTGTTTAGTAGGAAAAAAGCAAAACAAAACGGATTGGGTTTATGTTGGTGAGAAAAAATGACGATAGAATGAATGACAATAATCGTCTGCAATAATTTGTTGGTGAACAGACAAGTTGCAGTACAGCTAAGAACAAATTTTGTTGTTAAAACAAAAGTTAACATAATGTCAATAACACAGCTCATGTAGTTACTAGAGCTCATTGTAAATGAATCTAGTGAAATGAGAAAAAGTCAGTGTTAAAACCACTAAAACTAAAATGTGTTGTAGTTTGTGACGTTTTTTGGTTTTTTTTTTATGTATGGCATCTCGCAGTTCAACCTATGAGGTTGTCGTCTGCTTAACCGAACTATCCTGTGGGTGCCTTAAGAGTAAGGCCTCCAGCCAGGGCATAACAACTTACAAACTAAGCGACTACACGCTAAGGGCACCCCTGAAATCAAGAAATGAAGCCTACCCATTGCAAAGGCAGCTCGGTTGCGCGCTGTTTTGATGTGCGCCGCGAAAGACAGGTGGTTGTCAAGTAAGACTCCTAAGTACTTGGCTTGCTTCTCCCAAGGGATAGGCTCACCGTACATAGCGATCGGGTTGAGCGCGGGTGGCTTATTTTTACGCGGTTTAGAGAAAAGAACTGCCTGGCTCTTGTCGGGGTTCACCTCGATTCTCTATTTTCGAAACCAAGCGCCTAAGACGTTGGCTGAGGTTTGAAGGGTGCTGTAGATAGCGTCGTGACTGCGGCCAGTGTAATAAATGGCCGTGTCGTCCGCGAACAGGGCTAACTGAGCCTTTTTGCTCTTGGGTATGTCACTGGTGAACAGAGTACGTCTTTTGGCTGGGACTCTAGCTGGAACTTTTACTCAGAATTGGAAAAGTGGAAGACACGGAGAGAAGTCGTTGCCCCAGCATTGGGATGAAGCAGTTCGAAAGGAATCTTTGTTCTCCCATCCTACCACATCTATCCTTTCCAATATCCTCCCAATATTCCAATTGTTGGGGCCAACAATTTTATGGGGCCCCAGAGTCCCTTAATGATATGATTGTTTTCATTATAATTGGACCTTACAGTCATACGTTCCAAAGAAATTATTGGACATCCAACACCCTTGATTTGTTGGAGTATTTTTAATGAGTCCACTCAAACTGCCCATTGTCTGGCTAAGATTGATTTTAGCTTAGACTGGAGGAAGTGTCTTTTCTTCAATCTGCTTGGCGTTTGTTTTTTTGTTTGGGGATTTATGAGATCTCCGTTGAGAGTTTATGGTTTGGTGAAATCTATTCTAGAGCTTTTGTGTAGGTACTCGAGTTATCTATGACTATCTTAGCTAATTATAAATTAAAGTCTATTACTGTGCCTATCTGTCACTGCGTTTTTCTTCTATCTAAGTAATCTTAGTAATGTGTTTTTTTGTAGTTATAAAATAAATAAATCTTTATCCATTTTTAAATCATAAAAACTATGCAAAGCAGAGGCGGGTTGTTAGTCAGTTATAATTCGAAACGGTTATCACATTTCGTTTCTTATTTGCCATTAAATGTTTCTGTACCAACAAGTGGACCCTTTTCTTCCTTCACATCGAATCTGGCTATATCAAAAGATTTTGATAGCTATTCAACAATGGACTCTAAGTATTATACTATTAGATTACATAATTAAATAATCAAAAACCCAATGAAATTCTATCAACCCGAAAATGTATTCACATCACTTACTCAAAATCAAAAATGGAACACCAACCCTAGTCCACAATTTAAAAAAAAAACCGGCCAAGTGCGAGTCGGACTCGCGTACGAAAGGTTCCGTACCATTATTTATAAAAAAACGAACTAAAAAATCACTTTTTTTGTATGGGAGCCCCCCTTTTCTTTTTTTTTTAGGATAGGAAATCATCAAATGTCTTCTCCCGCTCTGGGCGGAGCGGAAGGGAGTGTCAGACTTGACTGACTAAAACCCATCCATGTTACTTCTAAGCCCTTTGTGTTCCAGGGCCACGGTATCTCTTTCGAACAACCCGCAGCCCTGGCAGGCATCGGCCGTCTCGAACCCCTTCCGAAACCGAACCGAATAAAATAAATATTTAATGGGAGCCCCCGTTACATATTTATTTTGTTCGGTTTTTAGTATTTGTTGTTATAGCATCAAGAGAAATACATAATCTGTATAAATTTCAACTGGCTAACTATCACGGTTCATGAGATACAGCCTGGTGACAGACGGACGGACGGACAGCGAAGTCTCAGTAATAGGGTCCCGTTTGACCTTTTGGGTACGGAACCCTAAAAATACAGCCAACAATAATTGCCCAGCGATTCTTCATTTGTCATTTTACAATATTTTTGTTCCCACTGCCGGTGGTCCTTTGCGTTAATATGAGGCGTTGCGATCCGTATCGCGCGATTAAGTACGATTTATTCAGATTTATAGATTAATCGCACGGTGTGTGCGAATGGGTGGTTCTGATTAGGGGATTGGCATTTAGTAAGAGAATATGAAGTTGGCATAGGGCCGTAAAGATTTGGCACAAGAAAAGGGAGGGCTATTCCCGGCATTTTGGATGAATTCAGGCTGGGGATAATGAAGAGAATATGGAAGTGTAGAAATTCTCGGAGTCTGCATTTAACAATGACTTCTTCTTAAGAGAATTAAAACCACCTTTAGCAATAATAACTGCCCTAGCCATATGTACTATATTATGTCTATGACAAGCACCATCATTCTACAATTACGAATGCAATTTATGAAATTAATTACGGTTATTCCAGTATCGCAATCAGAACATCGAGAACGGTGAGCCCTAAAATCGACTTACAAAATTACCTGTCGAGTTGGTTCCGATTAAAATATCGATCTCATTTATTAAACTGATAGGTATCGGTACGTACTTTTTGTTATTGTGTAACCTTACTTTCACATATGTATCTATAAATGTGATGGTACCCTACCTACCTACCTACAACACAAGTAAAATTATGAAAACAAAAATTCGGTACTTTTTAAAATGTATTTAAATCTAAAACCAAATTATAAAATCCAATACAGGCACTTACTAATTTTGTCTTCAAAACCACACAACACTCAAGACGTACTGTTTTCGATATACGCAGATGTTCTAGATAACATTACAACTGAAAAAAAAAATGCAATACGATTACAAAATCTGCCTTTACCAATTTTACTATCAACACAGGAGTTTCTTCGAATTTTAAACTTCGAGTTTCTCAAAACATGGCGGTATTTCAAGGCGTATTTTTTTAATTGCAACTTCGCTGTCCCAACGAATCAACTCATACAGCCTACGGTCTTAACTGAAATAAATGTTTCCGTGAACTTGTGAGGTTGTATTAACTCACGTAGGTTCTTTCAAAATCAATTTTCTTGTTTACACTGACCACTAAAAGGGGGTATTCGAGGACCATTACTTAGACAGGATGGTTACCTGATAGGGCTGGCCGGCGGCCATTTTGTGAATTTATTGTCAGATTGATGATGAGGTTAAATAAACATTTCGTAATTTCATGCACTTGCAATCAGGATTTTCATATTTTTTTTGGTTTTAAATTGATGTAAATTAAAGTTATTTTATTTATGGTGATAATTTCATTTAATTTATCTAGAATCAGTTCAATTACCCATTTAAAGTACTTAACTAATAAAAATACTTACACATACTAGGAAGTATAAATACTCAACATTATTTTTATACACTTATTCTAATAAAACTCAGATAAATAGAAATTTCAAAGCCAAGTCAAAGAGTTTTTTTTAATTAGTAAAATATAAGTGGTTTAGGACTTGACTAACAAACCAAAAAATTACGTACACCACAAGAAGTCGTTGGCTTAAAAAAATAAAAACTCAAAACGTCAACCCTGCGAGCACGCTGGCTTTTCTACGAAAGCACTTAAAACAGATCCCGATAACCGAATTTTTCAATTAAGTGTCATAATCGTACCAGACCTGATATTTCGCGGGAAAATTTATTATTTTAATATACAATTTCGGACGTGCAATCCTTCATTACACACATTACGTTCCGGTAAGAGACTCAATTGCGAATGTGCGTATTATAACTTTGGATTACCAAGAAAGTACTGCAAAGTGTAATTTCGGTGGTAGCTTTTTTTCTGTGTGTTATAATTTAGTGAAAATCGATGTCTTCGGTTTTTTAAAAGGTTGAATGTTTTTGGTGTATCTTGATTTAACTCATTATTGAAAAAGTGTTCCACTTTAAAAAAAAAGGATTTTTAATATATTTGTTGTTGTTGTTAGGTATGTTTAAATCTATGCTATTTTATTATATCAATGCTATTTTTTTTCCATGCATAAAATACAATAAAAACGTTACGTGTTTTTAAAATCTCATGATAATTATTATCGAAATGTGTGATATCCTCTAGATAAGTTTATAAAATAATGACGTAATAGCAAAATATTTGATTATTGTAATTTTATTGGTTGAAACCTTTTAAAAAGTCACGAAATTATTAAAAAACTCAACGCAGGTAACACGTTTTTATTCGTCGAAAATCTACGTGTACTGAATAAATAATTACCTAATTATCGTTAAATAAGATAACAAGCACGGCACAATCATGATACGGTAATGAGAATCGACATATTTTGCATACTTTGACACCTACAAAAATGCGAAGACGAGAATTATAAAAGGCTGCTGATTACACAGACTCGTAACAAAACTTGACTCCAAATCACAAAAAAAAAAATGGATAAATTAATAATATGTATTAACATGGAATTTGTTTATGTGGTCAAAACAATAATTATTAGATCATTTTCTGGCTGTAAAACCATCATAATTATCAACAGTAATAGCATGACCGAAATAAATTTGATTTCAACTATTTTAAATACATAAAAGATGCAAGTAGTCAACTATGTCCTTCGCGTCTCCCAGAATAAAAATATACTTAACCTGGACGAAACCTTATAAGTTTAAGTGCACTACAGAAATCAATTATTACACAGCTGCCAGTCTAGCCGACAAAGCATAGCATCCCACTATTGCTGCCGTAAAAATCTATTACAAAACACCAACTTTAGCCGTAACCATTAACACGATGTTAATATGCGGTGTGATAGAGAGCCATAAGGAAGATGCGCAGTAAAAAGTGTCCTCTTGTGAAACCATCGGCCAATTTGCCTACAATTATCCCCTTTAGGTGCCGCCGTCCCAATGTTTTGATTAAAACTTTTAAAGCGAAAACTGAAATTTTCTTTTTTGTTCGCAATTATATTTTTGACGGATATTTATTGGGTTAACTGCTTTTGTTGGCAGTTTTCATGGTTGTCGGTTTTTTTCTTGTTTTTTTTATCTAAATGGTCAATACATTGTCAGGTTACAAAGGTCAGGATAAAATGGATGCAGATATTAAACTATTAACAATCACCAAAAG
Organism: Cerastis rubricosa; assembly: GCA_949152445.1. NCBI lineage: Eukaryota > Metazoa > Arthropoda > Insecta > Lepidoptera > Noctuidae > Cerastis > Cerastis rubricosa. The sequence continues at coordinate 1,991,211 of OX424542.1, read as the reverse complement.
CGTAACTAGGAGCAATTTAACATTAAAATAAAATAAATAATAATTCTGTATGGTGTCGGACGTAAAGAATAGCACCATCCCATATCTTCCCGTGGGTGTCGTAAGAGGCGACTAAGGGACTTGCCAGAGAGTGGGCAGCAGCATTCTCTGTGCTTTTGTAACAACCGTACTGCGATCGCCAACCCGCTTGCCAAGCGTGGCGATTATGGCAAAACCCCCCTTATGTCAATGTGGCGTTGGGGGAGGCCTATGTCCAGTAGTGGACGTCTTTCGGCTGAAATGATGATGAATGATGAAATAATAATATCCACAGCCATAATAACAAAATAAATTCTCATCTAGCAAAAATGTTTGCATCTTAACGTTTACCAATTAAAATATAAACAAACAATACTAATTTTTATTAAAAGTTATAACTTCGCAGTATCTTCAGAAGAAGAGTTTCCTTGAAAATTAAAGATTCATTATTTATTAAGCTTTATTAAAACAATCCTAGAGAATTTCTTAGGCATATTTCACCACAATCTCGGCCCGTCCATTCAAATTATTTTATACGTAGATGCGACTCAAGGCATGTCTTGTTTAACTTAAGACCATTGTTAGCTACAGTGACAAATGTTTATACGGTATGAGCACGGCATGGTCTCTTGAACATAACTGCGTCGGAAACTGGGTGGTTTCCAAGATATTTGTTTGAAAAATATTAAGATTTTGTTGGTTGCTGGTCCATTTTTTAATATGATGCTTGCAAAATAAATACAAATCTATATAAATTGGCACATCAATGTTTTCTAAATCATCCTGATTCTTCTGCCGTATTTATTTTAGGTTTGGTGCAGCATATCTTCTTTTTCCACATTTTTTATTTTATTTTGCGCCATGTCAGCAAACCACGCAATCCATCTACCATACCTACATTGAGACAGAAAGACTTTAAACTGTATGGAGAAATTTAAATCAAGGAATGATCAATATATTTTACACACTTGATTGATATTAACGGTTTTAAGTTGTCTTCCAAAATTGTAATACACAACTTTACCCACATAGGACATAGGCCTTCCCCAAGTGCCGCCACATTGACATAACACGAGGGGTTTTGCCATAATCGCCACGCTTGGCATGCGGGTTGTCGATCGCAGTACGGTTGTTACAAAATCACAGAGGACGCTGCTGCCCATTATCTGGCAAGTCCCTTAGTCGCCTTTTACGACACCTACGGGAAGATATGGGATGGTGCTATTCCTTAGGTCCGACACCATACAGAGCACACTACACTAGCTTTATCGTCGCGTATTAATTTAAGTTGAAAACAAATAAAACAGTACTAACGCGATAATCAATATCCACAGACGACAGTTTAACTTCATATACATCCATATCGACACACGTAACAACATAAACAAACCAACCTTAAGCCCAGACCTTGATAACATCCATATTCAACACCAACATTATGTTTGGAACCAACTTACATGTTGGTACTGTTGACAAAAGAAATTGGTATGCAGGCAAAGATATTTACATTCTTCTACTGCGTGGCAATCCTCACTGTGTGTGTATTGCTGTTTCTTGCTTCTTGTTCACTGTTTCTTTGTTCTTCGCTGTTTCTTGCTTCTTCTTTCTTTATCGTGTGGTTAGTTCCTAACCAAATGTCAGAATTTGTATGCCACCCATGGCATGGCTGTCTTGGCCTCTGTCATGCCGTCAAAAATATCTCTGGTTAGCTGTAAGACATCAATCCTAGCCAAGCAAAAGGAAATAATTTAAGTTGAAAGACGTCAATATCTCACCAGCAGTTGAAACAAAACGATATTCTATCAGCCACATCAACTGTAGAAAAGTCAAAAGTGTATTGGCTATCAATACGTCCTTCTAGAAATACTAAACTCCTTGAAAGCGATTGCCATTTGCCTAAGCTTTATCATAATTAATTTGGAGTCACGTCAGAGCACCTTGTTCAACATTCTTCGTAATAACGCGTTGATGTCTTTCCTTGGTAAATTATTATCAGTCCCCCAAAAATCTATATTCTTTCAAAGCTACTTTGGTAAAATATGGAAATAACACGCTGAAATGTGGACAATCCTAAATAAATCACTGCAGATAAACAGGCTTTTCTTCAGCTAGTCATCATAATGATGAAAAATATTTGAACATATTAAAAAAAAACATGCACTCTTTCAACCTCCGAAAAAAAGGCCAAGTAGGCTTCCTGCGTACATATTTCTCTCTCTGTCTGTACATAAAACTATCGTGAACATATTTGCAATTAATATCAACACTAATAAATAAGGGCTCGGATAGCTGCGACGATAATATCACACATGCGACGTCGTCCGTCGTCACGTATGGAATCCCCCTTATTTATGTCAATATCAGATTTCAATTTATGATCGTATGTTGGTGCTCTTGCAAGTTATGCCAACCTTCCTACATGGGGCTCTAGTAATATTAATGAGGTGTTTTTTAATGTCCAGCTGGGTTGTATATGTATTTTTTTAGTTTGGTTTTTGTAAAATGAGTTTTTGTAGGTCCAAAACTTTATGAATTAGGTATTCAGTGAAATTTACATCAGAGTGATTCTTATTACACACTACAAAATAAATTGCAATCATTTTTGCAAAAAATACAAAATACCGAGTTCCAAAAGGATTTTCGGAAGTCGGTAACTTTTGTTTGTTTTATTGTTATTTTGCCAGCAGTTATTTTTTGGCAAAAATGTTTTTATTTTACCCTTTTTAGTTGTGGCATCCCACATAAATCTTTGTCAAGTATCAATTTTACATTGTAAATAGAATTATCACAACATCCTATAGATGAAGCTTTGCCTATGTTACCTTTTCACGACTAATAATAATAATCTTTTTTTTTTTTTGAAAAAACGTTGCCCCACACTAGAAATTTCTCCTGTGTCGTGGGTGCGTTTACAAACATCTAAATTAACATACACAAACAGCCTATTTATTAACAGATCATACCATCCAATTGTTAGTAATACCTACACATGAACACTACTTAAACACTAGTTTTAGTAAAAAATTTGTAAAATTTGGTAATACTTATTCATCATCATCATAATTTCAGCCCTTTTAACGTCCACTGCTGGATATAGGCCTCCCCCAAGTGTCGCCACATTGACATAACATGGGGGGTTTTGCCATAATCACCACGCTTGGCAGGCGGGTTGGCGATCGCAGTACGGTGTTACAAAAGCACAGAGAACGCTGCTGCCCATTTTCTGGCAAGTCCCTTAGTCGCCTCTTACGACATCCACGGGAAGATATGGGATGGTGCTATTCTTTACGTCCGACACCATACAGAACTTTACGTCCGACACCATACAGAACGTAATACTTATTAATAATGTCAAAATAATTAATAATAAAAATGTCAAAATCATAAAAACAATAATGTCAAAATTACCACCATCATGTCAACATCATTAATAATACATAATCAGGAAACTAAACCAGGTCATAGTTTACCTGTGCGTCGATAATTTTAAAAGGGTTTAGGGGTTAAAACTAAAAGAATACTTTTTATTCCGGTAGTACGTAGTAAAATCGCGTGAAAAAAAATAATATCCACGTGTATTGTATTGTATTGTATAGCGGGCTGGTTTCCGCAAATCCACGTCTAAAGCGCGTATTTTGCGTACGGGTGGGGGAGCATTACTCCAACCATCCCAGCTCCCCGAGAAAGGCCAGCAGCTCCTTGGTGTTGCTGACGATCTCGCAGAGAGTACCTGGGTTACCTAAGTACTTTGCCCTGTATGTTGCAACCTCTGGGCAGTGTAGAAGCACGTGGGCTGCTGTCTCGTCCTCCTCCATGCAGGCTCTGCACAGTGGGCTATCTGTGACTCCTAGGACAAAGAGGTATTTATTAAAAGAGCCGTGACCAGTGATGGCTGCTGTGACTATGCGGAGCTGTAATCTGGTCAGCCGAAGCAACCGTTTGGTGAGGCGGCCATCTATTGTAGGAAGTGCCTCCTTGGCCTGCCTACACTCACCATGGTCTAGCCACAGTTTTTTAAACCCTCGCAGCGGTGGTCCTCGTGTTCGAAACCGCGAATAAACGCTAGTGTTTTGTCATTGTACAATGTACAGTATACAATGAAAACATCACAGAAAATTCTTTGAGGTTTTTTATGGTAGCCAAATATGTAGTAAGATATACTCAGTACACAGAAGATTAACGTCTCTTACAACACTGACATTTGCGTGGGTTGGCTACCAACTTCAAATATTATTTTTTCCCATATTCGGAGAATTTCTATATTTATCGACTACCTGCTGTGTAATTGGCAAACAACAAATATCTCATATAACTAATAGCAGAAGCGATTGCTCTCCGCAAATTTATTAACCCCGCTGGATATTTGATTCCCAGCCACAGTAGTAATATGCAATCATTTGAACAAATATGCAGACGTGCAAATAGGTATAATAATGAATAGATTGCGAATATCACGGGTTAACTAGACGTCGAGAACAGCGGTGGCCTAGTGGTGGCAGCCCCGACTTTATTTCTTTTTTTTTTTAGCGATGCCCCACACTAGGAATTTCTCCTGTATCGTGGGTGCGTTTACAAACATTTAAAGGCACATACACAAACAACCAGACCCGGAACAACTATCTGTAGGCTATTGTGTAATATATTTCATCGCCGCTGCCCTCAAAAACGGTGAAGGAAAATATCGTGAGGAAACCGGCATATCCTAGAACTAAACAAAAATCGAAGACATGTGACATCTACCAACCCGCACTGGGCCCGCGTGGTGGATTACAGCCCACTCCCTCTCATAGAGAGGAGGCCTGTGGCACAGCAGTGTGAACTGAACTGTGAACATCATAGGCTGATGATGATGATGAACTAGACGTTTAATTCTCCATGCTTTTTTTGACTCTCTCACTAACAGCATGGCGAGGAGTTCGTGGTTTAAAAATAACAGCCGCTCGGATCAGTCTTGAGGTTTTGCCTCGCTTGCCAAGAGGTTGGTCTGTGTATGGGCTACCATTTATTTCATAAAGAGTTTCCTTTATGCCTCGGAAAGCACGTTAAGCCGTAGTCTCGACTGTCATTTATAGGTCTTTAACAGTTTTTATAGGTAGTCAGTGGCCCGATGTCTGACCATCAGTTTTACCAAGGCGTACCGTATTACCCAGTACTAACTGGGTTATGGAGGTCAGATAGGCAGTCGCTCCATGTAAAATGCTGGTGTTCAACTATCTGTAAGACTGAAATCTGACCCAAAAATAGCGGGCAAAAGGCTAGGCAGATGATGATGACTAACAGTAGGTTTTCAACTTTCGGTGAAGAACAAAGCGTTGAAAATCGAACGATATGCATTTAGAAGGGTTTAGTAAAAACGGGCATTACAACCGTCTCTGTTGTTAGGCACAGTCTACGACACAAAATCAAAAATTGAATAAATATAGTTTTATGAAATTAACTGAAAAAATTATAACTACGACGCCGTTTTATCTATAGACTTTAATAAATTCTACTTCCTATTACAAAGAATGCTCAAAGAAGAACAAATTAAACGACCATTGATTTACATTTTCTTCTCCATAAGAAATGAGTCCTTTCTTTTCAGGTCAAGAAAAGACCAATTTCTTATGGATAAATGTAAATTCCGCAAGGATGGCACGTAAAGATTTACGCGTTACTATGATTTTCAATTACCATAAAGTGCTTACACTATGGGCTATTATGTGATACAATAGTCGCTGAACACCGTGCCTGGATAGTCAGACTAATTTAAGGGTTTACGTAGCTAGACCATAATTATATTTCAACATCAATATATTTCGAAGAGATGCCTGTGTTCCTGCAGTTGAACGTTATAGGCTGTCTTTGTCGATACATATAAAGTTTGATCCATCGCCTTCGGTCCGCACCGGTATATTTTTAACCCTGTTTTACTTTTTTAACTACCAGTTCATAAAACACAATCCATCTTAATTAAACATGCGTCTTCAATACAAAAGATGACACCAGTGTAGAAATTATAGGTCTTGCACAAATCAAAATTTGGGATATAGTACAACTTGGTTGGAAAAATTAATGACATTTTTATTGATAATTATAATCGATTTTGCGGTACAGATTTTTCTTATTCAATATTATTCATCCCACTAGATCCTTGGCAGTTTTTGGATAGGTGTGACACGTCACACATGATAAAGTAACTTGGAAGTGATCATCATCATCATTTCAGCCCAAAAGACGTCCACTGCTGGACATAGGCCTCCCCCAAGTCACATTGACATTTTGGGGGGTTATGCCATAATCGCCACGCTTGGCAGGCGGGTTGGCGATCGCAGTATGGTTGTTACAAAAAGCACAGAGAACGCTGCTGCCCATTCTCTGGCAAGTCCCTTAGTCGCCTCTTACGACACCCACGGGAAGATATGGGAAGGTGCTATTCTTTACGTCCGACACCATACAGAGCTTTACGTCCGACACCATACAGAGCAGCATGGAAGTGATAAGAGAGGCTTATCAAATAATAACATATAATGCGTATTGTGTGTAAAACTTTGTATTTATGAAACAAGATAAGAAAATAAAACAGAAAGAAGAAAAGTGGCATAGCAAAATCTCTGCCCATAAGAGGGACTTTAGAGGTTGAAAAATTTAAATGTATAACCTTTTTATTAACTGACTTCAATAAGGAGGAGGTTATCGACAAAAACAGGATAAAGAAAAATCTCGACCCATACGTGGGACACAAAAGGTTGGGAAATAAAATACATTTGTCTCTTCTTCGTCGTATTTAATCTCTACCACATTCGCAGCGGTAGGAACAAATACAAAATGGATCTCTCACGGCTTTGCTTATTGAATATTATTGATATCAACATGGGAGGTGCCAGTTTATTCCTTTTTAATTGGAACCATAAACCCGGCTCGATTGCATTGGTTTTTGATTAAAGTTATGTCATTTTATTGGACTTAAACAATGTGCCATTGGGTTGATTAAAGTGGGTGATTTGGAAGGCTGATTTTTGGAACCGTTTTAGTAAGACGATGAAAAAAGAAATTGACGGTTTATTGTTATTGGCTTTGTATTAAAATTGACTTTAATACAAACAAACAGAATACGACCAGAAAAGTACTATTACATGAAAATAACAATGAAATATTGAACAATAAAAATCCTAATTATATTGAAATTTATATTGGTTTTTAATTCGTATCCAACGCAGACAGTGTAGGTTGATTTTTACTAAGAGGTCTTCAGTAAAAAAATCTTGCGTGGTTACATTTAAAGATGACACAGACAGGATCTACATACTGGTTTCGAATTGAATGTAGCTATCGCATAGTGTGATTCAGTGGATAACGATTAAGGAGAAGATAAGGCAATCCGAACCATAGCAAACCAACCATAAAAGGCAAAACGCAAAAAAAGATAATTTAAAGTTTCCCAACAAAAAGCAAGCGTCAACCTAACAACATAATAGTTCATCATAATCAATTAAACACAATACAGCGCTAATACGCCAATTAACAGCAAAAACTTTAACGGAAACATAAACAAAAGGAAACATTATAAAAACAGGTTGATAAGGAACAAGTTAAAGCCGCATGAGCACATTATATGGTGGCCGCGAAGCTTACAAATAGCTGAACAAATCGCGATAGTTTATATTGAACGACCGCCTAGGAATCTCACACCATTTTGTATAGAAACGGTAATATCGACACTTGGGACTTACTAATATCTTACATTGCTTCAGATGGGGGTGGCTCAAGTAAGAAGAATTAGCGATTTGAAAAGACATTGAATGATTAGAATTTGTCAAAAATGAGGGAAACAGGTTTGTTACTGCAAGAACAAAACATAACTTCAGAATCACTTTGTTTTGATGTTCTATAAAATTTCTAGATAAAAAAATGACCTAAACTAAGCTATATTTTTTCCCTGTAAACCTATGGCGCATATAAAAAATTTTCGTCAGTTTCTAAAACAATATCTTCAAAAATCAAAATCAAAATATTTTTATTTTACATAGGCCTACAGGGGCACTTATAAAACGTCGACAAAAAGGTGCTCGGTTCGGGTTGGTCGTTTCCTATGGAGAAGAACCGGTAAGAAACTCCATGGTTACTCTTTTAAACTCATTTGGTTTTACAATATTTCTGTTACAGCGTTAGTACTAAAGTATGGCTTCATTATCCTCTTCACATATTTTTATAACCATTTGTATCGATTGAGGACTTTTATTTATTACCTGATATATCATTATCTGTTTCTGCTGCAATTTTTATACTACTGCCATTCACATCATTATTATCATCTGCTTAGCCTTTTCCCAACTATATTGAGGTCAGCTTCCAGTCTAACCGAACTCAGCTGAATACCAGTATTTCACATAGAGCGACTGCCTATCTGACCTTCACAACTCAGTTAGCACTGGGTAATACGATACCCCTTGGTTACTACCATTACTTGGTTCTGTACCATCATTCCAATCCTTTCCTCGTTGTCTTCGACACCTTACTCAATGCCACCCAAAGCCTTTTCCTTAACCCACACCCCACTCACCATGATGAATGGTATACATAAAGGCATGTGTTTTTCTCACCACGCTTCCCCACAAGATATGTGTCCAGGCAAAAAAGGTTTCCAATTAAAAAGATATAGGGACCCATTACGATGAGATCTTCGGCCGATATCTGTCCATTTAATTCATATCTCACGTCTTCTTTGAAATTCAAGAAACTGGTAACAATGTCGATGAAAGCTTGCCAAGAGAATGTTGTGCTTATTAAAGGATTTAATGTTTATATTGGTGATTATTTGACGTTCATGTTGCTGGTGAGAAGTGATGTCTTGATTTTTTTTTGTATTTTGTAAAGACAGTTTAGTTTTGAAAATTGAATCCTGCTTTGGACATTATATAACGGTCTTTGCCTTGTGACATTTAAGTATGATAAGATATTTATTATTTTTTCTTAGTCTATCCAGGTGATACCTATCTAAGGCAATAAATACGACAGACGACTAAAATAGTGGTGGTCTTATAAATCGACTTCCATATATTTTCCATAACGGGCTCGAAAAAAATAGCTTGTATTCCAGCTCGATCATAATTTCAAATTGCGACACTATTATCTAAGTTAAACCAACTACGTATCTAATTTAAATAATTCGATAAATAATCTCATTAAATACTACCAATAATTCCTTTTAATCTGACGGGGAACTTTCAAAATATCATTAAAAATGATCTTGAATTTCCCTTCGGGTATATGTTAGTTGGCTTATTGAGAAGCTAATATGGAATCGATAAATAACTCGATACTAGAACATGCAATCGAGTAATAAATAAAACTGGGATATAACAGATAAGTATCGTTTTTTTAACGATTATTTAATTGGTGTCATTAATGTCCGTGGTATTGATTACAATTTATTACTTTCAAATTCTCTAGTAATATGATTTAAAGTCTTATTTTTGTTGGGTGTGCGCTATTTTTCTTTGTTTGTAATGTACCGATCCGTTAGTTTATTATCGGCTTCTGGCTTGTTAGAAAAACTGTCGGTGCCTTCGTGTGGAGTTGTGTAAGGAAAACTGAATGGCTCCAGTTTAAAGTTATCACCGTCATCGTGTTTTATGTCTATTGCTATTCATTTAAAGTATTCTGGTACTTTAAGCTCACACGCTTTTTACTTGAATGTTACATTGTAACTTGCGTGAATTCTTCAAGTCTTATGGAAATGTGATGGATTGTATATTTAATTGGTTTTAACATTGGTTTTCTGTGTACAAAACCACACAAGTGTTAATTAATAACAGGTTTGATTAGTAAAAAATTGATGATCTAATTGAAATTAAGTAGGTCATTACGTGATATTAAGGGTTAAAGTATGAAATTGCCGATTGGTACTGAAAAATTGAAATTAGCTTTTTTTAATTTAACATATTTAGTTTATCAAAATAATTACCATTATCTAAACTAATATTATAAAGAGGAAAGATTTGATTGTTGGTTTGTTTGCATTGAATAAGCTCCGAAACTGCTGGTCTGATTTGAAAAATTCTTTCAGTGTTAGATAGCCCATTTATCGAGGAAAGCTATATATCATCACGTTACAACCAATAAGTGTGGAGCAGCAATGAAAAATGTTGCGAAAACGGGGAAAATGTGACGCAAACGAAGTTGCGCCGGACAGCTAGTTATCTATACATTGCTGCCATCTAATAGGAAGGTCATTTATGCATTTGCGATATAACTCTGGTGATCTAGATTCGACAAAATGTGTGAAAGCATTTTGTACTGCCTCTTGAGAAGAAAACTTTTTATCACGTAGAAAATTACCCAAATCACTAAAACATGGTAGTCCGTTGGAGCAAGGTCTGGCAAATACGGAGGGTGACGAATGGTTTCTAATTGCAGTTCCTGTAGAGTTAAAACGGTTTCTCGTGCTGTATGATGTCTCGCGTTATCATGGAGCAATAATGGTGAAAATCGATTCATGAGTCGGGGCTGTTTCACTGCTTGCTTTGCTATCATTGTTCGGAGTTCGGCACAGCAGACATTTGCCGTTTATTGCTTGACCAGATCGGAGAAAGCTATATTGAATAACACCATGCTGAGACCACCAAAAAGTTACCATTACCTTTTTATTGGTAAGCTTTGCTTTAGGACACTGTTGTGGCGTTTGACCTGGGGTCAGCCATTGCATTTTTCGCTTACGGTTATCGTAAAGAATCCACTTTTCATTACATGTCACAATTCGATCCAATATTCGATCATTTCTGTATCGATTCAACAAGGCAACACAAGTTTTAACACGCGTTTCTTTCCGTAGATCAGTCAAATCATAAGACACCCATTTTTCACATTTTTTTTTTATTGATTTGATGCAAATGAGTCAATATTGTTTGGTAAGGTAATGTTAAACCATGCCGCTAATTTCTGGGTAATTTGGCTCGGATCGGCTTCCACCATCTCTTTCAATTGATTGTTATTCACCTGTGTGGGCGGTCTTCCACGTGGTTCGTTCTTCAAATCAAAGTTTCCATCAAGAAAGCGTTTAAACCAAAATCGCACAGTGCGTTCATTAGCAGTCCCCTCTTCGAACGCAACATTGATATTGCGAGCTGTTTCTGCCGCATTAGTTCCGCGTCGGAACTCGTATTCAAAAATCACTCTAATTTTCGAAGTATCCATCTTTTTTGTCTAAGCTGAATAAAAAAAACAATTGAAAGTCGATAATCGAATGTTGCACATTTTTAAAAGAAGAAGTTCATAGGTACCATGTGAAAAAAGTTTCACTCAAAAATCTCAAACCGAAGGTTCTATGTCAATTTGAAGTACCTATTACAATAAAACGGCAATTTCATACTTTAACCCCTATTATTTAATTCTAATAAACATTTACCCAAATCACGTTAATCAAACCTGGAAATAACATGGAATGTTGTATATCTAGTTGACACTTCAGTATTTTGATAATTAAACGTGGGATAAAATTTCCACCTCCATTTCACCTCAATTTAAATTACAATATTGGAATATCAAACACCTAAAATTGGATTGTCGTGTCTTCTAAATCGATTAACGACGTGTTCAGAGCATAGACTGCAGTGCAGTGAGACCCAAATTGAAAGCAACAAATAAAATAGCGGGAACTATGTTTATTTTTCCCACAGTATAATCGATTGACTTCTGCGATCTGAATTTGATTATGCCCGTTGATCAACAGCAATCAGTAAACTTCTAAATCTGATTATTTAGATGAATAAACTAAATTCAAATCTATATCATTGAGCTTATGGTTAGATGTTGCATGATGATCATCGCAGTTTCTGCTTTTCTCAAGCGGGAGGTTGGTGGTGTATTTTGCATTCAAGTATCTAGAATTTTTTGGAATTAAAAGTAAATATTTTGCATAAAATTTTAATGTCATGGATTTTCGTACAAGAAACAATTTATGCCACTTACATATTTAGAATATATTATGATTTCCGTAGATCTCCAACACAGGGCAGAAGAAAGTTTGTTTTAATAAAGTACCCATTTCGCGCATGGCAATTTAACAAACAAGTAAATGGTGAATTCCATGCCTCCAGTATCTTTTCTTTAGTATTATTTTTCAGAAGATATTAGATATAAAGAGTCTTTACTAAAGAATTTTTCCACAACATCATTATTGTTTTTAGCCTTTTTGCACGTCGCGTCCTAAGAATCTGAACGAAGGGATAATTCAACCTACAAGACACCTGTCAGTGTATTTAACGCAAAAATAGTTCAGAAATATCTTTCGCAACAAAACCAATGTTTGATGCATCACATTTGTCTGTAAATATATCACTCAATACTAGTAAGTAAAGACTGTAGACAGTTAAATTACTCTAGCTTCCGTACCGCACTGAGTATCAAAAACAATATCGATTAATTAACCTATTTCATTTAGAGCTCTAGTGTTATCTATTTAAGTTTTATTATTGAATACAGGGTTTATTTTATAAAAAATGCAGCAACTCGTTGTATTTTCAATTCTATCGCCTGCTGCTAAGTTAGAAATTTTATTACAAACGGACTCTTCGTCGTGTGTGTCTCTCATGTGAATTCTAACTTTATCGTCTTCGAAGTTGGGTTTAAAGTTCTCTGTAGCTTTATCCTAGAGTTGTTCTGCTACAATTATTTAGTGGCAACGCAAGATAACTAACGAGGTATCAGAACTCTCCATGCGGACCTTTGGAAATGTCTGAATTTCTAAAGCAGACTACTAAAGGCTGGACCGACAAATTGTTCCTATTGAATTGGATATGCGCGTCTAAATGTAGGCAGCAATTATTTGAACGGACTCTTACTTTGGTATTCGTTTAATGAACATTGTTTTCTGGTTTCCTTTGGTAAGGCATGAATGGTTCGAGATAATGTGGGGACAATGATTTGTTTCTATTTGTGGATAGTAGGATGGTACTTTGTTTAGCGGTTTATACTTAAGTGTTTTTGTACTGAGAATTGGAGCTATTAATGGTGGCTTGGGGTTTTAAAATGCTGATGCGGTGAAGAAGATTCTATTGTTTATTTGTTTCGATTTGTTTTAGAGCTTTATTTGCACTAATTGAATTAATTCTTTGTGACGTAAGTTAAATGGTTCCTTGCCTAATTTGAGTATGTGTGTGTGTGTGTATCTAATTTTTGGAAATTAAAGTCAGGTGTAACAAATAAAAATGAAGCCTGAAGATTTCACACAAGCAAACAACAAATAATATCCTCAGAACTGCAAATAAATTGAATACAAAATTAATTTGAACAAACAATTCAAAATAAAATTAAAAATTCACATCAAATACCCACATAAAAACCGTCTCAATTTTAAAAGAAACAAAATAAATGTTGTACCCACCGCGTTTTTAGACATACGGACACAATTAAAAATCGTAAGATAATGTAAATCGAGAACATTTCGTATCGATTTTACAGTCGATTCAATTGACATATACAAAATTGAGTTTCACACCAAAATGAGATAATTTAAAAATAAATATCGTGTACAGAATTCATTTTGAATGTTTCGTGATAAAATATGCAAGGAATCGAGCGAATTTAAATTTCGTCGATTTAAATATAAACGATCCCGATATCGATGGTTATGAAGCTTATTTTGATGGGTATAATATCAATAACTTTGGTTGGAGCCGGCAAGTCGGCTTGTTTTTTTTAAGTAAGAATGTTGCATGTATTTGCTATTTGAGGTTTTGGCAGACACATACTTTCGACTGGTTTGTTATCTGAAGTTTTTAAAAATAAAAAAGAACAACCACAACAGTTATTAATAGAGTAATAGATCAAAAAAGCGTCTTAGACCATGTTTTGTTTGTTGTTTTGACCATATAACTGTCTTATTGTGTGGTGTGTATTTATTTGTCTCTGATTTTTAATTTACTAACATTATTTTTAATTGTACCTACTAACAAGATTATGAATCATTGTGTCTGAGAGAATAAATGAATTGAATTGATATCAAGTAACATAAGACGAGGACAGGAATGTGATGCGATGATAGAGCTACTGCTCTGTATGGTGTAGGACGTAAAGAATAGCACCATCCCATATCTTCCCGAGGGTGTCGTAAAAGGCGACTAAGGGACTTGCCAGAGAATGGCCAACAGCGCTCTCTGTGCTTTTGTAACAACCGTACTGCGATCGCCAACCATGCCATGCTTGGTAGGCGCGCCAAGCATGGCGATTATGGCAAAACCCCCAAAATGTCAATGTGGCGACACTTGGGGGAGGCCTATGTCCAGTAGTGGACGTCTTTTGGGCTGAATTGATGATGATGATGATGAACATTATTTTAAATTGTACCTACTAACGAAATTATGGATCATTGTGTCTGAGAGAATAAATGAATTGAATTGATATCAAGTAACATAGGACTAGAACAGGAATGTGATGCGATGATAGAGCTACTTGTATTTATCCATCTTCTGGTGAAAAGTTATCTGTACCCATGTTTTTCTTCTTTAAACCCAACCTCGAAGACGATAAAGTTAGAATTCACAGGAGAGACACAGACGACGGAGAGTCCGTTTGTAATAAAATTTCTTACTTAGCAGCAGGCGATAGAATTAAAAATACAACGAGTTGCTGGATTTTTTATAAAAAAAACCCTATATTTTTCTTTATATTGTGGTTAGTTCCTAACTTGTTGTCAGTTTTTATGCCATCCATGGGCCTCTAACTTGGCTTTACATGCACCGTCGAGAAATGCCTGGTTTCCAAAGAAGCCAGTGATAATTATACAATACACTCATGAATCCGAAAAGTAAGAGGGTTCTTGTTTTGGGTTCGAACTTGAGACCTATGCCTTGGCAGTCCGACGGTCATACCACTACGCTATCACTGCTTATCGATGTATGTACTGAACAGAGACATTTCATTGCAAAAAAAACAGAATTTCCCGCTTAATAAACTTATTCACAGGAAAAACATTAATAAAGACAGTTACAATCACAAATTAAACGCGATATTCATAATTGCATGTTGTACAGGTGTAAAAAAACAATAATTTACTAACCCACAAATCACGAACACTTCCCGAAAATCCAAAAAGGAGCAATCCAATTTAAAGACAACCCTTTAAATGCTACTGAATCATCAAGGATTCTCGTTTTAACGATAATCGAAACATGATTTAAATCGACGTTAACATCGAACACTCATTATTACTGATTCTTTTGATTTGAATTCGGAATATTAATTTGCAGAAGTATTAAATGGAAGGAGTTTTTATTGAATGTACTTCGCTGAGAGCAGTAGAAAAAAATACATGTTACTGGTAACATCTCTAAGCTTGTAGTGTTGAACGCCTCCTGCTAGGCTAAGCTTAGGAAAGGCCTATGTCGTAGAAGACTGCAAAAAGGTGAGTGATTTAAGTATGGTTATTAGGATATAAGCTTTTAAACTGACATTGTCACTAACACTATCAATAACAATTGTAACGCGATATTTACCATGATTATTATTTGTTTTGAGTTCCCGATATTTCGGCGCTGTTGCAAACGCCATGATCACGGATAAACTGAAGTTATGGCGGGAGGATGTTTATGAGCAGACAAATCGGTCAACCCTCTTTCTTGTTCGTTTTTTGTGCTCCGTACCACTACCACTGTCAACCACAACTCGATTCTGTTCCCGACACACGAAACTCACTGTGTCCACTTGCGTACTTTTTACGGCACTTTTTCGGTTTTTACACAGTTGAACCACTGGATTACAGGCCGTTGACATTTGAAATCCATCCTCCCGGTTGAAGTTCTTTTATGTAGTAATTTCGATAGGTTCTCTTACCAGTCTGGGTATAAAATGGCGTTATGTCGGTATGATCTAAGGTTATATAATTCAATCAATCGGAATAACTTCAGTTTATCCGTGATCATGGCGTTTGCAACAGCGCCGAAATATCGGGAACTCAAAACAAATAATAAACATGGTAAATATCCCGTTACAAGTGTTATTGATATGGTTATTAGGGTTACAGATGATAAAAGAGTCCTTCAATTTTATTTTGATTTATGTTGAGAGAATGCCTAGTGAAAATTAATATGATCAGTCTCAGGAGACCTGCCTGAAGTCAGCCTATATGAAATCGAAGCGGCTCTTAGGCAGCTTAAAAATGGAAAAGCCCCTGGTGAGGATGGGATAACGACTGAGCTTTTGAAAGCGGGAGGAAGTCCAGTACTAAGAGAGCTTCGGAAGCTTTTCAACTCGGTCCTATTCTCTGGGAGAACTCCAGAAGCGTGGAGAAAGAGCGTGGTCGTTCTTTTCTTTAAAAAGGGGAACAAGACCCTATTAAAGAATTACAGACCCATTTCGCTCCTTAGCCACGTATATAAGCTGTTTTCAAGAGTCGTCACAAATCGTCTAGCGCGAAGACTCGACGATTTTCAGCCACCGGAGCAGGCCGGGTTTCGAGGAGGATTCAGCACCATAGACCACATTCACACAATGCGGCAGATTATACAGAAGTCCGAAGAGTATAATCAGCCTCTGTGTCTTGCATTTGTGGACTATGAGAAGGCTTTTGACTCTATCGAGACTTGGTCAGTTCTGGAGTCCTTGCAGCGATGCCAAGTAGACTGGCGATATATCTAAGTGCTGAGAAGTCTGTACGAAAACGCCACAATGATCGTCCAAACCCAGAACCAGCTAACAGGGGGTATCCCATTGCGTCGGGGAGTGAGGCAAGGGGACGTAATCTCCCCGAAATTGTTCGCCAACGCACTGGAGGATGCGTTTAAGACGCTGAACTGGGAAGGATGTGGCATTAACATCAACGACGAGTACATCTCACACTTGAGATTTGCAGATGACATCGTCAGACTGGCTGAATCGCTGCACGACTTGCAGCAGATGCTGGATGGCCTAGTTGATTCTTCACTACGCATTGGTCTCGGGGTGAACTTGGACAAAACGCAGGTTATGTTCAACGAACACGTCACCCCAGGACCTATTGTTGTCAATGGCGCTCCTCTCAAGGTTGTTCAAGAATATGTTTACCTCGGGCAAATTCTGCAGTTTGGTAAGAACAACTTTGAGAGAGAGGCTAACAGAAGAATTCAGCTGGGCTGGGCAGCGTTTGGGAAGCTTCGTCGGGTCTTCTCGTCGCGTATTCCACAGAGTCTAAAGATTAAGGTCTTAAATCAGTGCGTCCTGCCTGTAATGACTTACGGGGCCGAAACGTGGACACTCACGGTACGGTTGGTCCATAAACTCAAGGTCACTCAGCGAGCTATGGAGCGGGCCATGCTTGGAGTCTCTTTGAGGAATCGCATCCGGAACGAGGTGATCCGACAGAGAAGCAGAGTAGTCGACATAGCCCACAGAATAAGTAAGCTGAAGTGGCAATGGGCCGGCCATATTAGCCGTAGAACCGATGACCGTTGCGGCAGACGTGTTCTTGAGTGGAGGCCGCGAATCGGCAAGCGTAAGGTGGGACGCCCTCAGGCTCGGTGGAGCGATGATCTTCGCAGGGTAGCTGGTAGCAACTGGATGAGAGTTGCCGAGAATCGGGTTAACTGGCGAGCGATTGAAGAGGCCTATGTCAAGTAGTGGACTGCGGTAGGCTGATGATGATGATGATGATGAGTCTCAGGAGATGACTGCTGAGATGATGATCAATACAGAAGTAATTGAAGGAGAGCAGCGGTGGCCCAGTGGTGGCGGCCCCGACTTACAAACAGTAAGCCGTGGGTTCGAACCCAGGCAGGCGCATTACTTTGTGTAATTTATTTCATCACCGCTGCTCTCAAAAACGGTGAAAGAAAACATCGTGAGGAAACCGGCATGTCCTAGAACAAAAATTTTGAAGACATGTGACATCTACCAACCCGCATAGGGCCCGCGTGGTGGATTACAGCCCACTCCCTCTCATAGAGAGGAGGCCTATGTCCCAGCAGTGGGAACATTATAGGCTGATGATGATGATGATGAATAAAGAAGAAGACATGCTGCGCCGACCCCTAATAATTTGAGATAAAGGCACGAGAATGATATTTTTGAGGACGGTAAGAATCACTCAGAACTTTTCAAAATTTGAAACTTCGTCTAAAAAACCAGGGAACAATAATTCATTTGAATTGTATGAAATATATTATAATGAACTACATGGTAACAAAAAATATGTTAGTACGCTCAGTTTTTCTAGAGTTACAATGAGTTTATATAGGACAAGATTACACATCTTCATAATCTATACAACACAATCTGACGCTAATAGTGTAAAAGTTTGTTTTAAGCGTAAAATTTAACAAAATTATATTCTACATTTATGTATTAAATGATAATTGCTTTGTTTAACTCTTGTAATTTTATATTGATTAAATGTGTGTATAGTTGGATTTATTGTAATTGTGTATTGGTGTTATATTAAAATATAACATGTTATTACTGGATGTTAAAGGTTAAACAACATAATTATGATTTTATTATAAAGAAAATAATTTAACTTCGATAAGGGTATTTAAAACATTAAGGATTTAAATCCTTTTCAGGTTCTAATTTTCGTTTACAGTATTTTCTTTTATAGTAATTTTGTTTAAAATACTATGGTTTTGGCCATAATTATTTATGTAACCTTTTATTAACCGGTTAAAAACATACGCCGATCGGATAAATTAATCTGCATCTGCAGCAGTGTAAATAAAAATATTTAACCGTTGGTTATTTAATATCAGCAAGCAATATTCGTAGCTTATTTGAAGTTGTTTGGCACCGAGTCAATAGTTTTTTTTTAATGAAAGAATTTTGAATAAAGAATTTCATATTTATTCAGTCATTATTTTTATCTCTCCACATTCGGCGGTTTTGTGTCATGGCTACCCAGTTTCTATCAGCCAACTAATGAGATCGTCTGTCCACCTCGTTGGTTGTCTTCCCACATTCCTCCATCCCCCGTCCGTGGTCTCCCTTTCAGCAGTTTGCTCCCCATTTTCCTTCCAATCTACAGCATATACCGGAACCGGATCTCGATGTGTTTACGTGCAGCAATAAAGCAATGCTTAATTATTGCGTAAATTTCTTCAGCTAATGTTTTGTTGTTGGCTTGCTGCACGCTTTAGTGCAAACTGAAAGTGCAGCAAGTATTTGTATAAATAAATAAATAAATATGGCCCACCCACTTTCACTTTATTGTTCTTATTTATTGCTCTTGCTACAATACAAACATTGCAATACACAATAACATACTAATATTGCAAGTAAAATAAAAGCTTGTAAAAAGCTATTCATTCGCCCCTTTCATTTCAAGTCCAAAAACACACTACACTCATATGCAGAAGTAATCAACATTTTTACCGCATCATTCGTAATTTTTTACAACATTCAGCTCCCAACTTTACGTATTTTATTATAAAAACGATTCAGAGCCACATCTCTCGCATACTTATTGTTATTGGCTATTTAATATATTATTCTGTTTGTTTTTGGTGAGAACATTGTGTCGTTTGGCGAAAACGACCCATGTAAATTGTCGAGGGTTAAAATTTAAGATGAACTTTATGTCCCGATTGGAATTTTATTTTTCATGTAAAGAAGTCTATTTCCTTGTTTTATTTTATTGGTTTCGTATTATTTTTTTGTATTGTCTTTATTGTGAATCGTATTGTGTTGTAAACACAGTTTATTAGGTGGCAGTTGGTTTAAAGAATCGACGTGAGGGTTTACGATGAACTTTATAATTTGTTGATTTAAAGCCGATGGTTTTTTTTTCTGTGGCTTTATATGTGAACTATCGCCAGTCACAATCTTTTACACCCGAATGGTATCCACTTCCGAGTTTCAACCTCTTTTAATTTACATCTTTTTCTTCTTACAGCTTTCATTAATTGCTAATTTATTTCCATCATGGCTTTGATTCAGTTACGTTTGATTCTTACTACAGTGCCGCGTTTGAACATCGTGCTATTCGTGCCTGACGTCACGTCATCCTTTATGGCTCAAGCAGTGCTATCCTAGAGATTAGGGTATACAATATCCGTAAGGTAGTAAGCCCAACAGACACAAAACCCACCTGAGTGAACCTACATTATCCAAACGGAGGTTGAGGAACTTCATTTAATCGCTCAGAATTTCACTCAATCCAGAGGGACCAAACAGGTAAAGATATCCAAACGAATTTAGGACTTCTTAGCGATGGCAATCTGTAATGAATCGGCCCAAGACTTAGCTACAAGTTTGGCGTTATCATTAGCTTCCATCAATTCAGGCATTAGGGCGTGTAGGACACTACATCAGGTGACCCGTTGTTTGTGAGAATCGTCTATAAATCGACAACGGAGCTGGTTGAAATTAGGACTATCCGTATCGAAGATCCCCATACCGTATCCCAAAATGCTAGTTCCTCTGAAACCTTGGAACATTCAAAGCGCACCGCAAATTCCCAGTTACATCACGGTGCGATAACATCCGAACACAGCCTTTAATACAATCAGCTAAAATATAAACATGTCACTCTTGGACAGGGTTGGCACTTTAGCAGGACTTCGGAAAACGATACTAAAGGGATCGTTATATCGAAGCGATTATGGATTTACTGATCATAATAATCCTTATGTTTATAAACTTGAAACTACTCTAACGTATGCCCACAGCTGGGACATAGGTTTTCGGTTTGTGAGAAGGAAGAAAGTGGGCTGTAATCAACCACGTGAGCCCAGGTCGAATTAAAATAATTGCTTCTTGGATACTCCGGTTTCCTTGCGATGTTTTCCTTCACCGTTTTATGATGGTGGTGATGAAATAATTTACACCAGTCCGTGTTACCCAATGTCTGGGTTGTATAGGTGATGGAGGTAGTCGCTTCATGTTAAATACTGGTGTTAATCTGCTTAGACGGAATGTTGACTACAACGTCGGTGACTGAGAAATCTAATTAAACAGGGTGTAACAGAAAGGGTACACATACATACATACTTAAGGGTGTGATACAGACCATCTAACTGAACACGTTTCTCTATCGGATAAAATATAATATCTGCTGCCCCACACACAATTTCAATACCTGTTCGACCCAAATGTACCTATGGAACATTTGGGTCGAACAGGTATTGACATTGTGTATGGGGCAGCAGATGTATTTTTTTTAGATTAATTTTCAGGGTGAAAGGGACACCGACGCATAAACGGTTACCATACTTGGTAACCGTTTATGCGTCAGTACATCATTTTTAACCCTTCGACATAGAAATTGGTATTCCACTTTTGTACGAAGCAGCAGATTTTTCTTTCTTTAGTGATGAAAATTTTGATTATGGCAAAACCCCCCATGTTATGTCAATGTGACGACACTTGGGGGAGGCCTATGTGCAGCAGTGGACGTTAAAAGGGCTGAAATGATGATGATGATGATGATGATGAAAATGTTCTATGGGTTCAAAATTCTGAATGATGTACTGATAAGGATAAAGATAATTTTATTTATCTAAATATGCGTATTCATGCAAATTAAGTATGCAGGATGTCACAATATTAATAGTAAGTACGTTTTGCAAGACAAAAAAAAAAACAACAATAAATCATAAAACCAAAATAACAAAGGCACTTCCAAACGTACATAGTAGTCGGTAATACATTGATAAATCATAATTACAAAATACATTAATCGTAAAATACCAAACAAAAATCAGGATTCATAAAATAAGACAAAAATGTCAAATAGTGTCATTCAAAAAGTCATTTATATTATAACAACACTTGTCTGTTAATAAATCTCGAAACTGGCAATGCTTTATATGACTGTGGTATTTTATAATAAATTTTGAGAGCCATACAGAAAAGGCTTTTTCCCATTAAGGCAGTCTGAATACGTGGTTATCGCTCATTTGTATCTTACACCCTGTGTGAAGTGTTAATGTGGAAAAACGATGCAATTGACAATTATAGACGCGTCATTGCAAAAAGAATCGATAAAATACCCAACACCGCAAACAAACTTAAACAAAATCAAAGAATATCCAAGCAAGCACCTGACAGAGCATCTCGACCAGTCTAGCAGCCCTGCTCGTGCCGTCTTCCGCCTCCCCGGGACATACCGATCTCCACCGAATGGGCCGGTGCGTACGTTTGCGGGACACAGCCCATTGAAGATAGCTATCGACCGCCCGTTGAATAGGCTGCGTGGTCGCCCAGACGAGGGATTGTTGGCTTCGGTGGTTTACTATTGCAGTTTTTGAAATTTAATTTCAGGATAATTCTAACTTAAAACAGGAGGCAATAGTAAGTGTTGTATTTTATGTATTGTAAGGTAAAACGATGAAAAGATACCGATTACTTTTATTCAACGAATAAAAGTAATCGTGTATTCGTTGAATAAAAGTATTTGTAGGTTCCTGTTTTCGAACTCACAGATACACTTTTTGTAATATACATAAGTTATAGAATAAGGCGTTTTTTGCGAAAATCTATGGCATTAAGCGTTATGCAAAATATTAAGTTTCTATTCGGTTAAATTTAGGTGAAAAAGATCCAGGCTGGGTGCCTGATGTACGTACGACCACCTGCCCGTAAAAATATGCTCATGCAAGAAAAGCTATAACGACTAGCATGCCATACACTCAAACCTCTATCGTATAGGTTTGGGTATTACAAAATCAGTGATAGAAAACATCGTGGGGAAACTGGCATATCCTCTAACCAAAAATTGGAAGACATTTGACAACCTTAAGCCCGAAATGTGCTCGCGTGGTGGATTAAAGATTGCCTTTCAAAGAGAGAGGAAGATTGTGTCCTAGCTGTTGGAACATTACAGGCTGACTGTAATTTTATACTGTCAAAATAATTACAATTTTTACTATTATCTTCAGGACAAATTGCAAGTTCTCAATTATAGTCCACAGTGACGTCTCACAGGATTCTGTGACTAATCTAAAATCAAAACATATTACTTGAAAAATTATGTGATTTTTGATCTCAATGCCTGCGCGGCTAACAAAACTTAAGCTGAATGTTGAGTGACGACTGAATGGCTGCCGAGATGTGACGCTGCGCAAGCGCATAGTTTCGCACTGCTACTATACGCTACAAGCTTATGTATTTAGGCTAAGGAATTTCACATGAACTTGAGAAATACTGGAGTTTGCTCTCCACTATTGTGATTCGTTGGTTTTCTTGTGTTTGTATGAATGCGTCAGCTTGTATTGAAAATGTACTTAGATCTTTTAAGAAATCGCTTTTATTTGTGTTTGTTATAGAAATGATAAATATAGACTTATTTTTTGACAGTTTATGAAGAAAGTTCAGCTAATGGCATGTTTTATTATTGTATGTGAAAAAAAAATCGTTTACTTCGTCATGGGATAATAAACAAAATAAAGTAAATATGTTTGCGATATGCGCAGCGTGCCTGCAAATAAATTGGAATAAGGGCAAGAGACTGCTGATAGCTAACACTACTGTTTCCTGCAAAAAAAACTTACCGGCCATATTTCCCACATTAGCGCCATATTGGATATTATAGGCGAATTAAATAAAACTCTCGCCTCAGCACTATAGGTTCCCATAAAAACGAACCGCGAAGGTGTTGGGAGATAACCATCAATCCCCATAGCACTGGCCATAGCAATTAATAACACCATGGTGAGTGTCTAACGAATTGTGATGACACCATGTTGAAAGAGGAAAGTCGGAGACGAAATGACATTTCAGTTTAAAATTCGGGCTTCCGGAAAACTACTAGTGTGGGAAATTGATTTGGAATGAGACATCTAGCAAGAATAATTGTAAACAAATAAAATTTTAAATATCAATGAAAGAAGTTGACGGCTGTAGTAGCCATAGAAACCGATGGGTGGCAGCCATTAGAATCGGACTCCACTAAAGCTAAGACAAGCAGAGCGGAGAGGAGATGCGCAAGATTCGACAAATCACAGGAGAGACGAGAACGGTGATGTAGATTTAAACCAATGTCCAAAATCTGTTATCGCAAGACTCTCCGCTCTGCTCGTGTTGAGTCCATGCCTAAAACTTACAGCTAAGTCTCTGCTATGAAACATAAAATGTTTTGCGCAATGCTCTCGTTCCTCCTCTACTTTTACCAAGAAAAGATAATATAACTGGAAAATTAATTCAGTATTCAATTTGAAAAAAAGAACAAATTGCACATACTGAACTACAATATTTTAAAATTGCGCTATTAAATCGTTTACTTTGCGACTTTGCAACTAACTTGGAAGTTTAATTTATCCTGCTCACTATCAACGACCCAGCCACCCTATCGACCACACTGGTGTCGGCTAAAGCGTGAAACGTAATGAGCACTAGAATTAATAGTACATCTCATTCGAATTGAATCGCCTCGGAGCTGTTAATTCAAAATGTCCGCGGGAGATCCCTAGATAAAAGTTACGGACAAATTTTTGTTTGTTTGTTTTATTAAAAGATTAGGAGTATGTAAAATCACGCTTGTATGTCTTAAAGGGTTGGGCATTATTGTCTAGTCATTACCATCATTAACATTCTCCAGCCCTTATCCCAATTCATTTGGGGTCGGGGCAACATGTTTTCTTCTTTAATACTTCTCTATTGCTCGTCATCTCATCATCCATCTCCTTTCTTGCCATATCATCCTTCACACAGTCCATCCATCGATTCTTTGGTCTTCCTCTACTCTTATAGCCAACGCTTGTTCTATTGTCTAGTAACACAAGCATTAATTTCGTCAGTTATTTTTAGGTAATTACTTTCTGTAGATTTAGGAACGCTTATTTTTGATTAAGGAAAGACGAAAAAAAAAATAAGGATGAATGTTGAAAAAATGAGGATGCGTACAAAATTCGTCACTATCAATACGTTTACTGGAGTTAATGCTCATGTATCGTTGATTGCTTCAGAAGAGTTGGGAGAAGGGGTTGGGGGAATTTGGTGGGGGATTTATTACAGAAGTCGTATGAAACTAATAAAAACTCTGTACATCGAAGGGTTCACTTCAACATCTGATTTGTTATCGAAAGTCGTAGATAGTAGCGACTAAGGTAGTGGTTTTCCTCGCGTATTCAACAAAAGTGCTGATGATAAATATAATTACTATAGAATTCAGTCATGATTCGATCTGATCTAGACTCCCTATGAAGAAAAACTACCTTCAGAAGATTAAAGGAATCAAAAAGACAGGAATCTATGAACCAAAATCCAATTAACCAAGCCTTTAGAGTTATATGGTAGCATTTGTAGCTAATGACAAAATTGGATCCACCGCTCTCATTTGCCAACAACCAAATAAATATATCTACTTCGAAATATTCTAACACCTCAACGATAACGAACTGTATTCCCAGGCAAAACCGCAGGCCACCGCTAGTCACTACCCATCCTTGTAAATCAGTACAGTTCAGCCATAAAAGCAAGAGCAACAAGATTGAAGATGCCTCTCTGTATGGACGTTACAATTTGTGGTGTCGGCAGATCGGCAGGTGGTGTATTAAGATGGTGGTTAAGATTTATGGTCATAGGTTGATGATGAGTGTTTATGGGGTGATCCTATTTGCTTCTTATTTTTTTCTTATTTATGTTCTATGAATGTTGGAAAAAACAGCTGGTTTAGATTTGTCTGAAATCATTAACTAAAACTGATCGTTACTCATCTACCGAACTCATCGTTACTATTTTTCTAGTCATATATTGTCATTCAAAACCTGCGCAGACTAAAAATATTTTGACGTATGAAGTTTCCGGGCTATGCACTGAGTTTCCTTACGTGATCAAATCTGAAATGAGGACATTCGCAAGAGAACCAAGGTTACCGACGTAGCCCGAAGAATTGCCAAACTTAAGTGGCAGTGAGCAGGGTACATTGCTCGCAGAACGGATGGCTGATGGGGCCGAAAAGTTCTGGAATGGCGACCGCGAACCAAAATACGATGCGTTGGAAGGCCTCCCACTAGGTGGACCGATGACCTGGTGAAGGTTGCGGGGATCCGCTGGATGCGAGTCGCACGGGACCGGTCAATGTTGCGACACTTGGGGGTGCCCTATGTCCAGCAATGGACACCTTTCGGCTGAAATGATGCTAATGATGAAGTTTGAAAGATGCACCGGTTACAGAAAAGTTGAAAGGGAATCGATTGTCATTGTACGGGCATGTGATGAGAAGAGACGAATCGCACGTGAGTAAAAGAGAGATGAATATAAATGTTGATGGATGGAGAGGGAAAGGAAGACCAAGGAAACGAGGCATAGAATGATATGAAAGAAAAAGGAATAAATGATACCGTGACAGTTGACAGAGAACAAAGGAAGTAAGAACCCGTTGCGTTGACCCCAAGTATCATGAGACAAAGGCAGAAACATGATGAAGACTCACACATATTAATAAAATGAACCTTCTTAAACACGTGATGGATTCACGTGCTACGGGCTTCATTTCCTACACAAGATTGCATCAGTATCATCATCATCATCATTTCAGCCCAAAAGACGTCCACCGCTGGACATATGCCTCCCCCAATACTCGCTACATTGACATTTTGGGGGGTTTTGCCATAATCGCCACGCTTGGCAGGCGGGTTGGCGATCGCAGTACGGTTGTTACAAAAGCACAGAGAACGCTGCTGCCCATTCTCTTCCTAATCCCTTAATCGCCTCTTACGACACTCAGGGGAAGATATGGGATGGTGCTATTCTTTACGTCCGACACCCTAGAGAGCCCCGATACCATACAGAGCGCCAGTATCATCATCATCATCACCTTTTAGTCAATTATGTCAGGATCGTCTTCCATTATATATGAGCCATTCAAGTTATTGGCAAAAATTAATATTTCTGCCAAGACCTTGATAAAAGTGAAATCCTCAGGACAACTCGCTACCATCCAACTTAAAACAACATACTTCAACAACTTCTTACACAATTTACGATGGAGGTTAATACCTAAGGACAGGTGGGTATTCCCGCACAAACCGTCACCATTATTGTGACAATCAATGCCCTGGGATATGGATCGGTAATGACCTTAGCGTTATTTTAATCACTTACTCCTTTGCTCCAGTAAATAATTTATGTTAGGGAGTGGTGTGTGTGGTAAGAGGTGAGCGATCTTATAAGTGAAAGCGTTTTTTTGGGGAATGTGTTTCGATATCGCATTTAGTATTTTTTGCTGCTGTTATAAAGTATGTGTATCTGTAAAGTAAACTTAGGTAAGTGTGTGTGAATATTTCTGCTGTCCCAAGCTATAAATTGAAAAAGGAAAATCTATATTTTAAGAAGCACTGACTGAAATAAAATAACATGTTCTTATCTAAACATATTTCAAGAGAGTGCCAAAGGAGTTCCTTGCCCGATCTTCTCCATATAGATCTACGTTTTAATACGGAAGAAGAAGTTTGAACTCTCTCACTGACAGATCGAATCTTTGACACAAAAAAGTGCCTGTGAATAGTTTTAGAAAAAGTTTTATTCGACATTGAAATATACGGTTTGAGTTGAGTTTTGTGTTTAAGAGATAAATAATAAAAGTTAACAAAAAACAACGTCAAAATAATAAAAAATTAACAAGAAATGTTGTTGATACTACCTGCTATTCATGATTACGTTTAACTGTTTTTTTTTTAAGTTATTATTTCATAATTTTAAACCAACTAAAGCCAGACCAGACTTAGGATGTGACAAACAATGATTTTCCAAAGTCGCAGTTAGAGGTAGTATAAGTAAAAATAGTCCAAAACCGCTGTCGCTTCCGCCTATGTAATGCACCACATCGATAATGAGACTAGATCAAGTGGACAGTTAAATTACTAAATTGTAAGCGTCAGCATACCTACGTTGATTTATACCTCACTCTTTCCTTCCCCAACTCTCAACCTTACTTCATGTAAATAAAGTACATTTTCGAGTAATCATTTCATATGCAAGGGTAATTTAAAAGTGTAACCATAGCACTGATGTTGATATATTTTCCACTTTTCACTTTGATATTCTTGCTATTTGAAAATGGACGCAATTAATTGTCTGATAGGGTAATAAATAAATCATTCGATTTTTTATAGTGTTTTTTTTTGTGAGAAAATAAATTAGATTTCTTACGAATGACGTCATTGCTTTGAAGGTGTTGTGAGAATCTTGGAATACAGGACTATATGATGTAAGTAATCAAATACTGAACCTACCTGGAAAAAAACCACTATGGCAACTTGGGAAATTATATTTTTGGGTAAGTCTGCAGCAATTTTAGAAAGGTTGACAGCCGGTTGACTTTGACTTTTCCGTCATTGTTATAATAGCTATTGATACTTTTGCTAGGCCTATGATATAATTTTATAAACAATTAGATTAAATTATCCCCCCCGGCCATTTTAAATAGTTTATGTATGACACTCAGAGAAAATGTAACTATTACTGAAATAATTTTTGGAATCGGATCGGAGTTTGGAAGATTACTGCATACAACCAAACTTAGGTACACTTTACGTCCTCATAATGTTAGTGCAAATTCCAACAGGATACAACGCAAACCCATGTGGCTATTCTCCTCGTTATAGCTTGAAGAAAATCTTAATGCAAATAGGAACGAAAGGCCCATCCGTCTTTCTTTCACCCAATTTTGAAAACCCTAAAAGGTTTCAGCGCTCTTAAAAAGTGCCCTGAGGCCCACACCCTAATAAGAAGAGATAGTTTCATATTAATACGACTTCCTAAAAAGTGCAACAACCCGATTTTAAAATTGATTAAAACTGAAACTGGAGACCTTTAACTTGAGAGAATAAAGTCCAAAATTCATTGGCAGAGGTATCGCACAAAACAGATTATTTAATTACCAAGAACATTTGCATGTTGCGTGTATCTTGGTACTTTGGAACATGGTGGGTTTTTGCTTGGTTTTTGGGTATGGTTAAGGTGGTCAGCAGAAAGGCTTGGCAAGTGAAAGTAGGCTCATCTTCGACCGCAGATAACCTTTGTCCGTAACCTGTCGTTGTTATTGTAAAGTACACCTATTATTATTTATGAAGATTGCATAGTTTTGTACGAATTGCGAAGAATTTTATTTTCTAGTTTATAGTGGTATGTAAAAGTAAAGTATGTTGCCGATTATCTCGGGGTAGATAAGGAAGGATTCAATTTAGAGAGTTACTGTAATATAAGGTAAATAGAGACTGCTGCATGAAAATGTTTTCTAAAGATTATGCCTTATTTTTTAGTAAGGACAGCCATGATGGAGGAAAGTTTTGAGTTTGAGTAACACGACATCATGTCTATTGACATCCACCGGGCATAGACCCAGCCTCCGTGGCTGCTACGGAGAAATTTCCTGATGGACTTCGCCCGACTGGGCAATCAAACCCAGACATAGGATATTTTTTATCCTGGTTGGACGTTGCTATGACTAGAACTAGGACTAGAAGCTCGTGGCTAAATAATAACGGCCACACGTGTCGATCTTTAAGGTTAAGGCCGTGCTTGCCGTGGATGGGTGACCAGAATTACATTCCGAGTTTCCTCCGTGCCTCGGAAAGCACGTTAAGCCATCTTTGACAGTCGTTACGAGTAGTCAGAAGCCAAATGTCTGACATCCAGTATTACCAAGGGGCATCGTTTTAGCCAGTTACTGGTTTGTGGAGGTCAGATAGACAGTCGGTTCATGTAAAATACTAGTACTCAGCTGCTTCCGGTTAGACTGGAAGCCGACCCCAAGATAATTTGGGAAAAGGTTAAGCAGATGATGACATTGCTATGACATTGTTTCTGAAATCCACGTGGGCAAGACCGCGGGCTTAACCTTACATCCCAAGTCCGTGATTAAGTAAGTCTGGCAGATATGAAGTGTTTGACGCATCATTTACTTCAAATGTATTTATGTGCAAGATTTACATCATTAAGTACAAGATGAATATTTAATTAAATAAATAAATAAAATAAAAATAGCCTTTATTTACACTGATCTCAATATATAAACAAGTAGTAATATTAAATCTAACTTAGTTTTATGTTTCTTTACCCTACATTGCCATCATCAGCTACCAGGTCAGGCTGTCTTGCGACATAGGCCTCCTCTATATCCCTCCAATTATTCCTGTCCAAAGCAGTTCTTCGCCAACCTTTTGGCAAATCATCCTCCCACCTTTTTACCTGTGTTCCTTTACGTCTTTTTCCGTTTCTTGGGTACCATTCTGTGAATTTCCTGGCCCATTTTTCCGTCTTGCTTCTCATCATATGACCTATCCATTTCCATTTCAGAGTTCTGGTTTTTACTCTAACGTCGGCCACTTTAGTGATGCTCCTAATTCTCGTAGCTTTCCATTTATCTTGTAGTCTTAGGTTAATCATGCTCCTCTCCATTCCTCTTTGACATACACACAGTTATATAGAATATTTAATTATGATTGCATTAATTAAAATTACAATAAAACAAATACAGTGGTCGAGCTAGCCAATCCCAGGTGTCGTGACAATCGCCAGGAAGTTTGATTGGCTGGTGTTATTTTATTAATTAATTCATAAGTGTCAGTAAGAATTATTTATTATTATAGGAGTATTTATTAATGATTTAATGTCGTGTACAATATACAAGAAGTTACCTGTAGGTCTGAGTTGATGTTAACAAGAATAATTATCATAGTGGAGGTGTCGTTGTTGTTTTTAATTGGTATAAATGAGTAGTATCTTATAAAACGATTTTTTGTTAATATTGTTTCAATAACCCAGAATTGTTTGAATTGTTCTGTATGGTGTCGGACGTAAAGAATAGCACCATCCCATATCTTCCCGTGGGTGTCGTAAGAGGCGACTAAGGGACTTGCAAGAGAATGGGCAGCAGCGTTCTCTGTGCTTTTGTAACAACCGTACTGCGATCGCCAACCCGCCTGCCAAACGTGGCGATTATGGCAAAACCCCCCGTTCTTGAGGGAGGCCTATGTCCAGCAGTGGACGTCTTTCAGGCTGTAATGATGATGATGATGATGAACCCAGAATTAACTGTTCCAATAAGCTGTTTTTATCTGCCTTTCTACCATTTAAAATAAAAACCGGCCAAGTGCGAGTCGGACTTGTGCACGAAGGGTTCCATACCATTATTTATAAAAAACGAAAATCACTTTTTTGAATAGGAGCCCCCCTTAAATATTTAATTTATGCTGTTTTTAGTATTTGTTGTTGTAGCATCAACAGAAATACATAATCTGTAAAAAATTGAACTGGCTAATTATCACGGTTCATGAGATACAGCCTGGTGACAGACGGACGGACGGACGGACAGCGAAGTCTCAGTAATAGGGTCCCGTTTGACCCTTTGGGTACGGAACCCTAAAAACTATTCCTTAGTAGAAGAAGACTAGAAGACCAAGATACCTCTGTGTTCCCTCTGAGCGGTGTATTTATTGTCTAAAATATATGATAAGAGCAGGGCATACACACAAATCGGTGTATCAGAGTATTGATGATCTTGATTTAATCTACAAAACTAAAAAAAAAATACTACGTAAAAACTTCTCTGATCACTGAAGCTTGTTCAGTCTTTCAATAACTCTCTCCGATTACTACTTCTTACTTTCCTTGCGTGTCTACTGTTTCTTGTGCTACCCTTATATTTTCAGTTAAAACTTTTAATTGGCCTTCTTTCACTAACTTTCAACCATATGTATCCTAGCTGTAAGTTTTCTTAAATAATAAAATAAAATTAATTTTAAAAGATTATTGTAGAGGAAGTAGATTCGAGAAAACGTTAAGTTTGTCCGAATATAACGTGTACTCATAAAAAAACCATCAAAAACAATTCCCCATTAACTGGTCCAGCAATCGTACGATGGATATTTAAAACTTTAAAATCCAGAGATCGGCAATTATGGATGGTGTCAGAAAAAGTGTTTTAATTACTTACCCCTGTTTTGGCAGCCATTAGCCGTAACGAGGCGAATGATTTGCGATAAATATTTTATTTACGACCGTACGTGATAAATTGTTCGCTGTTTTGGCGCTGCCCTACTTGATAACGTGCTTTTGTTTTTATTATCCAACTGCTTGACGGTAAAGACTGGGTATTATTATTATTATTTTTAAATTTGAACTTCAACTGCTTTATAAAGCTGCTGAAGGCCGTAAGCGTGACTGCCATCGGTCCTATCCCAGGTATTTAAATCCATTCAGTCGTTCAGACAAAACGCATACGATAGTACGCGGAGTTAATTGCAGGAAACAGGCCTCAGCATGATTCTAACATATACTGGTTTCATTATCATCATCATCATTTCAACCGAAAGACGTCCACTGCTAGACATAGGCCTCCCCCAAGAAGGGGGGGTTTTGCCATAATCGCCACACTTTTCAGGCGGGTTGGCGATCGCAGTACGGTTGTTACAAAAGCACAGAGAACGCTGCTGCCCATTCTCTGGCAAGTCCCTTAATCGCCTCTTACGACACCCAAGGGAAGATATGGGATGATGCTATTCTTTATGTTCGACACCATACAGAAACATTTAGAATACTATACAGGAAAGTACTAGTTTATGTGGAGTAAAATGTTGTTAATTTCGAGGTAGGCTGCCTCTTAGTTTGCCATAAAAAGACTTTAACAAAACCATAACAGTATTTCTCAAGCAACACAACAAATTGTCACAAGTCCCAAAAATACTAAAAATACGTAACATTTCTTCACCAAAATTACACAAGTACATGTTACAGGTAGTTAAGATTCGGGTGTGGATAAAAAAGGCCGTATTATCTATCACTACAAGAAAGTGCACCCCGAAGCGAGCGGCCGGAGCAGTTAATTAACAAAATTCTCTTTTGTTTGGGACACATAAAATTTTACGAGTATCAAGATCTGTGAGCCAGTGTCCGAACCGCCCGTGGGAAACGCAGATGTAGGAGATGACTGGAAGGAGTACGTTTTATGGCCGAGCGTACCTACTTGGTGCTCAAGCAGAAAATTTATTTCGTGTAACTAATTTCAAGGTGAAAGAAAATATCGTGAGTAAAAGGTTTGTTCTAGAACAAAACAAAATTATGTGATATTCGTCCCCGCAATGAGACAGCGTGGTAAATTATGGCCTACTTCCATTTCACAAAGAGGAGGCCTGTGAGTCCTGTGACGCTGTGAATCAGCAATAGGAACAGTATGAACTGAATAAATCATCATGTGGATGAATAAAAGAAGTAAGCCATTTCAGAAAAAAAACCCTCAGGAAACAGGATATTCTCAGAAATATTTAAAAAATAACCAGGCCGTGACATTTCACTGATACAACCAAACAATTAACGATGACACTATTCTTTAGACAAGTTAATTTTTCATTTAAAATTAAACTCTAGAACTAGAAATATTAAAAACGACTGTCATTTCAGCACTAGGCTACTGAATAAGCATTTGACCACGTATTCCAAATTATTCTCACTCGCTGTACCTTGATACCACATCCAGCACCTTTATCCTTCAAACATACGGACACACAAAAAATTGGAGCAGGGCAAGTATGGAAAAGACTCATAAAATTTAATAGGTTTTCCTTCAAAAAGCTCTTACGTGAGCCGAGTTGTTATGTGCCATCATATTTTTTGCAAAAAGCATGTTAATGAATGATCGTGTAAAATGGCGGCAGTTTCGGGAGCTGCGCTTGCGCCGTAAATCATTAAAAATTATGGGGTAAGTTTTTTAGTTAAGAAGGCTTCGCGGCAGACCACGGGATGAGCTGGACATTATAGTGCACACTAAATGTACATCGAAAAAAAACAGGCAGTTTAGGGGTATTAAGAACAGGGTGTAAAATTCCTCATCCCCTATAGGAAAGGGAAGATCCTCGAACCAGACAGGTGTTATGTCTGGGTGGGCAACTGCCTGACAGTTTTTGTCGGGTTTTGCTATATAGTCTTAAGCCGAGGTAAAGTTTGCTTGAGACTTGTAGGAAATTGATGTTAGTTCTTCCGTCGTGTCATATATGGCATGTAGTACTTTTTGTTGTAAGTTGCTTTTTCTAGGTCTCTAAAGGCAGTACCAGGAGGTTTTTGTAAAAAATAATTTAATAGATTTTTTTATGGTGGTTTGCGGGAAAGTAGGAGGTTATGTGTTCCAAGAGCATCTTGTTTTTTTTGCAAAATCTAAAATAATAGTTTATTCTCTGGCTAACATTTAGTTTTCCAAAAGTTTTTTCTAGCGCTGTTGTGCCCGTAGGCCGTTCATAAAAATCCTTTTCCAATCAAGTCGAAAATTGCTTTTATTATTTAATTGTAAATCTTTCTGAGGATACATGGTTTTTTTTTTAAATTTTTATCGGGAAAAGCTCTGAACGGATTTGAATAAAATATGGTACACGTTTAGTACATGACCTGGATGTCAGTCGATCCTGTGGGACAATTAACGAACTCCACAGTGAGCGAAGCCGCGATTATAAGCTGGTATGTAGTTCTTATAGCACAGTACTTGCACAAAAGATCCTGCTAATAATACCAATCGGTATAATGTGTCCGTTGTTTAATTTCAATTTTCCTCTTTTCATATTTTTGGAAAGTTTCTGAGACACACTGCCAAGCCTGCACCATCACTGTCATTTACCGACATACACATCATTCTACAATCAGTTTCTCACCGACAAACCGCGACATATTATTAAAGCAATCCGGAACATTGGGCCCTATAAAACGACACGAACAAAAAAGGCATCGGCACACAATTAGTACTTTCGACCGCATACCAATAGCGACGCATCTTCAGTCCTCCTTATATGGAGAAATGTTCCACAAGAGATTGGTCAGATTGGTAAGACTAACGATTTGGTCAGAATACTTTATTGATATTGTCCTGTTAATGTTTGCAGTACCCGGAGAGAGTGATTAAAGATAATTAGGTGATGAGTTTTTTTGGACTTTTACAGTACATTCTGAAAGTGTGTCGTTTAAGTGGAGTTTCGCAAATATTTTGGTATTAACGAAGTACTAATTAAATACGTAATGATAATTTATTTTATTGAACTATATTTTTCTTATTGCAAAGACTATACATGTACCTATATGAACAGAGTCTACTTATCAATAACTTGATAGGAATTTTCTATAAATAGTTTTGAACAAGTAACATTTTGTTTTGCGAGACAAATAAATGCTCTTTCTTTCTTTAATAATATCATAGTCCCAATAACATGATTGATCTTGGATTATCTTCTAGACCCGGAACAACTTATTATAAAAGGAGTTTATACCTGAGCCCGCAAAAAACTTATTTTAACCCTAGAAAGATAATCATATTAAGTTATACGTAAAAGATAATCATACGTAAAATTGACTCCTTAGTTTTGAGTGGCTGATAAATGAAGATTTTTTTACTGATTTGAGTAAAACTAAAAAAATAAGTTTTCTACTGCTGTAATCAATAAAATATAATAACATTTACATAATTATATTTATTCTTTTAATAATAATAAACAAGAAAATTACAAACTGCTTAATAATCAACAAAACTTAGGAACTTCCTTTTTTTTCTAAATTTTTTCATAATCATACCATAAATTAGTATTTTTATATTATATTCTAAGTAGTAAAAATACTATAATTGAACTATAACATGAAAATTGTATAAAAATCCGTCATAATAGCTAAGGCTAGTATTCGACGAGAAGCCGTTGAGCGAGTCCCTTTTTGAGAGCTTTCTTCCTCCATGGGGTCAATTTCACAGGGAGTTGCTGCCTCGCCTTCCCTCACTTCATCCACAACACCTTTTTCCTCATTGCTCTGGGCGTCATCCTCGCTCTCGTGATTTTCAACTTCGCTTTCGGTGTCAGCACAGGGCGGCTCCCTTCACCCTCTAAAAGAGCAGTCAGGATGTGGTCTTCATACAAATTTCAAATCCCCATTATGCTGTAGCAATATCAGGATAACTAAACAATATGAAAAATAAATAAAAATAACTAATACAATAAATAAACAACGCAAATAACAATTTCACCAAATATCGTAAAAGTGACGTAAAAGATAATCATACGTAATTTTGACTCCTGTGACTATGGTATCTCAAAATTTCGGGCACTTACCTCAATGATGCGATGGCACACGCTAGGTCCCAGCCTCGAATGTGATGTCTGAAATACACGACGCCGGATTCGCAATAGTTAAAAAGATACGGCAATATTTCGTTCGCGTGGGAGTCATTTTGACGTAGATTATCTTTCTAGGGTTAAAACCGTAAGCAATTTCCATGCTGAAATCGTAACACATGCAGAAATGCGAATTGAAATACTCCATAAAAGATAACTACGAAAATATTTCTTAAAACTTCGCTTTGCAAAGGCCAAGATGTGTTGTCTTATTTCAATGAATAAGGCACAAGAGATTGGAACGTCGTGATAAACCCGTCTCAGGATGAATGAATGAATACGTTCTTTCATCTAGATTAAGTGTAAAGTTCATTCAAAGAGCATAAAACTTCCGTGCTTTAACCATTATCGTAAATAAGTAAAAAATAACTCAATTTTTACTGTTTTTTTATTGCTACTTTAATGTCTTCAGATTTCACTGTGGTGGCATTTGGGTGCATGTGTTATCTTTGAAAAAATAATGTGGCATATAAAATTAAATGGTTAACTTCTGAATGATGTTCTAAGGTTAAATGACGAAAGAAATTAGTTACAAATCGCTTATAGACTACTGTAATCTAAAGATAATTTAACTTCACTGAAATATTACAGAAGTTATTGAATTTCGATCATTATTGTAAATGCAGTAATGAGTTCTGAAACCTAATAAATAAGTATAAAAAAAGAAACAGAAATCAAAATCTTTTGTGGGTCGTGAGGACCCACAAAAGGCAAACCACTACGACCATTCCCAAAAGTCGTTCGCAATCCAGTTCATCACAAATCTCATATCTCAAGATATATCACAGGACCTCACATGCGCGCGGGCACTTATAAATCAATAGGTGGGTGCGGTCTCTTTGACCGTATTCATTGATGGTGCAACGAAGAAAGTTGACACTCAGGCCGAATGTACTGGGTTTTTAGGGTTCCGTACCTAAAGGGTGTAAACGGGACCCTATTACGTCTGCCATATGGCTGTATCTTTTGAATTGTGGTAGGTAAACCATTAGAATTCACAGTGTTTTATATTTAGTAGAGTATTAGTTTATTACTATGGCTGCAATAACGGTAAATACCCAAATTATATTAAATTAGATATTAAAGGCAAGAACCAACAAGACTGTCTCCTTGGTCTAGTGACCGCAAGCGCGACTGCTAAGTACGAGGGTTCAATTCCCAGGTAGGACAAAAGTTTTACTGCGTATTTTCACCAGAAATTTCTCAGTAGCATCCACGGAGTCTGGATTTGTACCCGGTCGATGGCAATAGTCTCGCCCCCTATAATTACATGGTACTGTCAAAATGTAGTGAACTGTTAAGTGCACCTCTGCCTAATCCTCTGGGGACTACAGGCGTGATGTTTTGTTAAGAACTTACAACGTTTTTAATCAGCATTTTTGCTCGATCTGCATAAAGAGAGTACGGAACCCTTTGTGTGAGAGTCCCACCAGCCTTGTACCAGGTTTTTTGAAACTAGATGTTTTATGGTGGTTAACCTGTCCGGTAATGTAATTGTTGGTGAGCGAAAAAGCATTATTTTGATGAGCCTGGGTTGCAATAAAATGGTTCATAAGTACCTTCCTACTATACAAGGTGTTGTTTTGAAATCTCGTCAAATTCAAGGAGGGAACTATGCTAATGATTCTCGACCCTCTCGATTTTTTTGCTTTCGTTTTTTTTTACGTAAGTCGGTAATTATGAACCACCTGTATTTCAAACGCGTCCCGTACGATCGCCCTATAACCGAGCTTATAAACAGCCTGCAAGTATTGTGAAATACTTGCAGGCTGTTTAGAAGCTAATTTATATTGCTTTTCTTTTAGTTTTACGATTTGAACCAAATTCATAAAAACAAGACGAGCGCTAATCCCACCGACAAACTGTCACGCAGTTTGGTGGGTTTATGAATGTTTATGAAATGTTTGGTCAAGAATAAATGTTTTTTTTTACACATACAAACAATTTCAAACGTTCATTCGATCATTTCTTATTCCCCAAACCACGTTAAGGGGGTTATTCTGAAATACTGACAAATTTAATCAACAATAAAGAGCAGCGTTTATTAATAATTAACTAGGAGCCGTAATCTATATTTAATATTTGTGTGTTTTCTGGCAACCTCCTGAATTTTGACGAGGATGCAAAACAACAACATGTATCGTACTTTATTACGAGCGGAATGGCCCATGGCATTTCAAATTGTTATGTAAACTTGTCATCAGTATTTCAAAATGAGGAAACTAAAAATACTGACATGTAAGATTGTTAGGAAAATCTTTTAAGAAAAGCAATCAAACAACAAAATAAAGATGTTATTTTGTTGTCAAATAACTAGAGCTGTGATTTTATTCGTTATTATAACTTTACAGGGATTCACACTTTAATTTGGGATGAGGAATTGATAACACATTATTTACAAAAACTTTCAGGACCGGGTGTTTCATCACCAGCCTATAATGTTCTCACTGCTGGGACACAAGCCTCCTCTCTATGAGAAGGAGTGGGCTGTAATCCAACACGCGGACCCAGTGCGGGTTGGTCAACCCTTGGGTGAATTGGGTGAACTTTATTTTAAAGGAGTTCGTGGCTAAATAAAAACAGCCGTTCGGATCAATATCCAAGTTAAGCCGCGCTTGCCTAGGTTAGTTTGGGGCTAGGTGATCATCCATAACTTACCAAGTCTCCGCCCCGTGCCTCGGAAAGCACGTTAAGCCGTTCGTTCCTACTGCCATTTGTAGATCTTTGGCAGTCATTACAGGTAGTCCCAAAGTTTGACAACCAGTCTTACCGAGGGGTATCGTATTACCCAGTTGGGTTGTGGAGATCAGATAGGCAGTCGCTCTAAGTAAAACACTGGTTTTCAGCTGCATCTAGTTAGACTGGAAGCCGACCCCAAGATAGTTGAGAAGAGGCTAGGCAGATAATTCATCATCAACATTTCAGCCGAAAGACGTCCACTGCTGGACATAGGCTAGACAACGCCACATTGACATAAGGGGAGTTTTGCCATAATCGCCACGCTTGGCAGGCGGGTTGGCGATCGCAGTACGGTTGTTACAAAAGCACAGAGAACGCTGCTACTTAATATATGGCAGATAATTAATTTGACAAAAATGTGATAAAATAAATCCTAAATAAAAAATACACCTTCATCGTGACAATGTCTTAGCTATACCTCTGCCTAACTTCGCAGAATGAATGCATGCCAAAAAAACCAGATAAAAACCACATAAAAAGTTAATGTGTCACTGTTAACGCTCCGTGATTCAAACATCATGTTAAATTAATTTCGTTCAAACATTGAATGTATTTAAAAGGAACATTTTAAGCGACATTTAAGCCCACTATCTTAATGTTAACACTCCGTTTGAAACTCGTAAAGTTTAAGCAATAAACTTTGGGTGAGATATAATTTGCATCAACTTAAAGGCAAGACCGATTTTAGCATTATTTTTTTCGTTTATTATTCAGAATGCAGAAAAAATCAGTTTTTAGGGTTATGTACCCAAAAGGTCAAACGGGACCCTATGACTGAGACTTCGCTGTCCGTCCGTCTGTCACCAGGCTGTATCTAATGAACCGTGTTAGTTAGCCAGTTGAAATTTCTACAGATTATGTTTTTCTGTTGCCGCTATAACAAAAAATACTATAAACAGAATAAAATAAATAGGGGGCTCCCATACAAAAAAGTGTTTTTTTTTTGCTCGTTTTTATAAATAATGGTACGGAATGTTCGTGCGCGAGTCCGACTCGCACTTGCCCGGTTTTTTTTTTTTAATTTTCTAACGAAAATCAGCTTTTCTATAAAACTCGGTAAGATTAATTAATTGGCATGTGACAATAACCAGAAATAGTAGGACAGTAGGTACCTGAACATTTATTAAGTTGTGTCAACTAATAAGATTTATGAATTTCACGATCAAATACTATGTCATTTATAACAGAAATAATTTCTTTCTCCAAAATTATCGTCCTCAATATTTTAAGCAGTGATTTAACGTCGCCTTAACAAAGACAGTATTAAAACGACCTGGAAATGATACGAAAATTCTTTATGCCCCTATAAACCACGCCTGTCTCTTACTTCGATAATCGAGTGTAAATATGCACGTAACACTGCTAAATAAATGATAAATATATAAATGTTCATCACAACTTTTTTTTCTTAAAAATATTGAGAGAAACGAAGATGCGCCGGTCAGCTAGTGTGAAATAAAATACGTTGATTTTGATGATTTTGAAAAACCTGTACCTAAACCTTTGGGGATTACAGGCGTGCAATAAGCTTTATGTAAAAATTAAATTATATCATTATATCATGGTTAAATGACTCTCATTCCTCACAGCACGAAACGTCTAAACGCAGCAGCATTCCACGTGGATTTATGAAACCCTAAGCTCACCCTTAAACCGAGTTTACATAAAATAACAAGCAAAGTAACGGAAGATTACCTGATAACAAAAGGAATATATTCCAAGCAAAAACATAACTTCAAACAAAGCTTCAATTACCTCAAACACGCTTTCAACTTACGAGCCGAAATCGTTATATTTCTAAATTAATTTGTAACCAGCAGATATTATCAGAACAAACAATGAACGCGAAGCCAGTCGGCATCCAAAGGCGTCCTTATACAGAGTATCCAATTTAATTGTAACTGTTCGGAGTAGTTAGTAGCACACGCGATGGAAGTGTGAACTCACACGTGCTTGTGTTTAGACGCGCGGGTAGATGACACACGCAGGTAAAAGTTGACAAAACGAGGAGGGGCTAAAATCATGAACGGTCGGAAAGTGTGTGGCCTGTCTATTTACTAAGCCTTGTGACTCATCTTCTGTCTAGCCTTTTTCCAACTACGTTGTGGTCAGCTTCCAGTCTGACTGGATGCACATGAACACCAGTATTTTACATGGAGTGACTACCTATCTGACTTCCACGACCCAGTTAGTGCTGGGTAATACGACACTCTTTGGTAAGACTAGTTCTCGGACTTTCAAACCGCTGACTACCTGTAACGACTATCAAAGATCTACAAATGACGGCCGGGACTAATGGCTTGACGTGCTTTTTCAGTACTACTAAATTTGGTATGTAATTGGTGGTCACCCATCCACGGATCAACATATAGAGGATCGACTCGATTGGTTGTTATTACATAGCGATTATATAGCCACGAGCTCCTCAAACGCTCGCTTTCTCTTATTAAGCCTTGTCACTATAGCAAAAATACGAATTTAGATTTAATGACCAACTACAATTGTACACACACGTGCCCATCAACGCCTAATCGCGCCGCGACGCGTTTTCTATACCAAAGACAGTGTGAGACAGTCCTCATTTCAGCTAACTAGGCTATCGAAGTAAATCGCCTGCGCCGCGCCAGCCACAGCACCCCATTAATTACCATGTCCATTATTAACGTTAAATAAATTGATTTCCCTTTAATAAGGCCCGGCTAAGAAGCGTACGTGGTTACGTTTAATTAGTTATTATTAGTAAGTTCCTTTGATGAGAATGAATTGTTCTAATTGGAGGAATTTATTGATTTATCATCTTGATAGCATAAGCTGAGCAACCTGTAATGTTCCCAAAGCTGTAACATTTGCTTCATCATCATCATTTCAGCCGAAAGACGACCACTGCTGGACATAGGCATCCCCCAACGGCACATTGACATAATCGCCACGCTTGGCAGGCGGATTGGCGATCGCAATAAGGTTGTTACAAAAGCACAGACAACGCTGCTGCCCATTCTCTGGCAAGTTCCTTAGTCGCCTCTTACGACACCCACGGGAAGATATGGGATGGTGCTATTCTTTACGTCCGGCAACATACAGAATAACATTTGCTTAGTCTTTCTGGATTACTACGTGGGTCCAGTGCGGGTTGCTGGATGTTACGTCTTCGACCTAGGTTAAGTCAGTTTCTTCACGTGTCGGGTTGCCGTCCCATAGGTCTATGACTGGGTTTGCACACGAGTGTTTGTACTAATAGTTCCTGGGTACTTGGCAAATTTCTATCTTGGTTGATCGCCGTGGCTGAAATTCGATCAGGTGGATATTTTGCTGGTTTCCCCACGATGTTTTCCTTTACCGCTTTTAGAGCAGTGATGATGAAATAAATTTCGGAAAGTGAAATTGTGATTAGTTTGTAAAAAGAATTGGACACGCAGGAGATATTTCTTCGAATAATCACTCTCGTTCGCGTTTGTCATAACCACATACAATGTTTGTTTTAAAAGTAAACTGAAAGTTTTAAATGAGATTAAGTGAATTACGAAACACAAGCAATCCGCATAACGTAGTCCATTTTATGACTGAAACTGCCTGTGATCTGGCAATCAAACTAGGTTGTAATAAAAGGGTTTCCTCTCCTTACTGCCTGCGTAAGTGTCGAAAATATTCCTACGGAATCTAACTGCCGGGATAAAAAGTAAATCTTACCTTTTACGAATTGTCGCAACTTTATTGCAAAACGATCATAAGATCACGTTCATACCCAAAAATAAAGCACAAATAAGTTCATACTGTCAACCCACGTCCGTTCGCGTTTGAGTTTAACAAATATTTACTTTGAAAGTATTGTACCAAAGTCTCGTGTGTGTGCTTAGCCCCGATATGAGACGCACAAATATTGTTTTGTATAGTTTATTTAACGTAGACTTACAAAAATGGAAAGATTTTGTTAAAGCTTCTGTTTTACGGGAGCTTTGACTATAAGGAAGACACGGGCCCTTGATGTTCATTTAATTAGTGATTTGTGGATGGAACAAAATGATATTCATAGGAGGAATAAGGAAAATATTGTCAGGTAGGTTCGGAGTATGAATATGGATTGCTATAGGTGTAGAGAAAGATCAAAGAAAGGATGGGTGGACTGTGTGAAGGATGATATAGCTAGAAAGGAGATGACGAGAAATAGAAAAGTGTGGATGCAAAAGATATCATCATCATCATTACAGCTGAAAGACGTCCACTGCTGAACATAGGCCTCCCCCAAGTGTCGCCACATTGATATTTTGGGGGTTTTGCCATAATCGCCACGCTTGGCAGGCGGTATGGCGATCGCAGTACGGTTGTTACAAAAGCATTATGAACGCTGCTGCTCATTCTCTGGAAAATCCCTTAGTCGCCTCTTACGACACCCACGGGAAGATATGTGATGGTGCTATTCTTTACGTCCGACACCATACAGAGATATGCTTTGCCCAAATAAATTGGTATATGGGAAATGTAGGAGAGTGGACCAAAATGACACTCCGGCTGGCTACAGCGGTTTGATGTTAAATTTTACCACCAGGAGTTTGAAAGGATTATGATCACACCGACCCCCAGGTCGAGCAAAGTGTTATTGGATTTTTCCATCAGAAATTTCACAGCAACAGTCTGAAAGTCTGGACCGGATTGTGACATTATAACTCAAATAGGGGACACCCATTATAAGAGACTTACGCCTTAACTGCCGAAGTGTGGGTGTACTTCATGTACACCTCTTTTTAAAGATAAATGATGTTTAATCTGTCGGTAAATTGAACACGTTAAAATAAAATATTTTAAAAGCTAGATGAGGTCGGTGCAAGGGGAAGCACGCTTAGCAGTTGGTCCCAGCTGTTATTTGTAGATCTTTGACAGTCGTTACAGGAAGTCAGTGGCCTGAAAGTCTGACAACCAGCCTCACTAAGGTGTAACGAAATGCCCATTAGTAACTGGGTTGTGGAAGTCAGATAAGCAGTCGCTCCATGTCAAATACTGGTATTGAGCTGCGGCGGTTAGACTTGGAAAAAAGGCTTGGCAGATGATGATGAGGTCGGTGTTTCCTATCCCAACTATAAGAAGAAATATCGAAACAAAATCATCAGTATCTTTAAAGTTCAGACATAATCTTGGTCAAGTCATATGTGGATTATACAAACTAAGGTCTGAAATGATCTTCAGTAATCAACCCAGAGAGCAGCGGTGGGCCAGTGGTGGCAGCCCCGAATTACGAGCAGTAAGCCGTGGGTTTGAACCCAGACAGGCGCATTACTTTGTGTAATTTATTTCACCACTGCCCTCAAAAACGGTGAAGGAAAACATCGTGAGAAAACCGGCATGTATAAGAACTAAAAAATCGAAGACATGTGACATCTACCAAACCGC
Source organism: Cerastis rubricosa (assembly GCA_949152445.1). Taxonomy (NCBI): domain Eukaryota; kingdom Metazoa; phylum Arthropoda; class Insecta; order Lepidoptera; family Noctuidae; genus Cerastis; species Cerastis rubricosa. Next base: position 1,947,052 of record OX424542.1, on the reverse strand, counting down.
ACTGGGCCCGCGTGGAGGATTACAGCCCATTCCCTCTCATAGATTGGAGGCCTGTGTCCCAGCAGTGGTAACATTATAGGCTGATGATGATGATGAAGCAACCCTTTACGATTTACAGGTGTGATGTAATGTTGTTTTTAGAAAACCATATTGTTTCGCAACATCATAATTAACTTTATGGTATGGTGTTTGAGTTATCTTAATTATTATAGGCGCTAATAAAACTTTATTTATCTTTGTGTGACAGGTCTGACGTTTATATTATCAGCGATTGATTTACTGCTCTGTGGAGTTTGTTTATTTTCTAGCTCGTGTTGTGATGTATGGAAATGTCATCATCTGCCTAGCCTTTTCCCAAACTATCTTGGGGTTGGCTTCCAGTCTAACCGGATGCAGCTGAGTACCAGTATTTTACATGAAGCGACTGCCTATCTGACCTCCACAATCCAGTAACTGGGTAATACAATACCCCTTGGTAAGACTGGATGTCAGACTTTTAGCTTCTGACTACTCGTAACGACTGTCAAAGATCTACAAATGACAGCTGGGACCAACGGCTTAACGTGCTTTCCGAGGCACGGAGGAAACTCGATATGTAATGAAATGATGATTTAGGGAAATGTCTGATAAGTTAATAGGATATTTTGTTCATAATAGAATTGTACTGCGGGTAAATTGTCTTTGAATCATGATAAGGTAGACTGGTAGAAAATGCCCGAAATATTAAGCTGTCTTATAACGGTTATTTTTGCATGTGCATAATGTAATTTTAACCTTTTAACGCACACCCTGTCTTCTTTTTGAATTACTAATATTTAGAAGCTATAATATTCAAATAAAAAGTGATTGGCTACTTTGGATGAGCTGTCCTATTAAGGGTTATTATTAATAAAATAACTTGCTCTTCAAACAATGTTTTACAGGAACTTGAATCACATTTTTATATACATTATTATGATAACTAACTTATGTTATTTCTTATAATAGTAGCCGCACGGGTCGATCTGGAAGGTTAAGCCGTGCTTGCCGAGGTTGGTCCGTGGATGGGTGACCATGATTACATACCGAGTTTCCTCCGTGCCTCGGAAAGCACGTTAAGCCGTTGGTCCCGGCTGTCATTTGTGGATCTTTGACAGTAATTACGAGTAGTCAGCAGCAAAAACTCTGACATCCAGTCTTACCAAGGGATATCGTATTATCCTGTTACTGGGTTGTGGAGATCAGATAGGCAGTCGCTTCATGTAAAATACTGGTACTCAGATGCATCCGGTTAGACTGGAAGCCGACCCCAAGGTTGTTTGGGATAAGGCTAGGCAGATGATGATGTTATAACTTATTATAATTTTAAATTTGCGTTCTGCATGAACAAAATGGGTATTGAACTGTAATCAATTTTTGCTATTAATTTTGGTTGAAGGAATAGATATATTTATTGAAAGTATGACCTGATAGTTACTCCCTTACTTCCCATTCATTTACCGGTCTATTTCAACGGAAACTTTTACGCACTCAAGTAATAAAAAGGCATGTATTTTTTTTTTTGTTTTTTTGGATAAGACATATTTTAATTTAGTTAATGCTGCACCTTCCTCCATAAAAAACATACAAAATGAAGTCACCAGTAACCAAAAAACAGAGATATTTCCCAAAAACATCTTGACTTGAACTATTGAAGACATTTCACTAAACTTACGGTACATTTGCAATTTAAATACAATGCGAGCGACCAAAAATATATACCAAAAAATACCAACCTTTTAAACCCAAGAGAAAGTTCGAGCTAAATAAATATGTTTGCTGTACAGTCATGTGCAGTGATATGTTTACAATGAGCACCTTTTGAAAGAGATTTTCTCCTACTGTTATTTTATGTGGTCACGTGCATAGTATTTTGGAACTCATACTAGTTTGAATAGACCCCTTATCTCAAAGATTTCTAGTAAGAATCTCTTTGGAATTTTGACAAGTGTAAAAATACTACTGCTCGCGACTGTACATTCCTGGTTTCCGATACACCGAGTGAAGTATGGCCGAAATTTTATCGTTGCACAGTGTGCTTTTCTTTAACATCGTGGACAAAAATCGGTCTCGTTAATTTCGTCGGCTGATTTGGTAGTGCGACTTTTTGTTAACGTTTTATTTATTCTTTGTCAATTTGTATAGGGTTTTGGGTCAACTGTAACTTGGCAAGGTGATATCTTTAGAAGTTGCAGGCATTTTGTTTTTTTTTTTTTGCCCGATCAGTTGGAATTATTGTATATAACATAAAAAATAATCTGCCTCGTTGCAGCATAAAGTCTTGTGTTCGATTGTTCTTGTTGGTTGATAGTTGGTTTTTGTGCCCGGTTGATGGCAATATGCTGGCCCCCTTTTATTTAGACCTTAAACAAAACTGGCGTAATATAAGTGTGCTAATAGGTACAGTTTTGCCAAGCCCTTCGGGGATTACAGGCTTTAAGTTATTTTATGTTAAAAATTAATACCTATTAGGGTTATTTTAAAAACCTTCACATTGCGACTCCTCTATCTAAAGGTTAGATACTGTTTTGCATTGTACTCATAAACTATAATTATTAAAAAAATATAAGTAAAAAAACCTTTTTAAAAAAAGCTTTTATTTAAATGCTCTAAAAAGTAGAAAATAAAATTTGTCGCGAGGTTTGCGTAAGTACCTATAACTATTTAATTAAACTGAAATTTAAAAAAACTTAAACTTAGCAGATTAAGTAACTCAATTAAGTAGGTACTAGTTTAATTATACAAGTAAATCTCGCGACAAGCTTTCATGATAATATAAATTGTGTATAATGAGGTTATAAGTTGAAAGTTAAAAAATTAAAAGAAAATTTTATTTTCTACTTTTTAGAGCATTTAAATAAAAGCTTTTTTTAAAAAGGTTTTTTTACTTATAATTTTATTTTTACATTTTTAGTTTTGCCGTAATCGTTTCAGAACACATTATTATCTCAATCTCAACACCCTTTTCATATCCATGCTATTAACTGTTGAGGAGTTCCATCGTGAGGAGACGATCCTGGCTGAAGGATGCGTGCATGATACAAATCGTGATTATCCATCAAATATGAACACGTATGCAAAGTTTCGTGTCCACGCTATTAGTCGTTAAGGAGTTTCCTCGTGAGAAGACGATCCTGGCTTCAGGTTGAGTCCATGATACAAATCGTGATTATCCATCAAATATGAACTCGTGTGCAAAGTTTCGTGTCCACGCTATTAGCCGTTGAGGAGTTCCCTCGTGAGAAGACAATCCTGGCTGCAGGTTGCGTTCATGACTCAAATTGTGATTAACCATCAAATATGAACTAGTATGCAAAGTTTCGTGTCCACGCTATTAACCGTTGAGGAGTTCCCTCGTGAGAAGACGATCCTCACTGCAGGTTGAGTTCATGATACGAATCGTGATAATGCATCAAATATGAACTCTTATGCAAAGTTCCGTGTCCACGCTATTAGCCGTTGAGGAGTTCCTTCGTGAGAAGATGATCCTGGCTGCAGGTTGAGTTCATGATACAAATCGTGATTATCCATCAAATATGAAGTCGTATGCAAAGTTACGTGTCCACGCTATAAACCGTTGAGGAGTTCCCTTGTGAGGAGACGATCCTGGCTGCAGGATTAAGTTATGTCTGTCATAAGCATGTATTGTCTTCAGAACCAAAGGTGTGTGCAAAATTTCAGCTCAATCGGTCATCGGGAAGTGGTGCTAATTTAGCTTCCAAGATTTCACCGTAACAAACATACATACATACATACATACATACATACATTGCAAGTTAAATAAAAGCTTTTAAAAATCGTTGTGCTACTGGCCGCAAGCGCGACTACTGAGCATAAGATCCTGGATCCGATTCCCTGGTCGGGCAATGCCAATAGACTCGCCCCCTATTAAATGGGACGTAAACATAACTGGAGAAATGTGGGTGGATTATTTTATTAGGAACACTTATCATCATCATCATTCTCTTGTCTTTATCCCAAATTTGGGTCGGCGCAGCATGTCTTCTTCCATACTTCTCTGTTACTTGTCATCTCATGAGATACGTCCTTTCTTGCCATCTCATGCTTCACACAGTCCATCCATCGTTTCTTTGGTCTCCCTCTACCCTTATACCCATTCACATTCATACTCAAAACTTTCCAACCGATTACCACACATCTAACACTATGTGGTAATAAAAATCTTAAATAAGAAACTAAGTATTCAACTATTCTATTCATTCACTGACAAATAATATGCAGTCCAAAAAGCCTAGATGCATGAAATTTTGCAATAAAATTTATTTTAAATAGATACTGAGGAGTTTGGAAGAATTTTTGATAGTGATAATAAAGAGTTATCATTTCATCATTTTTGCTGTTAGGAAATCCCATCGAGCAAACAACGTGTTTAAAAATAATATCCAAGCTTGATCTTTACAAGTTGAAGCCTAAATTAATGAAGACATGTCGGCTTTCGATTGATTCCCGAACAACTGTTCAACAAACAGTTGCTAATATGAATACAATCGATTTCATGCACATCAGATGTAACTGATGGTATATTAAGGCGAATTAATCATCTTCAGTCTCCAACTCAACGGCGAGGAACATAAAAACACAACCCACTGATCTTTATCACCTTTTATCTACACGGTAAATGCCAGTCACTTTATTAAATCTTTATAAATTTGTCGTATAATAGTCACTAGTATTTTTTGAGAATGTTTGTGTCAAATTATAAAATTGAGAAAAAAATATAAAGTGTCAAACAGAGTCAATAAATTCTAGGCGAAAATTGTGAATCGTTAGTTTAAAATAACGTTGTGCTAACTTGCCAATAATGATTTAATAACACTTTTAAATATTCTTATATATTAACAAATAATAAAAAAACCTAAATAAACTAACCTAACAATTAACTACAAAATATCATAAAAAACGGTGGCAGCTCGTAATGTGCCCAAGACTGCATGCCAATGCTTAACCTCTGGTCAATATAAAAGAAAGCCCTTGGGTCATGGCAAGTGTCAGCTACACGTTTTACAAACGTTTTTAAAAAAAGCTAGGTGTGCCAAAAATGACAGTGAAATCAATTGTCTGACTTTTCAACGAACCATCTCCTTAATGAAACACTAAAAGTAACTAATTACCTTCCTTTTCAATCAATGATTGACGTTAACTCATTAACAGCTTCAAGCAAAGCTCATCCCTAAAAGGTCTTCACCATAAGAGACACGTCATTTGCAATAATTTTGTCTGTAAAAGGATGCATTGTAAGCACTATGCGCAAATCTACTGTTTGAACATGGCCGCTTTATTGACACTATATTTTTACGATATGACCGGTACAATGAACTAAAAAATATCAATTAATATGAAGAAAACTTTCGCTCGCACCGGACCATTCATCTTCTTGCCTTTTACATCGAATTTTGCAAAAATAAAACCATACCGTTGACATGTTAACGATAAGAGAACATGCTCTGATTAAAATTAATCGTTTTTGCGATCATTTTTTTTATGGTGAATGATGGCAAATGGGTTCGAGAGCGGTATGGTAAGTACAGGGTTATAGACGATAAAACTTTTTTCTGGTTGGTATATAAAAAATTTAGTAATAGTCTTGTATGATACATAAATGTAGGTTAATTTACCAGTGTATGAAGATAGATGATCCACAATAAGTACTTACTATACAACTTTCCCGGACATAAAGGACTATAAAGAGACTGTAGCTTCTTAGTCATACCCAACCGTCCTCTAAAAATAAGAAAAACGTACCCAACACACTTCCCGTTCATCTTTAAACTATTTTATTTAAAGCTGAAAAATATTTTCGTAATTTTTTGCTTAAAGCGACACTGCAAAAATTGTAATTTTAAATTAATACTCATTTAAGAATTTTTTCGCCTCATCAAAATGCGCATAAATCGATGCACACCGGTTGAGTTTCTTTAAGGTGTATTTCAATTATATCCCATCCTTGATATTAAGTTAATTTTAGGTAAATTTTGTCCAAGGTGTCATCAGGATTTTTCACTGTCCAAAGGTGTTGGATTCGATCGTTTAAAGGCAAGAAAGTTAATTGATTATTAATTGATAAGATCGATCATATTTTTGGCCACATTTAAGGTGCAGTCGTATCACTGTGCATGTACCTACAGAGGAGCAATTACTACCGTTTTTAAGGAAAAATGTGCATATATTAAGTATTTTTGGGCGTAACGTTTCTTTGTCCTTATGGAAAAAATACATGACATGAAGAAGCAAACTCCCTGTATAATCCTAGGTTTCAACAATACCGTCGCATAGGAATGAAATTGACGAATATTATCAAAACAAGTATTAAAATCCAGCTAGGTAGACTGACGAGCTTAAAAAGTTGGCTGGGTCAGACTGGATCATGTGCCAGGAGGAATCCGGAGGGCAGAGTAGTGTTGTGTGGCGCAGCTTGACACCTATCGCAAACAGTAGACTTGGATAGGCTCAGTTGAGTGATTTATTTGAATACAATTCCAGAACTTACTTTATTAACCTCTAGGTCCTTTGCCTTGAGCCTCGCCGTTCCATTTATGGAACGGCTCGAACCAGCAAACTTAAACGCTAATATAAAAAAAAGTAAATTTCTAAATCGTTCTGTCAAAATTTACCTCTATGGTCAACTAGTAGTCGATTCAAACAAAATTAATCGTTAGTAATACTAAACGGCACAACATTATTAAAAATAATATCTATGTCGAATGTCAAACGGCAATGGCAACCCGTGTTATTATGTTCGGAAAAGTGTTGTTTTTGTGAGATATACGTTGTAAAACTTTGGTAAGTAAATGTATAGTATGTTATAAGTGTATAATGCAACTTTTAAGATAATCATTTGCTAGAAAAAATAACAAAAAAATTATGATTTGAGCCAACAAAAAATCCTTTGTTGTGAAGTTTGTTAGTCGAAATAAAAAAAAGAAAATTGACTCTTGAACCATGTAAAATGGTCTTGGAAACAATAGTAGCAAAGAAAAAATAGTGATAATTCATTATTTCATGTATTCGAGGCATATCTATTCATATTTCAAGTATTTTCATGCTTTGAACAGCGGAATTCTAAAATGGCCGATTCTAACAAGAAGTTTGAGTTAGGATCTTATAAGAATAATGTATGTAAGACTCCTAAAAAACATTGTCATTAGATTACTTGTTTATTTGTGATGTTAGATATAAATTTACGTGTAGATTGAATGAGTAGTTTTACCAAACAAAAATAAGCAACGAAAACAGACGTATTTGCTACGACCTCTCTCATATCTATGGGATATGTATAATTCTCAAGTAGTTCTAAAAGAATTGTTTATTATTAATAAATGGCCCCGTTCATCACGAACCCGACACTGTTTACCGTTTAAGATTAGAGCTAATATAACTCGAGTTATAAGTGTTTATCTTTACGATATCGGATGACTCACGCAATAGCGTAATCAAGGGGCCCCCGAAGGGTTTCACGCGGGGTTTACTGTTACGCGCGAAAGGATAGTGAGGTTAATATTTGTTTCCGAAATTAATACTTTAGAGGGTATAATAATAAAATATAAATAAAATAAGCCTTTTTCGCTATTTTCAATAATTACATTAAGATTTGTTACTGGCGATCGGTTTTGAACAACAGCTTGTCATTCGATTAAGGCCTCTTTAGAGGGTAATCTAGTTCAAATAAACGTATATCAGGATAAACACTAAGCTCAACATCATTTTCTCTACTTTAGCTAATATCACAACATAGCCAGTAATCCTTAAAGAGTTTGGCAGAGGTGTACCTAATTAGTACACCACATTTCACTACTACGTTTTAAGTCTCATTTGATAGGGGTCGTGAATGCAAAAATAGAAGTGTTGCGCCGACCCCAAATAAATTAGGATAAGGGCAAGAGAATGACCATGTATCGGGGCGCGCTTATTGCTATCAACAGGTCACAAATCCAGATTCCGTGGCTGGGTTTCCTTATGGAAACACCCAAGAAATCATGCTCTATGCAGACCAACAAGACCGTAAGCCAGTATCGTAAAAAATATCATAACATATAACATAGAATATCACAACAAATATTCCGAACATTACAGCCAAACAAACAGACAAACAAAATAAATCCAACGGATAAGAAACTCACCGTCTCTTTAACTGTGTAATGGTTATCTCAAAAATCATGATTATTAAAACATTTTTTGTACTAATCACGCGATTTCCCATCTCAATAACAGCACCCCCCGTCGTCGAAGTCGGGTAATAAACGTAAATCTTAAGACTATGTAGCGTATGGTTGACCTGGGTTGCGGTTCATCTCCCCATATATAGAGAGCCGGCCGATCTTAATTAGGCACCGTTTTAGTGTAATGAGCTTAGCTGTGTGGCCTCTACTACAGCGGGTTTTGATTATATTTTAAACAAACATAAATAATCATAATACATGCTGCGCTTTCTGTATGGTGTCGGACGTAAAGAATAGCACCATCCCATTCATCGCGTGGGTGTCGTAAGAGGCGACTAAGGGACTTTCCAGAGAATGGGCAGCAGCGTTCTCTGTGCTTTTGTAACAACCGTACTGCGATCGCCAACCCGCCTGCCAAGCGTGGCGATTATGGCAAAACCCCCCATGTTATGTCAATGTGGCAATACTTGGGGGAGGCCTGTGTCCAGCAGTGGACGTCTTTCAGCTGCAATGATGATGATGATAATGATGCTGCGCTGACCCCAAATGAATTGGGATTAGGGCAACAGAATGATGATGAATATTGTTCGCGAGAAATGGAAAGTGAAGCGAGGGCTTTGCCCAGGAGTGGGATAGAGCAGGACAGAAAAATAACACGCATGAAATCTAGACTATAAATCCCCGAAGGGTTATGCAGAGGCCGTACCTACAGTTCGGAATGTGAGTTTAAATCGCATGTTATAACGAGGTGTTGTCATTTGCCGGAGACATTTCTGGAGTAAAATCAAATTACCGTGTCTGACCCCAGAATCGAAACTGGACCTCATGCTTTGCTGTACCGGTTACGACTGCGACGGCCAGATTAGTAAGTGTGATTTTAAACTGACTGAATTGACTTACCAGAGAGTTTATATCTCGCAAATAAATATTTGATTTGAGTTTTCTAGCTGGTGCATCAAAAATGTATGGAGCATGAATTTGAGCTCTTCTTCGACGGCATAAGGTATGTCTAGACCAAAATCTTGACTTAGTCAAATTGTGACTACTGATTTAACCTACAAACACAATCCCATTTCTTCTAAATATCATCAAGACAAAGGTGTCTTTCATCATCATCAGCCTATAATGTTCCCACTGCTAGGACACAGGCCCTCTCTCTATAAGAGGGAGTGAGCTGTAATCCACCACGCCGACCCAGTGCGGGTCGGTAGATGTCACATGTCTTCGATTTTTTAGTTCTAGGACGTGCTGGTTTCCTCACGATGTTTTCCTTCACCGTTTTTGAAGGCAGCGGTGATGAAATAAATTACACAAAGTAATGCGCTTGCATGGGTTCGAACCCACGGCTTACTGCTCGTAAATCGGGGCTGCCACCACTGGACCACCGCTGCTCTCCTGTCCTTAGCTCCATTTATTATGGTCATCATTTCATTTTCATTTCAGCCCAAAAGACGTCCACTGCTGGACATAGGCCTCCCCCAAGTATCGTCACATTGACATTTTGGGGAGGCCACAGAGAACGCTGCTGCCAATTCTCTGGCGTCCCTTAGTCGGCTCTTACGACACCCACGGGAAGATATGGGATGGTGCTATTCTTTACGTCCGACACCATAAAGAGCCATTTTGGTCATACTTCTCTATTACTCTTTATCTCAGCAGACACTTCCTTTCTAGCGATATCCTCTTTCACACACCCCATCTGTGACTTTTGACTTCCGCTACTTTTATTTCTTCATAATTAAAATTGTCTTAAAAGCAAGAATTTACCTGTCTACATAACATAATTTTTTGTAGACAAATTGAACTAAATTATAGACCATTTATTAATTAACTGACGAGTTATGAACGTGATATTTACTCATTAGGACGTGCGTTCCATGCGATAGCTAAATTATTATTGGTAGAAAAAAATAGCTAAATAAAAGTATCGATAAGAATCGAATAATATTTTTTAGGTGAGGCCATTCTATCCGCGATAACGACGATGGGAAAGCCTAAAATTTTATCAATCGTTTTTAAAAACGTTTTAGAAAAACTAAACAGTTAGTGTAAGAGCAATATCCCTTCTCTAGCCCTCCATGACCTAACCTAACACCATCGCGTTTCTCGTGGCCCCACATAAACGGTTTATTTACGTCGCAAGTGAGTTTCTCGTGCGAAAGTTCATGCCTTGTGTCCTAAGCTTTAATTATCCGTCTAAATTAGTTTCTGTCTACTTAAGAACCTATTTAAGTGCTAGCATAGATAATTGGATTACTTTTAAGTGAACCTTGTAGGCCTTTGCGGAAACTTCCATGTTTTGAAGAAAGTTTGTGTTTGTCCTTCTTCATTAGTGCATTTATAATTATGTAGATAAGGTATACCCTTAGCATAATCTGCCTGCTTTTTCCAAACTATCTTGGGGTCGGCTTCCAATCTAACTAGATGCAGCTGAATACCAGCATTTTACATGGAGTGACAGCCTATCTGACCTCCACAACACAGTTACTAGGTAATACGATACTTCTTGTTAAGACTGGTTGTCAGAGTTTCGGGCCACTGTAACGACTGTCAAAGATCTACAAATGACAGCCGGGACCAACGGTTCATCATGCTTACCGAGGCACGGATGTAACTCGGTATGTAATAGGTGGTCACCCATCCACGGACCAACCTAGGCAAGCACGGCTTAACCTTGAAGATCGACCCTTGCGACTGTTATTATTTAGCCACGAGCTCCTAAGGTAGGTACACACTTAGTATCTTTTGAAAATAATCTTCTACTATGTTGATTATAGTGTTATTATAATACACATAAAAGCAATTTATTGAGTGGGGGCATCAAAAAAACCTCTCTCAACGCTGTCAGCAATGGTAATGTGACCAAGAGAATGGTGGCGTTACCAAAATAGTACTTTGTTACAAAAACATGTAGTTTTTTTAAAATGAATGTATCTAAGTTTTTCTGCAATTTAGGTCCTCAGAGAAATAAAACATGCGACTGAAACAACGTGAATTAAAATGGTCAAGATAAAACAGTAGCTAAATGCAAGTTTTCTCTCTGCTATGCAAAAACTATAATAAATCCACCTGGCTTCACATCAAAACCGCTCCCATTTTCCCCCCACAATATCATATTACTGCCTCATAAAACTCCACAATACTTTGTTCGCACCGACAACATTTAACACTGCACACTGGGACTATTTTTATCCAAAACAACCCACATTAGGCTCACTGGGCTGTCATCAAGCGGACGACATAAAGATCCCCTCGTGACTTGTATGCGTCATTGTATAGCGGTTCGCAGCTCTTTTTACAAAGGAGACACGTTTAATTTGTCTCCTATTTGCCGCGCCGCCCGGTCGGCTCTTTGTGATAGCGTAAGCCGGTGTTGCTGTAGGCTTGCAGCTATCGAGATAGTTTACTTCATGGAAATTTAATATGGCACCTGTTTACATCGAAGGGTTAGCCAGAGGCGTACTGATACGAGCATAAATATGTCTTCAAGAGATTTTGTCGTAGAATAATTTGCAATAGAATAATACCTATTTCCTTAGTTTTTCAAAATACTATATCGGGGTGATAAAAAAAAGGCCACCGATAGACTGTAATTTCGCACGCACTATGGCCTTAGTGCGTGTTTCCTTTTTGAGGAAATCTCTCGCCGACTGGTCGACACTTCGCGTGACCAGAGGGCTGGCTCTTTCTTTGGCCAACGAATTAGCATTGCCATTCAACGTGGCAATACGTGACCACTAGACCAACAAGGTAAGAATCAGAATATAAAATGAAAGCATTTAAATTCTACACAAGTAAACTATCTCAATGGATGCGCTATCATTATAGATGTATTTATACTAGTTTTTGCGTCGGTTTTCATTCGATCAGTTTGCGCAGGCGCGGCTTCGTTTGCTAGATCATTAATTAGGGATATGTCCCGATGTCTGACCGTCTGACTGTCTGACCGACAGACATACCGACGGATTGTTCGAAACGTTTCGAAAACGTCTATTCAATGGTTTTAAAATGAAGTTTTTTTAACTTTTTTTTGTAAATGCTGTGGGAATTATTTCTAGCGAGGTTTTAGTTTAGGAGTGTTTATTTGGATCCATGAAATATAATTACCTGATGTAACAGTTATCAAAATTATAGTCGAGATTGATTTCATTTTATCTAATAATTGTAGTCAGACGACGATAATTTTCAAAACATAAGTAAATAGATGCTATTTGCCGACTTTGAATATAAATTAATTCTTATTGTTAGTATTTATCCTTTATTTTATTTTGGCTTCTGGGTTTCCACAGACATTCAGTAACAAAAATACGATTAAATTGGGTCATTAGCAAAAGTTCAAACAAGTAATAGTATTTTAGAAAAATCCATATTTTCAATCTTTTCTGGCAGCAATCTCCATCATTCATAACTTAACCCACGCCATTGTCAAAAACACTTCAAAATTCCAACCACGAAATTATGCCCCATTACCATGAACCAACATCAAAAACAACACATCCCGACTAACTACTAAACCAAACTGTGACCTAATCAATATTAATACGGCAGCTACTTAAGAAGTTCTATGGCTGGTCTAAAAAATTAAACAAACAGCCAGTAGGAATTTAATTTATGTTTACACGATGTTCGTGTTGTGCTTACGACAGTTTTTGTTGAAACAGACCACACACGATGGGTGTCGATTAGTGGTGCGGTGGTTAGTGTATGGGGAGACGGTCCAACTATTTAGTTGTTGCACTTATAAAGTGTGCAAAATGAGATTTTACTTATTTAAATCAGGTTCCATTAAAATAGATGGACATATTTTAACATGATTTTAACACATAACAAAATTTGGGGTTTGTCTTCACCGATCCCGAAATAAGATTGAATTGGAAACTGATCCCGCCGATTTGTATCCAACGATCTCGGGATCCGTTTCCAACAAAAAAATAATTATATTTGTATCTACCGATTCCGCGATCCGTGCCTTTAAGAAAAAGTATATTATTTTTCGAAACTGATCTCGGTCTACACAGACAAGAAATAATGTACCGTATTTTTCGATAGTGGTTTTTATTTCTATCGTGATCAGTTTAATAAAAAAATAATATACTTTTTTCTTGTAGGCGCGGATCACAATGCAAAATGAAAAAAAAAAGATATGCCAAGGCTGACTGTTTTAATGCTTGAATGTTATCTAGCTTCAGGCAATTAAAATATTAGTAAGTATTTTCATTGTTATTCTGTTAACGTCAATATAATATTTTAAGTTTATTTAATGAAGGATGGATTTGGTCACAGAATTGAAACCATGTAAATTCCCTATTGAATGAAACTAAGTAAATTAATATATTTGAACCAGATTAGGTTACAAAAAAAAGACATAAGTTAACAAAGGGCAATGCCCATAAAATGCCTGAAATGGACAAACACTACGAATAGTCCTTAAATGTATTTAAAATGAAATAATTCTCAAGTTTGTTTAAGTAGGGTATAAAATACAGGAATCATTAAAATATTATTTAACTTGATATCCGTTTAAGTCATTCTTATTTTTATTGAAGGTCAGTGTTTATTTGACACGAGTAAGTGACATTCAGCCAAGCAGGAATCGTCAAATAATCCTTACCGAACTATTTTATAGAATTAGTGCACAGTTATCATTAATTTAATATAATTCGACCTATTTGTACCATAAATATAATTCAAATAATATATGCATGTCAATATTAATTAAAATCAAATTATTTTTAAAGAGAAATCTTGTCATAGGCTGTATGAATCACATTTCCTTTGCCTTACTGACAGTTTGACATTAAGTACTGCATTTTCGATTGTTTGTTTACTGATTTTTAGTTTTCCGCTTGCGACTTGCTAAAGCAATTTGAAACTGACCTGTTTTCAATACGACGTTGTTGTGTGTTTTAGACTTGTGCCCCGTGTACATTTAAAAATGGATAAAAACCTGCACTGTGGTAATTGTTATCCTTAACCTGGACTCAACCTATATTTCAGGTAAAAATGTTTGTAACTGACTTCTACCTAGTTTTCTGATCTACGATGAACCTACAATATGTAAAAAATTTAGCGTATATTTCATTGTTGTTCATTCCAGGCATTTTTTTTATATGGCGGGTGGGCATTCCCCTTTGAGATTATTTATTTACAAAATTGGGAACCCAGTTACCAGAAGCGTAGATATCGAATTGTAGAACCACGGACACACTTCGTTAAAACGATTTTAAAACATTCAGCAATTACGTCCATTTTATCATTGCACAACATCTTAAATGCGTTCCTATTCGTGGACTGCAGCACTAATGCCTACATTATAATGATGTCGATCGTTTCATATCGGGAGCTAGAGACATTTTTGTCGATTTCATTCCCTGCGTCGTCGTTCCGACGTACGCATCGGTGATTGATCGACTTGGACATTCAACTACTAGTTCCTGTTAGAGTAAATGCTCGGCATTCTAGTGTTTTGTTCACATTGCTTTCATAGTAGGATTTACATTAATCTAATAAATTAGTTTGTGTTGTCATCTCTCTCTATTTTTTTTAACTTTGGTCACCCAATGCTGAATGTTAGTCTCTACCAAAGCTTTTGTCATCATCTGCCTAGCCTTTTCCCAAACTATCTTGGGGTCGGCTTCCAGTCTAACCGGATGCAGCTGAGTACCAGTATTTTACATGAAGCGACTGCCTATCTGACCTCCACAACCCAGTTACTGGGTAATACGATACCCCTTGGTAAGACCAGTACCAAAGCTTTTGTGTTATGGCTATTTAGTTTCTTCTGGCCCCTTTAATGTGGTCGGTAAACTAATTTAATTTTTCATTTAAAACATGATGGACTTCAAAAGAAACCATGTTCTCTGAGTTTGTTTGAGTTTTTGACAACAACTTAGAGCATTTTTAGCATAATCTCAGAAGATTTGAGTGGCGCAGGACGTAAAAGATTTAAGTTTTATTCTGTTTTGGTATTTGGTTTGTATTATACTAGCTGTTGCCCGCGAATTCGCGTGGGAATTTTTTGATTTACGAAACCTATTCACATAAAACAACATAAAAATCGGTCAAGCCGTTTCGGAGGAGTTCGATATAAGAGAGAGGAGGTTCATGACTAAATTGTAATATCTGACCGGTTTTATTGAAGCTTTAGTTATGCTTGCGGAGATCGCTCTTAGGATGGGTGACAATATATTCCCTTCCGAGGCTCGACATGCCAATTGTAGATCTTTGACAGTTGATACGGGTAGCCAGAACCCCGAAAGTCTGAAAACCAGTCTTATTAAGGAATACCGTATACCCGGATACTCGATTGTGGAGGTCAGTTACTTTATGTAAAATCCTGGCATTCTACTGCTGCCAGATAGACTATAAGCCGATTTCTTTTGGAGAAGGCTTGTCAGATAAATACTTTTGGGTTCATCATCATCATTTCAGCCGAAAGACGTCCACTGCTGGACGTAGGCCTCCCCCAATTGTTGCCACATTGACATAACATGGGGGGTTTTGCCATAATCGCCACGCTTGGCAGGTGGGTTGGCGATCGCAGTACGGTTGTTACAAAAGCACAAAGAACGCTGCTGTCCATTCTCTGGCAAATCCCTTAGTTGCCTCTTATGACCCACGGGAAGATATGGGTGTCTTTTGGGTTAATTTTAGTTAATTATTTTCCATTTCAAGAACCAATATAAAACATTGCGGTTAAGTTTCCATGACATTCATCTAGGTCCAACGTTTGTAATGGCGGAATCATTCGGCCATTGAACTTTAGAAACCTATCTCTATTTTATGGGTACTAATTTGGTTTATGAGGTGTTAGGGAAACTGTGTTCTCTAATGCTGAGAATATACCATTATAATATTAAATTTCGCAAACATAGTTCTATTTTCAGAGACACTTTTATGAGAACCTAAATCTTATTGCGCAGTTGTAATAACAACTGTAATCGCTGAGTCTAGGGATGAAAATCGAATCCATTGCATGTAAATGAAAATTTAGGCACTATCTTCTACCCGCGACTTCGCTCGTGTGAAAAACTTATTCATTGGCACTGCGCAATTGTGTAACTAAGGATGGTATCTTATTTTTTGCGGTGAGCGGTGTGATGAGCGGCGACCCGCTTTACAGATATCCTCTCCTCTGCGCTTTGCACATCTCCTCACAGCTTCGGAGATTACACACTAGCTTTTACGCATCTCCTCCCTCCTCTGCTTCACAGAATATCTCCGCTTGTCTCCGCTACGGTGGAGTCCAGGCCTACATCCCCACATAACCTTGTTGAGGTACCTACTTATTTCTGGGTATTATCTTAAAAGGAGATGCCGGAGGATACACCCTTTCGAAATTACCCAAAAGTGACTCTTTGCTATTTTTACACGTCAATCATAAATTTAAATAAAGACTCTATAGCAGTAGACTAACAAAACTCAAGCCATATTCTGTGCTAAGGGCATGCCATTCCTAAACTCAAACTCAAAGCATTTATTTCAATTACACCATTACAGGCCCTTTTGAAAGTCAAAAAACAAAAAAACGCGAAGCCCAAAAGACGTCCACTGCTGGACATAGGCCTCCCCCGAGTGTCGCCACATTGACATTTTGGGGGGTTTTGCCATAATCGCCACGCTTGGCAGGCGGGTTGGCGATTATGGCAATTAATAATATTATTAGCATTCCTCATTCCAATACTCATTGAAAAAGTGACCAATCAATCAATTACCTACCTAATGTAACGCCGAGTAGGTACTTTTCTCACGACATGAAATTAAAAATAAAACAAGATCGCTCCAGTTTTTCTCATCAATACCATAATTCAATTGCAAATACTTATAAAAGTGTCAGGATTGTAAATTTCATAGTAAATAAGTAGAATCTAGTTTTTGTCCACTATTTTCTAAGATATCCCTCTGTACATTAAACTGGTGCAGTGCCTCTTATCTAGTGGCTCATACAACTGTTTTTGTTTTAGTCGCTGATAGAATACTGATTAGTTGATGCTGTAATAAAATAACTACACTAATCAGGTTAACACTTAAAGTGGTAAACAGGACAAAGAAAGAAATATAGTAAAATGTATTTTGAAGAAGTTACACTGCAATATTCAAATTATTTACACACCATATCTGATATCTGTTCTGTATGGTGTCGGACGTAAAGAATAGCACCATCCCATGTCTTCCCGTGGGTGTCGTAAGAGGCGACTAAGGGACTTAGCAGAGAATGGGCAGCAGCGTTCTCTGTGCATTTGTAACAACCGTACTGCGATCGCCAACCCGCCTGCCAAGCGTGGCGATTATGGCAAAACCCCCTCTTCTTGGGGGAGGCCTATGTCCAGCAGTGGACGTCTTTCGGCTGAAGTGATGAGTGAGTGTGATGATCTGATATCTAGATGGAGTGCCCATAGATAGCTAACTTCTCATCTAACTAAGATAAATAAAATCAACCAACGGTGATGCTTAGAACTAGATATGGTTACGCCATTCACTTTACAGAATATCCCCACAGTAAAGTTTTTAAATTATTTGAAGTTTTATTAAAAATAAACCTTTTTTAAATTAAATAGTCTAGTTTTCTTTGCTTTGTATCGTTCTGCTTTTTAATTTAAATAAATGTCACATTTTCCTAACATAATAAAACTTGTTTTTTTTTTTAAATATTCCGACGAAATGTTTCGTTTATGGTGTTGACAACAAAAATTACAAAACTTAAAAAACCAAGAATATTATTTTCATTTCGCGTAAACCGATTCCATTTAAATCTTGAACGAAAAAAAAAGAAAGACTTTCGTTTCAAATTTATGCGCGGGAGTCGCCATGTTCCAGAAAGCGCGCGCAGCCCAAAAACGTGCCTTTAAATAAGAACATCGGTTGAAATAAGTTACGGGGCCACGAAGATAATTTATTATGATCTTTTTGCTTCGAAGGATTGCGGAATCCCAAGTTCTAGTGGAATTTTTCAAAATTTCTGTTTCGGCGCCAATGTTACATGTTACAAAAAGGTTATTATTTAACATGATTTTTTTTGCAACCGGCCTTAAGCACGTGTCACAGTCATTTGTAGATCTTTGACAATCGTTACAAGTAGTCAGTGGCCCAAAAGTCTGAAAACCAAGGGGTATCGTATAACGCAGTACGAACTGGATGGTGGAGGCCACAAAGGCAGTTGCTGTATGTAAAATGCTGGTATTCAGCTGCATCTGGTTGAAATGGAAGCAGACCCTAAGATTTTGGAAAAGGCTAGCCAGGATGATGCCTAAGCACGCGCCTGTCAAATAAAGTCTTAGAGCTTTCAATAATCAATAATGAATTTCATTTATTTTCTCTCACAATGGTTTGTAGCACTGAACAGTTTTGAACTACATAAATTCACATTGTGAGAGCTGGTCCCTGAAGTAAGTTTTAGAAAAAAACCTGTATTACAGGTCACCAGGCCCCATTTAGTGGCAACATAAATAAATAGGCAGGTAACATGTTTTCTACCAACCAATTATAAACAAAAATAAATAAATGTAAAGAAAGAAATTAAATATTAATAAAAGGAGTCATAGAACTCACAGGGTGGATGGTATTTTATGTGCACGTGAATTGTGGTGCGTTTGATTTTGAATGGCGGTGATCTTTAACCAAAACATATAAAAATCTATTAACTTGGACATAATTTTTACTTACTACATTCAATTTTTTTACATTTTTTTTTTCTATTACTTATTTATGCTTCAGAAACAAGTCTTATTCTTCATATGTTTAGGATTTAACAAGAGGCATTAGACAAGTGGTAAGCACTTTTAATGGCACCGACGTAAGCTTATCAGTCAGCATATAAAAAAGCTTATAAAAGTCAGCTTATAATTTTTTTCATATTCATTTATAGCTAATACTAAAAGAACCACACATTATCTAAATCCTCAGGTTTAGCTAAGTTAGACCAGAATTACTGTTTTACCATAAGGTTAAATTATTATTATTATTGTTCGTTGGACTAGGAGTCGCAGGCGTTACTACTGAGCATTAGGTCCCGGATTCGATTTCCAGGGCAAAGTGATACAAGGTTTTTACATCTGGAATTTCTCAGTAGCAGTCACGGATTCTAGATTTCTGTTTAGTGGTTGGCAATAAGAGCAGCGGTGGACCAGTGGTGGTAGCTCCGTCTTAAGAGCAGTAAGCCGTGGGTTCGAACGCAGGCAGGTGCATTACTTTGTGTTATTTATTTCATCACCGCTGCCCTCAAGAACGGTGAAGGAAAACATCGTGAGGAAACCAGCATGTCTTTGAACAAAAAATTCGAAGACATGTGACATCTACCAACTCGCTTTGAGCCCGCGTGGTGGATTACATCCCACTCCCTCTCATAGATGAGAAGTCTGTGTCCCAGCAGTGGGAACATTAAAAGCTGATGATGATGATGTTGGCAATAATCTCAGCACCTATTTAATGGGTACATAAGTATAACTAATAAAATATGTGTCTACTTTAGTAAGTACACTCTCTGCCTAACCGTTCGAGGACAACAGACGTTATGTTATTATACAGGTTTCATTCGCATTCACCTGAGAACCACTCCCTCAGCATTAACAATAACAGTCTGCAACCACAAGTACTATATCACATGACTAAGGCGCGCGACACACGTTGTCGGCGCGATACGAACGCGCACGTACGCGACCCGCGGACACATCTGCCGCCGCCCTTAGTATCGTGTCGCTCTGTGATGAGCGGAGCGATTGCGTTCCAGAAATAATTCATGCCAGGTGATTAACTTGTTCAATGCCGTTAGTGATTACAGACTTGTTCGCGGCACTCTGAATATTAACTCCAGGTTGGAGTGAACCGACGTTGACGAGATGCTTGACCACATGGTTAAAATCGTCAGGGAGTAAGGGACGCGTTTTTGCAAAACGAGGCGTAAGACAGGAATTTCAAACTTTCAGAGGAAAGTCTGTAGTTTATGACGGAACGACGAGATACCCATTCACGAATTCATCAGAACAACAGGCACCCTGGAAGAAAATTAGGAAATTGCATTAAAATTAACCTTCGATGCTCCAATACAAGCTCTACTGGAAAAAACCGGCCAAGTGCGAGTCTTACTCGCACACAGGGTTCCATAGCTCCAAACAATATAATAACAATATTTTGAACTGTCATTCATTAGTTAGTAGTATTAGTAAGTCAACTTCCACACAACCGCAAAACTAAATTTGTTTTTCATAGTATGTTTATGAAAAACAAAGTTACTGCTGCAGTTTGATGAAAAAGTCCCATATCTCAAAAACTAAACATCATATCTTATTGAAACTTATTTTCGTTGATAGTTTTTTTTACGTTCTACAATCCTAAATATTTTCAGAATTTTCCTCCTCTTACTTTAGAAATTAGAGGGGGGGGGACACACATTTTACCACTTTGGAAGTGGCTCTAGCGCAAACTATTCAGTTTAGAAAAAAATGATATTAGAAACATCATTATCATTTTTGAAGACCTATCCATAGATACCTCACACGTATGGGTTTGATGAAAAATTTTTTTTTGGTTTTCAGTTCTAAGTATGGGGACCCCCTTAATTTATTGTTTTTTTTCTATTTTTGTGTGAAAATCCTAATGCGGTTTACAGAATACATCTACTTACCAAGTTTCAACAGTATAGTTCTTATAGTTTCGGAAATAAGTGGCTGTGACATACAGACGGACAGACAGACAGACAGACAGACAGACAGACAGACATGACGAATCTATAAGGGTTCCGTTTTTTGCCATTCGGCTACGGAACCCTAAAAACGATTGAGTAAAACCAAGAGTCAAGAGTATTCATCCAGCACGTTAGAAAAGCCAGTTCATGAAGTTGACCAAATCCAGTGGGGACATCGTTGTTTCAAGACTGAGATTTTTTTGGAATTCGAAAACTTCTACGGTCAGTAGCAGTATGATAGTCTGGATCACCACCTAAGAGATCTTGCGCTTATTCTGTCGCCGCCGTCTGTTTCCGCTACTCCAAACACCATAGCCTCGCCCGACACACGTGCTCACGTACCAAACAGGGAGCATTACAAATCATACATGAGACAGCACCCTGAACTGCACGTTCCCGCTCAGTTGCTCACTCACTGTGCGAACGGAACTCAAGCAACTGGTCCTTTTATTATTATTATTTATTTATTTATTTACTAAACAAGTTTAATACAAACTTTCATTTGCACTGAGTAACTGTTACTACGAGACATACAGATGACCTGATCTTTTTTAGGGTTCCGTACCCAAAGGGTCAAACGGGACCCTATTACTGAGACTTCGCTGTCCGTCCGTCTGTCCGTCCGTCCGTCCGTCCGTCCTACCGTCTGTCACCAGGCTGTATTTCATGAACCGTGATAGTTAGCCAGTTGAAATTTCTAAAGATTATGTATTTCTGTTGACGCTATAACAACAAATAATAAAAACAGAAAAAAATAAAAAATTAAGGGGGGCTCCCATACAAAAAAGTTTAATTTTTTAGTTTTTATAAATAATGGTACGGAACCCTTCGTGCGCGAGTCCGACTCGCACTTGGCCGGTTTTTTTAACTTTTTATTTGGTAAAGTGTCCTCTTATATGCCAAGAGACTCTAATGTTCTCTTCAAGTTTAAGCGACGTTTGCCGAGGTCGATTTGTGGATGGGTGACCATTTTTTACATACCAGTAACCTCTGTGCAAAACGTTGATAACAGTCGCTGTCGGAAAGCACACTAAGCCGTTGGTCCTGGCTTTCATTTGTAGATCTTTGACAGTCGTAACAGGTAGTCAGTGGCCTAAAAGTCTGACAGCCAGTCTTACCAAGGGGTATCGTGTTACCAAATGGTAACTAAGTTGTGGAGGTCAGGTAGAAGTCACTCTTTGTAAAATACTAGTATTCGGCGGCATCCGGTTCGACTGGAAGCTGACCCAACATAGTTTGTAAAAGGCAATGCAGCTGATGGTGCTTTTGTTTTAGTACCGCCCGGATCTGAATCAACTAGTCTTTTTTTACTGAGGAACTGTTGCTAAGAAAGAGACATCTTTTATTTCATTTAACCCAATAGAGTTTTATTTAGTGTCCTCTTAGTAAGCCATGACAACGAACATTGAAAAAAAAAAGGGAAAAGAAAAGGGGCCGTAGACACAGTACCCCACCCAGATTATCGGTAAATATCATAACTGTCGACTCGTCCAACGAATTAGATTTTTGATTGAAACAATTCAATCTGATCAACAACCATCAATTTAAAAATGTGAAGTAGATACAACTCGACTCCAACTTCAACTTTCTTTTGCAGATTGAAATTTTTTATATCTTAAACATACAAAAACTTCTCCTTAAACAATTAATCGTCGTATTTTAAACACGGATGATTGATTGCAATATTAATACGGTTCAGTATCACGAATTAAAATGCAATCGGGTATCATACAGGGTCCCTCGGTAGGAATTTTGAAGTAGGGATGTACAATACTTATATTTGTATGGTTCCATTAAAATAGGGATGCACTACACTTGTGTTCGTATCGATAAAAATCTTAAGATATTTATTACTCGTACTTATAAATCCTTACACGTACTAATTACATGCCGAGTTTCCTCCCTGCTTCGGAAAACACCTAAAACCGTTGGTGGACAATTGTTACAGGGAACTCGAAAGTCTGACAACCAGTCTTACCAAGGGGTATCGTATTACTCAATACTAACTGGGTTGTGAGGATTAGGTGGCCTGCCATGACGTCTTAAAACATTATTGTTTTACTCCTTTTCCAGTGTGGGAAAGAGATGGCTCTAGACGTCCTGTATAGCTCCGTCTCTTTTCCACACTGAAATAAGAGTAAAACAATACTGCTTTAAGACGTCACGGTAGGCCAGCAGATAGGCAGTCGCTCCTTGTAAAATACTGATATTCAGCTATATACGATTAGACTGGAAGCTGACCCATAGTTGGGTAAAGGATAGACAGACAGATGATGATGACGTATTAATCCTTCTAAAGGCCTTACAAGAGTGTAAGGCCTTTAGAAGGATTAATCCGGGACACTCTGTGACAAGTCTAATGAGAAAGTGTAAAGCCAAACTAAGAACACCGAGGCTGGGCGGGCGCTCCTATATACACTCTAGCACTCGCCCTGCCTCGGAGTGTTCGAAACCCAGTTATTACTAATACCAGGAATTATTTTGTAATCCTTTTGTGCCCTCTCTTTGTATTCTTTCAAAGTCGATAATGTAATTTAGGACGATATGGCACGATACAATCAATTCTAATACCGGTACCTACTTTTGAATCGATACAAGCGTGTATAGTATTCGTTTTTATCGACCTAAAATATCAGAGTTTCGCACCCTATGGTATCGAAACCGTAAAGTCGGGGATCGTACATCACTAGTAAAGATTTACGTAATATTCAGCCTTTTCGCCCGTTTGTGTGGCCGGATCCGTTTTTGGGTTAATTTATGCGAATTATACTTATTAATTATGTTTTTTATGACGTGATCAAGACATTGATTGTTGTTGTGTACTTGCGTACACGATATTATTGTAGGTTGAGTTTAAGTTTAATATCAATAATGTCTTTATTTTTATTTATATTGTTAAATACATATCGATCTGCAAAAAATGTAAAGAGTTGTGAACAAACATGGCAGTAAACCAAAGAGATTTAAAAGACTTATAGAGCGGACATTGGGAATAATTTCAATGAAAAAAATTCGGCCAAACTATTTTCGATTTGACACACGAATGCTAACTGTCAAGCGTGAGTATGACAATAGACATACCGATTTGTTACTCGTAAGAAAATCGTTACGATTTTCTTCGTCTTTTCCCGTCTATCGCTCATTAAATATTTACACATTTGAATGTACACACAGTACAGTAAACGTATTTTTTTTCTTTCGTTTGAAAACTGTTTTATTATGCATTTCACAGAACATCAAATAGGTATTATTTTTTGTCACAAATAATTCGATAAATAAATGAATATTGAAGCAACTGACAACTAAACCAGCTGGCAGCCATTTTTTTATGATGTGCAAGACACGAAAAGTCTACTACCAATCCTTTTGATAAATATTTATTTCTGTAAATTGGCTGTAAAAAAGTGTTATTGTTTTTTTTCTATCATCATTTTTTCCATGACGGAGTCCGAATTTGCATCCCGTTGATGGCAATAGGCTCGCCCCCTTCTATATGAAATTTATAAATAACTGAAGAAATGTGGGTGTACTATTAGGTACACCTCTGCGGTACCCTTCGGGGATTACTCGCGTGATGTTATGTATGTATGGTCTGGCCAAATAGTCGGTTGAAAAAAGGCCGACTAGACCACACCTCTAGTATAATCATGAGAAGAAAAGATAGAAGCTTGCCAGTAATCGTATAGCTCAACTAAACGAACTGAACTTAAGGAGCTCACGACTCGGCGACTAACCCAAAAACACACCTGTAATCTTCAAGGGGTTAGGCAGAGCTGTATCCATATTTCACCGGTTATGTTTAAGTCCCATAGGGAGCGAGCCAGGCAGAAACGGAGTCCTGAACTTATGCCCAGTTGATGGTAATCCATCAACTGGGCAAAAGTTCAGGATTCCGTTTCTGTTAGGTACTGAGAAATTCCTTATTTGAAAACCAAATAACACTTTGAAATCAAACACAGGACCTCGGCCTCTGCAGTAGAGTTTACGGCCACTAGACCAACCAGCCAAACTCGACGAACAATACCAGAGAAAGAAGGATAGCTTGATATCCATACATCACCTCTAGATGGAAAGGTACTGGTAGTGAAAGATATGTACCGAAGGGCATTATTACATTGCTTATAGATAAAATATGTAGCGGCTTATATTAATGTGTTCCTGTAATAAACCTGGCTCCGTACGAGTTGCGCTGCTGACCATACTGCTCGTAAATACTGCTTCATTGTTCGGGCTCGCACCGCTCTTGAAACTTAGTCTAAGTACGGTGAGCAAAAATGCTGCACTTTTGTTTATTTTTTCTCGTTTTTTTGTTTGAATAAAAAATAATAATACTAGACTTTTACTGACCCACTTTAGGGTAAAGGGTTTTTCTTATACAGAGATGGTATGAGCATTTTCCTCCCACTTTTTCAGATACTAACGATTTTAACCGTCTTCAAAAAAAAAAGAAGTTATGTATTATACCAGCTTTTTTTGATGGTAGTCTAAAGCTGGGCAAGACGTCAGAACCACAGTCAACAATACTCCAGTTAGGAATTTTAAAATAACGCATCAGTACGTTTTTGTATCATAATTTGTTACTTGTTCACGTAACGAATTTACCGCCTTAATAGCCACTATATGGGTCATGTTGTCTAAAAATAAAAGATTTTTGTTTATTATTTACAGTATGGGATCTGAATGATTGCCAAATTAGACCAGATAGGTAAACATAACAGGTGAAAATTAAATGTGTGTGACATGCAGATTAGAGACAAGACACCTCACCCTAACTTTTCGGGGATCTCATGCTTTTATGTCATGATATAATGACAAAGTATTTTTCTTGCAATGGGACACAAAAAAACTAGCAATCGCATATTTTTTTTTTTACTTTTATGATATACAAAAAAAAAATGATAATTTTTATATTACTACAAACTGACCCGCTCAACTTCGTCTGCGTCATATTTTCCCCATTTTTGCAACAATTGTATTGATGTTCCGCTCCTATTGGTTGTAGCGTGATGTTATGCCTATAGCCGCTCTCGATAAATGGGCTACCTATCCAACACTAAAATATTTTTTCATTTCGAACAAATATTTCCTGAGATTAGCGCGTTCAACCAAACAAACAAATTCTTCAGCTTTATAATATAAAATAAATAATATGTAAGTATAGATTTCACAATAATTTAGTTATTTCTGCTATCGCTGCGAACTAAACTACAATAGAGTTGCAAGTCAATAAAGCTCACTGATATCGTCTAGATAGAAAATTGGTTTATCCAACCTACCTGCCTACCTACTTCCACATTCCAATGGTATTACATGGTGAACATAACACAGGGTGAGTGGTACTTGGAATTTCTACTTTAAAGGTGTGATAATGGGTCTAAAATACAATATATTTCGATACTTTTTATTTATCAAGGTTGGATCCGAATCTCCGAATTAAATATAGATTCTTGTGTAATTAAATGTACATTGTGCCTTTGCCAAAACATAATACTTCGGTAGGTACACATGGTTACTTTTTTAAAATCATTTGGTTCTACAATATTTGGATAAGCGTTAGTAGGTACTAAGGCATTGTTTTTAATAGAAAGCTTTATAAATCGACCATAGAAACTTGCGTGTATTTTAAGGTCAATAATAGTCAAAGAAAAGTCCCTTTTGGCATGACACACACGATAAAAAAACTGTCAAATTATAAATTGACATATTATGCCATTCGTCTTCAAATTGTCATTTATTGGAAAATGTATACGACTCTGATAGTATAGTATAGTCAACTGAATAAAACGTAGAATCATCTTTAACATTAACAAGAATCCGGGTTGAATGATTATTTTCTCACCATTTCCCCAATAAACTTCAGAACATATCCTCTCAATTCTCATTACAAATATTTATTCAAAACATTGTTAAAATTGAAACATTTTCACAATAAACTCACAAGTTAAATAATTGACCTTGTCAATACAGTCACATAAGAATCTTTTTGTAATAATCAATAGTATTTAATTTGCTTTAAGGATCATTTTAACTTAATTTAGGGTGACTTGTGTCGCGAAAGACAATAAAGTTTGTTTTTTAATAATGTGGAGTGTAAAGAGGTTGTGTTAAAGGGTAATTGTTTATGGATTTTGTTTTTTTTTTAGAACCTAGATGGTTCATCATGATATGCGTGGTCCTAGTTATGCTAATTTGGAAGTTAAATCAGTTTTGTTCATGTGAAATGGTCTTAGCCTTTAAGCTCCAAAAAATCAAGTGGTTCTTATTCTTATACTCAAATGCTTAGTTCCATTTTTGCTATAGAATAACTGTATGCAAAATGACTCAACATTAAGCGAAGGTACGTTTGCTTAAATTCAAGTCCTTTTTGTCAGTAGCCCATAGGCTACTTTATAAGTCCATTCATTTTGGAGCATCTCACGCTACATAAACAGCTCTTCAAGCTGGGCCTATTGCAGTCTACACATTACTCAGACTTGGCTGTTTGTCCGTCCGTCCGTCCGTCTGTCACCAGGCTGTATCTCATAGTTGGACAGTTGAAATTTCTTCAGATTACGTATTTCTGTTGCCGCTATAACAATAAATACTAAAAACAGAATAAAAATAAATATTTAAGGAGGCTTCCATTAAAAAAATTGATATTTTTGCTCGTTTTTCTTAACATCTTCTGCTTATGTACTAGCTTATATGCTATCGGGATCGTGTTGTATTAACAGATAGGATGATTTTATTATGAGTGCCAAATTTCATCCAAATTCGTTAAGTTGTTTTTAGGGTTCCGTACCCAAAGGGTCAAACGGGACCCTATTATTGAGACTTCGCTGTCCATCCGTCCGTCCGTCCGTCCGTCCGTCCAACCGTCCGTCCGTCCGTCCGTCTGTCACCAGGCTGTATCTCATGAACCATGATAGTTAGCCTGTTGAAATTTTCTCAGATTATGTATTTCTGTTGATGCTATAACAACAAATACTAAAAACAGAATAAAATAAATATTTAAGGGGGGCTCCCATACAAAAATGTGCTCGTTTTTAAAAAATGGTACGCAACCCTTCGTGCGCGGGTCCGACTCGCACTTGGCCGGGTTTTTGTATGTATGAGAAGAATAAGAAACATCCATATACCAGCCATCATCACAAATTTCCACATTTACAATGGTAGTAAGAAGGTTTTCTTTAAGCTCTTATGTCGCGGAAAATTTTAACAGCGCGATTCAGAATGTAGATACTTATAAGTTCTGCTTTTTTATCATAGATGGCCTGTTAGTGCCTATTACGGAAATGAAAAAATAAATAAAAAGTATCTCCATGATCTGCTAGTACACAAGTGCTACTACTGTATAAAAGACTTCCTCTCAGACAAATCACTGCTCCAATATAGTCCTCAGTCATGATGCGTCTGGGCCCAATGATGTGCCTACCATCATTCTTTTCTATAAATGTGAAATCTTATTTTCTTTACTATAGTGTATTTTTTTTGTAATTTAACTATTGTATGCCCAAGGGCGGGAGGTAGCTGATCACAATTTCATTATTTAAGACCTGTATTATGTCCTACCTATGATCCACAATAAAGTTATTGATTGATTGAGTACTTTTTGTACTATGTTGTTAGAGTACTTTTTTGTAATGCCATTATAGTAGTATTAAACGTCTTTTATAGCTCCATCTTGGGACACTGAAGAAATATTAAAGTCAAACGGTTATCAAAGGTGGCACTACGTCGCCTGCATCTGAGACTATCGGTACTCCAACTCCGACGAAAAAATTACCGATTATAATATTAGTATCGATACGTTTTTCTGGCACATTACATAACGCTATCACTGGTGTAACACTGCTCCTAACACGGGTTGAGCTAGATTAGGCACGCGCTGATTTATTGCTCTCAGGTGATCTGGATGCGTGGTATTGATTTGATATTAGTTGCTCTGGTGGGCTCCTATTTGAGCTGAGTGGTTGATTTGATGCTGTTTTTTATTTAATTTAATTTTTTTATTAGATTTTACGTGTTTTTTATACTTTCTTCTCATTTTTTTCCTCGTATTTATTGTATTGTATTTATTTATTTCTTAGTATATGGCACATTGAGATCTTACATTGTTTTACACATCCACTTACCCACTTTCCGTTGCTGGTGTAGAAATATTAAATAATAAGCCAATTTAAATAACTTGCAAATCATTTTCTGGTCAGTTTTTTTTTCGTATTCTACATTCTTACATAAATATTCAGTCATTATTTTGTTTGTTTAAACCTACGTGATCTATTGATGAAATTAAGTTTTTTTTGTGTTTTACATACAGTACCTAAATATAATATGATTCAAAATAATAACGCCGTCCATTCAGTATAAATTAATTCTGGGATAATATTACAATAGAAATAAAAAAAAAACGCACGCATTAGCTCGTCAAGCTGTTGGTCGCGGCTGTCATTAATAGATCTTTGGCAGTCGTTACGAGTAGTCAGAAGGCAAAAGTCTGAGATTCAGTCTTACCAAGGGGTATCGTATTACCTAGTTACTGGGTTGTGGAGGTCAGATAGGCAGTCACTTCATCTAAAATACTGGTACTCAGCTGCATACGGTTAGACTGCAAGCCGACCCCAAGATAGTTTGGGAAAAGGCCAGGCAGATGATGCTGAGAAATTACAAAAAATCTCTGGCTGGAAAAAAACAAATGTTTCTCAATAGCATAC
This sequence comes from Cerastis rubricosa, assembly GCA_949152445.1. Lineage (NCBI taxonomy): Eukaryota > Metazoa > Arthropoda > Insecta > Lepidoptera > Noctuidae > Cerastis > Cerastis rubricosa. Next base: position 1,917,485 of record OX424542.1, on the reverse strand, counting down.
TCAGTATTCCCACTTCTGGGACACAGTCCTCCTTTCTGTAGGAATGAACTCAATCTACTACTAAGGCTCAGTGCGAAATGGTAGATGTCATATTTTTAATATAATACAATAGGATTTCTCATTAGGCTTCGAATAAAACCAAAACATAGAAAAATAGTCAACTATTTATCTGTTACACTTTAAATTGAACTTAAAAACAATTAGCCCAACAACCCAATAATTTCTCACACACGGAACTGATTCACAAAATACCAAAATAGGTCGTTTCGACGTAGAACCTCCTTGAACCTCTGAATTACTTCGCCGGAAGACGAAAGCCTCGACCACAGCATAGCAAGCCCTTAAAATATACGGAAGAATCGAAGGCTGACAAAGTTATGGGTCTCGTTAAGTATAACCTTAGGTAACGTACACTTGAATTAAAAGTTACTTGGTAGAATTAAGTTAGTGACGTAGAGGAAATTTTTCGAATGTTTTTTTTTTAAGATGTCATCATTTTGCAGATGGCTGGAATACAAGTTATTTTCTGAAGAATGAATGTTGAGTTTAACAATTTGTTAATTAATTGACTGTCGTTTTTAGTAGGTACTTCTTGTAATTATTAAGCAAATAATTACAGTTTTTCTATTTATTAAGATATTCCATTTTTTGATATGTATAATAAAATAATGATATGAAATAAAAAGGAGTAAATAATAGCGTGACGTTTGTCTTTGCTGTTGTTGCGCCAACTCCAAGTAACAAGGGACAGGAAGATGATGATAAGAGAATTAAATTAAGTGGAAGATCGCGTGGAAGACCTGGATGAGACAAACATCCCAAGGAAGCATGAAACATGGAACGAAAAGGAGTAGGCTTCTAAGTGGAGGTAGAGCATATAATGATGATGACACAAAATAATTATTAAAATGCCTAAAGTATAATTATATAAAATGTAATAATAATACCCATATGGGCTTGATTTAGAAAGCAGTATTTCTGGATAGGGCGCGTATTGTTGAAAAGTTCCTCTCTTAAGAGCCGGGACCATCAGTATCTCGAACCCTGTTCCCAATGCTGGTGGGCTACTATTTTATACACGAGAAGGGATTACTACGTGGGTTCAGAATGATATAATAAATACGTGGTCATTTGGAGTAGAATACGAATTTCGGCGCAGGGAGAACGGGGTAAGGCCGTTGTGCAATGAGATCACATCTCGGTGCATCCCTAAGTCAGCTTCTAGGAAGTATTCCCTGAGACTGCATACCTCACGGTTGTGCAGGGTCTTAACATTTAAGAAGTCACGACCCCGACACTTCCGCGTGATATACAGTCTTATCACTGACGATCGTGGGTGATGCATCTGATTTGCGGTCAGCAGTACGCGGACCCTCCTATCTAGGGCATCAAGTTCTGTCTGAGTCTATTTGAGTAAGAATACATCAAAACTGACATGACCCAGCCGCTGAAGGTGGAAAAGATTTTATTATTTATAATTTTCAAGCGTTTATTAGGTACTAGCTTTTGTCCGTGGCTCCGTAAAAATAATGTTTCGCGGTAACTTGCATCGAAGTATAGTGGCTTTGCAGAGACGGTCTTTCGCAGTAATGTGCATCGCAATTTTGTAGCATTGTATTAGCATTTATCGATATTTTTTACGTCGAAATTCCGTATTCTACTACTGCGTTGGTGTCTCTTCCTCTCTACCCTTGATTTTTTAAGAAATAGATAAAAAAAAACGCAATAATAATATTAATAAATGAATATATTTCATTATTTATGTTGGGACGATTAAAATACAGTGCCGTGTGGGTATACCTTTACGTTATACAAAAACTTAACACTACATTTTTTGGATATCTTTTATTTGGAAAAAGGTTGTCAAATAAAATAGTCTGATTGTGACACCTACGCGAAATGTCGAGCAGAAAGTATGGTATTTTAAAATGCGTGTATTATTTTGTGCAAAATAAAAATTAAATCTTTGAAAAGTTTTTCACAAAGAAACCACTTATGTTGCGTCGATACCATATTCTGCTGGAATCTTATTTTTTTAATTCGCAATGAAATTCGGTTAAAAGTTGTATGTCTTGAAACTAGCATTACTTCTAAAGTTCAGAGAGATTCTCTGGAACTGCACTGGCGATTGGTATTTCAAGAAAAAATGTATTTTTTAGTTCGTTTATATTTTTAATTAGTCTACCACTCACTCTGACATCTTTACACTGTCATGAACTTGACATCCTAAAAGTGAAAATAACACAATGGGAAACAGTGATTAATTCATAAACATGACCCCTAATGAATGAAATGAAAGTTGACGATGAACTTTGAATTTATATTACTCATCATCATCATCATTTCAGCCCAAAAAAACGTCCACTGCTGGACATAGGCCTCCCCCAAGTGTCGCCACATTGAGATTTTGGGGGGTTTTGCCATAATCGCCACGCTTGGCAGGCGGGTTGGCGATCGCAGTACGGTTGTCACAAAAGCACAGAGAACGCTGCTGCCCATTCTCTGGCAAATCCCTTAGTCGCCTCTGACGACACCCACGGGAAGATATGGGATGGTGCTATTCTTCTATATATGTCCGACACCATACAGAGAATGTATTCTACTGAAAGAAATAAATACTGCTGCTAATTTCCAAAAGCAAAACTACTAAATACGTTAAATAATAAATTACATATTATTACACAACAAAACCCTTTCATCGATAAGATACTTTTAATTAAAAATGCCTTCTCCATCCTCATACATAATAAAGATGGCGGCAAAGCCTAGCCACCTTTAATATCAGCTCGTTATTAATATGATATATTGTCCGACATTTTGCGGGGTTTTAATTTAAAATAAGGTCGGTCACGCGAGTGTCCGCTATACATGGTGATGCGACGCACCGATACGAATTATGACTAGGTGCGATGACAGGCTACTGAACGTGGCTTCTTTCAGATTTACTTATGTAAGGTACCCCTTTTTTAAGGTTCCGTACCTGGAAAGGAAAAAACGGAACCCTTATAGGATCACTTTGTTGTCCGTCGTCCGTCTGTCCGTCTGTCTGTCTGTCAAGACCCTTTTTCACAAGAACGCTTGAAAGTATCTAGCTGGAATGTATATCAAATACTCAAGTATACTGTCCCTTAGAGCTGTAAAAAAATCAAACTTCTAAGCCAACGCAATCAAAAGATACAGCCGTTTATGCCGCAAATTTCCGACACTCGCAAGGGAATCAAAACAACGGGTACTTCCCGTGAACTCAGAATCTTGAAATTTAGTACGAAGCAACGTCTTATGGCACAGATAAAGAAAAAATTGCGAAAACCGTAAATATTTAGTTCCATCAAATAATAAAAATATTTTAAATATTTTTTTTATGGAACCCTCCTCGGTGCGCGAGTCCGACTCGCACTTGGTCGGTTTTTTTATTACGATTACGATTTTATAATTTTTTTATTACTTTTGTTTTTCATAGTCTGTCAAAGGGTTTTGATATTGGAGACTGCGGTATGCTGTCGAAAATCTAACTTAGCTGAATAGATTACGAGTATGAAATTATATAATAATTATAATTGGGTACGAGTACGTTTATATACCAAGAGGTTGACTTCCAGCTCGAGTTAAAAGATTATTTGACAATAAAATTGAAATTGTTAGATTTGCTCTCACTACTAGTACTGGTCGAGGATGTATATGTCGGAGTCTGAGTCATTATTACGGATACAAGACTGACTATGAATCGAAAGCGCGCCAAAGGTCAAGCGACCAACTTACCAGTCTACCCACACCTAAGCGCGCTTACTACAGAGTCGTGATGTTTCTGGCTCGCGGCGGCGAGGACAGTCTGAGTCTGACCACCGCGGAGTCAAGACGTCCCGAAACTGTAACCCGATTCATGGTGCCTAGTGTTATAGTGTTGGATTGTAATTTCAAGTAATTTGGTAGTTCGATAAAAGCAGTGTACAGTGTGTGTGTGTTTTCATTGCACGAAACCCATGTTCTGCCCACATGATGAACAAGTCTAACGGAATAAAATCATCAGACTGCGACATCAGAAGTGCGATCAAATCGTGCTAATGCAATCACACGCGAGAACAGTGACAATAACAATCAGTGACGGTTACTTTTTGAAATGCAAAACGAATAATTGCACTCGCGATACGAAATTAAACTCAGCCAGTGAATAGCAAGCTAGTGTTGGTGGATAGTGTTTTTGTTAAGTGTGTTAGCGGATTTTGATCCCGACAAAACATTACATATCATCACGCTTGTAATCTCTGAAGGGTTAGGCAGAGTGTACCTAATAGAATAACCAAATTTCACAGAGTGCGATGCGCGCTAGTAATGCGTCATCCATCGCTGACTTGTTTTGTGTAAAATCTGGTTATTCTAACCTAACAGACAGATGTGTTGCTGGGGAGTTTGTTCCGCCACTTCTTCTTCCCAGCTAAAACACTTAGGAAGTGGCGAAGGGCGGGCGTTTTGGGGGACTGTATTTTGTAATTTTGACGTTCAAAAAGTGCTAATTATCAGGCTAATTTGAATGAATGACTTTTGATTTTTTCTTGTTGAGTGCAGTGGAAGAAATCCAGCTTATTTGGACGTTAAGCAAGGCGTTGAAGGGCTCCGCATCTACATAGTGTAACATAGTGTAACACAGTGTGACATAGTGTAACAGTGCTGTGGCATAGTGTAGCAGTGCTGTAACATAGTGTAACAAAGTGTAACATAGTGCTGTAACATAGTGTGCCGCGGCACACTGGTGTACTGTGGTCATTAGTTGATGTGCCTCACACGTCACAAGTCACAAGTGTTCATCGCTACCGCAAATCAAGTGCCATGCTTGCGGACCAGGGAGAAACCAGGACTAAACGAAGCGGATTGTCGCACGAAGAAGCCGCTGCCTGTGCCGGCTGCTACGGGCATCGGGCAAGCGACAAAGGGCTGCGAAGCCCTTGCTGTGCGTGAAGTGTCATGCCGGTTCACGTAGCCGTCCGGCATACGCGCGTCGGTGATAGCATGCAGTGGCAGTGTACAGCGGGCCTGCCGACGGCGGCGGAGCGACAAACAAGCGGCGCGTCGATGTCTGCGTCGTACAAGCAACATCGCGGGCACGTTGCAACACAGGGGTGAGTTGTTACGGTTTACTAATTATTCTGATTCTGAATACTTGTTGGTGAAAGAAAGTTTTCCATCGAAATTTACTGGCAAACTTGTTAGTCACGTTGTTGCTAAGACTGGTATAGTTCTGACCCGAGTATTCAGTACAGAACAGATTTTATGATGTGTAGTGATTAACGATTACCCTATCGAAACTTTGTTGCAATGTTTGCTTGATAATTATTTACAAAGTGACGTCATGTTAGGAGGCGAGATTTTAAATCGGGGTTTTGTTGCAAACATGACGGCAAGGGAGTTTTCGTTAGCGAAAATCCTTATTTTTTATCCTTATTTATTTAATCCTTATTTCTTGATTTTGGGTTGTTAAAGATTAAAGGTCTGTTTAGAGTGATTGAGGTTTTAGACGGTTATCCTTAACACTGAAAGCTTTAAATTCTAAGCGTACCTACAGATACGCACGTGGTAGGCTAAGGAAGATGCCAGTGGGTCACGTACCAGTCGAAGTACTAGAGGGGGATCGCTACACATTGAGATCATTAAGTTCTAAGCGTACTTACAAGTATGCACATGATGGGTTAAGGAGAATGCCCGAGGGCCAAGTACCGTTACCGTTTGAAGTAAATGATTTAGAGTTGAGATATAGTGTGGAATCTTGGTTCGGATGGTCAGACCGTACCAGTAGCCATTTCGTAGCCGTAGTCCGTTAGAAGTCGGTGTCTGCTTATAGTAGTCCGTGGATGCGCGGTGCGCGGGTGGCTCTGGCGGAGGTCGGGTCTTGTAGAGACCATAGAGTCATGCATGTGGGACTCGGCGTTCTTGAGGAACGTAGTAAAACAAACAGAGGTTTGTTGGAGGGCCTGAGTGTTGCCCATAGGCCACGGATGAGATTCCTGCTTTATGTGGTAATTAGATGGATGAAGAGGTGCTTGGTTGCTCTTGCATTTTAATTGACCTTATTGTTTTTTTGATCCAATTTTAATGTTGATCCATGCGCTGGATGTGTGAGAGCAATGCGATTGCTGGTCGGCTAGAGAGCCGTGACGTTAGTGGCTTTACTCGAGAGTTTCTATAAGCTTGGTAGTTTTTTTGTTGCTGTAGAGTTTTAAAGGTTGATTTGAACGACTTTGGTACATGGCCCAGGGTTATCATTATTGTATTTTCGATTATTTCCAATCGGTTCGGTTAAAACGAAACGGCTAGTTCTACAATGTTCTTATTTTCACCACCCCGTTGAATCTAAAGTTTGGTCAGGAGTGACCGAGTGCAACAAATTTCTGTCGTGGAGTATTTGCTTGCAGGGTACCCATCACACGAGGACGTGTGCAAGCAGGATGGCCGTGTCGGAGTCTGAGTCATTATTACGGATACAAGACTGACTATGAATCGAAAGCGCGCCAAAGGTCAAGCGACCAACTTACCAGTCTACCCACACCTAAGCGCGCTTACTACAGAGTCGTGATGTTTCTGGCTCGCGGCGGCGAGGACAGTCTGAGTCTGACCACCGCGGAGTCAAGACGTCCCGAAACTGTAACCCGATTCATGGTGCCTAGTGTTATAGTGTTGGATTGTAATTTCAAGTAATTTGGTAGTTCGATAAAAGCAGTGTACAGTGTGTGTGTGTTTTCATTGCACGAAACCCATGTTCTGCCCACATGATGAACAAGTCTAACGGAATAAAATCATCAGACTGCGACATATATATAATCGAAACCAGCGAGACTCTCACAGACGTATATTAAACGATCTACCAAGACTAAATATATATATTAAAAACTGTTTAGCCATGTGTGTTCGGGTATTTAATAAAATACCAAAGCAAATAAAAACCTTAAATACTAAGATTGTTTTAAAAAAAGCTACATACTGGCACTCATAATTTTTACTGCTTAGAAGAGTTTTTTGTCATGTAAACTACGGGAAACTTTATGTAATGATAATATATATTTCATAATTTCAGCCAAAAGACGTCCACTACTGGACATAGGCCTGCCCCAACGCCACATTGGCTTTGCCATAATCGCCACGCTTGGCAGGCGGGTTGGCGATCGCAGTACGGTTGTTACAAAAGCACAGAGAACGCTGCTGCTCATACTCTGGCACGTCCCTTAGTCGCCTCTTACGACACCCACGGGAAGATATGGGATGGTGCTATTCTTTACGTCCGACACCATACAGAACCGTCCGACACCATACAGAACGTCTTAATTTGTATTTGCTTGCTGTGATATATACAAAACATATATGCTCTAATAATGTCTGGAAACAACTTTTGTACACCATGTTTTATGCAAATAAAGTTCATTTGATTTTATAGATTTGAATGAATGTGATTATTTTTTAATATTACATAATTTTAAAGTAGAGTGAGATGCATTGAAACAGACACTTGTGAAGTATTTTTTTAGAATCAGTAGCTGCTGCCCGCAACTTTGTTCGCGTAGAAATTTTGATGGGTTTTAAGGGTATGAAAAATAGATGTTGGCCGATTCTCAGAACTACCCGATATGCCCACAAAATTTCATACAAATCGGTTCTGCCGTTTAGTAAGAGTTTGGTAACAAATACCGCGAAACGAGAATTTTATTTATTAGAAGATAAATTAAAAGGTTGTCAATTTCAATAGTGGATCTATTCCCCCAGCTCCAAGCAGAATCCACTGAACCTCCGGACTAACGCGTATTTTTTCAAGCTCGGCTAATACGCGAGCCAGTTAAGGCGCAATGGTTCGCATTTATATCATACTCTTACCATAAGCATAGAGGTAATTGAAACCTTCGGTTAGGCGTGGCACATATAAATAGACTGACAGAAAGGTGTCTGTAATTTGTCGTACATTAGGTATTAATATGGGAATGTGGTAGAAGGATGTTGGTTAATTTCTTGTTTGATCGTGTTTAATACCGTCAGACTTTCTTTTTTTTCGATTTATATAAGGACTTTATTTGTCGGAGATTGAGACTGGACACCGATCCGGAATAGATGCGAAAAAGCTAATGATGATATTTTTTCTTGAATTTTAAGGAATGTGAATTTTAGCGTTAAAATTCCCTAAAACTACGCCCTGAGCTCTCGTGCTTATGACGTAACATAATCAAATGCATGACAGTTATCTCCGAACAATCAGGCAGATAAAGTGTCGGCTTACAAAATCCTTTTGTAAGCGGACAAAGTATTAAAATACAGTATAACGACAGTTCTTTGATAAAGTCTATCAAAGAACTGTCGTTAAACTGTATTTTCGTTCAACAATAAATATTTAAAGGTAAACAAAAGCAACTACAGCCCGTTCACAGTTGTTATGTCTTGTGTGTACTTTGAAAATTTCAAAGTGTCTATCTTATTTCGAACTTTATCATTTTTATTACAAAAGGTTGTGAGGATATTTGTTACTCTGCCACTTAAAAACTAATGAACGAATAAATCAAATTTGGCAGACAGAAATTTTACAATCTGGAGAAGCTCCTGGCTATATAATGCCAGACACTCTCGGTTCAATCTTTCAGTGGCCCAAAATACTTTCTTTTAAGTCACTTATGTAAGAGAAATTACATCGTATGCTACTTTTACTGTTGCAGTAGGATCCTTTGGGACAATTCCCGAACTCCACGTGGGCGAAGTCATGGGTAAGCCTAGTAAGAAATAAATGCTTTCTATTTTGAAATGAAGAATGTGGTAGAAAGATGTGCGTAATGTCCTGTTTAATTTGGCTTTTGACAAAGTTTCCCATGAAGTGCTGATTCAAAAACTTGCTGCGTACGGTTTTGCTGGTTCTCTTCTTAAGTGGCTGCACTCTTACCTAACGGATAGGTCCTTTTATGTCGTAGCCAATGGCTATAAATCTGAAACCATGATCATAACCTCTGGTGTTCCGCAGGGTTCCCACCTGGGCCCCGTAATATTTATCATCTTTGTAAACGACCTTCCTTATTGCTTCTTTAACTCCACGCCATTCTTATTCGCCGATGATTTGAAAATAGTCCGCGTTGTAGATTCTCTGGCCGATTCAACTTTACTTCAGGATGACTTGAACAGACTCTTGAACTGGTGTAAGGAAAATAACATGCAACTTAATGTAGAAAAATGTTCCCAAATTACGTTTACTCGCAAGACTAACTCAATTGATTTTAATTACAGCATGAATGGTACGTTCCTCAGTAAGGTTGATGTGATTAGAGATTTGGGAGTCCTTCTTGATCGCAAATTAACATTTATTCCACACATAGACAACATTATTAAAAAAGCTTCGAAAACACTCGGTTTTGTTTTGCGCAATGCTAAATGTTTTCGTAAGCCTAAAACAAAGATTTATCTCTTTAACTGTCTCGTTCGTACTGTATTGGAATACTGCGCGGTTGTATGGCGTCCCCACTATGCAACGCATAGTCTTAGATTAGAGAGGATCCAGAAAAGATTTTTATACCATCTTGCCTATTCTGCGGGATTAGGCAAAAGAATACGGAGCTACGCAAAACGTCTTCAAAAATTTAACATGACTTCACTCGAAAGACGAAGAGATAGCATAGATTTAATTTTTATTTTTAAATTACTGCAGAGTAAAATAGACTGCCCCCAGCTGTTAAGTAAATTAAATTTTAACTTACCTCACAGCTATCCGCGTCACCCTATAAAACTATTACGTCCCCCATTCCGCAAAACTGTATCAGGATCCAACTCCCCCATCCCAAGAATTTGCAGGCTTCTTAACAATTGCGATAAATCAATAGATATTTTTTCCACAACACTTCAAAAATTCAAGCGCCAAGTCCATCAAAAGTAACCACCATATTGTAATTTTTTTCTTTAGTCATCATTGTATTTACTATGTATCTAAAGCTACCCACTGTTGTTGAATGTATTATTTCTGCACTTTTATATGTTTTATCTATTTTAATGTTGTTATAATTTTGTTTTTTTTTTGCATGCTGTGTCTATCGCATCATATTGTACACTATGCTTGTAAAATATTTCTTGTGTTATTAAAATAATCAGTGTAACAATTGTAGATAGGCCAATAAATAAATAAATAAATAAATAATTGTGTTTCATACTGACAGACTTTTTTTAATTTTTTTTGACGTGACGTCGTCTAATAAATCGATGAACGCCGGTTACATGCACGAAAAAAGATGATTCATTGTAACGTTACGATCGAAACGAGAGCGCTGCACAAACGAGCTAAAAGCACGATCGGCTTGAGCGTTCGGCTTGCTATTCATAAAAGTATGCAATCATTTCATTAATGTTTTGTTATGACGTTGAAATGAAGACTTCCCTTTAACGTGAACTATAATCTAATCCACTATTCAACTAACCATCTCGAACTTCAAGGAAATATGTCGTAAGGGCCACATACGTTAGTCTCATTTACATATATAACATGATGTTATTTATTTAAATCAGACTTAGATTGATGGCTCGTCTCATAAGTGGTTTTTGCTAACTATGGGTAATTGAGTTTTTTATGTCCCACAATTACTTGATGCGTTGTCAATGACAAACTGCAGGCGCGAATAAATTCTGTGTGAATTATTCATTAATTATTCTATGTAGGGTAATTGTGTACATGAGTTAGCTTAGTCTTAGTTTTTAGGGTACCGTACCAAAAGGGTCAAACGGGACCCTTTCACTGAGACTTCGCTGTGCGGCCGTTCGTCCGTCCGTCTATAACCAGGCTGTATCTGATAAACCGTGATAGTTAGCCAGTTGAAATTTCGACAGATTATGTATTTCTGTTGCCGCTTTAACAACAAATACTAAAAACATCCCATATCTTCCCGTGGGTGTCGTAAGAGGCGACTAAGGTACTTGCCAGAGAATGGGCAGCAGCGTTCTCTGTGCTTTTGTAACAACCGTACTGCGATCGCCAACCCGCCTGCCAAGCGTGGCGATTATGGCAAAACCCCCCAAAATGTCAATGTGACTTGGGGGAGGCCTATGTCCAGCAGTGGATGTCTTTTGGGCTGAAATGATGAATGATGACTAAAAACAGAATAAAATAAATATTTAAGGGGGCTCCTATACAAAAAAGTGATTTTTATAAATAATGGTACGGAACCCTTCGTGCGCGAGTCTGACTCGCACTTACCGGTATTTTTTTATCTTGTTTGTATTGCTGGCTTTGATCTACTTTATCTAAGCGGGCCTTATAATGATTACGTATTTTATATTGCACTCATTAGCAATTAATGTATTTTGCTCAGTTAGGTAATCGTACTTCCTTTATCAATACTGTTTTTTGCTAGATCAATATGTTGCTCAAGTTTTTTTGAACCTTCACCACTGTGTGCGTGTTAATTCGTCTATACTTAATATTATACTGAGGTAAAATTTGTTTGTAAGTTGGTATGTATGAGAGTTATCTTCGGAACTGCTGATCCGTTTTCATAAATTCTTTTACTAACGGGAAGCTATATTATTCCGAGTGTCATAGGCTACATTGAAAAACGTTCCAGAGAATTAAGAACAAAAAATACTAACTTCAACTTAATTAAATATTCACTAAAACATTAAATCAATTCTATTAAAAAAATACAAAACCAACTAGGTCCAACACGGATTTCAACGCACATGTATTTTGGGGGGGTAACTACTTAATGGAGCTGTGTGTACCATACTCTTGAAGCACGCTTTTAGTAGCTATTAAATAGTAGTACTTGAAGTGCTCCATCTATAAAAAAAAAACGCACAAATGACGTTAAACCTTCACTCAGAAAAACATTCATCCTTAAATCCTTGTTGACATCTCAAAAACTCGTAAACTGCGTATAATAACCCCATTGAAATCACAAGACAAACCGATAGCGTTTATTTCGGGTAAAAAGCCGCTATTTGTCAAAGGTCAAATGAACACTGAACGTTTTTTGATGTGGCATCGTAAAAAAATGCGAATTAAGTGATTACCATCGCGGACATACTGAAAACCATATTGTGCTCGTAAACACTGCGCTTTACTTAAAGGCAGGTTGAGAAAAATAAGTGAGAATAAGTATATTCATATTTTATCAATAGCTTTTGTCTGCGGCTTCTCCCGCGTTGTAATGGAGTAATTATCTGCCTAACTTTTTCCCGAACTATAAGAAAAACACCTCTTGGTAAGACTGGATGTCAGACTTTTGACTTCTGAACTCTCGTAACGACTCTCAAAGATCTACAAATGACAGCCGGGACCAACGGCTTAACGTGCTTTCCGAGTCACGGAGGAAACTCGGTTTGTAATTATGGTCACCCATCCACGGACAAATCTCGGCAAGCACGCCCTAACCTCAAAGATTGACCCGTGCGGCTGTTATTATTTAGCCACGAGCTTCTCGTTGTAATGGGGTAAGTGCTTCCAAAATATAAAGTAGAAATGAAACGAATAATAATTTGGGTGGATGTCTTGATATCCTAGCACAGTTATTCGGGCTTCGTCGCGTTACATGCTGTGACGAGTTTGATTTGAATTACGGTGCCGCACAAATGCTGAAAAAAAATAGGAATATGAAAGAAATCATGAAATAAAATTGTTTTTATTTGGCATTAATAATACCTTAAAAATTGTTCAAAATATGTAAATAAGCAAACAAGACTAATAATGCCAAAAGGGCAACAAAATATTAATAAGATTACATTATAATTAATATTGTATACAAAATGATTAATAACTAATAATATCGACAAATTATTTTTGACATTTTTTGGCTCTGTATGGTGTCGGACGTAAAGAATAGCACCATCCCATATCTTCCCGTGGGTGTCGTAAGAGGCGACTAAGGGACTTGCCAGAGAATGGGCAGCAGCGTTCTCTGTGCTTTTGTAACAACCGTACTACGATCGCCAACCCGCCTGCCAAGCGTGGCGATTATGGCTAAACCCCCCAAAATGTCAATGCGACACCTGTGGGAGGCCTATGTCCAGCAGTGGACGTCTTTTGGGCTGAAATGATGAATGATGATGATGATTTTTGACAGTAATAAAACTTAGTATCTTTAAAAGCAATGGTGTTTATAAGCTACAATGGCATAGTTTATCCGGATTCTAAATATTGGCCGGATAGGCCTAATAACGAATACTGTAAAGTATTCAGGTCTTGGTCTACCGTGTCAAATTTAATGAAAATCCATTCAGTTGACTTGCAATGTTATTTTTACAGTTACAATGTCATTTTATCTTGTGTTCGGCGATGACACAATAATTAGAAAATAATAATTGTAAGCATGGCTGTGAACTTGTTCCAAAATAAAGATGTTTGTTTCTGCTTTTTTATTGGTTTTTATACGTATTCCAAAATATCGTATATTTTTCGAATCAATAAAAAAAAAGCTATAACTGCTTCTAAAATGATACCATTGATGAATACATTAAACAAAAAAATCTGCAATCGAGAAGCATGACTCAAAACGCAGCTCGTCTTGCCCTTAACACAAAACCCAGCCGTACTTAAAACAATATCCATCATAAACGTTTAGTTTTACACTCACATTATTACCTTATCTTTATTAACACTCAAAAGCTCGTAAACTCATCCAAAATTATACGCTGAATGTCCGTAATGTCATTTTTATTTTTACATTTTTGACGTTTACACCCATCGCCATGGACAGCGATTGTCAATTCTTATTATTTTATTATGTTATCAGGTTCATACAATATTCAATACCGAAACATTGTAAGATGATTTAAAAAAATGAATTGTGTAGTTTGTTGAACGATAAAATAAAAGTAAATGGGAATCTTAAATGGTGGAAGATCACTGATCTTGTAATGTAAACAAGTGCAAATGTTTTTAGTAACTTTTTAGACCTATGTATCCTGTTTATGTGTATGAAGTTTCATTAAAATCGGTTCGGAAAATAATGACTTGAAAGTTTTTTCATACAAACTGCCGTAAGGCGTAAACGATCTTAAGAAACGAATACTTTTACCCACTAAATTAGAACTTACACAGGCGACATATTCCTATCAGTGACCCAAACGTATTCCCACATAAATCCCATTAAGAGTAAGCTGATAGCTATGCCTGGTCCCATTGCAATGGCTCCTAGGCACGCTATAGTCCCATGGGTCATTTTGTATTAGACCAGGTTCACATACCATGTGTGTACAAATGCTCCAAGTTCAAATAAAATTATGTGTAGATTGTCGTATATGTTGTGTTGTTTATTTTTGCGTTGACAAATATTGCGGGTTAGTTTTTTGGTATAAATCGTGGTAACATCTCCTAAGCTATAAACAAAGATGTTTATATAGATTTGGCTATGAATAAAAATATTGGTAACGATGGTGTGCCCCTTTTTCTTTCATTTTTCTATTCATCATTTACATCTCCAAATAGATAATTGTATTATAAGCATAAAGTCGGCAATCGATTTCGATCAGAAAACAAAAATAGTTAAAAAATATATCGATTCGAACGATAAAAATAAGATATAATTAAAACCTATAATGTTTCCACTACTAGGGCATAGCCCTCCTGCTAGAGGGACAGTGTGCCACAATTCACCTTAAGGGATCAGTGAGAATAAGATGGTGGATGTTAAATTTTGTCTTTGAGCAGATGTGCGTGTACGAGTGTTGTTATGGAGGTAAGTAGAAATTATGTTTTTCCTACTCCATCGCTTTTCCTTACTAATTAATTTCGTTGCGGGATCTAAGATAGTTTTATTTTTTTCTCTTTTCGCTTTTTTGGTGTTCGCTACTGTTGATTTTGGCTTTCATGAGTTGCAGTGGTTTGAGAAGAGAGAGGTGAACTCGTACCAAAAAAAAACTCTTCTAGAAGAAAAAAACATAAGCCTACCAATTCCGCAACAAATTCCTGAGAAACAATTTATCGCTAAACTTTCACAGCTACTGCTCTACTCCGGTTCCCACGAGGAGATATTAACAAGAACAGTATTCCAGTAGTCACGGAGCGATGTTAGCGCCCCCGGCGTCGTCCGCGCACGCCTCCGGACTAATTGATAGCTTCAAATTGAGACATTTACAAACTAATACTAGTCGTTTAAGGCTTTTAAATGCTGTTACCTAATTAATTACTGTAGCAAGCGATTAGAGGTAAGAGAGAGTGGCCTAGATTATTAAATGGGTTAAAGATTGCTAGATGTTAGCAAGAGTTTTGATGGAAATATGGTGATGGTAATCATTTTAATGGCTAAAAATGGCACCAGATAAAGTTTGCGATTAGGTAATTTTCATATTTCCAATTTATCAAAAATCGAGCGATAGAATTCCCTCACTGAGGTGAAGCTTTTCAGTTTAGTACTGCTGCACTTTGCAGTAGTGAGCTGTAATTCTGCGTTATTATGAGTTTTTTCTGTATCGCGGAATCCACTTCACACGTCAAATTTTTAAAACTTAACGTATTTAAATGGTTTCGAATTATTAACCTTTAAAATTCAAACGTAGTTGGAACAGCTTTCAAATTAAGCCTATCATTGCGCATTTGCATTTCGGATAGATAGGCGATGATTACTGAAGCGTGGTCTTGGAAGAGCTACAACATGACTGAGAAAAAAAAATACACTTTTGTATCTCTTTTTTCGTCTTGTGGAATAAAATATGTCAATTGCTTTAAAAACGACATCAAAACACAATAAACATAGAATATTTCACATAGGTTACCTACCGATTTATTATCCTCTCAATTATTTCATATTATACAATACAATACAATACAATCCTTTATTTCAGGCAACTAGGCCCATAGAACACAATACATATATAAGCATAATGACTAACTATAAACTAATACATACTTTATAAAACTAAATATTTAAACTATTGTACACGAAGTGACGGCGTCGTGTCGCGCTGCGTGGTGTCGCGTAGCCTTCCGCGGAATCGCCGATACATGACACCCTTCGGCCAAAACTCCTCCTTGAGGAAGGTCTCGATATGATGAGTCGGAACTCGCACCACGAACGATTTGAAATTCGTGGTGTGGCGCGACTCCAACTTCTCGACCCTCAAGGTCCAGCTGGTCTTCACTCGTACATACTCCATGACCTCCTCAACCTTCGTGGTGTGATGTAGCCGGGACACGTAGAGCTGCGTCGTGGGTATTGCCGGACGCAGCATCATATTGGGTCCTGCTGGCGCGGTCCCGCACAGGTTCCGACTAGAAGGCTTCTTGCTCTTCTTCCTCTCCACCTTCACGAAGCCATCCTTGTCACACATTCCTGAAGCTGGGCCAAGCTGTTTCGACGCCCTGTTAGCAGGTTCACTACAGCTCTTCTTATCCCCCTTCCTGGTCTGCGACACAGGTTTGTGCGTGGCGACAATAGCAGCGTAGGCACGTTTAGGGGTCGACGTACCTACACTAGTCACTACCTCGGCCGGCCTCGAGCACGCGGCAGCGCAAGTTGCAACGCGTGCAATATCAGCAGCGGGTGACGCAGTGGAGCTCGCCGACTCAAAACTGCCGATGCTAGCATTTCTCGCTACGCAACGTGTGCTCACGTGTAGGTACATAATGTGTTACAATCATGTTTGACCAGTTCGCTGTAAAGGAACCGCTAATCGCTTATGAGTTAGACAAATTAGTTAATTTTTAATGTTTATTGTATAAATTGAACATGTAGTCATATTTCTTAGAATTATTATAAGTCATTTTATGTTGTTAATAGTAGGGTTTATTAACTGTTTGTCACTGTGGGTAAGCGTGTTCTAAAAGTCGAAAGGTAAGGTTGGGAACAGTATTATTTGAAGCAGCGAAGGAGTAGAGTAGTTAGCAGACTTACATTCATGTATTTTAAGGGTCGTAGGGTTGTATGGGTTGGGTGTAATCAAAAACATGGTGAATAGGGCGAATTAGTGAACACCGCTGCTCTCAAAAACGGTGAAAGAAAACATCGTGAGGAAACCGGCATGTCCTTGAACTAAAATTCGAAGACATGTGACATCCACGTGGTGGATTACAGCCCATTTCTTCTCATAGAGAGGATGCCTGTGTCTCAGCAGTGGGAACATTATAGGCTGATGATGATGATGATGAGTTCGAATTTAGTTTTTATTTATCTTTGAATTGGATTTTGACGTAGAATTCTTTTTTTTTAAATTAGGATTGTTTATTTCGTAATCATATTTAAAAAAAACACGTTAGTGATTGGAGCCTGCTTGTAAGCAAAAATGCCTGTATTAGGAGACTCCGATCATTCACAGCAAGTAAATTCTTACATGTTACCAAGTCCTGTACCACACGCGTACGTTACGTATTCTTGTTATTTACTTAATAATTTAAAGACCTTGTTGCCAACATACGTTGTTTTTTGTTGTTGTTTTTTTTCTTATATTTTATTGGAGGCTTTTATTTTCAAATGCAAGTCAGCCTCATCATAACTTAACCGATTCTAAACTACAAAAACAATATAAATAATAATTTTCTTGTTCTGTATGGTGTCGGACGTAAAGAATAGCACCATCCCATGTCTTCCCGTGGGTGTCGTAAGAGGCGACTAAGGGACTTAGCAGAGAATGGGCAGCAGCGTTCTCTGTGCTTTTGTAACAACCGACTGCGATCGCCAACCCGCCTGCCAAGCGTGGCGATTATGGCAAAACCCCCCCTTCTTGCGGGAGGCCTATGTCCAGCAGTGGACGTCTTTCGGCTGAAATGATGATGATGATGAATAATTTTCTAAAAAAAACTCAGCAAGAATTTAAGGTTGCGCTAAAAATAACTTTCATTTTGTTTCGTCCTGCATGAGACAAATAAATACTTTTTCTGTTTTATCTGTCTTTCAATATTTTACCACGATTCAGCCCGTTTTACGGTACATTGATAAGATCTTCTTGATGTAAGTAATTCACCTGAATGTTAACCACGGGGTAATGTGTAACAAGCTTACAATGGCAGAGACACCAATTGAAAGTTCAACAACGTTTGCCATAATTACACTCTTGAGCAGTCAGAAGAGGAGGAGGGGGGGGAGGAAGAGGAGTTTCAATTTTTAATACCGTGGTGATGATGATATGTATTCTCCATAGTCTTTTCTAGCGTCGGCACTTCAATTATTTTTTTAAAATAAAACAACAGTTATTGTGGCATAACTATAATATTTAGACATATGCTGTTGCAACACTTTTGTAAATAATGATGTGTTCTGCAAAGTCACAGTACGTTATTTTATTATATCATCAATAGTTTTGGAAGCGCATGCGATTAAAAGAATATTTTAGGAACTTTTTTTACAGCTTGGGTTACATTATTGGAGTTTTAGTGGGGATCCCTAATTTTTTTTTAAATATAATATAACCTATGTTACTCAGTGATAATATAGCTTTCTAACGGCAAAAGAATTTTTAAAATCGGTCCAGTAGTTTTTAAGTTTATTCCATACATACAAAAATATAAAAATACAAATCTTTCCTCTTTATAATATTAGTACAGATGTAGATGTAACACAGTTGGGGTGCAGATCACACTTAATACTGATATAAGAAAAAGGTGGTCTGACTCCTGCATCCGTAAATGCAACGTAACAGTCGTATTTATACACTCATTCAAAAGAACACTTAATTGTTATACTCTTAAATCAATATTTACTTTGCACTCAAAACCAATAAAATGGGTTAGTAAAATATTGCATTTTGCCAACCCACTTGCAGCGAGCACACAAAGCAGTCAGTGACACACCGTCCAAATTGCAAACCTTAAACACAGTACAAAGATTGCCAGTGGGGTATTTAGTCTGAACGGCCCAAATTAAATGGACCACGGGCCGTTCAACCGTAATCAAAAATTATCTACGATCGAAAGACCCGGTGATTTAAACATAAGCACATTAAGTAAGTAAATTTTAATACAAAAATTAAAAAGTTGAATTAAATGTTTTATTTTTTTTCTTACATTTGTAAACAAAATGGTCTTTTTTCAGTGTTATTTGTGCTATTTAGTTGGCAGTGAAGCATATAATATGACACATCATCATCATTCTCTTGCCTTTGTCCCAATTTGTTTGGGGTCGGCGCAGCATTCAGACTAAATTCCCGCCAGTGAACCAGGCAACTAGCCTGTAATTGAAATTCTCTTTTCCCTTATCATAATAATCTTGAACTATTCGAAGTTCAGAGTTCAGCGTGGTCGCTCACAATGGGCCTCATCAGAAGGCTCAAAGTCACCCAAAGGGCAATGGAGAGAGCTATGCTCGGAGTTTCCTTGCGTGATCAAATCAGAAATGAGGACATCCGCAGAGAACCAAGGTTACCGACGTAGCCCGAAGAATTGCCAAACTTAAGTGGCAGTGGGCAGGGCACATTGCTCGCAGAACAGATGGCCGATGGGGCCGAAAAGTTCTGGAATGGCGACCGCGAACCGGGAGACGATGCGTTGGAAGGCCTCCCACTAGGTGGACCGATGACCTGGTGAAGGTTTCGGGGATCCGCTAGATGCGAGTCGCACGGGACCGGTCAATGTGGCGACACTTGGGGGAGGCCTATGTCCAGCAGTGGACGTCTTTCGGCTGAAATGATGATGATGATGATGATGATGATGATGATGATTCGTAGTTCGAGTAAATCGGTTTCTTCTAAAAAAGCGTGCTCCACACTAGGCCACATGATCTCTTAACATCAGGCGAGTTGCGACCAAACGCAAAAGACAAATTAAAAAAGAACTTGAGTAATAGTGCTGTCAATTTAACTTCTTATTGTGAACTTCTCCTCCTCTATACATCATCATCAGCCTATAAATGTTCTCACTTCTGGGGCACAGGCATCCTCTCTATGAGAGGGAGTGGGCTGTAATCTACCACACGGGAACAATGCGGGTTGGTAGATGTCACGTCTTCGAATTTTTGGTTCTAGGACATGCCGGTTTCCTCACGATGTTTTCCTTCAGCGTTTTTGAGAGCAGCGGTGATGAAATAAATTGCACAAAGTAATTCGCCTGCTTGGGTTCGAACCCACGGCTTACTGCTCGTAAGTCGGGTCTGCCACCACTGGGCCACCGCTGCTCTCTCTATACACATGATCCCAACTCACTCCCGAAGTTATGAGTAACGTGTTACCTGGTGGCCTACCATGACGTCTTAAAACATTATTGTTTTACACCTCTTCCAGTGGGAAAAGAGATGGTGATACACATCCTGTATAGCTCCGTCTCTTTCCCACACTGGAATAAGAGTAAAACAATGCTGCTTTAAGACGTCATGGTAGGCCAGCAGAAGCGTGCTTAGAATTCGTGGTAAAACTCTGTATAATGGGTTTTAAAATAACCTTAACGAAGTCGAAAGGTACTTGTTGTTCTCAACATAGCACTTTTTTTTTTGTTTTTGGTCAAACCTGGGAACTTCTAGTTACGGAGATATTAGGGGTCAAAGTTCAAACTTTTTTCACTAGTTTATTTAAAAAATTAAAGTTTTGAACGTTATTTTTTTTTTAATTCCTCAATGCACTGTCACTCCCGTACTATTTAGTGAATTCATCAGCAAAATGTTTTGAAAGCTCAAAAAAAAACTCGTTTCCCATCAATAATGTTTTGCGTAGAGTTACTTAGTTTGACGAACAGAATGCTTCGACGACGTTCGTTGTTCGTTGAGTATGTTCGTTGTTCGTGAACGGACCGTTTTCACCTTGTATATGTGTGACCTGATTCTGACCATTTGTTCCTAATTGATGTACTGTACGTTAAAACCATAGTCCACTGTGCCTTTAACCTGACATCCCAGTGTTTCGATATGCAAATATTCTGGCCAAAATTTCACAATCGAAAATTACGTGTAGAATATTTATGGCTCAATTTTGTTAAGACTACAATGCGGTGAATTTCGGTTGTCGGAGACCGAAACATTCGAAGTATGAAGCAGTGTTCCGTGGGACTCCCACTTTAATTACTGACGCAGTTTTTTTTAGCACAACCGGTGCATCTCAGACCGTTTATGCGAATACATTTGTTATTTACGAGCAGTACTTTTTGGGATGTCACCATTTATAGCAAGGAGAACGGTTCGTTCGGTCCGATATGTGATATGCTGGCCGATACTTCTTTTTTTCGTTTTTTTTGGGATGATCTCTTTTTTTTGGTTTATCTCAATTGGTACTGCAAGTGATAATTTTGAATAAAGAATAAAAATCGATAGTTGTGTATTTATTTTCTAGTTCATTTGTATTTAATAAATGAAACTTTATTTCAGTAGGTACGCAATTTTTCGTATGATTTTACCTACTTAGTACAATTTATTTGCAAAAATTTGTTTTGACATTTTTTTTTCAACAATATAAGATTTGTCATTGAGAGAAAAATGTTAGGCTTTAGGCGATTGATATAGAGGACGTATTTGTGCAAACGTTTTCTATTTGTCTGTGACCAAAAGACCGCCTTTATAAATATCTTACAAAATATACTATTTGTAATATTTAACAGGTGCTTAATAAATTAGACTTAGCCTAGAAAAAAACAAGTTAAGTTAAAGGAAAAGTTTGCTTATTGTTATAAAAACTACAAAAAACAGCTTAAAATCGATGACAAGGGAATTATTTATACATGTATGTTTAATATATAAACATATACATAATCACCATACACTATCGTCGCTATAAAATATCTCATATTATGGTAATTGTGATATAATTTATGGGATATATTACCAAAGGTAACAAAGGTTGACCGAGTTCCACCTCATTCATACCGCGTTATAAATTCACAAATAGTTTATAATAAGTACTTATCAATAGAAATTATGTTTTAGATACATTGAGCGTCACATGTCACATAATTACGTTATCCATTACATGGCTTTCTAACCTAAAAACAAAGTATAAAACCACATACATTTTTCAGTTGATTATTTTCGCCACACATTTTCTTCAGCCTAGCAACGTTACAGGCTTCTCAAAAGTTTTCAAAGCTTTTGTAATCAACCAAGTTATTTTTTTTAACATCCATCGACAAAAGCTCGAATAGCTCTGAAATGTACTAAACTAAGAATCCAAAATGTGTACTGAACCCATTATTCATTTCCCAAGTCCATCTCAATAGTTTAAAACTCCGTTAAATTTTCCACAAAACACGGCTTGCCCTTTAACAGCAAAAAAAATTAAGCTTTCAAAAGCGATTTACCACAAAAAGTCGCCGACGACATTCTTCCTTACAACTCTCTCTATAAACACAACATGTAATCGTCGCATCGGCAATCGAATCGTTCATTTATTCGAGTAAACTCGAGTTGCCGGCCAATGATTTATTGCTTCGACACGTGGTTTTTGCCCTCTACAGTGCTTACGGAAACAATTTCGAATCATTTATACCGACCGCCCGAACGGCAGCCGAAAATGGCCACGGCTACCTTCTGGTTTTCGTGTTTCACCTTAATTTCGAGAAAAATGGTCGGTTTTTTTTAAAGGATGTTGGGCAAAATTTGTATGAGTTCTTGTGTTTCTGTTAGACGGTTATTATCTTGGTATTTGATTTTTGTTAGACTATAACGGCATTCAAATATATTTAAAGTATAGTGTAGTGTATTTATAGTATTATGTTTAGAAGTAATATTACTTCTGTGAACAAATTGCAAACCACAGAAGAAGAAGAATTTAAATGACTAAAACCATAGAAATGATACACTATTGCAACAAGTGCCACCAATTTGACCGGAAACTAGGATAGAGCACAATTGGAAATGTTGGATTTTTTCAAAGATAACAAGTTTTTTTTTCTGATTCCTGCAACTTATTGCTATAGTATGAAGTAAAGTAAGTAGTAATATGAAGTAATAATTATATGCAACTACTAAACACAAATTTCAATTTCCAGACTCCATGGAACATTGCCCATCATCCTTTGGAACTGAAGATGAGAAATTGAAATCGACGTGGTTTTTTAACACGTCCCGCTTGTCGCTTCGTAACGGTACTTTGTTATAATTGATAATTCCTTTTTTTTTTGTTTTATGTTGGTCGAATTTGTACTTGGTCCGGTTCTCATTTTGGCATCGTGTGATGGTACGTAGTTTTATTGGTTGGCTGGTATTTTTTTTTCAGTTACTGTTTTGGGAGTATTGTTTTGTACGCATTTGTACGGATTTGTTCCCGATTCATGGCAATAGCTTTATCCTTTATTCATTCATCATTCATTATTTCAGACGAAAGACGTTCACTGCTGGACATAGGCCTCCCCCATGTGGACATAAGGGGGTTTTGCCATAATCGCCACGCCTGACAGGCGGGTTGGCGATCGCAGTATGGTTGTTACAAAAGCACAGAGAACGCTGCTGCCCATTCTCTGGCAAGTCCCTTAGTCGCCTCTTACGACACCCATAGGAAGATATGGTATGGTGCTATTCTTTACGTCTGACACCATACAGAACATTATCGTCTATTACATGGGCTTAAACAAAACTTACGAAATGTGGGTATACTATTAGGGTAGACCTCTGCCTAACCCTTTTGGGATTATAGGCGGCCTGTTGTGTAGATGGTATGTTATATTATGTTCCAAATTATTATTAATATTTATTTTAATCGAAACTGTCTTAATAACATTCAAATAACATCACAGCAATTTGAACACGACATTTCTTTTTATATCGCAAAATTTTCTTCAAAAGATCTTTCCCACGCATTGTTTTCACTACCCCAATTTTTATCCATAACTATAAAGCAAGCGGCAACACTGTGCGAATACCTATCATAACTTTTCTCTCCCGCGCACGTTCAGCGCTGACTGACTGCGTCATAAAACTTTACGAGGATCGAACTGCACAGTGGGCCGCCCGTTTCGTCCGGGGACAAAAAAACTGGAGCACGAACCCTCATGAAAATTAATAAGCATTTCAACAGAAACCATCGGTTCAACGTTTTTCGTTTTAAGGTATTTTTTCGCGACGGCAATTTGTCTTGTTTTAATTGGATATTTTTGGCAGACTTTATTATAAGAGAATAACTAGTTTGTCTCGGGGTCCTGAATATAATTGGAGTAAAAATGCAATTTTGCGGCATCTTTCGAGCATGGAGATATTACAAAAGGGTTCCTTCAACTCTTAGTGTGTGAAATTGAAATGTTTTACAGGAACTGTTTAATTTAAATCCTAGAACAGGACAATAATTTAAGAAGAAATAAAGAGAAAGAGAATGAGATGACACAGAAGATGAATTAAATTAAAAGTAGGTGGCTGTAGAGATCCACAAATTGCCAAATTTGACAGAGTTGTGATTTTTAAAAATTAAAATGTCCGTTATCCAGAAATTAGCTTACACTTTCAAGAGATACACTTATTATAAATATATTAAAATGTCTGCTAACAGGCTAGTATATAACTCACATAGTACATTTCTTAATACCATCTAATCTATCCTTACACAGATTCTAAGACCTGCTCTCACGATATTTCAGTTCGGTCCAGATTTATAATATAAAGTTGAATAATCCTAGAAAATGTAGGAAGTTTGTCAGTAAACCTGGTATTTATGTGTAGAGCGTAACCTAAGTTGACTTATTGTTGCACTATTTCATAGCACTTTATGACTGTATTTGCCCTCATCCATTCGCTCTGGGAGAATGTAAGGCAATTTTGTATGATTTTCGTGTTGGGCATAAAAAATATGAAGCTATGGTACTTGGGATTTTTAATAGCAAGAGATTCTATGACTGTCATCCTTTTTAGTATGATCCTTCGTTAGTCCTTATATTTTTTTATTCGAAAAGATACTAGGGCTTTTCTTCGGCTGCATAGACTTTATTTTTGTAATTTGCGTTTAAGATATAGTTGTGGCGTTTCTAGGTAGGTTTAGGCAGAGAGAACTAGAGAGTAAGAGAGTGAACCTAAATTTCGCCAGTACCATTTTTTATGTCTATTTTAAGAGAGCCTATAGCCTTCAATCCAGCACAAATCTAGAATCCTTGGCGGCTACTGAGAAATTTCAGATGGAAAAACCCAATCCCTTTGCTCGCCTCCGGGAATCGAACCCAGATCCTAATACTCCGCAGTCGCGCTTGCAACCACTCGACCAACAAGGCAGTGCAACCATTTAAAAACAATTACAATCCTTTCCACCTCGCTCAAAAACCAGTGCAAACTCAACACGTAATAAAAAGAAAATCTCGTCTCCGTCCAAAAAACCAAACGGACAATGTCGCCGGACACAATTAATTAAACAATTAATCTGCTAATTGGCATATGATTTGCTTTTTGTAGCGTTTATGTCAATTTGTACGAATCTGGATCGCCGCGCCGCTTTGCCTTTAGTTACAAGATTAATTTGAACGTGCCTAAGAACTTGTTTTGTGGGGGAAATGCCTTTGCGACCGTTTTAAGTTTAAGTGACGTAAGTTTTGAACTTATTTTTGTTATGTGGAGTTGTGAAATGGAATGGTTTGAATAGTGATGTGGCGCGAATCCGTGGTGTTCTTAAAAGGCATAAACTTTAAATAATTTTTAATTTTTAACAATTTATTAATCGACGCTAAAATAATAGTTGAGCGTATTTTTGTTATCTTCAAATTATCCTATCGTTACTGAGCTTCAGAAGCGAGGTCCAGTTACCAAACCAGAGCAATTGAAAAGAGTCTTATTTATTTTAAACGGTGATTATCATTAAGGTTACTAAGTGATATATGATTTGGCTTGCAATTCTATGAACTGGGGAATTACTTAAAGCAGTACTGTTTTATTCTTATTCCAGAGTGGGAAAGAGATGGAGCTAGACGACCTGTTTGGCTCCGTCTATTTCCCACACTGGAATAAGAATAAAACAATACTGCTTTAAGACGACATGGTAGGTCACCAGATGTGGTTCTTCAGAAAGATCAGGTTCATAGTACTCGTAATTGGCGTGCGTGCACGACCAGTATGAATATGGACGTGGCAAAAGGGTAGGGTGGCGTTTTGCGGTTTATGATGAGAACAGCGGTGGCCCAGTGGTAGCAGCCCCGACTTACGAGCAGTAAGTCGTAGGTTTGACCCCAGGCAGGCTCATTACTTTGTGTAATTTATTTCAACACCACTACTCTCGAAACGGTGAAGGAAAACATCGTGAGGCAACCAGCATGTCCTAGAACTAAAAATTCGAAGACAAGTAACATCTACCAACCTGCACTGGGCTCGCGTGGTGGATTACAACCCGGAGTGGGTTGTAATCCACCACGCGGGCTCTCATTGAGAGAGGGCCTGTGTCCAGCAGTGGGAACATTATAGGCTGATGATGATAATGATGATGATGCCTTGCCATCATTGTACATTTTTTCCATGCCCCATGGAAAAAGCGTGAGTTTATATAATGTTCTATGAACAGTTATTTTTCTCATCTTTACAAAGAAATATCGACTGAATCGTCATTGAAAGCCCACGTCGAGATCGTCGCCGTTTACCGTTTCAATATTAATTTATCTTCCATGCTAACCCCAGAGTACCACCCAAAACACACAAGTAGGTACCTACTGTCAATCGATTTCAAAACTGCAACAACGATGACAATCATTTTGGCATCCGAGGCGACCTTAATCAGTAAGTTGAGAAAATCTGCCGTATCATAAAAGTATTTTATCATTGATCTGCCCTGTGCCCAAATATCGTCGGGATCCTGTATTGATTGCAATCAGTCATCTCCTGTATGTACTGCCGATGACAGTCGGTATACTGTCGTGATTTTAATATAAGAATTTAATAACTAAACTGTCCTTCGCCCAGCAGAAGGACACATGATAATAAATACAAATTTTTTCGTCCTTCGAAAGTGGGGTTTTCTTTCAATATTTGTCAATATCACCTCTCATACTTTTCTGGGAAAGATGGAACATCAAAGTGGCTACCCAAAAGAGATTAGGAAGAAAAATTGAAAAAGCCCTTCTATTTTATGTTGTGTTTCTAGCTTTTTTGAATAACAATGTTGCATACTGCTAAGAACCGTGAAGAAGGCAGGCAACAGTAGGTAACCCCAATAGAAAGAACGTCTCTTTTGACAGAAAAAAATATTCTGTTTGGAACTGTTAACTAATATCTAGTGAGCACACATTTGTGGCGCATCATTATAAATAAATCATAGAGAGAGTAGCAGAAACAAAGCTATTGATTCATAATTATTCACTTTATTTTTTTTTTGAGTGTTGTGGTCGATGAGTGGTTGAGTGATGACTGTGAAGTCAATATCGGTATTCCCCAGGGAAGTATTGTAGGGCCTACCCTCTTTTTAATTTTTATTAATGACCTCTGTCAGTTAAAACTTACTAACGGCAAAATTATTACTTTCGCAGACGACACGGCTCTTCTGTTCTATGGGGATACTTGGGAGGAAGTATACCACTTTGCTCAAATGGGTTTCTCACGCGTTATGGCCTGGCTAAACAATAACTTACTATCACTTAATACAGATAAAACAAAATACATCACTTTTACACTAACAAACAATCACCTCACTCCAAACGCCTTATTAAACATCACGGCCCACTCGTGTAACAACAGCTCTTCCTGCTCATGTCCTAAACTTGAAAAGGTGAACTCTCTCAAGTACCTCGGGGTAACTATTGACAAAAACCTAAACTTTAATTTCCACATCGATCTGTTGTCCAAAAGAATTAGGAAGCTCATCTTCATTTTTAAAAAACTGAAACGAGTTGCAGATGCAAAAACTCTTAAAACAGTATACTTTGCACTCTGTCAATCTGTACTTAGTTATTGCATTTCTGTTTGGGGTGGTGCCCCTAAATCGTTTATGATTAAAATCGAACGAGCACAAAGAGCAGTGCTTAAGGTGGCCCATGGTTTACCGTTTTTTCACCCTACCACTGAACTCTACGATAAGTGCAAGGTTCTTACTGTTCGACAACTATTTATCGTCCAAACAATCTTACGTAAACATTCTTCATTGATTTACAACTCATCCTTGCATGCTCACAAACGCATCAAGACTAATGTATGTTCTACTCAACTGTGTAAAAGTAGTCTTTCGCGCCGTAATTTTTGTTTCCTTAGCAGTTATTTATACAATAAAATAAACTCAAAATTAAAAATATACCCCCTTACTAAAGCAAAGTGCAAGCAAATACTTACCACCTATCTATTGGACCTAGACTACGAAACCACTGAAAACCTCTTAATTGTTTTAAAATAAATGTGTTATCAGCCTAACTATCACACCACAGTACACTACATTATACCACATTGCACCTCAGCACAATACAGCACACCACTCCACACCACTCCACACCACACCACACCACACCGAACCGCACCGCACCACACCACACCACACCACACCACACCACATCACACCTCACCACACCACATCACGCCACATCACATCACATCACACCACACCACACATAATATACTCCGCAAGATTTATTTTGATTTAGTATTTTTTTCCCCCTTAATTATTTTTTTTATTGTGTTTTTCTACCAAAGGTATATAATTTGTTACTATTAACTTCAGATTTAATACTCAAACACTGTTTTTGGGGGGGGCCTGGTAATCTGTGTGACAGATTTTTCCTAGTGCAGATACCAGTCTCCCACAAAGGATTTATTAGATGTAATGTGTCTTCATATTTTTGCCTTTGTGGAAGAGAAATAAAAAGTTTATTATTATTATTATTATTATTATTCACCCACTCTACCCATTTCGGGGAGCAGGTTGTAACAAGTGTAATATTACTAGTCATCATCATCATTTCAGCCCAAAAGACGTCCACTGCTGGATATAGGCCTCCCCAAGTATCGCCACATTGACATTTTGGGGGTTTTGCCATAATCGCCACGCTTGGCAGGTGGGTTACAAAAGCACAGAGAACGCTGCTGCCCATTCTGTGGCAAATCCCTTAGTCGCCTCTTACGACACCCTCGGGAAGATATGGGATGGTGCTGTTCTTTACATCCGACACCATACAGAGCACCATATATATTACTAGTGTCGCATTAAAACTCCACCGAAATAACATTTCTCTTCAAAAACATCCGTCCGCGACAGTATATCCACCGTCATTTTTCGGTTGCAAATCATGAGCGAAATTGATGAGCTTCCTCCATCAGATATCACTAACAAGCAGTAGCAGATGTTTACGTGTGATACCAGCGGTGACGTCACTGGGTGAGGCTTAGAAATGAGAGTACGGATGTATGAGCAAAAATGTGAATTTGATTTCGGTGAAGATTTGGTTGTACTTTCTTAAAGTTGACAAAATGTGAAACTAGATTTTGTTCACGGCTTCGCTCGTCTTGCGGTCGTAAATTATCACAGAGAAACAGTTTAAATACAGCCTAGAC
Source organism: Cerastis rubricosa (assembly GCA_949152445.1). Lineage (NCBI taxonomy): Eukaryota > Metazoa > Arthropoda > Insecta > Lepidoptera > Noctuidae > Cerastis > Cerastis rubricosa. Next base: position 1,888,215 of record OX424542.1, on the reverse strand, counting down.
ACTTGGGAATAACAGCCAAGCAAGCAGCAAGCAGTAGCTCGTGGTTAAATAATTAGGTATTGTTAGGTAACGAGCCCAAATAGAAATTGAGCTAAGTAAAACTAGCCGCAGGAGTCAGGTACGCTTACTGAGATGCCCTCGTGTCTTGGGACGTTGGTCCCAGCTGTCATTTATTGATCTTTAATAGTCGGGGTTACGGGTAGCTTGAGACAAGCATCCGCCAGTGGAGTTCGATACACTAATTGGTTGTTCGTAGCAATTAAGAAAGAAAGAAAGAGAAAAAAAAATTGATTTTATTTGGCATTAATAACACACAAACAAGACTAATAATGCCAAAAGGGGCCTCAGCTCAGCATAATGGCAGATGGCAACACAAGGTGTACCACCTGACGCTGCAGCGCACGAGTGCCATACGCTCGAAAACATAAACAAACATACTTAAAGTCATTTAATTTCCACTAGCTTGTTTCCAATTTGACAAGCGATAAACAATTATCTTAATAGTCCACGAGTCAAAAATACAAACCAATGGACTAACGCGCTCTCAACTCAGGGCATGTACGCACCGGGACTTACAGTTTAGTACAGCTGATATTCCAATGCGTACAGTGTGGCTATGTTTAAGACATTTGAGCCTGGTACCTATCAGTTACCTAAGACCCTACTAATAAACCTAGCCCTATAGTAATTACCTAGTATCATAATTATCCCCTAACTTATCATTTAGATGATACCAACGTAACTTACGTTTGGTATGGTTTTAGAACCATACCAAACGTAAGTTACGTTGGTGTGAAAAGTAGTCAACCGTCAGTGAACGAGGTAGAACATAGGGTACTTGTTGTCAGCACCCATCTTCAAACTGACATCATCATTATTTTCTACCGTTCCTACCTAAGATCACAGAGCATGCTTGCTAAGCTTTAAGCCAAAGATAGACGAAGCACGGTGTAGTAGCATTGCGTGCTTGCATCAATATCGCTTGTTCGCTGTGCCGGCGAAAATTAAGTCGGCAGCGAGCGTGCGCGAGCGCTGCGGGGGTTGCCAACATTTTTTACGTTTTTAGACAAAAAGTATTTAAATGAATATACATGAAGGTTGGCCGTTATTTCGTCCCTTTGATCAGGCACTGGTTTTTTTTGGGATTAAAATACCGTGTGACTAAAATACTATGATAAGTCATCATATAAATGTAGGAATTGATAAAACATGAAGCCGAGAATCGAAAAAAATCTCCCTGGATTTTTTAAATTTTCCGCCTTCTAGATATAAAAATATACACTTGTAATTAGAGCGCAATTTATTTTGCGATGTGTTGCGTATTATACCTTGTCGAACTTCAGATTGGAAGCCCTTTAGAGACTAAGTTTTCAACAATAATTTCTAAGTGGCCCTTTTGGTTAAGTAAGACACTCTTGAGCATTCATGCTGGACCGTTGGTTGAGACTGTGTGTTGTCTATCAATAAATATATCTCCAAATATTGCAGCAGCAGTACCTATCCTCCGTACGTGACGATATTTCTTCCCAACAAAACATTATGGACCCCTGCATTCGTAGCACAGGAGCGGCGATCAACAAAGGGCACGAAGCGAGCACGACTTGACTTCACACAACCTGTGTTTTTACTTCTTGTTTATTGTTTTTATCACTACTGCAATGCTGTTGCGTAATTGTTAATAAATAAAAAATGTTTTGCAATATGACGTGGTGAAGGAAAAGTTTTAGATGGTTTGAATTGAAAAAGAATGGACATGTTGCAGTTGGCATTGGAAATGACAGAGAAAATTTGTAGTTTTTTTTTGTTTTAACAAAAAAATATGTTTCGTTTTATACGTAGTTCAGTAAAAAATAGTGTCCTGCCAGCTTTTGATATTTCCGAGTGGAAGTCTGTGGAAGGACCTATTATACTGCCCGACCCGGAAAATAACCCATGAACCAATACTCAGCAGCTGTAGCAATTACAACAGGTGACCAGTAAGCCATGTCCGTAGTCCGTCTTCAAAAGTTTTGGTAATCTCTTAATTGATATCCGTCATTGAGGCTTTCCTTTTTTTTTACATACTATGGGGCAAAGATGCAAGACGTGATTGTTTTGATGATCTCCTATTATTTTGACATTTATTGACCCTTCACACGCCATTGTGCTTACAAGTTTTTTTCAATTCGTGAATGTATTTAACATACAATTTTTCAATAAAACAGTACCAAGCGACCATTATGAGTTTAGAAGACCACGTCCTTTTGGCACTCTCTGGAAAATGGCGAGCATGGCCAACAGTAGGTACACCAAAATGGCAGTCATATCACTTAGATTGCTTTTATTTCAAAATCAGCTGCATAAGCTTTATTCATATGAAGACTACAACCACACGGGTATTTAATCTCAACGGCCCAAAACGAATGGACCACGTGCCATTCGACCATAATCAAAACATCCTCATTCAACACAGGTGCATTCACAAAATAAACAGATTTTACTAAATATCCTAGATAAAGTTGTACATAGCTTAGGAACACAGTGATATTACAACACTGAGGTCAAACAAACAACATGATGGCGTGACCTCAGCAGTTGAGATGTTACGATGTTGGTAAATATTATTGTGGTGGCTATTCTTAATTGAGTTTAATATTAGCTTTAGAAATTGAGGAGTTCGTGGCTAAGTAAACACAGCCGCACGGGTCGATATTTGAGGTTAAGCCGTGCTTGCCGAGGTTGGTCCGTGGATGGGTGACCATAATTACATACCGAGTTTCCTCCGTGCCTCGGAACGCACGTTAAGCCGTTGGTCCCGGCTGTTAATTGTAGATCTTTGACAGTCGTTACGAGTAGTCAGAAGCCAAAAATCTGACATCCAGTCTTAAGTCTAAGGGGTATAGTATTACCCAGTTACTGGGTTGTGGAGGTCAGATAGGCAGTCGCTTCATGTAAAATACTGGTACTCAGCTGCATCCGGTTAGACTGGAAGCCGACCCCAAGATAGTTTAGGAAAAGGCTAGGCAGATGATGATGATGATGATTAGCTTTAGAAATTGTTATTTAACAGATGTATGAACTTGGAAGGAACACAAGAAGAATATGATGATCATAGGTGGTTCGCGGCGACAGTGAACATTTTAATGTTAATTAAAGTGTAGAGGTACACTTTCAGGATATATTTTATGGATTTTTATTATGATCTGGTAAGAGGCATCGCATGACGAAACTATAGTGTAAAAAGTTCTCCCTAGACCAAAATCTAAGGAAGTGGGGAATAGCGGCCCTTTTGAGGACTATCTTTTCATTTAATTTTGGCGTTGAAATTAAAATATGTACATTCTCAACCTTTTATTACAATTTTTCTAGATATTTATGAAAATTAATTTTCGTCATTCTTTCGGAAAATTAATAATTTAAAAATAAATATCAATTAGAATCTAATAATGATTACAACTCTCCCCATTCATAATAATCTGTATTCTATTCAAAGTTCACCATGCCAAATCGATAAAAGGAATCCGATAATCGATTAATTTATTCCATATTACATCAAATGAATTCGATTATGTTTCCCGTTGTGCTCGTAATTTCTCAAGTGACTTATATAATGATGGCCGTATGAAAAGGAATATTGCGTATAAAATCGAACCGGGCAATGAAGTCAGTGCATTAAGCCATTCTAAGATTCCCGGAACCTTAACTTTTCCGCAACCTGTAAAGGTTGGGGTTTGATTTATGCGAGCATTCGTGAGATAGAATGAGGAAAATGTCGTGAGGAAAGTTTTGAGTATGTGGATGGTTATAAAAGTAAAGGAAGACCAAAGAAGCGATGGATGGACTGTGTGAAGGATGATATGCCAAGAATGGAGGTGTCTCATGAGATGACCAGTAATAGAGAAGTATGGAAGAAGAAGACATGCTGCGGCAATCCCAAATAAATTGGGATTAGGGCAAGAGAATGATGATGTGAGACAAAGATTAATTTCGTTTTTTTTTTTTTTTTTTTTTTTTAAATTTTGAGAGGCATATTTGACAAACCTGTCAAATCATAGAGTATGCCTTTTATGTATATTAACTCGCTGACTGCTTGAGCTGCTGCAACATATTCAGCCTCTGCTGTAGATAGAGCAACTGATGTCTGCTTTTTGGAAAACCAATGTATAAGGTTTCCACAGTAAAATACTGCACATCCACTCGTGCTCTTCCTGTCTGTTCTGTCTGCTGCCCAATCTGCATCTGCATATGCAATTAGGTTCTTCTCTTCTTTTGACCTTTGGTAGATCAGTCCTTTTTCTAGTGTATTCTTTAAGTATCTTAAAATCCTTTTACTTGCTGTCCATAGTGATGCTGTTGGCTTGTCCAAGAATCTAGACAAATATGCAACTGGATAAGTTATATCAGGTCGACTATTCATAGATATAAATAGCAAACAACCTATCAATTCTTTATCATCATCTGCCTAGCCTTTTCCCAAACTATCTTGGGGTCGGCTTCCAGTCTAACCGGATGCAGCTGAGTACCAGTATTTTACATGAAGCGACTGCCTATCTGACCTCCACAACCCAGTAACTGGGTAATACGGTACCCCTTGGTAAGACTAGATGTCAGACTTTTAGCTTCTGACTACTCGTAACGACTGTCAAAGATCTACAAATGACAGCCGGGACCAACGGCTTAACGTGCTTTCCGAGGCACGGAGGAAACTCGATATGTAATTATGGTCACCCATCCACAGACCAACCTCGGCAAGCACGGCTTAACCTTAAAGATCGACCTGGGCGGCTGTTATTATTTAGCCACGAGCTCCTCTATCAATTCTTTATATGGTATATCAATGACTTCTTCATTTTCTGCGTAGAAGTTTGTCTCCATTGGTGTATTTATTCCTTTACATTCTTGCATCTTAAACTTTTCTAGAATTCTTTTTATCATTTCTGTCTGTTTAATTTCCATTTGATCATTTTTCCTTGTAATTTCCAATCCTAGATAGTTTTTTACTTCCCCTAAATCTTTTATTTTGAATTCTTCTTTTAGTTTCTTCAATATATTTTCATTCCCAAGTAATAATATATCATCAACAAATATCAATAGCCATGTATCTTCATTTTTATAAAGACAAAAATCATGTTTTGACTGTTTGAACCCATTTGTAGTAATAAATTCATGAAATTTTTGGTTCCAGCATTTTGGAGCTTGCTTAAGTCCGTATAATGCCTTCTTTAATTTTAGTACTTTTCCTTCTTGATCAACTCCTTTAGGACATCTTATATAGACATTTTCTTTCAGATCACCATTTAAGAAAGCGGTGGGTACGTCTAGTTGTTTTATTATTAATCTTTCTTGTATAGCATGACTGAGCATTGTTCTAATAGTTGGTAATCTTGCTACTGGTGCATAATACCCTTCTTGTCCTTCTTGTTGATATCCCTTGGCTACTAGCCTTGCCTTCTTGGTTCCATCTTGTTTCTGCTTAAATATCCACTTTGTTTCTATTGTTTTGCTTCCTTTTGGCAAATTAGATACTTCCCAAGTTCCTAATTTCTTGTGCGAGTCTAGCTCTTTCTTTATTGCTTGTTTCCATTCTTTATCTTGTATTGCTTCTTCATAGTTTACTGGTTCTACTGCACATAAGCAATAAGCTATGTTTAGATCATAGTCTTCTAAGTCTTTAGGTTTATGAATTTCTCTTCCTGATCTTGTTGTATATTTTGGTATTTCTCTAATCTCTTCATGGTCACTTTCTATTTCTTCAGTTTTATCATCATCTTCTTGATCCTTCTTTTCAGTATCTTTTTGTTCCATTATCTCATTTTCATATTCTTTTTCCAAATAAATATTATCATTTTCTTCTTTTTCAGTCTCTTCTTTGTATTTTATTTGTGTCTCATCAAATCTCACATCTCTTGATAGTATTATTTCATTATTTTCAGGGTCCCATAGACGATATCCATTTGAACTATATCCTACAAATCTCATTTGTTTAGCTCTTTGCTGAAGTTTATCCTGTTTTGGTAAAATATGAACCCATACTTTTGATCCAAATACCCTGAGTTTTGTCAAATCCTTGTGTCCAAACATCTTATCTGCTGGTGTTTGAAAATTAATTGCCGAAGATGGGCATCTGTTGATCTGGTAGACAGCACACCGTACTGCTTCACCCCATAATGTTTTTGGTAATCCAGTCTCAAGTAATAATGTTCTAGCTCTATTGTAAATATTTCTGTTCATTCTTTCTGCAACTCCATTGGATTGTGGACTGTAAGCAGTAGTAAATTGTTGAACAATACCTTTGTCACTGCAATATTTGTACAGCTTTTCATTTTTAAATTCTCCTCCATTATCACTTCTTATTTTCTTTACTTTATTTCCTGTCTGTCTTTCTATTCTCTTAATATGATCTATTAAACAATCAGCTGCTTCGCTTTTTCTTTTCAATAAGTATACAACTGTAAAATGCGAATAATCATCTATTATTGAATGATAGTATACTTCACCCTCTTTAGTTGGTGTGGTCACAGGTCCTGATAAATCTGTATGTAAAAGTTCTCCTACATATCTTGATCTTGGTCTGAGTGTAGGTAAGAATGGCTGTCTTGTTGATTTTCCTTCTAGGCATGGTCCACATGGTTTCTCCGAGCTAGGTAAGTTCAATATTCTTAAATGTTTCCTATTTGCATGCCCTAACCTTTTGTGCCATAGATCTTTATCATTAATAATTGTGCAACATTTTTCTAAATTTAGTTTCAGATTTATTGCATACAGGCTACCAAACATTTCACCATATATTATTTTATTCCTTGTGCCTATAGATACAGAATCTTTATGAAATCTGACAGAATTTCCTTTCTCTAATAATTTTTTGATATAAAGACAATATTTTGTAATCTGTAAGATTAAAAGCGTAAGAGGCTCGTTGCTAAAAAAAATATACGGATTGATTTTCAAAATTAAGCAACTTTTGACGTGGTCAGTCCGTGGATGGGTACTTACCGAGGCTCCTCCGTGAGTCGGAATGTTAAGCAGTTGTCACAAAAGCACAGAGAACGCTGCTGCCTATTCTCTGGCAAATCCCTTAGTCGCCTCTTACGACACCCACGGGAAGATATGGGATGGTGCTATTCTTTACGTCCGACACCATACAGCATAATCAAACAATCTTACAAAGTAATATCGTGTTATACAGCTACTAGCCTGTAAGCCTACCCACAAAAGGATGGGCAAATGATTCTTATCACTGTTTATGAGTTGGTTGTTTTTATTTCCCTAAATGTTGTTGTTTCCAGCTAATAATATTGTTATTGCATAAAACAATACATCTAAATAGATGAGAAAGAGCTCGTGGCTAAATAATAACAGCCGCTCGGGTCTATCTTTAAGGTATGCTTGCCGATGTTGGTCCGTAGATGGGTGACCATAATTACATACCGAGTTTCCTCCGTGCCTCGGATAGCATTAAGCCGTTGGCCCCTGCTGTCATTTGTAGATCTTTGACAGTCGTTACGAGTAGTCAGAAGCCAAAAGTCTGACATCCAGTCTTACCAAGGAGTATCGTATTACCCAGTTACTGGGTTATGGAGGTCAGATAGGCAGTCCTTTCATGTAAAATACTGGTACTCAGCTGCATACGGTTAGACTGGAAGCCGACCCAAGATAGTTTGGGAAAAGGCTAGGCAGATGAGATAAATATCCAGAGTTAAATTATTTTAATCAACTATATAAATAACAAAAGGCCGCGTAAAACAAATCCGATCCTAACTGCGATACTTCATAACAAAACTAAAGTACTGCTACATTTAATCTCACGAAATTATCGCCGCTACACTCACAGTTTTATGATCTATAACAGCCTGCCATACAGTTTCATATCGTCCATAGTTCTAAAGGCAGGGGCACCATCAGTCAATATCAGTAATGAAGACATAGGTGATGACAATGATGTAATTAAGTCCTTTATTCAGCTTTAGATGGATTTTGATTGGTGCGGTAGAGATTAATGAAGATGCAGCTTGGAGTAGAATATTATGCCTATGATGGTTTTGCCTCTATGAAGACTAAAGCAGTACTTGCAAAACTATCTAAGAAATCTTTCACATTATACACTAGAAACGACTCTGAATATTTTTAAGTTTCTCTCTGATCAAATACCACATAAATAAATTACTTACATAATTATGTGCATTCTGTATTTTTTTTTTCAGATTTTGCATGCCTTTTCTAACTACGTTGGGTCAGCTTCCAGTCTAACAGGATGCAACTGAGTACCAGTATTTTACATGATACGACTGCCTATCTGACCTCCACAACCCAGTAACTGGGTAATACGATACTACTTGGTAAGACTGGTTGCCAGACTTTCGGCCCACTAACTACTTGACGACTGACAAAGATCTGCAAATGACAGCTGGTACCAACGACTTAACGTGCTTTCCGAAGCACGGTGCAAAATTCGTTTTGTAATCACCCATCCACTGACTAACCTAGGTAAGAACGGCGGGCTATGCTGGAGCTGCTGCTGCGGCTGCTGAGAGCCTCAAACGGCGTAAATACTGTAACCTAAATGGCAGTTATAGTTTTGAGCCGTTTGGGGTCGAAACGCTCGGGTCATGGGGCCCAAGTGCGCATTCCCTTTTTAAGGAAATATCTCATCGACTGGTTGATACTTCGGGAGACCAGAGGCCTGGCTATTTCTTTGGACAATGAATTAGTATTGCCATTCAACGTGGAAATGCTGCCAGTCTTCTGGGCACGTTTCCGGATGACAGATGGGGAGGAGTATTTTTAACGCCTAAACGTCCTGTTGTTTTTAAATTAGTTTATATTTAGTTAGTTTATCTACTTCGGTTTCGTTATATTCGAATTACAAAATTGACAGCGGTTTCATTATGATACCCATAACGACATCGGGTTGCATTATGCGAATTTTCATAAATTTTAAAACACAAGCAAATACATTCTGAACATACAGCCAGGTACCTAAAATATTACTTCGAAATCGAGACAATGTAAATGATGTTTTTAAAAATGGAACAAGTTTAGAACAAAAGTATCGTATCCTATTTCGCTGTTGCGGCTACAAGATCTTTGCATTATACGTAATAAAGACTAAATAAAAAAGTGGACGCGGGAAATATTTTTTTAGTGAAATTTTATTCCAAATTTTATTAAAAATGTCTTCCACTGCACATCAAGTGATATTGAAAATACTGCAGTAGAGCAGTTGCGGCTACAAATAATTTACTGCCAGAAAAATCAAGACATATATATATATATATGAGAAATATTATGAAACCGAAGTAGATAAAAATACTTATTTGTCTATATCTGTGTTTTATTCCTTCCTTCGTAGATAAAATCTTGTATGTAACTGTACGTATTTGGTCTTTTAATAACTCGTGCCCACCTATTTCGGTACGCACTACGCTTGTACCGAAAAATAGCACTCGTATTAAAAGACCGTCCATAACGTAACAGTTGCATAAACAGCTATTATGTAAATATTTAGTTTTATTTGTTTGTTATAACAATAGTAATATAATGCTGTATACCTGAAGATAAACCCGAGAGACTGGTATGATTTACCCACGAACTCCTCCGCTCCGCGCTAACATGAGAGACGACGTGTATGAAATTCTCGGCCAAGCCATCCATTCATTTATAATAATAGTCTGACTAACCAATGATTTACCCAAAAAAAAATATCTTCACCATCAAACATCAATAAATTACACAAGTATAATAGCCAAAATAATCCGCTTTTAAACATTCCTCACATATCTAAAAAAATCAATGTGTTTACAAAACCATATCAATCTGACTTTAAAGATACTTTAAACTTGCTTTTATTAATGCTTCGTCGCCATTTTATGTAAATCTACAAAGGTACCGCAGATTTCAACGCTATTTGACCTGTGACCCTGACTCGTGGTCGCAAACGCGACCACTGAGGTCCTCGGTTCGATTTTCAGGTCGAGTAAATTGTTAGTTTAGGTTATTGCAACAAGGATTTTTTTTTTTATAGCATCCACGAAATTCTCGGCCTGTTTGTGCCAAAAGGCTCAGCCTTATAACATGGGACTTAAAAGAAACAGGCGAGATGTGGGTGTAAGTACACTTCTACCTAACCTTTCGAGGATTAAGAGCGTTAAGTTATGTTTGACCTGCGACACGGTCATCAATACCAATCTTTGACCTTAGTAAATGACCTAACTAATCTATGATTTACCTAATTAATCTTTGACGGTGCTCTTCCGCGATCAAACTGGTTTGATGGTGAGGTTGTATAGCGGAGATTGTGCAGTAGGATAAGTTATTATGTGAGAATTTTTGACTGCTGCGCCGCGTGTCGCGGGTTTGATCCCCACACGGAACAAATATTTGTAAGGTCTACTGATAGTTGTTCCGGGTTCTGGCTGTTTGTGTATGTGAGTTCAAAATTTTGTACACGCACCCACGATACAGGAGAGAAATAGAGTGCGGCAACGATTAAAAAAAAAGCTGAGACCGAAAGATATTTTTGCATTATGGGTAACGTTAATTGGCCCAGTTTCAATGGTTTGTCGGGTCAAGTTAGTCTAGATAAGTCAAGTAAAGTAAGTTAAAACCTAAATTACTGACGCGCATTAAGCTGCAAGACTGATATGGAACTGAAAGAAAACTTAGAAAAGCTTCTTTGACCTTGGATGATTTTCTAGTTGATATGACGGCGCGTTTTTGAGTGAATATACTCATAATGTGCAGATTAATTTCATGGAATGGGGGTTAAATACCCTTAACGAAACTGGAAGGTAGTGGTTCTCCCCGACATTGTACAACAACAACAACAGCGTACTGATGATGATAGCCGACAGGCTCGACTGTCCATACATACGACGCTGTAGTGACTTGCATGTCACCAGTCGTCGGATGGCAGCGTAATTGTGACGGTAAAATGTAATATGTTTTTTTTATTGTGTATGTTTAATGTATTATTTGTGTTATTTATTGCATTATGTGTATTTTTTGTTAATTGAATTGTGAGTCCTTGTCACTCTAATAAATAAATGAATTATTATTTATTGTAATAATTTTTTGTTCTAGACCATACCTGGGAACCTTCTAGTTACGGAGCTAATTGGGGTCAATATTCCAACTTATTCAGTAGTTTATTCTACATTAAAGTTTTTATTTTTTTAACTTTATTTTAACTACCTGTACAACCCTTATACTATTTAATGTATCCATCAGCTCAGTGTTTTGTGTGCGTTACATTAAGTCCTACCATAAAATGAGATTTATCACCTCAAAAAAAATCGTTTCCCAGCAATAATTTTTACGTCGTTTGTAAACTCAATCTGTGGCCGAGTCTTCCAGTCAGTGTGGTGGGTAAAACGGAGGCTGTGGACATCGCCAATACATTTAAGGAGCACTTCACGACGGAACCGCGGGGATCAATTGATAGGAACACGCGCCAGGCGAGGGTTTATTTGACGGAAAAAACCAGTGAGAATAACCACAAAAGAGGTGTCACAGGTTCTAAAGTATATGCGTAAGGGTAAGTCTCCTGGTCATGACGGGTTGAGCGTGGAGCATCTGAAGCATGGGGATCCACACATGTGTAGAGTCTTGGCGATGTTTTTCACCTTCTGTATTAGGCATGCTTGTTACTTACTGGAATGCTTAGTTGCCGGCGTCGTGGAACGCCCTTAACATCTTGTATTTCATCGTGCTTTGAAACACATTTCCAATGACCACGCCAAGTTTGCTTTCTGGATATCCCAATCACTCAATCTCTTCGTAGAGCCAAAACATTAGATAGACCATAACCAAACACATACATGCATAATGAAACATACATACATAAATAAATAACATACATAATAATCAACGTTATTGATTACAGACGCTTAACTGAATGACAGAACACAGAGTTACATCTATATTCTAAGAGATTTTTAGGGATCTGTAGACGTCTGATTCCTTTACTACTGAGACAAGCAAAGTGATATTTTTTTTTGATCGATGGTATTTTCCTTTTTGTCTATAAACACTTACTAACATCTAAACTACCCAAGGCTGATAAACTTTTCGTTTTCATAAATCACTTTAATAATATTAGTATTGAGGTTGGTTTCCCCCACTACCTTTTTGATATTTTATTAGATTTGGATTTGTAGGTTCATGTATGTTTTGATTTGAATCAATAACAATGGTCCACGAAAGCCATGAACCGAAAAAAACTGAAAATCGTGATGGCTTTTTCCAGGCAAAGGAATAGCTGAGAGGAACCAGCTGAATGATATGGACGGTAATTTTTTTTCCCACTCTGCCCCACTCCTGGGCAAAGGCCTCCCTTCACTCTGATAATGGTCACTATGACAACACTTTTATTCGATGTTTAAACCTACCTCTTCCGTTGTGTAACTGTTTTAACAATAAAAATAGCATACGGAATCTTTTAAATCAACCCGTCAGTGATTTGACTCATGTATAGTCAAATCACTGACCGGTTTTTAATAAAGGTATTTTGTTTTCGCATCAGAAAAAAACTAATTTATAATGTTCGACAGTAATAAAAAAGGTACAAATACCGAACATAAGTCAAGTACTTTGTCGGCGACGAAAGCTGGTGAAAACCTCTTCATTGGACAAGTCTGTTTAAATATTAGTGTCACAAATTTGTCTATAGGGATTTTGTTGTATTGATGAAATAAGCAAAATGTCTTAGGTATGTGGATGAGTGATTAATTGTGGTAATTTTTCACGGCGCTTTCATCGATAGATGTCAGAATAGATATGTGTTGTGATATATTATTTTTAGTTAGTGACACTTGTGAGAATCGGCCTTATCTTTGTCAATAGCTTTCTAAGGTAGGTGCGAGTTTTTAATTTTTATATAATGAGTTGTCGACAGAGAAGGTTGTGGCTAAATAATATCAGCCGCTCAGATCAGTTTTCAGGTTAAGCCACCATTGCCTAGGTTGGTCTGTGGATGGGTGACCACCTATTACATACCTAGTTTCCTCCGTGCCTCGGAAAGAACGTTAAACCGTTGGACCCGGCTCTCATTTGTAAGTAAACCTTTGACAGTCTTTACAGTTAGTCAGTGGCCCGAAAGTCTGACAACAAGTCTTACAAAGGGGTTTCGTATTACCCAGTACTAAATGGGTTGTGGAGGTCAGATAGGCAGTCGCTCCATGTAAAATACTGGTTTTCAGCTGCATCTGGTTAAACTGGAAGCCGACCCCAACACAGCTGGGAAAAGGCTAGGCAGATGATGCGATGCCGATCCAGATTCTGTGCTTAAAAAGTATGCATTAGCCTAACAGTTCTATCTTCTTAGCCGCTAGCTCGATCGTGTGACTCGATGTTTACTCATCTCAAACAATGCCAATCTTGCCAATCAGATCATTATTGCGACACGTTGTAGAATGTCATGCCTTCGACAAAAAACAAATGAACACAATTCCCTTCTAACTCAAATATCAGATGATTCTGATATACCTGACCTTTGCCAGAGAGGTACATCCGTTATGGTATCTGCAGTATCGGAGATTGGTGAAGGATTCTTTTGTTTCTATTTGGTCTAATTTTTGCATTCAATCTATCATCTCGTTGGTCTAGCGGTCATGAAGCGTTTGTGCTGACATTGTGCTGCATTACGTCTCGGGTTCGTTTCCCATGTCAGCAAAATATGTTTAGGTTTTGCTATCAGGATTCAGTATTCAGAGATTGAATTTGTGCCAGATCTAATCACATTTAAAAATAACTGACGATATCTGGGTGTCCTATATGTACAGTTCGGGACATAAATTCCTAGGTGACTAACGAAGACTTGCTCTATTAGTCAAGGGGTGTTGCTAGGGTTATACATCGATCCTAATTAGGCAAAAATATTCTATTACAATTGTCTTCATTTCTTTGGCTTGGAAGGCTTTTTTGCTTGGTTTTGAAATTTTCCTTAAAATTATTGTGATCACTGCAGTGGATTTGGTGTTTAAGAGGAATGAATACATAAAGTGCCCTTTGGCTACGAGTGTTAGGGCCATACCTACAACTTGTAAGTTGGAGCCATCACTGCTGCTGAATCCAGTATGTATATGACTTACTATATTCAATTCATTTCTGCTTCTACTGTCATCATTATCATCATCATTCTCCTGCCCTTATCCCAATTAATTTGGGGTCGGCGCAGTTATCTTCTTCTATGATATTACTCGTCATCTCAGCAGTCACCTCCTTTTTAGCCATATATTTTTAGCCATATATTTTTTTACACAGTCTACCTTCCGTTTCTTTCTCCGCTTCTACTGCATACCAAGATACTTCTCTCGATCTAAATTGGTCAAAAGCCCTTTACATTTTAATTAAACCAAACCGGACATAAAATAGATCACGTGAAACAGATCAGAATCGAAATGTTAAGGACACAGCGATGTTCGATAAGGCGTCCTTAATGAAATCCTTATATAGAAGAATGAGTTTGTTTGTTGAATATGCATGTGTTTATCGGGGTTTTGTGAAACAATCAGTTTGTTCGGTTTCTATTGGAGCTGTGTGGTGAATTTGTTTTGGTTTAGATTTAGATTATAAAGAGAAAGAAGGTGTTCGTGTAATATTTCTATTAAATACACTTAAAATATTAATAAAAATATGTACTAGCCTATAGTATTCATCATTTCGGCCGAAAGACGTCCACTACTGGACGTAGGCCTCCCCCAACGCCAGATTGACATAAGAGGGGTTTGGCCATAATCGCCACGCTTGGCAGGCGGGTTGGCGATCGCAGTACTGTTGTTACAAAAGCACAGAGAACGCTGCTATCCATTCTCTGGCAAGTCCTTTAGGCGCCTCTTACGACACCCACGGGAAGATATGGGATGCTGCTATTCTTTACGTCCGACACCTTACAGAACATTAGTATATATAGCCTATAGTATTAGACAATAATAATCGCAGGGAGGCATGGCAGAGCAAGGAGCTTTACGGACGCTTTTACCGGGGCCCTGCATGGCATGATGTAGACTTCTTAGCGTCCGTCTCCTGGCTGCGTTTCGGTGACCTCTTCGGGGAAACCGAAAGTATTTTTTGTGCTATTACACGAAGTTATGATGACGAGTAACTACCGGAAAAACTTTGTAAAAGATGGCACAATTGACATATGTCCGGTATGCCACCATCTGGGAGAATCGATCCGTAACATTACTTCTGGGTGTTCTCGTATGGCTAACGGAGAGTACTTGCATACACTATAATAGGTAATGCTGATTATTTGGCCACGTGAAGAGTGGACCAACCACTTGTCGGTATCCCGAAAGACGAGGTGGGCACTCGGACTGCAAAATTGACTGATTTACTTTAATGGACCCGATTCAAAGATTTTGGAACTCATTGTTTATGTCAGCGCGTTGATGATTATCAATGATTTAGTAGCATTTATTAAACAAAAAAGCCCAAGCCAATTACGACGCATTATAAGATTGCATATATGACTCGTGCTGATCGGCACCCTCCGTTTGGCATCTACCATCGCTGAAACGTGTTTTGGTCAGTTCCGCACAATTTGACCAAAGCCAAAAGCCATGGGTTTTTTTTTAAATGGTATTTATTTATTTATTTATGTACACACAAAACACTTAAAAGAACAATACATTAAGATACAAGAGCACAAAGGTACTGCTTATTTTCAAAAGAAATTTCTTTCAGCAGACCTTATTAGACCTTATTTACCTATAATTTTGTCTTCGGTTTTGCTGAATCTTGCCCAATATTGTGAAAATCGGTTTCAATTTATGCGTTTATGTCTTTTGTACCAAGCATTGCAAGCTACGCCAGATAGGTCACGAAAAAAAAAATACAGACATAAGCAAAATGAAAGACGATTTCGACTATATGAGTTTGAATAGTAAATATCATTATATAAATAATGCATATGTTTATTCACAGATCAGCCAACTATTTTGAGAACAGAGCCACTATTAATAAAATGATAAATCCTCTAACGTTATCTAAAACCTATAAAATGAAAGGACATCTTTAAATCAACGAGAACCAAAATTAGACGCAACAAAACACCTTAACGTGTGCGCCGAATAAATCTTCAGCGATAACTCTCCGCTAGGTGGCGCTAGCATCGCGATAGGCGAGTTTAGGTGCGCAGACGCATCGCACCGCTATCTGATCGGCGTTAGGCGATTGCTCTTTATAGACTGCTTAGCTATGGAATGTATGAAGGTATCGGTAGGGCTTTGTGGCTAAATAATATCAGCCGCATGGGTTAAACAGTGCTTGTCGAAGCACGTGGATGGGTGACCATGTATAACACAGAGAGTTCCCTACTCCTCTCGGAAAGCACGGCTGGCAGTCGAAGATCTTTGACAATCGTTACGAGTCAGAAGCCCGAAATACGAAAGTCAGACTACCAGTCTTACCAAGGGTTATCGTATTATACAGTTACTAGGTTTTGAGGCTAGATAGGAGTCGCTCCATGTAAAATACTGGTATCCAGTTGCACCCGGTTAGGCTGGAAGCCAACACATACTTGGAAAATGGCTAGGTAGATGATGAGCTTTGAGCTAAGGGTGTCAGCATCCGATAGGCGTGTTTAGGTGCGCAGGCGCATCTGATCGGCGACGATGATTGCTGTTTATAGGCTGCTTAGTTATGGAAATACAGGCTGTTGTTTTGCATCCTCATCAAATTCAAGGAGGCAACTATTGACTATTTTTTTTATTTACTAATGATTATATTTTTATTTTTTTTCTTATTTACGGAAATCGGTAAGCGTGAACCATACGTATTTAAAACGCGGCCCGTCTGATCCTCGCCCTATAACTGCGCTTTCACACATACAAATAATTCCAAACGTTTATTT
Source organism: Cerastis rubricosa (assembly GCA_949152445.1). Taxonomy (NCBI): domain Eukaryota; kingdom Metazoa; phylum Arthropoda; class Insecta; order Lepidoptera; family Noctuidae; genus Cerastis; species Cerastis rubricosa. The sequence continues at coordinate 1,871,384 of OX424542.1, read as the reverse complement.
GATAATTTCTAATTCCCTAAACCACGTTAAGGGGGTTTTTCTGAAATACTGATAAATTTAAACAACAAAAAAGCAGCGTTTATTAATAAATTGTATAGGTACCGTAATTTAAATTGAAGATTTATGTTTTTTGTGACAACCTCCTGAATTTTGACAAGGACGCAACCTTGTATAAAGTGGGTGTTTATTATTAATGAATATATTTTATCTGGATGGTGAAACGTAATAAACGTAAGTAATGGAATATTAACAATAACTAGCCTGATTAAATTTTGAAAATTTCAGAGCGGGAAATCTCAAAGTATCTATTAGTTTTACTTCAGCTTAAAAATTTCGCCTTACCCTTCCAGAAGAGAAGCTAGCGTTTGTAATTTAATCTAGTTTGACCCAATCTCAGTTGTAAAAAAGGCTTACCCCTGATAATGAAGCATTGTCCGGAATTTGTTTGACCTCCTATAGAAAGTCTAGAAAGCTGATTCACCTGCTTCGCTTGCGTCGTTTGAATAGGTAAATCTTTAAAGAGAAATAATAGATAAAGTGTACGAAATCGTCAGCACTTTACACTACCACCAAACGATTTACAAACTAATATCTCTATATGTTTTCATTTCAGCTACCATTCTAAAATTCCCATACTTCTTCCATACCTAACACTAACTAAAGTATTTCGAATTTAAAATGCTAGATACGATACGGCATTGTTCCTCTATCTACGGCCAGTGTCAGATCCCATATATTTGTGGAAGACCATAGGATTCCCTAAATACCACTCCTGAGCCGCCTTAGATCAAATCTCTGATAGTTTTGTTGAGACATTCTTTGTGTATTACTAAGTTGTATGGAATTAAGAGTGTTTACTCCTTACGACATTTCATACAAACTTTCAAGTCTTTATTTTCCGAAATGACTTAACCGATTCCAATAAAACTTCATACGTATAAGCAGGATACAAAGGTCTAAAAAATTTACTAAAAACACATTTTTCAAATCAAATTAAACCTTTTATAAATTATATATAGAAACTGAAATTTCCAATTATCTTTTTATTTTTAAAACATTTCGAAAATGATTTATATAGTTCGTAAAGGAGAATGGGCTTTAACCCAAGTAACATAGCGACTGGAAGATGATATTGATAAGAAAAGTATACCTTTTTGAATAAATTGAGGAGGGGGAGTCAGGCAGCTGCCTGAAAGTAGTTCATAGTATTTGACTGTTATCAATGATTTTAACACATTTTTTTTGGAAACCTGTGTTTTGTACTATTTTGCTGTAGAGTACTCACTGCCTTTATAACCTTAACCTAAACAGATCAAACAAAATAATAAAACATCAAGCGAAATTAAGAACAAAGATTTTATGAGACACCCAGTGGTGCTACAACGCAAGTTACGTAGACAAAATAAAATACGAACTGTAATAAAAATCTTATTTCTAAAATCGATTAAAAAATTATCGCCTATCACAGCAGCATCGCCACAGGGAAGGTAATTTGGAAACTCCGTTACTTATTCTATTCACAAATTAAAAATCGATACATATAAAACAAAATAAAATTTATATAATTCATTCACACTTAACGGTTCTGAAGTTAAAAGCAGCTTCTTAAAATTAGAATACCATAAAAGTTCTTTGGTCAGATTTCAATCGAAACCATGGGTGTAATATTAAATTGATAATTTACAACGTACAAAAACCGTGAATATTATTAATTTCTTGTATTTTTATTTACCTTTAAGGTAAATGGGTGCCATTACTAACACTTTTGGCTTTAATCTACTTAATATGCGACCAAACTACATAAATTCATCCATTTTTATAATCCTAATAACATTATTGGCAGTTTGTTATTTGTCTAGTTGTATAAAGCGATTTGTTTGTAAATTAACAAACGCCCCCCGTAGACAATATTATGACATTTAGTTAAATTATGCTAAAATTATGCACACTGAATATTACGATTGTCCGATTTTTGTATTTTATGCATCGATTGAACTTTGGTTACTGTCGATTATAATGTGCAATAATATTTTTGTCCCCAAATCGGGCGGAATGACTCAATGTTTTACTTTTTATAGGTGCCGCTGTAGATAAAAGAGAATTAAATAATAGTTTTGCTTTTATATTAAAGGACAACGGACTATTAATAAGCAATAAAATATGGTATGTAACAAAATTTAGAAAAAAATAAAAATGATAATAAAATCTTAGGTATCGCGAAATTTGTTTCATATTTCGTTTAATATCTGCTAAAAATAATATGTTGACCAAGAAACATAATTTAGATCTAATAAACATAGATTTTTAAGAATCTCTTTTAAAGAATTCATATTATATCTTTGATCAACATACACAATCGCTTCATATTTTCAAACATAGGTTGTGCGTGTATGACCTGGCCCCCTATTCACAAACGTTCGGATTCGATTTCGAGACGATAAGTCGTATGTCTGTCTTGTTTTGGCATTACGAAAGCGAGCAAGATAGACGAGTTTCCGTTTCTGAATACGGGGGCAGGTGATGAATGTGGACGAGGCGCGAGGAATATGGAAGTACTCGTTGTCCCGCGCAACTTCGTCTGCGTTACATTTTCCCCATTTTCGCAACATTTTTCATTGCTGCTCTGCTCCTATTTGCCGTAGCGTAATGATATATGCTTATAGCCTTCCTCAATACATGGGCTATTTAACACTGAAATAAATTTTCAAATCGGACCAGTAGTTCGTAAGATTGGCGCGTTCAAGCAAACAAACAAACTTTTCAGCTCTATTATTAGTAGAAAAGTGAATAGATTAGTAGAAGATGTGTACACGATAGGTGGCGTTCTGTAGTTTCTGCCAAACTCCATAGGAAAACGGCGTGAATTTAGGTATTATTCTACTACGAAAGTGTCTCTGATCATTACCGTTTTCAACTATTTGATGAAGATGCCATCTAGCCGATTCATTCGATGGCTTTCTAGGGTGATTGTCGAGAGCTTTGGGGTGCTGCCCTTATGTGTGCTCTCAAGTGCATTGGTTTGTAACTTCGTCGAATAACTCCGAGCACAAAACGAACATGTCAGAACACCTCTAACGCTATAAATGTAGGTGGTCTAGCTTTAAGGTCATCGCGTAATAATGCTAGAACTTATCAGTACTATTTACAAAACCGTTAAAACAAGTGATACTATCAAGGGTTTATGCCAACTGCCACTAATACATTGACAATAGTCCTTCTGACTTGAGTTTCACTCATAGTGGCCAATCTTATAGGAGAATAGTCATCGAACCGGGAGATAATATAGTGTACAAGTATGCAAACACAGGCAAGGCTCTTATTCTCTTACTCTCATTATTAGATTTTTAATAGTTTTTTTTTTAAGAATACAATTTCAAGAACCAAATATATTTCACATAACTTCACGCCTGTATTCCAAGAAGGATCAGTCAGAGGTGTATCAAGAAGTACACTCACATAGTGCACGAACGTATTGTCGAGGGAGTGTGGACACCAATCCAGACTCCGTGGCTGTTACTAAGAAATTCCTGAAGGAAACACCCAATAACACGTTGCCTGCCCCAGGAATTGAACCCTGTTGTCCCATAAAAGTTTTAATTCTCCACCAAAAGTTTTAATAACAATAAAACGCAGCATCCATTTTTATTGCTTAACGCCAAGCTCACTAATTTAATAATGCATAAAGGGACTCTCGAAAATAATCATCGATGAAAAAACATGAAAGTTTGACTTCATGTCAATATGGAAACCAAACTTATGTGTTAAATATTTTATAAGACTTTAACTGCACAGTGTGACAAACAGTAATTATTGCGGACAAAATGTAAATAATATTATTTTGAAATCGCCGCCGTAGTGGGCGTGAAAGTGTCGTTGAGAATTATTCTTTATTTCATTCTTGTAGCGCGTTTGTGTTTTTTGATTCATAATAATGTTATAATATTTATTTAATCTTCGCATCGTGAATTTAATACCTATCGCTTACTTAAAAGCATACTTTCTTGTTTTATAAGAATTTGGGTTGCCTGTGTTCGGTTTGAAAATTCTCAAAAAAAGTAAGGCCATAGAAGACTTTTACAGCTCCAAGAAGCTTTAAGATCCAAAACGATGGCTGTATTTGACTGTTTTCAGTTTAAAACCAACGGTTAGAATGTAAATGACCAACTTTAACCCGATGCATTTCATACGAGTATTACCATTTTAATTTTTAAGGGTCTGACAGACTATAAAGTTTTGAATTTGATGATGATCAAATCATAAAATGTTGCATATTATGTTACTTTGCTTAATTTTTGATTTCAATAACTTGATTTGTTTTAACAAAACAGGTTAACACTTTAACAAAATCAATATGGTTAAAGTTCAAATACTGAGTATCTAATACTGAGTATCTAATGTTTTCCAGGAAATTGAAAGAGAACCCATATTTTTTCGTCAGAAAACCTTTTCTACTTTTCTTGTGTATCGTTTCCCTTTAGTAACTTTTAATTAAAAGTACTGTTTCACCATTCAGCATATTTATTCCAAATTGTTTTAACTACAGAAAAAAACCAACATGTCAATAAGTCTGAACCCGCGAAGATTCGGCAGTACAATCAATGAAAAAAGTGTTCACTGCTCTCATTTCGCGACGTCTATTCCACTGACGTGCAAATAAATCACCACCTTCTTTGGCTATAATGACGCGATTTTTTGAGAGACTCTCTGATGCAATCTCAATTAGTGCGATGTGTTTCCTCGTTAAAATTGGCAAGCGACTGGTAGTACAGGTGAATACAGTTGTTCGCCACTTTCTGCTTGATTTGTGTGTGACTTTTTTTGCACGGAATGTCTTAAGGGTGTTTTCTGTTGCCGTTTTGCGCATTTTTGTGTGATTCTCGTCGGATAGCATTTGTAAAAAGGAGTGAATGAATGTGTTTCATTTGTTTTGTATGGTTTTTTAAATGAATAATTTAGAATCATTATTATTTTCTTTTACCTAATTATCATGTTAAAGCGACCTTCCTTTACTTCTGGAAGCCTAAATTATTATTTCTTATTTTGTTTCAATTACTTTGTCATAATATGTCATTTAATAAGTTATGTAAACTCATCATTAACAGAGTACCATATTTTAAGTGTAACGATAACTTTACGCAAACTGGAAAATTAAACACCTTAGTGTTGCCATTGTGTAGGGTTTATTTGTTCTTAAAACTACAAAAGAACAATTTACTCCTTATATAAGTCAGTTGAAAGAGATCAGAACTTCGCTTGACACATCACAAACACTTGACACTCGCTCCAGTCTGTCACAGCCATCAAAATTAATCACCTCTGTCCTCACCAGTACATTTCAATAACACAAAACTGTCATTATCCAACTAACGAGGTGCATTTCTTTCGTGCCGCGTAAACACCCAACTATATCAGGAAATGGCGGCCATTGCGAAAAAATTTGATTTGTTACTTCGACCGACATGACTTCAATTAAATTGAGTGACAAAAATCATGTCGAAAATATTTTTGTGCACCCCCAAAAGTGTAACTCTTCCATAATGCGTCATTCATAAGGTTGATTTTTATTTTTGTGGAGTGTTAAGGCTCGGCGTGACAATAAGAACGGAAAGACTTAATAAGTACAATTAAATCAGTTAAGGTTTTATTTTGTTGAACCCTTTTGAGTGGTTGTACTGTTATGTTTTACAAATTAACGGTGCCTTTATTGTTTGCGGATACTGGATTATGAGTTTAAAGAACTCATTATTATCATAATTGTGTATTGTTAATTGTGGCCGCAAGTGTACATTTAAATTGTTGCATGTTTCTTGCTGGTTTGTAGCCGTAAGTGGTTCTGCTGAGAATCGAGCAGGATTTGAATTTTTCAGTTGGAGTTTTGCCTGGAGTTTGGATTTCTTACCGGTTCAGGGCGAGCCTATTGAGGCTCGCCTCATATTACATGAAACTGAAATATATAATAGCTAAGTCTCTGCCGCTAGGCAAAAGCCTACCAAAATGCATAACATTATCAAAGGACTACTTGTGAGGACTTTAGGCGTGATGTGAGGTTGGTATTTCATAGTTCAGTGGTATCTTTAAATAAAATTGTTTTCTCTATAAAAGATAAATGTTTCTTTTAAGCGGTCATGGAAGTAAAATCGACTGTGTTTGTATGAAGACTATGACTTCAATTATGAGCTGATGATGTATCAACTTCCTATGTACACTTAAGACTGTGTTACTTTTTAACGGACAGAATACGGCTCTGCTTACACTAATTATACATCCTTAATTACATACAAATTAAACAGTGTTTCTTCAAACAGTAAGTGTAATCAAAGGAGCATTTTCTAAGAAGATGTGAACTCATTTGACTAATCAGAAAGAAAACAGTAGTTCACAGTAGCAACACTAAAACACATCTGAATAATCACTCCAACCATATACAATCAATTCGAAATGGGCCGTAATTTCAAAAGGATTAAGTTCAAATTTGAATAAATTCTGAACGGAATCATCCCAGTGAGGAACATTCACACCAATCATCTACAATCAAATGAAAATAAACCATATTTTTAAAGGGATTAAGTTCAAATCAGAATAATCTTTAAACGAAATCAGCCCAGTGAGTCTACTCAGGAAAATTATGGAAAAAAATTCATGGAAATAAATGTTTAAAGAAATGCTCAGTGTTCATGAATATTTTAGCGTGACTGTTTGCTTGTAAACACTGTTTGTCTGTTTGTCAATGTTGTGTTTTGTGAAATTTGAATATTTTTGTTTTTTTATTCCCTCGGTGTGAGTTGAGAATGTTCTTTTTCTACACGAAATGTATCACGGCCATGTTGAACAGTTTGTTATTTCATGTTTGTGTATTTGTAAAACTGAGATAAATTTTACTTTTGTGAATGTAAATGTTTTGTAAATATACGATAAGCATCTATTACCATGTTTAGAAAAACGAAGTGTTTTTATCAATTCTAGGGCTTGTGACTCTAATTTAGTTTTCATTTGTCTTCGTGGTAATTTTCCAGAATTAATTAAACTATGTATGCTGAAACTACCATTTGTCATCATAAAAAGGGTAATAAATGAAACTTCAAAACATATAAAGGCACTCGCTTTTTATTATTTTTTTCTCTCAAATATATTAAAATTTACTTAAAAACATAAAAAAATGTAAACACAAATTAAAAAAATATCGTATCACACTGATAACAACAATTATGTCTCAAACTTGATAACTTAATCAGTACTGCAGGCTTACTCAATAAAAACGGAACTTATGCCATTTTTATACAATTACAAATTACTTTTACCCACATTTTCAATGGAATAAATAAAACAAACAAATTCAAGAGTTTTATTTTTTCACTGGTCTGCATTGATTATTTCACTTTGTTTTATATTATAACTAATTTTATTCTAATTGGTCCATAATATTGAACTTAAGTTGAAAAATCGTTAAGTAAGCCTGCTGCTTGTACTTTAATGAACAACGTTTTCTAAAAACTATTTTGGCCAAAGAGATTAAAGTATCTTCATATGTTTATTTCTTATTTATATACAAAAAAATTACGTTTTCTGGACTACGATAGTTATAATTGTGCTCATTGTACAATATATTTTCATGGCACCTTTTTTTGTAGGAATCTAACAACCTCCATTTTGTAATAAATTAATCCCTCAAATTTTGTTTTTAGCCTTATAAAATAATACGTATTGAGTATTCAAACTTCAATAAAAGTTTATTTTTTTCACATTGTAAATAAAATACAAAATATATGAAGTTTTATACTTTTTATGAACATAGATGATAGAGTACAAAACGTCTTAAAAGAGCAAATACTGGCACCAGAAAATAAAAAAATACGATAATATTAATTACTGGAATGAAATGAGCACTGGAATGTGTAATTGTCTTAAAAAATCTTCAACAAAATAAAAAAATAACAAAGGAATAACACAAGCATATGAAAATCAAAATTACGCTAACATTACAAATTAAAACCTTACAAAATACTTAAGAAAATTATAAAAAATGACTCAATACAAACTGGCCTAAAAACTAAGGAAATAAATACTTAATTATTAAGTACATAAAACAAAAACTAAATTTTTACAAGACTCTTAAGTTTGTACATTAAAATTTTGAGCTTCGTTTTAACTGGCCATTAATCCCATAAGACATTAACTAAAAATGGTAAAACATACACTGGCACATTCTATAGTTGGATGTGTTTAGACATAGCCCTTTGCAAATACCACTTTTTAAAGTTACGCCTTTTTTCTTATGAATTACATGACATAACCTTAAATAAGTGTCCTTTAAAAAAATAGTCTTCATCAAAAATGTTCCTGAAATGTTATGATTTTTGTAAAATTGTATAAAATTATTGCTTAAAAAGTCCTTCGATTCTAAAGCTGCTCATTCCGGGCTAAGTCTACAACACGATAAAGAAATAACATTGATTAAATCTTACCTACAAATAGCTGTATCTAATAACAATGTCATCCCTCATATTTCTTCTACTGTACTTTGCTTTACTACTTAAAATTATAAGTCCATGACTTGAATTAAAAACTAAATAAACGCTATTTATGGTAAATAAGATCAGGTAATCAAGAAGAAGGGAATGTAATCAGCTAAATACTGTATGGCGTGAAAGAGTATTAACAAGAATACTAAAATATTATTTACATATAAATAGAAAACCGTTGCTGTACAAAATTGTACAAAAAAAACTAAAAATTCAACCAGTCATTGGGACCTCTTCCGTCCGTTTTGGGACGATTGAGAGATCTAAAGGATTCTTCATCAATTCTTTACTGTTTTCTTCACTAAGATCGATTGACAATTCTGGTTCTGAATCACTAACTTCGTCGTTTTTAGGACTTCTGAATATCATGGCTGTAGACTTTATGGATAGGTCTATAGGTTGGTCTTGGTCTATGGCTACACCAGCAACTGCTGGTGAATGAAGGAGCAAATCTCCACCGTTTCGATTCTGCCAAGTCGCGAGTCCTGGAGGTGCTGCCCTCATAGAATGTAACTGGGTTGGTAAATATGGAGCACTTCTTGGCGAGAAACTCGGTGGCGCAGAGACTGTTCCAAAAGGCGATGGAGGCATTGTGGGCTTCCGTTTTCTATCTTTACTCTGATTTCTAATTGCTTGTAACCGCACGTCTTTGTCGCTGCAGGGAGACGAGGCTGGTCTAAAGATACTGAGGCCACTTGTACTTCTAGAACTGTTATCGTCTTCAGGGTCTGCTGATGATGCTCCGGAGTCTGACGGTGACACACTTTGCCGCGTCACATCATCCGTAAAAGAACTCTTTTCTGAATTCTTGTAATATTCTGCTAATGCTGCCGCAGGAAGTAGGTTCGTCGGTAGATAGGACGGGTTCATAGATGAGTTAAAAGTAGGCGGTGATTTACTGGTCTGCATGTGCTGTATATGTTGCTGTTGCTGCTCTTGGAGTAAGCAGTGGATCTTGAACCAGTTCGATCGTCTCCCGTACCGTGAACCCGACTTTGACATGCCGACGAGGAGACATTTCCGTAGCCTGCAGGCTTTACAAGCCGTTCTGTTCTTTTTGTTGATCACACATTCCCCGTTGTTCTTGCACTCCGAGATCGAAGACAGGTTGTTGTACGTCCGCCCGAAGAACGACTGCAACAAAAGAAAGCATAATTTTAATTAACGAAGCTCGTTAAGATCAAATTGATAGTGATATAAGAGAATATGATATATATGCAAAAAATGGAAATTAAAAAGGGCATTCGATTTTCTCGAGAAAACGACAGCGCCAATTTTGGCGTACACGGCCGTATTAATTTAGTTTAAAATATCGACAGACTTCCGTCGGCTTCGCATAAGAAACAACAATTTATAAGCGATACAGTTAAAACGAATCATCCGTGGGCCCATTCAATTCGGTCCGTCCCTGCACGGAATTAAAAATTACATTTTTCAAAAAGTCATCATAAAGAGCAGTGCGAGGCGTATTAAAATCTGGGTCAACGCGAATAAGGTCGTATCTCACACTTAATATTACAGAAGTGAGCATCGCTACGGGTATGTTGCGTCTCGCGACATAAGTAATGGGGGTCTTTTGCGGATTTTTTGTAAATAAATTTGGAAGTTACCCCGCTGCGAGCGGTCTCGGGTCTCTTCTTACTCAATTAAACTCATACAAAAGCGTAAAATATGTGATTGTGCTACAGTTTCACTGTGCGCCGCTGCGTGGTTGGTGCACTTTCAGCAGTAAATAACGATGTGCCTCATTATTTTGGATTACAACAATATTTTGGAATGCAATATGCGATTATTGGTACGCATATTATTTGCATTATACTCGCTTGTGAGAATTTGAATTTTAACATAAAAAAATTACTTTCTAATTAGGTTCAGAGAAACATTATGGGTTTTAATTAAAACAGTGGTAGAAAATTGGCTCTGTAAAAAGAATTTAATCTGATCTGACCAGTCATAACCAAGTAAAATAAATGTGCCTCTGATAAAATAAGAGGCAAGGCCGCAACAAATTACAATAATCAAGATGTCATAGAAACTGTAACGAGACATTTTCGACACCCAGAGATAAACATTTATGGCTAGCGAAACCAGTATTCTTATCCTCTCGTACAAAAAAATTGGGTGGACACGTATTCCACCTATGCCAAAAACAACGTAACAATCAGTAGCTTTGTTAGTCATGGTCGTGCACTGTGCCCTTTTTGCCTTGGTCGGGGTAAATTGAGGTAATTTCGCGAACGCATGTATGTGAGTCAGAAAGATTAGAAATTTCAGATAAGCCTGTCTTCCTTATGGGCGAGCCGCGTTACAGATAGTGTTCTCTAATTGAGCCTCGTTGCGTACTACGTGATGTGGATTCTCTTTAGTTATTATGCGAAATAATCTTGTAATAATGGGCATTGTCCATTTTTTCAGAAAATAATTGGAGTTTATGTTGGAATAAAGTTTAGTGTCCTTTTTTGTGTAGATTTCTTTTTGTGTTTTGGTGCATATTAATAATGGTTTTGAACGTATGCTTTTTTAGGTGGACCTAGCAAATCGTAGTTTTGAAGTGAGGGTAACCCAGTCTTTCTCACAAAGAGGAGACACGTCTTCCAGTTGTGGGAACCCACACTGGTTCCGCGTTTGGATTATGGCCCACCCTCTTTTTCAGAAGGGGAAGCATTTGTCCTGGCAGAGGGAACATTACTAGCTAAAATTATTATGGTAAAAAAATTTAAAGCCGTTTTCAAGCAGAGATCAAAATAAGATTTATTTGTAACGGCCACATATTCTTAATCAGAAAGAATATCATCATCATCATCATCATCATCATCATTTCAGCCCAAAAGACGTCCACTGCTGGACATAGGCCTCCCCCAAGTGTCGCCAAATTGACATTTTGGAGGGGTTTTGCCATAATCGCCACGTTTGGCAAGCGGTTTGGCGATCGCAGTACGGTTGTTACAAAAGCACAGAGAACGCTGCTGCCCATTCTCTGGCGAATCCCTTAGTCGCCTCTTACGACACCCACGAGAAGATACGGGATGGTGCTATTCTTTAAGTCCGACACCATACAGAGAAAGAAAGAAAGAATATAAAGGTGACAAAATGCCATAACCAAAAGCTCACGACACTATATTAAGGTGTTACACACAAATACGGAATAACAACAGTTGGTAATGGCGCTAGAAATCATCGAAGAGCCCACACACTGATTATTCATTTATATAAATTCGAAAAGATCGTAAGTTTGCTAGTGGCGCCATCTGCCACATTAGTCATGAGCTACTAGAGCGATTTACATAATATCGTAAAGCAATGTCATCGATTCATAATCGATTTGTACCACTTGGAGGTCTGCTGTGCCCCTAGGGAGATATGTGTGTTAAGATTTAGTTTTTTTTAGCATTTTTTTAAGCACTTTTTTTAACATCATTATTTACACGGGTAAGTAAGCAATGGAAAAGTTACAACTGGGCCCTATTTGCAATAGGGTTTTAAGTAGCTTTGTGTATTGTAATATCCAGAAACTGGGAAGTGAAAGTTAGATAGACTGTTGGTCCATCTAAAATACTGCATCCGGTTACAGTTCGCAGATTACGCGGATATGTACCACTTAAAAAAGCCTCGTAAGAGACCAGTAATGGTGAAATTTTCATGCAGTTCTTAATGAAAACCAGAATTTAAAAAGATTGAAACTTTTGCTGTTTTCTATAAAACGCATTTTATAATAAATTCCAAAATCAGACCCCTATACTGATACTATTAGCCAGCGTCATCCCACTGCTGGGAAAATGGCTTTCCCCATGCTCAGTATTTCGATCCAGGGGTAAAATTTGAACCACCAAAGACAGTGAGACAAAATCCTCAAGTAAAGACGCAACATGCACCCACGATTCAACTCGGAATCTCGGTTTAATTCCAGGAATGCGACATCAAACAACAATAAGATTGACATTAAAGTCGCCTGCGCATAATTTATTAACATTCGGCCACACACTCGTCAAAACGCTCAGATTAACGACCCGGTATGCAAATAGGTTGTAAAATCACCAAATTGAGTAATCTTTGTGATTTATGTGCGCGATTACAACGTAGTTTAAATTTTGTATTTGTGAATGTGCTCGAGTTTGTTAGATAGTTGGTTGGTTCTGTTAGTGGATTGGCAAGCGTTTCAGTTATTTTGATCTTTAAGGATCTGCTTAAGTAATGTCAGTCTATTAACGCCTAATGTTGTTTATGGATTTTTTGACATCCTCTGGTTGCAATATCGAATCGAAAGAAATTTTCGATCAAAGAACTAGAAGTCTTGGTGAGAGGCTTTTTCGGTAGTGCGATGAATTGATAATGTGGGCTTCAGTTATAAGATGTAAAGAAAACATTTGTCGTTTTTAAATCTTTATCGTCAAGACCATTTTAAAAATCAATCCTGATATAATGTTTAATCCTTAATGACCATTACATTTGATGTTTGTACTTACTTAAAAAAAAACGATTTTAAAACATTTATGTTGCACTACTTCAAATAATTAAAAGCAAAACATTCAAAACAATAAATACATAGGAAGTACCTTTTAAGCAAACATTTGCTTCTTCATTTGGTCCTTCCGGTGTTCCGGTTAACAGTATCATAATTTTACATAAATGTGAGAAATTTAAGCATCATTAAACTTCTATCAAAATTCAACTGAGTAATTTAATACGATACCCCTTGGTAAGACTGGATGTCAGACTTTTAGCTTCTGACTACTCGTAACGACTGTCAAAGATCTACAAATGACAGCCGGGACCAACGGCTTAACGTGCTTTCCGAGGCACGGAGGAAACTCGATATGTAATTATGGTCACCCATCCACAGACCAACCTCGGCAAGCACGGCTTAACCTTAATGATCGACCTGGGCGGCTGTTATTATTTAGCCACGAGGTCCTCCAAAATTCAAAATAAAAAAATCTATCAATAAAAATCAGTAAATTCTATCAAAATTCAAATCATAATTAAAAATACAATTAAAATCAAATCAAGATTAAAATCAGCAAAAAGGTATAGTTTGTGCATTTTAATTATGTATTCTTAAAATCGAGTGGTTCAAAACACCTCGTTACTGTTTAAATATAAAAAGGCACCGTATGGTACCGTAAGATACAATAAAACGCATCGGATGCTTACCGATAAACACTTGAGCATGCCTAATTAAAAATGTGCGTCAATAGACTAGCTTGAATAGATTAAATACAACCAAGAAATGTAGCAGAAGCATCACTTGGTAGAATACATGAGTATGCCTGGTGCATATTTCACTTTCTTGCTTACGTTTCTTATGTTGCTGTAGGATAATTTACGTATTTTGTTCTGCACAATATTTCACTTATGAGTAAAAAGACCACTGCGGATAAAAGTTTTTTTTTAAATGTTTTTTTAACGATTACTATAATTATATTATTTTCGGATGACACTAGCTGAAAATTACACATCTTCTTATCAACCTGAGAATCTGCTAAGTAACAAGCTCCTGTGTAGTGCATACATTGATATACCTAGTAGGTACACAGCAGCACATTTGCAAAAAACAAATACTAGGACTTCTTTTTCCTCATTCCATTTCCTCAGATGCGTCCCTTTTGCTTAGCGGCCGAATATCTAAGGGTTGGATCTTTTGAATTGTCTGTGGCATAAAATTTAATAAGATCCTAGTTAGCTTCTTATTTACGATAGTGTATTCGAACCATATCTGGTTTAATCGATGAGGTGTATGGCTTACTGACTCTAACAAATTGTTCGTTCAACGAATGTAATATTGTTTATACGAGCCATGCTTTCTCATTAATGAGATGAGATGAAAATCTTAATGTATTTTTACGATAATTAGCCTTTACGGGACTTTGAAAGTACTCGTAATTGTGCAGGCAAAGCGTGCAATAAAAGTTTTGAAAAGCCTGTTTACTAACAACGGATGAGTTTCACTTAAAACATTGGGCAAATAGTTGATTTATTCTGTAAATTTGCTAATTTGCTTGGATAGTGTGTGTGTGTGTGTGTGTGTGTGTGTGTGGCGAAGCGTTTTTAAACGTCTTTCATAATGCGCTCAGCAAAGCAGTGGAACTCTCTGCCTGCGTCCAAGGACTCAAACTGTAACCGTAATAAGGTGTTTTTAACACTGTTTTTAAAACAGTTTTAACAGAAAAACAATTTTAAATGTAACAGATACAATACTGTTACCGAATCAATCTGTAACCTTTTATATGTGTTTTCTGTTAAAACTGGTTTAAAAACAGTGTTAAATGTGTAACTGAAATAATCAAGTATAGATTTAGTACGCTGCGTTTACTTGTCACATTTATTAACACTATTAACACTTTTATATCTGTTACAGATACATATCTGTTACATATTTGATTCTGTTACCGATTCAACATGTAACACTTATAATTCTGTAACCTTTATGAAGGTGTTTTTAAGTCCCGGCCTGCGTCTGTGTTTCCGAACGCTTACAACCCTAGTATCTTCAAAATTAGAGTGAACAGGCTTCTTCTGGGTAAGCTCGTACCATCGTCAACTTGATCTCTGTCATCTCTGACCTAGACTAATAATACCTATCTAGAGACTGGAATGGGTCCTATAAATGAGTAGCTGCGAAGTTTTCACGATAAGTAGATCCATAGGTTTTAGCATCCAGACGACCACGATAAAGTGAAGTTCTATGAGCGATAGCCAATATGGAAAGCTCGTTAACTCATAATTTAATTGACTTTTCCATCTTGGCTGGCCAAAAAGACGTAACTGCTTAACTATGTTACTCCAATGGACAAAAGTTGTAAAAATACGAAACTCCTTAATGATGCCCCAGGGTACCCCATAATATTTTAATTTACTTACGATTTTTGCAAATTGCAGGTCAGTTTCAGGATGTATGTTGAACAAAATATGATTCGCGACCAAAACTCATTATGCAAATTGCAAAAACCGTTTTTATTATATTATTTGGGGGGCTTCCCTGGTGCTTCCACCTTAAAAGCGACTGCCACTTTTCAAACCAAGGTGAAGAACTCAATCACTGTAAACAGCATTGAATGAATGATTTGATAGTTTTCTTTATTATTGTTTTAAATTATTCTTAGTATATATAAGTTCTAATGGCAATAACATATAAATATTTTATGTTAAACCGTTTTTGTGCATGTCGTGTTAACCTGTAATTAATTGTTGCACTTGTAAATGTTACTCTAGTCATTAAGTCTGAAATGTGTATCGTGTAAACAATTATTGGTTAATCTAAATAAATAAATAAATCACAGTCCATTGCTGGACCAAAATCCAGCCTAATTTTCATCAGTTGACTCGGAACAGTACAAACCCTTAGCAAGCATTTACTTACGATTACGTAGCACAGAAATAAAATCCCTACCCATGAACGGCACACGACCAAAACCTCTAATATATCACCATGCAAAACTTAGAATGACAAATGTACCAAGAATTTTGATTCTTGCGTGGGTAGTTCCATAAGTTCCCACGGCCTATGAATATATCCAACTACTTTCATACAAACGACAATGTTACGTTGAGTAGCGGCCATTTTTATTAAGATTACATTAGATTTATAGATGGAAGAAAATTATAATATTTTTTTCAAGATTTATTCTGGTATTCACCGCTTACTGAGGTGCCGTTAATCATTTAAAGTGGTGTGTGATTTTTAAAGCTTTTTTTATTGGAAGGGAGACAGGTGTTTTGTTTTGAATTTTATTTTGGTTTTTACGAGAAACTGTAGTAGAATGAGATCATTATTGTAAATTAGCTTAAGCGTTCACTGCTCCTTTGATCTGATTAACAAAATAAGGAGGAGCCATAATTTTGAGCTGGACTTTAAAAAGTGCTTTTGAAATTGAATTTAATGCCATTGTCATAGGATAGCAATCCCATCATCATCTGCCTAGCTTTTTCCCTACTAAGTTGGGGTCGGCTTCCAATAACAGTATTTTACATGGAGCGACATCCTATCTTACCTCCACCATTAAATTAGTATTAGGGAACACGATAGCACACCCCTAATTAATTCATAGAAACCTCACTGATGGTTATGGTATAGGGTTAGCTATGGGCTTAGTGCAGGTTGGTGTATGTCAAATGTTCTTGAATATTTGTTCCAAGGACATGCCAGTGTCCTGGGTTCGATTCCCAGGTTGGTCAATCGGCATTTGGTTTTCCCATCAAGAATTTCTCAGTAGCAGCCACGGAGTCTGGATTTGCACCCCATTGATGGCAATAGGTTCGCCCCCTATTACATGGGACTTAAACATAACTGGTGAAACGTGGGTGTACTATTACGTACTCCTCTGCCTAACCCTTTGGAGATTAGAGGTGCGATGTTATGATATTATGTAAACTCGTCATGATTGTCTTATAAGTCAAATATACAGCATAATTGTGATGAAAGACGAGAGGAGCCAAAGCGCTTTCCAATATTGGAAACTCCTGCACATCTTGTAAACACAAGACACGTACTGCAGATGTTCCAAATGTCCATAACATACACCACAATATTACTTTCAACGAACATATTTTGTACATTTAACCCTACAAAGCTTATGCGGTCTCAGTGGGTATTGTGTTACAAAATGACGAGTTTTGACCCAAAAATTGTGTAACCCTGTGGTTTTAAATGTGATTCATGTATTTTGCCCTAGCGGTTCTGGGTAATAATGTAGAGATATTTGTTACTGACAAATTGGGGTTTTTGGTAGATGGTATTGCAATTTGTGATTTGGGTGTGGCGCAAAAATAGTGCCATCTTGATGTTAAGGATGCGGTATTACGTGTTTAATATAATATAAAAAAAATGAGGAAGTGAACACCCAACTCAAAGAAGTTTAGGCTTACTCGAACATAATCCTGACTTCTTAACGAATATTATAAATTTTATATTATAACCCACTGAACCGATCATCCTGAAATTCATTTATTGCATATACGTCATTTGCATGTATTCGTACGTTGTCAGGTGTACAGAAACGGACATAGTGTTCCTTTCATCTCGAAAAAAAAGTACTGTTCCCGAGGAAAACAACAATAACGCTCTTATCATAATAGATGGCGCTACGTGTCCGAGACGGTTATTTGTCAAATTCTTAATTTACGCGCGCGAAACCGCGGGAAAAAACTAGTTACAATATAAATTGATTACACGCAGAGAACACTCAAGGACTAAAATTGGCACTACAAAAAGCAAAAGTCAAGTCCGACATTAAAACTAAAACGATCTGTGAACCAATCACAATCACTAGCCTAGACTAATAGATATCTAGACTATTCCAGACCATTGTTCACCATCAAAACCAGCCCATTGTCTCCAATATCAGTTACAAGTTATAATCCAAACCCGGACTCACCTCATTTTTATCAGACATTATTAATAACAAGAAAAAAACATCTGGCTTTAGTTTCAACACTCAGTTTGACCTAGAAATTCTTCTTATCAATTTGCAGTACAAAAATGGTGTTGGCCATAAATCTTTGGGTGTATATTTTTAGTAGTATCTCGAGCGTTTGAACGGTCTTAGACAATAGTTCACGATCGATAATGACCGATCGGTGGCAAGTGCCATGGTCACTTCTTGTGTTCTCACGCCATAATGGCGGTCGGTGAGACCCCGGGTCGCGGAGGCGGGTTTAAGCGTGTAGCGGTTTGTTTTTTTTTGTTTATTCTTTTTTTGGAATAGTTGCACGAAAATATTTTAAATGAGTTAGAGAAAGGGATGGTACAGATTTGCATCTGTTTGTTTGTTTTACCGCTGACAAAATATTTTCAATAATTATTATTGGTATTATACAAAATCAGTAGCTCTGTATGGTGTCGGACGAAAAGAATAGCACCATTCCATATCTTCCCGTGGGTGTCGTAAGAGGCGAGTAAGGGACTTGCCAGAGAATGGGCAGCAGCGTTTTCTGTGCTTTTTGCAACACCCGTACTGCAATCGCCAACCCGCCTGCCAAGCGTGGCGATTATGGCAAAACCCCCCAAAATGTCAATGTGGCGACACTTGGGGGAGGCCTATGTCCAGCACTGGACTTCTTTTGGGCTGATATGATGATGATGATTAAACAACATGAGATTTCATTTTTTGTCAATTATGGTCAAACCATGAATTCTCATGTTCTTTGTATTATGTTATTTTTGCTATATACATTTATAATATTTTCGATATAATATAATATTTTGTGCAAAAAAAATACTGTACAATTCCTTGTCTCTTTCAAAGGATTTAGCAACTTTTTTTTGAGGTTTTGGTGTACTTAATTAGGAAAATCCAAAGACGTTTCCAATTAATCAAGTTTTGTAAAACTTAGTACTCGACAGCAGTACACACAACAACAACGAACACCACAACAACAACAACACAACAACGATCGCCAAGGACTTTAAAAACGACGTGACTGTCATAAAATCAAACCCGCTGCCGCTCCCGGTTATCACTAACTCCTAATCTCACAAAACGAGCGATCGAAGCCGCGGGCGGTGCGTGCATTTGGTAGCGAGGGCTCATCACTGATCGCTGTGACCTATATACAGAACAAATTACATGGCTTATGTAATTATTGTCTCTACTTTGTATTGAAATTGGTACGAGGTTTTTTGGTTATTAGAATTGATATTTTTTGTTTTATATTCGTGGTGTAATAACATTGTGGGTTTCAAAAGCTTAGTTTTTGATTAGTAAATTACTTGTACTTGTATGTAATTAATTAATCACAATAAATAAAAGTGCAAAAAGACACGACTTTTGTGTCTACAATGCTACAGTCTTTACCAGTGTTGATTACTGTAAGATCCACAAACCAACTTGTGAGAGTAGGTAAATCACTTTTTGACTTCTATTTAAGGTACTGCTAAATTTCCTAGCAGACAGATGTGTTTCTGGAGAGTTTGTTTCGCCACTTCTTCATCCCAGCTAAAACACTAGGAAGTGGCGACGGGCGGGCGGTTTGGAGGACTGTCTCTTGTAATTTTGACGTTCAAAAAGACCTGATTATTAGCCTAATTTGAATAAATTACTTTTAATTTGATTTCGTTTAATTTAGATGTTTAATGATGGAATAATAATAAGCATCCGTGTTCCTAAGCTGAGCAAACTGCTAAAGTTTTGTTGTTTTTAATGATCCTCCAAAAGTAGCGTCTGTTTCTTTCGTAAATAAATTTAATGGACTGCCTTAATTGCCCAAACGATACATAATATAATATCATGCCTGTAATCCCTGAAAGCTTAAGCAGAGGTGTACCTATTTAGTGCACCCACAATTCGTCAGTTATGTTAAAGTCAAGTTAATTGGCTCATCCTCTTTTCATGGAAAAGAGGATGAGCCAATTGCAATAAACCGGCCACCAATCCAGATTCCGCAGCTGCAAATGAGAAATTCCTAAATCCTAAAGAGTTGTCCAAATTGTCGTAATAATAAACTAACACACCATATATCAAACAATACCTATACATATGTATTATAAACCTCAGGGCGATACTGCAGCGACCTCAGAGTCTCAGGTTGCGCAACCAAGGAGCGTCCTGATGTATTGCCCGCGATTTCTGTCCGCGATTACCGGCAAAACTTATTACACACTTACATAACTTAAAGATACGCATAAAGATATGGAATTTATATATTTTTAAGTTATATTCTGTAACTTGAGTTGGTTATAATGTGTGATAATTTATAATGGGGAGCGTCTATGATGTGGAACTTGGTGGGAAACGCTGGATTACAGTTATAAGATTAAAGAAACAAGGAAAAAGCGAAATTACATAAAATGTAGGTAGGTTGGTATGTATAACATTATAAACTCTGTGTTTACGCTACCTTAAAGTATAATTTAAAGCAGTAGACATATTGTTATGATTACTTCGAAAACCCTTTTTTTGTGGTCTACAAGACCTTCTAACTGAAGATCAGAAAATATCAATCCCTTTGGACTTTTGTGATGGAATACTAAATTTTTTGGTCGTCTAAATTTCTTAAAAGACTGTTACAATAAAACTTCATGCATGAATTATAGAAGCATTGGCATGATCAACAACTTTTAATAGAGCAGCTGTACGATTTAGTAATTCTACGTCCCCAACGTACTCAAACATCTGGCTACCAAACACATCGTCAGCCATTACACATCAGCATATAAATTATAAAGACATAGTCGCCGCATAAAAATAACAATAAACTTGCATTATTCTAATTTAATGTCAGCTTTCCCCATCACACAAATTGATTCGCTTATCACAAGTTCGAACATAATTCAATCACTTAGATCGAGCGATCGAGGGAAATATTCACACATTCTGAATAATATATTGATCTATAAACAATCTGAAAGGCTTTTTGGATGCCCACGCGCAACGAAATGTATCTGACAAAGATTTAGACCTTTTGATATGCTTTAAGCATACCGTGGACGCGAAAAGTGTGCCAACAAATCTAGTTTAATTAAATTGAAAAATTTGGCTTTATAAAACCGTTTTCAGCGATAAGGCAGGCCATTATGTCTGCCTATGTAAAAATTCTATATTTTATAACTGTAATTTGTATAAGGCGGCGAGATGGACAGACGACATTGTTGCCATTGATGGGATTACCTTGATGAGGGTGGCGCAAAAACGTAGAGCTTGGCAAAAGCAAAGAGAGGCCTATACCCAACAGTGGAAGAAGTCAGGCTGTGGATGAAGAAGATTTTAAAACAAAGTCATCATTCTCTTGCCATGCACACCAATTTATTTGGGGTCGGCGCAGCATGTCTTCTTCTTCCATACTTCTCTATTACTTGTCATCTCATGAGATACCGCCTTTCTTATCTATCATCCTTCGTACAGTCCTTTCATCGTTTCTTTGGTCTTCCTCTACCCTTATACTCATCCACATTCTTACTCAAAATTTTCCTCACGACATTTTCCTTATTCCTCCGCATCACATGCCCATACCACGACAACCGATTACCACGCATCTTTTCAGTCACCGGCGCCACTTTCAGACTTCCTTTAATGTACTCATTCCTTATTCTATCCGTTCGCGTAACACCACACATCCCCCTTAGGCATTATCATCTCAGCCACATGCAAAAGCCTTTCATTCATCCCTTTTGTGGCCGAACATTCTGATCCCTACAGACAGCAGGTCTAACCATTGTTTTATAAATCTTCCCCTTAAGTTTTGGGGGAATGCGGGAGTCGCAGATAGTTTCCGTGACCTGCCGCTATTTCATCATTTTTAGGGTTCCGTACCCAAAGGTTCAAACGGGACCCTATTACTGAGACTTCGCTGTCCGTCCGTCCGTCCGTCTGTCACCAGGCTGTATCTCATGAACCGTGATAGTTAGCCAGTTGAAATTTCTACAGATTTTGTATTTCTGTTGACGCTATAACAACAAATAATAAAAACAGAAAAAAAATATTTAAGGGCTTCCATACAAAAAAGTTTTTTTTTTCCTTTTTATAAATAGTGGTACGGAACCCTTCGTGCGCGAGTCCGCCTCGCACTTGGCCGGTTTTTAAAACAGAGTATTCTTTTTAAATATAGGAATTAATTTAGTAATTAGCTTGATGAATTTTGTATCGTTAATTCAAAGAGAAGAAGGAGTATTAATACTGAAAAGACTATCCTTATAAATTTTCCATGAAACGAAAAAATCGTTTACGAATCAGCAATATATTCAAATGTCATTGTCAACCAACTAGAAACGTGACCATCTTTTAAAGCGGCAAATCTACAGATTTAAATCGTTAACATCAGAGGTTTTTGGAAATAAGTGTTTCTGTGACCTGCGCCTACGCAGATGACCTGAGTCTATGCAAAGCAGGTGATGTAAAGTATTGGTAGGCGCGTAAGTAATGTTCGGGCTTTAGGTGATAAAGACTTGATGATAAGATGTCTATCATTTGTGTTGGTGTCATTTTTATTAGTGGAGTAGCTACTGAGATCGATATTGTGTGAAAGATTTGAGAATAGTTTTTCGTTCCTCTCCATAGAGATCTACGTTTCAGTATAGGCAACTAGCTTCATTCTTCTGACTCCTGTGAAGTGCCTGGAATAGAGTTAGTTGAAATACCTACCTAAATGCTTTGATTTTGAGTTTCTTTACCTTAATACAACCTTTTTTTACGAATGGGAAATCATCAAATGGCCCCCCCACTCTGGGCGGAGCGGAAAGGAGTGTCAGACTTGTACTGACTAAAACCCACCCATGTTCCTTCTAGGGCTAAGAAGGAACATGGATGGGTTTTCCAGGGTTGGGGTGTTCCAGGACCACGGTCTATCTCTTTCGAACAGTCCCGCAGCCCTGGTAGGCATCGGCCCTCTCGGACTCCTTCCGATTTGCAGACGTCTCCTTGAGACGCGCGTGGAACACGAACACGCCGTCGACACGGCCTGCCGTCATAAGACGGACGGACGGTGCGCTAGATTCAGAAGTGCCTGGAATTGAGTTAGTTGAAATACTACTACTACTGAATGCTTTGATTTTGAGTTTTGAAACTAGGTTTTGGAATTATCTTCCATTTTGTGGCGTCAACATTAATTTTAGCAATACCAGGAAGATCCAGTGATGTTTTTTGCACCTCATAAACATCAACATCAACATCATCATCATCATTACTATGTCAATCCTAAGTGTTATTAAAATCCGATTTTAGAAGAGGCTGTGTTTTGTTTATTTGTTTGTTTGTTTACCTACATAATTTAAATTGACAGCTAATTGATGCGCACAGCTGACAGGCAGTAATTAAGTGAAATGTCACATGCAGATCAGAGATTAGATAAATTGATATTATTATGTGAGAAGACACTAATTTATATGTTGATTTTATTTACAATCGTAAAGAAGTGATTTTTGTTTTGTTTACTTATATATTATAGGTATATGTTATAGGAGCTCGTGGCTAAATAATAACAGCCGTATGGGTCAATAGTTAAGGTTAAGCCGTGCTTGCCGAGGTTGTTCCGTGGATGAGTGACCATAATTACATACAGAGTTTCCTCCGTGCTTCGAAAAGCACGTTAAGCCGTTGGTCCCGGCTGTCATTTGTTGATCGTTGATAGTCGTTACGAGTAGTTAGAAGCCAAAAGTCTGACAGTCTTACCAGGGGGTTTTATTACCCAGTTACTGTGTTGTGGAGGTCAGATAGGCAGTCGCTTCATGTAAAATACTGGTACTCAGCTGAATCCGGTTAGACTGGAAGCCAACCCAAAGATAGTTTGCGAAAAGGCTAGGCAGATGATGATACATTATAGTAAGGTACGTTTAAAGACACTGCTTTTACTAAACTTGAATTAAGAACTGTGCTTTACTGCAATAGTAGGTGTAAGGGAAATAAAATATTGATGTAAATCTTCAAATAGGTATCATTAACACTTGAAACGGGATATGTACCATCTTTATGTATTTGTTGTGTAATATTTAACATAGTAAATATCTTGTTTCCAGAGTCAGTGAACACGTCATCGTCAGCTTAAAAAAAACCTTCAAACGTGTTTGACAAAGTAGGTATAAAATCGAAATAAAATTTTGTTTATTTATCTCCACAAATTAAATTCTTATATGTATTAAAATGACAGGTATTTTGCCAAATTTCATAATTAGTGGGAGATCTAGTCTAAACTAAGATTAGGCCTGTATTTTAGAAGGTAGTAAAATAATATGCCGCTTAATATAAACATGCATTTAAACAGAACTGATCACGATACTTTTATACTAAAACTAGTTTATTTTTTACTTATAAAACTATTCATATCCCGTATGAATACTTCTACTTATAATATTTCAGAAAACTCACACGCACGATTCACTTTCCATTTCCGAGAAAATATATAGAAACTAGTTTAAATATTACGCACTATTTCGAAACGACGGAGATTTGAAATTCATTGACGAAATCTTAGAAAGAAAGTAAGTCAGAATGTGTCATAGACAGAAATCATAAATCCTACACAAAATAGCGCCCTAGATGACTCAAGTTTGCGTCAAAAGAAATCATCTTAATGCTTTTTTTTATTCATTGTTTTTACACATTCATTTCAATTTTTCGAGTAAATCTAATAAGAAGACATCCAGTTCGTCCCGCCTTCTCCTTCGTGGTCTGCCGCGACCCCGTGTCACTGTTTCAGGGCACCAATCCTGAGGTTTACGGGCCTACAGCTGGAACTGGATGGCTTCCTTGATAATTGGAAAGAAGCAGCACAGAATCGTGACCGTTGGAAGGAATGGAGGCCTTTGACCAGCAGTGGGACAATACAGGCTAGCTATAATAATAATAATATATAAATCTAATTATAAGAAGGCCTACGACTCGGTGCCGCATACATGGCTCATGAGGGTACTGGAGTTGTACAAGATAGATGCAACTCTACGCGCCTTCCTTGAGTCGTGTATGGGGCAATGGAGGACGGTCCTTCACTATCCAGGATGTCGACAGATACAGGGGAACAGCGATGCCATAAGGATCGAGCGTGGTATATTCCAGGGTGATAGTCTGAGCCCATTGTGGTTTTGTCTAGCCTTGAATCCTCTCAGCACACTGCTGGAGGGTTCAGGTCTAGGCTATCGGTTGAGGAGAGGTGGTCAGGTCATATCTCACCTTCTTTACATGGATGATCTGAAAATCTTTGCCCCCAACAATTTGCAACTGATGAAGCTACTGAAGGTAACTGAAACTTTCAGTAGCGCCATCAGGATGGAATTTGGTGTGGACAAATGTGCAGTCATGCATGTGAAGCGAGGGGAGATTACGGAATCCGTGGGAACTCAACTCTCGGATTCCGTACACCTAAGATCCCTCTCCTCAACAGAAACCTACAAGTATTTGGGTATGTCGGAAGCATTAGGTATCAATACTGCTGACATGAAACAATCGTTGAGGGAACGTTTCTTTGGCCGCCTGAATAAGGTGCTAAGCAGTCTTTTGTCAGGCGGAAACAAGGTACGCGCCTTCAACGGTTGGGTCATGCCGGTTTTGATGTATTCTTTCGGCATACTCAAATGGACTCAGACGGAACTTGATGCCCTGGATAGGAGGGTCCGCGTACTGCTGACCGCAAATCGGATGCATCACCCACGGTCGTCGGTGATGAGACTGTATATCCCGCGGAAGTGTGGGGGTCGTGGCTTCTTAAATGCTAAGACCCTGCACAATCGTGAGGTATGCAATCTCAGGGAATACTTCTTAGAAGCCGACGTGGGGATGCACCGAGATGTGGTCTCAGTGGACAAGGGCCTTACCCCGCTCTTCTTGGCTAACGAGAACTGGCGCAAGCCTATAGTATTAGACACTAATGATCGCAGGGAGGTATGGCAGGGCAAGGAGCTTCACGGGCGCTTCTACCGGGCTCTTCATGGCCCCGATGTAGATTTTCTAGCGTCCGTGTCCTGGCTACGATTCAGCAACCTCTTTAGGGAAACTGAAGGTTTTGTCTGTGCGATTATGGACGAAGTTATGCTGACGAACAACTACCGGAAACATATTATGAAGGACGGGACGGTTGACGTGTGTCGGGCATGCCACCGTCCGGTAGAATCGATCCGACACATTATTTCTGGTTGTTCTCGTCTGGCTAACGGAGAGTACTTGCATAGACACAACCTCGTTGCTAGGATTATCCACCAGCAACTTGCTTTGAAATACAACCTTGTGGAATCAGAAGTGCCGTACTATAAGTATGCGCCCGACCCAGTTCTCGATAATGGTAATATCACGTTGTATTGGGATCGACCTATCGTCACTGACAGGACTATTGTTGCCAATAAGCCTGACATTGTGGTGATAGATCGATTGGAGCGTCGCGCAATGATTGTTGATATAACGATCCCACATGACGAGAACCTCGTGAAAGCAGAGAAAGATAAGCAATTCAAATATCTAGATCTGGCTCGCGAGGTTGTCGACATGTGGGATGTGAATACAGCAGTCATTGTGCCGATAGTCGTGTCGGCCAATGGCTTAATTGCCAAAAGCCTCGACCAACATCTTAGTAGGTTTTCGCTTGGCAGCTGGATCAAGGGCTTGATTCAGAAAGCAGTACTTCTGGTCACGGCGCGTATTGTTAGGAGGTTCCTCTCTCAAGAGCCCTGACCACCGGTAGCTCGGACCCTGTTCCCAATGCCGGTGGGCTCCTATTTTTTATATTTTTAAATGTTTTTTATATAATTTTGTAAAATATTTAAAAATGTAAATTATATGTTTTAAAATGAATAATATATCTAATAGATTGTGCTAAAATGCCAATTTAATAGCTTCTAGGCGTGTGGATGGTAATCTTACTTGAGTCGACGAAGATTATTCGGCTAAGAATTTAGCATTTTCAGCGTTATACATCAGTTCTTGAAACACAACATAGGTGTACCATCGTTTGTGGAGCAACAACCTCATTTTCACAACACGCACTATTAAGGTAATGGAGTCGATATTAAGTATACTTTTTTTAAGAATAAGAACAATAGAGCAATGTAATGAAATCAAAAGTATGATGATCGATCGAAGAGATAGCGTAAAGAAGAGTTCATTGCAATAAATATTCAACCATTTATGTCAAAATAATAGGAACAAAACTAGCTGGTCAGAACACTACTTTAGAAATTCAAAGATAAAATAGCAAACACGTAATGACCGCAAAATTAGATCAGAAAACGCATAACCTCAGAATCGTGATACAACTTTGCATCATCGATGAAGAAAAAAACAATTCTTAAAAACTAACATCTATTTCTGGAACCTTAGTCATTTCTTTTAGGAAAACATGATCTACTTAAGTAAAAACCTTTGCGCGCAAAGTGTCAGTTTTATTATATTTTTTCCTTAACACAGTCATCGTTATTTCGCGATGAGGATCGAATCAGATGTCATAGGAGCTCATGACTAAATTATAGCAGTTGCACGGGTCGATCATCAAGGTTACGCTTGCCGAGATTGGTCCGAGATGGGTGAGTCTCTCCGTGAATCAGTCTGGTTTACTTTAGCAAACCGAAAGCCCTTTGTGCCCTAAATGCACGTTAGGCATTTGGTCCCAGCTCTCATTCGTAGATCTTTAAGAATCGTGACGGGTTAGTTAGAAACCTGTTGGCAATTTTCTGGACTGAGCCTATTTGGCGCAGCCGTGAGATAAACAATTATTTCTTTTTTTTATATTTCTGTATATTTTTTTATTTTGTGCTGTCTGTACTTGTGGCATGTGCCAATTTTTTTTTCATTCTAAATGTCTTTACCAGTTTTGCGACAAGGTATCGTATTACCCAGTAATACCTGGGTTATGGAGATCAGGTAGGAAGTCAATCCATCTAAAATACCGGTATTCAGCTGAATCTGGTTAGACTATAAGCCGATCTCAGCATAGTTGGAAAAAGGCTTTGCAGATGATGATGAGTTAGAAGCTGATGATAATGAAGCCGAAGATGATGATGAGTTAGAAGCTTTAAAGTCTTAAGCAGCTTAGTCTTAGGCTAAGCCTAGTCAAAGCAAAGCCTCAAAAGCCTCATTCACCGTTCTTTATTATAATTAAGTGAAACTTGTGAGGGACTTGCCAGAGAATGGGCAGCAGCGTTCTCTGTGCTTTTGTAACAAGCGTACTGCGATCGCCAACCCGCCTGCCAAGCGTGGCGATTATGGCAAAACCTTCTTGGGGGAGGCCTATGTCCAGCAGTGGACGTCTTTTGGCTGAAATGATGATGAAGATGATGAAACCGGTGAAATTCACTAATGTCATAAATTACTGTTAAATTTTACTGTAATAATATCCTATTTTTAATGGTTATATTATATTACTGCACGTCATCATCATCATCATCATCATGACAGTGCAGCAACCTTTATGATGATTACTGCACGTTCTGCTACATTTTTTTTCTTTTGATTTATGTTTACCTGTGGACAGTGTTGTGGGTTACATCATAGTCAATATAATTTTTCTTGTCAAGCTAGTGTAAGTTCTCATAATGTAATTGTTTAAGGTCCCTTTGAATCAAAATAAAAATAGTCACATAGGTCGTTGCTTTATGTAAAAAACTGATATTCTGCTGCTTTCGGTTGCAAAATAGTTGGAAAATAATACTCAAATGAGATGCTCTACTTTAATAAAAAAATCTAGATGCAAAGTTACGGTTTTATTAATATTTTTCCTTAACACATCATCAATTCGTGATAAGATCAGATCAGTTGTCAAGTATTTCCTTGAAATGTCTTGTTTCTATTAATGGTTGATGAGTAATCTTAAGTGGGTTAATACATAAAGTGGTAATTTGTGGTTTAGTGATCGGAATGTAGGTAAAGTGGAAGATAAAAGTGACGTATTAGGATTTTATTGCTGCGTTGATTTCTGTTAGTTTAAATTAACACTCTTGTTACATCACTTAGGTATATTATAGAAAAGTAGACACGTGATTTTTCAAAGAGTTAATTTTCTTCTAAAGGATATGATTTTGGGAAGTACCAAATGTTACGATTAAATTAGTGAGGCTGAATTTTCATCGGAACCTAAAGTTTTACTTAAAGAATGAACTGTGTTGGTGAATTAGTATTTAGCTTCGATGAGATTTTAGTGCCATTAACCGTTTTTGTTTTCTTTTTTTGTTTGTATGTATATTAAAAATAGTGATTCACCGTATTATCTGCATTATGGGAATTTTACAAAGAAACTGCTACTTTAAATTGACGACATGACATAGTGGCTGAGCGATTGACTGTTGCGCTGCATGTCGCAGGTTCGATCCCCGCACGGCACAAATATATGTATGACCTACAAGTAGTTTTACCAGGTCTGGCTGTTTGTGTATGTTAGTTTTAATGTTTGTAAACGCACCCACGATACAGGAGAAATTCCTAATGTGGGGCAAGGTCCAAAAAAAAGAAAGAAAAAAGTCGCAGACGAGTTTTCACGACTGGTTGAAATGTTCAAACTCTGATCCACGTAACTAATCAAATTAGTACCTACCTCTATTCTACTTATATACAAAACTGTAAAATATTAAGACTTGATAATAATACATCGATGACTCATTGACATAACATTTAAAGATTTATGGCAGCTCAGGTTTCGAAATTAAGATTTTTATTTTTATAAAAGACTTAGAGATAGTATGTTTCGAGACTTATGATTTTATTTGTACAATAAAAAACAACTGTTCTGGAGCAAGCTTTAATTAAAATGTTTTATTAATAGCTCTGTCTCGTGGTTTTGGCTGGGTATTTTTTACTACTAAAAAAATATGGACCGGATTTAAATTATTAGATTTCGCGACGTTATGTAAAGGGTGGTATATAATGCCTATCCTATATCTTATGCAATTACCGCGATGCTGTGCCAGTAGTTTTAAATCAGCCCCTAAATAATGATACCATTCAGATCCACCCTGTCCCCATGCAGTCCTCCCCCAGCGACGCCCTAAGCCGAGGCTCGTACCCCTCAGGGGGTGCCCTTAGCGTGTAGTCGCTTAGTTTGTAAGTTTTTATGCCCTGGCTGGAGGCCTTACTCTTAAGGCACCCACAGGATAGTCCGGTTAAGCAGACGACAACCTCCTAGGTTGAACTGCGAGATGCCATTCCCAAAAAATAAAAAAACTTATTAAATTATATCAAGTCAATAAATATAAGTTAAACTTTATCTTATAACAAATAGTGCATTTGAAATTGTTTCTCAGTTTTATAAAAGAAATTTGTACAAAGAAATAGCCTAGTTTGTTTGTATAGCATATGTACACATTTGTGCGACATCTAAATCGAATATAAATTCAAATTATATATCTAGAATCAAACCTAAATACAAATCATTCGTTTATGTTACGATTAATAAACATGATTAATTTATTGCCACCAACATCTGTAGGCCATACAAGAATGCCCCTACACGGAAATCGAACTCCTGACCCTGAGGTCACCATTCTAATTTACCGCAGTTCTCATTCAAATACTGCACAGAAATCAGATTTAATTAAAATTCAACGAACGGACAGAAACGTTGACATATTTATAATTTATAAATGATAGGACTCGATTCTGAAGCCAACGCGGTACCAATAAAATATAAATTATGTATAAAACCCACATAGCGATTTGATCATAACTTTTTATAATTAATTTATAAGATATTTAGTTCATTTTGTCTAGACTTTCTTATTTAACTGCGGATCGGTCTACAGATTCCGGTTATCAATCATGCTTTCTTCTCGTTTTTCAGATAAGGAATTTAAATTATGATTTTAATATATCTTGGCTCCGTTTAATAGCTCTTGAAAGAAATGTCAGAGTTCAATCTCCGTATTTTTTTTTCTATACCTTTTCGTTGTGACTTCTTTTTTACTTGAAATAATGGCGGCGAGCGCTCTTCAATTCTCGAAGAAGATTAAATTTGCGAAAATGAACCGTCGCGGACAATTTCCTTATAAAGACTAAAATTTCACTTTAATTATGCCCAAACATACAAATCTGTACCATCTTTAACTTCATTATGAACTCTCGAAAACGTCAAAGTGTCACTGACCTTCAGTCGCACCTATTAAGTTTTAGTGCACAGGCATTCCATACCGGGTGATAAGGTCCAATAAATATATCACCAAGCTTCACTCCGGCTCTAAATCTTCAGAATACGCCAAGAATCGTATCTAACAATAAAAAATGACCACCATAAGTGACGGTTACGAAATCTTTTGAAAGGCTCAAGTTCGAAGCGGGCAGCGATTTTTTAAGATACCAAAACTAATATTGGTGCTCAATGTTTTAGTTCCATTGCTAGCTCTATCAATGTGTCAAAGTTCATGTCGAAGCACATTTATACATAAAATATCGTTATCTAAAAACAGTTCTCAATTATTTGTTTTGTTTCGATGAAAATACATTACACATGGCGTAAACAGGAAAAAAAGTGTTCTTTATGTATCATTTAAACCCTGGTGAATCAGAACATTTATTTGAACGCACTTTCGTAGTTTCTATAATAAAATTTATTTCTGACAATCTTAATAGTATCGTTGGCTTTGGCGTCTTTGAAAATTACAATGTAAAAAAATTATGGTCCAAGAAAGCTTCTTTTCCAAAATCGCTCCGCTCATAACTCACACCACAAACTAACAGGTATTTTATCGACTCGTGCCCAAAGGTGATAAAAAAGCATATAAATATAAACGCTAGAGGTATAAAGGAGCTGAATTAATTAAGAGAATTTTGATGTTAGTGACATCGCATTTCACTGTGGTGCGACAAATTCTTTATGAGTGAATGGGCTGTTGAATGAGTGAATGAAGGTAACATGTTAGATGACTGTTTGAGTTTTGATGAGGCATGTTTTGGATGTACGTACATGTAAACAAATTGATCATTATCTTTTGTTAGTTAATATATTGACAGTGTAAAATTCCAACATAGTTTGGAAAAGGTTCTGCAGAATGATGATGATAAGTTTAAGATTTGAGAATGCGACAAATTCTATGATAAGTATCCTAAAACCTTTTGCAGAGCAATTTCAGAGAGCATAACAGACTCATGTGTTGCTGGGGACTCTGTTCCGCCACTTTTTTACACTACCATAGGTGACACACCATACCACCATACCATACCGCCACTACCATTTCAACATACTACCACCATACCACCATCATACCACCACCATACCACCACCATACCACCACCATACCACCACCATGCATAGGTGGCGGGCGTCTTGGGACACTGTCTTGCGTAATTTTGATGTTTAAAAAGTGTTGATTTGACTAAATAGATTTGATTTAGATTTTTATTCAGAAAAAGTGATTTGTTAAGAATGTGCAAATTGAACGGGAATGAGGAATGTGTGTGTGGATGCAAGTTCCTTTGTCATGTAGGCAAAGACTATAAGAGAATGATGACAAAATATTAATACATTTATGTGAGTCGGTCTTATTGTCCATTAAGATGTTTAAATGATTTGAAATCTGTACTTATACAGCCCATTCTACAACCACTCGATTCGAAACTTTTCATCTCGACGATTACAACTAATTTAAAAATACTCCTCTATTTACAAGTAGCACTTCAATATTTAATGACACTTGACACCTGCGACATAAAACGGTCTTCGCCCACACATGGGCCCATAGGTACCCACTAACCCCGTGACCACGACCTGCACGTGTCTTGCGACAGAGAGAGACTGTGGAAAAAACAAATGAAAGGAGTTTTCGTATGGAATAAGACGAGCCACGGCAACGACGGGACTTGCTGAGCGAAGCAATACTCATTCGAACGAAACAAAAGACGCGCGCTTATGTCGCATGACGTATGTCACATCACCCGAGCTCGTGAACCGGGCCAAACTGACATTAATTATATTTATAGCCGTGTATCCTACCCAGCCATGTCACTCATAAAACGATAGATTTCGTCAAACATATTAATAAAACCTGTTTCAGACTCTAATGAATGAAGGCAGATACTTTTGAATGGGCATCCATCTGTTGAGAATTTAACACCATGCTGCGAAAATTTAGTTTCCCTGAGTTCAAAAGAGGTCAGATAGCAGTCACTCTAAAATAACTAATGAATCAAGTCAGCGATGACACAAACAAAGAAATTAAATGAACAAACTCTATGCTTGCTTGTGATTGAGCTACAAGATTTTTTTAAATAGGAAATTGACGAGAAAACTTGTGGTAACAAATAGTGTCCTGTACTCTATAATAAGATAATCCTCTTTTCATCTTTTCGGTGTCATCATTCAGACCCTTGCTCCTATGTCAAATTTTTTTGGGGTTTGCATAGCGTATCTTTTTTTCAACACATCTCTATAAGTTATCATCTTGGAAGTCAGTCCTTTTCAAGCCATGTCATCGTACACACGTCCAACGTCTTTTTGATCTTCTCCAATAGCAGACCTGCGAGAATAGGAGACCTGAGAGATGCCACTGAAAAGTCATAACATTTGAATGGCATCTCGCAGGTCACCTAGAAGATGGTCGTCTGCTTAACCGGAATATCCTGTGGGTGCCTCGAGTGTAAGGCCTCCAGCCAGGGATGAATTACTCCTATTCTCACAGTCCAGTTTTATACAAAAAAAAAGAGGGTGCGGTTTTAAAGATTTAGTTTTATAAAGTATGTATCCATACTAATATTATAAATGCGAAAGTCACTCTGTTTGTTTGTATGTTTGTTTGTTTGTTACCTTATTACGACTAAACGGCTGATCGGATCTTAATGAAATTTTGTAAGAAGATAGATTTCAACCTGGGGAAGGACATAGGCTATATATCATTACGCTACGACCAATAGGAGCGGAGCAACAATGAAAAATGTTGCGAAAACGGGGAAAATGTGACGCAGACGAAGTTGCGCGGGACAGCTAGTTAGTTTATAGTTGCTCTTTTTATGCTTTTATATGTAGTGTATTCCATGGGCCTAGTTGCCTGAAATAAAGGATTGTATTGTATTTTATAATACGTGTTCCTCATTCCATATGACACGGATAGGTTTATCATCATCACTCATCATCATTTCAGCCCAAAAGACGTCCACTGCTGGACATAGGCCTCCCCCAAGTGTCGCCACATTGACTTTTTGGGGGGTTTTGCCATAATCGCCACGCTTGGTAGGCGGGTTGGCGATCGCAGTACGGTTGTTACAATAGCACGCAGAACGCTGCTGCCCATTCTCTGGCAAATCCCTTAGTCGCCTCTTACGACACCCACGTGAAGATATGGGATGGTGCTATTCTTACGTCCGACACCATACATAGAGATAGGTTTATAATGTAAATTATTTCTTGAATTAATTAACTTAACGTATAAATAATAGGGTGGTGTCTACTAAAGACAGCTAAAACATGGTTACAAGAACTTATATCCCATTTTCACTAACCCCAACCCCATCAGAATACCATTCTTTCCCCGTCCAATGGTTACAAGGTGAACACAAACAGCCAACTAGGCATTATGTCCATAAACATGCGCGGGCGCACCGATGGGTAATCACAGCCATAAGCATACCATAAGTAAGGTGTTATCTTAATGTTAAGCTTGGCGGGCGTGAGTGGGTATGTGGCTTAGTGGGAAGAGGAGCGGGAGCGATTTTGGGTAGGTCTTAGAGGACCTAGGGAGAGGCTTATGCTGGGGAATATTGAGTTGTAATGAGGCCATAAGTCGTTGTTCTCAGAAAAATTTAGGACCTGAAACCTTTTTTCAATCCCTTTACAGTGACTGTTATAAATGAAGGAAAATTTTCTTGAATTTCTGACCTCGAAATGAGATTGTTTATTGAAAGTTTCGCCGAGGGAGAGGGTCGAGTGTTGTCACTTGTCAAAGTCAGCTTGAATGATCAGACAGACATACAAACAGAGCCATCTACTCGAATCTATTTAGTCAGTTTTATTCCCTATTATGCAGAACCCTGCCAATTATAGAAATGGCATGGCATTTTTTCGGTAATCAATAAGCTATTAACACACGCCAAGTCACAACATAAAATCCTTGTCATTTCAACACACTTTGTCTACATTTCTAATCCAACTTTCCTCTCGCAGGTCAACTGGAAGAAATTTCTTATGTAATAAGCCCTTAATTATTTTTATTTATTTAGACAAGGTATGAAAAAATTATAAACTAAGCCCCACAAACGACTGTGGGGTCGGTGAGTCTCTATCTCTATACACTCATTCTAAGATATCGTACCTACTTAAGACTAAGAATAATAATGTAATGTAATAATACGCTGAAGGCACCTTAAAAAATTTCTAAGTAATGCTTTTTTTTAATTTTTTTAAAAATCTGTTTTTATTATCTTCACTCATTATGTTTATGCTCTTCTATCTTATTGTAATTTTCCTGTTAAGTATTATGTGAAACGAGTACATTCCCGCTCCCGCTTACCGCTCCGCCCGTCTCAGTCCCCTCTGGTTACCTTTGACCGTTGCAGTGCGCTGTCTCACAAGTGAATGTCCGATATTCGAGCCCAGATAACGGCCATCGCCTGTTTCCAACCAGATGTTTAATTAGATAAGTTAAACTCTTCTTCGCGTTTTCTCAAGTTTATTTTTAGCTGATTTTCGCTTTAGTTTGCTTGGGGAGATTAGGTGATACTGGGGTATTGTAGGAGATAAGTATGTGAGGACTTTTCTGTTTTAAAGTTTTTCCATACTTATATTATTAAAGCATTATGTAGGTCCCATCAGTGGGACACAGTAGGCAAATATTAAAAAAAAATGCAAAATAAGACAAATTTGTCTGTCTGATACTTTTGATGGCAAAACACATTTCGATCATGTTTTAAACACAGGTAGCCTGTGGTCTGGAGGATGTACACAGTATCCTTTATAAACCAGTAATACACTTTCGTAAAATGTTTTCTGACCTAAAAAAAACAGGTTTGCTAATCGATAGTCTATATTTTCTGGTTGATAACGTCATAGCAGCAAATAGTATCCGATAACTTATGAAAACCCGATCTGAAGTAGATACATATTAACATAATCATTAAAAATAATAAACATCTTTATATCTTCGTGATAATATAGGTAGGTTACTATCAATTCAATGCATTTTCAACACAAAATAAAATAAGATCTTCTGTTAGAATCAAAACACCAATCGTTTAATAATAAAAAATAAAATAAAGTCCATTTAAATCGATACAAACTAATAAAACATGCAGCGTCTAATTTTAAATTATCTCACAAAGAAATTCAAACTGTACCACAGATAAAAAATATATAACAAAATATCGAATAAAAATATTTCACACGCAAAAATAGCATCTAGATCGATTAAGAAACGATAAAATTTTATTTCCTGCTAAAGGATGTTCCAAAATTGACCGAATGCTACATTTCATCCTGGTAGCAATAAATATTAGACGTCAAAATCACTTTTCGATTCGTTACGTTTTCAATATCAATCATACATACTGGTAGACAAAAAGAGCCACTGGGTATATTTTTATGGTGTTGGGCGTAAGCGGTAGCGGTTTTTAACAGTAGGATCTCACTAGTACTTATTTTTCGCAAGAATGCAAGGCTCGGCTTCCAGACTAACCAAACGCTGCTAAATTATACTAGTAATTATATGGAGCAAATGCCTGTCTTACCTCGGTAAGACTAATTGTCAGACATACGGGCTGCCGTCAACAAAAGTTTCCAACTTCAAGTATAAAATTAAGGATTAATTTTCAAAGGAAATTTGATTTAAAAAAAGACTTTTTTACTGTGAGTAATTAGATCAAACTTCAGTAATTTAGAGGCATGATAGTTTTGCATCTCTGATTAATCTAACGTTTAGGCCGAAAACTTGGCCCGAAGAGATAACTGTCAAAGAAAGTAAAAATACTCCTTTTCGAGTTTATGATTATTTTAATAACTTACATAATTACATTACTTTGAATTTATAACACAATACTCAGAAATTATTTGTGAGTTTTTTTTTTGTGGAGTTTATCTCGCAGTTTCTCATAAGAGGTTGTCGTCTGTTTAACCGGACTATCCTGTGGGTGCCTTGAGTGTAACACGCTAAGGGCACCCCCTGTGGGGTACGGGCTTCGGCTCAGGGCGTCGCTGGGGGAGGATAGCATGGGGATAGGCTGGATCTGAATGATATTATTAATTAGGAGCTTATTTAAAACTACTGGCACAGCATCGCGGGCTGGCACGACCGAGGGTCGGGGAAGGATTAGATTTTCATGTTATCTTTTGTTAATTTATTTGTAATTTATAAGTAAATTATACCATCGCACTCCGCTCAAAACTTGCACCACACATTCTCTCCCAAATAATTGTTTCCATCGCGTATTAAAAAATAAAACATTTATTATAATTTTCGGCATGTCTGTCTGTCTATTGAAATGCGAGCGTGTCTCATCTTTAATTGGATAATATTACACCCGTCTAGGACTATAATGATGAACATATGTATATAAATTATCTTTTTTAGGGTTCCGTACCTCGAAACGAAAAAACGGAACCCTTATATGATCACTTTGTTGTCCGTCCGTCCGTCTGTCTGTTAAGACCCTTTTTTTCAGGAACGCGTGGAGGTATCAAGCTGAAATTAATAAGAAATACTTAGGTCTACTACTGTCCCTTGGAGCTGTGAAAAAATCATGCTTCTAAACCAACGCGATCAAAAGATACAGCTGTTTATGCCGCGAATTTCCGCAAATTTTCGACACTCGCAGGGGCATCAAAACCTACAGGATACTTCCCGTGAACTCAGAATCTTGAAATTTGGTACGAAGCAACGTCTTATAGCAGTATAAAGGAAAAAATGAAAATATAGGGCGAGTCGGACTTAAAAATATTTTAAATATTTTTTAAGTCCGACTCGTACTTGGCCGTTTTTTACATTAAGTTTAAGTACTACGCATATTGAATTTGTAACAAGTGATATATGGTTTCATCTATTTTTGATTAGAGTTTTATTATTTTTTAATGATGTCGGCGAGAGATATACGCTCTCTGTATTATAAGATAAAGAATCTACCGTAAATTAGTTATTATGCTACCAACGAGTGAAACGAATCATGAGTGGACATACGGCGACACATCAAACTATTAAGACCAGTAAAACGTGGCCTCACTTTGTATAGATTTGCAATACAATCAGAGATCTGCATAAACTGTTTTTTTTTAGCTTGATTGTTCGCCGTGGGTACGATGATAAAAACAAAAGATGACGATAAAAATGTGTTCAATGCTCGTATTTATAGGATCTCAAAACTGAGGAATATATTCCGCCTATATTTCTCTGAAGATTAAACATAACTGTGTGTGTGTTTAGGTAAATCTAGATTCCGTGGCTGCTAGAAAAAAATTGATGGAATACCCAATAAATTCCCTAACCTGACCCTAATTCCCTGACCTGGGAACTGATTTCAGAACCTTTTTTTTACGTATGGGAAATCATCAAATGACTCCTCCCGCTCTGGGCGGAGCGGAAGGGAGTGTCAGACTTGTACTGACTAAAACCCATCCCTGTTCCTTCTTAGCCCTTTGTGTTCCAGGGCCACGGTATCTCTTTCGAACAGTCCTGCAGCCCTGGCAGGCATCGGCTCTCTCGGACCCCTTCCGCTGGATTTCAGAACCTCATGCTCAGTACACACGCTTGCGATCACTTGAGTAAGTAGAAGAATTAAAATGAACTCTCATTTACGTTTTAAACAAAGAAGATCATGACAATCAATACGAAAGTTTCTATCAAAGATCTGTCTAACAAGTGAAAAGTTGAACGACAGCCGATCCAATGGATTTTCTTGCTAACTTAAAGAAAAACTGTCAATTGAATCAGCTGTAACACATAGTTTTAGTCGTAAACCCCGACCGTAGGAAATAACTAAAAGCAATGATTATATACCACCTAAGGCTGTGGTTTATGTCTTAATATGAAAGCAATACTCAGAAGATCTGTAACACGCAGATAGAATCTTTTAGTTTTCTAATAATATATGTATAATAATATATATGCTGCCCTCAAAAACGGTGAAGCAAAACATCGCGAGGAAACTGGCATGTACTAGAACTAAAAATTTGAAGACATGTGACATCTACCAACCCGCACTGGGCCCGCGTGGTGGATTACAGCCCAGTCCCTCTCATTCAGATGAAGGCCTGTGTCCCAACAGTGGGAACATTATCGCTGATGATGATGATGATATGGTTCAGAATTTTATAGTTGTTTTCACTAATACTAAGTGAAGTCTAAAGTAATGCCTTAATAAAAGTCACTGCTGAATAAAGAAAGTGTACCTACAAGAAAGTGTGTGTGAAGTCTTAAAGTCGCGCCGGTGACTGAAACGTTTTGTGGTAATCAGTTATCGTGGTGTGGACATGTGATGCGAAGGAATGAGAAAAATGTCGTGAGAAAAGTATTGAGTATGAATTTGGATGGGTATAAGAGTAGAGGAAGATTAAAGAAACGATGGATGGACTGTGTGAAGGATGATATTTCCAGAAAGGAAGTGACTACTGAAATGACATATAATAGAAAAGTATGGAAGAAGAAGACATGCTGCGCCGACCCCAAAAAAATTGGGATAGAGGTCTGAAGAATGATAATTATTGGGCCACAGTCTACTAAAATAAAATAAAATTGTGTACCTACCCCTTTTAAAACTAGAGCAGACTCAAAAATCATCATAGTCTCAAAAAAAAAATACACACGAACCAGAGCAATTTTTCAAAAGTACTTCCCCTATTACCAAACAGGTAGAACACAACCAACGTAACTAGGTACTTATTAAACCCATCATATATCAATTCAATCAAATAATACACATCAAAAAACCTTTCTATTCGATACGAAGAAAAAAATAATAACACATCATAGAAATGATTAACACTGCGGACGATAATTATCATTAAGATGAAATGAGATGGCTATCAATATAATGAATAAGTGATATGATTTTGCGATGTTAAGCTACTGGTAGACGGGTCAACGAAATCAAGAAAGAAACATTTTCGTAATGGCGTATCGTACGATCATTGTTCTTAGGTAGATGTGTGTTTGTTGTGATGAATATGGTCAAGAATAGCTAAAAACTTTTTTGCGATTAAAAATAGGCACTGTAACTCATCTCAACGCATCATCAGCAACACTTTATTTTTCTATTCTTCTCTGTCAACCGTTACGCTATCACTTCCTCATTTTATTTTCATAAATATCATCATCATCATTTCAGCCGAAAGACGTCCACTGCTGGACATAGGCCTCCCCCAAGTGACGCCACATTGACCGGTTCCGTGCGCCTCGCATCCAGCGGATCCTCGCAACCTTCACCAGGTCATCGGTCCACCTAGTGGGAGGCCTTCCAACGCATCGTTTTCAGGTTCGCGGTCGCCATTCCAGAACTTATACATAATTATCATAACATAATTATCATTCCTCACAGAACAAACGCCTAAAACACTTTACATTAAACAGATCTTACACAACCCTAGAATTTATTATCCCAACAGCCGATGAGCATAAATAGGTGTACGAAACTAAATTCCTTCCTCACAGAGCGTATCGATGCAAAAACTATCTCGTGGGCCCCGACACTAACCGTCGATACTTAACAATTTATCATTCCTGTATCTGTGTGTGATTACAATCTTAGTATTTTAATAACGAATGGAAGCCGCTACTGGGTAGCGCCTCAAGCGATGCTTCTTTTTTTTTCTCTCAATAGACCAGCGGCTTTTATTGTTATTGATTGGTAGTCGATACGTGACGTCATGTCTCTTTATCGGTTGGAGAGTTGGAATGGGGTCTTTAGAGATATGAGCTGGGTGTTTTTAGATTGAGCTTAATTTTAAATTTTTAAATTGATTCGGAGCATTTTTGTTGCTTGCCTAGAGATAAATATCTTAGTAACAAGCGTTGCGTGTGATCATAATTTATATTATTTTCAGCTTTCCTTATACACATACCCCAATTCTTACATGGCTTTTTTACAGTATTGCTTACTTGTTTTTACTTAGTTTTTTAAAAGTTCACATCATCGTCGTGAGGATTTTGGCTTGCCCAAAAATCAAAATCTCGAACACATGTGAAAAGTAGTAATTATGAATGAAGTAACCTTATGACTTTTTCTGACTTTAGGAGCACAGGCCTCGTCTCTCTCTCTTTCTTGTGAGAATCTGTAGGTAATTAATAATCCACCAAGTATACGCAGAGAGAGAAGTGGTGGCCCAGTGATGGCAGCCCCGACTTACGAGCAGTAAGCCGTGGGTTCGAACCCAGGAAGGCGCATTAGTTTGTGTAGTTTATTTCATCACCGCTGCTCTCAAAAACGGTGAAGGAAAACATCGTGAGGAAACCGGCATGTCCTAGAACTAAAATATCGAAGACTTGTGACATCTACCAACCCGCACTGGGCCCGCGTGGTGGATTACAGCCCACTCGGAGGCCTGTGTCCCAGCAGTGACAACATTATAGGCTGATGATGAAGCATACGCATGCCCCGCACAAGGCATGCGTATGCGTGGTTACTTCACTCACTATTAGCACTTTTCACACTAAAATCATTCATTAATAATTTTCATTCCTTAAAA
This sequence comes from Cerastis rubricosa, assembly GCA_949152445.1. NCBI lineage: Eukaryota > Metazoa > Arthropoda > Insecta > Lepidoptera > Noctuidae > Cerastis > Cerastis rubricosa. Next base: position 1,829,880 of record OX424542.1, on the reverse strand, counting down.
TCCAACTTTCATTATACTACATATTATGAATTATTTACAACTACGAGAATTACTAACCCACAATTATCTTTAAATAAACTAATAATAAATCTTTAAAATTATTTACGACCCGATCAAAAAAGCATTAACCCTAAAACACGCACGGTTATATTATTCCCCAAAAATAACAGTATAATATAAATTTTACCGAGTATATTATATCGGATATATAATTGTCGGTTGTATAGCATATAATAGTGTATAATTACGACACACGTTCATTAATGTGTTACTATAATTTAGTTTAATATGAGTCTAATTGAGCTATCGTTACTTGAAGCTTTGATCGACATGTGAACCGATCGCTTTTATTATACAGTGTTTGAACTAATTAAATACTTGTTTTTTTTTGGTTGTACTTGTTCTTTGGTAATAGTGCTTTTAGTTTAAATGTAAGTTATTCCCATAGTTATGACTTTCTTACAAACACTGTAAGTATTCGAAGTTTGTTAGCTTTATCACATTAATGGCTCTGTATGATGTCGAACGTAAAGAATAGCACCATCCCATATCTTCCCGTGGGTGTCGTAAGAGGCGACTAAGGGACTTGCCAGAGAATGGGTAGCAGCATTTTCTGTGTTTTGTAACAACCGCACTGCGATCGCCAACCCGCCTGCCAAGCGTGGCGATTATGGCAAAACCCCCCTTATGTCAAAATGGCGACACTTGGGGGAGGCCTATGTCCAGCAGTGGACGTCTTTAGGCTGAAATGATGATGATGATGATGAATGATCACCTAAATATTTTTTCTCATCAAGAAGTTTTGTTCTTGAAACAATTAACCTTTTAAGTTCTAAAGTAAAGTTGTTTTTAATAAAAAACTAAAAACTTTTTTACGAACAACCATATTGAAGTAGACCATGCTGCATTATTCAATATAAATAGTTACTCTATCACTTACTACCACACTCAATTAACTGAAAGCCTTAAGCTAATTATATTAACTTTAACAACCTCACCGACAAACATAATTAGGTAACAACACTAAACAAAACACTTCACATATCACAATCACACATACACACACACATTCACAAACACAATTTTATAGTAAACAAAATAAATATAAAATCTAATGCAAATTAATAATGTGCATACAAAAAACGGAATAATAATTTTGGATCGTGAGAACGGTGAAGTGAAAGTGCTAACTATTTTAGTATTACGATTACGAATGTGTGTAACAATAAAAAATAGTGCCATATTGGTTGTATCGGGTTCCGTACATAAAATTTTATTGTTATTTTTACGCTCGAGTTTTGAAATGATGTGAATATGGGTTGAAAAGTCGTTATTATAGACGTACTGGCATGACTAAATAAATACGTGGTGGTTATTATAGAAGTGAATAAAAAATCATAAAATAAAATATGTTCTATAATAAAAAATTTGAAGATGTGTGACGTCAGCAATGGATCCCCGTGATGGGTTGCAGCCCATTCCGTTTCATAGAGAGGAGACTTGTGTCCTAGCAGAGTGAAAATTATAGATAGATTATGCTTCTTTTGTTGGTAATAGTGATTGCAAGTAGGCTGAAGGCTCAGGATAATTAAAAGCAATATAATTTCTATAAGAGAGGTCAGGCAAGCGTCGATCGGCGTAAAATTAGTAGCTTGCTATTTTGCAGAGAAGCTAACTATCGTACTTGTAAGTCCATTATTAACTCATAAGTAACTTAGCTTCTCAGTTAATTAAACCAACTATCTAACCAATGATTACACTAACAGAAGCAAATATTGAGCGATTTATTTTGGCAGACATTTTCTAATTATTTAAACAATTAAAAAAAACTATCTAATGATTAAAGTTTAAATACAGTCATCCTTTGCCTAGCCTTTTCCCAACTATGTTGGTGAAAATATTTTATGATGTTTTTGTTTAAAACTGCGGCTAAAAATCCAAAACGGCAGAAGATCTCCAAAAAACTTCTCAACACGTAATATTAATATCCTTAAGCAATCACAGATCATGAGCAGTAATCAGACAACCTGTCGCTTTGTAAAGGTGAGGACAGAACAATGTAATGCGTTGCGTAAAGTAATCGTGTATCACGGGCTTAAAGGGCACCAGTTTTGACGTTTTTTGTGGGAGTTTTTTTAAAGGGTTAAAAAATTGTATTTTTTTTCTTTGGGTTTATTTTTTCGTCGTGGTTATCTTATTTTTCAGGAATCGGTAACCTGTTAAAAAAAAAGTACGTTTTTTTGTGACATGCTTGGTGGTTGTTTTTTTTTTTCAAACTGGTTTTTTTCTTGATTTTGGAAAAAAAACAATTAAGTAAGAAGTTAAAATACAATCGCGAAAAGTAGGCATCTTTGACTCGTTGAGTGTGTTATCTTAGTCTAACTAAACTAATGCTCGTATTATAGTTTAGTAGTATGTCACGGTTCACGCGATAACTGCATCAAAGGATTGAATACTAAATGCAAAGCGATACTCAAAAGCTCCGGCTTGACATAACAAAATGACATCAAATTAGAATTTCCACAAACAAACACAAGAAGTCGATGCACGCATAGAAATCTAAAACTCTGTACTAATTACATCACTTAGTGTTTATTAAATATAATGTTAATCTACATATACATTTCAAATCATTTAAGAAATCGTCAGAATCTAGCTTTAGAAGAGATCGTCTTCCCTTAGATGCACACCTACGCAGGGATATAGTGTACGTATGAGGTGACCTCACACACACATAGACCGGTTCACCTGCCGCGATCTATTCGTGCTTACTGTCACATATTAAGGCGTAGATACACTAGGCTATAGGTATTTTTTAACGTAAACTAATAATATGGAGTTTAAGCTTGCACATACATTTTTTTAACGTTGAATAAAAATCATGTAAATGTATAGAAGTGTTGATTATTGAGACACGAATCTTGTATGACCATAAATTGTTTCTAACATTTTATAACTACAATAAAATCAGCACACTAATAATGACATGATCATCATTTAAAACTGCTCCAAATAAATCTCACCTGCCAATAAAAAAGCCAATTTTCCGACACGATATCTAAGCTAATGAAACATGGGATTCTACCGAATACTAATTATATGCAAGGCAATAAAAACAATAAACCCAGTGTGGCAACACTCTAAGCTAAACTCTGACATTCCACTCACACACGCACACGATCGAGCGAGTATGGCAACACATCACCTGTCGACTCGACCGCGACCTCCCAACCAGCCACTACGTTATTAATATTGGTCAATACACTCACACCAATACAACTAACTAACTACAAAAACAACCGTATCATTCCAAACACAGAATTCAAATTCAAACGCAACGAATTTTCATTCAATACGATTCTACATGCACACATATAAACCAAAGGTGTTGGTTGCGCGTGTGTGCACGAGACATTGGTTTTGAATGGATATAGTTTTTGCTGGAATAGCTTTGAGCTCTATTTAACTGAAATTAGGGTTCGTATTAGTTCGTACTAGGAAGTAAGATTGGATAGAGCACAGCGAAATGTAGCTCTGAGGTCGTGGGAGCTCGCCCGAGCGGCGATTCGGTTAGTTATATTATTTTTGAAGATGTAACGGTATGAAATTTTTGATAACATATTCAGGTACAATATATTTGACGTATATTATTGTTTATGGCAGCCATTGTTATTAATTTCGCGTTGTAATGGCCAAAAAAATAAAAAAAAGTTTTTGATGCTTAATTTTTATTATTTATGCACTTACAGATATTTTATTATAATATTAAAAGTAATGATTAACATGTTAATGATTTATAACGGTTTGTTTTAATTGTTGTAAACTAAAAAGTGAAAATAATAACATTGTGTTATATTTTTTATATGAAATGGTTTTAGGTGTTGCTAGAGAGCTCTTAAATTAATCCTGTGAAATGATTTCGATAAAATTCACAAAAGTAGATCAATTTATGTTGGCTAGACTTTATTAAATGCAATAAAATTAGGTATTGAGTTACCGAACAAATTGATAAAATAGATTTAAAATAAATGGCTGCACATTTTATATCAAAACATAATTAAGTCTAGATTATTTTTAATAAAATGAGAAGATCTAAATGTAGATATCGTAAATAATATATTTTTGCGGTTAATATTTTATTTTAGATTAACACAAAAATAGCTAAGAAAGTGAATATTTGAGCAATTCCAATTTCCATTTTTGCATTATCAAAATTCCGATATTATTAAAGCTATACCTATACAATATTTTTTGCTTGCAGTTTTATTGCAACTTGCACTACGGTTGACCTAATATTATTATAATGTTAATTAATTAATTATTATTAAACTGTACAATCGTCTTGGGCGAAAATGAGTTAAATTGGGTAATGGGTAACATTATTTCATCTTTTATCAGGCAGTTTTATATCATCAATGATCACTTTAGCTAATATGAACTGATCATAAATAAAGTAAAATCTGGTGCAAAACTAGCACAATCTATAAGTATTCTTGGGAAGATAAAAATTGCATTACCTTCCCAAGATCATTGACTTACCAAATCCAGTTTTAAACAATCATCAATCCATAAGATATCACTCTAAACAGAATTAAATCAATCCAGTTTCAACTATTGATCTCACCGCGAACTTTCGCCTAATCATACTTAAAAATTAACTACATAATACACTTTTTACATATATTGATTAATAATATAAAAATATTAATTAAGGTTTATAAATCATAATTGACTACGCGAAATAATTACTTTAATTGTATCATAATTATATTTTGATTAAGTTGTTAGTGTTGTATGGAGACTCGCGGTAACTTGAAAGATTTTAGTTTTAGTTTAGAGCATAATTTAGTTTTAACGGATGTTGTATTAGCTTTTTTATATTTTAATTGATTGTAAACGAGCATACGGCACACCCGATTTTTTGTTATTGAATGCAGTATTTTTTTTTAAAGTTTAGTTATTGCGTTTTTAGTTTTAGTTTTTTATGATTTTAATTTTAACGAGGTTGGGTGTGTTTGTCTGTGTATTCATTAGAGATAGTTAGTGGTTATTACTTGTATGTTATTTATACAGTTATTGAAGAGTTAATAGGGTTATATAAAACCAGTTATTTTGTGGTGTATGATTTTGTTTGACAGTGAGTTTAGCGGATGATTATTTTATTGGTACAATTTGGGCATGGGAAAGATTTTTTGCAATTTGGAGAAAGTTTAATGTTTTTTTAATCAATCCTATTACTTGAAAACCAAATTCATTGATTATGGGCTAATATTTTTGTTGAAGGGTAAATAGTGGGTCAATAAATTGACGATTCATGTACATGAAGAAGATCGATTATTTATTTACTGTCAAGTTATTTCTTTAGCTTGTCATGTTTTAGTTTAAATTTGTTGTACAAAAAGAAAAGCTATCATTGTTTTAATTTCAATCCAAAAAAATATCATCCATCATGCAGATCAGTGCGTCAAAATGTCGAAATTAAACGAAATGTCAAAACTAACCGTGACGAATGTATGATAGATTTAACATTTGACATCATTGACAAAACTATTACCATCATCGATCATTGGCTGTTTGTATAGCGTCAAATTATTTGCACACGAAAGGTCATAGGATCAATTCCTGATTACCTTGTTAATAACTTGTGTCATACATTTTTGGTCTGCATTTTTCCGTAATTACTTTAGCTAATAAATTAAAGTAAATTGTGTTTTTTTGAAGTGAAACTTCTTATGCGACTTCCAAAAAGGTTGCGTTAAACGTTTAACGCTACCATGGAGGGGGTATGAAAGCACTCATTTCCACATTACGAAGTTTCACTTCTTCCGCGCGGAGGGACTCCACGCACTATTTTTTTTAAAGTAAACTTTGTGATTTGCATACTTAACCTTCAAAATTTAAATTTTGCAATCAAAACAAATATTGTAACAACTATTCTGCCTACTTTTGATTTGTAATTAACACTTTGCAATTATAAATATTCGCACCCAAAGTAATTATCCGCAATTAATAATTACTCAAAAGCCTTGAACGAACACTCCAACTTTGATTACAAAATTAACATACTTTAAATCAAATAAAATAACTGATTAGTGTTACATGAATGTTTAATTAGGCAGAAAAATAAACACGCGGAATTTATTTTTGAAATCGTATCAATGTTTAAGTTAACTGGTATTACTCTCACCATCATCTGCCTGCCTTTTCTCAAACTATCTTGGGGTCGGCTTCCAGTCTAACCGGATGCAGCTGAGTACCAGTATTTTACATGAAACGACTACCTATCTGACTTCCACAACCCAGTAACTGGTTAATACGATAACCCTTGGTAAGACTGGATGTCAGACTTTTGGCTTCTGGCTTCTGACTACTCGTAACGACTGTCAAAGATCTACAAAAATGACAGCCGGGACCAACGGCTTAACGTGCTTTCTGAGGCACGGAGGAAACTCATTATGTAATTATGGACACCCATCTACGGTCCAAGCTCGGCAAGCACGGCTTAACCTTAAAGATCGACCCGTGCGGCTGTTATTACTTAGCCACGAGCTCCTCTATTACTATCAAACTTCTAGGCATCCACAGGTTTGCCCGGTTAAGCAGTAGGCTGCCTCAGAGGCTGAACGGCGAGATGCCATTCAAAAAAAAAAAAAATTCTGTCATTAACATTAAAACGGGACGTTTACCATGATTCTGTACTATTTGATTTGAGTTCCTGTTTGCTTTGGTAAACATCCCAGTTTCAGTGTTAATTGTAGTGTAGTGACCATTTCAGTTAAAAAACTTATAACTTATTTTTTTTTTGATGCTCAAGAATTTTTCAGGAAATAATCTGATGTAACTTCCGACTTCTAGTACAAAAGACATAAACGCGTAAGTCGTCGGCGCTGTGGTCTTAGTACTCGCGGAGTAAACGCAACGTAAATTGATGAATTTTCAAAATTCTTCTTCGAATTGATGATACGTTTAAGGAAGTTGCGGAAACTTGATTCTGAAGTAAACATCACACCTGTTATTCTCAAATGGTACGGGAGAGGTATACCTAACGGTTCACCTTTCGCCAGTTATGTTTAAGTCCCATGTAATAAGGGGCGTGCCTATTGCAATCAACCGGGCACAAAACCAGACTCCGTGGCTGCTACTGAGAAATCCCTAAAGGAAAAACCCAATAACACTCAGCCCAAACTAGGAATCGAACTCAGGACCTTATGCTCAGCAGACGTGTTATGATTTTTTAGTGTACGTGTATTTATGTACACTAAAAAAATCATCATCATCAGCCTATAATGTTCCCACTGCTGGGACACAGGCCTCCTCTTAACGGGAGGGAGTGGGCTTTAATCCACCACGCGGGCCCAGTGGGTTGGTAGATGTCACATGTCTTCGGATTTTAATTAGACAGCCCAAACTGGGAATCGAACTCGGGCTCAGCAGTAACGCAGACCACTTGAGAAGAGGCAGTAAACAGTTAAGTAAGTCCATTTATTCACTAAATGACTCTTTCCATACAGGAACCGGAAAAAGTTTACCCATCCAATCAGCCGAACCCGCCCGATTCAAAATCATTTACCACCGTACCTAAGTATCTCTATAACGGTGCTTAAGTGCTGCGGGTGCAAACAGCAGTGTATTTATTGAATAGTTAGCGTTTCTGTTCGTTTTGTGTACTTAGCTAATGACTTGGCCGGCTGTAGAGTTATTGATGTTATTAGTGAGGTATTAGGTTGTCACTGTACGTGCTTAGAGGGCGTTAATGAGCTGTAGGTAATTTTTATGTTTATTGTTAGTAAAGGTTCCTTTTAAGTGTAATATGAATTTTATTATGAATTAATCATCATTTGCCTTGCCTTTTCCCAAAGTTGGGATCGCCTTCTAATTAAGACCTAATGCTAGTATATAATTATTACATCAAACTCCAACTCAAAGCATTTATTTCAATTTCACAGGCACTTTTGAAAGTCAAAAGAACAAAAAAAAAACGCAAAGCTGTCCGAACGCAGTCCCAGTCACAAGGCATAATAACTTATGAAAGTACAGTAGTTGCACATTCCAAAGCATAGATCTCTATGCACAATAATAGGCAAGAAACTCCATGGACACTCTCTCAATGAAAAGGACAAAATACACTAACAAAAAGGAAACTGATTCTACATACAAATGATAATTGATTTATTGCTTATTATACGTTAACCCTCAGTTAATCTGTACGCAATATTTTACCGATACAAGGTGAATTTTTCAAGGGGCGAAATGTCCGCCAAAAGAGCATGCCAAAAGAGTCTCGGGCATTGATGAAAAGTAAAACTGCATAATTCGATTTTTGAAACATCAATATTCCTAGCCAGGAAACGAACCCGTTGATTTTGGAAAAAAAACACATACTATATTATTACACCATTTGATACCCTCGCTACTAAGGATCAAATTCTAGGAAGGAATGATATGTGGAAACCTGAAGCTTCATCATCATCATCATCATTTCAGCCGAAAGACGTCCATTGCTGGACATAGGCCTCCCTCAAATGTCGCCACATTGACATAAGGGGAGTTTTGCCATAATCGCCACGCTTGGCAGTCGGGTTGGCGATCGCAGTGCGGTTGTTACAAAACACAGAGAAAGCTGTTGCCAATTCTCTGGCAAGTCCCTTAGTCGCCTCTTACGACACCCACGGGAAAATATGGGATGATACTATTATTTACGTCCGACACCATACAGAGCCTGATGAAGATGATAAAAACTAAAACTGCATAATTCGATATAAGTTTTTAAACTGATATGGTCACCAACACTATCAATAACACTTGTAACGAGATATTTACCATGTTTATCCAGTGGTTAAACTGTGTATAAAAACCGAAACAGTGCCGTAAATAGTTCGCGAGTGGACACAGTGAGTTTCGTGTGTCGGGAACAGAATCGAGTTGTGAGTGACAGTGGTTGTGGTACGGCGCGAAAAAAACGAACAAGAAAGAGGGTAGACCGTTTTGTCTGCTCATAAACATCCACCCGCAATATCTTCAGTTTATCCGTGATCATGGCGTTTGCAACAGCGCCGAAATATCGGGAACTCATAACAAATAAAAAACATGGTAAATATCTCGTTACAAGTGTTATTGATAGTGCATAATTCGATTTTTGAAACATCCATATTCCTAGCCAGGAACAGAACCCGTTGATTTTGGAAAAAAAACACATAGTCTATTATTACAGCATTCGATAGCGTCGCTACTAAGGATCAAATCTAGGAAGGAATGATATGTGGGAACTTGAAGCCTAACCAATTGAAAATGAATCGTATGTCAATTTTAACTAATGTTGATTACAGTATTAAGCAATATCAAAAAGATGCTGTCAATAGTGATGCTAATAAGGCTCACCGTCTCACACGGGAAATAACGCTTTTGAAGCAAATTGCCTTTGAATGTCAGTCTCATGTATAAAATATTTCAAAACCTTTAGGCCTAATGACGAATTTATTACTCGGCCTTCACTAAGAACTAAATTAATAACCATTCATTTATCACCTTGCAAATTCAACACATTTGAGAAAAAACCTTTTAATGAAAACCTTGGTTAAGTAAAATGAACTTTGATATTATAGAGGTAAACTTTATATTAGATTGTCTAAATTATACAGTCGTTGGTCTTGACAAATTTAATGTTAAGTTGCCGGCGATTCGAGCACCGAGTGATTTGATTACTGATCGATGTATTGGTTTCTATAGAGTTGGTAATACCACCGCGAAAATATATACGATACCATCTTCTTTGTTTTTTTTTTCACATTTATTTTTTATTTTTCTGGGATTAAAGCAAGTTAAAAAACTTAAAATGTAAATTTACAATCAAAAGCATATTAAACGTTTCTAAATACCGCAATACGGTCAAAGTCACAAGGCAAAACAATAATATGAGCGAATCTGGAAGCAGCGTAGATGCAGTTACCAACATTGTAGAAATATGAAGCCGTCTCTTAAACCACCCCAGTAATAACCATGAAAGAGGCACCGTGATTTCTGACAAGATCACCCCTGGAACCCAGAGGCAAGAACACCTGGTAATAAAATAAGAAACTAAACACAATATTTATCTAAATATAAACAAGCAATTTAACAACTCTAGAGAATTCGTAGCGAAGTTGCGATAGTCGGGTGACACTCGTGAAATGCGAAATCAGATAGTTACAGCTTTTTGCTCGAGTATACCGCTCGTGCGCACTTTTTACTGTGACTGTACAAGTGTTGCGCAGTTCCAACCTTTAGATTTTGTTTGTAGATGTACTTTAGAAAGAACTTGTGAATACAAACGCTAGAGGTGGAACTGAAATTACTTTTGTATTCAATTTGAAAGACGTATGGCATAAAGATACAAGCCTAAAGCGTTCCCACTGCTGGGACACAGGCCACGTGAGAGGGACTTGGCAATAAACCACCACGTGTGCCCGGTACGGTAAAGTGATGGTGTGGTATGTCTTCGATTTCTTTGGTTCTAGGCACGCGTTTTCCCCAGGAATATTTTTTCGCCATTTGAGCAGCGGTGATGAAATAAATAACGCAAAGTAAAATGCCTGCCGGAGTCCAAAACCACGTCTCTAAGTCATGGCCGATACTACAAGTCTTACCACAAATAGAGATGTAGAAAGCTTGGAACAGTTCCAAAACAAAGCGACTAGAAATCTTGGGAACTACTAGAAAAATCTTTGTACCCAGTTGACAGACAATTCACAAAAGAAAACCTGTGTTTCCTATCACTCCTGGGCAGCACAATGGAAATAGATACATAAGGCGAACCCCGCAGACCAAAGACTTTTTTGTCGCACAGTTGGACACAAGAAAACGCACGGAAGCAACGCAATTTCATTGATCGCAGTCAGGTAGACAGCATGTATCGCGTTGTTACGCAGTTGAAAGAAAAAGTCGATAGTCTGCGGGCACCCTTTGGACTGCAATTGTCACAGAAAAGGGTTCTTTTTTTATATAATTTGCAGATTATGCTTGCAGGATTCTTGTTTAAGTTTTCGGTAAAGTATGATTGAGTTTGTGTATTGATCTTGTATTACACGAATCAATGTTGCATCCTAATGAAGAATGAAGGCAGATCCGCGCAGTCCTACTCGTGCGTATCATTATTGCCATTATATTTTTTCAAACTTACTATCGCATCTGCTCGAAAATAATGTAGAAAAGTGAGTAGCCTTTTTGTGACAATTTGAGGTGTTGACTAATAGAGAAGTGTGGAAGATGAGTTATGGTGACCAAATAAATTGGGAAAAAGGCAGAACACTTATGAGGTTGGGAGTTCTTGACCCGCATTTTGGCAGTTAAAATGATGCAGATACATAGATGGAGCTAAGGAGATTCTTGGCTCCATCTCCGTTTTTATTCACACAATTCGTTTTTTAACAAAGTCCCATCGATTACATATTCATTCAGCCTCGTGCATCCACCAGAAGATTGATGATAGTAAACTAGAAATTCATGATTTCCTTCGCTATTCTTCAATCAATCCACGTTGATTCATCAATACACCACAGTGAATTTCTTTGTTTCATCGTCATCTTTATTATCTTTAATTCATTCGATATTAATACGCCATAAAACTTTAAATCACTCGATTTAAACATACGATTCGTCTAAATTTATACTAAATGTCGCAATGGTAATTCACGACCATCCCTAGCTATAACTCTTCGTACATGTTACCTTGAAATTTGTCACCTTTATGTGAAGGGGTTAGAGTTGAGAGTTGTGTAACTTGTGTAAAAGAAGTGCTTATTTGAAAATTCCTAACACGGCAGAAATTAAAATACAATGCTACCTTGGTATAGTTGAATGTGTGACGTCGGCGAAGTTGAAAGCCGGTGGACGACGATATATCCTTCAATGTAGAAATTAGGGTTGGCGAAATTTTTGCACGATATTTTATGGGCTTTTAATTTTTGTCTTAGTTACTATAGATATACGTCCTGTTGGATGTCTACCTTATTTTGGCATTATGAAAGCGAGCGAGATAAACATACGAAATACCGAATCGAAATCAAATCGGAGTGCTGGGGAATACAGAGTCAAGATCGTGTGTATGTTACCTATCGGAAAAACTTAATTATTCCGAAAGATAAAGCATCGCAACGCAGCACAAAATGTAATTAGGTTATTTTATTTGAAGAATGTCATGGTGTTACTCTAACTGTTTCGTAAATATATTTTTTTATTCTTTTTGTATATTGGCACCTTGTTTTTATATAGGGAAATCTATTCATGTAATCTGTGTCCTTTAATTGTGCTTCTGTGTGTTGCGCTGTCTTTTGTGTGCACTGAATAAATGATTTATCTATCTATCTAATTCTTTGTGTCGATAATTATCTAAGCTTTTATTGATATTTGACCAAATGAAGCTTTGAAGGTTAACCCAGTCAATACTTTTGCAGCCAGTTAAAAAAGTGGTCTATTTCACTTGATACACTTTCTGTTTTTGGTGCAACATGTATATTTTGGCGCTCGTAATGGAAATTGTATTAAAAAAAAAACAGTATAACCGTAGGCGATTTTAGTCTAAATTGTCACACCCACTTAAAGTCGTTATCTTCTACAAGCACTTTAGATTCTGACTTTACCACTTTTTGAACATTAAGTAAAACTTATTAAACCACATTTCAGTGCGAAAATCTTCACGTAAAGGTCGATCCTATTGAATTAATTCCAATTGTGTTTGTATGCATTGAAATTAGATTTAATTTTTGCTTCTTCAATAGCTAACCGCAGTCAAATGTGGTTTGCAGCCTTTGCGGTTTTTAATATCAGTTTATAAAACTTCATAATTGTTTGAAGGACTTCTGAAGGTGTTCTAACACTTCCACTGAGTACATCACCACCTGGTCTTTCTAACGGTTTTGCAGTGTAAATGTGTTGCTGTTCTACAAACGGTGGGGTATTTAATATCCTGTCCTACGTATCATGTTGCTTGTTAATTACAGGAACTGATGGACGCTACTGAGCTGCGCCAAACTAGAGGCTCAACTCTGGGCCGACACAATTTAGATTGTCATCGACACGCTTAGAAGAAAATATATAATATATGTATATTTATAAAGATATCATATATATTTGATATATAAAATGTTTTTATAGTTTAGATTTTCGCATCGAAGACTATGGTAGTCAAGTCACCACTGAAAAGTATAGTATTGGCTTACTACAGACACTTTATAATCACACTTATCATCCATATTCATACTTTTATTGGATTTTTATTAGCATTTTATCAATCGTTTCCTTTTAAAAATATTTTCTGTGTTGTGACATTTTTACATCAAACTTGTCAGTTGTCATTTACTTTTATTTTTAATTGTAACCAGCCAAGTTCTCTATGAAGATTTTATTTAGATTATTTACTAAAATGATTATCATCAATGCGTGAGTTCAATTGTTGTATTTTATAAATAATTACGAATATTTGCTGTGTAAAGATATTCTAAGTTATATTTATAAAAATATTATGAGCAAGGTCCGACCGATTGTTGCTGGCTGTTTTGAATACTGGCAAGTTGCGAGCGCAACAATTTGAATCTGAAAAGAAAGAAAATTGGAAAAAGATTGACGAGAAACGGAGGGTCAGAGTGAAGGCAGAGATTGAAGGGATTACTAGCATATACCTGAGTGGAGTCAGAGGTCTTTTCGGACGACACTGGAGAGAGGAAATAAAGCACAGTCAGGCTTATTCCTTAATCTGACGGACTTGGTCACTGCCCAGGAGATCTCACTACGGACTCCTGGGACCTTTAATACTATTTCGGAGGCTGCCTTGTATCTACTGCTGAATCTACGGGAGTTGTATTCCTGTCTGTAGCTGCTGTTCATCAGGAACTATCCTGCGGTCCTGAATCGTCATCCTCTGCTATCGAGTTTGCCTTTAGAGACGTTAAGTGTGGGTGTTAATTGGTTTTTTTTTTATAATTAATTGTATTCACAACTCATCAATAATATATTCATTTTCCTTTTTTTAACTATTTTTATGTACAGATTGGCTTATTTCCTCCTCACTCATCAAGGAATAAGCAAGTTCGTTACAAAACGTCAAAGGGATATTCAGAGGTGTCCATGCTACGCCCATACCATTCAAGTTTCGGGGGCAGACGATTATTATTCCTTATTGATGATGACTACCACCTTTGCTTAGACAATTAGTATAAGCTTCCACGTACAGGCCAAAGAAATAAAATTAATTCTATTTGTTTTCAAATACTCCCAAATTGCGTGCATAGAGTAACTTATTGGTATGTATGTGTTGTGAACGTCATAAAACAGTGAAAGTTTACGGCGTTTATTGAGAGCCGAATTTAAATAAAATGTAGCAACTAGGCCTTAATGATGTTGATTGGCTTAATTATGTGGCATATGTAATGAGAATGAAGGTCGTTTACTTTTATGGCATACGCGGAAAACTAAGTGATTGTACAAGATAAGAGATGTGTGGTCTTTCGAGAAGAGGCCACCTGTGTTTGTTTGTAGCTATTGCAGTTTTTAGCGTTTCGTACCCAAAGAGTCAAACAGGACCCTATTACTGAGACTTCGCTGTCCGTCCGTCCGTCTGTCACCAGGCTGTATCTCGTGAACCGTGATAGTTAGCCAGTTGAAATTTCTACAGATTATATATTTCTGTTGACGCTATAACAACAAATAATAAAAACAGAAAAAAATAAATATTTAAGGGGAAAAAAACATACATACAAAAAAGTTTTTTTTTCGTTTTTATAAATAGTTGTACGGAACCCTTCGTGCGTGAGTCCGACTCTCAATTGGCCTTTTTTTGTTTCTTATGACGAGTAACAGTAGAGAGTACAGAAGTAGTAGACATGCTGCGCCGACCCAAATAAATTGGGATGAGCTGGAAAATGCTGATGTTTTTTTTTCTGGTCAAAATGTGATATGGTTGTTCCAGGTAAGTTAACAGAAATAAAGTTTTAATTTAAGGTTTACTTTGTCAATGCAGCGTGTTGATCGTCGAAGCACAGATCATCTTCATTCTCCTGGTCTAATCCCAATTGTGTTTCCCGATAGCTACAATCTAGGGGTCTTTAAGTCAAGAGTGAATAGGTTTCTTCTAGGCAAGCGTGCTTCACCGTCGACCACATCATCGCTTACCATCAGGTGAGATAGTGGTCAAGCGCGAGCCTATAGATACAAAAAAATAAAACATTGATTTTCCATACTTCTCTATTAATCTTCATCTCATCTTTTACCTCCTCCCTTGGCAAATCATCCTTCACACAGTCAGAGACGAGACCACTAAATTCGTTTTTTAAACGATTTGTGTAGTCTGTTTTTACGAAAAGGTCTATTTAAAACTAAACCAAAAATGACTGTGGGTTACAGACCTGGCATTCTTTGACCGTAAAAGAGTATATAAAATCGGACCCCTGTCTGAGTGCGAATCCCTCAGTGCGTATTATACAGGTACGTCATTAAAATTACAGATATTTGCTTATTACAATACATGATTCTCAGCTACATTACATTTTACTGAAATAAAATCATCATAATTAGGTTTAGAACGCGCGGGCCAAAGCCTTCGTGAAATTACACATGTAGTTTCCAGTTCAAACTTAAGTATAATCTACAACCATTTATATTACACTGCACTAACTACCAAGTTTTAACTTCAAATGTGACGACAAATAACAAGCTCTTCACTCAAAGTTATGCCATCTGATAGCCACAAATGGTTTATTTTCCATGCATATTATGTTCGCGCATAATTATTTATTAGATCCATGCATATTATTTGTTACATTCACCATAAGAATGTAAGGTTATCACAGAGATTTATGTGTTATGTGCTTCTAAACGGTAAAGGTAGGTTTCCGTAAGGCACATAGCTGTAATTATGTGTTGCAGCTATGTAGTGTTATAATCTTGTTTTTCTAGTACGCACGGACGACCAATCAAGCTACACAAAACCAGTTTATGCGGATCTCTCTTTGTACGGACAATGTATACAAAGCGAGGCCATGTTATAGAATTTAGCTTGAGATGTCGCCGTATGTAGGTACATAGGCGATGTATTTCGTAATTTATAGCTATCTTGCCTACCCGCATGGCAAAAAGACTGAGAAATAAGTAAGCATAGGAAAAAGACTTTTATATACGTTTCATCATCATCATCATCATTTCAGCCGAAAGACGTCCACTGCTGGACATAGGCCTCCCCCAAGAAGGGGTGTGTTATATACGTTTGCAAGGTTCAAATTAATTTGCTAGCGCAATTTTGCAAACCTGTTGGTTGTTTCAACGTATATAGAATTTGTGTCTTCCTATATAGTTATGTATAGTGTAATGTTATCAACAATTGTAATGAATACTTAATAAAGCTCTACTTAGGCCGTGGAATCAAGGGCCTGATTCAGAACAGAAGGCAGTACTCCTCGATACGGCCGTATTGTGACGAGATTCTTCTGGTTGGGTTCTAGAGCCCCAACCACCGCAGCTTGGACCCTGCTCTCGACACTGGCGGACCATTTTTTTTTAATATATTTTTAGGGTTTTTTTAATGAAATAATTAAAAATGTTAAAAATCTGTATAAAAGATAAATAAAGGAAAAATAATAATAACCCGTAAATGGATATTACTCCCCATTTCATAAAAAAAAACTTTGTTCTTCCTCTTCTTTTACGAAACTTTTATTAAAGCGTCAACCCTAGAATCGCGCGTGCGGACACGCGGCAATTTGTAAGCGACGTCCGCGCAGCTTTCCCGATGCGAGCCAAAGAGGATCAATCTACTACATATCGATGTGTATCGCCTATTGCTATTGTGGCTTCTATGCGTCTATGTGCGCCTAGTACAATTTATGAGTTGTGTGTTTGGTTTGAGTAGCTAGGCTAGCTATGTTTGAATTATGACAGATGGTGAATCCTATTAGAGTTATTTGTGATCATTTTATATTGGTTTTAATTTGGGGTCTAGAAGATAATACCAGTATTCTTACCGCAGCATTCCCGATGCGAGTCAAAGAGGATCAATCTCTCCATATCGATGTGTATCGCCTATTGCTATTGGGCTTCCATAAGTCCATGTGCGCCTAGTACAGACAACGTCATTAAGTAGTTTCCCCCCTGGCGTACTAGGCCGGACTGTAGAGGGGTTAGCACATACTGATGCTGTCTGTACAATTTATGAGGTGTGGGTAGTAAAAGTAGCTATATTTGCTGACTTATGAGAAATGGTGAATTTGTGACTGTTTTGTCATTAATATTGATTGTAATTTTTGGCCTTTACGAAAATATCAGTTTTTTACTTCTCTAATATCGTATTCGTTTTACAGCAACATCATGTTTCAGCACAGTCTAAATGTAACCACTTCATCGTTTAAATATTTTAATTAAATTCATCTTCTCTGATGAATTTAAAGAATAATGAGTACAACACATTTTTCGAAAACTTGCAGACTGTAGTACACCGGTAAGAAAACGTGAATTAATAAAAATTATTATCACACCAACGCTAAACTCATGTCAGACGTGTTAAATAAAGAATGGGATCAAAGTTTTTTCTGAAATGTAAATAGTGCTACATGATTCAACCAAAATTAAAGCTAAACAAATATAGTTTTGGATAGCAAATGTTTTCTACTCTACTCTAGTTTGCCTAATTCAATCATTTACTTATTTACTAATTAATTAATTCATCAACATCATCATTTCAGCCGAAAGACGTCCACTGCTGGACATAGGCCTCCGCCAAGTGTCGCCATATTGACATAATCGCCACGCTTGGCAGGCGGGTTGGCGATCGCAGTACGGTTGTTACAAAATCACAGAGAATGCTGCTGCTCATTCTCTGGCAAGTCCCTTAGTCGCCTCTTACGACACCCACGGGAAAATATGGGATGGTGCTATTCTTTACGTCCGACACCATACAGAGATTAATTACTTAACGAATCATTTATGTTAGACAAGAGAGCACTCGTTATTTTGACCTTTTTCTTTAAGTCTTTAGCCACTCATCCTGATCAATTAAAAAAGCTATATATATAAGCTAACTAGCCTATTTTAAATATAGCAATAAAGCACTTTCGGGCCTCTCGAAAGCTCTCTCTTACGCTGCAGCGTTTAATAACACTGGCCATCGAACATTTTATCGTCAATAAAAGCTATCGAAACAATAGAGAGTGTGATCAGATTCTTAATCGATCCATAACGATTGCAAATCGATACATACGTAATCGAATAGGGATCGATATGCGCCGGCGACGATTCGCGCGGAATATTCCTTTGTGAATATTGAGTTATTGAGATCAATGCCAATAAAGTTTGCATATTTTAAATGTATTTTGTTAACTTGATTTCTGCAGGGATGGCGCGTTTAACTGAGAATATAACTGATGGTAAAGCATAGGACCTCATCGTTACACAGTAACACACAGTGTTCATCATCTGCCTAGTCTTTTCCTAAACTATCTTGCCGCTTCGGCTTCTAGCCTAACCGGATGCAGCTGAGTACCAGTATTTTACATGAAGCGACTCCACAACCCAGTCTATCTGACCTGTACAACCCAGTAACTCGGTAATACGATACCACTTGGTAAGTCTGGATGTCAGACTTTTGGCTTCTGACTACTCGTAACGACTGTCAAAGATCTACAAATGACAGCCGGGACTAATGGCTTAATGTGCTTTGCAAGGCACGGAGGAAACTCGGTATGTAATTATGGTCACCCACACACGGACCAACCTCGGCAAGCACGGCTTAACCTTAAAGATCGACCCGTACGGCTGTTATTATTTAGCCACGAGCTTACACAGTAATATTTACTAATAAGGCCTAGGCCTTTAATGTTCCTGCTTCTGAGAGACATGTCTTCTAAGAGTTGGAGCTGTAATCCACCACTCGGGCCCAGAGCGGGGTTCGCGGCGTCACGGCAGCCCTTCTAGAACACTTTAGTTTCTTCATGATGCTTTTCTTCGCCGTTTTAAAAGCAATGTTATAGAAATAAATCACACAAAGAAACGCCACTGCTCATTAAAACAAACTGAACTAAAAAAACTAGAAATTCAGTTCTTCACTTTTCATATTCAGTAGCGGATGCCACTAAACATTTTGTTATTACAAACAAAAATTACGTAATAATAGCCAAAAGTACTTTTATACGCACTAACCGTTTAGAGTCAAGTGTCACCTTTATATTCCACTTAAAACTACAAAATGTTAACGACTGGTCAAGTACTTGTATTAGGTAACAAACATACGCATCCACAATAATATAAGAATTATTTCAAACAAGAATGATTGACGTAAAACGAAGACCATAATGGTTTGTGTAGAATAGTGATGCACGTTCCGGTCCGATAATTTACAGTATCGATACAACTTGATACGATACTCGGATGTTTTTTTGATCGATACAAAAGAAATACACCTTATAGGTATGTTACAGTGAGTCTTTATGTAATAATCTTAAGAACTGATATTTCCACCAGTGGCCAAATATAAATGATTCTGAATTTGAAAATGATAAATCCTCGCAACGTTACAAAAGTACCGGTAGACAGATGCGCCAAATTGGAACTTGAGTTGTTATTAATAAAATTTATGATTTTATACAGGAGCGTAGAGTACTAAATATCTAATTCACTGATTTTTGCTAACACTCGGATCTTTGTCGAAGCATCGTGCATCCCATATGACGATTTAATATTTGGAGTAATGATACAAAGCCATCCGATCGACCCGAAGTATCGATACAAAGTGTGCATCCCTAGTCAGAAGTGTGTTTGGGCAACAGTACTCGCTGAGTCTGCACAGGGCATTACAAACCGAACACCAAGTATATTGACCCATTAATCTAGTTAAACTACTTACATAACATAGTCACATGAAGCATAATAAGTGTCTATTTATTTATTTGAAACGCGCACACTGCCGTCATCGTCTTCTTTAATTATCACACCTTCATCATCCACCATTGTAATACAAACTTTATCATGTTGACAAGTAAGTTTCTTTTTGCATAATGCAAAGATACGTTATGTTGTTTCTGAATCGGATACGAATATACATTTAAATTGTGGCGTTTATACGGATTTGCCAGTTGAATCATCAATGCGTTCACTGGAACGTACGTCGAGTATTAAGTCGAGGCGAGCAGATCTAAATGTAAATGTTTAGCAACACGAATGTAGAATAAGGTTTTATTTTTTTGTAAACAAACTTCGGTATATCTCGAGATCATTTGATCATTTATATACATGACACAGACAATGTTTTTCTATTGACGGCCGTATTTTGAGTTGCTTGTAAAGTGTAAACAGGTTTATTTTCAAGTTCTCGATTACTGGATACATTGTAATGTCCCTTACTTCAACTAGCACGCTCGACAACCAATCAAGCTATGCAATACCAAATAAAGCTGATCTCTCATTATACGAGAAGCTGATACAAAGCGCGGTCAGTTTATACTGGATATGTATAACCTGATGTGACGCCGTGTAGACGTTTGATAATCTATAAGAATGTACCTGTAATCTTTCTAAGGACGCTGGGCAAGTTTCTATGCTGATCTTTGAAAAAGAAGTATATGGAATGTATTGGTTTTTTTGCACTGCGGTTGTAAAACTCCTCACGCTCTTTTTACAAGGGCAGGCAGATCTAAGATCTAAAACTACCATAAATATACAGTTCACTGGTAATGCAGTAATGCAGAGAAGTACTTAGATTTAAAGATAAGTATTTAAATACCTATGGCGGTAAGGTGGAATATGGAAAAGGGCTAGGTACAGCTTGTATATTAAAGGTGATTAAATCTATCGTTACTGTCGTGACGACATGAGAAACTATGGTAAAGACAAACATATTCTTAAGTGCAGCAGTCATTTAAAATAAGTAAATTAATAAATTCATCATTAAGGCATCCCTTGGACGCGTTCGGTCCTTTTTAGATCAAAATTGCTCTGAATCAGGTAAGATCAGAATCAAAGCCACGCCCTTAATGCAAAAAAATATCAAAAGGTTTTTTAATACTGCTCTATGTTACCGTAAATACTATTTTTCTAACCACGTCTGTCACGAGATGATAAAATATTAACACACACATTTCGACACTAGTTAAATAAATTCCTCCCATTTTAATCAAAGTTACAATACAAGTACGATATAAAAATAAAATAAGGTTTCCTAGACACGTATTTTGCTTAACGATACTCGCTAATTTGTTTACATACCGGTTTACTTGCTCGGTCTGAACGAGGCATTAGCGATTAATATCGGATCGTTTTGCATATCGATACTCGTGTTAGAATCGAAACTGTTTGCGTCAGGATATTTGTTGTGGATACTAACGATGATGTCCACGGTAATGTTTCCATAAACGGGGAGTTTCTCGAAACTAGTATGGCGGAATCTATTCCGAAATCGAGTTGGCAAGCGAATCAAATATTTCATCGGTTCGATGTCCGGAAAAGGATATTATTATCGTTTTGAAGTTTCCTGTTTTGGTAATTTGATTTTGTATAGTTTTAAGTTGATGTTTGTTTTGTATTCCTTCCTTAGATGGCTAAGTTTTCTCGTTAGAGTTTGAATTTATTGGAACTAAAATTATCGTTGGCACTTAAACTTCGAATTATGGTGATGATCACACAATAAGAAACACAGCCGATCTGAGTGAATGCCACATGTTCGTTGTGTATCTAATTATTCGAACAGACATACTTTCATCATAAACTAAAATAAAAATGTATACTGGCCTAATTTCATCTCTAAAAAACCATTCAAACCATTAACGAAAAAATTAAAAACATTAACCACAATTTACTGTCCTCATTTCAATATTAGATTAAACCGACGCGTCAAGAACTGGCGTTAAAATATAAATTGTCATCAAAGATATCAAAATAATCGACTATGCGTGTTCATTTTGAGTGAGCATTGCACTAGAGCTCACTCCATATCATTCCAAACTTATTTACGACTATAAACCGATAAAGCTCAATAAAGTTAAAGATAAAATACGTACACAGCGTCACATACACTTTGAACTGTGAAAAAACGTACATTACAAATAGATTTCTTGGTCAGTCGTTTCAAGGCGTCCAACCGAGGATTGAAATCGTCTAAACGATTTAGGCGAGCGTAGTTATCGATAGAATGTATCGAATGATTACCGTAATGACAATTTATGCGCGAGTCAAGTGGAATATGTAAACGAGGCATGGACAAGTGTGGCAGTCGGCTCATTTTAATAGGACCACCCGTGTGAACTTGGGCTTAGGTGTTGTGATTTGTTTGAATTCGTTTTTCTATGTTTATTGTCCGATTTTGAATGCACTCTGATAGGGTTACCTAAATCTTTCATTAAATCGATACGGTTATAATGTTTTCTTATAGAATTTCAAAATTGTGATGTAGTGTGGTCGTTCATCGGAGAAATTTTGGAAAAGTTATTGGAATCGGTTTTAAGTTCAGCTCGTTAGAGCTATTTTATTGGTTAAAGCTTAACGTGAGTTATGAATAATGTTTCATTTATTTTAATACTGTCGGTGATACTTAATCCCAATTTTATTTAAACCAGTGAACGTCCTTTGAACTTAGAATAAGCGTTAAAAGTTTTAGAGAAAATTGCGGTCACCATTGTAAAGTCAGGCTAAAAAAAAACACGGAATATAATCTATCTACTTTATAAGTTAAACATGTTTATGTAAAAGTTAACCTACAAATAAATTAAAGGTTACCACAAACCCTTGAGATACCTAATCATAAAAGCGAAGGTACAAATTATTTTGATTACATGCATTTATTTTTTTCGATTGACAAATTGATTGATTCGAATAAATCATTACGACCTTAGTTTGAAGCGTGAAATTGTTACTAACAAATAATTATTACGGCACGACCTTATTTATCATTTTTGTTGTTACATGACCGCCATTTTTATTATTTCAAATATAGTTATTATTTAGTTATATTTCTTAGGAAGATCCTTTTTAATTATCTGTGAAGATTATTAATCATTATTAGTAACGATTGTCAATCATTTTGTATCCTTTACAGTTTTAAGTATCGACAGGTGTATTAAAAATTGTTAATGTTTTTTATTTCTATGAAAATGAATAGGTGTTATTAGTATGGAAAAAAATGGTTTCTGTTTGTGTATTTTATTTAGAAATGAACATCAGAAATTGAAATACGATATTTTTAAACTAAAAATCAGTGATTAAAAAGGTGTAAGCTAAACCAACACGAACACTTTTGGAGATATCAGTAGGAAGACAGTACATTTTGGGGACATTGGGAATGAATGTGTGAAAACTCACTTTGGGGAACTTGGAACTTAGGGATATAGGGCATCAGCCACCACATCAAGTCCTAAATGCAGAAGAATTTCTACTCAATATTTTATCCGATAAAATACAAAGAGTATCGCTGGCATTTATAAGTAAAACAGAGATAAAATTTAAAAAAAAATATATGATTGAATGATTTTATATAATTATAATATTTTCCAACAAGAATTTCACAGTAGCAGCTTAATACTGTGACATTTCAGCCTGTTCCAATTTTTAAAATTAAATTATTTTGGTCAAATTCTTTGAAATACCTCATTCATTTTTCTCTATAACAACCTAAGAACTTCCACCAAATAAACATGACATATCACAAGCGCCACAACATAGTGTCGTGTGCGCTGATCCGTGAAGCGCGCTTACTATTTGTTTTGAGTTCCCGATATTTCGACGTCTTTGCAAACGTCATGATCACGGAATAGTTTGTGTTTGTTAGTTAGTTGTTGTTGATAGTGTCAGTGACCAAGTCAGTTTAAAAACTTAAAGTTACGTATTTTTAAATGAAGAAGAAATAATACTCAGTGCTTTTTCAGATGAAATACAAAGAGTATCCCTGTCGTTTATGAGTAAAACAAATCATTTTGGCTAAATAATTTTGAGATCAAAAATTTCGCGACTGCGATTTCAGCCTGTTTCTGTTTTTGAAACTAAACTCTTTTGGTCAAATCCTTCAAAATAGGCCATCCATCTTTCTCTACACCAACTTAACAATCTACACATGTCACAAGCGCCACAACATAGTGTCGTGTGCGCTGATCCGTGAAGCGCGCTTACGCGGCGGAGTAAGCGCCGCTTATACGCCAGAGTAACTCAGATTATGATAGGGATCTCTGTAATTATGTGATTAATTTGTTTGAAAGTGAATGTTTGTTTATTATGGTAGGTGTAATTTAAAATGTGTTATGCTTCGATAGTTTACAACCAGTTACGTTACTATTACTCCCGTACATCGCGATTATGAACATTTGCAATTAAATAAGTCGTCATAAGCGTACCTTCTAACTCACGCTAATCGTGCTTTTCAACTTTATGAATAAAGTACATTGGTATCTTAAACTTTAACAACAGCCACACGGGTCGATCTTTAAGGTTCAGCCGAGCTTGCCGAGGTTGGTCCATGGATGGGTGACCATAATTACATACCGAGTTTCCTCCGTGTCTCTGAAAGCACGTTAAGCCGTTGGTTCCAGCTGTCATTTGTAGATCTTTAACAGTCGTTACGAGTAGTCAGGAGCCAAAAGTCTGACATCCAGTCTTACCAAGTGGTATCGTATATAACCGAGTTACTGGGTTCTAGAGGTCAGATAGACTGAGTTGTGGAGTCGCTTCATGTAAAATACTGGTACGGAATCGATATCATACATTAGTAAGCAATTTATCTAATTTTCTAGCCAACTTAACTGTCTTGGTTAGCTTTTTATTACCACTTTCACACCGCAGTTTTCACTTCAGTAAAACGTACGATCATTAAAATGAAGCAGAAAATTCTTGCAGAAATGAGAAATGTATCACCACAGCGGATGGACGCCCACGACGCATGCGCGACGAGAACCTGCGCGGACGCACCCGCTGTGACGCAAATCTATAGGACAAAAAGCCGCCGCTACTGGAATTTAAATTGGGGCAGAAAAAGTGATTTTATTTTATTTATTTTATTTTATGCTATTCGGGAAACTTACAGCTAATAAAAACAACGTTCATAAACAATACTGATTTGAAGGCCATTTACAAGTTTCCGCAGTTAAATGCAGTAACAAAAAAAAAAAAGAAACAACAACAACAAAAGAAAAAGATAGGTACAATCTTGATGCGATAATAGGCTAACTGTTTAAAAAGGGGTGAGTACCTATACAGATTTTCATACATTAAAAGAACTACGATTTGTAGGTCTATTTCTAGGCAATAAAACATGTCGATTTCTGGGTCCCTTAATCGCCAGTGATTTTCAAACAGGATCAAATGATAACAGAAAAACCTACCTCATTATATAAAGGAGCAGTTACTTTTCACACACTCATCATCAGCTGACAGTCTAACCGGATGCAGCTGAATACCAGTATTTTACAAGGAGCGACTGTCTATCTGACGTCCACAACCCTGTAAGTACTAGTTAATACGATACCCCTTGGTAAGACTGGTTGTCAGACTTTCAGGCCACGGTAACGACTGTCAAAGATTTATAAATGACAGCCGACTCCAACAGCTTAACGTACTCTCCGAGGCACGGAGGAAACTAGGTATGTAATGGGTGGTCACCCACAGACCAACCTAGGCAAGTGGCTTAACCTGACGATTGAACATCATCATTCCAGCCCAAAAGACGTCCACTGCTGGACATAGGCCTCCCCCAAGTGTCACCACATTGACATTTTGGGGGGTTTTACCCTAATCGCTACGCTTGGCAGGCGGGTTTGCGATCGCAGTACGGTTGTTATAAAAGCACAGAGAACGCTGCTGCCCATTCTCTTACAACACCTACGGGAAGATATGGGACGATCGTTCGGCTGTTATTATTTAGCCACAAACTTAAAATTACTATTAGGCTACTTTTCACACACTCATCAAGTCAAAATACCACTGTCTAGCTCTCTAATTCCATAGGATACGTATGCACGGCGACTAATCAAGCATTAAAACCAGTTTATGCGGAGCTCTCATTCTACGAGAAATCTATCTGAGAGATGCCATGTTAAACTGGAAATGTATAGCTTGATCTGCACTGTGTGTACTCCCATAATATTACTATTCTCAACCATATTAGTCAACTCAAGAAACTTCCACGTTTTCTATAAATCCCAGGCCATTAAGACCGAGACCATAAAAGCTATGATTTAGAGGAATAATTACTAAAATATCGTAACACGTAGATATTACAATTTGAACCGGAAAACGTTACGTCGCCAAGTCGCCTCGTTCCGTCGGTTCAAGAGGTTAAATTTTATATTTAAATATTACGACCGTAAAAGTTTGAGATAGGCATCCACAGAGAGCGAGGCAATAGCAATATTGTTGTTGATAAAGACGCTAGTATCAACAACGATATCGCTATTGCTTCGCTCGCTCGCTATTGATCAACTTCTTCTTCTTCTTCTATCTTGCTTCGCTCTCTGTGCCTATCGCAAACTTTTACTACCATGCAGTCTATTTTCAGATGCATTTTTTTCAGGATTAGAAATAGTAAATATACCTGTACTCCCCAAGGGGAAAGTATAGGGCCTACGGAGGAGTACCTAATTACACCCACATTTTGCCAATTATGTTTTAACTTCCATGTAATAAAAGACGAGCTTATTGTCATCCAACCGGACACAAATCCAAACCAGCTGCTACTAAAAAAATCCTGATCGAAAAACCCAATAACACCTTTCCTGGCTTGACCTGGGAATCAAACCCAGGGCCTCATGCTAAGCAATCGCGCTTGCCGGTTTGGTTGATTGATGATGCGGTAAGATTAGAAGATGACCCTAACAAAGACAAGCCAGATGATAATCTTGAGGAAGGCCAATTGTGCCACAGTAGCTATTTTAGTAGTTTTTCCTACTTCATCATCATCATCATCATCAGCCTATAATGTTCCCACTACTGGGACACAGGCCTCAACTCAATGAGAGGGAGTGGGCTGTAATCCACCACGCGGGCCCAGTGCGGGTTGGTCGATGTCACATGTCTTCGAATTTTCAGTTCTAGGACATGCCGGTTTCCTCACGATGTTTTCCTTCACAGTTTTTGAGGGTAGCGGTGATGAAATAAATTACACAAAGTAATGCGTCTGCCTGGGTTCGAACCCACGTCTTACTGCTCGAGAGTCGGGGCTGCTACCACTGGGCCACCGCTGCTCCTGCTTTTCCTACTTAGTCCTTCATAGTCCCACCATGTGATTTCAACTTATTATTAGTAAAAAAAAATATTTGTTTTTTATTTGTAAACTGCCTTTATTATCTTGGTTTCACACGAGAAACCTAATAATATGGTTAGATTATTTCAATAGATAAATATGATGCAGTAATTGCATCCGTTTTACACCTATTTGTTCGATATAATAGACGGTAAAATATTGATGCTCTTTTGTGATGCCATATCTGAAATATTATTTAGCTTTTCATAAAAGAGACTTCATAATAATGATATTCAAAGATGTATATTGATTAAAGACCACAAAAAGGATGCCTTGTTATAGAAAACATAATATGACAAAAACGGATATCATTATGTAAAAATGGTCATCAATTACGATGAATGCAAGCATCAAAATAATGATTAGACGTCATTTTACCTTTTCATTTGGCTTCATTTGCTAAATGGATTGCAGATAAAGCATGACAGTTGGATACTGTGAAACTTGGATTCATCATCATCATCAGCCTATAATGTTGCCACTGCTGGGACACAGGCCTCCTCTCTATGAGAGGGAGTGAGCTGTGATCCACCACGCGGGCCCAGTGCGGGTTAGTAAATGGCACATGTCTTCGAATTTCTAGTTCTAGGACATGCCGGTTTCCTCACTATGTTTTCCTTCACCGTTTTTGGGAGCAGCGGTGATTAAATAAATTACACAAAGTAAAAGTCCTGCCTGGGTTCGAACCCATGGCTTAGTGCTCGTAAGTTGGGGCTGTCAACACTGGGCCACTCTTGGATCCAAACTTGGATTGACTTTATAAGTATTTTGAAAAACGGTGGACAGTTTCAAGGGTGTAACATCATTTGTAAGGTTCAATGGCTGTGAATAAAAAGGCAATTTATTATATATGTTCTACAAATAAAAAAACTGCGAAATAGCATAGCATCGCTCACAGTACAACAAATCGTAATCTCATAAAGCACAGTTTTGTAATGAGCTCGGTGTGCGTTAAGAATGTTAATAGTGTTTTTTGCGTGCGTCTGCGCCGTTCAAAAGGTCATGTACAGCTGTGTCATCTATTTGCATGATCTAGGTTAATATTTTACGTTCGCCAATTTATTTGTTTGTAGAATATTTATTCTGTGGACATGCTAGATTTGTGATGCTGGTTTTTTGTGGAAGATTTATCTTTTGAGAGCTCAAGAATATGGCAGTGATGGAAAGATGGGAAAGCGACGTAATTAAGGTGAATGGGAAGATACGGTCTTCATTGGCGCCACAAAGTGAAGGGTGTAAAACTTGGAGGGTTTAACACCAGTCTTCACATTGTTCTGTCTGCCTCCTTGGTCGAGTGTTTGCATACGCGACTGCTGACCATGAGGGCCTGGGCTCGATTCCCGTGTCGGGCAAAGTGTTATTGGGTTTTTCCATTTGAGATTTCACAGTAGCAGCCACGGAGTTTGGATTTGTGCCCGGTTGATGGCAATAGGCTTGCCCCCTATAACATGGGTCTTGAAAATAACTGGCGCATTTTCATCAGTATTAATGAGAATACATCAAGGAAGGTGAGGTTCGTGGCTAAATAATAACAGCCGCACGGGTCGATCTTTAAAGATCAACCCCGGTTGGTGCGTGGATGGATGACCATAATTACATACCAAGTTTCCTCCGTGCCTTGGAAAGCACGTTAAGCTGTTGGTCCCGGCTGTCATTTGCAGATCTTTGACAGTCGTTACGAGTAGCCAGAAGCCAAAAAGTCTCACATCCAGTCTTACCAAGGGGTATTGTATTACCCAGTTACTAGGTTGTGGAGGTCTGAGAAGTCGCTTCATGTAAAATACTGGTACTCAGCTGCATCCGGTTAGATTGGAAGGCGACCCCAAGATAGTTTGGGAAAAGGCTAGGCATATGATGATAATGACATCAAGGTAAGATGTTTCATATTAATTATTCCACACGTGCTAATGCAAAACCATTAGCTAGCCTCATAAATTAAAGTGTTTTTTGTTGTATCTCAATCGCAGAACATCGAAAACTGATTTGGTTTTAGTGTTTCAACGATAATTCGATCACGCACGACAATTTTTCGAAACCATTAATTTCTGATCTCATTAATAAAACCAGTTTTTAATTAAAAACACCATCGGGAATTATACAGTTGTCATTATTATACATCGAACATAAGTTCTATGAATATATTTCTAAGGCTACTAAACATTTAAATATTGCTATAAGCATTTTTGTGTTTTCACAAAACCCGGTATTGACTTAATTTATATTATAATGTTAAGTTGGTGATTTATGCCGAAAATTTACATTAAAATAAGATTTATTATGTGTTAATGCTATTTTGTCAGTTACTGGTTAGGGTTGTAAGAAGACAAAGTGTAACAAAATCGTTGACCCACTAGTTTTAAACGGGTGATGATAATTTGGACTTGTGACCTTTTGCAGTAACTTGGCACTCGTCTTATTGGTATATGTCAAGCTTCGTGAATCATCTGATCATTTATACAGTATTAATAATCTCTATATTAAAATAATTCTGTGTGTAAATAATTTTCCTACTTAGTATGAGCCAGGTAGAGAGCAGCGGTGGCCCAGTGATGGCAGCACCAATTTATGAACAATAAGCCGTGGGTTCGAACCCAGGCAGGCGCATTAATTACTTTGTGTAATTTACTTCATAACCGCTGCTCCCAAAAACGGTGAAGGAAAACATCGTGAGGAAACCGGCATGTCCTAGAACTGAAAATTGAAGACATGTGACATCTACCAACCCGCACTGGGCCCGATTACAGTCCACTCCCTCTCATAGAGAGGAGGCCGGTGTCCCTGCAGTGGGAATATTATAGGCTGATGATGATGATGATGAGCCAGTTATTCGTATGCTCCTAGTTTGTGAGGGCTAAGCACCCAAACCTTTCCATTATAAAGTCAAGTGTTGTAAAGTAGTTTCTTACGTAGACGGTATTAAATTGCCGTGATTTAAGGTTTTGTCAAACCAAAAATTCTGACAAACATTATCCTGACAAAAATTGTTTTTAAGTACCTCTTAGTGACCGGTGCCCCCAGCATGTCTGCAACCTGTCAGTTCCACTTAAATTAACCTTCATGCAAGTAAAACCGTTTCATAGATTTCCGCACTCAAACAACTTACCAAAGATTGGACCAAGAAAACGTTTATTAAACCTCTCCCGACAGTTTTGAGTGATGTGCTTCTAAACTGTTGCTTTGACCTGACCTTCAATAGATCTTAATTATACCCATCCGTGTATTAATATACCATAAATATTTCTACGTACAACACTATAATAGTACGTTTAAAAACGTGCAACGAATGAGAGCAATCGATTTTATTACATGTCGGGGGCGTGTCACAATCGATTCCGATGAACTGCAAGAATCGAATATTAAGTGATAACTTGGACCACCATGCGAGTAACCAAACATTTTGGCACATAAACCATACGTGATTGTACACAATTAGATTCTGATTGCAATTACATCTGGATTTTCGATTTTTTCCTACGAAAATTGATTTTATTATGGTGCATTCGCATCGGGAGCGTGTCTCTGGGTTGCCAATAATTTTATTGGCAATCTTTATTGCCATAAGTGTTGCCTGATTGAAACTGAAGTGCGTAATTCGTACTTGTGGGACGATTTCCTATAATAAGACCGTGTTGGGATAATTTAACGGAAAAAGCTAAAGGGCAAAGATGTACAGTTTGTTTCTTGGTATTAAAATTGGTATTTAATTCACGAGAAAATATATTGATGATACTGTAATGGGTTTGGGCACTCTTGGTTAAAGAAAAAATATCATTAAAAAATACAAAACTTGCCAAAATTAAATCCATGGCACCTGTTTCTATTTGTCATAAGAAAAATGGTGTGTCTTTTATATTTTTTCTCTTCATCTTAACTTAAAAGTCCGTTAACCTCTGTGTCTCTCGGCCAAAATAGATATGATTCATATTCAACAAAACACCGTGCAAAACTGGGGCAATTTCAATAATATTAAATGTCAATCAAAACGTTTAAAAATGCGCATTTTGCATTTTAAATGGGAGTTAATTGACCAAAAATCTTCAGTAGAATCAATTTGAATATATTTGACATTTTATTGTTGACTTTTACGAGGTACACATCGATAAATTAGCGTCAATCAGATCAATAAAGATTGTGGAGGCAGGAACTTTATCGATATATAAGACGTTTTTGCTCTTTTTTAATCGATTAGTTGTCATGATTTTAAACGAATGTATTAGGTAACTTATCTTTGGTAATTAAAGTAACTGATTGCAATATTATTTGAGGAGCTTATCTTCAAATCACTGACTACTGAATCTAAAAAAAAAAAACATATTCATAAACAAACACCAACTTAACTTATCAACATCGGTACATCTTGAAATAAATCTACCTACTCTTCACTCAAAAATAAAATTAGAATCATTACGAAATCTTTGACTGTTATAAGTAGCTGAAATGAAGCTAAAAATACAACTCGAATACTCAGACAATAATTGACTGGTATGGTCAAATGTCAAGTTCTTTTAAACCAGCTACTGCATTCAATCTAGCCTTTATTAACACATCTTGTTACATCTAAGTCAGGTCACTAAAGCTTTGATATTTCTGTCCCGTGAACTTTTAATGAGCAGCGTATTTGATACTAGAAAACTTTAACAATAGACCCAATCAAGGAAAAAAAACACAAAACGTACTACCGTTACCGATTCATAATCGTATCGAATAGAATCGATTTTAATCACGTTCGATTCAGTATGATCGACATAGTGACGCCTTGTCCAGTGCCAAGATGGCTGCCACAATAGAAAAGAAAGTGTTAAGTCTGCTAACGATGTATAAATTTGGTCTATGCGTTAGATGTTACCAAAACTAACTGTTATTCTTTGGCGAATTCTTTTTTAATGTCAACCTTCGTGCTTTCTCTTTGCGCGAATGTTTTGACAGCTGTCAGTGTCAGATTGGAACAATTCGATCTTTACAGTGACAATGATATAAATAATTTATCTTAACTTTTGATAGACGATTTATTTTTAAACTAGTTAGTTCATGTCTAAAATTAATTACTTGTTGCTAGGAGATCTCATTAGGAAGCATGATTAAGTTGTTCTTTAATTTGTGAAGAACCTTGTTCATTTATCAAGTACTAAGTTTTAAGTGCTATAATAATATACCTATATAAAAACTGAGCTAAGTGTAGCTGTCCAAGTAGCAACGTACTGGCCAAATAAAAAATTGTTGTTGTCAATCGACACGAAAGGAAGAGAAAAAAAAACCGAGGGCAATACAAATGTATTTTAGTTGAAACTACTATTTTATGTGAAATCTAGTGTTAGTACCCAAAAAAAATATCTTACCCTACAGTTTTAAGCTCACCATTTTTCTAGGCTTCATTGCCAGTAAAGCCGACAACTATTGCCAAACGGAAAACAGATGGTTCTATAACTTATAGGCGTATACCTCCGACCAACAGTTTAAGAAGAACTGCACTGTAATCAGAGCAATCAGCCGGCTCATTACAACTTTAATGTGGAGATTGAACCGTTTTAGGGATCCGTAGTTTTGATTTAGATCTTTATTTTGATCACCTTTGATGTTGTTGGTACTTGTGATGTGATGTGTCTTAGAAGTCTTAAGGAGCTTACACATAAAAGATATATGTTGGCAACTTTGAAGCGTTTAGGTGACTTGCTGCCGTTTTGCGATGTGAAAGCTTCATAAAAAACTATGCACGCTGGTTGCTAGACCGTTCATTTTAAAATGCATTTATGCGTGAAAAATTGTTTTTAACTTTGTTTTTCTCACACTAGTTTTGTCGTGATACCAAAAATATTTAAACGAGATTTATGGTGGTCTTCACTGTAGAGACTTTTTTATATTGTATAAGTCACTTTTCGCAGATCTAGTGAAAAAAATGTTTTATTTATGGAAATGGTTAAAAATTCTTTATTGTTTTTACAATAAATATCACGCCTTCTGGTCCTCGAAGGATAGGTAAATTTTTGATGAATACGATATATTACATGTATTATTGCATTATAATTTCATCATCATCATTTTAACCAAAAGACGTCCACTCCTGGACATAGGCCTCCCCCAAGTTACGCCACATTAACATAACATGGGGGTCTAGTCACAATCGCCACACATGGCAGGCGGGTTGGCGATCGCAGTACGGTTGTCACAAAAGCACAAGGAACGCTGCTGCCCATTCTCTGGCAAGTCCCTTAGTCGCCTCTCACGACACCCACGGGAAGATATGGGATGGTGCTGTTCTTTACGTCCGACACCATACATTATTATAATTTAACTGCAGAAATTTCATATGGTAAATCTTCGGTGATATTAAAACCAAAGAGGATGTTTGCCTGTACGGTTAATTACCAAACTCAACAAAAGCTCTCAACATACCTAGCTGCATAACTTTAGATAATGTCTGTGACAACACAAGTGTACATACGCCTGCACATCAAACTACCCGAACCTGTCAAATTTTCCAAATCAACCTTGAACCTAATTCTTTAACGATAAAGTTGAAAATCTATTAAATAAATTTAACAGATTGTTGTAGTTTGAAGTGCTGTCTGTACCTCATAAAGAATTCAGTCCAAATACCAGTTCATAATAAAGTATTTATTTTTAAATGATCTTTATTTGTCTGTCTACATTTACTATTCAAACAATTTGCTCTAAAATTTCTCCGAAGAGTTTCGTATCTTATGTATTTGCATATGCATAGGGTTCCCAAATTTTTTTTTTTTGGATTCCGGATTCCGGACTTTTCTTTCCTTAGAATTGTGAAGTATATTTTTTAACAAATATCTATTTATAAAGAAATAATTACAGAACTTTACAAGGGTTTGTACCGATGCAAGTGGTATTGTGGATTTCTTTAAAATAATGTTATTTTAGTCATCATCATCTTCCTGCCCTACCCAATTTTTTGGGGTCGGCGAAATAAGCTATTTTCTTTCATCTCTGAAGAATGCAGATATTTTCTTTTATTTTAGTATCGAATGGTTTTTTGCTATCTCATTTCTGAAAATTCCGGTTGTTTTAGAATTCCCCCCGTAAGGCACTGATCTAAAATTCCGGACGTATGGCAACCCTACATTATACTACACATACATGTACCAAAATCTTCATAAATTATTCATGGTGCGTATGCGCATTATAAGTCATTACGATATCTGCGCAAGCGATGCCGCTGTCTTTAAATTTCAATTTCTTGTTACTTTTGATTTTAAAAAGTGCTCTTTTCTGAATATTAATGCAAAATCGAGTTAATGTACCTTATTATGGGTCTAAAATTATTTTTTTAAGTAAAAAAAATATTTTTTTACGTAAAATGAGGTGTGTGACAAAATGTTGAAATACTGTTATTTTAGGCTTAAATGATGCATGTGTGCGTACTTTCCTACCCGTCATGTCATGGGGGGTCTTCATTAAAATTCTATAAAACACATACTGTCCATAAAGCAACTAGTTCGTCAAAAATACCAAGCTTTTTTCCATCACTATAAACCAGTTCTCTTAGCAGACTTATGAGCGTTTACGCATTACGATATTTAAAAAAAAATAGTAACTTTTAATACCTATGTATCCTGCTCATGCGTATTAAGTTTAATTGAAGTCGGTTAAGTAATTTTGGAAAATAAGGACTTGAATGTTTGTATGAAATGCCGTAAGGTGTAAACGCTCTTAAGAATTGTTCAATGATTCTAAAAATATCAAGTACTACCTATAAAATAAATACTTGGTAGGTAAACATCAAAAACATCACGCATGTAATCCCCGAAGAAATACACAGAGGTGTACCTAAAAGTGCACCAACATTTTAAGTCATGTTTTCAGTTCCAAGTAGTAAGAGATGACCCTATTTCCATCTACGGGGCACAAATCTAGACTACGTGGCTGATAGTGTGAAATTCCTAATTGAAAACCCCAACAACACTTTGCTTGACCTGGGAATCAAACCGAGGACCTCATGATCCGCAGTCGTACAATATTTTTTTAGTGTACATGTATTTATGTACATAAAAAAATGGTACAATTTAAATCGGTCAGCCATTTTTTTACAAAGTGGTCGGTACGAATCGAAGATTGTCTGTCGGTAATAATTGAAGATGGTCAGTTGGTAATAATTCAATTTGTACATAAATGATCGTGAAAATTCGTAACGATACGGAGTGTTCGTGTTACGGTACATTGTGTGTACGGTTAACAGAAAAAAAAACATCAGGTAGTTTAGCTTTGCAAATATTTACTTCCGTTAGTTTTTTGTTTGTAATTATCCTCTGATTATGCAATTTTTTTTTTATACTTATTAGTTATATATACCTATCGTATGTCGGCAATTTTAATTTGTTTTTTTTTTGCATATTTTCAAATACACCCAGCTTTCGTCTTGTAATCTGCACATCTCAATCAGTCAGTCTTGTAATATTCATCTAATGCAAAAATCTATATGGCTGTGGACATTTTCCAGGCATAGATTCATGTTAAAGTCTGAAAATTTTAAAAAAATACCTTCGCAAAAAAAAGGGCCATAAAAAATATTTCCTGGATTATTGCCCTGTCAACCGTCTCAAAAAACTTAGCCGAACTCATAAACAATAATCAAGCGCACCGACCAACATTTTGCAACAACCAGTTTTGAAATTAAATTTCCCTCTGTACCTACCATCGGTATGGCCATACGATGTCGATTATTGAAAAGTGTGCAAATTATAGGGTCATCGATAATATTCGGCGGTAATGGCCGCCCGAATTACTGACCCCGACGCCATGTTTAAAAACTCTTTATAATTTATAATGTGGGACACATATTTCGAGCGTCGATTGTACCTCGATATATTTATGATTTAATCATATTAATTTGATTTCTTTTAGGAGTTAAATGGTTGTTATTACTTTGTTGGTGGGATTTCGTTATTATCCTTTTTGTATAGAGATAGATGTTTCTGAGACTACGACCGAATGTAACTTAGCTGGTGCTTTGACGTTCGTGTTTGTTTATTGCACTTGTAGCTCCATCATCATTTCAGCCCAAAAGACGTCCACTGCTGGACATAGGCCTCCCCCAAGTCACATTGACATTTGGGGGGGGGGGGGTTGCCATAGTCAGGCTAGACAGTAGGGTTTTAAAAAAACCTGGTAAAATGTTATAATAAGTAATAATATTTAAGTTCGCGGCACATTACAAACGTGATATACTCTTATTCTTGTTTTATAATGCGAGACCAATAAAATTGTAATCGCTGCAACAACAAATAACCTCGTTCTGCTATTAAGCAATACCTTTGTACATCCTAGAAAGCTAATTACGGATTTTACGACCAAATATTACAGTTTCACAGTTCAAAAGGGCAGAGCCCTCATCATAACTTTTGATGTCATCGTGGTACCATGTTCTGCAATTTATTATAATATATTAAATACAATATCTAAACCAACACGCACTGGGCCCGCGTAGTGGATTACATCCCACTCCCTTCATAGAGAGGAGGCCTGTGTCCCAGCAGTGGGAATATTAAAGGCTGGTGATGATCTAAGCCCTAATTCCCTTTCATTTGGTTTCAATATTTTAATAAAAAAACCTAACTAAGTAACTGGAGTAAAATACTAGCTTAAATAAATTTAGTTGCTCTATTAGGTTCGTTTTTTGGTAATTTTAGTTCTTTTTAGGAGTCCGTAACTCAAATTTTTTTTTTTTTTTTTTATGAATGGCATCTCGCAGTTCAACCTAAGAGGTTGTCGTCTGCTTAACCGGACTATCCTGTGGGTGCCTTAAGAGTAAGGCCTCCAGCCAGGGCATTAAAACTTACAAACTAAGCGACTATACGCTGAGGGCACCCCCTGTGGGGTACGAGCCTCGGCTCAGGGCGTCGCTGGGGGAGGACTGCATGGGGACAGGCTGGATCTGAATGATATCATTATTTAGGGGCTGATTTAAAACTACTGGCACAGCATCGCGGGCTGGCTCGAGCGAGGGTCGGGGAGGGCATGGACCGGGACGTCGCGACGGACCTCGACGGCGAGGTCGGAAAGACGGCGGTTTGTGTCTGTACTTATTAAGAGTGCTAGTCTCTTTACTACTCTCCTGGAGGAGGGTGATAGCATCATCGGGAGTGACGAGGGTATGCCGAGGACGGCGTACTGTACTAATGCGCGAGGGTTCGTAACGGGCGGCCGCTGCGATCAGGGGATTACGGTGTTTACTGGCGTTATCGAAGAAACGCTTCGAAAGACGTTTCATAAACTGAAGGACGGTGGGCATTCTAAGGTCTACGTGTAGACGGTCGTTACGGACATAAAAAGGGGCTCCCGTGACTCTACGTAAGAACCGGTTCTGCAAGGTTTGCATCCTATGGATGTATTTAGGCTTGGTGTGAGCGTACACGACGCAAGCGTACGTCATAATGGGGCGGATCACCGCGGTATAAAGGCGCAACTTGCACTTGAGTGACAATTTGCTTTTTGCCGAGATCATGAAATGACGTAACTCAAAAGGAAATAACGGAACCTATATAGGATATAGGGTTGTTGTCCATCTGTCTGTCCGTCTGTCTGTCAAGACCCTTTATCTCGGGAACGCATAGAGGTATCGAGTTGAAATTAAAACCATATTTGCAGATCTACAGTCCCTTCAAGGTGTGAAAAAATCAAACTTCCAAGTTAACGAAAAAGTAGGTACTGCCGTTTATGCCGCAAAAAACGTATATTTCGACACTTTCAAGGGAAACAAAATTTATAGGGTACTTTCTCTTTTTCGTTGACCTAGAGCTATGAAATTTGGCAAGTAATATCGTCTTATACTACAAGTTCAGGGATAATTCTGAAAACTGAACATTTATAATCTGGTTATTGTAATTAAATGATAAAAAATGTAGTCTCGGAACGTAACAGAACTCTCAGTGGGCGAGTCCAACTCGCTCTTGTTCCGTTTTTATTTTATTTGAATACTGCATGACATAGTTACTAAAGGAAAATTATGAAAATAAATTAAGTTATAGTTCGGTAAATAAATGCCTTACGACGTTGATAGACGTCATTTTTGTTATTGGTTTTGATTTTTAGCTCTTTTTAGGGTTTACAGAGCATTTAATCAATCTGGTAAAAAAACTATGAGTTTAAATAAATATTTTTGTAATAAAATAAGAATTAGGATAATTTGGCGTGTTGACTTCCAGAGTTATTATTCTTATTATGATTCCCTTTCATTTGCCAACATTCAAGGTTTTAATAAAAAGCCTAACTACGCTTCTTAGTCATTTTAATGCCAACATTAGACATTAGCTAAATTAAATTTGACTTGTGTAAATATTACTTACAAAAAGCATATTAATAAAGTAAATGTCAAAGCAAAGCCTTTAGAATATTATGAAATAAGTTTTTAGCTTTGATGCTAGATTGAACGGGCGTTATGGCGAAATAAAATGAATGATGTACTTCTTGTTATATATCGTCAAGACATCATCTGCCTAGCCTTTTCCCAAATCTTGGGGTCGGCTTCCAGTCTAACCGAATGCAGCTGAGTACCTCTATTTTACATGAAGTGACTACAACCCAGTAACTGAGTAATACCATATCCCTTCGTAAGACTGGATGACAGACTATCAGCTTCTGACTACTCGTAACGACTGTCAAAGATCTACAAATGACAGCCGGGACCAACGGTTTAACGTGCTTTCCGAGGCACAGAGGAAACTCGATATGTAATTATGGTTACCCATCCACGGACCAACCTCTGCAAGCATGGCTTTACCTTAAAGATCGACCAGTGCGGCTGTTATTATATAGGCTATGTAACCCTAGAATACTTATTTACTATTGATACCAAAAGATCATTAGAAAACCGAACAGTGGTTTCCCAAACCGAAGTTTTTTATAACAACAATAAATCGAAAACGTACGATCGGAAAAACTATCAAACACCTACGATCAATTATAAATACAAGATTAACTAAATCAACATACTAAAACAATGAATTATGACCCTTAAGACTGGAGGCTAAAGGGTGTAATTAGCATAAAGAATCTTCGATTCTTCGCCCACTCCTTGTTTTTATTTTGATATTTGAATAAACAGTTAATTATGCTAAGTATAATTGGAGATATGGCGAAAAGTATATTTGTTATATGCCAAAGATGGTTGACATTTATCATGTTTATACGTTTCTGATTATAATATATTGATAACTGATACGTACAATCACCAATTGATTTGAAAAAACAACGTCTCAAGCTATAGTTAAATGAAAATGGGAAATGAGCTTTAAAGTTAAGAAACTAGCATTTAAATTTCCAATTTTAAGGTTTTGTCGCTTGATTCGTTGTTTTTAAATCTGTCCAATTATTATAACAAATCGGCGTTTCGTAACTCTTTTTGGTCGAAAAGTTCAGATTATTTATGTAATGCTACTTACATGGGTGACTGTCTTCATAAATATAGTTTTTAACTGACCATAGCGTTTGTAAAGGTATCTTATTGTAAGAGAATACATTAGAAAAGTCCAAAAGACGAGGTACACCGAGAGTGCAGTTACTAGAGTCACGCCGCCGCGCGCCGCAACGTTTTCAAACGTGTTCAACGTGTTCAATGCGTTCGTGGTGCGAGTACCGAATTTTTATCTGCCCATCGCTTCCGTGGACAAGTTCCACTGGCCAGTCAGCACAAGTGAAGTGTGAACAAGTGAAGTACTACTAACATAGTTTTAAGTCATATTTATTAACATGAGTTTTTTAATTCCTTTATATGTGTGAGTTTATAAGGTATATTTATGGGCCATTGTAGCCTGAAATAAATGGTGTTTATGTTTTATTTTATAAATATATATTGTCATGTTCTCCTGATAAAAATCTTTATTTTATTGATGTTTTCGTCTCTAAAGTACCTGAAAAAATTAGCTCTCCTTAAGTGTGCGCAACCCGTCCTAAAAAAACCCAAGCAATGCCTTAAAGTCTGACGACCAGTCTTGTTAATAGGTTCTGCACTACCTTATAACGAGGATGTGAAGGTGAGACAGGCACTCGTTCCATGTAAAATCAGGTATCCAGCCAGCTGGTAAACAAAAAATCAAATCTTTCTTTTTTATAATATTAGTTTAGATTGCTGCTCCGCTCCTATACAGCGCCATCTATTGAATACTTACTTAATCCAGTCAACAGATTCCGCCATCTGTTACAATCGTTTGGAGCTAACAGATAATTGCAATCAAATAATATTGCGACTATAAATTGAGATGTAAGCTATCCTATCTTTCAAGTTGTATCAAACTGCATACGGTGTGCAAATTTGATTAAAATCGGTTTAGTAGTTTCGGAGTCCATCCCGGACAAACAACGTGATGAGTAATTAATATTTATATAGAAGGTAGATTTTGTTGATATACCTTTGAATCCATTCGACTACTACGAGAAGAAATGGAAATCACGACTCTAGAAAATTCTAATGAATATAATTCACGCTATCACAAAAGATAATCACAGAGCCAGATACCAATTATAAAACATCATTCGGTAACCGTTTATCGAAAGTTACGACTGTGTTATTTTCCTAACAATTAATGAATTTATATATTGATTTATAACGTCGAATTAGTAATTATCTTTCACAAATTGTCTTCGTTCTCATAGAACTGGGCTGTGTCGTATTGGTGTGGTCTGGGAGTTTGAAAATTTTAGTTTTGTGTAATAGAAATTTTATTTGGTGAGAAAGTCTTAATACCTACTTTTTGTTTGGTTACTGAATGAGGAAAACCTTGAAATATTAGATGAACAAGGTAAATAAATAATGAATGTACTTGTAATTTGGCAAAACTTTCGTTTGTATGCTTGAGATTGTTTATCTTGACACTACACTTTTAAAAATATTGAGATTTGAAGTGTCGTTTTTAGTCCTAATTTATTTTCTCACGGTTACAATTTTGTATTTATTTTTGCGAATAGTTTGTGAAACTGACTTAGATAAGCCTACCTACCTAACCTAACCTACTTGACTGACACTTGAGTAGGTTCATAAAATTCGTACATTTTATTTTACGCCATATTTTATATAAAATTAATAAAAATATCATAAACTGTTAAATTATAATGCAATAAATTGCTTCATCCTCAATTTATTGGTGTAATTATACCAATAAATTAAATCACACGTACATGTCGTAAGAATGTTCGACGCAGCTCCTTGACTATACCGCCAAACTATTCGTCGGCTTCTCCTTATCAATGAGCAATTGTTAAACACTGATAAATTGGTCAATTTGTTACCTTATCCGTCGCGTAAAGTCAGCTGGAGATATATAATTAAGTAAAGGTTCAACCTCCTCTGAAAGATACGTGATATCGTCAGTCATCGTACATTGTGGGTTCTTTTTTCTTTAACGGTTTTTTTTTCTGTCTTTGCATTAGGCCGGTCGCAAACGTGTGAAAAGGCTCTTTAATAATTTAAAATATGATTTGATTATAGTCATTTGCACATTAATTTTGAGCTCATTATAACATGTGAAGCCTAATCAATTCGATACTACAATTTCTTTCTCGTGTTAGGTGGACGTTTTTGGCAATCATTGGGCTTATTCTTATTTACCACATATCTCCAGCTTTTTAGGTAGGTGGGCTCGTTACTGCACCCATAAAACGGTAAATTGGACTGCTTTTGTTATGGAGAGTGCAAAGCTTTCCTAGATTAGTCGTGGTATCATATGTGAATCATCATCATCATCTGCCTAGCCTTTTCCCGGCTTTCAGTCTTACCAAAGTCAGCTGAAAACGTGTATTTTACATAGAGCGACTGATTTGATGTTGGTGAATCTTGCTACTAAACAAGCGATTAAAACTGATTGTGAACAGCAGACAAGAGTTCATCCACATGCTCATCATTCATCATCATCATCATTTCAGTCCCAAAGACGTCCACTGCTGGACAGGTCTCCCCCAAGTGTCGCCACACTAACATTTTGGGGTGTTTTGCCATAATCGCTACGCTTTGCGCCTAAATCGCAGTACGGTTGTTACAAAAGCAAAGAGAACGCTGCTACCCATTCTCTGGCAAATCCCTTAGTCGCCTCTTACGACACCCACGGGAAGATATGGGACACATGCTCCACATGCTCGATCAGCTAGAAAATGCTCGCTATGCCAAAGGTAAAAGGCATCTTTTGTAAAAAATGTGATGGCAAAGATATATCATCGCTTAATCATCAGTGAGGCTTTACCTCATAACTCGGTGACATATGCAGTCTCCTTGATAGCGGGTGGTCTTTAATTGATCTACGATGAAGCATGGGCGGGGTTCGTTTTGAGGCCAAATTATGTATTTTAAAAACTTATTTACTAAAATATACGTGAGTAGGTGTGATCTTGTGAGCATTGCTCGAAGAGTATTTAATAAGCAGTTAGATTTTATTTTTTGTTTGGTTAATGTTATTTTTTAATTAATTATGTATGCATAATCATAATTATGTTTACTTCATGCAAAATATATCTGGCTTCAAGTCTGAGTCCGTTTTAAAAAGAAATGGTGTAAAAGAATCACGAAACTATAAGTTATCCAATCTTATAAAAGAAGAACACATTCATTAAATTAAGTATGTATGACCAAAACCGTGCTATGGTAAAGGAACTTAATGCCACATTTATTAATCACGAAGAAAAATAGCTTACTAAATAAAACCCAGCATTTTCCTTTGAAAGATAATTCATAAAACTAGCGCACTCTACTTCAATACAAAACCCGTTATCGCCTTCATAATACGCAACGCAATTACGAAATCAGAATAAGTTTCTTTACGTCCATAATTCAGTTGCCGTGGCAACAAAACAACGATGCAGTTAACAGAAAATTGAATCGGGCGACATTACGTGCGACAAAAACGTCGCAAATTGATTCGGAGTAGCAAATTGCGACGGACGACGGGCGCGACAATTTGTGATTGGCCGTCGCAGTCGCTGGTATTACGTGTCGCTGTGGGAAAATCGTTGTGGGATAGTAAGTGATTTAGATTATATTATGTTATTAGGTCATATTGATGGAAAATTTGGCCTGGTCAGTTTCTTGCATTAGACAACTCTCGATAAACTTTTAATGATGCTAAAAAGAAGTGAAATACCTACTGCTTCGATCCCAATTTCAATAATCCCAACTTAATTTTTTTACAATAAAATTATAAAACAATCAAATCAATATCAATGTTGTACAAAGAAGCTGT
This sequence comes from Cerastis rubricosa, assembly GCA_949152445.1. Taxonomy (NCBI): domain Eukaryota; kingdom Metazoa; phylum Arthropoda; class Insecta; order Lepidoptera; family Noctuidae; genus Cerastis; species Cerastis rubricosa. Next base: position 1,786,461 of record OX424542.1, on the reverse strand, counting down.
AATTGGTGAACATATTTTAATAAATAAAAATCTTACAGAACTGCCAGCAATCGATAAAAGTTTATAAAATAACAAAGCTTTGTCGGCTGACGAAACATGCTAACAAACTATTAAAAGAGGTACTTTTTGCAATTATTGCAATTATGAGCGAAAAAATAATTGTTTAATTGCAATAACCCCAATAAATTAACTGGCAAGCTTCTGTTTCAATAATCATAAGTATTTACAACTTGAAACAACAATAATGTTCCAAGAAAAGATCAATGAAACAATTTCCCTGACCTTTCCAAAGCGATTAACAATAGCAAGTGCGTCACGATTGCCATGCCAAGCTGACACGTAATACCGGAGTTGCCTGTCATTAATCATTTGACATAACATGTGACCGATACCAATAATATTAAAGTCGACTATCTTTACGCTGTTTTGCTCTTATAGGGTGGGTAGAGTTGGAAATAAGGAGCAGGTAAGCAGGTAGTTGTATAGCCGCATGATTTTCTGATTGATTTAGAAAGATTCTGTGCTTTTCAAAAGACCTGATGATGTTTAATAAACTAGCAATATGATTGTGGAGCCACAACACAAGTTATGCCAAACGACAGAGCTGTCCAGGTTGCTACTTATTGATCGGACAAAATCTTAGTCATCGATTTTAGGATAAGTTAATAAACCCCTTTTTAACCCATCAACGCCGCGGTAGGCCCATGTAGGTGGCCCATATGCCTGGGCGCATGAGATAAGTCTTACCATCGAAACATGAGAACAGGCAGTATCTTTGACGATATTATTCCGCAACCTACTTAAAAAAATGTTTCTAAGACCTTTTTGTTTTTTATGCCACTGTTTTAAAAGGCACAGTTAAATGAATATTGCAAAATCACTTGAATAAATAAAAAGTTCTACTCCATAAAAACTTGAAGTACAATATTCTAATCCCTATCAGCTAACTTCCGCCATCCATCTAAATACCTCGCTCCTCCATAAAACCAATACATAGGAACAATCAGACAATTTTACTTGTGGCGTGATTTATTCCGCAGCTCTTAGGTCGGACCACCATCTTTGCTGACGACCATTCACGCGTCAATCCCCTTCATTCTATAAGGCGCACGTCGTAACCCATCGAGTTTTAGATTCCCGTCGTCTTTGGTTAGGGCGTGTTCAGACGTTAGCGACAATTGTGTGTTTTGAGAGAGACATAGCGACACTTGCACCATAAATCTGTAAATTACACACTACATACACGTATTCAAATTTTTGTTCTGTCTTTGTCATCATCAAACGTTTGAAAGAAACAGAATATTTTTATTAATTTGAGGAAATCTCTCGGTGACTAGTTGAACACTTCGCGTGACCAGACAGTTGGCCTTTTTTAACCAAAGAATCAGTCTTGCCATCGAACGTGGCAATCCTGCCAGCCTTCTGTGCACTTTTCCTATTGACAGCGATGTGGACAAATTTTTTGACGCCCTTTTTCCATTTTAATACTTGTACATATTTATTTTTTTGTATGTTTCAGATCTTTTGGTTGGGTGCGTAAAGCAGTTATAATACCTAAAAATTAAAAGTCAAAACAATATGTTACGCACAGCAATCATGCACGACAACTAGTAGAACTGATATAAATGTATACCTATATGTTCGTAGAGCAAATGTGAACGCATGTTTACACAAAGGGTGGAGTTTTCTTTTATTTGTTGATTTACATTATTTCCATTGAATATAGACTTCCATAGAACGCTAAATACGTTGACACTGAACTTTGCACATTTCCTTGTTATTCTTTTTTAGTTTTTCTGTGATCTTTTGCTCCAAAAAACCAATAACTTTTATAGAAAATAATTTAAAAAAAAATGGTAATTTAAAATTCGGTTTTAAATTAAAATGTTGTTTATAAAGATACATCTGCTTTCGATGCTCTAGTTAATAAAGACATTTATTATTGTTTTTTTTACTGATAACATCTTTACATGGCCAATAAACGTGTCCAAAATAAATTAATTACATTATGTAAATACGAGTGAAGAATTTTATTTTAAATAAAAAAGTAAACTAAATGCGTATAATAATGTTCTCTTTTAGTATGACTATTAATCGAATGCACTTTTTTTTAATATTCCTCCAGACAGAAGAAGTATTACCACGTATTACTAAGGGTTCTAAATAAAAAAGACTTAATTATTATTTTAATTAAATACCTTGCATCCTTCACAGGTGAACGCGCCAAAATGGAAGCCAGCCGCGGGTTCACCGCACACTTTACATTGTTGATTCATCTGAAACAATACAAAAACATACTAAATTATCATCTCATTTAAAAAAGAGGTATTCAAAAATACTTGTTAACAAAATAAACATAAATTAGGGATTGATTTGGAACCTCTAAATACAAATTAACGTACGTATACGTATTAAGTACAACAAAGTGGGGACAATTAAATTAAATATAAGTTATTAAACTGACATGGTCACTAACACTATCAATAACACTTTTCACGGGAATATCGGGAACTCAAAACAAATAATGAACATGGTAAATATACATCCCGTTAAAAGTGTTAATGATAGAATTAAATATAATGTCATGACTGTGAATTTAAGAAATCAAAATAAAAAGTTATTTATTCAAATTAGGCTCATAATCAGCACTTTTTGAAGTTCTGGGAAGAAGAAGTGGCGGAACAAACTCCCCAGCAACACATCTGTCTGTTAGGTTAGAAGAACCAGATTCTACACAATAGTGTTCAAGTTCATATAAACGAAGAATCTAATTAATGTCACATGTCAGCTAGCACACACCAATAAAAAAATAAAAATAAAAACTCAAGAATTATTAAAGCATAAAAATAAAGTTGAAAATCTATGCATGAAGTTATATAACATATCAGTAAGCTAGTTTGGAGAAGAGTAAGAGAGTACTTTGGGGCTTAGGTACTGGCAATAAGAGTTATCAATTTTGATGATGGCACCACTGACGAGTAAGGTCCTGTCATTAATACTATTTGATACCATAAAGTACGAATAACATCATAAAAAAAATTCATAACGTACAACAACATATTGTAAACTCATTCACTGATATTCAGATACATATTTACAGTATTGTCCCTAAAATTTGCAAGCATGAAACATTTAAAGAACATTTTGCCTCCAAGTACTAACATATTAGATCCTAACTTGCTATGCCAAATTTTAAATCTTCAAGGCAATATTAATCAGGCATGGCTTACTTAATGTTTACCACAACTGTAAATAATAGTAAAAATACGAGATAAAAAGCGCGTAACGCGCGAATACTTTGACATTATGACATTTCTGTAGACCTTACTCTACACGAGTGCCTCTCGGCAAATCCATGCGCCACTGCCCGCCCCCAGTAATAACATCTGTCGTTTTTATTTAATTATAATATCGACCCATGTTTAACTCCTACTTACAATACATTTTCATGGAGAATAAAAAATAATTTCAATTTACAAAATAATTAAATTACAGTGGAAGTTCTGCGTCTCTAAACACCGGAAATACCTAGACATTTTCATAATTATGTTCATTTGCTTTGAAATGGAATATTTCAAAACTACACTTTGAAATTGCTGCCCAACCACTTCACACCGGCGTAAAAAAAATTCTTCAGAAAATCACAAATTATATTCGTTAACACCCTATTTTCCTTACATTACACAACGAAACAGAAATTATACATCACTTAAAGGATGGTTCGTAAAATTAACACATCTTCGTGTAAGAATTCATCACTCAATAATTACTAAAAACTATTTAAAACCTCAAATGAAAATTTTACATTTTAATTATTTTTTCAACTTTATCCATTGCTTGTTTTTTGCCTCACGTTATAATTTATGTTATAGATAAGCAGCAATGGTTTAAAAACAAAACGACATTTCCTGCTTACTTCAATTAACTACATTCTTTCGCAAAGTTGATTGTTTTTTTTTTAAACAAGGAAGAAATGTGATAATTTACTCAGCCTAGTGAACCTCTTAAAGTCATGTTATTGGTAATAAACTGCATTATTAAAAGGATTAAGGAAAAAATTGTAGTATTTCACAATTAATGTTATTATGACTACTCGAACAACTTAAGGGTTCGACCGCATGAGGGAATTTTGTCAAAGATTTCGATTGAAGAGACGAGGTTCTAAGTTCGATTGTATGTATTTTTTTAGGGTTCCGTACCCAAAGGGTCAAACGGGACCCTATTACTGACACTTCGCTGTCCGTATGGAATCCTTCGTGCGCGAGTCCGACTCGCACTTGGCCGATTATTTTATGTATGTTCACCGATTTCTCCGCCAATTGTGTCCGTTTTTCAAAAATCTTCTGAAGTCGGTGAAAAAATAACTGAATAAAGATAACAAAAGTCACCGACTTCCGTCGCTAAAGTTATTTCTTACTTTTATATTTCGAAGTCGGTTTTATTTTTTTAATTCACAAAATACTGTACCTCAAATTAAATTTCATATTCAGATAAAATAAATAATACTAAAATTATATCATACACATTATTTTGTATTGCAAAGAAAATTAGACTTAAGATGGCTCAGGCTAGGTTCCAAAGTTAGGACTAGCTGAAATCAATATTTACAAATCAAAGTCAATCATAAAATGGCAAAAAATATTACTATTTAAACAGCTTAAATATGATTAATAACTTTATTAACTAGGTATAAAAATCTAAAAACTGTTTTAAGCACTTACGGAATATCTTCCGTGATTTTCTTTTATTGGGAGCTCGCAATTACTGGTATAAAAAATCTAATTCATTTTAGCCCAAAAAAACGTCCACTGCTTTACATAGGCCTCCCCCAAGTGTGGCCTTATTGACATTTTAGGGAGTTTTGCCATAATTGCCACGCTTGGCAGGCGGGTTGGCGATCGCAGTACGGTTGTTACAAAAGCACAGAGAACGCTGCTGCCCATTCTCTGGCAAATCCCTTAGTCGCCTCCTACGACACCCACGGGAAGATATGGGTGGTGCTATTCTTTACGTCCGACACCATACAGAACTAGAAAATCTAATTACTACCTAAAAATAAAAATACTTTTCTTTGTCTAAACATGCGTATGCATGCAAATCCCAAAAACAAAAAATGCCTTATTACAAAAATTGTTCACCACATTGCACTTTAAAAACATTGATGTTATTATAACTTTGAGTGACCTTATTAGTAATACAACAAAAACGCTTATCCAAATATCGTAAAACTTATACATGTTCGAGCATATCTGTTACTCATTGTTATTTTAATGTGCTCTTATAGCCACTACTTGTTCCACAATGGTTGTCAACTGATTATGATGTAATGATTTATTTAGTAAGTCAACTTTAAGGCTATTGTAAAAAAGGTCTTATGAAAATATGGATTTGTTGTCAGTCTAAATATGTTCGGAGAAAAATCTACATATTCGTAAGTACTTCTATTGTAATTCACATTAAAATGGGAATAAACTAAAAATGATTCATCAACTTTCGAAGAAACTCATTATTTGGTACCTGCATATTTACTATCAATAAATTTGCATATTTTTTCTTGTAAAATGCAGTCTGATGTAAAAATACGAACCATAAATCAATAAAAGACTTTGGGAAAGATCGCCTTTAATTAACGATCACGTTACGCACGAAAAAGTGGCAATCCCTTTCAAAGCGTTTCGGTTTTCGACAACGACTTTCAACTGGACTGACGTAAGCTTTCAGGTAGGTTAGCTTAACCTACACGCTTTTAACTAAATCGTTATGATAGAGTTTCATTGTGTCACGGCCTTTTGGAAAAAAAGACAGTGTTTAACTTTGTTTGATTCAAAAAGAGATTCATAGAACAGTGGTGGCCCAGTTGTGGCAGCCCCGACTTACGACCAGTAAGTCGTAGGTTCGAACCCAGGCAGGCGCATAACTTTGTGTAATTTATTTCATCACCGCTGCTCTCAAAACAGTGAAGGAAAACATCGTGAGGAAACCGGCATGTCCTAGAACTAAAATTTCGAAGACATGTGACATCTACCAACCCGCACTGGGCCCGCGGTGGATTACAGCCCACTCCCTCTCATAGAGAGGAGGCCTGTGTCCCAGCAGTGGGAACATTATAGGCTGATGATGATGATGATTCATAAATATTTGCTTTAGTAGGTAACCCACATTTACAACAAAACAACTTCTCCAAAAATTATCTAACAACAGGAAATAAATCCAGAGCATCAAGAGGCAACCATAAAAACGTCAAAATTTACCGAAGAGACCCAGTCAAGTGCTATGACGGTCAAGTGGCTTGATGAGCCAAAAAATTGGGTGTTCGACTCCTACTGAACAAACATTGTGGTCATCGTCTGAAGAGCAATTGAGGAGGGCAGACCGTCTTGTGTGAGTCGTCAGATGTATGGGCCAAGTGAGGTTGCTATTGAGTCAGGGGCAGCGATTGTTCATTCTGAAGATGCTGATGTGGTTGATGATTTTGTTTTTGTAGAAGTTACTAGGCAAGCGCAGGAATGTTTGGAAGAATTCGGGCCCAAATATTAAACCTACTAAGATTCTTTCATGAATAATGAGAAATGTGGGTTATAGTTTGAAAATAAAGATGATAATATTTTTTGTTTACTGTAAATAAAATCTATGGAATTTAAGCAAACCTGAAGATTTAAATTTAAGATAGTTAGATTATAAGACTTTCGCGGAAATGGAAATCTTTAATTTCAAATTCTCAATAAATTCTTGCAACTTCATGTACCTAGTGATTTCTGAAAATTACACCCAGAAATGCCACATAAACACACAAAAGTGACACGCCACTTTCCGTTCAACACCGACAGAACACGACATCGAAAATTTCCGAAAAAATCACTTTCGAGGCATCGCGTGCGGAATTGTGTATTTTGTTAAACCGATTCCCCGTTCTCGTAACAAACAGACACAGGTTTAAAAAAATTAAATAAATGTTGAATAATAACATGTTTTCGGGCTGTGCTAACAAGTTGGCGTGACTGGGCACTGTTAACATATCCGAAATGTTATTTTTTTGTGCCTTTTTTGGGTTCGCGAACGAGCGATGAAGGATTGAGCACGTCGGTAAGACAAGGGCTCCTCAGTAATGGATTCAACTCTTATGAATAATCTTTGATGTTTTCGGGTGAAGATACTCCATCAGGGGCTGACGCGAATGAATTGCTTGGTCTGATTTCGATATTTTTATAAGTATTGCAGGTAATAAAGGCTGATAAATGAAAGGTTGAACGTAATATTTTCAGAGTAAGTACATGCTTAATCAAAGTAATCAACGTACGGATTTTGAAGAACTTCGTACAAGTGGTTCATTTTTGTGTTATTAAAAAGTAATTCAGTACGCTTACAGAAACTGGAATTGAATTTATAAATGTGTGAGGTTTGGTACAGGTTTATAAAGTCCAAAATATTAAACCTATTAATTTGACTTGTCATAAAAGTTTTGTTCAACGCATTTTTACTGTTATTGTTCGTAATCACTTTCCCTTTTGACTATATTAAGGGAACAGTATTAATTTCATACCATATTTCTTGGCTTAATTTGTACTCAGATCGATTTACCACGCCGGAGAATATTTTATAAATCATGCAGATGTTATCATACAGAATCACCGGAATCGGCAAATGAATGATATATCAAAGTCCGATATTTGGGTTGCAATCCCAAGAATGTTATCAGATTCTTTAAAATTACAGTTTAATTAAGTAATTCTTGCAAAGTTTGAACATTGTTGATTTTTATCGTTACCTTTCCCTGCTTATCGACCATTTCGGGTATAAATACAAATTGTTGCGATTTATCATCCGCGTGTAATACCGTAATCTTTGTCTTGAGAAATATCTTCGATGTCAAAATGTTTTTTTAATATGGCTGTAAGCGATGGCCGGTGAATGCGAAACTTGACTTGTCGATTTTAAACTGTGTGTTCGAGTATGAAATGTGTGAATATGCAATTATGATGATTGAGATTGTTTCTGATTTCGATATTTACATATTTTGTAATATGTTGTCTTACGCTTGCATTACCATTCAGATCTAGTTTGATATTTTTGATGCAGTTTTAATGTGTCATTCACCTGATGAAAATTTATGTCTCTGTGAGTCTTGCAGCCTTTTTAATTATAATCTTCATTGGTTGTTTTAAATTATTTATCACGTTGTTTAAATCATCTATCACTTCATTATCATCAAGATAATCACTCTCCCGATTCAAATTAATCCCGGAAACATTCTCAACACTGCCGACTACCGATCCCTGACCACACAAACAAATCTAAACGTATTCCCTCATTGAAGGCGCATGTTCTACAAAACAATACGATCACGTATTAAGGATGGTCCGAACACCAGAAGTCGTTAAGCAGTCGCCGGGGGCTAATCGGAACACTGATTGACGAAAACTGTATACAATTTACAGCGGGCGAAGATGTAGCGCCGACGTTCGGTTGTAAAGCATGTCGGTGTGTGGTGCAAAGGATTGGAAGAGAGCGATTTGAGCTTTATTGTAGTCGCTTTTGGGTAATAATTTGTATTGAGGGCATCTGAAGGTGATGGCCAGGACAACGAGGATGATGTGGTTAATATTGTTGTGATAGTGGTCGTTAGTTAAGAGGCATCAACATCTACCTGTCCTCGTTCCGGGTTATTTCTCGTCTGTCATTCGTCAAACTATCATTTACTCTATTTCCCTTCATATTATTTCTCACACAATCTATCCTTATTTTCTTTAGCCTTCCTCTTCTTCTTCATCCATCAACATTTATACTCATCACTCTGTTAGTGACATGTGTTCCATCCCTCCTCATCACATGTCCATACCAAGACAGACGACTCCCTTGCATCTTTGCTGTACCAGGCACCACTTTCAAACTTCCTCATATGCTCATTTCTAACTTTATCCATTTTAGTCACTCCAAAAATCCATCAAAACATTCTCGTTAATGAATGCAGTGCAGAAACTAATGGACGGTATGCAAGCGTCAAACTCGTAGCCAAATACCATAGCAGATACTTCAGATAATTATATTCTGATCAAATGCAATTTCAACAGCAAACAGCCGAACTCTCTCCACTTACAACTCCTACCAAACATTCACACGAACGACAAAAACAGCTAAGTATTGCCCTCTTAAACCAAAGCACATCATTGCAGGAAAGGTGTTCACCCCCATTTAAGGCTCTCTGCCTATACTTGGCATTCAGCCTATCTATTTTGCATACACCATCTGGATTTACAATTGGTCACCATCAAAAACGGGAAAGGAAATTGTCGCACGTACGACGAATCAAGCTGTACAAAACCATATAAAGCTGATCCTCATTGTACGGGAAGCTCATGAAAACTGAGGTCGGGTTATATTGGATACGTACTGCTAGATTTGTCCCCGTGTGTACATCGTGTGATACCGAGGAACTTTCTATGCAATGGGGTGTTTTCTCCTAGTACCGATGGATGGCGATTTTTCTTTACTTATTAAGGTAGGAATTGAGATTTATTGGTGTCTTGTGTGCTAGACTTTACTTAGGTGTGTGACTAGTTTTTTTTGTTTGTTTACTTGAATGTTGTGGCTAGGTTTAGGACTAGGTTCGGAAAGCTGTTGGCTTGTGTGTTTAAAATTCTAGGCGGTAAATTAATTTCCCTCTAGTTTAGGATTAGTTCCGAGTTTATTCGAGTGAAGTGATTTGGAGTCACCAAATCAAAGCTATTATGAAGTTTGATGTCATTGTGGCGGTTGCTTATATGTATTTTTTTTATGGAAACGGAACGATGGATGAACTGTGTGAAGGATGATATGGTCAGAGAGAAGGTGACTGCTGAGATGACAAGTAAGAGTAAGACCCCAAATAAATTGGGATAAGAATGATATTCATTAAATTTTTCCCGGGAAATTGCCCCAAGCAAGTGTAAGTGACTATAAAAACCAAATTATAAATGAAAAAATAGATTAACAACGATAAAATACAATGTTAATCAACCTCATTCAGCTAATCTTGCTAATGACAAAATACCGCACAAATTGCTCCCAAACTAACCCAGAACCACTTATAAATACAAATCCAAGTAAACCACAGTTTAAATAAATGCTAACAAATAATTTACCACCTGTCGATATCAGACCTAAATTCGAGTCTGATTGCCACAATATATCATGCGCCGGCGCAAAGGCGTGTCGATCCGATACGCAGCTACTACGCGTATTGGCGTATTTGGTGAAGTTCGAGCACAATAATTAAGAATTGAAAGGTTTCTAGATAGTGTTAAACGAATTTTTTCGTTGATTTATTACAAGTGGTCTTGGTAATGGTGAGGTAGAGAAGAAAAATTAAATTCCGGGAAATTATTCTGGAAGTTATGATTCTTGGGGCATTCTAAGAAGTGAGGACATGTGAAGATGTTTAAAGGTTAATATTCAATTTAGGATGTTCTTGAATTTGAACAACATCATCATCTGCCTAACGTTTTCCCAAACTATCTTGGGGTCGGCTTCCAGTCTAACTGGATGTAGCTGAGTACCATTATTTTACATGACGCGACTGCCTATCTGACCTCCACAACCCAGTAAGTGGGTAATACGATCCCCTTGGTAAGACTGGATGTCAGACTTTTTGGCTTTTGACTACTCGTAACGACTGTCAAAAATCTGCAAATGACAGACATAATTTGACCAACATACTAGATCTTAAAAGGCGGTGTTATAGATTTCCATGATGGCATTTGAAAACATCATGACTTCATGCTTGTGTCAAAAATTATCACCGATCTAGTTTCTTTCGGAGAGCTAATATACCTTAGCTTAATTTAGGCCCCTTAGTTTTATACATATTTATTTAAATGAAATTGTATTTTTTTTATTGGTTAAAAGATCAGCTTTGTCAGTAACCGGTAGCAACATTGTAAACAAACTTAAAATAAACTTAATTACACAAAAACATACTTGTCACTTATCTACTTAATACACAACGGAACATTACCGCTGTAAATAGCACTAAAAATGTCGAAGCACCTATTTATTGTCGATCACCTGACGTTCTGCTCATCCCATTTCTGGAGCAGGATACATTATGGATACTCTATATTAAAGCGTGTATTATTATGTGCATTCGTTTAAAATACTGAAACAAATGAGTTGATATAGAACCGATCAGTATCAATATTGCTCCCAAAAAGGAGCTGTACGTTAGCACAAAGAAAATATGTGCAGAAGGTTTAAAGAAACCAGGTTTGGTCAAGTGGTTGCAAGCGCGACCGTTAAGCATGAGGCCCTAGCTTCGACTTCCGGGTCAGGCAAAGTGTTATTGGGTATTCCATCTGGATTTTTTCACTATGGGCCAATAAATGGCAATAGGCTCGCCCTCTTTTACATAAGACTTAAAACATAACTGTCGAAATGTGAGTGTACTCGTAAAGTTGATCATCTTCGGTGGAAAAGGTCCTACAAAATAGTGTATGAAAATAATAAATGATTTATTACGAGTAACTATCTTACTATGTATAGGTTATAAAGGGGAATGCCCATAAAATGCCTGTAATGGACAAAAACTACGAATAGTCCTTAATTTATTTAAAACAAAATATGTATGTAACTGACTTCTACCTAGTTTTTTGATGATTATTAAAATTCTAATGGGTTACTTACGATATGTAGTAAAATTTGGCGTATATTTCATTGTTGTTCATTTCAGGCATTTTTTTATACGGCGGGTGGGCATTGCCCTTTAGTAGTTATATAATAGTTCCTAGAAGAGTCCCTCAAAATTATTCATACATATTTCAGTTAAAATGTTAGAAAGAACAAGCTTTATAATCATAGACTATTGCGACTTATAGTCAGCTTTGAGTGACAAAACGGGCCCTGTATAGAAGGGCCATCAATTCTTGCTTCACCGCAACTTTATAACGTTTTTCAATCGCACAGATTGATCGATTTGCTGCGGACACATTAGCCACGAGCCACTCACAACTGGGCCTACTGTGGCTTATTTTTTTCTTGCTTTAGCCCTCCAAAACAGGCATCCTTGAGTTCCTTACAGTCTACTTAATACAACGATTAAAAAGCGATTTTATTACACAAGTAAGGATAGACGCGCACTAGCGTTGCCTTACGACTTGATCATTTCTGATTTCATAATTGATGCGAAGTTTTATGGTAGTGTTAAAGATTATGGAGGGAATTAATAATCAGTGTTATGTTAACTGCAATGTTTTCTGTCGTTAAAGAAGTTGACAGCTTGTGTAATGTTGCCATTATATTGGTTTTCATTAGTGTTGCTACGTAGGAAAATGTGGTAATGTCGTTATTTTCTATGTTTTAACTCCACTTAGGTTTAAAGACGTATTGCTTTATTAATCGTTTAACTAGTTGGACTGTGGCGACTATGTAGTAATTATTTATAGTTAGATATTACATAGCATCGGTATTACTATAAGTTTTTTTTATTTTTATTTATAGTACTTAATTGTATTGAAGTAACGGTTTTGAGAGTGTTGTTTTCGTAATAAGCACTCTCTTTTATGAGTAACTAGCGTAGAACCAATATGTGCAATATGCTTTACAGCCAGTCAATTAAAAAAGCAAACCCGACAAAAAAAACCGTATCGCGAATCGTATAATGTGCGCTCAACCTACAATAATATCAATACTGATCAAGTTTTTCCGACACAAACATAGAAAAAACCTACTGAACCACTAATACCCATCAATCAATCCAGCCCCACGACAATATGTCTACATGTTGACGTGGAGCATATATTACGGTCCTACGGAACCCTAAAAAGGTAAAATGCCTTAGGTAAGACTAATTAGACTTGTACTAGGAAAAGTTAAGTGAGGTATTTTTTTTATGTTTAAGAGTTAATTTTATGAGATACTGCGGTGAAGATGAAAGAAAGGTTTTTGTAACAAATTGCTTTTCTTAGTCAATGAGTTGTTAGCGACACAGATTTTCTTGTTTTAGTACATTTCCTTGTAGCACAGCTGGAATTAAACGAATTATCGTAAGTTTCTAGAATTAAGTCCGTGTTTTTCAAAGTTGTAATTGTTGATTTATTTTACTTTAGTTTGCAAAAATTAATCAAAGAAAGACAACACTTAATACAACCTATTTTGTAACTGCTGGCTGAAGCATTATAATAATTTAAATATAATCTTTAAAAAAAAACCTTTCATTTCAATGGCATATTCTCTTTGATTCGGTTTTCTGACATATGATCTTCCTAGTATTTGAAAATATTATAATATAAACTTTAAAAGGATTCCGTCGTTTCAATAATCACCCAGCATTAGGTGCATTAGGTGATTCCAATAGTAATAGCAGGTTTTGGTTTTTATTCGGTTATTAACATAACTTTATTACCCCTGTATTCTACAAAGGGTTGAGCAGAGGTGAACCTCATAGTAGGTACACCCACATTTCGCCAGCTTTTTTTTTAATACTAAATAAGCTTGCGTTTGGCTGCAACACGTCTGATGATGTGAAGCGATGATGTTAGGATTAAGTCGCATATATCTAACAGATGGCTAGCTTATTGCCATCAAATAGGCAACAATCCAGGTTCTAAGCTGAAACTCAGAAATTTCTGAACTTTGGTTAGCATGGAAAACGATCCCACGTATTCATGGTCAGCAGTATCTTGGACAACGTGGTATTGTTCTGTTATTAAGACATAACTAAATTTATTTAATTTCACATTATTGATAAAATGTCAAAGAATGATCGTCTGCCAATTACAAGTGCGTGCACAAAAATTGACCCACTTCTTTCACCTTCTCAAGCACCATCATTTTTCTTTCTTTTCCTTTAATGGGAATATCCAGTTAATAATTCAAAATTATCTTTTTACCACGCCTTGATCTACGTAACAATTAATAGTGTAATTTATGTGATGGCTTGATAATTCTTTAATAAAAAAAGTCTTGGCGGCGACATCTCAATCAAGAAGTTTTACGTAAAATAAATAACACAGTACCAATTTAACCAATTTTCATCAAGTTTTTTAATGAAATTTTTGTTGCTTTTCGTCATAAAAGGGAGTTTTTGTAAAATTGTTGCCTCGATTTTCGAGTGAAATAAATTAAATCGTGTAATAACGATTTTTATCAGTAATTGAGTGGTTGTTAACAGTGGGGGACAGATTAAATGGGTGAGTACAAAAACATAATTGTTAATGGATTGTCTGCTCATCGGTCATTTAAGAAATGCTGAATAATTTGTGTCCGTTCACATCTGTCAGTTTAGAAACAGTTGTTTTTGGCTACATAAAAAGTCTAATTTTGATTTAAATGTTGTTATTGTCGAATAAAAAACTAGATCAGAAACAATTAATTCAAGATACTTAACTAAATTACGCAAATTTTAAATATTCACGAGTTCAGTAAATCATTCAAATACGTGCTTCCGACTAATCCATTAAGAATAATTAATGAGTTTTGACATTCAGACAAAAATAATATAACCGATCTAGTCATAAATAAAAATCAGAAATGTCTCACAATTACTTCGATAGCTAAAATATGTGACAGAAATAATAAATTTATCTCTTCAATAAATATTAATAATTACCTATTCAGGTCACATCAATATTTTAAATTTAGAAGCTCACAAATTAAGTGGGTTATCTTGATTTTTACAAAATGTCAACTGTCAAAAAATAATTAATACATTTCTTTGGGTTACATGGAATTGTGAATAAATATGGAGATTTCACGCGTTCTATATGTTAAAATAATTAATGTAGAAGTGAATCACAGTAACAGTATTGCATAAAAAAGTACATCAATGCAAATGCAAACTTTAAATAATTAAAAAAAATACAATGTCTGTGTTGGTATGACGTGGGGCAAAGTAAATGTACTAGTCTACATATCTAAAAGAACTTGCATATACGGCGTGTAATTTAAACAGGGAATAACTTGCAATAACTCCGAAACAAAACTTTCTTTTCCAACATTCCAATTAAAATAAACATTGAAATAAATCAACAACAGCTCCACATTGTAAACAGAAAACAAATTACAACACAACACTTTAAAATGTAATTACAAATAATTGTTCCGCTTGGCAACAGTAAAAACAATCGCAAATAAAAGAGGTTTATCCAAATTAACGAATACCTCACGAGGCAACCCGAATAAATCCGAAGTCACCGGGGAAAGTGCTGACAGCTAAATATTACCACGCCTCGAGACCTGAGACCTATCAAAACGTAATTACATACCGTATTACAAGTGAATAAAAAGATTTTTTCTTAAAGGAATCAATGAGGTGTATTACAACCTTGTTACCAGAAAAAGAGCTAACTGTGTTTGTTTAATATTTAAAATTAATTTTGTGCGTCAGTTTGTATGGCACGCAGTGTACGGCTGAAGGGCGCGAGACAGTTTTAATTGGATACGCTGATGTGCAAAATTTATGCTTATGTTTTTTCGGCCGCGATATAGTATAGTTTATGGATTACAGTAGTAATATTTTTAATTGTATAATGATGGTCTTTCTCACCTTGTTTTTAACACTTGCGAACAAAATTACCTGCATTGATGGGAAGGTTACCATTGTCATAAAACAATCGTATAGAGAATTATGAACTATTATACTAAGGATTTATCTTCAAGTACAGTCTCCAAAGGAGATAAGTAACCAGATTATTACTACTAGTATGAGAAACTGGTTACTTATCTCCTTTGTAGACTGTACATGGGTACTTGAAGAAATACTTATTACTTATATGGATAAGTAATAAGTATTTCTGAAAGAGAACAGTGTTTACTCCCGACTGAACCATTATCTACAACACTTTGCATTTTGCTGGAAAAGCTCTAGTTACCTCTAAAAATGTCACTGACCCCGCTTGTCAAAGATGAAACGTCAAAACATTAAAAAAACATCCACATGTTACACTTTTCCACGGTCAAACAGACTCAAAAAGAATCGAAGACCAATTTACATGGTCCAAGTTCTAGCCCAAAGCCACTTTACACCCGGACCTCAGGCGAAACGATTTGCGACATGCTTCGTCGCGGTGAATTGTGGCATGCTCTATAGTGGTATCCTTTTAAGCTGGCAAAACAATTGAATGTGAACTTGTCCCAAAAACTCGAAATTGTAAACAATTGCAAGTTTTTGTATTATCCGTCGCTAAATACATATCTCAGGCGTATGCAAGATCTGTCTATTATTATACGAGTTCGATGTTTTATAATTATAGTGACAGTTAATATGGGTAGCGATTGCCATCATTTACAATTGCAAGTCACTGGTTTATATTCAATTGTTTTGCCTCTATCAAGCGATTTGACTATAGACAATTTCTTTTATTGTTTTTTCAGCAGTAGCTGTCGCAAGACGCATGTCGCGTAAACGCAAAGGTTGTGGCCAAGAGTTTAGAATAATTTACACGCTCCGAATTCTAACGCGAAGCCGCTTTACATTTACTCACAGCTTAACGTATTGTTTTGAAAGCCAAAAATTTACGCTAAAATTGACGAAACACCGACTGATTAGGAATTCTTTTCTTAGATAATATTGGGACTGTTAAGATATGAGGTCAACGCCCATGCGATGGTGAATTTTATGCACCAGTTTTGTGAAATATTGTCTTGTCCTTACAAATTGGTTTGGTATTTGAAGTAAACGATTTTAAACTTCGTTGTGTAAGGAATAAAGGTTAGGGGAGTTGCTTCTTGGGTTGGTTTGTGCTGTCAGAAATCTTTGAATGGTAATGTTTAATTTTAGAATTTTGACGGTTCAAATGTTTATTAAAACTTTTGAGTGATGATGGTTAACTAAGCTTTTTGTTTTGATATAGTTAAACATTTAGGTAAATCTTTTTTATCTGATTTTCAGTGGGGCACTTTTTTCTTATCTCTGTAATTTAAATACCTACCTTATGCATCTTTATTATGGATATTTAGATTTTAATCTCTGTCTGTTGATGGTTTGGTTACTAAAATTATAATAATATTGAGTAAAAAAACCAAATTAGTATTATAAACTTTTAGTAGGACACATTATAAATGCAGTAGGTAAAACGTTTGAAACTTTAAAATAATGCACTGTGATGTCATTTTTTGACTGCAATTGTTGTAAATCTATTATTTATTTAACTATAGCAATTATAAACTTTAGCATAAAATGTAATGGAATGTGGGACGACAGAGCTAAAGCATTTCAATTCAATTTAAGATTGCTTTTATGATATTGGTGTCAATATCATAAAAGCAATCTTAAATTGAATTGAATTGTATTTAATATCAATAAAGGCTCCTACTTATTTAAAGCCTATAAAATGAGACTGATGCCTCAACGTATCAAGAGCTCTCATTTTAACACCCAAACACGGAACATAAACAAGAAAATAGATTAACTTCAGATCAAAAGAAACAATGCAATTAACCCCTCAAAAACCTGTCAAAACTTTATATTCAATAACCACTAATTACCACCGGCTACCCTAAAAAGAGTTCAAGCACCTTCAGGGTAAAGATTAAAAAAAAGAGCCCAAATTTTTGGATACGGAACTCCATTAATCAAATCCCATGGCAGCGCCCGAGGGAACCCGACAGCCGGCGGAAACGCCCGACGTTTCACGAACCCGCCCGATTGGTCACGAACGAAAACGATTAATAAGCGAAAGTCGCCCTTTTTAATTTATAGACGTTATTGAAAATTAATTTTAATTATTATTAATAATGGTAACGTCGGTATATTGTAAGATTCGTCATGGTTATCCAGCTGTCAAAAGTCTCCAATCAAATTTTAACTGTATCACATTGAAATTGAGTTCAGATTCATTTGTTACTGAGAATCGTTTGCCCAATCTAGCTTGTCTATTAAAGCTGTCAACGGGTAATGCTTTAGGCGAAACGAGACATCGACGTAAGCTATAGCTTGTTACAGAAGTCCTAATGGATATTCAAAAGGCATTATATCAAATCAACGACATAATTATTAATTAACCGAATACTCGATTCTTGATTAATCGATATTAAATCACTCGATTCGTAGGTTTACCCCGAGGGTAACATGATGGGCGGTATAGTATAAAGTGCGGTTGCGATGTTGAGTCATTAAGAGCGTTTACACCTTAAGGCATTTCATACAAAACTTTCAAGTCCTTATTTTCCGAAATTCCTGAACCGATTTAAAGAAAAAGTTTGTAAAAAATATTTTCGAAATGACTTTTAAAAATAAAAGATAATTGGAAATTTCTGTTTCTATAAATAATTTATAAATGATCGGTCTAATTTAGTTGCAACACTATTTTTCGAAAAGGTTTTTAGTTACTTTTTAGACCTATCTTCTCAATTCTGCTTATGAGTATGAAGTTTGATTAAAATCAGAAGAGTCCTTTCTGAAAATAAGAACTTGAATGTTTGTATGAAATGTCGTAAGGCGTAAACGCTCAAGCGTAAAATCGGAAACCTGTTGTATGATGAAGAAAACGTTCGAATGGCTTTGGTCTTAAAATATAAGTTGAGGTAGGAAAACAATAGAAATACAGAAATAACTAAAATAAAGGAATACAGGTTTTGTTTTTATTAATTTTAACCATTTCATATTATTAATATTAAAACGTTATCGAAAGATATATTTGGGCAAATCCTGCAGAAATTTATTCAAACAGCACAAATTATAATTGAAAGCGGTGTGCAATTATAAACGATGTCATATTTAATAAATATAGTTATTATTATTTTTACTGGGCGTAATTTTATTTGTTATAATTATATTTTATATAATTGTACTTTGTGAGCATCGTATTGGACTTGTCTGTAATGTTGCTATAATTGGTGGTAAATAAGTAAATAAATTTCGTATTAATGAAAATCATCCAATTGAATTATACAGATTATGAAGTTTGTACTCGTCGAAGGTTCAGGAAGAGGTGTACCTAATTAGTGCACCCAAATTTCGCCAGTTTTGTTACCATGTAGGCGGCGAGCCTATTGCCATCAACCGGGCACAAATCCAGACTCCGTGGCTGCTACTGAGAAATTCCTGATGGAAAGCTAGTCAGTCATGTTCAGAGGTCGGAATTAGGTAGAGTTATTTTTGTACTTGCATCGAAATGTTGATATTAATATGGATCTTCCTTTGCCGTTCCGATGGCCGGATGGTTCAAATTGTGTAAAAGTAAATAACTTTTGAATTTAATAAATCACGGGATTTTTCTGTTCTTTAAAATTAATCTCGGAATTTGAGGCATATCCAATTTATTCTTTCGCTGTATGAAATCAGTGTAAGTACATAAATAACTCTACCTAATTCCATCCTCTGGTCATGTTACATTTTTCGTAACAGCTTAAAACTCGATCACCAGAGTGAATAAAAAAAATACTACTGTAAGACGCCATGGTAGTCCCCCAAGTGTAAAAACAGATGCAAATGTATGTAGTTGGTAATTCTAATATGAGAACTTAACAGCCACACGACATTGTTGCAGTAATTATAATGAACAGTATTATCTTTCATGCGAGTGTATACAAGGCTTTAATATGGTGTACAGTTACGAACACAAATATGTATACACTTAGCAACTTGCAAATCTGTCATAAAGTGACGTGGCAGACCTCGTAGAAAATGGTGGCACGAGCTGGACAAAACGAACCACCAAGTAGCTCATTACTGCTGGATCGAATATAATCTGGAAGTCATGGGGCGTTTGCAGCAGTGGAACCTGCAAGATAGTAAGAACAGTAGTGTGTCGATGCCAATCTTAACTGAATAAGCCCAGATTTTCGCGTCGAGATTGGCACCTTATGTAGCGTCCACTAGTTTATGTATTGTATAGACAACACGACAAAAGTTTTATTATTTTTAAACCCATAGTTTTTTAAGTTAAGTCTATCTTTATTTACCTCAAACTTGCTTACTTGTATACAACGTAACTAAATCGTTTGCTTTTAAATTTTGCTCACTGTATTCATATTATTGCTCTTAACTGTACACAAGATATATTAGGAATGTACGTACGTATAAGCAAACGTATAAGTTTGTGTTAATATACAAGGTGTTGTTTTGCATCCTCGTCAAAATTTATGATGTTGTCACAAAAGACATAAATATTCAATATAAATTACGGTACCTAGTAAATTATTAAAAAACACTGCATTTTTTTGTTGTTTAAATTTGTCAATATTTCAGAATAGCCATAGCGTGGTTTAGGGATTATAAAATTATTGAAAAAACGTTTGAGGTTTTTTGTTTGTGTGTAAGCGACGTTATAAGGCAGGGATCAGACGGCCCGTGTTTAAAACACGGGTGGTTCACAGTTACCGATTTCAGTAAATAAATAAAAAAAAGAAAATTACCTACTCATTTTATTATTGATTCGGGTCGAGAATCATTAGCATAGTTACCTCCTAGAATTTGACGAGGTTGCAAAACAACACCATGTATATGTTGAGACTTAATGAATATTAAAATAAGTACTCGTTATTAGTATGATAATTTTGTATTTAAGTCGTAATAAAACGGAATATTAGGTGTTTACTACAGTGCTAAAAACAAAAGGTGTGTTTAATATTGTGTTTCGTTCAGTAATTGTAAATACATGAAGATTCATTTGTTTTTACTTACTTTAATAATATTAACATAGCTAAATTAGAATTAGTTTAAAACATAACTAAGGAGTGTCCAGTATAATTTATAGCTTTTTATACCCGTCAGAATGTCATTGTGGCGACACTTGGGGGAGGCCTATGTCCAGCAGTGGACGTATTTTGGGCTGAAATGATGATGAATGATGATACCCGTCAGATACAATAACCAATACATTTTCCAGAAATTTAACGAGGCAAACGATAGAACTGACCAAATAGCAGAGTAGGGCAAAAACTAATTGTAAAACAACTAACAACTAACAATTAAATTGCCAAATTTAGTTGCAACTAACAACTAAAATAATTAATTGTAATTGTAACGTGTCGCAATTAACAATTAATTAATTGTGCTTGTAAAACTTAGCGATTACAATTAAATTAATTGTGCTTGTTAAAATTTGCAATTACAATTGATTAATTGTTTGATACACGTTTACAATTACAGTTAACAATTAATAAATGTAACTGAAAAATATAATTTAAAAAATGCAAGAGCATTCTCCATAATATTCTCAAAGATATGTAAAGCCTGGATTTAAGCCAGAACATTACGTAAAAGTGTAGCACAGGTACCTAACTAGAATAATTCATCCCTACGCACAAGTCGAAGGGGGGATGCGGGGCGTGCAGTGTGCACGCTATGGACTCCTGCCATATTTACATTTATCAAATACGTAGTTAAATTAAATATTAATTGTTTAAAACAATTAATTTAATGCAAATAAAATTTTAATTGCAGTTGAATTAATTGTAAACCACAATTAACAGATTTAATTGCAATTGATTTTAATTGCATTTCACAATTAAAAAATAATTGAATTAATTTAATTGCAATTAATTTAGTTGAAATAAAAATTGTAATTGTTTGCTTCTACAATTAAAAAATTAATTCAATTGTGCCCAACACTGCCAAATAGTACCAGACTGGTCTGACAAAATAGCCATTTGAAAACAAGAACAAAACTTACAGATTGAATCTGACACTACGAAGAATTAGCTAATAATAAAAGCTACTGGACGCACTATTTAGGATATTAATGAATAGACAAATAAATACGATACTACTTAAAATTATTGCAATAGGCTGTACTTATATTTATGATCATGGAGCCTAAAGCAGCGGAATATGAATCGCGTTAAAATTCTTAAAATCGTCACAAATGACCGATGACGACCGACCGATGTGACGATTATGATTGTCACTTTGTGACCATTTTACGAATTGTAACGTAATTCATTTTATTGTCACGATAATGATTCTGCTAAAGCGGCCATTTTAGATCCTAAGATGATGGAAGTAGACGAAGTAAAAGTAGTATTAAGAGCTTTTTACGCCTTACGACACTTCATAAAATCTTCCAAGTCCCTATTTTCCGAAATGACTGAACTAATTAAACTTCATACGCATAAGCAGGATACATAGATCTAAAAAGATAATAAAACATTTACGAAAAATAGTGTTACAGCTAAATTAGACCGATTATAAATTGTCTATAGAAACAGAAATTTCCAATTACCTTTTTTTTGTAAAAGACATTTCGAAAATGTTTTTATTAGCTTTTAGACCTATGTATCCTGCTTATTTCTATTAAGTTTCATTAAAATTGGTTCAGTCATTTCGTAAAATAAGGACTTGAAATTTTGTATGAAATGCCGTAAGGTGTAAACCCTCTTAAAGCAAGATCGTAACAAGTGGAATTCTGTACTTTCTGCTATACTGGAAAAAAAAACGTAAATTTATGAACGTTCCCACTAAAAGACAAATGAAAACAGTCAATGTAAAAGATCTAGTTAAAAGTCGCACGAGAAATAATAATAAGCAAAACGAACCTGTATCTACATTATAACGATGATGAACCAGTACATAATACAATAACAAATAATGATAAAGTGATTATGAAAGAGCAATTATATTCGCAATAATTCGTTCAAGCAATTCTGCAAAGTCATGAAATAATTATTGGGCCTGTCAATTATAATACTTGAAGATGATACGTCAGACAATTCGTTAAGGCAGATGTAATTTGGGATTTCGAATGGGAATTTTCTGGCCTTTAGAACTAAATAAGAGTAGGAATCTTTCTGACACCATTAGTCACTTCTTGTTAGCGTGGCGATGGCGATCTAAATTGTGTCGGCCCAGAACTGAGCCAGTAGTTTGGCGCCCTCTGTAACGTCCATCAGTTCCTGTGATGAACAAACAACAGGACACGCAGGACACGATTTGAAATGCCCCATAGTTTGTGGTTGTTTGTGTGGTGGGTTTGTGTTTGTGGTGTTTGTGTTTGTGGTGTTTGTGTTTGTGTGTTTGTGTTTTGTTTGTTTGTGTGTGTTTGTGTGTTTGTTTTAGTTTGTGTTCGTTTTATAAGTGCCCATGTAGGCCTATGTAAAATAAAATATTTTGTTTTTTTTTTTATTTTGAACAACACCACATTTACACTCCAGGGCAGAGTCATCTATGAATATCCTCCTGGGATGTTTTCCTTGCTGCGGCCAATCTGGGTCCTTTGAAGTTGTGAATCGATTTAGATTCGTTCAAGGTCTTGCTAGAATTGATCTGGTTCGATTTTGGTCGAACGAAACTTTCAGGGATATACTTTCAGATCGTGGAAGGGGTATACACGTTTCAGCAGGTATCAGCTTCTTGCTTAGCATAACCATCATCGTCATCATCATTTCAGCCCAAAAGACGTCCACTGCTGGACATAGACCTCCCCCAGGTGTCGCCACATTTACATTTTAGGGGTTGCCATAATCGCCATGCTTGGCAGGTGGGTGGGCGATCGCAGTACGGTTGTTACAAAAGCACAGAGAACGCTGCTGCCCATTCTCTAGCCTCTTAAGACACCCACAGGAAGATATGGGACGGTGCTATTCTTTACGTCCGACACCATATAGAACCAGCATAACAATCACCCTATTACGTATCCACATTCACGCTCGTAATTCCTGAAGGGTTAGGCAGACTGATGTACCTCATTAGAGGGTTTGGCAGAGTTGAATCTAAAAGGCAGCATACCCACATTCCGTCAGCTCAAAACAATATTAGTGTTTTATCAATTCAATTAGGTGACTCCCGAAGAAGATAAATTGTGGTTTTCCCACTAAGATTTTTATCAAGTCATGATGAAGCCACATGAAAATGCATACATGCATGCATTATGCAGCATGTTAATACTCCCCATAATCTCCTCCAAAGAATCAAAACTCTTGACTTTAATTACATAAACCCAAACATTACAAATACTTGGCTAAGCTTGCTCCACCAATTTAGCGGGTCATAGATTAATTATTAGACCTGTCAATTACAAGCTTAATTAAATTATAATGTTAAATAATGACATTTGATCTTTTGAACTTTAGTGAGGAGATGTTTGTTCATATTTTTAAGTAACCTTTGGTGGAATTATGTAAATGCGGTTTCATGCGATGCTTTTAGAGGTTTTTCTTAAACAATAAGCTGATTATTATGCTTGTTGTGTATTTGGGTTTTAATTAAGGGCGTGTTGCGCCATTTGCTGGTATTTTAATAAATAATATTGTTTGTAAAAAAACTTAAGAACTATTTAATGAGACGGATCGCTCTTATTCTCAGTCTAAATCTTTGGAAATGTCTATTCTTGGATGTCCGATTTACTTCATGGCGTTTACTGTGTGATTCCGAGTGTCGGCTGTCATAAAAGATCGTTGCCCAAAGTTACGGGTAGTCGAAAACTCGAAATCCTGAAAGCCTGATATCCAGTTTTACCTAAGGTTATCGTATTACCTATTAATTTTAAGATTGTGGAAGTCAGATAGGCAGTTGCTCTGTTTTTAGTTTTCACTTTTACTAAACTGGCGCTGTCGCTGGCTGGATAAGGGATATCTTTCGTGATTTTGAAATATTGTGAGCTGCTGATATTTTGACGCTGCTGCAAGTGCCAGTCATCCAGCGCTCATGGTATACCACTGTAACCAGTCAGACAGTCAGTCGAATCCAACATAGGTGGGAAAATGCTAGGCAGATCATGGTGGTGTTTAGTGTGAACTTAATTGAAAATTAGTCCAAAATTAATCGTAACGCAATTGTTTTCGAAACACCATCCTTCTTTACTTAATTTCTTTGTTTATATATTATATTTTTGCCTTCTATTGAAGTAGAGTTCTAAATGAGTTTCAGAAACCCATAAATCTTGTTAGACTTATCCTACATTCAACCGGAATCTAACTCAAACTTCTTAGGAAATACACAAATCATAAGTTGAAAAACAACACTCAAAATTTCATCCATCCAACAAATCAAATTAACCGCGAAAACACACCAATTGAATGGCCGCCATAAAAATATTGAAAGTCCAAAGAAACATTTATTATTCTAATTTCAAACGTTCGTAATAGCATGTCAAACAATGAACGCAACCTTACGATTCCATTTCTAAAAAGCTAACACATGTAAAGTTAGCGGCCATTTTGTAATGACCTCTTTTGTCCCTTTCACTGGAAAGTTTTCATACTAAAATGGGTGTGTAAAGTGGTCATCGTGGGTCTGAGTATGGTGGTCGTGAAGCTTGTAGTTCGTCAACACTAAAGCAGCAATAAGCAATGTTTGTTGAGGCGCGTTCTTTATTCAAATTGTTTGGCAATAGACTGGCGGTTATTTTAATTTTATTCTTAAAACGTTTGTGATTTGTTAAAATTCGAACAGATTTCTAATAAAATTCTCATCTTCAGTTAGATTTATTGCGTGTTTTGAGATTTACGACTTGAATGTTAAAAAATCAAAAATGTTTGAAAAAATGTGTACAAGAATCAAAAGCAGGAAAATTTTATGAAAATAACTTTGGAAAGACTGGTTTTAGGAAAAGATGAAAAATGACAATTTCTATAAAGCTTCGGAAGAAAAAAGCTTTTGTGAAATACTCCCCCTTCCGTTGCAGTAAGTTTTTCGAGATCTTACGTGAAGTTATGTGTAAGAACAATCAATCCTAGCGTTTTATAACCGCCCGTCTGCCCAGTTCAAAGCTCGACCCGCGAACTGTTTGTGTGAAAAGCCAACAGAACATAACGGCCTTTTGGCCAAAGAGCCATACAACCATCCATACAAGCCATACAACCATCTATACAAGCCATACAACCAGGGTAGACTCGGTAAATTTGCCGATACGCAATTTGCTCTACAAACACAAGCTTTGGTATTAGTTACTAGAGAAATCTACTTGTGTTAATGTGACTGAGTGGTCTATGGTTTGCAGGTGTCAGGTTATGCTGGTTGAGTTGAGAAAGGTTTTGAAGGCTAGTGTTAGTTGAACCCTAGTTGTATGCTATATGTTAATATTGTTGCTGAAATGAGGTGAGTTTTATTTTACTTTGTATACAGGAAAATGTTAACTTTATGCTTAGATTACTTCCTTGTTGGTTTAGCGGTCGCAGATAGCATATTGTGATTGTGAGAGCCTAGGTTTGATTCCCGGGTAGGGTAAAGGGTTATTAGGATTTTGAATCTGGAATTTCTTAGTAGCACCACGGAGTTTTGAGTGGACTTGTTCTCGATTGATTGCAATAGGTAACCCCCTCTTATTTGAAAACTAAACCTAGTTGAAAAAAGGGGGCACTTCTCTGCAATTCGTAAAATAGGCGTGATATTTAATAAGATTAGTCAGAGTGACCTACTTTCTTATTAGGAAAGAAATTTTCAAATTACCGTCCAAAAATTTTCTTTGTACGATCTCTTTTAGAAAAGTATAACTGTAGCATGCACACTGGCCGATAAAAACCAATTCATACATTAAACATCATCGCTCAATTCAAAAAACGAACACAAAAAGAAACAAAAAAGAACACAGCGTGACACAACCGAAAAAGCGATCGCGATCGATCAAATTGTGCAGAATCATCGATTCATTGCGTATCGATTTAAAAACATCGAGGCTGTATCGATGCTGCACTGACCACCTGCATATTGCAAGTAACGGACCCTATATCTCGTTACATCGACACCTCCGCTCGGTATTTTTGAGGCTCGGATTATTACGGACAATTACTCGTCGGATCGATTCAGGAAAATCGATTTTAATATCGGCGGACATTGGTAAATGGGTTTGCGCGCCCGTTATTCTTATGGCGCCTTTTGTCCGTATCAGTAATTAATACACAGTGATCTGTTTTAAAGGAATCACGGTTTAAATGTTTCATTGCGAGCAGGAACTAAATGTTGTTGCACTTTTTAAATCGTCGGTGAAAAGGTTAAATCGCAGTTCAATGTAAGATTTTGGTGTTAACAGTAGCTTCCGTATATGCTTGATATATTTGCAGTGTTGAGTCAGTTTTATTTTATTTGTTTGTACCAGAATCTGGTAGTTCCGGATAGATTTCGACCATGGACAAAAAGAACTGAGGTGGAATTATTCTAACTGGAATTCGCATACTGATCAAAATAGGTGTCAAATACTTCAAGGAGACGATTTATTTTATAAGTCCAAATAATCTAGTGACTTCAAGCACACGCTGAGCATGAGGTCTTCAGTTCGACACCCAGTTCGATTAATTATTAGGGTTTTCCAGCAGAGATATCTCATCACTAATGATTTTAATATGAATGAGTTTATTATTGTACCTATAACTTATAAGATTACTTTTTAGGGTTCCGTAGCCGAATGGCAAAAAACGGAACCCTTATAGATTCGTCATGTCTGTCTGTCTGTCTGTCTGTCCGTCTGTATGTCACAGCCACTTTTTTCCGAAACTACAAAAACTATACTGTTGAAACTTGGTAAGTAGATGTATTCTGCGAACCGCATTAAGATTTTCACACAAAAATAGAAAAAAAAACCATAAATTTTGGGGTTCCCCATACATAGAACTGAAAACCAAAAATTTTTTTTTTCATCATACCCATACGTGTATCTATGGATAGGTCTTCAAAAATGATATTGAGGTTTCTAATATCATTTTTTTCTAAACTGAATAGTTTGCGCTACAGCCACTTCCAAAGTGGTAAAATGTGTCCCCCCACCCTCTAATTTCTAAAGTAAGAGGAGGAAAATTCTGAAAATATTCAGAATTGTAGAACGTAAAAAAAACTATCAACGAAAATTGGTTTCAATAAGATATAATGTTTAGTTTTTGAGATATGGGACTTTTTCATCAAACTGCAGCAGTAACTTTGTTTTTGATTAACATACTATGAAAAACCAATTTAGTTTTGCGGTTGACTTGAAGTTTACTAACTAATACTACTAACTAATGAATGACAGTTCAAAATATTGTTTGGGGCTATGGAACCCTGTGTGTGAGTAAGACTCGCACTTGGCCGGTTTTTGTATTGTATATCACTATGGGCCTACGTTGCCTGAAAATAAAAATGAAAAAAAAGTAAATGGATTTTGTGCTCTGTTGATCGCAGTATGCTATAGTTTTATCTCTTCTGGAATGAACACCTTTCCAAAAAAAAAAAACATTGCACAAAATCCCTCCATAAAAAAATAAAAACAAATCAAAAATCGCACACAATCACAATTACACGGTATCTAATTACAAACCCGATTGCTTACACACATTAATACTTGTTCTTCCGATCGCAGTACCGATAGGCGATCCGAGTCGTGTGACTCGGCGATTTTTCTTAAAACACCGATACTCGGATACAATTACCGATCATTTATCACCGGGGAAAGAATCGGTGATTATGAATAATGCATGCGGCGTTTAAAGTGTTGAATCGGTTTTTGGGAAAAGTGGTGTTCGATTTTTTCGGTTCGAGTGTGGTGTAGCCCTATTTTGTTTGTAAATTTTGTGTGTTTTTCCATGTTATAGTTGGCTAGAGTTTAGTTTATTGTAACACAAAATTGTCACAAAGCTTTTAAAGTTTCCCGTTTATGAATAACATTTACGAAACAACATACTCGTACCTATGCACATTTTGGAATGTTTGTAAAGAACGGTTTCGTCAAAGTCTGAAGTGTCTATCAAAAGTGAAAACTTGCTAGTCTTTTATTAGAAACTGTTTTTTGGAGCAGTATCTCTGAGGAATCTAATATAAAGTTGGTTTATTTATTTTTTAAGAGCTATTCCACTGGACACCGTTTCTCAGTAGCAGCCCCGAGTGGGGGAATGTTTGTCGAATTGATAGCAAACGGCTGATTACATGGGATTATATGATTAAATACATCTGCCTAGCCTTTTCCCAACTCTGTTGGGATTGGCTTCCAGTCTAACCGGGTACAGCTGAATACCAGTATGTTACATGGAGCGACTGCCTATCTGACCTCCAGAACCCAGCTAGTGCTAGGTACGATGCCTCTTTAAGACTGATCGCCAGACTATCGGCCCAAACTGACTACCAGGAGGCCTACCATGAAATCTTAAAGCAGTATTGTGTTAATCTTATTCCAGTGTGGGAAAGAGATGGCGCTGGACCTGCTCTATAGCTCCGTCTCTTTCCCACACTGGCATAAACAATACTGCTTTAAGACGTCATTAACCTCCCTGTACTGACTTTCGGGCCACACTGTCAAAGATCTACAAATGGCAAGGACAACTTGGGACTAAAACATAACTGGTGATATGTGGATGTACAACGCACACCTCTGCCTAAACCTTCGGAATGCACTAGTAGTGGTGTTAGCAATAAGGGCAGTAGAATGACGTAGATAGGTGACCACCAATCGGCGCATCATGTCTTCTTCTTCCATACTTCTCTATGACTCATCTCATCAGACACTTCCTTTTTCATTCATCATTTCAGCCAAAAGACGTCCACTGCTGGACATAAGCCTCCCCCAAGAAGGGGGGTTTTGCCATAATCGCCACGCTTGGCAGGCGGGTTGGCGATCGCAGTACGGTTGTTACAAAAGCACAGAGAACGCTGCTGCACATTCTCTGACAAGTCCCTTAGTCGCCTCTTACGACACCCACGGAAAGATATGGGATGGTGCTATTCTTTACGTCCGACACCATACAGAGCACCAAATACCAATACCAATTATATACCTACTGAATTTCTTCCGTTCCTCGGAAAGCACGTTAAGCCGTTGGTCCTGGCTGTCATTTGTAGATCTTAGTTCGGTTCGGTTCGTTACGGGTAGTTCGTGGCCCGAAAGTCTGAGAACCAGTCTTATCAAGGGGTATCGTATGACGGTGTCGTGAGTGACTAATTATATTTAACAAAATGTCCCCAGTAAAAAAACTGTATTCAAAATTAAGGTCAAAACCAATAGGCTTAACAACTGTAGTACAAATGAAAAACAAACTTCTACATCCGCTTCCCACAGCCGCTAATAAATTAAAAACTCAGAAACCGTTTAATTGAATTAAAACAAATCCAACTAATTGCCTCTACTCTAATTTTAGTGGGTTCAATTATTTATTTTACAATTTAATCACAGTTGTAATAGTGTCAATTTGTCCTGCTATAAAAATGTAGCTCTCTGGTGTAATTCAGAATCCGGAATACGGTATTAGATTAAATTCTATTTCTGATGTACATCTGGCTTGGTTTTACACTGTAGTGTAATTTTTCAAGATAAATTAGGGCAAGTTTCTAAATAGAAAAAAAAAACCTTTGCTGTTCCTTTAATAAACAAGAACCTAATCTTTTGAAGAAGATTGCATCAGCTAAAACATTACTTACACAGTTATTGAAAAAGCACCAAGCAACTGATAATTTTATAAAAAAATGTGCAAACTATTCTGTCAAATTCACAAACTGGAACTTATAGCGAATTTCCCCCAAGATTCACACCAATCATTACAAAACTCGAAATTAGTAATCAACAAACTTTATAGACCACAAAGCTCACATTCCGTATAATACCGCATTGAAAAGCCATTTTGTACTAGTTAATATGAGTTTAAAGCAAAATGATACAGAACGGTGTGACAAAAGCCGCATTAAAAGCTTACAGGGTACTGCGAGCGTTTTACGGGCGTCTAATCCGTCGTCAAGTGCTGTGCGCGCCAATTGGCTCGCGGCTTAGGTGGTCGACGTGATTCAGGGTTCCGTGGAGCTATTTTAGTATTAATAAGTTAAATTATAAAGGTATTTTCTGATTCGGAAAAAAAGTCGCTTTTTTGCATTTTGAAATAAATTGTAAGTGTAAGGTTTATGAATATTTTATTTTAAATTTAATTTTAATTTATGTAATTTATTATGGTTGTAAAAGTAATATTTTTCTTTGAAGTTGTAGGGAAATAGGGAAGATTTGTTAAAAATCTTGTTTAAATATATGTTATATCTATAATGTTTCCACTGCTGTGACACAGGCGTCCTGTCTATGAGAGGGAGTGGGCTGTAATCCACACACATGCCGGTTTCCCCACGATGTTTTCCTTCACCGTTTTTGAGGGCAGCGGTGATGAAATAAATTACATAGAGTAATTCGCCTGCCTGGGTTCGAACCCACGGCTTACTGCTTGTAAGTCGGGGCTGCCACCACTGGGCCACCGCTACAATTAATTATTTATGTTAGTTTTTTTTACATTAACCAATTTCTGGGTTGTTAGTGTAACCTCTTTGTAAATAGACATTGACCTTTGAAACTACGGAACCCGATTATGATACAAGGTTTCTAGTTGACCGGCTATCAACACTAGAATCTAGTGCAAAACCGTAAAACATGCTTTTAGGTATAAAAGTGTAATATTGATTCTAAAGCTGATATTAATTCATAGCATACTTTATATTCTATGATCTTGAAAAACGGCTTAAGCGCATTCTGTGATCAAAATATAATTTTATTAGATATTAATAATAGGTAGGTATGTCTGTGAGGAGCTCGTGGCTAAATAATAACAGCCACACGGGTCAATCTTTAAGGTTAAGCCGTGCTTGTCGAGGTTGGTCCGTGGATGGGTGACCATAATTAAATACTGAGTTTCCTCCGTGCCTCGGAAAGCACGTTACGTCGTTGGGCCCGGCTGTCATTTGTAGATCTTTGACAGTCGTTACGAGTGGTCAGAAGCCAAGACTCTGACATCCAATCTTACCAAGGGTGTCGTATTACCCAGTTACTGAATCGTGGAGTTCAGATCGGTAGTCGCTTCATGTAAAATACTGGTACTCAGCTGCATCCGGTTAAACTGGAAGCTGACCCCAAGATAGTTTGGGAAAAGGCTTAGGCTGATATGTCTGTCTTATATTTCATATAACTGGAAACCTGTCCTAGAACGAAAAAATCGAAGACATGTGACGACTACCAACCCACACTGGGCCCGCGTGGTGGATTACAGCTCACTCCCTCTCATTGAGAAGAGGCCTGTGTCCCAGCAGTGGGAACATTATAGGCTGATGATGATGATGATGACTGGAAACGAACCGGGACTAGTATTTACAATCTAGTTCCTTTAGAAATGCTTTACTTTTAACTACTAGATAATTATTTTGTTATCTACATCTACTTACATAGATATTTTAGCATTTACCTTCTTAACTTTTGATACCGTAGCGACTTCACCCGTGTAGATAAATCGGAAATGATTCCTAAATTAATGGTTCTGTATGTTGTCGGACGTAAAGAATAGCACCATTTGTCGGACGTAAAGAATAGCACCATCATGATCTTTCCGTGGGTGTCGTAAGAGGCGACTAAGGGATTTACCAGAGAATGGGCAGCAGCGTTCTCTGTGCTCTTGTGACAACCGAACTGCGATCGCCAACCCGCCTGACAAGCGTGGCGATTATGGCAAAATCCCCTTATGTCAATGTGGCGACACTTGGGCGAGGCCTTTGTCCAGCAGTGGATATCTTTCGGCTGAAATTATGATTATGATGATTCCATAATAAATGAACCTTCTGCCGCGATAAAAAGAGTTCATATTTCCTAACCCAGGCCATGGTTTACCTAGCTTAGGAAATAGGACTTTAATAACATAACACCACGCCTGTAATCCTGAAAGAGTTAGGCAGAGGTATACCTAATAGGACACCTACATTTCGCCAGTTATGTTTAAGTCCTATATAAAAGGGGGCAAGCCTATAGTCATCAATCGGGCACAAATCCAGTCTGCGTGGCTGCTACTGAGAAATTCCTGATGGAAAAAGCCAATAATACTACTGAACTGGGGGTTGAACCCAGGACCTCATCTCAGCAGTCGCGCTTGTGACCAGTGGACCAACGAAGCATGCAGTTGCGTTATCTCAGATCATAATTATCTTCCATCACAAATTCCTTCACCAAACTCACAATTAGCTCCGAAAAAATACAAAAACCCACAATGACACAGCACTTCTAACTCCGCAAAACGATTTTTCACATCCACTTAAGCTTCAACGAAATCATTAATAAGTATTTACGATGCATCTGTCCTTCTGTGACAATTTTACAATAAACAATATCTTGTGCAAACCCTGATAATTTTGAAAAAAACGTTACGGTTAACCATAGGAATATCAACTCTATAGTTGATAATTTACAGTTCAAAATAGATTTAGCAAGGATTAAGTTCAGCGTGTGTGGCGGTTAAATGTTAGGCCGGGAGCTAACGTTTGATAAATGATGTGATTTGACACGGTACAGTCAGATCGCTTGGGAATTCTGCTGATTAAAAATATATGTTTCCGTTTCGGATTTAGTTTTTTTTTTGTCATTACTTGGGATGAAGATACTTAGGTGTTAGAAAGAAGTAGCGAATATCAAAGTACTAACCATTCTCTAACTGATTGATTTTCTTTTGTTTAACATCTTTGCTTCCAAAAACGAAGTTAAATTCTCGACTCCAAGAACTTTAAGACACTTAAGTTTTCTGTATTGAAGGCCAAAACCCAGACCAACATATCTGAGAGTTTATGGTCTAGACTATAACTCTTTCGTAACTTTATTCCGACGTCTTTGTCCACAACGCAATGTACAACTATATACCATAACAAAATAAATACATATAGCATTCATCGGAGTAGCTTTTATAACCTCAAAACTATTAAAAGTTTCACACTACGAACTAAATAAGGCGTTTACTTACCTACATAGGACTCATTAAAAACTATAGTCACAACGTATATCGCAAATTTTACGACTATATAAACACAATTTGACTTTAGATTGTAATCTGTATATATCCGATACGCTTCAGATTATTTTATTCTAGAAATATACCTTTTATTGAGTTTGAAGGCAAACGGATAAAATTGTTGGGTTTTATTATATTTTTGTTTGTTAGTTACCGGTATGATTGTATTTTATTGGAAATGTCGTTTGCTAAACAAGGTTGGTGTGTAATATTTTTCACAAACCGCACGATTTTCAATCCATTGCTTCACAAATTTGAAAAATACGTTTGCTCAAAAACTAGCGAATTAGCAAATCGCAAAACATTGTCATTGTTTAATGTAACACAATAATTGTTATAAAAGTTAAAATAAATGAACCTTGAAAATATAACAATCAACACTCTCTATTTCTCTGGTTGCTGAAATACCAATATCATCATCATTTCAGCCCAAAAGACGTCCACTGCTGGACATAGGCCTCAACCAAGTGTCGCCACTTTGACGTTTTGGGGGGTTTTGCCATAATCGGTTGTTACAAAAGCGCAGAGAACGCTGCTGCCCATTCTCTGGCAAATCCCTTAGTCGCCTCTTACGACACCCACGGGAAGATATGGGATGTTGCTATTCTTTACGTCCGACACCATACAGAGCGAAATACTTATACTTCAAAGAATTTAATAATATTTCTCCAAGTCTTAATACAAACAGCAAGCCTATAGCTAGGAATTTCGTTAACAGCTTGAAAATTATGCAAATGTACGACCACCATGAAAATGTTCAGTCCAGCATCCCAGTCTATGAGCTAAAACTGTTTCAAAAAGCTATAAAGTCAAGCTACACCGTTGAAAGGAACTCTCCGTTAACCAACATCATTGTGCACTAGGTCGTAAAATGTGCTATAAAACCCATATTCATAGTTATTTAAAGTATTTATATTATTTATTATATTATATAATGCAATAACGTCTTTTGTTTAAGTGGGTGTCGTTTTATACTTTTGTTTAGAATTAATTAGTGAGTTTTTTTTTTATCTGAATAATTAATGTTTAGCGTTTATGCTTGTGTTTTACAGTCTCTGTGTGTGCCGCCATTTATTATTGTATATTTTTATACACTTAGAAATATTAAAAAAATAAAATAATAATTAAAATAAGCCACACAAAAATATTAATTTTATGAATTTCATATTTTAAAGTGATTGCGTGTGCTATATGATAACTGAAGACTTTTTATCATTTTTGATATAGATTAACTATAACTTTATTATTGTGGTTAATGATTCAAAATTAAAACCACCTTACAAATAAATTTGAATTTAACCCTGTGAGCTAAAATGCTTTCCACCTATTCCATAATATTCACATAAAGCTAATATTACATTTGACCAATGCCACATTATCATACGGAAATATATGTTTCTCCCAATTCTAGGTCAAAGTTTCACACAATATTGTATCAACTAGTTGAACTTAACAAACTACCATAAACAAACAAAAAGTTTTCTCAGAAAACTTTCTTTGAATTTATTAAAATGTACCTTTAACCTAGTCGTTAACTAGTTAAGATATTCAAATGGTACTTAAGTTACATTTAGTTTCGACAGTATTTGGCTTAAAAGAAGATAATTTAGAAGGTTAACTTCATACAGATTACTACTACGCAGCTAAGCAGGAGGCATAAGCAGACCTAGGTTTGTAAAAGCTTTCTGTTATAAGAGAGATCAGCATAAAATGGACATCAATAGAACTGGTAGGAATTTTAGAAGGAGCGCAAAGTTTATTACAAGCATTTGTAAACAACACTCCTTCCCCAAGAGCTTCGAGTATAGATTTACAAAAAAACAATTGAATGTTGGCCGAAAATAATTCTGCTCTCAACCAATTTGTCCTACTACATTTATCTTTGGCCTTCTGCATTAAATTTGTTCAAAGCTTCTGACAAAATTCCTCGTTCACGGTAGCTCACTCTTTTCCGGTCACTACTATGTGACAACTATTTACGTGGGTGTTCTATAACGTTCAAAATTAAAATAAGCCTTCTGTTGCTTCTTATATTACTACCTTTGAAAGCCATGAATCAATTCAGATGTTACTATAATGAGAAGGGGGCAATTACATGCAGCGGCTGCTCGTAAATCTTTGTAGTCGTGATTTAAATCGGTAGTATTTGCTTTGATTTCGGTGTTTCTGGTAATAGGAGTCGGGTCAAATCTACGTAATATTTGTGGGTAATTTATTGTATTATTTTGTTTAGGTGTTATAATCTTGAATGATTTTGAAATTGCAAAAGTAAGTGTTACGTGAAAATTCTTGTGAACGCTGACTTCAATAGAATTCTACTTATGCTGCTTCATTCAAATAAACAAATTTACAAATTCAAAATTTTGTATTTATGTGTTTGCTAGAAAATCTTCACAGAAACAATGTCACAATCAAATTTTATTCATAAAATTTTCCCACTTGAAACTTTATCTAAATTAGTAAAATAATCTTAATTCCTAGCTCTCTACCTATAAACCACGTGGGAAGCAAGATTAGATTAGTATGGATGTCGCAATCGACATAAAATTCCTAATTCGAATTCAGAGCACGTTAGAATATCGTACGCTTTAATAATAAACTCCACTTATCCACACTTTCGCTTACGCCTCCGTGATGGTTATGATCGCCTAGTACTTTTAGTCAGATTTCTGTGGGAAACTAATAATGTTATTTGAATTATGTTATTGATTCTTGCTTGTTAGAAGGGTAAGCATGTATTTGTAAGCTGCCTTATTTGTGCTGTTGCTTATTTGGTAGGTATTTTATTTAGCATATATTATTCGAGTTTATGAAAACATTTATTAGTAACAATTACTTGCGACTCGGCATCATGATCCTGCTTCACCTTTTCCCAACTAGTTAATGGTAAGGTGTAGTCTAACGGAATGTATCTGAATACTAGTATTTTTCCATGGAGCGACTTCTTATCTAAGCTCCACAACCAAAATGACTACGACCCACTGAGACTCGTCCTATAGTAGGCATATTCTTTTCATTTCTCAAATGCATTATAATTTTGAAAATCCGTTTCATATATTATATTATGTTAAAAAACAACATTTTCAAAACCACATCCCAGTACCCAAGAAATTCTAAACCAAATGAAGAATCAAATTAACTTCTGCCGTAGAATCTCCAACGACCTTTGCGCGCTACATAAGTTATCAAGGCAAGCAAGTTCCATCCATCCCATCTGATTATCCACAAGAAAAGACATACAAACTAGCGTTATTTACGTTAGATATCAACTGGTTCGTTAGTGCACCCGTAGCCGTAGGTGCAAAAGTGCACCAATAAATATCGCACAAATGTGTACCTATAACTGGTGGTACTAAATCTGGGATCGTGGTAACTGGGCTGCTAATACATAGTAATGCTACGGCAGATACTTCTTTGACATTGGGTTATTATTCTTTATAGGGAAGACTGGTTAATGAAGATGTATCAGTTGGAAAAGTAGGGTTAGTTGAGAACGAAAAGGAATAAGTTATAATCGAAAGCTTAAAATGGGTTGCAATTTCTGACATTGGAAAACTCACAACTCATTTTGAAAATGACAAAGTCTGTGGCAAGGAAACATGGAGAGCAAATGATATTAAAAGCAGCATTTATTGGCAAGCATTACAGAATAATATTTTGTATAGATGCATCACAAAGAATATCAAGATAAACACAAACAAACACGATAAAAAAAATTAATGTCATCAACAGATGCTCGCTATAAAAAGCGTTAAGTGGAACAAAACAAGTCAGATCGCTGAAAAAATGCATGAATATTTGATCCCAAAACCAGAATCATTAGTCAACTTTTTTATTAGAACTCGATCCTTTACGAAATCTACACTAAACTTTACAAATGCTTCCAGTAAAACCACCTTTACTACACTACAATAAGGCTGATCCCATTTGGAGTTTTAAAGTCCCAGCGATATAAAGCTTTTGGCATTCTTCTTTGTCATGATCTTACATTGACAATTGTCCCGCTTCCTCTGCCAGTGATAATAGTTCAGTAGTTACATCATTAATCACTTAGAACACATGTGGATATAGCCTTTTTACTGTATCACACAAAACTTTGTTCTGATTGTAAACTTTAACACCGTCTTGACTAACGATATTAGCTTAATTCCATTCAACTTCAGCGGCTACACGTTTAATATTAAGAACTACATTTGCTTGAAGTTTAAAAAGATCATTTATTATAATATTCGATCCCATATTTGCCCTTGGATTTTCACCTTCGTATGTGGGAATATTCAATTTGTTTGCTTCGTCTGTTTTTGTTCAATTGACGTTTAAATTCTTTGAGTGACTAATGATGCAGATTTTCGACGGGGGCTTAAGCAAACTTCAGTTTAATGCTCTTTGAAAAATTCGTACCGTGAGCTTGATGGAATTGAATTTAATGTGATTAAAATACAGTTTTGGGAGATTGAAGATTAAGTAATATTTATTAAGATTAAGCAAATTACTTCAGTACAAAGTTATGTGAATACATATCTTCTGAATCAATAGCTTTTTATACAACTTTCTAGTAGGTACTTTCATTCACGCTCATTGACATTAAAATCAATCAAACCACTAAACTAATTCAAGAAGTCCATTACAAAAACTATTTCATTAGACTTGAACGGCCTTTCCATATTGAACAGTATAGCATTAATCACATCTTCTTCGTCGACTCTCTTTATAAAATCAATGAATTGTATCAGAATTGATTCAGTCACGATCAATTCAATAGTTACAATGAGATATAACTCAATCTAAAGTGTACCGTTGGTAATGTTTATTTATGATTATTTATTTGTGGAGCATCTAAAAAACGGTTGATATGTTGTAATGGACTTCGACTGTATGTGCGTGTATCTTTGTGTTGCTTGAGGTGTTTCGGTTACGAGATAAGGAGATGTAATGACTCAATTCTGCGTTTAATTCTTTTAAATTGGTCTACATATTATTACATTGTTCAGTCTGTTTCTTGTTATTAACTTTTGATTTTCATCGTTGTGGTTAGGATTCTATGTAGAAATAGTTAAACTTCCTTTATACGGATAATAAACAGCTTGATCATCTCATTTTTAATCAGAACATTTCAATTAATTGTTTGTTTTGTATCAATAGCTCTACATTTGATTTACAATTATTCCAAGCCCTTCCACTATTTAAACACTTCAAACATCAACAAAGCTCATAATCGACAAACCCCATTATTTCAAGACTAACATTTAAAGGGAGCACTTACCCGTACCACTAGAATTAATCACCCGACATGTTGGTAAACTTTTAACAATGCTTTTGTGAACCATTGTTGGGCGAAATAATAAATTGTTACGAACAGGCGACCCTATTATGTTGGGTTTCTCAAATAAATTCGGCCAAAGGATTGATGGTTACATCTTTTTTATCGGCAGAACGAGATTGGAGCGATATTGGAGCATGTGGTAAGGGTGCTTTTTAGTTCAGTTGTGGATAATGTGGTTTGTAGTTATTTAGGATTTGTGATTTTCAGATTTTAAGTTGCTTATTTTTCTCTTCTGATTTTTTCTTATTTATTTGTTAGTCTTTTCCAACCCAGTGGGACCGGTGCTAAGCATTTAGCTGCCGGTCGGCATTCTGGCAGATGTGTAACTGTATGTCGCTGTGCTATCCCACTTCTGAGCAAAGGTCTTCATATATTTTACGCTATAGTTATAGCTATACCTATTGTAATCCATGCTTAGCATAATGCTAAACATTGTTAACTTTGACAGAATCTTGATAATTATAGTAAGAACCTTTCACTTATATATTTATTATGATGATCTCCGTAATTGATCCAAATTCCTGAGTTTTACGTAATCCACAAAACAAAATCATCTTCAAAATCACTAAACGCAGCACCTACGTTAATATTCTCACCGAAAAAAAACCGTAATAAAATTGACCAGCATAACAGATCACGCCCAAAGCATATCATTATAGCAATTGGTTCAAAACTGAGTCTCATTAGACCTCATCATCACTGTGCTCTATTATAATGTCATTACTGCAGCGGGTCAAGATTTCACTTATAAACTTGTGAAGGGAGCCGAATTCTTCAAATACGTGCTTGAATTTTTGTTTTCGACACGTATTCTGTAAGTGCAGTTTTTATTTTTAGAATAGGATTGAGATGTTTTCGTTTTGTAATAGACGGTTCAAATTGTAGAGATTTGATAGTCTTTGGTGCAATTGCTGAATTTGCTAATGTTTTCGATGATGGGAAAGAGTGACAAAATTGTTTCATCATGGTTTAATGCTCACCGCAGTTGATGCTGTGTTTGAGTGGGAGCTTTTGTCATTCAATTTGTCACATTTGTTTTTTTTTCACGTTTTTATTTAGTAGACTTTTACTGATAGTTGCATTTTGATCAGCAAGCAGCCAACAAGCCAATTATGTTGACCTGTTTTATTATAAAACTAGCACTTTGCCCATGACTTCGTCCGCAAAAATTGTGATATAATATAGCTTATGTTACTCGGTAAAGATGTAGCTTTCTAATGGTGAAAGATTTTTTTAAATCGGTCGAGTAGTTTTTGAGTTAAATCGAAACAAACAATCAAATCTTTCCTCTTTATCATATTAGTTTAGACAATCATTTTAATATCTTTATATAAACTATTCACATTCGATGGCTGAAAAGTATTAAATGCTTCGATCATTGAAATTTTTATTAGTTAAAAAGTAAAAACTTTAAGCTAACGACCGATCTTATCTTATTTAGAAACATAAAAATATAAAGACAAAACAAAAGATTTTTACGTAATTTTATTGATTTGAAATAGGGAACTTAGCATAACTTTGTGTGTCCAATAAAAGTAGCTGGTT
Organism: Cerastis rubricosa; assembly: GCA_949152445.1. Classification (NCBI taxonomy): domain Eukaryota; kingdom Metazoa; phylum Arthropoda; class Insecta; order Lepidoptera; family Noctuidae; genus Cerastis; species Cerastis rubricosa. Next base: position 1,745,996 of record OX424542.1, on the reverse strand, counting down.
ATTATAATTTGATCGCTTCCATTCATTAAAAGAGTAGTAACGTTTTTTTTACTTTTACCTGCTTATAATTTCTATGCAGCAAGCAATTGGCTATTTCTGTCTTCAGTGCAAACTAAAAAAAGTAAAAAGACCTATGTGATCAGAATGTCACCCGGAATTGAACAGACCATTGTGAAAATCTACGGATCAGAAGTATTTTGAGAGGGTGTAACGAAATAGCACATCCATAAGACATTTCAAACCGCAAGACTCAAGGCATGACATAACTCCCACAATTTTTAGCTCACGAATAAGCAGATGATCCTAACCTGTCAATTACACTAATCAGCCAAACAAAGCGTTACAAATGGACGTCAAACGCCGATCAATACTTTAAACTTTGAAGTCACACAACAACAGATTGGATGAAAAATATCAACAATGGATAAGTCACAACATGTCAAGATCACTTATGTTTGGACACGCACTTTTGAAACTCAAAGACTTCGTAGCTTTGTGATTTCTAAATGTCATTCGGTAAAAAACTGTTTGTCGTCATGTAACTATGCAATTTTTGGGACAGGTAAAAGAACTTTACTTGATTGTATTGATAGAAAGTCATTTTTTGTAGACCATTGACTTAAGCAAAATGTGGCATACGATGCGGAGGAATGAAGAAAATTTCGCGAGGAAAGTTTTGAGTATGATTGTTCCTAAGGAACGATGGATGGACTCTGTGTAGGATGATTTGGTTAGAAAGGATGTGACAACTGAGATGTCGAGTAATACAGAAGAAGTATGGAATAAGAAGACATGCTGCGCCGATCCCAAATAAATTGGGATAAGAGCAGGAGGATGATCCATGCAAGCAAATGATATTTCACAAAATGCAGTACGGAAAACTAGAACATTGATTAAGCTGAACAGATGTGTCGGTGGCATACAGATTTCAAACAACTATGAGGTTATCATCATCATCATTCATCATTTCAGCCCAAAGACGTCCACTGCTGGACATAGGCCTACCCAAGTGTCGCACTATTTACATTTTGGGGAGTTTTGCCATAATCGCCACGATCGGCAGGCGGGTTGGCGATTGCAGTACGGTTGTTACAAAAGTACAGAGAACGCTGCTGCCCATTTTCTGCAAATCCCTTAGTCGGCTCTTACGACACCCACGGGAAGATAACGGGAAGATCCGACACCATACAGAACAATGAGGTTATAAAACAGAAAAATACAAGCAGACAGATTATTTTTAATAAATAGTGACACCTAAATAAAGCTACTTGACCGATTATGACAAAAAAATACTTCAAAATCATTTGCTATGAAACTCGATACTAAATTGATACCTAAGAGGCAATCAGTATAGTCAAAATATTATCGATTTTCGTAATTTGTAAGCTTTCTTCTAATCGCGTTTAGAAATCGATTATACAAAATAAACGATCGTTATTCCAAAGATTTCGTTACATTGTCTAAGATATTCGATCTAACACCGAAATCTGGGTGTTCTACCGTTTAATAAGAATGCAAATTGCCACTTAACCACTATTTTAAGTATTTTAATTAGTTACAAACGCATAATACAATAATATATGCATTGTGTTTTATATTTAAATTATATTTTATATCAATATTATTCATAGATTTATAATGTCGAACATGCCGTCTGTGGTTGATGTAGCAGAATCTATGTTAATTAATATACACGTTTCTGATACTAGATTGGAGTATTAAAAATAATAATTTTGATAAGATTATGGGAGCCGATATCTCTTCTAGATACATATTTCAGCATAACCTTTGACAATAATTTGCAAGTTAACGTAAAAAAAACTTGATGAATATAAAATAGCGGTATCAAAAACTAGTTCCTACAGTCCCCACTCAAGAGGTCATACCCCTTGTTTATTAAAACAGTTTTTTTTATACAATGCAGACCAAAACTTCTACTTTGAAGATCAAAAAAACGTTTCCCATATCTATGACATTAGCTCAAATGTAATAAATCATAACTATTGTCTCAAAAATAATTTATTACAAGTTTTTTGAACCAGTTACACAATATTGACTTCTGGTATGTACTTCATTGTTGTATAAGTGGCGTAATATTATAATAATAGACTTAATTCTTTAATAAAAAACAGTACTTAACCCTCCAATGGTAATGTTTGTATGAAAACCGGTTAAGAGTCGCAATGGGTCATGTTAGCCGGTATTGTTGAATAAGTAGGGATAATTGTATGAATTTAGATCAAAAGATTATGCAGAGACATTTTGGGGTGATGACTGTATTAAAATCGTGTCGTTACATGAGGGGGATAAAAATCAGAGCGGTTTTTGAAACCATGTTTTTGTTACCGGTGAAATGCAAGCGGTAGATCATCATCTGCCTAGCCTTTTTCCCAAACTATACTAGATATACTACTATATATACTTGGGGTCGGCTTCCAATCTAACCGGATGCAGCTGAGTACCAGTATTTTACATGAAGCGACTGCCTATCTGACCTCCACAACCCAATAACTGGGTAATACGATACCCCTTGGTAAGAATGGATGTCAGACTTTTAGCTTCTGACTACTCATAACGACTGTCAAAGATCTACAAATGACAGCCGGGACCAACGGCTTAACGTGCTTTCCGAGGCACGGAGGAAACTCGATATGTAATTATGGTCACCCATCCACAGACCAACCTCGGCAAGCACGGCTTAACCTTAAAGATCGACCTGGGCGGCTGTTATTATTTAGCCACGAGCTCCTCTTAATAAAATAAATGCAAGCGGTAGATGATGGTAAGATATGAGCCCATAGAGGGTTGGTGTTTGTAAACGAAGATGATGAAGGAGATGATTTTGAAGAACAAAGTCATATATAATAATTAATTTTGGGGGGTTTTGCCATAATCGCCACGCTTGGCAGGCGGGTTGGCGATCGCAGTACGGTTGTTACAAAAGCACAGAGAACGCCGCTGCCCATTCTCTGGCAAATCCCTTAGTCGCCTCCTACGACACCCACGGGAAGATATGGGATGGTGCTATTCTTTACGTCCGACACCATACAGCCCGACACCATACAGACTTACTTACTTATAATCTATTAACCACTATTTTATTCTTATCCAATTTTTTGCAATCTAAATCCAATTCTACTTTTGGCTTTACTAATAAAGCGTGATCAATTCTGATTATTACATCAAAGATCTTCCCATAGCGGTTAGGAAATTAAAATCTCCAAATATTACTGTATCACAAGACACCGATCACATTAATGTCAGAATTAAACACCATATTAGCTCCATAGGTGAGTAACCTAATATCTTAATGGCTACTGACTCCACGACTAACATCCGAATATAGAAATTCTTCTTCTTGATAACTAGATCAATTGACATTTAGAATATAAACATTAATAATAGATTATTAAAGATGAATGCGAATTATTGAATAATTTAAATTAATTATAGTAAAAAGCAGGTTAGGTTTTGGAGCTAATTATAATAATGACATATTAATTACACAAATGACATCATTTTCTAGGTTTAGATGGCGCCAACGAGCATTGCTTTGAATCTTCTGTCGGAAGCGTAGACTTAACCTTAAAGTTCAAGGACTTTAAGGTTAAGCATAAAGATCTAACAATGTAAAAAATAGTGAAAGCTGTGAAGAGTAACTTTAGCCTAACTATACATAAATACCGTATAAATGATATAATGATATATCAATAAACGATTGATAAATCAACATCTGCCTAGCCTTTTCCCAAACTATCTTGCGGTCGGCTTCCAGTCTAACCGGATGCAGCTGATTACCAGTATTTCACATGAAGCGACTGCCTACCTGACCACCACAACCCAGTAACTGGGTAATACGATACCCCCTGGTAAGACAGGATGTCAGACTTTTGGCTTCTGACTACTCGTAACGACGGTCAAAGATCTACAAATGACAGCCGGGACCAACGGCTTAACGTGCTCTCCGAGGCACGGAGGAAACTCGGTATGTAATTATGGTCACCCATCCACGGACCAATCTCGGCAAGCACGGCAATTACTTAGCCAAGAGCTCCTCAAACGATTGATAAATGAAGGAACCAAAATTGCTCTTAAGCAGAGTAGAATCGACGAAATAGACGGATACTGAAATGAAGGCAAACTTAATAAATAGACACAATAATTAGAAAGACATTTCACAAATTGCATCTTAATATACAAAATAATAGTACAATAAATAGAAACCACTTATAAATAAGCAAAAAATAACTTCACAAAAGAAAACAGCACTAGACTATCAGCTTAATAACTCATTCTTATGTCCAGCTAGGTGGCAAAAGAAATGGTCTAATTAATATTTTGTCGTTATACTTAATTTTCTGTCAAATGTACGTAAAATATGTTGTTTATTTATACGAATTTAAAGTGGATTTCGTGTCTCATATCAATTTATTTCAATCTTTCTGTTGCTTTGATGTAAAAATTTGATAATGCAAGTAGTAATGACCTGAGAGAAATATTTGTAAATCTATGATAACATCGTGTCAGGTCAGTATTATCAGTTTCAAGTAAGCGAAAGGGAGAAACGGTAGATTTTCCATTTGTGATATGAATTTAATGAATAAAATCAAGTTTGAAATTGAAACTGATGATAAACATGTTACAACCTAAAAAAAATTAAAAACTTTATTAGGTTTTTTTTTGTGACATGGATGATATTATCATTTTTATTCATGTCAAAAAACTAGTAGGAACTATAACAAAATCGAAAGTAAAAGCAGTAATAAAAACAATATCGATTAAACTCAGCAAAAACCAATCGATATTCAATTTCACATTATACAGCTCACCACTGATTAATCGAAAGAGCAGAGTACAAACCTGCACCAAATAAGTCGTCCAAACATGATTCAAACAACACGAATCCATAATGAACGCTAAATAGCCAACCTAAAACGTGATTATTGGACGTAACTAAATCAAAAACCATTCACATAATTAACATTCTTTACAACCATAGCAATAAGGTAGAGAATCGATTGACGAAATTATTAAGATTGGATTTAAATTGTCACGACTTTTATAAATCCGATTATAGTAGATCGGAATGAAAATTCGAATTTGAATAATATAATACAGATTTGTGCCGGTGAGTCATCCGTGCGTTTGCGATCGACGGAATGGCGGACTGTCGCAAAATCTAAAGAGGGTTGCGATTCTTTTCTCAAAAAGGTACAGTTTTGAAGTGATTGATTAAATATTTTGATCTGAAATCTTTAATAATTTCATGTGAAGCTGAAGCTTCTGAATAGCTGCATAAATATTGCATAACTATCAAATTCTAACTTCAACACTTATCACAATCATAAGAAACGTAAACTAATTAACAGATAAACGGTACAACATAAACCAACGATTTCTATTCAAGAACAGAACATCACATTATTTCACTGAACTAAATAAGTACCATAGCACACATTCCCGACATTTTTGTCGCAGACCACTGCGATCGTTCGTTAGTCGCCCGCGCTCACTTACAAATTGTAATTCCATGTTAATTTTATATCTATTTACGACGTAGCCTTTTATGAAACGTCTTTTCTGTCAGTACGTATATTAGCTTTAGTTTTCTGTTGTAAAATGGAATGTTGGTACTTTTATGATGGTCAGGATCGTAAATGTGTATGACTTTCAATAATTTCCATACTAAATACGTTTTGATTAATCCCACGTCTGACATTTTGTTAATTTTTCGTTATATTCTACTTGAATTGTGAATGTTGTGATTTTTTCCCTTGGGAATCAATTTTCGGTAATTATATTATTTGCTTTCAATTTTACAAACCAAAGGTACGAAGATACGAAAATTTTAACTCGACTTCCACAAGAGTAGCTTCCTTGCATTTTGATTTTGACTCTTGTTTTCAAAACGGAAAAATCCTTGTCTTATTTATTTTTTTAATATTACTTATATTGCTTATACTTGTCTAAGAGAACGGTAATGTACTTACCTATACTCTAAGTTAACGATCAATGCTCACTTTTTAGAGTAAACACCTATGCTTAAAGATCTCATTACATTTGTGACGTATGAACCTATGAACTATCAGAATTAATTTTGTTTTTGTTTACAATACAAGTGCATGAATTTGTTAAATTTTAGTTTCGCATTTTAGTTTTTTTAATGGAATTTAAAATAGAAATTGTGTCTAGCATGCAGAGACGAGAGGTTTTAATTTTTATTTCTTCTACCTTATCTGTAGCTACAACCAATTTTAAACTCAACCATAAGCGCATCAATGTTGCACTTTGATGTGTGCAATACAGACAATATAAAAAAAAACTGTCAACCTCTTTTTAACAAAACTTCTCATAGAACAGGCTACAAAAAATAACTATTAAATTCTCCTACATTATCTTAAAATCTTTACTACTTTAGTTAGGTTTTTATTGAAATAGGCCAACACTATTAATGAATACGTATTATCAGCTATTATTACTTCATCGACATTATAGTAACCTCCTCCAGATCGCTATAACAGATAAACACTAAGATAAAACGTTATGGTACAGAATTGTTCCAGTATTTTTATTTGAGACCAATACGTTATATACGTTCGCATTTCTTCATTTTATAACGGAATTATTTAATGAGATTTGGTATTGTCACATCACTAGAGAATTAAAAATTAAAACTGGGATCAAGTTTCAAATACTAGCTAGTAAAATAGTGAAATAATTAGATATTTTTTTTAGTCTTCATCTTTGTCTGTCGATGGACTAAAACATCATGAATATCTGCCGAATAAGCTTAGTCTTAACAGTTTTAATAATAGTCCTAGGTCCAAAAACCAAAAACAATTTATTAAAATTATTCTGAGGATCATAACTTTTATTAGAGCCACAGTCCCCCAAAATGCCCACCTCACTTCTTCCTGATGTTTTAGCTGGGGAGAAGAACTGAAATTTCCACATCAGTAAAAGATGATTTCATCTCTGTCTTTTCCAAACGATTGACATTTGTTGAGTCCGAAGATATTTAGCGATTAAGCGCACATTAACCTAAGTAGGTGCTAACTATTTAATATACAACTTTAACGTTTGTAATCTGCACAATCTATGTCCTAATTCGTTTCGCACTAAACGTAGTTTAAGATTTATGGTGCAAACGGCTCTAAGTGGGTGTTAAATTTTGATTCATTTAATCTACCACTATTCTAAGTTCTAAAGCCTTCTTAGAACCAATTACAATGATCTAAAATCGTGATGGTAGAGTCATGATGATGGGCCATCAAACTGCTCTAAATACGTCTTTTAGACGTGTTAACAGTACACGCGCGTCTGATAAGACGACTAATTAAAGCGTGACCTGTGAAGAGTATTAGAATAATTGATAGTTCAAGGTGAGTTCGACTATTTTAATCAGCCTTCAGTGGATAAGCCTACAAGTAGGTTTGAACTTCTAAAATGGTCGCATTAGCAGAATCATAATATAACTAGCGACCCGCCCGGCTTCGCACGGGTGCAGTGCTGATATTAAATATAGAACAGAATGACAGCTTTTTTGTCACCGCCGCCACCGCTAAATCCCTGCATTTGAAATCTGTAACATCTTCGAAAATATTCATTTAAATTACATGTTCTAAAGGGCCATATTGATCTATATTAAATGCACAATGTATTTAAGGTACTTAATTGGATAAGGATTAATGATGTATTGCTTAAAATCGCTTCGTAAATAAGCCATTATTTCTCGTAAAAAGTATACAAGATAAAAAATGGTTATTGCGGGTTATCCCTAAGAGATACACATATACTATCGCGGACTTTTTTGTAGACCTTTTTATTCAATACTGTAGTACATTATTTTGATCTATGTCGTAGGGTTCAGCCAGCGTTCGCAATGTAAGCGCAAAAAATGTGTTTATTTACGACAACACATTAGAAACATCAAAAATTTTCAGTGTTTCACTACTATGCATGTATTATACATATAAACCATCCTCCTGAATCACTGTATCTATTAAAAAAACTGCATCAAAATCTGTCGCGTAGTTTTAAAGATCTAAGCATACATAGGGACAGATAGACAGCGGGTGACTTTGTTTTATACTGTGTAGTGATGATGATAGTGATAGTGATATAGGATAATACACGTCATAAGAATTACATTACATTGGTCACAAAGGGACATTTCGGTGGTTGTGCTATTAGGTACACCTCTGCCAAACCCTTCGAGGATTACAGGCGTGATGTTATCTATACCGATATTATAAAGCTGAAGAGTTTGTTTGTTTGTTTGCTCGAACGTGCTAATCTCAGGAACTACTGGTTCAATTTGAAAAATTATGTCAGTGATAGATAGCCCATTTATATAGGCTATATATCATCATGCTGCGACCAATAGGACCGGAGCAGCAATGAAAAATGTTGGGAAAACGGGGAAAATGTGACGTAAACGGAGTTGCGCGGGACAGCTAGTGTTCTGATATTCATTGATTTTTCTAAGTTCCACCGACAGCAATTTATTAATTATGTATTGCCGAATGAACATTAAATACAATTTACTAGTATGATTTGCGGCAAATTAAAGGCTGTTTCCAACTTGATTCCGAATTGACATTTTTTTTTTATTTGGTTTATTTTGCTCATCAAAAATTCTCTCATGAAGGTATTCTTGTGTAACCAACCATGTTTGTTATAAAACCCACGCACTGTTCTACATTCAAATAAAAATAAGACATAAAAACACGTGAAACAATAAGAAATGCCAATAAATGATAAAACGAACCGCTTCCGAATTTTACGACTGAAATATAAAAGTTTCGTAATACAACATTCAATTGTTTATCAATTTAGTTGTGGCTACTTAATACCGGTTTAGTGTAATAAATTTATTTATTACAATCAAAACTATTTCATTAGAATAAACATAAAAACTTGCAAAGCTCGTGTAGGAGCGAATATGGAAAGGGTTCTGTAGTAATTAAAAAAAAAATGCGAAAATCTTCTCTGGACACAATTAAGAATACTAAGACCAAAAACACACCATTTGTTTCTTAATCATCTATTAAATGCATTTTTTCTTAATAATATGTTCAAATGAAATGTAAAAAAATATAAATGACAGAATGCAAGAAAAACACGTATTTCGCCGACCTCAAGTAGAAAGGGAAAAGGGTAGGAAGATGTTGTGTTTTTTTTTAAACAGTTACCCACATTTTTAAAAACACTGGTTTACACACTAGGATTCCTTGTGTATCGAGTTTCAGGATCTAAAATAAAAATATTCAAAGCAAAAGTAGTTACACAACTTTGACAACATGTCAACATAGATGACATATTGACTGGAAGAAAGTTTCTGGTTTAAAATACGGTACCCCAAGAATGTAACACGTAAGGTGCATTCCTAATTCGAATAATGTCGTTTACGATGGCGGTCGCATATCTCATAAGATTACAAATATTACGATCGAAATCCACGATTTCTATGATAATCAATTTTTATTTGACTTCCTAAGTATTACGAAATGTTACTTCAATGAATAGGTACTAAATATTTTAGTAAACTAGTCGTGTTTTATGATTTTGTCATGACAATGACCTCGAATAAACACTTTGAATTTAATGTCATTTTATTGCCTATTGAATTTTTGGAAGTACTGTATAAAATAAATTCCTATTGTAGTTTAATAGAACACCATAATACAATTGCAAATAAGTTAATAAAATAATATTGCCATCACCAGTAAAATTATGTTTAGTTTTGTAGGATTTAAAACAGATTAATATTTTTTTTTCGTAAACAAAAAATGTTAAATCAGTTTAAATAGATAGAGAAAGATTGTATGCCAAAAAAAGTGGCTATTCTCTTCGTCACAACACATTACGGAACCCTAAATCTAAGTGCAATCGCATCCAATAACCTATCACCAGAGTGTCCTTTTACTTACCAATACAAACTGCTCACTCACGTATTCAACTTAGCTCTAACTTACCCTTAACTTAGAAAGTGATCACAGTTAAGGTCAGGTGGATCTTCATTAAGCCACAGTCCAACGCGTGCAGCAATTAACCATTATTCTTAGGAGCCTTCAACTTTCAATACTAGGTGCTGTTTATAAGCTGATCTCCGCAGATAAGAAACACGCCCAGTGGATCTGGGGTCAGAGGTCGAGGTGATGAGTGGTATTTTATATAGTATGTTATTTGTGCGTTTGCGAGTCTGTGACCCAGTTTTGCATTATTGTCAATTGAGTCCAGTTTTAGTTTACCTTTTGATATTTTGGTAGGGTTTTTTAACGTAATTGACGTTAACGTTGTTGTTTCGGAAAATTTGCGCCACGCTCTATGAAATACAGTAAATAAAAAATACATAACAGTATCATTCATTTTCATCATCAAATTACAGGAAAAAAATGGTGAGATTTAATTATGAATTATTAATTTGGGTGTTATTAGAAGACTATACGACACTTTTTCTTTGTTATAAAAGTATTTTGTGTATTTAAAGTCTCAATCGAAACTATTTTTTTTTTCGTTTTTTGATTTCAGACACACATGTCGAATCTATAAAGGTTCCGTTTTTTGCCATTCGTCTACGGAACCCTAAAAAGTTGCAAGAGGTTTAAGTCTACAAATGGACTGCAAGAAGTAAATTTGATTGTCTTACATAAACTGTAATACAATTAATAGTACATTACTGCCGCGGTCTATAATGGCTGCTTTGCTGGTCGCGCTGATTATGGCCGACAGAGCAGCGTAGCGCAGCTCCAAGCCGACACAGCGCGGTCAGCGTGCAGCACGTGACGGACGAGCTGAGATAAAGGCCGAGACCGTAGGTCGAGGCCTTTACAGCGAGGACAGCAAGGGCTGCAATAATGGCCTAGCTGAATGGCCTGGAGCGTAGCTGGGCTAGCTCGAGGCAATCATAGCGTGACCAGCGAAGCAGTCATTGTGGGCCAAGGTTTGTATAGTGCTTTACTCAAAAATGCAAGTACCTAATCTAAATAAAACAAGCAAGTTATTTAAATAAAAAATATATTAATTAAAATTTTCGCTGAACCGCGCTTTTGTTACTTCTTTGTTCTTTTTTAGCAATGGTAGTTGGAACTACACAGCCTAATATGGAATAAAATCTTTTGTACCTATCTCTATAGATACAAACAGCTGTGGTCTATATAAAATCTTATGAGATTCGATTTTTTAAAAGGTTGAAACGTCAAAATAGCGGCCGGCAAAACATTGCCGGCCTGTTAGAGCGGCCAACAAAACTTTGCCGGCCGCTCCTTGAAACAGAACGGCAAGGTCGACTTTGCTCAAACAAGGTTGTCAAAATAATGACCACATTACATGCATTTTTGAGTAAATATAGTAAATAGATACATTTATATAAATAGGGAGTTCTCCAAACAGAAGGAATCGCATCATGACAGCCATCACACAAACCGTGTATCATTAACTGAGCTTTGTCGAACATTCACAACCAAACTATAGCAACATAATGTAACCGCACCTTAAAAGAATATAAGCATAGGGTAAAACAAAAAGTTATGTTCCCAAACAGCCGATAATTTCTAAACGTTATTACTAATAATAATAAGGACGTGAAAGTGTTTATTAAATCGTTTTGTGCACCGTTTGATGTTTCTATTATTGTTTAAGTCTCAATATGCAAAGTTGGTATTTTATGACATTTTGCTTGAATTGACATGCGAAGGCGAGGCTGATGTTCAGTGAAATTGAAATTATTTCTTGTTCAACATGTTTCTGGTTACGCAATTATTGCGAATGTTTGCAATATTTGTCATGAATGTGTTCATTCGCTAAGATATTTATAGGAAAATGTTTTTTGTCTGTTTTTTTTTAAGTTTTGTTTTGTTTTTTTTACTGTTTGAAGGTGTTTAAAATGGAGAATTAACAGGATTTCCGCTTTAAAAATTATTTCCCTATAAATTTTCCAAATTGTTGGTCTGTGTCGTTAATCAAAGGTGCTTTATGAGGTTAACCATTAAGATACTTGTAATTAAAGCGATTAATAATAAAAGTTGTAATTAAAGTTGCATCAAATCATAGGCCGGTTTAACTTTATTACTGGACAGTATGGTATCATTATAATTTTATGATAATTATTAATCAAAGATGCAAGTTCTTAATAATATGGCCACAAATTAATGTGTGGCCACGTCACGCTGATTAAGAAAGTCACCAGATTAACAAGAAAATTGACTTACTTTTAAAGCTGGTGTGGTAACTGGTTCAAACCGATTTTTTATCACAATCTCAGTGTAAATGAATAAATACGAGGAAAAACCTTTTCATGATTCAGATGTCCTCGACATGAAAAAATGACCTTCTTGTTTGAAGAAACTATGTGTATGTATGTGCAATACCATTTATAAACAAGTGATCCTATTTCAAGTTGTGATGATTGTCACAATTGCAGTAAATTTAATTAACAAAACTTTACTTACCAATGAAAATCTCATGAGCTCTTTATAAATGTTAGAAAATAATTTGGATCTTACCTGAAAGAAAAGAAAATGAAGTCAATTAATAATAATAAAAAAACTCCAAACATTTTAAATAAGAACGAGGCTAAAAGGAAGGCTAACGAGTAGTTCGTTAGCCTTTTTTTGATTTATTAAATAAATCAAACTATTACTATTACGCGTCTCCAGAATCATTATTCTAATCAAACGTCTGAATGGTCAATAATTACAGCAGCGCCGATAATTGGTTGCGCTACCTTATTTTCAGAATTATTTATCATGTGACTGTATGGTGTCGGACGTAAAGAATAGCACCATCCCATATCTTCCCGTGGGTGTCGTAAGAGCCGACTAAGGAACTTGCCAGAGAATGGGCAGCAGCGTTCTCTGTGCTTTTGTAACAACCGTACGGCGATCGCCAACCTACCTGCCAAGCGTGGCAATTATGGCGAAAACCCCCAAAATGTCAATGTGACTTGGGGGATGTCTATGTCTAGCAGTGGACGTCTTTTGGGCTGACATGATGAATGATGATGATGAATGCCTTGGTACGAAAAGGTCAGGTGCGTAGTACTTGTAACCGGCGTGCTTGTATGACCAGATGTATGAACGTGGATGAGGCAAAAGGAGTGTGTAAGGATCGCCGCAGGTGGTGTTCAGCGGTGTCTACCTATTCCTATGGGAACAAAGCGTGAGTTTATTTTATTTTATTTATTCGGGAAAATAAACAGTTATACATTAAAATAAATAGTTATACATTAAAATAAGCAGTTATACATTGAAATAAATAGTTATACTTAAAAATAAACAGTTATACATTGAAATTAACAGTTATACATTGAAATAAACAGTTATACATTAAAATAAACAGTTATACATTGAAATAAACAGTTGTATAACTGTTTATTTTCCCGAATAAATAAAATAAACTCACGCCTTGTTCCCATAGGGATAGGTAGACACCGCTGAAATAAACAGTTATACATTAAAATGTTACACTAAGTTATAAATATACAAGGTTTATAAATGTATAACCCACGACATTTTCCACAACATATTAAAAGTTATATCTAACAGAGCGATAGTCTAAGATTTTAAAACAGAAAAGTAGTTAAAAGTGATATTAAACATAGATAGGCATGCAAACAACAGAAAAAGAGAGAGAGAATGAGCAAATTTTGAACCAAATAACTAAACGAATATATTTTGTTGGTAAGTTTTCTAAATTTAAAAAAAAAAACACCATCTGACTATTTATTTTTGGCATGACAAACAAAACTTTCCTTACTCCCATGATTTACTTGCACAGCCATTACATTCAAACTTACAATGTAAGGTAAGACTCAGTCTTAGGGAAACTCGACAACAATGGCGGTTAGTACCTGCAGCTAGTACTAACCGCCAACTTTCCTTTGACATAAAATGCAGGAAAAGTACTGTTGACTGGTTACCTACGTTTGGTTTCTATGAAGATGTCTTGCTTTCTTACTTTATGGTGTAAGCAGGGGGGATAAAGTCGAACTTGTACCTCTGTACTATGACATAAGTATGTTATAATATTCTATAGAAAGGAATAAAATAGAGTATGATGTAGTTGGGTTACGATATGAACATCAAAACATTGCGCCTGTAATTCCCGAAGGGTTAGGTAGAAGGGCCAGTTATGTTTAAGAGCGTTTACGCCTTTACTGTATAATTGACATTTCATACAAACTTTCAATTCCTTATTTTCCAAAATGACTGAACGGATTTTAATGAAACTTCATACGCCTAAGCAGGCTACTCATGTCTTAAAAGTTACTAAAAACACAGCTCTACATTAGTCCTATTATAAATTATCTATAGGAACAGGAATTTCCAATTATCTTTTTTTTTAAAGACATTTCGTAAATGTTTTTTTTATAAAACATTTACAAAATGTCTTGTTTTTATATTGATTTTAAATGTTATTTCATTTTATGGGCGTTAATTATAGAACCCACTGCCATTCGAGGTTTCAGTTGTTAAGAAATCAGACACTGATTTTATAGCTACCTGCATTATTTTAATAGTGATTTAAATAACTTAGAAATTGTCAAGAAAATTGATTTAATTCTAAAATATAAAATCGAAGATTTGCCGCGTAAATTCATTCAGAAGGAGCTAGCTTTACAACCTTTCATAAAAATAAATAAATACTATATTCTATTTCTCTCTAATTATGGTCACTTTTACGATGTGAAAACTTCAAGCAATTCTAACACGAATGATAGTAATAAAATGTCAAATTTAAATATCGTAAAAGTGCATAAATGCTGTCACTCTTCGACTTGGATACGAGGTTCCACCGTGAGCGGAAGCGGGAGCGACATTCATTCATACCCTAAAACATCGAACCGTTAAGTTCCTCTCGGGTGCTCAATTCATAAACCAGACTAAATATTCTGGGCACTACAATTTAGTCTACTAGTCTGAATTAGTTTACTAAAACCTATTTACTCAGCAGCTGATTGCTGTTGATGGCAACGAACTCCCAATTGATAGCCATTAGTGTACTATAACAAGATGTTGAAATGTAAAATGTACCATTATAGGTAATGACATCTCTGCCTACCCACCCCAACAGTAAATACAGGCTAGCTTTAGCACAATTTCCTTGCTTTACAATTTTCACTTCAAGTTCAGTTCAGTAAAACTAAATCGCTTTCCGCCTTCATTAAAACCATCGCTCAAAGATCGCAATATCACATACAACACTGCCCCACCTGCTTACCTACCTATCTAGTTAAACGCAAATTGACACTTAGATGTGTATCATAAGCAGCTGATATAGCACTATTTTTATTTTATTTCTAAGAAAGGTGCAATAGGAGAATATTAAAAACTGTTGCTTATGCATGGAGGTAGTTAGTGTTTAGATTCACATATCTAAGATGGTGGGTTAGTGTTCAGTTTTATTTTTAAGAAATTATGGTTACAGGTTGAGAGCAGCGGTGGCCCAGTGGTGGCAGCCCCGACTTACGAGCAGTAAGCCGTGGGTTCGAACCCAGGCAGGCGCATTACTTTGTGTAATTTATTTCATCACCGCTGCCCTCAAAATGGTGAAGGAAAACATCGTGAGGAAACCGGCATGTCCTAGAACAAAAAATCAAAGACATGTGACATCTACAAAATATAAACACTTTTACTTATTTCATACGTGTGATATAATATTAAAACTATAAAAAAAAAAACTAGAATTCACCACAAGAGACTCGAACCCGTGACCTTTAGTAATGATTCAATCGATAAATACAGTTTCGCACAAAAATGTGGATTTATTCGGTCCGGTGTCACTAACCTCGGCGATGGCTAAGAATTTCTCCATGAAGTGCACATCAGGTCATTCACCTTTAATGGTGACAGATTTTTAGGGTTCATTGAGTGGAACTGAAAAGGTTTTGGTGCATCAGTTAAGAGCGTTTACACCTTACGACATTTCGTACAAAATTTCATACAAAAAGTTACTATGAATAATATATATTTATTCGTAACTTTTTAGACCTACGTATGCTGCTTATGCGCATTAAGTTTCATTAAAATCGTTTCAGTCATTTCGGAAAATAAGGACTTAAAAGTTTGTATGAAATGCTGTAAGGTGTAAACGCTCTTAACATGAAAATAATTAATGTGTATGGAACACTATGTAATTTTAGTTTTCGATGTTGTTTATGTCGTTTTTCGACACAAAAAGTAATCCATCAGCTAACTAAATCACCTAAATTCAGGTCTGTACACACCCGTGCTGTTCAAACCTAATTAAATTACACCCATTAACTATTTTGCTTAAATTAACATCAATTCCTTGAACCCACCTAAAAAAGCCAACGCCCTGAGAATTTCCATCCCACACCGGAATCCGCGAAAAATCAATTTAATAAAAACCAGATTAACTCGAAAAAAAGCATCATCCGAGAACCGAACCGTGGACATTAAAATGCCACACGCAGTAACCACTTTTTTCGCTGGCTCCCATCAGCACTGGCTTGAAGTTTAGGGGTCACTTCGTGGGTGGGCCCTTCCACGGAAATCACTTTGACCCACATGTGGGTCACTGAGGTTGACATCGGTGGTGAAAACTGTGTTCCCTGTCAGGTATTGAAAGTTATCAGTGCAGCGCTGAGATAAAGGGTTTGTATTATGGGGCCTTGTAATGCATTTTTTGAGTCTCATTTTTAAATTTAAAGGTCTTAATATCAAAGTTCCGTATCTGGTTCGAACGGTCCAGTGAAAATGAAGAGTAACGTAACTGTAATTTTTAGATCGAGGGATGTGTCGCTCGCGTTTGCAAATAAGATTGAAAAGATTATAATAAGCGAAGGACGAAACAGAAGGAGAACAGCGGTGGCCCAGTGGTGGCAGCCCCGACTTCGAGCAGACAGCCGTGGGTTCGAACCCAGGAAGGCGCATTACTTTGTGTAATTTATTTCATCACCGTTGCCCTCAAAAACGGTGAAGGAAAACATCGAGAGGAAACCGGCATGTTCTAGAACTAAAAATTCGAAGACATGTGACATCTACCAACCAGCACTTGGCCCGCGTGGTGGTTTACAGCCCACTCCCTCTCATAGAGAGGAGGCCTGTGTCCTAGCAGTGGGAACATTATAGGCTGATGATGATGAAACAGAAGGAGACTATGTAAGGATCGTAGCAGATGGTATTTCGTAGTTACTATCTGAGAAACCATGGAAAAAAGGCGCAATTTTATGAATATGTAACCTAATTTTCTAGTTAGGAGAATACGAGCTGGACTGGTATATTTTCGTTAATAATTTTACCGTACTTCTTTGGCACTGAAACGACTTGGAAAGAGATCGTGACAGAACAGCTGTTACCGCTGTTGCCTCGCTGGAGCCGTACAAGGTATCTAATAGTAACAGTTTTCCACCTCAACATAAATAATTACCACACTGCATTGGTAGTTGATACGTCTGCTAGCTAATAAAGCCCCATCCATCTTGCGTTCAAGTTTTAGGTGCAATAGCATAGACAAAAATGTCGCAGCCATGTGTGACTTCACAATTACCCACAAATGGTCCGACGACCATAAAGACCATGGACATCCATTTCTCTACAGTTTTATGACGTTTCGTCAAAGTTGTGGAAGACAGGTGAACGTCCATTGACAGATTGGCCGAGTACTTGATAAGTATAGTGTTAATGATAAATGGAAATATGAATGTTGGAGAATTTTGAAATTGTCTATGTTTTAACTATCACTTGTGCCTATATATTTTAACCTTTTCAAGTATCCAAGCTTACGAATAAAATTATTCAACAGGTGCATTGCAGAAGCTGCTCCAATTATTTTCTTGGATGTGATGTCTTTGGTTTTGACTATTTTTATTCCCATGGGGTTGGAAAGAAAGTTTTGCTGAAAGCCATTTATTATTACATAGGATATATACGATATTTTATTAAATTATTTTACTTGAGTCTACTAGTTTTAAATGATCTTGTTTGTTTGTGTGTTGCTCTTGCATGTAATACTTCATAAAATTTTCCCTTTCTCCTAAGATACTGGCACATTACACCACGTTTAGAAGTCAGAGTATTATAATTATTGAGCCTTAAATGTTCTTAGTCTTTTGAATATTGTAATGTGATGGCTTTTGGTGAAATAATAGTATATTTATATATATTTATTTATTACGAGTGTGGAAAGCCTGTCATTGCAAAGAGTTCCGACAAATGTCTACCCGACCCAAGGCGCAGCCGAACGTGAGGGTTGCCAGTCAGAACAAGTTGCAATGACGGTTCCGAACGTGTACTGAACAACTATTTTTAATACAGTTGCGAAAAAATTAAGCAATTTAATAAAGAACATCTTTGGAAAAAAGCGCCAACCGTAAAAGAATATAAGCAGAGATTTTTTTTTGTTTTCTTCACCCATTCTGGGTAGGCAAAGGGAACGCCCATACAGCCAAGTCTTTAGTATTTTTTTTATTGATATGAAATGAAAATGAAAAATGAGATGAAATGAAATGAAACCTAACCTAACTCATTGAATCAAATCATTAAATCTGATTTTGAAACAAATTAGTAGCTTCTTTTTAGAAATATTTGCATGAATCATAAAAACTTCTATATTTTTTTTTTTTGTAAAAACTTCGTGGTTGTTTTTTTCTTTTTAATAGACATTATTTTGACAGTTGGGAAAGAGAAAGCACGAGTTCGGAAAAGGTAAAGAAAAAGCTCGAGTGTGTAATAAGCCCACATCCCGAACGCTATACGTCCCTGCAATACGCCACTTTTTGAGCAACTGTATTAAAAAAAATATTTTATGTTTTTTTATTGAACTAGTGTTTTCAATCATCTGCATTCGCTTTTAAATATATTAATAAGTAAAGTGTCTTTGCGCTCTATTTTTTAAATGCATGAGAAGCAGGATCTTCTTCCACAGATGATATCATACTGACATCATCAATAATCATCATTCTTCAAACACTTATTCGTTTCTATAAAGTCAAGTTCTCAGTCACGATGTACTAGGAAGTCATGAATGAACGAAGCCATATATTTATATCATTGATTTCCATGTTCTTTCATACGTTTTCTTAGTACATTCCTACATCTTCAATGTAGGTGAGAGCCAACAAATACACAATGGTTTGTCAAGAAGCTGTCAACAGAGAACCTTCCAAGTGGACTTCCAAATTTATTTTGTAAACATGAGACCGAACTCATTATTATGGCTGACAATGCCCAAAAAGGTACCAAAAAAGTTTAAGAACCTTTCAAAATCGGGACAGCAATGGTTTCGTTTAATTTGGATAGCCATCTTTTGAGAGATTGGTTCCGTATGTTGGATTGATTTGACTAGTACTTATGTGTGGCGAATTGGATAACTGGCAATTAGGTATCTATGCTGGTATTTTTATTCATTGAGGTTTAACTCAGCATAATTATATTCTGGATCTTGGGAAAGGATAATTATTGCTGCCTTATTAAATAAATCACGTATTTTATGATTCTGAACTTTCAACATTATCTATGATTCTTACATTAATTATGTAAACTGTAATTATGATGATTTTGTTTTGTAGTGTTTATTACTACATTTTTGTTGGGCGAGCTTAGACCTATTCTTCTCAATTCAACGTTAATGTTGAAACTAAACCTCAATTAAATAATATTTAAACCAGTATAGAAATACTGAACCCTAACCCATCACTTGTTAAAGTGTTGGGTTCAAATTAACTCGTCTGTCACTACTTCGTTGATTTTGACGTGCGGTGTCAACTTGCGCGTACGCACAATGACGGCCGAAACAAGCCGAACGATCGCTCGTTAAGATTCGTACGTCACAATGAAATACAATTTAAATTGGATCACGATTCTTTTTATGGTAATTCGAAGAGGGGTGATTTTTGTTTGGAAGATTTAATTTAATTGAGATTTAGAACAATTTGAGGAAAGAAGTATATGTAGTGATGATATTTCAAAAAAATAATAATTAAAATAATTAAGTAATATTAGTATTAATTAAGTGTCCGCACTATTAATATTTTATTTAAATATATTGTTCCGTTCCCACAGACAAACCGTGAAAACGGTTTTGTGGGGCATAGTTCTTAAATAACGATTTGTATTAACCTTGTTTTTAATAAATAATAATAATGGAATAAATGCTTTGTCAAACTAGCAAAAAACTGAATATTATGCTACTTGTCCCAGATACCCAGATATTTGAACTAGACTAATAAACTCGGTTATAAGCAGAATCTGTCAAAGCGACTAAAATTTATTTAAATCGCGTAGACTTTTTTTAATATTCCCATTCTCTACAAACGCAAAATCATAAAACGATAGTAAATTGTATCGCTACATATCAAAGCTAAACTTAAACAGTCCAAATCATATCAAATTAAACACCCAACAATACTACAATGTGTTTATCGTATCACAATCAATTTTTATGATACCGATTTTATTCTTATCGATCGCTTCACTAGTTCCGGTTTACAAATACTCGATAAATCTTTACAGACTCTAATGAGAGACACGATAAATAAATCTTTTCGCAATGTTGTCATTCAAAATAATATCATTACGCCTTTAATGCCATTAGTGTTAAGCAGAGATGTACCTGATTTGAGTCTATTTGAGTCCCATGTTTTCTCAATTGTTTATTGCGTACCATAATGTATTTACATAGATGGAAAGGAAGTAAATATATAAGTCACAATTATGGAACCTGTCGGGCACAGCAAGATCAGGTAGGAGAGAGGAGGAAGAACACTGGGTGCTTAATTGAGATATATTATATTTTTAGTTACAGTTATACTGTTTTTATAGTGTCTAGTCTAGTTATCAACTACTTCTAATTTATTATTTTTAAAGCTAAAGTTTATATCTATTGGTATTTTTGGCGAGGGTGGAATGAGATTATTTTAGTTTTATTGAAGTTAATTTCAAGATTGTGTTCAGTCATGCAGTTTTTTGTAGAATCTAGTATGGAATTTAATTTATCGTTTAAATTGTGAAGTCGAAGGGGCAAACCGATATTAACATCAACCGGGCACAAATCCAGACAACACGACACACACACAGTATTCACCTAATTCATGGCTACTGAGATATTTCCGATAAAAAAAAACCAGTAACAGTTTGCCCGAACTGGGTAACAGCTCAGCTGTCGCGCTTCAGACCACTGGACCAACGAGTCAGTTATTGCTATAAATATCCATTTAAATCATAACGCAATAATTACTTTAAAAAATAAAACGTTGAAAGGTTACGGTCATGTTAAGATGATGTCGAGATTGTAATTTTTAAAATGGTATAAATAACGTTATCGTATTTTGAAATTGTAGAAATAAGAGTGACATTGATTGATGTTAGTGCAATTATCATAGCATGCAGTAATTAGGTCCAGAATTAGTATAATTTATGTTTTTAACTCGTCTTGATTTTAGAATGGACAGCAAAATACCTTGATGCAACTTTTGGTGCAAGCGATGACCGATGTTGGTAATTATTTTGCATCCGGTTAGACTGGACGCCGACCCCAACATAGTCGGGAAACGACTAGGCAGATACCATGATGATGATCTAGGTAATTATTTACATTTTGAATTAGTATTTCAAACTAATTCGACTACTTTTACCATTTAATTTCTGACAAAATTTCATGACGGTTTATTTTTTGAAAATGTCTTTGAGCATTTATTTAGTTTTAGAGCAGACAGACTTCTTTTAATTCCATTCTTAAACATAATAGATCTCGTCTCTTTTAAATCTCTAACCGCTTCTCGCTTATACCACCCACCAACAAATCGCTCCGCTCATCACTAACGCCACATTCTTACCTAACTCGTGCACCTCTAGTCCGATGCGTCACGAAACATCCCGATCTTTGACGAGCTCGTCACCCGCACGTCATCGTCACATCATCGGCACGTCAAGCGTGTGAGCGTGACCGATTGTTTGACTTACTGGTAATCAGTTCAAAGTATTGAGTAATGATTTTGATGATTTCTGCTGGTATTTTTGTTTATGGATCATTAAAGGAATTGGTTATAATGTTTTCAGTGTGATGATTTGCAATATTTCCTGGTGACTAATATATGTGGTAGACTTGAGACAATAATTTATGGTAACTAAATTTAGTGGTCAGAAACTTGATTCGGCTGTTAGTAAGTTTATTTTACTAGCAAAGCTATTAGGTTAAACTGTGGGAAAGCAAATCATCAAATGTTACAGAGCACGCAATTGATGTTAAGATAATACCATAATAAAGACGTAGCAAAAGTTTTTGTAAGACATATCCTAAACCAGGGCTGCGGGTTGTTCGAAAGAGATACCGTGCCCCTGGAACGCAAAGGGCTAAGAAGGAACATGGATGGGTTTTAGTCAGTCAAGTCTGACACTCCCTTCCGCTCCGCCCAGAGCGGAAGAAGTCATTTGATGATTTCCCATCCTAAAAAAAAAAGAAAAAAAAAGACATATCCTAAAACAGCGGATTGTGGCAATAAAGTGGACATAAGAGAAATACCAGTAGGTAAAAAGCCAAAAAAAAACGGTAAGACATAATTGTGATAATACCAATCGGGTTTCACCATAAACTTACTCTGTGGCTCCGAAACTTCTGGGCTGATTTCGATGAATCACAACTAGGAAAACAACACACGTTTTCTTCTTTAACTAAAACCCGTTTCTGATGAGACAAATCTATTTAAAGATAGCCATTTTATACGTAAGTATTAAAAGACATACAATACGAAAACCAGAACATTTAAAGCGTGGATCTAACATCGATCTAATATTAATTACACGATTATTTAAAAATGATACTATCATTTTCTGGTGATCATAAAAATTATAATATCATTAACATTTTTAATTATTTACACCACAATTGACCCAGAATTAATGTAATAAAACCGATAGTATTACGGTTTTACATTATCTTTTACGATTCGGTCGTGACTTTTTTAAACCGGTAGCTTATTTGATGTTAAAGTAACTAACACGTGGTAACATTAGAATGGCTTTTGATGGTGTATTCTGATAATGTCGTGGCTATAAAGGTCAAATATCGTAACAATCTGAGAATGGAATCAGAACATAATTTTATCATCATCATCAATATTTCAGCCGAAAGACGTCCACTGCTAGACATAGGCCTCCCCCAAGTGTCACCACATTGACCGGTCCCGTGCGACTCGCATCCAGCGGATCCCAGCAACCTTCACTAGGTCATCGTTCCATCTAGTGGAAGGCCTTCCAACGTCTTCCGGTTCGCGGTCGCCATTCCAGAACTCTTCGGCCCCATACGCCATCCGTTCTGCGAGCAATGTGCCCTGCGCACTGCCACTTAAGTTTGGCAATTCTTCGGGCTACGTCGGTAACCTTGGTTCTCTTGCGGATAATTTTATCAATGACCAAGAAAAATAAATAAGAACAATCTGGAACTAGACGTTATAATTATGATATGTCCTCCTCATGTATGTATGTGCTTTACATGTTACATAGACTCCTCAACATCAATCTCTTGCCCTTATCCCAATTTATTTAGGGTCGGCGCAGCATGTCTTCTTCTTCCATACATCTCTATGACTCGTCATCTCATCAGCCACTTCATTTCAGCCAAAAGACGTCCTCTGCTGGACATAGGCCTCCCCCAAGAAAGGGGGTTTTGCCATAATCGCCACGCTTGGCAGGCGGGTTGGCGATCGCAGTACGGTTGTTCAAAAGCACAGAGAACGCTGCTGCCCATTCTCTGGCAAGTCCCTTAGTCGGCTCTTACGACACCCACGGGAAGATATGGGATGGTGCTATTATTTACGTCCGACACAATACAGACACCGACACCATTCAGACAGCTCACCATACTTCCTTTTCTGGCATAAAAGAAACATGGACTCCACGTAAAGTTAAAAAGAAATGTTGATTATCAGCATCTTCCTGATCCACCTAGCTTTTTCCTGTGTATGTTGAAGTCAGCTTCCAGTCTAACCGGATGCGTCTGAATACAGTATGTTACATTAAACGACCACATATTTAACCTCCCTAAGGGTATCCAGGTATTGGGTAAGTGTGAGTTTTTCACAAAAGTTACGTATTAGAAACGCCACTTATAAAACTTAAAAGAGAGGAGATCAAGATAAAATAAATCAGAGCCAACCGGACACAGTATAGTCCCCTGAAAAATACCTAAAACCGAAATAAAATAAAGCGTTAATTCAAAGACTAGACTGCAAAAGTATTTTTATTATTGGTCAAATATTTGATCAACTCGAATTAAATCGATAAAATATTATCAATGCAAATGTATCAGTATTCTTGTATTTATAATCCTTTTGTATTTCTATCATTATCTGTAATCAATATAAATACTTCGTTTTTTTTTTCGACCGATATATTTAAATTAATGAACTCGAGTTCTTAATTGATTAAATTAGCCGTTTTAATATAGCTCAGAGCAAGATATTAAAATATTTGTTTTGGTAAAGTTATTAAAACGAGAGATTTGCATTTCACAATATTTTATTTTCTTACCTTCATTAGTCTATATTTTTATAATTATGGTGATCGAGACTTTTCTATCATTGTTGAAATCATTAACAAACTTAGTTTAACCACTGCGGTATTTCACTCATCATCCTTTGAGCCGTGCTTCCCTGGTATGTGCAGCACCATTTTGTAGTGGTCAAAATCGTCATCATTAATTGAAAATGTTTTCTTAGAATAAGTTCCATTGCCTTAGATTGTTTGCATTTAGAATGGTTTTTGAAACTAGGCAACTATCTCAGTCATCTTGATCTTCAAAGACTTCAAAGTGATTAGCACTAAATGAGGAATCATTACATAAAAGGTAGAGAGCATTATGACAAGAACAAGATGAAGCGGATGTCGATTTTATTCAATAACATCCTTTTTAGATCTCAAAGACAGAAGTTGTTTGTAAAGACACTCTTAAAGAAGATTCCGGTAACATAGAAACATTACCAGTACTTGTTTACCAGTAGTCAGTCTATATTGAACCTACGCAATCGGAACGTCTGAATCAGTAATTACTAGGCAAATGAGTCGATCTTTCTTTAAAGGAAAACTCAGATAATCAAGACAAGTAAGTTTTGCTCTGCTTACAGTATGCGTTCCTAGTACTCGACAGTTACGCATTGGGTTAGTTAACACTATTCAGTGGACGTAATTACAAAACTGGACCCGTCGTGCTGTGTTTGAACTGACTTGATAGGAGTACTGGAACATTATTTGCTTAAGATAGTAGTTATGGTAGTGAACTTGAACAAATATTAGTGCTATTACAAACATCATGGTTGTGTTTAATAAAAAGGTGGGCAGAGTGGTCTGTCAGACGTAAGAAGACACTGTCATAGATAAGAAAGAATCTATAACAAAAATTAGAAGTCATATTTCGTCAGGCAAGTCTTACTGCGGTTAATCAGAAATTGAACCGAGGACATGAATCCCAAAATTCACGCTGGCAACTAATACTTTAACGAGGCACTGAATGATTACTTACTAAAACCAGTGGCTATAGATACATGTGAGCTAAAAAAAATAGAAGAGTTTGGTATAAAAATAAATAGTAACGTTGTCAAGGACGTTCAACGCACACGGGCTTCCCCGTTATACCACTTTAATGAATGACCTTTGTGGTAATAAACCTAATCAAACAAAATCTCCACAGGCTGGTTTGTGGTTACCGTATGATCTCATACACGTAGCTGTTGATTCTAATTTAATGAAGTATGATGATTTTACTCGTACTTTTTGTCGTAATTTTTTCAGTGTGAATGTTTTTTTTTTAAAATATTAAGGCCTAGCGATAGTTTATGATTTTATTATATGGCAAACCCAACGCTTCTCAGGGTTCACATTTTAATATTTTATTACTAACACATTTAAACCTTCACGGAAAATATGATAATTAAAAACTGTTTAGTATAAAAAATGTCGTCTTAATTACATTTTTATGATTATTGCCTAGTGTGTGGGGTTATTCTGTGGTTCTATTTAGTTTTTTGTAGTAAAATATGTAAAAAATATATTTTGTTATGATACTCAAAGGACAATGCCTACTTTTGGTGATTATAAAGGAAGATTTTGTAGAGCAAACTCATTAATTTTAATAGCTTATGTTAATTAATTTTTTATTATGGTAGATTAGCTTCTGCGTGTAGGTGTGTTAATATTTACTATTGCATAAGTTTTTTTTTCACCGCGGAACATTAAATCTAGGTAGTTTACACGATACTTAAAAACTTTTTTTACGAAAGACAATTTTCTCTGATTCGGGACTTCCCATTGAACATTGAATTTGACTTTGACAGCTCAGTGCTAATGTGCTTAAGAGTGAAAAAAGTAGATTTTCCTTATGTAATCATGAAAATAACACTAACATCCTTAAAAATATGACCATGACACATTTACAAAGGACATCCTCGAAACTTGTATTAAAATTGACACTTAAAACCAAACTCTAGCTAGTACTGGAGCAAGTACTGTCCCCGTACTAAACACGCTACCGACACAGAATGCGTCTAGAACGCGGGCTATGTGACCAGTGCCTTTATAGTGCATGCTCGAACAACGTGCGAAATGTAGACTGCGCTTATAACGTGGTTCTTATGTAAGACGGTTATTAGTTTATATTATGACATATTTGAGAGCAGTGGTGGCCTCGTGGATGACTGGAAGCCGACCGATGGAGTGCGATTCAATGGATATAAATAAGGATGGAACGGAGGACCGTGCCTTGCAGTGGCCCAGTAATGGATAATGATGGTGATGACGATGGCGAGTGATGGGCTTCAGTAACATGTTTTGTTGTTGTTTTCCTTTTTTAAACGGTACAATGTACGGTACGGTGTAACGGTACAACATTTTCGTGTTTAGAAAATGTTGATGGTTTTTTTTCAGTAAAAGTTAGATTATTATTTTTTAAAAGAGCTCGTGTCTAAATAATAACTGCTGCTTGGGTCCATCTTCAGGTAAAGCCGCGCTTATCTGGGTTGGTCCGGATGGGTGACTCATTCCATACCGAGTTTCCTTCGTGCCTCGGAAAGAACGTTGAAACTGTTAGACCCAGCTGTCAATTGTAGGCCTTTGACAGTCTTTACAGTGAGTGGCTCGAAAGTCTGACAACCAGTCTTACTAAAGGGAATCGGATAACCTAGTACTTACTAGGTTGTCGAGGTCAGATAGGCAGTCGCTCCATGAAAAACACTGGTATAAGGCTGCATTCGGTTAGACTGGAAGCCGACACAAAAAATTATAAATGAACATCGGCCTAGCTTTTTCCCCACTATGTTAATAGTGGGGAAAAAGCTAGGCCGATGTTCATTTATAATTTTCAAAATATCCCTAGATATCCATATTGCTGCAGAATATGGATAATCCTCACCAGTAAATTCAAGAAACTTATAAAAATACAAATATTCACTAGTTTCTTTAAAATTTTAAAAATACCTCGAAAACTTGTCTCGTTAAAATTATATTTTAAATAATTTATTTTTAAAAAACCTTTTATTACAGTTTCAAAACAAGTTAATGTACACTTATAACAATAATTTTATAAACTTTATCGTGCACTTATTTAGAATTACTTGCTAAGAGGTACCTTCGCAGCTTTCGTAGGGATGGGACACATCCATCTCAGGTTTACGATAATGCTTAAATACGTTTGTTCTATTTCTTCTTCAATATTAGTTACTCTTTTCTATTTTTTTTAACAGGCCTTTTTTTTTAAATTAGACAAGTGCCTTTAAACTCTGTGTTTCTTGAGTTTTTTAATCAGGGCACGTGGACATCACTACAATGAACAGCAAATTTCAACTGAGCAGTAGATGCCAAGACCTCTTACTGAATAATTACTCTCGCCATTTTATTGCATATAACTTTAATTAAACTATGTCATTACTTTATATTTATACGGAAATAAAAGTTTTATTATTTCATATACGTTGTCATAAAATCTAATGACGGGTGTTTAATGCTAGATTTAATCTAGATTTTAGTATTTATTTAATATAAATACCAGCTTTGATCGAGAAGATTATCGATATAAATGGACGTTTGGCACTAAAGTATCTCATAAATTATCGAACGAACTGTCATGTGTCGATGGCGTTCCCACGATTTTTTGTGTAATAAAACAACTGTCATTTGCTTCTATCTAGCGCATTTTTTTTAAAATAAATAAATTAATAACAGCCAAAAACAACTCCTTTTTTCTAAATGTTGCAATTAAAATGTAACCAGTATTGTCCTTTCTTTTTGCCTAGGGGTGAGACAGGAGGGTTAGGCAGAGATTGGACTGGGAATCGAAACCCAGTTCCTTATGCTTAGCAGTCAGACTCATCATCGTCATCTACTTAGACTTTTCCCAAACTATCTTGGGGTGGCTTCCAGTCTAACCGGATGCAGCTGAGTACCAGTATTTTACATGAAGCGCCTATCTGACCTCCACAACCCAGTAACTAATTAATAGTAACTACTTACTGAGTATTAACAACTAAAACTTCACTGTTCCTTCTAAAACCATGGGTCCAAGAGATAAATCCAAAAATTAAAAATATGGTCCAGAATAAAAAGTTTTTTTTTTCTTATTTTTCACTTTAGATTGTATTCGAATCAATTGCTGATCTATCGAAGCGTTAACACCACATAGTAATACGTTAACTATAAGACATGCATTAAATAAGGCTTTCACTTAAGATAAGCAGTAAAAAGTAAAAGAATAAGGTTAAATAAATCTTAACTGGCCACTCATTAACTGGTTGAAGCAGATGGCGCATTCCTTGTACTTTACCGGTCGGTTAGAGGGCATGCACATTAGATGGTTTAAGACTTTTAACTATTTTGAATTACTTACTCTAATTATAAAAAAGTTTTATAGTTTTTTTTTTTGTTTTAATTATAAAAAAAAATGGGTCACAGCACAGCAGAACAAAGCTTATGTAATAAAATATGAATGTTATTAAAAAATGACAAAAGTCTTACTAAATGATTGAAGCTTAAGATATTTAAAACTTTGATTTAAAAGTCTTCAATGTTGTTCAATGTTTTCTAGTGCATTTATTGTTTTAGCGTCAAACTATGACTTTTGCATGCCTGTTGGTAAAATATGGCTCAACCTGGGTACAGTACATGGTGATAAATTATAGCAGGTATGCTATAATTTATCACCATGTACCCATATTTGCAAAATAAAATACTTACTACCTTACTTTATAAAAAAAAGCAATAACAGTAAAAAAAGAATATGTCAAACTAAGCGATTTTATTATTAAAAGCCGTATCTTGAATACTTGACACATAAATGACATTGATTGAATAACATAGACTTTATAGTTAATTATGATGTACAGAAATAAAATCGACTTTTGTTAATTTGTATTTTTTATTATCTTGTTCTACTTGTTGCGTTTTGTTTTATTTTTCTCACCTTCAAATGTCAATAGGAGAATTAGAATAAATTCATCAGTTTTATTTTTTTTTTTGAATTGGTAGCCAATTAGCTCCGACACTTGTACCTATTCGAAATTTAGTGTGACGATCATTTATTACTCTTAATAGTTAAAATATATAAGAATTCGTTTCGTGTTAATATTAGGAAGCCATTCGGAATGTTTAATTCCGAATACGAAAATGATTTGATCCATTTGGTGGGATTTTATGTTTAATTGCGAACCCGTGAATGGCTTTATATAAAAGATAAAATGTGAAAAATATACTATTACAGATGCACTGCTAGACAAGAAAAAAACTATTTAGTTTTGAAAAAGTATTATTGAAAAGAGATATTGATATGTAAGAAGAATAAATAAAGAATATTGAGAAGCTCATCTCATTTAGCATGGCAATAGCTAAAAAAACATTGAGATACTTATTCCCAAAAAGTGCAACATTATCCAAAACATCGTCAACATCAAACAAAAAATATCCGAAAGCATTTTACCGCCAGACAGTATGCACGGTGCCTAACAAACCGATACGGTCCCATCTCATTTTAATTCTAACCTCAAAATCTATTAATCACGCGACGTGTTGACATCGCACTACACGTTGAAATCTTAAGTGTACGGTGAATCCCAATACTTCGGTGTTACGAAATAAATTTATCGATACGCTTCGGAACCGTTATGAGAGGACAGAAGTCGGATATCCACTTGAATTTGTTATGTGTAAATTACTTTGTGGGTGAAAGGAACGAAAGAATGGTTTTATACAAAAAAAGTAAGACCAAAACTTATGTGATGCTTAAGATTAAATATTGCATCAAGAAATGCATGGATATGCAATAAAACAAATCAGTGATGAAAATTCGATTGGTATCATTTTATATCTTATAGTATTTGTCCCCGGTTGATGCCAATAGGCTTGCCCCTATTACAAGGGACTTAAACATAACTGGCGAAATGTGGGTGTACTATTAGGCACACCTCTGCCTTACCTACCCTTACAGGCGAGATATTATGTTATTTTGAATCAGAACATATTTAAAGGCTTTGGCAACTATTGAAAAATTATGTGACCAATTGACCATAGCTACAGCACAATTCGTCATTTGAATATTTTCAACCACATCATAAAAAAAAACTGTCTCTTGTTATAAAAATAAGTAGAAACACTACAGACCATCAATGTCAAGCTGTAAAAACACAAGTGCCAAAAGCCTAACCAAACATATCATAAGTGCAAACTTATAGACAAGCAGATGGTTACCAGACAATTGCAAGACATAGACAAGACAGGCCGCCATTAAATCAGAAGAGGTGAAAATACCATCGGTTGTCTTGTAAAGTCTAGTTGACCACAGACACACCCTGTAGTAAAAACCATACTCGTTTCCTAACTTTCTACTTTATTCGAAGATGAGTTTTAAGTTACAAGTGGAAAGCGGATTGCGTAATTTTTCAGGTTGATTATGTTTAGTGGTAAAATGGTGCTTCTACCGCAATTCGATGCGTTTTGTTTCTCGAATGCTTTCGAAAAGTTGAGGCATTTTAAATACTATATCTTAAGTAATGCTTAAGAGCAGCGTTGGTCCAGTGGTGGAAGCCCCGACTTACGAGCACTAAGCCGTAGGTTCGAACCCAGGCAGACGCATTACTTTGTGTAATTTATTTCATCACCACTGCCCTCAAAAACGGTGATGGAAAACATCGTGATGAAACCGGCAGGTCCTAGAATTAAAAATTCGAAGACATGTGACATCTATGAACCCGCATTGGGCCCGCGTGGTGGATTACAGCCCACTCCCTCTTATAGAGAGGAGGCCTGTGTCCCAGCAGTGGGATCATTATAGGCTGATGATGTTGATGTTGATGTTGAAGTAATGCTCTATTACATTTTCTGCGCTAATTCAGGATTTCCTTCATTTTGTGTTTAGATCTCAAGAATTTTTTTAAAGTTATTTTGGAATTTTATGTTACGTGAAATGTCCTATCATTGAGGATCGTATTTTTACCGTTGATAAATGTTTGGGGGTGTATTCTAATGAAGCTATTATTGATAAAGCGTCAATTAACTTGAAACCGGTCAGAAGTTATAAACATAATCAAAACAATGTACAAGAAAAAACTTTTACACAAAATAAAAGAAAAAATCTAACCTAGTTTTACCAATAGCTGAATATATTTGTTATTTTTTTTTCTTTTTTGTTTAATGCTAATAAATGTATTTTTTTCTTCTTTCTTTATTTCATTCAATGCATATTGGATGACTTTAGTTAAAGAAAATACCTCTTAATGTCTGACGAATTTATTAGTTTAGTAGTATTAGTTATTACGAACACAACTCATTGATTTTAATCGCAACTTTTATTTTAAAATCGCCATGACATTGCTTATTTTTCGTCTCATTGGCAAACTGTCATGGTTTACAAACTCGTGTTGTCATGGTGACTAGCAATGTTTTTGTTTGTTGTTATAAACTAAGCTGTCTGTTAATAGGGCATTAATGGTTTACTTTTACTCTTGAGTGATGATTCTGATTTAGTTTGTCTTCGATGACTTTTTTCTGTGGTTGCATTTTTTGCTAGCATTATTGTTCGCTTCTTTAGTTACTGTTGAGGTTCACTCTTCTGTAGTACTTGTGGTCGCTCAAAATATAGATCTTGAACTCTTAACCTAATTAGACATAAGAGATGGATAACTTTATTTGACAGTTAGAACCTCAGGAGAACCATATTCAAATTTTGGCATTATTTGTTCAAGAATCATAAGTTTCATCAAGTTCTTTCACTTTATTAATTTTCCATAGAAATAAGAAACTCGAACCGTGCTCCTAGCTTCTGGCATTACAAGAGAAAGTGTTTGTGTTTAAAAAGGAAGCGCTGTAATTCTAATCGCTGTACGCTTGTAACTTAAGCCCCACCCTAATGACATAAAACTCTGTGCGGTCTGAAAGACCAGCGTGCACTGTTGACATCTAATTATAGTTTTGTTGTTCAAAAGGTTATGTTATCTCCGTGTTGTCTATAGTGGATAGGCAGAGGTGTAAGTGGAAATGCAAAGCATATATTAACTGTTATTTTTATAGTAAACACGCCTTTCTTTTCAAATTAACAAGAAAACAATATTGAATTCTTGGCTTGCTTCGTGACTAGATGTTAGTCGTCATAAAACCATTAATAAAATAAACTCTGTATGGTGTCGGAAGTAAAAAAAATAGCACCATCCCATAACTTCCCGTGGGTGTCGTTAGAGGCGACTAAGGGATTTGCCAGAAAATGGGCCGCAGCGTTTCTCTGTGCTTTTGTAACAACCGTACTGCGATCGCCAACCCGCCTGACAAGCGTGAGGATTATGGCAAAACCTCCCAAAATGTCAATGTGGCGACAGTTGGGAGAGGCCTATGTCCAGCAGTGGACGTCTTTTGGGCTGAAAAGACCCTAAGAGAACTAGTCTGAGTAAGGTTACCGAAAGAAAAATTGTGAAAGTTGCTAACAAAAAGAATACATAGTCTGTCGACTCTGGTTGGGAAAGGAAACCATTTAGTTCTAGAACTGTAGCGAAAGTATCCTTAGCCACGATTTAACGAGCAGCGCGTGATGATAAACAGAAACTTTCGAAGTATCCAGGAATAACTAAAGTGTAGCTTTAGATAAAAGAGTGAAAACTGAACTTTGTGGAAAACTGCAGGTATCAGTTTTGTCACTTCAGTTACTGGAAATGCAGCTTATGTGCCAACACATATGCTACAACAATCTGTCAAATTTCTTTAATGGATTTTCTACTATATTGTTCAAGAATTAGGTTCAAAGTTGATTTGGAAAATTAGACAGTTTTAGGTAGCTTAATGTGTTGGCGTCTGTTCACTGACGGTCGACCAATTTTTAACCGACTTTCAAAAGGAGGTGGTTATCAATTCGGATGTTTGTTTTTTTTTTGTATGTTCTCCGATATCTCCACCAATTGTCGACCGATTTTCAAAATTCTTTTTTTATTCGAAAGCCTATAGGTACTGCTGAGGTGGTCCCATTGTCACCAAGTCAGGATCTGATGATGGGATCCCAGGGAAATCGAGGGCAACCCTCAAATTTTATAGGCACTTGCAAAGTTTTTCATATAGGCACTTACTAACGCAATTCAAATATTTGTGCTTGGTAATTATCATCTTATGTTGCTAAGCTGATGATGGAAGGTATCAGTCAAGATCTGAGGATAAAATTCAGGACAAACGTCAAATTTTATGGGCATTGTTAGAAACAGTATAATACCCATGTGGTTCGTGGTCATCAGGTCAGGATCTGATGTTGGGATCCTGGAGAAATCGAGGGAACTCTCCAAATTGTATAGGCACATTAGCTGTCCGGCGCAACTTTGTTTGCGTCACATTTTGACCGTTTTCGCAACATTTTTCATTGCAGCTCTACTCCTTTTGGTCGTAGCGTGATGATATACAGCCTTCCTCGATAAATGGACTATCTAACACTGAAATAATTTTTTAAATCGGTCCAGTAGTTTCGGAGCCTGTTCAATGCAAACAAACAAACAATCAAATCTTTTCTATTTATAATATTTGTTTAGACATAGGCATATGCCTGGTAATTATCTCATGTTGCTGAGCTGATGATGAAAGGTATAAGTCAGTGGTCGCATTTAAATTTGGTGAAGATCTGACGCTGATCTACGCAGATATACAATGGTACTCTTTAATTATAGACGGCAAATCTGTCGTGATTGCTGCAATCGCTCAGATGTTAATTGTTTACACAATATCATAACAGAACATCACAAAGAGTGACAAGAGTGTCATCAATAATGGAACTAGTATTCTTCTATGGCGTCAAAAACATTATTTTACCTCGTAATAGGACAATTAGGTATTTGAACTTTTACATACTCGACTTTTCAAGCTTTTCTTTTCCAACATCACTAAAGCAAAATGTCGCAACTCCCAATATTAAAAAAAAAAACCAAACTCAACCATACAATACAACTTAAAACTAAAAAACATGCACAAAAACCTACAAACATCCGTGACAAGAACACATGAATGTGATCTCTAACACGTGTCAGATATATCACAGTATATGATTGATTACCTAACACACACACACAAACACATTTATTGATAGACACACACATTACCCAATAACAGAGGTTATTAGTACAGTCGCGAGCGTAAATTTGTATTAACTTAGCAAAATTTTGACGTGAGCGTCTTCTGCAGTATTGATAGTTTGTTGTTACTAAGGAAAGAAGAAAGAAAGGAAAAATATTTATTTGTCGCATGGACATGACGTGCATACAGAATAACAATGAAAACAATAAACATACGAAGTATAACAAATATTTGGCACATTGGCATGCAAGCTTCTGGCGTTCTTTTGTGAAAGTTACAGGCATGGTAATTTCCGGCTATCTATGTACATCTTTATATATTATTAAAAAAGTCATTTTTCTTGTCTTTCTGTGACATTAAAGATCAATGCGGTCACGCATTGATCTTTAATGTTATGCATCGGATTTAGGTGCGGTTTTTACCATAATTTAGACAATTTATGTGGTTGGTTTATTTTCGTATATATCAAAAACAAATCTGAATGTTTTATTTTGTCGCGAAAACGGGAAACAGAAGCAGGTCGCTAGTCCATACTCGTACTATTATAAAATAGGTCCTACCACTAACTACAAAGTCACAATCATAATTTCTCGAGATAAACATAAGTGTATCTCGAGAAATTATAATTATTTTTGTGCTTGGTAATTATCATCTTATGTTGCTAAGCTGATGATGGAAGGTATCAGTCAAGATCTGAGGATAAAATTCAGGACAAACGTCAAATTTTATGGGCATTGTTAGAAACAGTATAATACCCATGTGGTTCGTGGTCATCAGGTCAGGATCTGATGTTGGGATCCTGGAGAAATCGAGGGAACTCTCCAAATTGTATAGGCACATTAGCTGTCCGGCGCAACTTTGTTTGCGTCACATTTTGACCGTTTTCGCAACATTTTTCATTGCAGCTCTACTCCTTTTGGTCGTAGCGTGATGATATACAGCCTTCCTCGATAAATGGACTATCTAACACTGAAATAATTTTTTAAATCGGTCCAGTAGTTTCGGAGCCTGTTCAATGCAAACAAACAAACAATCAAATCTTTTCTATTTATAATATTTGTTTAGACATAGGCATATGCCTGGTAATTATCTCATGTTGCTGAGCTGATGATGAAAGGTATAAGTCAGTGGTCGCATTTAAATTTGGTGAAGATCTGACGCTGATCTACGCAGATATACAATGGTACTCTTTAATTATAGACGGCAAATCTGTCGTGATTGCTGCAATCGCTCAGATGTTAATTGTTTACACAATATCATAACAGAACATCACAAAGAGTGACAAGAGTGTCATCAATAATGGAACTAGTATTCTTCTATGGCGTCAAAAACATTATTTTACCTCGTAATAGGACAATTAGGTATTTGAACTTTTACATACTCGACTTTTCAAGCTTTTCTTTTCCAACATCACTAAAGCAAAATGTCGCAACTCCCAATATTAAAAAAAAAAACCAAACTCAACCATACAATACAACTTAAAACTAAAAAACATGCACAAAAACCTACAAACATCCGTGACAAGAACACATGAATGTGATCTCTAACACGTGTCAGATATATCACAGTATATGATTGATTACCTAACACACACACACAAACACATTTATTGATAGACACACACATTACCCAATAACAGAGGTTATTAGTACAGTCGCGAGCGTAAATTTGTATTAACTTAGCAAAATTTTGACGTGAGCGTCTTCTGCAGTATTGATAGTTTGTTGTTACTAAGGAAAGAAGAAAGAAAGGAAAAATATTTATTTGTCGCATGGACATGACGTGCATACAGAATAACAATGAAAACAATAAACATACGAAGTATAACAAATATTTGGCACATTGGCATGCAAGCTTCTGGCGTTCTTTTGTGAAAGTTACAGGCATGGTAATTTCCGGCTATCTATGTACATCTTTATATATTATTAAAAAAGTCATTTTTCTTGTCTTTCTGTGACATTAAAGATCAATGCGGTCACGCATTGATCTTTAATGTTATGCATCGGATTTAGGTGCGGTTTTTACCATAATTTAGACAATTTATGTGGTTGGTTTATTTTCGTATATATCAAAAACAAATCTGAATGTTTTATTTTGTCGCGAAAACGGGAAACAGAAGCAGGTCGCTAGTCCATACTCGTACTATTATAAAATAGGTCCTACCACTAACTACAAAGTCACAATCATAATTTCTCGAGATAAACATAAGTGTATCTCGAGAAATTATGATTGTGCAAGATAAGTTGCAAAGTGAATATATATTTGCGGTCGCGACTGTACCCGATCATATTAATAATCAAGATGTTTCGGACCTTGAGGTGCTTTATTATTTATTGTACATACTTGAGTAAAATCATGAGTTCACGACGATCGCTGATGTGTTAAACGAACGTTACAATTATGTAGTGTGTTGACGTAATTCTAGCTTTGTAATCGTAGTTTTTAAAATGGTACAGAGTTATAATTTTACACCGTTTGTGTTTCTCTTGTTGGCTGCTTTGAAAAAAGGCGATATTTTAATTACTTGTGAAATAAACATACACTGTTACTTAAAGGATATCTTCCGAGATTCTTATTTATTGTGAATACCCGGTGACTGTAAGTTTAGTTATAGACCGTGAAAGCTTAAAACATCATCATCTGCCTAGCCTTTTTCCCTAACTATCTTGAGGTCGGCTTCCAGTCTAACCGGGTACAGCTGAGTACCAGTACTTTTACATTTTATTTTTACATGAAGCGACAGCTTATCTGACCCCCACAACCCACAACCAACTGGGTAATACGATACCCCTTAGTAAGACTGGATGTCAGACTTTCGACTTCTGACTACTCGTAACGACTGTCAAAGATCTACAAATGACAGCCGGGATCAACGGCTTAACTTTAGACATCCAATATCTCCGTAGTTAGAAGGTTCCCAGGTATGGCAAAGAACAGAACAAGATGACCATGACGGTCAGAACTAAGTGCCTTTCGGCTTTGTTAATGGTCTTCCTTCACCCTTTTAGTCACAAAAACAAAAGCCCGTTGAAATAATAGCTTTGGTAGATAATATCCTAACCAATGGCGATCAGGCATGATGGTCTTCCGCTGAGAAATTCAAACTTAAAGTTTCCAAAGAGCGATGAACGATGATGATGATGAGCGATGAGTTATAACGAGATGTAGGTCAAATATAATATATAAAACAATCTCGTGTCGCGATGTTTTACCAAACTCCTCCGAAACGGCTGAACCGATTTTTACTAAATTTTGTGTGCATATCGGGTAGGTCTGACAATCGGTCAACATCTATTTTTCATACCCCTAAAACCCATCAAAATTTCCACGCGAACGAAGTCGCGGGCAGCAGCCAGTAATAATATAACTTTCAGCGACACCATCATCATCTTTCATCATTTTAGCCCAAAAGACGTCCACTGCTGGACATAGGCCTCCCCCAAGTGTCGCCACATTGACATTTTGGGGGGTTTTGCCATAATCGCCACGCTTGGCAGGCGGGTTGGCGATCGTAGTACGGTTGTTACAAAAGCACAGAGAACGCTGCTGCCCATTCTCTGGCAAGTGCCTTAGTCGGCTCTTACGACACCCACGGGAAGATATGGGCGACACCAGATGTATGGCCTGTGGACGGTGAGTAATGGGCTAGCTCACCGTCCGTCCGTCTTATGACGACAGGCCGTGCCGACGGCGCGTTCGTGTTCCACGCGCGCCTCAAGGAGATGTCAGCAAATCGGAAGGGGTCCGAGAGGGCCGATGCCTGCCAGGGCTGCGGGTTGTTCGAAAGAGATACCGTGCCCCTGGAACGCAAAGGGCTAAGAAGGAACATGGATGGGTTTTAGTCAGTCAAGTCTGACACTCCCTTCCGCTCCGCCCAGAGCGGAAGAAGTCATTTGATGATTTCCCATCCTAAAAAAAAAAAAAAAAAAAGACACCAGATTTATGAAAATTATTTACAAAGACAGTCCACGTCAAATCCTTTAATTTAGTTTATTTCCTATATAGGTTTCTATATCTGAAATAACTAAAACATCAGTATCAATAAAGATTTCTCCATTATTATAACCAATTTCACCAATAACGCTTACGCATTTTGTATTTTCCGTTTTCACACACACAAATAAATGCTTAAACAAAACTCTCTATTCGATTTGCAACCCTCAGCTCAGCACAGATAAATTATATTCCAACGGTTCAGTTATATAGGCAAGCATTTAGGTATGCCTAAGTCATAAACAAGAAAGTTATTTGGTACTAAAGTAAAGTTAAATAATTTACTCTACAGAATAATTACCAACTAAATTGTAATAAAAGAACTTAATGGTTTTAATCAATATAAGACGTAAACTTACGAATGTGAACTGTTAATCTTAAAGTGTTAATTACTTGTTGGCAATTAATGAGATTGTAATTTTACGCGATTATTTATGGTAACATCGTGGTAGGTATAAGTAAATTAGTATTTTGGCAATAACACAGGTTAACATAAACCGAGACTTTTTAAAGTTACTTTTTTTTAAAACGGCTGGTTCATTTCTACATATCCGCCTGCATAAAACAAAGATGAATCCTGGTAATCCTACTAAATACAAACATAGGGGTGTTTGTATTTAGTAGGATTTACAGCATTTATCTTTAACCACCCTATTTACTCGTATACATTTGTAAACGAGTAAAAGTGATTACTACGGTCTGTAGTTTAGTAATTGCTTGAAGTTAAAACTGTAAAAAGTAAGAATTAAGCAAGAAAGAAGTAAGAAGTAAGCAAGTAGACAAGAGAGCAAAGCTATAGCTTTGCTCTCTTGTCTACTTGCGGCTGTAAGAAAGTTTCCATTTTCAGGTCTGCGCAAAAATAGTTTTAGCGTTTCCTAATGAAAATAAAAAACAAAAACATGATACAGAAAACTATTTTACAAAACACAAATCCTGACTCCATAGGCATACTGTCTCCACTTAAAACGTTAAGTGAAAGAACGTAACATACCTTAATTTTTATGTCATCATCATCAGCCTATAATGTTCCCACTGCTTGGGACACAGGCCTCCTCTCTATGAGAGGGAGTGCGGGTTGGTAGATGTCACATGTCTTCGAATTTTTAGTCCTAGGACATGTTTCCTCACGATGTTTTCCTTCACGGTTTTTGGCAGCGGTGATAAAATAAATTACACAAAGTAATGCAACCGCCTGGGTTCGAACCCACGGCTTAATTCTCCTAAGTCGGGGCTGCCACCACTGGGCCACCGCTGCTCTCCAATTTCTATGTATTTCTTCTTAATAAGTTATGCGGAAACAAATTACCTAAAAGAAAAGATGTCTCCTTAAACAGACATCTGTAGCACTTTTATCATTTTCGTAAAATACACTTCCTGGTACTTATCGAAACTTTTTTTTGTACGACATTATTATTTTGAAATTAAGGTTTTCCAACAGTTGCCAGAGTTTTAATATCATATTAAAAATCTATAATAACAAAACCTTAATTTACAATACTATCAAAAGTAATCTGTAAATCAAATGTTCTGTACGGTGTCGGACGTAAAGAATAGCACCGTCCCATATCTTCCCGTGGGTGTCGTAAGAGGCGACTAAGAGACTTGCCAGAGAATGGGCAGCAGCGTTCTCTGTGCTTATGTAACAACCGTACTGCGATCGCCTACCCGTCTGCCAAGCGTGGCGATTATGGCAAAACCCCCCTTATGTCAATGTGGCATTAGGGGAGGCCTATGTCCAGCAGTGGACGTCTATCGGCTGAAATGATGATGATGATGATGGTCAAAAGTAAACGAAATCGCAACGCCAAGCAAAATAAAGCTCCCAGAATGGTCATAAAATTTCCCATAACTCCATATATACAACTTCATAAGTAGGTAAGTAAAAACAATAAGTACGGAGTAGGTGTGAACTTTGATCTCGTATCTTATCTTGATCGGAATGCCCGACTGGTTGGTTGGCCCAGCTGACTAGATGAGGAAGATTAATGATTGCCATACGGAAATATTTGGCGCCAACTGATAGCTCGATAGTTCTCGTGTGTGAAGGTTTTATTCGAGAATTGTGTGAGATTTTAGTGGGTTGCTGGCTATTTTTTAAGGCAGTATAAGGCCTTTTTCAGCGTTAGGTGTTATTGTTATGTCTTCGCAACTCGTGGTATCTCCCTTGGAAAAAAGATGTGCTTTTATGTATGTTTGTATGTTCTGTCCGCGGAACTGAAAATACAGTAACCTATGTTGACTCTTAATTGAAGTTACAGTGTTTTAGTTATAGAACTAAGTAAAAATAACTGAGCTAAGTAACTGAGTAAAAATGTGACATTACTAGTTTATTTAGTTCCATAAGCTAGTAATGTCACATTTTTACTCAATAGTAGAGTAATAATAATAATAACGTTTTGTCAATGTGTCTTTACAAAAGTTTTTCTGTATTACAAACACACTTTTCATAATTCTAAAAACAACGTTATTTTATTCAGTCTCAAAACTTTTATACAGTGACTGTAAAGGTAATTAAAAACTTGCGAAAATTTCTTAAATGCAGATTCCCTGAACAAAAACTTGATAACAAAGTTCATCATCATCATCATCATCATCAGCCTATAATGTTCCCACTGCTGGGACACGGGCCTCCACCACGCGAGCCCGG
The DNA here is from genome assembly GCA_949152445.1 of Cerastis rubricosa. Classification (NCBI taxonomy): domain Eukaryota; kingdom Metazoa; phylum Arthropoda; class Insecta; order Lepidoptera; family Noctuidae; genus Cerastis; species Cerastis rubricosa. The sequence goes on along the minus strand of OX424542.1, from coordinate 1,704,824 downwards.
TGCGGGTTGGTAGACGTCACATGTCTTCGATTTTTTTAGTTCTAGGACATGCCGGTTTCCTCACGATGTTTTCCTTCACCGTTTTTTGAGCTACAAAGTTAACATGAGTTAAATATTTTATAATTACAAATAAATTACCTAATCATCAATCAATGACTTACAGTAGTTTACAGTAGCTTATTTGTTAAGACGCGGCGTCATAAAAAGCTGAAGGATTCAAATATTTTTTCACTTCCGGTATTTACGGAAAACCAACTAGGTAGTTATGTTTTTTTTTGTAGCGCGTTTGTTGTAGATAATTAAAACCCATACAGCATAGATAGCCATTTGGTAGTTGTGTTTGATAAAAAAAAACTTTGTTTACTAGGCAATAATTAGAAAAATATACATTATTTAAGTAGGTAGTAACCACAGAATAAAAAGCATCAAGATAAATCCAATAAATCCGAGTATGGCTACCTAAAAGTCAAAGAATAAGTTTAAATACATTTATTTTATGCAGATAATTAAATCCTACCGGGGTTTAAGATTGACATAACAATTTTATTAATCATTATTAAATTATAAGTAATTTAAATATTATAGTTAAACATTTTCAATCTTCGACACATTTTTGTAGCACATCACATTTAATTTGATTTTTGAAATCATGTATTTTAGGTGTAAATAATAAAATCGATAAGTGTATAATATTCATCTTTTTATGAATCTACTAAAAAGTAATAAAAGTACAAATATTCTATATTAGGTAGCAAATAACCGTAAAATAAACCATTAAATAACATAAAAACACGATCGTAAAAAAATTGATGAATAGAAAACACGACTATCCTTTACAAAATCTGTCAAATCGAAATTGTTATACGGAACGCGTAAATACATACTAAAATGTATTATATAAATTAATGTACATTTAATATTCTTGTAAACTCATATAATATAATGAGTATTCCAGTAAAAAAACTACTGTAAAAATTACAAACTTACCTTGGCACCTGTTTCTTGCGACAGCTGATTACTGAACTTCCTTAATTTTTGCCAAAAAATAAATAGTTCTCCACTTATCAGCTACTTCTCAATCCTCATATTTACACTTCAAAAACGGCACAAAAATAATCACAAAAAAATTCACTTGTTACAGTTCAAAACGTCCTAATAAAAAATAAAAAAAAGTTTTCATAAATTCGCGAATCCGAAATTGGTCCGCGCGTCCATGCGTACGCGCATCGCGGATCGCGCGTTTCGTTTTTTAAAATCCGAAGCCGGGCCTCACTCGGATGTGGTCCGTATGTGACTGTGTGACTGTGTACTCATCTTGCACTTCACGATCACCGAAGAAGATACATCTCGCGTCCCTTTCGCGCGCACGAGCCGCTTGTATTGCCGTCCTGCTTTCTTATTATCAGAGGTTAAGCTTCGCCCATCAGTCAGTTAGCGGTCGGACATCGGGTGGGAAGGCCGTGCTCCCTGTACCGTTACTTTCTCTATGTTGTAGGACCATAAAACACGTACCGTATGGCAGTGTGAGCAGCTATTTTGTCGTCTCGTCGCTGCTCGGGTAATTTATTTGTTTGGTGCGCATGCACAGGTGCTGCACCCTCGATTTATTGATGCGCCGTTCTTTTGTAATCATGATTTATATCACACATTAAGACACGGTCTCGCTTGTTTTATTTTTTTATGATATTTTGTTGAATGGAATTAACTAGGTCAAAGTTTATTTATGTCGTAAAAATGTCAACTGCCACAAGACATTTACGATCAATAAAAAATAAGATAAAGCGCGACCGAAACTAGATCGTGCCGAATCGTGATCGCGTAACGAAATATTTTATCACGGACCAATCCGGTGCTCGCGAAATGACAAGCACGCTAGATCATTCGCTTAGATCATCGGAGTGCGCGCGCGCCGCATTTGCGCCGATTGGCGTGTCCCGCGCAGGCCCCGCCTGTACCGTTATAGGGGGGCAATGACTGCCCCCCTAAAAGTGGGGATTTGTGGATCATCGCGTAATTGGTGGAGACTTGTGACATATGGCATGTGTTGGTTAATTAAAACTGCTCACGGCCCTTTCATAATGTGTCGTTAATATATTTACATATAACGTTGATCTGTCGTGACCTACTTTTGTTATAATTGAAGAAAACTTGAGGTAATTTTAGCAAATGTAACACAAGGAAAACGTGTTTGAGTACCGTTGATGGCAAATACAATTTGGTTATTTACTTTGTCTACGGACGACATGGTCCGCCGTACATACTAATTAGTTCGGGCAAATATTGATTGAAATGACCGTACTTTCTGGTTCAGAGTAAAGTTGAATTACCTCTAAATACATGCCTCCTCTTCGGTACACACATACAAAAAACAAACAAATTAATGAAAAAAAATACAGCTAAGTAGGTACTTCTACAATCGTTTTATTAACAAAAAAAAATACTAGATATACCAATTCTAATGTAGTGCTCCACAGAATAAGGACATTAAGAAACACACAAATATTAAAACAATTGACAATGTTATTTTTTCAAGAATACGGAACGATTAATAAACGAACAAGAATGAACCTAATTATGTTCCAAACCATGTTTCACGTTCCTAACTAACAAACTTAGGTAAACACTAGAACTATAGTTATCTTACAGATAATTCAAATAATAGGTTAAAAATAAAGCAAAAAAATAAATATCTTCAAGGCAGATTTATAAAATCATCATCATCATCAGCCATAATAATGTTCCCATTGCTGGGACACAGGCCTCCTCTCTATGAGAGGGAGTGGGCTGTAATTCACCACGCGGGCCCAGTGCGGGTTGGTATTTAGAAAATAAAGAAACTCAAATAAACAATTAGACATAAACGTTTTTAAAGTCTATTCAAATGTTTCTGTCCAATCGATGTCCCATCGATGCTTATTTGTTATTTATTAACAAATTTGTTGGTAATCAGCATCGATTTATTTGTGTTTGGTAACGCAATCGCGAACACAAACGTAGGTATAGAAGCAAACGCATGAGACAAATCACAGCTTACGATGTATGTGATTAACATTTCTTCTACCAGTATTTTGAAATTGAATACATTATTGCTACATGAGGCTCTAATTCGTCCCTTGATACTTGATATTACTCAGTGACAAGAAGAACCAAGTACTTACGTAGGAATTAATCTTCTTTCTATATTTGCAGCCAAAGGTCTTGCGTTATTGAAACGGAGTAACCAAAACTAATAGGAAAACAAACTGGGACCTCACAAGATATGCTTCAACAAAAATAATGTTTCAAGGCTATATAATAAGCTTGTAAGAAGGGAGAAGAGAGAAAGATGTGAGTAAGTATAATGTGTATGTACAAATTTAAACGTCTATCATAATGGCCTTTTTCAATACCAAGCATCGGAACACGTCGTCAATGGCAGCAGTAAGTAATCACTATGAGGAGCCAATACCCAGAAGAAAAATATAATTACCTTACAGGTACTGCTCTAATAAAAGATTTAGAGTTTAAAGGTCGCATTTGTGTTCATAAAATCTGTACTAACGAATCTACTGTTGTCTAATTATTGTTCTTACAGGGTCCAATAATTGCTACTGCCAGCATTTGAGTAGTAGTCAGCGACGATCTTCACAGAGTGGCTGTTAGCAACTGGACGCGAGGTACCGAGTATTGAGCTAAGTGGCGAGCAATTGAAGAGGCCAATGTCCAGCATTGGGCTGTTGCAGGCTGATGATGGATTACTTGTAACGACTATCAAATGAATGCTATTGGAATCATTCATCTCAAAACTTTTTATCTTTTTTATAGAAAAAACCATCAAACAACTGATGTCCCTTTAAAATTTCACTCAACTACAACACCGATTCCCCGCATCATTACGTTACAAACCAAAAGGTCACAAAGTAAGTAACATTCTAGAACGTGTTTTAAAACGGGCCTTATGCCATTCGCGTTGGGTTTTAGTGCCCCGTTGCATCAACGCGTGTCAGAGGTCGCTGAGTCTAGGTTTTATGTTAGATGGGCAATGACCATTTCGCATAACATTACGTTAGGTAATGCGTTGATGTAACTTGATATTTAGAGGTGTTACCGTACGTGCTTCGATTGATTGTGGAAGAACAATTGGATTGGATTTTATGGGACATCGGGGTATTGGATACAATGATATCGTTAGTAATATGACACGTATTTAATTTCTAAATGCCACAGCAAAATCTAACATTCAGCAATAATAAAGAGACTAAAGAATGTGTGAATTTCTAAAGAATTTCATAACAACATAGCTATCAACAAATATCAACATCAAATCTTATTAACACTAAATGGTGGCTGAAATGTTTCAGTAGTAACCCAGTCAGGAATTGTAGCCAGTTCATGGCAATTGGCTCGCACCCTATTACGTAAGATATACTCGTAAAAATAACTGACAAAATGTGAGAGCTCTTTAAAGTACAACTACAACTACACACAACAACTCTGCATAACCCTTTTTTTTCTTTTTTTTTAGGATGGGAAATCATCAAATGACTTCTCCCGCTCTGGGTGGAGCGGAAGGGAGTGTCAGACTTGACTGACTAAAAACCCATCCATGTTCCTTCTTAGCCCTTTGTGTTCCAGGGCCACGGTATCTCTTTCGAACAACCCGCAGCCCTGGCACTCTGCATAACCCTGAAATTACAAGCGCGACAGTAGGACTTGTTAGCTTTCATTGATTTGTATCATTATAATAAGAGTTGGATAATTATGCTAGCCACTTGAGGACCATGAAAGAGCAGCACACCCAAACTCTCGACAACCATCCTAGCAAACCATCGAATGCAGTCGCTGTGTCCGAATTCGGCTAGAAGGCATCATCAACAACAGTAACTGAAAAATATATACTGAAGAAGACAAGACTAAGATACATCGATATAGCTCATCGTAACAACGTCTACATAACGCACCTCTAATAAGTCTAGTTGACACAGAATTATATCTTTCATAAGCAGGTGCATAAAACAGTAAACTATTTAACGATCATATCGCATATACAGAGGATGATTCCAATACGCTTCGGTTTCAAATGTAATTTTATGAAATAACTGCTTTAATAGAAATTGAAATTGTTTATGCTGCTTATTTGAAACCATTGTAAATTGAACTTATTCTTATTGGAGCTGAAATGTCAAATATATGACGTTATCATGCAAAACTTGGTGCTAAGGTAAAGAAAAGTCGCTCGTCATTCTTTTCATCAGTATTGAAGCAATATACCTACTTCATATTTAAAACACACTACATAAGTTGCTTGGTCTAAGAGCATGAAATACCTATTCCAGAAATTTCCATAAATAACGAAGGTGAGCATTGAGGAGGATTTTTTGGATTTCTAAAGGAGTTAAATAGAGGTTTGTATGGCAGTTAGTAATCAACCTAAAAAGTAAAGTACACGATTTGAAAAGGCTAGAGGCTAGATCATCGGCCAGACCTACTTTGAATGAAACAACTATAAAGAAACAAAAAGATCCAGAAAAGATAGGAAACATTCTTACTAGATAAAGACGAAAGAAAACAGAGCTAACTTTCCTATACCTTTAATCAACAAAACCAAAGACCAATAATTTAAAATTAAACTCAACATCTAACCAATCTCGGCGCTTCCCAAAGAGAAAAAGCTTTACACAAAGGAGGCTACTTTATAATCGGATTTCAAACATGGGACGCAATCTGTCGCAAGGAACATTTAAGGCTTTATCGTTGGGCCGGCTGCTGCAACAAATTGCGGACCAGTCGACGTTTTTTTTGTCGCACGCCGAGTTTGGGCTGCGGTAAAGCCTGCAGGAAGTTTTAAAAGTGAGGTTTTCAAATAGCGGGATTTTAAAAGAGGGTTATGTTAATTGTTGGGATTTTTATTATTATTTCGTCGATATGGTGGCGAAAGAAGAGGTCTACACTTCTTAAATAATATGCGAATGTATTATCTGATAGAAGTAATAAGTTTTTGACGAATATTCCTGTTTCCAAGTTTTATCTAGTCTGAACATTTATTTAGAGCACATAGACAACGTGAAATTCACGTTGTCTATGTGTTCTAAATAAATATCAACCACCGATGACGATGATTTAAAAGTCATTAACACAATGAGACGACAATCAGTTACCAAAAACCTTTGTCAACCCACACATTAATTTGAAGAAATACGAAACATTTTGATACCAAGTTTTTAAACTGACATGGTCACTAACACTATCAACAACACTTGTAACGGGATATTTATCACGGATCAACGTGTATCCGTGATCATGGCGTTTGCAACAGCGCCGAAATATCGGGAACTCGAAACAAATAATAAACATGGTAAATATCCCGTTGCAAGTGTTGTTGATAATTTTGATACCATTCGAGATTATTTTTGTGTAGCCCCATATGGTCTACCTATAAGCCGTATAGATACTATATTACGGTCTCTTGAAAGGATGATGTTCAAAATCTAGATTCTTCTGATAGGTGAGACGACTTCTTACTGACCATCGGTGAAAGATCAAGAAACGAACATTTTCCAATCAGATCTTCTTTGTATAAACGAAATGATTCCACAGGATTTTAATCACCAGTAAAACTGTAATTCTACAGATTCTATTAGATTCTGATATTAAGCTTTTATGTGAATACAAAAACTTTCGTGAAGATGAAAGTTATATTTGCCTCCCAAGATTAACTTTTCATTCAGTCTATTCATGTTATATCAATCAAGAAAATCTGTGGTGACCCGAAGGCTTAAATGTCAGAGTGGAAATGACCACAACGTACAAGCGGTAGGTTTGGATCCAGACAAGCACTATGTGTAAGTTATTTCATCACCACTAATCTCAAAACAGTGCCAACCGAAAGAGATTGAAAACACCTACCTACTTATGTGAGGTTCAACATCCAGGGAGCCTTAAATGGCCGATAGTAGAATCATAATATGTATAAATCACGTTAGAATTCGTAAAACGGTCACAAAATACAATTCGTATTATAAAATGCGTCTGTGACCATTTTTAAAAATTCTAACGAGATTCGTATTATTATCCTATTATGATTCTGCTAAAGCTGCCATTTTAGCCCCCAATTATGGATCTTAATCGACCGTGCGAGTATGTGCACCATATAAATTATGGCTTATTCCTTTTCATATAGAAAAGGCCTGTATTTCTTGTAGCAATGAGAACATCATAGTCTGACTAGACATTATCATCATCTGCCTAGCCTTTTCCCAAACTATCTTGGGGTCGGGTTCCAGTCTAATCGGATGCAGCTGAGTACCAGTATTTTACATGCGCCGATTGCCTATCTGACATCCACAACCCAGTAACTAGGTAATACGATACCCCTTGGTAAGACTGGATGTCAGACTTTTTGCTTCTGAAAACTCGTAACGACTGTCAAAGATCTACAAATGACAGCCAGGACCAGCGGCTTATTGTGCTTTCCAAGACACGAAGGAAACTCGGTATGTAATTATGGTCACCCATCGACGGACCAATCTCGGCAAGCACGGCTTAACCTTAAAGATCGACCCTCGAGCTCGTGGCTAAATAATAAACAGCCGCACACTGTTTATTATTTATCCACGAGCTCCTCATATAGGCTGACTACACAATTAAATAAAAATAATATTACAGTCTACATACATAGTTATTTGGTTCATATACTTTTTCTAATTCAAATGTTAGTAAATATATTATATTCTAATCAGTATTACGTAAGTTAACGGTTACTTTAACTTAACATTCCAATTGGAATAATTAAGATTTCCAATTCAAATGTTCACGCGCTTAACTTAAATATAAAATACAATTTTGTATAATCACGCACTTATAATTTATAGGTTCAAGCTATTAAAAAGTATAAATATCACAATAAATCACAGGGTATCTGCGTCTTGCGCTCCAATATTGATATTAGACGTATTTATTTCGACTTCGAATAAAAACTTATTCCCATACTCTCTGCTATCGGTGTAGCAAACTGTATCTCTTTTTGTTAAATGCCGACACTTTGTACTTTATTTCTGAACCAACTGGTTGGTTCAGAAATAAAGTACAAAGAGATCAATAATTAAAGAATGAAATAAAAGGCTCTGTATGGTGTCGGAATTAAAGAATAGCACCAACCCATGTCTTCCCGTGGGTGTCGTAAGAGGCGACTAAGAGACTTGCCAGAGAATGGGCAGCATCTGGGCAGCAGCGTTCTCTGTGCTTTTGTAACAATCGTACTGCGATCGCCAATCCGCCTGCCAAGCGTGGCGATTATGGCAAAACCCCCCATGTTATATCAATGTGGCGAAACTTGGGGGAGGCCTATGTCCAGCATTGGACGTCTTTCGGCTGTAATGATGATGATGAAATAAAAGATCGATTTATCTTGAACGAACAGTGAAAAAGATGAAAAATACTGAAAGATTAATACAACTATGTCATCACCACTCAACTTTTAAAATCAATATGCATACATGTTTACATATACTTGCGCCTTTTTCCTCCTAGTATATGCAGAAAAACAAACCTATAAAACGATCCATAGATCCTAAAAATATTTAACAATAAGCGAATAAAATGAGATGCACTGGCATGTCTCACGAAAGGCAAATATTTGAAAACTGCAGTTAGATAAAATTTATGCGAATCCTAAGTCAATCAAAATGTTATTAATATATTTAACAAGAAGACATACACACAGTCAACAAAATTATTAAAACTTCGAACAAACTAATAAATAACAAAAACGTTTTGCAAACTTGTAACTTCTCCATAATAATTATAGTTCCTACGCGTATCTCACAGGTTCGCTGTTAGGATGCGCGCACGCACGTCACCTTGTCACTCAAGCAACTCAAGTCAGCGCGCTGTCGACGTAGTTCAAGCGTGTGGCGACAGATGGCGTTAGTCGTAGCGTTTTGTTGTAGTGACTAATCTTAAGGCATCTCGGGCGACTCTGTCTCAGCTGTTAAGATTGAAAACGAACATCTGGAGATGGTTGATCATTATGTCTATTTGGGACATGTTCTATCTTTTGACAGGAAGCATTCCAACTAGGAGATCTCTAAGAGAGGCGGCCTTTGGTAAACTGGAACATATTTTTCGGTCCAAAAAGATCCCTCAGTGCCTAAAAACCCACCTTATCAACCAATGTGTCCTGTCAACAATAACCTACAGTGCCGAGACATGGACGCCCACAAAGAAGACTGTCCACCGAGAACGAGTGGCACAAAGGACCATGGAGCGAGCCATGCTCGGCATAACTCTCTTAGATCGAGTGCGTGACACCGTAATATGCTGTCGGACGAAAGTCTACGACGTCGGGGACCAGGGCGGTGCGCCTCAAGCGAACCTGGGCAGGGCATCTGGCTAGAAGCGAAGATGGCCGATAGAGCAAAGCTTTGACCGAGTGGTAGCCAAGGTTAGGCCCAAGGAGCCAGGGCCGTCCTAAAGCTCGTTGTATCGACGATATCGTCAAAGTTGCGGGGAACACCTGGATCAGGGACGCACAGAACCGGGACGTGTGGCGGCAAAAAGGGGAGGCCTATACCCAGCGGTGGGTGATTCCGGGCTGAAAGGTTGACTGAGATATGAAGAGAGTGTATTAGTATTTTATCATTCGGTACCCACCTAATTTATGTCGATAGCAATATTCGTAGCAGACCCGAAAAAGAGATTAAAAAAAAAAAAACTTACAGCTGTTAAGTTTCGCAAAAGCTTTGATAAAAGAAAAGTTAACTTTAATTCTTAGGTTCAGTCGGCATCAGAAGTCGGTTAACACTTATCAATATTTGACCAAGTTTTGTGCTGATCAGTGTGATCCGATGTAATATTGTTATGCGAATTCATGTAAATATTGTTATGTCTTTTACTCCAGTCTGATAATAAGGGTCGTCGTTCTAAAACTAAGACGTCTTTTAATTTTGTTGTTATTGTTGTGACTTTCGTTGCTGACCGTAAAAAGTAAAATATGGAAGAAGAAAACGTGTTGGGTTAACCCTAAATTAATTGAGATAATGGCAAGAGAGTAATGGTGAGGTAAGACTAGCATGAGAATAATCAACCTGTAACTACTGAGTCACAGGCCTCTTCAACCAGGAAAGTAGTGGACCAGTTCCACCACGTGGAAACAGGGGTACGGGTTGTCGAATATCACGTCATGTAACTATTTGGATTTTTTCAGAAACCAGGTTTGAACCCACGATCCACGCCATGTCAGACTCGAGGCTGTTACCACTAGCCCACCACTACGTCAAAGTAACTAAGGCAGAACCAAAACTCTAACATTTCCATGCGTTCTTGTTCTATGACTTAAATACTAATAACATTGAGCTACAAATTCCACAGGATCAAAGCAACTTTCGCATAGAAGCTCATCCCATAAAAGAAGTTCAAGGAAGCGAATCATAAAAGTAATTGCGACGAAAACATCTTAGCAGTTTATATAGAGATAATTTTAACTGCCCTGTTTCAGCCCACGCGCGAATAAAACTGCTATAAACAAACATTACATTTGTAAGGACGAATATGCATGAGGTTGTACAAGTTATGTGCTGAAGATTGGTTTTCTGAGGAAAATTGTATTCCTGTTTTTCTGAAGGGAGCTCCTACCGATTTTGCTAATATTATAAAGGTAAATCTAAAATAATATCTTAAATTAACAGAACAAAATAATATTAACAGAATAAATATATATAAAGGTATCTTAAATTAACAGAACTTATTTAACAGTTCCCAAGTACATTTTGTAGACAACTCGTAAAAGCGTAATTAAGTATATTTTTCAATTGATTTGAGAGGAAACTTTCTACTAATTTTTCAACTTTCAATGACACCATTTCGCTGAATGCCAATATCTAGTTGTTCGGTAGCCAATTCCCGGTACTTTTCCTTAAAAACTGACTTCACAATGTATATGTTACTTGACGGAAATGTAAACACTTTGAAAGGTATTCTTGTTGTAACATGGTGAAAAGAAACTGTTAATTACACCAACATTTGCTAAGATTTTAGTCCCAGGATCAACCACATACACACATCACATAATGTACCATCTCAACATGAATGATGTAAACAAGGTTTTTGTAACAAGATTCTGATTTAAAACAGTGTCCATGGAGTTTCTTTCCCATTCTTTTCCACAGAGATATACGCTTTAGAATGGGCAACTACAGTACTTTCACAGTTATTATGTCTTGTGCCTGGGACTGTAGCTTCATTTTTATTGTTGTTCGACTATTGAAAAGTGTTTGTAACTGGCCTACTTTAAATGAATGATTTTGATTTGATTTGAACCAAATATCTACGATATTACGACATAGCTACAATAAAATCGCTTATCCCTTAAACCTTCGCCCAGAACTCAACAGCGACAAAGTTTGTCATAGTTTTAATGTTTCATGTAAACATGGAATGCTCATCATGCTAATATTAGTACGATTACATGTTTATTGTGCTTTTACAACGTCATAAACTTTCTTTGTTTACTTACGTGAGCTTGCAATCTGGATAAGGGTTATAAAAAAGTGAAGTTATAGCTATCATGTTGTCAAGTATTGTACAAAGTAGTCATTTTTAATGGTTGTTTGGACTGGAATAATACGAAACATCTGTATGTGTGCTAAAGCCTTTTTTTTTAGGTTGTAAAAAATCATCGTCAAATGTCTTCTCCCGCTCTGGGCGGAGTGTCAGACTTGACTGACTAAAACCCATACGTGTTCCTTCTTAGCCCTTTGTGTTCCAGGGCCACGGTATCTCTTACGAACAACCCGCAGCCCTGGCAGGCATCGGCTCTCTCGGACCACTTCCGATTTGCTGACATCTACTTGAGGCGCGCGTGGAACACAAACGCGCCGTCGGCACGGCCTGTCGTCATTAGACGGACGGACGGTGAGCTAGCCCATTACTCACCGTCCACAGGCCGGCGCCTACGGTCCATTCTCTCTCGCTGCGGACCATGGATTGAACCAGGGCCGGGCGCGAGAGGTCGCCGCCGCCAATCGCCGCTACGAGGACACGGCGGGGCCTCAGCCCAAGCGGGGCATAGCTCCACGGTGTCCTCCAGCCGATCCTCGCAATGGTGACACCCGGGCGTTTCCCCCGCCCGATTCGGTGCAGGAAAGTCTCGAAACAACCGTGTCCGGTGAGGACCTGCGTCAGGCAGAAGGTGAGGGCGCCGTGGCGCCTCTCAAGCCACTCCTCAAAGAGGGGACTTATCGCCACTATTGTGGCGTGCCCTGCACGGGGTTGCGACAGTCGTTCGCTCCATGTCGCCATGAGATCGCGCCGGAGGTCTGTCCGCTGAGCGACAATTTGCCGCGGCAGCGGAGTTTCCCCCCGGCGTAGTGCCTCCGCGCGCCATTCGTGCAGGCACGCGAGGACTATCGCCTCCAGATCCCGTGGCGGCAATCCGGCCAAGAGGCTCGCCGCCTCGCCGGAGATCGTGCGTGTCCCCGGATCAGCCTTACGGCTACCACCTTCTGGGGCGCGTTGAGGTAATGGGCGGCTCGCCGCCTCAAAGAACGCGCCCACACCAGGGCCCCGTAAAGGGATGTGTGCTAAAGCCTTAGGTCAAAATAAAATAAACGTTGAGTGAAGGTTGCGGGGATCCGCTGGATGCGGGTTGCACGGGACCGGTCAATGTGGCGACACTTGGGGAAGGCCTATGTCCAGGAATGGAAGTCTTTCAGCTGAAATGATGATGATGATGAATAACAATAAGTTTATTTATTTCTCCTTAAAAATATAACATGTTGAACAGAATTTGATTGCAGTTAGAATTAGGTAAGCATAAATAATAAATACGAGTATGAGCAACTGCATTGGAGCTAGGCTGAGCCTGTATTTCTGGTCACAGTTCTTTTGCCAGAGTTATGAGCGGTTTTAAAAATGGTCTAACATTTCAGTAAATCGCTTTTTTTCAAATACTTATAAAAATCTATTTCCAAAAAAGTTGTTTTGATGTGTGTTGTGTTGTGTTGTGAGGGGATTGTAAGTATTGAGTTGTGGGTGTGTGTGTGTTGTAGGTTGGTGTGTTGCGTTGTGTTGTGTGTGTATAGTGTTTTGTATGAATAGGTGTTGAGTTTTGCTTGGTAAATATTTATATTTAGTTTTAATAATATCCTCACTAATTTGGTAATAGCATTTGAACTTTTATTTGTTGTGTAGATGTTGAGTGTAGTATTGAGTTTATTGTAAAGGAAAGGACCACACAAACAGAAGAACCTATGGGTAAAAATGTGTTTGATTTGAATGTATAGTGGGACTGCGGCATTGCGATACTCCTGTCTAAACGTGTGAGCGTGTGTTGTTTGAGGTTCGAAGTTATAATGAAATGTTGTTGTACAGTAGGTTATTTCCAGGATTGGTATAATACATGCGTAGGGTAATAAATGGGTCGAAAGGAGCTACCTTTAAGGATTGCCCGTTGTGCTATTTCTAGAGGAATAAGAGTGGTTTTCGAAGCTCCACCCCAACAAGTAATGCAATAGGTTAGTACCGATTGGCATAGTGCCTTGTAAACATTTTTTATTATCACAATGTCGGCCATATGACGTAAGTTCTTAAAGACATTTATAAATTTTCTTAGCCTAGTCTGAAGCAATGATATATAAGTTTTGTAGTTCAGAGATGAGTTCAGAATAATGCCGAAATATTTCACCTTAGGTTTTCTGATCAGAGAAGTACAATTACAGGTACCACCGTGTGTTGCGTGGATACCAGTAGAGTGATCTAAACTAATATTATAAAAAGAGGAAAGATTTGATTGTTTATTTGTTTGTTTGCGTTGAATAGGCTCCGAAACTACTGGTCCGATTGGAGAAATTCTTTCAGTGTTAGACAGCTCATTTATCGAGGAAGGCTATAGGCTATATATCATCACGCTACAACTAATAGGTGTGTATTATTGGGGTTTTCCACCAGAAGTTTTTCTGAAGCATCCCGGAATCTGTATTTGTGACCAGTTTGTGGCACTAGGCTACGTTATTGCATGCAGGGACTTAAATATAAATGGCCAATTGTAAGTGAACTAAAGGTACAGCTATGCGTAGCCCTTAGATAATTACATATTTACATGCTCATCATCATTTTCTGTATGGTGTCGGATGTAAAGAATAGCACCATCCCATATCATCCCGTGGGTGTCGTAAGAGGCGACTAAGGGATTTGCCAGAAAATGGGCAGCAGCGTTCTCTGTGCTTTTGAACGACCGTACTGCGATCGCCAACCCGCCTGCCAAGCGTGGCGATTATGGCAAAGCCCCCCTTATGTCAATGTGGCGTTGGGGGCGGCCTATGTCCAGCAGTGGACGTGTTTCGGCTGAAATTATGATGATGATGCTCATTAGCCATTCCCCAACTATGTAAGGTTCGGTTTCCAGTCTAACCAGATGCAATTTCAGGCTACTGACTACCTGTAACAACTGCCATGACTTAGCCTGAAGATCCACCCGAGTGGCTGGTATTATTTACCCACGACCTATAATTGCAATTACACACATATTGTAGCTAATGTTTGTGTTGTTCTTTTGTTGAATGTTTACCACGTAAGCCTACATTGTGGAATGCAATTAAGAATTGAGTATTGACTTATCATGTTCCTTCTATTAGGTATTCTAATCTCATCATAATCTGCCTAGTCTTTTCCCAAGCCTAACCCAAACAGCTGAGTACCTATCAGTATTTTACATGAAGCGACTGCCTATCTGACCTTCAAAACCCAGTAACTGGGAAATACGATACCCCTTGGTAAGACTGGATGTCAGACTTTTGGCATCTGACTACTTGCAAAGACTGTCAAAGATCTACAAATGACAGCCGGGATCAACGGCTTAATGTGCTTTCCGAGGCACGGAGGAAACTCGGTTTGTAATTATGGTCACCCATCAACGGACCGACATCGGCAAGCACGGCTTAACCTTGAAGATCGACCCGCGCGGCTGTTATTATTTAGCCACGAAGCTCCTCCTTAGGTATTCTAATCTAATCTACACATTTTTTCATCATGTCGTTGTAACGACGACCTACCTTTGGACACTACCTGCAGATTCTTGGTATTTTTATTTTATTGCAAAGAATTCTCAAAAACAACCATAGACACTATGACTCCGCAAGACATGTCATTATTTATGAAGCTAATGTTTTGCTCTATATTTTATTGTTGTCCCTATTCAAAGTAATAATGATAAAAAATGCGGGCAACGGGCCTTACAAACGAAAAAAACCAAGATCGAAAATTGTTTAGGGTTCCTTGAAACAAAAAAAATTTTTAGAGCTCTTACGTGTATTATCTACATTTGTATTTTTTGTGAAGTGACAACCAGAAAAAGATATTTGTGTAAACATTAACCGTCACAGGACTAGACAGGATCAGCAGAATAATCTTAATAACTTATTTTTGTATTTGATGAGTAACTGTGTTTATATCAAGCAGCTATGATAACATTTTAAAAAAATGTAACCTGATTTACACTTCACGATTTATTCCGACATAACAATTAACTTTACACCGTTTTAACAGTGTTAAATCGATGAAAGCCAATTGTTGCTTCATTTAATTACAACAGTCAAATATCAAATATTTTTTTATTTGTTGAACATAGGTAGGTTAGGTACAGATATTGTAATTATTAATGAGCGCTATGTCAAGCCGTCATCGGCGTACAAATATTAAGACAAGTAGTCAAGACACTTGCATAGCGTAAACGGGACCAACTTTTAACATTCAGCGGAACCCACGTCAGAATTCAAATTCACAATTAACCTTTTTCGGCCACATCGAAGTTCGCCCACACGACACAACATTTTTTTGCGATTCACATTTTGATTAATGCGAGACTGCGCATCGGTTGAATTTTTATCGTTTTTGGTCCACCCTTTTTCAATGTGGTGCGATTTTTTTGTGTCACTTCTGAGATATTCTGTCATTCATTTTTGTGTTGGCGATATTTTATTAAAGCACGATTGCTTGTATCATCGGGCTGTGATATCGCGGTGTCGTGGATTCGGTGCCCGATCTTTTATTATTGAGATTTTATTCAACTTCGGAAATTAATGATATGTAGCATAATTTAAATATTAACTGGCCTTAGCTGGCATTTTTTTTCTCTCAAAACGTTGAAGAAAAACATCGTGAGAAAACCTAGACATGTGACATCTGTCCAATCTGCACTGGGCCCTCTACAGATTGCAGCCCACTCCCTCTCATAGAGAGGAGGCCTGTCGCCCGGCAGTGGGAACATTACAGGCTGATTATGCTAATGCTTCGAACGTCTAGTGGTAGCAAACGCTACTATTGAGCATGAGGCACAGGGTTCAATTCTCAGGCAAAGTATATATTTTTTAAAATTTCACATGGGCACTTATAAAAAGTCGACTAAAAGGTGCCTTTAACGTACCTTTAAGTCGACGTTTTATAACTGTTTAAGGATAAGTTTTTCGTTTCAAGGTATCACTGAGTTCTCTTCCAGGTATTCTCAGTAGTAACCCGAAATCTGGACGTGTGCCATGTGGGGATAATAAGCTAGCCCCTGTTAAATTAAACTCAAGAATAATTGGCAAACCATGGATGTACATACTTATGTATTTCTTATGTGTAATTTAAGTACACCTCAGCCCAAATCCTTTAAGAAAAACTGCCGTAATGTTATGTTATCAAGTTGTAAAACTACAAACTTAACTAGTTCGTTTAAAAATACTTGACGGTCCATTCAATATCAGGGATACTTCTATCGATCTGATCTGATCTAAGTTCTTGTCTTCACTACACACAATACCAAAACTCTACCGCTGCTGGTATAACAACCATGTCGTACATTAAACCCAAAGTGGTAGCGCCACCTGTCCCATAGAACAGCTGCCACCAAACCACGTGGTACACCATTCCCTATTCACCACCATGACATTCCATTAACTATCCCCAGAAAACATTACCGTGAAGAAACGAAACACAAAATAGTAGCATTTTTCAAAACAGCAAGATATTAACACTCTTCTACCAAATCTATACAAAACTGGCTGAAAAGAAAAAAATGTTACAAAGAAATCAAGTACCTTGACGAATGATTCCAAATTCGAATACAATTTACGTTCAATTTCTTTGCAAGTACCCGACAACAATCTCACATAGGCAACCGATATTCCTCTTTATTCATAAACAAGTACGGGTGGTATTTCATTGAATTCGACTTAGAAATGTTTATAGGATTTAGTGTTAAACCAACAGGGACAGATGCAATCGTTTGACATGATCTTTCATAATATTGTGGATCTAAATTTGCAATGTGCAGCGATTTAAGTCATGAGCGGTAGCGAGTGGTAAAATGTACGGAGAACAAGGCACAATAAATATAATAGAATAACAATGAATACTGTAACAATTTAGACTATTAGTCAGTTTTATTTCCATAGAATTTTCAACAAAGATCAACAGTTTCAGGGACATCTATGAAAAACCTGTCATTGGCTTCACCGATGTATTACTCTACAATAAACTTAAGAATAAGAACTCTTTAACAGTTTATGTTTTACGTAAATTTGAGACACTTCCACAAAGTTTGCATCCATTAACTGCAAATAGCTTTCCGTTTTTAATTAATCAAAGTTCTTAGAGTCCTATAATTAATTTAGAGCGTTGGCATTCATTCTCTTACAGCCTTATATAACAACAGTGAAAATCTATAAGTAGTGCTTACTTAATTAAATATCATTATTTAAGAAACGACTTTTATTATTTAGCTTATTAATTGCTTGTAGTTTGAACTGCAAAAGGTAGAATTTTTAGCTTTTGTTTTCTTTGTCTGTTCTTACTTCGTTTAAATTCGTTTATATTACATTAAAAAAATTGCAAAAGTAAGTAAATATTTTAACTTGACTATAAAAACTAGGGTTAGACTTCACTTAGCAATAAGAAAGAATCCTTACACCTATTAACCCAACACTGCCAACATCTGAACAGACAATAAAATGTTAAGTAGGGGTCCATTGGACCCCTTGACAGTATTTGTGAACAAAAACGTGTCAATATTTTGAACAATATTGTCGTTACCATTGTGGTCGGCGAAGATAAATTACTATTGCCGTTTGTGCAATATAATGTAGTATAATTTGTTACGATTAGTTAAGTGTGTTGAGTTAGTGTGGATGTGGTGTGCAGTCTGATTTGACTAAACTTTATTTTGAGGATTATTAACACCTTAAATTTAAGTTATGTGAAACATATTAGTATTATTACATCACTAAAGTAGTCGATTTGATTGGTTCCGTTCTAATACCAACAACTAATGTCACTGGTATTTGTTTCAAACACTGGTAGTTAAAAAAAATACCAGTGGTATTAGTTTTTGGTATTAGAACTGAATATATCTTAGATTTTCCTAGATGCTTCATGTTTATAAAGATAGACTGTCTTTCTAACAACATGACATGATGGCTAGAATTGCCGAAAAGTTACGCAGAGGTGTCCTATCAACATTTCGCTAGTTAAGTCCCATTTATTATAAGAAGAGCCTTTTGTCACCAACAGGACACAATTCAAGATTACAGGTCACTACTGAAAAATCAATGTCAGATGGAAAAAATCAATAAAACTTTGTGCAATCGAGCTCCGAGAGTTTATTTTCACTAGTAATAGCTGAGATGAACTGTAATGTTTTTATCCTTGGTGCTAGGCAACTGGGCTTATCTCAGTTGTAAACGTCCGTTTGTGACTATTGCCTTTGTTTTGGTCCTGTCTTCTAGCTAATGTGGAGGAAAGTGGAAATTATGTTTTTCCTACTTCTCTCTGATCTTCTGACTGATTTCGTTGCGGGATTTAAGACAGTCAAATTGTTTCTCTGGGAGTTCGTCGAGGGTCATTGTATCAGCGCTTGGTCATTGTCTGGTGGTCACCACTGTTAATTTTGCTGGAGATGCAGTGGATTTGGAATAGTGTAACGCGCTTGTCCCAAAAGAAAATAAGTGAGATGAACTATCGAAGCTCTGTATGGTGTCGGACGTATAGAATAGCACCATCCCATATCTTCCCGTGGGTGTCGTAAAAGGCGACTAAGGGACTTGCCAGAGCATGTTTAGCAGCGTTCTCTGTGCTTTTGTAACTGCGATCGCCAACCCGCCTGCCAAGCGTGGCGATTATGACAAAATCCCCCATGTTTTGTCAATGTGGCGAAACTTGGGGGAGGCCTATGTCCATCAGTGGACGTCTTTCGGCTGAAATGATGATGATGATGATGAACTATCAAAACGAAACCACAACCAAATACACGACACCTCATCCACACGTTTCCAACCCTGCTCTCGCTGCTGTCGCTACCACATTTATACCGCAGTTTACCCGTCACCGCCTACCGAATATTCGTCCATTGTGACCGAAGCATCTGTTTACCGTTGTGTGGGTACTAACGACCGGCGAGCAGCCGCACGGTTGATCTCTATCGTTTCATTGATTTACGCGCGATTTCCAATGATTTTACTGATGTGTGATAATATTTTGTACTTTTTTTGGCGCAAATGTAGGGTGCGTTTGTTTTGTAATAGTTTTTGTGGTCGTAAATGTGTTAACAGAATTTTTGATATATTTTTTTCGAGGGAATGTGGTTGAAAATAATTGTGCATTGAGTGATGTTATTCTTAGAATGAGTTTGATCTTGATGTTTTGATAGCGGTGATTTGTTGTATAGTTCTTTTGATGGGTTTTAGAAGTGTTGTTTGCGACATCATCTCAAAATAAATCTTTGGCTAATATCATTCGTCTTTATGAAGGCAAATATCAGTCTGCCAGTGTTATAATTTTATTTCAATCGATACGAGAACTTCACAGATGGCGGGACGAGCTGGACCAAAGCAACGACCAGTAGTCTACATTAGCTCTCAGTAACAGAGATAAAGACTAAGTAAGAGTCGATTTCGATAAATAAATGACCGAGCTAAGACTACAAGGGAGATCACATATTTATTGTTAAGAAGATCATTGGCTTAAGTTAAAATGAACTGTGGGCCTAAAATGGCCGCATAAGCAGAATCGTAATAGGACAATAATATAAATCACATTAAGATTCTTAAAATGGTCGCAGACGCAATTAATGTTTATGAACTTTGTAACCGTTTTACGAATTGTAACGTAATTTATAATTATAACATTATAAATCAATAATTAAAAGTTTTTATTGATTCTCATACAATTGTTCTACGGCACAAAATTGAGGCAGCCCCGTTAAGTTTAAACCATTATCCTATTATGACTCTGCTAAAGCGGCCATTTTTCACCCCCTGATCAAAGTGTATTGCGTTTTGTATTGTGTCGGACGTAAAGAATAGCACCTTCCCATATCTTCCCGTGGGTGTCGTAAGAGGCGACTAAGGGACTTGCCAGAGAATGGGCAGCAGCGTTCTCTGTGCTTTTGTAACAACCGTACTGCGATCGCCAACCCGCCTGCCAAGCGTGGCGATTATAGCAAAAACCCCCTTATGTCAATGTGGCGTTGGGGGAGGCCTATGTCCAGCAGTGGACGTCTTTCGGCTGAAATGAAGATGATGATCAAACTGTACCTAGGTACCTAGTTGTATTTGAAGAGCTAAACAATTGCCCTTCACAAAAAGATAAACCATCCACAGTATACCACAATTCTCGTATCTTCTTCAATGAAACTGAACAAAACCGAACAACTGAACACAACATCGTTTTTCAACAATTTAGTCACAGTGTATTTGACAGCGTTTTGCAAGAAACAGAAGGTGATAAATTTGTTGCTACTCACTCCAGCCATTGTCAATTTTGTATTGAGGACGCCCTATTGTTGCGTGGCACTTCGATTTTGCTCGGATTTGTATGGAGATAGTCCATGGTATAGAAGTCAGCGAGTTCACAAGCAAAGCGGGTTAGAATTGAATGCTGATGATAAGAAACAGGCAACCAGTTTTTACTTAAAAATGGCACTTGCTGGAACAAAGTTTTTCTCAAATCTTTATTTTGAATAGAATGATAATGACATCTATACAAATAAATAAAATTGAAGTGTCTGTTTGAAATATTAAAAAAAACTGCATTTTATTACATGCATATGAATATATACGGTACAAATTGTACCAAAACAAGAATTTTCACATTTTTTGTCTGTCTGTCTGTTTGTTCCGGCTAATCTCTGGAACGGCTGGACCGATTTTGACAAGACTTTCACTGGCAGATAGCTGATAAGTAGTAATAAGAAGTAACTTAGAATTATAATATACTTCTATTTTAGAAAAAAAATATTATTATTCTTATAAAATAAAAATGCAAAAAAATATCCACGTGGCTGAAGTCGGGGGCACAGCTTGTTTTTCATATATGTTCATCATGCAGTTATCAATATAGCTAGATTAGGACTTACAGTAACAAATTACTGTTTCATGAATTATCGTCATCCAGAATTTAAAAACCTCGGTTACATTTCCGGGGTGCTTATTAGCGGTCAAATTATTAATTGACAATTATTACTTAACTTACAAATATTATTAGCTTTAACCCCGCTAACTGCTCATCGCTCGCACCTCATGTACCCAACGTTCGATTTCACCGCGGATCCATATCGCACAATACAGTTCGTTAGCTGAAAGATCTCAGTTTTTACTAACGCTAGATTATCTTTATCAGACGGTTTCCGTTCATCAATGGGATCGCATGGTTATTGGTTATTGCTGTTTTTGCTACTATTGTGTGAAAGAGGAATGAAGGCGACTTCATTATCGGGATTATGTTTTGTTAAATGTTTCTAACTTATGAAATGGTCTGGTCTAAAGGTGCTCAGTCATTTTATTAATTTCTGATTTAAGATTGGTATTTAAAAGTACCTACTATGTTTACTTTCTCAAAGGTTTCTACCGATTTAAAGGTAACTTTCTGGTGAAGTTAATTGAGCTTGTGTTCTTTGAGAATAGATAACCATACAATACAATACTATACAATCCTTTATTTCAGGCAACTAGGCTCATGGAACTCAACACATATATAAGCATAAAAAGACTATAAACTAATACATACTTTATAAAACTAAAATTTTAAACTATTGATAACGACCTACCAGTGGCAGTATTTCTAATGAATGCAAGCTATACGTCATGTGTTGTGCGCAATTCTAAATCGACATCAAAATGTAGTCTAGTCTTCATAGATCTTGCTTTAAAGCATTTTTTTGTATCCACTTACGACAGCTAAAAGAGTCAACGACGATGCTGTCTCAAGCAATATGAACCAAAAAACACTTTACCAGGAGAAAATAAAGAAAAATGGAATGTCTCAAACTTGGACCAGCTAAACTGGTGCTATAATATCCCCACAGGTCCCAAGTTTACCAAATCGTTGCCTACTTAAGTGAGTGCATATGCCTGCACGATAAACCCTGAAACATAATTTAATAGAAACCACCCAAAATCGCTCTCAATTCTGCAGTTTCACACGTTGTCATTCAAACAGCTGTAGAACAATAGCATGCTTCCCGGCGCTCGCGCACTGATCTAGGTGTCAACAGTTGCGTAACACTGCGCGCGCGCATATCGGGCGCGAAATGACGCGTGGGCGGTGCGCCGGAGTTGATAGTGATGTAGGCAGCCGGAGGGATACTAATGTTAAGTTGGCTTCTGGTTTATTAAACTGAAATCAGGCAGATATTATTAAAGTTATATTAACAAAGAAAGTTTTATAAGTATCGATAGATGGCGCTCGTGAATCCCTCAGAGAAAAATTTAAAGAAATCGATATACTGACTCTGCCTTCACTTTATATTTTAGAATGTATTTTATATGTCCGCAAAAACCGAGGACTTTTCAAAATTAGAAGCGACTTCCATAATATAAATACACGCAGTAAACACGAAATTGTAATACCCAAATTCAGATTAACCAAAACTAGGAAGTTTTTTCTTATAAACAGTACGCTTATATAATAAGTTGCCGAAGTCAGTTACAGAACTGACCGATGGAAAGTTTAAAAATTATATTAAACGTGTCCTAATTAAAAAAGCATATTACAAAATTAGGGACTACGTTGAAGATAGAGAAGTTTGGCTTTAGCCCCTTCGCACATGTGGCTTCCCTGGTAGCTCATAAACGGCACAAATGTGTGGATGTCTCTAACTATTCTCAATCTTATTTTTTTTTTCCTTTCTTTATAATCAGATGTTTTACAATAGTTTTTAAATCATTACACCTTTTGTTTAGAACAGTTACAGCACGGATGACAACATTTGTGTCACTTATTTGATCTAGTCATTTTGTGATATTTTCTATTTATTTTTTGTTGTTGTATAGACTCTTTTTCTTATTTACCGATTGTTTGTAAATGTGTGGACATTGTAGGCCTTATAGATTCCTAGATCCTTGGTAACTTTTTATTTCGTTCTACGTTTCTTCGTAAGCAACGACTTATTGTCAGGCCTACGATGTCCTCCCATGCTTTAGTACTAATGCTGTAACAGAAATATTGTAAAACCAAATGATTTTAAAAGAGTAACCATGGAGTTTCTTGCCGGTTCTTCTCCATAGGAAACGACCAACCCGAACCGAGCACCTTTTTGCCGACGTTTTATAAGTGCCCCTGTAGGCCTATGTAAAATAAAAATATTTTGATTTTGTTTTTTTTTTATTTTGCTAGTGACAGTGATGTTAACTTTTATTTTTTAAGGTGGTAGGTACTTGGACTTTTATTAAACCACTACAGTGTAATTACACTTCTTTTTACCGACTGAGGAGGGTAATGAGTTTATAAGCCTATACATGTCTGTTTGTTCCTTTGTGGTGCTCTAGAGACCAAACTCGTGGGCCGATTTTTGTATATTGAGACAGTCAACGCTTTAAGGAATTTCTTTTTTCTTAATTTGTTTAGTAGGGGCTTTTACGCTTAGCGTTTGCCAGTCCCACCGTAACCTAAACAATTATACTTTACTTTCACAAAATGAGGGCCATGAATTTGAACAGGCCCTTTGCATTCAAATTCAAATTCAAATTCAAATTCATTTATTTCGTGAACACAGGGTACATACAGTAGATGTTAGAATAAATAGGATCCGAGCTGTGTTCCGCAAAAAAGCATACAAAATTTCAAGGTTTTTAAAAAAAAACATATTTTAGATAACAAAATTAGGTACAATCATAATAAGCATAAATTATGTCTAATTAAGATAAAATTGATAAGATGTCAAGTAAATTAAAGTAAAAGGAACCAAAAATACAAATAAAAATAATAATGTCACTAATTCAATAATACAATAATCAAAATTAACAAAAACATTAGTATGTCATAAAAAAGTAATAAGAACAGATTCGATTAAGTAACAAAATAATTAAAATTTGTCATTTAAATATTCGTCAACAGAATAATACACCTTATTATTTAACAATTTGAAAAGATTTCTTTTAAATTCGTTAACGTTCGTACTTGAAATAACTTGACCTGGTAACTTATTATATAATTTTTGAGCCATTGCATAAAAGCTTTTGCTATGAAATTTTGTTTTTGTTGCTAACACCTGCAACTTTTTTGAGCGCCGTTTACTTTCTACAAATCTATATAAATTCAAGTTGTGTTTTATAAAAATACAGGCTTCATAAATATAAAGTGACGGTAAAGTTAATATTTTAAGTTCATGAAAATGTGGCTTGCATGATTCTTTTTGTTTTATTTTACAAATAGCGCGGATACATTTTTTCTGGGCTATAAGTACCTCTTGAATCTTAGGGGCATTACCCCAGAATATGAGGCCATACCGCAGAGTCGAGGCGACATAACCATGATATGCTGCTAGTAGGGCGGTCTTATTCGCAATTTTAGCCAGCATATAAAGAGCATATGAGAATCTACTAAGCTTTCCACAAACACTTTCAATTTGAGTCCTCCATGTCATGTCATTGTCAATATGTAGTCCAAGAAATTTTGTTTCACTAGCTTCAAGTATATTATTCCCTTTATATTGTATTTGAAATTGTGATTGTTCTTTGTGTCTAATTTTAAAATTCATTACTTTAGTTTTGGTTAGATTTATTTTTAGGTTATTAGCATTTAACCAGTCAATAATATTAATAAGGCTATTGTTTACATGCTCTTCTATTTCATTTGTAGTGCCAGAATCATAAATAACCGTGCTGTCGTCGGCAAATGCATTGTCGCCGGTTGGGTGGGATAGAATTGTGTGGAAGATGCCTATATACAGCTCTGTTCAGATTAGTCAATTTCAGATGATGCAATTGTTTTTATCTATTAATGCCAATATGGGTCTTGCAATCTCGTATTCATATACAAGGTGTTGTTTTGCAACCTCGTTAAATTCTAGGAGGTAACTATGCTAATGATTCTCGACCCGAATCAATAATAAAATGAGTAGGTAATTTTCTTTTTTTTATTTATTTATGGAAATCGATAACTGTGAACCACCCGTGTTTTAAACACGGGCCGTCTGATCCCTGCCTTATAACGTCGCTTACACACAAACAAAAAACCTCAAACGTTTTTTCGATAATTTTATAATCCCTAAACCACGCTATGGGCGTTATTCTGAAATATTGACAAATTTAAACAATAAAAAATGCAGTGTTTTTTAATAATTTACTAGGTACCGTAATTTATATTGAATATTTACGTCTTTTGTGACAACATCCTGAATTTTGACGAGGATGCAAAACAACACCTTGTAGAACATCTGTAAAAAATGTTAATTTCCCGGTTTTGATTCAACAATCAAGCTAGCTACTTACAACTGGCGAGGTCTTAAAATTCAAGAACTCTTTTTATGTTATTGTCACAACTTCCATGTCAATAAAGTTTTAGCTTTGTTTCGATTAAAGTCTTAATGTGTCAAAAAACTTTTTGAAAAGTAAAACAACTCACTACTACAACATCACTGGCCCAACCTTGGCAGCAGCATGATTTACTCCTGCCTACCCTCATTAGCATAATATTATCTGCGCTGTTCCGGTGACTAATGCGCTAAACACTCGCTTGTCTGCCCGACTGCTTGACTGCTAGATTGCCAGTTTTATATGTGCCAATCACGTCAGCTATTAAGATTTGAACTGAGTTGTGGTGTTTGCGTTTTGGTTAAGTTTGAGTTATAGGTTTAACTTTAAGTTATTGGGTGTTGGGTTCGGAATTAAGTGTTGCGTATCTAGTGATATTGTTAGGACAACATTTAAGCTTAAATAACATCATTTGCCTGTAATCCTCGAAAAATTAGGCAGAGGTGCACCCGATTGTAGCACACCCATTTTCGGCAGTTATGTTTAAGTCCCATTTAGAAGCTCGTGGCTAAATAATAACAGCCGCACGAGTCGATCTTTAAGGTTAAGCCGTGCTTACTCAGGTTGATCCGTGGATGGGTGACCATAATTACATACCAAGTTTCCTCCGTGCCTCGGAAAGCACGTTAAGCCGATGGTCTCGGCTGTCATTTATAGATCTTTGGCAGTCGTTACGAGTAGTCAGAAGCCAAAAGTATGACATCCAGTCTTACCAAGGGGTATCGTATAACCCAGTTACTGGGTTGTGGAGGTCAGATAGGCAGTCGCTTCATTTAAAATACTGGTACTCTAAATTTAATTAAATTGGTGCCTATTGCCATCAACCGGGATCAAACCTCGATTTCATAGCCTATACTGAGAAAATTTCTTTTGAAAAACTCCAATAACACTGCCTGACCCGGGAATCGAACCCTTGACCTCATGCTCAGATGTGGCACTTGCAGCCACTTGACCAACGTGACAATTTAAGAAAAAAACTTTCGTTATTTGTTCAGGAGCTGTGTGAAAGGTAACGAATATCATGCAGATGCCATAAACTACAACACTGCGGCTCTAGACAAAGCTGCTTATTATTATTTATCAGTGATCGAAACAAAAGTTAAAATTGTTATGCATTGACATGAGCTGTTAAAAGGCTCATGTCATACTAGCTGTCCGGCGCAACTTCGTTTGCGTCACATTTTCCCCGTTTTGGCAACATTTTTCATTGCTGCTCCAATCCTATTGGTCGTAGCGTGGTGATGATATATAGCCTATAGCCTTCCTCGATAAATGGGATATCTAACGCTGAAAGAATTTTTCAAATTGTACCAGTAGTTTCGGAGCCTATTAAATGCAAACAAACAAACAATCAAATCTTTCCTCTTTATAATATAATAATATAATATTAGTTTAGAAAACTTGTTGCAGAAACTGTCTAGATCATCAGGCGTAGCATTCAATGAAACCCCTACAATTAAAATCTCTTCAATAGCAGAACATAATATTCTCCTCATCTAGCCTTTTCCCAAACTATCTTGGGGTCGGCTTCCAGTCTAACCGAATGCAGCTGAGTACCTACCAGTATTTTTAACCCCCGACTAAAAAAGAGCGGTGTTATACATGAAGCGACTGCCTATCTGATCTCCACAACCCAGTAACTAGGTAATACGATACCCCTTGGTAATACTGGATGTCAGACTTTTGGCTTCTGACAACTCGTAACGACTGTCAAAGATCTAAAAATTACAGCCAGGACCAACAGATTAACGTGTTTTCCGAGGCACGGAGAAAATTCTATATGTAATTATGGTCACCCATCCACGGACAACCTCGTCAAGCACGGCTTAACCTTACATATCGACCCTTGCGGTTCTTATTATTTATTCACGAGCTCCTCCACGAGCAGATCATAGTCTATCGTCTGAATAAAGGAAACACTAACCTATTAAGACTAGATAACCAAATTAAAGGTTTACGACCAGATTTTGCACCTACACGATCAAATTAATGTACCTTCTCCATCACATTA
Source organism: Cerastis rubricosa (assembly GCA_949152445.1). Lineage (NCBI taxonomy): Eukaryota > Metazoa > Arthropoda > Insecta > Lepidoptera > Noctuidae > Cerastis > Cerastis rubricosa. The sequence continues at coordinate 1,677,053 of OX424542.1, read as the reverse complement.
CGTCTTCGTTCACATAATGATTCAAATTGTTACTCCCATAAGAAAACAAGCTGCTTTATAACTAAATCAGCGTAACCATCTTAAAATCGAATAAAATATTAGCCAAAAAAATTAATGGCTTTTAAAGAAAGTTCGCCCAATTTTTTTCTACGTCACTTTTGCCCAAGTAGAAGCACATTAGATTTTATTTAGGGGCCTGAACAAATTGACAATACATTTGACGCGCCCTCGACCTTACAATAAGTAGTTTTTAAATCGAACGATTGTTACAATTCTGCTTTCAAAGCGAAATTTATGGACACTTGAAAACGAAAAACCAACTTACCACTGCACCTATGGCAGAAAAGTGGCAACTTTAACACACGGATCTAAGGTAGTTAATTGAATGGTTTACATGTAAGGGATGACGCTGTTAAGTTTGCAGAAAGAGTCTATAAAGGAGTATTCTTTTGGTTTAAAATCGAGAGATCACGGTACATAAATAAAATTAGGCGCGTTGCCCTACAAACGGATTCCACCCTAGTTAACCCCTAATGGCGAGGGTCGAAATATTTTGACATTTATGAAGTCACCGACAAAGAGATTTAGATGGTACTGGATACGTTGTCAATTGATTCAAAAAAATTTAGCGTCAAAAGTATGACAGATTTTGAAACAGCTGAGTCTTCTTTTCAAAATTATAATTTCTCCTTAAAAATATAGGTAACATGTTGAAAAGATTTAAATGCAGTTAGAATTAAGCACAAACAATATAAATGAGCAACTGCACCCGAGCTAGGCTGAGCCTGTATTTCAGGTCACAGTTGTCTTCCCAGAGTTATTAACAATGGTTGAACATTTCAGTTGAACGCCTTTTTTAATACAGAAATTAAGCAGATAGCACGGTAAATAAATTGGGGTATCCGGTAAAGGCAGCGCGAATATGATAAAGATTCATAAAACACACAATACATGATGCTGCCTGATCGTTCTGTCCGAATTATGTTTCCAAAAGAGTTAATCATGTTTTTTGTTCCAGTTAACTACTGTTCATTATTAATCACTCTTACAGGGTTGGTGCAGCATGTCTTATTCTTCCATACCCTCTTTACTACTCATCATCTCATTACACACTTCTTTTCTTGCCATATCATCCTTCACACAGTCCATCTATCGCTTTTGGTCTTCCTATACCTACTCTTATATCCATCCACATTCATACTCAAAGCTTTCCCAAATTTTGTTTACTGCTGTTCTTGGACATTAGAGTACCTCTCCCAAAAACTTACTCGCATTATTTTGCTCTGAAAATTATCAGAAGAAACAATACAGCTAAGTTAGAAAATGATCAGAATAAACAATACAGCTAAATTAGAAAATGATCAGAATAAACAATACAGCTAAATTAGAAAATGATCAGAATAAACAATACAGCTAAATTAGAAAATGATCAGAATAAACAATACAGCTAAATTAGAAAATGATCAGAATAAACAATACAGCTAAATTAAAAAATGATCAGAATAAACAATACAGCTAAATTAGAAAAACACAATCAGTAGGTCTCATCATTTATCTAGACTTTTCGTAACAATGTTGGGATCGGATCATCATGTCAATGCTTAAACTAACACAACATAAGACAAGATACTTCACACACTCCAAAAAGTATCACTTAAAAGAACCCTAATATTAAAACCATAGACACACCTATAGCATAAACAGAGAAATAAATCTAAACACATCGTCGACTTTCAATACCCATACATTTCTAACAATACCATGATTTGTTAGCAGCAGTCCCATAAATATATGGTATTTCTAAGCGAGGTTTATAGAAAAAATCTTTATTTATCGCCCAGTTATGGGATATCGATAGTAATCTTAGCCGTTTGTTATAGATGACAATGTCAATGGTGCTGGGTGTGGTGTAAGCTGGTTGCTAAATTTAAGATGTTCGTGTGTGTTTTTGAGAATGAGCTGATAATATATAACTACGTAATAGTCACGTTGTTTTAGGAGTACCTATAGCGGAAAGCTTTTTTTTTATTTTTGGAAAAATTTAGTGATTGTATAGATTAATAAGTGGATTAGTAAATAGTCATAGTAGATCGATTACTTGATAATGATTGCATAGATTAATTAACACTAGAAAGACCGTCATTCGTGTCCTACCTAGAAAGACCAAGATCGTCATATCGACGTTAGGATATCCATCGACGTTGATGTAAAATTATTGTTAGGTGTATTATAGAAAACACAGTTATTATTTATACGTTTTTAATTATTTTAATCAGAGACACATTTTGTGCAAATTATGTTTTTTTTTAATATGTTTTAGTAATTTTCCACAAACTGTTTTCTTGCATGTGTCACTAAAGTAAGACGTTTTATTTCTTTTACATTTTATATTTATTTGACAAGTTCATCTTTTATTAGACCCCGTATCTTCTACTTCCATGCTTACATTTTCAGGATCAGTCATTAGACGAGCTGGGCCTGGGCGATTTTTTATATGTTCGGCTCGTAACTCAGAAACGAGCTGGAGTATGAAACTGTGGCGAGAAATATTATTTTAAGAATTTTTCTGTAAATGAGTTGATAACAGCTATATCTAAAATATTATAAAACATGTGCATGGGCCATCTACGAGTACCAGCTCTCACGGAATATTTTCGTGCTATTTGGTTCAAAATATCGACACTAAATTTTGTTGCATTATAAAATTCCACAGTTTCGGGTTTTTTTTTCCCGTGCACCAATTTGAACAGTCGGGTGTAGAGTGCTGAGAATCAAAACATTTTTATTAGGTTTTCCCTGATAAATAGTAGTTTATCAAGGGTAGTTTCGGTATCTGTCTTCAAAATAAAGGAATCATAACGTGGGGTACGAATGGTTTTGTTCACCGTTGGTATTTCCCTTCTTGCACGTCTCATTGTACCAACTATGCTTATTTTTTCGACTGACAGTTTATCTGCTAGTATTATAGAGGTAAAAAAAATGTCTGTGGTGATATTGCGGCCTTTTTTCATGAATGATTGTAGAAGTTTCAAGATCACGTGTTCTGGTAATGACTCACTTGTGCAATCGTCTTTACACACGGACACCACTAAGATATTCAACACTGGTCGAACAATAAGATATCACGAAAATGTATTGAGCTATAATAATGTAAACAAAATATTTCTAAGTACCCTCAAGTATCAAAGTTAACCGAGCATTTTGTATTGGGTCATTTTGACGATAGTGGTCTTAATAGGTATTACTCATTGTAATTCCAGAACTAATTAAGATAACAACGTTATATATCAATAGGGTATTTAAAACTACAAAATATTAAAAGTCACACAGTGTCATGGTGCAACAAGCCGTATCTTTAAAAATATTATCATTTTACTTCACAAAATCGTCAATTTGACGACTTCGGTCTTTCTAGTGTTAATAATCATGAGTTGTCTAATTTTTTCTTTTTTATGTCATCTCTAGTCTATACTAGAGTCAAGAGCAAACCCCTAAAAAAGCCAATAATATTATTTAAAATGACGACTCTTTCTTTTCAAAACACTTTTTTAAAGAGTGTCCAGCAGTAGGACAGCAACGGCTAATAAGAAAAAAAAAAGTATACATGGATCAATTTACATTAAAATACTGTCTCGTTGTTCAAGTGGTCGCAAGCGTGACTGCTGAAAATGAAGTTCTGGGTCCTGGGTCGGGCAAAGTGCTATGGAGTTTTTCATCAGGAATTTCTCAGTAGCAGCCACGGAGTCTGGATTTGTTCCCGGTTGATGGCAACAGGCTCGCCCCTTTTTACATGTAATTTAAAATAAAAGGGCGAGATGTGGGTGTACCTACTATAAGATACAGCTCTGCCTAAACCTACGATGGTAACAGACGTGATTTTATGTATGTGTTTATGTAATATTAAAAAACCGGCCAAGTACGAGTCGGACTCGCGCTCGAAGGGTTCCGTACCATCATTTATAAAAACGAGCAAAAAAATCACTTTTTTGTATGGGAGCTCCCCTTAAATATTTATTTTATTTTGTTTTTATTATTTGTTGTTATAGCAGCAACAGAAATACATTATCTGTAGAAATTTCAACTGGCTAACTGTCACGGTTCATGAGATACCTACAGCCTGGTGACGGACGGACGGACGGACATCGAAGTCTCAGTAATAGGGTCCCGTTTGACCCTATGGGTACGGAACCCTAAAAATAGGTCGAGTAGTTCTTGAGTTTAATTGAAACAAACAAACAATCAAAGTTTTCCTCTTTAAATTGTTATTATTAAATATAGTATAGATGAAAAAAAAACACATTAGAAAGTTAACTTACAAACACGGAGGTCAAGATCTAATCAAACAACAATACCCAAACCAAATATACTTGTTCATATACTAAAGGGTTAAATTTAACTGGTGTCGAACTAAATACCTTTTAGAGCCGATATCTCAGTTGGTATATTGTAACTATCGCCGTCATTGTCGAGCGGTGACTAACCGTGCTTGCTAGACAAACGCAAAGACTAATTAGTACAGATGGCGTAGTAATTGTGATTTATGTCGCGAATTTGTCTTTGTAGCAACAGATGTTGGAACACGTAGGATTGGAATAGGTGTTACATGAAATTTGTGTTGAACAATCCTGTGTGAGATTAGGACTTTGCATTTTGAAGCGCTTGTGTCTTGTACATACGTAATTAAAGAAAAACATAAAGGAAAGTATTTAGGAGAGGCAAAAAACTATATAATTTAAATGAAGGAAAATTATTTATATTTTTTTTTTCTATAACCAACCCGCACTGGACCCACGTGGTGGTTTACAGCCCACTCCCTCTCATAGAGAGGAGGCCTGTATCCCAACAGTGGGAACATTATAGGCTGATGATGATGATGATGATGATGATGATGATGATGATTTATCTATAGTCATATGAAACAGGTAATTTAGTATTGTAAACATTTGCCAAACCAACATTTTTTTGCTGCTTGAAATCAAAATATCGCGAATTTAGATGACGAGCAATAGAAAAGCATGGAAGAAGAAGACATGCTGCGCAAGTCCTTAATAAATTAGGATTAGGGCAAGAGAATGACGTCAAATTTTTCATCAAACTTCTTCATACTTTAGGAGGAAGTTTGATGAAAAACACTAAGTACAGAAGAAAAACACACACTAAGTAAAGAAGGCCATAATGCTAAGTAACCCCAACAATAATAAATCAAAACTTGTTTTTTTTTTACTTTTGTATTTGGAACATCAAAAAACAAAAGCTTTACGAAAGCAACTACAGCAAATCCACGCCACAATCACTCACAGCTCACGCAAAATCAAAACACCAACATAACAGTCCCGTCTCTTTCCTCTTGATCTACAATTCATTACAAATTCACTATTAATAATTTATCTGGAGCTGCGTGGGCGCGGGTAGACAATGGACGCACGCACTAACAATACTGATTCTTTTTATTATTGTTATTAAATTTGTGTAGTAATAGTGAGTGGAGCGTAGTAAGTTGAAGTGTTCAGGCGGTGAGGGATATGGGATCATCTGGTTCTGATCGTTTGATGCTTAAAAGAACTGACTCTGTTGCAGGTAAGTTGAAAGGGAATTGTATTAGTAAGGTCATAAGTTTCGTGCTTCAACTATAATATTAAAGATTAATATCCAAACAAAGCAGAGAGCAGTGGTGGCAGCCCCGACTTACGCGCAGGCGCATTACTTTGTGTAATTTATTTCATCGACGCTGCCCTCAAAAACGGTAAAGGAAAATCATCATTGGGAGGAAACCGGCATGTTCTAAAACTAAAAATTCAAAGACGTATGACATCTACCAACCCGCTCTGGGCCTGCGTGGTGGATTACAGCTCATTTCCTCTCATTGAGAGGAAGCCTGTGTCCCAGCAGTGGGAACATTATAGGCTGATGATGGTGATGATGATCCAAACAAAATTGGATTGGAATAAAGGGAGACTTGATTCAACAAAAATACTACTTTTTTTACTGTGGGTTACTAGAGAAAAGTTCAGAAATTTAGTGTTAATTATTTTTAGTAGCCTCTGATTAATCTAATGTGCCTACACACATTAGATCCTTAAATTGCATGTCTTCAAATGGGCATTGCACACCCATGTAAAGCTAAAAACACAATCGGGCAAGATGAAGGACTGAAAAGTAATTGTAGTTTGAATGCGATACAACGTAGGTACCATACCCAAACTTTTGGCTTCTGACTACTCGAAACGACTGTCAAATGACAGCCAGGACCAACGGCTTAACGAGCTTTCCGAGGCACGGAGGAAACTCGGTATCTAATAATGGTCACCCATCCACGGACCAACCTCGGCAAGCACGGCTTAACCTTAAAGATCGACCCGTGCGGCTGTTACTATTTAGCCACGAGCTCCTCATGGTAGTTGATAGAGAAAGGAAGAAACACGATTCTCCGTCCCCAAGTTATGATGAAAGGAAACTATGCCTTATGATCAGAATAGGTGTTCTATAAAGCTAAGCCTTGTGATTCTGCAATAGGAATCATACGATAAATCATGCGTAAGATTATTATTCGGTGTTTGGGCATTTCAGATTATTGTTTGCAAAGGCTGTTACGATGAAAGTCAAGTACTGTAATAACTCATTGTAGTTCTGACCTTTATTCTATTTACTTATATATACAGTTTCTAATATTACATGGTAGTGACTTATAACTATTGGAGAGTGTTAAGAGTAAAATTATCTGCTTCTTGACAGGACTGTGGTGTTTTTCGAAATTGTGGTACCTGTTCGTTTTCATATTCATTTATTTTACTTTCCACAATGTATGTTCCTTTTTGTTTAAAAAACTATATTGGAAACAGATCTTAAACGAAAAATACAAACTTAAACTTATTTATTCACAAAAACAATAAAATAATTATAATAAAATATTTTTGCAAATTACAAAAACAATCTAGGCCTTACACGGATTTGAACATACATGTCTTTTAGGGGGGTAAGAACTTAATGGAGCTGTTTGTACATAAGATGTTACAAAAGGCTTGCATCGGCTAAAAAAAATCGTGGTTCTCGTTAGGGCGCAGCAGTATATTATCTTAAAATTTAAATGACAACCTAATAAAAACAAAAGGAGTACCAATTTTGCTGAGTAGGTAATTTGATTTAGGTCTCCCTTTTTCTTCTTAACGTGTTGACGGCAAATCGCTAAATATCTATATACCCAAAACTCAGCCAAGCGAACTCCGCTCGCTGATGCAGTCATAAGATCCTCAAGTGCGCATGTGACAGGGCATGCAGCGCAAGATGGATGGTGGGCCATTGTCTATGGAGACACGCCGCATACACACTTGAGATCTGAGCCGTCCATGAACACCCATCTATGGAGATTGTCTTTGCTTTGGTTTAGAAGGACAGTCTTATGTAACTTTCATGTTAAAAAGTGCTACGACTAATAAAATAAGAATAAGTCACTATTCATTTTGTTCACGTTTACATAACCTAACATCACGCCTGTAATCCCCGACGGGTTACGCAGAGGTGTACCTAATAGTACACTCACATTTCACCAGTTATGTTTCATCATCATTCATCATCATTTCAGCCGAAAGACGTCCACTGCTGGACATAGGCCTCCCCCGAAGCCACATTGACATAACGGGCGTTTTGCCATAATCGCCACGCTTCGCAGGCGGGTTGGTGATCGCAGTACAGTTGTTACAAAAGCTCAGCTGCTGCCCATTCTCTGGCAAGTCCCTTAGTCGCCTCTTATGACACCCACGGGAAGATATGGGATGGATATTCTTAACGTCCGACACCATACAGAAGTTATGTTTAAGTCCCATGTAATAGGGGGCGAGGAGGGGGGCCTATTGCCATCAACCGGGCACAAACGGTTCACTTTTACTTTTAACATAATCTATATTGAATATCCACATATATACTCATGCTTATATAGCCAATTTACTAAGCAGTTAGCTAAACAACAAGTCACAAACGTACCAACATAAATCACTCAATTACATTCAAACGAGAATTATTCATAAGCGCTCTATACTTACAAGTTACGATTGTTTCGCACCGATTCGCCACAATCGAGAGATGAATCGAATTGGATCGATGCTATGAATCGATTGATTTATTGCGCTCAACATCGATGATTTATTTATTTTAAACTTGACCGGGTGATGGATTCGATATCGTTCGTCTAACTAATTTATTCCAAGAGAGAGCGAATTTTTTTATCGATTTTTTGTTGAAGCATTTCACAGTTTTATTCAAATATCGATGCTAATATTAATATTTGTAGCCTAATTGCGAGGTTTCTCTTTAATCGTAATAAATGATAGTCTGATGCGAGAAATTATTTTTAAATTCTTTCGATTTTATTTTGGATCGAATGAGCAAATACTTATTTAAAATCGATTTAGAAATCGATTCATTAAATTAAAATGGCATCAATTATTGTTGATTATTTGAATTGATTTTTGATTGGGAAAATACATAGACACCTATGAATCACTAGTTTTTGTGTGACTGTATGCACTAATATGTTACCCCTTTAGACTTAAAAACGCACAAACAAAAATTAACATTCCTAGGTGAGACATACCGAGACAATTAAAGTGTTTCTCTGGGAATTCGTCGAGCTTCTTTGTCTTGGCGCTTTTCTGGTGGTTGTGACTGTTGGTTCTGGGTTTCAGCAGTTGCAGTGGTTTGAGAATAGTGTAGCGGACTTGTCTCATAGAATAAATACCTAGGTGGTGGTGGTGGTGGTATTTTAACTTATATGATCATAACACGTCATTCACCAATCATCATCTGTCTAGCCTTTTCCCAAACTATCTTGGGGTCGGATTCCAGTCTAAACAGATGCTAAGTACCAGTATTTTACATGAAGCGACTGCCTATCTGACCTCCACAACCCAGTAACTGGGGAATACGATACTCCTTGGCAAGACTGGATGTCATACTTTTGGCTTCTGAGTACTTGTAACGATTGTCAAAGATCTACAAATGATTATTGTTGATTAATTGAGGTGATTTTGATTGGAGAAATACAAATATACACGTCATTAACCAATAAGCCTGCCAATTGCTAGGAGGCCTCAATTTTTTTAACCACATTATGATGTCTGCCTTAGAAAAAGGTCGAAAATTACAACAATAAATATTAATCCTTAATTGGTCGCATGGGGTTTTAGATTTTACACACCCCAGCGCAACTTTGAAGGTTTAGTACTTTTTAAATTCTTCATTTTGCGCGCTGAAGTTCCTGTTAGCTTCATAAAAACACATGTCTTTTATGATCAAGTATCGAGCATAATTGTTATTTTGTATGTATTTCATGTTTTAAATGACAGGGCTGTCACGCACCCCATGCGACCTTTAACGTAACTATTTAAGCGCGACCGATTGAGGGTTAATTTAAAGTAGTCAATAAGCCTCTCAGATACTGTGAGAAAGTCATACAATTCAATATTTATAAAACAAAAAGTATCGATTACAGATATTCGAAATGATAAGAATCGAGATATCTGCACGCCCAATGAAATATTAATGATACTGATATTCCGTAAAAGATGATGAAGATGGTATTCCATTATCATAATATCAAGAGAGGGTACGATTTTTTACTCGAATTATTACCATAAAAATTCTTTACGGATGATATTTTTTAATAAATTATTATGTACACTTTTGGATAATGAGTATTGCTTGAGATAAGTGATATTTATATTAAGTGTTTGCATAAGACAGCTTTTTAAAGGATGATGGCCAATTTTGTGTTGTAAGTGAAGCTGTCATGACTGTGAACAATAACAAGATAAGCAGAGGTAATATTAACGACTATACTCTTATTTTGGCGAGCAACGGTGGCCCAGTGGTGGCAGCCCCGACTTACGAGCAGTAGGCCCCGTGAGTTCGAATAAAGGCAGGCGAATTACTTTGTGAAATTTGTTTCATCACCGCTGCTCTCAAAATGGTGAAGGAAAACATCGTCTAGAACTAAAAATTCGAAGACATGTGACATCTATCAAAACATAGTAGAAATGATATGGCACTGGGCCCGCGTGGTTGATTACAGTCCACTCCCTCTCATAGAGAGAAGGCCTGTGTCCCAGCAGTGGGAACATTATAGGCTGATGATGATGATGATACTCTCATATTTGTAGCACAATAATGTTCTTGTTACACATGAGTAAATATTTTGAAAACTTTCTCACTTTCAAACACAAAAATTTAGTCATACATCGTTAAAGAAATATAAAATGAGACTCACCATGGTTTATTGGCAAGGGGACCAAAAGCAGTAACATGCTTTTAAATTCATGATTGTTTCTCCGAGAGCAAACAAAACCGCACAAACGTAATTTCGATGACAGCCACTCATAAAAAACCACGCCATGTATGAAAAAAAAAAGAGAGACCTTCAAGCAACTAGGTCAACCAAGGGAACCAAACTCAGCGGCTACAAAAATTACAGATCAACATAATAATGAGAGTATAAAGCGCCAACTTAACCATGAAGAAAGCTCTTAATTCATACAATCAACTTCGACGCCCGAAAACTTTAATTCCGAAATTTACGACCTGATCCCAGGTCCAATTTCGCAAAATTTATACCCAATGGGCCAACCCTGTTTTTATAATGCGCACAAATTGTATATTGGGTAAAAATTGGACGGTAGGTGCAAGTTAGTTTTGATTGGGCAATGCTGCATGATTAGCTTGTAAGTAGATGAATTTATGAGGTTCGGCCTCGGTAATGATCGGTCGTGAGAAACATGATTATTAATGTTAAAATGAAATATTTTGGCAGTGGTTGGAGAAAAAGTGAGGTAATGATGACCAAGCATTTACACTAGAACAGCAACTAGACCAGGGTCGATAATTATTGAAACCAAAATAAAATAATAAAAAAATAAATAAAATATTATAAAAATGAAAGGAAAAACAATTTACGGGCGATCGGGTAAAAACGGTTTATCTCGATTTCCGGCAAAACTACAAGTCCTACGGAAAAAAGGCAAATGGCAAAGTTGTAGGTAATAAAAAGATCTACAACTTTTGTATTTACACTTTTTCACATAACCTCTACTCAGATTCCAATCAGTGGCTGTTAGTGGTGTTGATAACCTAGTTGGTCTAGTGGTCCCAATCGCGACTAGTGAGCATGAAGTGGTGGGTTCGATTCCCTTATCGGGCAAATTGAATTGTTAGTGGCAAACTGTTAGCGTCTGCCAAACATAATAACGAATTCATTTGTTCTCTCCAGTGAAAAAGGCGTCGATATTCTCTAATTAAGTATAACTATTTATAGATTACTCAACTGATCATTTCAACGTCAAATTTTAACCCAACGTTAGACATGCTAAAATTGACCAGTTGAAAATCAAAATTGTTGAAGCATTCTCGAAGATTTTAATCGAAGCGAATCGTTACAGTCAGCGCCCAAAGCGGAACATAAAAAAGGCTAAACGAAAAGAGACACATTACCCTATCACCATTCAACCAAGAATTAATCCACATCTGACAAACTCCTGACAGCATTACCTTCCCCATATATCACGACAAGACTACATTTTTTTTCTCTCTCCCAAATACAGTTCAAACACAATCTGTCCATTACGCTTTAACATTTATACACAGCATCACAATCTCCATGAATAATTGATCCACATTAGCTTATTAGCACACGAGTTCCGTAGCTACAGGCAGACAGACGTACAAACAAGAACAATGGCCGACAGGAAACAATGACAGAAAAGTAATCGTTTAATCCAATTACAATAATATACATGGGAGCTGGACAGATTAGTGAGGATGTGAAGGTATTAAAAAATTTATAATTTATCGTTCAAACTCAACTTCAACTTTTCAACTTCAACTTTCAACTTCAACTTTTTTTCAACTTTTTTTTGTTCAACTTTTGATTTTTATTTGAATTTGCTGAAGAATTTTTAGATGAGAGTGATTGGTTACTTATTTGAAATCCTAGGCTAGGTTAGTCTCACCCCCAATTCATCATCATCATCCTATAATGTTCCCACTGCTGGGACACAGGCCTCCTCTTTATGAGGGGGAGTGGGCTTTAATCCACCACGCGGGCCCAGTGCGGGTCGGTAGATGTCACATGTCATCGAATTTTTAGTTCTAGTACATGCCCGGTTTCCTCACGATGTTTTCCTTCACCGTTTTTAAGGGCAGAGGTGATGAAATAAAATGCACAAAGTAATGCACCTACCTGGGTTCGAATCCACGGCTTACTGCTTGTAAATCGGGGCTGCCACCACTGGGCCACCACTGGGCCACCGCTGCTGCTCTCACCACCACACCCAGTGGCCCAGTGTGCCCAGGGGTGGTACCACTGGGCCACTCATGTGGGCCATGTCTCCTGCTGTTTATTGATAATGCAGTTAGGTAATTCAGTTTTATTGACCTTCGATTACTTTTTAAGTACAGTCAGTCAAAAAATCATACCTAAAAATTACTTCTTGCTTAGCTGCGTAAACGATAACTGACAACATTTTCGGTCATGACCTTATATCTCGAGTACGCTCGACGGTATCGAGTTGAAGTTGTGACAAAAGATACGCCTGTATAAGCCGCAAAAAAATATATATTTCGACACTCTCAAGGGAATCAAAATTTATAGGGTACTTTCCGTTGACTTAGATCTATGAAATTTGGCAAGTAATATCGGCTTATACTACAAGTTCAGGGAAAAGTCTAAAAACTGAACATTTGTAATTAAATCATGAAAAAATATATTCTTAACAAAATACAAATTTATACGGAACGATGGGCGAGTCCGATTCGCACTTGTCTGGTTGTACAATAGGCTTTCGAGATCCACACTATGCTACCAGTAAAGTCCGAACAACCGATATACGCATTGCGTTTGGGTGGTCCACATTACCATCTTATCGTTGGACCAACGTGTGCCGCTAAGTAGATCGGCCGACAAGAACGGATAAAACAATGGCTTCTACATGTGTACCATCCGTCATGGTGAATGACAAACTTTAAATAGAGTAGATTATAGGTGGATGGTTTGGTTCTCTTTATGGTACTTTCCTTTTTTAAGGTTCCGTACCTCGAAAGGAAAAAACGGAACCCTTATAGGATCTCTTTGTTGTCCGTCCGCCCGTCCGTTTGTCCGTTTGTCTGTGTGTCAAGACCCTCTTTTTCAGGAACGCGTTGAGGTATCAAGCTGGAATTAATATCAAATACTCAAGTCTACCGTCCCTTGGAGCTGTGAAAAAATCAGCATTTGAAAGTTAGTATGAAATGCCGTAAGGTGTAAACGCTCTTAATTCCATGTAATAGCGTATTGCCAACAATCGAAAAAAAATCTCCATTGTTTAAATAGAAACCATTACTTAGTTACCAATGCTGACAATGACGTCATTAACAATCAGGCGCCTACCCATTGACACAGTAGTCAGTAGTTCAGGGTACCGACCGAATAATTTTGCAAGTATTTTTTCTCTATAAGTGAAATTCCGGAATAGTAAAGTGAATTACATTGAAGGCCATGTATATTCAGGAGTAGACATTGACAGTTTCCATCACGAATTGATTTACTTAGTGTAAACGTGCTGATTTTTTTAAGTTGTCAGCAAAAATGCGATGAACTTTTCTGAGCTTTTATGAGTGACTGAGTGAGTATATTTTACGTCTTTGGGTAATCTGGGATCTGACTGCTAGTAGCAGTATTTTAGTTGCAAAGAGAGAGTTTTGATTTCAGTTTTGTCCTTGTTTTTTAATACTGACAAAACCAACTTTTTCGCTTTCAAATAAACTTGATTTGCATGAAATACTTGTGTTACCGATTTAGGCCACGAGCCGATGATAGTTCAGTATCAGTACACATTAAAGTTTATGGTAATGCGATCAAATAAATATAAAAACTTGCACCAAGCCCTTGGATGTAAAAACGAATATATTATAATTTGTAGTAACACAAAGTTTTTGTGAAAACTCTAAATGAGACTGAGTTCAGTCATCGAAAAAGTTTTGGGGAACCTTAAACGTGATGGGTTTTTTTAGCATATCCTTATTTGTTCACAAAAGTCCTATTATGTAACTTTTTGTGTATTTAGCCATGTTTTTAAACCCATTGAATTGGAACTGTCTACACATGTATTTAAACCTCAAATAAAAAGATTTCCGCAGCACAACATCCCAAAAAACATTAATCCTAAGGATCAACTCGTGATTTTCCTTATGATTAAAATCATTTAACTAATAATAAAGTTTACAGACTCATTACGTGCGCATCTAATACATCAATTGTGAGCTTGATTAGTTTTTTATGGCACCAAGTCGGTACTGAAGCTGCGCAAAAAATTGGTGAATTATGGACGAGAAAAAATTGTTCGAGTTCGTCACAAAATGATTGTGTGGTTATTTATGTTTTTTTTTTTTTAAATCTGTTTAATAAAGGTTTTATTTCAGGTATCAGATCAAATTGAAGCGAGAACGGATAGATTATGTAAAAGAAGATAATTTTGAATACGTAAGTCTGAGATGACAGCTAACGGGCTACAGTGACCACAAATAAGTTGGGCTGGACAACGACATTTATTCGTAGGATAGGTTAAGTACAAAGTTGTTAAAAAAAATAGGATAGTATTGGACTAAAATCAAAACATGGATATCTCAAAGTATCTTAACTTGAAAAAGTCTAAATAATCAGTTTGTTTCAAACATAAAATAATCCAAGTCGTGACTTGAAATAAACACTTAGATGATTCAACAAGTGCCCCATTAATGGTTTGATGACACATTTTTAATCTAAATAGCTCTTAAATGTACTTTCAAAGTTCGTCGAGCCATTTTTCTAGATTGATTTAGTTAATATAGATTTTCTACGAATTTAAAGACGATTTATGAATTTTCAGGTGTGGTGACACTGTAAGCGACGTTTACGACATCATCGTGTGAGGATCAAATTGTTGATTTTATTGGACTACTCTATCCTTTCTTATAGTTCATCATCTGTCTAGCCTTTTCCCAAACTATCTTGGGGTCGACTTCCAGTCTAATCGGATGCAGCTGAGGTAGTATTGTACATAAAGTGACTGCCTATCTGAACTCCACAACCCAGTAACTGGGTAATACGATACCTTTTTGATAAGACTGAATGTCAGACTTTTGGCTTCTAACTACTCGTAACGACTGCCAAAGATCTACAAATGACAGCCGGGACCAACGGCTTAACGTGCTTTCCGAGGCACGGAGGAAACCCGAAATGTAATTATGGTCACCCATCCACGGACCAACCTTGGCAAGCACGGCTTAACCTTAGAGATCGACCCGTGCGGCTGTTATTATTTAGCCACGAGCTGCTGGCAATAGGATTACTTCGTTTTACATAAAATTTTAATAAAACAAAATGTGGCTGTCGAAACAAGCGTGATGTTATTCTATGTAAAATTTTGGGTTCCAAAAGTTGATCTTCGTATTCTCTTCAGTAGAGACAGTGTTACTGATTCGGTAAATCGCTCCCGCTCCCACTGTAACCTCACCCCGACGTGGGCGACCACAACCCAGCCACACTAAACCAGACTTTATCTAAACTGCACTATTTAGAACATTTTATGTGCGCATGACCCTCTGAGTAAATGTCACCTTTCAAAATATACAAGCTATATTGAACATTACCGGTCTAGTTTTAGAGCTCATTTGCATAGAAATTGCTCTTATTATCAATTTGATACGTAATTATAGAATTTATTAGACTGACTAAATGTGTGAGGTAAAGTTAGGATATTTATTTTTAGTGTGATATTCGATGTGTCATAATTATTTTAATTTTTTTTTTATAATTGCGGTTTTAATTGTGAATCGTGTTTATTATAATATGATGTTTAACAGGTGAAGACATAAATGATTTGTTTAAAAAATTAAATTAAAAATTTAAAAACCCCCGACACCAAAAAACCTCTAAAAAGCCAAAAATAAATTAATCCAAGCGTCGTAGCGTCGGGGGTCCGCTTCGTTCTGTGCTTGTACTAAGCGGTCTTCGTAGCGGTCCCCCGACGCTACGACGCTTGGATTAATTTATTTTTGGCTTTTTAGAGGTTTTTTGGTGTCGGGGGTTTTTTAAATTTTTTATTTAATTTTTTTTCTTGCTTTTTAAACTTATATTATTTTTTCTTAGCCCTGACTGTCCCACTGCTGGCCATAGGCCTCCCCCCTTTCATTTCAATTTTCTCAGTATTGCGTCTCTTCTCGCTAATTAACGAAATCAAGGAAAGATATAAATAAAAAAAAAGGAAATTTTGGGGGGAGGGGGATGCACCCCCCCACTCAGCAATGCCCATGGTGACAAGCGACAACATTTCAAATCGACTACCTGTGAAAGTTGTTTATATCCCTTCATCAACTAGAAAAGAGGTGATTATCTTCAAACGGCTGAGCAGATTTTCTCGACACATAGCTAAGAACACTCTCGATTAAAATACCTTTCAAGCGACACCACTTTTGTCAAAATCGGTTCATCCGTTTAGGAGCTATGATGCCACAGACAGACACACAGATACACAGATACACAGATACACACGTCAAACTTATAACACCCCTCTTTTTTGGTCGGGGGTTAAAAATTAAAAGACACGTGGCAATCATTTTTAATAAAAAACATCATTTTAATAGGCCGATAATATTATACATAATTAAAAAAATAAATAAAAAAAATATGGGTCCCTATTCTGTTTAAAGATACGTGGAAACATAACGGTGAAATGTGGGTGTTCTATAAGCAAACTTCTGCCTATTCCTTAAAGGAAAACGGCTTTAATATAACAAAACTTAAATACTATCTTATTAATTAACTTTTAATAAAAAGTTCGCTGCTTTGAAATTCGAACTGTCCTAAAAATTAAACAAAACCTAACATAATTTAAGCAAATCATTAATAGTCATTCCATCAAATAAAGATATCATCATACAAAGTAATGCTAAGTAACCTGCTCACCCGACGAAAGTAAAAGGCGTGAATATTTGAACTTTAGCACCGAGCGAGCATCGAGCATTAATGAGCACTTTTCACTACCAACTCTAAATATATTAATCATTCGAATGATCGGCGTTAACGTGTGCCTTATGGCTTATTTTTTATATTTGATGTAGGGCTGGCAATCAGCGCATGTATTTTTATGGGAACTTGAATCCTAACTAATATTATTAATGCGAAAGTAAGTTTGTATGTTTGTTACCTCTTCACGCCAAAACCACTGAACCGATCATCCAGGAATTTCGCATATGCGTTGTCAGGTGTACAGAAACGGACATAGGGTGCCTTTCATCATGAAAAAAAGTACTGATCCCGAGAAAAACAACAATAACATTCTTATCATAATAGATGGCGTCTCGTGTCCGACACTGTCATTGTCTAATTCTAAATTAACGCGAGCGCAGCCGAGGGTCATCATTCATCATTTCAGCCCAAAAGACGTCCACTGCTGGACATAGGCCTCCCCCAAGTCACATTGACATTTTGGGGGGTTTTGCCATAATCGCCACGCTTGGCAGGCGTGTTGGCGATCGCAGTACGGTTGTTACAAAGGCACAGAGAACGCTGCTGCCCATTCTCTGGCAACTTGTCTTACGACACCCACGGGAAGATATGGGATAAAAGCCGAGGGTAAAAGCAATTAAACAATAAAATCGAGTAAACAAAATTCTGAAACAACTAGTATTTTCAAGTTACTCACCGACCATGACATGACCCGATTATATTTAGGCAAGTCCCTGAAAATGTTTAGAAAAGAAATCACTATTCAGTTTTTGAGAATGTTATATTTAAATGTAAGAAATAAATATTTTTAATCAGATAATGAATGTTGACATATAACTCTTCTTTTTGGCAGATTTTACATTACTCCTAGCTGTTCTTATCCAACCCGAGAACCAGACTTGATTAATTTTATTAGTATTTCTTGCGAATGTGAATGGGTCCAACATTATTTCATAAACTGCTGAAGTAATAAAAAATCACTATTCAGCTTTTGAGAATGTTATATTTAAATGTAAGAAATAAATATTTTTAATCAGATAATGAGTGTTGACATATAACTCTTCTTTTTGGCAGATTTTACATTACTCCTAGCTGTTCTTATCCAACCCGAGAACCAGACTTGATTAATTTTATTAGTGTTTCTTGCGAATGTGAATGGGTCCAACATTATTTCATAAACTGCTGAAGTAATAAAAAAAAAGAAATATTGATTCTAGAATAGAATTTAAAAACCTATTTGAAGTCATAAACTTGGCAGCCCTAACTCGACCTGATACGGACGTATTATTTGTAAAGCGCTATCATCTTGCACGTAATGAAAGTATATTCAAGAATCATCCATTTAATTAGCTATCCATTTTTAGAATCGATATGATATGAGAGATGTAGTCACTAGTTATATCTGACAACATTTAGTTTTCTGCTCTCTCCAGCATTCCGGGGTCATTCACTCCGTGTGAACTATTGAATACGAAAGATCATTCTTAAAGACTGATTCGAAAATTGATCTCGCCCGAAAATTGACACCAATCAAAAAACTACAATTGACAGTAAAGTACAGTTAGTCAAAAAAGTGTTGAACAATAAATAATTCACAAAAAACTTTCACAAAGTAAAAACAATCGCCCTACGGATGACAAATTGATTAAAATCCGACATGGGCAATCATCGTAAAGTGTGAGCAATTATACTTTAACCCTTTATTGCTAAGATCACGCCATGCCTCAGTGTGACACTAGTATGTCATAATGACAGGTGTCATTAACTTTTCAATACGATAGTAAAATTTTATCGACATTTTAGAAAGATATTCGCAATTTCACACTTGCAAAGGTGTTAATGTTTGGATAAAGTCATTGTAAGACGAAACGGTAATAACATATTATCTTGCTTATTTAAGGGTGTGCCAAGGTATGGCTTAAGCTCTCTCTCTAAACTTTTGTATAAATCTAGAAATCTTTTCAAATCAATACTACTGACTTTTCTTAGCTATTTTATAGGGGAAATGGCGTTAGATATTTGCGATACTTGTAAGGTTAGATTCATAAATGGTCTTACAACTTTATGCCAATCAAAGATTTCTAGGAGGAATGAAAAGAGCATGTTTTCCTCGTAATTAAACCTTAATGATGTCTTAATCATACATTGTAACTGACAGTCAAATATTGATAGAAATATTAAAACTATAGAGTTGAAAGTCGTGCGTGTGTGGTCAGATGCATAAACGTGGATGAAGGCACAGCTGTAGCTATATCCATGGTAAAAGGTTTGACTTTATATTATGTATGATTTATTTACTGTTTGGTTTTCTTATTAAACTATTAAACTGCTTGCATACAATTACCAATCAACTAACAACATTTTCGGTTGCCAAAAACACAAATAGGTACTAAAGCTATCAGTCACGCTTCTAGCTGTAAAGGATAATGTGCGTACGCACAGGTAAACGTCTTCACGCTAATATTAGCGTGTGGGTATAATATAATAATTGTTAATAGCCAGTTATCACGCTAAATGCGTGTCACTTCACTAAACGGTAGTTTATGGTACGATTTGTGCTACCTATTGCTCGGGGCAATAAACTCGTTGGATGGTTTTTTTAACACTTTAGTGGGTGTCTGTACTTTGATGAATTCATTTTATTGCAATTTTACTGAACAAATATTTCCATAAATCTACATAATGTGCACCTAAACATGAGCCTGTGGTACTCGTAACGTAGCCTAATATTCAATAGGAGGGCGGACTTTCCAGTTTTAAAAGGCAAATATTTACATCTTCCCAAAGACACTGAACCGATCTCAACAGCATTCTGAAGCAGTGTCTCCTGTGTGCTGATCGCATTCAGTTTGATATTTGAAATTCACCCTAAGACTAAACGAAACAAATGGAACAGCCATTTGTTTTTAAAGTAGATCGTGTTGAAAACACCACTAGTTCTTTCTTCTATAGTCAACATTTTCAACTAAATACAGGAAATTGCAACATTTTCAATAGGCAATAATTCTGGTCTTCGGCTATTTAGGCTCTTGTCGCAAGAGTATGTTTTTAGGAGGGCCTCGTGGCTAAATAATAACAGCCGCACGCGTCGATCTTTAAGATTAAGCCGTGCTTGCCGAGGTTAGTCCGTGGATGGGTGACCATAATAACATGCCGAGTTTCCTCCGTGCCTCGGAAATCACGTTAAGCCGTTGGTCCCGGCTGTCATTTGTAGATCTTTGATAGTCGTTACGAGTAGTCAGAAGCCGAAAGTCTGACATCCAGTCTTACCAAGGGGTATCGTATTACCCAGTTACTGGGTTGTGGAGGTCACAAAGGCAGTCGCTTCATGTAAAATAATGGTACTCAGCTGCATCCGATTAGACTGGAAGCCGATTCCAAGATAGTTTGGGAAAAGGTTAGGCAGATGATGTCTAAAGAGTATAATTTTATGAGCTATGATTTGGACTTACGCCCATTTAGATCAAAATCCTTTACTTCCTGTCTACAAAACAAGGAAACAGCCTTCACTAAGCACAAAAAATAACTCTAAAACAAAAATGTACGTAATTTAAAGTCTACATTAGTAGCACAGAGCATCAGTAATGGCGACGTAATGATTGACGGTGTATTATGTCAAATTATTTATTTTATGTAGTACCTATTGGGAAAAGTCAAGGTGAGGTGATGTGCTGTGCTCGCAGAGTTCACGCCGTAATGATATCGTGTTCTGGGATGAGCTACGTTCTGGTTGCTGAGGATTTGATATGGTAGTTTAGTGTCATAATCTGCCTAGCCTTGTCCCAAACTATCTTGGGGTCGGCTTCCAGTCTTACCGGCATGCAGCTGAGTACCAGTACTTTACATGAAGGGACTGCCTATCTGGAACTCCACAACCCAGTAATACGAATACGATAGCCCCTAGTAAGACTGGATGTCAGACTTTTGGGTTCTAACTAGGGTAAACTTGCCTAATTCGTACCCCTTAAGAGAAAACCATCATATTTAAGAAATTAGGAAAGATAAATTAGTTTTAATTAAGAGCAATTTTCGTTTGCTAAATGCTTTATTGTTTCTATAATCAAATTTAACATAAAACTTAAAAACTACCAAAAAATAAACAATTTAAAAAAATCTAAAACATGTACGATTTAAGATCATTCATCCCAAATCGTACTGCTATATCCTTAATTCGTACTTTGAGATCTATTCATTGGTCATACAGTATTGAGAATCAGCATTGATCAACAATGTGTTATTAAAGCAAGTAGTAATTCTTAACAAATTCGACGGATGGTCTCGCCAATTCTAGGCAATCATCGCAGTTATAACTAAATCGTACCAGTACGTTTTAAGAACTTAAGTCGAAGTACGAAATAGGAGCAAGAGCCAAATAAATTTTAAATTTACCCCCAAAAAAATTGACAACAGTTACGCGTATGATAACACGTCAGATTAAATCGCAAAGATACACAATAATACGTGTCAAATTGTAAAATAGGTTAACACGACCTAATTTGAATAAAACTCTTACGAAATGTATAAAAATATTACAGCAATAGTTGAAAAAAACTTGCTTTTTCAATATTTTTGTCGAGAACGGCTTCCCAGGTGCCATCTGTCTGGTGGTAGAATGGCCGACTGTTATATCTATTTTTTGACACTAGAGGCGCTGCTAGCTGTTACCGAAGCCGACTTTTAAGTGGAGTACGAATTTGGCGTAAGTACGAATTAAGCAAGTTTACCCTACTCGTAACGACTGTCAAAGATCTACAAATGACAGCCGGGACCAACGGCTTAACGTGCTTTCCGAGGCACAGAGAAAACTTGGTATGTTATTATGGTCACCCATCCATGGACTAGCCTCCGCAAGCACGGCTTAACCTTCAAGATCGACCCGTGCGGCTGTTGTTACTTAGCCACGAGCTCGTCGATATGGTACTTTAGAGTCTTTAGACCTAATTCAGAGTAGAGTTTTAAGGTCGACGCCAGGGTCGACCGCAAAATTATTATTTTTACCTTTTTTTCAATGTGCAAGTCAGTAACGACTATTTCGCAGGGTTGTTATGTTGAACAAAATAGGTTTCACTAACGAAGTCGTTTCGTGGTATTCCGATGCCAACCAATTAACTTTTCGATGTTGATTTAAAACAGTAACTGTCAGCATATTCATAGAAATGGACAAGAAGCATTATTAATATAACGTGTGACGTCTTTTTATAAGTTGATTTAAAGCGAAAAATTAAAGATTAAAATTGTTTTAAAATCTAAGTTTATACCTTATCTACCTTGAACACAAACTGCAATGGCAACCGTTGAAATTATAATTGTGGTATAAAAAAACACGATCTCCGGTAAAGCAACCAAGTACTCGTCCTTAATCTTAATGCTTTGACATTAGCAGTGTCGTACACTGTTGTGACCATCGTTTTTCACGATAGCAAGACTGAACTAGAATCAGAATGTAAGTGCCATATCACCAAAACAATTGTAGATTTATTTTTTGCCCTTATCTTTTAGAATTGTCAACTGCCACAGGTAAAATAAAGAATATCTAAATTTAAATATAAGTAATACAACAAAATAATAACTTTACTTTTATTGTCATTAGGTCGATTTTATAAGGTGTGTTTTGACTGGTTACCAACAAAGCTTGTGACTAAAATAGTGATAGATATGAATGTGTATGGATAGAGAAGGCGAGGAAGGTCAAAGAAAAGATGGATGGAATGTGTGAAGAATGATAATGGAAGAGAAAGGAGGGAATGATGCCGTGACATCTGTCAGCGGAAAATAAAAAGGAAAACGTGTTGCGCCGACCCTAAGCAGAAAGGTACAAGGACAGGCAGACGATGACCAAAAAAGCTTCTTATGTTAACCTACTTATGTAGATTATCATGATTTAAGTTAATAATAACGCCTAATTATTTTCATAATGTTCCAAATTATTTAATAAGTTAGGTACATTATCAAAAAAAAAAAACCTCAACCACTCCGACATTTACCGTCAATTACCCATCACAAAGAAGACTTGTACAAAAAACTAAACTTATTAATTAATTACAAAATTACTAGACCAGTATTTGTTTTTACTTCAATTATTTTAGGAACGATCCTCTTTGCACCAAACGTGTGGTCCCTGTGACGATTTGATTGACACTGGCTACCTATCTTGAGCTCAGGCGTCAATCACTTTTGCGGGTAGATCAACAATTTTAACACCATTGCGTTATTATTTTACGATCTTGCGACGTTATTTGGCCATGATCTGTTGTAATGATGGCGGGTAATCATGAAGGAGGTTGGCAAAGAAGGTTTATTGTGACGTCTGTAAATATGGGTTGGAATTGAGGTTTGAACTATTTGTCCAGAGGGAAACGAGTGATGCTATAGAAAGTAGTATGAAATGTAGCTTCCTTCTTCAAATAATATACCTAAATTCATCATACTTTTTTCTGTTATCAACCAGTAATAAATAAAATAAAAATTGTGTTTTATTTCAGGCAAAATACCCATATACAACAATTAAAGACAAATATAATAGTGAGAACAGTAAAGAAATCATACAAGTATCTTTAAAAAATCGTAAAATTATCAAAATCATTAAAAAAAAATTAAAAAGTAATGCTAGATTCCAGTTTGGAAAGTTTCGTTGTTAGAAAAGGATCGTTGTTGTAAAGAAAATAAACCAAAAGAAATACCTAAATTATAAATTTTACAGGTATTTTCAGTTGCAGACAAGCCTTATAATGTGTGGGTTGTAAGCTTCCGAAGAAAAAAAAAAGATTTCAATGAAACAAGACTCTCCTCCTATTATAAAGACAGTTAAAAAGGGTTCAGTTTTTTTTTAATCTGAATTTCTTTGTCTTTTGAAAAAGTTGTGATTCTACTGCATTTTTTTATTCAGTGACCTAATGGTATATACTTGAAGCCAGCCTTGTATGGTTATTAACAATAATGTAGCGATTTAAAACACAGGATAATGAAGATTGTGTTATTTCTGTAATGAATTTAGCGTGTTTCTGCTAATGTTGAGGTTTGGATAATTGTGCAGTACTGAGGTTGTTCCAAATGACCTTTCAGGACAGACTTTATTGATAAATTTGAGTATAAAGGTTGAATCTGCCTCTAAATTACATACATTTTTCAGCAAATAATTACAAGTCTTTATAATTACAATAACTCTTAACTTATTTGTACAAGGAAACATCAGTCTAAAAAACAATTAAGCTATTTCGCTCTTGAATTCAAATCATCTAACCCTTTGCAATTTATGTTTTGAAGCTTTATAATTTCCGATACCTTATATTACTGCGACTGGCTATCGGTAACATAATGATGCTGCTTATTTTCCTGATATTCCAGCAATTCACTGAGTTTGGGATCGCAGAACTGGACGTTGCCTGTCTCGGATTCAACAGTAACAGTCAAGTTTAATGTGCAACAGTAGACGTTTTATTGTTAAGATGATTAATACAATTGTTGATTGATTGCAGAAGTCCCCATGCTTTGTAAAACATACACGGTTACAACTAATAATAATCACCTATTTTTTTATATTATTTTCATTTTTCTAAATTAAAAAATAAATAAATAGTAGCCCACCGATATCGGGAACCGGCCGGTTCCGTTAGCTCGGACCCGGGTCCGAGCTAACGGTGGTCAGGGCTGTTGAGAGAAAATCCCCCTAGCAATACGCGCCCTGTCCAAAGTACTGCTGCTCCAGCTGCCAAGCGAGAGTGTCCTCAAATGTTGGTCGAGGCTGCTGTTACCTATTTCCAGCCCATAGGTTACCTTACAATAAATACAGAGTAACAACTGATACATTATGAAAATGAGCAACCAGCCTCCAACTTCCCAGTGCCAAGCGAACCACAACAAATTGCATGACCCTACTGACCCCAATTTCGTATATAATGCAAGTCACAAGTTTTTGTCGAGTCGCAATATCCGTTTGCGACGCTACAAGGTTCGTCCGACCTTGCGATCGAATTCTCGTGTCACTAATGCATTAATTTTGTCGCACGCGAAACTAATGTGCGAATGTCGTTTGTCGTGTCGCTGAAATAGATAGGTAATTTGGACAATTTTCAGTTGCCAAAGTGTTTTATGATTTTGTTGGGTTAATTTTGTGTCTTTTTGTTTATTACGTGATGTTTCTATTTCAGATTGACTTAAGCAAAAAAATAAGTGATGAAATATTTTGAAATACTGATCCAATGTTATTTTAGTTTTGTGCTAACTTCATTAACCCTGGTGTACTTACCTAGAATTGCTGATTTGGAAGCTCTCTATCTTCAACATGCACATCCAGAAACGCCTAACTATATTTTTGAAAGAATTGCCTAACTTTTTTGAAATCATTATTATTTAGGAGTAGTCCGTTGATAATAATGTTCCAAATTGCATAGGTATATAAATGTAATATCTATATAAATGTAAAAGTTACTCCGTCTGTCTTAATTCTGTTTTTCTTTTTCCACGCCCTTCGATTTTCAAATCATTTGGCATTCAGGTTAAGACAAAGGATTATTTTTATCCTAGAAGAACCATCACCAAACTGGGTATCGGAGCACGGTAAGGACTATCCTTGCTTTCAGCGTTAAAACAGTTAAAAACTTTCTATTCCTTGGTTCCTTTTTTAGGGTTCCGTAGCCGAATGGCAAAAAACGGAACCCTTATAGATTCGTCATGTCTGTCTGTCTGTCTGTCTGTCTGTCTGTCTGTCTGTCTGTCTGTCCGTCTGTATGTCACAGCCACTTTTTTCCGAAACTATAAGAGCTATACTTTTGAAACTTGGTAATTAGATGTATTCTGTGAACCGCATTAAGATTTTCACACAAAAATAGAAAAATAACTATTAATTTTGGGGTTCCCCATACATAGAACTGAAAACCAAATTTTTTTTTTTCGTCTACCCCATTCGTGTAGGGTATCTATGGATAGGTCTTTAAAAATGATATTGAGGTTTCTAATATCATTTTTTTCTAAACTGAATAGTTTGCGCTAGAGCCACTTCCAAAGTGGTAAAATGTGTGTCCCCCCCCCCTCTAATTTCTAAAGTAAGAGGAGGAAAATTCTGAAAATATTTAGAATTGTAAAACGTAAAAAAAACTATCAACGAAAATTGGTTTCAATAAGGTATGATGTTTAGTTTTTGAGATATGGGACTTTTTCATCAAACTGCAGCAGTAACTTTGTTTTTCATTAACGTACTATGAAAAACCAATTTAGTTTTGCGGTTTAGTGGAAGTTTACAACTAATACTACTAACTAATGAATGACAGTTCAAAATATTGTTTGGGGCTATGGAACCCTGTGTGCGAGTAAGACTCGCACTTGGCCGGTTTTTTTGTTTTATTCCAATTGGCCGAAAAACGGTGGTCAAACATCTGGGATCATTAACAGAACCTGGGATTTTTTTTAAAGTGTCACTTTTTTTTCGGTTTACGTTTTTTTTTTTTGTTTAAGTACTATTGGTCCGCAAACTATTTGTGCGGACCAATAGAAGTAAGGATGTTAAACAGATGTGGTCATCGTGTACACGGGGTTTTTTTAGGGTTCCGTAGCCGAATGGCAAAAAACGGAACCCTTATAGATTCGTCATGTCTGTCTGTCTGTCTGTCTGTCTGTCTGTCTGTCTGTCTGTCTGTCTGTCCGTCTGTATGTCACAGCCACTTTTTTCCGAAACTATAAGAGCTATACTTTTGAAACTTGGTAATTAGATGTATTCTGTGAACCGCATTAAGATTTTCACACAAAAATAGAAAAATAACTATTAATTTTGGGGTTCCCCATACATAGAACTGAAAACCAAATTTTTTTTTTCGTCTAACCCATTCGTGTAGGGTATCTATGGATAGGTCTTTAAAAATGATATTGAGGTTTCTAATATCATTTTTTTCTAAACTGAATAGTTTGCGCTAGAGCCACTTCCAAAGTGGTAAAATGTGTGTCCCCCCCCCTCTAATTTCTAAAGTAAGAGGAGGAAAATTCTGAAAATATTTAGAATTGTAAAACGTAAAAAAAACTATCAACGAAAATTGGTTTCAATAAGATATGATGTTTAGTTTTTGAGATATGGGACTTTTTCATCAAACTGCAGCAGTAACTTTGTTTTTCATTAACGTACTATGAAAAACCAATTTAGTTTTGCGGTTTAGTGGAAGTTTACAACTAATACTACTAACTAATGAATGACAGTTCAAAATATTGTTTGGGGCTATGGAACCCTGTGTGCGAGTAAGACTCGCACTTGGCCGGTTTTTTAGAAAATGAGCCTATTCCCACTTTTCTGATAGTACGTCCCCATATGGTAGTTTTCAAACTGAACGCGAGTGACACTCAGGTCAAAATCTAGTTTTAAAACAAATCTTAGGGATACCATCTTTAATGTATACTCCATTACAACTCTACCTCCATCAAAACATAATAAGTACCTAAATGAAACCAATGCGCACAACATAATGCTGCACACAATATATGCACGTGATTGTATAATGATTGATGCATCTGATTTCATTTGCCCACGTGAACCCAGAGGTCAGGGGACCGTGAGAGGCGACTGGTGTACAACCAACAATGTACGGCCTTCGGACCATCGCCAGTGTACCTTGAGCTCCGAGAATTGTTTTGGCGTAATTAAATGGTAATTAGTTTAAGTGTGTGGATGCTTTTTCGTAGGTAGATGGTCTGAAGTAATTGTCTAGTACCTGTGGTTATCTAAAATCTTATGTGCTCTTGAAACTTACATTGATTTTGTTACGTTTAAGCTAAAAATATTTGATATCAAACTGCATAAATGAATGTGTGACCACCTAATCCTAATCGACATTTATGCTTACATGCAGAAGTTAATACATACCAACTTAACCGAGATTCCGTAGTAGCAAAGCTATCCTTTTATCTTCATCGTTCAAAACATCGACAAACTCAACAAGCTCCCATTTTTTGACAGCAGATATGAACTATTCTGAATTCTCGTTATGCTCTCAGTGTGTCTTTATGTTTTTGTTAGTCCCCAAAAAGAATGCCATATGAGTTATCGTCACCATCATCATCATCAGCCTATAATGTTCCCACTGCTGGGACACAGGCCTCCTCTCTTTGAGAGGGAGTGGACTGTAATCCACCACGCGGGCCCAGTGCGGGATGGTAGATGTCACATGTTTTCGAATTTTTATATCTAGAACATGCCGGTTTCCTCACGATATTTTCCTTCACCGTTATTGAGGGCAGCGGTGATGAAATAAATTACACAAAGTAATGCGCCTGCCTGGGTTCGAACCGATGACTTTACTGCTCGTAAGTCGGGGCTGCCACCACTGGGCCACCGCTGCTCTCACCACCACATGGGCCACATGAGTGCCTGACATAATTTACAAAGTCGAACGTTCTCCAAAGCACGTTGTGCCGACAGTTCCGTACTCTACAAAAACTGGATAGTTTCACATACTTATAAACCTTCCAATAATCTCTTGATCAAACCTTTACTCCCATTTCCCCCACACACAATCCCGGTACATCCGTCGAAACTAGGGCATAACATTAGAAGCGGCGCGCAGTTATTATCGGCACAGTTCGGAGGGGCGTGAGTTCGACGATCATCTGTGCCCTTTTCAGAGCGTGGGCCGGACGAGGCGCATCGCTAATACGTGCGCAGAAGTTGCGAATGTGAGGATGTTCCTTTATTTATAACAACTAGCTGTCCCACGCAATTTTTCTTTCTTTTCTTTTTTGTTTATCCGTTTTCGCAATATTTTTCATTGCTGCTCCGCTCCTATACAGCGCCATCTATTGAATACTTACTCAACCCAGTCAACAGATACCGCCATCTGAATCGCTTAGAGCTAACAGATATTATTGTGACTTAATTTGCAATAAAATAATATTGCGACTATAAATTGAGATGTAAGCTATCCTATCTTTCAAGTTGGATCAAACTCCACACGGTGTGCAAATTTAATTAAAATCGGTTAAGTGGTTTAGGATTCCATCCCGGCCAAAGAACGTAACGCGTAATTTATAATTATATATATATAGATAATGTTAGACTACTGTCCGTCTGGCTACTTCTGGCAAGTATTAAGAACGAAACTATGAATGATATTGTTGTACCACTATCCTTCAGGCAAATACTTCTTAAAATAATATGACAAAAACGTGGATCAGATACGCATCATATTAAATTGGTTCAATTTGTTGGACTGCCTTGTTGGTCGAGCGCGACTGCTGGGCATGAGGTGCTGGATTTGATTCCCGAGTCGGGCTATATGTTATTGGGTCTTTCTATCGGAAATTTTCTCAAAAGCACTCAGAACGGAGGCTTGATTTGTGCCCGGTTGGTGGCAATAGGCTCACCCCTATTACATGGGCGAAATATGGTTGTACTATGTAATTAGGTACCTCTGCCTAACCCTTTGGGGATGACAGACGTGCAATTTCAGACCATTGTGTTGCTGCTGATGTCTAGTCCAGCAGTAGATAGGCTGATGATTGTAAAGTGACTCATCAGCAGGAACATTCGATTCTCGAGTCGGTGAAAGTGGTATTATTATATTTTTTTCCATTGGGGATATCCTCAGTAGAGGCCCGAAATCTTGAATTTGCACCTGATTTTGCTCTACAATATGTCAGTCAAAGACAAGTAAATCAGTGTCAAATATTGTCCAAAGAATTTTATATTAATCATTTAAAATATCATATTGCAGTTCAGTTACAGCTGTTTTAGCCTGTCTTGTAAGTGTACCAAGAAAAGACTGATAATTAAAAGGTGCATACATAGCATATCCCATTACTTTCATCGCTCCTCTCCTCCAGATGTACGCGAACTTGTAACAAATTCAAAGCAGCCCAGATAGCAACTATACGGGCTAAATTGTATGATAACCTCCGCCTAGCTGTTGAGCGTTATATTTTACTTCAGTCATCTGTTAGTATCAGTTTGTTGAGTTATTTGCTTATAAAGGAGAATTCGAAACTACGCACATTATTTTAACGTTAATGATCAGAGGTATATTCGAGAAAAGTTATGGGTTTGAATGTGGATGTTTGAAAGAGTAAAGGAAGGCCAAAGAAATAATGAATGGACTGTGTGAAGGATGAATTGGCAAGAAAGAAGGTGTCTGATGAGATGACAAGTAATAGAGAATATGGAAAAAGAAGACATGCTGCGCCGACCACATATTAAATTAGGATAAGGACAGGAGAATGATGATGATGATTATAAAAGAATTTTTTGATATAATAACCACACTAGGAGACTACACTGGGGACCAGTTTTTAATAGATGTCTTACAGCTACTGTAATACTAACAAGAAGTAATGAGTTCTTTGTCTGAAGCTATTTCCCGATTACTATTTTTATGGGATACATCCCATAATACATAGGTATTTACAACATATAAGGCTTTCTCTGTTTAGAATCTGTCGATGGCAATCTTAATTGTGTCGGCCCAGAACTGAACCACTAGTTTGGCGACCTCTGTAGCGTCCATTAGTTCCTGTAATTAACAAACAACAGGACACGATATTAAGTGCCCTATCGTTTGTGGAACAGCACCACATTTACACTCCAGGCCATAGTCATTATTGATTTATAATGCCAATAGCATAATGAAAAGTGAAATCTCTTCATCGATCTCTCTTCACTCTGTGCTACCTAAATGAAGCGTTAAAAAAAGGTATGATGCCATTAACATGAATAAGCGAGAGCAGAGCTTGAGGAAATCACCCGAGTTGGGCAAATTGTTATTGGGGGTTTTCACAGGAATTTCGCAGTAGCAGCCACGGAGTTTGGATTTGTGCCCGGTTGTTGGCATTAGGCTCGCCCCCATTATTCTTACTTTACCTTGACTTAAACATAACTGGTGAAATGTCGGTGGACTGGAATAGGTACACATCTGCCCTCCCTTATGGGATTACAGGTGCGATATTATGAATTTAAAATGCGAAACATCCTGAACCTCTTAATACAAAACACCGTTTCACCCAAGATACCCCACACATCGGCCAATCCCACATCCACTAAAGCTAAATATTATAACAATAAAATGGAGGCTCGTTAAATTCTCCATGCTGAGACTTAGCCCTGGTTTTATGCCGCATAAATGGGTGGGTTTAGCGCTAGAACTAAATTGTTATTTATGAGTTACGGTAATGAGTTCAGGTAATGGGATGCTATAGGAAATTAGTCCTTATCTTCAGTTGAGTGGCTTTTGAGTTCAGGGTGGAGTGTTTGATTTCTAGGTACTGAAATGTTCTGTCTTGATCAGAATGTTAGGGCTGTGAAGAAGATGGATAAAAAAAGATTATATATAACGGAAAGCACGTTAAGCCCTTGCTGGCTGTTATTTGTAGATCTTTGGCATTCGTTACGAGTAGTCAGAAGCCAAAAGTCTAACATCCAGTCTTACTATGGGGTATTGTATTAACCAGTAACTGGGTTGTGGAGGCCAGATAGGCAGTCGCTTCATGTAAAATACTGGTACTGATGATAACGGAGATGAGAATGTTGAGTTGGATTTGTGGTGTGACAAGAATGGATAAAGTAAGGGACTGTAATAGAGGAAGTTTGAAAATGGCGCCATTTACAGAAAGAAGAAAGCGACTGTCATGATATGGGAATGTGATGAGGTAGAACGAATCGCATGTGACTAAATTAGTGATGCATATAAATGTTGTTGGATGGCCAGGGAGAGGAAGACCAAGGAAACCATAGATGAATTTTGGCAGGAATTATATAAAAGAAAAAGGAGTAAATTATAGCGTGACAATTGACATAGGAGAATGAATGAAAAGAACGTGTTGTGGCGACCCTAAGTAACATGGGACTGGGGCAGGAAAATGATGAAATGATTCGTCTGAGAGTTCTTTGATCTATATCCTGTTGTACTGTAAGAAATTGTTTTTAGGGTTCCGTACCCAAAGGGTCAAACGGGACCCTATTACTGAGACTTCGCTGTCCGTCCGTCCGTCTGTCACCTCATGACCCGTGAATGCCCGTGATAGTTAGCCAGTTGAAATTTCTACAGATTATGTATTTCTGTTGCCGCTATAACAATTAATACCAAATACAACAAATATAACAAATAACTATTTAAAGGGGCCCGTACAAAAAGTGATTTTTTGCTCGTTTTTACAAATAATAAAAACGGTACGGAACCCTTCGTGCGCGAGTCCGACTCGCACTTGTCCGGTTTTTTTTCTCTTGAATTATTTCCTTGCACGGCTAGTGGAATCATGCTCGTCTGCTAGATCATGGCGTCCTGTATTCGGTTCTCAAATCGCAGAAAGTTTCGTAGGTTTTTCATAACAAACATGGTCAGTTGCCGTATGAGTTCTGAAACTCGTCCTTTATTACTACCCTTTTGAGGCAGACAAACTAAGTGTCATGGTATAGTGTTTATACGAGCGAAAATAGTCGGTTTGGTTTTAAAGTTTCCCACTCATCAAGATCTGCCTAAACTTTTCCTAATTACATAATATGTTGGAGTCGGCTTCCAGTCTAACGGGATGTAGCTGAATACCAGTATTTTACATAGAGCGACTGCTTATATGACCTCCGCAACCCAGTTAGTACTGAGTAATATGATTAACCTTTTGGTAAAACTAGTTGTCAGACTTTTGGGTCACTGACTACTAACAACTAATCACTTCAGCCGAAAGACGTCCACTTCTGGACATAGGCTTCCCCTAAGAGTCACCACATTGACCGGTCCCGTGCGACTCGCACCCAGCAGATCCCCGCAACCTTCACCAGGTCATCGGTCCACCTAGTGGGTGGCCTTCCAACGCATCGTCTTCCAGTTCGCGGTCGCCATGCCAGAACTCTTCGGCCCCATCGGTCATCCGTTCTGCGAGCAATGTGCCCTGCCCACTGCCACTTAAGTTTGGCAATTCCTCGTGCTACGTCGTCGGTAACCTTGGTTCTCTTGCGGATATCCTCATTTCTGATTCGATTACGCAAGGAAACTCTGAGCATAGCTCTCTCCATTGCCCTTTGGGTGACTTTAAACCTTCTGATGAGGTTCATCGTGAGCGACCAAATATTCCATTAATAGTCGCCAATAAAATTTTTATTCGCGATTATTAATTTCCCATTGTAATGAAACTAAGATAGCCAAAATTTTTGCAAAACTTCTCATCCATACTCTTTTAACTTAAACCAACAGACAAACGGACAAACAAAACGACATAGCGTGTAGTCAGAGACGGGTGTGCACTGAATGGAACATCGCCCATTCACTGGGAATCGAACCCCGATACCATCCATACAGGGAGCGAAGACACGCTCCGTGCTATGTGCAGGAATTGTTCACAATTTTCTTAGTTTTATTTAAAGATTTATTTTAAGGTTAGGAATATGTTTTGAGG
Source organism: Cerastis rubricosa (assembly GCA_949152445.1). Classification (NCBI taxonomy): domain Eukaryota; kingdom Metazoa; phylum Arthropoda; class Insecta; order Lepidoptera; family Noctuidae; genus Cerastis; species Cerastis rubricosa. The sequence continues at coordinate 1,643,695 of OX424542.1, read as the reverse complement.
AGAATTTTCTGTGAGTGATGGTTGATTATGCACATCCTCTGATTTTTCGGATTCATGTGTGTATTGTATAATTATCACTTCCTTCGGTAAGTGAAGTCAGTAAGCACGCCTGAGAGATATTTTTGCATGTTGACACTTGCCTTGATAGGTGTAAGCAAGTCGCAATTGTGAGCAAGAGAGTCACCGGAACGTTGCGGTCGCTCTATCGGCTAAAAATATTCTCCCATCACACATTAAGGTAATGCTTATACAGTCCCTAATCTTCCCCACAGTTGACTATGGTGATATTGTGTGCTACTACGACCTGAATGCAGATCTCCTCAATAAACTTGACCGACTTCTTAGACTGGTAGAAAATGCCCAAGGCATTCAGTCCGCCTTTGTACAGTGTTTTTTATACTTTTGCATAAAGTTTTAATAAAGAAGTAAATAAAATATTTCTTTACGGCACGTTAAGCCTTGTCAGAGGCCCATGGTCAGTATAATAAAATGATACCTGATTAGTTACTAACCACACGAATAAAAGAAAGAAGAGTCTAAAATACAAACTCTACAGCATTTTGGTTTCATTTGTTGCAACTAGCACCGAAGAGAAATCTAAAAAAAACAAAAGACATCACACGCCATAATATCCTTGTAGCTCCATGTATGCGTTTTCCCGATCATGCTAGACCCCACAGACCACTTCAATAAAAACAGTCTTACTTTACTTATAAATAGGTTTAATAGCATCACAAGACTAGCCGTAATGGCGTCGATGCATCGCGGATGAAACGATAACATCCAGCCAGATATCAAGCACTGAGATTAAATACTGCCTTTAAGTCTGATGTTGGAAAATAAGAGTATGGTGTAGATGTTTTTTTCGTATAAATTGAATTTGATAAGTACAGTGTATAGGTAGTATGTTTTATGTCAGATAAGAAGAAAGGCAGTAGAGGGATTCGAACACAAATAATATAAAATTCCTTGAATGTTGACGTGTGCAACATGTGACGGTATATCATCATCTGCCTAGCCTTTTCTCAAACTATCTTGGGATCGGTTTCCAGTCTAACCGTATGCAGCTGAATACCAGTATTTTACATGAAGCAACTGCCTATCTGACCTGCACAAACCAGTAACTGGGTAATACGATGTCCCTTGGTAAGATTTGATGTCAGAGTTTCGGCTTCTGACTACTCGTAACGACTGTCAAAGATCTACAAATGATCCGCCGTTGTAACCATAAGATTAGCAGTTTTGTAAGCCCGTTATTTTTCATTTTTGGTGTACAATAAACTTTTATTCTATTCTATTCTATTCTAATGATAGCCGGAACCAACGGTTTAACGTGCTTTCCGAGGCACGGAGGAAACTCGGTATGTTATTCAGTCACCCATCCACAGACTAACCACGTCAAGCACGGCTTAACCTTAAAGATCGACCCGTGCGGCTGTTATTATTTAGCCACAAGCTCCTCCAACATGTTACGGTATAGTTACTTGGTAATTCGTAGACGATGGAAAGCGGGAATATTAACCTTGATCAGTTTGTTTAACATTCGTTTTGGTGGGGACCCATAACTTCTTTCTGTGGAAGCGACTGGGCTGCAATCCCCCATAGAGTAGGTTGGTGGAAGTGGCATACCTTGTAATATTTCGTCTACTACACGCACTGGAGAAACGGGTTATATCCACGGAAGAATCGACCAAATGAAAATTATTTTCATTGCCTATCTCTCATTTTCCCATCGACATAACCCATTTCTACATTGGTCATACTAAGCGTGCTGGTTGCAAGCACGACTGCTGAGCTTGAGGTGCTGGGTTCGATTCCCCGGTTGGGTAGTGTTGTTGGGGTTTTCCATCTAGAATTTCTCAGTAGCAGCCACGGAGTCTGGATTTGTGCCCGGTTGATGGAAATAGGCTCGCTTTTACATGGGACTCGAAAATATAAATGGCGAAAATGGGTGTACTATTAGGTACACATCTGAATAAATATTCGGGAATTATAGGCGTTATTTTATGATGTGTTATGGACATTTATTTGTTTTGCTTTAACTCATTCCACTCTGAAAACTTTTATTGCCATTCTGTCCTTCTTTCAACAAAAGATCTCCTATACCTTTCTGTCTGCTCCTTTCACAAACCAGGAACAGTGATTTCAACATTATTGAAATACACATACTTCGGTTGAAACTCGTTCAAAATTTACAAGCAATAAATAACAAACATTGCCTAATAATGACAGGTACTGGTTTAATACGCTGATGGAATAACTCACTATAAACAAGTATTCCACTCTATAAAACGGTAGTTGGCGCCTTTAAACGCCTTGGCGCCCGCTTGCATTTCACACTCCGAATAAAAAGGGACCACTTTTCCTTAAACGGTTCTATCTCACATAATCATGGGTTGATTCTGTGAATAAATACCGTATATGGAGCACGCACTTTCCATCACTAGCGTTCACTATTTTGAGGTAATTATGTTGGAAGGTAGACTGACTGAAGGTAGAAAGTGAAACTGGTGCCCCTTCACTGGTTCTAATTCATCTAAAATATTATTATAAAGAGGAAAAATTTGACTGTATGTTTGTTACGATTTAACTCAAAAACTAATCGACCGATTTTTTAAATTCGAGTAACATAGGCTATATTATATCACAATTTTCGCGGACGAAGTCGCGGGTGAAGTGCTTGTCCAAACTAATATTATAAAGAGGAAAGATTTGATTGTTTGTTTGTTTGCATTGAATAGGCTCCGAAACTACTGGTCCGATTTGAAAAATTCTGTCAGTGTTAGATAGCCCGTTTATCGAGGAAGGCTATAGGCTATATATCATCACGCTACGACCAATAGGAGTGGAGCAGCAATGAAAAATGTTGCGAAAACGGGGAAAATGTGACGCAAACGAAGTTGCGCCGGACAACTAGTATAAAATACAGAAGTAGAAAATCTGAGCTCTTAAGAAATCATCCCAAGCAAAGTGGAAAGGACAACGACCCTTAAACTGTTGCCAGTACATCATTCTGAGCCCTACATAGAAATTTTCGTCGATCTTTAAGGTTAAGACGTGCTTGCCGAGGTTGATCCGTGGATGGGTGACCATAATTACATACCGAGTTTCCTCCGTGCCTCGGAAAGGCCGTTCAAAATCAAAATCAAAATATTTTTATTTTACATAGGCCTACAGGGGCACTTATAAAACGTCGGCAAAAAGGTGCTCGGTTCGGGTTGGTCGTTTCCTATGGAGAAGAACCGTTGGTCCCGACTGTCATTTGTAGATCTTTGACAGTCGTTACGAATAGTCAGAAGCCAAAAATCTGACGTCCAGTCTTACCAAGGTATCGTATTACCCAGTTACTGGGTGCTGGAGGTCAGACAGGCAGTCACTTCATGTAAAATACTGGTACTCAACTGCATCCGGTGAGACTGGAAGCTGACCCAAAGATAGTTTGGGAAAAGGCTATGCAGATGATGATGATATCAAAACCGCAACACCTACACGGTTAAAATGTATAGCAGAGCGGTTTTTTTTAAAATAATCTATGTAATATTTCTATGTGGGGTTTCAGAATGATGTAATGAATATGTGTTAACTGATTTAAAATCAGTTGAAACATTACATAGAGAGAGATTGCATTCCACCTTGGGAGAGACAGAGATAGAGAGAGTGACAGTTGACAGGGAAGAAACTATGAATAATAAACTATGAACGCCTTGTGCCGACCCAAGTAACATGGGACTACTGTATAAACAAGGAAGACTAATCATCATATTCAGCCTATAATGTTACGACTGCTGGGACACAGGCCTCCTCTCTATGAGCGGGAGTGCGCTGTAATCCACCACGCGGGCCCAGTGCGGGTTGGTAGATGTCACATGTCTTCGAATTTTTATTCTATGACATGCCGGTTTCCTCGCGATGTTTTCCTTCACCGTTTTAGAGGGCAGCGATGATGAAATAAATTACACAAAGTAATGCACCTGCCTGGGTTCGAACCCACGACTTTCTTTGCTTAGGAAGACTAATGATTTCTTCGAAATTACTGACATAGTTTAGTCAACACTTATATACCTAGTAACTTGGTCTTGCTTATCTACTATAACCTCAGCATGCTAGATCAATACTTTACGCAGATGACCCCTGACCACATCTGAATGACTGAATTACTTAACCTCCTCTCAAATCGGGGCGTGAGAGATGACAAAACTAGAAAATTTAAAATCCAAACAAAGCTTCCCGTTTATTTAAAATAGCTGAGGAGCATAATAAATTATCGGCATCGGATGCGGACTTGGAGTATTAAAACATTCATGAGTTATAACGCTTTAGTAGTGGAATGTCGCACGATTGTTGGCGAGGAGCGTGTTATCGTTGCCCCGGCGCACGACAACTGAGCTAAGGGGGTTGGAACATGGCGGGCTGGACGCGCGGTTGGAACGCTAGTGCTGTGATCAAAGTTAGAAGAAGAGGTTATGTAGAAGTACCTACAGGTAGTTACATCAAGCTCCTAGCCTGCTGTTGGTTAAGTCTTGCATCAAGGATCTTGGGTAAGGCTTGCATTAAGGCCCTTGATGATAACGAGTATGACCGGGATGTCCAGAGGAATAATAGATTTTTTATAGAAAATCATTTATTCATAACATTGGCATTGTGCTAATGCACCTGCATCCCGGTTCCTGCCGCTCTACAGTTATTGATGTCTTTATGGAGATAAGTGAAGATGAGTTTTGTTATAGTTGATTCGTATCATGAGTTCTGTCACACAGTACCTCATGATAGCTGCGGAAGAATACTATTACATGCTTCTGCTTAAAAACGCGATATTTACCATGTTTACAATGGATTTTGAGTTTCCGATTTTTCGGCGGTTTTCAGGTTATCCGTGATCATGGGTTCTTGCAATAGCGCCCAAATATCGGAAACTCAAAACAAATTGCATACATAGTAAATATCCCTTTTTTGGTGTTGACGAAAATATTATTAAAGGTTTGCCCTACAGAATACCTGGACAACATCATCATTACAATATCGGCCGCGCATATGTTTTTAATAATTGCAGTAAAAAAGCGTTACTTGACGAAATGCTTCGCTTGCAGCCATCCTAAACGTAACGTTGACAGAGCGGCGTTCAAATACTGAATTGGAATTACGATGGGAGCACAGGGGACGTTTGAGAACCGCTCCACAAGGCAAGGTTCACAATGATTGATTAATCTAATTATTGGCATGATAAATGGTACTTTGGTAAAAATTGTGGATTTTTGTGTCTTTGATCTTCCAAAAAAGACATGAGCAATAATTGTATTTAAAAACGTTTTACTCCGTCAAACGTTCAAAAGATTAGTTTTTTTCTAACGACAGACTTTTATATCGGTATTCTGTCATATTTGATTTATGATTTCCATTGGTATCATAAAAATTGATACACCTGCAATCTTTGCCTGGATCTACCGCGATGTCGTAGCTAGGCGAAGATAGCGGTATGAGCTTGACACTTACGGGCAGAAGCGATCCACATTGACTTATAATGGAGAAGAATAGTAAGGAGGAAGGGAGGCCTGTACCCTGCAGTTGGGCGAAATAGGCTGAAAACGACCTGCAACCCCTCAACACCCTGCTTTCCGTGTTGATGACTCATATTTTTTCCGAACTGGATGCTGTCATTTACCTCATTTGATTTGAAACTGTCCCCTAATAAAACACCTATTTACCATAGGTCTGACAGATATCCCTCTGTGCAGAGAATGCATGGAGGCAAATGAAACACCACAGCACGTGCTCATGGAGTGCAAAAACGTGGCAGATAAACGGGCATGGACTCTTCAATCACCGGTAACACTCCCGGAAGCCTGCAGCAGCCTAAAAAGGCTGCTAGCTTTTTGGGATGACCTGGGATGGTTGGAATAACAAGAGGCTAAGTACTAAATACATAAACAGCCCAGCTTTTTTTTTAACTATTTGGAAATCCGGATGTCCTCCGCCTGGGGAAGGCGGAGGGGTCTGTCAGACTCCAACTGACTAAAACCACACCGGTGTTCCCTCGCACAATTGCGTCGGGGGGCAGCGGGAACGAAAGTGACTTCCGCTGCCCCGGACTAGTGCCGGCCCGCTTTACCAGTGCGGGCCTCGTCCCTGGGGGCAGTGAGGTGTACTCCCCCCGATACGTCATGAGAGGCGCGCGTGGAACACTACGCGCCGCCGTCTCGGGTCCAGTGAGGGACGACGGGGCGACGGATGTCCCCGAATCCGTCGCCCCTGGACCTGTTTAGGGGGGCCGGAAGAGGGCGTTATCCGCCCTCTGCCAACACCCGGTGAGTCTGCTGCGGGATGGGAGGGAACTAGAGATCTCCCTCTCCCTTTCCGCAGCTTCCTTCTGCGACATGACGGTTTTGCAGAAGGACACCACCGCGTCCCAGGACTCTGTGCTGCTGACCATCGTGCGAACAACGGCCGGCAGCGACAGGTCTGCTCCTACCTCTGTGACAAGATCACGGCGCGGGTCATCCCACGCGGCATATTCCGCCAGCGTATGCCGCAGCCCAGCTAACCTAACCTAACCTACCTCTTTTGATTACAGGACGCACGACCCTGCACGACGGACAGAAGAGAATGAGTTGCGATAACCTGTGGCATGGCAACACACTGACACTGTATTTAGGATGTCGATGATGCTTAATCCAGCCAGTTTGAATCTTCAGCGCTCAACAAGTTTGATCAAATTGTCATTTAGTAGTCAGGATATTGCTATTTCGAGTACATGATTAATTTAAGAGCCATCTGTAAATCACGCTTGTTAGTCTAGTGTTCTCAAGTGCGACAGCCGAGCATGGCAGGTCCTGGGTTCGATTCCCGGGTGAGGGCAAAGTGTTATTGGGTTTTTGCACTAGGAATTTTTCAGTAGTCACTAGTACCAAGTCTGAATTTGTGCCCGGTTGATGGCAATAGATTTGCCCCCTATTACATGGGACTTAAAGAACTGGCGGAATGTGGACGTACTTGTTAGGTACACCTATGTCTTGGGGGATTGCTAGACGTGATGTTTTGTTATACTGTAAATCACTCTTTTTTGACACATTCTACGATTTCAAACAAGATTCACATAGAAAATCTTAGGACCTCGTGGCTTGATAATAACAGCTGCACGGATCGATATTTAAGGTTAAGCTGTGCTTGCCGGGGTTGGTCCGTGGATGGGTAACTATAATCACATACCGAGTTTCCGCCGTGCCTCGGAAAGCACGCTAAGCCGTTGCCCGGCTATCATTTGTAGATCTTTGACAGTCGTTACGAGTAGTCCGAAGCCAAAAGTCTGACATCCAGTCTTACTAAGGATATCGTAATTATCCAGTTACTGGGTTGTGGAGGTCAGATAGGCAGTCACTTCATGTAAAGTGCTGGTACTCAGCTGCATCCGGTTAGACTGGAAGCCGACCCCAAGGTAGTTTGGGACAAGGCTAGGCAGGCAGATTCACATAGCAAATTCCCTTCATCCACCGTCTCATTAAACTTGCAACACACGCTCCCTACAAAACTTACCATAATATTTAAATTCCGTATCCCTCTGCACTCACCTTAACAATGTCGTGATGGGACGCTCTTATGGTTCACGATGTCTTATTAAGGCTATATTGTTATTATTATTATATTATATTGAAAAATTTCATAATATTAGCGGAATCGTCAATGGCTCCGTACGACTGTTCCGCTTGATTGGCTCCATTTCACGATTTCCATGTTGTTTGAATTATTTATGGTGTTTCCATGGTGGTTGGTGTGAATAGTTTTATGGTTATTACGGTAATGCAAACAGTGACTATGATGTTGGTAGATGATTGCTGTCGCTAATAAAGATATCATCACCTTTCTGGTTGCTATTAGTGTGTTATTTGCGTTACATCAAGAGTTTGACTAGTTTGAAGTGTTAGTTCAGCCTATATGGATATAAAAAACCGGCCAATGGCCAGTCGGACTCGCGCACGAAGGGTTCCGAACCATTATTTATAAAAACCGGCCAAGTGCGAGTCGGACTCGCGCACGAAGGGTTCCGTACCATTATTTACAAAAAACGAGCAAAAAAATAACTTTTTTGTATGGGTAAAAATTTAAATATTTATTTTATTCTGTTTTTAGTATTTGTTGTTATAGCATCAACAGAAGTACATAATCAGTAGAAATTTCAACTGCCTAACTTTTACGGTTCATGAGATACAGCCTGGTGACGGACGGACGGACAGCGAAGTCTCAGTAATAGGGTCCCGTTTGACCCTTTGGGTACGGAACCCTAAAAAGAGTAAAAAAATCACTTTTTTGAATCCTTAGTTATTATATTATATTTTAGTTATAGCGGCAACAGAAATACATTTTGTTTTTTTTTTTTTTCTTAGCCTCTCATGTGTCCCACTGCTGGGCAAAGGCCTCCCCTTTCTCCTTCCAAATGTCTCTATCCTGTGCGATATCTGGCCATGATCGCCCGGCAAACAAGATTAGATCGTCACACCACCTTCCCCGCGGTCTACCTCGACGGCGATTTCCTCCGTCAGGCTTCCAGTGAGTGACGATCCTTGCCCACCTCTCTGGGTGCATTCGAGCTACGTGGCCAGCCCACTCCCACTTTAGCTTGGCTGTTTTTTCTCCGACATCTGCAACTTGAGTTATGGAACGCAGAGTGGTGTTCCTAACGCGATCTGTACGCTTCACAGCTATTATGCTACGCTCCATTGCCCGCTGGCAAATCTTGAGTTTGGACTTCTGCTGTTCAGTTAGTGACCAGCTTTGCGCACCGTAGGTTAGGACGGGCAGGATGCACATATCGATGAGTTTTCTTTTAAGTGTCATTGGGAGACTTCCCTTCAAGTGTTCTTTTAGGGCCCAGAAGGACTTCCAAGCATTTTGGACTCTACGTTCAACTTCCTTGTCTTGCCTATTTTTAAAAGACACTATCTGGCCCAAGTATGTATACTCATCGACATATTGCAGCACATGCCCATCTACCTCGACTCTACGTTTCGTGCTGTTGGTCATGACCTGGGTTTTGGATCTGTTCATTGAAAGTCCAACCTCAAGACTTGCTGTGCTCAGATCTTGGAGCATTTCTTCAAGTTCAGAAGCAGATGTGGAGAACAACACAATGTCATCAGCAAAGCGGAGGTTTGTTAGCTGATGGCCGCTAACATGTACGCCTCGTGACCGCCACGAAGCAGGCAGCTTGTTGAAAACCTCCTGCAGTGCGCTTGTAAACAGTTTAGGTGAGAGTGGGTCGCCTTGTTTGACACCCTTTTCAATGTTGAAGCTCGGACCAGAAATATGTAGCTTGATATTCGCGGAACTACTACGATAGATGGTGTCAATGAGGTCAATGTAGGTGTGCGGTATATTTTGGGACTCTAGGGCATGAATTACTGACTGATGGTCAATGCTATCGAATGCCTTGGCATAGTCTACAAAAGCTAGGTAAAGGGGTTTATTAAATTCACAATATTTTTCGATGACTTGGTTAGTGGTATGGAGATGATCGGTTGTGGAGAAATGGGGACGAAATCCAGCTTGTTCGGGAGGTTGGTGAAGGTCAAGGGTCAAAGCGATACGGTTCTCTATCACCTTAATAAATAGTTTATATAAATGTGAAATTAGGCTTATGGGGCGATAGTTTAAAATGTCAGATTTGTCTCCTTTTTTGTGGAGTAAAATTATGTTGGCGTGGCACATTTCAGAGGGAATCTGACCAGAGTATAACATGGTGTTGAAAAAAGATATGATGTGGGGTGTAAGAACGTTTCTCCCTAGCTTTAAAACAGAAAAACAGAAATACATAATCTGTAAAAATTTCAACTGGCTAATTATCACGGTTCATCAGCTATAGCCTGGTAACAGACGGACGGACGGACGGACGGACAGCGAAGTCTCAGTAATAGGGTTCCGTTTGACCCTTTGGAAACGGAACCCTTAAAATACTTTTAATACAAATGTCCATATGATTCACACGTCATCATCAGCCTACTACAGTCCACTGCTGGACATAGGCCTCTTCAATCGCTCGCCACTTAACTCGATTCTCGGCAACTCTCATCCAGTTGCTACTGGCTACCTTGCGAGGATCATCGCTCCACCAAACGTGAGGGCGTCTCACCTCACGCTCGCCCATTCCACGGTCTCCACTCAAGAACACGTCTACCCCAATGGTCACCAGTTCTACGGGTAATATGGCCGGCCCATTGCCACTTCATTCACACGTAATCAGCCTGTTATGTTCATCATCAGCCTATAATGTTCCCCCACTGCTGCGATACAGGCCTCCTCTCTATGAGAGGGATTGGGCTGTAATCCATCACGCAGGCCCAGTGCCGGTTGGTAGATGTCACACGTCTTCGAATTTTAAGATCTAGGACATGCTAGTTTCATCACGATGTCTTCCTTCACCGTTTTTGGCAGCGGTGATGAAATAAATTACACAAAGTAATGCGCCTGCCTGGGTTCGAACCCACGGCTTACTACTCGTAAGTCGGGGCTGCCGCCATTGGGCCACCGCTGCTCTCTGTTATGTTCGGACTAATGATGATACGGGCTTACATTTTGGTGAAAGAAGACTGGTTTCCGTACAACACATAACATCACACCTGAAATCCCCGAAGGGTTAGGCAGTGTGGATGTAAGGACCCAATAGTACACCCACATTTCCCCAGTTATTTTAAAGTGCTGTGTAATAGTGTCCAGCCGGCTATAAACCTTCGTATACCCGCGCCATTTTTTATAACACCTATACTTGCGTACGGTCTCACAGACTGAAATTTCAGACGTCCGTTTCGGGATGTTTTTTTTTTTTTTTAAATAAATACTACGGTGATATTGTGTTTTCTGGAGATATACTTCTAAGTATCTTAAAAACTATAATTTACCAAATATATACCGATCATTTACTGAATAATAGCCTTTTACTGTAGTCTCTGAAAATTAGTTACATTTTTGTAAGAGGTTGTAAAATTTTAGGAAAGATACATTTTTTTCTTCTTAAACTTACAGTTTCTAAGAGATACCTCATGAGCTATAATAAACACAAATACTTACACAAAAGTTTCATAATACAAATTTCAGTACAAAATCACTGAAGAAAAATTTTGTTACACCTGTACTCGCATCGGTCTCACAGGCCGATGTATGCCTAATACGGCCATACGTGCTACTCGTACAAAGACTCTTTTAGTCCTGAAATGATTGTAGCAACTAATATTGACGCTAACGGGAAGAACCAAATGCTATCATTGATTATAAAAGAAAAAAATCAAGAAAGAGTGTTTTATCGGTCTCACAGACCAACGTGCGAGTTTAGGAAGGTTAAAAAAATCCCGATAAAAAACCCAATAACTTTTTGCCCGATTCGGAATCCGAACCCAGTACCTCTTGCTCAACAGTCGAGCGTATTACCACTAGACAAACAAGGCAGTCCCGTACTTCTCGAATATACAGAACAAATCTATCGAATAGGAACGGTCTGTTAATCCACATTCACAGGAGCATCCATAACCGATTCGTCTGAATGCAAATGCTCAAATTGATTTAAGAGCACTTCATCTACCCACTATAAATTCCAATTAGTACATAGGTACGTATTTTAATTACACACTTAGCACATCAAAGGAAATAAGTGATACATAACATAACATCCATATATGCAACAGCCCATCAGCCTTAGCACAGTAGACATACTAGCAAACAGTATTTCAACTACGAACTGCTCTTAACTGAATTTATTTGCGGTCGGCGGAGCATGTCTTTTTCTTCCATTCCATACTTCTCTGTTAGTCGTCATCTCATGAGTTTTTCCCTTTCTAGCCATATTGTATTTCACACAGTCATTATGTTCATTCGTCGTTTTTTTCTCTTTCACATGCAAAGTACGAATTCTAACTAAGCTTCAGGTAACGTTCAGTTCAGGTGACGTAAGTCATCATCATCATCATCATTTCAGCCGAAAGACGTCCACTGCTGGACATAGGCCTCCCCCAAAGGGGGGTTTTGCCATAATCGCCACGCTTGGCAGGCGGGTTGGCGATCGCAGTACGGTGGTTGCAAAATGCACAGAGAACGCTGCTGCCCGTTCTCTGGCAAGTGTCTTAGTCGCCTCTTACGACACCCACGGGAAGATACGGAATGGTGCTATTCTTAAGGTCCGACACAACGGTGACGTAAGTTAGTCGGAGCTATTGCATCGAAACAAGTGCTTAAATTGTAAGTGTGTTAAAAACTCGGAAACCAAAAACACCGAGCAACAATAGGAACACCGAAAAAGTTTTTAAATAATTTTAGTGAACAACCCTAACACATGCGTTTCATTCCTATATTTTGTGTTCTTCCAGTTGGTTTACTGTTTATCATTATACTGTACTCACACATTTAACACACCCTAGGTTCACATCAAACAGATAAGCCGCCCATTACCATAAATTAAGTAGGAAAATTAAAAACTAGTAGCTCCATAACGAATCGAAATGTCAACTCGGTCGAGATGCTCTCATTACAGCGATAAGCTTGTGTTAATAAAACCGATTTTATGCGAGTAGTGGCGCACAAATCGAGTAGATACGAATATCTGCTAACGCATTAGTATTGCACTTTAACTTATTATTTTTTGCTGTGGTTCTTTGTGGTTTATTGGTTGGTTGGATAGCTTACTTGTTGGGTGTAGTTATAGTACATAGGTCAAAGGCCACACCACGAATTTCAAATCGTTCGTGGTGCGTGTTCCGACTCATCATATCGAGACCTCAAGGAGGAGTTTTGGCCGAAGGGTGTCATGTATCGGCGATTCCGCGGAAGGCTACGCGACACCACGCAGCGCGACACGACGCCGTCACTTCGTGTACAATACTTTAAAGATTTAGTTTTATAAAGTATGTATTAGTTTTTATTTAGTCATTATGCTTATATATATGTATTGTGTTTTAAGGGCCTAGTTGCCTGAAATAAAGGATTTGTAGCGACGTACAAAAAGCAACTTACTACAAAAAGTACTACAGCGCCATCTATGACACGGCGGAAGAACTAACATCAATTTCCTACATCTCACATGCAAAGTTTACATCGACTTAAGAGTATATAGAAAAACCCGACTACAACTGTCGGGCAGTTGCCCGCCAGACATAACACCTGTCTGGCCGGAGGATCCTCCCTTTACCACGGGGGATGAGGAACTTTACACCCTGTTCCTCATACCCCTAAAGATTGTATTGTAAAGGGCAAGGCTGTAAAAGTATCGTGTCGCAGTTCTTGATCATGTCTCTTCTTCTTTAGTTCTTAATCATGTAGTAATAATTTATTATGGTTCCGTACCTCGAAAGGAAAAAACGGAACCCTTAAAGGATCACAAGCTGTGAAAAATCAAACTGCTAATCTAGCGCAATCAAAAGATACAGCCGTTTATTCCGCAAATTTCCGCAAATTTTCGACACTGACAAGGGAATCAAAACCTACAGGGTACTTCCCGTGAACTCAGAATCTTGAAATTTGGTACAAAGCAATGTCTTATAGCACAGATATAGGAAAAATTGCGAAAACCGTAAATTTTTAGTTACATCATATAAATACCTACAGGTTTATACGAACCCTCGGTGCGCGAGTCCTAATCGCACTTGGCCGGTTTTTTTATTTAGCCTAAACTCTACCACTCCGTGGTAAAAGCCTCCTCACCTTCCTTCCAGTTTTTTCGATGTTGCGCTTTTTCTTGCCAATATGGTTCACAGACTTGGTCTTTGACTAACAAACATCCAGAAATCCAAACTCAAGGTCAGCCAACGGGCAATGGAGCGCTGCTTAACTTTGAACTTACTGATCGAATAAAGAACACCACACTGCGCTCCAGAACTCCAATTGCTGACGTAGCTCATAAGGCTGCAAAACCAAAATGGGACTGGGCAGACCATGTCTGCTGGGTGGTAAAGCTGTGGGCTTGCATATCGCAAAACTGGAGCCTTGAGATAGCAAGACGAGGTCGCGACAGACCGAGATGAAGATAGCGGGACGCCTTGGGTGGCTTCCTCATAGTAACAATGTTATATGAAATGATTACAAGACCGATTCATGATTAGGATGATGATTTCGACGATTACTGCCAGAACTTATAACAAACGTACTATATCTCGACTATTTTAACAGTTATGATTCCTTAAAATCCAGAGAAGTATCTAAACATCTCTTCTCTCTGTCACATAGACTTTAAACATTGCGCTCGTTAACTTTTATGTTAGTGCTTGCTAACTTTTATGTCAGTGTGTCACACATACAGGTGGTTGATTATCTACTGAGTTAACACTGGTACCATTTTCTATACACCTCGATAACCTAATCATAATCTTCTGGAGCCTAAATCCGAAGTACTAAGGATCATTTTTGAATACTTTTCAGTTTTGGAGGTGGAGTAAAATGTTTGTACATATTATGGCACTCGTATTTTTCATACATTGTAATTACGTAATAGCGTTTGCTATCTCATATTGGTACTTAAATAGCTATCATTAAAGTTAATTAGCGAGACAATTTTCGTACACGATAATATTCATTTCGTCATTATTTTATATTATTTTTAGACATATTTTTCTAGATAGCCACGCCAGTCGCCATTACGGTTTGAATTTAAATATATTTATTTAAACTAAATAGCTAATGTCTTTTAATAAATAGCTGGTGATCGGTAATGTATAGATAAAACTTTGCAAAGTAACGATCTTGATTATAAATCTTACTGCGGTTACCAAAGAGGGCTACGTTCAATCTCAGTTATTTTTACTATAAAAAACCAGCCTAGTGCGAGTAGGATTTGCGCACGAAGGGTTCCGTATATATACAACTAGCTGTCCGGCGCAACTTCGTTTGCGTCACATTTTTCCCGTTTTCGCAACATTTTTCATTGCTGCTCCACTCCTATTGGTCGTAGCGTGATGATATATAGCCTTTCTCGATAAATGGGCTATTTAACACTGAAATAATTTTTCAAATCGGATTAGTAGTTTCGGAGCCTATTCAATGCAAACAAACAAACAAGTGTGTTTTTAGTATTTGATATTATAGCGGCAACAGAAAAACATAATCCGCAGAAATTTCAACTGGCTAACTATCACGGCTCATGAGATACAGCCTGGTGACAGACGGACGGACGGACGAACAGCGAAGTCTCAGTAATAGGGTCCCGTTTGACCCTTTGGGTACGAAACCCTCAAAAGAAACATCTTCTATTTCATGGGACTTAAAAACAAAACTGGCGAAATGCGGGTATACAATTAGGTACAACTCTGTCTAACCCTTCGGGGATTACAGGCGTGATGTTATATTGAACAGTTCCTTCAAGCCGTGTCTTGCATGTCCTAGAACCAGAACCTATGTACACACGTGACATCCACCAACCGGAACTGGGTCAACAGGGTTGGGTACGATTAAATTGTGCTCATAGAGGGAGGGCGGGGCTGTCGAATCACAGCTCTAGAAAGAGTTAAGACTGATCTTGCTTATACTAAAGACGAGAGGTATTTTGCCATTCTGCAGCCGTTAACAGCTGGCTGACCATGTAGTAACACACTGCGCTCCAAAATACAGATTACTGATGTTGTTAAACAAGCCGCTATGCTAAAGTGAGATTGGTCTGGTCATGTCTGCCGTATGCCCAATGAGCCAAATGTGTGGGCTAAAATAATCTCTTTTTTTGGCGCCCTGACACATCCAGACACGATGTAGTCTAACAGTAACCGTTAACTTACCTACCTCCACATTACGTTTACTAAATATTATCGTCCGTAGATATTGGGGGTCAAAGTGCCAACTTTTCCACAATCATCATCATCATCAGCCTGTAATGTTCCCACTGGTGGGACACAGGTCTCCTCTCTATGAGAGGGAATGGGCTGTAATCCACCACGCAGGCCCAGTGCGGGTTGGTACATGTCACTTGTCTTGGAGTTTTTAGTTCTAGGACATGCCGGTTTCTTCACAATGTTTTCCTTCACCGTTTTTGAGAGCAGCGGTGATGAAATAAATTACACAAAGTAATGCACCTGGGATAAGGACAAGAGAATGATGATGAATGCGCCTGCCTGGGTTCGAACCCACGGCTTACTGCTCGTAGTCGGCTGCCATACTGGGCCACCGCTACTTTCCACGATAATTAATAAAATACCTTCAAGATCCCAGTACTATTCGATGCATCAATCAGCAGCACAATGGTTTGATTGCTCCATATTAAGTCTTCAACTTTTCAACTCAAAGAAAAAAGTCGTTTGCCAACAATATTTTTTGCATTGAGCTACTTAGTTTGATTACAGAATGCTTGATCCGGATACACCCTACATGTTTAAACAAATAATGATACCTCACTTCCGCGATTCGGAATAAAAGACCAAAAAATAATACCGTTCCCAGCTCATCGCCACTCCATATCTGTAATAAGCAAATAATTGCGTTCGTCAACTGGATAGTTTCGATGGCATTTATTAAAAACCCATCACGTATTACTTGATGGTGTGAAAACTACAAAGTGCCGGAAGGAGGTCACTAACGGGTGACACTTCCTACGATGGCACCTGGTCGATTAGGGGTCCGTGGGTAGTGAAAGATCATTAGGTAGGTTCTCCAAAGTCTCATAATTTTGTCTTCATGAACTGACCTGACTCTCAACTTATCATCTGCTTAGTTTTTTTCCCAACTATGTTGCGGTCCAGTCTATCCGGATTCAGCTTAATACCAGTATTTCACATGGAGCGACCGTCTATCTGACCTCCACAACCCAGTCAGTACTGGGTAATGCGATACCCTTCGATAAGACTGGTTGTCAGACTTTCGAGCCTCTGACTGCCTGCAACAACTGACTCTCAAATTTATGATAAAAAACGAAACATGTTTTGCTCAGATTGTTGTTATGCGACTGTGGTAATGGATACTAACTAAATTTGCTTCCATTTAAGTTAAAAAAGTAATTAGATAACCAGTGTGGATACCATTTAAATAAAACCTTTTAGTTTAAATTTCTTCTCAGCAAATATTCTGTGATCCAGACAGGGTTCATGATGATCTCATTTTGTCTTAACTTAACACCGAAGTATTTCACGATATAATTAACCTTTAAAGTACTTAAGGTAAATATTTTAAATTAATTCAAACTTTATTTCAGAGTACGGTCCATGGTTTTGTTGGTATTTTAGTGTTAGTAACAACGGTGCTTAAGTAATTAGGTTAGTTTTGTTGTTAGTGTTTTTAATTTATTTATTATTTATTCAAACTTAAGCCTGTCCACACCCAGTGTTTCTGGAAGGCGCAGTCCGGTCTGGCAGCAATCATCTTCAAAATGCTGTTGTCGACTACCATGCAGACGCTGTAGTAAGAACACCACTTAGTTCACTAGTTCCTGTCATCTATGTTAATGTAGCTGTTATTCGGCTACAGCACACGAGTAAATAATAAATGATTTAAAATGTTAAAAGGGCCCCTTAATTCAAGGCAAGCGTAAATGAGTTTTATTACTTTTAACACGTTCACCCTTGACTAAATCATACAAAAAACTTGTCAAAGTCATTAGTATCGTCACGGGAAAGATCACACGAAAAATACTATGATTCGGTTACATTATACAATTGAAACGTTATCATATTCTAGTTTGGAAAACACAAAATAAATGATTGGCCAGTTGATGTTATATGATGACGTCAGAACTGATGACAAAAAAATTACATTAACGAAATCATTGAACCTCTGCACATTATCATAAGAAGATCTAAATAAACTTCTGCTGAATATTTTTCAAAAAGTAATGCCGTTATGCTGTACTTTTTGTTTTGCTGTATTTTGGTACCATAACACCCGTCTTTGAAGCCAGCAACAGCATTGATAACCTGTAACAAACAAAAGAAAATTAACGGCCTTTCCACCTGATTGTCTATGATCTATTAATAAATCAGGGTCCACCGGTGGCCCAGTGGTGGCAGCCCCGACTTACGAGCAGGTAGGTCCATTACTTTGTGTAATTTATTTCATCACCGCTGCCCTCAAAAACGGTGAAGGAAAACATCGTGAGGAAACCGGCAAGTCCTAGAACTAAAAATTCGAAGACATGAGACATCTACCAACCCGCACTGGGCCTGCGTGGTCGATAACAGCCCACTCCCTCTCATAGAGAGGAGGCTTGTGTCCCACAAGTGGGAACATTATAGGTTGATGATGATGATGATGACATCAGGGTGACCAACCTAGGCAAGCGCGGCTTAACCTAAAGATAGACCCGCGCGGCTGTTATTATTTAGCCACGAGCTTCTCCTGAATAATTTTGCACTAAAACTCAACTAAACAAGTCCCCATGAATGAAAAACAAATCTGTTTTGCGAATCACCGGATATGGCTGGAGTTCCCATGACAATAGTATCAACGAGCATTGGGAGCCGCGAGTCGTGCCAGATGTGCTGACGTGGCGTATCACAGCCCACGCAATGCTTGACGATGGATTTGTGAGGACCTTACTTTGATTTATATGAGAACTCTTGCATTGTAAATCGTTAAGTACCTAGCATAAGTTACCATTTTTGAAAGCTATTGTTCCTATTTTCACATTCCTATATATTTTACTGATGTTATATAGAAACTGACATACAACACATATTCTCAAGTTCTCATTTTTTTCTAAGTACTTATATTTAGTTGTTGTAATTCGTTTTAACATATAAAGATTCTGTATAGTTTCAGCTATACACACGTATTTTTTGTTTTGGTGTAGCTGCAGTAGTTTACGAGAAAAAAAGCTTAAATGGAAAGTGGCACGGGGCGCTCGCGCGGCAAAAATGTGAGCGGGAGCGGGGGCGGGAGCATGTGTCACGTGACACATTTGTGGGGGCGTTTAAGCGGTTATATTGTTTTTTCTAATTTTATTACTTTATCCTGTAACCTACACAAGTATTTTAAATTCTAAATAATATTATTAGCTAAACTAACATTATAAAGAGGAAAGATTTGATTGTTTGTTTGTTTGCATTAAATAGGCTCCGAAACTATGTATTAGTCCGATTTGAAAAATTCTTTCAATGTTATATAGCCTATTTATCGAGGAAGGCTATAGGCTATATATCATCACGCCCTAACCAATGGGAGTGAAGCAGCAATGAAAAATGTTGCGAAAACGGGGAAAATGTGACGCAAACGAAGTTGCGCCGGACAGCTAGTCAAAGATAAAATTTAATGTTGTTTTTTGTAACTAGGTCTAGAAGTTTGTTACCTAAATGACGACTTCATTTTGTTAGGTATTTTAATTTTATTTTAAGTTTGCATTCTGAAATAAGTCAGCAAAATGTGTGAAAGCTTTTAATTTATAAGACCATAATGTACCATATTTCATGCAAATAAAGAATCTTGAATCTGGAATCTTGAAGGTTACTGTGCTCAATAAACATTTTTCTGACTTCCTTTTCAAGACTTTAAGCTACGTGTTTTTTAGTTACCACATGTGAAATTTAACACTGTGTTGAAAAGCTTCGTTTATATAATAATATTTTCCTAAAATGATACACCTGCTTTTCAAACATTATGCGTTTCAATTCTTTGTTTATTGTTAAGTGTCCCTAGACAGAACCTGAATTACTCGTTCAATTTTGCATATGCGTTAGCAGTTCAAATTGTAGAAATATGTACAATTAACAAAACAAATATTCGACGGTGTGGACAACCTGTACAATACTCCCTCATATAAGAACTGTTTTTTAACCCCCGACCAAAAAAGAGGGGTGTTATAAGTTTGACGTGTGTATCTGTGTATCGGTGTATCTGTGTGTCTGTCTGTGGCATCGTAGCTCCTAAACGGACGAACCGATTTTGATAAAAGTGGTATCGTTTGAAAGGTATTTTAATCGAGAGTGTTCTTAGCTATGTTTCGAGAAAATCTGCTCAGCCGTTTGAAGATCATCACCTCTTTTGTAGTTGATGTAGGGACTTTCATAGGTAGTCTATTTGAAATGTTGTCGCTTGTCACCATGGGCATTGCTGAGGGGGGGGGGTGCACCCCCCTCCCCCCAAAATTTACTTTTTTTTAAATTTATATCTTTCCTTGGTTTCGTTAACCAGGAGTAGGACAGTCAAGGCTGAGAAAAAATAAAATAAGTTTAAAAAGCATGAAAAAAAATTAAATTAAAAATTTAAAAAACCCCCGACACAAAAAACCTCTAAAAAGCCAAAAATAAATTAATCCAAGCGTCGTAGCGTCGGGGGACCGCTAAGAAGACCGCTTAGTACAAGCACAGAACAAAGCGGACCCCCGACGCTACGACGCTTGGGTTAATTTATTTTTGGCTTTTTAGAGGTTTTTCGTGTCGGGGGTTTTTTAAAATTTTAATTTAATTTTTATGTATTGAAGTTAATAATTCAAAGTAATATCCACACTAATCCACCGACTCGCATGCTCCGTGAGTTCGGATACAGATCTATCTGAGCCCGTTTGCTCAAGCTCGTCCCGCGAACATTTTATTACAATTCACATTAGCTATTATGTGAGAGACTACTTAACTATTTATATACACTAGTGTACATATAAATATGTCGGTGCATAATCATGAATGGACCTTTTGCAGTACAAGGTTAATACACTAGTGTTATGATAGGAATATCGTATACATTGCAATTTTATTCCGTATTTTAATGTTTTGTTGGCCTAGTGGTAGATTACTTTAGATTATAGTAGTAAATACATGTAGGAAAACGCTGTTAGCTTACGTTAAATTTCAAATTATAAAATAATTATTATTATGCCTTAGTAATTATTGTATCTCTATATATATATATAGCTCTGTATGGTGTCGGACGGCTCTGTACGGTGTCGGACGTAAAGAATAGCACCATCCCATATCTTCCCGTGGGTGTCGTAAGAGGCGACTAAGGGATTTGCCAGAGAATGGGCAGCAGCGTTCTCTGTTCTTTTGTAACAACCGTACAGCGATCGCCAACCCGCCTGCCAAGCGTGGCGATTATGGCAAAACCCTCCAAAATGTCGATGTGGTGACACTTGGGGGAGGCCTATGTCCAGCAGTGGACGTCTTTTGGGCTGAAATGATGAAATGATGAATTAATTATTGTATTTCTTTAATATGTATATGTACCCAAGTAAGCCTCTGCAAAGATAATCTGGCAAAATGGGGTATCATTGATTCCTCCAACACCGAGTGCGAGTGCGGCGCTCCGGATCAAACTATGCCCCACCTGCTGGAGTGTCCCAGGTGTCCATTTACCTGCACTCTCGACGACCTAAATAACGCCTCTGACGCTGCAGTAAATATGGCTACCTACTGGGCCCAAACCATTTAACAAAGAAGTATCATCGATCAGACAAGAAGAAGAAGAATATGTATATAAATTATATAGGACAGCGGTGATGAAATAAATTACACAAAGTGATGCGCCTGCCTGGTTCGAACCTAAGGCTTACTCCTCATAAGTCGGGCAGAGACAGCTGGGCGAAACACTAGAGAGTCATCACCAAAAATACCATTACGCACGGGGCAGACACTGGGCCACCGCTGCTCTCTAAAGGAAGTCACTATTATTCTATATCTCAGTAAAGTATACCATCTGTGACCACAATCAAACACCAAAAAAACAAAGGCTTACTTTATTACGATCTCTCAACACATTGACACATCTATTATTCTTGGCATTAGACTTATTTTTCTAAATCAGAGATAGGCCTACAGCTTATATACTTAGACCCACCAAAATGTACCGAAGGATTAACTTTTTGTTAAAGTATGAGAGGTCAAGGTATTTTGGTATTTGTGCATTTTTAACATCCCAAATCATAGTTTCAAATTGCTTGCTATTAAGTGTGATAAGAGATAAATTTTAATGGATTGTGGACTATCAGCTCGTGTGAACTTTGTGGTTTACGTGTGTTTTTTTTATGATGTTTATGTTTTAGAAATATTATTGGAGTTTTTCTAACATAAGAAGTTTGGAGCTCTTGTAGCTTTTAACAGGCAGCTGAACTTAGTTAGGAATATCTATGACTTCAATCACCTTCATTGACATTAAAACAACTAAACTAGTAACTGGCCTACTTGAAATAAATGATTTTGATTGATGAGTAACATAAAATTCGACAGCATTTTACAAATCTCTTCACAAATGCGTAAGAAAAATAAAATAGACGCGGAGCTATTCTAGAATCTTTATCATCTAAACAATTCTAGATACAGGCAACATCCTTAAGAATGACGTAACCCCATGATATTTATCACATAAATGTCTCCCACAGTGGATGCGCATTGGTGGAATACCTCATAATACTACGCATGCACGATCTGATTGCGGCCAAGTTTAACGTAATCAAACTGTTGGGAGCAGACTATTCTGTTCGATTCGAGGTATTTGCATTGATTTGATTTGTTGTAAGAGGAGCTCGTGGCTAAATAGTAACAGCCGCATGGGTTGATCTTTAAGGTAAAGCCGTGCTTGTTGAGGCTGGGCCGTTGAAACCATAATTACATACCAAGTTTTCTCCGTGCCTCGGAAAGCACGTTAAGCCGTTGGTCCCGGCTGTCATTTGTAGATCTTTGACAGTCGATGCAAGTAGCCAGCGGCCCGAAAGTTTGACAACCAGTCTTACCAAAGGTGAGACAACTACCTGGGTTACTAACTGGGTTGTGGAGGTCAGATAGGCAGTCGCTTCAAGTAAAATACTGGCACTCAGCTGCTTCGACGACCTCAAGATCGTTTGGGAAAAGGCTAGGCAGATGATGAGTGCTATTCATAGTATTCTCTTCTTTATTGGAAATGATTCACCACAAGTCTGAATCAACCACTTTAAAAAAAGCTGTAGCAGATAGTTTGGCGTGATTCAAATAATTTGTAAGTGTCAGAATACCACCTAGTCTAGATAAGGCAAGGCATACAGTTCGTGCCAGGCTCACGCCCACGGCTTAAGATTCATTGTTGCCTTAATATTCGGTTACACTTTGGGAATTGTTAAGTGTGTCATCGCTTTTGTGTTTCAAAGGGCGATAAGGTAATGTTAGGCTGTAAATATATAAGCTAATTTTGCCTGATAAGAAAGTATCTCACAGGAGTTTTTCGCTAAATAATAACAGCCGATCGAATCAATCTTCAAGAGTACGCCGTGCTTGCCTAGATCAATCCTTTTTTTTTCGGATGTGATATCATCACAGGACTCTTCCCGCTCTGGGCGTAGCGGAAGGGAGTGTCAGACTTGTACTGACTAAAACCCATCCATGTTCCTTCTTAGCCTTTCAGGGCGGCCAGGTATCCTTGGACTATCAATCACATACCGAGTTTCCTCGATGCCTTGGACAGCACTTTAGGCCGTTTGTCACGGCAGTAATTTGTGGATCTTTGACAGTCGTAACAGGTAGTCTGACGAAGAGGGGTATCATATTATTACCCAGTACTTACTGGATTGTGGAGGTTAGATTGGAAGTTGCTCCGTATAAAATCAGGTATTAAGCTGCAAGAGAGCAGCGGTGGCTAAGTGGTGGAATTCCCTTCTTACGACTAGTAAGCCGTGGGTTCGAACCCGGGCAGGCGCATAAATTTGTGTAATTTATTTCATTACCGCTGCCCTCAAAAACGGCGAAGGAAAACATCGGCATGTCCTAGAACTAAAAATTCGAAGACATATGACATCCTGACATCACGACCCCACAATACTAAAACCAGGGAAAGTTCTGATGATGATGATGAAGGCATGTCGTAGTCAAATTGAGATATGTAGAGACAATCAAACGAAGAATTATTTGTTTCTTTTTTTTTTAATACAACTTCGCAAATATTTACGCTACTCGAACGCTCCTTTCTTGGTAATTAAAGCGTCGATACATCTTTCTACATAAATTTTGTATTCTAGGTTAGTAGATAAAGCAGGACTTAGACAAAATTTAAGTAATTATTAAGTTACGCCCTCTTACTATCTCCTACTTTTCTGTGCCCTACGGGGTCCACTACGATCGTTTCTGTGTAACTAAAATTCACATTGCATGAATGCATTGTGCATAATTGAGTCTTAAGTAATATTTTCCGATTTCAGTCAACCGCAAGTCGTTATCAACTAACCTAGTCAAATCAAACTATAAACATTACAACAAATCAATAAACCCTAATCTCTCACGAATCAGAAGCTATTAATGTACTTAATTATAAGCAACGCAATAGTACCAGATAATGTTCCCACACTACAATTTGCAGAAACAAATAGTAGCTAATAATATAATATCGTTTCATGTCCGTGGGTGGCAGTCGAATGTTATGTGGTTCAGGGTTAATAGTGGCACTGTTAGTGACTCATTCATTTGTCTGCTGACGTGGATTTTCGATAGCTGATTTCAGAAACTTAGATTCCATTGGTTACATTGCTAAGTAAAACTTAGTAGTCTTATTTTCAGCAAGACCGCAATGAGAACCAATGCACCCATACTGGAGGAGCTCAACATCACCAAACGGCTTTCCACAATCTGCCTGGAATGTACCCTCTTTTTTATTCATTCACCTAGGCATTGTCTGGAAAGGCTTATAATACTGGGCCGAGGAGAAGGTAAACGCGCGTAAGCCAGGGCACTGGCAAGATGGGCAGACGCAATCAAGAAGGCTGCTGGAAGCAGCTTGTACCGAGCGTTTCATACTGCAGGAGACCGCATGGCTTGGAGACTTATCATATGTGGCCGTGTGCCTCAGCAGAGAGGCAATGACAAAGAAGAAGATCTTCAGAAATGTCGACGCGTTGCAGTATTGACAAAGTAGTAAAATATTTATCTTCAATCCTTCGACTTTTCATTTTCAATTAAAACACCCACCTTCCCACTTTTTATGACGGTAAGTGACGAAGTTTGGTACTTTCCATTTTTTTTTCTAAAGGTAAAAAAAGCTCGCGCATTGGTTTAATATTCAAAGAATCAAGGAGTAGTGTTTATTGTCCGGCGGCGAGATGTGCAGACGCTAGTTAGCTATCGTGAATAAAACATGGAATAGACTGGCACTTGCAAAGAGAGGCCGAGTTGGGATTATGATGTGGTAAGAGTACTCGCAATCAGTTTTAATGATAGCAGAACAGCCCAGCCTAGAGCAGCGGTGGCCCAGTGGTGGTAGCCCCGACTTACGAGCAGTAAGTCGTAGGTTCGAATTCAGGTAGACGCATTACTTTGTGTACTTTATTTCATCACCGCTGCCCTCAAAACGGCGAAGGGAAACATCGTGAGGAAACCGGAATGTCCTAGAACTAAAAATTCGAAGACATGTGACATCTACCAACCCGCACTGAGCCCGCGTGGTGGATTACAGCCCACTCCCTCTCATAGAGGTGAGGCCTGTGTCCCAGCAGTGGGAATAAGTATGTATAGGCTGATGCAACAGATGTACAATCGACTAAACGGCAATTATCCCGAAGGGTTAGGCAGAGGTGATGCTAATAGTACACCCTCATTTCGCCAGTTATAATTAAGTCCCATGTAATAGAAGGCGAGCCTATTGCCATCAACCGGGCACAAATCAAGATACTATCGCTTTAGATATATACTGAGAAATACTTGAAGGAAAACCCAATAAGTAATATTTTCACCTTTCTGGAAATTGAAACCGGACCTCATGCTCCGTAGTCTCGCTTGACTAAAAAAGACATAGCTTTAGTCAACTGTACCTACTAGCACCATTACTTATGTATCATCATCATCATCTGCTTAGCCTTTTCCCTTAATTTTAGTTTAAGCCTAAACTATCTTGGGGCCGGCTTCCAGTCTTACCGGATGCAGCTGAGTACCAGTATTTTACATGAATCGACTGCCTATCTGACCTCCACAACCCAGTAACTGGGTAATACGATACCCCTTGGTAAGACTGGATGTCAGACTTTTTCATTACTTATAAATATAAACCACAATAATCTACCTCATATAAATCCAGATTTTACACCCAGTAAGCAGTACACTCAAAAGTCCTAGAATAATTTCGTGACCTATGCTTCGTCGGTATGAGTCATGCGCGCACGCAGATCTCACGGCTCACGTCGACTTGACATAATAATAGCAATGTTGCTGATCAAATATGATTGATTTTGTACTCGTTGGTCCTTCTTTAAGGTTAGCCTGATCGTTTAATTGTGATGGCACGATCATTTGGATTGGAATGGTCTTTATTTGTAATATTGGGTTGGAAGCCTTATTATTTTTTAAATGTTGCGACACACGAGGAATTTCTCCTGTGTCGTAGGTGCGTTTACAAACATTTAAACTCACATACACAAACAGCCAGACCGGGAACAACTATCTCTAGGCTATATAAATATTTGTTACATGAGAAAACGAACACGCGAAACGCAACGCTGAAGTCAATCACTCAACCACTGCGCCAAACGTGCCATCAATTTCATAGGTACACAAAGTACGCTATCTATATAGCCTTTACCTATTAAGATATTTTGAAAGCCTGCTTCACTGTCGTCACATTACTTAAAGTTATTGTCTACTAAATAAACCCAGATGCAGTGTTATCAATAATTTTCTTAGTTAGACCGTAAGTCACTTGTTGTTCTTCGGCTAGACAAATAAGTTATAGTATCTATTAAAGTTTCTGAAAACCAGAGAGACTAACATTATTTGAAATACATCCAGGACCGATAGTGATATTTCAGAGAGATATTGTATGGTCTTTTGCAAAAAATTATGGACGTTACAGACGATATTCAAACTGCAGCAGGTTTGGCTCTGTATGCACTTCCGTATTATAACTTTGTGAACGTTGTAACTCAAAATAAAGTTTAAAATCATAGAAAAGCCAGACGATGGTGGGTAGTGCAAATTCATCGAAACAGCCCCCGTATTCACAAACGCTCGGATTCAATTTCGATTCGGAAAGCCGTATGTCTATCTCGCTCGCTTTGTAATGCCAAAACAAGATGGACTTATCGAATCGAAATCGTATCCGAGCGTTTGTGAATAGGGGGCCAGACCTCTTTCATTCATCCGACACTTAAAACACTTGTCGAAAAGAAAATTACACAACACGTCTAATTACAACCACACACCCACAGAACAATAAAAAAGAAATCAATACAAGGTCGCCATCGCAAAAACAATGCACAAATCAAACGGTTCCACCCACCACTTCTCATTAGTACTAAATAGTTGCAGCCTTGTACTTCCCATATCCGTACCTTTTGTACGGCAGATTGGAAAGTAATTACTGCCTGTAAGTCCTACACTTGACGAGTTTCACACCCACGTGAAATCAAAAGCTTAACTTGAAGAAGTTTTAAGTACCTTTTGAGTGCTCTTTATAACGTGGGGGTTGAGAGGTAGTGAGGGGCGATTGTCGATAGTCGATTGTCGAAATTAGAAGCGAAAATAGATTCGATAAAATTTTGGTACGAAGAAGTAAAATTCTTGGAATTTAAATCACAGGTATGTTAATTGATACTGAAACTTTGATATTTTACAAACACAGATTTTCACGAGTTTTGAAATGGTACACCCACATTAAAAAGAAAATGTCTTTTCAGTAGTACAGAAATCTAGTTGAAATTTAAAGTTCGCTAGACAAAGGCAAACAGGACACAAATTTTTGAGCTACTGCAGAAAATCTTTTCAAAATAGTTCACCATTCGTCGCCAAAAACGTAAAATACAAAAGTAAAATAATAATATATCGCTGGCGAATACGATTATCGACAACGTACCCGCTAACCTCACAAAAATTATGCTCTTGCGCACTGACAAGCGCGTCCGACGAGCATTTTGTTATTGGATTAAACTATTACCACTTTAACTTAACACCTTCACCGACCTTAGCTCAAGTGTATAAGGACTGTTTTGCATTTTCTCAAGTGTATTTCAATTGTGGTTTGAGAGTGAGTACAATAGAAATAATTAATCTCGAGTTAAGCGAACGAAGGTCATCTCTTTAGTAATCATTTAATTGGTACAAATGCTGAATTAAAGTTTTGATAGAGAAAGAGTGGGCAGGTTGAGCAAGTTGCAGTTTCAAGACGAAAACCATCTGGAAGTAGAGGTGTTGCATAATAAGAAAAAACATTTAGCTAGCAAGCAAGCAAGGAAGTACTTTTGTTTAGTTTAACACCATCAAACGTGGTGACACTAAAGACTAGCCCTTAATTTGAAACAAATCTACCACTAATAATAAAGCTGAAGAGTTTGTTTGTTTGTTTGCTTGAACGCGCTAATCTCAGGAACTACTGGTCCGATTTGAAAGCTTCTTTGTGTTAGATAGCCCATTTATCGAGGAATGCTACAGGTTATATATCATCACGCTACGACCAATAGGAGAGGAGCAGCAATGAAAAATGTTGGGAACACAGGGAAAAAGAGACGCAGACGAAATTGCGCGGAACAGCTAGTAAAAAAAACCGGCCAAGTGCGAGTCTTACTCGCACACAGGGTTCCATAGCCCCAAACAATATTTTGAACTGTCATTCATTAGTTAGTAGTATTAGTTGTAAACTTCCACTAAACCGCAAAACTAAATTGGTTTTTCATAGTATGTTAATGAAAAACAAAGTTACTGCTGCAGTTTGCTGAAAAAGTCCCATATCTCAAAAACTAAACATCATATCTTATTGAAACCAATTTTCGTTGATAGTTTTTTTTACGTTCTACAAACTTAAATATTTTCAGAATTTTCCTCCTCTTACTTTAGAAATTAGAGGGGGGGGGACACACATTTTACCACTTTGGAAGTGGCTCTCGCGCAAACTATTCAGTTTAGAAAAAAATGATATTAGAAAACTCAATATCATTTTTAAAGACCTATCCATAGATACCCCACACGAACGGGTAAGATGAAAAAAAAAATTTTGGTTTTCAGTTCTATGTATGGGGAACCCCAAAATTAATAGTTTTTTTTCTATTTTTGTGTGAAAATCTTAATGCGGTTCACAGAATACATCTAATTACCAAGTTTCAAAAGTATAGCTCTTATAGTTTCGGAAAAAAGTGGCTGTGACATACAGACGGACAGACAGACAGACAGACAGACAGACAGACAGACAGACATGACGAATCTATAAGGGTTCCGTTTTTTGCCATTCGGCTACGGAACCCTAAAAAGGGTGTAAAACGACCTTTACCATAGCTGAAAGGAACATGTTCTCCCTGTCACTGCGATCATGTTTTTGACCATACCTGGGAACATTCTAGTTACGGAGATATTGAGAGTCAAAGTTGGTTGTTTTTTATGGTTATAACTCTACTTAAAAAAACTCTATTACCCGATTACTATTCAATGCACCTATCAGCACAAAGTTTTGATGTTTAGATTCAGTTTCACAGTAAAACGTGACTTTTCACCCAAAAAAATTGCGTAAGGTTACTTAGTTGGATGTACATTAGGCTTGATTGAGGACTTTGCGAAGGCCCTATTTACACCCTGTATACTCTCTCGCTCATTCTGCTGCTGTATTCGAGAGCAGCAGTGGCCTTCGACTTACGAGCCGTAAGCCGTGGGTTCGAACCCAGGCAGGTGCATTACTTTTTGAAATTTATTTCATCACCGCTGCTCTCAAAACGGTGAAGGAAAACATCGTGAGGAAACCGGCATGTCCTAGAACTAAATAATCGAAGACATGTGACATCTACCAACCTGCACTGGGCCCTCGTAGTGGATTACAGCCCACTCCCTCTCATAGGGAGGAGGCTTGTGTACCAGCAATGGGAACATTTGCTGATGATGATGATACTGCTCAATCTACCTCTCACACTTGTCCAGTTTATAACTTTTGGACAAAACAATATGACTGCGTCGGTGGAGCAAAGAAAGGTTTTTTCTTGAGAAGCTAATCAGATCACCAGATGAAAACTAGTTTCATACTAATATTTGCTAAGAATGTACAAAGCGTCGTCAATTCCGTTATTACGAGATTCCAAAGATACATCAACTCATTATTATAGATTATAGTAGTTCAAAAAAAAAAAAAAAAACAGAAAAACAAAAAAAAATCTACAAAACACAATAACAAAAGTTAAATAAGAATTTCCTCTCAAGAAGTACCTGCACAAAAGCCCATAAAATATCGCAAGAACAGTTATTAAAACAACGCAACATCACATAAGGGTTTAGTGGGTCGACTGCGGGTCGTGGGGTCACAGATTCGAATCTCGTGATGGGCGTAATGTGATGTTTATTATACTGAGCTACAGGTTAGCTTGAGACTAGGCTAGACGTTTGACCGATGAAGCTTTGACTCGTGTGTTCCGGTGTTTATGTTGACCCGTTGGATTGACAGGATGGAGGGAAATGTTGAGATAAAAGATGTTTTATTTTATTGTTTTCTGAAGTAAGGAAATGTTTTAGGTAGGTACTGAGAGTGTGAAAATCGAATGAGCTTGTTGTGGCTAAATAAAGATCCATTTGCAATTAGTGTGAATTCGGCCAGAAGGTGCTTAAACCCTCAAATTCTTCAAGTAGCGGTAGGTTATACTGCATAGTTTTGTTTTTATTACTTTAGTTATAATAGGGGATAATACTGGGTAAAGAAAACGAAATTCTATTTTGTCCGCCAGACAGGTAATACAAAAATATTGGACACGTATTTTTTGTTTTATCAAAATATCAAAAAAATACAAATACATATTATTTAAAACTCATTAAAGTTGGAGAGTGGGGGCTCACTACGTCACAAGTAGGTATAAAATTACCTACAAGTGACGTAATGCGCCATTTCAACTCAATATATCGCCGTAATTTTATGCCCACGTGAAAAAAGAAAAAATACGTGTCCAATTGGTTAACAATCTACCCGACAGACAAAGAAAAAAATAGTGATCATCCCCTATTTCAAACCAAGTAAGTATGTACAGTGCTTTTAGCTTTACTTTAATTAAAGCGGTGTGTTTTTTGTTTCTGTGCTCAGCTCACATCACAAATTTGTATTTTATGCCTATACGTGAGGATTTGTAATTGGCTCTCTGGTGACTATTGTTCCCTATCTTGTTTGTTTTGATTTGCTGTAAGTCCTCCATGTTCTATATAAATACATAATAACAGTTGCTTGCCTAGCTTGGTCTGTGGGTAATTGACCACCCGAGTTTCTTCTGAGCCTCGTATAGCACGTTAAGCCGTTGGTCTCGGCTGTCATTTGTAGATATTTGACAGTCGTTAGGTAATAATAATAATCATTTATTAACAGATCATACAATCCAATTGGTTAGTAGGTAATACAAATACAACTTAAACACTAGAGTTAGTAAATAATTATAAATTGATTGAAATTTTGGTAATACTTATTAACAATGTCAAAATAATCAATAATAAAAATGTCAAAATCATAAAAACAACAATGTCAAAATCATTACTAATTATATCAACATCATTAATTTAATTAATTAATCCGCAAAATTTCTAGTATAAGCTTACGGCGTTCCTTTCTTCTGTCCACAGCACTGAAAAGCTAACCAGGAAGATTTTAACTCTCTCCCTGGTTGATTCGGAAGTGCCGTGCTTGACGGACGCAGAGGACGCCTGGAAAGTGGCTTGCCCGGACACGGATCGGCCCGAGAACCCATTCTCCCAGAGACAGTGGGATGAGCCGCTCTGCAGGTTGGTACGGAATAACCTTATTAATACGTCTACCAATACTGCTGAGCGTGCCCGCCTGTTGGCTGTGGGTGAGTGGGAGTCGGGTCTCTGGCTTCAGGCACTACTGTCACCTAACATAGGCACTTTGCTAGGTGACACAACATTCCGGCTCGCTACATGTCTGCGATTGGGCGCTCCTAGCGGGGCTCCACATCGCTGTCGATGTGGTGAAGCAGTCGACGGCCTCGGACACCATGGCCTTTCCTGCAGTAAGAGCGCAGGTCGGATAGCACGGCACGCTAGCATTAATGATCTAATTCGTCGTGCTCTTGCCACCGCCGGGGTGCCAGCTGTCTTAGAACCCAATGGCTTGGCACGTGTCGATGGGAAGAGACCAGATGGTATGACCATAATGCCATGGAAGTTGGGTAGGCCTTTGGTGTGGGATGCGACTTGCGTCGACACCCTTGCGCCATCCCATCTTCCTAGCACGGTGAGCTGCGCTGGGGCGGCTGCTGCAGGCGCTGAAAACCTTAAACGGCGCAAATACAATAATTTAATTGGTAATTATGTATTTGAGCCGTTTGGGGTTGAAACACTAGGGCCATGGGGCCCGAGTGCCCATCTTGTGTTTCGAGATATCGCCAAGCGGTTGGTCGACGCTTCACGGGACCAGAGGGCTGGCCTCTTTTTTGGTCAAAGAATCAGCATTGCCATCCAACGTGGCAATGCGGCCAGCCTTCTGGGCACTTTTCCTGTCGACAGCGATGTCGACGAATTTTTTGACGCCCTGTAATTTTGATACTTGTACATATTTTATTTTTATTTTATATTTATTTGTAGTTTGTAAATATTGTACATATGTAATTTACGAAATGAAAAAGATTAAAATAATCCTTACATCATTAATAATTCATAATAATCTTAAAAGACACATTATTTCAAGGCATGAGTTGAAGGAAATACTTGTGTTGTGGTCCAGTGCCTGAGTATTATACCTTCCGCCCTATCAGCCACAGTGACCAAGAGGCTATTGGAGCTGCCCCGCACCCGCCGCATCAGGGAGGCCACACGCTTTCGCATGATTGCGTAAAAATCGTCTATACGTGCCTCTGCGAACATTCCTGATGCGCTACAGTGTCGTGGCAACCCCAACAACGCCCTGTATGCGTTATTGTACTGGACTGTAATAAGTGGATCGAAAGTCTGACAACCAGTCTAACCAAGAGGCTTCGTTTTACCCAGTACTAACTGGGGTGTGGAGGTCAGATAGGCAGTCGCTCTATTTAAAATACTGGTATTCAGCTGCAACCGTTAAGACTGGAAGACGACCCTAACAAAATTGGGCTAGGCATAAGTTGACTGGGAGTGTTAAAATGGATACTTTTATTGACACTTTAGATGTCTCACCTTATGTGTTGCTGTGTCTTCTCTGCAAGTTATAATACTACTAGCTGCCTCACGCAACTTCGTCTGCGTCACATTTTACCCGTTTTCGCAATATTTTTCATTGCTGCTGAGGCCTTATACAGCGCCATCTATTGAATACTTACTCAATCCAGTCAACAGATACCGACACCTGTTAGGATCGTTTGGAGCTAACAGATAATTGTGACTTAATTTGCAATAAAATAATATTGCGACTATAAATTGGGATGTAAGCTACCCTATCTTTCAAGTTGGATCAAACTTCACACGGTGTGCAAATTTGATTAAAATCGGTCAAGGAGTTTAGGTGTCCATCCCCGACAAACAACCTGACACGTAATTTCTATATATATATGTATTTGGAATAACTCACAAAACTAATTACCACAAATTCAGAAACAATGAAGCGGGCGCCCACTTTGACATAACACCACATAATAAATCCCAAAAATAATCACGAGAGAAATTAAAGTCCGCCATTTAAAATAATGTAACGTTTTAATATACATGTAAATATCGTGGCATCTAAATAATGCCATAGCTCATCGCGATAGGTTCGCGCGTTAATTGCTGCGTCTGCGCAGACGGGACCTGTTATTACTAGGGTCGCCGTAAAGGTAGGGTATAGACGAGATGCAAGTTTAACGCGCGACTGAAACTTTTAGTCGCGCGGCTAGATTTTCGGTGTGAGTTTTTAGTACAAGGTGAGGGTAACCTGATGGTGCGCTTTGTTTTTCATATCTGCGGTATCTAGTTTTATCATGTTCGAAGAGCACTGGATTTGTCTAGATTAGCAAAGATTTTAGAGATAGTTCTCTAGACTGTTTTGATAGGTACTCGTAATAACGACCTTCTTAACTCTTTCGATAACTTCTTTACTAGTCAGATTTTAAAATTCTACTGTTGTTACTGCTTATACCTGCAGTCCTGCATCAAGAATTTGCAACTACCGTTACTCTGACCATCAAAATGACAAGCAAGAAACTGCATAAAATTATGTACAGTCAGCTCCAGAGAAACCTCACCCCCAAGAAATGTAGAAAAAGCGCCATCTATTAAAGGATCATCCTAGTGGTGGTATTTTATACAAGCCTAAAAGCTTGGCTTGCCGTTTTATTCGACTACTCTTATTATGTTAATGATTTGAACAGGCTGCTTGCCTTATGAGCTTGCCGTATTTTTGGTCCCTAGGCATGCCACTGCAAACCAGGATCCCCACATTCCTCTTTCCACAATTTCGAACGTTTCAACCGCGTCTCCGCGCGTTTTTTCCTCCTGTCTCGTCTACCCACACCTTTATCCTGACCGCTCTAATAGCCAAACCATTGTGCAGTATAGTTCGCGATATTTTGTAACATATACGTGCATACGTACTGACCATCTTCAGTAATAACATTGCTAGATTTATTCACCATAATATCTACCTGGCCTGGGCGTTCTCTTAAATACTTTTGTTTCAAGATACTAGTAACTGTATTCTTGTAAGTATGTATTGTTTTTGATGTTTTGGTATTCGTCTAGGTGCGCTGGAATGTGTTTTTGTTCTGGGGTGAAGTTTGTTTTAGTCTTCATCTGTCAGTCTGTCATATCGGGCTGTGTGCATTTTGCAGTTTGACCGTTTCAGTGAACGGTATTAGGTGAAATGGAAAACAGTTGCAAACTGATTGTTAGAAGTTTTGTTAGTAGTAGATATATGTTTGATATTTTTGCTATTATGGGAACATTGCTCGCAGAACGGATGGGCGATGGGACCAATACTAGGTGGACCGATGACCATTGGAGGTATTTGTATACTGCATTAGGTACTAGATTTTGTTAAAGGTTGCTCTAAGGATTATAAATATGATTTAACATGATATATACAACTTACGAAGCTTTACTTAAGAAGCTGGCAGATTCATCTCATAATTAAATTGTTGTTAGTAGTTTATGTATGTATTTATGTATTTATCGTTATATTATATATGTATTTATCGTTATATTTTATTTGTAAATGTTTTATTACCATTTGTTAAGCTGCACCTACTATGTTTTCTCTCTGCATCACCCTAAGGTATACTGGTAGAAAATGCCCAAGGCATTAAGTCCGCCTTTGTACAGTGTTTTTTATACTTGTGCATAAAGTTTTAATAAATAAATATATTCTAAGTGTTATTTTGCTGAAGGTGATTGCCTCGTTGGTTTAGTGGTTGAGAAAGAGGTCCCGGGTTCGATTTACGGGTCGGGCAAAGTGTTATTGGGTTTTTCCATCAGGAATTTCTCAGTCACGGAGTCTGGATCTGTGCCCGGTCGATGGTAAAAGTTTCGTCTGTTATAGGGAACTTTACCGTTACTGTCAAAATGCAGGGGTTACATTTTGTTATTTTTTGGGGAATTACATGCGTGTTGTAATGTTATGTAATAAATAAACATTAATTTCACAATTAAACAAATTAATTTTATTAAAAAAAAATACTTTGTGTGCGTTTTGGATTCCATGCCGTTTTGTGATTATGATTCTTTAGTAGGTACGGTCGCTATACATATCCAAAATTACAAGACGTCTTCGTTTTAGAACGATCCATATTAACAGAATGGAGTAAAAGACATGACAATATCGAATGATGATGGAAGATCAACAGCTGAATATGTTTAGTTATTCTTGTGCTTCATTGGTGTAATTGCTAAGTCTGGCGTTCCAGTGTAACATATAAATAAATATGTTCATCAATGGTTACACAAATTACACGAAAAAACAATATTACATCAGATCACACTGATCAGAACAAATCTTGGTGTAATATTA
Organism: Cerastis rubricosa; assembly: GCA_949152445.1. Classification (NCBI taxonomy): domain Eukaryota; kingdom Metazoa; phylum Arthropoda; class Insecta; order Lepidoptera; family Noctuidae; genus Cerastis; species Cerastis rubricosa. Next base: position 1,607,962 of record OX424542.1, on the reverse strand, counting down.
ATAAGTGTTAACCGACTTCTGATACCGACTGTACCTATTACCTTCAACCTGTCTGTAACGTATCGTAGATAGTAACGACTTGAAATAAATATACATATTGAGTGTTTATTTAATTCCTTATGGGGATCTAAGTATAGTATTGTGTCGCGAACCTAGACATCCTCAACACAAATCTATCTGACCATAAAACCTTAAAGATCAAAATCTCCCATTCTCTAAGAACAGGGTACTTGGGCCTACACTTCTGCCGTACCCCAAACACGAACATTTTTACTGAAAACGTGACTACAGTATTTGTTATATGTAAATTAGCGATTTGTCCAATGGCCGCACGCTAAACTTCTCAGGCTACCTTTGATGTTCAAGTTTTTTTTAAACCCACGATGCCTGATACAATCAAAACTAAGCCTTATGATGACTTTATAAAGTCAATTTTAAGTTCATGCTCATAAGTATGAAGATACTCCAAGAAAACCTAGAATGATATTGAATGGGCTTGAACTGTGACAAGTATCATTCAGATGTGTCAAAAAATGGCAAATTTTTATGGTCAATCATGATTGATATGATGGCTGTCAGATCAAAAACTAATGTTATTTTTATGTTAATTTTTAAAGAATCAATTAATCAAAATACGAGTGCGTAACGCAGTTATAAATCAAATTACTTTTTTAGCGGTTTTTTTGCTGCTTTTTGTAGCTACTGATTATTATAAATTCGGTATAAAACTCGGTTCACGGATTGCCCTAATGATGTGGAATTATAGATATTTAGAAATGACATCAGATACGAAGACGGTTATTATAAAATCAATAAAAAAAATGTGACCATTTATATAGCATCGTAAACGGGCTATAGATCTGTTATTTTTTTACCAATCAAGTTTTATGATTTATTGGAAATTATATTGTATCGGCTTATACTGGTATAGTTATTTATTCATTTTGTAGAATCGTTATTTTAAGGTATTATTTAATCAGGTGATTTCGCTGCCTAAGTCGATTTAAATGTGCCATTTTTATTGTTAATTATTCATACTTTATGCTGTATTAAGTCGTTTATTATTGCTATTTTAGGTTTTCGTCGAAACTTCTAATATTTTCAAAACCAAAAGAGATTGGTAGCATTAAGAATACCTAAAACCTGGATTTCTTTTTCTTCTCTAATTTCAAAATCATTTAATTTTTCTAGGCGTCTCACATTTTTTTTGAATGCAGCCTGTTCTGTCCAACTGGTGGGCAAAGGCCTCACCCATGGCTTTTCACTAATCCTTGTCATTTGCCTTCTCGGACCAATCTCGTAAAAAGGAGTCTAGCTCGTCACGCCATCGTTTCGTGGGCCCGCCTCGACTACACAAAACTTATTAAAATCCTGAAAATTGCAAGTAACGGACTCCTGTAGAAACTGAAAAGAGGTGTATGTCATAGAATCATATAAGTAGTTTTGTACATAGAAAGACCTCCACAACCCAGCTTGTAGCTACTGGGTAACCAGTCTTACCAAGGGGTATCGCTTGGTAAGACTGGTTATCTGACTTTTATGGCCACTAACAATTTGTAACTTCAATGGTCTTTAAATGTCAGCTGGGACCAACTAAACTGGGCTAAACATGCTTTTTGAGGCACGAAAAAAACTCGGTATATAATGGGTGGTCACCCATCCACGGACCAACCTCGGCAAACGCGGTTTAACCAGAAAATCGACCCGAGCAGCTTTTATTTTCCGACGCAATATCACAGCTCAATAAAATTTGCAATTCCTATACCACCATCTCAAATAATTTTCCCCTAACATGCAACTCTATACAATCTTTCCCATCCTGTGTGGGTAGTTCAAACACCACACTTACGTAGACAATACGCACCGGGCAATATGCACCATAGAGAATGCAAACATTACTGCTGCAATGTCGGCAATTAAAAAAATATAAGCACTGGTATGGTACTCGCAGCTTCAGTTATGTCGTCACCTTCCAAATGAATTTCAACTCAACAGTTTAGCAATAAAGTCCAATTTGCTTTGTTGTGTGGTTGGAAGATAGGATTGTGTAACAGATTATGAAGCCTATGTAGGTAGGGATAGAGTAGGTTTCAGGTTAATGATTGTGCGATGTTACAATGTAAGGATATCTATTTTACCTTAGCATTTGGTTTATATTCATGTGATATTCTATTACCTATAATGGATATTATTTTTCACACTTTTAGTATCATTAGTAGAAGGTGTACTATTTTTGTTTTACATTCAAAGTAAAATGTATCTTATTATTCCGTTTATTCATTTTTCTAACTTACATTTTAGATTTTGAAATATTCCTTAAAAAAATAATATGAAAAAAAAAAAAAAAAAAAAAATGTATGCCAACGGTACCGGGAACAGGGTACAAGCTAACGGCGGCCATGGCTCCATAAAATGAAACCTGCTTATAATACGAGCCGCGTCCAGGAGTAGCGCTTTCTGAATCAAGCCCTTGATCCAGCTGCCTAACGAGAGCCTCCTCAGGTATTGGTCAAGGCTCTTGGCAAGTAAGCCATTCGTTGAAACGAATATTATCAGCACAACTTAGATCGCTGACTTCACATCCTACATGTCGACAAATGTAATAATAAGATACTTATTATAGATATCATGACATCATCAACTAATCTGTACATATCGATCCTTTTCATAGTACTGTCAATCAGTTTTTTTAATGTTAAAGTTTTTCCTATTTTTTTTTTAACATAAACAACAAAACACCTGTTAAATCTTTTACATCATCCTTCTCTAGAAAACACCGCAACGCCCACGTGCCAACACGATAACCACTATTTAAAATTAATTAAAACAGCAACAAAAACCTAAATCTTATTTATGAATATTCCAAACTGTTAACACTATAATTAATATGGCAACACTGTATGAATAATTCCGGAAAGAATCACCAGCGAACAAATTGGTTTGAATTTTAAATTTCGAATGTTTCCTAAGAACATACATGGTGTGGTTAATTTTTGTTGTTCGTGACTTGTCAATTGGTTAAGATAAATAATTTAAATTGTTAAGTATGTTCCAGATGTTGGCCAGTTGGGGCCAACTTTGGTCAACTTTGGTGCCACCCACGGTCGTGTCCATCGAACAAATTACAGTTCCTCGATGAAAATAATGTAAACAAGGCAGATGAGAGTGGAAACACTGGGAACGCCCAAGTAGGACATACACTAACCTCATTCGTGATGTTCTTCGGAATAGTCAGGTGCGTAGTACGCAACCGGCGTGCGTTTAAGTATAGTATGAACAAGTACAAAGCAAAATGTCCTGTAACCAATTACAGCTTCTAAAATAGCTCAAAAAATGGATTACGCTAGTAAACTTAAAATTCGTGAATAATGTTTTGCTAAGTAAATAACAACAACAACATACATTTATTTGCAGGCAACTTTGGGCCATAGATATATACCTTACAGATTAACATACATACTATTAAATACAATTTGTGTTAGTAAATAAAATCTTAAAACTTTAAATTAGACTTTAAACTTTAAATTTAGTAACACTTCACTTGCGCGCTATGTCAGTGTGCATTCATGTGGCACTTGCCCGCGGAAACGACGGAACACCACTCCCAGCGGCCAAAAGTCCTCTTCCAAGACGAGGTGCAGATAGCACGTTGGTATTCGCACCACGAACGCCTTAAAGTTGACGTTGTTGTTTGTTGATAAATCAACAAATATTCAAGTTGGTTCACCAGAAAATAATTAAAGAAAAAAAAAATTACGTATTTCTTAACATGACCTCACTCACAGAGCGAACTACAAAGGAGTTCGTTAAAAAAAAAGAAAATACAAATAACAGAGTCATCTGAACGCACCCGTAAGGAAAGTTTATATTATTTAAATATTTGAGCGTGTTCGAAATACGAATCATTATCTTTTCACGAATACAAGAACAATATTCCAATTAGTAAACGATGTTAAACTCTAACTGAATGGTAGTAAAGTTTATTTTAACTTTAGTTCATTACTAAGTAAACACTGCAGTTTTGTTAGAGCTTATTTCTACTTTATTAAGATTCAATTTACAAATTTTAATTTGTAATAAAAGATTGTAATTTCAGGCGCCACTTTTTGCAGGCGTATAACTGTAACATCAATTGGATTTTTGACGAAATTTCGTTGATTGCTTAATTGTTTGAAACGACTGTTATTTCTTACATTTTTGACATGTGAACAGTTTTCAAGTTCGCTCCTTTCGAGTTCGGAGTACTTATGATGAGTTCTTGTTAAGTCTGTCTTCCGTTTATGTGAAACGATTTTTCAATTATCAATCCTGGTTTACACATCTACATTGTGATATTTGTAGTTTGTTTATAATTTGTGTTTTAATTTAAATACTTATTTTTTAGTTTTAATTATCTAGTTTTATGTTTAGTAATTAATTTAGATTTAGTTAGTAATATAAATACATACTTAAAACTTTTTCATTGAAGTATCTTTTCTCGATATCTTATATTTGCATATCATCTGCCTAGCCTTTGCCCATCCAGTCTGGTTCCGGTAGAACCGCATGCAGCTGAATACCAGTTTTTGTATGGAAAGACTGCCTATCTGACCTCCACAACCCAGTTAATATTGGACAATACGATGCCCCTTGGTAAAACTGGTTGTTAGCCTTTGTGGCCACTGATAACTTAACGACTGTCAAAGATCTACAATTGACGTGCTTTCCGAGGCACGGAGAAAACTCGGTATGTAATGGGTGGTCACCCATCGACGGACCAACCTAGATAAGCAAAGCTTAACCTGAAGTTAGACCCCAGTGGCTGTTATTATTTAGCCACGAGCTCCTCACATAATAGATACATAATAACTGACTTTGGGGTTCGTCCCATAGTAAAAATTAGATCGTTCATAATTGTGAGAAAAATGGCTCCCTAAGAAGTTTAGTGTAAGCCAAAACTAAGGTTGTAAAAGCCAACCAGTATCACCATCATCATCATCAGCCTATAATGTTCTCACTGCTGGGACACAGGTCTCTTCTCAATGAGAGGGAGTGGGCTGTAATCCACCACGCGGGCCCAGTGCGAGTTGGTAGATGTCACATGTCTTCGAATTTTATGTTCTAGGACATGCCGGTTTCCTCACGATGTTTTCCTTCACCGTTTTGAGTACCAACAGTACAAAACCGACATTTTTATTTTCGGAAAATGATGAGAAGACCTTAGTATTTTTCAACGATTCCCTTATGTAGATCACCAATTTCAACACCAAAAATCTTACCATCTTAAATCAACTAAGTGAAAGCCCCCAGTCATGACCTTTAGTCTATGGTTCCACCTATTAATAAGACCTCATTGGTCAAGAGTATCAATCGAAGCAGATAATTATAGTTTCCGGTCCACGAATTTAATAATAAAATATTTGAATGATGATCTTATGATCTTATTAATTTTTTTTGGATGGTACAAGGAATGGGCGTTAAGTCGTGCATGGAAACCACACAAGGTCTGTAGACTACACTTTTCGTGACACCTTGTGAGTTCAGATTGATTATTATTTAGCTGGTTGTATCAGCAAACATAACATATCAAGTAGACCTCCCATAATATAAATTTATAAATCTTGTTTTTTTAACTTAACCTAATTAGGGGTCATCCATCTCTGGATGGTTGTCTCCTCCATCTGTTTCCATCTATATCCATCTTGGGGCATTCTAGACCACTTTATACCTGCCAGTGCGACGATAGTGACTTTGATATAACAACTACCTTTCCTGCGGCTTCTATTTAAAATATTCTCACGGAACAAAAAATAGCGTTAGTCACTCTGGGATAATGCAGCTTCCTATTATCATTCATCATCATCATTTCAGCCCAAAGACGTCCAATGCTAGACATAGGCCTCCTCCAAGTGTCGCCACATTGATTTTTTAGGGGGTTTTGCCATAATCGCCACGCTTGGCAGGCGGGTTGGCGATCGCAGTACGGTTGTTACAAAAGCACAGAGAACGCTGCTGCCCATTCTCTGGCAAGTCCCTTAGTCGCCTCTTACGACACCCACGGGAAGATATGGGTTGGTGCTATTCATAACGTCCGACACCATACAGAACCAGCTTCCTATCAGTGAAAGAATTTTCGGAAGCGGATCAGTAGCTCCGAAGATTTCTTTCTACATCCTAAATTCCGAACTTCTCCGCATATTATTCGGTTTCCGTTCTCAGTTAATACTAGGAGTCCTGCCCACCCCGCTGTATAAAATAATGCTAGTAGTACAGTAAAGTGGCGATTACCGCACATTACAGTGCGGTCGCCAGATCGGCGCTTCACAGTCATTACTAATGTGAGCTATTTGAGCTCTGCGGTCGAGCAGGTCGAGGGCTTGTGGAGCTATGAAGGTTGGAAGACGTTCTCCAGGATCATCTGAGATTTTGTTAATATTGCCGCTTTCACAGTACTGGATACATGCCCTGTCACCTGCGCACTTAAGGCTCTTATGACTGCATCAGTATGAGTGTGATGTAGTAGTGATGTATGAGTTCGCTTGGCTGAGTTTTGGGCTAAATATATTTAGCGATTTGCCGTCGACACGCTAAGAAGAAGAGTACTGGATGATAAGATACCCTCCTGGTAAGACCGGTTGTCAGACTTTCGGGCCACTACCTTTAACGACTGCCAAAGATTTACAAATGACAGCCGGGACCAACAGCTCAAAGTGCTTTAAGCTTTAGCTTAACCCATCCACGGACCAACCTAAGCGAGCACTGCTTAACCTAAACATCGACTGGAGCGGCTGTTATATTTTGCCACGAGGTACTCTTTTCATTTTCAGTCAAAGGTTTAATAAAGTCCTGTGACTGGCATTAGCACGACTGACATCCTTCGTGTCTTCTAAAAACTAATAGAAAAAGAGTGTTTTCGCACCCTATTCAAAAGCTTACGTACTAACGCTGACCGCTTCAATAAAAAACCTTCCAGCCAAGTTCTTGTTTCATAGCTCATTGTACGCTGTTTTTGTGAGCCTGAACAGTATTGGTATCTTCACGCATAAACTGCGGTAAAGCGAAGTGGTCGAAACGCTGGTTGGTTTTTGCGCGGTACAACGTTCGATTCCATGTTCACTTATTGTCAGTTTATTGCGCAAAAACTTGTGTGTTTGTTTGAAAGAGTAAGGAATTTATGTTTCTAGAGTTGTTGCTTTTTGTTTCGACTTTGTTCATGTCGGTTTTTGTTTTGTAGTGTTTTTCTATTTATCTATGCTTCAGACTATTTCATCTGAGTGTTCTGTGGAAGAGTTTGATTCATCATCATCATCATCAGCCTGTATTCGTCCACTGCTGGACATAGGCCTCTCCCATGACACGCCACTGAGCACGATCCTCGGCCACTCTCATCCAGCTCTTGCCAGCTGCCTTGCGCAGATCATCGCTCCACCGAGTCTGAGGACGTCCTACGCTACGTTTACCGATCCGTGGTCTCCACTCAAGAACTCGTCTACCCCAACGGTTATCGGTTCTTCGGGTTATATGGCCGGCCCATTGCCACTTCAGCGTGCTAATGCGGTGGGCTATGTCGATAACTTTGGTTCTCTGTCGAATCACCTCGTTACGAACTCGATCTTTCAGAGAAACCCCGAGCATAGCTCTTTCCATAGCACGTTGAGCGACTTTAAATTTGTGGACCAACCCAACCGTGAGTGTCCACGTTTCGGCACCGTACGACATGACGGGTAGGACGCACTGGTTATAGACTTTCGTCTTTAGACTCTGTGGAATTGGCAATGTGAAGACCCGACGCAGTTTTCCATACGCTGCCCAGCCCAGCTGTATTCTTCTGTTGGCTTCTTTCTCGAAGTTGTTTTTACCTAACTGCATAGTTTGCCCGAGGTAAACATACTCCTTAACAACTTCGAGAATACTGCCTTGAACTGCAATGGGTTCCGGCCTTACATGTTCATTGAACATAACCTTGGTTTTATCCAGGTTCATCCGGAGACCAACGCGTTGAGAAGAATCAGCTAGGCCATTCAGCATATGCTGCAAATCTTGCAGCGTTTCCGCCACGATAACGATATCATCTGCAAATCGTAAGTGTGAGAGGTACTCGCCGTTTATATTAATGCCGCGCCCCTTCCAGTCCAGCGTCTTGAATATATCCTCCAATGCATTTGTGAACAATTTGGGGGATATAACGTCCCCTTGTCTCACACCACGATGCAAGGGAATAGGTTTAGACTGCTGGTTCTGGACTTGGACGGCCATAGTAGCGGCGTTGTAAAGACCTCTCAACACTTGGATGTATCGCCAATCGACTTGGCATCGCTGCAAAGATTCCAGAACAGACCAGGTTTCGATCGAGTCAAAGGCCTTTTCATAGTCCACAAACGCTAAGCACAGGGGCCGATTATACTCTTCTGTTTTCTGTATAATCTGCCGCACTGTATGGATGTGGTCTATGGTGCCGTATCCCGATCGAAACCCGGCCTGTTCGGGAGGCTGGAACTCTTCGAGTCTTCGCGCAAGACGGTTTGTGATGACTCTCGAAAACAGCTTATAGACGTGGCTCAAGAGTGAAATGGGTCGGTAGTTTTTCAAAAGAGTTTTATCACCCTTCTTGAAAAACAACACGACAACACTCTTACTCCACGCCTCTGGAGTTCTCCCATCAAAAAGAACAGTATTGAAAATGCTCTGGAGCTCCTTCATTACAGGTTTACCACCAGATTTCAGGAGTTCAGTCGTAATACCGTCTTCTCCAGGGGCTTTTCCGTTTTTAAGCTGTTTGAGAGCCATCGCAATTTCGTCCAGGCTGACTTCTGGCAAGTCTTCCGTAAAGTGGCGTGTTAATGTAGCTCGGAACTGCTCATTTTCGGGATCAGGTTGAGATGCATGCGTATCGTACAGCTGACTATAGAAGCTTTCAATTTCCGAAAGAACCCCCGGCCCGGAAGAAACGACTGCTCCACTTGTAGTGGTCAGCTTCGTCAGATGACTTCTCCCAAGAGATTGAACAAACACTTTGGATCCCCGATTTTGCTCGATCGCTCGTTCTATTGAACGAGTGTTGGAGCATCGGAGATCGTGTCGTACAAGTTTGCCAATTTTCTTGTTTAGAGCATGCCACTCTGACGAAGTGGCTGGTGGGTGTTCACGTCGTTTCTCCATGAGCTTGAGCGTTTCTTCCGAAAACTTCGACTTCCTGTCCCTACGCCGCAATTCGCAAAATCTCACACCTTCCTCCCTGAGGATTCCGACCACATTCTCGAGGGCCTGGTCAATGTCAACGCTATTTGTGGTTTCCACGGCAGCGAATCGGTTCTCCAAGTTAGATTGGAACTTTTCAGATCCCACTATAGTTTGGAGCAGGGTTGGTCGGAGCCTGGATTTCATCAAACGGACACGTTCAAGCTTGAAATCGATATTCAGAGACCCTCGCACGAGTCTGTGATCACTTCCAGTATTAAACCTATTGATCACAGAGACGTCTCTGAATATACGCTTCTTGTCCGTTATGATGAAATCGATCTCGTTTTTAGTCATAGTGTCGGGGCTCTGCCATGTCCACTTCCTTTGGAGCTGTTTCTTGAAAAATGAATTCATCAAGAAAAGCCCCTCCCTTTCGAGGAAGTTGACAAGCATTTGCCCCCTATGATTCCTGCTACCATAACCATGGGATCCTACTACCGATTCGTTGTAGTTCTGTACTCCCACTTTGGCGTTGAAGTCTCCCATGACAACGTTGTAGTGGGCCCTGGTGGTGAAGTGTAAGGCCTTCGATATATCACCAAACACATCTTCCATCTCATCATCCGGGTGCGTCGAGGTCGGTGCGTAAACCTGCACAACCTTGAGGCTATACCTCTCGGTTAGTTTAATTACGAGGTACGCGACCCTGTTCGACACACTCGACACTTCTACAACGTTGTCACAGAGAGCTTTATTCACCAGAAATCCTACGCCACCCTGGGACAGCTGGTCTCCCTCTCGAAAGTATAGGAGGTGGCCTGATTCAAGAGTGATTAAACGATTTAAACACGATTTAAACTCTGCCTGTTTGATTCAGGCAGAGTTTAAATCGTGAAGTGTATGCAGAATCAGAATTCAGGTAGCGTTTGAAAGTGATTCAGGAAACAGCAGCGTATGGAAGTGGAAAATACTGCATCCTGTACCGATAAAAGTCATTCTTTTGCAAATACGTGGTCATCTTAAGAAGTCTCATTTGATGTTCAACTATTTTTGGTTTCCACACCTTGTAACAAAGATTTGGCATCAATGTATTGCTATTGTAACATATTGTTGGTTTAGATAGTTATAAATAAATATTTTGTAGATTTGTGTACAAATGTAACCCTAGTAGATATAGTCCCTTTATTAGATACTTACTCGTATGTGTTTCTAGATTAAGCTTTTGATGTTGTCCTGTTTATTTTTGTGGGCAGTGCTGTGTTGTTCATATCTTCTTTACCAATCCGTTTTTTATAAGCCAATACATGCAAATTAGCTGTCCGTTTCACATACTATTTTTATTCAACTTTTTACCTGTAAATCTAACTATTTTCGCTGCATCCGATTACAAAAGGCTAGGCAATCATCCTTAAAGAAGTAGTTCTGTATGGCACTCTTGTGATGTCTCTAACTGTGAACTACAATAAAAAACAAAACAACATCAATTAACATTCAACATTTATTTATCTAGAGCACACAAGATCTCGACCAACAATTTCTAATGTCGAAACGTTTGACAAATTGCCTGGATTGCCCGAACCAGAGCATTGGTGACCGGGCAATATAAACAACCAATTACTGTGCTTGATTTATTGTGAGCAATTATTTATTGTCCGTGCTTATTCGCGTTTTAATTGTTGGGATTGATGCAATACCGATAGGGTGGAGGTGCAAGTAGTTGGCTTAGGATAGAATAAGTTATTATAAGTAATAAGTGATAAGGAATGTTTTTTTTTTTTTTTGTGTTCTTGTGTGCTTTTGAAATCTTAGCTTTGAAACAATTAAATCTTAACAAAATTTAAGTAGTTACCTACCTTATATGGTTCCTTTTCATATCATATTTATAAATATCCTTCATTGAGTTTACTTGGTGCAACATTTAAGGTATTTGAAAACGTACCTTTTATATAAGTGGCTAAATAATAACTGCCACTCGGGTCGATCTTTAGGATAAGCCGTGCTTGCCTAGCTTGTTTCGTGGTTGGACCCATTAGATACCGAGTTGTCTCCGTGCCTCGGAAAGCAGGTTAAGCCGTTGGTCCTGCTTTCAATTGTAGATCATTGAGAGTACCATGGAATAGGGGGCGAGCTTATTACCGTTAATCGCACATAAATCTATTTTCTGATTCTTCATTCTGTTAACATAATATATTTGCAACGGTCGACAACAGGTGTACTTACCCTGCGAGTAGACGATACATTTTTCTCAATATTAATAAGACCACCCGTTGGGTACGCCTCGTACGATATTAGTCGAGTTCGACATTAGTTTATTTATTTGCCGATAGATCACGCATTTTGTGATAAATTGTTACGTACAGTGCCCTCTTAAAGATAATTATAATTGCTCGAAAACGACAAAATAATCGTGGTCAATATTTACACGAAAGTCTCAATAGATCTTGCATTGCAATTTTTTTTTAACTTGGTATTTTTTGTATATTTCGAAAAAACCTTATTGGTGAAGTTCCTACATCACAACGGCATGTTTTGGGCATATCTACTTTCATAAATCAGAATGGTCACTTTTTCTGGTAGTAATCATGTTTTCAGTTGTGTTGTGTTTCACACAATTCTTTTTAAAGTAAAAACTATTTGGAAATTTACGATATTCAAGGAGATTTTTTTTTAATTTGTTACAACTAAACCTACATTATTGTAAACCTCCACTATTGTACTCGAAGCAAAAGATCATTTTCCTCAAAATATCTATCAGAGTCGTTTCTCATTACAGCTCATGTTTATACATCTGTGAGACTCCTGCGCAGAAAAATGACACGCATTATGTTGGACGTCCATAATGGTGGGTTGTGGCGGCGGTAACAAATAGTGCTAATTTTATATAATAGTAATTTATACGCATATCTGAAGCGACGGAGGTCAGCTGGCTAGAGGTCGGACAGACCTATGGTTGGGGGTAGTTCACAATGGAACTTTAGTGTCAAGAGTCACGAAAATGCTGTTGAGAAGCAGGATAAAGTCCTTGCTTCAAAATTCCAATTTTGTAAAAAAAAAAATGGTTGTCTGTAAAGTTGGTTTACGGACGTTAGTTTAACGTGACAACGTCATAGCAAAACATTGATGAAATGATTGCATAGGTACCGTTATGAATAGCAAGCCGAACGCTCAAGCCGATCATGCCTTTCGCTCGCTCGTGCAGCGCTCTCGCTCCGATCGTAACGTTACAATGAGTCATTCATTGTCGTGCGTGCAGCCGGCGTTCATCGAATTATTAGACGTTGTCACGTCAAAATTTAGAAGGGAGTTGGACAGAAAAGCACAAACATAATGTAAGAAGTTTTTTAGAAACAAAACAGCAATGTCGACTCAGTTTTGCAGCTTTACGTTTTCACATGATGTAGCTCGTTGATTGGAATGGTCATGGTCGACAAAGAAAGTACCAATTAGTATGCAGAAAAATAAACAGAACCGGGAAGTGTAGCAGAAAAAAGGAGAACCCTATAGGGCTGATATGATATTAATGCTCAATAATGGTAAAAAAACACGAAGCTCGATTACCGGTTTTAGTAGTTTTTCCTCTCTATTTCCGATCATGATGCCATCTAGCCGATTTCGGCCACAGCAACTGCATTCCATGATTTTCCCTAGGAAGCCATCCTAGCTGTCGAGAGCTGGTGTTCTGCTCTTTCATATGCTCCCAAGTGACTAGCAAGACACAATAAAGACAGATTAAACATGACAAGTATTTCCATTCACCCCAGCATAAAATATTTACTTTTGTGACTATATATATACGCATATATAAATTATTGTATAGCCTAACTATATACCGTGGGGTCCGCGTGCTCAGAGCCTTTATAAGAAAATTTCAAAACGCCTAATTGACGCTACCCGTGACCCAAGGGCTGGCTTTTACTTTGGCCAGAGGCTAAGTATTGCCATACAAAGTGGCAATGCTGCCAGTCTCTTGGGCACATTACCAGCTGACAGCGTTGAGGAGGTGGTTTTTGACGCCCTTTTATAGTTTATTGTTATTAAAGTTATCTAAACTAATATTATAATCAAGAAAGATTTGATTGTTTGTTTGTTTGCATTGAATAGGCTCTGAAACTACTGGTCCGATTTGAAAAATTATTTCAGTTTTTTATAGCCCATTTATCGAGGAAGGTTATAGGCTATATATCATCACGCTACGACCAATAGGAGCAGCAATGAAAAATGTTGCGAAAACGGGGAAAATGTGACGCAAACGAAGTTGGGCCGGACAGCTAGTTTAATATATAAATAGATGCCGGAATACCACCATCTCTCTCCCTACACAAACTAAGTGCAGTACAAAACGCACGTCTCGCTCCAACCTGCACACAGCCTAAAGTAATAGCCTGTGAAATCTTAAATCAATTTAAAAACAGTTATTATGAAAGGCTAGGCTGGGGCCTTATTGTTTTTAATGGGCCTTTTGGGCCCGGGCCGGCTAAGTGTCGGTAATAGTATGTGATACCAGGGGGTTTTGTATGCAGGGTTATGTTGTGATAAAGAGCACTTTGAGATGTGTCGACTATATGATTATAGAGATGGTTTCGATAATGTATTTTATTTGTTTAAACTTCACGTACATTGGTGGTACATAGGCGAACTTAATGCCACAAGGCATTCTCTACCAATCAAGCTTTGGGTCAAATAGGACAGCATTGATGCAGAGTAAAAATAAAAGAAAAATTTTGTTAACAAAAACTGATATACTGGTATTGATGGTACGTTTACAAATTACTGTGACCAGGCGTTTTTGTCATTAAAAATATCTCCGGTTTATGCGTTTAAATTTTTCATACATTGATATTGTTGTAATATGCATAATCCAAGTGGCTTTTGACTGAACGAAGATTATCGAACAGTTTTCCCATCAACACATTGGTTTGTTTTTGTGAAATGTGTTTCTGTGTATCCCGAAGCTATTCAAATTATCGAAACACATTTAAAAAACATTTGTTGGACTAAAGACACGTACACACAACGTTTGTCTCTCTCTGAGTTTATTTCATACTAGCTGTCCGGCGCAACTTCGTTTGCGTCACATTTTCCCCGTTTTCGCAAAATGTTTCATTGCTGCTCCACTCCTATTGGTCGTAGCGTGATAATATATAGCCTATAGCCTTCCTCGATAAATGGGCTATCTAACAATGAAAGAATTTATCAAATCGGACCAGTAGTTTCGGAGCCTATTCAATGCAAACAAACAAACAATCAAATCTTTCCTCTTTATAATATTAGTTTACAAGATAAAAATAACTTCTTTATTTTTTCTATGTTTAATGACTAACCTGAAGTCAGAGTTTTTATGCTGCCCATGGGCCTCTGAATTGGCTTTACATGCCATCGAGAAATATCTCTCAGGTATGCTGGTTTCCTCACGATGTTTTTTTTCACCGAAGCAAGTGATAATTATGCAATACGCACATGAATTCGAAAATCAGAGGTCTTGGGTTTGAATTTGAGACCCTTGACTTGGCAGTCCAACGTTCACACCACAAGGCACTTCTTTTTCGTAATCATCATCAGCCTATAATGTTCCCACTGCTGGGACACAGGCCTCCTCTCTATGAGAGGAAGTGGGCTGTCTGTAATCCACCACGCGGGCCTAGTGCGGATTGGTAGATGACACATGTCTTGGATATTTTTGTTCTAGGACATGTCGGTTTCCTCACGATGTTTTCCTTCACCGTTTTTAAGGGCAGCGGTGATGGAATAAATGACACAAAGTAATTTGCCTGCCTGGGTTCAAACCCACGGCTTACTGCTCGTAAGTCGGGGCTGCCACCACTGGGTCTGCTCTGCACTGCTTTTTACGAAAAACTAATTTATAACCTCTACTTAAAATTCAAACTCCAACCAATCCAAATAAATCAAACTCCCTATCCAATATTTGCTACAACAAAGCCTCCATTTTCAATTACGAGCTAATTGAATGAGAGCTAAATTGAATCATAGCAATGATGGATTCTGGATACAGTGGGTACTAGGCAGTGATAATCAGTATCGTGCGAACGTATGCCGTATCATCTCGAACACCGCGATCCTGGCTGTAATCTAATAGCGATTATTTAAGGGGAAGTGTGCTGTGGATTTGATGACGGAGGTTTTTGGTGTTGGGTGTTGTGTCGTAGGGCTAACAGTAAAGTGTGGCAAAGAAGTTGGTCGGATTAGTTTTTGTAACAGTTGAAATCTTCGTCATACTAGGAATTTCTCCTGCCTCGTGGGTGGGTTTACAGAAAATTAACAAACAGTCAGACTCGGAACAACTAACTACTTCTAGTCATCCAAATATTTTTTCCGTGCGGAAATCGAACCCATGGCATGCAGGGAAGGACCCAAGCATTCAGCCACTGCGCCAACCGTGCTGTCAAAGCAGTATTTGTAAACTGTTCTTAAATATTAAACTTTAACACTGCTCATGTCAACTCTAACATGTAAATTTTCGTTTGATGAATAATGCTTTGCTCCATAATGTAACTTTCGTGAAGTTATATAAAAATACGCTGGAAAACATTGGTAAAATTGTGAATTGAAAGAAAAGAAAAAGAAAGAAAGAAAATGGGCTTATTTGGCACAAACCACCAATGCACACAACTATACAAAAAAAAGTAATAAGAAAACTGAAAAAAAAACATGTGTATTGTATAATGAAGGGGACTAATGTGACTACTTATAACTTATTATTATTATTTATTTATTTATTAACACTTACATTTGTTTTTACAGGTAAGACCCAAGCTAACAAAAGTAGTCATAAATTACTAAGTGCCCAGTGTCAGGGTAGAAGCACAAGCTACTCAGTGGACAACATACTAAGTGTCACCCTCTGGAATTCCGCAAATGAACAAGAAAATATGTCAACTTAATTATTTAATATCTCTTAAAAATAAAATACTCACAAATCCTTATAATTAATCTCTATAAAAGTATCAGTGATGACGTATATATTCACATTAGTATTACCTAGTACTAACTGGGCTGTGGAGGTGAGATTGGCAGACGCTTCATGTCAAAAATTACTGGTATTCAGCAGCATCCCGTTAGACTTGAAACCAACCCCAACATAGGCGGGAAATGGCTAGGCAGATGATGATGTTGGCATACATAAAAACACAAAAGAAAAATTTATTTTATTATTTTAAATAACGCGAGCCATATAATAATCTACTAAATAATAAATAACTCACACACAGACTTCCCTTTAACAAAGATGCCCAGTGCAATGAGTGGGCTAGAACAGAAGCCTCATACCGCCAACCTTCAATTATAGCCGCCATTATTATTTAATAATAAAAAAATAATATTTAGTCAAGTAGACAAATGATTACTTTGTGCGGAATATACCGAAGTGTAGTGATGCGAAATGCTGTGTGATTTAGTTATCGATGTTTTGATAAATTATTTAAATTGCTATTAATTAAAAAGTTTAAAAAATGAGCTATAAATCTCGGTGCAATGATGCGTTAGCTAAACGCAAATTACAAAACATAGTTAAAACAAACAAAGCATAGTCAAAGCATAGTTTTTTTATATATTCACTGTCTGTTTGACAAATCTTTGTCATCGAAGTCTGTAATCCTTCCTATCAGTTAAAGTTTTAACTAGAAACGGGCAAGGTTTAAATGACATAAATTTATACTTTATAACCCTATTCCACAGCCCAATCTACCACCTCAAACTATATTTTAATACAAATTTCATTAACACCAGAAGTCATAGTAGGTAATGAGCAGTTTTCTTCTCTTAACGGTATTACTAACATAAAAGAATGAATGTGAATTGAATGTGTTAACGTGCAACTATGATATAATTGTGCTGAGTGAGACATGGTTGGCCGGCGACATATTAGACTCTGAGTTATTTTGCAACCGATATCTAGTCTATCGACGGGATCGCGAGTCTAGTGGTTTTCATAACAAAAAATCTGGTGGCGGTGTGTTAGTGGCGGTGTCTAAAAGGTTAAGATCATATCGAGTAACTAAATGGGAGAGTAAATGTGAAGACATATGGGTGTGCGTAGACATTTGCGTAAACAAACGACCAGCTAAACTTTTGATCTGTGCGGTGTACATTCCTCCTCCAGTACAAAAGCATATTTTAGAACATTTTATCGATAACGCTAATAATGCCTTGGAAAACTTTAACGCCACGTTAATATTAGGCGATTTCAACTTGAATAGCATTGAATGGATAGGTTCACCAGGGGCACCGCTCGCATCTTTTTTAAACAAAAATGGAATTTATGAGCAAAAACTATTAGACTTTATTTCTTTAAATAATTTATCTCAATACAATTGTGTGTGTAACCATAAAAATAAAATACTCGATCTTGTTTTGACCAATACCACGGTGAAGGGTTTAAGTATGTCCGAAAGCCCTCTTAGTAATATAGATTCATACCATCCCCCCCTTGAATTCGAACTGCTGTGTAACTTGCATGAGGATACTTTACGCCCTAACCAGGATCCAAAATTTAGGTTCCATAAAGCTGATTATAGCCAAATTTTTCAAGAATTAAGTAAAATATCATGGGAAGACTTGTTTTCGCAATGTTGCGATGTTGACGCAATGGTGGACTCATTTTACAAAGTTATTTATAATGTTATTGAGAAATACGTACCTAAAACTAAGCCTAAAACTGCCAAATATCCAGTTTGGTTTAGCAGGGATCTTATTCGCCTTCTACAAGAAAAAAATAAATTTCATACACTTTATTCCAAATTTAAAAATCCCTTAGATAAAATTTCATATCGTTTGTTAAAAGACAGAGTTTCAAAATTAACACCCATTAATTATAGGATGTATATAAAGTCAATTGAATCTTCGATCACTTCTAACCCTAAGCTCTTTTGGTCATTTCTAAAGCATAAACGTAACGGTAACAGTACATATCCTTCATCAATACATTACGGCGATGTCAAAGGTAGTAACGGAGCAGATAATTGTAACATATTTGCCTCATGTTTCTCATCTGTTTATAACAATTATAATGGCACTACTGTCGATGACATGCCCAAATACGGGACTGCGCAATGTCAGCATACTGATTTTCTGACCCAATTGACACTATCCACGGATTCTGTTGTTAAGGCTTTAAAGAGACTTGACCCTAATAAAGGACCAGGGCCTGACGGACTGCCTTCCATTTTTGCAATAAAATGTTGTGATTTCTTGGGGAAGCCTCTCTCTATGATTTATAATAAATCATTGAGCACGGGTTGTTTTCCGAAAACTTGGAAAGAAGCAAGAGTAGTACCGATTTTTAAGTGTGGTGACAAGTCCGCCGCGAATAACTATAGACCAGTATCTATTTTGTCTATTTTTGGCAAGGTGTTCGAAGCTTTGGTATATCCTATACTTTCGTGGCATGTGAAACAAACATTGATGCCTGAACAACACGGCTTCATGAAAGGCCGTTCGACTGGAACCAATCTTGCTTGCTTTATATCGGACTTAGTCGACGCCGTAGACCGTGGGTCACCAGTAGATGTAATTTACACAGATTTTAGCAAGGCGTTTGATAAGGTGGATCACAAAATGCTAGTTAACAAACTACACACCATCGGAATTGCAGGAAACTTATTGCAGTGGTGCAAGTCCTACCTTGTTAAACGCACATCCCGAGTTGTGGTCAATGGTTATTCGTCAAACCTATTTCTGACACCCTCAGGCGTACCCCAAGGCTCCCATCTGGGCCCGTTATTTTTCAATATATTCATAAACGACGTGGCGTCTTGTTTTGTACACTCAAAGATATACTTATACGCAGATGATCTAAAAATTATAAAACGAATAGAGTGCAATCAGGATCCATATAAACTCCAAGAAGACTTAGATCGTTTTTCCCAGTGGTGTTTGGACAATAACATGTCACTTAATGCTGACAAATGTAATCACGTACATTTTTCTAGGAAGAAAGGACCGTATTTTCGCAATTACAAAATTAATGACCAAATTATTTGCGAGAAGGAAGTAATTCGTGATTTGGGTGTTTTTATTGACAATAAGCTTCGGTTTAATATCCACGTTGATAAAATTGTTACTAAGGGGTTTAAGATGTTGGGTTTCATTCTGCGTAACTGCAAAGATTTTAAGCGTGCCTCAACTAAAATTGCAATCTTTAACTCAATAGTTAGATCAGGCCTAGAATATTGCAGCATAGTTTGGACTCCCTACTACGAAATACATAAACATCGCTTAGAATCAGTGCAGAAAAGATTTCTTTGGCACTTGTCCTATCACTGTAATATGGTCAGAATTTTAACTAGCTACAGCTCACGCTTGAAACATTTTAAAATTATGAGTTTGGAAAATCGCCGTATGATTCTTGATCATCTGTTCCTATACAAAACAATAAACACTCATTTTGATTGTCCGCGATTACTTAGTCAAATAAATTTAAATGTGCCCTACAAACTTGCTCGTAGGTCTAGATATCGGTTGCTTCGCGCTAAGGGCTTTAAAACCAACCTGGGTCATTTTTCCACCATTAACAGAATGCAGGATCAATTTAGTCGCCTCTCACGCTCGCCCAGTGTAGATATTGATATGTCTTATTCATTGCATAAGGTCAAGTCTGTATTGCTCAAGGAATTATCATCGAAGTGATAACAAAAAAGGAATACTGGAGTTCCTATTGTCTTTCTCGCTTTCCTAGAGATTTAGATTGAGATTGTGGTTGTTCTTTTTTATTTTATTTTCATTGGTTGGCACAACGTCGAACAAAATTTATTAAATTAAGTTAAAATTTATAAAATTTATTAAATTAAGTTATAAGAATAATCGAACTCATCCAGCATTACATAGTAAGTTTCATTTGTATTTGTATGTATGTTGCATTTATGTAACAAATGTCTATATTTATGTAACTAAATAAGTAAAATCTGTTTTTCTATTTTTATACTCCTATGTTAAATAAATGCATGCCGTGGCAGCCTTTAATTAAGGCTACACTATAAATTGTAAAATAGTATGAGTAGTTTAGCATGTATTTTTGGTGTAAGCTTTGTTGGTTGTCCTTAAATAAATAAATAAATAAATAAATAAATCTAAATAAATCGATTTTTACTACACTCCAATATATTCTAAAACAGTTTGACGGTCGTAAAAATATTACGGCTACCGATTTGAACCTGTGAACATGA
This sequence comes from Cerastis rubricosa, assembly GCA_949152445.1. Classification (NCBI taxonomy): domain Eukaryota; kingdom Metazoa; phylum Arthropoda; class Insecta; order Lepidoptera; family Noctuidae; genus Cerastis; species Cerastis rubricosa. The sequence goes on along the minus strand of OX424542.1, from coordinate 1,587,626 downwards.
GCTTTTTTCTGGAAAGTCCACATTATGGGACAGTTACTTAAAATCTATAGACATGAAATACTTTGAAGCTGCCTGCAAGTGAAAAGTGTCTATATAAAATGGTTCAGAACTGCATATCAGAAAATAATGATCTAATTGAAATATACTACCGAGATAAAAGAATCGGTGCCCTACGCCTGGATCACAAATATGACAAATTCCATCCAAATCCGTTTAAGTAAAATTATTTAAAATGTCAGCCACAACTGTGTAGGCTGTTACTTTAAAGGAAAACTCCAAAAGTCGGTTGGAATAAGCCAAATTACGACGACACAATTTTATTTATTTACAAATTTTAACTTCATCTACAAGAGTGGTATATAGGCGGACAAAATGAAACGAGGCATTTTCTTCCCGTCAACATAATACAATTCCAACGTTTGAAGTAAATTTTATAGAAAACTGCAATACCTTAACCTGTTGAAGACAATATAGATTTATACAATATACAAAAAACCGGACGAGGGCGAGTCGGACTCGCCCACCGAGGGTTTCGTACAAATTTGTTGGCATATTATAAATAGTTCAGGAGCGAGTCTCGCAAAATTTTCTATTTTTTTTAAAGATTTGTTACAAATGTTTTTTTTTCTGTTTTCTTTTTTTTAATTTTCGTTTTTTTAGTTTTTGTTTAATTTTCAGACTTTTTCCTGTACTTGTAGTGTAAGAGGATATTACTTGCCTATAGTTCTAGGTCAATGGGAACTACCCTATACATTTTGATTCCTTTGAGAGTCTGTCGAAATATAGGTTTTTCGCGGCATAAACGCCCGTATCTTTTTTTTACGTTGTCTTAGAAGTTTTTTTTTTCATTGCTTCAAGGGACTGTAGATTTGAGTAAGTATATGGTTTTAATTTCAACTTGATACCTCCACGCGTTTCCAAGATAAAAGGTTTTGACAGACAGACAGACGGACAAAAAAGTGATCCTATAAGAGTTCTATTTTTTCCTTTTAAGGTACGGAACCCTAAAAATACTATAAACCTATCAGTCTGTCTTTATTTTAGTATCGTACACATTGCGATAAGATCAACATACTGCAGGAAGTAGTCTTCTACAAAATACTACGCAGTTGCTGTTAACAACCTTATTTTAAACACGATACTCTAAAATGGTCCAGCCATTACCAGCCCCGTATAGTTCAAAGTTTAACTGCTACTTAATTCTTAAAGCGTAAGCGCGTAATATTTATAAATACGACATTTTTATGGTCATGTAAAATATAACGTGTCCGCTTAATAAAAATATTATGTGGGTAATTCGTTTATGTCACTACAGCCAATTTTACAATCTTGTTTTTCTTTAGTTTAGCCCTACTTTATGTATAAATAATATCACACTTATGAACTTTAGCGGATTAAGCAGATTAATAACTGTAGTGCCTAAAGGTATGTTGTGTCGTTTGTTATAAATATAAGGAGTTGAAATATTACGCTAAATATTTTAATGATTAGTGGCCATGGGTCTGATAATTAGGAGGCTGTCAAAACATAATTTTTCGATCTCTTAAACTCGTGTGGGATGGTTGACTAAGTAGATAGGTATATGAATATTTATTGTGTGTGAATATGTTTTTATTTACATACATACATAAAATCGCATATTTTTCTTAAAACCAAATAAAAAGTTATTTATTCAATTGACGTTCAAAAAGTGCTGATCTTCAGCCTAGTTTGAATAAATAACTAAGTTGAAGATCAACACTTTTTGAACGGCACTTGAATAAATAACTCATTATTTTGTTTTTTTTTTTAAATGCGTAGTATATGCGTATAGTTATTTATTCAAACTAGGTTGAAGATCAGCACTTTTTGAACGTCAATTACGTAAGACAGTCCCCCAAAGCTCTTCATCATTTTCATTTTCTAGTGTTTTAACTTAAGAAGAAGGAAGAAGAAATTGTGGGACCAACTTCCCAGTTACACATCTGTCTGTTAGGATAGAATAACAAGATTTAATACAAAAATATGGGGATAGGCAGAAACAAAAGAACAATTCCTATCACCATCTTTACATATAATTATGTTCTTGTCTTGCTTCGTCGATGTTCATACATCTGTTTAACTCTTATTTCATTGTGGGAAAGAGACGGAGCTATAAAAGATGTCTAGCGCCATCTCTTTCCCACGCTGGAAAAGAGTAAAACAATAATGTTTTAAGATGTCATGGTAAGCCACCTGGTATACTTATGCCGGTTGCAAGAACTACACACTTTTGACCATCTTTGTATTGTTTCGGAATGAACCTAATACTAGTAATATTATCGATATTAAATATATTTGTTTAACAAACTTGCTATCCAGTATACCTACTCACTAGATGCTTGTTTCGTCCAACCTATTATGTTGCCGTGCCCTAACCGGGTTTCATGTTGGAACTAACTTACATATATGTAACAACTAAATGTACACATGAATGCAATAAAGGGTTTGAGTTGTATTCTGGGTAAGAGGCCCCGTGTTATACAATGTGTTGTTTTGCATCCTCGTCAAATTTCAGGACGTTGTCATAAAACACATAAATAATCAATTTAAAGTTCGGTACCGGTCTATAATTAATAAGCGTTGCTTTTTTTTATTGTTGAAATTTAACAGTATTTCAGAATAAAACCCTTGATTCAAAACTCTTAAAACAGAATCACCCAAGTACGCACACAGCGACAATGCAGCTGCTCTGTGTGCGTGAGAGTCGACAGTCGACGTCTTACCTACGAAATGCAACAGTGTTGCGACCGTGCGATGACCTACGGCGACCGGTACCTAGCAATTTTACCTAATTTTATTTCGAAAATCACCTACATTATTGTCATAAATTTCGCTTGATACTAAACTAATTTTTAAGCATCATTGGAATACGGAAATCTTACTAACAACGACAATACTAGTGTGCCAAAGAAAAGTTCACTGACCTGTACTTACCTAAGTTCGGTAGTTATCAGATGAGTAATAAAATGTTAGTTTTGCTTTATTGCTATCTACACTAACACTCTGAACATTGTACGTAGGTAAATTCAGCCTAAAGTTTTCGTAATGATTTTGTTTGAATTTGTGGATTGAATTTATTGGTGCTTATTACCTTAGTTGGTGTAGGTACCGATTTACTAAATCTAAAAATGTTTTTTACTCTTGTTGGAATTGGAAAGATGTGCTAGCTAAGTAGGTATGTAGAAATACTTTCGACTGTTAGGTATTATTGGCGTAGTTAAAAATTTGAAATCAACTTATTTACACTAATAAAATTGATTAAGCTAACAACGTATTTACAAAATGATAGTCTAGTACAAATAAATAAATTACCTACTTAAGTTACCCGGAGGTATGTTCAAAGTTGCCACCACCACATTCTTGGCACAGTCGACAACGACGTAGCTGGTTTTCCTTCAGCTTACGTAGCACTATCACATTCCTTTTTAAAGTGTCGAAAGCACTAATTATCTTTTCACGTAATTCTGTAACACTTGCCACTTTCTCCGAGTAAACTAACCTTTTAACGTCTCCCCACAAATAAAAGTCTAGAGACGTCAGGTCCGGAGAACGGGCCAGGCCACAGGTCCTCCGCGACCCATCCAATGGTCACCAAACCTTTCGGTTAAGTACCTACTCGCGTACATGCCGACCATATTGAGAGGAAACACCGTACTGCTCCACGTAGGCTGTCTCCACTGATGGCATACGTGCGGACCATCTCTACCAACTCGACGTTTGAGTAATTGTCCGTCATCTTGCACTTTGCACCTACGTCTCAACGATGTACCTAGGAGCGGAATTCGCAACGCGTATGCACGCGTCGGCGACAAATTCACACTGTTTGGTACCGGGACGGCGGCGGCGCAGCGGGGGTGGATAGGCGCGCGAGCGACAGAGTGCGCCCGCGCACCCCGCCGTGCGTGGTAGGGAATAGGTACCTATGAAATTATCGTATCTTCGTTGCGTTTGCGTTGTGTATGTATTGTTAGCGTTTCTTTGTGTGCGTTTAAGCGCGGTAACAGACGGGCCGCGTTTTAATACGGCTGGTTCACACTTACGGATTTCCGTAAATAAGAAAAAAAATATAAAAAAACACCTACCCATTTTATTGTTGATTTGGGTCGAGAATCATTAGCATAATTACCTCCTTGAATTTGACGAGAATGCAAAACAACACATTGTATATCTGCAATAATAATTATCAAAATTAATTGTACAGATTAATTTGTGAAACAACAGCAACGTGCTCACTAAAATCTCAACTCATTTAAACTTAAATAACGACAAAAAATATCAATCGACCCAATCCATCGATATTATAATCGTCACAGCCCATCACTACTCCATTACCCGGCGCCGTCTGTAATCCTCGCTCGTTTTATTTTCGCAAATCAGTGTTGCGGTCGAGGTTAGATTGTGCGCCGGCGCACAGTAGCGAACATGCCCCGACCTTTACATATACAGGTTTTTATTTAAGTATAGTTCTCAATTTAGATTCACTTTTTTAGGTCGTAATTAGGAAGTATATGGATCACATTTGGATGAGAAAAAAGGGCTGCAAAACATGTGGCTTCGGTAGTTTTAAATTACTGTTATTAGGTTTTTCGGTGCAGGTCCAACTGTGGGGTTTTTACTCATTACTTAATTGCAAAGGTCAGATGGTATGGTTGCTTTGTTTTACTTTTCTGATAGGTAAAGTCCGGTAAATTACTGGCGATTTAATATTAATTGACTACCAAATGACTACTGTCTGCATATTTATAATCACAACTTTTAATCTCAGTGATTATTTGACTAAGATTAAAAGACTAAGGTTGCCGGGATCCGCTGGATGCGAGGCGCACGGGACCGGTCAATGTGGCGTCACTTGGGGGAGGCCTATGTCCAGCAGTGGACGTCTTTCGGCTGACATGATGATGATGATGATGATTATTTGACAGTTGTTTATATAGCTTTTGTAGGATTATAAAAAAAACACTATAAAGTAGAAAATAGCTTTACTTTCGGCTGTCGGTGATTTTTAATTTTTTGGCCACTGACTTCCGAAAGTAAATATGAACAAAAGTTTTTATTTTACCCTTTTTAGTTGTGTTATCTCACATAAATCCTAGTAAAGTATCAATTATCCATTGTAACTAGACACCAGCACATCGTCCATATCATACGAATAACTAAATAAAAAAAAATGTTCATAAAATGAAAACTATTGGGCCAAACTATGTTAATTTTTTATGAGACCAAAAGGCAACTATTCCGCATCAAACTAAAGAAGAATCACGTAAATCAGATCATAAATCTTAGCGTAATTGATTTATATACAAAAAAAAATACCAATCGAATTGAGAACCTCCTCCTTTTAGAAGTCGGTTAAAAATTAATTTATTGTAAAGCAAACTGTAATCGCTTGGTGACAGTTTGCTTTACAACAAATTTCCCTAACGTTACTAAGATTATTATCATCTTCCTGCTCTTGTTCCATTTTACTTGAGGTCTGTGCAACACTTTTTTTTCTTCTAATCTCCTCTGTCATTTATTCCTTTTTCTTTCATATCATTCCTCACACTATCCATCTATAGTTTCCTAGATCTCCCTCTCCAACTCCATCCATCAACATTTACATAATTATGTATATTCATCACATGGGACGGGATATACCAAGACAGTCGATTCCCTTTTAAAATTTTCTGTAACTTGTGCAGCTTTCAAACTTCCTCGAATATACTCATTCCTTACTTTATCCTTTCTTGTCACACCACTAATCCATCTTTTTCATATTCCGATCCATACAGTATGGCAGATCTGCTCACGAACACGAATTTGCAAATTTTCTCCTTTAACTTGAGGGACATCAGGGGGTTGCAAGTTTCGAAGATTATACAAGACTAAAAACTAATGACGAGAACATTTCTTTATGTAGTCTCGTCTCCTCGAATTAGTTACACAATCTATTTGAGACTAGCACTAGGTAAAATTATTTGCAAGCCATGAAGGTGGCCCCCTTATCTCCTATATCTTTATGGCTCTTAAATTATTTCCTACATTCCTGTCTTTCTCAAACCACTATTAAAATAAAACTATGACTAAAATAAGTTTAATATGGCCAATAAAATCTAAGCTATTAAAACAGTATGCAATAAAAACTCCCGGTGAACTACACGTAAAATGAATATAATTATAATACATAAAGTTGACATAAAGCAGTTAGAGCAAGACTGTAGAATTTTTGCAATGCGCGAGGGGTTTTTTGTTATGCAAATGTTGTAGGGATGATTTATTCTATGGTGGCCAAGTTTGTAATTCGATAACTATAGATAGATATTTTTACGACTTCACCGTTAGCTGAACTTTTTTTGATGTTTGAATTATGAAAAATCCTCAAGAAGAATCGGCTTGTGAAAATCAATAATACCAAACAGATGGAAAACTTCTAGATGATGTTTCTAGAGGATGACGAATTATTCAAACAAAAAAGTTAACAACAAGAGAGCTTTTGTCTGGTAGCGGAAGAACAAAAAAAAATGTGTTTATGTATGCTACAAAAATATTAATCAAAATTAACACGCTTTTCGAAACTATTTGTCTAAACTAATATTATAAAGAGGAAAGATTTGATTGATTGTTTGTTTGCATTGAATAGGCTCCCATATCTTCCCGTGGGTGTCGTAAGAGGCGACTAAGGGACTTGCCAGAGAATGGGCAGCAGCGTTCTCTGTGCTTTTGTAACCACCGTACTGCGATCGCCAACCCGCCTGCCAAGCGTGGCGATTATGGCAAAACCCCTCTTCTTGGGGGAGGCCTATGTCCAACAATGGACGTCTTTTGGGCTGAAATGATGATGATGAATAGGCTCCGAAACTACAATCATGTCCAATTGTGTAATAGAAAAAAAACATCGTTTTAATTACTAGATTCATTCAAACCTAGACCACACGGGAGGTGTTCTATCACTCGGCAGATAATTGAAAACCTATACTTCGCTAATAGATTCCCGAGTAATACTGCAATTACATTGCCAGCAATTAATAATTTAGGTTTCGTTAAAATGATATTAGCAGTAAAGGTGCAATACATGAAATTAATAAAGTTATGATTTATTGTAAGAAAAGGATGTAACAATTAATTCAATTTAACGGGAGTTAAAGCTTGTGTAGGATGCGTAGGTGTTAAATGAAATAAGATGTAGGTTTCTTACCTAATTCTAACCTACCAAACAGGTACTTAAGTTACATTCTAGGTCATAGGCTAAATGATTAAAACCAGCCAAATATTTCGACTATTAAAATACTAACGCACCTTGGAAAATACTAATGCACCTTGGAAAAGCTGAAATATTTCATCATCTTTATGACCTTGTCCCATTTTATTTGGGGTCGGCGCAACACGTTTTTTTTTCTATTCTCCTCTGTCATCCGTCATGCTATCTCTTACTCCTTTTTCCTTCATATCATTTCTCACACAATCCATTCATCTTTTCTTTGGTCTCTCTCTCCCTCCATCAACATTTAAAAGCTATTCGTAAAACTGAAATATCTATGTTCAGCTAAAGCTAAAATCAAAAAGATATAAGTAAGTATGAAAATCGGGACGTAATCATTTATTAATGATAACGATGTGACGACAGAGTATTTTCACTCATTCTATCGATTCTTTGCCAAAGAATGAGCCATGACTGGTTTGACGAAGTGTTGCCCAACTTAAGTTTAATTTCATGAACGCGAAAAATTAAAGGGCATCAAATACAAACTTGGTTGGAAGCCTCCCACTAGGTAGACCGATGACCTGGTGAAGGTTGCGGAGATCCGCTGGATGCGAGTCGCACGGGACCGGTCAATGTGGCGAAACTTGGGGGATGCCTATGTCCAGCAGTGGACGTCTTTTGGCTGAAATGATGATGAATTACAAACTTAAATTCATAGTAAAAAATATATCCAAATAGAAGAATTATAAACGATAACATGAACGGAAATTTAAACAAAAATATCTGAATATAAACATTTGGACCCATTCCTTTTCTTGTAACTGAAAACGCATTATCTACAATCACTTTGCTACAGAAATAACATTTTTTTTTCAGTTACAACGGCAATTCTGCCCATTGTTTTTAACAAAAAGTAAAGCTCTACACTGCCGCGTTGGTCGAGTCGGTCGCAAGCGCGACTGCTAAGCCTGAGATCCTGGGTTTGATTCCCGGGTCGTGCAAAGTGCTATTGGGTTTTCCATTAGGAATGTCTCAGTAGCAGCCATAGAACCTAGATTAGTGCTCGTTTGATGTCAATAGGCGGCAAAATTTCGGTGTACTATTAGGTGCACTGCTTATACCTAATCCTGCGGGGATTATTGGCGTGATGTCATGTTATGTTAATGGTCTACATTTCAAAACAATATTTAATTTTGTCTCACCCACACACTAACCAAAATCCATAATAACACAAAATAAATCATGTTTCCATACAAAAAGAGCTTACTTCTCGGTACATATCTATGGGGCATGGTAGGCGGATATTAATTACAGAGGGACCTCCCCATAGTCAATGGGAATCGAAGCCTGGACCGGATCGTATGGAGAATTATCCGCGAAACTCTGTGGCTGTAATTAAGTTATATTAAGGTGATAATTAAGGTGTAAAGTTTAACGTTACGGTTTATTCCGTTTAAAACTAAAAAAAAACTTTTTGTTTCAGAAATTGGTCCATAAAGTTTGTTAGTAAACGACTTCATAAAAACTATGTTACATTGCAATATTAAAAAAATAAATAAACAATATAAACAAGAATTACATCAAAAACTAAAAATTACATTACAAAAAAAAACATTTACAAAATTAAAAATTACATTTACAAAATTAAAAATTACATAAACAAACCATTAAAAATTACATTAAAAAAAAAAATATTAAATCGTAGTCGTCGTTCATTCGTTTATGGTAAGCAATACTAATATATTCTGTATCAGGTCAAAACTCGGCTTGATTAATTATTATTTTGCTCAGCAGTGATAGCCTGATGGTGTAACTGTGGTCTGACTTCCGAGGTTCTGAAGTTCGTACCCAAGACACGAACCTCTGATTTTTCAGATTCATGTTCGTATTGTATAATTATCACTTGCTTTGTTAATGAAACCGGCATGCCCAAGAAATATTTCTCGACGGCTTGTAAACTCAAGTTTGAGGCTCTTGGGCGGCATAACAATTCTGACATCAGGTTATGCACACAATAAAGAAGATTGTATAAACCAGCTCTGTAGTTCATTCGGTCATCAGAAAACCACGATATTCCCTCACACACTACGAGTACTACACCTCATGACGCCTCACAATTTGCATGACTCAACAAGTGAACCTTTCATTCATAACATCCGCTTCGTACACACAAAAAAAAACTATAACAAAAAAAATATTAAAAGTTACAAGCGAGCAGGCAAACAAATCCGTGCGCTCTCATAAGTTTAATTAAATATTTATTCGTGTAGGGCGGGGCGTACCGCCCTCCGATATCGATATTGTTTTATAGATTTAAGATTAAATGTTTGGCTTTGAAAGTAGCGGGGATTGTGTGAGGGTGATCTAGTTGTGGGTAAACATTTTGGTAGTGTACCTTAAAAGGTTCTACTTATAAGTGCTCGTATTTTATAGTATGTAAGTCATGTACTACATAATCCACTATATTGGTTAAAACAATCAACTGTGGTTTTCCACATTTTTGCTTGTCTTGATAATTTATAGCAGCATACTCATGTAACATCATTTCATAAAGAAGATACAATATGAAACAATGTAAATGATAAAAACAAAGGAAAACTACTTTTACGTCATTGGTCATAAGTTTGAATTCATGCTTTACATAAAATGCATATAAATAAGTCTATAAGTAACTCATCATTAACACGGAAGCACTCAAAAATTCCACACAAAAGGACATTTAAATATCGAATCTAAAACCTAATGGCCCGCCCCGACCTCTGTACTCGACCGCATTTATCATACTATAAAGGTCAGGTTCCGATACTTATCGATATTTTTATGATGTCAGTTACACTGACTCATCTCTATTTTTGATATTTCTTAGTATTTATTAATGTCATAATACTAAGTTATAAAATATTCAAATAACTGTGTTGATAAATAGGACTGCATACTATAATCATATTAATTATTATGACACTGTTTGGCGATTTTGAACGTGTTTTGGTCAGAATATTAAGAATTTTCGGGTGACATAATAAAGGATTAAGGCTCTTTGATTTTTGGAGATAATGTTTTTATTTGGTTTCTGTTATCGATTCATTTAATTGTAATCGGACATAGATGGCAATTATCTTTTTTTAATGTTTATTCTTATTTGGTAGTGGTAATTAATTGAGTTGATTTAAATCCACTGTTCAGTGGATCAGTGAACCACACAATATTGATCTGCTACAACGATTACTAATTATTATCGAGATAAATTGATACCCGAAAGTTAAAAAATCCAACTAACTATTTTGTAACATGTCCAACCAACCTTAGAGTCCAAAATTAAAAAAAAAGATACTCGGTTTCTTAAGCCATCTCAAACTTTCAATTAACAATGTAGCGTAAAAACAAAAAAAAACATTAAATTCAGTTGCACTATAACAACTATTGCATACTTTAACAACATAAAGTATAGAACGTTGACAGTATGTTATTTTTAACTGCTACTAATAGTTTTTAAATTAAAACAGGTGACAATTTCTATAAGACATTTATGTATTTTATTGTACAATAATAACAAGTTAGCAGCTGATACGTATTAGATATTATTATTTTATTGTTTTTAAAATTCTAACGATTTACTAAAACATGTTTAGATATGACGAACATGGCAGATTATGACATAATAACTACGATTAAAAGTAATTTATTATTGATTGATTGTATCTATAAAAAATGTGTTTTCTTCTTAACCAATTTACAATTATAGTTAGTGAACAGGCTTCTTCTGGGTAAGCTCGTACCATCGTCGACTTTGTCTCTGTCTGAACTAGACTAGAGTAAAGAGCAAACCCATCACAAATAATAATATAAATAAAAACCAACGCAGCAGTCTTTCTAGACGTAGAAAACATTTATAAGAAAATTCATTTATATGGCCATTTATAGAACATGCATTCATCTAAACATTATTGCCCATAAAAACAGTGACATGTGCGGTTCACCTAGCTAGTAATTTCATCGACATAATATGCGAAAAAGGACAACGACAGTCACAACACTATGTTTTTTACTGCTGGTGCTACTGTTTTTCCACTTAATTTTTAAATCCAGAAGCCACTACTTACGTCATCAACGAAACGAACTATCTTGATTTCTATACGTTTTTAAAAAAATGATATACTGATTTAAACACACAAAAAATTATGATACATAGCATAATAAATGACATACTTCTCATGATATGTATTTTATGTAAAGAATAACTTATGTAAACAGAGACTTATGTATGTAAAACCAGTAAAAAATGCCACTAGACCTTCAATATATAAATTAGGTAACATTATTTCCGTGTTTAAAAACCGTAAGAGGGCATTAAATTGACACAGTGAGTTTCTCAATTGAACCGAAATTCTTCATGAAAGCTTTTTCAAATAAAACCTATCAATCGATTCATTTAACATGTGTCAATAAAATAAATACGATAGGTAATATCTATAGAAACGTATATTGCAATCATTACACAAAAAAATAAACGTATTATTTTGAAACTAGCTTCCGCCTGTTGCTTCGCCTGTGCATATTAATGGTTTAGGGTATGAGGAACAGGGTAAAGTGTAAAGTTCCTCAATCATCATCATCATCATCAGCCTATAATGTTCCCACTGCTGGGACACAGGCCTCCTCTCTATGAGAGGGAGTGGGCTGTAATCCACCACGCTGGCCCATTGCGGGTTGGTAGATGTCGCATGTCTTCGAATTTTAAGATCTAGGACATGCCGGTTTCATCACGATGTCTTCCTTCATTCTTCTTCGTTTTTGAGGGCAGCGGTGATGAAATAAGTTACACAAAGTAATGCGCCTGCTTGGGTTCGAACCCACGGCTTACTACTCGTAAGTCGGGGCTGCTACCACTGGGCCACCGCTGCTCTAGTTCCTCAATACTCCATTGTGAAGGGAGGACCCTCCGACCAGACAGGTGTTATGTCTGGTGGGCGACTGCCCGAAAGTTGTTGTCGGGTTTCTTTATATTATTATACTCTTAAGTCGATGTAATCTTTACTTGCGCGATTCAGACCTTATTAGTTCTTCTGTATACTCATATATGGCGCTGTAGTACTTTTTGTTGTAAGTTGCTTTTTGTAGGTCGCCAAAATGGTTTTACACAATATCTCTATATATATATGTTCATGTATAATATATATATAATACATAAACATATTATACATACATTATATATAAACATTGCCCCACACTAGGAATTTCTCCAGTATCGTCCATTTACAAACATTTAAACTCACATATACAAACAGCCAGACCCGGAACAACTATCTGTAGGCATTACAAATATTTGCTTTGTGCGGGGATCGAATCCGCAACACGCAGTGCAGCAGTCAATCGTTTAGCCACTGCGCCAACCGTGCCACGATATATTATACCCATAGTGATTGCATCGTTGATCTAGTGGTTGCCAGCTTGACTGCAGAGCAAGAGGTCTTCTGCTCGATTCCCGGGTCCGGCAAAGTATTATTGGGTTTTCCATTAGAAATTTCTCAGACGCAGCCACGGATTTTGAATCTTTGCCCCGTTGATGGCAATAGGCTCGCCCCTTACATGCGAGTTTTATATAACTGGCGAAATGTGGGTGTACTATTAGGTACCCCTCTGCCTACCCCATCAGGTCTACAGGCGTGATGTTATATTATAGTGATACTGCTTATGTTAGCTTACGTCAGCTTACTAAGGGCTACGATTACTGGGCTAATAGGAACCACTGCTCCTTCGACCTTTGCAGCTCGTCCCGGCATTATCTACGTCTTCTTTAGCCTATGTTTTTTATTTTGACGTGTAAGCTATAATACGTGCTGTAAAATTGTCTATAGAAATGCCTTTTTTTTAATTAGATTAATTTAAGTAACAAAACTCATATAAAAACAAATACATTTAAGTATACAGACAGGATCATCATCTGCCTAGCCTTTTCCCAAACTATCTTGGGGTCGGCTTCCAGTCTAACCGGATGCAGCTAAGTACCAGTATTTTACATGAAGCGCCTGCCTGTCTGACCTCCACAACCCAGTAACTGGGGAATAAGATACCCTTGGTAAGACTAGATGTCAGACTTTCGGCTTCTGACTATTCGTAACGACTGTCAAAGATCTACAAATGACAGCCGGGACCAACGGCTTAACGTAATTTCTGGTCACCCATCCACGGACCAACCTCGGCAAGCACGGCTTAACCTTAAACATAACATAACATCATTTAATTCAGGCTACAATGGCCCATAGATATATACCTTATAAACTAACATATATAAAGTAATTACAAAACACATGTTAATAAAAAGATCTGCTGTTATTATTTAGCTACGAGCTCCTGAGGATTCAGACAGGATAACAAGTATTTAATGGTTTTTGCTTTTAAATCCATCCATCCTCATAAACATTTGCGTTTATAATAGCAGTAAGACAAGATATTGTAGGCCAAAAGTTTTATTGACATGTAAAATTTAGACGTATTTTCTTGTTAATATCCAACAATGGTCGCGTTTAATTTGAGCCTTTCTTGTATAAAAATACCGTAAGCGGTACTATTGAAACATGCGAAGTCAGAGATGCAGTTAATCTGTGATGACGTCAACGATTGTCGATATATCGATAAATCAACGGCGAAGTGTCGTGTAGATGTCGATATGATACACCTGTTGCTAGGGATGTCACGCCTTTATTGTATTGAGAAATATTTAAATGAGGATTTACTTGAAGATGTAAATAGTATTGAAATGTCCTTAATAACATGTTTATGGTTAGTTTGTATATAAATTCAAGGATTTGTATTAAGTCGGTTGTAGTGTTGACGATTTTATTAATTTGCAGAAAATATAAAGTATTTACTTGACCCGAGAATAGTTTTTATACGTGTCGTAGTTGACATGATTTATTTCGTTAGACTCGGTCATCATGTGGGCAGAACATGGGTTCCGTGCTATGAAAACACACACTACACACGTTACACTGCTTTTATCGAACTAACAAATTACTTGAAATTACAATCCCACACAATAACACTAGGCACCATGAATCGGGTTACAGTTTCGGGACGTCTTGACTCCGCCGTGATCAGACACTGACTGTCCTCCCCGCAGCAAGTTCGAAACATCACGACTCTGTAGAAGCGCGCTTAGGTGTGGGTAGACTGGTAAGTAGGTCGCGTGTAAATGACCTTTGGCGCGCTTGCCGATTCATTTTCTGTCCGTACTTATGACCGGAGCCTACATACGCAATAGATTTGCTACCCAGTAACGAACACTTAGAGCAAATCAATTATATACAAGTTGTTGTTTTGCATCCTCGTCAAAATTCAGGAGGTTGTCACAAAAGACATAAATAACCAATGGAATTTACGGTATCTAAGTAGTTAATTAATAATAAACGCTGATATTTTTGGTTGTTTAAGTTTGTCAGTATATCAGAATAAACATTTTAACGTGGTTTAGGGACTAAAATATTATCGAATAAACGTTTGAGATTGTTTGTATGTGTGAAAGCGCGGTTATAGGGCGAGGATCAGACGGGCCGCGTCAGAAACACGGGTGGATCACACTTACCGATTTCCGTAAATATAAAAAAACCACTCGTTGTTTTCTTTCAGCAAAACTGACAGCCCTGGCTCTAAAAGAAATTAACAAGTTGTATTGTTTCAATCCATGATACTTTCTCTGTCAAAAGTCGCCGACAATAAAAATTGGTAATAAAAATCTTTTATACGTACAACTCAATAAGTATGAACAGTACTATTTTCATGTTAAATAAACAGTTACAAAAGGTAAACTCTGCACAATATATTTCATTATAAAATGTTTCTAGTAAAAAATATTTTTATTAAATTACATTATTTACAAACTACAAAGAGATATATATTTTTTTATCTTTTTTTATTTGCGATCAGTCTTTCAGACTATGAGCAGATAAGATGGTTCGGATGGCGTGTTGGGCGCTACTCTCAATAGAGTATTCGGTGCGTTGGATATTTGTTTGAGTATGTAATTTTGGGCCCTTTGCACTTTCATTATGTTGGAGGCACTGGCTGATCCCCAAAGTTGGATGCCATATGTACAGATTGGGTTTAGTATAGTCTTGTAGATGAGGAGTTTGCTGTCTATTGCCAGTTTTGAGTTTTTCCCTAAGAGCCAGAAGAGACCTCTGAATTTTAGGCTCATTTCTTCTCTTTTTGAAGAAATTAAGTCTAAGTAAGTAGAAGCAGAAAATTCTTAGTCCAATACTAAGAATGTTCTTTAAAAATCCAAATTCTGGTATAATGTTAATAAATTAGGGTGCTGTTTCTCGAGTCTTCTGGGTAAGATTTCTGTTCATATTTGTTTTGTGGCCTTCAATTGTTCTACGCGTAATTAAAATAATTAAAGTGCGTGCTTTGTGCGTTTAAGTTAATTTCTTTATCATTTACTGTCATGTTTAATTGTTCTTTTGTGTTTTTGTCAAAAAAAAATGTTACGCTTGGGTGAAAATAAATTATTTATTGTTTCGGCTACTTGTCATCGCCATTATTGTAATTGCTTTTCTTTCTTTGCATTTCTCCACAATTGTAGGGTTCAAAAAGTAATTGTTTGTAAGAATACTGTGTTATGTTGCAATGTCTTTTGACGCTATCAAAATAAAACTAGGTTTTTTAACGACACATCACGAATGTTATTTGTAACTTGAAATTATTAAAATATCTGAGTATGTCAATAAAGTCAAAAACGCATTTCGCCTTTATTACTTTTTGTCCAAATTATACTCATAATCTGCCTAGCCTTTTCCCAAACTATGTTGCGGTCGGCTTCCAATCTAACCGGATGCAGCTGAGCACCAGTATTTTATACAAAGCGAGTGCCTATCTGACGTCCACAACCCAGTAACTGGGTAATACGATACCCCTTGGTAAGACTGGATGTCAGACTTTTGGCTTTTGACTACCTACTTGTAACGACTGTCAAAGATCTACAGATGACAGCCGAGACCAACGGCTTAACGTCCTTATCAAGGCACGGAGGAAACTCGGTATGTAATTTTGGTCACCCATCCACGGACCAACCTCGGCAAGCATGGGTTTACCTTAAAGATTGACCCGTGCGGCTGTTATTATTTAGCCACGAACTCCTCCAAAGCCTCTGAGCTCTATACAAATCCTCCTACACCTACGCAAATTCTCAGATATTTCCGATTAGCACTCACAGCTCTTAAAAACATAATCCATACTCAAACAAGTTGACTTAACCTTCACTTTAAATATCTTACTTCTTATTACGCTAATAAGACAAACACAAGACAATGCTGGACACAAAACATTTGTTCAGCTCTCGACACACGGCTATCGATTGTATTGTGATGTAAATTTGTGAAACCCATGTATCGATAGTTTCGGATTGCGCCATCACTATGTAATGAATTGTGACTTCAGGTGACCTATGATGACGTCTTAAATCAGTATTATTTTGATCTTATTTCAGAGCGCGGAGAAGATGGCGGTAGTCGTTAAAAAATTTAAATTGGTTTAAATTTTAATAAAAGAGTATTACTTTCTAGACCTTAGGTCAAACATTAATTAATTCTGAAATGGTGCCTTTAGGTTAATTTTAGATTAAAATAATAGTATCTGCATTATCAGAATCAACAGTAAACACCACACTAAAGTGAAAACATCAAGAGTTAAAGTGCAGATTAATAAATAAAACTAACAATACTTACAATTTGTCTGTAATTGAGTTATGTCGTAAAATGGCGGCTAACTGTGTACTGTTGGGGCTGGTCTCCTGTCATGTTCGTTAGGAGTTATGGGATTTAAGTTACGATACGCGAATACTAACAATAACCTAGATGATATACCTTAACATTCGGTAAATGTACTAAGGTATGATAGTCCTTCTTTCTGGAGATTTTATTCTTCTTTATCGTGTGGTTAATGCATAACCTGGTGGTTATTGAGCCGCCCATGGGCCTGACTTGGTTTTACATGCCGTCGATAAATATTTTTGCAGGTTTAGCACTGTCTTTTTCTTCAAATAAGTTGGTTCGGTATGGTGTCGGACGTAAAGAATAGCACCGTCCCATTTCATCCCGTGGGTGTCGTAAGAGGCGACTAAGGGACTTGCCAGAGAACGGGCAGCAGCGTTCTCTGTGCTTTTGTAACAACCGTACTGCGATCGCCAACCCGCCTGCCAAGCGTGGCGATTATGGCCAAAACCCCCCTTATGTCAATGGGAGTTGGGGGAGGCCTATGTCCAGCAGTGGACGTCTTTCGGCTGAAATGATGATGATGATGAAGTTGCAACAATCATCTTATTTTACTACATCCTACATCCAAGTAATTAAAACTCTTTTAATCACAAAAGTGTGTTCATTGCTTGACCGCAGCGTTATATCCGGTGACATTTTTCCACTTAGCTACCACAACATCATCACCTACCTAGCATTTCCCAAACTATGTTGGGGTCAGCTTCCAGTCTAACCGGATGCAGCTGAATACCAGTATTTTACATGGAGCGACTGCCTATCTGACTTCCACAACACAATTAGTACTGGGTAATACGATACCCCTTGATAAGACTGGTTGTCAGACTTTCAGACCACTGACTACCTGTAACGACTGTCTTAGATCCACAAATGACAGCTGAAACGGCTTCTTAGCCATCCTAACAAACTCCGTTAACAAATCGAGCTGTAGATGTCATCAATAAAATAGGTACACAGCTCCCTCCTAACAACCTATATTAAAACTATAAAAATACAATCTTAGACATTACAATTTATATCTAATTAACATTCATAAAACAAAACTGTAAGACCACCACAAGGCTAGCGATCATTTCCAACATTGGCCGGGCAATGTGTACACTTGTACACTACATAGCTCTCTGCCCGCTCCATGTATTACACATCCTCTCGTCGGGTTCAAATTACATAACACATAAATACAATGGCGAGCTTATTTACTGCTCGTTTTAAAGTAAAAGCTAACGTAGCAATTACTGGGGATAAAATGCTGCAGATGTTGAATGGGTGAAATATTAATAAGCTCTTGAATCAGCTTCACGCTTTTGTCTGAAAGTCGTCATCAGCCTAGCCTTTTCCCAAACTATGTTGGGGTCGGCTTCCTGTCTAACCGGATGCAGATGAGTACCAGTATTTTACGTGAAGCGACTGCCTATCTAAAGATCTACCCGTGCAGCTATTATTATTTAGCCAGTTCCTACTTTGTCTGAAAGTAATGATCCGATACTACGACTTCTAAGTTCTGGCTTCGTACTGCCTAGTATCGAAAATTTCATATTCATGACATTGTGTTAATCTCGTATACCGTACGCAAAAAATGTGCTTTGGACGTGGAGTTGCGGACACTAACCATCTATACAATACAATAATGATATTTAAAGCTACAATTTTTTTGAAAAACATTAAATTCACACTTAATACTTCTAGACAAAAGTCAATATTAAAAAAATTATTCCATCCGTTTTTACAATCATCTTCCTACAGGGACTAAGCATACGTGGTTAACTTGGAGGTTCCTGAACCGTCTCCAACCCAAGCTCCCTCGAGGAAACATTAGCAGAGTGTCAATATGCAGCTCTGTGGCAAGCTATATATATGTTTCACCGCGTGCCCTGGTGACTGTGTTCTAAAAATGCAGTCAAAACAAACTGTGCTGCCACAGACGAAATTATGGAAGTGCCAAAGCCAGGGCGAGCTTACATGAAAGTATGGAATGCCAGCCACACGAAGAAGAAAAAAACCGTCCAAGTGCGAGTCGGACTGGCACACGAACGGTTCCGTCAGTACCACTAATTATAAAAACGATTTTTTTTTTGTGGTTAAAATAAATATTTAAGGGGAACCCCTTAAATATTTAAGGGGAACCCCTTAAATATTTATTTTATTTTGTTTTTAGTATTTGTTGTTATAGCGGCAACAGAAATACAACATCTGTAGACATTTCAACTGGCTAATTATCACGGTTCATGAGATACAGCCTGGTGACAGACGGACGGACGGACAGCGAAGTCTCAGTAATAGGGTCCCGTTTGACCCTTGGGTACGAAACCCTAAAAACTGCTTGTACACAAAGTAAATAGAATAAACAAAACATTCAAGCTACCTATCCCCACACATTTTACCGCTCCGCTCTGACACCAGCAATACTAATGAGTAGGGATGCGCGCGCGCAGGTCGCGCATGTGACCCGCGATGCGCGATATATTGCGCGAACGGCCCGCGCCCGCCAATGAGTGGACACTCTCCGTAACTGTACCTTGGCTAGGGTAATAGTGAGCACGGAGTTATTGTATGATGCGAAATGGGATTTAATATTTTGCTGCGGTTATGAATTGGGTGCGGATGATATGATATGATAGACGTTGCGTTGGAAGGCCTCCCACTAGGTGGACCGATGACCTGGTGAAGTTGCGGGGATCTGCTGGATGCAAGTCAATGGCTGGACACTTGGGGGAGGCCTATGGACGTCTTTCGGCTGAAATGATGATGATGATGATATGACAAGAAAGGAGGTGTCTGATGACTTGATGAGAAGTAGAAGACGTGCTGCGACAACCCCAAATAAATTGGGATCTGGGCAAGAGAATAATGATATGAATTGGGTGCGTTGATCGTAATGGTAAACTGGCCTTGAAATTTCCTTGATCTAGATAGGATGTGTAAATCATTTCCAACGGATGTTTGAAAATCTATTTACGTAAACTGGAACTACATAATGTTTAGGGGACTAATCACATGGGGAAATACCCACATGTCCATTTTCGGCTGAATTTCAATTATTTTTTTCTGTGATTATGATAAAGTCCTCGACATCATTACAATGATGTTGTTGTTGGCAGTTCTGATGAAGTTTTCTTCAATTGCGTATTAAACATGACAATTGGGCGAATAATAAAGAGGGTCGATCGATCTTTTAAAAAAAAATACTTTGCAAATTTAGTTTAGTTTTATTTAACTAAACGAAATTTTCAAAGTATTTTTAAAACATCGCACTAGGTAGAGATGTTTGGAAGGAGAAAGGGAAGTTCTTTGCCCAGCAGTGGGACACTTATAAGGCTAGCAAAGAAAAAACATTAAATGCAATTAAACAATTGCATAAATATCAGTTCCAAAAAGACCATTATTACTTACTAAATAAATTAGCACTTCCCTGAATTCAAACTCTTCCGATTGCCATCTGACTTCCAGTACCTCTAACTTCACTCATACACGGCTTTAACCCCTAAGTGCTAGCATAAGTACTTATTATGAGAATATACTCCCATACTTAGCTATAAGAAGAAGCTATCTTCCCGATACCGGGTCTGGCCATAACCCTGCTAATTACGACTTAAATATTAAAAGCTTAAAAAGCAGTCGTTCATAGCTCTAACTTAGCGAAATAGCTCGTCTGTCTATTTTATAATCCTATATTATGTAAACCGGACCGACGGTTGAAGCACTTTTATACTTCACGATTTGAAGTTTGATAATATAATTGATATCAATCATATTTTCAAACTTCACCGTCTTATATCACCGTGATGTTTAGTTTATATAGGTAAACTAAACATCACGGTGATATAAGACCATGTTTAATTTGATCATAATTGGTTTGAAAATGGTGTGATGATGTGATGCGGCATTACAACAAAAACTTTTTTGCAAAAAAAAAACCGATTTCTAAAAACAACACTACTGACTTTTGTTTGTTTCATTGACTTGTTTGCTACTGACTTCCAAAAGCAAAGTTATTTTCCACATTTTAGTGCTTTTTTTTTGGAAGTCGGTTATTTTTTTTGCCAAAAAGTTTTTATTTTACTCTTTTTAGTTGTGTTATCTCACATAAATCCTAGTCATGTATCAATTTTACATTGTAACTAGACACCAGCATCGTCTATACACACGAATAAGAAACAATTTGGATTTAAAAACCAAACTACTGAACCGATTTTGATGAAATTATATGGGACCAATTGGAAAGTATATCCTTTAAAATAACAACACAACAATGTTTTACAAATCGGTTCATAAATGACGGAGATAAGACGAAACAACACACAAAAAAAATACAGTCCAATCGAGATCCTCTTCCTTTTTTGAAGTCGGTTAAAAAGTACTACAGCGCTGTTATAGTATACAAACGAAGAACTAACATCAAAATTCTGAAACGCGCTATTAAAGTTATGATTTATAGAAGAACCTAACAAAACCACATCTCTCGCGCAGTAGCTCCCTTTTGCTATGGACTATCAAGGAACTTTACATCCTGTTCTTCATACTCCCTGAATGATTTCGTGGAAGAAAGGGTAACAAATGAGCTTGTTGTGTAACCACGGAGTTTCTTGCCGATTCTTCTCCATAGGAAACGACCAACCCGAACCGTGGACCTTTAGTCGACGTTTTATAAGTGCCCATGTAGGCCCATGTAAAATAAAAAAAATTGTTTCTGATTTAGTTACAGAGGTTGAATGCTGCCCGATGTTCCAAAAGTGTTTGATGACTGTTCAAATGAACCAGAAAACGAAAAGAAATTCATTGATCTGATTTTTTCAACACTTTTAAAGATTTTAATATCGGGTTCAACATGAAAAATTTATCAAATTAATTTGGTTCAAATTCAGACTTCTTTTTTATGCAGTCCAAATCGACTCAGAATAAGTCCTTATCATTGCTCAAATGTTTTCTTAAAGCTTTCAGAATTAGTACCATATTATTATGTAGGCACTTTAACAATGTAGTGCTAACGCCAGCACATAAAGGTATCCGAAACTGTAAATTTTTCACAATCAACATTGAACCTAATACTTCAAGAATAAAGATGAAAATCTATTAAATAAATTTGACAGATAGTTGTCGGTGGATGTGCAAGCGTGTGTACGTACTTAACCGAATGTCAATCAAATATTAAATGCTTGACACTTCATTCATAATCATTTTATTTTTTTTATCGTTTGCACTTCAATAACCACTTATACTGGGTTAAATTGAACTGTTCAGTAACTGTCAATTCGATAATAAACAGTTTAATTCTAGTTATGCAAAAAAATGCTTGAATAATGGTGAAAGTTATAAAAATAGCATTTGTCTATATTTGAAAGGCACAGTGAGGTCTATATAATAACATAGGTAGGATGGCTAAAAAGCTAATTGTCAATTTATGCCTATTCAATAGAAGTGGTTTTTATGCAAGCATTTGTAAATCATATATTTTGAATACAAGGTGTTGTTTTGCATCCTCGTCAAATTCAAGGAGGCAACTATGCTAATGATTCTCGACCCGAATTAATAATAAAAAGGGTAGCAAATTTTAATTTTTTTGTTATTAACGGAAATCTGTAGGTGGGAACCACTCGTGTTTTAAACGCGGCCCGTATGATCCTCGCCTTTTAAACCTCGCTTACACATACCAAAATTCTCAAACGTTCATTTGATAATTTCTTATTCCCTAAACCATGTTAAGGGGGTTATTCTGAAATACTAACAAACATAAACAACCAAAAAAATCAGCATTTATATATAATTAACTAGGTACAGTAATTTTAATTGATTATAAATGTCTTTTGTGACAACATCCTGAATTTTGACTAGGATGCAAAACAACACCTTGTATATCTATAGATTGGCTTTGAGAAGAAGATAAAAATAATTTCTAGAAAAATACTGACACAAGTGTTATTTGTTGTTACTTAGTAGTTTCAGTGTCAACAAACACCCAGACCTGGAACAACTATCTGTCAGCCATATAAATATTTGTTTTGTGCGGGAACCGAACCCGCGCAAATCAACGCGAACAAACAGCCAAAGCGCCAACCGTACCGTCAAATTAAGAGGAAGTAAAAGCTAGCCAAAATGGTTATTCAACTTCATTTCCCGTACCCTCATTCCAATTGAATTTTGGTCCACGCAGCATTGCAACGTTTTCGTCAAATTATATAAAGACTTATTACTAAGCACAATGAAGCTTCATCACGACTAAAAATTAAATCGTTCTATCTATAACACAAATCGTCACGCTCTCGTCCCGTCAACCCTAATAACCCCACAACCCGCAAACAGTAAAACAGTACCTGTAAAAGCTAAACGAACGCTCATAACAGTTTTATGTAGTACGCAACGGCCGACAATATGGTTAGCATTGAATATATTCCGCTGAGCTCGAAATACCTCAGTTTACGTTATACCTGCCTCAGGTCGGAATGGGATGGGAAACGATTTATTTCCGTGTGCATTTTACGGTGAAAAGGAATTTTTGGACTTGAGTTTTTGAGGTGTAACTTCAATTCAAATGACTGCTCGCATCTGCCCTTGGAGTAACTCCAGGTGAATTTTGAGAGAGCTGTCTGAGGCCACTGTTAGCGTTGTAGATGTGGTTGAGTTCGAGTATGCAGTGGCGGGAGGGGGTGGGGGGGTCTGATTTAATGCAAGTCCCAAATGTTGATATGTTACTCCCCCCAAATATTTCAGCCAAAGCCCACGCTCAGTGTTTCAAGTTTTGATCAGAGTTCATAGGCTCCTGCAGACAGGTGCGACGCGGCATCGAATCGATTACTCGATCCTAACATATCGAAAAGTGATAGATAAAGATCTGATGGTGTCCAGGAGTACCACTTTCTGAATCAACACTTACCCTTGATACATCGTGCCGCGTCTTGTCTGTCTGCGGGAGCCTTAACTTCTTAACAGAAAGTTGTTTGTACTCTGGCTCTCCAATGAACCTTACACAGAGGCAGATTTTATGGCTTTACTTTTATATTAGGTCTTTACCTATGAAATTGCCGTTTTGTTTGAAAAAAGTTAAAGTATTTTTTTTTTCGAACTTATTTATTTCTTTTATTCAAAGTAATCACCCCTGCAATCAATGCATCTTTGCCAACGCTGTGGCAGTTTATGGATGCCCTTCTTGAAAAAATCAGCTGGACGGGAGACAACAAACTCTTCAAAGGCGTTTTGTACTGCCTCTCGGGAATTGAATTTTTTGCCCGCTAAAAAGTTGTCCAAATTTTGGAAAAAGTAATAGTCGGAAGGCGCAAGATCTGGTGAGTATGGCGGATGAGGGAGAGCTTCCAAACCCAACTCATGCAGCTTAGAGATGGTCTGTTGTGCAGTATGGGGCCGCGCGTTGTCGTGAAGTAGCAGTGGAGACGACCGATTGACCAAAGCTGGTTGCAGACGTGCGAGTTTCGCCATCATTGTGGTCAGTTCTTCAATGTACACATCTGCAGTAATGCTCTCGCCGTTTTGTAAAAAGCTATGATGAATCACACCAGCACTAGACCACCAAACTGTGACCATCACCTTTCTTGGGGTCATTTTTCGTTTTGCACATTGCTTTGGTACCGAACCAGGATCTAACCAACTTGCTGAGCGCTTTCGATTGTCAAAAAGAATCCATTTTTCGTCGCACGTAACAATTCGGTTCAAAATTCCTTCATTTCTGTGCCTGTTAAGCAGCGCAAAGCAAGTCTCGACGCGTACGTTGCGCTGGCGATCGTTAAGTTCGTGGGGCACCCATCTATCAAGCTTTTTTATCTTGCCAATCTGTCGCAAATGGACTAATATTGTTTTAATGCTAACATCAAAAGCTGCTGCCAGCTCAGCTGTAGATTGAGTTTCATCAGCTTCAACAATCACCTTTAATTCATCATTGTTGACCAAAGTTTCCGGACGACCACGAGGTTCATTTTTCAAGTCAAAATTCCCAGAACGGAACCGAGCAAACCAATAACGGGTTGTGCGTTCGTTTGTAGTTCTCTCCGTAAACGTCGTTGATGTTACGGGTCGTTTGTGCCGCGTTGGTGCCACGACGGAACTCATATTCCATAATTACACGAAATTTCAAAGTATCCATTATGAGGAAAAATGTTGAAATGTAATGAAAATACAACGCTAATCAATAAACAAAAGACTGATTTTGTAAATAGAATGTCATATTTTTAAAACAAAATTAATTTGAATTTAGAACAAGAATAAGAATAAGAATATTTTATTTGTAAACATAGGTAGTTACACTGTGTGTGAGATGTTACATTATGCTTAGTTGATTCTCTATGTTTTGCTGTGAAGCGTACAAATATGGACAAATAAATGTCTTAATTTAGAAATTTTTTCCAGTAAGTATTCCATGCATAATTTTTAGATTATTATAACATATCTATTACAGATTATAAAAAGTAGCATTACATGCAAAAATAAAATGACAATTAAATAAAAACAATTGTATACATGAGAGGAAAAAAAAATCAATTATATAGCAAAAGTTAAAAATACTTAATTCAAAAATTAAATGTCATACAATAATGAAAAAAAAAACAGAGCTCATTAAAACATATTAATAATAGATGTCAAATAATCGGTATGAAGTCGGTAGAAAATCTGTCAAAGATTCATGATGTCAAAGTACACAAACGGATGTCAAACAATAAAATTATAATACAAAAAGGAAAAAAAAAATTCAGACATGTCAATTATAGCAAAAAATTATAGTAATATTTTATCCTTCAGAAACTCATTTATATTATAATAGGATTTACTTGACAGAAACTTCTTTAAGTGTGTTTTGAATTGGTGTATATTTAATATTTTAATTGATTCAGGTATATGGTCATAAATAGTTGGTGCCATACAAAAAACACTATTATGCATCAGAGCTGTTTTGGATTGTCTCGAGCACAACATATTGACGTGTCGTCGACTTCTGCTATTTCTGTCAGATAACTTGGGAAACAGATTTGGGTTGGTTTTAACGAATACTGCAGCTTCGAATATGTACATACAGGGTAGTGTCAGTATATTACAATTAATAAAAAAGGGTTTACATGAATCTGTACATTTTAATCCAAACATTGCCCTGATGCACTTTTTTTGGGCTTTAAAAACAATTTCCCTATTCGATGAGTTTCCCCAAAAAATAACTCCATATCTTAATATTGAACTAGCCATGCCATGGTATGCTGTAACAATAGCGTCCGTTCCTATGACTGGCGCAAGTTTATATAAGGCATATGCAGATTTGCTCAGCCTCTTCGCTAAATCTATCGTATGTGCTTTCCAATCTAGTCGCTGGTCTATGGTTAACCCTAAGAATTTGGTTGTGTCAACTTGATTTATTTTGTTGTTCTCGTAAAAAATATTCATAGTCAAATTTTTCCGTTGGTTAAATGTCATTAGTTTAGTTTTGTCAATATTTATCTTAAGGTTATTATTATTAAGCCAGTTTATTATTGATTTGATAGTATTAGTAATGTCATTTTCATATATTAGTTTGTCATATTTTAGTCTATCTTTACAGTCAATGGTAACTGTACTGTCATCGGCAAATAATGTCATGTGATGTTCCGTTACTTTTGGCAGGTCATTTATGTAAAGTATGAATAGAGGGGGGCCAAGCACGCTCCCCTGAGGCACACCATATTTAATTATTTTATCACGCGACCGATAGACTATTTCATGCTTTGTTTTTTGATCCACCTGTGTAATTTCCACATATTGTTTACGATTCTTTAGATATGACTCAATAAGTTGTAGGATATTGCCTCTTAAACCGTACGCGTCTAATTTGGTAAGTAGTATATTGTGATCTACGTAGTCAAAGGCTTGAGTCATATCGCAGTAAATTGAACATACCGGTATATTTCGGTCAACATTTGCGATTACATTATTTAAAAAGTCATAAATGGCCATATTAATGGTTTTGTTTTTCCTGAAACCTTTTTGTTCATCCGTTAATATGTCTTGCTGTACCAAATATTTATGAATTTGTTCATATATATATTTTTCGAAAATCTTTGAAAAAATAGGAACAAGTGCGATCGGCCTATAAGATTCCGTTTTATCTCGATCGCTTTTTTTGTAAAGTGGTTTTACAACCGCAGTCTTTAGTTCGGTCGGAAATATACCTTGAAATGTGCATAAATTAATTATGTGGCTTAAATGGCCGCTAATGCTGTCTGACACATATTTCACAGTTTCTGTGGATAGAACTCATAGCCAACCAAACTTTTTTTTGTTTGAAAAAGTCTGTACTGCAATACGGCAATTTCATAGGTAAAGACATTGTAGCTATCAAAGTACAGTAAGAAAAGGAAAATTTCACCAATTAATTGAATGCGATCAGCATGTCTGAACAGCGTTCAAGACCTGTCAGTATCATAACTGCTAAGGAATATTAACACTGACAGCAGCTGTTGAACGCCGTTTGTATGTGTTGTTTGGACTAAGTATCATTGATGGAATCCATTCTAAGAAATAATTAGAATCAAGGCAACACCAAAAAGGAACAGCCGTTGGCTTCGGCAGCAGCTTCCAAAATGGACTGCAGAATACCGGAAATAAATAAATAAATACCGGAAGTTACTCTATTAATAATTTATGCGTCATCGTCATCATCAGCGTACTACAGTCCACTGCTGGACATTGGCCTTTTCAATCGCACGTCACTTAACTAGATTCTCGGCAACTCTTATCCAGTTGCTCCCAGCCTTGCATTTATGCTTATAATGAATTTATTGTTTCTAAGTAAAATATGGCAAAAACCGCCTTAGCATCACATCTGCGGTATGCCACCACCGTTACACACAACAAAATACGAATTCTTTTAATCACTAATTCACCAATGATGATCGAACCCTACTGATCCCATTCCGGAAGCTAGAAAGCTAAGTTCACGGACATCGAACTGGCCACGGGATGCTGAGCCAGGTATCTGCGTATCTAAGCTTTCGTCGAATGATCTCTCATTGTTCGAGGATTATAAAAATGTTAGACAATGGGCCCGATGAGTGTGTAGTGACCGCCGTTGGGCGCTTCGCGAGCTTGGCTGTAGTCGCGCAGCCGGGAGATGATTTAGTGATGTAATTATACTCGTGATTGTATGGTGGTGAACGTGAATGTAGAAGCAACTCACAATACTGTTTAAAATTTTAGAAAAGAGAAGAAAGGATTTGATTTAAAAAAGTTCGATATGTAGACGGGAAGTCCAAAACTTTTCATTTAACGCAATTTGCAAGTTTTGAAGGTATTTTATTTATGCTTTTTTTTACGTTGCTAAAGTCAAATCTATAAATGCACAAAATATTCCCATACTTAATTTTTGAACGTGATAAAATTCAAATATTATAATTACCACAACCACCACAAGCGAAAAGACGTCTCACGCCAAAATCTAGTAACTTGTTTTAGTTGAACACCAAAAGTGCCTCACACAGAAAAGCAACGACGCAAGTATCCCATACTTCTGGATGGCAACCTACCCGCGCTTAAGGCTCCACTCTGCCATTGTGGCCACTATTCAAGTCTGTGACTATGCATATTTCTCGCTACATTTATCATACATTATGCCAGCTATGAATATTCCTCTGTTCGCGGACTAAACCGCGCACCTTAATTTATTAATTGTGCCTTGTGACCTCGACCTACGGTGCGATTTATGGTGCAAACTTATTATTGTGGGATATTGATGTATGCGAATATTATAAGCGTATTTGTGTGAGATTGTTAAGTGGTTAGGAAGGAGGCGTGTGGAGAGAGAAAATTATGTTTTCATATGTGTCGGTTGTCGAGAAGTGGGGTGGGAAAATTCCCGGGTGAACTTATAATAATAATAATCATTTCAGAAAGCAGTACTTTTGGACAAGGCGCGTAATGTTAGGACGTTCCTCTCGCAAGAGCCCTGATCACTGGTAGCTTGGACCCTGTTCCCAATACGGCGAGCTACTATTTTTTTTTTAAATATATACAACATGTAACATAATTAACGCACATCCTGAAAGTTGTTTGTTCAGAATCGTTTACTGAATCGATTTCTATCATTTTTAATATAGGTTATTTTTTATCCCAAAAATAATTATAACTACGTAAATTACTGACACACTACCCCTGTACAGTCAAACCAACTAAAATGGACCGTAACTCAAGGCAATAAGACTTTAAAAGTTCAGTTTCATTTGTATTAATACAAATTCCGTCTTTTAATATAAAATAAAGAAAAATGAAACTTATTTTAAAGAAGGTAAAGTCTTTACTAATCAATATCTATACATGTTCATTCATGTTACATGTCTATACATGTTTAACTAAAATTTCAGAGTATGTATTATGATTATAATATAATACTGTAATTGGGGTGTTTGAGGGTGTGCGTTTATTACGTTACATGTTGTATAGAAGATAAATAAAGGAAATAATCATTTTATTATCAGGCGATTGAGGCCCAAGTAGTTCCATGGGCTAGACCAGTAGCAGCTTCGTAAAATGACTTTAAACATGAGTGACGTAAGGTTTTCAGTAGCTTATTGCACTCCTATACATTTTAGACTATTCCATCAACGAATTCTCTGATAAAATGACATTTTGTCTGGCTTCCTGGTCTATGTGTGTATTCTATCTACCCAAGAAGTTCATTCTGTGGTGAAAAAGTAGACCAGTCAGTAATGTATGCTGTCAAGTATATGGCATGCGGAACCCGGTTCTTCCCGGGTTTTAACTATGGGCCCTGGCCCGGGTTTTATGCCCTGGTCAAGAGTCATCATTCCTGTTTCTGCTGACAATAATGATCTGCAAATTACATTTACTAATAATATTTGATGTACATTCAAAGTCTGCCTCGTTAGTCTATGTTGGTCGATGTACGTCATATTATAAATATCGGTAAGTACATAAAGGGAACTCTCCGCGTGATGTTTGTCCCAATTTTGTTTTTCCACAACCTTGTATATCCTTGCTATAAATACGTCAATAGTCAATACCGTTTCTTTATTTAACCCGCACATAATGGTGTTCTTTAGAATCTTCGTAACATCACGCCTGTAATCCCCGAGGGATAGATAGAGGTGTACCTATTTATTGTACACCCACATTTTACAGGTTATGTTTAAATCCCATATTCTATGTCCCATGTAATAGTGGGCAAGCCTATTACTATCAACCACGCATAAATCCAGAACCCATGGCTGCTACTGTGAAATTCCTGATAGAAAACTCAATAATACTTTGCCCAACCTGGAAACTGAACCCAAGACCTCAAGCTCAGAAGTCGCGCTTGCGATCCAACCGCGCTGCGACCATCGAGGCAGCTTGTACTTATAATTCCTAAGAAAGAAAAACAAAAACAATCAGACCACTTCAATGAGTAATTTCCGTAAAATTCCCAGCCTCATTAGAAATCAAGTCAAACATACATCTGTCAAATAATGATCTTGGACAAAATAAACTTTGTGGGCAAACAGACGAACTTGGCGAACGTAATTCCATGTTTATTGTCAGAATTCCGGTATTACACGGGACACTTGAATCTGCTTTCTATGATAACAACGTGCCCACGTCTATGTGACGAATTTATTTGGGCATTTTATTATGGTGTTGGAAAGGATGGATGTGGCGTATATTATATTTTTTTCTAAGTTTGGTTTTCTGGATTAGAAAATGTGCATTAAGTTTATTGTGAACTGGTGACCTATCATGACGTCGTAAAACATTATTGTTTTACTCCTTTTCCAGAGTGGGAAAGAGATAGTGGTAGACATCCTGTATAGCTCTGTCTCTTTCCCACACTGGAATAAGAGTAAAACAATACCGCTTTATGACGTCATGGTAGGCCAGCTGATATTAAAATCAGTGATCTGTGGTGTGGGTCAGAAAACACTTGAAGAGAAACTTAGACCATCACTCTAACATTGGACACATAAAATAAATACAAACATAAGATTAAAGGTTATCGAAGCAGGAGACCAAAAAAATATTTGTTTTAGAAAAAAAGAACTAAGAATAATTTTTCTCGGCTAGATCTACCGGCGAAAGGCTGAGCCAGACTGCATGCGAAAAGCAGAGGACAGTCATGGTGCCTTGGTGCAACTTGGGAGAAGCCTATGCCCAGCAGTGGACTATGGAAAGCTGAATTGATGGATAATTATTTTACTAATCTTATTGGACTCATCTTCTGACCAAAGTCTCCTAACTCTTAAGTGACTTATCATATGCCTAGCCTTTTCCAACTTTGTTGAGATTAGGTTTCAGACTTACCGGGTTCAGCTTAATATCAGTGTTTAACATGGAGTGACTGCCTATCTGACCTTCATAACCCAGTTAGTACTGAGTAATACGATATTCCTTGGTAAAACTGTTTGTCAAACTTTCGGGCCACTGACTACCTGTAATGACTGTCAAAGATCTATAAATGACAGCTGGGTCCAACAGCTTAACGTGATTTCCGTTGCACGGAGGAAAGTCGGTATGTAATGGATGGTCTCCCATCCATGGACAAACCTAAGCAAGGGTGGCTTAACCTGAAGATTGATCGGAGCGACTGGTTTATTTCACCACGCTCCTCAACTCTTACTTTTAATTGAAAATCCTCCCTCCTCGCGTCATATTCCTCAATGCTGAGGGTCGTGACCTCCCTTCAGTATCACTTTTTCTCGAATGATCTTCCTCCTACTGTTTCTGTCCCTGGCAGTGTGAAGGTCGCTGTGGACTGTGGAGTCAAGGGCGGTGCGGATCTGGTCAGACCAACGTATTGGGCTGCGTCCACGAGGCCTTTTTCCGTCCACCTTGCCGGTTACGATTAGCTTCTCAAGGTTGCCATCGTCTTTCCTCGCAATGTGACCGAAATATTCCAAGACCCTGCGCAGGCACACGGATGACAGCCGAGACAACGACGGTTTTAATTGACAATAAAGTGAATCAGAAAATAATGAGCTTAAACTACCACATCCAGCTATTCCACAATCCACAGCCGAATTCAAAACCATATTGACCCACGACCATACCACGTTCTATTTGCCCAACGCATCATCAAGAGCCCTCCACCAACTGGACTGCACGCTTCATTTCCGAAAAATAGTCTTAAGATCGGTCTTAAGACGATCTCGAGACTTAAGACCACTCGATACGATTGTGGGCTCAAAGAGTTATCGCTTGTTTGTGTTCTTCAAGTGTGGGAGCAATTAATGGCGATTTGTTATTTCCGGAGATTAAGGGCTGATGTCACTGGGTTTCGGAGAATGGACGGTATTTGGTTTGTGTTTGTAGGCCTTTATTGTTGTTGTTCTGATTGGGCTTGAAATTACAATCCCTTTACGGTGTTTTTGTTGTAAGATGAGTCACTACTCATCAGGTTATGATTATTATCTAATTAACCAAACACTGGGCCCTACTCGCCGTCTGCACTCATCTTGATTGCCTCGTTCGTCACTATGGTCGTAAACGCGACAATTGAGCAAGAGGTCCTTTCCGGTGCGATGGGTTCGATGCCCGGATCGGGCAAAGTACCCTAATTCGTCATCTTTGGGAGTGCGCCATATTGAATATAGAATGAAGTCATTTAGCTAACCATGCATTGTCATCCAATCTAAACATGTACTTACGCTGAATTTCAGATCAATCGGAAAACAAAAGGTAAGTGCGGCATTTAACTTCTAAGATTTTTTACATAGTTAGTAGTCATTACAGGTGAAACTAAAAAGAAATGTGTCACTTCTAAAGTGACTTACACTTACCCTAAAATCTTTGTTATTTTTACCTGTACGCAAACAGGTATTCCTCAATACCCCACATCAACAGACCGATAAATAACTGCATTTCTATAAACATTTCTCAATCCCCTTATTATAGTACATCAAATCTTAACAACCAATCCCATTGACATAAACCACAACGTTTTAAAACCAAAAACTTTCACTTAACATCTTCTCGGAGGGCGTCGTGCCCTCAACGACCTTTAGCCTAGCAATAAATAATATGTTAATGATCTTGTAAGTAAATAATAAGCACCGGTAAATGGATCGATACACGACGGATAACCACGACAGCGTTGGGAGGTAGAGCTGTGAACAGAGCAGAGGGATGAGCGAAGATATATCATTTCAGCCCAAAAAACGTCCACTGCTGGACATAAGCCTCCCCCAAGTGTCGCCACATTGACATTTTGGGGGTGTTTTGTCATAATCGCCACGCTTGGCAGGCGGGTTGGCGATCGCAGTACGTTTGTTACAAAAGCACAGAGAACGCTGCTGCCCATTCTCTGGCAAGTCCCTTAGTCGGCTCTTACGACACCCACGGGAAGATATGGGATGGTGAT
Source organism: Cerastis rubricosa (assembly GCA_949152445.1). Taxonomy (NCBI): domain Eukaryota; kingdom Metazoa; phylum Arthropoda; class Insecta; order Lepidoptera; family Noctuidae; genus Cerastis; species Cerastis rubricosa. Next base: position 1,554,346 of record OX424542.1, on the reverse strand, counting down.
ATTCTTTACCTTCGACACCATACAGAGCTCCGACACCATACAGAGCAGAGATATAGTTTATATTATTATTGCAGTATACTGCCAGATACATGCCTATCCTAGTTTAGGTGACAGATTGAACATAATATTGTACTCATATATCAATGTAAATATTTAGAAGAAAATAATGAATGTATGAAAATTTGTAAAGAAATCGTATTATACAACTTTTAAAATTCATATTTAAAATATTTAAACCTTGTTATAGCATCAGTGCAATAAAATATTACCTACTGCATTTCCTTTTTTCCTTGTTTTTTTGCCGTTTTATCAGTATGATCGTAACCTAGCTTGTCAGTCGTGAAACGGCGCGCGTCGCTCGTCGGATATAACCTCCAAATTGATTTATTATAAATTTCAATTTTTTACTACCTAAGCATCGACTGGCCGACTCTTCCGCTATACTGCTTTAAACAACGCTGAGTAAGTTTTGATACTTTTAAATTGCGAATGTAGTCCAACTTCAATCTAGTTCCAGTTCTATTTCTAAGCGCAGTTAAAATTTATGGATTAAAATTATTGTGTGTGAAAAACAAACAGTAAGTACTTTTTCGTGTCACGGGCAATTTTATATTTGGTAGCCTAGAACTTCACTAGTTCCACCGCGTCGTCAGTGGCAGCGCAAAGGTCACTTCGGCTGCATATTTTTGGTCTAAGAAGGCAGGATAGGAGGTGGAGAATAGTTTGCAATACAGCTCCACAACCACACCCCGCTGCTATTTCATTATTTCAATGAGGTAGCCCTACTTAAGGAAGTTGGCGTAACATCTTCCGTTGATCTTGAGTTTACTCTTTAAAAATAGCTTTTCTGCTCTCTATAAAATAAGAGCTTTAGTTTTTTTTTGACCCCGCAGGTAGGCGGACCCACCACCTTAAATAGGCGGTTGTGATCGACGGGATCCCGAAGGCAGAGGCAGAGGCTTGGGCGAACCTATGTCCAGTTGTGGAATAAGCTGAGTTGATTGATTGTAACTTTGTGTAAGCTAAGAAAGTTTATTGTTTCAGTCATTTATCGAAAAACTACAAAGGACATAAAATAAAAATAAAACAAACATCCATTGCCCAAAAGACAATACATGTTTTTTTTTTTATATAGTAGATTCAAAAACTAAATAATATGAAAACACCTCAATCCTCCTACAAACAAAATAAGATCGCGCAAAGTTATAATTCAATAAATTCTTGAGAACAGACACGAAGTTATTATTTATTTTACAACAGAACCCATAACATCAGTTAAATTAATAATTTTATCGTCCAGATACCCATCTTCATAGTGACGGATAACTATGGTAGTTTAATTTCTATTCGTGAAACACTTTGGCTTCATATTCGGTGATTTATTTGTGAGATAGTTATTTTTTGTTTCTATATTGTTCATGTTGGTTGTTGTATGGTTGTTGGTAATGTTGTTGTTGGTGACTGCCGTGTTGGTCTAGTGGTCTTACAATCACTCGGCTGCTGAGTGGTGGTACTGGGTTCGATTCCCGGGTCGGGCAAAGTGCTATTGGGTTTTACCATCAGGAATTTCTCAGTAACAGCCTCGGAGTCTCGATTTGTGCCCGGTTGATGGCAATAGGCTCGCCCCCTATTAGGTACACCTCATCCTAACCTTTCGGGAACTAGAAGTGTGGTGTTATCGTTCATGTTCTTAGAACTGCTCTCAAACGCTAAAAAAAATCATGGTGCGGAAACCCGAATGTTATAGAACCAATAATTTGTAGACATGTGACATCCATATGGTGGTAGGTGGAGTATGGCCCACTCTCTCATAAGGTAGCAGGAGCATTGTCAGCTGATTATGCCTAATAGTTGATAAGGACTAGAATGATTTAAGTACAGAACTGTATCCAACACAAAGGGTTGTAATATTTTACTGCAATCTGGTATTAAAAAACCGGCCAAGTGCGAGTCGGACTCGCGCAAGAAGGGTTCGTCCATTATTTATAATATTTATAAAAACGAGCAAAATATCACTTTTTTATATTATCTCTTAAATATTAATTGTATTCTATTTTTAGTATTTGTTGTTATAGCGGCAACAGAAATACATAAGCTGTAGAAATTTCAACTGGCTAACTATCACGGTTCATGAGATACAGCCTGGTGATAGACGGACAGCGAAGTCTCAGTAATAGGGTCCCGTTTGACCCTTTGGGTACGGAACCATAAAAACCATCAAACACGGCAAGTTGAATACAAGCTTATAGCTAATTACCACATCATCACTCTTTTCCAACGTATTTCTAACATCGTTGTTTAATTCTCATAAATAATACGCAATCTATACAATTTAGTATTTAAGTATCTCGATATTACCGCTGTTTCCTTTTACGAGAGTAAAGAATAGGTAAAAATCTTTTGAAAGATCTAAACGCAATGTGAAAATAGGCTACAATTGGAAAGCTAAACCATTCACGTTCAGAATACAATTAAAATAAGATTATCTGGGATTAAATGTTCCATTTTCTGGAACATTTAATCCCAGCACTAAATCAAACATTTACGAACACAAAACATTAATTCGGAGTCACCTTGCTCTGGCATTAATTGCACATCGATGTCTGCGAACCGATGAATACGAACACTCAAGGAAATAATCTGACGTTCATAATAATTATAATATCTAATGATTTAAGTGGCGCTCGTGATGTTCGCATGACCTATATCTTGAGCTTCCTTTTGTGGGAATATAGAGTTGAGAAGATAGTAGATGTGGCATCGAGATCATCCGTCTCCCGTCGTCATCAAAATTTATTGGGAATCGGTGGAGCATGGAAGAGTTTCTCAAACAATAATCTTCATAATCCTTCGATAACTGACGACTGACTTTTGCAGGCACGTTTGGTGCAGTGGTTGAGTGATTGACTGCTGCGCTGCGTGTCGCGGGTTCGATCCCCGCACGGAACAAATATTTGTATGGACTATAGATAGTTGTTCCGGGTCTGGCTGTTTGTGTATGTTAGTTTAAATGTCTGTAAATGTGGGTCCATTTACAAACATAACACATATACGATGCAGGAGAAATTCCTAGAATGGGACAACGTTTAAAAGAAAAACTGAACTAATGTCTGAACTTTAAAAGAAACAGTGACCTTTGAGTTTGTTGCGGTTTTTTCGTTCCAGAGAATAAAGGTACGAAGCACCGGTCGGCATCAACTAAATAAAAAAAAACCGGCCAAGTGCGAGTCTTACTCGCACACAGGGTTCCATAGCCCCAAACAATATTTTGAACTGTCATTCATTAGTTAGTAGTATTAGTTGTAAACTTCCACTAAACCGCAAAACTAAATTGGTTTTTCATAGTATGTTAATGAAAAACAAAGTTACTGCTGCAGTTTGATGAAAAAGTCCCATATCTCAAAAACTAAACATCAGATCTTATTGAAACCAATTTTCGTTGATAGTTTTTTTTACGTTCTACAATCCTAAATATTTTCAGAATTTTCCTCCTCTTACTTTAGAAATTAGAGGGGGGGACACACATTTTACCACTTTGGAAGCGGCTCTAGCGCAAACTATTCAGTTTAGAAAAAAATGATATTAGAAACTTCAATATCATTTTTGAAGACCTATCCATAAATACCCCACACGAAAGGGTTAGATGAAAAAAAAAAATTGGTTTTCAGTTCTATGTATGGGGAACCCCAAAATTAATAGTTTTTTTTTCTATTTTTGTGTAAAAATCTTAATGCGGTTCACAGAATACATCTAATTACCAAGTTTCAAAAGTATAGCTCTTATAGTTTCGGAAAAAAGTGGCTGTGACATACAGACGGACAGACAGACAGACAGACAGACAGACATGACGAATCTATAAGGGTTCCGTTTTTTGCCATTCGGCTACGGAACCCTAAAAAGACGTGTAAATATGTTTGTAAAAACCCATTTGCAAAATAAACATCATTTATCATGTCTTCCTTACTTATCAATCTCAGCAGTCATTTCTATTCATTTTGCTCACTTTTGTTTTCTTTTACTCTTACAGCCTACCACATTCATACTCAAATCATTACTCACAACATTTTCTTCATTCCCCGATACATGGCACCAGGGTGACATGTCCCTTACTACTGGCCAGAAATGACGAGGAGGAACACCAGATTTTTCGTCCGTAAGAGTCTGACGGACCCCTCCGCTCGTTTTTTTCGCCAAAAAAGGTCATTGAGAGGGATACCTATTGAAAAAGAATGCCAAGACCTCATGTTTACTACGAAGTATCGTAAATTTTCAACCATCATATGCATGAAATTATCGAGATGACCAAGTGTAATAAAATTCGTCTATACAGAGAATCAAAGAGGTAAACATATTAGTAAGTTCTTGTTACACGAGGGCTGTTTCTAGGTGGTGAGAGAAAAGAGTTCCTAGAAAGACATGGAGACCTTTGCTCAGTAGTGATACAGGTTTCTTTTTTCCTTCGCTTATAATGTCCTACAGCTGGGTAAAGGCCATAACCTCTCTTTCTTCCTTGCGGGTTTTTTTCTGGCCAGTCCCCAAAAAATAAGTGGACCAGCAAACTTAAAAAAAAAAACTAGTGGACATAATAATTTCTTAAACAAAACCGCATTTCCCTAAACAAATCGTAGACTTTCTTGAAAATTATCAAGCCTTTTTTTATTCAGCAGAAAAGTCGGAAAACTGTCATAATCAGCAGACAAGAGTTTCAATTATAAGGAGCAGTGCCGTTGCCCTAAGTTATACCTAAATAGGAGAACAAAAGCGTTGTCTAAAACTACTTAACTCTACACCCAGCATTCGTCACGCCCGCCGTAAAATTAGATCATCGTAACGATGTTCTGTTCATTCAATAAATAAATCGATCCCGTCATGGAATCGATTCTTAATTTATCCGAGTGATAACATTCAGTGCGACCTCTAACTCACATCTCGTCACGAATTTCGCGTTAATGCTCACGATTGGATGCTGTGACCTCTTTCGAGTGGTCAATTTTGATTGTGATGTGTAAATAGAATTTTAGACATATTTTGTTTATGTTTAAGACTAATTCTTATTGGATTCCGGGTTTGTTGTGTTGACTCTTGAGTCAATTGACTTGAAGAGACAAGAGACGGACACGATTTCTTTGACAGTTGATATAAAATGATGTAATAAATTATGTGGCTTGTTATCGGTAAAGTGTTAATGCCTCTAGATATTCTCAATATTGTAAAAAAAGTATACCTACGTATTGCGAATAACAAGTAATTATGAGTAACCTATATACACTTCCTACCACCTATGCCCAGTGCGGATACTTAGTGACACTTTATGTCTTTTCACTTTATGATTTTTTCTGGTACAGACAGCATCATTAAGTAATAATCCCCCTGGCGTACTCGGCCGGACTGTAGAGGGGTTAGCACATACTGACGCTGTCTGTACATGGCGGTTTTGTCACGATATTTTTCTGCACCAATTTACCAGCAGTGTATACAAGCTGTTGTTTTGCATCGCCGTCAAATTCAAGGAGGTTAATAATGTTTTGATTCTAGAACCGAGTCACGTCTGTTCCTCACCCTATAACTGCGCTTTCACAAATAGAAACAACCTCAAACCTTCATTTGATAATATCTTATTCCTTAAACCACGCTAGGGGGGTTATTCTGAAATACTGTCTTTAAACAACAAAAAAACAGCAGCATTTATGAATAATTAACTGGGTACCGTAATTAAGATTGAGTATTTATGTCTTTTGTGACAACCTCCTGAATTTTGACGATGATGCAAAACAACACCTTGTATTATAAAGTACATAGTTAAGTGCCTGCCTGGGTCCGACAACTAGTAAGTGCACCACTGCTTTCAACAGTTAGGTCACATAAACCAACAATGAAATACTATCGTCATCAATTTCTTTGCTAGAGCGTGGTAATTGTTGAAATAAGTACTGATTTGCTTCCAATCGCCCAAATGTTACCAAGCTAGAATGATCAAGGTATGCTTACTCATGTTACAGAGGTATTGTTACTTAACTCGAGAATCAAGATACACAAGTACGAACGCCAGCCAGGACATAAAGCTTCAACAATCTGTCAAATTTCTTTAATAGATTTTCAACGACATTTTTAAAGTATTAGGTTCAAGGTTCAATGGGAAAAATTGACAGCTTCGGGTAGTTTGATGTGTGTCTGTAAATTACGATGGTGGTCACGTTGTAACTGCAAAATTAACACACAATAATTATAATAAAACAGTTAATTACAAGCGCATGAAGAAGGCGGGCTTTACATTGCGTCACCGAGCGACACTATACTAATTTCTCGATTGGAATCGATTACGATCGATACGAATGCGCGCGCACGTCCCAATGGCGCCCACGCACATCGTACAGATGATCCATAATACAATTATAGATCATTTAGTTGGTCGTCAGAGTGATGCGTGGGTTTGTAGGTTCCAGATGGGGTGCCTCTGTGAGGCACGTTAAAGTACCAATTTGATTGTGTTTTTCTTTTAGAATTATTAGAGGTACCTATTAGTTAGCAGCAAGTGTGCCTACAGAATAATTCATCGTTGTGACTTGGCTTGACGAGAGAGGACCGATTATTTTGATACATAACCTGTAGACCTTTTCTGATGGGTGTCCTGACCACCGCAACGGTCCAAAAAGATGAAGAAAATGCTCTCTTGACCCAACAATGTACTTAGTTGAACGACCCATCGAATTAAAATATATCAAATAGATTGTGTTTTTGAAAGTACTTAAATCTCTATTAATTTAAATTTTCGTAAATAGTTTTCAGAAACAATTGGGCATATCATCATCATCATTTCAGGCGAAAGACGTCCATGACTGCTGGACATAGGCCTCCCCCAAGTGTCGCCACATTGACCGGTCCCGTGCGACTCGCATCCAGCGGATCCCCGCAAACTTTAGCTCATCGGTCCACCTAGTGGGGGCGTCCCAACGCATCGTCTTCTGGTTCGCGGTCGCCATTCCAGAACTTTTCGGCCCCATCGGCCATTCGGCATATATATCAAATTGAATTTATCCCTGTTCTACTAAAAATCACGTTACTTGGAGAAGAAGTGAATAGATTTACTTTTGTATTCACGATTTCTGCCTAGTCAACCCCTCTGCCACACACAACCACACCTAGTCTATGGCCCACTCATTGTCTAAACTATGACTCCATGACACGTTTCTCAGAATAGACCGCGCCGATCCAAATCAAACGTTCAACAAGCTACCAACAAACTAAACTTGCAGATTGAACACACGACAGCACCTAACCGTAATACTAAACAGTCCATTTGGATCACAAAGCTGCCTGATTCTGTATAATTGACTAGTAAATCGTCTGGATTAAGATCGTGTTAACATATTTAAGGTGGTAATCGCCGCGGTGTGAGTCAGCCTTATTTACCTGCCTTCACGATCTCATGTGCCGTGAATTGTAAGTGGATGTTGAGTTTTCTTCTAGTGTTTGACGTCTTTCTAGCTTCTGGTATTGGACAGATCTGCATTGTTTTCTTTGAAACTTTAGCCGGACTGCAGTTTTAAATTCACATGTTTGTGTGTACCTTGGATTGCCGATGAGTAGAAAACACTGATAGAATAACGATCCAGTGTTTTCTAATCATAATTTATGTTTACTTTTTTAAGTGATAAAGAAAAGATGGATGAATGGTGTGAGGAATTATACAAGGTGTTGTTTTGCAACCTCGTCAAATTCTAGTAGGTAACTATGCTAATGATTCTCGACCCGAATCAATAATAAAATGAGTAGGTACTTTTCTTTTTTTTTATTTATTTTGCTGAAATCGGTAACTGTGAACCACCCGTGTTTTAAACACGGGCCGTCTGATCCCCGCCTTATAACGTCTTTTACACAGAAACAAAAAACCTCAAACATTTTTTCGATAATTTCATAATCCCTAAACCACGTTAAGGGGGTTATTCTGAAATATTGACAAATTTAAACAACAAAAAAACGCTTTGTTTTTTAATAATTTACTAGGTACCGTAATTTATATTGATTATTTATGTCTTTTGTGGCAACATCCTGAATTTTGACGAGGATGCAAAACAACACCTTGTATAAGAGAAAGAAGTAAATGATGCCGTGGCGTCTGAAAGGGAAGAATGGAAGAAGAAAATGTGTTGCGCATATCCCAAGTAGATTAGGACAGGGGCAGGAAGATGGTGATTTTGTTGTGATAAACTGATAACAAATATACAATGCTACAATACCATGTAGGTACTTAATACTTCGTAATTTTTTAGAACGTCCGAATTTATATCAAGTCCTGCATTTTCAGTCTTAATCTGTGAAATCATTATTATTTTCAAGTTTTAGACGCTGGTGGTTGTCGATAAAATTGTAGATTTGAATGTTAACTACGGGCAGAGGCCTTCTTTTCAAATACGTAGCTCACTTTTGTTTTAAGTACCATTTTTATCACCTTTTTCTTAATTGACATAAACTACAAACAACCTACAACGATTTATCACTACATCAACTCTACGCATACGACACACATAGTAAACGAACTAAATAATTTGTATAGTTATTTTTAGCGACATCACAAGCTATATCCCTTAGTTGCCTTTTTGGACAGGACAAGTGATGGCGACCATATTAACTAGCAGAGACCACACACGCTTGTTTACATTCACAATAACATTGGCAAAGCTTCAACACATTTTTTAATACTACTTATGTGTGTTGGCGGAATTTATCACGGTTCTTTAAAGAATTACTTACTTCTTTGCAGGACTTATTGTAGGGCTAAAAGACTATTCCAGTTTTACATGTCTGTCTTTTAAACCACCTGCCGCAAATTTAAAATACATCGTTTGTGTTTTTATAAGTTGTTTTTTCATTAAGTTTTTAAACTAACATGGTCACTAACACTTGTAACGGTATATTTACCATGTTTATTATTTGATTCGAGTTCCCGATATTATGGCGCTGTTGCAAACGCCATGATCACGGATAAACATCCGTCTCCGTAATTATCCTGTTACAAGTGTTTATGATAGTGTTTTTTTATTATTTGCTGGTTCCAGGTGCTGTAGATCCAATCTGGAAAAATAAGGTATCATCATAATTTACCCTTTCTAAACACAGTGTCAGTGTGGAGGTTCCCAACAGACCATGCATCTTCTTCCCTGACTATCACGGACGTTCTAGGACTTGAATGAGGCGAATGACAGAGCCCGGAGCCGTATTGGTGTATTGATTCTCGCATAATATTACAAGTAGCAATGGCATTCTTCATCTGCCTTGCCTTTTCCCAACTACGTTGGGGTCGGCTTCCAGTCTAACCGGATGCAGCTGAATACCAGTATTTTACATAGACCGTCCCTATCTGACCTCCATAACCCAGTTAGTACTGGGTAATACGGTACCCATTGGTAGGATTGGTTGTCAGACTTTCGGGCCAGTGACTATTTGTAACAACTGTCAAATGTCTACAAATAACAGACGGCTTAACGTGCTTTCCGAAGCACGGAGGAAACTCGGTATGCAATAATGGTCACCCATCCACAGAAATTCGGCGGCAGCTTAACCTTGAAGATCAAACTGGTGCGGCTGTAATTATTTAGTCACGAGCTTCTTATATCCTATCGCCGTCAAAAAAACGCTAAAAAACATAGAAACAGTTGTATTATCAGACTAATGTACTCAGTAGGATTTTCTTTCTAACACTCCACAATGACACATTGTCAATCAGCTTTCCAACGGCCAATCGTATTACCCTATTTAGAGAAAGGAGAAAAATCGTAGTAAATGGTGAAAGCGTCAGGTGGTCATGAATTGACGATGTGACGGTGGATGCATATTCATACGGATCACCGGTCCACTGTGCCTGACTGCTAACGTAATGAGATCACAATTAACTTGAATTTTCTAGCTTTCTGGGAGAACCTGGGATAGTTGGAGTAACAAGAGGATTTTCAGACGTACAAGGGCCCAATAAAGAGGCTAAGTGCGGAAACAGCCCAGCTAACCTAACCTTTTTTTTTGTTGCGGGGTGGAAAATCCTCATCGATGTCCTCCACCTGGGGAGGGCGGAGGGGTCTGTCAGACTCTACTGACTAAAAACCACCCCGGTGTTCCATCTCTCACCTACGCTGGGGGTCGCGGGAACGTACGACTCTTCCGCAACCCCCGGCTGAGCTAACCTAACCTAACCTAACGTGAATGTTGGGGGCGACACCGGTCGGTGCATTGTGATTAACTAGCGACCCGCCCCTGCTTTGGACGTCTTTTAGTATTACAAAACATTGAATTTCCTTCATGTTATGTATTTTAGGTACATATATAGTACATTCCCTACATGATGATGAAAAGCGTATCAAAACTGTCGCGTATTATATATGTATAAAACAACAGCACTGTCGCACCGACGGACAGGAAAATAAACTTTAATTAACAGATTATAGAATTATAATGCTAGGTTATAGATTTATTCTACGTAGTGTAGGATTGATAATTTGTTATATAAGTTTGACTGACATGGTCACTAACACAACACACATCGTCAACTACAGTTTATCCGTGATCATGGCGTTTGCAACAATGCTGAAATATCAAGAACTCAAAACAAATAATAAACATAGTAAATGTCCCGTTACAAGTGTTATTGATAGTGATAATATTTTGTTGTTTATTGTTTTACGCTTTTAGAATTTTTGGTAAAAACAACTCGCTTCCAATGACAACTAAAGTATTTGACAAGTATCATGTACTTGTGCGGATGAACAATAACATCTCACAACATTATGAAAATGACTCCATATTCTGCAAGCCTTTTTAAAAGTTGCACACGTCTTAGTATGCGGCCTATTTTTATTTGGTAAAGTTTTGATTAAATGTGAGCCCATCTAATTATTTTACTAGTAGATAACTAAATTGACAAGTCTTAGTAACAACTAGTACAGGAAGTCTATCCTCCATGGTAGTATAATACAGAAATTAAGTTTCTGCTGGTTGATTCCAGTATGTCACCTAGGCATACAAAACAATAAAATTTGGGGTTCCTGAGGCCAAAGACCGGTACAGCGCGTGAATCAGGGTTCCGTAGAAATTAGCGACAAGCCCGATAGTCGACAGACGCCGGAAATCCCGTATATAAAGATACGTATCTCTAACTTGTGATACAACATTTAAATAAGTTTTAGAATTTATTGACAGAGATCAAGTTAAAAGAGAAAGGACACAGTGCAATTCTAGAAAACTGCCTACCGCGAGCTGTCATGGCCTTGCATCTGGCATTCTGACAGTTATTCTCTAGATTTGAATAACTTCGTATGCATGTCAAATTTTGAGTATTAGAGGTGGAAAGAAAATACTGTAAAATATGACTACCATCAAGCCACATTGCACTATCTGTACAATATTATTTATGGAAAACTATTATCTGTTCGCGTTGAGGTCTTTTGTACCGAAAATTGGATATAAAATACTTCAACCTGTTTTAATGTATATCAAAATAAATTAAACAAATGAATCATTATTTACGTATATCCATAATAGACTTTATTTTTTTCTAAAATTACAAAAGAGTGTTTCAACACATCAAATCGAATCAGAAATTGTCACACCGGATTCTATCAGTAAGGTCCAAAAATGTCCGGCTTCAATAGCTTTTTTTACTGTAGGTAACTAGAGATAACTTCAGTAATTTAGTGACATGATAGCTTCGTATCTCTGATGAATCTAATGTGTGTAGGCCGCAAACTTTTGGACCTTACCGTGTAAATTCAAATGCCTGTAGGCACAAACCACACCCCACAAATCAACCTACTCTATGCCCCCTGCACGACATTACTTATCTATTCAATATACATCCTTACGCTCGTGTACACCTCGTATATAGATCATCATATTGTTCTGTATTTAACATACGACCTGTATCGTCAGCGGTCGCTACGATACTGGCATGCTAAACAGTGGTATTACTTGAATTAGAATTAGACTTATTACTACGCTGGTAAAGGTAGCGCCATATTTGAGTAGGGTGTGCGTGTGTGTGTGGATTATTGTGTCTGATTGTTATTGGATTATGGGTGGTATTATAGTGTCTGGTCTATTTTTAAATGTTAAGTCGTGGTTCGATTTGGTTTTGACTTTGGAAGAGTACGCATTTCGCAAATTGCCGGATTTTCAGGTAAGGAGGTTGGTCTAAAAAGAGAATAATGCATTTTTTTGGTTTATTTTTTGCACCAAATTTAAATGAATGGCATTTTATTATAGAGCCTTATAATCAAACAAATTTCTTGAAAAATTCCTGAATTCGCCTTTTCTTTACAAAAATGGCTTTGGCACAAACCCCAGAATCACATTTCCTTCACTATAGATCTTTAATTACACAAGTATCTGTACTAACACCAGTATCGATGAGAAATCCAGTCAAACCATAAAGAAAATACCCGATGATAATTAAATAGGCAACTAAAATTCAAGTTTGCAAGCGCACCGGCGCGTACGGCGGTGACGTCACCTGTCAACGACCAATCTCGGACGTGATACATATTAACTAGCGGAGACATAAGTCAGCGTCGGGCTATCGCGTTCTATTTGAATAAGTTAATATTAATAACTGATTTACGTATAGTTTTGCAATGTATATCTGACAGCGTATTAAGATCACGATTTGTTAGCTATACCTTGGTAACATATTGAAGAATTTTCTTAGAAAAAATGCAAAAAGAATTGCAGGAGGTGGGATTCGAAGGCACGTACTTTGGTGTCATTATGTAAACAAGTGTTATAGAAGATGATAAACGGTTATCGTTGTTATCCGACCTAAACGACTATATTAAAAACTTAATGCACATTTATAGTCAATAATCTTTAACACCTTCCGACACAACCAAAAAATCGGCCATTAAAATTTCAATAACAAAACTCCACCTCGGGGAACCAATTGCGAACATGCCCTGTGCGCACACGCAGGGAATACAAGCAACCAATTTATCAACGGGACCCTATGAGGCTCGACTGGTAATGGTCTTTGCCTATCTCCGCGCCATCAATCAAAACACAGGATACATATAGTTGGAGTGAAAAAAAAAAGAAAAAAAAAACATTTCTGAATGTAAAAGCGCGATTACTGATTCGTTGTGCGCGTGCGCGCCGGAAACTGCACGTAGCGGAAACGTCAGGACGCGATACGATTTCGAATTTCGAATTTGGATTCGAACAAGTTTGAATGGGTGACATGGCGTCTAGACCGTTTTTTTTCGTTAATAGATGTCTCTAGTGAGGTTTTATTGGGCCTTTGTTATGGGTCTATGGTATTTAAATTTCATATTTTTATTAGGGTAAGTGGTTGGGTCCTTTGAATTGTTTTGATTAAATGTTTTGAATTTTAATATTTTTTGGACGGAATATTTTAAACAAAGCAAGTAAGTTACTTTATTATACACTATATTTAAATAATAATAAAAACACAGCTAAATTAATACGCTGCAGGACTGTTCGAAGCCCTGGAACACTAAGGGCTTTGAAGGAAAATATGGATGGGTTTTAGTCAGTACAAGTCTGACAATCCCTTCCGCTCCGCCCAGAGCTAGCCCCCTCATTCGATGATAACTCATCCGTTAAAAAAAAAATTAATGTGTCTTTCAGCAATTGGTTTACTGCGAGAACTATCTACACATCTTGGTGTAATTAAATACCTAGTTAGTGAATTAAGGGATGCTAGCCGTGTTTCTTTATTCTTATTACAATTATTTATGTTTCCCTTCAGTACCAAAATCAGCCATTTTGCTCTCACAGTGGCTAGCAACTGGCAACAAAGCTCAGGGTGGCTCATTTGAACCACGACGCGCTCTAATTAACGCTAATTATACATTTATACACAATCGTGATCGCATTACGTGTCAACTTAATGGAGCAATGTTTTATACATGTGATTAACAGTTGTACGGTTACAATGTAATTAGCTCGCCTTATATACCCTTATATGCCAAGCTAAACATTTCCAGTACAACATGGCCTCGCTCTGTATAGTTTTCTCGTTTAATGAGAGATCTGCATAAACTGGTTATATATAGCTTAGTTTGTCGTCGTGCGTATTTAGACGCTTTTCTACGAAATACAATTAGAAGAAAGGAAATGCAGGTATTCGTTTGACTTTGTTTTAAGTTCCTATAAAACATTATCTCTTTTTTGTGCTGAGCAGCTGTTGGTTAAAAAAAAGAAGCCCGAAACATTATTGACTTAGCAAAAAAGCACAGTTTTCTGTTTGTCCATAAACGGAACTCAATAGGTCAGTAATTAAGATATTTAAGAGTAACCATGAAGTTTCTTGCCGGTTCTTATCCATAGGAAATGACCAACCCGAACCTATGTAAAATTAAATATTTTTATATTGATTTTGTTTTTTTACATCAAACTTAGGCGTTTCTTTTTAATCCAAAGCTTTGTTAGTAAATGCGGTTTGATATTAGGTAAACAAATTAATATGCACGTATCATTTACGACTATTTTCATTAATAACAGGAGAATAGTTGATGACTCGTTGGCCTAGTGGTCGGAAGCACGACTTCTGAGCAGGAGATCCTGGGTTCAATTCCCAGAGTGTTATTGGGTTTCCCATTAAGAATTTCCTAGTAGCAGCCACGGAGTCTGAATTTGTTTGGACATGGGACTTAAAACATAACTGGCGAAATGTGGGTATACTATGTATGAGGTACACCTCTGGCTATCCTTTCGGGGAGTACAGGTGTGATGCTATGTAATAAATAAGTTTCATATACTGATAGCCTGAAACACAGGTTTAAATAAACCTAGATCAGCCAGGTCGCTACCAAACAACTGAATTGAACTATCATGACTTGCAACTTTTTCAATATATTTTAGTTACTAGCTGCACCCCGCGGTTTCACCCGCGCAAGCCGGGACAAAAAGTAGTCTTTGTATTAATCCAGGATATAATTTATCTACATACCAAATTTCATCAAAATCCATTCAGTAGTTTTTGCGTGAAAGAGTAACAAACATACATTCTTACAAACTTTCGCGTTTATAATATTAATGGATAGGATAGTTTACTTAAAAGTACTAATTATACCATTGTATGAGAAATAATACTACTGCGCCTAAGTGTATACTGCTCTGTATGGTGTCGGAAGTAATGAATAGCACCATCCCATATCTACCCATGGGTGTCGTAAGAGGCGACTAAGGGACTTGCCAGAGAATGGGCAGCAGCGTTCTCTGTGCTTTTGTGACAACCGTACTGCGATTGCCAACCCGCCTGCCAAGCGTGCCGATTATGGCAAAACCCCCCATGTTATGTCAATGTGGCGAAACTTGGGGTAGGCCTATGTCCAGCAGTGGACGTCTTTCGGCTGAAATGATGATGATGATGAAGTACACTTTATGTTTTTTTTTTTTATATTAGCTACAATGCAAACACCAGAATTTCAAAACACTGCAAATATTCACAAGCACCCTGGGAATACAGACGTCAGTAACAAGTGAAGTTTCCCAGCGAATCTCGTAATAAATGAAGCGAACTGCTGAGCTAGGGTAACTATAACAAAGTTCCCTACAACGTAATTACAAACGGTACTTATGCAGACTATGTTATTTCAAGATTACAGGGTGTTCGTTAATATTTGGGGAAGGGAGCTAAAGTAGCTGTGG
This sequence comes from Cerastis rubricosa, assembly GCA_949152445.1. NCBI lineage: Eukaryota > Metazoa > Arthropoda > Insecta > Lepidoptera > Noctuidae > Cerastis > Cerastis rubricosa. The sequence goes on along the minus strand of OX424542.1, from coordinate 1,538,695 downwards.
GTATATTCAAACTGTGAATCATGGTGATGATGAATTAATGAGTCATCATCATCATTCTCCTGCCCTTCATCATCATCATCAGCCTACAATGTTCCCACTGCTGGGACACAGGAATGAGAGGGAGTGGGCTGTAATCCACCACGCGGGCCCAGTGCGGGTTGGTAGATGTCACATGTCTTCGAAATTTTAGTTCTAGGACATGCCGGATTCCTTACGATGTTTTCATTCACCGTTTTTGAGGGCAGCGGTGATGAAATAAATTACACAAAGTAATGCGCCTGCCTGGGTTCAAACCCACAACTTACTGTTCGTAAGTCGGGGCTTCCACCACTGGGCCACCGCTACTCTAAAGTTTCCATTGATTTTCATAATTTCGCCTCGTTCATCATGGATAAATTAAATAACTAGGTCAAAAAAAATCCGGTGATTTCGCAAAGACACCTCGTTAAATAAACTTGTACTACGATTTTGAAGAGGGTCGAGGCTGGAAATCTAGAATGATAAGTGTTTATCTTATCCTTGATTGATAGTGCTATTAGAGTGCCAATTTGAGAACCTCTTTAAACATTGGCTGACATTCAGCTGATGTTTCGACAGGCTTTTGAATTGGTCTCGGTTTGAAAACATTATAATATTATATTTCATCTGTAGAGACCGAATTTTTTTTATACCTTTGCTCTACTCTAGGAATTTCTCCTGTATCGTGGGTACGTTTTCTAACATATAAACTCACATACACAGCCAGACCCGGAACTACTACCTGTAGGTCATACAAATATTCATTCTGTGCGGGGCACGAACCCGTGAAATGCTACGCAGCAGCCAATCGCTCAGCCTCTGCGCATATCGTCGAAATATGTATCACTAGCTGACCGGCGCAACTTCGTTTGCGTCACATTTATTTATTTATTTATTTATTGATTTGCTCACATGTAAAACACACACAACACACACATTCCACACACACACACACACACAACACAACATCATCATTTCACATTTTCCACGTTTTCGCAACATTTTTCATTGCTATTCCACTCCCATTGATCGTAGCGTGATGATATATAGCCTATAGCCTTCCTCGATAAATGGGCTATCTAACACTGAAAGAATTTTTCTAGTAGTTTCGGAGCCTATTCAATGCAAACAAACAAACATACAAACAATCAAATCTTTCCTCTTTATAATATTAGTTTAGACAAAATTGAAATAAACTTCAAAATAGCGTTTTCTTTTTAATTTACTACATCGTCGTCTGGATCTTAACATTTCTTCTGGACTACCGAGTACTATTTATTGTCAGTACGATTAAACTTCAATTAAGTAATATATTTTTTTAAATTAAAAATAATCTTTCTACTTTCATTTAGGTTGACGGGCACTGTTTGATTTTAGGTGTTTTTTGTAAGTAATAAATCCAGTTAGATACAGTTAAAATTAAAGGAAACACCCACAATATGCACAATATTAATTTTAGCTGAAATGCATGGCTATTATTAGCTTCAAAAAGCAGCCATCATTAATGCAAATGCATATGCAAATACATGTTTCCTTTCTCAGATTCGTCTTTAAGGACTCTATCCACTACACCGTACCGTACCATGCCCGTGCTATGAACGTATCATATAACGATATACACGACAAATTAAATCAGCCCTAACAAACACACACCCTGTAACTATGGTCTGGTACATCAATAATATGCTCAAGCTGTGCCGACGGAGGGCAGGCAGCGTGTCAGCGACTCACACTCAATAACGTATGTAAATCGGTTCGCGTATCATAATTTAGATAGTTTCACCATGAAAAAGAGTTGTTCTGGGATATGATCAGTAGGTACATACAAATATTTTGATGTAGTCGTTGTTCTGGTGGACCTAAGAGCTGGTGTTTTCGATTCTTTGATCAGGTAGAAATAACATAACATTACGCATCTTATTTTTTTATTTAAAGTTCACGTATATTGTGACATAGGCGGACTTAATGACACAATAAGGCATTCTCTACCAGTCAAGTTTTGGGTCAAATAGGACAATATTGTGGAAGATTACAAAAAAAAAATAAGAAAAATACCATTTTGCTAGCATGGTTTGATACATAAATAGGTACATACTAATACATAAACAACGTGTAGTTAAAAAAAGGATAATTACATTATTGGATGGAAAATGACCAGAACGTAATCTTTGTGCCATAACAACGTACGACCTCTTTGTATGACTTTCAGCAAACCAAGGGAATCGAGGAAACTCACTTTGCATAGTCTTATACCATATGCCTTTTTCTTTAGACTTCCTGTCGAAATATTCTTTAAAACGATTGTAGCATATGTTCTTAATAGCCAAGTATTTTTGTGTAGAATGGAGCGACGTTAATTTCCAATCCTTACAAACTAGCTTTTTTTGCAAGCATGACAGCCTTCTCGTTTCCATGTATCATCATAATATCATGAAATCTGTTTTATCATACATTTATTATCTGCGGGAAGGATGATATGGCAAGACAGGAGATGTTTGATAAGATGACGAGTAAAAGAGAAGGATGAAAGAAAAAAATATGCTGCGCCGACCCTAAATGAATTGGGATAAGGGCAAGATTCTCAAGTTTTCTGTATGGTGTCGGACGTAAAGAATAGCACCATCCCATATCTTCCCGTGGGTGTCGTAAGAGGCGACTAAGGGACTTGAATGGGTAGCAGCGTTCTCTGTGCTTATGTAACAACCGTACTGCCAACCCGCCTGCCAAGCGTGGCGATTATGGCAAAACCCCCCAAAATGTCAATGTGGCGACACTTGGGGGAGGCCTATGTCCAGCAGTGGACGTCTTTTGGGCTGAAATGATGATGATAAAGGGCAAGATAATGATGATTTATTATTATTTTTAGTGTCCTGGCTTGACAGCAAAGACAGACTTCTGTTGTACAAAAACATTTGACTTATTAAACCGTTCCCACTCATGGACACCCTACAAACGCAGTGAAGTTATGATAAATGATAGCATCGGATGAGCTATGGTCGTTCGCACGTCGTGGCTCGCGAAATGTTAACATATTGGAGTTGAAGCGAACGCGCTTATAGCTTAGATTTATTGACCACAATTAGTTCGAGTCATTAGCTGAGCTGAGGGTGGTGATAGCTATCATCTGTTCCTAGTCATTAGGGAGTGTTAAACTTGCTAAGTAAGCACGGTTTGACGGCACTGTTGTCGCAATGGCTGAACAATCGGCTGCTGCGCTGCGTGTCGCAAGTTTGATTCCCGCTTGGTGCAAATATTTGTAAGGCCCATAGCCCTAATCTAACTTATTTTTGGGTCAATTTTAGATGTTTATTCATAAACAGCATGCATGTCAACATTCTATTCTTGACTCTAAATAAAAATAATATTAATGTTATTTTACTGATGAGATAGTTTTAGCTCTAGATAAACATCAAATTAAAAAAAGCAAACATCTTAAAGTACATTCCGACCGAAACATGGTCACTCACAATGGATCTCATTAGAAGGCTTAAAGTCACCCAAAGAGCGATGGAGCGGGCTATGCTCGGAGTTTCCTCGCGTGATCAAATTGGAAATCAGGACATCCGCAAGAGAACCAAGGTTCGTAGGCCGAAGAATTGCTAAACTTAAGTGGCAGTGGGCAGGGCACATTGCTCGCAGAACGGATGGCCGATGGGGCCGAAAAGTTCTGGAATGGCGATCGCAAATCGGTAGACGATACGTTGGAAGGCCTCCCACTAGGTGGACCGATGACCTGGTGAAGGTTGCGGGGATCCGCTGGATGTGACTCGCACGGGACCGGTCAATGTGGCGACATTCTAGAACACATTGACATTCCAAGGCATTTGCTTGCTTATATCACGAAACCCTGCTCTTGAAACTTGAGCATTACGGTTTAGGTAAACTTGCGCTTAGTTTAGTAACATCGTATTTGAATGATAGACAGCAGCAAGTACAAGCAAATGGTGCAAATTCAATGGGTTTTAAAGTAAAAATGGGTGTACCACAAGGTTCAATATTGGGTCCTTTCCTCTTTTTAGTATATATTAATGACCTACCCCATTTGTTTAAAAACCAACCACAAATGATGTGGTTTGCTGACGACACTTCTTTGATATTTAGAATAAACAGACGTGCCACAAACCTCAACGACGTAAATAACGCTCTAATGCAGGTCCATAACTGGTTTACCGCTAATAATTTAGTATTAAATGGGGAAAGAACTAAGTGCCTAAGATTTACTCTACCAAATGTCAAATGTAGTGATTGTGACATAGTATTAAATCAAGAGAAACTTGAATTTGTCGATGAAACTGTTTTCTTGGGGATCACGCTCGACTCAAGGCTACAATGGGGTTCTCATTTAACATCTCTTGCAGGACGGCTGAGTTCAGCAGCATATGCTGTCAGGAAAATCGGTCAATTTACTGATGTAGATACCGCGAGGCTAGTGTATTTTAGTTATTTTCATAGCATTATGTCATACGGTATTTTACTATGCAGACATCGAGTCTATATTTATTCTGCAGAAAAGAGCTATCAGAGCCATATATAATCTACGTAGGCGCGATTCTCTAAGAGAACTGTTTAAGGAAATTAACATCATGACGGTACCTTGTCAATACATCTATGAAAATATCATGTACGTTAGGAAAAATCTGCATTTATTTAGTAAAAGAAGTGACCGGCACCACTATAATACTAGAAACTGGTTCAGCCAGGTTTCAGGTTATAAGTTATAGGTTATTATTTATTTATTTATTAAACAATTTTATTACAAACTTTCATTTAAAAACTATGCCCCACAAAACCGTTAGATAAAGTAGACTCATCTTTCATGGGGTACTGTTTAAAATGTTACATAATAATGTTACCCTTGTTATGGCAAATACATTGATCGTATCGAAAATATACAAAAAAGATTTATTCGCTTTTTATGTTTTCGGCTACATATACCATACCATTCTGATGATTACTTAAATCTTTGCAAGAAATTTCATTTGCAACCACTAATAAATCGTCGTCAATTAGCAGATTGCACCTTTCTTTTGAAAATTATTTCTAACGAGATTGATTGTCCTGATCTCCTGCATAAACTGCGCTTCAATGTCCCTAGGAGATCGGTTAGATTTAATCCGCCTATCTCCATTCCTTTTTCTTATTCCAACTACAGGCAAAATTCATACATGGTGCGAGCGAGTAAGGACTTTAATATTCTTTGTAAAAAGTTCTCATTTGACCCATTTACAACTAAAACCTATTCGGCACGCTCTCGGCTGAATGCTGACTTTTTTAAAAGTGTTTAGTTCTTTATTAGTGTTTATTCTGATTGTTCTTTATTTATTCATATAAATCGTGCTTGTTAGTGATCCTAAGTTTTCTACTACTTTCTCTATTTCTATTCGTGAGAACCTGTAATTGGCTCTATGTATCATATACAATTGTTATCCATCTGTTACAGCTGTTGGTTCTCCTATGATTAAATAAATAAATAAATAAATAAAATACCTCCCCCCATTGTACAACTGAATGAAACGAAATTTAAATCTTGCATAAAGCGCACACTATGTAGGCAAGCATATTATTATAAGTTGGGGGATTACATTGATGATAAAAATGCTTGGCTCAATGCTGGTCCTGCTCCACAACCATAGGGGCTATCAAATTATCATGTTAAGTTATTGTGGAAGCTGCAGAAGATTGTATAGATATCTTTGCTTTGTATAGATTCAATTTCTTAGTATAATATAATTGCATAGCACATGTGTGAAAACTATGTACTGTAAAGCCACCATTTACTGAGTACCTACATCTTACACTGACGCGAATTTACCCTGGCGGTTGAGTCAATGTCATGCTCACTTAAATGTCACGCTGATGGCGGCGGGTGTGTCGGGTCATTTAGTTCCCTTCAATATGGTTGAGTTGAATGACGGCTGATACATGCGACATGTTCGTGAACGGGCGCTGTCAGTTGTGCCTGGTCATCTCTTAGCTGCCACGGTTTATTTTAATTATTTTATTTTTAACTGTATTTTCGAATTATTGATTTCGTCTATTACTCTGGACGCTCTTAACTTGCCCGTATTTCTACATCGTTCTCACATACCAGTAATTCTCAACACGAATGATGTAACCAAGATTTTGTAACATATTTTGATTTAAAAGAGTGTCCATGGAGTTTCTTGCCCATTCTTCTCCATAGAGATCTACGCTTTGGAATGGGCAACTACAGTACTTTCACAAGTTATTATGTCTTGTGACTGGGACTGTAGCTTCGCGTCCTTCTTTTTTGTTCTTTGACTTTCAAAAGTGCCTGTAATGGTCTAATTGAAATAAATGCTTTGAGTTTGAGTTTGACACTTGGGGGAGACCTATGTCCAGCAATTGACGTCTTTCGGCTGAAATGATGATGTTGAAAGTATATTCCCCTGCCTGTCAGTTGATATTTTTGTAATTGATTTATATTTCAGGTACATAAAGAACATAGCATCAGCTATAAATCCGAACCCAATCATCCAAGCTGCATAATTTGATCGTACCAATTTATCGGCTCAGGTCCCTCTCAGCAGTAGATCTGATAAATTAATGAGTCTCCTCCTACGCAGCTCTTGAATGTAGATTGGTTATTGTCTCTCCTAAGTGTGACTAGCAACCAGCTTGAGGAAAAAATGCGGCAAAAAGTTAAGTATACATTAAGATAATTAATGTTACAGGATGTTTGCAGGGCGATATGAAATCTAGTTTATTAAGGACTAGCTGTCCCGCGCAACTACGTCTGCGTCACATTTTCCCCGTTTTCGCAACATTTTTCATTGCTGCTCCGCTCTTATTGGTCGTAGCGTAATGATATGTAGTCTATAGCCTTCCTCGATAAATGGGCTATCTAACACCGAAAGAATTTTTCAAATCGGATCAGTAGTTCATGAGATTAGCGCGTTCAAGCAAACAAACAAAAAAACTCTTTAGCTTTATAATATTAGTATAGACTAAACAAAAAGTCTACAATAGAAAATCAAAATATTTCATTTTTATAGGCTCACATGTGCACTTATTATATCGTGCACGGTTCGGGTTCATCGTTTCCTATGGAGAAGAACCGGCAAGAAACTCCATGGTTACTCTTTTAAAATCATTTGGTTTTACAATATTTCTGTTACAGCTTTAGTACTTAAGTATGCAAGGAGAGCGTAGGCCCGACAATAAGTCGTTGCTTACTACAAAACGTAGAAAAAGATAACAATCAATCAATTCAATCTCGCAAATTGAAACATGTCTTTGCGTACAAAAATTTCTAATATCTTGTTGAAAACCAGCGTAAAGAACCAAGTAAAAAAATAACGACCGGAAGCACATTCTACTTATCAAAAGCAAAAACAGAATTAATTAAACAAAATTATTTTCCAGTTCATCTCACAAAATAAAATGATATCCAAGGTTAATTTTATATACCTACCTAGAGCTAACACAAAATAACTAAAAAACCGAGGAAGTACAATCAGCAAAAAACCTAATCCACTCAAAGTTGGCAAAACGACGGTTAATCATGATTTTTAAGTAAAAAAAAACGTCCGGTAGCTGATACGCGAAAACCCTAATGATCCAAAAATTATAAACAACTTTTTGGTAACCTCGCAATTACTTCGATCGAGTTATATGTTTTTTGGGATCCAGTGGGTTTAAGACTGGGTTTAGCACCTTGGTCTGTTAGATTGTTTTGGCTGTTTGGTCTAGTGGTCCCAAGCGCCGCTGCTGAGCATGAGGTCTTTGGTTCGATTCCCGGTTCGGGCAAATTGTTATTGGGTGTTTTCATCGGTATTTCTCAGTCGCTGCCTCTGAGTCTGGATTTGTTCCCGGTTGATGGCAATAGACTCACCATCTATTACATGGGACTTAAAAGACTTACACCTCAAATAAATCGAAATACTGTGCTTTGAATGTAGATAAATAACGTTCAAAATGGCTCAATTATCTGAAAATCACACTTTTTATTATTTTTTCTATTTCTCTTTCGTTCGTGAAATTCGTGAAATCATAAAATGGATCATCTTCGGTGTTTTTATTTGTATTATTCATGATTTTAACTTGACTTCCTTCGGAGAAATAAAATAAACACATTGATTTTGACTTCGATGAAGAATAATTTGAGCTATCATTTTAATTAACCTCCAGAAATATAAAAACCATAAAACGAAAATCAAAATTCCCTTCCAATAGTTATGACGAAGCATAGACTATCTTTAGTCTATGACCAATCAGATTAAATTACTAATTTCAGTAACACCTGTATGAAATCGATGTAAAGACAGTAAAATTATTATTTAACTAGTTCTTACCAGTGACTTCAGCCACTTAGACATAGGATATTAACCCACGGTAATGTCCTACCGGCCATTTTTTGGGGGAGGCCTATGTCCAGCAGAGTACGTCTTTCAGCTGAAATTATAAATGTCCTACCGAGATAAAAACAATTTCTAAGCCAGTGCATGGTCTATCTGTAAGCCAATTCATCGAAATCTGTTCAGCAGTTAAGGCGTAAAGGCGTGACAAACAAACAAACAAGCTGACTTTCACATTTACAATATTAGTTAAGATCGTTCCTAATTATAACTAATGCCTTTTAGGTAAACATAATTGGTTATAAGGAAGACTAGATTTTCTTATTTTATATCAGATGGCTCTAGATTATTACATCTATTATCTCGCCTAGAGGTTTTAAACAAAAACTTTATCATTTAAGGTTAATCGATCGCCTTAATCAATACCTATAATATAAACTGGGATTATAGAGGTTGTAAAAATGCTGAAGATAATTTTACTGAGTGATCAAGGCAATCTCTCAAGGATACATGTGTTTTTTTTTAAACATTGCCCCATACTACGAATGTCTCCTGTGTCGTGGGTGCGTTTACAAACATTTAAACTCACATACACAAACAGCCAGAACAACTATCTGTAGGCCTTACAAATATTTGTTCCGTGCGGGGATCGAACCTCTAGATTCTTCGGAGATCGAACGTCGAACTTACTAGGTTTTAAAGACTGACAACCAGTCTTACCAAGAGGTTTCGTATTACCCAGGACTAACTGGATTATGAAGGTCAGATAGGCAGTCGTTCCATGAAAAATACTGGTATTCAGCTGCATCCGGTTAGACTGGAAGCCGACCTCAACAGAGTTAGGAAAAAACTTGTCAGAAAAAGACCTTTAAAAACAAAAGACAGATTCCAGATCCGGATGAACACAAAACAGTACAGTCACCGTGAAAAATGAACCAATAAAAAAACAAATAATTTTCCTCAAAAATCTTTTGACCCGAAAAACACAACCTTTCCGATTTGGCACGAGTGCGAACCAAATTGATTTTTTTCGCTCAATCCCTCAATCACAAAAAAACTAATTACATTATTTAATGCGAAAACCTTTTTGTAATTGGGCCAGAAAATATCCGTGATCCTAAATAACGACGCGATGATGTTTTCTTGGTAAATTTATTCCTAATTGGATGATGTCAGAGTAAATAGTGTCGGGAAAAAATGACCTTTGAGTTCAGACAAAATATGTATGCAGTTGCATAGTTTTATAAAAAGTTCTTAATTGGTGTATGTGTCTCAGTCAAAACTGTATACCAGTCAAAAGTACTTTTGACTGCACAAACCAGTCAAAACTAGTTTTGATCGGTAACAACTATTTAAAACTTGCTAATATTTCCTCAGAAACTGTAGTATTTGTACGCAAAATAAGCGCTTTGGACGTGGAGTTGCGGCCCATTACCATACAAGCTTAATACATTTTTCTATACTGATTCTTGATAAAATTAGAACTAACTCAAAACAATTTTTAAAAAGAAAGCTTTCTAACTTAAAAACGGTTTTGTCAGAAACCAGTCAAAACTGCTTGTGCCCGATTAACAGTTTTGTCTGCTACACAAACGTTTTGACAGACAGTTCGGTCGGTAATGCACAGTTTTTGTCCATCAAAATGTCTTAGGGGTCACGCTTTTATTATCTAGGTTTAGACGGAAATCTGAAATGAATTAAATCTAGCATTTTGCATAGAATTACAGACGTGTCTGATTAGGAATAGTGTTGCAGTTAGCACAGTTACCTATCACGAATCTAAGACATTTGTGGATACAGTTATTTATAATAATTACTAGCTTGCCGCCCATGACTTCGGTCGCGTGGAAATTTATATGTGTTCATCTGGAAAAAAAGTAACTTATGTCCGTCCCTAGGACATAATCTATCTCCTCGCCAAATTTAATAACAATCCAGTGAGTTGTTTAGTCGTAAAAAGGTAACAAACAAACAGAGTTACTTACGCATTTATAATATTAGCATAGAAGTATGGCTAGACTCAATCAGTGTCATTGAAAAGATACACACGGGAACCAATTAAGCCAAACAAAACCAGTTTAGTGGAAGATCTCTCATTTTACGGAAAAACTATACAAAGTGAAGTCATGTTATACTGGAAATGTAAAGCTTGTTATTTGTCACTATTTTAAGATCATTCATTATTGATGATCTGTGGGCCAACATAACCACTTTCTGGAGCCCTGACACAGCCAGAAGGCGTCGCGGTAGACCTCGTAGAAGATGGCGGGACGAGCTAGATAAGACCAGCGACCAGTAGTCCACATTGGTCCTGAACCGAGACCATTGGAAGTCATGGGGAGAGGCCTTTTCCCAGCAGTGGGATGACGCAGGCTATCAGTATCATTATTACCCGATTTCACTCGCACTAAGTGATATTATGTATAAATATTCATCATAATTTCAGCCCAAAAGACGTTCCAGGTTGCTTTCTAATAAGGCACTATGGTCATAGTTATAAGATAAACAAATACAATATTAATGTTATAAGATTAGCCACAAAACAAACAATATGAAAGGGGTCAATCCAAAATATCAAAACTCCATTCAACGACATTCTTCCAAATACATTAACCCCTAGCCGTGACGTCTTCACACGGGAAAATCATGGTGTTAACAATATTAATGACTGATAGAACTCGATATTACTTTTGTTAGCACCAAAATCTAAAACCAACGTAACCTGACCTGCCATCTCTCCCTGCAAGGAACAAAATTGGGATTAACGAAGAGAGTTGGTTCAAAAATGAAGAGTCAAGGTTAAATGGTGGTTTAGTTGGTTGAAAAGAGGAAGTTATAAAATCTTTAGCATATACCACTGCGTGTGAAGATCGCTTGGTTTATGATAAGTTAATTCTAATAATGAAATTGTACTATGTCTGGGTTTGATTGAGTTATCAGAAGGAATGCAAGAGTAACGTGAAATGGACTGTGAAACTAACTTTATATGAAGGTAAATACGATTTCAATGTCTGAACCCAACGAAGGAAGTTAGCCTCCCCCTTTGTGGGCCGATGTCCTGATGAAGATTGCAGAAATCCACTGGATATGAAAAGTACAGCATTGGTCTATTTACCGATCCTTAGGGTAAGGCGTAATTCCAGTACTGATGATGATAGTTTATGAGTTGCTAGGCGCGTCAAGGTAAGGTCTCTCTTATCTGCTTGCGGCCTTTGACTTATGTTCATGGTAATAATACTATGGAAATACCATGAATTTCCATGCCATACCATGGATGCATCCAATACTCTGTGACTGTTCCATGACACTGTTAACATTACTAAATATAACGACACAGTAACAAGCAAAATACTTCTCACTTCCAACTCCATAACTAGAAAACATTAACCCCCAAGACCTGAACTCCTGCGACGATACTAGACAAACCGCGAGACCGTAATAAACCACAGCCCAGTTCAGCGTATCATTACGACGACGCTGCAGGGAGGTGAGCACGACAAATGTTTAAAATAGATTATATTTTTACACTTCCGCGGTAACTGCTAATGTTCATGTAACCGCAGTGATATTCGTTTTGTACATGGATTTATGGTTTTGATACTTGAGATCTGTTTGTGATAATGAGCTACTGGTGTTCTTGACCTAAAACAAGTACACTATTAAATAATATTTTTTTAAGCACAAGCTGTAGACAAATCTCCCTAGTTTACCCTACCCTAGACCCTAGTTTATTAAAACTCTGGAAAAAAGTTTTTGGATCCTTACAAGTTGACTTGAGGTAAGTTTAAGACGCGGGTCTGTGGACGGTGAGTAATGGTCTAGCTCACTGTCCGTCCGTCTTATGACGACAGGCCATATCGACGGCGCGTTCGTGTTCCACGCGCGCCTCAAGGAGATGTCAGCAAATAGGAAGGGGTCCGAGAAAGCCGATGCCTGTCAGGGCTGCGGGACTGTTCGAAAGAGATACCGTGGCCCTGGAACACAAAGGGCTAAGAAGGAACATGGATGGCTTTTAGTCAGTACAAATCTGACACTCCCTTCCGCTCCGCCCAGCGCAGCAGGGTCATTTGATGATTTCCCACCCGTAAAAAAAAAGGTAAGTTTAAGACCTTTGCAATCACAACGATGCAGGCTTAGAATCTTATTTTTACTCCATAAATTACACAACATCCCTGATACTATTTATATTAAGGTTACATTCTGTATGACAGCCTAAGTAATTCTTACTAATCGTAGTCTTCAACGCCCAATTATATTTGTCAAGTGCCCCACTTTTTTTTTTTAACTTTGCCCCACACTAGGATTTTCACCTGTATAGTGGGTGCGTTTACAAACCTTTAAACTCACGTACACAAACAGCCAGACCCGGAACAACTATCTGTAGGCCTTACAAATTTTTGTTCCGTTCGGGGATCGAACCCGCGATACGCAGCCCAGCAGTCAATCGCTTAACCACTGCGCCAACCGTATTGCCAATGCTGGGCAAAAGCTTTCCAAAAATTCTTGTATTATATTATAACAACTTTTGGGGCATATTATATTGGCATGTTATCGTCCTACTACAGGCCAAAAGCCCCTTTTTACACGGAGATGGCATTTTAGCATCGCCACGTTTGTTCACGGTGAATTCATTAGCCCATTACAGATTAGTGTTTTGTTTCAGTAAACTACCAAGACTGCTCGTCAGCGTACAACAGTTAAACAATTTGTTTCTACCGTACAGTTGTCACACCGCAGACTAGTTACACAAATAAACTCGGCGATACTGTGTTGAGTTTCATCTTATTAAAATATAAATTATTTTTCGCACCACCTTGGCTTTCCGTAACTGACTCTCATTTCACTTAGCGGTAAGTTTATGTACTTCTGTGAAAAGTATCTTTACTTGGGTTAAGATTAACATTGACAGACTGTTTCGTTGATCTCGTGGTCGCATGCGCAACTGCTGAGTGTGAGGACCTGGATTCGATTCACGGGTCGAGCAATTTTTATTGGTTTTTCCATCAGGAACTTCTTAGAAGCAGCTCTGAACCACGGATTTGTGCCCCGTTGATGGAAATAGGTTCGCTCCCTATTACAGTCATGGCACTTAAACAAAAAACAGGCGAAAAGTGAATGTACCTACTAAGGTCCACCTCTGTCAAACCCTTCAAGGATTACTGGCGTTATGTTATGTTATGTTGAAAGACTATTTATTTACTTATGAGTAAAAATGATGGGAGGAAGCTTTTGTGCACGAGTGGGACAATCCAGCCCGTTTTCACAAACACTTCGATTCGATGTCGATCGATAAGTCATATGTCTATCTCGCTCGCTTTCGTAATGCCAAAAAAACGTTAGCAAAAACGGTAATCGGTACAAAACACAGCTGATAGCCCTTTTGAAATTTGTTTTTTTTTTTTCAATTCGGACATTTAGGGCTCTATGATATTCATAAAAAATTGCAAGACTAGTCAAAGTACAGTTTATTATTATTAGTTGCACTGCACAATGGTATGGCTTGACCATTGTCAAGCCATACCATTGTGCAGTGCAACTGACATCATGACCTGATTCTACTTGACCTCATTATTTCAAGTAGAATCAGGTCATGACCATAGGCGAACTCCAAAAATTCTATAGAAGTTTCAAGGTAAGCTCTACTTTAACAATACTCAAATAAGGCAATATTATGACCACCGCCATCTATCCTAACGAAGTACTAAGTAGAACTTTGGCAGTAGCCCATAAGGCATCATAATCAAGATTTATCGATAGCCGCAGATATGTCGGACAACGATACTTGGAATACGATTGATAAAGCGATAATTTAGGGTACCGTGGGGCAATAATTCGAACGGATTAAGGCTTGTTATTGCTGTAAGTAGCGACAAGTCTGCTGCCCGCCCACTGACATTGTTGGACCAGTCTATATTATTGAATCAGTTCGTAGGCTTGTGTCCTAGGTGGAGAGCAGCTGCTATAAAGCGATGTTTAGTTTGTAAGCCCTGGCTGGGGGCCTTAAATTCATTTGAACAGCAAGTGGGACCTTTATCTACCTCAATTTCTTCTGCAGACAATGGTCAAGTAGTACAAAAATATCGTTCCTCAGCAGCTCTAAACGAACAGAGGTGGAAGGAGTGTAGGGAAGAGTTTGGAAGAAGATAGGCTGGTAAAAAAATCTATATCAAGAGGCTTCGTCATCATATCTTGCTAAAAAAGTGATAATGAGAATTCTAATACCTCCACTTTGTTTTCGTGGTTGCAAGTGTGGCTGCTGAGCACTATTAACACTTATTTTTTTTCGAGTGGCAAATCGGCAAATGACCCCTCCCGCTCTGGGCGGAACGGAAGGGAGTGTCAGACTTGACTGACTGAAACCCATCCATGTTCCTTCTTAGCCCTTTGTGTTCCAGGGCCGCGGTATCTCTTTCGAACAGTCCCGCAGCCCTGGCAGGCCTGCTGAGCGTCTTTGGTTCGATTCCCAGGTCTTGCAGTGTTGTTGGATTTTTTCATTAGCTTAGTAGCAGCCACGGAGTCTGGATTTTTGCCCGTGCTAAGGTGACTTGGTCTACTTATAACAAATACCAATACAACAGCTGCTCCTAAAAAATGCTCACCAATAAACTGTTAGAGCATAGCGTAGCATCGCTTACGTCACCCACATCGGACGAGAGCACCAGAGGTATCAACTGACTTACTTGCGCGGGCAGATAATCCCTTAACACAGTTGACTTCTGTCATTCAACTGGAACTAACACGGAAATGGCCACAAATAACGGATCTCCGAAAACTACACAAAGATTGAAATATCAAAATAAACGTATTTCACACAAAAATCAAGTGGCTACAATGATTTCATTCACAGAATATGATCTGTAAAAAAAAACTATGACAAGACATTTACGACCTTCCATCTAAACATCAAGGTTCAAAATCGCTTGTTTGACTTTGCAACCGAGAACTCTATAGAATTTCTTAATGCTAGAGGATAAGGTTCAAAATAGAATAGTTTTACAAAAAAAAGGGTTGTATTCTCCCGAGACGCCTTCACGATAGTCTAAATCCTCATTTTTGACAGATTACAGAATATTTATGACACATTATGAGGTTTTTTTTGTAGCAGCAGGGGCGCAGGCGCAGGCGTTTAGCATTTGAATCTGACAGGAAATAAGATACAGCATGTTTCAATATAGGAATACAGTTATTTTGTAGGTAATCTCAGATTGATATTGAAAAGAAGTGGAAGTTTTATATGTCAATTATTTATTGGTGCTATAATAAAGTAACACATGATTGAAAAAACTGTGAGGAGTGAGCAGTTCGTTTACTTAATACTTACATGGTAAGGTCCAAAAGTTTTGGGCTATAACTATAAAATTAAAGATAGCCAAACCACAATGGATTGAAATAAAGGATGACTCTAATGAACAAAACTATAATTTTTTTTACTGTGGGTATCTAAAGAAATCTTTAGTAATTTAGTGACATTTGTAACTCTGATATGCTTACTGAGGAATAGTATAATCTGTATAATATTATTTGCATTAACAAATACAGTCATCATCATCATCATGTCAGCCGAAAGACGTCCACTGCTGGGCATAGGCTTCCCCCAAGTGACGCCACATTGACCGGTCCCGTGCGACTCTCATCCAGCGGATCCCCGCAACCTTCACCAGGTCATCGGTCCACCTAATAGGAGGACTTCCAACGCTTCGTCTTCCGGTTCGCGATCGCCATTCCAGAACTTTACAAATATAGTTCACACTAATAATTATTAATCAGATACTTAAAATAATAGCATTAAACAACCTCCAATATACATTTCAAAGAAAAATGAGTCTAGTCTTCTTCTCAATCCTGGGCACTTTGGCAAGAAAAGACAATTTTTCACAGCATTCACAATTTACCTATCTCTTATACTTATACTATCTTAACACACTTATTCCCATCACTACACCCTGTAGATAAACAAATCTCGAAAAATTAACAATCCTTCAAGACAATGTGCCCCAGAAGTTCCAAGAACCATTGTTTTGGTAACCGCAAGTTTTTCCAACACTTTTTATACGAAACCTTCATCTTTTGTCACTGTGATAATTACTGTTTACTGAATCTGTTCATCACTAAGGCGTTGTTTTTGTTTGTTTTTCTTCAATTTTGAGTGACACCTCACTTTTTGTGATGTCGGTTTAGTGAACTGAATGGCTGTGAGACGTGATTTGGCAATTTTGAATGTCATTCTGTGTGTTAAATAAAGCGTGTTTGGGGTTTAGATTTCATGCTGATTTTGAAGAAAAAGGGAACAATCTGTTGAGCTGGTCATAAAGTCACGTATGGATTGGAAAACGTTACGGTAGTTTAATGTTTATAACACTGTAAAGTTATATATGCCATATTGTTACGATCGTGAATCATATTTTAATCAATATCGTTTCTAATGTGATGTATAACACAGATATACTACACAATCTAATATATCTCAAGACCTTTGTATATAGAACAACCATACACCAATCTGCAAGTAACAAAAAACGTAAGAAAGTTTACGCGGGTTATCCTGGCATTTCTCGTATTACCCTATTACTGGGTTGTGGAGGTCAGATAGGCAGTCGCTTCATGTAAAATACTGGTACTCAGCTGCATCCGGTTAGACTGGAAGCCGACCCCAAGATAGTTTGGGAAAAGGCTAGGCAGATGATGATCCTGGCATTTTCACCTAATATACGGAATTTCAAGTATATGTATAGTACTTTAATAGCCCATTTTACCATAATGATCAGAGATGTACAAAATTGTTATAAAAAATCATTTAAATACAAAATGCAAAATACTTTTCAGATTTACTATTTCAAATGCAAAATACCAAATAGTTTTGCGTTTTGTATTTCAAATGCAAAATGCAAAATACTTTTTCAAAATAAAATACCTTTTTACCAAATCTCAGATATTTTTATTTATTCTAGGTATTTATCAAGAGAAATAGAGACACAATCCCGAGATTTTTCTGCTCTTTAAAATCAATCTCGGAATTTGAGGAAAATCTACTTTATTCTTTTGCTGTATGAAATCAGTTTAAGTACACAAATAACTCTACCTAATGGGGATGGAAACTGTGGAACTAATGGCGCTACCATAGCTGGTTCCAAGCATCGTCATTGGTTGAAAATCTGGTAATGTCATTTTATATTTCATAATAGCTCGACCTCATTGGTCAGATTGAGAACCAGCTATAGTCGTGCCATCTACAATTAGCTTTTAACGGTCTTCCCCATTTCACCTCTGATGATCACAAATAATCTGACGACACGTCTACCCCACAAAAATATAGTTCGCCCATCACACGCAACACATCGATATTCGAACATGGGAACACACCTCTGAACATTCAAACATAGCACCTCTTAGCAGAACGCCATCTTTTATCAGACATAATGAAGTGCACGTCATTACAAGGTACCTACGACGACATATATCCAGTAAACCTGACCTCGTTTTGTATGAGCTTCCCGTACAATAAGAGATCAGATTTATTTGGTTTTGCAAAGGTTGATTGGTACCTACAGGGGTCGGAAGTCAAGCGGTGATTGTCAATCGGACATAGATCAAGTGGCTGGTAATTAAAGAGATGTGGCGGTCTGTTGGTTGATATGAAGCTCGTTGAGTTTGATGCCTATTTTTGTCTTCGGGGCTCTTCTATCCTGAATATGAAATGATGGGGTCAAATAAATTTACTAGTGAAAATACGCAAGTGTAATGGATATCTAGGTCTAAACAATGAAAAAACAAAAGCCGTGCTGCATAGTATAAAAATTAACTAGTGCACATTAATTGAAGAGAAAATAAAAATAAAAAAACCGGCCAAGTGCGAGTCTTACTCGCACACAGGGTTCCATAGCCCCAAACAATATTTTGAACTGTCATTCATTAGTTAGTAGTATTAGTTGTAAACTTCTACTAAACCGCAAAACTAAATTGGTTTTTTCATAGTATGTTAATGAAAAACAAAGTTACTGCTGCAGTTTGATGAAAAAGTCTCATATCTCAAAAACTAAACATCATATCTTATTGAAACCAATTTTTGTTGATAGTTTTTTTTACGTTCTACAAACTTGAATATTTTCAGAATTTTCCTCCTCTTACTTTAGAAATTAGAGGGGGGGGGACACACATTTTACCACTTTGGAAGTGGCTCTAGCGCATACTATTCAGTTTAGAAAAAAATGATATAAGAAACCTCAATATCGTTTTTAAAGACCTATCCATAGATACCCTACACGAATGGGTTAGATGAAAAAAAAAATGGTTTTCAGTTCTATGTATGGGGAAGCCAAAAATTAATAGTTTTTTTTCTATTTTTGTGTGAAAATCTTAATGCGGTTCACAGAATACATCTAATTACCAAGTTTCAAAAGTATAGCTCTTATAGTTTCGGAAAAAAGTGGCTGTGGCATACGGACGGACGGACAGACAGACAGACAGACAGACAGACATGACGAATCTATAAGGTTTCCGTTTTTTGCCATTGGGCTACGGAACCCTAAAAACACAAGAATCAGTTAGGTATTTAATAAAGTCAAATAAACTCAATTCAGACATTTAAATTGAGTAGTAGTTATCTGTCAAAATATATTATTTAATTTGGACTAGGTACAGTTGATTGATTACATTAATCAATCAATCACAAATAGCCCAATTTACCAGTTCTCAAGGTAGTAGACTTTTTAACCAATTTGATTAAAATGCGTGATGATGTCATAATCAAAATACCAATCTTACTTCTTAATCTTATTTTAGGTGTGTTAAATATCAATTAAGTCATAAAATCAATGAAAAACATAACCTAAAACAGCCTGCAGGGTTATCTAGAGGATTACACCTACATTTCGCCACTTAAAGTTACTTCTAAATGCAAGGCAATAAGCGAGCTCATTGCAATCAACCGATCACACATCCTTATTCCCGGCCTGCTGAGACATACAGTACAATCCTTTATTTCAGGCAACTAGGCCCATAGAACATAATACATATACAAGCATAAAAACACTAACTATAATCTAATACATACTCTAGAAAACTAAATCTTTAAACTATTGAACACGAAGTGACGGCGTCGTGTTGCACTGCGTGGCGTCGCGTAGCTTTCCGCGGAATCGCTGATACATGACACCCTTCGTCCAAAACTCTTCCTTCAGGAAGGTCTCGATATGATGAGTCGGTACACGCACCACGAACTACTTGAAATTCGTGTTGTGCCGCGACTCCAACTTCTCGACCCTCAAGGTCCAGGTGGTCTTCACTCGTACATTCTCCACAATCTCCTCAACTTTCGTGGTGTGATGTAGCCGGGACACAAAGAGCTGCGTCGTTGGTATTGCCGGACGCAGCACCATATTGGGTCCTGCCGGCGCGGTCCCGCACAGGTTCCGACTAAAAGACTTCTTCCTCTCTACCTTCACGAAGCCATCTTTGTCACTCGTTCCTGAAGCTGGGCTTAGCTGTTTCGAAGCCCTGTTGGCAGGTTCACAGCAGGTCATCTTATCCCCCCTCTTGGTAGTTTTGTGTGATATGCCTGATGGAAGAACTCAATAAAGCTTAGGTCGACCTGGGAAAGCCCGTAAGCTCATGCACAACAGTAGCGTTTCTGTCCACTAGACCAACGAGGCAGCGAGAGATGACTAAGTTTTAGAGTAAAGACTATTTTCTATGTGACTGTTCTTCAAGCACCAAAAACAAGAAAACCGTCCCATCTCCATTAATTACCAATTCTATAGAAAAAAGGCGGTCTCCCATTGCGGCGCGCACTGGTCCCGAACAAAATAGACTCGTTACACGGCCTGTCAATCAAAGATCAAGGCGTCTTACCATTCAATTGGGTTAATATAAACGTTACAAATAGTAATCAAATGCTCCGAGTTACATCGCCAAACGATTTTTTCTAAGTTTTCGTTTTTGACCTTATGTGTGTTCTGCAGAGTTTGGAATGTTTTATATAGACTTGTTATTATTGTATAGGAAAAAGTCTCATCATTTCATCATCATCATTTCAGCCAAAAGACGTCCACTGCTGGACATAGGCCTCCCCCAAGAAGGGGGGTTTTGCCATAATCGCCACGCTTGGCAGGCGGGTTGGCGATCGCAGTACGGTTGTTACAAAAGAACAGAGAACGCTGCTGCCCATTATCGGGCAAGTCCCTTAGTCGCCTCTTACGACACCCACGGGGAGATATGGGATGGTGCTATTATTTACGTCCGACACCATACAGACGACAAAGTCTAGATTCCCACAAACAAAAATTAGTTCAGTGGCGATTGTGACTAAGCACTTAGTAAAAATGGTCTCTAACATTTTACAATAACTCTACTTTTTGTTTTTTGTGTGTATGGCATCTTGCAGTTCAGGAGGTTGGCTTCTGCTTAACCAGACTATCCTGTGGATGCCTTGAGTGTCAGGCCTCTAGCCAGGGCATATACAATAACTCTACTCTCAGAATATCAATGATATTCAACCTACGGTCGGATGAAGTAAGTCCCAAAGGAATACACGTATCGCCATGCGTAGAATGGGACGTCCCTCAGCTATATACAATGGGGATAACGTAAAAAAGTGGCTGAGACTGGTGGATTGACTGGATGTAATAAGTGGAGGTCAGGATGTGGTGGAATAGCTTCATCAACATCATTTCAGCCGAAAGACATCCACTGCTGGACATAGGCCTCCTCCCAAGTGTAGGTATATAAGGGGGATTTTGCCATAATCGCCACGCTTGGCAAGTGGGTTGGCGATCGCAGTACGTTTGTCACGAAAGCACAGAGAACGCTGCTGCCCATTCTCTAGAAAGTCCCTTATGCGCCTCTTACGATACCCACGGGAAGATATGGGATGGTGCTATTCTTTACGTCCGACACCATACAGAACTCAGACACCATACAGAACATGATACTTAACATGAGGTTAGCTTGGAAGTAGGTAATAGATCCCCAGCAATGGACTGCGGTGGGCCGAGTTAATTGCTACAACCACATAATTTCGTAACCAACGTTCAAATAAAATAAAAATTTATTAGACATGGTAAATATCCCGTTTACAGTGTAAATGATAACATTATTAATAGCATTAGAAACGAGATATATACCATGTTTACTATTTTTTTCGAGTTGATCATAGATACCCTCCCGCAATAACATCAGTTTATCCGTGATCATGGCGCTTGCAAAAAATAAAATATCGAATTTTCGGGAACTCAAAACTAATAGAAAACATGGTAAATATCCCGTTGTCTTATTGATAGTGTTAATTATAACTTCTTAATATCTGCTTGGTTACTAAACAAAAATACAAAGAGATTTCAGCCTTCATATACTTTTCATTAATCTCAATAATTTAAAAATTCAGCTTACATAACCTCGCTTACCATGACAATGATAATAATTACGATGCATATATTTAATTGATTTTCTGGTCTATCACAACATAACTCTATGGTGAACAAACCATACGCCTGTCAATATTCAAAGTACGAGTGATGTATGGAATATTTGGCATTTTTCCGGCGCGGCACAGCATCATTGATCATTACTGGACTGAGGTGCGCGCGCGTCGACTTGAGGATGACGCGATTACTGGCGGTTGGATTCGTGTAAGTGTGTTGTAGGATTTGATACTTGGTATACTTCTAGGTTGTAATTCTCTGATAGATAAAATTCCTACTTCACACTAATATTATAGAGGCGAAAGTTTGAGTGAGTGTGTGTGTTTGTTTGTATGTTTGTCACTCCTTCACGCCTCAATGGCTGAACGGATTTGGATGATGATTTTTGGTATGTGGATAGCTTATACCCTGGATTAACACATAGGATATATTTTATCCTGGTCGGCGCGGGTGTAACCGCGGGGCGCAGCTAGTAATATTATAAATGCGATTTGTGAGGATGTATGGATGTTTATTCCTCTTTCACGCAAAGATTACTGTTTGGATCTAGATGAAATTAGGCACAGGGATAGATAATAGTCTTGAATAGCACTTAAGATACTTTTTATCCCGGTAGTACGATCCCGTGGGCAATTACCAGCTAAAACATGGGCGAAGCCAGGCGCATGAGTTAGTAATAAATAATTCCGACTGAAAAAGCAACACATAGCAACGCATATTTTCCCCAAAGGTTACGGTCGAGGTGACCGACAGTACATCCACATTTCGACCTTTTAAGTACCATTTAATGGGGGCCTGCCTGTCTGCAAATTTCTGTTGGATGAACCACTTTGCTTGTTCTGGAAATCGAATCCAGGACCATTAGGTCCATATGAATGCCCAGCTGTAGCACTAGCAACCAATAGACTGAAGTAAAGGTTGCTGTGGCGCAGTTTAGGGGAGGCTTTAGTCCAGCAGTGGACCGCGGTAGACTGAGTCGATTACCACGCGAAACAAGAGATCTAATCCTCTATGGACGGACTAACCCACTCAAACTAAATAACAGCTCAATTGTTTTTCTCGATGCCAATCAGTGACGTCATGACCGCTTTGACCTTCGTAATGTGTAAAATTACGTCATTTAATGTCAAATGAAATAAAAGTCGGTATAATAACCCGACTAAAGTAAAGACCTTAAAGTGTTTTGATTCTCACGAGATAGAATAATTATGTATGTAAGATAAACTGATTGTGTCCATATTTGGTTGATATCAAGTCGGGAAAATAAAGTATTAAATATGTTATGGAAATAACGTGATCTACTAATAATGAACTACCAGAATTGCTTAAAAAGTGATCACCAACTGCAATGAAAACTCGTTATTTGATTTTTTTTTTGTTAGCCTTATCTTTCCCACTCTTGGTTTTGTTTTTCCATTCCTTCCACTTTTCTCTGTTTTTGGCCTCTTTTCGCCAGTTAACGAGAAAGCCATCCAAGGTGTCCCGCCATCTTCTTCTCGGACTGATTCAGAAAATTTTCAAGTGTGCCTACATAAAATGACATTATATCAAGAATATAGATGAAATAAAATATATTGGATTAACAGAATCTTATCTTTATATAAATTGGTGGAGAAAAACGAATTGTATTTTGTATTTGTTAGGCTACTTTTTGTGGCCCTCTAGACCTAATAAGGCACAAAAATGACTTCGACAAATAAAACGAGTACGACAAACTATACACAATGTTAGGCAACTTGTAAAGTGAGTGAGTGATATTTGGTTCAGTCATTTGGCAATTGACCATACTAAATGTAGATAGAGATTTTTTGATTATTCTATAATGTGTGGTTAGTGCGTATTCTGGTTGCAGAGTTTATATGCCGCCCACTGGCCTCTGACTTGGCTTTACATGCGGTCGATAAAAATCTTTCAGGCATGGTGGTTTCCTCACAATGTTTTCCTTTCCCAGGGCCAGTCAGAATTTCACAATACGCTCATGAATCCATAAAACCAGAAGTGCGTGTCTTGGGTTCGAACTCGAGACCTATGGCTTTCCAGCAACGGTCACACCACTAGGTTATTTTTTTTTTTTGGGAATGTCATCTCGCAGTTCAACCTAGGAGGTTGTCGTCTGCTTAACCGGACTATCCTGTGGGTGCCTTAAGAGTAAGGCCTCTAGCCAGGGCTCACACCACTAGGCTTTAACTGCTTATATTTATATTTAAAAATAGAAGTAATCTTTTAAATATTCATTTATTTCAAATTTACGCTGTTAACTTGATGATTAATCATGGATACACCCATACTAGCTACTTTATCTAACCATATATGTTTTGCCATCACCGGCCCGTCAGCGCCCAGGCTGGGACCATAAATAATTGCCTAAGTACGGCTGCGACAACCATCGGTGCATCGGTGGCAAAGTTCAACGATACCGCAATGAGCGGACAGTAAGTAGCAGATAATTATCTTCACGTCTTCACGCTAGAGGGTTGGGCAGAGATTCAGAGATTTAAGTTTGACGAAATCAAATTGCTGAAGATTTTTTTTGGGGAAGATAACTTTTTATTTAGATAAGATTGTGTGATACTTACCGATATGTTGCTCACGTATGTACAGAAGTATGGAAGACGAAGTCATGCTGCGCCGACCCCAAATGAATTGAGATAAGGGCTGGAGAGTGATGATGATGTTATTTATCTATTTAGACACAAGGTATGAAAAATTACAAACTAAGCTTCACAAAACCATAGTAACGGTTTGTTGTTCACGTATGTGGATAGGGTGAATTTTGAGATATTTATATGTATCTGATCTACTCTGCCTGAGATCTAAAATGATATCTGATCTAGGACTATTTATATTTTTTCCTTGGTTCTGTACTTTTAACGACTTATTTGCTATTTATTTTTGCTAGCCGAAAACTACCGGGATAAAAAGACAGAAACAAAGTTATTTTTACATTTTCCATATAGGTACAGTTTAGACGATTATTTTATCAATTATTGTGTTATATTAAATCAAAATCAAAATATTTTATTTTACATAGGCCTACATGGGCACTTCAAAATCGTCAACAATAATAAATAAAACACAACACAAAACAAAAAATATAAGTCTAATGGAAAGGGTATGTACAGACTTAAGGGTGTGCTACGTACCATACTGAACTTGTTTCTCCATCGCACAAACATCGTAATTGCGAAAAAAAATACTTGTCGCCCCATACAAAATTTCAAAAACTATTCGACCCAAATGTATGGGAAAGCTGATATTTTTTTCGCTATTACGATGTTTGTAAGATGGAGAAACATATTCAGTTTGATGGTCTGCAGCACACCCTTAAGTATGTATATACCCTTTCCGTTACATCCTGTAGGTACATTATTTAGATGTTTGTTTTAAAATGATTCTTTAAAAAAATCACATGAAAATCTAATGGTTTACCGATGTCACATTTAATTTTATTATGGTTACAAATGCTACGATCATATCTTTGGGCAAACGATATTCGATTCATAATACAACACATCATTTAACCATACTGGTCAATCCAATCGCCGTTAATTTCCAAAGCTTTAATTTAAAAACAAAAAACAATCAGAACAAAAAAAGAACAAGTTTAAATTCAAAAGAACCTCACCTACAAATCCGCCCCTAAGACGACCCACTACCCAAAAAAAAAATTGTCTAAGTTACAATCGCGACATTTTGCGAAAGCGACATTTTGCGAAAGAGGCATTTTGAGAAAGCGACATTTTGCGAAAGAGTCATTCTGCGAAAGCGACATTATGAGAAAGAGATATTTTACTAAAAGTAGACATTTTGCGAAAGAGACATTTTGCGAAAGAGTCATTCTGCGAAAGCGACATTATGAGAAAGAGATATTTTACTAAAAGTAGACATTTTGCGAAAGAGACATTTTGCGAAAGCGACATTTTGCGCCTGAGCCCATTCGAATACTGTCGCAACAATTATCCGTAGACAAGTAATGAAGTACCAACCGTACTACACTAATGAGGTGCGACTGCGACTATTTGCTTACGGAAGCCGTCTTAGCGTTGCGTGCGCGTACTTGTCGCGCGACCGCGTCCCGTGTGAAACTGCCTTAACTGTAATATTGATAGTCGTGATTTATAGGAGCGATTGATTGTTAGAGTCTTTGGTTTAGTTTATAAGGAATTGTGGCTGTCGGGAAATAAGGTGACCTTTTTAACAGGGTTGCAGAAATTTTATCACGAACCTAACACCTAACAGCCTAACTAATCAAAACATAAAATAAAAATGAATATAATTAATTTTATGTAGTTGAATGTCCACTCATACAAATATAATATGAGTGGACTTATTAATAAAATTTGTTCTTTTTTATTGATTTTTTATATAGGAATATCTTAAAATGTAAAAAGTGAGTAAGAAAAATTAATAAACGAAAATGAATTAGTTACATTCAAAACAATATTTTGTTGGTCTGATAGAAGAATATATCAAATATTAATTTCAAAATAATATTTTCAAACTGCCTTGCCTTGCCATGAAAAATAGACTGACAGCTCTTGGACACGGCTTTGAGGTGCTAATTGTATTCACATTAATTGCTAATATCTACCTGGTTCACCAACTAATATTTTACTGAAATTTCAAAAACTTTCACATTTTCTTCAAATAAACTTTGAAGACAGCTTCAAAGTCAAATTTTGAATGATGAAAAATGTGAATGTTTAGTTTTACATTTCATATTTTCATTTCATAAACAAATCAAATTCGTGATAGCCGTCGAATTTAGATATTATCAAAGAGCATCTCTAAATTCTCAAATAATTTCAATTTATTTCTGTCCTTGCCAACTAAATCAAAAGGTTAAATTAAAATCAAAATATTACTCAAATATAGACATCTATTTGCGAGAATCCTGTCAAGACGATTGGTCACAGATATTATATTACCTTTCAGTGTGAACTAAAAAATAAATGACATTAGAGAACAGCAAATAACGCGTATTGACCTCGACATTATCGGAGTGTCGATAGATTTTGTGTACAGGATGTTTTGGAAAGGAAGTAACAACGTTTTTGGTTTAAAAAATAAAATCAACACAAGAAAATTTACAAGACCAGTGACCAGTATTCCACATTGGCCCTGGATCAAAACAAGTCATGGGGAGAGACCATTGCCCAGCAGTGGGATGACGCTGGCTAACATAATCAGCCTATAAAGTTCCTACCGCTGAAATAGTATGAGAGGGAGTGGGCCATAATCCACCACATAGGTCCAGTGCGGGTTGGCAGATGTCACAATTCTTCGAATGCTTGGTTCTCGACATGGTGTACTCACGAATTTTCGCAAAGCAATATCACATGAAAATGATAATAGGAATATCATATTTAAGTACCACAACATGGGTTCTCAATTTGAAATACATAAATGTCAAAAGATCAATCATATTTTGAATTTATATCCTTTTGAAAAAGAACCGCAACTAGTTTGCTATGCTTTAGAACGAATTTACACGATTATCATCCAAGCAAAAAAGATCAATCCCAATTATAAATCAATAAAATATTTAAAACCTCAATGCTAAAACCTAAATAAGAATTAACTCATAATCATAATCGAACCTCAATAATATCGTTATTACTTCATAAAAATAATTATTGAACATCCTGTATAACGTCATCGCAATCGTCCCGTCAACAACTCGATGAAACACTTAGATAACTCGATTCGTCACACATTTAGTGCCATTGACTCAATTTGGTCGCATTATTAGAACATCAAACGAGTGCCGACACTCCGACATGAAACAAGCCGACCCATCTTTTTTTAATGTGGCAATGATGAACAACCATCCTTTTTGTAATCTGGCAATGATTTTATTGATTTTGTCTTATCGATGTATATCGATTCGATCTGCTCTCCCTTCAACGCTTAGCCGAATAATTAGTCGATCGTTTTGTTTTGATATCGATTTGTTTTTGTGTACAGTTTTTTTCTTTCTTTTTTTAACAAATGTTGAGGTCGAATGACGGTTTACCTATAGTTTTGATTGCATGGCCTAATATAGAATCTTTTTATTTTAAACGTTGATTCATTTATAAAAGTTATTTGTGCTGTCAAATAAAACCGGACTAAATTAATTTGGCAATATTATGTTTATGATGAGCTAGCTTGGCAAAAGATGATGGGTTTGTGTTCTTTTAAATTCAATCAATCTTTTTTCCAAGCAATAATTGCTGGCACTTCATTAAGGGTACACAAGTCGGCCATTCTTCCATACAAACGTAGTATGGTGATAACTCGTCTGTTTGACGGTGTAGGTTCAAAACTAAAAATTCTATCAACTGGTCTTGTCATTATCTAGCCCTGTATGGAAGCAGAATTGGAAAAAAAATATTGGTTTGGATGTTATGAGCGTCGAAACTTCAGTATTTCAACACTAATTTTAACTCATCTTTGGGCGTAAATAAATCACGTATGTAGTATGGAAATGGAAAAAGTGAAACCGTACAGGGATAGATAATTTATTCAAAAGTTCAAATAATTTATTTTGAGTAGATACATGTAGCAGTTTTCCCATAATATCTATAAGCGATAAGACCGCCTTTGTAACCATAAAATTTTTAGTTTTGTAAGCCCGTTATGTTTAATTTTTGGTGTACAATAAAGTTTTATTCTATTCTATTCTATTCTATTCTATACGGCCAAAACTCAATTTATGAAATTTGACGCGCTCATTTTCGCTATAAATCGTCTATATATACTACTAATACGAAATAAATTTAATCACAATGACATCTCCTTGAGGCGCGCGTGGAACACGAACGCGCCGTCGGCACGGTCTGTCGGCATAAGACAGACGGACGGTGAGCTAGCCCATTACTCACCGTCCACAGGCCCGCGCCTACGGTGGCCGGGGGCCACTGGTTGCCCCCCGACGCCCGGGGCGTCTCCCGCGGCGGCTGGGACGTGAGGTTCTCTCCCTCTCACGTTCCGCCACCTCCTTCGCTAGCATGACTGCTTCGCAGAAGGAGGCGACGGCTTCCCATTCCCTCTCGCTCCGGACCATGGATTGAACCAGGGCCGGACGCGAGAGGTCGCCGCCGCCAATCGCCGCTACGAGAACACGGCGGTGCTCAGCCCAAGCAGGGCACAGCTCCACAGTGTGCTCCACCGTGTCCTCCGGCCGATCCTCGCAGTGGTAACACCCGGGCGTTTCCTCCCGCCCGATTCGGTGCAGGAACCTCCCGAAACAACCGTGTCCGGTGAGGACCTGCGTCAGGCGGAAGGTGAGGGCGCCGTGGCGCCTCTCCAGCCACTCCTCAAAGAGGGGACTTATCGCCACTATTGTGGCGTGCCCTGCACGGGGTTGCGACAGTCGCTCTCTCCATGTCGCCATGAGATCGCGCCGGAGGTCTGTCCGCTGAGCGACAATTTGCCGCGGCAGCGGAGTTTCCCCCCGGCGTAGTGCCTCCGCGCGCCATTCGTGCAGGCACGCGAGGACTATCGCCTCCAGATCCCATGGCGGCAATCCGGCCAAGAGGCTCGCCGCCTCGCCGGGGATCGTGCGGTACCCCCGGATCAGCCTTACGGCTACCACCTTCTGGGGCGCGTTCAGGTAGTGGGCGGCTCGCCGCCTCAAAGAACGCGCCCACACCGGGGCCCCGTAAAGGGCCATGGACATCACGCCCCCCGCGTAGAGCCTCCGGCAGGAGGCGTTTGGACCCCCCAGGTTGGGCAAGAGCCGCTTGAACGCAGCCCCTGCCCGTTTCAGTTTGGGGGCCAAACGTCGGAAATGCTCCACGAAGTTCCACCGGCTGTCGAGGACAAGCCCTAGGTACTTCAGTGTCGACTCGACGCCGATGGGAACCCCTCCTACCGTCAGTATGGATCCCGACGGTGGCGCATTCCGAGGCCCATGAAAGCACATGGCCTCGGACTTGTGCAATGCCACCTCGAGACCCAGTTGCCGGATTCTATCCACGACTATCGCAACCCCGCGTGTCATAAGTTCGGCCGCCGCCTCGTGCGACCTCCCTTGTGCCAGCACCAGCGTGTCGTCAGCGTAGCAGACTACACTGACACCGCTAGGGAGGTCGGCGCGCAGCACCCAGTCGTAGCCGATGTTCCACAAGGGCGGCCCCAGAACCGATCCCTGTGGGACACCGCACGACACCTCTCGCCGGTTCCATTCTCCGGTGCGGGGTAGATGACGGCCCTGTCCGTCAGGTAGTCCCCGACCACACGACGAAGGTAGGTCGGCACCCGGTGATACCGGAGTGCCTCCCTAATGCAGCTCCAGGGCATGGTGTTGAAGGCGTTGGCGATGTCAAGAGACACCGCCAAGACAACCCCACCCCTGGACACCGCATCCCCCGTCGTGAGAGCCCTCACGCGCATGATGGCGTCCACCGTCGAGCGCCCTCTGCGGAAACCAAACTGGTTCTCCGCAAGATCCGGCCCCATCCCCACAAGGTGCCCGGCGAGGCGGTTGGCAATGACTCTTTCAAAGAGCTTGCCCACCTCGTCGAGCAACACAATGGGCCGGTATGCGGACGGAGAGTCCGCAGGGCGCCCCGGCTGACTTGTGCAACCTTAATAAACAATGATTTGATATAATTTTATAAAGCGAACGTAATAAAAGCCCTTGTAAAATGTTTTATTTATTGAGATTGCAAAGAATGGATCATAATTTTGTTTTCCTAGTTTGTTTTATAGTACCGCATTTAAACGTATTCTTTGCTGCTGTAACAATTTATATAACCCGTTTTTGCAACATTTTTCACAGATGCTCCGCTCCTATAGGTCGTAGTTTGAAATTATATATAGGGTGACTGGCAATTAGTGACCGATACTTAATTGAACACGTGATTCTTATACTCATGATAACGAAAATACTTTCCCAAGGAAACATTTTTTTATACTCTTTCATTTTTATCACAATAATACAACAGCCGTATGAAATTGGCGCGCGCGCTCCTGTGGCCTATCAGCTTGCGATAAAAAGTAACTGAGCATTAAAAAAATCTCAGGGAAAGTTGTTTTATTGTCATGAGTATAATCACGTGTATAAGTGTCGCTCACTAATTACCAGTCGCCCTATATAGCATTGCTCGGTAAATGGGGTATCCGAAACTAAAATATTTTTTCACCACTTCGGCACACCAACTTTTCAGTTTTATAATATTAAAGTATAGATTCGGTTGGACAACAGAGTCTCCGGATGTCCACATAACAACAATTTGCTATCCACAACCCTTACTGGAAAGCACCGTCTACAGATATTTCCCGAGGACTTGTTGTTATAATGATATGTGATGTTGCATCGTCGGTCCAATGGTCACCAGCGACTGCTGAGCATGAGGTACTGAATTGGATTTCCGGGTCGGGCAAATTCTCATTGGGTTTTTCCATCAGTAATTTTTGCCCGGTTGATGGCAATAGGGTCGCCTCCTATGACATGGGACTTAAACTTAACTGGTAAAATGTGGTTGTACTATTAGGTACACCTCTGCCTAAAAAAGCTTTAAAAACATACCTCTTGTTGCGCCATTTTTCACTCGGCCATATTCAACCTAAGTTTTCATTAAGGGTCGATAGTTTGGGCTGAAATAATAAAATTATAAATACAAAACACTCATTTGAAATTAAAGTTTAGAGTTAATATAAACGTAATCTAACATTTATCAAATAACCATATAGCAACGTAACAAATCAGTTAGAACCAAAAATCTCCCATTCGGCGAACCAATGAATCTCTACGTGTCCATTTAAAATCTAAAATCACGATTAACAGCGGTGAGGGCGCTAGCGTCGCCAACACTCGCCCCCGACTGCAGTGACCACGGTTCAGAATTATTGTGGAATAGGACGGTTGAAATTAGTGACAACCAGTCGTACCAAGGGGTATCGCATTTCCCAGTACTAACACCGTTGTGGAGGTCAGATAGGCAGTCGCTCCATGTTAAATATTGGTCTGACTGCATCGGGTTATATTGGAAGCCGATAGCAACATAATTGGGAAAAGGCTAGGCAAATGATGATGATGAGGACAGTATAAATTAAATTCCTAGTTAACTGCTTTGTAAAGAAACTTGGGTAAAATTAAGCGAATCAAAATTAAAAGACATGACACAGCACGCATGTGTGAGTAATTCCTGAAGGATACACAAATTAAAAGTTTAATAAATAAAACTTTTCTCACGGAATATTATTTATTTGTGGATTAATTTTAGCAAGCAAGCTTTAGTCGTAAGTTCGGAATGTTCTATTAATAGTTTATTGTACTTTATTGTGCAAGTAATATATCAATTTTAAAACACTTTACTTGTGGAATAATTTAATGTTTTTTACAGGAACACGTTCTACGATTTCTATCATTAGATAAAGCATCGCTGTATGAATTACCATGATTTTGATTGTTCTGATTGTTGATTTTTAAAATGTCTATCTAACAACGCAAGCTGTTTCTCTGTAATTGTTGGCTGCCAAACGGCTGCTGCCGACGTTATTCAGTCAAAAGAAAGCATATTTATAAGCCTGAAGATTCAGGACCTATCCCCATTTCACCGTCTCTCATGCTTACCTTGCACAGCACCGACTCGTGCGCCGATCGTGCCAGATAACTCCGCTATCAGATGAGATCGCGCGAGATACGGCGCGCGCGCACCTCACATTCCCACGGCCGCGGTCGCGGTCGCCTGCGATCGAAATTGCTCACCAACCGATGATTAGATAACAACTTTTGTGATAGGTAAATGATTTGCAAGTTTTTAGTGTCGTTCGGAGTTTTGTGGGTGTTTCTGGTTACGGGAAAAAGTTTAAAAGCCCGTTCACATATATGTACATGCATAACTCTCATTATAGTGTATTTCATAAATTGTAGGTATGTGTACTTGATGTTTTTAGATGGAATCTTGAATCTCATCCTCTCATCATACGGAAGAAAATCACTAATCCGCTGAGCATAGTCAGTCTATAATGATCTCACTGCTAGGCCAGAGGCTTTCTCTCTGCAAGGAGAAACGGGGGCAACTCAACCGTAATCTGGTGCGGTCTGTTTCGGGTTGTATTTTTAGTTCTAGGACAGCCGATTCCCTCAGGATGATTCAATTCATTTCTTTTAGAACTGTGGTAATAATTCACACAAAATAAAGTGTTCATAAATTGGTCCTAATTCGCTTAGTGATTAAAATTTTGTTCGTCGTGTTTCTTGGATTAGCCACATGCTGGATTGGTAGATCCAAGAATCTATGAGAAAACGGGGCAAAATGAGACATTTTAATGAATGATAATTATGTTTACCCTAATAAATCATCAACATCATCATCTGCCTAGCCTTTACCAACCAAGTTTGGGACCAGCTTCCAATCTAAAGGTCTATCTCTAGATTGCAGCTGAAAACCAGTATTGTACATGGAGTGACTGCCTACCTGGCCTCCACAACCCAGTTAGGATTAGGGAATTACAATACCCCTTAGTAGGACTAGGTCAGACTTGTGGACCACTGACTACCGGTAACGACTGTCAAAGATCTACAATTGACAGCCGGGACCAACGGCTTAAAGTTCTTTCCGAGGCACGGAGGAAGCTCAGCATGTAATGGGTGGTCACCCATCCACGAACCAACCCAGACCAGACGCGGCTTAACTTAAAAATTTACCCGAGTGGCTGTTATTAATTAGCCACAAGCTTCTCCACGAGTTACTTTCCATGACACTTTATTTACCAATAGCTACCGTCACGTTGGTGTAGTGGTCACAAGCGCGACAGCTGAGCATATGAGGTCTAGGCTTTGATTCCCAGGTCTGTTTCCGAACGCTTACAACCTTAATCTCTTCAAAGTTAGAGTGAACAGGCTTCTTCTGGGTAAACTCGTACCATCGTCGACTTTGTCTCTGGCATCTCTGACCTAGACTAGAGTCAAGAGCAAACACATAACAAAAAAGGTCGAGCCAAGTATTATTTGGGTGATTTACCATAAGGGATTTCTCAGTAGCAGTCGCGGAGTCTAGATTTTTGCCCAGTTGATACAAATAGGCTCGCCCCCAATTACATGTGACTTAAATTTAACTGGCGAAATGTAGGTGTACACAGGCATG
Organism: Cerastis rubricosa; assembly: GCA_949152445.1. NCBI lineage: Eukaryota > Metazoa > Arthropoda > Insecta > Lepidoptera > Noctuidae > Cerastis > Cerastis rubricosa. Next base: position 1,504,864 of record OX424542.1, on the reverse strand, counting down.
ATATTATGTTATGTTAGCTACCATTAGTGTAGGATCATCATCATCATCATCAGCCTATAATGTTCCCACTTCTGGGACACAGGCCTCCTCTCTATGAGAGGGAGTGTAGGACACTTCCACCAATTTAAAACCTGAGCAGTCTTCCCTGTTGCCAACCTTTGCTAACTCTTATTTTCCACCGCAGCATGACTTCAACTATTCGAACTGGCACAAGAAAAGCTCCTACATAAAATATACAATTTGCTCAAACCACCGAGAATCGAGTATTTTTAGTAGCGCTGCTTATCGATCGACATTCCGTGCGTCTGCGCATATACATGTCAAACGTGGCGCGTGCGCGATTGATTTGTTGTCAATGTGTGTCCTTTGTTTGGTGCGGTCTAAAATTACGAGAGGAGCGTTTTGTAGTACTCGTAGAAGTCTAGAGGTGCGAAATTTGGAAAAGTCATTACAAACATTATAGTGCAAAGTTTAACTCTTTATTGGACGGCTCATACAAAGTGGCCAGTCACTTCAAGGTCGTTGTCTCATAGACTTTTATTTGAATATTGAATCTCCTAAATATTAGAAATTGAGAAAAAGTTTGGGTCGTCGTAAAAGGGTTAATGAATCCTATTTGCCCCTCATCATCATCATCATCAGCCTATACTGTTCCCACTGCTGAGACACAGGCCTCCTCTCAATGAGAGGGAGTGGGCTGTAATCCACCAAGCGGGCACAATGCGGGTTGGTAGATGTCACATGTCTTCGAATTTTCAGTTCTAGGTCATGCCGGTTTCCTCACGATGTTTTCCTCCAACGTTTTTGAGAGCGGCGGTGACGAAATCAATTATACAAAGTAATGCGCCTGCCTGGGTTCGAACCCACGGCATACTGCTCGTAAGTCGGGGCTGCCACCGCTGGGCCACCGCTGTTTTTCCCTATCTGCCCCTACTACTTCTTAATTGATGCCCTTGACAGGACTCCTCCCAAGGATAACATTTAAACGCTCTCTGTTCGTCCTGTAAACCACTCCGCATTCAATACGACATCTGAATTCAAAGAGTTGAAGACCAGTGTGACATCATTGTGCGTCGTATACAGATTTAGTGCTAGGCAGACGCTAGGTGCCTACACAAACTAGGTAACACTAAATAGCTAGGAGCAGTAGACCCACTTTATTAAGGTAAAATTGAGGTATGTAGAGGACTCTATATAAACTGGACAACGATACTTACACCAGTAAATATAAACACGTCAAAATGGCTACTTGAGTGAAAGTAATAACTTATGATACGATTTTTATTCCGTTGTTTTGTAATCGCTTGAAGTTAGAACTGTCAAAAGTTAGAATTCTTAGCGTTGATATCTTTGACGGTTTTACTTTGGTCATTTTCTTGTGTATTGCATAAAAACAGTTGCATAAGTAGTTTCTTTAAGTCAAGTAGTTTCTTTAACTTGACTACAGAAACCAAGGTTAGAGTCTAGACTTGTGTAGATTTTTAAGTAAAGAAACATTTCAAGACAATTTTTCAATTGTTAAACGAATATTAACTCAGTCGACTGTTGCAAAAGGTACTACAAATGGGAGATGGTTCTAGCTCCATCAAAAACAAAGAAATCCTTTCCAAGAATACACATTTCACTAGAAGCACTGTCACATGTCAGCATCCTTCAGTGATTTTTTTTAATCGTGCTGAGGAGAAAATGGAATCGTGGTCAAAGTTATACTTCTACCTGTCCTGTGTCGCAATCTAACGTATAAATCCAGATGACTCATATGCTAACCGCTGCAGACATTCTAATTTGCTTTTTAGAACAAAAAAAAACATTCGTTTGTCTGTTTCCCGAAATTTTGGGATCGTTTCGATATCGGAATACTGATGTTCTACACAGGAAACGATTATAAGGCAGTTGGACTTGTAATTCGTGATACATATGGAGACATACAAATTACTTCGTTTATATTAAACGTTTTTAGTTAGAAGGTGAAGATTTTGTACTAATAATATTTGTACCCGGTTGATGGTACTCCCTAGGCGTCCTCTATGTTAACCATGTATTACTGCAATATATGTGACGAAATGCTTTACCGAACACTTCTGGAAAAATAGTGGATTCCGATGTGAAGTTTTAATTTTATAATATTTATGGCACTACCACCGACCACCCACTTTTATTTACCGTACTGCGATCGCCAACCCGCCTGCCAAGCGTGGCGATTATGGCAAAACCCCCCAAAATGTCAATGGCGACACTTAGGGGAGGCCTATGTCATGATATTTTAAGTGGTTACCGCTGCCTTCGGATATCTGCAATTCCAATGGCTTACGGGTGTGAGTGGATCTCTGTGCCAGGATTCCGACGGTATTGTTATAAGTTTGAAAGTTTAGCGAAATAAGATCAATGTTATAAGATGGTTTGATAACTGGGCAGTTCTCACGGCTGTGGAATGTCATATAAGAACTGATACTGATGACAATGAAATAAAAGTTATTTTCAGATAAACACCTACCATTATTGGTCTCTGCATCACCCAAAGGCTGACTGGTAGAAAATGCCTATAGCATAAAGCCGCCTCTGTACTCTGTGCTTATACATAAATAAACCACCGTGAACTACATTTTCAGCATGTAACGTCAAAATTACACATAGGAAATTTTCACTTGCCACTTTTACTTGCCTGAAACACAGGTTTAAATAAACCTAGTTCGGGCAGGTCGCTACCAAACATCTGAATTGAACTATCATTACTTGCAACTTTTGATTATTTTTTAGTTATAGTTTATTTATAAGTACCTACATGAAATAATACTACTGCGCCTAAATGTACACTTTTTGTAATACTTTTTCAATTTATTTATTTTATTTTTTACTTTACTTATAAAAAAGTTTGACACGTCTGTTGTGTTTGTACGTGATGAGTCCACTCTAATCTACATTACCATAATAATCTGAATCTCTAACGGACAATGAAAATTTTCCCCTACATTTTATTGATATGAAAGGTCGAGTGAACAATAGGAGGCATGGTCAGTACCGCTTGAAACAATACAAATGTGGCATACATAATAATACATAATATTATTGATTTATGACTGATAAATTTAAACTCGGGTTAATAGCCTACGATTCACGCTAACCATAAAACTGTCCATAGACTCGCTGATTGACATTTTGATCACCGGAGAGTCTGAACTAGTGGAAAACCAAAGCATTTGTTGTGTTTTATTACAAAATAAAATAAAACAAAATAAATTATTTCCGACAAAAAAGTCCATAGGCAAGACAAGGTTGTTAGTAACAATAATTTTGCTTACAACAAATGTTAGTAAATAAAAAGTAAAAAAAAAACAAAACTAGACACACCGTCTCCCTACACAGTAGACTCATCGCTCTCACAACACATGGAATTCAGTGAACCTACTGAGCAGAACAGTATCGGTTCTCTCGCCCATCATCCTGAGGACGCTATTCGGGTTCCCCCGAAATACAATGGCTTCCATCAAGATTTACTCACAAATTTTCTCTCTCGGGGCTCTGTCACATAATATTCCTATAGAAAACACACCGCATATCCACTTTAACAACATAATCTAAATCTCTAACGGGCAATGAAACAAGACCTGAAATTCCCGCTTTATTTTGCAGCCGAAATAGCACATCTAAAGTATGGGAGTGAAGTGTTCGTCAATCCTGGTACAGCAATAGTGTCTACCTAATAGTGTCCACCTCTGTCTGCTCTATTGACTCAATAGAGGCCGTGTCTGTCGACACTGGACATCAAGATTGACATGAGTTTTTCGGTAGCTCAGCTCAATCCAAACACTTTTGAAGGTGACTGTTCTATTATCTACTACTTGGTCTAGGAATATATTTGTGATCGGTTATTTTATTTTCACTCATTTTCAGCGCCGAACAAAATGTACAACAGATGGTTCAAAAAAATTATTTCATAGCAAAGTCCGTACATAAGGTTATTAAGTAATTCCAAAGGTCAATAGGAATACAATCTGTGTCTTAAAAACAATAGCAATACCCACTAGTTCTAAAGTCTACTAGAATACTAAGAAACCATCTTTTGGCGACAATAACACTCTTGATCGACTTTTTCAAAGAACAGCTTCCATTATCATATCGTTGGTAACTACAGACACACTAAATCAAGGTACAATCATTTGAATACCTTAGCACTCCTGCGATTACCTAGAAAACTAAACATTACTAAATTCACATAAACATTTCAGATCACGGCTCAAATGAAGCCATTATAATAAAGTAAAAAGAATGGAAAAATCCGGGCGACGTCGCGCCTAAAGCTTAGTTATTAATATGCAACATGTGAATGTCATTGGCAGAAGGTGAACTTGATTCAACACTGATTCAGATGTATCACTAACGTGCCGATAAGTAAGTACCGCCTACTGTTTAAGTCCAGTAATTGCTATTGTTATTAAAAAACCGTGTGCTTAATTTTCCATTGGTAAAAAATACGATTTTCTAAACAAACTTTCATCCCCTATAAAAAGGTTGAATTTTGCAAAATCGTTCTACCCTCAATACAAGTGTTCAGTTTGTCAAAAGCCCTTGAGCAAAAAATCATGCTTCTGGGACTCATAGTTTAGGCTGTGTTTTTTATGTAAAAAATGTAAATGTGTTATAAATGGGCAGTTAAGGATAATATAATGCTCATTGAGCTCAAACTCAAAATCAAAGCATTTATTTCAATCAGACCATTACAAGCACTTTAGAAAGCCAAAACACAAAAAAAAACGTGAAGCTACAGTCCCAGTCACAAGACATAATAACTTGTGAAAGTACTGTAGTTGCCCATTCCAAAGCGTAGATCTCTATGGAGAAGAATGGGCAAGAAACTCCATGGACACTTTTTTAAATCAAAATATGTTACAAAATCGTGGTTACATCATTCGTGTTGAGAATTACTAGTGTGTGAGAACGATGTAGAAATACGGGCAAGTTAAGAGCGTCCAGAGTAAAAGACGAAATCAATAATTAGAAAATAAAGTTTTAAAACAAAATAATTAAAATAAACCGTGGCATATAAGAGATGACCAGTCACAACTGACAGCGCCCGTTCACGAACATCACGCATGTATCAGCCATCATTCAACTCAACCATATTGAAGGGAACTAAATGACCCGACACACCCGCCACCATCAGCGTGACATTTAATTGAGCATGACATTTACCCAACCGCCAGGGTAAATTCGCGTCAATGAAAGATGTAGGTACTCAGTAAATGGTGGCTTTACAATACATAGTTTATGTAGAGCATATCCACTTTCCACTAAAACACATTTTGTTAGACTTCTGCACCTACTCTTCCATCATCCCAGATTGTAATTTGGTCTGCTTGTCACGATTCGCAAAGTGGCGATGATCTTTGTTGTTGAAAATAATATTATTATTGGTCTTTGGACACGTGTGTACGCCCATTATAGCACTTGTGCGATTTACACAATATTATCCTATATACAGCGGTGTGGGGTTAACGGTTGCTTTGTTAGAGAATGAGGTATTTCAATCGATTTGTTGACTCCTATGTACCTTGTGTCATTCACATATTGCGGTCAATGAATGGTGCACATTATTGATTCACTTGAAACTATTTTATTCAAATCAATGATGAATTAGTTGCCAGGTGCCTATGTTTATAACTGATCATTCTGTACTATGTATATCAATGGCTTGTATGTTTTAAAGATCCTGTAGAGTAACCTAACAACGAAACTAACTGTAGTTTTTTTTTTAATAAGAGTAACGTTTCCTGCAGTTCTATGACCAACGTCCATAATTAACTCCCTTTATTTGTGCTAAAGGCAAAGAGCAGTGGCCTTAAAAAATATGCTGAGCTTTTAATCCATAGGAAGATAAATTCAGAAAACATAATAAACTTCTGAAAAATTTAGGCTTAGAACTCAAATAATTATTTAGATTTTGCCAAGTAAAACTTGTAAGAAAAAGTAACTTTAGCCGACGAGGAACAAATATTTCGAGGAACGGTGCATAAATCGATATTGCCCCGTGATGAACTTTATGCTAACTAACATTGCTTCTGATTGCAATTACACTTCCATCATTAATTAAGAAGATGTTAATTATCGATATGGATAGGCAGATGAGAAGTTGAAGGTTCAAGCTATTTGTCTTAAGAGTGTGTAAGAACTCATCAGGATGTTATTCAGAATAAGTCTTTTCCCACGAACTTTGGAAACGGGTTTGCTGTCAAATTATCTAATTTGTACTCACTTAACTGACACAAATTTTATAATATTATTATTTCCTTTATTTGACTTTTATGCACATTTTTAATTTTCCATAAAACAACATCATCATCATCATTTCAGCCGAAAGACATCCACTGCTGGACATAGGCCTCCCCCAAGAAGGGGGGGTTTTGCCATAATCGCCACGCTTGGCAGGCGGGTTGGCGATCGCAGTACGGTTGTTACAAAAGCACAGAGAACGCTGCTGCCCATTCTCTGCTAAGTCCCTTAGTCGCCTCTTACGACACCCACAGGAAGACATGGGATGGTGCTATTCTTTACGTCCGACACCACGAACACAACATACCTATATAAGAACAACATACCTATATAAGAACAACATACCTATATAAAAACATTTAAAAATATAAAATACTGGTCAACCGGTGTCGGGAGCAAGGTCCAACCTACCAGCAGTAAGGGTTCCAGAGACAGGAACCTGCTCATATTATTATTATTTTTGTAAAAACGTTGCCCCTAACTAGGAATTTCTCCTGTGTAGCGGGTGCTTTGTCAAACATTTCAACTCACATACACAAACTGCCAGACACGGAACAACTACCTGTAGGCCATAAAAATATTTGTTCTGTGCGGGAATTGAACCCGTAACACGTAGCAAAGCAGCCAATCCCTCAGCCACAGCGCAAATCGTGCTGTCAACTTATTTGAAACTAGCTGTCCGGCGCAACTTCGTTTGCGTCACATTTTCCCCGTTTTCGCGACATTTTTCATTGCTGCTCCACTCCTATTGGTCGTAGCGTGATGATATATAGCCTATATCATTCCTCGATAAATGGGCTATCTAACACTGAAAGATTTTTTCAAATCAGGCCAGTAGTTTCGGAGCCTATTCAATGCAAACAATCAAATCTTTCCTCTTTATAATATTAGTTTAGATTTTTTTTTTGTTTTGTTGTCTCTCTACTTGGCAAAGACCTCCTAATGTTCCTCCTTAAATCATTATTAGACCAGCTTTTTCCCAAAAAATATTTTAGGCTTTCTGTCGGTGAAAACGGTCACCCATCCAATGACTGATCGTAAAAGCGGCAGCTTAACTTAAGAGATGAATTGATTTGCACATTATTACACACACTGAAGCTTCCCACAGATCTCCATTACTCTCGATCTATTTACGCAATTTGGAAATCAAATCATTACATTTCCATACGTTTTTCAACCTAAATTGTGTGAACATTCAAATCACAATATTAAGGTAACGTTCCGAAAATTTAATAACCATTAGCTGAATCTAAATGGTACTATTTGAGATAAGATGGCGGCGTCACTTAGTGGGACCACATATTAATTGGTATTAATGGAGGAACTTTAAACACCCACTCTTGCTTGGGACAAATGGGCCGTGAAGGTTACGGTTTTAATGTGAAAAGGTGCATTTTGTTATTCAATAGAACTACTATTGAATAAGACCGACTAACACTGGCAATTAAGCATAATGCTTATCTAAAAGGAGCAGCTCATGGCTAAATAATAACAGCCGTTTGGATCAATATTCAGATTAAAGCGTGGTTTGCCTTGTTTAATCTGTGGATGGTTGACTAATCAGTACATACCGAGTTTTCTCCGTGCCTCGGAAAGCACGTTAAGCCGTTGGTCCTTGCTGTTATTTGTAGATCGTTGTTTAAAATGTTTTCCAAATTCATAAAAAACCTTATAAAATAGCTAGACGTCAGGATCAATCCGTAGATCCTACAAGACCATTACAAAACCATCGAGACAGTACACAAACCCTACTCCGTCAGTGCATCGTGTACGTGAATAATTAACCTATAATGCAGTTAGTCCGGCTACTGGCCTGCGTGTACGCAGCTAATTATGATGCGAGTTTATGTGGGCCAGGGGATGCACGATACTGGGGACGCGGTAATTTACTTTTAATTTAAGTTACAAGGACTTTCAGGGTCGTCTTCTTAGCATACCGATTGCAAACTAAATTGTGTCTGTCCAGAACCGCGCCACTTCTTTGGCGTCCATCAGTTCCTGTAATGAACAAACAACGACACACAGGACACGACAATAAGTGCCCCATAGTTTGTGGAAAAGCACTGCATATGACTCCAGGACAGAGTCATTAATGATACTCCTCCTGAGCAGGTTTTCCTTGCTGCGACTAACCTGGGGCGGAGTCTATTTAAAGACTTCTAAGTCAGCCATCGCAAGTCATGTCCTGTCTTGTCCTAGTCTTACTTTCAGGATAAACGTGAAGGAATAGTTTGGTCTGTTCCTGTGGCAATAACCCAATGTTAGATAGAACCCTAAATGAAAGAAGAGCTATAGATACTGAGACATAGTGAACTGAATACAGTGATCGAAATCAGAAGGATCGTTTTACGATTACTTATCCATGTGTTTGCAGAGCCTAGTTTCGCTGCTGTACTTCTATATTGGAGCTCGTGGCTAAATAATGACAGCCGCACAGGCCGATCTTTAATATTAAGCCGTGCTTGCCGAGGTTGGTCCGTGGATACCATAATTACATACAGAGTTCCTCCGTGCCTCGGAAAGCACGTTAAGCTGTTGGTCCCGGCTGTCATTTGTAGATCTTTGACAGTCGAGTCGTTACGAGTAGTGGTAGAAGCCAGAATTCTGACATCCAGTCTTACCAAGGGGTTGCGTATTACCCAATTACTAGGTTGTGGAGGTCAGATAGGCAGTCGCTTTATGTAAAATACTAATTCTCAGCTGCATCCGGTTAGACTGGAAGCCGACCTCAACGAAGTTTGGGAAAACGCTAGGCAGATGATGATCTTGTCCTACGTGTCCTGTGATTTGTTTATTATAGAAACTGATGGAAGCTACTGAAGGCTCCAAACTGGTAGCTCGGTCCACACAATTTAGATTGCCATCGACACGCTAGCACGACGAAGACTATGCAAGCATTTCAGATTTAGTCTCTGCTATCTATATAACAAGGACACTTTTTATGATGATTTACTGGTACCTAACTACTATTTACGAGTGCATTGCTTACTACTAACCTTTTTTTTCTACTATTTTGTTTAATGAACTGGACCTTTTTCCTTTTAAATGTTTGTTTTCTTCTAAGAGCGTTTACACCTTACGACATTACATACAAACTTTCAAGTCCTTATTTTCCGAAATGACTGAATCGATTTTAACGAAACTTAATACTCATATGCAGGATACATAGGTCCAAAGGTAACTAAAAACATATTGGGAATGTCTTAAAAAAAAAGATGATTGGAAATTTCTGTTTCTATAGATAACTTCCAATCGGTCTAATTTAGCTGTAGAAAATAGCTTTATTTTCCTTCTACAATTTTGTTTAGCTTAACTAATGATTTGTATTAAATATTTGACAAATTTTTTGTAGTAATATGTTTCTCTATTTATGTATATACTTATTTTATATATATTATGTCGAAGGACCGCTGGCAGTAGCGGTGAAAGCCTCCTCCATTCGTTTCCATGTTATTCTGTCTCTAGCTACTCTACTCCAAATTTTACCTACTATTTTTGCAATATCGTCGCTCCATGTCATTTGTGGTCGACCTTGTCTGCGCTATTTGTTCAAAGGGTACCAGTTGGTGGTGGTGAAACCCTCCAAAAACCGAAAATTAAACCTACATTGCTGTAACACTATTTTTCGAAAATGTTTTTGAGTAAATTTTTAGATCTATTTATCCTGCTTATGCGTATTAAGTTTCATTGAAATCGGTTCAGACATTTCAGAAGATAAGGACTTGAAAGTTTCTATGAAATGCTGTAAGGCGTAAACGCTCTTAAATGAAGGAAAAACTTGGCTCCACCTCTACAGTGGAAAGTGCACCTCTCCACCAAACAGACCTAATCAAGTTTCCTACATTCACGTCTAAACTATTTATGTGTACCGTCTCATTGTCTCCACTTGGCAAACTCACAAACGCACTCATTTGCCAATTTACACTTGCGTTAGGTAAAACTGTCCACCTTACCAGTTTATTCCTGCACCAAAATTTTACAACTGCAGAATAAAGTTTGTCCTGTTTGAAGTAATGTTTTGAATACAATATTAAGTGTGAGTTTGTATAAACTTTATGTGAAGGTAGTAAGGTTGAATTTGAAGTGTGTGAAGGGTTATTTTAGGTTGGTAAGATGACAAACTAATGTTTCTTTATGCATTGTATGCAAGCCTGACGATGAAGCTTGGTCTCAATAGGATTGTTATTTTTTTGGTTGCCCTATTATGGTGCACGGATTTGTAAGTCTGTCTGTCATTTAATGTTGGATGTTTTTTTAAGTAGCACTAGTTTTTTTTGGTAGGAGCTCGTATGAAAGTATAATTTTTGAGGCTATGTTGTTAGAAGTGACAAGTCAGAACCTTTGACTGGTGAGGTATATTTATGTATCGCATGTTGTGTTTGTATTGTTGGTGTTGCTTCAGTATTTTTTTATATTTAGGTAGCTGAGAGATTATTATTATGGCACAAACCTATCACTCATCAAGATTACGGAAATAGCAATATTAAATTTTAGTTCACGTCATTGCTAATTTCATATTAATGAACCATTAAATTAATAATTAATTTGTCTTAATAGTTTCTTGGGTAATTAAGTATGGAAGGGAAACCCAGAGGGTTCGTCAGATGTAATGAAAACCTATAATATCTTCGTCAGATTTGTCTGTTTATGTGGTTTTGGCCAGTACGATGAGTTGTAAATCAACATCACTGAACATCGGGATGTCGTATTTGCTTTATTATTTTTTTGAAATTTCAAGTAAATGGTTAAAGTGTTTCTTTCATAACCCCCACCCAACCATCCATGAGGGCAGGAGATTGTAGATGCTTGCTGAAAAACACTCTGGGCTCCAATGTAAATAATTTGCTTTATATTTTCATAGTAATAAATACATCACCACTAAAACTTTTTTAAATGACCTCTTACATAGATCAAGTAGTTTGCCCAAAGTGTATATTTTCATAGTAATAAATACATTAAGTAGGTACTATTAAACCTTTATAATGACCTCAAAACACTTTTAACACTTGACCACATTTAACATTACATAACATCACCCCTTTAATCCCTGAAGGGTTAGGCAGAGGAGTACTCAATAGTACCTCCCGTATTTCGCCAGTTATGTTAAAATCCCATCTAATAGGGGGCTAGCTTATCCCATCAACCGAACACAAATACAGACTCCATGGCTGCTTCTGAGAAATTCCTGATGGGATTTCAATAACACTTTGCCCGACACAGGAATCGCACTCAGTACCTTCTCGCTTCCAGTATACAAAACAAAATCCAAATTAAAATAATAATTTCGATTAAAAACACGTATTTAATCTCAGTAGGTGTAACACAATCCTCTTGCCGTTAATATCAAATATCACTTAATTATTAAACAGATGAGTATCAGCAGCCGGAGTATCTCCGCAATAAATATGGCGCTATCAAAATATTTAACGTGGCTCATCAAAACTAATAAACTACGGTTTCGTAATGCATTACCTTTAATTCTTACGATTAGTATTTGTAGGTACAGTTGAGGTCAAAAGTTGAGATTATTTTTATTTTATATTCCTTTTTTTATTCGTTCACCTTATTTTGTCCATATATAAATATTTCTTTAAAATAAAAAAATAAAACTATTATAAAACATTGTTATTTTGGGAAGAAGCAAACAATCCAAAGTGAAAGAAAATGAATTCAAAATACGGGTTTGTCTCCGCCGATCCCGGTATCAGATTAAATTAGCCAAGAATGAAGGCGAGTTGTAGCCACTGATACCGTGATCTAATGTTCACTGATCACAGTATCTGTGGCTACAAGAAAAAAAAATTGTTTTCTAAACTGATCACGTTGCAGAGAGACAAGAAATCAAGTATAAATAGTATACATTTAGTATAGTTGTAGTAGTTTAATTTAGTATAGTATTTATTTAGTTTAGTATATTTTTTTTCCACACAGATTTTCATTTCATCTAATTTCCGAAACGAAAAGAAGTTATAAATCACAAAACATTATGAATGTATTAAGCTGTATGTGGCTGGATTGGAACTGAACCCAAAATACTCGGGAAAAGCCAAGGCAGAGGATGTGGATGTAAACTCAAAATCAAATAAACATCTGTTTTTTTTTTAAGAAATCGTAATTTGTAAAAAAAAAACGGTCTATTTTTGACAGTATGCATAAATCGATTTCTGCTATTATAGGAAGCCTTAGGCAATATGCTGAGACTAATTTATTAATACGGATCTAGATCGGTATTAAGATAATTAAATTATGTATGTCAACCTGCTTATTCTAACTTATTGGTACATTAATAAAATAAAAATCGAAAACGTTTAATAGAATTAATTACCACGGACATTGACAGATACTTGAAAGCTCGAGGCTGAATAACAACAGCCGCCCAGATCGATCGTTAGGTTAAACCGTGGTGCCTAAGTTTGTTTGTACATGGGTGACCACCCATACCGAGTTTCATCCGTGGAAAGTACGTTAAGCCGTTGGTCCCGACTGTCATTTGTAGATCTTTGAAAGTCGTTACAGGAAGTCAGAGGCCCGAAAGTCTGAGAACCAGTCTTACCAAGGGCTATCGTATTATCCAGTACTAACTAGGTTGTGGAAGGCAAATAGGCAGTCGCTCCATGTACAATACTGGGTTTCAGTTACATCCAGTTAGGCTGGAACCCGACTCCAACATTGTTGGAAAAAAAGCTAGGCAAATGATGACTGACAGACTGACTTCAAATGACATGGGACAAGGGCATGAAGATGAACTGCGAGGATCGTCCGGAGAACAAGGTGGAGCACACCGTGGAGCTCTGCCCCGCTTGGTCTGAGCACCGCCGTGTCCTCGCAGCGGCGATTGGCGGCGGCGACCTCTCGCGTCCGGCCCTGGTTCAATCCATGGTCCGGAGTGAGAGGGAATGGGAAGCTATTGCCTCCTTCTGCAAATCGGAAGGGGTCTGAGAGGGCCGATTCCTACCAGGGGACTGTTCGAAAGAGATACCGTGGCCCTGGAACACACAGGGCTAAGAAGGAACATGGATGGGTTTTAGTCGGTACAAGTCTGACACTCCCATCCGCTCCACCCAAACCGGGAGGAGACATTTGATGATTTCTAATCCGTAAAAAAGGCCATGAAGATGAGATGATGACTGACAGATACCTCAGTATATTATTTGTCAGAGTACAACATCCAGAACCACGTCCAAAATCTGTCCTTAACGGTATCACCTAGCCGTCAGCACTTTTGGCTGCAAGTGTACTGTGATCCCACGCACCCTTACTCCACGGCACGGGGGCGTACTTATTATTTCACCAAATTATCCGTAACTTGATAATCTGTGCGCATGCGCCCACGCCGCGGTTACCATAAATCATCTCAGTTTCATTAACGCCGCGCACTAGTTTCTGTCTGTGAAAGTCGAGCAGAGGTCCTAGGTTAAAATAGGCCAAGTTGTATTGTTTTGTTTGTGGTTTATGGTAGGGATCAGCAGTTTGTATCATGGTGTTACCGATACAAAATATACATACAGGGTGTATGAAATTTTTTTTCCCTTTATGAAACCGTTAACTAAGCATTCTGTTCATCAAACTAAATAATTCTCGCAAAAAGAATTGCTGAAAAACGTTTTTTTTTTCGGGTGAAAAATAATTTTGCTGATGGCTGCATTGAATAGCACTTTTTTATTTTTTTTTGGGAATTGCATCTCGCAGTTCAACCTATGAGGTTGTCGTCTGCTTAACCGGACTATCCTGTGGGTGCCTTAAGAGTAAGGCCTCCAGCCAGTCCATAAAAACTTACAAATTATGCGACTACACGCTTAGGGCGTCGCTGGGGGAGGACTGGACTGGGACAGGCGGGATCTGAATGATATCATTATTTAGGGGCTGATTTAAAACTACTGGCACAGAATCGCGTGCTGGCTCGAGCGGGGGTCGGGGAGGGCATGGACCGGGACGTCGCGACGGACCTCGACGGCGAGGTCGGAAAGACGGCGGTGTGTCTGAAATTTTTAAGAGTGCTAGTCTCTTTACTAATCTCCTGGAGGAGGGTGATAGCATCATCGGGAGTGACGAGGGTATGCCTCGGACGGCGTACTGAACTAATGCGCGAGGGTTCGTAACGGGCGGCTGCTGCGATCAGGGGATTACGATGCTTAATAGCGTTATTGAAGAAACGCTTCGAAAGACGTTTCATAAACTGAAGGATGGTGGGCATTCTAAGGTCTACGTGTAGATGGTCATTACGAACATAAAAAGGGGCTCCCGTGACTCTACGTAAGAACCGGTTCTGCAAGGTTTGCATCCTATGGATGTACTTAGGATTGGTGTGAGCGTACACGACGCAAGCGTACGTCATAATAGGGCGGATCACCGCGGTATAAAGGCGCAACTTGCACTTGAGTGACAACTCACACTCTCCGCCTGACCGCCGCCGCGTACGGACGTGCCGCTACCTGCTCGCATTCCCGCTCGCTATCAGTGTGTGTCATCGGTTCGTCGCTTCCCAGTGTCGTGACGTCATCAGTAGTCCCTTGACTACACCCCCGAACAATTGTTGTCTTTTTACTAAGACAGCACTTGCTCATTTTGCTTCGGATATTATTCCGATTTAACTTCCTTTGTCCCATCAGGGAAAAGTCCTCAGTTTCGAGGTTCTTGGTGGGAAACCTAACGGTGCCAACGAAACCAAGAGAGGGTGGTGACCCAATCCGCCCGCCTAACCCCTTCAGGGTCTAGGTGAAAAAATTGGGCTCCGTCGCGAACTTGTGCGCCGCCGATTTACTGTGCTAGTGTTTCCCGTTTCAACAAGTTCCTGAAAGCAAAGTTCCCTGGACTGGAGTTGGAGTTGCTACCAAGCCCGGATCCTCGGACTGTGGCTGCGGGAAGGTTGAAGCGGGCGAATCGCTGGACCCAGTAAATTCCCTACATAATTGTGCAAGGAATTAGGTTGTTAGGCTGTTTAGGCGCGGAGCTTCACTCAATGTCCGTTAACTTTTAACCGACAAAATGTCGTCCTTAGACGAGAAGGAAAGAAAGCATTTGCGTTTTTTCTTGCGTGTCGTCACGACCGACCCAAACTTTGAAAAGTGTGGGTCAGAAATTGCTGCCATTCAGCAAACCAGCGAACACTGACTTCAGTGACGCGCTCGACAGCCCTTTGTCGCCGCCGCCTGCCGACAGAGGCTTACCGCCAGCCATTGCTGCCGCGATTAAAGCTACTCCAAGACCCAAAGTTGTGAAACCCATTGTTTCGCAAACAATGGATCAGTCCGCACCTGCGTCTATTGTTCCCATTTCGGAGAACATGGACACAACCGTACCAATCTCCGACTCGGAATCGGTTTTAGATTCCTGCTCTGCTTCCTCGTCCTCAGAAGACGACTATCAAATCGTCGGAAAGGGCATGAGGAAGAAGGGCAAAAACTCTCAGGCCGCCATAGCCAAAAAATTAGTCGCGGTCCCTCTAATCCCCTCTCCCGAGGCGTCCCGTCCCACCTCCCCGGTCCCTGCACCAAAGTCCGCCGCTGCTCATATCAGCAGGCCAACCAGCCCTAAGGCTAACTCTTCAGCCGCTTCTTCAAAGAAGCTGAAGCCCGCTCCCCCGTTGTTCATTCAGGACAAAGGGAAATGGACAGACGTGTCCAAAATGTGTAATGAGCGCCGCATTCATTATACAAGCGCAAAAAGCACACAGCAGGGTATCAAAGTGTTGGTCCCTACGACCACCGACTTCAGGGAACTAACCCGTCAATTAATCGGAAGGCGCATAGCCTTCCACACCTACTTTCTTCCAAAGGAGAAGCCCACCCGCGTGGTGATCAGGCGGATCCCGAAGGAAATCCCCACGGAGGACATCCTCAATGACCTCCTAGGCCAGGACATCCCGGTCGCAGCCGTCCACCGCCTTCATAAGGCGAGAGGCGGAGACCATTACGATATGGTACTGGTCATCTGTGACCCAGTAGAAGGTCACCACCCGATCTTCAAAGTGAAGTCGGTTTGCTCCCTGACAGGCATCTCAATAGAGAAGCCCTACCGCTCAAGCGTAGTCGGACAGTGGCACCGCTGCCAGATGTACGGTCACAGCCAAGCCAACTGCCATGCGCCGCACAGATGCGTAAAGTGTCTAGGCGACCATGGCACGGCAGACTGCCCCCGTCCCAAAGACAAGTCGCTTTGCACGGAGCCACCGAGCTGTGTGCTTTGCGGCCAGTCGGCCACACGGCCAACTACCGCGTCTGCTCAAAAGCCCCCAAAGGCTCCTCCTCTAACCTGGTGAAGCGTGCAAGCGCCCGCCAACAAAGAGAAAGCCCATCGGTGAGGCTACCCTCTGCCCAGATGCCGGAGAGACTCAGCCCTCGGAGGCCCTCTCCCTGGACCACGCTGAACCACCAGAAAGCCTTCCCGGCTCTCAGTAAAGCAAAGTCCAGCCCCATCCCCGGGCTATTAGATGCCCCTGTCCCCACTCCCGCGGCCCAAGCGAGCGCACCGGCACCCGCTCGTCCCACGCCACCCGGCCCCGCGGCCGTGGACCCCTCTCACAACGTAATTTTAGAATCGTTAGCAGAGTTAGTCACCCCCGAAGCAGACCGCATGGCGGCTGATCTCAGGGTGGCTAACACTGGTGGCGATAAACTTAAAATTATCCTCAAGTCCCTACTAAAGTTAGGCGACCTCCTCCGCAACCTTAATCTCGACTAACTCCAATGGATAATACGAGATTAACGTGCACCAAAACCCGATCCCTAAAATTAGGGTACTTTAATGCCAATGGCATTAGAGGCCAGCGTGATGAGATCGACACCTTCCTCCGCGACCATCAAATTGATATCCTCCTCGTACAGGAGACCTTCCTCAAGCCCAGTCACCGCGATCCGAGAATTGCCAACTATCGCATAGTTCGCAACGATCGGTCACGTTGCCACAAGGGCGGGACTCTAATCTATTATAGAAAAGAACTGCATTGCATCCCCTTAGATCCCCCTCCCATGGAGTCTCTACTCGAGACCTCAGTGTGTCGACTAGGCATGACCGGCCATCAACCGATCACTATCGCCTCTGCGTACATCCCTCCCGGCGGCACGTCCGAGGAGCACACTCTGTTCACCAAAGACCTTGCCGTCCTCTTCAGCTTGAGCGACTCCGTTATCATAGCGGGCGACCTCAACGCCAAACACCCCGCCTGGAACAGCACGACGACCTCTGCCAGGGAACGTCACGTGTATAACCTGGGCGAGTCCCTCAACTTCGATCCCATCGCTCCTATGGAGCACACCCACCATCCCCACGACCCCGACCAACGTTCGGACGTTCTCGACATAGCTCTACTCAAGAATGTCAACCTTAAGTTGCATTCCATCGAGACTTTACATGAGCTTAACTCAGATCATCGACCAGTGCTCCTGCACTTAGTTCCTCGCTCGGGTCCTTCTGACCCCAGCCAGCCCCCGCCGACCCAAGTGATAACCGACTGGAGGAAAGTCAGCGAAAAGCTGAAATCCACCACGTCGCCTCACCTAGAGGCCATCCCCGACCACATAGTCTCAGTCGCAGACACGACGGCCGCCATCAACTCGTTTACAGAACACGTGCAATCCGTACTGAAGGACTGCTCACGGGAAGTCCCAGCAATGAGCGATCAACGCTGGATACTACCCGCTGACGTACGTGAACTGATAAACGAAAAGAACGCGGCCATCCATGCCTACAGCAGCTTTCCCTGCGAGGCAAACAAAGCCCACATGCGTAATTTACAGCGTGCTGTAAAGGATCGCACCAGTGAGCTTCGTAATAATCAATGGGAAAAAACGCTAAGCGAACTCGAGCCTACCCACCTAGCCTTCTGGCAGCTGCAACGCAAGATGCGCTCCACCGAAGAGGCTTCGATGCCTCCCCTCACCCGACCCGATAAGAGCGTCGCATTCGACGACTATAAGAAGGCCGAATGCCTAGCCGACAGCCTGGAGTTCCAGTGCTCCCCCAGCTCGTAACCAGTGGACAAGCGACATCTCGATGAGGTGAACGCATTCGTCGAACGTAGAGCCGCCCTGCCCCGAAAGAAGACCCTGATACTCCTCTGCCTCCGGTCACAGCTGACGAAGTGCAAGACATCATTAGCAAACTTCAACCGCGGAAAGCACCCGGCTCCGACGGAATCACCAATAGGGTGTTCAAACTTCTCCCCGCTCAGCTCATCGTGTTAATGGCGGCCATCTTCAATGGCGCCCTGAGCAACAACGCGTTTCCCCAAATATGGAAAGAGGCTACTGTCATCGGTTTCGCCAAGCCAGGCAAACCCAAGTCTGAGCCTTCGAGCTACAGACCTATCAGTCTCCTGAATGCACTCGGTAAAATCTACGAGAGACTTATGTATAAGCGACTCAAAGACTTCGCCGAGGCTAAGAGTCTCATCCCCAACAAACAGTTCGGCTTCAGGACCGGACACTCTTGCATTCAACAGGCTTCCAGCGTGGAGCGATGACGGGTGTGTTGTTTTTCGACATAGCAAAGGCATTCGACAAAGTCTGGCACAACGGCTTATTATATAAGCTGTACAAACTGGGAGACCGTCTCGTGCTCATCTTACGAGACTTTTTGTCGGATCGCACCTTCCGCTATCGCATCGGGAAGGCACTGTCTTCCCCCCACCCCATTAGAGCCGGAGTCCCTCAGGGCTCCCCGCTCTCTCCCCTTATCTTTAATATTCTTTTAATGTTAGATAGCCCATTTATAAAAGAAAGAAGATTTAAAGAAGAAAGCTATAGGTTATATATCATCACGCTACAACCAATAGGAGCGGAGTAGCAATGAAAAATGTTGCCAAAACGGGGAAAATGTGACGCAGACGAAGTTGCGCGGGACAGCTAGTCACTGATAAAATGTCACTTTAACTAGTCCTCCTGGCTACTCACTCATTATCATCATCCACAGCCTGAATTCACCCACTGCTGGGTATAGGTTTCTCATTTCTTGTGCCAATCTCAACGATCCTGCCATCCTCATCGAGGTTTTCCCCCGATTGCTACTATCTCGTCTGCTCATCTCGCTGCCGCATGACCCACATTTCTTTTTCCAGTTCTTGGATGTCATTAGGTGATAGCTGTAGTCCACTTACTCATCATTCATCATTTCAGCCAAAAGACGTCCACTGCTGGACATAGGCCTCCCCCAAGAAGGGGGGTTTTGCCAGGCTGGCAGGCGGGTTGGCGATCGCAGTACGGTTGTTACAAAAAAAAAGCAAATATAACGCTGCTGCCCATTCTCTGGCAAGTCCCTTAGTCGCCTCTTACGACAACCACGGGAACATAATTATGGTGTGGTGCTATTCTTTATGTCCGACACCATACAGACGAACCACTCACTCACCTAACATTAAATTCAATACAAGTGAATTACTCTACAACCAAGTAAAGCAAGCACTATTCAAATGACAGTTCAAGAAGATAAAGGTAAACGCCAAAGTATTAGCATTCCTCAGCGCTGCTGTGGGCCACCTGCTGCTGTTACTTATGACACCTATGTTTAATCTGAGCACGTCACTCGGGACGTGGCTGGCGAGGAGACCACAGACAAAGGCTTGTTATCTAGTGCATTGTTCTCGGAAATGAAGACCGATATGATTGTAGGTTGTTAGTAAATTCAAACTGAAAATCGCAATATATCAAAAATGTTAGTGAGTTAGCAAGATGGTACTAGGGGTGCTGTGCGTAAAAACTACATAAAAATTAAATTTACAATTCGTGGACACTATTGCAAATTTCTTTAAATACCTGTAATAGAACTAGAAAGAAAACATTTATTTGCCAATTATGTAGGTAAACAGGTAATTATGTTGAAACTTTTAAAGAATTAGCTGTCACATTTTACCTTACGGCATGCAAAATTATTGATCACACGACATCTACTAAAATTACTACCATAATTTGTCAGCATTTGCATAGACTGTAAGCAAAAATTTTGATGCAACTATTTAGAGACGAATAATCTATACCTACTTAACCGATGCTTAAGGAAGCTGATTGTTTTTTTTTTAACAAATAAAGAAAAGGTAATTGTGCATTAGACTCAGCACCAATAATGATAGCTTACTGAAACTTTCAACAATAAAAATCTTGAAACCAAACAATTTATTTCAAACTAAAAAAAAAAACTAAACCACAACCACAAAAGCTTTAACAAAAACAACGCTACACTTAATCCGATTTAAATTCATATCGATATCTTGAGAGCGCGTGCGCGCTTGGCGCTGCGGTTTGACAGTCAACTCACGCGCATCCACGGCGGTGACCACATGTTGCGGTCCAACAGATACCCGCTAAACACCGATTTGTTCGAGATTTATTCTCCTCGTAAAATACTATTTGTTTATCTGTAAAGTTGGAGTGAAAAATGGTTGGAAAACTGGCAGGCCTTTGCAGGTGGGACGATGTATGTTGTTCATTTTGTTTAATTTAAGGTTTTCAGTTTCTGATACGAATGGTAATAGTATAGTGTGTGGTGAACTGCCAAGTGGCAAACAACACACATTCAGACTTTCTCCTAACTTGAACGGACTTAGTTTGAGACCAGCGGTTCTCTCTTTGTGGAAAAGCCCGCCTGGGGAAGTAGGTACTGCCACCATAAGAAAGTATGACTACAGAATTGTCGAGAAAGAGGAGCTGGTTAGAGGAGGTGGCTAAATTATAAAAGCTCGGGTCGATTTTCAGCTTAAGCCGTGCTTGCCTACGTTTAGGTCCTGCATGGTTGATCAATGATCACCAATTACATACCGAGTTTCTTCGGTGCCTCGGAAAGCACGTTAAGGCGTTAGTCCCGGCTGTTAATTGTAGATCTTTGACAGTCGTTACAGATAGTCAGTGGCCCGAAAATCTGACAAACAGTCTAACCACCCAGCACCAATTGGATTGTGGAGGTCAGATGGGCAGTCGCTCCATGTAAAATACTGGTCCGGTTAGACTGGAAGCCGACCCCAACATATTTAGGAAAAAGCTAGGCAGATGAGATGATGACTAAAGAAGTGTAATTACCGACAAATGAAACATAATATGAAAGTTACAGTGCTTGGAAGCGTACTACTCGCTGTTACAACGATGCTTCGGTCGGGTTCGGGTGTTAAGATGGTAATCCTAACACTGGCTCACGATAGCCGCTCCGACCGAAATTAGCCGAATTGACAGAAACAAAAATTTCAGAAATTTTAGTTTTATGCCGTTGTTTTAAAGCGGTGATAACCCCTTACTAACATGAGGGCCACTCAATTCGACCACCCAAAAACATTAAAACAACATATCACAAACCAAATTAACACTTATCAGAAGGCAATAACATCCAAAGGTTGTCTGGAAGATATCGCTATCAGCGATAAGACCGCCGTTTTAACCATAACATTATTAGTTTTGTAAGCCCGTTATGTTTAATTTTTGGTGTACAATAAAGTTTTATTCTATTCTATTCTATTCTAACATCTTAGATATCAAGCTTCAAGCACCTAAAACTTTAAGTTATAGAACTACAAATCTTATCTACACTTCTAGGCTATTGCTAAACTGTAATTATTAATACTCAATAAATAATATTAATATCTCCCTCGAAGCGAAATATTCGAGTCGTACATCTACTACGCTCGGGGCGGTAGTTAACACATTAGAAACTTATTAGTGTTAACTTCAAGATTTATCATCTATTAATTTAATTACGCGCAATAATATTATGTGAAAGCTTAACTAGATATTGTGAAACTGTATGGGCAGACATCGACATCACAGACATCGACATCACAGACATCGACATCACAGACGTGTCATCATGAGGTCAGGAGTCTTCTTTACATTATGTTTTTGCCGTATGGGAAGGAAGGTCTTTACCCTGCACTGGAACACAACAGGTTAATAAAAAAAAACCGGGTTGCACTCCGGCGGTGCGTGCAGAAGTGAAAACTTGAATATTGACGTTGTGCATTTTTGATATTTTGGAATGGTTTGGGAATAATTTCGCAAGAATTGCTTTAATTATCAGTATAAAAGTACTATCATTTATGTGGTAAAATACCATATTCATTTATTGCGCTATCCTACACAAACATGACAATTTATACTACATTAAAATATTTAAAACATTAGGACCATTACAATCCATCTTACGAATTTTACCTCTTTGAAGAAACTTTAGGTTCTGTTTGTGCATAAGATAATTATCCAGTTTTAGAAACCCAAACTCACTGACAGATGTCATAAAGTTCAAATTCCTGGGTAACCTAATGTCAATCCGTCTTACGAATTTTCGATCACTATGCTAACTCGCGTCAGAACACGACTGACGCGAGTTTAACATTCTTTTATCCATCACAAAAGTGCACAACGCCGCAAAAAAAGTTTTCACTTCAAAAATCGACATTATGGTTTAATTCTTGTTCCTGATAGGTTCACGGTCTTAATTGACTGTCAGACCAAAGCAACCATACTAGCCATGGATTCTACACAGTTCTATGCCACACACTGTTCTCAACGCACGCCTTTTCCCCATGGAGACAGGTAAAAGCAACAAAACGCCACCTGCTACGGTCGTTGCTTACGCCTTTTGCTCACCAACCAACGTTGTGGTTCAAACGGCCAGAGTCGCGGGCACAGCTAGAGTAATCGTTTTTATCTCAATATTGCTTAAAAGAAGCTACTAAAAGAAACTCGGTTGCAAGAAAGATCTACAGTTAAGCAAAAGATCAATAGGTATGAAGGGTCAAAGGTCATGAAAGGTAAATATCCTGTTTCCAGTATTATTGATAGTGTCTGTGACCATGTCAGTTTGAAAAGTGATATCTATTACGCCTTCCACATATCCCAAGTGAAGCCTGGTGTCACTACAGAAATTATAGCACATTCCAAATGTGTCAGCTTACTTTATTTGAGATCACGTACCGACGCTCCCCCGTGCCTACCGAACGCGCTAACTCGCATTGTTAACAGGATACCAACAGAATTATAGTAACGGCTGAATATTATAATATTAGGTATGACGTGATTTCAATTAAGCCAGCGTATGCAAAAATTGAAGCAAAGGATGTGTTGTCGTTTGCATTATGTCATTTGGTATATGAATTAGTGCGCTTATTGTGGAGCATATTAGGGTTACAAAAAATACTAATATGGCTGTAATCCCTGAAGGGTTAGACAAGTGTACCTAATAGGACACCCACTTTTCGCCTGTTATGTTTAAGTCCCATGTAATAGGGGGCGAGAGGAGCTCGTGGCTAAATAATAACAGCCGCACGGGTCGATCTTTAAGGTTAAGCCGTACTTGCCGAGGTTGTTCCATGGATGGGTGACCATAATTACATACCAAGTTTCCTCCATGCCTCGGAAAGCACGTTAAGCCGTTGGTCCCGGCTGTCATTTGTAGATCTTAGACAGTCGTTACTAGCAGTCAGAAGCCAAAAAGTCTGACATCCAGTCTTACCAGGAAGTATCGTATTACCCAGTTACTGGGTTGTGGAGGTCAGATAGGCAGTCGCTTCATGCAAAATACTGGTACTCAGCTGCATCCGGTTGGACTGGTAGCCGACCCCAAGATAGCTTGGGAAAAGGCTATACAGATGATGATGTGATAGGGGGCGAGCCTATTAATATCAACCGGGCACAAATCTAGACTTAATGGCCGCTACTGAAAAATTCCTGATGGAAAAACCCAACAACACTTTAATCGACCCGGGAATGAAGGACATGACCTCATGCCCAGCAGCTGCGCTTTGGAGCAATCAACCAAAGAGGCAGTTATGATTTGAAAACAACCCAACAAAGGTGCCATACCTAATAATGTACCTAACAGTCAATTCACACATCTTATAACCGAGTCCACACAAGAAAAACTGTAACAAAGCCATCATCATCATCAGCCTACAATGTTCCCACTGCTGGGACACAGGCCTCCTCTGTATGAGAGGGAGTGGGCTGTAATCCACCACGCAGGCCCAGTGCGGGTTGGTAGATGTCACATGTCTTCGAATTTTTAGTTCTAGGACATGCCGGTTTCCTCACGATGTTTCCCTTCACCGTTTTTGAGGGCAGCGGTGATGATATAAATTACACAAAGTAATGCGCCTGCCTGGGTTCGAACCCACGGCTTCGTTAGTTAGTCGGGGCTGCCATCACTAGGCTACCGCTGCTCTCCTCATTTATTACTTTAACTTGACTATAGATACGGAAGTTAGTGTGTAGACCAAATAAAGGTGCCATACCTAATAATGTACAAAACAATCAATTCACACATCTTATAACCGGGTACACAAGAGAAAGTGAAACAAAGCGTCCATCAACTGCTGCCTATTCTACAAATGCAAAGAGTCAACATGACGAACTGGCACAACACATAAGTCGTAGGTGAAGTGCTAACAACTGCCGCCATTTACGACTTATGGCAGTTTTGACACCCAATGCTCTGATTTTGGAAGTGTGATGCATGGATTTAGAAATCGTATCGCGATTGAACAAAGGAATATCAGTTTAGGTGAATTTTATTGCTCTTTCAGCGTAACGACACATTTGAAAAAAAAAATGCGACAGAATTTCTAAGATTTCATGTTTTCTGTGAAAATAACTCGGCTGATCTTCAGTATTATGTACATTTTACCCGAAAAACTAATTTTCCCTAGGCCATGCTAGGGCTCATCATAAACGGACGATCATAGAGCACCCCGTCTAAATTTCCACTTATGTTGGGTGCATTGTAATTGCTTTGTTTGAGTAAGTGTATACTGACATGCTAAATCAGTAAACCGGTTTGGCCTGAAATCGGGTTTGTCCGGTAACGGATACAATTGGTACATAATGAATAATTTTATCAGAATTACAATAGTAATAAAAAAATTAGACTGTATTACGTTACTCCGAAGTTCAAAACACCGTACTATACGCAAATAAAAAAATTTAAAAAATTAAAAAAATAGATAAATTGTTAATTCAACAGATGTGTTCTTCTCATCAGATTTTCATGTTGATCTGAAACAGTTTGTCTTTCTCCTTTCTTTTCTTTTGGACCTACATTGAAAGAGCACCTACGAGTAGGAACGATAATCTTACGTCTGCTTCATTCTTTCTTAAGTCACTTTTAATGTGTCTAAGTTTTCAGTGTGATATTTTACATTTTCAAACAGTAACATAAATTATAAAAATCGTTGAAATCCAAAGACGTACAAAGGTCCTCGTTATTGGAAATCGCGTTATGGTACTCAAATGGAATTGGGCAGGACATCTAGAGAGGCGCGGTGATGGCAGGTGGAGTAAAGCTGCAACTGAGTGGTGTCCAAAGACTGGAAAGAGAAGTGTTGCAGACGGCAGACGATATTGTTGCCATCGCGGGAATATCCTCGATGAGGTTGGCAAAAGAACGTAGAGCTTGGCACAAGCAAAGAGAGGAATATACCCAGCAGTGGAAGAAGTCGGGCTGTGGACGATGAACATAAAAAAAACCGGCCAAGTTCGAGTTGGACTCGCGCATGAAGGTTCGTTGTCACTAGTACCATTACCAGTTCCATGATGGAACTACTGACTGTTTTTTTTAATCACTAGTTCCATTTTAAAAGAATCTGAAAATAATTGAATTTGTTATCATTACCATTATTCATAAAAATCACTGTTTTATATGGCAGCCCCTTTAACATTTATTTCATTCTGTTTTTAGTATTTGTTTTAATAGCGGCAACAGAAATACATAATCTGTAGAAATTTCAACTGGCTAACTATCACGGTTCATGAGATACAGCCTGGTGACAGACGGACGGACGGACGGACGGACAGCAAAGTCTCAGTAATAGGGTCCCGTTTGACCTTTTGGGTTCGGAACCCTAAAAATGCCTTACTTTCATCATCGCTATTAGTGATGAGTCCATTGTTGTAGCCTTAAAAAGTTTTGCATATAAAATGTACTACGAATTCTGGTGAACAATATGGTGGTATAATGGTGTTTCATATTCTATCTATACACGTTGCATCTACCTTCTCCTTAAGAAAAAACAACCTTAATATTAATTTCACATATCATCATCTGCCTAACCTTTTCCCAAACTATCTTGGAGTCGGCTTCCAGTCTAACCGGATGCAGCTGAGTACCAGTATTTTACATGCAGCGACTGCCTATAATCTGCCCTCCATAACCATGACCTCCATGACTGGGTAATACGATACCCCTTGGTAAGACTGGATGTCAGCCTTTCGGCTTCTAACGACTCGTAATGACTGTCAAAGATCTACAAATGACAGCCGGGACCATCAACACGGAGGAAACTCGGTATGTAATTATAGTACTTTTTTAATATTAATTTCACACATCCAACTTTACTAAACACAAAAACCATAACGGTCTTTAGTTAGATCAATCCGATTAACCCAAATATAAACACGTTTTCGCCAAAGTGATCAGTATGCACGTACATCTTGTTCTCATGTTTGTTTTATGAAATAGATCGATTCGTCTTTGGTATGGGAAACGCAAATATTGCGATAGCGGGACAACGTTCGATCGATTCGGTAGTAGAATGCACTGGTTGTGATTGTGTTTTGACAGTGCTTAGAAAAATATAAAGTATTTTTCGACGTACAAGCATAATATGAGCAAAGCAAGCAATTTTGTTTTATGACTTTTTTTAACTTTGTCCCACACTAGGAATTTCTCCTGTATCGTGGGTTCGTTTACAAACATTTAAACTCACATACACAAGCAGCCAGACCCGGAAAAAATATCTGTAGACCTTAAAAATATTTGTTCCGTGCGGGGATCGAATCCGCTACACGCAGCCCAGCAGTCAATCGCTCAACCACTGCGCCAACCGTGCCGTCGACTGTGCTTACGGGATCTTATCGACATAACTCTAGATAATATATAGATATTTTTCCAGTGATGCAGAGAGCATGCAAACTTAGATTTCATCATCATCATCAGCATTTCAGCCGAAAGAGTCCACTGCTGGACATAGGCTTTCCCCAAGTGACTCCACATTGACCGGTCCCGTGCGCCTCGCATCCAGCCGATTCCCGCAACCTTCACCAGGTCATCGGTCCACCTAGTGGGAGGCCTTCCAACGCATCGTCTTCCGGTTCGCGGTCACCATTCCAGAACTTTTCGGCAACTTAGATTTGTTTGAGCATTATTTATACTATAAATATTTTGTTTACGGTTGGTAATATGTCGCTTATTAACACCTGGAAAACCTTGAGTTTAGTGATTCGTTCCCCACTTTAAAAACCAAGTCATATCTCATGTGAACTTGAACTTAAATTGCACTGTGTGAAAAAAATACAAGGAGATGCGACCCGCACCAGCCTATCAGAAGCTGCTGCGGGTCGAGTTGCCCTGGATTTGAATTATGTTGGGGTCAAATGGTCTGGGTCGAGTAAACGTGTTGACAAACAAAACACCTCGCCTGTATCTTCCTCACGAATGGAAAGAACACTCTTCCTTGATCACACCGGCAAAAGCCCCTGAAACAGTTTTCTCTCACACCTCACAGCCTCCGGACCAATGAGTCACACTCTCTGATTAACCTCGGTTACTAAACTCGTGCGCATCCGTGGGTGTGTTGTGTAACGATGACACGGTGACTCAGTTGCGATTGATGTGATCGCCGGATTGGTAGGCCTGGATTCATTAATAAGATAGATTAAAAGTAGTGTGGATTTAAGACATTTTTTAAGGAAAGTTTTCTTTATTTAATGTTACATTTTTATTCAATTCTTTGACCACACAAATATACAAAAGTGGATCTAAAGCCATAGGCATTTCCTTTTTTTTCAACTTTTGGGTGATGCAGAGACAAACTGTGGCAGATGTAGTTTCGAAATAACTTGAACCTTTTTTGAATCGGAGAATACAATTTTCTAGTTACTTAGAAAATGTCGAAACTGTTAGATAAACACTTAGGCAGTAAATGATGTACTATTGTATACTATCTTAAAAGAGTTCGTTTTACTATTAACTTTGTTTTTTTTTATTTAAGGTTTTTTTCAATAATGGTATTGTGTAGTGTGTATTATTTGTCTCTTTTTTTAGAAATACTAACATTATTTTTTAATGTATTATTTCTAGGAAAACTAAGGATCATTGTGTCTGAAAGTAAATTAATTGAATTGAATAGCACCTATGAGTTGAAGTACACAGCTATTAAGAGATATACTTAAGATAGCCCTCGTTCACTAGACGCCCTGAAAGCTTTAAAAGCCTAAACAAAGCAACATTCTATCAACGATCTTCTTCTCAGCTTGCCGATGGCAATCTAAATTGAGTCAGCCAAAATTAGGCGACAAGTTTCAGAACCGTCTATCAGCCTGTAATATACAAGAAACAGGACATGAAAGACACGATCTTAAGTGTCCCTTCGTTTGTGGAACAATACCACACCGACCGCCACCGTTTCACTACAGGCCAGAGTTGAGAGTCGTCATCTATGGATACACTCCGGACACAGGTTGCTTCGACCAACCTGTGTCCGGAGTGTATTCAAATAACTTATGGCAATTTTTTTGAAAGTCATTGTCATAGAAATACGAAAAACTTTTTTGAGAGCGAAAGCCATTTTACTAACTCCTCTGAACTGGATTGCAGAATCACTCACTCTTCTTCTGGGTGGCCGACATGGAAAGCTTTAAATCTAACATTTTTAGTTAAACCTAGATGTTAGAAGCCTGTTAATTAATTCTAATTTGCTTTGTATTTTGAACTTTGCTACGCGCGCAGTATTATGACCAACTAAAACGTAGATGCCTGACAAACTTATTAAAATGAATGTACGAAGGAGAACAGAATTAGCCGCTAAAACGTCCGGGCCTAAAAATACGCCTAATAATTGACGTCAAGGTCACAAAACATATCAAATTTCAACGTTCATTCTCAAAAATGCGCATGCGCGAATTTTGGGCGCGAAACACGGCGCACTTAAAGCTTATTATCTCGTAAACTACTGCAGCTACACAAAAACAAAAAATACGTGTGTATAGCTGAAACAATGCAGAATCTAACTATGTCAAAACTAATTACAACAATTAGATAGAAGTATTTGGAAAAAAATGTGAACTTGAGCATATATGTTGAATGTCAGTTTCTCCAATAAGAATAAAAGTTTTACCAATTAGAATTGTAATTGGTATCAATAAAACCTATTTATAATTAAACTAGACTATATAAGCTTTGTTTTAATACCCATATGTCCTTACTTTGGCACTTTCTTAGTAGCTAAATTAACCAAACAAATCAACCCCTGCTCTGATCGATTCGATACCTACTGATTTTGTCGTGTTTTCGTAAAAAATTCGCTAAGATTTCGTTTTTTTTTACTGTTTTATATTGCGGAGACACTAATAATTACTTAATTGAACTAATTTTCGTAATACGAGCACTATTTTAACTATTTTTTCAATAATTTCTAAAAAAACATTAACAAAATACCACGATCGACATGGCACCACTTTTACATTTCGATATTATCGTTTCAACAGACTTTTAACCTACGATGTTTTTAGATATTCGTAAAGCTCGATCAACGAGGTTTATTTTGATATATAACACTATATATATTGGGTTAAAATAAAAGAATACTCACGTTTTAAAACCAGAGAACATAAATCACAACACGGCATTACGGTAAAATTAGACAACTGACTTTTAAAACTTTTTTGACATTTAATTTTGACGGCTGATAGTGTCGTTCTTTATGCCATAGACGCGGAATTTAATACTGTATCCATAAGAGGGACCATAGATGGTAAATTCATAGAGATTTTAAAAGTTTTAGTAAGTTTTTTGGTACAACTCTTCGAGGCGTATAAGTACGCCCGGACGTTTGACGGGAAAAATTTTTGGGCGTACTTTGAGTGCTGAACGTTTGACGGGAAAAATTTTTAGGCGTATAAGTACGCCCGGACCGCTCAACGGGTAGTAGTTTTACGATCATATTTAATTATGCATTGTTGGCAAAATGAAACTAACAGACATTTTCTTACAATTCTAATGTCCCAAACTGCAAATTGGATTGTTTCTTGGGCCTTCTAAATTGCTTTGTAGATGACCAGAGGTCAAAACAGGTGCATCATTATGTTTTATGTATCTACTGCCGACTTGCAACTTATTTATTTGAAAATAGAATTCATCCTAAAATTTAACTAACTGTCGTGTCGATGCAGAATTTAATGTAATATGGAAACATACTGGTAAATAGGGCTCAGGCGCAAAATGTCGCTTTCGCAAAATGTCTCTTTCGCAAAAAGTTGTCATTGCAACCGTGCGAAAGAGGGATGGGTTTCTAATCCCTAATAATATGATAAATGCGAAAATCACTAAGTCATTTGAAAAAAAAAATCTATACAGAATCACTTCAAAACGATTGAAAAAATAAAAGTTGGTGTAGCATGTTATGGTTTTTACCTAATAAGTGAATGCAAATCACGGACTCTGAGCCTTCATAGATTTTCGCTGAAACATTTTTCAGGGTTTTTCTACTTGCACTTGTGCGATAAAGTTATTGAATGACTCGCGTTTGCTTGTCCTAACTAATGATGAGCTGAGCGGTGATGA
Organism: Cerastis rubricosa; assembly: GCA_949152445.1. Lineage (NCBI taxonomy): Eukaryota > Metazoa > Arthropoda > Insecta > Lepidoptera > Noctuidae > Cerastis > Cerastis rubricosa. The sequence goes on along the minus strand of OX424542.1, from coordinate 1,474,069 downwards.
GGCCAACGATGAAATTCGCTTGATTTGTAGGGCTGGCTGCGAAATTCAAATTTTCTTACGTATTTTGCAGTGTCAGGGTCAGTGACGGGTTAAATGATGACATTTCATGAAAAAGTCATTCAATTGGATTAAATTAACTTAGAGGATTGTATTGATGATTTGAATAATTATAATAATGTAACTACGTGTTCATCCTTTTCCCAAGCTATCTTGGGGTCGGCTTCCAGTCTAACCGGATGAAGCTGAGAACCAGTATTTTACATGAAACGTCTGCCTGTCTGACCTCCGCAACCCAGTAACTGGGTAATACGATACCCCCTGGTAAGACTGAATGTCAGACTTTTGGCTTCTGACTACTCGTAACGACTGCCAAAGATCAACAAATGACAGCCGGGCCAACGGCTAAACGTGCTTTCCGAGGCACGGAGGAAACACGGACCTTGGCAAGCACAGCTTAACCTTAAAGATCGACCCGTGCCGCTGTTATTATTTAGCTACGAGCTCCTCAACCTAACCTCACTACGTGTTACAGTCGCAAATAATCCTACAAAATGCAAAAAACCAAAGAACAATTGAATTTCACGGACTACCCTGGTGCTTCCCCCTTATAGATCTATGTTAACAAGAAGTCCCAGGTCCACACACACCGCACTCACACAGGTCGTGGGCTCGACTCCGGAGGAGTGAACCGCCATTGTCTCTCATACGTTCAAGGCTCCTCAATGAATTAGTGAACGTACACACGTTGGTACTTGCTTTGAAAAGGTTAAGATGTTATATTGATTTGTTTTGAAGACCTGTCGGCCAGATGACCGCAGGAGGTCGTTATGTCATAATTTTATAATTTAAGGACATATTTGTGCTCATTCCTCGGCACTTAAATATGTAAGTGCATCATTTTGATGCGTGTCAGTGTAGCAATTTTCGTTTAGCCTTCGTTGTCGAGTTGTCATTCACTTTTATATGGAAATTATCATAGCTTATGTGAGGAACTACAATTCTACCAAATGTTTTTATGCGTGTTCCCTCCGGGCACAGATGTTTCATCTACGCTGTTTCATCATCATCATAATTATTTCAGAAAGACGTCCACTGCTGGACATAGGCCTCCCCCAAGTGTCATTAAATTGACATGAGGGGGGTTTTGCCATAATCGCCACGCTTGGCAGGAGGGTTGGCGATCGCAGTACGGTTGTTACAAAAGCACAGAGAACGCTGCTGCCCATTCTCTGGCAAGTCCCTTAGTCGCTTCTCACGATACCCACGGTAAGATATGGGATGGTGCTATTCTTTACGTCCGGCATCATACAGAACCTACGCTGTTTTGATGTTTATTATGTTATCCTGCCTTTTTCTTTTTCTCATGCCTTCTTATTCCTGATAGACTCTTGAGAGACTCTCGAGAGGAGCTCGTGGCTAAATAATAACAACCGCACGGGTCGCTCTTTAAGGTTAAACCGTGCTTGCTGAGGATGGTCCGCGGATGAGTGACCATAATTACATACCGAGTTTCCTCCGTTCCTCGAAAAGCACGTTAAGCCGTTGGTCACGGCTGTCATTTGTGGATCTTTGACAGTCGTTACGAGTAGTCAGAAGCCAAAAGTCTGACATCTAGTCTTACTAAGGGGTATCTTATTACCCAGTTACCGGGTTGTGTAGGTCAGATAGGCAGTCGCTTTATGTATTATAGAATACTGATACTCAGCTGCATCCGGTTAGACTGGAAGCCGACCCGAATATAGTTTAGGAAAAGTCTAGGCAGATGATGATTCCCGATAGACTCTCCAGTATAATATCTTTACAAACCCGGTGTTCGGCGCCGAATCTGCAATACCCGTACAACTTTGCCTATAGAGTCTAGGCGAACTGGTACAGGGATTGAGGTTACAAAGTCTGGTAAAGGTCTAGCCCTAGACTTTCATCATAATATATTGTATTTGCAAATCTTCTGACCTAAACCATTTGACGAATACCACAAATTTTTCATCAATCTATACACTATCATTAACAGGTATTTATACAATAAACGTCATAAATCCGTGCAATTTCACTGGTGCTGACGTGGTGGTGTTTGCGCATGTGCTGTTGAACCCGGCCTGCGCAGGAGTCGCGCTCCACTCACACCGCAAACACCCAGCAAGTCCACTCTCTGATAGCTGTACGACGAACTTGTAGTTTTGATAGTTTACTATCAAACAACAACAACATTGATTAATCCGTTCTTGACAGAATTGGCCAGAAATGAGGATAACTTCTTATTTGAATCGCAGTACGGAATAACAAATTATAAGAAACAATTCATCTGTTTACTACAAGGCTCTACAATCAACGACACGATTACCCGAGAAACATACTTGCAAAGTATATTGACAAGTTATTTGGTGTTTTATAAGCAAAAGACGTTTATATTCTAAGATTCTTAATTTCAAAACCTTGACATGACATGATCTTAAGGACGAGATCAAGTGACTGAATAAGAAGAAATTCATAACTCAAGCTCTCCATAACCAGTTTAACGGATCGCTCATCGTATTGGAAATCTAAACAAACGAGGCCATGTTATACTGGAAATATATAGCTTGATGTTTCACCAAAATTAATGGGAGGACAATTTTTACAAATTCCTTGAAGTCTTAATTAGTGAGAGCATGAATCTTCCAGGGTTCCGGCTCCTAAATAATTGTCCCAAGCCTAATGCAAGCAAAACATTTATCGGAATGATGGTTTTAGTATCTTCCAAGTATCAAGACACCTCCCACCATCATATCGTACGCAACCCAACCCGGCGCGTATAAAGTTCACGAGAGCTAAATCGCAGGAACGTAATGCGCGCGCTGCAGATAAGGACGCTTGACTACTGTCTGTCGGTCTATTTGTACGAGCGAGTGCAAACATGCGTTAATAGATGTGTTAGGCATAGTGGACACACCTGGGTTTGCCTGTTTAAGGCTGTCATTTTGGGATTTAGTGGTTTTTTTAGAAGTTTAATTAGAAACACTAATCACTTAGCCTCATCAATGATTACTTCCCATTTTAAGGCTGCGTTTTGCATTTTTGCTGACCGTAGCTTTTTTCATCTAGTATTTGGTGTGGAGAAAACCACACGGAGAGAAAAGTGGAAAGCTATGGGGAGGCCTTTGCCCGGCAGTGGGACAAAATAGCGTAAAGAAAAAAAAAAACTTTTTTGTTTGCCATTGGTTTGCTTTTGACTCTAGTCTAGATCAGAAATGACAGATACAAAGTCGACGATGGTACGAGGTTACTTGCTTTTATTTTTTGTTGGTTATTACTTTTCCACTTTCAGTTTGACTTGGAGTTCGAAGTCAGCCAACTAGTTTTACCACGGGTTGTTACGAGTAATTGGGTTTTGGCGGTCAGATAATTAGTTGCTCTACGTACTTCATGTTCACTGACAGTCGACCACTTTTCAACCTTATTACTTAGGGCATAAGGGTAAAAAGTGGCAGACTATCAATGAACTCGGTAGTACATTGCATAACAATTATATCAGCTGCTGCATCCGGATAGACTGGAAGCTGACCCTAAAAATTGGGAAGAAGCTAGGCAGATGATGATGAATAAATTAAATTAATAATATTTTAGACCAAAACCGACTTCTTGCCTAGTCCAATTTGTGAAAGTAGATCTGAAACGCCACTTTCCCAACCATCCTCACCTTTACATAATCAATAGTCCATTACAGCAAACGGTAAATAATATAAATGCTACGGAACTTCACCTATAACCGTGCTGGGTCGAAAGATCAGCTCTGTGCGTAAAGTGACAGCATAACACCACTCCTGGAATCCCTGAAGGATTTGGCAGAGTTGTACTTAATAGTTTTACAAATTTCGCCAGTCATTTTTATGTCCCATTTAATAAGAGGCGAAGCTTTTGCCATCAACTGGTCACAAATCCAGGCTTCGTGGCTGCGACTAAGAAATTCCTGATCGAAAAACCCAATATCAATTTGACTGACCTGGGATTCGAACACAGGACTTCATTTTCCGCAAGCGCACTTGTGCTCAATGAGGCAGTCTTAGTGCAAGTCGTGAAAGTAGATTTAAAACACCTTTACATAACCAATAGTCCAATAAAAGGTAAATCTAATCTTGCTACTCTTAAAAACGCGAAAGTTTGTGAGGATGCATGGATCCATGGATGAATGGATGGGTGGGTCAATGGATTGATATTTGTAAATTGTAACTCTTTCACGCATAAACTACTGAACTGATTTGGATGAAATTTGCCACTCAGAAAGTTTATAATAAAACCTATAGAGCATAACCGTAACATAGAGATTCTTTTATCCCGGGCAGTAGTACCGAAATCAACGCGGGCAATGCCGTGGTCTTAGCTAGTAATTTATAGTATAAATGCTACGGAACCCATTACCCCAGCGGGCGGGTCGAAAGATCGGCAGAGTGCGTAAACGGACAGGTGGATAGTAATGGATGCATCGTTATATCGGTCTGGGTGTTGTGAAGGTGATGGATGAGGTGTGAAAGTCTTTCGAAAGGTTGGAGGTGATGGTAGCTGGCCTGATAGGTGGGTAGGCTAGATATTGACAGGGTGGGAATTGAATTGAAATGGATGTTGATCATGAGGTTCTACGTTTCGTAGTAAGCAACGACTTATTGTCAGGCCTACGATGTCCTCCCATACTTTTGTACTAATGCTGTAACAGACATATTGTACGACCAAATGATTTTAAAAGAGTAACCATGGAGTTTCTTGCCGGTTCTTCTCCATAGGAAACGACCAACCCGAACCGAGCACCTTTTTGCCGACGTTTTATAAGTGCCCCTGTAGGCCTATGTAAAATAAAAATATTTTGATTTTGGTTAGGTTAGGTTAGCCGAGCTGTTTCCGCACTTAGCCTCTTTATTGTGCCATTGTACGTATTGATTGATCTAGTTTAATTTACAACATGTGAGTAAAGCATTATCAGAAAAAATGTACTGTAGGTATTGCCCGTGACTTTTCGTTTTGAATCCAGGATCATTATCTTCGTGTCCTTGTCCCATGTGACTTGGTGCCAGCGTATCACGTTTTTTTCTTCCATTCTCCTCTGACAACCTTCACGCTATCATTTATCTACTCCTTTTTCTTTCATATCATTTCTCACACAATCCATGTATCGTTTCCTTGGTCTTCCTCTCCTTTTCCATCCAACAACACTTATATTTTTTCGAATCTAGGATGTTATAAAAAAATCTTTATCCCTGTTCTGGTCCCAGAACGCATCTGAATAATTGTAGATGGATATACCTACAGATAGACTTACTATCGCATTTATATTTTTTGTATTAATGTATCGGTAAGTTTAATTTATTTTCAAATAGACTGTTCTGCTGTTTATTTTAACTAGACATGATGGCCAGGAATATTCCTAAAACCAGACACGCTATCTGCTATATTATCCTAACATCATCATCTTCATCTGGAAAGGGATATGCAGATGATGATATCTTTTTTTTTAATACAGGGAAGTGAAGATCAAAAATGCGAATACTAGTGTTTTGCAATATTATCCTGTATTGTCTCATAATTACATTCGCTTTTCAATGGAATATCTTCTTAATTATATTCTTTCCAGGAATTGAGCGCAAAATCTGGTCACTACTCATCACCATGTACTAAAATGATAACACAAGTAAACCACAAACAATTATGGTGGGTATTCAGAAATATTATTCTAATTTGCGATCGGTCCAATATTTGCGTTAACCGGGAGCCAATGCACTTTGCGTTTATGAGAACAAACATCACTTTAAATGTTTTCAATGAAAATAAAAGGTAAGAAATATTTTTATGGGTTCTTTGTTGAGCTCATTTTTCGGTGTGTTGAGAATGCGTGTGCTTTTAACACACTTTGCATAATACACTCTCTTAATTTCGTCATACCCCTGAGAAAATGCAGCTTGTCGAGTTCTTTTGAACTTAAAAAATAATTATCTACCTGTGACAATTTGACAAAAAACATGTCTAAATCCTGAAAAACATCATTAAGAAATAAGAAAGCAGTTAAAAAAAAAACCTTTGATATTCAAATAATAACATGTACCTTCCATTACACGTACAAAAACAATCACTTACAAACGCATTCAACTTTACACATAAAGCCACAAAAACTATAAATCTAAATAACTCACATTTGTGTTAACTTTAGTTTCGCAAAACCCATCCTAGTATACACATACGTGCAAGCAAAAGTGTGCAGCCCGGTCGCGCCCTCTGGTGAATTTGCATGTGACACATTGTGCTGTCAATCACGAATGCGCACGCGCTCCCAGATCACCGATAAATCTACATACAGATGGGCCAACCGGGGAATTGGAAAACCCTAATGTGCTGGCACTAAACTAAATGATAATATTTTATTATAAACTTATGGTAGACATATAAACTCTTGTAGATTTTTTAGAGACCGTAAAATCCGTGAAGTGGTCTCAGGAATGTGGAATGGTTCTGTCTGTATTTGCTTTTATAATTGATATCGTTTCGCCATTTTTTTCCCATAGACCATGGGAAGTTGGGCCTATTAGAAAGAGTCATCGATTAAAAAATATGTTAATTTCAAGACCATGTTTGTATGTTTAATTGCTTAATAGTTCTATACCAGTTTTGAGAATTGATTTGCAAATTGAAATCAGACTTAGAAATTAAGGCCACACGCATGACATCTTTTTCTTAGAAAATTGACTGGGCCTCTTAATTGCTCAAAATAATTGTGACTAATAATATTATTGCACAAGTAATTCCAAAGTAATTTCACATCTAAATATTGATGCCCCTTTACAGTTTTATAGCTGTTTTATTTGAAAACTTTATCATCATCATCATTTCAGCCGAAAGACGTCCACTGCTGGACATAGGCCTCCCCCAAGTTACGCCAAATTGACATAACATGGGGGGTTTTGCCATAATCGCCACGCTTGGCAGGCGGGTTGGCGATCGCAGTACTGTGGTCACAAAAGCACAGATAACGCTGCTGCCCATTCTCTGGCAAATCCCTTAGTCGGCTCTTACGACACCCACGGGAAGATATGGTATTATTTACGTCCGACACCATACAGAGCCAAGTTTATAAATAATTAGAACCTTAATCAGTTCAGACCACGCAATTTAACAATAATTCATGAATATAAACTAAGTAATGTATTTTTCGGGAAAATGCATAAGGTTGGCACAAGAACGTAGAGATAAGCACAAGCAAAATGAAATGAAATCAAAGAGAGGCCTATACCATAGAGGCTGTGGCTGTGTGAGGCTGTGTGGAGGCTGTGCTTCGTGTGCAGTAGTTATTAAGTTATTTTTGTATAAAGTATTTATTAGTTTATAGCTTTTGCTGTTATGCTTATATATGTATTAGGATTTATTGGCCCCAGTTGCCTGAAATAAAGGATATTGTATTGTATTTTATTGTATAATGATGATGAATGATTTTTTTCAACATGTTATGAAATAATCCATCTCATTCTCGACTGACATCATTCAGTTTCACAAGTGAGCCACCAAACTTATTGAAACACATCAATCTAAGCCTACGCCTCAAATCATTGTTATTAAATCTTCACTAAACGTTAGTACAAAAATAAAATAAAAGCCTAGTTTTACTGTTTCTTTAAGGTTTCGTCTGTAATAATTGGCAATTTCATAAATCATTAGCTCATTTCCCGTGCATAATTAGGAATATTGGATCAATGAAACATTAAAGATTTTAGTTGTGGATAATTCCTATTTTGAATTTCAATAAAATCTTATTAGTTTATAACAATTGCTCCTACATTCAGAAATATGTAACTTGATAAAATTGATGCCTTTTCGTCAAGTAATCACGTATTTTATCACTTAAAATAGTAGAAGATACCTCACCATCGTTTTCCGTGACCAAAAGTGTACCTAAATCAAAATCAAAATATTTTTATTTTACCTAGGCCTACAGGGGCACTTATAAAACGTCGGCAAAAAGGTGCTCGGTTCGGGTTGGTCGTTTCCTATGGAGAAGAACCGGCAAGAAACTCCATGGTTACTCTTTTAAAATCATTTGGTTTTACAACCTGAAAAAATAAATAAAAGATATATATGTCGGAGTAGGAGTCATTATTACGGATACAAGACTGACTATGGATCGAAAGCGCGCCAATGGTCAAGCAACCTACTTACCAGTCTACCCACACCTAAGCGCGCTTACTACAAATACTTCCCCCCATTCTACAACTGAATGAAACGAAATTTAAATCTTGCATAAAGCGCACACTATGTAGGCAAGCATATTATAAGTTGGGGGATTACATTGATGATAAAAATGCTTGGCTCAATGCTGGTCCTGCTCCACAACCATAGGGACTATCAAATTACCATGTGAAGTTACTGTGGAAGCTGCAGAAGATTGTATAAATATCTTTGCTTTGTATAGATTCAATCTCTTAGTATTATATAATTGCATAGCACATGTGTGAAAACTATGTACTGTAAAGCCACCATTTACTAAGTACCTACATCTTACACTGACGCGAATTTACCCTGGCGGTTGAGTAAATGTCATGCTCACTTAAATGTCACGCTGATGGCGGCGGGTGTGTCGGGTCATTTAGTTCCCTTCAATATGGTTGAGTTGAATGATGGCTGATACATGCGTCATGTTCGTGAACGGGCGCTGTCAGTTGTGCCTGGTCACCTCTTAGCTGCCACGGTTTATTTTAATTATTTTATTTTTAACTTTTTATCGAATTATTGATTTCGTCTTTTACTCTGGACGCTCTTAACTTGCCCGTATTTCTACATCGTTCTCACATACTAGTAATTCTCAACACGATTGATGTAACCAAGATTTTGTAACATATTTTGATTTAAAAGAGTGTCCATGGAGTTTCTTGCCCATTCTTCTCCATAGAGATCTACGCTTTGGAATGGGCAACTACAGTACTTTCACAAGTTATTATGTCTTGTGACTGGGACTGTAGCTTCGCTTTCTTCTTTTTTGTTCTTTGACTTTCAAAAGTGCCTGTAATGGTCTAATTGAAATAAATGCTTTGAGTTTGAGTTTGAGTTTACAGAGTCGTGATGTTTCGAGCTCCCAGCGAGGCGGACAGTCAGTGTCTGACCACCGCGGAGTCAAGACGTCCCGAAACTGTAACCCGATTCATGGTGCCTAGTGTTATTGTGTTGGATTGTAATTTCAAGTAATTTGTTAGTTCGATAAAAGCAGTGTACAGTGTGTGTGTGTTTTCATTGCACGAAACCCATTTTCTGCCCACATGATGACCGTGTCTAACGGAATAAAAATCATCAGACTGCGACATATATAATAAATATATATATATAAATCTGAGCGTTTCCATTTTTTATCAATAAAAATGACGATTATCAAATTTTCACCCAAAAACCCACGAAATAGATGCGATATTAAAATTTGGTCAGATCAAACAGAAATCTGGTCAATCATTTTTTTTTTTCATAATGCTCGGAACGAGTGATACAATTGCGTGTCATTCCTGAGTTAAATAGTGATATGGAGGAAAAAAGCTAGAATCGCTTCCTAGAATAGAGTTCTGGTATCTATCTCAAACACACTTTCATCAGTACATACCTATGCTAGATAATTTGTGTGGTATCTTGCTTTTAATGAAAACTGAATTCTAATTCATTATAAAATTAGGGGGGAAATTATTAAAAATAGCGATACGACTTCTGGTATATCATAAAGTGAAGCAGCCAAAAAGCATGTTGGTTGGACTAGAAGAAAATGGCATTTCAATAAGAATAACAAAAGCACTATCAATGGCATATTTCCAAACGCATAATCAGACGCCATTCCATCCATCACAATCGAAATTCAACAAGAATAACCAAGGGATTCCCTAACCAATAACCTACCTTTAACAAATGAAAGATGATTGTCCTGTCGACTCTACAGACGCCTTTGTTCTAACCGCAGTGAGTAACGCTTCCATATCGACAGCCCACCAGCGCATGCGCCTATTTTAGCGTTCTGTAAGCGTGTAGGCAAGAGGTATATGAACTTAGGTTAACTTGGTGAAAAATAATTGATGAAGATTTTGCCCTGAATATGATGATTTAGAGCAGCCAACAATCCAGCCAAAGTGTCGCCACATTGACATTTTGGGGGGTTTTGCCATAATCGCCACGCTTGGCAGGTGGGTTGGCGATCGCAGTATGGTTGTTACAAAAGCACAGAGAACGCTGCTGCCCATTCTCTGGCAAGTCCCTTAGTCGCCTCTTACGACACCCACGGGAAGATATGGGATGGTGCTATTCTTTACGTCCGACACCATACAGAGCCCATGTTAAAATACTGATTTTCGGCTGTATTTGATATGCCCGATCTCAATAAAGTAAAGAAAGGCTAAGAAGGTGATGTGATACAGATGGTGAGGTGAAGGTGAGGTGGGTGATGGTGTATGATGAAAGAATTATAATCTTTATTTTGTAATTGTACACACATTGATTAGAGAATTAATAAGTGTATATAGTCGCTATGCATATAACTGCCCATATTTCATGTTATTTTCGGAACAGCAAGTAAAATTTATTTTTGAATCTGATATGCAGATAGGTTCTAACTGGGTTGTGGAGGTCTGGTAGGCAGTCGCTCCATGTAGGATACTGGTATTCAGCTGCATCCGGTTAGACTAAAGCGACCCCAATATAGTTGGCAAAAGGCTAGGCAGATGATGTACGCAGATAGGTCCTACGGCTGCCAAAGACAGTAGCTACTTACCCAAGACCCCACTGGGCAGCCGAAGGTAAGACCATCACAAACAATCGTAAAACAACAAGAGAATTAATTACTCCACCCACATCCCATATTGCGTTTACCAGATCAAGGGTAATGCTTGTCTCACGTACACAAAGATCTTACCTTTCACAACCGAACTGATCTCGGCATGATTCATATTGACAAACAATCGCATCAAGTCGCAGAGCTAACATACGCCCTTTGCCTTATTATGTTAATGCACCATTACTCATGAACATATTGCTTATTGGGGATATTGGCGCTTCACTTTGTCTTTAGTCTTGCTTGTGTGTTGTTCTTTGTCATTTATATGCAGGTTATTTGAAGTTCACGGTTTGTCATCGTCGTATGGTTTACTAGGATTTTATAAATTAATGCCACTGAATGGTGACCTTGTAGGAGCTCGTGGCTAAGTTATAAAATTTTCAAACAATAACATTAACAGTCCTGAATTACAAATTGAAGCACCTTCCCAAAAAGATCACTTAAGCCATCTTCACACAATCCCCAAGCCAACATTAGGATCACCCCACACGACAACTCCCCGGCATCATCAGTCACCGGCTTACGTGTCGTCGCGCGAATGTTCGGCGTAAGGGCGACATTTGTTATGCGCGGTGATGCATTGCGCGCGCGCCGCTGCTGACCGACGGCATTTATCGTGGCCCGTACGCGACTCAACCTTTACACTTTGGGAGGGTGAGATATGGGAGTGTAGCAGGCAGGAACTTTGCATAGTGTGCTTGTATGGGACACGATCTTCAGGTTAAGCCGCGCTTATTTAGGTTGGTACGTGCGTGGGTGACCCCCCATTACATACCGAGTTTCCTCCGTGCCTCGGAAAGCACGTAAAACCGATGGTCTCGGCTGTCATTTGTAGATCTTTGGCAGTCGTTAAGTAGTCAGTGGTCTGAAAGTCTGACAGCAAGTCTTGCCGAGGCGTATCGTATTACCCAGTTCTAACTGGGTAGTAAAGGTCAGATAGGCAGTCGTTCCAGGAAAAATACTGGTATTCAGCTGCATCTGGTTAGACTGGAAGCTGACCCTAACTTAGTTGGAAAAAGGGAGGCAGATGATGACTTTTCGTAGTGTAGCATCGTGCAGTTTCGTTTTTGCTGTGCTGCCGTTGATGTCAGAAAACGAATACTAAATCAGGCAGTCCAGGATATGCATGTTGTTATATAAGTTTTTAAAATACACTAACACCAACACACACACACACACAGACTCACTTAACCGCTGGGCACGTACTGTATAGTACGTGCCCAGCGGTTAAGTGACTAGTGTTAGTTTGTGTCACTAACACTAACATGTGCAGACAAATCGGTTTACTTACCCTCTTCCTTGTTCGTTTTTTTGTGCTCCGTACCACTACCACTGTCACTCACAAATAACTTCAGTTTATCCGTGATCATGGCGTTTGCAACAGCGCCGAAATATCGGGCACTCGAAACAAATAATAAACATGGTAAATATCTCGTTCCAAGTGTTATGCATGTTGTTCTCTGGATCATTAATTATCAATATCTATTCATAATCTCTCTGCCTGTATAATCCCATTATTTGGGTCGCCTCTATTCTTCATTCTTCGCCAGACATGTCGGTAGTATTCATCAAGATGATCACTACCACCACCACCACCACCACCACCATCACCATTTACTTTTTTGTTAGCCTCGCATGTGTCCCACTGCTGTGCAAAGGCCTCCCCTTTCTCCTTCCATATGGCCATGATCGCCCGTATCACCATATACTACTTTTCCAAAAATACATCTGTCACAGTAGATATAAAGTTGTAGGAAAATTATGCTTTCATGAAAATTTTACCTATTTTTTAACCACAATTTTAAATTATTTATTATGTTATTTTCCCAATACAAGAAAACTTTCAGGTCACTCTTTCTACAACTATGAAAATTCTGCCGTTGAGTTCCAAACATTTTCCAGAAGATATACATTTCCAGCGTAACATGGTCTGGGCTTTGTAAAGATTATCCGTACAATGAAAGATCCCCGTAAACTGGTTTTGTGTAGCTTGATTGGTCCCCAAGCATGGATTAAGCACATTGTCAACCTCGCTACTCTTCTTCCACATCATCGATGTCATAAAAACCTCAATTCAAAACCTCTTTGCTTCATCCTCACATATCCCTGTCCTCCCCGACCGCACGCACGCCGCGCCCGCGCAGGTGTCGCCACTATCGACCAACCATTTTTACGCACACCCACCTTTGACACCGCTTGTGCTATCCGCGCCTGGGAATCGAACCCACATACTTTACCGATGAAACGGGAAAGTTATCTACCTATCTTGTGTTCTTAACACTCGGTTACTCAGATGGGTTATTTGCACATGTGTTCTTGATACTGTATTATTCCTTTTAGACATAAGTAATCGCACTTTTGTAAAGGGATACAATATATCTGGAGAAAATATCAAGCCTGTAATCCTCCAAGGGTCGAAGCAGAGGTGCACTAGATCCATAAATACCAGTTATATTAAAGTTCCATGTAAAAGAGCCAAGGTGTTGGTTTAATTTTCATATTATTAATAGTCGTAACATATCGTTTTACCGAAATCCGTTTTTACCGAAATCGCAGTTCCAAAGTAGCATTAGAAATATGAGCATCTACAAGGTACTCGTTGGCTAACCGAACAGGCAATACACAAAGTGTTGTTTTGCATCCTCGTCAAAAATCAGAAGGGTCACAAAAGATATAAATAATCAATTTAAAGTACGTTACCTACTTACCTAATTATTAATAAACGCTGATTTTTTTTAGCTGTTTGTTAGTACATCGGAATAACCCCCTTAACGTGGTTTACGGAACAACAAATTATCAAATTAACGTTTGAAATTGTGCGTATGTGTAAAAGCATGGTTACAGGGCGAGGATCAGACAGACCGTGTTCAAAACACAGGTGGTTCACATTTACCGATTTCCGTAAAGATAAAAAAATAATAGAAAAATGACCTACCAATTTTGTTATTGATTGACAATGATTAGTTACCTCCTTGAATTTGACAAGGATGCAAAACAACAGCTTGTATTACCTAAAATTATGGTATAGGTATTTTATAGTTATTTTTTTTTTTGCTCTTTGTGCTGTCGGACGTAAAGAATAGCACCATCCCATATCTTCCCGTGGGTGTCGTAAGAGGCGACTAAGGGACTTGCCAGAGAATGGGCAGCAGCGTTCTCTGTGCTTTTGCAACAACCGTACTGCGATCGCCAACCCAGGCGCCAAGCGTTAAGCGTGGCCGTTATGGCAAAACCCCCCAAAATGTCAATGTGAGGACTCTTGGGGGAGGCATATGTCCAGCTGTGGACGTCTTTAGGCTGAAATGATGATGATGAATTAATTTTTGTTGACAAGCGATTTAATAAATAAAAAAAGAAATAATCATATAATAGTCTATTATTTTGTTGTATTTTCTCATTCAAAATGTATGATAATTTGTTTTTTAAGTTTCTATTCTGTTTTTTATAAACCTGACATGTAATTGTGGTATTTGTTTAATAAACAAACTAAACTTAGCTAGTTGCCAGGTAAATATCATCTACAAATGACCAACTTAATACTGACACGGAATAACTGACTGAAATCTCTCATTAACCCGCTTAGCAATTAAGAGCCTATAGACAACATCTAGAAAAGATGTAAACATACGAGTTATACTGTTTTAACCTTTGGACAAATATATGAAATTACAACCTATGAAGACAATATGAAATAGAAAGAAAGAAAGAAAGAAAAAATTTTTATTTGTCACAGGGACATGACGTGCATACAAAATGAAAACAGTAAACATAGGTACAAAGCATAAGAAACATTTGTAAGTACAATAACATAACATATACAACAGTAAGATTTTAAAAAGAACAAAATAAAACAGAATTTAAGTAAAAGATTCGTCAGCTGAAATGCTCAAGCGATGCAACCAAGATTTTGTAACAATATTTTGATTCAAAAGAGTGCCCATGGAGTGTCTTGCCCATTCTTATAGAGATCTACGCTTTGGAATGAGCAACTACAGTACTTTCACAAGTTATTATGCCTTGTGTATGGGACTGTAGCTTTGCGTTTTGTTTTGTTTTTGGCTTTCAAAAGTGCCTGAAATAGTCTAATTGAAATAAATGCTTTGATTATAACCTTTATTAACCAATAGGGTTCTTTTATCCTGGTCGGTAGTACCGAACTGAAAGCGGATGATGCTGTGGTCGTAAGCAGATAAGTAGTATAAATGCTATGGAACACACACGATTAAACGATTAAATAACACAGAGGATATTTTTTATCCAGGGAGCGGGCGAAGTCGCGGGCATTAGCTAGTTGTACATTTAATACCTACTCTGATTATGCTATGAAAATGCTAGTTAATATATCTCGACTGCTCGAGCAATTTACTGCTTTATCTGCGCTAACCCTTAAAATGCCACCAAAAAGGCTTTTAACCCGTAAACGCGACTGGCCAACAATTAACACTCTCGGATAGTTTACAGTTAAATAATAATTAATAATTTTATTGGGGCTATCATGTTTGCAATAACTAAATACGGCGTACACTCAATAATTATCGTTTTTATCGTTCACGTTATGTTCAGTTTAAACGTCTTTGGAGGGTTATTTCCAATTGATCTTAAATATAAATATAGACTTTACTTCAAAATCTGCAATTATGTGAAGTTTAATAAAGGAAATAAACTCCAAAAAATGTTGAGCAGTGGAAAGATGGGCTAACGGTCTAGTTTTATCGGATGAACCTCAAAAATATCACCCATTTCAACTGCGTTGTCACAGTTCTTAGTAGTAACTTAAAAAAAAATAGGAACGTATTATGCGCGTCATTGTATCTTTTGTCAAGGGAATACAATGAGCTAAGGTTGACCCCTGTCCCATTAAGGTCTATAATGTCTAAGAAAAAGACTTCATAATAATTACTTTATCGACATAAATCCTATTTCGGATAAACTGGAAACAAACCGCGCCGGGTGGGCAGACGCATAAAGACTCTAAGATGGATCGTAAAGTCAATTCCGTTTTAAACGATGTTACTCGAAAAGGTATTTGATACGTTACTATATTTCGAAAATTATTGTTTCCTAGGCAAGACAATACGATGCTTTAGTAATGGCTAGGTCTAAAATCTAACGGGATACCCCATTAGACAATAATAACGTCTGTCTTGAGGAATCTGAAAGTGTGAGGTCGGTTTTCCTTGACTTCAAAAGGGACTTTTGAAATTAGAAACACTAATCCGTGAAAGAAATCCAAAATGGCGGTCGTATCGAACGGGATTGGTTCTATTGAAGTGACATGTCGGCATCGAGTAGATACGGTTTTGTATGGAAGCGATATATTGTGTGAATCAAGATACTAGAAGGCCTTAAAAGCTTTACAATGTAGTTGGAAATACATGGAACTGTGAGTGTGGACACATTTAGAGATACAATGTCACGTAATAGTTGCTTCATACCTGGCAATGCGTCAGGTTTTATATTTTTGATTGGTTATTCTTTCTTGAACATAACCGACGTAAATCTTTTTAAAGAAAGAAAGAAAATATATTAATTTGGCACATGCCAAAAATAATAAAAGAGAACTAAAAACAAAAAGTAAAACACTGAAGGTTTATTTATAGGTTTTTTTTTAAATTTAATTCAGTTTACTGTGTAATCTGACAACCAGTCTTAGAAAGGGGTATCGTGTCACGTGACTGGAAGCCGAACACAACATAATTGAGGCAGATGATAGCGTTCTAAGCCTGTGTAATGTTCCTCCCCACTGCTGGGCCACATGCCTCCTCTCTATGACAGGGAGTGGGCTGTAATCAAGTTGTAATCCACCACGCGGGCCCAGTGCGGATTGATAGATATCACATGCCTTCGAAATTTTTGTTCTAGGACATGCCGGTCCCCTCACTATGTTTTCCTTCACCATTTTGAGAGCAGCGGTCATGAAATAAACGGTAATGAATAATAAGCAGATGATAATGACGTTTTATACACTTTGAATACTGCCCAACATTAGAGCAAAACCAGCAATCAGTTGCAGCCACTAACTCGACAGCAAAAATGTGGGTTATGGACAGTGAAAATCTATTTCTTATTATAACAAACAGCTGTGCCGTCCTTTATAGACCAGCATGCAATCCAAAAACAAAAAAACTAACCGACATTATACCACAAATCATCTATTAACAAAAGACAAAGCCAAAAACGAATTGATAAAAAATGTTCCCGTTCAGACCGACACGTCACAAAGATCGGTACACCGAGATATCGATTATTTTAGATCGTGTTAACACGAATATCAATAATAATAACACGACAACGCTCGAGAATCGATTACAATCGAGAGAATCCATTCGAACGGATGTAACATTATATTCGTCGCGATAAACGATTGTTTCAATTTATCCGATTCGGGTGTCCGCGAGTTTCTTGGAACCGTTTCGTTTTTGACGTTTTAGGGTTAATTAAATTTATTTTCATATCACTATCTTGACCTTTATATCTTGAGAAAAATGTAATCTTGCATTCCTTTTTATTGGTTGAGACATTTTTCATAATAAAATATGCCTTCATTTTTTTTGTTTTGTCTAATCTAGGGTCGATTTCGAGGTTGAAAGGAAATATAGGTTGGGATATGGTTTCAAAATCATACCTGTTTGTTAACAATGAAATGTTGATCAATAGGAAAGGATAACGGTTGTGTCAATCCTACGCGATTTAACATACTTTATGTCGATCGTGTGCATGTTATATCACGAGTAGCTTATCCGCAGTAGAAACGGGCTATGTTGACGGAAGAATCGACGAACTGACACTTATTGTCATTGTCTATCTGTCATTATGTCTAATCTTCTAAACAAAACTCTTTTCTACAGTGGTCATGCTACGCGTGCTGGCTTGTAGTATTGTTTTGTGGATAACCATTTGATTAAAAACATACGATAAATGTATCTTTTACGTACCTTCGACATAAATGTGATGTCCTACAGCAAAATCAGTTCAATGTAGTCAGCCACAAAACACGCACAACTCAATGAAAAACTGCACGCTATAATAAAGTCGAAAGATCCCTTTCAACTTTGTAGCAATAAAATCAATACCTACGCCAATTAATTAACTTAAGGGCACAAGAAATAAATAAGTGATAAAAAGCCGAGTTAACACCGTTTTCTCATACGATATTTCATATTAATACGGATGTTATAAAGCTGAAGAGTTTGTTTGTTTGTCTGTTTGGTTGAACGCGCTTATCTCCGAAACTACTGTTTCGAAATGAAAAAATATATTTAAATTATTTATTACTAATTATAATTTATTATTAAATTATTTTTTTATTGATGGATTGTTTATTTATCGAAGAAAGCTATGGGTTATCTTACATCACGCTACAACCAATAGGAGCGCTGCATTAATGAAAAATGTTGCAAAAACAGAGAAAATTTGACGCAGACGAACTTGTGCGGGTCAGTTAGTCTCATATAAATACGGACGATATTTGATCTCCATGCTACATCGTGGGTCGAAACTGACCGTAAGTATGAAAAATTAATAAATAATATAATTTCATAACCAAGGCTAGGCCTTCCGCGACTTGTCTTTGCACATTATTGCGAATAAGTTGGCAACTAGCTAGGTATTTCGGGTTTTCTCGCAATATTTCCTGATTATTATTTTCTTCAGCATGGAGCACACTTTTACAAAGCGTTTGTAAAAGTTACGTTAGTCCATTTAAGACAGAGTTACAGAGAAACCTTCGGACAAATAAATGAATTTGAACTTCATTAGTTGTTTTTACGTGTATAATGCACCTTTAGAAGATTTTTTTTTTCTGAATATTTCTTGAGAACAGTGAAATAATAATATATATAGTTATCTCTATGACTACAAAATAGTTAGTAGATAAAAGTATTATAAAATCCTGTAGCTAAAAATCGGTCAATTAAAATACCTACATCATCATCATCATTTCAGCCGAAAGACGTCCACTGCTGTACATAGGCCTCCCCCTAGTGTCGCCACATTGACCGGTCCCGTGCGACTCGCATCCAGCGGATCCCCGCAACCTTCACCAGGTCATCGGTCCACCTAGTGGGAGGCCTTGTAACACATCGTCTTCTGGTTCGCGGTCGCCATTCCAGAACTTTTCGGCCCATTGCCCATCCGTTCTGCGAGCAATGTACCCTGCCCACTGCCACTTAAGTGTCCTCTTACCTGAATGAAAACATTGAAAACCCAATAACCTAAAACACACAAACCAACAGAATGAATACTACAAACAATATTAATATATCGATGTCCTGTAATTTAATACGATGCAATAATTATCAAAAAATATGCATTAGTTGGGCAGTCGCCCAAGAGGCAGGCTGGCCCATAAATTAGTTTATTTAATTATGAATTTCTTTAAGTACGATTAAAGATATATTTGTACAACCTGACTCGGTCTGCCCAGGTCATATGTAACACGTAACGATTTTATTTCTTTTATAGTTTGCACAGAGTAGTGTCGTACGGACGATGAATGGGGTTTGCACTAAAGAGATGATTCAACAATGTACGCAATTTTTAGGGATTTGAGATAGTTGTTTATACTCTGTGTATAATAAAGTTCATTGCCAGTTTTTTCAGTAAAACCCATACATTATTAAGTTACTACACAAAATCAAATGAATTCTACTAGTGAGCTAAATAATATACCAGGTTCAGTTGAAAAACAGTACATGTATTTCCTTCTTTCTCTTTCTTTTATATGAATTTCACCATGTTATTTAGTACAAAATCCAAGTATAGCTATACGATAATCATTTGATGCATTGTCAAAATCAGAACTTACACGTTACCTGGTTATACAATAAAATGACATAAGATACGATTCGATTGTTTGTTACTTTATAATTCAAAAACTACTCGACCGGTTTTGAAAATTCTTTTACCATTAGAAAGCTACATTTTTACCGAATAACATATATAATGTCACGATTTTCGCGGACGAAGTTGCGGGTGAAGTGCTAGTTTTTCAATAAAATGTCTTCAGCCAATTACACAAAATAATGTTTACTTACAACGCAGCGCAAATAACATTGGGAGAGAGGCAGCCTGCCTCTCTTGGTTAACATTTGAAAACGCCAAAGGAAACATGCAGCACAGTCAATCCCATAAACGTAGTCTGTTGTCTCTGCATCCACAAACTACTCTGTACCTTGCCGGACGATCGGGCGAAGTCGGGCGTCTCCGCGATCGTAGCTCGAGATAACTCCGTATAAACATTATAAATTATATTTATGGCATTATATTTGGGCTCGGCCGATATTTGTTCGCTTCTATCAAAGCGTGCCTTCGGCGAAAGTTATCGATTTTCATTCGGTATCGGTTAAGCGATGTATTGATTTCATTTGTATCGATTTGAGTGTAATGATTTTTGGATAGTCAATGATTTGTTGGATATGCCGAGTTCTTCTCGGAGATAGGAGATCCTGCAATAGGACTCTTTATGCTATCTTCTTTCGCCTCGGGATTCTTTACTTTTTATTTGCCATTTTCTATTCTTCTTTTCAACGTGGAAATTGGCAATAATTGAGCAATAAATATGAAATCATGAGCAATTATAAGAGCAATGCGTAAAGACGAAACATGGTTAACGCAAAATGGCCTACCAAAGACGTAAACACTTGCCAAAACAAGATGTAACATATAAAAAGCCATTATTTTGTTCTGCAAACATTGAAGAAAATAGCAATATCCCAGTTTATATCACTATCTCAATATTAAATGTCAGCATTCATAAACACACACAAAGATCCGCCAGCTAAACTCGACCGATCACAAAACCAATATCATCGAAAAACAAATCCGTTTTGTTAAGGTAGCGCACATTAAGAGCAGTAGCTCAGTATAAACATACACTATTTACCCAGCATTAAGTACCACGGTAGTGTATTTACCCGGGCTGCTCAAAAACCCATCTTCAAACTTACACTTCTTAAACAGAAATCAACTTTGGCTTTGTAAAAGTAGAGTTGGTTGTTGAATGGGGGTTTTTAAAAGGGTTTCGTGTTAGTGAAAATTAATTGCAATGTATTGAGTTCCCATTATGCCATTAAGTTTGTAATGAAATGGTTTGTTGTGTGGCGCCTGTCTCAATGGCTGTCTATTGATGAGATGTTAGAACGAGCTCGGTGTGAATGACCTTTGGTAAGTGTTTGCTTTTCTAATGTTAAGGAGATGATTATTCGAATAGTAAAACATCTATATCTGAGCCTTTTGTCATGAAGTTGGTTTGTGTTATAGCCCCATTACTCTTTAACGCAGTCAATCATTTGCTAAATTAGCATGACTGACAGTCTTCTTTGCAAGGAAATCTCTTCTCTCGTCAATGCTTTTGCTTCGTCTTCAATATTCTACCTTCTGATCTCTAATAAGTGATATTCTTCATTAAGGCTCCCAGATTCAATCCCAGAGTCAGCGAATTTTGCTTCAGTCCTTGGAAACGATCTTCTCAGAAAGGCCAAGGATTGGTTCTCAGAACCAATAGATCTGGCGCTATGTGACAAGAAACGAACAATACAGATCACAATCGTCAGCACTGATCACTGATCCTCAACCAACCATGTAACGTTCAGCCGACAATACTCATCCTTGTTTTCCGTACTACATACCTCTGTTTTGTCACCATAACTCTCTACAACTATGTCCATACCGCCACCTTAATCACTGACTGACCTGATACCACCGCACGTACGATCCATCAAAGCAGTTCCCACAACGTCAACAGGGCGACAGTTCCGACACAGAAATTTGTACCGGCCGTTGGCCAAACATTTGTCCAGCATGTTTGTGGAGCGTGTTTGGCTCAACTAAAAGGCGTGACGGTTCGCCCAACGCCCCGCTTTAGTTGGCCGCGAGAACTGATCATTAATGACACTTGTGGTTCAATGACCTGGCTTTGGCTTTGTTTTGTGATAGTACTTCATAGATGATGATGGTATTGTTTTGTAAGCGCTTGCTGCCACTAGACCAACGAGGCATTGACTTGACTTGAATTGACTTGCTATAATATTAAACCCCTATGAAAACCGAAACAGCTGACAGAAGACCAAACATTTTTGGTAAAGAACATTACTTTCCACAAAACCGCAACCAAAGTATTCATATATTATCAAGACAGGCAGCAATATTCCATTACTTTTCCCAAGTATTGAACCACCTTTAAGTCTTGCAAAAGTATTTAAAACATTAACGACAGAAGTGAAATATTGTACTACAGGTCGCGCTGGAGATTCGCATCTATTTCCTGAACTATAATTAAATTCATTACTACAAGAACATAAGCAGGTGTCTAGAGGCATTCAGGCTACAACAATTCGTTATGAAAGGATGTTGGGCTTTGAGAAAAGCGGTGAACTTTATGTGGTTAGTATTAGTATCACTCGTAGTCCATATATGACAAAATACATAGTATAATCAATATTAAAAGAGTAACTATGCAGTTCCTTGCATATTCTTCTCCGTGCGGACCCTCGTTTACTTTTTTACTTGATTTAAATTAATTTCCTTCAAAAAAGTCATTCTTTTTCTTCTTCTCTAATCGATGACTCTGATTTTCGTCGACTTTTTAGCAAACTGGACAGTTCTGTCAGCATGATTGGAATCTGCCTAACAGAACAACTAAATCCTTAGAAATTTTCCCGAATTTATCTAACCTTTATAATCATCTAAGTCGATCTATCACCGTATCGTGTTTCCGTAAATAAAGGCTTAAAACCTTTTTAAATGTATTATCACGTAAAAGGAGGTCTAGTAGTTTCCAACTACACTTACACTATTGGCTGAACAAAATTAGCATTTATTTATTGTCACCATTCATAATTGTTCCCATATCCTCAAAACTAGCGGTAAAGAATCCTCAAAACTAGCGGTAAAGACCTCACACTTTGTCCACCGCTGATTCTGCAGCTCCTACCCATCAAACCCGGAATGCAATCATTCAATGCACACGACAATATAGAAGATCTAATATTTCCTGGACTTTATGCCCGCCATTGTTTGTCTGACTCCATACAAAGGACACCTTTACAGCAAAGCGCAGTTTTTGCCACCATTCCGCAGTTTAAACTACTTTGACTGGACTTGCACTGGACTCGTCCGAGCTCAGTTATTTAGAATAGTGCCGTAAATTATTCAGATGTGGCATGTTGGTTAGTTTGAATTTTGTTTCGGAAAATCATCATCTGCCTAGCCTTTTTTTTCAACTATTTTTGGGCCGGGATTTAATCTCACCGGATGCACCTCAATACCAGTATTTTATATGGAGCGACTGCCTATCTGACCCCACAACCCAGTTAGTACATGCTAATAAGATAAACTTTTGGTAAGACCGGTTGTCAAACTTTTGGGCCACTGACTACTTAACGACTGACAAAGATCTACAATAGACAGCCGGTACCAACGGTTAAACAATGATCTTTCCGATGCACGGAGAAAACTCGGTATGTGTTGGGTGGTCACCCATCTATAACCAACAAAAGCAATCGCGGCTTAACCTGAAGATAGACACGAGTGGCTGTTTTTATTTAGCCAAGAGCTTCTTTTTAAAATTTAGAAAAATGGTGTCTGTTATTTATACGTATCCGTAGTGGTTTTAAATCAGGAGATCAGAAACATTTCTTCGGCTTAGTTAGATAAAGAACCACAAAAACGAGAGGTTAACATTTTCAGATATGCACAGAATCATGTGTCACTCATTCACGAGATGACTAGTAATAGAGAAGCATAGAGGAAGATGACATGCTGTGCGGAGCTCATGTACACTGAGATAAGGGCTAAAACTTGATGGTGGTTACTATTTGAGATGAGCTTATCGCCGACCATAAATCTATATCTACATACTAATAATAAAGCTGAAGAGTTTATTTGTTTGTTTGTTTTAATGCGCTAATCTCAGGAACTGCTGATCCGATTTGAAAAATTATTTCAGTGTTAGATAGCCCATTTATCGAGGAAGGCTTAAGGATATATATCATTACGCTACGACCAATAAGATCGGAGTAGCAATGAAAAATGTTACGAAAACGGGGAAAATGTGACGCAGACAAAGTTGCGAGGGACAGCTAGTTTAAAGATATTTTCCGACAAGACTGACATTGAATGCAACTGCAAGAACCTATTTAGTTACTAGCGATTCAAAGTTGAAGTTCGACCCAAGCAACATACACTAATAATAAGTTACAATAACATCAAGCCATTAATCTTCGAAGGCTTAGGCAGAGATGTACCTAATAGTACATCCACATTTCGCCAGTTATAAATTTAAGTTACAATAATTATACTTATAATAAGTAACATATCACTTCTACAAAATCTCACCTAATCTATGGTTTGCGCACACGCATGCCCTTCTTATGGTGCGCAGTAAAACGTTATTTTACATAGTCGTAACATTCCTAGCAGCCGTAAATCTGGACGAAATGTAGGCACACCGACGTATGCTGACATTATTTTTTTTATATTATGCAGGTTGGTCATTGGTTACACAAACCATGATAAGTCTTTTAAATTAGTCATCATCTGCCTAGCTTTTTCCCAACTGTCGTGAAATGTCGGTGTTGGCTTCCTGTCTAACCGGATGCAGCTGAATACCAGTATTTTACATGGAGCGACTACCTACCTGACTTCCACAACCCAGTTAGTACAGTGTAATACGATACCACTTGGTAAGACTGGTTGTCAGACTTTCAGACCACTAACTGCCTGTAACGACTATCAAAGATCTACAAATGACAGCCGGGTCCTATGGATTAACGTGCTTTCCGAGGCGCGGCGGAAACTCGGTATGTAATTATGGTCACCCATCCACGGACCAACAACGGCAAGCGCGGCTGAACCTAAATATTGATCTGATGGATTGTTATTTTTTAGTCTTTTAAATCAGTGCCGGTTACTAAATGGCAAAAAATTGAAGATTAGTGTAACTACTATGAGAGCACATACTTGTATGGTGATGCCACATCCATACTTCCCATATTAATATTATAAATGCGAAAGTCACTCTGCTTGTTTGTTACCTTTTCACGACTAAACGGCTAATCCGGTCTTAATGAAATTTGGGAAGAAGATAGATTTCAACCTGGTTTTTTGTTTTTTTTTTTATTGGCATCTCGCAGTTCAACCTAGGAGGTTGTCGTCTGCTTAACCGAACTATCATGTGGGTGCCTTAAGAGTAATGCCTCCAGCCAGGGCATAAAAACTTACAAACTAAGCGACTACACGCTAAGGGCACCCCCTGTGGGGTAAGAGCCTCGGCTCAGGGCGTCGCTGGGGGAGGACTGCATGGGGACAGGCTGGATCTGAATAATATCATTATTTAGGGGCTGATTTAAAACTACTGGCACAGCATCGCGGGCTGGCTCGAGCGAGGATCGGGAAGATTTCAACCTGGAGAAGGAAAGCGGCTATATATCATCACGCTACGACTAACAGGAGCGGAGCACCAATGAAAAATGTTGCGAAAACGGGGAAAATGTGATGCAGACGAAGTTGCGCGGGACAGCTAGTTTCGATATAATATCTACAATTGACTTACGAAAGTCTAGCCTTAAAACATGCCTATTAAATAAAAAGTAGTCACATAACTTAGAAAGTCAATACTCGGTTGATGCCAATAGGCATGCCCTCTATTAAATCGAACTTAAACATAACTGGTGAAATTTGAATGTGCTATACGTACACCTTTTTCTAACCCTTCGGTAATTAGCAGCGAGATGTTATTTAATATTACTGCACTATCTCTCTCGAGTGCTTAGAAGCGTTTAGCGCACAAATCAAACCTAATGGCTTGGAGAAAAGGAAGGGTCATTCGTATGTGAAGCTGTTATCAGTTTTCGAACCACCCTTCCTTTTCTCTCATACAAGAAATAAACAAATGGATGATCATGAAAATATAGACCACCTCCACAAAGATCAGTGATCACAGTTGAACTAGATCAAACAAAGATAAATACTTAGGTTCTGCTACCCATTCATTTGATACAATCCTTTAGCTCGCGAAACGCCCACACCCGATATGAAATCTATAAAGTCAATCGGAAATGAGCAGGAGTAGTGGTTTTACTAAAGTTAGTTGATTGTTTTCCTAAGATTAGTAACTATATGGGTAAGTCTGGTTTCTGAAATACGTCTAAAAATGGCTATCATTTCTACTATGTCGCCCCGCGACTTGATTATGTTATAATGTCGCAGGGCAAGCTATAAAGATATCATGTGACAGAAATTGTTTGTTATGTTCGAAGAAAAATTGAAAAGGTCAATTAAAGTTGATTTTAAATAAAATAAGAAAAAGATTTGGGAAAACCTAAGAAATTTATATATTTACGAGCGATAGACGGGACAATACGAAGAAAATCGTAATCCAATCCAAACTTGTTACAACTACTGTCATACGCTCGCTTGGTAGCATTTGTGTGTGTAAATCCAAAGTTTTCAGCATCTAAATTTTTGTATGACTTTATGCCCAATGTGCGCTCTATATTTTTTTCAAATCTTTATGTATCTCTCTCCATAATAACTTGTATTTTCTCGGAAAAACGATCAATTGATATTCGCTTAGTGGAAAACAGGTATTTCTAAATTAATTATAATCAGTCATGGCGGTCGAATTTTAACTGTGTTCCTGGATCCTTTGTTCCATCAGCAAAAGTACAGGCATTTATGTACCGTTTACGCAAAGCAAACACTTGTTATTTCCACTTTATCGCCCCGTAACACATAATAAAACGTATATAAATGACTATTTAACATTACTGCAACGGTATTGGCACTAAAACAACACTAGGCTGGGTTTTATTTGGTACCTATACAGTGTTGTTTCAATTCCTGTAAATGTAGATGGCGCCAGTTGTGAAAGTAGTTTACTAGTGAAGGCGATGTAGACGGGCGGGTTAATGACTTGTTTAAACGAATACTGTAATTGTTGATTGTGTTGGCGTGTGGTCCCTGAGTAAATTTTACTGGTAGGAACACCAGAAAAATTTAGATCGGCTTAAGTGGTATCGGTGCACTTGTATTGCGTCTCAGTCTCAGATACAACCTTTTAAAAGAAATAATGTGGCACTTTTGCAACATTAGAACTGGTCCAGCGTTAGAGCTTCAATAGGATAGGAGACAACTTGTTATGATACCAGAAATCCGCAATAAAATTAAATCGGTGTTACTACATTATTAAATATGTTTATTCCTTTCAGTTTTTTTTAGAGGTGCTCGGAGCCCGTAGGTTCGTCCATGGATGGGTAACCCATTACCTACTGAGTTTCCTCCGTGTCTCGGAAAGCACGTTAAGCAGTTGAGTAACGGTTTTGGAGGTTAGATGGGCAATCGCTCCATATAAGATACTGATATTCAGCTGCGTTTCCGGTTAGACTGGAAGACGACCCCAACATAAAAACCTCACGTCCTGGCCGCCGCGGGAGACGCCGCGGGCGTCGGGGTCTACCGTAGGCGCGGGCCTGTAGACGGTGAGTAATTGGGTAGCTTACCGTCCGTCCGTCTTAGGGCTCCCACACATAAACACGATACGACGTCGCGTCGTACAACGATGCGGAGTCGTTACGCGATAGACGTCGCGTCGTGGACATCTACGATGAGCATCGTAAAAAAACACGACATCGTAACGTAATGTGCCACGCACGATACACGGCACGATGCCGTTGATACAGTGGGGTGTTTTCGTTCATTCCGAAAAATGGACCGCTCTAGACGCATTCTGCTTCCGCTGTTAATAAGAAGACGAAGAAAGAAAAGACAGATACTCAGAAGATATTGGATCCAAATATTTCTTTCAAACATGAATAACGGGAGTCACTTTATAAAGAAGTACAATGCCTTAAAAATAGACCACAACAAGTTTTTTGATTACTTTAGAATGAGTGCATCAACATCGACTAGGGTAATTAAATGATCGACTTCAATACCATCCGTCATCTTTGAATTTCGAATAACAACTGCGCAGGATTGCATCGTGAGTTTCTAACGTCACGACGTCATATCGTGAAACGACGCCGCATCGTTGTACGACGCGAAGTCGTATCGTGTTTAAGTGTGGGAGCCCTTAAGACGACAGGCCGTGTCGACGGCGCGTTCGTGTTCCACGCGCGCTTCAAGGAGATGTCAGCAAATCGGAAGGGGTCCAAGAGGGCCGATGCCTGCCAGGGCTGCGGGACTGTTCGAAAGAGATACCGTGGCCCTGGAACACAAAGGACTAAGAAGGAACATGAATGAGTTTGTGATTTAACATCCGTAAAAAAAAATGCTAGGCAGATGATGATGCTTTCAGATCTTGCAGAGGAGATGCAGATATCTGTCCCTGGAATGTCCTATTTTGACTTAGGTAACGCGTCTTGGATATCTTCAAATGGATGAAACTCACTCTGTGACTAAAAGAGTGATAAATATAAATGTTGATAGATGGAAAGCGATAGGAAGGCCAAAGAAAAAATGTATAGATTGTGTGAGGAATGATGTGAAAGAGAAAGGAATAAGTAATGCCGCGTCGTCTGTTGCGCCGACCCCAAAAAGAATGGGACATGGGCAGGTGATGGAAGATGATGATGTCTTGGACTTCTTTCAAAGTTACCAAAAATCTGTAAGTCTACCTGCTCGTTTACCCCTCCGATCAGCCGGAAACACCGTCTATTATCGTAAAAGTGTCATCGCTCTATGTGGGATGACCCCATAAACTGAGTGATAGCAAGTGGGCGGCTATTCTGTCGCGATATTTATACTTTCTAGGGCTAGACATCTCTCTTTAGAGATTCGATGTTTGAGCTAGATTTTGTATTGGCATTAGGGATCGGGACATCCATTATGGAAATCCGATAAGTAGCTGATGTTTAGATCAATATGCCCGAAGTAAAACTGACTAACCCCTCCTTGAGTGTCTCGTTGGTTGAGTGGCAGCAAGCGCGACAGCTGAGCACGAGGTTCTGGGTTCGATTCCCGGGTCGCGCAAAGTGTTATTGGGCTTTACTATCAGGAATTTCTCAGTAGCAGCCACGGAGTCTGGATTTGTGCCCGGTTGATGGCAATAGGCTCGCCCCCTATTACATGGGACTTAAAACATAACTGGCGAAATATGGGTGTGCTGTACCTACACCTCTGCGTCCCTTCGGGAATTACAGGCGTGATGCTATGTAACTCTGATTAAGTTAGTGCTACAAGAACTAGTGATGGAGATTGTCAGCAAAATTTTTGAGACAAAGGCACAAAACATTCAGTCATGTTAGAGAAATTTGAATCTACGAAAACACACTAAGAACACACTAAGAACTTTGTATTTTTAACCCCCTGACCAAAAAAGAGGAGTGTTATAAGTTTGACGTGTATATTTGTGTGTCTATTCTGTGGCATCGTAGCTTCTAAACGGATGAACCGATTTTGATAAAATTGGTTTCGTTTGAAAAGTGTTTTAATCGAAAGTGTTCTTTGCTATGTTTCGAGAAAATCTGCTCCATCGTCGCTGCACTCCCACCCCCACACCCCTAAAAGCTCGGGATTTTTTAAAATGTATTACTTTTCTTGTTTAATTAGGGAGAAGAGGCTCAACATCGAGAAAAGTGGAAGGAAGTGGAAGGAGACCTATGCCCAGGAGTGGGACAGTCAAGTCTAAGTAAAAATAATATAAGTTTAAAAAATAAATAGTTAAAAAACTCCCGACAAAAAAAACCTCTAAAAAACAAAAATGAATTAATCCAAGCATCTAAGCGTCAGGGGACCGCTAAGTAGACTGCAACACAAGCACAAAACAATGCAAACAAATTTTTTTTTTGTAATGTTAACATCTAAAACACTGGCGAGGCTTTAAAAAAATATTAGCCAGCACTACGCACTAGTTGTAAAGGCAATTAAATGTGTAATTTTCACATACTGGTACTTTCCAAAATATGTATTATATTCATCTCTTAACACTTCATTATTATAACTGGAACTTTATATAAGGATATACCTACGATTGATTTTAAGACTTCTTTGGGCATTGTCCTACTAAACTTTGTTTTCCATTCTGTGAGTCATAAATCAATGACATTAATGTGAATTCTTCTATTGTCACTACCTTTAGTCCTTTAACTGTAATCAAAACTATAGTATGGTTTATTTATGGTGAATTTATTTAAACTCTGCAGTTAAAAGAACAATAAATTAAGTTTGATTCTCAAAACAACCATTAAATTGTCGGTTATAATAAGGTAGACACGCCCTATGTCCTTCTAAGGTTGGAGAACAAAACAGTTTGTAATAAAAGAAGGCTTGAGGTTTGAGATCGATTGACCTACAATTCCCAAAAATAATATGTGTTTGAAAAATTGATAAACAACAAGGTAAAACAATAAATTGCGATTGAAAATATCGTTAATAAAATGTAGGCACCTAATTTTCCAGACTAAAGATAAGAAAAGAATATTCGTATAAGAGAAATAAAATTATCGTTAAGATAAGATAAGATAATTGTATTTGTCCAAAACATGAGTATCATGTATACACACACATAGCATGCAAGATGTTACATTAAATTATAATTATGACAGTCATGTTTTGCCTGAACGGCGTATAAATATAAAATGTCGGACGCTACACGGCATCTATTGATTTGAAATTCGTCCATGTAACACAGCATGTATAGCAGCAACTAACAATCCAATTTCGAGCATACTTAAAACTAAATGGTACACGAAATACAATCAAATAGTGTCATAAACCCATCATAGCAAATAATATAAATATAGAAAATACAATTAATAATAAAATTAGGATGTCAATACAAGTCAAATTAATTTGTTGGTTAGAAATTCGTCAGTGCTGTAATAGACTCTCTCTAACAGATGGTTTTTTAATCTATTTCTTAATCTGTCAGTAGTCGATTCCCTCCAATGCTTTGGCAACTTATTTTCGTCATAATTATCTTCACCTTACCTTTAACCCACCCACCGTATTGAAAACGAAGTAAAACTAAATCAAAGTCGTTCTGCTACTACTACTATCTATATACTATCGAAAAGCTCTTTCGAACGATGTGAGTTTTTCATACTTAGCTATATCTGTCATTCAGACACCGCAGAAAAAGAAAAGCACAGCTTCAATATAAATCTACTTTTTAAATATTTCATCGCACATCTGGCCACAAAATCTCTCGATCATTTCCCAACCACCCTATATATAACATCGAAAAACAAAAACAAAAGCGGATACACGTAAACCGTGACTTTGGCACCCGTATTTTTGTCGCGCGACAAAAAAAACGCAGCGACATTTTGTCTCAGGCTCGTGTTATGTTTTTGAGATAATATAAAACAGAATGCGAGAGACCGATTCCGAAGGGATTTTTTTTTCTGTAAATGAACACGTCCTGTATTTTGCATACAATGCAACTTGGTGCAATATGCGGTCGATAATGTTTTTACCTTTAAGAGATATATGTATGTATTTGATGGGCTCTGCCTAGCCTTTAAGGAAGCGTGATGGCGAATAAAGCAGTATTTCTAAAGCTTAAGATTGCCACATTCTGTTACTAATCAAATACATAAACTTTATTCATGAGTTTCGACTTTCATGAGTTTCGGTTCGTCATCAACACGGCGTTTTCTAAAACAAGATCTTCTTTCAAAAATACACCACTGCAAGAATGCCTTTTGGCAAATTCCAACTTACAACTCTCACGAAGAGCATTGATTTTTGACAGTCAATCAGAAGATGATTTTAGTTTGTCAATACGTTAACTTCGGCACCTTTTTATCGCTACTTAGAAAAAAGTATTATATTCATTAAAGTTATTTTAATATTTATCAGAAATAGATTACCCTTTAGTTATTTTAATCTCAAATCTTGGATGGCACACTACATTGGTGTCCAATGTGACAGTTCACCAGACCTAATGCCCATTACCAACATGAATGAGTGCGCTCTTTGCATCGATATTCTTTCACTTACGTGACACTATCGGCTAAAACTCTCCAAATTTTCCTTCTAACAAATAAATAAACAAAACGTATTCACTGATATGGAAACAACGATATTCTGTGCGCTTCTCGACAAAAATGCCGACATTATTTATGTATATAAATGTATGTTAAATAGATAAAATGTAACCGATTGAACAATACCCATCGATATTGTGCCTTTTCCCATCATTGGCGCCAACATAACCTTAACAACTCAGTGCCTAAACACGAAACTGTAACCCGAAGAAAATAGAGCTCAATTTTCTTTTACATTTAGTTTGTATACCGCAGATTTAAATATGTAACATCAAAGTCACCTAAAAGCGGTGACCCTTGACCGCGAGTCTTGCTACACAAATAATGTCAAGAAAAGATTTTCTCTTAGACAGTTAAATGAACATAAACTGATTTACATCCCGTTTGCATGTTAACGGAGTTCTGAACGTCAATAGGTCACAACATAGCGCTCAATGTTATGAACGGCACAAAAAGTATTTCTGTATTTGTAAGAAATTTGAAACGAAAACAATGTTGAACAGTTATCTTAGTTTGTTTGTTTAGAAATGTTGTCTAAAATCTCGAAAAAAAAATAAGATGAATCTTATATTGTTGTTCGATTCTTGATCACCAATTATTGTGAATGAAAGAGCTGTTTTGATATTAGGAAGAGGGCAGGAAAATGTTGACAACAGCTTTTCTTCAATTCTTAAATTGTTGTGATTAGACTGCATTTGCTTTGTTAGGTGTTATTATCATCCTCTTTGAAATTAACATCGTGAAGCAAGTTACCTAAGATGTTATTTATTACTCCGTACTTTTAAAGAAATGGATAAGTAGAAAAAGATTTCCCCTTCATTGAGGTAAATATAGCCTTAGAACAATAATTAATTAGAACAATTACTTACATTCATCTTCTGAAATATAAGTTGATATAAGTTTTTAAAAGTAGAAAGGGACATTTTGCGAAAGGGACATTTTGAGAAAGGGACATTGTGAGAAAGGGACTATTTGCAACCTGTAGTCATTTTGAGAAGTGGTCATTTTGCGACAGAGCGAATCATCTCGGGACATATTTATTTATTTAGACGTCATGTACAATAGTGGTACATAGCCGTCTATGTGACTATCTGACTTAATGCCACAAGGCATTCTCTACCAGTCAACCATTGGGTTAAATACGACAACATTGTGATAGGGTACAAACAAATATTTACAAATAACGACTAGTTCTCAAAAATTCATATACTTAAATAGATACAAATAAAATAGAATAATAAATATTATAACAAAAAACGAGAAACCTAATAATAATTACTATGACTAGACTTTAATTGAGTGCTATTTAGTCTGACTTAAATAGTGGTTGCGAACTTTCTTTTTAAAAGTGAATTTACTATTCTTGTCATATTATTTATTTATTTAAATAACATGGGAGACTTACAGCTAAAACAAACAGAACAAAGACAGTATAATATATATATTATTCTTTTTGTTTACGTTTTCTTGAAACCATCCAAACTGAGAGCACTCAAACTTGAGTCTGACACTGAGGATTATGAAATCCTCATCCAGCATAATCGGTTAAAACCGTACACACATAGGCCCACACAATCTGTTCACTCCGCACTACAATGCCGGTTTGCTTTGGGCAAACGGGCCATATTGAATATTCATAAACGTCGCACGCAATGGCATTCGACAAATTGACATAAAATTTCACACAAACGTAAAGGAAAAGACGGTTTTTATATACATAGTGGTTGTTGGCGCCGCCACGAATTGATTTGGTTACATTTGAATAATATTAACTTATGAGATGGATGGGGAGTTGATTTATTTATTTTTGGATTATGCTGTACATAGGCTTGGTATTTGTTTCATTCTATGTTTTGTAAGGTAATTTGGTAAACAATCATGAACATCTTGGCCTTGGAAAAGGCATGGACTTTCAACAACTTTCAGCTCCTACGAGGCATGTAAAACTTCTCTGTATTCATACTATCATGTTTTTTTTTTGGACCGTTTCGCGAGAGCTGTCGGTGACTACAGCTAGAAAATGATCATCATCTGCCTGCCTTTTCCCAAACTATCTTGGGGTCGGCTTCCAGTCTAACCGGATGCACCTGAATACTAGCATTTTACATGGAGCGACTGCCTATCGGACCTCCTCAAGCCAGGTCCTGGGTAATCCAGCTGGAGAAAGATAAATGCTTATTTTATGTGTTCCTCACAAAACAAGGACTGTGTTCCCAAATCTTATCAGTGAAGTTGCTTTTACATTACGTGACTTTTATCAAAACAAACATGTACATTAGTTTGATAAAATACTCATGACTTGTCTTTTTCTGTTTACCTCTTACCCCACCTTTCATCTAAAACATATATTTTCTAAGGATTGTGGATACAGCTAACGATTTTATGAATATTATTAGTAAGTCATGTGACTAACACGAGTTAATACCGATAATAACAGTGACGGTAATAAATACAACTGCACTTCGTTTCTTTCTAATACTTGCGATGAATTTTGAGCAGGATGACTCAGTTTTTGCAATTGCTCATAATGCATTATATTCAACAAACAAATCGTTTTTTACCCGACTGTGCCCAAGAGCAAAAGAAGGGCATCAGTTGCTGTAACAACAGGACACCGTATTAAGTGCTCCATAATTTGTGGAACAACACCACATTTACACTCCAGGGCAAAGGAACTGATAAATTTCCACCGCAGCAGATTTTCCTACACATCAGTTAACCTGGATCTAGAGTCATGGCTAACTTGAAGGTCTTAAGACAGACTCCCAGTCCACATTGCAAAAATACTTCCTGGTTAGCTGAGGCCACCCATGTATAAGAGGGACATTATCAGCGGATGGTTGGGTTTAGAAGAACTGCAGTTGATGATGACGAAAATATCAAAAGTAATCATCATTTTTTTTTTGGTAACCTAGTGTCCCACTGCTGAACAAAGGCCTTACCTTTCTCCTTCCATACCTCTCTATCCTGTGCGATCTCTGGCCATGTTAGCCCCGCAAACAGGATCAGATCGTCACGCCACCTTCGCCGTAGTCGACCTCTACGACGCTGTCCTTCCTCAGGCGTCCAGTGTGTTACCATCTTTGCCCGTCTCTCCGGGAGAGATAATACTAACAGTTACAATACTAACAGAAATAATACTTACATCGTTAATATTTTTTATATCACCAGTGTCGCCCATCAAATTATCTTCCCATAAACTTTCATACAATTTTATAACATGGTTCATATCCATCATAGTTATGTCAGCAGCTTTCGGTCCAACAATTTTACATCCTAAATCGAACCATAGTACTTTGTAATAAGATGTATGAGTAGATAATTTAAACGGTAGCACCGATCCATCATACGATTGTGCTGAACGACAATTTGTTTAAAGCAGTGTAATGCTGATCGATTGGAATTGGGATTTTATTGTTGATAAAATGTTTGTTGCAAATACCGTGAATTTGGATCAGTCAGCAAATTTTATTATAACTTATGCACAATGTTTTTTTTTATCTTGATCTACCTTTTGTAGTGAGCAACGACTTATTGTCCAGCCTACGCTGTCCTCCCATACTTAAGTACTAACGCTGTTACATCCAAATATTGTAAAAACAAATGATTTTAAAAGAGTAACCATGGAGTTTCTTGCCGGTTCTTCTCCATAGGAAACGACCAACCCGAACCGAGCACCTTTTTGTCGCCGAATTATAAGTGCTCATAGCCTGTGTAAAATAAAATGTTTTGATTTTGATTGAGGATCCTAAACAGTTAAAATATTTGATTCCTTAATTCTTTGAAGGTCTAAATAGTTATCAAAATAGCAATGGAAACATAACCACTGGAAACAGTAGTGATATCGATTTTTGTTTTACAGGTTAAGGAAACCACCCGAAGACAACCGACTAGGTGGACAGACGATCTCACTAAAGTGGCCGGAAGAGACTGGATAGACATGATACAAAACCAACAAAAGTGGAGAGACTTGAAGAAACCTACACTTAGCATTAGGTGGCCAAAGGTTAAAGAAGAATAAGAAAGAAACCAGATGCTCTTGTTAAATAAGTTATTGAATATTTAACATGCTTTCCGGACATGTAAGGTAGGATTACACCTTCGTGGCAGTCTCGATACTAAGATACTTCAAATGGTCTTTCTTGACAAGGATTCTAGACTGGACAAAATTTACTGCTTCTGTCTTGGACTAAACCATAGACCTAAAAATTCGCCTGTAAAGACCAAACATAAAGTCCAAACCACTATTCTTTCAAAGACTACTCCTCCATCAATCTTACCTTTGACATCCCCTAATCAGTTCTTTCTCCATCACCACTATGGGAGCCAGTAATTATAACCAGTAAATCCGAACGGCCACACACAGTTTATGTGACGGCATAAAGTTCGGATCCGCTGCCATGAATCAAGGGGACAATACTAAACAATTTATTGATTGAACTGCGAGCTTTAGATCGTACGGACTCCATGATGAAGAGGTGTTTGGGATAGTCTTTGGTACCGTTACCGCCTGTCCCATTATTGCAACAGCGACTGCGGGGAAGACAGATGGAAGAAGTTGTATGGCGCATGCCACGAACAGCGACAACAAACCACGGGGCGACGGAACCAGGTGGTGCAAATTGACATAAATTGGATCGTTTGAACATAACTTTAGAAGGTTAGCAATTAGGAATTAAGCATGAAACGTTTAGTTGACGCTTCCCGTTACCTAGCTAGCTTTTACCTTGGCCAAAGGCTAAGTTTTGCCATACAATGTGGAAACACCAGTCTCTTGGGCACAATGCACATTACCAGCTAACAGCATTGTGGAGGAGTTTTTCGTTGCCATATGGGCAACGAGAAACTCCTCCACAACGCAGTTGCAATTAAACACTAGCTGTCCGGCGCAACTTCGTTTGCGTCACATTTTCCCCGTTTTCGCAACATTTTTCATTGCTGCTCCACTGCTATTGGTAATAGCGTGATGATATATAGCCTCGATAAATGGGCTATCTAACACTGAAAGAATTTGTCAAATCGGACTAGTAGTTTCCGAGCCTATTCGATGCAAACAAACAAACAAACAATCAAATTTTTCCTCTATAAAAATAATATAATATTAGTTTAGATGTAAGATATTCACTCACAAAGTATCGCCTCATATAGTATAAAGCTTTAGAGCACAAACTTTTAGCCGTTTGTATAAAGTTAAATGTGCTAATTTTCAACGTTTACAATCATGCCTGTTAGTAATATAAGTTTTTAAACTGACATGGTCACTAACACTATCAACAACAAAGCCGTTGCCGTTGCCGTTGCCGTTGCCTGTTAGTATTTTTTTTAAATTTAGTATTATATATAATTAAAAGTATTAAAATAGACCGTTGGAAAATGTTGTAGCTATTTTTGTAGCCTTTTTCTGGGCCACTACTTATCAGTATCATCACCATCTTTTTGCCCTTGTCCCATTCTACTTGGGGTCGGTGCAACACGTTTTAGGCCACATAAGTCGGCAACTAATTTAAGTTATTGGACTAGAACACATCCTTCTGTATAAAATCTAACATTATGGTCACCATACACTTGTCACTTTATACAACACTTCAACGATTTTACGACCCGAATTCCGTTCGGAACTTAATTCGTTTTTTTTTAAACTTTACGTCGCAGTAATAGTTCAAAATAGGTCCGTATTAAAAGTGTCCAGTTTATTTATGATTTGGATACGAATGAATCAAGTTTTATTGTTCGAACAGCGATTTAGAGTGACTTCTAGACATTGATGAGCGGGTATTTTATTTACGATAGCCTCTTGAACCCATTTTTTAGTTCGTAACACGTTTTATTTGTTTAGTCGTTAAAGTTTCGGGGACGGCGCCACTGGGCAATGATGGTAATTTTAAAATCAATTGTAGCAAGGATTCGTTTAGGGAAGCTGTAAATCTTATAAGACGTTTATAGCTAGTGTTTTACTTAATTTTGCTCCCAATGACCTCTGGGTAGTTAAAATAAATTAATGGTTTCACGGTCTATTTCACATTTTAAACGTAACTCATACGGTACGAAGCTAGAACGGTGTGTTATCCGCTCCCGACTTCAAAATATATTATTTTTGACGTGAATAATTATTTGTTATAGCCAATTTATTAGCTCTAACAAACACTTATTCACGTGGTAATAACGTTGTTCATAAATGCTTAAATTCTGTTTAATTTAAGCATTTATGAACAACGTTATTACCGACCACAGTTGCTTCTAGTTTTCCCTTTCGCTGTCCTGACTGCTTTTTATTTTGTAAACCCACCTAATTGTTTTTTTTTTTGCTTTGAAGAAACACTGTTCGTAGGTGACGCAGAAATAAACGATCCACTAACAAAATTCTGGTTGTTTCATAATTCAGTCATGCAGTAGCAAGAACTGCTGCTACAGGACATGTCCTATGTTCGATTTCCAGGTCAGACAAAGTATTATTGGGTAGTAGTAGTGGGTTTCTCAGTAACAGTGCGGAGTCTGGATGTGTCCCGTTGACGGCCTTCTTTTACATTAGAATCAAACATAACTTGCTTAATATGCATGGTGTGTTATAGAAACATCTAACAGGAGCTCGTGGCTAAATAATAACAGCCGCACAGGTCGATCTTCAAGGTTACACCGTGCTTGCCGAGGTTGGTCCGTGGATGGGTGCCCATCTTCAGATAGTGAGTTTCCTCCGAGCCTCGGAAAGCACGTCAAGCCGTTGGTCCCGGCTGTCATTTGTAGTCGTTACGAGTAGTCAGAAGTCGAAAGTCTGACATCCAGCCTACCCAAGGGGTATCGTATTACCCAGTTACTGGGTTGTGAAGGTCAGATAGGCAGTCGCTTCATGTAAAATACTGATACTCAGCTGCATCCGGTTAGACTGGAAGCCGACCCCAACAAAGTTTGGGAAAAGGCTAGGCAGATGAATGTTATAGAAACACCTATGCCTAAACCTTCGAGGATAACAGTTATGACTTAAAGTTATGTAATAAATAAATAATTTATGTAACATAAAATCTCGCTTGTATGTTACAGAAGTGTCCCTAATTATTATAGTACCTACACCCGTATTTACCTGTATATACAGGGGCAGGATTTATTAATTAACATCACAAAAACTGCCAACAACGTCTAAAACCCTACACTACAATTTTTCCCACACGACACCGAACATTTGCGTTGCAGGTTATCTAAGAGTAGCGCGTGCGAGCGCGGGCTAGCTTGCTGGCGAGCTGGCGGGATCGCGGGGCGATGCGCTCGTAAATCGGACGGTTAACGCGCGTGTCGCGACCCGGGTGGTCCGCTCCGCTCCGTTTTATTTAGCGTGATGATATGCTGCTGCAGTGAGACAAGTAAAATATAGGTATTACTTTCTGTGTGTATGGTGATGCGAGTATGGGAACTGTATGTGTGCTGGTTGTGGTATATTTAAACGTATTTTTGTCATAAGCTGAAATGAAAATTAAAAAAAGCGACAAATGGGGTATAGATTCAGTTTAGTCAATCGCAAATCAAATTGGTACAAGTAGGCAGGTACTTTATTCTGAACCATTTCTACATACAACCAGCCTCGTTGATTTGTCGTTGCTAACCGCAGCGGTGCTATAATTCTACGATATCGCATTGTTTAATGCCCCAGCATCGTCCGAGTGCCATACCGTTAATCAACACAGGTGCACAGACAAACGTAAACTTTTTGCATATATTTATCGTGCTAGTACTTTATGGTAATGACTGAATTACATTTGTGACTGCTGCGGAATTAGTGTGGTATTAATTTTAATGTTTTGTTTATGTAAAAAAACCGGCCAAGTGCGAGTCGGACTCGCGCACGAGAGGTACCATTATTTATAGAAACGAGCAAAAAAATCACTTTTTTGTATGGGAGAATACTAAAAACAGAATACAATAAATATTTAAGGGGGTTAAATATTTATTGTATTCTGTTTTTAGTGTTTGTTGTTATAGCGGCAACAGAAATACATAATCTGTAGAAATTTCAACTGGCTAACTATCACAGTTCACGACACGATATAGCCTGGTGACAGACGGACGGACAGTGAAGTCTCAGTAATAAGCCCCTATTACTTTGGGTACGGAACCCTAAAAAGGAGTATGTAAGGAGAGTAGAAGATGGCGTTCTGTGGATTCTGCCTACCGGGGTTCCCTACATCAGGAAAAGGCATGAGTCTGTGTATATGTATGCATTTTGTTTATGTAGGGATCAAAGTAGTCGCATATAAAACTTAGCCTTTAATTTAACGGGAGGTAATGTTCCTGTTAGTGTATATTCAGAGAAAATCATCATCATCATCACACTCCTGCCACTATCCCAATTTTATTAAGTGGTGCAGCATGTCATCTTCATCAATATAAGTACTCACCCCCCATCAACCCATTTCTAGGCTTAACATCGTTCACACAGTCCATTTATATTTTCAAATAAAATAAAATTAAATAATGCATAATTTAAATAGATATGCATTAATAATATTAGAATAATCTTTGAACTTTGACTAACAATAAACCTTGCATATTGCGTGTAATCACCAATTAATATAATAACTCAAATATTACACTAGCATTAGAAACATAGGTTAGGCTAATTCAGTACATTACACTAGTGAAGTACCTAGTTACACCGGGTGTGTGGGACGTACATACATACGTACACATAGTGTAAATGCCGTAATTCCGGACTTCCTTATGGATTGTGGAGGTCAGGTGGCAATCAACCTGTGGATATCACACCGTAAACAAACTTAAGGGACTGTAAAACTTGCATCTCGAGGTTAAATAAAACTAGAACTCAATATGACCTCTTATTGCCGACAGCTCAATCATTAAACCTTTACACATTCTCACCCATCATTCATCATCATCATCATCATTTCAGCCGAAAGACGTCCACTACTGGACATAGGCCTACACCAACGCCACATTGACATAAGGGGGGTTTTTAAATAATCGCCACGCTTGGCAGGCGGGTTGGCGATCGCAGTACGGTTGTTACAAAAGCACAGAGAACGCTGCTACCCATTCTCTGGCAAGTCCCTTAGTCGCCTCTTACGACACCCACGAGAAGATATGGAATGGTGGTATTATTTACGTCCGACACCATACAGAGCCAAGTTTATAAATAATTAGAACCTTAATCAGCTCAGACCACGCATTTTAACAATAATTCATGAATATAAACTAAGTAATGTATTTTTCTCATTCTCTGACAAGTCCCTTTTAAATCGCCTCTAACGACACCCACGGGAAGATATGGGAGATATTCTCACCCCCTTAAGACAAAAACAATAATCAAAAGAACCAATAAACAAACTCCTATAACATTATCAATATATCCAATCGCAATTACAAACTCAACAACACCACAACAATAAATAAGAACCTGCACATTCATAACATTAAAACTGCTCACAAATCACCGACAGCGGGTGTCGCATCACTACTCATTAAAAAATAAACACATAAAATTAATTCCCGATCGTCAACAAATTATCGGAGTCCCGTGATGGTTATCGCGGGATCTTGCCGGGCACGGTAGCGCGGGATTGCGTATCGGCCGGCTGACATCACTAAATATAAATTTAGTGCTGCGCGCGACCTAGGGTTAACAACGTAAGTTGTACCGCACTATTTCTCGCCGATTCGCCGATACCGTTTATGTAACAGCCTGTTAATGGTTTGGGAATAAAGGGATTTGTACGCGTTGGCCAATTATTGAAGCTCTGTGTTGGTAATTTTGCCCAATATCAGCAAGTAAACACGAAACAAAAAATAAATTTAAAATTTAGAAAACCCCGGGCTGAAAAACCAAAAATAAATTAAGCGAAGAGTCATAGCGTCGGGGGTCCGCTTTGTTTTTTGCTTGTGTTAACCGGTCTACTTAGCGGTCTCATGCTTTTTAAACTTAATTTTTTTTTTCTTAGGCTTGACTGTCGCACTCCTGAGCATAGGCCTCCTCCCATTCCTTCCACTTTTCTCGGTGTTGCACCTCTTCTCGCTAATTAACGAAAACAAGGAAAGTTTTAAATTTAAAAAAATCCCGAGCTGTTAGGGGGAGGGGGGTGCAGCCCCTTCCCCTGGCGATGCCGACATCTAATATTGACTAAATAGT
Source organism: Cerastis rubricosa (assembly GCA_949152445.1). Lineage (NCBI taxonomy): Eukaryota > Metazoa > Arthropoda > Insecta > Lepidoptera > Noctuidae > Cerastis > Cerastis rubricosa. The sequence continues at coordinate 1,432,140 of OX424542.1, read as the reverse complement.
TATCTGATTGCGAGGACTCGACACGCGCCAGCAAATTCACGGTTTTGTTTTATTTGGTCTTTTTATACCGATGACCTCAAGAGCTCCCTCCCGGTCCTTCCGTTCTAAAAAAACTCTACTAAGTCCAGTTTAAAACCAATGTCCCGAACAATAAACTGAACACATAATCTAAACAACAACTGATAAAAACCTTGTCTCCTAACTAAATCATCATGAACGCCACTTTTTATTGCTAATTCTTCTTTTACACCACAAAAATGTCAAAGATTTACGATATCGCGCGCGCGGTATTTGTCCTCCTATATACTTATATATACCGCTCGAATGCTCGATACCGTGGTCGTAACTTGGATTTTTCGAGCTGATCTCTCGATATGTTGACTCGATGTAATTTATATTTTTGATTTTTTCGATATTAATCGATATTTGAGACGTTTCTTAGATACGTCTGCGCATTTAGCTCTGTACGTCTACCATGACTTTTAACAATCTATACACGCAACCATCTGTAGTTAAAAAAATGTATGAAAACTTTTACAGCGCCTCTAGCGGATAGTTGGGTACTAAAATGCGCAGTATGAGTCACATAGTTATCTATCCTACGTCACCGTGTAGTAAACTATACTACAGCGACTGTAGTTTGGGCTTCATTTGCTTAGAATTTTGTACCATGAGTTACAAATTTGACAAATGTCATAGTAACGAACTATTACTATTGTAGTTGCAGCACTCACCGACATTTTGTTCCGTGAAAAGACTATAGTTTGCGATCAATTTTGTTATTTTTTAATTATAATGTTTAATAGATAATTTTTTGTGTGGGAAATGTTATCATCATCATCATTTCAGCCAAAAGACTGTAGCGTTGTGAGGTTCTCAACTGAAATTAGTCGAGTGATTCTAAAATGTCACTATTAGTAAGTAACTAGGGACCTCACTAAAAACGCGGTACATGTGCAGCGAGTGGACTGTATACATACGTAGCAGCTAGCAGGTCACTGGGAACTCCCAAGAGAGGGGTTCTTTTTAGGAATAAGTACTTTAATAAAACAAGTCTTTAATTACTGTAAGCGATTGAGACTGAATTAAAATACCCTAATTTTTACGGAGCCAAACGGACATAGTGATCTTCTAGACTTTACAATTATTACTGGTTAACTTAGTGATTGGCGCGTCCTCTTTTATAACTTATTGTTTCTGGAACATTCGGTGGCCGACCGTTGCGGACCGTGCGCTCACACACACTTAAAAAAGTGCAGGCTCAATATAGGGTATTTTGACTCACACTCCTTCAAATCCTTTATTAAGATTACATTTTTGCTGGCCAGCGGACCCTAATTACCCACACATATAAAGGGCAAACTCGCGTCCAAGCTCACGATTGGTTGTAAACATTTTGGTAGGCATAACAAACCTCATTATTATTCTTTTGTTAAATTAATTTTGCTACTCAGTAACAGGTGGCATTGTGCCATGACGTCACATTTCTGAATCGCGGTGTTAAGATTTTCCTGCATAGAATGTCATCCGCGATTTATTTTAAAGAGAAAGATATTTTTGAGACTTTATACAATTTAAAAGATCTTAGAACTAACTTTAAACAAATATAACTATAGTATCTAAATTAACTAAGTATAAGCATTTTAAGCAGGCTAGTTACTGTCGTGCACATTTCTCCCGCCGTCGCCGTAAGGCGACTCCGTGGGGAGCACGACAATCCGCTTCGATGGTCTTCGGAGTACGTGACCTTTGGTCATCACGTCTACTACTCGTACCTCACCGTCTGCGCCTGGCAACACCTTCGTTACCCTTCCCTTGGGCCACGTGTTACGTGGGAGGTTGGGGTCACAGATTACAACGACGTCTCCGACCTTGGGTGGTGTGCCGCTACCGTAGGGCTCCCGCCGGTTTTGTAAGAGCGGTAGGTATTCACGTACCCATCTTCGCCAGAAGACGTCTGCTAGTGCCTGAGCGCGTCGCCATTGTTGTCGTGCTGTGACGTCGGCATCGGTGAAATTACCCGGTGAGGGTACATGTGAGTTAGGGCCGATCAGTATGTGGTTAGGCGTTAGGGTTTCGGGCTCATCAGGTGCCACGTTGACATGCGTGAGTGGCCTGAAGTTCACCGTATTTTCTACTTCTACGAGCAGCGTAGCGAGGGTCTCGTCTGATGGGTGAACTTCTTTTAGTGTGACGTACAGTGCTTCCTTGACTGCCCTCACCATCCTCTCCCATGCACCGCCCATGAATGGTGACGCGGGAGGTATGTATCTCCAGCTTATGGACCGCGCATTGGACTCACTACCTAAAGCTCTTAAGGTGCTTTCTCCTAGTTCCCTATCAGCCGCTTTGAAACAAGTAGCGTTGTCACTCCATATTTCTTTTGGACAACCTCTCCTACCTATAAATCGCCTGAGAGCGGCGATAGCTGAATCTGCACTAAGTGAATTTGCTATCTCTATATGTATAGCTCTACAAGTAAGGCATGTAAATAAAGCTCCATATCTTTTTTCTTTGTGTCTACCTACAGTAACAGATATGGGGCCGAAATAATCTAAACCAGTAAAAGTAAAAGGTCGTACATGATGAGCTAAACGAGGGTACGGTAAGTTTCCCGTAGAGGGATTGGCTGGCTTTGCCTTCTTTATTCTACAATATAAACAGCTCTTTAAAACATTCTTTACAGACGGACGCAGTCTCGTTATCCAAACACGCTGTCTTAACTCGTTTACCGTTATCTCGGTTCCGCCATGATGTAAACTTTCATGCACATGAGCTATGTATAGCTTCGTATATCTGTTCTTACCCTCGAGTATTATAGGGTTTTTTATTTCTTCATTTACGTCTTGTACCGCTGTGATTCTCCCGCGCAAACGTAAAACACCTGTGTTGTCTAGGTATGTACTTAATACGGATAATGGGCTGTCGCCGGGCACCGCTTTGTTGGTTTTTATGGCAGCAATTTCCTTTGTGAAGCTCTCGCTTTGTGAGCCCTTGACCCATTGTTCTTCGGCGCGTAGATTATAAGTAGCGGGTATTGGTATGAAGTTTACTGTTTTTACGATTCTAAATATAAAACAATCTGTCCTAGTATCCCATCGTATTCCTAGGGCTTTCTCGGTGTCGTCCCCGCCTAGTACTTTTATTTCTTGTGAAGGCGCGAGTTTATTGTTCAACACATTTTTGTTGTTTGAAATCCAACCACATAAAACAAAGTTGGCTTTTTTATGAATGCTATCTACTTGCGTTGTTATTTTCTTGGCTTCCTCTTCGCTGGGAAAACTCTGAAGATAATCATCCATATAATGATTGTTTACTATTGCTGACGCCGCGGCTGGGTATCTGTCGGCAAAGTCGCTAGCATTGCGATCCTTTATATATAGCGCTGTACATGGGGATGACGTCGCGCCAAAAATAACAGATGTCATTCGATATTCGTCTGGGTCTCCATTCCGTTGCTCACCACGCCATAAAAATCTCAATGCATCACGATCATCTTCTCTTATCTTTATTCTCATAAACATTTCCTTAATATCTGCTGACACAGCTATTTTATTTTGACGGAAACGCATTAAAATACCGGGCAACGATTTTAACAAGTCAGGTCCCGACAGAAGTATGTCGTTTAGGCATAGACCCGCTGTCTTTGCTGCTGCATCGTGTACGAGACGTGGCGGCTTATGTGGCTTGGCTGGGTTAACCACTGGAAAGTGAGGTAGGTACCAGGTTTTGTTAATTGTGGATGTATCGGGTGCCTTTTCTGCATAGCCTGAGTTAAATAGATTTTCAAGGCGCTGCAAGTACTGGGTCTTGAGGTTCTCGTCCTTATCTAGGCGCCGTTCTAGATTTTCTAGCCGCTTTAGGGCACCTAGGTAGTTGTTTGGTATTTTAGGTACCTCTTGTTTCCACAATAGTCCGGTCTCAAAGCTGCCATCGGGTAATCGTCGACTCTTCTGTTCTAGTATGTCTAAGGCTCTCTGTTGCGGGTCATCTCTAGGTATCCTAGGTTCTATGCATAGTGATTCTAATTTGAAAAAGTTTCTCATGCTTTCTTCGATTGGTTCCAGATTTTCCTTTATTTTAATGTTGCCGCAAAAAGTAGCTATAACTTTATTTACAGAGTACTGACATCCATGCAATACCCATCCAAGCTTTGTGTACGATGCTACTGGTTGATCACGCGCGCCTGTTCGTGTTTCTGTGGCTACCAACAAATGCCAGTTATCTTGGCCTATTAAAATCATTGGCTGCGCGTGTTCATATACAAGAGTGCTATGAATGTCGTTCAAATGTCTACAATTATTAATGTCCTCGGTATGTACAGTTTGCGCCATAATTTCAAGCCTATTTACGGTGCGCGCCGCCTCTATTATATGTGGCTCGCTATGGTGCTTGCCTTGAATGTGGAAGCTCACGGTTCGGCTATTCTCATGCTTGACCTCCGTGCCTACGCCTTGTATCCACATAGGTTTGGCTGGCCCATCTGCACCTAGGACGTCTGCTATTGACGCGTCTAACAAGGTGACTGTACTTCCATCATCTAACAAAGCGTATGTGTTTATACTTGTGTGTGGTCCGGTCAATATGACAGGTACAATTTTTAAATAAGCGCGGCGATTCTTAGGCGATATCGCAGATACTGTTTCCCGCGTGGACGTAACGGCTTCGTGTGTGATAACAGGTGCCGGCGCCGGTGGCGATGGCGATAACGTCACTACATTATTGTGTGTCGCCTCCACTTTACGCTCTTTATGTAAAAGTTTGTGATGTTTCATTTTGCATTCTTTTATTTCACAAATAGGTGCTTTGCACGTAAACCTTCTATGCTTGTTTCGTAGACATCTAAAACACATGTTGGATTTTTTTGCTATTTCCCAACGTGCGTCTATGTCTAGCTGTTTATATTTATAACAGTCTGGTAATTTGTGCCCGTGTTGCGTACACGCCGGGCATCGCTCTTTTGTTGTTTCTGTATTTACGTTAAACGAGCGCTCTACTCTGCGCCGGTGTCGAGTACCGTTAGCGTCGCCATTGTCTTGTTCGGGCTGTGCGTACGCGCAACACTTATCAGCCTCTTCATTCATAAACATAGATAAGCGCTTCAACTCAGGAATATCTTCCATCTTTTTATTTGCCGCATAATCATACCACTTGTTTCTTAGTATCGGCGTTAGTTTTTCAATTATACAACGCGACATTTCAGGGCTATGTAAATACTGTATTCTTTTCAATGCTTCTACCGTACCCACCGTATTTGCTATACGGCTAGCGAATATACATATGTCCCTAGGATTATCATTTAATTTAGGTAATGACTTTATTTTATCTAATTCGGCTATAATCAAGGCTTCGGGCCTACCGAAACGTCTTTCCAATGCGTCTACAATGACCTGAGGGTCAGACTGACTAAATAATAGGCAACCTACAGCTTCCTTTGCGGCGCCTCTGAGGCTTGTCCTAATTCTAGCAACATTTTCTACACAGGAAAAATATGTTAGTGAGTCACAATACGCGGCCTTAAAAGCTATCCACTCACCGGGTTTTCCATCGAAGATTGGTAGCTGCTGTATGTACTTGGGGGGCTCCCTTGAGCTGCGCGCGGCCTGTGCTAGGGCCGCGGCGAGCGTCCCCACGTCTATCAATTTCTCACTCACTTCGTAACCGTGTAACACTTTATCACTCGCGATATTGCCCTTGTTTATTTTCGCACTTAATTGCTTACGTACACTTTGTTCGTGGCCGTCGTCCCACAGCGGTTGAGCGCCTGCGGCGCCGGTGTCCCTCGCTGTGTCCCTGCCTGTCCTTTCGCCACTGACGTCGTGTGGCGGCGGTCGAGCCTCATCTCCGGGTGGCGGCGCCGGTTGCGCTAGCCACGTTCCAATCCTTACGGAGGCGAGGTCGTCCACCACGTCGTCTTCCTCACTTGAGTCAGCTTCGGCTCTGACTCGCTGCAACTGTATTTCTTGCAGCTCTCGCTCTGCCTGCGCCTGCTTCACTTTCATTTCAGCCAGCCGCTCTGTAGCCTTGAGCTCCGCGAGGCGCTTGTGCTTTGATGCTGTAGAGCGGCGTGACCTGGTGTCGCCAGGCTTGAGCGTACCATGTGAACCAGTAGTCGTATTCTGCGTAGATCTGCTGCCTGTGTCCATTTCAGTGACCAGGCCCGTGCCGGTCTCTGGTGCGGGCTCGCTGGCACCCGGCTCGGCGGTCGCTGACGGCTCTTGCTGGGCCGGTTCTCTCTTGGGGTCTCTGCTACGGCTGCGTGTCATCATCCTGCTGGATGTACTTACTTAAAGATTTGGCTGCGAAGGACCAGAATGTGCAGCGAGTGGACTGTGTACATACGTAGCAGCTAGCAGGTCACTGGGAACTCCCAAGAGAGGGGTTCTTTTTAGGAATAAGTACTTTAATAAAACAAGTCTTTAATTACTGTAAGCGATTGAGACTGAATTAAAATACCCTAATTTTTACGGAGCCAAACGGACATAGTGATCTTCTAGACTTTACAATTATTACTGGTTAACTTAGTGATTGGCGCGTCCTCTTTTATAACTTATTGTTTCTGGAACATTCGGTGGCCGACCGTTGCGGACCGTGCGCTCACACACACTTAAAAAAGTGCAGGCTCAATATAGGGTATTTTGACTCACACTCCTTCAAATCCTTTATTAAGATTACATTTTTGCTGGCCAGCGGACCCTAATTACCCACACATATAAAGGGCAAACTCGCGTCCAAGCTCACGATTGGTTGTAAACATTTTGGTAGGCATAACAAACCTCATTATTATTCTTTTGTTAAATTAATTTTGCTACTCAGTAACAGGTGGCATTGTGCCATGACGTCACATTTCTGAATCGCGGTGTTAAGATTTTCCTGCATAGAATGTCATCCGCGATTTATTTTAAAGAGAAAGATATTTTTGAGACTTTATACAATTTAAAAGATCTTAGAACTAACTTTAAACAAATATAACTATAGTATCTAAATTAACTAAGTATAAGCATTTTAAGCAGGCTAGTTACTGTCGTGCACAGTACAACTCTAGTTTTTGACAGGACGCTATGGCTCGAGCATTTCTTTTCCGCTGGCTTAGCTGAAGGAAGTTATTCTCTGACCTCAAGATTCTGTGAGCCCCGGTTTTAGGGGCTCTTCGCTCAGGCTGAGTGCTGTACCCTTGCCTATGCCACACGCGCTACCAAGCACGCTACCTACTGCTGTACCCTTGCCTGCTCCTGCATGCTGCCTACGCTCGCCAGCTAAGCAAGCTACCCACTGCTGTGCCAGTGCGCTGACCAGGTCTTGGCCTGCTCACCTGCGGCCTACCGCCACGCGAGCCGGTGCCTGCGCAGTCTACCCTGCGCAACCCTGGCCGCTACAGTTCCGGAGGTCTACTGCTGAGCCTGTACTGACAGGCCCCCCACGTCTGCACGTGCTGCCAAGGGACGGTACCCTCCGGTTAATTACAGTGATTGTGAACAGAACTCAGTGACAGCGTACCCGCGACCTAGCATAGTCTAAATATATGTATTAACTAGTCCGGCTGTTTTACTGAACAACAACCTATCTACATACTTGTCAGCGGCCTACGCATCCTACCCTGCGTAGTCCTAACCGTTACAAGACGTCCACTGCTGGACATAGGCCTCCCCCAAGAAGGTGAGTTTTGCCATAATTGCCACGCTTGGCAGGCGGGTTGGCGATCGCAGTACGGTTGTTACAAAAGCATAGAGAACGCTGCTGCCCATTCTCTGGCAAGTCCACGGGAAGATATGGGAAATGTAAGCTGCTGCCGAATTAGAAGATGAACGACGCAAACAAAAAAAGTTTCAAAGTGAGATGCGTGTTCTACTTGGAAATCCACTTGAAACTTTAAGTGACAAACTTTATAGGTTAACCAAAGAAGCTTTTGAGAATTTGTGTGATTTCTTGCATAACGGACACCAAGCTGATTAAACGTCGTAACACGAATAAATTTGGGCTGCATTAGATTTCATTGAGAAGAGTGAGTCAGGCGACTTTCTACATTTTGTTGGATAATAGTACGATATGACCTGTCTTTTGTCTCTATCATCGTGCATTATTTAAAAAGAGATGAAAATATGCAATGTGAAGTGAGCATCGTTTTATAAAATGATGCCAACATAACAACACTGTGTAGTTGTAACTATGACATTAGTAGTAAGCACCAACACAGCTCATGGTACCATTGAAAAAGCTAACTATAGTATTTGCGTATTAACGGAACTATTGCAGTTACGTCAAGCGATCTAACTATGACAACTCATGGTAGACGTACTGATAAGGGAGTTTGCGTCTGCGTGTTACTCGTACTATGGTGCGGTATGGTTTTGTTTAGTACTTTATTTGAATGCTTTTGTCCGTGTAAACAAAATGTTATTTGAACATGGTTAATTGCGTGCTATAAAAAATTGAGATTAAAACCCTTTCACTCTTTGTCTAAGGAAGATAAATGGATAGGTATTTAAAAGCTCACATTTTTTCATAATTTCTGCACTTCTTGTTAATAACTACTAGGTTTTGGCCGCGGCTTCGCTCGCGTTATAGTTGGAAATTATCCCACAAGAACGTCTTGTTTTTTTTTAATATAGTTTATGTCACTCGGGATTAATTTTAGTAGTTCCGAAGATCATCGCCTACATCCAAATTCACAAACTTTGCCCATTTATAACATTAGTCATCGTTCGTGTCCATATCCCAATTTATTTGGGGTCGGTGCAGAATGTCTTCTTCTTCCATACTTCTCTATAGCTCGTAAGACACCTCCTTTCTTGCCATATCATCCTTCACACAGTTCATTTATCGTTTATTTGGTCTTCCTCTACTCTCATATTAAAACAATCACGAACAAATCCCGCAATCTGTGTTTAGGCTTTAGTCTCCCACCACGAATAATGCTTCCCAATGCTCTCTCATTTTAACTTTCCCGAGTCCCGATCGCAGAGCAGTAAGATATCTATAAACCTAAACTAGGCATCAAGAAGACACCGAGACCTGAGCGTGTAGGTTTTTTTCTCCAACTTAGTATGCGTAGATAAAATCAATTAGGAATCGTAGTGGTGATTTGCTTAGTGGCGAGATCTGTACGGGACACGTCCCGTGCGATGTCGTCCTGTTATCGTGCCGGGATCGCGTGCAAGCGCATCACTACCTTAGGGTGGGCCCTTTGTTTTAAGTAGAGATATCTTAAATTTCTCGAATTGGATTAAAAAATCACGAACTTGATAAACGTTATTTTTTAATGTGTTTTGTTTTTATAGGTACACGTGTTGGCGTTGACATGTTTGAGTTTCAATGAAAGGATGAAGGAAAAATTGAGCTTTTCGTGTGCTTGTTCTGTGTATGAAAGATAGACAAAATACTTTTTAAAGTATTTTATTTAAATTTTTTATAATTTTTTATTGTAAATATGTTTCGTTTAACTGGCAAATTCCTTGGATTTATCTGTTGTATTATACATGTCTTCTCAAATTAATAAATAAATGATGAGCTGATCATATTTACACTCGGTAAAACGCTGTTAATTTGTGGCGAACCGACTCCTACATGATTCAGCAGATGATAAGATGTTGCACCAAGCTAGACAATCGGCAGTTCGTCATGAACCGAATCAAAGCCAAATTATATATGTAGGGATTGCTTTAGATCGGCTTTGTTGATCAACATAATATTACTGCCAAACAGAACGTACCGACCTTCATTATTATTGTTAAAAAGCATAATAAATCCGCCAAAAGATTTTATTTTATTAACACGTCACAGCTTTCTTTGTAAGTTGCTTATAACAAAAGTAACACGGGTTTCGTACAAAACAAGATCGAGCCAATAAAACAATAATACAAATGACCAAGGAAACCGTTTTGCAGACTTCCTATCAATAACAATTTGATAAAACGAATATAGACAATAATGGACATCGATATAACGTCTCAATGAGAAACAATTATTTAGATCCGCTCGATAAAATATAAGAGTTATCTTCCTAAGTTACGCACTTGGTTAAAAAAATGTGGCGTTTAAACGCACGGCTTTAAGACAAGAAGTTTGTTATTGCCAAGAGTGCTTGGCATTTCAGTAAGTAGTATTTCATTAATTCCTTAGAAATTATCAAAAGAAACATGTCATTACTGTGTCATTGAGTGGTTTTCGTTCTATAAGCTGTACATATGTAAAGAGGTTGTGTATTAAAGGACTGACTGATGTGAACGGAAATGTGATGACATAAATGTCATTGTCATTTTAAATAAAGGTAATGAAAAACTAAATAATTTACAGAAAATTGATATTCGTAAAGAGTAAAAGCTTTGAATGTTGTTTCTATATTTACAGGTAAAGTAGTGTTTTATTATATTATATGTGTAGTTATAAAATAATGTTACTTGAGTAAAACAATAAAATTCTATATTTACAGGAACGCAATCAAGTTTATAAATGAATATCGAACTTTAAATAAGATATCTTATACATATTATGTTTAAGTTATCTCATCTACATGCTAGATTTACCACCAAATGTTGCTTCGCGCCATATCTTTTAACCACAAAGTTTATCAAACCCAGTGTGTAACCGCTCTCAATGTTACGAATTCACAGACAATCGAGCGTCCATAAAACTGTCTACTAACATCATTTTAAAACATCTATACAATAAAACAATTTTAACTGGAGTTTGTCTTCTATTCAAACTTTATGTTTTCGAGAAAGAACAATTGGACCGTTTTACATTTCTCGATTAGAAACAGATATATCAATATCGCTTTCCTATAAAATCGATTCAAAGATATTGGTATTAGAAGCGATTGATCGATTCGAATACATCTGGTATCGAATTTAATTGTTTATGATTATTGTAATGAACTATATTTACATATTTTTATTCTATACTTCCTGCTTTATAACCTTAGATAGATACAAATGGCAGGGATTACTTTGTGTCGTTATTGTGTGAATAGGAATAAATAAACTCATCAATTTCTATGGGGTTTCCCTTGGGACGTAGATACATATATCTAGTAGGTCTGTGCTGCTTTAGAGGTGCTCTGGGTATAAGGAAATAATTTAAAAAAAACGACTTACTATATACATTTTCTGAACGTTCTGTGTTAGTCTGAAAAACCGATGTTACTATGTTCCAATATATTTCAGGCTAAAAGTAAGCCAAAGTGCTTAATGCCCACTACTGAATGACTACTTTCAGCGATGATAGTAATTTCGACCCATATCGTCGGCAAAAAACCATCATCATTAACAACGCTTGCAGAAATGATCATTATTGTACACACGGCGACACGAATCATGCTCTCCAAGTCGATTCCCGTAGTTCGATTCGCAAAATGACATCTGTTTACTAGTACTTGTTGGTAGATTTTCAATGTATTTTTAAAAGGCGGTATCGCTTTATTAATTAAACACACGTTATAACAAAGCGAGCTTGTAATTTTATAAAACAAATATTTATTGTATCTGTGTTAACAAATGATTAAATGACTTATCGCTTAAAAGCACAGCCGTATTTCGTTTTTAACTGTAAATTTCTTGACTGTACTCTGTGACAGCCACGACGAGGTGAAACAAAAGAAAATGCATCAAAACCAAGAAAAATCACGATTCGACGTAAAGGGAATCGACATATAGACCAGGGTAGAAGCCCTTTAAACTAATCAAAAGTGAAAAAAAATAATAGTAGGATGAAACCCATTGGAAAAGGAGGAGAATATTATAAAAACGATAGGAAAAATAATTTACGGGCAATCTGAGTTCGGGAAGGGGAAAAGGGGGGAGGGTTAAGGGTAAAAAACGGTTTATTTCGATTTCCGGCAAAACTACAAGTCATAGGGAAAAAAGTCAAATCGCAAAGTTGTAGGTAATAAAAAGATCTACAACTTTTACATTTACACTTTTTTCACATAACCTCAAAATGTATGTGAAAAATTCAAAAAACCAAGTTTTTGGTTTTTTATTTTTATCTTTTACAAAAACATTTTTTTTTTCACGAAATTTGGTGAAAATTGGTGGTTTTTATGTCCCGAATAGACTGAAATTTACTTGATTTGAAATATTTATTTTTTCACCTTATTTCGACTTCATAATCGCAAAAGCACCCTAATTTTCAATCGAAAATTCACCCGTCAATATATCAGCTTTTTTAAAAAAGTTGGTGTGGTTTCTGGTCGCTGAAATCTCTACTTTCCTATGGTGTACTAAAATATATATTACCAAAGTAAATCTTCTCAGAAATTGCTAAAACAAAACTAACGTTTTATAAAATTCCCTCGATTCTTGCCTGCTAGACACCACTAAACGATTCAAAGGTGCTTTTTATTTCATACTCTTGCTTATCATTTGCCTTATTGCAGATTATGCAAACAGATTCATCCATACTGATAATATGAAAAGAGAAAATCGAATTAATAATCATCATCATCATCATTTCAGCCCACAAGACGTCCACTGCTGGACATAGGCCTCCCCCAAGTGTCGCACATTGACATTTTGGGGGGTTTTGCCATAATCGCCACGCTTGGCAGGCGGGTTGGCGATCGCAGTACGGTTGCTACAAAAGCACAGAGAACGCTGCTGCCCATTCTCTGGCAAGTCCCTAAGTCGCCTCTTACGACACCCACGGGAAGATATGGGATGGTGCTATTCTTTACGTCCGACACCATACAGAACGAATTAATAATGCCTTAATTTAAAAAAGATTCTACAACTTTCTCTGACGTTGAGTTAGTTTTAGCATTTTCTGAGAGATTTACTACAGTAATACATATATTTTTTTACACCATTGGAAAGTAGAGATTTCAAAAAACAGAAAGCACACCAACTTTTAGAAAAAAGATGATATTTTGACGGGTGAATTTTCGATTGAAAATGAGATTGCTTTTTCGATTATTAAGTCAAAATAAGGTGAAAAATAAATATTTCAAATCAAATAAATTGCAGTGTATTTTGGACATAAAAAGGTAAGTTTTCACAAAATTTCGTGAAAAAAAAAAATGTTTTTGTAAAAGATAAAAATAAAAAACCAAAAACTTGGTTTTTTGAATTTTTCCCATACATTTTGAGGTTATGTGAAAAAAGTGTAAATGTAAAAATTGTAGATCTTTTTATTACCTACAACTTTGCTATTTGACTTTTCCCTATGACTTATAGTTTTGCCGGAAATAGAGATAAACCGTTTTTTACCCTCAAACACCCCCCCTTTTCCCCTTCCCGAACTCAGATCGCCCGTAAATTATTATTTTTTTTCATTTTTATAATATTCTCCTCCTTTTCCAATGGGTTTCATCCTACTATAATTTTTTTTCGTTTCAAAAATTATCGACCCTGGTCTAATAGCGGGAGTGATTCACGAAACATCAAGCTGTACATTTGCAGTTCAACATCGCTTTGTACAGCTTTCCAACACAACGAGAGATCCGCGTAAACTGGTTTTGTATAGCTTGATTGGTCGCCGTACGTACTAATAATCCCAACCAGGATTTTTTACAAAGGACACAAATAAATTCTAGGCTTTGTTTGGGACAAGCCCGCTACTTTATTCCAACCACTGAAACTCCTGAAAGCCAGAATCGACAGTTGCGACCAACAGAAAATTCTAAGAAAATGTTAAACATAAAATTTTCTGTTTATCCAATAACAATCAGAAGACAAAACAAAGCTACTACTAGTGATAGGTGTAACTACAGTTCTGCTACCTTCTACTTTATTCATAAAAAAACCCAGCACTTTACTAAACAAAACAGCGCACCACAATGCGCGTGCGCTCTATAATCGTATGCGGTGCGCGTGATTTACGCGCGAGCGGCGGCGATGGGCGATAGCGTTTACTTATTGTTACACCGCATGATCGGCTAACGACGTATGCAGATACCAACATCTCGTATTTATGTCACTGACTTTTATTGCGATTCAAACCATTTTCGAGCACCTGTTTTTTGGTCTGGGTTCTACTAAGGTTATCGGTGCTGGGTATAGTCCATTCCTGAGATACCCTGATTGTATGTAAGGAGTGAGCATGGTTCTTTATACTGTACATTCTTAAGATATGCTTCTTTAGATTCTAAGCGTGTCGATGGCAATCGAAATTAAATAGGCCCAGAATTTGAAAACTAGAAAGTCCCTCTCTGTAGCGTCAGTCAGGTCATGTTACGCTCTTTTTTATTTATATCGTGTAACTTGTGAGCATCTATTTTTTGGTCTGACTTCTACTAAAGCTCAAACTACGCAGGCAACTCGGGACACACCGGGACAGCTCGGGGAATATTCTTATGGACTGCTTATATGCTGGTCTCTCTCTGCCTGCGAAGTGGTGACTACTCACATCATCATCATCTGCCTACCCTTTTCCCAAACTATCTTGGGATTGGCTTCCAGTCTGACCGGTTGCAGCAGAGTCGCAGTATTTTACATGAAGCGACTACTTATCTGATCTCCATAACCCAGTAACTGGGTAATACGATACCCCTTGGTAAGACTGGATGTCAGATTTTTGGCTTCTGACTACTCGTAACGACTGTAAAAGATCTACAATAGTGACAGTTGTGACTACTACACCATCGATTAGATCCTTTTTTTTTAGGCTGGCTGAAGTTATTACAGTCAGCTGTTGAGTATAGTTCATACCTGAGCCTGAGATAGGCTCGTATGTGGTCTTTTTTACAATTGTGGCATTACATCCTTCTTCAGGTTGTCGGATTATGAGTCGGATGACTGAGCTGAGATGACACTCACATTAAGTTTCCTTTTTCTGAATCTAACAGAATTGTCAAATACCTTTGCCAGTCCTTTCCATATCACCGAGTTATGTATAACGAAAGCCCTTTGTCATTATCACCTCTATGATACTGAAAAAAAAACAAAGAACATATCGGTCGGTTCCTTTTAAATCTTCACAAATCCCTGAACTATCATTAAGCGTATCAACCAACACGATCAAATCCTTTTCAATTACCCACCGGCCAATTAAACCAAAATAAAACAATACACAGAAGCCTATTCTATTTTTTAAATCGGAAGCACCGTCGTTTCAAGGCAAAGGTATAGGCCTTGTGGTAACAAAGATGCATTGTGACTGCATCGTTCTTTGGAACAAATCCAATATTGTTGACTGTCTACTGTTAAGACAATCGCGACCTCCAAATTCCACATTTGAATTTGTGAAACGTTACTTAGGACCTAAGGACCAGTCTTTGAACCACACAATTCTAAGCTCCATTGTTTGATGTTTAAGGTCGGTTGTTCAATGGAGGGGAGGTGGATTAAGTGCATCAAATATGTCAATTAGTTTTAAGCATTAAAAGGCC
Organism: Cerastis rubricosa; assembly: GCA_949152445.1. Taxonomy (NCBI): domain Eukaryota; kingdom Metazoa; phylum Arthropoda; class Insecta; order Lepidoptera; family Noctuidae; genus Cerastis; species Cerastis rubricosa. The sequence goes on along the minus strand of OX424542.1, from coordinate 1,416,818 downwards.
AGGATGGGCAGATCGACGCCATTGTTTTCCCAACCTCGACAAAGAAAGACTCGATGACAAATCCCAAGGTCTGGTCTGTCAAGGTTACTCTTGGTTGTTTACTGCCATCTTTGGTTACTTGTAGTAAATTATGTTTGATTGGTGTCTGATGCGAGTGATGCGTACGTGGGGCTTGTGAGGCTACCGTGTGTACTAAGTGGGGTCAAATTTCGGGCGATTTTTTCGTACCGTTCATTATCTTCTTTGTTTAATTTATACTTAAATAACAAGATCTTGTTTCAAAATTATGTAAGTGGTATTATCTTCCAGAGTTTCCAATCAGTCAAGAAAAACCAATTTACTTCGGTTAACCACAACAGCTCACCTATTTCCAAAGAATCCTATGACTCACTATATTGACATACATGCCAGGTATTTGACTACGCACAGTGAGGTTCCAAGTGGATGCAGTTCAGAGCACATACTTGAACATATTTTATAAGCAGAGACGTTTATAGATCAAACGGGTAATAATAGTTCTTTATAATATTAAAGATACACACATATTATTAAACGTTAGTAATTACGGTTAAATGAACAATGATAAACATTTAAAGACACGATGATTTTCTCCACAAAAACACGGAATTTCTAGGACAAATTTTTGCTGCAGGTATTTGCTCCAGCACACTTCTAATCTCAAACTTAGATCACAAGCAAAAATCTAGACCAAAACCCATAAATAAAGACACCATAAAAGCTAGACCTATATCCAAAGCTAGACGATTCAAGTGCAAGTCTAAAGTCAGATCCACACTATACATAGAATTTAGATCACAAACAAAACTATAGTCCGTTTAAGCAGGAAACAACCTTCTAGTGTTGAACTGCGAGTGGACATGTCCAAACAACCAAAAATATAGACCAAGCTTTCTTTTTTCTTTAAGTCAAGAGTGAATAGGTTTCTTCTAGGCAAGCGTGCTTCACCGTAGACCACTTCATCGCTTACCATCAAGTGAGATAGTGCTCAAGCGCGAGCCTATAGATAATAAAAAAAAACCAGAAAATCTGGACATAAATCCAAGGCTAGAACATTTCAAGTACAAGGCTAAAGTCAGGTCCACACTATACTTAGTCAGACCACAGTTAATATATTAGATTACGGGTGTCGTTTGTATGACACGACTTAACTTTGTAGCGCCGTACAATCACCCTGGCGTAACAAAGGACTTCACGATGAAATCGAAAGTATACGAGCTGAATTTTAACACCTGCCTACTACCATTTTGTGCGTACTACAACTTGTTAAGTACTTTGTGGATTAGTCAGGGATTTTGAGGAATTTGAATGTTTCTTTGTTGTGTGTTTTGCCAATTTGGATTCGATCGTCATTCGTTTTTTGATAGCATTGTTGCTTACCATTGGCTTTATATTTATAACTGTCTTGCTGACTGTCCACCGTTAAATGTTATGTCAATTTCTGCCTGCCTAAGAAAGAAAGAAATAATTTATTTGCCATGAATTTGGGAACAAAATAAGATGTAGACATTGTAAAAGCAGTTCCAACACACTCTACCTAACGGCATGCAAAAATAAAACATATTATTAGCTACTTAATTACAAAAACACATATCATACAAATAGAACAAAGACATAAAAATACAGATTTAAATCTACATCCTTCCTACACAAACTAAACATTAAAAAACAATAATCTTTATTCCATACTAGCTGTCCGGCGCAACTTCGTTTGCGTCACATTTTCCCCGTTTTCGCAACATTTTTCATTGCTGCTCCACTCCTATTGGTCGTAGCGTGATGATATATAGCCTATAGCCTTTCTCGATAAATGGGCTATCGAATACTGAAAGAATTTTTCAAATCGAACCTGTAGTTTCGGAGCCCACTCAATGCAAACAAACAATCAAATCTTTCAACTTTATAATATTAGTTTAGATAATACAAATGATTGATTAAATTGATAATTTGCCTACATCATCAACGAACATTATGAAATTAGAAATAATATGAAATATAATAACTTGTAATAATGATAAGTTATCATTAAAAAAACCTTGCATTGGTGTTGTAGCATTGGCCTAGCATTGGTGTCTGTCGGCAGCTAAGTCTAATAACTTAATCCTAATACAACGTCACGCTCTCTATTCCACAAGGGTTTGACAGAGGTGTATCCAATAGTACCTACACGCACATTTCGCCAGTTATTATTAAGTACCATGCAATAGGTTGCAAACTCATTTAATCCTATCCTAATAATAAGTGCTGGACTGTTATCGGTGGAGCACCATTTTGTCCTTTAACTCATAATTTTCATCATTTCAGCCCGAAAGACGTCCACTGCTGGACATGGGGTCCCCTTCTTGGGAGAGATCCCAAGAAGGGGGGTTTTGCCATAATCGCCACGCTTGGCAGGCGGTTTGGCGATCGCAGTACGGTTGTTACGAAAGCATGGAGAACGCTGCTGCCCATTCTCTGGCTTGTTCTTTAACTAGTATCACATTTTAACAGCATTTGCCTTAAAAATAATAGCGTGTTCTTTGTGAAATCAAATACCTGTACTTACGTTACATTTTTCCACCTCCAGACCTTCATAATAAACGTTTAAAAAAAATATCCTCCCCTACAAAAAACACTCCACATTTCCAACCTCGCTTACACAAAGGCGATTAAGCACAAAAGTACAGTAGCAGCACTGTGCAGCCAGCAAATAGATCACAGCAGTGCTCATTACCAAAAGGCGCTACTAGTTGCGCGCGAGCCGATAAGATCGCGCCGGCGCGCGCGCGCGTAAATCACGATACCTATCGCTATGTCCCTACATGAGGACCAGACCTAATTGTAGACGAATTTATAGAGCTTTAAGAAAATATTTGTTTTTATAAACATTTTGGAAAGAAATATTATGAGTAAGTAGGACGTAGTACGTTTCCACAATACGTAATATTGTGTACTTAATTGAGGACCAGTTGACGAATTTTTAGAGCTGCGTGATTTAAGTTGAGAATCATCTAAATTTTATATTTAGGTACATTTTTAGAAAAATATATATGTGGTTTATTTTATTTCGATTCCTGACGCTGTGTCCCTAAGGACGAGATCTAAATAGAATTTATAGAGCTGCAATTTTGAGTTGAAAAAAAAATAGGTTTTATTTTTATTTTGGTGAAAATGAAGAACTATGTATTTACTATTCGTTATCAAGAAATTTTCTAAACCATATTAATATGATGAAGTAGATCAATCGTTATTTCATGAACAAAAACGCTTTTTAATTTTATTAAATGCTTTTACTAGGGTAATTTTATTATTTACATTAGTGATTTGACAGCAAAAGTTATTAGTGGTAATTATTTTAATCTTTTACTCTGATTTTTATCTACCTTTGTACTAATACTAAATGTACTTATCAGAGGACCAAATCTTATCAAAATGTACACAGATTTAAATGTTATAAGTTTATTATAAATTACTCGGAAATCGTATGGTATTTCGGTCAATCAATTATTTTTAGTTATATTTCTTGTTTTGATTATTGTCACGATTTGGCTGTTAATAAATGGAAAGTTGTCATGATAGGCTTTTTCTTAAACAACATGTTATTAACCAAAGTACAAAATTAATTGTATTTACCGACCTTCGATTTCTAAAGACAACCCAGCGTGACCACAAACCTACCATTATTAATAAATCGACACTATTATAACAGAAACAACGGTGTTTTCAAATATCTAATTTCTAAAAACACTTGTTTCTTACCATTGGGCCGCGATGGCCGCGATATCCTCACTGATATATCAATTTAATGCCTCAACATTTGTCAAAGGGACAGTCGATTTTTAAAACAAAATGTCGATACTATAGGCATATAGGACCAACTTTCTACAATAAATTTGATTCACACCATATCACAATATATTCTTTATCTAATCACAAGAACAATATTTCCGAAAACTATAGATTGATATTTGATTTCACTGGTCAATAAAACATCTGGTATAGACATAAAGAAATGTCATAAATTGATTAACAAATCAATATATAATGTTCATTCATGCTGTGAAAGATTATACACAAAGAATTACCAACCTTATTGGCGAAACAATAAAGGTTTTAGAAATGTGGGTGTATCCATGTCAGGTTTATGAAATAATAAATAAAATATAGGTGTGAATAAAGAAAGCAATAAGGCACATCGCACATTAGGCTCTAATATGGTGACAAAACTGTGTTTTGCACTTACTATTCAGAAATGGAGGGCAAGGTACTAAAATCCAACTTTCTCGAGACGTTTTGGGCATTATTTGTGATTTATGGTCAATACTTTTTATTTTTAAGGAGGATACGATGAGATTTATTGCCTCCGTACTGTGCAGGTTATTTAGAGGTTCGCTGGGTCGTAATACGACTTGTATCCTTTCATTATCTATATGTAAATGTACTGCAAAAGTCCAACTAAATATGCTGAAACATACCAACTCGTCCATGTTTCCACTGTAGTATTGAGCTAGGCAAATGGGCTCCACCAAACCGCACTGTACCCGCGTAATGGATGAGTCCCAGCAGTGGGACCAATATGGGGAGGTTGTGCTAAGTAAGATTACAGAAACTCGGTACCTAATCTTGTATGGTAACTTTCGAAACATTTTTTTTTTTAAACCTAATAAAAATCAATCGCAACCGGCGTGCTTGTATGACCCGACGTATGATCGTTAACATTGCCTAGCCTTTTCCCAAACTGTCTTGGGGTCGGCTTCCAGTCTAACCGGATGCAGCAGAGTACCAGTATTTTACATGAAGCGACTGCCTATCTGACCTCCACAACCAAGTAACTGGGTAATACGATACCCTTTAGTAAAACTGGATGTCAGACTTTTGGCTTCTAACTACTCGTAACGACTGTCAAAGATCTACATGGACAGCCGGGACCAACAGCTTAACGTGCTTTCCGAGGCACGGAGGAAACTCGGTATGTAATTATAGTCACCGATCCACGGACAGCCTCAGCAAGCACGGCTTAACCTTAAACATCGACCCGTGCGGCTCTTATTATTTAGCCACTAGCCACGAGCGTAAACGAGGCAAAATCGGTATGTAAGGATCGTAGCAGGTGCGGGCCTGTGGACGGTGAGTAATGGGCTAGCTCACCGTCTGTCCGTCTTATGACGACAGGCCGTGTCGACGGCGCGTTTGTGTTCCACGCGCGCCTCAAGGAGATGTCAGCAAATCGGAAGGGGTTCGAGAGGGCCGATACCTGCCAGGGCTGCGGAACTGTTCGAAAGAGATACCGTGGCCCTGGAACACAAAAGGGCTAAGACGGAACATGGATGGGTTTTAGTCAGTACAAGTCTGACACTCCCTTCCGCTCCGCCCAGAGCGGGATGTATTTGATGATTTCACATCCGAAAATAAAAAAGTATCGTAGCAGGTGGCATTCTATAGTTTCTGGCTACCCCTATGGGAAAAAAAGCGTAAGTTTATTTGTATGTAATTACGGAAGCTGATCTACAAACGTCCCACGATCAAGTAATGCCAACTCACTAAAAGTTCATCGCACGGAAATCAACAACTACGTATTTATTTTATTACCTTTTATTAATAAGATCACGCTTACAGTATCGAATGATCGAATCGATATGATACCAACTATTTTTACTTACTTTTTTACACAATATAGAGATCAGCAGAAGGACAGAGAAAGAAAGGATATAAACGCGCTAATTTTAAAATCATTTTATTTTGTTATTTGTACTGCAAGGTTACAAAAGACTGTCATTTCCGTTTATAGGTATTAAATATATTTTATAGTTGGAGGCCTGCTGCAGGGACTCCAATTTCTCGTTACTTTTATGTCGTTTAGCATCGCAATCCTGATAAATGTAAAACATATATTCTGTTTCTGGCAACTGTTTGAAGTTGACCGAGACAGAAATATATCTTAAACTAGTTGTTGCCTTCGTCCGCGTAAAGTTAGGGTAAACTTGCTTAATTCGTACTTACGCCAAATTCGTACTCCACTTAAAACTCGGCTTCGGTAACAGCCATCAGCGCCTCTAGTGTCAAAAAATAGATGTCACAGTCGGCCATTTTACCACCAGACAGATGGCACCTGTGAAACTATTCTCGACAAAAATATTGAAAATGTAAGTTTTTTTCAAATATTGCTGTAATATTTTTACACATTTCGTAAGAGTTTTATTCAAATTAGGTCGTGTTAACCTATTTTACGATTTGGTACGTATTATTGTGTATGTTTGCGATTTAATCTGACGTATTTTCATACTTGTAACTGTTGTAAATTTTTTTGGGGGTAAATTTAAAATTATTTGGCTCTTGCTCCTATTTCGTACTTCGACTTTAGTTCTTAAAACGTACTGGTATGATTTAGTTATAACTGCGATGATTGCCGAGAATTGGCGAAGACCATCGGTCGAATTTGTTAGGAATTACTACTTGCTTTAATAACACATTGTTGATTCTGATGCTGATTCTCAATACTGTATACCAATGAATAGATCTCAAAGTACGAATTAAGGATATAGCAGTACGATTTGGGATGAATGATCTTAAATCGTACTTTTTTTAGATTTTTTTAAATTGTTTATTTTTAAGAAATTTATAAGGTTTATGTTAAATTTGATTATAGAAACAATAAATCATTTAGCAAACAAATATTACTTTTAATTAAAACTAATTTATCTTTCCTAATTTCTTAAATATGATGGTTTTCTCTTAAGGGGTACGAATTAGGCAAGTTTACCCTATTATAAAACTTTAATACCCTATTTAAATGAATTTTATTTTGAGTCAAGGGCTTTAAAGTCCCGTCAAAATCAGTCCAGCCGTTTCGGAGATCAGCCGGAACAAACCGAGAAACAAAGAGACAAAAATGAAAAAAAATAATGTTATTGTTATCAGTACCGCTTCGGCCTATACTTTCAGTAAAAACTGTTATTATGAAATTGCCAACAGACACTACAATTTTAATTATTTGTATAAATTCATGCATGCGTATGTGCGTGTCCCTTGTTTTCATCTATTGTATGGAGTGGTCCTTCGGTACACCTCTATCTAATGCATTTTTATGTTAAACGCCTCTTCCATGTACCCGGGGCAAAGTCGGACATATTTCATAAAACAAATTGTGATACCCATTGTAATTTGAGAGCTATTTCAGCTAGTGTACCCTTAAACATCGATTTGTATTCGATAAAATCGAAATCATATCGATACTCTATTTCGATCGATTCAATTTAAAGTTCAGTTTAAAATGCACGATATGAATTTTTTGGTGATATTTTAGAATTAAATTCGTTAGTGATTGCTACTGAATTAATTTTGTAGTTCAATGAATAAGTAATTTAAGTCACGGTGGTATGTTTGATACATTTTTGGTGAGGATTAAGGTTAACAGACAAATCGATATTTCACACGGTATTCGAAATCTATACGCATTCTTTAGCCAATTCAAGATTCCGCTTTAAAAAACTATCGATAACTAACTCGATACTCGAATCGATATCCCTATCGATACAGTAAGAGCCACTAATTTTCTCGTATGTTAATAAGACGGTTTTAATATCAATAGTTTATGTTGTTGCCAGCACCGCCATTGGCACCTGTGTGGTCGTTTCTTCATTGTTTTCAACCAATATAACAATATCTTCCAGTTATTTATACGATATTTATATAAAAATGACATTTGATTGTTGTTTAAGATATTGTTAAGCTAAATTGTTGTTGTTGTTTTGTTAAAGTGTTGTTGAAAGTTGTTATAAATCGTAGAGGTTATTGTTATTAAGTGCTTTTGACCACCTAATGGGTAATGAGTGATTTTTATGGGTTTAAACGGTGACTGTATGTCAGTTTAAACTTGTGGTAGTTATATCAGCATTTAAAGTATCCCACTAAGAAACAGATGCCTTTTCTTATGCAGAATATAAAGGAATACGAGAGCTATCAATACTATCTACTTTTTAATGATAATAAAAGATTTGATACATTTTAACTAACGTTTCGGTGCAGGCGGAAAAACACGGAACTAAAATAAATGTTCCAAGTTTTTAATTTTTTCGTGACAAGCAGCGCTACCTTGAACTGCATACTGAAAGTGGTCAGGTGGCCTACCATGACGTCTTAAAACATTATTTTTTTACTCCTTTTCCAGTGTGGGAAAGAGATGGCGCTAGACATCCTGTATAGCTCAGAAGAGAGGCCAGCAGAAGTATTAGTAGGCTGCTTGATGTGCTTGAAGTTTTTGTAGAAATACGAAATGCTTTGAAAGCGAATTTTATTCGTTTATGCACATCGGTTGATAAACCATTTGCGACTAAATAAAGGTAAATATATACATACCAGTTTTTTTTTTCTTAACCCGACCTTATCCAACCCACACGCCTCTTCTGAACCAAATTGCTCACGGAAATCGGCCCACAAATCAAATAAACCTAAACCAGATACCAAAAAACAATTCAAAAGCGATTCAAGACCAATTTTCTGTATCTAATTTGTCTGCCTTCCCATCCTGGTGTTCGTCGATTAATCCAGGCTGATTTCGTAAACATATACCACGATAACTTTACACATAAACCTGTCCCTAGTTACTCTTATAGTTACTAGCGTTAAGGATGGTTTTGTATTTTCTCAGTGCCAAAGATAACTTGGTTAATTTGTATGGGTGTTGTCAACAGAATATTTTTCAAATGTACGTATATATTTCGGTTTTATAACATCCATGTTTCGACACGATCGCTAATGGTTGTAATCAATTTGATGGTCTCGCACTCGACAGTGGGCTTCGAATTGTTTTGATAACATTCGACTTGGGACGGGGATTATGGGAGTATGAGATATGTGTGAAATTATTCGGTTTTGTTAACCACACGTGGGAATCGTGAGTTTTACTTAAATAATCGAGCTATCGAGTTCTGTATGGTGTCGGACGTAAAGAATAGCACCATCGCATATCTTCCCGTGGGTGTCGTAAGAGGCGACTAAGGGATTTGCCAGAGAATGGGCAGCAGCGTTCTCTGTGCTTTTGTAACAACCGTACTGCGATCGCCAACCCGCCTGCCAAGCGTGGCGATTATGGCAAAACCCCCCAATTGATGTCAATGTGGCGACACTTGGGGAGGCCTATGTTCAGCAGTGGACGTCTTTCGGCTGAAATGTTATGTATGTGTTAATGTAATCGAGCTATGTCTATATTATCATTGGCCAATAACGCTTTCTAACCTCGATGTAGGTAGAACCAAGGGTACAGAAAGTTAACCGTGGAACACCTAGGTGAACCACTTTGATGTTCCACGGGTCAGAAAGGAATATTTCAAGTTCTCTATGCGAATTCAACAAAAGCTAAAAACACTAAAATAAAATGGCTATTTTAATTAATAAATAGTTTCAATTGTACCTTATTATACAGGGTGTAACGGAATGGGTATATACATACTTCAGGGTGTCAGCTGCCCCATACAAAATTCAATACCTATTCGACCTAAATGTATGGCAGCAGATATTTTTGCGCTATTCAGATCTTTTTCCGATGGAGAAACGTGTTCAGTTTGATGGTCTGTAGTAAACCGTATGTAAGTACAATATATACCCTTTCCGTTTCATACGATAATGTATATCGTAATGTGTGTAACATAATATGTGCTTCATTCTTCTGCACATATGTGGTGATATTTTGGGATGCAATCATTAAAATAACTGTAGAACTTGGAAATATGCAGGAACGTATTTAATATTAACGTCTATACAGAATATCAAGATAATGGCCAAGAGGGAAGAAGAAAATGTTACCAACACAAAGCACTCTTACATTATCAGTAAAGCCAACAGAAACATATAAATGAGTTTTTAAACTGGCATGGTCACTATCACTATCACTAACAGTAGTAACGGGATATTTACCATGTTTATTATTTGTTTTGAGTTCCCGATATTTCGGCGGTATTTCAGTGATAGTGGTACGGAGCGCAAAAACGAACAAGAAAAAGGGTAGACCGATTTGTCTGCTCATAAACACCCACCCGCAATAACTGCAGTTTATCCGCGATCATGGCGTAAATATCCCGTTAATAGTGTTATTGATAACATATAAATGATCGCGTTCTCATTTACTAACAATATACAAGTTGTAACGGAAAGGGTATATACATACTTAAGGGTGTGCTACAGAACATCAAACTGAACATCTTTCTCCATCGGACAAACAACGTAATAGCGAAAAAATTATCTGCTGCCCCATACAAAATTTCAATACTTATTCGACCCCAATGTGTGTGGTCTGTAGCACACCCTTAAGTATGTATATACCCTTTCCGTAACACCCTGTATTATGTATATGTTTGATCACTGCTAGACAGATATTCAAGCACTGTTTTACCACAGATCTAGCAACTAACCAGATCCTAATCTGGTGATCCAACTACGACCTTTAAATTCAGGACTGGAGGCGAAATGCGGAAATAGATTGGAATAAGCTTTATATCCTGAAACCACCTGGACCTCTTGACAATAACAGACTAATTAGATAAGATAACATAACATTAAACATAGGCCAAGGATTATCCAAAACCACGGAGACAAACAAACAATAATTATAATAAAAAGGCTCGCAGCGGGGGTCCGTCCTAAAGCTGGGCGCAGACGAGAGAGGTTCGACACCGAGCTAATTGAGCCGCTCAATTGGGCGCATTAGGTGCAGGGCGAGATTAACGCGGATGGAGGGATCGTGCCCACTGTTGCACGGTACGGTAGGGGAGTTAAAAATGAATCATTGGTTGGTGGATCATTCTTTTTAGCTTGCAGCCACTGACTGCTGAGTACAACGTCTGTCTGGTACGCACGACGCCCAATCAAGATATACAAAACCAGCTTATGCCGTTCTCTCATTGTAGTCGCAGGGAAACCTATACAAAGCGAGGCTATTTTATACCGGAAATGTATAGCTTAATGTCTCGCCGTGGGTACGCTTTCCATAAAATTGAAGTGTCGGTTTGTAATATTAAAATAACCGCTTTTTACAACATGCATAAATGAATGTATAATAAATACGTAAAATATAGCAAAATAACATTTTTTTTAAGTTTTGTCTGTATGTCGGTCTGTCTGTCTGTCTGTTTGTTCCGGCCAATCTCTGGAACAGCTGGACCGATTTTGACGGGACTTTCACTGGCACATAATTTTTTTGTTAAATTCCACGCGGACGAAGTCGCGGGCATAGCTAGTTATAAATAAATAAACAAGCATTTTAATAAAGGTCGTAATTTCGTGGCTACAATGGAAACCCACAGCAACAATCACACCCACGCGTTGGTTTTTGTATTAACAATAATATTTTATAATTGTGCTCCGTCGCGTTACCGCGAACATTAATTATAACTTACATTATATACTGTGGGAATGATATACATTGTTAATTTTATATATTTTATGCATTACCTCACTTATTGACTTGTTTATCTTCAAAATTATAGAAAATGACGATAGGTTAGTTAAAAATGTGAAGAAATATTGGAAATCGTTGAAAGATTTATTTGAGAAAAAATTAGTGCTCGTTTCTAAACTAACAATATATTTGTAAAGTCACTTGAAGTTATTATTAAGCTTCAGACCACTAATCGGCCTCGTGATAAATGTGAAAATTGGAAATTTAAACGTTTAACAGCACATGTCAACATAAAATATCATATTGTATAAGTTAGGGAAATTCCTATATCCATCAGCTATCTTGCTTTTCCTTTTTAAAAGGGCTTGATACTGTTGCTTATATTTATTTATTACATACGGGACCGAAACGTGGTCGCTCACAATGGGCCTCATCGGAAGGCTTGAAGTCACCCAAAGGGCAATGGAGAGGGCTGTGCTCGGAGTTTCCTTGCATGATCAAATCAGAAATGAGGACATTCGCAAGAGAACCAAGGTTACCGACGTAGCCCGAAAAATTGCCAATCTTAAGTGGCAGTGGACAAGGCACATTGTTCGCAGAACAGATGGCGGATGGGGCTGATAACTTCTGGAATGGCGACCGTGAACTGGAAGGCGATGCGTTGGAAGGCCTCCTACTAGGTGGACCGATCACCTAGTGAAGGTTTCGGGGATCCGCTGGATGCGAGTTGCACGAGACCGGTCAAAGTGGCGACACTTGGGGAGGCCTAATATCTCCTTTCGCAGGTATGCTGGAAGAGATTTCTTTAGAATTAAGCATCACCTTTGTACCTATTTTCTGTTCCTTTCTTCTTCTCTGTATTAAATGTGTACATAATTTATAAAATTAATAAGTTAATGCCTATTTCATGAAACAGTCACGTAACAAGTTTAGAACGTAAGAAAATTTAAATTTCTTTTTTTTTTTTTGTTTTTTTTTTTTTTTTTAAGATGGAAGCGTTCATCTTAAAAAAGTCATCGCCGTGAACCAAACCTTCTATCAATCCCAAAGCAAAACAACACCAAAACATACAACCTCAATCAAGATCTCATCAAAAATTTAAATCAGAATCCGTTACAGTGACATTACTCTGAACAATACGATTGCTCAAGATGACATTCACACATGACCTCGTATCAACCTTGCACTAAATCGTAATCAAACCTTAATTGTTACATTATGAACGTTATGTCACACAATAATCTTCTCACGAGCAGGCTTTGTACCAAGACCTTCAGATAACAGATATAGTTAAAAGAACAATGGCGGTGATAAGAGGTTGGGATAGTTGACATTTGATTTGATTAAATTTTTTGATTATTTATTTGTATTTGCATATTATGTGCGGTCACGAGAGGGTGGGACAAATTTTTATTGTGCTGTGGCAGTTTTTCAGGTCATGATTTTATTTGTGGTTTGTTTTTGGCAGTCCATGAAGGCAATGGATAATTGGATATGCCCTGAAGTATTTATTAAGTGCTTAAGCTTTCTAAACGATGATGATGAGACGAACTGGCCAGATAAAATCAGAAGTAAAACGAGTGTATGAGTATCGTAGTGGGAAGCGTTCTGTAGTTTCGACCTGATTTTTCTAGGTATGTATATTTTGCCTAGTTTCGATCTAGTAGTCGCCAGCGCGACTGCTGAATTTGAGATTCCGGGTTCGATTCCCACGTCGGGCAAACTGTTATTGGGTATTTCCATCACGAATTTGTAAAAGTCAAGGAGAGCAGCGGTGGTCCAGTGGTGGCAGTTCAGACTTACGAGCAGTAAGCCGTTCGAACCCAGGGAGGCGCATTACTTTGTGTAATTTATTTCATCACCGAAGCCCTCAAAAACGGTGAAGGAAAACATCGAGAGGGAATCGACATGTCCTAGAACTAAACATTCGAAGACATGTGACATCTACCAACCCGCACCGGGCCCGCGTGGTGGATTACAGCCCACTCCCTCTCATAGAGAGTAGGCCTGAGTCCCAGCAGTGGGAACATTATAGGCTGTTGATGATGATAATGATGAGTCAAGCAGTTTGGAATCTGTGCCCAGTTGATGGCAATACCGTCGCCCTCTAGTACATGGGACTAAAACATAAATGACGAAATTTTTTTGGGATTCATACCTCATTTATATACTTTATATATAACAGCTTCAGATACTTTCACTCCATACTATCTGCCCATTATTTCCACCTGCCCTTCTACTTCCAGAAGATCTGCATCCCGTCCAAGATGCGAAAACGAACTAAACTAAGTATACTACTGCGCCGTAACGTAACTCTTTTGTGATATTATCAGTTAATGTAATAAGGCAAGTCCTATTGTTCAATACCTACCTTGAAAATAGCTGAAAATACTCTAGCATCTGAACTATTTAGGTTAGAATACAATCCACATTATGACCAGATAGTGTTTAGTTCGCACATAAATACGACTTTGTCTGGAGTCTAGACATGTCGTTGATTAATTAAAATACTTTGGATGTTCGTGTTTTATTTCGGTGTAACCTAAGTAAATGATAAATTATGTTCACGATACACACTGGGCTATAAATGTGTTCACAAAAAATTCGAAAATCGAATTTGATGTTTTCCTTTTTCGTTTTTTCGACTCGATTTTTTTTTCGTTTTTTTTTTCGACTTTTGGGAAACGAGAGACTTTGTTACACTTTATCAATAGCCATTAAGTGTTCAGGCAAAAATAATTATGTTTTGGGGATCCCAACAAATGAAAATAGTTTTGACGGCACGTCGCGCTTCATTTAGATGCATACCCCGAGGATCATTTTGTGCAATACAGCTACAATACTATGAAAAATAAACCCGAATCAAACCATAAGTAAGTACCGGGTTTTTCACGCTGCATTGGACACTGCTCTAAAATACCCAACTTAAATAAACTCATCAAACACATTAATAGTCTCCTAGACTCCTCGAGCCTCAGAACCGTGACGGTATTATTACGTATGAAAACACAAGTACTCACAGTTAACAGCCCGTAGCGGCTCCCACGTACATTACAATAATACGGACAAAAACCATGCTTGGCGATCAAACAGATATCTTTATGACCTACATTAGTTTGCTAGGACCTTGAAACAGCTCTTATTAAAGCCTAACTTGTTATTAGTAGTGTTTTTAAAAGCAATTAGCTTAATTACTGGGTTTTTGGTTTAGGGCTCCGTGGTGTTCCGTATCAGAATGTTTTGTGTGTTTCGCATCATTTGGACTTAAATACCATCTTTTGAACTAGTCTTCAAGGAGAACAAAACTGAAAGGCTCTGTGTAAATAAATAAAAAAAAATGTGGCGTTAGTTACCTAGAAGTAATAATATATTTTTAATAGATATTTAATATAATTTGCAATTTTGACAGTTAGTTCCGTATAAATGGATAGTACGGACCACTAAGTGAGTTCCATATAAATAAATAGTACGGACCACTAAGTGAGTTCCGTATAAATCGATAGTACGGACCACTAAGTGAGTCCCGTATAAATCGATAGTACGTACCACTAAGCGAGTTCCGTATAAATAGATAGTGCGGACCACTAAGTGAGTCTCGTATAAATAGATAGTGCGGACCACTAAGTGAGTCTCGTATAAATAGATAGTGCGGACCACTAAGTGAGTTTCGTGTAAATCGATAGTACGGACCACTAAACCATTTGAATCAGCTTGCACTTGCCCAATTTTTTCAACTTTCCGAACAAAAATTCCCTCCAGAGGTAATGTTTGGGAAATATTATTTGACCTTGCGAAGACGTTATTTACGCGGGTGAACAAGATTTGTGATAATTAATTAATAATTATGTACATTTTATGCTCGAGTTTGTGTATAATTAAAACCAATGATAACAATGGACTGTGTGTCCGGATTCGAGTTCGAATGTTTTTTTTTAAGATGGCGGAAGATTCTTCTCATAATAACTAGGAAGCTGGGTGCTGATCGGTAACATTGAAATTAACTTAGATGACGTGGTCGTGATCAGTCAGTAAGCCCATAAATAAAGCAGATGTTTAGAATTTATTGGATGGCGTGGTCATTTTTAGGATTCCGTACCCAAAGGGTCAAACGGGACCCTATAACTGAGACTGCGCTGTCCGTCCGTCCGTCCGTCCGTCTGTCACCAGGCTCTATCTCATAAACCGTAATAGTTAGCCAGTTGTAATTTCTACAGATTATGTATTTCTGTTGCCGCTATAACAACAAATACTTAAAACAGAATAAAATAAATATTTAAGGGGCTCCCATACAAAAAGTGTCTTTATTGCTCGTTTCTATATATAATGGTACGGAACCCTTCGTGCGCGGATCGGACTCGCACTTGGTTTTTTTCTAAAACATTAGAGAAGAAAAAAATGAAATGAAAAACTCAAGGACTGTCTAATTGTCACCTCAACGCATTCTGAACTAAGTACTGCTAGCCTGCATCATTAAGAGAACATTAAGTAACTATCTGATTGAATAAGGAACACCACAATGTGCTCCAGAAATCAAATTGCCGACTTACCGTCGTTTATAAAGCTGCAAGTCTAACATGGGCCCGTATCGGCTCTTAACCCAGAGACAGCTAGACGGGGTCACGAAGAGAAAAGCCATCTTTTCTTTGTAATAACAAAGAGAAGATGGCTTTTCTCATAGTAACAGGCGCCACTTTTAAACTTCCTCTGGATGGAGTGGAACAGATAATGCTAACCAAAAAATGTGCCTTCGAGAGCAGCGAAATACATAAAGACAGTTATATTTAGTCTTTATGCATTTCTTTTCTTTTTATCGGCAAACTGAGATTTTGAATTTAATCTTCTAACAAAGTCCCGGATAAGAGCTAGTAACTAATATCCATAAAATTAATTGACACTGAAAGTAACCTATGTGTAATTCCACGCGAAAATTAATAAAAAACAGAACAATAGCTGAGCTATGAATTTAAATAGGACACAATGTGGATTAAATTAGCACACAAATCTATCTAGATTATGTGTTAGTGTGTACATACATACATGACACGTTGTGTGTGTGCAACAATTTCGCACAAAATAAATTATATAAATTACCAAAAAATATTCATGATATTATTATGATGCTTTTCATGGCACGTGTAAGTGGGTACAGTTAAATAAACTGACGTACATGTCAGTTTAGTAACATTTAATACCTTTTGCTCATATGATAAGCCAATTGAAATTATTTTGTATAATAAGGAGCTTTTCACAAGGCGCCGCCTGGCCGCGCGGATAAGCGGCACTCACCGCCTTTCCGCGCGGCGTACCGACAAATCTTCGCCGACCGCGCGAACGTGCGGTGTTTTGTGAGAATAGCCTTATTAAGCTGATGAAACGCCATATGATAGCTAATATAATTTATTTTATTGGCATAAGAGCTCAAGTAAGCCACTACCCACGTGGACCGACGATCTGGTCACAGCAGCAGGTAAAAGTTGAATGCGGAAGACCCAAAACTGTGGTAAAGTAAAGTGTAAAATGATTAGGCAGTCAAACGATTAAAAAAAAAAAAAAATTTTTATAATAATATATTTTTTTAAGTATAGCAGATTGATTTCTTTAAGCATGGCTTTTCGAGATCAGTATTTGTTATGTTATAGTACTTGAATGAAGTTAGCTGACTATACATTAGCTCAAGCGTCACAAAATTACTTTGAACAGATTCATATTTTAACACAATCGTATCGTTGTGTTAATCTCTTACTTACATCTTAAATATGAGACACATTTGGCACAAAACCCTCATTCATTTTGTGATAATTATTAAATAATTTAATGCAAAACGCGTCTAAGAGTCTAAAGTTTTTTTTTTTTTTTAATATATATACCTATTATTATAAATATTTAAACAATAAAATTAATCCACTGTAAAAATTATACATCCGTCAACTTAGTTGAAACTTACTTTGCCGGGTAAAAAACAGTGTACAGTTTTCAATACAATTTGATTCTATTTTTAAATGTTTTCGTAGAACGCGACTGATATCGATTGGACCTGTAACCTGACAGTGACTACCATCAATCGGTCGGCATTTGATGATGTCAGTACGTTAACAATACCTTACTTTATCCCTAGTTACTTATAGAGAGGGTCTGTAATATTGTTTTAATTGGTGGTAAACAATTAAATGAAATTTGTTTGACAGCACAATCAATATTAGTTATGACAGCGCCTCTGCAAGGAGGCCTCATATTATTCACATTGCAAACTAGACTGTGACTACAGAAGAGAGAGAAGCGGTCTACAATTCTCTCTGGCAGAACGTTAAGTCGTTGCGGGCAGCCATGACTTGTGTGGTTCTCAAGGAAGGTGCCGCAAAACAAGGCTTTGACGGATCGCCGACGTCTGTTTGCTCAATCTAATTAAATCTGGTGCCACATATCATATGTGATGCCGATGGGGCGGGTAAAGAGCTTTTAGGTACATTAAAATTTTTAGAAAACTAAGTATTTACAACAACAAAAACACTATTATATAAAATAAACTAAATATAAACGAACTTAAAACACAACAGGACTCTTACGCTTAGGCGACAAAATATTCCTCCACACCGCTGTCATCCGGCAACGTGCCCAGAAGACCGGCAGCAATGCCACGTTGATCAAAAGGCAATGATAATTCTAAATAAATTAATTAAATTTCAACATCCACAGAAGCAATGACCTATCAACTACCAAGAACCCTACACATATTGTTCACGGTTTACCGTTAAAAAATCTAGCCCAAACAAGACAATATATCGCAGTTGAGTGCAGTCACTGCAGTCAAGCGAAACTTCCACCTAGCCTGCAATAAAGCTCTGCACACAAGTTACGTGTAGTCGTGTGTCATCCAGGAAGCGCCGACTGCGACCGACAATGTGTCTTTCTATTCACCTCTGGAACGGTTTATAGTTTTTCCTGCAAGTTCCGTTGCTGATGATGTGGACTGACGCCATTTTTCCAAACCAAAAAAGGTTTTTCTTAGTTTTATAATCAATGGTGCCAATCTCTTACAACGTACAATAATTTATTGTAGGTTTGTATTATTCGGCCAACAAGAAAACGATGCATGTATTCAATTTCTACAAGTATAATTGAAGTTGGTAGGTTGGTAGAAAAAAGACAAAAAACAAAACCTCTGCTTCATTATACAAGGTGTTGTTTTGCATCCTCGTCAAATTCAAGTAGGTAACTATGCTACTGATTGTCAACCCGAATCAATAATAAAATTGGTAGGTATTTTTTTTATTTTTTTTATTTACTAAAATTGGTACGTGTGACCCACTAGTGTTTTAAACGCGGCCCGTCTGATCATCGCCCTATAATCACGCTTTAATAATTAACTAGGTACCATAATTTAAATTGACTATTTATGTTTTTTGTGACAACCTCCTGAATTTTGACGAAGGTGCAAAACAACACCTTGTATAATTTTATTTTATTAATTATATTAATTAAATTTAAATGAATTAATTAAATTATATAATGAAGCAAATTCCGGACTAAAATGTGGTGGGCAAAAGCTGACAAGGAGCTTATTGTTATTGTTAAAAATGTCAAAAAGGCACTCAAATTATTTTTGCAGGAATAAAGAATGTACCATGCGGAAAGGCATCTTTTTACCCCAAGTCCACACACATCGCACCAAGGTTCACGTAAACTCGCAAACTCGTAACGTTTGCAATAAACCATTTAGTGAGCACACGTTAAGTCTCCCTTACAGCCTTACAGCCGAACCTACCTCTGATACCTGCGAGTAACTGCCTGTAAGGCCGAGTACCCACTTCACGACTGATATGGACCACAATACGCAAAGTAATGACTTCCTTACAGCGAGTCTTTGTGTGAAAAAT
The DNA here is from genome assembly GCA_949152445.1 of Cerastis rubricosa. NCBI lineage: Eukaryota > Metazoa > Arthropoda > Insecta > Lepidoptera > Noctuidae > Cerastis > Cerastis rubricosa. Next base: position 1,397,555 of record OX424542.1, on the reverse strand, counting down.
GGCGGTATTGCAATATAAGAAGAAGGCTCATCAAAATCTTCCCAATAATCGTTGTAAATGGTTATAAAAGATATTGCTATTTCTAATCATGGAGTTAAAAAATTGATGGGTAGGCGTAGGTTGTAGCTTTTTTCAAAACATTTGTCCCCACTCAAAGACTTCGTTTCAGGAAATAAAATCAACGATCGATGCGGGAACATTAACCAATCACAGCTTTTGACAAGCGCTTTACAATTCGTATTGATTTTTGTTTTATAAATCTGGAGTAAGAAGTCCTCCTAGGTCGGCTTATAAACCCAAACCTCATAAACAGATAACAGCTATTACAATTTTAAGCAAATAGGAAAATAATGTGGCACATTTTCTTGATGTTATTTATCTTTTAAGTTAATGAAATAACTTTGCAAAGTCACCCAAACTCAACGAAATAGTCTTTATTTTCAAAAACTAATTAAAAATAACAATTTGTCCGCCAGTGGGTATAACTCTTAAGAGTAACACTCGGGTCTGTAGTGTAGCATTTAGTTCGATACAGATGTATGAGAGTTAGACTTTGCAACTAAAACGTTTGGAATTTTCTCGTTTACGAAACAGTGCTAAGTTTTAATTTAAAACTTTTAAATTGCCTCATATTTTAAGTGAACTATTTGTAATTTTCTGCAAAAATTAAGAAACTGTAATTTTGTAAATTAAAAGAAGTTTAGGTTGACATTCAATTTCAATAACTGGGGATATTTTTATGAAACGATTTTTCGTGTATTCGTCGATTTTCTGCATTCTTCATCTATATTAGGTACCCATACTAAGTAAGTAATAAGTCATCTTACTATTTAAACATTACAAATTAACTTTTATGAACAAAAAATATACCGAAAATCTTGATAATTTTTCAGTTGACTGCTGAATTTTTGACCACAGGTCAACAACCGATTAAAACCATACGAAATAACACAAAAACTGGTATGAATTCCTTATGTTTCCCATATATCGTTCTCACGTTAATCAAATTTATAATTCGCAATACCAAATGTATATCAAATCGGTAAACAAACATGGCGGCGTGACCAATTAACGGTTTTATACAGAAGTTTAACTTTGTGTAACGCACGCACGTCTATGGCCGTTTTATTATGAGCTTTTATACGAGTAACGTTTCGGTTACAGTTACGGTACGTTACTGAAGTTTTGGCTACATAGTGCCTACTTACATATTGCTTGTATACTTGTACAGGTCAGCTTCTGAGATAAAACTACCTGTTGCCTAGGTAGCCGACGGGTAAGACGAGCTTAAGAAAGCTGTGTGACGAGCACTAACAATAAAACCTTTATATCTTGACTTGGCTCGCGAGGTTGTTGGCCTGTGGGATTTTGACTCAGCGATCATTGTGCCGATAATTGTATCAGTCAATGGCCTAATTGCCAAGAGACTCGACCAATATCTGATGAGGCTCTCGTTAGGCAGCTAGATTAAGGGCTTGATTCACAAAGCGGTACTGGCGAAAAAGCGGTACTGGAGGCGACTAAGGGACTTTACAGAGAATGGGCAGCAGCGTTCTCTGTGCTTTTGTTACAACCGTACTGCGATCGCCAACCCGCCTGCCAAGCGTGACGATCATGGCAAAACCCCCCTTAAGTCAATGTGGCGACATTTGGGAGAGGCCTATGTCCAGCAGTGGACGTCTTTCGGCTGAAATGATGATGATGATGATTCAGATGTGTAAGAAAGAAAACATATTTCACTGACAGTAACAACTGACATTTCTGTCCACCGGCTCCACAATCCTATCCTATTCTTTAATCCCTCCTTAGTTTACAAAATCGTCATGATCGATGCGCCGACGCAGCCGAAGCGAAACTAAACGGATTTGGCAACTTTTGCGAACAACCCCGGTTATGTTTACTTGTGAAATTGATATGTCATAATCTGCAGTCGGTCATGTTTATTAGTGAAATCGTATTATGTTATGGTAACCCGATTTAGATTTTTTGGGGTTGGCCATTTTTCATCGATTAGGATAAAAGAGCTTTCAGCAGTATGGTAACGGATTTAATACATCCTAACTGATAATTTTATTTGTTATTTTTTTCTGCTGACTTTGATAGACTTCTACTTGTTAAAATTATGTAAGTTTGGACTGTTCATGCCTATAACGTTCCCACTGCTGGGACACAGGCCTCCTCCCGACGAGAGGGAGTGGGCTGTAATCCACCACGCGGACCCAGTGCGGGTTGGTAGATGTCATATGTCTTCGAATTTTTAGTTCTAGGACATGCCGGTTTCCTCACGAAGTTTTCTTTCACCGTTTTTGCGGGCAGCAGTGATAAAATAAATTACACAAAGTAATGCGCCTGCCTAGGTTGGAACCCACGGCTTACTGGTCGTTAGTCGGGGCTGCCACCCCCTGTCTTAAATTTAAATTAAATGAAAAAGCTTGCAGTACACAGTACCGTAAACTACAAATTGGAACTCGACATAAACTCGTGTCTCGCATTAAAATTAATTAGTAGATACTTAAACACAATTGGAGGTTACATCAACAACACAGATCGCACATTAAAAACTAATAAAATAAATAAGGTACCAACCAACACAGCAGTTCCAACGATTGATTCAATAACTTTTAATTGATTGATTCTCGTTCTGTGTGTACGTGCAATATAGTGATTGGTAACAAACAAACATAAAGGAGATTGATCGGTAACCGTATTTATTACGAAGTAACGAGCAAGCTGAAGTTTCACTGATGGTGGAAATATACGGAATTATAGTGTGTGCGACGCCGCTAAGAACGTTGTCATTTATTTAACAATTCAAGCACAATGAATTGAGGCGGACTTTATGCCATAGGTACTTTCTACCAGTCTACTTTTGGGTGATGCAGAGACGAACAGTGGTAGGAGTATATCTGAAAATAATTTTATTGTTTTTTTTTTTAAATCTGGAATGTTATTTATTTATTTATTCATTAACATTTATTAATTAAACTAGTTACACATCACACCATCATTAACTAGTTTAATTTTGAAAAAATCACTATTCATAAGGTCTAAAGGCTCGTTCCTCTTTTATATTTTCGCAGCCTTTGCTTAACATAGTAAGTTTACCTAACCATCCGCTATTTAACGCATTCTTGGTTGTAGTTTAAGCTAATTATAATCTTTTCGGGACATCTCCTTCAATTCCAAAACTAATCGTACTGCCCGAATGCACGTAACAAAAATGTGAAAAATACGCTCTGATAAACAGTTGACTTGTATGTACAAAACTACTTATAGTTACTTTATATCAATTACGTACTGCTCAACGGCGTCTCCACAAAATACACCCCGTTTTTTCACACAACCCCAACTCAACCGGAACTTAGAAGGCACGCCCATTGTGTCCACCTGTATGTTCCAACTAATCGCGTTACGTTTCCACGATCGTCACAAAAAGGTCAAAACCTCACACAAGGTTCGCGCGTAAGCATTACTAATTGGTCCAAATCAAATACGAATTATCTCACTACACATCTTACTAATCACCAGCATAATTTGACCCCTGGTCTACTGAAAAAATTAAAGATTTTTAACGTGGAGAAAAAAAATCAGGGGTCAGGTTATACTGGTTATATAGTTCGTTATACAAATTGGATTTTTTATGTGTGTATTGTGTTGTACCCGGGTTCCGTCAAAATTGAACCGTCATAGAGGAATATTGAGCGGTTTGAATAAACACGCGTTGAATGGCGGCGCGTTGAAAGCTTATAATCTCGTTCGTTATGTTCCGATGCGCGTTCGTATGTGGTAGGCTTTGGTTACATGGTTGGTGGGAAAAAATAGGAATAATGATTAATGACGGATTAAACGTCACTTTGTAAAGGTCAAAATTAAATGATGGACATTTTAAAATATACCTACTTACATTATATAACGTTCAAAAAAGTGAGAGCTTTATGGATCTCTCTATTTACTGAAGAGAAGACAGCAGAAAGCCTCCTTACATACCTTTGTACTTTCACACAACAACTACCTGCAAAATTGAAGTCCTGAACACCTTTGCTGATAGAGGTAATATACACGAGTCACATCAACGCTCTTTCAGAGATGTTTTCAGGACACAACATCTCTGAAAGACCTATAAAAAGGCATCAGCTTCTCCAACGTCTTCCGGGAACTTACGCTTTTATAGTATTCCGAGCGTCCACGGCTTCGCCCGCGTTTTGTTTGGTAATTGACCCACGGGATTTTACGACCCGGATAAAAAGTATCCTATGTACATTCCAGACTATTTTGTATACCTGTGCCAAATTTCTTCCAGATCCTTTCAGCAGTTCTTGCGTGAAAGAGTAACAAACATCCGTACATCCATAGTCCGCACAAACTTTCGCGTTAAAATATTACTAGCTGCGCCCCTCGGTTTCACCCACGCAGACCGGGACAAAAAGTAGCCTATGTGTTAATCCAAGGTATTAGCTATCTACATACCAAATTTCAACAAAATCCATTTAGGAGTTTTTGCGTGAAACAGTAACAAACATACACATTCATTCTTACAAACTTTGGCGTTTATAATATTAGACTTTAAAGTTGGTTGCTAAACTAGTTTCTAACTAACAAAAACGTCTATGTATGAACGCGTAGTAATTCAATTCAGTAGCAGAGCGTGGCGTGGCGGCTAATTTGTTAGTGTTCGTAGCGCCGTAATTACTGGTGAGTGATCAACTGGGAGCAGTGAGCTGTGCTCAGGGTATATGCTTACATTGTATGGAGTATCTACTAACTTTGCCCGCGGCTTCGGTTGCGTTATGGATGGAATTATGGCAAAACCATCCTTATGTCAATGTGGCGTTGGGGGAGGCCTAAGTCCAGCAGTGGACGTCTTTCGGCTGAAATGATGATGATGATGATGATGATGGTTGGAATTATACCATGGGAATGTTTTAAATATAGCCTATGACACTCAGAGAAGTAGCTTCCCATTAGTGACAGAATCTTCGGAATCGGATCAGTAGTTCCGAAGATTACAACCCTTTTTTTTACGGATGTGAAATCATCAAATGACCCCTCCTGCTCTGGGCGGAGCGGAAGGGAGTGTCAGACTTGTACTGACTAAAACCCATCCATATTTCTTCTTAGCCCTTTGTGTTCCAGGGTCACGGTATCTCTTTCGAACAGTCCCGCAGCCCTGGCAGGCATCAGCCCTCTCGGACCCCTTCTGATTTGCTGACATCCCTTGAGGCGCGCGTGGAACATGAACACGCCGTTGACACGGCCTGTCGTCATAAGATGGACGGACGGTGAGCTAGGCCATTTATTACTCACCGTCCACAGGCCCGCGAAGATTACCTCCAAATATACAAACTTTACCGTTTCCTACTAATATTAAGGGAAAGGTGTACAAGATGATTAACTTAAGGGAGAATGCTTGTAGTTTAAACGACATTCAACTTAATGCAGATGTGAAAGCGTTAGTTCATAGTAAATATATCTGTCTACCTGTTTTTATATTCAAAATGTAAATTTTTTAGATCTCATAATATTTTAATTAACATTTTTTAAAACGCTACCAAAGAATCATCTTGTACACCCTGGTGTCCAAGATGATCCATACGGTTTTATCCCTATTCCCGGTTTATTCCTATTTTGGGAATGTCCTAAGTTTTAGTAGGTTTAAACAAACAATAACTTTTAGAGTTTAATTAAAAAAATAAATATCTTATAGACCATGACTTAGGTAGAATGAGCCAGTCTTTTTCTTCTGTGGAAAGGGTGGGTGATATTGTTTTTAACTGCAACAGCAACTTTATTTTTGCCTTTATCCCTCGGGAATAAAGGGGAATATCGGGGACTACATTTTACCAATGATAAACACTAGATGTCGCTGCAATAAAATAGGATCATCTTGCCTCAACGGATCATCTCGTACACCTTTCCCCTATGTATGCGAATGTTTGTGAGCATGTATCGATGTTTGTTACTCTTTCACGGAAACCTACTGAATGGATCTGAATGAAATTTGGCACATGGATAGATAATTGTCTGTAATAGCAACTAGGGGACTTCTTATACCGATAGTCTGACCCTTGGGACAGTTACCGAAAAAAATGCGGGTGAAGCCGTAGGCATAAGCTAGTTTACTGAGACTTCGCTGTCCGTCTGTCACCAGGCTGTATGTCAAGAACCGGGATAATTAGCGAATTGAAATTTTTACAGATTATGTGTTTCTGTTGCCGCTATAACAACAAATACTAAAAATACAATATAATAAACATTTAAGGGGGCTTCTAAACAAAAAAGTGACTTTTTTGCTCGTTTTTATAAATAATGGTACGGAACCTCTCGTGCGCGAGTCCGACTCGCACTTGGCTGGTTTTTAATAAAAAAGTGACTTCGTTGAATCTGTATTCTAGATCGATGCTGAATGTCACTCAATAGATATAGAAAGAGAATGGCTAATGATCCAATCGTTCAGTTATGAATCGAAAGTTTTTGCTTGACTCTCACTATTACTATAAGCTGAATAAAATTGAAAATCTGGATCTTATGGTAACGATAATATAAACGAAATTGTGGGCAATTTGGGCTAATTACTTATGACTCGTTAATACCGAAGTTTCTAATGAGAATCAAACATGAAGTCTCGATAATATTTAATGTTCTTCTTTTTCTTAGCGTGTCGATGACCAAATCAAAATCAAAAATCAAAATATTTTATTTTACATAGGCCTACATGGGCACTTATAAAACGTCGATAGAAGGTGCACGGTTCGGGTTGGTCGTTTCCTATGGCGAAGAACTGGCAAGAAACTCCATGGTTACTCTTTAAAATCATTTGGTTTTACAATATTTGAATGGTACTGACTTAGTACTTAAGTGTGGGACAATTCAAACTCCTTCAATCTCAGAAGATCTATTGGCCAGATCTAGTGACGATTGTTTTTCTCATTGGATCATGATTACAAGCAATCTACTGAGATTTTTTTTCAAAAGACCCATGGTCCAGACCCATGATGGGTCTTACTCAACCTACATTTGGTTTTTGCCATTATAACACATAAAACAACAGAGGCGTCGATATGATCCTATTTTATTTAATTACAGCCCAGGCTCCAAAGTAGCAGCTCAAGATAGTCACCATTGATTTTGAAAAGGCAGTTGCATGCTTGCATTGTCTAAAATAGATGTGGAAATTTATGATTGCCACTACCATTTTTCTCTTGGCATAAGTCGTAACGCTTTAGACATAAAGCTAATTTAAAATAGCAGGAGGATTTTTTGATTGTGACCGTTTCATCATCATCATCATCATTTCAGCCGAAAGACGTCCACTGCTGGACATAGGCCTCCCCCAAGTGTCGCCACATTGATCGGTCCCGTGCGACTCGCATCCAACGGATCCCCCGTGTGACCGTTTAGAAGGATTTAAAAAAGGTCATCACCTAAACGCCGTAAATGGAGCATTCAGAATGACAATTGCATTTTATTCGCACAAATGCAGCTCGCAAATGGCGAAATAGGCATCGGCCACTTTTTAGAAAAGTTACGATAAGTACTTACCCCAATTTATCGTATTTTTTCAATGTGTGTGCCTTCTTATGCTAGTTTGTCAAACAATTTTGTTTGTTTTTTTTTCCACTTAGGAATATTTGGTTATATTAATATTTTTCTCTATAAAATAAACCTGTTTTTGCTTGTGATTAAATTTTAATTTTTTTTCTTCCCTTATCTCCTTATTCATTGCCTAATCTTCCCTTTTGGTTCTCAAAAGTTTTTTTCACCAGTACGGGCGTACTTGTGAAAAAAATTATTTCAGGATAGTAATTGAAATTATGGATATTCACTTGTTTTAGTGATATTTATTTGTTTTGTATCATTCACTTTTTTAACAGACTTCCAAAAGACGGAGGTTATCAGCTCGGATGTTTGTATTTTTTATTTGTTGTTGTTTTATTTGATAGTTGTAATATCCTAAACAAAAAGATATGATTTTTTTACATTGTTAACAATACATAGACATATCTAAGTATATGAAATTGGTTCACAATTGGCAAATACAACGGTGAATAAACAAGCAAAACATTCAGACGAATTGATAACCTCCTCGTTTTGGCAGACGGTAAAAAAAAAAACAAAAACAAAACAAATTGCAAGTGTTTAAGTGCATTGTAAATTTGAGGGTTGATTTTGATTTTTCTGGGATCTCATCATCAGATCCCGACTTATACCTTTCATCATCAGCACAGATAAAAATAAAAAACTTTTTTACAAAAAAACCAAACCTACTTCAAAAAAAATAGTGAAAGTAACTTTAGCTTCAGAAGTCGGTGGCAAAAAAAACTGAATCAACGAAACAAAAGTCACGGACTACTGAAGCTAAAGTTATTTTTCATATTTTTGTTTTCACTTCAAAAATTCTCATTAAATCCATTTTTCATTATGACTTCACAATGGTCAACCACTCACACTCCGTTGAAAGAAATGGCATAGAATTTGACAGATCATTATGAATTTAGCAGATCACGATCGTGTTGGAATGACAATGTTTATAAAAATAGCAGACTTGAGGCCCTGGACGGACTCATCTATGAATCTCCACGATATAGAGATGAGCCAGTCAGCTTCCTTTATGCCAGCTCATTTCATTTACGAAAACACATTGCTTCAAAACAAAATGCGATCGATCCAGCAAAATACACAATAACAGACAACTGTTTCACCCCATTAAAAAACTGTCATCTTTAACTTATCTTAAATCACTGTCTAAAAATAATAGGAGACCGTTACGCTCGTGCCCCCGTGTATAGCCCGGAATCGAACCCGCATCCCGATCATATCTGCGTTCGTGGTGACGCATAAATATTACGCCGAGATATGTCACAAAAAGTGCCATGACATGTGCTCTTGGGGACCTATCTTTGGATCATTCGAGATGACATGACGAATACTTGTTTGGTTGTCAACGGTTTGGCGTTTGTTCTTCAACTGTTATGTCATTGACTTGATTTTGATTTACCAATAATTCTTCAAATCAACAGCTTTCCTAAACTCAAAGATAAAGCACTGTCAAGACCTCGGTGACAAAAATGAAGCCAATAGCCCCATTCCTAACAATTTAATGGTTTGCCACTAAACATTATGTGCTCTATCAATAATTACATCCAATATTCGAAAAGTCCACAATAAAGTTACAATTGATTTCTTGGAACATAACATTCTAGAATTTTCGAAACCACAGCTACCAGTTAAAACTGCTTCTAATCCAAATTATCACTAATTCGTCTCACACACATAATCCTTTTAGCGACACCAAAACTGACGCTCGTTACAAAAAAGTCTAAAAATAATCCTCTAAATACACCCCTATCAAGGTGCGAAACGTCAAAAAAGCAAACAAACGGACGGACAGTTACAGATTATGCGCAACCCTCCTATTATAACCATATTAAGATATTATCACTGTACAAAAACTTCCTTTTCAAACATTTATAATCCTTTCATTCTGTGCTTTGAGAATTGACACCTTCGTCATGCGAAATACATCACTATTACGACGGAGTAAGAATGTGATATGATCTGAATTGAGATGTTAAAGGGGTTGCCTCCTATACAGAGGAAATTTAACTATGTGTGCAAGTTTATAGGGTTGAGTTTCCAGAGTCATGTTCAAAAGGATTTATAAGTCAAAATCGCCTATTTAAGAAATATAAAAAGATGTTTATTCGCTCTAAGAACAATGGCAACTGGTGAAGGGAAGTAACTTGTAAAGGCATATGTGCGTACACGCACTGAGAACTGCGGACCTCTCTACTGTGAACTTTTAACGGAAATTAATCGCCACATGAATAAAACAAAGTATTTGAATGTTTGTATGTCTTTGCATTGGGGCCCCCCGCCCAATATTAATAGACCTAACCTTAGTTTTTACTTTGTTTAAACTTGGCATAACTTTACAAGGTATTGTCATCATCATCATCATCATTTCAGCCATAAGACGTCCACTGCTGGACATTCACCTCCCCAAGTTTCGCCACATTGACAACACATGGGGGGTTTTGCCATTGATAATCGCCACGTTTGGCAGGCGGGTTGGCGATTGCAGTACGGTTGTTACAAAAGCACAGAGAACGCTGCTGCCCATTCTCTGGCAAGTCCCTTAGTCGCCTCTCACACTCACGGGAAGATATGGGATGGTGCTGTTCTTTACGTCAGATACCATACAGAGCAGACTTTTTAAATAAGTAAATTCGACTAACCCAACACTCTACTTGGGTTTCACACGCTTTTGTACAACCACCGGTTAAAATTTTCCGAACGTTGATTAATTTAATGCCATAAAATCTAATTATTTCTTCCCTTCACCTTCCTATCAATTCAAAATCAGGTTTCCTCAGCAAGTTCTTCCACAAACTTTGGATGTAGTTAACCTACTTTTGTTGCTGACTGTACGTACTATTTTACACGTGGAACTCATTATACATATTACACTAAATTTAAACTGAAATTAGTTTTTAAATAGTAACATTTGCATATAATTTCATTGAAAAAATAAAGTAGTGTCCTTTCGGTTGCCTACGAAACTAGTTTGGACCGAGGCTTTTTTTGTAAATGTACGGCCTATCTCCAAGTTTTTTTTCCATACACAAAAAATATGAATATAATAATACACTCATTGTTTATTAAAAATCGGCACGTGTAGACTAGTTTTATAAATACGAAAGTTTCTGAGGATATTCTATTCTATTCTATTCATGGATAGATAGATAGATGTTTGTTGCTCTTTCACGCAAAAACTGCTTTACAATTATAGATGAAATTTTGCACGTTTATAACCTGAATGAACACATACAATACTTTTATCTCAGTAAGTACGATTCTGTGTAACAATTACCGATCTCCAAGCCTTCGAAGCTTATACTTGTAATTTTAAGATTACGGCGTGTCTATGTAATGTTTATAGTTTATATAAAGACTAGCTGTCCGGCACAACTTCATTTGCGTCACATTTTCCATTTTTTCGAAACATTTTTCATTGCTGCTCCACTCCTATTGGTCGTAGCGTGATGATATATAGCCTATAGCCTTCCTTAATAAATGGGGTATCTAAAACTGAAAGAATTTTTCAAATCGGACCAGTAGTTTCGGAGCCTATTCAATGCAAACAAACAAACAATCAAATCTTTTCTCTTTATAATATTAGTTTAGATAAAAATGAAACGTTCTCTCTTTCAGTTTTGACTCGAGAGAATTCAAGCAAAAGAGACAATACATTTTCAGAAGAAAATAGTAGTCAACAATTAGTTTTATTAATGAATGATAGAGCCAGTGCAATTTAAGTGAAAAAGTCAAAGACCCTACTAATTGGAAAAGATAAGGTAGGATACCAACACTCTACTCCTTCTAGCACAGAAGAGGTCTGTGTCCCAAAGTAAAAACGTTGTTGAGACTGATTATTCCGATGCTGAAGAACAGGATGGCAGACAGTGGCAGGTCATCATCATCATCATTTCAGCCGAAAGACGTAAACTGCGGGACATAGGCCTCCCCCAACGCCACATTGACATAAGCCGGTTTTGGCATAATCGCCACGCTTGGCAGGCGGGTTGGTAGTACGGTTGTTACAAAAGCACAGAGAACGCTGCTGCCCATTCTCTGGCAAGTCCCTTAGTCGCATCTTACGACACCCATGGGAAGATATGGGATGGTGCTATTCTTTACATCCGACACCATACAGAACAACACCAACCAATATACAGTGGCAGGTGCATGGATTTAATAACGCCGAGCAGTTGATAAAACTTATAAAATGCCTCCAATTAATAATTATTTAATTTATGAGACATACGCGTAATAGAGAAGTATGGAAGCTAGGACACAATCCGACTAACAGTCAACATGTTAAAAATGGGTATTTTTCGTCTAAAAAATAATCTTGAATAGTACCCAAGTCCAAACTATAAGTATAAACAAGATCGCTATAGATAATTATTAATCTGACTTGATAATTGTTGCCATAATGATAATTATTATTTGCAACGAAACAAAGGGTCTTTAGTGGTGTCAGATGGTATCTTGGGTGCAACAAACGAACTGAAACATAGTCGGCAAAAGTGCAATGAAATATAATACAGTAATATCCTTACATATAGTGCACAAATGTAGATATACAATGTAAAGGTTATTATAGAAAACTTTCCAAGGCAAAAAGGTTGATGATCTTTAAAAGCGCATGAAAAATCATTCGGAGTTAGAGGAAGAAACGTAACGATTTACTATTGATTAAAAAAAAAATAAGAGAGTTTTCGTCTATTTAAAATATATCTACCTACTACAGCTTGACTGGTAGACAATGCCTTGTGACATGTCCGCCTATGTACCACTATTGTACATGAAATTTAAATAAAAAAATACAGCCAAGTTCGCGAATTTTTATAAATATTAATCATTCTGTTTCGTTACAAAATTTAACATGAAGTAATTGAAGATATCATCTTTAAAGCAAACAAGATCAATTCTCCAAGTCCTTTGAAAAAAAACCAAGAAAAAGACAAAAATAACAAACAAAATGAAACAAGAAAAAGGTCAAATGAAAAAGGAAGAATCACTTAATTTTCCTTGTGAACCCATAATTACAACAATTATAATTCATTAAATAAATCTTAATCAAAACAACTTGCAATGTCAGAAATGACAAATTAAGAATGATCAAATTAGACACAGATACAAAAGGATTCAACTGAATTGTAGATTTGTTAATTAAGGAACTAAGGCTCCGGTTGGATATTACTTCGGGTGGTTACGACTGTTTCAAGTTTTTATCATTAAAAATAGAAGATAAAATTGCAAACTTTTGAAATTAGACGAAAGTTTGGAAAACGAGGTCGTGATGACTGACTACTGCAGTCAGGATGAGTAAAAGATAAAAATTAGGAGTTAAATATTCCGACATTCGGACAAAAAAGAGTTAAAAATAATGAAAAGAAGGGCACTTAAACGAGATTACTCAATGATTTGCTTTGACAGTACCAGCTGCAAGCTACAATTCTAATATTGCATTATGAACACACTCTTACAGAGTCGGAAAACGTTGTATTTGTCTCGGTCGACGAAACAGAAAAAAAATAAGATTATTATGAGCGAATTAATTGATGCAAATGTGAAGGAGCTTGTGAGTTGATGAATTCTATAAAGTGAATCGGCGCATGATCAAAACAAGTTATTTTAGAGTACTGCTGAACCACAGTCATGTTGGTGTGCAATGATTTACAGAAAACCAATGAAGATTTGCTATTAACCTCTAGGTCCCAGCCGTTCCATTTATGGAACGGCTCGAACCAGCAAACTTAAACGCTAATATAAAAAAAAGTAAATTTCTAAATCGTTCTGTCAAAATTTACCTCTATGGTCAACTAGTAGTCGATTCAAACAAAATTAATCGTTAGTAATACTAAACGGCACAACATTATTAAAAAAAAATATAGAAACTCGTCTATGTCGAATGTCAAACGCAATGGCAACCCGTGTTATTATGTTCGGAAAAGTGTTGTTTTTGTGAGATATACGTTGTAAAACTTTGGTAAGTAAATGTATAGTATGTTATAAGTGTATAATGCAACTTTTTAGATAGTCATTTGCTTGAAAAAATAACAAAAAAATTATGATTTGAGCCAACAAAAAATCCTTTGTTGTGAAGTTTGTTAGTCGAAATAAAAAAAAATATTTGACTCTTGAACCATGTAAAATGGTCTTGGAAACAATAGTAGCAAAGAAAAAATAGTGATAATTCATTATTTCATGTATTCGAGGCATATCTATTCATATTTATTGATATTTCAAGTATTTTCATGCTTTGAACAGCGGAATTCTAAAATGGCCGATTCTAACAAGAAGTTTGAGTTAGGATCTTATAAGAATAATGTATGTAGGACTCCTAAAAAACACTGTCATTAGATTACTTGCATATTTGTGATGTTAGATATAAATTTTTGTGTAAATTGAATGAGTAGTTTTACCAAACAAAAATAAGCAACGAAAACAGACCTATTTGCTGCGACCTCTCTCATATCTATGGGATATGTATAATTCTCAAGTAGTTCTAAAAGAGTTGGTTATTATTAATAAATGGCCCCGTTCATCACGAACCCGACACTGTTTACCGTTTAAGATTGGAGCTAATATAACTCGAGTTATAAGTGTTTATCTTTACGATATCGGATGACTCACGCAATGGCGTAATCAAGGGGCCCCCGAAGGGTTTCACGCGGGGTTTTACTGTTACGCGCGAAAGGACAGTGAGGTTAATGATCAATTTGTTGAAAAAGAGCTGGTTTAAGGAAGCGCAGGAAACAATCTATGGAAAACTGTATAAAAACAGAGAAATAGGTTTTCATAGTACTCTTGAGTAACAAATACGTACTCTCATAATATAGAAATCGTACAAATTATTATTGTACACTTGTGAAACTGAACGTGCCGATACATAAATTACTCATACGAAGCAGTGTTAGTTAAAATAGCTCTACACCATCGCCATTTTAATGGACCTTGGGCAACAACTAATTAGACAAATGAAGCAAAATTTTTACCAAATTAAATCTTGTATTATTTGAGTCCTGACGTTTGCTTTCCTGTGTGATTGGGATCTTCTGAAGAAACGAAATCGTAGAACATGCATGGAATACGCATAGCATATTATAATGTGTTCCTAATTCTGGGACAGGCTTCTTCTCTGAGGGCGGGAGTGGCTAGATGTGGAAATTTCGAAGATTTTTAAAATCGAAGAGATGCAGCATCCGCTAACCCGCACTGGACCCACGTCGTTGATGTCACCTGTCTTTCAATTTCACATTTAAGACATTCCAAGAAAATGCCTGAAATAAACTTTTACTACTTTAATATCGAACCGAGGTCCTCACGATTTACCCTAAATACATACAACTAGATCAATCTACACAATTCATCGTTCAAGACGGGAACCGTTTACATTCACGGACAGTTCACACTTGTCTTATTTCCTTTGACTGCACGATTTATTTAAAAGGTCACAAACTTTTTTGCTTCGTCCAGATATTTAATTGAAAGACCTCATGTTGTGTTCTTTAACAATTCTGTGACTTTTTGCCCTTGGAGTAGAATCGACGCAACGTGATGCAAAAACTGTGAATTGGGTTGAAGGATTTACCTAAAATGATTTATCATTTTGTTGGACAAAAGATCTAGAGGACTTTTTATTTTGCTGAGTTGAAAAAGGTGTAGTTGAAACCTAGACGTTTAAAGTTTCTTATTTCAAAAGTAAGAATTATTTGACTCCTTATAAGTTTTTCATGGTAGATAACCTAGAGGAGCACAATAGGCAAATCATTCCAGAAGATAATAATTAAGCATAGAAATCGATCATTATTGTCACTATTGGATATTGTCAATTTGATTGCTACTGCATTCATTCTGCAGTCCGACATTGTAAGTTGACTAAGCTATGACGCCACACAACTCCATCTTCAACTATATCCTGTTAACCTAGGTCAGGCTAACGATCCGCTGATAATAATGTATGTACGAGTATGTTCTTTTCAATTCAACATAATTCAATGACTCATACACCATAACATACAAATGCACTATTATAATCGTAGTTCATAAGTATTACTTAGCAAATCGTCTTGTTATCATCGCACGCAAATCACGACAGCGAGGAATAATTGTTTATTGAAGAGCGTGTGGGGAGGTCACCAACCTGCCTGCTGACTGCTGAGTGACAATGCGTATTAGGGCCCATAATACACTCAAAGTTAAGCTTAGAACTTATGCCAAACTTAATCACAAAAATGTATCTATAAAATAACTTTACTCCCTGCTGAAACTTACTTCTGGTTTATTAATATGAGGGTTAAAGTTTAACCGAAGAGTTGTATTAGTAGGTGGCTGATGGGAATGATTATGATGAGATTGATTAGTCTACTGTTCCTTCCACGTCTACCACCATGATCCATCTGCCCATCTCGAGGCTTTCTAGCTAGTAAGAATACTAGCTGCGCTAAGCTTGATTTTGCATCTTTCTGCAGTATCGCGATATAACGAAAACTTCTTACATGAAACGACAACATTAGAACGTCATTCCATTACTAAAGTAGAGGTTTACGAAGTTTCCATTTTTATCTCAGGCGAATCTAAAAATAATATGCTAACCGCACGGCCTAAGATTATTGAAGGTTATAATAGGTACAATTGGAAGTCTCTAAGTAGGCTAAATTCTTCACACTGTCCACCACACATGAAAAAACTGTCTAAAATCCGCTGTACAAAGTAAAACAATCGCACATACAGACAGACAATCTAAACACTCACACGTCAACGCTCAGCCTTGTGCTCCTTAGCCGAACAATGCGCAGATAAGGTGCAATTACGCTGCGCCCGGGCAACGGCGATTTGGCGTTAAATTCCAAGCGCACGCGCCGTTGATCTGGGAACTCTGGACGAGGCAATTTTGGGAAATTTTCTGAGTATACTTGGTATGCTTGCTGTTGGTCTTCACTAAAATGGGATTGTGTACTTTCGGTTTCTGATATCTAAAACACATTACAGAAACGTTTTTGTTTCGATGTTTCCATCATGAATACACAGCAAAAAATTTCGTTTCGTAGGATTGTCCCAAGTCAATTTTGACGTTGAAAAAACCCTGATTATATCAGCATTATTTTATTTTGAAAACAGTGCACTTCCTTGATCAGCATCATCATCATAATCATCATTTCAGCCGTAAGACGTCCAGTGCTGGATATAGGCCTCCCCCAAGTTTCGCCACATTGACATAACATGGGGGGTTTTGCCATAATCGCCACGCTTGGCAGGCGGGTTGGCGATCGCAGTAAGGTTGTTACAAAAGCACAGAGAACGCTGCTGCCCATTCTCTGGCAAGTCCCTTAGTCGCCTCTTACGACACCCACGGGAAGATATGGGATGGTGCTATTCTTTACGTCCGACACCATACAGAGCTCCGACACCATACAGAGCAGTTGATCAGCATAGTAATATTCGAGCCAACTTCAGCGGCATCCTGAGGGTATTCTCACAGACTAAAAGACATCAACGCGGAAACTGTTGCCATGAATTCAGTACATGATTCTAGCTTGACCTATTAGAGTCATATATCGTCGGTTGTTAAAAAAACCTAGTAGTAATTGAGCGTTTAGTGCTAAATTTCTACTATGTGGTTTTAGTATTGTTATGAATTCATGTTCACAATTTTGTGGACGCTCGTGCACGTAAAATTTAAACTTTAATTGCACTGTGCATGGGTGTAAGAGTCCATCGGGTAGGGTACTAAAAGTCAATGTTCACACAGACATACAAAGTTATTAGGATTTTGAATATTACCTGGCTTCCGTGCTAATGTAATGGAACAATAAGTTCACCAGCATTATCCAGCAAAAAAAAATTATTTATTTATTTATACGACACTTCAACGACTTGCTCACTAAAACATACATAAACAGAAATCACAAACAGTTTTAGGTTTATACCTTAAAGTTTTGTTGTTGTTAAACTTGAACGTCACTTATAGAAGATATTGTATAGAAAGATAGTAAGTAAGGTAGCACTAAGAGTGTGCCAAACACAAAATGGAAACAGGCATTTTAAACATCAAGCTACGGGACAAAATCAAACTAACAAAAAAAGGATGACATCAAACAAGTAGTTACAACAACATGGCAAAGAAAAGCCGCAAACAGGGAAATAAGGAAATCTCTAAGGGAGGCCTATGCCATAGGGCAAGCTGATAATAATAATGTTACCGTTGTCGTAGATTAAACTGTTAAATTCCTAAATGATAATAATTTTTAATGATAATAAATAAAAGATGATTGAAACAATAATAATTTATTTACTATCAACAACACTTGTAACGGGATATTTACCATGTTTTTTATTTGTTATGAGTTCCCGATATTTCGGCGCTGTTGCAAACGCCATGATCACGGATAAACTGAAGTTATCCCGTTACAAGTGTTGTTGATAGTGTTAGTGACCATGTCAGTTTAAAAACTAATAATTTATTTGTTTAATTAAATATCAATGTTAACATTAAAAAGTAATATATTAAGTGCACTTGACTTAATGCTTGTTAACAAAAACAGGAAGGTGTTGCAACCAGCACCCTTAATAATTTATGAAATAACTTGTATTAAGGGCAATGGTATAAGCCCAAACATACTTTAGTATCACAAAAGAATTGCAAGCAGAACAAGACAAAAAATAATAAAAAATATGATAAATTGAATTTAATGTAATACAATTAAAATTGTCATTATATTCATAGTAATAAGTAATACTTCTTAAATTATTAGCATGATCATAGTGAAGTGATATTATAGCATGCACAATAAATTAAAAACGATGTAATAAAAATGGTCAAACGTATTTAAATTATCAGAAATAAAGGCTATTTGGATTTCTAAGTAAGATAGTAGTAGTAGTGTATATTTATAATGAGACTGTATCAATATACATATTTGCCACCTCCATGATTCTTGCCTCGATGGTGGACAAGGGCTAGGTGCTCAGCGATAGCATCGCCGGCGGAACCCGCGGTCATCTCTGATCCGCAGATTCCATTCACGCAGAATTTTAGCCCATGTTTGATTTAACACCAATTATGGACTTCCTTGTTCTAAGTTTTGGTTCTTTTGTCTTAGAAAGTCTTTCGCTTTTGAATTATCTTTTTAAGGTGTTAGTTTTATGTGAGATAATAAAATGGAAGTGTTTGTCGTTTCTCTTCTATATGGGCATTGAGCTTAGAAAGCGAATACCTAGAAATATATTTTGTTTTTACTTGAGCTTTTAATTGTTGACCACACAATATCACAACTGTACATGGCCATTTATACTACATACTGCGTGTTGCTTATAAGATTTTATTTCTAAAAGAAAAACAAGCGATAACACAAACTGAACATCGCAAGCATCAATCGAACAATGAGTGACAAAAACAGCAACGGACCTAACATGCAACCTTGAAGCACCCGTTTCCCAATTCAATATCATAGCCAACAATAATCAATAAAGTTCATAGGAACGTATGTAATCGATTGTCTTGTCCTGAGCCATGCGTGGCCGTGCTATTGTCGTGTTTTTTCCACATTTCCAACAGTGAAGGGACGGTGTGAACTATGGCACTGCAAGGTCGACGCTGTCAAAGGCTTTTGATAAATCTTAAACAACGTCATTCTACCGCTCATGAACATACATGAAACCTTATGTCCTTTAACCTAAGGTTTTTATTGCAATGAAAAGGGTTTGGTGAGTTGATAAATAAATTGGCAGATTCTTTGTCAACTAAGTTCATTGTTTTGTGAAGATTTGTGCGTTTATGTAAAATCAATTTTTGCTTCACCACTTGATTTTAAAGTTTTCCTTTAAAAAACTGATTAATATTTCAGTGTAGTCAAAAGTTCGTCTTCTTAACAGTGCCACTTAAAAGTATTTATTCTCATTTTCAAACCACTTGAGGTACCGATTCTCCGAACAGCAAATAACATCTTTAAAGATCACTATTTTGCATAATTCTTTTCAGGTAAGCTCATTGCCTGCTGGTACTCACACGAGCGCATAGTAATCAATACCTGTAAATTGACTCTTACGACCTACGTGGGAGGATAAGCTACTACTTTAACATATTTTTTAATTTATTCTCAGATCACCGTTGAATTAATAGAAGCATATTTAATAGACTTTCCAAAACTATCATATTCTACAGTAACTCGTTTCACGTAATCGATATGAAATATAACCGATGCATCATAACCGTTAATTAATCATTCGATTATTGAATCGACACTGGAACTCGATAAAATTCGAAATATAAATAGAATTGAGAATGTAGAAATCACAGAGGGATGTGTTGCGATCGTCGGAGATGGAGTGGGCGTAATGTGGTTACCGGCATCGATTGCAGTCTATTCGGTATAAATAATCAATTTAAAAGTCGTCATATAGGCATCGTTGTAACCCGACACGGGGTTAGAATGTTGACTGAACTTGTTGGCATTATGAGTACACGCGAAAAATAATGATAGGCAGGTACTGTCGATGACAAAATCATATAGATTTTGTTAGGTTAGCAAACATTTTTTTCCAGGTCACTACTTCGAATAAGTTTACGTGGTGATTTATAGGTACGCAAATATGATAAACTAATAATTATAATCAAGAAAATCAGGGAAAACAAACGGATATCACCAGAAGTTATTTAACTTTGATTGACTGTAACTGTTTTAAATTATGTAATACATCGTACAACGATTGATTAGATACTCATTATATTTTTAAATACAAGGACAAGATGTAACCCTTTAACCTCAGAATTAAACTAACGAACACGATAATATTATATTATGATATTTAAAGATTAACCTTGAATTTTGTGTTTTATTTTCATAAAGTTTTGGCCGGATCATTATGCAATGACGTTGTAAACTAACACGCGATTTACGGAAACCAGCTATCATCAACTTAAGTTTGTTGAAGTAAGTAATGTGAGAAATACAAAAAAAGTAACTATTTTAAGATATAAATTCAGTTTTTTTCTTACTTGATTTCCTTTGTGAGGTTAATAACCATTTAGTCATAATATTTTTTGTAAAAACGTGCACTAATCTTATGCAAAGATCAGACCATTTTCCGACCGTTTATTTTACTAGACTTTTAAATATTATGCAAAATATTTAGTTAATATTATTATAGTTTTGTTATTTGTTTATGTTTGTTGTTTAGTAAATATTTTGCACATGCAGGAAAAGCGAGAATTAGCATGCAACAAAATTATACCATGCAAATGATGGCATCAACCTAACTCGACACGTGTTTGTGTCAGTGTCTGTACATCCTAGACCTTTATTACAAAGTACAGCCGAGGAAACCAGTGCGAGACCGGTGATAATGATCAGATGTGGACAGTCGCGACGTCGAGTGTCATCGCGATGCGTCGGCGCATCATTGCGGATCGCGGGCTAATTATACTAGGGATGGGAAAACTGTGCTGTGATTTTCGCTACTTATTTTGTCACTGTTAACATTTTACTTGGAAATTAAATTGAGTATTCTTAAGCTTAGGTAATATTTGACTATCTTCTAGCATACTCAAGCGTCATTTAAAAAAAAATATAGATATTAATACAATTTCCGGTGGTTTACCACCGGAAATTGTATTAATATCTATAAATTTTTTCATAATATAGTATGATAACTGTCAGTGTCAATAGTAATCAAAGCAAAGGAACAATTATTCTCCCCGTATTTTTTTTGTTCTGGTCTATACTTGGGAACCTAATAGTTACGGAGATATTGAAGGTAGGTATATCTTCCAACTTTTTAATAAGTTTTTTCTAAATATATAATATAAATACTAGTTTTGGTTGCAAATTATCTTGAGATACCTCCATGACCGTGTCATGGAGACAGATGCATTGATCAGTAAACGTACTGTTCAATGAATCCATCAGCACAATGTTTTGAGTACATTACATTGACTTTTGAGTACATTACTTTGTTTTGTAAAACGTATAACAAGTAACGTGTTTTTTTTTATAAGTAAAAATGTATTTTTAATGTTTGTTGAGTAGGGTTACTTAATTTGATGTACAGAATGTTTAGTTGCCGTGCTTCGTGACGGGTCTGGTTACGCGTTGTATATATTGAGTGGTAGAGTGGTAGCTCTCTACCTCACCCCAGAATACCTACATAATACTCATCATCTGCATAGCCTTTTTCCCAAACTATCTTGGGGTCGGCTTTCAGTCTAACCGGATGCAGCTGAGTACCAGTATTTTACATGACTGCCTATCTGACCTCCACAACCCAGTAACTGGGTAATACAATCACCTTGGTAAGATTGGATGTCAGACTTTTTGGCTTCTGACTACTATTAACGACTGTCATAGATCTACAAATGACAGCCGTGCCGCTTAACGTGCTTTCAGAGGTATGGAGGAATCTCGGTATGAAATTATGGTCACCATCCACGGACCAACCTCGGCAAGCACGACTTAACCTTAAAAATCGACCCTTGCTGGTATTATTTAGCCACGAGCTCCTCTATCTACATTATACTGTAAACCTGAATTTCAGCCAGTACAGGAATACAATCTGGCTACTCCACATGCACTTCCCCTCACTACTGCCTCACAGCTCCCATAAACGCAGTATATTACTGTGTCCGTCACATATAAATATACGAACAAATCGGTTTGTTTGTCCGATCATGGATAACGCAACATCTAAATATAACCAGGCTAGAATCCTGACGACTAGTTGCAACAGATTAAGAATCATTTTGCGAGGTTTCTTTGAATTTAGATCCTAGTTCGTGGTAGTAAAGAGTATAATGTCCTAGATACGCTGTCTGGGAGGCGCTATTGCATCTGCTGAGATTGAGGTCCTGATTTTTAGTTTCAGTTTAGAAAGTGCTGTTAGCCTTTCCCAGTTACAATACAAGTTTTCATAGCAGTAGCATTGTCATATAAGTACGTAACATCCATTAATGTTTTTTGACTGAATTGGAAATATGTCTGGATTGTCAAGCTGTTGTTTTGAGGTACAACCGATTATTATACTTCATAATTTCTCCTTAATAACCGTTATTTCAAGAGACCAGTATCAGTATTAGATTGGGCACCGAGAACCTATTAGGATCCCAACCTATCGATATTTCACAACAACATTACTGTTGTTCCTCGAAACAACAGCGTAACAATCCAGACATATTACCTGTTCAGTAAATTTTTTTTACTAAGGTTTACCCCCTGGTAGTCCCTTTATTACCCTTTTCAAACCTTCCTTCCAGATTGTCAGATTCAGTTGACAATAGTTCCTTTATACCAATTTCTCGCATTACAAAATAAGGCATAGGTTACATAGGCCACACTATCCTGCTAATCTTTCATGTAAGTTTTAACTATATCCTAGATCTCTAAGCCTAAGATCTTCGTGTCACACAATAGACAAATGAGATTGTAAAAAGCCTGTATTATGCCAGCATTATGCTCACTACAATAACTGAACAAAAACGCACAAACCGTCGCCTGCGCGCGGCGATTGTTGGCCCATGTGAACGGGGGCGCACCTTGACCGTCCACACAATGGGCCAGCCTTGAGGCTGCACTAGGATATCCGTATGATGGTCAATGTGGATTTGACAGTTTGTAGTCTAATTTTAACATTTTAGGGAGAATTTGTTGTTCTTGCTCTAATTCCCACAAAAACCGTTTTTTAATTACAAGCCTCTGCTTTTTCGAAGACATGAGTGTATTGCATAATTATCACTTTCGTCGGTGAAAGAAAAAATCGTGAGGAAACCAGCATGCCTGAGAGACATTTCTCGACGGCATGTAAAGCCAAGTCCATGGGTGGCATAAAAACTCTGATAGCAGGTGAGCCACTAACCACACGATAAAGAAGACCAACAAGCATAACTGGCTGTTTAGCATAGCTTTTGATATTACTAATAGGTTTAAGATATTTATACGTAAATGGATAAAAATTACTACATTTCCTTTTTCTTACCATTGTGACCCAAACATTATCAAAAAAACAAAACATTTTATTTTACATAAGTCTATATGAGCACTTATAAAACGTCGACAAAAGGTCCACGGTTCGGGTTGGTCGTTTCCTATGGAGAAGAACCGGCAGGAAACTCCATGGTTGATGGTTGTTCCATGAATGATGACTTCAGGCTACGTAATACATGTCAATTGAAAGAAAACCCCTGTTGGATAATTCGTCAATTTTTCTTTTAGACTGTAGCATGCTTCTGCACGTCTGTTGGTAAAACTTTGGCATTAAGTTGGCCTAGATTAGTACGAACTTTCATTAGAATAAGAGGCCATCTTATATTGGTTTAATACCTACTAGTGTAGCCAACTATTATACTAGTTACGAATGTGTGGCATCGTTCTCATGCACATAACAAATAAAATAAAAAATACTCTATTAAAACGTTATCATTCATTCCAACATACATTAAAGTAATATAACAAAATTATAAATGCACTTGTCTATCAAGCTCATAAATTATTTGCAATTAAAACTGTAACACTAATAGAAACCCAGCCTTAATTATACATAATAAAAATTAAACTAAAACCCATAAAATAACATTCAACCATCTACAATAATCGATACGAGATATTATTAATTATTAATTCAATTATTAAAACAGTAATTAGCGGCGATATCAAAGATGTAATAAAAGAAATAGTAATTATTATGATGATGGTGAACTGGACTATATTAAAATGGTACATGACTCTATGTGAATTGATTAGTCTAAACAGAAAAGACAGGCAATTACCCTATTAAAAGCCAGTTAACTTTTATGCGAGAGAAAAGGACGTATACAACTTATGAAGAAACCGAGGAGATTTTAGTCAGACTTACGTGAAATGGTATTTACACTTCGATTAAATTGGCATT
Organism: Cerastis rubricosa; assembly: GCA_949152445.1. Lineage (NCBI taxonomy): Eukaryota > Metazoa > Arthropoda > Insecta > Lepidoptera > Noctuidae > Cerastis > Cerastis rubricosa. The sequence goes on along the minus strand of OX424542.1, from coordinate 1,373,108 downwards.
ATCAGAAAACACGTAAACAAACACAAAAACACACACTTACACATACGCGCACACATGAAAACACACTTACAAACCCACAATCACACACATATACTCACTATTACATACTATACAGAGCTGCTGATTATTTTATAGGTCTTTATACCTCTTTGTTTAAAAAAAAAAAAAAACATTTTGTTTATTTTTTGTAAAGTCTCAATATTGTTAGCTATCATTAAGGGAAAGAGCGAAACAATCCCAACACAAGTATTATTAATTACTTACTGGGGCTGTTTCATTCACATTTGTAAATGTAACCATTTGAGACAGCAAAACTTTTTTTTTTTTTTGTACAAGTTTTAAACGGACACAACCTTCACAAAGCCGTCAAGCAAGCATTCTGGATATCAAACTAAGTAAGTCTACGCCAAAATTGTTGCCGTTGTTACTGCCCTTTTTTTGGGGATGAAAAATCACGGTTCACGGTAGGACTTAATGTAACGCAGTCAAAACACTGAGCTGATGGATGCATTAAACAGTACACGGGTCATTTAAGTTACAACAATAAAAACTTGTGTTTAAAAAATCTCGTAAAAAAGTTGGAACATTGACAATTTGACCGTCAATATGTCCGTAACTTGAGAGCAGCGGTGGCCCAGTGGTGGCAGCCCCGACTTACGAGCAGTAAGCCGTGGGTTCGAAACCAGGCAGGCGCATTACTTTTTGTAATTTATTTATGATGAAGGCAGCGGTGTTGAAATAAATTACACAAAGTAATTGCGCCTGCCTGGGTTCGAACCCACGGCTTACAGCTCGTAAGTCGGGGCTGCCACCACTGGGCCACCGCTGCTCTCTTAATTTAATATATATCAATTTGTAAGCAATCTCTATAAATACATTGCTAAAGGCAATTAATACAGAGCCACTGATAAGATTAACTCAGAAGTAAAGAGAAACAGAATTAAAGAGAGTTGAGGATTTAAGGGTTCGATTCTCTTGCCGGGCAATATACCTTATATTGGGTGTGTCCATCAGGAAATTCACAATATCATCCCGGAATCTGGAAGTGTAACCGGTCGATAGTGATTGATGGGCGAGTCTATTGCCAGTTTTAAGCATAACTGAAGAGATTTGGGTGGGCGGTGCTACTAGGTACACCTCTACCTAACACTTCACGGAGTAAAAGCGCAATATTTTAAAAAGAAAAGCTACTAAACAATCTACTTCACGTGGAGCTCGTAATTCGTGCAAGGGAAATGGTGTTAGACTGATTAATGGGATCTTATTGGCAGTCATTCAGTGCATAACGTTGCCACTCGTTGGCACTGGCATGGTTTAGAGAAAACTTGGACTTGTAGTCCATACGAGAGGAGTATTGATTCAACTTTGTTTATTGGACTATTTTATAATCTAGTATAGTGTGAGCAGTGAGCCACATTAGCCTGGATTGAAAGAAATAGAATGGGAATTTGTCTAGTTATACATATAGCTTACAGTACCAGTGACGTAGAATGATACTTACTAGTGTAACCAAAGTGGAACTGAGCAGATTTGCCAGGAAATCGCAAGGTTCACATGACAAAAAAAACATCCTATAAGCTAGGCGCCAACCGGTGCGCTAAACGCGGTGCTTCCATTAACAGAGTCATTAAAAATTGTCACTCGCTCTTACGATTGGTGGACAGAACTAAACCTCCCGCATATTTGTCTACTTAATACCTCCAAGTACTGAGCTACGACTTCCTAAAACCATTCATTTTTTGTCACGAATTCCTCTAAACCAAATTGCCTTAATAAACTCAACTTTACCACGCTAAACTGGATCTTATCTCTGAATCGTTCAATTAAATATTGATATCGTAATTCATTAAGAAAATATTTTTTCAATTACCCACATATGTTATGATTCAAACGCTATCTCGTGGTACAATCTCGTTCAGAACCATTTCATAAAGGATGTGAGAACAGCGGATAGTACCGAATATCAATCGGAACCGGTTGTATGAAGATTCTATCGTGTAGTCACTGATTAATTGCAACACATTAGAATCGGACGAATTAAATAGTTAAAAAATATATCGGAATAAAGACGTCATGATAATCTTAAGATAAAGTAGCGTACGGGAATTATCAGAGCGATCGGAGGGCATCGCATTGAAGCGGGCGATTGATAAATTGACAACATTTATCTGAGCGCGATTGTATCAAAATATTTTAGACGATCTTAGGGATAAGTGTCAGTGTGTAATGGAGGATTAGATCGGGAGCTTTGAAGGAAATAACGCGCTTTTGCAGCTTTATTGTGACTATTCTAATAGGTTTATAAAGGTGAATGAATTTAAAGGTGACTTTAGATGAATTATAAGAAGACTGAGATACATTACGATCAGATACAACCTTTTCAGGTCTAAAATCATGACTCTGTGGAAGCGATGACAATAATTTTGAATTTAGTTTTTTTTTTAATTGACAATATCCTTTAATATCATCATCATCATCATCATTTCAGCCGAAAGACGTCCACTGTTGGACATCCTCCCCCAAGTTTCGCCACATTGACATAACATGGGGGGTTTCGCCGTAATCGCAGTACGGTTGTCACAAATGCACAGAGAACGCTGCTGCCCATTCTCTGGCAAGTCCCTTTGTCGCCTCTTACGACGCCCACGGGACGATATGGGATGGTGCTATTCTATACGTCCGACACCATTGTATTGTATTGTATTGTATAGCGGGCTGGTTTCCGCAACTCCACGTCTAAAGCGCGTATTTTGCGTACGGGTGGGAACATTACTCCAACCACCCCAGCTCCCCGAGAAAGGCCAGCAGCTCCTTGGTGTTGCTGACGATCTCGCGGAGAGTACCTGGGTTACCTAAGTGCTTTGCCCTGTATGTTGCAACCTCTGGGCAGTGTAGAAGCACGTGGGCTGCTGTCTCGTCCTCCTCCATGCAGGCTCTGCACAGTGGGCTATCTGTGACTCCTAGGACAAAGAGGTGTTTATTAAAAGAGCCGTGACCAGTGATGGCGGCTGTGACTATGCGGAGCTGTAATTTGGTCAGCCGAAGCAACCGTTTGGTGAGGCGGCCGTCTATAGTAGGAAGTGCCTCCTTGGCCTGCCTACACTCACCATGGTCTAGCCACAGTTTGTGGTGTTGATCACTGGTGCGTTTCCTTACCAGAGTCCGTAGATACCCGAAGGGGAGTGGCACGATGGGTTCTGGTCCCACTGCTGCCATACTGGAACCCCTTCTAGCGAGTTCGTCCGCTGCATCGTTGCCCCGGGAATCGCTGTGGCCCTTTATCCATTGTATGGTTATGTTGTTGTGCTTACCGACCTGGTTAAGGCGCTGGTGACACTCGTATATTAACCCGGAGTTGACCGTGTGGTTGTCAAGTGCTAACAGTACAGCCCTGCTGTCTGAAAGTATTCGGATAGAGTGGTCCCTAGCCTTCCTGGCTAAGATGGCTGATGCGGCCAGGGAAATGCCCATGCATTCCGCCTGAAATACCGTGTTGTGGACCCCCAGTGGTACGGCTATGTGGATGTTGAGATCCGACACCATACAGAGCCTCCTTTAATATACTCTATTCTATTTGCATCAATTATAAACTACGACTAATTAAGGTAGATAACAAGACACTAAAAACTTATCAGAGAAATTATTCCTCCTATCTTTGAATTAGGAAATAAATGTTATACGATAAACGTAAAGCTGATGTTAATTAAGCTTATTAATATGTAAAAAAGTCATAAAATACTTAACTACATTTTAATCGCTGTTAGAATTAAAACGATGTTGAATTAAGTCATTAAACCAATTACATTAAATATAATATTGATAAAGATACGAAAAAAATCTATTAATAATCGTATATCATATGCATTAATCTAATACTAACTGTCCGCCGCAACTTCGTTTGCGTCACATTTTCCCCGTTTTGGCAACATTTTTCATTGCTGCTCCACTCCTATTGGTCGTAGCGTGATGATATATTGCCTCTAGCCTTCCTCGATAAATGGGCTATCTAATACTGAAAGAATTTTTCAAATCGGACCAGGAGTTTCAGAGCCTATTTAATGCAAACTAACCCACAATCAAATCTTTCCTCTTTATAATATTAGTTTAGAAGAATTACCATTCGGTATTATAGCTAAGTTGGTTGAAAAGCTAAATACCTCAAGAAAAAAAACTCACTTTTGGTACTCGGAGCAAGCACTATTATCATTTACCTCACTCCTGTAATTCCCGAAGGGTGTACCTAATAGTACACGCACATTTCGCCAGTAATGTTCAAGTCCCATGTTATACCTATAATGTGTTTGACGGCACGGTTGGCGCAGTGGTTGAGCGATCGACTGCGGCGCTGCGTGTTGCTGGTTCGATTCGACCGCACGGAACAAATATTTGTAAGGCCTACAGATAGATTTTCCGGGTCTGGCTGTTTGTGTATGTCGGTTTAAATGTTTGTAAACGCACCTATGATACAGGAGAAATTCTTAGGAGGGAAAGCATTATCAAAAAAAAAAGGAGAGAAGAAATGGAGGCGAGCCTATTGCCATCAACCGGGCACGACTCCACCATACACAAAACCGGCCACGAGCACCATATATGGAAGACTAAACTAATAAATCTCGATTAAGTAAATAAAGACGAAGCTTATGCCGTAGGACTACGAAATAAATAAAAGTTGATAATGATGAAGTGTAACAAAATTATAATGAACGAGATCATGACCAATACTCTCGAAGTGTTAATGAGGTATGATTTGTAGACCCATAGTTGGCCTACAGAGTTAAAAGACTGTATATCGAAGAGGGCAAAGCGACATTCGTCAATATGCATTTAATATAATATAATATGGTATTTGCAACTATTTTAAATTGCGACGAAGTAAAAGACGCGTTCTGTATGTTGTCGGAGTTCTGTACCTATGGTGTCGGACGTAAAGAATTGCACCATCTCATATCTTCCCGTGGGTGTCGTAAGAGGCGACTAAGGGAATTGCCAGCAGCGTTCTCTGTGCTTTTGCAACAACCGTACTGCGATCGCCAACCCGCCTGCCAAGCGTGGCGATTATGGCAAATCCCCCCAAAATGTCAATGTGGCAACACTTGGGGGAGGCCTATGTCCAGCAGTGGACGTCTTTTGGGCTGAAATGATGAATGATGATGAAAAGACGCGACCGTATTTTACACCAGTGCTCAAAAACCGGAACTAAAAGCAATAAACTGAAACATCGAAGACATAAAACATCTATAGTATAGAATCCCGCTATATAACGACCTTCACCGAGCTGGTTATTGGATGAAACTTATTTTATATTAAATTTAATATGTCAATAAATATATTGCATATGGGTTGCCTAAAAAATTTCAGTCAGGACATTTTTTTTTTTTTAACTTTTCACCGGTTTGGTTCAACTCTCGGGTAGGCAGGTATAAACAGGTAAATCGATACTAGTAACTTGCACCGGTCTGGTTCATGAATTAAAAAGGCAACCTAACGTTTGCATATTTTATGGGCTTTACACTTTCGATTTATATGGAATTTGTTAATTAACCAAACCGCTGAAATATTTCAAAAATTATTGTTCAAAAAAATTTTTTTAATCATATCCTGGACTGAAATTTTTTAGACAACCCATATGCAATATATTTATTGACATATTAAATTTAATATAAAATAAGTTTCATCCAATAACCAGCTCGGTGAATGTCCTTGTATAGCGGGATCTTAGGCCACTACTTTAAGAGCTCTGGGCTGCTTTGGATTCTGGTCTACCGCCAAAGAGGAGGTCTTTGTTTCACCAGTACGAAGTTTCGTAGGAACACAATACGGTTATAAGCTAACCATAGTTTGCTTATAGTATCAACGATACAGCAAGTTAGTTCGTTTGTATTTCTCAGTAGCAGCCACGGCATCTGGGTTTGTGCCGCGTTGATGGAAATAGGCTCTCCCCTATTACATGGGACTTAAACATAACTTAAATGTGGGAGTACTATACCTTTGATAATATGTAGCAACGGTATAGAAAACTGAATCCACTCTGAACCCTACACTACAGACCACGTAAACTGACACAGTACATGAGAATTCAATAAAACTAACTGTACCCATTATCTAAATGAATAATTTAGCCACGCAGAAGATTTGCGCGCTTAGTCATAACTTAGCTATAACTCCGTGGATATAAGTAGCCGTGTGTTACCCAGGGTCACAGGTTCAAGTACCGATAAAGCGTAGATTCCGTTAAATAAGGAAATTTGTTGTAGTAATAGTAAATTTCGCGTCAGTGCTATCGTGGGGCTTAATGCTGATATATATGTGTTATATAGTGCCGGGGATGGGTCCGCTGAGTGAATCGAGATTGCATTTGAAATTGGAATTGACAATGTTGTTCGTGTTGAGAATGGTATTGAAATATTTCAATGGTTGTGCTAGAAACTTTGCTTATGGATGAGGTTGAAAGCTTAGTGATAAAAACACATGCGGGAACAAGAAAAGAACAGTTATTTAAATCAGCCTAGCAAAATCAACTGAATACACTATAATACTAGAATATACTACTAATAAAAGCTTAAGCCGAATCTTGAATTGAAAATAATTTCATAAGAACAAGGGCCTAAAATTGGTACTTAATCTTAAAATTCTTAAAATTGTCATAGCAGTTAATATTATAAATTGTGACTTTGTGACTATTTAACAAATTGTCACATAATTCATATTATTATCCTAATATGGTTTTGCTAAAGCGGCCATTTTAGGTCCCCAGATAAGTATAATGCATTTTGAATTCGTTGTGTATTGAATTCTGACAACTGATGCTATTCTTCTATTTTAATTCTAGATCTGCAGTATCAAACGAGTTTTAGTAGATGAATACCAAAACCGAAGTAAGAGTTCCTGCAGATTAAGTTCTATAATCACGTAATTCTCCACCGTCATCCCTAATGTGACTCAGTACTTAACCTAACGTTAAGATAGCATCATTAGCAGAATCGGAAACCTTAAATAAAGACAATTTAAATCCTCATCTAAATGCTATTCCGCAAACACGTTTCTTCACACGGATTAAATTCATCTACAAACTACAAAACGGAGTTTAAGAAAACGGGTTGTAACCCTTCCAAAGGATTACCTTAAACAAAAGAGATGACAGAAGTTGTCACGTCTTTGAATATTTTATTTTGATCCTGATTAAAAACATCGTTAGCAGGAACTGGTGCGGTTTCATTATTAATGGTAATCTCTTTTTTTCTGTTTTGATGTTTAAATCAAATATTTGGGTCAGGTAAAGAACACGTGCTGGGTTCCTGAATGGAGTTCTGGCAGTTTTTGAAATATTGCTGTGCGTTGCCAACTTTTTTGGCTTTAGTTGGAACTTGTAAGTCAACTGGGAATTTGGAGTGATAATAACGGTAAGGGGTTGGACTGTCGACCAGTTTGGAGGATTACTTTTTTGTACGTGGTGGTTTGCAATCCCAGTCTATCCCAGAACTGCCAAAGTTCTTGTTGTATGTTCAATAAGCCTTTCATTACTCCCGCTTGGAATAAAATTTGTCATTTTTATTTTATAGTTATTACCAATTCTTTGTTTTAAATTTTTAGTTTTTAGATACTAGTAACTTAAAACTAGATTAGTTCAATTTAATTTTTATTTTCTTGTACAACTTCATCATGCATGTTGTGTTTACCTTTAAGTGATTGTTGCACTGATGTATATTAACGTTTGCATGTTACCTTCAGCATAAAACCAGTGTGTACAATTATTGTTGGTGGACCAATAAATAAATAAGAGACTTATTTTTATTTTGTTAATGACATTTCATTATTTCTTCGTTGTCTATTGTTCTTCAGTTGCAGCAAATCTAGTTATTCGATTAACTACATCTATGATTTGATCTCGATATCAGGTAACTGTTATTTTTTAATCAGTAAACATACTTTATTTTATTCTGCATTAACCAGCCTTCATAAAGGGTATCGTGCTACTCAGAAAAAAACTGGGTTGTGTAAGTCAGATAAACACTTAAACAGCTTCATGTTTAATATCGGTTATCGACACCAACATGATTGGGAAAACGTAGATGATTATTTCACCAAGCTTTAGTAACACCATTTTACGCAAAGACAATTTTACTTTTTTTCTCGTCTTCATCACCTGTACAGTCCATTCGAATGTTACCCAAAACGACCATAATAACCATAATCGTAATATTTTACCCATAACCTCCCAAAATCCCCGCCAGGCCAGCCTCCTATACGTTCATACATACTCTGCCGTGCCCGTTAATCATGGTGTCGCTCATAAATCGCGGCGAGCTCCCTAAAGCATCGCATATCGGATTAACAGCCAGTAACTGTCGTTCGTATCGCCACGGAAATGTGTTAATACTAACTGGGAATGTATGCTTTGGGGATCCGTGGATGGAAGCTTTTATTTAATTTCAATATTACTCAAAATAAATAGTTCATGTTGGGTAGAAAATACTTCAATATTTTTGTCTTTGTCTTTGCGTTTACCTTTAAGTCTAAAATCACAAATTACTTATGATATCCTTAACTAGCTGGATGCACCACAACATATCCACACACAAAAGCCCTTGATGAGCCCACGATCTTAATCTTACCTTGTGCGAGTGTTTTAATTAATGCTCAGTCTGCTCATGCCGAAATCAGAGGAGAGCGGTTTTCCCCGAAGTGAGACAAATAGTCAGGTATCATTATTTTACAATTATATTTTCCACGCATCTACTCAACATAAACGCGCAACAGGCATTTTTGATAGGTCAAAAAGGGTTTTCAAATTCAGACTAGTTCAGGAAGTATCTCTAATACAAGAGCAATAAAAAGGATTCCGTACAAAATGCATGCTTGTTTCAAGATCAATATTATTATCTAACTGGTACAATAACCTTTGCTTCATTCGATTAATTTAATATTATATTTCGTTAAACGTCGCAATATTGAAACACAAAACTAGATTACTAACACATAATCTAATATAAAACATCAATAATTTTGCATAAAAGATACATCTTTTAAAATAATTTGTCAATTTATTGTCTCAATTTGGTGACAAAATTTAGTATATTGTAATTTGTAGCTACTTTTTTGTATCCAAGATGGCTATTTAGAGTCTAAATAGCCTAAATTTTAGACTACCAATTTGATTTTATGGACATTAATGCACAAGAAATGAAAATAAAATGGTATTTTGGCATCTAAGATTGTTATACGGCGCTATCATAATTTCTTTTATTTATTTCACACATAAAAGTATAAAAATTAAGCTTTACTTTTGATATTATTATAAAAACAGCGGGTTCAGGTTAACCCATAAAAACGTAATTACAGATCCTGTTTTTCTGTAGAAATAGAGCTTATTTTAAAGATGGAAAATACCGCAACAAGTACTGAAATACCAGATAAAGTCAGAATAATAGTCCATAATGATTATCTCAGAATATATCTATCATCATCATTATAAATTTATGAATTAATTATCATAATTAGATTTTTTGTGTCCGTCTGTGTGACCGCGTTGTCTACTAAACCTAGCAACGCATTTAAATGAAAACAATCTGGAAGATTCATGCGATTAATACATTTAAACACTACATTTAACTTGCATATAATTATAAAATCTCGATGTTTTAGCAAGTCATAAAAGCCATGCAAAACAGTGGCGGGTTCTAGTATAAGATTTTGCTATGTAACAAAGTGCAAAATTTTGCTTTAAAGCTTTTGTGCGTACAAGTCACATTATAACAAAATAATTGTTCGTGAAAACCCAAGAAATCTCAAAAAACTCTTACACTTCACCGTATAAAAATAAAACACCAAAAAAATGGATGCCGTTACCCAATATCTATACAAACATTATCTGTTATAACGACATATTAGGTACAGTACCACAATAAATATACAGAGTACACAGACACCAATAAATTTATTGTAAAATTGAGATGTATAAAGATCTAATCTTGACCAAAAGATTTATGTACCAAATAGATTTATTACAAAAAAATGTCGTGTAAGGATTTAGTTTAAAATCTTTCCATGAGTTACTGGTACGGGTCAACACAGAAACTGGACTATCTCCAATATTTTGTTTTTTTTTTTTGTGGTTGATACGTTTTTAATGTTTGTTTGTATAGATAAGATTTTTCGAACAGATGTTAGGTAATTTAAACATTGAGAAATATTTCTCCTTTATCTGTTCAGGAATTAACGAGGTGCAGCATGTGCACTATTTTCTAAGACTAATAGTTACTATCCAAGAACTTCGTTTTTAGGGTTCCGTACCCAAAGGGTCAAACGGAACCCTATTACTGAGACTTCGCTGTCCGTCCGTCCGTCCGTCCGTCCGTCCCAGTCTGTATCTCATGAACCGTGATAGTTAGCGAATTGAAATTTCTACAGATTGTGTATTTCAGTTGATGCTATAACAACAAATAATAAAAACAGAAAAAAATAAATATTTAAGGGGAACCCCCCTTAAATATTTATTTTTCCCATACAAAAAAGTTTTTTTTTTCGTTTTTATAAATAATGGTACGGAACCCTTCGGCCGCGAGTCCGACTCGCACTTGGCCAGTTTTTGAATGCTTACAAGACATAACTAAAGTAAACTGTCAAAGAATCAGCATTGCCATCCATCGTGGCAATGCGGCCAGCGTTCTGGGCACTTTTCTTGTTGATAGCCATGTGGACGAATTTTTTGACGCCCTGTAATTTTAATACATGTACATATTTTATTATTATTTTAGATGTGTTTGTAGTTTGTAAATAATGTATATGTGTATGTAATATAGATTATACATTTAAACTTCATATTGGAACGATAAACTTATGAAACAAAATAAAAACACACATTTTTGGTTAACTGACAAAACTTTTTGTATCAACAATTTTTATCAATGGCGACATACCAAACACAATGCCAGAGTGTCCCTTCTTAACTGGATTTGCCCACCTCCTTCGTTGCCCATCCTGCACAAACACCTTCCAGGATCGAATGTTCGACCTGCACCGTTGGCTACATGCTGATCGGTCGAAATTTTTAGTAAAATTGACACAAGACATCGACAAAGAAGGAGTAAAATGACTACATAACACTTGGTTACGTTACTAAAGCTTACTTCTAATCGATAGGATAAGCTCGATATAAAGTTCTACATACTTCTTATGGTAAAAAGCAGGAATGACTAAGAACAATGTATCACATCAGAAACCCCATCGAGTTCGCGGATGCGAGTGTGCACAATACTCACAATATTGGCGATATGCCCGGTTTGCATCCTTAATACATTAAACATGAACCACACAAGGAAATAAAATAGAAAATATGTCGATGCGATATATTAATTGATTCATTACTTGATCATAATTCCGTTTATGTATAAATGGCATGCGGCTCAACTAGGTAATCTTTGTCATTGAGTTAGATTATTGTTAATAAGCTTTGTGTTACTCACGATTTGTGAAAAGTCATTATATGCTTAGCATTTTCCCGAGTATATTGAGGGTCGGCTTCCAGTCTAACCGCATGCAGCTGAATGAGTATTTTTGGTACAGCGACGGCCTATCGGTCTCCACAAACCAGTTATAGGCTTATAACCCAATGATATCCCTTGGTTAAAGCTAATTATCAAACTTTAGCGCTCTTGACTTACCGTTATTACTGTCACACATCTAAAAATTACAGTAAAAACCAACGTTTTAAGGCGCTTTCCAAGGCACTGGTGCAGTTATTTTGGCCAAAATAATAATAATAACATGTATTGAAAATGATTAACAGATAATAAATCAACACACTGCCTCTGTTTACGTTTCCACCAAAAACGCATATGAAAAAGAAAAAAAAACACTCCCAGGCCTCCAACCCGTTTCCCTAACTTAACGGTCCCAAAAAAACTGTCAAAAAAAGTTCCTGACGTCACGGGTCCAAACTAACGGACCATCCGACACCGGACTACCCGGGGCAATAAAAAACGTTCACCGTTTGTAAAACTAACTGTCCATAACAGTGTCTAATAAAACAATTAATATAAAATTGTCTCTCTGTGTTAATGTTTTGCGCAAAATTTCTTTTCTGCGAATCGTTTGTCGGTGTTTCGCAATGTTTTTTACTTACATCTTTTTACTACTCGGCGTTTGTGTGAATTTTAGGGTTGCAATTTAGAAATGGATCATCTCGTTTCTTTTGTTTTTTGGGAGAGCAACATTGGGTAACATTTTTATTAGTTTGTTGGTACAGTTAACAGTTACTGCGAATAAAAATGTTCCATTTTTTGCTTTGCCGGCCATCAATTCTTTCGTAAGTATTCGCCATTCTTCGTTAACCTTTTAGCTCTAAGATCAATCTTTGTAAACTATACTTTAGAAATGCATGGTCATTGTGGTCAAACGTAAAGTCTTAATTAAAGAGTTTTGTTGATTACTTACCAATATTAATCAAATTGACTGGACGAATGATTCCGGGTTAACCCGAGCATGTTGCGCTAAGTATACAATCATAATGCAAATATATGTTACGACTTTTAACGTTTTAATTAGTTAGCTTAACTAAAGTGCAGTGAAGTCACATGAAAAATGAGAACGTTCAGAGAGATAAGAAAATACAACACGGTTCTAGAACTAAAAATCGAAGACATGTGACATCTACCAACACGCACTGTGCCCGCGTAGTGAATTACAGCCCGCTCCCTCTCATAGAGAGGAAGCCTGTGTCCCAGCAGTGGGAACATTATTGTCTAATGATGATGATACTAACCAGATCACATACTTCTTAGTTGATCTGTTTATCCGGGTAATCTTAAGTTTATTTTCACACCCATCTTTACCTGTAACAGATACAGCCACGTACGCAAGATGGCATACATATCAAAGTTATATAAATAATATGACCTACACGTGCATTATGTTAAACAGTCATAAACTGAACTGCGACAGATAAAACAGGTAAATATGCTAGATATTCATTTATGCAAAATATTACGATTATTTTCTATGTATCGTGCAAGTTTCAAATCAACATAATGACTGTGGGAGGTTACTTCGTTTGAAAGGGTAACGTTTTGAAGCTACTAAGAGATACATGTGACATATTTAATACTTGTGACAAACATAACATAGTCACACTTGTAATTCCTGAGGGGTAAAACAAAGGTCTACTTACCTAATATAGTATGTATATCTATTTTTCGTCTAAGTCAAATGAAGTAGGGGCAAGCTATGAAGCGTGCACAGATCCAGACTCAATTTCAGGATGCTTTAAAGATATGTCTGATGGACAAAACTCTGGTTATATTTAGCCTGACCTAGGAATCGAAGTTAATCCTCAGCAGTAGCGTTGGGGACAATGAGACCAACGTGGGAATTTTAGTGAGTTAGCTTACGTTGTCCATATCCAAACAATTTCTTGTATACCCGCAAAAAACTCAAATTGTCATGATTTAACACTACACCTGCCTAAAGTTTGGCTAACGGCGGCTAAGCGCACGCGCAACTTGCGCTACCATTTCATTCGCTCGAATAAAACATCACTGTGGATCTGATTAGGTCCTCGGTTCGATTACCAGGTTGAAAAAAGTATTATTGGGTTATTCCCAAAGTATTATTTGGTTATTGGTCTGGGTTTGTGCCCGGTTGATGGCAATAGGCTCGCTCCCTATTACATGAGACTTAAACATAACTAGCCAAATGTGGGTGCACTATTAAGTACAGCTCTGCTTCTCCTTTCGGGGATAACAGGCATGATGTTGGTGACCATAATCTGAAGATGATGTCAGGGGCTCCCACTAGGTGGACCGATGACCTGGTGAAGGTTGTGGGGATCCGCTGGATGCGAGTCGCACGGGACCGGTCAATGTGGCGACACTTGGGGGAGGCCTATGTCGAGCAGTGGACGTCTTTCGGCTGAAATGATGATGACAATGATGTCAGGTGTCATTGGCATAAAAAAGGATATGCTTGAGTCACTTTACGGATGTCCATGGCATTTTTATAGTAGGTACTTTATCATGAATCACTACAATCTATCTTCTTCAGTGCAAAATCCAGTTCACCTATTAAATAGTGCTAAGACGCAACCAAGAGATGACTAATTGAAGCTCATTATTTAAATCTCAGTGGTGATTAATGAATGTTTACTTGATTCATTTATTTGTGCCAGATGATAACTAACTAAATGTTAATAGTAGGTACAGTTATGCTTATGACACTTGACTGTGGTTATTTTGTAAATCTATACATTATAAGAATCGTTGACTAAAAGGTATTTCTCAGAAATGCTTTGCTAAAAGACTACTTCCGGACTAAATTTTACATTATTTTTATTTGAAAAAGGTTTGGTGATGACAAGTCAATAGTCATAAGAACAAAACTGCATTGTAATCTTTAAAGACTGCTTACTGTCTTTCTTAGTAATACAGGTTTTCATTTTACTCCAAAATCGATTAGCTTGTTTATTTATTTAACACTTCAAACACATAGTAGGCGGACTTAATGCAATAGGCATTTTCTACCAGTCAAACTTTGGGTGATGCCGAGACAAACAGTGGTGTTTGTCTAAAAAATATTATTAAGCTAATACTAAAACAAACTAAAAAGTAATAAATAAAAAATATATTTATAATTATTATATAATTATAATAATTACCAAGGAAAATTTAAAAAAAAATACCCGATTAGCGACCGATCATTTCTATGGCAATCGATGATCACAAAATTGAATAGTTTATTGTTCCAAGAAATCAAACAGATCAAATCTTGAATGCTTGACATAAAATCATCAACCCGGTAATCCCTGAAGGGTTAGGCAGAGATGCACCTAATAGTACCTGTCTAGAGCCACATTTCGCCAGTTATGTTTAAGCCCCAAGTAATAGGTCTATTGTTAACAACCGGGCGCAAATCCAGTCACTCTGGCTAATACTCAGAAATTCCTGAAGTAAAAACCCTATAACATTTTTGCACGACCCGGGAATTAACCCTAGAACCGCATTTCGCAATGTTTTTAAAATACATCGCGCCTACACAAATTACTTAGGAAAAGTCAAAAGTAATAAAACAGCAACTTCTACTAATCGGCCATCACAAATATCACTTTTTTTATTAAAAATTATAATGTAGCGCAGAAGTTGAATCTTAAATAAACATTCGAATATAGAAATTGCGTCGGTAAGCAAAACGGGAATAAGAAACGAAAAGTTCTTTTTTGTTTAGCTTTTTAATTACAAATTGCAGCCTACGTTTGTTTCACCAAAAAGTTTTGCAACAATTGTTGAAGGTTTTCTAAAAGTTTTTATTCACAACAGAAAGTTTTATTACGGTAAGCTCGTTCGTTAAAGTAGCGAGTTTGTTAAGATTTAGTTCATTTTTTAAGTATTTTTTGTACCGTTTTGTTTTAAGGGTTCTTGTTTATTGATTTGCACGTTGTGAAATTTTATTTCTAGAAAAATCACCAACATCGATACTTACCGTAGGTATCTAACAAAACTATAACCATTTTCCATTTTAACCAACAATTTTATCCATTGAATAAACTCGATTAAAATTAAAAGAGCATTCATTTCTCAATAAAGCCCCAAGTTTCGTTTTATTTTATTGCATATTATGAGGCCATACAAGTCACATTGACTGTTAGAAGTGTATAAACTTTAAAGACGAACAAAAATATGAAACTGTCGAACTTCATTATTTTTAATGTAATAGAAACAGTGATCGCAGACATTAAATAATTACACACTAGCATTAAAAACAAAAACGCATATGTTGTATTTAAAAGGCGACGCAACGCATTAAACTGTGGAGTTACGATTATCGCGCCGCGATCTATAACGTCGCGTATCGTTTTATTAATCGCAGTACGAGGCTCCGGCGCGGGCGCAGTGGCAAAGTTCACGCGATCCCACCAAACCGTACCTATGGACCGGTAACGCACCGGTAATAGAGAACGAGACGCAAGCATCCCCAATCGCATACGCGAGAAAAGGATAGCACGAGAGATAGATGTTGCGTTAGAAGTTAGCCACGCCCCCACAGCGTTCGAAGCTCTGAGTCCACCTCCGTGAGCATTCGTGCGCGCGCGCCGCTCCAGCCACACGCCACCCGTGTTCGAAAATTTTTGAATTTCGAAAATGAAATCGGCCGCGCGATTTCAATCCCGTCAATAGAAGATGCCAGTGTTCCGCTCAAAAAATATTTTTAGAGCAGGTTATAATAAAGACTGTTATATCAAAAAAACTGTTAAAATGATGTGTCAACAGTAAAGACAATAAACGTAGCAGTGCGGTAGTTGCATCGTCGCGTTTTCAGTTTGCGTTTTCAGTTATACGTCAGATGTAAATTGAACGCGGCGACATTTCGTTTGTTTGTTTTCATCGAAAGTGACTGGACTGTGACATTTGAAATCAATAGTATACGTAATTGAAGTAGCACGTATGCGGGTCGCCTTAGTGAAATTTTTGTTGACTTAAAAAATTGAGAGCAAATATTTTTATTGTGAAGTGACAGTGGGATTTTTCGGAAAACTGCGGCCTTCTGATATTGTGCACACACCAAAGATATTAAGGTAAGCGGTGTTTACTTAATATATTTTAGCGTTAGTCCAAATAGGCTAGTTAAATCTTGGGTCTCTAACTAATTTATTCTCATCCGTTTAGACACTAACTGAAAGTCTAAACATTTCTATAATTGGATTTATAGCTAACTCAACCAATTCACACCCTATAAAAATCATAAATACTAGCCAGACATAAAATAAACCCGAAATAACAATTTTAACATGTATGCCAATTTCATTCGCGGTTGTCTGTCAGTTCGGGAAACTCTCCCTATAAAAGACATAAACGGGCGCGTTAAGTACATTTTTCCGACCCATTATGATTTTCAACAATTAGGCTACGAAAGACATGAAATATTAAATTATTTCTATAGATTATGGGTACAAATAGTTTTTAACGCATTCCATGAAAATATTGTAACACACTTTTGTGAATAAAATCGTAAATAAACATTACATGTAAGTGCAAAATAGTCTTTCAGTAAAGCAAAGCATTTTGTCACTATTAGTAACTTTGCGGAATTTTGTGAATCATTTTTAAAGTGTTAGTAATGTAATGTTTGCGTATAACATCGCCAACAAAGATATAAATCATAATTATGAAAATACTGTATCTCGAAATTGACGGATTTCCCTGTGAGTAAAAAAATGCATTATTAAATACAAATATTATATCCAGCTAAACAAACAGACATTTTACATAAATATCGAATGAAGTTCAATTTAATAAAAAGAGGCGTTTGAATCTAAAATGAGATTCATTGCAACCACGCCCACCGCGAATTGAACATGTTATCGTACAAATAACATTATGACTATTCGTAAAAATAACGTGATTTTATTTATTATTTACTATTAATAATAAGTCAATGTTCTGATTAAAGATGCAGAACTTCGAATTTCTGTAATCTCAATATTTAAATGTCACAATGCGATTCGATAAATCATTATTTCTTATCATTTATTAGGTAAAAACACAAGTGGTAAACTGACACTATTACTTTTAGCTATTATAAACAGTTTTATTAATGACTATTGATTAAACAGTTTTCAAAGCGTTTATGTCTTTTGTACTGAAAACTGTGAAATGCAATTATCACTAAAAACGCCATTGAAATAAAACAATACAACGAAATCTAATTAGGTCGAGCTTGATAAGGGTTAATGACAGTAAATAAAGCGTGTCCAGGTATGACAATTATATTTTAACTCATATATACTCATATATTTAAAGCTCCGATGATATTGATTTCTAGCGCGTCGGCTTCGAAAATTAAACGCATCAATAGTGAATAAAACTTCAGTAGGAAATAAAAGGCTTCAACGACATCTAGTTATACATATAGTATGCACCTTTATCTGGCTTTTCT
Organism: Cerastis rubricosa; assembly: GCA_949152445.1. NCBI lineage: Eukaryota > Metazoa > Arthropoda > Insecta > Lepidoptera > Noctuidae > Cerastis > Cerastis rubricosa. The sequence goes on along the minus strand of OX424542.1, from coordinate 1,355,186 downwards.
GCAACTATTAGACAGTATCCCGTGGTATAAGAACAGATTGAATATAGGCATCATCCACTCAAGGTCAAAATAATCATCTTCAGCTATTTCAGTCTTCATTCAGCCTACAATTTACAGATCTTCAATAAAATGCAAATTTGTATTAGACCTTTATGTCTTTAAATAGGGCAGCTAATCAGATTACTACGCTTCAGCATAGTATTATCTTCAGTGAACTTAAAAGATTAGCTAGAATTAGTTAATCTGCCTACTTACCGTAGTCTACTGCGCTAGGAAGTACTTCTAAATCTAAGGTATTACTGTGAAAATGGTAGTTAAAGTTTTGAGCCACATCAATTGTTGTCATGAAGATAATAAAATTAACTCATTCCTAAAAAAAACATCCATATATGCACTAATTTGAACCAAGATTTTCTGCTTAAAAGAACTAGATATAAAATCAGACCACGTCCGTGATTCGTGACCAATCCATGACGGATGACACTTAAAGTCACATATCATTCTTAAGAGTAACACCTATTTCTTGTATCACATTAATTTTAAAGCAAAAAACGTGGCTTAAGTGTTCCTACGGTTATATGTAGATACGTACCTAAATAAATGTAGTATAAACGTGCAATGATTTGTAGAATGTAGGATTGCTTGTAGAATTAAAACTTATCGATTTGTCTAGATTGCGGCAGAAAATAGCATAACGCGCATACTGTCAGCATATTATGAACGCCATGATCACAACATGGCGCTTACAAACCTATCAGTATTATTAAAATATCAAAAGCTCAATTTTATTTTCCAGGCATTGTATCAAAAGCACGCACAGAAATTAGGCTGAGCTTACTGAAAACAAAATGCGATCAAAGATCTGTCTAATAGTAACTTTCAAGATAATTGTGAGAATAATTTTGTTCAGCATTTGGTGTTTACATAGATTACGCTACGCTGACGCAGGACTACCGAATGCATGATTTCGTTCTTTATCTAATAATTATGCTAAAGTGGAGCAAAAAAAAAAAAAAGAAATCATCAGAAACATCTTTTCGAAACTATAATCTTGTGTTACAGAGAGATGTTTATTTGAAAAATAGCCTAGTCAGCACATCATATTTTGAAACGTACAAAAAGTAGCTTTCTATATCACAGGATGACCATTTCAAAAATTAAATATATCCTACCTGTTACTAATTTAAAAGAAAATCAGTTTTAATTTTATTTTACGATACTATTTATTGCGAAAAGCTAAATAATAGTAACGAAAGATACTAGTGCTGCCATCTGCCGGCAACTACAGTAAACGTTACCGATGCTCAACCAATGCTAATACTAGATATAGCTACGAAAGCTATTACTTCTAAAGAGTAGTGAGAGATAAAAAAGGATGATAATTTTAAACATTTATTTTTCTGAAAGAGGTCAATTTTAATCGAATCACCGATTTTTTTTTAATAATCTGTTCTCATTTATGATGATAATAAATCCGACTCTCTTTGCTGTATAGGAAATCTTTAGATAAATATCTAAAATGCTTGTGCATAATCACTATAATCGCTTGGTAAATAATTGCCGTCGAACCTAATTGGCTAACTAAAGCCAAAGGCAGGCTCATCACACCAGCCAATTACAGCCTCTTTGCTACTCAACACACTCATCAAATACATATCTATCAATTTCTCAGATTCACACAAACACACAAAAACCCCCTATCAATCTCCAATCAATCAAAAACCAACCGATTGATTGAAACAAGAAACAATCGTGTGAAAACCAACCGAAACATAACCTGTGTATCAGCATCAACGGCGATCTATCATAGTGACCTCGTTGAAAAATCGAAATTCTATTGAACAATTGACCATTATGCTTATAATAAACTGTTATTAAAAAAATGGCGACTAATGAGTGAAACAATAGCGTCACCGTGGGAATCGGTCCCACGGTTGGTATAAGAACATAAGCCCTGTCCTGACACGTAATAGGTTATGTACAATAGACAATGACAATTGTCTGTGGTCCTCTATGTGTTGAATCGATTTAACGTTTTATTTAATTGGGTCATTGGTTATTTGATTAAATCATATGTAGCTGGCGTTAGTCACGCACAGGTTGGTGAAGAAAGAGGTATGTTGTTTCATCTGAGAGGTCCTCTTATATACGAGGTCCTGTATAATAGTACTTGTTATGCGCAAAGCTCTAAAATCACTTAAAACAGCATTGCACAAACTTAAAGTTTGTACTTCATTAATTTTCCATTTCCATTCTGTTCTTAAAAATATATTCAAGTTTTAAAGAAATAATGCAAGATCCCTAATTGACCATTTAGCAATGCGTTGAATTAATAATGATTTCTTTTTTTATTTCTATGTAACACCATCGTCGTCAACAGCCAATCGCAGTGCTGGACGAAGACCTCTCTCAAAATGGAGGTACTTACTTTGATTTACTTACACTTTTTTAAATTTTAATTTAAATAAGGTTTAAAAAAATATATGTAGTCATGGCTGTTTTAATTTTAATAATATTATGACCATATATGTTTAATTATTATCAAATTGAACTTGACAAAAATCCACCATTTTATTTCAAACTAAATTAAAGATCATATTTGGTTATAAAAATAATATATCATCAGGTATTTATAATTTTAAATGCCTTTTTCACGGCATTACATAACACAATTAATCATAAATTAAAAGGTTAAGCAACCACACCCAAGTAGGTTGCTGCCGCTAACCATATCGTCTGCCGACGGTTGATCGGTGGCGTGCCGACAATCCACAATGCAACGCCTGCCATCGATAATTTTATGCAACATGATTATTAGAAATCCCCCATTATGTTCACAAAACTATGCATATTATATGATTTAATAGTTTCACTTCTAAGGTTTAGTCCAACGATAACTATTGAAACGTTTTTTTTTCCTAGAAAATAACGTCAAACCTTATTTCTAGATTTCTTTCCATAGGATACTAAATGTTTATTTAATATCTGAAATTATGAAATCCAATAACAAGTATTTAAGTTATTTTCTGGGTAGTTATTGTAGGGCAATCCATTAAATAATGAAACAATTGTCAAATGTCGATTAAAAATTACCTCAATAATGATTACAAAGAAAAACGAAATTAAGAACAAATTTTTCACTCTAAAAAGATCACTTGCAAGAAAATAGTGTTCTAGGGTTGTAAGATTATGGACAATTTGTCAGGTCAAAATAAGCAGTTTAAAGTAAACAATTATCGTGCAAAAAGAAAATCGCTCAATCAGTTTTCCTCACCGCATCGATTCTTCGAAAGATTAATCAGAACCATTGTTATGTCCCTCACTCTAACCTTTTGTACTTCTCTCACAAACTGACAAAAAGATAATTTATTGAAAACTCGGTTAAATATACAGAAATCAGTTCAAAGGTAACTTTTAAGTGTTTCAAAACGTCTCGCGCTAACGATTTAAACTCTTTTCAAATCCTAATTGTTCAAGTGTCGAATTATCGGTTGCCTCACAACCATTGGCAGTAGAAGTCGCTGGTGGTTGTCGCAAACTACCATTGACTTTCGGTTGGGAAATTTGAGAGCATTTAAAAACGTATTAGTATTTTGGGAGAGGCAGAATAGAATTAGATGGTTTGTCGGGTTTAATATTGCTTTCGCATTATTTGAAGGCAAAGCGAATTAGTAAAACTAACAAAAACATAAATTGTGTGATGATTTCCATAAAAAGAAGAAAGAGAGAAATCAGCATGTTTTACATGTCAGTATTCCGCCAGTAAGAACGTACAGTGAGAGCAGAAAAAGTGAGAGAGCAGCGGTGGCCCAGTGGCGGCAGCCCCGACAACGAGCAGTAAGCCGAGGGTTCTAACGCAGGCAGGCGCATTACTTTGTGTAATTTATTTCATCACAGCTGCTCTCAATAACGGTGAAGGATCATCGTGAGGAAACCGGCCTGTCCTAGAACTACAAATAAATACAAAAAAAAAACAAAGAGATTGTGACATCTACCAACCCGCACTGGGCCCGCTTGGTGGATTACAGCCCCCTACCTCTCAAAAAGAGGAGACCTGTGTCCCAGCAGTGAGAACATTATGGCTGATGATGATGATGAAGAACGCACAGACAAAACAAATTACTCTACTTTACTTATTAGCCACAGTTTCGAGCCGTCAAATTGCATTGCGTTGAAAACTTACTGGTTACTTTATAATAAACTTCACAACAGTTGGCATGTGACTAAAGTTTGACTCAACTATTTGGATCATGTCTAGCAATTATAATGAATTATGACTATATCAAAAGGGCCCGCGTTCCTCACAAGACGTGGATACAATAATTAAACGGCATTTTTTTTCTCACATCCTTAAAACACTCGCGTCCTTAAAAACCTAACTAAAGACACTTCGCCTGCCAATCAGCAATCAAACAGCCGCATCCACGCTTCAAAGCGATGTTTTTGTTCACCCGGCACTTCTGTTTATCCCTTTTATAAGTGATGGCGTAAACAACAGCCGGCTCTTGTTGATTCCGTCATTCCGCCTCTAAGTGACGCCATTGGCCGCAAAAAAGTGTATAATTACTTGATCTGCTTTCATTCAAGTGAACCGCTTTGCTCTTATATGGCATATTAATTAAACTGTCCTAGTCTTATGGAAAAAATACCCCAACTTCGGTCGAACGTTTGATCTGGTAATTGAAGCTAGGAGAATTGAACTGTAATGGTCGGAAGACAGGGTACGTTTTAGGTTGCGTGGCTATATTCTGTGGGTTTTTATTTAAATACCAGTAGGGGAATTAAATAGAACCTATATCTTTATTTTAAGTTGCCGACAACTATTTATATTGTAATTAAGTTGACTTTTATTTTTATGTGAGTAATTGACAATTGTTTTTTTCGAAATGAGAAAGATGTGTGAATTTATAATTAGTTTAACTGACAAAATTGTTGTTACTAATGACTATGTCTTAATTGCAAATCGTTTCAAACTGCAAGTCTGGTGTAATAATTAAAAAGTGTTGCTTATCAGACCGCGTAAGTCACTAATCAACTGATTGGAATTAGCTATAGCAATCGTGCAACGTAAATTGTTTTTTGACCAACATCTTTAAGCCCTATAAGTTCTCTGAAATGTACCTATTTATTTTATCTCTAACCACCAAAGATTGGCAAACGTATTATGGCCTATCTTACCCGAAAACAACTCACCTGATTTATACAATAATGGAGCTCAGAAAACAGAGAGAAAAAGCATAGTTATTGTGTCCTAATGATTTAGAACACAATTAACTTTGAACCTGTCCGTCTGCAATGAAAGAATGCTAGACAAAGATGGAGTATAGAATAGAATAAAACTACAACTATGTAGTATACTTTATTTAAAGAGTATACCAAGAATGTTAGATCTTTAACAGTACACAAACAGCTCCGACTGTATCTACTAAGAAAACTACACAACTTTTACAGTTTCTTTGCAATTTAACGCAAAACATCATCATGATCTGCCTAGCCTTTTCCTAAACTATTTTGTGTTCGGCTTCCAGTGTAACGATACCCCTTGGTAACACTGGATGTCAGACTCTTGGCTCCTGACTTCTCGTAACGATTGTCAATAATTTACAAATGACAGCCGGGATCAACGGCTTAACGTGTTTTCCGAGGCACGGAGGAAACTCGGTATGTAATTATGGTCACCCATACGGACCAACCTCGGCAAGCAGACCTTAAGGATCAACCCGTGCGCCTGTTATTATTTAGCTACGAGCTCCTTCTTAACGCAAACCATTACAGTATAATTCACATCAAATTCCAAACACATCATACATCTATCATTACCAAATACCAACACTTAGAGTAGGTATAACCTAAGTCTAAATTCATCTCACACGTCTTAACATTACCAAACGCAAGACCTAACCTAACCTAGGTCTAGGTAAATCGACTCCGTTGTCCTTCCCAGGCCAGTCCAGTTCCCACGCGGCCGTAATGCCATCTAATGGATACAGGCATCATAATCGCGGAACTGGTGGACCGTGTACATGCGATGCCGGAACGCCGGAGGGCAACTGGAGAAGTGGCTAGCGGGTAAAGGGTTACTGGAAGTGTCTGTTATTTTCCTTAGAATTACGGCAGGGAATTTGAATGAAGAAATTAGATAAAAAGGCGTTTTATTTTTGTCTCTTGATTTTAATTTTGTTTGGTTTAAATCTATCCTAATAATAGCTGAAAAGTTTTTTTGTTTGATGGAACGCGCTAATCTTGGGCTCTATCGGTTCGTATTGAAAAATTCTTGTAGTAGCGGAGCATTAGTGAAAAATGTTGCAAAAACGGGACAAATGTGACGCAGAAGAAGTTGCGAGGGTCATATATTATCATAATCAGTAAAAACAGTGCTAAAGGTCCTAGTACCACTGGTCGCTAGCACTTTCATAGTATTTCTACATCGGCTTTCTAAAAGATTAATGTAAACTTTACGGTAGCTAATGTCAACTTAATACATTTTAATTGAAGAATGTCACTTTGTCTAAGCTTTTCAATCGCACTCCAATTTTTACGAAAAAGAATACCATATGGCACATGGAACACTAATTTGATAACATTTTATACAGCTTATGTTTTGTGCAATCATTTCACAATGTCAATAGACATATAATCAGATCAGAATCGTTCAAATGCCCGGATTTATTTTTTACCGTTGCTGTTATATTCCTCCCGTGTATCAAGTGTATAAGCTCCCTAACAAAACAAAGAGTACATACGTGCACATTGCGTGTGTGATTTACTTTCGGTTTCATACGAGTACTGCAGCAATTTTATATTGTTTTTAGTGTTATGCAGTTCTTGGGTCTATAATCGACATTATTGTTTGGAAATGTATGTAAAATAATATTTTTGAAGTAGATTTTCGAACATTAAAAGTCTGAATGAGAACCGACCAAATCAGTCATTACTCATTTCACTGGAAAACTACATTAAAATTGTTTATTATTTGTTATGAGTTCCCGATATTTCGGCGCTGTTGCAAATGCCATGATCACGGATAAACGGAAGTTATGTTAGATAGTTACTGAAATTAGTTTGCAACAGTGCCGAAATATCGGGAACTCATAACAAATAACAAACATGGTAAATATCCCGTTACTAGTGTTATTCATACATTAAAAATGTTTCATTCTCCATCGCAATTAACAAAAAGCAAATAATCAAACATAGGCCTAACTTTGGCTGTAGATAACAGACCAGTCCTCAAATAAAAGCACCCTTAAAGTTCAATACAACCTGACTAATAAATGTATCAAGAATACCTGCTTACCTAGTTGCCCTAGGTCGTATATGACGAGGCAATTCGCCTGAAAAACGACAAACCTTTATATATCGACGTGTAGTCATGGCCAATAAATCGCGTACCGTTACCGAGTCCGCGACACACAAGCGAACAGATAGACAGTCATAGGTACAACTTCATTCGGGCAGAATCGTGAGCGCTCGGAACCACTCGTCCTCGATGTTACATAGCGCGCCGTTTTTGGTACACCTCTAGGGATGTTGACGGATTTTCGTGTTTTTTTTTTTTAATAATCTAATTTACTAACAATGTTAAAACTTCAAACATTTAACACAAAATATGATTGGAATGGAAAAATTACAGATTTCGAGAAAATTTGAAAAATCTATCTCTTCTTGTAAACTAGAAAAAGTATTAGATCTGAATTAAGTTGAATGGTTGTAGACACTGTTTTGTTAACCTAGAACGCACATATATTTTGACAGTCAACAGGAGATCTTATAAAAATGCTAAAAATGATGCTAAATATGATGTCTCTAAAAACTCTCAACTCTAAATATTAATTTCGGTTATACCCAGTACATCCCTACACTCTGTCGCATTGATTGTCGTATTGGCTACAGATGGCGCCCTTGTTTATGTACTGGAAGGTATATTTTATTGGGATTTCGTGATGTATCCGTAATATCCGGACTTGTGTCGATTGTACCCGTGTACCCACCTCCGAGGGAATGTCAAGCCATCACGATCGATTTTCTTTAATGCTTTACGTGCTCTTGATCCGATGGTACTATCACCGTATGTTGTTAAGTTCACTTAAATGTCACGTTGGACATTGTCTACTTTACACTGTGTTACTTTACGAAACAAACACTTAAAATACTGATAATACTGAGTAGTACACGTGCACCTCTGCTTAACCATTTTGAAGAGTACAGACGTGATGTTATATTACCTACGTTGTTATTTTATTTCTTGTTTGGTCAGCAGTTAATCTTGATTTTTCCCAAATATGCTAGCAATGGCAGTTTATTTATTTAACACTTTAAGCACAGTATAGAGGCGGAGTTAATGCCATAAGCTTTTGCTACCAGTCAACCTTTGGGTGATGCAGAGACAAAAAATGGTTGGTGTATATAAAATATTATTCAATGGTTCAAAAGTTCAATAGTTTAATATAGGATCATAATTGAATTGTTTTCTATTAAATGTTCTTTAGTAAACGAAATACTTCATAAATCAAATCAAATCAAATCATTTATTCGCATATAATGTAGGTATTGTACAATAAAGTTGTTATATTATATAGTGAGCAGAGTACATTCTGCCTAAGTTAAGGCATGCAACATTTTACAAATAGTAGGAGTATCAATAAGAGATAATTAGTAAAATTAAGAAAAAATATTACAATACTAATAAATTGTTTTAGCAAGTCTAGCACAAAAGTATAAATCAAATAATTTCAATGAAAAAACAAAAAAACACTTAAACTGTTGGAATGTTACAAGTAGGATCATTAAAAAAATCACTTAATTAATAATAGCATTGCTGTATTAAAAAAGCCTTGAGTTTTTTTTTAATGTTTGAAGGTGCTATCCTTCATGCTGTCTGTCAGCTTATTAAGAAAATATGGGACCCATGCAAAGAACACTCATCCTCAGTAGCGCTGTTTTATAACCACATGTAATAGCAAAACCTTTTAATTACTTTAGGGGTTAAGATGTTTAAACCCGGAAATTTATAAATTCTCCGTTATCTACCTGACATTAGACCTACTACTTAGCTATAAGTCACGTAGATAACTGTTATCTGATACTAAACAACAAAAAAAAGATTTAATTTCACGACAATAGTACAAGAAAATCCAATTTACTGCTAACTGAAGCCGTCAACAGAATCTTAAAGTAATTATAGACATATTAAAAGCTAAGTATCGATCGCCACTGTATAAAAATATTAATTTCACTCGTCACAAATTATAATTAATTGTTGTGTCCTAAGGAGAAGCGGACACGGAACGTCGACATGATTGTACGCACGGGGACCATTCAAGCTATACAAAACCAGTTTATGCGGATCTCTCTTAGTTTCGAAAATATATACAAAAGAAGGCCATGTTATACTGGAAATTTAGAGCTTGGTGTGTACCTACTAGGAAGTTCCATACACTTGTAATAATGGAATTCGAAAGATTTCGGATCAGGCATTTGAAAAATGGTTGGTTTTCAATTCAAAACCCGTCTTTACTCCAAACTTAAGTAACACCGACTTACCAACAAGTTTTTTTTTTTGTTAAGAAAGGATTTGCCTCGATTTTTATTGCAAATATGGCAATCATAATATTGAGAGCAGGATACATGATGGTTATATACAAGTTTAGAGACTGATCGAATCTTTTTCTTCTTGCTTTGATTATTGTAGGCTCTTATATAGGTACAAGCCGTTTACTAAGGTATATTTGTTAGCTCCTAACATCCATACCAACAACTCTTACCATCCAAAATAAAATATACATCTTTCATCACCATTCATCATTTCAGCCCAAAAGACGTCCACTGCTGGACATGGGCCTCCCCCAAGTGTCCCCACATTGACATTTTGGAGGGTTTTGCCATAATCGCCACACTTGGCAGGCGGGTTAGCGATCGGTTGTTACAAAAGCACAGAGAATGCTACTGCCCATTCTCTGGCAAATCCCTTAGTCGCCTCTTACGACACCCACGGGAAGATATGGGGTGGTGCTATTCTTCCTCTTCGACATCATCTTTCAATCCCCGCTGATCTTTACAGGCACATCATTAGCAGCACTCGCCCTCAAGTAGCGCGGTAGAAATTTATAAATCATTAATTTACAATACGCTGGTCAGTTAACGATTATTAATTTTAATTAACTGTTAACGAAACTTAGCGGTGTGTGGTACAAGTTAGAAGGATACAGCGGAGCGGTAAGCGGTAGCGATTAAAGGACCTTTGTAAAACAAATACCTTTGGAAATTCCTCTTACTTTTCAATTTTAAAGTTAAACTGGACTTTATTTTACTCCACTTGGACTGTAGTTTCGAGTTCTTTTTTTTTGTTCTTTGACTTTCAAAAGTGCCTGTAATGGTCTAAATGAAATAAATGCTTTGAGTTTGAGTTTTGAAACTAAAATGTTTGTTATGTATCCCACGTTATCTTAGTTTTCCATATTTTTTTCTATGATTTTCAAATACTTTAATACCTCATATGCTGTCCTATAATCTCAAGAATATTAACGGGAATCCGCCTCCGCAACAATGTTGCACCACAGCCTACCAGACGGTCCCAAATAACGATTTCTACGATTCCGTTCGCATGACCTCTTGCGTCAGAGCTCTCTCTAATTACACTGTGGCAAAAATTCTGACATTACCTATCTTCACTCCTCATATGCTCCACCAACTAAGCTTTATCATCTACATCACTCCTATTGTGATCAAACTAAAGTTCAGTTTTCTTTGGTACGACTGTATTCGTAATATGGTAATAGATGTTGATATTTAATTTGTCAATGTTATCGATGACAGACTCATTATTTCTATTCCTTCTATTTGTCGAAAGTGTTTTGAGAATTGGAGTGGTGAAAGATGGTCTCGATTTTTTATGGTTATTAATTACATAGCTTATAATTGTTGTTTTCGTTTCGATATATCACGAACTGAAATTTTATAATTGGCTAATATGAACTCTGTGTAATTAATGTTGGACCTCTTAGACCTCTGGAATGAGGAAATGTAGATTTAGCAAAATCATATGCTAGACTAGACAGTTATGCGTATGTAATCGGCTAGACTGTAATTTGACTAGATGAAGTAATTATGCTCTTGTAAACATTTCTCTTTATAATTGGAAGACCGAGAATATATGAAACTAAACTAGGGACTGCAATTAAAGCATAACGAAGATTTAGGAAAAATTAAAATTCAAAGCATAAAGTTGCAAATTCAGAAGTTACTAAGAAAAGACACGCCTCGTTAAAATACCTAGTATAAGAGACAAGAAAATAAGCAACAAAACTACTTTTCACGCAACCCCAAAACCATAAACTAAAACAACTTCTCAATAAGAACGGCCATTTTCTCAAAGACCGTCAAATGTTCAATTTCCTCAAGCGCTTTCTTCGCTCAAATTCCTCTCTCCTGTGACAGCAGACGTCAAGTATGGCGGGCTCGTAACTGCTGACATACCGTAACTGTTTTGTTTCTATTGAGCATAAAGCAAAAAGCATAAAGCGCAACCTTTCGAGCACTCACGTTGAGTGTGAATGCTATGCGCTACAGGCGCCCTAACGTCTGCAGGTCTGCCGTCTAAAGTGGGCTGTTTATTATGTGCGATTTGATGATGGCGTTTGTTGGATTTGATTTAGAATAATTTGCGAAATTATATTTTAAAGATGTGGCCTTTGACATTTTTTGTTTAGAACCAGTCTTCGGTCGAGATCTACAATAGCCACATGTATATAGCACGAAAACATGTTTCATTCTCTATCTCGTACTTGTAATTACATGACAGAGAAAGAAATAAGGCTTACCCAAAATTATGCTCTATGTAAAGTATATATATTCTGCCCGTCATTTGGTCAGTATTAACTATATCTATCTGTTAAATTTGATATATAATGCTCCTTACTTCCTATCTCTTAGCATTTCTGCAATCCAGGATCTTTTGTTTCCAGACCTCAGATGTTAGTCCACCTGTATGCTATAAATTTTCTCGTGTTAATCATAAACAATATTTACTTTATAACCGGCCTCAACACATTCAATAAACAACCAGCAAAATGGTCATTCACCTAGTTTACACAGCTATGCCACTCCACAATTACGGAAACTTCACAAAAGATTTATACTAATAACATCAACCGCAACAGTCGTGTCGGAATCGTGTCGTGCCCACTAAACAGGCTTCACAGTAAAGTAGCTATAACTTAGTACTACTATGCGTTCTCGATAGAATTTCAATTTTATGGCCACAGAGTGTCATCCTGTACATGATTGATATTCGCAAATGATGGTCACCACATTGTGCTGTCAATCTCAGGTCTTCGATGACGGTTTTTATTGGATCATTGTGTTTTTGGGATTGGGAAACGGTTGAAGTAATTAGTTTAGAAAGGTTAGAGGTGAGGGGTAAACGGTTTGGAATGGTTTACGTAACTGTAGTTGCCACTGTTCACACTTAGGTCACACTTTGCAATACTAGAATATTGGTTTTCAATCCCGTCTCACGAATATACAGTTTCATCACGCAATTTACTTGCATTCATCACATAACTAAAACTGTTTATTACGATGAAATCTATGCGAAAAAGCCTGCCCTCTCTGACGCTTAACGCTATCTACTCAAACTAGTCTTCACCCCATAAGAATCCTCTGCTCTATATTAGAGCAGAGGATTTTGTCTTTTTGTCTTTCGTTTTAAAACAAAAGACAATAAAACTACACCTAACATACAACACCCCAACAACTTTTTCCCTTGTACATGAACTTGCAGCTTACTAAAGGTACTATCTACGCGTATTACACCATTTTTTTCCAGCCTCTCATTCACAACATTGAACTAATTAAAAGAAACAATGGGTGACGTCATTGCGCACGCGCCGACGCCGCGTAAACTGGTGCGGTTAATTACGCGGTGGTAGCAAGATCAAGGCTGAGCTGTTATTGGGGATTGAGGGATGAGCTGTAGCGGGGATGTGGGTTCATTCCATTGTAGACCTTCCATTGTATTTATTTATTTATCTTACACACTCTATAATCTTCACAGGATAACAGTAGTTTTCTGCTAGAAATAATTTTCATCATCTGCCTAGTCTTTATCTAAATAAGATGGCATCCGCTTCCGCTTGGCCGAATACCAATGTTTTACATAGATCAACTACCTACCTGAACTCCGCAACCCAAAAAAAAATAAAAGTACCATGAAAAGCTATAGTGATAACTGGAAACAACTGGTTGGTTTTTGGTGCTTCGACCGTCGCCTAGCCGTCTCAAATAATTGCCTTGAACGTTACATATCTTTATTTTTAATTATGACGTCACCAACCACATCATTAGTGAGCACATAACATACATGTTCTTGTTTGTTCGCCGCAATTTTTTAATTATATGTGTCATTTGTGTTGCTATACATAACGGGTAAATAGCAATTTAATGATGTTTCGCTCGTAATGGACGATATTTAATGACATGTCATTTGAAACTAGTTGAAAATGTCCGAGTTGCTCTGCTTATTTCATTAAAGAAATGAAAGAGTTAATTGATTGAGACAATAATGTTATTGATAAATGTGTGTCTAGGTGCATTATATAAGTGACATCTGGCTTATGTAGAATCTAAAAAAAACAAATAGAAAACAATCCAAATCGGGTATTTTTTAAACTATTACGGCCTTTTGAGTAAACTTTATTTTATGAAGCGGGTTATTACAAAGGACATCAACATGACTACCGAAAGGGTGTACTATAGGTCCACCTCCGTCTAACTCTCAAGCTAATACAGACGTGATGCAAGTTGTTTTTTTTGTCATTCAATAACCCGCCTAGTGGCGTAGCGTGCTTTGGCACGCCCGTATAAAAATTTGTTTGAACCCTTATGAAGGGTAAATTTTTCTTACAAAAGAACATCTTTTTTTTGCATAAAATGAAAAGAAGTATTTTTTTATCATAATTATCTATCTGTCAGACACGGCGGTAGCTACGCCCCTGAACTCACTGATTTAATAAAAAAAAATAGAAAACAGATGTTATGCGAAGTAAATCGCTACCGCCTATGTTTTAAACGCTAGCACACTACACTCGACCGCCCGTGAGAACTGGAGCGATGTTATTTTTTCACTTTTACCCGCGAACTTGTGCACCAACTGTCAAGAACCAACTGTGACTTACTGTGATACAATGTCACGGTCTGATGCAGACGTAATAACTATTAGTTTTATAAAGAGTTCATAATTTAGGTCAATTTTTTTGCGATGGCATGAATTTTGGATGTACTTTGAACATGGGAGGTATTTTCTATCAATGAAATCACAAGTCGCAATGGCACTGTTGATTAATTTTCATCTAAAAGAGAGCCTGATTAGATACTGCAGCTGACAGCTTACAGCTTATAGCTTAGCTTAGCACCCAACCATACTAAATTTATATAACACCAACCAGAAAAGCTATGAAACAACAAGACTCAAAAGATGACGAGTACGTGTGTCAGGATCAGTAAACTGACGTAAAACAAAAGCTAGTAACAAAAACAAACCACAATTTGAACTCAGTGGATCACGTAACAGATTCGCGTGATCTAATTACTTTAAAAGGTAACCTCGCGTAATAACCGACGTCTTCACCTCGCACTGTACTCTTGCGAAATTAAATAATATCACTCGTGTCGGGTCGCGAGCTCGTGCCCATTGCACAATGCGACACGACACGACTTTATGGACAGTCATCAACAAATAGCTATTGTCTTAGAGATTTTAAGACTAGCTTGGAATTTATGAATTCGTATATTAAATATGTTAATTGTATGCTTTTACAACCTGATGGTGGAATGAGAGAAATCCGTTTGTGTTTGTGATGGATGGTATGTGAGAGTCGGCGGCATATTTGGCATTGTGTGGGGCATAGGCATTTGTGATTGGTAAGCGTGAACTGATTGACAACCTTTCAAATTTTTAAACATTTTAAGAAAAACACATAAGAGAGCCTAAATAAGTGTCTTTCGTTATCAAAGCGTTTCTAATCTTCAACATCTAGACAAAATTGACATGAGCTTTTCGGCAGCTAATGTCAATTTGTGTTGGACCTTTCGATCGTCTTTATTGCTTATGGAGGCCTATATTTTTAGCAGTGAATAGAGCAAGGCTGCTAATGATGATGATGACGTTGGACTACTGATTCTCACACTTTCTCTTGGTCCAGATTCAGTTCGAAGATCACGTGTATCAATGCAAACACTCACCAAAAACAACGTTACTATTAAAGTTGAACTTTACAATACATAAATAACTAAGACATGTGGTGCAAGGAATCACAATTATTATGTTTAGAGCAGATGCTATTGCCACGTTCGAACCGATCCACTTTGAACCCTGGCTTGAGGCTTGCGACACCAGATCCCACGTTGTATCTCAATTGAGAGTGGTAATGGGTTCACCTGTCACAAATTTCGTGTTGGTATCTTCCTATAAACTTAAGGTTTTGAGGATTGTATTTTTGGTATAGTTGAGCGGTAATGGCAGACGCATTATCGCTACACTTTACAGCTTATGTCATTTTGTGGATAAAACTTGCAGTATTATTTGTAGTTAGGACATTTCATTCGTAACATCACGCTTGTCTGTAATCCTAGAAGCATTAGGCAGAGTCGTGTCCTAAAGTAGATAATCATTTCGCTTGTTATGTTTTATGTTATCGTCATTGGGGGCGAGCTTATTGCCAACAAACGGTCTTTTCATTAATTATTTTTTAAACTGCTTAGTTCAATTTTGCTCTTTTTGAATTGGAAGGTTATTTCTGAACACCAATGCCAAAAGGATCACAATATTCTCATTAATTAACTAGGTACATTACAGTACAGAGAAATCGTGATGAATACCTTCACCTAAAACATGTTCATTACAAACCAAAGAATCAAATACTAATTCATAAACTAAACATGGTTGGTTTCGAAACGATCGTTTAACCTCGAAACAACCCATATCACACCTTCGTTAACGGACGGACAAACTTAATCACGGATTTAACTATTGGTAATGTAAACATCACTGTTTTATACTAACATTATTATCCTAGTTCGACAAATTAAACTCATTGGATTATCACCTCTATTCGTTTGTAGACAAGAGCTAAAAAAACGCATGGTTACATTAGTAATGCATCAGGCTGAAGGAATTAAGTAAGAAAATATTTCGACATTTCAACGGGTTAGGAAAACACAAACTTACAGGTCGTGTTTAGCCTAATCTCACGGTCCTTTAAAACAATGCTTGTAACGGCGACAATCGCTTGGATTTCAGTTTATCAGTGTGTAGATAAATTTGTAAATGGTTGTATTGATTCATTGGTGTTCACAAGTGGTAATGAGGTCTAATGAGCTATGCGGGACGCGTGATTGGTCGTTATTATTAGAGGTTAGGATTTAAGAAACAAACATTGGGAAAAAATGCTGTTAAATAGGACATGAATGTCAAAATGAAGCCAAGAGCCAGTTTTATGAAGGACATGAACCTAACAAGTGTTTTTTTTTAATCCTTTTTTTTCTATTTGTTGTTAAAATGTTTCGGATGAAAAGACCTATTCAACTTAGTTATTAATCATTTTTTGTATTGTATTTTTATTGTAAAGTATACATCAAATAATATGTGCAAGGTCTTAAATCCACAGGTAGATCTGCATGTTTTGCCATTAATGGCGTACAAAATAACATTTTTTTTAGGGTTAGAATAAACTATAAAAAAATTATAAATAAAATTAAAAAAAAAAAACTTCAGTCCACACTAACTATGAAATTAATAAAATTATTCCTAATGCTATTAAAAAAATAAAACTAACTATTGTTTTTACAGATTTGAGGGTCTAATTGTGAAAAATTACGTTATTATACGAATCTATTAAATTGATTGCGTTCATTTAAAAATTTCGATATTGTATATTAAAATTTATATTTATCGAAAAAGGAACACAAGTGCACGAAAATGGCAAACTAACAAGATTCTGTTCAATTTGGTTTGCCTTAGTGCCGCCGAGTTACAGACATAATATAAATATGTAGACATAATATAAATAAATTAAAAAAAAAATATATGTATATTCAAACATAGAACATACCATAAACCTAAGTTGATGTTATGATAGTAAAGCGTTTCATCAATCGTAAAAAATAAAAGCCACTGAAACTGTCATCTTGGAAAAAACTACCAAAGTATCATTCTAAAAGTTTACTTGACAGTAAAATTTTAGGACTCGTTACTTGTATGACTATTATTCTTATTCTTTACTGCACACAAAAAAAAAAGAAAAATATATACACACAAATTGCAATATAAAAACTTATATACAACGGCGAGCTGCTACTAGGTACATTATAAAGAGTATTATATCAATCTATCTAAAACCAACAGACAAAAACCCAAAAAAAACTAGATATCAATTATTAAGACACTTCCCTCGTAACCAGAGTTAATCCCGGGGCCACAACAGCGCAACATGTTAAGTGGCCACTAACTACGCTAGCGCACATAATTGGTACACTCACCACGCTCCAATCCGACGTGTTTGTTCACTTATTATAACTAACTCTGTTTGTTTAGATAAAGAACTGGCTTTAGTTATGGAGACTGGATTTTTGGGGAAATAGTGTAGATGTTTAGTGAAGTATCGTGTAGATGATGTGTTCTTTATGGTGTCGGACGTAAAGAATAGCATCATCCCTTCCCGTGGGTGTCGTAAGAGGCGACTAAGAGACTTAGCAGAGAATGGGCAGCAGCGTTCTCTGTGCTTTTATAACAACCGTACTGCGATCGCCAACCCGCCTGCCAAGCGTGGCGATTAAGGCAAACTCCCTCCCCCTTCTTGGGGGGGGGGGGGGTTCTTTATCTATGTCCAGCAGTGGACGTCTTTCGGCTGAAATGATGATGAGTGTAGATGTTTAGAGCTCGTGGCTAAATAATAACAGCCGCGCTTGCCTAGGTTGCTCCGAGGATGGGTGACCACCCATTACTTACCGAATTTCCTCCGTGCCTTGGAAAGCAAGTTAAGATCTATAAATGACAGTCGTTACAGGTTGTCAGTAACAGTGACCCGAAAGTCTGACAAGCAGTCTTACCGTGGGGTATCGTATTACCCAGTATTAACTGGGTTGTGGGGGAGTTTGTTCCGCCACTTCTTCTTCCCAGCTAAAACACTAGGAAGTGGCGAAGGGCGGGCGTTTTGGGGGACTGTCTCTTGTTATTTTGACGTTCAAAAAGTGCTGATTATCAGCCTAATTTGAATAAATGACTTTTGATTTTGATTTTGTGGACGTCAGACAGTCGCTTCTTGTAAGATACTGGTTTTCAGCTGCATCCGGTTAGATTGGAAGTCGACGCCAAAGGGGTTCGGAAAAACTAAGCCGATAATGAAGTAGTTGAATTGGAATAGTGTGGATTTTTTTATATAATACTTAAACGATAGTAAGTTCACATAGAATCACGCCTGTTAATCTCTAAGCGATGGGCAGAGGTGTCCGTAAAGTACTTACACGGACTTTTAACCAGTTTAATGGTAATAAGTTACTTCAGTAAAATGTACGTTATTAAGTTCCTCTGATTTCGTAATTTCCGTAAATTCCATCAGAACTTGATCTTCTAGATTCTTGATTATTACAGACTCATTAAGAAAATGTTAACCTTATTGAATTAAATCAAAATTACCATTCAAAATTTGTATGAAACAAAAATATATTAATTCAGTTCTTATTCTTTTTTCGCAACCAAGTTGTGGTTAAGGAAAAAAAACATCTTGATTCGCAACTGGTTGCGAATAAGGAATAAAAATTATTTACTCGCAACCGGTTGCGAATCCCAGTTGCGAAAACGGCCGGAGGGGTCATGGTTACAATGAAAATAACATTTATGAACAACCATATAGGATGTTTTAGTAACAGTATTACTTGTACTATTTGACGAGTTAAAGGTAGAAAATATTCGATACAAAAAATCCTAACAAAAAAAAATCTGGACATAGCGATAGCAAAAACATTTATCTCAATAGCAATTTAACCTTTCGTAACAAATAGCGTGATGATATCGTATCAAAACGATCGCGTGTACCGACAACATAACAGAGAATAAAATATCACGCCATGAAATTAAATTTGTGACCAATAATTGTCCATGTCGTGATCACTGTATGTTTTCTTGATTGCCCCGCGAGTTTGAGCTGAATCGATTTATCGATGTTTGGATTCGTAATCGGTTACAAAATCGATCGTATATTTATAAATGTCATGGATTTTACGCTTTATTGTATGAATAATTGAACTATAAAACGGTCCGATGATAGCTCCATTTTATTTAGCCTCGTAATATTTAATTTTTGTAGGTTTATAGCCTTAGTTGATTGAAAACCGTTATGCTTGTGGAAATAAGAGCGTAGAAGTTACAGGATTGAAGATTTTCAAGTCTTGAGTTGTTTTACAGCAGTTATATTGAACCGGGTATAAGTAACAGCATCTTACGCTGGAAATAAACTCCTAAAGGGTTAAAAGTTCAAATAATACAGGCGGGGCAAGAAGTCTTAACGGCTGCCCTAAGAATAAACTTCGTTACTTATTGTCCTATTATTTTCTTTAACAACGCAATAAGTTTAAATTAGAACTTTTCTATTTGTTCGACTTAAGTTACTGGGGAAACATGGTGATTATTAATACTCCAAATAAAAGAGTTACGATTGTAAAAGTAACTTTATTCGTATTTATTTGTACAGACATACAACTTCGGTTCCACTCAATTTATATTTTGCATCACAGCCGACACGAAAAGAAAGCAACGAAGAAATCAAATCGTCATTTTATTAATGTTTACAAAATAACGATTCCACATCTTCGCTATTTCTCAACAAAGACACGAGATAATAAAAACATCAGTAGTCATAAACGTATTGTAGCAATAAAAGCGATGTAAAGCTACCGCTATTCTGCTGCCCGTACGGCGCAATTACAGATCGTTCTACATAACGAAGCGCGTCAATCGCTTTGTGAGATTCCCACGACTTACGCTGAGTCTTCACATGTGAAATGTGGCTTATTTTTGTATTAAATGTGCTTTACTTATTATCAGTCTATAATATTGTCTAGCTCAAAAAGAACAAAAAGTACGATATTTTGATCCAACACAAGTTACAAAAGCGCATTTATATAAAACTAGCCCGGTTTTGATAACATTTTGTTTTTCTTAATATTATTAAACGTACAAAATGTTTGATTTGCTTGTGTTATTTTGCTCCTAAGCTTGAAAACTCTTGTTAAAAGAGCCTATCTTACCTCAGTAGTAGAAGATGATTATGCATGCAGTGTTATTAAAATTAAATTAACTAGAATCATGTACTGAAAGTCTTAACAATGTGATATTAACCTAATCTCATTAGGTCATACACTAACCTTTATACTTAAACTCAATAATTATGTAACAAAACTATGTTTACATAACCTCGATTACAGCTTACCCCATTTATCAAACACATTAATCTGTTACAACCTTTCGTGTGTGAAATGTTGTATGGTATCACACTTGGGGGAGATCCAAACTGATTGGACTAAAACAATAATGTAGTGTTTGTTTTTTTAAATAGGGGGCGTGGTTGGGGCAGATTTTCTAATAGATTTAACCTTTGGATAGATTTATAAGTGTTTTAAGTTGGGTAAGTTTTGATGATCTGGTTACGATAAAATGTGAAGCAGGAATGGGAGTAATCGGTTAAAGTTATACAACTTTTATAAAACGTGCCGTATATTAATATTCTTTATTTTTCGCGTGGTTAGTGCATAACCCGGTGTCAGAGTTTATGACAGGTAAATGCCCTATGTCCCTAAGTTCCAAGTGCCCCAAAATGATTTTTCATACATTCATTCCCAAAGTCCCCAAAATGAAAAATTACCGGGTGACCCATGGGCCTCTGACTTGGCCTTACATGCCGTCGACAAAAATATCTGTCAGGCATGCTGGTTTCCTCACTATGTTTCACTGAAGCAAGTGATAATTATACAATACGCACATCCATGAATCCGAATAATCAGAGGTCTTCAATCTGGGTTTCGAACTTAAGACCTATGAATTGGCAGTCCGACGGTCACACCACTGGGCTATCACTGTTTTTTTTTATCGATGATTTAAGCAAACAATATAGACCGACATCTCACAACAATTCATCCCGCCTAAAAAGACCATTCTGTTAACAAACTATTGAGCCAATAAACGCGAATGTTAGCCCAAATTCCCAGGCAACACGGAAGAGCATAAAATAACATACAATTGACTTTCATACGAGTTCGTAAAAGTGCTAACAAAGCGTTCGGAACAACTTGTAATATCACCCGCTAAATGCTGTGTAGGGTGCCCCTGATACAGGTAACTGTGAGACAGAATCAGAAATTATAAAAAAACATTTTTTTTATTAATTTGTTAAACATATATAAATGCGTATATATATATATACGTGTGAAAAGACAAAAATATTTTGGCAAAAGTCAAAGTTTTATATATAAATGCATGAAATGATGTGGACCAAGAGATTTGATAAGTAATTTCGTCCTGAATAGTTACAAGTTTGGTTCTTGTATATGTATCGGCCGCGCCCAGCCTGTATAAATATTTAGAACCTATTAAATGGGTTTTTTTAATTATTAAAATTGATTGCAAATATTATTCTTTTAATACTTCTGGTCCACAAATTAAAATATTGAAATCAATATGGACCCCGACAGATTATAACGTATTTCTAGTCGTTAGAAACTGTGCCACACAATAAATCAAACATATTGTGACATTTTATTCATAAAATCTTAATCTAAAACCGTAATTAACAATTATAATCGTTTGACATTTAGCAACTGTTTTAATAAAAACAAATTCACAATCGTTCGTCATAAAAACGAATAAATGTTTACAATTCTGTAACAATTTTCTAAAAAACCGTAATCGCTGTATCTAAAAAACATATACCAAACTAATAATTACACCAATTTGTTGTATTTGCATAATTATTAGTGCTCAGTGTGCTTTTAATTACAAACTGTTATTATTCACTGCTACATTGAAGTCCTTCATATTTATTTACCTTGAGAACGATTTTTATTGAAACTAAAACTCTTAAATGCCATTAAAATTAATTTTTATTGTTATTATTCATACAGACGGGTTAAATCGATGCAATAAATTGTATTGTGTTATTATTAAGTACATAAATATTATTAATAATATCTATCAATGAACATCGGATTTGCCAAAACTTTATAATATGCACTTGAACATTATGAAACTTGTTTGATGATCTCTCAAAGTCACAGTATAACGTCATTCGTTGTAATTGTTCTCAATTTAGTTTACTTAGCGTTTTCATTTTAGTGTGTAATGCACTCAACATCATTATATTTTCTGATGCATTAAGGAATTCTTCTTACAAAAAACTCTACGTACATATGTATTTCTAAAAGCCCCTCTTAATTAAAATTTTATACGTTGTAAATTGTATAAAAAGTCCACAAATTTCCCGCAATATGGTTCCCCCGTTAACCCGGTGAATGCGTGCGTGGACACAGCCTAACAAAAGCCGCTAATTCGTCCTCTATCAATCCGTTGGTCATCTGGACGTGCTAATTTGGAAACTCGGCGACTTTCGCTACACTGTGTTTGTGCGATCATTATCGGCGATAGTACACGACACAAATGGTAAGTGTATTGATTCATACTAAATTATGTTTATTTTTGGAGTTACCGAAAAAAATTGAGTTGTTTGGGGGAAATGTATGAGTTGTTTTTTGCGTGAAAGGGATTTTCTTTTCTGACGTTTGCTCTGAATAAATAAAACAGATTTTACCTGCATTTTAACCCAAAAATGTTGCGAAATCTGGGTGTAGTATTAGGGACACTTCTGCCTTAACCTTCATACACGTCATATTTTATGTTTAACCCAAAAATGACTCAATAAGTTTAATTTAACACCTACCTTCAATACAAACAAACTTTTCCTTGATTCACAGACAACCAACAGTTACAAACACTACCTCAATCCATACACTTCCCAACTCTCATCCATACCACCCATTACAGACAGGACATGCCTCCACACGTCTAGTCTATTAACGCAGCCATAACTTGAAAACATCTTTTGTACCGTGATTTTTGTGCTAACCGTATTTGAATGCGCTCGCGCATTGTGAGTGTGTATTAACACAGCACTTAAGCTGTTAGAGGCTTGGTAATAGCGTAGTGTGGGTGTCCGGAGATCTGGCTATTATTGTGCTAGGTAGACGGTAGGTGTTTGTTTTTTGTTCTGAATAATTGTTGGGGGTTTAATTGTTTTGGGTATTTTTAAGTGCTTGAGTAAAATCTTTGTTTTAAAATCTATTTTTAAATTTTAAATCTATTTTTAAGTTTTGTTTGTTCATTTAATGTGTAGTTTAACCTCTTCATCATCATCATCTGCCTAGCCTTAAATAACTGTGTTGGGGTCCGCTCCCAGTCTAACCGGATGCAGCTAAAAATACACTAAACAAACAAAATACTTTAAAAAAATGACGATTCGTGCGGGCCACACGACAGTTTTGATACAAATCTTTTCAAACAGAATGCTAAAGCGATTAGAACTAACACTTTTCTCGTAAAACAGATCAAGTAACATCATAATCCTACAAAAACTTTGAATGAATGAATATCCCGTATCTCTTTCCTAAGAAAACAAAAAATAACTTTGCAAAACATTCCGTTTTAATCTTGTCATTGCTACCTCTTAAACAAACCACAGAAATGGGTGGCAAATTGTAAATGTTGTAAATCAATCAACCCGTCAACCCGTGTCGTGGGACTTAAGTCGATAATGGGACAAAATAGTTGCATTGTTTAACTTGACCGCACCCCGCACGGGAGGGTTAAATAGATAGGATAAGTACGCTTTTTGTGAATTCAGGGACTTTCTGTTAGTTTAAATGATTAATTAGCTTTTGAAGTTTAAATATTTACAATTTTTAATTGTGAAAAAACAATGTTAAGTAAGTAATTGTCTTATTTTATGTTTTAATGATGTTCGTTTTTTGTTTTTCAGGTATGTTCTCCATCTCCGTTCATGAGCAATACGGTAAGACTTTAAAAATATTTAATCAATTTATTACCTGCAACGAGAATTAATAACGAAGGTTAAGTAAATATGGTTAATTGGACAGTATTTACATTAACTACAGCAACGTAAACAAATATTTAAGGGTTATTAAGTACAATTGCTACATAAAAGACACATAAAAATTGATGCTCGTCAAATTACTCGTTCGACACATTTTGCTAATTAAATACTTAGACTGCACTCTCAGACCAAGTGCTTTATTAATAGCAATAGAACTAATTTCATTTTAAAATCCCTTTAAAAACAGTTATTAGCTGAGCCATTCCTAATAGGGGTGGGCGGGATTCACTCGGCTATTCTCGGGCGAGCTCGGCCGGGCTCGGGGTCACGCGGGTCGCCATAGACGCCGATAGAATTATGCTTCAATTGTTTTACGTTCGCGCCGTGCTCGGCCAGTATTCTTTTTTCAAAATGAAATATCGTACGACGCATCGAAGAATTTGTAGCAAGTTGTTTTTTATCGATTGTCTGGTGCTTAACGGTCGGGAATCGATATTGTTTTATTGCTGTAGAACGAGGTGTGAAGCGTTGTCGACACGTTCTGAACATCAATAATCGATTCCTGTTGCATCATCAGATCTATTATTCGAATTATGATTCAATCTCAGCGCCCTCGAGACAATAATCACTCAGAAACACATTCGCACGCTTATTAAAAATAGTTAAAACAAAATCGTCCGGTTACACCGCTCCCGTAATTAACAAAAGGTTAAACTCTAATCAAGATGTAATTGTATACAATCACTTTTGACCCGAGGCTGTTCGTAATTTAATATGTTTGGAACATTATAAACAAACTACATTAGGGTTGTACTATACAATACTTATCTATTTATATTAATACAGACGTACTTTGATTTTGGAAGTGACAGATGTCATGTAAATGTTCGTTAAATAATATTTGTCATTCGGGTCACACTTCAATGTGACAATGAACCGATCATTTGTTCTGTCAAAGTGTAGACATTAACATTGTTATTTGAATCGTACCTACCGTCATGAAAAACATAATTATTTTATATTCATCGCCATGTCAACTGTTCCCGCCCTTGTGTATCACTAATCAACGTAAAACTATACAATGTCGACTTAGTATTAATCAGATAATTGATAGTCCCTTTGACACTTTGTTAATAATCATTGACTTTGAGTAAGTTTCCTTCTAATTCTATTTGACGTGAAACATAGATAAATATTTATGCTGTGGCATAAATGCATAACATTTCGTGCCGGAAAATCTCACTAATTATGACCATTTTCATTTAGAATTTATGCTGTACTTCGACTTAAAGCCATACAAAATAAGTGGATACTAAAGTGTTTAATTAATAGTAAAAACCTCGACAATAGGCCAAAGATGGAGACATCAGATACCGCTTAAAACATCCATAAATCATAACCTTTACGAAATCTAATCTTTACCAAATTATAGAAATTATAATCTACAAAATAAAAACTATCTCTAATCAAATTCTTCTAAAGCACATCTCTATCAACATTAACATTAACTGTGAGCTCTTAATGTCTCTGTTTGATCTCGATCACCGACGATTATAACCCGAGTTTTAATTGCAGGTTAACCGTACGATGGCACCGACCACTCATAATAACATTTTAATATTTGCTTTGAGTTTAACTCAGTTATTAATTGATATCGATAGCCATGTTGTTTTGTTTCTAATTATTTTTAAAGCATGAGTTGTTTCGTTTTAATGTTCTAGTTCATGGGAATTTTCTGTATCAGTTTTTTTTTCATAGATCACTTAAATTAAGATTTCTTGTTATGCCATATATTTACTATTGATGTGATTGTGAAAGCCGAGTCTGAGCAGATCTAACTAAAATAAGATTGAAGCACCACTTACCGAGATTGAGACATTATTTCTTATATTTATTCATATGTTTTCTCGAAACCTTTTCACCTATAAGAAAACATTTATTGCACCATAAACTTGGTATCTAGATTTCTCACACGTTCGTCATAAAATCTCTCTCAGCTACAACTGTAACGTCTTCAATACCAAGAACAAAATATCTCGCAAAAAACAATGGGTTCTCAGTATTCGGACCATTTCTCTGGCGTTTCCATCAATCCCTTAGAGCCTCAACTTTCAACCCATTACAATAAGCCTTAATAACCTCATTTTGTTCAACACATAATAAAGCCATGCGTTTGAACACTTCGCGCAATTTACCAACTTAACTTTACGGTTCGGAGAAAATTCAGTTTGACCCTCAACCTTGTTAGTTACAAAATAAAGTTCAATATGAAGGGTTGCAAAATTTTCAAGGTAATATCAGGTGCATCAACGCAGTAATATCATCATTGCTGCATAGTGCGGCGCCTGCAGCGTTTGGCACGACTGCATATCTGTCCTTTACTATCTCATGGAGGTTCCTATCTCTATCTCTGTCATGCGGGGTTCTCGCATTGTCATTTTTGTAAATTGACCTATGATCCTGAAATATAGATATTATTTCACAAATGAATTATATGTAACTTACGGTTCTTGAATGGGATGGGGTCGAACAGGGCTTGTTTTGGACCTAATGGTAATGGTCGCTTTATTTTGCATAAATTATGGTGCTTGGGAGCGCAGCGGTGGCGCAGTGGTGGTAGCCCCGACTTACGAGCAGTAAGCCTTGGGTTCGAACCTAGGCAGGTGCATTACTTTGTGTAATTTATTACATCACCGCTGCTCTCATAAACGGTGAAGAAAAACGTCGTGAGGGAACCGGCATGTCCTAGAACTAAAAAATCAAAGACATGTGACATCTACCAACCCGCACTGGGCCCGCATGGTGGATTATAGCCCACTCCCGCTCATAGAGAGGAGGCCTGTGTCCCAGCAGTGGGAACATTATAGGCTGATGATGATGGTGTTTGGTATGGAAGTGTATTTATTGTTGCAATTCTGCTTTAAACATTGCTGGTAAAAAATCCGGATGACAAATAACTCTATTTTATGAGTTCTTCTTCTTTCAAAAATTTTTGGGTTTTCTTTAAGTTGTATCATCAAAGTAAAATCTTTTCCAGTTTCCACCAATGTCATGAATATTTTCTTCAGTAATCTAAAGAGTTTTCAATAAACTTCCAGGAAATCCATAAGAAATGAAAATATATAACTTACAATTCATGTAGTTGAAATTGAAACACACTTTGTTAATTTATTTAGTCTTTCTATCCACGTTCTATCTCGAAGGACCACTGTGTATGTATGTATGTGTGTGTGTGTGTGTGGGTACCAGACTGTCTATTGTTTACACTTGTACCGATCACTATCTATAAAGATTATCTACAAATTGAAAGCCATAAGTCTGCGCCGCGGAGGCGTCTGTTTTCATAATCTTTATTAGGTCGAGGTTAGAGTTTAAGATGGGTGGTGATAGTTCGTCATTTTAGAAGTTTGAGCGGTTATTTTTGTGCAACGCCGGTTTGCAGAAAAAAATATAGTATATAGATATGGTTCTGAATTAGAATCAACATTAAAAGCATCGTTAATCTCATAACTAAACCCTTTTAAGCTTTAGAAATAAACTGATTAGGTAATCACGTCATTTCCGTATAATTATATGCAAGTCGAGTTAGAAATAAGTAACAGAAAAGTTTTACCGCTGAGATAATAGATCTTCTCCAAATAAGTGGAGCAAGACATTGTATGCCAGTTATGACCACATAGATCGCAGATTTATTATCCTTCTTCATGTCTTCAAATGTGCAAGAGTTTTGACACTTTGAACACCAAAAACAAACAAGAATTTTGTTAAACCCCACGGACATATCGAGATAGAATAAGGGATATCGAGTCGTAGCATACTTTTGCAAAAATAAATAGTCGCAAACTCAAAGAAAACCATTTTTTTTCTACAACTCAATTAAACTAATTAACACATTAAAACCCAACCCCCCCAAAATCCTAAAACTAACCAATTATATTAAACAAATAGCCGTAACATCCATATTCATACAAAATCAATCACTATTTCCATGTAATATTAATACATAGGTTCATTTGAGAGCCTTAACGAACGGTTTCTCACGGTCCGCCCGCCCACGCCGCCCGCCCAGCATATAGCCTTATTTATAACCTTATGATCGTACTTTACACTTCGCTTTTTAGTAACGGGTTTGTATTCTAGATTACTTTTTTTATTTGGTGTTTTATGTTTTCATTGAATATTATGTTTGTGTGATCGTCTAAGAGGTAATTCCCATGTTTTTATGAACGTTTCGAAATCAATTTACACCAGAAAATTGAACGTTCCAAAATTACACATAATAACTTAACAAAATCATTGCAAATAAATATATTCATATGAAACACATGTCGGCTAAGAAACACAGTTCGCTAAGAAAATAAACCTTACTGCAACAACTTAAAGAAGTTGTCATTGTCAAATTGTTATCATCTAGGTGTCATACTCCTTCAATTGACGGTCTTATGACAGTGTGACCGTTAACAAAATAATTATTCTTAGTGGAAATATACGGGAGGTAAGGGAAAGCCGTTGTGAGGAACCAGTTGAATTGTTGTAGTTCTTGATTTGTGAAAGAAAAATAATCGTCATGAAACTATGGCTTTAACTACCATTACCATGAAATTTTAACATCAATCTTTTTCATGATATCAAGGGGTCTTACAAACCACGTTTTTTTCGGGCGCCGTCGACGCGCGTCGCACGCAAATGTAACGCGCTGCAAACTCGATATTCGCATTCACAACCAATTTACCTATTCTCACGTTTGTAACATAGTAGTACCTATGCAGATGACGACTTTTTCACGTGTTGGGAGAAAGTAATTGACTGTATCAGTACCACTGGTGGTCTCCCCCGCCCCTTTCTTCGATGTCGGTCACTACAGCGCACGCACGTTTCCACCGCGATACACGCTCGTCTGCGCGCGTGCTAAGCGCGTTTTACTTTGCAAGGAGAGTTGCTCAAGCGCGTCTGTAGCGCGTTTCTTGTAAGTTCGCAACGTTGCCATCCCAAGTAAACTGCCTTTTTCAAGTTTAGCAGCGCCGACAACGCTCGATAGCGCAAACGCGCGTCGACGGCACCTGAAAAAAACTTGTAAGAGGCTCAAATGGCTGGTCTACCAATTTTTATGTTGTTATGTCTTCTCATAAAATTGAACTTTACAAAAAAAAAAATACAACTAACGTTGAGCAATGA
Source organism: Cerastis rubricosa (assembly GCA_949152445.1). Taxonomy (NCBI): domain Eukaryota; kingdom Metazoa; phylum Arthropoda; class Insecta; order Lepidoptera; family Noctuidae; genus Cerastis; species Cerastis rubricosa. The sequence continues at coordinate 1,325,859 of OX424542.1, read as the reverse complement.
ACCTGACGCCATGACGGTAAGATAATCCTGAATCATAAGGAAAATATATTTTTTCCTACTATGCTAAAGACTGCAAAACTCTTACTATCATTGGTCTAGTAAATTTGATGAGTTTTACTTGGCTCACAATGATGAAGAAGTTCATCAGACACTAACAAATTACAAATAAACCCAAAAAAAATCGGCCAGTGCGTTCATAGAAGACACCTCCAAATTTCAACTATGTGGTGCCAATAGTCTCGGATGAAAATGGCTGTGACATACGGACGGAAAGACAGACAGACAGACGAGACAGGACAGGGCGAATCTATAAGGGTCCCGTTCCATATCCGCGACGTACCCGCCTCAGGCACACGCCCGTATGTTCCACGGTTCCAACAGTTACACTATCTAAGCTCTTTATATCTTTATAGGTTTTTATCTGAAGATATCATCTGTCTGTCTGTCTCCCTGAGATAACTAGCGTTCCAAGTTAACTGCTTGGCTGGAATTAATTCTTATTTAACTTGCCGAGTACCTTTGACATCCGGAAGCTTTATATCTGAACTTTATGGTCAGGGGGAAGGAGAAACCGCTGAAGGAGGGTTGTCATAGAAGTTTCTTAAATCTTGTCTGTATGCTACACGCTGCGAAGAAAACTAATAAAAGGATTTGTATATAGCACGCCGTGAGTTGAGAGGAGAATACAGCAATTATTGTCATAGCATGCAAAGATGGCTTCATTGATAATTTCAATTGAATATCGTATCATATCGTCCCATCTACAGACTAGTAATCGGAACTCGGAAAATTCACCATTATCTGCCTTTACCAACGAACTAGCCGGATACAACTGAAAATCTCAAAATAATCAACAAAATTTCAATGCATAATGTAGTTCAAATTCAAGCTTTATTCTATATAATACTTATTTGAATTTTAGTAACAATATTTGGTCTCAAATCCTTGTAATTGACAAGTTATTGAACACACAGATTAACAGTTCTTAACATACAGATTAACAAGACAAGATTTGCCAGTATTATAGAAAAAGTAGTAGGTACACCCCCATTTCACAAGGTATGTTGAAATCCCATGATACCCATCTAGTGCTGTCAAGATCAGAATCTATTAACCCGAAGTAAGTCTTCTTATAATTTACCCACACAACACCTCTGAACTCCGAACCGTTTCCCGTCCTAAACCAGAGCTTAACCTGGGAAATTCTAAGCGCCGGTAGCTCGAAGCGTTTCGTGGATCCCTCCGTAATGGCGCACGATTCCCCACACACGACCAGTATGGGAAACCAGGGAGGGTACGGCAGGGAGGAGGGTCAGAGGGAAGGGAAGGGTAATTGAGACTTCTGTGAGATGTTGACTCTATAACTGTTATTGTAGGCGATTTGTGTTTTGGTGTTTGTTCGTGGCTGATCGATGGAATGGTGGTTTTATTGAGCCGTTGAGTGTACAAGAGGTTTTGTAGAGAGAGTATCGTGGCCTTTTTTCGATAAAATTCTGCTGAAGGATTAATATGAGATATTTTGCTTTTATTCATGTGTGTACTAGGTAAATTTGTTTAATCTCGACATAATTGATGTCACCAGGATCTTGTCAAAATAGTTTGATTTAAAAGAGTTTCCATAAGTTTCATGCCCATTCTTGTCTATTGAGATTTTTGACATTCAAAAGCAATGGTCTAATTAAAATAAATGCTTTGAGGTCTGTTTATAAAAAAAATGCAGGATGGTTAAATTTTAATCCTAGACATAGGTTTAATAAGAAAAGGATCCAATAAAATCTTCCTGTATCGGCTAAAGATAAACCTAAGAAAAGTCATACCTCCTAGTAGCCTCTGAATGACCTAAGTTATAGTATCTACTGCTAACATCACATAATTATGAGAGACTAAGAAATTAGCTCGCTAGGATCATTATCTGTACCAGACTTTAAAAATACTAATGACCGCGAACCAGTAGTCTTACTTCCCCAGATCTTATTACTCTTGTTCAACCCAGGCAGCGCCGAGGGAGAAAACAAGTATCTAAACTATTAAACTGCATACAGATTGCAATCTCTAAAACACGATTAGTAAACCATAGGTTAACGACTGTCACTAACGGTAATATCAGTAAAGAAAAATATTCGTCGCATGCGCATAGAATATGTTATAGAGATCGAATCTGAACATAAACATGTGATATTATTTGATCGCAGCCCGATCTTGTACGAAGATTGCCGATGTTCGCCGATCGGTATCGTGTTGTTTTTAATTTTATGAGTAGTTCGCTTGTGAATATAATGATGTCACCTGTCTGATTGTATCGGGGTAGGTACGGTTACAGGTGTGGAAGATGAGGCATTGGCGGGGTTGGACTGACGCTGTATCTTAAAGTAGACTTGTAATAAGGAGGAGTCCTTCTAGAGATGATAAATTAGTTTTCATTTGTCAAACTATCTTATCAATCCTGGATAAAGACTTCTTAGATGCAACAGGATTTTTTCCCAAATACGGCGAAACCAAAAGGAAGGATTACGACTTCTTAAATTTAACAGACTCCTTTAAACAGTCTTACCAAAAGGTATCGCATTACCCATTATAATAGGGTTAAGGAGGTCAGATAGGCAGTCAATTCATGTAATAGGCTAGGCAGATGATGAATAGTCTTCTTTAAACCAGGAGTTTTTCTTACCACTTTTTAACATTGTATTCATAACGACCCTTTCAGAATCTACTTCACAAGTTTAATAGTCACAGTCTAAGTAAAACAAAGATAAAACCGGTAGACCAAGTACTAGTACTTAGCAATTGCGTCAAGACTAGATCAATACGTTAGTAATTCTAGTTTACATGACATTATGCTCAGGTCGAAGCAATTAACATACACATTAGGCTTGGCATAAGGCCAATATTCTGTCCTACATTCATTGTTTTTCCGTATTAACACTGTATATCGATTAATGCAATCGATTAATACAATCGAAACGATTTACGATGCAGTGAATTGTGAAAACTGTCCATCTCTGCTTAGTATATAGTCTTGTCTCTTTACAGAGACGCTGATCACAATGACATTAAAATGTTTTAAGTGAAATTTGTTGTATCCACCACATTTCTCCGAGATCAAATCCAATGATTTAATGAATGATTCATTGAACAAAAACAACCTTTCGCGAACAGATAATGTTTCCTGTGAAATGTTTAAATTGTTGATTCTTATACAAGACTTACTTGTTACCTATGTATATGATTACTACCCGTTCTAAAAAAATTAATAGTCTTTCCTCTTGCTGCTTGCTCATCAGTCAAATTCTGAATTTCCTATCTAAATACGAACAAAATCTATCCAAACGAAATAAAACCAATCACATTGGAGTTTAAAACGAAAGATCACAATATTATAATTAAATATTAGATTCTGAATACATTACGGTTCTGACGACGATTTCTGTCGCCAGTACACGCCTTAAAAGTACTGTTATTTTATTAACATAAAGTTGAATAATATTTGGAACTGTAATTATTAACACTTTGGTGTCCAAAGCTTGTTTAGCTAGTGTTAATCACGCGATTTTGTTCAGCAAATAAAAAAATAAACACGTAGTTCGGGCTCTACTGAAAATTATTACGGACATTTTCTGCTTAAAGGCAAAACATTATGTGAAAAAAGAACTATGTTTAAAGAAGCCTCAAATCTAGGAACCAATTGCCACTTTTTGATTAAAATAAATAAATTAATTATGTATTTCAATACAGTGACAGTGAAAATTGTTAGTGTTACAGACATCTTAAAGTACAAAATAGAATAGAATAGAATAAAACTTTATTGTAAACCAAAAATTAAACATAACGGGCTTACAAAACTGCTAATTTTATGGTTACAATGGCGGTCTTATCGCTGATAGCGATATCTTCCACAACCTTCGGATGGACATTATGGAATTAAAATAAATAAGGGGGTAGTCAGCGGTGTACGTACTACCCAAAAATTTTGAATACAAAAGTAAAGTAATCTACTTCACATACATATAATATGTCCCACACATAGGTCACTCGGCTTCGAAACCAGGTTTTCACCTGTGACTTGGGAGACAGGTTACCTAAATAAATGCTAAAATCAAATCTTTGTCTAGTTCTTGGAAGGTTTTGGCCATAAAAAAGCGCGTGTGACACAGGCGGTTCACAATTCTCAAAATAAGTTTTAAATCACAAACGACTTAATAATTTTATTCAACTAAAGAAACATGTTAGTACATAAATATTTTAACAAATTAACAAACAACACGTGTTTCGATATTTATAGTTATTATTTGATACTTTATTCTCCTAAAGATTTATTAAATTATTAATATAGAGTCGACCGCTTTTTCTGGGCAATATATAATTGTCAGTTTAGTATATAAAAACGATTGATAATAACTCAGGTATTTAATCATAAGTTATTTGATCGGATTGAATAAGTAATAAGGTAAGGGGTCAGAGATGTTCGCGGTAGCTTTCGTATACAGGGTAATCTAGAAACTTTTAATAGAAAACAGGTTTTTTCTCAGAAGTCTGTGCGAGGTTCTTACTTCATTCAGGACTCACAATTAAAAAATAAGAAATTATGAAATATAATTTAAAAACCTCACTACCTCTAATCTATTAGTACATAAATTACAAAAAAAAAATCTATTTAAAAATGTCCCTCCATAAAGTTATCTCTGTTCTGATCAAACAGCTCAGCATAAAAACTGTAAACTCCACAGCTAGTTTCTTTCAATCTGGATCATTTAACAAGTCGCTCAATAAAATACTCTATCATAAAAAAATCTAGACGTTATGCCACACTGGTACATAGGTATAGCTATTATACAATTCCAAAGATTACATCGAAACATCCAACTGAGCTGGAAATATAAGCGCAGGCGCAGATCCCAGCCTCGATTCCTTGAAGTCCCTCAAAGGGCAGAATGTTAAACTAAACAAAATAAACCTTAAGATGTCTCTGATAAGGTTCCAAGTTATTCGAAGCAGTCCTAACCACCCGCTGAGCGCGTTAGCAGTCCAATTCGAAAAATAAAATATCAATTTTTTAAATAATAAAATCTTAGAGCAGTCACACGAAGTCATAGCGACCAAAATTTATTTAAACACCGGTTTTAACAAAATCATGCTGAATGCTACCTTATTTCAATGTTATAAGGTTGTAACATGAGTTCAGAACATGAATCAATAACTTGGTAACACTGTAAGGAATCGCATAAATTCGAATAAAAACGTCAAAAATGAATTCTCAAGATCATAATCGCAATAAAGTTAATAATATCGCGATGAAATTTGTAAATAAATAAAAAACAAACAATTGATGTGTGGCGTCGTTAGGAATTAGTGTACAATGTGGTTCAGTTTTATTAGGGAGTCACTTTTTTGGGTGGACGACAGTTTTGTAGAACTTTTATGATTATTGAAAAAAGTGAACCTACTTTACATAGATATACATAAGTAGACTAATTAATTAAGATTGGTATTAGATACGTAATAAAACGGTCTAGATGACTGCAATAAATATAGTATTTTATGACTGTTAAAAATGCTATTAAATTTAAAAAGCTAAGATATAAAATAACACACTATAAATATGACGCCTGTATTTCCTCGAAGATTTAGACATATCTGTGGTGCACCCACATAGCGCCATAGTGTTTAAGTCCCATTTAATAGGGAGCGAGCCAAAAAAAGCTTAGAATATAGAGCTTTTTTTTGTTGCAAATATACAAGTGTCAAAGATCACCACAAGATTTAAATTGAATTAATCCCATTTTAGCGAGACCTGCGTACACGCAGAGGTAGCTGGTACGCCACCTTGTAGTTCCAATTACATTTACAATCTATCGGCGGGACGTGATTGGTCGGCGAAATGTTAAATTTGATCACTAGACCGACCACTTTATAGTGGAATGAAAGGCAGAAGCGGAGAGCGATCAAGCTTTTGGAACGCATTTTATTTATTTATTTATTTGTTACAATTGTATTGTTTTCACAATAAATGTAACATATAAATTAAACAAACATCGTATAGCGAGGAAAAAAAAACAATCATTACATTCCACATTGGTCACAATATTATTAGTCTAGTCATTGATTCTTTTCCACTTCATTTTTTTCAGGTTTCAGTTTGTGCGTTGAGCATTTCAAGTTCTGAATTAAAGGGACCAATATAATCCACAGATTATTTCATACTTACTTATTATAGTTTAAATAAAAATAAAAAAAGAACGAAACGATAGCTTGATTATAATCTTCAATCGTTCTATTCGTAATTCGAACACTCCAAAAAAAAGCATCGCATCCTTATTTGGACTTTACATCAATCTTAATAAGACAAGACAAGGCCCTAAATAACACAGCAAAACGCTAATATCATTGAAATCATCCAGATAGCAAAAAATCTTTAGAAAGCATTACTTTACCTAGGTTATCGCGCTATTAAAGAGGGTAGACCGATTTGTCTGCTCATAAACACCCACCCGCAATAACTTCAGTTTATCCGTGATCATGGCGTTTGCAACAGCGCCGAAATATCGGGAACTCAAAACAAATAATTAGCATGGTAAATATCCCGTTACAAGTGTTATTGATAGTGTTAGCAATCATGTCAGTTTAAAAACTTTTACCTAGATTATCCTTAATCCTGGTCATCCGCCCCTAGCTCCTCAATCACACCGAAGCGTAGCTATAAACATTCGCCGTGTCACCGGACTGACATCCGCCTTCCATTACTTGTCACAAAGGTGCCGACGGTGTAAGGAAGTCCCTTAAACGACTTGCGTTACGCGCTCAGGACAGATTCAATTTAAATTTAGGATCGTTTAGGTGGAAGATTTAAGTATTGTCGTCATTTTAATTGTTTGTGCTAAAAAGCATTAAAATGTGGTGGGTTAATGAGGCCTTTGCTCAGAAGTGGGATAGGACAGGTTAAAAAAAAATGTTACGGCATTTGTAGAGGGTAAGATGAGAGTTGCCGAGATTTGAGAGGCCTATGTCCAGCGGTGGACAGCTGTAGGCTGATGATGATGATGTGTAGAAGGTCTTGGGTGATGTTTTAGTGATAGTAGAGCATTCCATCGCATTTCTCATGCGTTCTCTGTATGAGAAGTGCCTTCACCTGCAGTGGGGCTAATAGACTGTTATTAGAACATTGTAATGGTAAAGTTCCGTTTCCTTTTTCGTTTCACGCTTTTTCGTCTTTCATGGGTTTGTTTGGCATTAGGAAATTAATTACTTTGGTCAAGTCATATATTTTCTCTATTCAGCTTCCAGTTGATTTCTTTAGACAAAGAAATCAACTGAAAGCTGACAAGAGATAGTCGATTTTTTCTGTTAATAACTTAACAGAATAGAATCGACTATCTCTTGCCAATCCTTCACAAAAATATTGTAATCAAACCTCTTATTACTGTAGCAACGGTAATGTTCAATGAAAGCCATTCCCATCTCACCGGATGCCATCTAGAACCTTCCACTTGCTAAGCAGCTTCTAATTATACTTACTTAATATAAAATCGCCAAGGGGAGGTAGTTTCCATAAACAGCATCACAGATCACGGCTAATCATATACCGGAAACCATCCTCGCGACACTGGTTGTGGTCAGGTTGCTTTTACGACCGGGTCGCGGGGTGACATACGGGCAGGAGCGTAGCTATCGCCGAATCTGCCGTATCAACTATACGGGGCCCCCGACGTGGTAAAACTAAAGTCATCATCAGCTATAAATGATTTAATAAATTAGTTTCCGAAAAAAAGGCAAGGAGAGTGTAATATTTAATTTGAATTATTTTTATATTTAATTATGATAAATAAATACTTCTTTTAATTTTATGCGAACATTTTTTTTTCTTTTGTGAGAAATCTATAACCTTCATAAGGCCCCCAAACAAATTTTTATACGGGGACGCTAAGGCACGCTACACAACTGCATACTGGTAACTAATGCTAAGCATATGAGTTGTTATTGACTTATTTCCAATGTTGCTTGAGCGCTGTTGAGAGGAAGTTAGGATAGGCAATTTAGCATTAGCAGTCTTTTTATTATTGACTAGCTGACCTGCGCAACTTTGTCTGCGTCACATTTTCCCCGTTTTTGCAACATTTTTCATTGATGCTCCGCTCCTATTGGTCGTAGTTTTACTTCCTCAATAAATGGGCTATCAAAAACTAAAACAAATTTTAAATTCGAACCAATAGTTCCCGAGATTAGCGCGTTCCACCAAAACAAACAAACTGTTCAGCTTTATAATATTAGTATAGATTTTTGAGATGACAAATTATCTTTTTTTCTTTATTTATTTTATAGGGGCTTTTGCCAATAATCTTGTCAATATTGAAATCAGTATTGTAAGTGGAGTTCTTATTTTTAAACTCCAGTCTAACTGGGTTTTACTTTTTTGTAAATAAAATATTGTAATATAAATCAAATGAAAATTAAATCTAGCTGAAAATAATCACAATGCTGTTTCACGGCACTAATGAGACTGATTTATTTATTTATCAAACAGGTCATAATTTTAGCCTTGAAGTGCATATCAAAAAATTTCTCTCACTGCAGTGTAATTTTATGAAAATTGTAATCATTGGTTACTAACTTGTTTTATTTTTATTAGATATGGTCTCCTCTATTAACAATATAATCAGCTTGTCACTGAACAGCAAAATCTTCTTCTCATACAATTAATGTCTAAAGCTACATACTGAAACTATGGACACATATTCCTTGAGCGTATATCTATAAATGTAACAATAAACTCTGCTTACCCAGTAATAAGAACCAGCATTATAATACAAAGTACGAAAATGAGACTGAAGTAATTCCACATTATGCGCGATATATGACTTTCCAAGAAGTAATTATAGTAAATCGTTTCGCCAATTATAATGCAAAATATGGCTGAACTGATTTATATTTTTTTGTTTAACTACACTGTTCTAGATTGGTACGCAATTATATCGAGAAATATGGATGTTTCGTATGGTTTTAAGAATGGAGAATATTTTAATGAGAAACTGAAATAAATAAACTTAAGCATATAGCATGGCTTTGGGTAGCGAATCAAATTAATGTTGCCAACCTAAGAATTGAAATTAAAAAAGATTCCTGTATTTTTTCGGGCACCCATACTCTATGGTACTTTTACGGACAATTCCTGACAAAAACAGACCTCTGCTTCTGCTAATTTGTCGCTACCTTTGGATGACATAATTTATAGCCAAACACACAAGACTAAAATGGCCAAGTATCCTGCTTACACCTCTAAATCGTGAACACCCAGACCCACAATCCCACTGAACCAGCTGAACATAATTCTAATGAATTCTGTTTAATCCCAAATCAGTTTTAGTATTACTTATTCAACTAGACCCAGACTGGGGTTACCCGAGTCAGACTTTCTAGTGCAAAACCACCACCAAGCAACACCCCACCTTATACCCTTTCATACAAGATGCAGATTTCTCTAACGCATTCACTGTCATCTTCACTAAGTTGCTACTTAAAATTCAACTCTATTAATCCTTGGTATGGTTTGGTTTTGGTTGTCAGGGCTAGTTTTTCATGGGCCGAAGGTAGTGGCATGGTAGTTTCCGTGAGGGTCGCGGGATGATACCAACCTTTCACGCGTGGTTCGTTCGCCAGTGGGCACATTTCATCCTTAGTGAATGTTATTTGTTGATATTTGAACAAGGGTGCTGGTTTGTGGCCATTGTTAAAGAGGAGTATAGCTTTCTATAGTGGAAAAGGTTATGTGGTATCACGTAATTGACCTGTTGCCAACTTTATAGGTAGGTGGCATTTTAGCACAAGAATAGTGACCGGTTACGAGTCGCTTTCAAATATCGAGTCCTGCGTAAAACGATCTCTTCCTGGCCTTTTATCGACACAAAGCTCTTCCTATTAGACCACTTCTCAATAGAATAGAAGCCCTTTAAAAACTCCATGCAGAACACCAGAAAAATATTCAAAAAAAAATGAGATCTCCAACGTAGTTTAGATGACCAGTTTCATGTTTACGGCTATTATATTGTACATATTTAGTACTATTTCTTAGTAACCATTAAACTAATATAACAGTCCATCTCTTACGAAAAATCCTTTAATCCCGTTTAAAAATTAAACGGTTTTCAAAATATATATTTTCTGCAGGCACTGTGGAACGGCAAACGCGCGGCATTCAATACATTTCACTATTTCACTCTAGCAGGTAGTGTTACTTATAGCAACCAACGTCTATTGAAACTACGGCTAGATTGTATGCTAATACCTGACCAGCTGATGCGCAGCTTTGAGAAGAATCGATGAGAAATGGGATTTAGAAAGATAAAGTTAGTAACTTATTGTATAACTACCTCGTTGGTCAAGTAGACGCAAGCGTGACTGCTGAGCATGAGGTCCGGAGTTCGATTCCCGGGTCGGGCAAAGTGTTATTGGGTTTTCCATCAGGAATTTCTCAGTAGCAGCTACGGAGTCTGGAATTGTGCCCCGTTGATGGCAATAGCCTCGCCCCTACTAAATAACTGGCGAAATGTGGGTGTTCTAATGGCTAACCCTTCATATTCATCCATTTATTTTGCATTCCATATTGTAAAAAGATGTTACAAGGGTTTAAAGCTAGGTACATTAATATGGACCCTGTAAGTGCCCAGCAAAGTTGGAGACTGGGACAGGGCTTTAATGCCCCAGCCCGCAGGGATGACAAGGAATGATGTTTGTGACATTAGCGTTTGAACCGATTTAAGTTCAAACACGAGAGTCAGTCAAACCGTAACCAATAAGTCCTTAGTCCACATACGACGGCGACGTTGTCACGCTAGGGTGGGTGCACGTGTTATTGGCACAGTTGCCGCGTCCTCGCACGACACTTGCCTCACATCCGAGCGCAGCCACCGTGACGTCTCCGCACACTCGATGGTGTACGGGATGATGTCTTTAATTTTCATAGTCATTGATGTTCGTATGATCTGTAGGTACTGTTATTAAAATAAATATTCGTTCTTGTCGGCTCTCACCCAGCGTCCTGACTATCGCTTTGGTTAGCACTAGGTCTTATTCTTTCTTATGTATATATAGTTTAGAGATAACTACGGAGTGATCAGCAGCACAAGAGGGGATTAAAATATATTTAAGAAGAACTTTAAAGGAATACCCACGGTTCTACATAGCTAAAGAGAGAGAGCTATAAGAGCTAAAGAGCTCAACCCGAGCGGTAAACTAGCTTCTAAACACAGAACCTATAACCCATCACAGCAAAATCAGCCTATAGAATTCCCACTTTTGAGCGACATACCTCCTCTTATCGAGAAGAAGAGACAATTAATCCACAACGCGGGACTAATGCAGTTACCCAACGTCTACTCCACCATATTATAAGTATGAAGAACCCACAAACCACTAAAGAAACACCATGTAGACGCGACTTGACACTGCGCCGAACATTTTCATCATCGCTTCCCGGACGGCTCGCTTCCACTCGGCGCACGGTCCGACTCGGTGCCGAACACATAAATCGGAAATAAAGGACGGTTTCTCAAGCCCGAGCTAAGTAGTAACATCCTTTGCTATGATTTAATAGCAATAATAGCTTGGCCTGTATACTGGGGGTCTACTCTCTTTCTCCGAAACGTAACTTCGGTAACGAACGAAAATTAAACCTAGTTACGTTTGTGACCCTAATCTATATCGTCGAAGTTACGTTTCGGAGAAAGAGAGTAGACCCCCTGATGTGGTATTAACAGGTGGGTTTTTTCAAGTAGGGCACGTTGGCAACGGAAAACTTGATAACTATAGGTTTTTGCAGTATTATGATCATCAACATGTACACTGCAATAAATCAACCTAATATTTTCAAAAATCTGTGTCTCCTTAATATGTTCAAACTGCATTTATCGTAAGTTTGTTTCACTAAATTATTTTTTAAACTTTTAACTTAGCCATTTAAACACAATGCTTACTTTTTCTCTTTCTAGACCAAATACTTTACTATTCAAACCACCTAAGTCGACCTCTTCTCTGGCGTCCTCGCACGAATGCACTTCAGTGCAAAATAAGAGGTCATCACAAATATTCAAACATTCTTAAGCACTACATTGTAACACACAATTTTCTACAAACCCGTACACTTGCGTTCAACCCGACTGACACACAACATTGATATTATTTAATGTCGTAATAAGAATTTGATGACTCGTTATTAGCGGACGAAGGTTGTCGTCGGCAAATGTTCCGATGTGCCACAAGGTCGCACAAGTACATGCAACTAAACGTCTTCTGACCTCATGAGATATTTCACAATCCGCACATTTTGTGGCCTTTGTTTTATAGAAATCGACACTGTAATTTGGAGCTAAATGTGGTATATTTTTCTGTTGGATTGCTGCAAGGATGTTTAGGTCATTAGGTACAATTTTACAGTACGATATCCATGCTGTAGGTATATAAATAGAATAGCTGTACATTCTGATATATGCATCCTCTTCTAATGTGTATGCGACCATATTAAGAGAGCCATTCTCTCTTGCAGACCACACAGAATGAGATAGGATGTTTATGTCACAAAAATTACTCGATAAGCTATTTCTGTCATGATTATCTCAATCAAATTAGTTAATTAAGTAACATTTACTGCATATTTGAATTCAAAATATCTTAAATTATTGCACTTTTATGTTGATTTTAATTCAGTTTGATTGACTTACGAGTTACATAAATACTAATGTTTATGCGGCATGATACCGTTATCAAAGATACTTAAAAAAAAATACAAATAATTAGGTATCTAAGACGTTAATTTATTTATGATTTGTCGTCATGATTACGTCTGTTGACGTCAAGATATAACTTAGACAGACGTCTACAGTTTATCAATGACATAATATATTTGCATGGCAGTGTAAATTCTAATTCAGTTCATATTCTGGCTTCCTTGACCAAATTTCTTGAATATTCTGACAGGTATTATAAAAGCTCTTTCACAAACAAACGAACAAACACAATTTCATATGAAATACATTAAATCCGTCGTTCTATTTATGAATTCGAATTCGCGGCGCGGGCGCACGAGCGGTGACAGTTGAATGCGCGCGCGCATCCCGGGCGCCCCTCATCCATATTGATCCATCGATCGATCTATGAGTTATTGCGGCGGCACTGTGTGATCCAGATCGCGATATATTCTATACGAGCGTGTTCTCTAATGCATTTTAATATTGCCCACGCGTGGGAAATGGATCATGGAAATGTCACGTTATGGAATATGGCGGATTGGCGGCTTGTCACGTTTTTCTTGAATTTTCTGCGAGTGCCGCCTTTGACTACGGATTTGAAGGAAGGATTGGTTTTTGTTGCGCTATTTATAAAGCGATAAGCCTTAGTTTATTTATTTGTTGAGTTGTGAGATTATTAGGAAAAAACTATTCTGTTTCTTATTAGTATTACTGACGTCTCTCTCGTAGTACTTTCCTAACCATAAATTCGACATTATATTCTTAATAAAATACCACCATTCTCCTCCCCTTCTCCAAATTTATTCAGGGTCACGACTTCTTGTTCCAAACATATTCACCCTTACTAACATATTATGATCTTTCACAAAGTCCATCCATCGTTTATTTGGACATCCTGGCTATAGAAACCATGATCTACTTGTGCAAAATGGTTCTCAGTTGAAATTTTCCTTCTTAACAAAATTCGTCACATACATTCTTTTGTATTGTTATAATTACCATGCGTTATTTTGTAATACCACACATTATTAGACATAAGACAAGTATATACCTTACATTACGAGCAAAAGTACCTACATTCTGTTTAGTCAAGCTATATTTTCCTATCAATTGTACGGTTTAAGTATCTGTTATTTATAAAGCGAGATATATGCTCATTCTCATGCACCTTGCTAACATATGCACACAACTGGTTATAGAGGCTAACGTATGTAATTGTTGGTCACTTCAGTACAGTCAAGATCAATAATTAAATTAAAATTAAATATTTTTTTATTGATGTTTATTAATTATTATTATTTTTTTTGTTTATTTATGGCAACTATGCCCAAAATGCCTGCTAAATACATATTAATAGCCTAATATTTATTTATTTATAGTTAATTAAAACGGTTATTACACCAATTACATTAATTAACATAGAAACATAAGAAGATTAAAACTAAAATTGACGACATTCACCAAGTTAAACTAAAACTAACACGGAACAGTGGACACTCTTGCATACTTTTTCTCACAGAACACCAGACATATAAGCATTACTTTATTCCATCCATCCGCAAACACATCACATTCAGGGTTGGTAGTCAGAAGGGCGTTGAGCATTTGGAGAATACGACACACCGGCGAATTCGCTCTGGCGACAGTTTTGGAGAAAGGCTGGGCAAACAGATTGTGCCGGCGGCTCAGACGGTGTCCGATGTATTTGTCGGGCACAAATAGCCGGCAGAGAAGACTATGGAGTTCTGGGCAGTCGATACGTCCCCGCAAGGTCTTGCAGGCTATTGTGAGTTGATCAAAGCCCCTTCTCACCTCCAAAGAGTTAAAGCCCAGCATCCCTAAAAGATAGTTGGTAGGGTACATGTAGGGAAAGAAGTGATACAACCTTTGGAAAAAAATTCTCAGGAAGGTTTTCTGCACCTTTTCGAGCATCAGAGTAAGGTTCGCGGTGTAGGGGTGCCAGACGCAGGTACTGGACTCAAGTTTGCTTCGGACCAGAGTGGTGTACAGTAATCTGATAACCTTTGAATTGCGGAAGTCACGAGCGTTTCGCAAAACAAAGCCAAGCCGCCTGAAAGATTCCTTCGCAAGGATGGAGATGTGTTCTTTAAAAGTCAGACAGCGGTCAAAAGTCACTCCCAGATCCTTGATGTTGGTGACTCGAGAAATAACTTCACCACCCAATCTGTAGTTGTAATGGATCGGCCGCAACCCTCTACCGTATGTCATGACATGGCACTTGCTTGCATTGAAAAACAGTATGTAAGTACAATATGTGTGTTATAATCAATATATATAATAATACATCACGCCTATAATTCCTGAAGGCATAAGGATATATTAGGGGCGAGCCCATTGCCATTAACCGGGCACAAATCCAGACTCAGTGGTTGCTACTGAAAATAGGCTCGGTCCCTATTACATCATCTGCCTAGCCTTTTCCCAAACTATCTTGGGATCGGCTTTCAGTCTAACCGGATGCAACTGAGTACCAGTATTTTACATGAAGTGACTGCCTATCTGACCTCCACAACCCAGTAACTGGGTAATACGATACCCCTTGGTAAGGCTGGATGTCAGACTTTCGGCTTCTGACTACTCGAACGACTGTCAAAGATCTACTAATGACAGCCGGGGCCAACGGCTTAACGTGCTTTCCAAGGCACGGTATTACATGGGAGTTAAACATAACAAGCGAAATGTGGGTTTATTAGGTACAACTCTGCCTAATTCTTCAGGGATTACAGGTGTGATGCTTTTGGACTGGTATCAAAGTTCCAATCTTTACTCGACGCTATTGAATTCTTCTAACTGTTTTAAGGCCTGCGCAGACGACGTACTTTCCTCCGCGGCGGAAAAAAAAATTACGACCCGCGAATAAAAATTCTGCCGTGGATTTACCACAAACTCAACGCACACGGTGTGCAATCATCACCACAACATTTTCTTTAAATTTCAGTCGTATTACTCTTTTTTTGAAGTATCATATAAAGAAGTTAAAAAAAAGTCCGCGGACAAAAATCCGTCGTCTGCGCAGGCTATTAATATTAGTGCTCATGACTGTACTGTCAGTACATCCTTGCATCTAATTACGTATTATTTTCTTGTAGTACAATGAAATAAGACTAGTTTCCATTAGCACTGGCGAGCTAATTACAACCGCTGTTAAAATGGAGCCTCTTTTCGTTAGCGTGCCTTATTATGGAGCAAAAGCAATCAGTGTGGTAGGTTTTAACTAACCCTTAACGTGGACCTATGGATCTGTGTTGTTGTAAACTGTTCTTGTTTGATGCTTATTTACTTCCAAATTAGCTCACATAATTTAAATAACCGTGATCTCGATTATAGGTAACTACAATTGCTGTAGTTTCACACTTAGATAGTATGCCGCCCGCTGTTTTAAACCATCGTTTTATGCAAGTTGCGATCCATATTTCGACAGTCTTATAAAAAAGGATGCAGAAGTCACAATAGGTAGTTTCCCTTATCATGCATTATAGCTTCTACTTTGTTAATAACTTTTCATGTAACTATATTCTCGTCTGTCAACATAGATTTTCATTAACACGTGTTTAATAACACGTGTTAATGAAAATCTATAATTCTATCATTTACATATATTTATCATATTACATGGAACGTGGTAAATATCCCGATTTCAAAGTTAATGATAGAGACCATGTAAGTCTAAAACTTATAACCAGAGGTCGGAATTAGGTAGAGTTATTTTTGTACTTGCATCGAAATGTTGATATTAATATGGATCTTCCCTTGCGTGTGCGCATTGGAATTCTGCAACTTCGGACATCCGATGTCGGATGGTTAAAATTGTGTAAAAGTAAATAACTTTTTTATTTAATAAATAACGGGATTTTTCTGTTCTTTTAAATCAATCCCGGGATTTGAGGCATATCCATTTTATTCTTTCGCTGTATGAAATCAGTGTAAGTACACAAATAACTCTACCTAATTCCGACCTATGCTTATAACATAGATTTTGTGTGAAGGCTGGCCAAACCTAACCTAAACCCTATACAGACTCATAACATAGCATCATTTAAAACCAGTTCGCCATTATGAACTAATTGTCGAGCCCGAATGAACGATAACGTGCGTCGCTTGCGCAACGCGAGGCGGGGCGACAGCGACCAATCGTTCGTCAGCTCTCCACGCATGCGCGGCGCGTGCCCGCTGTACCTACCGAGTATCTGTCGAGATCCGGCTTTTTGGGGTGACGTCAGCTGACAGTTGTGTCAATGAGATATTGAGATTGATAAATACTTGGATGTTGATCATTTTTGCGGCAAGTTTGATGATGTAATACGCTACGCTACCATTTCTGTCATGAGTAACCTACACAACAGAATTATGAGCGATGAAATGAGCCACTAGCTGAGATTCTACGGAAATTTATTTGCAGACAACTTCAGTCATCTCTGAAAAAGTATGTTAATCTTCAGTCAGAATCTTTCAGACAGCTAAATCTTATCAACGCAATAGAATTTAACTTCTGGTAATATCATATTGCTGCTGAGTAATGATTATAAACAGTGCCAGAAATATTACAAATGCCTTCCACTGCACGTTTTCTTCAAACATGGCTTCAGCTGCTTCCACAGTATTAGTTACTGCCACACCTGTTAGCCGTGAGCGTGATAGTACGGAGGTACTTAGATCTGTCGTACAGTAAGCACTAGTAGCTATAAAAGCAACATTTTCTCAGCGGCTTTCCGTTAAGCGGTAACTCTAAAGGGCAGCACAATGCTTCGCTAAAGCGTAACTTGTGCAAAATTTCTTTTCTGCGAATAGATCTGTTTTACGACGGCATTTGTTTCGGCGCGCGCGCAGGCCGCCTTTGTCCTTTCATGTGCCGACACTTGCGTTTTTTACTCGCACGCCCGACACAATTACTCATTGTTAAACCTTTTTAGTGCAAATTGTTTTACTATTCGCGAACTTTTAGGTTTATGCTTGAAGCGGTGCGGGGTTGATAAGACATTTTACTATTTCCTCAACTGTTGTTGCAAATTTTTGCATGTTAATTCCTTCTTCTATTTGAAGTAATGAGCTTGTATTGTTAATAAATAGTGTTTTGTGTGTTGGATATTTGAAGTCGGCCGCCAAGCTTGTTGCGATATTTTCATTGTTTGATGTGTAGTAATGTCCGTCATAAATAGTAAAGAGTTAGCCTGCACCAATACAAACCATTTCCTCAGTTAAGTCTTACGACTTTTACAAAAGGTTGGGCATTCATACGTTACTTTCATTCTATGATCTGAATGGAAAATGTTTATGATTATTGTGATAGTAAAAGGTTAAGGAAAACGTTCTTACTTTGCGGCGAGTATTCACAAACCTGCTTGTTCAATTCACTTGAAACCATATAACGTTGTTTGTGGCTTATTGATTTGAAAACCACCTGTGTAAGTAATTAATCTATGAAGACTGTGACATGTCTAAAACCAGGTAATGTGCGTTTGTATGTACTTATGTAGATACTCGGGTAAATTACTAGCTAGAACATAATGTCACAGTCATACCTGCACCAATGCACCTACATGTATAACAAAACAATACCACTTGACATGACCACGTTTCTAGCAGATAAGAATTGTAATACAATTAATCAGTCCAGCACACACATAATACTTTTCAACGTAACGTTGATAGCGTGGGTATCGATATCATTGTATTCCGATCCGATTATGAATTGAATCGATTCGGTGCAGCCATTGTGAGTGACAATGACATGTCTGACAGCCGCTTATTTTGACGACTTCATATGAAGTAGTAATGTATTCATGTTTTTAAATGAGATTAGTTAGTGATGTCATTTGATCGTTTTCCGGGTAGTGGTTATTACTTCCTATTAGTGTAATGAAGCATCTGTCGCCCAAATTAAAAGGAATAATTTTAATATTATACGGATTTGATAACCGTTTCTTTCGTTCATTAACTCTGGAATTATCTTGGAGATGCTTATTAGATTTTAGATACGCCTGTCAGTGATTGAAATCTTTTGATGTAAATGAATTATTAAGAAGAATGTTTCGTAAACTGTAGCTTGCTTCTATGATACCGTAAGCCCAAAAGAAAGATGACTTATCAAATAATCATTTTTAATTACTACATTAGGAAATACATATTATACAGGATGTAACGGAAAGGGTATATACATACTTAAGGGTGTGCTACAGACCATCAAACTAAACATGTGTCTCCATTGGACAAACATCGTAATAGCGAAAAAAATATTAGCTACTCCATACATTTGGGTCGAATAGGTATTGAAATTTTGTATGGTACAGCAGATTATTTTTCGCTATTACGATGTTTGTCCGATGAAGAAATATGTTCAGTTTGATGGTCTGTAGCACACCCTTAACTATGTATATACCCTTTCCGTTACACCCTGTATACAAGAAACACTAGTACAAATACAGGGTGAAACCTCGATATGATTCTGTCGCCCAGCGCCATCTATTAAAGGATCGGTTTCACAAACAGTATCGTATCGCTACACATCGCTATCGTCGACATCACGATGCTCTACTAAGATAGCCGGCAGAGACACAGGTCACTTGTCATGGGAAGCGAGCCGGTGACTAAGCATTGCGTCCAGTTCGGCTTAAGGTGCTGTTCTGTTGGTGCGATTAATAGGTAAACGTTCTACTGTGGTTGTTCCAATGCTGCAAAATGCCCGAACAATTTTCAACTTATTTCTAGTGGTATAAGACTAGTATTGCATTAGGTATATTTTTCAGTTTATCGGTTATTTTTATTCACTCGAGAGTTTCGCTTCAAGTTGCTTGTTGTTATGTTTGGCACAAATCTGCACTATAATTATTTTATTAAACTATTTAAAATAAAATTAAGATAATAAAACTTAATTTCCCAAACGCGTTAGCAAAACTCCTCCTTTAAGCCAAGCAAAGTATAACTTACATCAAACAATGGCAGTAATAACAAAAAAAACTAGTGAAGCGAAGCCGCGGCACATCATATTACTTATACCACTCATCGATTTGATTCCCGTGTCAAAGGTCGGTGTAGAACTTAACAATAATATAATAGAAGTATAAAGGTCTAATCTAGTCTATTATTTAAATCCGTATCTAATATAATGGGATTTGTCCGTCTATTGACATTTTTAAGAGACATCTGATGGTTCTATAGAGGTTAATGAATTAATTCTTTAATATTTTTGGCTGGTAATCGTTGATGGGAAGATAAGTTATGTCGGGAACGTCCGATTGAAGCTTTCGTCATAGTTGTCAGCTGTATTCATTAATTAGAAAGAAGTACATATACAATTTTAACCTATCACCTTTACAGAGCGACAATACAGCAATGGCGCCTGTAATATCTATTGCAATTCAGCGAACATGTTAATTTCAAGAGACAGATGTCATCAATTCAAAACTCAACTAACTGTTAATTTAAAATATCATCCAAATCATGTTTGTCATTCCGCACTACTGAGCAGATGTCTATGAAACATTTTTCTTTTTGATACAACTAATTGAATTCTTTCAAAATACACGGAATATGCATCTGCATATCACAAGTTCCAAGTCATCGAATACTAAGCATGTCTACCTCACAGACGATCAATTATGTTCTACAATTCCAAAATCAAATTCATTCATTCGAATTCCAAAAATTTTAATCGATTGCGCAACGTCATTGATCCCTTTGCATTCTACTTTTGAACTACAGTCGCGAAAACGGTTCTCCGTTATATTTTGAATTTTATCACAATAGTAATAGAGTGAAATATCTTAGAGGGAGAAAATATAATAATAGTTGAACTACGTGGGATTCCATATAAGGAGGGTTATTCTGAAACCGATTGACGCAACTGTTGAAATATTTTGTCACAACAATTTGTCACGGGCTGTCAAAAAACCGCGTGTCACGCTGACAAGTCACGTGACAGGCGTCCCGCTGCCAAAAGGGATGAATTATATCAATTAGGAACGATAAATCATTCGTTTTTATCGATAATCGATTGGTTAACGGAATCGTTTAAGATCGAGGTGAGCCCCTTTTGATATGACAAATAATCGAACGAAAAATCGTTGATTTTGTGTGTGCCCATTTTTTATTGATGACCTTTTCGTTGCATATCTCTTTTCAAATCTTTATTTCATTCATCATTAACAATATTATAGGTTATGGTAACATTTTGCGAGATGAGTTTACAAAACTGAGCAGTGACATTTTGTATATAGGTACGTGAGAAAAAAAACATGGATATTTCCAATCAAAAATACAAGACACACTCCTAACGGAAGCAGCATTATATTCTCTTTTCATGATTCATTATTTCTTCTCAGTAATAAAGAAACAAAGCAATTTCCCCATCAACCGTCAATTATCATATTAGTAGAACAAACGCTTTAACAGCGCGGAAAAACAACGCTTTAGCGCCAAGTATTAATTACAAATTACAATTAATTACTGTAACACGTGCACACAATGATTGAGACGCGCTCGTGAACGAATGTACGAGTGTAGGAGAGTGATTGAGTGAGCGAATGAAAGAGCGGTAGCCGTTGTAATTAAACTGTTTGTAATTAATTTATAGGTGTGTTTATTAAGATTACTGTTTGCAGTTTCTTTTTTAAATTTAACAAATTTTTATTAAGCCAAAATCTGATGAAAATTTTCTTTCGTGTATCAGAAAAAAGTCTGATTCTTGACTAAACAAAAGTTTCATAAACATTGATGATTTGTTTAATACACAATCCAGGTGTTCTCAGAAGCTGCTAATTAGATAAAAAAACCTATACCCTACCGACGCATTTTTAATTGAAATCCAGTAGCACTTACAAAATAAAACGTCTTAACTTAAAAAAAGAATTACCTGCATATCCAGAAATTATCTTGATGATTTACATACACATTTTAGCATAGGTCTCAGCAAACCTAGACCAATTAAACAGACAATATTAATTGAACTGTTCGCCACATGTTATTACACTAATTGAAGCTGCGTGTACCGATTGATCAATTTAATTGGACATTTGTACACGTTTCGATGCGCAAGAGCACCTTTGAACTTCGGTCCTTTTGATGTCCTTGCTAGCTTTAGATCGGTTACTTATTTTATTTTGTTACGTTTACTTCATTTTGTGAAACTAGCTAATTACTTTGGATTGACATTTTGTTTTACAATTTTAAATAGTATTGTGTTCATTTAAAATATTGTTAACTGAAGTACTTTTGCGTTTAACCTAATAGCAAGTTTTTATTATCATGATCAATAATCGTGATTTATTTAATTTTTTAATACACAAACACAATAAAACTTATTATTATCTTGGCCAGTACGTTAATTTAACGACCCACTATTCATTCTTCTGTGACTGTTTATTCTGCAAGAAATTATGCGTCCATAATTCATTTAGTTACAATACTTCTTTACCTACAATCACACTTGCAATAAAAACCTCGTTATCTTCAAAAGTAACTTAGCAATTTAGTATAGTTTTCAAGATGGAGGGACAGACAAACAGACGGCTCGTAATAATATTGTTACGGTTAACAGGTGTAACGTGCGTGAAGCACAAGAGCATGACAAATTAACACCTATCAAAACGAAATCAAGAGTAGAGCCGACTTTATGTAGAGCCAGCAACTTAATGTAGAGATCGTAGAGGGGTTTAACTTTAAAGTTTAGATTCTGAATCTAATAGAAGATATTATTATTGGAATTAACTTCTTGTCTAACCTAATAGATTATGCTAAATGATTTAGCTCTATTTTTTTTTCTAAAGACCTTAATATCTTAATTACAAGTATAATGACAACGATTTTTGTGATTTTGCAATGACAAAAATCATCATCATTATAATTCTGTTGCCCGCTTGCTTATCCCAATTCATTTGGGGTCGGTGCAATCGTCATCTCATCAGTCACCTCCTTTCTTGCAATGACAAAAATCACTTAAGAAAAATTACAAAATCATCAACATAACCACCAAATCTACTTGATGATACTCTTTGCTCTAATATCCAACTCTCCTTAAATACGTTTTCTCTCTATGTTTTGTCCCCCGTAGCCTCGCCGCGCACCGGTTCGGTTCCCGCGTCATTACACATTCGTCCCGCTCACTTATAGCTCTGCTCGTACCTGTCTTTGTGAGAACCTTGCGGGTAAGCTATGGGAATTGGACGAAAATATGGGGTTCTATAAGTATTGGCTGCTTTTCATTCTGTTTCAATTGGAAGGAGATTATTTAGGTCTCTGTGGTCGGTTGGTTTATGATCTGATTCATGATCAGAATCTGTGTGTGTTTCATCTTTATTATCAGAGCTGTTTGTGAGTTTAACACTTTTTTTAATGAAAGTTTGCCCCACACTAGGGATTCCTCCTGTATCGTGGGTGCGTTTACAAACATTAAAACTCACATACACAAACAGTCAGACCCGGAACAACTATCTGTAGGCCATACAAATAATGGGTCCGTGCAGGGATCGAACCCGCGATGGGTAGTGCAACAGTCAATCGCTTAACCACTGCGCCGTCTTTTGTATTTGTATTCATAACTATTCATGTGTTAAATTAACATACCATAACATCACGCCTGTAATCCCCAAAGGGGTGGTCAGACACCTTACCCAATATAGTTCACCCCCATTTTGCCAGTCCCATGTAATAGGGGGCGAGCCTATTCCCTTCAACCTGGCACAATTCCAGACTCCGTGGCTGCTGCAAAGAAATTCCTAATTTAAAAACCCAAGACTTTGCCCAACTCAGGAATCGAAACTCTCATGCTCAGTGGTCGCGCTTGTAACCACTAGACCATACAGGCGTGTTAAAATTTACTACAATATTACTATTAGTCTTTATGCGTAGATTATTATCATAAACTCAATCTACAAGCATGTCTATTTAAGCAATCTTCTCCAACAATCTTGAAGCAAAAACTCTGCTCTAAATATTTCTCATACTAAAACATGTTTCGGTTCAAAGGTTCTCAAATGTCTGCCCATCACATTAATGTAGTACCGAATTAGTTTCACGTTCGCAGTGAACTACGGCCGTTTGGCAGCTGTGACGTGTGCCCGTCAAAATACAAGTTTATGCATCGGAGCGAACATGTCTACTGAGCTGAGACTTCATCTGTGTTACGATATCTAGATTAGATTTTAGATAGGAAGATCTTTTTGTAGCATCACGATTATGAAATCTTAACATATTTTATTTAGTAGTGTCTGATTTTTTGAAGGCATTTATTTAGTTCTTTATTTGTTAAATGGGTATGAGCAAATTACAAAAAGAAAACTCACCAACAATCCAAGAATTGTCATCCCTACAGACTAATACAATCACCAAATCTCAAACAACAAATCTAATCCAAACACTATCTTAGAAGCCAGTCTTCAGAAATAACATAACAAACACCACTTCAATCCGCCATTACGACATGCCATCAGTCAGCGCTTGCCTCCACAAATGCACCTGTTAACCCTGCCTCAGAATCCCATAAACCCCATAGATTCCCACGAGGTCGCCGGCGAGCATCGATAATGGTGGTCACGTCAAATGACAGGCTGTGTCGTCTTTCACACGATACAAATAACATGTCTACTGGAACATCGACAGTTCTAGAGTAACAAATAGCTATAGGAAGGTAAAGATATAGTACGGACACCATTAGAGGAAGTGACCCTCTCTTCTTAATATTATAAAACTGAAGAGTTTGTTTGTTTGGTTGAACGCGCTAATCTCGGGAACTACTGGTTTTAAATTGAAAAAATATTTCAGTGTTGGATAGCCCATTTATCGAAGAAGGCTATATAACATCACGCTACGAACATCAGGAGCGGAACAGCAATGAAAAATGTTACAAAACCGAGAAAAATGTGACGCAGATGAAGTTGCCCGGGTCCGTTTAGTACCTAATATAAACTTGTCTTACATTAAGCGACGAAGTTATTGATGAAGCTCAGAAAACATGTCTAGAAGACAATCTAGTGTGAAATGTAGTCGAAACTACAGATATTAATATTCGTACCGTTACAGGAAACGCGTACAGTTCGCTGTTCTGCCCCGGGAACGTTTAAATATGTAGATTTAGAAGCTCTACCCCATGAGCAGTATCTCGAGATGTTTATAGCAAAGTGTACACGGATTTGTTACAATTTATTGCAATTCACACCAGTGCGCGTGGACATTATAGTTCAATGTTTTTGTGTGCGTTCATTCGCTAGATTAACTCATCTCACAACGTTCTATAAATCACATAAATAATGCAGAGCCGAGTGTACGCACAGACACAACACAAGTAATCTCGATCTACACAAAAACATCTGTATTAAGATTAATGGAACCTATAAAACCGATAATTTTGATTTAAAGTGCCACCGTTAGTGCGGAAATTGTTCCCGCAGTACGACATTTAACGTGTATAATATAATAAGAGTGCGCATATTCAGTATTTAATGGATTTCGCCACGATGTTTCATGCTATAGATTATTTCTGGAAACGCTTCTAAAGATTGTAATATCGACACGTTTCAGTGAAGCAATTTACGATATAATTTATGCAGAAGCTGGTGTTAATAAAAGTATAGAAATGGTATAATTTAAGAAGTCTATCGTCTCCTGCGCTTTCACAGGTTTTACTGTCGATCTTGGCTCAATGGACTTCCAGCTAACATGATGTCCGCAAACCTGGTGAATCGGTGCCCATTAAAATGATCAGATTATAATACTTGTCAACAAATTGACTCGTCCAAATTGATTTTTATGAAACACAAAATGGGTATTATACTAAAATTAGCTAGTCATAATAATAATAATTAATCGCACATGTTTGGATTTAAATCCGGCCATCCTATCCGAATATAAATCAAAATGAAATCGATTTAAATAAAACGACGGTTATAATCATCGAAATATGAAGCGATTAATATGCTAATTGCATTTCCAGATTTTAAACGAGATATATGATTGGAGACGGACTGACAACGGTGACAGCCATTTCGACTGCGGAGTTTTCGCGACCCAAGACTTGTCATGAGCATTCAATTTATTTGCTTGGATTAACTTCAAATTGGTTCAGTGTAAAATGAACTTTACTTAATCCCTTTATGGTTGTTTTTCGATTATGTTTTGTGATCTAAAGAGTGCCCTAAAAAGATGAATGCAAGCGAGAATTAATTAAGTCATGTAGTAAGGGAATCGATCTGTTGCATCGAGTTACACGGACGGATATCGAGATTATTCGGGCCGTGTGCGCCGGCGCTGGATTTTGCATTTATTAGGTTATTGACCTTGACGTGTTAAAATATTTTTTTTTTCAATTTTTGTACTCGTATCATGCGCGAACAGTCAATGACAAACTTTTCGATCCAATTATCCCTTCATTTAACAATTTGCAATTCTTATTTTGTTTTTTTTTTTTTTTAATATAGCACAATCCATTTATTCTAGTTCCTTTTATATTAAAAAAATATGATAATTACTCAAAAGTGATCCAACCTTTATAGTTGCGGTTGATTGGACCAATTATGGGTGATTACGTATGGTGTGGTGAGTATTGAAATCGATCCCTAAATGTGCGCAATACTGTGACATCACCGATTAAACTGACCCGATCTTGATACTAACATAAGTTATATTTCTTCATACATATAATCAGAGAGAGATTTCTGGTCAATTCCAATCACTGTTACTCTGCGTAATCCCTGAGTAATTTTTTTTCCCCGTGACTTCCAATTCTTTCGATTCGAAATAATAATAGATTATCATTGCGCAAAATAGCTTTATTTAATTTACATATTTTCTAATAAATTAAAAGACTAAACTGAACAAATACATAAACATGCTTACGTACTTATATTTCATACAGGCAGTATTTAATGAAATAATGTATTTAAAAATAAACTAATATTCTAACATATATCACCTGAAACTCAGCTGACCTCTGAACGCCTTTGTTCTAATTTCAAGCTGCGCACGATTGGAGGAGCGATAGGCGACGGTCACATGCTGCGTGATTTACTTCGCGCTGACGTTCTCTTGGAACAGGGGAAGTAGAGTTGAGGGTATCATTATTATAATGGTATACAACTTTAAATTTTGATGGTATTAAGAAATACGTAAAATGAATGTAAGTATTTCTAAAAAACGTATTGAGCTGACCCCAAGAAAAATGGGACAAAGGTCGGAAGATAACGCTGATGATGAAGTAGAAATACATAAAATCATGCCAGTAATTCCGAGGGGTTAGACAGATGAATGCCTCAATAGCTCCTCCAAACTTTTGTCAGTTATTTTGAAATCCAGTATTTTTAAATATCCACCATAACATTTAACAATTTCTCTCTTCATTCCAGCACAGCTGGGTAAGGATCCATGTGACTGAAACTAAGTTACCAAAATGCTATAAACAGTAAGACACCAATATAATTAACAGTAGTAAAATGTTTTTTGTAATAACCTGTCCAAAAATGGTTTCGCTTCAATACTTAACAGTCTGTCACCAACTTTATAAACTTCCTGATCGGATTAAACAATTACCTTCTTACATGGTTACATGACATAAGTACTTACTGCTACTTCCAATGCCGCATTTCATCAAGACGAATCCTGAAAAAATTCCTTCACTGTTTAAGCGTTTCTAACGTTTTAAGTCTCTTGTCCCTTGTTACTCTGCGCGTACGCATCCACCTGCATCTCTGCCGATCCCCGCTTGCTAGATAAACGGATTACTTCGTTGCCAACTCGGCTTTGTTCCTTTTGTTCCGATTGGAATCTCGGGAATTTTCTCGAAGTTTATTCCCGTGTCTTCGGATAAATCTTGTGATGTTTTGTACCTTTACAATTGTGTAGTATTGGATATTGTACCTTTACAAATGTTTTTGTTTTTAGGGGAAATGTTATCAGCTGTCTTTGGAAATGTCTTACTTGTATGTCTCTGTATGTTGTCGGTTCTTCCTCTGTTGAGACGGCGTTAGTAATACAAGAACAGCTCAAACAGTTATTGATAAAAAGATTTAACAAGCACGGTTGGTACTTGGTAGTGGAGTTGCCTCCATGCACTTAATAAACATAAATAAGGAGTCAAATGTGATAACTCTTCTGATTAAAATATTTTTGATTGTTTCTTACTGACTTCACAACCTTGATTGCTTACAGTACAGCAAACCTTTTTATCATCATCATCATTTTTTACTTGCTCTTATCCCAATTTATTTGGGGTCGGAACAGCGTGTCTTCTTCTTCTGTGCTTCAAATAGGATAGAAGACCCTTTTATCCTTTAGAAGTAGAAATTTCCAAAAATCCTCCTAATCAATTGATTCTATCTTCAAAAACGGTGTACTTTAAAGTATGGTCCCACGTACAGTTAGGCGCCTCATAACATTAACTTTAATTACCTTAAAACCCGGAATGCTTTCTTCATATTTGCAACGCCGTATATTATCTCCGATCACTATCAGACTGACGCGCGGGACTTGTTCCAACATTTCGTTAGTATTTCAGTTAATTCAATGTGGGATTCCGTATGTGGAAATACTTAAAAACGATGTCTGACAGTCTTACCAAGAGGTATCGTGTTACCCAATAAAGTAGTCGCTCTATGTAAAATCCACCTGCTTCCGGTAAGACTGGAAACCGACTCCAAGATAGTTGGATAAAGAGGGAGAGAGATAATGATATTGGTACCCAGTAGAAGGAAGAGAGGTATTATAAACTCAAACTCAAAGCATTTATTTCAAATAAACCAATACAGGCACTTTTGAAAGTCAAAAAACACAAAAAAAACGATTGAAAGAATATTTAAACGCTGAATCCTTATTACTTAATTTGGTCATCAAAGCTTCTTTGATACTCGTATGCAGATTCATTACCACAA
Organism: Cerastis rubricosa; assembly: GCA_949152445.1. Taxonomy (NCBI): domain Eukaryota; kingdom Metazoa; phylum Arthropoda; class Insecta; order Lepidoptera; family Noctuidae; genus Cerastis; species Cerastis rubricosa. Next base: position 1,297,256 of record OX424542.1, on the reverse strand, counting down.
TTGATAAACGACTGACACAGAGGTAAAAACCCTTAAAACAGTCCGTATCATAGTTTTAATGCCAAGACGTCATCAATAACGATGAGAACCAATATCTGACGTACAAGGTATTGAGGAAATCAACTATAATTAATCTAATATAACCATGTAGCCGTGGGTTCGAACCCAAGCAGGCACATTACTTTGTGTAATTTATTTCATCACCGCTGCCCTCAAAAACGGTGAAGGAAAACATCGTGAGGAAACCGGCATGTCCTAGAACTAAAAATTCGAAGACACGTGACATCTACCAACCCGCACTGGGCCCGCGTAGTGGATTAGCCCACAAGCCCACTCCCTCTCATAGAGAGGAGGCCTGTGTCCTAGCAGTGGGAACATTATAAGCTGATAATGATGAACCCTGGACATTTCGCAGTAATACCTACACACTGCGTTATCCAAAGAGTTGCAGAACTAGCAATGAAGAAAATCGCTGCTAAGTATACAAATGACGATGAAGACGCAGCCATACTCTTATAAGTTACTTTATTATGCGTGAATAAATAATTGGATTCTAAATGACACATTAGTTTGTCTTGCTCAAGGATCCCCAACCAACCCGCGATCCTTTAACGACCTGACGATGTGGCCATCGTAACATGGCTGCCGTCAGCTCGTAATTTCTCCTTTTGCTTCAACTCGTACATATTTTCAGTGTTAATCACATAATTTCGTTAATAACAGACGTTTTTCTGGATTTACAATGCACATTACATTATATTACGAGCTTAAAAAGTGTAAAAACCGTTGAAAGAACCATTAAAATGTGATCCCGCCATTACAATAACTCACATGTTGACAAGAAAGGCACTACTTACGACTTTATTGTTATTTTTATATGAAACAGCCGTCATTTTGTAAAAAATAAGTTCGATTTAATTAAAATTGTTCATTTATGCATGTTAAAGTTTATTCATTCTGAATTTTATGCAAATGATAAAGTTTTTTATGTTTTTTTCGCTGTCGACTTTGAGTGATGCCGACGGATTGTCTGTAGGCATTCGTGTGGTCTGCTTACCTCTTATGGCAAGAAATAACAATAATAAAGACACAAAACACGATCGTAAAAAAGACAATCGCCTATCACACAGATAAAAAAGACTTTAATGTCTCTATGCGTAAAAAAAAAAACTTGTCTAAATGCGTCGTAGTAAATGTTCAAATATAGAACGCGTAGAGCGCGACACGTAACGCATGTGAAATAAACCGCAACAATTAATATCGTTTAATCGATACATACAAAACGATTTTATCGCATATGCAACCAATAACATGCCCCATGCTCTTCGAAATTAACAACTAAATGACTGATTGGAAAATGCCCGATCTCGGTCACGGCATATTAACAGTGAATTGGGTTTCTGTGGCGGATTTTCAGTTGCATATTCGTTTATGTCGAGCGATAAGAGCAACAATATTGGTTAGTTCTGTGCGCGCCGCGAGTGTATTTTTAAATGCTTTTTCTTACTTTGTATAAATTTTATTCTTCGTCTTTTAATCGTCTATTGTCCGTTTCTCTTCATTTTCTTGCTACGTAGCCTAATCCTTATAAATAGCTAATGTTTCCTTACTTTGTAGATCAATTTATTTCGTGATAACATTTCCTACAAGTATTAGTATCTGCTTGCCTGTTTTTCTCTATATCTTACGATTTTATCCGCGTTCCCTATCCTTACCCAAGGGCATCTCATCAGAATTCCCCGGGTAAAAATTAAGACTGATCCTGAATAATACCTAACTTGAAACATATCTTTTCCGCCATTTGCTATAGTTGTGTACCCATTCCTGTTCCCCTTTTTAGCAAATCTGACAGTTTTCTCTTGTCTATTTCAGATGAACCAAAAGTGCAAAGTCTGCGGGGAGCCGGCAGCCGGCTTCCATTTCGGCGCGTTCACTTGTGAAGGATGCAAGGTAAATATCTTACAAGTATCTTAATTTACTCAGCATATTATATTCCCACTGCTGGGACACAGACCTTCCCTCTATCAGAGGGAGAAGAATGTAATGGTGGACCCAGTGCGGGTTGGTTGAACCAGTATCTTAAATAATCTTCCTTCTATGTGTTTTATAAATGCGAAAGTTGGAATTGATGTTTGTTACTCAATTTCGCCAGAATGGCTGAACGGATCTGGATGAAATTTGGCAAAGAGATAGATTATAGTCTGGAATAGCTCATGGCTTGCTTTTTTTCTCACACATACACATCAAAATTACCACGCAAACAAAGTCGTGGGCAACAACCAGTTTGAAATAAACCAAACCCATGATTGAAAGGACAACGCCTCATAATCCTTCAAATTTCCTGGTAGCAGAAGAGGCAAGACTGTCGGCAGACTGACCAGCATATCGTATACATACCAGGCCCCTCAGAAAGTATTGCGAAAAAAAGTTTTTATATATGGGAGACTGGCCAGTTATTATGTTTTTCGAAAATATGATTATTTATAAGTAAAAATAAGTAAGTTCCAATTTCAAAATTTCCCTCCACATTTTTTGCGAGTTAATTCAAAGTATTGTGTCTCACTGAAATATGGATCTGCGCCGGGAACATTTTAGAGCTATGATTTTATACGATTTCAAGTGTCGCCTGAAACCGGATGAATCGTACGATAGACTTCAAATGGCATTCATGGATGAAGGCCCTTCCAAGGCAACCGTGTATCGTTGGTATAACGAATTCAAGCGCGGTCGACCAACTTTGGGGGATGACGAAAGAAGCGGTCGCCCTTTGACGGCTGTTACCGAAGAAAACGTGCTAGCAGTGAAAAATTTAATCCAAGACAATAGGCGAATTACATATCAGGAGATTCAACACATATTGAAGATTGGATCGGGAAGCGTTCACGAGATTCTACACAGCCATCTTTGCGTGAGGAGGATAGTATCACGCTGGGTGCCGCACAACCTCACCGATGCTCAGAAGCAGGCCCGGGTGGAATGGTGCCGTGATATGCTTAACAAATTTGAAGCAGGCTCGTCTCGGCGTGTTTACGACATCGTTACAGGTGATGAGTCCTGGATTTATCAATACGACCCAGAAACCAAGCGCCAGTCGACTGTTTGGGTGTTTCAAAATGAGCCAACGCCTACCAAAGTGAAGCGATCTAGAAGCGGGGGTAAGATTTTGATCGCTAGCTTTTTTAATTTGACTGGCCACTTGGTATCAATTCCCTTACGAGATCAAAGAAGCATTAATGCCGAATGGTATACTTCCAAATGTTTGCCAGAAGTTTTCTCTGTTATAAGCAACAAGCGACCAAACACAGGGCTCCGCGGGCTACTGCTCCACCACGACAATGCACCTGCGCACACCGCACTCAAAACGAGGGACTTCCTGGACAGCACGCCAGTCAAACTCCTGGGTCACCCTCCTTACAGCCCTGATCTAGCACCGTGTGACTTCTTTTTATTCCCAAAAATAAAAAATCAGCTCAAAGGGATACAATTTTCGTCGCCGGAAGATGCGCTGGCTGGGTTCGAGCAGGCTGTAAACGAGGTGTCTGCGGCGGACTGGAAAAAGTGTTTTGAAAACTGGTTTAGGCGCATGAATCTTTGTATAGAGGCTGGTGGAAAGTACTTTGAAAAGATTTAATAAAAATATATGTACGTATAGAACAATTTTTTTTAGTTTCGCAAAACTTTTTGAGTGTCCCACGTATTTAAGATCATAGATATGGAGAGTGACGTAGTAGGCCAAGAAAATTATGATTTGAGACATACAGAGAGCGAAAGTCTCAAAGCAGTAGTATTGAATATTAATCAAAGTTTATGCTAATCAACGTGTGACATTGAACGTGTCGAGTTGTAATGTTTTAAAACTGAAAACGTAATCAACGAATCACCTACCGAGGTTTTCTTATACTTGGTCTACGACCGATCTTGGCTGAAATATCCAGTATTCACCAAGTTTACCAACACGATGATAATGGCAGGAAAAGATATCACCATTCTCTTGCCCTTCTTCCAATTCATTTGGGGTCGGTGCAGCATGTCTTCTTCTTTCATACTTGTCTATTACTCACGCATCTTCTTATCAGACACATCCTTTCTTGCCATGTCATCCTTTAAACAGTCCATCTATCGTTTCTTTGGTCTTCCTCTACTCTTATATATCCACATTCATACTCGTCACTATCATCATCATTTCAGCCGAAAGACGTCCACTGCTGGACATAGCCTCCCCCAAAAACGGGGTTTGTTGGGGGTCTCATTCATACTCAAAACTTAATAATTGTTTAAAAGGGATAACGACAGAAAAATAGTTAATAACCTTACTCCTTATTTTAGATTAAGCAAATTTACTCTTGAAGGTACAATAACTGTATTACCGCTGTACCAACAGGCCAGTAATTAAAAATCTGTGTAATCATTAATTTAACAGGCACTTATTTTCTAAACTAAAGTTATGCGATTCGTTCTAATTATTAGGAAATGAAAACAGAAAATCGGAAATGTAAATTTCAACAATCGTATCAAGGATCATTGGTTCTTGTATACGGGCGTTTTAAAAACCGCTGCTGGCATAAAAGTAAACAACATAACCAGCCTAAAATATTCACACGCCGCGTCGCCTGTGTGACGCATTAAAAAAATGAAATTCCAGTGTTTTTCATATGACTTTCTTAATTTTAAATACTACATTATCTACGAGATCAGTATTGGTACGTTGTGTCAAAATTCTCATCGTTTTCCGAGAAATATAATTCATTTCATTGGCCCTTAAGTAACTATCGATTCTTATTAATAAACCAAATACCAAATACTAATATCAATTCGGTCCAAAAGTTTTCGGCCTTTTCACATTATGTATATTAATCAGAGATACAAAACTATCATGTATTAAATTACTGAAGTTTTCCTCTAGTTACTGAAAGTATTAAGGTAAACAAAATATTGTTTAATATAGTCTCCCATTATTTCAATAATTTTTTGATTGGATTAACCTTGATTTTATAGTTGAAGCCGGATACTTTTGGACCTTTCCATGTATACATCTAGGATCTAAATAAAAGACCTTGAAATCAAATACGTTCCACATTGAGCACACGAGACCTGACCAGAAACCAATTATAACAATAGCTGGCAGAGGTCCTCAACCCTTCTTTAATAAACATGAACCCATAATTAAAACTTCTCGTCAGCCATAAATGGCGATTTATAAACGTTTGCGTGACTTCATTAAAATGACGATAAATCGATTGACACCTTATTCGAATATAATTAGTTTGGCTAAGTTAATCGATATGGAACAGCTGATTAATGGTCTAATTCTAAATTTGTTGCGGGATGAAAAATTACCCAGTGATTTGTTTTGATGAATTTTGGATGTAGAAACAAGAAATACGTGCCTTTTAAGTTTTTTCGTTTGAACAAAAAAAACAACTAGAACCTTATAGTACTTTTTATTATTCTTCAAAGTATTCCACGAAGTTTAATACACTTTTCCATTCGGTCGAACCAGTTATTAAAACATTTATTCCACTCCAAAGTAGAGGTGTTCAATATGGCTGATTTGAAAGCGTTGACTGCTTCTTCACCGGACTGGAACGACCAAAAAAATGTTTTCTTAATTTTAGGAAATGTAAAGAAATCGTTAGGGCTTACGATTGTAGACAACAAGACCACAATCTTCTTTGAAGCGCTTCCTGAGCGAACAAACGAATTGTAAGACCCAGATTGTGGATTGTTGTTTGGAATCACGATCGTAGGCATAGATCCAAGATTCGTCACCACTGACGATGTTGTAGACTTGATTAAACTCTCCTTGGTACCTTTGAAGAATTTTCTTACACGAACTGATGCGGGCCACCTTATGATCATCAGAAAGAAAATGCGAGATCCAATGGGAAACTAGCTTTCTCACACCAAGCGCCTCATCCAAAATCTTCTGAATGGTTGTCTCTGAGATGCCTAATAACGCCTATATCTCCCGATATGTCACATGACGATCTTCGAAGATTAGTTGTCTTACAACAACGATATTATCTTCAGTGAAAACGGATTTTGGACGTCCTTCACAAGATTTGTTACTAAGACTGGTGTGTCCACGCTGGAATTCTAAAAACCAGCGCTCGACAGTTCGCAGACATGGGGCTTTATAATGGAACACAGATATTAGGTCTTTGAAACACTGTAGCCGTGATAGGCCTATTCGAAAGTTATAGAAAATTATTGCACGGATATTTTCCTTAGTGAGATTCATTTTCGTACATGACCTGGCAGATTCAAAACAACGCTGTGACTAAACAATTGCATTAATCCTAATCCCTTCAATTGTTTTGATGTTCTAAATTCCAACTTTGAATATTGAAAAAGTTCTAAATTCAAAATTGGCGGCAAATATCTAAACGACAGAACTTAAAAGGCATGCCTGGTAATATGCTCTAAAACCGCTAAATCAACTTAAAAACGCGTATGCACAAAAAAAATACATTCCGTGATCGATTATTAATATCGATAATTGCTTTAATTCCGATTCTAACTCGATCCATCCTCAGCCCTACCATTGTAACTGCAGCATAACTGCCCAATTTCGAACGTTATTGCTATGAAAATAAGGTCTTTATAAGCTGCAGATGTGAATGCGAATGTGTAGATATCGACAATGTCCGGGAGATGCACACCGATAATTCGATCAGCACGCATAATCATCCGTTATACTTTTTTTGTTGATGCGTACTAAATGAGGTCAGTTTTTGGCTAGTTTCGCGTGTCTGACTCCATTCACTTACTGGAAACGTAAACTTAAATCTAAAGGAAATTAATATTAATTTATAATCACGAATCACCGAAGTTAGACAAAGGTGTAACTAAGTAATAGTACACTCACATTTCACCAGTAAGTAATGTTTAAGATCCATGAAAAAGGGCGAGCCAACAAACAGGCACAATTCCGAGTCCGTTGCTAAACCCACTAACACACCTTTTCCAACCAGGGAATCCATCCCAGGACCACATGCTTAGAAGTCAGGCTTGCGATTGATAGGCCGACCAGTCATAAGTAATTTAATCATTTGTACCAGATAGAAAATGTATAAAGAGCACGTTAATAAAGTCCCTTTCATAAACAATGTACATAAAAATGCGTTCCTAAATTAAATCTCGTTCAATTCCATAAAACAATTCTCGATTAACAAATCAATCTTCCGCTACATTTATTGTAACAAGGGCGAACCGTACTAAACCCACTAGTCCATACAAACGACAATTTCCTTCTTACGCAACGGCAATTTGTATGAATGCAAGTGGAACTGACCGACAATGGCTTGTGCAAGGGTGGATACTGGGTCTCAGGATGTCTCGAACCATAATGGCTGCCAAGGTTATGTAATCAACTAGCTTTTGGGTTAATAAAGTAGGTTATATAAAGTAAAGAGGCGATTTTGACAAATCGTTTTATTTTAGAAAATTAATGTGCATGCTTGATTTCGAATCTTTAAGACAAATCTGTCTAGACGATAATCAAATTAATAATTATGAAAAACCAGTATGCCATGTTTCTAAAAGTCTAACAGATTCTAAAGTTGATGCTGACATGACGAGTAATGGAGAAGTATAGAAGAAGAAGACATGTCGCGCCGACCCCAAATGAATTGGGATAAGAGCAGGAGAATAATATTAAACACTTTTTATTTGTACAAAATATTGCAGGCATTAAAACTTAAGAACCAGTACAACTATTTAATGAAAACATAAAAAGAGCTATTTTATCCCTTAAGCTTAGTGGTTAGCGGTGATGGTGATCGTTAGCGGGCGGTCGTCAATTTGTCTCGTGTCATGTAATTAGCTGTGCCGTGCGCCCGCGCACCCGTTTGTATGTAAATACGTCGCACGCGACTCGAACCCACGGACTGAGCGGTCGATTGTTGTGCTTGTTACTTGCTTGATAGATTTATTTTTTGTACGTTATGGTACTTATTCACTGCGGTGTATTTCTTTAACTGTTTTAGTTACACAGCTCCATTAAGTTCTTACCACCCCAGGAAATACTGACGCAGTTGTACCAATAAAATCGTCAACTATAGTTGGTTAAGTTGACAATTCGACGGCACACATGATGAAAAATTGTAGCACCTCATAGGGCTCCAAGTAATGTACAGTCTCCACCACCAGATAACCAACCAAACCAGAACCAACGGCGCGTAACCATATTCTCATACTACTAGTATGAGAAACTGGTTACTTATCTCCTTTAGAGACTGTACATCTACAACACCAAAAAGGTTTAAAACTTAGGTGTTAATGCCTCATCAGGCACCTATTTTCGTTCAAGCTAGAACACCCGCCAGCCATCAACCACTTAATAGTCACCTCTACCTTTCAAATCAAGATATCTAGACCAAGATGAATCTTAATCAACTCAATTTTCAGCACTACTTTAAATATTTTCACGGGCAAATTTTTAACCTAGATCTTACATAGTGTTGCGTAGTATTTCCAAAATGGATTCTAAATCAGTTTCGATATTTCGCCGACTACAGCTATTTTCCGGCTTGTGAACTTAAGTAGCGGTTTGGCAACGTTGCTTGGTACACCATAAACCTTTTGGTTACTATGGATGGTTATCTACTGGTTACTGGGTAATGGGCCGTGGTTATTTGGGTCGGTAACGATGAATTGTTTGTGTTAGATGTTGGTTTGGGGTGATTGAGATATATGATGTACGCAATCTTGGTTTAAACAAACATTGAACAGGATTGTGGATTCATAGAAATGTTTTTTTTTCTACAATGCGACTTTGTGGATTATCAGACGAAATCTTGAAGAATGAAGTGTCTACCACAGCCCAATTATTTCCTTTAAACCTCATCCAAAACAAATTCCTACTTGCTACTCTTTGCTACTATTTAACAGCCTCACTCGATGAAACAAATCTCTAAGTCTAAGGCCACTCGCGATAAACTATCCTTCACCTCAACTAACCTCTTAAAGCAGCAACCGTAATGATAACGTACAGAGCATCCAAGAGTTACGCAATAATTGGAGCACAGCCACTAAGCTGGGTTCACACGTTTTTGCCGAGGACTGGCGATCAACATCAATCACGGCTGCCATTAACTGGCCGTCTGAACCCCACCGCTACTCGTAAGTATACTGTTGATATCTTTTTTAGGTCCACCTTCTGTCCTTTGATGGTGTAGCGTCGATTGCTGGATAGGAATAGTCGCTTTTTTAGGTTTTCTATAGATTTATTTTAAGGTTGTTCTGTTACGAGGTACGAGGAATTCAAAAATGGTGGCTGTTGGGTAGCAAATGTTTTTTTTTTTTTCAATTAGCTGTCAGTTGCACTATCATTTTTATTTTAACTATCCGTTAATTCGGATATGTACCTCGCTGTCGATTGAGACAAGGAGCTTGTGTATGTAGGTACTTAATATTTCCATGCTAGATGACATTCATGGCAGATAATGACTGAGCGGGAAGACCACAGATGATAAATATAATTGTCAACAAAACAAGGCTGTCACTGTCAAATGCCCATCCAATAAATGTTCTAATTCGCACGGCCGCGCGTCATCGGGGTGAAACGAATTATTTTCAAATTTAGAGCACATTCAAATTGCAGTACGGCACGCGATCGGGAAACGTTGGCGGAAAAGATATTTGACGGTTAGGACGCGTGTAAGGCGAGGTTGTGGTCAGTGATGTAATAAGTTGCAGAGGTATCATCAGCCTCGAACAGGATTAAGAATACAGCTAAGCGAGTATTGAGAATTATCACTTGTGTTGAAGTGGCAAGAACTTTCAATAGTGTTGTGCAATTCAGCTCTCAAACTGCTTGCCATGGTTTTTGGGAGCTGTGATGTTGTTGATTTAAATACTCTGTTTTTATTGTTTCCCAAAAACCACACGTATCTATATTTAAACGCAGTATTTTGATTTACAAAATTTGTACGCAAAAACGTTTCGTTTTCACCAAATTCCGTTCCAATCTTTAAATACCTGTCAAAAACGAACCATCTTACACACACCCTAAACGACACCGCTCAGTTACATTTCGTAACCCGTTCAGTAATAAATCATCGCTTCTAATTTGCTTTTAAAGGTTTTTCTAGAATTATCTGTGTGTGTAATCGTATTGTACGGAGACAATTGCCCTCTCGCCACAACCGTGCCATGAAAGGCACCGCGCGCGTAATTTGTCAACGAGAAACCTTAAAGCGAAAAGAATAAACCTTAATAGCCTCGTCGGCTAATTAATAGGACTATTTTAATTGGCTTTAATGCTTCTATATGTTTAATTATATTTAAATCGATAATGACCTATATTGAGTTAATTAGTTTTCAATTAGATGTTCGAGTAAGTGTTAGTTAGGCTTTAATTGGATTCGTTTGGAATGGTAACTGTGAAAAAGTATTGCTTGATTAGGCATGTGAGTTTTTATGTACGATAATCGCAAGTAGTTAAGGTAAGCAATCAATACCTGCCTACTTGGGTATATACTTGGGTTTTGGTCTTCTTGATGGACGAATACTGGTTATAGTTCTTCAATTTAACGATACACATGCTATATTATATATTTGCTGATTTCAACACACCTTTTTAAACAACATTCTATTAATTAGGTTATCAATAAATACTTTGCAAGGACAACCTTGCAATGACAAGGTATCAATTAAAAACGAGATCAATATAAAACGGTTCATTTGCCGCAACGGCCGTCATAGTAGCGACACACCGCCTATACACTTTGCAATACAATTCACGGGCCGAATCGATTCGTCTCGATTCCGAGTGCCTGCAATCGATTCAAATTTGCACTTACTCACTTTTGCGTGTACGGTCTTGTTTTATTTGTATCGTTTCCCGACGATTAGTCACACGAATTTGAATTTTAAATCATTAATTTCTAGTCGACAATTGATTGGCAGGCCGGTTAATGATTGTCATTGTTTTAGAGAGGTTTCGTGTCGAAATTGTCAACGGACGCAACGCAGTTGGCACACCGATCAACTTATTGGAGCATGGCAATAATTTTTATTCCCGTCACGAAATCTGCAGCGGCGGCGTCCGTCGGACATGTTGTACGATTAGTATTGTTGCATAATTTATACGATTGTGCCGGGTTCAAGGATCTATTGTTGTTAATAACGTCAGCTATTGTGTAACTCCTAACGTAAATTGATAGGTCAGTAATTAAATGTTAACAGGTTAATTTATACCGGTCAGCTTCACACATACATCCTATTTATTTCTTCCTGGCAACACTTTTAACTCTTAAACGATTATATTCTCAACTCTAAGACTGATAAGTTTATAATCATCATCTATGAATTCGAATTTAAGAAAAAAATGTTCTATTTTCGAATGTGAACGTCGATTTCCCCGCCGAGCAAATCACGAGCGGTATCGATTCAAATTAAACGAATAATTGATTGTATTTGAATGTCAGAGCCAATCAAAACATCGCGGTGCGGTGCAGGTCAGTGCTTCCGAACGCAAACGCGGGATGACACGCGCTCGCATTTCGTACCAGCATCATCTTACCATCGAAAAAACCCTGAGGCAATCAATTTTAAGGCTTGTCAAATTGGGATAAGGTTGGTTATTGATGATCTTGAAGTTGAAGGAGTGCAAAATGTTATTGGTACGGGTCACCACAGTAGGAGAAAGGTCAAAATTTGATGTTGTTAATGTTATCTGGTCGTTCTCACGCTTGTTTCGCGTGCGTGATGCTGCCAACGGTTCATTTGGAAAGTCCACACGAGGTCTTCACTCGATTTGTCACACTTATCGATAAAATATCGCATCAAAAGTCGATATAACAAAATGAATCAAGTGTTAAATTGTAATTTGCATTGTGATGAGACGGTAGTTTATTTTGAAGTTTTCCTTGATAGTCTAACAATGGGTGGATTAGTTTGGATGACCAATTTGTCTCTAACTAGTTAACAACTGAATTATTAAAGACTGATATAGAGGCACCGAATCAAACTAAGGCATAAGGCAAACGTTAGATCAAATAGTTTATTTATTTATTTTACTATTTATACACAATAGACAACACAGGAAAAAAATACATAAAATATTAGAGTACAAAGGTACTGCTTATTTCATATGAAATTTCTGCCAACAGACCTGCGAAAGGAGAAATGAAAAAGAAATGTAGACGATAGTGTGTGAGAGAAGGAAGAGAAAAATGTTTGATTGTGCCTTACCTAACTTAAACTATACTATTACCGGTTTAGTTCGTGGATTTCATCAACTTCCGTTATACGCATAACAAACAGAAGCTCTACCGTAACGATAAAACACCTAAAACCCATATCTCAATTCAAAAAATCCCAAAATTAAACCCACCATTCCTCCTCTCAAGAGTCTACCAACATAACGCGATAGATTCCAAATCATACTATACGTTGTCTACTTACAACGTCTTACAAAGTAACCCTCATAAACCTGTGGGGTCCATCACCTATTAATACGGCATAAAGCGCCACTACAAAGTTACGGCACTACATTTTGTTGCGATGGGACTAAAAGACCAGTTTTAGTATACATGGGACCATATTTCATGGGTTATGGGTATGATCCTATAAATTTTCGCGGCACGCTGTCGTTTGTGGATATTTAATTTTGTTAGACTTATTAATGTGCTATTAAAACACCTACGGTGGTATCGACTTTAGCCCCCGTATTCACAAACGCTTCGATTCGGTAAGTCTTATATCTATCTCGCTCGCTTACGTAATGCCTAAACAAGATAGACATAGGACTTATCGAATCGTAATAGAATCGAAGCGTTTGTGAAAACGTGGTCTGGTGGCCAACCATGACGTCTTAAAAAAATATTGTTTTATTCCTTTTCCAGTGTGGGAAAGAGATGGCGCTAGACATCCTGTATAGCTCCGTCTATTTCCCACACTGGAATAAGAGTAAAACAATACTGCTTTAAAACATCATGGTAGGCCAGCAGTTGCCGTTTGCCGTACGTAGTTCAGTGGCGACATCTATATCGCCACGTTCGAACTACAACTTCCCCCGTAGCTGAAAACTCAACAATGACTTCAACGTACTGAGCTTTCAGTAATTTAGGTGCGAGATGAGTTTTAATTGCGAGGGTAGAACGGATTTTACAGAATACTTACATCATGCAAGCAAAGTTGGCAACACCTGTCACCCACCAGACACTTCGTACGACATAAGTTTTTAAACTGACATGGTCACTAACACTATCAATAACACTTGTAACGTATTTACCATGTTTATTATTTGTTATGAGTTCCCGATATTTCGGCGCTGTTGCAAGCGCCATGATCACGGATAAACTGAAGTTATTGCGGGTGTTTATGTGCAGATAAATCGGTCTACCCTCTTTTTTGTTAGTTTTTTGCGCTCCGTACCACTACCACTGTCACTTCCAACTCGATTCTGTCCCGACACACGATACTCACTGTGTCCACTCGCAAACTTTTTACGGCATTTTTTCGCTTTTTACGCAGTTGAAAATGACTGACTTCGTTTGACTTTCGAAGAATCTTTCCCTGTTCAAGGGAATGGGGATACCTTCTACCCTGCTCCTACCACTAAAATTCTAGAGAATCCTGTTTGACTAAACCACTAGTCGCGAAATCTACAAACGCCAGCACATCAACCCACCAAAATCTGTCAAATTTCTCTAATGGATTTTCAACTTCATCTTTAAAGAATCAGGTTCAAGGTTGAATGGGAAAATTTTACAGTTTCGAGTACGACCAGTCCTCAAATGACATAATTTCTAATCTCGACCATAAATTCGACACATTATGACACATCATTTCTTGATAAGATGGTGGTTTGAGATAACTTGATCGTTCCACAAAGGGTTAAAGAGCGTGAATAAATAACCTTCGTTATTATTGGTCCATTAAATCTTATCACTTGATGGACTATAAATAATATTCAAACCATAAAATGTTGTCGATCTAATATTTGATCGTTGATATTTGCAACATAAACGGTACTTGATTTAATACTTGTAAGATTACTTAAAGCTATATTGCACGATGCCCTAAACTGTATATCTTTACATAAAAGGTACCTGCAACGACTTTAGGTACTTCGTAGTGGGCTAACTTGACTAAAAATGTACTATTAAAAACCAGTCTCAACATTAGAACAACTAGCGCCATCTAGTGATAATAGTAACAGCGGACATCAACGTTAACTTGTGTAATTAATAGTGATTACAAAAATATGTAACTTTATTGTACGTATTTATATGATAACTAAGTTTATAGTCGCAATAAAAATACTTTAGCAAATAAATCTATCTAAAATTATTAACTTTTTAGTTAAACTCCGGAACTGTCAAACGAACTAAGGTGACCACAATTCAATATATTCCTAATAAATTCCTTAACAAAATCCTAACAAATAGCGTTCACGTTTCGTCAGGGCCTGCGTTGCCTAGCAACGGATAATTTATTGTTCTCTTGCGTTCACCTCTCGCCAGCGATGCGCGAGCGCATCCTTTGCTTTTATGACCGCGAGCTAGAGCGCAGTGTACAATTGTGGACTAGGAACTGAAATGTTTTGTTTTATTGTTGAGAAACCTTTCATCACTGTTTTAATTCTTAGAAGCAAAATGTTTGCAGCGACGGATGCATGAAATGGTTTGGGGAGACATTGAACAAATTCGAAATCATTACGTGAACATCGATTATACCGAAATCCCTATATCATACTTATCTGAACGAATCTAGATGAAATTGGCACAGAGATAGATTACAGTCTATAAAACGATATGTGCTATCTGATAGTGACTATAAAAAAATGTGAACTATACTACAACAATCCGTCGGTCAAAAACCGAACTCCATGCTGGCGAAGGCGGATCAGCTAGTGGTTTATAAATTTGACTATATTCTCATGTATTTCGTATGGTATCTTACATATTGCATATTCAGCTATAGTGATTCTAATTTTTTTTAAGAAAAGTCAAATAAATGCTTTGCTAAACTCCTAACATCAAGTCATAACCAAAAATCGAGGCCAAAAAAATCAACCATTAATTCCAAGCCATCGTCAGCAGCCACCCTAAGCCACTAGCCCCCCACCTGTAACCGGCGCGCGCGCAGGTCATAGGTGGCAGCGGCCAGGTCGCTCGTAACTTCACCCGTCGCCCGGCGCCGCCCGCGACTCTTGCGCAACGCAGCCAATTTATGCACATACTGATTATTAACCACAAGTACTGTCATAGGCATATGGTGGAAGGTGCTGTTAAGATGTGTGGTGTTTCTGATATTTTTGAAT
Source organism: Cerastis rubricosa (assembly GCA_949152445.1). NCBI lineage: Eukaryota > Metazoa > Arthropoda > Insecta > Lepidoptera > Noctuidae > Cerastis > Cerastis rubricosa. Next base: position 1,281,982 of record OX424542.1, on the reverse strand, counting down.
GAGTGTCTTTTATTTATTTCTGAAGAAAATGACGTAAGCTTACTTTTGAGTTTTTATGCGGTTAGCTTTAAGAATAGGGGAAAGCCAAAGAAACGATGGATGAACTGAGTAAAAGATGATAATTATGGCTAGAAACAGGATGACGGCTGTGATGACGATATAATAGAGAAGTATGGAAGAAGAAGAAGGTATGCAGCGCTGACCCTATATAAATTGCGATAAGGCCAGGAGAATAACGATGGCATTTTTTGTGAAGTATTGAATTGAATTTTGTAATTTGACTTGTAAAAGATGTACTAAAAGAAAAAGGTCTTATTAAGTATTAAAGTTGTTATTAACCACAATTAGTGTTATTTACTAACTCAAAAAATATTTTTAATGCCTGTCTTTGTTCAGGTCGTAACAAAGATATCTTACTAACCACAATTGCCAAAAAAAAAAAAAACCTGCCTCTGGGTTGCCGATTACAAAAGTCTTAGAAACATTTCTATACAAGCCTGTACCTAAGAATAAAACATATGACGCAATTAATATAACGCATGCGACGGCTAGGATTCCCCTCGCTTTTATCTACTCGATTAATTTAAATATCATATTGAATCATTGCACGACACTTTACTTTAATTACTTTAAACGTTTTAAATATGTTGGCGACTTGCGTGGGGGCTTATCGATTGCTGTTTGCGACTGTCCTTTACTGGAATTTTACTACTGGCGAGCAGGAATATTGTTCGAGTATTATAGAACCAAAGAACTAACATCTGATTTAGGCATATAAGGTTAGGTTAAATACATTACTGTTTTGTTGTTACCTAATATGTCAAAGTCATACCAAATTCAGAAAATACGAATAAAAGCCAGCGTTATATGACAATATAATACAACGTTGTACTTATAAGTATTTATTATTATCTTTTCTTTTAAATTAGCGATGTCATCACCAAAATAAAGCTTTGTTTGCCAAGTTTAAATAGCACTTACAGTACAAAATATAAGGGCGAAAGTCCTTTGCGATGAGGTTATGTAGAATAACGCCGCGCGCGCAGTATAATTCGCATCACGCACGCAGCACGTTCAAAGATGGCATTGTTTCAGTTTAAATTCTTCATCTATGACGTGATCCTGCAATTGGTCAATTGTAGGGTCACCATACTGGGATTTCCCATCATTTACCGGTATTTTTATAATTTTAAAACAAGTTTTCTCGTTATTCTCTTTTCATGTTGTTGGCATTTTGTTCCTAAGTTTTAGGTGAATTTATTCTTTTATTTTAAATTGAAGATCGTCATAAGCTGTATAATTTCTTGGTCAAATGTTGAAGAACGTAATATTTCATAACAAATAATAATACTCTTAACACTTCTTAGCATATTCAACTGTCAATTTTTCAGAATGAGAATGTCTAATTTCGCAATTACAAGGCCATCTCGAATATTACGTGAGGATTTAAATATGAAAATTAAAGACTGAAAATAAATTATTTTACTGATGCATTTACGAAAATTTACCAATCAATTTTGAAATTGTTTCCAATATTTTCAATGTTTAGCGAGTTTTATTTGCATTCAATTCTCATTTATGGACAATCATTTGACTTAAGTGTTATTGACAAAGTTAGGTATAATGCACGCCAAAATATAACATTTGACATATTCGCTTACAAATCAAATCCAACTGTAATTAAATAAAAGCACAGAGACAATAGGCATTGTAATAAAGAACAAAAAAAAATGCAAAATCAGTATTTTCCTCCACCCATTTCGGGACTGTCCCACTTATCAAAGCAATACATGGCGTCAATAGCAGGTAGCAGCTGATTGTCATTCATGCGACGTGGTGGCGTTTTGCAACCATTTTGGTAATGTTAACGCGTGTATGCTTAGTTAACGCTCGTTTTTCATGTTACCCTGGTACTTATTTGTGGTTGAAACTTTAATATTTGTGAAGTAAAAAACGAAATAAAAAAACGCTTGTTTCCAGTGGGGTTAGGTAGCAACTGGAGAACCCTAATGGAATAAAATTAGGCTTTACGATATTTTGGACTAGGAACATAGTTTCATTAAATTGAACGCTTCTCTCAGCTTTTCAAGCGCGAAAGTATATGATCTTAATAAATGAAAAGATCGTTACATTAAAAACTAAATTCGTAAAACCAAACAGTATCAAGTACAATAACGATTGCAATCAAACAAATCGAGCTTACAATCTCAGCGATCTAATACTCATCACAAAAAAACAACTATAAAACAATAGGCCAAAATTTACGTAATAAATTTGCCGAAAAATCAAGGTCAAATGAAAACAAAACCATAGTTAAACGCGTGTAGCAGACCGGAACCGAACCGGCCCATATCCACCGGTAACGGAAGTGACGTCTTAAACCGTGAACACGACATTTGTAAGGCAATGTTTTCACTATCAGAGTTACGCGGTCCGGTAAGCTCTAACCGGCCGTGTAACTGCGGCTTTAGGTCAAACTTTACCAAGTTGTCCTGATAGTGAGTCTTGTGAACTAATTTATTGGTAAAGAAATAAAGTTGTATGTCATCCCAGCGGTAAAACTTGACCGGTTCTCATGATCATGACACGACAGGTTTCATATTGACTCGCTTAAGTCTGACCCCTTTGGGAAAACAGATTTTCACATGGTTCTGCTAATCGATAGACAAATGAAACTTCAGAGACAAAAAAGAAACGACAAAAAAAGTCTTTGCTCTCTTTTCCAACCAGTCACATATGTATGTACGTCTCATTCAAAAGCTTCCATATAAACATCTAACTGTCCGGCGCAACTTCGTATGCGTCACATTTTCCCCGTTTTCGCAACATTTTTCATTGCATTGGTCGTAGCGTGATGATATATAGCCTTCCTCGATAAATGGGCTATCTAACACTGAAAGAATTTTTCAAATCGGACCAATAGTTTCGGAGCCTATTCAATGCAAACAAACAATCAAATCTTTCCTCTCTATAATACTAGAAGATTATTATATTATAATTATAAACAACAAACAATCGTTCAAAATGCAAGCTATCGAAAAGCCTATGTCATTCTGTTGAAAATCGTTTGTTTTTCTTTTTCGCCAGCCAGTAACATGTGCTTTTTAAAACTTTCTTCTCAATATTGCAAACAGCAACAACAATCATGCAAAATTCCATAAACTAGATCCATAGTTCTCTAATTCATTTACCTAGGAAAACATAGACCAGAAACACACATTTAGACCATTTAGTCAGCTTCATAATTAGAACGAGATATTTATTAATAACGATGTCATTTTAATTAGCCACCTAAGCTAGGACCAACCTACGACCTCCCATTTTCAATTTTATTCACCACATGAATCATAATTCTTGGCCATCATGTCAATTATACATATTCAATTGAGCTCTATGCACTCTGCATATGCATGGAACCGGTAGCTACCCGTTTCGCTGATTAAATTTAATTAAATAAAGCAATTGCTTTGAGAGTTGACAGTTATTTACGGTTGGTTAATTAACGATATGAGAAACAATTGTTAATTGATGGTTGTTCATTATTGTTGGTGGTGTTAATGTTAAATGTGTTGCGTCATCGTATATTGATAAATATTCGCTATGAGAGGGGTGGTCCATGTGGTCTTATGTTGCAGATATTACAACAAATAGGCCTTAGGGATATTTCCTTGTCTTGGTTCGTAGCAGTATTTGTAATCGCAGTATGATAATATAACGGGGAAAAGATAATAAAAACAGCTGCTCTTGGAGAATGTAATTTTCGTACAAAATCAGCAATCCTGACTATATCGGATGTCATATGAAGATCTACATAAATTAACCAACGTTTTTCTCTGTCTTTCCAGTCCTTCTTCGGCCGCTCTTACAACAACTTGAACTCGATAACGGAGTGCAAGAACAACGGAGAATGCGTGATCAACAAGAAGAACCGGACGGCGTGCAAGGCGTGCCGCCTGCGCAAGTGCCTCATGGTCGGCATGTCCAAGTCGGGCTCGCGCTACGGCCGCCGCTCCAACTGGTTCAAGATCCACTGCCTCCTGCAAGAACAACAGCAAGCTGCCCAGTCCCAGTCACCTCCGAGAGTGCCTTCCTCACCACATCATCCGCTGGCGCCTCCCTTCCCACCTCACCTTTTCCCTGGACTCGCAAGACCGAGGACAAAAGAAGAGCTAGCTCTCCTCGGCCTAGACGACTACAAGCCTCCTTGCTCCGCGTCCCCAGACTCTCATAAAAGCGGGTCTTCGCCAAAGTTAGACGAAAAGTCGAGACTACAATCCCGGCCGCCGGACCGGCCGCTGACGCCGCCCAGAGATAACTTCCACCCCCTCCACCTCGCCAACATCGCCTCCTTGCCCCACTTCCCCCACTCGCCCTTCCTACCTCCGCCGCCGTTCAGCCCGTTCGCACACAACCACCCGCTGCTTTTCCCGCCAGGGTTCCACCCGATATACTCAAGACATCTGCTAGACCACGCAGCGTTACGGCAAGCTGCTGAGAACAATAATGACGTCAGAATCGATGACCACAATGAGCGGACAGAGTCATCGAAACGTTTCTTCCTGGATGAGATTTTAAAACAACAACGGTCTACTCAGCCCACTCCTCAGGAGGATGTGATTTCCGAAGCGGAATTCGTTCCGACGCCGCCCGCTGAGAGGAGAACCTCTGAATCTCCGCTGCAGGAGAACCCTATGGACTTGTCTGTTAAGTCTGACGGAAGGTCAAGTTCCGCGCGACGAAGATCGGACGACAGTGAAGTGATAGTGCAGGACAATGAGGACGGGGAGTCCGGCAGCGGCGCGGGCTCGGCCAGCGAGGAGGAGGACGTGTCGTATTCACAAATAAAGAGGATCAAGCTGCACCCGCTGGACCTCACCACCAAAGTCTGACGTCACTCGCCGCGTCACCTAGTGCCGTTACTATAGACTGTATTCCACGTCAGTGAATGAATCGAAGGCCAGTATAGAGGAATGTGATTTTTGTTTAAGCTCAAACACTCGAATGTTGTTTGATTTGTTATCGCTTGAAAGAGTCTATCCAAATACGTATAATAAGTAATGTTTAGTAAATACAATGTTATTGGTACTTAACGAGCCCGGTTTAAGGTTATGTACAAAACGAATGTAAATAAATAAATTATTCTTTGTATAGTATAAGTTAGGTTAGAATAGATAATTATGTTTTTTGGAAAATGGAAATAGCCGGGTGTTGCAACATTCCATAACTGAGAAAAAGAATCTTATATATTTTTGTATAAAAGTTTGAATATAATTTATTTCTAGTAGAATTTCGAAGTGTTGTTTGTGGTTGTAAAGTGTTAACTTCGGGTGCATTGTGAAGCCTTTTATATTTCTAAGTCTTCGTATTTCTACCTGTAGCTAAGTTCTATTATATAATCACGACTGTCGACTGTACTTTTATATTGATTTTGTAAAATAATCTCTTAACATCTCTTTTAGATTTTTTAGTGTTGTTTTTTGTCTGAAATTCTTTTTTCATTTCTATATTAGAAAGAGATGGTAAGAGCTAAAGGATAATATACTCGATTGTGACACAAACATTCCTATTATTGCTCAATATTGTTGATGTAAACTCTCTTATATACATTTCCATTTACTCAGGTAGTGAAATACACATTCATACTCAAATGTAATACTTTGTTTGACAAACGTGTTTTTTTTGTAAATATAAATATAGGTAGAGTGTTTTTTTATTTCGTAAACAAATGTTTGTAATGAATACATTCCACGGAGACGTACAAAATAAACTATTCATGCACTCGACTTTGGTTTTTCTTTTCAACTATCCCTATTTACAAAGCAGAAGTAATGATATAAGAAAAAAACAGCTTTACAACTGAGACTTCAGACAATTTAAACTACTTAGAGAATTACACTTTCTTAAAGAATTACATTATCTAACTCACAGTAGACGAAACGAAAAGTAGTTGTTACCAGATGAGCAAGACAACTAGTAGCTGATCTTATAAGAAACACAAACTTGAACAAATAAGCCGCTAGTCAACCTGTCATCCTCTGCCTAGCGTTTTTCCAAACTATCTTGGGGTCGGTTTCCAGTCTAACCGGATCCAGCTGAGTATCAGTATTTTACTTGAAGCGACTGCCTATCTGACCTCCATTAACTGGGTAAGACGATACCCCTTGGTAAGACTGGATGTCAGACTTTCGGCTTCTGACTAGGTACTCGTAACGACTGTCAAAGATCAACAAATGACAGCCGGGACCAACGACTTAAAGTGCTTTCCGAGGCACGGAGGAAACTCGGTATGTAATTATGGTCACCCATCCACGAACCAATCTCGGCAACCATGGCTAAACCTTAAAGATCGACCCGTGCGGCCGATAGCCGCTACTCAACCTGTAGGACTCGTAAAATCAACTAATTAATCCTACTGAATTCAAGTAGTCATTTTACTATGTCAGGCTAAACACTGCCCTCTGTACGATACTATTTTAGCCAAAACATTCAATCAGTTATGACAATAATTGAAAATACAACCCTTATCTCTTCAAAGTTAGAGTGAACAGGCTTCTTCTGGGTAAGCTCGTACCATCGTCGACTTTGTCTCTGGCATCTCTGACCTAGACTAGAGTCAAGAGCAAATCCAGCGCAAATAAAATAAAAATGTACACAGCTGGCTTATGTTACCGAAAAGCTTTATTCAATTCTCTTAAAGTCGTTTTAGAAATCATTTCAGCCAAAAGACGTCCACTGCTGGACATAGATAGGCCTCCCCCAACGCCATATTGACATAAGGGGGGTTTTGCCATAATCGCCACGCTTGGCAGGCGGGTTGCCGATCGCAGTACGGTTGTTACAAAAAGCTCAGAGATCGCTGCTGCTCATTCTCTGGCAAGTCCCTTAGTCGCCTCTTACAACACCCACGGGAAGATATAAGAGTCTACTCACTCAATTCTAAATCCGAGGAGAACTGTTTTTAATACTCTTGAATTCAGCTTTCCTCTTCTCTGAAATATATAACATAACAGCATGCCTGTATTCCTCGAAGGATTAAGCAGAGGTGTACACCTCTTACCTTAGTTGTAGGAGTACCTTATAGCTAAAGATCGGATATTCGGATGCATGTTTACCAAAAGTTTGAGTGTTGACTAGTATGGAGCGTGCGTCAGTATGGGAAAAGAGTTTTATTTAAAAAATAAAAACTAGTCTAGTTACTTTTTCGTTTAGCTCCAAATGAATTATACCCCGACATATTTACCATTTTGTTTTAGCATTCGACATTTCAGCACAAAAATACGAATTCAAATACTTGTTGTATTTTTTTCCTTGTTATTTTCAACAAACTTGCCAGATTTTAAATAAATTTAAAATATTCGTTACGATATTTTTAGTACTACATTTTATACTTACTAAAGAATTATGAAATTTCGCAATCCCGCGACAAAAATTGGCATTTAATTGGCCGCTTCCATACTTTTGTACGTTTTGCCAGGAAAGAACGTACTTTAGGTAAACATGCATCCGAATATCCGGTCACTAATTACAGCACCAACATTTCACCAGTTATGTTTAAGTCCCCTGTAATAGGGGGCGAGTCTATGGTCATTAATCGGGCACAAATAGACTCCGTGGGTCCTACTGAGAAATTCCTGATGAAAAATCCACGAACAATTTGCCAGTACCCGGGATCCGAACCCTGGAACTTATTCTAGCAACCACTAGAACAACAGTTTACTCAGAAAACTGTCTCTCTTTCTCAGAGACAGTCTACTCAAATCAATGTGCTGAAATACAAACCTCCAACACATACGAATACAATACGCGTGTTGGCAAATTATAATTGCCAACTAATAGAGACTAATTGAAATCGATGCACCAAAAGGAATGCCGACATCTACTTAATTAATACAACAACGGTTTCCTCCTAATAAAAAGGACCTTGTCTAGTTTAATTCTACCCGATGCATAATAATAATTGATAGATTGACATGCAAATACACCAGCGAGGTGTGGGCACTAACAATCAATTCACTAATCAATCTTAGGATTTTTAACAACAAAAAACAGACAAAATGTCAGTTATTTTACTTAAATACGACAGAAATAAAGATTCAAATTAAATAGAACCAGTAATTTTCGTTCAAAGTCGAATACCATATTTATTGAACGACGCGACGTAACAAAGTATCGTATGTGTAATATTCTAGAAATATTTAAGAGGAAAAGTGTTAACATGTAGATAAAAAAGTTTGTACTTATTCAATTTGCATGCAAGTCATCATCATTTCAGCCCAAAAGACGTCCACTGCTGGACATAGGCCTCCCCCAAGTGTCACCATATTGACATTTTGGGGGGGTTTTGCCATAATCGCCACGCTTGGCAGGCGGGTTGGCGATCGCAGTACGGTTGTTACAAAAGCACTGAGAACGCTGCTGCCCATTCTCTGGCTAATCCCTTAGTCGCCTCTTACGACACCCACGGGAAGATATGGGATAGTGCTATTCTTTACGTCCGACACCATACAGTACATGAGTACATGAGTTGCATGCAAGTAACTTGAAGGAAAGGCTCGACCTATACCTATACCTATATCAGTAGTATGATACACATATAAGAGCAAAAATAAGAACAATTCGGTATAATACTGGACAAAGAAAACGAAATTCTATTTTGTCCGTCAGACACGTAATACAAAAATATTAGACACGTATTTTTTGTTTTATCAAAATATCAAAAAATGACTTAGTTAAAACTCATTAAAGTTGGATAGTGGGGGCTTTTTAAATTTTTAATTTAATTTTTTTTTCATGCTTTTTAAACTTGTATTATTTTTTCTTAGCCTTGACTGTCCCACTCCTGGGCATAGGCCTCCCCCCTTTCCTTCCAATTTTCTCGGTGTTGCGTCTCTTGTCGCTAATTAACGAAATCAAGGAAAGATATAAATTTATTGTAAAAATGTATTTTTTTGGGGGGAGGGGGGGTGCACCCCCCCCCCTTAGCAATGTCCATGGTGACAAGCGACAATATTTCAAATTTCAAATCGACTAACTGTGAAAGTTGTTTACATCCCTTCATCAACTAGAAAAGAGGTGATGATCTTCAAACGGCTGAGCAGATTTTCTCGAAACATAGCTAAGAACACTCTCGATTAAAATACCTTTCAAACGACACCACCTTTATCAAAATCGGTTCATCCGTTTAGGAGCTACGATGCCACAGACAGACACACAGATACACAGATACACAGATACACAGATACACACGTCAAACTTATAACACCCCTCTTTTTTGGTCGGGGGTTAAAAATTACCTACACGTGACGTCATGCGCCATTTTAACTCAATATATATCTCCGTAATTTTATGACCTCGTGAAAAAAGAAAAAATATGTTGTGTCCAATACTTTACAATAATCTACACGAAAAAAAATAGTGATCATCCCCTATTGATGCGCTGAACCACGTACAAAAATTAAAAAGGAAATGGGAATGGTTGTAGCGCGACTCAAAGATATCAATAAAATTATGGACAAACACTGAAAGTCTCCTAGCTTACAATAAAGATCTCTAATAGCTAAAGTGAGGACTCAAGCCATTGGGTTACAAGGCAAATTCATCATAGCTCACAGGGCACCATTGCAGTTCACTGGTGATGCCAGCTCTGCGGTCATCATAAGAATATGCCTATGCGTTCCATTAAAGATTTTAGAGCTCTTCGGCTGAAGTTCATCAGGACAAAAACCAAGTTTTAAGCCAGCAGAAACATGACTTATCTTCTCACCTTCCAAAGACTTAAAACAGTCGCTGTCAAGTACAAATAATTAATTTTTACTTGTATGCCGAAATCAATAGCTACTTAGAACGATGCGCGACTACTCGTGAGGCCGGTTGTAGGCACAAGAATGCATAATTGTTCGACACTTTATGGGTGCTTACCACCGAAAGTGTTAAAGAACTGCAAACACTGCCACAGTCTTTAGAAATCATCAATGTCTTCACTCTAAATAATTTTACTTAGAAACTCACAGCCTCACTCACCTCGCGTACGTTCTAACATAACTAACGACTTCACCTACATCCAATCACAACGGATCGTGACACCCATTAACCACCACGTTATGGCGGACCATGGCCCAGCAGACACCACTCCCACGTCACTTTGTACCATCGTATTGTTGTTCATTATAAACGTGTCCTAAGCACGCGTGATGAGACATATCTCATATGAATCTTGATGCTATTGTATGCATTACTGTAAAAGTGTACATAATTAGATGAGTTCTCAGTATGTCAATTGATATTTATTAGGTACTAATGCGCCTGTGAAAGTTGAAGCTCATCATCATGATCTTCCTGCCCTTATCCCATTTTATTCGGGGTCGGAGTAACACGTTTTCTTTTTCCCTTCTCCCTGGTCAGACGTCACGGCATCATTTGCCTACTTCTTTCTCGCTCATATCATTCTTCACACAATCCATGCATCTTTTCTTTGACCTTCCTCTCCTTTTCCATCCATCAGCATAGTTTTGAAGCTGTTGAATGAAATAAGAAGGCTCTTTTTATCCTGAAATATATAAAATTGTTTCGATTTACAACTGTCATTTAAGCATAGTCTCTGAAATTCCATTTTTATTGGTATTTTTATTGGCATTTACAATATTTGTATTGGCTTACTTATCAAGTGCGAAAAAAGACGGACGGGTTTGGGGGTTTGGGTTTTCCAATAAAACCGGAAAACTAAAAAGGAAAATTACCTCAGCTTTAGTAAAACATTGCATAGCATTATAGAAAAAAGAGATATCTAAATAGGTACCAAAAATATTTAAACATATTAACTCCGACCCTAGTGGCGTAACAAAAACTCGGGGCAACAGTTCGCAAAATAAATCATACTAGTAATTATTCAAGGTTCACACCTAATAACTATAGCGCATTATGTTACAGAAAAAAAACTTAAGATCGTGTACGCCTTACGACATTTCATACTAACTTTCAAGTGCTTATTTTCCGAAATGACTGAACCGATTTTAATGAAAGTTCATACGCATAAGCAGGATACAACATGTTGGCCACCCCCCGGAGAAAGGGGAAATAATTTTTCAAAGTTGTGTCACCGTCCACCCGGGGTGGACAAGCAGGGGGCGGACAGCGGTAATAATCGGAATGATCCCAGGTATGGTCTAGAACAAAAACATGTTCTCAAGGGGGGCTGGGGAGAACAAGTGCCATTTGCCTTCGTCAAGAGTTGTTAAACCCATTAGGTAATTCCTAAACAGTACCATCAGCTTCACCAAATAAAAAAACGAACGGAACCGTTTTGGTGACAGGTTGCATGGCAGGAAAAGACCTAAATGAAATAAAAAAAAATAAGAATGCAGATAAGCTACATTCAGCTAGTCCATTGATAACATTACATAACAAGATTACAAGTCAACAGTACAAGAATCTAGTTTCCTTAACAACTTCCAAGGAAGCCTACATAAACAAGCTCACATACTGAATGAAGGCTTTTACCAATAGTGAGGCAGTCCCTTTAATTAACCGTACCGATGCAGATGGCCAGAAAAAACTTGGACGTACAAATAGCGTGGACATTCATCCTATTGAATCTCGGAGCACAATCTATGGAATCAGTTGTAGACGTGCAAAAAACGTGGCCTGTCATGAATATGCATTAGTTGTTACTGCTAACGACCTGAGCACGCGAGTACGCGACCTACCACAATGACAACTAAAAAAAGTATTTAAGTAGTAGTAAGTATGCTATTTATCAGATTAAAAAATGGATAATTTTTCCTCTTAAAATCCCTCGATTATACTTTTTTTTGACCACAACTCGCCTGTTGTTAATCTGATCGTGCGGCCTAGGGAGGAGCACGCTTGCCTAACAGAAACCGATTCATTCGAACTTTGAAGAGATCCGGATTATAATGATCAGGGAGCACCATGACGTCTTAAAACATTATTGTTCTACATTCTGTATAGCTCCGTCTCTTTCCTACATTGGAATTAGAGTAAAACAATACTGCTTTAAGACGTCATGGTTAAGCCATCAAAGAAGCCGGCATTGTATACCACAGACTGGCGGTGCGCACAATATTTTCTTCACAATTTATTCAATTCTTATAAAAGAAAAACCACGGTACGGTATCCTGAGGGTATAGCGTCCATGGCGATCACTTTCAAAGTGCTTTGTATTCCTGCAACGACTTTTCGGTAGCCAATCCAATACATTATTAACTTTTTTCATTATTTTCGCTTATAGACTTGTTTAAGACGTCATTAACGGTGCTTAGATTTTCTTAAAAATACTTAAATAAAGTATAAGCTTCTATTCGTCAGCCACTTGTTATGTAAGATAATATCAACCTTATTCTATTACAAATCAAGCATAATTTTAATCTTGTATTATTCTTAAACATTTGGAAATGCATGTAGGTACGTGACCTCGGTAGCGGTAGTAATATACACAAGTAACACATCAATAGTACATACTAACATATCTTGTACGTAGCATTGATATACAATAAATAATTAGACTGACCACAAACAAAAAATAACCGTGACCAAACCAGGACCACTTACTAAAACAGTTCACACACACAAAATAAACATAAAACACAAAGCTTTCAAAAAAGGTTTATGTTTTTAAGAAGCCGCTTTAAAAACTGTCCAATAACGTTAATACTCTATAAATTGTTGATTATTAAAGAAAAACGCGTTTTACTTCGCGTAACAAAGACGAAAGTACCTACAGCGTGATCTATGTCTGTTGTCTCCATAATTCAACGCCCCGCGGCGCACGGTACCGCGTACACTCATTATTTTTAAAACATAGCTCACTTATACGGTGATATTGCTGCAAAAAGTTGGTATATATTGCTGTAAAAAGTCTTCAGTCGCGGGAAACTTAATGGCTGCCTGTTATACGAGATTCCTTGGGCCCGCGCATTCGTTGCCATTAATACGAAATTCGATTAACTGAATGTGTTCTTTTTTTGTAAGGCGCATATTTCATTCATAAAGTTGTGATTAACGCGTTATTATGTAGACTGGTTTTGTTTTGGTGATGTCAGGTGTTGTTTATGATTTGGTGTTTAGTGGCGTATCCGGTTTTTTTTTCATGTGTTGGTCTTGATCACTCTTGAGCAGAGGTACTTATCAAAGACTCGTCTCTATTCAGTAAATCTGCAGTCTAATAACTAATTGTTTTGTCTTTTAACATCATCCAGTTCACAAGAGTTTCCCGAACCTTGTTCAACCATTGTAACTAACGTAAAATTTCAAAATTTTGCTGTTGTGTCTATTTTATAGCAATTATAACAAACAAGATATGTGTGTTGGCGAAAATTACTTTCTTGAGTCAACTTTTATTAAATAACTATCTACATATTTCATAGCCTTGGGCACTGCAATGAAAATCATAATCTTCTACTCAATAAACTTAAACTCACATCACAAATAGTACGTAAGTAGATCCAGCATCATGAAAGATGGCCCCAATTTATTGCATTTCTGTATTACATATAAAATCAATTGGCATTGCAAATAAGCTCCAAGTTTATTTACAAACATCCATCACTAAACTGATCCAAACAGACAAATAGATTTGATTGTCAGCTATTCGACGTGAGCTAACGATCTAAAATACTAAATCATAAACTTGGAATCATAAAGCGTTTTTAGAGCATGCTCTTGGCTTCGATATAGTTATAATACTTGGGTACTCAAGGCTCATATTATAAAACCGCTCATTTAAGAGCTCTTCTTAAGAATGCCACTAGTGCCATTACAAATGTTAAATTACGTATCTGTATATTAAAATACCTCAACTATAACTTAAATCCGAAAATATAAAGAAAATTCCATAAGTTCGGTACGTTTTAGCAAACCTTAGTGATTGGCTTCCGTGGTAGTGGATGCAAGTTCGGTCCCTGTTCAAATCATTCCATAAAAGTTACCTTGCATGTTTACCAACATTGTCTTTAATCACAAGTATCTTGATTAGATTTTATGCATATAATATACAATCAACAAAATAGCACGCATTAAAATCAAGCTCATTCTACATGACTGAGCTACTAAAGATCAAAAAGTGGTATTACATTTTGGGATACTAAAATTAGTTTTATGAATTTTCAATCAACGTATGAACAATCACTAATTTATAGAATCGACAGTGCAAAGATGCAACATCATCATCATTCATCATTTCAGCCCAAAAGACGTCCACTGCTGGACATAGGCCTCCCCCAAGTGTCGGCCACATTGACATTTTGGGGGGTTTTGCCATAATCACCACGCTTGGCAGGCGGGTTGGCGATCGCAGTACGGTTGTTACAAAAACACGGAGAACGCTGCTGCCCATTCTCTGGCAAGTCCCTTAGTCGCCTCTTACGACACCCACGGGAGGATATGGGATGATGCTATTCTTTACGTCCGACATCATACAGAACGATGCAACAAAAGACGACCCAATTCAAAAGATCGACAGTTACAAAATTATACTCAAACTCAAGTACCTATTCTCATTAAAAACACAGTGCCTACTCAGGTCGTATACCAGTCGTAGGCTAGGCTAGGTCGGCTCCTAATTACGTATTCATCTACACAAAATGACCTATAACATGGTTATTGTGCGCACACTTTACTACTGTTACACAAGTGGTTTCGACTTGCGTTAGGTATCGCTTGTGACACAGATGTAGGGAGCTAGATGTGCCAGTGAACATCCCGGAACTAGTTAACGTATTGCAGACGGAAGCCGAGGAATTTTAGGAAGTCAAGTGACTAATGTTAAAAGACAGCTTCTTTGTGCTTTGATTTTGTATGTTATTGAAGTGAAACTTCTTATGCGACTTCCAACAAGGTTGCGTTAAACGTTTAACGCTACCATGGAGGGGGTATGAAAGCACTAATTACCACACTACGAAGTTTCACTTCTTCCGCGTGGAGGGACTCCACGCACTATTTCTTAAATTGGGAAACACATCAACATGCTGTCATCATGTTTAAGATAGATAGATAGAATATTCTTTAAGTTTCTCTCATTAGCTTTCGTTCAGCCATTACTGGCAGTAAAATTACTTCTTGTTTTTAATAGCCGTCATTACCTACCCCGTTGCATAACTGCACTGTTCACTACATGAACGGGAAAGACGACTCTTCAATAGAAGTAACCTAATCTTCAATCGATTCAGTGATTCCTAGTGGCCTACCTGGAAAGCACTGAATACATTGCATTACATCCTAAGCTCGCTGCAAACGTTATCTGACAAAATGGATGTGGACAATCTGTACAACGCATCTGACGGCGCAATAAATGTCGCCACCTATTGTTATGTCCGAAAAGAACAAAAAGGTCTCTATTTGTCATCAAGTAGCACATCCAGGTCTCTAACCCGTCGCGCGGAGATGTGCCTGCTCGGCGCGGGCGCAGGTCAAGGCGCGCCGCTCACAACACACGCGACCCGCCACGCTAACAGTACACACTGCAGGCGCAATACGCCATAACTCTTGTTTGGAGACGTTTGCTAATGAAAATCTAATATTTTTCATCTTTATTCTTATTGCACAAACCATATAATGCCCAAACCATATATTTGCGGGCCCACAGCTCGTTCGGCATGCGACAGACATGTCCTGCCCAGTCCCATTTAAGTTGGGCAGCCGTTTGAGCCACGTCAATGATTTGCGTTCTGGAGCGCAGTATGGTGTTTCGAACATGATCTGTTAATTTTACACCTAAGATACTGGCTCCATTTAAGTATAAGTGTTTGATAATCAGAGGGAATTTATGTGGGGGAAAGGAAGTGTGGTAGAAGATAGCTAGACCAAATACAAGGTGTTGTTTTGCATCCTCGTCAAAATTCAGGATGTTGTCACAAAAGACATAAATAATCAATATAAATTACGGTACCTAGTAAATTATTAAAAAACACTGCGTTTTTTTGTTGTTTAAATTTGTCAATATTTCAGAATAACCCCCTTAACGTGGTTTAGGGATTATGAAATTATCGAAAAAACTTTTGAGGTTTTTTTGTTTGTGTGTAAGCGACGTTATAAGGCGGGGATCAGACGGCCCGTGTTTAAAACACGGGTGGTTCACAGTTACCGATTTCAGTAAATAAATAAAAAAAAGAAAATTACCTACTCATTTTATTATTGATTCGGGTCGAGAATCATTAGCATAGTTACCTCCTAGAATTTGACGAGGTTGCAAAACAACACCTTGTATATACGAGTCGTTCATATTAGCCCTGGATCCATCCATTTTCAGCCGAGCAATGTTATGATGCGGTTACCAGTAACAGTTTAGGGCATTGCCAATGACGTGCGAAAATGTTTGTGTGTGAATGTGCATGGCTATAAGAGTAGGGGAAAGTTATAGAAACAATGGATGGACTGCGGGAAATGGCATGGCCTTTAATGGGGTGATTACTGAGACAAGAACTACGACTAATAGATAAATATAGAAGAAAAGTACATAAAGCGCTAGTACGTACAGCGCTGATACCAAATAAATTGGGAAAAGGCCTAAGATAAGATAAGATAAGAGATAAGAGATATTTATTTGTCAAAAACACGTGTAGGCTTTAAATCAGTTGGAATGATTACATAAAAAAAAGTTTCAACATGTTTTGCCTAGAAAGGCGTACAAATAGCATAACAAATTAATAATACATTACATACATTCAAAGCACAAGCGCAATAAAAATAATATTAAAAATGTCAAATGTCTTAAAAATAATAATAAAAAATCTAAATTACATCAATTAAAAAAAATACAGGAAAATGTCTACAATAATAATTAAAATGTCTAAAGTACATCATTTAAATAGTCATCAACATTATAGTAGCATTTATTTAGTAGAAGTTTTTTCATGCTTTTATTAAAATTATTAATATTTAAATCTTTGAATGCCTTTGGTACCTTGTTATATAATTTTGGGGCCATGCAGAATATACTCTTACGCATGAGCGCTGTTTTAGCACCAGGTATACGAAGAGATGATATACTTGAGGCCTTTAAGTCAGTTTAATATTTTTCGATAATTACTCAGTGAAAACTTCGACTGACTTCCACTACATTATTACTTTGTGGATTTTAAATACAATTGCTTGATTTCAATCAGTGTCAAGCCACTGTCTGCCATTTCCTTTAGAACACGCATAAGTTTCAGATTTCTGTTTTCAGCAATTTAACTATTATTATCACATCGTGTAAGTGACAGGTAATGTTTAAACTGATTACAATTTATGATGATTCTTTTGGCACATTTCAGATTAACACAACACTATGTACTAACAGGAACATTAAATCAAATCAAATATAATTTTAAGATCCTGTTCTTGGTTGTCCATTGTTCTATCGCTATTAGTTTTATAGAATTTCGTGTAACATGAAAAAAATCTCATATTATCATTTCATAAAATAATCAACACGCAGAATACTTTGAAGAAATTTAAATAATTAATTTTTGTTTCAAATAAAGTTTAGTGGAATAAGTTGTCACGCACCCCACGTGACCTTTAACGTAACTCTATAGGCGCAACCAATTATGGTTTAAAGAAGAAAAGGTTGTAGGTAGGTCACAATCAGGGGGGTTACTATGACGCCTTAAAACATTCTTGTTTCATTCTTATTCCAGAGTGGGAAAGAGATGGAGCTAGACGGCCTGTATAGCTCCGCCTCTTTCCCACACTGGAATAAAAATAAAACAATAATACTTTAAGACTTATAGTAAGGAGTTTACAAAATAATACTGAAAAGCACGGTACGGCATGACTGACACATTCGAAGTGGAAGTACACGTAAAGTCAAAATGCACAAAGCTGAAAGCAACTAGATTTTATGACAATTATATTATCCAGAACATTTCATAATTTGGTTAATAAGCTAAGCAGAAAGTTAAGTAGGCACATACCATAAGTCGACAGTAAAATACAGTTGATAGTAAAATACACAAAATAACACGTGATAAGGTGTTCAACAACTTACCCTGAATGGGGTTACGAAGGATACAAAAACCTAATTATAGGTGGTTATAAAACATCAATACTGAGAAGAGTGTTCTTTGTATGAGTGGGAGACTGTCGTGGTTACCTACTGGGTTCAAGAAATCTAATCATCGAGCCGTCGATACGAATGCAGAAATCCTGATTCTACATCACCATAACAATGTTCCCTGTTGATGGACATGCAATAGAAGTGTTATTTACACTGCTATTGCATGTCCATCCGACACACCATTACCCAAACCACACGCACCCTCACACCGGCTCATATCAAAAGCACCTACCGTCCCCCAAATACCGCCTTTTAACAACGACAACGTTTAATATACAGTTTCCGATATAACCGTTATTGCTAATAACCGTCGCAGTGTTTACGATATAGTCGCGTGACTGTGGCAACCAGGCAAATTGATAATTATATAAAATTATATGATGAGGAGGAATCATGAGGGATTTTTGCGAAACGTTTGTGAGTTCATTATGACTTGTTTAGATTCGGGGACACTTATTTATATAGGACATTCGGCCATCCCATCATGATCTGCTCTATCTGACCGGTTACTATAGGATTATTGTGTGCCCTTAACTTGTAGTTCAATAAAGTTGTAGATACCACTAGCCAACATTTTTTTTTAATCCCAAAATAATTTCAGGTGATTCGGCTTCTATGTGTTCGAAATAACGTTGTAACCAAAATAAATCTTTTCTAACACGTCACATTTTTATGATAATTTATATACCAATATTTCATCATTCATCATCATCATTTCAGCCCAAAAGACGTCCACTGTTGGACATAGGCCTCCCCCATGTGTCGCCACATTGACATTTAGGGGGGTTTCACCAATATTTAGTTTTTATAAAATTAAATACTGAATTAATTTATTTTCGGAATGAAAACCCTTCATTTTTCAATTTTTTTGAGTGTCGATGGTACTCTATAGTTGGGGTTTCCCTATTAACAACCAGCGGTAGTCTGCCAGCATCGCAGGGTTCAGGTTTTTCAATGACAGCAATATCTTGTTGGATTCGCTTCCCGGGTTTATCACCAGGGATCGGAATACGTAGTGCTATTTTGTGTCATTGACCCTGAATGATAATGTTAAAATGGACATGCCCCGGGATTCCCAGGAATATTCTAGAGACATCTGAATATTTGATTGTGTTTCGATTTTCTTGAAAATCCTTATATATCAGAGAGACAAAAGTAGCAATCACTCGCATGAACCTTAGGTTCGTGCTATAATACAGGTTAACCAAAAGGCATTCCATTAGATATTCGTCTAAACCAACACGTTGGCTTTGTACGGTAGGTGAGACAACAGATATGTGGCAGCCAGTATTTATCTTGATGACGAACATCCAAGTTGGAATGTGCACTATAGCACTTCTTAATCAATGCTGCCTTTTTTCGACATTTTGGTGTGTATAAACCCCAAATATAGCACAGCTGTCAGGAAAATTTGTATAAACGCAAGATGAACATCGTCGCCGAGTTGCCAGCTTATCGGTTTTTTATCGGTTACATTTCGGGGAGTGTGCGATGGAATTGCATGATCTGATTCCGCCTAGCCCGTTTCATCATCGGACTACCAGACGTACGGCGATGCGCCATCGGTACTTGGTGGACATCCCACACATACGCACTAAGCGTTTTGGGAATACTTTTATAATGCGTACCGCTAAGGAGTGGAATTCCCTGCCGGAGTCTGTGTTTCCCGATAGCTACAATCTGGAGGTCTTTAAGTCAAGAGTGAATAGGTTTCTTCTAGGCAAGCGTGCTTCACCGTCGACCACATCATCGCTTACCATCAGGTGAGATAGTGGTCAAGCGCAGGCCTATTGACAATAAAAAAAAAAAAAAAATGTTTTGCTATTGTTGCTAGGTATATGATCAACAAATTTTGTAACACTATGAGTGCAAGAATAAATGCTATTCAAAATTCAAAGACATGTTTCTTTCTAAATTTAAATAATTCTAGACGTCACCATTTCAGCCGAAAGACGTCCACTGATGGACATAGGCCTCCCCCAACGCCACATTGACATAAGGGGGGTTTTGCCATAATCGCCACGCTTAGCAGTCGGGTTGGCCATCGCAGTACGGTGGTTACAAAAGCACAGAGAACGCTGCTGCCTATTCTCTGGCAAGTCCCATAATCGCCTCTTACGACACCTAAGGGAAGATATGGAATGGTGCCATATATTCTTTACGTCCGACACCATACAGAACTTCTAGACGTCTTCTAAACGTAATACAACAAAAGTATTATTTTTTGGGAAAAAGGAGTGGGTGTACCTACGAAATTTGCTTCATCATTTTTGCGATATATTTTTCGTGTTGACTAGTGTAATTCGTGTCAGAGACAGATTACTGCAAACGGTAACAGCCTTCAAACTGAAAAATAGCCGTTTCTTTCCAAGTATCAGAATAAAATAGAAAATAGGCTATAAATGGCTTGTTGTGACATTCGTCACAAAGTAAAATCGTCACATTTTTGAAAACTCCATACATCGAAAATGTGCAAATAATAAACAAAATCTCAATAAACAAAACACAAATAACTTTACACGTAGATCCAATCACATTACTCTACGCGAGAATCAAACGCCGACCTTCACTTGTCACGCTAACGACCACAAGCTCCAAGAGACAGCTTTCAATAAACCTTCCAACCAATAACGTTTATATTACTAACTAGCTTTTAGCCACAGGTTCGCTCGCATCATTTTGGATAATATCTCAAGAGAACGCTCTACCACCGGGATGAAAAGTTTAAGTTAAATAGTTGACAAGACGGTTGGCGTTGTAGCTGAGCGATTGGCCGTTTGGGCGGGAGGAAACGCCCGGGTGTTCCCACTGCGAGGATCGGCTGGAGGACACGGTGAAGCACACCGTAGAGCTCTGCCCCACTTAGGCTGAGCACCGCCGTGTCCTCGTAGCGGCGATTGGCGCCGGCGACCTCTCGCGTCCGGCCCTGGTTCAATCCATGGTCTGGAGCGAGAGGGAATGGAAGCCGTCGCCTCCTTCTGCGAACCAATCATGCTAGCGAAGGAGGTGGCGGAACGTGAGAGGGAGAGAACCTCACGACCCAGCCGCCGCGGGAGACGCCCCGGGCGTCGGGGGGCAACCAGTGGCCCCCGGCCACCGAAGACGCAGGCCTGTGGACGGTGAGTAATGGGCTAGCTCACCGTCCGTCCGTCTTATGACGACAGGCCGTGCCGACGGCGCGTTCGTGTTCCACGCGCACCTCAAGGAGATGTCAGCAAATCGGAAGGGGTCCGAGAGGGCCGATGCCTGCCAGGGCTGTGGGACTGTTTGAAAGAGATACCGTGGCCCTGGAACACAAAGGGGTAAGAAGGAACATGGATGGGTTTTAGTCAGTCAAGTCTGACAAGCAAGGAGGGGTCATTTGATGATTTCCCATCCGAACAAAAAAAAAAGGTAATATTTCCGGGTCCAGCAGTTTGTGTATGTGTGCATGTAAAGCAGAAAAAAAGCCGATTGTGGGGCAGAGTATTAAAAAAAAATAGGGAAAATATCTAAAGATCATGGTCAACCTGTCTGTCAAAGGGCCATGGCCTATTTTCTTTGACAACTGGTTTTCTTATAACTTTATCTTCACTTCATATTATTACAACAAGAAATGGAGCCTGAAAACTGTAGTCAAATCTTTGGCAAACAACAATATTTTCAATCATCTCTAACTCTGTCTGTGGTCTCCGGCAACTTAGGTGCTTGTTCAACAAGCACACAATAGTATGACGTGAGTACTAATTATACCATATTTGGAGGATATTTCAATTCTGTTGGACTTCCGTCCATTTTGAACATCACTACGAGTATCATCAAAATCCATTCAGTTGGTAAACGTGAAAAGGTAACAGATAGATAGAGTATTTATAATATTAGTACCTATGTCTACGAACTCAGCCAACCCATCACCTCTCTATACGGATGTGACGTCATTGCGCAAGCGCAGAAACATTGGAAATGGCACGCGACGTAATTAATACTGCGGGGGTCACGACCCAGGGTCGCCCGGGGTCATCGGAGTCTACCGATTGGATTTTTAGCCGATATTCTATACAGAATTGTGAAATATGTATGGAGTCAATTGTGGGTAATTGCTATTAAAATTGTGGCGGTATATGTACCTAATGTTCGTTTTTGTGTGTAGATTGTTGGTAGGATTTTTAATTGGTAGTTAAATGCATTTTACAAATTGTATGAATATTCATATTTAGTTTTCAACTCGCTAATCATAAACGCCGTTTGTGTTTACGTTTCTCTTCTACAAAAATAAGTTTTTCAACCTTTTTCTGGTACACAATAAACCTCTAAACGGTACGCTATTCGCATAATATGTTGTAGACTGTATCAGCATCAATTAAAATTCGCACAAATTAAAAACAACATTTCTGATAATAAATACATAAAAAACTAATAATAAAAACTGATTAGGATCATAACACAGCATTTAAAAAAATAAATTTTACTTTACAAACATAACTTGAGACATCAAAGTGGCGCTGCGTGCTAAGAAAACCGTCATCCACCTGTCAAATTCAGTACATTTAACCGTAGTTCCAAATTCCACCGCGTGTCAAGATATGTTGGTCAAGTGATCCCTAAAAGTAGATGCTACAATATTAAGTTATTCCTACAGCACATTAAACAGGCTCTTTATCGGTAATTTAACTCTAAATGGCAATCAGACTTTCATTATTAATTAAATGATAATACAACATGACTAATTTAATACGTCCGGCTTTTGACAACAACGATAAAAGCTGTAGAACTGTTTGAACTTATGGTTTGGCATTTAACAACTGCTACTAGAAATACTGTCATAAACACGTATACACTATCGAATGTCCTGGAAGCACAAATTAAGTGCCTACATGAGGACATTTTTTAAAATGTAAACTTATTGAACTGTCTTAATTAATTTATACATAATAAGGATTAACAATATTATGGCATTCAAAAAATTTGGAAGAGGGACTGCGTATGTATACCTCTGAAAATTCTTTTACTCTTTGTCGTACTATATTTCTACAAATGACATCACAGAAAAGGATTTTTTATGAATCCAGCATAGCATAATATTTTTTTTTTCTAGAAATCATCTCTAATCATCTCTAATTCGAAATGGATGTAAAAAGACCCTCAACGATGCCTGAAACCTGGTAACTTTCTAGTTACGGAGATATTGGAAGCCAAAGTTCCAATTTTTAAACATAACAAAACAGGATATAAAAAACTTAAGATGCAAGGTAAAGTCCCAGAGCGTTCTTAGTCTTAAAATTAATAAACAAATGACACACAAGCTCACCCACTTATTTTAAACGATATAATTAAAACTGGAATATAACGCTAAAATCCATAAAACACGAGATATACAACAGCACTAATATTTTATGTAAATATAACGTTTTTTCTATAACTCAGTGGAATAAGAGTAAATTCTTGGCATACCCGGATCAAATTACCACAGGTTTTAATTTGAATGTTATTTTTTATAGTTTACGCTTATGAAAGCAGTGGTATGTTGTGTGATATATGGTTATGGTGTTGCTACTACAAAAATATATGGTATTAATTACATATAGCCATCTTTTATAAACATTATCGTCTGGTTTCTGCTTAGATAAGATCGCCTTATCAGTCAAGAACACACATTAATTCTGTATTAATTTATATAGGTGACTAGTAATTAGTGACCGGTACTTGAACACGTGATTGTACTCATGATAACAAAGAACTTTCCCAAACAAACATTATTTTTAACTCATTCGCTTATATCACAATTCACCGTTCAGCTGTTAGCCGCGTGGCGGTTCTGTCTCATTACTATTTTACCATGCAACACTGGGTAGGCAGAGCACACGCACGGCTAGCAACCCCAAATTTCAAATGGCTGTTGTGATGATGTGATATAAAAGGACCAGAATTTAAAAAAAAAATATTGAAAAGTTGTTTGTTATCAATCAATCAATCATTTTATCATCGGGCAAATGAGGCCCATACATGAAATACACAAAACAGTCTTATACAATAAAAATAAACTATTAATACATTTTTAAAAAAAACCTTATTAAACTAAAACTAAACACGTAATGTTGTCGGCGTCGTGTTTCGGTGCGTGGTGTCGCGTAACTGTCCTCGGAAACGTCGATTACACCGTTCGGCTAAAAGTTCTCTCTTACAACAAACCGTGAAAACGGTTTTGTGGGGCATAGTTTTTAAATGAAAGTTTGTATTAAACTTGTTTAGTAAGTAAATAAATAAATAATGATAATAAATAACAAGCAGGTTTGCAGATGGTGGGTTGGAACTCGAACCAGGAACGACTTAAAGTTGCTGTTGTGGCGCGATTCCAACCTTTCAACCCTCAGAGTCCAGTTGGTCTTTACTTTCAAATACTGCACGACTTCGTCAATCTTCGTAGAGTGATGCAGCCGTGAAACGTACAGCTGCGTCATAGGCGCAGCAGCATGTTGGGTCCACTCGGTGCGGTACCGCACTGGTTTCGAGAACAGGGCTTCCTCTTCTTCCTTTCTACTTTTGAGAAACCCTCTTCTTCGACGTGGTTCGTTGGCAGCGACCTCTCGCGTCTGCCTCTGGTTCAATCCATGGTCGGGAGCAATAGGGAATAGGAAGTCTTCGCCCTCCTGTTTCTGCGAAGCATTCATGCTAGCGAAGGAGGTGGCGGAACGTGAGAAAGACAGAGCTTCACATCCCAGTCGCCGCAGGAGACGCTCCGGGCATCGGGGGCCACCTAATGGCCCCAACCACTGTAGGCACGGGCCTGTGGACGGTGAGTAATGGGCTAGCTCACCGTCCGTCCGTCTTATGACGACAGGCCGTGTCGACGGCGCGTTCGTGTTCCACGCGTGCCTCTAAGACATGTTAGCAAATCAGGACGGGTCCGAGAGAGCCGATGCCTGCCAGGGCTGCGGGACAGTACTAGTACAAGACCTCATGCTCAGCTGTCAGGAATTTCTCAACCACTACGGAGTCTAGATCAGTGCCCAGTTGATGACAATGGACTTGCCCCCTATTACATAGGACTTAAATATAACTGGCGAAATGTGGGTGTACTATTACGTACACTTCTGCTGTATCCTACAGTGATTACAGGCATGATGTGAGTTATGTTACCTAAATTAAACGCAAACCGTATACAACTTTTTCAACAAATCCCAACTCATTCCGTATAAAGGCTCTTGCCTGCCACATTGAAATCACAAATGATATGTGACACCAGATTTAATTAGTTTAAGAAAACCGACGTCGGCGATCCGTCAACGCCTTGTTACGCGGCACCATCCTTGACAACCACACAAGTCAAAATGGCTACCCGCAATGACTGGACGTTCCACCAGAGTGAATTGTAGACCGCTTCTCTCTCGTCTGTGGTCACAGTTTAGTTTGCAAGGTGAATCATATGAAGCCTCCTTGCAGAAGCGCCGTCACGTATACATTACAAATCTTACAAAATAAACCAGTATTCCAATCTAAATAAAAGATGCACCTAAACAAAGCAGCATCGTAAAGTAAATTGATGGTTTGTATCCATCAATAGATTCAATAATCTAAAGTACTGAACATCTTGTAACTGTATCCAGTATTGTGTCACCCCAAGCCTCACGAAGACTCACGAATTAGCCCGACGTGCTCCGAACATGTAGTTCACGAGGGGTTATAGGGTTCACCTAGAGATTTATTAACGATCATGACTATTGAGAAGTTTTAGAATAAGTTAGATTTTTGTTAGTGAATATGTCTACATTTTGTAAAGAGTTGATAAAGAAAATGACGATCACTGCTTTGTCACTTCTTTTGTCGAAACTTTCAGTCAATTTAAATACGGAACGGATATGATTACAATTTGAATTTCGAGCCCTTTGAATAATCGCATTCTACCTCAAGTTACGCTTTTTACAATTGTGGAGTAAATGCGTAACACACAATGGCAATGCTTTCATTTTGACAGATTTTCATCGAGTTTTTAACCGAATTCTAAAAAAGGAGGTATTTTTATTCATGACACCGATTTCTCCGTGATTGTAACCGATTTAAGTGATTCATTTTTCATGTGTGAGATACCACAACAACAAAGAAAAAAATATTTTGATTGAAATAAGCTTTTCGTTAATTGGCTTCAAACTAACACATTTGTGACTTTTCTATCAATTATCCTCAATAGAATGTAACTTAGTCTTTACCCTCTGCTTATCTAATTTCCAGCGTGAACCGTTCTACATCTCAATCGCTCGTGCTATAATGCCAGCAGCTGTGTTTATAGAGCATTTATCGAGCGCTAATCGAGCCAACCGATCGACTGTGCATCGCCTATTTGTTCCGCTAAACTACCTTAATGAGATGTTATTAGACGGTCGCTGATGTATCGAGAAGCATTGTGTTTATCTTGCTTGAAGTTAAGTATGTGGACTATATTGAAGGGTAAGATACCGGTAGCAAAGAAAACTATTCATTTGTCTGTCTTCTGCAAGAGCTAGCAAAAAAGGGTGAATATATACGCAGTTTTTCCGTACTGTTGCAAAATTTGTAAAGAATTACTGAACTTTTTGATGAGCTTAAGTCAACCTTCACTTATTTGAAAGGCATGAGATCAGTTTTTTTTGCCAATATATTGTGCAAAAAATTTATATTATATTCAAAAAAATATTTTATAAACACACCTACTTATTAAGCGTGTTATTAAACTAACACTCTGTCAAACATTACATAAGAATGATAAATGACTGTTACAAAACTCTCAAAAAATAACAACCAATGTCATACTTTCAAAAATTATATGAAATAACTAGTATTTCGCATAATAGCGGCTCATCGCGAACCGATAAGTTATTTCTGCGATTGTGTTCGTCGGAGACAAAGGTCATGAGTTCAGGGGGGTGCCTTAATGACTTATTCATGATCCTCAATCGTGAGCACCTGGCTCTGTTTAGATGATGAAGTCATACCTTATATGGAATCGATATATCGAAATAATATTGATTTTTTTATCAAATAATCGGCGCTCGTTATTGTAATGGGTCCTTTGATGAAGCGCTTTCGGCAATTAATGTGGTTCTAGGGGAAGGAGTGTCAGTTTATCTGTTGTGGAGCTGTTTGGATGGTCACGCTCTCTTCCGCTTTGCGTTTGAAACTATGTATACGCTTAATTAATCAAGTTATAGTCGTAGTGTCAAAAAACAAAATCAAAATATTTTTATTTCACATTGGCCTACATGGGCACTTATAAAACATCGACGAAAAGTTGCTCGGTTCGGGTTGGTCGACAGGTTCACTAGTTTATTAAGACTGAAGTGCCGATATGTACGTATCGTTAGAGGCTATTCTAGAGACAAAAAGTTTCCCGTAATCATTGTCATCGAAATGAGATTGTGGACAATTTTATTGATATTAAAATACACAAATAAACATTAAGTGGATAAGTAGGAACACCCTTTCATGCTGTACAACCTAACAATATTATATCAATCCATGGTCTTTCAAAAATTAAACTTTTCTTCCGGTGAGCGGCGGTGCCTTCAAAATGTATGTCCAAATTAGTAATTTTTACCAAAATGGAGGTAACCAGAACCGTATATGGTTATGATCCGCAACTGACAGATGTTGTAACAAATATAACGAGTATCAATTAGAAATTCATTATTTAACAACGCTTGATTGGTTCGTTTCTCGAACTTTTTGCTAAATATTTAATTTCACGTGTTGGTTTTCTTAATCATCTTAAATTCACCATACCTAACGACGAAGTTCTTGTAGGTATCTACGTTTCATAAACCAGTCGAATAGAAAATATTTGTTTGACAGATTAAATACAAATTCTGTCCATGCTCATGGAAAAGTCTAACATGAATTGTTTTGACAGCTACCGCAAAGTCTATGAAAAAATGTCTATGAAACTTCGAAAGCGATTGTCGGGCCCTCTGAACACAGCTAAATTACGTAAAACAACCCTAACACTGCATTGAACACTAAAGCCTTTGACTGAACTCTCTGACTCGGACTGAATAAATAAATGAACTCCGACCCTTACATATACATACATACATGTCATACTAATTATTACCGAAGCCGAGATTCAGCAAGAACTTTCAAGAGTGCCATATAGGTACAAAATAATTATTTGGAACTTGACGAAGCGAGATGCTAAAATGATCGTCGGCTTTGCAAGGGCTAGCCAATCCTAAGGCAAGGCGAAGGTTTAGTGAGGACCACTTCTCCTCATGTAAAAGATATACTGCAGCTACAAACGTGTAGATGAAGACCCTCCCGCCTCCCTAATAATCACATTTATAAATTCTTAGACACATCATGACTAACATACATTGCTCTGCTCCAAATATTGAACAACAAAACATAGGGGGCGCCTGTAATCAGTCACGAGCAACAGTTGTGATGCACAGACAGACAAACAGACAGGGGTCAAGCGCCACATATTATATAATTAGATCCATAACTACAACTTTCTACGTGAGAACGTTTAATAATGTCCACTACTATGGAAATACCTGAAGAATTGTTTATTGACGAAACATGTGACCAAAACGAAGATTGCTCAAATTAGTTCAGAGTTCAGTATACGAACACGAAAAGAAAGATCATCATCTCAAGGTCCAAGGCAAACGCTGCTGAGAACAGACAGAAAGTCTAGAAAAGTAAATATGTGTTCTTGCGTACAGTTATTTATAAGTAACTAGCTACTGCCTGCGAATTCGTTCACATGGAAACGTTTGATTTGTTTTTCTGACATAAATTATACATTTAAACCTTCCTCTTGAATCATTCTGTCTAATGATGAAAGAAGACATCAAAATCCGTAGCGTAGTTTAAAAGATCTAATCGTACAAACAGACGGCGGGAAGCGACTTTGTTTTATACTATGTAAAGATGATGTTCTTTTAATTGGTGATTTTTAGAATAGCTTTAAATTAATATAAAATTAAGTGGATTAAGGCACGGGCCAACATCAACACGGAAGTACAAAACTCTTTCAATCTCACTCGAAAGTCACCTCACAAAAACGTCTTCCAAACAAATAGTAGTTCTTATTAATGTAACCCAAGTATTTAAAAGTGGTAAACAAGGCGGTTCGTTTGTTTTTATCACTGCAGCGTCCCGCGGCGCGTGCGCCGATCACGGTGCACTGTAACGACGGTTAGGCTGCGCGCACACCGTTGTCACTTCACCGACTAGTTTATCGTTATGCGTTGGTGTGTACGCTGCACGCCGTGGTTGAAATAAATTTCCTTAAAATGCATTTGGTACGAAGTTCTTAATTATTTTGAAAAAGGATGATTCATTTATCTTACGAAGGGTACCGACGACCGAGTAAAATTGGCAGAAACAGACTCAATGAGAAAGGCAAAAGATATGGTGTAGAAATGCATTTGTGGACTGCGATAATCGGAGCATCTTACGAAGAAGTTCAATTGGCATTCTCGTCAAAACCATCGCATCGTTTTCCTTAAGAAAGACATAAACATGACGCCTGTTATCCCCGAAGGGTCAGGCAGGGATGTACTTACACCCACCCCACCCTGCAATAGTGGCGAGCGTATTGCAATCAACCGGTCATCAATCCAGACTCCGTGGCTGCTACAGAGAAATTCCTGATGGAAATACCCAATAACACTTTGCCTGACCCGAGAATCGAAACTAGGCCCTCATGATCAGCTGTCGCGATTGTAACCACTACGCCTAAGAAAGACTCTGATAATAAGCCGGTGATTATCTTATTCATGTCCATAGAGTTATAATTGCATCTGTCTCCTAACTCTCGAAAGTCATATACCCCATGGATCGGTCATAGAAAGTTAAACATGGTTCACATCGACACAATATTAAGATATTTGTGTCGTACTAATTGTAATTACAAGTGCCGTACGCTGACTGGGCGGGACGAGGCGATACTTGAGAAGGGAATGCTTAGTTCAAACGGCAACACTGTAAAGATACTGAACATAAACTGACAACAAATATTTCACTGTCTTAATTTTGTATAATTATATTAAGGTATGTAATGGATGGTCACCCATCCACGGACCAACCTCGGCAAGCACGGCTTATCCTTAAAGATCGACCCGTGCGGCTGTTATTATTTTTTTGCCACGAGCTCCTCCGCTTGAAGGGACTAGCTATACTTTTACAGTTTCCGCGGCTGAATGGATAGAATACGCATTTCCACACAAAACTTGTTTTTTCTACGGACAAATGCTGGAATAAGTATAGTTAGGTCCTAAGAACTGCTAGTACACCCCTGTTAGAGCCCCCAGTCACCTCTTTGTTTTATGTATATATTATTCACAAACATACGCTCACCATTTTATATGCTTACTGATCATTTGTCTAATATCTCGCAACTTTTAAAGGTCGATGATATTGATTTTCTTAATTATACGTTTCTGGTTGATCAACGGTAATCGTATTGTGGTAATACCTACACATTTTGTAGGTACACACCGCGACACACCAGGTCATACCTATCCAGTATAACCTGACCTCGCTTTGTATGAGCTTTCATTACAATGACCGTTCAGCTTAATTTGGTTTTCATAGCTTGATTGTTCGTCGCGCGTACTACGGGCTTTGCTTATCCATCTTTGGATAGATAGTATGAAAAATGTCATGGCTACAAATGGGGTGACTGCTTAGATGACGGCCAATATACGAGGAAGATGACATTCTGATACCGACAACAGATAAATTGTAATAATCAGGACACATGATAATGAAAATTACCTGCTAGCTGTTTGAAAAAATGGTACCAAAACACTAATAATATAGAGAGATGGCGTAATTATCAACCACCTAGCCTTTTCCCAAAGGGGGTTGGCTTTGAGGAGCTGACTACCAATACAAACGTAGGAAGTACACAGGTCAAAGGGTACTAAATGTGATAATATGAAAGCATTTTATACAGTTACTACTTCGTTACTTGAGTGGTCCAAACGCGACAGCTTTTTTTGGATGGGAAATCATCAAATGACTTCTCCCGCTCTGGGCGGAGCGGAAGGGAGTGTCAGACTTGACTGAATAAAACCCATCCATGTTCCTTCTTAGCCCTTTGTGTTCCAGGGCCACGGTATCCATCATGGCAGGCATCTGCCCTCTGGGACCCCTTCCGATTTGCTGACATCTCCTTGAGGCGCGCGTGGAACACGAACGCGCCGTCGGCACGGTCTGTCGTCATAAGACGGACGGACGGTGAGCTAGCCCATTACTCACCGTCCACAGGCCCGCGTCTACGGTGGCCGGGGGCCACTAGTTGCCCCCCGACGCCCGGGGCGTCTCCCGCGGCGGCTGGGACGTGAAGTTCTCGTGAACTGAGTGGGAATTAAACATAACTGGAGAAATGTGGATATACAATACACCTCTATCTATCCCTTCTTGCATTACAGGCGTGATGTTATGTTTGACAATGGTAGCTTGTCACAAACTGAGTTAATCAGTCGATCCTCTCTTTAAAGATGTTCCACGACCGTTAGTCGCAAACAGGCTCTCGTGATACCAAATCAAATTATCCGCACCCGCAAAGAAAGTATGACGCTAAACACGATAATTTTACATTCAAAGCTACCGCCTTTTGTTTGAAGAAGTCAGTAACCTACACACTTAATCTTTAATTACTCGTAAAATATTAATACCGAATGAACTGACGGCAGATCGCGTGCAAGCTCGATACGCATCCAAATTTCGCGCCATAGAAAGTTCTGTCGACATTGAAATCGATTAAATGCCAATGGGAATTTCGCATTGCGCATCACTATTAATGTTTGAATGTGATAATCCATTCGACTTGCGAGTAGGGTTACCATTTGTAATTTTGGATACTGAAATACAACCGGACTTTTGCTAAGAAGTCCGAACCATTTACATAACATTACTTCACGCCTCTAATCTCCGAGGGTAAGGCAGAGGTGTGGTGTGGGGTACACCCACATTTCGCCAGTTATATTTAAGTCCCATGTAAACGGAGGCGAGCGTATTGCCATCAACTGGGCACAAATCCAGACTCCGTGGCTGCTACTGAGAGATTCCTGATGGAAAAACCCAATAACACTTCGCCGGACCAGGGAACCGAACCCAGGACCTCATACTCAGAAGTCGCGCTTGCAACCATTCGACCAACGAGGCAGTCCGAACAATTTAGGTTTTTATTAATCTTTCTGTTTCAGTAGGTACGTTTCTCCTAATCATTTTACTTTTTCTCTTCTCTTAAAAAACCTCCATACATCGAAAAGTTCGTATAAACGACAAGGCCGGTAAAGGTCTAAGCCCTGACTGCTTCTGGAGCCTCTCCAATTACTGAAAGTTGAGAATTAATTCTGAATATTTCTCCTTACCCTGCGAGGTAGGTGGCTCGGCAGCACAGATTTTTTTTTAAACGAACTTTACGTCACTGGCGGATTCTCAGTTCCATGATCATTTCAAAGATCGAGTTAATCGATTTTATCTAGGCAATCGTGCACCACCCTACGCCGTATTATCGCTTCACATCAGGCGAGCTGTTGCAGCCAAACGCAAGCCTACATAGTATTTTTTTTAAATTCAATGTGTTAAAAGTCAAAGACAAAAATCCAGGCATGTCCGCACAAAAAACAAACGAATAGTAATCCTAGTAGCGAGTAGATGAGGACAACAGTATGTAAGGAGGTGGTAATCGAGCATGACAGGTCGGTGCTACCTAGCGGCTGGCAATCAGAGATAGACTTCAGCTCAAAGCTTTGCATGTCTGTTCTTGAGGTGCGAGTCTCTTTTAGATTCCACATGATGAAGCGTGTCGATATTTTAAAAATATCTTTTAGATGTTTTGTTGGCTAATACGATTTGTCTTATTTTACTCGAATTTGGCTTGTTCGTCGTGTTTGTTAAGTCACCTAAAGTCTGACAGTACAATTCTGGGGCCCACTTGCACCAGAAATGACTAAATAATTATCAATCAGCATTTAGCGTTAAACGTATTTAAAACATTACCTCTCTCTCTATCTCGGTTCACTCCAAAGGATTGATAGAAACATGTACTGCCGTAAATTCGAACGATGATGTGAAAAGTGATTGGTGATGCAATAGGACTTATAATATACACAAACGTTTAGCACGGATTCAGTGAATTATTCTGGAGTCTAAAACAATTTCATCATCATCAGCCTATAATGTTCCCACTGCTGGGCACATTATAGGCACAGACTCTATAAGAGGGAGTGGACTGTAATCCACCACGCGGGCCCTGTGCGGGTTGTTAGATGTCACATATCTTCGAAATTTTTGTTCAAGGACATGCCGGTTTCTTCACGATTTCCTTTACCGTTTTTGAGAGCAGTGGTGATGAAATAAAGTACACAAAGTAATGCGCCTGCCTGGGTTCGAACCCACGGCTTACTGCTCGTAAGTCGGGGCTGCCACCACTGGGCCACCACTGCTCTCAAACAAGTTACTTACAAAGAATGTGCATCCAGTAACAGCTCATATTCTCACTACTGCCAGTTACTTTATACTACCATAGCACAACACCATTTTCTTCGAGCCACCCAAATCACATTCCAAACAAGAGCGCCACATACTTAACCAGATTATTTCCGAGTTAAGCCCGCATAGATCAGCTTAACTTGAAGTTCCAAACAAACATAACTCACTGGCATCCGACCTGTGTATCACACTATCCATTTAATGAGCATTTTATTCATGAGCGCCATCGATTGAGTTATCAGCGACACTCGGTACTGGATCATTAATCTTATCACTGAAATGGCGTTAGTCTAAGGCGTTGTGTTTGGTTTTAGGTAGGAAATGGAGGAAAGTATGAATGTATTCTGTTTGTCTACTGTGAGATTATAAAAAGTCTCTACTGAGAGTTTAAAAACCGGCCAAGTGTGAGTTGGACTCGCACACGAAGGGTTCCGTACCATTATTTATAAAAAAAAACGAGCAATAATCACTTTTTTGTATGGGAGCCCTCTTAAATATTTATTTTATATTGTTATAGCGGCAACAGAAATACATTATCATCATCATCATCATTTCAGCCCAAAAGACGTCCACTGCTGGACATAGGCCTCCCCCAAGTGTCATTTTGATCACATTGACATTTTGGGGGGTTTTGCCATAATCGCCACGCTTGGCAGACGGGTTGGCGATCGCAGTACGTTGTTACAAAAGCACAGAGAACGCTGCTGCCCATTCTCTGGCAAGTCCCTTAGTCGCCTCTTACGACATCCACGGAAAGATATGGGATGGTGCTATTCTTTACGTCCGACAGCATACAGAAATACACAATCTGTAGAAATTTCAACTAGCTATCACGGTTCATGAGATACAACCTGGTGACAGACGGATGGACGGACGGACGGACAGCGAAGTCTCAGTTATAGGGTCCCGTTTGACCCTTTGGGTACGGAACCCTAAAAAAGATATTTTAATTTTTTTTACATTCCCACACTAGGAATTTCTCCTGTATCGTGGGTGCGTTCACAAACATTTAAACTCACATATACAAACACCCAGACCCGTAACAACTATCTGTAGGCCATACAAATATTTTTTTCCGTGCGGGTATCGAACCTGTGACAGGCAGCACAGCAGTCGATCGCTCAACCACTGCGCCAACCGTGTCGTCATTATTGCATCGATAATGTCATCATTATAGTTCGACTGTGAGCAGAGTTTCCAAATCCCAGAAACTGAAAACAAAACAAGGTATATTTTAAGTCTGATTATATTCCATAGCTAATAAAAACTAGCTACAACGCAAATATCTAGTTCTGCTTTACACCTGCTAGGTTGGAGTGGAACCGGGCTGGTCACATCTGGCGCAAGTTGGAGGGGCAATGGGCAAAAATTATCACTCAGTGGATCCCAACTGGCAGAAATCGTCAACACAGCATGTCCAGGAGATGACGAAATGGACTGAAATGGGCTATAAAGGATTGATTAGCCTGCAATGAAGTTAGACCGAGAAAAGTGAGAAATGAAAAGGGAGATCAATGCTCTTTAGTGGGACAACCTGTACACATAAACAACATAATTCCTTTAGATAATTTGAATAATTATTCCCAAGTTAATTACACACTATTTGTGTTAATATTAAGCGATACATCATCCGAACGCAATGTAGAGTCTCACTAAATTAAAATCAGCAGACATGAGACAACGCCGGGAGGCAAATCCCTAATAATGTACAAGTTATGGAACTTAAGAATACCATCATCATCATTTCAGCCCAAAAGACGCCCACTGCTGGACATAGGCCTCCCCCCAAATGTCGCCACATTGACATTTTGGGGGGTTTTGCCATAATCGCCACGCTTGGCAGGCGGGTTGGCGATCGCAGTACAGTTGTTACAAAAGCACAGAGAACGCTGCTGCCCATTCTCTGGCAAGTCCCTTTGTCGCCTCTTACGACACCCACGGGAAGATATAGGAGGGTGCTATTCTTTACGTCCGACACCATACAGAGCACCTTACCGACCTTACAGAATACCTTATTTAAAGAAATAATAATTAGCTTATAATAATTACCTTATGGTCATAGTTCACAGTACAGGCCATGAAGAAATTACCTTTTTATCTTCGCGTGTCGTAATTTCTGATCTCGTTTTGTATGAGATATGGCGGCCATTTTTCTCGGCGCGCGCGCAACCTCGTCTTACTAATTGGTCGATGACGATATGTTTAAGTTGGTTTAATTTATGGCACCATCGAAAGTTTAAGA
Source organism: Cerastis rubricosa (assembly GCA_949152445.1). NCBI lineage: Eukaryota > Metazoa > Arthropoda > Insecta > Lepidoptera > Noctuidae > Cerastis > Cerastis rubricosa. The sequence goes on along the minus strand of OX424542.1, from coordinate 1,246,229 downwards.
GAAACTCTTCAAGACATATGACCGACAAACGTTATTATTTCTGATAGGTTTATTATTCATGCATATTCGAGCTGTATTCTTATGAAAGTGATTTTGACTAATATGGTCAAAGAGGCTGATGAATAAAGGTGATGTATGAAATTAAACTGACACTATCAACTGACCCAAAATAAGCTACTATATTGATAAAACTGTTTCGAGTCCTTCTTATTGTTGTTATCATATATATCAAATTTTTTCACCCCAAAACAAGTTGTTCGCCAGTAATAATTTGTGTAGGAGAATTTCTGTACAACATGTCTCCAGAAATCTCGATACATCACAGAAAGAACAAAACATGGCATGTTAGAGTATAAAAATCAGTAATACAAAACCATTCGAAACTATGAACACAAGAATGAAGAGAAGCTTGATAGAAAATATCGCAATATTACCAACAAAATCGAGATAGACAGGTACTAGTATGACGAGAACATCGAAAGATGCCATCGATCAAATGATTACGCATAAACAGCCGACAAATTGCTTATGTCGAATGCTAATGAAAACATGTATGCATGTGAAAACGGTTTTGTGGGGCATAGTTTTTAAATGAAAGTTTGTAATAAAATTGTTTAATAAATAAATAAATAAATAATAATCTATCACCATGACTACATCTGACAACAGAGATCGATACATCTTACGATTTATCGCCATCCATGCAAGCAAGATGAAAAACTGGTGACTTAAATGGGGTAATACGTATATTTGTAAACGGTGCTTTAGCGGATGACAAAGCTGTCTAAGTGTTAGTTGCTCTACAATCTTATTTTAATAAATTCCTACTTCTTCTATGTCAAATTAGTAAAAGAGGTAAAAACAGAAGTTTTGGTAGTTTCCTTTGAATCTTGTTTCCTTTGAATGTTTGTTTTAATGAGGATGAAATGTTTACTGAGCCCTAAGAAAAGATTTCGGAGCAGAAAAAAATATTGCATGTAAAAAGTTATGGAGAAAAGGAAGAAGACATAGTTACTTTTGCAACCAACATAACACAACCATCTACCTGTGTTACCTTTTCACGACTCTCGAATATACGGATTTGGATGTAACACAGTTTCAGGAACTGAATTAGGCCATGGGATACTTTTGTCCTCTCAGTAAGTTCCCGTGGGATAATTTCTGTCCTCGTCGCAGGCGTAACAGTAGGTTCATCTTCATCAATAAAGTTTGTGTTTATGAAAAAGTGGAACTTCCCCCAAAATTATGCTTACTCATTGGTCAGACTTCATTAAATGAATTTGCCATTTTTAGAATCGTTACCGAATAATGACGAAATTGGCTGGTGGTCTTATGGTGGCCATAGAACCGTGTAACTGCATTTTAAACTTAACACCCACTTTTGAAGGTTTAGCATGTAGAAATGTTGCTAAAAGCTTCTGTTAGCTTCTATTTAATTGCCGGAGCAGTTGCAAACGCGTAACGAAAGAAATAAATACTAAGTAAACTTGTATAATTATAGATTTTTTTGCACATCGATGGAACATATCGATGTTCTCCGTATGTGTTTGTAATCGATACGCTGATGGATTCGTTCCAGATATGCTTTGTGATCTGTGGATGGAGGGGACCGCCCTATAGAGTTACAGAGCTCTATGTGTGCAAGTAAAGGTACAATTTCGAAGGCGACCACAGACTGTTGACACTGACGTTGTACATATAACATTGTCCGGAGAGTGCCGTTGCTAGAAAGGAGAATGCCGATTTTTCTACTGACTGCAGCATCAAAAATCTCGTTTGAAATTATTTTTTTTAGTCGGGTGTTTGACTGATTATGGAGAGATTCTTAAATTGGCAACATTGATTTCACTGAAATACGACATTTAAAAAAGTATGCAATAAAATCAAGTGATTAAATACAAAAAAACTTTATAGCCTGACTTTGATCTTACTCAATCTCTTGTGTAAAATTGAATTAAATAAACAAGGTGGTGTTTAGATCCGATTTTGGCCAGGAGCCCAAAATACCCATGAAAACTTTAAAATTATAAAGATTTTTAAAGAATCATAAGTTTCTCTCGCAAAACCTACTAACTAATAACTTTGCATTGTTTTTGAAAGCACTTAAAAAGGTCCATCCAACATTGTGACACTCACGTACCGTTCCACTTTTGCTGATCATTTCTCAATTTCGGCACTTCACACGAAACTGTCAGAGTGTGATCCCATTAATACCTGACCTCTTCATTCAGAGGTTGCGACTTAAGCAGAACATTACCTTAATATTTTCTAAACCATTCCAAAAAGTATGGTAACAAAAGCAGTGTCTATTAAGCCACTAATGTCGCGTTCGAATGAATCATTATTTTTAGTGGCGTCTCCGCCATATTGGGAGGTCAATTTCTCTCGGACAATAAGAGGTTAGGTCAACTTCGCGCCAAAAACGGACAAAATGTCACCGGCGATCTGGAAAACGAGTCAAGTACTTCTTTTTTAGGGGAATAAGAGGTTAAGGCTTCGAATGAATCCATAGGGTTGGGCAGAGGTATATCAAATCGTCATCATCATCAGCCTATAATGTTCCCACTGCTGGGACACAGGCCTCCTCTTTATGAGAGGGAGTGAGCTGTAATACACCACGCGGCCCCAGTGCGGATCGGCAGATGTCACATGTCTTCGAATTTTTAGTTCTAGAACATGCCGGTTTCCCCACAATGTTTTCCTTCACCTTTTTGAGAGCAGCGGTGATGAAATAAATTACACAAAGTCATGCGCCTGCCTGGGATCGAACCTACGGCTTACTGCTCGTAAGTCGGGGCTGCCACCACTGGGCCACAGCTGCTCTCCAAGTACCAAATAATACACCCTAATTTAGCAAATTAGGTTTAAGTCCATGTGTACGGTACCTATTATACAAATTATAAACTAAAAGAAAAATACATTTGAGTAAGGTTTTTATTTAAATATGGTCGTCGCATCCGTGATTGATAATATCTGGGCAAATGGGCACAGAGGTTAATTATGTGTACAGAGAGCTCGCAATTACACAATCGTTTCAGCCGTTTCGTTTGAGTTCCAGCTGTACAAGTGAAACTTTTGTACTAGATTTAACCTGATTTTTTTTAATCTGTTTACGTTGAGGAAGACCTGTCAAAGCTCATTGTAGATGGCGTGACGATAGCTAAGTCCAAATCTGACGAATGAGGTCAAGCTATTTAGAAATAAAAAATGACTTTCTGTAATCCTTAGCCATGCCAGCGAAATTAATGCCATAGTTACCATCTACAAGACTCATAACACCTATAACTGTTTAACAGTGCCAAACTGCACAAAAATCATCTTACTATTGCCACATATACATGGCACTCAAAACAAACAACCCACCTTCCAATTCCTCTCTCCAAACTGTATCACTCCACAACCACATCAAATAACCCTTCAAAAACGCGTCCAGCACTTGACCCCTCACCTGCAGTTGACAGGCGAACAAAACGCTGCGCCCGCGCCTCAGGCCCGCCCCACCCCGCGCTGAGAAAGCCGTGTCCTTTGCGCGCGCATTGACGGATAGCTCACATTATTACGTCGGTGCCATCAGCGGGTAATGAGCGTACAGAGTAGTTTGAGAGGCAGAGAGTACGGGGTATGTTATAGTTTTTAGCTAATTAGATTCGTCAAATTATTTAGTTGCGAGATAGCCTTTCCTGTAATAGATGTAGGAACTACAAGACGCTTAAGGAACGTCAATCGATTCAGTCACAGTGAGTGATATCCCGAAAACGCAGGGTTAATAGAGTCGAAATCGGCGGAATCGTTTCTGCTGAAAGCGGAAAGATATCCTACCCATCCTGCACCTTTCAGGATTTAACAACGAGGTCAATGTTAGACCTGTGCAGATGGCTACATGCTGATCTGACAAAATCTGAGTTTAGTCGGCACGTACAGAAGAAGAAGCTGAAAGATATCCTGCTGGATATACCCTCAAGCTTCACTATATCAGAATAATTCAATAGGTACCACAAAGTGAACCACGTGAACGCTTTTTATCTCTCTCTCTCTTCTCTTCTTCAACCCTTTGCCACCCAATGCTGAGTGTAGGTCTCTTCCAAATCTCTCCATTTTTGGCGGTTATGTGTCATGGCTATCCAGTTTCTTCCAGCCACTTTTATAATCGAAACCAAATCAATCATATACGATTTAGATTGTTAAGCTTTCACAGCGAACCAGGTAAACTAGCACCGAAACATATTTAATAATAGCTGTTATAACCCACTCACTATGATAGTTCTGCTTTTTCCGTTAAATTGAATAACCGTGAAGAAACCAAAAGATACAAACATGTTGAACGTTATACCTAAATTGTAGTGATTTTTTGATTCTCCACGTTCCACGTCAAGGAAATTACTGTTGATCGTTGTTTTTTCAACAAAATAATCGTAGCAGGAAGAAGTGATATCCTGTTCAAATAAAAAATTAAATTATTTACCAAAAATGGAAAAGGATTTTTTCGTTTCTAGATTAATTAAACGAACGACGAAACAGATTAAAATTTGAAATAATTATTTTCCGCTACGGAGTTACGGAGATTTGTGATTTGAGCTTAAACTGAATGTTGATTAAAATCCAGGATTGAAATGAACCTAGAAATGAAAGCTTCCCACTTCCATGGACCTCTCTTTTACTAGACTACTACTTTACTTCTAAAGCAGTTGAAGATTTCCTGGGAGTTATGTGCCTGACGTAAAAACTGGTTGAGACTCGCGAGTACCAGGGAAGCATAGCTCAAAAGGGCTATTCTCAAAAACGAAAATTAAACGGCTGCAAATGCTGATGATGATGAAGTACGAGCGCATGTGACACTTTTCAATCCCCTCCCGCCTCTGTATTCCCAGTCTACTCTACACATTTGTCGGTCACATCGCTTATCGGAAAAACGTCTTGCGGCCTGTTATCTTTTATAGTTTGGCCAAATTGTCGAGCGTTATTTATTAAAATGACGCTTGCGACCTGGCTGGTGAAATATGCGACGTCTTAGCGACAGGTCGTCTCGCGGGGCAGGGCTTGTATAGTTGACAAATTGAGATGCTTTTACATACTTCATGATTTAAGGTGGATAGATGACGGCGAAGGGGTGGTACCCAGAGATTTATCTTTATAATCATCATCATCATCATCATTTCAGCCCAAAAGACGTCCACTGCTGGACATAGGCCTCCCCCAAGTCACATTGACATTTTGGGGGGTTTTGCCATAATCGACACGCTTGGCAGGCGGGTTGGCGATCGCAGTACAGTTGTTACAAAAAGCACAGAGAACGCTGCTGCCCATTCTCTGGCAAGTCCCTTAGTCGCCTCTTACGACACCCACGGGAAGATATGGGATGGTTAGAATCTTTATAATGCATTAAGTTAAATGGCTAATATATAGATAGTAAGTAATAAAATTATATTAAAGCTTCTGTTCACCATCTTAAAGATCATCATGTTTATACTCTACACGAAAACTGGATACTAAAGGCAGAAAGAGAAAAATCTTCAAAAGTTTTGAAACAATTTGCAAAACATCATGTTTTAATTTGATGACATTTATCAACGAAAATATGTCTCTTAAAATTACTTAGGTAATGAAAGACAAGGCAACAAATCAAGTCGGTCGTGTCCCAAGTCTTGGGGACGATCCTTCAACAATTACTTGAAGGTCGTGACCAAAATATACTCATAAATTGTTATCGAAACGAGGGCGAAGCATGCCGATGACAATTATCCGCTATTACGCGTCCATCGACGAAGCACTTCGCGAACTTAATCCTGCAACTAATGTCTTAATTCAACCGCCATCTTTGAATCCTCGCAGCTTGAATTTAGAACGTATTTTTCTAACCTTCGCCTTTGATACCCGCATAAATAAATTTGCTGAACAATTTTAGAACATTTTATATTTACGATCTTATTTTAAAATAGACCTTCGTTAACATAAAGTAATAAGGGTCAAAACTGTGTGTCAAAAGGTTTTGGCGCATAAAAATAAATTGGTAATAAGAAAATAATATGGCGGTCCATCAGTTGCAGTTTCCCGCGTAAAGAGCTTCTAAACGATTGCAAATTGTTGCGAGTATTGGAATCGGTACTGACTTAATGGGCGTATTTAGTTCGACAAGTTTAGTGCCGAAGTAAACTATAAAATCATAAAAACGGTTCTATTATATTTCTCTGAAGCCAAGGCATGTCGTATCAGGTGCAATTACATCAGTCGAAAGTACTATCAAAGCCATTACTTAATGGGTTGAACTGAAATGTAATAAGCATAAAATTGTTACTGCCTCTTCTTACTGAACTTAGTTACGGAAGTAAACTCATTTAATAGCTATCGATAAGTGAGGGATACTCTTTCGCTGATAACATCCTAAGATTTTTCAAATCCGATTAAAACACAAGCAACCGATATATTTTAATGTTTTCCTTTCATTACCGAATCGCCATGGGAACGAACGATAATCGATGGGATTTAACGTTTCTAAACCAATACAAGAGACAGCTTGTAACAGCAATTATTTATGTCGATGCACCATAAGCATATTTAACTAGCATAAATTTCCTAAATAAACAGTTACTTCATTAATCCATTCGTGGGAAAACCAAATATATTTACAATTCAAACAAAATAAATAGATCAAATTAACGATTTTGACATCACGCGAACGCGTTTAATAATTTAAATAACGAGTAATGCGCGCGTTTCGAACATTTCGAATACCACAAATTCAATATGGCGTCAGTTTCTTTTTTTTTAGGCAAAGGATTCCTGTCATTATGGCCATATATTATCTTCACGGGGCGCTCGACTTGAGATAAAATTGTTGGTAACAAATGTTTCACGTTGTGTTTGATAAATTCCACATGATTTTATTTTTTATTGGAGTATGACACCGTTAATTAAGCAACATATTTTAGGGTAATTTAAGGGTCGTTAAAAAGAAAACGATGTTCTCTCGTGTTTTATGTTGGGTGTTACACAGTTATGACACAATTTTATTTGTAAATAGTTTCGTTTATTATTTTATGTTTGCTTAAATAATGAGTGGAATGAACGGCCTATTTTGTTAATAAAACAAGGATCACTTTTAACTTATGTAGGTTCTAAATATTTACTTCTTTCAGGATTAAAGACAGTATAGCCAGCCCTGAAAAAACATAAATGTCAAACTTAATCTATTGAATATCATGTCACAAGTTTTGATATAAGTCAAAGTTCAAATCTTTGAATCTATGAACGCTCTAGGGCACAAATTATGCAATTAATATCTAGAATCTAAGTAGAGACCGTCTTTATGCTTAGTAATGTTTTAAGTGGTTAGCAAAAGATATGCTATTCATCTAAATAACAGACGTGCATTTGCCACTTGATCATAGAGGAAGTTTGAATTTTAAACATACTTCGCAACAACCGGACATACGAATGGACAGAATCCGTTGCTTTTCCGATAGCTCCTTCTTTTATTACAAGCAAGTTTTTTTTTCTATGGTTGCAATTTTTCTGCGGGAAGGGCAACCCGTTCGTTTTTTGGAAGTTCGGATATTTTCACCGACACGCGCACCGCCGGCTGAACGACAAACTGTCTGGTATTTTTTTTTTCGAAATCAACAGCAGCTAGGTCCATAGAGCTTAGTCGGTTATTTGTCGCAACAGCATAGGGACAAGCTGTCGCGTAACTCTTAGTTCATATCTGGTGATCTGTGAACGCAGAGTGCCCCGCAGGGACGTCCTTAACGGGACAAAATTATTGTTATTGCCACCAAACTAATGTAATTATTTTAACCTATGGAATATGGGTGCGCTGGAGGTGATTTGTTTTGAATAGATATTTTTTTTTGTTTTACACAATTTTGTTTTATAAAATTATTAGGAATTCATTCGTGTTTTTTTTTTGGGTTTGCAAAAAATAGGATGGGTTTAACTGTGCAGCATGTAATTCTATACCTTTGATTAGTTATTATACACACATCAAAAGTGTCTAGGGATCAACATATATTTTTGCAATAACTTTTCTCCTGATCGATATTAATTAAAATTTTCTTTAAGGATTCATCAAATAAAGTGTTTTCGTTTGTCACAGTAACGATAAACCAAGTCACCTTTGCATTAATAAAGAAATTTGCCATTTTCTAATAAAGGGATTTTTGACATTTGAACCACTAACATTAAAGTTCGAAAAAAAGACTGAAATAACAGTTTTCTTTAAAATTTTATTGGGTAACTTAAACAATTAATAATCCGTGTTTCTACCGCGAACACTAACAACACAAGAACATCGGTTTGGCATACTCAAAATGAGTTCATCCAAATCACGCTGTGGAATGGCCGCCCATGTTCGTTGCAACAACAAAAAAAGGTCTTCTTGCGACTGGATACCCTCCATATTCGGCAGAGCTCTTCTCTGTAGCATATCCCATGCATGCTCAATCGGGGTCAAGTCTGGCGACTGAGCAGGCCAGGGCAGGACATTGATGTTAGCTGCGGCGAGAGTCTGTCTTACAACTCTTGCGGTGTGCGGTCGTGCATTATCATGCATTAACTGAAATAAGGGACCGATTTGCACTTGTAGAGGAACGATGACGTCTGATACAATCGTCTCAGCATAAATTTGAGCGTTGAGGTTGCCTCTGATCCAAATCAACTCAGTTCTTCCGCCGATCCAAATACCCGCCCATACCATGATGGTTCCACCACTATAAGGATGGACTTCCTGGCAGGATTTTAATCGCTGTTGGCGTCCAGGGGTTCTCCAGTGTCGTATACGTCTTGTATCCGGTCTCATACCAAAACGAGACTCATCAGAAAAGCACACGAAACGCCATTGTTCTTCTGCCCAATTTCTGTGTTCAAGAGCCCATTGATATCGAATCCTACGATTGTGCATTGCTATAGGTGGTACCCGTAGCGGTCTTCGGGAATGAAGGTTCACTTCATGCAAGCGGTTTCTGACTGTTTGGTCGCTAATTAAGTTCCCTGAAGAGTGATGAAGCCTCACGGCTAACATCATGGCGGTTATTGTTGGAGCTCTTCGAGTTAAGATTTGAATGTATCGGTCTTGTCTCCGTGTGGTGGAGCGATACCGTCCTCCATGGCGCTCAGCCACGGTACCAGTGCTTCGGTAACGTGTCCAAAGTCGACTGATAACACTCTGACTTGTATTCAGAGCTAAAGCCACAGTACGTTGCCGGGAACCAGCTTCTATCATTCCCACGGCTCTGAGCATTTCTTCCCTGCTTAAATGACGTCGCCGCTCCATAATAACGTTGGTTTTAATCAGTAGTAGGGAAACAGTAGCACTAATAATGTCTTCAATGCGTTGTATGTTTTTATAGGGAAAATATTGACAGCTGATTTTCATCTTTTACTCGAATTTGATTCACAGTTCCTGATTCAAATTATGAAATGCACCAAAAAGGATCCATATAAATTTATAAAATCATAAATTTATTACAAAGCCACATCTCAATCTCAAGAAATCCGCATAAAAATGCTTGATCCCTAGACACTTTTGATGTGTGTAGTTTGCCAATTGCCTACAAGAAAAGAAAAACTGAAGCAGTTTTCATTCCACCAACTTATAAATCACCAACTAAGCTGTCACAACAACTGTGGACCGATGACCTGGTGAAGGGAATCCGCTGGATGCAAGTCGCACGGGACCGGTCAATGTGGCGACACTTTGGGGAGGCCTATGATCAGCAGTGGACGTTTTTCAGCTGAAATGATGATGATGAAGCTGTCACCAAACGAATGTGGGTTTTTCACAAGACCACGAACTGCTACCTTATTATCCGCTTTCATACGAAAGCTACCGAAAAATCGACTTTACGTCCCCTCACTAGTTACACCTTGCACCCAACCCGTGCACTGCCGTCGTATAATTTATGCCACCGTGCGCCCGCAGCGCCCCGCGACCCGTCCCTAGCGGTGCGGTGCGGCCCAGTGGGACACTTGTTACGCCGATTTATGGGGATGGGACGCTCCGCATTTTTAACCGACTTCTATAAAAAGGCGAAGGTTCTCAATTCGGATGTTTGTATTTTTTTTTTTTTTTATGTTTGTTCGCGCATAACTCCGTTGCTTACCAACCGATTTGAAAAATTCTTTTTTTGTTTGAAAGCGTATACTTTCCAAATGGTCCCATGAAAATTTTATCGAAATCAGACAAGCCGTTTCTGAAAAAATAAACATTTCTAACTTTTAGTTTACTCTGCATTGCGTTTTTTGTTCGCGCATAACTCAGTCATTTACGAACCGATTTGGAAAATTATTGATTTATTCCAAAGCCTATGCTTTCCATTTAGTCCCATAGTCACCAAATCGGGATCTGATGATGGAATCTTGGCGAAATCGAGGGAACTCTTCAAGTTTTATATAGGAAACGTACAGCGATTTTGGTATTTTCTACTACAAGTGAAGCATTTGCGTTCAATAAGAACCATTCTACCATCAGATCTGATGATGAAGCCAAGAGACATGCACTGGAACTCCATAATAAGACAATGTATCTTAGCTGTGTTTGGGCTTGTTGGAATTGTAACGGTATGCACTTTCCAGGTGTACCACAGACTAACTTCTTGACTTTCCTTATTCAACCTACGTAACATGTAGGTCATCTGCTTTGACAGTCTGTTTTCGCGATGATTAGGGTTCTTATTCAAAATGCGTTGATCATTTCTTTCCTTATTTTATTTTAATCGTTTTCCTTTTTCTCAGTTTCAGTTCGACGCTTTTTCTCACACGAGAAGCATCTTTACTAGGCCTACCCATATTTTATTATTAGATTAAAAATATGTCACAAAAAATTAACAAATAAAAATTTTTTTTACAAAAAAAGAAACCGACTTCAGAAAACACTTAACGCACTAAAAAGATGAAAATAATACTATAACCTACCTATATTAATAAACCTAACCTAACCTACGATTAACCTATAATAAAATTTAATAATTCTTTGGAGTCGGTGCCAAGCAATATACGATACCTAAATGACTAATATATAGACTAAGGCCAGAAAAAAGCAAAACATAAATCATATAGCTTCTAAATATTAATTAATTCTAATTATATTGCTTGGCACCGACTCCACAGAATTATTAAATTTTATTATAGGTTAATCGTAGGTTAGGTTAGGTTTATTAATATAGGTAGGTTATAGTATTATTTTCATCTTTTTAGTGCGTTAAGTGTTTTCTGAAGTCGGTTTCTTTTTTTGTAAAAAAAATTTTTATTGTTTCTACTCCGGTAATGTCCGCTTTACGAACAACTTTTATTATTTATTAATTGATTCAAAATGTCTCTTGTCGATTGAATAAAATTTTGTTTATGTCCCGCTTTAGGGACGACATTTTTGTGTGTTTCTTGGTTTATTTATCAGATACAGCTTAATAGATTTGAGAAATGGGAATAGATACGACGAGATATTTTTTTGATACGACAAAAATATTGTCATGCGTTTGGAATAAGGTGCTTGCTTTCTAAATAAGATGAAGAGTCTTTAGTTTGCCTTTTGTTACTGATAATGATCTCATGTCAAACGTGGAATTAAAAACGTGTAATTAATTACATATGCATGAGATGTGTAACTAATTTACGGAAATAAAACTTTGTCGAACAACACAATCCATTTGTTAATGTGGAACACACAAGTTCTACAATTGAAATATAGTAATTTTAAAGTTTTAAGTCATCTTACAATGGAACTTCTTTACATTGAATTGAATTCTTTCTGTTCGCAGTGTTAGATGTGACACTGACACTGCGAACATATACTTAAACAGTTATGTGATACACACTAAAGTTTGGCAAATTCCGTTAAAACCCAGTGACTCAAACACGAATACAAATCTTTTCCTCAATCTTTCATTCACGATTCCACCTGGACGTGAGATAGTGATTTTTCCACGAACCGCTTACAACGAAATCACTGGCTCCATCTAGCTGCGAGGGAGGTAAACGTGGCACGAAACATTAATGCGGTACATTTCACCACAAGATTGCTTCTATTTACTCTCGTTTAGGGTTAATCCGTGATTGCACGCCGGTTGCGCCGATGAGAGGTTGCAGTCGGCGGGTTAAAAATAGGGCTCACCCTAATTGATGACCCTTCGCCTCGAGCAAAGATGTGTGGTCGCTGGATATGCTCTAGGTGTAATGAGTACCTAAATAACTGGTTACGAGAAACTACACATCATTTCGGTTTCGTACCATATGATTACGACAAGAGAGAGGATGCTAGACATATCTTAGAAGAGGATAAAGTTACTCTTATCCTTGACATCTTCGATGGATCCTGATTTTTTGTAACCACAGGGTTAAAATCTTATTTTCAAAGTTAAGCTTTCAAGTATCACTTCCAGTGTTACTTGTCCATCGTGCTCCAGATGTAAGTTCGTGTGAGTAATGCTATGTTCGTGATCTACCTACCTATAGGTATGTACATACATGTATATGCGAATTGTTGTTCAGTTGATGTTAAGGTCATCCCGTTTTTTGAAATAGCGACAGACATATGTATGAAAAGAACCGCTTATGTAGCATTTTAAGTATTTTTGTTTCCAACAAGTGTATATTCTAAGTGTGTGTATCCTAAGTTTTTCCCCTGTTATCCAAAAACTGTATTTAAGTAGGTAAGGACATAAGGACATGAAGCAACAGTCGTGCTTCATGTCCTTATGTCCTTACCTACTGCGTCATGGCGCAGCTTTATCTTAATTTTCAGGAATAACAATGCGGCCTATTAACTAATATCTACCTTTACAGGAGTTTGGAACGAACATGATTAGACTGGATGAGTTTTTTTCAAAAATGTTTCATCATAAATCAAACCAACGTCGATAATCGATGTCCTAGAATCAAAACGATCAAATAACAGCCACAACTGTCACATTCATCAATTAACAATGCCACATTTTCTAACATAACTTGATGTCATTCATGTAATTCAGTTTTATCTCTCAATCGATAAAGATTTGTGTCTCATGCCCACTCACAACACTAAAATAACTCAACTCTAAATTAAATGCAAAAAACAATTTATATCGATGAGCACTATATATCTATCGATAAAGCATCTGGACGAGAAAGGCAGACGTGAGATATGTCGTGTGGCCCGAAGTTAATTACAAACACCACGGCGACAGCGGAAATGTTATACAGAGTGAAAATATTAACATGTAATAAACAACTGCGCGCGCGCACATAAGTCCAATGGAACATCTCATTTATTCAAAGAGCACTGATTAAATAAACTCCAAACGAATACTCATTAACATCGTGATCACACGATAAACTAAATCGTACCCATTAAAACATACTGCCCTATACGCTTAGTCGAGTCGAAAAAATCGATACCAAACAACCCGATTCGTCACGCCGTGTGATCGATTATACGTCTACTCCAATTAATCGTTGCTCGATTATGGCTGTATAATTATATAATAATAAATCGTTTTGCATTATAAAGTTATTGATCTAATAAACGCGGCCCGTCTAAGGTTTTGAGGTGTTATTATTGGGGGTAATGTCTTCATTGCCTTTCATGCAAACCGACGCGTGATTGATGGCTGCCATATCGATATAATATCGATAAATTCGACTACGATATTAATATATTCAAATAATAAAACCTTGATGAGCAATTTGAACTGTTGTTAAGTTTATAGTGCGCCATACCAAAAACGTAATATGCAAACATGTTTATGATTCGCGATAAAACGTTGCGTTACAGCGCTCGTCCGTCAGGTATATCGATACGTAAAGTGACGTGCCTAGCGCTAACAAACCCAGCGCTAATAATAAACTGTGTAATAACTATGATTAACGCAAGTTTAGCTTTACATTAGCTCGTGCGGCGCACGTTAAGAAGTAACGCCTTTGGAACACATTTTAAAAATCTTAAAGTCGGACGTCTCAGACGACGAAATTCACACGGTCGGGCAGTTTTATCGATGGTTTCAATCGATAACTTTCACAATCGATTTTCATCACACTTTTTAACTATAAAAATGTTATAGTTCACTGCGATGTAACACAATCGCTTCTTATTCAAACTACATCGCGCAGAATTTTTCTTGTTAGGTATGAGTGTGAAGAATTTGTCACTGACCTTTGATCGCAATCCGATATCAGTCGATTTATCTGATAGCAAATCGCCGATCGAACAAATTAAAATGATTAACAAAGCAATCCAATCCGTTGCGTTACCATTCACTATAAAGGCCGATAATTAAATATTTATTCGGTTCTATTAGGATCGATAGAACTGTTACACTGAATCGATTCGTCACTGTGGAAATGTTCAAATTGCCGGCTATCAAAATATATAAAACGCCGTGAAATACATTTGACAGACGAGCGAGAACAAAATCTATATTTGCTCTGTCCATTATTATCTACATTACTTCATGAAGATAGGTCTTTTTGTTTGTACATACATTTTGTGTTGCGAATTAGCATTACACTGCGTTTAGAATTACCGTTTAGATTTCGCAACAAGTTTTTAATTCTAAATCTTAACGCGTTAGAAACGGCTGTTACTTCAGTCAATAACACCTTCGTGTAATATATGTGAAGCTGGTAGGTGTTTCAATTACATTTAAACGATTCTCTGAGCTTAACAGCTGCTGAGTACATAATTTAAAATCCTCATTAGAATCGAAATAGTTTTTAATAAATCCAGCATATTCATTCGAAATTAAAATATTCACATTTGGGCGGCGACGACGCGTGTAAACGTTAGTTAATTATAATAGAGGATTTATCGATATAATTGAAAGCATTTATCTATACTCACACATCGGTATCGGTCCGTGTTCCCGTAAACCGTGATAAAAATCGATATATCGATGGAATTTATTCGTCACGCGATCGTGATCGCCTGAGATTACTTAAATGCAACCTTTTGGCCACACGCTTTCTTTACAAATAGTTTGAACAGCGTATCAATTACAAACACACGGTTTTAACGTTCTGTAAATTGGACTAGAGTGATTTGTTGTTTGTGTTGAACATACACACATTTGTTTTATTGCCATGGTTTACTTTTGGTAGAAAACCGATATAATCTAAGCTTTGGAGCGTTGTTTACTCTCGTAAAATGATAAAACGTCAGTTATAAGCTCAAATGTCTAAGACTCATCCATCATAAAAATAAATGTGCCCATTTCTATGACCGTACTAATATTGTTTCGTCCCTAATTTGTATTGATTCGACAAGGGAATAACTAAATAATAACAGCTAGGTTGGTCCGTGGATGGGTGACCACCACATAGCGAGTTTCGTCCGCGCCTCGAAAAGGATGATGAGCAGTTGCTCCCGTTAATCAATTGTAGATCTACGGCAGTCGTTACAGGTAGTCAGTGGCCCGATAGTCTGACAACCAGTCTTACCAAAGGGTATCGTATTACCCAGAACTAACTGTGTTGTGGAGGTCAGAAAGGCAGTCGCTGCATGTAAAATACTGGTATTCAAATGCATCCGGTGAGACTGGAAGCCGACCCCAATATAGTTGGGAAAAGGCAGATGATGAGTACGTACTTCTACAATATCTAAGATGAAAACTAACATTAAAAGAGGACAGTTTAGTACTAGGTAAATTGGAATTCCCGATCATATAAACAGTTTAACAGAATGATGCTAATTCCGATACATTTGGTTCAAAAGGTGTAGATTTCACACCAAAACTACTTACCGGCTGTTGTATAAACTGCATTTAGCAATACCGTGTGTTCAACCGGAGGCTATAAATATCATTATGTTTACGTTTGTTTTCTATAGTTTTATCGTTTGTGCATCGTCTGTTGATTTAGAATGTTCTATCCAAATTATCATTTGTTTTGTTATTTTGCAAAGTGTAAGTGAAGGTGCTTGTCCACAAAAAATCGAAGATGTGGCAAATTAAAAGTCATTTATTCAAATTAGACTGATAGTCAGCACTCTTTGAACGCCATGGTTTACAAGACAGTTTCTCAAAAACGTTCGCTCTTCACCCTTCCTGATGTTTTAGCTGGGAAGAAGAAGTAGTGGAACAAACTCCTCAGCATCACATCTGTCTGTTAGTGTGCCATCTATCAACCCGTACTGAGCCCGTGGTGAAATCCAGCTGAATCCTGTGTCAGGCCTACAGCTTATGACTGAAGTTCTGAAACTTATAACTGAACGTTTGATTATGGAGCTCCTTTGTGAAACACTACTGTTAGGTCAGTTTCATCAAAAATGTCCGGCAGGATATTAAGTTTGTATGAGACTCTCTAAAATAAGTTCTACAGCTGCTCACGTATTTGCAGTCCCTTGGAAGTTGAAGACATCAATATCTTAATTGATGAGGACTAGCATCGTTGTGTCGTTGGTAGTGTGGTCGGAAGTGCAAATGCTGAGCATGGGGTGTTGGGTTCGACTTCTTTTCATTCTCGGGTCGGGCAAAGTATTATTCTTCTTCTTAGCGTGTCGACGGCAAAATATATTTATCCCAAAACTCAGCCAACCTAACTCCTCTCGCTGATGCAGTCATAAGATCCTCAAGTGTGCAGGTGACAGGGCATGCAAGTATTATTAAGGTTTTCCATCAAGAATTTCTCATTATCAGCCACGGAGTCTGGATTTGTGGCCGTTTGATGGCAATCAGCTTGTTCTCCATTACATGTGAGTTCAACATAACTGCTGTAATGTGGGTGTACGATTAGGTGCATGCCTAACCCTTCTTAGATAACAGTCGGGATGTTATTACATTAAATTGCAAGTTTTTTTCCTTAAATGTACCTACTTAAAATTATAGAGCCTTCTAAACTCAAAAGCTGTATACTAACGGAATCAAACCCCGACCCCACATGTTCTGATGTCTTCATACGGAGGTACCGACCACAAGTTCAATTAGCGCAGTTAACGATTGGCTCCTAACGCATGATATCCGACGGATAGCCACATCCGTCCTCACACGACTTAACTAAGATACGGTTTTATAAAGATTACGATTATTAATGTTTTTCTTTTGTGGATAGAGAAGATTTTTTGATGGTAAAGTTTTGTTTGAGATAGTGTTTTTTAAATGCTTTGTATCGGTACTTGTAGCTGCCAAATATGAGGCTAAGTGCGGCAATGTTACTTGGATATTTCTTTACTTAGCACCCAGATCGAGTAAAGTGCAGTTTTTTGCACGATTGAAAACGGCAGTGAATTGATAAATAAGTTGTTGTTTTTAGAAGGTAAAACACTGTGAGTTATGGAAAGGAATGGGGGAGGCCTTTGCCCAGCAGTGGGACAGATTAGGTTAAGTAAAAAGAGGCTATAAGAATTTGGATTTATTACCGTATATTTTATAAGAACCAGACAAAATTTTAAATCATCTTCTCCAAACGTTTGACTCCGTAAAATTTAATAAAATGAAGGGGAGATGGCTGATGTCTTTGATAAGTATGCCCAACGATAAGAGATTTTCAGTATGAAATAAATTACACCCCGCCTATGAATATTTTATGAATATTTGTGCAAGCAACGTTTAAGAGCCAGAGCTATAGGTTAATAGTTTGAAAGTTAGACAAAAAGCCGAAAACCCGTGAAGTAATTTTATTTTTGTTAACCTATTGAGTAGCTGAGCAGAAGTCCCACTGCTGAGCATACCCCCCCTCTCCCATGTCTCTTTCCAAATCTCTCTTTCTTGTGCGATATCTGTCTCTGATCGCCCCGCAAACAAGATCAGATCGTCACACCACCTTCGCCGCGGTCTACTTCGCAGAAACTATTCTAGTAACTACTCTTTAGAAATATTTAGTGCTTTTTAATGGATTACAACTAGCATAAACTTCATGTGAATAAATCGACCACCAACATAGTCCATCGGAAACAATCAACTCGCAGTACTTAGCAGACATATTGTTGTTTTTCGCTTCGACTCGAGAGACATAAACTTACCGCGTCGAATTGAAGTGTCAGTCTCCGTTATACAGTGTGTATTACGACATTTTTACACGCTCTCGTGAAGCTTTATACATTCACAGTTTTATACAAAATGCACAACTACCTTCGACGTCTTCCAATGCATCAATTAAGCTACTCCGCCAGATACAAGACTGCATGGACCGTCACGATTATTAAATTTAGTCATAAAAGGCCTGCAGTGAAACACGACTATTATTTTTTTTAAAAGAAACTCTCATATCTTAAATAAGTAATTGAACGATGCTAAATGTCAACTGTGACCAATTAAAAAAATTATATAATGCCGGACGATAAGTGTCCGCGTTACGGGACGCCTACGACCCGACGACGACTACTAATAATATAAATCGCCACAATCGACACACAAACGACAATATCAATTAAAAAAATTATCACCAATTACCTCGCGGCGGGTCGTCAAACATTGTGTGTCCGAATTTAAATACTAATCGACGTTTAATTTAAACGGGAATCGATTAAATCGTACCGATTCTCGACGCCCGCTTATTTCGAGTGTATGTCTTAATTGCAACATCTTAAGAGAGGATCTTTTGGGGCCGTTTATCGGTAAGAGTCGGCCGCTTAATTAGTACGTATCCCCTGCGCATGCGTCGATGCAATCGTCGTCTCACCTCTCTATTCCTTATTCGAAACCACGGCTTAGGAAGCGCCGTCCCTTACGCACGCGTACCTATAGTACTAGAGTGAGCAGGACGGCGATACATTTGTGTGTACTGAGATTGTGATCGTGTCGGGCACCCAGCGTTCCTAATGCGTGTTTTAAATGTTTACTAATGAACACGATTATTTAAAGTGACATTTTCGGATTTCCCTCTCGGCCATTACAGATACTTGGTATAAAGTCGGGCCGCGCTTTATGCGCCGTATTAAAATACAACAATTTTATACATTTTGTCTATGGCGTGGCGTCGGGTGACATTCCGATGCTATTTGAAGGCAATATAGATTGGTGACGGGCGTCCACCCGAACTTTGACATCGTCATATATTTTGGATTTTTATATCGACAGAAACATAAATTACACAACATTTGGGTGATACTGAGTGAAATGAGCGGGCATTAATAGCCCACGAGTGGGCAAATGGCTTGTAGAACAGATGATCATCAATGTTTAGAGCTGTAAACGTGGTTAATCTAAAGCTTTGATTAGAGATTAGATTTAAATTTATATTTTGTCTAAGCAGTTGAGCTTTTGTGGCGTTGTAATTAATTCAGTTATATTTTCCCTCCTCATAATTCTTGTAAATAAAGAGAAAAATGTTTATACCAATAATAATATAACTACGATAATTCAATTCATCGCCACATTCTGCACATTTTCGACAAACGAAAAAAAAAGCCAAAAACAAAACGTAACGTTATGCAAATGTAACGTGGGCGTAGTCTCTAATTGAGCACTAAAGCGGGCGGTGCCGCAGCGCGCGCTTGTCTCAAATTATAATTTATATAACCGCCTACCTCTTAACGTATAAAACTGACAATTCATAGAGCTTAGACTTTCGTAATTAGATAGGACCTAGATAAAGGATAAATACGAAAGAAAAGAAAAAAATGGTTGCATATCTTTACATTGTATAAAACAAAGTCGCTTCCCGTTGTCTGTACAATTAGATCTTTTAAACTACGCAACGAATTTTGATACGGTTTTCATCAATAGACAGTATGGTTCACGAGGAAGGTTTATATGCATAATTTATCCCTGAAAGAAAAATTTCCACGCGAACGAGGTCGCGTGTTGCAGCTAGTATATACTATGTAAGCATTGACATAAGCTACCGAATCGAGCTCATGTCGTGTTAATCCTGTTCAAAGTATACGAAACGCTTTGAAAGCGAAGGTATATGCTCGTCTATGTGGACATGTCTGACATAACACAACGTTAGATACAAAAACCTTTTTTGCTGATTTTATGATCTTAAATTGAGGGCAATAGTAAAATCATCAATTAATAAAAATAAAGATAAACCAGAACTATGTGGTTTTGCGTAGGGGTAATACATGTTCGAATGTGTTGAACAGGCTCTAATGTATTAATCATGCCTTATTTGATATTAACAGCTGGAAGCTGTGACAAAGAATTTATCAAAATATCCGATAAAAATTGGTTGTTTGTAAAGTCGGTTTACGGACGATAGTTTAACGTGACAACGTCATAACAAAACATTGATGAAATGATTGCATACTTTTATGAATAGCAAGCCGATCGAACGCTCGAGCCGATCAAGCCTTTCCCTCGCTCGTGCAGCGCTCTCGCTCCGATCGTAACGTAACTATGAGTCATCCTTTTTCGTGCAGCCGGCGTTAATCGATTTATTAGATGTTGTCACGTCAAAATCACAATTGGTGTACCCATAAAGGTGCTCCTCACTTGAAGCATTTGCCTATTACGTAACGTTACACAGTCGAGCACTAACATCGGTGAGGGAGGAAAACTAAGTATTACAGCGCACAACCTGTAACGACACAATTTATAACAATCCCTTTTTTTTGTACCTAATCGACTTTTGAATTGTTATTTTGCTGACGAATGCTCGTCAAGTCAGAGAGGCAATAATAAAATCAAATCAAAAGTCATTTATTCAAATTAGGCTGATAATCAGCACTTTTTGAACGTCAAAATTATAAGAGACAGTCCCCCAAAACGCCCACCCTTCGCCACTTCCTAGTGTTTTAGCTGGGAAGAAGAAGTGGCGGAACAAACTCCCCAGCAACACATCTGTCTGTTGGGTAGAAGAACCAGATTCTACACAATAGATTTAAGTTTTAACATAGAATACAGTGATGTAATGCTCAAATCAAATCTGAATCTTTTGACGGCACGGTTGGCGTAGTGGTTGAGTGATCGACTGGTGCGCTGCGTAACGCGGGTTCGATCCCCGCACGGAACAAATATTTGCATGGCCTACAGATAGTAGTTGTACCGGGTCTGGCAGTTGTGTGTGAGTTTAAACATTTGTAAACGCAAACACGATACAGGAGAAATTCCTAGTGTGGGGGCAACTACCAAAAATCTGTAAAAAACAAATTAAGATATTTCCCGCAAAAATCGAGTCACACAAAGTTTCGGATTTCAACGAAACATCTATCATAAAACACGAGGCCTCCCGCGGTGCCAGCCAATAATTCACATGTCGAAACCTTAACAAGTCTCATATAAAACATATTAATATAAACCACACGTCATCTGAGAACCCGTGAAATATAAACAATAGATTATACAGCCTCTTAATCAAGAACCAATAAAAAAAAAAACAAAACAACGAAAAAATTCAGGTCACATTAATTTCTGATATATTAAACATAGTTCCTGATAAAATATAGTTGTGTTAATAGTCATATTTGCATATGATCAACAATTAGGGGACCTCCCATTGGGTTACGGTTCAAAAGTACGGTTTTACGGTAATTCGTATGTATATGGACGATTTAGTCGCGTGTTCAACGCGTTGTCTTAATGATATTGCTGATTATATATTAAATGATGCGTATACTGATTGTGTATTATATATTAAATGATATATCGTTATGAGGTTTTTAGTTTTAATGGTGAATTTTGGAATGAGTTATGGGAGAGTGTTTCTGTGCTTAATTTTCTGTTTTGTTTTTAATCTTAGATAATATTATGCGATAATTTTGACTTATTAAAACCTTTTGGATTAGTTCACAATGTTTGTTTTGAATCCATTTGCCAAGTCAAGGTGAGGTAATTATCATCATTATCAGTATTTTAATGCAATCCGTATTTTCCACGAAGTATGTCATTAATCCATAGACTGAAATAGTCTCGTCTTTTATTACATTACACTTTAAATAACTATATTAGAGGTAAATTAGTGTACTAAAAGTCAGAACCTGCGATAAATCATAAGTTTATTAGTATATAAAAGTACATATTTAACAGTTAAACGATAACATAGATGATGTACCTACAAGCGTAGTTAAAATGATTGTTCGCCTTGACACGGCTCATATCAACTCTGAACGGAACGCGCGTGGAAAAGACATCAACGAGCTCGTGCATTGAAACTGAAGATCAAAATAGTTACGAATTGGCACTTTTGTGAGAATTTTGTTTGGTTAACGAAATGGGAATGTTACCAAATGGGATTTACTCCAAACTCCTGCATTGAAGTACTCGTACAAAATAATAATATTAAGAAGTTTGAATTTTAAAAAGTACGTAAAAAACGCAATTTTTGGGTTTGAATAGAATTAAATGCTATTTCATACAGAAGAGCAATACATTAAAAAATTTCAACTGTAAAGGGACTATAATCATGTACTCAATTTAGGATAACAGTTAGCTAGTCGATGCTCTGATTGCTGTTCTGATCCGACAGTTTATCTCTGTCCCAAAGACATCAACGCGTTCAGCCAGATACATAACAAATTTAAAAAAAACGGGTTGCACTCCGGGAGTGCCGACAGAAGTGAAAACTATCATAAAGTTCAAATTCCTTCGTAACCTAATGCCAATCAGTCTTACGAATTTTCCAGTTTTGGAAACCCAAACTCAATGACAGACTTCTTAAAGATCCAATTCCTTCGTAACCTTATGTCAATCCGGTCGATCAGGATCAGCATCACGTAACACCTGACGCGAGTTTAACATTTTTTACCGATCACAAAAGTGCACAACGCCGCTAAAGAAGTTTTCACTTCAAAAAATAACATCATGCCTGTAATCTAGACTGGGTTGTACCTAATAGTACACCCACAGATAAGATAAGAGATCAGAGAAGAAGTTATTATAGGGATGCCCAATCTGAATCGATCTTCTGGAATATCGATTCATAGCCATACTATCTACCGATGATTTTAATCGATTCAATAGGATGTGATCTTCGCCCTGATCGAATCGTATACCTATAATGTCGTATGAAAAAATCGTATCAACTCAAACCTAAACGTCAACTAAAACAAAGAAAGATTGTCATCACAAAGGCACTTAATCTGAAGTAAGCAAAATTGAAGAAGAAAGTTCTAAAGAACTATTAAGTAAGTTAAAATAAATAATTTTGCATGCATGCTGAGTTCTTTATTCTTTTTTTTAAAATTACGATACTATCTTCCGTGATCGATTAAGATCGATTCAATACAATACAATTAAGATCGTGAATCGATTTACGACAAAAAATCGGACATACCAAGTCTATTTTCAATTTATCATCAACCGGGCACAAATTCATATTCCGCGTCTGGTACCACTTTGCTCGACCTGGAAATCGAACCCGTAACCTCATGGTCAGCAGTAGCGCTTGCGACAGTTAGACTAACTAGGCCTACGTGGTTTAAATATAACATTACCTAAGTATTTAAAACATTCTTTTATTTTACCACATATTTACTCTCATACTTTATCTGCGTACGTGTTTACAAGCCCCCATACAACCAGTGCGTTAAGTAATTGGTAGGATATCCACCCTGCTCATAACATATTAACATTCAATAGCGTTCTAGATCACTATCTGCCTGCAGCGATGTTACACAAGCTATTAAGGCTGTTAGCCTATTAAATAATCACAATAGGTAACTGAATAACTTGTTATATGCATATTAAGGACGGTACTTTGTATGCATTAGTAACCTTTTTTGTTCGAAATTCCTGATTTTTTGGATAGTCTATTTTCCGGAAGATTTCTTCAATTAAATGTAATGTTTTCAAATTTCGCAGCAACAAGACTACCACTATTTTCAGTCTCTGAACTCTGCAACTCCTGAAAACCTGAAGCAATAATGGCGATCAACAAAAAAGTTCTGAGGAATGAAGTTTGACGAGACATGGAGGAACAATTCAACTGTCTTGAATCTCGTAAAGAGATTATTCAGAAATGAACAGCGGAGAAGAAAAAATATATTCCCCTTCTCTTCCTTATCAAGCAAGGATTGTTAACGATGGTTTGATTGACTGTTCATATTTTTGCTCACCTCTTGACTAGGTTTTTCTAGGAGTCTAAAAGCTGCAGGGTACCTATTTATCTGCTTGTTTTTTCCAAATCAAATGTCCCTTCTCCTATAAAGAAGAAAGGGGCTTTAAATAAAACAGAAAGTCCAAGACTCCGTTTATCATGAGCGAATGGTTTCCAAGATTAACTTTGCAAGTATATAAACAAGATATTACTAAAACTATATTAGTACTTGCAAAGTTCTAATTTCAATAACTTACCTCCTTAAAATCTGCATGGGTATATAAGAGAGAAAACCGTGAGAAACTCAACAATCTTTAAGATCAATAGAGATCCCGCTAATTTGAAACTATAAGCTCAGTGCCCACGAGTACATAAAACGAGCATTTCAAGCAAAGAGTACACCTTTCGATATTAATATATAATTTTATGAAACCTACACTTTCTAAGGTTGGATTACACGACCGATTTTTCAAAGTGAAATAATCTAGCGTTTATCATAAATAACGTTTAAAATTGATTGTATTGAGTTTATATGTATAATCGGTATATTATCTTACATATTACATCCCAATATTGTTATCGCATCGGACAAATTTATCAGGCATTTCACAAAACTCCTATTCCTATCTAAATAAAGTTGGTTATCCTACAAATGGGATTTATAATAAAGTTGGTTTGGAATCAGTAGCGACATCCTATCCGAGTTATTCGAAGCGCATACGCAACAATTTGAACGTAATTTATGTTCAGTTCGCTCCCAACCGTTACGAATAGGATCAGACGAGTTATAAATATATATTTTTATATTATGTTCTGTATGAGTTTTCCCAGAGCAAGATAGGGCTGGGCACATGAATTCAGTATTCATTCCATGATTATTGTGTTTATCTTGTCTGGTTTGTATAGAATATCGTGCAGTTCATAGATCTAAGATGCTGTAACTTTAAGTTGGATATGTGGCGAAACTTAGGGGAGGCCTATGTCCAGCAGTTGACGTCTTTCGGCTAAAAAGATGATGAAGATGATACGCTCCTTTAAAAAAAACATATAGAGGTACCTGCTGATACTGGCTTATAATAAAAAAATATTTGAAAATGAAAACTCTTTCATAATATTTGCCATAAACTGACTAAGTGGGGACAAACAAGAAAATAGAAAAAGAGTTCCAACACAAAATCACTAAAGGAACTGTCATCGTATGTAAAAGTTGCATAATTCCTGTGGAAAGAAAACTTAGACTTGCTTGAGACGGATAATCTTTTCCCGATATTTCTCACCAAATCTGATCTCACTGAACACAATCACACCATAAACCATGCCTTCATCACGCCATCACTTACCCGGTAGCGAAATAAAACTCATTTACTGTTAACATGATGCTCTTATGTTAATTCAATTATGTCCATAACGGTACTAGAGTTCCACTAAACTGTCATATGTACATGTTACTGTGCAAGTCGGAAAAGTGACACTTTTATGCATCGCTTTTATTCTTAAAAAAATTAACGCTTCACACCTGTTTTCCTTGAAAGTTTAAGCATACTGGGTGTCCAGTATAGTACGGTCTCAAAAGGAGATAAGTTACCAAGTTCCAAATTTTGACTTCCGGATTTAAAAAGTATTGTAAAACGGTGGTCAGTTACGATGGTCGAGATTATAGAATAAAAATATGGTTGAACTTCGTAAGTCGCTCGTATTTAGGTTAGAGTTTTTTTACTACCAAACCTCTTCACCTGACGGTTACAAGAACGTCCATATTCAAATACTCAACAGTCAACACATCAACTTTTATACATTTCTACAAAAACCTAACCATTACATCGGATCACTCAATAAACTGTGTAATAATAATTAACAGTTAGTTGTAACAAAATTATTGATCAATAATCATTAAAATCTGAGCTAATTAAAATATAATAATATTTGGCGCACCGGAAGGCGTACAAGCGGAAGGTGCCATAATGTAATTTGATCAATTAACAATCAAACTAAAAATAAAATAATATTCACTAAATAATACCTTAGCAATTAAATAAAAATAATTAAAATAAAATCAGAATTAAACTATCATAACTTCTCATCGATATCTTCGAACTCCCATACATTCGAGCTTGTATAAGCAGCAGTACCGGAAGTTTGTAACAGTATGTATCTCAAAGACTTTTGTTATATATCATTTAGCGCACGTATTCGCTAAAACCTAAGTAAGATATACTGAACAAGTACAACGTAGTCAAAGACCAATACAACGACCACACCAAAATAATTTCTAACTAGAAACTACTAAAACTTCCAACAGCTCTACCTTTTACCGCAACACACATATTTATTGTCCACCTCACATTGTCTGGCTGATGTAAAAATTGATTTTCAATGTAAAGTTTATAGCGTCTATGCGTAGGAGTCATTGTGTTCGGGGTCAAATATGGCCATAAATTGTCATATAGGAATGTAGTGTTAAAGAGCTTTCGAGGTTTTATGACGAACTGTTAACAGATATCGTCGCGATCTCCGGCTGTATGGGGAGTGGTACTTGTGCTTTAAGGCTCTTAAGTTGTGAACTTGTCAAGATAGACTCTTAAAACTTGAGTGAAAAGGTTGGTTATGGAATTAAAGTTTTAAGTTTTGTTTGACAATGCTGTGGGCTTTAATGCTCGTGGGAAAATTAAGAAAATCAACATTTGTTTGTTCCTTATAGCGTTACATAGTAAATGTGTCTTTTGATTTTCGTTAGTCTCCTTTTTCGTGTCTCTGGTACGAACAAATATTTAATTTGGTAGGGACAAAACTATGTCACTTTCACGGTGTCTGTGGCAACGCAGGCGTCACTCTGACTGCATGATTAGAGTTCGGAGGGCAGGATAAGGGGTGGAAGATTCAGCTCATCCAAAAGATTTAACTAAAGAAGGGTCGATAAAATAATAAAGCAGGACCTTTTAACTTAAATAGTTCCCTTAGTTTAGTACTAGGGAGGAGGGAGAGGAAGACCAAGGTATCAATGGATGGAGTGTGTGTGGAATGATATGAAAAAAAGGCATATGATTGTGTGACGGTTGAAGAAAAAACGGGTTGTACCGACCCCAAGTCACATGGGCAGAAAAGAAAGAAGAAGGGCAGGAAGATGATGATGAGTTTAGAAATTATGTACTTGGCCGGTAAAACAAATGACAATCTAAATGTATCAACGTATTATTATTCGTACATCATAGGCTGCGAGCACTAAGTACCTGAGATCCCTTACCATTCTGAAAGTTTTATTTTTTTCTCCCTCTCTGATTAATGCACAAGTGCGATTGGTAGTAATTACCTCTGTCAGTTCGCATTATACTGTATTCATCTTATTAATGCGTTAATAAGATATCTTGTTAAAGGATTAATAAACCAGCATCTCGTCTTGCTATCTTTGTATATCTGTATTATTAGTTAAAAAAATAAAATGAAACTGCACTTAATTTGTAAAAAAAATAAGATTTTTTGGTCAAATGAACGTGAATTAATTAGCCTTTTCATTTTAAATGTCTTGTTTGTGAACGTGAACATCTTGTATCGGAATAATTGCATTAATCTTTATAATTACATTTACAGCTTTCACATTGTGAACTAAAAAGTTGCTGAGTTTAAAAGATAGTGAGAGGTTACACTTTATCATTTATAGTTGTACGAAGATCTTCATCGGAACTAACGCCTTACAATTTCACAAACTTTTAGCCGTGGGTCCCGGCTGTCAATTGTAGAACTTTGACAGTCGTTACAGGCAGTCAGTAGCCCGAAAGTCTGACAACCAGTCTTGCCAAGGGGTCAGATAGGCAGTCGCTAAATGCAGAATACTTATACTCAGCTGCATCCGGTTAGACTGAAAGCCGACCCCGTAATAATTGGGAAAATGCTAGGCAGATGATGAGACTAGATGTCATTGTTCCTAATCATTCTCATGCCGTTATCCCAATTTATATGGCGTCGGCGCAGCATGTCTTTTCAGCTGTATAGGCAAGATAATAAAGCACATTAATATATTACTGTTTCAACTATCTTAAAATATTACAGCTCACGGCAATTCTATAAAGATTCACTCGTCTAACAGCACATAATCAATCTCCGCGGTCGATCAAAGACAACAATGACACATTGACACATAAAGATCCGCCGTCAAATTACAATTTTACACCCGACCGTACACGCAATAAAGGCGACAACACACTTTTCCTTTACAATCGAAATTTCTCAACAATAACAAGGCGATAAGCAATAAAACAGTAAAAAAACTCGCGAGTATCGACCTAATCCGCGAGCGCAGTCATTAGCACACAGATAGATTTACAATAGCCATAATCCTTTCTGAAACTTACTTCCATACACCATGGTGAATATGCAGCTACATCAACTAAGCACCAAAGAAATCCCACCCTTATTCACTTCTCCATAAAGTGTCACAAGTATTTTTAGGAGCTGTAAAGTTTTCGTTGGTTTTAGCTCGCCACCCAGGGCGCACACAGCCTCTATAAATGCGTACAATTTACAACGTTCTTAGCTTGAAGTTGAAAAGTTGGTCTTGTTACGTGAACCTGTGAAGATAATGGGATATATAGGAAAAAATATTAAGAGGATATATAAAGTGAACTAAGAAGGTTTTATCTTGGTAGAGGATGATATTCGCGACTATGTGTGTGGGGTATTTTATCGCTGGCAAGCCTGAGTTATAAGGTGACTCGTTTATAATAGCACCTTATGTTGCCTTGTCTAACTTATCTTTGCTGTTAATTAGCTGGGCTTTATCTTTCGCGTAAATCGGAGCAAAATCTAGGGTGATATTTTAGTGAGCTTTAAAATTACAGGAGTAAATTTAACAAATGGTTTCTTATAATACTGCCGATGTAAAGATGCTCCAGCATCATTTATCAAAAGTTGAATGAGAGACAACCCTGGCTTTTTGCGCGCGATGCTTAGAGAAATGCATTACATCAAATTCAACACATAAAATAATCACGAGGTTTTATCAAACTCAAATGTACTAATCCCTTGACATTTTGATCGATGGTACCTATGCCTGTCTAACTTCCTAGTTTCTAGCTTTCAGAGTATGCGAAGAAATTCATGGCTGAAGCTGAAGTATGGTACATTCTTCTTACATCACCAAAAGGTTCATTAACATTTTCAAATAAGGGCCAATAAAGCTCCACAATCAAGGCAAAATTCAGCATCTTACAACAAAGTAACCGCAACAATGTGCCGAGATATTTATTATTTTGTTTTGTGTCTATTAAGAATTTAAGATAGGTTCGTAAGCCGCTCGTAAATCTGCGGTGTTATCAAAATGCCGGAGCTGCAGGAAAATGATAGATAGGACTCGGTTTATAGAGCAGCTACGTATCGGCGGAGATAGTAAAAGACAGGTTGCGACCTGCAAAATGGCGGGTGTAAGGTACAAGCGATAGCGGGGCGATAAGAGAAGCGAGTAGAGAGTGATGCAAGTGATCGAACGAACTAGGTTGAGTTAACCGCTAATTGTTACCTCAAAGACCGCCAAAACATAGCAAGATAATCAAATCATCTGATTCCTATTGTGCAATACTCTCCATTACAAATCACATATCCCTAACCTTTTCCCATATACATTAGGGTAGTCTAACCGCATGGCAGTATCCATACTAATATTATAAATGCGAAAGTCACTCTGTTTGTTTGTTTGCATGTTTTTTGTTACCTTTTCACGATTAAAAAGCTGATGGGATTTAATTGAAATTTGGCAAGAAGATAGATTTCAACCTGGGGAAGGACATAGGCTATATATCATCACGCTACGACCAATAGGAAGTGAGCAGCAATGAAAAATGTTACGAAAAAGGGGAAAATGTGACGCAGACGAAGTTGCGCGGGACAGCTAGTTTCATAAACAGAGGGGTAGTGACTAATTCCGTTTTTCAAATTAAAAGCTCGTAGCTAAATTATAACAGCCGCACTGGTCAATCTTTAAGGTTAAGCTGTGTTTGCCGGCGTTGGTCTGTGTATGGGTGGGTGACCATAGTTACATACCGAGTTTCCTCCGTGCCTCGGAAAGCACGTTAAACTGTTGGTCCTGGCTGTCATTTGTAGATGTTTGACAGTCGCTACGAGTAGTCAGAAGCCAAAAGTCTGACATCCAGTCTTACTAAGGGGTATCATATTACCCAGTTACTGGGTTGTGGAAGTCAGATAAGCAATCGCTTCATGTAAAATACTGTGCTCAGCTGCATCCGGTTAGACTGAAAGCCGACTCCAAGATAGTTTAGGAAAAGGCTAGGCAAATGATGATGATGATGATGAGGATCATCATTCATTCATCATTTCAGCCGAAAGACGTCCACTGCTGGACATAGGCCTCCCCCAAGAAGGGGGGGTTTTGCCATAATCGCCACGCTTGGCAGGCGGGTTGGCGATCGCAGTACGGTTGTTATAAAAGCACAGAGAACGCTGCTGCCCATTCTCTGCTAAGTCCATTAGTCGCCTCTTACGACACCCACAGGAAGACATGGGATGGTGCTATTCTTTACGTCCGACATCATACAGAACACGTCCGACATCATACAGAACAGATGATGAGGATGATAGGTACTAAAATGCCTTCATCAAGCTCTAAGCTTTCAGAATCGCTGCCAACTTGATAATTTTATTTATTTACTAGCTGCTGCCCGCGACTTCGTTCGCGGGGTTTTTTATGGATATGAAAAATAGATGTTGGCCGATTCTCAGACCTACCCGATATGCACACAAAATTTCATCAAAATCGGTCAAGCCGTTTCGGAGGAGTATGGCAACGAAAACTGTGACACGAGAATTTTATATATTAGAAGATACTTCATGTACATACAGTAGTACACTGGTGGATTGAATGCCTTTTCATCTCATCTCATCATGAGTTATTCTTGATCATTCACTAGAGACTAATTTCTAATAATTGAAGTAAGCGAGACTTTACACGTAGTTTTCACGATATCTTGCATATTATCCAGAAAAAAAAACTGCAAACTGCCCTGTGGCGCTTCAAATATTTTCGTGTACTTACAAGAATAATACACTTCTACGACATTATAAATACTAATATAGTGTCGTAATAATTTCAACAACTGTTGTTTTCTACCTATAATAACAAATTGACCTTTAAATTAATAAAATCCTGTGTTTGCACTATTGATTAACATTTGAACAGTTGAATTTGTGTCATTAATTGATTATCGTATAGATACAAAACCAGAATAATAAGATTTTGAATCAAAAACTAAACGTGGTAATGGCAGTTAAGGTATATAGTCGTATGACATTAAGTATTAGGTATAGACGAATTATAAAAGTGTTTACATTATGTTAGTTAAACAAAGATTGATATACTCACTCGCGAAGGTCAAAAAATCAATCCAGAAGAATAAGATTCGAAAAGATAACCTCAGTTTCTGAAGTCGCCTGAAAACTTCGAAATGATTTAAATCTCTAAAAATAATTACAGATCGACAATATGTATTCTTTGTATTGGCATTGATTTATATTTCATTCAGACGATT
Organism: Cerastis rubricosa; assembly: GCA_949152445.1. NCBI lineage: Eukaryota > Metazoa > Arthropoda > Insecta > Lepidoptera > Noctuidae > Cerastis > Cerastis rubricosa. The sequence continues at coordinate 1,214,823 of OX424542.1, read as the reverse complement.
TTTAATCCGACCATATATAAAACGTATCCATGATCCAGATTCGTAATAAAACTTACAAACTGACAGTTATTACGATTGCAGAATTAGTCCATATACCTAATTATAATGAGTAATCACGACGTTATAAATTAAAACTACATCAATTACAGTATAATCAATTACAGCTAAGTTTAAACGATAAATTAATTTTAAAGATATTGAATCGTGAATTTGATTTATTGGACTAATTTGCTACAAATTATTTTAGATCTAGAACTAGCTGTTAAAAGCTAGATTGAATACATTCCTTGACATTTTTATTTGCTTATAGATTCGCTTTTAGTTTGCAAGTTTTTTCAAGTTTTTATAATTTTATAATTTGTCAATTTCGCCATTTTGGGTAGTCGTAGACACAAACAAAAAAAATGATAGTGTAACCATAAATTTACGAGTCAAGATATGTTTTAAATTCTCTAGACTTTACCTACTGCTTGCAGTTTCACTGCCTCATCATGGACTATATAATATACCGGAAAGGTACTTATTTTAAAAAAATCACCGGTTTTTAATACGCAAAGGAAATCCTATGTTAATTCCATATTGTGTCTTCAATATTTCCATCAGAATCTGTCGTACAAGTGCTAACCAACTTATTGTCATGTTTACGCCATCCGTGCATCCGTTCCGTCACAGAACATGCCATTATTATATTTTTGTACTGCATTGAAGTGTGAAAATATGCAGACGACACAAATCGTAGTCGTGTCAAATGTCAGCTGTATTTGTCATGTCTTTAAATTACTTCTATTGAACGCAATTTATTCCGCCAGTTTAAGAAATCGCTTAACACATCGCCCTCAAAAACGGTGAAGGAAAACATTGTGAGGAAACCGGCATGTCCTAGAAGTAAACATTCGAACACATGTGACATCTACCAATCCGTACTGGGCCCGCGTGGTGGATTACAGCCGTCTCCCTCTCATAGAGAGGAGGCCTATGTCCCAGCAGTGGGAACATTATAGGATGATGATGGTGACTCACGGCTAGTTAATAACTAAATACTTCTCTTCTTCTTCAATCGGTCCCTCATTACTGAGGATCGTGGTCACTGGACCCCTTTAAATGGACGATCTGCCTCCATCGACTCCGGTCCAAAGTTGCCATCACCACCTGCTGAAATTTGCTTGAGGACATGGCCTCTAACTAAATACGTACATGTGTAAATGATTTAGAGGAGAGGAGCTCGTAGATAAATGACAACAGCCGCTTGGGTAGATATTAAGCCGCGCTTGCCGATATTGGTCCATGGATGGGTGACCACCCATTACAAACTGAATTTCCTCCGTGCCTCAGAAAGCACGTTATGCCGTTGGTCCCGGCTGTCATTTGTTGATCTTTGACAGTCGTTACAGGTAGTCAGTGGCCCAAAGTTCTGACAACCAGTCTTACCAAGAGGTAATGTATTAACCTGTACTAACTGGGTTGTGGAGGTCAGATAAGCAGTCGCTCTATGTAAAATACTGGTATTCAGCTACATCCGGTTAGACTGGAAGCCACCCCAACATAGTTGGGAGCAGGCAGGAAAATATGACTAAGACTAAGCTTAAAACTATCTTTTCCCAGAAAAGGGATATCAAAATAAAATGAATTTTACGACCCACATAATTTAAAGCGTTTGAGGTTTTAAATTTTTAATACAAACACGATACAAAAAGAAGAAAAAAAAAAGTAAAATCCGTTGTCCGAAGCGCTCAAACACTCAAATTGAATTAATATTTTATTGCGTCAATATCGAGTGATGTCACCGGCGCTGTAAAACTAATTAGAGCTCGCATGTCACAGCTGGTCGGTTTATGGCGGCCATTACGGTAGAATGTCACCTATACCTCGCGAGTTAAGGCTAGGTCACACGTACGAGCCGACAGGAGGACCTAGAAAGAAAGAAAGAAAGAAATTCTATACCTGCCTGCCTGCCTTGGTGTAGTGGTTGCAAGCGTGACTGCTGAGTAAAAGGTCCTAGCTTCGATTCCCGGGCCGGGTAAAATGTTATTGGGTTTTTCCATCAGGAATTTCACAGTAGCAACCACGGAGTATGGATTTATGGCCGGTTGATAATTTGATAATATAATATGATATAGGCTCACCCCTATAAAAAGGGACTTAACCATAAGTGTTCTGTATGATGTCGGACGTAAAGAATAGCACCATCCCATATCTTCCCGTGGGTGTCGTAAGAGGGGACTAAGGGACTTTCCCGAGAATGGGCATCAGCGTTCTCTGTGCTTTTGTTACAACTGTACTCCGATCGCCAACCCGCCTGCCAAGCGTGGCGATCATGGCAAAACCCCCCCTTATGTCAATGTGGCGACACTTGGGGGAGGCCTATGTCCAGCAGTGGACGTCTTTCTGCTGAAATGATGATGATGATGATGAATCATAAGTGGCGAAATGTGGGTGTACTATGAGGACACCCACATGTCGCAGGGAGCTCTGCGTTACCCTTTGGTATTACAGGCGTGATGTTGTGTACGTATGAATAGCCTGTTATATTTTAGCCAAAGCTTTAAAGCGCCACCAGCTGCCGTGGCTCACCTGGAACTCTCTAAACCGACTGTAAAGCCCGCTGTAGGTAGTACTTAATCAGGTGGGCCCGTATTTCGATGTGACAAAGTGCGACAGCGGGGCCTCATTACATACGATATAACACCCCTTGTCTTATTTTTCTGCCCTTTGAGGGACCTGTCTGAAGCTACAACCATTGCTGTCGATGTAGTTGAGGTCTGGTCGAAGCTAATTTAAGGTTCATCAAAACCCTGAAGAAGAAGAAGCGGTAACGATGATGGAAAACTCAAAATGCATTCGATTGATAAGGTACCCAAATGCTTATGCCAGATCATTCGTTCCACCTGCTGAGAGTCTCCCACCTGGACATGAGTTGCGATGGCTAACCTGGAAGTCTTTAAATAGACTTCGGACCCAGGTTGGTTGCAGCAAGGAAAACCTGCTCAGGTGGAGATTCATTGATGACTCTGCCCTGGAATGTAAATGTAGTGCTGTTCCACAAACGATGAGCCACTTAATATCGTGTCCTGCGTGTCCTGCTGTTTGTTAATTACAAGAACTGATGGACGCTACAGAGGGCGCCAAACTAGTGGCTCAGTTCTGGGCCGATACAATTTAGATTGCAATGCACACGCTTAGAAGAAGTCGATTCTGGATCGATTTGGCTTATCGATAAAGTTCTGAATCGATTACAATCGAACAGTCCGCAGTCTAGATGCACCTTAATATCACCTACACATCGCATCTAATAAAGTTTTATCTGTTTGCTCATCGGACTACGCAAATATTGTAAAGTTCACGATCCGAGACTGACCTAGAAATTCTAGAATATGCGCTTCCGTGATCTGCCGGTATTTCCTGGTATCAGTCAATATAGCTCTCAGACTGAGTAGAAGGTAATGTCAAGTAGTACTTGAGTGATTTTAACTACTGTAATCGCTTTTATTTGTAGGTTTTATTGTATTTGCTGTATGACGAATGTAATGACCAGGAAAATTGACCGCTTATATCTTTTTGTGTGCACGTTCGTAAGACTAAATGCGGAAAATCACGTTACTTTGATAAAGTGCCTACCTACAGGTATAACTAAGGCTGGCTTCAGGGACAATAAAATGGTCTGGTAATCAAATCTTAGGGGCAATTATTAAAGAAAAGATGACAAATAATGATAATTATGCAGAGTATTTGAGCAATTGAAACCTATAATGGTTTCCCATTATAGGTTTCAATTGCTCAAATACTTTGTCTTAGAGCAGGGGTGGCCATATTCTTAAAACAATACATGGCAACAGTGGTATCAACATCACTTATTATAAGAGTACTATTAGCAATACTGAAATAGACAAAGCACACATTTAAAAAAAAAATACTGATAAAGGTCTATAAAAGTGTTAAATAACCTGTGGTTAGTCATAAAAGTTACCTAATTTCAAAGTATCAAATCCCTTATTAATTCGCATCGAGTGCGAGCCTGTAGGGCGACCACCCAATATGTCAAATTATTGAGACTATTAACCCTCGACTACAGTGCTCGTAATTGTGCACACCACTTGTTAGACTTCCAACACATTTGTCTGGGGGACACCCTGTGCGGACACTAGGGATGTACATACTCACTTACTCAGGACTAAAGAATAAAATTACGTAATTATTGTTTTTTTACTGTTTCAGGCAAAGTGAGGCATGGTCAGGCTGTAACGTCCCACTGCTGAGAAACAGGAAACCTCTCTTTAAAAGAGAATGGGCCATAATAATCCACCACTCTGGCCCAATTCAAGAAACAGGCGATGAGCTGATGACATGTATAAGTATTTTACCAAATACCAAAATTAAGTGCTGAAAAGTGTACATCATTGTACTGAAGCTGATCAAATTAAGTTAGATTAGACGAATTAGACAAATGGAGGCCTCAACTTTTTATAGACGAAAAGTTAAAATTGTGCAGAAACCAATTTCACGTTCGATTACAAATCTGCAAACTCATCCCCAATAATTTTCTCATAATCATCAGTCAATAACAGTTAATACCACAAGCTAGGCTCTCAACAGAATATGTCACAGAAACCATGATATATACAGCATCAAGACAAGACCCCAGAAAAATACAGCTTAAATATATCATCTTCGCAATAACTGCGTAAGTAAATCACCTCACCAATAAGCTCCCATCCCTACACGAGCCGAAGACACTGAGCAATAACATCCTCCTACGAACGGGTATATTGAACACTATAAAACAATCTACTCACACAAAACAACCCGAAATAACCTTTAAGAATATGTATACAAGAGTTATATGCAACGCACAAATAACGTAGCTGGTAACACTCCAGATTTCATCGTCAAATATCGCAGGATTTTTCATAATGAGACCTAAGTACGTTGTGATAAAGGTTTATAGAGTTGTTTTTGTAACATGGTTTTACGTGCCGGTCAAAACAACCTGCCGCGCGCTGCTCAACATTTGATTTATTCGTACTAAAGCGAGTTGGTATTAATTCACTCGCTATTTGTCATTGGACGTGAGAAAGTGCTTTATTGTGGGCATACAACGGGACGTATTACTCAGTGGTTGTGACGTGGCTGCTCGTTGTTTATGGTTATTGTTAGCCGATATGTAGTGTAGAAGCTGTGGAACGTCGATGGCTGTTTGTAGGATGTTATATTTTAGGGCTTCTAAATTTATCAATTGATCCTGCTAAAATATTAGTACATAAGAGGAAGTCTGAAAGTGGCACCGGGACCTGAAAAGCTGTGTGGTATTCGGTAGGCTTGGAATCGACATGTGATGTGGAAGAATGAGGAAAATATCGTGAGGAAAGTTTGAGTTATAATTTGGATAGGTATAAGAGTAGAGGAAGACCAAAGAAACGATGGATGGACTGTGTGAAGGATGATATGACAAGAAAGGAGGTTCCGATAAGATGACAAATAATGAGAAGTATGGAAGAAGAGGACATGCCCCGCTCGCCCCTCTTACCTGCGACTTAATCATAACTGGCGAAATGTCTTTGGTTGTGTGTGTAATGTGTTACTGTTGGGTACACCTCTACCCACTCACCCGAATCCTTCGGGGATTACCACGGCGATGTTATGCTTTATGAATTAATATCAACTTTATCGAATATATTATGTAAAAAATTTGACTTTTTGAGCAAATACGTGTAACAAGACGTGTAGAGAAGTAGAAGAGGTAATTAATAAAATATCTATTGTCTTTGCTCCATATCCACTTGACCACCAGTGTGTCGTCTGTAGTATCAATGTCACAGTATATTTCCATATTAAAAAAAAAGATAATAAGCTTCATCATCTCCTTGACCGAACAACTTTAGCAGCTTCGTCAAATCACGAATTCTATCCCACCCACGCTTAACAAACCGCTACTTAAAATTAAAAAGTCTATCCACTTTCGATTCGCCAACAAATGACCTAACACGCACACTCGACTTCACTTCTTTATTTTCGTGCGCCCACGCGTGAAAGTGTACATTTTTATAAAACAATTGTTATCATATTTATTTTGTAAGTTCATTAGATATTCGTTGTGGAGGGTGCTTGAGACGGGAAAGTTGGACGAGTGGCTGATTCGACATCGGGCTGTGTTTCGAGATCCACAAGTGTCGGTTCAAGATCGCTGCCAGTAATAAGTGCGATTCCCAGGCGCGATGACTGGACTGGACTGGCCTTTGTACAGTGACTGTGCTTTTGGGCTTTTATTGGACGTTAAGTCAATCTCGAGGAGGAGGAAGAGCTCGTAGCTAAAAAATAAGATCCCCACGGGTCCATCTTTGTGATTAAGCCGCTTGCCAACGTCTGGGTCTGTGGATGGGTTGACCATTTATTACGTACCGAGTCTCCTCCATGCCTCATAAAGCACGGTAAGCCGTTGGTCCCAGCTCTCATTCAGTCAGACAGGCAGTCGCTCCATGTAAAATACTATTATTCAGTTGCAACCGATAAGCCTGGAAGTCGACCACAACATAATTAGGAAGAGGCTAGGCAGATGATCATGATGAAGTTAATCGCTCCAAGTTAAATTACTAGTATTCAGCAGTATCTGTTTTTCGGTCTAACCAGAACGAGTTCAACTTGGTGCATAGGTTCATGTAACGTCAGAACTGTTTTCTGCTGTCTGAAACAAACATGACTGCTGCAGAGTTCATTCTCATTATAAAAGAAACCATGGCTATTACTCATTATAGTTAAGAAAGTAAAATAAGTAAAAATTACAAAAAAATAGAAATAAATCTAAATATATATAACTCAAAGGTGACTGACTGGCTGACTGACATAGTGATCTATCAACGCACAGCCCAAACCACTGTACGGATCGGGATGAAATTTGGCATGCAGGTAGATGTTATGACGTAGGCATCCGCTAAGAAAGGATTTTGATCAATTCTTAACGCGAGCGAAACCACGGGCTAAAGCTAGTAACCCATAAATTTATTTATGGGTCATATTTTTTAAATTTTTTTAGACACAAATCCTATAATATTTTTCAGGCTGGTCACCCTATCACTCAAGCTATGAGCCATTGTTGTTTTTGTCTCTACTCTAGCTTGTCTCTGCATTGTGAGATAATTTGTGATGTTACAATAATATTCGGACAGAGGCCTCGAGTGCCCACGAGTACACACAGTAGGAACGTATATGAGTAGGTACATTACTACTCAAGTTTATAGCCAGACTTGATTATTTCTTGATTTTGGAATTAAAGAGAAACTAAGTATGAACAATTAAACGTAATTATAAAACCAGCCTGCAGTTCTGTATGGTGTCAGACGTAAAGAATAGGACCATCCCATATCTTCCCGTAAAAGGAACTTTCCAGAGAATGGGCAGCACCGTTCTCTGTGCTTTTGTAACAATCGTACTGCGATCGCCAACCCGCCTACCAAGCGTGGCGATTATGGCAAAACCCCTCTTATGTACACTAGGGGGAGGCCTAAGTACAGCAGTGGACGTCTTTCGGCTGAAATGATGATGATGATAAAACCAGCCTGTTCAGTAACAAGCTACAGAGTGACCATTCCCACTGATCGTGGTGATGTGACCATGGTGCTTGTAACAGCGCCGAAATATCGGAAACTCAAAATGAATAGTAAACATGTAATATCCCATTTTTAATGTTATTTATCACTACGCTGTTGCTCAAGGCGGATTGATGATTTCAGATGTTTTTTTTTTCACCGGTGTCGTAGACGTACTAGCTCTAGGAAACGGAGGCCATTACAGTTCGAAAATACGTCGCTTCAACTAATGATTAATGACGGTAGATGGTACTTAAAGTTCGTCTATTCTATCGTCGATGCAACTTTCGACAACCCATTTTTTGAGTGTGAAATCCTTATGGGTGTCCTCCTTCCTACCAGTGGGTGAAGGTAGGTCAGACTCCTACTGACTAAAACCACAAGGTGTTCTTCGACTATCTTGGAACGTGGTGTTGGAGTACTTGTGAAATTCGTAACGCTCCCCCGGCCGAGTTTTGGTTTTTCCTCATAACAGGCATGCCGCCATCCCGCGCCCGTGCTCAAGCCATGCCCGGATAGCACATGTCTCAGCCGGAAAGTGAGGGCGCTATGCCGTCTCTCCAGCCATTTGTGCCACTGCGTACCCTGCAGTCTACCACCACTGCTCACTGGCTAAATATTGTTCGCTTATTCAGCTTAAGCCAACACAAGTGAAGAGTAGGTAATCAGGTAAGCCTGACTAGCTAACTGACATTTATGTAATGCAAAAACAAAACACTTCGACACCTATCAAGTGTGCAAACACATTAGAAGTGTGAACATTATACGGTCACTACAGCGTCAAATCACAAGTGCTATAACCAACCACAGAGGCTTGGAAAGGTCAAATGGTTACCAAGCTACTAAGACTATATATAACTAGTTACGGGTCTGCAAAGCAAGCCCGTTTAAAGTGCTAAATCGTAGCCATTGACGCCTCACATTGCTACCTGATTCCACAGGTCACAATCAGCTCCTTACTTACTTACTTATGTCGCCCACGCTTCAGTTTATTACATACTAGGGAGTTAGGTCTAATGAAGATTTAGGGAATAATCCTATGGGTAGATAGCAAAACATTTGTTTCGAACAAGCTCGAATGTAGCAGTCATGCAGTCAAATTGGAGTATGGTTTTGCCATTGACTTAAGGGACTGTTAAGAGATACACAGTGTACCTATGACTTAACAGTCACGTCAGTGTATGATACACTACCTACCTGAGTTTCAAATGACATAGGTACCAATAAAATTATGCCATAGACTTATTTGTGTAAACCAAAAGGAGAGCCAGGATTCTATTTCTGGACGCGAAAAAACATCAATAAATAGAAAATGTAACCAAACGATTGTCGCAAAATAGATCGGCTTTCTTTATATCCTAGGACATTCTCACACTCCCATCCCAACTTAATTATTTCGCCCACATTCAAGTTATCATGATATAGGTGTTACCGCCAATGAAGATAAAGGCTGGACAGTGACGCATTTATAAGCTTAATGGTTTTCAATTAACGCGTAGCTTACCGTTGTTCCAACGACGTGGCAGGAATGCAAAGATCGTATGATCGTATGTAAACACGTTCAATGGCCACTATCTAACGCGCATATATACTAATGATAACTTGAAGATGGGTTGGTGAAATGTGAGTTGCAGTAGCTGACCGATAAGTAGCTATTTTGTTTATTGGTTGAAAATGGAATGTAATGTGCTGGGGTTCTTGGTAATTAAGCGTGGTCATTGATTTAAATATTTGGTGGTAATGGCGTCGGTCTTGCGAAATCAGTTGTGATAGTATGGGGCATTTGATGGAGAGGAATGAGGAAAATGTCGTAAGAGAAGTTTTGAGTATGAACGTGGACAGTTTATAAAATAGGAGAAGACCAAAGAAACGATGGACGGACTGTGTGAAAGATGATATGATGAGAAAGAAAGTGGTTACTGAGATGACGTGTAAAAAATAAGTATGGAAGAAGACAAGTAGCGCCGACTCAAATTAAATAAGATACTGACAAGAGAACGGTGACTATGACGGCCTCATGATGCAAGCGCAACCACTTAATAATATGATTTAATTGATGAAGACGAAATTAATAATAATCATCATTTGATTACAATCATACTTAACTTAATTGTAGTGTAATATTTCACATATATGGGTAGCCTATTCAGTTTCCAGTACCTTCTAGTTTTAATTACTATTTTAGTAGGTACGTGAAGTGTAACTAGGTAAGCAAAGATTCTTGTACACCAGCCCAGGTATGACATTTAATAGTAGCAGGTCACAGGTTGCAGACTGCGTTTAAGATAGCAATAAAAGGTCCACTAGTAATTATCTACATGTTGCTAATATCCAGTCTTTAAGACTAGAACATCGCGTTTTCTAGACTTGCTACTAATTAAGACCTTAAGTTAGCATCCTGTAACAACTGGGCTGCTATAACCTATTCGATAGCAAAAAGCTCATTTGAGTTTGCTAGAAGTCAATGTTAGGTACATTTTTCCATTGTACCAGATAATGAGTGTAGGTACTTTGATTTCCACAAAATTAGGCTCAGGGCGGACATGGGTGTCATTAGCTGGCCTACCATGACGTCATAAAGCAGTATTGTTTTACTCTTATTCCAGTTTGGGCAAGAGACGAAGTTATCAGGGCCGTCTTTTCCCGGGGGTTCAATGGGTGCGGTGCACCCGGGCGCAGAGTCCTTGGGGCTCAAGCCGACCGCCATTAATTTCGATAGTACCTACTACACCGATACCACGCGAGCAGAACCGCGGGCACAGCTAGTTCATTATTATTAGTAGCTGGGTTATACGATTATACCCCTTGGTAAGACTAGTTATCAGACCTTTGGGCTTCTGACTAACAGTAACGACTGCCAAAGATCTACAAATGACAGCCGGGACCAACGGCTTTACGTGTTTTCCGAGTCACGAAGGAAACTCGCTAAGATAGATCCTACCCATCCACAGACCAACATCGGCAGGCGCGGTTTATCATTGATAATCGACCTGTGCGGCTGTTATTGTTTAGCCACGAGCTCGAGGAATAAGTAAATTACACATAAAAATGATATAGAGATAGAGTGGAGGGGGGGGGGGCAGACTGACTTTCGCACCCTGGCGCCAAATATGCTTAAGACGGCCCTGGAAGTTATACAGGATTTCTAGTGCCATCTCTTTCCCACTCTGGAAAAGGAGTAAAACAATAATGTTTTAAGACGTCATGGTAAACCACCTGGACGGTTTATAAATACGACAATTTAAAAGAAAAACGTTACCGCTTTACCAGTCGTGAAAATTTCGTTACGTTCTTTACCTGCGCTTATAATTTTTAAGTTTTATTTTCTAAACCTAAAGTATATTTTCTTTATCAGTATTATTTCAAGAGCACAGTCAATCAAAGATAAATATACTCACAAAGATATATCTACACACAACAATTCCTTACGTACAATACCTACGGAAACTTCAAAACCAGCAAAGTTCCCAAGCTTTTACCGATATTTTTCTATCACTTCTCATATATTATGAATGGACAATAAAAAATACTTTATCTTGGTTGTTGTGGAGTAGATCCGAAGTGGCCGTGTCAGAGGTTACCCACCCACGCGTGTTTCGTGGCCATAATAACACGTGCTGAATGCAACGCGTTAAAATGGTCGTCGATATTTTATTTGTATTGAATATTTATGGCATCCAGTAAAATGAAAGAGAGTCGAGTCAACATCGAGAAGGTGGTCAGCAGAAGCTTGTTACCTATTTATGTGCTTGTTGCTATACTTCAGATCATCAGAGAGCTTTCCCGAATTTTGTTTTGGCTTTGGCATAACATTTTTTGTAAGTATTTGTTCTGTATGGTGTCGGACGTAAAGAGTAGCATCATCCCATGTCTTCCCGTGGGTGTCGTAAGAGGCGACTAAGGGACTTAGCAGAGAATGGGCAGCAGCGTTCTCTGTGCTTTTTAACAACCTTACTGCGATCGCCAACCCGCCTGCCAAGCGTGGCGATTATGGCAACACCCCCCTTCTTGGGGAAGGCCTATGTCCAGCAGTGGACGTCTTTCGGCTGAAATGATGATGATGATGATTTACGTATCTATCTACCTAGGCTAAATAAGCAACAATTGTACCTATACCCACTTAGGTACTTGCCTGTCTCTTTCTTGTGAGAGCTACTACGAAAATTACAGAAAAATCCATTATGAAATCGGCAAGGAAACTATAATGCGCATACCTAAGCGCTTTCTTTCACTAAATATTTTCTCAAACTGACCAAAATGTTTGGATGATTGCTCCTACCTAAACGTCTGTAGAGGGCCGTCCTTTAATTACGTGAAGTTTTTGTGCCACTTTTATAACCCCAACTAGTATGATACATCGTGAGGTTTACGACTAACCCTCCTCCCCCTTCCCCTAATCACGCACACCCCTTATTATTGATGTTATAAGATAATTATTTAAAATTCGCTTGATCAAATTTTCAATCAGTAAAAAAATGTTTACAAGGCACACAAAAAAATACACGTGATTCCCCACATCGTGATTTATCGTGTTTTTATAACCCCCTCCCTCCCTGTTCAAACCAAAGTTGGGGGGCTATAAAAGTAGCTAAGAAACCTCACGTGAATGAAGGACGATTCCTAGGTACCTAGTTACCTGTATTTAGGTACTATACCTTCATTGAAGCTTCTACCTACTGTAATATTTTCGCGACTAATTCCTGGGTGCGGTGAATTCTATCGGCACTTCAAACCATGACAGCTATGCTAAAATTAGATTAAGTAGGGTATAATGAATGTTGCGTAGTGGTGTGGTGACGCGAATTCATGGAGTTTTTGTGACAGAAAAATACGACATAATTGTGAGATGACGAATTATTACCTAAGCAGACTAAAGCTATTTCAGAGTATGGTCTTTATTCTTCGCTTAGCCTCGTCAAAACCGACGGGTCTAATAATCGCAGCCTACCCTAATTAACTTAATCATCGCCAACCTAAGGACTGTGAGGGAGGATCAAGCCAGTAAACGAAATCCCGCACCGTTGACACCGCCCATGTTTTATTAGACAAACAAAGGTACTAAAATGGCGACTTTACCGAAACCTAAAATTTTCGCACAAACACATTAACTACTACTCAAATAGCCATAATTGCCAAGCCTATAATTTCTATTTAGACATCCATACTCGCCTCACCTAACGCAATATCTTTTCAACTGTATAATTAGTTAGTTAATAAAGGAACGAGTTAATTCCACATCACACCATCCCATCGCTTATTAAAACTTAACAATGAGGAGAAACGTTAAGAAATCCGTGTTTAAACAAACATCATGATACAAGTACCGTATTAGCTACAACTTCCTCAATTAACAAGTATTCGAGGGTACCTATACTAGAATATAATTACAACAGCAGTAAACGTGCTCTGTAAACAACTAACACTCGTTTGGTTTGACGCACCAAACGTTTATAATTAAGTCTTCTAAGAAACCTTTAGGTGGTCGCAAACATTAGCTTTGTTTGAGCGCCAATTTGGACTGGCCGAGCTTTCATACGCACCAACTTATCTTCATCATCCAAACATGGAAAAACCACCCTTATGTTTAGCAGAAAAGAAGTTCTAGTCTTCGCAAAAGAAAGCAGCATAAATGCTCTTAAATTTTAATTGCGAAACACTACGGACCCACACGTCTTGTGTATTCGCGAATGTGTTAATTCAAAGCAATGCAGTTTGCTTTTAATATGCACTTATATGGCGTGCACATTCCTTGGCACTTGTTTGCTGATAAAAGCGCACTTTTGTTCGAGATACAAAGACATCCGTGTCTTCGTGAGTCATTGCAAGCAGTGTATCTGGAAAATTTTGCTATTATTTTTGATGAGGCGCTTTAACAAATATATTTAAAATTTCACGCACGCACAACTGCAATAAAAGCAGTGAAAAGTGAAGGTATATTTTTTTCAGTCAATTCTTTGAGGTTTCGCTATTATTGAAACTATCTTGATGAATTTATTTTTGCACAATCAAGTAATTGGTCAAGTAGCGCTCGTTTTTAGCGTTCCGTACCCAAAGGGTCAAACGGTTTTGACTCATGAATACGCATATGTGCTCGACTCAAACAAGAATTTATCTTATGACCATACTATGTTCTACAGACGTAGTGGAAAGCTTAATAATACCGGCATGCGTACTATCTTTCAAGATCTAAATGTCCTGTTACATGACATCAGCCAATTTAACGCAGAATCAATAATTAATTATACGCAAGAAAACCAAAATAACCTAACTGGACAATTTATTAAACAAAATAAAGAAAATGACTTACACACCGAACATGACACCCCAAGAACCACGGAAGCAAATAATGAGAAACTGACGAGTTTTTTTCGTAACTAATAATTTACATGTTATGCACCAGAATATTGCCGGGTTACTGAATAAATCAGACATGCTCGCAGTATGTTTAGAGGAATTATCGGAGAAAGGTGTTAATGTGGATATATTATGTGTTACCGAGCACTTCATTATGGCAGGATATGAATCTTATTTGACAATACCAAATTACCAGCTAGCGGCGAGTTACTGCAGAAAAGAAAGCAAGAGAGGTGGAGCATGCATCTTGCTAAGGAACGGACACCACTTCATAGAATTAAAGAAGATTGCCAAACTATCAGAAACCGGAGTATTTGAATGCTGTGCAATAGAGTTACCTAACTATAACACTGTCTTGGCATGCGTATATAGAGTGCCCAAGATAACCAACTTGAATCAATGTATGAATATATTAGAAACTGTCTTAAAAGAGATAACTAAGAAACGCCATCAAAATATTGTAATTACCGGCGATTTCAATATCGACATCTTGAAAAGGAACCTTCATACTATTGAATTTGAATGTCTTCTACTTAACTACAATTTAAAACTAGCTGTGAATCAACCTACACGTCTAAAAAGTAACACTTGTATCGATAATATTGCTCATAATTTTCGCAAGGCATGTAAAGTTGAAGTCATAGAATTTGCTCTGTCTGACCACACAGCACAATTAATGAAGCTCCCAGTTCAGAAAAAATGTAGTATTAAATACTGGCAGGTAAAAAGGCGCGACTACAGTAGTGAAAACATAACAAAATTTAGAAATTGCTTATATAATTTATCATTTTCGGACATTTATAAAACTAATAATCCTAATGAAGCGTACGAGTCTTTCCTTGACACATTCACATTGTTTTATAAGTTGTGCTTTCCAGAAAAACTGATTAGAATTAATACTATGAGAAAGCCAAAATGGGTGTCGCGTGGTATCAAGCTATGTAGTAAAAAGAAAAGACAACTGTTATGGCAATACAGATTTTTACCGAATCAAATTAATAAAGGAAAACTCACTAACTACACTAAATTATTTAAAAAAATTGTAAAACTTACTCAACGGGTACAAAATAACTACACAATAAATACCTCAGATAATAAAACAAAAGCTACTTGGAAAATAATTAATAACTCAAAATTTAACATGCCTAAAAATTGTATTGACAAAATTCAAGTAAACAATGACTTCATCACTGACCCAAAAGATATCGCGAACGCTTTTAATAATTATTTTGTAGACAAAATTAACCCAATATCTGGCTCTGGGAAAAATGTCACATCATTTATTCAAAATAGAAAAGATTCTTTCTTTATGATCCCATGCTTGCCCATCGAAGTGTTCAAGATTATAAAAACACTGAAAAATACAAACAGCGTAGGATATGATGGTCTATCAACTAAAGTAATAAAATTAGTAGCCGAAGAAATATCTACACATTTAAGCCATATAATTAATCTTTGCATAGAGGCTGGTGTTTTTCCTGATGCACTCAAAATATCTACAGTTAGACCACTGTTCAAAAAAGAAAATAAAGAACTAATGCAATTCTACAGACCTATATCCCTTATTAGTATAATAGCAAAAATATTTGAAAAGTATTTATATAAACAGTTGAATACTTATTTCGAAAAAGAAAAGATACTTGCGAATGAACAAAACGGGTTCAGAAATGGTAAAACAATAAACTTGGCGTTATTTGATTTTTTACATAATGTTATCTCAAAAGTAGACCAGAATATACCTGTATGTACAATATTCTGTGATATGACACAAGCTTTCGACCATGTCCGTCACGATATACTTATTAAAAAATTAGAAGCTTATGGCGTTAGAGGTAATGTTTCAAGTCTAATCCAATCATACTTAAATAACAGAAAACAGTTCACAGAAATACCTGTAATAAATAAAAGGACTAAACATGAAATAATCCATAGATCAACGGAACGTATTGTGAAATTTGGCGTTCCTCAAGGTACTGTTGTTGGTCCACTATTATTTATAGTTTATATTAATGACCTACCCAAAAGTGTTGACCACCCAATGACATTATTTGCCGATGATAGTACCATCACAATTGCATGTAATAATAGAAAAGCATATGAAGCTGACATTAACAATTCTATAGAATCTATGATAAAATGGCTGGATAATAACAATCTTAGAATTAATATTGACAAAACAAACATTATGCATTTTGCCCAAAGATCGACCATTCCTAATGTAAATGTTAACTATTGTGATAAACATATAAACAAAGTTGACACAACCAAATTTCTAGGTGTAACTGTAGACAGTAAATTAGATTGGAAAGCACATACAGAAGCCTTAAACAAAAAAATTAGCAATGCCGCATATGCACTATTTAAATTAGCCCCAATGCTAAATGTTGACGCAATGCTAACAGCTTATCACGGCTTAGTATCATCTAATTTAAGATACGGAGTAATTTTCTGGGGAAACTCCACAAACAAGGACGTTATTTTTAAAACCCAGAAGAGATGTCTAAGAACTATGTTCGGACTCCTTGTCACTGACAGTTGTAAACCACTCTTTAAAAAGTATAAGATTTTGACCCTTCCATCTATGTACATTTTTGAAACCATTATGTTTGTCAAAATGAACCCAAATCTATTTCCCCTAGTGTCAGATCAAGTAACTCGAAATAGACGCGACAATAGCAAACTTTGCATCCCGAGATCTCGAACAGCGTTACTACGTAAGAGTGTATTCTGTATGGCGCCAATCCTTTACAATAAATTGCCAAAATATTGGAGAGAGGATACAGGTACGAAGTTAAGATATAGGTTGAAAAAGGTTTTGTTAGAGAAAGCTTATTACAGCACTAACGAGTTCTTGACTGATAAACTAACATAACTTTGACTGCTTTAAGAAACATTTGGACTATTCTCATTATTATTAGTAATTAGACTTTGACTTGTATGACATTTTTTTGAATTATTCTTATTTTTGTATTTGACATTAAACTATGATTATGATTATTTATCCCATTCATTGCTACTTCAATTTTGTAAAATTTCATATGTGTGCCACTTCATATTATTATGAATTACAATAGAAAATACACGTGAAAATGTGTATTTTAATATAAATAATAGTAAATATAACAATAAACCCACAAAAAAATGGTAAACGCACCAATTGCGTTGGTGGCACTAGCAAGAAAACAGTCAAATACAGTGCCAGTCAACGCACCGTTTGCGTTCGAGTTATAAATGTGTTATGCAACAATATCAATATTAGACAAGAAATATAAATAAAATAACATTACATTATTTACATTTCTTGTCTATTATTGAAATATCTGAAGATCCAAAGACCAGTATAGTATATAGGTGACTGGCAATTAGTGTACGATACTTAAACACGTGATTGTGCTCATGCTAACAAACAATTTTTATTATGGGAGCAAAGCGAAATCGCGAAAAAAATATCAGCTGTTCAGTACATTAGACAAACATAAATGTAATGAACAGCTGATTTTTTTTCGCGATTTCAGGTTTGTTCCCATAGTAAATGTTGGTTATCATGAGCACAATCACGTGTTTAAGTATCATAGTCACCCTATATTTAGACCAGACAGTTACTATTTAGCTATATTAGTGATAATTAATTCGTAATTATTCATCTATGTAAATAAAAATACTGAGTATAGGAAAAAAAACGTTTATTTACTTAATATTTATGATACTCCCTAAAACAATTGACTTCACAGAAGCCATGTTGCTCTGGACAATCTGGGCAATAATGAGATGTATCTTTACGAATTTTTTTTGTAACCCAACAATGTTTGCAACGCTTACGTAAAACTTTATTTTTGATGCCTTTCCGTTGTCGGGGGCAGGGCTGCAGAACATGCACGGTATTTTTAGGGGGTACAACAATTATTTCTAATACATCATCATTTAATAATTTTGAAATTACTTCAAGTCGAAAATTGTAGAAGTTCTCTTTTTTTGGAGAAAATATATTGTAAAGTGTGAATGAGTTATAAAGAAGTTGTTGAAAAATATGTATGCCAAGTTTTTTATACCATTTTACAGTTTTATGCTCGCAGCAATAATATGCCAACATCTGGTCCTGGTGATCAATCCCACCCATATATTTATTATAATTTACTATCATTTCAGGCTTCAACATAGTTTCACCACGACGTGTAGTTACTTCGATCATATTGGACCCAAATTCCGTTGACAACATGAGCACATCTCGTCGATCTCGCCATTTCAAAACACAAGTGCCTCTTGTGCTACATTTGGCCTTCAAATCTCCACGCTTCAGTTTGCTTTGTACTATGTCCTTAGGCGTATTTTTTCTGTTGGATCGTAATGTCCCTGTGCAATAAGTTTTTTGTTTTAGCAGTTTCTCGGCTAGATCGACTGACTTATAGTAGTTGTCCATATAAACTGAATATCCAGCGTTTAAGTAGTCACCGAGCAAATTCATGACCACTTTCTCGGTATGGTTAACACCACCAACGACCGGATCTGAAGCGCCAGCATAAACTATTTGTTTAAGAATAACCCCATATTCGTCAGTTAAAATGTAAAGTTTTATGCCATAAGGGTGCCGCTTCCCTTTTATATATTGGCGGAAGATTATTCTGCCTCGAAACAATACCACAGATTCGTCTATCGATAAATTTCGGGAAGGCGAATAGATTAGGGCCATTCTCGTATTAAAGTATTGGACTAAATCTGTTATTTTTGCTAGTGTACTATTCGATTCAACATTTTCAAAATGTAACACTCGCAGAATTAAAAGAAACCGGTTCTTACTCATATGTTTTGAAAATATTTTAATATCAAATAAATGGTGTTTTTTCCAATAATCGGTTAACCGATTTAATTTAATGGTACCCATATGAAACAATAATCCGAAAAACGTTTTCATCTCGGAAATCGTTATATCTTTCCATAATTTTAGTCTACTATTCGGATGCTTAATCTGGGACACTAGTTTGCCTGCATAACTGTTGGCCTTTGTGACTAACATGCTAAAGAATTCTTCATTTGCTAATAAATTAAAATAATCAAAAGGTTCATTGCCTTCTGGCAAAACTTTAAGAATTTTTTGCGTCTGTCCAAATTCAATACAAGTTCTAGAACCACAATCATCAGTCCATATTCCATTAGGCTGCACGATATCTTCAGTGTTCAGTGTAATACCTGTGTCCTCATCCACATCTTCACCATTTTCTGAAACTTCACTATCAAAGTCTTTATCAAAATCCTCACTTTCGTCCTCCGTAGCAATTTCTAATGCTTTAATAAGGTCTTCATCTGAAAGGGGATTATTTGATGTACTAGGGCGTGTCTCTTCTTCTTCTCCAAATATATTTCTCATATTATCAGTAAGATCGGAGTATATGTCATCAGGAGTTCTTTCCTGTTTATTTTTATTGCTTGTGTCTAACAACTTTTTTGACAAAACTGGGTTAACTTGAGCATTTTGTTCGATATCAATTAATTTTACTGAGTTATCACTGTCTATTTCCACTCTTTGGGAACGCAATATTTTTATACCTTGTTTTTTACTTTGACCTCCTCTAGTTTTTACACAACGTCGGAAAATATTATTTGTAACTGCTACAGAATTGACACACTCATCAATCTGTTTTTCTTGACCTTCTTTAGTGTGAATCATAGCTGTAGTTGTAACTTTCTGGGCATGACTAGTCATACATGAATGGGATTCAGAGCTTGATTGAAAACTTGGTGATAATATTATACTATCTACAGGGGAAATAGATTCCAATATTGTTTGAAACCCTGGTATCTGATTAGTAAGTATCAAACCCTTACTATCCGAATGTTTTTGATCCGACGAAACCAGGTTGTTATCCTCAAGTTTTTGAACGAGAGGTTGAGCTAATGCCTCTAATGAGAAATCATGGCTATTGCTTTGAGTAAAAAGCGATTTTGCGCGGCTACATCTTTTACTTGCTTTTCTTTTTTCTGATGATACAGTTTCAAATCTAGAAAACAAAACAATTCTTTATCCAATAATTCTTTTAAAGGAGATTGTCCAAATTTGAATGGGAGTCAGGCAAAATCAGAATAATGTAAAAAAAAATGATATTCGGTGGAAAATTTGCGCAATCGAACTTATAAAAGTATTGAGCTACAAAAAGTAAAAATCATTAAAAGATGTCGGTGGCTTCTTAGCTTAATTAGTATTATGTATAATTTTTATTCATTACCTTCAAAACCCTCGGTTGCTCAGTCCTAACATAAATATACGCAAAATTTAGATATCCAAAACAAAAGTGCCTGCTTTTGGTCAATCTCCTTTAAGAACTACTCGTATTAATACCCATTATTACTAAACGTAAAACGTTCTTAAGATGTTCTGTAAATGACATAACTGACTTGCTGTTAGTGAAAACGGTTGTAGATGTTTAATAAAAACTTACGCTTGCGGGGAAGGTATTTCGTGTATAGAGTAACGGCGTGAAGGGGTTCTTTTGATACTGCAGAAAGAAAGAAAAAACAATTCGGTACATATTCTAGGATGACTAAGGGCAGTAGGTACACAGGAAAAATAAAATAAAAATAGGTAGGTATTACCTTTTTGAAAAATCAATTCAAAATTAAAATATGTAATTTTACGGATTTAATCGCGGTTTATTGTTCATTTTATACTCTTTAGTAGTGTACTTTTCTAATACCACTTGTATGAATATTTATTACATATTACGTAGGTACATAATCACTACTAACCTTGTTTCCAGAGTAGAATTTTCATCATCGGATTCATCTTTTGCTTTTTCTAAAGCCAACTCTATCAAATGATCTGATCGTCGTCTGCGCTTCATTATTCAAAGTTATCTGAAACATCAAAAAAAAAGAATTTTATATTTCGTTTCCTTTGTTAGGTAGTTATCGCCGTTATAACTTACACTCGTTGTTTACGTTATGGATGACACCATCCACAAAAAACTGGTAGGCATATGCCATTGAACGCACCTTATGCGTTCATGCTCTTGCATTTGCTATAATAGTGTTTTATTAATTTAGTAAACTAATTAAATCATAACTTTAACTTACCCTTTACACGATTGCACTAAAAAACTGTAATAATATTTACACTATCACTGCTTTTAACTAAATCAATATTTGTTGTTTTACGAGTCTTCGTTTCGTACGCTTTCAAAAGGTAACGGAATGTGACAGTGACAAACCAAGATTGTTACCATGCTAAAAAATCATTTTATGTCGCCATTGTTGCAATTTTGATAAATAAAAATCTACCAATTTTATTACATTTACAAAAAACGAGAGTGGCACACTGAACGCAACTGGTGCGTTGGTGGCATAATATAGAAATTTCATTCAACGCAAATGGTGCGTTGGTAGCATTGAATGGGTTATGTAACAAACCAATTTTGACAATACACAGTTCAGAATTTATTTGACCGCTAATAATTGTTGTGAAGTAATGCATGTATGACTAAATAGCATTCTGATGATCTAGATTTAATCAATTATATTTTGTACGTCATTAAGGCAAAACATGACAGTGCCTCAATTGAACATTATTTAACATCTTGCATTTATGTGTGTATACTCATGTTTTAACAAAATAAATATCTTGTATCTTGTATCTTGTAACGGGACCCTATTACTTGAGACTTCGCTGTCCGTCCGTCCGTCTGTCACCAGGCAGTATCTCATGAACCGTGATAGTTAGCCAGTTGAAATTTCTACAGATTATGTATTTCTGTTGATGCTATAACAAATATTAAAAACAGAATAAAATAAATATTTAAGGGGAGCCCCCCTTAAATATTTATTTTAAGTGGGGCTCCCATACAAAAAAGTGATTTTTTTGTTCGTTTTTATTAATACAGAACCCTTCGTGCGCGAGTCCGACTCGCACTTGGCCGGTTTTTTTTTATAAAAATACTTTCATGCGCCTTTTCCCAACATTTCAACTGAGATATTAGTAAAAGTTGTAGTTTTTAAAATTTTATCCATCAGGGTCAAATAGATTCCGTGCATGAATAGGTTTCTACGGTGTAAAACATCGTGATACAATACAGCGTAGACCACGTCTCAGAGGAAGTAAATTATCGTTTTAATTAAAGGCAATAAAACGAACCTCTAAGAAACTTAATTACTTTTTATTAATCACTTACAACTAAAATTTATCCTAATTGAACTGTAAGGTTCGTTCACAAAGATCTAGTCACCCAGCTGTCTGTACATGGCTATTCAGTACTTCATTGAACACAGTTGCTATTTACAAAACAGTCAACAATCTTAGACAATGTTCAGGTTTCCTGGATACTCTCACTATAGGAATTGTGGGCATAAGATTGGTACAGGCTTAAAGTGTTCTACACACAACCTTTTTTCTGGTATGAGAAGTTCTATTAGCCAATAGCTTCACGCCATAAGCAGGCTACACAAATGCGAATCGATTCGCGCGTAGAACACTTCAGTAGAACAAGCGCAAAATAACAAATACTAAGCTTATTATGCAATCATACAATTCACATATAATATTCGGAATTCTTATTATAATGAGGAATAATTAGTACTATTGGGGCAATTGGAATCCAATGGACAGAGGAAAAGTTCGGACACACATAGCAATCTTTAAAAATCTAGCTCCTCAATGTGGAAATGCAATTCATTGAAATTGTCAGTCAAATTTGAGGAGTCCAATTTCAACCGTATGGTAAGCTACACACACTTTGAAAACAGCCATTTAAAAATAATAGACTAGCCGGGCTAAATCCACTTCTCATTTAGGTTTTGTTTCTTGGTCCGTCACATATCTTATATAGATGGTATCTTCTGGTTTCGGGTCCTCAATTTGTGTCTCGTCTAGTTGGGAGCATGCAATGGCTAGAGCTGACCCATCATGGGAGAAGCTTAGGGACGAGACTGCAGTGTTGTATCTATGGAACTGACACAGCCTCTTCTTGTTGAAACCATCCCAGATGTTGACATAGCCATCAGAGCCACCGGTTGCAAAGGTGTTGTAGACAGAGTGAAAGCTTATTGCATTCACTGGATAGATTTTTTCGAGACCTGGAAGGAGAATTTTGTTAGTACATAATTATATTGAAATTCGGGTTTCACAAAACTTGCTTGAAATTTCATGAAATTAATAGAATATTTGCAAAAAGACTAAAATTGTGACTATTCTAAAAACTAATAGTAAAATATTGAGTTAGAAGCTTGCCCTCGGGCCCTTTTTTCTATCATGTTATCTACAGGCTGCTGACTGATCTGAAAAAACATAGTAAAATAAAGATGTTGTCACTTACCACCATCTTTAATCCGATGACACTTAAACGCATACTTTTTTTTCTGAACTTCCGGATTACTATCCAGGTACTCGACAGCAACCCTGCCTTCAATGGAGCTTAGGACATAGCCCTGCTTGTTAGGGAACACTCGGATGCACCGGGTTTGGTACTTGAGGGAAGATTCACGTCTCTGGTTGACGTGGCCCATGTTTCTTACATCCCATACAAAGATCTTGCGGCCTGATGTGCCTACTACGAATTTCTCACCAACTATGCTCATTGTGTATACCTGGAAGATTACATAGATTTTAAATTAAAATATTTTAAAAGCTACAAAAAAACTTGCGAGCGAAATGAAATGAAGACTTTTTGTATTGTCTTTATTGTTTTTACGATGGATAGTTTTAATGTGCATGTGTTGCTACATACATCGTTCTCACATAATGTACCATCTCAACATGAATGATGTAAACAAGGTTTTTGTAACAAGATTCTTCAAGATTTAAAGGAGTGTCCATGGAGTTTGTTGCTCATTCTTCTCCATGAAGATCTACGCTTTGGAATGGGCAACTACAGTACTTTCACAGTTATTATGTGTTGTGACTGGGACTGTAGATTCATTTTTATTGTTCTTAGACTATTCAAAAATGCCTGTTACTGGCCTACTAGAAATAAATGATTTTGATTTGATTTGATTTGATTGCAACTTTTATTGTAGTTTCAAAAGGCATGCCACAGGTAACATAAAAAGCTTCACATTTCTATTTTTGTGATTTAATATGAATTCTAGGACATCATTGAGTCCAGAATTGTTCCTTGCACTTGTTCTTTAGCTTGCTTAGCTTCTACTCTAGACTCTAAACTTAGTATCCCAATGTTGATGGAAAACTTTATCCAAACATAGCTGATTCTAGCATTTCTTACCCTCTCATTTCCCTGATTGTAAGTTCCAACACAATTAGGAACACGGCTGTCCCACATCTTGACAGTACCATCCCAGCTGCCAGTGATCACTGCATTCACTTCGGTAGCAAACTCCACACATCGGATAGCTCCTTTATGTTCACCCAGAGTAGTCTCCATACTTGCGTTAAGGTCATACAGCTTGAGGATCTGGTCTAAGCCACCGCTATAAGTATGAACTGCATCCTGAAAAAAAAAGTGTAAGTAGTATTTTAGTTTTTCCAATAAACTGCAGAGTTAAAACTTACTTGCAAGGGTTTTGAGCCCATACTTCTGTTATTGGGAATCAGTTTACTGATTGCAGATTAGGAGTTTTAAAACTCAGATCATAAGTTTTAAAAACTTGGACTCTTGCCAAGATTTAGTTTGCTCTATGAAACTGTGGTTACCTTATCTATTCACCACCAGAATAGTGATGCCAACACCGACCCTCTGAATGCTTTTTCCAATGACATAAAAAGCTTACACAATACTGTATGCTCTAGCTGGCTTCCTAAGACACACCACATTACATTTTTTTACCTTTGTGTGTATGGTAATTATTGTATTTCTTACCTCGAAGTTTACGACCATAGGCACATGCCTGCATGACTGCAGCGATTAAGACTACGAGAAGCATCTGCGTGCAGTACATCGCCTGCATTGAAGTACACAAGTATGCCAAAACAACTGAATTCTTACCCGGAAGCATACGTCTAAGACGGGCAGCTCGTGGTTGTACTTATGGCGCTCCGTGTTCGACGTGACATCGTAAAGCCTCACAGAACAGTCCCACGACGACACCAGCAAGAACTGATTGGATTTCGGTGCAAATTTAACGCTCGATATCGCATCGTCAGGTAAGCTCTTCAATTTGAACTCGGTGCGGGACTCCGCGACCCGCGTCACTGTCATTGTGGAAGCAATTTTGTTTGCTAATTAAAAAAATCACAAAAAAATTAAAAAGTGCTCTTCTTTTAAGAAGAATCTCAATATTTTTAACGTAAATAGCGGGTTAACCGCAAGCGAAAGCGAGTTCCTCCGTCGGCGACACAACAGATAAAAAATGAAATGTCTTAACTTGACACAAAGGAGGAAAAACCAAACGCAGAATTTCCAGTTATTTAATTTAAAAGTGGTTATTATTATTTAATAAAGCGATTTATTGTACTTTGATTCAGTTCAGATGCTGTTTTTAATTTCATTCATTAATGGGGCTTAAAACACTGTTTCCCATACTATTCATTAGGTGACGTAACGAAATACAACCTGTCCACAGAAAACGAATAAATGCGAACGCATCAAAACTAACCATTTTAATGTTAATATATTATGAGCGAAAAAATTAAAGGCCACGTATATAATACATAACAAGCCTTTTACGATTTATTTTTCTTAAGTTGCTCAGAAGGATCACGAGAAAGTAACTCTAAAATCCAATATTAACTTCCGAGGAGATTGTGTAATCTAGTGACATTTACGAACGCAACTTTATAATTGACATGTTTGTGATGAGGTGTGAATCGTAGAAAGAAATCTCCGTCTCGCAGAAATGATTTCACAAAAATCTATAGTTCCCTAAAGTTTTGTGATGTTCCATTTGTGCTATCACGATACGAGTGTACAGTAATACGATAACAATATAACAGTGCCTCAATAAGTAACATAAATGAATATAAAACCACCGCGCAACTAAGTCGGTTCCGATAGGAACGAATGGAGTGATCAACTTATGAAATAACGATGCAAACCAACTTGAAAACTAAAGAGATGTTTATAGTCAGAGCACTAGAAAAGATTTTGGCTGATAAGGACATAAAAAGGTCCTACCACAGCCAACTGAAGAAGTCCTGCGAGGTCGCTTTAGGTAAGACCTGCTGACATTTTACAGTATCCAATAACGTAATAAGTTATATATTTTGTGCAGTACATGTATTGTCACCTGTCACTAATTAAGTTAAAATCTACAATGCGATAGTTTTATTGTTATTGATAATTATTAGATAGTGAATGTATTGACCTTGGTTTTAAAAGTCGAAACCTACTTTGCGTTATCATAGTGTCTTGTGAAGTGTTTTCGACATAGTGGCGAACGAGGCAGCCAGTGGATCAAATGTCAGTGATGTGTGTGGAACCAATAATGTATATAATTTGTACATGACCTAGTATGATAGTATGTAATATGAACAATGTTCACTAATAAATACCTCTTACTGATGTTGGGTGAGCATATATGTTGATATGGCACAATATCATGCAAAACTTTGCATACATACATTACATCACACCTATGTTGTTATGCTTAAAGCAACCTGGATTTCAATTGAAGTACTAATAAAACTGTACTAAAAGCACAATAATGTGGTATGAGAACTTTTGTATTCATTCTTCTGTAAATGCTACAGCTGAGACTCGGTTTACAAACCATGGTAACTACATTATATTTTCCTCTTCTTCTTAAACCCACATCACTATCATCAGCCTGTAACAGTTCATTGCTAGATATGCTCTCTGCTCATCCTGGTGAACTTTCTGTATTTGTATTAAAGTTTAATAATAACTATTATTATATTATCATAAACAAAATACCGAAGTAGTTAATCATAATACTTTGTATTATTGATAACAAATTCCTATTAAAACTTGGAACAAAAATATTAGTTCAGTAGAGTGTGGTGCGGATTGCTTGAATAACATTGTAGCATAGAGTAACTAACTTAGTATGCACTTCCTGTATACTTATGGCAGGAATGACTAGAACGACTTTATTATGTAAATAGCCTCCATGTATGCATAGCTTTGACAGTTCATTTTTAATTTTGGCACTCGGTACAGCAGGAGACCATAAGTTCTTACATTACACATTAATTATTTATGTTTAATAAAACTCACTGTACATAATCTTAGATTGAGTGGGAATTGCTTTATGAGTATTTTTTTTAATTTCCTTTTTAAGTTTTAGTTAAAAGGAAAACCTTATAAGATTATATCCATAGTCTTTTTTCAACTATGCTAGGGTTGGCTTCCAGTCTAACTGGATGCAGCTGTATCCAGTATTTGGGTAAACCCATAAAAGTCTTAACGGGTAATCCAGAATGCCTTATAAAAACACATTTATTTTTCAAAAGTAATTAATGACTAGATACTCCAGACAATGTAAAATTGATACTTGACAAGAATTTGTGTGAGATCATCATCATTTCAGCCGAAAGACGTCCACTGCTGGACATAGGCCTCCCCCAAGTGTCGCCACATTGACCGGTCCCATGCGACTTGCATCCAGCGGATCCCCACAACCTTCACCAGGTCATCGGTCCACCTAGTGGGAAGCCTTCCTACGCATCGCCTTCCGGTTCGCAGTCGCCATTCCAGAACTTTTCGGCCCCATTGGCCATCCGTTCTGCAAGCAATGTGCCCTGCCCTTGTGTGAGATACCACAGCTAAAAAGGGTGAAATAAAAACTTTTTGCAAAAAAAATTTGTCAGAGACTTCCGAAGTAAAGTTTTTTCCACTTTAAAGTGGAAATTGGTCATTTTTTTTTGCTAAAAGTTTTTATTTGTTAATGCAATTGGTTCCTAGCTGTATGAAAACACGGAAATGCGGTCTCCACTTTGAAGAAAAATGCAGTGAAAATTAGTTATTGATTCACAAAGGATTGCTGATAGTGGGGCACTCAAGATTTTCAAATGTGTTTGTGCATGAGTGCTTTCCTGTTTCATCATTTCCTACCGTCTTCAAGACGCTTGTAAGATGTTCTTTTTGTGATTCAATATAGTCTATGAGTCACTAAACATTTAAATACTGCCTTTTGCTGATAACACACCATAGTAACTGCAATATTTTATTTTATTCATAGAGGCTTACGCTTCCTACAAATGTTTGTATTTTTTCGTTTTTTGTTTAATTTGTGTATAAAAAACCAAGGTCAACTGTATTTTGAAGTATAAATTTTCATAAAAGTAATGTTATTCATCATTAATTCTTTTGTTCTTATTATTTCAAGTTTCCCATAAAACAATGTACAGAATTTGTAAACATTTCAATTGTTAATAGGAACCTAAAGAAAACATTTTAAATGTTATTTTAAACAAGGCCTTTCCTTCCGCCTTTCGGTTATCCTGTCCAACATCTAACATTAACAGAACACAACACACACAGAACAGCTTATTGAAAAACCTATTAATTTTTATCTCAGAACATGTTTTATAATCACTATCCTCAAAGACATAGTACATTCAAAAATGTATTCCATTTCCTATTGAAATCATTTGTGTAAGCTACATTTTGATTAGCACTATTCAAAAACCTTTATTTTTTCTTTGCAGAGGAAATCAAAACTGAATTGAAAAATGGAGGTCAACCTGAGTCATCAGAGAGTCCTACATCAGGGACTCTACCTCTACCTAAGAATGACGCTTCCAACATTATCACAGCAGAAAAATACTTCTTACCATTCGAACTGGCATGCCAGAGCAAGGCATCCAGGATAGTGGTGACAGCTCTCGACTGCCTACAAAAACTTATTGCGTACGGCCATCTCACCGGAAACATTCCTGATTCGACTACACCACGAAAACTTCTCATAGACCGAATTGTTGAAACAATCTGCAGCTGTTTCACGGGACCTCAAACTGATGAAGGAGTACAGCTACAAATAATCAAAGCTCTACTAACAGTAATCACAAGTCAACATGTCGAGGTTCACGAGGGCACGGTCCTCCTTGCTGTCAGAACGTGTTACAATATCTACCTGGCCAGCAAAAATCTCATCAACCAGACCACAGCGAGAGCAACCCTGACACAGATGCTGAATGTTATTTTCACGAAAATGGAGAATCAAGCCATTGAATCAGAAGCAAATGGCAACAGTAATAGCAATACAGTAACAGAAGTACCACACAAAATGCCTAACGGTAATGTTGTATCAGAAGAAGCGCCTAACAATACAACTGAAGAAGTTAAAGAAATTGAACTAACACCAACAGAGGAAATGGACGAAGTATTAGAAGCAAAAATGATTGCTAAACAAATAGTAGATTCAGTTATAGATAATGCCATAAGTATTGCAACTAAGAAAACTTCAGAAGAAGAAGTGGCAAATAGTCCCGACAACAATGAGAATCCTTCGGATTCCCATGACAGTGGGAGTATTAACCACGAGAGTAATGGGCAAGTGCCCACCGAAGCTACGATACAAAGAATACCATCCCAAGAAAGTGTTGATGTTGCTTCAGAAAATGATAACTCAGTAACTGCTAAGTTTACTCATGTGTTACAGAAAGACGCATTCCTGGTATTCAGAGCTCTCTGCAAGCTTTCAATGAAGCCTCTACCTGAAGGCACTCCAGACCCTAAGTCACATGAGCTAAGATCTAAAATTCTTTCTCTTCATCTTCTCTTATCTATCTTACAAAATGCTGGTCCAGTATTTAGGAATAATGAGATGTTCATCACAGCTATCAAGCAGTATCTTTGCGTCGCGCTATCAAAGAATGGCGTCAGTTCTGTACCTGAAGTATTCGAACTATCCCTAGCTATTTTCTTAGCTCTTCTGCAAAACTTCAAGGTGCACCTTAAGAAGCAAATTGAAGTGTTCTTCAAAGAAATCTTTATGAACATTCTGGAGACTTCGAGCTCATCTTTCGAGCACAAGTGGATGGTCATCCAAGCATTGACCAGGATCTGTGGAGATGCGCAAAGCGTCGTAGACATATACGTGAACTACGACTGTGATTTATCAGCAGCCAACCTGTTCCAGCGATTGGTTAATGATGTATCCAAGATTGCCCAAGGAAGGCAAGCTTTGGAACTGGGTGCTACGCCCAACCAAGAGAAGTCCATGCGTATTCGTGGACTCGAATGTCTAGTCTCGATATTAAAATGTATGGTAGAATGGAGCAAAGAGCTGTATATTAATCCAAACCTGCAAACTACTTTGGGAGAGAGAACTGCTAAGGAAGACCATGACCACCACAGTATCAAATCTCATGGAGGATCTAGTCTAAGTTTAGTTTCTACAGGATCCAGTAATATTGGCAATAGAGAGACATTAGATTCTCCTGAACAATTCGAAGTATTGAAGCAGCAGAAAGAGGTTTGGGAAACTGGCATTGATCTATTTAACAGGAAACCAAAACGCGGAGTATCATTCTTGCAAGAACAAGGTCTTTTGGGAACATCTACTAAAGAAATCGCTGAATGGTTACTCACCGACGAAAGACTTGACAAAACATTCGTTGGTGAATATTTAGGAGAGAACGAAGATCATTCCAAGGAAGTCATGTACTCTTACGTAGACTCGATGAAATTTGCGAATATGGACATTGTGGCTGCATTACGATATTTCTTAGAAGGATTCAGACTCCCTGGCGAAGCCCAGAAGATTGACCGGCTAATGGAAAAGTTCGCATCTCGGTACTGTGAGTGCAACCCCAACAACACACTATTCATGAGCGCGGACACCGTCTACGTTTTAGCGTTTTCCATAATAATGCTGACAACAGATTTACATTCACCGCAAGTAAAGAATAAGATGACAAAAGAACAATACATTAAGTTGAATAGTGGCATTAGTGATAATAACGACCTGCCACGTGAATATTTGTCACAGATCTACGACGAGATCGCCGGTCACGAGATTAAAATGAAGAGTTCCTCGAAACCCGGGAAACACATGATCGCTAACGAGAAGAAGCGAAAACTGATCTGGAACATGGAGATGGACGTGATATCCACAGCCGCGAAGAACTTGATGGAGTCTGTGTCTCACGTGCAAACCCCATTTACGACGGCAAAACACGTGGAACATGTTCGTCCTATGTTCAAGATGGCGTGGACACCATTCCTTGCAGCTTTTTCAGTTGGGCTGCAGGATTGTGATGACCCTGAAATCGCTTCATTATGCTTAGACGGCATAAGGTGCGCAATCCGCATCGCCTGCATTTTCCACATGTCGCTCGAAAGAGACGCATACGTGCAAGCTCTCGCGCGCTTCACCCTGCTTACGGCCAACTCACCGATCACAGAAATGAAGGCAAAGAACATCGACACTATAAAGACGCTGATCACCGTAGCTCACACAGACGGCAACTATTTGGGAACGAGTTGGTTGGATGTTGTTAAATGCATTTCACAGTTAGAACTAGCACAGCTCATTGGAACCGGAGTGCGGCCGCAGTTCTTGTCAGGGTCGGGCATCAAGCCACAACCAGACTCGTTGAAGTTTAGTCTAATGTCGCTGGATCCGAGCGTTAAAGAACACATCGGGGAGACCAGCTCTCAAAGTGTCGTAGTAGCAGTAGATAGAATATTCACAGGATCCACGAAACTTGACGGTGACGCTATCGTAGACTTCGTCAAAGCGTTATGTCAAGTATCACTAGATGAATTGAGCCATCCCACAAACCCTCGAATGTTCTCACTGCAGAAGATCGTCGAAATATCTTACTACAACATGGGTCGCATCAGGCTGCAGTGGTCTCGAATATGGCAAGTACTCGGTGATCACTTCAATAAAGTAGGTTGCAGCAGCAACGAAGACATAGCTTTCTTCGCAGTGGATTCATTGAGACAACTGTCTATGAAGTTTATAGAAAAGGGTGAGTTCTCCAATTTCAAATTCCAAAAAGACTTCTTGAGACCATTCGAGCACATTATGAAGAAAAATAGTTCACCGACAATCAGAGACATGGTAGTACGTTGTATCGCCCAGATGGTTAACTCTCAAGCGCCCAACATCAAGTCAGGTTGGAAAAATATATTCTCTGTATTCCACCTAGCTGCAAGCGATCAAGATGAAGCGATCGTTGACTTAGCATTCCAGACCACCGGCAAAATTATAAATGAATTGTATGAGAAACAGTTCCCTGCCATGATTGACTCATTCCAAGATGCAGTCAAATGCTTATCAGAGTTTGCATGCAATGCGAAGTTCCCGGACACTTCGATGGAAGCTATAAGACTGGTGAGGTCTTGTGCGACGGCAGTGGGCGCGTCGCCACAACTTTTTGTGGAGCACGCGGGGCTCGAGGGTGAGCCCGGCGCGCCTGAGGTAGACAGGGTGTGGCTGAGAGGGTGGTTCCCTCTACTCTTCTCCCTATCTTGCGTCGTCAGCCGCTGCAAGCTAGACGTACGCACCCGAGGACTCACTGTCCTCTTCGAGATTATCAAAACTCACGGTGAATCATTCCGTCCACATTGGTGGAGAGACCTATTTAATATTTTGTTCAGAATCTTCGACAACATGAAGCTACCTGAGCATCAGTTAGAGAAGAACGAGTGGATGACTACGACATGCAATCACGCGTTGTATGCCATCGTCGACGTCTTCACGCAATACTTTGACATTCTCGGATCCCTCCTGCTAGAGCAACTGTACGCGCAGCTGCACTGGTGCGTGCAGCAAGACAACGAGCAGCTGGCGCGCTCCGGCACCAACTGCCTCGAGAACCTCGTCATCTCCAACGGCACCAAGTTCACTGAGGACACGTGGAGCAACACGTGCCAGATCATGCTCGACATCTTTAACAGCACGCTGCCCACCACCCTACTCACTTGGAAACCAGATGAGAACGAAGAAGACACACCTCAGGTCAGACACGGCATCCTGAAGAAACCCCAGGGAGGAGACGAGATCAAGTCCTCCAACCGGGTGTTCAACAGCCTCCTGATCAAGTGCGTGGTACAGTTGGAGCTCATACAAACCATCGACAACATTGTCTTCTACCCCGCCACGTCGCGGAAGGAAGACGCCGAGACCCTCGCCCTGGCGGCCGCAGAGCTGACTGGCGGCACGCCCGGCACTGAGCAGGAATGTCAGCGTGAAGAACAGGGAATGTATCGACTGCTGAGCTCGCCACATCTGCTGCGACTCGTCGAATGCTTAATGTGCAGTCACCGCTTCGCTAAAACATTTAACACTAACAATGCGCAGAGGAATGTGTTGTGGAAAGCTAATTTCAAAGGCTCTGTGAAGCCGAATATGTTGAAACAAGAGACGCAGTCGTTGGCGTGCGTGCTCCGGATACTGTTTAAGATGTACAGTGACGAGACGCGGCGGGACCACTGGCCTGCGGTCCAGAAGAGTCTTATCAGCATTTGTTGTGAAGCTTTGGAGTACTTCGCCGGAGTAACGAGCGAAGCCCACCGGGACGCTTGGACGTCCATCCTGCTATTGATCCTCACAAGAATACTGAAGATGCCAGACGAAAGAGTAAGTACATTTTGTTAAACAACCTCGTCCTTATGTACTTAATGTTATCGAAACAATATAATGGAATTAGATTGTAGATGCTATCGGTTATGTATGATATGATAGTGTCGCGATTTAAGAGTCGAGCCGGCTGGTTACAAATGCATTCACGTGTCGTTGACCAGACTACTTTAGCAATCAACAAATGTTTTGTAGAAAGTAAGTACATATATTTTCTGCAGATAGAAAACACGTTTTGCGATAATAATATGTAAGAACCATTGCTGATTGAAAGTAAGTTTCAAAGGCATATGTTGTTATTTAGCATACATAATGTATCGCTATCGTCACGCTTTTGTTACTTTATTTGATGAGCATAAATTATGGTTGACACAAGATGCGCAAATAAAGTTTCTGCATTCATATTTAATTAATATTTGACGGGAATCGAACCCGACAAGGTCGTAGCCACGTTTATGTAATGAGGTCATTGTAATAGAATAGATTAGAGACTGCTACTGTGGTCTCTAACCGAAAGATCACCTTGAAGATTTTTTCTGTGGCTTAGTAAAATCTAGTAATTAAGAACAAATCAATACGCCTGTATCTGAGTCCTAATCGATAACATAGTAGAGTCGGCTTTTATGAGTCAGTTTAGGGATATTCGCATTAAAATTCCTCCAGTCCTATTGTGGTTATCTGCAAGATAGAGCCGTGTAATGAAAACCCAATAATGTTTAATTGACTCAACTGACGCTAAATGAGATCATCAGAACATGTCCATGTTATCAATATGCAAACAGTAATGAGTGATGCAATATTTCAGTTTGCGGCTCACGTATCCAGCTACTACCCGCTGCTGTGTGAGATCACCTGCTTCGACCTCAAGCCGGAACTGCGCTCCGTGCTGCGAAGAGTCTTCATCCGCATCGGGCCCGTATTCAACATCGTCACCAACGCCCAATAACAACACAACACTAACAAACATTATGGCCTTATAGTTGTCTAGGATAAAGTATGACTTTGATGTTTAATGTTAAAAATAATAACTTCGGTTGATTCCTTAAAATTTAATGTTATATTGACAGCAATCAGTACTTCAGTAGTATTAAAAGTGATCTATCATATTTTATAGGGTGTAGTAGTCTTATTTCTAATTTATATTATAAATTATTGATTTGATTATCAAGTTAAATTTTTAAATTGTATATTATAAAAGCATAGAAGTTGTATCTATAAATTATAATAGTTTATTCTGTATATTTGAAAGTTTTTACCGTCTGGAGAGCTGAACTCACTCACTGCTACTATTGCTTCGTATTTCTTCTAGCTAGACTGATCAGACTGTGATTGTGAAGTTTTACTTTCTCACGGCTTTCCATGTTTATTGTTTTTTATTGGAGTGACTTCAGAACTCGCACGCAAACTGATTATTATATTATTCCTTAAAATAAAAATCATTAATTTAAAATCATTTTTTTTTTTAAGTCTGATTTAAACAATCTTCAGTCCCTCAATAGACCTCTCCAAGGAGTCAAGATCCCAGATGACTAGTTGTCCATCCAATCCAGTAGTGCTAAACTTGCGAGTGTTGTCCTTGGAGCCTTCGTACAGGCGGATGGAGGTGATAGCATTCTGATGGATGGAATCGAGAAGAGTGTCGTTAGTTTCGATGCGCGCCTGGCGATCCAGAGACTGGAACTTCTTCATGGCTGATAATCCTCCAGACTCCTTCCTCTGAGTATTATCCAATTTGGCAACAAACTTAATCTGATTACCTTCATGGCAGTACATTAAAGGAATACAGCTATGTCCTGCCACAATCAAGGAGTTGTTGGTCACCCAACTGCATCCCAAGAAGGGCAGGTACTCAGTCTTCATTTTTATGATACTCCTCCCTTGAGTAGCATCAGCTACATTTATGGAGCTATCATGCCCCACCCAAGCGACCTTGTTCCCGTCTGCTGAGAATGAGACACTGTGCACCCATCCACCACCGTTAGGTGAGTTCGGGAATTCAGCTAACATTTGCCCCAAAGGAAGCTTGGTTCCCCAAACGTTTGGCCCGGGTTGATCTTCAATATCCTTAATGTAAGCTGAGTAAACCCTTACTTTAAAATCAGCAGAGCCAGCAACCAACAGGATGTTGTTAGGATGCCAGTCAATGCTAGTCACAGTTGACCGAATGGGCTTCTTGATATGCTTGGACACCCACCAGTTGTTTTCTTTCTCAAAGTAACAGATTGAGATCAACCTGGCTCCAGAGCCAACAGCAAACTTGTTCTCCATCGGTGACCATTTAACACAAGTTGCAGCTCGGTTGATGCGGAGAAGGACAAGAGTAGTTGACCACTTGCCATCATCTCCTTGAGTCCATACATAAGCATTGCGGTCTACAGAGCAGGTGACAATGCGGTTGGTGTTTGGGGCCCAGTCAATGCCCATCACCTTCAGGTCATGTTCCACCAGGTTGTTGGTCTGCTTCCAATCATTGCCCTCTTTCTGGTAGATATGGACTTCATTATTGTTTGGCGAAAATGCAATTTCTGTAATACAAAGATTACATAGTTTAACAGAACTATTTATTAAGGTTTTTCATGCTTATACAAATAGTTTACTTGAAGTTTGAAGAATATCGCTATTTTATTAAAGCTGTAATTTAAATTATTTTGTTTGTATGCTGCTTTGAAGTCTCATGATAATTGTAAACCACTGGCCTGCCAGTCCAAACATTAAACAAGTACTTCTGTGTAAGTTTCTTGGAGAAAATATAGAGATAACAAAAAAATACTCACGGGTCCTATCCTTATTCCATGCATGACAAGTCACCGGTGCCACTGAGTCACCAAAAGTAAGAGTTTGAGACATTTTGATGAATCTGAAACGATGGAGGTGATATTTTTAATGCCACAAATATTGAGACTACCCAATACTGCATTTTTTGTGAATATTTACCTCAAGTTTCTAAGCAAACGGGAAGTCGGTCACACCCAAAGATATCAGTTGATAAGCAGAAATTCGCGGACTCTGGGCAGTCGACACGAATTTCTGAAAGCGTACACATTACATTTTATATCAATAATATTGCAATAAAAAACCAGGCTTCATTTACATTGATTTTCAACATTTATTTACCTATTTACTCATGAAAACGAAACCACGAAACGTCGAATTGACGTCAATTTCTAAAATTCACGAACGAATGATGAAAGAATGAGTCAGAACTCAGACAGAGTACAATACGAACGAATGAGTCACAGATGCATTTCGAACGTGTATTTTGTTCATTCTGTTATCAGTTGCCAAGTTAAAAAAAAAAAAAAAAAAGCCACAGACAGACAATAAAACTCTAAAAAATAAAAATCCAAGCGTCGTAGCGTCGGGGATAAAGATAAAGATCATTTTATTTGTCTAAACAAGCGTATACATGCAAATTAAGCATGCAGGATGGCACAATATTAATAGAACGTACATGTTTCACCCGCAAAGCGTACAAATTTATAAAATTTACAAAATTAAAAATACAAAATTAAACGAAATAACAAAGGCACTTCAAAACGTACATAATAGTCAGTAATACATTGGTAGGTCATAATTATAAAATAAATAAATCCAAAAATGTCAAATAGATGTAAATGTGAAAATAAGAAAAATATGTCAAATAGTGTCATTCAAAAAGTCATATAAATTATAATAACACATAACTGTTAATAAATCTCGAACCTTTTTTTTAAACAAATTTACTGGCAATGCTTTATAAATATATAATATATAGATATGGGATGGTTTAAAGTGTGTAAAAGTAAATAACTTTTTAATTCAATAAATCACGGGATTTTTATGTTCTTTAAAATTAATCTCGGGATTTCAGGCATATCTATTTTATTCATTCGCTGTATGAAATCTGTGTAAGTACATATATAACTCTACCTAATTCCCACCTCTGGTAATTAGTGTGTACAATTACCGTGCTGTATTATGCAATTACAGTGACTTTTTACACAAAAAAAAATACGATAGAAAGGCGGTTTAGCCTCTCTGAGAAGGTGAGGGCTAAGCTTCAGGAGCTCAACACCGAGAGCTGGGAGGAACGTATCGACGCCACAGAGGGAGACAGGGCGTCCCTATACAAGTTGTATAGGCAACTTACGAATACCCCGGCTCCGGTACGTCCGTTACTCCACAGCGACCGACGGGGCCGGGCGCCAAGGTACACCGCGCCAGACCGCGCGGAGATCTTCGCCTAGTACTTGGAGCGTCAATTCGTCCCGAACCCAACGTCGAGCACATCGCAGCACATCGAGCAACACCTTGGAGAGTACTTCTCCCTGACGTTAGCCTCCGATGAAGACCTAGTCTCTTTCTCGCCTTGCGCGGTCAGACGCGCCATCCTCAACACAATGTTAAGGAAGGCCCCCGGTGCGGACGGTGTGACCAATACAGCGCTGCGCCACCTGCCCTACCGAACGGTAGCGGCGCTGGCACGCCTTTACACGGGCATACAGCGCACGGGCGCCTTCCCGACCTCGTGGAAGGAAGGGCGCGTCATTATGCTGCCCAAGGCGAACAAAAATGTGTTGAAGCCGGAGAGCTATCGGCCCATCACACTTCTCTCTGCCACCTCCTAGCGACACCTGAAGCTTCATTTTACTCCACGAGCGGAGCAGTTCGGGTTTAGGGCTGAACACTCCACGACGCTCCAGTTGTCAAGGGTACTGAATCTGCTCACCGCGGCGCTCAACAAGAGAGAGCAAGCAGTAGCAGTATTCCTCGACATGGAGAAGGCCTTTGATCAGGTCTGGCATGCCTGCTGTACAAGATGGCACAGGTTGGCAGGCCTCGTCCCTTGGTTATGATGGTTTCTTCATTTCTCTCCAACAGGACTTTCCGGGTGGTGGTCGACGGCGCGCTATCGGGAGCTCGCCCGATCGCCGCGGGAGTGCCGCAGGGCAGCTGCGTCTCGCCCTATTGCTACTCATGTTACACCGACGACATCCCCACAACACCTGACACCACGCTCGCGCTGTACGCCGACGACACCGCGTATATAGCGACATCGCTCAACATGCGGCACGCGGCTGTCAAAACGCACCGCGTGCTAGACTTGCTACCAGAATGGCTGTCCAAATGGAGGTGGTCGATGAACGTGGGTAAGACGCAGGCGCTTGCCACCGGCGGCACTAAACTCCCACCACCCCTTAGACTACTAGGAGCCGACGTCGCATGGTCGCCCCAGGTCAAGTACCTCGGGGTCACTATCGACCGCCGACTTACGATGGGATGTCACGTCCGTAGCACTATCGCTAAATGTAGGAACGCCCGCTTCCTGCTTCGCCCAGTGCTCTCGACCCGCCTCACGCTGCGTGCCAAGCTGGGCGTGTGCAAAACGTACATCCGCCCTCTGATCACGTGCGCCGGCCCCAGCGTGGTTCACCCTCACGAGCGAGACCAACAAAACCAGCCTCAGCGCGCAACAAAACCTTGCGCTGCGGAAAATTGCCGCCGCCCCTCGCTACGTGAGGAACTCCACTATACAGCGGGACATGAGGATTGAGAGCCTGGACCACTTTTGTAGCCGCCTCGCGTCCAACATGTTCGCGCGTGCCGACGCCTCTGCCTGGCCCCATCTGGCGCAAATAGCGCCATGGCACACGCGTCCGCCTGACGCGGGGCGCGCTAGGCGCACACGTCGCCTCCCACGCGACCTCGTGCCTACGGATGTGATATAGCCATCCCCCCTACCAGACTGACTCACCCGGGTAGGTCATTTCCATCTACACGCGACCTACCCAATCAATACGACTCAACAATCAGTTTAGACATTCGAAGCGCGTCGTGTTCTAAGTTAATATAGACATGACGCGCACCGAACACACACCCATGTAATCAACATGCGACTAGACTCACGCGACGAACGTGCGGCGCGGGCTCGCCATTCGCTCGCTACATGAGCGGTGTTACTCAAGTACATTGCCGCTCAAACTCATGCATTACGGCCCCTTAGTCTGGAGCGTGATCAGCTAGATCTGAGACGGGGGCCAACATCCTCAGCGGTAGGGTGCGCCTAAGTCACCTCCGTCACTGGTCTTCATCCGCTGGGCCACCTCCGGGTAACCGTAGGTCTCACCTGGCGGTGACCGACCGCCGAGGTGGCGTGAAGAAAGCGGCGCTCGGTACGGTAAAGTTTCACCGTACCTAAGCGCGCAGCGCCCAGCGCCGGACAAATTGACAACCACACACTGGCGAGTTGCGCCTTTTACACGCACTCGCCTTCTTCTACGCCTATATCGGCAATATGATGAGGCGCCCGTTTTTACGGGCGCATTTTTGATTCCGCGGGGAAAGCTGGCTTGCCCACGTCCCGCCTGCCGCGCCTGGGGCGTAGCGACTTCTCACGACAGGAAAGAAAGAAAGAAAATAAGTTTATTAGGCAAATGCCACAAGTACACAAAATTAACAAAAAATACTTAAATCAAACAAAAGAAAAAAAAGAGGGATAATTATCGTTTATACAAACAATACAATCAAAAAGGGATAATTATTGTGTGCCTCACGGCTGCGCCAAATAGGGCCAGTTCAGCATAATGCCGGGCAACTAGGCTGCCTGACGCTAGTTTTCAACTGGACCAGCGAATGTGATGTGACGGACGAGGAGAGCAGCACTCGCCCGCTGTGACGAAGCGCGGGAACCGTGCGAGGTAGAGCGGGTGAGGCTTGACAAAAAAAGCCGAAGCTGCTGAGCCGAGCATGAGTGGCTATAATTCAGCACGCAAGGGCGGAAGGGCTGCTCTTCCTTCAGCGCCGGAGATAAGGCGGAGTCAAACTGTGGGGGAGGGGGAAGCTCTCGCCCCAGTTTGACTAATTAGAGCTATTCTAACCTAAAAACTTTAACCATGAATATCTCCATAACCATGGGGCTCTGCGGGGTGGGGATGGTACAGGGGGTAGCGCCCTTCCCCGCCCTCCCACCCCGCCCTATAAATCGAATGGAACATAACGGAAATTTTAACCCAAAATGAAGCAAATATACGAGTTCAGTTGCCATTTTAACGCTCCTTCTATGATTTAGTTATTATTCTATGGATAGCACTAATCCATCCGAGATAAACAAGTCTATAAAACCAGAATTTCAGCCCACTGTGCGTCAGCTGCTCCTGAAGTGAATCAAAGTTTTCAAATAGAGTTGCAACGCTAAAAAAGGCTTTGAAAAACTGAAAAATTGGCTATGAAAATATCTACTCTTGAATTATTGATGGATTCCACTCTATGGAATCAATCGACAGCCGGTAGAAAATAACGCGTTAGCGGAATTTTTAATTTCGCAGGAAGTTGTTATTTTAACTCCCAATAACAATTCGAGAATACAAATCAAACAAGTCTGTGTAAACAATCAAGTTTCTGTTTCTACATCAATAAGCTATGCCAGGTACGTTCATAAATGTTTTTGTTCGCTCCAAAGATTGCCGCTTTAATTGATTTCATTAAAGAAAGCTTGACTTGTTTTGTTTTCTGCATTGATATTATGACCATATAATCAACTATTTTACTGATATGCCCATGCTCTTGAGTTTTGTACGTATCGCCCCGGGGAATTTACGCCGAATATTAGGCCAACTCACAGAACATATATTGGGCCAACTTTGCATTAAGTACAAGCAGTGTTTTTTTAAAATTTAATCTAAACTAATATTATAAAGAGGAAAGATTTGATCGTTTGTTTGTTTGTTTATTTGTTTGTTTGTTTGTTTGCATTGAATAGGCTCCGAAACTACTGAACCGATTTGAAAAATTCTTTCACTGTTGGGAAGCTACACTATCCGTGGGTGACATAGGCTATATTATATTTTCAAAAAAATTAGGGATCCTTACTAAAACTGCAATTATGTAACCCAAGGTGTATAAAAATTACCTAAAATATTCTTTACATCGCGTGCGCTGCGAAAACTATTGATGATAGAATAAAATAATGTATTACGACTTTGCAGAACACATCATTATTTACAAAAAGTGTCGCGACAGCATATGTCTAACTATTATATTTATGCCACAATAAGTGTTCTTTTATTTAAAAAAAAAATATTTTAATGCCGCCGTTAGAAAAGACTCTGTATTTGTATCTTGGTATTAATCCTTATCAAAATAAATTACTTCATATTCAAGACTGCTTCAATACCTTTATATAACTTTTTGAATTATTCAATTCGGACATTCCATTCGAAAGATATCAGGAGTTTAAAAATGTAAGTATTAGAAAAAAGTTGCGTGGTCGCCGCTCACCCCGCTCAGCTGGCTAGGCATCACCTTATACGATGTAGGCGTCACTGGGGTACGGGCCGTACGGGAGGGGAATATTCAAACTTTGTTTATAATTTTTTTTAGTTCATCATCATTCATCATTTCAGCCAAAAGACGTCCATTGCAGGACATAGACCTCCCCCAAGTGTCCATGTCGCCATTGACATAAGGGGGGGGGGGTTTTGACATAATCGCCACGCTTGGCAGGCGGGTTGGCGATCGCAGTACAGTTGTTACAAAAGCCCACAGAACGCTGCTGCCCATTCTCTGGCAAGTCCCTTAGTCGCCTCTTACGACACCCACGGGAAGATATGGGATGGTGCTATTCTTTACGTCCGACACCATACAGAACCAGACACCATACAAAATTTCAAACCACAGAGATTTTTTTTTAGTTACCTGACGCAAATAGAAGGGTTTTTAGGGTTCCGTAGCCAAATGGCAAAAAACGGAACCCTTATAGATTCGTCATGTCTGTCTGTCTGTCTGTCCGTCCGTATGTCACAGCCACTTTTTTCCGAAACTATAAGAACTATATTGTTGAAACTTGGTAAGTAGATGTATTCTCTGAACCGCATTCAGATTTTTACACAAAAATAGAAAAAAAAACATAAATTTTGGGGTTCCCCATACATAGAACTGAAAACCAAAATTTTTTTTTAATCGTACCCCTACGTGTGGGTTATCTATGGATAGGTCTTCATTTTTTTCTAAACTCATATACAATATCATTTTTTTTCTAAACTGAATAGTTTGCGCTAGAGCCACTTCCAAAGTGGTAAAATGTGTCCCCCTCTAATTTCTAAAGTAAGAGGAGGAAAATTCTGAAAATATTTAGGATTGTAGAACGTAAAAAAAACTATCAACGAAAATTGGTTTCAATAAGATATGATGTTTAGTTTTTGAGATATGGGACTTTTTCATCAAACTGCAGCAGTAACTTTGTTTTTCATTAACATACTATGAAAAACCATTTTAGTTTTGCGGTTGAGTAGAAGTTTACCAACTAATACTATTAACTAATGAATGACAGTTCAAAATATTGTTTGGGGCTATGGAACCCTGTGTGCGAGTAAGACTCGCACTTGGCCGGTTTTTTATGTTTGTGTATTGTTAAATACCCGTGCGAAGCCGGGGCGGGCTGCTAGTTTGTAGAATATAGACAGGGGAGTGTACTAGGTTCTATTCTATCCCGCGAAAAGAGGGATAGAGGTATGTCAACAATCATTGCGCGCCGGTCTGATCGATCCACCACCATTATAATAATAATAAGACATTTATTTCAGACCATATAATAGTCGATATAATGTTAGTAATACAAAAAACCGGCCAAGTGCGAGTTGGACTCGCGCACGAAGGGTTCCGTACCATTACTTATAAAAACGAAAAAAAAAACTTTTTTGTATGGGAGCCCCCCTTAAATATTTATTTTTTTCTGTTTTTATTATTTGTTGTTATAACAGCAACCGAAA
The DNA here is from genome assembly GCA_949152445.1 of Cerastis rubricosa. Classification (NCBI taxonomy): domain Eukaryota; kingdom Metazoa; phylum Arthropoda; class Insecta; order Lepidoptera; family Noctuidae; genus Cerastis; species Cerastis rubricosa. The sequence continues at coordinate 1,171,715 of OX424542.1, read as the reverse complement.
TACATAATCTGTAGAAATTTCAACTCGCTGACTATCACGGTTCATGAGATACAGCCTGGTGACAGACGGACGGACGGACGGACGGACGGACAGCGAAGTCTCAGTAATAGGGTCCCGTTTGACCCTTTGGGTACGGAACCCTAAAAACCTTGTAAAGCTATTGTTAGTAAGTACATACAAAATCAAAATCAATAAGTGGCACCACACAGGACTTCTATCAGACTTATTATTGGCTACAATAGTCCTGTCAGTGATGATGGATTTATCCCAGTACAGTGTGATATTGCCATTTTCGAGAACTAGGTTGGGCACATACCTATAGTGCGTCACTTCCGATTCCACAAGGCTGTATTTTAGAGCAAGTTGCTGATGGAAATCCCTGGCTACAAGGTTGTGTCTATCCAAGTATTCTCCGTTAGCTAGACTAGACTACCGGTGGTATGCCCGACATATGTCAACCGTGCCATCCTTCACAATTAGTGATGGGTCGAGAGAATATTCTCTCACGGAGAATGTTCTCGGATCGAGAATATTCTGCAATGTTCTTTTCGACGGAGAATTTACGAGAATTTAAAATTGGATTAACTGACTGCTCTACTTTTTTTTTTCGTATGGGAAATCATCCCCTCCCGCTCTAGGGGGAGCGAAAGGGAGTGTCAGACTTGTACTGACTAAAACCCATCCATGTTCCTTCTTAGTGTTCCTTTGTGTTCCAGGGCCACAGTATCTCTTTCGAACAGTCCCGCAGCCCTGGCCAAGCAGGCATCGGCCCTCTCGGACCCCTTCCGATTTGCTAACATCTCCTAAAGGCGCGCGTGGAACACGAACACGCCGTCGTCACGGCCTGTCGTCATAAGACGAACGGAAGGCGAGCTAGCCCTTTTCTCACCGTCCACAGGCCCGCGCCTACGGTGGCCGGGGGCCACTGGTGGCCCGGGGCCACCGGTTGCCCCCGACGCCCGGGGCGTCTCCCGCAGCGGCTGGGACGTGAGGCTCTCTCCCTCTCACGTTCCGCCACCTCCTTCGCTAGCATGACTGCTTCGCAGAAGGAGGCGACGGCTTCCCATTCCCTCTCGCTACGGACCATGGATTAAACCAGGGCCGGACGCGAGAGGTCGCCGCCACCAATCGCCGCTACCAGGACACTGCGGTGCTCAGCCCAAGCCGGGCAGAGCTCTACGGTGTGCTCCACCGTGTCCTCCGGCCGATCCTCGCAGTAGTAACACCCGGGCGTTTCCTCCCGCCCGATTCGGTGCAGGAACCTCCCGAAACAACCGTGTCCGGTGAGGACCTGCGTCAGGCGGAAGGTGAGGGCGCCGCGGCGCCTCTCCAGCCACTCCTCAAAAAGGGGACTTATCGGCACTATTGTGGCGTGCCCTGCACGGGGTTGTGACAGTCGCTCCCTCCATGTCACCATGAGATCGCGTGACTGCTCTACCTGACGTTCGGCTGAACTCCTAATTTGTCGAATGCTCACAATTGGAAAATTATGAACAAACCGCAATGTTTAAACAAAGAGTCTGAAGAACCAAATCCAAGTACCTCTGCCACAAGCGAAAGAGAAGAGCCTACAATCAATTTAGACAACGAATCTGAAGAGAGCTCATCAGAAGAAGAGGCAGAGGATGAGCCAGTAATCTTGGCGGAAACAGACCACATCAACTTAGATGGCATGGATCAATCGTTATCAATAGACGAATAGCATTACTGCATTAGCAATTTAATTCGATTTCAAGAAATGTTAAGATTGTGGTTGTTACTTTGTTTTTAATTATTTCGGTACACCATACACCGTTCTTATAACGTTATTTTTTGAAATTTTACTAAAGCTGATTATTTGTATAAGTAACTCATAATCTTTGTTCTAATAGAGAAATCCTAATTTAACATGAATACCTTAGGAACTTTTAAGAGAATTTATGAAAATTTTCTTGGAAATATTCTCGGGAATGTTCTTGCTCAAGAGAATTTACTGAGAATTTAAGTTGTGGAGTAGATTATTTTAATGTAGACTTCGTAAAAGTTTAAAATGCACTAAAACCTATTACTCTTAAAATAGATCGACACAAAAGAGTCATTCAATTTTTAAATTCTCGTAAATTCCCTGCCAAAGGAATATTCTCTTAACAGCAAAGTTCTCGCAAGGAGAATATTCTCGGGAATTTACCATCACTATTCACAATAAATCTCCGGTAGTTTTTCGTCATCATAACTTCATCTATAATTGCACAAACAAAACCTTCAGTTTCTCTGAAGAGGTTCCCGGAACGTAGCCAGGCTACGGACGCTGATAGGTTTACATCGGGTCCATGCAGGGCCCGGAAGAAGCGTCCGTGAAACTCCTTACTCTGCTATACGCGAGCGGAGTGAGGCTTGTCCATCGCGACCACATCTCGATGCATCCCTACGGCGATTCTAGGAAATATTCCCTGAGACTGCGTATCTCACGATTGTGGAGAGTCTTGACTTTTAAAAAGCCTCGACCTCTACAACTCTGCGTGATATACAGTCTCATAACCGAAAAACGTGAGTGATGCATTCGTTATATACCGTCAAAAATGTATGGACCTTCCTATCCATGGCGTCTAGTTCTGTTTGAGTCCATTTGAGTATGCCGAAAGATTACATCAAAACCGGCATCACCCAACCGTTGAAGGCACGCACCTTATATCCGCCTGGTATAAGACTTATAATGAGCGCAATGGTGGCCCAGTGGTGGCAGCTCTGACTTACGAGCAGAAAGCCATGTGTATGAACCCAGGCAGGCGCATTACTTTGTGTAATTTATTTCATCACCGCTGCCCTCAAAAACTGTGAACGAAAACTTCGTGAGGAAACCGGCATGTCCAGACTAAAAATTTGAAGACATGTGATATCTATCAACCCGCTCTGGGCCCGCGTGGTGGATTACAGCCCACTCCCTCTCATAGAGAGGAGGCCTGATGGTGATGATGATGATAAGACTAATAAATACTTTTCTCAGGCGGCCAAAGAAGCTCTCCTTCAATGATTGCTTCATGTCAGCAACATTGATGCCCAGCGCTTCCGAAAATACTTGTAGGTTTCGGTTGCTGAGAGGGATCTAAGATTGTTAGAATCTGAGAGCTAGGACCCTCCCACAGATTCTACAATCTCCCCTTGCTTTACATGCATGACCTCAAATTTGTCCACACCAAATCCCATCCTGATGGCGCTACTCAAGGTTTCAGTTACCTTCAGTAGCTCCATCAGTTGCAAATCGTTGGGGGCAAACAGTTTCAGGTCATCCATGTAAAGGAGGTGAGATATAACCTGACCACCTCTCCTCAATCGAAAGGCTAGACCTGAATCCTCCAACAGCGTACTTAGAAGATTCAAGGCTATGCAAAACCAAACTGGGCTCTTGTACAGGATATAACAAGTAATAAAAAGGGAAACAAAAACTTTTTCTTATTGTCGGGAGAGCTAAAGTCACGATTCAAGACAAAAAATGGTGTTTATGTTTAATGCAAGGTTCAAATCTAAGACCTTACTACTACTACGGTAGGTACGGTACTAGATACTAAGGAAGTCCGCGAAATTCAAATTATTCGGTCGCGAATCATATTCTAATCAGCATATAACCTGACACCTGCAAATTGCACCCTGGCGCTTCCACCATAAGACCTAAACTTTAATAATTTTCCAGGCAAGCATCGCCGCGGCCACCGCAAAAGTGGTGACCACTCTGATCTCGACATGGACTCCGATGACCAAGAGATCGGTGTCTCCTTTTCACCAGACAGCCCCGTGCTGGCCGCATTCCGAGGCGCTGCCGAAAAGCTGAATAAACGATATGAAATAAAGGAGCGACTCGTTAAATTGTCGCGCAAAATCAGGAGTGAATGCAAAAAGATTACAATCTTGTTTTTTTCGCCTATATCGTGAGTCTATAGATCTTATAGAATTTAGAATGCATGAGTTTTCTGATGCTACACAAATCTTAATACCCGTCATGTAATAATAAGTTGAGTCTTATTTACCCTGCTCTGACTGCAATAAAATGTCACAAGTTCCTTCATAGTTATTCTTGATTGAGTTTTGTGTCAACTACACGATAACTGACAAAAATGCTTTCATTGCAAGCATTTGTCAGTTTATCAGTTATTAGTCCGGGGAATTTACGCCGAATATTAGGCTTACTTAAAAAACAGCGATTTTTTTCATTGAATGTGTAGGGTATGGACAGGAGAGTATATTGAGCTGTATCCCGCGAAAAGTTCACCTCCGCGTATATGTTTTTTTTAAGAAAACGTCTATTATGTAAGTATTTAACTTGGTGGGAAAAAATATAAACAGGTATGTTTTTTGGAGTATTTGTAGAACAGATTGAGTACTACAAGTAGGTCAGAAAATTAAACATTTTTCGTCCAAGGAACATTAGTTTTTTTTTTAACTTATAATTTGACTTTGTACAAATATTAACAGGACATAAATAGTGCTAAAATGGTTTATGTCACCATGTCTAACTATTATTATGAAAATTAAACAAATTCTGACTTCACAGAAAATCAAGAAAATCAAAAAATCTTAAATACTACTTACGGCAAAAATGTAACAGGATTTAAATTCATTTAATAATGAGAAATATACGAATCCAAACCTTAATCCCCAAAAATTAAACAGATTAGAGCGTTAATTAATATTGTCAAAGTAAAAATTAAATTACGATGCACGGTGTCAGCGCTAAGCAGTGTGCGGCGTACGGCGTGTGCTAGTGTGCGTAAACAAGATAAGCGCTGCGTTCATTGTGTGCGAATGACTGTTGTTGATTGAGAGTCGGTGTTTTATTGAGTTACGCGATACCTTATTTCTATTTCGGAAAGATCAAATTCCTATGAAAGTGTTGCGCCAAATACAAGAAAAAGCTTGCAGACGTATTTTACGTAAACATTAATAGATTTTTTTTCACGATTTGGTTTAAAGGGGTTGTATTTATGATTTTTATTACTACAATTATGTAAATACATACGTTTTACAGTCGCTATTCATATTTTGTTCAACATACAGACTGCCACTGACCGGCAAATTGCAAAAAACTATGGAAATTTAGAATTTCGGGGGCCACCGTGTCGGGTCCACCTTAACGCTAAAAGTCCTACTCTATGATGTTAAATGCGACTGTAAACCAGGAGGCTCGTTTAAGTCCTCTAAATTAGGTAAAAACCTACAATAGCAAATACATTTCCCGTTTTTTTCTTCTATGAAAAACGAAGCAAGGTTAAAGTGTTTAATTTTCGTGTAAATAGGTTAGAAATAGCCTTTAGATGAAAGTTAAACTAAATTAAACCCTGTTACATTTTTGCCTCAACCGCTATTGAAAAAAAACTGGTAATAATAGCTTCCGGTAGTACAATTTGTTTAATTTTGTTTAATGGCGGTGAATATATTAATTTAAGTTATTTTATGTAAAAAACCGCTGTTTATATTTTTGCCTTAAGTACAATCCAAAAATCTCTTTACCGTAATTTCCGTGGACGAAAATGTATAATTCTGAAAAAATATATTTCTGTCACCATTTCTTTACCTAAAGTAACTAAATGTGTCCTGTTAACTTTTTTCCCATGTTTTTATTCACAAAAACGCGTTTTCGTCTTTTTCACCTTGATCCGGTCTTGGAAAATGTTTAATTTTTTTTTATTATTTGGAGAGCCAAGGTCAAGTACACGATTCAAGAAAAAAATCGCTGTTTATATTTAATGCAAGGTTCAAATCTAAAAGCCCCGTACTATACATATATGTATAGTCTTAATATAAGTCGATGTAAACTTTGCTTGTAACTTGTAGGAAATTGATGTTAGTTCTTCCGTCGTGTCATAGATGGCGCTTTAGTCCTTTTTGTTGTAAGTAGCTTTTTGTGGGTCGCTACACGCGGTCGTAAAGAGACCGACTAATCGGCCGAGCCGATCACAGTTTCGGGGTATTCGGAAATTTCCGCGACACTTCGTTTACAACTGCAATGTGAGCTGATTCGCGCGAACTCGCTACCGCCCGCGCCGCCTGCGAGCATGTCGTAACATGTTTTGTTTACTTCGCATTGGTTCTTGATTATTACTTTTAGACTGGTCAGAGCGGTGATTTTTGTGTGAAAAAATAAAGACAAAACTGTTATTTTGTTGATTCTTGACACAGTCCATCCATCATCTCTTTGCCTTCTTCTTCTAGCCATATACATTCATACTCAAAATATTTCTCACCACATTCTCCACATTCTTCAGCATCACATTCCCATAACATGACAACCGATTACCACACAAATTTTCAGTCACCAGCGCCACTTTAATTATTTTAATTAACATGATAAAACCTTTTCAGAACGGACACATCTGAGAATACAGTAACAGAAGCCCAGGAACTAATTCAGCAACTAATCAATGGACCAATGAAAAGCATTGGCTTAGAGCTTGAACACTGCCATAAAGGCTTTTATGCCAATGCACTCACTGTGGATTTCCAAGAATATTGTTTAGCCAGGATCATGCTATCTTTCATGAAAGAGAAGAGGATTATTACTTACCCTGAAGTTCAGAAAGAATTGGAGTATAACATCAATGAAAATGATAATCAAAGGTTGATGGTTACAGTGATTCCCCACTCTGACTATATGCTGAGTCTAGCCGACCTTACTGGAGGGCTGATGAAGAAGGCCATCGACGGTATTTCTAATGGGGACACTGAGGAGTGCTACAAAACAACTACTGTTCTTAGGCACTTGTATACTGGGTTTTTGAGTAAGTTAACAGAACTATGTTAAACCTTTAGGTGCATCACACACAGAAAGCGGGTGCGGGTCGTGCGCGGGTGTACGCGCATGTCGCCCGCTACCACAAACAGAGCAGGCCCCGCGCGTCTCCCGCGCTTCACCCGACCAGCGCAAGTCCCACGCACGCTCTCTGTGTGATATCGTCCATACAAGAACATGAATTACAGATGCCTGACACCCGCGCCCGCTCCATGTGTGTGATGCGCTTAATAGCCTGCGCAGACGACGGATTTTTTTCCGCGGACTTTTTTGTCCACTAAAATAGATCGCTTACAACTGTATCGAGTAACGCAAACGAGGGATTAAAAGTACCGCGAACAAAAAGTCCCCCGAAAAACCGAGGACATGCAGAGAGCGGACCGGACATAAGTACGGGGGAGTCCCCGAAAAAAATAGAACTCGTGTGGCTAAGCGAAACAACGCACATGGCGGACTTTATATTTTTTTTTTTTGTTGGTGGTTTTCCTAAGATTACTCAAAAACCCATATGTTCTGTATGGTGTCGGACGTTAAGAATAGCACCATCCCATATCTTCCCGTGGGTGTCGTAAGAGGCGACTAAGGGACTTGCCAGAGAATGGGCAGCAGCGTTCTCTGTGCTTTTTTGCAACAACCGTACTGCGATCGCCAACCCGTCTGCCAAGCGTGGCGATTATGGCAAAACCGCCCCTTATGAGCGCAAAAAAAAAATGGCCCCTAGTACCCGGCAGCCCGTCTACCCTCGACTATGGTAGCGGTCGAGGCTACGGCGTGGCAAGGGGTGCGAAGAATCTCCGGAAGGGATCCGGCTGCCTATACCGACGACTTGACCTGGCAACATATAACACGCGAACACTCCGGGCCGACGAGAAGATAACGGAACTCGAGGAGGAATTGAGCAGGTTGCGATGGAGTATTGTAGGATTATCTGAAGTCCGAAGAGAGGGGGAGGACACGATGATCCTGAAATCCGGCAACCTACTCTATTTCCGAGAGGGTGACCGGCAGTCCCAGGGTGGCGTTGGGTTTATCGTCCACAAGTCCCTTGTGAATAACGTGGTGAAGATCGAGAGTGTGTCGACCAGGGTAGCGTACCTGATACTCAGAATATCCTCAGGATATTCGCTGAAGGTCATACAGGTCTACGCCCCGACCTCGGCACACCCCGACGACGAAGTGGAGACCATGTATGAGGATATCTCCAAAGCCATGCATGGTTTCAAAACTCACTTTACCGTTGTCATGGGGGACTTCAACGCGAAACTGGGCAAGCGAGACGGAGATGAGCTGCAGGTGGGGCAATTTGGGTTTGGATGTCGGAACCACCGGGGACACCAACTGGCTAGTTTTATGGAGAAGGAGGGCCTCTGTATGATGAACTCCTTCTTCAAAAAGCGTGAGCACGGGAAGTGAACCTGGCAGAGCCCCGATGGTGAAACTAAAAATGAGATTGACTTCATCATGTCAACCAAGAAGCAAATGTTCAATGATGTCTCTGTGATCAATTCGGTGAAAACTGGGAGCGATCACCGCATGGTAAGAGGCACATTGAACATCAATATTAAGCTTGAAAGGTCTCGACTGATGAAGTCTACGCTCCGACCAGCACAGATCCAGATCCAAAACCCCAAGAGCTTTCAGCTTGAACTCCAGAATCGTTTCGAGTGCCTAGGAAGCTCAGTGGACGAATGCAACGATGGATTCGTGAAAACTGTCCATACGACAGGGTCTAAGTTCTTCAAGACGCGTCGTACACAGAAGAACAAAAAACTCTCTGATCATACTCTCAAGCTCATAAGGAACGGCGTGAGATGATCCTGCAGTCTTCAGAAGACGCGTGGGAATACCGGCAGCTCAATAGACAGATCTCTAAATCCTTGAAGAGCGACCTCCGCCGCTTTAATACCGAGCGTATTAAAGACGCCATTGAGCGGAATAAAGGCTCAAAGGTATTTGCAAGAGATCTGGCTATTGGGCAGAGCCAGCTCACGAAACTGAAGACCGACGATGGCAGAATCGTATCCGCCAAACCGGAGCTACTGAGGGAGATCGAGAGTTTTTATGGGCAGTTGTACACGTCAACCAGGAAACCCGTTGTAAATCTAGCGAATGACCCAAGAGCTAGACTGACCCGACACTACACCGAAGACATCCCGGACATCAGCCTGTACGAGATTAGGATGACTCTGAAACAGCTTAAAAACAACAAGGTACCGGGTGATGATGGCCGAACTTCTGAAGGCGGGTGGAAAACCGGTACTTAAGGCCCTTCAGAAGCTGTTTGATTCCGTCATACCGAGGGGAAAACGCCACAGGCATGGTGCAGGGGTGTGGTGGTACTCTTCTTCAAAAAGGGCGACAACGCCCGGTTGAAGAACTATAGGCCCATCTCACTTCTAAGCCATATCTACAAGTTGTTTTCAAGAGTCATCACGAATCGTCTCGCGCGCAGGTTTGACGATTTTCAGCCTCCTGAACAAGCCGGATTCCGAAAAGGTTTTAGCACCGTAGACCACATACATACGCTGCGACAGGTTATACAGAAGACCGAAGAGTACAACCTGCCTCTCTGTTTAGCGTTTGTGGACTACGAGAAAGCCTTCGATTCGATCGAGACTTGGGCTGTACTGCAGTCTCTCCAACGGTGCCAAATTGATTATCGGTACATCGAGGTGTTGAAGTGTTTGTACAAAAACGCCACCATGTCAGTCCGACTTCAGGACCAGACCTCGGAACCTATCCTTCTGCAGCGAGGTGTGAGACAGGGAGACGTTATATCTCCGAAACTGTTCACCGCTGCACTGGAAGATATCTTCAAGGTTCTGGACTGGAGAGGGCTAGGCATCAACATCAATGGCGAGTACATCTCTCACCTTCGATTTGCCGACGATATAGTGGTCATGGCTGAGACCATGGAGGACCTCAGTACAATGCTCGATGACCTCAGTAGAGCTTCCGAAAGAGTGGGTCTTAAAATGAACATGGACAAAACCAAGGTCATGTTGAATGCCCATGTAACACCCACTCCTATCAAGATCGGAGACTCTACTATCGAAGTTGTAGACGATTATGTCTACCTGGGACCAACGGTCCAGTTGGGTGGGTCTAACTTCGAGAAAGAGGTCAATCGTCGAATCCGACTCGGCTGGGCAGCGTTCGGGAAGCTGCGTGGTATCTTCTCGTCCAACTTACCGCAGTGTCTCAAGACGAAAGTCTATGACCAGTGTGTGTTGCCAGTGATTACATACGGGACCGAAACGTGGCCGCTCACAATGGGCCTCATCAGAAGGCTCAAAGTCACCCAAAGGGCAATGGAGAGAGCTATGCTCGGAGTTTCCTTGCGTGATCAAATCAGAAATGAGGACATCCGCAAGAGAACCAAGGTTACCGACGTAGCCCGAAGAATTGCCAAACTTAAGTGGCAGTGGGCAGGGCACATTGCTCGCAGAACAGATGGCCGATGGGGCCGAAAACTTCTGGAATGGCGACCGCGAACCGGGAGACGATGCGTTGGAAGGCCTCCCACTAGGTGGACCGATGACCTGGTGAAGGTTTCGGGGATCCGCTGGATGTGAGTCGCACGGGACCGATCAATGTGGCGACACTTGGGGGAGGCCTATGTCCAGCAGTGGACGTCTTTTGGCCGAAATGATGATGATGATGACTCAAAAACCGCTGACGTTACAAATTTTGAAATCTTATATCCAAATCTTCAATAAAAAACCTAGACACTTGAAGCTACGATTTCCTTTTTTCAGATTTTTGGTATGACCATTTCTCTCGAAGTTACGGCCTGTTGTATGACCATTTCTCTCGAAGTTACGGCCTGTTGAAAATTGCCCAAAAATTTGTTATTTTTTTTGATTCCTTAATTTTTTCCAGTAATAAACACCTATTATTATATTGTTATACTAAACCAGATATTTTTTATTAATTTTATAATTAAATTTTTTTACTGCACACCGGGCCTACGAACGAGAGCGCGATTTTCGAATGACCGAGGTTGTGACGTCATCGGACGGTGAGCGCGCCCGCCCGCGTTTTTAAAAACCGTCGGCCGGGAATACGTACTTTGATCCTAAATATCTCAGCCATTTTTTAAGATATGAAAATAGTAAAAACGTGTATCAGATCGTCTCGTAATTTTTTGTAAATTTATTTGGCATGTAAAGTAAAAAACGTTTGTCAGACCCAACTGTTTTCCAGCTATCTAACCTAGTTAACAAAGTACTAAGACGGCTCCAAATCTCCTTCCAGGCTTAAAAGGCAAACACGATCTCCTGGACAAAAAGCTGCCAGAGACCCAAATCAACGTGCTCGTTGCGGAGGACGCGCTGCGCCTGCTGCACATGCGCGGCCAGTCGCAGTCGCCGCACCTGCTGCTGCGCGGCGAGCCCGCCCAGCGAGCGGACGCGGGACAGCCGCTCGACCGGCCCAATTATGAAGAGGGATATAACTATTGAGGTCTGCACTTCACTTGCGGAGAGCATGGCGGGATAGGAGGCGTAGTTGAATATCAAAGATGGAATGTTAGTTTGGCAAAGAACACGATTCTTCGAGTCCTATATGAACGGACTCGGATGATGTTTTACAGGACTCCACTCATTACGACAGGACTCCAAAACTAAAGAACTAAATGCTCTACGAGCTCTTGAACGTTACATGAAAGCTCGAGTCTCTTTGAGCGCTTCAGTCCTTTTTATGTGGCGAGTCGCACTGAAGACTTCTAAGAGTAGTAGGTATCTCAAAATACCTTCACATCTTTCTTTTCTTAGACGTGAGCTTTTAGCTGATTATGAATTTGTCTTATCAGATTTTTTGTAGCCATAGTGACATCATAACCACTAATTTAAATGTATCACCTATTCGAGTCTTTTTGAATGATCAGCTTCAAGTCTCATCTTCATACTTATTCAGAGTTTTGCTTGAAGATTCGAGTTCATTTTAAAACTCAAGTTCTTTGTTGTAAGGCTCAAGTGGTTGTTAAATGACACGAGCTTGGCTTGACTTTTCAGTTCCGAGTCTTGCATTTTTAAGTAGTCTATAAAATTACGACTCGAGGACTCGAGTTCTTTGCAACACTATGGAATGTCGGATTTTGCAGGGATAATATTAAACGTGCTGTTTGGATTTCCAACTTCCAACAGCTGATGCGCCTAAGGCGATTCGCACACTGCGTCGCGCTACGCTGTGGGTGCGGGTGCAGGAGTGCAGATCTGCATAATCATGCAGATTTCTCTGCACTGACGCACGGAGCTGCAGCATAGTCATGCGGTGGCCCAGAGGCCTCATTTCACAGCAGCTTGCGGTGGTGATAGTAGTACATTACAGAGCATTGTTTTTACACTGAAAATGGTTATTCATTTAGGTATAACTCACTAGCTGTCCCGCGCAACTTTGTCTACGTCACATTTTCCCCGTTTTCACAACATTTTTCATAGCTGCTCCGCTCCTATTTGTCGTAGCGTGATGATATTATATAGCCTATAGCCTTCCTCGATAAATGGACTATCTAACACTGAAAGAACTTTTCAAATCGGATCAGTAGTTTCTGAGATTAGCGCGATCAAGCAAACAAACAAACTTTTTAGCTTTATAATATTAAGTATAGATTCAGGATGCTGGAGTTATATTATCTGTTTGGTTTTTGTATAATCAAATTAGAAGAAATCGGGCGTATAGAAGATATTGGGTACATCCCTTTTTACGGACAAGATCGATAAATGGGTCATTTGTTCGTGATAAATCGATTGATATCGAGATCGAAATAGTACGTCTAAATCTGTCAAAATCACGCACGATACCTACTGCAGAACTCGGTGTGCCATACCTTGCGTCTTGCCCCCGCACCCAGGCGCGGTGGTGCGTGTTTCTCTGCATGTAGGCGCGTGATCTGCAACAGTGCGCGTGAATGCGTTTTCTCTGTGTATTACACTACGCGTGTTTTATATACAAACGCAGATAGGTAGGTACTTGCAACTAACGTAAGAACACGCACTCCCGCGCTATACACTGTGTGATAGGGTGTTGTTTGCGAATCGCCTAAATGTCAGTACGGACAGAACGGAAAAATGCGAGTGCCATTTACGGGCTGCAGAATAGCGACGTCAATGACCTCTATCTGTCGGATTAAGTCGCAAAAACGATTAGCCTAGAGATAAAATTATGAAGACACTTTTCAAGTGACTGTTGTCAGAGGCCATGATGACGTTCCTAGGCATAATTGAAACGCATTATATTATAAACTTTAACCTTTTTAGTGTATTCACTAGTCATAATTTTGCCAAAGCAATGGGTTCTCCGTTTAGTTTTAAGATAAGCTTCAATATAAAAGTAAGCTGTATTATTGTGTAGCATTTTGAAGATCTCAATAAAATCTATAATCATGCATCAATCATCTGTTCGTTCACAAAGAAAAGCATCGGGTCACTTTTAAGTTAAGTTATAAGTTAACTGACCCGATGGTTTTGAGCGTACTTTAGTTTTAAGATAAGCTTAAATATAAAAGTAAGCTGTATTACTATTACCTCGTTTATTAATTTACTTATTTTTTACATTTATCAATCATTTATTTCGAGCAACAAGACTCAGTGTTAGTAACAACCATTATTGTGTAGCATTTTGAAGATCTCAATAAAACCTATTATCATCCATCAATCATCTTATTCATTCAAAATCAAACGCATTGGGTCAGTTTTAAGTTGAATTAAAAGAACATGAATTTTCTTTGAAAAAATAACTTTTATTACGGTGACTCATAAATCTTGCGAGAAATCCTGGCTGTTCGTTAGGTTACTGGATGGCTGCCATTCGTCTGACTCATCCGTTCCATAAGGATCCTTGTCTATGTCAGACTCCGCGTCGCTCCAATCTTGTCTATGTACAGTTTTCCGAACTCTCTTGCCCGTCACTATAAGATTACGGGCAGGAGAATCTGCTACATCATCATCATCACTTACAGACACATTCCTTTGCCTCCTTCTCTGTCTGTTACCTGTTTAATGAATCTCACTTTAAAAACAGAACACTTATAATAACTCCTCTTTTCGCAATCATGATTCAACATAAATAAAACTCGTAATCGATTTAAAACTCGTAATCGTAATCAACACTATCGCCATCTGAGTCCTCTACTTGGAAATGGTCGTCGTAAAAGTTAACGGAATGTGCGTTTATGTAGAAGATGTTGCCGTGACGTTGGACTACTTGCATACCTGTGGGGCATAAAGTCATACGTGAGTTATCATATTTTAATTCACCTCGAAGCAAATACGGGGTGGGGGTGCTGTTCAAAACATCATACCGAACCCGAACTAGGATAGAACCGAATATATTTTTTTTATACAACGATGAATGAATAAAGCCTATGTGGGGTGGGGGTGGGGGGTTCGAAATGGTATACTGAATACGACCGTGGACCGTTTATGTAACTGCACCATGTGACTAAAACAACAATGGCAAGAAAGCTGAAATGAAAAAAAGCTGAAATGAAAGCTGCTGTTAATGTTACTATAGCAAGATAATCAAGGATCTATAAAATTATCAGCAGTATATTGCCCCCCAAGGCACACCATTAAGGAAGAAGAATTCATAAACTAGTGGAGGCGACTGGAACGCCTAAAACGTTTGGTGGGGATCCCGACTAACTCTACCTAGATACCGAGAAATGAAAAGAAGTATAGATAAAAATAAACTAAATGTACTGAGTACAGGTGAACCTTCGTATTGGCCTACAGACCCAAATAAGACACCTGATCTTCTAGATTTCTTTGTGTATAAAGGATTGTCAAACCGTTACTTGGGAGTGGAGACTTGTTTAGACAGCAGTTCAGACCACACACCAGTGATAGCCACGATTAGTACCAAAGAATACATAGATGAAAATCTGAACCATAAAATGACACTTAAAACAAAAGATGACACCAAAAAATGTGCCGTAAGTTTGACAAACCTTATACAAACAGCTGCGTCGAAATGTACACCGGTTACCACACAAAAGCGAGGTAGTATGAACATACCCGAGGATATAAAAACAAAGATCCTGGAAAAGAGACGACTTAGAAGAGTATGGCATAACAGTCGACATTCTGAAGATAAAAGAGCATTTAATAAAGCAGCCGCTGACCTCAAACAGTACCTTAAAGATATTGAAGAGGAAACTCTGCAGAACAAATTAGCTAACCTTAATCCGCAAGCTATAAATGAGTACTCACTCTGGAAAGCGGTAATAAATAGTAGGGCGGCCCCTCAGGTAGCACAACATCCTATTAAAATGAACGACAACACTTGAGCTAGAACGGACAAAGACCGATATCTGTGCTTCCAGCACTGAGTAAAATCTATGAAAAAATCATGCTGGACCAGATGTTGTCTCACTTTAACTCTAATGGGATACTGCATAGTCAGCAGTTTGGTTTCACGAAGGGTAGGTCGACAACGGACGCGGGAGTAAAACTCATCAGTCACATTCTGGAATCCTGGGAGAAGTCCCAGGACGCTATTGGCATTTTTTGTGATCTCTCAAAAGCGTTCGACTGCGTCGACCACAACACGCTGATCTGTAAATTACATCACTACGGAATTCGTGGACAAGCTGCTGATCTTGTTCTTTCCTATTTATCAAACAGGCAGCAAAAAGTAAATGTAAATGGGGCGACATCCTCTGGGTCTATAGTCAGGATGGGTGTGCCCCAAGGTTCAATTCTTGGTCCTTTCCTATTTCTTGTTTATATTAATGATCTCCCATATATGATGGCAAAATTATCGGATATAATTCTGTTTGCTGATGACACTTCGCTAATTTTTAAAATTCATAGGAAAGATAAGGACGTCATACATGTCAACGAAAGTCTAACTGTTCTCTCGAAATGGTTCGCAGCTAACAATCTTTTACTGAATACGAACAAAACTAAATGTCTAAAGTTCTCTTTACCAAATGTAACTCAACGTGACCTTAATTTAAATCTTGACGGCAAAAAACTTGATGTTATCGCGGAAACTGTATTCTTAGGAATTACTATCGATTCAAAACTGCAGTGGGGCGCGCACATTGGAACTCTTTCGGGGAGGTTAAGCTCAGCCGCCTATGCAGTTAGGAAAATAAGGCAGTTGACTGATGTAGCCACAGCTAGGTTAGTATACTACGCGTATTTCCACAGTATTATGTCTTATGGAATTCTGCTGTGGGGATCGGCAGCAGACGTTGATTCAATTTTTATATTGCAAAAGAGGGCAGTTCGCGCGATCTATAAAATGGGTCCTCGCGAGTCCCTTAGAGAAAAATTTAAAGAGATCGATATACTGACTCTGCCTTCACTTTATATCTTAGAATGTATTTTATACGTCCGCAAAAACCGAGGGCTTTTCAAAATTAGAAGCGACTTCCATAATATAAACACACGCAGTAAACACGAAATTGTAATACCCAAATTTAGATTAACAAAAACTAGCAAGTCATTTCTTATAAACAGTATACGCTTTTATAATAAGTTGCCAAAGTCAGTTATTGAACTGACCGATGGAAAGTTTAAAAATTGCATCAAACGTGTCCTTATTAAAAAAGCATATTACAAAATTAAGGACTATGTTGAAGATAAAGAAGTTTGGCTGTAGTTCCCTCTGCTCATGCGGCTTCCCTGGTAGCTCAAAAACGACACAAATATGTGGATGTCTCTAACTATTCCGAATTTTATTTATTCTATTCATTTTTTTTTCAGATGTTTTACAATAGTTTTCAAATCATTGCACCGTTTATTCATTGTGCAGAATAGTTACAGTACTGATGACTACATTTGTGTCAATTGTTTATTTAATTGTTCTTAGTTTTATTTTTACTTTTGTATAGATTCTTTTTCATTCATATTTTTTTGTGAATGTGTGGACATTGTAGGCTTTGTAATTTTTTTTTTATTTTTTTTTTTCAGCTTCATCTTTTTCTACCTTTTGTAGTAAGCGATGACTTATTGTCGGGCCTACGCTGTCCTCTCATACTTAAGTACTAGCGCTGTAACATCCAAATATTGTAGAACCAAATGATTTTAAAAGAGTAACCATGGAGTTTCTTGCCGGTTCTTCTCCATAGGAAACGACCAACCCGAACCGTGCCTCTTCTGTTGACGTTTTATAAGTGCCCATGTAGGCCTATGTAAAATAAAATATTTTGATTTTGATTTTGATTTTGAACGGGCTGAGGCGTTTGGACAGTTCCTATATATAGCCTTGACTCCAAATGGCGGTGATGCAGAAACCGAAAAAGAAATACAAGAATATTTGGAAACCGATCTACAACTATCTCGCCCAATGCAAAGCTGCTCACCTAGAGAAATCCATAGAGAAATAAAAGGCCTAGAGTTAAACAAGGCTCCTGGTTTCTGCCTAATAACAGCCGAAATCCTGCGAGAACTTCCTAGAAAAGCTGTAATCGGTATAACACATCTTTTTAATAGCATAATTAGGACTGGGTATGTTCCATTGATATGGAAAATATCAGAGATCATCATGATTCCAAAGCCTGGCAAATCCCCACATCTCGTATCGTCTTACATGCCAATTAGTTTACTACAAACTATATCGAAACTATTTGAGAGGATCATCCTACGGCGGCTAACACGAATACTTACCGAAAACGATCTCATCCCTCAACATCAGTTTGGTTTCAGAATTGGCCATTCCACTACAGAACAAGTTCACGGTGTTGCCAATAAAATAAGAGAAGCTCTCGAGAAAAAGCAGTACTGCTCTGCTGTTTTTCTCGACGTACAACAAGCATTCGATAAAGTTTGGCACATGGGATTGCTTTTCAAAATAAAGAACCAACTCCCATACAACTTCTACCTGTTCCTTAAGTCGTACTTGGAAGATCGAATATTTAGAGTTAAAATCAATGACGCCTACTCTGCCTTTCAAGACATAAAAGCTGGTGTGCCACAAGGTTCCATTTAGGGCCCTACTCTGTATCTTTTGTACACTGCAGATATACCTACAACGGATAATGTTCTATCTGCCACTTTCGCAGATGACACCGCTGCACTTAGCAACCATGAAAATCCCAATGTAGCGTCCTTAACTCTACAAAGTCACCTCGAAAAAATCAGCAAATGGGATGGAAAAGTGGCGTATCAAGGCCAGCTCAAGCAAGTCAGTGCATGTCACTTTACCTTAAGAAAAGACAACTGCCCCCCAATCAAACTAAGAAACGACGTTCTTCCCCATCAAAATTCAGCAAAATACTTGGGCATGCAACAAACAAACAAGGAAAACCCATATTCAAAAGAAACGTGACGAGCTAAATATAAGGCTGAGAAACCTCAACTGGCTAATAGGTAGAAGAACAAACGTCACCATGTAAAATAAGATACTCATCTATAAAACTGTAATTAAACCCATCTAAACTTATGGAATTTAGTTATGGGGATCAGCAAAAAATAGCAACGTGTAAATCTTACAACGGTTCCAGAATAAAGCCCTCAAAATGATAACCAATGCACCTCTGTTTATCAAAATCAGTGAATTGCATGAGTACACAGAAATGAATACAGTCAAAGAAGAAGTGGAACACGGAGCATTAGCATACCAAAACCGAATAAAAACACACACAAATAACCTAGCAACTGCATTATGTGAACCACTATGTGACAGAAGTGAGAAGACTCAAAAGGCAACACATGGGACTTTGTTACCAAACAAGGCCGGAATTAAAATAAAAGACAGCTTCCTCACAGGAGGAACAGTTCTAACCTAACAATAGCCCTCACAAAAAATCTACTAAAGGCTTGTAAAGCCGATCCCAAGATGATACATAGAAAAAGAAAAAAAAATGTTAATATTAATAACATCCATTAGCTGCAAGCACCAATATATTCATATCCCTAATTTGGCGTGTAACGCTGTGAAGAAGTAGGAGTCCAGCACGACATAACTCTATGTTCTCCCTAGGCAGACAGCATAAGGCTGTGTCCTCATTAGACTGACGGTGAGCAGCTAGCTGTTTGCCTCATTATGCAGGTAAGATGGTAAATGGATGCATTCCTTGAAATGGGCGTTACTAGAAAGGTCTAGTGTTTGTGATCCGATCATTTGGGGTCTAAAGTTCTAAAAAATCTATTTTATTTATTACTAGAGAAATTTACTACGTTCTACTGATACTTTTCGTATATGGTAGAGGAGCCCAGGAGTATAAAATTGGCGCTCGCATATCCTCGAGCACGCGCGAGGAAACGCTTTGTCTGCGAATGGGTCAGAGAAAAACTACGATGGGGGAGCGGGGGATGTAACAAACGCGTGTATTTTTTCGTGTGAAGGAAGGATTACTGTAATTTATCGGTCATGTGTTAAATATCTTTTACGAATAATGACGCTTTAACCTCACAATATACGACGCCTATACCAGTGGTATTAAAGTGCCCTAAACAACCTCACGTAATTAAAAAACGACCCAACATTGATAAATCTCCCAACAATATATCAAACCAAATAAAATGAGAAGCGGAAGCGGATTCCAAGAACATGTAATTCCTAATAGAATCTTAGTTTTGATTAATACAAGATTTAGGGCAATTTCAAGGCCAGATTTACCGGGCCCGGTATACAGTATTTTATAGAACGTTATGGAAGCCTGTTTAACAGACTCCAGCCCGGCTAAAATCCAGTCGTGAACTAACACTTAGATGGAACAGCTGCAAGTTATTAAGGATAAAAATGAGCTTGGGTTAGGATGATGAATCAATCTCACCTGGTCTAGGTCCGTGTGCAGGCGGCACTGTGCCAGGCGGGTGGGAGTGCGTGTCCCAGTGCCTCGGCTCGCGGCGCCGGCACGCGCTGCCGTACGGACACACGCCGCGCTCGTCTGCGCCCCAGTCCGCGTCGCTGGGGTGACTGAACTGCGCCTTGTGTTGCGGGTTGCGTCTGCAATGAAGGAGTACAGGGTTTGTGGGCCGCTTTTCTATTGAGAGATTCACGAATAAAGCTGTACGCTATCAGCACATCTGAATCGCTTTCAAAAGCTTTCAGTGTGTGAAAATGCCTCAGCTCTAGAGCGGGGTTAGTGTGCTGTTCGTGTCAATTTTCATTGACGAAATTCGCTTATTTGAGCCTTATTTTGTTTTGTAACAGGATTTCACCAAAAGCATAAAGGAAAATGTCGTCTAATCTCTAACGCGCTGACTACTTCTTGTATTTTCTCTCAGGCTCATTAATAACGCGTATTAAGTGAAAAAGCAGAACTAGTTGAGTTGCCACGTGCAGAAGAAGCGTATAAAAACCACATTACGCCTTGTAATCTCCGAACTGTTAGACAGAGGATAAAAGCTTCCCCTACCAAATGAAAAAAGATACGGTCCAGTCTGCTGCTCAGAAACAGCAGCATTAGTTGCTTTTACAGCAAGTTTGTACACAAAATAAAATAATCAGCATATAGCAATAGTCAATATTCACAGTCTTATCACACATAAATTATTTAGTAACATGACAGCATGTTCCGTCATATAACTCACCTGTAACAATTGGCTCCATAAATACACCGTTCCCTTGCCGGTGGTGCAGGTTTCGGCGACGCGGGGGCAGCATTGTCTTTACTATTGCTGTCGGATGAAGCCTGTAACATGGTGGTTTTGAAAATACATTATTCTCTTGAGCCATCAGTACAATCAGCGCATTAAGCTCTTACTGCTGGGACACAACAGACGCTTCCGCTATTATCCTACACCACGTTGCCGCGCTGGCCCAGACCGACTTGATAGAAAGAGAGAAAGAAAGAAAACGTATTTATTTAGCACATGTCACAAGAGCACACAACAAAAAATAAAAATAAAAAATAACATAGATGATGTCACATGTCATGGAATTTTTAGTTCTAAGACTCAGAACTCGGCTACAACAGCTTATGCCATTCTCTTGAGGAAATATGTTTAATTGATTGGTATAATAGGTACTAATTTTCGACAGGTAACTAAAAGGATATGATGACTAAGGCCGCTATCCCACTGGCGTTATACGAGCGTTGCCGTTCCTCCGTTTGCGCAGCGTCAACGCTGCGCAGACGCGACGTTGACGTCGCAAGTCTCTAGTGGCAAGCGTTCGCCCTGCGACCTCGCAAAGTTAACGTCGCGCCAACGCAACATGCCGTCCTGCTCTGTCTGTGTGGGTACAGGCAATCCATTATGTTTCTGATTGTACGCCTCAAGTAGTATGTGCGCGACGTTAACGTCGCGTTCAGCGGAAGTTAACGCTTGCGTTGGCGCTGCGCAGACGTTGGAGAGACGCCAACGCTCTTAAAAGCCAGTGGGATAGCGGCCTAACTGTAATCCGGGGATTCCGCGAACTACAAACACTCGACAAGTTTAAACTTATCCGAAAGCAAAATGCAAGCTCGTACACGCTCCGGCCGGAATAAACCGGCGTTTGTTTCATGCGGCGCGGATTCCGCATCAGCAATGCGCTATCTTTGCCTGTCGTTCAAGACGTACACTATAGTCCTTTCGCCGTAGGATGGTGCGGGGGTGACATTAGACCAGCCGTCCTCTTCTATATTTTTTTTCTAATCATTACCTACTCTGTCCCACAGCTGGGCAAATGCCTGCCCCTTGGCTTTCCAATTTTCCTAAACACTTGCCTTTACGACCAATCCGTTAAGAACGAATTCAATAAACTTACTACAGTTATTTATGATTCCGTATTTTACGACGAAGGTAGGTATTCAAGGTACAGCTAAAATATTCAATCATTATTGTATCATGCTGAATATTTTTTTTTTATATTCAGTCAGAGTAACATTCAAAATTGAAAAGGAATGTTTCATCTAATGTCATCTACACCATCATACGGCGAAAAGACTAAAAGGGTATATTCACACTGGAATAATGCACCATTTCTATGTACTTAGCTGGATCGGACTATTTTAGATACGAATAAAAATAAATGTCTTGTTTTCATGACTAATTTTACCTGTTGACCACTACTAGGTCCCGCAGCTGCATCAACACGCTCAATTTTCACTTTCTTAACATCAACAGGGCTAGATTCTGTGGAACTACGCTCTCTTTTAACTGGAGATCTTGCATTATTAGCTGGGACTGGTGGGACATAGGGTTCGGTATCCTCGTCAACACTTTCTGATTTTACGGTTACTGGTTCCGCAGTTTCCTGTACATCAGTTGCTGGTTCATTGATTACTTGTGTTGCAGCATCTTCTTCAGCAGCTGAAAGTAACTTAATATTATAAATACTTAAACCTTGTTCTATAATAATAAAATATTATGATAGTGAATTGATAAGCATAAATATTTAATTTGAATAGTGCAAAAACTAAATCTAAGGTTACATGCAGAATGCAGCACCCTAACGCAAAAACATGCACCATGCAGAAAGTACATAGTAAGGAGTTGTTTTAAAGAATTTATTTTGGGTAGTAATTAATACAACTTTTATTTAATAGCTACCTGGTGCTCTGAATTACTAGGTCAGCCACCATCAATGTGCGTCTAAAAATTACTATCTCAGTCACCATATTATATCCTCTAAACCTACTGCAAATACAACTCAGCAAGAGTTTTATTTAATAACATCTATGTTTGTGACAATTCAAGCAGCAAGCTTCTAAAATAATTATACATACATATATAACTTCATCATTTCAGCCGAAAGACGTCCACTGCTGGACATAGGCCTCACCCAAGAAGGGGAGGAGGTTTTGCCATAATCGCCACGCTTGGCAGGCGGGTTGGCGATCGCAGTACGGTTGTTACAAAAGCACAGAGAAAGCTGCTGCCCATTCTCTGCTAGGTCTCTTAGTCGCCTCTTACAACACCCACAGGAAGATATGGGATGGTGCTCTTCTTTATGTCAGACACCATAGTCCATACAGAAAATATATAACTTAATAAGTTTAAAATTTAGTAAAATATGAGTTTGAATTAATAACTCATCCTCCTGTAATCCTGAAGGGTTAGACCGAGGTGTACCTAATAGTACACCCACATTTGGCAGATATGTTTAAATCCCATGTAACAGGGGGCGAGCCTCTAGTCATCAATTGGCCCACAAATCCAGACCCCATGGCTGCTACTAAGATATTTGTGATGGGAAAACCCAATATCACTTTGCCAGACCACAGAAATGTGAAATGTAAGCAAAATTTTTTTTTGTGCTATGTCCTCTTTTTATAATGTTTAAATCTACTTGAAAGTTCAATGTTATGGTAAACATCTATATTTTGTGATAAACAACAACACAATAAGCATAGAGAACATAGCCCAGCTGCGTAGGGATTTTATTTCTGTCTGTATAGTAAATTAGATGATGATGTATGAATCAATAAAAATAATGTTGCTCTTTACTTAACATTTTCTTTGAAACATTTAGTTGGCGTTGTAAAAAGACGAATTAGTTTTTGTATAAAATCAGACTTATCATTTCCTGTTTATTTTTTGACAAATTATTAGAAGGAGAAAGAGCAGCTGACTTACTCAACAATGAAGGTGAAGCAGATCTGATAGCATCCACTTCTTCAACATCGACATTGAAATTTATTGTTGGTTCCTCTGTTGCAGCAGCAGCACTGATTTCTGAAGAACCATTACCCTGTTCCCTAACTCCTTCTGCCTGGTCCATGCTATCTTTTGAAGAAGAAGAAGAGGAAGTGTTAACAACATCGCACTGTGTGATTTGTTTATACAAAAAGTTAGGAAGGATACCAAATGGGTCTTCACTGAAATCAAACATGCTTGTACCTGAGTCTTCCAGACTATCATCAGAATTGACAGCTTTTTCCTCTTTTTCAGCAGCAGGACCACTGTTATCTGAAGAACCATTACCCTGTTCCATGACTCCTGCCTGATCCATTCTCTCTTGTTCAGCATTATGTATGCCATTCTCAGTTGTTTTAGAGATTGTTGGTCTTTCTTCTAGACTGTCTTGGTCAGGACAATGTATGACTTCATACCAGAAATGGTCAGGTAGGAGACCAAATTTGTCACCATGGCAGAGACTAACCATGGTGTCTTGATGTAGCAAATGTGTTTCAATGCTCTTCTTCATAAAGAAACAGGGGTTTTGGTGTAACTGAAAATGAAGAAAGAAAGTGTAATCTCACTTACAAAACTTTCTTAATTAAAAAATTGAGGTAAAAAACGCAGATTTTTACTCACTGATTTAAGTTTGACAGTATCAGGCGTTACCTCCAGCTCGGCATGGTTGCGCGATACTCTTTTATCTGTTTCATCATTCTAAACCGGACAAAATTAAAATTATTAGGCGCTATGTGCGGTGACTCATTCATGTTCAAAAAGCTCATACAAAACTAGTAGAACAATAGATATTTAACGCTACATGCAAAACCTCAAGCATCAAAACAACATTGAACAACATCAAGGCTACTTTTGGACTGATAATAAATAATGATTTGATACAAACAGAGACACTTCATGTTTGAACATGTTTC
Organism: Cerastis rubricosa; assembly: GCA_949152445.1. Lineage (NCBI taxonomy): Eukaryota > Metazoa > Arthropoda > Insecta > Lepidoptera > Noctuidae > Cerastis > Cerastis rubricosa. The sequence continues at coordinate 1,147,521 of OX424542.1, read as the reverse complement.
ACTGAATCAGGGGACTTACGTGAAGAAACTTCCCTCTTCCAATAACATGTTTACCGATCGTCAGTTGTATTTTACAGGGTTCTTGTGTATCGATTCGCACTAATTTGAATACCATTTTACTGTCTTGAGTGACACCAAGTGAAACATTAGAAGTATTTTTATAAATCTTCAGTAAAAAGCGATAAACAAAATTGACAATATTGACATTAGTAGCACTGACAGACCAAAACAAATAAGTCAAAAAAAACGAAAACGTTAATTTCGTTAATTTTGTTTGGGTGCGTTCCAAACACGTCAAAATCGTTTACCATATTACAAAATCATAATCGTCATAGCCACATTGGCCGGTCATGTGCTTCTTGAATTCAACAGACTCCCTTTAATTTATTTATTTACAAATCGTATTTTATGTACTTCTCTTTTAGTACCAATCCTTTAAAAAACAGTGCAGCAGAGTGCAGATGATTTTATATATATGCATTTTTTTTCCAAAAACGTTTTGATACATGAAATGAACATCATTCTGCTTATGTGTGCCAAAACGTTTTGTTTACAAAATTGGCATAACATTTTTTGTAGGTTTTATCTACTCTCAATAATTTACCTGCGGTTTAATTGTTATTTATTTAGCAAACCAATAACGAAAAAGATAATTAATCTTGATAAAGTAAAAAATCGCTGTTAGGAATTTGGAGCACTCAACTAAACGTGGCACTAAATATGTCAAAATACTGAGAAGAAAATAATCGAACTTTTTACCAAAGTGTTTATTATTTCTCTGATTATCTTGTAAATAATAAAATGATTAAAACAACTGGATCAGGGGCTCACAGGCCACTGTCTGGTCAGCTTTATAAATACACAAACGTTGTCAAGGGCTGGCAGCAGCGCTGGTTTGCGGTCGACCCCGAAACAGGAGTTCTGTCCTATTACCTCTTTGATGGACCTGGAGATACTATCCAGCCTGGACAGCCAGCCAGAGGGGAGGTAAAGTGTTGTCACCAATCAAACTCATCATCAATTAAATGTTGATTCAGTACCTTAGAACTTTGTTTTCAATCTTTCACTTGTTTATTGTTTTACTGGAATAGGTATGCTATCATATGTCGTCATTAATCAGCTAAGATAATAAAATCTAATGATAGCAATAAATATAATCGGAAGCTACGATGTCCTTTTTCAAGAAAATATGGGTGAGTAATTAACAAATAAACATTTTCAGGCACATTTAGCAGCTGCAGTGATATGTCCCAGTGATGAAGATTCTCGTACATTTACTATCAACTGTGCTTCCGGGGACATGCTCAAGCTGCGGGCCACTGATGCGAGAGCCAGGCAGGAGTGGGTCAACGGTCTGAGGGCTATTGCTGAGATACACACTAAGGTATATGATGTAAGACTTTGAACATAGTAGTTTTTTATGCATGCCAAGAAAGATGAATGCTGGGGAAGAAAAGCAAAGAGAATGGACCTCCAGCTTCTACCCGGGCTGAACGCAAGATAAATTACCAAAAAATAAGAATACCGGCCAAGTGCGAGTCAGACTCGCACACGAAGGGTTCCGTACCATTATTTATAATAACAGGAAAAAAACACTTTTTTATATGGGAGCCCCCCTTAAATATTTATTTTATTCTGTTTTTAGTATTTGTTGTTGTAGCATCAACAGAAATACATAAGCTGTAGAAATTTCAATTGCCTAACTATCACGGTCCATGAGATACAGCCTGGTGACAGACGGACGGACAGACAGTGAAGTCTCAGTAATAGGGTCCCCTTTGACCCTTTGGGTACAGAACCCTAAACATAAATCAGTATCAACATAAACATATTTTTTTTGGTACATTCATTGTTTCTATTAATTTCCAGGCTATGGGTGCCAATCCCCCTCTGCAGCCAAGGGAGCAGCTTGCAGTGCATGATGCCATGGCTTCAGCTAGGAACCAGTTGCAATCTACAGAGCTGAGGTGATTATCTAATATGTCAAATAAATAGATTAGTTGATGAATGTCTGCATTACTGTCAACTGGAAAAGTGTCCAGAAGACTGAGAGAGAGTTAACTGTATTTATTCAAAATACATAAAGCATTAAAGTATGTAATGAACAGTTGGCACTGTTTCTGCCTACTCCTGTCCCATTGGAAAATGTGTGTGAGTTTCAATATGTTAATGAATATTAACATGCAGGGAAATAAATTAACTTATTGATAGGCAATTTTTAGGCATTCTCACTATTAAAAAATAATTTATTTTTCAGTGATGCAGCTTTAGCAAGATGCATAGAATCAGCAGACTCACCATTTCCACACACAGATCCTGACTTATTACTTTTAAAAGTAAGTTTTTTTTTCTAAATTGTGAGGCATTACTTTTATATCATCAAGACCAGTTGCATTACTTACAAATTGATGCAGTTGAAAGGATGTTACTTTTGTGCTTTTGTTTGATGCCTCCCTCTTTTACAATCAACTTTTTTTTATTTTTATGATCCCAGCTGAATTCTTCTGTTAGCCACTCTTCAAAAAAAAAGGGTATCATTTAAGCTATCACCAATTTAATTAGTTTTGTGTTTCTTAAATAATAGGGTTTGTCCTCAAAATAGTAGATCTGTCACCAAACAATGCAAAATCAGTTCCACAATAAATCACCTAAAATCCTGAGATATAAGGTCTAGTACCAAATAAATGTTTTTGTATGTATTATAATAGGTGTGTCCTAATAAGTATTTAAGCAAACTAATTTAAAGAGATCACCAAACCACAGGTCCAAACTAAGGCGTTGTCGACGTAGCCCCGCTACGCGGGGCTCCTATTTCTGTCTGCAAGGTTTACAGTAACCTAACACGAAGGGGATGTCGGGGTCTTAGTTCGCTCGCTCCGCTCGCTCACTAGACCCCGCCATCCTCTTCGAACCTAACCTGTCCGAGTCGGTGTGCCCAATGTCTCGTATAAAGCATTTCTTCATAGAAATAAGGAACTGATCTATTTATTTGGTGACAGATCTACCATTCCGAGCACAAAGCTATTATTTAAGTAATAAAACTATTATTATAAGAACGAAGTTTATATTCATCTAATGCACTACAATTTTATTGGTAATCCATCTCTTATTTTACACATGTATCAACATTTATTTGATAATTCATACCTGGGAACACTTTTTGTTTATCTGAGAACGAAAATATTTCGTGGCGATAGATCTATTTACTAGGTGATACAACTTTGATGACAAATATAAATTTTGGTGACAAGAAATATAGTTCCCAAAAAAAAATCAAAATCAAAATATTTTATTTTACATAGGCCTATATGGGCACTTATAAAACGTCGACATAAGATGCACTCTCTCAAAGTTGTTCTTATAAAACTGCAGAATTTGCCCAAGGTAAACATATTCTTGAACAACCTTGAGAGGCCATTGACAACAATAGGTCCTGGGGTGACGTGTTCATTGAACATAACCTGCGTTTTGTCCAAGTTCACCCCAAGACCAATGCGTAGTGAAGAATCAACTAGACCATCCAGCATCTGCTGCAAGTCGTGCAGCGATTCAGCCAGTATGACGATGTCATCTGCAAATCTCAAGTGTGAGATGTACTCGCCGTTGATGTTAATGCCACGTCCTTCCCAGTTCAGCGTCTTAAACGCATCCTCCAGTGCGTTGGCGAATAATTTCGGGGAGATTACGTCCCCCTGCCTCACTCCCCGACGCAATGGGATACCCCCTGTTAGCTGGTTCTGAGTTTGGACGGTCATTGTGGCGTTTTCGTACAGACTTCTCAGCACTTGGAGATATCGCCAGTCTACTTGGCATCGCTGCAGGGACTCCAGAACTGACCAAGTCTCGATAGAGTCAAAAGCCTTCTCATAGTCCACAAATGCAAGACACAGAGGCCGATTATACTCTTCGGACTTCTGTATAATCTGCCGCATTGTGTGAATGTGGTCTATGGTGCTGAATCCTCCTCGAAACCCGGCCTGCTCCGGTGGCTGAAAATCGTCGAGTCTTCGCGCTAGACGATTGGTGACGACTCTTGAAAACAGCTTATACAAGGTGTTGTTTTGCATCCTCGTCAAAATTCAGGATGTTGTCACAAAAGACATGAATAATCAATATAAATTACGGTACCTAGTGAATTATTACAAAACACTGCGTTTTTTTGTTGTTTAAATTTGTCAATATTTCAGAATAACCCCCTTAACGTGGTTTAGGGATTATGAAATTATCGAAAAAACGTTTAAGGTTTTTTGTTTGTGTGTAAGCGACGTTATAAGGCGGGGATCAGACGGCCGACCACCCGTGTTTTAAACACGTTTAAAACACGGGTGGTTCACAGTTACCGATTTCAGTAAATAAATGAAAAATGAAAATTACCTACTTATTTTATTATTGATTCGGGTCGAGAATCATTAGCATAGTTACCTCCTAGAATTTGACGAGGTTGCAAAACAACACCTTGTATACGTGGCTAAGGAGCGAAATGGGTCTGTAATTCTTTAATAGGGTGTTGTTCCCCTTTTTAAAGAAAAGAACGACCACGCTCTTTCTCCACGCTTCTGGAGTTCTCCCAGAGAATAGGACCGAGTTGAAAAGCTTCCGAAGCTCTCATAACATTGGACTTCCTCCCGCTTTCAAAAGCTCAGTCGTTATCCCATCCTCACCAGGGGCTTTTCCATTTTTAAGCTGTCTAAGAGCCGCCCTTCTGTGAAATGGCGGGTTAAGGCAGCTCTGGAATCCTCATTTTCGGGATCAGGTCGAGATGTCTGCGATGCGTACAGCTGGCTGTAGAAGTCTTCAACTTCCGTAAGAATCTCCGGCTTCGAAACGACAATATCCCCACTAGGTTTTGTCAACTTCGTCAGGTGGCTCCTCCCAAGTGATTGAACGAACACTTTCGATCCCCGTTTCTGCCCTATCGTTTTTTCTATTGAACGTGTGCTGGAGCATCGAAGGTCGCGTCGTACCAATTTCCTAATGATTTTATTCAGTGCCTGTAGTTCTGCCGAAGTGATGGGTGGGTTTTCACGTCGTTCCGTCATAAGCTCCAGAGTCTCCTCCGAGAGTTTAGACTTCTTGCCCGTACGCCGCATCTTGCAAAAACGCGTTCCTTCCTCCCTGAGGATTTTCACCAATAGGTCGAGCGCCTGGTCAACGTCATTTGTGGTTTCCATGGCCGTGAATTGGTTCTCCAGGTCTGACTGGAACGCTTCAGATCCTAGCATAGTTTGAAGCATATTTGGACGTAGCCTAGACTTCATCAAACGGGTTCGCTCCAGCTTGAAGTTGATATTTAGAGAGCCACCAACAAGTCTGTGATCGCTACCGGTATTGAACCCGTTGATCACCGGGACATCTCTAAATATATGCTTTTTATCCGTCATGATGAAGTCTATCTCATTTTTCGTCACACCGTCGGGGCTTCGCCACGTCCACTTCCTTTGAGGCTGTTTCTTAAAGAAGGTATTCATCACGAAAAGCCCCTCCCTCTCAAGGAAGTTGACAAGCATTTGCCCTCTATGATTTCTGCTGCCAAACCCGTAGGATCCTACTACCGATTCACCGCAATTCTGTACTCCCACTTAACCGTTGAAATCTCCCATGAGAACGTTGTAGTGGGCCTTAGTGTTAGAGTGCAAGGCCTTGGAGATGTCCTCAAACATTTCCTCTACTATGTCGTCCGAGTGTCCCGAGGTCGGTGCGTAGACCTGAATAACCTTGAGGCTATACCTCTCGATTAGCTTCACTATTAGGTATGCTACCCTGTTCGAGACACTGGAGACTTCTACCACGTTGTCACAGAGAGATTTGTGTACCAGCAACCCGACTCCGCCTTGGGATAGCTGATCTCCCTCTCGAAAATACAAAAGGTGGCCTGATTCGAGGGTAATTGTGTCCTCCCCGTCTCTTCGGACTTCGCTCAAGCCAAGAATGTGCCACCTTATGTTTCCGAGTTCTTCCTCAAGTACTAAGTGTTGGTCGAGCCGTAACGTGCGTCCATTATACGTCGCCAAGGTCAGTTGTTTTTGGCGGCCATTCGTAACCCGGGGATTCTTCGCACCCCCTACCTTGCCGTTACCGTGGCCGCCGCCAAGATCAGGAATAGCAAGGCCGCCGGGAACTGGGGGCCATTATACAATTTATTGTTCATGAATAAATGACTTATGAAATCATTGCCATGAAACCTATTTATTGAAAACTATTTCCTCCAGGCTACATCAGCTGCCAGCATGCAGTGCCTTCTCCAGTGCCTGGGCATCCTACACCGACAGCAGCAGTACTCAACAACCGTCAGCATCTCCAGTAAACATTCCGACATCGACCATCACTAGCTACCAAACTGGTCACTTACTACCAGAGATCGGAATATTAAGGAAGTAACAATACGTGGATAATACCTTCCCTTTTAACAGTTTTATTTGGGAACTCAAAAATCATTCCGAATTTTATATGGTGGTATTCTCCACATGTTACATACTTCCTAGAAGTTTAGGCAAATAAACACTACCTAATCCGAACTCTGCTTACTACATACTGATAGTATTTATTGTTAGTGCAATGTGGAATAATATGTTTATTTGTGGAAAGGAAAACTAAGTTTGATAGGAAAAATCTTTTGGGATTTATAAGGAAAAAAGATTAGGTATTTTGAAGCAAAATGTTACAGAATCTGAATAGGCCTTTAGGCTGACGACACTGGAAGTTTGAAGCCAATAAAATGTAATAATAATATACTGTTACAAAACAATAGGCAGACAGAAAGCTTTGTGCAATTTAAATGTTGTTGCCTGTATAATTTAATTTTGGTATCCATTCAATGATGTACTTAAAAGTATGAGAGGTTTTGGTAGTTTTATAATGAATTGAGTATTGTTCCACAATGTATGTTTAACTTATAGCTTCAAAAGACAAGCATTGTTAACATATCCTCATGTTTTCCTTATAGGTATACACTGTTGGTGTCGTATAAATTGTAAATATTTTTTGTAATTAATTTAATTATAGTCTTTATCTTTTTACACTATTGTAATTTTAAATTTACTCATTTATGTAAATTCGGTTTTAATCCGAGCTACATTCTATGATTTTGTAGGTATGTTGGTTAATTTGTGCCTACTTCTTAGGAGAATAATAGCAGCTAATAAAAGTCTTCTCATTATACACAATCTTAGTTTATATAAGCCCATGTACCCTATACATGATACGTCAGTAAACAAAACATGCCATTCTTTCGTTATATATTTCAACTTGCGACGAACGGAAGGTCGCTAAGTCGTTAAATAAAGAATGTCACCCCTAAACCTTGCTGATATTGATTGCATACATATGCTGGCGCGGTGCCAAGTGCGAACACATCGCCCTTATCACCACATAGTATAAAACAAAGTCGCTTCCCGCTGTCTGTCCCTATGTATGCTTAGATCTTTAAAACTACGCAACGGTTTAATGCGTTTTTTTTAATAATAGACAGAGTGATTCAAGAGGAAGGTTTATATGTATAATACATGCATAATACAATAGTAGAGAAACACTGATAATTTTAGAGGTTTCCAATGTGATGTCGTCAGACATTCTGTAGTATATTTAGTATCAGCATTGCACCCGTGCGAAGCCGGGGCGGGTCGCTAGTATTTTATATACCGCGTATACTTTAACTTCTGCCCCTAATCATGTTCTTGCCCTTTTCCACATAACATATATACCCTTAAGCGCCCTTGACCATGTTATTTGGGGTCGTCGCAAGACACATTCCCCTGTCATTCGTCACGCTATCATTAACTCCTTTTTCCTTACTATCATTCCTCACAAACACAATCCATCCATCTTTTCTTTGGTTTTCCTCTCCCTCTCCATCCATCCACATAAATATTGATCACTCTTTTAGCCACATGTGTTCCATCTCTCCTCATCACATGTCCATACCAAGACAGACGACTCCCTTTCATCTTTTCTGTAACAGGCACCACTTTCAAACTTCCTCTTATATGCTGATTTCTAACTTTTTCTAATTTTAGTCTCTCAACATTCTCATCTCTGCCGCATGCAATTTCTTTTTTCATCCGTCTTTTTCACCACTGCCCAGCATTCCGATCCATATAGTAAGACAGGTCGAATCATTGACTTGTATATTATTTTCCTCTATAACTTGAAGGGCATCATCCATGGTTCACAAGTTGCTGCAGTGCCCTATCGCCATTTCATCCATCCTGAGTTGATCCGAGTGCGTAACTTCCCGGTCTACTTCGCCATCCCCTCGGACAAGCGACCCGAGGTAAGACGTAAGTACTGAAAATCAGAGCAGAGACATATTGTTTTATTTGTTTTATTAAAAATATTACAGGTTTTTATTGTATTGTATTTAATTTGAAAAGTCTCAAATATATTCATAAAGAATGTGCGCAACATGGAGTATAATGCCGAGCGATCTAGGAGGGGTGACCTGACGCTGCGTGAGCGAGCGTGATCCACCGCCGCTGCCGGCCCGCGGCCGTTCGAATGATGATGAAGATCATCAGCTGAATATGTTTAGTTATTCTTGTGCTTCATTGGTGTAATTGCTAAGTGTGGCGTTCCAGTGTAACATATAAATAAATTGCATGAAGCTACATCTTTCCGTCAAAGGTTTTGTCCAAAAAGGTCGACGGTAACCATAGATCTACGATGGTGACCACATAGATAAAATTAGAATGACATCTTTTGTTTTATGGTTGCCAATCGGGTAATCATATGATGACTTTACACTTTTATAAATCCAGTACGTATTGACTACACCAAGAAAATGTGTGACCAAGAGTTTAGGACCCAGCGCATGGATCCGCGCTATCCACATCAGAATCAGACCAAGTAAGTCCATGAAAACTACGATTACCAGACTATAACATTAGGAGAAGGAACAAAATGCAATTTTCAGATAAACTCTTAGTACATGTATTTAGTATCCCTGTAACACCTGAAAATGCATTATGTATGTCTCTAAACTAATATTCTAAAGAGGAAAGATTTGATTGTTTGTTTGTTTGTTTGCATTGAATAGGCTCCGAAACTACTGGTCCGATTTGAAAAATTCTTTCAGCGTTAGATAGCCCATTTATCGAGAAAGGCTATAGGCTATACATCATCACGCTACGACAAATAGGAGTGGAGCAGCAATTAAAAATGTTGCGAAAACGGGGAAAATGTGACGCAAACGAAGTTGCGCCGGATAGCTAGTTAATTATACGGTGGCTACTTCACGTAATTTATTGTACATTTTTCAGAGCATGCTACGACAACTACTGTGACTACCACAGGTGCCAAAGACTTCTGGGCGACGTGGATGACTGCAAGATATTTAAACGTTACTTTGAGACTATCTGCCCCAACTTTTGGATAAGTCACTGGGACGACCTTAGAGGCAAAGGAGCATTCCCAGGACCAATATGACGGAAGATGTTGCCTCTCTTGGAATAAAATGTTTCTTTTTTGGAAATTCATTTTGTTTTTGTTTCACTATTGCCGTCTTCCGCGTCTTCGTACCTATAAGCTGCTAAAACGTAGCGTGAATCAGTTGCTGTATTAACGAAATAAAGGGGGCGTCATGTTGTATGCCTTTGGCGGAACAAAGGACCAAACAATTTATAGATAGAACATCATTATTTGTTCTTGTTTTTCCCTGTGTTCACAAAATTAATCGTGAAAAAAAATTGAAAAATTTTGTGTTGCGCATCGGTATGGGTGCATATTTTTAGCCAGGAATAAAACACGTAACGTATTCACAATATAACGTTTATTATTTAAACACAGTACAACTATCACTTGTTATTTCCTTCAATGTTCAACAACGACTGACCGTAATGGCGGACGAAGCGATCATTTATAACATTTTGCCCCGCTACTCAGTGGAGAACCGTTGGTCAAATGAGTGACCAACAAATAATAAATAAATCAGTTTAAATACTTTGACAAACTTATATCACAATTAAATTAATATTACACGATTATTTATACACATTAATTAATTAATCATTAAAATCACTTAAACTAATCAATTTACGAATCCATGACTTCTTTACTCATCTACTGACTATCATTTACTTATAAAAATGGTTAAAAACACTATACGACCTAACAGCTCGGCCATCCTGTATCAAGCGAGTCCCATCGCTTTTATTTTGTTATTCTTTATCAGTTAATTTATATAATATTAAAACATTCAAATCACAAATCATAATACATTTTTTTAACGTATTGGCAGGAATCTCAGTATCAGTAAGCACTTAATACCTAATTTATTGGGTGGTAGTCTTTGAAATTTGATTTCATCTGGAGTTTTAATAATTAATATGTCAGGCTTTTCTGTAAAGGAATGGCCTAACAAAACAGCCTGTACCAGCACGTAATCCTCTACAACATATAAATCTAGTATTTCTTCCAGCCCTTGAACTTCGACAGAGCTCACAACGACTCCTAGCGGAATTATCAAGTTACCACCTTTGCCTCTGAGTACCGGTTAATTTGGGCGATTTATTATCTGAAGGTTTAGAGAATTAGCAACACTTACCTTAACAAGAGAACATTGACTCCCAAGATCAATGTGACAAGATTACTATACTTGTTTAAACCGGTATCCTCTGCCCTGACTTCTGAAATCTGTTTTTTGGGTCTGGTCATTACCTGGTGGTGGCACTTCCCTGTCCTCTTATTCCTAAGACAATTGGCCGTCAGATGCCAGACCAGTCACAATTAGTGCATTTCACAGGAGTTTTTACATTTAAAGCTTGAGTGACCAATCTCGTTGCAATTAAAACATTTTATATTAGAATTAATATTCATACCTGGATTAGATGAGCCCGGTCGATTTGAGTCACTTCCAAATCGTCGGACATTTGGTTGCTGCAAAGAGTCTTGAGCCACTGTACTTCGGCCACTTTTAACAGTTCTTAAATATTTAGGTACCTGTTTGGTTCTTTGAACTGCGCTACTTGAGCGCCAACCTTCACCGCACATTCGTCTATCCCATACAAAGGGCAATCTACCGCTTGCTATCAGCTTCGATCTCCTTGTTCTTTTTGGTGACGGTGACTCACTTCCTGACTCCAAAGCGCTTTCTCCTTGGCCGCGATTATCGTTTGAAAATTTTGACCCGTAACCTGGGGTACTCCTTCCTGCGCATGTGCCAGTCCTTCCCCTCGACTGGTCACATCACAAGTATTCCCTAACCCTTTACCTCGGGTTTGGTTTCCAACAGGGCCCTTACCTCGGGTTCCCTCCCCATAAGGCCCTTTACCTCGGGTTCCTTATATATTCGACCCTTTACCTCGGGTTCCTTCTCTGTACGACCCTTTACCTCGGGTTCCTTCTCTGTACGACCCTTTACCTCGGGTTCCTTCTCTGTACGACCCTTTACCTCGGGTTCCTTCTCTGTACGACCCTTTACCTCGGGTTCCTTCTCTGTACGACCCTTTACCTCGGGTTCCTTCTCTGTACGACCCTTTACCTCGGGTTTCTTCTCTGTACGACCCTTTACCTCGGGTTTCTTCTATATTCGACCCTTTACCTCGGGTTCCCCTTTCATACGGCCCTTTACCTCGGGAAATTCCTTCATATCCTTCCATCACAGCGAATTCTGAAACTTTTAAAGTAAGCTTATTATCTGTCATGTCATACCCATCATCACACATACGATAACATGACGCCAATTCTGTGCGAATTGTTTGGAGCAGGCCTATGGCAAACCCACATTTCACCAGCCATGTCAAAATTTCCATGTAATGAAGCGGGCCCATTTTCCGAGTGTTAGACCCAAGTTACCTCCCTTAGTATTTGCACCTACGACCACTAGACCAATCAGGTATTCTATATTTAGCTAATAGAAAACTATTAAGTAGGCACAGTAGGTTAATTTAATTCAGTCCATTCAAGCCTATTCCAATCTCATTTAATTTATTTCAATTTAATAAAAGTATTTTAATTAATTTCTGCTAACTTTATTTGATTTTATTATACATAACCCATTGTACAACCGTTAACAAGCAAACATTGTTACTGGGGAAATATTTTTGTTGTAAATATTGGCGACTTACGCTAGTGCGCAATGCCATTGTGCGTTACACGCTAAATACTTTGCCTATAGGTCCTGCAAGAATACAGGGGTCATGGTATTTAAAATACCAATTAAAAACCCTTCATTAAAAATAAATTGCGGAATTGTTTCCAAGCCATAGTCTAACACAAAAATATTTAAAAGGCTGGGAGAACACATGACATTAGGATTCGCTAAGTGCCCATTTACACCTGCTGTAATAGCTACCCAAGTAAGCAATTAAAACTAATTTTGAGAAACGCAAGTAATTTAAAAAAAAATAGATTTAGTGTACCCTTAACCACTTTTTCACCTTCAAACAAACCCTTATAAATCCAAAACAATGATTATCTACCGACATTCAGTCATTAACAGGCAATTATCTATTCTATCCTTCCAGAAAAATACATTTTATATTTAATTTTCTTACGTCATCACAAGACTTTCATTTCCCAGAGATTACTATAAATATTTGAAATAAGAAAAACGTTTTCTAAGGTACTCACCATTTTTTTTTAAACGATTTTAACCGGTAAAATTTTCAGTAAATATATTGTAAGGAAGATTAAAAATACCAAGTGTCATGACCAGGTTTACATAAAATAATGAGAATCAAATCCAACCGTAACCACGAAGGTAAAAAAAACAAAATAAAAATCAAATTACGAGGTTACCCAAACCTCAAAAATTATTATAAATACGTTACTTACGTTTGTCCGAGCCGTGAACGTGACAAGAAAATGTGGAATTTTCTTGGATATCCCACTTCTGACCTTTTAGCCAGGAATAAAACACGTAACGTATTCACAATATAACGTTTATTATTTAAACACAGTACAACTATCACTTGTTATTTCCTTCAATGTTCCACAACGACTGACCGTAATGGCGGACGAAGCGATCATTTATAACATTTTGCCCCGCTACTCAGTGGAGAACCGTTGGTCAAATGAGTGACCAACAAATAATAAATAAATCAGTTTAAATACTTTGACAAACTTATATCACAATTAAATTAATATTACACGATTATTTATACACATTAATTAATTAATCATTAAAATCACTTAAACTAATCAATTTACGAATCCATGACTTCTTTACTCATCTACTGACTATCATTTACTTATAAAAATGGTTAAAAACACTATACGACCTAACAATATGGGTAAGTAATATCTAAACTAATATTTTAAAGAGGAATTCGTTTGCATTGAATAGGCTCGGTAACTACTGAACCGATTTGAAAAATTATTTCACTGTTGGGAAGCTACGCTATTCCCGGGTAACATAGGCTATATTACATTTTCAAAAAAAATAGGGTTCCGTCCTAGAGCTCCAATAATGTAACCCAAGGTGTAAAAAAATACCTAAAATATTCTTTACGTAGCGTGCGCTGCGAAAACTATTGATGATAGAATAAAATAATTTAAACAATGTACTACGACTTTGCTCTGTATGGTGTCGGACGTAAAGAGTAGCACCATCCGTGTCGTAAGAGACGACTAAGGGACTTTCCAGAGAATGGGCAGCAGCGTTCCCTGTGTTTTTTTTTTTACAACCGTACTGCGATCGCCAATCCGCCTTTCAAGCGTGGCGATTATGGCAAAACCCCACAAAATGTCAATGTGGCGACACTTGGGGGAGGCCTATGTCCAGCAGTGGACGTCTTTTGGGCTGAAATGATGATGAATGATGACTACGACTTTGCAGATCTCACCATTATTTACAAAAAGTGCCGCGACAGCATATGTCTAACTATTATTGTTATGCCACAATAAGTGTTCTTTTATTAAAAAATAAAATTTAAATGCCACCGCTAGAAAAGGCTCTTTATTTGTATCTTGGTATTACCTAATCCTTATCAAAATAAATAACTTGATATTCAAGACTGCTTCAAAACTTTTATATAACTTTTTGAATTATTCAATTCGGACATTCCAACCGAAAGATATCACGAGTTTAAAAATGTTAGTAACAGAAAAAAGTTGCGTGGTCGCCGCTCACCCTGCTGAGCTAGCTAGCTCGGCAGCACCTTATACGATGTAGGGGTCACTACTGGGGTACGGGCCGTACGGCAGGGGAATTTCCAAAGTTTCTTTATAATTTTCTTTTATTAGTAACCTGGCGCAAATAGAAGGGTTTATGTGTGTATAATATTTTAAGGTGTGTAATATATACCATAATAACAGATAATATATTATCACTTGAAATAACGTTCATATGATATAATTTTCATATGCTATAAAAACAAATAACCTAATTTCATGTGATCTAATATTACATTTTATATAAACTTCTTTTGCTCTAATAACATTTAGTATAACGTTCAGTTGACCTAATTTTCATTTGACCTTATTTTCATATTTACTTATTTTCTGCCCAAATTCTGTAGTGAATAAGTAAATATCAGAAAACATCATACTGTTATAACCTCATCTAACCCAAATGATTCACCAACAATAGAAGGGATCTAACCTAACCCAACCCACATGGTTCACCCACAATATGAGGGATCTGGCACTCGGCGGCGGCTACCGCGGCACGCGTGCTACGCTCGCTCACCTTCGTGCGCTAATAATTAGTAATAATGGTCATGGTTCTCACCTAACCTAACCCTCATGATTCAACAACCATTTATGGGATCTGACGCAGGAATGTATGAGGAATAATATACGAACTAAATACAATACTAACTGATATTAGTTCAAATGTGCATTATAGAAAATGTTTATTAGACCATATAAAATTAGGTAAACTGAAATTATATCAATAATTCATTATATCATTTCAGCGTTATACTAATCAAAAATTATATCAAATGAAAATAGGTCAAATGATCATTAGATCTTTTGTTACTATATCAAAAGATACGCACCCAATATTTTAATTTTGAAATATTTGTTAAATACCCGTGCGAAGCCGGGGCGTGCTGCTAGTTGAATTTAAAATCGTTTGACATACCACTCAAAAGACTTAAAACCTATTTAGTCTAATATGATAAAAGTAAAACGCCTAGTAAAAAAAATACGTGTGGCACTCGGGGACTGCCGCGGTAAAGCTATTGCATAGCATTTTTTATCAACTTATTCAATTATAATATTTATACAATATTTTTTTTTCTTTGATATTAATTCAAGTTACACTTTTTAAGCGTGGTGACCGATAAGAAAACATTTTTTTTGCCATGAATTTTTTTTCACCATTGTTATTATTTTATTTTTTTTTCAAAAAAACGATAAAAACCTAACACCCCGAGTGTCAGGTTTTTTCGTTACAAAATTTCTTGATTCGGTCGCCGCGCTCAAAACCCGCGATAAAAGCTATGCAATGGCTTAAAAAATTCACACGTGGTAGAAGTGAAACCTTCAAAAATTTTGGCTTCAAGATAATGAGACGAATGTAAAATTTCGGGAAGAGGATAATAATTGCAGGTTTTAGTAATGATCATAGTGATACCTACAAAGTTTGATAATTATTTTAAATTTTATTCGTTTATATTACATAGGTTTGTTCAGACTCAGAGCTTACATTTTCGATAAATGATACAAGAGGCTTATGGTAACTATCACTCACCCATCCGCAGACCTACCTTTGCTGCCGTTGCTTTACTTTGATCACCCATCCACAGCCTGACCTTGGCAGCCGATGGCTTACCTTGATCACCCATCCACAAACTGACCCCGGCTACCGTTGCTTAACCGTGATCACCCATCCACATACTGACCTCGGCAACCGTCGCTTAACCTTCACCACCCATCCACATACTGACCTGGGCAACCGTCGCTTAACCTAGATCACCCATCCACATACTGACCTCGGCTACCGTTGTTTAGCCTTGATCACCCACCCACATACTGAACTCGACTGCCGTTGCTTAACCTTGATCACCCATCCACATACTGACCTCGGCTACCGTTGCTTAACCTTGATCACCCATGCACATACTGACCTCGGCAACCGTCGCTTAAACTTGATCACCCATCCACATACTGACCTCGGCTACCGTTGCTTAACCTTGATCACCCATCCACATACTGACCTCGGCAACCGTCGCTTAACCTTGATCACCCATCCACATACTGACCTGGGCAACCGTCGCTTAACCGTGATCACCCATCCACAGCCTGACCTTGGCAGCCGATGGCTTAACCTTGATCACCCATCCACATACTGACCTCGGCTACCGTTGCTTAACCTTGATCACCCATCCACATACTGAACTCGACTGCCGTTGCTTAACCTTGATCACCCATCCACATACTGACCTCGGCTACCGTTGCTTAACCTTGATCACCCATGCACATACTGACCTCGGCAACCGTCGCTTAAACTTGATCACCCATCCACATACTGACCTCGGCTACCGTTGCTTAACCTTGATCACCCAACCACATACTGACCTCGGCAACCGTCGCTTAACCTTGATCACCCATCCACATACTGACCTCGGCTACCGTTGCTTAACCTTGATCACCCATCCACATACGGACCTCGGCAACCGTCGCTTAACCTTGATCATCCATCCGCATACTGACATGGGCAACTGTCGCTTAACCTTGATCACCCATCCACAAAATATAATTTAGGCTATAGCACAAAGAGAACCACAAACATAGGAAACACTGTATAATGCTTCCTATCTCATTTTCTCTCAAGTTAAAATGTGTCTGTCTCTTTTTATTGTCGCTTTTTCTTTCATCGAGTTTCAAATCACTACGATGCTACAGAAGTTTTCACTTCAAAAAGCAATGCTGGCATGCAGCAAGTATGCAACATGCAGCAGGCATGCGCATGCAGCAGCGGGGCTCCGGCGGTCCCATGCGAGCTTATCGTCGCAGATGTGTTTCACGCTCGCCACCGCGGCTTCGGTTCTCCTCAGCTCGCGGGCCGCCTCGCCCCTCCGCGCCTTCGCAATTTTAAATAATACTTTAAGGGTTGGGCAGATACGTGGAGTCGGTTTTGCAGCGATTCGTTTCTGTCACGCCGCTCCCGCAGCACGCTCGCTTCACTCGCCTTCGCGCGTTTATGGTCACTGTTCTAACCAAACTTAACCCAAATGATTCACCAACATAGAGGGGACCTGGCACTCTGCTCCGCTCCCGCCTTAACCTTCTAACCTAATATAACCCATCCGAGTCGGATTGCTTTGAATCAGGGTGTTAACCATAAAGATGGTATCAATCTACACGAATATTATAAAGAGGAAAGATTTGTATTTTTGTATGTAACGTATTCGTTACATACAAAAATACAAACATAGGAAACACTGTATAATGCTTCCTATCTCATTTTCTCTCAAGTTAAAATGTGTCTGTCTCTTTTTATTGTCGCTTTTTCTTTCATCGAGTTTCAAATCACTACGATGCTACAGAAGTTTTCACTTCAAAAAGCAATGCTGGCATGCAGCAAGTATGCAACATGCAGCAGGCATGCGCATGCAGCAGCGGGGCTCCGGCGGTCCCATGCGAGCTTATCGTCGCAGATGTGTTTCACGCTCGCCACCGCGGCTTCGGTTCTCCTCAGCTCGCGGGCCGCCTCGCCCCTCCGCGCCTTCGCAATTTTAAATAATACTTTAAGGGTTGGGCAGATACGTGGAGTCGGTTTTGCAGCGATTCGTTTCTGTCACGCCGCTCCCGCAGCACGCTCGCTTCACTCGCCTTCGCGCGTTTATGGTCACTGTTCTAACCAAACTTAACCCAAATGATTCACCAACATAGAGGGGACCTGGCACTCTGCTCCGCTCCCGCCTTAACCTTCTAACCTAATATAACCCATCCGAGTCGGATTGCTTTGAATCAGGGTGTTAACCATAAAGATGGTATCAATCTACACGAATATTATAAAGAGGAAAGATTTGTATTTTTGTATGTAACGAATAAACTTAAAACTACTGGACCGATTTCAAAACATCTTTCGTCGTTAGAAAGCTACATTATCAGTGAGTAACATAGGCTATATTTATTACTAGAAAAAATTATAGATCCTTAAAAATCCCTACTAAAACCAAACCAACGTGTGAAAAAAAAAATTGCAGTAAAATTTCTTTCATCGCATGTGCTGCGGAAAGTATTGACGACAGAACAAAAAAATTTTCAACAATGTTATACATAGAACACTAGCTTCTGCCCGCGGCTTCGCCCGCGTGGACTTCGGAAATTGCCTACATATGTGTTACCCCCGCAAAATAATGTCGAAAATAATCATTTAAATGTTATATAATATTTACTTGTCGCTGTTTGATGATTTATTTCCGTTAGACACGGTCATCATGTGGGCAGAACATGGGTTTCGTGCAATGAAAATACACACGGTACACTGCTTTTATCGAACTAACAAATAACTTGAAATTACAATCCAACACAATAACACTAGGCACCATGAATCGGGTTACAGTTTCGGGACGTCTTGACTCCGCCGCGGTCAGACACAGATTGCCCTACTCGCAGAGAGCTCGAAACATCACGACTCTGTAATAAGCGGGCTTAGGTGTGGGTAGACTGGTAGGTAGGTCGCTTGATGCCACCTTTGGCACGCTTCCACATACTTAATATTTGTTGTCCGCTATTTCGCTCGCACTTTTTACTAACTAGCTCCTACCCTACCAACTTACCTTCATCATTTCATTCATCATTTCAGCCCATTAACGTCCACTGCTGGACATAGGCCTCCCCCAAGTTTCGCCACATTGACATAACATGGGGGGTTTTGCCATAATCGCCAATCTTAAGATAAGTATATACCTGACTACCAACAGTACCCAACCCAACCAACCAACCCCACCCTACCTATCTACCCTGCCCTAGACTACCTACCCTACCCTATCCTACCTACCTACCCTACCCAACCTACCTACCCTACCGAACCCTACCTACCTACACTACCCATCCCTACCTACCTACACCACCCTACCTACCAACCCCACCCTACCTACCTATCTACCCTGCCCTAGACTACCTACCCTACCCTACCCAACCTACCTACCCTACCTACCGTAGTACCCGAACCTACCTACCCTACCCAACCTACCTACCTTACCCAACCTACCTTTTTTTAGTTTTTTTTTTTGCCGCTGGGAAAATGTTCATTACGCATACCCGCCCATCGGGGGAGAGGATGGCGCCCTCTTCGACCCCTTCTTCGTTTGCGGAGCGGTGCAGCGAGAGGGTTGTCCTCCCGCGCGCGCTCCGCCTCCTCCTTTTGTGATATAACATGCTCGCAAAAGGAGGCAACCGCTGCCCAGGCCCCCCCACTATCCAGCATGGCGTTGACAACGCCAGGAAGCGAGAGGTCCTGTCCGACCACCGCGGTCAGACCGCGGCGCAGCTCGGACCAAGCCGGGCACACCTCAAAGGTGTGCTGCGCCGTGTCCTCCGCCGCGCCGCAT
Source organism: Cerastis rubricosa (assembly GCA_949152445.1). Classification (NCBI taxonomy): domain Eukaryota; kingdom Metazoa; phylum Arthropoda; class Insecta; order Lepidoptera; family Noctuidae; genus Cerastis; species Cerastis rubricosa. The sequence goes on along the minus strand of OX424542.1, from coordinate 1,128,076 downwards.
TCGTGGCACGCAGGGGTCTCCTCCCTCCCGATCCGGTGCAGGTGCGATCCGAAACAGCCCTGGCCGGACAACACCTGCACCAGACGGAACGAGAGGAATCCGTGGGACCGCTCGAGCCACTACCCTACCCAACCCTACCTGCCCCTTAATTTTTGTGATCTCATAGGGTAGGTAGGTAAGGTTACCACGCTCAACTATCTCCGGGTAAGCTATGTGCTCCTAGTACCTCAATCCCGACCACGCTGCCTCGGACACGCTCGCTAAGAACATAACGCGCCAGGTCTTTCGGCTGAAATGATGATGATGATGGTATGATATGAGACACACCCGAGCATATGGGGACATGGTGATAGGTCCTTACTAAGGTCCTATCACCATGTCCCCGTGATGATTCAGGGAACCATTGCATGTACCTAGGGACTCCTTAGGTACCCATGCAATGGTTCCCTGAATGTCTTACTAAATGAAAAGTGGAATTAACGCATTTATTCCCTAAATCTCAAATTGGGCATAAGTAAGACAGGTCGAATCACGGACTTTTATATTTTCCCGTTTAACTTGAGAGGGAATCAATGGTTCACAAGTTGCCGAGTGACCTGTCACCATTTCATCCATCCTGAGTTGATCGAGTGCGTTACTTCCCGGTCTACTTCGCCATCCCCTCGGACAAGCGACCCGAGGCAAGTACCAAAAATTGGAGCACAGAAATATTGCATAAAGCTACATCTTTCCGTCGAAGGCTTTGTTCAAAAAGGACGACGGTAAACCATAGATCTACGATGGTGACCACATAGATAAAATTAGAATGACATCTTTTGTTTTATGGTTGCCAATCGGCTAATCAGATTATGACTATACTATTTTACACTTTTATAAATCCACTTATTGTTCTTTGACTGAACCAAGAAAATGTGTGACCAACAGTTTAGAATTAGAACCCAGCGCATCGATCCGCGCTATCCACATCAGAATCAGACAAGGTAGTCCATGAAAACTACGATTACCAGACTATTATTTTACAATATGAGAAGTAACAGAATGAAGTTTTCAGATAAAATCTTAGTACCTACATGAATTTAGTAATCCATGTACAGTCAACTAATTCTGTATCGGACCCCCGTAAGGACTATCCTTGCTTCCAGCGTTAAAACAGTTAAAAACTTTCTATTTGTCCCTTTTTTTGTTTTATTCCTATTGGTCGAAAAACGGTGGTCAAACATCTGGGATTATTGACAGCGACTAAGATTTTTTTTTAAACAAAAGGTATTTAAAAAAAGGGTCGCGTTTATTGGTCCGCAAACTATTTGTGCGGAGTTGCGGACCAATAGCAGTAAGGGTGTTAAACAGATGTGGTCTTCGAGTGCACGGGATTTGGTTTGAAAAGTGTACCTATTGGCACTTTTGCGATAGTACACCTAATACTTTACTTAATTTATTATAAATTTTTCAGAGCATGCTACGACAACTACTGTGACTTCCACAGATGCCAAAGAGTGCTGGGCGACGTGGATGACTGCCTCATATTTAAACGTTACTTCGAGGCCATCTGCCCCAACTTTTGGATAAGTCACTGGGACGACCTTAGAGGCAAAGGAGCATTCCCAGGACCAATATGACGGAAGATGTTGACTCTCTTGAAATAAAATGTTTGTTTTTTGGAAATTCATTTTGTTTTGGCTTCACTATTGCCGTCTTCGTACCTAAGCAGCTGCTAAAGCGTAGCGTGAATCAGTTGCTGTATTAACGACTAGCTATCCGGCGCAACTTCGTTTGCGTCACATTTTCCCCGTTTTCGCAACATTTTTCATTGCTGCTCCACTCCTATTGGTTGTAGCGTAATGATATATAGCCTATAGCCTTCCTCGATAAATGGGCTATATGCCACTGAAAGAATTTTTCAAATCGGACCAGTAGTTTCGGAGCCTATTCAATGCAAATAAACATACAAACAAACAATCAAATCTTTCCTCTTTATAATATTAGTTTAGAAATACAAGGGGGTGTCATGTTGTATGCCTTTCGGCGGAACAAAGGAAGGATGGACCAAACAATTTATAGATAGAACATCATCTGTTCTTTTTTTCCCTGTGTTCACAAAATTAATAATGTGAAAAATAATTTTATCGAAAAATGTTGTGTTGTGCGCCGGTATGGGTGCATGTAGAGACATGGTGATAGGTATCCATGCAATGGTTCTCTGCATGTCTTACTAAATGAAACAAAAACATGGAATTAACACATTTATTCCCTAAATCACAAATTGGGCCTAAGTAAAAATTAAACTCGCATAAATTAACAACAAGTCAACGGCGACATTGGAATACTTTAGATCCTTCCCGCGAAGGAGCCCTCAGCCCGTTGGGTGTCCCACTTCTCCACCCACTCATTGGGGCAGAGAGACTTGAAGCAGCGTTGGAAGTAATAGCATGGCTCGTACTTCTCGCCACGCACCTTCTGGCAGCGGTGGAAGTCCAGGTAGCTGGAGTAGCAGTACCTGTGGAAAGGACAGTGTTGTAGTATTCCTTATATGCTTGGTAACAAACCATAGTCTCTGCCTGCTTATACATATAGGTCAAGAGCGTGATGTTTGGTCGAATATCAATTAAATGCATTAACAATGATGATTTTCGATGGGTGTTAGTGTTGTACGGCCTGATAGCATAATGTATTTTTAATCATTGGTAATTGTCAAGAAACGCATCGCATTTTCAAATATACTACTTACATTCATTGTAGTTTATTTGAAAATCAGCTGCTGCCAGACTTCGTTCGCGTTGAAATTTATAAGTGTTTTTAGTGATAAATTATAGTCCCTATTTTTCTGTATATTGATGAAAACCGCATGAAAATCAGTTGCGTAGTTTAAAAGATCTAAGCGTACAGACGGCGGGAAGCGACGTTATATTTTGTAGAGATGCGATACGTTACTCATTTATAGATACTTAGAAAAAAATCAAGTGCTGATAGCATTTATCTACTGTGGTATCAGATTAACACAAACCATGTTGTAAAGAGGAATTTGTATGTAATGTAAACTGCAGAAAATAGGTCATGAATAACAATGGCTAATCGTTGAAATACAATTATTTTATGTGCCGTTTCCTTTATGATCCAAACTATTGTGATCATGATTTGTTTTGTAACTACTTACAATAAAGATGTTTGTCATGAGATCATAATTTCTCATGGTATCTTCTCTCGATTACAGTTACCAAAGATTATGGACTCTATTTACTTACTAAAGCAGTCAGTTGGTCATCACCAGGTTAGGCTTTGAGAACACACACGCATCGTAAGATATAAAGCTTATGTTACCTTGTCTGGTTCGTATTAGGGAACCGCGGGTCGAAAGGTGCGGTTTTGATGTCGGCGGGCGATTTGATCATCTCAGGCATGATGCTGCAACGAAACACAACCTAGTCATTGACATAATTTTTTATTTGGAATCGTTTTCATAAAGAAATAAGATAGTCTGGCATCTAGACATACTAATACAATAAACACAGTTTATAGTAGAAAATAAAAATTGTAATATTATATGTAAATACATTGCAGAGGTCACAATAAAATTTTTAACCCTATTTTATTCAGTTAGTAAATTATTATTTCACAAGAGGTCTTGTTTTCCGCTCTTCCTCACATGAAGTTTCTCTATATTTCTTCACTTCCTGCATATAAAGTGACCATGCATCCTTAGGTGCATTGTCCGCAGTTTGTTCGCCTATGGCTTTAGCCTTTTTAACTAGTCCAGTCTTTAGAACCCTGCCACCACGTCTCTTCCCAATAAAAGGCAAAGCAGGCTTTTTCATTTCTGGTTTATTTTCTGGTTCAGCCTTTTTAGTCACCTCCTGCATCTTCTTGAACATTTCCATGAAACTTCCATCATTCTTGATGGGAATAGGACCAGGCCTGGATCTGGATGTTGATGCTTGCATGGCTTGATCAGGCATTAGTAATTCTGCAAAATTAGGGCCTTCCACTTCAGGAGGGACACCATATTCAATATCGTCTACCGTTGTTGATTCAACAGCGCCTGGTGGCGGTTTCAGTTCTTTGGGTGGTGTTTTAGTTTCTTTTTCTTTATCCCTCTCTTCTTGCCTATTTCTGTGCATTTTCCAGAAACGTTTCCTATCTGCCACTGTGAACTGCCCGCGGCGCTCGTCATCACTCGGCGATCCAGAGCGACTGCGTGAACGAGAGGTGTGCGATCTAGAGCGGGACTTGGAGCGACTGTTTCCTTTCCCTCGCGACTTTGATCGGCGTTGCGACGCAGACCTAGCTTTGCTTTTTGAGCGCCGTTTCGTACGGCTTCTCGATCGCGACTGTCGCTTCGCCCTTCGTTTAGATTTGGAGCGTGATCGCCGTGGAGGTGTCGACAGCCTTGACCTACTGAACGAGCGCGACCGGGAAGGGCGCGGGCTCCTCGAAAGTGATCTTTTACGCTTCGAGTGACGCGGCGACGGCGAGGGTGACGCTGACGGTGATCTAGAGCGAGATTTCGAGCTTGATAATATTCTCCTATACATTTTAGGTGGGGTCAACGAACTCTCTCTTCCCTTTTTGACATCATCAGATCTATCCTTATGTTTTTTATGCACTTTTGGTGGTGGGGTGGTGGCTGACTTTTTAGCCTTTTTATGTGAAAGCTTAGGTTTCTTTTTTAGTTTTTTTGATGGTGTTGTAATCTTTCTTGCTTTTTTATCTTTTTTGGAATGAGATTTAGCATCCTTCTTTCCTCCTTCATGTGGCGATTTGCTTAGCCTATCAACACTTGACTTTCTGGGCAAATTAAATTCATCAGGAGAGGCTGAAGATCTTCTTGGCGGCACAGAGTTATCACGAGCACAAGTCTTACTAGACTTTTTCTTATAAGATCTATTAGATGCAGAAGAATTTGATGAAACAGATTTCCTTTTCCTATCTCTTTTATGTGGAGAATATAAAGGTGATCGGGAGCTTGAACGATCACTAGATGAATACTTCTGGCGTTTTGTTGATTTGCTCCTTGATCTACGATGACGACCTTCTTCGTAGCTGCTGTCTCTTTTTTTCGAGTAGGCACTCTCTCTTCTATCATAGGGAGACACACTTCTAGAATTCGTTCGGTAAGACCTTCTGCGCTCATATCTGTGGGAGTCAGGTGAACGAGTCCTTTCGCGTTTTTGTGTTGGGTACTCATAACCGGCTGGTTGCTGTTGGGGATAGGTCCCAGATTCGGGGTACTTCCCATAGTAGGTTCCGTCAGGGCGCTGGTAGTAGTTAGGGTCGTAGGTATAGGTGTAGCCGGATGCATACGCCTGGTAGTCGTAAGGCGGCGCGCCGTACTGGCTGTAGCTGACGCCAGTCCAGGGGTCCGTGGTGGGCATGGCTTGCGGAGGGGCGGCGGGCGCGTAGCTGGGCGCGCCCGGGTAGTCCGCCTCGGCGCCTGGCGGCCCGCCGTCCCACGCGCCGTCCGCGCCTCCAGCGCCGCGATACGAGGACATACTTATCAGAGTCCCCTCGCATAACCTGCGGCAGTTTGTAGGTGCGCACACACCTACAAACAGAATAACTTTTTGGTGTAGACAGCAGCTCTACATTAACCTCGCTCGAGAGACATCCTCGCGCATCGATTACATTTTTCATGTTTCGTTGATAAATAGTTTTATGACGAGAAACAACAAATTACGTAACCCGAAGACGGAGCAGAAAATGTGCCACTAAATCATGCGTTACAAATAAAGCGAGTAAAATAATTGAAGAGTATCAACGGAATACCTCTGTTACATGCTCACCTTTTCACAAAATAGCCTTTTCTCAATAATATATTTCAATAGAAAATGGCAGCGCACACATTCGCTACTCAAAGACCATAGACAATATCATAAACAAAATAGAGTTATAGGTTATTTCGCCCTACAGCACCTCCAGTCTCTAGTCTATTATAGTGGAGTTGACGTTTTGATTCGATTCTAGTATTTAGTTTATTTTTGCTTTCATTTTTGTATTATTCTTATCAAACTTACTTCATGTCTGGATGCGTAGTCATAGTACAGACAGTTTAGTCTTTAAAATCTAGACGAATGCTTTTCTTAGACGACCCTTCTTTTTTTTAGCCTGTGCTCGGAAAGGGCTTGTTCAACTGTCAATCAACGTGTATAGTTATCTGTGCTATCACCCGGTGCGCCAGGTTATGCCATTTTGTTTTGTATGGTTGTAAGCGATTTCTTATTGTTTTCAAAAAGTTCAACGAAATCTTGGGAAATTGTCGCTCATGAGTAAATCTAAAATATCGGCAGAATGGAAGAAACGCGTGAAGTCGGAATACATGAGGCTTCGCCAAGCAAAGGTACATTTTCAACAAAGGGAGTTTTATTATGCCAGCCTGCTCAGCCCGCCCTAAAATGTACAGAACGATACTTATTTGGCATTGTTCCTGTGCCTAGCACACAAACTACAGAAGTTGTTAAATCTAACGAGTTGTTTTTATTTTAATTTTATAACAATTTACTTGTTTTCCATTGGAACCAAAGTGTATTCGTTTCCATTAAATAATTACAGCGCTTCAAACGCGTAGACGAGGTAAAGGTGGCATGGGCCCGCAACCTGAATATTATGTCGGGGTCAGTAGAGGCTCATGACTCCGATAGTAATGCCCGTCCGAGGAAACCTATCTGGCCACCAGCTGCCCCTGTCCCTAACCATGAGAGCCTTATGAAGAGAGCTGAGGTGACTTGCACTGATGGTAATTATTTGAACTTTTTTCAATGTTTTCCAATGAGTACACCAGTGAATGGTTTGTTGTTGTATTTTTTTTTTATTTTACATAAATCTTCTAAAATCCAATACAATGAGAGACAAATACTGTATATAATATAGGGTATACAACTACAGTCCCACCTCTTCTCACAACATTCAAAACATACTGATCTACAAGATCTTTCATTTGTTTGTCTGTGAACACATCACAGTTAGGTTTAGGGGGGCTGCGCAAACTATATAATTACATAGACCAATTTTTGTTACCAACACACACACCATCACGGGAAACCGTAGTTGCTGTGTCCTGTAGCATCTGTGCAGGGAGTGGCTGATTTCATACTGGTTATTTAGAAATCAAATATTCATTGGTCACTTGTATCCGACACAAGACACAAAAGCGTCCATGTTTGCGCAGCACATTACTGTCCAATAGAGCAGCAGTGTAATTGTTACTAGTTTTTTTTCCCCAACAATAGTTAAAACACCTGATAAACTTTTAATAATTCAAACATTTCTCTACAGCCTCAGGAATAGTAACAACACAGCAAGTTCCAATCCGCATAATAAACTCCGTAAACCCCATCCCTACAATGTACACATGGGCTCCAACACAGAAGAACTTCATGGTAGAAGACGAGACAGTTCTCCACAACATCCCATACATGGGGGACGAGGTCCTGGATCAGGACGGTACATTCATCGAGGAGCTCATAAAGAACTACGACGGGAAAGTGCATGGTACATCTGCTTAACATCATTACTCTTATGTTTGTGGACTGTGCCGTTTTTTGTTGCATGATTGTTGATAATATTAACTGTCTTAAATCAGGTTTTACTTGTACCTAACATATCAATAGCAAAAAGTCCAAATATGTTTGGCCCAGAATACAGCTAATGCAAACACTGCTCACATGTTAGATTAACATTTTTTGGATTTTAGATTGTACTTTTGTTTTCAGGACAAAGAGTGTTGATCTCAAACAAATTTATGTTACTATGTTGTTATTATTATCTATGCCTTCAAAACCCCATGATTCTGTTGGTAGACATGGCTTAGCCATTACCAACTGGTACCAATATTAACTTATTATTTCTGTCAGGCATAGATTCTCTATAAATCATTATGACAGGCAATGAAAAACAATTATCTTCAATGTACCTTGATGTAGAAGTCTTGCATATATTCTCAAGATTTCTATTCTTTACTTCTACATTCACTTGCAAATACATAGTTTTATGAACAAGGGCTATGTCCACAGACTTCCACATGAATTTAATACACATTGGTGTGTGGTGCACATGTCTATGCTTCTAGAGATAAAACTATATTTATTTTTAAGAATTCATGAACCACAGAAATGATTAGTAACATAATGATTTTATGAATTCTAGCAAAAAGTACACATTTCTCTGGTTCATGCTTTATAAGAAAAAAAAAAAAATATTAACACAGAGATTAAACGAAATATTAAAAAAAGATGCTTAGATTTAAGAGAAATATCAGTATTCTGTACACCTCACAGGCCTTCGCATTCACACAGTCACGCTTGTCGTGCTTCATAGATAATATTCACTACTTTTAGAACTTGTTCATGCACATTAGACATTGTAACAACAATCTTTTTGAAAAAAAAAACACATTTTTTTTTATAAATACACTACAAATATCGCTTTGAACTACTGATTAAATGACTACAAAATCGATGGTAAATGAAAAAAGAAAACATCAGAAAGCATAATTTGCTAGTCACAAAAAAATAACACATTTTAAATTGTTTTAATACTTTTTAGGGTTCCGTACCCAAAGGGTCAAACGGGACCCTATTACTGAGACTTCGCTGTCCGTCCGTCCGTCCGTCTGTCTGTCACCAGGCTGTATCTCATTAATCGTGATAGTTAGCCAGTTGAAATTTCTACAGTTTATGTATTTCTATTGATGCTATAACAACAAATACTAAAAAGAGAATAAAATAAATATTTAAGGGGGGCTCCCGGCTCCCATTCAAAAAAGTGATTTTTTTGCTCGTTTTTATAAATAATGGTACGGAACCCTCCGTGCGCGAGTCCGACTCGCACTTGGCCGGTTTTTCTTTTTAATTCACATTACAAAACTTTCCATTGAAAGTATTACATCAATAAATTAAACTGAAAATGTTTGCAATTTAACTATTATTCCACTGATCAAGTTAACTTTTTTTTGGTAAACTTAACTTTAATAAAACAATGTCATACTATGACTCAGGTGACAAAGAAGGGGGCTTCATAGACGACCATCTATTCGTGGACCTGGTGCACGCGCTCATGGCCTTCCAGACCAAGGAGGAGGTGGCTGAGGAGCGCCGGGACAGGGAGGCCAGGAACTCTAAGGAGGAGAAGGAGAAAGAAGTAAGTAACACTAGGAACTTTAACATCATGCCTGTAAATCGACCTGGAAATCGGACTCAAGAGTTGTGCGCAGTAGTAGGATTTACGATCTAAAGTCCAACGAGGCAGTTTGAACCTGTCAGGCTAAAATGTACAGTGTGACGAAATCCTGTCGTCGATGACGCAGTCATATCTTTATTCAGCGCGAGTTAAAATGCGAGGATAAAACATGATTAGCCGCGCATGCTAGCTCATTTGCTTAGAATGCTTCTATCTATGACATAGATTTTTGAATACATTGAATTTATGTATATAAAAAAAATTAAATTAAAAATTTAAAAAACCCCCGACACAAAAAACCTCTAAAAAGCCAAAAATAAATTAATCCAAGCGTCGTAGCGTCGGGGGTCCGCTTTGTTCTGTGCTTGTACTAAGCGGTCTTCTTAGCGGTCCCCCGACGCTACGACGCTTGGATTAATTTATTTTTGGCTTTTTAGAGGTTTTTTTTGTCGGGGGTTTTTTAAATTTTTAATTTAATTTTTTTTCATGCTTTTTAAACTTATTTTATTTTTGCCTAGCCTTGACTTTCCTACTCCTGGTTAACGAAACCAAGGAAAGATATAAATTAAACAAAATATAAATTGGGGGGGGGGGGGTGCACCCCCCCCCCCTCAGCAATGCCCATGGTGACAAGCGACAACATTTCAAATAGACTACCTGTGAAAGTTTTTAAATCCCTACATCAACTAGAAAAGACGTGATGATCTTCAAACGGCTGAGCAGATTTTCATGAAACATAGCTAAGAACACTCTCGATTAAAATACCTTTCAAACGACACCACTTTTATCCAAATCGGTTCATCCGTTTAGGAGCTACGATGCCACAGACAGACACACAGATACACAGATACACACGTCAAACTTATAACACCCCTCTTTTTTGGTCGGGGGTTAAAAAACTGGAGAATAGAGAGGGATAGAAGGAAATATGATATTTATATTATATGATATTTTTATTATATTCCGTTTATTCATTTACATACATATTATTTACATTTTTAAATATTTTTACAAAATGGTAAAAAAAAAAACGTTTAAAAATAGTAGCCCACCGGTATCGGGAACAGCGTCCTAGCTACCGGGTCAGGGCTACAGAGAATTATATTCTTATGATACAGATATTGTTAATATCATTAAACTGCCAAATTGGACAGCAGTGGGAAAAAAAATGGACTTGAATAAACTTATGACATTCCAGGCCTTGGCGAAAGAAAAAGGAATATTGGATCGCAAGGACAGAGAAGCTCGAAACTCAAAGGAGGATAAGGAGAAAGCAGTAAGTTCGACTGAATAATTTATTGACAACATCATAACAATGACTTGAGCCTTGCAACAAAGTCTATCTATCTAGGGATTGACAGGCTCTAAAATTAAAGGAATATGCCTAAGGTTTAGGGTATGATCACACTTATAAACGAGCGGAATTGGCTTGAGCCTGTCAGAAAGACTATGTGCACGAAATAAAAGTGAATAGTTCGACGCAGGGTCTCGTAGCGTCATCCGAACTGAAATAAAAGTGTTGAAAACGGTAATTCGCGCATATTCGGGAAACCAGGGACTTGACTTGTCAGTTTTATTTAAAATTAAAAATATATAACAAATAACTCTTCTATATTACAGAGTAGTCGGCATATTTATTTTTTAAGTTAAGCACTTTGCTTAATTAAGTAATTTTTCTCTTTGAATAAGTACTTGTCTTGTGATTCGGCGAATTTGAGCAATTTTATTCTTCAAAACTGTAACTTTCTCCGCTCCCGACACGATTGTACGTACGTCATTTGAATGGGTTTTCTTTCTAACGTAGGCCAGGTTTCATCAGGAAGAGTATATTACCATTTACCTAATTAGCGTCCCGCAAATCACATCGCGGGATGCATTATTAGAGCCGTGGAAACGGGACGGTTGGCAAACCAACGTATGACGTAATAGCATTGTCTGTCCGGCTCAAACCGACTCCGCGTCAGTAAGTGAGGTCAGTCCCTAGTAGGACTAGAAGTGTATACTTTACTGATACATGCAATAATAACCAGGCACTGGTGACTAAAGAAAAAACAGCTGAAGATCGCAGGGAGTCTCGGAACTCAAAAGAAGAAAAGGAGAAAGCAGTAAGTACCCCTTAAAACTTGTTGGATGCATGTAATATTTTACTAGGTATGAGGAGGTTCTATGTCAAGAAGAATGGAGGAAAGGAGCATCAAAGGAGAGATTTAAGGAGAAAAAAGGAGATGGAAGTAAGATGGGTTATTTTATTGATACATGTATACTAAACAGGTACCTGTGATGACCTTCCAGTCTAAAGATGAAATAACTGAGGAGTTCAAGGGTCCGGAAACTCGGAATGAGGAAAAGGAAGAAGAGGTGAGCCTTCGCTTTTTATATTGCTAGTACTGTCCACCGCACGTCAGTGATAACTAAAAAACCGCTCATACTGCTATGACTTTATGGCGCTATTAATGTTTAACTGTTATCATGGACGTGTCGTTGACTGTACAGAAACCGAAGGAGAATATTATCAGGTGGGGTTTTTGATATGTGGCTCAATCAATCAAGTACATTTTTATCATGTTATTTTAGAGTTCTTTTGTTTTACAGAAAGTGGCAAGCAAGGAAAAGGACAAAGATAAAGAAGTAAGCAAGGATGGTGATAAGAAAGCAATCAACGATAAGCAGTTTCCCATATTCACCATATTCCAAGTTATCAGCCTTCAGTTCCCTGACAAGGGCACTGCGCAGGAGTTAAGAGAGAAGTAAGTCACTTTTAGTAACCTAAAGTTGCGCCATTTAACTTCTGCTATCCAATGACTGAGGCCTACTGTTTAAGGGTTATTTTAAGATCTGAAGTAGCCTCATCATGTTGCACTGTGAATTCTGTGATAGACAATAAATAAGTTTGGGTTGGTTTTATTCTACTTTACATAAGACGTAATTAACCAACATCTCTTTAAGTGTTCGAAATCAATAAGTGAACAAATTCGAATAAGAATAGTTTGCATTATTAATCATCATAATTTTACATCATCACTGTAAAGTCAATTGTGCCCTGTGTCTGTAATTGGAGTCAAGATCCCATGGCAATAAAGACATAAAACACGATATATCGACTATTTTTAGACAAACAGCACGCGTAGCATGACCACTGTAGAAACGAGTTTTGTCTACGGAAGAATCGACATAATCACAGATAGACGGTTTATTCCCGGTCGTCCCCACCTCGTCGTCCCCACTGAATGCGAATGGGGAAAAAAAGTTTCGTTTCTCCCCAGTGGTGACGATTGGAACTTTTTATTTCCCACTCGTTCCGCTATAGACCCATTTTATATTCGCCTAAAAAGCATAGTCGACGTAGCCCCGCTACGCGGAGCCCCTATTTCTGTCTGCAGGGTTTACAGTAACCTAACACGAAAGGGAAGTCGGGGTCTTATTTCGCTCGCTCCGCACGCTTACTAGACCCCGCCATCTCCTTCGAACCTAACCTGTCCGAGTTGTGGTGTCCCAAGTCCAGAGCTCACTTAGCTCGCTCTTGCATTAAAATTCTGCATTTTGACTCTTGGTCTGTAGTGGAACGAGTGGGAAATAAAAAGTTCGGGGACGCATCGTCTTGACTGTATAATGTGCAAACTCGCAGCTAACTTCCGAGATGCCATAAAGTTTGAACTTAAATCTACACCACTTCATCGTTCTCTAGCCCTTATCCCAATTTATTTGAGATCGGCGCAGCATGCCTTCTTCCATACTTCTCCATTAGTTGATATCACTACCAATTACAATAGTAGATTGTAATCATCTATCCCCAGATACATAGAGCTGACTTCCCGCAGCGACCCCAACGCCCTACCTCCGGAGTGCACCCCGAACATAGACGGTCCCCTCGCGGAGTCCGTCTCACGCGAACAGACCATGCACTCCTTCCACACGCTCTTCTGCCGACGATGCTTCAAATATGACTGCTTCTTACATCGTGAGTTACCTTTTATTTTTATTGTTCAGACGGTAGTTAGGTAGGTAGACTTTTTAGAGTTTGTAGTAGGTTTTACTGCCAGATTTTAGGTGTAAGGGGAAACTTTATAATATTTGAAGTAAAACTGGCACCATTCATGCAATCTTTGGGAAATACTGGGTGTTTTGAGTTTAAAATAAGTTTTGTTAGGTTTAGATTATGGGTTAATAAAATCAATATCCCCCTTCGCTCATAATGGTTAGTATTCTATGTATATATACTTAAGATGTCAATCTATAACTTACTTAATATTTTTTTATACATTAAGCACTTATTAACTAGTATAAGTAATATAAGTATGAAGCTAAGTTGTGTATTCCTAGGGCTGACTAGTGTTTGTTGTTCTGTTTGCGCGCAGGAGGTCAAACGGCAGGTAAGGCCGTACCGACTACCATTACCATCGATATTATTATTATTTATGCTATTCTAATCTACCCCACTAAGAAAAAAACTGACTCATGTTCAAGACGTAGAACTAGAGATGTAACTTTCGAAATGCTGAATAAATATCGATTAAATCTTTTATGTAACAAAATAATCACGTCCTCATCCATCGCTTTCATCAGGCGAGATTTATATCAAGGTCACTAGTTGCATATCAGGCCCTCATATAAAGTCTAATTGCGAGTCAGTCAATTTCAGTCAATTCTGACTTCTGCTTATCACAAAGCTTTTTGGATCTTCAACCGAACATCTCTAGTGTAACGAATTCCAAAACAAGTAATTTGCACATTCATCATTTATTATTTTTCTATCACGTAATGTACGAATTATTTCACATATTATTATGAAATATTATCTCAATCGGATCATATATTTTTTTTTTTTAATATTTCATATTATAGGCAAGTTGTTATTGGAAATGTCCCGTAATATTATGCTTTTATTTGCCCATGTATCACACATATTATTTTATCCATTTATGTCTAAGATAAACACTTATACACTCACTAATTATTATTTAAACATTTTATATTAAAAAAATAAAACCTTTAATAATCAATTCATCATCAACTCACAACTTTATGATCTCATTAAGTTACAAAAAACCGGCTTCATCAATTATTATCATTTCATAAACGATTTTGCATCAATTCAGTTCAGAATCATTCTTCAATATCTGTTTTGAGTATTAATTCCCAATTTGTTAGATTCCATTACTATCTTAACAGAATATCCAGAACCTAAATATTTTTTGCTAAAAGATCCCCAAAATCACTTTGTTTATTAAATTCTTTATCAAAGTCAAATAAATAAAACATAGTTGAAAAGCAAAATTGTTCTCATTTTCATATTGCTTGGTTAAACTATGTGACGTTAATATGAATGTTGTTGAATGGTACAGGTTTACAAGCGTGCCACCCTGGGCCCAACTTAACTAAGAGAAAGGGGCCTGACCTCAAACCTTTCTCAGAACCATGCGGCTCCAGCTGCTACATGCTTTTGGTAAGTGCGTTTTATGTTTAATAGCTTTGATAACCACGTAGCCACTATGTGGAGCCTTGAAACGGTCAGATGGCTTCGCGACAGACCTTGTAGAGGAAGGCGGGATGAACTAGACGAATCCAACATCCTGTGGTCCACATCATCTATGGATCGAAAGAACTCGAAGTCATGGGGAGAGGCCTTTGTCCAGCAGTAGGATGACGCAGACTGAACTAGGAACTGTATCAGTAATTGTTGACGACAAAACATAGCACCGCCACTGCGACGACCGGAGGGCGACAGCGGCTTGCGGGGAGCGGGGGACGAGGTGCCGAGAGCTACCGCCGCAGCTAACAGGCGCCACCATTCAAGACACTCATACGATACGGACCAGAGGCGCGCGTTCTTATTATCGAATATACGAACTTACCTATATTTACAGTCCGCTATTTTATTTCTACCACCTCTGAGTGTTACCAACAGTAATACTGCTGTCAGTTCGTTCCTAGTTCAGTTAGTTAATCTAGCATTCGTAAGAAACATCTTGGAAAGAAGAGAGTATGATGTAGTCCAAACCTAGATACTTCTGTTATTCTAAATAAATGGGTGAATGGAACGTCGACACACTTGAGATCAAGGTACTGGCTCACTAGAGAGGGATGGAAGATTCTACTCAGACATCATCATCCACAGCCCGATCACTACTCGCTGCTGGGTATAGGCCAGTCTTTGAATGTGCCGCCCCATAAACATGAAGAAGACATTTTTATAATTAACTCCACAAATAAATCTACTTTAGTAAAAAACTGCTATGTTATTGTTACAGGAAGGCATGCGCGAGAAGTTAGCTCGCGAGAAGGCAGCCGGTGAAGAAGACAAGGGTAAGACGCACGCCATCGACTCGCCCAACGACGCCTCTTCCGAGGATAGCAACGATAGCAACCGCTTCCAGAAAGGTGAACACATTACTGCTGAACAAATTAAATAAAAAAAATAGTGCGTGGAGTCTCTCCGCGCGGAAGAAGTGAAACTTAACGCAATAGAGCTTTCATACCCCCTCCATGGTAGCGTTAAACGTTTAACGCAACCTTTTTGGAAGTCGGATTAGAAGTTTCACTTCAATAAACACTTAACATTTAGCGATGGAATAGACAGCTTCTTCAGACTTTCTTTGCCAAGTTCAAATAGTCCATTATTACTAGTATGCGCGTCATCTATGGCTACATATAACGACGACTCGGTAGGCGGGTTGTGCGCACACGAACGAATTATTGTTCGCCCCATATGATGAGAGCACTAAGCATAGTAGCGAAAGTGTTGAGCGGATATTGCCTCAGAGTGGAGAATATCTCCAGCTTGGGTTTAATTTTTATTTACGCAGTTGATAAATATCCAGTATCTGACCGGATATTGACATGTATCCAGTATCCGGCCGGATAGATCGGGTATCAACAAATTACAAATAGTTAGTTCATATGCGTTTCATCACTACAATTTTGTATTTTAATTGGAGACCGCGGCGAAGGGGGTGTCGATCTAATGTTGTTTGCGGGGCTGAACATGGCCAGATATCGCACAACACAGAGAGGTTTGGAAGGAGAAAGGGGAGGCCTTTGCCCAGCAGTGGGACACATGACAGGATAACAAAAAAAAAACACACAATTGCTCTTAAATACACTCGAAATAATAGCCTTATGATGCTAAACAAATGTTTAGTTTGTGTTGTAGGTAGCAACAGTAACTCCAGCAACAGCAACTGGAGCACCAACGGTCAGCTCAAGCAGAACGGCGAAGGGTCCAGCGAACCGGCTTACAACGCTTTAGGTAACATTATGGCAATTATAAGTTAAGATAAGGGATAAGCAGTAGCCTAGATAGCCTAGTGGTCTGACTGACTCACAGAAACACATATGTACGTCTACGTCTACTCATCTCGAGGCAAATAAATCACACTTCGGTGTCTTTCGGCGGTGTTCTTTCTCCGGTGTTCTTCTTCTTCTCCATAGAGATCTACGCTTTGGACTGGGCAACTACAGTACTTTCACAAGTTATTATGTCTTGTGACTGGGACTGTAGCTTCGCTTTTTTTTTTGTTTTTGACTTTTAAAAGTGCCTGTAATTGTCTAATTGAAATAAATGCTTTGAGTTTTTTTTTCACAAGAGCAATCAGCATTGCCAGGCCGCGAACCAAGGGAGAGTTCGAATGAGAAACTACGTGTGCAGACGGAACATCCAACTTATTACTCTACTCTTCTCTCTTACTCGATTAATTCCAGGTTTAACAGTGGGTGACATAGACTCGGAGTGGACGGGTTCTGACCAGTCTCTGTTTAGAGCTCTGCACAAGGTGTTCCCCTCCAACTACTGCGCCATCGCTCAGGTCATGCTCTCCAAGACTTGCCAACAGGTAATATTCATCATCATCAGCCTCAACTATACTTAGTACAAGAGTGTCCATGGAGCTTCTTGCCCATTTTTTTCCATGAGGTCTACGATTTTGGAATGGGCAATTACAGTTCATTCACGGCTATTATGCCTGTGGCTAGGCTGTAGGTAGCTTATTAATGTTGACTATTCTTTGAGTTTGAGTTCATACAAGGTATAGAAGCCGTCAACAATGAATTCTGTACATCAAACCAAGTAACCCTACGGAAAAATTATATTATTAATTCACATTGGACTTACTGTATCACAATTTTTTTTTAAATTTCTCTGCCTTAGACTAGAGTCAAGAGCAAACCCATCTCAAATAAATAAAAATTGTAGACATGTTGTGGTAGAATATATTGAACTCGACCAAAATATTAACACTGTAAAACTACAGACTTCTGCTATGATTATTGGAAGAACTCATCATCTGCCTAGTCTTTTCCCAAACTATCTTGGGGTAGGTTTCTAGTCTAACCGGATGCAGCTGAGTACCAGTATTTTAGCTCCTCAATTACTGGAGGAGCTCGTGGCAAAATAATAACAGCCGCACGGGTCGATCTTTAAGGTTAACCCGTGCTTGCCGAGGTTGGTCCGTGGATGGGTGACCATAATTACATACCGAATTTCCTCCGTGCCTCGGAAAGCACGTTGAGCCGTTGGTCCCGGCTGTCATTTGTAGATCTTTGACAGACAGTCTGACATCCAGTCTTACCTTGGGGTATCGTATTACCCAGTTACTGGGTTGTGGAGGTCAGATAGGCAGTCGCTTCATGTAAAATACTGGTACTCAGCTGCATCCGGTTAGACTGGAAACCATTCCCAAGATAGTTTGGGAAAGAATTGGCAGATGATGACTACATTCTTACAAATAAATAAATTCTAATAACCAGCTATCTGCTCCAGGTGTACACATACTGGATCAACACAGGCCAAGAAGAATGTCGCGTGGAGGCCGAACTGACGCCGCCGCGCAAGAAGAAGAAGAAGCATCGCCTGTGGTCCGTGCACTGCCGCAAGATACAACTCAAGAAGGACTCCGCCTCGCATCATGTGTAAGACTTGCCAACTGCTTTTATTATACTGACAGTAGACATCCCCTTAGTGATAATATCACAAAAAAATATACTATCTTTATCCAAAAATAGTGTTTGATGTTTCCACATGAGACAAGATAAACTTCTCAAAATGTATAAAACAATTGGTGGTGGTAAGTAGCTTCAACATACCCCTGAAGAAAAAGGCTTGAAGTTTATGTATTTGGGGTTTGAGCATCAATGTGCTGAAACCCCAAAAACAGTCCACCAATGTGGATTGTATGAAAAACTAGCTGTCCGGCGCAACTTCGTCTGCGTCACATTTTCCCCGTTTTCGTAACATATTTCATTGCTGCTCTATTCCTATTGGTCGTAGCGTGATGATATATAGCCTATAGCCTTCCTCGATAAATGGGATAACTAACACTGAAAGAATTCTACAAAACGGACCAGTACTTTCGGAGCCTATTCAATGCAAACAAACAATCAATCAAATTTTTCCTCTTTATAATATTAGTTTAGATTATATGATGACTACTGTGGGTAAGTGCTTGACAGATGATTTTAATGACATAGTTTTGTTATATAAATAAATTGTTTTCTTTATTTTCCAGTTACAACTACACGCCGTGCGACCACCCGAATCAGCCGTGCGACAACATGTGTCCGTGTCTACAGTCGCAGAACTTCTGCGAGAAGTTCTGTCAGTGCAGCAGTGATTGTGAGTTTTACATTGTGTTTGTACCAGCTGGCGATTTGGTCACCTGCATTTGTTGAAGGAGGTGATTTTACCTTTAGACCAAAATTTGTTAAGAAGATCAGACATATATATTACATGGAGTATAGGAGTTACTAAGGCCCGATTTCACCAAAGTCGTCGTTATCCGAGAATAACTAGTCCAGGGATAAAATTATGCGCTGCGTCTAATGCCAGAATAACGCATAGTGCGTTTCACCAGTTTACGAGTATACTGACAGAAAGTTAGTTCCGGTATAACTATTCTTTGACAAGTGCTTTTTGGTTTTTTGTGACACGTTGAATGTCAAGTGGTGAATGAATGAATGTGAATGCAGCTAGATGAAATAGGCTTGTCGTTTTCTTAGTACAATATAGCATTCAAGGACCTTTTTAATTTAGTCGTCCTTGCACTTGTGTATGTGGCCGGTGTCGTTTGTAGGTACTAAAAGTTACACTACAATCAATGACACAATACATCATTGACTACAATAAGATCAACATTGGGTATCTTTTTAGGGTTCCGTACCTAAAGGGTTAAATACATACGGGACCCCCGTCCCGTTTGACCCCTTGGTATTACTGAGACTTCGCTGTCCGTCCGTCCGTCCGTCCGTCTGTCACCAGACTGTATCTCATGAACCGTGATAGTTAGCCAGTTGCAATTTCTACAGATTATGTATTTCTGTTGCTGCTCTAACAACAAATACTAAAAACAGAATAAAATAAATATTTAAGGGGGGGTCCCATACAAAAAAGTGATTTTTTGCTCGTTTTTATAAATAATGGTACGGAACCCTTCGTGCGCGAGTCCGACTCGCACTTGGCCGGTTTTTTCTCGATTTTGTCCATAATTTATACATCATGCACCTACTAACCTCTCAGATTTCTGATATTCAAATTTTATTAAAATTTTATTGGTATTTCAACATTATCATTAAAACTAAATTAATTACTATTCATAAAACAATTAAAACGAGATAATTAGAATTAAAATAAAACAAATTATAAAAGGGCGTCAAAAAACTCCTCCTCAACGCTACTGACAGCGTTGAGGAGGAGTTTGGTAACGTGCCCAAGAGACTGGCGGCGTTGCCACGTTGTATGGCAATACCTAGCCTCTACCCAAGGTAAATCCCAGCCCTTGGGTCACGGGAAACGTCAACTAGGCGTTTGGAAATTTCCTTAAAAAGGCTGTGAGCACTCGGAGCCCACGGCCCCAGAGTTTAAACTCCAAACGGTTCGAAAATATAGTTACCACAAAGGTACTAAGTATATTTACGCTGCTTGAGGTTTTCCGCAGCCGTAGCGGCAGCGCCTGTACAGCACGACGAGCTTGGAAGATGTGATGGCGCAAGAGTTTCGACGCAAGTTGCGTCCCACACTAAAGGCTAGCCATCTTCCAAAGAAACAAAGACAAGCCGTCCGGTCTTTTGCCATGTCTTTTGTCACCAAGCTGTATCTCACGAACCGTGATAGTAGCCAGTTGAAATTTCTACAGAGTATATATTTCTGTTGCCGGTATGCCCGGTATAACAACAAATACCAAAAACAGAATAAAATAAATATTTAAGGAGGGCTGCCATACAAAAAAGTGATTGTTTTGCTCGTTTTTATAAAAAATGGTACGGACCCTTTCGTGCGCGAGTCCGACTCGCACTTGTTAATAATAAATTATATGCTGCTGCTTTCATCATCATCATCATTTCAGCCAAAAGACGTCCACTGCTGGACATAGGCCTCCCCCAAGAAGGGGGGGTTTTCCCATAATCGCCACGCTTGGCAGGCGGGTTGGCGATCGCAGTACGGTTGTTTGGAACAGTGTAAAGGTCTCGAAGATGGTTTTGAGAGATGGCGTCGCGAGTGCGCGGGCGGCTGGGCCGGCCGGCACCCGCCGCCCGCGTCACCCGCGCCCCGTGTGTGCGCGCTGCCTGCAGCACCCGAACATGTCGAGGTTTGATTCTCGACAACGGTTGTTACAAAAGCACAGCGCACCGCTTTAATTAAAGTAAAGCTAAAAGCACGACACATAGTTGGTTCGAAATTATAACTAAAATAATAGAGAAAATTACAAAAACAAAAGCTTACAATATAACCTACTCCTACTTGAAAAAATTGAGGCTTAAGCACCTTCTGGCCGAATTCACACTAATTGTGAATGGATCTAAATCAAATTCCTTGCATATATCATTGAAAGTTCTGCTCGCACGCACAATATAACTGTTCTGCCTATAATTCGACGATGTATGAGGTACACGTATGGGTGGATTAAACCGAAATGATTTATTTGGCACATTAAAATTAAATTTAGACAGTAATTCAGGGTTATCAATATTGTTATTGAGGATTTTTAACAATAATAAACAGTTAGCAATTTTACGTCGATCTACCAGTGGAAGCAGGTGATACTTCTTACAGAGTCCAAAGTAAACAGTTGAGTGATATCCCTTGATGAAAGCAAAGATATTTAATGAAGCGTCTTTGAATGTTTTCAATGCGGTCAATGTATTTATTATAACGTGGATTCCATATCTGAGACGCATACTCTAGCTGACTTCTTACAAAGGTACAATACAAAATTTTTAGTGTTTTAGCAACAGTAAAGCATTTAGAGAGACGTATTATAAACCCAAGCAGTTTAGAAGCTTTTTTAACAATTGCATCAATGTTTGTCAAAAATTAACTTACTGTCTTGATGAACGCCCAAGTCACGAATAGTATTACACCTTGGCAAGATCTGGCCAGCCAGAGTATAAGTAGTGGCTAGGACTGCACGTTTTCTAGTGTAAGTGATCACCGAACACTTGGAAGGGTTGAGATCAAGTTTATTAGCCCGACAATAATCTTCAAGCCGATACAAGTCAGCCTGAAGTGCTAGTTTATCTTCGAGCGTTGAAATAGTGGCAAAGATTTTCATGTTGTCGGCAAAGCATAATAATTTGGAAGAATGGAGGCATTGGTCGATGTCGTTCACACAGACCACAAACAACAAAGGACCGAGCAATGAACCCTGAGGCACTCCGCTGGGCACATTTACCCAACTAGACATATAATTGTTAAGCAATACTGCTTGTGACCTGTTATCAACGTATGAAGCAAACCACCTCAAGAGGTCCCCACGGATGCCCATGCAGCTTTAGTCTGGGCTTTAGAGTTGAACCTTGCATTAAATATAAACAGTGATTTTTTTCTTGAATCGTGTACTTGACCTTAGCTCTCCAAATAATAAAACATTTTCCAAGACCGGATCAAGGTGAAAATGGCGAAAACGCGTTTTTGTGAATAAAAACATGGGAAAAAATGTTAACAGGACAAAGGAGATGTTCCAGAAATGTATGGAGCCTGGGCTAGCACTATGTACACTATATGTAAATATTGCTAAATAATACAGTAACCGTTTTTTATTATCAATATTCTTTAATTTCACTTCGTTTTAATGTACATTCAAATTAACTTGGTCGAAGAGAGCAACACAACATAAAAATTAAACATGATGGATCAGATAAGCACGTGATCAGCAGGCGAAAAATGACATTTTGACAATGACATTTGATTGACGTGTATTACGATACACGTCAATCAAATGTATTTGTCATAACTGCTTTAGTAAACAAAACAACTGGAATTTCGAAAATCTCGGGTTTTGGTTTGTTTCGTTTGGTTTGGTTGAACAAAACAACAAGTTCAATCAAAACAAAGAAAGACAACTCAATGCAAAGAAAGACTCAAAGACGGCACTTCTTAAAACTGTCAAAGTCGTCAAACGTCAAACAACTGTCATGGCTGCCCTAAAAATAGGGTTAACGTAGTAAAAAAATTTTCAAATGATAATTATTGTACGACTATACCCTTCTGCAAATTATTTTTTTAGTATTTTTATGATATGAATCCTCTATTTTTTTCTTATTTATCTATGTAGTGTACATAGTGGTAGCCCAAAATCAAACATCTCCTTTAGTTACTTTAGGTAAAGAATTGGTGACAGTAATATATTTTTTCAGAATTAAACATTGTCGTCCACGGAAATTACGGTAAAAAAACATTTACGATTTTTTTGGATTGTACTTAAGATAAAAATATAAACAGCGGTTTTTTATATAAAATAACTTAAATTAATATATTATATTACACCGCCATTAAACAAAATTAAACAAATTGTACTACCGGAAGTTATTATTACCAGTTTTTTTACAATAGCGGTTGAGGCAAAAAGGTAACAGGGTATAATTTAGTTTAACTTTCATCTAAAGGCTATTTCTAACCTATTTACACGAAAATTAAACACTTTAAGGTAATCGTGAAAAAAAATCAATTAATGTTTACGTAAAATACGTCTGCAAGCTTTATTCTTGTATTTGGCGCAGCACTTTCATAGGAATTTGACCTTTCCGAAATAGAAATAAGGTGTACAATCGCGTAACTCAATAAAACACCGACTCTCACACAACAACACAGGCATTCGCACACAATAAACGCAGCGCTTATCTTGTTTACGCACACTAGCACACGCCGCACGCTGCTTAGCGCTGACACCGTGCATCGTAATTTAATTTTTACTTTGACAATATTAATTAACGCTCTTTTCTGTTTAATTGTTTGGATTTATATATTTCTCATTAATAAATGAATTTAAATCCTGTTACATTTTTGCCGTAAGTAGTATTTAAGATTTTTTGATTTTCTTGATTTTCTGTGAAGTCCGGGGCAGAATTTGTTTAATTTTTCATAATAATAGTTAAACATGGTGATATAAACCATTTTAGCACTATTTTTATCCTGTTAATATTTTTGCCTTAAGTACGAAGTCAAATAATAAGTATACTAATAATTCTACAAATACTCCAAATAAACATACCTGTTTATATTTTTTTCCGCCAAGTTAAATACATATTAGACGTTTTCTTAAAAAAAACATTTACGCGGAGGTGAACTTTTCGCGGGATACAGCTTAATATACTCTCCTGTCCATACCCTACACATTCAATGAAAAAAATCGCTGTTTTTAATTAATGCAAAGTTAGCCTAATATTCGGCGTAAATTCCCCGGACTACTTAGCTTTTTATCAGAATATCATGGTCGATCCGATCAAATGCCTTGCTATAATCTGTGTAAACCACATCGACCTGCCTAGCATTATTCATAGCATCCGTAATGAAATCATTAAATAAAATCAGATTAGAAGTGGTAGACCTCCCTTTTAAAAATCCATGCTGAAAGGAGCTGAATGAGGTAATGAGGTAGCAAGGGCGGGATATAACTGGTTATAGACTATCCTCTCAAACACTTTAGCTATTATGCACAACTTGGATATAGGTCTATAATTAGTAATCTCGGTTTTAGATCCCTTCTTATGTACGGGTGTAATAAAAGCAGATTTCCATACTTTGGGGACAACACCTTGAGTCAAAGACTTGGAACACACAAAATTGAGATAGGTAGGGCAATGGAAGGCGGGCATTTAATGAGAAATTTAGATGATATGTTATCAGGGCCAGCACCTTTAGTTGGATCCAAGTTACGAAGTAAACCAGTCACAACATCAACATTCACTTCTATATGACAAATGTCAGATGAAGTTCGGTTAGTATCAAAAGGGAAAACAGGAGGTGGATTAAGAGTATTAGATGAGGTAGGGTTAAGGAAAGACGACATGAAGTAAGACGAGAAGGCCTCACAAATAGAATCTCCACTAAATTCATCGTTATAATTTAGTGTATTAGGCATAGTGTTATAGTTGTAGCGATTTTTAACAAAGGTCCAAAAGTGTTTAGGATTATCTTTAATGGATGTTTCAGTTAGATTAAGATAACATTTATAACATGAAGCTTCCATAGTCTTGACTCTGTCACGCAAGTATTTGAAAGTTAACTCGTCCGATTTATTGCCGAAGATCTTGATTTTTTTTAGATATTTGTACTTTTCTTTAATTGTTTTGACGAGTGATGAGCTGTACCAGACTGGGTATTTTTTATAACGTACTAGCTGTTGTGGTATATGTTTGTTTTGAAGCTGTTTTATAGTGTTTATTAAGTACTCAATCGATTCATCCAGTGACCTGACTGAAAACTCATGTTCCCAATTAATGCTAGAAATTTCGTCATTTATAGAATTGAAATCCCCTTTGCTATAGATATATAAAAAAACATTTAAAAATATAAAAAATTGTAGCGCATCGGTATCGGGAACAGGGTCCAAGCTACCGGCGGTCAGGGCTCCAGAGAAAGGAACCTCCTAACAATACGAGCCGTGTCCAGGAGTACCGCTTTCTGAATCAAGCCCTTGATCCAGCTGCCTAACGAGAGCCTCATCAAATGTTGGTCGAGGCTCTTGGCAATTAGGCCATTGGCTGATACGACTATCGGCACAATGATCGCTGAGTAAACATCCCACATGTCGACAACCTCGCGAGCCAAGTCAAGATACTTGATTTGCTTATCTTTCTCGGCTTTCACGAGGTTCTCGTTATGTGGAACCGTAATGTCAACAATTATTGCGCGCCGCTCTGATCGATGCACCACCACTATATCAGGCTTATTGGCTACAATAGTCCTGTCAGTGATGATGGATTGATCCCAATACAGTGATATTGCCATTTTCGAGAACTGGGTCGGGCACATAGGTACCTATAGTACGGCATTTCCGATTCCACAAGGCTGTATTTCAGAGCAAGTTGCTGATGGATAATCCTGGCTACAAGGTTGTGTCTATGCAAGTATTCTCCGTTAGCTAGCCGAGAACACCCGGAGGTAATGTGACGGATCGATTCGCCCGGACGGTGGCATGCCCGACATATGTCAACCGTGCCATCCTTCTATTATTATTGCATTTTGAGATTTATTCATGCCTGCATTGTACTCATAATTGTTAAAAAAATAATGTGTTTTTTTTTATATCCGTTTAGTATTTCATACATGCATTGAAATTTTTTGTCTATTTTAGAGAAGTTAAAGATAAAATTTTTGGAGATTCTTTTTCTAATAAACTTACAGCTTAAACTAACATGAGTAAGTAACGCAACATGAACTCGCAGGCCAGAACCGGTTCCCGGGCTGCCGCTGCAAGGCGTCGTGCAACACGAAGCAGTGCCCGTGCTACCTGGGCGTGCGCGAGTGCGACCCCGACCTGTGCTCGGCGTGCGGGGCGGACGCGCCGCACGCGCACGCGCCGCACTACGCGCCGCACGCGCCGGCGCGCGCCCCGCTGCGTCCGCACGCGCCGCAGGTCTTCTGCAAGAACGTTTCCGTGCAGAGGTACCGTACACGGGGGTGAATACGGACACGGGGGTAGATCGGGACGAAACTTTGAAAGCCATTTTCACGTTATTTCAATATTATTGGTAGCCTTAAAATACTCTATTGTTTATTAAATTAAAACAAAAATGATCCCAATAACTTTTTAGTGACGAAATTCGATGAAATCCCATGCAAAGTTTAGTCCTTATTCTCCCTCGCTTCCCTATTATAAGACAAAACTTTTTGTCTGTGTCTCCCTATTAAAAATAAAAACCTACAAATTTCGCAATAATTACTAACAAATCGATGTGCAACACCCGTCTTCCTGCCCTTGTTTAGCCCATATTATTTGGGGTCTGCACAACACTATTTTTTTCTTCATATTTCCACTGTCATTCGTCACGCTATCATTTACTCCTTTTTCTTCATATTATCGATTGATTCTTCATATTATGTCGTCCACAATGCTGCACAGCATTGTGGACTACATAATAGATACTGATGGTACATTAAGTGAGATACGCATAACATCCCATCTTACACCACATTACCACTTTTGCACATTATCACATTAACATTATTAAACTAAAAAAAAAGAGAGAAATGAAATCGAGACGCGATTTAAAAGCAACTATTATTAATTAGTTAGTTAATAATTTTAGCCAAAGATCAAAATGACAGTTATATTTTTGCTAAACTAATTACTTAAATGATGCAGAAAAACAGTAAAATATAATTGAAGCAAGTTGATATTGTGAGTCACATACAAAGTGTACTCCGCAGAGGCCTGCACAAGCACCTCCTGCTGGCGCCCAGCGACGTGGCCGGCTGGGGGATCTTCCTCAAGGAGGCTGCGCACAAAAACGAGTTCATCTCCGAGTACTGCGGAGAGATCATCTCGCAGGACGAGGCCGACAGGCGCGGCAAGGTGTACGACAAGTATATGTGCTCCTTCCTCTTCAACCTAAACAACGGTAAGCTAGTTATTAAGCACAAATTGTCCATGTACAACGTTCAGGGCTTCATGTAGGATACAGTAAAAACTCAAGACACAGTAGGAACAGACTGAATTTCTGATCCAACATGAAATCTGCTGTGTAGACAAGAATTTCTTGTTTTTTGTCAGCCCTTATGTGGTTATTTCTTAATTTCTTTTCAATATACATTCAGGTAAAAAAATTATCGAGAATGGTTGGTTCCAAATTCGATTTTTTGTTTTTGCTAGATTGGCACAACCGTTTTCCATTTTGGTGCTGAGTTTAAGTTGCATCTGTTATTTAGATTAAATACAGTGTTTTAAGTTAGATTATCTAGTGTGTATTGCGAATTTCATAATAGACAAAAACACCGAACAAAGAATTTGTCCTAAATTTTGCATCACCAATGGAATTTCATGTTTGGAGTCTTTGAAAATGTGACTTTATCAAAAACACGTGCTTATGGGTACCACCCATATGGGTACCAACCACGTGTTTTTGATAAAGTTGTTCAAAACCGGTCGAGATGTAATGTTTGCCTCGCTCTGGTATGCCATCAACGTCTTCAACTGAAGTTCACATTTCAAAAGTGAAGGAAATAGTGACTGAAAATCCTCATTCAAGTTTGAGAGAGAGACCCGCTGACCCGTTTTCGTTCAGTAGAAGACAAAAAGCGAGAACTGAACTCAATTCCGGAAAAATCGTTTTAAAAATGTTTTGTTAATTGGATTATTCGTTGGCGTAAGTGTATCGTTTGTGAAGGAGCATACTTTGAAGGCAATAAAATCCTTTATTCCCACTGTCCCCGTATGCCATATCCCCGTCACGGGGCCAGCGGGACGTGATTAAATTTATTTCCCGTTGTCCCCATAACGTACATTCGGCTAACTGAAAACAAGGTCTAAATCCTTTATATTAACCTACCGGGTACCAAGACTAATATTCATAAAATTAAATTAAATATTCCAAATGTTGACGGTAAAAAAAAAGGGTATTGTAGGCAATAATTTTTAATTATTTTATTCAACTATATTAACGGGGACAACGGGAATTATTTTAAATATTTAATTGAAGTACCGCTGTCCTCGTAGGACGGGGACATGGCGTACGGGGAAACCGGGATAAAATAACTTTGGATGAATAACTAACATTTTGTGTATTACTGATCGTTTCCCGGTACTTTCTTGCCAGAGTAGTACAGTGGCCAAATGACTTCTGACATGCTCTAAGAGGGTCATTAGCCTAGTTTTAGAATGATGCATTGTGTTAAAAATAATTCACAGGAAAAACCAAAAGTTTAAACTATTTTTCGAATGTTTTCAGACTTCGTGGTAGATGCGACCCGCAAAGGCAACAAGATCCGTTTCGCGAATCACTCCATCAACCCCAACTGCTACGCGAAGGTCATGATGGTGAACGGAGACCATCGCATCGGCATCTTCGCCAAGCGGGCCATACAACCTGGAGAGGAACTGTTCTTCGATTACAGGTATAATATGATTGAAACTTATTTTAAAATTCTGTAAAATATGTCAAATTTGTATCGATGCCATCGGTCGACATTGATAGATCGAATGGTGTAGTAGAAACTCAAACTCAAAGCGTTTATTTCAATTAGACCATTTCAGGCACTTTTGAAAGTCAAAAACAAAAAAAAAACGCGAAGCTATCCAGTCACAAGGCATAGTAACTTGTAAAAGTACTGTAGTTGCCCATTCCAAAGCATAGAAATCTATGGAGAAGAATGGGCAAGAAACTCCATGGACACTCTTTTAAATTAAAATACACTCACCGGCACGGAAACTTGGCCACCAATAACATGCCGATAATTTCTATTTAAATATTTAATTTTCACTATATTATGGGTTTATGCACTAAATTAGGGTTTTTTTATGGTTTTGTAACTCAGTTATTGAAAAAATGATGCACCAGCAGTAATCTTTTAAAAAATAAGCAGTTTCACAAAAATATTGATTTTAACACTGTCAATTTATAAAGAACACAAAATGAAAAATAACCACAAAGTCTTCGTTGTGTTTGCTTTTTAATATCGGGTGTTTCCTCCCCTAGCCCCGATAACAGCTTGCATTCGTTCTGGCATACTTTGGATGATGTTTCTGATCTCAACTTGTGGTATGCTTTCCCAAGCGGTTAGTGCTGCATTTCGAAGCTGGTTCAGAGTTTCAGGCGGGTTGGAGGAGGACTTTATTTTTCTTTTAAGCATGTCCCAGATATGCTCTATTGGATTTAAGTCTGGACTACGAGCTGGCCACTGCAATTTTTGAATACCAACCTCTGTAAGGTATTCCTCCACGCAATGTGCAACGTGTGGGCGCGCGTTATCGTGCATTAGGAGGAATTCGTCAAACCCAATAAACCCTGAATATGGTAACACGTGTTCCTGAAGAATTTCCTCGATGTATCGTGTTGCCGTTAATCGGTTATCGACGATAACTAACTCCGTACGTGCATCGGAACTTATTCCTCCCCAAACCATTATAGAGCCTCCATGAAAACTAACAGTTTGTGTGGTGGTAATGGGTAAAAACCGCTCTCCTCTTCTTCTCCACACTCGCTCCCGACCATCTGGAGCTCGTAAAGCGATTCGACACTCATCTGTGAACAGTACTCGAGCCCACTGCTCATGGGTCCAGTTGACGTGTTCTCGTGCGAATCGAAGTCGAGCTACTCGGTGACTTCTGAGAAGTTCTGGGCCGCGTGCTGGTCTACGAGCTTTTAAATTCACTTCCTCCATTCGTCTTCTCACTGTACGTTCACTAACATTGACACCTCTTGTGAACTGGAGTCGCTGGCGTATCTCAACAGCGGTGAGGTAGCGGTTTCTCAAAATTTCCAGGACAATAAAGCGGTCATCCCGGGCTGATGTGCATCTGACGCCTCCGCTGCCTGGTCTGCGGGAGTAGCGGCCTGTCTCCTGGTATCGTTTCAGCGCATACTGCATCGATGAACGTGGTACATTCAGTATAACAGCAATTTCTCGCTGTGTCAGCCCTTGTTCGATCAATGCTACAGCTTGTGCAACCTGTGATGGTGTTAATGGCATTTTTATTGGAATTAAATCACCTTTACTTATTGAATTAACAGTACGATATCACAATAATTGCATAACCTAACAATAAACTTTCACAAAACACAAATTTAAAACAGCAACTTAGTCGCTCAGATGACCGGGTTCAACTAAAACTTAAAAATAACGTCATATTGCACTCAAACATGATAAATTACCCTCTTGAACTAAAGGTAAACATTTTTTAGACCAACCTTCATAATAAATAATCATAGGAAACACTTAAAGCTCTTGTTATCGCGAAATACGCGCTTGGCCAAGATTCCGTGCCGGTGAGTGTATGTTTCAAAATCTTAGTTACATCATTCATGTTAAGAATTACAAATATGTGAGAACAATGTAGAAATACGGGCAAGTTAAGAGCGTCCAGAGTAAAAAATTTAATCGGTAATCCAAAAATAAAGTAATTAAAATAAACCGTGGCAGCTAAGAGATGACCAGACACAACTGACAGCGCCCGTTCACGAACATGACGCATGTATCAGCCATCATTCAAATCAACCATATTGAAGGGAACCAACTGTCGTTCGACGTCGACTAATGCATTCTACCATCGACCGATGGACTGGATCGACGGTCGATCGATTGGTGTAGTAGAAACAATTGACTCATAAATTCTACCATTGATTGGTGTGGTAACACCCTTCAGTCAGTTCTTAGCGAGCCCTCCGCACACCCAAAAGCGCGGGACATCCAAGACAAAAAAAGACTAATATTGCATTTCTATTACGGCATTGGCAATATTAGTTACTCAAGCTAATAAAGGTCTCAAATTCCAAACACTTTAGAAGCTTAAGCCTCATGTTGATGTGCTAAGTATGCTAATTTGTACGGTGTATCTAACTGGAGATATGATAATAACTGTAGGTTATTGCATCATGTGTCTTCGCCAATAATATTCTATTGCATCATTCGCTCGTTCACGAAAACCTAATGATGCAATCATAATACGAATGCCATATTCCTTTGTAATTAAAGTCATCCACAATTCAATATTATTGTAGAAATCTCACTGTCTTGCTGGACGGAAACATGACTGGTGAAACGTGGGTGTATGTACAACGACCAATCTAACTATGCAAAACCAGTTTATGCGGCTCTCATTGTACGGGAAATCTTTGCAAAGTAAGGCCATGTTATACTGGAAATGTATAGCGTGATATGTCGCCGTGTATACCATTGGGTATACTAATGAGACTTACGTCTATTTACAGATACGGACCAACCGAGCAACTCAAGTTCGTCGGCATCGAGAGGGAAATGGAATTCTTATGAGAGCTAACCAAACAGTCCAAGGACAGACATCCCGCCACGACGAGTTTCAACGAGCCTTCAACTTCGCAAGAATAGAAACAGTGTCAGTGATGTCGCTATAAACTGTTTTTTTATGGACATCTTAGTTGTAAGCTATGACGATTGTTGTAAGCTGTATGTATTGTTTTACGGTACCCGGTTATAAATATGGCTTTTCGAGTTTCATTTAACCGGCCGAATGCGATTCGAACTTGAGCACGACTTTTCAAAATAGTTTAACTACTTTTTATTTATATTTAAATCATGGACTACAAAATATTTGCTACCGTTAATAGCAAATATTTGTGGCGCAAGGATATTGTAGCGTAAATAAAAAATAAGAATCGTCACTACATGATTAATACGTATAATTTATCCGATATAAAAAAAACCTAATACAAATATTTTTATAAAAATTTAAAAAGAATCAAAGGGGAAAAAATGGAATTGGCGATGTAATATGTGAATTTAAGAAAAGTTGCGAAATGGATTGTCTAGAATTGTATAAGATCTGTGATTTTGAAAATTAAAGCCAGAAGGTGAGAAGGGGTTGCAACACCTATTCGGCCCTAGGCGCGATCAAATTGTATCCTTGCTTAAATATGACACCGGAAAAAGTACATTGCGCGACCTTTTGACACGAATGGCTTAAAAATATAAGATGATGGTACAAAAAACTACACTATTGCTATAAATTATAAAAAAGTGGATTAGAACAAAAATTGTTTTGTAACTTGACACCGTGATATGTCTCCCTGTAGGTTCTGGGTCTTCGCTCGTAAGCTAGCTGTTGTTCTGGGTCTTCGGTCGCAAGCCACGGAGTCAACCGCTAGCACGCGCCTCCCGAACCCTGGTCGGTATTGAGACGCGGCGTCGAAAGTACTCGGGACACCAGTCCACAGTTAGATTTTATAGTCCCTGAACCGATTCTGAGCGAATCGGTTCTTTGTAAAAAACACTTATGCAACCGACTATCTAGTACGGTGCTAATACATACAGCCACAACTTTTATTAGGTTCTTAGAAAAGATTAACCCGTCTTCGTCACAATAATTTTGTTGAATTTTATCAATAGAAATACATGTAAGCTTTCTCTAAAGGTTCATCGCCAATTGACAAGAAAAATTTTTCTTTGTCAAACCATGGAATGATCATATAAATTTGAACCGAAATAAGAAAAAGAAAAATGATTAGAAATGAGGTCGACTTACACTAACGGAATAGTTTTTATTTAGCCGATTCAATAAACAGCGTGATAATGCTGCAATATCTATTAAAATAAATATAGCCAATTGACACCTTTGTACATACGGGATAAGATGTTATCATTGTTAACTGACTTCAAAAAAAAGTTTATCAATTCGACCTGTATTGTAATATGGTCAGAAATGCACAGTTTTTGTAAATGTTAGTCTATACCAGCTTCTAAACATATGTGTGCCAAATTTTATAAGTGTATGTATGCAGTGTTGCCAACTGCTAGCTTTACCCAGTAGCTAGACAATTTTAAAATGTTGCTAGATTGCCAGTTTTTTGTACCCCAAAAAGTTGCTAGAAGTAGCTAAATGTTATATGTACAGTAGATAAGTAGGTTACAATGAAATGTAAATTCCTGACAATCATTTTTATTTTCATTAATTCTAACAAGAGAGTTAAAAATGTGTTGTGTACGTTATTGAATAAAAAATAAATCAAAAATTAATTATTTAAAGAAGAAGATATCGATGGCTGGGGTTCAG
The DNA here is from genome assembly GCA_949152445.1 of Cerastis rubricosa. Lineage (NCBI taxonomy): Eukaryota > Metazoa > Arthropoda > Insecta > Lepidoptera > Noctuidae > Cerastis > Cerastis rubricosa. The sequence continues at coordinate 1,094,960 of OX424542.1, read as the reverse complement.
TATCTTTCGTTGATTTAAAATATTTTTCAGCGGTGCCCATTTTTTGTAGTATATCTTTAAGCAAAACACAGTTATAGCAGCATTTACCACTTTTCCTGAGACCTGTACCTACCATAGCATCTATGAACATAGATTCGAGTTTAGTTTTATATTTTTTTACGAGACTCGGTACCCTACTTTACGAATCTCGATAGCCTCAAAAGTTGCTAAAAAAAAGTAGCTAAAAAGTTTAGCTACAAGTTTCATTAAATTGTAGCTGTCTGTCACCAAATAATAGCTAGATCTAGCTATAAAGTTGCTAAGTTGGCATCACTGTATGTATGTTTGTACACGAATATCTTAAAAAGTGTAATCAATTTTTTTATTAAATACTGTATAGTCCAACTTAGAGAACAATGCAAGTTTTATCAAAATCGGTGCAGTAGTTTTGTTTTTAAATCAAAATAGCTGGAAAAATATGTCATCCAAGTAAACTAAATTGCGTATATACAACTTACTTCTAGTTACAATGTAAAATTGATTCAAGAGAATTTGTGTGGCGGCTACAACTAAAACGGTAAGTTAAAAAACTTTTTGCAAAAATAAACTGATTTCCAAAAAACACCAAAATAACTTTAAAATCGAAAGTCGGTGGCATAACAATCAATGAAACAAACAAACAAAGTCACCGACTTCCAAAAGCGTCTTGGGCGATTTGTTCGTCAGCGCCTCTTGTGGTTTTTAGCACCTCAGAGGCCAGTTTTTAGCTTCGCCTTTTCAGCATCGCAGGATCCAGGTTTTTAAGGTTCCGTAGTCAAATGGCAAAAAACAGATTCGTCCTGTCCGTCGTGTCTGTCACAGCCATTTTACTCCGAGACTTTTGGCACTACACAGTTGATATTTAGAGAACAGTTTATTGTCTTCTATGAACCACAAAAAATAGGAGTGGTCCTCTACACATGTAACAGGGTTGAAAAGTCAATGGTTGATGATGTTATTTGATCTTCAAAGTCATAAAAATTGTCTTTCTCCCTCTAAATAGCACTTTCAACGAAAATTTGTTTGAATAAGATTTGATAGTGTTACGTCGGCTGTTTTACGAAAACATTCTAGATAACGTACGTTTGCAGAATGTTCCACTGTTGAGCCGTGAAGACGGTTCGAGATATTTGTTGAACATTCAAGGAAATGGATCACAAATTTGTCTTTGTCAAAAAAACATAATTCAGATAAAAATATGCACCAGAACATCCGATCCCTACCTATAAGATATGGATAGTTAAGTAAGGTTTATAATACGGAACCCAAAAAGTACTACTGAGAGCTATGTCTTGATCACTCGTGCTATTTCTTTGTGACAGTCTTGTTTTAAGATATTTACGCCCGGGCCGGGTACTGAAGTTGGTGAATTGTTGTTGTTACAATTATTGTAGAAACATGAACTGATAATTTACCGTTTTACAATAAACTTTTTCAGTCTTTGGATGTGCTTGTATATATTTCTTTATTTTCCTCCCCAACCACCTCCTCCTTCAACAGCCTCGGTTACCTATAACCAAAACTATAAATACCGAAACACTAGGAAGTGGCAAAGGGCCGGCGTTTTTGGGAGCCTGTCCTATGTCTTCAAATCTACACTTAGATAAAGTAAGTGTAGATTGTCAGCCTTAAATTATATCCACGTAGTTTTCCTTGATATATGGGTAAGTTGTCAAGTATAAAAAAAACTCTTTTAGTTTTCCTGTCTATATCATGTTAATGGTCATTGTTTAGGACAGTGTAAAGGTCTTGAAGATGGCTTTGAGAAATCAGTGGGCTGTATTTTGCTGGTACAAACTGAATTTATTAGGAACCGAAAACGACATGTACCTACATAGCGCGGTGGCCCGAGGAGAAGTCCCTGTGTGGTGTCGCGAGTGCGCGATGCCGGCCGGCCCCGTCGCCCGCGTCACCCGCGCCCCGCACCGCGCCGTCTGGCTCAGCGGCTAGTGCGCGCTGCCTGCAGCACCCGAACATCGAGGTTTGATTCTCGACAGTCATTGTATATTTATTTACTATATTACTAACTGTTACCCTCGACTTCGTACGCGTTAGTTTCGCGATTTGCTTAGAATAAGAGTTAGACAGGAGGTTCTTAATTCCAATTTTAGTATTAATACACCGTTCTCTGCCTAGTCTTTTTTAATTAGGTTGGGGTCAGCATTGATTCTAACCGGATGTAGCTGAATACCAGGATTTTATATAAAGCGACTGCCTATCTGACTTTCTCAACCCAGTTAGTACTGGGTTATATATACCTCTTGGTAAGACTGGTTGTCAGACTTCCGCCCAACGACTGTCAAATATCTACAAATGACAACGGGTATATTAGAAGGTACCTTATCTAGGTATTGAATAATCAGTGAATGATTCGGAAGAATATTCAGCATTCAGCGGGACTATTTCTCAAAGCAATGGATAAGATTAATTACTTCATATAGATTTAGTTGCTACAAACGAGAATTCAGAACAAATAACCCAGTTAAAGGGCATGGCGGCAGCCTTAAAACAGGCGTCGTATCGGTTCATAAGTAAAAATTTAAAAAGGATAGATACATATTGTTATGGAAAACAGCGTAGAAAGTTAAAGGAGACAGATATAAAAATTGACATGTTATGTAGTACGAGTACACTGCCAAAAGAAATTTCAGTTCAGGAATGTATAGAACGCTTGTGTAGGCTCAAAAGAAAAAAATACGTTATACAATAAAAAAGTACTAGTTTTGTTACTTGTTTAATATTTGATATAGACAAGTTCACTGTTCTTCTGCCGTAAAGCGAATCTGTCTTAAAGAGAATCTGTCGTAAAGCGAATCTGTCCTGATATCAACAAGGGGCTCGTGGCTAAATAATAACAACCTCGTTTCAATCTTTTTGCCTATGTTCGTCTGTGGATGGGTGACCACACATTACATACCTATGTTTTATAAATATACAATTTGTTTCATTATATACCATATTATATGAACTTGAACACTATTGTGTAGAATCTGGTTCTTCTAACCTAACAGACAGATGTGTTGCTGGGGAGTTTGTTCCGCCACTTCTTCTTCCCAGCTAAAACACTAGGAAGTGGCGAAGGGCGGGCGTTTTGGGGGACTGTCTCTTGTAATTTTGACGTTCAAAAAGTGCTGATTATCAGCCTAATTTGAATAAATGACTTTTGATTTTGATTTTGATACCGAGTTTCCTCTGTGTGTGCCTCGGAAATCACTGAAAACCAATTGGTGCCAGTTGTCATTTGTAGATTTATGATAGTCATTACAGGTAGATAGGCAATGGCGCCCTATAATATACTGGTATTGAGCTGGAGCAGATTGTTGCAGAGCAGAGCACATTGTAGAAACATGGGTCCCAATGTCCCATAAAGTTTTTACAGGGCATCATGCACTGTCACACTTCTGATGCCAAAAACAAACACTGCTCCCACTCCATATTCACGGATAAATTGTTTGTCAGATTAGATAACATTAAAACTTAAACACAAATGTGTAATGATAAGACATATCAAATTTTATAGGGCATTCAGTCTACCATTTTTTTACTGCAAGTAACAAACACACAATTCTATATGTTGCGATATTTTGACTCAAAATATCGAAATCCGCAGTGCTCATCCTATCCTTTTCATCAGCCGCCCTTACGGGTCATCTAAGCTTTACTGTTATGTTATGCCGAAAATGAAACACCGCAATTACTCAATAGAGTGTCATATTATATTAAAATAAGAAACAGTAACAACATTAAAGTATGCTTTAACACATTTGTACAAAACTCATTTGAACTGCAACTAATGAAAATCACAAGTTTCATCAAGACTACACTAAACTTGGGTTGATCACATTGTAACTAAAACACTGAACTAACTTACAATTCTCTAATAATGGGCTCCAAGCCTGATAAGTTGTCTTGACTGGTGTTCACAGACCAATGTTTATATATCTACAATTAGGTATGCCTATGAAATTTGGCTGAGGTCAAAGGTTCCACAAGACCAAAAAACCTACATGGTATAAAGTAAGTTTAACAGGGGCTGGCATGTCTTTTACAAAGCAATATAATAATAATTTGTTAAACTTTAATATCACATTTGTGGGACCCAAACCAAAAAGACTTAGGATAACAGAATGCTTGGTCAATATTCAACATTAAGTCTGTGAAGACATTTCTTAATCACAGGAACCATCAGCCCATCCATCTTTCCACCGCTCGTGAACTTTGGAGCAGTCAAATGTTGGTTTACCAAGTTTGACATTCACAGTGTTGTGACGTTCACACAGCCATTTTGCTAGTGCATCCTGACTTTCTGTCCGTGGTGGGTTCATTTTCAAGCTGAAAAAATATTTTTTTGTTACTATTTTGGTTTTTCACATTTTTTACATTATAGATAATATGTTCATCATCATTCATCATTTCAGCCCTAAAGACGTCCACTGCTGGACATAGGCCTCCCCCAAGTGTCACCACATTGACATTTTGGGGGGTTTGCCATAATCCCCACGGCAGGCGAGTTGGTGATCGCAGTACGGTTGTTACAAAAGCACTGAGAACGCTGCGGCCAATTCTCTGGCAAATACCTTGGTCGCCTCTTACGACACCCACAGGAGGATATGGGATGGTGCTATTTTTTACCTACGACACCATACAGAACATACACAATATGTTACTGCTCTTTAAAATCCTGCATTAATCAAATTTGATTTGGTTATCATATTGGAGGAAAACATTGTGAGGAAACTGGCATGTCCTAGAACTAAAACCCCTAAGACGACCCACTGACCAAGAAGGTAGGTAGTTCATAAGTAGGGAAATAATATAATTTTTTCTATACATACTCTTCTTGGAAGTCAAGTGCACAGGGTTCACACGGGTAGAACTGAGCGAAGATATTGAAGAACTGTGCCATTTCATCAGACTGCTTTTGAGTAGGGATCTTAGGGAAATAGGATGCCATTGAGTGGAGGAACCCCCATGTTGCCGTGCCAATCTCATCCTTGTCTAGAGGACAGTCCTTCCGCCGTGGAGGTGGCTAAAAATGTACAAGTTATTAAATTAGTGATTCAACAATTTATTCTGCAAAAATTCTAGCTAGCTTCTAACATCAGAACAAAAATGAAAATTCCCAATGGCTAGTAAAGTAAATGTTATGTAAAGTCTTTCTGTTGTGGAACTTAATAATTGTTTTGAATCAAGGCAAGGCATCTATTTATCCCTAAAACATAATGTGTTGTGACAATCAGCTGTTGCATCTTGGTTGCATCATTCTAAGATAACTATCAGAATACTATGATAAAGTGATATACAAAGACAATTATCACGAGAAAAAGAAGCAATTATACTGTACCTAAGAAATCCACAATGTCTTCAGGCCAGGACACCGGTATGGGAAACTTCTACAATTACGAAACATAACCTCACCTGTTTGCTTTTAGCCGGCGTTGACAAAGTCACTTTATTCTGTTTTTTGGCCCAACTCTGGAAGTCTGAACAAGCCCTGCATGGCTTGTCTTCATCAGCATGAGCATGAGCAGACATCTTCGGTGACTGGAGACTACGTTCGTGCCCATGTAACTGATCGCAGTATTGAAACTTGTGTTTGCTACCGAAACTACATTACAACCACTTCTGTGCGTTCAATGATGACGAGTTATGAGCACTGTCGTCTAAAATTAATAATTCCAGAATATATATTTGTGAAATAGCCGGTTTTTGAAATATTTTCAATTTGTGCTACTGCTGACTAAAGTCAAATTTGTGTCATTATGGCACGTGAAATTGACACAACTGCGTTAGTGTTGCTAGGTTTGAAAATTTAAATGAAAATAGAAATCTGTCAAAAGCGCTGTCAATGTGGGGGAACCATAAAGGAATAAGCTATGGAGGCAGCAAAGTGCGAATAAATCTAACAAGATTTTCTGCTACTTTTTACGGGAGGCGAGATAAACACATAGAGAACACTACGGAAATTTGAAACACACGCAGAGACCTGCATTCTATTGATACAAATAACGCAAGAAAAAAAAGGGCGTCTCGGGACGATCGCTATAAATAAGTGTTATCTTAATGTTTATTATAAATCTTGCAGTGATACCATCAAGTCCTGCATAGCTATTCACAACCACTCGATTGGACAACTAATCTAATCGAATGATCGTGCAATCGATCAAGTCTTCCAAACGCTATTCACAAAACCGATACCGATGAATGTTGACCAATTTTGACGTTTCTATTCGTTTGTAATTTGGTTTTGAAGACATCAATTTACCGACAGCTATTTGCAGTAGAGAGTGAAGTCGAATGAAAATTAAAAGCACTTTAAACTAATTTAAGCAGAGTATGAAGTAAGTGTATATATTGTATAGATAGATAAACTATTGTTTTGACTATTAAATAGAGATTTACACAAGTTTAAGTGGTTACTTAGGTACGTAACATAAAAGTTTGTTCACGAGTTTGATGTTAATTATTTGGGTAGATGGAGTTCGTGATTGTGCAATCCTGAGACCGTCGGCGTGCCGCAAAACAACAGAGGCTGGAGACATTATCTCTTCATCGAAGAATACGAGACATGATGGATCCATTTGCTGACCCGCGTTTCCAGTCCGTGTACAGGCTATCGCCTGACATGGTCCGTAGCTTAGATGTGGAAATAAAGCCGTATTTACCAAGCGTGCTTTCATCAGGCGCAATCCCCTCTTGAACTCAAAGTAAGTAATATTTAAATATAAAGTACTTAAGTAATGAAAGTCATCACATTAACATCACGGTCGAGAAGGTATACGACGAGGAGTCATTATTCACCCACATTTGTTACTATCCAATCAGGCACAAACTATACTGTTACTGATAAACTCATCCCTATAACCCTACCTCCATGTAGTAGGTACTGCCTTAGTGTGGCTAAGGTTTACCTAGACCCTCCCTGGATTTAGGTAAACCAATAATTGTAACAAAGTAGTAACCCTAGTATACATACATATAATACAAACGTGAATCCAATTTAGTCATCTCACATGCTTATTTATTTACTACTACTTACTTTTATTTTAGGTGTTAGCTGCCTACACTTTCATGGCCAAAGCAGTTGCCAGAAAACTGACGGAAGGGATACCTTCGTAAGCTTGAGCCAGGCATCTATTTCCAGAGCCATAACGGAGACCACAATGACACTAAATACTGCACAAGTGTGTTCAATTCCCTTGCCAAGTAAATGAAAGGCAACAAAGTTTACAAAAGTAAGAAATATCCTTTATTAAATTAAGAGATTACAACAATCACAGATTATATTGATTTTTATTTATTAATACACACATTTCATAGTAAAAAAAAAAAACAAAATATACTTTCTTTTACATGAGGACAAATTATTGGTATAGTACAATATAAGTCAACAGCAAAACAGGAACTTCTACTTTAGAAGATTCCAATAGTGTAATGTAAAAATATAACATCAGTCACATATTTGTTTCTTTATACTAGAGTCACCATAATTTTAAAAGATACAAGAACAACTTAATTATGAAATTGTCAATGAGCTGTTACAATAAATTGCAGTGTACAAGAAGAAAAACATCTATTTATTGTACAATTAAAATGTTTATTTTCAGGAAATACAGCAGGTTCGGGTTCGCTGGTGTTTTAGGATATGTGGATGGGACACATGTTCTGTCGCTACATCTTGCTAGCTTCTAGGTCAGTAACTGTAACAATAATGATAAACATTCATGTTAAAAAATAAATACTTTAGAATTTAATGTTTCCAGGAGATTATGGAGACTTGGATTTTCGCCCCGATTCTTAATGCTGAGCCAAATTACTTGGAAGCATGGTACACAGAACTGCACACAAGATTCTGTGTCATGAGTTACTTCAAGGTGTAGAAAGGGTGCTTTAGGTGCTTGAATACAGCCGTTCTAAAGTGGGATGCATCTCCAAGGCATGTGCAGTTCTGCATAACAAGTGTATATGGGGCCGCTTGCCTGAACACAAAGAAATTGAGTTGGAGAACCAACCACTTACAGAAATAATCATGGGTTCAGGAATTGAGCAAGATGGCAAGTTAAGTTACGTTAGTACGTTACTTAAGTTATATTAAATAGATTATTTTAAAAATATGTTATGGTATGTTAGTTAAGTTCTATTAAATAGATTATTTTAAAAATTACTTGTGTATCATTTATTTCCAAACCTTTTCCTTCCTCCAGAAACAATCAAATTTCAGGCTGCAATTTGGTGAAGGATAGCTTCGATGTTATGCATTCCAATTGCGACATCTTCAATTTGCTGCTGCGTGCCGTGCGAGGATAGCATGAAGCGGGTCTGGGCGGCTTCTTGATTGAGGGCTCTTCTGTTAGGTATTTTTTTTGGCACAGGCCGCATCCAGTCCTGAGAAACGGCCCCGGGCTAAGTGCTCATGCCCCTGCGTGAACGCAAAGATTGTATCTTTTTCACTTTTCTGAAAATATCCAATGTCAATTACGTTTTGTAAATGATACGTAAGAAAAAGGATGATGTTTTATATACTAGTAAAATACTTACACCCATTTCTTTTTCAATATGTGTTTAATTAAACCCTAGTTTAGCACAAAACACTTTTGAAAACTTTTGAGTTTGAGGTTATTAACTTATTATTGAAATTGCCGGTTTGACCTTGACATTCAACAGTTTACAAAGCAAGTTTGATAAAAATCTGGTGAACTCATTTAAAAAAACAATCAGTGTTTGCTGTTTTGTATTATATAGGAATACTAAATGTAGATTCTATAGCCGTACATAACAAAATCCCTAGTAAAAATTAATTTATTTGCCACTTTATATTTTCTACCACCAGTTTCTATTTCCTACCATTTTGTAACGAACCCTGTAAACATCATTTCTAAAATTTAAAAAAAAAACCTTACCGCCCGGATCTGTGAATCGCATTTTGATAACCGTTCGGTCGCGGTGCGGTTATAATCGATCAGTGTCTATGATTCATTCGGTTTCGATTGACGGGTTTGTGAATAGCTATGCAGTTCTGCCGGCGCCGGCAGTGCTTATTACGACAGCCTCTGTTGTTTTTTTAGTGCCCTATTATTCTTTTCTGCTTTTGATGCATGTACGTATTTTTATTTTTATTTTGACCTGTCTAAATGTCAAATAATGTATATATATGTAAATAAAATAACTATGTGAATGCAAAATAAGTTATCATTTTCAACAAACGAATTTCATTTTTATTACAATCCAAGCTGTGCTCTCTCCTCTTATCTAGTTTGTTTTTGTAAAGACTGCATAAATAAAAGCCAAGTTTTTAAAACTATTATATATTTTTCGCAAATAAATTCATAAAAATGTGGACTCAGTAACAGGGAATCGATTTAAAATAGTAAGTACTGTCGGGCTTTATGCAGTTCTTATACACTGAGCTCTTAACAAAACATAGAAATGACTAGGTCATATAAATATAGGAATTAGTATATTTTATAGCAAATACTAAACTTAAATTACTTAAACTTCATCGGTCGTTTCGAGGGCTCAACTGGAGGTATTTTCACAAGTAGCAACAATTTCTGTAACAAAAAAGTTTTAATTTGTTTTATTTACTTAAAAGTTTTTAAACTGACATGGTTACTAACACTATCAATAACACTTGTAACGGGATATTTACTATGTTTATTATTTGTTTTGAGTTCCCGATATTTCGGCACTGTTGCAAACGCCATGATTACGGGTAAACAGAAGTTTTTGCAGATGGGTGTTTATAGCAGACAATCTACCCTCTTTCTTGTTCGTTTTCATGTCCTCCGTACCACTACCACTGAAACCGCAACTACCACTACCGTGATCATGGCGTTAGCAACAGCGCCGAAATATCGGGTACTCAAAACAAAATAAACATGATAAATATCGTATCGTATACTATGTTATTTATTTACTTAGTTAAAAACCAAGTCTAGGAATAACTTAGAAAACCATGTCTCGGGATTACTAATTTTCCGTATAGTCTTTTAGGTTGCCGCTTTAACGCTTTTGGTTCTACCACAGTACTTGCTATGGCGCAACGGTAGTGATTTCACAGAGCGATTGTGTTGAAAAATGTTTAAAGTTTAATCCAGTGTTTTAGGGTTTTTATTTTGACACTTGAATGACATTGTCAGGCGGGCGCTTTTTGGTAAGCATTTGTGAAATTCACTGTAGAAATTGAGAAAAAAAGATGGTTGCATTAGTTCCGACTATGACCACGCGCCAATCAAAATCACAATGGACGAATGCGATGAACTATTATAAGTAGTTCCACTGTGGTAATACAAGTTGTCAAAGAATACCATTGTTTACAGTAGCATCAGTGTAAGTCGTAACTTACTGTCTACGATGGCGCGCAGTGCGGTGACGGCGGGCGAGGCAGGCAGCTCGCTGAGGAAGTCGCGGCCGTCGTCGCAGCAGCGCGCCAGGATGGGGTCCAGCGGCAAGCTGCCCAGCAGCGCCACGCTCAGCTCCGCGCACATCTGTGCTGCACCACCCGTCGTGGCGGGGAATATCTCGCTTCGGGTCTGGAAACATAAGTAATGACCAGAGATCAGACAGACTCGTAAAAATCGTATTTAACAGTAACTAAACTTAACGTATTTCGAGATTTGAGTTGACCACATGCTACTTACTTCCTTGAAGTTTCGCCAAACAATAAATTAATAAGCCTCAGGCGGCTTAGTAGGTGAATAAACTAGCATATACTGCATGTGCCATGTTTCATAAATGATTTGATTACCAAGTTTAATAGCTATTCAAGAAATATTTCGATGTCTACTCGTCGACAAGGATCACCTCGATCATAATCGATGAATGAATGGAAAATGCTAATTATCAGCCTAAAAAAAAAAAACTTTAGATTTGGTCAATAGTGCCGATGTAACCATGCAGTTACGACAGATGACCAAGGACATAATTCTCCAAGACTCCTAGTAAGGGAACTCTCAGGTTTAAAAAGAACTGCAACTTCTTTCTAACTTCCAGTAGGGCTACTTCCTGATGTGACCCCTAGATCTCCACTGATGTAAGTAGTTACCTGGCAGTTAGGACAGATGAACAGAGACATATTCTCCAGGACTCCCAGCACGGGCACTCCCAGCTTGGAGCAGAACTGCAGCTCCTTTCTGACGTCGAGCAGCGCTACTTCCTGCGGAGTGGTGACTACTAGCGCTCCCGTCAGACCGGCTGATGTTAGGTACTGAACTGCTGACAGGTGCTCGTCTGATGTGCCTGGGGAGGAGGAAACATGGATTTTGGTACTGAAAAGAATTAGTCAATACGCATACTCTCTGCATTCACTATCCCCAGTCATATATAAGATGCACTTTTTACTGCTTATTATGGCATAGTAGAATCCTACTTACGTTACGGTATAATATTCTGAGGAAATTCAACCGAAAAAGCTGTTTCTATTTAAAGCCCAGAAAAGATGTTTACCGGCGATGTTTAAGCTTAAATCCATCGATAGTTGCATGCCTTACTATAAACAGCACAAAGTTAGTATTTTGTTCTGTTTATACACTACCCTGTCTATACATAATGGAAGTAGCTGTGTTTATCGAAGCCAAGTCGTTTTAAACGTCTGGCTGACGTAATTCCACGTAATAGACGCGACACTAACCTAGTATGTTCCCGTATCGCCAAAACGGCTTTAATGAGCTAGAGTGTCTACTGCATGGCTCCGGACATTTACAATAAGTGACCTAAGCAATGGAAAGAATTGCTGCTATCTTTGTTCATAAACAAGCTCCGAAGTTTTTTAACGCTTTCAATATCTGTTATGCCACTGAATAAGCTTAAGCCAACCTCGTATCGTCACGTTTATTGCACTTAGTTCGCGAAACGAATTTACTTTTTCACTTTCATTGAATGTACAACTCTCTGACCGATGCTGAGTCGATAAGTGTTCTGACTCAAGTTGGCAAAAACATATAACGAAGATAAATTAAACTTTTCTTTCTTTGATTCGGAGTCGTTCTTTAATTACGTGAGACTGAAAGGGGGGAAGGGGTCACAAAATAATATGATTAATCGCGATGCCCCCCCCCCACCCCATCGCGATTAATCATATTTTTCATGTCACAATCCCTTGTAATTTTCGTCGTATTCGTCTCACACGAAAAATACATATAAATATATAAATTTTTGACGAGTAACTTAAAAAAAATAAAATACATTGGTGACGGGGATGGGAATTTCACGACGTATGACCATGAGGGACGAAGAGGAGGGTCCTGTACTTGATAAGTTAAGATAGAAAGCTATGTTTAAACAGGTGCAAGTAACTTCACATTCTTATGCCGGCCACACACCTAACGATATGCTGGTGCAAGTCCAGACTTGCACAAGTATACAGTTACGTGTGTTGGAAGATAATTGCGCAAGTTTAGATAATTGCAATGGAAATAAAATTTCTTATGTTTGCGCAAGTCTAGACTTGCACCAGTATATCGTAAGGTGTGTGGCCGGCATTCAAGATAAGTAGACTTACCTGGTGGCGTATCTATTAGGAGATAATCCAGTTCTCCCCAGTCAACTTCACTTAAAAACTGCTTGATCATGCCTGGAAACAACATTCACGTATTACAATACAGCTCCTAAACTCGTCACTTCTATTTGATAAAAATATTGGGTTACTTTTAGTTTGTGACATCCCACAGCGAGCAAAGGTCAACAGGTCTTATGTGGACAATTGGGTGTTGGTTCTGTTCAGCTACTCCCCGTAACTTTAACACTTTCGGTACTACGTTCATATAAATTCATTTTTACTTCTCTGCGCAAGTTATCTATCTATATATAAAAAGGCGGGTTGTGCGCACGCGAACAAATGATTGTTCGACCCATGTTATTCTGCGTGCTTAGCACCGAAAGTTCAAAGTGACCAACAAAAAGGTCCAAAAGTTTCCAGCTCCAAATATACAATAACGAATTAATATCCAAACTCATAATGGATTGAAATATAGGGAGACTATATTGAACAAAGATATTACTTTTTACAATGGGTTTGGGTAACTTGAGAAAAATTCAGTAATTTAGTGACATGAAAGGTTTGTATCTGTGATTAATCTAATGTGTTTAGGCCGGAAACTATTGAACATTGTATATCTGCCTGTCGGTTCCGTTTGTCTAAATACTTAGTAGGTATTTACCATTTTTCTTAGGTCCTCTCCATATGACCGCGTCGTCGGGACTGCCCAATAGGAACCCGATCGACATCAACGACAGATTGTCTGTAACGTACTGTGGACAAAATGGAATTTTTATTATTAGTTACTAAACTGCACTACACTTCTGCCTGACCCTTCGGGAAAAACAGGCGTGATGTTATGTATTCTATATCATGTTATTTACACCCAAGTAAACCTATCACCTACTCACATCCATAATCCATAAGCTGGTGACAGTAAATTAGCTCTTCATGTGATTTTGCAAGTGGATAAATTCATGGGCAAGGCACGACGAACATGTTACCTACATTATTCGGGAAATTTATTAAGAAAAAAAAAACATTGAAATTACGATTCTACATTTTTCAAACGAATACAGGTTATATTTGTATGTCGGTGAACTGAAATACGACATCGCGTTGTTCCGAACTCGAGCCGTAGTTTTCTATGATGTTATAATGGGTGCAATCGTAACATAGATAGAACGTAATAAAATAGAGTCGACAAAAATAATTAATTCAGGCGAATGAGCAGTGTGATATACTATTTTCAGTTTTTGACGTCAATTAGTAAAATGGTGTTCGCACTGCTTCCTTTCGGCGCTTTTTTAACGTAAGTTTTAAAAGAGTTTAGACGCCTCATACACGCAGCGTTTACGCTCTAGTTTAAAAAAAAATACAGAATGCAGATCTGCTAGATCTAATAGTAGATACGACTTAAATAAGGACTCCTTGCCTTTGTTTGAGTCGTCTACTAAAATACTTACAACCGGTGACCATCCTGACCCGGAGTTGTGAACTTGTTCGCCTCTTACTCCGAGCACACGAGGTTGACTGGGTCCACAGATATCTGCATCTAATATACCCACCTGGAAATAATTAAGTTTTTATTAAAATTCTGTTTTTATCAGTTACAGTTTCTTTAATTTAGACATCGCTTCGCTACACGGGAAACAATAGAATGGTAGGTCAGCGCAATGCAGGTTAGTGATCGCAATAATATCGGTCGGGCGGGCCTTTGGTTCTGCCTGTTATTCTTACTTTGCAAAATATACGGTATAACTGCTCCCAGATAATAATTAGGTACAAGTAAATAAGGGAAACCATGCGACTGCTTCGTTTAACTAGTGGTCGCAATCGCGACTGCTGAGCATGAGGTTCGATTCCCGGGTCCGGCAAATTTTTATTGGGTTTTACCATCAGGAATTTCTCCGTAGCAGCTACAGAGCTTATGGATTTTTAGGGGTACGACGAACAGGATATAAACTTCCTGAATACTCCATAGAAAAGGGAGGATCCTACCAGATGGGGGTAAGATCTGGTGGGCTACTCCCCGAGAGTTGTTGTCCGAGTTGTTTTCGTATACTCTTAAGTCGAGGATAACTTTGCTCTCGAGATTTAGAACATGTTAGTTCTTCAGTTTTGTCATAGATGGCGCTGTAGTACTTTTTGCGCATGTTGCTGTAATACTTTTTGTGTTGTCGCTACAGATTTGTGCCCGGTTGATGGCAATAGGCTCGCGCCCTATTATATTGGACTTACATATAACTGGCGAAGTGTAGGTGTACTATTAGGTATACCTCTGCCCAACCTTTCGAGGATTACAGGCGTGATGTTATGACGTGAATAGGAAAAGTTTTAACAATCCTAGGTATGTTAGAAGTGGGCTGAGCATAGACGCATAACAGTGCCTTCGGCGAAATGGGATGTCTAATTTTATATATCACACTACTATTATACATGTGACAGCCTGTATGTTTGTGTGTGTGTGTTTGTTTCTACTTGACTGCTTTACCTAAAAAAATAGTACACAGATATGACCTGAAAAATCACACAGATTGAAAATCGAATTTAACGTGAGCAAGCCGCGGTCAAAACCAAATTAAAAGTATCGTGTTTTCGTAGGCTCCGTGTAAGCTTGTATACAAAACAACCATGCATACAACAGCTTATGCATCAACCATAATAAATTACCCCATAAAACCTGACCTATATACGAAACACGAAGGCTGTACCAGGCTGTGCCACCCGCAGGCTGTACCTTGCAAATTCTTTGCCACCGCGCCTTTGGAATCGATACACGTGTCTGTGCCCAGTTCTCTATTTAAAAAACAAAATATTTTGCCGCGAAAATGGATTTCGGAAACACGTATGAACGACGCTCGAGATATAATAGGGTAATGTTAATTATTTTAATTATTCTTCATCCACTTATAATCGTGTACTTTTCGTCGCACCGTGACGGTGTGTAATTGAGCAGCTGACACTTTCGTAGTTAATTAATAAATAATCAATTCATATGGCGCATAGTTGTATTTTTTTTCTAGTGCAAATAACTATTTGTGATAAACTCTTATCGTATCCATCCAAATGTTTACAACAATGCGATATTTTTGCCCGCCGATTTGTAGACATTTTTAAAGCGCCTCTTAATTATTTATTTTTAATAAATTCGTTGACTTTATAAATATAGCCCGGGGATAACAGAGGGGTTATCCAAGGGGTCAAACACGTCACCTATCACCTATTATAAATTGTAATGGCCAGCCATTAAATAAATTAAACTCAAGAAGTCACCCAAGTGCATTCAAAGTGCAATTGCCTTTGGAGTTCACTGGCTTCCAGAGATAAATATGTTGATTGAGTGAGAACATTTGTTTTCTTTTCTATCAGACATTATACCTACTTTCAGTGACACCAGGCGACAATGTACAAAAATCGCTATGTTGGATTTGGAAGATGAGAATCTGAGAGAGTGTTCAAAATCTAACAGCCCCAAAAGTTGAAAACATATTGGGAGAAATTCTTAATAAAATGGAAAAACAAATGAAAAAACCAAAGTTTTACAAATGGGCAATAATCTAAGCTCTGTGTACAAACAATATCAGACATGTACTGGTATGCAAACAATAGTATCAGTTCAATCATGCTTGCAATATTTTTTTTATCTTTTCATCATTTATGTCAATGAAGGTTAAGCATCTCATAAAAATAAAAGTAAACAAACATAGATAATGGTCTGTTCAATGATTATTTGTTTGTCATACCACTTACATCTGGAATACGTGTTGAAAGGTTTCCATCAATAGCAAGTTTTACTGAATTATCTGCAGGTATTATGAGTTAAAGTTAGTTTTGTAGGTCTGTCATACATTTTGATATGATTAAATTCGTGCAGATCAGGTCCAGTACCTAGTTTTGTATAAAATGTTCCAGCCAGTACAATTATGATGGTATAAGGGTCTGCTGTATAATCATACTCAAAATAGATTAGACTATCGTCTAATTTAACACTTGATTGCGTAGATATTGCAGTAATAATATTGCTGCTTGTTCCATGTACAATCTCTGGATCATCCTAAGGTGGAATGGTAAAAAAGACTATAATATCTTTTTATAAAAGTATATTATAGATTTTTTGTAATACTAAAAAGACTTGGCCACAGTTCACCTGATGTCTAGTTATGATGCGGTGTGCTGGGTGGAGCATGCTTCTCTAGAAGAAACCAATAGCTCAACTTACATTAGCATCTGGGTTCCTAGAAGCCAGTGCATGCCCCAGCAGAGATGTCACGGTACTCTTGCCAACTCCTCCTTTTCCCGACAGTATCAATATTTTGTGCTTCACATTTGAGAGCCGCTCCTTGATTATTTGGATAGCAGGGTCTGGTCCTGAAGGAACACCTGTTATAAAGAGAAAGTTAACTTTTAGTCATTTATTTGATCTAATATGTATAGTGTGTATAGCCTACTTATTCTTTGTTAAGCACTAATTAGAGATTTGTGGTGAAAATGGGCTGAACTGACAAAGAGGTCTTTACCATATGCTGCTGTATTGGTATAGGAAATGCTGCTAATGAAATAATTAAAAGCCATGACATTTTCTTTTTTTTTTTCAATTGTTTTTACTGTATGTTACTATTTTAACCCATTGTTTCTTTACAGGTTGTAAACACCAGACTGTTGTGTATAGATAAGAAAATACATAATATTTGCAATTTAAACATTTATTTTTTCCAAACACTGCTAGTGGTGATAAGACAGTGATTACAAACAGGATCTAAAAGTTATTGATTTTGGATGCTGAATTATCTTAAAGTACATCTTACATCATAGGATGACTGAGCATAATGTAAGGAATATGCTGATTTAAAACTTAATTCAGGGGTTGGTAATTTAATTTATTCAAATGTACTGCAAAATCAAGAATGAATAAATTATTGGGTATTATTCCTAGATAGAATGAATATGCATTGCATTAAGAAGTAGCAACTCAGAAACAGTAGTATTGTTGACCAGTGAAATAATAGAATTTTAGCCTGTACACTGTGACTCACAATTATTGTTACTTGGCAAAACACACAGGAATCTATGAGAGCAATATGACCAAATTAAAAGAAATATGAATCCTCATAGTAGTATCTAGTTTCACTACAATTAGCCAATAAAGCGCTAGATTATAGCATTTACAACAAGGACTGAACAAATAAGTGATGCAACGTCAATGTTTGTTTTAATACATACCGGAAGCGCAAATGTTCTGGTTGGGACATCCAGCGCACGCCGAGGCCTTCCCTGCATCGTCACTCTGTGTCCCAGGACAATCTTCAACAGAAAAGTGCAGCGGTTTACGAAAAAGTCCAAGGTTCTAAGCAACCCTTTCGTAGGTTATTTACTTACGTTGTGGCGCGTTGTCTGGTACGCCACTCATATTCGCTTAGAGATATAAATACATAAACTTATTCTGATATTTTAAAAACACTGTTCTAATCAATTATTTATACGTCGTGAATCCAAGAGTACAAAACAAGTACAAAAAACTAAAATGCTAAATAGTTTTGACGGAACGGAATATGATTGACATTGACATTAAAAACAGTCAATATTTTGTGAGGTTGGACATCATTGGTTGCGTTCATAATTGCAATTACGTAAAATCTATCATGTGCCATTTTAATAGTAATATTGTAAGTTTTGTATTTCTATTAGAATGTTACTTAGCTTTTTTATTAAATCGTACAGATTACCAGTTCTTTACGTACAAATTATTTTGTTGTTGAACTTTTAACATGAATGCATCGTAATTGTTAGGTTTGGAAAATGTTTTTTTTTTTTCTCTCCGTCAGGTTGCCTAATTTAGCGACACGAAAAATTTTCAATTTTGAATTTCTGTTTTCGTTTGATCCAAATGATTACCAATTCTTCAAAATTTTTATACGTTTTGACTAAACAATAATCAAAATGGCCAAGGAAGTGTCTATGTGCACGGTAATAAGCACCAACTAGTTTTTGAAATAAAGATTTTAAAATTACTTACTGCTTACATCCTTTTTTTTGTTTTTATAGCAACTGCAACAATGGTCTCCGGTAAAAGAAATCGCGGGGGCACCCAGTGTGCCCCCACAAGTCGGCTACTGCTTCCACTCACCGAAGAAACACCCATGGAGGCCTATCATGGGCTACGAGGAGATCGAGGTGACTCCCATGTAAGCCTTTCTCTTTTAGTTTTTTAACCAGGCAGCTTCACTACGACAAACAATGACGACAGCAACCCTATATGTAAACAATGTTTTTTCTTCTATAAATAGTCAGTACAGCAACAAAGCGCTTTTCAGCACCTTTATCTTTCATCAGGCCTTCACAGCCCATAACCAACACGATGGTGGACCCGTGTTACACTCCAGCGGGTATGGCCGCGGAGCCTCTGCGCTTCCCCAACTTGGTAACCGGATTCGACCGGAGCCCCGAACACGCTGCCCGCGCCGCCCTGTACACGCGATACACCCAGTATGAGTGGAACCAGAACAGCATCAAGAACTACAATGAGTCGGATGCCAAGAGGAACTTTTCTGAACGCGTGAGGAGTGATATCATGAGGATGCTGAGGTAAGGACCCCAACAACCAAGCTAAAAAAATATCGATTAAATTACAAAAACAATAAAAAACATGAAAAAGTTCACAGGAATAATACTAAGGCACTGTTTAAAGCTGTTGCATCATAAATCAAATGACATCTTTTTGTTTTGCTTTGTGCAAGGAGTTACTATCTAACTGATCATGGAGTCTTACAGGGAAACCGATGAGATCGGCTCACAGGGACAGAGAGACTCCGGCAGGAGGATCGGTGAACGAATCACTGACACTACGTTTTGGAGGAACGAGGTGAGTTGTACTGCTAGATGTCGTAGCTGTATAAGCACCAAAAAACTACCAGCGCACTGTGCTCGCCTACAATTATTATTAGACCTTTATTTTTGTTATCGGGGAGAAACCTTCGAGAGGTGACCGGTCTTTGGGGATAAGACCGGGATTTCTAACCTACCGTTAGACCTAGTAGACTCATTAGTCGAGGCAATTCTTCATAAAAGTGTGACCTTCTGGAGAAAGTACAGCAACAATTTCGGACACAAACATACTCGAAAATATAGGCAGCCAAATGTCCACAGTTATATAGTCTATCCTTAATAACCGAAGATGGTGTCGATAGGTTTCAATTGAGATGGAACGTCTAGTATCGACATGTGAGAAGCTAAATGATACGCGAAGGCAGCTGGAGCGAGCCATCGCCGGCATTGAGGGGCCGCTGCATATCGTGCAGGAGTGCCTGTACCACAGGGAGAAGAGGCAGGGTAAGTGCGTCACAGACGGCGATGGAAACTTCAAAATAAGACGTATTCTTTTAAAGGATTCTGCCCACTACACCGCACCATAACCATGACAGTGCTATGAACGTATAGTATGAGACTATCCCCACTATATCGTTTCGTTGCCGAGTCGCCGACCAACACCGTCGCGTGCCATGCACGTAGCGTATAGGCACCGGCAAAATATTCTCGCTGACAATTTGTTAACGCTGTGTACATGGCAAGCGACGGTAGCGGAACGATCTAGTGGCCATGGTCTCGTTCTTTTTAACAAAAAAAACAAAGGGTTTAACCGCGTATGATGACCGTTCTAAACCCATTATAAACGGGTGTGCTATGCAGTTGATACGTTTTAGTGGGTATAGTAATCCTGTTTCTTTCGTTTATTATACCTCCGTACCATAATACCATGACCTTGCTGGTAATGGCATTATGGTACGGTGTAGTGGATAAACTCCTTAAGACGTTTTGAAATCATCTTAGGGACCTTGTCTTTTACAACATCAAAAAAGGTCCTTGACAGGCCCAAAAATATAAGCTTGCTTTGCAGTGATTTGTTACCGTCTGTGAATACAACAACAACAATACAATACTTCGATGGCATTACGTAACCCGATCATAGCTCATTGGCTCTCTTCTTCAATTCCTCTAGCATAGTCGATACCTCACGGTTCAAAATAGTTGTTTGGGATTATACATTGTCCGCTCAGATTGGCCACCACGACGAAAAAATGTCAGGAGGACTATTATATTATTCTGAACCAAATATCAATAAATCCAGATCTGTATCAGTCTGCTCAAGACTGACGTTTCAATATTATGTACTTAGGTCTGGAGCAAGTGCATGACGCAGTGGAACAGTCGCTCCTCAAGGAAGTAGCCATTCTACGCGAATGTCAGGACAAGTTCCGGACTATGCTTGAAAAGGTACGAAACACATTAATTCTAGGTACTGGTAAGTGGCCACGGGATCCAGTAAATCAAAATATACATCTGAAGAAATTACATTGTTTTTTTTTGGTTCATCATCATCATTTCAGCCGAAAGACGTCCACTGCTGGACATAGGCATCCCCCAAGTTCGCCACATTGACATAACATGGGGGGTTTTGCCATAATCGCCACGCTTGGCAGGCTGGTTGGCGATCGCAGTACGGTTGTCACAAAAGCACAGAGAACGCTGCTGCCCATTCTCTGGCAAGTCCCTTAGTAGCCTCTTACGACACCCACGGGAAGATATGGGATGGTGCTATTCTTTACGTCCGACACCATACAGAACAAATTTTTTTGGTTACTCTACTAAAATGCATCACTGTGCATGAAGATGAACACCATAGAAAAGAGGGATGGATTGTCATCATCATCTTCCTGCCCTTGCCCCCTTTTTTATTTGGGGTCAGCGCAACACGTCTCTCTCCTCCATTCTCCTCTGTCATTCGTCATGCTATCATTTACTCCTTTTTCTTTCATATCGTTTTTCACACAAACCATCCATCTTTTCTTTGGTCTTCCTCTCCCTCTCCATCCATCCACATTCATATTTATCACTCTTTTAGTCACATGTGTGTGTGATACATATTAATGTGATACTAATGTTCCACTAATTAACTAACTTATACTTAATTCCTGTTTTTTAATGTTTACAACGTTATGCGTTAGTCTAAAAACCAAACTGTCTCATTATGTATCTGTGGAGAACGTGGTTGATTTCACATTTGTATAATTTCTGTGTCCCAACTTTTTGTAATTTTTAATGTGTAATTGTTTGTTTTCCCTAATAAATAAAATAAAATAAAATACCGTTTTAATTAACTATAATAAATAAATAAATAAATATGTTCTATCCCTCCTCATCACATGTCCATACCAAGACAGACGACTCCCTTTCATCTTTTCTGTAACAGGCGCCACTTTCAAACTTCTTATTATATACTCATTTCTAACTTTATCCATTTTAGTCACTCCACACATCCATTTCAACATTCTCATCTTTGCAGCATGCAATCATTTATCATCCGTCTTCTTCACTGCCCAGCATTCCGATGCATACAGTACGACAGGTCGTATCACGGACTTGTATATTTTCCCCTTTAACTTGAGGGGCATCCGTGGGTCGCAAGTTGTTCCAGTGACCTGTCGCCATTTCATCCATCCTGAGTTGATCCGGTGCGTTACGTCCCGGTCTACATCGCCATCTCCTTGGACAAGCGACCCGAGATACCGAAAATCGGAGCAGATCGGTATGGGCGTTCCAGCAAGGGCTATAGGCAAAGATAGATTGTGTAAGGAATTAAATGAAAAGAAGATTGTAAATGATAATGTGAAGGTTGACAACCTAAGTAATATATGGGACAAGGGCAGGAACGATGATGGTTTCATAGAATACTCTAATCATTGAATGCTCGAATCAGTTCCAATGACAACTGATTCTTGATAGTGACAGAGGATTGGCGTTGGATTTTTTGTAGGAATATGTTTGTTCTGCAGGTGCGGGCGCAATCGAAGAACTGCCGCGCGACACAACACGAGCTGGAGACAGACATGCGGAACAAGGAGTACGCGCTCGGTATCGACTCTATGTGCCATCAGCTCAACAACTTCTCGAAGGTGGGTGAACAATGCATCGAGTACCTAAGGACCACAGACACATTATTCCTCTCCGGTCCGATCATCCGATCGAGAATGTCAGGTCAATAATTTACGGAACCGTTTTCATAGATTTAGGATTTGCAGTCAAGGCTACTTTGTAAACATTTGGTAGTTGTATCGCTGCGGTCTTTCATGGCGATTGATTGAGTGCATTTGCCGTTGCGGTGAGGTCGTGTTTAGAAGTGTACTATGCACTAGCTAGATGTATACGTGGTTGATTAGTATTAACAAAGAGGCCCGTATCGTCAGGGCCTACAATTCTACGCGGGCATCGAGCGCTACGACCCCACGGTGTGCGACACGGCGCGCTGGGCGGCCGCGTCCGCCGCCACGCTGCAGCGCTCGCAGTCCGAGCGCGCCAAGGCCATCCAGATGCTCTCAGGTACGTGGCACTGCACAGCTCCGCCAGGGCACGAAGTAGACCCGAGACCCAAAGTCGAGCCCTATCGATGCTAGGCAGACAAATGAAAAACACAACTTTTTGCCATCAATACGCGATCTTCAAGTCAAATTGGTCCAAAATTCATCATTCAGTCATCAATACAAGTGCACACAAGTGACTATCTAGATGGAAGGTAGGTCATTGTCTGCAGGAATACGGACGTACATACGGACTTGAGATCTAAGCTGTCGACAAACGAGTTTCATTTGCGGATATCGTATATGTATATCGCTCCAGCCTACTTAGTTTGGGTTCGAAAGTCTATTTAGAGTTTTCTAAGTAAGCCACGGTAACGTATGCCCAGGAAGATCTCAAATGTTTACAAAGCAGCCTTGACTTTAATTCCATCGCATTTCCCCCAGATACGGAGAACCTGATCAACGTGTCGGCGACGCAGATCTGGGACCAATGGAGCAACTCCAACAGTGCCTTCACGCGCCGCATCGCGGAGACCATCGAGATCAAGAACAAACTGCAACTACATCTGCACAAGGTAGTAAAACCACTGATAAAAACTATTTCACAAAAGAATTGGGACTGATACGTCTAACAATTAGCCAATTTGCCATGTTACTGTACACTTAAGGATACAGGTTCACTTAAGTATAGCCTGATCTTGATCTTGCCCTCAATCTCGCCTGATAGAAGAGGACAGAGACATGATGTATACGGTGGAATGGGCGTGCTCAGAAGATACTTGTTCATTTGTGTTGGAGGCCGGCGGATTATAAAGGGTACATAGACAAGGCAGCGAGTTTTACACTCTTTTCTA
This sequence comes from Cerastis rubricosa, assembly GCA_949152445.1. Classification (NCBI taxonomy): domain Eukaryota; kingdom Metazoa; phylum Arthropoda; class Insecta; order Lepidoptera; family Noctuidae; genus Cerastis; species Cerastis rubricosa. The sequence goes on along the minus strand of OX424542.1, from coordinate 1,071,261 downwards.
TTAAAAAAACCATGTATGTTACAATCGAATTGCATAATTCTCATCAACAACGATTGTGACTAATTTCAGATCCAACAAGAGGTGTTCGACATCGAGAAGACCCTGGAGCTGCTGAACAAAGCCATCGAGGACAAGCTGCAGCCCATGAAGGTGGCGCACACTCGTCTGCAGGCCAGGACCAACAGACCGCATCTCGAGAAGTGCCGCGACGAAGCACAGACCAGGTAAAGCAAGCTGCTGACTTTGTACTACATGACAGTGGCGAAAGGGTCAATTTTGTTAGACTAGTTCTATTAGGTTCAACACATGACCTGAGCAAAGTTTTGAACATGGATAGGTATCAAGAGAAGACCAACCACACTGACCAAAGGAAAGGATGATACGACCAGAAGTGGTGACTTTTAGGTGTAGAAGAAGATAGAGATCTCGTCTACCCAACGAAATTGATTTGTCGTGTATCGACTAAAACAGTTGACTGCAATCCCCGAAGTATAGGGCAGTGCCCTTTAGTAAACTCACGTTTCGCCCGTTTTATTTTGAAGTTCCTTTGGTTTTCTATTAAACCTTTTTCCATTCAGACTAGTAAAAGAAGTATGCGACCTCCAAGAGGCGATGGAGGCTCTCCGCTCCAAGATAGCGGCGGCAGAGGGCACGCACCAGACGCTGCTGGGCGTGCGCGCCGGGCTGGAGGCCGAGCTGCGGAACAAGACCACCACGCTGTTCATCGACCGCGACCAGTGCATGGGCCTGCGCCGCGGGTACCCCGTCACCGCCGCCATCAAGGCTTAGTGCCTGCAGCGAGGGCGTCCGGGCCTTACGTGAGCCGAGGGGGGTCAAGGTGTCAAGTCTAATCTCACGACCTCTCTCCCGAAGGGGAAGAGGGGCTCGAAAAATCGACCGAGGTAATTAATGGACGCCCTCTAAGCCCACCAAGGCTTAGAATTGCGTGTTTGTGTACATTTGATCATAATTGTGATGTCTGTTGTTTGGTTTATGATTAGGAGAAATTTAAAGTGCAATAAAAATATTAAATTGAATTTGGAATTTGTTTTACTAGCTTATTACAGACACCAACAGCACAATAAATAGTTGGGCCCAGCTGTTTTTTGAAGATCTTTGACAGTGGGGTAGTCAGAAGCCTGGAAGTGGTAATGAGTCTTCCTTGAGACAAGGCTATGCAGATTGATTGACTGTGCTGGCCCTCAACTAACAGTTTGAGACTCTAGCTTCACAGGATAGTTAAAAATTTAAAAGTGAAGTGAAAATAAAGACCAACATGGACACTGAGTGAAGTGAAAATAAAGACCAACATGGATGCTGAGTGAAGTGAAAATAAAGACCAACATGGATGCTGGCTTTTGTCTATTTCATTAATAAAACTTAACAAAAAAAATAGCATTTCTGTACACAGAACACTTGCATACATTATTTTCATCTTTTGTCTAGGTTGCATTATATGCTTCACGGATTTTACATCTAAATTCTTTACATCAATATCTGGCTTTAACTTATTCCAAAAGTCTCATTTGTGACTTTGGTTCATTAACATTTGCAAGTGTGTGAGTGTAAACATAATTCATTTCACTACACTCTTCTAATCTGAACCTCTTTACTTGACATAAGAAGGCACGGGCAGCTTCATGCCTTCCTTAGCCTCAAAGAATGTGTATGATAACACTATCTCGTCCACAAACTCCATCCTTGGGTCATCCATGAACTCAGGATCGATGTAGAAGAATACTGGCATGTCCACCTGAAAATTATATTTAAATATGTGCATAATTTAATAATGTTGTAATATAATCTTCATCATTTTCTCTTGTTTGTTCACTGATAATCATCAGAAAATTATGCAGATTTTTCTTTTACTCTTCTTTTCAAAGAACCACAAACATTCTAATATAATGTTATAATGTTTGTGGTTCTTTGAAAAGAAGAGTTTTCCATTCATCAGCAAACAAGTCCAATCCAGGGTTAAGCATACACTGTATAGGAGAAGTTGATCAAGCTACAGTGCAACAAAATGGGACATTAAACAATTTATGGTTACCCATTACTGGAGGACAGATTCAGTACGAATTTGCCTTTTCTGGTACAATACAAAGTTGGGGGTCAAGGTCAAACTGTTACCTCAGCAGTGACAAACTTAAAAAAAAATTGTAATTGTACCTTCTCATGTGGATTGAGCTGCTGCTCCTCAAAGCAGAAGCACTGTATCTTGTTGAAGTACTGGCCGGCTTCAAACGGGATCACATTGTATGTACTGATGCCTGTCACCGGCTTGTCTGTGGGGTTGAGAGCTGTGTAAAATGCTAGAGCGGTTTCACCCGGTACTACCTGAAATAGATTGTTTTAGAACTTATGATTCCGTGGTCTTGATATTCTGGCTAACGAAGCCAGTGTTTAAAGCTAACCCAGATTTAAAAAAAGCTTTCTCTTTATTCTGTCGGGGAATGTTTGAATCAATATCTAAACCATACTAAAGACTAAGGTCCACTTACTGTGATGTCATGCTGCTGAGGCTTAAAGTTCCACTGCATGGAGGAGGCGGTGTCTGCATTGAACCTGATCTTCAGCGGTCTACTCTCCACAGCCTTCATATTAGTAATATTGTGATCAGCTTCTGCTAGACCGGTTGTCCCACCGTAACTGTAAGCCTGGAAGAATATTGCATTACAAAAGTTTTACTAGCTATTCCTATCTAAACAATACTCTTGAAGAAATAAAACATTTATTAATAAACAACACAACAATGTTGTCATGGTATTTTTTTTGTTGTTGTGGTTCACTACATGCATTGAACCAAACGTAAATTTAAATTATAAATTAACACCTAAGGATTATAGATTTCAGGACTATTATCTGTTTGTCTGCTATATGTATTCTAGGCCCAAAACTTTTTAAGGGACGTATCTATGGTCCCTATGTATGGACCCATGTCTAAGACCAGATTAACTATATAATACCACTTGAAGAACATGATTAAAACGATTATCTAACATAGGTTATCTTTAGCTTACCTGACAAAATATCCTGTAAAGTGGTACAGCAGCATAACTTAAACCTACGGTCATAACACCAACCGCTATCATATAATTAAGTGTTGATTTAATCTTATGCTTCTGGTCATGGGCTCCGCGACTAATAAATAAACTTGGTTGTATGGGTCTTCTAGGAGTTAGTATAGGTGAACTTATAACCAAATTACTCCTAAATGTATTGACGAAACATCGGTTCATGCACACAATACGGTTCATTTTGAGACCGTTTATTTAACTCTATTAAACACGAACTATTGTCATAGAATCATTTCATTTTCCATAAGAAATGACTAGAGTAAAATTGTGCAAAATAACATTCTCGCCGCAAACTGCAATTTGACAGTTGCGAGTTTGACATGACATTTTTGTTTACAGCTGACACATTTTATATTTTAGCATACCCATTTTTGGCACAGTACTCAAAGGAAGATACGCACCAAAAAATTATTGCCAGATAAAAAAACATTTACCATTGTGCCTACAAATAGCGGCGGGAAATTTTAAAATAGTCTTTGATTGTATCAAAACTTTTTACACGCGCTTTTTTTTTGAGTTTACTGTTATATTATATCATTTGGACGCAGAGTTGAGGACACCAGGCCGGTATACAATTATAATTTATGTTGGAACGGCGTAACTAAGAAATTCCCTATGAGGCAAAAAATTGAGTAGACCCAAAGGAATTAAGGTATGAATAAGTAATTATAGGTACACCGTGTAAACAAACTATAATATTTTTCTTTTATGAGATCAATTCAAATAAAACATCCACGTTCATTTAAAATTAATTAACATTTAATATCACAATATTCTTAATACTTCCTCACGTATATGGATCATAGTTTGTATTCTAGCGCCAGTAGTTTGTGTTTTGTCTTGATGTGAGCGTCTGTATGGGTTTTTTGGTACGCTTTATAGGTACAATCCAGAAATGGACATCTGAACATCGGTTCTTTACCGCATTCGTATGTGACGTGCCTTCTATACGTACTTTTGTGCCTGTACTTCCGTTTACACTTCTCACATTGATATGACATGTCGTAATGTGACCAATAGTTTTTTGTCTTCATTGGTATAATCGGCAACAAGTTTTGCATCATTGATTTAAGGAAATCCACATCACCTGCAACAATGAGATGATAATCTGACTCTGGAGTTATTCCGGAAAACTAGTATTTGGGCGCGTTAACTTTATGATACTTTTAACATGATATTCTTGTTCTCAAAGCAAAATGTTAGGCTGTCGTGTGTGAATTTATATTTTTATAAAATATTCCAAACCCAAGTTAACACGTCCAGACAGTGACCCCTTTGATATTTACAGGATAAACTACCTACTTACGAATAAAAAAAAACAATTTAGAAAAAACAATCCAACAAGTCCTATTTAATTTGAAGAGCCGAAGTGGTTAAATGCATGTAGATAATCACTTTATGTAAGCATTATTTTTCATAAGAAAGTAATTGACAAGGCTGACTCAGATTTTAGGACAATTGACGTTCCCATTAGTTGGAAAAGTTATTGCATTAATTAACTTGATATCACTTTAAAAGGCAACATCATTGATAGAAAGTGCCTCAATCGGTAGTTCCAGGTGTTTGTTAGACAAACAAGTTGTTTATTGAATCAAGAACATTTATTCACATGCATAATCCAATTTAAAAAGAACAAACCAAACACACTCGACTTCACTGAAAACAAAATAAAAAATACTTCAAACATTAATAATAATTAACATTATTTTGTTCTGCTCTCACTAAGATGTAATATCCACAATATTACCGAAACTAAGCTTAGCCATGTGGATGATATTTTTCTTTAACTTTTTTTTTAAATGTTCAAATACTGTATACAGGCTTGTACAGAATAATAAGGAACTTCAGCATTAAACATAATTATATTGGAAATAATAGTCACATTCATGACATTTGCAAAATGCATGTTACTAACTACATTGGTTCGCATCTTTGGAGATATTTTTTGGAAATATAATTCTTTGGTGATATAATTATTAGAATTGACCTCATGGTCGTAACATACTTTATAATTTATGACTAAAATAATTGTGAGTCAGATAGTCTACCACCGATTATATTAATATCTATACTAATTTGTTGGTGGGCCTCTAGGTTAAACTTTGTAATAAAATATAAAATTCTAATCTATAGGTACTCATACCATGAACATATAACATACATAATTATTACTTCTGATGGTACATTCATATTTCTCAAAACCACATATTATTGAGTGCTTAAGTTTCTCTACAAAAACTTAACATTAAATAACCATAATAATTTACTTAACAATAGTTTATAAAATAATTATTATATAAGGCACTAATTTCTTATTATGGCTAAGAATCGACTGGAAGATTCTTTGGTTTAAAATATTGCATGATTCAAAATTTGAACTCTTTTAAGGTAACTTATTTAACAGTAACAAATGCAAATAATAAAATAAGATATTTTTAACAGAAATACTGTATGTATCTTTAATACATTGCTTCTGTCACAAATTTTCTTGTAAGTAGTAATAAATTTTCTTTGGTAACAAGGAACACACACTAAACAAACATTAATAACAAGAACAAGAAAATATAACAATCTATTAATATTATGCTATATCTTTAAATATAAACGAAAAACACTGATGTCTTACGTATATACTGTTGTCTATATCTTAGATTTAATCTTCTGAACTGAATCAAAATTATTCTAAACAAGTAAAAAGCTGCCTTCTAAGCTACCGAGTTGCGTAGACAGGAACCTTAACATATAAAGTTAGTAATATTGCTACTAATTTATTAATTGTGACGTAATACTTGTGTTATTGCTAACTTTATGATACATTAATAGGTTGCTTCAAGTTTTGTCTTTCATAATTATTATTATGTTAGGTACTGAATTTGACTAAATAACGTTTCTTAAATAATATTTCGTGAAATAATAGTGATTTCTAACGTAAATATTGGTAACTGACGTCTTTCGAAAATATAATATAGGTTTTCACCAGCGCCCCTAACGGTCAATCGAAGAACTAATTAATAAATTAACTAGCACAAGGGATTTGTTAAGAACTTATAAAGTCACAATGCAACCAACAAAAAGTATTAGGTAATAATTTTTGCCATTATTAAAGGCCTGAAACAAAATACAGTAAAAAATCAGTTGTGTTTTACAAAACATTAAATAATACACAAATAATGATTGACCAATAGAAGCTCCCTGTGATAATCTATCCCTTCTAGGCATCAAATAATAAGTTTTGTGCGGTTACGCGAATATTATTCGTCTAGTAAGTATTGACTTAAAAATTCTGTAGGACAAAGGACCATGGGCAATTTTTCTATGAAATCTGGGCCGATGACCAACAGAAACAAAATATCTCAAATGCTAGCTTATAATGAGGACTTCACTTCATGCGCTGGGACATGGTCATGTTCAAATGGCTCTAACTCTTAAAATAATAGGTTTAGAGAATTAGAGTAAATGTTTTGATATTATTTTGAAGGTTGACTCTAATACTCCTGCTGATTAAAAATAAAAACATATGCAACATTTCCGGGTTAATTTTGCACTAGAGTAGAAAATATAAAAACAAGAAGTAATTTTTGTGTAAAATGACGTATTTTTTAGGTCATTTTTGCTTACTTTTCAGGATTTTTTTTTAGTCATTCGATAGCCTCGGGCCCTTGCTATAAGGTAATTTGAACGTTTAAGTTTCTTAGATTCAAAGATATTTGTATTGAATTGAACATACCCTAGATCAGCCGAATAAAAATCGGTAACAGTTAACGAAACACGCTGTATAAGATATGTAAAAGAATGAATTAACCTAGTAGTAACCTATATTGTTTTTTTTTTAATTTCAATAACGTTGAAACAAGTAAGTAATAAGTGTAAATGATAAGTTAGTTGAACCAAGGGGGTTCCGTTTCATAGGCTAAGTTCTAATACGTAGTAGTTGATGCTAGGACTGCGCTGGCCTAGTTTCGATTAATTACTGTGCGCGTTTTTAGCTAAATGTTTTCAACATGATCTGGTTTAAAAAGAAATTACTTTTGTAGTTTATATATCTTCGACAAAATACAGGAAATTCCTACATTTTTAAATAGACGTATCTTAAGTCTCCGGTGACTTTGGTTCTTGTCGCAATAATATGAATTGGAAAACTCATCCATACTAATATTATAAATGCGAAAGTCACTCTGTTTGTTTGTTATCTTTTCACGACTAAACGGCTGATCGGATCTTAATGAAAATTGGCAAGAAGATAGATTTCAACCTGGGTAAGGACATAGGCTATATATCATCACGCTACGACCAATAGGTGCGGAGCAGCAATGAAAAATGTTGCCAAAATGTGACGCAGACGATGTTGCGCGGGACAGCTAGTTTGAGATATATTACAATTCAGTTGGGTTTACGGCCATTTTGACTATGACCCTTACTTTGCTATCGATGTGTTGTCTAGGGTATATAGGCCGATAACAACTACACTGTGACGGTATTTAATGAGTGTTAGTTTCACAGACCGCTATTTGCTAAGTAAGCGTCGCATACAATTATGAACATTATTCGTATAAAATTTAATATTCGTATTCGTATGGAACGCTTGCTCACATTCGCTATAGTATTCGGAAATGAGCAATGTATAACAATAAGGTTTACATTTGTACAAAACGCCAGATGTACCTACGTGTTAGCAGCGCAAGGTCGTAAGGTGCGGTCTGTGAATCTTGTCCTTAGTTTTTAGTAACCAGGGTCACACATTTTCCATAAATACATCACGGCAAAGTAGCGTTTTTCAATCCTATCGGTAACATTATAAAAAACTGTAATAAGGATACAAAAATAAGGCAAGATGTATAGCTGCATGCCTACTATAAAATTCTTTGGCACTGAAGATTTCACTGGATACAAAATAAAATTAACGTTGTCTGTATTTTCTTTATATTCTCACCAATCTCTTGATTCGGTTGAAGTCTTGAGTTAAGTATAAGGTCCAGACGTTTTGCTTCATGGTAACAGTTACAGCTGCAACAGAAGAATTTTTATAAGCGTTAGTAATCCCATCATACTGAGATTGAATTAGTTATTCATAAGAAACGATGTTGTATTTACAAAGATTTTTTGTTGTGTAGGTAGAGTGCTAAGCAGAACTGACGAAAATATTGCATGCAAAAAATGAAGTTTAGGATTGGGCAGAAATTGGTTGCTTTACTTTTTTTATTGATATCCATGGGAAATAATCGCCTAGATGTAGTTGAAAAGCTTCGATTTGCTTTAGAAATTAACGATTGCAGATACTTTCTCTTCAGTTGCATGACATAGAAACTTTTGCAAAAATGTTAAGTACTTCACTCAAATATGGCATCGATACAGTTGGAATGTTAAACAAACTCAATCTGGTTGTCAGTATCAAGTCAAAAAGATGTATGATTAATTATTTTGGAGTAGATTTGGTAGGAACCATGGTTATTTCAAACAATCGCAACATTAGTTGGCTAGTTTATAGAGCTTGTTATTGCCATGCAAGACTGGTCATTGGCCATGTGAGAACAAGACACATAATCGTGAAAAGTAGGTAGGCAAAATACTTTTCAAACGAAAGTATAACGGCGAGTTATTTGGCACCGCGTTAGTAACAAACGCAAACTGGTTGGAAAGTTAGTTAAGGAATATCAAAATTACTGACATTGGAGGCCTTAAGCGGCGGGTCATTCTGACACGAAATCCACCTTCTCTGGCATGTCTTTGTGTAGGTGGCGCTCGTGTAGCAACAGATTGTGTTTCTGATACGCCCTGTACACACAGTACGGACATTTGAAACTTGGCTGTTTTCTACACTCGTATTTTATATGCCGTTGGAGTGAGCCCTTGTGCTTGTATTTGTTCCCGCAGTCGACGCATTCGTACAGTGTCCACCCAGCCTTACCGCTGCTCAACCCAGGCGTACCATAACTCAATATATAAGGAGTGTACAACTGTGCAACTGAAATTAAACGCAAATAAAAATAAATACGTGCACATAACAGCTACCACCGTGTGTAAAGCGAAGCCACCGATAGAAAAGTGCTACCGTGTGAAAGCTTAGGAAAATGCACCATGTCTCCCATTAATTTGCTCATGTACTACTGGTATTAATCTAATACTAGCTCCCTTAAAGACTATTTTAAATTAGCATGCAACCAGTTATGCATAATACCAGAAATTAGTTACATATTTTATAATTATGAATTCATTGAAATTAATATTTTCAACAAATCCCATCTCATTTTAATACGAATTCTTACATGCATATTATAGTTATGATTACCATTAATACTCAATGAAATGGAAAACCACGACATTCTCCAATCTCCAAGTCATTGAGTAAGAAGCCCAACCCTTTCATCACAAACATTAAAACAAATACATACCAAGAATAGCAACTTTATTTAAAATACAAAAAAGGTTATAAAAAATACAATCAAATGCATTTTAATCACTGTAACTTCTTACTGACAGTAAATTGTATCTACAATAACTACAAAAATATTCTAGGTAGTAATTTCTTATACAGTAAGAGTAACTAGGTTTTGTTCGTAGCATCACTTGGGTCATGATACTGATACGAGTGGCGTAATGTCTACTAAAATGTACTCCTCTGTTTTTCTTCATCTACAAAAAGTATTTTTTTTTTACTTTATCACAGCTATTTGTGTTTTATTGTGTATAAAAATAAGTTGTATATGTTTTGTCAAGAGTATATATTTTCTATAAAAAAAAACTAGTCAAAAAGCACTAAGTCTATCATTTACCTTTTTATGTAAAATGGTTGACGACGTTGTACGGTTATTATATCACAACCTAGAAATTTAGCAATAATAAGTTACGAGTCATCCTGGATTGAACCGAACGTTTTTAAAATCTGAAACATTTTAAACCCTAATGACTAACTTTTTGAAGGCACTTACGTTTTATACTGACAAGATTCATACGGTTGTACTTTGTGAACTCTACATTTTGATTGTATGATGGTAACTCCAGCGGATAATAATCTAGTGGTAGTTTGTTGGTAAAATCACTCAATTGTAACTCGGTATGTCACGTGACTGTATATCTATCTGTAAACGGTTAACTAGAGCTACGACGGTATGAGTTTACATACATGCTACCACTTCCTAAGCTTAAAATAATTTCTAAATGGTAATGTATAAAAATACTTAAAACTATGTGGAAGATTAAACTTCCTTGACATACCAACATGATTGTGTTTAATTTATTCATTGTAACAAACCTGTAATGGCAGTGTATCTACTTCCTATAGATTCAACAAACAATTTAAGGCACTCTCTTGGCCTAGTATTCACTAATAAATTGGCCCCAAATTTAACATTCAATATAGTACTAACAGATATTCATCTCGAGGAACTAAAGAGCCAACCAATCTTTACACAATTTACGACAGAAACATATCAAGCTTAAATTAAAAATAATATAAATGCAGTAGATGTAAAGAGATCTAAAAATAAATTGAAATAAAAAAATTAACTTATGAGTATTACAATAATAATGGAACATGCATTTATGGCAAAGAACTAGTGCTTGCTAACTAAGCGAAAATAGCTTCATTTTCATTAAATCTATGATATACAGTAGGTATAGAACTTATACACGATCGTGTGTCCGTAAGTACACCCGAATACAACATTATCATCAATCCCAATCAAAAATCGACAAGCTGTGCTTTACAAATTGAATACAATTTGGCATATCCAAGTAGCAGTCGGGGATATCTCAATTCTCAGCGTTGTATCACAACTGAATACCCATAATTATCTATATAGTTCAGATTTAGAAGATAGTAACTGCAATTGGTAACAACATAAATCCAAATCAAATTGTATTTACTCAAACTATCGCCTCAAACTACGTACACGAAACCAGGAATGATAGTTTACAATATTAAATGCTGTACATAAAAAATATAAAAAAGAGAGTAAAACCGTAACTATACAAAATCACTTTTCGACTTAACATACTGGATAAATGCAATAGTTGCAAACACTGCTACAATAGTGTAACAGCGTGAATACTATTAGTAATTCGTCAAATTGTTCAAGTTCATTTAGGTATCTATATTTCGTCATCATAACTTCGATTGTTACGTTAATTACTCGATTAGGTAACGATTAAGGCACTGTTTGTGACCTCACGAATGGCGATTATATCTAACGTGACTGTCTGACGCCACTATCACAAAAGAGATTTCATCACATTTATCACAATAGGGATAACTTGGGAATTTGTAAGAACTTCTCTATCTTTACGTGTTGTATATTTTAAATTTAACTAACGATCCGATAACGCCAAAATAGATTTTCAAAAATGGTATCTACTCATAACTGTGTCAATAGTAACTTTAACAGACAAATGATATGTAAAACCTAATTTATCATTGTTCAACGTTCTTATTAAATATGGAGGAGTATTTATTTAGTGACTAAGATTCACTGAGTGTGTCGAGCTATGTGCAGGCATCGACGTTGTCCTGCTTTATGTATTGCTCGGGCTTCATGTGCACTTCTCGATGCATCCTCTCCATGTGGCGAGCGATGTGCATTTTCTGTTTAGCGCGGTACACGCAGTACGGACATTGAAATTGTGGCTCTTTACCGCACTCCCACTTCTGGTGATTCCGGAGCGAAGACTTAAGTTTGTAGACTCTTCCACAGTCGGGGCAAGTGAAGCTCGGCTCGCCGGGCGTGGGCGGCAAGGAGGGCGTGACTCTCATGCCGGCGAAGGGCAGCGCGAGCCGGGCCGACCACTGGTCCCACGAGAGCCCCCCGATCCTAGTGAACGACACGTCTTCGGGCCCGCCACCGCCGCCGCCTGAAATCGCGGAGATGTATCATAAAATGGGCACGAGTCGCGGCCGCGCACACAAACGCAACATTCAACATTCCCGTGAGGTTAACAACAGTTACAAGCAAAACATAAATACATGTTATATACATAGTAAACATGATACATACATACAAATAAATAGATGTATAGGTATACATATTATAAATAAAGATAATATTCTACTGTGAGTGTCCACCGAGTGCTGTGATGAAAGCTTTGCAAAAAGGAAAAGTAAAAAAAAGAACAAAAAAAAAAGAAATAACGTTTATTTTTTATAATTGTATCCTTTTATTTGTAGGATTCACTGTTTCACAATAAACTTTCTTGTTTACAGTGGTTTCTGAAGCGACTCACAAATTCTTTGAAAATTCTAGGCATGTAAAGAAATCTCATGGTGTTACTGGAGCATTTTAGTCACACAGCTTTTGTCATTGTAATAAACATTTTGTTAATGAAATGTAGTCTCCCGACCCATGGGCTTTCTTGTCTACCTGAAATTATTAATTATATTAGTATGAACGAAAAAGGAAAAAGAAAATAATGCAACATGCGCAAGTTGAAAACACAAGCAAGTGGGTTTTGGTGTTTTTATTGACGACCATGCGTACATGCGATTGTTAATCGACGAACAGATATATTATGCGTGATAAAACGACTTACCTAATAACAAGTTGGTATTTGTACATAACAAGTTACAAATGTGATACATGTAACATACTGGAATTGGCAAAAAAAATGTAATGAAGCAAGGAAAACACATTTGGTTCTGATATACTATAACTATATTTGATTAAACTTTTCTACCAAGTAAACCCCAATATATTCATATAAAAATCACACTAATCGATAACTACTCCAATAACATTAACAAACAACATAATAACATCCAATTTTTATATAAATCCATACATCTGTACCTCATACCGCAATCGTAACATGATATGAAGGGAATATTGCATATATCAAAAACATTATTTTTCTATGCTTATGCCATGACTTGTTTCAACAACAAATAACATTCTTTATTTCTTATCATCACGTTAAAAATCTAATACTGACTTTGGTCAAATAGCTTTGTTATCCTAGTTTAACAAAAAATATCAACAGTCAATATGCTAAACGAAACATGAAAATATGTTATTGCATGTAAATATCAGTTAATATCAAGACAACACGTTTAAACAAAAATATAAATTTTGAACACATTTTATATCCCAGTTCACCAAAAATTCTAACCGAAAATAATGTAAAATATCAATAAATATGTTTTTATAACTACAGGTAACATTGTAGGCACATTATTGATGAGCTTTTAACTAACTAACTTGCAAATTATTCCGAATTTTGGTACGAATAGCGAAAAGTAAACTTTCGATACATCGTACAAGAATTCGGAGTACTGCGTTATACAGGACAAGAGTCCTTCAAAACATTATCCTAGTTAATAAACAACATTAAAATAACTTTGGGTTTGCTACAAAGAAAGTAAGGAAGACAAGGTAAAATGGTCCCATGAACTAACAAATTAATAGAAGAAAACAATTTAAATAAATTATAAACATGAACAATAGGGTCGATATAGCGAGACTAACGATTCGTCACGACATGCTATGTAGTCGAACATTATAAATAATCTACCCGTGGTGGAAACTACCGAGGTTAATGTTACAGATACCTGCCAGGGCAGGTCATGTGTTAATGTAATATAAACTAATTATTTAATATCATTGCACTAAATTATCAATTTGGAATTATTCCTTTCTAGGGAATGATAGGTCATTAAAACTAAACAAATTCGAGTTAAATAATGGATATTCCAAAAATTTGGTTGCAATGACCCTCTTATGGGTCAGGTGATTGGACAAGTTATGTCCTCAATCACTTTAGAAAGGATAGCTCCTATACACTAGTTTCCATTTGTCTAATATTTAACATTACGGCGACCTTGGGTCATATTCTTCTGAATAAAATACTTAGGGTCAGTCTTAACTACCATAATAAACTCTAAAACAAAAACAACAAAATTAACACTAATGCCGTTAGGGAATGTGCACATTACAACTATTTCTTTAGTGTATATTAAAATGTCTTCAACAAAAAATAATGTAAATATAAATAAAATTATTGCAGTACCGATTTGGTTAGGTATCTACTTTGGTCTAAAGATTTTTTTTAAATATATTTCTCTTCTTAAATATAACTAAATAGACGTCTTTTTATTCCGCCTAACTTTGTTGCTAGCGTATATGTACCACTCGTTGTTGTGGTGCTTTCTAATGTGTACGCCTAGGTTGCCCCTCTGTTTGGCCTTGTAGGAGCAGTAGGGGCATTGGTGGGATGGTGCCTTGCCGCCGCACTCCACGTTCTCGTGGCGCCGCAGGGTGGACTTCCAGCGGTATTTCTTACCGCAATGCTTGCATTCGAACTGTCGGCTCGCGTCGTCCGAGCTGTTGCCGTCACGCTTCCAGTGCCCTTTCATGTCGGGTTTGGTATCGTACACGTCGTCGCCGTGAATACTGCCCGAGTTGCTCGGGAAGCCCCCGTTGCTGTCGTAGAACGTGTCGGACTCTTCTGGCAGCACTATGTCGTCGGTATCGTCATACTCTGCGTCTGACTCTGTGTCGTCCTGTTTGATGGGCATGTTGTTATTCTGCATGAACGCTTGCTGCAAGAGATGCGCTTTAATGTTCTCCGGAATAGAGTTGAGCGTATCTAGCGGCAGCTTGGATAAGTGCAGAGGTGAACCGTAGGGCACGAGGTCTTTGGTGGCTGAGGGCTTCATGATATTAGTGACTTGGATGCAGGAGGGCACCAGCGACACCAGCGACTGCGACTGCGCCTGCTGAACCGACAGCAGCGACAGCAGTGCCGACGGCAGGTGGCTATCCTTGTGCAACTCTGAAATACAATACATTAACGGTATTGCAAATAATAAGTTAAGCGGAACTACATACTGAGTCTTGTTAATTCTACCAAAGGCTAAAATAAAATTAAGGAACCAAAGAAATGCGTTATAATAATAAAAAATATAAAAAAATAATTTCTGTTAGAAATTATAAAAGGCGAAGCTTCTAAATTCATGCAAAACATGCACAATCCAAATAACAGTAACTGATTTTAAAACTTATCTTCCCATAAGAACATTATCGGAATGGACTGGGTGATATCGAACGGATACAAAATTAAAAGTCGCCGAAATCTTTTATCGTTTAATAGCTCAAAAAATATTGAATATCAATCATTTATCAATACATAGGTAAACATGACGCATATAAAATTTAACTTCAATATTATCTAAAGGAAGATCAAATATTTTAGTAGTAGTAATAAGGCACTAGTAAAGCACTGTAGTGTGATATGGTCGCGGCGCGCGATTACGTTCACTTGATCGAGAGCGCGTTGGGGTGCTTCTTCTCGATGTGCTTCTTGAGCTCGTTGCGGCGGTGCTTGCTGTACGGGCAGTACGGGCACTTGTACTGCGGGTCGCGACCGCACTCCAGCGTCACGTGCCTCACCAGGTTCTTGCGCGCGTTGTAGCATCTCTGACAGTTTGGGCATTTGTAACCCTTCTCAGTCTTGTACTGCGCACACGCCAGGGCCGAGTGCGTCGGTAGTATGTTGTACGGGGATGAGGAGGAACGCGGCTTGCCATGCGGCCGATCAGGTGAAGATTTGGGTGAAGATTTAGGTGAGGATTTAGGTGACGACTTAGGTGAAGACTTAGGAGACAGCGGTTTCGGAGATTTGTTCTCCACCACTTTTTTGTTTTCCTTCGTTTCCTCGGTCGCGCTCACCGGCGGCGGCGGAGGCGGAGGCGCAGCCTTCACCGGTTTCAGTATAGCTAAAGTTGTGGTTGTTGTCTCTGTGTCTTCGTCAAGTCTTTTACTACGAGTCACGATATTATTCCGCAGTGACGTGTTTCCTGCAATAAAAAGTTAAATACAGTCCGTTTATCAGTCTTTGAAGGTTGCGCGTTAACTAATAGATTTCAAGTTCAAAAACAAATAAAAACAAAATTTATAATAACGAAAAGAAATATATTCAAAAAAGAATAAAAAATGGAAAAATAACTATAACGAGATAGTAACTGGCTAAGTATAACAATTTAAACAAAATCAAAGTCTAAATCCATATGGATAGCTGTATCCATATGGGTAAATAAAAAAAAAAAACAAAAAAATAGTCTCAAATCTAAACTTAACGTTCGTATTCTTAACAATTCATGTCATAAAAAAAGTATTTTATAAAGAAAAACAAGTACTAAATGATAACATAATCAAGAAAATCAATTGTATCAAAAACAAGTACTAATTATTTTTCTGAGTGACGCTCCTTCTGGTTGAAGGGATGTTTCTGAGCAATGTGCGAGATTAGTGTCTTTTTCTGTGAATATCTTTTCCCGCAAATCTCACAATTAAACTGCGGTCCAGTGATACATTCGTACTTTTCATGTCTCAACTTATTCCTTCTATACTTGTAATGTTTCTTCTTGCATATTGAGCATACGTATAAACGGTCTTTATTTTCATTTTTACGATTCCCTGCCTTAGTTGTGGCAAAATCTCGCTTCTTTTTCGACCTTTTTTGTATTGTCACCAATTTTTTTCTAACAATCTTTCTGACTTTCTTTTTAACACTTTGGTTACATCCATCTTCGCTCTTAACATCATTGTTCTTAAAGTACCCACGGGTTAATGGAAAAGGGGTTTTGGCGTAATGAGTGTTAAACATTTCTACCAGTTCTGGAAGTGTAAATGAAAAGCGAGAAAAAATTATTACAAAGCATTGGTGTGTGACACAGATAGATAGGAAACTTGCAATGAAAGGAAGCCAAGATGTCAAGATGGTGTCCTGTAGTTGATGATGTGCTAACAAGCGAGTCGAGTAATGTGCGTGCGAGAGACAGCAGAGAAAGGTAAATAAGCGTAAGGTAATGTTAGCAATGTAGTGTTTGATGATGTAAAAAGGTAAAGATGTATACTTCGTTGTTTATGCCCCATGTCATGTCCTGTTGTAGTCTGGTGTCTTGGCTTCAATCATTTTTTTTTTAATATCCTACGAAATTATTGCTTATAAGTAAAATGAAATGCGCATCCACTAGGAACTGGTAGTGTCTCACCATGCTTCCGATAATTTTATTTATTCTATAACAAGTAGACCTAGTGAACATGCATAAATTGAACGAAACATGTTTTTCTTATACGTTTGAACATGAATTGCTAAGAACGTCTGCAGTGAAATCACATGTGAATGCAAAAAAAAATAACGAAAATAATAAAATAAATAAATAAGCCACATAACCATCAACTACGTGGACAATGTAAATAATTTTCATTTACCTTCATTTGGGGCGCCGCGTGCAGACCGTCCAATCTTCTACAAACATTCAATTTCACAATTGTGCTATAAAATGTTTTCCCCGATTTTTTTTTATTAGCGATTTTGAATCAACTAATTTTAAACACCCAATAAAACATGGGCGAAGTGTGATGTCGTGCTTATTGAAATAAATTGTACTACATATTTAGCAACTAAGATATCAATGACAATAAATACGTAAAAAATACTTACCAATACAATAAACCATTCCTCTCCAGTGTTAGACTATTAACGTGTTCAAATAGTAAATAGTTGCACTAATTGCCAAAGTTAATTGCAACGCGTGCTTTCTACGACAATATTACATTACTGAAGCATGCAATGATCTACATTCACTAAGATCCCATATCACAAACATAAGCGTAACAATTTCTGTGTTTTATTAACGTAAACCTATACTTACCTTTCAATTACCTCGCCTTAAAAAGGCTACATTATAAAAAACCTTATTACCAAAATTAAATACCTTTACCTGATGCACTGGAATAACTTTTTAGTTTCATAACGTAATAAAATATAAAACTGTAATAAGATTAGTAGTTTATAATAATATTAGATACTAATTAATATAAGATTGGAGTTTCACATGTGAAAACACTAGCACTCTCTTATCCACTGTCGTGAAAATATAATATTTATATATAACATAAATAGATTATTTTAAGCAATGACTGTTTGTCTATTTCAAATTATGGGAAGACATTGCGCATTTCATCCGTTCCTTGTTTGTCTCGGACAATTAACTTTTCATAAATTTTGATGTGACAAATAGAGCTATTTATATCATGCAAAAAGAGGCAAAAAAAAGTTAATTGTCCCAGACTATCAATTGAATCCCATGTGACATGTCGCGTTGTATGTTGAAAGGTACATTATAAAAACATCGAAAGCAGTGCCAACGCAACATGTTGTCTGAGCGAGGCGCCGACGCAGGCAGCCGCAGCCGCGTGCGCCGTGCCGGGGTACACGAGTGCGAGCTTACCTTGCGACTCTCGCGCGCCGTCACTTGAATTCATAATATCATCTTGAGATCGTTCCATGTGCCATTGGAAATCTGCAATGATAGAACGTGGTGCTGAGTGAAAAAAAAAACATGAATATATTTTCTAGCTTCATTCAGCACAGCAAGGTAACCGATCTGAACTGCAGAGCAGTATGCGATTCAAACCAAATCCATCACCATCAAGACCAGATGGCATTTCAGTATGAAGAAGCTCTTTTTGGACAGTTTAAGTTACTTTCCTTTTTATCCCAAATAAAGTAAAAAAAAAGTAGTAGAGAGAAAGCAATCCTAAAATAATCCCAAGATATATTTTCAACTACATATACTTTTCCACTTATTTTGAATTCATTATAATGTTGATTTTCTAAGTAAAATGATAATCATAACAATAAAATGTTAATAATGTTTACTTTTTGTTTGTCTGATTGATCTTTGAGGGCATGTATAAGTTTTATGACCTGTTATGTCATGACTTGTTGTAGACAATCTTTTGAAGTGATGTTTTGGAGCTTACTATAGTGTATTTTTTAATCCTGCAAACTGAATAGACATGCAATATCAAATTTACAAATAATGTTGCCATCTCTTTTGTGCAGTGTTGTACCTACGATATAGAATTGTTGAATCGTAACTTTGCTGCTGCTGAACAGGTTGTCACTATTTTGCGACTATTGTAAGCTAAACCCGATTGAGTTGGTCTGGGCTCAAGTAAAGGGGCATGTCACTAAAAACAATAAAAAAAAACCATACATAACATCTTAGATAAAAGGAACACACTTAAATTTTACATTTTATTTAAAATTTAGTTTATGAAAATGAAAAGTAGACTTTGTCTGACTTTGCCACGCGAGCTCACCAATTTGGAACCGAGTAACATTGCTGTTCGGTGTGAGCAGATATCGAAACAATTTATTTTCCGTAAAAATTACTACATAAAAACAAAGGGGGGCGAAACTGATTAAAGTATAGAGTCAACGGTGTACGCATCTACACAGACGAGATGGTTCACAAGCTCGCAAAGACACAGCATACAAGTACTACAATTTACGTATTTTTTTTTTCAACACTTATTACTAGGGTATCATTTGTATTTCTTAAGTGAATCATCATCATTTCAGCCGAAAGACGTCCTCTGCTGGACATAGGCCTCCCCCAAGTATCGCCACATAGAACGGTCCCGTGCGACTCGCATCCCTAGCGGGAGGGACCTAGTGGGAGGCCTTCCAACGCATCGTCTTCCGGTTCGCGGTCGCCATTCCAGAACTTTTCGGCCCCATCGGCCATCTGTTCTGTGAGCAATGTGCCCTGCCCACTGCCACTTAAGTTTGGCAATTCTTAAGTGAGTACTCGTTAGTAAATACTTTAGAAATATAATGTCAATTGTTGGAAACGCGGCAATGTCAACGAAGTCTCATGCAGTAAATTTTAAATAAAATGTTATTTTTCATGGTATTCCTTTTATTTAAGATGCTATGTTATTGCTTAAGATTAACTCTTTCGACAGTTACCGTAAAATTCATGTGTTTATTCTTCACATTTAACGGGTTCGATTCCCGGTTCAGTCAGGCTAGTATTTAAAAACTTTAAATGGAGTTAAAATTGTATAAATGAAAATTTAAGGTACTTTCCTTCCATGTGACATAGCCGTGAGACGCCCTGTATATCTATACCTTATTAATCTTGTATTATTACGTTGTAAACGAGTACCTACACATTTTTTCAGGATAACTTATTATAAAAACGATACTTGAATACTACTTACTACTTATACTTGATACTTTAATAATGTAAATCACCATAGCACCTCACTATTTAAGAATTGCAAAAACAACTACTTAGTCACTGTCAACTAATATGTTAACTTGAAAACAGATTAAATTCGACTGTGTGTCAGGCTGAACATCACAGGGTTGGTCTCAAATTAACAGCTACTTATTCTTTACATTAGTCTACAAAGCCTTGCCTAATATGGAAGTGAATTAGTAGAGTTTTAAGAGATCCAGTAACGTATGTTGCCATATGTGACGCTACAACCATCTTGCTATGCATTTTTTTAGCAAGTTGGTTTGACTATTCTCGTTGACTTAAAATTCTTTTCATTGAATTAGTCTTAGTAACTTGATTTCCTTCACAGAAGGGCTTATACAAAATAATGCTTTGATGAGGCCTAACACTTCATGCTACTAGGTAAGCTAAAACTATACTTGGGAGAAAGGCTTCAGAGGTTGAAGATAAAATATCTCACAAATTAAAAGAGGCAAGAAGCAAGTAAAGGCGAGACTTACTGCGTACAACATCATTGTGCGCCACAACGGGCTGTTCGTCGGTTTCCTCGTCGAGCGTGAGATCCTCGACACCGTCCCTCTGAAGCTCTTCCTTGCATGCGGCGTCGTCTCCGTTGCCTTGCGCGTTGTCGTTGGGCGGCGGGATCGGTACAGGCGGCAACTCGTTGGACATGCGACGCGCTTTCTTCCGACGCCGTGTTGGACTAACTGACCCTTCGCGGCTGCTGTCTATACTACCGTCTCGGGCCTGGTGATCATAAACAATTTTTGTTTATCATCTTTGCAACTAATAAACTAAAAGACAGGAAAGTTTTTGTCTTAAGTGTTAATTAACTAATGTTATCATAGATAATCCAGATACCATAAATTTTGTATAAATCTACAATAAACATAGTATCTATATACTAAAGTCACTGTTTGTTACTGTCTGTTAGACAATTCTTTTATCCATCAGTTTAAGGTTGATGACAGTATTTTGTGTAAAGTTGTCACAGAAATAGCACAGAAAATCATTTCATTTTCATGTGAAAGCCAGTTGCCTACTTTAAAATTATTAAATAAAGCGTTAGAATAGTCTTCAACTGTGGCTAAAATGTAAACATTCAGCAATCCTACCCTCAATGCTAATAACTTTAACTGTTGCAGACTACTTTATTGAGCAAAAATACAGTATCAATAACTTTGGCTGAATGTTTGTTGCTGATATTGTTATAGTCAAGAAGTATGTCACTGAACAATTATAAGAAGCTGTTGCCCTCGTCTTCTGTTGTACAAGCAGACCTCCAACCGATATCGGCTTTATACTATACTATTATATTGTCTTCTTCAATGGCTAAAATAATCTACTAATGTAATCTACCTACTTAAAATAACTTAGGCACTGATTATTTTTTCCTGTTATATTCAAATAAATTATATTTAGTTCAATCATCTGGTTTCCTCAAATGATTGCGTTCTTACCAAATAGAAATAAGTTGACTTTGATAAAATTCAAATGACAATTCAGGCACTGTTTAGTGTTATAAATTTTAAATTATTATGCAAGTCATGTTCTTGAAAGTTTTAAAACATTATCATTTTCATTCAAAGCAAGCTTAACAAATGATTTCATGACTAACATAAAACAGACATTACTATGTTTTAACATGTGTTTTGCAGTCTAACTTTATCTTTTGTTGATGAATTACACAGTACATCTGCCAACGCACATGAACATGGTGCCAAGGTTTAACATTCGAATGTTACTATAACTTGTGCTTCTCATCCAATCATGTGAGATACATCTTTTTGTCAACATTCCAAACACATCTACCTCTATGTACCCAATTGTGTTATTTGTTCTAGAATGTATTTGCATTTAACATTGTTTGTGCATGAAATTTGTTCTCATAGCTCAAGAGAGTACACGATTTTAAATACTGAACAGCATTGTTTATACAAACCTGTGGTGGTGGTGAGGGGGCACGAGGCGGGTGTGCAGCTACAGCCTGCGCTGGGCGCGACGGTGGCCTAGAAGGCTTATTGTCAGAGAGACCCTTGATTTGTAGGGACTCAGCGGCTTTCAGCAGTGCGGCCAACTGGTCTTGAGATATGTTGACCTCACCGCGGTACATGTAATCCATCATTGCTCTCAACTCAGCATATTTCACATCTTTGAGGATTATTATTGGGTGCTTATCAAACTGCTGTGATAATACACTCTGAAACAAAATCATTCAACCATTGTTCACTTTGTTTACTTTTACTATTGGCTATGTTTGTAAATATTCTACTGAAAGTTATTCTCAAATAACAATTCATTGTTAAAGTAAAATTCTCTTTCAATTTCTCATGAGACTAAAATCAATTAGATGTAATTAGTTAATGCACCAAAACACTAGCATGTCATTAAGTTAACAACTGTTAATGGCATGATGTTAGGTAATGAATAATTGCAAGCAAGCATTAGAAAAAGTAGTAGAGGCAACTTTCGGTGCCAACTCATCTATGCATTAGACTGCCTAATTGTTAATACATGAAAGCTAGAATGGTACAAGTGGTATGTTTATTAGAGCAAAACTGTGTTGCCTTGCAAGCAACTTAGACACGATTGTAATTGACCTACATTGTAGTGAGTTGACGTACCTCGAAATAGGGACTGCATGCCGATAGGACCACTTTATGCGCCTTGAGAGTCTGTCCTTCTGCAGCCAGGGTGCAATCCACGTGCATACCCTTCTCGAGAAGAGTGTCGAAAACAGACACCAGCGTCGACTGATGGTTGTTCCACCTCAGGCAGAACTGTTGGTCGTCGTCCATGATGCCGTCTAGCCACTCGCCGCGCCCTCAGCCCTACAAACGAACAAATCAAAGCAACGTCTAAACAAGGTCTACTAACACCACGCAATAACTAGGCCATTAAGAAAACTCCACTGTGACTACACAAACATTGGATTATCAGCGATTAACACTATATAGCGTTAATTATCTAACCGAATCACTTCATACGATGAGATCACGCCCCAACTTAACTAAATTAACTTTAGGGACCACATACGAGTCGTCGTAAGCGACGCGGCACAAAGAAAATGGCCGCTTTTCCAGCGCGACAAAAAATAAAATGGCGACGAAAATTCTAAGTTTTACTATTTTCTGGGCAAACTTTTCATGACACACATTAACTGTTCAAGTTCATCGCGTTGCTAAGGCCCGACGAACGTCGGAAAAGTTTGAAGTCAACAAAGAAACTTCGGAGAACTTTACTTCGAAAGTTCACGAGTGGAAATTTTCAAGATGAAAAGTCCTAGCAATAAGTAAGCCCTTATCGGAGCCGTAACGCTACACCAAAAGATTAAAATGCTTACCTTGACTATATCATTAACTGTTCTAACGTATTTTAACACTTTTATTTCTTCTTAGAATATTAATTGCCACTTTATTTTAACACATTTGCACACCCGCCAGCTTTCTTGAATGAAATTGAAAACACTAAACTAAAACTATGCTATGTTGCAAGTTTAGAGAAAGGCACCTCTACAAAAATCAAACGAAGTACAAGTTGGAAGCGACGCGAATGACCCAAAATAAGCTCCATAAATGTTGCCATTAGCAAATAATTAGAAAGCTTGAAAAATAGTAAATACGATAGTTAAAATAATGCCCATTATATTAATTATATAAATAATTATTTTCAAAATTCTTCGTACCAATTCTTTATTCTTTTGTGTTATGGTATACAAAAGAACTGCCATTATGTATTTAGAGCACCTTGTCCTTGACCCACTTTTAGACGGCACATCTCGTGATTGGAAAATGTTTAATTTGTTTTAAAGAAAAGACATATAATATGTATTATTGTATAGGTGTATCCTCAAATTATATAACTATATTTTATTATTCGTACGGAAATATAGTTGTGATACCATTGCAAGTAACGCATAGCGCCATCTACTGGTTATCGAGAAATGTACAACTTCAAAACATCTTTTCAATCTTCTCGTCGTTCGTCGTCTGGAAGATTTTATTATTTTTTTACTCTGTAATAGTTTTATTTTAATGAAATCGGTACGTTTTCTTCTTCTTGATGAATAAACGTTTTGAGGCACAGAGTTAAGCCTCTCTCAGCTACGACTATTATGGTCCAAAATATATACCAACCTACCCTACTAAACTTATCTAGTAATAAACCTTCGATCAATTGATCGAAGTAATAAACTCATCTCAGTCAACGTAGAGTAACAAAGTACCTATGTTACTAACATTATCACGCCTGTATTTCCCCGAAGGGTGAGACAGAGGTGTACTATAGTACACCCACATTTTGCTAGTATGTTGAAGTCCCATCCATGTAATGTGGGCGAGACTATTGCCATTCATACCAAAATAATAAATAGCTGTGCCAACGTTGAGAAGGAGCGGCTCCTTCTCAACGTTGGCACAGCTATTTGTACTATTATGTATTCTGTGGATGACGTATTTCTAAAAACAGTGTCCAGGGTAGTTAGAAATAGAACAATAAATTGGAGTGAAAATAAACAATATGACAAAAACTAGCTATCAAATTGTCAAACGCATGAATTAACTCTTAACGACAGCCTATCACATCACTTGACACCAGTTATATTTTTTGACATATCGTTTTAGAAACCGGACGATAATGTTCTGTTTGGGGTTATTAGGAGCGTTTATACCCTACTGCATTTCATACAAACTTTCAAGTCGTTATTATCCGAAATTACAGAACAGATTTTAATGAAACTTCCTACGCATAAGCAGTATACATAGGTCTAAAAAGTTACTAAAATACCTACATTTTCGAAAAATTATGTTACAGCTAAATTAGACCGATTTTTAATTATGTATACAAACAGAATTTTCCAATTATCTTCATTTTTAGGGTTCCGTACCCAAAGGGTCAAACGGGACCCTATTACTGAGACTTCGCTGTCCGTCCGTCCGTCCGTCCGTCCGTCTGTCACCAGACTGTATCTCGTGTATAACCGTGATAGTTAGCCAGTTGGAATTTCTACGGATTATGTATTTCTGTTGATGCTATAACAACAAATACTAAAAACCGAAAAAAATAAATATTTAAGGGGGGCTCCCATACAAAAACTGTTTTCGTTTTTATAAATAATGGTACGGAACCCTTCGTGCGCGAGTCCGACTCGCACTTGGCCGGTTTTTAAAAGACATTACGAAAATATTTTTTCGAAATACGCTACACACACACTATATACTGCTTATGCTCAGGAAGTTTAATTAAAATCTGTTCAGTCATTTCGGAAAATAACGATTTGAAAGTTTGTATGAAATGCCGTTGGGTATAAACGCTCTTAATTGTAGGTCGAATGTCTGTCTACCCCGTTAGTCCCCGGGATTCGGGATCACACAGGTTATAGCTGAAAGATTAATCTTCTACAGCCGAGATTGTTGGCACTTATTCAATCAAATCCAAGTTTATTGTATTTGAACTGTACGCCCGTAATATTTGAAAGAGTTTAGATGGTTAGATGTTGGAGAGGATGAGCTCCTCAGGGTAGTGTTTTGGGACCCACACTTTTCTTAGCATACATTAATGAACTCTGTAATATGAAAATTGATAACGCCAAAGTCTTTTCTTATGCAGACGACACGGCTGTTGTCTTCTCTGGACGATCCTGGGATGACGTAGAACAAAGTACTTCATCTGGCATGGCCCAAATTTCAAAATGGCTAAATGATAATCTACTGACATTGAACACCTCAAAAACAAATTATATATGTTTCAGTATCTCAAATCGTACACAACCAAATAAAGACCTCATAATCAAAGTCCACAAATGCGGTGACATTGGAAACAAAAACTGTGTGTGCCCTACCATTAATAAAGTCACTCACACCAAGTACTTAGGGGTCATGCTAGACCAGAGGCTATCTTGGTACCCTCACCTTGAGCAAGTCACTAACAGGGTTCGGGAACTAAGCTGGATTTTTAAGACATTGAGACATATTGTTCCAAAAAATGCTACCAACATTGGAGACCCATCTTGCGGTCTGTTAAAGGATATTTACATAGCCTTGGTGCAATCTGTGTTGGTGTACTGCATCCCTATTTGGGGAGGGGCAGCAAAGTCCAAATTCATTGCTGTAGAGCGAGTCCAAAGAGCCCTAATAAAAATCATGTTTTTTAAAAGGATTAGATATCCCACCGAGAGACTTTATCAGATAAGTGATTTGCTCTCGGTGAGGAAACTATATATAATTCATACTGTTTTAAAAAAACACAAAGAACTACCTTATGATACCGCTATGTTATCAAAAAGAAGGAGGGATATTGTAGCACAGGTCCCTCAAACAAAAACAAGATTTTGTAGCAGGCAATACCATAAACGGTCATCTCAACTCTACAATAAAATAAATAAAGAGATTTATTTATACACCAAACAACATTATGAGTGTAAAAAACTTATCACTAAGTGGATTAAACCACTTCCATATGAGGACACTGAGGCCCTCCTGCAGCACACATCATAACTCACTCATTCACGCGTTCACTTACATATTACATAGAACATGTACAATCACACACCACACATACACATACATCCCACACACACATATCACTCATGCTCAACTCACACATAACATACACAAAATGCACACTCATTTAAATAAGCTGATGTAAAGTCTGTATTGTTGTATTTGTACTTTAATTTTCTTGATTTTCTTGATATTATAAATGGTAAATATATTAGTTGTAGTTAGCATAATGTAATTTAGTATGTATGTACATTACGTAAATTTAAGTTACGGAAGAGTGGAGTGTCCTAATACAGGCATCTAGTTGCTTAAAAGGACACTTCTATCACTAGCTATGTAGTACAAACATGTTAAAGAAAATAAACTATTTGTATTTGTACTATTTGAGCTCGTGTCTTAATAATCCTAGCTGCTTGGATCGATCTTTAGGTTAAGCCGTGCTTGCCTAGGTTGTTCCGTGGATGGGTGACTATCCATTATATACTTACCCAGTTTCCTCCGTGCCTCGGAAAGTACGGTAAGCCGTTGGTCCCGGTTGTGTTTTGTAGATCTTTGTCAGTCGTTAGGGGTAGTCAGTGGCCCGAAAGTGCCTAGGCGGCTTACCAAGGGGCGGCCCATGGTAAGACTATTAGTCAGTAGGTACTGACTGGGTTTTGGAGGTCAAATAGGCAGTCACTTCGTGTAAAGTAGTTGTATTCAGCTGCATCCGTTTACACTGGAAGCCGACGCTAACATAATTGTGAAAAGGAAGGCAGGTGATGAAGAAGGAGCTGATCTCCGAAACTACTCGTCCGATTCAATTCATTCTTTCACTGATGAAACGCTACACTATTACCGAGTGAGATAATACTATGATAATATCTTTCGCCCCCCCCCCCTTCCCCCTTATGTACTCCCTGAGGGGAGGCCTATGTCCAGCAGTGGACGCCATTCGGCTGTAATGATGATGATGATGATGATGATCTCTCGGGCAAAGTTACGGGCAAAAGCTGTAGTACCTACATTATAAATTGCAGGTTACTTAGATTCGATTGTAATAATTCTAAGTCAATATAAATCCTTACACAATCTCTGTACTGGGCAGTAAACAAAAATCTGAATGTCTCGCCAGGAAAATCAAAACAAATTATATTTAAAAGGAAAAATCTCAGAACCTCTCCTCAATAACCGCTATTTGATCTACTGTAATGACCTTCATTCGCACGCAACACAATAGGTCCATCAAAGTCGCCAGTTATCTACCAATTGACGATCGAGTGTGTGCAATGCAATCGCTATTGTGTCAAAGTGTTGAATACTACTACAGAACTACTGTTGTCTGTTGGTATCTGTGTAGGTATCTATCCAAGTGGCAGATACTTTAACAATGTGAAGGTGCTTTGTTAGTAGGGTCTATTTGACACTTCAATTAAGTTTAGTTAAGGTATATAGATATTTATAATTTTTGAAAGTTTTGTAACACACCACATATTGTGTGCGCCACAAGAAACAAGCCCAACACTTCCAAGGCCACTTAGCGGGACGAGCTGGATAAAATCAAAATAATAAGAACAACTGGAAGACACGGGAGCAGGGGATCCAGACAAAGTGACAGTGATACACCTAAATTTATCAGTATTATCCTCTCGACTAGCTAGAGGCCATGCATGGTGGAAAAGTCAAAAATATATTGGATTGCCATAAGCTTCTATAATGACAGGTACGTCGATTCTGTAAAATGTTGTTGTAGACATTAAAAGCGACTCTCACTTAATTGTCTAGGTCCCTAGGACTTTGCCCAGTAGTGGAATGATGCTGGCTGTACCCAGCCACCGGACTCGCCGTCGCTTGACCTTTATCTGAGTAGAAAAGTGGTAAATGATGATAAGATCGACGATGGTGCATGCTAGCCTAGATGAGACAAGATACCAGGAAGGTACCTAAGAAAAAGTTTGGTGACCGTGTGGTGGCGATAAATCGAGAAAAAATTGAAGCAGAATAAGAAATATCGAGGCCTAAAACCTAAACATTAGAATCAAGTTGAAAACATTAGCTTTAGAATAGAAAGGGAAATCAACCCAGCTTGGTTTAGAACGCTAATCTTAATCATAACTGTCTCACGGCCTCTAAACTCTCGTGAAAATCCAATTAACTATTAAGCTTCGTGCTAAAGGAAAGGCAAAATTAATTTTACACGTCGCTCACGAGTACGTGTTAGAATTACCACGGAATTTTTAAAACTACCTTCCAATACGTATCAAAATTATCAACCGCTTATTTACTCACAAAAAAAAACATTCTTCCACAAAATACTTATTACAAACAAGGAAGTGAATGCTACGGAAACTTTTCCCCGTAAGTCGAAGATACAGCCTTCGCTGGTTCCCTCCTAAGCTTTGTCGCTTCGTTATAAAAATCAATAGCATTAGTAAGTTCGTACAAACGAATTATACGAATGTCTTTGTGTGCGTCGCCAGGCTTTCGGTGTGCGGGAAACAAAAAAAAACCACGAGCGAAATTCTTGTAATAAAAATCAATCGGAGCGGAGAGAGAAGGCGCCGCGGCGCGGGGCGCCGACTGGTCGGGTGGCCGGCCACCCCCTGCCTCTTCCCTGCATACCTACACGTGCTATAATGCACCTACCCTCCCTGCCGACTTCCTAGTCTATCGCCACTTTGAATAGTTACAGTCGTTTTACAAAACTTTCTCGATTGAAAAACAATGTATCTAAACTAGTCTCGAAACTTTAGACAGTTTCCTATAGCGTTATAACTGAGTCTGGCTGTGGACTGTGAACAAATTGAAGCGGTGCGGCGCGAGAGGGAGCACCGAGCACCGCCACAGAGCAGCGCGGCCGGTTCCCGGCAAAAAGGCGTTTGTTTTTATTTCTTTGGCGCGGAAAAAAATGAGCACGCGCCCGCCCTGCACCTCCTAAACATGCGCCACGCAGCGACGCAGACTCGGCCGGGTGTGTGCCGAATTCACTTTCATTTGCGACATCTCATCGTTTCCCGAAGGTCACCGTGCAGTCGCGGGTGCCGGGACAAGTCCGCGGTGCATGTGTGGCGCGGGCGAGTGCTTGCGGCGGCCACCGCTGACCGACTAGGTGAGTCGAGTGAGTTTCGCGCCCTCGTCTTCGGCAATTCCGTTTCCCTCGCGTTTATCGGCACCCTTTTTGCACCGTCCTTCGCCGTGTGCCGGGAAGACGGTGAAAGTGAATGTGTTTTCGTATCTCGCGGTGTGTCGGGGTCGCGCAGACGTGCGCTGCGGCCGCCGGATCCTCGAATGAAAAGATGTGACGCGACGAGAGAGGGTTAACCGCACAACTTTACATTCACTACTTTCCTCCACCTCTGACAGGTGATTGCGCACGAATATACACGCTAACAGCTATCTCTTAAAGTCGTTTATCCTAAAATCTTATAAGTTTTCTCTATGTACCTATAAAGTTTTGGAGCAGTCACGCGCGTTTGTTTCAGTTGGAAGTTTCTACATCGAACTTCATATACGTTAGCGGCATGCAGAAGGGCTTTAAACAAACAAAATTAAAAAAGCTCGTGAGACGGTCTGGCTCGGCAGCGACAGAGAGAGAGAGAATCAAACTTTGCACTCTTCATTTGTGCACCAATCGAGAAAAAATTCAATAAAGCTCGCTTCCTTTTGTCTAATTGCCTATGTAAAGCTACTTATATCATGGCGATTGTTCGATTTCTGCGACATTCCGGGGAGAACATGGGGTGCCACGCGGTTGTTTACACTTGTACTCACAGGATAGGTTTAGCGCGCTTTTGTTGTTGTGATAATAATTATTATTACATCGTGCACATAAACTTGAATTCATAACTCTTTGTTGTAATACTTCAAGTTTAATGCCGTGAAAGATTTATATCAAGCTACAGTATTTAATCTTGCGGTGGTACAGAAATTATACTTAAGTTTGTTTTGTTATTCGGTTCGCTAGGAGATGCCCGGGTACGGCCTGTCGCAAGTGAAATGCGAACCGCTCTCGGACGAAGAAGACAGCGACTCACAATTCGCGCACAGTTATCTATCCAGTCAGGTAACTTTAATTAGCATTTTATTATTTAGCTGCACGATTTTCGCGGGCACTTCAATGATTTAGGGGCACCTACTTTTTGATAGCTTTTAATTGTAGTTTGCAGTTGTTTCATGCTTTATCTACTTACACTACTTTTTACTTATATAAGTTAACTTTTTCTTTGCCCCTACATATTGTAATAGTCAAACTACCTAAGTACCAACCTAGAGTGATTTAAGATGACAGTTATTTAAATTGGGTTATTCTGAAACAGTTTCAAGTCAATAGTCATCCAAGGCTTTTGAGCGCTTTTTTGTTTGATAGATCTACTTATGAAAAACCTTTTCCACATTATAAGATTTTAAGCTCATCAAAAGTAAAACGGTGCTACACCAGGCACTATATTAAATAAGACTGCACGAAAGCGAGATGAAGATAACGTTTTAACGACTTTGCTAGAGTAACTACCTATCTTATGTTTTTTATACTTATCTATGTTTTTATTAAAATTAATCTCTGCCAACATTTCTAGCATTAGGGTCGCTCCACGCTGAAACTCAGCACGCGTAACCAGATTTCGTAAAACAGTTTTTCAACCGCTAGTCAAATTATAAAAACTTGTTTCATATTGCCTACTTTGTACTACATGTGTTATATTTGTGTGTGGAAAAAGATGTTAACTACTCTTAATAGAAAGTTATGTCTTGATGCTGACGTGTTTAGGAGTAGAAATACTTGAGATTCTTTGCTTATTTCTGTGGAGTTTCATAAGTTTCTTATAGGCTATGGCATTATAGAATAGATTCGGACTTACTGCTTCTGTCTAATTGTGCGTAAAGCATTTAATTATGCGATTATTTTCCAATTACTACTTGTGATGATCTGCCCAGTTTAGTTTATTGCCCATTCTCTCCAATAGAGAGGCCTGTGTCCCATTAGTGGGAACATTAAAGGCTGATCTTAATCACTGCATTTTTTTGCTAAAATGTAATTAATGTCGATAGGTACAAACGGCAACACATCAAGCTATAAATTTCCAGTATATCCTGGTCGCCTCGCTTTGTTCAGATTTCCAGTACAACGCGATATCCGCATGAGTGGTCTTGTATAGCTTGATTGGTCGTCGTGCGTACTTACATTAATTTGTACTAGTAACCTTGTTAACCCACTTTTCTTATCAAGACAGAGTAGTACGCTTCTGTGAATCGTAGAATAGATTGATAGTAGATTGTAAGTAGTGTCAGGACTTCCAATGCGAACACGTGTGATGACTTATTTCCCCTCTGGTAGTTCCCGCTGTCTAGTGTTGGCGTCCGTCATTAAACTTCTTGCTCAATGTTAAAAGAATTGTTTTTTTTTTATAACAGTACCGTTAAAACACTTTAATAGATCGGTCGTTCAAATACTTCGGAAAACTGAGCTCTCTTGCCAATTAAGTTTTGTAAAAAAGTATTCAGTAATTACAGTACGGATATATTAATAAGTCTTAGAATAGCGCCTTGAGGAACACTCAATCAACGAGGAAACTTTTCTATTATTTTTGGTTATCGACGCAAAAATCAAAGTGCACTTGTTCAGCAATGCATCTTTGAATAAATTTCTTGAATATAAAATAGCAAACACAAGGAATTTATTGATGATTTGATAAATACGATAATTGTCGAAAGCTTCAGCTAAATCACAATAAAGCAAAAGTTCAATCTTCAATCTGCAGATCCAATCTATACCAATATTATAAAGCTGAAGAGTTTGTTTGTTTGTTTGCTTGAACGCGCTAATCTCAGAAACTACTGGTCTGATTTGAAAAATTTCTCTTTCAGTGTTAGATAGCCCATTTATTGAGGAAGCTATAGGATATACATCATCACGCTACGACTAAAAGGGGTGGAGCAGCAATGAAAAATGTTGCGAAAACGGGGAAAATGTGACGCAGACGAAGTTGCGCGGGACAGCTAGTAATTTTATAAAACTTTTAACACACGCACCCAGTGTGCACTTTTCTTGGGAATATGGCTGCATAAACGAGGAAAGTTATTGTTAGCCTTAGTTCCATGATCCATGGTTGTCTGTTCACCAGGGCAGTGGCTTGGAGGAGTTGGCACCGTTGGCGCCGGCGGGCCCTGCTGCCACGCCGGTGTGTGTCAAGCAGGAGCGAGCAGACTCCCCACCAGCCGCCACTCTGGAGACACTCGAGTCGGCACCACATAATGCCAAGGTCATTCGTATTCCTAACTAGCAACTTAGAAATTGGGCAAACTAAAGATACACCTCTGGCTAACCCTTTTTCATATTACGTGGGGTTATGTATGTCGATACAGTATCCCAGGCGTTAAAATATGTCACATCAGATGTCACAATGCCAACTGCCGGACAATGTTTTAAGCGTGTAGATTACCGTTTATTGGATTAAGATACTGGTAAGTATATATCTACGATGAGTAACTTATCTTCAATTAATACATTTTGCATAAGTAGGTGTAAAGCAGTACGCACACTTGTTAATAACTATTCGGTTATATATCGACCACAATTAACTTATTTGTTATATGGTTCTGTATGGTGTCGGACGTAAAGAATAGCACCATCCCATATCTTCCTGTGGGTGTCGTAAGAGACGACTAAGGGACTAGCCAGAGAATGGGCAGCAGCGTTCTCTGTGCTTTTGTAACAACAGCACTGCGATCGCCAACCCGCCTGCTGAGCGTGGCGATTATGGCAAAACCCCCCAAAATGTCAATGTTGCGACACTTGGGGAGGCCTATGTCCATCAGTGGACGTCTTTCGGCTGAAATGATGAATGATGATGATGATAATTTATGTAGATGATGTTCTATTTACCGGTAATAGATGCTATCTACATTAACATGTTTGTCTGTTGGGTAAGTGATCAGTATTTAAGTAAATGTTAATAAACCTTCGTTCAATATATTTATTTGAAAATAACAAAGAATAAAAGTATCTTCTCATTTTTGATACTTGGCTAACTGAAAATATAATTATCTTACTCGTATCGGCATCTGTCTAGCCAGTTTCCAACTATGTTGGGGTCGGCTTCCAGTCTAACTTCGATTTACTTGACCTAATATCCCAGTGATTAACACGATACTCCGAGATAAAAAGAGCTAGATACGTTACGGATAATATATGCAACCTAACCAACACTCTTTGTGTATACAATCGGAAATATTCCTCCTGCGAATGTTTGAGTTTAAATGGTAATAAAAAAACACAAATTCTGGTTAGGCTAATGTTTTTAATGTTGAATTGTACAGTTAATACAAATTGTGAATATTAGGTAATGTAACTAATGTAATCAAATCAAATGTAATCAAATCAAATGAAAGGTCTGTTATTTTGTTTTCGTGAAACAGGGCGTGTCCTTGTTGGATCGTCACATAGAATTTATGAACGTCACCGAAGTGCCTGACTCTACTGACTTCATGCCGCTGCTGGCTGTGAAGGATGAACCCTCGTCCGAAGGTGGTACGTATGAACCGCTAAGATGTTTAAAATCTCTCTAAAAAAATCCAGTTCTAACTTTAAGAACATGTTCCAGTCTAACGACTGCGGTTGGACTTAACCATTCTGTACAATAACTGATTGTGGGTCTCATTTTATCCAATCAATTAATAGACTTATCAGATTTAACACAATGACGCATGTATAATATTGTATACCATGTTTTCCATAGAGGTAATTTCATGAATATAATATATCTTCTTTCCGAACAAAAGGCCAAGTAAACATTTATTTATCGCGCGGAAGAATATTTCAACTGCCATTTGTGATACATAATGAAAAGGGCCTGACCCTACTGGGAGCAAGCAGTGCGTCCTTCGTTTGCTAACCAAGATTCCAATAGCAAAATTCTATTATATAAACGAAATAATGATCCGACGATCCGTCTATAAATATAGTAGGGCGATATTGAATGGCCTTATAACCTAGTACTCGATATTCCAATAACACGGCTATAAACATTACCCACAGAACAAACACATCTTAGCGGTGAAGACACAAGCGACTCCTGCGGCCGGCAAGCTTCGCCCGCGCCGCGACACAGCCCTAAGAGCTGGACCCAGCACGATATGGAGCGAGCTTTGGATGCTCTCAGAAACCACCAGATGAGCCTTACGAAGGTAGCGTGTTCATGCGCAGGGTAGCTTAATAACATTTGAATACGAACCGAATTCAAGCGTGAAGCTGGCTGTCGCACAAGGTACAACTCAACCGATTTGCACGTTCCGAAATGTTAAACACGAGGTTACACGATAAGACAAACTCTCGGGTTTTTTGACTCAATACTAGCGTAGATCTGATCCAATCAGAGGAACTTCCGCTGTACAGAAAATTCGGGATTAGCAAAGAAACTGAACATGCAGAGGGTCGCCATAATTAATTAGGGACAATCTTTAGTCGCGGGCACTTACTGATAACTCTCTCATATCTGGATGACTGCGTACTCCCTCGCCTCTATATAAACATAACAGGGGCGCGGGACTCGTACAATTCCTTTGGACAGTGTTGCTTGTATTTAGATTTATGAATTTTACTATAGCAGCAGTCGTCACGGTTGGAAAGCCACAGATTACATGCGTGACGGTGTACGTAACCTTCGCCAACGTACCCACACTTGTAATTTATTTGATGATAGCTGTATTAGTTTCTATGAGACTTGTAATGAAGTGAAGCTAGCCCATTAACTTGAAGGATGGGATAAAATGGTACTTCCTTCTGTCTTTGTTGTTCATTAATTATATGTTTGTTTAGTTGTACCTAAACGTTAACACCTTTTTGTCTCTTTAAGACTTAAGTGGTATGTAGGTCTTACTGATTCGTATTATCATGCTCGAAACAATAACTGAAGTGCTTAAAAAATGCAGCTTTCGGCGCTGAGTATGACTTATTGTTACTGAAAGGTCAAAGCCGTTGTCAATCGTTTGATTGCCCAATTAATTAATCTGCACATTCATTTATCATGAGTAATCGTGGTGAAAGACATCAATTTACCATAACTAGTTCAATTTCCAGGCATCAGCAACGTACGGCATTCCGTCCACGACGCTGTGGCAGCGCGCGCACCGGCTCGGCATCGACACGCCCAAGAAGGAGGGCGCCGCCAAGTCCTGGAGCGAGGCCGACCTGCGGGGGGCTCTGCGGGCGCTGCGGGCTGGCGCCATCTCCGCCAACAAGGCCAGCAAGGCTTACGGTAAGATAGTCCAATTAGAAATGTAATAAAAAACATTAATTGTTCATGCCCAGGCGGTCTCCGAAAACACCCCATGTGTATTCGGTAAGACTATAAGGACACTGTCTCGCCACAGCAGGTACTCGATGTGTGTAACTAAGGTCTCTATCTCCGGTCTCTCTATCTTTGCAAGTCTTTGACAAACGACTGCCAGAACCTTAATGTTTCCATCCAAATTGCAGGCATTCCCAGCAGCACACTATACAAGATAGCTCGGCGGGAGGGCATCCGTCTGTCGGCGCCCTTCAACGCGGCGCCCACCGCCTGGCGCCGCGCCGACCTGCAGCTGGCGCTGGCCTCCATCCGCTGCGGCGCCAGCTCCGTGCAGCGTGCCGCCACGCAGTATGGCATACCTACAGGTAGTACTACAGTCTGTGCCGTCCATCCGCTGCGGCGCCAGCTCCGTGCAGCGTGCCGCCACGCAGTATGGCATACCTACAGGTAGTACTACAGTCTGTGCCGTCCATCCGCTGCGGCGCCAGCTCCGTGCAGCGTGCCGCCACGCAGTATGGCATACCTACAGGTAGTACTACAGTCTGTGCCGTCCATCCGCTGCGGCGCCAGCTCCGTGCAGCGTGCCGCCACGCAGTATGGCATACCTACAGGTAGTACTACAGTCTGTGCCGTCCATCCGCTGCGGCGCCAGCTCCGTGCAGCGTGCCGCCACGCAGTATGGCATACCTACAGGTAGTACTACAGTCTGTGCCGTCCATCCGCTGCGGCGCCAGCTCCGTGCAGCGTGCCGCCACGCAGTATGGCATACCTACAGGTAGTACTACAGTCTGTGCCGTCCATCCGCTGCGGCGCCAGCTCCGTGCAGCGTGCCGCCACGCAGTATGGCATACCTACAGGTAGTACTACAGTCTGTGCCGTCCATCCGCTGCGGCGCCAGCTCCGTGCAGCGTGCCGCCACGCAGTATGGCATACCTACAGGTAGTACTACAGTCTGTGCCGTCCATCCGCTGCGGCGCCAGCTCCGTGCAGCGTGCCGCCACGCAGTATGGCATACCTACAGGTATTTGCGACCTCCGTCTTAGAAGAAATTGTTCCTGAATTTGTGTTCAGATTAACTCTGTAGCCAACGTTTTTCTCAAGGTGCGTTTAAACCAAACGAGTAAGTGTTCGTTCTACTAGGCTCCCTCGAGCCTCGACCACATTCGCTTGATGTAAACCACAGATTACCTCAGGAGGCAAACCGTGGTGCAAACAGAGACTGTGTTCTATCATTGTTCACCCAGTTTCTATGGAATGTTCTACGACCATATCAGTTTAGCATTCGAATCGACCTTATAATAGGTACTACTACTGCTACTATAAGGGTACATAGATCCTAAACAATGAGCATCTAGAGGGACTCTATCTCTATTTCTTTTCCTCAATACTACTCAACACCATTAAGATTTAAAGTTCGAAGCAGCAAGCAATGAAGTCCGGAATGATTACAATATTTGCAGGAACGCTGTATGGTCGGTGTAAGCGAGAAGGTATCGAGCTGTCTCGCTCCAACCCCACGCCGTGGTCCGAAGACGCGATGGGTGAAGCACTCGAAGCTGTCAGGTATACCTCCTACCTCCTCAACTGAGTTCCATTTTTTTCGAGTACCCACAATTTTAAAATAATTATGACCAATCGTAAAGAATAGCACCATCCGCATCTTTCTGTGGGTGTCGTAAGAGGCGACTAAGGGATTTGCCAAAGAATGGGCAGCAGCGTTCTCTGTGCTTTCGTAACAACCGCACTGCGATCGCCAACCCGCCTGCCAAGCGTGGCGATTATGGCAAAACCCCCCAAAATGTCAATGTGGTGACACTGGGAGGCCTATGTCCAGCAGTGGACGTCTTTTGGGCTGAAATGATGATGATGATCAATCTTAACTTGCTCTAATTTAATAAGAACAGATGACCCCAGTTAAATTGGGATAAGGGCAGGAGAATGATGAATCTTAATTTGCTCTACGATGCTGCATGTTTCTTTTGGCGAGTAGTCGGAACTAACGCCGCCATCTTGTTGTTCAATTCAATTTCCACAGACAGTTCATATTTTTTATCTACAGCGCCATTCTGACAAAGCCCTAATGTCAACTTAATTCATTCTTTATGTTAATAATACAATATCAAGATCAAATGTTCTTGATTGTGTAATCAACATTATTTTCTAATGGTTGTTAATTGTTGACAGGGTTGGGCAGATGTCCATCAACCAGGCTGCGATACACTACAACCTGCCGTATTCTTCTCTTTACGGTCGGTTCAAGAGATGCAAGTATCAGATGCAGGTACCTACTCATTCAAGATTTTTTATACAATAGAGGGCGCCCTAGAAATTGGATGAGGTGCTTGGCGAAGAGAACAAGTAATCGTCAGTATTATTAAAGAGAGAGATGAAGGTCATGTCACATTAGGTGGCGAAACACCCAGGTCATGTGCCCAAGAGTGCCCATGTTCTCACGGAACATGGGCACTCTTGGGCACTTTACCACACGTGATTGATATCGATATCTAAACGTGATACAACATTTTTTTTGCGTTAGTTCTACTTGAATTGCTTGAAAGTTTAGTTTTCAAAATATGATACCCACCCGATACGTCTCTGGAATTTCGCTAGCCTACTTATTTGTCGCTGTGCGATAACTACTAGACTATGCTTTCTAATCTTGTTATAGAATATGTTACTGATTACGCCCAAAAATCCTGTTCCAGGGTGTCCAACAAAACCAGCAGCAACCACAGCAAGATCCCCACAAAATGGAGCAAGAGCAGCAACCGCACGAAGTGCAACATTACTACCACCAGCTACCAGCCCACCAGGACCCGGACCCGCACACATACGCCCACATGCACGACTACACCCACACCCACGACCAGTACGGGCAGGGCCAGTACTACCAGGGTTTTAACAGTATTGTGACGAGCTGAGGGTATGGCCACACCTCTAGTAATGAGGGCCTTTGACATTGTCCATACTAAGGCGAAAACATATGAATGAAACCCGACGCCACTCATCTTACTGCCCTTGCCCCATTCTACTTTGAGTCGGCGCGACTCATTGGTGTTAAACAAAAGTGACGTGTTGCCAATATGGTTCCGCCTTTATTTAGTGAATATTTTTTGTCAACCAGTCCGCCTTTATTGAGAGCGTGAATGAAACATTTTTAATGTAAATGTCCAGTTCAATTTTTAATACATAAGATGTCGCTATCTTTTTTAGGGATTCTATTTCTAAATAGAAATTACGAAATTGGTAGTATTGGTATTACTATGTTGGTAACACCAAAAGAAGCTTGATATTTTCAGCGACAAACTTCAGGATTTGAAATATAGTTTCACTTTTCAGTTCTGCTAGAATAAATCATGATAATAATCATAGAGCCGTCGCTATTTGGTTTATGGTTGTGTAGTTACGAAAAATACCTATTACAGGTCAATTTCAGAATGCATTTTTTGCAGTAAGAAATTATTAACACACAATACCTACAAATTACATGACCTGATTTTGGTCGTAGTAGTTTTTCAACTTGTCATCTTCTGTTATTACTTGAGAACAATTATTAGGCCATTAGCGGTGATGGCAATTTCATTTTTATTTACCTGTCTTGGGTACCGGTCCACATTTCAATCATTCATCTAAGTGGTTAGTGAATATTAGGCATTACTTACGAATTGCTTTTCTGATTAAATCAGCAAAATTATGTTCATAACTATAGTCGTAATTTATTCATTTCCAGTGACTGGCAAGCAAGTGTGCAACACACTTTCTGCCGTTTTGTCTGTATTTAGTACGAGTAGCGACATCTATTAGCGTAAGGTAGGAAACTACTAGATGAAAATAGAAGAAAACTGCCATTTATAAAATACGTAATTAGCGAATATGAAGATGTTTTTTTTCATATACAGTTTTTACGACATTAGTATTGCTACAATAAGTATTGCTTTCATTGCTTAGGTTGGCCTAAAATTAATAGTACGTAACAGAATTCTGAAAACAAGGATGGATCCATAGGGGGTGGAGGCCATGGAGGTCATAGCCATGAGCCACAGATTTTATAAAGTCTCGTTGATTTAATCGAATAAACAGTATCATAACTCGTTCCGCCAGAAGGCAAAAGAAAAAAGTTTCATCGGTTATTTAATTAGCATTTTGTGGACATAAAGTATTAAAATACTATTTTGGTCGAACTCGACTGACCCACCCTGTCTCGAAGACTGGATCCATCCTTGTCCGAAGAGTTATGCAAACTCAAATCTATCAAGGTGAAACAAAGCAAAAACGATTGTAGGTGAAAAGTTTTCTTTGGTAGGATGATAGAGATGTAGGAGAACTGCTATTTAGGATTCAGAAAGAAAACATTTCCTTCCTTCCTACCTTATTGTAAAGTGAAAACGGTACTTTTTGTACTTTTTCGGGGTATTTTTAATGTAAGTATGTATAAGTGATAAATTTCAGCAATATTAGGACAAGACGTAGTATTTACGATAAGGCCTAATGTATGCCTTTATTTAGAAACAAATTATCGAATAGTTGTGTAGTTATGTAATGGCAAAGTGGCAATTTCTTGTTATTCAAGGAAACATACGAAAGAAATAATAATAAGATTGTAACATTCTGTCCAGACGAAATACGTAATTTTAATGTGATAGATTTTAGACACTTATGTTTAGAACATTAGTCATTGCTTTGTTTTTATTATTTAAATATTTTTGAAAGCTTTGTGTTAATTTACCATTCCAACAGTAGCCAGTTTTAAATGTATAGTCATCCAGTAGTAGCCGCTAGGGGAGCGTTTCATATTGTTTAATATTCGTTAATAGATGGCGCTGTTTTTAATTTTATTATAATGTTTAAACTTCAGCGTTTATCGTTGTGTATGTTCAATAATTTTAGTTTTAAAATGTGCGATAACTCCCACCGCAAAGTACTTAGACCTATATAAACTTGATAGACTGAATTCTTCTTTTATTTCCTTCTTGATTTTATTGGTTTCTGGATCAGGTGGTCCTGATGAAGTAACTGACGCCTGCGAGTGTTACCTGAAACATTATCCTGTATCTGCGCGGTCTGTGCCATGCGATTGGGATGTGGGAATCGGATATGTTGTAATAACATAACATAATATCAAGCCTGTAATCCCCGAAGGATTGGGCAGAGGTGTACCTACCTAATAGTACACCCACATTTCGCCAGTTATGTTTAAGTCCCATGTAATAGAGGGCGAGCCTATTGCCATAAACCGGGTACATATCCAGACTCCGTGGCTGCTACTGAAGAATTCCTAAAGGAAAAACCAACAATTTGCCCAACCTGGAATCGAACCGGACCTCATGGTCAGCAGTGGCGCTGAGTGTGTTGTTATGTGTATGTTGTATTAAATATGTAAAATTGATATAGGTAGGCTACAGATCAACGTATCTGGTATTTAGCCACAGCCACAGCTTGGGATATACTGGAAGCCGATCTCAACGAATCGCAACTTAGACGAGAAAAGGCTTGATGAATATTCGTGACGTAGCCATTCAGACCAGAGACGAACTGCACCTGACAGTGGCTCCATCTTGGTCAGCTGATTTTGAGCCGTGAAGTAAACTAGACACCTGCATAATATGGGTCACTAGGAATTTTGTCTTTTGTGAAGAGGTAATTTACCTCTCCGTTTTCGATTTTTGTGGTCATGCAACTTTGAACTTCATATGGACTGTACGGTAGGTAATTTTCAAATTAGATTTTTTAAATGATTGAAAAAAAAGAACACATGATTGCCTCTTTGATGTATTAGTCCCAAGCGCTCCTGCTGAACTGATCCTCCTGGGTTCAATTCACGGATCTAGCTGTGCTATTGACCTTTCCATTAGGAATTTCTTTAAGCAGCCCGGAGGCTTAATTTGTGCTCGATTTATGGCAATACGCTCGTCCCCTATACACATCTCAGGTTTTAAA
Source organism: Cerastis rubricosa (assembly GCA_949152445.1). NCBI lineage: Eukaryota > Metazoa > Arthropoda > Insecta > Lepidoptera > Noctuidae > Cerastis > Cerastis rubricosa. The sequence continues at coordinate 1,029,461 of OX424542.1, read as the reverse complement.
ACAGTACTAGCGACATGTAGGTGTAATATTACGTACACCTCTGCCTATCACTCGGGGATTAACGGTGTGATGTTATGAAATACTTTAGAAGTTGCAAAGTACAGCAATGTCTTTCGTTCTAATGATCTCGTTCTGAGATCAGTCCCCCTTATAATATTTTTACTTGCTGCGCATACCTTCTAACTGATGATTAGATAGCTATTTCGTTACTTGTTTGGAGTAATGTAATTTGTAGTAAATAAAACTACGGTCTGTACATAAAAAAGTCGCTTTATTCGTTATCTACAGTTAGATATAAAATAAATTACATAATGATTCTCATGGTTTCGGCTGCGGCGTCCGTAGCTACAATATACAATTTTTTCATACAACTTATTCACTTTACAATTTAAGTAAGAATATACTATACCATTGCACAAAATACAATTTTATCATTCGTCACAACTTATCAGTTCTAGTTTAATTCAGCATCTGTCAAAATAATATTTACAAAAGTGTATCTACTCGACAACAGATGGCGCTGTACGACGTCAGTAGCGTGAGAACATAACCAGTCAGTGCAGTCGATTAACGCCATCTAGTGTTGAGTTGTACGAAACTAATAAAGAAAAATACAATATTAGATTGGTATTTTCACTAGGATTGTCTTTTCTACAAGTTTTAACATAACCGAAGTTAAACAATTTAATAAGTAGATTATGAATAGTTTCTTACTACTTACTATAGGGATGAAATGATATAGGATCACTATTTACAATATGACATCAGAGATCGTTACAATAGATACAAAATGCTCAAAATGCGTTCGGTACACACTACGGGTCTAAGTCACAGAACAAGATCAGCACAAACGGCAAGGACTCAACAACATTAACACGTGTATTGTATGAGATATATGGATTTATTATAGTTCGTTGAATGACGATGAGCCTCTGTTGTTTGTCAGAACGAACCTTCAAGGTATCATTATAATAGTAACAGTACAGAGCAGTAAACTACTTCACTGTTAACAATAAAAAATATACAAATTGGCAGTGTAGTGATCTGAGGTAATGAACTAAACGGTGGAGTATTTTACTGTCTCTTACGTTAACGTCCAGTTGTTACGACTTACTGGACGATCGTTAGGTTACTTTAAATCTAAGTGACTTGCGGCGCTTTTGTCTAAGTTACGTATAATTTGCCAATGTTACAGTGGCGCAGCAAGATCTCTTAATCGAGTGTCCATGATCAGTCATCAGTCGCGAGGAGCGGGAGGACGCCACGGCCGCACCTCGTCTTAACACTAGTTACGTATATGTTGTGCGTCGCGGAGATACACTAGGACTAGACGACGCGCGACGTCTCACTCCACAATGTTACACGAGCGTCACAGGCGCGTCACTATCACGGGAACGTCATCGCGCCAGCTCACCGGCCACGGCGCGGTCGAGCTACTGACAGAACTGCCGGCTCTACGGAGCGCGAGCACGACCATAGTCGAGCATGCAGTCTTGGCCGCACTGGCCGCCGATAGGAGGGCGTACATCTGTCCCAACTTAGAAATAGCTAATTGAGACAATTGGGTGTCTTAGTACACAAGCCGAACCGACTAGACGGGTCCGTAGTCGGAGAGCGGCTGTCCCGAGCGGGCCGAGGGCGCCACCGGGGCGGCGTGCGGCACCAGCGGCGCGGACGGCGCCAGCGAGGGGGCCAGGGGCGGGGGCGGGGGCGGCAGGGGGGCGGCGGCGGGCGCCGCGGGCGCGCGTCACACGCCCTTAACCAGCGCGCGCGCGGCCGGCGCGGGCTCGCGGCCGCCCCGCCACACGCGGCGCCACGACTCCAGCGTCTTGCCCGACCAGATCCACACGCCCGACGTGATGCCCACGGCCAGCGCCATGAAGTACTTGAGCATGAGCGCGGAGTACAGCGGGCGCGGGCCGCAGTGTGCGCCGCACGCCACGCGCCGCAGCCACAGCTCGTGCCCGCCCGCCTCGTACGCCAGGCAGCCGATCACCACGCCGGCCGGCACCGCGTACAGCACGCTGAACACGCCGATGCGGATCATCAGCTTCTCCAGCTTGTCGGCCTTGGAGCCGGCGCCCACGCCGCCCTGCCGCTTGATCACCGAGCGGATGCGGAACAGTGACACGAAGCCGGCCAGCAGGAACGTGGCGCCGAGTGCGAAGTACACGATCAGCGGCGCCAGCACGTAACGTTTCAGATTCTCTGGGGACGAGTTGCCGACGTAGCAGATGCCGGCCACGGGGTCGCCGTCCACCGCACCGGCTAGCAGCACGGCGACGGTCTTCGCGGCGGGAATAAGCCAGGCGGCCAGGTGGTAGTACTGTGCGTGTCCCGCGATGGCTTCGTTGCCCCATTTGAGTCCCGCTGCGAGGAACCACGCGAACGACAGCACCACCCACCATATCGAGGAAGCCATGCCGAAGAAGTATACTAGCACGAAGACGAGCGTGCAGGCGCCCGGACCGTTGGCGGAGGTTCTGAGCAGCGCGCCCTCGCACACGACCTCGTCGTGTCCGAGCGCCAGCCGCGCCAGGTAGCCGAGCGACACCATGAAGTAGCACGCGGACAGGTACACGATGGGGCGCTCGGGGTACTTAAAGCGCTGCGAGTCGATGAGGAACGTGGTGAGCGTCATGAGCGTGCTGGCCGCGCACAGGCCGCCCCACATGGCGACCCACACGGCCGCGAACTCCTTCTCCTCGCGCGTGAAGAAGGCGCCGCGGCACGGCAGCGCGCACGCGGCCACGCCGGCGGCCGCGCTGGCGTTGTGCAGCGCGCGCACGCCCACCAGCGGCGCCCGGCACGCGCACGCGCACGCGCCCGCGCCCGCCGCGCTTGTGCCCGCGCCCGCAGCCGCGACGCCCGCCTGGCAGTTTTTTGGGTCGGTACAGGCGGGGCGGGGGGGGCGCCGCGCGGGGGGCGGGGGCGGCTCGCGCGCGCGCTCCGTCTCCTCCATGCACAGCTGGTCGGGGTCGCCGGCGCGCGGCAGGCGCTCGCACGCCATGCGCTCGGGCCACTGGAAGCCGTACTTCTGCATGAGCGGCGCGCAACCGTCGCGCGCGCGCTCGCATACACTGCGGCACGCCGGCAGCGGCTTCGCGTAGTCCTCGATGCAGATGGGAGTGTACACGGAGCAGAGAAAGAACTTCAAGTCCGCCGAACATTTTATCTCGACAAGCGGCCAGTATTGGTGAACCTGGAAACACAAAAGAAAAACCATTAGTACAAGTTTCACCTAATTGATGAACAGATTCATCATATTCAAAGTAACAAATATTACTTCAGTGTCAATTTACCAAAGGGGTTCACTGTCAGACATAATGCCATCGTAGAGAAGAAGACCGTTGCAGCTTCATCGGTGGTAAGGACCTGACTGTGATCTCTAACCCTCAACAATATCTGCCATCAGACATACATAATACTTCTTGGACCCTTTCAACATGGACTTCCTTACATGGGACTATTCAGATTAGCTACGCACCTCAAGGCCGGCCTCCTCCTGCGTGTCGTGGTCCAGCGCGTTGGGGAAGGAGGTCAGGTTGTAGCCGATGCCGCGGCACATGGGGATGGTGATCTCCTGGCAGCGCGGCTGTAGGGCACCGCCCTGCGCCACCAGCGCGCCTGCCAGCGCCCACCACACCAACATCTTCATCTTGCTACCAGAGCCGCATCTGGAAATAATGTAAAAAAGGCTTAGAACATGACATTCACAAATTTCGAGGCATTTATTTAGATAAGGCTGATTTATTTAGAATCAGCAGTTTCGAAGGTCAAAAACAAAATAAGGCCGTTTCTCAAAACATTCGCAATCTCCACTTCTTAGAGTTCAAGTTGGGGAGAAGAAGTGACGTAACAAACTCCCCAGCAACACGCCTGACTGCTACGTTAGGAGAACTTAGAAACAAGGAAAAAGGACTTTTGACAACAAAGTAAACTGGAAGAACTGACTGCTATATCGAGGCGATTTAGACTGCAGGTTCAAGACCAATGTGCAATGTGGCTATTCAGGTACATAATTTATAACTCTGTTATCTTAGATTACTATGTATTTTGTAACAAGACTGCTGCACCTAAACGAGGACATTTGAAAACCACAGTCTACTACATCTTATCTGATTTTTAATTCAAACCAAAATCAAAAACCTAACAACAGTTATCACGGCTGTCGGAAAACGTTCCACAATGCAAAACGCACAAAACTACACCAATTTTGAGACACTTGAACAACGATGAACCATGTTTGTTGAGAGTGTCAGAGTAAAACATGATTGTTATTGTTGATGCAAGTGAATACCTCTCTAGGCGGTGGTATCGGCGCAATCTGGCCGGTATCGCGGCTTATCGCTCGCTATCGGTACACGTCGATTACACAATATCTGGCATCGCATTGTGCCAGCGACTACTGTTCGTTTATTGTCGTACCAAGTCGATAACTTGCTGATAATTGTGCTGGATTGTTTGGGGAATCCTTTGTATTGCGAATTTACTGCTTGTACGTCATAGTTTAAAGTCTATATGACTGTGTAGACCTGATTGTGGACCAAAATGTTAAGACTATTCAAGAATCATTTCGGGATGATGATTTTCCTTGAAAATATTGAGTAAGAATAGCCACTGCAGGCATGTTCTTGTTCTTATATCGCAATTCCACGAGTTGATAATTCCTTCTAATTTGTAAGTAATTATCGTTTACGAGGTCAATGTTTTAGTTAATTAGGTCAATATAAACATTAGCATCATCAAACGGTTGCCGCTAACAAATGAATAAGTCATTAAAAAGTTGTATCATTTTATTATTGTTCTTATTTCGAAATGATTGGAAAAACGATTTGATTAGTTTGCTCTTGTTTGAAAAACAATACGGAGATATCACCTTCCAAATTATTTATTCAACGAAATAATGTGTAGAAAAAGTTTTAAAATACTGTTATACATACGACATTCAACACTCCTAAAGTTCCTAAATGGCAATAAAAAAAACGAAAACAATTTGAAATCGTTTCGTCACATTCAGCAGAATACCGATGCAGGTCGGTGGCATCCGAATTAGTGGAGTTAAATAGTTTTATTTATTTCTGGACTAGCATGTGCCATGGTACATGGCGCTGAGGTAAGATTAGATATGTACCGGCGGAGAAAGGAGGCTGCGGACGTCGAGTATTCTGCCTACAAAGCTGAATATTGAAAACTTTAATTTTGTTTGAATCTCACTGATGAAGCTAATAGTCGAAATATAAAATTTTCAGTGGGAATAAATCATGTAAGTACGTCAGAACCGCGGGTGTACTTTACAAGGAGTCACTTCGTCAAGCAGGTAGTGATTTCAATCATCGTATCAGAATAAGAAATAATTTTAAACTTGCTCTTTGTTAGGTTAGTTTGCTCATTGTTGTCCTTTCCAATATAACGCCATGAACTGGCGTGATATTGGATTATATTAAAGAGTTGTCTCAAGTTGATTTTGATCGACTAGATAATTTGTTTGTTGTGTAATAAGAACGGCGTTACCAGTTTTCAGACTTAAATAATGTAAATTTATAGGCAGAAACATCATCTTTACCCAGTCTACAACTGCATAGTTGATCTGTGTTTTTCCCGTCGCGCTCGTCGTCCGAAGCATCGGTTAATGCGCTTTTAACGACACACCATATCGACACATGGCCGCTACAAACAGACAACACTGATTCCACCGTTAAATTAAATTAGCCGTGAGCTATTTAAAATTCTGTGGTTACACCAACTTAATTGTAGCGTGCACCGTGTAACAGGGGCTTTTTTGTACAATTTATACTAATCAAATGTTATAGAGATCTGTTTGTTCAAGTTAGCACCCAAATTCGTCGAGTCGTTTTTTTATCGTTCGGCCCGTCCCTTTGTCGGCGTAAGGGATTATTATCATAGGATGGGACGATGGGTCGGTCAGCGTTTACTACGTTTAGACGATAATAATAATACTCTGTATCTGTTTGTTGCTAAAGACCCTTTGTAGTGTCAGTTATCTGCTCCGATATATTAATGAGTTTATTGTGCGACACGCAATAATTCAGTCGCGATTAACACAACAATATAAACTGCGCAGCGAATGGTTTCTGTCGAGACGTTTATTTATTATAACTGGTAGGATTGGTTCTATTTTAAACAGCGTGTAATGAAATCTCATAAAGTTGTAATAGTAATGAGCAGGCGCGGATGTACGATTTGTTTGATCATTGATCAAGTACGACGCGAGATGTAGCAAGGATGTGCCAGCTTATTCAAACTATCATATTAACTTAAATTACCCAGTAAGTTTTTGCTCTATTCATGTACTTCTGTTTTCAGACCAAGACCAAGTATAGCAAGGTATTCATCAATGCTTATTGTATTAGCCTAGTAAAGGCACAGCAAAAATAAAATTATTCATGCATAGCAGTTTAAAACTTCAGTCTGTCTTTATGGCTTACATTCCCAGTACGTATAAAAGCCTAGGTCCAGGAAAGATAAGTCGCCATTTTTTTTTCTCACAAACAGCCTAAGAATTCCAACCTCACCGTCCGCAGCGCATATCGGCCAGCGCGCTAATGAAGCGTAAAAACGCGCATTATGCGTTTAATAAGGCAGCGATTTGAATTGAATGGAATCGAAACGTATCGTAGTTGGATAAACAAACGCGCTCGTAAAACTGAGCTGGTTCCCGGTACGACCGTACGATATGCGTATGCAGACGTAGGGTTAGGTCACACTGTAAGCGGGGAAGAATTCATTAGTGGCGAGACTTTAATCAGTTAGAGCTATGTCAGTGTTAGAGAGATTAGACCGATGTTTGTGATTGCACTCGCAGTAGTACTAACCTAACCTAACATTTGACAACGTAGAAAATAGTGGCAACCTGTCAAGTTCTTTCGTAATCTTTAATGTGTGGGAGTAGTGGGAGTGTAATACTTAGTTCCGTTAAGGTATAAACTGTCACATTCGTCGTATTGAAATCTTTCCAAGTATCAACTCGCTTTCTGTCAGCTTATTCCAAGCTTCCTTATTGATTGGGTAATTGATTAATCGTACTTGGCAAATTATTGATTAGGATGGTTCTTGGTTTCTTAGGGGGGCTGACATCATTTTGAGAACAGTAGAATGAAACCATTTAAAATGAATTGATACCTAATGATTTACCTCTTAAAATATCTTAATACTTACAACCCGCATATTTGTCATTCATTAGTTTTACAACGTAAGCAAGTAAGTGTTACTTAACATACATTCAGTGTTGTTAATGGTTATTGTCTGTAAGCCAACTCCTATGACTTCAAAGAAATGTAATTTAAAAAACGAACAATGGAAGACTAGCTAATCGGATACAAATCCATTTGAAAATTGCACTCGGTGAAATAGAGCGTCGTATTTTTTGCTTACAATACCGCTCCGCTGTCAATGCGGGCTCGCCCTACCCTGTATTACAGTCGCACGGGTATTCCGCTTCACTGGAAATAGTAATAGTTGGCGTCGCGAGTTAGCAACGACACCTTATAGCCTGAACGTGTTCCCGCCGCACCGTGCCGCAGCACGCCGCCCCGTACCGTGCCGCGAACCTGCCGTGTTTGGTTTAAACCTAATTTTATTGAGTTATTCAGAACTGGGCTATTTGTATTAGTTCCGCGTCCTGGCTTTGCGTTAACTCGACGACTGTTCGGAATTGAGTCTGAATGTATTCGCGTGACCGCATCGCGCGTTAGTCCGCAGGAAATTGAGCCGTTCCTTTACTCGTTATCATAACGTGTAAATCTCACGTAGAAAGTTACATTTATCATAAATATTTGACAGCTTTCATAGATTATTTTGGCATTAGAAAAGTCTTTGACTTGAAATAAATGAGCTGCATCCTGTCTGCGGCTGGCGCGTTGCCACAAAAAATTACAAAAACTAGTCATAAAGAAACACTTCTTAGGTGTCATTTTACTCAGTGTTTGTCATCTGGCTGGTCGATTAGGTTCGAAATTGGCATATATTCCGTGGTGTTCCGAGGTTGATGCCCGATCGCCTGGCCGGCTGCCAAACTGTTTAAAAGCTTATAGACTTCTGTTTTGGGACAAGTTACTGACGTGGGCGGGTCTTGGACACGCCGCTATTTATAAAGTTACAGCACGAATGCCAAACATTCACACGTGAGCGACTATATTAATTGAAATACACCTAGTATTTTTTGTGACCACCATGATTGATGGTGTTAAATGTCAAGTCAATGTTGCAAAATCAACGTTCCAAGCGATGATTTGACAGTCGCCTTGTCAAAATACCAATTGTAAGAGTCTTTAGAGCCTGAGGTATCAAATAGACATTTTCGTAATTGCAAACGCTTCTGGACTGTTACATTGAAATAAGTTTTTTTAACGCTTCATCTGTTGGGCTATTCGACACCATTCAGTGAAAGGAATGTAATTGCTTATAAAGTATTCCTACTGCGAAAAGGAATGGCAGAAATGACTGCCAGGAATTCAAGACTGGAAATAACTTTCAGAGACCAATTGTCCGGATTGTCTACCGCACCTTGCTTCTGTTTGATCAGCACCATTTCTCTTCTAGTCTTTTTAGGCTGAATCTTATCCCCGCTATTTCTCGCAACTTAGGCCATACATTTCTACGTTTGTTGCTAATGAAAATGCGTACAAACGAGGTGTGCACGTGGTCAAATGTTCGCAATCGATACACGCACTTTACGAGCCGCAGCTCATCGCCAGAGGCGAATATATGGTGCTACCCACAAACAGACCAGCTCGTGAAAATACAGAATTATCTAGCAAGATAATGAATGAAATTAGCGCTTTGTTGGTGAGCATTTTGTAGGCTCTGTGATACTCGTGGCGTTCCATTAGGGTTATTGTCGGCTTGCACAATCTAACTAGATGCTAGACGTGATTTTGATTCTATTGAGCTGACAGATTGATTGGTTGGTTTGTTGGCTGTTGTGAAAAAGGCGACATATCGAGAGGGTGCAGCTATATCCTCCTATGACAGCAATTTAATCTTTTTGACAGGTCCAAGGTAATGTTGGAATCGTCAATTTCAGAATAAGGTTTATGCTTATTGGATAGTCGAAGCTGTTCAGTCTTGCATCAGGAATTCAGGACAGATACAAAACGCTAATAATATGGAGTTTTAAGCTCATCGATTCAATTACAGCCGCGCCGTTTATGACTCCGATTAACATATCTCACATAGTTTGTGAATAAACTGGTAGTTTTTTAAACAGCCGCGATTGGCTCTGTTCGCCGCGTAATTATGACGGCGCGTTTATCCCATTACATTCCAACGTTATGGTGCGCCAGTCACATCAATTGTTGTAACATCATGTGTGTTAGAACATACCCCTAAGATATAGCAATTATTTACGTTTTAGCGCATAAACAAAAATGGTGTAGATGTTTCCGTTTCACACAACGCGCTTACCATAACAGCCTCCGTCCGTACAATAAAACTATTATTGCTTTAATTTTATAGTTGTTCTTATTTACGAGGCTGCACAATGGACGCGCCCACATCTCGCGACCACGCAGCGCGGTCGTCGCGGTCGTGTCGTCGTAAAAGCGCGCGACTTGTTCGTCGCGTCGCGTCGTCGAACGCTATTTTACGACCGATCGCTTCCTGTGAACGCTGGAGAATATTACTTGTATGCAGTATTACATGGTGTAGGTACATGCGAGGATATGGGAGCTACTCTAAAGTAGCGCTAAGTTTAAAACTTGGGCCATTTTGCGCCAAGGTATGAGTAATGTGCTTCCTGCCCACCTGGGGGCGAGTTATGGCCTGAAGTTAGCAAGCATTGACGCTTTTTCCCTAATGGCGACACTGCTCCTGGGACTAAGCAAATGGCTAAAGCTTAGTTTTAAAATTTTAAAACTGTGTGCTAATGCATAAGTAAATTAGAATGGAGGTTTTCGAGCACAATTCTTCAATTTTAACTTTATACGAGCACAACGTGGGTCAATGACTCCTTATTTCAATAACCCCATGAAGCTTGGCCTAAATGTACAAGCTGTACAGCCAGACCACATAACAACCACCATCCCATACCACAGACTACGCAATAATATGCACAGTGACATCAAAATAATTTACGATCGAGTTAGGCCGTAAACCCGGGATCGCGAGGCCGCAGGAGTCGACCAGTTCCGTGTTTACCACCTATAAACCAGGCTTGGCATGCCAGAGGGCGGCACTTGAACCCCATGCAGAGGAGGTTTTACTATGTGTACATGTATGAAAGTGGTAAAAGCCGGAGATATTGCAGGCTATGTTCTATGTCTTCGTGGTGCGGTCATAAACTTGTATAGGCGGTGGAAGTGATAGTAATGTAACGCTGTGATGTAAATCGCAAATGATCCTGAATGATTGCACAGTGATACTGTGAATGTCGTAATAGACACGGGAGCCGGGAGATGATGTAATCCGGTAGTCAAGTGCGTTTAGAATAACGTTTCCCTTCAAGATCCATCAGCAATCTACATACATTGTATGGTCGTCAGATACCTACCACCGATCGCACAATACATGGGAACACGTAACAGCTTTAATTATAACATGAAGCTGAACAAAAACCTACCGATGCAGGAGATTAACCCCGCGTATTAAACAAGCTACGCCTCGTTAAAACTACGAGTCAGTTATGTTTTTTATTATCTTTGTTCTTCAACTTATTTGCATGATTGATGGTCATGTAACATGTTCAAGTATATGAAGTTATTTTTTGGCAATGTTTAGGCGGTTTTTTTGCGGGCTAACGAGAATATTGTTTGATGGACAAGATGTAAGGTTAGAAGATTAACGGACGAAGTGACTTGAAATGTTTTTCGTTTGTGTGATGTGCAGATTTGCCGCCACTAATAATTTGATACGTGATAAATAGATAGACTTTGATTGACGTATCAGAATAACATCAACATGTGAAGTGAGAGGAGGAAAATAGATTTTGTATTTAATTTCAAACTTTGATAGCGGTTATTTTTTTTATTTTGTTGTGGTGTCGACTATGCATCAATCAATCACATACGGTATGTTTCTTGTCCACCGCTAGACAAAGCTAAATAATACCTAACCTAATACCTTAATCTCTTTATTTAATTCAATTAGTCGTCCTTTTGGGTTATTTCAACTTATCAAATAGAAGTTAGAACCTCGCTAATTTAAATAATTTTAGTACTTTCATTAACATCAATCTTAGGAAGGAAACAGCCAATGCCAAGAAAGAGGCCTTGACACGAATTCTACACCTTTTTATGCTATCACGAAGCAATTTCCAAGTCTAACCATTTAAAACCAGGTCGAATAACAATAAAAAGTAACAAGCAGCGGTAGCGGTTGACGATAATTCAGCGATAGTTGTTGTTGAACTGTTTAAATGAGCCCACTTTATCTAGACACGCGGCGAAATAAAGAAATAATACGAAAATTACTGGATTTGGCATTTCCTTGAAAAACAGCGCCACCTCGTGGTTTCAAGATACACTGGTCACTTTGTAACTGTCAAAGTTTGAAAGTGAAAAGTGGTCGCCATTATTGTGTAGTGTAGTGCTGCCTTATATTTGCATTGTGGGTCAAATCGTGAGCATTGTTGCGTTTAACGAGGTTCATTCCGAATAAATGATGATTGTGGAAGAGATAAATGAGGAAAGTTTTTTTAAATTGGACATGGTGTCAACAAGGCACAATGCTTTGTGCTGGTTTTTGTTAAACTGACTACTAACATAATTTGAAAAGAAAATAATGGTTTTAGTGTTCTGTTATTGGGGAATGATTCACCACCATAACACCTAAATTGTTCCGAATTAGGAAAAGTACAACTACAATAAAACAGCCCCTTGTACATCACCGGATATTTATGGTCAAGACTCGCAACTCGCATAGCAATGAAAATAATGAGAGCATTATAAACATTATGAAAAATTATAACATTATGAATTACTGACAATGAAGGCCTTATTATTTTTCTCACATACAAATATGTAGACATTCTACATAACTTTCAGTTCACTTCGAACATAGATATCGATCAATACCCCATTGTAATTAATAATGAATAAAAATATTTTATCTGTACCTAAGTACTATGGTGTGACAAGACGTCGATCGATGCGCGGGCGCAAGAAAGGCCCATTGTAACATTATCACTAAGGAGTCACCCTGGCTTCTCGCATGCTAAATGCGTACACCGCTACGTGATTAATGGGCCGTACGCCAATCACTAGGAGGTCTGCCCACCCCGTAAAGGAAGGCGGGCAAACATGGCTGTCGGGAGCAATGATCTGTGGGGTAGGTATGTGCGAAAAGTTGAAGATATGCGAAATGGAACGCCTTATCTTTCCGCTTATTTTCTTAGCGGAGAAAATTCTAAGCGAGTGTATCAACAGCGATGAGTCAGCAAGAATGAACTCGTGTACTGTCGCCGACACCGTTCTTTTTTTTTCAGGACTAAAGAAATATTGCCTGTATCAGGAAAGTATGTTAGCGCATGATTTATGGTCTTTCAGCTTCTTTCTATGGAATCGGTACACATTGGTGTTGGGTCGACATAAATACCGCGGACACCGATAGTTTTGCTGACGAAAATATCACAAATCGTTTAGGAAGCTTTTAAAGGCAAAATCAAATGACAAGGGAATCAAGTAACAAGTTTCCAATTTCTGTGTACTCAATTACGCTTTCATTACTCAGTAGAATAATATCATTTTAGCTAATTGATTTCTACTCATTCGAACGACCATCACCGAAGTGCCGTACTGTAGTTATTTTATAAACAGAGCTCTTCTTTCACGGTTCTTATAGAGTTGTTAGTGTTAGCAACAATGGCAGCGTGCGTGTTTGATGTCTTTATTTACTATTTACACACGTTTCCAGTTTCAGGGTCCCGTACTCGATCTGCGGAAGCCTATTGTTGTGGCACCCGACTGTCTGTCTGTAAAGTTACTGACTGGATTTTAGATGTTAAGGATTGAGGAGCGTTTTAGCTAATTTTCTCTGAGAAAGTGTATTCACACCGAAGTAACTCTCCTTAACTTTTGCAGTTTTTAATATGAGTTTTTTTTTTAATATGAGTTGGTGTTGCACATAATACTTGTAAACGTTTCTCCACAAAAAGTAACTTTCGTGAGGATGCACCTTTAAGACTTTTCAATGCTTCGTAGTGGAATATCAAGAAGATTATTTACCTATGGCAAATATACAGGGTTTTGAACATGAATAATTTGTTAATTAAGAGACGGTTATAATGCTGTAAACAAGCTCATATTAAATAACTAATCCACTAACGAGTTAATCTTCGATAAGTATTAGTTAACAGGACACGTACAGTTGCGGCACACAACAGCTAATGCCAAATTAATGAGGATAATGCGTAACACTAATAATCACAATTTCCGCTGAGTTCGCTTGTTGTCACCAGTGTGTACACACTGGTGACAACAAGCACTCATTTGTAACACACGACAATTCGACACTGAACTACATAATAACATCCATTACAACTTTTGTAACGACTATTTGGCGATGAGTTAGTAGTGAGCCAGCAATGCAATGATTTAGTGCACAGGCTATTTTAATTTGCAAAGTAGTTGATTGTTTCAAATGTCCTTAAAATAGCTTTTTAAGTTTTCAAAGAGGTTCCCCTGCAATAGAATATGAGATATTTCTTTTCTCTGATTTAAATTCAACTTATAAAGAAATGAAGAAGTCTTTGAACTTTCAGCGGAAAGCTTCAGTAATGAATTTGTAGCTATAACGCAATGGAATGAGATAAATTCGCTTGCTGCGATTGGTACCACGGTCTCGTAGGCCGGTAGACGTAACGCAATCAACGAGGGTCAACGTTTTCTCGTTCATCGCAATTTTCCGCTTGACAAATTAAACTTATGCTACGGGCACGGACTGACTGATGAAAGGCAGCGGAAACATGTTATGGGGGAAATTGTATGGGAAGGAGTTTAGAGTAAGGCAGGCATGCAAGAGGAAGTTCTGGTACAGTGGATGATACGGACTTTTAATCCAGTAAGAATCCGATAGGCGATTGTAGTTTAATAGATATTTTCTGGTATCATACATGTAACAATCAACTTCAAGCTGCCCTACAGTTATAAAAGAATAGATAGAACCTCAGCTGACCGGCGGGAATGGGAGAAAAAAACGTGTTGCGCCGACCCTAAGTAACATCGGACAAGGAAGATAATGAGGTAGAAGCACGTCTCTTCCACGTCAGTCTGCCCAAATTTTACGAAATGGTATCCTAAATTCAAATCCGTCAACGCTGTTAGCCGCGCTACCGCGTAGTTTGCGCCCCAGGAGTCAAAGTTCCGTACAATTTGGGCGGTCATCGTTAACAGGGTTAAACTCAGCTGCCCGTCGCTTCCAACCTGCACCACAGGAGACACTTGATATTGCCAATTTAAACTTTTTTAATGACTTATATTACCCAAAATCTGAGAGGTCTATTTGGGGAAAACTATTTTCGTTTAGGTGGGTGAAATTAAATTGTGCCTAAAAAGCAGTTTTTTAACGGGAGGGTAGGATAAGGCAATTATTGTCGTCAGTGGATTAACTTCACCGATTGGAAACGGTTAGAATTAAATTATTATATTTTATTTCCATTTACTCACGTTATCACAATTCCAGGTACTAAACTCGTGTTACATTAGGCCTGAATCATTTACTATTGGCTGCCAATATTTGTCAAACTACCAAATTCCGCTGACAGGTGGCGTGTGTTTGATACTGAAAAAATGTATCCCACAACCGGCTTTATGACATTACAATGTTAATGTTGGTCCGCTGTAGCTACTCCACATTTTTGCGATGCGATCGTATCAAACACGACTAGTTCCATTAAGTACCACTTTTATTGTAAAATGGATGACAAACTTTTTGTGCCGACTGTACCCGACCAGCCAGTAGTGTTATGAATACGATTTTAATATAAAATTATCATTTTAAATGCTGAACATTTGAATTTATGAGACAATTTATCACGATACGCGATGTTAATATTTGTTGAAACCATGATATTCATCAAGTATTTTATAATCTCTTGGCAAACTATCCGATGAGTAGTTTTCTTATTTACAAAAAAATACTTGGCAAGCAAATCGTGTACGTTCGCAGGTACGATTTCATCTGGTCGCACTCAGCAGATGTTTGTCGTTTGCGTCCGATATTCTCGAGAATGGCCGCTAAGATTTACGGATATCCGGCTGGAGATCCGAGACCGTGTGGATACAACTGCTATTCAAATGCCTGTGTCCGGAATGCCTGTATATTTACCGCATAAGTACTTCAAAAAGGTAACAATTTCACGTTTTAGCTCCGTTGACGACAGATATTGAGAATTTTAGTGCTGAAACACCAATTTAGCAAACGCATTCTAAATTGTCAAACTTTTAAAAGGTCAGCGCGTCCGAATAGGCGATTTGTTTCTAAAGTTCGTTGAAAGCGAGAGTACTTAAAATGGCTTCAGAACATTCGTGAAGTAATTACGCCTTTGTGCTAACTAATGCTGACATCACTCAAAGGAAACTAGGACCCATAAAAGTAAGAACAATGACTCGAAGCATTCGGGAACAGCTAATAAGCTCTCATTTCGTCTATTTGAATAGCCGAGTAATTTGGGTAAATAAAATCTTCAGGGACGGGATATAAATGACTGTGTACCTGGACGAGATGTTTGCTAATATTCCGCAATAATTTTTATAATATTGTGTTTCAAGAAAGCAAGGACGTATTTTAACAATGGCGGTGTAACGGTGCTCGGTCGGAGCAGCGGGAAACAATGGAGCATCGGCGTCACCAAATGAATTTGTTGTTTGCGAATTTTACGAGCTCGGAGACAATTCTTCTCATGTCCATTATTTGTGTCAATGTTTCTACCTTTCTGGTGAAATCTTACCGAGGCGGCTAGGGCTGTGATTAATGCAAATTGTAAGAACTTCTCTGGATCGTTTTCTTGTTTGCATGCACATACTTTCAAAGATTCGTTCTATGAATTAGTAAAATGATAAAGTGTAAATCATTTCCATCAATGCATATTATGGCATATGCATCAATGATGTGTAGAACTAGAAACTTATTCGCTTCATCTTCATATGCAGGCAGTTACTTTCATCATCGTCTGAATTAACGCACAACTCAATTCCATTTCATCTTTGATAAAGTCGAGTGTAACCCGAGTACGGTAGTGGAGCATCGTTAGAAATGTCACTCCCTTTTGTTTCAAAAAGGGGCTTTTTTCGTATCGATCCCTTGCAGGTAACCGGGAGCGGATGATTTATTACCCGGCTTGTTTGTTCAAATAATCGATGCCCTGGCGAAATCCACCGCGTCACACGAAATGCGCCCATAAAATAACAACCCCACGTTTGGTTTTTGAACGAGGTGGATCGAACGCATCTCGATTTAATGGCTCTAAACGAAAATACCGTGCGTGCAGTGTTGGCTCGGCGTAATATTTGGACAATACCGAGTGGGCTTGCTAAATTTCCATGCGAATTTATTGCAGCACTAAATCGGGGAGTCATCACGCAGCGCGCCGTCAGCAATATTGTTTATAATAAAACAGATATAATTTTCCCTGCGCTAATGTAAACAGTCGTACATTACGCTCGTATATCTCGCTTGACATCCGATAAAAGTTTCATCGATGAAGCTTATTACTAGGCTGTCAGCGAGACGCCTTGCCTACATTCTCGATAGTAACGACGGCGCCGGCGGTATCGATTTCTACATTCTTATTGAATTTATAGTAGCACAGCACTTTGCCACTTTCCTCTGTGAATTGAGACGCTGATTCTTTTGTTCTGCATTCCATAATACAACTAATTCAGCAAAATTTTCAAGTATAGATTTTTTTTTAATCCAAAAATTCCCAGTATTTCAGACGCTCAAGATTATTAAATTATCACTTGAAGATAGGGAAGGAGTTCGCGATAGTGGCGCTAGTCTGGGTTATTGATATTTTGTCAAATAAACATGTAGTGCGGTTGTAATAGAGCATCGTTACAAGGTATAGTGTGTACCCAGATTGCGAGATAAGGCGCTGATAGCGTACAATATCAAATCGTATGAAAAAATAAGTTTCTTTATCGGTGCCGTGGAGTGGGACATGTCTTCCATGTTGTACAAGTCTGTTAAACATCGTTATGTAATCGAACTTTGATTTTGAAATCGGAACATGTCGTTTAAAATTAGTACGAATTTATTAACGCACAGTTTACTGCCATTACTACGGTCATAGACTAGTTTTCTTCTTTCTTCTACAATCATAGCTACCAAAGGCACAGTGTTCCTAATTCCTATTAATTCGAATGAGTGTCCGCTGCCTGCTGATACTCGTAGTTTATTATGGTGTGGAACACATGTAGAGGCTCCACCGATAGTGGTGGACACGTCGCTATCTATGATCGATCACTAGTGTTGTTTAATTACGGCCAGTTATCGACGCGCATGATTTATTGATATTGCCTCCGTATCGCGATACTGTGTGACACAGAAATAACTTTGATTGTAGCTTGGGCTTCTTGTTATGGATTGTTTTATGAACCTAGTGTTGTAAAGCAGATAGCTTTATGGAGTTGCCCACACTAATAATTGATTAACTATACGATTGAGAGTTGATGTTGGCTAAATATTTTAATTGGAAAGGTTTTTTCGTCCCGCTTTTTGCTGTCATAACATTATTTATTCGTATGTTACCTATACAAATAATGATTACCAAAATTATACATTCAAAGGCTACCTATAAAAAATGAGAATCAATCTTCCACTCCAAGCAGTCAATATAAAAACCGCGAGCATTTGTTAGTCATAGAGAGCAGAGCTTATGAATCAATAATATAATCAACTGACAAAAAGTTGCTGAACTTTAAACATGAAGTATTATTTTATGACAAACAAAAATCATTGAATATACACTGAAAGACTCATTTGTTGTGGCGAATTTGGATCTAAGAAGGTAGTACTTAATTAGATTTAAAACGAGATATTTTCCACTGACAAACGCCTAAGAAATTGTAAAGATAGCTTATCGTAGCATAATTAGCACCAACATTAATTACAGAATGGCTCAAAACGACAAAAAATTCCTTCAAAATAAGGCAAAGAAAGCCAATGGCGGGTAAGAGCAAAGAAAAATAAAACTCATCAATTTTACAGTATCTTTATCAAGATAGCCTTGGGCTGTTTGTCGGAGATTAATTGCTAATAATCCACTTAGTTTCACACAACATGCATCATTATTTGTCTAGATATACAACGTTTTTTGTGTTCACTACACACTTATTATCAAACCTTTTGATATGAATTAGAATCGTGGATTTGTGACGCTCAAATCTGAGTTAACACCAAGTCTTACCTACCCAGTAATTAATTGTGTAATTTACCTGTCGTTAAAAGTATTATTTCATCGTATGGTTTTATGTATTGTTTTAGGCACAGAGTTGATTTTTTTTCTATCTCACAAACCTTTTATTGTGTTTTATACGCTATACGATGTTCTGTCTGATGTAGAATCTGTCAGTGTGTTTTAGTTCCCTCCCACAGGGAGAATGTTCGTAGTAGTTCAGATTCGCTTAACCCGAAATTGAATAACGTCTTTTTCACAGATTTCGAGTTTTCAGAGACAGCTTGTTTAGAAAGTCTATCCAAGTTCATCAAAACTCTTCCCACAAGTTTGAAATGGTTCCTGTAATGTCCGCAAGTGAATAACAAACGTACAGATCAAATATTTTCTAAACACTCATTGTACGAAGCACGTGTTGTTTAACGGGCACTTGTCTTCAACAGCCAGTGTTATCGTTATGAATGGGCCTGTTGATACTCTGTGCTACCGTATGCCTGATACTGGCCACAACTACTCTATTCTAACGGATTATATTTGAAACGGTGTTCCATTTCCTTTTTTTTAAATAAACCAGAGATTAGACTACTTTTTATTGATGTTTTTCGATGCATGCAGAGGTTTTGATCGTTTACGGTCTATTTGGTTTGCGTCTAGACTTTAATGTAAATATGGTTGTCTCTGCGCCTTGGAGGGAGTGTGGGCAGAATTCCAAGTGGTATGAACATAAGTCCAGACGGGCGGTATCGGGACAACACAGCACAGCGAGTGTTGGCATTACAAGTGTGTTTGCTGGAGCGTCGCGTCGCCGGCGCCGCCGTCTCGTGTCCTAGAACATTATCACTATCACTATTCTATGAGACGTTTCCTGACCGCGTCTGTCTGGAGTTATTTATTTGTCTGGGTATAATTCTTTATAAATTACTACTAACGGTTCAGTTTACTGGAACTCAGAACCTAAAAACCAACTATTTTAACCCAACACTCGAGTGAAAAGGATTTCATGCCCTAGCGAATTCCGTCCAGCAGTAAAACGAGCAAAACCAAAAACCTGACCAGGCGTTATCAGCGAAACACTCCGAACTGACAAAAAAAGTCGAAAGCGTCCGTTTTTTGGTGGACCTTGTAAAGCTATGGGTGGGCTGGGGTTCCGTACGTACGATATATTAATAATTTGATAAATGGCGGGCAGGACGGTAGCCCAGCGGGCGTGCATCGCTCGTTAATATAGTTAATAGTTGTTCGTCCCCTGACTCCGGCTAGACATACAGTACTAGTTGTGGGCTACTCGTACAATCGTCTGCGAGAGGAGATTAACGAGTATGAGATTGTTTTCTTTGAAACATCAACTTCAGGATGGAAGGGTGCAAGTATTAAGTCTAGACGGAACACGGATGAGACATATTTAAGATTTTCGATAAAGATGCGCTTAATTCCCGCAGGAATCTAGATTAGTTATTAGGATAAATAGTAGATTTCTTTTATTTTAATGAATTGAATATTAACAGTAGACTGTATGGAAATTATGTGAAAATAAGCAATTTCAGCCCATCTTGTTTATCTTAGTTGCAAGTTTAATTAAGAGATAAGATAGCTCCAAAAATAGATGTACTGTTATCGGCAATTCTGCTTTACTGCCACCGGATTCAAACACGCATAGCATTTGAAAGAATCGATTGCTTGCTATCAAAATTAGTTTTATCGTAAAAAGTCTTGTTGACACGTAATTCTAATTACTCGTCGAGTTAAGTACAGGATGTACAAAAAGAGCTAATCAAATATGCCGCCGTGTAATCCGACGGTAATTTATGCGAGCTCAAATTTGTAAAGCCTCATACCAAGCCGGGAAACAAACACGGCATTGTTGGACGCGTGATCCGTGCGTGTGATCCCGCCGTGTTTGCTGCCCGCAGCCCGCCACCAGCCCGCGGGCCCGCGAGCCCGCCTGCCCGGCCAACGAACCCCAGAGCCTTTATATCCATTCAAATAAGCACTAATTATATTTAATGCGTTTTACCTGTAATTAGGAGGTGTTAGAAAATGTGAAACAGTGTTTAACGGTTTCGAAACAGTATTCGGGGATTGTTTACACGCTTTCGTATACGATTAGACTTCTTTATGAGGTGCTTTTACCATCGCGCCCACGCTACATCGCGAATACAAACAACGATGCCCAATCTAATGATTATTGTAAACATTACTCACTATTTTATCCACTTTCGTGCAGCGCAGTGTTTCCTACACATTAGCAGTTGACTTGTAAAATTAATCACTATTATTAGTACGGAACACATTCTGTTCACGTTTAATTTTTAAGAATATAAACAAGCGTGGAAGTTTTAAAAATGGAACACAATAAAGTTGATCTAGTCTAAACATTTTAACAGGCTGTAAAACGCACTTTCGTCAATCTACCGGCAATAACGATTAATATAAAGTTTGGACAGGTGTTGTGGTACCTACAGTGTCCGAATAGATTCGCGGACACTTAGCAAGCAGTTAATACTCCCTTCGGCAGGAAGATGGGCGAGGAAAGTGGTAGGTAGCTGCTCGTAAATAAAGGCGTGACTCAGTCGGCCGGTGGCGTTGCTTCGAGCTATTTTCGACTTGCAAATGAGAAAGTGCATCTACAGTGGAACCCTATAGGTTAGTTAAGTGTTCCAATATAGATGCATAGACTGCTACTTATTGACTTCTGCATAAATAAGTAGGCAGTATGGTGTAATTCCTTTGCGCTCCAGGTGGTGAGTGCGTTGCACTGTCGCGGCCACAAATGCATTCAAGTATTTCCTCTCTACGTTTATGCAAATAAAATTATTTTTGTAAACGAATAATTATACAAATGTAACTGGCGATGGGACATTACCATTAAAGTTTTACACCTGATATCTTGACAAGTTTCTTTTTTATTTGATTGAGAATGTTGTGTAATAAAGTTGTTTAAACAAGAATACACAACTACCACTTAAAATGGTTGGTTTTAAGGACATAAATTAATACACATTAAGATAAATCAACGAGGATTGGACCATAAAATTAGATTATGGAAAATAATGTGTGTATTGCATGATAGATATAGGTATTTTTAAATGTGACTGTACATTATTTTTTTGAACTAAGAATTCAAATGGGTTCTTTTTCTCAGTTCTTGATTTTAACGTAAGAATTAAAGTTTTAGCGATATATAATACGTTCACACAGAATAATGCCAGTTATATGTATAAGCAAGAATAAACAAGCCGTGTTTAGTACAGTTATCGGTCTCTCTTCTAGTCTATACATAAATAAATCATGCATCGGAACTGCAGGTGGCATTAAGTAGGTAACTAGGGAACATGGTTCATATCTCGTCAGCGGACACTTATCGCCTCAAAACAAATCCCAAACGCGTTATCTCAAATACCTGCATACGTAAATACATCGACATTGAATCAATATGAGTGTTACCTACCGCGGAGCACGCTCGCTCGCCAGCCGGCAGCGCAGGCAGTTGACACGCCACTACACACACCACACACTGTTTACTTCACCGTCGTCTTAAACAACACCTAATTGAATCCATGTTATCATTTAAAATATCGATCAGTCACACGCGGTGCGAAGGGTCTCAGGCGACGCCGTATATTTTTACATTCAACGTCGAGATATTTTCGATACCAGTCCGGTTTTAAGTCACACACACGAGTTCACAACGTTGCTTGTTTGGTTTACTGTTGTAGCCGCTATACGAACTTATTGTCACAGATCAGCTGAGCGTATGTTTGAAACAATATCGGGTTTACGTAAATCGAGCGCAAAGCAAACGCGTATCGACACCACGGCGCGCGGAGCGGGACTGATGAGTGAATGAACGGAGCGGAGTTCGCTTCTCTTCGTGCGGGGGAAGCGCGCGCGGGGAAGGACCGAAGGACGCAAAGCGGTAAGTTTTACCGCTAGATGGCTCTGCCTGCAAGGTTTTTCTCAAACGAGTTTTTTCACAAAAATAAAATAATTACGTGGGTGAAGATTGAGGGCCTCGCTAAACGTCCGCCCGCCTCCTTATAAATTAGGAAAACGTTTTCAAATTATTTCCCGTCAAACATTTACTCTCCAATTCGTCGTATTCCTTCGATGTCCGGAATCAATTTATGCGAATCCACTTAAGGCATTTTAAATTTTCCCACCTCCTGTTTGCCGTTTCCAACGTGACGGAAATTAATGAATTAATGTGTGCATTGCGTTCTTTAACGTCGTGGAAAAAAATTGCTCGTTTTCTGAAACGAAGCGTGGAGAGCTGTGTAAATGTAAAAATTCTATTAAATCACGGATTGGGCGGTAATCGCGAATGGAAATCGATTAAAGTTTGCGGAGGCACTCGGGATGGATTCTATCAGAGGCCCGATCGGAGTAGATGAACTCATTCTCGATTCTTCATTCCTCCGAACGAGACTAAAGGAAAATGTTCGGCTGCCTACAGACATAAACGCGTTTAAAAGGGAATTATGGACGGAGATTGTATCTGTCAATTTACTTTAGTGGGAAAAGTTAAACATTAGAATAGATTTTTTTGAGAATGGTTTCGCCAGTTTTCCTATTGTGTTGACCGTATTAGGAACGTCGGAAATCTGTGAAGAAGCGCCAACAATTCGTCATCATAATCCGGCCCGGTGCCAAATCTCCTTGTAGGACTAAAACAAAGCATGTTGACGTGTGGCCCAAATAACTAAGTCAGAAAGAAAGAAAGTCTTTTGGTCCCATTGCTACAATAAGTCATTCTTTGAAAGCATGTTATTCACCGTTCACCAAAATGCAGGTTTTTGTTGCATTTGTTTACTTTTCAGGTGACAGTTGCAGCTGCTAAAATTTCTTTGTTTCTTGAGTAACGGATGAAATAACCGAGGTTGTATTAAAAGTAACATGACGCGAACATGACTCATTTAAATAATGAGCACCATAATTAATTATCGCGGTTATAGGCAGACATAATTAATCGAGTGTCAGTCATCTGTGTGAGTTACCCATTATTAATTTTATTACAAGTCTGCTTAATTGTGTGATAGTTTTACTAATAATGTCATTTCACATGAAGTATAATCAAAACAAGAAGCCATGTCAAACAATCAAATAATTTATCATAACCTCTTAATTAATAAATAAATGGCGATGGTGCTAGTGGCATAAACAAGTTTAGTCTATGGGATTATATGACAGATGATAGGCACGACCATAAACAATAGAGTGGGCGCGATAAGGGCAGATAAAACCTGACTTATAGTGTGGCGAGCGCCTTAAATCAATTATAGTGACGGCTGATACAGAAATATTGGGTGATAGAGTGCAGCCTTCTTTGAAAAAACGATGAGTTTTTTAATGGTTGTGTAAACAACCCCGTGTCTACATGGGTATGAAGGGTTTTGCCCTTTCCTTATCTATATCCTAGTGTAGTGTCACTTATTATAATTATTTTCCTAACAGCTCTTAGCTAAAATTTTCTTAAAACTACGCTAATTTTATTTGCAGATTAAATTTCCTTGTTTCTGCATACCGACACCAGAGTAGGTACTGAAAGTGGCAACCTTATGTCCTGCAGGTACTTAACCTCACTGTCCTTTCGCGCGTAACAGTAAAACCCCGCGTGAAACCCTTCGGGGGCCCCTTGATTACGCCATTGCGTGAGTCATCCGATATCGTAAAGATAAACACTTATAACTCGAGTTATATTAGCTCTAATCTTAAACGGTAAACAGTGTCGGGTTCGTGATGAACGGGGCCATTTATTAATAATAACCAACTCTTTTAGAACTACTTGAGAATTATACATATCCCATAGATATGAGAGAGGTCGCAGCAAATACGTCTGTTTTCGTTGCTTATTTTTGTATGGTAAAACTACTCATTCAATTTACACGAAAATTTATATCTAACATCACAAATATACAAGTAATCTAATGACAGTGTTTTTTAGGAGTCCTACATACATTATTCTTATAAGATCCTAACTCAAACTTCTTGTTAGAATCGGCCATTTTAGAATTCCGCTGTTCAAAGCATGAAAATACTTGAAATATCAATAAATATGAATAGATATGCCTCGAATACATGAAATAATGAATTATCACTATTTTTTCTTTGCTACTATTGTTTCCAAGACCATTTTACATGGTTCAAGAGTCAAATATTTTTTTTTTATTTCGACTAACAAACTTCACAACAAAGGATTTTTTGTTGGCTCAAATCATAATTTTTTTGTTATTTTTTCAAGCAAATGACTATCTAAAAAGTTGCATTATACACTTATAACATACTATACATTTACTTACCAAAGTTTTACAACGTATATCTCACAAAAACAACACTTTTCCGAACATAATAACACGGGTTGCCATTGCGTTTGACATTCGACATAGACGAGTTTCTATATTTTTTTTAATAATGTTGTGCCGTTTAGTATTACTAACGATTAATTTTGTTTGAATCGACTACTAGTTGACCATAGAGGTAAATTTTGACAGAACGATTTAGAAATTTACTTTTTTTAATATTAGCGTTTAAGTTTGCTGGTTCGAGCCGTTCCATAAATGGAACGGCGAGGCTCAAGGCAAAGGTCCGTCCGTTCCATAAATGGACGGCTGGGACCTAGAGGTTAATGTTTTTCTGCACAATGCCAATAGTAGGTCTGTACGAGTGCGATCAACAGTTAAAACAGAACCATTGTTGTGTTCACTCGCCGGCATCGCTCCCGGAAGCCTGCAGCAGCCTGAAAAGGCTGCTAGCTTTTTGGGAGGACCTGGGATGGTTGGAGTAACCAGAGGATTTCCATACGTCCAATGGCCCAATAAAGAGGCTAAGTATGGAAACAGTCCGGCCAGCCTAACCTATCCTAAGTCACAAGTTTTATCGAAATTGGTAAAATATGCAAATATTATGCTGTCCACTGTGCCGGGCAGAGGAGGTCGGTGCCGCCGCGCTGAATAAAGCGGTTTATGCGAAAAGAATGAGAAGCGCAAAAAAAAGCAAAAGTTCATTCATTCTACTTTTTTTTCAGAAGAAATGACCTTCGTCGGAGTTTCATTACAACGCTAAGCCCCTTTCTCAGTCTAGACTAAATCTGAGAATTTATTTAAATAAGAAAAGTTTAGGGATTTTACGTGTTTTTTTTGTTAATAACGTGAAAAGAATATTATATAAGAATTAAGAAATCTAGGAACCCTTTATGTCTCCCTCAGAAACAAAAGGGCTTAACTTTCTACATTTCTTCAGAGTGACCTTAGGGTTTAGAGGAGGGGTAGTCGTTACTTTTTTCTCCAATGACTTTGAAACTAGTTGACAAAAGCTTTTTGGGAAGTTCATGTTATACAAACAGATTTTTTTTGACTTTTCTTTTCCAACATCGTTTTCGCATAGCATGTCAATTTGTGTAGACTAGATCTAAAATATCGTTTACACTGGATTACCAATATTGTTTTTAACTGCGTGCCAAAGAGTAATAATAGTTCTAACTCCCCTTTAGCTTTTACAACCCCTACTCACATCATAGTCAAACGGTAGTCATAATAATTAATTGTAATTGCCATCCATGCGTCAGATAACGCCGATTACTAGGAAACAATAAAGCAATAAAAAGTTCAATGAAAACATTATAAATGTCAATTAAATCAAATTATTTATCCAATAACACGTTATAGTTAGCCCTGCTTCTCATGCAACAACGAACTCATTACGTCGTGTTATCTATGCTTTATTTTTATTATAATAAATCGCGGTTTTTATTTATGGCAACAATTTATATTATAACTAATTATCGCTTGTTTGTCGATTACGAGCGGCTCGATAGATTGTGGTCATGTTTCTAATACTAATATGAATAATAATTGACCATGATTCGTGGTGCAACAGTTAAATGCATATTAATTTAATTGACTCTGTACTAAATAATATTGGCCGAGCTTGGCTGGCACTGTATTTGAGATAAGTTAGAAATTGTTTTGTTATTATATTAGCCCAGTTATTCTATTGCTAAATATTATCGTTGGACATAAATTGTACATTTGAACCACAGAGATAGTTGGAATAGATAGTTTCAGGCTCAAAAAACAGAAATATGTGATACGTAGCATAGCTGAATTTTCATTTTCATTCTTAAATAACTTTAGAAATGAGGGGCCAGGGTACCAAAATGATAGAGCAAAAAAAAGATGACAGCCATATTGAGCTGTCAAAACAACGTCCTTTTTTGGCAAAAGAAACTATTTAAAAAGCAAGCACAATAAAAACTTTCCCCGGTAGTACCAGGACATGATAGCTAGTAGTAGGTCGCGTTGCTTACCGGGCAACAGAGGCACAGAGCTACACTCGGTGGCAAACAAACGGCCATTATGTACACATACGTCCATGTGGCATGCCGCCACACAATGGGAAGGTGGGCTGGCCGAGCTCACTGCACTGCACTGCACCGTACTGCCCGACGAAATACGATACACGCTATTTGATTAAAGTGGTTTATAAGAACTATAAGAAGTGAATTTTTGTAATCGGGTTAATGGTTCCGGGCAACTAAGTGTAACTTGTAGTTCGAAGCCAGTACTTTAAGGAGCTTGCGAAAAAGTATTATGGCTATATTTTAATGGTACAACATTTTTGAGCTACTTATTGGCAACTGTTCAAAGCTTAGCGTTTAAAATCTGGGTTTAGAATAACTTTTTCAAGTAACTTAAGACTAATCTTATAGGTTTTAAAGTGCTCGTAATCCTTATTGGCACTGCTTTATGCACGCCTAGTCTCTAACTATTCATGTGTAAACAATGCATAGCACCGGATTGCGGATTAGTTACCGAACGAAGGATTTAATATTAAATGTGTCACAGCCGAGCTCGGAGTGATACTGCGAATTAGTGGGAATGATGACCACTTCACAATGATACCCTTTGAAGATATATCTATGTATTGTAAACACTTTAGATGCTGACTTTTTTCATATTAGAATCGATGTTCAGGGTTTAATTGGTGTAAAAGTTTTTCTATAAGGGAACGAAGGAATCCTCCATTAGATGTATCTAGAAGACAGATAAAATTTGATTATTTGGAAATATTGAAGTATTTTTGCAGGTTTTCCTAAAACTTCACATTGGGGACAAGCAAGTTCAAAACCACTTTCTTAAGGGTTGAGTTAACTTAAAAGTCACAGATTTGCAAATCGTTGATATCTTTCATAATCTGTCAGTGCCTAGTCCCGCAACTGAATTATAAATACAAATCATATAAAAACATCTATTCTTCGAACCCCGATTCCTCGAACGACATTGTTTTCATAATCAGTATCGGGAAAGTCACAATCCGTGCTCCCTGCGATATTTATCAGAAGCCCAGGGATTAAGCAAACAGATGTTAAATCCTGGTAAATCGGGCCCCGGTGAGCCAGCTCGTTACTCACCAACAATATGGTTTCAATAAGCCATTAGCCCTGTGTTCCAACCGAGAGTTATTGCAGCCAACGCCGCGGCATGAGCTAGTTAACTATGATTTGTAACAATTTTAATAGCTAGTAATTGTTAGGGTTACTTCTATTTTTATTGTAACTCTGTTATTTTAGATTTAGGTCTAATTTTGGAGCAATTAGGCTGTGGGTTTTTTAATTCTGTTTTGGTGTAGTAAGTTAATCAATTTTATTTTAAAATATTAAAGCTGGGTCCTGAAATACATTCGTTTCTGTAATAAAACTGTCGCCTAAATCTTAAGCTTAATTAAAGGGAATTTGGGTATAAAATCTGATCAAATTGTTACGCTTCGTACTGCTTTCCAATCTTCGTATCATCATCATCATCATTTCAGCCGAAAAACGTCCACTGCTGGACATAGGCCTCCCCCAAGTGTACATAACGGGGGTTTTGCCATAATCGCCACGCTTGGAAGTCGGGTTGGCGATCGCAGTACGCTTGTTACAAAAGCACAGAAAACGCTACTGGCCATTCTCTGGCAAGTCCCTTAGTCGCCTCTTACTACACCCACGGGAAGATATGGGATGGTGCTATTCTTTACGTCCGACACCATACAGAACAAAAATCTTCAATCTTGGCATGCTATGTTCCAATCCATCGCATTCCATCAGGCAGGGTCAACGTCAACAGTAGGCTATTAGACCATAAAAAACTCAAATCATCGCCAATGTGAAAAGCTCTGAAATTTTAGTAACCACAACAGCTAGACAAATTCTTCTGGTCATTTGCTAGGGAGTAAATCAGCATTATCTTTGACATATTCACCTGCCATAGAACAAGCCTATACAATATTTTTAATCCACAAAAACCAATAAAGGCATTCATCATTCAGTCTAAAACAATACAACATAAAAAGCCACAGTACCATGCGGGACCACAGACTATAAATTTGGCGGGACAGTCGCCGCGACAGGAGTTAATCTTTGCACCGTTATTCAAATACATAGCTAGGTATTGTGAATGGGATTATTTATTTGTGTGTAGTTTTAGTTGGCCATTGTTTTAGTGTAATAGGATGAGTACCCGCATGATAAGTTTTCTGAAAGCTTTGGCTAAGTTAGAGCTTTGCGGCTTTAAGTTTTGGAGTCAATCTAGGTACTGTGAAAAAGCTAGACAGTTCTTGTCCAAACTGACTGTTTTTTCAATATACAGATTTAAAGAGGAAGGAATAGCTGACAAATAGTTAATACTTAAACAGTACATTTAGTAATAAGTGTGCAGTGCAAAACAAACTCACATTGCATTTAAAAAAAACGTGATTTCTTCTGTATTTTGTTATTAGTTCACTCTAATATTTTAGTAAATGCAACGAGATCTATAGTGCCATAATCTCATACATAAGCCATAGGTAGTTTTGCTAAGGTACTATAGAGACGACAGTAGGTAGCTAAACAATTAATGCAGTAAATCTACTGCGGAATGTGCAATCAAGGTGAATAATGAAGGCCTTGTAACTGTTAGCCGCATCGATTAACTCACTATTTTCAAACTGTTTTAAATATTTATAATTATATGAACTGACAATTTTATTAGGTCATAATCTATTTCAAAACACGATCGATTTTTTTTATGTGTTTTTGGGTTACGCAAAGATCTTCATAGTTTTAAATTCAATATTTAGATTTGTGTCGGCACACCTCAAGAAAATAAAATTAACATTTTAAGTTGTCATGTTAAGATAAAATCTTACAACTTAAAGAGTAATCAGATACATGTTATGCTCTTTTCTTATCAATCCGATCTTAAACTATAAAAAATTCTATGAAAGTTATATTATAAATATTTTAATATTCGTTCATTTGAAGCGTACCTGCGTAATCCGCCTAGCGACAGATAGGCGACCGCGATAAGGGCACTGGATACATGGAAACAGAAGGCCCACTTAGTTCTTTAATACTTTTGCTTTCTTTCTTTCTTCTAATTTTTAAAGTACGGACACACAGGAATTAAGATTGTAAGCATTTTTAGAAATTGGCGTTGCCATGAGTCACTGACTCACTGAGAAGAGGCCTCCGTCGCAGAATGTATAGGCTGATTATACTTTATGAGGATGATCATTAAGAAAAACAACTAAAATTAAATAAAATAAAGTGTGAACTATGTTTGTAGTTTGCGAACTATCAATTTCGTAGCGACGGCGTAGCGCGTAGTCATAAGCGTGGCACGGACTAAGCGTAGCGGCGGCGCGTAGTACTAAGCGTAGCCCGTAGCAACTCTGTTATTTTTTTATTCTTTGTGACGCTTTAAATTGACAAACTGGTCTACGGCTCATGGAAAGGGGTTCACTAAAGTTCAAAATAAGTACCTAAAGTTCCATAGTAAAGTAAATCTTCTGTATTCCTGTTACGATGGTACGTCGGACGTAGTGCGTGGCGGACGGTTTAATCCACCACCCTTCGGCTCTGACAGTTTCAGGTATTTTTGGACGACAGTTTCACTTCTATTTGTTTTAAAGCTTTTAGGGAAGTAGCTTTTACAATTCAGTTTTATGAACTCTGTCTGCACCTGCGTTTTGGGTGAAACATTGTGCATTATTTCTAACTCTATTTATCTATTCAATTTTTTTTTTTAAATTACAAAAACTCTTGTCTTAGTCTATGAGAGACAAATATTATACCTGCCGAACCAGCGTAGTCACATATAATAACTTAAAACAAAAGGAGTAGGTAGGTAGGTGTAATATGAAGATAAACTTAATAAATATCGAATACGGCTATCTCATCAATTTCTTTCTATAAACTGTTTCTAAAAGGTACCTACTAAGATATCGATTACATTACTTGTCTAGACAACAAACAAACAAATATTATGAAGAGACAACGAGTCTACAAGGTCCCGACAAACGAGGTTCTAATGTCTTAACCTGCAGTTAGTAGTTAACGCCAAATAGTAAACTGCCGTCACTAATGTGATGGTTTACAAGATAAGTCACTAGTCATTATGACTGCATTGTTGAAGTACTTAGTTATTGCTATTGTAGTTAGTCTTATGCATACTCATTGGTATGCACACGACTAACAGTACAGAAACAGCAGAATCACCAGATAATTCTTGTGGTGCTATCTCATGTTATGAGGTGCTATCATTTCCAAACGTTATTTATTATTGGACAACTGTCTCTGCCATTCATACATTTGGGATATAAGTAAGTACATACAGTAATTCCTAAATCTTGGATTTTTTTTAACTTTGCCCCACACTAGGGTTCGTATTACCCAGTTACTGGGTTGTGGAGGTCAGATAGGCCGTCGCTTCATGTAAAAATACTGATACTAAGCTGCATCCGGTTAGATTGGAAGCCGACCCCAAGATAGTTTGGGGAAAGGCTAGGCAGATGATGATGATGCCCCGCACTAGGGTTTCTCCTGTATCGTTGGTGAGTTTACAAACATTTAAACTCATACACAAACAGCCAAACTCGGAACAACTATCTGTAGGCCATACAAATATTTGTTCCGTGCGGGGATCGAACCGGCGACACTCAGTGCAGGAGTCAATCGCTTAGCCACTGCGCCAACCGTGCCGCCTGTATAGAATGATTTACAAAGTGACCAGGACAAGCCATCTTAGAACTGGCATAGGAATTATTATCTAAACTAATATTATAAATAGGAAAGATTTGATTGTTTGTTTGTTTGCATTGAATAGGCTCCGAAACTAATGGTCCGATTTGAAAAATTCTTTCAGTGTTAGATAGCCTATTTATCGAGGAAGGCTATAGGCTATATATCATCACGCTACGACCAATAGGAGTGCAGCAGCAATGAAAAATTTTGCGAAAACGGGGAAAATGTGACGCAATCGAAGTTGCGCCGGACAGCTAGTATGATGATAAAGATAAATTTTAACTTTGTTCCCTCAAGTTGCAGATAGAAATACTTATTTTGGGCTCCCGATACAAATACTTAACTTGTACATCTTTGTCTTTTTCTTCAGAGGAAACGAGCATGATACTATAAACTATAGTATGTAAGTATAAGAAATAACTTGTTATTTTCTTACAATTGCAGACCACCCCAACATAAAATTAAGACGTGACAGTAACAGAGAGCTAACAAAAACTCACATATCGCGTTACAGAGTGTAACGTATACCCGTGAGCGACTGTGAGGGCCGGGACTCGAACCCGTTACTTCGACTCGACCGCAACATACACTTTGTGTTTCATTGTCAACTTATGACTGGTTTACGTGATATGATATTCCATATGTTTGAAGGATTATGTATTTATGTTTGAACAAATCAAATCAAGTAACTATATTTGTGTTCAAACTAATTGAAGGGTGATCAGTTGACTGGATTTCCTTTTAAATCATCTCTTGCCCATGGTGTTGACTTTTTGAGTCTTTATGCCACGCAGCTGAAACTCAGTGATAGCATGTTTTACGTGGTGCAATTAGCGGTCATAACGAGCACAGCCAAATGAAAAATCATCAATAGCATGCAATATATCATCATCATCATCATTTCAGCCCAAAAGACGTCCACTGCTGGACATAGGCCTCCCCCAAGTGTCGCCACATTGACATTTTGGGGCGTTTTGCCATAATCGCCACGCTTGGCAGGCGGGTTGGCGATCGCAGTACGGTTGTTACAAAAAGCACAGCGAACGCTGCTGCCCATTCTCTGGCAAATCCCTTAGTCGCCTCTTACGACACCCACGGGAAGATATGGGATGGTGCTATTCTTTACGTCCGACACCATGCAGGGCACCATGCAATATATGCCACTGCCAAACATCTTTTTCTATAAGACGTTGGCAAACAGTTAACGATCTCCTTACTTCTAGCGGAAAGGAACACACTGCTGCCAATCTTCTGAATATTACCCCTCACAAGTTCACAACCGTTGATTATAAAGATTGCAATTGTGCCTAACTGGTCCAGGAAGCCCGTTACGCACAAATTACCAGCGTTTTCTAACACGGTAATGACGCATTTCCCTAATTCAAGACTCAGGCCTATATACAAGCCGGCTAACAAGCAGTTAACACGCTGTATATTTCCATTACAAGCCCATATACAGAACTGGAACACTTTTTGCCCGGGAAAGGCGACATTTGTACCCAGGCAATGTTCTTGCTCAACCGTTACTGCTGTACCATTTACATAACAATTTAATTGGACATTTGTTATGTATTGTAAGTACGAACTAGTTTGTATTTGGATCATAAATCTTGTTCTAATTGTATGCGAATTGCCTGGAGCTAACGTAGTTCTTTCAACATCGTGGTTTTAGTTGGTTTTGCTGTCAGCTAGTACAGGATGTAATTTAGTATGTTAGTGTTGTAGGACCGATAGCCGATAGACCTCTGCACTGTAAACAGTGAAGGCACTGCAATATCCTACTTTAGGCATATAGAGACTTCGGTTTGTGACACAGATATTTTACGATTAAAATAGTAAAGTGACTGACTTGAAGATTTAAGACGAGTTAAAGGATGTACAGTAACAGAGGAGACATAAAAATAGTATTTGAACTGCAAAAGGGTGCGTAAAAAACAATTTCAAAATAAAATAATTTAGAGCTTTCGCTTTTTAAGAAATTCCTCACCAGTTTAAACCAGCACCTAGGCCCGCATGCAGGAGTATGGATATGGCCGGCTACCTATCATCCTCCCACCTTCTCGGAGGAGGCCTGATAATGTTTTGTAAAGTCACAAGCAACAGTTACGACCCAAATACAACCTCCCATTTATCATGTACAGTCAGACAATGAAACCACCAAACTTCGAAGCTCAGCAATAAATCCTATCGTGCTCTAATCTGTGCACAATCATGGCGCCGTATAAGGCAATAGAGTGCCTGACCAAATTAGCAAGCGCGGCATACGGGCCGCATTCTTACGGACAACCTTGAACCAGTTGCGCGCGCGCATGCTGGCTGTAGGGCTGGCCTGAGGGACCACGGTGATAGAAAGGTGAGGGTTTTGATTGGTTGTTTGGAGAATGAGGTTTACTAGGAGTGGCAGTGACAATGTAAAGATAAGTACGTTTTTTGGGTTGTGGACAGCGTAAATTGTGACATTGGTAAAGACTTATTTTTGGATGATAGTTTTCAGCTGTACTGAGTCTTATGTATTTTTGTTGTATGTCTTTCAGCGAGGGGTAGGCGGTTGCCGGGACTGTGTTATTTAATTTTGACGCTCAATATGACCTGATTAAGCTTTATTTACTGAATGTATTGAGGTAAAATTATTAAATGGCATTAAAAGTTCATCAACTTTTGATTTCCAAGTTTCCAATTCTCTTGAATGAATCAACCGTTGTAGCAATAATCAACAGTGACGATTTAAGCACACAATCGAAAAATAAATCAATATCATAACCGTAGGCACATTAAAGGCAATCAATCGTAATGGTATTGCCATGTAACATACCACATTATTGTTATGGCAACACTGCACTCATTTGTCACGAGTCGAAGCTCCCATATATTAGTTTTGCTGTACCTTTTAATGGCGGGCATAATTAATCGGATACTGTATTGAAATCAACAGCGATACAATGATATTTATGTACGTATAATGTATTGGAATGGTTTTTGTTTGTTCGTTTGTTTGTTTCACAAACATGAAACATTTTATCTGTCCGAATTTGCGCTCAAAAAGTGGGATTCCGACTTGACGGCTTCGGTGGTCTACTAGTAACAATTGCAAGTGCCGAGTATGAGGTCCTGGTTTCGATACCCAGGCCGGGCAAAGTGTTACCTACATGGGTTTCCCATTAGGAATTTCTTAGTAACAGCCACGGAGTCTGGATTTGCGTCTGGTAAATGACAATAGGCTCGCCCCCTATTACATGGGCCTTAAAGTATCACTGACTGGAATAGGTGTACTAGTAAAGGGGTATCTGCCCAGCCCTTCGGGAATTACAGGCGTGATGTTATGTTATGTCGAAACTTTATATCAAACTTTCACGTCGCTGCGTGCCAGCCCTGTGCGTGGAGGAATACGGGCACTAATCACATTCGACGTGCGCAAGAGTGCCCTACAGCATTTCGCAACTTCGCCCCTCTGACCCGCTGCTACGTCAATTTAGTCAATCAGTGTCCATATTATACCTCATACTTTATGTTTTAGTAATACTGACTATGTTACCGTACTTGATGTTATATGCTGAAGTAGGTAATAACTTAGAAAAACTCACTGTAGACCACCACCCAACTGTGTTGGGGTCAGCTTTCAGTCTTACTGTGTACAGCTGAGTACATTGGTTGAAATATACATCTCGTCTTTCGCCTCTCCTGTGATTGGTCGAAATTTGCACATGTCGTCTGCGCTCCGCTTGTCTTTGGTAATCCCTAAGACTGTTTAGGCACTAAAAAGAGGCATCGACATGATTTACTGAAAGTTATACAGCCGTCAGTCTTACAGATAAACTTTTGTTTGAAGTCTTATAAAGCTTGGGTTATACTTATAATGATTCATTGTGGCCTCTGCTAATTATGCAAATGGCCTATCCACATACAGAATGCTGAGGATAACAACATCTCATCATAGTTTGCTATCTCAAAATGACTTAGATCCCACAGCGATTCTATATCAAGATCAGATTAGATAATAATCTTTCTGTTAAACACACGATTTTTATCTATCTTTCCCAAAGAGTCAATATAGCCATTAAACTCGTTAATATAAGGCTAATGGCACAATGTTGAATAACATTAGGATTGCTTATATTTAATTATGGATCTCTGAGATGAGTGGGCTGACAGACTGTGATCACTTACAACTGCCAAGGATGCTTGTGTTATTTAAATTAAGTTTGTTTTGACAAGGATGGCTTTTTTAGATTCTTATTAAGTTGTCAAAAAACTATTGGCATCGTCATTAGTTTGAGTGGACTGTGGTGTATAGGGCCTCAAGTAGGTATGAGAGATCAAACTACAGCCCATAATAATACGTTTTTAGTTGTTTGCTTACTTTGGTTTTCTCATTAAGACAAGTGCGATGTAACAAAAGACGATCACAACAAAAGACGCCTGCGAAAATAATACAGTAGTTTTGATCGTGATCGCAGACTTATTCCAAGTAATATGCGCAAGAGTGTATACTCTGTACCATCTATATCCGGATGGTACCTAATAAAAATTCTGCAAACCGGTACGGATGATTTTTGGCACTGGACACTCCCTCGGTGTCCACTGTCCGGAGCCGTGTTTCTGTCAGTATTTTCTAGTTTTTACGACGGTGTATCCCACAAATTAATTAATGTTAAGTCTAAGTTTTTAATTTGATATGGTCACTAACACTATGAATAACACTGGAACACACAAACGGAATATTTATCTATTTGTTTTGAATTCCCGATATCTCGTTTCCCGTTTCTATAGTTATCGATAATTTTAGGTCTACCGAAAATCGATCTCTCAATTTTTTGTTAATTCCGATTCCTAAAGAATCCAGGCTAGTTAGCATCCCTGGGAATGCGCCTACGTCGCGATTCGCAAGTCGCGTGTCTAGACAATTATAAACAATAATATGCACTAGGTGGCGTAGGTGGGCGTGTGATTAACTGCGCGGGCGCACGATTTGCCCCCCCCCCGCGCATTTCACATGTAAATTATTACAAGATATGCTAGATAAATCTTCAGCCTATGAATGCGATTTGCAAGTTTAACTGAAGTAAAAAATATATCGTGTTTTATGGCTGTTGTAAGTTATTGTGCTTGCGTGTTCGGACTTAAGTGGATATTAAATTTGAGAGGACATTCAGTAGCTTAGCTTTAACAGCTTACTTAGAAACGAAGTTGAAAATTTATGAAAACTTGGAACAATGGGGAGCCAAAATCTGCTAGTAAGTTCTACAAATCATGATTGTATAGTTAAAGTATCAAAGCTGTCATAAGATGTAACACTAGCCTAATGATTATCATGCGTCAGACCTTCATGAAGTTGACACATGCACCTCCATTTCACAATACTCAGAAACATTTTAATGAAGATCCAAAATCATTAATGTAACGTCATCCGTACGCCATTCAGGCCTTGCAACCGCTCTGTGTGGCCATGCCTAAGGTATCTCTCTACGCAATCGTTCACACGCGCCCAAGTTTTAACATTTTTATATCAACCAATATGGTGGACATTATGTAGAAACGATGTAGAATTGAATTATTTAACGATCGAACGACCGGCCCGGCCAGTGAACGAAGATAATTCAATTTATTTATTTTAACAATTTTATCGTAAGTTATGGAAGAGCTTTACATGGAGCGACTGTCAATTTGGTTATTATTATGAGGAATTTTATATGGTGTGGTGTTGCATTGGTTAATTAATAAATTAGAAGTAGCCGGTTTTTTGTAGTTGAAGTATCTCTTAGTAAGTTTTAGAAACTTGCGAGCATAGCATTTGTATTATGAATTTGTATAGACTATGTCTGAAATAAATGATATAAAAAATAAAAAAAATATAATGCGTAGAGCCGCTATGTTAACTCAGAAATGGTGCGGTCATACGAATCCGGTGAGATAGCCGACTGGCTGGGGACCTTTGTTTGACAGAGTCTTCAGTACCGTATCCCAGAATCCAATGTCCGGTGCAACCGAAATTTATCCGTACGTCTACTATAATCGAATATAAAAGTGACTTATTCCAAGACTTGTCACTATTTCCAATCTATCTATGTACATATTTCCAAATACCCTCAATTCCAGCCACAAAAGCAGTAGTTCCATGATATCGTAAGATCTAAACGTCCGTGATACCAGGCGCGCAGCACGCAGCAGGAGGCAGAGTGAGGCGTTGTACTAACGGATAGTCATCGATACCGGACATTATTTACGACACACGACCACTGATCGTCTTTTATTTGCGCTCCTACGCACACCATATGAATAAGAGTATGATCGCAGTTTGATTTATTGACAGAGCCTGCAAAGAGGATTAATACAATGTTTGCTAGGCGAACTGATCGGGGAGTTTATAAATAGATAGATGAGGCTTTATGGAACGGGAGGCGTATGTTTTGTAAGTCTCGAGTGTCTATTAAAAACACTCTTTTAGTTGGAATTTCACAGAGAATAGTTTCGAAAACAATGCCGTAAAGGAAAGTTAATTTACTTCTCTTCTCCTTCTCTTCTCTCTACTGAATTGTGAAAACTTAACTAGAAAATTCGTTCTAAAAAATTCATTGCAATTATGCAAATCCGCATCAGATTGAGTTGTAGTTCAATTGAATTCGCCACGCCAAAGAGACGAAAACAAAAGACGCTCACAAACAAAGCACTTGAATTGGAAATGTCTAGCAAACTAATATGCTAAAATATACAAACAACCAATAAAGTATTAGTTACGCAGCCGATCGGGGTGAACGACCCGATCAACGAGATGCCTCATATTAGTATGCAAATGCTGGCAACATTAACACCTCCCTGTTTACGACAATATTCAGATAGTATCGCACCACAGAGATCTTATAACATTCAGATTTTTAACCGACTTCTAAAAAAGGAGGAGGTTCTCAATTCGGATGTTTGTATTTTTTTTTTTTTTTATGTTTGTTCGCGCATAACTCTGCCGCTTACCAACCGATTTGAAAAATTCTTTTTTTGTTGGAAAGCGTATACTTTCCAAATGGTCCCATGAAAATTTTATCGAAATCAAACAAGCGGTTTTGAAAAAATCAACAAAAATCTAAATATTCTAACTTTTCGTTTACTCTGAATTGCGTTTTTTGTTCGCGCATAACTCAGTCATGTACGAACCGATTTGGAAAATATTTTTTTTATTTCAAAGCCTATGCTTTCCATTTGGTCCCATAGTCACCAAGTTGGGATCTGATGATGGAATCTTGGCGAAATCGAGGGAACTCTTCAAATTTTATAGGAAAACGTACAGCGATTTTAGTTTTTTAACCGACTTCTAAAAAAGGAGGAGGTTCTCAATTCGGATGTTTGTATTTTTTTTTTTTTATGTTTGTTCGCGCATAACTCTGCCGCTTACCAACCGATTTGAAAAATTCTTTTTTTGTTGGAAAGCGTATACTTTCCAAATGGTCCCATGAAAATTTTATCGAAATCAAACAAGCGGTTTTGAAAAAATCAACAAAAATCTAAATATTCTAACTTTTCGTTTACTCTGAATTGCGTTTTTTGTTCGCGCATAACTCAGTCATGTACGAACCGATTTGGAAAATATTTTTTTTATTTCAAAGCCTATGCTTTCCATTTGGTCCCATAGTCACCAAGTTGGGATCTGATGATGGAATCTTGGCGAAATCGAGGGAACTCTTCAAATTTTATAGGAAAACGTACAGCGATTTTAGTTTTTTCTACAACAAGTGAAATATTTGCGTTCAATGAGAACCATTCTACCATCAGATCTGATGATGAAGCCAAGAGACAGGCACCGTAACTCTTGTTGACTTGTTGGCTTGTTGGAATTGTAACGGTATGCATTTTCCAGGTGTACCACAGACTCGACTTTCCTTATTCAACCTACGTAACATGTAGGTCCTCTGCTTTGACAGTCTGTTTTCGCGATGATCAGGGTTCTTATTCAAAATGCGTTGATCATTTCTTTCCCTAATTTCTTTTAATCGTTGTCCTTTTTCCTTTTTCTCAGTTTCAGTTCGACGCCGTTTTGTAATACGAGAAGCATCTTTACTAGGCCTACCCATATTTTATTATTAGATTTAAAATATGTCACTAAAAATTAACAAATAAAAAATTTTTTTGCAAAAAAAAAACCGACTTCAAAAAACCCTAAACGCACTAAAAAGTCAAAAATAATACTATAACCTACCTATATTAATAAACCTAACCTAACCGACGATTAACCTATAATAAAATTTAATAATTCTTTGGAGTCGGTGCCAAGCAATATACGATACCTGAATGACTATATAGACAGACTAAGGCCAGAAAAACAAAACATCTTACAGTTTCTAAATATTAGTTAATTCATTAATTCTAATTATATTGCTTGGCACCGACTCCAAAGAATTATTAAATTTTATTATAGGTTAATCGTCGGTTAGGTTAGGTTTATTAATATAGGTAGGTTATAGTATTATTTTTGACTTTTTAGTGCGTTTAGGGTTTTTTGAAGTCGGTTTTTTTTTTTGCAAAAAAATTTTTTTTATACAGAAATAAATAAAATCTTGATCGGGTTGTGATCATATTGATTAAAACGGCTTCTTTCACGCTCCGCCCATACAAATTAGGAGCTTTTAAAAACATTATTGAGTTTTTATAACAGCTTAACTAATGTGTATTTTTATAATTGGTATTTTATTGCTGATAAAACAAATAAGTGTTTGATTGAGATAATCATGTTTGCAAAAGCCGTTGAACACGATAATGGATACTTGAAACGCTCTCGGTGGTGGCCATGTTTACAGATCATAGAACGTTTCTCTTGTTTGGTACATACATACCTACACATTTTGGAGAGGGTCTGTGAGACATATGTATGTATATCACTAATCTCGTCGTGACTAAACATATTTGAGTAGTTTTGTGAGCGGTCTCTTTGAAGCTAGTAAAATTAACATAATTTCAAGATTATCATGTTACATTCACTATCTTTAGATAGCCGCATTAATTTGTTTAATTTGAGAGCGATGCTAAATATTATATTTCTTACATGGGCATTTCCTTCTTTTCCTTTTTAATAAAGTCTATAAATACAGCACCGGTTTCCAGGGTAGGACCCAGTAGTGACGTCACCAGAGCATGTCCGGATTACTTCCAGTTAATTAACCAGTTAAACAATTTGCTGGTAACTCCGCAACGGCCTTAATGGCGGCTCCGGTTACACTCCGGTTCTAATTCCTAAAACGAGTTCATTTTAAACTGTTTCGCCTAAGGTTAGGGCAAAGGGATGCTTGAAGCTTAGGGTAAATTGTCATAATCAGAGACGTCGTCTTTTAGTTAATCAGCTGGGACTGAATATCACTGAGCGTCGAGGGGTTAAGCTTCGTCAGTCTGATTTCGGCCTTAGTAGTTAAGACCTCGATGTAATATTAACATTGACATAACAATTACACTCATAATAACCTGTTAATCTTTGCTAGGCTCAATTAGAAGAGCACACTGGTTGATATCCTTTTGGCTCTTTGAATCTCCAGCAGATTTAGATCTAAGCCTAACGACCCGATATAAAACTAACCACACTTTTGCTATTCTCGTCTAGTTAGAGCGTATATAAGAGAGGAATCATGTCTGCTGCTAGAATTCTTTGTTAATCTAATAAGACTTAAAGAATCAGCATGCTTGACTGATCTATAAATTATAAATTGATAACCTTGACTTTGCGTTAATAATGTCACCGCGGCTTCTAGGTTCTTTGTAATCCTACCACATCATTATGTATTTTATTATCATTCGCCATCTTCTTTTTATTATTTCTAGATCTTAATACTTATGTATATCAGATCCAATGAATAAAATATACGATATTGATATTCTATGATAGCTAAATGTCCTCTAAAGCATCCGCTGCCGATATATTTGCAAATTAGCCGAATTGACACGTCTTCGAAGCTCGGCGTCGGCAGAATCAGTAATGAGATGGTTTACTACCTCACTGCTAACTATACCTATTAACCGGCGTTCCTTACTATGAATTTGTTATGTTGATGTGTGCGATTTGAAGAAGAACTGCTGCGTTCGTAATATGTAGATACCTTTTATTGGCGGATGTGCAAGTGCCTAGTTTATAGGGGTTGAGATGTTGTGTAGTCATAAATATTGTTTTTAGTGGTTTGGGTTTGTTTATCCCATTGGTAAGCATGGTATATAAATATATTTGTATCTACAGCGTCAACGCCAAATGAAATATTTTTTGGTTCTGTTACCGTATTTGGACTTTCTACTTCTTTATAAAGTGTGTAAATCCTTGATTTTGCCAAAAGTCGTCTTTCCGTACTCATCATTCTCTTGGCCTTATCCAAATTTATTTGGGGTCGGCGCAGCATTTCTTCTTCTTCCATACTCTATTACTTGTCATCTCATGAGGCATCTCCTTTCTTGCCATATCATCCTTTTCACAGTCCATCCACCATTTCTTTGGTTTTCCTCTACTCTATCCACATTCATCCTCAAAAAAACATTCCTCACGACATTTTCCTTCGACATTTTTCTTCAGTCGCCTTTCCAAACTATTAAGCGTGAAATCAGGAGGTTTAAACAAAAATTACGCACCAACTCCATCGCTTCTCATCCTTATCTGCATAAAGCTTAGTTGTGTATCGTTTACTCGTAACGTAGGCGGAGACCAACGAAACCATAGATTACCATAGACAAACAAACAGACAGAACAACTTTCCAATCCCTCCCTATTTTAATGTCGGTCCTTCCAATCCAAAAGTACCGAAGTACTACATTTTTAATTCGTGGAGACCCAAAACTCTTGCAATATCGGGTTGTACGCAGTCACAGCTGACCACCTCATGAATTATGTAGGCCGCGTACGCACTGGACGAACGTACGACTACTCGTATTTATTTGTCCATGTATCGATACGTATTCCGAATAGATATCGATATTTTCGCCGATTATCCGCGCCGGCATGGGAACAGGAAACTGACATGTGTCATGTTGATTTATAGTTTTAGTTAGGAGTTGTTAGATAAAGTTTTTCGTCTTTCAAATTTCAATAAATTACGTATTTCCATGTTAGACTGGCAGCGGAATTTGTGGGAAATAAATAGCAGTGGATTACTTTTTCTAAATTCCTCTGCTTTTTATTTTATTTATTATGATATTGCATGAAACTGTTGCGTTGCTTAGAAATTCTTGAGGAGAGATCTCTCGTTCATGTATGTATGAATCGGTATGAATGGAACATTCAGGAACGCATCAATGGCGCATATTACATGTGCATGGACAAGTATTTCTCTTGTCACCTATGCTTTTTCTTTTTTTTCTTAAAACATACTGAAATCCTAGGTATATTTACTGGCAAGAAAAAGGAAACCCTTACAGAATGTAGTAAAAACATTTGCTCAGTTCAACAAGAGTATCAGCTGGGTAATGAGTGTAAACACGATCAGTCGCGCGTGCGTCGATTTAGTCGCGCGATTTGTGCCGCGACGCGTCGTTAGTCGCGGCGCATACCGACCGCTTTAATTCCGCGTGATCGCACGCAAACGACCCTTGTGCACAGATTAGTTTCAAAATTGCCAAATGTTTTTTAGTGAAAAATGTTTACTTGTTTCTGGTGGCTATGACTCGTGTTCCTATTGCAGCCGATAGACAAATTGGATTTTGTTCTGTTTTTATTTGTTTCGTTTTTTTGAAGAGTTTTATGAGTCTGGCTGGTTTTTAAATTATTGGATCTGGTCTCAATAAGGAGTTTCCCCCTTTGAAATGGTTGTAATATCTCTTCAATTTCACTGACGTTTTACAGCTAAAATTCCTGCAAAACTTACCTTAACCTCAACTAATCACGGTAATCCATAATAAAGAATAAATCACGGCCCATTAAGTGAGGCAGGGTTATTCTGCAACAAAGTGTGTTGCACTCCGGAACGTTACCCGGTAGCCGGTAGCTGTCCGTCGATAATTTATGCCGTAATTAAACCGGTTATTGCCGCAACGAGAGCATTGCGCCGCATGCACGGCACCGCACGGAAAATAATGCCGATATATTCTCGTTTGGACTTCGGAATGGTGTTGCAGTTTCAGTAAGTTTTTCATTTAAGTGGTATTCAGGGACGTAGTTTGAGCATATTCTGAAATTTAAAGTGCCTGGCTTCTATCGGGAGCAGATAGGAACCTACATCTGGAGATTTCGATTAAAAGCATGCAATCCCATGCCTTGGTAAAAATTTTCGACAGGAAACGTCCTCACTACAATAGTTCAGTAACTTACTTTGCTTACAAGCTTACATTTTGTTATTATTTAACACGAACTTCAACACAAATTTAACTTAATTTCTGAATTAACTTGATACTTAATTCGGTGCATTTGGCAAGTGGCGTGAGTGTCAGTGTGATTGGCATCATAGCATGGCGACCGCGAGCACAGTTGATTCGGGGTAAATTAAATCATTGTGAATTATCATCGAGCCTGTCAACTCAATACGACAGATGACGCTGCAAATGAGGACAGTTTAAATTACACGGATAATGTTTGATGTTTTTGTAATTTTATTTTTATGTGTCAGAGTACTTTTGCTATTTTCATTATGTTATAGCCTCTTCATCTTTCATTGATTAGAGAAGGATCTTATATGAAGTACAAAAATACCTGGTTCGTAAATAACAGCCAAATTAGAGAACTGATCATCATCATCAGCCTATTACAGTCCACTGCTGGACATAGGCCTCTTAAATCGCTCGCCACTTAACTCGATTCTCGGCAGCACTCATCCAGTTGCTACCAGCCACTCTGCGAAGATCGTCGCTCCACCGAGCCTGAGGGCGTCCCACCGCGACACTTGCCGATTCGCAGTTTCCACTCAAGAACACTTCTACCCCAACGGTCATCGGTTCTAAGGCTAATTATGGCCGGCCCATTGCCACTTCAGCTTACATATTCTGTGAGCTATGTCGACAACTTACAAAATTAGAGACCTGTTTCCTGAAAACTACAAAAAGGGTACCTATTTGAAAGGTAGAAAATAATTGCGTAAAACTGCTAAAATGAGCAGAATGAAGCTTCAGAAAGTCAAATTAATTCCAAAGATTGTTTAAAACATCACATATATCTTAAAAATGTATCGTATTTGGTACATTTCGCTTGTAAGTACATATTTGTGTAATCAGTTGATAGCACACGCCTGCGCAAACAGACAAACATGGCTGGCCGTGAGTTTGTACAGCGCATAGCTCTGATTGGGTACTTCGGGATGCCAAGCGCTTTGTGTGCGATGCCTCGCCTTCTTATTCTACTGGTTTAGGATACCCTAGAAGATGCAGAGAGAAGGAGGTAATCAGCTTCCTATTATATCTCACACTTGGATGAAGGGTATATCCTATCCATGTGATGTCTAGAGGATGCTTAGATTTTATGTTAATCCCAAAATACTTATTACAACACAGGTTTCTCTATGGTATTGAATAGTTAAAAAA
This sequence comes from Cerastis rubricosa, assembly GCA_949152445.1. NCBI lineage: Eukaryota > Metazoa > Arthropoda > Insecta > Lepidoptera > Noctuidae > Cerastis > Cerastis rubricosa. The sequence goes on along the minus strand of OX424542.1, from coordinate 984,615 downwards.
ATGCAATAGTACATTGTTACCCCAGGGGTGGAAGTAACTTATTTAGTCCCGAGACGGGGTTTGGCGCCCGAATGAAGTGAGGGCGCCAATAGTTCGAGAGACTAAATAAGTCTTTAACCCGAGGTAAAAACTGTGCTTTTCATTACGAATACAAAGAAAGTAAAAATAAAAACATGAATTAGCTAAAGAAAAAAATTGTACATTTTATTTCGGATTGCCGCTTTCCCACCTACTTATTTTGTTTTTTTTTTCTGTGGCCAGCCAGCTATTCAGACATTATTTTTCATTTTCATCATTGAAAAAATTGTAAATATTTTGCCCAACACTATGTTATTTTAAAGAAATTGTTGAAACTAAATTATAATAAAGTTATTTAAAAAATATATTTTCTTTAATCAATACTTAACTTTAAGTTATTTCAATTTTACATCGTGGGTGCATATAAAGTTGGAACATGGTTCAATAAAAATGTGAAAATAGAACTAGTTTTTTGTATAATTTGACATCTGTCAGTTGAATGCGATTCTCCCTAGGGATGAAAAGTATTACTTTCATCCCGCTCCTCAGGCAACTTCAGACCTACCTTCAGAGTATGAGTAATGAAAAAGCTTTAACAGTTTAAATGCTTTTGGAGCAGCTGCAATAATCGCAACTCAAAATCTGCGTTTCTATTCGTACCTCTTTCAACTTTTACAGCATTCTCAACACGACTATTCTTGCTCCATCGCTGTTAAGTTTTGCGCTATTAATACGACGGAGCTATAAAATTATATTGAAATCAGATATTTTCCCAAGATCGACACTTCGCAAAGTTTAAAAGTTATAAAACTTATAATAAGCGTTTCTAAACGTCCATCATTGCCTCAATAAACCGTTTATTTATAACAAATAAATACAAATTTAAATTGCCTTATGCATTATTTATTATAGCAGCGTCGGATTGGCAACGATTTATATACAGCTTGTAAATATCTCTTTTCACGCCACTTCTCATTCCCATGGATTGAGTATTTTAATATTTTTATGAGGTGTTGAGTAAGCTTGATGAATTGTTTTTCAAGAGAGGAGAAGTAGCTTTATTATTAGCGGTACGGAAGTCCACTGCTGGGCACAGGCATAGTACAGCTGACTTAAAAATGTTTTGTTGGTGAGCCTATGACCAATTTATGACTATGTTGTCAGTCATTTCTTTGTAGTAATTGGCCTAGCTGACTACATACGTTTTTGGTTGAGGAATTTGAATGAGTAAATACTATAGCGATCCTTTGCCTATGCATTTTAGGTGGAGTTGTTACTTGAAGTCTTAACTCCGTTGAACGATAAAATCTTTTCAATCAACATAAGCAAATATTGTTGAAATAACATAGAGATTTAACTTACATTCAGTCAGTCAATGGCTACGTTGCTGACTTTTTTTTACGAATGGGAAATCATCAATTGACACCCCCGCACTAGGCGGAGCGGAAGAGAGAGAGTCAGAATTGTACTGACTAAAACCCATCCATGTTCCTTCTTAGCCCTGTTCCAGGGCCACTGTATCTCTTTCGAACAGTCCCGCAGCCCTAGCAGGCATCGGCTCTCTCGGACCCTTTCCGATTTGCTGACATCTCCTTGAGGAGCGTGTGGAACACGAACGCGTCGTCGACATGGCCTGTCGTCATAAGACGGACGGATGGTGAGCTAACCCATTACTCACCGTCCACAGGCCGGCGCCTACGGTGGACGGGGGCTACTGGGTGGCCCCCGACGCCGGGGGCGACTCCCGCGGCGGCTGGGTCGTGAGGCTCTCTCCCTCTCACGTTCCGCCACCTGCTTCGCTAGCATGACTGCTTCGCAGAACGAGGCAACGGCTTTCCATTCCCTCTCACTCCAAACCATGGATTGAACCAGGGCCGGACGCGAGAGGTCGCCGCCGCCAATCGCCGCTACGAGGACACGGCGGTGCTCAGACCAAGCGGAGCAGAGCTCCACGGTGGGCTCCACCGTGTCCTCCATGCAGTGGATTCTCGCAGTTGTGACACCCGGCGTTTCCTCCCACCCGATTCGTTGCAGGAACCTCCCGAAACAACCGTGTGCGACGACCTGCGTCAGGCGGAAGGTGAGGGCGCCGTGGCGCCTCCCAGCCATTACTTAAAGAGGGGACTTATCACCACTATTGTGTCGAGCCCTGCACGGGGTTGTGATAGTCGCTCTCTCCAGGTCGCCATGAGATCGCGCCAGAGGTCTGTCCTCTGAGCGGCGATTTGCCGCAGCTACCTCAATTAACCAAATTGAACGAACGATGAACGGAACTGAGGAATAAATAAAATAATAAGGATGTGGGAAAACCTGTATTCTGATTTTATTTACATTACACACGCTGATGACGATGTGTAAACTGTTGAACGATAAAAGAGTAACCAAATATTGGTGTATTGATAATTTAATAAAACTTTATTAACACTGGAGCGTGAAATTGGTGCGTTCATTGTATCTAATTGTGAAAGACTTAATTAATTGGTTAATGTAAGATCTTCTGTCAAAGTAAGAAGCATTAGTAAACCTAAGTACGAAAAAGTGTAATCAGAAGGCATCAATCAGAGCGCAATCTGGGCGCATACTGATAGCTGATGTTTAAGCCATGGTGCACCAAGAAACATGATGATCAGTAGCTGTCCAAGTTTCATCATCATCTGCCTAGCCTCTTCCCCAACTATGTTGGGGTCAGGTTTCAGTCTAACCGGATGCAGCCCTCCAAGTTTGTAAAATAACAACACAGTAAAAGCATTGGCAGACTGAAATCTAGCTCTCTTACCTGTCCCTACAATCAGTCTTGGTAACAACAAGTTAAATTAATATGCCAGCAAAACGTCCACATTACTGAAACGGGAACATTAACGTCAAATGATTATTCAGCATTCGACACGTATACTTCATTCACTTTCGCGTTTATAACGAGTTTCGTAGTAAAATACAGATGCGTACGATCTTGGCTTCCAATCTAACCGACCACGGTATGTAGACCCTACTATTTTATAAGGGAACGGCAGTTGTAAGGCTCAGGGAAGATTGGTGGTTGATTATGCACACGACAAATGAATTATTCACTTTTGTAATGGTAATTAGTATTCGATTGGTGGTGGGGAACGTGATGTGGTATGCGAGCGTGATGTTCGCGACGATCTACAGGACCGTAAGTAAATAATGTGCTTTTTATGTTAAACCATTGTAACTTTGTACTTCGTGGGGGTATGCAAACTTCGTCGCGACTATTAACAGGGTATTGGCTTCATACAAGCGGATATTGATATCGTATACACTCCGTTTGTGCTTCTAAATGTGTTAAAGTACATATTACAAACGAAAAGATTTGTTTTACATATTCTTTTGTTCTAAGAATTTAGTATCATCGAACTGTAATTTGATTACAGCTTTACGTCTAAACTGTTCAATATAACTGTTGAATTCAAAAGTGTTTGTAATAGCACTAATCTTTCTCAATCTTGTTAATTGATCAATTAAAATGTTTGATCCTTTTGTGTGAGCACTGGCTGGTTGGTCGAAGTGTGACTCACTTGATTTCACAAGTCACAAGTTCCTTTTTCGTAAACGAAATCTTAATATTCAAAGCTATCCTAAAACGCTATGTCAGTAATAAGTATGCAAGTTTATAGCGTAATAAATCTGTGAGATAGGAACCCTACGCGGGAACAGCGCGTAGGCAGCACATTTCCAACGCAGACACAAAACGCACAATATAAATTCAAATATGGCGCGAAAAAGCTTTCATAATGCAAACAATATTACTTTTAACCGGGAGATTGTGCAAATGGCGTTTGGTAGCGAGCGGTCGGCACCGGCCACACACCAGTATTTTTTTAATAACACCCCCACACACGCATCTATATGATAATGGAGTCGTAAAAGTTTCCAACGAAATATGTTTTCCTAATGTTTGCGAAAACAGATCTTTATTGAAACATTTTACGATCGCTTTTAATTTTAAAGGAGCCGTAGAGATTTTATTGGAACGTCTGTGTGGCGAGCGTTGGAGGTCTGTTCCCGGCTCTGTTTCACGGGGACAATAGTGTAGTGACAACAAAAGCACAGTGAGAACTGTTGACTTAGGAAGTCGAGTCCGGGAGCGTCCGAGATAGGGACCACCTACGCCTTGCGACTTATATATAAAATGCCTCGCTGTCACAGCAGCGGGGGAAATAATGGCGTTTGTCGTATCGTCCGAGTCCGCGGGTAACGAGCGATCGCATCCACGAGATCGAGTGGACGACGCGCGACGGTGACGGTGAGCTCGGCACGTTTATGATCGAACGACGTGTTATTCTATACGACATGCTACAACTTATTTAATGGCGTCTAACGTTAGTTTTATGGATAACACAAATCATTTGAAATTAATACCCGTCATGTAAAGCAGACATTACGAAAAGTAGCGGACTTTATTAATGTTGAGACGCTGCGCATATATCTACACACGTGCGTGACCACCTACTGCTGTGCGTAGGTTTCTCACACTTATAAACTTTACTGGTCGTAAATAAAGCGCTGATTAATCCGAGAGAGATTTTATGTCACGTCCAAATAAAATGTGACGCGGGGGACAAATGAACACGTTTTCACGACCGTCTGACTGCGATCATCTGTAAAACAAAAGATAAAAGAGAAATGCGACTAAATGTAAATAATTGAGCTCCAAAAACCAGTCGATTCAGTTAATCTATAATCGATTTCTTGTCGTAGCGAACGTGTAGTCGAGTTCGTGACGGATTCAAAATCGATTACGCTCGGTTCGTGCGCTCTCGATACATTAATTGGAACAAAAACACTGCGAGCGTCGACAAATATCTTGAATAAGACGGTGTTATTTTTTTTGAGTGGAGGGACATGGCTCGTTAGTTGGCCACGCCTGCTGTCAGGCGCCGTCCGTGGCCCGTGCGTCTGCGGCCAGAGCTGTCACTATCAGCGCATCTGCTGTCACTATCTCATTACCGCTGAATTGATGGGGAACACCGCGAGCGACGCATGCACAGCGCTTAACTTCGCACCAAAAATAATATGACATTTATCATACGCGCTGTTATCGGTTAATTATAAGACGTAGCTCGTCGCCAACAGGTGTGCCGTGTAACTTGATATTTAGACACGTAATAAGCGGGACGAATGAAAAATACTCGAACGGATAAAAGTGACAGGATAGCTAGTGACGAAAAAAAACTGTATTTTTCTGGGAATCGGTAGCGGAGACGTGAGATATTTGTATAGTGATAATATTAGTTCTGCGGTGCATTTCCATGAACCGGGGCCTTTCTGGGAGGGTTCGTTGGTGACATATTAATTACTAATAGAGCGAGATGTCTGCGCTGAGCTCAGATAGTCAGCTTCAGCTGCCGCTATCGTATTTGTTTCACGGACGTGCTGAGTGAATCTGATCGAACGTTTAGTGCATACAGAATACGCTGCGTTACGCGCTGTTTCGTTTAAACCAATAATCCATTTGAATGTATATATAACCAACTTATTTATGTACGTGGTAAACAAATGATTTGTATGTCACCACTAAGAAAAATAAAGAAGAATATGTTTCTTCTAATTCAACATTATATGATACTTCATCCGTCAAACACATCCATCCAACTTTTGGTATTCCTACCTATTTCAAGTTAAACTTTTTTGGCACGCACGAAGTAAAGTGAGTTCTTCATTCGAAAAAAATACCAAGCGTCGATCGCGTGTTCGGAATTCGAATTCAAAAAATCCCATTCCCATTTGACAGCTTTGCGTAACAAACGATAAAATTGTTGAAGCAATCAATATGGCGACAGTTGAGAATCCGTTTAGTCGAATTTTATTATCAAAACACGTCGAATATTTATTATAGTCTTCATGGGACTTGTGTATAGAACCGGTACGTATGTTACGTGATGTAAATAAATATTTTAGAGGTTTTAGACGCCAAATTAACAAATTATGGAAAGGTTTGGAAACGGAAAAAGAAGGTATGCACGAAAAAAGAAGGTATGCACGAAAAAAAAAGACTAGTAACAATAATTACTGGATTTCGTGCACGAGCTTTCTTTCAACAACGCTTTTCCCTAAGGGATAACCGATAGTTTAGTCTGAAACATTAAGTACTATTACAACTTTGTTAAGCCCTGATTATTTACAACCCTAACTTAACACAACAACTTTAAGCTTGGGTCAACTTCTTCCATTACTATTTCGTTTCCATTTGCTAAATATTGTTTTGGTTCAGAAACAATTTGAAACTATGAAAACATTGACTTATTTATGATTGTTGGATAACATTCCCAGTTTACACTAAATACATTGCTTGCCAACAGACATGTCCTTTTAGCGGGTCCATATTGGCTCACCTAAAGTTCTTTACCCGAATTGTTCTTCCTAACGATTTGTAATCCGAATGATCACACTTCCTAAAATTTTTCATCCTGAAGTTTTTATTTATACTATTAGTAGTGCTACAGGCGATGTTCATAACACTCATGTTTCCGACAATTGTAATGAATAATATTGTTAAAGTAAATATATTTAAACTCCTACTGTTTTTATCATAACGCTTTTATACTTAAACATAATTACCAAAATATTTTCACTCATACTCAGAAAGAAACATTTACCATTCAGTTCAGAGTGTCGCACTATGAAAAAAATACTTAGAATAATTTCGCGACCAATTTGGAGGTAGCGTCACAGGTCGTCACAGTTCTAACCTAACCTAACCTATGGATGTCTTTGCAGTAATCAAGTTACGCAAAATTAAGTAATTTGTTAGTTCGATAAAAGCAGTGTACCGTGTACGTGTGTTTTCATCGCAGGAAACCCATGTACTGCCCACATGATGACCGTGTCTAACGGAATAAAATCATCAGACTGCGACATATATAATACCTATAATTATGAATAAAAAGAAATCTAAACAAAAAAGATATGACTTTGAAAAATAGTGTAAAAGATGGTTATGTTGAGAAAATATAGGAAAACAAATAAAAGTATAATAGATGTTTATTGCTACTGACATTATGAACATTAGAGACAGAGTAGTTAGGAATTGTGATTGTTAGGATGAAAAATGTTGGGAAGAATATTTTCGGATTTCCAATTATTGGAGTTGAAAATTTAGGTGAACTTTGGCGCACCCCCTTTTAGCATTTCGATTCTTTTTACATAAATAAGGCTATATTTATTTTAAGTACTGTTCATTTACATTTCAAAAACAAATCATACCTATTCACATTAAAAAAAACTAATTCTTATTAACTTATGACTACATAAGTTAATAGGAATTAGTTTTTTTATGTGAATATGATGATTATAGGCTTTAGAAACGGAGGTACTACTGAAAGATATCTCTGAATTCAACATTCCAAATGAAGTCACGCCCAAGATATTCCTGCGTCATTTAACTTACAGATCATTTGCACAGGCTCCTACCGAGCAACGCGACAATATCGCTCATTCAAACTTACTTCCGCGAAAGCCTCTAGAAATTGAATTGTTACGGCACAAAGCATCTCTTCACAACGACAGAGGCGATTCATCAAATTGGCAGGTAAAATGTTTACTTAGGGACAATTACAGTTAAAAGCCCATGCCAAATTCCATCATAAAGGCATCCGAGGCGTGCCGTATCGCCGTCGCGTCGTGCCATGAAATTGACTTTGTCACTGCCCATAAATCTTCCCGCCAAACTGCGAGAAAAAAGATGGTATTCAACGAATGCGTTCGGATTCACCCAGCGGATGTTTACACAACAAGCAAGCTCACTATAATGAACTTTTTTTGCGAATCTCTTTAAAAACGCTTTATTATGGTTTGAGGGATTCGCGCGCTTTACGAATTCTTTTGTTTATAATTGCATTGTGTTATAGAGTTGTCAAAATGTTTCAGTTTTTTCACAAATTATTTGCGGTAGTAAATCTAAATTTGTTGCTCATTTAGTTATACTTTTTAGTTTATTTATTAAGTTAACGAAAGTTAGCGTTATATTTATTTTCGAAAGGCGATATGTTAGTGGTTAGTCGACAGATTTAGATAATCCTGTCATTGCCGCAGAGATCACGAAGTTAAACAGCATCCGGAGGCAACGCAGAGAAATCAGTTTATTTGTAAAACACACTGAATCAATAACTCAACGGATTGGCAAAGATAGAGCTGAGAGTATAAATAAAGTGAAATAATGTCGCAATAAAATATAATTGCGTTCATTTATTGCATCGTGTGAAAGACGCAGCTTTAAGAAAATATGCCAAGAGTGTGATGGTATCTGTTTTGCATACGGACGTTACGGCTGGCACTGACATATGCCATTATCGGGAAAATATGATGTTTTTTAGCTCAGCAACGAATGAATTAATATCGGCGGGGTAGTCGTCGCTTACTTCTCTGGAGTGCTGCCAATAAATAGTTTGGAGCGAACTTTCCGCGAGTACGGGCTGGCCATAACTCTTGCCCCCGGATGGCAATAAACGTCACGGGACGCACTACCTAGCACTATCAATCCGGTTTTGCATCCACTATCTCTCGTCTCCATCTCGTCGCCATTTTGTGGCCCGCGCGCCAGAATGACTGTATCTCTGTTGGACGGTATGCCGCGAAGCTTTTACGGAGGCAGGCAGAATTTTACAGTGAGAAGAAACGGATTCTTGTTGCTTACTTGTCCTAACGATTTTCCAGACTAATGAAACTCATAGTCCTAACAACCCATGTTAATAATCTATGGTTATGATCGCGTAACTAGCACCAGCATTGAAATTAGCTCTAGGTGATATCGTTAAAGCTGCCTCAAGATGAAGGCAGGTTTTGTTTTTGTCATGAAATATGGCAGATCACGGATATTAATGGATGATGAACTTCTGATAGAAAACAATAATGCATTATTCATACAAAGTAAGTCGACTAATCCCCTGTAACCACAACTTTTCAATATTTTGACTCATGCGGGCAGATAATCCGCTTTAAATTTTATTTCTCTGCAGCCTGTCTGTCACTCCAACAGAAATAAGACAAAAGGAACAATAAATACACGAGAGAAAAAGACAGTGTTGCTATACGAAAAAAATACAAGACGAGGGTTGTCTGGGCAAAAAATGGTGCCGTATGGTGCGCGGTCACTGTGGTCCGTTTGTTTAAATCCGTTTTACGATTGGTCGTAGGCAGACGTTTTATGTAGGTGCTGGTACATTCAGCTTAGTAGCGTGTCCGGAGTTGATTGCGGCCGTTAAATTAGCTAATTAGGTGAAGTTTATTGAGCGATTAGCGGACAATAATAGCTGCTTAAGTGGTGTCGACTGCTGGATCGTGTGTTTCAGCTTATATAAGGCTTGTCTTTAAAATAACTTTTATTCTTGTATCTTTATGTTTAGATTGTTAACTTATAGCGGTTGAAATAAAGACATAGACAGTTTTAGTATAAATTCTAGTTTCTCGTTGCTGTATCCCAGCCTCATTTGCATCCAACATTGTCTGCTTAATTAGTCCGAACAACACGACCAGTTACTATATACGAGTTGATATAAGTGAACGAGTGTCCGCATGACAAAGCGCCTCAACCGAAGAATCTATCATTTTTTACCTCCCATAAAATAAACACAGCACTGACAATTTACAATCAAAAGCTAAAAATACAAACGTCACAAAACATGTCGCCGATGATTTATTTAACGCGATATTTATGTATGGCCCCGACAGGACGTGAATGGTGGCTGTTCCTTTTAGTTTACATTACTTGCTTACTTCTCTAATGTAGTTCCCAACGCCTTGTCTTAACGCGATAGAGTTAAAATTGGCTTAATTTGCCGCATAAGTAATTTTGTCCTTTCTAAGTTAACAAAATTAGTTTTGCGGTTACTTTTCGTTGGAAAAATAACAGTGTATAAGGGAGATGGTGTGGTGCGGCGGTAAATGGTAAGTTGGTGTGTTTGGACGTGGTGTGGGTGTGGGTGGGGACAATAGGTGCGCGTGGGCACGCGGGTGCGCGCGCAGCCTCACCTCACTGTTTTTATGACGTACATTATGCATGCAGATTTCATTATAGATTAAAAATTATAAATAGTTGAAACGATCGTAACAACGCCTCGGCGGTGATTAGTCCCACATGATGGACGGCTTGTATGTTTTTAAAATTAAACGGTCGACATGTGATATTTTATCAATAACGAGCATGTTATAAATATTTAGTGGGCTATCTGTGAATTCAATCAATTTGGAAAGAGTCTTTTAATTAACCGTTCCAGTGAAGTGGAATAGAACATTAAAAGATGTTTCCAACGCATCGTTGCCGTTGTTTAGAATTAACAATTTTACTCTTTCCAGTGGTCGCGCTAAACGCTAAGGTCTGACACTAAAGCGAAGTGCGAATCAAGGAAATAGTTATCCAAATGTAGGCGTAGCCGAGGTACTGAACATTACTGCGACATCTGAACCCGCTGTTATAGATGCTCTTTGTGAACACCGCGCCGTGAGTGCGCGGGTTAAAGCGGGTTGCCTGCTGTCACCTCCTCACACATAAAACAAAGATGTTCAATAAACTTGTACTGCTTTATTTTAGGAAGAACTGTTTTATGGCTAAGCAAAGATTATAAAAACACCACTTCGTAGGACACAGCTTAAACGTGATGTTAGGTTAGATCAAGACAACAAAACATCAAGACAGGCATCTGGCATATGCCTTAGACATAAGTCTATACATCAGTAAAACCAAATTCATCAAAGCTATCCCACGATTTTCATAGTTTCCAAAGTCTATCTATAACTGATACACATTTACTACAACATATCTCATACTTTATCCATCACCGGAGTCAAGTAAAAACAACTTATTATGTCATTCCTTATAAAAACAAAACAGTTTCCTTTCTGCTGTCATTTATGTCAGTGAGCAAGTCATTGGTAGAATTTTTTACCATAATATAGTGTACATCTGGTTGGCAGTCGGCAGTGGGGCCAGTGGGTGGCGCAATCCCAAACCCAACTATTTCTATAACCCAAACATCGGCCCCCTTCAGATATCGATTGTCATTGTCGCTGTTCAAAGCTCTACTATTGTTTCGTCTCTTAGAAATGGCTTTTTAACTTCTAGTTTAGAATAAGTTGAACAGATAGAATCTATGGCTTCATTAATGGGAATTTCAATTGTATAAGATACTCCATCGAATACCAAAATAGATTCTTTTACAGATAAAGGACATCATATCGTTGTAATTTAAACATTTTCTACGTCAAGTGAAGGAACCGGAATACCGAAACCGACATTCATGTTCAATTCATTAAGGTAATTAATTATCACAGCGGGAACAAAACTCGCTATGACAAAAGCTCCATTCGATTATGAGAGATGAAAAGATTATGAGATAACGTCGCACAGTATCCCACACATATTTGTAACATTTAAACGTTTTAAAATATAATGTCCACCGCACCGCCTGCGCCCGCATCCTTGTCGTAGTTAGAAAACAAAATGTCGTCGTGTTTGTTTGTTTTGTTCGTAAACGCATTCGTCACGGCTCCGAGTGACACCACCCTTTCCTGACGTGTTTACTCATTGTCCGACTCCGGTTAACTCAGTCCTGTTCAAGATTTGAGATAATCGAACGAAATCGGATATTACATGTGGGATTGTTAACTTTGAGTATATTTTGTCGATGTCATGTTGATTTAGTTGACTCTTTGGAATTCCTTAAAATATTAAGATTGTTATGTTTCTGCCGTTTTTGGTTATTGGTTTTTATGGCTTCGTTGTGGGAATTTACTACATTCATTGATATTAAATTATATTTCATTTTAAACTATGTATGTTGATTTATATAACACAGTCCTAGATATCACTTACACTCTCAGGTTTCCTAGAAGGGATTTGTTTTGGGAAAGGTTACTATTGTATTAAGTTCTCGGTTATTGTATTTTAAATTAATTGACGACCCTTGTCACAACTTTCAAATTCAAGAGGTGACGTGAGAAAACAACTGAATAGGCAACCACATAACGAGGCAACAGTCACATCTTTAGAATTTCCTCTCGAAAAAACTAAAAGATGTTTTATTAAAAACCACGGCTTGAAACAAACGAAACACTAAATCAAACCGCGGGTTTATGACCAGGTAGACGAGTTATTAGTAAAACTTACGGACGTTATAAATTTCGGCTGGCGTGGAGCCTCAGAGGCTAAGTTTAATAGAATCATTAATACCCGACAGCAGAGGGCGAAGCTACCACTGACTCGCCTCATACATCCCGTACTGCGACCTTGGAGGAAGGTCGTGTGTATAGATTATACATGCAAGCTATGCACCATCCTTGGGCCAGTTGTCGAGAGAATCGATCGGTAATGACTGTAGTCTTTGTATAGACTTCTCTCTGCCCTACTTACATACATGCTAATGTGACTGTAACTATGATAGTTTTATCGAAAACACAGTTATTTTAGTATTTTACGATAACATAGAAGAGGACGAACCGAAGTTAAATTAGAAAAGATGGAAATAATTGGTATAATTAAATATCAAGTTTCTCACGCACCCACACATTGAATATCTAAGACCTGATCTTGAGGATAAAAACGCTGATATTATCTCCGATACACAGTATAGAACACGTGCAAAAATTCTCTTATAAATTGATGGTAATATCGAATCCTGTGCCGGCATAAAATTGAACGAAGCACGGTTTCCATAGTATGGGGTCTATTAGTATTGGCGGCATTAATTTGCATGCAGATAGATTAATGTATTCCACGCAGGTATAGATGTAGTAACGAGGTGCTTTTATTAATTTGCTGCGCGTCCGAATTAAAGGTCGCAGTGTCACTAACCAGATTCCAGCTTTTCTCATAACTATATCCTATGTTATTGCTAGAAGTGTGAATGATAGCATTATTGTAATTAGTTTTATCTTTGATATGATGTTTATTAAACAGTTAATTAAAGAATAGGTAAGTTTACGTAATGTAGGTGTGATAACTAGATTGCTGAGGCGTGATGCATTGATAAATCAAAACAAAACTAGCTGGTATTAATCGGCTCAATTCCTACTGCGATTGTTTTGTCGATATACATAGTAGCAGAAATGTTACACTGCAAATGTGTGTGAGTTAATCTTCTTGTTTAGTTAATATTAATTTATGTCCATTGATATCCTTTATATTTATATCCTCGCATGTGTTCTGGAGATGAAACCATAATAATATTTCTAGAGTACTTAAACTAAGTTGTACTTACATTATGAATCACGGCCATAAACAAGAGCAGCTTTCGATCTGTGAACAAAAATAAAAGTATTTTTATAAAGTTTGCAAACGATATAAGGTGATGTTATTTTATTAAATATTTCGCGCTTTCAAATTATGCAGTCTCTCCGCGGGAGGCATCGGTGAATTCAATGAAATAATGCGGTCAGGTTTGTTTCGGATTTATCATGTGATTATAATGTTTTAATACTTATCGGGGAAGCATGAAATATCATAAATGCTGCATTACTTTATGTGGACAATTAATATCACTGCACGTATGTTTAAGTAGACAGTAAATAAAATTCCATTGCATCACGTTTCCAATGGGTGAATCGGATTAACATAATATTATGATGTACGAAGCACGATCACTTTGTTACTTGAAAATACGAATGATTTCAGATCGTCTGTGATCTGACATGTTAATGGCGAAGCAGTAAAACAGTCAACATTCACAAACATGTATCGATTGTAACATAAACACGCTGATTTATATGTAATGGAAACTGAACGCTTTAAAGCAAGATCTATGTTTATCGTAATTCCAGCGAATTGCGAAAACAACGATCTCGTTTTTGTTACTCCAATCTCAAACATTGAAACATTATCCTCAAGCGATTAAATTATCGTAAATACAAAATAATCGTTACTGTATAAATTCCTAAACGTATACTTTATCGTTTTGATTCGGAGTGCGTCGTTCGACGTCGAAAACATAATTTCTAAAGGCCCTCCATTATCCCCCTGGCTCGAGCAGCTGTCCCGCTGCGGGACGCCATTTTTTCGACCATAAATATCAATTCTCACAATCCAACAAAACGCATTCGTATTTATTTAGGCGTCACAAGTCGTGGTGTCTTGCAGGGCACGCATTTGGGACCACTTCCTTTTCCTTTTGCAAATAATCTATTATGCTGGTGAATGAGTCGTAAAGGTGTGATTTATATTGTATTTAACTCGTAATGTTACTTTATTTATTGTTTGGGTTTAAAAGTCAAATAATTTTAGTGTTGTCCAGTGAAGTGCACGCGCGCATGTAAATGAAGAAAAAGAATGCAGTCGTAAAATGTTGGATCATTTTATACAGTACTTTCTGCGAGGTTTAATACACACAAACACCATAAAGAAAGCTAAACAAGTTTTGAATGTTTAAAATAGTAGGCGATTAACTGCGCAATCTTAGCCAGGTTTAAAAATAAGATTTTATTGTTTGAACGTAATAACTGGGGACTTGGAACTGCGGCCGTTCGGAAGTACATAATATTAATGACTTAATAGTTAAAGTTTAAGTGTCGGCCAGACAAGTTGAAATGGTCGGAGTGGTAAGTAATTGGTCGAGTAAAGCCGTCTATCGGAGCGATTCTGAACACTTAGCTGTGCCAACACAATTAGCTTTAAATCTATTGGATGGGCTCGGAATGGTCTTTGGTGATTTTAACTTTATAAACTTAATTCGAATGACTTTAGTTATCTTACTGATGCCATTCGGGTTGTTTGTTTAAGTTCGTCATAGGGTTAAGCACATTGAGACTTTAATGATAAGTTGAATTACAAAAGAGCATTCGCTCATTAACTTTTGCAACTGCGACGGTCAAGTAGTTTTGATAATTAATATATCGTCATACCCAGAGCCAATTACAAGTCGTTTATAATAGAATAATTTAATTTCACAGTATCAATATCTTCGAAGAATGGAATTAAGCTCCCACATTGACATTATAATAAGATGCATATTATATTAATAACATATAAATTAATATGTTTTAAATACCAGTCTCGCGACTGCATTCTTGAAAGTGTCTCGTTTAAGAAGATCGGTTATTACCATCAATAATCTAAATAGTGTAATGTTTTTGTAATTACTTTAATGTTTTAAGAAGTTAACTCGTTTTTCTATCCTTACTGGACTTTATTCTTACAAAACGATTTTGTTTGACTTTCTGTTTGTATGTCGTTACATTAACATTTATAACGCCTGTTTTTAGTCATTTACGACCGTAGGGAAAAACCTCCTTCATAAAGTAGGAATATATATGTAGTTGTGTGAAGTCTGTAGGTAACAAGTAAACCTATTCACATTATAATAACTTGACAGTCTACTTGATACTCAATAACAATAAATAATGCATAGATCAATTAAACGAAAATCCAATCCAATAAATAAATGTTCATTGTAAGTGGTATCAATGCCCATTGGTATTGACATTGCATGCTTTAAAAATAAAACTTGTCAATGGAACAAACAACTTATCTTTTAAAATACTTTAAAAACTTGTTTGAAAAAATAACTTATTAGCAAAAAAACGTTTATTAAACACGCTCATTTGTCAGTTCATCTCGTGTTCTGAACTTATTTTTATTGGCTCGATTTGGTTCCTCCAGTTATCATTACTTACATTAACCATTTTATTACTTTGTGCTCGAAAATGCTTGGCTTATCAGTGTTTTGACCTGCTGATACACTTGTAGTATCTCAAATAGGTCTGTGTACTAGGTATCCTACATCAGACATGTGACATTGGCTCCGTATCTCAGGTCACCCGGCGCCTCCGCCGCTCGATAGCACATTCAAATACCTCGCTTTAAATGTAACAGGAAATGTTTCTAGATTTATTACTCCGACTAAAGGCATTTGATTTAGAGTGGAAGACAGCATAAGTAAGTATTAGCTGTTTAACATTCTGTACCAGGAGGTTGAGGGAAACGGGTCGGAGTGATTGACAAGGAATTTGTCACCTTACATGATGGTGTCTTTTTAACAAGGAACTGAGAATTGGGAATTGAAGAGTAACATATTTGTCAATGGATCTAAAAGAGTAAAATTGTTGATAGTGTTGATAAATGGTAAACCTTTAATGATAAATGGAACTTAGGTAATGAATTAAGATAATGGTTAAGATGAAGTAGAAAGATTATAACGTCATAAATAAATTAACGTTGTTTTAGAAAACATCACGTAATCTAATTAATACTTGTCTTTATCTTCCCACATCTCCATGAAGATAACGACTTGGAAAAATCACCTGTTAGCCAAACTACAGATTCTAAATTACTAACTGATCTGATGTTTACAAACATTTAGACAGTCCAAATTGTAGTTCTGACGGCAAAGCGACTGCTATGCAATTAGTCGCAGTCGCATTACATAACTGACTCGCTAACGAGCCGTCGGTTGACTGAGATTAAATCAACTGATTAGGAACTAATTCTGTCACCGACCTCTGGATTACTAGCCTCGTCTTGTACTTAATAATCACAAGCTTCATCATTTGAATCTAAACTTTATTCGTTTGACGCTACAGCAGTGTTTAGATCGGTAGTTGGATTTCTATTTTTCAAATGCAGTTTAAACCAAGTGATGTTGATATTTAAAGTGATGGGTTTAAAGTTGATTTTGTATTGGCAGTAAAAGATGTAGGGAACTCTCAAGTGTTGAAACCTAGGATATGTATGACACAAGAGGTAGATGAATAGGTAGTTAATGTGATTCATGTTGGTATAATAGAGTTAGAACGACTGCAAGGATTATGTTAAATTATATAATTGGCTCGTTTATGAATCAAGGCTAAACGGATCGTTGATAGTCACATAGCCGTGAAACACTCGTGATTAACGCCTTACAAGAGAATAATTAATGGCTGATCTAGACATTCTTGCATTTATTTTTGTGTTAATGATAGAGCTTACATCAATACTAGTGTCTTGATAAGCATATTATGACAATAGACACCTTGCTTAGTTTTTAATTTCCAACTGAAGAATATGGGAGCTACGGGAACTATCGGGAGCACAATAAAACATGGACTTCACTGATAGACGTATATTCGGAGACTGACCCGCGGCTTGTGACAAACAAAGACTTAATTCTAAGTACCCACTATTACAAATATATCACACCTCCACCACAATACAACAGTACATCTATATAATAACACAATAATAAAACATAACGAACACAACAATATCAACCTGATGTAGACTGATAATGATTCTGAACTAGTTAAACAATTCTAAATCGGTCTACTGGTTTACGTGTTCGTTTTGGGTTCCGATTCTCCGGCGGCGGAGATTGTGGTTGTAAGTTAACCGGAGAATCTCCGGGACTATTATTGACCGAATTTGAACATTCACCCTTATTCCTGATAGTCGCCTCTGGTGAAGCTACCTTTACTACCCGTTCTAACCCCTCGGTAAGTGGCTCGACCGCACTCTCTTCCCCATGATCTATCTTGTCCTCTGTCTCTGGACAGGTAACATCAGAAAAGCGTGACCTGCGCCGCATTTGATCTACATGTCTTTTTAGCGATTGACCATTATCCTTTACCACTGAGTATCTACGGGCACTGTCTACCCGTTCCACGGTACCTTTCACCCACCTATCACTAACACCATACTCACGAGCCCAAACTGAGTCACCCTCCCTGAAACTGCGGTCTGTTCCCCCCGCGAATTCCATTTGACGTCTCTGAGCTTGATCGACTCTGTCTTTGGTGACCTGGCTGGTACGCAGTAAATCAAGTCTGGAGCGTAATGGACGTCTCTGTAATAGCATAGCTGGGGTTTCCCCGGTAGTGCTGTGCACGGTGTTCCGGTATGCTAACAGAAACATTTGTAGTGCGGTGTCGACATCTACACAATCTCTATGCGCTTTCTTAATCGCCCGTTTGCAAAGCTTAACTGCGTTCTCCGCAGCCCCGTTTGAGGATGGGTGGTAGGCTGGTGAAAAAGATTGTTTAATGCCGTTGTTTCTTAAGAAAGTTTTAAACTCTATACTAGTGAATGGTGGCCCCTGATCAGATACTAATTCCTCCGGCAACCCAAACCTTGCAAATGTAGCTCTTAATACCTTTATAACATTTGATGCATTAGTTCGTGTCATCTCAAACACTTCTAACCATTTTGAAGATGAATCAATAATAACTAAGAAGGTAAGACCTTTATATGGCCCTAGAAAATCGATGTGAACCCTTGTCCAGGGGCGCGCGTGGTACTGCCACGACTGTATCGGGGCCCGCGGTGGCGCGTCCGCCTCTGCTGCACAAGTCTCACATTGCTTACATAATGCTTCCACGGCAGCGTCAATATTAGGCCACCATACATAGCTACGTGCCAAGCTTTTTGTTTTTACGATCCCCATATGACTGCTATGAAGTTGTTTTAAAACATCATTCTGTAACGAAAATGGTATCACCATACGATAACCCCACATAATACAACCACACTCTGTATATAACTCATTACGCCTCATAAAGTATGGTTTGATACTTTCTGCACCTGCACAGGTTGAAGGCCACCCGGATTGTATGTAAACTAAAACCCTACTTAACAGTTTATCTACAGCCGTCGCTTTTCTAACGTCATGGCTCGTAATTGGTAAAAAATTTTCAACGAAATTAACATATGTATTTTCTTTTTGTAATATTAAATTTTCTTTACAACCCTTGTACGGCAGTCGTGATAATGCGTCGGCACAATTCTTACTCGAAGAAACATATTCAATATCATAAGTATACCCAGCCAATAACACCGCCCAACGCTGTAACCTAGACGCAGCCATCACCGGAATACCGACTTTATCTCCAAAAATATAAGTGAGAGGCTTGTGATCGGTTCTTAAAATAAATTTACGACCATAAAGGTATTGATGAAATTTACGAACTCCGAACACTATAGCGAGTGCCTCCCGATCTATTTGTGAGTAGGCTCGCTCGGCTTGCGTGAGCGCGCGCGACGCGTACGCTACAGGACGCTCGCCCCTTGCAGTTATGTGCGATATCACCGCTCCTATGCCTACACTGCTCGCGTCTGTAGTTAAAATTAAAGGTAACTCCGGCGTGTAGTGTATTAGTACTTCACTACATGTTAATAAATGCTTCACTTTACTGAACGCATCTTCACATTCTCTGTTCCAGCTATACGGAGTTCCAGCTTTAAGCAACTTATACAAAGGCGCTAGAATTGTACTAACATTTCTAATGAATTTCCCATAGTACATCACCATACCAATAAAAGCTCTTAGTTCAGAAATATTCGTGGGAGCTGGGGTGTTAATTATAGCTTTTACTTTGTCTGGGCACGTGTGAACCCCTTCTTTACTAATCGTGTGACCTAGATAGTTTACCGATTCAGCAAAAAATACACATTTATCTTTTTTTACTCTGAGCCCGTATTTTTTTAAACGATCAAATACTTTGCATAAGTTGCGCATGTGTGCTTCGTTTGTGGGTCCCGTTATAATAATGACATCCAAAAACACTCCCACATTTGGTAAATCTGCAAACAACTGCTCCAAATGTCTTTGAAAAATGCCCGGACTTGATGCTAAACCGTATACTAGCCTATTATACATAAATAATCCTTTATGAGTGTTAATCACTGTGTATTTTCTTGTTTCATCCAGCTCAAATTGAGCGTATGCCTGTGAAAGGTCAATTTTACTAAAATGCCGGCCACCCTTTAAACGAAGTAGTACTTCCTCTACTTTGGGTAACGGATAACGGTCAACTTCTATAACTTTATTTAAGGTTAATTTGTAATCTGCGCCAATTCTAATGTTACCGTCCTTCTTCACGACCGGCACTATGGGTGTTGCCCAGTCAGAACGCGCCACAGGGGAGAGAATGCCGTCTCGCTGCAGCTGGTCCAGCGCGCGCTCCACCGGCTCGCGCAGCGCGTACGCCAGTGGGCGTGCGCGCATGAACACCGGCCGCGCCCCCTCGCGCACGCACACGCTCACCGTGCCGCCGGTGAAACGGCCCAACCCGTCCG
The DNA here is from genome assembly GCA_949152445.1 of Cerastis rubricosa. NCBI lineage: Eukaryota > Metazoa > Arthropoda > Insecta > Lepidoptera > Noctuidae > Cerastis > Cerastis rubricosa. Next base: position 964,607 of record OX424542.1, on the reverse strand, counting down.
CGAACACTTCACAGTATTTGGTACTGAAAGCAGCCACATCAAATACACTGTTTTTGTACATCACGACATCATTACTATTACACTCATAAGTTACTGTAGGTAATTTTATTTTTAGTTCTGCCATCCACTGACGGCCTAGTAAAAGTGTTTTGCCATTCTCGACAACATATAAATCTAATTGTTTATGCCCATTCCTATATTTCACTAATGGTTGTATAACCCCAAGGGGTTTTACTAACTCGCCGGTATAATACTTAAGTGTTAAATTACTAGGCTTAAGTTTTACATCATTAAACAATCTACTATAACACTCCCAGCTTATGCATGACACCGCACTGCCGGTGTCACATTCCATTTTAATGTCAATACCATTTACATTCAGTTCGACATAAATAGGCTTACACTGCGTTGCTGATAATTTACATATATCCACAATTATTACCTCATCGCTCTCCGCGCCATCACTTTCATTGGGATTTATTTGAAGCGCGTCCATATCCACCTTGTAATGTTCCGATATATTCGGACACAAACGTCGCAAATGTCCTACTTGGTTACAAACTCGGCATACATAACGGCCGTACTTGCACTTGCTTGTGTCATGACGCGCGCCGCATACTCGACACTGCTGATGCCGCGCGCGCTCACCCAGCTTCATGAGTGCGGGCGCTGCCAATGCGCGCGCGCCGCGCTCCCGACCGTTAGACGTTGTCGTATCGAAAGATGTTGTCGCTCCGCGGACGTCACGAGTGGCCACCGCCGCTGTACCCTTCCGTCGCGAGCCTGCTGACATCGCTTGACACGTCACCGACGTCGTGGATGCACCCTCGCTTCTCGACCCACTTTGTCCTTCCACGGCCGCTGCGTCTTTTTCTGCTGCCTCCATACTAACCGCCAACTTATACGCCTTTCCGAAATCCAAATTACTTTCGGCGAATAATCGCTGTCGTATGGTTTCATTTGTTATGCCACACACTAGCTGATCTCTCAAGCTTTCTTCCAGCCAGGACCCAAAGTCACATGTTTTGGACATCTTCTTCAAGATAGCCGCGTATTCCGATATAGTTTCACCTTCTTTCTGTTTCCTGTGTCGAAACTTGTATCGCTCAGCCAACTCACTTGGTTTTGGTTGCAAGTGTTTTTCCATGACGTCAACGATTTGCGCTAACGTTTTGCTTTTTGGTTTAACCGGCGTACACAAATAAACCAGAAGTTCATAACACTCCGCCCCCATCACTGTTATTAATGTAGGCACTTGTAATTCGTCTGGGATCTTGTTCACTAAAAAATATTGTTCTAATCGTTCAACGTACAACCGCCAATCGTCACTGTGGACTTTGAACTCAGCAATTTTACCGATCGACATTTCCGATTATATATTTAATATTGCACGAATCACGCGTAGAATCGTCTGTACTCGTCGCCACTGAAGAATATGGGAGCTACGGGAACTATCGGGAGCACAATAAAACATGGACTTCACTGATAGACGTATATTCGGAGACTGACCCGCGGCTTGTGACAAACAAAGACTTAATTCTAAGTACCCACTATTACAAATATATCACAGATCCTATTGAAATTAAAAATTTTAATAGAGAAAATGCTAATTGGTTCAAAGGTGGTTAAAAAAGTGTGTACAGTACTGCAAGCTACCGCCAACTTCTCTTTAATTCTCGTGTTCTATTACCATGTACTGCGTCCTTAAATAAAAACTCAAGACTTGAAATGCCTGTGTTCGTAAGTTAGCTGAAGTAATTCGGCAGCGGGCTCAGCGGCTCCCCGCATAATTAGAGGTGTACCTCAAGGGTCTCATTGCTCATTAATATTCCAGTAATTGAACCTCGCTTTCCTACTATTTCTAATTAATGTGTCCACACCGCTGTCGAACTTTAATTATGTGTTTGTGGCTTAATTAAGACGTATGCTGAAGAAAAACGAAGAAGATTTAATTGTTTTTATAGACAAAGGTTTAGGCGGAGATGTATTGTGTTCATTAGATGGTATTGGCAGAAGCAGGGATTTATAATGTTTGTTAGAAGAATTATTCGGAAATGTTGTGACTACTGATGAACAGGATGCAGCTTATCTAAAAGGACCTAGTATAGAATTCTAGCTTGAAATAAAGCTATAGAAAGTTATAAAAGAGACCAAGAACGTGAACTCATTAAAAACAAAGTCATCGAGCCTGATGCTTATCCCCATGCTACAAGGATATAGGAACAGTTGTGCTGTCGGTATGTCACTGACTAAGGCACGGCTGTGTCTATAACTTTAATCATTTGTTTAGAAATGTTCCTGTCAAACCGCTGGTACATAACTAACTTATGTTTATTGCTTATGTTACTGTCTATACAGTTAAATGCTGTCTTTTATAGCAGCTTAAGTTAGCTACCGAGATTTCGAAACTGAATAATTTTTAATCGAAAGGGAGATATCGATACTGTTACTGCATCGATACCTACACGTGTAATAAAACGCATAAACATTTAACGACACTGTCAAAACAACGGTGCGGGGTTAAAACAAAATGATGAGCTATAAAACTCCGGCGCAGGCGATCGTATGTCGATATTATCGTGAGATCGATGCTCATACTACTGGACATCACTGGGTGTCACATTACGACAAGCATACACGAGAAATATGAACACGCCATCGATTATTGACTAATCCATTGCTGCATTATTGCTGCCTTTATTTCAATTGTCTGGTACAAAAACAGAGATGGTTATCCATATAAGCTTTTAAGCGATTTGTTCAGTTGTTTCATGGTGAGGTTTTAATGTTTTTGTAGTGTGTAGAGCAGACATTAGTCAGCGAGTTGTCGCTATATATCACGCGATACCATCGGTACGTTTGTTCGTGCATTTCTTATTAATATTTTTATATTAGTTAAGTGACGTTTCTCTATGTGGGTTGATACATTGTTCATGTTCTTTCCGTTTGCGTTGTCTCAATTAATTTTATTAACAAGATGTCTGTTTACTTTGCAGGTAAATTATATAACATTATGTTTCTTCTTATAAAAACTGTGTTAATTTAAGTTAACTGTCGTGGAATGTTCGTTTTAATAAAAGATTTTTTACTGGCTAAAGATTTTATGACTTTATTTTCATTGTAGATATTTATTTAAATTTATATTTAAAATTTGGAACGATTGCAATAAAATTTTAAGATTCACTTTCACTTTTTTGCAAATAAATCAAGTTATAGTTATGCAAGTGCAAAGTCTATTTTACCAAGGCATGGCGTGACAATTGACCACTACGATTAGAAATATATACCTAGAGGTGATGTCTGTTGGAAGTATGAGAAACGACTGCAACCCCCACAGGAGTTTCAGAGCTTTCGTAGGAAAAAGTATTAAATGAAAAAGAGAGGCATTACATTTGGTGAAACTAATCTTGGTAAAGAACTACACATTTTACTCTAATTTATTTCAAAGCCTACATATTTTATTACTTGCCTTTATATTAAAAGGTATAGGCCTCCCCTAGAGTTTCCCATATTTCCCTGTTTGCGGCTTTGCCATAGTGCAAGCTGATAATATTAACGTTACATGTTAATGTCGTGGATAATGAAATCAAAAATAATTGCATGTTAAAACTAATATTTATTTAAATTCATAGCATGAAAGTGATATTATAGCAAGTAAGGAGAATTATAAAATAAGTAAAAAATTTAACGGAGAAATAAAAAAAATATGTTAATAGTTATTTGTTATACAAGAGTGCAAAGTTGCTTTTTAACCGCGTGTTCAATTTTGATGACCGAGCAAGCGAAGGATTCTAAAATTGAATCACGAGCACAGCGAGTGATTCAAAATTAGAATCCTGAGCGTTAGCGAGGGAATCAAAAGAGCACGAGGTGAAAAATCTTTGCACTCGAGTGCAACACGTAACTTTTCATTCCACCTCAGCGAGGAAATGACTAAATGCAAAAAAAAAAAAACGTTTACAATCACAAGATAGGTACACTTTTATTTCAGTTTAGGTATTAATTACTACATTATGACAGGTAAGTATTACAGAATAATCTTTAAATTATAACAAAATAATATTACGGTATAATTAACAATGACGTGAAAAAATGCCGCGTAAAGAACCGCGTACAAAGCAAATTGAAAAAAGAACACCAAGAACGTTCCGAGTCTGAGTTTTTAACAAATTAAAAAAAAGTTGTATAATATATTCGGCACCATAGATGTAGCAGTAAATAGGTTTAATGTTTTTTTTAATTCACAAACTTAGTGCACACGATGTTCTAAATTCAATTTACTTTATCCTCTAGAGAATAAAAACGGCTTTTCCACTCAGATATTGAAGATTAAAAATAATCTTTCCTAGATGGTGGGATGAAAATTGATTTTATTGTATGTGTACACAATTAAAATGATCGGTATAGTAATAAGTAATTCTTTCTAAATAATTAGCATAATAGGCTAGTGAAGTGCTATTATAGCATGCACAATAAATAAAAAACGATGTTATAAATATGGTCAAATGTATTTTCACACCACCTGCTCGAAAATGTCAAATTATATGTCAAGCAACCTTAACCTAAAGTGAGTCGTTAGCGGCCGGGGGCACAGATGGTCAATAATGTTGTACTGGATTTCATTATGACCCGCTGGTCAATAATGTGATTTGAATTTGGAATCTCACATGCTCAGATAAATTGGCAGTATAGTACTAACAAACACCCTTTGGTGCCAGAAAGAGGAAAGCTATTCTCGATACCCTTACTACACGTGGATGATATTCTCGATTTCCTACAAAATCATAACGACTGCTTCTTCATATCGTTGCCATGTTTTCGAAGACTTAATATTGTAAGAATAATTAGATAACTACGAACAGTTTTTTAAAAGGAATGGATTAAAATTAAAACTGGCATTAATAATAACAAATACCGTACCGCGCCGTAATACCGTAATAGTAATTGGCTGTAACATTAGTTAATTTATTTGTTTTTCATACTATGGCTATTATTTTCTTACAGTAGGTGTAAAAAGTAGAGTATCCTCCTCTGGGCTAAAGGTGTCTTTGCCTTGGGCTAGCTTGAATCCCTCGCTGTATTCAGGATTCTTGTATTAACTCCCTCGCTTTGCTCGTGAGTTAAATCCCGAACCCTTCATTACGCTCGAGATTCAATATGACGCCCGTGACATAAGACACAACTTTAGCCCCTCGGTGCATAATCTACTATTATATTATCAGAAATAAAGGCTATTTGCAATATTAAAAAAAAAAACAATCATCTAGGACTAAAGACACCTATTAAAAAACTAAGTCTAGACAGCTTATCGCTTCGAAGCACACGTCCTATCTGCGCACGTATGAATGGTAGTAATTAGGCGTAACATTCGGCGCGGCCTATCGCTGGAGCTCTCTAACTAATGAGCTTCTAGTTATTAAACTGGCCCTTTCATACGGCTCTTTATGAAGGACTTACTTTAGGGCTGACCAAGATATTTAGTGGTGTACGAGTGGAGTCAGAGAATTTTGGTTGTAGAGATATGCGAATATCCTTGTCTTGATCTCGAAGATCTGATGACTTCATCAGGAAAATATTAATTGTAACTAGCTGTTGTTGCCACAAAGAGGAGCAATGAGGAAAATGTCGTAAGGAAAGTTTTCAGTATGAATGTGGATGACCAAAGAAACAATGGATGAACTGTGCATAGGATGATTTGGCAAGAAACGAGGTGTCCGATGAGATGTTGAGTAAGAGAGAAGTATGGAAGAAGAAGACATGCTGCGTTGACCCCAAATAAATTGGGATAAGGGCAGATAATGATGTTGCCACAAAGCTTTTTAAGCTGTATATGTCCGTTAGATGATATGTATAAACCGTTACTTCTGAATTTCACTGTGATCACAACTTAAAGTAGTCTCCAAGGTGTGTAAACTTAGACGAAAAAAAAAAACAATCATAGAGTTTCAGAACTGCCAGTGCAGTGGCTTCGTCGTTTACCGAAAATGGTGAAAGCCTCTACAAATCCCTTAGTCGCACTTTGAATACTTGCTCTAGCTTTACTATCATTACCATACAATCATCAAGTTTTAAAACTTAACTTATTGTAACGTATTACATTGTTATTAAAAAAAACCATATTATAAATGTACTATTTTATCAAATCTATTAAATAAATAAAACATGAATCCATAAAGTAGTCTGGCAGCCCTGCGTCACGTGTTTAGATCCCAAGAGGTGGTGAATTTATTTTTACTCAGCGTTAACGGCGCTAGCGGAGCTCTGCTCGAATACTTTTCTTAATCCTTAATTAATCATTTTTAAAAGAGGGATTACATCGCCTCCTTCTATACAGTAAATTAGATTAAAAGTTAAAAGGTTTATTAAAGTAACGCGGTGACCTTTCAGGCTTTTCATTGCGTTTCTTATCAGTTTCATGGATACTTAGTTATATGTTTGGTTTCCTTATAGCAAGTTGAAATGAGATTCTAATAATTGGACTTTGTGAAATCTTCTGGAATACTATGTTTGGTTTCCTGATTAGGTTAAAGGAATCATACCCCGGGAAAAAATAATGAGAATTATACAGACTTGAGATTTTGAAGAGAAAGAAACGAGGTTTTGTAGTTTTCGCAGCTGGAATCATACTTTATTTGTCTAAGAGCCAAAGTTGGCCATTATGACACGAGAGATCTTGCTTCTTGGAAGGAGGATACGAGGAAACGAACTTTACATTCAGTTCGTTAGCTAGAACCTCCAGTCTATATTTCTCGTCAAATCAAATCAAATCATTTTTTTTTATTTTACATAGGCCTACATGGGCACTTATAAAACGTCAACAGAAGAGGCACGGTTCGGGTTGGTCGTTCCCTATGGAGAAGAACCGGCAAGAAACTCCATGGTTGGTACCACAGTTCACATTAAGGTCCACAAACAACATCGATATCATTGCCATTGATAACAGAACGCTATAAAATGTCTTTGAGGAAACTCCGGAGTTCTCTCTAGGTACATTCACGAGCACTATATGTATGTTTTACACTTTGCAACTTTCAAAAGCGATTTTTTCATCTATATCGAGCAGTCCACAGTACCACACTGCGGAGGACAGTTCCGAGACTCATCGTATGTGGTCGCAATCCTTGGCATTATAGGATGGAAGAAAAGAAGATTTATAGTATTGATTGTAATTTTATGTTTTTACGAACATAATACCTATTTTGGAACTCGTTCTGTGATAAAATAGGTCATATCACAAAGCCAAGATCAGAAATTCACGAAAAATGCTTCTAAATTTTAATATTAGACTAGTGGTCGTGACTGTACGTAACAGCAGTGAATCATGCGCAGATATCGGTCTGCTACCGGGTGTTGTGATGTAGTTATTGTTGTTTGTTTGTAAATTGAGTGTTTGCGTATTTGTATTGTGTGTTGGATATGGACTCGTAGTTGCTTTTGATTTACCTCTCTGTTGGGGCTTCAGGATATTTACATAGTATTTAGATATTTGAAGTCTTGTAGCTATACTATGTGTCTTGCTTAGAGAAAATGTTCTAACACGGAAATATAGACAAACTTTTATCAGGTTTAGTTAAATGTGAACGTGTGGAGCGACCCCAAGCTAGATGGACTTAATGTCAACAACGTCTTAAGTTTCGAGAAAGTGATAAGTTTCCTCTACAAGGTACGGGTCACCACGTAGTACGTCATGTTGTATGACACTTGACACTATGTTGATCAACGAAGCACTTGTGCAGTCTTGCTACTTGTTGTTTACAATGTAAGTTGGTGGTGAAGTGGCTTGTAGCGACTGTTTTTGTTACAAACACCACAGTGCTGTCCTTCTCCTTCCTAGTCGAAGGTACTTTTAATTTAAAGTATAAGTGGGACTGGAACGGGCACATCTGCCAATCTGCCACATGCCCAATGAGCTGAGGGCCAAAATAATCACTTTCTGGAGCCCTGATATCCAGAAGGCGTCGCGGCAGAGTTTGTAGAAGATGGCGGGATGAGCTGGACAAGACTAGCGACTAATGGTCCACATTGGGCCTGGATCGTAACAACTGGAAGTCATGGGTCCTTCGCCTAGCAATGGGATGACGCAGACTAACAGTATCAGTAAAAGTTTGCAAGCCGTGTACCCATGGTATTAATACTCGTCCCTGTTCTTAACTCTTTAGGGGATGAATTTTCAAAAATCCTTAAGGCAACGTCGTCACCAGAGGTCGGAATTAGGTAGAATTATTTTTGTACTTGCATCGAAATGTTGATATTAATATGTATCTTCCCTTGCGTGTGCGCATGGGTTTTTTGCAACTTCGGACATCCGATGTCGGATAGTTTAAATTGTGTAAAAGTAATTAACTTTTTTATTTAATAAATCACGGGATTTTTCTGCTCTTAAAAGTTAATCTCGGGATTTGAGGCATATTCAATTTATTCTTTCGCTGTATGAAATCAGTGTAAGTACACAAATACTCGTAACTCTACCTAATTCCGACCTCTGATCATCACACACACACTCGTCCTATATGCTGTGAAAAAACGAAATACCACTTATGTCTGTGGATTCATCCTGGTGGTCTGTACTCTATACCCCCACAGTAACAGGCTCTTGGTATGCAAAACACAAAGTACAACTTACTACGGAACCATACGGGCACCGTACGGACAGGATATCGGCGCTAACTGACTGCACGCACACTAATATCAACTATTCTACTTAGTTCTATAAACGGAGACATTATTATGTAAATGTAGTTCTTGTGCAAGCAAGTTGTAGACCATGGTTTTGGATATGACAGGGTCCAAGTCTAGGGCAACAAGGACAACAAGGCGTTCCAAAGACGTAGACAGGAAGGCGTTGTTGGTAAACATTTGATAAAAGTATTAAATACAAGGTGGCACCGTTATTTCCGATTTAGAACTGGCCAGAAGATCCTTGAACAACATATATGTATATCTAGAAATCACTTGGCTGAATCACCCTTTAACACTTTCGATGCTTAGTACCCAGCATAGGGTAAAACAATAATTCGTTCGTGTGCCCAACATGCCACCCAAGTCGTCGCTAAACGTAGCTATAGACAACTTGCATACTAGTAAAATTAGATTATTTGAACATGGCAGAATTAAACATAGGTGAGACTATGGCCTCTACAATCCTTCTACTTCTGCCAAAAACTCTTCATATTCACTGCTACAAAACACAATCTACCTCCAATCACCCCGAACCTATCTGACTCACCAATCTATTATTCAAGCAACCAGCTCCACAACCACGAAACAATTCAATAACAAACAAACAATATGAACTTAAATAGAATATATATCCGTTTAACTTAGCATGCGCCATGCAGTCGGGTGACAGTTGCGCAATTATTGCTCCATTGTAGCCCGGCACGAATTGCCTGAGCATTCCTCACTAGATGTATTGTGTGCTGAGCTATTTTTAGGAGCTCGTGTGGAACGGATACTTCCTACACGATCATGATTCATCTGGTAATGGGAACAGGGAAGTCCTGACTGTAGGAGTTTGGACTAGATTAGGAAACCACAGAAAATAATGTAATAGTTAGGAAAAAGCAAAACTATCTGTTTTTTGCTCTTAAATAAATGTTTTCGGAGGGATTTAACTGTGATATTACTTAAATCGGATTGGTTGGCTAAACTTACAAAATATCTATGTTAATTGTTATAATAACCCTTTCGTTAATTTGTGACTAACTCCGGAAGTGTCCCCAATTCTCTATTTCTGACTAATCAACACAAAATGCAAAGAAGTTTAGTCTAATGATCAATCTTGGAGACATATGGAAACCTAATAACATGTTTGAAATCGGTATATTCAATTAAATTGCTTCTACAACCTGCGAATTTATAGTTCGCCATTATTAATGCTAACAAACCTGTCAGCAGCTAAAATATAGTGTTCCCTTCCGAAAAGTAGCATCGAATCATGCAGAGATCGATAAGCATTCCCCCGCGGCAAACTGATTTATATTCACTGAGTATACAACATTCCTACATTTCCTTTTTTGTTTAGCAAGTCGGTTGGAAGCTTAGGATTTACTTAGAGTATGATTAAGACAAGGTTGTATAGTAAGCAAGGACTTCTAGAATCTGATATTTCGTTTGATGCCCATCACTATAAATAACCACAGATGAAAATTCATAATGTAGGCAGATATCTCGATGTCTCTGAGCAGACATGTCTGGTGAAGAATGGCGAGGAGAGTCGATCCAAAGAGGAACTTAAGGCAATAGAGATTTTACAGACATAGTCTCACGACCTAGTTCTAAAAACTTGTAAGAGATTGTCCTGAAATAATAAATCTGCTGGTCATATTAGATTGTTTTCACAACACACTGATACTTTATTTTTTGGAAACATTCTTCCAGTTTATCCCACCAGATAAATGTTTATAAGCGCTCTACAACTTGACTACGTACTCTGGAGCTAGAGGGTCGTGTGTAGGACACTCGACAACCTTCACAAGTTTGTCTACGTCGCTCACTGAAGATCTGGCGATACCTTCAATAAGATAAACGGTATCTATACCCTATGAAAATGTCCAATTTCTCGTGTTACGTCGACTGTAGACTTTTGTACCGGTCATGATCTAAATTCTTGGGTAAATTCGCAATTTTCCTCTCGACGACTGGAAATAAGGTTATGCAGGTGAGGTTTGATCAAAAATGTTCCTTTTTGTTTTTTTGTTGTGCCAAAAAACTTTTTTGTTTGTTAGAATCTCGTAAGCACTTTTCTACAAGTAAACCCTAATTCGTGGAGGTAGTTTTCGGTTATTTCAAAAGAACTTTGATCGCCCTTTGAAGAATAATTTCAGGAGAAGCGTTGCTAACAGAGATTTTTCAAGATCTAAACAACGGATCTCGTAATGGAAAAGAAAAAAGGTAAGTAAACACTGAGATGACAGCTAATAAAGAAGTATCGCAAAAGAATCAGACATTGTTGATGAACTTTTCACTGATTTGCAAATGCCTCGACATGGTCTCTACACCCTCCATTACCTACGAGATGTTTCTGTTAGGTAGAAACATTTCATATGAACCCCGGTGATGTATTAGCGTGTATATTAGCACATAGCTCGTGTCTAGACGCCGCTGTATTGTGCCGTACATCTTCCCAAAGACGCCTCCGACTGCGAGGCTGTTGGAGGAGTTCCGGGAGAAAAGAATCTGATTACACTAGTGCATATTGAGTCTATTTTAGACGGTTTTATTTAACTTGTCTAAGTAACTCGCCAAGTCTTATTTTGGATAGCATCTTCTTGACCTTTCCAGTTGTTTTTGTTCATTTCTGATCATAAGTGATGGTTGATAGTTGAATGTGTTGCGCCCTTGTCGGGCATGAAGATGACTGTTCCGAGCTAAATACTAACTAATACTGTTTAAAAATAATGAACAGGTTTTCCCCAAATGTTCAACCAATGTCACACTTAAATTCTTCCACATCTTCTTTTCAGTATTCTATAAACAAATCGCTCAGAAAATCGTTTGTAAGGATTTATTTGACAAATCACAAAAGTAACAAAAACGAGAAAATGCACTATTTCTTTCTCTGTCTGTCTCTCGTGTTGTTTTTAATTTCGTCGTTCGGCCAGAACTTCTGTGAATGGCGTGATTTTCATTTCAGTACCGAAAAAAATGAGGCTAATTAAAAACATGGAACTAGGTTATTAGCACGAAACGTTTTCTTGAGATTCGTCTTGAGACTGATTCTTTAGGTATTGAAAATATTAAAGAAGGAATTCTTGCCATTTTTATTAAAATTGAAACAAGCTGATAAATTGATCGCAGAACTCCAAATGAATGAAATTTCAAATTCTCACTGTGTTTTCTACAAATTGGTTTTGAAAACAAAAATAAAGTATCGACAGACTATTTGCTTAACTTGCACGTAGCTTTTAGCATGCACAAATTGTATTTATTTAAGTTTATTGCAGTTTGCGAAGAACCTTTTCTTGTTCCAACATCCTTTTAACACTCACAAACACAAAGTTTTATCTAAAAACTTTATCAGTCACAGTTTTATCGCAAAAACTATAATCCGGATGTGCCGGGCACTCGGGCAGGGCAAAAGAGCAGTCTGGTCACAAGTCAACATAACTAGACCCCAGCGATAATCACGAGGCACAAAAAATGGTTTAAAAACTGTGACAGGCGATAAGGAGTCCATGATCAGTTCGAGAGAGGATTATATTGTACAGATTATTTTTTGTTGAATGTAAATAAAAAATGCAATTGTAACGACTTAAGATTTTCGAAGAATAGTAAAGGATTAATAATTTTAAGAACTTTTAGTGAGAACGTGTGCAAGTAGAGTGTTTAAGCTGGTTTTCGTGCTTATGACTTTCCATCAAACTTGTTTTTAGGTGATTTGGAGTTTAAATTCTATATAATAAATTAACCTATTAAGAAATCGTGCCACACGTATTGATCACTAGAGAACGTTTTGAGCTCTCGCCCGTCCAGTGAACTGTGCAAAACGCAAACGTAGACCCTATAGACCCGTTTAGGCCGTATTCAGCAAATCCGATCGAGTACGAGTAGAATACCAGCAAAATTAGGACCCCAGTTACGAGGACAGCCGACAATATATTCCACACATTCCGAACGGACCTACCGTCCTAAGCTGCCGAGTAAGCTTTGTGAAATCGGGACACAATTCACCCAACATTCTCTAAACTAACACGAAATACTAAACATTTAAGCAAAATCCATTCAACATTTATCTCAATCGCTTTATCTCAGGTAAGGCCAGACGTGTCAAATATTTTGACATTACCAGCCGTTTGTGTGTCTATCCCCTGACAATCGGTGACATTTGTATTGTCAAACGAATAGTTTTGACATTCCTTTGTTCACTTCACAGATATAGATAGTGCTGTGTGTCCGGGGCATGAAGTGATGTGTATTGTAAAGAATCCGTGAATGGTGAATAGATTTTGGAGAAGAATGGATTCAATTAAGTGGGGAATGGGTTGATTGTAATCTTGGTAGTTGATTGTCATCGTTTGAATTAATTTGTATTTCCATGTGTAAGTGAAATTGTGAAATAGTGTATTGTGATGAGTACCTACTTTGAATGGCGAAGAATTTATTGCGTGTCTGTTGAGTTTGAGGTAGTTTAACAAAATAAACTTTAGCTTAAGGCTATTTTGTTAATTTTGAAAGTTCATTTGGAGAAGGAAAATTCCAATACGTGGTTAAGTGAGACGTTGTACTTGAACCTTAGGAAACGGATATGATAATAAAACGCTAATATTTTGGAAACACAAAATAATCAACTAAACAATCACGAACATAAGTAAAACCTCAGTGTATCGCTAATTAAGAACAAACTCCGGAGCGTGAGCTTGCAAAATAAAGAACATATAACTGTTAAAAGTCGCACTTGATTTACGATTTGCATGCTTAAACTTACGTGTTTGTGTACATTTTTTCGTTTGTTGCGAAGCGATAGAAAAACTGCGTATATGGAGATGAAGAGTGGGGTATAGTAACTTTCCTTTTTGGAAATATTTACTTGGGTGACTTTAATCATTTTAGTTCAGAGCAAACAGTATTTTGCAATAAAGAGCATTGTAATTCTGTGAACATGAAAACTAACCAAGTAACGAGTTCTGTCTCCTGAGAAACTCATAGGATAAGAAGATGCACACTTGTAAACCAATGCACAAAATGAGCACTTCTGTTTTAGCCAGATAAAGCTCTTCTCGAATAATTTGCATGTTGAAATGCAGTTTCATCTACAAATCTACGTCTTAATTACATCCAGGGATAGTGAAGGTCAACTACTTCATAGTCAAGGAAAGAAACTGGCCTGGACATCAGTATATCACCTCGGTACTTAACAAAGCGCTATCTGCGCACATTAATCTAGCCGGTAGCACGCACTTGTTTCCAACTCGGATCGACTCGGCTCGCAAGTCACAATGCTCCCACACCGACACACGCAATTAAACTTAAATACTTACTGCACCATTATCACGGATTTATCGATTTAGATCACTTCGCAAACATTTTGGATACAGACAATACGTAAGCATGTTTAAGAAGGTTTATTTTTGCCATTAAACTATCTTGGCGGCTGGTAAGCCATTATAACTTTTAGTATCTGTGTGAAAGCAGTGAATATTATTTTAGGCTGATGATGATGAAGATCCATCTTTCTCAAACATCGGCCGAAAGATAAACTAAATAGGCACGTAATTAATACTAACGACGTTTGTTTGAAGGAGGCCAATATTATCTAGAAGTTACACTAAGATTTATCCTCGCGGACAGAAAATACGTGATAGCTACCAAAGATCCCGTAAACCATTGAGAAAATATTGGTCTGGTAGCTGCGTGGTGCGACACTAAGGCACTTATTCTTAGAAAGTCAGTGAGCGCATTGTGAATCTGGTTTTTAGTCGAACCAATGTTGAGTAGACTTTCTGTTTTTTTTTATATTTCAATGAACACATTTACATACATAATTGATACGATTGTCTGAGATTGACGCCACGCGTTTCAAATAATCAAATAATTAGTAAAACAAGTTTGTTTAGCTCCAAATAACATTAACATGCAAATCCAGTTTATTGTAGGAATGTCTGAGCTAATCGCATTTGTTGCTTGTTTATTTTTAGTTAACTTTAGTTCCGAATGCTGATTGAGTTGATGGAATTAAGCAATTTGTGTGGATTACGGTGTTATTCATAGCTATTATTTATTAGTATGCTAATGAAATTTATTATATTAATCTATCTTTTTGGTTGACGTAATACTTTCTTTACTTTTATAATTTATTTAATCGGTTCTTTATTACTCATACTAATTTCGGATTTTCTTTATCATCTCATTTTATTATTCTTTTGGCAGAGGATGGTATTACGTCCCAGGTTATCAATAGCAAAATTGCTTTATGAAGCAAATTTACGGTCATAATCCGAAGGATTTTAAAGGAAATTCGAAATCTATTGATTCATAATTATCTTTTAAAAAATCGAAACTTTTCGGTGTTGTCGGATGTAATGATAAATAACGCACTGAATGTTCTTGAATAGTCTGGAATTGTGGATCAGTATGTGTTACGCAATTACCCCACTGGTATAACTTGATATAGGTAAGTACGAACAACAGTAAACTAAAATTAAAAATCCTCTGTATTTTTACTCGGCTACGTTATGTAAGATTCTTGCACAAATTATCCACATCTCTTCAAAGTTAAGAGTGAACAGGATTTATCTGTGTAAGCTCGTACCATTGTCGACTTTGTATCCATTAAAAAAAAATGTATAGTATTTAAATAAAACTGTTGTAGCGTGAGTCGGACGCTGCCGTGGCGATACTTTCAGTAGATAGCTCCCAACGACCGCTGTGCAGACTTCTGTGCCATAGACTGTCTGTGCCATACACATGACACTCTTACTTACTACTTACATCGGGGGTGAATATTTACCTAAGAAAGTACGTGCAAAAAGAGTGAAACGATTTGTAGGACTGCCTCATGTCTTTTTGACCTTCACAAAGTGCTGAGTGTGAGTGAGGAATTCAGGACATTTATTTGTAATGAAGCTAAATAATGTGCCATTTTCCATGTGCCATGAAATATGGTACATTATGGTATTATAAATAAAAAGCAAATTATTGTAACTGCTTAGTGTAACTTTCTAGACAGTCATTCTGAATTAGCTAGTAGGTATAAGTAATAGAAACTGAAATGGATAACCAGGAACGTCAAATCGAAAGCACACAACAAGATGGCAATATTGTCATTAAAGTACACACATCAAAAGTGTCTAGGGATCAAGCATTTTTATGCGGATTTCTTGAGATTGAGATGTGGCTCTGTAATAAATTTATGATTTTATAAATTTATATGGATCCTTTTTGGTGCATTTCATAATTTGAATCAGGAACTGTGAATCAAATTCGAGTAAAAGATGAAAATCAGCTGTCAATATTTTCCCTATAAAAACATACAACGCATTGAAGACATTATTAGTGCTACTGTTTCCCTACTACTGATTAAAACCAACGTTATTATGGAGCGGCGACGTCATTTAAGCAGGGAAGAAATGCTCAGAGCCGTGGGAATGATAGAAGCTGGTTCCCGGCAACGTACTGTGGCTTTAGCTCTGAATACAAGTCAGAGTGTTATCAGTCGACTTTGGACACGTTACCGAAGCACTGGTACCGTGGCTGAGCGCCATGGAGGACGGTATCGCTGCACCACACGGAGACAAGACCGATACATTCAAATCTTAACTCGAAGAGCTCCAACAATAACCGCCATGATGTTAGCCGTGAGGCTTCATCACTCTTCAGGGAACTTAATTAGCGACCAAACAGTCAGAAACCGCTTGCATGAAGTGAACCTTCATTCCCGAAGACCGCTACGGGTACCACCTATAGCAATGCACAATCGTAGGATTCGATATCAATGGGCTCTTGAACACAGAAATTGGGCAGAAGAACAATGGCGTTTCGTGTGCTTTTCTGATGAGTCTCGTTTTGGTATGAGACCGGATACAAGACGTATACGACACTGGAGAACCCCTGGACGCCAACAGCGATTAAAATCCTGCCAGGAAGTCCATCCTTATAGTGGTGGAACCATCATGGTATGGGCGGGTATTTGGATCGGCGGAAGAACTGAGTTGATTTGGATCAGAGGCAACCTCAACGCTCAAATTTATGCTGAGACGATTGTATCAGACGTCATCGTTCCTCTACAAGTGCAAATCGGTCCCTTATTTCAGTTAATGCATGATAATGCACGACCGCACACCGCAAGAGTTGTAAGACAGACTCTCGCCGCAGCTAACATCAATGTCCTGCCCTGGCCTGCTCAGTCGCCAGACTTGAACCCGATTGAGCATGCATGGGATATGCTACAGAGAAGAGCTCTGCCGAATATGGAGGGTATCCAGTCGCAAGAAGACGAAGAAGAGAAGTTTTTTTGTTGTTGCAACAAACATGGGCGGCCATTCCACAGCGTGATTTGGATGAACTCATTTTGAGTATGCCAAACCGATGTTCTTGTGTTGTTAGTGTTCGCGGTAGAAACACGGATTATTAATTGTTTAAGTTACCCAATAAAATTTTAAAGAAAACTGTTATTTCAGTCTTTTTTTCGAACTTTAATGTTAGTGGTTCAAATGTCAAAAATCCCTTTATTAGAAAATGGCAAATTTCTTTATTAATGCAAAGGTGACTTGGTTTATCGTTACTGTGACAAACGAAAACACTTTATTTGATGAATCCTTAAAGAAAATTTTAATTAATATCAATCAGGAGAAAAGTTATTGCAAAAATATATGTTGATCCCTAGACACTTTTGATGTGTGTATCTCCCAACTACTTGTTAATATCAGAATGACCTGTCTGTACCTTTCTTAAATCTGTATGGTCTCCAGTTATCAGCCTGCGAGCATCAGGTCACAAGACCTGGGGCACAGCATTAAGATGGCGATAAGGCGCTGACCGACTGAACGCCAGTGCTCAACTGTTCAGCCGTTCAGTTGGATCAGCGCGTAATCATGGCGCACATTCGACGATATTGCTGTAGGTAATGGCCGCCCTCGAAAGATTTGCTTGTTTTGCTGCTACTGATGTCGTGTTGACATGTACTCGTAAGGTTGTTTTTGGTTTACTCTTGATTATTGAATTGGGTAGCTTCTTTTAGTTGTTGCAGAAACAAATCAAATTTTAAGTCATTTGGTTTGCAATACCCTCCGGTATAATATACTCATTTTCTCGGAATCTATTTACGTTTAAGTGAGTATTTGATGTCAATAAAAAGAAGATAAATGCGTTACTTATTCTATCTTTGAATCAAAAGCTTCATTGTTCTTTGTCTGGAATCAAAGTAATCTCACTTTGGATGAATTCAGTTGGTTTTTTTGCTTAATTTATTTGTATTTTCTCACAAAATCTTAACAAGAAAACAAATAAACTGAAGCGAATGACTATTCCAACGATCAGATTAGAATCTAAAACATATCACATCTAGGGACACTATACACAACCTAAGAACATTAAATAACCAAGTAAAAGATAACATCTTGTAAGGTTGTAACCGAATGCGACAATAACTTTATCATTGGCTGTGAAAGAAAGCTCTCATAGTGAGTTGCGACAATGTAATGCTCATGATAATTGCTGTTTATACGTTGATGGTATCGGCTAGAAGACGACCGTGTGTAGGGACGAGCATTCATTTTTAACTGCCAGTTAAGAAAATGTGGGCAAAAGGAATCGTGTGTTGATGTTAAAAGGGTAGTTTAGATAGGGAATCGTATCCGATTGGAATAAAATGTTGTCTATCGGGTTAGGTGTACCTAATGTAAGATATGGGAAATACTGACCTGTCCTCTGATGCATGGTTGGCTACAAGATAAAAGGAGCAGATTAAAAAATTTACAAAAGCAGATGAGAGAGGTCTGCGCAGTCAATTAATACTCTACTTGGTGAAGACGGATAAAGATAGACAGATAACTCTTAATTTAAACTGCAAGTTACAGAGAAATACGTAAATAGAACATCGAAATAAAAAGAACAATGAGCACTTATCAGAAGCAGTGATCTTTGTTGAGATGTTCTGTTCTGATGGAGATGCATCAGTTACTATTTAACTGATGCATCTTCAACCGATAAACACAGAGTGAAGCAAGTGAAGTCGCGTCGCGTGGCGCTTAATCTTACGCTCAAAATGTCGCACTCGTCAACATGTGTCGCCTCAAAATAATCCGATTACGTTTCTTTGAATTTCCATATAATTGTCGCTTTGACTCCTCACAGTCGAATGAACATTTTTACATGAGAAGATTTCTTTTCCTTTTGACTTTCAACTTATGGATATCAATGCCTTTTTGTGGAATGTGTTTCTGGAAAAAGTTGGAACGTGAATGGCAAAGGTGCCGTATTCAAATGACTGATATGAAATCGTATTATGAAAATAAACTGTGCAATATATTTGTTTATGAAGACTTGAAAGAAGGTTATCAGTTGTTATTTTCAAAATAAAATGTTTCTCATATAAATAAAGTAATAAGCACTAATTGGGCTAGTATCGTTATCTAGTCATTCTTTTTATCTGCACTCAGTTAGAAATACTCTGTTTGAAATTGAACGATTTTGTTAAAGGATTGCTCCCAGTATTTTAAAATTGCAATAATATCTCCAACAGACAGCAACCCTACAGCTAGACTAAAGAATAACCCTGTACATGTATTCACCTCGTTATCGATTTAATAACGATACGAGTCTCTCGATTCTAATCTCGATACATAATCGGATTTGTGGATATTGTCAGCGAGATGTGATTCGTACCGAGTCGCCATTGTCGTGAGTCGAGGCTTAAGTAACGTTCACAATGAATGAAATGTTGAGCTGACGAATCCATGTTACATAAAGCATTTAATGAACTGTAAATCTTACGTAATAATTAAGAAACGTTAAAAATGTTCCCTTTTAATTTCTATAGTTCGGAGTTTAAATTGTTTCCAAGCTTAATCCTAACCTCTACGGGACGAATTTATTTTTAGATTCTTATTAACTTTTTTCAGTGTTCAGTTTCAACTCTGTTTCTTTAATAACTGTTCTCAAAGTGCTCGATTGATTTTATTCCTTTTCACATTTTATTGCATTAGGGATTCAATTGTTAAGAATATCGTACTTCAAGATTTCAGGAAGGTAGGTAAGAAGTATCTTGAAACACAAAGAAAACTTCATATTGCGGATGAATCGAAGTGCGGATGTTTTATTTCAGATCTTTTGTGTTTATGAGTCATACAGAATATAACTTTCTCATAAAAATGAGCAATAAAGAAAATCCAGGGTGTTTTCGAAAGGCAGCGAGTGGCCTTATTTCGGAGGAGCTTTTGAAGTCCGGTTGGAGTCCGGCCAGGGCGCATTTTGGTCAACAATGCGACGCCATTTTGTGTTATTTCGCGCGTAAAATAAATGTCGCTAGCCATTTTGCGATAATGTTTTAATTTACGATTTGAAAATGTGAACAGAACCTACAATAAAATGAATTTATTGGTGTGTAACCACGAGATATAAGAAATCGGATTGAATTGGTTCACATTTACATAAAGGTATAAATAGTGACCTAGTAGTGATTAATGCTCGGTAGAAGATGAGAGACTTTGCCCTGAAGTGGCTTGCGAGTAAAAAACAGTTACCCTGGACAGTCAGCCCTATTTCAATTTCTGCAAAACCTATTCCTATCGTCATAAAATGGCCAGTGATACGACAGACCTTGAATAGAGTGGTGTGGTGCCAAAATCGACTATGAAAACGTTAGTCAGGCAACACTCTGCACAAATTGTTTGTCCTGAGTACATTCCTACAGTACTAAAGGGTTGTAGTAATCACGCTAGCTTTGCAACGTTAGTTCATTCAACAGATAAAATGAAACTAAGCTGGAGTAAACACAACGAATTCGAATATATTTAGTTACTACGGTATATTTAGGGCAGCATTCCTGTCGGTAACACATCAGTATATCAAGTTACACGCATTACCGCGGAACCGAACACTGTTGTCAGTACATGTGGCTGCTTTACTTATTTATAGAAAATACCCCAGAGGAACTTTTTAACTGCCACAATAGTGACTGGATTTGATTTCGTGTTTTATAGCTCTGTCCTAAGTAAATTACTGCTGTGTGGTTTCTGAAATGCATGAGACAAATGTCCCGTTGGATTGTTTATACCTAAAGTCGAAGTAAAAGCATTTACTTCAATTAAGCCATTTTGAATTTCGAAAACGGATCTTTCGAAATTCAATGTTTTGGGTCACTCACCAACTCGACACGAAACACTGGACACACGTGTGTCCAGTTGGTGAAACTCAAATATAGGATCACTTATTATTTAGTCATCTGGACTCGCAAAGATTTTTTCATCCCACCATCTCGGAAAGAGTATTTTTAATCTTCAATATCTGAGTGGAAAAGCCGTTTTTATTCTCTAGAGGATAAAGTAAATTGAATTTAGAACATCGTGTGCACTAAGTTTGTGAATTAAAAAAAACATTAAACCTATTTACTGCTACCTCTATGGTGCCGAATATATCATACAACTTTTTTTTAATTTGTTAAAAACTCAGACTCGGAACCTTCTTGGTGTTCTTTTTTCTATTTGCTTTGTACGCGGTTCTTTACGCGGCATTTTTTCACGTCATTGTTAAACCTTATATTAAAAACAAGAAAATTGAAAACAAGTGAAAAAACTAAAATGAGTGATTCTAGCGACGAGGAAGTTTGTTTGACGCCAACAGAATTGACTGAAACTGTTAATAATGCGCAAATGAGCTTTCTCCCTCAACAATCACGCGAGAAGTATTTAAAACAGTACGATATGTTCAACACGTGGCGACTAGCAAAAGGAGCCAAAACTTTCTCAGAAAACGTTTTGCTGGCATATTTTATAGAATTATCCGAGAACAAGAAAGCAAGCACTCTATGGAGTACGTATTCGATGCTAAAAGCAACAATAAAGATGAAAAAAGACCTACATATCGATACCTATCCTAAATTAGTGGCATTTCTAAAAAGAGCCTCATCTGGTCATCAACCAAAAAAATCGAAGGTTTTCACAGTATCTGATATTGAAAAGTTTCTTAACGAAGCACCCGATTCCGTATATTTGGCGGCAAAAGTAAGTCAGTTGCACATTCAGTATCTACTTAAGTATATTAATCTCAATTAAATAGTATACTTAGTAGATGTTGATAGGCATAATTATGCGTTCATATCAATTTTATTCATTTATCTACTACAATACTCTTTACGTTACAGGTTGTTCTTATTATTGGAATAAACGGAGCATGTCGAATTAATAAACTAACACAACTTAATGTCAAAAACATTGAGAAACATTCAGATGACTTACTATTAATTAATTTACCTAATACAAAGACAAAAAGAGACCGCAACTTCGTCATTCGCAAGGAATACGTAACGATTGTTGAGAAATATCAAGCCTTACGCCCGCCTAACACTCCAATCAATCGATTTTTTCTACAGTATCGCAATGGAAAGTGTGTTAGACAGCCTATGGGTACTAATAAAATTGGCAGTATCCCACGAGAAATAGCAATATTTCTTGAACTTCCAGAACCCCTGTTGAACACGGGTCATTGTTTCCGACGAACTTCAGCCACACTTTTGGCTGATTCCGTAGCTGATCTCTTGTCCTTTAAGCGCCACGGAGGCTGGAAGTCCAATGCAGTTGTAGAGGGATACATAGAGGATTCCATCCAAAATAAGTCTAAAATATGTGAAGGCATCGTAGGAGCCATTACACTGAAAGAGCCTCAATCGGATCCTTGGACTGGCCCTTCTACATCAAAAATAAGCCGTTATGAAACACCTAACCATCTCCCTCTCTCTCCAACATTCACGCCAAGGGAATCCGATGAATCGGTACAACTATTAAGTATGACAGATAGTTTACCGAAAAACAGTACACAAGTGACTAACACCAATATTACAGTACCAAACAAAAATATTACACTCAATTTAAATAACTGTAGCAACGTTACTTTAAAATTTCTAATTAAAATTCTTAATTATACCGTAATATTATTTTGTTATAATTTAAAGATTATTCTGTAATACTTACCTGTCATAATGTAGTAATTAATACCTAAACTGAAATAAAAGTGTACCTATCTTGTGATTGTAAACGTTTTTTTTTTTGCATTTAGTCATTTCCTCGCTGAGGTGGAATGATAAGTTACGTGTTGCACTCGAGTGCAAAGATTTTTCACCTCGTGCTCTTTTGTTTCCCTCGCTAACGCTCAGGGTTCTAATTTTGAATCACTCGCTGCGCTCGTGATTCAATTTTAGAATCCTTCGCTTGCTCGGTCATCAAAATTGAACACGCGGTTAAAAAGCAACTTTGCTCTCTTGTACAACAAATAACTATTACGCGTGGTTGCGTGTCGCGTTTCCTTTGTTTTAAACAAAGGAAATAGAATTTCTCTATATGCTCATTCGCGTAGTTTCGCATGGAGAAGAATGGTCAAGAAACTCCATCGTTCCTCTTTTAGGGGAGGACACTGGCTCCTGCAACACAGTTTCAACTATCGCAGGAGTCAGGGAATCCTACGTACCGTGTACAATGTTTTTAAGTCAATTATTTTTTTGTTTTTTTTTGTAAACAGGCTTTCGGACAATACATATCGTGTCATCTCCTAAGTGCTAATACTAAGTACTAACCTTAAAGCTCTTCATAGTTAACAGATATAGTGTTCGATTTGATGCATTCGGCTTACTTAGGATTCTTTTTCACGTGTTGGTTACGAGCCCATTTCAGCAAGACTTCAGAAGAAGAATGATTAGTGATTCCTTAGATACGTACCCGTTAGTGTTAGTTAGTTTGTATTAGGATGAATATCTGTCTAGCCTTCTCCCAACTGTGTTGGGGTCGGCTTTCAGTCTAACCGGATGCAGTTATATGTCAGTATTTTAATGCCTGTGCTATCTGATCTCCGCAATTCCAGCTACTGGGTAATACGATACTCCATACCTCCATAGTTCATTCTACTAAAAAAACTACATGGTTTATTTACCTCCACGACAGTTAACAAACACGTTTAAAACCGCACCTCAATGTTATCAACCAACTTGCCAACGAAAGTTAGCAACTCGGAGGTGCTGCACAACAAACTGAAAGTTTTCGACAGCACGAGAAACAGTTTAACTACACTCGTACGGCACTACGGCATGGAGGCACTCCTACGGTGCCACTTATAACAGTTATCACAGTATTAGTGGAGGATCGGTTACCTACGCTAACTTTGACAAGTATTGTTACTAGAACTTTGGAGATGCAGTTAAGTTGGAAATTAAACGCCTTACTTGAAGTTTCGACGTTTGTTATGGTGCTTTTAATGTGGCACGTGAAAAGCTATTGGCAGTTTTTACAAGTTGAGATTGAATTATAATTATAATTTTCATGGGTTATCAACGATATGAGTTGTGTTCATGTGCCAGTTAAGTTGTGAATCATTCAATAATTACATTTTTTATATCTCGTAATAACTTTATAACAAATATTTAAAGTGTGTACTTGTCTTAACGAAAAGGATATTTTGGTCTCTTTAGTTCTTCAGAATACAATATTGAAGATGGAGAACCTAAAATTCGATCCAATTATCCTAAAAGATATTTCATCTCAGTAAATTGATTCCTGTAATTCTCTTCAAATTCAATAGACTTGCTCAAAAGAAACAATTATCTTTTGTATCTGAAATATATGAAGGGCGAGTCTAAAACTTGTTCTGTATAGTGTCGGACGTAAAGAATAGCACCATCCCATATCTTCCTATATATATCCCTTTCTTCGTCGTAAGAGGCGACTAAGGGACTTGCCAGAGAATAGGCAGCAGCGTTCTCCGTGCTTTTTGTAACAACCGTACTGCGATCGCCAACCCGCCTGCCAAGCGTGGCGATTATGGCAAAACCCCCCAAAATGTCAATGTGACTTGGGGGAGGCCTATGTCCAGCAGTGGACGTCTTTTGGGCTGAAATGATGAATGAATGATGAGTCTAAAACTATAACAGAAATAGATCAATGCCTCGGATATATTATTTGGGTCAGAAAGTCAACACTACAAAGTAAAAGGTGTTTCAAAACTGTTAGAATATTCTGCACATTGAGTAGTGTTTCTATTTTAGTTAGTTTTGGGTTACTCTAGTAGGTATTAGTCATGATTTTCACTCGGATGAGTGGTTTCACGCTAAACAAAGAATCGGCCACGTCATTTTGTCCTATGGACGATATTAGAAGTAAAGTGACTAAAGTTGATGAGAGATGAGATGTTGTACATCGATGCCTTTCGCGATGGGACACTCTTTAGCTCTACGTCTAAGTCTTTACGATAATGGCCAGGTTCCGTCCGGTTTACCGGAGTCCGGTTACGGTTTAGTTTTTATTTTGTGCACATTCTTTATAGGTGCATTATTTTACCTTCGTGGGTTTCTACTCGTCGGTTAATTTTGATGAGACCTTTAGCTAATATCTTAGTACTATTATAAATACGAAATTTCGGATTGATGGAAGTTTGTTACTCAATCACGCCAGAACGGTTGAACGGATCTGGATGAAAAGCACAGAGATATAAGATTATAGTCTGTAATAGCAGATAGGCTTCTTTTTTCTCACACATCATCATCATCATTTCAGCCGAAAGACGTCCACTGCTGGACATAGGCCTCCCCCAAGAAGGGGGGGTTATGCCATAATCGCCACGCTCGCCACGCTTGGCAGGCGGGTTGGCGACCGCAGTACGGTTGTTACAAAAGCACAGAGAATGCTGCTGCCCATTCTCTGCTAAGTCCCTTAGTCGCCTCTTATGACACCGACTGAGAGACATGGGATGGTGCTATTCTTTACGTCCGACACCATACAGAACTCTCACACATTCACATCAATATTTCAATGCAAACGAAGTCGCGGGCATCAGCTAATTGTCGTCCATAATGTCGAATGGAGAAGCTAAGCTTATCAAAGGGACACCGAAAGTGCGCAAACTGCACTTAAAAAACTCTAGCCACAATATACACTTACCGATGATCAGTTTCATTGTTCTTTAAATCCCAAATCAACCAAAAACAGCAGATAAATAGCTTGAAATTAAGCTGAAAAACGAGGCGTTCCCGACACTTTTCAGTGGCATTGTAAATGTTCAGTAATTAACGCGTGAAACATGACGCTTCAGCCGGAAGCGTCGCGTCGCTAACCTGAAGCGGCTGCTTTACTTTATTTTAACGTTTCCGAGATAATGTAGGAAAAGTTTGAGAAATTATGGTGTTGGGTGACTGTAGGACTGTTGGTTCAGAACTTAACTAAACATCTATTTTTGGATAAGTCAATGCAGCTTTTTTAATATGTTTAAACGTTAAGTTGTGGGAGTCTCGCTTAAGGATCTGTTGGGAAATACCGTCTAAAAAACAATTTCCACCAACATCATGCCATTATGTCTATTTATCTAGGTTTGGTGTAGAATGTCTTCCTTCTTCATTTCTTTATTACCTATTTTCTAGCTATTTAGTCTTTTACAAAGTCCGTTCATTGTAACTTTTGGTTTCTCCTTCTCTTATCCCTCTTTAATACATATTGTATTTGTAAGGTGTTTCAGTTATTTTTCTCACGACAATTCGAGCAAGTTATTAAGAAGATATCACCAAACATATAACAATCATATCGGTGATTATATTCCCAAATAACTTAATTATCTGCAACTATCATAAATCCTAATTCTGCTGAGCTCCACACACTCGTGCGGGGTGAACATATCGAGTTAATGCGAGGTGACCTGCAGTGATTGAGTAACGGCCCTCGGTCTAGCGTTATTGTTATTAATTACATATTTATTGGATGTCGCTTGAGGTAGGGTGCGGGCATAGCGGGAGCGGGAGCGGAGAGCGAATGTGGAACTTTAAACAAGTTTTTTTTTGGAAATAGAAATTTATTATGTTCTAAAATGTACTTTAAATACCTCCATTTTCCCTGTACTATTCAATGCGTTCACCAGCATAATATTTTGATTGCGTAACATTGAATCCTAACGTAAACCGTAATTTCTACACTCAAAAAAAAATGTGTACCTACCAACAATATTTTTTGCGTAAAGTTACTTGGTTTGATATACAGAATGCCTGGTTCGGGGCTTCATTAAGTATCCGTTTTCTTCTTCTTCTTCTTCTTCCTGCCCTTGTCCCATTTTATTTGGGGTCGGCGCAACTCGTCTCTTTCCTCCATTCTCCTGAAGGATCCGTTTACACCTTGTATATTCAACTGTACCATTGTTTCGGCCCGCTTGTATGAGAGGCGGGCTTGCAAGCTAAATCCAACAGTCCTAAAGGGTTTTTAACCCGTGAGAAGGCGCGTTATGAGCAATTCGCTCACACAAAAGTTGAAAGCAAAAATGTTTGGTGATACCGTCACCCTGACGTCTCAAGCGCCTAGGTACCTTCCTAAATATTCATCCTCTCCCTCGTGACGCAAGTCTCATGCCGGTCAGTTCTGTTACGACCGCGCAGCGAAGTGTTTGTGGAGGCCACGTACCATTATGCGGTAATATGCTCATCACGCGCCCATCCATGTAAGTATTTATTTTGCCATTAAAAAATGTATTATTGAATATTCAAGAATATATTATTTATTTATATTATATTATATTGGTTAATTATCACGTAAATATTCTATAGTAACGTAAAGTAATATTTTAATAATATATTTTTTTTGTTTTTAGCTACATCACACATGTAAAATGGGCGATCGACGTCAACCACAAAAGTTCAATTGAAATTTGTTCGTGGCTGGAAGAGGATTCAGGTCTCGTGATGAAACATTGGTTGCAGATCTTGAGAATGGAGAACAAAATCGTGTTGACACAAGTTCCCAATAAAGCGATTTATACTAGCTTCTCGACTGCAGATTGCAGAGCCTAGGCTAAGCGGATTCTGTTCAATATTACCTAGACGTAAGAATAGGCGGTCAAAAACAGCTTGCACTTCGTGCAAGAAATTGCTCTGCACCGAACATATCACATATCAGTGTTAAATATGTTTCGAGAGGCACACTTTTTGTTATGTAACATTTTTTATTGTGATTTATATGAAGACTGTCAAAATTAGAAAATATAAATAATTTGGTTTGTTATTAGCTTTAGAAGTTGTATTTATATTTCATAGTTTTAATCAAAATACTTATTTTTTTACTTATTGAACCTTGTTTTAATCATATAAATCTATTATAAGCCAATAAGTATTAAAAAAGTAGAAATATGAGCATTTAAATAAGTGTGAGCAATTTGCTCACGCGCGCCTCTCCGTGTAACAAACTAAGGCGCGCCTTCTCACGGGTTAATTGACGTGGTCACCTACTGGTCTGGGCCCAACTCAGAAGGAGGACTTTCAGGTTTCGTATCCTATCTTCTATCGACGAACGGTTAAGCTTCTAATTATTGCACGATCTCTTTAGTTTTTTGTCTTTCATCAAAATCGCTATGGCCTATCACAATGATCCACCCTAACCAAGAATTGATATAAATAACATTTTGACAAGGTTGGTGAGTGTGGCAGTCAGGCAGCGTGTTGTAACGGTTCTAAGTCGCATCGGACACTGTGCCCGCGCCGCTCGACGTCAGCGATCGTGATTGGTCAATGTTTAATTGATTTATCACTTACTGTGTTTAAATTGGAGAGTGACTAAATATTTGTATGGTTATTGCAGTAAAATTATGATTGTTTGATAGAACGATAGAGCTTTATACTACGTATACTTTGAAACATATTAAATAAAGTGATTATCTTCTGGATGGTGTGTGGTGTGGAATGAATGTGGTGTTTCCGTGGTATGACCCCCGAGGGTCATACATATACCACGAAAACACCACATTATCCAACACTTATACTGAGCTCCACCAAAGTTTTATAAATGCCACGTCATAGAATATTTCTACAAAGCTAAATAAATCTCACACTGGCAATCACACAAAATAAAAACACAATGCCACAAAGAAATATTGTCATCATATTTATACGAAGAATGTCAACGAACAATAAATAACCAAGAAAAAGGGAAAAGAAAGCGAATTCGTCCAACACAAGCGAATCCAGCTCGTGTGTATGTATGTGGCAGTGATTCCTATGAAAATGTCCCATAACAGGCTTCATAGAAACCCTGAGTCCCGCACAATGAGGAAATATATCACGATGCATTGTTCACATGCGGTATGCGTGGATTGTGTGTGAAAGTACACTGAACAAGTGAAAGGAGAAGGTTCACTAGCTAATAGATGTAGGTGTTATGCAGGCTGCTACTTCTAGCGTGTCGATGGCAATCACAATCCAGTCTAATAATGGTGGCTACTAATTGAGCGCTCTGATAGCAACAGGAGCAAGGAATAAGTATCACGCATTTCACGGTTTTTTTTAAGACTTTGCCCAATTCTAGGATTTTTTCCTGTATCGTGGGTGCGTTTAAAAACATGTAAACTTACATACACAAAAAGCTAGACTAGCAACAACTACCTGTAGTGTAGTTCGTACAAATATTTGGTCCGTGCGGTGATCGAACCCGCGACAATCGCTCAGCCGTGTCCTCAGATCCAATCAGCTACATACTGTACCGAGAACAAGAGTTGATTGACGTTTGATTAAATGGAACAATATTTTTACAAAATCTGTACTTACTAAACAAAGCAAGTAACTCTTGCTTTTTGAAAAATGTTTGTTGTAAGTGAAACTTCTACTCCTTTTCTTATTCATGCCAATGAACATGACGTGAAGTGTGTCGTCATAACATGGGAAATTTGGCGACGATTTAAGATTTAAGATGTCGTGAAACTCAAAATGAGGTGTTCACAAGGAATTGTGGATACTTTACTGTTCATATGAGAACGTTTGAAGGAGTTTTACGTTTATACTGGGTGTAGAATGTGAGGGAAATTGAATTTGTATGTAATAGAATGAACGAAGTAGAATGAAGTAAGGAAAGAGAGCAGGCGCAAGGAATATTGACATGACAGTAAAAGAAGGATAACAAAGGAATATTGCACAAATGTATCAAGTAGGGAGCTCGTGGCTAAGTAATAACAACCGCTCGGGTCTATCTTTAGGTTAAGCCGTGCTTGCCTATCTTGGTCCGTGGATGGGTGGCTACCCATTACATGCCTAGTTTCCTCCGTACCTCGGAAAGCACGTTAAACCGTTGGTCCCGGCTGTCATTTGTAAATCTTTGATGGTCGTTACAGGTAGTCAGAGTGGCGCGAAAGTCTGCAAGAGGTATCGTATTACCCAGTACTTACTGCATCCGGGTAGACGTGAAGCCGACCCCAATAAAGCTGGGAAAAGGCTAGGCAGATGAGAATGAATAGTTGAATAATGTGAGGATAACGGCCAAGAAATCCATACTAATATTATAAATGTGAAAGTCACTCTGTTTGTTTGTATGTTTGTATGTTTGTTTGTTACCTTTTCACGACTAAATGGCTGATCGGATCTTTATGAAATTTGGCAAGAAGATAGATTTCAACCTCGGGAAGGACATAGGCTATATATCATCACGCTACGACCAATAGAAGCGGAGCAGCAATGAAAAATGTTGCGAAAACGGGGAAACTGTGACGCAGACGAAGTTGCGCGGGACTGCTAGTATTGACATAAATGTAAAAACCAAAGGAATTTATTGCATAAATGTGAAAGTTTCGTGTAAACTCATCCGTCAGCGTTTAACGTTGGTAGCCTTGTTGGGTCCCGAGTTTATCTTATAGGATAATAAAGTAATTATCGACGGAAAATTGTCGGTTGGGCAAGTTGTTATTGGGTTTTTCAACAGGAATTTTTCAGTGGTAGCCACAGAGTCTGGATTTGGGCCTGGTTGATGGCAATAAGCTTTCCCTTTATCATAGGACTTATACATAACTCGTGAACTATTAGTACACCTTTGCCTAAACCCTTCGGGGATTACAGGCGTATTAAATACTTGTTAAAGTTTTACTTTAATTTCCTCAGGTCAATCAATGTCTTAGGCCCTAAGCACACGGCGTATTTTAAACGCGCAGGCCCTAAGAACACGGCGTATTTTAAACGCGCAGACGACACGCGTTTCAGAAACACGCGTTTTCTGCGCCGTAGATGCCGATTCTTGCGTTTAAAATACGCCGTGTGCTAGGGGCCTTACGTCAAACATAAAAATCTTAGATCTTTAAGGTGTCCTTGTTTAATTTAAATAACAGTTCCCAGGTAATACTACCACTGATGCATGACTGTATTACGTTACTCCGAAGTTCAAAACACCGATGTACGGTATACATAAAGTTCGTTAGTAACACATAGTACCCCATAAACTTATCTAAACTATTCATCAACATTACTTGTAAAAGCTTCAGAAGGAAATAGTCAGGTTCTTAGCCATACACAGCTGTTTTAATTAAGTAGTATTTCCTATTAGCTTATACGTCGTTGGCCAATACCAGCTAGTACATAGGTGTTGGGACTAAGTATCTTATTATCTAATACCTGTTGGCAAGATGGTGCGAAAGATATACTTAGGTCGTACTCGTAACCTAGAATAGTAACATCTGGAAGGAACTTCTGCGCCACAATACATACATATCATAATTTCATCCGAAAGACGTCCACTGCTGGACATAGGCCTCCCCCAAGAAGGGGGGTTTTGCCATAATCGCCACGCTTGGCAAGCGGGTTGGCGATCGCAGTACGGTTGTAACAAAAGCACAGAAAACGCTGCTTCCCATTCTCTAACAAATCCCTTAGTCGGCTCTTACGACACCCACGGGAAGTTATGGGATGGTGCTATTTTTTACATCCGACACTATACATACATATACTGGAAACTTTCCGGTAGTGTTTGTGGTCACGTTGGTCTAGTGGTCACAAACCCATGAGGTCGTGGGTTCGATTGTATGTTTGGGCAAAGTGTTGTAGGTAACTTACAACTGGAATTCCTCAGTGGCGGCCTGAAGTTACACTTGCACCCTGTTGGTAACAATATCATCATCATCATCATCATCAGCCTATAATGTTTCCGCTGCTGGGACACAAGCCTCCTCTCAATGAAAGGGAGTGGGCTGTAATCCACCACGCGGGCCCAGTGCGTGTTGGTAGATGTCACATGTCCTCGAATTTTTAGTTCTAGGACATGCCGGTTTCCTCACGATGTTTTCCTTCACCGTTTTGAGAGCAGCGGTGATGAAATAAATTACACAAAGTAATGCGCCTGCCTGGGTTCGAACCTACGACTTACTGTTCGTTAGTCGAGGCTGCCACCACTGGGCCACCGCTGCTCCAACAATGCAAGTAACAATATACTCGCTCCTTATTACTTGGGGATTAAACATATCTGATGAAGTGGCTGTGCATTATAGGTACACTTTCGTCCAACCCTTCGGGCATTACAGGTGTGATGTTATAATGACTATCGGTATAAACATAACAATAATTAATAATTGTCAATCTTCTCTTTAATAATTTTCAGTTACACTGTCGCCATGCTCCTTCCAGGTCTTATACCTCTAAAGACAGTAATTAAGATTCTGCGGCACATGCGCGGTGTCGCCTCGCCTCGTACGGGGAACCTGCGCAGGCGACGCGGCATCGACCACGCGTCCTCAGGGCTGGCAAAGAAAATTAATTAATACCAGCGATTGATTAGTCAGCACGTTCGATATAGACTAATTGGAACTGATGGGGAGTAATTAGCAGTTTACATGCGAGTTTGACATCCTTATTTCTGAATAGGATGTGTGTAAATGAGTATTGTTTCTTCAATGATTGGACTTGTGTACTTTACTGGGAATAAATGTGAATTATATAATTTAAAAATACAAAAAAAAAACTTTAAGGATGAAAAGGAAACATGTAAAACTTTAAAATGGCGATGGACTGGACATATGCTTAGAGATACGAACGGAAAATGGACAAAAACCATAACAGAGTGGTATCCCAGGAATGGGAAAAGAAGTAAAGGGCGTCAAACAAAAAGATGGGAAGATGACCTCAAAAAGGTAGCGGGTCCAGACAGGACTAGAACAGCGAGAGACAGGCAAAAATGGAAAGCTTAAAAGGAGGCCTTTGTCGGAAGACAAGCTGTGAAGTGAAACCGATCGTGTAGTCGATCTGTTAATAAATGAATATTATTATTATTACTAATAAGAAAAATGTGTGTATTGTAAATTTGTAGAGCAGCAATAAAGGCTTATTTTATATATATATTTTTTTTCGACTAGATTTCAGCTGATGACAACCTGTGGGACGCACAGGTTGTTATATCATCGAGCCCCTGCGACAGGATTTACTGTAAAATGGTGTGGTGCCATCATCAGGCTAACTATTTTACTACTACCATGGCGTTTCTTGCCGGTTCTTCTCCATAGGTAAAGAAAACCCCGAACTGTGCACCTACGTTCTGGACGTTTTGTTAAGTGCCAATGTGAAGAAAATCATAATCATGACTATGATTTTACTTTAATAAGTTGGATAGTACTGTAAACATGGAAATCTTAGTGTATAACAATGGGTGTTTTCGAGAGCTATTCGTTAATTTATGTAGGATAAAATACTGATAGATATAATGAACACTTTAAAGCTACAGCCCTTGGCCACGCGCGGTGGAAGCTGCGCGACTTCTCAAGAAAAACCCGTATCATGTTGTGTATCACGTACCGCGTCAGTACATACGACACCTTGTTACTTACAGTGTACATGCAGGTTCGATCACGTCCGTCAGTCTGTGTGACTTACAACTTCTGCTAAATACCTACCGTGAATGAGACACCTAGGAGCAGTGAGCTTGTTGGAACCTAAAAAGGTAAAAGTTCGACGAATACGTCTAAATGATTATGTTATAAATAAGTCTAAATGAGTTATAAACTTAAATGATGGCTCCCATAGATTGTCGTGAGGGAATAATGCCATATGCATGCTTAGCTAACGGATTTTAAATGTTTTTTTATGTGCTCTTGATATACCTACGACTTACCCCATAACAAGAAATGTGGAAGGACACCTGAGATGACAAGTAGTAGAAAACTATGGAAGAAGAAGACATGCTGCGCCGACTACAAATACATTGGGATAAGTGACGGAGACTTTTTCACAATTGGTTGCGAAACTCAGTTGCCATGGCGGCCGAAAGGAGAATGATGATGATGGACAATAAATGTGTTAT
Organism: Cerastis rubricosa; assembly: GCA_949152445.1. Classification (NCBI taxonomy): domain Eukaryota; kingdom Metazoa; phylum Arthropoda; class Insecta; order Lepidoptera; family Noctuidae; genus Cerastis; species Cerastis rubricosa. The sequence goes on along the minus strand of OX424542.1, from coordinate 930,900 downwards.
TCCAACAAATCAAGTTTACGAGAAGACTCTGTGAAACAAGAGAAGTCGTTCAAGAGACAGCTCTGCCTTCTATGAAAGATGGAAAATAATGAACAGAGAAAACGTTAAAGAAGTACTTGTTGCAAGAAATCATAATCTGTTCATCAGCGGTCGCTATCTGGTAACAACCAATAAAAATACGAGAAAAGCTAATTGAATCGAAGCAACTGCAGCAACAGTCCTTAGTAGACTCCTCACATACGTAGGCTTGCAGTTTGCATTGAAACACCCACATTACCGCACTAATAGTACATTATAACTGAGACGATGGCGAACCAAGCCGGGGCACGGAGCATGGCTAGCATATCTCCATTAATTCAACATGGCGTCAGTTTAAATATAGTCCAAATGAATTATTTAGCGAAACTATAAAAAATAACGATGCAGGTACTAGCAGCCAGAAAGTAAGTAATGATTAGGTATTTATAGTTTAACACATGTTTTATTAATGTTCATTGTAATATTAATTGTTTAAAAAACATGTTGCAAAGCATACAATTACGATTGCGCGTCAATTTTTTTTTCAATTCTCTTTGTTGACTTAATTTAGATTGCCGATCGATGCGCTAACTAAAAGTTAGTGTTCGTTCAACTTACATATTATTTTGTTAGTAGACTCTCTACACTAAACCGACCGATCAAGTAACATGGGACAAGGGCTGCAAGGTGATGGTGACTCTCAGCACTAGGTTCTGCGCTTGCCTACGTAATATGTAGGTATATCGTCCTATCGACGGCACGGTTGGCGCACTGGGTGAGCGATCGACTGCTGCGCTGCGTGTCGCGGGTTCATCCCCGCACGGAACAAATATTTGTAAGTCCGGGTCTGGCTGTTTGTGTATGTGAGTTTAAATGTTTGTAAACGCACCCACAATGCAGGAGAAATTCCTAGAGTGGGTTTAAAAAAAAAAAACTTGGTTTACAAACTTGGCTCCATGACATTATTAATTATCAAAAAGCAACCATGGTTACTGTATTATCCTTGCAAATTCTATGGATTAAATATTTTCACGTTTATTTCCTAGATCAGCAAACGTGTAAGATAACCACAGTCTCCAAATCCCAAGAATATAATCTAATAAAACGGTTCTATTTAATTGTACGCAGAAGCAAAGTCACGATGTAATGTTATCCATCTTAAAATATGTACTATGAAGCGGAGTGATAAGGGTTCGCGGAAATCTGCGCGGGCGCCGGTGACGGGTGCGCGCGATAACCTCTGACAGCGACCATTGCGGCTTGCAACCCAGTAACTTTAGGTACAAAAGAAAGACGTTTGTGGACAGTACAGATGGAATATATTGAGGCCGAAGTCGGGGTAAGATCTAGTTAATTAAATGCTGTTTTTATGACGTCTGAATGATGCCTAAATGTACTTTAGGAATTTAGTACTGAGCATCGTTTCCCATGCATTTAGGGGACTCCTAATGTTAGTGAAAACGGGCGAGCAATTTGCACAAAACAAATGCTGAATCATGAAATAGAAAATTCACTTGACATAAAACCGCCTATAACTTAATATTATAATCAGCATAAAAGGAAAGATGATTGAATCTAATATGATTTAAATACTATTACACCTGTTTAAGGAAAAAGGACGGATTATCTCGTTAAAAATCTCTGGCAACCAAAATACGGTACTAAGTGAGCATTCCACAGATTTAAGTTTGGCTTCAAAGAACTGACATTCTCTTTAACTAGAATTACATTAAACCTTGATGGAAGTTATAATTCTAGAATTAATTTCAACGAATCTACTAATAGTTTAAATTCTCATCAAACAAATATCTTTGAAATGGCTGAACGTCACAAAACAAAAAGTTAAGACGATAATATTTCAACAGATTTCGTAGAATTTCAAATGGGCTGAATTCATTAGAAGTTAGCTGAAGTTTTTACATTTTAATAACACTGGCTGAAACTTGTGTTGTACCTAAGTAATTTATTCCTAGATTAGGGATTTAGAAGCTGTTACCTCTCTTTATAAGAATTATAAAGGTCTGGCCAAACTGAAGCGAATGCCGCGCGGGATGCGGGTCTTGCGGGAAGATATGTCGCTGGCACCGATTTTGACAACTCACTTATATGGAGCACGGACGTGTTGAAAAAAGCGAGTTTTATATAAGCCGTAGGGGTGATCTGTACCTCAGAACCTTTCTACTTCAGACACTTTTCTCTGTATAAGATTGTGCATAAGTGAACCAGCGCCTGTAATTCTTGATGTCGAGATAAATAAAGATTTATAATTATGATTAGTAATGAAGGCTATATGAAAGGTATTTGAGAGAAACAATGTTATTACTGAATGGCTATTTGAAAATCGAAAAACCAGTCTACTTTTAAATATCACGTGGAAAGGGTTAGTCATCTGCCGATCCTTCATATTTTTTGTAAACTTCTAGTGCTAAACATAAGCCTTGCTGCAACATAAAGCAGTTTGCAAAGAAACGTACATTACGTGTTGAAGAAGCCTGCTGAATATCTGAACAGAAACATAAACTGGGCCCATTTCTTGCTAAAACATTTCTGCTAAGCATCTTTCTCACCGCATCCAACAATATTATTAGACAAGCCTACATATTTTATTTTTTCCGTATCCGTGCTAGTCATCGCGTTGTCATCCGTATGTTGCGCCGTCGCAGGCGCAGCGCTGACACGTTTAGTGGCTCACAAGCAGTTTGTACCGCATGGCTTGAGCATTTTTTTTGGGATAGCTGGTACGACTATGTCACGGCCTATTTTTGCTGTTAGCTAACCAGTAATACTTTTTTTTTGTATTTTTATTAAAGACGTTACAAGTAATGGAACACCAGGATCCAAACGTGCTGAGGTGTCCAAGGTCACGTTTCTTTTTCTTATTTAACCCAATGCTGAGTGTTCGGTGTCGTGTCATAACGTTTACCACTTTTAAAAATGAAAGATAGCTACACCTTTGAGAATTGTCTCAAAAGGGTAGAGTTTCTTTTTTTGCGAATGAGCTTTATCATATTTAAGTAGTATTCTTGCCAATCTGACCAAAGTTAACAAATTCGGTCATAATTTTCAGTGTCAAACATATCTGTGTTCTACCGAGTCCCATATCCGTAGTAGTCATCGCGCTGTCTCCTGTACACTACACGAGGCAGTGCTGACACGTTTAGATGCGCGAGAGCATTACAATTTGTAGCGCATGCGTTATTGCGCCCGCGTCGCGCGACGACGGATTTATCGTGGGACATTGTTTCCACGTATGGCGATACCATGTGTACTTCGTTCATAAGAGTTGTACGGAGAGTTTTTTTTTTATTCTGATTTCTGAACATGGTATTATTTGATATGACAGTTTGTTTGATAGATAGATATGACAGTTTTGTATTTCTTTGTTTTCTTTTTCTTATGGAGTGTTATATTTCGGTCAAACCTTTTGACTGACGAAGAAACATCTTGAAATCCTAGATAAACTCCAACCGAGTTTATGTAGGATTTCGAGTGTGATTAAATGGGTAGACAGACTGCCTAGTACCTAATAATAATACCCGCCTATTACTGTAATACTGCTGGGCACAGGCCTCTTCTCATACAGAGAAGGTGCGACCATTGATCTCCACGCGGTCGGCGCAGCATGTCTTCTTCTTCCATACTTCTCTATTACTTGTCATCTCATGACATACCTCCTTTCTTGCCATATCATCCTTCACACAGTTCATACATCGTTTCTTTGGTCTTCCTCTATTCTTATAACCATCCACATTCATACTCAAAACTTTCCTCACGACATTTTCCTCATTCCTTCCCATACCACGACAACCGATTACCACACATCTTGGGACCAACTGCATGATTGCACGGTTATGTCTCGATACTTATTCCATTGTCACCCATGGACCGACCTCGGCAAGAGTACCTTAAGCTTCTATCGAACATTGCAGTTGTTATTATTTAGTCACGAGCCCCTATATCTCTTATCACAGTTATCACCGAGTCAGATTCTAAAATAATTGCTTTTAGTTTTTTTTTTTATCTAATAGAAGAGTGCTCAGCTATAACATGTTCAACCATTCATCTATAACTTATAATCGATTACACTTTATGTTTTTTTTTGAATAACATTTGAGCCTCTACTTAAAAACTATCTTAGTTTATATTAGCGAATAAAAAACAAACATTTTGTTTGATTTATTTCTAATTATAGTGACCTCTATGGAGACCTCAAGTGCTAAAACCGAGGATAAAAAAAGAAATAAATCATGCAGATAAGTTGTGTGTTTTGTTTAATGTTGGCACATTAGTTTTATTGATATCGTAAGGGCAAGACCCGATACAGACGCAATACTTTTATCTTCTGCGATTAGCGATTTTACGACAAGCGTGCGGCTGCGCATCTTTGATGCTTGTCTGTCACGCGTTGGCTTCTGATAAAAAAACAAGATGACACAATTAAATAATTGCAGGTCTCTTCTAAGAATCAAATGGATTTTAACTGAATCTAAGGGAAGTTGGAAGTGCCAAAAACAGGAGAATGCTAAAAGCTATGGCGATGACGGAAAAATTAATCATACATTGATTGGTATGACATGAGATTCCGATTGTATTTCGAACCCCGATGAAAGCCATTGTAGAACTACGAATCGCCTTGAAAGCGAATGCCAGTTGACGTATAAGCAATTAAGCACGTCAGTTCCTTGAGATTTCAGTTTTTTATTGTATGTTAGTTTTTTACTCTGGAATTATAGCTAAAGGCTCAAAGACCAAGCCTTTAGCTTCTAGCATCAAATCACAACAGCTTGAAGCATCTCGTGTACTTTGTTTTTATTGCGTTATTCTTAACGAGATGTCAGTGCGCAGGCGCAGCTTACTTACTTGTGTACATGCTGATTGTTCTTCTAAGAATTGTTGCCTTTAGACATGCTTAATAATGCAGACTTCAGAACTGACATTCCAGGATCTTTAGAACTGACATTTCATTGAGTTTTTGCACATTTTGTTTCGGTCAGAAAAGATAAATGGTGATAAAGTTAATCTTAAAACGTTTGTATTTGTTTTTTACTTAATATTAGCTGTAAATAAACGAACTCAGCGTTTGTTTTTACTCTTTTTATCAGCCTGTGTAATCAGACTTTACTTCAAGATAAGTACAGACTGTAAAGCAAACCATTTCTAAGGCGAGCTAGACAAACATGAAACAGTAATAGGTATAACCAATTTGCATTTTACAATGTAATCACAGAGCATTTAATTAATTCAGTAAACCAAACATTGCAACAGTTGCAACTAGACCCACAATCTGTACTACCAAAATCACATGGTTACTTATGTTATTTGGAGTCATTGGTACCTAAGTGAACACACACACACACACAACATCACGCCTGTAATCCCCGTAAAGTTAAGCAGAGGTGTACCTAATAGTACACCCACATTTCGCCAATTATTATTTAAGTCCCAATTGCCATCAACCAGGCACAAAACCCAGCCTACCTACCTAAGTGAAATACCTAATTAAACACAATCTGGCATTTCAATGTACCAGCTAGTTGTCTAAATAATTAAGTGCAAGTTATGAGGCTGTGACGTCGTAAATAACACAAGTTAGCATCGATGTATAATTTATCACCAATAAATAATATCTAATTAGTCGATACTTGTGGCCGGAGCTGAGTTATGTTGTTATTTGGAACCAGTTCTGTGACGAAATGTGGGTCGATGGAGAAACGCGAATACTGATTAGATGTTTGGGATTGTGTTAGTAGACTGTGTGGGATAGGCAAAGAGAGGACAGGTTTGGTGCAAGGCCTACATTAGCTATATTTTCTTTATAGACAAACTGCTTTGTTGGTCTAGCTAGTCACAACCCTTCTAAGAAGCATGAGATCCCGTTTTCGATTTGAATTATGTTTAGATAAGTGAATAGCGATTAATTCTTGTGAAAATCAAGAGAAAAAAAGCAAGATGGTGGATTTGTAGCTTTAAGAAATATAGCGAGAGCGTAGGTATAGGTGTATGGTATATAAACTTACAGTAAATAGACCGCCAATTGTTTATGACATCGTTAAATAAAGACATGTTGTGGTAACAGAAGCATTCGATAAAGTAGAGCAATGATTCACACAAGCATTTGTTTGTGTAAATTAATCAGTGTTAGCTAAATATGAAGTCATCATAATGTATTTATTATTCCTTTTTTTTTTTTATAAAACCAATGTTGAGCTTCCATATTTAAATATGAAAAAAAAACAATGGCCGCCTCTACCGACTTCCTCACACTCTTGTGCCCACAAATAACTTTAAATATTTTGACAGGCTGACGGTTTTATTCGCAATTGCTGTTAAAATTCAATATGGCGATGCTGATTCATGATCTCCACACAGCTTTATTTAAGATACAAACCTTATCACAGGGATCTAAGGTCGAAGTTGCCGTGGCAGATGTGGTGGTAAGTGTAAATATAAGGTTGTGGTAATATGTTTGTCTGCAAGATAATAAATCAGGAGGTAGCCCTACGGACTACGGATCATGTGTTAGGGCGCGCACACACTTGTTGCAAATTTGTGTAGCATGTGTGGTACCGGTGATTATGTATTTATGTGCGATTTGTAAATAATTATGGAACAGTTAATTAACACATGCAAATTTTGAAGCTGCTAATTTATACGGATGCTTTAATGATTCACATGAAGCTTCATAAACAAGGAGGTTTGGTATTTTTCGAAGTAGTTATTTTTATCGTGTGGGATATTAAAGTTATTATCATCTGTTAGTTAGGGCATTACTATTTGAATAGAAAACCTCTAAATAAATAAACAGTATTCGACTTGTTTCAGGTCCAATTAGCTATTCTAGTCTAAATGGTGAAAGGTCGACTGGACTAAATAACTATTAGTATAATGAATTAAGTATACGTTTTAGAGCAATAATAATAACATTAATAACGCAATAATAAGCTCGCAGGGAATGCCTAATAGAGTCATTATTAACTATTTATTTGTCCTGTTTAACGCTGAATTAGACTAAAGGCCATGTTATAAATTATTCATGAACAGTATCAAGTAATAGTTGAAACTTTGCATATTTCGTGACTAATAAATTCCTCTAAATAGTCTAAATATTGATGTTTTTAAAGCTGCGATAATTCAAAATATCCTTTTAAGGAGTTTTAAAATAATCAACATAATATAGCCACTTCCAATAACATTTTCACTTTTGTTCACCTAGTGTTTTATTGTACAATCCGTATGAGAGTACTTACCTAACTATTTTATTTAACAATTACATTAATTATTAGGTTTTATTTACAACCATGGGACTTAATGGACCCGAATGCCACCCTGGTAATAATCATGATCATTCTCTTGCCGTAATCCCAATTTATTTGGGGTCAGCGCAGCATATCTCCTACTTTTTTTCCTCCTTCTCGTCATCTCAGTCATCGCCTTCTTTATAGCCATGTCATCTTTCACAAAGCCCACCCATTATTTCCTTTTCTCTCATATCCACAAATAATCCATTCCTTCGATCTAACTTTCATCAGCTGAAGCCTCAGTCCCACTGTTAGGGCCACACCTTAACACCGCTGTCATTTGTCACGGCCGGCATTTGTCGCAACAGCACGGTCTCACGGACATCGCGATACTGTACACAGACACTGATGCATTGCTCCGTCGAGAACGCCAAGAATCTCGGGGCTGTCAGAAGTGTCCCACGAGGGAGATTGTAACACTAAACGGAGATGGTACTATATATGCAGACTAACAGTTGAGGAGTCAAACTGGATGATTTCGGTGAACGAACCCCTGACACGAGCTTGCAAATCTAGTCTTCATTATTGAATTATTGTTGTGTAATTATTTTTTACAGCTTTTAGTTTTTGAATTCTTATCATAAGAATTACATAACATAGGTACATAATCAGGCTATAATTTTCCCACAGCTGGGACACAAGCCCTTTTCTTGTAATTCGTCCCTCGCACAGATCCTCTCTGTAAAATGCTCTAATTAAACGCTGGTGAATTTTCATACTATTTTGACAGATGCATCCTAAAATCTTCTGCCCTCTCTAAAAGCTGCGATTGGAAAATAAATTACCCGTGTCCAATACTACAATGCTTAACATAAACCCATATTCTTCGAGTCAAACGTCTGTATTTATATTTTGTCAGCCCAGAACTTCACTACTTCTACGGTATCGTCAGTGGCAGGGCAGAGATCACTTCGGCTATATGCTCCGTAAGGCCAGAATAAACCTATCAACGTCATTCTCAGTCAGCAACGCCATCACCGCCTGTGATTAGTCAGGGCTGCCCCCGTTCACTCGACACACACACCACTCTAGCCAACAATCTCTCTCAGGGCGGTCACGACGTTGCCTGATTATCTAACTAGGTCAGGTTCATGTTAGGCCTACCTTACATCTATCAAGATAAATTTGCCTACAGAGAATTAGAATTAAAGCCCTTTTTCCGTATTCAAGTGAAGTGAAACGAGGCAATGACAACAGCACGTTTGTCATTTGTCAGGGCAGGCAACGTTGCCGCGACAACACTGCCCTCGTCAAGTTTACGAGGTTCCAATGTACTGGATTGCTCTGAGATGTCAAACTAGATTAAACTTTTGTTAGATTGCTTTGAGAAGAGAAACTGGGTATTGTTTGTGCCTAAACCACCATTTAAATACCTGGTAACACACTTTTTTCTTTCTTCTCCTTCTTTCCTAAATATGGCTGAGCCTCCATTATTATATTATAACAACTATTGTGTACCCATATTTGCAAAAATGAAATTCTATTCTATTCGTCTATATTTAAGCAAATAAATTATTCTTGATTCGCCGATCTTTGTATGAAATACTATTCTGTAAACCAGGAAATATGGAGTAGGTTTCTCATTATCATCATCATCATCATTTCAGCCGAAAGACGTCCACTGCTGGACATAGGCCTCCCCCAAGTGTCGCCACATTGTCCGGTGCCGTGCGACTCGCATCCAGCGGATCCCCGAAACCTTCACCAGGTCATCGGTCCACGTAGTGGGAGGCCTTCCAACGCATCGTCTCCCGGTTCGCGGTCGCCATTCAAGAACTTTTCGGCCCCATCGGCCATCTGTTCTGTAGGTCTCTTCTTTCTCACTATCTTTTCTTCTCTTCTTCTTCTGAATCTTTTACACTCAACAACAGAAGTAGAAAAATAGTGACGAGTTAATTAATAATTAAATCTATTTCACTTTAATAAGAATTACCTAGTTAAGGTAGTACAGCAATTTTGAAAAACATAAAAGCCATTATACTTAGTCCAATTTTTAGGCCTACTAAGAATTTTCTTTGCCATTTTCTCCTGGAGTACCTATGTACCTAGAAAGTACTAGCTTCAGCTGCTACGATCATAACATAACGTGCATACATCTGATCAAATATATTAGAGCCATACTGCGTCAAATATCTGCATGAACGAAGTACGAATCCCCTCCGACGCTCACAATTTGTCCACATTAGTCAGTTACATCGGGAACTCGGAACTTTGCTCAGAGCATACATAACGTCTATGTATGTAGCCGTCTGCCGTATGCTGAGCAAAATAATGCGCTCATTTAACTGAGACGCTAACATATTGCAGCAATGAGCGCTTATACTCTGTTGCTTGAGGAGTTATAAAGTTGAGGTTACTTTGTCAATGTTATGGCGCTGTGTTGTTTTTAAACCGTGTTTGTTTACGCCCTCTTGTACCACTCTTCTCTGGTCAGGGCTCTTCAAAATATCTCCTGATATACAATACCTTTAACTTTAGCTATTTAGAAATAGCTTTGACCTATACTTAGTACTATAGCAGAACCATTTCAGCTTATCTACTCACTGCTCAATTCGTCACCCTACGATTAGGTACACATTACTTGTGAACTAACTTCTTAAGTTTCCAAGTACAAACAAGTACCTTACCTCCACAGTTCCTCTACAATATCACCACAAAGCAGACACAACTAAGTTAGTATTATAATTACCACGGCAGTGTTGCCATACAATGCGGCTTGTAAACAGCCGCTAAGCAAACATGCGCGCACGCACAACAGTTGCAACCATGTTGTGTACGGTATGCGCGCTCGACGACAACAGTTAGTGGGTGTAAAGTTTTTATACTTTCGAACGGTAAGTTATACTTTGAAGCTTGATTTTTGTACGGAGGAAACTCGGGCCTTAATCCGTCGAACAATGTATGACACTTACAATTGTAAAAGGGTAACAGGCCAGGTTTTTAGAAAACTTGCCCACCTACCCCTCTCCTCTGAGCAAATGTCTTTGCTACTTGAAAATATAATTTAAGAGAAGAAGAGAGAAGTTTGCCAGAAGTTTCATTCTGTGCAATCATTCCAGGCTAGGATTGTTCTGGCTATAGATATGAGAAAACTCTTAACGAGTTAAGATGACAATGTTAAGAACAGATTTTCAAGAAATGGGAAAGAAATAAAGGAAAGCTGCGCAAACCAGAGCTTCAACAACATAAATTAAGAATAGTGTACTCTCCTATCGCATTTCGTACCTGCGTATAAAATTTCCATTTCACTAATGCAACTAATTATCATCCCCTTCTTATACAAACAGTGGGTATAATCGCGAATCCCCTACAATTGGGATATGATGAACTACGATCTAGTAAATATTGTCAGTAGGGGGCGCTAGTGAGCGGAGCGTCGCTGGTAAGTGCCAGCAATTGTCAGTTATCATGTTACACGCCGCGAAACAGGGGTGAACGGGAGTTTTTTCTTGAAATACTTCCATTATTTATCAAAATGAAGCCATCGACAGCTAACCCATGTTTTATAGATTTTTCCTGTTCATTATTTCTGGTCAGTGACCCCTTCATTGTACGATACTGAATATCTGAGTTGTTTTTATCTGTGAGTTTAATAACTCTCCCTTTATAATCAGCATAATTAATACACACCATAAATACATTAACAAGTTACAGTGAACCCAGTTTATCCTTTCTTTCTTGGCAACATACACTAGACCCGTTTATGTGAAGATAGCCTAAATTAGCTGAATCCTTGGCACTATCCAGCTGGAAACGAGGTATGGAAATGGCATTGCGTGGATACTGATTGAAGAGAAGATGATAGCAGAGCTGGTTGTCTAACTCAATTATAATAATTACAGTAAACATGTACAAAAAAAACGCCCATGGCGTCCAATCTCAGCGGAGAGTGGCCATCGACGACGACTTTCATAGCTCGACTGGAAAACAATCTGATACGACCAGAAAGAGATCAGTGTGCGAGCGAGCTACTCGAGGGATTGGGCTATCACACCTACTTCCAAACTCTTGGGTGCTACTAGAACTTCCCAATGAACCCCTCAGCTCAGCATTATTGCTTGCGACCATTAAATCAACGAGATAGTACTAAAGATAGTGGTCTTCTAAAGGATTGGATCTATCTGTGGCAACCCTGCGTGTAACTCGAGCCAGGTTTCGCACGTTGTGGTAAACATGGGCTAATGCTGCGAGGTGGCGGTGCCCCGTGCTTGCTCAGCTGCACTTGACGTTCGCGTTCGCGAGGGATTCGAAGATTGGCGTGTTCTTATATCACTTACCCAGTGGATACGAAAGGCGGTTTGCCTGCCTTATGTTATATTGTCATTCAAAAAGTGCTCTTTCTCCGTCTAATTTGAGATTTCCCTAATGACTTTTAATTTTAATAATAACTGCAGATTTAGACACTATGTGAAAATTATACTCTTTTTGGAGCCCACCGCAGTCGGATGAAAAATGGGGTTGAACACAGAACAGCAAACAGCATGACACAAAATCACGTAACTACAACTACACAGCGGAGAACCGTTATTTGTTGTAAAGGCTAAGCAGGCTATTATACCTACTATGGATACTACCTATTAATCACATGTCATAGTTGAATATATTCAGTACAATACCGATCACAGACTGCCTTGTACTATAAATTGTTGTATTGTTTTTCTACAGGTCACCTTGATTGTGTTTTTGCTCAGGATCTGTATTCAACAAATGTACAAATCTCCCAGAATGACAGGCGATCGATCAGTCGTTGCCAATAAGTAGGTACACAAGCTTCCTCTCATTGTTTTAAGAATTAAATAATCGCCTTTTGTTTAATTATTTTAATGGATTAGTTTATGCTTCGGCAGTAGTGTCGGAGATAATAATAGTTTAGATTTATTAAGATTGCTAGTTTACTAAGTAACGTTGCTTTTATCACATAGTACCGACGCCGACGTTTATAAGAAAGAAAATTTTCATACCTAAACATGTGAGCAAGCGTTATTTTCAATGTTTTTCCATACCTCTATGAAAAAACGCATTAATTTTGTAGTGGGCTAATTACAGGGTAAGACAACATACAGTAGCCTAAATCCATTGTGTAATAAATTCTTTGTGAAGTGTAGTCAACCTAAATTTGTTGTCTTACAATAGGGCAAATGTCTTGAGTAAATACTGGCGTGAAAATCTGGGCTCGTTTTTGCCGAATTAGCCAGGGAAGTCGAAACCATAGATTTATAGGAATATGGGGAGCAAAGTATGCTTTCATTTTCTTAACTTTGCTTCTAGTGCCTTTCTAACGAATGACCCTGCATCTTAGATTACTAAGAGCTCGTGAGTCATTTCTAGAATTCAAAAGAAACCAATGTGGCAATGCGGCCAGCCTTCTGGGCACTTTTCCTGTCGACAGCGATGTCGACGAATTTTTTGACGCCCTGTAATTTTGATACTTGTACATATTTTATTTTTATATTTATTTGTAGTTTGTAAATATTGTACATATGTAATTTAGCCTTATTGAATTAAAATTAAGTATCTTTGTTCTAGGACATGCCGGTTTAAAAAAAAAAAAAAAAGAAACCTCATAAATACGATATAAATCAAAGGTCTCCTCTTCGTTCTAAGTAGGTAAAGTATTTACATGAAATTGAGCACAAAAATCGCTAAAAGCAGCTCGTCTGGAATGCTGCTGCGTTGTTCGCATGCTAATAGCAGCTGATCGAGCATGCCGATGGCGTCGCGATCCGATCCGCGCATCAATTTGATTTTGAGCGACGGCCCAGTGATAAAGCTAAGTGTTCGATCTACCATGTTCGATAAAAATGTATGTATATGAGTGGACGGGCAGAGAATTGAAAATGAAGGTGTAGTGCTGGTGCCAATGGTAGGAAACGCAACTGGATAGCTTAGTGAAGCAGTGTGATTGAGATTATCTGTTTCAATTAACGCTTAGTTTAAGACTGTTGGTCAAGTCTAGGCCGTGAAGCCTTGTCTATTATGAGAATTTCCACAAACACCATATCTGTTGAATTACATCTCATGTTTCCTAGGTCAATTAAGCGAAGTTTATTAATGTGAATTCTGATTGCGAATTAGATACAACAAAAGTCTAATATTCAATAATAGATAAAGATGGTATCCTCTTGCTTCTCAGAATCAAAACCTCTATAAGAACTTGACATTTGCAAGCACTTCATAAATCGTACAAGTCCTTGTCATTTTGTATATTAAACTCGACTTTATAAGTAAGGAGTGCCTATAGCACTTTTTTAGCGCATACTATAGGTAAGGAAAACCTCACGATATACCCGGCATCACCTCACAAGAACAAGCCGGTGACTCCTCAATTCTGCGAACAAGCTGATGTATGCACATATTGCGCGTTTTTCATGTCGATCCCGACAGAACTCATAAACACGACGTGTCTCTAGAGACACGTCGTGTTTGGTGCGGTCGAAGTGTCATCGAATTTTTTGAGGGAGGTCTGTATTACTAAGAATTTTTTAATGTAGGTAAGTGTCTAACATAGTGATTGCTTAAAGTCAGACAGTAAAATAAAAGGTCGTATGGTCACACTATACAAACAAATGAAAACAAGGCTTTGTTATGATCAGATAATCAGTAATGATTAACTGGTAAAATATGTTTTGTTTCGTGACTTATGTGTTCTATGTGGAACAAAACATGTTTCACAACCGTAATAAATAATAATAAATAGTCATTCAACGGGATTAAATGAACATAGAGGGTTGCATTGATGATTTTAATGATTATATCTCTGTCGGCCATATTTGTTACGGTCGCGAATCGTATTTTGTTTAACATACAGCCTGACATTGACCTAAATTTGCAAAAACGCTAAGAAAATGACTGGTGACTGGTAGAGAATGCCTTGTGGGATTAAGTCCGCCTCAAAAACGGTGAAGGAAAACGTCGTGAGGAAACCGGCATGTATCCTAGGACTAAAAATTCGAAGACATGTGACATCTACTAACCCGCACTGGGCCCGCGTGGTGGATTACAGCCCGCTCCCTCTCATAGAGAGGAGGCCTGTGTCCCAGCAGTGGGAACATTATTGACTGATGATGATGATGATGATGTACCACTATTGTACATGAAGTTTAAATAAATAAAATGACATTAAAAGAATAACCATAGAGTTTCTTGCCGGTTCTTATCGATAGGAAACGACCAACACGAACCGACCACCTTTTTGTCGACGTTTTGTAAGTGCCCATGTAGGCCTATGTAAAATAAAATATTTTGATTGTTTTGATTTGATTTCGCGAAATACCCTGGCGCTTACACCTTAAGTAAGTACAAGTACTTAAAGCTCAAGTTCCACAAACATTTCGTCCATTGCGAACCCGCCCACAACTCGCATGTATGACAATATCTCGTACATTACTGTAGAGCCCACGCCGGCGCCCGCGCACGGTTTGACGATAATGGCTTTTGTCACATTGGCTAATGTTTCTACATTGTTTAAGGCTTGTTTGTTGGTTAGTACTTAAATTATTCAGAGTAATTAATATTCTATGAGCTATTGTAGGGTTTCGGTAATTTGTCAGCAAGACTGGCTATGTAAATAGTAATTAAAACGGTATATTAAAATAATTAACATGGAAACAAAAACGCAAAACAAAAGTAGAACATAAAGTTGACGAAATTCAATAGGTTAAACTAAAACTAACACGGAACAGTGGACACTCTTGCATACTTTTTCTAACAGAACACCAGACATATACCTAAGCATTACTTTATTCCATTCATCTGCAAACACATCACATTCTGGGTTGGCAGTCAGAAGGGGGTTGAGCATCTCGAGAATACGACACACGGCACAGGAGAACTCTCTCTGGCAAACGTTTTGGAAAAAGGTTGGGCAAACAGATTGTGCCGGCGGCTCTGGCAGTGTCCGATGTATTTGTCGGGCACAAAGCTAGTAGCTAGCTAATAGCTAAGGAAGGTGCTAGGGATGAATTTTTCGAGGCTTATTTATAAACACTGCTTAAAGTTGAGAGACGTTTTAACGTCAAAAAGTGTACTGTTAAACAGAAGCTATCATTACTTTCCATAAAGTAGCATTTGTGAATTAAGAAAGCTGAAAAGAAATCGCCTATTCGATATTCGAGTCCCGGATATCCGAGTGTATATCTGTGTGCTCATCCTCCAAAGAGTTTAATCTACAAATAAATATAAAAAGAGTTTAATCTATAAACTTAACGTTTAATCCACACACAAGTATTTATATTTATTTGCGACAAGCGCTTACATTGCGAACATGCGCGCCTCCCACACCGGCGCCCGCGCTCTGCGCTCTCACATGCCATCGTTACCGGTCTGACTAGGCTATTATCGCTAACACACTAGGCCGTAATTAATGTTGGTGGTATTTGTATAAAAGAGGGAAGAAGTGGGCTTAGTTTTAGCCAAATAGGAAGCATTCTTTGCTAAGTATCCGACTGGCAGGTTCAAGCTTTAGGAGCGGAGCTGTACAAATTTTAACCAATAGAATTGCATACAATCAAAACCCCGCTCCACTCCGCTCATTCTATGCAATTCTATTGGTCAAATTTTGCACGGCTCCGCTCCTCTCTTCACTTCTCCGCTCCAATAGACAGGCAGCGTTATATTGGCAGTAAGGTTTTCGTTTACACTCTTAACATAAAGTCAGCCTGTCGAAGTCCCCTGCTGGATATTGCCTCTCCCATACGGCGCCACAACACCCGGTCCACCGCCTTCCGCATCATGACTGTTCCAGCCACCTTTTCAAGGTGGTCGCATGTTACTGGAGGGGCATCCCATACCTTGCACGTTTTATGCCTTGGTTGTCACTAAACAGGAAATGACAATTTGCTCCCGACGGATGTGTTGTGTGAACACAATATAGGTCCAGCACTAAACTGGCGACCCTGACAAGAGCCACTAGTAATACCGCTGTCCCAAATAAGAAGTAGTTGGCAGTATTTATCTGCTACACGTGCTTAAATCATTAGTTTATTGTTATTTACATACATGTTGTGCGAGCGTCTCCCACGCCGGCGCCCGCGCAACATTGCCAACTTTACTATTGTCACATCTGGCTGGAGATCGCAATTAGTGCCAGACGCGACAAACTGTTTATAAATAGCTGATTTGTAACATCCATTATGTAATATTATCTAATAATTTTCCCTTCTACTAAGTCATGTGGTCCCGATACACAGGTCATTAAAAATTATGGAGACATTAAAATATCTTGGAACTGTTCCTAGTATAGGTTTATAACACTGAGGTGCTCTTTGAAGATTCTATTTATTTATTTAAACTTCATGTAGGTGGTACACAGGCGGACTTAATCATCATCATCATCATCATCATTTCAGCCGAAAGACGTCCACTGCTGGACATTGGCCTCCCCCACGTTTCGCCACATTGACATAACATAGGGGGTTTTGCGGACTTAATGCCACAAGGCATTCTCTAACAGTCAACCTTTTGGGTCAAATAGGACACCATTGTGGTAGAGTACAAAATAAAATAAAATAAGAAGAATACCATTTTGTTAACATAAACTGATATACATAAATAGGTATATACTAATACGTATATCTCTTACATCGCTCTCCCTTTCTCTCTATCTAATCTATTTAGTCATCATCTTCCTGCCCGTGTCCCATGTCCGCACCCTGTCAACCGCCATGCTATCATTTACTCCTTTTTCTCAAAGTTGGTCTTCTTCTCCCTCTCAAACTACCTTTATAGTCACCTAGTCTAAGTAGTAGAGAGAAGTATTGACATCTGCAGCCTCAAGTCCTGCATGACTCGTTGGACGATACAACTACCTACGTCGAGAATCTTCGATCAGTACCTACTTAGATAAAGGATTATCTCAAACGGATTGACCTGTTTTACCTCCGACCCACTTGACACTTATCTTGCACTACTTGCCACTTAAGAGGAGCGAGACAAAGTGACATTGTGTCAGTGATAACGGTGATGGAAAAGTCAATAATCCAATACGGATTGACATAACTATGTAGACCGTTACGTAAGACCAACAGCTTAGCATGGTTTCGGAGGCACGCGGGTATCATACCGCGAACTTCTAAACTCCGGTCTGCTACTGAGATATTCCTAATGGAAAAACCTAGCAACACTTTGCCAAGTGCTGAACATAAGGTTATGTCAAACCTGTAAAAAGCCGTAGTAGAATCCATGAAACAACATGAGCAACACATCATGAGCTAACACTATGAGTATAAACTTTAGCTGACTTGACATCTTTCTTTCTTTGCTAACTTTACAATACTGCACGCGTAGTATAACCGCCGTAGAAACGGGCTATGTCGACGGAAGAATCGACATACTGACACATTGTCATTGTCTATATGTCATTATGTCGATTCTTCCGTAGACAAAACTCATTTCTACAGTGGTCATGCTACGTATGCAGGAGAAGTTATCAAGGTACTAAGTACAAAGTATATCGTATCTGCATGAACCCTGCGCATAATCTGTGTCACCATTGTATGTAGTACGCCCACCGCATGTCTCCTCTTACTAACAACCAGTCAACCACGCGAACTTTGCGTGTGGCCACCATTCACTACCACTACCCCATCACAACACCCTTATCTCCACTTCATAAAGACCAGTATCCCATAGCCAACTAATTAAGATAAAGATAAAAATATTATCAATGAATATTAATGAGATAGGATAAACTCACCGAGGTTGATGCGTCGACGTCAGTTTATCTGAAACGAGAGTAATTTATTTAGTTACAGATAACGAGAGTTATTGAAGAGATTGAAGGTGAACCGTTTAATCTTATGAATAATGCTGATAAATAATATTGTGTGCTGTACTGGGTCTGGGATTTAATGAAATGTGTTGGTCTGTTGGTAATATTATTATCTGTAAAAACGGGTTTGTGTGACATAATATCAAGTGAAAGATTGATAGGTAATATTAGATAAATAACAACACAACGTCCACAACAAAATAACTTTCCAAAACAAAAACAATTTTGGAGTTTAAACTAAAACTGTTATTGTTGGAAAAAAGAACAAAGTCGGTACAAACGTTCAGACCTTAGATATTTTACAAAAAGGCAAACAGTAAGATTGTTCAAGTTATTTGCATAATAGGCGCCAAGAGAATCTAGTAGATATTCATAGGGAAGGCAGTTCAAGAAACTTTAATACTAATACTAATTCCTTTTGGCAAGGCTTAGCTAAGTCACGAGCCAAGACTCGCTCGTACACTAATAATGAAACCAATTAGAGGACAGCTACATATCTTTGTCTTAGACATAGATCTATTCAGACCAAATAAATACAATAAGAAAGACTTGAGGTAGGCTTTCGCCCAGCAGTGAGAAATTATCATTATCATCATCGCTTCAGCCCGGAATCACCTACTGTTGGGTATAGCCTCACTATTCTTCTGCCATTGGTATGGCCACAGATCAACCTGCTTAGGTTGTGACTGCTTAACGGGACTATCCTGTGGTGACCTCAAATGAATTTAAGGCCCTTGCCAGGGCTTACAAACTAGTTAAATTAAATGACCGCTCGCTAAGCGGCTCGGCTCTGATTTCTTAGGCTTAACTTTGGCCACCATTCGGTCAAAATATGGGAAAGTTTGAACGAGGCAATAAATACAATAAAGCAATATCTTCCATTATCATCATAGCCTATAATGTTCCCACTGCCGGGACATGGACCTCCTAATCCACCACGCGGGCCCAGTGCGGGTTGGTAGATGTCATAATATGTCTTTGAATTTTCGGTAATCAGCTAGGAATCGGCGGCTTCCTCACGATGACGTACGATATCTGGTATTTAAATGTCTAAAGAAAGTGTAACCAGTCAAAAAATATTTGTCTTTTCTCCTAAATGAGCCAAGTGCCTTCATTGTGGTTATTTATCAAGTTTTTATTTAAATCCGGAACTTGTCAGACCACCGTGAAACTTTAATGGCACCAGGTTTTTGCAGGCGCTGCAAACGTGCTGTACAGGCGTCGGTCAGACCACCCAGAGGTATTCCCAGGGCATCGAGACAAGAAATTAATACGATGGAATGTATTACAACAGCAATTTATCAAATGCTAGAGGTAGAGTATAGTTTCGTTATACTAGGTGTCATATTTCGAATGCATGTTGTGATTGTAAACGGATTTACTGACTTGTGTTTTTCTGTATTTCCCCAATGCAATGGTTCTAATTTAAGAGTTTTATGATTGAGTAAATTATGTAAAGCGCTCCATTGCATTTTTGTTACATATATTTGATATCAGCTGCCTTGTGTAATTGACAGTCAAAAACTGCTAATCTTCAGCCTACTTTAAATAAATTACTTTTGATTTTGATTAGGAGGTATTTGTGCTGACTTTTGATTTAGTTTAGACGGCAGTGGTGTCCAGTCAAATGATGTAATAAGGTAAGCTCTTCCTTAATAAATGGCTCAATGTACCAGCTTCTTTCAACATTGATCGGAGTTCTCTGTCGGTGGTCCGCGAGCATCGCCACGCGCGTCTTAACGACGTCCTGTGCGAGTCAATTGCAGCGTTTACATGATGTTTACACTAGTTTATACTAAACACAATAATTAGACACATTAGAGTGTTGCCTGCGTGTTATATTGGATGAGGAATACTGGTGTGGAGGATGGAGAGCACTTTGAGCTTACGTAGCGTCGTCGAGAGGACACCAAGAGGTGTTATAGATGTGTGTTTTATAGAAATGTCAGATTCTCAAACTAAGAAGCTCATTTACTGCAGGACCATCACCGTGCATTGTGTGAGCAATTCCCAAATGTTCTGGTTTAGAATAGTTTGTAGTTGTGGATTAACCAAGTCTGGAGCAGTGGTGGCCCAGTCGACCCGACTTATGAGCAGTAAGTCGTGGGTGTTTCGAACCCAGGCAGGGAACAACTATTTGTATGGCCTACAGGTCAATATTTCCGGGTACAATTGTTCCGGGTCTGGTAGTTTGTGTATGTGAGTTTGAATGTTTGTAAACGCCGCGATACAGGAAATAAGAAATTCCAAGTATAGGGCAGAGTTTTTTAAAAAAAGGGGAGCCAGTTGTCTTATTAGAGCGTCCGTATGTCACAAAATAGTCCCGCTCGTTATAACGCCGCGCTGACCGCATCCTGCATTGACAAGCGCCCGCGCACACCACCGTCACACCGTCACACACCACACACCGCAACTGTATGTCCGGGCCCCGGCGGCGGCGGCGCCTTCGCATAGATTTATGACCAACAGTAATGTGCGCAGAACTCAATGACTGTGAGTAGTATTCGCTAGTTATTCCCGGCACAGTTCTGTCTTTGTTCAAAATGCTACTATTTTTGCTTACATCTCACTTTCTGGTGTTTTACGGTTACGTTAACCATTTTCAGGGTTCATTTTCTTGTTATTGCTCAGTTTTTCCTACACGTTGAGGATAATTTATAGTATTGCCCAGAAAATAACCACAACTGCAATTCAAATCAATGCTTGAGGACGTCTATTTTAAATGTATACTGTGATACTTCCTGTTTCTAGTTTGTACTTGCGTCGTCGGCCCCAGGTGGATTAGAGACGGCGAGAAATAACCAGTTAGGTAGTCACAAAGGTTGATGAAAGCTGTCCAATGTCTTCTTGTTGTATCTTCACGCGTGTCGGGTTCTTATAAAACAAACTAAGCAACTTATTCCCTTATCTACTTGTGACTTAAGTGTTTTTTCCATCAGAAATGTCTCTGTGGCAAACCGGATTTTAATTTGTGCCAGGCTGGTAGCAATCGGCTTGCCCATAACGTAGAACTAAACCTCTACTACTACGGTATTAGATACATTACATATGTGGCTAACTATGGAGGACCTCGGGGCTAAATAGTTCTTTTTAAGGCATATTGCATATCGCTGTACTCGGGAGCCCTGTGGTTCACTTATACCCAAAAGGCTTATAATGCTCTGCGTATCCAATATAATAATGCGTTCAGGGTATTGTTGCGACTGCCACGCTTCTGTAGTGCATCAGCAATGTCTGCCGACGCACGCACTGATAGCTTTGATGCGTTGTGGCGTAAAAAATCTGCCTCGCTACTCCGCAGGTTGCGTGGCAGTCCCAACACTACCCTGCTATCGCTATCGATAGCCGCCCGGGCAAACAGCCCGCTAGTGTGGGCGCTAACTAATCGCACTCGATCTCTTCTAGTTATTAAGGACTAACATAGGCTAAGTTATATTGTTACTAACACAGTGGACCTTTTTATATGTTGTCTGGCAAATAAATAAATAATAACAGCCGCACGGACTGATGTTCTGTACGGTGTCGGACGTAAAGAATAGCACCATCCCATTTCTTCCCGTGGGTGTCGTAAGAGGCGACTAAGGGACTTAGCAGAGAATGGGCAGCAGCGTTCTCTGTGCTTCTGTAACAACCGTACTGCGATCGCCAACCCGTCTGCCAAGCGTGGCGATTATAGCAAAACCCCCCCTTCTTGGGGGAGGCCTATGTCCAGCAGTGGACGTCTTTCGGCTGAAATGATGATGATGATGGACTGATCTTCAAGGTTAAGCCGTGCTTGCTGGGATCGGTCCGTGGATGGGTGACCATAAGTACATACCGAGTTTACTCCGTGCCTCGGAAAGCACGTTAAGCCGTTGGACCCAGCTGTCATTTGTAGATCTTTGACAGTCGTTACAAGTAGCCAGAACCCGAAAGTCTGACATCCAGACTTACCAAGGGTTTCGTATTACCCATTTACTGGGTTGTGGAGGTCAGATAGGCAGTCGCTTCATGTACAATACTGATACTCAGCTGCATCTGGTAAGTCTGCAAGCCGACCCCAACAAACTTTGGGAAAAGGCTAGGCAGATGGCTAACTTTTCCAGGGTTACTAAATAAATAACGTTTATTCAGTTCGCATAACAAGTTACAATATTAAAAAGCTAGTAACAAAAGACAATGATCCTTAAGCGCTAGATTTTTACATATTCCTTGGACTCCATACTAGGATACCCTGTGTCGTGGAGTCCAGTCTCTTCCCAAGTACGGGTAACAGTACGTCTTTTACGGCTTTTTAACTGAACTAATTATAACAGGCGTGATGTTTTGTTTGAACTCCTTCACAATCCTATCATAGCCGCATCATAATCCCGAAGAACTAAACACTTGGAACATTTTATATTCACACAAAACTAACATTAACATAAATAGTTGTCCTTCGCTAATGTTTGTTAAGAAGGCTAAACTGTAACCCCGGCAACCGTAACCCCTTGTAACCCTGGGTAACCCGCTGTAGGCCGCGGACGTAGCAGGCTTCAGTAATCGAGCCATTAAGTTTTACAACGTATACAACTATGTTTTGAAATTTATGATAATATTCCGAGGGTTAGTGTAGGATGTAAAGAAGAGATTTCTGTTTGATATTGTCACTAACCGACGAACCAAAGGAATGCTCAAATCTTCAAAAGTAAAAAGAAAATGAAAAGTTACAATACTTATTTTGAAATTCTTAGTTTCTTTGCCGTTATCTGCGTTGACATTAATGTTTCTTAAACATTCTTGTAGTATCAGTTTTGATATACTTAGTTGTTTAAGAAATCGGCCTAGTGTAGTGTACTACTCCGTGTAGTGGGCATTCTGCCTTAAATATAAATAATTTGCGGCTAAAATAATCTTAAAAGTAAAACCGAATACCCAAATTACTTTCCCGCTGACTCAACGTAAAGAAAACATACCTACGTTTCATAAATTACGGGGAAGTTGAGAGATCCCGACTGTAATTAATTTACGCCATGGCCCCAGGGCTCGACATATTTAAGTAAGTACATCGTAACGTCATTACAATTTAACTTAATGTCATCGTGGCCCCGACTCCAACGGGTTAATCTTTTTATCAAAAATTAATAAAGCAAAAGAAAGTTCAATTAAACCCATTTTTGTAACGCTACGAGAATGAAAATGGAAAATGTACGTTTTAATTTCAAAATGGCGACTGAATTGTATTTGTTTTTATCGTTACTGTTATAAAAACTGTTATTACTTGTTTGTTATTGGAATTTCTAATAACCTTTATTGCAGACTGTGAACACAAAACAAATAAAACTTTTCCATTTCATTGGGTAAGTCTAAATTTTACAAGATAAAAATCTGCAAATGTTTTTTTTTTTGGGCACTTGGTTTGTAAGCTTTTATTAATTTAGATTGGGCCGGAAATCTCTGCCATATGTCAGATGAACTGTAAGCTAAAGTAAACATCTTTAAAAATAATCTATTGTATCATAATGTAAGGCAAAATAAGGCTAAGATGATGGGATCAGCATGACTCCTAGCAAGAGGACGAAAAAACGGAAAGGGTGGTCTTTGCACATCAGCGCGACCATATAGGTTAGTTAGATAAGATGGTTATTTGAATACTTATGTTACAAAATGTTGTCACAACTTGAATTTGAAATGGGTTCGGACCAGGTAAAGCTGCTTTCTTACTCTTGAAACAGGATCTTCCTAGCTCTGACGCGCTTTTGTCAAGTGAATCAGTCACTTGACAAAAGCGCTTTTTACCCACACATGGGATTATGAATTTCGTGAAATTGTTCACAATGAATACGCTAAGCTTTTAGCGTCACCGTCATTTGACGCGGAAGGGCGTCATTGGAGTCAAATTGTTCCTTTCATTCGTTTACACTCAATTAAATGCACAAATTCTATAATGTTCGCCGATTCTATTATGTTCGCTGTTCTGAAGGTAGGGTTGGCACGCTCTGGTGAATTTGAATTAGATTTCATTTTTTCATTAGATTTCATATAGTTATCCACGTATATTCAAAAATCAGCGACTATGGCCCACTAGCGCTAAACTTACGAATCTCTTGGAGTTGACGGACACAGAATTATTGTTTAAAAAAGGGATTACGGCTAAACAAAAAAAATATATATATAAGTGAAGTAAACAGGTTTAAGAATGTAATAGGATTTCCATTAAATTCCAGCATAATAGAATACATGGTGAAATATCCAATTAACCAAAATAAAGTACGGTTTTCTTCCCCGTGGCCTACTAACCTGGTTGTTAACATCTCCCCTTAATCTTATTGCGCTATAACAACTTTCAAACGACTTTATTTAAACGACAAACTGTTTTCTGATAACACGATTACGCGCTCAATTTCCCGTCTATTTTATTTTCCTGGAAATCGATCAAGTCTTAGTAGAACCATAAACGAATTTGCATTAGGTTAACCTCTATAGCGGTCTTACTGACAACGAGACAATTACCCTTGTGGATAATATTTAGCAACAGCTGTTCAGGCTGTTAAATGTGGTTTCAGTGATATTTTGGAAGATATAGATTACTTTACGTATCGTTTATGTGGAATTGAGCGGGCCCGCCAATATTTAAACTAAAAATTTAGACCATGAATGAGTATAGGGTCTTGTACACGTTTCACATAATTATGGGACGGTGTTATAGAATTTTTCTCTCGGAATTATCATAGTAGCAACTTGGACTCTGGAGTTGTGCTCTGTTGATGGCAATAGGCTCCCCCCGATTTCACGGGACTTAATGGCGAAATTTAGGTGTATGCAGGCGGGATCTTAAATACCTAAAATACCTATAAAAATAATAAACATAAAATGTTTGGCAGCCCTATATTAAACTTCAATAGCGCGGATCACGGCAGGCCCGCGTCACAACATTATGACGGTGTATCGGCAAACAATTGGCGCATTAGCGCGGCCCATTCACGTGCGTCTTCTACGCTACTGTGTTGCGACTCTTTGTTACAACTACCACCATTCTCATTGTCAAGAACGGTACGGCATTCAAAATGACAAAGGTGGAAACTTACTTACAACATGAGCCCCATCGGGTGCATGTCACTTCTTATTTTCGTGTATTTCCTGGTTTAATGTAAACACAAACACACTGACACTACACTAACACTTCGCTTCTGATCCTAAGATTAAAAATAACATTTTGGATTGCGTTAAGACTGTAAGCTCTCAATATTTAATTCAAGTCTTAGTCTCAACTTAGGTATAAACTCATTAAATTACGTCCTTTTTAAAAATAATTATTTCACAATGGAAACTCACACCGACACGTCAAACGACATTTTTTGCTTCGCGTTAAGTCGCATTCACACCACAATAAAGCTCTTATGACTTGTCATTCCGTCCGTCTGAACAAATCCGCTCAAGATCGGAGACGTTACGTAATCTGTGAATGCGACACAATGGGTAAGAAGTGGCGGGAGTGGCCCGCTTTAGTTGGAAGGCAGATGCTGTGTCAAATTGTGTGGTAAAATGACACTTGGATTTTATTTTCGCAGATGTTGATGTGATTGTCTAAATGTTATGCGTTAATGTAAGTCGTGGGAGGAGCTGAAACCATTGTTGGTCTCAGTATTATAGGAACGTTTTGGATTAAAAATATTTCGACATGATAGAAGAAGTATAGTTCTTTCGGTTTAAATTGGTTCCGCTAATAGTAATACATGCGTTCTGTATGGTGTCGGACGTAAAGAATAGCACCATCCCATATCTTCCCGTGGGTGTCGTAAGAGGCGACTAAGGGACTTGCCAGAGAATGGGCAGCAGCGTTCTCTGTGCTTTTGTAACAACCGTACTGCGTTCGCCAACCCGCCTGCCAAGCGTGGCGATTATGTTAAAACCCCCCTTATGCCAATGTGGCGTTGGGGGAGGCCTATGTCTAGCAGTGGACGTCTTTCGGCTGAAATGATGACAGTAATACCGATTGCTTTGGATCGTTTCTCGAACTTCGTCGAGCTTCATTGTCTCGGCGGTTTTCTGGTGGTCGCCACTGTTGATTCTAGCTTTCAGCAGTTGGGCAAAAAAATACTCGGCAAATCTGTTGCGACTCATCATTACTCTATTTAATTATTGAAACATAATTTCAAATACCAATAC
Source organism: Cerastis rubricosa (assembly GCA_949152445.1). Lineage (NCBI taxonomy): Eukaryota > Metazoa > Arthropoda > Insecta > Lepidoptera > Noctuidae > Cerastis > Cerastis rubricosa. Next base: position 904,689 of record OX424542.1, on the reverse strand, counting down.
GAATTCTCTAAGTTAATATTTCTGTATCTTAATACCTTCCAGATGTTTTCAATACAGATATACCGACACATTAAATACTTCGCTCTCTCATTTAAAGATCACCGCGAACATTACTAATTGGCGAGGCATGTCCTGAAATAGCCATGATTAATATAACGCGCTATATTCACGCCGTGTCGTGGGTGGGTAGGCAGGGGTTAAGCTCGGAATTAAACACCTAATCGTTGTGTTGGTATGTGTGATTCATATGTTGGGGACGTATTCTGGAGTTGATGTTAATTGCTCGAATATGTATAAAACTGTAGAGCAGTTTTATATATTTTCACCTTCGATTCTGCATAAACAAACAAAGACAAAAATGGTGTTCAAATCGGAACACCAATATGCAATAGGAGGATAATTTAAAGGACTGTAGGCAAGATTCGCACAGATTAAGGAAGCATAGTCACTGCTTACTCAGCCTATCCTAGGCCACTGTTGGCCATGTGCGTTTCCCAAACTGCGCCACAGCACTCTGTCCTCCGTCTTCGGTATCTAGTTTGAAGTTCGTCGTTTAATCTAGCGGAGGCCGGGGGGGTGTCCCACGCTAAGTTAATCAACTATGATGATAGTTTAGCTAAACATCATTGGACCAAATTTTTAATATCAAATATGAATAAGTTAACACGTTGGGAAGAAGATGTAACGAGGACAGCCGGCCAAAACTGGAAACAGATCGCACAGGACAGAGACAATTGGGCATCTTTGGAGGAGGCCTACACCCAATATGGGGTTCCTACAGATAATCCATAGAAATAAACATACTTTACATATTATGGTAAATTACTTAATGTGTAGGTAAACTAACTAATAGTAACTAAAATTAAAGAAATAAACCCGTATAGAGTATTAAAATAAGTAAATAGTTATTAATTATTAAGTTAAGATATCAAAGAAAAATTAGTGTATTAACTTCATTAAAATTAGTTAAGTAATGTTAAAATATTTAGTAGGAAATAAAAGGCTTTTTTATTTTATTTTATTTTATTTTATTTATTTATTTATGAATAAGCTATAATAAATAACGTGTTCTCCAGAATAAGCTGCCAGTGTGTAACTCTGGCGTTGACAGTGTGCATGTAGTAAACAGCCGCGCGTCAAGACAGCTTAATAACTTAATCTGCGCATTATATTTATAGCAAGCATCGCAGTCGCGCGGGAAATGTCGCGCGTTGACGCGATTAAACGTTCGGCACGCGTGCCCGCAGTGTGCCATCCGCTTTATTTTTAAAGTAGAGTAGTGATTTATTTCATATGGAGTAAATATTGAAAGGACATCGATAAATGCATACGTTTGCGTCTTTTATTCATAGGGAGTCAAATACTACTCGTTTATCTAAAAAGAAGACACTTGCTGTTCCTAAAGTCAATAACTACTTTGGTAAGCGCACAAGATGTATGTAGTACTGACGGTGGTGAATTCTTTTTGCTTTCTTATTTACAATTAAATTCGAATTTTGTTAGTATTATAATACTGTGAAACGAGAACAACTGCCACAAACTGTTTTGCAGTTTGGCAAACTTTTTGTATACTATTGCTATACAGACTTTGAATAATAAAAAAAAGACTTAATTAAGAATGGATGTCTTTTGGACTACAATTTGGGGTTGTGTGGCTGTGTGTATTCGATGGCACATCACTCAGATTTGTTTAATGACGGACCTTCTCTCTTTCCCAATTTAGTTAAAAATAAATTCAATTTCAGATGCCAAAAGTGAAAGCCCAAACTCAAACAACTAGTTAACCACTTCACCAATCGTCTGACAAACTGTTTGTTTATCAAACGATTGACAAAAGAACGCATACGCATGATGCTCATGTATACGTGCACATGAATAATTTGTTCACGTTTGTGATAAATAGTCATGCTTTGTCATTCTAAATGAATGTTTCCGCTTTTGAGCATTCTTTGCACTCAAAGCTCAATCGACGAATCTAAATGTTATATAAACACAGAAAAACAAACAGTCAAGGACGGTTTAGCGAGTAGAATAAGCAAAATCAGCCAATTATCTTCCCACAGCTGGAACATAGGTCTCCTGTCAGTTAGAGGGAGTCGGCTGTTCTCCAGCAGCAGCACACGGGTCCAGTGCGTGTTGGCAGATGTCGCATTATGTTATAGAACTTTTGGTTCCAGGATTTGTTCGTCATTATGACAGCAGTGGTGCTGTAAAAAAAATACAAAAAGTAAGGTTGCTGCCTGGGTCCGAACCTACTATCTACAACTCGTCAGTCGTGGCCGTTATTTAGCCAATGCGCTTTAGTAGTGAAAGTTGGCAAAACATCTATCTAGGTATGGATCATCAATACTATTAAAACTTCTACCGTGAACAAAAGGCATTTCAATAACAGAACATTGTTGAGCAGGTTTATAACCAGGACTATAGAAACAAATGGAACAATGCCTTTTATTACTAGGTCAATGGGCAGACCATTTTCAGCTTTTCTTTTAATAACTTGAGCTTTGCCAGGTAAGTTTTACCAAGTTTTAAAAGAGTATTTAGACCGTGGAGACACCGAACTTTGTTTGCAGAACACTTGCACTAACACTTTCAAAATTAAACGTTACGTTCTTGGAAAACTCACCTACATTTGATCTGTGATCTGACACGCTTAAAGATAAAATCATCAAGAAGCGTACCCTCTGTATTCTTGTCAGACCTACTACGCTCACCGTTTGTCGAGTGTTAGTATGTTCTTAAAACCAAAAAAAAAACCGGCCAAGTGCGAGTCTTACTCACACACAGGGTTCCATAGCCCCAAACAATATTTTGAACTGTCATTCATTAGTTAGTAGTATTAGTTAGTAAACTTCAATTCAACCGCAAAACTAAATTGGTTTTTCATAGTATGTTAATCAAAAACAAAGTTACTGCTGCAGTTTGATGAAAAAGTCCCATATCTCAAAAACTAAACATCATATCTTATTGGAACCAATTTTCGTTGATAGTTTTTTTTACGTTCTACAATTCTGAATATTTTCAGAATTTTCCTCCTCTTACTTTAGAAATTAGAGGGGGGGGGACACACATTTTACCACTTTGGAAGTGGCTCTTGCGCAAACTATTCAGTTTATAAAAAAATGATATTAGAAACCTAAATATGATTTTTGAAGACCTATCTATAGATACCCCACACGTATGGGTATGATGAAAAAAAAAATTTTGGTTTTCAGTTCTATGTATGGGGAACCCCAAAATTTATGGTTTTTTTTCTATTTTTGTGTGAAAATCTTAATGCGGTTCACAGAATACATCTACTTACCAAGTTTCAACAGTATAGTTCTTATAGTTTCGGAAAAAAGTGGCTGTGACATACAGACGGACAGACAGACAGACAGACAGACAGACAGACAGACAGACAGACAGACAGACAGACAGACAGACATGACGAATCTATAAGGGTTCCGTTTTTTGCCATTCGGCTACGGAACCCTAAAAACATAATAGAAAGCAGCTTCAGTTCCGGCATTAGCCCTGAAGTAAAACTCCCATTGTGTTTTGTCAATACAAATTAAACTGACAAATTCACTAATGTCCATCAACAGTCCTCTTGTCTATCCCACAACCATGCAGTATAGCATTTTTTCCTAACAATGGACTCTATAATCTTATATAGTGGCGGTCATTGAGCCACGCCATCAGAAACAATGACAATCAAAGGTTGTCAGGACACACTTCCCACCAAACGATATTAAAAACAATCAGAAACCCTTTCCAGCCTGCCTCAATTGTCATCAATCACGCCTGGTTAGTGGGTAGGCAGTCATTACGAGGTGCGATCCATCATTTAACACTTGCTTATGTCAGAAGAATTGTCGTCGTTTGGACACACCGGCGCAGCGGGGATAACATGTCCTTATTTATTTTAATGAGATGGTTGACCGTTGAATTTGGTCCTGTTTGTTTTAGGTGCTTGGCTCTAAGCCTTACGGGATCGGTTGACTCCGGTGACGACAACCGTTAAGGGGTTATGATTTCAGCCCGTGTGTATGCTCATCTGTTCCCGCATAACTTCTTAACTCCTTATCATCATCATCTTCATTTCAGCCCAAAAGACGTCCACTGCTGGACATAGGCCTCCCCCAAGTGTCGCCACATTAACATTTTGGGGGTTTTGCCATAATCGCCACGCTTGGCAGGCGGGTTGGCGATCGCAGTACGGTTGTTACAAAAGCACAGAGAACGCTGCTGCCCATTCTCTGACAAGTCCCTTAGTCGCCTCTTACGACACCCACGGGAAGATATGGGGTGGTGCTATTCTTTACGTCCGACACCATACAGAGCACTCCTTATCATAATTTGATACATGAGATATCGTTAGAAGCGTCTTGATCGTCCACTGGTTATATGCTATGTCATCATCATCATCATTTCAGCCGAAAGACGTCCACTGCTGGACATAGGCCTCCCCCAAGTGTCGCCACATTGATCGGTCCCGTGCGACTCGCATCCAGCGGATCCCCGAAACCTTCACCAGGTCATCGGTCCACCTAGTGGGAGGCCTTCCAACGCATCGTCTCCCGGTTCGCGGTCGCCATTCCAGAACTTTTCGGCCCCATCGGCCATCTGTTCTGCGAGCAATGTGCCCTGCCCACTGCCACTTAAGTCTGGCAATTCTTCGGGCTACGTCGGTAACCTTGGTTCTCTTGCGGATGTCCTCATTTCTGATTTGATCACGCAAGGAAACTCCGAGCATAGCTCTCTCCATTGCCCTCTGGGTGACTTTGAGCCTTCTGATGAGGCCCATTGTAAGCGGCCACGTTTCGGTCCCGTATGTAATCACTGGCAACACACACTGGTCATAAACCTTTGAATTGAGACACTGCGGTAAGTTGGACGAGAAGATACCACGCAGCTTCCCGAACGCTGCCCAGCCGAGTCGGATTCGACGATTGACCTCTTTCTCGAAGTTAGACCTACCCAACTGGACCGTTTGTCCCAGGTAGACATAATCGTTTACAACTTCTAGTGTAGAGTGTCCGATCTTGATAGGAGTGGGTGTTACATGGGCATTCAACATGACCTTGGTTTTGTCCATGTTCATTTTAAGACCCACTCTTTCGGAAGCTCTACTGAGGTCATCGAGCATTGTACTGAGGTCCTCCATGGTCTCAGCCATGACCACTATATCGTCGGCAAATCGAAGGTGAGAGATGTACTCGCCATTGATGTTGATGCCTAGCCCTCTCCAGTCCAGAACCTTGAAGATATCTTCCAGTGCAGCGGTGAACAGTTTCGGAGATATGACGTCTCCCTGTCTCACACCTCGCTGCAGAAGGATAGGTTCCGAGGTCAGCAGGGCTATTGCGTATCTCTGTTGACAGCTCATAGTGAAGATCACTTGGCAAAGTGTACAACGACTAACTGTCAAACAGCTAGTTTCGTATCGAGTATCTTCAGTGATTAACTAAAATGACGTCATGAGCACTGACTGTCGCTGATAGCCACCGTAACACATTTTGACAGTTGTTTTCGTATCGATACTCGTAGATTGCGATCGCCTAAGCATAGTGGACATCAAATTGATAATCATTTTAGCTGTCATCATTCTCGTGAAAGACACTACTCATAGGTAGTGTTTTATAAGAATTCTAGTGATCATCACCGAAGCAGGTATTTATTAAAGTGAGTAACTGGTCCTGAAGTCGGACTGACATGGTGGCGTTTTTGTACAAACACTTCAGCACCTCGATGTACCGATAATCAATTTGGCACCGTTGGAGAGACTGCAGTACAGCCCAAGTCTCGATCGAATCGAAGGCTTTCTCATAGTCCACAAACGCTAAACAGAGAGGCAGGTTGTACTCTTCGGTCTTCTGTATAACCTGTCGCAGCGTATGTATGTGGTCTATGGTACTAAAGCCTTTACGGAATCCGGCTTGTTCGGGAGGCTGAAAATCGTCAAACCTGCGCGCGAGACGATTCGTGATGACTCTTGAAAACAACTTGTAGACATGGCTTAGAAGTGAGATGGGCCTATAGTTCTTCAACCGGGCATTGTCGCCCTTTTTGAAGATGAGTACCACCACACCCCTGCACCATGCCTGAGGCGTTTTGCCCTCAAGTATGACGGAACCAAACAGCTTCTGAAGGGCCTTAAGTACCGGTTTTCCACCCGCCTTCAGAAGTTCGGCCGTAATTCCATCATCACCCGGTGCCTTGTTGTTTTTAAGCTGTTTCAGAGCCATCCTAATCTCGTACAGGCTGATGTCCGGGATGTCTTCGGTGTAGTGTCGGGTCAGTCTAGCTCTTGGGTCATTCGCTAGATTTACAACGGGTTTCCTGGTTGACGTGTACAACTGCCCATAAAAACTCTCGATCTCCCTCAGTAGCTCCGGTTTGGCGGATACGATTCTGCCATCGTCGGTCTTCAGTTTCGTGAGCTGACTCTGCCCAATAGCCAGATCTCTTGCAAATACCTTTGAGCCTTTATTCCGCTCAATGGCGTCTTTAATACGCTCGGTATTAAAGCGGCGGAGGTCGCTCTTCAAGGATTTAGAGATCTGTCTATTGAGCTGCCGGTATTTCCACGCGTCTTCTGAAGACTGCAGGATCATCTCACGCCGTTCCTTCATGAGCTTGAGAGTATGATCAGAGAGTTTTTTGTTCTTCTGTGTACGACGCGTCTTGAAGAACTTAGACCCTGTCGTATGGACAGTTTCCACGAATCCATCGTTGCATTCGTCCACTGAGCTTCCTAGGCACTCGAAACGATTCTGGAGTTCAAGCTGAAAGCTCTCGGGGTTTTGGATCTGGATCTGTGCTGGTCGGAGCGTAGACTTCATCAGTCGAGACCTTTCTAGCTTAATATTGATGTTCAATGTGCCTCTTACCATGCGGTGATCGCTCCCAGTTTTCACCGAATTGATCACAGAGACATCATTGAACATTTGCTTCTTGGTTGACATGATGAAGTCAATCTCATTTTTAGTTGCACCATCGGGGCTCTGCCAGGTCCACTTCCTGTGCTCACGCTTTCTGAAGAAGGAGTTCATCATATAGAGGCCCTCCTTCTCCATAAAACTAGCCAGTTGGTGTCCCCGGTGGTTCCGACATCCAAACCCAAATTGCCCCACCTGCAGCTCATCTCCGTCTCGCTTGCCCAGTTTCGCGTTGAAGTCCCCCATGACAACGGTAAAGTGAGTTTTGGAACCATGCATGGCTTTGGAGATATCCTCATACATGGTTTCCACTTCGTCGTCGGGGTGTGCCGAGGTCGGGGCGTAGACCTGTATGACCTTCAGCGAATATCTTGAGGATATTCTGAGTATCAGGTACGCCACCCAGGTCGACACACTCTCGATCTTCACCACGTTATTCACAAGGGACTTGTGGACGATAAACCCAACACCACCCTGGGACTGCCGGTCACCCTCTCGGAAATAGAGTAGGTTGCCGGATTTCAGGATCATCGTGTCCTCCCCCTCTCTTCGGACTTCAGATAATCCTACAATACTCCATCGCAACCTGCTCAATTCCTCCTCGAGTTCCGTTATCTTCTCGTCGGTCCGGAGTGTCCGCGTGTTATATGTTGCCAGGTCAAGTCGTCGGTATAGGCAGCCGGATCCCTTCCGGAGATTCTTCGCACCCCTTGCCACGCCGTAACCTCGACCGCTACCATAGTCGAGGGTAGACGGGCTGCCGGGTACTAGGGGCCATTTCTGTTTTGCGCTCATAAGGGGGGTTTTGCCATAATCGCCACGCTTGGCAGACGGGTTGGCGATCGCAGTATGGTCATATGCTATGTGACGTGATACTAAATAATGATCCCCGATCACTATGGCACCCTCTAGAGGACGTAAAGAAATACATTGTTTGTAAGGTTTCGTGTTGAGTATCAATTGAAAGGGATTAATAAGCACATTGCAATTTTTTACTAGCTGAATAGTTAGATTTATATGATCTTATTTAGTACATGCCAGAGCTTGATTTTATATAGTCGGGTTTTTGTTCCTAAACGTATAGGTACTTGTCAATTCGTAGACACGGGGCAATCTTTTCTAATTCCTATATCGACATTTAACAGGATTGACATTCGGTTTGGCTTTATGTCAATCTTGTACGATTGGGACTTTTCCCTCGTCAGTGCTGATAGACTGTTACTTCTCTTGTGGTAATTCTCTATTAGAAATTTGACAGATTGTTGTAGCTTGATGAGCTGGTGTGTCTGTGCTTTAAGTTTTCTGTTGCATTAACCTGATGTTCTTTTAAGACAAAGGCAACAGTTATGTCTACCTAATGAAAGGTTTCGAGTGCTTAAGTTAAATATAATGGTAAACAGCCCTAGTTCCTTATTGGTCTCTAACTCGAATGAAATGAATCAGTGCTCCAGTTGCGAATAAGGAACCTATGAAACTAGAACCATATAATTTGTCTTCACTCTATGAACTCAACACAAGTAAAGCCCACATTATCCTGAGCTAGTGGAACGTATTCATCATATTTACGTTAGCCATCAGTCTGACAGCCCGGCGAGTCGGCGCGCGCGTCTCTGCACACAAACATACAAACATATAGGATTCATCGACACCCGTTACCTCACTTCAAAACAAACAACACACCAACTTACTACACAGTTCTCAACTGTGATGGGTAAAGATAAAGTTGAAATTCAATTGATGTTGTCTAAGGTAACAGTAACATTATTTTCCAAATGATATTTAAAATATTCCTATTTTTTTTCTTAATCTTAATGTTTTGACTCTGGAATCAATTTAGAAAGCATTACCGTATTATTATAAACCTAAAGATAAAGTCAATAGAGTCTATTTTATTCTGTTTGTTTGTTATTGTTACAGAACGGAAGCCGCGGCGAGGGTAGGAATATATTTAGAGTAGTGGCGTCCAACGGATGCGTGCGCGCACCTATTCGCGTTTTAATGTTATTGCTAAATATGTTTATGTTTGTGTCTTATTACACGTAAATTCTTGCGAAAGTATCAAATTGTATTTACATTTTAATGTTGGAAGTTCTGTTAATGGCTGATGCTGTATCTGGTGGAGGTCAGCGGCTTTACTCCGTAGTTCTCTAGCATTGTGTGTACCTATTAGTAAATAATTAAGTACTGGCACATTAGTTAGGTGCTTCATGTCGATCTCGATCTTATCTGAGGTGTAGAGATGGTTGATTATAGATTGCTATCTTAGTATTTACAAGCGGTTGAGGGAAGTAAACAGGCGCTAGTTTAGTAGACTTTATACAGCAGTTATTTTGAGGTTATTTAAAGTCACACTATTTCTTCTTAATTAGTTTCAGCCAAAACAGAATCAATTTTCGACGCAAAATGTATTCGTTTAATCAAGAAATACTCGTATTTACGTTTCGAGGAAGTTTTAGATCCGGAAAAAAGAGCATCCTAGCAACCTTACTGCGATCATTCTGCCAATCTTCAGCGACGACAAATAACATAAATACAGCGATTCCTGAAGCAATCTCCACAATCGCTATAGACGGAGCACGCAGTGCAGGGCTGGGATCGAACCCACGTGTAAACACATGTATGGCGCGCCGCGTCCGTGTCCGCCGCCACAAATAGATCGCTCCCATATCGGACATCTATTTCACGGTAGACCACTAACTATGTAGAGAAGACATAAATGGATTAAGAAATACTAGCAATCAACTTAATCCGATTAGACAGGATATCAAGTACTGACGATGTTTAGACAACAGTGTAAAACTTCTTTCGAAACGAATCAAAACACGGCGAAATGAAGTTACATGACATGCAGGCACTTCATCAGCTCTGCACTCAGCCTCTTTGACCCGGAAATGAAGGATGTAATGGAAACATTGCAGTTAAACGCGTTTGCTTCTAAGAAATAAGTACCTAGTAAGTAACAGAACTTGAGGCTGACACTTCAGAGGTTTACTACTCACACTAATCTATAAGCTTTAGGATTGTTTAGACAGAACAGTTGGAGGATTTCAAACTGTGTTAATCTTCAGGAAATAACTGCATGAATAAATTTTGCTTTACCACTGAAAATTACAGATTCGAAAGCCCTGTCTGTCTCTATATCAGTCTATGGCCACCACCCCGATCCAGAAGCCAACGTTTTGATTGAGTCCACAGTTTATATACAACATTGGCTCGCTTGTTATTTCCACACCTTCGACTGCTCTCCACGATGATCACAACGGCTTAACCACCACACATCAACCAAATGAAACACAACCATGGACTTAAGAAGATAGAGTTGTGTTTGCAGTTGGTGTAGGGTTCGTTGTTTAATCAAACAACTGGCCAGTTATATTTGACAGGTTTATCGACTCCTGAACTTGTGGAGGAAAATGGACTGCAATGGTATGCGTGTTGTGATTGTAGACCGTGAGTGATGTATGCTCGTAAACTTTAGGTTTACTGCACTCGCAGCTGATTGGTGGGATTGTATCGTTTTTGGAATTATGTGGTTTGGATCTAGATTTGAAAACGTCTATGTTACAATCAACTATGACTGTTTTGGGTATAAAGGCTCTTACCCGCTGCTTCGGAATTACTTATGATATGTGGCACCAGATTTAATTAGATTAAGCAAACAGACGTCGGCGATCCGTCAACGTCCTGTTACGCGCCACTTTCCTTGACAACTGCCCAAGTCAATATGGCATTATGGCTACCCGCAACGACTTGACGTTTCGCCAGAGAGAATTGTAGACCGCTTCTCTCTCGTCTGTGGTCACAGTTTAGTTTGCAACGTGAATCATATGAAGCCTTTCTGCAAAGGCGCCGTCAGGTACATAAACTTTATGTTTTCGAACAAATTACCGTCAAGATATTGAGAGGTTTCGAAGCTGGGGTGCATATATGGGGTGAATAATTTCAATATAGTTCCGGTAATAAGAGTTAGATTACCTTATCTTAGCCTCATTACGGAATGCCTGTTATAGAATAGTCGTTGTTGTTCAGTAACCTTTCTCAGTCAACATATTTCGTCACCTCATCATCTGCCTCCCTTTTCCCAACTATATTGGGGTCGGTTTCCCGTATTACCGGATGCCGCTGAATAGGTACTAGTATTTTACATAGAGCGACTGCCTATCTGACCAACATAACCCAGTTTTGACTAGGCAAAGTTAGTAATACGATACCCCTTGGTAAAAATGGTGGTCAGACTTTCAGGCCACTGACTACCTGTAATGATCATCAGAGATCTACAAATAATAGTGCTTTCCCAGGCAAAAACTCGGTATGTAATCCACAGACTAACCTAGGTAAGCACGTCGTAACCTAAAAATCGACCCGAGCGGCTGTTATTATTTAGCCACGACCTCCACCATATAACATGCAACATACTTCATTACCTAATTAATACAAATCTTAATTTCTTTCATTCATTCACTGATAGACAAAGCTCGTCCCCCGCTTTTCATCAGTAGTTTAGAAGCTCGAAAGTAACAACATAAGTCAACACTAAATAAGCCCATATTGGGACCTCTATTGGGGTTAAATTGGGGATGAAAGTTCGTATGGAAGTTGGTCATATGCCGATGGGAAATCTCACTTTTTGTCCCTTCATGATTTCCACTTCGCTGATTACCAGCCCATGTCCCTGCGAGTAGTTCATCACAGTTCGGCGGCGACGCGCACATCCGCGGCGCGGGCGCAAGCGATCGATCCTCATCCATCACCGCTGCCGGTGACACGCTCTTATTGGGTAATTGTGGGAGTCTGGCACGCGGAGCAAAGTACACACGATTGTTTGTTTAGTGGCGAGTGTCATTGTCTAGTTAGGACGATGGTAAGCCTGTTGTCTTGTCACGGGTTTTGGAGAAGTAAAACTTGGTCTTGTTTATAGGTATTCGTACACACATACATAACATCATGCCTGTAATCTTAACAGAGCTGAGGTGTACTTACAGTACATGGGCGATCGTTTTTGCTAATGACGGGGCATAAATTGGACTTTTAAAATATTTAAGTGCGAAAGAATTAAATCCTACCGAAACATTTAAATAACAATTCTCAAATTTAAAAAAAATCTAAGACATCTTGATCAGTCATAATGATTGTGACCACTCGACCATCGAGGTAGGTAGTTCACTGAATATAAGTATTTCTACACTGTTGAAGTTTGGAAAATAAGGCAATCGAGGAGATAAGACAATGTTTGCCATGCAATACGTTGTTGAAGATTCTCGAAGTGTTGTTTAACTCAAGCGTGTGTTTTCTTCGTCTTCGAGAAGTGAACTGCGTTAAAGTAGAGTGACAAATATTTAAAATAATGTTCTACGCTTTCTATTGATTTAGAATTCCTTGTTATTTAGATCTGTAGGTAAAGTAGTACTGGTTTTGAAATCATTTGTTATTTTAAAAATACCAGAGTGACAGAAATGAACCAAAAATAGACGCCTTATCTCACTAAGTTGTGCAAAAAGATTTTCGATATCTGGGTCATACTCAGAAAAAGTGTACATTTTAAATTTGTTACTAAACTGATAGGTAACGATACTGAGAATCTCCGTCACGAAACTGAGGTCATAAGGTATAGTACACATGGATTGGGCGAATAAAACACGGGTTTGGTCATATTTGGCTTATCAGTCTTATTTAGATTAATTAAAGAAACATATAATAAACATCGCTAATTAAATTAGCAAATTAAAAATTATTTATATAAAATTAAGTAAGTAACTATTGAAAAATATCAAAACGAATTTTCATTATTATTATTACGAGAATATTATGCTTCTTAATCGTATATTAAGAGTATTTATTAATCACAGTCTCCCGTATTTTTTCCCATCCCTATTCTTTTATAGTAGCGATCAGAGTATTCTCTCCACTTCTGGCTTGGTTTTTCTTTTTGGCTTTGGTTCTGCTCCTTAATTTTTAATTTATTTGATTTAACTCTCTCTAAATGTTTTTTTCGCATTTCCTCATACTTAACTGGTTTTTTTTAAGACGCTCTCTGTATCTTTTTTGTCTTTCGGCATTTGACACAGGAACCATGGCGTTTTACTGAAACGAATATAAGTGGTTTAGTATTTGTCTTACAAATTATGCTTTTGTTTTACTTATTTATAAATTAAAGTTTTAATTGACATCGTTATTTTTTTTAAGTAAGGGTAGTTAATACAGGAAACTGTATTAACTACCCTTACTTAAAAAGTTATTTGTGATCACCACATCGACATACCTATGAATATGTACATAGGTAATTATATGTAGTTACCGGCACGCAAGTTGACTACTGATTTCAAGAAAATAATAAATATATTGTGCTTCCCCCACTACAAAATCTTTGGCCAACTTCATCATCATCATTCATCATTTCAGCCCAAAAGACATCCACAGCTGGACATAGGCCTCCACTAAGTGTCGCCACTTTGACATTTTGGGGGGTTTTAACATAATCGCGACGCTTGGCAGGCGGATTGGCGATTGCAATACGGTTGTTACAAGAGCACAGAGAACGCTGCTGCATTCTCTGGCAAATCCCTTAGTCGCCTCTTACGACACTCACGGGAAGATATGGGCCAACTTACGCGCCGGTAACAACTATAGTTACGTACTTTTTGTTTTTGTGAACTAAGCTTAACAATTTCTCAGTTTTGTAACGTAACGCAATATAACGAAACTGACAATAAAATCTGAGAAATTATAACTTCTAAAAATATTTTAACATAAACCACGTGTTTACCACGCAAGCACTGAGCGTATTCGTTCAGAGAATACAAAAAATATGAAAAAAACATAGTAAGTAAACAAAAAATATAATTAACTTACCACAATAATAGTCGTTTATCACCCTGAGGATTTTTTTGTAAATATTCACTTGATACACGTCTTGACTTCACGACTACGGCGAAAACATAATGGCTGCCGTGACAGAATTTTGACGTAAGTAATAGTGTTGCCAGAATAGGAAAATATATTTATACCACTTGAAATAATTGCGTTTCAAATTTTATTGCGTGTTACTAATCCTGAGTAACGAAACTTCATAATTTTGGGACAAAATTACTATAATTAAAATAATTTCTTCTATAAATGATTAACGAATAAAATTGGTCCTATTTAGTTACTTGATTCATCAGGAATAATATAGTCACAGTCAATGTTAAGCAAACCGATGAATATTCGTAACAATTCATCTCTGAAAATGTGTAATGGTCATTGGGACATTAAAAAAATGTATGATGATATTTATAACAATGTTTTGACACTCAAAAAATATACTCTTTTATTGAAAATTAAAGTTTAAATACCAAAAATATCTTCATATTAATATACTTATGTAACAGCAAGGGGGGGAAAAATAAAATATATGATAATATTAGATATTTACTTGATTATGAAGCTGCGGGACAAGAAAAGATACCAAATGTACACTTTTTCTGAGTATGACCCATCTTCCGTTAGTTAATACCCATCTCTATCCAAACCATAAAGAATACCGTTGGAGATTGCGTATCATTACGTTCTGGTCGACCTATGGTCTTCCAAAGACAGACCTCCTCTAGTCCAAACACCGCGTCCTCGCGTTTGCAGTATAAAACAAAAATAAGGCAAGTTAATAAAAGCTTGCAAAATAAGTGAACCTATGAGTCTAGGAATGTAACGGTACTGAAGTCGCAACCCAAAGTCGCAACAAACGTCCTTTAATTGGCTCCAACGATCAATAAGATCGTGGTCGTTATCATATCAAGAAAACTTTTATTCTTGACTATACAAATCACAAAATAAGACAGCGGGATCAATTGACTAAAGAGCTAAAAAAGGAGGACCAAGATCTGGCATTTGGCGGCTCCGACGGAATCACCAATAGGGTGTTCAAACTCCTCCCCGCTCAGCTCGTCGTGTTAATGGCGGCCATCTTCAATGGCGCCCTGAGCAACAACGCGTTTCCCCAAATATGGAAAGAGGCCGCTGTCATCGGTTTCGCCAAGCCAGGCAAACCCAAGTCTGAGCCTTCGAGCTACAGACCTATCAGTCTCCTGAATGCACTCGGTAAAATCTACGAGAGACTTGTATAAGCAACTCAAAGACTTCGCCGAGGCTAAGAGTCTCATCCCCAACGAACAGTTCGGCTTCAGGACCGGACACTCTTGCATTCAACAGGCCCACCGCATCGTAAAACACTTGAGCGCTGGCTTCCAGCGTGGAGCGATGACGGGTGTGTTGTTTTTCGACATAGCAAAGGCATTCGACAAAGTCTGGCACAACGGCTTATTATATAAGCTGTACAAACTGGGAGTGCCGGACCGTCTCGTGCTCATCTTACGAGACTTTTTGTCGGATCGCACCTTCCGCTATCGCATCGGGAAGGCACTGTCTTCCCCCCACCCCATTAGAGCCGGAGTCCCTCAGGGCTCCCCGCTCTCTCCCCTTATCTTTACTCTGTTCACCAGTGACATCCCCAAGAGCAAGAAGGCACAGCTAGCCCTGTTCGCGGACGACACGGCCATCTATTACACTGGCTATAGTCACGACGCTATTTACAGCACCCTCCAAACCTCAGCCAACGTCCTAAGCGCTTGGTTCCGGAAATGGAGAATCGAGGTGAACCCCGACAAGAGCCAGGCAGTTCTTTTCTTTAAACCGCGTAAAAATAAGCCACTCGCGCTCAGCCCGATCACTATGTATGGTAAGCCTATCCCTTGGGAGAAGCAAGCCAAGTACTTAGGAGTCTTACTTGACAACCACCTGTCTTTCGCGGCGCACATCAAAGCAGCTCGCGACCGAGCTGCCTTTGCTATGGGTAGGCTTCATTTCATGATCTCGGCAAAGCAAATTGTCACTCAAGTGCAAGTTGCGCCTTTATACCGCGGTGATCCGCCCCATTATGACGTACGCTTGCGTCGTGTACGCTCACACCAAGCCTAAATACATCCATAGGATGCAAACCTTGCAGAACCGGTTCTTACGTAGAGTCACGGGAGCCCCTTTTTATGTCCGTAACGACCGTCTACACGTAGACCTTAGAATGCCCACCGTCCTTCAGTTTATGAAACGTCTTTCGAAGCGTTTCTTCGATAACGCCAGTAAACACCGTAATCCTCTGATCGCAGCGGCCGCCCGTTACGAACCCTCGCGCATTAGTACAGTACGCCGTCCTCGGCATACCCTCGTCACTCCCGATGATGCTATCACCCTCCTCCAGGAGAGTAGCAAAGAGACTAGTACTCTTAAAAAGTTCAGACACAAACCGCCGTCTTTCCGACCTCGCCGTCGAGGTCCGTCGCGACGTCCCGGTCCATGCCCTCCCCGACCCTCGCTCGAGCCAGCCCGCGATGCTGTGCCAGTAGTTTTAAATCAGCCCCTAAATAATGATATCATTCAGATCCAGCCTGTCCCCATGCAGTCCTCCCCCAGCGACGCCCTGAGCCGAGACTCGTACCCCACAGGGGGTGCCCTCAGCGTATAGTCGCTTAGTTTGTAAGTTTTTATGCCCTGGCTGGAGGCCTTACTCTTAAGGCACCCACAGGATAGTCCGGTTAAGCAGACGACAACCTCCTAGGTTGAACTGCGAGATGCCCTTCATAAAAAAAAAAATACTGGCATTTGGGTCGGAGGTACATGTTAATCAATTCTAAGATGTAATAGAGTCTTAGACTTCTTCGGAAATAAACGGGATATCACCTCGACCAGGGCCACCCAACATCCCACAAGCGACTCCACAGAATCTACCACTGCCCCCCTAATTCCACGGCAGAGTAATAAAAACAAAGTCAAACAGTAGCTGCTACGGTGCACAAGCACAAACAAGTGACGAGCGTAGACAAACATTTGTCAACAATTATTGACCAATACCAGCCAACAACCAGCGTCATGTAACGAAGCGACGTGATGAGAGCTTTTTATATTGAACCGTGACGAATTCAAATTATGAGAGGGTGAAGTATTAAATGTTGACTTGTCAATAACATGGTCTGTCAATAACCGCTTCAAAATTATATCTACTGTGAGGACCGGTTAACTACCATTATGAAAAGAAAGGCACGCAGACTTGTAAAATAACTATTATGTTTAGAAGCACTTTTACATTCCGTCTATTCAAAATTTATTACCTGTTTATATTATTATGTTTGATTCATAAAAAAAACAATTTATTTGAGGTCGGTTGCAATACGCGGTTATTGAGAGTAGTTGAGATGTGTGCGGAAGTTTGTAGAAAATAGAGATTTTTCGTAGTGTGAAAACAAGCATTGTTTACAGCTGTTGCAGTCATTTGTATATATGTACGGTTATGTGAATCCTGACCACGACTCTGAAGATCTTGCCTCTTCCAAAAAATGTATAAACCAAACACAATTTTGGAAACTTTTGTTACACAATCAACTTTCCAGTCATACCAAGGTAAGTAAATATGGTACAAGTAACCATGTGTACCGAGTGTCCTGACACTGTGTTAACTGTACAATGTACACATTATATTTGAACAGATGAGTAGCTCACACTTGATAGCCCCTCACCCCGCGTAGACAAGTTTTGATACTTGTAGACTGATCTGTGTAGTGTGAACTACAGACACGTAGACAAATATTGGAACAAACCTAACCTAGAAGAGTTACCACTGAGGCCCAAGTCCGCTAATGTAATTATTTTGACCACCGACACGCTATTGTGCATTCATTGCTTTTTAGAAGTGTTTGTATTATCTTGCTTTAGTCGTATGTACAACTAGCTGTCCCGCGCAATTTCCGTCTGCGTCACATTTTGCCTGTTTTCGCAACATTTTTCATTGCTGCGCTGCTCCTATTTGTCGTAGCGTAATGATATATAGCCTATAGCCTTCCTCGATAAATGGGCTATCTAACACTGAAAGATTTATCGGATCAGTAGTTTCTGAGATTAGCGCGTTCAAGCAAACAAACAAACAAACTCTTCAGCTTTATAATATTAGTATAGATTTTAACACGCTTCCAACGCACGTAGTCCATGCGAATATTATTAATTTAGGAGATCACAAACTTTTGGCACAGTTATAATGTCGACATGGTATGATTGTCATATAGACAAATCTTTGAGAACAGCAAAGTTAGCTCCTAGTTCTATACCATCAAACTGGATATAGTGTTTAGATCCATACTTGCAACCACTCCTCGGCCAGCCAAGACGTAGGCCAATTTTGATACTTTCACATTATTATCATCGTAGATAAGCCAATAACACTTGCACATTAACCATGTGTGACGAGTCAAGCATGACGTAGACAGATTTTGATACTTGAGGAACTACTTGAAGCCAACGGACACTAGCCAGTACGCCCACGGGTAAAGTTGACGGCTTCGAGATCAACTCAAATATTATGATGAATCTCATGGTCCGGTTGATGTTAGTGTTGCTTGTCATTGTGGGTTAGGTTAAGTAGATGTTGGCTGGTCATGTGGTCACCTCCCACGTCAATGGGACTAGTTACTTTTAGTAGAAGATCGTGTTCTTTATATTTCATAAGATAGCAGTGATGAAGCTGTGCATGCTGTGTGTTTTATTTCACTTCCTCTGGTTCGACGACTAGAAGATTACATAAACACGCAATTGTAAGAAACGTGTATACTACGAGTATGTCAATAAAAGACAAAGGTAAAAAAGAACGAAAGTAAAAGATTAAGTATTTATTATTCAACGAAAAAAACCACACAAAAAATAAAACTGAATGCAAAATCGTTCAGCATTAAAGATAGTGCACAAAATATAATGAGATGAGACCCAGACTTCGAACCAGCCAATTTTACTACCCATGTAGCAGTGGCAGCAAGCGCCACATCCATGATCAGGCAATCAGGCAAAACGATCTGAACTAAAGTGAAACAGTCCACGCGACGCGTCAGCGAGGCAGCGCTGCAGAGCAAGCGCTTGCAGCAGCCACAGCGGCGCAGGGCTAACATTTGAATACGAGCGTCGAGTTAACATGCACCCAAGTGCAGGTTACAGGGCTGACACGAGGTGACTAAGGAAATTACATATAAGAAAATAGTTAGACAACTATTTTCTTATATGTAATTTAATAAGACTATTAGATAAAAAAACTCATGGTTAATCATTAGCAGTTAAGCAACAAAACCACTACTAGGTACCGTTCTTTTTTGAGTTTATAACTATAATATAGAAATGAGAGTTCCTTCTTTCTTTTATTTTTCCAGCACGGTAGCATGACCACTGTAGAAACGACAGATAGACAATGACGATGTGTCAGTTTGTCTACTTTTCCGTCGACATAGCCCGTTTCTACGGCGGTCATGCTACGCGTGCTGAAATGCTGAGCAATAAAATTTTCCAATTCCTAATCATATAAGATTAATGAGCATCAAGAGCTTTATTAAAATTGGAAAGTCACAACACAACAATACTTAATGATGTCTAATGACTTCGGATGGCTTTTTGTTGTTCTGGTTATATGAATAAATAATACCGAAATGTGCTAAGGTAAAGAAAACAACTTGTACCTACACAATTCGATATTCCTAATAAATCGCATGCACGGCTCTTTCTACCAACACGACCCCGTTCAGCCCTGCACGTAGCGTTGATTGCTGATTGCTTTAGCGGGCCAGCTCGTTAGTGCCGCCCGGCTGCCGTGCCGTACCGTTGCCGTATGCCGTCCTACCGCGTGTCGTGCCGATAATTAGCAACCGCGATTGATTGCACATCAGCTAATTGATTGCGAATTTCATTTGGACTGAAGTTTTGGGTTAAAAGATTGTTTGTATCTGTTTAGGGTGTTCAACTTTTCGGTCATCTAAGAACTCCAAAAACAAGCTGGTTGAATAAGCAAAGCAGTTTGAGATTGCAAATGATTCGCTCGCTAAATTCGTGTCCTGAATTATGTTGAATTGCTTTCAGTCTTTCCAAGCTTATCTGATACGGATAACTATTATCCGAAAACTATTGCGTTCTGCAGCAGGAAAATTGTATTAAGAACCTTTTTAAAAGTATCTGTGTAAACTTAATGTAGATTTAATAGTATATGTGGATACAAATTGGAATTTTTCATTGGAAAATATTAGACAAAAACATTGGATTATAAAACAGTTTAAGAACTAGTACCAACTTCCCAATGATTCCTTGGACAAAAAGTTTAGTAAGTAAATATGAATTTTCCCTAATATTGTCAGGAGTGTGACGCCGGCTGTCCCTAATGCCGCCGGGTCAATTTTGAAAACGATGATAGAGTGACGTCGTTTTGATCGACTTGCTATTAGGCCACTTGGTCGCTTTTTGTTCCTCGATATAAAGGTGTGTCTAATAAAACACCCACATTTCGCTAGTTATGTTTATGGCCCATGTAATATTGGGCGAGCATATTGCCAAAATTGGGCACAAATCTATACTCCATGGTTGTTACCATGGAGTATAGATTCGTGATGGAAAAACCCAATAACACTTTGGCCGACCCGGGAGTTGAACCCAGGACGTCACGCTCATCAGCCGCGCTCGCAACCACTACACCAGTCTGTCAGTATTATTATCTATATACTAATCTACCTATACTACTAGTAATAAAGCTGAAGAGTTCGTTTGTTTGCTTGAACGCGCTAATCTCAGGAACTTCGAGTCCGATCTGAAAAATTCTTTCAGTGTTAGATAGCCCATTTATCGAGGAAGGCTATCATCACGCTACAACCAATGAGAGCGGAGCAGCAATGACAAATGTTGCGAAAATGGGGAAAAAGTGCCGCAGACGAAGTTGCGCGGGACAACTATTATTATTATATTAGCCAAACATACATCGATACTGTGTAACGTGCGTACGTACGTACAGTACACTCGCGTCTATCATCCTTGATTTCGGTTAACAGACTATTCTCAGTAACAATGTGTCAATATGCAAAGCCGCAATATTTAAATAAAGGAATCATGTCACGATAATTTGAAATTAAACTCATGTCCCATATAATCAATTGTCCTTCACATTTGACCTGAATATTGTATCGAAAGCCACGTGAAATTGATCGTTATGCCGTTGTCTTATGGATGGGGAACGGTGACAAGCAAAAACACGCTGTAATGTAGGGTCAAGTGTTGATCACATAAACAATGATCTAAATGGCGTTACTGTCGACGCCTAGCAGAGTGGCGTAACAGAGCGAGTACAGAATATATACCGAAGTACTGCTTTGATAGATACTTCGAACTAATAGACAACGTGACATCAACTTCTAAGAAAAGGTAGTTTATGGCAACTGGAGTTTGCTGGTGCGTTGCATTTAATGCTTCTAGAGAACTTTACAGGTTGAATTTTGTGTCATATCCTGCTGTAATAATTAGTACCTACTCTGTTTCTTTTCTCTATTTCTTCATCTTACCACCTAACAGTTTTATTGAAATTACAATGTTGATCTGTTTTCACGAATTTCTTTCTTAATTCCACGAAGAGAATGTTTTGTAGTTTTAACGAAATTGCACAAACATTAATGAATCTAAGGCGCTGCGCGAACGTGGACACTTTTGTGTCTTGTGTCGGATACAAGCTACCAATAAATATTTGATTTCTATGTAACCAATATGAAATCAGCCACTCCCTACAGTTCCTGCGCAGACGCTTCAGGACACAGCAACTACGGTTTCCTGTGATGACGTGGTGTGCCGTGTTGGTAACAAAAAGTGTCGACGTTTGCGCAGCACCTAGAAATACAATTATCTAAAACAAACACCATCCAATAATACACAAAATTCGATATAAAACGAGCAGACAAGCAGACAGATGTCTAATTCGTTCCGGGACTCCCGTGATATCTGACACGCCGCCATTTTGTTGTTGCGCGCGTTTAATCTTCTGCTAATTAATCTGTTGTGGTGAAGAAGTGACGGCGTGATTTGTGGCTGTTATTTGGAGATTATTTATTTAGTTTTGAGTCCTTGTGAAGTGTAGAATGTCAGTCTCTCCAAACTTACAAAATCGCTTCTACTTCAGACAGCTATTACAAGCTGATGATTTATTTCGGACAATCTCTGACCCGATTTCCTATCAACGTGGAAGATCAGCCAAAACAGGTGCACTCTCTCTTCAATCACTTTTATTCTTTCGCAATATGAAGTAGTCACAGACTTATTGCTTGTCAGATATCAGTAAAACTCGATTATTCCTAATGGCTGCATTGTATATTAGTAGAAGAACATTTGATAGATTGAAGTTATGTCCCCATTTGTCGTTCCTGCTCGCTGTCAGTGGCACCCCAACTTACTGTAACTTGACCCGTACATTTACGCCTTCGGGTTAGTGTTGCCCACAAACCTGACTTTTAATTTAACACTATATGAAATTGACGGAAACGCCGCAGATTTGTTAAAGGAATTTTTCAATTTTAACTTATGTTGTTAGCACTCTGAAAGCAGTGATTCATTACACATAATATAAATGCCAAAGAATCTCCACGCAGCTTCTCCTGCGTGGAGATTCTTTGGCATTTATATTATTTGTATGGCTATAAAGATGCCCATCATTTTTTATTTTATAAATCGACTAAGGGAGAATCTTTATTTTACGAGAATGTCCTTACTTTATCATTCTTTTTTTGCGTCGTTACTCGGTCCCAAAAATAAATAACGTTAGCACATCCTTACTGGCAAATATTTGTATGCGACGCATTAATTAATTAGCCTCGTGAAGATAACGACGTTAATGCGTCCCTCGACACTCGACATAATATATCTTGCACACGACATATCTCGCGCGGGTGACATATCTCGAGATGCGTCTTATATGATTGAACACATCAATTATTTACCAAGCATGCAATGGAGTTGACTCGTACTGTTTTGTTAAATGTATGAGTTTTGTTTTATAGCCAGTGTTTTGGACTCGCATATTGTATAACACACAACGAAGTTACTTTTTGTGGAGCAACATTTTGCAACAGGAAATACTTTTATATAACATCTTGGCAAATAGCTATATACATTACAAATATTATAAATAACTAAGATAACAACGAATTATAAAAGTGCGTCAAAAAACTCTTCTTCAACGCTGTCAGCTGGTAACGTGCCCAAGAGACTGGCGGAGACTCTGGCCGAAGTAAAACCCAGCGTTTGGGTCACGGGAGCCTTTTTAAGGAAATTTCCAAATGGCTAGTTGACGGCAACTAGCCATTTGGTAATATCCTAAAAAAATCCTCTGAGCACTCGGACCCCACGGCCTCAGACTTCAACCCCATACGGGTCGGAAGTTTAGTTACCACAAAGGTTACCTGCTATATTTACGCCGCTTGAGAATTTCCGCAGCCGCAGTGGCGGCGCCTGCACAGCGCGATGAGCTTGGAAGATGTGATGGCGCAAGAGTATCGACACAAGTTGCGTCCCACACTAAGGCCTACCCATCTTCCAAGGAAACAAAGACATGCCATCCGGCCTTTTGCATTGTCGCGTGCCAAACCATTGGGCTCTACTAAGACATCTGGAACGCCGAAGATAACAAGAGCTTGTCAGATGATGTCGTTTATGAAATATGTTAATTTAGGGCCGAAATAGCAGTAACGAATTAAGGTGATGACCGAATGCATGTTAGTTTGGAGCAATCTTTCAGAAACATCATTTTTAGAACCTTTTCCTCAAAAAAATCGGGAAAAGAAATTGTATTATATTTTGCAACATGATAACACTAAGTAACCTTCCATAAATTTTGCTCAAAACCACTAACATGCAAACTGCTCCACTGTATGTAAGTAACGATTTTATGATTCCAATACCCTGGATATTTCTGAAAACTGCTCGTCTATCACGTGCCACTGTTATCCCGACTAGGACTATTATACTAAGCAACTCCTCAATACCCACTAGCACCATGTAAACATCTGTCCGCCCACACTGCCACCTCGCCCCAGTAACTGGACCCGCCGTGTCCGTCGCCCAGCATTTGTTCGTAATTAACTACCGACAGATAACGCATCCCGCAGTCCACAGCACACGGATACGGATACGATTCCTACACAAACATACATTTGTCCACGATTAGCTTACTTCTAATCAACGCTGAGGTGTCAGAATAAACTTTTTTTTTTGGGAGATCAGAGACCCTTCTCAGGTTGAAAGGAATACGGTAGCACTTTGATACTGTTTTGGGGAATGTCTATATTGTCGACTAATTAGTGAACCAATTAAAGGTTTTGATTGCGTTCATTTTAGGGTGTCCCTGATTTTATACGATTTTTGTTTTACTTATCAAATCACGCAGCGTGCGTGTGTGTGAATGTGAGGATGTAACAATCGTAGCAGGTTGAGTTCTGTTATATCTGCCTAGCTACTATGTATGTTATGACTTATGAACCTTCTTATAAAATGGTTTATAAGTGGTAAATTGTAGATTTTAAGGATGGTTCATAACAAGCAACATAGGAGCATATGTTTAGGTGTGAGAATATGCGGGATTTTATTTTAAGCCATTGGGAACCATTTAACAATTTCTTTAATACCAACCTTGATAATATTATTACTGGTGTGTTACAACTAAAAGTAACTTTTAACTTTTAGTTGTAACACACCAGTGCAAAAAGTTCAGATTAAATTTAGACCTATAACAACTAGCAAATTAAATAGATATAATAATTCCCTACAGAACAAGTTAAGTATTATGGGCCACCATTTGGACGTTAGTAATGTAAATCAGTTTTACGATCAATTCTTTTCAATAGTTCACACTGAATTCAATAAAACTTTTGAAAAGAAGATGAAAAGCATTTGCCCTAAATTTATATTTAGTGATTGGGCAACTACAGGTATAAGAAAAAGTAGGGAAAGACTATTTGAGCTGTATGGCCTTAAGCCTTTCATTAACACGGAAACTTTTAACAAATATGTTGCTAATTATTCAAAAATATTTCGAAATACTTGCAAGTTTGCTAAAGCATTGTACATTAGCAACAAGATCAAAAACGCAGAAAATAAAATAAAGACAGTTTGGAAAGTCATAAATAATGAGACTAACAGGAAAAAAATAGTTAACACTACCTATACATTAGATACAAAATATGGTCCTAAAAACTGTGATCAGGAAGTAGCTCAAGAATTTGTAAATTTCTTTACCGATATACCGTTTAAAACTACTGAGGCTCTAAATTCCTCACCTGAAGTCTCACTTGCTTTATTAAAGGCGAACGTGTCTGGCTGCTCGGCTGAATTTAAATTTAAACACATAAACCCTATGACAGTTATTAAAGCTTTCCGGCAAATAAAAATCAAACAGACCGAAGATCTATGGGGAATGTCTATCAAAGTTTGTACATCCATAGTTGAGACGATAGCACCTTACTTAGCTTTAATTTTTAATTTGTGTGTGGACCAAGGAGTTTTCCCTGATTTAATGAAATACAGTAAAGTCATCCCTCTTTTCAAATCCGGAGACAGTAAAGATACTAATAATTATAGACCTGTATCCGTGTTGCCAGTTTTTAGCAAGGTGTTTGAAAAGGTAATGCTTAATCAAATGCTCAATCATTTTAACACCAACAAAATTTTGCACGATCAACAGTATGGTTTCACCAAGGGACGTTGTACGACTGACGCCGGTGTAACCTTATTCAAGCACATATTTACAGCGTGGGAAGAGTCCCAAGACGCCATAGGAATATTTTGTGACCTCTCGAAAGCATTTGATTGTGTAAATCACGACACATTACTTTTGAAACTTGAGCATTACGGACTAGGTAAACTTGCACTTAGTTTAGTAAAATCTTATTTGAGTGAAAGGCAACAGCAAGTTCAAATAAATGGTGTTAATTCACAGGGTTTAAAAGTAAAAATGGGGGTTCCGCAAGGGTCTATATTAGGTCCTTTCCTCTTTCTAGTATATATTAACGATCTACCCTATTTATTAAAAAATCAACCTCAAAATATGGTGTTATTTGCTGATGATACTTCCTTAATTTTTAAGATAAATAGACGGGCCCAAAATCTAGATAACGTTAACAATGCCCTACTTCAGGTCCATAATTGGTTCACAGCAAACAATTTAGTATTAAATGAAAAAAAAACTAAATGCATAAGATTTTCATTACCAAATGTTAAAAGTAGTGATTGTAATATAATATTGAATAATGAGAAACTAGAATTTGTCGATAATACAGTGTTCCTGGGGATTACGCTTGATTCAAGGCTGCAGTGGGGTTCTCATTTAACATCTCTTGCGGGGCGGCTAAGTTCAGCAGCATATGCTGTTAGAAAAATCCGTCAATATACCGATGTAGATACCGCGAGATTGGTCTATTTTAGTTACTTTCACAGTATAATGTCTTACGGCATTTTGTTATGGGGACGGGCTGCAGACATCGAGTCTATTTTTACTCTGCAAAAAAGAGCCATCAGAGCCATATATAATCTCCGTAGGCGCGATTCTCTAAGGGAACTGTTTAAGGACATTAACATCATGACGGTACATTGTCAATACATTTATGAAAACATAATGTACGTAAGAAAAAATCTGCATCTTTTTGGTAAAAGAGGTGACAGACATAATTACAGTACTAGAAATAGGGACCAATTAGTTCAGCCAGGCTTCAGACTCGCTAAAGTAGACTCATCTTTCATGGGGTACTGTTTAAGATGCTATAATAAAATTCCACAAAGTATTCTTGAACTGAGTGAGATGAAATTTAAAACATGCATTAAACGCACACTATGTAAGCAAGCTTATTACAAATTGGACGATTATATCGCTGATAATAATGCTTGGCTCAATGCCGGTCCTGCTCCACAAGGACAGGGGCGCATGAATTGATAGCATTAAATAGTATTGTTGGAGCTGCTGAAGATTGTATAAACTAACTTTGCATTGTATAAATTCAATTAATTTAGTATTGTATAGTCGCACAGCCCATATTGTGTGAGCACTATGTACTAGAAAGCTATCATTTACTGGAAACCTACGTCTTTTATTGACTTCAATGTGCCCTGGCGGTTAAGAGTATGTCATGCTCACTTAAATGTCACGCTGATGGTGGCGCGTGTGTCGGGTCATTTAGTTCCCTTCAAAATGGTTGAGTTGAATGATGGCTGATCCATGCGTGATGTTCGTGAACGGGCGCTGTCAGTTGTGCCTGGTCATCTCTTAGTTGCCTCGGCTTATTTCGAACTATTTATTTTATTTTTGAATTGTCTTTTTTTTGTTTTTACTGTGGACACTTTTAACGTGCACGTCTTGCTACATCGTTCTCACATAATTTACCATCTCAACATGAATGATGTAACCAAGATTTTTGTAACAAGCTATTAATTTAAAAGAGTGTCCATGGAGTTTCTTGCCCATTCTTCTCCATAGAGATCTACGCTTTGGAATGGGCAACTACAGTACTTTCACAGTTATTATGTCTAGTGACTGGGACTGTAGCTTAATATGTTATTGTTGTTTGACTATTCAAAAGTGCCTGTAACTGGCCTACTTGAAATAAATGATTTTGATTTGATTTGATTTGATTAACAAAGTTAATTCAACCATAAATCGCACGTAACCACAGACATCAACCACGGCAAAAACTTTTAAGCCGAAAATTAATAAAAAGCGAGAAATTCGCAACATTATTACAAGGCAGATTACGCCTGAGTCCCGGGCTGGTCCCGGAGTAAATCTCGGCAGGTCGGCTCAATATCCCGGCTCATGATAAAGTCATAAAGGCCATTGGGCTCACGTGCGGCGAGAAGGGGGGGGGGGTGTAATGACGCCATTTTTGGTGTTCGATGGATAGAGGATGATCTTATAGGAAGGAGATGAGCAGCCTGTTAGTTTGTTACTTAATGAGTTCCTTGCTGTATGCTTATGTAAAGGAATGGTGTGATTATTTTATTTTGGAGAAATCAATTAATGTGGAGGCAGCATAGAGAGTTTCAACTGCAGGCATTTCAAAAATTAATGTTGGTGAACTACGTCTATGAAATTGGTGCCAATTTCTGTAAGGCATACATCAAAACATTTTTATCGAAATAAAATACTACCCAAGCCCCTAAGGTGCAAAAATCCCAAAACAAGAAACTCCACAAAACACATCATAAGTAAGACTTGACATAAAATATTTAGGGAAGAGCCCATCGCTTGCTTACATTCAATAAAACAGTCGAGCGACGCGTGTGAACGACTGTACCTGTGAATGTTAAAGACGTTACACGGTACAGTCGCGGGGAAAGGTGATAATGTGAGGTGCAAGTGATGAGGGATCGCGGCTTAGCTGGCTGTCTATATTGTAGCTTATGAAAACAAGCTGTGTGCAATCAGGCACTGGCAAAAAATATTAACTTCAATATCTCATCAAGGGATGAATAAACAAAAATGATTCCTCATTCTTCGCTTGCGCTTATTTAAAAAGAACTCTTGTGCAAAATCTTATTTATTAAAAACACTATTTATTTTATTCATTAATACTTAAATACCCAAGGTAACAAAAGTAGTCATAAATTGCTAATTGACCAGTCCCGAGTAACGGGTCTGGGTAGAAGCACAAGTTACACAGTCGACAACATACTAAGCGTAATGCGTAATGTTGGGGCGCAGCAAGTTAATAATATTGCAGTGAGTAACAAAATTTTCAATATCACGAGGATTTCATTCTTCTAGATCTAACGGTTTACGGTACGGCTGTGTTGTTAGATCAAGGCCTTTAAGGAGAGGCTATGGAGCTAGAAGATAGCGTTATTATGCCCAGGGTATCCTCGAACCTAGATTGAGGGCGCCTTTTCAATTACCAAATGAGATTATTTCTAAAAATAATAAAAAAAGAACTATCTAAGCTCTAAGCTGGGTAGTCTTTGTTGTTACGTTTTGACAGACCGCGAGATTTTGAATAAGAGTATTTTTGTAACGAGCAATAAGCAAAAATATATGGCATAAGATATTTTGGTGCACACTAAAGTATACTTTTTCTATCTATCCAAGATATACTTCGCTCGCAGTACATACGTGTGAAATAACGCTCGTGGATAACAGATAGCACGTAATTGAATACGGAATTAATTAATGGCAACATTGGCGCCATGTATCTTGGCAACGCGCGAATTTATAATGTCCTGGTATTACTTGCTCGGTTCATTTGTACTCATCCAGTGTTAGCGGTTAGTAATATATGAGACAGGAGCGATCGGTAGTGGGTTTCAATGAATCCGATGCTAATCTGATGGCCTTGTTGTATCGATGTAACGTGTTTACGGTAGGCGATGGATGCTTGAAAGCGTTATGTTTTGTTCAAAGAAGCCGCACGAATGGATACTTTAAGGAAACGCGTCTTTTAAAATTAACTTTATGATACAGCTATTCTCCCCGTTAAAAGCATATGGGGTGGATAATACTAGATATGTGATATCCAGCCGTCTAAACGCCGACGGCAGTAACGGCTATAATGGCACTTTTCCCATCTGATTCCGAGTGATGGAAACAAAGTCCTATTTATTTTGTGCATGTGGTGTTTGCCCATAGGTTATTTTTGTCAAGAATGTATGTATTATGTCACTATATTCATTGTGAACATTTGTTGGGAAACCAAACATAATAAATGATATTAAAAATGATATTCTAGCCACTAGGAATAATATTGCCTGGAGTCCTTACTTATCTCTCCGTAGCTTGTGTTAATTCAGCATTTCTTTCAAACAATGTTTCTCTTTATCCTCCATTTCGGTAATTATTATTTCTTCTAACTCCACTTTATAACCGGGCCCCTTACCCGGCCGTGGGCCATCACCCGTGTATAACGCGGCCATTTCACCTGAGATCCGGATCAAGCCGGGTGGGCGCGTGCGAATGGTTTTATTATCCGGAACGGTTCGCATTATCCGGCCGTGTGTTTAGGGCCCACCTGTGGGCCTTCAAGTATTGCTCATTGTTTTTTTTTGGGCAGTTTTTGGGGCTTTGCAGTATTATGAGGATGTGTGGTCATTCATGGATGACATTAGTGTAAAGAATAGCGAATTGCGGTAACAAAGTAGATCTTTAATGAAAAGAAAATTATATTCTGCAAATATGTCAGGTAAGTATAAGTTTATAATGAGAGATTTATAATTCCTCATTCATGGCAACGCTAGTCTACTTACTTAGAACTAAAAAAAACTTGGAAGTAAATTCGGTAGTTACGAATGCAGCTGGCATGTGAACTTATGCTCCGGCGGCGCCCAAAGTTATGGAATAGAACGTGTTCCCACTGAAAGTGGAGAAGTTTGCAAAATAGTTGCGTCAAGTTAACTGTCAAAGACGAGCATCCAGAGTCGAGGAGTTCTCAGGCACCCCATTTATCTCGCAAGAGATTTCGCTCTGAAAAACTTTTAAAACTTCCATCATTTCTTTGAGGACACTTAATACTTGACGTTTCGAAAGAAAATTGGAGATAAAAATATGTAAATGCGTCCGGACCATTTACATTTGTGAGGGAAATATCAGAAATCTTCAGAACCAACAAAACTTTGTCTTGGAAAAGGTAGTAACAATTTGAACAACAACAAAAACGTTGGGAGTACGTTGCGAACCACTAAAAATGCACAAACACTCGACGCCAGTCCTCCGTGGCTCGAGGGCTATGAAAATTTCACCGGCGACCGAGAGGCCGGTTACAGGTGGCCGGTAAATTCCGGCGAGAACCGGATAATACCGCATTACCATGCCCGGGACGGAACGCGAAGCGAAGGATATTTTAATGTACTTTTATATTTGTTACACTTTTGTGTTCGACTGTAGATGAAGTTTTATTTTTTTCGTTCAATTTTCTTAGAGCGTTTCTCTTTTTTTGTTGATGTATTATGAAGTACAGCGTTCAGAGTTGTGAAGTTACAGTGGGATGGAAGATTTTCCGGCCGCGAGAGTATCACCTGACTGGGAGCACTACACATTACGAGGTATATGAAAATAATATTCTCATTCCATGTTACGATTATTTCTCTTTGTGCCGTACGAAGGTTTTGCCTGATGGGTTTATCCTTACGTGGCTGACAGATAATTTGAAGAGAGCACAAAAAGATAAATCAGACCATACAACTGGATGATTATTCCAGACCATTATAAACGATGGTTAAGTCTATCACAATGATAGTCGCATGAAAGTAATCGGCATTAGTAAGTCTGTAGGTAATCCCGCTGAGCCGGGTTGTCACCCGGGCCCGAACCCGCGTCGGCCCCAATCACGGCGACCCGCGTCACCACCCGACCACCCGACCGTATTTACTGCCTACTTACCGGTGCATTTCACGTTTTACTGAAAGGACTGTCAATGTTATGTAGTTTCACTATGGAGTACCATGAGAATATCGTGAAAGAAACCAGTAATGGAGTTGTGTGGTCGCGGGTTCGCACCCCACCTGCAACATTGCCCTGAGTACATTTCCATCGGAAGTTATATACCTCTACAAGTATAGTTTAGTATTACGAGGATTAACATGAATACAAGAAACATGCAATCGACATTGTTGGCAACCAAAAATCAATAACGTGTTTGTTTAACTGGTGCAATGACTTTATTATACGCCTTCCGATGAAAATGTCTTGCCATTTAAAACCAGAGTTTTTAAAATCCCATCCCATCCGTGGTATAAGCAGCCAATAATGTTCCTACGGACACGGACTTTCTTTGTGTGAGGGGAAGTTGGTTGACAATGCGGGCCAAGTGGCAGGTTTATGTCTGGTAAAAAATTGAAGTCACGTGGCATATCACATGTATTCAAATTTTTGATTATAAGACATCCCGGTTTCGGCGGTGGTGTTGACAAAATAAATTACACAAAGTAGCACGCCCTGCTGGGATCGAACCTATGACCAACACTTGCAAATTGGGACCGTTACCTCTGGGCCCCCACTGCTCCTGGTAATAGACCTCTTCCAAAAGCTGCCTCTTATCATGGTATGCTTTATCATAAACCTCCAAGGCTCAATAGCGTGACAGTAACACAAGTAATCGCGTTGAGCTCGCTTGTCGCCCGGAGCGCGATCCTTCACGTCTGCTTTAATCACGCCGACCCGTATCACCGGGACGGAGCAGCGTGAATATAACACGTGGGTTAGTGATGTGGCTGTCGATTTAGGGAGGATGAATTAAGCTACGTCAAAAAGGAATATACAGGGCTACAATATCCTCTAATACTTAAATATTCACAGTATACTCGCAATATGACAACATTTTGATAAACATTCGTAAAGCATTTTTCTAAGAAATGACCGATTCGAACCAACCAACCAATATGAAATGTTTTTGAACATTTTATAAAATGGTTTCCACTACCGTCATTCATTCTTTTTCTTTCAAAAACAATTCAAGGGGAAAATATGCTTATAAATCTTCAAACACAAACACATACAACAAAATTAAATGAAGTTACTAATCACGCTACAAACACGCCAACCCGTCTTGCGTGCGTGTCCAATGAGGCAGAAGGGGGCGGTGTGGAGGGGGGGAAGTCTACCAGACCCCACAGTTAGAGCGTTCGCCCGAGCTGATAACGTGCCAGAGACTGCCATTCATCCTGCCAGTGTGCCAGTAAATGTGCCAAAAGATTTTAAGGTATGGCAAGAGATGGGGGACCTGTTTATTGCAAGTACGCATCGATTTTGCGAAGGTTAAGGTTTTCTTCTGTAATAATGGTTTCCCATCATTTGTTTTTGAGAAGCTTTCAAGCAATGGATTGCCAAACAGCCAATTAAAGGGTGTAAGACTCTAAGAGGTCAAGCATCAGTGTTGACATAAGAAGCATCTTCGCCGCATTTGTCATATTCTTTGACAGTCTAACAGTAGGAGAAATGACCACACTTGCCGACGCGAATAGTCCGACGCGGAGACGAGTCACATCATTCGAACCGAATTGAAGCTAATGACGTCTTTTACGGTTTTACTGCATGGAGATAAAGCTTATCTGGCCTGCTCAAATGAATTTTACTTAAGTAAGTTCACTCCCCAAATGTTTTTACGTTGTGATGTGTGTGAGAGTCACAACTCTTCAACAAGCTCTCTTTCCCCGTGAGGTCGGAAGCGGATCCTGGCGGATATTGTTATGCGGCGACTTTACGAGTGCCGCACTTAACTCCTGCAGTTATAATAAAACTGTCCAATATGTTCATGCTGTTTCCCGTGCATGGTCGGTATAGTTTTAGCAAGTTATCGGTGGTTAAGTTTTTGAATACCTTTTAGGTGTTGTGCGCTGCGCAAGCTTAGAATGGGTTGACGTTAGAATTAACTTTTATATGGGAGTCATATCGCAAAAAAAACTAATGAAAAGCAACATCTAAAACAGGTGCACTACAGGTGCAAAGAACCTGTTGTGTATGAATGAAAATTATGCTACGTGAAGAGATAGAAACAACATGCTTTTCATGCATCATGATGATTTGCTGTGCCGACCACAAATAAATTGATGAAGATGATTACCAGAAATAGAAGATTATGAGATAAAAGTTTATCAAAAGTGCAATTCTCCGGAATTGCACTTTTGATAAACTTTAAATCTAGTACATGACTGAAATCGGGTATTCCGGTCGGGTTCTACAAGTAAGCAGCCACAGTAGACGGTTGTCTGCAACTCTGAACACGAGCGGTAGAACCGGGCGGCGTCCGACCGCGCACCCCGTACGTGACCCGCGCCGATCTTGATTGATACCTCGACCTACACAGAGTAGCTGGACGTCAAGTCAGAAGGGTGACTGCTTATTATTTATGTTGTCTGCCATGTTTATGTGGTCGCAAGTAGCGCTTGCTCACCACGAGACCTTGGGTTCGATTTTTCCATCAGGAATTTCTAAGTCTGGAATTCTGGACAATTGAGACTGAATTTGCCCGGCTGGTCCCATATAACATGGAACTTTAACGTCACTTGTGAAATATGTTCTTTTCTGCCTAACCAATCGGGGAAAACATGTGCCGAAAACACTTTGTAGTCCATTTTATAGTCTACTACTACTAATACTAGCCCGGTCTACAACATACCTTATCTTTGGCGCCCTCTGCGGGCACCTGTATTAATGAGGTCTATCTCCGCGCCGCAGGGCAGCAGGCAGCCCCGCATCATCCCCTTCCAACTAAACGCTACTGACGCGGACGGAAGGCCAAATATCGGGCTTTATTTGTACGGGAAATCATTGATACAGTAAATTATTTCTTCCTCTCTAGCCTTAGGAGGAAAGGTAAATAGAAAGGAGGATGATTTCATATATTGTGTATGTTGCTATGAGGAATTCCATGAGTTTATCTCACACAAACATTTACTTTAAGTATAGATCTTCATTTATAAATCTCTGATCAAAAGTATTCCAAGAACGTTTCTACCAATCATCATCATAATCATCATTTCAGCCGAAAGACGTCCACTGCTGGACGTAGGCCTCTCCCAAGTGCCGCCTCATTGACATAACATGGTGGGTTTTGCCATGATCGCCACGCTTGGCGCGCGATCGCAGTACGGTTGATACAAAAACAAAGAGAACGCTGCCGCCCATTCTCTGAATAGTCCCTTAGTCGCCTCTTACGACACCCACGGGAAGATATGGGATGGTGCTATTCTTTACGTCCGACACCATACAGAACCAATTCAACCAATTTTATTCAACCAATGCAATGCCACAAAAGAGAAAGGCAAAGAAAGGCAAAGTTACAGATTATTTTACATAACTTACCATCACATCACGCCCATAATCCCTGAACGGTTAGGCAGAGGTGTACCTCATAAGTACACCCACATTTCGCCAGTTATGTTTAAATCAAAAATGTAGCGCGAGCCTATTGCCACCAACAGGGTACAAACCCAGACTCAGTGGCGGCTACTGAGAAATTCCTGATGGAAAAACCCAATAACACTTTGCTTGACCCGGGAATCGAACCCAAAACCACCAGCTCAGCAGTCGCGCTTGCAATCACTAGACAATCGAGGCAGTCAGATTAGTTTACTACTTATCTAACTTTGAAAGTTACTTTTAACTATCTTCTTCGAAAAGGAGCTTGACATTTCAGAAAACATCAAGTGCTTCATCCTCAAAACGACAAGTTCATTCCACATCATTCCCAATAGTTGTGAAGTTTGATCTAAAAGGTCCCCTAGGATCAAGTAGGCAGAACTTCTGAATAAATCTAAGTCTTCAGAACTCCTAACTTATCGACTAGACTCATACTTTATAAACCTAAACTTTACGCATATTTTACTACAGGACGAGTTCTCAATAGCATCTCAATTTGAGGTCTCACTAAGTCTACTATACGTAACAGTGCAATGCGTATGAGAGAATTTTTAAAACGATTTTGATTGTGTTTTACGATTACCTATGTTTTTGATAGCAAAGAATCTCGATTCAATCAGATTTGACACATTACTTTCTCAAATTAACTGTATGCTTTGTTCTAGATAGGAACAGCTTAAACAAGGACAATGACCTCACAACCCTTTAAAAAATCACCAGTCCACCCCATCCCCCAATTTGTAGGGAATCGGTGATTTGTTCGAAACATCGAACGCCGGGAGCTACATACATAAGTTGGCGTGAAAAATAACGGTAACACACGTGATGTACGAGGCGAAACGTTACTTATGGGTTTGAATTTAGAATCGCATAACCGGCGTAACGGAAGATGTGTTTTTATTCTTTTTTTTAAGGTCTTTTTTTCGTGTGACCAGTATTGAAATGATGTGATCATTGGGGATATAAGCTGAGCATGAACAAACGCAGGTGAAGGTCTCTCCCTCTTACAGGGAGGATGTATTTACCTTCTCAGGACCTTATAGGCTTACTCTGGATGGATTTACCATACCTTATAAAAAACCTTATATGTATACTAGCTGTCCGGCGCAATTTCGTTTGCGTCACATTTTCCCCGTTTTCGCAACATTTTTCATTGCTGCTCCACTCTTATTGGTCGTAGCGTGATGATATATAGCCAATAGCCTTCCTCGATAAATGGGCTATCTAACACTGAAAGATTTTTTCAAATAGGACCAGTAGTTTCGGAGCCTATTCAATGCAAACAAACAAACAAACAATCAAATATTTCCTCTGTATAATATTAGTTTAGATTAATTGCCAAATTAGTTTGATTACACACTTGATATTAATATTGATAGTGGATTACTTAATTCAGTTATCTTACGTATACTACGTTTGGCATAAAAAAGGTGCAAAGGTAAAAAAAATATTAATAAAAAATATTAAATGAACTACTTAATTATTGCTATAACATGCCGAAAATGCTTGCGAAATGAACTTAATATTAAGTATTAGAAAATGAAAACATTTACTCAAAAATGCATGTAATGTGGTCATTATTTTGACAACCTTGTTTGAGCAAAGTCGACTTTGCCGTTCTGTTTCAAGGAGCGGCCGGCAAAGTTTTGCGGGCCGCTCTAACAGGCCGGCAATGTTTTGCCGGCCGCTATTTTGACGTTTCAACGTTTTAAAAAATCAAATCCAAAAAGATTTTATTTAGAACACAGCTGTTTGTATCTATAGAGATAGGTACAAAAAGATTTTATTCCATATTAGGCTGTATAGTTCCAATTACCATTGCTAAAAAAACAAAGAAGTAACAAAAGCGCGGTTCAGCGAAAATTTTAATTAATATATTGTTTATTTAAATTACTTGCTGGTTTTATTTAGATTAAGTACTTGCATTTTTGAGTAAAGCACTATACAAACCTTGGCCCACAATGACTGCTTCGCTGGTCACGCTATGATTGCCTCGAGCTAGCCTAGCTACGCTCTAGGCCTTTCAGCTTGGCCATCATTGCAGCCCTTGCTGTCCTCGCTGTAAAGGCCTCGGCCTACGGTCTCGGCCTTTATCTCAGCTCGTCCATCAAGTGCTGCACGCTGACCGCGACGTGTCGGCCTGGAGCTGCGTTACGCTGCGCTGTCGGCCATAATCAGCGCGACCAGCAAAGTAGTCATTATAGACCGCGGCAGTAATGTACTATTACACGACTGTGCTCCCAGAACAATATCACTTCATTGCGTATTACTTAGCTTGGAAGAACAAATAAAGCATTAGATTCGCTGTGCGAGCGGCCGGAAGTGGCCGTCCGGAAGCCAGCCTCTGCCGGAAGTACACCTCATTTCCTGTTACTGTAACAGCTCGGTGAGCGCGAATCATGAAAATGCAGCCTTTTTCTTATTTCTTAGACAAAAGATTTCTGGGAATACTGTTTATTGTTTGCTTGTTATTTTTACCTTTATTATAAATTTATAGCACTTCTGATTACTGTTTGAAATCAAGATATGTCAGATAGACTGACGATCTTAAAAAAGGTGGTCAAGGAGAATCTGAACGTACCTGGATGTCATGGTGCTATGTCTAATGCAGTAGACAAAGCCCAAGTTGTTTGATTAATAAACTAATTGACACTTCTAAATAACCGAGGTTGTAATGGCAAGTGTGGTTAGATTTATCGATCAATTTCATTTCTTCTTGAGATACCACGATCAATTCGTCAATAATTAAACATGAAACTACTACTGTACAAGTCTGTTGTTGAATTAATGGACCCTAAGTTATCATGTACCCAATTACCAACACCCTGTATGATGATTGCCTGCAAGATACCGCTATCAGCTACAAGACCGCCCTTAGAATTTGCAATATTGTAAAAGAGCCATGTTAAAATTTTGGTGAGCAATAAAATATCTTTCATCTATCTACATACAGGTACATAAGTCAGTAAGTAATAGTGCTGTGTGCGATCGATCGTAAACAGTTAAAAACTTGCAGGAAACTTACAATACTCGAAATAGAGTTGTACCTATAAGTTAGTCGAGGGAGCACCCCTCTAGCATTCAGTAAGTCTTGCAACTTGTACTTGCTGGTGTGGGAACCGATGTAGAATATAAACTGCAAGTAATATTTTCAATTCCGTCTGTTAATATAAAGTTACAGAAATTACTTAAATCGCTGAAGGAAAAAGAAAGTATTGTGTTTTTTCCCGAATTGTTTAACAGGAGGAAAAAAGTTTTATGTGGAGCTTTAGAAATATAATTGAAACTAATTAGCTGATACATAAAACATAATTTTTGCATTTGTGTTAAAAAAGGCGAGATACAGCTATAGAAAGTAATAGTCACTTGTGTTATAGCAAGTTATACAAATTCAAGTTATGAGAAAGATAATTTTAGGTTACTCCACCTCACTCCAGATATGCAAAGCAGTGTTGTTTCACCAATACCTTGTTTTAGAGAACTGATATCAAAATGACTGCAATCGCCAATTGAAATATCAAGTACTGCATTCATTAAACAGCGATCAATAAATTCCAAACGAACTGGCTATCATAATGATTCCACCAGACACCCACACACCAAGAGTGTCATGATCATAAACTGTCATACATTTATATTGTCACTGTCGCCCGGCATGGCCGGCCAAACAAGCTAAATATCGCATTACCAATAACAACTTACTATATATCGCATACACAACACAGGCCCGAATAAACACTCAAATTCAATAGCCTGCAGTCAATTTCACACTGTTTATAACCAACTTATACACAACCTAAACAAAGCAAACCTAAACTTTATCCCATTGACCATAAGAGCTCATTGGGTGTAGAGGTGTCGTGGTATTACAGTGTCCCGCAATATTTTATCTTGAAGTTTACGATTGGATATAGTGTTACAGAAAAAGAAGGAATTAAGGCTGTTTTGTGCTGTGGGGTAAGGTATGGGAAATGAACAACTTAGTTAAAAGCTATTAAGGAAGCTAGCAAATATCGATATGTTTTCAGTTATATGCCATTTGATAATACAGTTGAATTACTATTAAGTCTGGTACTGCTGCAGTGTTGCTATTAAGTCTAGTCTAGTATTTCTTATGACGATTATTATTAATGCTTGTGTAAAACAACGTTACGTAGGTTCTTAAACATCTTTCTATTTTAAACTGGAATGGAAAGACAAAGTCCAGACCGGATTACTGAGTTCCTTTATAGAAATCTAAAACCTAATTAAAGAACTACATGGAGGATGGCTTACCCGCTATCCGCTTGCAACTTGACTCACAGTCCACAGCTAACGATTGTTGTCGCAAATCGCTCGACGTTGTCACAAAATTATAAATAATCTGCGCGACATCGCACCGCTCCGGCCACAATATTAGAGAACTTTATCAGCCGTGTCATTGGTTATGTTGCGTATTCACCATACGACGGGTTAGTGTGCATGGTTTGAGCACCTTTGAAAAGGACAGACAATGCATGATTACACCCTAAACTATAAATTGGATTCAATTGACGCCACTGTTTTTGTCCACAAGCATTATGGCTTGAATTACTGCGTGCTGGTGGTCAACCCGTGTTATAAGTTCTCGTTAAAGTCTTCAATGGCGTCCTCTTCAGTCCCTCGTCGCTTGGAAGGTGACAGTCGCTATACTCCCCAAGAAAGGAGACCATTCAAACCTTGGCAACTACCGTCCTATATCTCTCTCCTTTCTCTAATTTATAAACTATTAATTGCCAACACTGTTTGTAATCGTCTCACGAGAGAAACTGCTTCTTCCCGATCTATTTGTCCATCTTCAGTGCTCAAAAATAAAAGTTGTTCTTCGCTGGAGGTCAGTTTTGACCGTCGATTGCAAGTGTTTCTTTAGAAATTTATTAGCGTATCTTTTTGCGTTGTCGGCAGTAGCGATTATAAAGTCACAACTATGGAAAGTTACAATATCATCATCATCATTCTCTAGACTTTATCCCAATTCATTTGGAGTCGGCGCCTTCTTCGTCGATACTTCTCTATTACGTGTCATCTCATGGTTGCTTGCCTGCCACATCATCCTTCACACAGTAGATTTATCATAATGTGATTTATTTTCCAGGTCTGTATTGCCAGTGGACTGTCTAACCTACAAGGTTCGATCATCCAGTTGAAACAGGTCACTCTATCTCACCGTACACACTATAACAGTAACTGGTTGACAAGTCCATGTAGTGAATAAAGATAGCGACGTACTTTATACCTCTAGCCTCCAGTCTGCCGTAGTGCGCTATTCCGACCAATTGAGCGCTAATAAGTAGCGCGACAGTACGTAGACTTTGCATAACGACGGCTGTACTTAGTTGCTTTAGTGGCAGCTTTATAACTCTACATACCTTTTTCATTGCAGAACAAATTTAGAAAAGTCTCTCAGCAGAAGGATAACCCTTCTAAGAATAAGGCTTTCTTAAGTTATCTGATAATGTGTGATGCAATGTGTAACGTGTTTAGAACTTGGTAACGTCGTGTAAAGTTCTTTTTCATCACACTTGCACGTAAACAGTATCTTAACATACAGGTTAACTTTGCCGTAATGCCCCATATAAAACCCTCGAGTTTTCTTTTTGTCATGAAAGCCACGGTCGGTATGTAATTTTTTTTTAATTTTGTCACAGCTCACAGGTCTTGCAAGTTCAAGCAAGGAGTTTACACGCAATTGAAAAATTGTCTTAAAATGTTATCTAAATAGGAATTTCATTGCAATGTCGCTAGATGTTACTTAAATACTTAACTAATGTTCTTAATAATGGTTTTTGTATCAAAACTTTTTTATTTCAAAATTATTTTATTTTGTTATGGCTTTATACCTACATCAGTTGCCCTTAACGTTTCTGAACGAAACATTTGTATAATCTGTGGTGTGGGCAAAAATCGCCATCCGCCTAAAAAAAAGTTCACGTATTTCGTAATAATAGTTGTCCTGACTTGTGTA
This sequence comes from Cerastis rubricosa, assembly GCA_949152445.1. Classification (NCBI taxonomy): domain Eukaryota; kingdom Metazoa; phylum Arthropoda; class Insecta; order Lepidoptera; family Noctuidae; genus Cerastis; species Cerastis rubricosa. The sequence continues at coordinate 864,101 of OX424542.1, read as the reverse complement.
GCTATAATTCATAATTATTTACTCGCAAATGTGATGAAAAACATTGTATGTTTCACGGGCGGTACGGGAATTACGAACCCCGACTCAGAAAGCCCTCAGTCTTCGACTTCGGGCTTCTACTAGAGCCTCGATCGTAATTCCTTACGTACCGCCCTTAATACACAATATACTATTATATTAAACTGTACACGACGTTACAAAACGTTTTCAAGTTGCAGTCAGCTGCGTTACCAACCTGCTAATAAGCTACTTTTTTCATTCAAAACGTCTAAAATTAGTAACCACAAATTCTTATACAATCTGAGCGTCTTTCTTTACATAAGGAACAACATATCCTTTCATACCCTCGAAACAATTGCCGCCTCTACTTTGCGTTTCACTTAATTTTATAAGGGCTGTAACTAGAGGCACGCGTGTGGAAACGATCTCCTTCTCTTCGTACCGTACAACATAATACTGCGCCACACAGCTATCACTTGTTATGCTAACTACATCACTAAACACAGGGACAGCTCTAGAGCAATTTACTTATAAAGTGAGACTAGAGACATTTTCTGAAACTTGGTCATAAGCATAACTAAATGTTTATTGAAATGAGTTTATAGAAAACGTGTGGGATGTAGAATGGTGACACGACCAAATATGGCTGAATATGGTTCAAGTAAAGTGTGTTCGAATGAGAGGAAAACCTTTTTAGGCGGGGTTTAATAATATAATGATGGCTTTCAAATCGAAATCTTCGTTCGTCCTAGTGAGTTTATTGCTATCTCTGCATACACTTACAGGTGTTTAAACGATGAGGCCATTTTTAGAATCCTGAAATAATGTCGTTCAAATCAGAGACGCGAACTACGGGTACATTGTTTTGTAAAAATACCGTTAGTTCACTCATTAGGTGAACCAAGGGTACAGAAAGTTAACTGTGGAACACCTAGGTGAACCACTTTGGTGTTCCACGGGTCAGAAACGTTCAAATCGTATGAGGACCATGAAGTTCTGTCTGAGATGGTCTTTTGAAAAAGGAACCACAGATTTAGGTAGCGCTGTCGAATCAGTGCAAGCATTTTTCAGTAACCATGTAGTCAACTCAGAATTTAAAGAGTTCAACTACTAAAAGCATTCGCTAAATTTTAATGTAGCAACGTTTTCATAGTTTCAGAAATAAATCTTTACATACTCGTAATATTTATTCCACCAGCACAAACATCTCCCGTTATCATTACTTAACGCTTTTACTCGCCGCAGACAAATTGCCAGCGGCAATATTTTCCCCAAAAATGTCGTCATCCAAGCTTCGTTTTATTCCAATTAAAATATATGGGGGTACTTGTCGCCGCGCAATGGAGTACAAATTAAATAAATGTGGAGTAGCTGAAGTTTCGGCGGATTGGATGGGGCAGACGGGCAGGCGATGCAACTTGACGCCTAAGTGCCGCGCGGCTCCGCTGACGCACGTCACGTCACGGGAACTGAGTTGAAGGATGACGGATGACGCTAATTAATGGTGAAGGTAATTTGAGTGGGGGGGGATTGGGAAGTGTTTGTGGAGATATTGGTTTGATGATGATTAGCTGGTAAGTGTTTGTTGGTCGTGTAAGCGTGGTGGTTTCACGATGAATTAATAAAGTGGCTTGTGATTACGTTGTTCTTAAATTGCTTTTTCATATTTGTTTACGAACGAGTTTCCCCATACAGAAACAAAGGGAGATTTTCAGTCCGAAACAATTCGCTATTTTATTCATTAACAAAACATTTGTCCCAAATACACTACTGAAAAAGTGAAAGCGGGACAAAATAAAATGGTCTTTGGCTTATTGAAATCTATTCAGACGCAAAAAATATCGAAATTGAGGAAAATCTATTGAGCAGCATTTCAAGCAGTACTCCCAGAATTACGTTTATTCCTTTCGCAGTACAGCACACAATAGAACATGACAAATCAGCGTGTACAATGCCGTGCCGCGCCATAATGGACGCCAACCCAAATCACGGACCCACTTAAGGCGTTTGACTGATTGTTTCATTTATTCTGAACGAACGTTAGTACCGGAAAATGAAAATGACAACGTTACTAAAATGGTTTTACTGAGTAAAACAGAGTTAAAGAACGTGAATGCGTCTATTTGGCTTAGAAAACACAAGTCATTTCAAATCAAATCCATTTATTTGCCAGAATGTAGGTTTACACGGTGGTGTGATCTTAAAACTAATAGTGGCCCCTTTACATTCTACCATTGCATATGGTGTGCAAATATTTAATATTAACCTTGGCCCTTTTATTATAATTATATTATATATATATTATTTTTATAATAATTATACAACAACAACACACAACAACAACAACATTATAACAATCTCTTTCTGTCCAGTTAATAGTTGCAGAAAATAAAGACGTTTGCAAAAAGAATTAAGTAGGACTGCTGAGGAGCAGATTGGACAGAAAAGCAGGCCCTGGGAGCAGCTGTAATAAAATAAGAACAGGGGTCTACTATGACGTCTTTAAGCAGTATTGTTTTAATTTTATTCCAGAATAAGAAAGAGACGGAGCTATAGAGTACGTGTAGCGCCATCTCTTTTCCACTCTGGAATAAGATTAAAACAATACTGCTTTAAGACGTCATGATAGGGCACTAGGTCTCATTCAAAATGTCACCATACACCGCTATGCCTAAATATATCGTCACTGTCCGATTTTCAACACAAGGCTCAGCGTCGCGATTTGAATTCTAACACAAATCATACTTAGGCATTCATTTAGGTGCTGCTTAGTAGTAGTGAAAACGAACATAACATTTTCTTTGGCTCAGATGCAGGAGGACGTCACATCATCATAGTTTGCCAGTTTAAAGAAATATTTTAATAAGCTACTCGTAAGTACCGACAAACTCGTGAATATACTCGTGACAAAAACTGAACAGCAATAAAATGTTCTGCGAAAGTTTTATCGCTTTTTATCGCTAAACTTTGAACATATTTCTACTGTTTTTCTGTTGTCTTATTTTCCGAATGGGAGGACGGGGAGTTGACGAGGAAAATCTCTTTGATTTACTTACAATGTTTTGAGAATGACAGAAACTGTTGAGATTCCCTATTTAGAGATCAGGGTTATTGGTAATACGTGGGCAATCCGATTTTGGGACCAAATTATCCCCTAGTCGAACCATTCCGAGTAATTTTTAAATATAATCCGAATAATATAAATTTTTGGATGCCGCTCGCTATGAAAACAAACGTAAAAGGTCTAATTACTCGACAATCGTGAGCTGATAGAGGGCCTGGCTTCATAAAGTGGTGGAGGAACTCTGCTGTCGTTAAGCGGAAATAAAGTAAACCCACATCCTGAAACTGCACACAAACTCTTGTGTCCAACACGACCATTTATTATAGCTACAGAACAAAAGATTCTCCAGATAAACCCACAAATGTCCAAAAAGCATTAGGACATTATCGAGCTACTCTTATCTTCACGCGTTACAATTGGCACTGGCGCCAATATGCCCCACGCCACGCAAGTAAAAAATTATTTGACAAGCTTCCGATAAGAGTGAAGTGTCACCCTGTGCCGCCCGGGGTACCATCCCATAGTCCCGTGACGATTGATAACGAGTTCGAAGAATGGCGGATGTTGTAGGTAGTAGGACGCACTGGTTGGAGAGATCCTGGTAAAATGTTATCTGATACAGATTGCAGAATGTGTGTTTACCAGAAAGTCTACTATTGTAACTGGCATTGTCCTGAAATCTCATGCATGGTCTTTGCATGCTTTCTATTGAAATAGAAAAAGAAAGAAACAGGTACAATAAGTAGAAGAGGTGAATCTGTAAAAGAACATTCGAGGCCAGTTGACGAAGTTCACCAACCATCAGAAACTTATTCCAAAACCCAAATTCCCAGGGTAAAACTGAATGCCAAGTACCTACAAGAAAAATACAAAATCTTGGATGGCAATGATATAGTGTTCTCGAGTATCAGTTTATGACGTCTAGGTCTGGGGCATATTTCACGAGCTCCCGCCGCCTCCAGATAAGGTTCTCTTGAACAGCGGATGTCGCAGTAGTTTGGCTGCATTATAATATGAGCTGGAATGGAATCAGAGAGTTATTGGACTATCATTTGCTATGGGTATTGAGGTAACGTGATATTTTTCTTCGTTAAGTTATGACTCCGGAGATATTATAATGAACCTCTGAGTTTATGAGATGTTTATCTCTTAGAACCTTTGATATCTATTGATTTTTAGATAAAATTATTATATTATAATATACTCCAGTAATTCGTTAGCAAAAGATCAAGTTAACCAATTTTGAGTTTGAACTTTCTTATCCATTGGCACAAATAGATTATTTCCGAATTTGAACCTCTTTTGACCTAGAAATGTTAATTAATCTTTTCGTAAAGTTCAGACTTAAGACCTACTTTCAGTGGGTGTCTCTTTCCCCGATTCATATTTTTTGTAATTGGCAGCTTATCTTGGCCCAAGTTGCCCACGATATTATTCATCTAATATCGTGATAAAATCGGCATATCCTGGAACCAACATTTCGAAGACATAAGTCATCGTCATTGCACCCGTGTGGTGGACTATGGCTGACTCCTTCTTAAGGACAGGAGGCCTAAGTCCCAATAGTGGAAACATTAAGGCTCATTCTGCTATGTTTTTATTTGGCCCATTTGTTTACATGACGTTAAAAGAATTTTCAAGTATCGATAACACTGATGCGTCCTGTGTCACCTGATGTCTGAGAATTCGGTAACGTTTCGCACTGCCTCGTCTTCTAAGATAAAAGTTCGTGGTACAACGGATGTCGCAGGTAGTTTCACATGCCAAATGCATGATGCACGGATTGGAGGCTTATTGGCTTGCAACCTGATGATACCCAGAGTCGAAACGAGGCATATCAATGTCGCGTTCCTTTAAAGACGTATTACTGCTTGGCCACGACCTCGAACGATGAAGGTCTACAACGACTACAAAGAAAGCCAATGAAAGAAATCCTACTTTTCAGTGATTTGTTGGAAGTCAGTTGATATTTTTTTGTAAATAAATATTTTAATTTCCCCCTTTAATAGGAAACCCCACACAAATTATCGTTATGTATAAATTATATGCTTTTAAATAGACAAGTACAGTGCTTTCACAGTTATAATGTGTGGAGTGTAGCTTTTTTTTTTTAGAGAGAATTTATTCCTGGATCATAGTCCCGTGAGAATGCCACGAGTTTACTTGCGTCTGGCGTTTGAACGGTACCCGCGTGACGGAGGCAATACCAGTACGTGTCGCTTGATGAAAATCGCATCACCTAAGATCATGAAAGTTATGATTGGGCTAAGCAATACACGTGGTTCATTGGCAACATTTCAAAGGATTGAGGAAATATACCATAATGGACAATGATGACTAAAGGATATATTACTTCAAAGAGATTCCAGGATCGTAGTTGGCTTTGGTGTTCTCACACCTCTGTTATTGCTATTTTTGATTAGCTAGCTTAGCATCTGCTCTAGCGTTGTTTCATTTACGCATAAAATAGAGACGTGTGGTAATATACCAGTGATTTCTTCAAAAGGTTTGGCAATTGTGTATGTATAATATAATAATATACATACACATAATATGGGTGTATTTCCACACACGTTTCACCAGCTATGTTAAAGCCCCAGTAAGAGAAGGGGCGAGCCTATTGGTATCAATTCGGCTCAAATTAATTAAAACTGGGCTGTTGCGACATAGTAGGAACTATGTTGCATAAATATCTGTCAGTTATAAGTAAATAAAGTCTCTTGGAACAAAAACAAATGTTAAAACACACAAAATTAACATCTTTATCGTTCAACAGCTCACGAATCAATTGGTACAAATTCTGTTGAAAAAACGAAAATAAAAAAGCCGGTGGGGCGACATTTGCGCGCCATGTTGGCGACGTCAAGTGCGTATGCGCAGGTAGCAGCCACTCTCAGTGGAGACACTAGTGGTGGCCACAGTAGAGCTAAGATTTGTCGATACTATATTTGGATTTTTTTAATTTTGAAAGTAAAATCAGTCTAGGATTTTTTCAGTAGAAGCCAGGCTTAATTTGTGCCTAGTTACTGCTTCGTATGCATTGAAGACTAGGCGTAGGTATACTATTTTATGTGTTCCGCACAACATATAACCCGTTAGCATTCACAGCAACAGAGAACAGGTATCTTCTCGACACGCTAGTTCCAACGTCGACCCCATTGCATTCCATCCACCGAGATCGAGGTTAAAAAGTTGGGAAAAGGCTAGGCAGATGATGATGATTACGGTTGTATAGTTCCAATAGAAATAAAGTAAATCTATCGACATTCATCTCTGACATCACCAGAACCATAATTTTACGCGTCATATATCAAACACTTGAGATCTTTATCTGAGTGAAGCATTACTGGTCCAGTCGAGCACTCCACGACCCACGCTGCCACGCTGGCACACTGGCACAGGCTGCGACAACAAAAAATAACAGATAACGCTGATTGAGCCAACGTTTTAGCGACACCACCGATGAGAAGCTTTGCTTTGTGTCTTTATTGAGATACTTGGTAGTTTGCACGGATGTTTATGGCATGAGTATGTTCTGTAAAAAATGCCAAAATTGTTCCTGGTATTGTTACCTGGACAGAGTCGCTTACACACACGCTTCATCTGCTCTTGCAATCAATCACTTTCACTCACAATTTATGGAATTGTGGATAGCAACATTCTAATAATATGTATACAGGTCGGAAGAGACACAAACGGTTATCACATTATTCAACAACAACAAACATTTATTTTCAGTCAACTTTGGCCCATAGATAAATACCTTACAGACTAACATACATTCGCAATTTGTGTTAGTAAATAAAACCATAAAAGTCCATAAGTTAGAGTAACACAAAAAGAAGAAACAATTCAATTCAATTCAATTTTATTCACAAACAATTTACATTGTGTTTGAAATAACAAAAATAATAATAAAGACTAAAAAAATAAAAATAAACAACGTTCGTAATTAAAGTAACACAATTAAAAATTTACAACAAAACTATTATCTCAAGTCAAATCCAAAACTCATATATAACGACCATAAAAAAAAAAATTAGAAAATACAAAAATTTTTTTTTTTTTTTTTTTCAATGTCAACATCATTATATAATAATAGTTCATTGTCAGTTTAATATAAATAATGGTACATTAGTCATTTAAATAATTGATGTCTATTTCATACAAAAAGGACAATAATATCAGTCTGCTTTCAAAAAAAGTTTTTTATTTTATTTTGGTTTCTCGAAATTTATCATCGGTAATTTAAAAAATAAATTAGCTGTTCCATACATTTTGATCGTGTTGGTATTGCATTATTTTATGAAACAGCAGTTTTTTTATGGATTTAGAATGTTTTATTACATAGACTTGGTAACTGTTAGGGATTGCAATTGCTGGATCCATCATACAGCAATCCAGCTGGATCCAGCGCCTTTTTAAATATGCTGGATCCTGTTGATACGTGTGCGGATCCGCAAACGTATCAATTTCTATTGTTTAGTTTTTTTTTGTTTATTTTATAAATCAAAGACAGTTAATTTAACTGCTCTCGTCTCGATAGAAAGTGTTTTTGTGTCACTAAAGTGCATATTGAGTTCGTGTTGGTTGTTGTTTGCGAGATTAAATGGTAAGTAAAGTAAAATGTTTATTTTATAGTACATTGTTACCCCAGGGGTGAAAGTAACTTACTTAGGCCCAAGTGAGGGCGCCAATAGTTCGAGGGACTAAATAAGTCTTTAACCCGAGGTAAACACTGTGCTTTTCATTACGAATACAAGGAAAGTAAGAATAAAAACATAAATTAGCTAAAGAAAAAATTAGTAAAATTTATTTCGGATTGCCGCTTTCCCGCCTGTTTTGTTATTTTTTTCTGGGGCCAGCCAGCTATTTAGCCATTATTTTTCTTTTTCATCATAAAAAAATGGTAAATATTTTGCCCAACTCTATGTTATTTTAAAGATATTGTTGAAACTAAATTTTAATAAAGTTATTTAAAAAATATATATTCTTTAATCAATACTTAACTTTAAGTTATATAGAAAGTTGGAACATGGTTCAATTAACATGTCTAAATAGAACTAGTTTTTTATTTATAATTTGAAATCTGTCAGTTGAAAGCGATTCTCCCTAGGGATGAAAAGTATGTCTTTCATCCCGCTCCTCAGGCTACTTCAGACATACTTTCAGAGTATGAGTAATGAAAAATAATTAATTATAATGTTGATTTGATTCATGTCTCTTACTTTCTCGATGAAGGAAAAGGAAGACACGTTTGGTGAAGTTCGTCAACACATCGCGAAATCTTTTTGTTTTCATATTTAAACCGATCTTATTTTATTACCTACCTTTAATTGTAGGTAGTAGGTACATATCCAACAGTGGACTATTCAGTTATTTAGGAGTTTCAGAAGATTGCTGAAATGGCAATTTTGATTGGAAAAAGCTGTGTCATGTGTATAAAGATTGGTTTTTATTGGTTTTTTGAGTTTATACTTAGAAACATTATCTAAAATATTATATTATATGACGTTATATGTTTGTTATTAAATTTATAGTTGATTCTTTTGATCTCAAATGATTAAGAAACCAAAGCAAATTGATATAAGATATCACCAAATGAGTGAAAGATTTCATAGATTATCGCAAGAAGTACAAATTAATAAAAAAAGTCTTTAAAAAATGTCGTCTTTTTATTTTCGTTCCACATTTTGCTGGATCCGCTGGACCCAGCTGGATTCAGGTCAATCCAGCAAGAATCCAGCTGGATTGAAAACGCCGCTGGATTGCAATCCCTAGTAACTGTTGTGCATGGGTATGGTTTGGTAACAATTTATTGGAGTGCTACACAAGGATATCTTATTTTAGAACCTAACCTTTAGACTTTTTTTAGGGCTATATTCAATAAAAAAATTGATGATTTCGTTGTTTTGACTGTGCAAGAAGCTGTAACGCGATTCAGAAACTACCGTACAATGAATGACTCACCAGTTTCAGTTTTCTCTACCGCAGCTCGCAGTCGCTAAACGGAAATGCCTTCGGATCTAAACATGAGATAGGTGGTCGATTCTCTGCGCCATGGACAGTGCTGCCTCTATGTCTGGAAACTAATCCTACATAATATCTGTTATACCGTATGAAACTATAGGGTTATGGTTTCAAAGGGCGCAGTATGCGTGGTCAAGTTACATGCGCGAGTGATGCTGGGGCTGTATTCATAGTCCGGTATGACGAGTTGGCTATTTAAGTTGTAGTAGAAAGAGTTAAGAAGATCAACGCCTGCGCTGGTAGCGAATTAGTGATTTTAAGAAGCTGAAAACAATCTTTAGTATACTCTATGCCCTATAAGACTAAGCTAGCAGTCGTTCTAACTAAATATTATAAACTATATACTAATAATTCAGCCTTGTTGATGTTAATTTAATAAGGATATTATCCTGGGCAGGTAAGACTCGGAAGCAAAAGAATGAGTCGTAATTGTAAGCCTATACAAATTATTCAAACTCACAAAAGTTGATGTACCTGTAAGAATGTCATTACAAGCGAATAAAAGTCAGAATGGCCATTATGACAGAGCCCTCTTTATGGCGCAATGACGTAAAATAGCCCAGTGAAGTAATAAAAAGTCGCAGCCAATTAAATTCCTCCGTATATTGTACTCTTGTAACTAATAAAATAAAAATGAGTTTCATTTGTTTTCATACAAAAGGAGTTTTATGAATTAACTTTATGATAAGAGCTGAAAATTACTGATGGCATGGTGTTACAAAAATAATTAAATTATATAGCGTTTTAAAACGAGGCAAAAAATGTACAAAACATTCCAACTTTAGCTTTTCTATCCTTTTTCTAAATTCACGTTAATAGGCCGAGCAGCAATTTTTGAACTTGAAAACCGTTGCACGATGTTTGATGATATTTATCTCCTGTCTTGTACTCTAAGCGTAAATAGACACCCATCGTTTAGATAACTTTATACTAAATTTATCTAATTTTGGTTTATAGTCGCACTGGACTATGAATACAAGTCCTACACGTGGTTTCGCTCACCGATCGGCGCGCGCGCACGGCAGGAGGTATTACGATGATTTAACACTGTTACACTACACTGTAGCTATTGTATGGAGCCAGATTATCTATAGGACAGCTACATAATTTTACAACTTACATAAACTCATACTGCATACACCGTGTATATGAGTTTATCTATACACAAGTTAAGTAAGAAAAGGAAATAAGGATACTTCGCCTCAACCCAAACAGTTCAGAGTACAATATGCGAATTGACATGGCGATTGTTTAATTTTTGTGTGTACTTCGCTGACAGTGAAAGTTTTAAATCTTAATTTAACCTGTATTTAAAGAGCAGAACTTTTTAAAATACGAGATTGGGATTAGAGAACAACATAGATCTCTAGTAAATGACAGAGAAGATAATTATTACATAGGCTAGACCTCGTTAAGCTTTTCAACATCTGCCGAGCCTTGTCCCAACTAAGTAAGGTTCAGCTTCCAGTCTAACTGGATGTAGCTAAATATAAGTACTTTAAATGGAGCAGCTGCCTGTCTGATAATCTGACCTCCACAACCCAGTTAGTACTGGGTAATACGCTACCCCTTGGTAAGACTGGTTGTTGTTGTGGTTCGTTGAGCTTTTTAAAGGACGAAGCGAAAGTAAAACAATTCTTCTGAAATAGTTTCAGCTCCAAAAAGAACACCGAAAAGTTTAAGTCAAATATTTAAACGTTTAATTAACAAAGTTGAGTTCCAATATTCCTCTACAAAGTGTTACGACAGATACAAGGTATAATATATCTTATAACTTTAAGTACTAGGTTCAAATTAAACTGCTCTTATTATTATTACATGAGGATATAAATTGAAACATTCAATATTTGTTTATAAAGTACTGCAATTAAATTCCGTTATACATCCACTGAAGAATACGCCCTATTCAGTTGTAGCAAGATGTAAATTCCCTTATGAAGTTATTATTTCAGGGTGTAAAGACAATGTTGCAAAAATTATCGTTGGAGCGTGCGAAGTGGCCACCCAACTCGAACAGAACACCCACGGTACAGGCAAGCACAGCAACTTCACTCTTCAAAAGTTAAGCGGAAAATCACATCCGCAATGATACTGAAAAATTCTTTTCTTTTGTTGGGTTTTTCAATCAGGAATTCTAGAGTAGCAGCCACGGACTCTGGTTTTGTGCCCGGTTGATGTCAATAAGCTCGCCCCATTTTACTTGGGACTTAACATAAGTGACGAAATATGGGTGCCTAATTAGCGGTTATTTTGTTGTCTATTATTTATCATTCCAAACTTTCGGATCCTTGACATTGTTTATAAGGTTCCATGACAGTCATTTCTGTCATCTCATGGAATGATTCTATGCCATTGACTTCTCTCATTTTAGTTACATGCTTTTCAAGATTGCTGGATTTAACCCTTTCTAATGTTTATAATGTTCATACAATAATTAATTGGGTGAGCCGATATTTTGTATTTGTATTCATTTATTTATCCCACGTTCACGCGACACCGGAAAAATTACTTCTCCCGGTTCGCGGTCGCCATTCCAGAACTTTTCGGCCCCATCGGCCATCTGTTCTGCGAGCAATGTGCCCTGCCCACTGCCACTTAAGTCTGGCAATTCTTCGGGCTACGTCGGTAACCTTGGTTCTCTTGCGGATGTCCTCATTTCTGATTTGATCACGCAAGGAAACTCCGAGCATAGCTCTCTCCATTGCCCTTTGGGTGACTTTGAGCCTTCTGATGAGGCCCATTGTGAGCGGCCACGTTTCGGTCCCGTATGTAATCACTGGCAACACACACTGGTCATAAACTTTCGTCTTGAGACACTGCGGTAAGTTGGTCGAGAAGATACCACGCAGCGACGCGATCGGTTCATTATTTAATATTTTTTAACTTTTGGTACATTTTGTGTTCAGTCGTTTCTCTTCGAGAGAAAGATGTTGAATGAAAGGCGGCAAAATGTATGAATTAACGATAAATAAAACATCTGTTTTGGTTATAGCAACGGGCCTTCTGATCAATGTTACTGTGTGCAGTAAGTGCATAAGATACAACATGGCGTGCACTGAATTTGTGAAGTGCGCGGGCGCAGGGTTAGAGTGCTACGAATAAAATTAAATGCTTGTTTTACGGAATGTAGTAATTCTTTGTTTTTCAGCACTGCTTCAGTGAAACTTTTCCAACTCAAAGTCATGAATTTCACAAACAATATGCTTTTCGGAAAACCAAGCAATATTACGTTTTCAGAAACTAGCCATAATTTTTCCAAAAATATGTGTCACACGACGATTGCAATCCCGTCGAAGTTCAGTCTGTCGGCGTATTGTCTGTCGCCGTTTAGTCGTACACTCATCATTTCCCTATTATAGATAAACTTAAGTTATCAGAATACCTATAAAGCAAAAGCTACTGAATGCAACCTTCTACGAAATCAGAAGTGCCTGTTTAAAACTCAGCTTCCAATACAAAATTAACCACTCAAACCAAGAACACTATTCCACATTCCCTCCCAACAATGAATCAGGCGCATCCTACACTCCTACACTGGTGAGTACGTTGCGCACGCGATGACAGCGAAATGCGCGCGCCGAGCGATTTACAGCGAGCTTCCGTTTCCTGTCCATCGCGACTGTTGCTCTGTTGTCTATGGTATGCACTGCGATGCTAGTACATTGAAACTTGTTTATGTAAAACATATGCTTTATTTGTGATTGTTATGATTATGGTTCTATGAGGATGAGGAATGCGTTCTAAAACGAAGGAAAGGTGGTCGTTGAGTGGGGTCAAAGGGTATAGGGAGTTAAAACTTAGAAAATTAATTTGTATTACCACATAAATGCTTTTGGGATGTTTTTATTTTTTCTGAATTGAAAAAAATACAGACCGAATGTCACACCGGTAACAGGAGAGAATTTTATAAATATTTTTACTGCTGTAGAAGCCATACTTAATAGCCCTCTGAGGCTAGGTACGTTGTCCTTTAAAAGGTACACACGAGCCAAAAATACAAATAAAATGCCACCTCTTAAAAGGTCACTTACCCGAATTTCTTGGAAGACTCCGGATTTATCTGTGAACAAGGAAAACAATCATGTAGGCTATTCATGTATTATATACGAAACATAATAAATAAAGCAATTCAATTTATATGAAAAACAAATCCTTAAAGCTTTTGCACAGAACAGGGTAGGCTGTACTACATCACAAGTCATAGAAGTTGGTCCAACATAAGCTATTATAAACAGACGGGAATAAACTTCGCGTGTTAATATCATCCGCTTTACATACAACTTTATGTTTAAGGTCAAACACAGCAACTTACATGGAAATAAGGACCTTTTCACACGATCTGGCTGCCGGGTATCCGGCGATGTGAACCCGGTGGTGAATGTATGAGTAGTGTGATTGTGGTGAGCAGTCCGACACCAAAGATGAAGAAGTCGTAAAGTCTATTGTTTTAAATTTCATCATCGGAGTAGTAGTTTATGTTAAAAATAATTTGCGAACTTTTAAAGAAGAACCACTATCCGAAGATAGTAATTGTTTAATCATTTAAATTATTCCCGATACAGTGGTCATGGCTATTTATAGGCCTCCCTCTCATAATATCGATAGATTTTTAGACTCACTTGACAAAAACTTAAAAAACATAAGTACATTCAAAAACATAATACTTTTAGGAGACATCAACATTAATATTTCCTCCGTGAAACCCGATACCCATACTCATCATTATCTAAATATTTGTGCATTTCATGGGCTTTTACCTGCTCACTATTACCCCACACATCAAAGCGGTTCTTGCTTAGACCATATCATTTTGAAATCAAAAAATCCATCCAAAACATTGGTTACTAACTCTTCGCTCACCGATCATCAAGCTGTTTTACTAACAATGCAAATAACTTCACCTAGAAAAAAATGCGAGCGTAGCTATACTAAAGTCAATATGACAAACCTTGAAAGTGACATATGCGGCATTAATTTTAACCCTATTTATGATTCTGTTGATGCAAATATTTCTTTACAATATTTCATAAATTCTATACAATCTGCAATAAGGAAGAACTCTTTCACTAAGATAATCCCGAGAAGGTTTAGTTGCATTAAACCGTGGATAACTCCTGGTCTCGTACGTTGTATAAGACACAGAGACAAACTGCACCTAAAATCCAAACTTGCACCGGATGACGTAATACTTTCTGTTACCTATAAAAGATATCGGAATTTCTGTAATAATCTTTTGAAAAAACTAAAAAACCAGTACGATAAACATGAACTACAGAAGGCGGAAAAAAAAGGGTAAACTTGTGTGGAAATTTATAAAAACCAATACATTGAGGTCAAAAAATTCCGAACCTCCGCTTGATTTACTATCAACAGAAGTAAATCCATCCGAAGCAACAAATGTGGTAAACCACTATTTTGTCAACGTTGGTAAAAACTTGGCTGAAAAATCCTCAAATATTAGTCGTCTTCCTACTCAAAACCCAAGGACATATTCCACATTAAATTCGTTTGTTTTACTAGATACTGACGTCAACGAAGTAATTAGAATAATAAACGGGTTAAAGGAAGTCTGCGCAACTGGGTGGGATGATATACCCAATAATATACTTAAGAGATTTAAACACCTACTGGCCCATCCCCTGACCCACATTTTTCAGCTATGTTTATCTAAAGGGATATTTCCAAAATTGTTAAAAAAGTCTGTGGTCACACCTATTTTCAAGTCTGGAGACAAAAGGAGTGTGAATAACTACAGACCCATTTCAGTACTAACGGGTATTTCAAAAATTTTAGAAAAAATCATTAACAGTAGATTGATAAAATATCTGGAAGATAACAAACTACTTTCAGATAATCAATTTGGGTTTAGGCCTAAAAAACCAACAAGCCAAGCAGTAAACAAATTGACTAATTACATTTCTACAAATCTGGATAGTGGAATGCACACAGTTGGGATCTTTCTAGACCTTGCAAAGGCCTTCGACGCTATTTCCTGCACTACTCTTTTGCAGAAGCTTGAAACACTTGGCATTAGAGGAGCACAGCTTCTACTCTTGTCTGATTATCTAAGTGATCGACGGCAATCTGTAAAAATTGGCCCACATACAAGTTCTGACCTTTCAAATACTCGTTTTGGAATTCCACAAGGCAGTATTTTAGGTCCTACATTATTTTTAATCTACATTAATGACCTGTGCTGCCTGCCACTCCAAAATGGTGTTATTTTGTCTTATGCGGATGATACTGTTTTGTTATTTGCAGCTAAATCAAGAGCTGAGGCCTATGAACATGCTCAAAATGGCTTTAACATTGTGTCAAATTGGCTCCAGAATAATCTTCTGACACTAAATGCTGAAAAAACCAAATACATTTTATTTACAATGAGAAATACTAACACACCGCTTACTAACCTAAACATTTACGCGCATAACTGTAGCACGTACGCTGACACTGCATGTTCTTGCCCTACTTTAGATAAAGCTGACCACTTGAAATATCTAGGTGTCACTATTGACTCCAATCTTAATTTCCGTAAACATATCGAGTTACTGTGTACTAGAGTGCGCAAACTTATATATATTTTTAAGAATGTACGTAATGTAGCCGACTATAATTTAATAAAACAGATTTATTTAGCCCTGTGTCAGTCTATTCTAACATATTGTATAATATCCTGGGGGGGCGCGGGAATTTCAATTCTTCTCCCTCTAGAACGTGCTCAAAGAGCAATTCTAAAGGTTGCGACCTTCCGTCCTTTTAGATTCCCTACACACCTGCTCTACAAAGCATGTAATGTACTTACAGTACGGCAATTATTTATTCTGCACATAATACTACACCAGCACTCTACACTTCCCTATGACCCAGTTCCTTCTGATAGGAGAAGGAAGGACCTGGTTTGCACAAAACCTCAAACTAGACATGCTTTTGCGAATCGATTTTATGTGTTTCTAGGACCTTTTCTTTATAATAGACTTAACAAGATACTAAACATCTATAGTTTAAGTTATAAAAAATGTAGTTCTGTAATGTCGGATTATTTAGCGATACTTAATTACATAGACACAGAAAAACTTCTAGAAGTTGTAGTATAAGTATGTTATCCTCTCGTATCTATTTGTACAGATGTATTTAGTTAATTAGCTAGTTTTAGTGTTTTTCTTTTGTACCAATTTGATTATACTTGTAGTTGTTAATAGATTAATTTTATTTTATTATTTTAATGTCCTACTTAAATTGTGCTATGTAAAGTGATGGCCTGAAACACAGGTTTAAATAAACCTAGTTCGGGCAGGTCGCTACCAAACATCTGAATTGAACTACATATTATTACTTGCAACTTTTGAATATGTTTAGTTATAGTTTACTTATAAGTACTAATTTTACCCTTGTAAGATAAATAATACTACTCTGCCTAAATATACACACTTTAGTTATACTTTTTAAATAAAAAATATTATTATTTTATTTTATTATCGTTTCAGCCCAAAAGACGTCCACTGCTGGACATAGGCCTCCCCCAAGTGTCGCCACATTGACATTTGGAGGGCTTTATCCACATTGGCATTTAGGCCATAATCGCCACGCAGGCGGGTTGGCGATCGCAGTACGGTTGTTACAAAAAAAAACACAGAGACCGCTGCTGCTCATTCTCTGGCTAATCCCTTAGTCGCCTCTTACTACACCCACGGGAAGATATGGGATGGTGCTATTCTTTACGTCCGACACCATACAGAGTTTTAACATTGTGTTACCGAAAACCATTATATCAATCGTTATATTATGAACTGCCTCGTTAGTCTAGTGGTCGACAGTGCAACTGCTGAGCATGACGTCCTGAGTTCGCTATCCAGGTCGCGAAAAGTGTTATAGGGGTTTTCCATCAGGATTTTCTCAGCAACTGGCACGGAGCCTGGATTTATACCCGGTTGATGGCAATATAACTGACGAAATGTGGATGTATTATCAGGTACACTTCTGCCTAACCCTTCGGGGATTACAGGCGTGATGCTGATGCTACCATAGAGCTTTATGTCAATATTATGAAACAGTTTGAAAGTGATCGCTTCTTGTCAAGCCCACCGGGTTGGTACTGACTATCGCGCGCTCGAAGTGTGTGAAAAGGTAACGGAAAACTCGGTATGAAATTATGGTCACCCATCCACGGGCCAACCTCGGCAAGCACGGCTTAACCTTAAAGATTGACCCGTGCGGCTGTTATTATTTAGCCACGAGCTCCTCTAGTTATAGAAGCTCTCTGAATGTATCTCCACGAATATTAACCCTACAACACACATACTACAGTCAAAGTCTTTATCCATATAATTACCCGTTAAGTTTAGCTATTACACGTCAAACTTAGTTCAGGCAAACTTGAAGTAAATACGTCGTGGAACTGACGGGAACTTCCGCAGTAGGTCAACGGGCTCATATGCATATCTAAATATACAGGCGGAATATAATGGTATATAGATGATTAGATGGTATATACAATATAGCTGAAATCTTAGTTCGCGTTTTGCTGATGATATTGCGTCTAGACTCTTTATTGATACTTCAGTGATAATGGTTCTCGTTTAAACCGTAATCCATTTAAAACTAGGTACTCTAAGACTTGGTCTTAGTTCTGTTGAATACCAAGAAACCAAAGTAAATAATCGACCGTGTGTATGTCTGTTTAACTTATTAAATGGCTATATTGTGTCTGGTATAACTAATTTCTCTGTCAGATGAGGCGTGCAGATTTTGACATTGATTCACAATTTAGTATTTAATTTTGTCATTACTGTCCTATGTTTATCATTGGATAAACATAAGAGGGTTCTAACCCTCTACTATCTATCCTTGACACTAGCACGAGCATATAACTATGATAAATTATAAAAAGACTAACGCAGTTGCGGACTATTTGAAAACGTGGCCACTAATTTAATACTTCCACATAGTTCCGGTAAAGATGATCTTTAAAGTCAATAATTAGCTCAGTTCTAATTACAAGCTTGCACTACAGTCCACTATCTGGGTCTAACTGTGGACGCACAATTACCCTACCACCCGCCCCGCCAGGGTAATACAGGGTAATTTGAACGCGTCCCCTGCATGGAAGGGTTAAGTCGATTATGCTAATGTTACGAACCGGGAAGATACTGAGTGTCTTCTCCTCTCTAAATAAGTTAAAAGGAAATGTGCTCCTTTTGATGGTAATAAGGTATGTGATATTGTTTATCGTAGCTTTCGTATGATAAGCGTATTTTATTCATGATGTGAGTTTTGAGTTTCATGTGGACCGTCTTATGCATTCTAAGCAGCTTCTACTTTTGTATATATATTTTATTTTACAAATACGTGTGACTTTTAGTATTGTCAAACAGAAGAAATCAACTGAATGAAATAATAAAGAAATCTTGTTCTGTCAAAGTTAGTTTTCTATAAAATTAAGAACCGCATGCACCTGCAATAGTACATTGTTACCCCAGGGGTGAAAGTAACTTATTTAGTCCCGAGACGGGGTTTGGCGCCCGAATGAAGTGAGGGCGCCAATAGTTCGAGGGACTAAATAAGTCTTTAACCCGAGGTAAACACTGTGCTTTTCATTACGAATACAAGGAAAGTAAAAATAAAAACATAAATTAGTTAAAGAAAAAAATAGTAAATTTTATTTCGGATTGCCGCTTTTCCGCCTGTTTTGTTTTTTTTTTCTGTGGCCTGCCAGCAATTCAGCCATTATTTTTCATTTTCATCATTGAAAATATGGTAAATATTTTGCCCAACTCTATGTTATTTTAAAGAAATTCTTGAAACTCTTCTGTAATCAATAATTAACTTTAAGTTATTTCAATTTTACATCGTGGCTGCATAGAAAGTTGGAACATGGTTCAATAAAAATGTCAAAATACAACTAGTTTTTTTTTTTATAATTTGACATCTGTCAGTTGAAAGCGGTTCTCCCTAGGGATGAAAAGTATTACTTTCATCCCGCTCCTCAGGCAACTTCAGATCTACTTTCAGAGTATGAGTAATGAAAAATACGTTAAGCGCGAAATAAAAAAATTGAATTCGAAAGAAAAAAAATAATATCTGAAGGTGACACGGACAGTGCCTGCCTATAATTTTCTAAATTTCTAGTGAGTCGTGTGGTACTAATATGCGTGAAAATTTTAGTTTTTTACGCATAGTACGTAGTCTGTAGTAGTAATAGTAATTTTCTTGAATTCGGTTTTGTTTGACAGCACAAAACCATTTTATTTACAAAAAATAAACATTCGCTTTCACAATACGTACAGATCCCCCGGCTATTTCAGTTTCATGGCGCGTGGCCGTGTGGTAGAGGTCAACCCGCAGGCTCACGGGGGTCATGGGGTCAAACAGTCGAGTGGGCTATGATGATAAGATGAATGGACCGCATAAACGCATCATTTTGTGTGTAAATATCCATAAAATGGTCCGTCAAATGTTAGTTTTTAAGAGCACTGGCATTTAGACCTTTAAAAATAAAATAAAAATGTTGTTAGTTAAACGCCGGTTTATTTCACTCCAATAAAAAAATTCGTTACCCAGGGTGGATCTAAATTGCCGCAACTATTTCGTACTCTGCCATTTTTATTTAGTGCTGATGGCACTTTTTATACCAACCTCGATAGTACCAGATGTGTCAGTTTGGAAATGGATAAACAATTACGCGAAAAAAAAACGTCGAAGCTGAAAAGTTCGATTTGAAATCGGTTTTAGTTTAAGTTTTTATTTCGAGCAACTGCATGAAGTTTCGCCATTGGTGGAATAACATTAGAAAGTAGGATGAAATTCGACTAGGACAGCAGTGTCGTCGCATCTATCATAACCACACTATTGTTCATAGCTGATTGCAATGGCGATTACCATTGCCAATAGACGCAAAGACTTTACAGTGAGAAGAATAATATTAACGCCTGTGATCCCAGAAGGGTTAGGCAGAGGTGTTCCTAATAGTACACCCAAATTTCGCCAATAATGTTTAAGTCCCATGTAAATAGGGAGCGTTGCTCTGTATGGTGTCGTATGTGTATCTTCCCGTGGGTGTCGTAAGAGGCGACTAAGGAAATTGCCAGAGAATGGGCAACAGCGTTCTCTGTGCTTTTGTTACAACCATACTGCGATCGCCAACCCGCCTGCCAAGCGTGGCGATTATGGCAAAACCCCCCAACATGTCCATGTGGCGACACTTGGGGGAGGCCCATGTCCAGCAGTGGACGTCTTTTGGGCTGAAATGATTATGATGATGAATAGGGGGCGACAATATTGCTAACTACCGGGCGCAAATCATCCAGACTCCGTGACTATTACTGAGAAATTCCTGATGGAACAACCGAATAACACTTTACCCGACCCGGGAATCGAACTCAGGACCTCATGCTCAGCAGTCGCGCTTGCAACCACTACACCAACGAGACAGTCTGAAGAATAAAGTCAATATATAATTCAGTATACCTGTATTGGGTAACATGTGGCACAGCTATTTTTACCATAAAGCGATGTAAGTAAAGCAGTTTCCCAAATGCAGGAATAAAGGCAAACAGGCTAATATTCGAATTTAGAGAAAACAAAACGTACCCTTTGAAGTCCGTTTACTTTGCTCGCAGAATTCGCGAGCAAATACACGAAAATCTCGAGCCGCGAGAGGCGAATAATGTTTTACAAGAGCAATCGAAATACGTATGAAAATCTGTTCGTAACAGGCAGAATAGAAAGCGTTTCCTTTGCTACTGTTGCTTACTGGATCTTTTCTTTTTCATGTTTGTCTGTTTCTTGAGTTTGTTTATAGTTTTCTTAAGTAACTAACACTTTTAGTTGTTGCTGAAAGTTGGTCACTATGGATCACTATGTTTTGGCATTTCGTAAGTTCTCATGTAGGTTTAAGTAAAATACATTTTGTCTGAGTAGGCAAAAGATTTTCCTCAAGAATTGAATCCAAAATTTTATTTTACGAAAAATGCAAACTCAATACTTCACAAGATAACCAACTACAATATGTAAATATTTAAACCACAAGTAGGTGCTTGAACATAAAATTTATATTATTGTCTGGTAACTGAATCGGAAACGACACGCCAAGCAATCGAAAACAACCATAATAAAACTGTAAAACAATTTGCTCACTTCCCCAAACGTAGCGTCCCCCAACAATCGATGGGGAATCGTTGTAAAATTGCTTTCCATCGGCGGCATTCCGTGACTGGCATCATTAACTACCGCACACAACGGGCAATGGACTTGACATTAGTCCATAAGTCCATCATACAGGTCTATTATTTATTAATAAAGATATGCCCCTCGGTTACTTCACTATACGAATTTCATAATTATTTATTTACGTGATTTCATTTATATTTCAGGCGGAGGTAGAAGTTCTATTGTTGGACAACGGTCCGCCATTAGAGGGTATTTTTCCATTATCACTATATTTAGGGGGTCATTGGACTCAGCACGTTGCTCCCTTCGAAGGTAAATAATGACTGAGCTACTTTAAAACATTGAATGTTTAAGTATGCATCCGGCATTTTTCCGTACGTAGAAAATGACGTCTGTAGTTCTATTAAAAACTGCATAACCTATCGCCAGTAATCCCCGAAGGATTAGGCAGAGGTGCATCTAATAGTACACTCACATTTCGCCAGTTATGCCTATTGCCATGAACCGAGCACAAATCCGGACTCCGTGGCCGCTGCTCAGAAATTC
This sequence comes from Cerastis rubricosa, assembly GCA_949152445.1. Lineage (NCBI taxonomy): Eukaryota > Metazoa > Arthropoda > Insecta > Lepidoptera > Noctuidae > Cerastis > Cerastis rubricosa. Next base: position 842,296 of record OX424542.1, on the reverse strand, counting down.
CTGAAGGAAAAACTCAACGACAATTTCTCCGACCTGGACATCGAACCCAGATCTAATGCTCAGCGGTCGCGCATGCGGCCACTAGACCAACGAGGCAGCAACAAAGACGCTCCTCATACAAGAGTGACTTTTGGAGAAAATACCAATAGTTCTAATTACGTAAGCCTCCACAAACTGCCCGTTACAGCAATGAGAAAATATGGTCGAAGCTTATTTGACGAAGAAAAAATAAAGCCAGATTCCCACACTATGCCCAAAAATTATATAAAACTTGTCGCATTACATGTAATTTTAATCTTTCTTTGTTAATAATCAAAACTGTAGGCTCAAACCTAACATGACCAACATAGTCAACAATGTTGCTTAAACAACGTCGTATATTAGCACTTAATATGCCGATCACATTCTAAGCAAAAACCCAAGCATAAAGTTAGCAGAAGCAACAAGAAGTACAGTTAAATAAAAGCATGAATCGCTAATTTTTAATGCGATTGTGTCAAGAGCGCGAAGGGCGCATATGTTCTAGTGAAGTGACACTAGAAGACACGACTACCGATGTCGATACAACGCCTAAAACGAAACTTAAGAGTGAATGAAGGAAACGGGCCGCTAATGTCTAATACTATTGTAGTGAGTGCTTGTGGAGGGTGCGAAAGCTGTGCCAAAGGGTGGATGGAACGTTGTGTGGAATGTCGACATCGATAATTATGTGGGTAAATATATTTTTTAGGTTAATTTTGATGTCTGCGAAAATGGTAAGTTTAGGTATCGATTTGTGTATAATTGTTCAAATACTGGAGTTGTATTAGTATGTTTTATTAGGAATGGAACAGTAGTCGTCTATATCAATCAACCTCAAAAGATTCTAAAACAACTTGAAAAAATATTGGAATAAAAAATTATGCACAGACACGAAGAAAAATACCAAGACACTATCATAAAACTACCCCCTAATAATACCAATCAATTCCACCACAATACCACCCCGACAAACAATTAGATCTTATCGAACCAATTTCCACAAGCGACTTTATCGATAACGAGTATCGATAAGGGTCACAACCCTATCGCCCCTTCGGTGCTTGTCATTAAGGGTGATCCATCAACGTCCGCCAGGATTTGGGGTGTTCGACGCCTGCGCTGTGCCCTCGGGGGGTGCCAGGGGGTGCTGGCGGTGCCTGGGGGTAGCGGGGCAACAAACAAAATTAGATATTCGTGCGGTGTCCCCGCAAAGCGGTGCGAGTGCACCCTGATTGATTGCTTAGGTTAACATATACGTATATTTCTCATATAGTTTACGTGGGCATGGAGACCCATGAATAAGGTTCAAGTCCCCAAACAGTTCGTTGTTCTTTCAAATATTTTATTCAGTGGCCAAGTCAACAAGTTCAAGCGTCGATAGAACTTAATAGTTATATATATGAGTCTCTTATTTATAGAAAATGTAATATCATTGCTTTTATATTGATGGGAAACTGAGTTCAATAAAATCTTCAATTCATATCACTCCTCCTTAGTTTATAAAGACAAAGGAATCTCTCAGACAAGAAGGATATTAGTTTCGCTCCGCAAGCCTTACAAATGCAGTAGCTTCACGAGCAGCATTTTATATTAAAAAATAATACTTCTCCTCAAATTGGAATGCATTCTCAATAGAAAACAGCAAAACAAAATGAACACTAAAAAGTTTCGCGAAGAAATCTTATCAACGAACGCTTTTATTTATATCAAAACAAAGAACTCTCAACAGGAACTCTGTTTGTTTGTAAACTTATAAATAGTTGGCCACAGTCGGATACTTATAACATTAATTTATACAAAACTCCTCCCAACTTAGTACTCGAAGTATAAACAAACAGTACAAAAAGCGAAGGAAAGCAGCAAATGCTCGGAGGAGAGCAATCGAGAGCAAGTCTCACGAGTGGCTTCGTTTGTGAACGAAACAAAGCAAACGAACTACTTAAGCATTGAAATATTGAGGTGCAATGCGAATTCACAATTTCCAATAATAAGACTGCAAGGAAAAAGACTAATAAGTCTACAATTAAACAAAGTTACGTCTACACGAGCAGATACTCGATCGAGATCATTTTCTCAATTCTGACTTAATAAAAGCACTTGAAATTCCTTTTAAAGTTACATTTATCAAATTCTGTTAAAATGGTTTTTCTTTCAACTTAGCTTTACACTTATTTCAGCGAACCCTATGAAACTAATAAAATGTATTCATACTTATAAAAATAAACATTCATAAATTGAGTTCATTGCCAACCTCATCTTGCCTTATCTAAATACGGATAATTTAAAAGCGTATCAATACATTTAGTAACGTGCCCAGACTGTCGCCCTGCGGCACTCCTCCGTCTGTGCGCGTTCATATCGCTGTACACTTGTCTAATGAAGGCTTTGACGCTTTCCCCAAGGAGCGGAAGACGCGCTAACCTCCACCAATATTATATTTCCCACTCTACCTCTGAAGTAATAAGATACATTTTAGATCGTGGTCGACTCTATGGAAAGCATACGTACGGGCCAAAGAGCTGATACTCTGTAATCATGCGGAGCTATCCCTGTAATTTGACATGGAATAAAAAAATTCTGGACAATTATGTTCGTATTTTATTGACGAAACTTAATTATCTCGATATAGTAGATAAAATGACAGTCATTGATACTTTAATTAAATGTCTGGGTCAATTTTATTAATTTTGTTAACAATTAATTTCTTTATCCTTGGTGACGAATGTTATTACTTTAGTTCGTGGAATCTTATTATATGTATTTGCTCTAGAATTTTCTTTAATCTTTTAATGTAACAGTCGTCCATTTAAATCATTTCATCTTAAGTAGTCTCATTTTCATTTCAGTTTCATCTTAGTAATCTCAGAGACTCGTTAATTAGATTTCTACATCATGTATTGAATCGATATTGTTTCCTCGTGTCGCGTTTCTATTAAAATAACGACCGGGACTAGAAAAATAACAGTAAACATATCTAATTTTATTTAACAAAAATGTTAATGCAGCTATCACAGAAGATTGGACGAGCTCCTACGAAATAAGTTTTGTGAGAGGAAAACTTGAAAAAATAGAATTGTTCTCGTGTTTGGCTCATTTCAATGAGTGTTCTAATTTTTTTGTTTTGTCCCATCGATCTGCGAGGCTGGTCATGCTCGAGTTTCACTGGCGACGGTCCAATAGAGCCTCCGCGAGGCTGCTGCAGGCTTCCACTGAGGGCACCATGCGTACAGACCTTTAGGAACCTCTTTGATTTGTATAAGCATGAAATTGAGGCAGAAATTTTAAGAGAAAGGAAGAAGTTTTACTTATAGAGTGTCTAAAAAGTTTGTAATTTAAAAAAAAAGGGGATTATGCGACATAACACCAGCCTTAGACAATTACATAACTTTGGGAAAAGCAATTTTTGACGCATATTTAAAACAAGCTGAGAATAGGATAGATAGGTGCGTTTATGTAAATAATAATTAGAAACCCGTTTTAAAAATAAATTACGACTAAATTAATAACAAAGCCTCAAGATGCTAAGAGGAGCATCGTAAAGAACATACGAGTAGTCTTATAATGGATATTTGTAAAGTAATTAGCAGGGTGATTGGTAGACCCACCTGTGACGTCACAGACTTAAACACGTAAATTATCAGCAGTTTGTAATGCGGCTGCGTTCACCGCTAATGTTGGAGCAATTATTATGTACTATGGAGCGAGTATATTAGATACGAAGATAGAGAATTTGTACACTAATGTAATTTTGAAGTCAGATTTAGCATAACTGACGGTAGAAATTGAGTGGAAATTCATAAATTATGATCCTTAAAAAACCGTTCTATTAAATTTTTCACAAAAATTCAACAGAATTTTCATCAACATCTTTTTAAAATTTTACGGCACAAAAAATCCAATTTCATTTTTGTGGCGAGAAGCGATACAAACATTGTAATAATATAAAATCTGGTAAATGGGAGTCATAAATTTAACGTGTCCCAGGATGTTCTAAACATATGTTACCCTAGCTTTCACGTGCCGTGGCTACGCCGCACTACGCCACGCTCCACGAGTCCATTGTGCTACGCCGCTACGTCGTAGAGCGCTGCGATATATTGCTACGGCGGTAAATCGGTCGAAAATATTTCTGTTTGCGCGTATTGTCCGGTGCGGTTGGGACTTGGATTTCAGAATTTCAGTTTTATACTTTCTTTTTTTATTGCGGAGTACCTGTAAGTCTATTTGGTAGGAAATGTATCAGGTTTTATCGATAGCGGTCTCTATTAAAGCTGTTGTATTATATAAATGCGTTAAAATTGAATATTCAAAAAAAAAATCTTTGTAAACTTACCGCTTTAAAATAGAATTCCCTAAAATTCCCAAAAAAAATCCCCTAAAATAGAGAATGAGACGTTTTACTCATTCTCTATTTTAGGGGATTTTTTTTGTCAGACTTTAACTACATAGTTCGATCTTTTCCGAGATTATTCTTTACGTACGTAACGTACGCCTGGAACCCTGGAACCCCGCAGACGTACCTACGGCACATCGGTACATCCTTGTGTTATGTCATGAGCGTACTTCAGTTTCCTATTTCGTGTTATTTTACAACGACTTACGCCTTAGACATTGGTACCAGATACAGTTACCAGTTCCAGAACCACCCCTTTACGCACTAAGACTCATCGGTGTTTGGAGTTTCTCGAAAATGATGAGCAAAGGAAGCTAAAGCATAGGTTTTTGACTTACGAAGAAAAGAGTTTGCTACTTTTTTCAGCGATAAAACTGAACAATTCTTGTACCTATTCAGTAAGCATATGTATGTAAGAATGACCTATACCGACTTAACAGGCACAATCTAGCAGCTGGTAAGAGCGAGCGTCCCCACCCACATTGCCTTAGATCACCCTACAAGATCAAAGGACAAGGGCGCCATCCTCTCATTTGCCATAAACAAAAGTCGTCGGCTTTGTCGTCACTTTAAGAACCACATAAAATCTCCTGAAATACGTCCGGGATTTCCTCTTTATACCGTTATCACGTCTACAATCCGTTTGTGTGAATGTATTTATGTGTGTGTGTGTGTGTTCGTGTCTCAAACGGCACGACTGCCGCAATCACAACAATTAACGATACCTATGCAATTACTGAAAATACTAAACTACATATTATTACCCACAATCAAATAACAACTCTGTCGCTTAAGAAGTAGAGTATAATATGTGTTGTAGTATCGTTAAATAATGCAGGTAAAAACGCGCTCGGTAGTAAATCACGAATGGAGAATAATTTTCTAGGGTAGGAGCGCCGTAAATCAAGGAGACACCCTCACTGAGGGGGCAGCAGAGTGCGGGATCGGAGGGGGGGGCTAGGTAGTGTACCGGTTGTAATTAATGCATTGTTTCACTTATACACGACTTATTTAGTTCTTGTAATGTGCATGTTAGAAGATCTTTACGTAGTATGCTTCTGAGATTGGCTGGGATTGAAATATGGATAGTCACAGAAGCCTGAGAAAAGAGGATAACACTACAGTGTGAGAGATGGATTAATTTCGGAGCAGCAATGACCAAAAGTACATAAACACACAGGGGAAGAGGACAATCAGATCCACAATTCTAACTTTTAAGCACAATTAGATCCACTTCCAACATACAGCAGTATAATGCTAGACGTGATCCCATTTAAAAATGTCCCGTCTCCCAAAGAAGTATGAAACTACGTTAAAAATTAACGCTCAAAAAGTTTTGTCTGTCACCTCACTACCCCACTTTTACTTCAAAGAATCGCTGAGCTTCAGCCACCTGTCTCCCAGGGTATTAGCCACTTTCCTAAGTAGCCTGCACTCGTTTGCTAGAAATATTTTATGTAGGAGAACTGCTAAAGGTGCTTCTATAAACCTACATCTTTTGTTTAAGAATTTCGGAAGGAAAATTTTTTAGGAATTATTTTAAAATAAGTAGCAAAATAAGAGTTCTCAACCATCATATTGTTCCATTGCGTGGAAAAAAATTATTTTGATATTGTTTGTTGTTAACACTGCTGAAAACCATTAATCAAATATATTAACTCAGAATACAATTACAAACTTTTGAACTGGGGCCTATCAATACCCTCACAAAAACAATACCATCTTGCTACCAATACCGACTGGTAAGAAAAACACAACAGAAACCCGATCCTCCAAAACTTTGTCCCCACTAACACAGCTTCCAACTTCTTATCCACTTCCACACGAATTATCTAAGAAGATGGACAGTCAGACTTATGACTAGCCATCCAGCATCTACCGTGTACCCAGCACCCCTTTTATCGTAACCACTGAAACAGAAAGTGACGCGGGTTCATTTTTTAAACGCACCGCTGCCAAAAGCCCACTTAAATTATTCACACGCCTTACTCAACGGGGAAGTGGATAAAAAAAAAGTGAAAACGTGGCATATTTCTACCCCCCACAAGCCTGTTTCACCCCCCTTGGGCCCGGATGACAAACGACTTGACCTAACCCGACACGCCACGAGGATTATTTTTTAGTAAGGATTATAAGGCCGGCCGCGGAGGTTTTCATAATTTTTGTGGTGAAGTTATTGCAGTTGAAAAATTTTTGGGGTTTCCTTGAGTTGTTCTTTTTATTAAATGCGCAGATATTAAGTTGGTGCGTCGTCCTTGATTTAAGTACTTCCGTGGGACGGTTAGGTGTTCTTTGTGGATGTATATCTACGCTTTTTAAATTACAAATAATTTAATTTACAAAACATTCAGGACAGAAGTATTATGTACAGAAGCAAATTGGTCAGCCCCGTTAAGTCCAACTACATTTGACTAGCCAGTGTTTAGTACTAGGCAACAGATATCCCATAAAATCTCTCGTTCACCAAGCTAGCCATAATTGGGTCTTACCAGATAATAAGTTAGCACGACCTTACAACTAGTTACAGCCTCCCATTACATCAGCTCCGTAAAACTTCGTAGTTCTCCAATCCCAGTTCTATTCCGTTCACGTTTTGTTTACGGCTGCTCATTTTGTCTGAAACTCATAAACCTTAGCAACGAGATAGGATTTACTGAGGAGCCTGTAATCATTACCGTTGATACCTACTAATAATACACATTTTTTCAGCATTATGTTTATAACGTGTTCTATATTTCAAGGTCTTCTTTTATTATGAAAGGGTCGGATGGGATTTCTGTGTACGTGGAATAAATGTAATTTGATCTGGGTTTTTTGTTTGCTTTTTAACATCATAATATCACGCCTGAAATCCCCGAAGAGTTAGGCAAGCAGGCTGCCTATGAATAAACACTGCCTCGTTGGTCTAGTCTAGTGGTCGCAAACGTGACTGTTGAGCCTGAGGTCTTAAGTTCGATTCCCAGGTGGGGAAAAGTTTGATTGAGTTTTTCTGTCAGGAATTTGTTAGCAGCAGCCATAAAGTCTGGATTTGTGCCCCGTTTATGGCAATAGGCTCGCCCCCTATTACATGGGACTTAAACATAACTAGCTATGTTTGTGTATTCTGTTTAATACATATTTACTTACATAGTAAACATAAGTATACATAATATTTACATATATATATGCATACTAAAGCACAATCAAAACTTAATACTTTTCATAAGAGTAGCAACGTTAAGATATATCAGGAATCATAGAGAAGCAGAAAAACGGTCAAACGTGCCGTCTAAAACAGCATAAAAGCAAGAACCATTCACAAGCTCAACTGAAAGGTTTACATTTGATAAGAAGAGCAATTTTTACGGAACACCGTATAAGAAAATATCTTCTTCACAATATTAGTACCATTTATCATTTCAGCTTCATTGAAAAGCAGCATCCTACATCTCAGCCTCACCCACCTGTACCCACGTTTATCTCGCGACCATTAGTAACCGCCGCATCATCCGAATACACGATGAATGTTGAAAAACGCGAGTACCGCACATTCAGGAGTAACCTTTACGTTATTAATGATGGCACACTAAGTGAAACCCGATGGGCTGGGTTGAAAAGAGTTATGAGCAGAAAATCCACTCCATACTTTCTACTTTTCAGTAGAACGACAATTATTTGTCACTAAACATTGGCTTTTATATCGTCTCAATGCACCTCCTTTTTTTAAGCAGCGGTGGCCCAGTGGTGGCAGCTCCGACTTACGAGCAGTAAGCCATGGGTTCGAACCCGGGCAGCGCATTACTTTCAGTAATTTATTTAATCATCGTTGCCCTCAAAACCAGTGAAGGAAAACATCGTGAGGAAACCGGCATGTCCTAGAACAAAAAATTCGAAGACATGTGACATCTACCAACCAGCACTGGGCCCGCGTGGTGTATCACAGCCTACTCCCTCTCAAAGAAAGGAGACCTGTGTCCCAGCAGTGGGAACATTATAGGCTGATGATGATGCACTTACAAAATGAAAGCTTATTTTAAAACTACCTGACTACATGTCTGATATTACAGAGGGAGTAAGCTGAACCACGCTTTTTCGGAAAGGAAGATGAGCAAACTTTCCTTTATTTTTTTGGTATTCGGGCTTTAAAGTCTATTGAGAACAAGACATTTTCTCCTTCAGTCTTTCGCAAGAATTGAAATGCCTGCCTGTAGGAGCTCGGGGAGCTAAATAGTAGCAGCCGCACGGGTCGATCTCTAAGGTTAAGCCGTGCTTGCCGAAGTCAGTCCGTGGGTGGGTGACCATATTTACATAACGAGTTTCCTCCGTGCCTTGGAAAGCACGTAAAGCCGTTGGTCATTTGTAGATCTTTGATAGACGAGTAGTCAGAAGCCAAAAGTCTGACACCCAGTCTTACCAAGGGGTCTCGTATGACCGTGGACCAATTACTGGGTTTTGGAGGTCAGATAGGCAGTCGCTTCATGTAAAATACTATTACTCAGCTGCATCCGGTTAGACTGCAAGCCGACCCCAGGATAGTTTGGGAAAAGGTTAGGCAGATGATGATGAACTAAACCATTGCGTTGCCACAAAATCTCAGAATGTTAAATTGGCCTTCTGCATTCGTTGATATGGTAGGTAGCACCCAATGGGCCGCGGCCTACCTTCCATGACTTGGGATCTCGTTTGCTGATCAGCAGTATCACCGTGACGCGACGGTTACACAACAACGCGAATGCTCGATTTCCCACGGATTTCCTGGTTGTGGTTTCTTCTTATTATTCTTTGTATATTTAGTAAGCATTTTTCGTAATCGTTGTGCTGTTGAATGAAGTTTCTTGAGCTATTTAATATGCTATGAATTAGCTTCAACTGCTTTCTTTGGAGTAATGGTTTAGTAGTTTGTAAAATCACCTTTTTATACAGAAACTCGTAATTTTTGCCCCATTTCTATTTAGTGCGGAAATTTCAATCGACAGGTGTCCTTGAAGACATCTTGACAGATCTTAGGTCCGCAAAAATGTAGATTCGTTAAAATTAATAAGGACTAAGTCGTCTGAAAATTTAATACTCGGCTGTCGGAAAAAAATCTTAATCATCTTTGTTGAACTTATGAAATGTTTTCAGATAGTAGGTACACGTGGGTGCTTAACGTGTTTCCAATTATGAAAACCTATTTCATGTTTGAACGCTTTGAGACATGTTGTGCAATCAAAAAGGCCATACCTTTGTTTTCACACCGCCGCGCACCGCAATCAATTTTAAAGCATTTCTAACAAAAATAAAAGAAGCTACCATGACCGATGCCCTTTCAACGCCAATAAAAAGTGCAACAATCCGCTGAAAAGCAATTGAACAAACAATAGTAAAACGATGAAATAAAGCAACGCAACGAAACGCAAATAAAAACATTCACTCAACATTGAGAAACAAAACGCGATCAAACAATTGTTCCGAATTGACACGAACTGTGCGGTGACGTCACACTGATACCGAACATGTCACGTTCTGTTCGAAATTCGAAATGACGTTCTGTTGCTTTGCTATTGTTAGAACATAGACATTTGATCAAACGGTTCTGTTGGATCAATGGCGCCACTGAACTCAAATGTCTGACGCTTTTCAAAGCTGTTTAAATGACTACTGACTAATCCCTCTTAACCCTACCATTAAGTGAACCACTGCAGTCTTCCATATTTGCTGCGAATAAAGTCATGATATAGTCGTCCTTTTGGACTTCGCCGCAGTATGGCAAAAATAGACTTGCCTCAAAATTATAATCTCGCTGGCTTCATACACGTAGACCTCCAATCGGGACCACAAGATATGCTGATACGCCTCACTTCTTACGAAAAACGTGAGACACATACAATATCAATATAATTTGGAGTTCACGAAGCCTGTGGCGGTCCGTCTAATCTTCTAATACCTTCTTAGCAGATTTGAGAGGAGGAAAAAGTAAGGAATAACCGAACAGAGGGTAGTCCGGAAATTACTGGATGTCTCGGGGCGCGGGTAGGAGGCGGGGGGGGGGGGGTTCACAAATGAAGTAATTCTCGCTAGTCCACGCTCCATCGACGACATCTTATTAGAGTAATCCGCTGGCTTTTCGTAATTGTTTAATAAAAATACGATATGAGGACAGTTAGAAGCCGTACGCAGTCATATTTTTGTATTTTGAGAGGTCCTTTGATATTTAGTAATCCTTTTATCTGGGCTGCTGGCTTTAGAAAATAATAAAACTTTATTGTACACCAAAAATGAAACTTAACGGTCTGATATGTGGCTGTTGCTATAGACTAGATATTTATTATCGTGACGAGCGCTTAACTTTTTAGTAGTAAATGATGAAAGGCTTCAGAATAATCGATGAGTAGGTAAATAGGCCCATAACACATCAATCCCTACCTATTTGGTCGAAAAACATCGAATAAAACCCCATAATTTCCGTACTTTTTCATCCCAGAGTATCATAAAAATCTACGAGCCAAATCAACCACAAATCAGGTCAATAAATAAGGCCCGGGAGAAAAACACACGTATTCAAATGAGCCCCCATTGGCTGAAGATGAAGAGCATGCTATCGCGGGCCACATAAATAATTCTGGTACCGCCGCAGCCTCCTGATCATCAATACCGCTTAGCTTGTACCGGTAAGGTAACGTGCCTGCCCGCACCGGTTCGTAAAGATAAATTGACACGATTTGTTTGGTATGTTTTACATATTTTTGGGCTGGTGTTGCGAAAAGCCAGATTTTTTGGGTCAGATTTGAATTGGGACTCTCAAGTAGGTCCTGCCTATCTATGTGATGTTACTCGTACGATAGGTGATGATGATTCATGTTTATGTGCCAGACTAGGGAATTATACTTTTAGACCAAGCCATACCAAAATGCACTACACACTGATTATAGTGCTCAAATAATGTAATGGAAAAACGTTATAAAATAAAAAACCTCAAACGGCTTCACAGGAGGAGGAAGGAATTATGAAAGAGATTGTAATCTGTTTAGAAATAAAATTATAAAAATAAAGTCATCAAGCAATTTACCCCATTAAAGATAAAGAAGCGTAGGTACAATAAATAACAGCAGCAAAAACTCAAACTCAAACTCAAAGCATTTATTTCAATTAGACCATTACAGGCACTTTTGAAAGTCAAAGAACAAAAAAAAAAAAAAAAGAACGCTAAGCTACAGTCCCAGTCACAAGACATAATAACTTGTGAAAGTACTGTAGTTGCCCATTCCAAAGCGTAGATCTCTATGGAGAAGAATGGGCAAGAAACTCCATGGACACTCTTTTAAATTAAAATATGTTACAGAATCTTGGTTACATCATTCGTGTTGAGAAGCACTAGTATGTGAGAACGATGTAGAAATACGGGCAAGTTAAGAGCGTCCAGAGTAAAAGACGAAATCAATAATTCGAAAATAAAGTTAAAATAATTAAAAATGAACCATGGCAGCTAAGAGATGACCAGGCACAACTGACAGCGCCCGTTCACGAACATGACGCATGTATCAGCCATCATTCAACTCAACCATATTGAAGGGAACTAAATGACCCGACACACCCGCCGCCATCAGCGTGACATTTAAGTGAGCATGACATTCAATCAACCGCCAGGGTAAATTCGCGTCAGTGTAAGTAAGATGTAGGTACTCAGTAAATTGTGGCTTTACAGTACATAGTTTTCACACATGTGCTATGCAATTATATAATACTAAGAGATTGAATCTATACAAAGCAAAGATATTTATACAATCTTCTGCAGCTTCCACAGTAACTTCACATGGTAATTTGATAGCCCCTATGGTTGTGGAGCAGGACCAGCATTGAGCCAAGCATTTTTATCATCAATGTAATCCCCCAACTTATAATATGCTTGCCTACATAGTGTGCGCTTTATGCAAGATTTAAATTTCGTTTCATTCAGTTGTAGAATGGGGGGAGGAATTTTATTGTAACATTTTAAACAGTACCCCATGAAAGATGAGTCTACTTTAGCTAACCTGAAACCTGGCTGAACCAGTTGGTCTCTGTTTCTAGTATTATAGTGGTGCCGGTCACTTCTTTTACTAAATAAATGCAGATTTTTCCTAACGTACATGATATTTTCATAGATATATTGACAAGGTACAGTCATGATGTTAATTTCCTTAAACAGTTCTCTTAGAGAATCGCGCCTACGTAGATTATATATGGCTCTGATAGCTCTTTTCTGCAGAATAAATATAGACTCGATGTCTGCAGCCCGTCCCCATAGTAAAATACCGTATGACATAATGCTATGAAAATAACTAAAATATACTAGCCTCGCGGTATCTACATCAGTAAATTGACGGATTTTCCTGACAGCATATGCTGCTGAACTCAGCCGTCCTGCAAGAGATGTTAAATGAGAACCCCATTGTAGCCTTGAGTCGAGCGTGATCCCCAAGAAAACAGTTTCATCGACAAATTCAAGTTTCTCTTGATTTAATACTATGTCACAATCACTACATTTGACATTTGGTAGAGTAAATCTTATACACTTAGTTTTATTCCCATTTAATACTAAATTATTAGCGGTAAACCAGTTATGGACCTGCATTAGAGCGTTATTTACGTCGTGGAGGTTTGTGGCACGTCTGTTTATTCTAAATATTAAAGAAGTGTCGTCAGCAAACAACACCATTTGTGGTTGGTTTTTAAACAAATGGGGTAGGTCATTAATATATACTAAAAAGAGGAAAGGACCCAATATTGAACCTTGTGGTACACCCATTTTTACTTTTAAACCCATTGAATTTACACCATTTACTTGTACTTGCTGCTGTCTATCATTCAAATACGATTTTACTAAACTGAGCGCAAGTTTACCTAAACCGTAATGTTCAAGTTTCAAGAGCAGGGTTTCGTGATTTACGCAATCAAATGCCTTCGAGAGGTCACAGAAGATTCCTATGGCATCTTGTGCCTCTTCCCACGCAGTATATATATGTTTTAATAAAGTGACACCGGCGTCAGCAAAGCGGTAAAGTTGCCGCCATGAATACCAGTTAGCGGCCGGAGAGATATCTCACGCTCTACTCTAACTGGGCTGCTGTAAGCGGAGGCTAATACGCGACAGATGACTAGAGTGGTTTTATGGAGAGAAATAGGCACGCGAAATGAAAATTAGAATATTTATGGGCTTGTTGCATCATCTAAACAAAATAAACTATGCAAAACAAGAACAAATTATACATCAAAACAAAGAATAAGAAATAATATATATAAACACGACGCCGTCAATGTAACGTGTTTAGTTATAGTTTATAAGGTCTTAATATGTATTAGTTTATTTTTTTGTAGCATTATTTTGTGTATTTTATCTATGGGCCTCAGTTGCCTGAGAATAAAATGTTTATTATTATTATTATAAACGATTTTTTTACCACATGTAATCGTATTACGTTCACAAGGAACATCACTGCAGATGAACTGTCACAAATGTATCTTCGACCGGAAATTCACGGTAAGGTCCATAAATTCCCGGCCTACACACATTAAATCAATCAGAGATACAAAACTATCATGTCACTAAATTAATGATGTTTTCTCCAGTTACTCACAGTCCTTTTATTTCAATCCATTGTTATTTCGAAAATAATTCTTAATTTTATATTTAAAGCCGGAAAGTTTTGGCCCTTACTGATACATAAAAAAATATAGGCTCGGATAATATAAGCATGCGTAGCATGTCCGCTGTAGAAACGTAGTATGCCGACGGGAGAATCGACAAACTGACACATTGTCATTATCTATCTGTCATTATGTCGATTCTTCCGTAGACAAAACTCGTTTCTACAGCTACGCGTGCAGGTAGTTCAGAATTCAGTATCTGACGGAGGAAATACATAATTATATTAATTGTTCCCCACGAAAGAGTTCGTAATAATTTACTATTCAATTAAAATAGTTGATGCAGTAAGCGATGTTCTTGACAACTGTCATGTGAGTTATTGATGACTCACAAATTGCTAGTGGGAAACACTTATCGTGCGATTTTCGAAATAATTGGGAAAAATAAAATAATTAATACCAACTGATGTGATTTTAAAATGTCTCGCAGAATATTGTTTTACGTAATCTGTATTTGATATATCCAGCATTAGGCGACAGATATTAAAATAATTTCGTACATAGTATATACATAAACGATTTATTAATAAACCACTCAATCTGAATACGGATATTGAAACACTCAAGAACCTTTGAAGAAATAACGTTACAAAAATACACGACAAAATTCATAGATTGATTTTTCATTTTCCCAACACTTGACAATTCCTGAACAAAGAGAATAATTTTATGAAAGCGTAAGAATTGGGAGATAATGAAATAAAACGTACCGTTCACGTCACTCACCTTTTGTACTACCTCCGAGATAATTATTGTCTCTGGACATTCTCCTTTAGAAATATTTATTTCCAGTTCTTTGTTCAGTTCTATTCTTATTTCCAATTTTCCAATATATAAGGTTTTGTTCTTTGTTTCAGTGAATGTCAAGCTCTTGATTAAATCAATTGTTTCTATTTTATTAAGCTAATGACATTTAAATATTTGGGGCGATATTTTAGGAATCTTCAAAGACTTCTCTGAGAAGTTGAGAGGTTTGTTCTTTTAGAAATTATTTGCTCGCAGGGTATTTGTAATATATAGCATAAAGCCTTCCTCGATAAATGAGCTATAAGAATTTTTAAAATCGGACCAGTAGTTTCGGAACCTATTCAATGTTAATATTAGTTTAGATAACACAGCATCACATCTGTAAATTCCTAAGGGTTAGGTTAGACGGAGGTTTACGAGCAGGTATACCTAACCTCACATTTTCACAGTCATGTTTTTTTACGTTCTATGTAGTAATAGGGGATGAGCCTATTGATATCAATCCGGAAAATGTAACTCCATCAAATCCAGACTCCGTAGCCGCTACTGAGAAGTTCCTGATGGAGAAACCCAATAACACTTTGCTCTACCTGGGAATCGAACCAAGCACCCCACCTTTAGTCGCACCCCTACTTTTAGACCAACGAAGAACCCTATTTATATTGTGTACTTACAATATTAAATCTGCAGTCTGCAGAATACGACGTCACACAACAAAGACATTCACACCACAAAAGAAAGCAACACCCCAACCGATCAAAAACCCGACGTCTGCCGAAAATTGCCGAACAAAAAGCGGATTAAACCGGTTATCGGCGACTGCTAATAATAATAGTGTCGTCTGATAATCCAGTGTGATGGATGACGGGGGAACTGCCCACCCCTTTTAATTGCCGGCGTGAATGTGGCTGTCAGTCACGTCACGGTGAGTTTTCCATTTATATTATAATAAGTTGGGATCTGTTTTGAAGCGGTTTTCTTGGTGTATTCGGTTTAATAAAGTTTGTGTCCCCAAGCTGGTGTGTTTGACGGAGGGGACGATAGAAATGCACGAGCTTGTTTTTTGGAATGCAATTGGTTTTGGTGAAGTAATCTTGGTGGAGTTGAAGGCCCGTAGTGTTTGAGGAGGAACAAAATCTCTTGTGTATAGGTATGGTATAGATAGGTGGGTAGGTAACCAAGAAATATTTTCTCAGGACATC
Source organism: Cerastis rubricosa (assembly GCA_949152445.1). Taxonomy (NCBI): domain Eukaryota; kingdom Metazoa; phylum Arthropoda; class Insecta; order Lepidoptera; family Noctuidae; genus Cerastis; species Cerastis rubricosa. The sequence goes on along the minus strand of OX424542.1, from coordinate 826,288 downwards.
ATCGGGTCATTTTGTCAGGACTTTAGGATTGTCCTCTAACAAAGCTCATGAAAAGAAAAGTTATAAATTTTTAGATGATTCCATATATTCGTAGAAACTATTGTACTAGTATTCGAGATTAATAGAGGGCGATTTATAAATCCGTAACCAAGGAGATTCTTGAAACATTATCTTATTTCTGTATTTCAGAGAGAGCATGTAAAAGCCCCTTTTCCTGCATTAAGTGTTTCTTTCAGTTGATTTATACGGAACCTTACATCTCGCTCTCTGACCCTTTTCCGCTAATCTAACTTCCTCTTTCCTCCCTCTTACCCTGAGATAAGCAGCTGATTCTCTTCATTTCCTTTCCCACACGTCAGAGTATCGACCTAGTGTATCGTTGCGTATACTTGCGTACAGTCGCGATGAGCCGTCGTCATTACCACCATCAATCATCCGCCGATACCTCACGATTGACGCCGAGCGCGCGCGAACATCTGCGACCACTACCGGCTAATTTATCATTTTGCATTCGACTGTACTACGAAGGTGTTAACATTACAAAACAAACTTTAGCTGGTGGTTGCAAGGCTGGTTTTGCGTTAACGAACCTTAATAATTCATCATATCTCGATTGACAGGTTACTTTGCAGTTTTCAATAACTTTGTACTCTGCCACATAAGAGCTATTTTCTATTGATATTATACTGACATAACTATGTGCAGAATATGTTACTCGCAGATGTATTGACAATATCGATTGTGAGCGAAATGTTATTATATTAGAGTAAATATTAAATGCAGGACAAAGGTCCCATTGATTTGTATAGCGCATATGGTGCGTCGTTGCTGCACCATTGCTCATTTTGTTACTATCGACAGATTTGTACAAAATTAACTTTCCCCTGCCGTGGGTCAACCCTGTCAGGGATGGTGAAACATGTATGTATGCACATAATCCTATTTGGTTTAGGGATTCAAAAGGTTTGTACTTTGTAGCAATGGAAATACTGTTAAAATATCTCTGTTTATTTTAGACTGTTATTTTATTATTTGATATTCAAGCTTTTCAGTTAAGAAGAAAAGAAAATAACCGGCCTTTTGTATATTTTTTAACTGAAAATTATTTATATCACTTTGGTTTCATCCAAATATTTTGTTCATAAAGCACAAAAAGGCAATGATAAGTGACCGCTTTCAAATGGTTTGCATTTTTACATCAACTTTCAACGGGATTGGCATATTATGACAGTCTAATACATTTTGAATTTACTGGCTGCATTGAAAATAGGACCATATTACCATTTTTAGGGTTCCGTACCCAAAGGGTCAAACGGGACCCTATTACTAAGACTTCACTGTCCGTCCGTCCGTCCGTCTGTCACCAGGCTGTATCTCATGAACCGTGATAGTTAGCGAGTTGAAATTTCTACAGATTATGTATTTCTGTTGATGCTATAACAACAAATACTAAAACCAGAATAAAATAAATATTTAAGGAGGGCTCCCATACAAAAATGTTTTTTTTTTTTATAAATAATGTTACGGAACCCTTCGTGTGCGAGTCCGACTCGCACTTGGCCGGTTTTTAAAGTAGAATATTGTATGAATATCGATGCGGACGATCGAGCGTCGCGGCGCGTATATCGAAATTAGATCGCGCGCCTTTTTAATTGCAGCCAGTAATTTGCTTGCGCATTTATCCGCTCTGTCTGAACAGACCGTCACTCGCTCTGAGCACGCAAGCTTTTTATAACCACGATTTCTAACAAACCCCTATACAATCATTTACTCATACAAAAAGAAGTAATTTTCTACCGTTAACATTTCCATCTACTATTACAGTTACAAATCATGCCACAACATGCATCATCATCCGCCATGTTTGGCATTCAGCTCCCGTACGGAACCCGCGTAATTTAATTGTGCCGGCCGCGGGCACAATGCCGCGTGATTGGACGCTGCCTGCGGAATCCTAAATGCTGACAGTAGCCGATACGAGTGGGTTCACTGGTTCGGGGGTCGGTGTGGCGCTACAAAAACCACTGATTTAATATCTAACATTGGAATCAGTATGGTCTGTTATGAATCGAGGTGTTATTGATTCAATTTGGCAATTTGTGGTGGACAAATAAATAAGAGATGGAAAGTTTGACCTGCTACGTGAGTATTAATGATGGTTCGAGGTTTGATGTTTCTCGAACTTTTAAGAGCAGTTTAATATAATATTGCACACTCGATAAAAAGCGAAAGACTGTTTCACTGAAGGTTTAACTTGTTTTATTTCGTTTGGGGCGTGTTTACCAATGAATGTTCAGAAAGCAGCAATCGCCAAATCTCCAGAATGAAATAGCCGTAGCACGGAAACAGTCGTAACACACGATTTCCACAATCATTTCCGTTTTAACTCCCTAGCAACCGCGACCTTGCTTTTCCCCATAAAATAGGGGCCAGCAATGAAAACAATCAGCAACTTCCTCGCTTTGAATAAAACACAATAATACGAGCGGTTCGCGCGTTGACACGAGAGGAGCCTTGTTACGGAGCGAACGGTCCTGCATCACAATTAGATGTGTACGGGACCACCGGCCCAAGCAGCGTCTCTAGCTTGGACAATGTTTTTCAACGATAATAAAAATAATTCAGCAACTACGAATGTCGAGAGTGGAAAATAATTGAATGAAATCTGTAAACTATATGCAAATACTTAGTCAAAATGTATTTTTCTTCATACTGGGCTCTCCTCACACGGCTGCGGCATCTACTGAGACATTGCTAATGGAAAATCTCAACCTAGGAATCAGACCAAAATCAGTAGTCACATATATAATTTATAAGAAGTAGTTCTTGCGAATAAAATAAAGTGACAGTAATATAACGAACATATGTTCAAAAGAAATAACGTTTCACCTACCTGTGCCTTTATTTAACAAAACCTACTTGAAACAAAGTCGTAAACTTCGATCGGAACTGATACATTCCACAGTACCTAATCTTAACTCAAATCTAGTTTAAAATGAGATTCGAGGCAATATAATTCTTGAATGTCATAAAAGTGGTAGTAAATATAAAATACACACATCAAAAGTGTCTAGGGATCAAGCATTTTTATGCGGATTTCTTGAGATTGAGATGTGGCTTTGTAATAAATTTATGATTTTATAAATTTATATGGATCCTTTTTGGTGCATTTCATAATTTGAATCAGGAACTGTGAATCAAATTCGAGTAAAAGATGAAAATCAGCTGTCAATATTTTCCCTATAAAAACATACAACGCATTGAAGACATTATTAGTGCTACTGTTTCCCTACTACTGATTAAAACCAACGTTATTATGGAGCGGCGACGTCATTTAAGCAGGGAAGAAATGCTCAGAGCCGTGGGAATGATAGAAGCTGGTTCCCGGCAACGTACTGTGGCTTTAGCTCTGAATACAAGGCAGAGTGTTATCAGTCGACTTTGGACACGTTACCGAAGCACTGGTACCGTGGCTGAGCGCCATGGAGGACGGTATCGCTGCACCACACGGAGACAAGACCGATACATTCAAATCTTAACTCGAAGAGCTCTAACAATAACCGCCATGATGTTAGCCGTGAGGCTTCATCACTCTTCAGGGAACTTAATTAGCGACCAAACAGTCAGAAACCGCTTGCATGAAGTGAACCTTCATTCCCGAAGACCGCTACGGGTACCACCTATAGCAATGCACAATCGTAGGATTCGATATCAATGGGCTCTTGAACACAGAAATTGGGCAGAAGAACAATGGCGTTTCGTGTGCTTTTCTGATGAGTCTCGTTTTGGTATGAGACCGGATACAAGACGTATACGACACTGGAGAACCCCTGGACGCCAACAGCGATTAAAATCCTGCCAGGAAGTCCATCCTTATAGTGGTGGAACCATCATGGTATGGGCGGGTATTTGGATCGGCGGAAGAACTGAGTTGATTTGGATCAGAGGCAACCTCAACGCTCAAATTTATGCTGAGACGATTGTATCAGACGTCATCGTTCCTCTACAAGTGCAAATCGGTCCCTTATTTCAGTTAATGCATGATAATGCACGACCGCACACCGCAAGAGTTGTAAGACAGACTCTCGCCGAAGCTAACATCAATGTCCTGCCCTGGCCTGCTCAGTCGCCAGACTTGAACCCGATTGAGCATGCATGGGATATGCTACAGAGAAGAGCTCTGCCGAATATGGAGGGTATCCAGTCGCAAGAAGACCTTTTTTTGTTGTTGCAACGAACATGGGCGGCCATTCCACAGCGTGATTTGGATGAACTCATTTTGAGTATGCCAAACCGATGTTCTTGTGTTGTTAGTGTTCGCGGTAGAAACACGGATTATTAATTGTTTAAGTTACCCAATAAAATTTTAAAGAAAACTGTTATTTCAGTCTTTTTTTCGAACTTTAATGTTAGTGGTTCAAATGTCAAAAATCCCTTTATTAGAAAATGGCAAATTTCTTTATTAATGCAAAGGTGACTTGGTTTATCGTTACTGTGACAAACGAAAACACTTTATTTGATGAATCCTTAAAGAAAATTTTAATTAATATCAATCAGGAGAAAAGTTATTACAAAAATATATGTTGATCCCTAGACACTTTTGATGTGTGTATATGCGATGGCAGATTCTAATTCTGATAACATATAAATAGCATTTATATAAAATCTATAAACAGCTATAGGTACGTCGACGTGAAAACTATTGCATTAAATTTGCCACATGACTTTAGAATACTGGAGTAGATTTTTGGTCAAAATAATATATTTAAACTTATACGGTCCATTGTACGGAACAGCAGTTTTTTTTACGTAACTGTTGAAAATTACCTAGAATCATCATCATATCATCAGCGAATTCTTGGAATAATTAGCTTGCAAGTCGATGTTAAACCCTGTATTCTGTATCCGATTTTTATACATTGAATCAATTGTCAAGCAAGTATGTCCTAATTGGTTTTTAGTAGCCCAGCGTGCCATTAAAATAAGAAAAACAAAATATCTTCATGTTAATTAACCCAAAACTGTGAATAAAGGAAACATTTCGTCGTTTGTGCTTTGTGAGTACATCCGGTGTACAATGCTGCCAACGTTAAAACACACAAAATGCAGGATATGTTCGTGTTGACTTTTTTAGCCAATTACCACTAATGAGTAGTACAGTACACACACACACACACACACATACGTACGGATCTGAATGGAGTCGGTTGCTTTTTTCGTGGATATTTTTCGTTAGTTGTTTTAGCATGGTTAAAATTTTCATTTCATTAATGCTTTGTTTAATGATTATTTTACAAAAACTTTTGGCAATGCATACAAAGCAAAGGAACGCAATCAATCATATTTGGTCTGAACCCAGTAAAACGTTTTGAAATACTAATAAAATCACACAATTCCACGCAAAAATCTTTTTAAAATTATAGTTTTGTTTTAATATTATGTTATTTACTTTGTGTCAAAGACTGAAGTCATTTAAAAAGCCAATGAATGGTTTCGTAAACGTCTTCAATCAAGTCAGTTTACAAGAAAGTTGGTCTGTAAGCGCTATTATTTATTTGAGACAATTCACGATCCAAAACCAGATAATAATAATAAAATTGATTGTAGTTTTCTTATTTATGATCAGATTTGTGGTAAAATTTCCAGTAGTGCCAGTTATTTATATCTAGCTCCAATAAAAACCTATTTCTATATCAACACATGTTCTAGTTCAGCGGTCAACACTTTAAATGCCAATAAAACGGTTCCCAGATCTCGGCGCTCCGAGCAGAAAGAACAATATATTTTATTGCGAAACAATAAACTTACCTGATCGCTGTCCGATACTCCGCGCGCCTCACTACTACTCTCGTAAATATTTACTACTGGCAACACCTTACCTAACATCAACACACACGCGGATATACACTCTAGTTCTAACACATATAGTTTCTTTTAGAATGGGAGTGATATAGTCATAAGTCCATCAACGCACAGTATGTTTGTGTTGCCCAAACATTGCTGTTAAGAACTACCAACTATTGTTTAACTTGATAGTTATTTTTATCGTTCAACAGTTCGTTTATAAAACTATTTTTATGATTATTATTGTATACAGATTTCAGTTTGCTCTTTGTTTTTTTTTTATGAGTAATTTATATTAAAATTTATGTTATTTTATAAAACTACTACACTACAACGATTACATATTCTAATTCTATAATGACACTAATTAAATAACACTAAAAAGTCGTAATTTTATTTATCGTATTTCATTTTGGCGCGCGTATCGTTTTCCCCGACGTAGTGTCGTACCGTAGGGCGGGCGGCGACGCGGGCGGGCGCCGTAATCTCTGGGCGGCGAGTGAGTGCGGGGCTCTCGGGCCGCGCTTTAAATCCTCCACTACTTGTGTACTTGTAGTTGTACCTACTAGTCGTTTCCGGTCACATTGTGAGATGAGAGGCTGTAATCTATGTTGTTAATCGATTAGATTTTGGTGGTGGTTGCTAATTTTGATGATTTTATTCGTCTGCTATACAGCCGAATTTAAACGATATGCGTCGTTAAAGTAAAACATTTTTTTGCATCTTTCACCCAATTCTCTAAGTACTAAAACAAGTGTCGAGGTTAGCTTATGTATTGCAATAAAATTAAAAACATTCTTTTGTTCGGCTTTTACAGCGAAGAGTTTTTGTTAAAATGCTATTTCATCTTCAAAAATCTTAAAAGTAAACTCAATCAAATAAAAATGAACGCCCCGACAAGTCACTACATTGTTTTTATTTACTACCGTATCACCGCGGATGTTTACTCATTACTTTTACTGCGCCATAAAATGTAACCTCACATTTCTCCCCTCCTACTAATTACACGACATAAAACTACAAATAAAAACATGAAAAAACCACCCCTTAGTTTCCACCCTACAAGTTACAACTAGTATTTAATAGTAGAAGCATTGAAATGCTCGTAAAATTTTTATTCGTCATAAAGTTAAGCGGAGCAGGGGGGCGGTAGTTAGCGAACATGATTGAGGACAATAAAACTAAATGGGGATTGATTTAAGACTTGTTAATAGGTGATAATCAAAGTGGTTCTTGGTAGAGAATTAAGTTAGTGAAGTTGACCCCTCATTTTTTTGCAAGTTGGGTAGATGGTAGTGTAAATATGCTGGGAAGATGTTAGATGGGATTATTATCTTTGACGTTCTGGTACAGACTACACTACTTGGGATATGTTTATTACTTAAGGCTATATTTTGAGCTCAACTAGTAGTATGCTCTTATATGTGTATGCTCTCTTCATATATTATAGACGATTAGGTCCATCGAAATGACATCACCTCATGGTCAGCTGTCACCTTATTTCTGCTTTTCATTGTCGTTATAATAACGAACTCTTGTGGCACTGAAAAGCCATTGCAAAGAGTTTTGTTAACAACCACTTAAATGAAAGTTGTGTGTAGCACACAACACCCATTTGCCGTGTTATGGACACATTATAGAATATAGCCAATTTAATAAACTATTCAATTGACTTCTCTTAACAATAGATACGATACCTAGTATTTTCACAAATGGTTGTACTGCAACCAAAAACGAGGAAATATCGGCAACAAAGTGCGCCACCGGTAAAATAAAATCAAATAACCTCCCGCAAGGCATACCTGAACCAATTCCAGGCATAGTGGCGAGGATTCCCTCCCGTTCGTGTGGCGGCACAACCGCGGGATACATTCACAGCATTCAGACATACAATGGAGATCAATGTAATACAGAATATTTTGTAGACGAGGATAATCATGTTGAAATAGGCTAATGAGTTATTTCTGGAAGTTCGATAAACTCGTGAACCTACATCGTCTACCTTTTGCAACTTTCTTTCAAATGGATTATTCCAGAAATCCCCACCGACAAATCCCCACCAGTGGCGATCGTTACTTTTTTTTTCAGAAATGCCCACTAGTAATATAGTGGGGATTTCTGGAAAAAAAAGTAACAATCCCCACCAAGTGGGTGTTTCAGTATCCGTGATCCACCGTAATATTAATGTTTATTTTTAGCTGACTAGAAAAGTTGGCAATACAAATTATGTTAGACTTAATTATCTCTTAAGAATACTTGTTTATTATAAAACATATGTAGGTACATTATTTATACGCACTATAAATAAATGATAATAAAACATGTACAAGTATCAAAATCACAGGGCGTCAAAAAATTCGTCCACATCACTGTCAACAGGAAAAGTGCCTAGAACGCTGGCCGCATTGCCACGTTGGATGGCAATGCTGATGCTTTGGCCGAAAAAAGGGCCAGCCTTCTGGTCACGTTCGTGAAGAGTCGACCAACCGCTTAGCGATATCCCGAAACACAAGGTGGGCACTCGGGCCCCATCGCCCTAGTGTTTCAACCCCATACGGCTCAATACATAATTGCCAATTAAGTTTTTGTATTTGCGCCGTTTAAGGTTTTCAGCATCTGCAGCAGCCGCCCCTGCGCAGCTCACCGTGCTAGGAAGATGGGATGGTGCAAAGGTGTCGACGCAAGTCGCATCCCACACCAAAGGCCTACCTAATTTCTACGGAACATGACGGATGAGATCATTAATGCTACTAGCGAGCCGCGAGAGTTAAAATATTCCTGGTTAGCTTTTCATTGCTGTGGACAGTGGACTGGAACGCTGGTAAGCTTACCTACACTAGAAATTTTGCGGACGCCGAAGCCACCAAAATGAATTGCTAGGGTGGCTTGCAGCCACGCTCGGTCGTCCAAGGCCATATATTGCGTATAATTTGGTAAATTTTGTCCAAAAGTTCTGGTTTCGTCCATAGAGGAGAAGAACGGAGAAAATATATAAAATTTGTACCAAAACAGCAATATCTGATAAGGTGATTGCCGAATGTAAATTAATGTTGGAGAGTCTATACGAAATATCAATAAAATGTTTGATTTTGTCTTCGATGAAAGATGAAAAACTTTCTTCTAAAACAGGGGAACCTAGGAGGTGCAGGGAACTTTTTTCTAAAATTTTCATTTGTATTACTATTGCATTTTTATCCATAGTCTATTTTTTGTACTTCAGCCAACAAAGTGTCCCTATTTACGGAGGTGAATGCGTTTTCTTCATTCATTCACTAACAGAGGCAGCCAAAATCGCTTGGTCTGGAAGCTTGACAATATCAATGTCAATATCTAACGAAGGTGAGAACTAAAGAAGTGTCTTTGAAATAAAGATTTCAAAGAGATTAGAAAAATAAATAAATGGGTTACATAGGAGATGAAAGGACATTGTTCAGCAGCCACACACTATATTCGACTAGCACAACCATGTAAAACTACTGCCCGCGTGCCCATCGGCTACGCGGCTTTACAAAGAACAAATTGTATAATGCTATGACACCACTTCACAGACCTCCGCTCTGCGATACAGCACTGATGACAACATTTGGTGTCACTTGTTTAATTTACTTATTTTATAGTTTTATAATAATATTTTATTTTTATATTTGTATAGATTCTTTTTTTTACAATATTGACCGATTGTTTGTGAGTGTGTGGAGATTGGAGGCCTTGTAGATTCCTAGATCCTTGTTAACTATTTATCTTATTCCACGGTTTATAGTAAGCAACGACTTATTGTCGGGCCTACGTTGTCTTCCCATACTTAAGTACTAACGCTCTAACATACAAATATTGTAAAACCAAATGATTTTAAAAGAACTACTACGATTTTACAAGTAACAACTAAGTAACTTTGGAGTTTTTTTGCCGATTCTTCTTACGACCGACGACCAACGACCAACCCGAACCGAGCACCTTTTGTCGACGTTTTATAAGTGCCGTTGTAGGCCTTTGTGAAATAAAAATAGCAGCGGAAAGTGCAATCATCATAGACCACATAGATTGGCGAATGCGTGGGAGTGATTATTGCTCCCAACTTATTGCTGGAACAGTTGTTAGCAGTAGCTAACATCACATCAGTGGTCGAGTGGACGTTATCTGTGCGGAGAGATCGAGCTTAGCACAGCACGCGATGTGTATCTGGTCCATAACTAAACCCTGCAACTATTTCATGGTATTGGCATGTATCTTTCAACATTAGAAAATAACATTTTATTAGCATTCACTACTATCCGTACAGGAGTATGCGCTTTTCTCGATATTTTCTGTGAGACATAAGGTCTCGAGAACTACCTATTGGTCCAATATGTATAAAAAGTTAAGGGTAAATTGATAACAGGAGGAACAATTCGTTGTCATAAAATGAGATTTTATTATTAGATCTCTCAAAGACTTAGAACCTACAAACGTATTAACTTGAACGGTGAAAAAAAAAACCCAAATCTCCTCAAACAATCGACATCCATTCAATCGCGAATGAAAGACTTTGAATATAAAACACGTTACAAAACAAAATACGAAACGAAATAAATTATTTTTTCATGTAAAAGAGCCGAAACATTTCGTAGCGGCCATAATGCGGGAAAAATAACGAATCATCACTCCCCCCGCCCACATACCTTCAGGTACAGAGAGAAAAACTTTACGGAATGGAGAGGTTCGCATTGTGCTCTCCGTCAACGCCGCCTTTTTATTCTAACTCCACTTAAAAATTTAACAGTGTCGTTTGAAAAGGTCGCCGTCAAGTGGCGCAACAGTGGCGACACTGAAAGCCGAGGCCTGTAGTGTAAAGGAAAATAAAAAATTACATATTGAATTCAATTTATGTTGCTCAGTGTCTGCGGCTGCAGTGCCGTGGAATGGAAGCATTTTGTTTCATAGTAGAAAGGAATGGTGGTAACACGTATTCTAGAAGCCTGTTGTGGTTAATTGTGTCTTCTACACAATAACAGAATGATAATAATTCTATGAATGTAATTAATTGGAATGCCGCAGGTTTTGTATAAGCATTGTGAACTGTGAAATATTGTTAATAATTAATATTAATCCGGACATCATTATTGGCTAGAGACTGGAGCCAACCACTAAGGGTATCCTAATGTGGAGTGGTCCAGGGAATACGTAAAAGCTGGTGCTTAAGGCTCGTTTGTATTGTGTAACAAGCTTTTTAATATTGAACTATTTTATTTGAATTGTATTTTGTTTTATTGGCTTATTATTTATTGATCAACAGCTACACAACATCAATAAGTAGAGCTAGAAACACCACTTTTTGAACGAAAATTTTTTATAGGTAGTAGTGACTTACTGAGTACCCAAGAGACGTTCAAATGGTAGGCTTTTCTAATGTTTTAGCTAAGAAGAAATTGTCATAATAAACTGTCCAGCAAACGTGTTCGCACCTTAAAGATATTCAAGATATCATTCGCCTCCATCAACTACAGCACATATCGAACTATTTACTCCCGCGGTAACACCCAGCAGCCAATAAACTGATTGACATCTGCATGTGCCTGTGATCCTCGCACAAAGGAGGAGATCCATCTCACGCTGATTGATAGCAGCCTGCGGGTAGTGTAGCTACAGAGGTGAAGAGCGATAACACTGAACATATTATTTTCTGGATTTGAGGGGCGGATCTGTATGGGAGTATTTAGATTGTCGAACTGACAATAGAGATGATAACAGCGAGAGTAACGATTATTTTACTGATAAAATATTTCAAATCGTAGGCAATTTGATTCTATTTGTTCAATAACAGTCACATAATTACAAACAAACAACACAAACACACAACAAACTCAATAGTTTGTAGCTCAGCTTCTCAGTAGCTCAAAGTTTCAATTTGTGCCTGGTTGATGGTATTACACGAGACTTAAACATGACAAGCGCGGAACACCTCTGCCTAACTCTACGGTGATTTCAGGCGTTATGTTATCTTATGCTTAGAGGTATCACCGCAGTGTCTCAAGACGAAAGTCTACGACCAGTGTGTGTTGCCAGTGATTACATACGGGACCGAAACGTGGTCGCTCACAATGGGCCTCATCAAGAGGCTTAAAGTCACCCAAAGAGCAATGGAGAGGACTATGCTCTGAGTTTCCTTGCGTGATCAAATCAGAAATGAGGTAATCCACAAGAGAACCAAGGTTACCGACGTAGCCCGAAGAATTGCCAAACTTAAGTGCCAGTGGGCAGGGCACATTGCTAGCAGAACGGATGGCCCATGGGGCCGAAAAGTTCTGGAATGGCGACCGCGAACCGGAAGACGATGCGTTGGAAGGCCTCCCACTAGGTGGACCGATGACCTGGTGAAGGTTGCGGGGATCCGCTGGATGCGAGTCGCACGGGACCGGTCAATGTGGCGACACTTGGGGGAGGCCTATGTCCAGCAGTGGACATCTTTCGGCTGAAATGATGAATGATGAAAGTCCTGTCCCAGTTTAGAGGTAGAGGTTGAAATGAAAATGAACACAAAACTAAACCTAAGAAAAAAATATATGTTATGCAAATCTAAATAAAATCTACATATTTTGATTGAGGCACAGTTCGGGTCTAAAAAAGGTCGTCCCGTCAGTCTTTCGAATCAATCGTTCTAAAAAAAATAATGTCCGTACAACAATAAAACCGTCTGGCTAAGTATTCTAGGCTAGATTTGACCGTCGCTGAAGAGGACGACAGTCAGTGACTAATCTCTGTCTGGGAGAGGATCGAACGCTGTGCCCTTCAAAACTTCAAATAGATACGCTCTTTACAAGTTTGGGGTTTGTTCGGGATAGCGTTTTATTTTCATTGAGAGATGTTGAATATTGGATTACGCTGATAATGCTCCATTTGTTGAGAAAATATTGATAAAGTTTGAGTTTTTATTCAAGTAAATCTTTATCGTTATTATCTATCTATCGTTATAGTGGTCACAGAGTAAAAGACTAAAAGCCGACCGTATAAAATAAGACTGTCTCTATCAGACAGAAGAAATACGTGAGGCCTTTTTCAGTAAGAATGTAGTACTTGAGAAGTTTTATTCTTGTTGACAAATGCACAACATTACAACCGTAATTCCCCAAGGCAGATGTGTATTAGATATTACAGCCACATTTCGCCAGTTATGTTAAAGTCCCATGAGTTGTCAAATGTGTTGACAAATGTGTTGTCAAACCCAAAAAAAATGCTAGTATCTTTCCCCAATAGCCGTCACCTAGCAATAATATTATTAAAGCACACTAAAACCTTTTACTATCCCATCAATTAGGGCGTCATAAAAGGCTACACCCATACATTTTCCATGTAGAACAGGCACAATAACAAATACGAGTGTTAATTTACGAGTGTGGGCCACGCAGGGCCATGGTGTACGACACGCCATAAACCATGGTGTTCCACTGTCTGTCTTCTATGTATATGAGGGGGAGGTTATGGCGTTATGGGGTAATTGTCGATGGTGGTGGAATGCAAGAGTGCGGAAGTGTCGATGGTGTGAAAATGTGGAAATTGTTTTATTTGTGTGTGAGTAAGAATGTAGTTTGTTTTACAAGCAAGATGAGGCAATTCAACATTAATTTGTATATTAAAATTATAATTGTTTGTTTTCTGGGGGAGGACCGTCACCCTGCGTTTGAGAAAAGAGAGAGAAAGAGAGAGAGACACATCATGCCTTTTCGGATTAAATCATCTTCGTCACACAAAAAGGAATCTAAAATCTCCAATGGAAAGTGTATGAGACTTAACTCTAGCACCATCGGCCTACATAGCACAAGTTTCCAGAGTTAGCAAAGAATTTCATAAAATGTCAACCTTCTTTATATGTCCCTTTAGCATTTCTCACAAAAATGCCACCTTCATCCTACAAATTCCTCACAATCATGATCCAACTCTATGAGCAATTAATTTCCCATCGCCTTAATCCCGCGCCCCGGGATTACGGCGCACGCGTCCCGGCGCTAATCCCGCGGGATCGCATCTGCGCGGGATCCCGGCTGTTTACAGTGCATAGTGAGCGCTGGGAGTCTGCACAGCCGGTCGCACGAACTGTGATTAAGTTCTGAGTGGCAGCAGACGGGCGTTTTTAGAGGTCATGCAAGGTTGCTGGGGTTAGGAGATAATCCTGTTAGAGGTTGTACTTGTGTCGCTCATCTTTTATGTATTGAGAAATCGAGATAAGTACTTAATCTCTGTTTTATTTAGCTCCGGTCTGGTTTATTACATTTAAATATGTATTATCTACTACTCCATACCACAATTGAGAGTAGCAGCTAGTGTTGTATGTTGTATGTGTTGTAGTGTTTCTACTGATTCACCGTCCAATCTCTCATTGTTTTGAAAATCTATACAAAGCGAGTCCATGTTATACTGGAAACGAATAGCTTGATGTGTCCCCGAGTGTACTTATTGTAAGCTGCTCAATAAATTCCAAATAGTAAGTGGCATATCTAAATATCACTTGATTGAACCCATTCAACATTATCATCGATTTTGAAAGTATTCATCAAGTTTGCTGCATCAAGTCTTCATCCCTGCTCTCCCCTTCCGACGCACGACGCGTGAAGATAAGCAACTGAATCATTTACAAACATCAACCAACATAACTACATCTTTCTACACGGCTATTAACTGTTGTTATCAAGCGTGTGCGGGTTCCATCCGGCAGCCGGCGCTTATCTACCGTATCCGAACCGTATCCGACGGCTAAGCCGTATCGGAGCGGCTACTGAACGGTTAGCAAGCATGATAGTGTAGCGGTAGGTAAAGCTGATCAACAGAGCTAAAACAACATGCTTTAAAACCAGTTTTATTGGAAACATAAATTAATCTAATCAACCAGAATTACGTAAGTCGATAAAATAGACCGTTGCCAAAAATACCTCTTGGAATGTGTTAGTGCCCAGATTAATATCTGGTATTTGAAACGACTATCATAAGCATCGATGGTTCAGTGGTAGAATGCTCGCCTGCCACGCGGGCGGCCCGGGTTCGATTCCCGGTCGATGCAATATGCTTTTTGCATTTTCTTTTGATTTTTAGTTTGACTTTATTATTATATTAAGTACAAATCTTAACAAAATATTTGTACCTTATAAATATTTTGTTAAACGCTTGAACGTCCATACATACTATAATAGTATGTACGGATGTTCAAGCAGATCTTGATAATTCGAAAACATTAAGCGGTTTTATTACGCACTAGCGACCCGTTCTGGCTTCGCACGAGTGCAACTTACTAATCAAGAAAATGACGAAATTTTCATTCATATAAACCTTGTCCAGACAATTATGAACGCAATAAACAAAATCAGCCACATCGGTCGAGCTGTTCTCAAGCTTCGTCAAACATGACATGTGGTAATTGGTTTTCATTAATATAGATAGTTGGTAACAGACAGCTGGATTTGATAAAGTAGTAATCATGTTACTCACACCTAAAGTATTGCTCAAAATTTAATTTACAAAACACTTCGAACGAAAACATTTATCATTAATTAAAATTAATAACCAACAAAATAACGAACGCCTACCATTTTAACAATAGCAACGTAATCCTCTCCGCCGCTACACAAATTGTAAGCGGAACAAGTACACAAAGGCGCCAGTCGCCACACATCACATAAAGGTGCAACCACATTATCATAACGGCTAAGGCTACAATGGATCGCGCGGGATTTGCCGCGCGTCCTAAGTGGCGTTTAATTAAAAATATGTCACAGGGCGCGACATGTGGGGTGAGGGGAGAGGGACGAGGGACGAGGTGCGAGGGGCGACGCTTTGCGGACGTCTTATTGTTGCAGGGGAAGATATTGCTCTTGTATGGGTTATTTTGTAATTGATTGGAACGAAATTGTTTTAAGCGGCAATGCATACTGAAATAAAAGGTGCACAGATGTATCTCCATTTTCTTTTAACTCTTTTCAAATGTGGGTATGCCCAGACATGTCGTTTCATAAGTGGCGTCAGTTGGTATTTAAAAACTTATTATTTTGTGTCTTATGTCACATTAATTGCGGCGTCAATTGTAAGTCCTCTAAAGCTGTTGGTGCTTTGCAAAGCAGGTCCTATGTCCAGCCTATGTCCAGCAATGGACGTCTTACGGGATGAAATGAAAGCTGGTGAGACTTGGTCTAGCAGGAACACCGCAATTGGAAACTAGAAGTGAAGTGAAGTGACAATTGTGGATGAAGGTGCTGCATTCATAGAGAATGGATAAATTTATTCTTGCTTAACAGAAAAACAATTACAAAATGAAAAAAGGTCACCTGTCCGTTGATAAGTGACCCGAGCTCAGGTTTAGCTACACAAAGGCTAACAGAAACGAGACGTCATGACCGCACGACGCGCGGGTGGACGCGACGTGTCTATTATCTAGTTAGCTGGACGCATGGATCCCTGGAGAAGACATAGTCCTAAAGCAAACGAGGTTGTGTCTTTATCCTCAAATAAAACACTGTTTTCTTAACATATACAGTCACGGACCCTTCGTTTCCAAATTCAGGCCTTTCGTGTAGCCGTCGCGTTGTCGATATGTTTGTCTGGTGTTCATAAGTGTGAATTCTGATTTGGTTGGAAATGTCTTAAAGCGCAGATATTATTTTGCCTATTTCTATAGACTATGGATGGTTAGCAAGTCTATCAATCACGTTAAATCGTCCTAAGCCAGCAAACATTGAAGGGATTTTCAAGAATAATTCTTACTTCTAACTTGCTAAGCCACATCCAGCACCATTACAGAAAATTCAAGCTGTCAAGTGGAAAGAGAACGCATCGCAAAGTGAAACTGTTCAAGCCCGCAACGTCGCTCGCACTGTTACTCTCTGCCATCGAGACCACTGGCTAGTCTGTGGCACTTGTTCAACTTTGTCCAACTGTCACAACTACGTGGATTGTTTTCTCAAGTGCGTTTAGTCTAGGACCTACTTGTGATCGTCGGGAACTTTCCATTGTAGTGTTCTTGTTGAGTACATAGCTAACTTTTCTAAGTTAGAAAGACATCGCACACCGCACAGTGCAACATCGATCAATTTCCCATCGAAATATAAAAAAAAAAATTGTTTCTTTTCCGTGCATTTTGACCGTTTTAGGTATTGCACTTTTGTAGGAAAAAGCTGTTTTTTTTTAAACTGTTGATGATAAATTTCTATGCGGGGGCGTTCAGAATGATTACTGAGTATATCCCGTATACTAGATAACATACAAGTGTAATGGAAACCACGATGAAATAGTTTAGAGAACGTAATTTTTTTTGAACCAAGATGACGAATTTAGTTCAAAGTTTATAGAAACGACGAAAATGCACGGAGAAATTATGTAAAGAAATATGAAAATGACAAATTCTTGCAAGGAACGACGTCAAGCCTTCTTGTAGAGCTAATATTTGTATAGCTACAATTTCACCAGCATTTTCTTTGTGCGTCAACTTCACCAGACTGACACCAAACTTCAATCCGAAAAAACGAAGTCGTTATTTAGTCCCAGTCAACAGACGATCCGTATCGAAGGTTCGAGATCGACACATATACACTCGGTGGAAATGTACACAGCCATTGAAAAACCACTTTTACATCGGACACTTCAATTCTAACTGCAATCACGCCGTGTAGTGTGTAAATAGTAAACCAATCGCAGCGAGCGATGGACTTGTAGGGCTGCCACGACCTACGAAAATACCGATACATTTATTATTTTCTGGTCAAGTCTGGTAAATGAAACCGAACAAGAAATATAACCTAGAGAATCAACGATGCCGTAGGTTATAGCTGAAAATGCTTTATAGGTACTTAGAGATCACAGAGAAAATGTCTACCTACTTATTACCGAAAGCGAAAACTGTTTAACGTTTGTCTAATCTTACTTTATTCATCATCTGCCCATCTATATAGATAGATAGAACACACACACAACAACAGCCAATGTGGCATTGTTGTTGTTGTCACTGTTTGGTGCGTTGTATAGATATCGCATTCAGCGATAAGACCGCCGTTGTAACCATAAAATTATTAGTTTTGTAAGCCCGTTATGTTACATTTTTGGTGTACCATAAAGTTTTATTCTATTCTATCTGCTGCTGCTTTACTGCTTTTCCCAACTCTAGTCGGCTTTCATTGTAACCGGATGCAGAGAAGTGAATACAAGTATTTTACATGGAGTGACTGTCTATCTGAAATTACTTTACTACACACTGAATACTGTTAAGAAACGAACCCACAAAATACTGTGCTAAGTATTCAGACAGCTTTAACCTCATGTGGTGACTACAAGAGCCTAGTGGTCTACCAACTATTGCTATGGCTGGCTGGTGGCTAAATACAGATCCAAATGGAGGAGAGGTCCAAATGTGGATTACGATACGCTAAATGAATCAATTAATTGGCCGCTCGGAAAGAATGTTTAGACTTTGGTCCCGGTTGTCACTTGTAGATCTTTGACAGTCGTTAAAGGTCCATGGCCCGAAAGTCTGACCACTAGTCTTACCAGTATTAACTAGGTTATGAATCTCCCAAGTTGTGTGGCCACCCCTGCGTGTCTCGCTCACCGCGACGTACGGCCGCCGCCGCTGCTGTAATTCCGCCGCGACGCCGACGCCAGGTTCCGCTCGCCACGTTATTACACATCGAGGATAACTTGACAACTTCAAGTAATGTTGTCGGAGACTTCTATCTGATTACGTTGTATTGATAGTAAATGTTTATGAGAGCAACGATGGCTGCAGCTGAAGCGCAACTGCAAAGAGGGTAAATAAACTAGTGGATAGACTAGTGAAAATATATTTTGTTAAAACTTTTAATAAATAGAGTAACTTACTTCTCGAGATCATAGGCAAAGTGCCAGCGGGAGTAGAAACTTCATCAATGTATTGTATAGACTTGAGCTACCGACAGGCTAATGATGTCAATTTGATTGAAAGTTATTGTAGAAAACCGAAACTCTTTGAAAGCGTTATCTACTGGCACTAGGCCCTGTGAACCTATCACGGGTTTTTGCTAAAAACTACTAATATTGCCAGATACAAAAATAGAACATACAACAAGAAATTATGCTAGCTACGAGTTACGACCAACCCCAATAAACACTATTTATAACAAAATGTTACAGGTATTGTAACCGAACCTTGCCTGCACATAATGAATTTCCCCAACACCTCGGCACACAGCGGTCCCCGGCTGTTTGCCCGTCATACCCTGTCCCTGGGGAGGCTCGGAGGCCGGAGACTATCCTCCTGCCGAGTAATTCGTTCTGCTTGCTGACTGAATTGGAACGGACGGCGACTGCATTTAATGTGATGCTCGATTGTTGGTGTATTTGCTTTTTTGGTTATGGATGAGTCATTCCCAATGTTGAAACGATTGTGAGGATGTGTGGGATGTTTTACAGGTATTAAATAAGTGAGAAAGCAGTCTTTAAACATCATTACATATCTGTTCTGTTGTAGGTTCTGGTTAGAAAAGATTGTTTGTGATTACAAGTGTCCTAAGTTTGGTTTTTGGTAATTTATTAGCGGGAGTTGCATTGAAGGAAGTTTGACAAGTTCTCAACACCTTATTCTCAAATCAGAAACCTATTATTCCCTATGAAACTTTTAAGAAACACCATCAACATAATCCGCAATACCAGCACACCGGTGAAAATTAAGATGCTTCATCCAAGCAATGAGCATGTGTGTACAGCACATGAATTGATGACGACATAGCGCCAGACTGGCAGACTGTCAATGTGCCAATTACTGATGATGGATGACGTGATACTGGAAACGTGACGTTGATTGTCAGTGGAAATTGCGCGCTTACATGTTGTAGCCATTATATTGATCACTAATAACTACGAGTAAAACCTATAGGTAGGACAAACGAGATATTTCAGGTACATAATCTAGCTTTCTAAATTATACAGTGTGTTTGGTGGTTTGTTTTCCAAATCGAACGGGCCGAAAGAAGGGTCATTTGCTGTCTCTTCAGACCCGAGAAGTAACCGATCTGGATCTCTGCATAGTTCACTCAAACTTTGAAGAGATCTAGATTATAATGATCAGGGAACAGAGAACCCGGCAGTATTATTAAAGACCTAAGTTTATTTGTATAGATGAATGGCTCTCCGTAATTTGCTATCGACTTCGATCTCGACTGAGGGAAAGTGATCGACGAGGTCTTACATTGAACAAGCATGGCCAGAGGATGCCTGTTCATTCTTGATTTAAAGGTTAATAGGTTAAGTTAAGGGTTATAATAGGAATAGAACACGGACACTGACGGAGTTCCTTGCCTTGCGCAAGTACCTACACAGTTCCGAGACTTGTTGTTTCTACTTATGAAACGCAAAAACGACACAAGATAAATCCGAAATCTATAATTCTTACAGAACTCATTATGATAAAATATTATGTTTGTTAGCCATGTTCAAGTTGATCCAGATTGCACCAGCATACCTTCCACAAACTTCGTCCATCGACGCTCCAACTAAGAAATAAATGGATTCCGTCTTGGGCGTGTCGTATTGAAATCATACAGCGAGAGTGCATTCCGTTCCGCGCCAGTAATAAAGTCACCGAGCTGCGGAATTGTGAACTACTGCTAGGAGTGAGTTGCGGACTCCGGGTTCCGGGAGGTATATAGCGCAGCTATGGGCAAGACTGAATCCACGGCGTAGCTTAAAAAATTAAGAAAAGAAAAGGAAATATTTGCAAATACGATACCCTTTGCGATGAAGCATTAAATAGGTATGAGAAAAAAGAAGACGTAAGAGTTAGTAATGGAAACAAAGAGGGTAGTGAACTAGTGATCCTTGACTAAGGACCTTGTTGATCATATTAGACAACGTGGCCGGCGGCGTTAGAGCCGCATAGTGACACTTGCGTCACCGTTCCAGTTCCAGCAAGTGGAAGTATCAAAGTTTTTTAAGATTCGTGCTTCACAATTAACAAAATATGAGCAGTAGAACTACAGGATAAATGAATAACCAATAATCTTAAAGCCTTTCGTGGAAACTCAAGTGAAACCGTAGCCTCTCAATTCATTTTTGAAAATTTATTGTATGTTCATAAAAATATATCAAATTTTAAGAAAATGTCCGATTTTCATAGCTTGAATACTAGGAATAAGCACAACCTCGCTGTACATCGCACTCGCCTCCACAGAATAGGAAACTAATTCATGGGCCAATGTATACGATTTTACTTGGTACACACGACTCCACTAAGTGCCCACCAAAAGACATGTGCGTTCAAATCTGTGTTGGGTCTTGTATTTTACAAAAACATTTTATTATAATTAATTTATTGTTTTAGGGTTTATAAAAGTCTGTATGTTTTTTTTTTTAAGTCTGTTTTAAATATTGTTTTTTTTTTTCAATAAAACGTTAATAAATGTATTTATTTTTGGGTATAACGACGAGCAATAATAGATTTACATCTACGAGAGGTTACTCATCGTATAAATAGACCGGAGGTTTTAAGACCGCTTGACGTGCATCAGATTGGACTTTTGAATCTAAGGGCCGACATCTCACTTTCGTCGTGTTATTTGTTCTTTTTAATATAAAGTATTTTTCTAATTTGTTTTAGTAATATTTAAGAAAAATAAAATAATTTAATAATCATTAAATAATATTTATTATTGCTATTATTTGAAAAAAAAAACATTGATATTATTTAATTCAATGTTAGAGCAGTGTAAAATTTTAAAACTTGAGGGGTTAGCACATACTGACGCTGTCTGTACACAATTTTTGCATTAACAATATTGAACTAACGACGTTTAGTTAGTAAGAAATGTTCTCCCGGCAGCAATATGAAGGCACCTTAGCTCGAAGGATTGAAAAGAGATCTGGGAAATAGCTAGGAGTTGTTGGAACACAATCGGGAGTTCCTGAAACTTCGCCCGCCGTAACACCGCCGACTAAGTTCTTGATAAAATTTCATTACCGCGCCGGGATCCAGTCTAACGTGATTTACACTTGAGAAAAATTAATAAGTTGAGCTACCAGTATTGGACGTTGGTCTGCAAATATTTGAAAAACGTATTTATTAGAATTGTTTTTGAATTCGTTTTAATACTTTTGGCTATACTTACTTGCACTTGGCTCCTTCCTGCTTTCGTATTAATTGACCTGAAATTATAGAAACGTGAAAATTAAATTAAATTTATTTATTCATGTAGCTCCATCTGTTTTCCAAGTATTATGTTACATTTAACATCGATAAACACACAGACGATCAAAGTAAGTCTTTACTTTACAAAGAGGTCTTTTATATCGTCCGAAATCCGTCTATCGAGGCGAATAGGATACCGGCCAAGCGAATTATCGGAAAAGCTCAGAATCGCGAAAATATTTCAGTGGCAAAATAGTGTAAAATCCTTATCGGATCAAATCGGCGCGCATCGGAGCGGACGCTCGCGTATCGCTGCGATCGCCGGCGAGTCGCGGCGATATTCACTTTTATGAGGACTTTTATTCGTTCAGACGATTCACAGTTTCCGGCCCAGTGGGCACAGATAATGAATACAAGTTGGTTCGCTTACTGCTACAGTAGTACAGTAATACTTACCACGAAACTGGTACTTTCAGAAGGTCAGCATTACTCAACGGGCTCTTGATTGGGGCTCAAACAAATAACGTACGGCGATTACGAACATGTAGGTCAAAATCAAACACAAAATATTTTATTTTACATAGGCCTACATAGGCACTTATAAAACGTCGACAAAAGATGTACGGTTCGGGTTGGTCGTTTCCTATGGAGAAGAACCGGCAAGGAACTCCATAGTTACTCTTTTAAAATCATTTAGTTTTACAATATTTGAATGTTACAGCGTTAGTACACGAGTGTGGGAGGACAGCGTAGGCCCGACAATAAGTCGTTGCTTCCTACAAAAGGTAGAACAAGATAAAAAAAGGTACGCGTAAGTGCGTTTACACTCACTGTACGAAGACATATGCGTACGTGTGCGTCAATTTTCACTCGTTGTGTGAAGTCTACTTTCTGTTCCTATCTGTTCCGTGGTGAAACAGTGGCCCAGTGCTACCTGTAGTTTTTACATTTCATTAGCTCTGAGAATTTTGTTAATTAATTTTGTGCAAGTTTTTCGTTCTGATACTTTTATAGCGGAGAGGATTTCATTTCGAATAAAATTTAAATTTTTAAAATGTATTAAATGTTTGTGCCGCCATTCATAATGCGGAGGAGAGCTGGCTCAGTCAGTGACGAAGAATAAATCACAACTCAGCATCATATACATCACAACAGCCTACAGCAGTTCACTCTTGTACATAGACCTCATACTGTACTGTAACCCCTGTGTTTTTAAACGTGGACTAAAATTATGCCAAACATAATCCGAGGAAAATAAATGGTGAATCTAAACGTTACGGTGCCTATGTATACTTTACGATACCATTATAAATATTGATTTTTCACTCCAAATCACTAATCTTCCAAAAATAATAACGCTCTTGAGCAACACCCGTCAAGTCCGACACGTCACATAAGGGCGCCCCCACACCGCGCGCTCGCAGTCGTCCGGCCGACGCCGACGCTGTCATTAGAGACGACTGACAATTAGCTCCATCCGTCGATCGACACGAGCCACGACACTCATTTACTTGTGCTCGAGTTTGTAATGTCTAAGAGATTATGTACGTCCCTATGATATTCAAGACACGTGCTTTAATTAGTCCTTACTAAACTAGTGATTAAAATGTAGAAAGTCATGATGTACAAAATGTCAGAAAAATACATTTTCGGTCAATGTTTTAGTTCATTTATATTCAAGAAAGACGTAGTGTACGAAAGTAGCGATATGATCTACAAAAGACTAGATTTTATATTTAGATAAAGCTGCTAAATTAGATTGTCTTGTCACTTTTTGTAGTGATTCTAATGGGACTCTGGAATCTCTATATTATTGTGTAGGTCAGGGTAGATAACCTTGCTGGCATTAACTGGTCTAAAAACTGAATACGATATAGCAATTATGTATCTACTATCTATTCTTGTATGGCTTCATATTTTCGAAAACCTATCAAGAATATCAAGTTAGTTGGAAAAGCGAATTTCCCTTAGATTAGGTGACCCTCCCCAACTAAAAATTCCAATTACGAGCAACCCTCAATAATAACCGCATATCGAACCCGACTCAAGGGTCTACCTCCATGTAGGTGTACAAGAAGAGCAGGGAACCACATATTTTTTTCATAAAACTTTACTTTTTTTTAACAGTTGTCATTCTTCGTTCAAATTCGTCTCCCATATGAAAATGGGAGAATTTGAAAGTAAAATGTTGGTACCTGATAATAAAAGCTAAAAGAAATAGTAATCTAATAAACTCAGTGAGAGTAGCCTACCCTACCCTAGCTATTCTACTTGCACCTTATTACATTCGCGAGACTTATACAATTGTGAATTCCTTGAACATTTTTTGTGTCGGTCAGAAAAAAACGTAACCAAAATCATTTCTTTTACATTTTTTGGCTCAACACCGTTCACATTTTTTGTGTGGAACATATTTGTTCTGGTCCCCCTTTTGATACAAACGTCAGTACTTTGTACGAACACTATCAAATATATAAAATTGGGTAGAAAGAGGGTAGCCGAGCAATATCTCGGGCCGGGGTGGCGACTGTCGCGTCAATATTTGAACTGCACACTCTTTAACACCTACAACTTGAATTTGATATGGTGGCGGTGGTGGTGGCGCGCAGTCTGGGGAATTTCCTTCAAAATTCCATCCTAGCCTTATATATAGGAGCGATATTGCTCGAGATATTTATATTTTTTCGTAGAGAGGAATTAAAGAAGAAGACATGCTGCGCCGAACCCAAATATGTACATCGGTACGAGTTTAGGGCAGGAGACCAATGATGATGATGATTTCTCGAGATATTTTGTATCAAATGATTCTGTAGTGAGAATAATTTATTCATAAGGAAAACAAAGAAATGCATCAATTGACGAACTAGTAGTTGTTGTTTTATATAGCGTCATTAGCCGATCAAATAAGCATAATTTTATTAAATGTAGAAATCTATTGAGGATTCAGTATCAAGTAGACACTGGTGTCAATAAAACACTAGGTAGGTACGTAATGGACTGCGATAAAAGACGAAGAAAACAGAAAGCTAAAAATAATTCACCTCTAGCATGAATTCCGTTGAATAAATATTGTTCGAGT
Source organism: Cerastis rubricosa (assembly GCA_949152445.1). Taxonomy (NCBI): domain Eukaryota; kingdom Metazoa; phylum Arthropoda; class Insecta; order Lepidoptera; family Noctuidae; genus Cerastis; species Cerastis rubricosa. The sequence continues at coordinate 801,257 of OX424542.1, read as the reverse complement.
TGTTTCAGAGGACAACTGTTCTACCTATTATTTATTGGCAGAGCCTTTATTTTAGGTTTTCCCATTAATTTTCCATACACGAAAATAATCAAATTAAATCTGATACGCGAAGGTTTCAGTTAAAAAGGGTTCAAGTACTTTGTTAATTTAACATTACATGGGCCTCGGGTCAGCGCGTTTATAATTAAGTCACTTCCAACCTTCTAGACAGAGATAGATATAGGAATACTTATGAGTGTAAGAGAGATAGCAAATCATGCCAAACTTTTTTTAAGGGTTGAAATATGGTGTAGGTAATAGGTTACGCCAAAAATAAGGTGGCCAAGAATAATTGCGGGTAGGAAGTTCTATTTTGGAAAAAGATCTATATTTACTCAGCGGTAAAAGTTTTCTGTTACTTATTTCTAACTTGAATTGCATATAATTATACGGAAGTGACGTAATTACCTAATCAGTTTCTTTAAAGCCTAAAAGGGTTTAGTTATGGGCTTAACGATGCTGAGTAATTGTAGCAAACCCAGTAATTAGCCTAATTGAGCTCGGCTCGGACTAATATTAAAATCAAACTTTATTAAATAACTAAAGCTTTTGGCAAATATGTACTAAAGAGTCTTTGTTTAAACTGAATGTGTACCGCATCCGAATTTCCCACTTCGGCAAAAAACCTCGTCCGCACTCAAAGGTCCAACCGCCCGAACTATCCAATTTTTACCGAAGTCACTTATTGCGAATTCACTTACAATTAACAGCGTTGCATTAAGTGCATGTCCCCTGGGGTTGAGAGGAGGCACAGGGGGTGAAGACAGGAGGGGGCGGGGCTAACTCGCTTATGCACCCGGAACGTAGTACTGATTCAATTTGAACCGTTTTATTGACTGAAAATTGCTCTAAAGTGTAGAAAGACCGGTGCGACAGTGCGACTAGCGATTGTGCGACAAAGCTGTCGCAGATGGAGTCTACTGAAGCGGCAACGGATTCGTTATGTAAATTCCTTTTAATTTATTCTTTTCTAGATAAGACTGAGACTGTGTGCTAGGTTTTTCTGATTGGGATGTGCGGCGGCAGCAAGATAAGATATGTATACTGTGATGAAACAATACACTTAGGGCATCCTGCATTTGTTACTGTTATGCCATACACGCATTTATTAAATGATACAAAGAAACCCACGTACCAGGCCCCTCAGAAAGTATTGCGAAAAAAAGTTTTTATATATGGGAGACTGGCCAGTTATTATGTTTTTCGAAAATATGATTATTTATAAGTAAAAATAAGTAAGTTCCAATTTCAAAATTTCCCTCCACATTTTTTGCGAGTTAATTCAAAGTATTGTGTCTCACTGAAATATGGATCTGCGCCGGGAACATTTTAGAGCTATGATTTTATACGATTTCAAGTGTCGCCTGAAACCGGATGAATCGTACGATAGACTTCAAATGGCATTCATGGATGAAGGCCCTTCCAAGGCAACCGTGTATCGTTGGTATAACGAATTCAAGCGCGGTCGACCAACTTTGGGGGATGACGAAAGAAGCGGTCGCCCTTTGACGGCTGTTACCGAAGAAAACGTGCTAGCAGTGAAAAATTTAATCCAAGACAATAGGCGAATTACATATCAGGAGATTCAACACATATTGAAGATTGGATCGGGAAGCGTTCACGAGATTCTACACAGCCATCTTCGCGTGAGGAGGATAGTATCACGCTGGGTGCCGCACAACCTCACCGATGCTCAGAAGCAGGCCCGGGTGGAATGGTGCCGTGATATGCTTAACAAATTTGAAGCAGGCTCGTCTCGGCGTGTTTACGACATCGTTACAGGTGATGAGTCCTGGATTTATCAATACGACCCAGAAACCAAGCGCCAGTCGACTGTTTGGGTGTTTCAAAATGAGCCAACGCCTACCAAAGTGAAGCGATCTAGAAGCGGGGGTAAGATTTTGATCGCTAGCTTTTTTAATTTGACTGGCCACTTGGTATCAATTCCCTTACGGGATCAAAGAAGCATTAATGCCGAATGGTATACTTCCAAATGTTTGCCAGAAGTTTTCTCTGTTATAAGCAACAAGCGACCAAACACAGGGCTCCGCGGGCTACTGCTCCACCACGACAATGCACCTGCGCACACCGCACTCAAAACGAGGGACTTCCTGGACAGCACGCCAGTCAAACTCCTGGGTCACCCTCCTTACAGCCCTGATCTAGCACCGTGTGACTTCTTTTTATTCCCAAAAATAAAAAATCAGCTCAAAGGGATACAATTTTCGTCGCCGGAAGATGCGCTGGCTGGGTTCGAGCAGGCTGTAAACGAGGTGTCTGCGGCGGACTGGAAAAAGTGTTTTGAAAACTGGTTTAGGCGCATGAATCTTTGTATAGAGGCTGGTGGAAAGTACTTTGAAAAGATTTAATAAAAATATATGTACGTATAGAACAATTTTTTTTAGTTTCGCAAAACTTTCTGAGTGTCCCACGTAGAAAATCGGTTCGAGAACGTTTAAAGGTATAAGACATTAACATGTAACTTTTCATTAAGAGATTTTAATGTTTTGTCAAGAAGAAAAGTCAAACGAAACAGGGGTGGGGTGCTAGATTAAAGTATTATCTTAACTTTTAGATTTTAAAAGTTTTAAAACTAGTACGAGTATAAACTAATCAAAGTCACGCAGCGGACTTCTCTTCCAGCCCCGCAGTAAACCGGTGCTCCGCGCAACAAGGATTGCTTCTCGATATTAAATTGAGCAGACAAACACCAACAAACTAAACGATGGGCGGATACGATGTTTTAGCACCCTCTGCGGTTTTTGTATTCAATTTGTGATTTCGATTGTATTGGTTATGTGACAGCTGGATATTGCGATTTTTTGCTTTGAAACTTTCCATAAAAAGCTTAAAAGTTTCAATTTTATGCATTTAGATTGGGATAACCTCAACACAAGACTCTTGGACAACACATTGATCTACTCGAATTGGGTATACCTACGCGGATGTCTACTTACTTTTTAATACGACTCTGCAAAACCGTGAATGCGCTGAGCAGTTAAAACTGTTTTGTTCGACAGTAAGTTACTATCATTCCTAAATAATAAGTTAAAAATAATTCCTTTACAGCTTCCCTGTCCAGACGACTACACTTGCAGTACGAATGACCGGCTGCGCTATACAAAACTGTATCTCATAGAGCAGGAATTGAAAGAAATCAGAGCGTTTCCCAGCACAGCCAGTGTACAGTGTCGCCGCTCGCTGAATAGAGTTGACACTGCTCTACCGCTGTGTCGGAAATTTGTGACACTCGGGTATGAAGGTGGCGGCGTACGGAGCACAAATCGGTGAAATAGTGTTCGAAGAAATAGAATATAAGCAAGTTTGTAGCAAATCAAATATGAAACGCTATTTATGATAGTAAATGCAACGACGCCTGTGAAGTCGTAGATGTACTGGTTGCTGGCAAGTTAAATTATTAGTTGTGGAATCATTGTTTTTTAATTCGACTTAGACACAGAACTATAACTAGAGATCGGATATTCGGATGCATATTTACCTAAAGTTAGAGTGTTGACTAGTATGGAGCGCGCATCAGTATGGGAAAAAGAGTTTATTTTAAAAAAAAACTAGTCTGTTTATTTTTTTGTTTAGCTCCAAATGAATTATGCCCAGACATAGGTATTTACCATTTTGTTTCAGCATTCGACATTTTAGCACAAAAATACGAATTCAAATAGTTGTTGTATTTTTTTCCTTGTTATTTTCAACAAACTTGCCAGGTTTTAAATAAATTTAAAATATTCGTTACGATATTTAGAGTACTACATTTTATACTTATTAAAGAATTATGAAATTTTAAATCACGCGACAAAAATTGGCATTCAAATAGCCGCTTCCATACTTTTGTACCTTTTGCTAGGAAAAAACGTACTTTAGGTAAATATGCATCCGAATATCTGATCAATAACTATAACAAATGTAGATACATTGTATTTGTGGAAATACACTTAGATGCTAAGCGGTATATCAGATTTTTTATGTTTAATTTCTAAAAATCGTCGTGGCTTCTTACAAATGTGACGTTGCAAACCTATGCGCCAAACCAAAAATTTACTTAGTCAAAGAAAATCTGAGCTTACATAGAACTTATCATATAGGCAAACACCATCACAGTACATTCCCTCTGAGCAGCTACCTCAACTCCAAGAAAACCAAGTCTGCAAACTGTATTGGTATGTAAAAAGTTGTAGGTAAGTTGCCGCCGCCGCCGCCGCCGGCACGAACGCTTTGCTATTAACCGTCCGACACTGCTCCGGTAAATAAATACATAAAAATATTGCCGCTACATGCTTGAATCGGTTCACAAACGGTTGTATAGCTTCTAAAGCAAGCTTTACATGTACGAAGGATGCTGTTGGGTAATAGGAATAATCGTGGAGAGTATTGTCTGTCTGTTCACTGCTTTATATAAAGGTTGCTACAGGGAATAGGTGGTCATAGCGGAATTGCTGCAACGTCAACTTCAAGGCTTTCCGGCCTTCTGTTTCGGAGGAAGTTTTTTGGCGTGTTTTTCCGTGGCGGTTTTCCGTCGCTTCACAAGTTCCACTGATCAGCACAATTGAACTGTGATCAAGGGAAGTGCTACTAACATAGTGTCTAGTCTTGTTTAATAACACAAGTTTTGTAGTTACTATATATACTATTTGAGAAGGTATATATTATGTATGTGTATTGTAGCGATATTAAGTCCAAGTCCATCTAAAATATAAAATACACTTCTGTGTTGGTTTTTCGCAAAGCAAATGATAAGTTGTTGCTTAGTGCCTGATTACATATCATACTCCTAGTCCTCTAATCTAATCAGTCCAAGAAGGATAAATGATGATTAGTGTAGTGTAGTGTAGTAAGTCTTTCAGTATTATAGCCAACGCATATACTTACATGTAGTGGCAAATCTACATATATAAAAATCATTTGTGGTTCGTGGGTCTCGCTAAAACTCGAGAACGGCTGGGCCGATTTGGCTGATTTTGGTTTTGAAAGGTTTGTCATAGTCCCGGGTAAGTTTTAAAAGGTGAGAAAGGTATGGTAGGGTAGGTAGGGTAGGGTAGGTAGGGTAGGGTAGGTAGGGTAGGGTAGGTAGGGTAGGGTAGGTAGGGTAGGGTAGGTAGGGTAGGGTAGGTAGGGTAGGGTAGGTAGGGTAGGGTAGGTAGGGTAGGGTAGGTAGGGTAGGGTAGGTAGGGTAGGGTAGGTAGGGTAGGGTAGGTAGGGTAGGGTAGGTAGGGTAGGGTAGGTAGGGTAGGGTAGGTAGGGTAGGGTAGGTAGGGTAGGGTAGGTAGGGTAGGGTAGGGTAGGTAGGGTAGGGTAGGGTAGGGTAGGGTAGGTAGGGTAGGGTAGGTAGGGTAGGGTAGGTAGGGTAGGGTAGGTAGGGTAGGGTAGGTAGGGTAGGGTAGGTAGGGTAGGGTAGGTAGGGTAGGGTAGGTAGGGTAGGGTAGGGAGGGTAGGGTAGGGTAGGTAGGGTAGGGTAGGTAGGGTAGGGTAGGTAGGGTAGGTAGGGTAGGTAGGGTAGGGTAGGTAGGGTAGGGTAGGTAGGGTAGGGTAGGTAGGGTAGGGTAGGGTAGGTAGGGTAGGTAAGGTAGGGTAGGGTAGGTAGGGTAGGGTAGGGTAGGTAGGGTAGGTAGGGTAGGTAGGGTAGGTAGGGTAGGGTAGGTAGGGTAGGTAGGGTAGGTAGGGTAGAGTAGGTAGGGTAGGTAGGGTAGGGTAGGTAGGGTAGGGTAGGGTAGGTAGGGTAGGTAGGGTAGGGTAGGTAGGGTAGGTAGGGTAGGTAGGGTAGGTAGGGTAGGTAGGGTAGGTAGGGTAGTGTAGGTAGGGTAGGGTAGGTAGGATAGGGTAGGGTAGGTAGGGTAGGTAGGGTAGGGTAGGTAGGGTAGGTAGGGTAGGTAGGGTAGGTAGGGTAGGTAGGGTAGGTAGGGTAGGGTAGGTAGGGTAGGGTAGGTAGGGTAGGTAGGGTAGGTAGGGTAGGTAGGGTAGGTAGGGTAGGGTAGGTAGGGTAGGGTAGGTAGGGTAGGGTAGGTAGGGTAGGGTAGGGTAGGTAGGGTAGGTAGGGTAGGGTAGGTAGGGTAGGGTAGGTAGGGTAGGTAGGGTAGGGTAGGTAGGGTAGGGTAGGGTAGGTAGGGTAGGTAGGGTAGGTAGGGTAGGTAGGGTAGGTAGGGTAGGTAGGGTAGGTAGGGTAGGTAGGGTAGGTAGGGTAGGTAGGGTAGGTAGGGTAGGTAGGGTAGGTAGGGTAGGTAGGGTAGGTAGGGTAGGTAGGGTAGGTAGGGTAGGTAGGGTAGGTAAGGTAGGGTAGGTAGGGTAGGTAGGGTAGGTAGGGTAGGTAGGGTAGGTAGGGTAGGTAGGGTAGGTAGGGTAGGTAGGGTAGGTAGGGTAGGTAGGGTAGGTAGGGTAGGTAGGGTAGGTAGGGTAGGTAGGGTAGGTAGGGTAGGTAGGGTAGGTAGGGTAGGTAGGGTAGGTAGGGTAGGTAGGGTAGGTAGGGTAGGTAGGGTAGGTAGGGTAGGTAGGGTAGGTAGGGTAGGTAGGGTAGGTAGGGTAGGTAGGGTAGGTAGGGTAGGTAGGGTAGGTAGGGTAGGTAGGGTAGGTAGGGTAGGTAGGGTAGGTAGGGTAGGTAGGGTAGGTAGGGTAGGTAGGGTAGGTAGGGTAGGTAGGGTAGGTAGGGTAGGTAGGGTAGGTAGGGTAGGTAGGGTAGGTAGGGTAGGTAGGGTAGGTAGGGTAGGTAGGGTAGGTAGGGTATATAAGATGACAGCTCAATACAATTTCCCTTTGTCAAACTTTTATATTTACCCTCATTTCACCAAAACTTGTAACCAAATAGCGCATCCAACACTGTCAGGTACCAGGCGAGCAGGAGCAAGCAATACTGTCGACGTCGCGGTTCTTATACAGCGGCGTGCAAATATACTCGTACAGCGCGATATGAGAGCGCCGCGGGCCAGCCCATCAATTGTGTCTCATATCAAATATACCGGTCGTCTGCGATACACCGATATATTGCTGACGATATTTTCTGTCATATGAGTGTGAATTGTGGGTTCTTTTGTTTCGATGCGCTGTGGATTTTGTTAGCACTGATAAACAGTTGTATATCCTTACATTTCTGCAAAGCACTAGAACAAAGTAAAAACAGAAAAAAGGAATGAAAGTGAAAAGCCAAAAAAATGAAACGTGCGTCGTTGTTCATATTAAAGAGAGACGCCACTCAACTGCGCTGCAGTTAGCTACGCAACTCTTTATTGACACCTCTGTGAAAAACCAATATGGGACAGCAAAAAAATATTATATTACTATGATATCGGCAATAGCCAAGCAGAGCTACAACCAAGAATGATGCTTAGTTAAGAAACCAAAATACTGTGAAAACCAAAGTAGCCATTTAACCAAAGATCACGAAATGGAGAACGATCATGTCGCGTATGTGTAATAAATATTAGAACTGCTTGTTACTAATATAAATAAATCTAAATCACAAGCTCGGTGTCCGGATCAAAGATCCCAACATCATAGTATACAAGATTGTATCAACTGATTAAATCAACATCAGTAGGCACATAATGTGACAATACAAACTTCCAAACACACTCAAGCTAGCAAGGATTTCCCTAAGAGCTGTCCAAGTAAGTCTCGTTGTTGTGCGGGACGCGACACACAGTAAACATTATCAGTTCGGTACGTAAATAAGGCGAGTGTACACGATGGGTAAGGACCCACAAAGATATCGACCTTTTTGGTTCCCAGGTGTGGGTGTGATAGGAGAATTTGAATGTATTAGTCGTGAGTATGTAAAGTGTATCAAAAATTAAGGGGATAAGGAGAACATAACAATATTATGTATAAGTACTGTGCTTTATTCGAAGTTAACTCCAAATATTATTTTAGCAAAATTATTGCTTTGTAGAGCAGTGGTGGCCGAGTGGTGGCAACCCCGACTTACGAGAAGTAAGCCATGAGTTCGAAGCCAGACAGGCGCTTACTTTGTGTAATTTATTTCATCACCGCGCTGCTATCAAATCGGTTTAGGAAAAACATCGTGAGGAAACCAGTATGACCAGAACTAAAAATTCGGAGACATGTGACATCTAATAACCCGCACTGGGCCTGCATGGTGGATTACAGCCCACTCCCAGAGGAGGCCTGTGTCCCCGCAGTGGAAATATTACAGGTTGATTATGAATGTTATTGCATTGTAGTAGCAGTGACGGTAGCAGTAGTCATGGGGTGGTTGTGTTATTTTTAAAAAAATCAGGCAGTCAGTCTCAGTGAGTCTTTACCTGCTTTTTTACTGAGAACTTAAAGATGCGTAAATAAGGCTTTATAATTTAAAATTGTAGGTCAAAGTTACGAATTATGAAAGCTCCAGGTGGCAAATAACGAAAAAATACTAGACAGGGCGGTCTTTGTCTAGGTTATTTTTTTAAACTACTCCACTCGTTTTCACTTTAAAAAACTACCATAGGTCGGTATGAGGGTAGTTATAAAGAAACTCAACTCAGGAACGCGGCACAACCACCGGGTTATCACAGCGAGCAGGTACACTGATTCGATTAGCCGCTCACTCCGCTCTATTCGCTCCGTCCGCTCGCTTCGCTCTCACTCTATAAGGAAGACTTTTTGCGCTCAACGGAACCTTATTAATGGGGATTTTATTTATCCTTTGTTGTGGAAAGAAAAGGTTTGGTAGGAAGTGCTGGCGTTACGTACATGTTATTAAATTAGGTCGCTGTGGAGTGCTCCGGGTAATCTGCTAGTGTTTCTTATAGCTCTGTGAGGTGCTCAGGGACAGACATATTCTTAAAGTGTTTACTTTATCCTTGCATTTTGCCTTCCATTGGATAATTTAGCAATACTTTCCTTTCGGTTGCAAGTCGTGTTTTTTTGAGCAATCAATCGATACAAAGAAAATTATTAAATTATAATATTAAGAGAATTATATGACGTCCAATAAAGAGAACAAATGAACAACTCTCACACGACACAATTAAAACAATATTTACACAACTTAAAATTAATCAAACGGACGCCAAATTTAAATGCTTTTCCATCTGAATACACTGAAATAAAGACAAAACCTCTCGGCCGCGGTCTGCATAATAAGCCGCATTATATCCTGATCAAAATTTCAGCTCAACTCGAGTCTGACCGGAAGTCGGCGCCCGGATACGAAAGCGGCCGGCAGATGGCGCCGTTTCCTCTTATTGCTGACCGCGGGACAAAGCCTGTCGCTTTACACCAAACACCACACCTCCTAACACTCCTGCCAGAGCATCATCAACCTTATCACTGTTAAGATAAGAATTACCACGACTGCAATCAAAACTTAGTGCGTATTTTGAAATATGCAACTAGTTTACCAAGCCACTTTATCAGTACCCCCAAATTATATTAAAATGAGCTTTATTCCGTTGATTTAAATATGAATGTGGGTTTATAATGTGGTTGGTAGATGTTAAAATATGCAGTAGTTGTGCCTCCGAGGGAGTAATTCGTACTTCTTGTTGATTTAATAGCGTTCTGACGGCAGATAGCTAGAACTTCCTGAAGTTTGTCGTTGATGTAATGTTTTTGTAAATATTGATAAGGACAGACCCCCTCCACAGTACGGCAGTCTATATTGTCAAAACTTCATTATTTGACGACACAAACCCATTTTGAATCTCCATTAGAAGTACACCCGTACAAAAAAATGAAGACGAATATATATAAAAATAAACAAATATTACCAATAAACTCTTCGCCCAGAAAACATCGGGATTAATTTAGATAAATTCCCCGATTATCTCATGACCTACAAAGTTCAGCATTAAAATAAACCAGATCGTACGACAACCCGTATTAATACCAACATTACCAAAATACACATTTATATTCGAAAGGTCGAAGGTTGAATACAATGGGCGAAAAATTTAGCCAATAAATAACCAAGTTGTATAAATAATGTTGAACGTTTGTATCTGTTTTGGTCAATAATAATTGTGACCGTAACTTTGTGCCGACCATTACTTTATATAATACACGCCGAATAAATTACGCGACGGTATTCAAAAGAGTATTTAGTGCGTAGCGAATGGTATAAAGTCGTAGACGCACTGTCTACGACGCGCGGCTACGCGGCTACGGCGTAGGCCGGCTGGTAAAAGATTTTCCGTAATGTCGTATTTTCTGTACTAATGGATCTATTGTACTAATTATTTCTGTTGCTCAAGTATAATTAATGGAAGGACTTACTTAGCGGTATTTGTATAGCTTCTTGGCTTCGATATTTTCATAGACATTTATTTACTTTCATTAAGTTTAGATGGATGGATAGAAATATTAACGTTTATAAATTGCCCTTGTTAAGAGTAATTATTTAAGTAATACGATACCGTTCAAAGTTTTTCTTTCGATTCGAAGAAATCCATAAAACTTTTGAAACTTATAGGCTTATGAATTTGTGTGCAGTGCTTTTGCCTTGGTGTATTTATAAAGCTCTTACAAATTACTCTTGTAAAACAAAGATCGTGATCTCTTTATTATGCCATGATACGCCTGACATCAATCAGTATCTTCGAGTAGGTACAAGACGATCCACAAAGGCGAGCAGCGCTAAAGATGAGCAGATTAGTCACGACCGACGTACCGAAGGGCGGAGACACTGTTACGTAGTAACTATTATATTGAGATTATTAAAAATAGGTATGCCAACAGTTCATATGTACTATCAACTAACTGGGTATCGGAGCACGGTAAGGACTAGCCTTGCTTGCAGCGATAAAACACTTAAAAACTTACTATTCCTTGGTCCTTTTTTGTCTTATTCCTGTTGGTCGAAAAACGGTGGTCAAACATCTGGGATCATTTAACAGAGCCTGAGAATATTTTTAAACAGAACATATTTTAAAAAAGGGTCACGTATTTTTTGTTTAATTTGTTTTACTACTATTGGTCCGCAAACTATTTGTGCGGACCAGTAGTAGTAAGGGTATTAAACAAAAGTGTGCCTATTTCCACTTTCCCGATAGTATATCAAATATTTAACAATAAACTCAATGCAAGCACAGTATGAAAACTCATTCTCTCGTTTATTTAACCGTTTATGTTCCAAGTTAGGTTCTTTCAGGAAGTAACTTACTGTAATAATTTTGTATTTACCTGTGAAGGCTTTTAATTAGCAATTAAATTAATATAAGTAATTTATTCTAATGATATTATAATGTAAGCTTTGCTAAATCGTTTAAAAACAAATAAAAAATTTATGGGTTAAAGTTTTTTAGCAAGTTACTAATTACAGGTGTACATAATATTATCTCAAGTACACCAGAGCAACGTAAAGTTTTTACATAGCTTTAGTACTTAGGCACATAGCAAGAAAGCATAACCTAGATTTATACCTTTTAGCTCCCGGGGAGATGATCGTAGTCAAAAACGTGTACGTTCATGTTTACAATTTTTAGAAGAAACAATTCCACGAATCATTATCATGTTAACTGCCACTTTCACCAAAAGGTATCGTTATCCCGTATGACTTTACATAAAGTAATAACTCGATAACTGCCTAGACATTATGTTGATACGCATTGTGATTAAAACTCACATCTCAGTAGGTAATGGAATCTCGCACAAAGTTAGCGCAGTTAACATACTTGAGATTGAGAATCTTCGCCTGTTGAGATATTACGCAAATTGAGCGAATTATACCAAGAGGCCTTTTGATGTAATGTAATTTTTTACCCATAGATCATTATGGAAATATCAGTGGCTTTAGCGAAATTTCATTTTAAAAAGGTTTGGGATCTTATTAGGGACTTAAAAATGTATTATGAGAAGTTTCCTTTCGTTAAAATACGTTTAGATTTACGAAAAATTTCTCATTTTATTTCTTGGGCCCAGCCCAGAATGTGCCCCCCCCCATAATCGCGGCATCAGTGACTTTTTTTTAACACTGCGGCAAGTGGGCAAGAATGTAGAGCACTTACAATGATACAAAATTAGAATTAACTAGAACCAATGTGTCATTTTATTTACTACTATAAGTGTAAATGTGTCAGTTTAAGAGCACGAGTTTACATCGGAGTTTTGATTTTGAGCCGAGCAATGCGGACCGCGGTCCCATGGCGAAATAGCTGCTCTGCTACGCTGCTACGCCGTAGACGCTAAAAGCGATGTTCTACGCTTTTTGGAGGCGGTGTTAATAAGAAAGGTAACTGGTTATTTTTTTATCGATTATGCAGACCACAGTTAAAGAATAATTTCAAATAACAGGACACATTTCGGTCTTCGGTTCCTTTAATGAACCAACTTATTATTGCTTCATGAAAAAAACGCATGTAATGAAAATGAGAGAAATGATATGACAGGATAATACATTATTCTCTCATTTCAAAACTGCATATTTTAGTTTCTGGACCAGCCAGATACATTTTACTAATTCGAACAGCCTTACAGATCGAGGAATGCACAAATTTAGCTTCGTAGACTAAGAATATTTTTTTAGTATTGCGCTTTTTGTTAATAAAATTAAGAAATGCTTGTGTGATGACAACAGAACAAAAATTGGTGTGTTTCTATGCATGTGTCGCTCACTTGCTCAGGTGTGCGGAGGGAGGTGCCTCAATATCGCTGATGGAATACTTGTTACGCGTACACTCGAGAACAGCAAGCGTAGCAGGTGTCTTGTAGGCCTGTGTATCTGTAGCTTATTTTGCACTAAGTACAAAACTAAGTTTTTGGCTCAATCTTTAACGTGGGTAATAATGATTCTTGGTACTTTCAATGCTACTTCCTACATCGCACGACAGTATATCTAATTGACTGTAGCCTGTTATCTTTTCACTTTGCAATAATATACAGTAGGTCTTTCAAGTGTGACGAAATAATAAATGACGAAAAACATTGCGAATAGTGAAATTTATCATTTTAACAATTCTTCTAGATACATAATAAATTCTCCAAAAATATTCTCACTATTCGCATCACCAAATAACCCAACAGTTATTTCCCCACCTGTACAAAATACACGCAAGCTCTTACAGCCGAGGTGTCGGGGCACATGATACTCTCTCACGACACCCGGCGCTACACCACACCTCACAGCGCGTCCGCCATTGTTGCTCTGATGGATTGTGTGCGCACGCACTTAGAGCTATCACTAGGAGGCAGCTCTGCGCGCCCGCGGGAGGATGTGTCGAGCATTACGACAAGTAATGTGGAGTAATAAAAAGGCTTAATGTTGCAGTTTGTTGGTTTAAGTGTATCTTGAAAGTGATACAATAGTAAATTATGTTTATTTTATGTAAATTGTTTTACCCGTCTAAAACACCGGTTGAACCAACGGCTACACACAATGGTCCTGGAGCGGAAGAACCGGTAGTCTTGGGTCTACACAATAGTGGGATGCGTCAGGCTAACAGTACCAGTTGACACGTCAAAAAATTAAATATTATGAGAACTAGGTGAGATCGCTGTTTTATATCGAACTACTCCGCTAAGAAACACCGATACAAACTCGGAGTTTACGGTAACTTATCTCTTATGAGGACCATGAGTGCACCCATACCTAGACAAGTGTTTTTATTGGAGCGATTTGTGTCCTACTAATATGGCTGAATCTGTACCGGGTTAGTTAATTTTTTGATAAAATGTAATTTGGTCGAGGCAGAGGAACCCATAAAATAGGTCAAATTAAGTGATTTTAGATATTTATAAATATTAGCTGCCATTCGATCATCATCTGCCTAGCCTTTTCCCAAACTATCTTGGGGTCGGCTTCCAGTCTAACCGGATGCGGAGTACCAGTTATTTAAATGAAGCAACTATCTATCTGACCTCCACAAACCAGTAACTGGGTAATACGATACCCCTTGGTAAGACTGGATGTCAAACTTTTGGTTTCTGACTACTCGTAACGACTGTCAAAGATCTACAAATGACAGCCGGGACTGGCGGCTTAATGTGCTTTCTGAGGCACGGAGGAAACTCGGTATGTAATTATCGGTCGCCCATCCACGGACCAACCTCGGCAAGCAAGCTGGGCTTCGGCATAACCTTAAAGATCGACCCGTGCGGCTGTTATTATTTAGCCACGGGTTGCCATTCCATCAATCGACTGATATTTTGTTATATTTTTGGTAACATGATATTTATTGTCTGTCGCTGGTCTGCGCGACCAGCTACATCCAAGATGTTCTTGACAAATATAAGCATATATCATGACAATTGTATGGAGCGTATTATGAATAGATGTCGTATATTGTGAGGTCCCCTTTTACTGTACGGTACAGTAGTAGGTATAAGTGATAACAATGCGTGATGACGTCATTGGCCCGTATATTTCCGAACAACCTTCACAACTTTGTGTTTGCTTAGGATGAGGGGAAAAAGATGGACTGTTATAGTAGTTTGGAAGTACATACATTTATTATTATACCGTTACCTAGGGTATTTGGTGTTTTAGCTGAATATTGAGTTAATATAAGCTGGGTAGTCACATTAATACCAGAGCCACCTTGAATTGGAAATCATCAGGACATTAATTTTGTTATTGTGTGAAACTGGTTATTAAACTACAGCCAGAAAGCAAACGATGACATAAAGGAAAAAGGAAGTCAACGACATTTCGACAAAATATGGGAGCACTGACGCCCCAACATTTTACGTTATACAAGGTGTTGTTTTGCATCCTCGTCAAAATTCAGGAGGTTATCACAAAAAACATAAATAATCAAAATAAATTACGTTACCAGTTTAAATTTGTCAGTATTTCAGAATAACCCCCTTAACATGCTTTAAGGAATAAGAAATTATCGAATTATCGTTTGAGAATGTTTGTTCGTGTGAAAGCACGGTTATAGGGCAAGGATTAGACGGGCAGGGTTTAAAACACGGGTGGTTCACACTTACCGATTTTCCGTAAACAAGAAAAAGAAAAAAATAACATAACCATTTTATTATTGATTCGTGTCGAGAATCACTGGCATAGTTAACTCCTTGAATTTGACGAGGATGCAAAACGTACGTATTTCATAGCTATTTTCAGTAAAAGCATGTACCAAAGACATTATGTACTAACATGAGCTTAAAAAAAACTACCCAACTTCTATAAACGCTAGCAGCCTAATGAGTATGTAATGCCTGGTCTGTACTGTATGAAGCATGTTTCGTGGCTATTTAACATTTTTATGGCACATTCTCGAGCTCACACAGAAGTGTGTTGTTGGCTTTATTTACCAAGTTTACGGAGCTAGGGAATTTAGATGGAAGCACTTTAGGCCACCTAGTACCTAATGTAAGAGCGGTTTGTACTTAGGAATAAAAGTTTTAAAACTAAACAAATTTCTAGAAACCTTTTTTTCTTCTAAACAAAACGTGCATTTATAAAAATATTAATTAATTTAAAAATATGTATTAAATACGCGCTTTAGACGTGGAGTTGCGGAAACCAGCCCGCTATACAATATACAATACAATAGGTATATTTAAGCTAGGTTTTGCCCACAGCTTCGCCCGCGTTTTAGAATTTGAAAATAACCGTCTCGGGAACGTGGCGCCATCTATTATGATAAGAACGTTATTGTTGTTTTTCTCAGGATCAGTACTTTTTTTCGGGATAACAGGTGCTATGCCCGTTTCTGTACACCTTATATACAAAATTTCAGGATGATCGGTTCCGTGGTTTAGGCGTGAAGAGGTATAATATTAGATAAGAAGGATGACTGTTGTTTGGAGTTAAGAGCAGCTGTGTTTTTGACACAATATTGTAAGCTCGAAGTAAAACGATTTTAATTGTCCTCATCATCACAACCCAACGCTCACCACAACGGAAAATCCAAGTACTTGCACTTCAATAGCAGCTCCGATGTACTAAAACAGGTCTTATCTAAGTTTAAATATCAAGAAATTTTCAGCTAAAGGGTTTCAAGCGCTTTTCAGCACTTGACTTGGCGCCCAACAGTCTTTTCAGAGCTGAAGAGACATTTCAGTTTCAAAGAAATATAAGTCGCCAGTGGAACCTCAAGGAATAAAGCATAAAAATGCTCAAATTATGCAAATCGCCCGCGCTTGGTGAAAGTTGTGAATACAGGGCTGGACTTGGCAAGCTAATTATAACTTATAATTAGGACTTACTTAATGCAAAATCTTACATATTCTACAACTTTCGTAAAGCAACCAAATCTATGAAACACTATGCGCCAACCTACCTCCAGTATATTATAAACCAAGCAAAATATTTGGACGAATCCCCAGAGACTCAGCTATCTCGGTGATACTCAATTCACATTCAGACCCGCATACACCCCATAGGCTTCACCAAACCTGACCTGCCTGAGGGCTGAACCACCCCTGCACCCCAATCCGGCCCTGCGCGTATTATCTACAAGAATTCATAAGAAGCGGCCGCGACGCTCTGAAACACCGTATTGCCAACACTTTTTGTTTTGTAATTTTAACTGGATATATTTGCCACTAGAGTGCGCAACATTTCGGAGTTATTGCCCCTTTCTCGCAAGAAATGAGCTCTCAAGTTCGTCGACATTGTGTTGTTTTTATCTTATTTTGTGCTGAAGGGGTCTAATATTGTCGTTGTTCGTCTATTCGTGAAAATGTTTTATTTGAAGATGTTTTATTACTGTTTTTTGTTGTAAAAATATTAAACAATGAGTGAAATTATGGCAATAAAGACTTTCATTCTAGGTATACTTAGGACAAAGCTGGATTGAACATATATACTAGCTCATACCCACGGCTTCGCTCGCGGTTTGGTTGGTAACTGTCCCAACGTACTACCGGGATAAAAAGTATCCTACGTGCTATTCCAGACTATTAGCTATCCCTGTGCCAAATTTTATTCAGATCCATTCAGTAGTTTTTGCGGGAAAGAGTAATAAACATCCATACATCTATACATCCAGTTTATAACTATGACATTATTAAGTAACAAGGTTTCACATAGGTTTCCAGGTTACACCACATCAAGCCTGTAATCACATTTTGCCTGTTTTACTGAAGTCTCATGTAATGAAAAGTGACCCTATTGCTATCTACCGGACATGAACCAGGTGGCCATTGAGATTTGAGAAACAACACACACACATGAACACTTTGCTCGACCTGGAAAAAAAAACCAAGACCTACTAATACTTCAAACATAATTTAATTCAATAAATATCTCATCACAATTCTTACAAATATATACATAATTATAAGCTATACCTACCTATGTTCAGTTTGTCATCACAGACTCATCAAAGCGTTGACGAAACGAATCATAATTTTATTTTTAATTACTTTCCGAACAGAACCGTCTGAAGACCAATTAAACGAATCGGCAGACTCAAAGGAAAATAAAAAGATTCCGCAAACAACGACACTGTAATTACATAACTGAGGAGGTATAGAAGGTAGACGTGCCTCTCCTTAATCTGGGGGTTGGTTTACCTTTGATAGCGATTTTGGTAGTTTATTCCGTAGATCCTAATTGAATATACTTTTCCATCAATAGAATAGTAAGTTCGTACGATGATTATGTGGAGCCTGCATTCTAATGAAGATGGCATGATCCTGGGATATAGTATTACTAGGCGAGTAGGCCAAGACGTCGCCTTCCTCAGAAAGATTCCTAGAACCAAAAAATCGAAGACTTATAACATCCATACCCTCTGGGCCCGGTGGATGCCAACGCGCTCTTAAAGAAAGGGGGCTTGTGTCCCAGCACTTAGAGAATTTGAAACTGATTTTACAAATTATTTATTTTGATTTTATTATTTTTTAAATTTAATTTATCGGATAATAAATTCAGTTTTTTTTTAAACTCTTTTTTAACTTTACTGTAAGTTTGTTGTTTTCTACAGTGATGTTTTAATTTGCCGAGAGTTACGAGAAAACTAGGTTAACTCTCATCTGCACACAATATATCTCTTCACCCGGCCCACTAAAGCGCTTATTCTAATCGATCCCAGCTAATCACAATGTCATTACCTCCGACAATGGCTTACAGAATTAATTAAACAAATGGCTAAACAATAGGCCCCCGCTGATCAAGTTTACAACGTTTAATCCAGTTTTAGTAACTGCTAACAGTCATTAAAACTTACTGCTTTAGTTATAACAGAGATGAAGATAAGACGTTTTGGTAATCGCTTTTATTGTTCAATCTATGAGTTAAATGGCTTCTTGCCTAAGTGTTCTATCTATTTTGAAGATGTATAATGTTACATACGGCTTAGAGTTACGATACTGATCATAATACTACTCTAGATTGTTTGTGAATTTATTAACGTGCACGGTGTATTGAGTAGCCTGAAAAGTTATTTTGCCAACGCTTACGCTTACCTCTCATCTATAAAAAATAGGAGCAGTGTGTCTTAGTTTTAAAAACCGTCTCTCATTGCTTTTACCGAAAAAACTGCTGAATAAAAGAACATTTCCATTCCACGATCCTAAATGAAGGATCACACAGAATGTTGAATTAATTCACTCAATAAAGCTTTCGGTCGCCGAACCAACCTTCAGAATCCCTCCAAATCCTTCATTGTACGTAATCCTAACATTTTTATACATTAGTGGGGGAATGAGAATATACGCACGACCGAGATGCGTCGGGCGCTGCGACCGGCGGCGACCGGCGACCGACGATATTTCACAGCGACGCGTCAATTTGTCGTCATTACTTGAGCGACCTCTGTGGTGTCGTCATGTAACGCACTTTTGGGGTAAATGTCACGTACCCACAATAAAACTTCATTTGCAAAAATATCTAAATGTTCTATTAAAAAGTAACACCACATTCCCCTTGCCAATAAATTTTATGTGATGCTCTATAATTTGAGAGAGCGCGAAATATTTCAATGTTTTCAAAGCGATAACTTCATTTTGATGGAAGCCTCCAATGAAACAAAACGAATCCACCTACCATAATATTAATAACATTTAAATAACCCCTCAACTGCTAACGGTGGGTCGGGTCGACCAAAACGCACTAAAAATTTTCCAAACACGTTTCATGCAATATTGTTCCCCTTCGCACCGAGTACCTTCATACCTTGGCCGTGGGGAGTGACGCAGGAGTGTCATGAGCAACCAGAGCCAATCCTCGGTGGAAATCAACGGCGCTGTCACATCGCATGAGCGATCACTGATGAGTGAGCTCCTCACAAATTGAGGATCGTAATTAAAGTTTAGATAGATTGATGTCGAAAACTAATCATGATTCAGGTAAGTATTGATCGGTTGGTGGTTGTTATCGTGGTACTTATAATTACACAGTTTATGTCAGAAATGCGTAGTCATATCTAAATATAACCATACACGCTACCTACCTACCTACATTAATCTTAATAGAAAATCAATGGTTTCTGACTTAGATATCTTTAATTGTTTTATTGCTTTCCTATCGAATGTGTTAAGTAGAAATTACCTGAAGGGCAAAATGATCCAAGAAATATTGAAATCTACATCAAAGAAATAGTCGTATTTTTTCCTAACCATTTCCATCAGTAAAAGTAGGTATCTACATTATAATAAAGCAGTAACATTACATTACTGCGAGATAGAACCCAGAGCGAACAAATTATGCAAATTGAGTATTAAGAATGAGTTCGGACTCGATCCACATTTTACGCGAACTGTCCGGCAGTCGGAGCCGGCGGCATAATGTACCATTAGCTGAGGACAATGTTACCATCCACGTATTTTAGTGTTAAACCAATGATCGGGGAAATTTTTGTTCTTTTGCAGTTGGTGTGTTTGTTGTAGACATTTTGACTTTTTAAATGGATTATAGAAAGGAGGACACGACTTTTACCAACATTTACGTTTTGTTCTTCAACAATATTCTTTGTTACTTTTTAATTTATAAAACTTACCTCAAAAGGGTTGACAAATAATATTAACATTACAATAACAGCCTTGATATAACTCAGTCCAAAAATCTTTTCTTTTTCAGTGCAAACGACAACAAAACAATTCCGTAAAATTCAATTTCAATCAAATCAAAATTCTCATATCATCAATAAAACTCACGCCCTTCTGTTACACATGCGTGCAAAGAAACGTGACGTGTTAAAACATTTGACTGCGCTCAAAAATTGCAAGTCAGTTATAATTTTAATAATTTCCGGACGGCCCCCGACGTCAGTTTGTGTCAACAAGGGACCAAGGTATGCAGACCTCTGGTATTTTGAAGTTTAAACACGCTTCACTGTACTTTGCTGACAGTGTAATGCGACCAGTTTAGCTAGGCATAAAGGCTGAAGTTACTTCGCTTACTAACATTGGTTTCGCAGAACGTAAGGTTGTTTTTTTTTTAAAACGGACTAATATAGGTCAGATTTATCAATAGTCGTAACGAAAGTTTTAAAATTAAACTATTACATTAAATAACAAGAGTTTAAAAGGGTGTTTTAAAGTTCAATATGTTTACAATAGTCATGATCGAATGTGTTCCTACAATGAAATTTTAAAAAAGGCTCAATGAATCAGTAGTGAGTGAGTTCACACAAACTCTTGCTGTAAGATCCCTTGAGTAATAATCATCTGTGGATATCTAATGCCTTGCGACGAGAAATTCGCACTCATCGCGGAAACCGAACTCAGAATAGTAACAAAATTAAAGCATCGCACCAAGGGAGGTCAACCTTCAGTGGATTACGATGAGCTACAGTGCGACAGGGCGACAGGGGTGTCCGTCCGTGTTGCGCACGACACGCACGTGTCCCGCGATTTGAGGGGGCGTAATGAAGTGGGGTGACACCCCTAGTGTGTCGGCTACTAGGGTCGTAGGACCAGCACACACAGTGCGATGCGTTAGATATAATAGAGCGATAAAGTAAAATAAAATATATGTAAATTGATACGGTGTAGGAATTGTAATTTTAATAAGGGTTATTTTGAGGGGTGATGAAGGTTTTTCGTAGGAAACTGATTTACCTTCCATTATAGTTGATAAGTAATTAATTTTAAGGGAACCTTACCTATTTTATTATATTTTATTAACAACAATTATCTAAAGGAATAGGTTTCATACAAAAATATTGACATACCTTTAGCTTTAGCTCCTTAGTTCGCGCATCAACCACTGGACAGCTTACTTGTACAATCTGCAACAAAAGTGCAATTTGTTATCACAGTATTGTGCGTGATTGTACGCGCGTGATGGCGCAATAAATTGGTACAATCATAAACGTTAGTTTTATGGCGTGTGTGAGAGGTTTGCTCTAGTGACAGACATACACGAAATAAATAGAGAGCGTCACAGCTGACACAGGAAATGTACAGCAGTACAACAGTTACTTTTGGTTTTGGAAATAAGTAGGCATGCCTTGAATTTCGCACGTAGGTTAACTCATTAACGAACAAACTCATTCATCGACAGCATTTATTCATATTTTGCATATCTGTTTACATACATAATCTCACGCTTTTATGTCATGAGAGTTGGTTGAATTGAAACTATAGAACACCACTGGCTAAGATTCTAACAAAACTTCTTTTGCGAGGCACCTTGCAGAAATGTTTTTAGCATTATAAGAACAAAAGATTTTTTAATACAGTTGCTCAAAAAGTGGCGTATTGCAGGGACGTATAGCGTTCGGGATGTGGGCTATTACACACTCGAGCTTTTTCTTTACCTTTTCCGAACTCGTGCGTTCTCTTTCCCAACTGTCAAAATAATGTCTTTTAAAAAGAAAAAACCAACCATGAAGTTTTTATGATTCATGCAAATATTTCTAAAAAGAAGCTACTAATTTGTTTCAATATCAGATTTAATGATTTGATTCAATGAGTTAGGTTAGGGTTCATTTCATTTCATTCAGCCTAATCGATAATCACAATTAAATCTAGTTTGAAAAAAAAAAGAGTTAAGACTGATTAAAAACTAAAAAAAAAAAAAAAAAAAAGTATAATTTTTAAATAATTATTTAATTTTGGAATTGGTCTTATTAACCTATCTTTTTCTAATAATTTCATTAAGTAATTAGTAGCTCAAAAGCATCTTATAATTAATTAATGAACGTTGACTTCAAGGGAAGGAGATTTATTACTAACTAGCAGCCCGCCCCGGCTTCGCACGGGTATTTAACAATACACAAACATAAAAAACCGGCCAAGTGCGAGTCTTACTCGCACACAGGGTTCCATAGCCCCAAACAATATTTTGAACTGTCATTCATTAGTTAATAGTATTAGTTGGTAAACTTCCACTCAACCGCAAAACTAAAATGGTTTTTCATAGTATGTTAATGAAAAACAAAGTTACTGCTGCAGTTTGATGAAAAAGTCCCATATCTCAAAAACTAAACATCATATCTTATTGAAACTAATTTTCGTTGATAGTTTCTTTTACGTTCTACAATCCTAAATATTTTCAGAATTTTCCTCCTCTTACTTTAGAAATTAGAGGGGGGGGGGACACATTTTACCACTTTGGAAGTGGCTCTAGCGCAAACTATTCAGTTTAGAAAAAAATGATATTGTATATGAGTTTAGAAAAAAATGAAGACCTATCCATAGATAACCCACACGTAGGGGTATGATTAAAAAAAAATTTTTGGTTTTCAGTTCTATGTATGGGGAACCCCAAAATTTATGTTTTTTTTTTCTATTTTTGTGTAAAAATCTGAATGCGGTTCAGAGAATACATCTACTTACCAAATTTCAACAGTATAGTTCTTATAGTTTCGGAAAAAAGTGGCTGTGACATACGGACGGACAGACAGACAGACAGACATGACGAATCTATAAGGGTTCCGTTTTTTGCCATTTGGCTACGGAACCCTAAAAACCCTTCTATATGCGTCAGGTAACTAAAAAAAAATCTCTGTATTTTGAAATTTTGTGTGGTGTCTGGTTCTGTATGGTGTCGGACGTAAAGAATAGCACCATCCCATATCTTCCCGTGGGTGTCGTAAGAGGCGACTAAGGGACTTGCCAGAGAATGGGCAGCAGCGTTCTGTGGGCTTTTGTAACAACTGTACTGCGATCGCCAACCCGCCTGCCAAGCGTGGCGATTATGTCAAAACCCCCCCCTTATGTCAATGGCGACACTTGGGGGAGGTCTATGTCCTTCAATGGACGTCTTTTGGCTGAAATGATGAATGATGATGAACTAAAAAAAAATTATAAACAAAGTTTGAATATTACCCCTCCCGTACGGCCCGTACCCCAGTGACGCCTACATCGTATAAGGTGATGCCTAGCCAGCTGAGCGGGGTGAGCGGCGACCACGCAACTTTTTTCTAGTACTTACATTTTTAAACTCCTGATATCTTTCGAATGGAATGTCCGAATTGAATAATTCAAAAAGTTATATAAAGGTATTGAAGCAGTCTTGAATATGAAGTAATTTATTTTGATAAGGATTAATACCAAGATACAAATACAGAGTCTTTTCTAACGGCGGCATTAAAATATTTTTTTTAAAATAAAAGAACACTTATTGTGGCATAAATATAATAGTTAGACATATGGTGTCGCGACACTTTTTGAAAATAATGATGTGTTCTGCAAAGTCGTAATACATTATTTTATTCTATCATCAATAGTTTTCGCAGCGCACGCGATGTAAAGAATATTTTAGGTAATTTTTATACACCTTGGGTTACATAATTGCAGTTTTAGTAAGGATCCCTAATTTTTTTGAAAATATAATATAGCCTATGTCACCCGCGGATAGTGTAGCTTCCCAACAGTGAAAGAATTTTTCAAATCGGTTCAGTAGTTTCGGAGCCTATTCAATGCAAACAAACAAACAAACAAACAATCAAATCTTTGCTCTTTATAATATTAGTTTAGAATTATTTTATTCTATCATCAATAGTTTTCGCAGTGCACGCGATGTAAAGAAAATTTTAGGTAATTTTTATACACCTTGGGTTACATAATTGCAGTTTTAGTAAGGATCTCTAATTTTTTTGAAAATATAATATAGCCTATGTCACCCGCGGATAGTGTAGCTTCCCAACAGTGAAAGAATTTTTCAAATCGGTTCAGTAGTTTCGGAGCCTATTCAATGCAAACAAACAAACAAACAAACAATCAAATCTTTGCTCTTTATAATATTAGTTTAGATAAGAACGACAGAAGACAAGTAATCCCAAAGAAAAAACAAGTCAACATTTTAATGATTAGGCTTCATTCCCGCCAATTTTTTCGATTTCAAAATTTAAATAAAGAATGCGCTCGCAATTCTCATTATTCGAAATAAGTACTTCTTATAATAAATATTTATTGTATTTTATGCTTAATATAAATTTATTTTTTTCATCCATCGATTTCTTAAATTTCTTAATTTAATTACTCGAGGTGATCGAAGATTACAAAAAAATAATCGATTGGAATAATCGCTTAATAACATCACAATAATTAAAAAAAAACATGGTCGTCTATTTCAAATACAAATTGATCGGTGGTAATGAATATTACGTGTTATTGGTCCCGTATTAGTAAATAACGTTAAGATCTGGGCATTTTCATGCGGTTTATAATATTTGGAAAGATATTTGTCATATTTGTTACCGAATCTATACGCGTGTGTGTGTATGTGAAAAATAAAAATGTAAACACGCACGATTGGCGCGAAACTTCGACTTTAGATTTCAAAATTCATCATTACCACTGCTTATTTAAATTGAACTATGGAGTAATTCGCTGCATAATTAAATGACGAGTTGATTATTGTCCATATAGTGGAGATCGAATGTTCGAAAACCACAATTTTTATGATTTTTGGCCTCGACCAGCACAGCCGCCAAAATGGCGATGACCGTATTTATGCACTTGAATTTTATAAGGGTAAATTAAGATACTTGCGCGCTATTTACAAAAGATTTAATGGCGTTGATATATGAGATTTTTATCCAACTTTCTTAATTAACGCACACTCATAGTATTTGATAATAAGAAAATTAAATATTTGCATAAATTATGAGGATGA
The DNA here is from genome assembly GCA_949152445.1 of Cerastis rubricosa. NCBI lineage: Eukaryota > Metazoa > Arthropoda > Insecta > Lepidoptera > Noctuidae > Cerastis > Cerastis rubricosa. Next base: position 776,317 of record OX424542.1, on the reverse strand, counting down.
CGAATTACTTAATTGCTAGCCCCTTTTGGGGCCGATACCAACCCAGTGGAGGTGTGTTCGTCGAGCCCCTTTGGGGGCCCGTACCGAACTATACGGTTAAATTTCATTTTCATTTCATATCAATAAAAAAAAATCTACTGAAGACTTGGCTGTATGGATAGTTCCCTTTGCCTACTCAGAATGGGTGAAGAAAAAAAAAACTCTGCTTACATCCTTTTACGGTTGGCGCCATTTTCCAAAAATGCTGTGTATTAAATTGCTTCATTTTTTCGCAACTGCATTAAAAATAGTTGTTCAGTACACGTGCGGAACCGTCATTGCAACTTGTTCCGACTGTCAACCCTCACCTTCGGCTGCGCCTCGGCTCGGGTAGACATTTGTCAGAACTCTTTGCAATGACAGGCTTTCCGCACTCGTAATGAAATATACTATTACATACGTCTGCATACACAACATTACAAAAGACAATTACAATACTAATTTCCTCTATCGCCCTCCGAATAAAATGCTCGTTTTCCAAACCCAGCTTGCCCGCACAACTGTGACAAAACGACGCAAAGAACTCGATACTCGTAGCAGTCGGAAACAAAAGCGAATCAAATTATTTCGTAACTAGTGTTGACAAAATGTGAAATTGAAGTGGAAAATGAGCTGGCAACGAGCCAAATGCGAATCCACCTACGTGCGAGACCCACCAGGATTATAGAAACGACACGGGTACATTGTTATGACATTGTCACACATTGCTAAAAAAGAAAACAAATAATATGTAAACCTAGAATAAGCTTGTCATTTGTGAGGAGAAATAAAAGAACTTATTATTAACTTTTCATCTTATTTTATACATTTTTAAATATTTCTTAAAATACATAAAGAAAACAAAAAACATTTAAAAATATAAAAAACAGGTTTCCACCGGTATCGGGAGCAGGGTCCAAGCTACTGGTGGTTAGGTTAAGTAATTAATAAAGTAATTCAAGCAAGTACATCAGCACATTTTCTATTGATAGGCGGTGCCTGGTAAGACTGTTCGCTGTCATACAGAATTCGTTTCTAACCCCTGTAGAGTATAAGTGTTAATATACTGCCTCGTTAGTATAGTGGTCCCAATCGCTACTGCATGAGCATGGGGTCTTGGGTTCGGTTCCCGGGTCGGGCAAATTCTTATTGAATTTTCCACCAGGAATTTCTCAGTAGCAGCCACGGAGTCGGGATTTGTGCCTGGTTGATGGAAAAAGGCTCTCCCCCTATTACATGGGACTTAAACATAACGGGTGGGTGTACTATGAGGTACACCTCTGCTGAACACTTCGGAGATTACAGGTGCGTTATTGTGTGATATTCATAGATAGCCCTTCTTCCTTTCGTCTTTATACATTTAACCCAAAACAAAGAAGTAAAACGTTGACATTTCAACTTCCAATAATAAATCTAACAATACAAATGAAACTGTTTACAAGATCATCGGTGTACGAGATGTGACAACTATCGGCTGTAAAACCATTACGTTCGTTGTTTACCCGCTACTGTTCACTGCTCAACTACCCGCGTTTTATGAGCCAAATCAGCGGAACTCATCAAACTTTTAGTTCATTTGCCTGTGAAAATATAGAGCTCGTTCAAATGTTCAGTGCTGTTATGTAACTGGATGAGTGTCCTCGGTTTTGTTTTTGATGGTGTGGGATATTTTGTAACTTTACCATGAATACGTTATTTTCATCACGTTATCAAACTTTGGTCAAAGTAGATATTAGGTATGTTATGTTGGTATATGTTCAACCTTCTAGGAATATCAACATGGAAAACTGTATGGTGTCCTACAGCTGGTTGACTATGTTTTGGTTATGGTTTACTATGTTCAAATTGAAGTTAAACCGAAAGCTATGTTAAAAAAAATAAGTACTACACTACACGTAACGGATGGTTATGTCTAATGAAGGTAGACGTTGAAGAGAGATACCAAATGAAAATGAAAATGTCACGCAGGTCGCGCAAAATGAAACAACCTATTTTAGAAGAATAAAATCTCGGTGAAAAAGTCCAACCTACCAAAAGAATTAAGGGGAGACATCTCTTCAAGCATTCACAAAACAAAATTACCCACTTAAACTAATAAATCACAAACCTAAACGCCCTTACAAAAACAACCAACTCAAAATGTGTATAAAGCGGTTAAATAAACAGAACAATAATAAAAATGGCCGTCTTCGAGGTACTAAGAGAGAATGAGTGAGTAAGAAAGTCAAGTAAAGAGAAGTTGCACGTTGTCGCCCGGGGTCAGTGGTAACAGCTTATTGTACCTACCCTCATTATGCCGGTTATTTGTTTAATTAACGGACGCCAGACCGGCGACGGACAAAAGGTTTTTCTTAATTTTTTTCAGACGAGCTGAGTCGCCTTTTGGGGTTCAGTTATCTTTTTGGTTGTTTTTCTTTATGAAGAGAGTACCAATGAGTGTTTTGCGAATATTATTGTCTGAGAATTGTGTCGAATTGGCTTAAAAGTATTTGTTTTAGAGAATGCTTGGTCCAGTTTTGGATTGTGACAAGCTACTGGCAAACTGAAACCAATGTATTAAGGCATTTTGAAATTACATTTAGAAATTTAAAAAAAAAGTTGTATACCGTCGGTTCCCTTAAGTTATTTCTTTGCACCAAAACGCAACAAAGAGCTGCCCAGCAGCCTGAAAACAGATTTTCTTTCATGCCCCGTCGCCTGGGTTTCCACACCTCTACCCCATTGTTTATTAGAATTTATCTAAACTATAGTGGAAGTATCTGTAGCGACCAACAAAAAGCAACTTACTACAAAAAGTACTACAGCGCCATCTATGACACGACGGAAGAACTAACACCAATTTCCTACATCTCACATGCAAAGTTTACATCGACTTAAGAGTATATAGAAAAACCCGACTACAACTGTTGGGCAGTTGCCCGCCAGACATAACACCTGTCTGGCCGGAGGATCCTCCCTTTTCTATGGGGGATGAAGAACTTTACACCCTGTTCCTCATACCCCTAAATATCTATCAAAAACTGATTCTATGCCCCTCTATATTATCCCTTACGGAGTCAATATTTTGACCCATATCCGCACTCCACAAACAAAAATAACACTATAAATCTATAATGTACCACTAGTTGGTATTCGCAATGATGTTTATTGAGACAAACGGCCTCGTTAGCGTCAGCGCGGACTGGTACCGGACTGACACCGGACTGACACCGGACTGATAGCCGGACATTTGTAACTGTTCATGATACGGCGATGGAATAAACATTACATTTTCTTTGTTTACTTCCGATCATTTGGTCAACCAATCATAGCCATCATCCAATAATAATGAATAATGGGCTTATAGAACTATGCGACGAAGAAGTGGTGAGTATAGTTTAGCAAATTACTGACCAATAATGGATTGGTACGAGCGATGTTTTGTTGTATGCCAATCCAACATTAATATCATTATTTTTGTACGACAGACAAGATTTTCACCTTTTTTTAAGTTTTCTTTACCAGGAAACCACTTGAACAGACTTGTAAAGTGTTTTCGGTAACTACGTCTCCAAGAACCACCCCAAACTCCCTTTACCCGGCTACATCTACAAACATTTTAGAAGTAAACGTACATTAAACGACGTACACAACAAAACTCGTACGGTACCCACAAATTTCTTAATTAAAACACTTTTTTTCACTAAAGGCTAGTTTAGATCGGCGGCGAGGCGAGACGAGGCGAGGCGTTGCGGAATTCCGAAAGAAGCCTTTAATTAATGTCGTTGTAGATCCTTAATTGCGATCCGCCGTCGCTTTGATACGTAACCGCGTCACGGCTCACGCCTCCGACTTGCTCCAGGAGCCAGATTAAAGGATAATAACTTTCACGATACTGATATTAAATTATTGTCATAATTTTTTGGTGAGATAAGCTTTAATTTAGATGGAAATGCGGAATATGCACATCTTTCACAGCAGATTGCTAATAAAAAGGAAACATTTTGATTTCGTAGAATAGAGAAACAGCATTTCCTAGGCCACATTCGGAAAATCTCAAGAACATAGCGAATTCAATCAACCTAATAATTTAATTAATAGACCTAAGCCTGTTAGTGGACCTACCTAACGATGTTTGCCTTCCCTTTAGCTGACCAACATTCAACAAGAGATACGGTCGATACGCCGTAATCATCGTTAAATATTCGCCCAACTAATTTTAAATCATTCTAGCTATAATTTAGCTCAAATAGCCACCAGCTCCTAGCCTCATGCGCGATGTATAAACTTTACCCTTGAAAAAGTTGTAAAGGGTTTTTTGTGGCAAGTTTCACTTCACACCTCGTCGAGGTATGAGCTAGGCGTCTCGAGGCGAGGCGCAAATAAGCTCGTGTGTAATTAGGCTTACAAGAAAATTAACGCGACACGTATGACGACGCTCTCTTGTACAACTTAAGCGCTGCTTTTAAAGTGTATGTGATTTTTTAATTTTTAAAAGGTGCAAATTATTATATTTGGAATGTGTTAAAGGACGGGAGGTTTAAACGCGTTGGCTTTGACGGCAGTTTATAATTTTAGTTATTGTAAGAAATTGGGCGTTTGGAAATGTTAGAAGGATTTTTATATTGAAAATTATTTATAATCACTGTAGGTACCAGGCCCGAAGGCACCTAAGAAGCCGATTCCTGCCGGCTTACCTTTGAGAACAAGGCAATGTACGTAGTGTCTAGTGTCTACTGTAGTCAATTAGTAAATTATGTACACATCTGTGGTTATCACATTAAAGTACAGGCATTAAATACATCGGATTGAAAAAAAATAATACCAACATTTTTCATGTCAACAAAGAAAGCTACATGTGGCGCCAAAAGCCGGAGCTCGGGTGTCAGAATTCAGAACTAAATTCGTATGGACGCGGACACGTGACTTCGCGGTTATCAGCAGCGTTTTGTAGGGACTAGGTAAGCCGAAGTTTATCGAGTTACGACAGTGTTTGTATGTATAGAAAGTTAAATTATAACCACTTCCCGACGTCGGATTGAGCTGCAATTTTCCACACACCTTTGTTTCTAAAATCAATACATTCTTATGACAAACATAACTTAATCTTGCAGTCAGGGTCGTCTCCTCACGAGGGAACTCCTCAACGTTTAATAGCAGAGACACAAAACTTTGCATACAGGTTCATATTTGGTGGATAATCACAATTTGTATCATGAACTCATCCTAGCGCCAGGATCGTCTCCTCACGAGGGAACTCCTCAACGTTTAATAGCACAGACATGAAATTTTGCATACGAGTTCATATTTGATGGATAATCACGATTTGTATCATGAACTCATCCTGCAGCCAGGATTGTCTTCGCACGAGGGAACTCCTCGACGGTTAATAGCACAGACAAGAAAATTTGTATGCACGTTCATATTTGATGGATAAACATGAATTCTATCATGATCTCATCCTGCAGCCAGGATCGTCTGCTCACGAGGGAACTCCTCAACATTTAATAGCACAGACACGTAACGTTGCATACTAGCTCATATTTGATGGATAATCACGATTTGTATCATGAACTCATCCTACCGCCAGGATCGTCTCCTCACGAGGGAACTCCTCAGCGGTTAATAGCACGGATATGAAACTTTGTAAATTTACGCGTTCACTTTTTATGAATAAACATAATACCTGAAGCTTGTCCCGTGAATCGTAAATGCTATAAAAACTAAACGCGACAAGCTTTTGTGAAAATTATCCTACATCGGTTTAATTTTTTCAAAGATTTATTTTCTTCTTTCAGTTCATAATCATAAAAGCTTGTTTCAAAAAGGTTTTTATATTATATTTTTATTTTTTTTATACAGTGTTTTATGTAGTTCTTGTGCATTTAATCATTCCATTACATAAGTTATGAAAAAAAGATCAAGTTGGATCCTTCGAAAATTTTTGGTACTTTTATCATGGGTGACATTTTATTGGTTTTCGAGGTCGCTGATAAAGACACCAAAATTAAAAATAGCGCCGACGCGCGACGTAAATTTCTGTTTTTTTCGTCATGCGTGTCATTTTCGAGGTTTTCGGGTTGGCTGATAATTAAAACGAAAATTGAAAAATGCGATGAAGAAAAACAAAATTAAAATTCTCATTTTTTTCTTCGGCTTCCCCTTTCAATATTTTCACCCTTCGCCACTGGTAGGTACACTACGTTTTCTGAAACCTACACAACAGCAGGAAGGTACGTACCTATATAACATAGTTCATCATCACCTAGCCTTTTCTTTCTAATCGGATGCCGCAGAATCTAAGTTAGTGGATTTTTTAATCTTCTGGTGATGTTTGTAAGACAAAAGAACACAAATTGATGAACCTTTTTTGTGTATTCAAGCTGACCGCTGACATTCGTGTCCACTCAGACAAAACGACATACGTTCCACATCTCATAAAAGTGCACTAAAAACAAAAGACAAGCGGTGCCGAGGGCGGCCCGAGTGCGGCCGACAACGTCCGGAATACAAATGTACACCACTTGTTCCATCGCACTCCATGAATATTAAATTTATAATCTCTGGTCGCAGCCCTGATTTATTAAAGCCAGCCATTCTACACACAATCGCCCACGCTGGCACTTTACTATCCATTGCTCATTTTGTTAGGAAAGTGTGCAATAAAGTACATAGTGATCCATCAACGTACGATGAAAATAGGTACTTTACCAATATTGGTCATTGTGTTTCCCGTACAATATGAATATTAATTTTATATAATTTGCTATGGGAACGTTGATTTATGGAAGCGCGTCAGAGTGAAAATTGAACGGATAATGAAAAGGAAACAGCTTCGAATGTTTGGTGAAACAGTCTCAAGTAATCAGTCATGTCATACGGTATAGGTAAGCGGCTATTAACTGGGAACAGTTTGTGTTGGTCTAACGTTTGAGGACCTGAGATGAGCTTTCATTAAGTGAGTTTAGGAAAGTAGTTTACTTACGTGTAAAAAGTTTTAAGTTTAGGCTTGTTTTGAAAAATGCGTCAGGTAGGTACGACTCGAAATATCAGAGTATTTACATAAACACTGAACTGAGTCATTGGTCTAGCGGTCGCATGCGCGAATACATGCCCGGTTGATGGAAATAGGAAGGGACTCAAACTGTAGATAACCGTAATAAGTGATTTAACACTGTTTTTTAAAACAGTTAATACAAAAAAACACTTTTAAATGTGTTAGATACAATAATGTTACCGAATCAAACTGTAACCTTTTATATGTGTTAATATGTGTAACTGAAATAATCAATTATAGCTTTCGTACGCTGCATTTACCTGTTACACTTAACACTTTTATATCTGTTACAGATATGTTACGGTTAAAAACACATTTAAAAGTGTTACATATTGTTTTCTGTTACCAATTCAACATGTAACACTTATAATTCTGTAACCTTTATGAAGGTGTTTATAAGTCCCTGGTGATAGGCTCGCCTCTACTACATGAGACCCAAACGTAACTGGCGAAATGTGGATGTCCTACATATTAGGTACACCCTTGCCTAACTCTTCTGGGATTACAAGCGTGATATTATGTATTATGTTAGATAGAATCTTGAAACATACTCAAACCACTAATCACCGCTCATTAGGTACATTTTCAACTAACTTTTCATCTGCTTCATCAAAACTATTAAATAAGTTGGTTGCAGACAATTTTGAAAGTAAATTCTTCTCCATAAGTAATGACGAATATAAGTTTGTATTTGTTTGGATGTTTGCCTATAAAAATACCATTGTATTTTATAGGCAAACATTCCAAGCTGAAAAAGCTGCCCGCTAAATGGGGCGGGCAGCTTTTCTTTAAATAATGAACAATTGAACATGAACGTAGGAAACAAATATTATATAGTATATTTCATTACGAGTGCGGAAAGCCTGTCATTGCAAAGAGTTCTGACAAATGTCTACCCGTGCCGAGGCGCAGCTGAAGGTAAGGGTTGACAGTCGGAACAAGTTGCAATGACGGTTCCGCACGTGTACTGAACAACTATTTATAATACAGTTGCGAAAAAATTTAGCAATTTAATAAAGAACATTTTAAAAGAATATATAGGCAGAGATTTTTTTTGTTTTCTTCACCCATTCTGGGTAGGCAAAGGGAACTATGCCCATACAGCCAAGTCTTCAGTAGATTTTTTTTATTGATATGAAATTAAATGAAACCTAACCTGACTCATTGAATCAAATCATTAAATCTGATATTGAAACAAATTAGTAGCTTCTTTTTAGAAATATTTGCATGAATCATAAAAACTTCTAAGTTCTAGTTGGGAAAGAGAACGCACGAGTTCGGAAAAGGTAAAGAAAAAGCTCGAGTGTGTAATAGCCCACATCCCGAACGCTATACGTCCCTGCAATACGCCACTTTTTGAGCAACTGTATTAAAAAATATTCCTAGAAATGGCAAACATTTTCATTACATCTCAATGGGGCCGCACAGGTCAATGTATCGCCAATAAAACGCACAGCAACCACCGTTACGTGCTCATGCCACGAGGCTATCACTTGACCACACAGCCGTGTCCGAGGACCCACGCCGCCATTACGGTGTCGGGTTACAAACCCACCGACGCGCCGACGTCGGCCGACCGGTGCCAACCGCTGTCGGTCACAGCACCGCTCTGCTGAGATGCCGCGACTAATATGTATGTGTTCTTGAGTCGAGGACTTTGCAAGGTAAGTAGGTATTTAATGCAAGTATGATTGATAAGAGCCTCTTCGTCTGTGGTTTGATGGCTCCACCAGTCAGGTAATTTTGTTGCAAGATTAAATTACATTGGCAATATGAGAAATATATAAAATTACGCGCTGTGAATGTAACTGTCCAATATTCCGGAAAAAACCTACTGGGCTTCCCCCGGTAACAGCTCGGATATTGGATGTTGGCGGTATGCCACCCCCGTTGGTCCTGGCCCTAATCACTCTCTGGTCGTGTCGGAGTGCAGGGTGCACCTGCGTTTGTGCACCCACTTATGGACTAAAATATCTCCTGCGCCTGCGCCTATGACAGTCTCCTTTGAGATAGACCGCCATGACCGAAATTCGGTCGATGGGAATTATATTACATCCACAGAATACAAAAACATACAAAGGGCAATACATTACAATTCACATCCACTACATGACTTACATCGCGGTTTGTCGCTCAGCCTAGCACGCTGGCCGCTCCATCGACTCACTCGCGCCGTTTAACCGCACGCACAATAACGTAATTAGATATATTGTTTAGTTCAATTATCTGATGTAAATGGGCTAGTACTAACTAGTATCACTCTTGGAGGCTTGTACTAGTGGCTGGGATACAGTGGATGCGGATGCAAAGGTCAGGGTTCTGTCACCTAGTACTGTAGCAGTGAACTGGAAACAGACTTGAGTTCGAGTTTTGGGGTCGCGAATTTTTCTTCACATGAGACCTTTCGTTCCCACCTTTTTCACATATTTCTTTAGCTTTTAGTGTCGTGTTTTTTTCATAGTAGAATAATAGGAAATTAAAAAAGGATCGCGATCGATCATGTTTAAAAGGATCACGTATTGTAACTAAACTAAGAGATTGTGAGCAAATCGTGTAAATAACGGAACCGATTGTAAGCCAAATGTGATTGTAAAACAGTAAACCAACCTCCGCAGGGAAAAGACGACCACAGACTTGACGTGTAAACTAGGACGACTGTGTATACACCTCCCATGATTTCTTTGTTTCAGGAAAATACCTAGGTATAGCTAGATGACTCGCGCTCTGTTCCCAAGAGGGTAGACAGACACTACAGAACGCCAGCTGTACAATCCTCACAAAGTATTTTTATTTCATCCTCGTTCTTACAGGCAGGTATATGAGTAAACATGGTACCTTTTTCTAATCAGCATATTTAATGTTAACTTTACCTGCACGTCTTTCTCGTTATCCAAAACATTCAAATAAACATTAACATACAATTCGATTATAACTAAATCGATTTCAATTAGTCAGGTATCGAATAATAGCGATCGGTTTATCCGCTCCCGTTCAACCGGATCATCCGTTTAACTAGATTATTTGCTCGGTAATTTACAAAGAGGAACTATTACAAACCTATGATTTGGTAACGCAAATATATAAACCGGTTATCGGTTGATGTCGGTTGGTTAACCGACGGTAACGAGGCGTTCGGGTTGTGTTTATGCGTATTCGTTCGATTATGATGGAGTAATCTCGTTGAGTGGTATCCTGCGGATATAAGAGACTTCCCGTCCGAGACAAATATTGTTGATGGAGCTTTTTGTTGACACATCAGGAAGATCGAATTCTCACAGAGGAAGGGTTGCCTATAGAACGCCCACACGACTTTATCCTTGTCTCCTGTAATAATGATTGATGTGTTGGTTTTGTAGAGACAGTTGTAAGGAATATTAAATAGCATAATTTTATCAATATTCGAGTTAAATGATTACTGTTATGTCTAAAGACACTTACTTCAAAACCCAATACGTATTTCGCCATGATAATGCAAGTATAATGAACTTTTAGAGCTTGAATCACAATAATACCAAGTCGTTGTTGGTAATCATTGTTTGTAAGAAATAGTTTCAAAACAAGATGGCTGCATTTATTTCAATTTGGGGCATGCGCCAACCGATCCTTGCAACATGCACAAAGCCTTGTCACACACTTTAACTTCTAAAAGTTAAACAGTAGCCTCTAGCGCAAACTTCAGCAAACCGTAAACATGGCAAAGTTTAAACAGTATCGACTCTCCGAGTGCATTGTTAACACTAACACTCGCTGTCGTGTAAACCGGCGTCGGTTTACACTAGTTTACTGTAACACTTGAGGTAACGTCTGCCGAGGAGTGAGGGTTTGTTTAGAGACGACGAGGATTAGTGAGAGACTCCTCCAGTGGAAGTACGGAAAATATATGAGGGAATTGGTAAAAAACTGCATATGAACTATGAGCCGCTGCTTAACACACAGGTCATTCACTAGAGCGGATATGTGCAGAGGTAATTTATTTTCACATTATTTAAATGCAATGCAATCACCCGATGGTTCTCTTCTGAGAGATATCTGGGCAGCCCTAATCGACAATTGTGACAATAAATAAACCAAAGAAAACCCTAATCGCTACTTATGTACTGCTAATATTTATTAAGGCCATTTTCTAATTAATTATAGACAGGAATACAGCAAATGGTTACCATAGCGAGCGGATTCTGAACGCCTATTACACAATGGGGACTTGTTCATTGGTAAAAGTCGGACAGAGTGCCGCGTTTTTTTTGTGCTACGACCCTACGTCTTTGATGAGCTGGTCTAGCGTAGTACGGAGTTTCTATAGAATATAAAGGTCTACTGGTGTGAGTACATATCTTACAAGGGTATCATATTACTCAGCACTAACAGGGTTGTGGAGGTCAGATTGGAAGCCGACTCTATCATAGTAGGGTAAAGTCTAGGCAGATGATGACTGGTGTTGCTACCACTGACGTGCGTCCTACCGAACATATTGCCGTTGAACCACTGTCGGGAAACTGTCTCAGATCCTGAAGATAATATAAAAAAAAAAACGTGACCTTACAAATAGGCGCACATAAACAAAAAAGAGCCCATAGATTACTTCACGGTGTAGGTTTTTTTTGCAAAATCTCTCGTTGTGGCGGTAACGAGCAAACATCAGCACTTTATAGTAGAGATTAAACCGAGCTTTTGTTTACGACGCTATTTTATTTTTATTTATGAGCAGCTCGCGTGCCGCCAAATGTACGAACAACGCTAAATGTATCGCACTTTTGTGCTATCTGCCGGGGAAGTACCTAAACGTAAAGCTTGGATTTAACTTGTGTCGGGAAGAATGAAGTTTACATTAAAGTGAAGCGAGAATCATTTATTTGCTCAAACAAGAGTGCAGGCACACACACGGCCACCAATCAAGCTGTACAAAACCAGTTTATGTGGATTTCTTAATTTTATTCTGCTTTATATAATTAAAACGATCAAAGAAACGATGTTTGGACTGTGTGAAGGATGATATGGCAAGAAAGGAGGTGACTGTTGAGATGACGAGCAATAGAGAAGTATGGAAGAAGACGACATGCTGCGCCGACCCCAAATAAATTGGGATAAGGGCAAGAGAATGATGTTAGTGAAACCTGACAAAGTGACAGACGAGACTCCTATAGACACAACTAGACAACGAACAAGAACACACATGTACACCTAAGCCCGTTGTCACAGGATAGGTATTGTGAAAAAACGAAACAAAAATATCATAAAACTATATATTTTACAATACCACTCTCAAACCAAGCGCTTATGTATTCTACAGTACACACTGAACAGTGAACAGTTCCACAAGTGCTCAGCTATCACGTATCTTAGTGCCGTGAGTCTGCACTAGTCCTAATGCGGGCACGTTCTGTTTTATATCCTTTACTCCTATAATATTTGATTTTAACACAATTATGGTCAGGAATTACTAACGTAGTAAGCTTATTGTACAGGAAATAACGTTTGTGTTGGAATCAAAAACAAGGTGATAATCTCAAAAAAAAAAAATTATCATCAAAAGTAATTTATTCAAATTAGGCTGATAATCAGCACTTTTTGAACGTCAAAATTACAAGAGACAGTCCCCCAAAACGCCCGCCCTTCGCCACTTCCTAGTGTTTTAGCTGGGAAGAAGAAGTGGCGGAACAAACTCCCCAGCAACACATCTGTCTGTTAGGTTAGAAGAACCAGATTCTACACAATAGTGTTCAAATTTATTTATACAAAGAATCCATTACATTACATTCTATCATATCGAATAATACAATTCGATCTTGAACATAATCTACCACTTTTTTATGTAAATGTTAGAAAGGATAGGACAATGACATTCTATCAGCGATAACGGCGACGTCAAAAAAGTATGATGTTGACCTTAGTTCCCCAAACTGCACTCTTTCACTGGACTGCCTCGTTGGTCTAGTGGTCACAAGCGCGACTGCTGAGCAAGAAGTCCTTGGTTCGATTCCCAGGTCGAGCAAAGTGTTATTGGGTTTTTTTTTATTGGAAATTTCTCAGCAGCAGCCACCGAGTCTGGATTTGTTCCCGGTTGATGGCAACAGACAGGCTCCCCGCCTATCACATGGGCCTTTACATAACTGGATAGATATGGGTACACTCTTGTGACGAATCTACACATATTTTTAATGCATGTGGCGATTTTCCTTTCAATGTATGGAGTTGCCAGAAAAATGACGAGTTTACTTTGTGACGAATGTACGACAACCCCTTAGGGGTTTTACACCTCTGCTTTACCATTCGAGTATTACAGGCGCGTTATGTAGTTACACAAACTACCGAATAGCTTTGGCCAAGCTCGAGCCTTACATAATTATTTCTCAGTGATATTCTTTTTTCCGACCTCATTAAACAGAACACAAAAACTTGCCAATTTCCCAGTAAAAGCAAGGCGACACCTACACCAGTAAAACTGTCAACTGACTTGCCATCTGCCTGTCACCTGACACCACACCGATTGAGGTGTGAACCGATAACGTGACGTCACGGGAGGGTTGCTCCCGTTTGCCCCACAAAGGGCACTCTGGGAAAGTGACACAAAAACAAAAGAACATAATATTTTGGTACATGCTTGTTCGGTGCAGCATTTTACCCGTATTCTAAAAAAAATTAAATATCATTTGTGTTCAACGTTTAATATGTAATTTTATGAAATACCATTTGTGTTCAACGCTTTAAGTGTATCGAAAGAACCTTCGATAGACGTCGGGTTTCTTTTTAAAATTGAATAGTTAGCTCCCGGTTAGAAGGAATAGTGAAGACTGTTCTGTGAATAGACATGTTTTACCGGCTTCTAAAAGTGATGACTTGATAGTGCTATCAGCCATTATACGATTTTGTAGAGTATAAGTCGGACACGCAAATGTCGCGCTCGCTAAAAAGAAGTGCGTAAGGATCGTAACAAGTGGCGTGCTGTTGCTTCTACCGATACCCATGGAAAAAGGTCGCAACTTTTTGAAAAACCACAATGGATGTGAAGAACAGACAATGAAATTGTATGAACTGGTAGCGAGCCATGCCAGGCCCAGGACACGACTGAGGTGTGAAGCATATAATGTGACACATTAGACTTGTCACACCTCCCCTCCCCCTCGGCGAACAGATCGGGTGTCGTCGTGTCATGCTGACGACACACTACTCCAACATACGCATATTGTAAAGAGGGACTGTCTACTTTTATATTTTTGGTAAAATAAAAAGCTTTCTTTCATTTTACAAGTCTACTTTTGTTAGGAATCTTGTTTTGTCAGCTTCCTTGTGCACACATAAGGAAGGTGATTCGAAACTTGGGCAATGTGAATTAATTCTCTTGTATCAATGTGTACTTTTTAAGTCTTCCACAATCGGAAATGCGGAATGCTTTTTTGTCTAAGTATATGTGAAAATAACTCTGCTACTTTGACCTAGGTCTATGCACTACAACTGTCGACTGTCATAATGCTGAGGAATTCTGTTAATGACAGCAGTTTAAAAAAAAAAAAACAAAAGCCAAGCCAGCCCCACGTATCGCTATGTGGAACAGAATGCAAATTGTTACGATATTGAATTTTGATGTCAGCACACAGTAAGTAATTGGAAATATGATGTTGATATAGGGAAAACGATTTTCGGTAAAATGATGAGCGTTTTTCTTTCATATTTGACACGTATATCGCATACGAGGAATAATCGCCGGGAAGATAAATATATTTAGTTCAATGTGATTTTATGGGGGAAATAAATGGATTTCTTCTACATACTTGACTCAAAATATTAATCGGCAGGTTTTATATCTATTATCTATAAAAAAACGAGTAGGTACTATTTGCTTAAAACTAGGTACTTACTAGGTACTTACTAGGTAGGTAGGTACTTTATTTGCTACGGGAGACACATGTCGATGATAAAACCGATCGAACCACTGCGATTTGAAGTTCGCAAAAAAAGTTCCTTATCAGCATAATTTCGGATTTTACTCCCCATAAAAAAACAGGGAGTGACTCAAATACAAATAGAATGCTAATAAGGATGACACACAACGCCGACCAGACCCAGTCACTAAGTCTTAGGGTGCTGCCCATCCCCTTTCAAGAATATCTACATAAAATAATACGCCAGAATTGTGGGCAAAAAGAAACGCATTCGAAAAACCGTGGGTTGCGGCGTTTAATATAAAATTATAATAAGTAAAAGGGTGCGCTCGGTAGCATTAGCGTATTTAGCGTGCAGGCGGCTAGTGATGTGCAGTCGTCTGATTATAACGGGAACTCGCAATAAATCTATACTAATAATACTTTATAATATTGCTGAAGCTGAAGAGTTTATTTGTTTGGATGGTTAAAAAAAAATGTGTTGGATAGCCATTTATCGAGGAAGGATCGCCTTCCTAGATAAATGGCTATCCAACACAATTATTTTTTTGTGTTATATAGATAACATCATGCTACGTCCAATAAGAGCGGAGCAGCAGATGTAGATGCGCGGGTCAGCTGGTACAAAATAAATTTTTTATCGGTTTTTTGTATAAAGACCATAAGAGAGGTAATATAATAGGTAATAAATGCTTACCTACTAAATAATGAACGCCTTCAGAGAAGTTCACTGCATACGAAAGTAAAATTCAACATCTAGTTTTGCGATGCAACTACACAGTCGCCAGAAAATATTTCCCAACTCCTTTTTCACAAAGTCTATGTTTCATTTACAGTCCGTTGAAATTCCAACCACATAAACCTCCGGGATTCCGCGTCCCGTTCACATTAGACAGCACTAGTCAGGCAACGAGGGGAGAGCGGGCGGATCGATCCCCGCGGGAATCCCTACACAGGTGGCGAGGTGTCCAAGTGTTGCAGCCGTTCGCACCTCCTCGCCGCAGCGGGAAATGGGTAATGTTGTACTAGGGATATTAGTTACGACATGTAGATTATGTCATGAAAATGGTGCTTCGGGGGTAATTACTAGATTACGACCGAATTTCGTTTTCGTTTCGGCCAACTATACGTAGAAATCAGACCGAATTTTGTTTTCGGTCAGACTCGAGTAATTTCAGAGGACCGAAACTAGATAGACATTAAAATTGTAGTTGAATTTGTTGCAAGAAAACATTTTATTTCACATACTTTGGCCTTCATGGGCACTTAAAACATAAACTTAAAAGTAAGTAATAAATTGAGTAGGGATTCATCAAAGAAACAAAACAGTCGTGTCCTACAAATCGGTGAACCACAAACTAATCACGGTAAATAGGTGCGCGGTTCGGTTAAACTAACCATGGTTATTTTAAATTATTTGGTTTTGAAATGTTATTGTTACAGTGTTAATACTTGAGCATGGGAAGACAGCTGCGTAGGCCAGACAACCAGGATTGGAAAAGTTAACAAGTAATAAACGAAGCATGTAATAAAGTAAAAAAAATAAAACGACCGACAGATAGGACAGGACAAATCTACTCGTTTAGGTTCCAATTTAGCGATTTGGCAATAGACCCCTAAAATGCAAATCCAAAATCAAGTGTCACAGTGTGTGTGTGTGTGTGTGTGTGTGTGTGTGTGTGTGTGTGTGTGTATGTGTGTGTGTGTGTGTGTGTTACCTCATGAATCCGATTTTTGGGAAAAATAAAAAGTGGGGTGGTGTTTGGAGAAAAATACAGAGCAGCTAGCAGGAAAGCCGTTTGTTATGTTGCTAAGTGGAATAAGAAACCAGCAAGAAATAAAATAGTGTGAGGTACAGCGTCCACATTTTAAAATAAGATTACCGAGATGAAGATTTATTCCAGCAGAATTTAACAAAAGTGAAAAATCCACTACGCCATTAAATTTATATTGGTCAAACCTAATATCTATCAAACATTCCCGTGGCAATATACTTATGAATAATTAGAATGAACAAAAGCCATTAATGATTATGTAAGCGTAAAGGCGCTTGATGTTTTTATGGGCCTCTTATCCTTTGTATAAAGTCGGCCGGGTCGGAATCGGAAAATGATTGTAAATCAGGGCTAAACGGTCGCGGCGCCGAACAATAAAACAATAAAAGGGTTAGTGCCACCCCTAGACATGGCGTTAGACTGCCCGCTCAGTACAAGCTATTGCTATCATGTTTAATTGTTTATGCTAATGAAGCATCTTGGTTCGTGACCTCGCAAATACATGTTGCTGTTCAAATATATTTTGCGCGTGCCAGAAATCGAAACTAATGACACCATCAAGCTTTTCCATAACAAAACACAAACCAATTAATGTGAACATCATTCGAGCACCAAAACATCCATGCAGATACCTATAATCAACCTGAGTTTATTTTAAACCTTGCCAAAGACTAAGCGTAAGCACCCTACAGTCAAGCCATACAGTCCATCTTATTTATTACTGCTATTGTCTTCAACTGCCCGTAAATTACTTTGGGCGACCCCAGAATTTTTAGCAAACTCACAAAAAATGAGATGAGAACACAACACTAACAGCTACAGAAAACTTAGAAACCTACGTAAAGTTTAGTATTTTCTTCACAAAACCAAATCTTCAAGTCTTCGAGTTTCCAATAGTTACAGAGCAGACTGAGGGTGTTTTACATAATCCCGTAACATGACGTGCGATGTCCCACGGGACCTGAGAGCTCGAGCATCCACCGCACATACATACGACCATACCACGGCACCGCTCGCCATTTTAATCATATTTTTACCACGATTTATCGCTCCCTCGTTAATAAAATATGAAACCTGTCAAGTTTACGCAAAAATATCTTCATTAATAAGGAGAAGATTTATTGATATTCTTTTGATGGAATTTTTTGGGTGTCGAACGTATGAATATATTCGGCGATCGCCTTCTAAAGTTTAAACATAACATCACGCCTGCAATCGCCGTAGGGTAGACAGAGCTGTACATAATAGTACACCCACATGTCGCCTGTTATGTTTAAGTCCCATGTAATGGGGGCGAGCCAGCTTATCTATTTCTTTTAAGAACAGACGTAATGTTCACCTGTATGTCTAGACCAGCACAGGATAGAAGATGCCTCAATCTAATAGCGAAACACTGAGCTGTTCTGAACCACACAAGATTAATACTGTATGCCATCACAAGATGACGTTTGAAGGGATTTAATAGGTGATGTTCTTTGGAAAAGTAAATAGTACTCGCAATCGACGTGCGACTGAGGATCGTACTTTAAGTATGTTTGTGGTAAAACATGAGTATATTGTAGCTTACCCTGGAACAGAGCCCGTAGCCCAGTTATCAGCGATCGAACAATACCCGGATTATTGCTTTACTGCTCAAAGTGTTGAACAGCCATAACTCTGCTACTTACAACTTTATACGCCGCGCTAACCGAGCGTGTTTGTATTTGTTCCACTTTAATATCGGTTCTTGTACGTGTTCAAGGATTGAGTAGAATATGTAAATTATGCAAAGTTTTACCTATTGTGAAACCGAGGAAAAACACAGCTTAAAATTCTGCCAAATCTTGTTTGGATGTTAACATAGCTTTTTTAAAACTATTGTACACGCTAGTCACAAAAATTAATTAATTCTTAAATTAATCCTTAATTTTATCGTTGAAACCGTTGAAGAAACTTTCGGACCTTACCATGTTTATTCAAACTTGATCATTGTTCCACTAGGGTTCCCAAAGCTTTCGTTGTTCACCATTGTACATCTACCGTCCATTTAATAAATACCTACTTACATAAATAAAAGTAAATATTTGTATTAGTTTGTCAAGAGCAAGCATCCCGTAGGCAATCGTAGCAAACAGCCGTAGCCGCGTAGCACCGTCGTAGCACCACGCACATGGTAGCCGCCGTTGCCATGGCAACCGGGGTCAACGACCCACGCAACCACTGCACAACCTGCAGTCTTTCTCAAGTCTCACACTAAATTACCTTTGCTTATATTTGTAATTAGATATGTATTTTGAAGTGGCAATTAAGTGTTACAAAACCAACCTAAGTGAATAAATAAATTAAAATTACCTTGTTTATTTTAGTCGAATCACGATAAAATCACGTAACACTGAATTTACTGAGCTTATTGAACTATTCAATTTAATTTAAACACTTATCTATTACTATTTAACATATAAAATCTTAATTCTACTTCGTATACAAATCTCAGGCCACCGACGTAACACAACCTCTTTGTTTACCTACAACTCTACGTTACATTACTACGACACTGGCTGTAAACACAGTTTCCGAAGTCGAACGTCACATTTCGAATAAAAAATCAAATTTTAAAACACTGAAAATTGAACAAAAACGTTCGCGTGCCGGTACATGTCAACGAATGCGGCCGGCCGGCGTGTTCCGAACGCACAAAGCAGCAAAATTATTTTGCATTTGTCAAACCCGAATACAGAACCACGTCCGAACGAGAACAACAGTCACGACGGTAAACTTAACTTGGCCGCGGTATACTTTCGGATTCCATTTTCGAAATTTGCCGCGGAAAACTGGCTTTTCCACTGTCGAAGTAAATGCCAATTTCCTTTTCACAAAAGAAATCCGATCCAATTTCGACCTTAGTGCCGTTGTGTTTGAGTCAGAATTGAATTTTCATTTCGTTCGTAGACAATGCGCCACGCAATGACGTTTGCAGGGAAAGAGAAGGCAATGTATCTTTGAATAAGAATAAAAGAGACACCAGATCCCGAGGGTAGGTAACATTGGGGTGCATGTGAGCCCAAAAGGAACGTCAGGCTTACCATAAAGAATCGATCTTGAAGATGTTCGCTATTCCTTGTATTTTATTGAAAAGTGGCTGTGGGAGAATGTTTCAGTGCCAATTTATGATCCTGGTATGATGTTTATCGACTTTATTCTTTCATATTATCTATTGGGGAGTAAACATTGTGGACGGATTCTTTGTCGATCCTGCAAAGTATGAAATGGAGCTTTTTTTTGTTTATCTTCATAATTTTTTGATCTAGGTAGTTGACAGTTTACCTTTGAAGCCCTTCAATTCTGCATAACTTCTTCGACCGCAGAATTGCTTAAAAAAAATAACAAAAAGCTGTACTAATGAATTCATGGGTACGTAATTAAACTGAAACTTACACTAGCAGTAGCAATCTAAGAACATCCAAACAGTCGCGTGCTTTTACTTAGCAATCGCAAGGATTTCTTTTGAGAGGGTCGAGGGTATGAGCGGGGGCTGAGCGGTCGCGCGGGGGGCACCGCCAGCATCGGCAAAGGGAATCCGTGATGAGCGCGCGTCGGATCGGGCACACTCGCGCCGCGAACTTACAACTATCTCGTTTTTATGAACTCCTGGTACTACTGAAGGAGTTACGTTGTAGATTACGTCTTGGATTAGCTGTGTAGCTTGGGGCTGCGCTCCTTATTTCTATGTGTTCTTGGTAGCAGAAGATGGGGTATGCAAATTATGTTTTAGATGGGACTAAAAGTTTTTCAACCGATTTTTTTTATAAATACAGGGGTTTGTTACCCTGTAGCATGCCTCACATTATTTATGTTTATGTTCTTCCATTGTACGATTTATTAACACTTTTGATGCTTTATCTATATGTTTCCTTAACTAAACCCTTTCTATGTTTTTTATCTTTTTTTTTAAGTTTTTGTCTACGTATCTACGTACGTAAAGAGAAAGTTAATTGGTCATCTTGTCTGGTAATAAGAAACCGCAATGCCTGTCTAAACCTCAACATAGCCAAACGATAATAAGTAATAGATTATTTGCTCAGATTACTAGCACAAAGAAAAGATTTCTCATTATACTCTGTTTTCATTTCCAGACCGATACATGTAGAAATACTAAGCAGAATGACAGGCTTCCATTACAAAAGATATTAGTAATAACGAGAAGTGTCATTAAGAAACGAATATCCTTCGTTTAATATCCAACATTATTAGAATATCCTAACAAGGAGGATATATTGTTTCATATATTCCGTAACACATTGTCACAATAAATACAGTCACGATATCTTAATAAATTGGCCCAAAACAGTTCTTGACAGGCAGTTGGCACTTATTCAATGTTCATGGGATGACTGGGGAACACTGAGAAAGTTCCTATATCTCTTCGAAACAAGCAATGGTTGCAATTTGTTTTCTGTAGTAGTAAAGAAAGCAGTCGACAATATTGATAGTACAAATACTCGTAAATGCCGTCAATGCACACGACATACGAGTACACATTTCCGAGTCAATGAGCAAGTCGACGATTTGAGATCACACGGAGACGGCACAAAGGAGGCTGATGTTTTAAACCTCTTTTGATATTCGGGAGAACCTTATGTTAGTAAATATAATGCTTTACGATAGATGGTTACGGTTGATTAACTTGAAACGGATATCCGTAACATGTAAAAAGGTTTTATAGTAAGAATCTTCTTAAGCGGGAAAGTTTTTCCTGCAATGTTACTGTATATTTTCCTTGTTCATCTTACAATTTTATACTCGTCTTTGTCTTGTTTGTTGTACACCCATTACTCATTTTACAAAGTGTAATTGGTATTTCTTTAGATTAAAGCATTTCTCACGTGCGCCGTAATGAGAACATCTGTAGACAGGTCTTTTGTCAAAATGCCTCAACAAGAAATAACTAAGACTGAACGATGAACATAAATATATAATTTTTCAAGAACTTAGTCGTACTTACGTACAAGTGTTTACTTCTTTCTGTGTAAAATCTACCACCCAATTTAAAGCTCGCAACAAAAAAAAACTGTAATTTTGAAACCGCAAAAATTACACTCCACCAGAGTTTTACACGATTTCAAAAAGATTCGTAAATCTGGCCACGTTTCAAAGCCGAGCACTTTCTATCGTAAGTAGTTCTGTTACGAGAGCTAATTTGGAGCGACGTCACATGACGTCACGTGACGTCATATCGCACTATCAAAGCTCCGGGCTAATTATCGCCGTATGCAGCACTCTACGTGAATATGAAGTGGCGAAGAATGAAGTCTTTTATCCTCGGGGCTCGGTACCAGGGAATCATGTTTGTCTAGGAGGCTAATAGACAAGGATGAGCTTGCTGCTTGTATGCTTGTGGAACGGTGTTGCGTGTTTTGTGTAGTGTGTTATGTAATTAATTAATCTTGTGTTAATTAACGCAAGTTGAATGAATCTTGCAGTTACATCAAATATCTTTTGCCTTATTTCTCTCCTATTTCATGATCCTTTGTTGATTGAATCCAACCTCTTTTCTATTCTATCACACGTTGTTTATTTTAGTCATAGCGAACATTTAATTACAAAATAAAACGCTTATAACTTAGCTTAGAGATATTGGTCCAACGAGCAATCCAATTAACTGGACAATTTAACTCAGAGCTCGCCGCTAACTAACAAAATACTATTAAAACAAACCAGAGTACCTCATCCGACCATCTCGCAAGTTTTTCCTGAAGACTACAGGCAATAGTTATAAGTGGCCAGTCGAAGCGGCGCGATCAAAGGCGGCGCGGCGCGGATCAAAGGCGCGGTAATGGCTTTTTAGTGGGGTGCACCAGAGGGGGCGGCTTCAAGTAGTTAGGGCGAATTGGTGGACGACACGACGCGACATAGAGGGTACGGGGGATCTTGTAAAAAAGTATCGACTTCTTTTAACAGATAACGGTGAGTGCACTAATTTTGATCTACTGAAGTAGATTACTACAGAGAGAGAGAGTAGATTAGAATACTTATAAAGCTGGGAGCAAGTAGCGCCACTTATGGGTGTAAAAAAAAACGTTTTTTTTAAATGTCATCCTGGTGAGTATGTACAAGACTTTTAGATTTCTACATACTATGCAGTCGTTTAGCGAAATGTCAAAATAGAATATTTCTTTAAAATAAATCATCCATTTAGTAAGTGTAAGTTTAATCTTCTGTAATAGAGTTCTTCTGTAATAGACTCTTATCTAAATAAAATACTTAATATAAGATGCTCGGTAATATACTAAATCATAGGTCTAGGCCCATTCGCGCCACAAATCACGTAGTTAAAACGTTCAGCGCTAAACAAATGTTTGTCATCGTTCTGTTTCTGTCAATCGTTTAAAGACGACAAAGATAGAATAATGTTAAGTATAATATGTATATGTATAATTAATTATGGTGAGCATTAAACTCATTAAAATTTTGTGATGTGTAAAGCAAGAGGGTCCCCAATCAATCTTATCTTACTAGTAATTATTCTGTCTTACTTACGAATCAAATGCGAAGGTTAGTGAGGAGTGAGGTATAGATGAACAATGGTTCGTTACTCTTTCACGCAAAATCTCCTGAACGAATTAAGATGAAATTTGACAAACAGATATCCAGTTTATAACCTGGATTCAAACTTAGGATAGTTTTCCCGATCGGTAGTACGATCTCGTGGGACGATTACCGAACTGCACGCAGGCGACGCCTTAAATGTAGTTTTAAGGCTGTGTCCCCAGTAGGCAAACTGTTAGCAGCCGACTGAGTCTTAATACGACTTAGTCTACTAGTGTCGTCTAGTCGTCTGAGTCTTAAAACTAGCAAACTGTGGACACTCCATTTCAATTATATGGAAGGGCGTACTAAACCATTACGCCGTAAACTCAGTCGGCTGCTAACAGTTTGCCTACTGGGGACACAGCCTAAATGTAACTTCTGCCGTGCGTCGTGGTGTGCGTTGTCGGTTGTCGTGCGCGTCGTTTAATGAGTGTCAGCGGTGTCTGACACAGCGGACTTCAGCTTAACTATTCATCGATCGTTAAATTATCAGTTAACAATATCTACAAAGTTGTGTTCATAATCGTTAAATTATCTTGAGTTTCCATCAGAGGGATAGATAAAGTAATCAAAGAAAGAAGGCAGGACCATAAGTTTTGTTTTCCGTTTCATGGTAATATTTTTAGGCAGAAAATAATAGTTATTTGTTATACAAGAGTGCAAAGTTGCTTTTTAACCGCGGGTTCAATTTTGATGACCGAGCAAGCGAAGGATTCTAAAATTGAATCACGAGCGCAGCGAGTGATTCAAAATTAGAATCCCGAGCGTTAGCGAGGGAATCAAAAGAGCACGAGGTGAAAAATCTTTGCACTCGAGTGCAACACGTAACTTTTCATTCCACCTCAGCGAGGAAATGACTAAATGCAAAAAAAATAACGTTTACAATCACAAGATAGGTACCTACACTTTTATTTCAGTTTAGGTATTAATTACTACATTAGGACAGGTAAGTATTACAGAATAATCTTTAAATTATAACAAAATAATATTACGGTATAATTAACAATGACGTGAAAAAATGCCGCGTAAAGAACCGCGTTCAAAGCAAATTGAAAAAAGAACACCAGGAAGGTTCCGAGTCTGAGTTTTTAACAAATTAAAAAAAGTTGTATGATATATTCGGCACCATAGAGGTAGCAGTAAATAGGTTTAATGTTTTTTTTAATTCACAAACTTAGTGCACACGATGTTCTAAATTCAATTTACTTTATCCTCTAGAGAATAAAAACGGCTTTTGCACTCAGATATCGAAGAGTAAAAATATTCTTTCCGAGATGATGGGATGAAAAGGTATTTTTGACTAGGGACAGTGCTGTGAAGTAGTTATTGTAAGTTAAACTTAAGTATGGGAGGCGTAAGCAGAGAGAATTTTACAATTAACTTTCTTCAACACTAACTACCCACAGTTCATGTACACACTACGACGGCTCACTATTGATCAAATAATATCTACCAAAACACGTTTCCCTAACCAGATTACCACTTGGAACCTCAGGAACAGCTTGGCAACAGCCACAGCATCCTACACAAAGATGCTAGCCTACTGAGTAGAAGGGCGAGAGCACA
The DNA here is from genome assembly GCA_949152445.1 of Cerastis rubricosa. Taxonomy (NCBI): domain Eukaryota; kingdom Metazoa; phylum Arthropoda; class Insecta; order Lepidoptera; family Noctuidae; genus Cerastis; species Cerastis rubricosa. Next base: position 751,478 of record OX424542.1, on the reverse strand, counting down.
TTCATGAATAAACAGCGCAGTGGTCACAGACGGCGTGTTTACGTCTAGAGATTAGCGTGGCGCGTCTTACTGCATGCGTCCTCAGCCTTATTCTGACACCTAGGCTTATAATATTATGATGCAGCTGGAAAAAAACTAGAAGAAAAGAAAAAGGAAAGAAATCCTGGCAATAGGAATAAAAATCATTTGTAATTTGGAAAATTAACATTATTATAAAGTACCAAGATATAAACTGGTTCTTTTAATAACGAGGACTGTAATCGAGTCTGTGAAGTACTCGTGAATAAGAATTAAGGCACATGTTTGTTTATATATTTCCATTTCTTTCTGGTGATCTAACTGGGTCTCAAAGACATGGACATATTTTTTCAAACAAACATAGCAACACCATAGTCGTAATAAGATACCACCAACATAAGCTGAAATAACATCACATAACGCTGAATGTTATCCAGACATAACAGTTTAGATAAATATGTGAGCTAACGCGACATCCTGGAAATGGGACAGCCTGAATGTAGTATAGCCTAATGCCAGCAATGTGGCTGAATTATAACATATTCTGCATGTTACATGGAATTGAGTTGCCGAGAATCGTGATTAGCGGCGTGCGATTGAAGAGGCTATGTCAAGCAGTGAACTGCTGTAAGCTGATGATGATGATTATGATGTTACATAGTAACTGAGACTAGTGTTCAGTAGGCAGCACATCAGTGGAAGCAAAACAAGTGGCCTTATCTTCTACTGAGACTCCTTACTACGCTACGCCAGCTCCAAGTCAAATATTACCACAGCAGACGTGCAATCGACTGTATGATGCGAATCGGGTGAAATGTCAGCGGGAAAAGGGGACCCCTAGATTGACTGACGTATACCATATCTCTTAACCCTCTAGGTGTAAGCAGTCAGCTACTACAGCAGCAGCTACACCTACTACTCACTACACACCACTTATATCACCTTCTACCAAGCTACCTGGGTCTTCTCACCACGGCTTTTCTAGTATAACACGACAGGGTTGTAGAACCCTGGGTATGTGTTGTGTATGTATGTGTACCACATAACAAAATTATCCAAGTATCCATCTCATATATCTAACATCTAAACCACTTCCCCAAAGCACTATTAAAACCCTTGTTTGTATCCTCACCGTCCTGGGAGTTCAGAATAAGACCGCGGAGCCGCGGGCGCGACCCACATCCTTTCACCACATTTGTGCTATCTCTGTTTGACATCGCAATCGTCTCGAGACGCCGACGAAGGCGAATGAGCGCTACTTCGCAGATCTTATCGCAAGGATCATGTATGGTACTAACATGAGGGAATATTCAGTGGATGGGCTTCAAGATGATTGTGCGGACATCAAGGTCGACCTGTGTCACAGATAAGGCATCTAACATGGCGATATTGTGTTTGAATTCAAAATAGATAAATCAAGTCCTTTGAAATGTGTAACTTACTACGCATACAAATAATCCTCCACTCCTCGCTCGAGATCCCAGAGAGCTTAACGATCTTAGAACCAAGCTACTCGAAAGGCCATCTGAAGTAATGGCGAGAATTTCTGGAAATACACTACATACATACATTAATAGAGGTACTCACGCCTTTCTCTAATGAGGGTAGGCAGAAACCACAGACAGACACAGAGCATCGATAAAAGAATACAGGATCTTGCAGTTATATAAACACAGGCATAAGTGAGTATGCAAGCTAGATTCGATTGAGAGAAAACTAATTCCCGAGCACCTTGTTCGTCTAGTGTCTAGACACCTGCATTCACTGCAAGCAGCTCAGCCCAGGATGAGCTGTAGTTGGTGCTCAAAGCGGGAATATATTACCTACAGGCAGATGAAGCAGGGTGTAAGAATATATTACAGGCTCGTAGGCAATGGAGCCCGGAAGACAAGACGAGGTAATCTGCACCGACGTGAAGCAATGAATGAATGAACGGATTACAGTATACTTTATAGCATAGTTAAAGCTTATAAGGTTGCTTTTACCGCTGAGCTATGTCATTACCTATATGTATATCGTCCGTCCATTTTATTGGCAGCATAACCTAATACGATGTCTTGCTTGCTGAATTATCACTGCTGGTTTTAAAAGCAGCTGTATGCAGGGTGCTAGAGACATAGGCGGGCAAACTGTTAGCAAAAATCCAGCATATCATTGGAGTATTCCAGCACATTTAATCGCAGCATAGAAATTATTCGACGGTTATTTAAAAAAAAACTCCTTTTTTACATAAAAGTACCTACACCTACCTACGCGGTCGAAATGTATGGTACAGCAGTTTTTGAGCTGGGCATTTTCTGTATATTCCATTATTCGTATTCCCTATAAAGCCATAAGTCCATTTTCCTGTCATACAACCACCATTTACCTCCGAAAAATACCCCGTATTTTCCAAAGGTAGGACCACATTTGAGTGGTACAATCGTCCACAAAAACATTCGCTCGCAACGCGCCGCGTCGCCAAACATCGGCACATCAGCCGAGTGCTGTGGAGAGCCAATTAGCTCCCTCAGACCTCCGCATCGATTACCTTTGACCTTCGACTATTACACGACTAAATAAAAACTCCTTTGATAGTAAAAAAAAACCGTAAAATTGAACGAACATAATAGTGAGTGAAAGTTTGAACGAACGTGATTGCTGGGGAGCTTGTACAAATACTGAAAACAGATTTGTGGAATATAAAATCCGTTCGTACCTTGGGGACGTGTTTTAATGGTTCGGGAATGTACTGGTTGAAGTGACTTCAGCTCGGTAATCTATGGTTCGTAGCCTTTAAGGACAGCATTTCTGAACACAATTATTTGGCTATATTACATGTGGAGAATATAATATATAATTCACCTGATTCATCATTATATAATTTCCCTGATTCATCATTATATAATGACCCTGATTCATCCATGCAGTGAACATAGTAGGTATCTCCAAAAGACAAAATCAGCTTCGCCATATGATTTCCGAACTGAGTAAGAAACAGCAGCACCCATCCTACCCCAAACTAACACACATGCAGACGGTAGTGGCTGCTGACAATAGATATAGAGCCCATTATTAGTTTCCACATATTAAACGCAGATACCAATATTTAGTTTGCCTCCCTCATGCTCCAAAATACCCGATAACTCGCCTACAAGACAATCATACACAATTACTGACGAAAACTAACGCAAAATTATTATTTACCTTACAAAAACTCCAAAATCACTCTTATTTCTAGAGCAACAAAGTCTGTTTTAAAAGTTTTGTCATCGGGTACAGTCACCCTCGATATTGACAGAAGACACAATTTCCGGCGCGAGGAGCAAACACGGTATTCCACACAATTTGTTCCTAATTGCAGACGTGCTCGACTGTACCACGCGGAGTAGTGTGACGAAGTCTTATGAAGCTAATTCACTTAGCTGCCTCAGCTTTAAATGAAGAAGCTTCAGGTGCCATTAGATAGGGGGATTGCTAAGCATTATTACATAGTGTAGCTAAAAAGGAGATCATTAGGGACATAAGTTGAGTAAACTCCGTAGATCAAAAGATCACAACAATATTATTATTTGATCTACTATATATCATCGTTACATAGAAATTGAGAGTCATCTCTGCATACTTAGATTGTAATGTGTTTCTAGTAGCGCCATCTATTGGCGCGTTGGGTGAACAATATAGGTATCACCTTATTTAACAGAATTACGTGAGCTAGTTCGGTTGTAAATAATTTCGAACTTGTCTCTAACCCACTTAAATATTCGAAATAAATAAACTCAAAAAGTATTAACCTTTAAAATAGGAATATAAAAAGCAAAAAACGAGCGTCCTACTGCCTGGAACACAGCTGCGACCCTTTAAACCACTGACGATGACGCCGCGAGACATTACACAAAATAACAGGGCACATAAATATCGGATAATAACGTCATATAATGACACAGGCTAGCTCGATGATTGGGCATATTTTGACCTTGAACTCGCCTATCGTAGACCTACGGAATTTCAATTGAATTAGATATTAGTTTATAGTACCTTACCTAAAATATTACAATACTGATGTTGTTAGCACAGCGCGGATACTATATTTTTCGAATTATAAAGGGTTAGATTAGATTGAATTAGCCAGCGAAACTCGACAGAAACGTTTCGCTTCGCTACCTATCTAAACAGTCATGATAAAACATAAAAGAAATTGATTTCATGTTATTTTTGCTGATTGTATTCCTAGGTAATATGTAGGGTAACTGGTAATTAGTGACCGATACATAAACACGTGATTGTACTCATCATAACCAACAGCTTTCCCAAAGAAATATTTTTTTTATACTCATTCACTTTTATCACAATAACACAACAGCCGTATGAAATTTGCGCGCGCGCGCCTTTGGCCTATCAGCTTGTGATAAAAGTGAATGAGTATAAAAAAAATGTTAATGAGTAAGTATAATGACCTGTTTAAGTGTCGGTCACTAATTACCAGTCACCACACAGACAGTCACAGAGACTTTGTGGTCATTTAGGAATTAACTCTGGCAAGTTTTAAAGAAAAGGAAATAATTAACAATAAGGTTGCACTATGAAGAAAAGTAGAGACAACTTAGGCGGCTGACAGTGTGTCAAAGTTATGATTTCTTTCCAATCCTTATCTGAATTTTTAAACGGCTTTTATATTTATTAAACTCAACATACAAATCACTACTAATATCGAACAGCCGATCCTTAAAGTAATTATTACGTCACGACTTCACGAGTCTTCTCCGGTTGTTGAACAAGACCGCTATGATACCTATACACAAAAATAAACTTGTTGTTACCAGTCTGAGAAGAAAGGGTTTTAACGTAAATCAGTTTAAGAAAATGTTGAGTAAAAGCAAAAAGTGTGCGTCGGCCGGGAATCGAACCCGGATCAACTGCTTGGAAGGCAACTATGCTGACCATTACACCACCGACGCCACATTTGAAAGGTCGAAATAACGAAAGACATAGGCTAGTAGTAGGTACCTACCTAATGTAAAGTTATATCAATTCCTAATGCTTAATATTTTTGTTCTGCTTACCCAAAAAAGATAATTTGCAGTTACGCCGCTCTCGCTTCGTTAAAGTCAAGATATTAACTGCCCGAAACAGGGTACCTGCATAACATGATTACATTTTAAGATCCTTCATCTACATATTTCATCCAGTCTTACCAAGGGGTATCGTATTACCCAGTTACTGGGTTGTGGAGGTCAGATAGGCAGTCACTTCATGTAAAATACTGGTACTCAGCTGCATCCGGTTAGACTGGAAGCCGACCCCAAGATAGTTTGGGAAAAGGCTAGGCAGATGATGATGATCTACATATTTCATCATTAACTGGTTTAAAATATTATTAGTTAGTAACAAGATGTGAAGATAATATTGTCTGTACATGATATTAGTGAAAAAGTCACTATTGACGTCGATGAAAATCCAGAAGAAACAAATGTGTATAATGTACAAACGTGTAGCTAGATTAGGTATGTAGGTATATAAGTCAGACGTACGATACATACACCGGTTTTAACAATAATATTCACAAATCTAAAAATACTTCCCAAGTAGCACGTCGCGATAACAACTTGATAAAATTCATTCATTTCTGATAAGTGCGGAATTAAAACATATGTCGCTAACTTGAACTACTGATATGCTTAGTACCGAGTTATCAATGAGCTCCTGTGCCCAAGACAATAACGATTCTATTCTTTTGATATAATCTAACAAACCTCTAGAATGGCTCAAAATAGAATTATTATCATTCAGACTTCCAGACACGTACACAACAGGATATCTATAGTCACGTAGACAAACCCCACTAATTAATTGGAGCTATCAAAGAGCTAGCATGAACAAGTACCTACCACCAACCAATCGCTTTTTCCGTTTGTGACGTCCTACTTGTGTACTAAAATAGAAGATAATACTCTAGCAAGCCTAGACTATGCAGCCATAGTTGCGTAAGTGCCGCGGCACACTTACCGCGCACTAGACACGTCAAACGTCGGCGCATCACTATCAAAGCTAATTAAACTTGCAATGGCACTACAACGCATCTTAACTTAACCCGTCGGCGGCCGCAGTGAGACAATGCGACCGCGAGGGGGCGAGGGAGCGGGTGCTGTCGAGTGCGCCGCTGTAATCAGGACTAATAGAAGCGCGTATGCTTTGATCTGCACCTCAAAGAGACGAGGGCCAAACTCGCGAGACGAGCCGCGGTGGTGATAAAAATTTAGAGGCGGCGCGCGGTGACGCGGAACTGATTTTGGCAAACGTTTGTGTGGCTGCAGCCAGCGTGTGCGTATGTGAGGATGTGACGCGACTGCCTTGATTGCGTAGACCGAGCTTTAAGCCACAGATCACAAGTCGGTAAAAAATTAAGCTTCTACCAATAAAATTATGGTGCTATATGTTAATAATCATTGGAAGATGCCACCCAACTTCCTAATTTAATCCCAGACTCGCCTTTCCATTACCTTAAGTATAGCTGCCACACTTTTTGTGGACTGGTTTTGCTTTAGCTCGTCTACCTAATCCTCATCCATCCTCTCACTCAGATCCCAATTTACTTGCGGCATATAAGTTTTCATCCTTAACTCCGCCCATCATCATCATTAAATTTTGACTTGGTCAAAGTTTTCCATCACAAAATCTTATGAATCTCAGGAGACGACCAAAATACTATATTGAATCCAAAAAAAGTGCTCACTTATTCTGTGTTGCGGCCTATAGCCTTACGGTTAAACGCCTAACCAATTTCTCGCAATTTTCGGGAAAACCCCAGCCGTTCTGTTCAGCTCCTAGCCCTGTCGCGGCACAAGGTAAGGCACAGAAACGGTGAGGAGTTTAAGCGTTGCGAGTGCAATATTGTTTTCTTTCCGCTTTGCCGGCGCGCGACTGGCTGGCGTGTAATTGATTCTTTTGTGGTATAATTGCGGGCAGATCGCATCGGGCCGAGTGCGTGGCTCCACTCGCCCCACTCGGTACTCGCCCCGACCCGGCCGCCATTCATATTCAACGGTTAGGTGACGTTTAGAACTCAGCTTTAATTGGTTTTCTTATTCGTGTACAATGAGGCCCCTCGTCATGCTCGTTGTCTTCGGCGCGTCGAGTTTGATTGTTCGGCCCTACTAGTGCTAATTGTGGAATTTGTTTGACTTTGATTGGGTTTTTTGCTTTGTTGTGGTACCGCTGCGTGGGAGGGAATCTCGAAATGAATCTTAGAAATCTAGGTAAGCAGACCCTTCACGAAGCCGGCCACCAAGCATTGTGTACATCAAAACTAACTAACCCTACGCAAATATTGCTGGGAAACGACTTCTTATTCACATTTGTATGTTATCAGTATCACTTTTTACGGTAAAACTCAATGTAACGCACTCAAAACTTTGTGCTGATGGATGCAATAACCAGTAAACATGTCATGTTGGGCATCTCCTTCTAGGATCGGGTGAAAAATACCGAAATACGGGGACGAACGAGATTCACGGACATAGCGGAAGTGATAGCAAAAAGAAAGTGGAAGTGGGCGGGCCATATATGCCGTAGACTGGATGGAAGATGGGGAAAGAAAATGCTGGAGTGGAGACCACGGACGGGACGGAGGAATGTGGGAAGACAACCGACTAGGTGGACAGACGATCTCATTAAAGTGGCCGGAAGAAACTGGATAGCCATGACACATAACCGCCAAAAGTGGAGAGATTAGGAAGAGACCTACACACAGCATTGCGTGACCAAGGGTTGAAGAAGAGAGAAGAGAGGTCATGAAGGTATTTTAAGTAAATGTCTAACCTTAAAAACTAGTACTTATATTTTTTTTATTTGTGAACATGTTGGAACTTTGAGCTCCAATATCTCTGTAATCAGAAGGTTCCCAGGTTTGGTGTAGAACAACAAAAATATCGCAATGACGGGGAGAACAAGTGCCCTCGACTTCGTTAAGGTTCTATTTACACCCTTTATATAAAAACCATTGAAGTAAATATGTGGCTCTTGTGTACGAAAATTGAATTGACAAATCAATTGACCTTTTATTTCGTTCCTCCAATTTCGGTCACCCTAAAACATGTCCACACCTATGTAATACAAGCTACAAATCACCACAAACATTACAAAAATAATAATCCCACTTCAGTACGAACGGTGAGTTTACGATATTGAATCATGAACGATCACTTTAATCCGAAGATATTAAACGACAAACAGTTTGTTGACTTAGCCCGTCGCTATCGCGGTTTACACGTGTTAACAAACACGGGATGTGCTGGTCAGAATGACCATAATCCACTTATTGACGATATTATCTCGAACAAACACGAATTTTTCGTCAGTGGCCCTCGACAGTGATTGATACAATCGCATATATTTGAACAGAGTCCGTCGTAAATGATAACGGTGTTTGATTTTTATATTTATTAAATTCGACTATTTTTAGTTAGGGTCGAATTTCCGTTACGGGTTTGATGATTATTTTGTGATATTGAGAAATGCTTCGAATGTTAATATTTTATGTTGTATACATTGGTCTGGCCAAGACCGAGCCTCCATCAACGATTCCCAAAAATGTTCAGGCGACTTTAAACGACACCAAATAGAGATTGTTTTCTGGAGTTAGTGTAAAAGTAATGACATAAATACAGTTGTCGATGAAGTAGCTAACACATCCACAGTAATAGTAGCTGTTAACTCATACAGACCAAGGCCCACACAGAATCCAGATTTCGAGCTACGATTGAGAAACACTAATCACTCGACATTGTCTAACTGTTTACTTAAACTCCACTTAAAGGAACAGTGTTACACCAAACATTAACCTTGACACCCATAAATAAAGGGCAAATATACTGAAATCAATAGACACATAAACGCGTCAGCAACGCAGTTGGAACGCAGTGCCCGCGCCCGCGCCACTGCGGCCCAACGAAAACAAACTGAGAGAATTATTATCGACATACAGCCCCTCTTATTTTACAATTATTTAGTAAATCCTACTAATGTATGGTGACGTTCACAGAAACCAGACTGCTTAGCGCAATATATTTGTCGACGAGGCAGTTAAGAGGCCATGAAATATCGGTACATCTGTTAAAATAAACGCTCCGGTAAAATTATGATAGTCCGTGTACGGACGCTTGCTTATTGCGCAATTATAGGTTAATGTGCTCTCATTTTTGTCTATAAATCCTATCCCGAACTCACTAGAATATCGTGTGCAGATTAATGGTTAGTGCGGCATGCCTAATCTCTTCATGATAAATTCATCCTTGCTTCATAAAGTATTCCCACAACAAACATTTTTGAATACCAATGGCCTCTAAATGATGAATATTCACAGTCGTCCATCATTAAAATGTATAGGTATACCTCAAACGCATAATACGATAGAATTTAAAATATCCATTCGACATAGAGTGGAAATACGGATTTTTGCTTTATTAGGCTGTGTTTGTTCTCTGCTGAGCTAAATGTGCTATAAACTAACAATCTATGGAATTGGCGTCACCGTATGCATGACATTTAAATAATGCAGCCGGCCGGATGACGGCCGTCCGGCCCGGCCCGGCACTGAACATACTGTACGTGCACACACATTCCTAACAACACTGATATGGAAGCTGTGATGCGTTCAATAGTAGTGCTAAACTAAATATTATTTTTGCGTAAAATTGTGGCTGCATTTTCGTGGTAAAAAGTGTGTTTTTGTCAGCATGGAATACTAGCTGGATATTAAACTTTGTAGGTTTCTATCTATGACTGCTAGAGTCAGTTATAGTTAATGTTACAGAGAATTTATTTCTACTTTTATGTTAAAATTAATTTAAACTCGAGTTTGTAGATTGCAGTCAAATTACTTCTTTACAATTTATTTCATGTTTCTTCATTTTCGTGTCCATTTTTACAGTGACCTGAGTCCTTTTATAATAGTGTCTATGTATTGAGAATATTATGTACTCGGAAAGAAAGCAGTTACCTATGATTTAATTGTACAACACAAATAAACAAAGTTTCCATCTCCATTATTCAAAACACAATTCCGGATTCAAACCGCGCGACGAGCCGTTGCGCCGAAGTTTGACGGACATAGCCGGCAAGTGGCGACGCCTGGCGGTGCCGCGTGCCGGGTGGGTCGTGCCCTGTCGTGCCACCGCGGGTGACGGGTTGCAATTTCCGAACTGTCATGTCTACGATCTGCGAGCTAAGCTAACTTCCTGGCGCAATATCGTACAGTTGCGTTTTGGCGCCGAATCGTTGTGAATTTGAGAGCCATTGCTGCGTAAGGCATTATCGCGCGGTTTTGGATGTTCGGTGACAGATGCAAATGCAATGCAAGTGCAAATGTATGGTATCTGATCCATTCATCTGTCTGGCGTGGTTGAGTAGTAGGTATTCTGATTGCCAAAGCATTATCTACATAATCGTTAGTACAAAGGGACATAATAAGTAAATCGTATTATAATACGATTAAGCACCGATTCCCTAGTTAGAATCTGACCGGTTACGCGGTTGTTTTGCATTTTAAAATAAAATTGGCTAATAAATGATTGATTATTTTGTATTATTAACACACATAAAGCGGGCATAAAAAAATGCCATGCAAATATTGCATTTTTCTCTAGTTGCCAACTCCCAACAAAATAAACTCGACAAAGATTGACTAAGACTCAACAAAAATAGACCGCCCCCGGGTGGGCTCGAACCACCAACCTTTCGGTTAACAGCCGAACGCGCTAGCCAATTGCGCCACGGAGGCTCTTATTCAGCGATCGAAATTGTCACGCGCTACATACACACGAAACCAATGAATGACAAAGATAGAAATATTAATAGAAGCGTCTACCTGAGTTTAATGAAAACCTGTTTTGTACCTGAGAGGCCGAGTTCAACCCGAAATACAATGAACACCGTGTTTTATCCTCAATACACAGCTCTGAGGACACGATGCATAGTTGGAAAGCCACTTGTTAGTCAAGTTCAAGTTATTTAAGTTGAAGCAAAGTTAAGTGATTGAGGTTATGTTGACAAGCTAAGGTTTGAGTTAACGATTTGCAAATCTAATGTTTTCTATAAATAAGTGAATGGTGTGACAAACTGTGATGTGTTTGTTTTCTTGAGGTAATCGTGTCAGTTAGTCTTGCAGTTTACTTACAGTTTGTGTGTACAAGTGCTATTTTCCTTGTTGATATTGTGCTTTGTTAAGTACTAACTAATAACAATTACTTAAGTTAGTATCTAAGCTCAGTGGTCGTTTGAATCTGTATTTATATCTTTATCTATTTTTGCTGTTGACCGGCAATAGATTAGAGAAATACGTCACTAAAGTTCGTCAAAATTTATCCAATCAAAAAGAAGCAGCCGGTGCCAATGGCGAATAGGGTAACGGGCACTTGTTGCACCGCGTCGGTTGAGCGGGCCGGCTTGCCAGGCCTGCTGCGCGACTTGCAGCGCCTGTCTGATGACCAAGATTCAGCAGATATCGTCTTCATCCTCGGAACCAACGAGGAAAAAGTCTACGCACACAAAATAATTTTGATAGCAAGGTTAGTAAATTCAAAAAGATTTTCCCGTACCGGGAATCGAACCCGAGCCTCCTGGGTGAAAGCCAGGTATCCTAGCCACTAGACCATACGGGAGATGAGAGCCAAATCAAAATAGACGGTCACAAATTAAGAACTAAATGTTTTAATTTGCTAACGTTTACTGTGTACTGATAACTCATAGAAGTTATTTGTGATAACATTTATTCATGAGTGTTAACAACAATCAATATCTAATTTTATCCGATTTTAATCAAATGTTCTGATTGATACTGACTTGGAGGCATTATTGGCGTAATAGAAGTTGCTTCCGATTAATTTTGGTGTAAACTGTTGTATTTCAGAGATCTTTACAGGATATAAAACTAAAATAAGAAAAACAATTCGTCTCACTTTTCCTCGGTCTGTCTACCCCGTAAAGATTAAAAACTAAATTACGCTTTTGAAAGTTAAAGAAACAAACCTTTCATTTTCGAAATCGTCCAAGTTTGTTCAAAATTGTTAGTAATTTTATCTATATTTATGCGCGGAACAAATTGCGGACCTTTCACCGCTGCACCATTCACTGTTTCAAATGCAAATTAATTTTGAGCCTCGAGATGTGAAGACGTAATTTGCTTGATGAGGCGCGCAGAGCTATAACGCGCTAAAAGGAAATAAAGACTATAGAAGTACAGAAATTAATATTCATCACAAACTGTTTTACATTTTCTATGCAGTCAGGAAACACGACTCACAGCACCATCTCCCGGGAGCGCTGCAAACCTAATTTCAAATCTAGCAACTAGATGGCGCTAAATTCAAATTCATTTGCATGACATCAAATCCTTTTCAGGGAGTCCGCGTAATCCAAAGTAAAATCTGAATAGGAAACTAATAAAAAAGATCGCCACCGTCCGTTCCGAATGAATTATGTATGGTGTCGAAAGTTATGCAGACCAAAGATGGGGGATATCGAAAAGAAATCTGTCGACGGCAAGCAATTTGCATGTAAATAGGCACGGTCCTGTTCTCGACATGTGGTCCAGTTGAAGGGGGCCGGAAAAACGGCAAGTTTGAGAGCAACTCCATCAAGTTATGCGTAAAGTTGGCAAGACTCGCCGAATGTGTTTGTTAAGAGCAAATTGGAAAAATAACTCACTGGTTGTTGATGCTTCGAGAACTTTTGTATTCGAATTGATATACGACTCTAGTTTCGCTCTTTTTATTATTGTGATGTTTTAGGATCAGAAACGAACATCGTATTTTGTAACGGTACCTCCGTTACAAAATACGATGTTCGTTTCTGATGATTTATTTTTCAAGATTTTTTTGTTAGCTAGTAGGTATGTATGGTGAAAACTTTTTGGTTAGAGCACAGCACAACTATGCGCAAGTACTTCTGTCGCAACTCGTCACATGATCAGGCTTCCATTCAACAAGATATGTAATACTTAACAACCAGCACCGCAGCAGTGGTCAGAAACATTTTGATCAAACTTCTTCCACTCCCTTATTACCATTACGAACAGTTTGCCTCAACACCTAGAATACTTCACAGCGACTTCATAAAATGTATCAATTAAGCGTTTAGTTAGGAGCTACACAAACAGCGGTGATTATAAACCGCGCCCGCGCCAGCTGCTACCATGATTGATTCAAAAAGTTGCCAACTCCGGCCGCGCGCGCCCGCGTCGCAGCCAGCGTGATCAATCATCGCTAAGCTTGTTTCTTATTAATTTTATTAATGCTACATTGTGCTGGGATGTGGAGCGATACTGTTGCGAATACTTGAAAATTTTGTTAAATGAGTTGGTATGAGAGGAACGGTAGGCTTAAATATGGTTACTTATGTACGTTTGATGGATCAACCTCGACGATTCCCGATTTATCTACCCAATGTCATGCTTGCTTATATTGGCCGAAAGCTCTCCTACTAAGCAAAAAAATACGTGGGGTTTTGGGGCTAAGTCAGTTCCATAAGTATGTAGTCCTATACTGAGCCATTCCTAACAATTTACAAATATCTGTTAACAATAATGGAACGTCCAGAACCTAGAATTGCTATCGATGCATTCTTAGCCGCGCATAACATTCTGAAAGTGTTTGACGATAGCTGTTTTCGGTAAACAGCGTCAATATGAGGTATTTAAGTAACAAAACTTTAACAAGGAAGCAGTCCAAGCGCTCCTTTAAGACAATGATCTCCTCTCAGACTTGCAGCTGCTAATAACAACACTTGCTGCTCACATAATTTAGAAACTTCAAAGTTCTCTTGGTCCATGGAGCGCCGGCCGCTTAATTTTGTTTATAGTCATGGCAGTTTTTGTTCAACCCCTCTTTCCTTTTTAATCAAGCTCTGGTTCTTCTTTGTTGTTAATCTTGGCAAAAATCGTCAAAACTTTGTTCTCATTGGTAAAATATTTGATACTTGTTGCTGGCTAGTTCTTGATTTCGAACGATTTTGGTGGCAGTCCCGTAAAACACGAAGTTGGTTGATCGTTAATTTTGAAAAGTAATCTCGAGGTCTTGATTATTTCTGGGTAACTACCTGTTATGAATTGGGCTCAGTTAAGTTTTGACGAACAATGAAGCGAAAAAATAACTTGAAGTAGGTACTTGTTGTGTTAAAATAGATTAAAAGTCAAAAATTGGTGGATTTTAACGAACCTGTCCGACACGACGGCTAACGCTTTGGTGTGGCTACGTTGGGGTTGCAGCTCTTTTCATTGATTCGAATAATCAACGAAAGAAGAAAGAAGATTCTCGATTTGGACACTCCCTAGTTAAGAAGAACCAAGAACCTCCAAACTATTTTTTCGCCGAGAGACGAGGCGATTTTCATTTTGTTCGAAGTGATTTTCCTATAGGTAGCGGACGTGGCATTTAACATATCAAAGCCCCGAAACAGAACATCACAAAAATCTATGTTCTAGAGTTGATACTGTTTCACATAAATCTCACTGAAAGCCATTGTCATTAGTGCTCACAATTCGACATTAAGGGAACAAAAGTGCAGCAAGCCAAGCATTCCTTTTAAAAGCTCCTTAACACGAGCAATTTGTCTTAGTTCATCAAGCAGCACTTCACATCGATGGCATGTGCAGAATCGGTCGATTGTTTTGTCTCTGTCACTCGTCCACGTATTAGGTTGAAGGGAGAAGGACAGGCGATATAGAAATCTTGACAATTTTGGTAATTGGTGTTACTGGTTCGAATGCCTGTATAGCGATACTGTTAGGGTTACCATTAAATTTGGTGGAATTTTTGGACTCAGTCCTCGCAGTGTGATTGGTAAAAACCTTTTTAAATCAAGCTTTTAATTAAATGCTCGACGTGCTAACCATGCATCGTCATCCAAAGTAAATGTGTATAAAATAAAATTTCAGCTCAATCAATTGGTGATAGCTGTTTTTTTTTTCAAACATTGCAAGTTAAAAAAAGCTTGTAACAAGCTGAATAAAAGCTTGTAATAAAAGACGACCTGAGCTGTTAATAACAACCCTTATAGAAGAACAATTAACTCCTCATTGAGTTTTGCCAAATAGGGGCCCGTCAACACCGAAGTTTTTTACTAGATAAATTAACTAATCCTTTCTGTCATCTTTCACCTACCAATCAGTTAGTATTTGATGAAAAACTGGACTATCCGACTAGCCAAGTTTAGTTAGCCACCCCTTACAGGGATAATTTGGGACTTAATTACACCGGTACCGGGTGTGCGGGGTGGAGTGGAGAGGGGGTTGATTGATGATTCAATGAGGACGGCGCTTCGCCCGCACTGAATTTATCGCGTAAGCACCCGCTTGTTCATGATTATGTACAACTTACAGTTTGCTGTAATGTATGTGTTGCGATACGCCGTACAGGAATTTTGATAAAGGATCTAAGTACGTAAATAAGGGTGGCGTACCTACCAAAGGTAATTTTTTATATGCACGAGTCTCTGAAAGCGTGATGAAAAAGTTGCTCCGCATGGATCACAAATAAATTGTATCTCTCTAGGTTTAGTTATTGAAGTTTCCAAAGGTTTATCATGGAAAAGGATTACAATAAGTAGAGAGTTAAAGGAAAATGTTTTACACAATTTCTCTTTGATTAAATCAGCACCAATTGGGACATTTATGGTATGTCATGTACTTTTTTTGAAGATTAGGTATTTCTAAAACTACAATAGTATTTCTTCAATTGAATCTTATTTTTGGTTACAGGTGGCTTTTTGATACAATATTGTACTCATCATCTGCCTAGTCTTTTCCCAGCTTTATTGGGGTCGGCTTCCAATCGTACCGGATGCAGCTGAATACCAGTCGATTCGATACAATGTAGGTAAATAGAATTGTTCTTGATCAGTGAGGTACTACCTACTATTTCACTTGCGACCACTCCCACAAGTCTTCACAGCACCTGTGCTAACATTACTCTCGAACTACGTACATTTGATTACAGATATTCCAATGTAGCAAGTTCTCCAACTTGTCAAAGTAATTCTGAAATCCTCTCGCACGGGATTCGCAAACCATACATATAGATAACACCTGCCGCATGTGCGAACCAATTATAAAATTTCCACAACAACAATGTAAGTACCTACGTGTGTTAAAATTCTATGAAACACTCGCTAAAGTTAAACCGCTGAAACACTAGACATATTTGTTGGAATAAATGAGAAAAGTTGGCCGGTGGAGCGCGGGAAAAAACAATGCGTGTTTTTGAAACAAACGCCATCTATCGGCGAGGTAAATAAACCGACAGGAATCGTAATTACAACTCGTGCTTCCACGCGAACTGCTCGTTTGAGGTGACCACCAATTATTGGTACACTTTTTTTTTTAGTTTCATAATTATTGTACATGAGAATAGCTCAATTAAAAGAAAAAGGTACCTATACATTTCAATAAGTTCATAGATAATACATTGGAAAAACGAGTTGACCGCATAGAATAAACATTATTATTCAAATAGGTATAACAACAAAGATTTTCCTCAGTCTTACTAAAATACTACCTATGCAGTTTGCCGATAAGGTTAGACCATGCAAACCACTGAAAAATTTTTACTAATCTACTGTAGGTACCTACGTACTTATCTTAAACTAAAGTACTTGAACAAGTTATTACGCCTTGTGACTGCGACTGTAGTTTAGCTTTTTTTATTTTTTGACATTAAATGTGCCTGTAATGCTCTAATTTACATAAATGCTCTTAGTTAGAGTTTATTGAAAGCCATTTTAATCCCCGTCTACAAATCCCTAGAACTGCAGCACTCGTAGTCACCACAACAGCAAACAAAACGCGAGATTCAAATCAGTTCAACAATATTAAAGAGAACAATACGCCGCGTAGCGACAAAACGCACAATACGACATCAATTATTTAACACGTTACAAAAACTTTGTACCTGGGAGAACTGTATCATGAACAGGTTTAACGCTATATTTTTATATAAGATCGGTATGCCAACGTATCCTCTGAACCATAATGTTATAAACATATTAACCCTTCTTGCCAGTCGAGTAAAAGTGCAAAACGCTCTAACAAATTAAAAAGTTGGTTTCATTAGCAAAAGAAAAGGTTATTTTTGAAAAGGTTATTTTTCATTACTCATACCCTGAAAGTAGGTCTGAAGTAGCCTGAGGAGCGGGATTAAAGTAATACTTTTCATCCCTAGGGAGAGTCGCTTTCAACTGACAGATATCAAATTATTAAAAAATAAAATAGTTCTATTTACACATGTTTATTGAACCATGTTCCAACTTTCTATGCAGCCACGATGTAAAATTGAAATAATTAAAGTTAAGTATTGATTAAAGAATATATATTTTTTTTAAATAACTTTATTATAATTTAGTTTCAACAATTTCTTTAAAATAACATAGAGTTGGGCAAAATATTTACTATTTTTTCAATGATTAAAATGAAAAATAATAGCTGAATAGCTGGCTGGCCACAGAAAAAAAACAAAACAGGCGGGAAGCGGCAATCCGAAATAAAATTTACTAATTTTTTCTTTAGCTAATTCATGTTTTTATTTTTACTTTCCTTGTATTCGTAATGAAAAGCACAGTGTTTGCCTCGGGTTAAAGACTTATTTAGTCCCTCGATACGTCTCAAGACTAAATAAGTTACTTTCACCCCTGGGGTAACAATGTACCTACTATTAAACAACGCGACGAAATTGTAATTTTACACTCGATCAGAGTTCAGACGCATACTTAGATATTTGAGTGTGAAAGTTTTCTTCATAAAACAGTGACGATGTGACAATGTAAGGCTTTAAGGATTAAACCTCAGTTTATAGCACGTCGTGTTGGCGCCGATGGACGACGCTCGTAAACTCGGGCGAGTGTCGTGATCTTGAGGACATTATAAAACTGTGATTTATGTTGAAACTATCCTTAGGTCGCTACATCACGCCAATACTTAGTTGGCTGGTTTCCAGGCAAACATACCACAGTTATGTAGGTAATAAATTGTATCCGAATGAGTAATTAACTAGTATAATTTTAACTTGGAGGCTAAATATTAAAAAGATATGAATTGCCAAATTGTCGATAAATGAAACTGCTTTCTACTCTACCCCAGCAACCTAGAATACAAATACTGCGTGACAGAACTCACAATGAAGAACGTCCCTGCATATCGCGTAATGTAATTTAACTTGTAATTTACAACACACCACACAATTTGTTACATTCAATAACAAAAACCAGCAACTTATACACAATAGCAACAGTGCCACAGAGCGGCACGTGTTGCGATGACAGCTGAGCGGAGCGAGCGGAGCCATTGTGTGCGCAACCGCAAATTGGAGGCGAGCAGTCGCAGCAACCGAGGCGGGCGGCGACGCTGTGCCGTCTGCCAGTGACGTCGCGACGTCCTACACCGCTCATTATCGCTTTATTATTTGTAGAAAAATGTCGCGATACTCTGCCGCCGCCCTTCATTGAAAATCTTGTTGCGACGTAAGCTTTTGTGCGAAAACTGTTTACAAAGACAGCGCCACTTCGGATTATGCCACGCAGCTATACCTTTTTTCTGAGAGCTTCATAAGGCTGAAAGGACATTGATTATTTAGAGACATTTCAGCTTGCGATCTACCGGGTCTACGTAAGTATACCTTAAAGTGTATACCTATGGAGTGATATGAATATTACGAATGAACAGAGCAAAATAAACTTTCAACTACATCAGCTTGCCTTTAAAATACATACGCCACATTTACTTTTATTGCAAAAGAGTTTAATGAAAAATAAATTTTACTGAAAAATATTTCAAATCACTTATTTATCATCGTAAAATCAGCCATTCAACTCATACATTTCATCCGCTTTTCATTTATCTGTAGAAAAAAACACATTCAGCGATCGTGCAGTGTAATTTACAAGATTGAATTACACCAATCAGGATTAACGAGTCGATTTATACTCGTCGGCGATCCGTTCGAAAATAACACAAATATGGCGTTCATTAGCTTTGAGCTCTGTAATTTGAACGTAACGGTCGCGTGCTGTGAATGCCACCAAAATTAGAATGTTGCTAGAATCGCGTGCAGATTACAGTCTTTGGAATGCAGTTGGCAGCACTGAAAACTGTACCAACTGAATAAACTAACGAGATAAGGTTGAATGTTGGGTAATTTTCCTTTTTACGTTTTCCTGCTTGCTGAAAATACCAGGATTTCTAGGATTTATTTATTTATTTTCGTTTACACTCACGCAACGGCGGATCCAGGGGGGGGGTCATGGGGGTCATGACCCCCCCCTGAGCTGGTTCCAGGACTTAGGTGGACCACTAATTGAACATAATGATTTTATTTATATATTTTGCCACCATATAGATTTTATGTAACTACATACCTTGAATATTTATAGTAGATTATGCACCGAGGGGCTAAAGTTGTGTCTTATGTCACGGGCGTCATATTGAATCTCGAGCGCAATGAAGGATTCGGGATTTAACTCACGAGCAAAGCGAGGGAGTTAATACAAGAATCCTGAATGCAGCGAGGGATTCAAGCTAGCCCAAGGCAAAGCCACCTTTAGCCCAGAGGAGGATACTCTACTTTTTACACCTACTGTGAGAAAATAATAGCCATAGTACGAAAAACAAAGTATTTATTAAATAAACAAAAAGTAAGAATAACTTATTTAGAACTAGTTAGTTATATGCACTTTAAATTAATAATTTAAAGTTTCAACATTCAAAGGTGTGAAAACTTTCGATTTCTTTGATTGGTGACTTTCCGATATCCTCTTTAAAAATGCTAATAGCTTAGCGTATGTCTTGATGTCTATATTGTGTTTCATGCTTATTGTTGACCTAAGCATTGAATAAGTACACCATAGGCTACTTGACTTCTGAGTACAAGATAAATGCTGAAAATACACTAATAGAACTGGTTCCGAAATGGACTTGACGCCTTTCGTACTTTTCCATTTTTGGAAATTGTCGTAGGCTTTTATATAAGTTTCCTTTGACTTTTCCGGCAGTAAATTATTGGAGATATTATTAGCTTCGGTTGTAATGAATTTAGGAGTACAATCACTTTCATCACTCGACATTTTATAATACTTTGTTGATAAATTTAAAGTTTAAATGCTAAAAGTTCGCGCCTTTATTGCGTCTACCAATAAGTAGCCAAGACACGATCAATTCGATTTTCAAAAAAAAAAAGTCTCTTCTACGGTTTTGTCGTGTGTGTCTATTGATATCACTCTCATGGTAGTGGCGTTTGTGTAAACTAAGCTTTATACAGGGCTGGTAGAATGGTTTTGGATGATTGGCTGTATGAATTTTGAATTTAGAACGTCATTGGAGACGCTCGTGAAAATAGAGTATTTTTGATAAAATGTGATAAATCGACTGTAGTACAGAACGGTTTTATTATTTATTTATTAAATCACAAAATCCACAGCAATCTTTGCGCAGTTTACTTAAAATAAATTAACTAATGTTTCAGCCAATTACTATTACGGTATTACGGCGCGGTACGGTATTTGTTATTTTTAATGCCAGTTTTAATGTGAATCCATTACTTTAAAAAAAATGGTTCGTAGTTATCTAATTATTCTTATAATTTTTGTCTTCGAAAACATGGCAACGATATGAAGAAGCAGTTGTTATGATTTTGTAGGAAATCGAGAATATCATCCACGTGTAGTAAGGGTATCGAGAATAGCTTTCCTCTTTCTGGCACCAAAGGGTGTTTGTTAGTACTATACTGCCAATTTAGCTGAGCATGTGAGATTCCAAATTCAAATCACATTATTGACCAGCGGGTCATAATGAAATCCAGTACAACATTATTGACCGGCTGTGCCCCCGGCCACTAATGACTCACTTTAGGTTAAGGTTGCTTGACATATAATTTGACATTTTCGAGCAGGTGGTGTGAAAATTAATTTTTCACACCACCTGCTCGAAAATGTCAAATTACAAAAACCGCCGGTCAATAATGTGATTTGAATTTGGAATCTCACATGCTCAGCTAAATTGGCAGTATAGTACTAACAAACACCCTTCTTTTTAATTTTTTTTTTTTTTTAGGATGGGAAATCTTTTCTGGCACCAAAGGCTGTTTGTTAGTTGTGCGAAAACTAACAAACACCCTTTGGTGCCAGAAAGAGGAAAGCTATTCTCGATAACCTTACTACACGTGGATGATATTCTCGATTTCCTACAAAATCATAACGACTACTTCTTCATATCGTTGCCATGTTTTCGAAGACATAATATTGTAAGAATAATTAGATAACTACGAACCATTTTTTAAAAGGAATGGATTAACATTAAAACTGGCATTAATAATAACAAATACCGTACCGCGCCGTAATACCGTAATAGTAACTGGCTGTAACATTAGTTAATTTATTTGTTTTTCGTACTATGGCTATTATTTTCTCACAGTAGGTGTAAAAAGTAGAGTATCCTCCTCTGGGCTAAAGGTGTCTTTGCCTTGGGCTAGCTTGAATCCCTCGCTGCATTCAGGATTCTTGAAATCCCGAATCCTTCATTGCGCTCGAGATTCAATATGACGCCCGTGACATAGGACACAACTTTAGCCCCTCGGTGCATAATCTACTATAACCGGACTGGCACTTCTCCACGTTCAAAAAACGTACCCATTGAAGTAATAACGCATTTCGGTAGAAGACGTAAAAGAAAAATTGATTTTTTCTTATTATAAATACATGGTGATTGGTGCATCGTATGCCAAATTGAAATGATCGACTGGGCCCGGGTCATCTGCTATCCTTTCAGACCCCTTAACAATTCTCATGCCCTGTGGATATTTCTTCATTGACGTTTTATTGTTTTATTAAAAAAATACCCAAATTTTACATTCAAATACAATAGAGGATATACTAGAGAATTTTCGAGGGAATTGGAAGATCCCGGTCGCTTTTTTTTTTTTTTTTATAGCCATGTAAATAGCTGTAGCATGGACAGCTTTGATTGAAGTCCGAAACTTTGCGAGTAAATAAAAAATAAACTAGATGGCTAATGACACTAATTTTGAATTTAAAAGTACTGGAATACAATACACATCTAAATAAAATTAAAATTCAGAGTCTACGACTTATACTTTAAAAAAAAAAATGTATTTGAATGTAAAATTTGGTTATTTTTAAAATAAAACAACAAAAACTCGATGAAAAAGATCCACAGTGCATGAGAATTGTTTAGGGGTCTGTAAGGATAGCAGATGACCCCCCCAGTCGACCATTTCAATTTGGCACACGATGCTCCAAACAGCCTGTATATTTATTTTGTCTGTTTCTATTTTGTTTGTTGGAAACCCTTGTCGTACCACCTCTTCACTTTTGCGGAGTTTTGCGTCATACCCCTCGACATACCTCTAGCTGTTATGACAAATCATTCACCACGGTTATGGAATATAAATAGGCTGCCTCATTCCGTGCGTGATAGTGCTTCTCTGATGTCATCAAGAGAAGATGGCAATATGTACGTGTATATGTACAAGTTATTATGTGTTAAGTTTTTCAAGTGTACAATAAAGAATAAATATTTTTAAGTACACAGTACTTAAGTACGTACATTAATAAAATACCTACTTTTTACTTGTATCTATTGTTATCAAAATTAAATTAAACTTCTTGACTTGACCACGACTATGTGACCCCCTCCTGGCGCCAAAGCTGGATCCGCCCTTGCACTCACGTCATGCAAAACTCACATCAGTATAAAGTTTTCGTACTGTCCGAACTGTAAATCTTTCCAAAATATGAAATCTTTACAAGCAAAAATGGTAAGTAACAGTAACAGGGACTCCCAGTTGGTCCGCCGATAACAGTTGATTGATTAAAATTCTACACAATATTTGACTTTATACTTGAACTAATCTAATTTCCTGAAATAAGCCGCGTTAAAATAAACATTGCGCAAGAAGTTGAGAGTGATTAATGTCCTCCGCATCAGCAGCGCTCAGTCGGGCTCAGCAGCAGACAGCCGACGGCTGCGGCGAGCCTACTATTCATCGTGATCGGTAGTAGCAATAGTCTGCTGGCAGACAAGGGACACTCCTGAGTTTTAATACGAGTGACACTATGTAATTACAAAGTATCGAGCCAATCTGGTGCTGGATTACGAACCCGCCCTCTCACAGAGATGAGGTATCCTACTAGTGGGAATGTTATCTTCAGGCAGATTATGAGCCAACTGGTGTTTATCGTACATCAAACAGAACCAATTCTTTGTTAGGTTTTTTCACAACCAATGCGGTTTCGGCTGCTCTGTCCTCCAACGCGGCGCTCTTCGCACATTGCATTATATCTGGCTTATATTACACTAGTACCTACTAAAGCAATACAATTTGTCCGTCATTGTACCCAAATTCTGGTCACCAAACTACATATGACGCAAATTGCGCTCAACGTTGTCGTAATGTCGCGTCGCGTTGTCGCACGCGCGGTCGTGACGTCATCAATCATGGCCGCCGCGATACAGATTGTGTTTAGAAAGCTTGTTTTTTAGCCGAACAAATTGCAAAGTTAATTTTATTAAGTGCGAACAATCCCCTTGTCGGTCGTGTAATTTACTTAAGTGTGATGTTATTTATTAAATACGAGGATTATTTTTATAAGATTTAGGTCGTTTGTAAGTTACACAGTAAGATTGGAGATTGTTTCAGTTTCCATACAGTATAGGTTCAGTTACATTATGCTTCCTAGTGATTATTGCTTTAACAGGCAACGTATTTAATAGAATTTGAGTTTAGACTGCTTCCCCTTAGTTCCTACCTACTGTAGACTATAAATTCCTTTATTGTACTTCTTTCTCTTCATGGCCTGCAACAAGTGTACTTGTTCTTAGCAGGGATGGTCACTCACGTGTGTCATTACCTATCGTCGTGTAGAAATAGTGCATTTAGTGCATGGTCGTATTAGTGAACTGTCGTAATTGGTCCCATATGCTAGTGCAACTTTTCGGAGAAACTTTGCCATAAGGAAAACCCAACCACAGCAGGCGTTTTACAAATTCAGTTGAAACAGTAGATTCTGTGATAGATTTCAAAGCAACTCTCTTTCTCAAGTTTCGCAATAAACAATGTGTCAACACCACAATATATTTTGCGTAACTTTAATCTCTGTTCAAACGCAGGCGCGATGTTTGTCGCGAGTTGTCGCGGGTTATCGCGAGTTGGCGCGAGCTGGCGCGGGCGGGCTCGTCAGAGGGAACACTATTAAAAGTTGGCCGTCGCTATAAAGGCCCGTCACACCGCGTCACTGAAACCACACTGTTAACAGGTTGGATTAACGCTTATAATGGACTTGTGGTGTGTATAGATTGCTGGTAGTTATAGAAAGTTCCTATTGGAAGTTTAATGATAGGTAAAGTTTTGTTAATTGGGTTTGAACATTATTTTCATGGTATAAGCATCAAACCATAGGTACTAAGATCAACGTTATGCAAGCACATCTTACATACCGACAGGACGAAGAAGAGCACAAAATGTAACGAACTTAAAGCGAGAGGTCGTTCCCAAATTCCTTCTTAATCAACTGTAAGCTTTCTCTGTAATTTCATTCAATCAACATTTTTCTATTCGAATCGGAAACGGAGAATCTGTCTACAAATACCTACAGGACAACCGTTTTGCAAACGCTTCAACAAAACTAATAAGTAGTAACACAAGAACGCGTGATTGGATTAGACTAGAGGAGGGTCTGACGTCCTGACGCACGGTCTGACGGTTAGACGCGTCAATTACTGGCGTCAGTCATGTCCGCATCGCGACGCTCACGCGAGCTGGAGTTAATCGAGTTAATCACAGCACTACTGCCCCGACTGCGACTGCCCGACCGTCGACCGGCGGCGGCGGCGGCGGCGGCGGCGTCCCCACAGAGGTGTAGGCGCAACTTAGTTACCGTCACAGATTCTGAATATTCTAATAAGTAAAAATTCAGATAAGTGAACATTAAATGAGATACAAACATAAATAGATAGATCGCTCGAAATTATATTGGCAAAACATAGTGCACATATTTAAGACAATATATTATGTACTATCTATAACCACACCTATGTACAAAATAAATGATTGATTGATTGAAATTTGGATGAATGAACTAGCGACGCGACTACTGAGCATGATGTTCATGCTGAGTTCGATTCCCAGTTCGGGCAGTGTTATTGAGTTTTTCCATTGGGAAAATTCCCAATTCCAAATTCCCAGTTTGGGCATTTCTCGGTAGGAGCCACGCAGTCATTTTTGTACCCGGTTGATGGCTCGCATACATGGGACTTAAACATAACTGGCGAAATGTGGGTGTACTATTATGTACACCTCTGCATAAGCATTCGGGCATTACAGGCGTGATGTTATGCTAAGTAATTACATAGGTAAAACAATAGTTTCGTGTGATGTGCCTAATGTACAAGTGATTGGCTTTTTTTATACAGGTTAAGGCAGATCGGCTAAAATAAACCTATTTGTGCTAAGTGTTTCGATACCTAAGGAATCCCAGCAAGAAAACCCGCGTAATCCTTTTAAATCTCACTGCTGAAGTCCACGTGTTAAATGGAAATCAGCAAAAAGTGGTGTAATTGAGAGCTGCTCGCTCCATTAGTCACCATCTGTCGGAGACGGGAGCCGGGCCAAAGACCACCGCGCCCCAGCAAAGGATTCTGTGGGTGGAGATACGACACTGCTTTGAGAAGGAAACGTGCCTCACTAGCTTTGGCAGAAGTTAGTTTTAAACAAAAATATTCTTTCATTTATCCCAATTCATATGGGGTCAGTGCAGCATGTCTTCTTCTTCCATAATTCTCCATAACTCGTTATCTCTCATCAGACACTGCCTTTCTTGCCATATCACACTTCACACACACAGTCCATCCATCGTTTATATGATATCAATGAAACTAGGAATTTTCAAAAAGCGAACTCTTTATCTATGGCGCCCGGTCTTTACTGTCTCCGTGTATCTGTACATCTAGCTAAAGTAAAAGTAAAACCTTCTATAAGAAAGTTCTAAAAGTACGGTTTGTTAAAATTACGCCATTCAATCATGCCAGAGACCATCAGCTATATGCATAGGCGTGCTAGGTGGAGCAAACGTCGCGTCTGTTAATAAGTCTATGTCCAACACTTGGGCCGCCGACCAAGATTAATGATATCGGGCGAGATTGTGGAGCATCACACGATGTACTCGCTGAATTAATTATAAGGACAACGCTCAAACTGTGATTAATTGCAAACAAATCGCAGACCACCGCACGGTGGTGCACTGCGGTCCTGATGTGAAGAGAGCTTGGGGTAGCGCACGCGATTTCAGTTGGAAAACATTTATCACTAGATAATCTATAACTTTTTAAAGCAAACTTTTTGTTCACGAGTAGGTACCATTGGTTTGCTCTTCTTCGTTGTCTAGTACCTACATTGTTTGGGCGTGGCTGATTAACTCTGCTGGTATAAATATTTCATATTCTTCTCTCGACATATTTCGCCAAATATGTGCCTAGACCTGGAAACAGGTAAGTTTATCAAAGTTTTTTTGGAATTTCCATTTGTTACTTAACATTTACCAAGGATTGATTGTTGCCAAGTCTAAAATCGTTCACTAATGACTTTATGAGACCCGAAAAAGGAGCGACATGGAGAAATTAAAAAAAACTCGTTAAAATACACGAAACAAATTATCCTAATAAACAGACCGACAATAACGGACAACAGAGATCAATACAAGAAAGAAGAATGACAGCAGATCTATTACTGTGGCTCCTTCCCAGATCCGAAGAGCCAGTAAGTTACCGCAAATAAATCAGGCAATGAACGCTACAGCGAGTTTACAATAAATTGAGATCGGCTGCACAACTTAGTGGCGGTAGCCGGCATCGGCAGGACGGGGGACTGTAGGAACGGAACACCCTGTACCTACTGCGGGGCACTAATAGGATTACAGGGATGATTTGTTACACCTAGAGCATTGCCAAGTTTAGTTTACACACAGATTACTGAACATACTTTAGTATTGGTTCAGTATGTGTGGCAGCGCCTACGGAATAAGGATGATGATACCTACAGGCTCACAACAAGATATTTTACATGGCAACATATTCTGCCAGCGCGCAAGGAATTCTACCCATCTTCAGTTACTAATAGACCTACAAAGAAAAATACCGTAGGTACGCACGGCAACCAATCAAGCTTTAAAATACCAGTATAAGCCGATCTCTCATTGTACGGGAAATCTATACAAAGCGAGACCATGTTTTACTGGAAACGTACAGCTTGAACTGCTATCGTGTGTACCAGTAAATCATACCATTTGACCAAACTGTGTTTGTTACGTAAAACATATTGAACATAAGTACCATTATGATCTAAGCCAATATAAGGTACTGTTTGTATCTCTGTTTGTAGTTTATCTTCAGCATTTCAAATAAGTAGGTACACGAATCAAGTTCGGCTGTTTATGGTCAGCCCTAGTCCCGATACATTAAAACAAATATAGATACTCCTACATATTGAATAAGTACCACCCAAAATGATCTCTAATCTTAGAACATCTGGAAGTCCCTCGAGCCCTTCGCAAACGTCGTTACCTGGGACAAAACACGTTGAAATATTCACCGGAGCGACCTTACATTGTGGTGCTCACGCTAATGGCTGCCACTCCTGGGACCTGGCGTAATGGTGCAGTGCTGGATAACATCTAATATTAATACTAGATAAGTTATTGATAGGACTGTGTTGTAAAACGCCTCCCGTTTAACAGGATAGATCAATGTGAAAATATCGCAAGTACCTAATAAATGCGGTGCGAATATTTCCTAATAATAATCTCAGCCCAACCCAGCGCAAAAAATCGAATCCGTAGCATTACAGTTTTACGCATTCAACATGATAAAACATTTTTTTTTTTTGTGAAATCGTTTCATCAGTCTCCTATAAGTTAACTGAATAATCGGAGAGCTCGTAATTCATTAGCTTTCTCCAAATCTTCTTGAATTTCCAGAATGATAGAAGTAGTACTGTTGGCTTTACGTTTTTTCAAGGGTGACCACCGAAAACCAGCGCTGTGCCCCCCATAGCACAGCATCATGCTGATAGCCTGCTTGTCGTGACTGCGACGTGCAAGCAGTATTTTTTTCTGATCTGTCCTATTGTACCTACCTATCTCTATTACTTATGCGTATACGTCTTTTACTTCAATGTGTCCTGGTGGTTAAGAGTATGTCATGCTCACTTAAATGTCACGCTGATGGCGTCGCGTGTGTCGGGTCATTTAGTTCCCTTCAAAATGGTTGAGTTGAATGACGGCTGATCCATGCGTCATGTTCGTGAGCGGGCGCTGTCAGTTGTGCCTGGTCATCTCTTAGTTGCCACGGCTTATTTTGAACTATTTATTTTATTTTTTAACTGTCTTTTTTTTTGTTTTACTGTGGACACTTTTAACGTGCACGTCTTGCTACATCGTTCTCACATAATGTACCATTTCAACATGAATGATGTAACCAAGGTTTTTGTAACAAGCTACTGATTTAAAAGAGTGTCCAAGGAGTTTCTTGCCCATTCTTCTCCATAGAGATCTACGCTTTGGAATGGGCAACCACAGTACTTTCACAGTTATTATGTCTTGTGACTGGGACTGTAGCTTCATTTTTATTGTTTGACTATTCAAAAGTGCCTGTAATTTGTCTACTTGAAATAAATGATTTTGATTTGATTTGATTTATATATGTTGTACTCTAATATACTATTTAATAGACTATGTCTAATGTTTATTTTTTTTGTCATCTAGGCACATTATTAATTTTAATTATTTGAAAAATTTATAAAAATATTTGTGTGTTTTATAAAAATAATGGTAATTGCTTAAAACAAAAATACCATCAAGCCTGGAGTAGAACTTTCTCTGTCACTCATCGTAATGAAACTAAATTGGCTTTACTTTCAACAACTAAAATGACAAAGTAAGATTCCATCAAACGATCCAATTATCCGAACATTACGTAAACAAGGTGATAAATCACCGCCACTGAGAGCAGGCAGCTCAGAATTGAATTTAGTCAATAGCAAATCCAATCAGCAGAGTTCCAGGCGATGCCGCACGGCGGGCTTGTCTAATCAACGCGAAATAACGAACGTGTCTCCATACCGATGCACGATATTAATCTACTCGTACACTCACGTAATCCATCCACGATTAAGATAATATTTAGATTAGAATAATTAGAAAGATTCAGAGTTCTTCTTATACATTATAGGTATACATACTTCAATAATATAATATAATATGTTACCGGCCAAACCCGATTTCAGGCCAAACTAGTTCGTCCTAGGCCAAACCGGTTTACTGGTTTATTGTGTCAGGGTATTATAACCCAAACAAAACATTTACAATGCGCCCAACTTGGATGTGGCATCGCTCGCGCGTTTATGGTCACAGTTCTAACCTAACCTAAGCCATTTAGATGGGGTGCAGAGTCCTTTTGATTGAGTTTAGCCTAGGACAAACTAGTTTAGCCGGAAATCGGGTTTGGCCGGTAACATATATATCGTTACGTAAAAGAAATGGCCCCCGGCAAGCTGCCAGTGTTTTATTTATTTTTACCAATTTATGCTAACCGCCAACAATTAATTCCCAATTTACAGAGATATCAAGTTGTAGTCTAGTGCAGTTTTCAATTTCAGAAGTTCGCAGCAGAAGAAATCCCGACTTGTTTCCTGTTATTAATAAAATTCTCTACGGCCAATTTCTTGTACTTACTACTAGAGATGTGTCTGATATCATGTCACAGATAAAAATCATCGATATTTTAAAATCATTTCATCATGCAATGACAAAGACAAAATCATCAATGCTTTTAAATCATTACTAGAATGAACGCGAACTTCAGTGACTCGGATCGGGTGTGAATTGCGACGTTCCGAGGCTGCGCGATCGGCGATTCTGAAGTCACAGAACTCGACATTTCGATAAAATCACCGGAACTAGGTGCACGAAACGGCAATAATGCTTTCACTTGCGTTGTTTACGTTTGCGTGCGACATGCGCTGCCTTAAAATACCCTGCCATGAATGTCACATACTAAGAACAATTTAATTACGAGCGAATAAGGATGGTACAAGCTCACAACAAGATATTTTACATGGCAACATATTCTACCGACGCGCAAGGAATTCTAACCATTTTTAGTTACTAATAGACCTACAAAGAAAAATACCTTAGGTACGCACGGCAACCAATCAAGCTTTAAAATACCAGTTTATGCCGATCTCTCATTGTACGGGAAATCTATACAAAGCGAGACCATGTTTTACTGGAAACGTATAGCTTGAACAGCCATCGTGTGTACCTGTAAATCATACCATTTGACCAAACTGTGTTTGTTACGTAAAACATATTGAACATAAGTACCATTATGATCTAAGCCAATATAAGGTACTGTTTGTATCTCTGTTTGTAGTTTATCTTCAGCATTTCAAATAAGTAGGTACACGAATCAAGTTCGGCTGTTTATGGTCAGCCCTAGTCCCGATACATTAAAACAAATATAGATACTCCTACATATTGAATAAGTACCACCCAAAATGATCTCTAATCTTAGAACATCTGGAAGTCCCTCGAGCCCTTCGCAAACGTCGTTACCTGGGACAAAACACGTTGAAATATTCACCGGAGCGACCTTACATTGTGGTGCTCACGCTAATGGCTGCCACTCCTGGGACCTGGCGTAATGGTGCAGTGCTGGATAACATCTAATATTAATACTAGATAAGTTATTGATAGGACTGTGTTGTAAAACGCCTCCCGTTTAACAGGATAGATCAATGTGAAAATATCGCAAGTACCTAATAAATGCGGTGCGAATATTTCCTAATAATAATCTCAGCCCAACCCAGCGCAAAAAATCGAATCCGTAGCATTACAGTTTTACGCATTCAACATGATAAAACATTTTTTTTTTTTTGTGAAATCGTTTCATCAGTCTCCTATAAGTTAACTGAATAATCGGAGAGCTCGTAATTCATTAGCTTTCTCCAAATCTTCTTGAATTTCCAGAATGATAGAAGTAGTACTGTTGGCTTTACGTTTTTTCAAGGGTGACCACCGAAAACCAGCGCTGTGCCCCCCATAGCACAGCATCATGCTGATAGCCTGCTTGTCGTGACTGCGACGTGCAAGCAGTATTTTTTTCTGATCTGTCCTATTGTACCTACCTATCTCTATTACTTATGCGTATACGTCTTTTACTTCAATGTGTCCTGGTGGTTAAGAGTATGTCATGCTCACTTAAATGTCACGCTGATGGCGTCGCGTGTGTCGGGTCATTTAGTTCCCTTCAAAATGGTTGAGTTGAATGACGGCTGATCCATGCGTCATGTTCGTGAGCGGGCGCTGTCAGTTGTGCCTGGTCATCTCTTAGTTGCCACGGCTTATTTTGAACTATTTATTTTATTTTTTAACTGTCTTTTTTTTTGTTTTACTGTGGACACTTTTAACGTGCACGTCTTGCTACATCGTTCTCACATAATGTACCATTTCAACATGAATGATGTAACCAAGGTTTTTGTAACAAGCTACTGATTTAAAAGAGTGTCCAAGGAGTTTCTTGCCCATTCTTCTCCATAGAGATCTACGCTTTGGAATGGGCAACCACAGTACTTTCACAGTTATTATGTCTTGTGACTGGGACTGTAGCTTCATTTTTATTGTTTGACTATTCAAAAGTGCCTGTAATTTGTCTACTTGAAATAAATGATTTTGATTTGATTTGATTTATATATGTTGTACTCTAATATACTATTTAATAGACTATGTCTAATGTTTATTTTTTTTGTCATCTAGGCACATTATTAATTTTAATTATTTGAAAAATTTATAAAAATATTTGTGTGTTTTATAAAAATAATGGTAATTGCTTAAAACAAAAATACCATCAAGCCTGGAGTAGAACTTTCTCTGTCACTCATCGTAATGAAACTAAATTGGCTTTACTTTCAACAACTAAAATGACAAAGTAAGATTCCATCAAACGATCCAATTATCCGAACATTACGTAAACAAGGTGATAAATCACCGCCACTGAGAGCAGGCAGCTCAGAATTGAATTTAGTCAATAGCAAATCCAATCAGCAGAGTTCCAGGCGATGCCGCACGGCGGGCTTGTCTAATCAACGCGAAATAACGAACGTGTCTCCATACCGATGCACGATATTAATCTACTCGTACACTCACGTAATCCATCCACGATTAAGATAATATTTAGATTAGAATAATTAGAAAGATTCAGAGTTCTTCTTATACATTATAGGTATACATACTTCAATAATATAATATAATATGTTACCGGCCAAACCCGATTTCAGGCCAAACTAGTTCGTCCTAGGCCAAACCGGTTTACTGGTTTATTGTGTCAGGGTATTATAACCCAAACAAAACATTTACAATGCGCCCAACTTGGATGTGGCATCGCTCGCGCGTTTATGGTCACAGTTCTAACCTAACCTAAGCCATTTAGATGGGGTGCAGAGTCCTTTTGATTGAGTTTGGCCTAGGACAAACTAGTTTAGCCGGAAATCGGGTTTGGCCGGTAACATATATATCGTTACGTAAAAGAAATGGCCCCCGGCAAGCTGCCAGTGTTTTATTTATTTTTACCAATTTATGCTAACCGCCAACAATTAATTCCCAATTTACAGAGATATCAAGTTGTAGTCTAGTGCAGTTTTCAATTTCAGAAGTTCGCAGCAGAAGAAATCCCGACTTGTTTCCTGTTATTAATAAAATTCTCTACGGCCAATTTCTTGTACTTACTACTAGAGATGTGTCTGATATCATGTCACAGATAAAAATCATCGATATTTTAAAATCATTTCATCATGCAATGACAAAGACAAAATCATCAATGCTTTTAAATCATTACTAGAATGAACGCGAACTTCAGTGACTCGGATCGGGTGTGAATTGCGACGTTCCGAGGCTGCGCGATCGGCGATTCTGAAGTCACAGAACTCGACATTTCGATAAAATCACCGGAACTAGGTGCACGAAACGGCAATAATGCTTTCACTTGCGTTGTTTACGTTTGCGTGCGACATGCGCTGCCTTAAAATACCCTGCCATGAATGTCACATACTAAGAACAATTTAATTACGAGCGCTAACTGACAAACTCGGCCAATGCCTAATGCCTACAAAAAAAACTAATGACACTAATGACAATGACTGATAATTTCACAAAGCTGTTCCGCGATCATTTGAGTATCTACTCACAATTGAAGTGACGAGGTCTAATACTCAAATAAAAATCATTGATTATTTTGTCATTGTTCCTGTCATCGATATTTTTTTGTCATTGTCATGCAGTCATTGATACAGAAAATCATCACTCAGCCCATCTCTACTTACTACGAAAATGACTTGTACCAATATTTTAAATATTAAAACGCGCTACGAGTACTACGCTCCGCGCCGCAGCGCTGCTCGCCTCTGCAACTTTCGCATAACTTACAAGTTAGAACACAACTTGACAACTTTAAGTTTTTCCTAGGGAGCTATCCGAGCTATGCTCAGCGCTTATAATTTCTTCAGGGGGATTATCGGTTTTTAATTACCGACGATGCTCCTCGCCTTTGTGAAATATTATAACAGTTGCAAGATAAATAAAATCTGTAGGTAACCTTTTTATTTATTTTTTAAAGGAGAGATGTTTTAACGCCTGCAATAGTCTATTACAATTTTCACATGAATTTCTTAAGTTATAAAATAATATAAACTATTTAATTATTTTTTTAGATGCAAGAGCTTTCAAAACACAAAACGAGGCGAAGTTTGCCGGATTCCAGGGTGTTCTGTAACGCCATCTATCGGCTCGCAGCCGACACCGATTCGAATGCCGCACGTCCAAGTTGAAACTTTCCGGCTATTTATTCAGTATGTTTACACCGGCAAGGTGAGTTAGTATACTATTATATTTTGTAAATTATTCCATCAATATGTTGAGAAGTCAGCAGCGCCTGAATTGTCACATTACAAAACTATTCGTGAGCAGGTAGTTACAAAAAAAACCACTAGGTGGCGCGTTCCAAACAATTTTTTGTATGAAGAATACTTTTTCAAGCTTTACCCTTTCAACAATCTTATTCACAGCTTTTGTTGCAAGACTCTGGAGTTTTCGAAATGATGACCTTAGCAGCAGATTTAGGAGTAGAAGATCTTAGATCAGCTTGTGAAGATCACGTCACATCTACACTGAGCGTGGAAAGCGCTTGCACATTGCTGGCAGCCGCTATGGAAATTCAAGATCGACCAGGTACGTAATGAAACAGTAACTACGCGAAGTAATACAACTATAAATTTCAATCAATCAAACAGATGCGATGGTGGTGTAATGGTCAGCATAGTTGCCTTCCAAGCAGTTGATCCGGGTTCGATTCCCGGCCATCGCACACTTTTTGCCAGCAATTAAATTTTTTTTTGAATTTCGTTAGTTATCGTTCAATAACCTATTATCGGTTGTTACCCATGATTTTGAGTCTTATAAAAGCGCCTACCTACTCCTTCCGTTATTTTGACGTGAACAATTTCATTACAATTTCCTCACCAGATTAAATGTTGCTATTTTTTTAAAAATAGTAAAAAAAACAAAATACTTTGGTGGAACTATTTATAATACCGAAAGTACGGTGTAGATTTATTTTGAATATTTTTTAAGAAAAAACAACATTCAAAACATAAATCGACTAGACCGAAATCGCCTAATACTACTACTACTGCTCATTGATATTTTTAATAGTGATGGTGTGTTTTGATAAAATTCAGTCATTTTGTAATGACTATTTTATGTTATTTTTGAAAGAACATTTATTTTTCTTTCTATATAAAAATTTTTGCCACGTATTCAAAATCAAAATTTACGACGCCATTTAGTTTCTCAATACAATTTCACAATACGTATAAACAACAACGCCCTGGTTCACACCAAGTTGTGACATTGTTGTAACTATGAATGAAATCGACTACAACGTCTATGGTAAATTCATAACTGGTAACCCTAAGACAGCGTCATAGTTAACCATAGACAAATATTATTTGACAAACGACGCAAACCGCGACGCCGGGCTTGGTAGCGTTTGTTTTCTACATTATTATCAATTTGTGCGTAAGAATATAATTCAAAATGGCATACAAAGGTCCTCCGAAAGTCCAAAAGGTGATGGTCCAACCCATCAACCTTATCTTCAGGTATTTACAAAGCAGAAGCAAAGTTCAAATCTGGTTGTACGAGAACGTGAATCTACGAATCGAGGGACACATCGTGGGATTCGACGAGTACATGAACATTGTATTGGATGAAGCCGAAGAAGTAAACGTAAAGAACAAAAATAGGAAGCAAATTGGAAGAATAATGATGAAAGGGGACAATATAACGTTAATCCAGAACGTGAATCCTAATGCGTCGAACGTGTGATAGGTTATGTAGTTTATTTCTAAGTTCATTCCGCGAGTTTTAAGAAGAAACTCGTGTTTTTATTTTTAGAAAGCGTTGCCACGCTTCACGCACCGGTGTAAACCTAATTAAATTTAAGATTAATTGAGAAACGACTTTTATTTGCTTCCTGTTCATCATCTTCATTGTGTACTTTGAAACAAAAATCATAACAGTTTGATAATGTTGGTACTCAAAATCCATGTACAAAGAAAATATGTGAGAAGTTATTGTGAAAATCCAAGGGAAAATTACCTATTCTTTCCTATTATTATGAAATGTTGAGAGTTATCAGAGGCTGACACTCTACAAATTAAATTTGGTACTCTAGAAAGCTGTAAAAGGAACAACGCCTGGTTTCCATCATGAAAATAAGAGTTGAGTTACAATTTTCAACCTATCACAAGAGAGGTTAGATATAATGCGAATTTCATGTGGTTAGTTAGTACTCTTACATCTGCTTTGATGGAAACCCTCCTAAAGTGAGTATGTAGTTCTTTAGGGAAGCCCTTTTTATATGTAACTCTCTGTGACTAAGGTTGTTTATTGCACCAACAACACTGAGTGGGAGTGCGGCACTCCACATCAAACTATACTGCACCTGCTGGAGTGTCCTAGGTGTCTGTTTACCTGCACTCTCTTTGACCTGAATAACGCCTTTAATGCTGCAATAAACGCGGCAACCTACTGAGCCTAAACCATGTAATATAGAAGTATCATCAATACGACACAGCAAGAAGAAGAGACCGTCATTTAAGAGTGTTTATACCCTACGGCGTTTTATACAAACTTTCATGTAGTTATTTTCCAAAATGACTGAACAGATTTTAATGAAACTTCCCACGCATAAGCAGTATACATAGGTCTAAAAAGTTACTAAAAAAATTTTTCGAAAAATAATGTTACAGCTAAATTAGACTGATTTTTAATTGTATATAGAAACAGAAATTTCCAACTATCTTCATTTTTAAGACATTTCAAAAATGTTTTTTAGTAGGTAACTTTTTAGACTTATGTATACTGCATGCGTGAGAAGTTTCATTAAAATCTGTTCAGTCATTTCAGAAAATAACAACTAGATCTTATGTATGAAATGCCGTAAGGTATAAACGCTCTTAATAGAAATAAAATGAATAAAGGAACTTACCCACTTGTAAAAAATAAACTGGCAGGGTTCTAAATCATACTCTTAAACTGATGATGACGATGTTAGTTTTAGTACCTCTTCATCATTGGTGTGTGTGTGACAAGACAGGGCTGTGGGGCAAATAAGGTAAATGTATCAAAACATCTGCAATGTAATAATACTGAGAAAGAAAATTAAGGTACTTTCAACAGACCAGACTCAAGCTGGCTGCGGACACTGGAGTAAGATATTTCTGAATATTATGACCAAATTCGGAGTCAAGAAAATTATAAATTTTTAAACTGACATGGTCACTATCAATAAAACTAGGAACAGGATAGTTATAAAACGTGGAAAATATTCCGTTCCTTGTGTTATTGATAGTCTGGTCAACTTGATTTTAACTTTTAAATTACTATATCCAAGATTAAGAGGAAAAAAGCGTTTATGGGGTTAGCATTAAAAAGTTAACTACAAAAAGCTAACTGGCATAAATTACATTCACATCCTCGTCCATGTAGTTAAATACATAAAATTTCCTGCTGGTGCAGGGTTACAAACAGTGCAAAGTAAGTATTTCATTAACACCAGTAGTAAAAATATGTTTAATAATTATGTACTGATTACTGGAAAGAAAAAGTTGTAGGTACCTACCTACTTAGTCCATTTGAAGCCACATTGATCTTTCTTTTGACGAAGATATAATATGTGCCAGTAAGCTCAGTTTTGTCCAAAATGTACGTTTTTAATTTAGTTAGTTTGATGAAACTGACTGATCGTCGTCAAACTCAACAGGCGGGAAGAGTGCGTCGTCGTTCATGGAGCGCTGTATCGCGTTCATCGGCGATAACGCGGCTGACTGCGTCAAGACCAACGCGTTTCTCAATCTGCCCAAGGAAGCGCTGATCAAACTCATCTCTTCTGACTTTGTTAGTGTATATTTTATTAATTTTCACCGTCAACGACAGCTTAGTTGACTCGCCAATTTAGCGCCATCGATCGTTGTTAAAATTAGATTTGCTACTCGATAGCAGGTGGCGCTGTCTCTTTACTTTTTGTTGAAGAGCGGTTTTAATTTTTCATAATAAATATGAAATAATTAAAAATCCATGCTCAACTGATCAAATAAATGATTTAACAAGTGACATAGGTACTTACAAAAAAGTTTAAAAACATAATCCTTCCTGGTTCGGGTAAAAATATCAAGCGCACGCCGAAATACGGGACTTTGCCAGAGCTTGAGTTCCCTTCCTTCTACAGCACGTATCAGAAAGATGTATTTAAGAGTGTGAATTTGAATAAATTTATCTCTGGGACCACCGTCGTATTCGCGAAAAAAATATTAGCTATCTATCCGGGCCTAATTTGGGCAGAGTAGGTATTGAAGTTTTGTGTGGGACAAATGTTATTTTTAGCGATTCATTTGGAGGAAGTTGTTCAGTTTGATAGTCTGAACTACACCTTCTGATAGATGCTGTATTACCCGTCCGCCCCTTTTTAAGAATAAAGTCTCAAAGATTCCACCACTGTTCATAAACTAAATGAATAATTTCCTTGCTGTGTTTTCAGCTATGTTTAGAAGAGGAGGAAGTGTGGCGCTGTGCTCTAGCGTGGGCGAAGCAGCGCGCGGGCGTGACGCAGCCCACGGCGCACTGGACCGAGGAGGAGCGAGCGCGCGTCTGTCACCACCTGTCGCCTCTCATGCAGCATGTTCGGCTACTGCTTATTGGTGTGTTATCTAACTGCATTTTATTCAGCATATTAAGCTGAGTTGGATAGGGTATGACATGGGACAAGGGCAGGATGATGATGGATATATATGGTGCATCCAGGGAAAGGACCATCTCCAGTACTTAGAGGATTGCGATAAACTGAGTAGACTAGGCTGATACACATCTAATATAATGCATAACGTTGTCTTTAAAGTATGCGATCTGATTCACGTCGTCGTATCTTACGAAGCCTCGGTTATCAGTCTAAGGGTCAATTCAAACATAATGAAAAAATCCTCCGGTAATTTACTAGCTGCCTTGAAAAAGGATGTACTTAGATAATTTTATGAATATAGATGCGGATGTCAAGCGTAGCGGTCGAGTCGCGGCTTCTCTTCTTCTTCTGATCTTTGTAACAAGGGTTTGTCGGTCCTATTTTCAATGCAGACAGTTATTTATACCATAACTAATCCAATTCTTTTTATTGATTGATGTGAGCTAGCCCATTGAGTAGAAATTTGCACATTCTGTCGATAACGTCCAAACTGCATAGATACGGTGATTAATTTGCTAGTTAATGCACAAAATAATTCAAGTAGTTTTTATAATACATCACCTACCATGTTTGCATTGCAGACAGCTCGGTGTTCGCGGAGGAGGTGGAGCCGACGGGCGCGGTGCCCATGGAGCTGTCGCTGGAGCGCTACCGCCGCGCCGCGCTGCACGCCGCGCCGCCGCCCGCGCCGCGCCCCGACACCGACAAGAGGACGCAGCCGCGGTAATCATACGAATGCTATTTATTACATTAGCAAACACCTGTGCCAGTACTTATCGCTATGAGCAGAATTTTCGAAATCGGAAGGCGATGGCGATCAATACATTTCATCATCATCTGAAGCCTTTTCCCAAATTTATTGGGGTTGGCTTGCAGTCTTACCGGATGCAGCTGAATACCAGTATTTAAAATGGAGCAACTGCCTATCTGACCTAGCCAACCCAGTACATCTAAACCCCGTTAAAGAGCTATTATCATTGCTATAGAATTGATACTGACAGCATTCCCGCACTGTCTGCCCTACCTGCCGTACCTACCCTACCTACCTACTAGGTAGGCATTACTTTGCAGAATTCGATCCCTAGCAGCGATACTATCGAATAGTGCCTTAATACAGGGTGTGTTTTTTTTTCAAAATCAATGGGTTCGATTCCTAGCTCGTATATTTTTTAAAATTCAATGGTGCAGTTTTAGTTTTCATCAAAATTGGGGTCGAGACTACATTGATTGTTTTTTTCGCTATTCCTCATGGTTTCGGATTTGTCCATCCACGCCACTTTAAAAATTCGTTGTCATCTCATGAGATTCCTCCTTTCTTGCCATATCATCCTTCACACAGTCCATCCATCAGTTTATTTGGTCTTCGTCTACCCTTATTTATACCTATCCACATTCATACTCAAAACTTTCCTCACGACATTTTCCTCATTCTTCCGCATCACATGCCCATACCACGACAACCGATTACTACGCATCTTTACAGTCACCGGCGGCGCCACTTTCAGACTTCCTCTAATGTACTCATTCCTTATTCTATCCATTCGCGTAACACCACACATCCTCCTTAGCATTCTCATCTCAGTCCACATGCAAATGCCTTTCATTCATCCCTTTTGTGGCCCAACATTCTGATCTACACAAGACAGCAGGTCTTACCATTGTTTTATTAATCTTCCCCTTAAGTTTAAGGGGAATGCGGTAGTCGCAGATAGTTATTATTATAGATATTATATTTATAGAT
This sequence comes from Cerastis rubricosa, assembly GCA_949152445.1. Classification (NCBI taxonomy): domain Eukaryota; kingdom Metazoa; phylum Arthropoda; class Insecta; order Lepidoptera; family Noctuidae; genus Cerastis; species Cerastis rubricosa. The sequence continues at coordinate 711,345 of OX424542.1, read as the reverse complement.
TATTTAATTTATTTTCATTTAATTTTTAATTTGATTGTGCACACTATAATTGATATAAGAAATGCTTGTATTAATTTAATTGTATAAATTTGTTATTTTGATGTTTTAAGTCATAACGTGGCGTTTCTGTGTCTGATTATTTAATTACTAACATTATTTTTAAGTGTACTAGCTAACCAAATTATGGATCATTAAGTCTGAAATAAATGAATTGAATTGAATATGTATATTTTGTCTTTCATAAATATTTGCTTAGATTTAAAGTTTTAGACGCTCGCAATAATAAACACAGAAGTAGAGTAACAAGCACAATATTTATAAAACCAATTTTTTCTGTTTCAGTTTGGCCGTTAACATGTTCATAGGATCGTTAATATTGCAGCAAGATAAGAGTACATTCCAAGCTGTTATCAACAATTGGTAATGCAATGAAAAACCGACATCAAGATTAATTTGTTAACATAAAGTTCAAATAACTCTCATATTTGTTTCTCCCGTAGGTGCGGTACACCGAAACAGTCCTGGCGTCTGATATTCCGCGCGTCTACTCACGGCTACTCTGCACAAGCGTTCCACTCACACTGCGATGGTGTCGCACCCGTATTACTGTTAGTTCAGGTAATAAAAGTTCAGTTATAAATCGCTCAACAAAACTAGACCAAATCCTTGGGTAAGCCATCCCAGACATTACCATTTTTACCATCGTCTGATGGCCAATTTGCAACAACCAATGGTCGAAAAAACAACCTGACACCAAATGTACAGAACTCGTTTCAGCGGTTATTTTTATCCAGCCTAATCAAAGTTTTTTTTTTTTTAAATTAATGTTCGTTGTTCCAGCTGTCGCGTGGTGAGGTGGTGGGTGGGTACTGCGAGTCGGCGTGGACTGCCGGCGGCGCTGGCGGCTACATCCCGGCCGAACGAGCCTTCCTCTTCACTCTCAGCGAACCGCCCGCGAGATACACGCTGCTTAAGAAGGCTTTCGCGCTGTGTTATCATCCGGAGTAAGTGCTCATCACTAAGTATATGACAGCCAATGTTTATGTCAGTTCTCGCATGCTTAGAGGCTACGTATATAAGCGAACTACGCGATTCTACAACTGTTATCTAAAGATAACTCTATCTTGTTAACAGTTGTGGTCCAATATTCGGCGCTGGCGCAGACCTTCTGATATCTAGCAACTGCAACAGCAACAGTGAAAGCTATAGCAACCTGCACTCGTACGGCGACCAAATGGCGCCGGCGTCGCTCGCCACGGAGTACAACTTCACTGTCAGAGACTACGAAGTGTTTACTTACAAACACAACTAATGCAGAAGCAAATGATTCTACTACATGAAAACCAACTAAATCATTATCACAGACAAAATTGTTACAGCTACTCGTCACTAGATGGCGTGCTCTAATGTTTTCCCTCGCTTTTTAAATGCAACTCTGTGCGGATATATTTGTATGAATTTATTGATTTGATTAACATACAATTAACAAAACTATCTATTCCATTCAAATTTAATGGATCAATAGCCTATTGTTAGGATAAGTAATTACTAAGATTTGTCACCGTTTAGAAGTGTTAAAATATTTTTATTTAGATTTTCGTGTAATGAACCAATAAATTATAAAGTAACTAATGCCTTAATGATTATTCGAACTCCAGGTAAAAAAACATGCTGCTTTTTAATTCGACAACGTGTCTTATAAAAGCGCTATCTAGCAATCATATCCAACCAATATTTGAAGTATCCTTTAGTTCTTAAAATCCAAACGAGATGGCATTAGTAACTTAGACATTCGTGTTTTTGTGATTATGGAATTATTTTTTTGGCATCTCCTCAAAAATATTTGGATAATTATCGTAGACGGAGAATCCATCGAGTTAATCTAAACTAATATTATAAAGAGGAAAGATTTGATTGTTTGTTTGTTTGCATTGAATAGGCTCCGAAACTACTGGTCCGAATTGAAAAACTCTTTTAGTGTTAGATCGCCTATTTATCGAGGATGGCTATAGGCTATATATCATCACGCTACGACCAATAGGAGTGGAGCAGCAATGAAAAATGTTGCGAAAACGGGGAAAATATGACGCAAACGAAGTTGCGCCGAACAGCTAGTTTAGTATAAATAAATAAGTACCCATGTGTTTAAAGTTGGGCTTTTTAATTACGATTAGAGGATACCTTGATCTTTGCGGCGAATGTACAATAACCCGATAAAACAATAGCGGTGACTATATCAAATCAGCACGTGTTGGGGTCCACTGTCTATCATCTTCACAACCATCATCTTCTTGCCCTTGACCCATATTACTTGGGGTCGGCGCAAAACGTTATTTTCTTCCAATCTCCCCTGTCATTCGTCACGTTATCATTTACTGCTTTTTCATATGATTCCTCTCACAATCCATCCATCTTTTCCTTGGTCTTCCTTTTCAGTCTCCATACATCAACATTTATGTTCAAAAAGTTGATTGAACTTAGTTTGTGTTCAACGATATCTAAGCCATTGTTATCTACCCCTTTATCGATGCCTGTCTTCTTTAACTTAAGTTAGTATGCATTACATAAATAAACTGAAAGTTAAAGGAAAGTTACGAAATATGAGCATTTAAACCACAACTGAAAATAATCCTTCCATTGATAACAATACAATTATTTTATACTGGTACCATGAGGTGAGAGTGAGAGTATCTGACCACTCCTCAAACATTGATTAATGATCGCAGCAATGTACCTAGTTGTGAACAGATGTTAGAAACATTGTTCATTGCTTGTCATTTTAACCACACTTGTGAGCAGGGTCAAGCACTTGACAGCTCGCTTGTGTCCACCTCGAGACCACAACATCATTAAGTTCAGGATGTGCGCTCATTAAGAACCGCATGATGAGTTCCTTTCAATAATGTAGCTCTTATTGTATTCAAGAGATTGCCAGATGAACTTCCGCGCTTAAGAAAGTAGCTGGGTTGGAACGAAGCGGCAGACACGACCTGGGTGTTTTGGCGGAACTTGGCCCAGACAAATAAAAAGATCGTTTTTTCGTCTGACTATATGCAAATATAGGTATCTATGGTGCCTAACTGACAGCACCGTAGCCAGCAGGATCAGCAGGATATATACTTTCTGAATTCTGTAAAGATGACAGTTTCTACTATTCTCATTTTTGCATGAATGAAGGCCAATTATCTTTTATTCAAGGAGTGTTGTAATTTTCGAGCTCACTTCGCTCGCTCTCGCAATCTCTTCCTTCTCATAAGTTTTCTGCGTTTGTGGACAAATAAACGACATAACCCCATTTATGAATGAATGCTCTAAAAGAAAAATCTCAACTACCAGGGGTAGTGCTGATTTAAGCGCGCTTCGTTTGCACTGTCATTCTGTCTTATTTTAATTCAAACAATTTTCTTTATAAATTAATACAATTTCTGTACCTACTGTGAGACAAACAAAACCTATCAATTCGAGCGAAAATATTTCGAGCTCACTGCACTGACTCTTGAATCTTTTTTTTCAATAGCTAGGCTTTTATGTAGTTATAAGTCGACAAAGTTACTCCTTGTATGAATCGGCACCGACTAACGAAAACCTAACTTAAGTACTTATTTGTTGTGGAGTATGTACCGTACCGTCAACTGTGACAACATTACCTACACAAATTCTTTACATAAAGCTGGAAGTAATCCTACCCCATGATGTTGAATCCAGAAACTATTCAGCGCTATATCTCCCTGCAGAGTAGTATTTAAAAAAAAGTTTGTAAATTAATAATATAATTTTCGAAACTTATTCCTAACTGTCTTTCGTGTTTAACCTATCGGATGACCGCCCCGGATCAGCATTTTTATCCCCGCACAATTTTCTGGCTACGGAACTGAAGAAGTTGCAAGCGCTTCATTTGGATCTATAAGAAGACTAGCAACCAGTTTTAACTTCAAAATACACGCGGTTTAGAAATAAAAAATTATAAGTAAAAAATCATTTATATGAACAAGCAACAATAGGATGAACTATACTCCAAGACTTATATTTTTCTTCTTTTCAGTGCATCTTTATAAAAGCTTGTTTTTAAAAAGGTTTTTTTACTTATAATTTTGTTTTAATATTTTTAATTTTGTCGTAATCGTTTCTGACCACACATCATTATCTTAACACTTTTCTCATATAATGTCGTAGTTCGATGATTTATTTCGTTAGACTCGGTCATCATGTGGGCGGAATATCGGTTTCGTGCAATGAAAACACACACACACGGTACACTGCTTTTATCGAACTAACAAATAACTTGAAATTACAATCCAACACAATAACACTAGGCACCATGAATCGGGGAACAGTTTCGGGACGTCTTGACTCCGCAGCGATCAGACACTCACTGTCGTCCTTGCAGCGAACTCGAAACATCACGACTCTGTAGTAAGCGCGCTTAGGTGTGGGTAGACTGGTAAGTAAGTAGGTCGCTTGATGCCACCTTTTGGCGCGCTTTCGATTCAATGTGTATAATATGTCCGGCTCCGACATATACAAGGTGTTGTTTTGCAACCTCGTCAAATTCTAGGAGGTAACTATGCTAATGATTCTCGACCCGAATCAATAATAAAATGAGTAGGTAATTTTCTTTTTTAACCGACTTCTAAAAAAGGAGGAGGTTCTCAATTCGGATGTTTGTATTTTTTTTTTTTTATGTTTGTTCGCGCATAACTCCGTCGCTTGCCAACCGATTTTAAAAATTCTTTTTTTGTTTGAAAGCGTATACTTTCCAAATGGTCCCATTAAAATTTTACCGAAATCAGACAAGCCGTTTCTGAAAAAATCAACAAAAATTAAATATTTCTAACTTTTCGTTTACTCTGCATTGCGCATAACTCAGTCATTTACGAACCGATTTGGAAAATTATTTTTTTATTCCAAAGCCTATGCTTTCCATTTGGTCCCATAGTCACCAAGTCGGGATCTGATGATTGAATCTTGGCGATCGAGGGAACTCTTCAAGTTTTATAGGAAAACGTACAGCGATTTTGGTATTTTCTACAACAAGTGAAGCTTTTGCGTTCAATAAGAACCATTCTACCATCAGATCTGATGATGAAGCCAAAAGACAGGCACTGGAACTCCATAATTAGACAATGTATCTTAGCTGTGTTTGGGTTTGTTGGAATTGTAACGGTATGCACTTTCCAGGTGTACCACAGACTAACTTCTTGACTTTCCTTATTCAACCTACGTAACATGTAGGTCATCTGCTTTGACAGTTTGTTTTCAAAATGCGTTGATCATTTCTTTCCCTAATTTCTTTTAATCGTTTTCCTTTTTCTCAGTTTCATTTCGACGCCTTTTCTCACACGACAAGCATCTTTACTAGGCCTACCCATAATTTATTATTAGATAAAAAATATGTCACTAAAAATTAACAAATAAAAATTTTTTTTACAAAAAAAGAAACCGACTTCATAAAACACTTAACGCACTAAAAAAGTTAAAAATAATACTATAACCTACCTATATTAATAAACCTAACCTAACCTACGATTAACCTATGATAAAATTTAATAATTCTTTGGAGTCGGTGCCAAGCAATATACAATACCTAAATAACTATATACAGACTAAGGCCAGAAAAAAGCAAAACATAAATCTTACATATTTTAAATATTAATTCATTCATTAATTCTAATTATATTGCTTGGCACCGACTCCAAAGAATTATTAAATTTTATCATAGGTTAATCGTAGGTTAGGTTAGGTTTATTAATATAGGTAGGTTATAGTATTATTTTTAACTTTTTTAGTGCGTTAAGTGTTTTATGAAGTCGGTTTCTTTTTTTTTTATTTATTTACTGAAATCGGTAACTGTGAACCACCTGTGTTTTGAACACGGGCCGTCTGATTCCCGCCTTATAACGTCGCTTACACACAAACAAAAAACCTCAAACGTTTTTTCGATAATTTTATAATCCCTAAACCACGTTAAGGGGGTTATTCTGAAATATTGACCAACTTAAACAACAAAAAAACGCAGTGTTTTTTAATAATTTACTAGGTACCGTAATTTATATTGATTATTTATGTCTTTTGTGACAACATCCCGAATTTTGACGAGGATGCAAAACAACACCTTGTATAATTAACCTTTGAGGAGTTTTCTCGTGAGAAGACAATCCTGGCTGTAGGACATGGGTGAACGCGTATCTATACAAAATTGTATATGTGCTATTAACCGTTGAGGAGTTCCCTCGTGAGGAGACGATCCTGGCTGCCAGATTAAGTTATGCCTGTCATAAGACTGTATTGTGCTTAGAACCAAAGATGTACATTTTCAGCGCAATCGGACATCGGGAAGTGGTTCTAATTTAGCTTCCGAGATTCCACCCGAACAAACTTACTTACATTACATTGCAAGTTAAATCATTCATCATTTCAGCCCAAAAGACGTCCGCTGCTGGATATAGGCCTCCCCCAAGTGTCGCCATATTGATATTTTGGAAGGTTTTGCCAAAATCGCCACGCTTGGCAGGCGGGTTGGCGATCGCAGTACGGTTGTTACAAAAGCACAGAGAACGCTGCTGCCCATTCTCTGGCAAGTCCCTTATTCGCCTCTTACGACACCCACGGGAAGATATGGGATGGTGCTATTTTCACTTTATAAAGACATGCCACAAACCTTGACGACGTAAATAACGCTCTAATGCAGGTCCATAACTGGTTTACCGCTAATAATTTAGTATTAAATGGGAAAAAACTAAGTGCATAAGATTTTCTCTACCAAATGTCAAATGTTGCAATTGTGACATAGTATTGAATCAAGAGAAACTTGAATTGGTCGATGAAACTGTCTTCTTGGGGATCACGCTCGACTCAAGGCTACAATGGGGTCCTCATTTAACATCTCTAGCAGGACGGCTGAGTTCAGCGGCATATGCTGTCAGAAAAATCCGTCAATTTACTGATGTAGACACCGCGAGGCTAGTGTATTTTAGTTATTTTCATAGTATAGTGTCTAGTCACCTGTACAATGTCTATGTTTTCGATTAAGTACTAACATAGGTTAAGAATATTGTTACTAACCCAATGGATCTTTGTTATCTGATTAAATAAATGAATATATAGTATTATGGACGGGCTGCAGACATCGAATCTATATTTATTCTGCAGAAAAGAGCCATCAGAGCCATATATAATCTACGTAGCCACGATTCTCTAAGAGAACGGTTTAAGGAAATTAACATCCTTGACGGTACCTTGTCAATACATCTATGAAAACATCATATGTACGTTAGGAAAAATCTGCATTTATTTAGTAAAAGAGGTGACCGGCACCACTATAATATTAGAAACAAGGACCAACTAGTTCAGCCAGGTTTCAGGTTGGCTAAAGTAGACTCATCTTTCATGGGGTACTGTTTAAAATGTTACAATAAAATACCTCCCCCCATTCAACAACTGAATGAAACGAAATATAAATCTTGCATAAAACGCACACTATGTAGGCAAACATATTATAAGTTGGCGGATTACATTGATGATAAAAATGCTTGGCGCAATGCTGGTCCTGCTCCACAACCATAGGGACAATCTGAATCATCTGAATTACCATTTGAAGTTATTGTGGAAGCAGCAGAAGATTGTAAAAATATATTTGCTTTGTATAGATTCAATCTAGTATTATATAATTGCATAGCACATGTGTGAGTACTATGTACTGAAGGGCCACCATTTTCTGAGTACCTTCATCTTTCATTGACGCGAATATACCCTGGCGGTTGAGTGAATGTCATGCTCACTTAAATGTCACGCTGATGGTGGCGGGTGTGTCGGGTCATTTAGTTCCCTTCAATATGGTTGAGTTGAATGATGGCTGATACATGCGTGATGTTCGTGAACGGGCGCTGTCAGTTGTGACTGGTCATCTCTTAGCAGCCACGGTTTATTTTAATTACTTTGTTTTTGTATTACTGATTTAATCTTTTTACTCTGGACGCTCTTAACTTGCTCGTATTTCTACATCGCTCTCACATATTTGTGAGTTCTTAACATGAATGATGTAACCAAGACTTTGTAACATATTTTGATTTAAAGAGTGTCCATGGAGTTTCTTGCCCATTCCACATCTACGCTTTGGAATGGGCCAACTACAGTACTTTCATAAGTTATTATGCCTTGTGACTGGGACTGTAGCTTCGTGTTTTTTTTTTGTTTTTTGACTTTCAAAAGTGCCTGTAATGGTCTAATTGAAATAAATGCTTTGATTTTGAGTTTGAGTTTATATTTACGTCCGTCACCATACAGAGCAAGTTAAATAAAAGCTTACGTATAAATAATAAAATTAAAAATCGTTTACTGCTTAACCGGACTTTCCTGTTCGAGGCTTGAAAGTTATATTTTTATATGTTTTTTTTAATGGTTTTTAATAGGAATTCTTTATACAGAAATAAATAAGGGCAATAATTTTCATAATTATACTTTGACAATCAAAGAATATGGATTACAAACAGTTATTTTGTACCAAATACACACAACTTATTCAATATTTTTTTCTCATAGTATCCCACACTTTTGACAAATGTCGCCATAATAAAAAAATATCACCTTACTAAGATGTTTTGACTGAGGTACATTTTAAACCTGTTGGTCGGTGTACAGATTTTGAAGCATTAACGCATTTATCTACAAGTTTCAACAATCAAATAGTTATAAGTACCTACACCTACGTAGACAACTTTCAGACTTAGAATAGAATATAATAAAACTTTATTGTACCTACACGAAAAATGACACATAACGGGTTTACAAAACTGCTAATTTTATAGTAACAACGGCAGACTTATCGCCGATAGCGATATCTTCCAGACAACCTTTGGATGGACATTATGGAAATAAAACAGGGGGTAGTCAGTGGTGTACCTACCACACAACAATTTTAAATAACAAAAGTAAAGTTATCTAATTCATATATGTACATATAAGTATCTGTATAATATAAATATGATACATAAATAAATAAATATATATAATCATGTTTTAACATTAAATGGCAAAAATAAAACTAGAATGGTAACAAATTTTGACTGAATTAAATTACAGAGACTGAAAATTATTTGTAACTAAGCTTTTAAAAGCAACGAGTGACTGTGCTTGTCTAACCGACACCGGGAACTCGTTCCATAAACGGACAACCTGGACCGTGAAGGACTGGTCATAAAATTTGGTGGAATAATATGTGCGCCGCATCTAAAGTCTCAAATTCTAGATATTGATTTTTTCCTTAAGATTTTAGACCAGCAGTCTGACCAGTCTCCAACGACTGTTGCTATGAGCCGCTGAACCAAACCACAACACGTTATTAATAGCATTCTAACTGGACGTTATGGCTAGACTTGACAATCGAATTATTCACAAGCAATTAAAAGTAACTGCCTTATTGTGTCCGGGTTCACACTCCACATCCGGAATAGTTCATTTACCGCACCGTATCCGGTCCGGTCGGGTGGACGATGGACCTACTTACATGGGGTGGCAGAAGTGGAAGGTGGCCCGCTTTATGTCCAGTGTTTGGATTGCCGTTGCTGTTTTTTGCGAGCTTGTGGTTATTTGACGTCATGACGAACGCGTGGTTGATGTGGTCATCAAACGGTATCCAGATGACCCACTGTGCTGGGTTACTTGTCGAGTCAAGTGGGTTAAGCAATCAGATGATTAATTATAACGAAGTAAGTACCTGTCATCAACATCTGCCTAGCCTTTTCCCAATCTATGTTGTGGTCGGCTTCCAGTCTAAGCGGATGTAGCTGAGTACTAGTATTTTACATGAAGCGACTGCCTATCTGACCTCCACAGCTCAGTAACTGGGTAATATGATACTCCTTGGTAAGACTGGATATCAGACTTTCAGCTTCTGACTACTCGTAACGACTGTCCAAGGGACCAACGGCTTAACGTGCTTTCCGAGGCGTGGATGAAACTCGTTATGTAATTATGGTGACACATCCACGGGTCAACCTCAGCAAGCACGGCTTAACCTTAAAGATCGACCCGTGCGGCTGTTATTATGTAACCACGAGCTCCTTGGTGTGGAGTAGGTACCTAAAACCTCTCAAATTTTGGGGTTTTTGTGTTTTCGATGTTATAATGACTTAAGAAGGATATTTTCAAATCATTAATGACAGTTTCGTTTAGAATGTATCTCGGGTTTTGTTAAATGGAAGGAAACTATCCTATTTCATCTTATCGCTACTTATTAAAAAAATTTCGCTCTTTTTTATATAAATCAAAATAAAAAAATAAAATTAATAATTTAATTTTTGTTAAATTATTAGTTTTGTAAGCCCGTTATGTTTAATTTTTGGTGTACAATAAAGTTTTATTCTATTCTATTCTATTCTATTCTAAATCATGGGTAAAAAATTGTAGAGCATCCTGTAACGTATTTGAGATTCGTTAAGGTTATGTTCAGATAGCTTTTGCCTTCTCACACGTCCTTCCCAAGTTTCCAATGAACCAGTGAAAGCCAAGGCTATTGGAAAGCTCATTCGGAAAAACCCGACACTATGCTTAAAGCTCGGGTACCTTCTTAGGTGCGCTTTCTGAGTAAGGTAAACCCGTGTAATTAGGTATATTTTAATAGCTGTAACAGTAAACAAAGTAATTTTCCAGCTATTTATGGGGAAAGTCGGGGTCCCTTATCCAGTATCCACGTGTTTACCATTAAAAATCCGGGGCTATGGTCTTGTTCATAGTTCATACCAAATACATAATCCAGCTATAAATATTCCACGCGGATATAACGCTATTTTAAAAAATAAACCGATAATTAGAACGGTTATTCGTAACCGTATGTTTATGAAAATTATGGTTTAAACCGCAAAATGAATTGGAGTATCAATTAACTTAATTTTTTGCTGACACGGAACTGTTTTTTACTGATACATATTTATCTAGGTACCTACCTATTGTTATGTATGTAGGTGTTTGTTGTTATTTTGATTCGTGCTTATACCTGGCCTGTAGATGTATAACGTCATGATATTTATTACAATAACTGTATAAACCTAGATACTTCCGATAGTAACTATATTAATTGTTTAACAAACTTGCAATCCAGTATACCTACTAACTGGATGCTTGTTTTGTCCAATCTATTATGTTGCCGTGCCCTACCGGGTTTCATGTTGGAACTTTGCTATATATGTAACAACTAATTGTAAACACATGAATGCAATAAAGAATTTGAGTTTGAGTTTGAGTTTAGAAAGTCACGAACTTGTATTCAGCTTTTCTCGTCTTCAGAACAACAAAAAAAATCTGAGACAAGTTTGAACATAACGGTTTTTGCAAATCACCTTTCGTAAACACCAATTTATTTATTTCATTTACTTAAATAGTTTTTGCCAGGTCAGATTCTTCGATTGTTATGGGTTCCTTACTGCTGACATTTTTTTTTTATGGTAAACTTGCATCAATTTTAGAAATCATTTTTTTTTTTTTTTTTTTTTTCATTATGTTGTAACCGAATGGTTACCTCATAACAATTACGATCTAGCCTTGAGGCTAATAAGTAATTTAAATTTAACTTAATTTCCTAGTAAATTTATACTAAAGAATGTGTCCATTGGCACTTTTCTTATTGTCTCTATTATGACGGAAAGACACTTAGTTCTTGTGTTCTTAAAAGGTAGCACTCACTGCACTCCGTAACAATCACTAAACTAATTCAAAAGGCTTAGTCCTTTTCAGTCTCCTTACTATGTCCGTGGTGTCAAGGAGCTGAATAGCCTCGACAATCACATGTTTATGAAGTCTTTGTTCATGAGCTTCGGCGTAATTTTTTATAACTTTAGCGACAAGGTCCACTCCTAAGTCCCGGTGGATGTCCTCGTTTCTAATGTACCAGGGAGCGTTGACTATGCTCCGAAGTACCTTATTTTGAAATCTTTGGATTATTTCAATATTGGTGCGTTTTGTACAGCCCCAAAGCTGTATACCGTATGCCCATACAGGCATAAGTACTTGTTTGTACAGAAGTACTTTGTTGTACACTGACAATGATGAATGTCTGCCAAGTAGCCAGTACATATTCCTGTAGCGTAGATCTAACTCCAGGCGTTTCTTTTTGACATGAGCCTTCCAGCGAAGTTTTGCGTCAAGCGTCATGCCCAGGTATTTGGCTGTATTTTCGTAAGGTATTACGCAACCGTTAATGTATACCGGTGTATAATTAGGTCTTCGGTTTGTGAAGTCTATATGAGTTGATTTGGATTCATTTAACTTAATTCGCCATTTTTTTGTCCAGTTGGTGATGGAGTTGACAGCAATTTGTACTTTGTCTACGGCTTCTTTGTGAGTGACACCTATAGCCATGATGGCTGTGTCATCTGCGAAGGTTGCAATGAAGTTGTTTTCCATTTCTGGGATATCACAGGTGTACAATAGGTACAAGATTGGGCCAAGAACACTTCCTTGTGGTACACCAGCTTTTATTTGCTTGAGATCGGAATAAGCATCTTCATGTCTGACTCTAAACGTCCTCTCTGTTAGGTAGGATTCTAAAATGTCTGCAAATTGTTTTGGCAGCATTTTCCTTATCTTATAAATAAGACCCTTATGCCAAACCTTATCAAATGCCTGTGCTACATCTAGAAATACTGCAGAACAGACTTTTTTTTCTTCAAGAGTTTTTTCTATAATGTTGGTAATTCTATGAACTTGGTCTATCGTGGAGTGTTTTTCTCGGAAGCCGAATTGGTAATTTGGAATCAATTTTCTGTCTTCTATTATTATTCTATTATTATTATTTTTATTATTTTTTATTGTATTTGAATTATTTAACTTCTAATGTTAGTTGTGGTTAGTTTAGATTTTATTAGACATGGCAAATTATTGTGTTAATTAATTTTGATATATGATTTTGATTGTTAATTTATTTATAATAATCGTATAGTTTTGTGTGTATTTATTGTCTCTGATTTTTGCATTACTAACATTATTTTTAAGTGTACCTACTAACAGAATTATGGATCAATGTGTCTGAAAATAAATGAAATTATTATTATTATTCCCTTTATTCATTTTAATCACATATAATTTACATTTTTAAATATTTTTACAAAATTGTATAAAAAAACATTTAAAAATATAAAAAATAGTAGCCCACCAGCATCGGGAACAGGGTCCGGGCTACCGGTGGTCAGGGCTCTTGAGAGAGGAACCTCCTAACAATACGTGCCGTGTCCAGAAGTACTGCTTTCTGAATCAAGCCCTTGATCCAGCTGCCAAGCGAAAGCCTACTAAGATGTTGATCGAGGCTTTTGGCAATTAAGCCATTGGCCGACACGACTATCGGCACAATGACTGCTGTATTCACATCCCACATGTCGACAACCTCGCGAGCCAGATCTAGATATTTGAATTGCTTATCTTTCTCTGCTTTCACGAGGTTCTCGTCATGTGGAACCGTTATATCAACAATCATTGCGCGACGCTCCAATCGATCTATCACCACAATGTCAGGCTTATTGGCAACAATAGTCCTGTCAGTGACGATAGGTCGATCCCAATACAACGTGATATTACCATTATCGAGAACTGGGTCGGGCGCATACTTATAGTATGGCACTTCTGATTCCACAAGGTTGTATTTCAAAGCAAGTTGCTGGTGGATAATCCTGGCAACAAGGTTGTGTCTATGCAAGTACTCTCCGTTAGCCAGACGAGAACAACCAGAAATAATATGTCTGATGGACTCACCCGGACGGTGGCATGCCCGACACACGTCCACCGTCCCGTCCTTCATAATATGTTTCCGGTAGTTATTCGTCAGCATAACTTCGTCCATTATTGCACAGACAAAACCTTCAGTTTCCCCGAAGAGGTCACCGAAACGCAGCCAGGATACAGACGCTAAGAAGTCTACATCGGGCCCGTGTAAGGCCTGGTAAAAGCGTCCGTGAAGCACCTTGCTCTGCCATACCTCCTTGCGGTCATTAGTGTCTAATACTACAGGCTTGCGCCAGTTCTCGTTAGCCAAGAAGAGCGGGGTAAGGCCCTTGTCGACTGAGACCACATCTCGGTGCATCCCAACGTCGACTGTTAAGAAGTATTCCCTGAGACTGCATACCTCACGGTTGTGCAGGGTCTTAGCATTTAAGAAGCCACGACCACCACACTTCCGCGGGATATACAGTCTCATCACCGACGACCTTGGGTGATGCATCCGATTTGCGGTCAGCAGTACGCGGACCCTCCTATCCAGGGCATCAAGTTCCGTCTGAGTCCATTTGAGTATGCCGAAAGAATACATCAAAACCGGCATAACCCAACCGTTGAAGGCACGCACCTTGTTTCCGCCTGACAAAAGACTGCTTAGCACCTTATTCAGGCGGCCAAAGAAACGTTCCCTCAACGATTGTTTCATGTCAGCAGTATTGATGCCTAATGCTTCCGACATACCCAAATACTTGTAGGTTTCTGTTGAGGAGAGGGATCTAAGGTGTACGGAATCCGAGAGTTGAGTTCTCACGGATTCCGTAATCTCCCCTCGCTTCACATGCATGACTGCACATTTGTCCACACCAAATTCCATCCTGATGGCGCTACTGAAAGTTTCAGTTACCTTCAGTAGCTTCATCAGTTGCAAATTGTTGGGGGCAAAGATTTTCAGATCATCCATGTAAAGAAGGTGAGATATGACCTGACCACCTCTCCTCAACCGATAGCCTAGACCTGAACCTTCCAGCAGTGTGCTAAGAGGGTTCAAGGCTAGACAAAACCACAATGGACTCAGACTATCACCCTGAAATATACCACGCTCAATCCTTATTGGTTCGCTGTTCCTCTGCATTTGTCGACATCCTGGATAGCGAAGGACTGTCCTCCATTGCCCCATACACGACTCAAGAAAGGCGCGTAGAGTTGCATCTATCTTGTACAACTCCAGCACCCTCATGAGCCATGTATGCGGAACTGAGTCGTAGGCCTTCTTATAATCTATCCAACATGTAGACAGATGCCTTCGGGAGCGGCGAACCTGTTGGCTAATGGCCATATCAATGAGGAGCAGCTCCTTAGTACCACGGGACCCGTTCCTACATCCATTCTGAGAGGGAGAGATGATGGAATTACTCTCAATATGTTGGTTAATTTTAGCTCTCAAAATGGATGTAAGAACTTTATAGACCGTTGGTAAGCAAGTAATAGGTCTATAATTTTTGGGCTCCGCAGTACTACCTGATTTATGGAGCAGGTGGGTAATGCCTGTCGTCAGGAACTGTGGCAGCGACCCTGACTCTAAGGCTGATTGAAACTGGGACGCCAAGCGAGCGTGCGATCTTTGGAACCATTTGATCCAGAAGTTATGCAGTCCATCCGGCCCTGGAGATTTCCAGTTTGGTAACGGACGGACTGCACGAGCTACGTCTTGGGAGCTGATGATAATTGCCCCCATTTCTGGTATTGGATCACACGCTTGTTCAACCTCCCGGGTCCAATCGCCCTCAGTGTGACTGACAGGCACCGACCAGATGCTGCGCCAGAACGAACACATGGCGTCATTATCCGGCAGGCGCGTGTCAGTCACCCCTTGGTCTGGTCGTTCCCAAGCCCTATATACCCACCTTTCATCGCTTTTGAATGTGCGATTCTGAGTGTATCGCTCCACTCGCCGCTTGTACCTACGAATACGGCTTGCCCATGCACAGATCTTCTGCTTCAGGAAGTCGATACGCTCTGTGACGCAGGCCAAATAATCACGAGAACTAATGTCAGTTCCCGAGAACGCCCGCCTCACAAAGCGCATCACTCTAGGGCGAGTATTGCCCTCCCTGAAGCAGATTAACTTGCCGATGAGTACTCTAGCCTCACCGATACGCCGCTCAATCCTGCACTGCCAAGCTGGAACAGCTAATTTTGGTCGTGTAGCTTGGTTACTGTCAGGAAATTTGACGTGAGCTACACGACATGCCGCTACGGCTGCACAGTACAATATTGAGTGGGTATCAGCAAGGTCTTCGCTGCTGTCAAAGCAGTTTGACAGCAGCGAATCTAGAGTACACACCAGCGCCTTGTTTTTCTTGTGCATAGGCAAACGAGGTAAACGTGGTCTAAGTTCAGGCGGTGTGGAGCGATACTCTCGGAACGCACCCTCCAAAGCGCTCCTCAGTTGTGCGTTGCACTGGGTACTCACGGTTATAACTTCGTCAACATCCTCTTCACCACCGCAATCGGATCGCGGCGAAGCACTGGATACATTCTGCATCTGCGTCGCGATCATTGGCGAAGCAGGCGTAACTGGGTTACTCCGTGAGTCGAGGCGTAGTCGATCAAGTACAGTGTCATCCAACATATGGTTACGTTGGATGACCCGCACCTGATCCGATAGTCGCTGCGCCGACACGCTGACAGCTGGTTCAAGCACCTGAAACAGAGAGAGCATCCGACCACGGTACGCAGTCAAGTTGCTTCCCCCCTCAGTAGCCCCATAATATGCGCGCATGACGTTCTCATTAATGGACTGAGTCCATCGCATGCGCGACACATTTCCACCGGCAGCGGGGACCCTGTTCGGGGCCTGTTGGCCTCGAGGTCCCAAGCCCGCTGGTGGCCGTCCTCTTCCTCGTCGTCGTGGTGGTGATGGCGTCGACGGCGGGGAGAAAAACTCGTCGCTGGAGCTCGACGCAACTGCAGCAACCGGCGACGCAGCGCACACGGATGTGGCGCATCCCGGCGGCTGCGAGGCGGAGCTCAGCGACGAGCCCGGAGATGTTGGGTGTGCCTCTTCTTGAAGTCTGGCTCGGTGTCGGGTTAGCATAGGTGACAAATATGACGTTTTATTTTTTCAAAGGATTGTTTCATTTTTGTTTAGTCAGATCCGGTTTTGTGTACACACACAAGATATTTTTTTCTTCTTTTCATTATTTTGTTGGTTTAATCGGTTTTCTGTATTATTTTAAATTAATTTAAGTAAAAATTGTGAAAAAATTTGTCCCGTCAGTTTGACACTCGAGCCACAGATTATTATTATTATTATTATTATTATTATAGGTTTTAAGCGTCTTAAGAGTAGTTTTTCAAATAATTTTGAAAAGATTGGTAAAAGTGATATAGGCCTGTATGATGTTACTTCCTGGGGTAGTTTTCCAGGTTTGGGGATCATAATGACTTCAGCAACTTTCCAGATATCAGGCACGTGTTTCAATCTGAATGTTGCATTTATAAGGGTTGTAAGTTTTACTATTGCTTTGCGTGGCAGATTTTGAAGGAGTTCACCAGTGATAAGGTCGTATCCAGGCGATTTCTTTTTGGCTAAGTTATTTATCATGTTTTTTACTTCTTTCGGCGTAACTAGTTTTATATTGAGGTCGTCATGGTGAGTGACATCCAGTGTTATGTTTTCAGAGCTTTCCTCACCGCTGGTTTGAAAAGTTTGTTCTAAATGTTCTGCAAATATA
This sequence comes from Cerastis rubricosa, assembly GCA_949152445.1. NCBI lineage: Eukaryota > Metazoa > Arthropoda > Insecta > Lepidoptera > Noctuidae > Cerastis > Cerastis rubricosa. The sequence continues at coordinate 693,910 of OX424542.1, read as the reverse complement.
TTTGCTTTCTGTTCATTACTCAAGGCCCATGTGCCGTCTACTTTTTTAATGGGTGAATCATGGACGATGGGCTTATTTAAACGTTTAGATGTTTTCCATAGTGAGTGTTCTGTATTTCCACTACTTGTTAATTGGCTAAGGTAATCTTTTGTTGCATCATCATGATAGTTCTGTATTGCTTTGCTTAATCTTTTTGTAAGTCTGTTCAGCATTGTTTTGTCAGGTGGATATCTTGATTGTTGCCACTTTTGTCTCTGAGCTCTCTTTATGGCTATGAGGTTTCTTATTTCTAACGGGTATCTGTGACTTGCGACTTTTCTTTTAAAGAGAGGTGTATTTACCCAAGCGCAGCTTTGAATGTTTTTTACAAATTTTGTCATTTCTTCATCCAACTGCTGAATGTTTTTGAGTGGTACTTTAAGGTCAATGATGTTGTCTAAATCGAATTTGAAGCTATCCCAATCCGTATTCTTATTTACTAAAACTGGATTGCTTTCTTTCTGAATTATGGTCTCACTTAAGGATAAGATAATGGGGGAGTGATCAGAGTTCATATCAAATCCCTCCTGTATGTGAAGATATGTAGCTGACAGATTCTTATAAATGAAAAAGTCGATCAGATCTGGAATTCTTTGAGCATCAGTAGGCCAGTAACGAGATTTCTCGCATAGCACTAAGCAATTCCTTTCCTTTAGTGTTGGTTAGCCTAGATCCCCAACGTATGTTTTTTGCATTGAAGTCACCTCCCAATATAAACGTGTTGCCAAGAAGTTTTAGTAGGTTTCTGTACTGCTCTATTTTCAGAGCATGCTTTGGTGGACAATATATAGCTGCTACGGTAATGTAATGAAGTTTAGTTTTTACCCTAACGGCTACAGTTTGTATGAATTCTTCTTCATATTTAAATTCTAGGTAATGGTAGATGTTCTCTCTTATTATAAGGGTACTTCCCCCTCTCGCAGTATTCACAGGGTGAAGCGCATGATAGATTTTATACCCGTTAAGGTGAATATACGATTCTCTTGTGAAATGAGACTCTGATATGAGGCACACATCAATTTCTTCTGTTGCAAGGACCACCTCTAGCTCGTTTTGATGCTTTAGGAGTCCATTTGCATTCCACGCCATAATTTTAAGAGTGTTCTTCATTTTTGAGTTTTATGTGGTAGCTGTGTAGCACTACTTTCTAGATTTTTCAACCTTAAATCAAATGAGGTTAAAATATTTAAAATTTTATTTATATTTTCATTTGTATCGTCGTCTATTGACTTGGAAGGTTGTGGACCGTGTACTGGTGGTTGTGGGTCACGAGATTTCGTTGCTTGCGCATAAGACACATTGTTTGATACCCTTTGATACTCTTTGAGATTTTTTTTAGCACTAGGAGCCTGAGTAACAGGTGTAGTAACCTTTTTTTTTAAGGCTTTATTTTTTAGCTGTTGCAGTTCTTTGGCTACCATACATCCTCTGTAGTTGGCGGGGTGTGGCTCACCACAGTGAACACATTTGGGTTTATCTGCTATCGATTTTGTGCAATCTTTAGTAAGGTGTTTACCAGTGCACTTAACACATCTAGGTTCCTTCGAGCAATATTTCTGTGTATGGCCATATGCTTGACATCTCTTACACTGTGGTATTAGCTTGGATGTTTTTAAAGGCTGCACTTCTACTTTACAACCTAATATGGTCTTAATACTATAGATTTTGTTTATGTCTTCGTCTTTTTGAAAGGAAAGCATAAACATGTTTAGAGGTTCCTTAGTCCTCCAACTTAATTTGTTTACCGCTTCCTGGATTTTAAAGCCGTTAGCAGTTAGTTCTTCAACTATTCTGTTTGGCAAACATGATGAGTGTAGATTTTTGGCTATGACCCTAATTGGTCTATCTTGTTTGTTCTCATAAGAGTGCCAGAGACAATTATTTTGTAACAAGAGTTTAGTAATCGCTCTGTAGGAGTCTTCATCCCTGGCGTTTACTTTGACAGTATCTCCGTTCATCATTTTGACCATGAAGGAGTCTTTATTTGAACAAGTCAAGAGAAGATCATAAAACTTCTGATAGTTTCTGATATTTTCTACTATGACTGGGGGAGGTGGAGGTTTTTTTTTTATTTTTGGTTGCTCGGCCTTTTTACCAGCCTGAGGTTCCATGGGGCTTGCTCCTTGTGATACTGGAGACAGTGACGCATTTAGCTTTCTTTTCTTTCTACTTTTTTGCCGTACCCACTCTGTTTCTCTGGCAAGGTCCTCTTCATCAGTCTTATATTCGACTGCTGACTAGGGCCTTTCATTCGTCGGATGTTCCTTCTCGGAAGTAACATTCTTTTGTTCCTGGAGAAGTTTCAGCTGGTGTTGCAAAGCTTCTACCTGGCTACTGAGCACTTCTACTAGTTGCTGCAGTTCTTGGCGCTCTTTTGCTTCCTCTTTGTACCGGGTGTACAACTGTTGTTCGAGTTCAGTTTTGAGTACTATTTTACCCGGCGAAGCCATAATTGATTACAAGTTATAATTATAAAAACTATAACTTACCGCAATTTCTCACAATTATGCATGATTCACTTACGACAGTAGGTCATTGCACCGCCCGCGAGGGCAAACCGCGGCGGAATTAGGCTGCAGCGTCAGCACTTGTGCACGAGCGCAGACTTATGCAAGAGCGTACGTGACGCGACCGTTCTCGCTAGAAGTCGATCGACTACTGATGATCGGTTCCTTACTGCTGACAATTTTTTTTTATGGTAAACTTGCATCAATTTTAGAAATCATATGAAATTCTTTTTTTGTCTCAATGGAAATGACATTTTTAGGTTATAACTAAATACTTATTTCGTGACAGCGTTAGGTCCCCAGGGTAGTCATACAAATACAGACAGTCGTAGCAAGTTAACCCACTGGCCAAAATTCCTACCAACCAGTAAGACCGCGGTACCCTCGACTGGGTTGCGGAAGTCTTACAGCCACTCCACATGGGAGACGACCCTGAAGTGGCCCGCACGAGACTGATGTCACCTCGGCCATCGTTCGTTGGGTTACGACAGCTCCCTTGCTCGCGGTTATCATCACTTATCGCCCAATCAGCCGGTGTCGAGATAATTTATATTCAAAAACATGACATTATGTTATGTCCTATGTTACCGCTACTAAGCATAAACTTGGTAGACTTATAAACATCAGTATTTTTATTAACACTCGTATAATAATATCCTGCGTTCAAATCGATGTATGACCACTAACAACCTACAGTCCAACCTAAACTCTCCAGTAACTTGGAATAAAACAACACCTACATAGTGTATGCCATGTATAGGTGTTGTTTTATTCCTAGTTAAAAACCGGGTTTTGATAATTAATAGGTACCGAATCTGGACAATAGTACGATCGACGTAGAGCGACGAGAGAAAACTGAAGCGACTTTGCAGAAAAGATCTTCAACAAGGTATACCTTCTTCTAAAAATAACGCAGGGTATGTTAAACTATTTCGACACCCTGTTACCTACATATTGGCTGCACACCGCCCGAGCGTGTCTCCTCTGCACTTTTCCCTTGTTATTTCTTGAATGTCACGTTACATATAGTCACAGTGACTTTACACGGCTTTCTAACTTGAACTGTGACATAGTAAAATAAATATGTAAACAAATGGAGGCTTCACATCGTTACCCCAAGGATCTTCCGGGACTTGAGTTTGCGTAACTCACATCACATGTCGACCAGCCAAACTTTAAATAGGGCAGATAAATATGGCTAGATCCGGGTTCCGACCCTTGGCATTGATGACAGCTTACCGCCGCACCGATAAGACATCGTACCGGAGGCTTGATTGTTGAATAATACAGGTAAAGATATAATATGTTTGCTGTCGCTGGACAACGCATAGGTGCTAAGTGTTAGTTGCAGGGTCGGGTAACACAAGCTTTGTTTGTACGGAAACTACTTACTGCGAAGTTTTTTTTTAACTTAAAAAAAAAGAAGCAATTTGCTTTCCACAAATTTCTTGGATTTCCCATGATCACTGGAAATTAAGATTAGGTATGAAGTTTGGGTTTTTGAACGTTCGCTCTTCGTATCTTCCTTCCTAAGGTCGTTAGGAATTGATTCATGATTATATTTTAAGAACATTGTTAGCTTTTATTTGATATTTTATTGGAAGGGTCAGCATGACAATCCTCCAAGCTGTTAGCAAAGATGGCGGTCGTTATATAATATTAAATAATGGTTTTTATGACTTAAAACGTAACGAGCGCGAGCAGATGGTCCATTGACGTCAGACTCCTCCAGAGATCCGGCTCCTGATGCGAAGAGTCTGGGATTAAAGCAGCCCAGTGGTTGCCAAGGGATCGGTATATAATAACACATCTATCAAGCATCAATGTTAAGATGCATGTGTGTGATGGACGGGAACATCCTTGTCAAGTTCCTGTTTCTTATGTTCGTTTTTGAAAATATTTAGTACCTACCTACTTCGTCAAGTGCAATATAGTGCGAGAAGGACAATGCAGTGTTTTAGTTACTTTTTATCTGGAAGAAAGTAGTTTTTGGTCAATTTGCGTCTTTATCACCAAGTAAAAAGTCGTTGCGAATTAAAGTAAAGTGGAAAGGATATCTTTTCCTGTCTCTTTTCCGATTCTGCTTCCTAGTTTGTTTTTTTCTCGTTTCCGTTTCGGAGACTTCTTTTGGCCTTTCATAATGTATCACTGCTAAGACAACTATAAGAACCTATCTCCTGTGACAAACAATACATAGATATATTTTCATTACTCATACTCTAAAAGTAGGTCCGAAGTTGCCTGAGGAGCGGGATGAAAGTAATACTTTTCATCCCTAGGGAGAATCGCTTTCTACTGACAGATGTCAAATTATAAAAAAAACTAGTTCTATTTTCACTTTTTTATTGAAGCATGTCCCAACGTTCTATGCAGCCACGATGTAAAATTGAAATAACTTTAAGTTAAGTATTAATTAAAGAATGTGTAGAATTTAGCGCTTGCTTAGTTTAGCCCTAAATCCTGGGTTGGTTGATATTTGGTTGATTGGTTATGATTTAGTTGTTGATTTGTGACCACTGGTTAAATTATACGAATATGGTTTAAAGTTTATATTGAGACTGGTTATAAAATGGTAAATCTAAGTTAAATTAGCACTAAGATGGTTTGATATGGTTTGGTTGAGTTACGCGATTGGTATCCGAACACGTACTAACTCGGCAATACTTGCGATACTTGCATTTATGGAAATGCACGGAGGCAAAAGTGCTGAGCTGTTCGGTAGCAAATATTGCACCAAACAGAATGTATGTTTTTTACTAACTTTATTAATTTAGTTTCAACAATTTCTTAAAAAAAACATAGAGTTGGGCAAAATATTTACCATTTTTTCAATGATGAAAATGAAAAATAATGGCTGAATAGCTGCCTGACTACAGAAAAAAAAAACAAAACAGGTGGGAAAGCGGCAATCCGAAATAAAATGTACAATTTTTTTCTTTAGCTTATTTATGTTTTTATTTTTACTTTCCTTGTATTCGTAATGAAAAGCACAGTGTTTACCTCGGGTTAAAGACTTATTTAGTCCCTAGAACTATTGGCGCCCTCACTTCATTCGGGCGCCAAACCCCGTCTCGGGACTAAATAAGTTACTTTCACCCCTGGGGTAACAATGTACTATTGAATTTGCTATTCAGAGTGGCTATTCAGAGCCTGAATCTGTATTACGATGACCCTAAACAACGGTGTCGCATTTGTCCCCTTACCATAACAAAATGATTAAAGTTTTACCACAACAATTTGGATAGTACCTAACAGTCGCTAATTCCCTCGAACAATGGTTCAGTAGATCCGTAACCGATTGACCATGAATGTTACGGTATTCCCCAAAACTAAAAGATGTAAAAAACAGCACAGGATCATCTGTCAATTAACTACCTAGCTCTACAAGGCAGTAATCGACCAAATTAAAATTTAGAAAAAAGTTCAAGTGATGTAGCGGTTCTGCAGTTGAAATTAATTTAAAGTTGTTTACGGTAGAGTAAGTATTAGCAGGGCCGTAGATTGCCGGACTGTATCTGTTCTGTGATAATTGTTGTGTCCTGATTGGACAAGGTTTATCTTGACACAGATTTGGCGCCAAAACACGTGTAAGGTTGTAATCAAATAATTTATTAATATAATTAGGTTCGTTATATCGTTCGAAGTTCGTCACGCATGACACTCGAACAAAAATCTGTTCGGATTTTCCGGACCTCGGGCCGCTTGTCCAAGGAGATGGCGATGTAGACCGGGACGTAACGCACCGGATCAACTCAGGATGGATGAAATGGCGACAGGTCACTGGAACAACTTGCGACCCACGGATGCCCCTCAAGTAGAAAATATACAAGTCCGTGATTCGACCTGTCGTACTGTATGGATCGGAATGCTGGGCAGTGAAGAAGACGGATGAAAAACGATTGTGCATCAAAGATGAGATTGTTCAGATGGATGTCGGAGTGACTAAAATCGTTAGAATAAGAAATGAGCATATAAGAGGAAATTTGAAAGTGGCGCCTGGTATAGAAAATATGAAAGGGAGTTGTCTGTCTTAGTATGGATCTTTCAATCGGAAGATTTAAAATCTTCCTATTGAAAAGATATTTAGGTATATCTACGCTACGTTACAAATTAAAAGCTTTTTTTATTATTTTGTCTATTATTCTCTTGTTTATGTTAAAAATTATTTATCGTTATAAAATATTATATTATATGTAATAAAGTTAAACAATTTTTGACCGACTTCAAAAATGGAGAATGTCTCAATTCATTTTCTCCGCCAATTATGTACCGATTTTCAATTTTTTTATTATTCGATATCCTATACTCCTGCGGTGGTCCCATTGACACCATGACACAGAATCTGATCATGGGATACCAGGGAAATCGCAGACAACCCTCAAATTTAATAGGCACATTCAATGTGTTTAATATACTTTCTAACGCTATTCAGATTTTTGTGCCTGTGATGGAAGGTATTAGTTATAGGATCTGATGGGGCGCGCACATTGGAACTCTTTCGGGGAGGTTAAGCTCAGCCGCCTATGCAGTTAGGAAAATAAGGCAGTTGACTGATGTAGCCACAGCTAGGTTAGTATACTACGCGTATTTCCACAGTATTATGTCTTATGGAATTCTGCTGTGGGGATCGGCAGCAGACGTTGATTCAATTTTTATATTGCAAAAGAGGGCAGTTCGCGCGATCTATAAAATGGGTCCTCGCGAGTCCCTTAGAGAAAAATTTAAAGAGATCGATATACTGACTCTGCCTTCACTTTATATCTTAGAATGTATTTTATACGTCCGCAAAAACCGAGGGCTTTTCAAAATTAGAAGCGACTTCCATAATATAAACACACGCAGTAAACACGAAATTGTAATACCCAAATTTAGATTAACAAAAACTAGCAAGTCATTTCTTATAAACAGTATACGCTTTTATAATAAGTTGCCAAAGTCAGTTATTGAACTGACCGATGGAAAGTTTAAAAATTGCATCAAACGTGTCCTTATTAAAAAAGCATATTACAAAATTAAGGACTATGTTGAAGATAAAGAAGTTTGGCTGTAGTTCCCTCTGCTCATGCGGCTTCCCTGGTAGCTCAAAAACGACACAAATATGTGGATGTCTCTAACTATTCCGAATTTTATTTATTCTATTCATTTTTTTTTCAGATGTTTTACAATAGTTTTCAAATCTTTGCACCGTTTATTCATTGTGCAGAATAGTTACAGTACTGATGACTACATTTGTGTCAATTGTTTATTTAATTGTTCTTAGTTTTATTTTTACTTTTGTATAGATTCTTTTTCATTCATATTTTTTTGTGAATGTGTGGACATTGTAGGCTTTGTAATTTTTTTTTTTTTTTTTTTTTTTTTTTTTTTTTCAGCTTCATCTTTTTCTACCTTTTGTAGTAAGCGATGACTTATTGTCGGGCCTACGCTGTCCTCTCATACTTAAGTACTAGCGCTGTAACATCCAAATATTGTAGAACCAAATGATTTTAAAAGAGTAACCATGGAGTTTCTTGCCGGTTCTTCTCCATAGGAAACGACCAACCCGAACCGTGCCTCTTCTGTTGACGTTTTATAAGTGCCCATGTAGGCCTATGTAAAATAAAATATTTTGATTTTGATTTTGATTTTGATGATGGGATCCCAAAAAAATGGGCAACACTCAAATCTTATGGGCATCGTTTGAAACAGTATACTTCCCATGTGATTCCATGGGATCAGATCAGGATCTGATGATGGGATCTTGGAAAAATCGGGGGTACTCTCCAAATTGTTTAAGCATACATAGCCATTATGCTTAGTAATGAAATTCTAGTCGGGATCTGATGATGGGATCCCAGGAAAATCCCAAGAACAAGAGGTGGTTATCAATTGCTACAATCGCTTGGATGTTTATTGTTTACACGATATCATAATACCGTACTGCGATCGCCAACCCGCCTGCCAAGCGTGGCGATTATGTTAACACCCCCCAAAATGTCAAAGTGGCGACACTCGGGGGAGGCCTATGTCCAGCAGTGGACGTCTTTTGGGCTGAAATGATGATGATGAATGATGATATCATAATATAACATCACGCCTGTGTGCGCTGTGGGGGTTTGCAGATGTGTATGTTAAGTTCCATTTTATTGGGGATAAGCCTATTACCATGACATGTATTGTTAACAAGGTAAAATAAATGCATTGGAAAATTGCGGTATGGACATGTTACTAGCGGCATTAATTATAGTCGCGAGCTACTAGATGGCGCTAGGCGCTGCGCTGCCAACCCGCATCAATCTTCGATATATAATTTTACATAAATAAAAATAGGCACATGTATGACGGAGCATCAGTTCAGGATGGTTCAATTGTATGAAAAAAAAAGTTTGCTTTTTTTTCCTTCTCGTTTTCTTCTTTAGTAAATTGCACCCGTGCGAAGTCAGGACGGGTCGCTATATCTAGTATTTTATATGTATAGAAATATTTAGACAATGTTATGTACGGGCTTATGGATGAACTGTCAGGTTCGTTAGCCTACTTTTAGACGGGACAATGATGTCGCTTCGTGGAACATTTGGTTTTATTGAATGTTGGAGAACAATCTTCTCTAAGGAGCACGTAATTACTTATGGTTTAGAAACAATGAGCCACTTCTTCGTCCCATAGTGTCCTCATGCCGCCACGGAATCAAGATAAGTGGTACTAGTATTTATACACCTGAGCTTCCACTAAGACAGCAACACCTAGGTGACACTAGGAAGGACACTAGGTGTGGTTAAAATAATAATTATGGCGGCATCACACAGTTAACTGCTGTTGGCGCCAACACCGTGCAAAAAGCAAAACAAGATGAAACACTAATCATCTGTATCAAGTCGTAACCGGGCGAGACTGGTGTCTAATCGACGTCACAGTAACGTCCAGTTTCCCGGGGTCATCGTGCGCCCGCGCCGCGAATCATGCTAAGTCACGAATGGCGCCACTCTCGCGCCCTGCGGCCCGCCCTCTACTTGCGCGACATTGAAATCGTAAGCTTTTTGTGTTTGGAATTTTGGATGCAATTTATTGGTTATAAATGTTCAATTTGAATTCCCAAAGGAACTGTATTGCACTTTATTTAGAGCAGGCAAATAAAGAATCTGACAATGCTAAATAGAGTGAGATAGTATACTTTTCACCTATATTGAGTCAGGGTTTGAATAGAATTGAATGAACAACTGCAACTTCAACTCCATCATTCACTGAGAGTGCTTTCCATCATGATTGCAAAGTGTCGCGAAAATAAAAACGTGGCTTGATTGAAATTCAACAAAACCTGTGAAGAATAAGGATGTACCTACGTTACATTCATTCATTCAACAAATTGTATAAAATGGAATGTTTTGAAATTTGTGGTGCTAAAGATACCATCACTGGTCTTTATGTCTGTTGTTGCTATCGAAATCCTGTTGATAAAAATTTCAATCAGTTCTTAGAAAGATTGGAGAAGTTGTTGGACTACTTATTAAATAGGAAATGCATAATATGCGGCGATTTTAATAGTGATCTGCTATTGGACAATAAAAAAAGTGAGGAATTCCTTAGTTTGTTAAAATGTTATAATTTTAGGCATCTAATCTCTTCTCCTACTTTCATCCGTAATAATAGTACTTCATGTATAGACAACATCTTAACCAATCTGCCTGATGCATGTGTTTTGGGTGGTGAGGTTGATCACAATGGTTTGGCCGACGGGCATGCAGGTATTTTTGCTGAGGTTCATTTGAAAAAACTATCCAATCTATATTTGAATGAGAATCGGTTTATTGTAATAGATAAAAGAGTATTCAACACCAAAAATAGTGCATTATTCGTACAGGGTATTCTTAAGGAATCTTGGACTGGTATGGGTATAAATACTTTTCTTAAATGTTTTTATAAAGTGTTTCGCAATAGCTACAGAAAGAGAGAATGTAAAATTAACCTTAAAAATAAATCACAATTAAAATGGATCACTAAAGAGATACGAACTTCCAGCAAAATGAAACGTTTGTTATGTGCACGCAATGGAAATAACCTTGAACAAAGTGTTTTAAAATACAAAAACATGTACGTTAGGCTAAGTATATAGAAAGATTGTTTCTAAAGCTAAAAAGCTTGCTGTAATGACACAAATAAATACATCTAAAAATATGGGTAAGGAAATTTGGAAAGTTGTAAATAAATGCACAAATAAAGAGAAAGTGATACAACGGGAACTTAGGCTTAAAGTTGATGGACAAATTGTACTGGATCCAGAGGAAATAACGAATTTACTAGTAAATTAATTTAACTATAAAGGTGCTACTAACGTAAATGAAGGAGACCATGCTACGGCATTGCTTCATAGTTACACGGACAGGGTTAGTGGTGACATGCATATTTCTCCTACCACTGCAAATGAGATTTGTACTGTAATTAAGAGAATGGAAAACAAACACTCCTGTGGGTATGACGAAGTTCCGATTAGTCTGTTCAAGGAGCACATTGAAATATTAGCCGAGCCTCTATCTGACTTCTTCAATAAATGTATTAAAAAGAGGCAATATTCCCAGAACAACTAAAAATAGCGAAAGTAATACCTGTGTATAAAAAGGGAAGTAAGTCTGATCCTAAAAACTACAGACCTATCTCTCTATTACCAGTGCTGTCAAAATTATTTGAAAAGATACTTAAAATTCGACTGTTAGCACACTTGCGAGAAAATAAAGTTTTAAATAAAAGGCAATTTGGGTATCAAAAGGGTGTGGGCACTTCAGACGCCATGTATACGTTATTGGATGATGTAATAAGCAAAATTAATAATAAAATGAGAGTTGCAGGGATTTTCCTAGATTTAAGCTTTGCTTTATACTTTTTTGGGGACACAGCTATGAATATAATAGTAGAAGAGCTTTCGTACTCCAAAAACGTGCGATTCGTACTATGGTCCGCATCTCACAAAGGGAAAGTTGCCGACAACATTTTATAAATTTAGGCATACTTACGGTACCGAGTCTTTATGTACTGGTACTTTTAAGTAATATGGCCAAATACATGCAAGACTATGAGACGGTGAACGAAAGGCAGATAAGAGAAGGCACCCGTAGACTGGACTTAAATAATAAAAATTTCAATAATCATAGCCTAAGAATTGTTACACACAGTCCACGATACCAGTCCGTAAAATTATTCAACAAGCTGCCTTTAGATATAAAGAGTGCTGTGTATAGTAACACCTTCAAAATTAAACTCAAGGAATTCCTATTGAATAAGTGTCTATATGCTGTAGAGGAACTGTAATTTTATTACATTGTAATTTTATTGAGAAATACTAATATTGGATTTTGTGTATTCTGATTTATTGACGTTACTATACAATGAATATTTATTTATATAAAATTTTAAATTTATTCTATCAATTTATGCAAATTTATCTTAGTTAAATATTTTATTGTTATTAGTTTTATTTTTGAGGTGTTGGCCTTTTTGTTTAATTTAAATGTCGAAATCCTACATTGATTAAATGTGAATTTATTATTTTTTGAACTGTTGATGTAATTTATGAAATTCAATTAATTTAATTTATTTCAGTGTATGTACTGTAATTGTGTAATATTTATGTTAAATTCAGATAAAAATTACTTGTTTATGAATAAATGACTATGACTATGACTATTCTAATTCATACATAACATTCAAATCTATGAATTAAGGCAGGTCCCTATACGTATACCCAGCTAAATAAATGATTGAAAAAAGAAAAAAAATTGCTGTTTCACAATCCCGCTCTATATCTACCCTCACTGAAATAAGAAGCAATCAATTTTTTCTTAAAAAACAGAGTGTAAAGTTCTTCATCCCCGAAGTAAAGGGAGGATCCACCGACCAGACAGGTGTTGTGTATGTCTGGTGGGCAACTGCCCCCCAGATGTTGTCGGGTTTCTGTATATAGTCTTAAGTCAATGTAAACTCTGCTTGCGCGATGTAGGAAATTGATGTTAGTTCTTCCGTCGTGTCATAGATGGCGCTGTAGTACTTTTTGTAGGTCGCTACACACGTGTCAACTCGTTTTATTGGGGACAAAGATTTAATTTTAAGTTCTACGGAAAAACGTTTTTTTTATTTATTTGGGATAGCACGTACCGTTGCTACGCAGAATGCATACAAGCACACTGATTGTTTTTCAAGTCATAGGTTGGTACTTATTTTCGATTGAACGCTGCGGCTTCATCTTACAAACTATCTAGGCAAAACGATTAGTCCGTGGGGACAAGAGGGATGACCAATACATAGACAATGACAGCAAGACTTCGTGGTTTGGCTAAAGAGCCAAGGACAGCACTTTACAGGGGTGAGTCGATAATGTCACGCGAGCTCTATTAACTCTATGACTAATTTAAATGTAGTTTCCACTGTAATATACGCGATCTCGCCAGCTACTGATTCACCTACTATTTGTCACTTGTTATCTTTCTCCCACTTAGCGAGGATCTCTTCCAAGCTAACTAGGAAAACAGCTGTAGGAAAGGAAACGATATGAACTTTCGTCTAGTCGAGCTCATTTTCATTTAAATTGGTTTTTTTTTATTGAAAATGAAATTATTATATTTTTCGAGTTTCTAGTTCACTATTTAAGCAATTCATATTTTTTATTTATAGAGCAGTGCTTAATCATGAATGGATTGTGTTATAATACCTACCTACTCGATCAAAAAGTGTGACGATCATATTTTTTTTCCTAAAAAAACCCCGATTATTTAGCCATATTGTATATTAAGTGCTTTAGTGCTACGTAAGGTGCTATGTAACGTGCTACGTGACGTGCTACGTGACGTGCTACTTGACGTGCTACGTGACGTGCTACGTGACGTGCTACGCGTCTACAAGTAAAACATTAACAAAAATATTTGGTTTATATGGTATATATGGTTTCGGCCATTTTCGCTATGTCTAATCTTATCTAACTGTGATACCTACCAAACATTTTAAACAGCAACAAAGTATGAAACTCCGCTGATACCCTTTCAGCCAATCTAACACTGAAAGAAACCCCTGCCTATTTCCATATTATATAACAAGTTTCAAGAGACCATTTCAATATTACACCACAAAGTCACAATGTTTACAAACAAACGCTGCCGTCACTGGCTCGTCAAAGGGTCAAAGATTTGGAAAACCCGCGAGGATTTTCCACCGGCGGCGGCGGCGACGCGTGCGCGGATTCCCCAGCAACCTGCCCCTGCGCTCTTTCCTACGGCATTTCCAAGCGAACTAGCACGCGCCACTGATAACGGTGCATAAGCTCTGTTGCATGTGCAAGCTAAAGTTTAGATATCTAATAAGGTTTGGTCTGATAGTATTATTATTACCTACTTATGAACTGATAAGGTACTGATGTATGAACGCGGGAGAAGCAAAAGGAATGTGTAAGCATTCTGTAGTAACTGCTGTCTCCCATCGGTATAAATAGTGAGGTTGTTTCAGGTTATGGATGTTGTATGCTGAGGCCTTGTCTGCGATATTTGCAGAAATGACATCACGCATCGTCTGGTGAAGATTGGCTAGCCAACAATTGTTTACACAGTACATTTACAATTTCATTTTACCTGGATTAATAAGTGTAACAAATAATTACAGGCTAACACCACATGCACAATTTGTGGTTATACATACACTCAAAATACCCATTACATAGCCCACTAACCTTCAATACAAACCTGCAATGTTAACAATAGCCTTGAATTGCCATGGCACTGGATCAAAGGATTCCTTTTTATTTATATATTGAATGAGATAAAACCGGGTTTTCCTAGTGGTTCTATCTACTAGGCTTTTAACGCCTCTCACCTACCTATTTACGTTACAAGTTTGACGTCATAAAACATATCTCTTGCGTCTTTCACTGACACATTCCACTTTTCCTCCACACATACCTACAAGGTAATTCCACACAATATTAGTGAAGGTTCCAAATAATAACATGAGTAATTACTGCATGGTCCAGTACTAGAGTAAGTGAGATTCCGTTCCGCATACTGAATGCTCCGCTTGGTGCAATATATCGGCGTAATGGGAAACGTGCGGGCGTCATACAGCCTGTGCGTCTGCGTCGTGGGACTCGTGCGCGAGAGATTTCTCGATCTTACAAGGAAAGCGGAAACGTGCGCGGGCAATATCAATGAAAAGTAAGTTGCACGTCATGATACTTTTTATTATGAAATAGTGTTGTAATGATTAGGTGACAGTAATATACAAGGTGTTGTTTTGCAACCTCGTCAAATTCTAGGAGGTAACTATGCTAATGATTCTCGATCCGAATCAATAATAAAATGAGTAGGTAATTTTCTATTTTTTATTTATTTACTGAAATCGGTAACTGTGAACCACCCGTGTTTTAAACACGGGCCGTCTGACCCCCGCCTTATAACGTCGCTTACACACAAACAAAAAACCTCAAACGTTTTTTCGATAATTTCATAATCCCTAAACCACGTTAAGAGGGTTATTCTGAAATATTGACAAATTTAAACAACAAAAAAACGCAGTGTTTTTTAATAATTTACTAGGTACCGTAATTTATATTGATTATTTATGTCTTTAGTGACAACATCCTGAATTTTGACGAGGATGCAAAACAACACATTGTATACGTAAGTTGGTAGAATCATAACCTTTCTTCCATTAGCCCTGTCAACCGTCACGCATAATCCATCAATATTTTGTTCGCTCTGCACCCTTTATAAACATTTTTATATTCAACGCTCTTATCCACATGTCACATGAGTTCCGTCACACCTTATAACTTTATTTCATTTTTTAAAGGCAGTTCTTCTAAACTTTCTGAAATATTATAATTATTATAGCTAGCTCATATTGTCCCACTGCTGGGCAAAGACCTCCTTCATTCTTTCCAACGGTCACGTTTCTGAGCTACTTCCTTCTAATTCTCGAGGGAGATATCCAGTTCGTCCCGCCATCTCTTTCGTGAAATATTATCAATTATTATATTCTCAGATGAGAAGAAAAATATTGTAAGTAGCGGATCTCCTCTACATGCAGACTTTTTACTTTTTCCATACGCCTTCTTCCCTGCCCAGCAATCCGATCTATTCCTATCAATCTCCAATGAATCCAATCTAAGCATGAACTTGGATATTTTCCCCTTTAACTTGAGGGGCATCCGTGGGTCGCAAGTTGTTCCAGTGACCTGTCGCCATTTCATCCATCCTGAGTTGATCCGGTGCGTTAGTACTTCGCCATACCCATGGTCACCCATCCAACCCAACTTAGGTTTCAACCTTCTGAAAGAAGCTTACACTGTTACTTTCGGGATATCTTCCGGGATTATTAATTATTGCAATATTTCGACGTCATGTTTGATTTGATTCCTTACCTATTCATTATTTGACTGAGGGCTGTTAGTGTGTGTGAGTTTAAATGTTTGTAAACGCCCCCACGATACAGGTGAAATTCCTAGTGTGATCTTTACCTATACATTGCTGGCTTATCATCAAATAAAATATTCAAAAATGTGGGATAACGTAATCCCCTGAAATGATGCCATAATTCCCAGCAAAGCGCATCGCGACTGGTTCGCACTGTGATAAACCACTCTCGCGCGGTCTCCGCGACCCGCGCAATCTGTAATCTATTTACCTACCTGTATAATTGAGTCATACCTCCGCACTGGTGCAGAAAGTCGTCATCACGATTGACGTCACAGGCCCTTGAACAAGAGCTGGGAAACGGTTCATCACCGTACCCCGCCATGTGACGAACACACTGTCACGAAATCTATGGATTACACACCTATTGTTGTCGCTGAAACAACTATATCTAAATAAGGCTGTGCCACACCTCTAGGTAGATAGCTCCAACCATTCATACGTCGTGTCATGTAGTTATTTTACATTTAGCTTTAGTTAGTGGGTGGACTTTTTGCATGATTCAGTTACTACGAATCCTTTGGAATTATAAGAATAATTCCAACCGATCTGGAACAGTGTCTAGACTCAGAGAGCCTTACTTTTGTTTTGGCAATGTCACTTAGGTTGCCATAGATAGGCAGCTTGGAAGTATCAAATCGATTCATCATCGGGCTAGACTTATCCAACTATGTTGGGGTACACAAAAGTAATTCACATGGAGCGACTGTCTATCATAATTTTTTTCGTCTATTGAATAATTATATAATTTTAGTAAAAGTTGGCGCGTATGGTTTCTTCTTTAAACATTTTTTTTTGCGTTTTCATTTACTCCAATGTTTGTTTTATCTAAGAAGTCAAAAATTATGAGCACACACACCCCGGAATTTTATATGGTAATTATAATCTACTCATAAAAGCTGCGGTAAACGAACATTAAGTAGGTACTCAGATTTAAAATAGGTGTGATATAAAAAATGAGAGGGATTCCCGCGCACGCGCACAAGTTTGCAGGTAGGTGGTGGTTACAATATTTTGAAACATGATGTAAGTGTGTGTTGATTGTTTTCCCGCTGGTAATACCACCAGTCAGTCCATTAGTTCTAGTATTAGTACGTCCGCCGCGCGTCGCGAGTTCGGATCGGATCTCGAGTATACCCGGCTTTGTGTTCTCTCGTCAGGACTTTTCATTAGTACTAAGAGCCTTTATAAAAATTAACTTATTTAAGTATATTACTTTCAGCATGTGACTCCACACTACGAGCTACGGGGCAAAAGCTTCCCTTACTTCTTCCACTTCCACGGATGTCACCCGTGACCCGTTCGACATGACAAAAAAAATTGTAGAAAACAAATATAATAAAAAGAAATATACATATATAATAAACTCTATAAACTTTTCTGCATAATAATGTCGAGCCACGCGGCCTTCACAAGGACAAGGCCGTGTGACGTGGCGCGCGCGTGTCTGCGCCGGCGCATGCTCGCTGACTCGCTCACCTTGCGTAACTCGCGTAATCTAACTGTTCCACACGGCAACACGGCTCGACACGTATCGTTGTAATTACTACATTAACTAATACACTATTTATATCCACGAGGAAAATGTTCCGCTACAATAATATTGTGGAACATTATCTTCCTGATATTACTAATATGCTGGCGGTAAAGTTAGTGCCTACGTCTGTAGCTCGAAATTATGAGGATTTTCCAAATTGTAATTTTATCACAACATAAGGACCGGTAATTGGAATTTTGATATCGCAAAATTAACTGTTTTCAAAAGGTTATGTATGAATGTAGGATATGATGATACTAGAACGTATTAGAGTAGAGGTTGAGCAAATGATAGGATGATACGATGGATGGACTGTGTGAACGATGATACGGCTAGAAAGGAGGTGACTGCTGAGACGACGAGTACGAAGGAAGAAGACATGCTGCGCCGACCCCAAATAAATTGGGATAAGGGCAGGACTGAGGACAATAATGATGATGAACTGTATTAAAAAGATCTAATGTAGTCGAACTTGTTTGAATAAACCAATAATATGTAATATGTAATGCTTGTCGATATGCACGTAGGTAGACTGCCCGAAAATATTCTTCGATGTAGACAATGTCCGGAAGCGCACGATGCAACTGCTGAAACTAAACACAATGATCTCATATTTTGTACATTTCGTTATTTTTAATAACAAAAAAAACGTTAGTTTATACTATTTACGCAAATAGAAGTGTCTGCATTCTAATTAGCGTATCAAAATCAAAATATTTTATTTTACATAGGCCTACATGGGCATTTATCAAAACGTCGACAAAAGGTCCACGGTTCGGATTGGTCGTTTCCTATGGAGAAGAACCGGCAAGAAACTACATGGTTACTCTTTCAAAATCGTTAACGCGTTAGTACCTACAGCGTATTAGGCCCGACAATAAATCGTTGCTTAAGTACAACAAAAGGTAGAACAAGATAAAAAAAATACTACGAACTTCTACTACTATTGTTCTAATTGCTCATCTTTTATTTACCAATCAGTGATTAACATATCAGTGACATCCCGGCTTTTTCGCCTCCATCTGGACATATCCGGAGTGAACCACCATTAGTAGTAGTGAGTTACCATCAGGGGAAGGTTTTTTTAAAACTTAGATGAGTATATTCGGAGATTACCGTTTTACTTCCTGGGATGTTCCCAACTTACGAACTACTCTTTATATTGGTATAGTTAAATATAATCCGAAATCCGATTCGTTTCAGCTCCCAAACAACAAAAACTTCACACCACATTAAAGTGCGCGTACTTTCCGATAATTTTCCGGTTGATCAGCCGCATTGTCTTACCGTTGCTCAATCGCAGTAGTTGATTCGGAGACAATCGCCGATGTTCCGGGGAATCCTGCGCCCTGCCCACGACCGACTAGCCGTCCCATGGCCCGCTCGGCCCCGTTGCCGGTGTTCACGGTTAAACCAACGTTTGCTAATGACCATAGAGTACGGGTAATAGCCGTAAATACCTTTTGTTTTTTGTCGCAGTCAACAGCGGTTTTATCTTTTGGAACGTAGTAAGTGATTCTAGGCAGTTGGAGTACAGTTTCAAGCCTACTTAGTTTTGAAAGCTAACGGTAATCTGTTCAGTGGATCTGTAGGTAAAGAGGTAAGAAACGCTTTTTACAGAATTTTAGACTAGGTTAAAAACTTTTCTATCTCATTTGCAATAAATTCCCTTTCGACGATACCTTCAGGTTTTAATCTCAAGGCTTTGTTCACAAAAAGGCTTTCATGTAATGTCTTGATCGAAATATTGGAAAACGAGAAAAGATGTAGGTATTAGTGGTATAGTATTCCAAGTACGAAGGAAAAACTCTGTCCGTACCATGACGCTTAAAACATTATTGTTCCATTCCTATTCCAGAGTGGGAAAGAGATGGAGCTGGACGACCTGTATAGTTCCGTCTCTTTTTCACTCTGGAATAGGAATGGAACAATAATGTTTTAAGACGTCATGGTATGGACGCCGGTTAGGCTTTAACCACACGATAAAGAAGATGAAGTACGAAGGAGAGTCGTTCACTTTGCCAGCGGGGCGGGCGGTCTAACTAACTACCTAACTGCATAAGTATGATTGATGCCGACCTCACGACCACTAGCCACGCCACTATGTGTCACTACCTGTCAGCGACACAGGTATTATGCTCCTTCACAAGTCCTAGGTCTACACTCGCGAAGGTAACATGTCTTGTCTCTTAATGTGCAACAGCGGTAGGTACTAGCGCCCTACCTGCTATCTAGGTGATTATTTTGGAGTGCTGCATACAATACCACGCAATGTGGGAAGTGTGAGACGCATAAATATGTGATAATGGACACAACACGATGCTCGCTGTATACTACAGCTTGTTAGATGTATATCATTTGGAAGTTAGCAGGTATTTATATTGTTGTGCCGGAACACTTCAGCTATTTCGCGGGTTTGTTACGGTGTTAATTTTCGATGTTTGTGCTCTTCTCTTTTCAATCTATGTAGGTACAATATTGTATGTTTATCTATTAGTGCTGAAACGATATTTACATTTGAATAAATATTGTATACTTTACTAATTATAACATAATAGGTATTGCCAATATTAGACACTTAATTTACTCAAGTAAGTATGTGCATTTAAGAATTACTTTAATATTAACATTCTTTTAACGGACACCTTATAGATTCTTTTGTCAAAGTCAAACTTTTGAAAGATAGACATCATAGACACTTCCAAAGTGGTTAAATGTTGTCCGCCCTCTAATTACGAAAGGTAATTTTGTTTTGTTTAGTTGAATGTAATACAATACAACATATGAATGAGCCTTCAAAATATTTTAAAATATTGTTTGGTGCTACGGAACCCTGTGTGCGTGTCAGTACGTCTGGCACTTGGCCAGTTTTTTTTCTGTTCACGTTAAAGAGCTACGTTCCCAAAATTAAAGGCCCAAAAATTTGTAATTATGTATCACATAAAAACAAAAAAAGAAATATTGATCAAACAAATAGCCGAAAATTGCTATGGGATGCGTCTGAGTTTGTGAACGTATAAATTAAAAGACGAAAGCGAAGCCGACAAGATTTAAACACTGCCGGAGAGATAAGTAACATTTTCCTCAAATAATTGCTATGCGTGGATTCGTGGTATCCCATCAGTGGGATGCGGTGTGTCTGCGGCAGTGAGGTATTTCAACCTTTTCGGGGAAGTTTTTCAGCATTTGTAATAGTCGTCAGTCGGACGACTTTTGGTGCCGCCACCCTATTGTTGCTGATTTTCGGAAATAATTGTGTGGACCTTCCACTCTCAGTAATTAGTTGTTCTCAGTATTTTCGGCATATGTTGGAGACCCATAACTTTGTACTTCATGCAGACCACAAGCTTCTTCCTCTCTCATAAAGAAACTTTTCTCCGTATGGTTTCGTCACCTGGACCTTGTCAATCACCGCTCAACGTTATTCAAACTTTGACGATAACTATGATTAAAATTGCTTTCGTTTTGATTCCTTTTACCCTGAAACTGCATTATGATAAAAGAAAAAAAAAATTATAATAATGTTTTAATTATTTTGAAATAAGCAGTACCTTTGTGCTCTTGTATCTTAATACATTGTCCTTTTAAGTGTTTTGTGTGTACATAAATAAATAAGATACTTTGCTTGGTAATTGTTTCTGGATCAACCGACGACACTGGCTGATGCTATTACTGTTTTTTATACAAGTACCTATTGCAAAAATCGGATAACAACAATACTGCAAAAAAAACAGAGACCCAACATCATAAACTGTGTTTTTATAGAGTGCAGTGTCTCCAAGTTTTGCTAAGTTCTTCTTTACTCGCAACCGAGAGCTCTGCGCATCCCCGTTATCCTAGCATGCTCTGAAACCGTCCCCGCTGGTTGCGTCTGCGCCGCACTTCCCAGAACGCATGTCTAACGCACGCAGCAATTTTAATGCGTTTTAACATTTTTTGGGACTCATTTCCGATACGGAGAAATGGTTCGATTTTAATGATTTTCCCCATTCCACTAGAAAGGCTTTGCACGTAATTTTATCTGAAGGGTTGATTTATTAATCAGTTTCTCTGAAAACGGTGAGGCTGTGATTGATGGGTTTAAGGATATTGAACTGAAATTCGAATGACGTTGAGTCTGCACACGCAGACACATGTTATTTTGTATTAGTCATGCAAGGGTTACTTTACGATTTCAGCAAACCGTTTTGGGTCAAACTCAGATTACGTAGATTTAAATCATTAAAGTTAAAATTCCTATAATTTTTTAAAATTTATTTTACGTATTGATATAAAGGTGTAAATCGAAGGGCACTTGTTCGCCCCGATATTGCGATCGTTTGTTTGTTCTGGATCATACCTGGAAACCTTCTAATTACTTAGATATTGGACGTCAAAGTTCCTACTTTTTCACAAGTTTTTTTTTTTTAAATTACTTGTTTTTATTTTTATAACTGTACTTTAAATACCTCCATGACCCGTTTACTATACAATACAATGCATCCGCACAATGTTTTGAGTGCATTACATTGAGTTCTTACCGTATAATGTGATAATCCCCCACAAAAAAAAGAAGTTGTTTCCCAGCAAAATTTGCGTAGGTTTATTTAGTGTGATGTGTGTGAATGCTTGGGTGGCGGCTTCGTGAAAGGTCTGCTTACACCTTGTATTACTTAATATTATATTAACTGCCTCGTCGGTGGTGACGAGGCAGTTAATGTGGTCAGTGGTCACAAGCGCGACTGTCGAGCTAGAAGTCCTGGGTTTGATTCCCGGGCAAAGTGTTATTGGGATTCTTCCATCAGAAATTTCTTAGTAGCAGTCACGGATGCTGGATCGGTGCCCGGTTGATGACAATACGCTCGCCCCCTATTACATGGGACTTCCACATAACTGGCGAAATGTGGGTGTAATATTAGGTACACCCGTGCCTAACCCTTCGGGGATTACAGGCGTGAAGTAGTGTTGTATTGATTTAGAGCCAGCTCCATCAGGTTGATAAGTGTCTCAATATTCTTGTTGATATAAATTACGTCTCGTTAGTTCTAACCTGTTTATTTACCGAGACAACATAAATATAGCGATTTGTGAGCATCAATAAGAGGTTGAACAAACTTGTAATTGATTGCTGTGCTAGTACCGCGTCGTTGGCGGCGTGCAACTATTGCAACGAAAACCTTTAGGAGTCCGCGAATGCAATATTTAAATTTCGACTACGTTTCGCTGTGGCAGCTGCTGCTTGAGTGTTTTTTTCAGTTCCCCGTCTATATCCACTGTTTAGCACAGGACCAGATCAAGTCGCAATAAGTCCACCTCGAGCACAGACTTCTCGATACTGATTGGTACGTACAAATATCGCAGAAAGGGTGAGTTTTGTAAGTTTCATATTTCAGTTTCATACAAATCGTTTTAAATCTATCGCAATTGTCGCTTCCGTACAACTATCATCATTCATCATCATTTCAGCCCAAAAGACGTCCATTGCTGGACATAGGCCTCCCCCAAGAAGGTTTTGCCATAATCGCCACGCTTGGCAGGCGGGTTGGCGATCGCAGTACGGTGGTTACAAAAGCACAGAGAACGCTGCTGCCCATTCTCTGGCAAGTCCCTTAGTCGCCTCTTACGACACCCACGGGAAGATATGGGATGGTGCTATTCTTTACGTCCGACACCATACAGAGCCGTACAACTATCACACACCAAAAAATTGCAAATGTGTGCTCTTAAACATAAATGTTTGTCTTACTTTTTATTTCATATTATGGGTTCTTTATTTAACACATGGCAACTAACTGTATACATTACACCATTTAAAAACTAGTAAATTAAATAACTAAAATAACAAAAAACTATAAAAAAGCGTCAAAAAACTCGTCCTCAACGCTCCGAACTGGTAAATGTGCCCAAGAGACTGGCGGCGTTGCCACGTTGTATGGCAATACTTAGCCTCTGGCCAAGGTAAAACCCAGCCCTTAGGGTCACGGGAAGTGTCAACTAGGCGTTCAGAATTTCCTTAAAAAGGCTCTGAGCACTCAGACCCCACGGCCCCAGAGTTTCAACCCCAAACGGCTCGAAAATGTAGTTACCACAAAGATACGCCGCTTGAGGTTCTCCGCCAGCACAGCACGATGAGCTTGGAAGATGTGAAGGCGCAAGAGTATCTACATAAGTTGAGTCCCACTCTAAAGGCCTACCCATCTTCCAGGGAAACAATGACATGCCATCCGGTCTTTTGCCATTGCCGCGTGCCAAACCATTGAGCTCTAAGACAGCTGAAACGCCAACGGTAACGAAAGCTCGTCAGATGATGTCGTTTATGTACGCCTGCCGCGCAAAACGACCCGCCCTGCTGCGTGAAAGCTTCACCACAGTGACAGCGAGGAGAGCAGCAGGCGTAAGGAAGCAGCGAGGCCAAAGGTCGTGTCGTCGAACAAAGTGCCTATGGTCGATGACGTCAGTGCGTGAAGCCAAAGACCCGACTCCCATTCACCCACAGCCAGCAGACGCGCACGCTCAGCAGTAGTAGCATCTGTGTAATGTAAATATTGTCCTGAACTACTCTGCAAAGCGGCTCGTCCCACCGTCTCTGGGAATATGGATTGTCGGGTTGCTAAGTATCGAAAGCCTGGAAGAAGCAATGCACATAAAAAAGAATCCAAATTGTCTTAAATCCTTTTTCTAGAACCATTTTCTCTATATTTTTTAAGAACCATTTTGCAATGATTATGTTTGTGGAATCATTCGTGTCGCGGTTAGCCTTTCAAGTGAAAAACCAAAATTTTTGTATTCGTCAAAGTGTTTGTGCATGAGAGGATGGTAAGAAATTCCTAACTGCTATGACTAAATGTGGACGTGACTCAAAAACGTCAGGAAACCCACACCGTGCCACACCCTCATCCAATTAGGTATCCGCGACCTTTCTCGGTGTCTAGAAATTCAGGCCCGGGTTCCAGCAAAGCGTATGGAGATATTTCTGCTTCTTTCTTTTTATAAAAACGTTGCACACTCTAGGAATTTCCTGTATTGTGGGTGCGTTTACAAACATTTAAACTCACATACACAAACAGCCTGACCTGGAACAACTATCTGTAGGCCTTACAAATATTTGTTCCGTGTGGGGATTGAACCCGCGTCATGCAGCGCAGCTGTCGATCGCTTAGCCACTGCACCAACTGTGCCACAAATTTGGAGAGGAGCTTCGCAACGCGCAGCGTTCTTCCTATTTGGAGCGGAGATGCGAGCTGGCCAAATCGGTGGAGAGCCATCTCTTTAATGTTCAGATAAGAGAAGATTTCAAACATCAGGAAGCGCGACCGCTCCGTACTTGCATTTTGAAAACTAAGACAAATCTCTTCTCCTCCCCGCTTAAATGGATACCCACCGAACCTACATAACAGAGAAAATCCTTATTCTTTATTGTACACACAAATTGCAGACATTTGTAACAATAGTACAGCTCATACATAACCCAGAATTTTGGCAAAGATTGTAACACACTGGACTCCTGAGGAAGGACAGCGCCGTCGAGGTCGTCCGCAGCGAAGGTGGCGTGACGATCTGATCCTGTTTGCGGGGCTAACATGGCCAGACATCGAGAGGTACTGAAGGAGAAAAGGGAAACCTTTGCCCAGCAGTGGGTCACGATATAGGCTAGTAGTAACAAAAAAAAATCTTTTTGATTTATTTTAAAAGGGAAATATCCATATTATTGTTTTTAAGGGTTCCGTACCCAAAGGGTCAAACGGGACCCTATTACTAAGACTTCGTTGTCCGTCCGTCCGTCCGTCCGTTTGTCACCAGGCTGTATCTCATGAACCGTGATAGTTAGCCAGTTGAAATTTCAACAAATTATGTATTTCTCTTGATGCTATAACAACAAATACTAAAAACATAATAAAATAAATATTTAAGGGGGCTCCCATACAAAAAAGTGTTTTTTTTTTGTTCGTTTTTATAAATAATGGTACGGAACCCTTCGTGCGCGAGTCCGACTCGCACTTCGCTGGTTTTTTTAACATTTAGTCTTCAAAGTTAGAGCGAACAGGTTTCTTCTGTGTAAGCTCGTACCATCGTCGACATTATCTCTGTCATCTCTGACCTAGACTAGAGTCAAAAGCAATTTATTAGTAAAAAGCAATTTATTAGTAAAAAGCTTTTTTAGGAATAATTGATTTGTTTGTGTCTGAATGTAGTTTTTAGTTG
Organism: Cerastis rubricosa; assembly: GCA_949152445.1. Taxonomy (NCBI): domain Eukaryota; kingdom Metazoa; phylum Arthropoda; class Insecta; order Lepidoptera; family Noctuidae; genus Cerastis; species Cerastis rubricosa. The sequence continues at coordinate 668,222 of OX424542.1, read as the reverse complement.
GTTTTTTAATTTTATATCTTTAGTTTGAAGTTTCGTTACTTATGTTTTAGTAGATATTTTGTACCTACCTTTTTCTTTTGTGTTTTGTTTGTTTCTTTAACTGCGTTTAACTGTGGAAACGAAAACCCACGTCAAAAAAAATTACAATTAAAAAGTAGGTGATGTTGAAAAACAAATGAAGTTAAAAAAAAAATATTCACTTTTGAGTTGTCTCTAATTGGTCCTTCTTTCAGATTCTTATAAAAATTATAACACACCGAAGGTATGCTACCTTTATACACAGAGATCCTTTAGATCTTTATGTTTACAGGCAGGGACTTATTCAATTAAATGATGATTAATTAATATAACAAAGATGTAATTATATTGGTGGTCAAGAGTTCTATGAGCTCTTACAACTATTGACCACTGAATAATTCATTTTTTTTACTTGTTCACAATGAATTTTTCATCACACTTGCACGTAAACAGTATCTAAACATACAGGTTAACTTGGCCGTAATGCCCCATATAAAACCCTCGGGCTTTCTTTTTACCATGAAACCCAAGGGCGGTAAGTAATTTTTTTTAATTCATAGCACAGCTCATAGGACATGCAAGTTCAAGCAAGGAGTTTACACGCAATTGAAAAACTGTCTTAAAATGTTATCTAAACAGGAATTTCATTGCAATCTCGCTACATGTTACTTAAATACTCAGCTAATGTTCTAATCGTTAGATTTTTGTATCGAAATTATTTTAGTATTTTTTACACTCCGTCATGGCTGTATACATACGTAAGTATTTGTCCTTAACGTTTCTGAACGAAACATTTGTATAATCTGTAGTGTGGGAAAGCGCCCGCCATCCGCTTAAGAAAAAGTTCACGTATTTCTTAATAATAGTTGTGCTGACTTGTGTATTAAAGCTATTATCCATAATTATTTACTCGCAAATGTGATGAAATACATTGTATGTTTCACGGGCGGTACGGGAATTACGAACCTCGACTCAGAAAGCCCTCAGTCTTCGACTTCGGGCTTCTACTAGAACCTCGATCGTTATTCCTTACTTACCGCCCTTAATACACAATGCATAGAATTTTAACTTTTATTGAAACTAGGTACACTAAAATTTACTGCCAAATTTAAAAAAATACTGCTTTATATCATGATGTCTGTTAGACTTATTGACTAAAGTATAAAGTTTGGCTCTTTCACAATACGTTAACGCACTTTACGCAAATTACAGGAGCTAATGGATGCTCCTGAAGGTCCAAAACCTCCGCCAAAGTTACAAAGTTCACCATCACTTCTAATGTTATCATAATTTGGTAGGTTCTCTATTAGAATTCAGATAGGCAGTCAAGCAATCACTGACACCTCCGAAATCATTCGTTCAAAAACTGTTTACTGCTCAGCCAGGTCACTAAGTAAAACCGGGACTTACCAAAACTTCCTTTTTAGCACTGTTACAAATATTTGGCATATTACACAAAAGTCACTCATGCCAGAATCCTGGGTTATCCGCTGTTAGGTACTAGTTCACAGGTGTCGTCATGGCGTGTGTTTCCCGTCCCGCCATCATGGTACCTAAGTACGTATTTACCTAGGTACAAATGAATGCACTTACTATAACAATAATAAAAATAACCGGTGTCATAATGACTGACAATTTCACAATATTGCTTTGTTTACTAACGCTTACATTCTAGGGAAAACATATTAAAATGAACCATAGGGGCATGCAGTCATTCGTACCTAGTGCCTACCTGATTACTTTCCCATATTATGACTCGTTACGACATAAATTTTCCATTAATATAGGTACCTTTCTTTACTCCATCATTTCACAAATAATGTTTATGGAAATTGCCACATCACATATCTATTGCTTCATACTATCAAAAATTCGTTTGTTCGTCAACGTGAATTACGCAATGAATCCCGATTGAATAAAATAATGAAAAGATACACATATATTTTGTGTGTGTACTGTCAGAAACCAGTGGGCTCGATCATCGGTACGTTCCCACTAATTCATCTACTAAACAGTTCTACGGTAGAACTAGTGGGAATATTTTTTCCCACTAGCGACATCAAAATTTTGTTCGATAACACTAGTTCTACTGTAGATCTAATGAGGATATTTCTTTTTGAAGATTACTTAGCGGAAAATTGAGAACGACAACTAGAAAATGAAACAAACATAGAAACAAGGATATAGAAAAATATCACAAACGACCAGGAGGGCAGAATTGTTAATTTCCTACTAGGTACGTAATCTTCAAGTACACTTTGTAACAAGTGGGAATGAACCCTATCGTCTATCGTAGTATAGTTGAAGGACTATGAATAAAAAGTTGTCAAAAATGTCAGGCATGCCACCGCCCGGGCAAATCAATCCGAAACATTATATCCGGGTGTTCTTGACTTGCTCACGGATAATACTTGTTTAAACAAGTATTCTTATGGCTTATTGGCGACAAAAGTCCTAGCCGTGTAGCCAGGACTTTCGTCGCCAATAAGCCTGACCTAGTGGTGATTGATCGATGCGAGCGTCCCATATGACGAGAACCTCGTGAAAGCAGAGAAAGATAAGCAATTCAAATATCTAGATCTGGCTCGCGAGGTTGTCGACATGTGGGACGTGAGTACAGCAGTCATTGTGCCGATAGTCGTGTCAGCCAAAAGCATAATAGCCAAAAGCCTTTACCAACATCTGAGGAGGCTTTCACTTGGCAGCTAGATCAAGGGCTTGATTCAGAAAGCAGTACTTCTGGATACGGCGCGTATTGTTAGGAGGTTCCTCTCTCAAGAGCCCTCACCACCGGTAGCTCAGACCATGCCCGATACCGGCGGCCACTATTTTTTATGTGAAACATCTATACATATGTGCGACTAGGCAGTTAAATTGACTCGTATGCCGTGACGGGAAATGGTATGCGCCCCCACCCCTATGCAACGCAAAATCAACCTTTTCCTATTCAAATAAAGTCTGTTTTGGATTGATTGTTGATTTTGCTTTGTTTTTGAAAGTTCCACGTTCAAGTATTTTTAGGGTTCCGTACCCAAAGGGTCAAACGGGACCCTATTACTGAGACTTCGCTCTCCGTCCGTCCGTCCGTCCGTCTGTCACCAGGCTGTATCTCATGAACCGTGATAGTTAGCCAGTTGAAATTTTCACATATTCTGTATTTCTGTTGATGCTATAACAACAAATACTAAAAACAGAATAAAATAAATATTTAAGGGGAGCCACCCTTAAATATTTATTTTATTCTGTTTTTAATCCGTGCACAAACTCGGCGCACAAACGCGCGCCCATACAAAAAAGTGAGTTTTTTTGCTTTTTTTTATAAAAAATGGTACGGAACCCTTCGTGCGCGAGTCCGACTCGCGCTTGGCTGGTTTTTTTCTTTCTTTTACTCCATTTCCGTTATAGGTTTTTATTATCGATTAATGCTATTAAAGCATATATCTCACATCGGCCGGGCGTCCCGTGACGACTTTTTATATTTTTAAATGTTTCTTTTTAAATTATTTAAAAAATAAATATTTGAAAATGTATAAGATAAGAGAGAAAATGAATAAAGGAAATAAAAATAAAAAACAATGACTTTGCCTAGGTACACGTTTGGGTTTTCTTCCTTTGTAACTTCCTCATCAGTCATCGGTCTGTTTGTATAGATTTTAACAGTTATTCGGACAACGGCTCCATTCTTAGGATGTCTGAATTCCCTACTTTTTATGAGTTATGACTTGTACTCAATGACTAGTGTTTGGGAACTCCACGTAGGTAATGTTCACAACGATATCGATTGATTTTGCCAAAACGCGAGTGAATCATATCCCGTGACGTCACACTATCTTGCTACGCTGGCTTTTCAAGTCGGTACATACCTATGGCTTCGTCTCGTCTGGGACCGACGACCGTCGACCGTTACGTGTCTGGACAAGAAGTGCAAGTATGACTTCATTCTGTACGTTTATGCTGGATAATCCTGATTCACTGCTATTGCTATGGAATAAAAGGTGGTAGGTATTACGGAAGACTATAGTTTCATCAAACTCGAAGTTTTTATTTAATAAACAGTAGTAGTTCGTAGTAATAGTGACAGGAGTAGTTATTAAACAGTTAGTCGTTTTTTGTTTGTTCTTAGGACGCTATGCTTACTAAAAATGTAGTACCTACTTCGTCGGGCACAGTCCTAGGCAGGGCGTAAGCCCGAGGTTATAGTAACAAATCAACTAGCGCGTTTACTGTGCGTTCAAACTTCACATAAAAACGTATTGTTTGATTGAGATAAAGTTTTAACTCCTTTTACTTTAAATCTTTTTTTTAGAGGGATTTCGACTTAAGATGTGCCGACGACCATGATGTGCCGATGTGTCCATTAGTCCGGTGCTAAGCTATTTGATCAACCTCTGTGTTCAAAACGGAAAATTTCCCAGTAAGCTAAAAGTCTCAGTAATCAAGCCTTTATTCAAAAAGGGTAAAAAGGAGGATATCTCTTGCTATAGGCCAATAGCTTTAATCCCTATTTTTTCCAAAATCTTTGAGAAAGTAATCTACAATAGCATTTATAACTATTTCGAAAAATATAATCTTTTTGCCAGTGAACAAAATGGATTTCGTAAAAGCAAGACTATCAATATGGCCATCTACGATCTTCTTATTAGGATTTACAAAAATATGAACAATAGGACGCCAGTAACGGCTATGTACATGGACATGACCAAAGCATTCGACCATGTGGATCACAAATTACTGCTCGAAAAACTGTATAAATACGGCATACGGGGTAATGCTCTTGACTTGATAAAATCGTATTTAAGCCAGAGATTACAAGTAACTCAAATAAATAAGGTTTCTTTTGCGACGAAAACTGAAGAGCAGTATTTATCAAACCCGAGAGATGTCACATATGGCGTGCCACAAGGAAGTGTTTTGGGTCCCTTGCTTTTCCTTATTTATATAAACGATCTACCAAGAGCCGTGAAAATTCCATTAGTCCTTTTTGCTGATGATAGCACTGCTGTATTTTCTCCGACTGACATCAACACTTTTGAAAATGACATAAATGATACTTTGAATGACATTATAAATTGGTTAACATGTAATAATCTCATAATTAATTTAGATAAAACAAAAATAGTAAGTTATTCCCAAAGAAAAGCCCCTTTGACATTAAATGTAAATTACGAAATGAAAAAAATAGACGAAACAGATACCACCAAATTCTTAGGACTGTGGATTGACAAAAATATGTCTTGGAAAACGCAAATTGATACGGTGTGTAAAAAACTAAATAAATTTTCCTACGCTTTATACAGGCTATCTAAGATTGTAAATCAAGCAGCAGTACTAACCGCCTATCATGCCTATGTAACGTCTACGCTTAGATATGGACTAATTTATTGGGGGAATGCTACGGACAGGGAACTCGCTTTTAGGGCGCAAAAGAAATGTCTTAGAGCTATTTGTGGCATACGTGTCCCAGATAGCTGAATGCCATATTTTAAAAAGCTTAGGATTTTGACCCTTCCTGCCCTCTATATCTATGAGGTCGCTGTTTTCGTAAAAACCAATAGGGAAAAGTTTGGTAACCTGCACTCCCGTCGACATGCCGACAAAATAGTAAATAGTATGCCCTCAAAAACAGCCCTACTGTCTAAAAGTTTCTTCGGAATGTCTTCACGAATTTATAATAAGCTTCCTAAGCAATTAAGAGAAATTGAAAACATTAATTCTTTTAAGAAAAAATTAAATGACTTCTTGGTAAATAGACCATATTACACAATACATGAATTTTTGTCCGACAAATTCGTGATGAGTTGAGTGCCAAACTGTTTTTTATGTTTTGATGCAAAATTTCATTTTTTAGTAATTCAATTAAAATGTCTATTTGAATTAATATATAATTTAAACAAATTACTATTGTATGCCTAACATGGCGGAGCAGTGCAATCGCACATAAAAATTAACACAATAACAACTCTGTAACCACTGTCTCACAATAAAGATCTTTGACTTTGACTTTGACTTTGACTTTGACGATGACTTTGAACGACTTTCCGAGGTTAGATACGTCGATTTGTTGCTGTTCGGTAACTGCTGTCGGTGAGGAGTGGCTGCGGTGAAGAGTCTGTAGCTTCATCTTTTTGTTTTTGATTGACAGACTCTTTCACAATACAAAAGTGCCCTGTGCCAGTAACTGGTTTTATTTGATTCTGAAGAATGCTTTGGTTGGTAACAACTACGTCTTCATAACAACCTAGGAGTCACTCGTTCAGGCAAAATTATTTAAGTAAATACAACGCTATTAATTATACCTTTTTTTTTAAACACAACGAAAAATATAATCAAACTTTTTATTTTCTTATAAAACTAAAAGAAAGGGAAATCTTTAACTGATGCAGTACACAACACGATATGGACATTCCAGTAGAAATTGCGGTCTCGGGTCGGAATCCCCAGCTCCCGCGGCGGGTGACTCACAGGATCGCTCACGCTTCATTCCCGACACACCAGACATAAAGTGTTATACGTCACAAGTGTGACTGACGTTCATGAACGCTTAATTGAACACTCATGGAGCGCTTCGGCGAAGAGAAGTAATTACTTTAACAGTCACTGACTGGCTCCTACTATCTACGTGACATCACAAATAATTCCCTGTGCATCACCCAGTGAGATTAGGACAACAGGCGATTCTTTGATTGGATATAAGCCGGGGAAAGGCCTCTTTTAACAAAGTATTGCATCATCTTTTAATTATCGGGTGTGAATGGACACTGCGTACCAGATACGAAGGTTTTGCAGAATTAAAGTCATTGAACATGTTGCGCATGTGACAGATTGCTGGATTCTACCATTGAACTTGACTATTATGTACCTTAGCTCAAAGCAATTATTTCAATGAAATCGTTTACAGCCACGTTTGAATAATTGTCAGCAAGTCGTTCAGTTAATCAAAAAGATGAAGCCTGTCTGGGTTGATAAAGTATTTTTTATATTTTTCCCTTTTGCATAGCTTCTTTTTCTACTGATTGTTTGTGAAGCTCTGAGATGCTTCGATTTGTAAACTTTCTCTATCTTGTCTAACGTTTATCTGAAGTTAGAACCCACTTGCTGTCAGGCCTATGCTATCCTCCCATACTTAACATTATAAACACTGTAACATAATAATATTGTAAAACCAATTAGATTTATTAACCAATACCATAGTGTTTCTTGCCGGGTAGGAGAGCCCACCCGAACGACAACCCGAACCATGCATTTATCTTTTGACGTTTCAAGAGCCTATGTAGATGAATTACATGCAAATACTAAATCTACCTCAAAAAAAAGTGAAATCCGAATTAAAATTATTATAAAAATTACACCTGGCGAACTGGTGGCTGCCATTCCAATCTTTTATTCTGTTATCTTTGTCTGTGGTTTGCTATAATACGCAATGTGTGTGGAATGATCCGGGATGATGAGGCAAAAGGATGTGTCAGGATCGTAGCTGGTGGTATTCTTTGGTTTCTGCCTACCCCCATGGGAAACAGGCGTGATTTTAAGTTACGTTATGATACGGGATACGTTGCCTTAAACAACTTCACAAATTTGGCCAAAAGTAATGATTAATCTGAGAGGTATATTTAGGATGTATGGCTATGATTGATTTTGGTCAGAAGCGTATTGAAATGGTCGTACAGTTAAAACTAAAGGATATCGCGCGTCATATTGCAAAAGTCGACAGTAAAAGAAATATTTTGTATCAGTTAATTGATGTTAAGTACTTGTTTCTTGGGTAAACTTGGGTACTTTGGTAAAACCAACACAAGTTTGGTAGATGTAAGTGGATGTAGATGATAAAACGGAATTGTCTATAAATAAAGGTAATTACGTGGAAACTGGAAACAATAGAATTATTGACCAAATATGATGGTGCTCTTGAAAACCATCTTCAAAGTTCATAAATAAACACAACCGACTTCCAAAAAAAAACTTGTTTTTATACTTGTTTTTTTTTTTGCCTTCGAATAGTAAAGTTATTTTCCACTTTGTAGTTGTTTTTTTGGAACTTGCTTGTTTTTGTTGAAAAAAAAGTTTTTATTTTACCCCTTTCAGTTGTTGCGTTCTACACAAATTCTTGTTATGTTGTTATTTTACATTATAACTAAAAGATATTAAAAACCGGCCAAGTGCGACTCGGACTCGCGCACGAAGGGTTCCGTACCATTATTTATAAAAACAAGCAAAAAAATCACTTTTTTGTATGGGAGCACCCCTTAGATATTTATTTTATTCTGTTTTTATAAATATTAAATGTTGTTATAGCATCAACAGAAATACATAATCTGTAGAAATTTCAACTGGCTAACTATCACGGTTCATGAGATACAGCCTGGTGACAGACGGACGGACGGAAGGACGGACAGCGAAGTCTCAGTAATATAATAGTAGGGTCCCGTTTGACCCTTTGGGTTCGGAACCCTAAAAAGAGATTATCAACAGAGAAGAAAAACTACGAATAAACTAACGCCGCCGCCGCGCCGGTCAAACACACTGCTCTTTTATTAGATGTTAAAAATGGGCCATGCAGATCCCGCACAAGTGCTTCTACAAGTCCGTTGACCTTTATGCATCTTTCCATTGACACCACCGTAGCTACCAGCCGTAACAAAGTAAAGCGTATTTGATTGAATAGAACCGTGAAACATCAACGTAATAAATTAATTAACTGTTCCCGATGGGTTTTCCTCGATCGGTTTTGTAGAATTTTGTCGTCTTTAGCGAAAACTGAGGGGAATAATAACGGGTTCTCTCTGTAGTGACTCTATCTAGTTCAGTCGAGGAAGGAGCGCCTGGCAACACTAATATTAGAGGCTATCACCGTCTGTATGGTGTCGGACGTAAAGAATAGCACTATCCCATATCTTCTCGTGGGTGTCGTAAGAGGCGACTAAGGGACTTTCCAGAGAATGGGCAGCAGCGTTCTCTGTGCTTTTGTAACAACCAAACTGCGATCGCCAACCCGCCTGCCAAGCGTGGCGATTATGGCAAAACCCCCCTTTTTGGGGAAGGCCTATGTCCAGCAGTGGACGTCTTTCGGCTGAAATAATGATGATCACCGGGCGGGTGGATCAAGGTCTTGCAGACTAGTTCTTTTCTTAGCGTGGGCATGGCAATCTATACTGAGTCAACCCAGCACTAAACATTGCGTTTGCCATTATTGCTAGCCTCTATCAATTCCTGTAATGTGCAGGCTCCAGGGCACGCTGGGCACGATATTTTGTGGACGGACTAGATGAAACTTAAGCTTGCTTAACGAACGTTAAAAGCCCTAAACTATCTTGAGAATTTTACCCTTATCATAAGCCCCGATGATAACTTTAGAAACAATGCGTCGCTGCGTGCCGGACGGCGCGTGCGCAGAGCCGGCGGCGTTGTCTTAAGCATAAATGGCGGTTAGTTAGTACACTCTTCTAAATCATGGCCGTCCACTGTACGGAACACGTATATGCCTCAGGAGTTAAGGTGCGTTACTCTTTTGATAATATTTTACTAGATGAATAATCTTGATGCTTTTCCCAATAACTCTATGAAAGTCAATTAAGCAAATCTAGTCTTCTAGTTTAAAATAACTGGCATTTTATTTTATTAATCTTCCAATTCTACTTGTACCTACTTTTCCTCAGCAATTATCCTAACTGACAGCTTGGCCGAATTAATTTGTTCTCACGTACGAATCATTAACAATTTTGATTAAACCTGGTTCATTAGCAATTCTTCAGAAAGCTTGATTTAATTGTTTTACCAAATTAGATATTTATTACTTTCTAAATCAATTTAACGTAAGTACTACTAAGTCGCATCCCTAGTGAACCACATTCTATAAAAGGCGAGGCGGTTGAAACAGACAGACAGTGCTGACATTTTAAAATCGAATTCTTGCGTTTGCGTTTTTTTTATCCAAAAACCGATAATTTAGGGTTTTGAACCCGCTGCAGACGACTGGTACCAGTAGTAAAAAAGGTAGAATGATGTCTCGTCTCCTTAAGGGAGTCGCGTGCGCCGCGTCACGTAGGGCTCTCGGTGTGGCCCAAACTGGGCCATGCTGGGCCACGGTGAAGGTAAATGCAGATGAGATTATTGTAATGAGGCACATAACTTTGCATTGAAGAGTGTTGCCGCCGTGTACTCGTGGATAAACGTCGATTCTAACTGGTTGAAGTCGGTATCTATTTTGGATGTTTTAGAGTAATGTATTTTTTCGCTATTTAGAGAGCAGTGGTGATGAAATAAATGACACAAAGTAATGCCTAATGGGTTCGAACCGACGGACTGCACTTAAGTTCGCTACACTGCGCCTCCCGGCCATCACTGCTGTTGCTCAAGGTGTATTTTGCAATGTCAGACCGAAATTAACCATACATCCAGATTTCACATGATGTTTTCCTTCTCCGATGTAAGTGATTTCCATGATAAACTTCAAAAGGCTTTATTAATCAATTCGACATATTGATATATCATATTAAAACTAAATATTTACATAAACTAACTAACTAAGTATAAACTAACTTAAAAACTAAATATTTACATAAACTAACTAACTATAAACTAACTTAAAAACAATAGGAGGCTTAGGCGTCAAAATACTCCTCCCCATCGCTGTCATCCGGAAACGTGCCCAGAAGACTGGCAGCATTGCCACGTTGAATGGCAATGCTAATTCTTTGCCCAAAGAAATAGCCAGCCCTCTGGTCTCGCGAAGTGTCAACAAGTCGACGAGATATTTCCTTAAAAAGCGAATGCGCACTTGGGCCCCATGACCCGAGTGTTTCGACCCCAAACGGCTCAAAACTATAACTGCCATTTAGATTACAGTATTTACGCCGTTTGAGGCTCTCAGCAGCCGCAGCAGCAGCTCCAGCATAGCCCGCCGTGCTTGCAACATGAGATGGCGCAAGGGTATCGACGCAAGTTGCGTCCCACACCAAAGGCCTACCCACCTTCCAAGGCATCAGCGTCATGCCGTCTGATCTCTTCCCATCGTCACGTACCAAGCCGTTAGGTTCTAAAACCGCTGGAACGCCGGCGGTGGCAAGAGCCCGACGAATAATGTCGTTGATGCTGGCGTGCCGTGCTATGCGACCTGCGCTCCTGTAGCAGGAGAGGCCATGGTGCCCGAGATTGTCGACGACTTCACCGCAGTGACAACGATGTGGAGCAACACAAGGAGCGCCTAAGCGAAGGGTTGTAGCGAGCCGAAATGACACGTCATCCATCATGGTGCCAATGGTGGATGACGGGAGTGCCTGAAGCCATAAGCCTGACTCCCATTCCCCCACGGCCAGGAGACGGGCACGCTCCGCAGTATTAATTGACGTATTTAATAGAGTATTCCGTATAATACTGCAGAGCGGCTCGTCCCAGCGTCTCTGGGAGAACAGGTTGTCGGGCAAATCCGTATTGGGACAAGCCATTTTCCAAGCGTTCAACGCATCGGACAAAAACGGTACCTTAAAATGAACCAGTGAGGGAGATAAGATGTTCCTGGTTAATTTTTCGGTACCGTGGACCGAGGAGAGGAAGGCCGGTAAACTAATACTTGAAATTTTGCGGACGCCAAGACCACCCAGGCGGATGGGAAGCGTGGCTTGCTGCCACGCTCGGTCGTCCAGGGCCACATTAAGGATTGATGAAAGTGTATTTCTTATAATTTGGTCAATTTTTTCTAAAAGTTGAGGGTGTTTCCAAAGATGGGAGGAGCGAAGGCTGTAAGTAAATTTAGGTCCAAAGCAACAGTAACGAATAAGTGTGAAAGCTGAATGTATATTAATTTTGTGAAGTCTTTCTGAGACATCATTGAATTTTTGAATTTTTTGTCAATAAAGGAGGGAAATGACTCGTCAAAAATTGGAGACCCCAGGAGGTGAAGAGAATCTTTTTCTGTAATTTTGATATTGGGAGCTATAGAATTAAATTTTGAAATGGTAGTCAGTCTGTCAGTGGTCCGGGGAAGATAAATTTCACATTTTGACAAGTTCAGCTCTAGACCAATGGAACTAAATTTTTCTTTTAAAAAAGTTAAATCTTCTAGAACTGTGTCCACATCACCTCCAAGGGTTCCATCATCCAAATACCATACGTTGAATTTAGAATTTAATTGTCGTATAATTGGATTTATTGCTAAACTAAAAATGACTGGCCCAAGAGGATCACCCTGTTGACATCCAACGGCTGAAACTCAAAAGAATTGATAAAATTTTCTTAATGACTTATCTACCATCATGTGATGGCTTAGTCATTACCGGGTTAATATCACCTACGCAAAATGGCTGAATAATTGGCATAATCGACCTTTGAAAATCATTTGTCGTATTACAAGATATTCATGAACGAAATTAAAAAACAAAAAGAAATTTAAAATGTCACCAGCAGCATTTATTTTTTATTTTCTTCTCCACACCTCTAGCAACTTGAGTTCCGAAATACGCCTTCTTTGAGAAGTCGTAACTTCTACTCTGTAAATAACTTCTACTCTGTCGCCAAGAGAACATCACCACCAGAACATAAAGAATGATCTTCAAATTGGAAGAAAATATCAAAATTGTATTATGGGATTTATAGGTTACTAGCTGTCCGGCGCAACTTCGTTTGCGTCACATTTTCCCCGTTTTCGCAATACTTTTCATTGCTGCTCCACTCCTATTGGTACTATGATGGCTATAGCCTATATAGCCTTCCTCGATAAATGGGCTATCTAACACTGAAATAATTTTTCAAATCGGACCAGTAGTTTCGGAGCCAACAAACAAACAAACAATCAAATCTTTCCTCTTTATAATATTAGTTCAGATAACTACTACTTGTAATTTTCTTGAAGTTCGTCTTCAAATCAAATCAAATCATTTCTTAGTCTTATGTAAGTACTTACACCAATTTACACAGTAGTTTACCGTACGAAACCCTTGACCGGTTTGTAATATGAACATGTTAATGAATGTGAAGCGTCCTCTCCACATTGCGCAGTCATTGGTGTCGTTGTTTATCTGAATCATACTCCTCTCTAGTGAGACAAGTGTTTACAAACAGCGGTGTCTGTAACAAGCAGAGGTAGGGGACCGCTACGACCTGTTCATAGCACACACAATCCCGCGCATACTAGATTTTCTTTTTGCAGATCTCTTGCACCGCGCCTCCACGCCGCAAAGAGGTATGCGGCATGGCTTCCGGTGCGTCACATTCGAGCGGTCCCACGACCTGCACTGCCTTCTCCATCGACGCATTTCTCGCTGTTACATAACACCTCTCAAATACAAACACAGCAGTAGAACCGCAACAATCGAGAAACGCATTCATGGAATTTCCGCCGGACATGCACCCAGCTTCTAAAGGCGCACTTCGACAAGATTATGACACTGTCGCAGAATCTGAAAGCTTTGGCTCTTGACCTGAAATAGAGGTCCATTGCTGACTCTTAAAGCGCTGAAATAAGTGAAATAAAAGAGACAGAGTAATGTAGATGGGGTTTTATGTAGTTTAGTGTTGTGCTTTGTTGCTACGCGGCTGTATGGTAGAGATGCGACCTCATTTGTGCAGAACTCCATGTAAATGTAACCGAGGAGTGGGCGCGACACGCGACTTGATAACCTTACGGCAGTAGCGAGAACAAACTCATGTGGTTCTGTGGAAATACTTGATAACGTCGTATGTGGCATACTAATAAGTGGTATGAAGAAATGGCCGAAACTGTACATCAGTCGTAAAAATCTGAGATTTAATAAAATGTGGTCGCAGTACCTAAATGACAAACCTTAATAACTTAGGGATGAATCAGCATTCAAAAAAGAGTACTACCGTAGAATTTGAAAAATTCAGCAAGTAGGCAACTAAAGGTTTCACATTCTAGGCTGTGGTATGCATTTCTCAGTTCAGTAACGCGAGTGACTGTGACACTAAGTCCGCCGGTCGTTAGGAAACGTTGTATTATCGCGTCCGTCTGGCGGCTGTCTGGTGCGTTATCACGGAATCGCTCCACGATAATACATTAAACATGACTATTACGCCGTGACGTACAACGAGTGTGTTATATAAATAACGGATACAAACAACACGGTTAATAGAGAAAAGTTCGCTAAATGATAATGATAATGAATGGAGTCATTCGGGTTGATCTTCAAGGTTAAGCAGCGTTGCCAACGTCAGTCTGGGGTCCGGATCACCATTCATTACATACCTACCGAGTTTCCTCTGCACCTCGGAAAGCATGTTAAGCTGTTGGTCCCGGTTGTCATTTGCTTTGACAGTCGTTAAGTAGTCAGTGGCCCGAAAGCCTGATAACCAGTCTTGTAGTCTTGTCCAAGAAGTATTGTATCACCCAGTGCTAACTGGGTTGTGGAGGTCTGGGTAGGCAATCGCTCCATGTAAAATACTGGTAGTCAGCTGTATCCGGTTAAGTTTTCCGACCTAAACGTAGTTGGGAAAAGGCATTTTTTTTTCTTTCGGTCCACTGACTACCTGTAAGGACTGTCTGCATTCTAGGAGGCACTGTCTTCGAATCATCATAATCTAGGTACCCAACTCCACGCTTCTATCGCCTTATTCGTGTGGTATATTGACCCCACAGTCAAACCATTACTACGGTTTTGTGGGGCTTAATTAAAAAAAAAATAAGTTTTTATAGTAGTAGTAGCCAGTAGGCAATGCACGACTGCAGGGAATATTAGACAATTTCAATATTTGAATGACGAAGACACCGACTTCGTCATTCAAGCTTTTGTCGGCGAATAACATAAGCTCTATTGACATGACAAATTAGATCAACTTGAACTTGATAATACAAATTATGTAGATGCATGTAAATTGTACTATCGGCAAGATATGTGAGGGAACAATAGCTGTGTCACTCGGCGGCGGCTTTGCCTATAAGATCACGCCGGAGATTTCGCGCAAACAATGATGCGTCAAGCGCGGTGGGCGGTGGGCTTCTCTGCTAGGGTCATGTCGCACTTTTGGCCATGGAATGCTGTGACTCGCTGTTATTTCAGTGACGACTGCCTATGACGACAGCTTAAGGGTAAAGTTCAGTGTGACCTTATACCGATGTGGCCTTATTTAGACTTCTATCTACGTGGGAGCCATGTGTCAGACAGTATACCTAAGAGTGAATCGGAATATTGGATTTACAGTAATGCTGTAAGACTACTCTTGCTGTTTTGACCCAAATTCTCTCCCGCGATACTGTTACAACAAGTAGTATGATATCATAGCTAGTAAAGAGAAATAGAATCGCCTAAGCCAAACTTGGTAACCCTAAAGTCACGCATTCATTGATGAAATATTGTCAGTTGCGTTACGCTTCGGGAATGGGAAATAGATCACCTGTGCGGTGTGGGAGATCCGTGTCGAGTGTTGAGTCACTGCTCGCAGACGGACGGGGTGACTCCGACTGCTCCGCGAGAAAGCATGGGAGCCGTCCGGGGATAGCCGAGCACATTCTGAAGCGACTTCACACTTCCGAAGTCCGGGAGATGAGTCATTGAGTCATATAGGGTTGAGTGTGCGAGGTCAACGCGTAGGGGCCCTAAACGTGTAGTGACATTAAAAGCGTATTGCGCCTTCTTATGCAATATTAATAAACCATCATTTTCAGAACTTATTTAATCGAAGACAATTATTTACGAGTGTTTCTATCGTTTAAAATTCGAAGTGATTCGGCAGTTCAGTTGTTGTCATTGTGATGAGCTTTTCTCTGTGTCTGCGTCTATTTTAATATTATGAAAGATATATGCACAGAGTGTTAGATTTCTCAAGGAACGTACTTATTTTACAACAGGGAAGTGCACTACTTTCTCACGAAAATTATCAACTTTTATAATGAGATAATTTTGTTTTACAAAAGTGGTTTATTTTCTAGTTCTCTGTACTACGTACATCTCTTAATTTTAAACTTATACTCTATAAATATTTCGTACATTCTACATTCTCAGGATTGCCTTTTATGGCCATCCCAGCTAGGAAGAATATTATTCACTTCAAATTACTAGAATCTATGAATGACGTCCACGTAACTTACACAGACGTCAGTTTCAGGATCCCCGAGGATTTCCACCATAATGACTGAGCACAGTTATTTTAAAATTATTGACAACACCGGCATTCCGATCTTTACGGAACTACTTGTAGCATTTCGCTGAAAACAAATGCTCATCTCTAGTGTGGTGACGTCACTGGGTCTGAGAGATGATGGAACACGGATGCTGATTTACAAAGTCACGGTGAATCAAAAGCATCTCCATTACATCTTATACATCATGAGAATATTTTGCTATTCTCTCGTAGTTTTTGTAGGTACTCAAAAGCTTTTTAAGTAATTTTTCACTGATCATTTTATTTAGTGAAGAATCGTGTCGTCCTTGCGGTTTTTTCACTAATTTGTAATTGAATTAATCCTTTAGGCCTTCAGTTGAGGGCACAGCGAGCTTGTACTACGAGCCAGAAAGAAATACTCTAACATAATGTTATCAATGCAACATCTGTTGGTAAACAAATTAATTTGAGGGGTTCTTCTTATCTATGAACTAAGTTATGTATCTACATGTATTATTATAAAACCAGTACACATTATCCAATTACAGAGGAGAAGAGATAACTTGGACTACCTAAGTACCCTTGGTTATATGCTCATACTGTGGGTGTCTCGCTTCCAAACAAGTGACTTATTTCTTAGTTTATTCACCACGTCGTTCGTCTCGTGTTAGCTCAATGATAGTTCTGCCATATCTTTTTCCTTTCTAAAATACTTATAACATTACCATAGTATTTTAATATAGTTTAAATTCAAAGGTAAAAGTGTTCTAGGTGTGCCTCAACCATAACAGCCGTTGAGATCCTGAACTTAGCTCACTTACTTATGTATGGTGGGATGGTGGATCATTATGATTTGGTTGTACCACAGAGGTGTATTTTCGTCTGCTCATAAAATAAGCTAAAAGGTTGTTTCAGATCAACTTTGGGGAAGATAAATAGATTATGCTCAATCAATCCTACAATGTCCTGGTTCAGTTGATTAACGCTTTCTAAGCTTTATTGAGACATGCCTTGATACTGCAGTGCATCGGAAATGATAACAACGAATATGAACAGTTTCGTTCGTTTACGAAAGGTGTCCTTTACTCACCCCTAATGCCTGACAATCTTATCAGTAAATCTAAAAACTTATATCATTATTGAGAGTTTGATATAGGTAATATTTTGTAGAGATTATGTCTTTTGACAACAGATAACTTTGATTAGCCTATCATAAACTGACGATATGAAACTGCCCATATTATTACGATCAATTTGTGAAGCAATTAGGCTGCGGGTCATTGACTAACAAACAAATACGAATAGCCCACACTCACGCAACAATCTACCCAGTCATGCACCAGCCGCTGTAAAACCCAGGTCACGTAATAATTAGCTAGCTATACCTTAGCAACACTTGCAATGCCTGTTGTTTATCAATTAATCACTGTAACCACATCTATGGTTGAAACTGTCAGTTCAAATACATGGATTACCTGATTACCAAACAACAACAATAACATATTATGTTTAGGCAACTTTGGCCCATAGATATAATTATACCTACCAATCAAAACCACCAAAACCAAAACCCAAACCGTATTTATACCAAAACCAAACCAACGAAAACCAAGCCAAGCGAGCTTGGCTTGGTTTTCGTTGGTTTGGCTATTTTTAAAAGCTAAGCTAAGCTATTATATAGCTAAGCTATTTTTTAATTTAATTTTTATGTGCAAGAGCAAAATAATAAAATTATAAGTAAAAAAAAAACTTTTTTTAAAAAAGCTTTTATTTAAATGCTCTAAAAAGAAGAAAAATATTTTTTTTAACTTTCAACATATAACCTCATTATACACAATTTATATGATCATAAAAGCTTGTCGCGAGGTTTGCGTAAGTACTTACCTATAAGTATTTAATTAGATTGAAATTTAAAAAAAACTTAATCTTAGCAGATTAAGTTACTCAATTAAATAGGTACTAGTTTATATACACAAGTAAACCTCGCGGCAAGCTTTTATGATCATATAAATTGTGTAGGTTATAAGATGAAAGTTAAAAAATTAAATGAAAATTTTATTTTTCTTCTTTTTAGAGAATTTAAATAAAAGCTTTTTTAAAAAAAGTTTTTTACTTATAATTTTATTTTAACATTTCTATTTTTGCCGTAATCGTTTCTGAGCACACTATTATCTCAATCTCAAAACTTTTTTCATATCCATGCGATTAACCGTTGAGGAGTTCCATCGTGAGGAGACGATCCTGGCTGTAGGATGAGTGCATGATACAAATCGTGATTATCCATGAAATATGAACCCGTATGCAAAGTTTCGTGTCCACGCTATTAACCGTTGAGGAGTTCCCCGGTGAGAAGATGATCCTGGCTGCAGGTTGAGTTCATGATACAAATCGTGATTATCCATCAAATATGAACTCGTTTGCAAAGTTTCATGTCCACGCTATTTACCGTTGAGGAGTTCCCTCGTGCGAAGACGATCCTGGCTGCAGGTTGAGTTCATGATACAAATCGTGGTTATCCATCAAAAATGAACTCGTATGCAAAGTTTCGTGTCCACGCTATTAACCGTTGAGGAGTTCCCCGGTGAGAAGATGATCCTGGCTGCAGGTTGAGTTCATGATACAAATCGTGATTATCCATCAAATATGAACTCGTTTGCAAAGTTTCATGTCCACGCTATTTACCGTTGAGGAGTTCCCTCGTGCGAAGACGATCCTGGCTGCAGGTTGAGTTCATGATACAAATCGTGATTATCCATCAAAAATGAACTCGTATGCAAAGTTTCGTGTCCACGCTATTAACCGTTGAGGAGTTCCCTTGTGAGGAGACGATCTTGGCTGCAGGATTAAGTTATGTCTGTCATAAAAATGTATTGTATTCAGAACCAAAGGTGTGTGCAAAATTTCAGCTCAATCGGACATCGGGAAGTGGTTCTAATTTAGCTTCCAAGATTCCATCGTAACAAACATATTATACAAACATATATACATACATACACACATACATACATTGCAAGTTAAATAAAAGCTTTAATAAAAAAAGGCCAAGTGCGAGTTGGATCATTATTTATAAAAACGAGCAAAAAAATTACTTTTATGTATGGGAGCCCCCTTTAAATATTTATTCTATTCTGTTTTTAGTATTGTTATTGTTGTTATAGCATCAACAGAAATACACAATCTGTAGAAATTTCAGTCGCTAACTATCACGGTTCATGAGATACAGCCTGGTGACAGACGGACGGACGGACGGAAGGGAGGACAGCGAAGTCTCAGTAATAGGGTCCCGTTCGACCCTTTGGGTACGGAACCCTAAGAAGTATAAATACCCGCACCGACCGGTACCAGTCCGTTCCGGCTTGTCCGTAACATTGTTGATGATGATGGCGTGGTAATAAATAAATAACTGATTCCATTCATTTGTTAATTTGAATGCATTTGCGTTAAAGAATACGCTGTTCCTTACTTTCGCGATATTTCATGTGAAACAAAATTTGGTGATTATCAATCCATGACAATACAGACTGGAGTTTACTTTGACCAAATTATGTTACTTACTGATGTAAATAGAGATAAAGACGTGTGAATAAGAAGCTCATGACGGTTTGTCTTGTCAAATATTATGTTTGTCGAATAGTTTGTGTTGTTAGCGCCGCCACCGCCTGCCATCCTCAATTACTAAATAAACGTACCTTTTACCAAAACATCGCGCTGGTACTAGTGGCTATAAAATATATCTATATACTAATAATAAAGCAGAAGAGTTTGTTTTGTTTGTTTGTTTGCTTGAACGCGCTAATCTCTAACAACTACTACTGGTCCTACTGTGTACTGTGGGAACTACTGGTCCGTTTTGAAAAATTCTTTCAGTGTTAGATAGCCCATTTATCGAGGAAGGCTATAGGATATATATATCATCACGCTACAACCAATAGAAGCGGAGCAGCAATGAAATATGTTGCGAAAACGGGTAAAATGTGACGCAGACGAAGTTGCGCGGGACAGCTAGTTAATTATAAATATGGCGACTATATATATAATTGTTAAAACATTACGTAAAAACTTAATTCAGCATCCAATATGAATAACTTAATGATAAGATATGGGATCCCTGCTCGGACGATCTGACTCTGATTCTACAAATGTACTTATAACCTTACCATCACTTGCACTTCTTTTCTTGCACTTTCCATCACAGGCTTGTTGGGCGGATTAGATAGGTAATAGGCGGTTAAAGTTCCAACTTTTATCACAAGTTTTATTGTAGATTTTAAGGTTGTAACTTTACTTGAAATACTTCCTTGACCCGTTTACTACGCAATGCATCCATGCGTTACGTTGAGTTTTACCGTAAAACGTGATATTTCATCCAAAAAAAAGTCGTTTCCTAACAATCATTTTTGCGTAGAGTTACTTAGTTTGATGTACAGAATACTTGGTTGCCGGCATAGTGAAGACTCTGTTTACACTTTGGATAGGTGTAACGTGGCGGCATCTGTTCATAAAAGAAGAAGATTTATCGTAAAATTCCTGTGCAAATGTGAAAGCAAATGGCCGAGTTCATTGAAAAAACCTTTGCACATAATTGGAATGAACATTATAGGTAATTACTAACGGAGCCAACTCACTGGTCGGCTGAGTCACCACACACTGTGCAGCCGACACGACAGGCTCACTTTTAGCAAGTCATTCTGACCTAACCTTGCGTAATTTACTCTTAATTGACTAATTTAATACTAGATGTGGTTTCTATTTTACTGCACCTTCTAAATTCGTGTGAAAATAAATAAAACTATGCCATAGGTAAATAGACGACATTATAAAATTCGCAACTATAACTCTTTTTTAACTAAAACTCGATTAGTAACCATGAACGACAGAAATATTCTGTCTTTCATGGTTTCTAATCGAGTTAAAATTCACAGTCATACTCGTAACAGCCTACTTTCCAGAAATAAGATATTAAGTACATTAGGATCTTTTAAAATTATGTTATCCCCAATAACGAGTCGAGCGGTCCTAAGGGAGCGTTCTATAAAACACTAAAGTAATAGTGGTACATTTTCATTTTCAAGTAAATCATAAAATATCAAAGTTATTGATAATACGAACACTAACGCTGACTATCAAATACTTATCAGACATCGCTCAGATACTTATGACGACCATTAAAATGAAAACAAACGAGTACCTGACCGTAGTTTTTATGATATAACAAAAAAAAAACTTAAAAAACACGTCAATGACGAACCCATCGACACCGTCCATCAACATTAACATAATGTTCGATCGTCATGAGTTCTTGTCTCGCCGACGTCACTGTCCAAGTGCCCAACTTGTGCCCGTCATGAGTGACGGCGCTAATAATGATAGTTTTTGCCACAACGCGTTTATTTCGCACGAGTTCTATAAATAGATTCAAAAATATGTATCTGTGACGACTTTATACGTAATAGTATATGTGTGATGCTGTGAGAGATTACAGATATACGTCATGATATTGTTATATTAGCATTTGTTATTGTAGATTGTTTGAGCGGTGTGTTGCCGGGTAAACGGCTCGTGGTGTGCTGGTCTGCCACGCAGGATATGTCCTGTTTGATGGGAAACTGGTTTGTAAATGCGTCGCCGGTATTAGATTTTTGTGCCAGTATTTGCCTAACGATTGTTTGTTATTTTATCTAAAGCCAATGAATCTTTACGAAGGCCACACATCAGCGGATCTTCGTTTCTATCAACTACGAGACATGGATCTACGGTTTGAAGCTGAAAGTCTCGAAAATGTTTCCACCTTTACGAGCAAGTGTTAACTGACGGCACGGTTAGCCCGTGGTTGAGCGATCGACTGCTGCGCTGCGTGTCGCGGGTTCAATCTCCGCACGGAACAAATATTTGTATGGCCTACAGATAGTTGTTCCGGGTCTGGATGTTTGTGTATGTAAGTTTAAATGTTTGTAAACGCACCCCCGATACAAGAGACATTCCTAGTGTAGGGCAAAGTTTTAAAAAAAAGAACTCGCACAAAGGAAAATATTTGAACGTCTTTGACTAATACGAACTAAATTTATATAAGTTTAGCCAAGAATTTTATTCTTAATTTTATAATATTGAAATCAAACCAATTACGGGATGTTTGACTTTATGAAATTAGTCTATCATTAACTGAATTTGAAAATTGCTGTACAAAAGCTGTGGTGACTTTATTCTCGAAAACACTTTATTATCAAGATTTAAGACTTCCAGAGGGCGGAAATACGATCGTATCCATTGACTGTTTCGTCAGATCTGCTGATCACGCAATAATCCTATAGTATCGCCCTATGGACTGTAATCGACTCTGTTCTTGTTATGTCACAGTCATCATGAAGCAGCACTCATAGACAATCATAGACCTTCAGAAAAACGCGGCCTTGTGACCGGCCATGACACTGCCTGGCTCAACCACAGCTGAATCATAGTTTCATCACAATATATCATAAATTCATAATATCACTGACAGACAGAGTTCCTTGAGTTTTTTTTTGAACTTGCATGTTATTTCGTAAATGATAAATTACCGAATGTTTGAACAGTGTTGCCGCAAGGTGTGTGCCGTGGCACACTGGTGTACCGTGGTCATAAGTTGGCGTGCCGCGGAAAAAAAAGTTTTCGCTACCAATGCTAATAATTAAATGGTCCCAAATGTCTTGGCAGCTCATCCAGGAAGAAAGTGCAAGCTTTGATAGTGAAACACTTAAAGTTTCTTGCAGAGAAAATGAATTTCTTTTTCGAAGGATTGCATATTGTACCTAATAGTTTTTTTTTCAGAAACTGATTTAGATCAGTTATGGCTAGGTGTGAATTAATATTCTCTCCTTTATAAGCAAGCCGTTGCAATACTCTTGCCATTTGTTACGACCTATTCATTTGAATTAGAATTTTCAACTGTTTCCACAATAAAAAACCAAGCAAAAATAACCGACTTCCAACAAAAAACACAAAAAAAGTGGAAAATAACTTTCCTTTCGGAAGTCGGTGACTTTCAATCAATCAATCAATCAAAATATTATCATTATTTACATACTACAAATAAATATAAAATTAAAATAAAATATGTAAAAGTATCAAAATTATAGGGCGTCAAAAAATTCAGGAAAAGTGCCCAGAAGGCTGGCCGCATTGCCACGTTGGATGGCAATGCTGATTCTTTGACCAAAAAAGAGGCCAGCCCTCTGGTCCCGTGAAGCGTCGACCAACCCTTTGGCGATATCTCGAAACACAAGATGGGCACTCGGGCCCCATGGCCGTAGTGTTTCAACCCCAAACGGCCCAAATACATAATTACCAATTAAATTATTGTATTTGCGCCGTTTAAGGTTTTCAGCGCCTGCAGCAGCCGCCCCAGCGCAGCTCACCGTGCTAGGAAGATGGGATGGCGCAAGGATGTCGACGCAAGTCGCATCCCACACCAAAGGCCTACCCAACTTCCATGGCATTATGGTCATACCATCTGGTCTCTTCCCATCGACACGTGCCAAACCATTGGGTTCTAAGACAGCTGGCACCCCGGCGGTGGCAAGAGCACGACGAATGAGATCATTAATGCTAGCGTGCCGGGCTATCCGACCTGCGCTCTTACTGCAGGAAAGGCCATGGTGTCCGAGGCCGTCGACTGCTTCACCACATCGACAGCGATGTGGAGCCCCGCTAGGAGCGCCCAATCGCAGACATGTAGCGAGCCGGAATGTTGTGTCACCTAGCAAAGTGCCTATGTTAGGTGACGGTAGTGCCTGAAGCCAGAGACCCGACTCCCACTCACCCACAGCCAGCAGGCGGGCACGCTCAGCAGTATTGGTAGACGTATTAATAAGGTTATTCCGTACCAACCTGCAGAGCGGCTCATCCCACTGTCTCTGGGAGAACGGGTTCTCGGGCCGATCCGTGTCCGGGCAAGCCACTTTCCAGGCGTCCTCTGCGTCCGTCAAGCACGGCACTTCCAAATCAACCAGGGAGAGAGTTAAAATCTTCCTGGTTAGCTTTTCAGTGCTGTGGACAGAAGACAGGAACGGTAAGCTAAGCTTATACTAGAAATTTTGCGGACGCCGAGGCCACCAAAACGAATTGGTAGGGTGGCTTGCAGCCACGCTCGGTCGTCCAAGGCCACATTAAGAATGGATGTTAATGTGTTGCGTATAATTTGGTCAATTTTGTCCAAAAGTTTTGGTTTCGCCCAAAGAGAAGAAGAACGGAGACCATACATAAAATTTGGATAAAAATATTATATTTTACATAGGCCTACATGGGGGGCACTTATAAAACGTCGACAAGAGGCACGTTTCGGGTTGGTCGTTTCCTATGGAGAAGAACCGGCAAGAAACTCCATGGTTGCTCTTTTAAAATCATTTGGTTCTACAATATTTGGATGTAACAGCGTTACTACTTAAGTATGAGAGGACAGCGTAGGCCCGACAATAAGTCGTTGTTGACTACAAAATGTGGAAAAGGATAACAGTAAAAAAAAAGCTATTGTAAAACATCTGAAAAAAAAGAATGGAATAATAGTTATTTGTTATACAAGAGTGCAAAGTTGCTTTTTAACCGCGTGCTTAATTTTGATGACCGAGCAAGCGAAGGCAAAAATTAGTATCCTGAGCGTTAGCGAGGGAATCAAAAGAGCACGAGGTGAAAAATCTTTGCACTCGAGTGCAACACGTAACTTTTCATCCCACCTCAGCGAGGAAATTTCTAAATGCAAAAAAAAAACATTGACAATCACAAGATACTTTTATTTTAGTTTAGATATTAACTACTACAACAACAGTGTACAACAGGGGTTCAAGAAGTTCAAGAAATTTTGCAATTTCTCGTGGGATAGGTACTGCCAATTTCATTAGCACCCATAGACTGTCTAACACACTTTCCATTGCGATATTGTAGAAAAAATTGGTTGATTGATACGTATTCCTTTGCGAATTACGAAGTTGCGGTCTCTTTTTGTCTTTGTATTGGGTAAATTAATGAATAGTAAGTCATCTGAATGTTTCTCAATGTTTTTGACATTTAGTTGTGTTAGTTCAATACTTTGACATGCTCCATCTTATACCAATAATAATAACAACCTGTAACGTAATAGTAGATTGTTGCATCGAGCGCAAAGTGAGTCATTAATGCACGAGTGTTATGTTGGTACCCGAGCGCATGCGAGGGCACTAAATTATCACGATTGCATTAATTATTAATTACATTACTCACTTTATCGAGGTGCGTAATCTGCTTTTCTTTCAACTACCCTGACAAAATATACCTACTCAAAATAAAAACTCAAGTTAATGAAACAAAGCTTGATTCATCTTCCCTTCAAACATACAATTATTAAAAGTGCAGTTATTAAAGGTTATTAACAACTTCATTTGCAGGTGTTTTATATTTTCTGGAGTTGAATTCATATCGCTATCGCTGTCAATTTCCATGATTTTTTACCATTTTCGGTTGCCGAAAAGATGAGGCTCTTTTAAAAATGCCACTATTTTTTTTTACATCTTTATTGTTGCTTTTATAGGATTGAATACGTACTCCATAGAGTGCTTGATTTCTTGGTCTCGGATAATTCAATAAAATATGCCAGCAAAACGTTTTCTGGGCAAGTTTTGGCTCCTTTAGCAAACAGTCCGATATGTTTAACACGTGGCGACTACCACGTGTTAAACATATCGGACTGTTTCAAATACTTCTCGCGTGATTGTTGAGGGAGAAAGCTCATTTGCGCATTATTAACAGTTTTCTGTTGGCGTCAAATAAACTTCCTCGTCGCTAGAATCACTCATTTAGGTTTTTCACTTGTTTTCAAGTTTCTTGTTTTTAACCTAAGGTTTTAACAATGTGACGAGAAAACGTGAAAAGAAAAAAGCGGGCGCAAAGCAAATAAAAAAAAAACCGGCCAAGTGCGAGTCTTACTCGCACACAGGGTTCCATAGCCCCAAACAATATTTTGAACTGTCATTCATTAGTTAGTAGTATTAGTTAGTAAACATCCACTCAACCGCAAAACTAAATTGGTTTTTCATAGTGTGTTAATGAAAAACAAAGTTACTGCTGCAGTTTGATGAAAAAGTCCCATATCTCAAAAACTGAACATCATATCTTATTGAAACCAATTTTCGTTGATAGTTTTTTTTACCTTCTACAATCCTAAATATTTTCAGAATTTTCCTCCTCTTACTTTAGAAATTAGAGGGGGGGGGACACACATTTTACCACTTTGGAAGCGACTCTAGCGCAAACTATTCAGTTTAGAAAAACATGATATTAGTAACCTCAATATCATTTTTGAAGACCTATCCATAGATACCCCACAAGAATGGGTTTGATGAAAAAAAAATTTTTGGTTTTTCGTTCTATGTATGGGGAACCCTAAAATTTAGTGTCTTTTTTCTATTTTTGTGTGAAAATGTTAATGCGGTTCACAAAATACATCTACTCACCAAGTTTCAACAGTATAGGTCTTATAGTTTCGGAGATAAGTGGCTGTGACATACGGACGGACAGACAGACAGACAGACAGACAGACATGACGAATCTATAAGGGTTCCGTTTTTTGCCATTCGACTACGGAACCCTAAAAAGTAGGTACACCAAGAAGGTTCCGAGTCTGAGTTTTTAACAAATTAAAAAAGGTTATATGATAAATTCGGCAAAATGGAGCTAGAAGTAAATAGGTTTAATGATGTTTTGAATTCACAAACTTAGTGCACACGATGTTCTAAATTCAATTTACTTTATCCTAAAACGGCTTTTGCATTCAGATATCGAAGAGCAAAAAAAACTCTTTCCGAGATGGAGGGATGAAAATAAAATTGGGAATAGTTAGAAACATCCACATATTTGTGTCGTTTATGAGCTACCAGGGAAGCCGCATGAGCAGAAGGAACTACTGCCAAACTTCTTTATCTTCAACGTAGTCCTTAATTTTGTAATATGCTTTTTTCATAAGGACACGTTTGATGCAATTTTTAAACTTTCCATCGGTCAGTTCTGTAACTTTTGTTTGTTTCATTGACTTTTTTTCCAAAGATCGGTTTTTTTTTCAAAAATCCTTTTATTTTATTCTTTTTAGTTGTGGTTGATTGGTATCTCACACAAATCCTTGTCAAGTATCAATTTTACATGGTAACTAGGAAAAAATACCAAAATCGCTACTAGTGTGCTTTTAAAATTTGGACAGATCCCTCGATTTCACCAGGATCTCATCATCATATCTAACCTAATGACCATGGGACCACATGGGAAGTATATTGTATATTTCAATTTCAAACAATGCCCGTAACATTTGAGGGTTGCCCTTAATTTTCCTTTGATACATCATCAGATCCTGATTTATACCTTCCATCATCAGCTCAGCAACATAAGATGATGATTACCAGGCACAAATATCTGAATTGCGTTAGAAAGTATATGAAAAACATTATATGTGCCTATAAAATTCGAAATTCGAAGGTTGCCTTCGAATTCCCTGGGATCCATCATCAAATACTGAATTGTTGAAAAAAGAACAAAGAGTTGAGAGCAAATTTAGACCGCCTATTCTCAATTAAACAAGCTCTTTTTTCGAATCAATTTCCTTTTCTGCAATAAAATAATTGGTTGGTTGATTAATATTATGTAAAAATATTGATCTTTAATGAATGGTTGTTTATAATGAGCACTGTACTAAAACAACACGCAGCACTTCCATACAGCACTGAATTTACTAAAAAGAGACGAAAAGATATAGTTTGCCCTCAAAAAAGTACAAAACATGCTTTCACAGCAAAATTTTATATGTACCTCGGACCTCTACGGATTTTTCTTGCAGTTACTATAATTTAAGGAGTACATGTTCCTCTTTTTCATTTAGCCTGTTATCTTATAATTTAAGGAGTACCTACATTTTCCTCTTTTTCATTTAGCCTGATAAAGATAACAGGCTTAATGAAAAAGAGGAACATGTACTCCTTAAATTATAGTAACTGCAAAAAAATCCTCATGCCATGACCTATGAAGATACAGAGAATTTATTACTTGTGCTAAAGTAAATATTGTTCGTATTTTTTTTTCAATTAGTTATTAAGTTAAGTAATAATAATTTAATACACCTTTTTACACATGTACCAATTAGATTAAAATTATATGTGATTATTTAATCAATGAATGTTATGTCCAATCGCCTGAAACACAGGATTACCTAGTTCAGGCATAAATCATGCGTGAACTTGACATAGATTTAAAAGAACTTGTACGTAACGTTACACCTTATATTCATTGAATAGATAATATATTATTTATTTCATTTTTTATTTATTTTATTTATGGTGAACATCCAAAATTTTCCGATTTCCTAGATGTACCATGAACAAAAAAAGTTTGCGGAGCACTGTGTTAGACCATCTTTACTTATGTTCGAATCGTTCCAATAAGCTGTTGTTCGATCATTTATAGATTTTAAAATAAACATAGGTATAGGGCGGCTGTTATTATTTAGCCACGAGCTCCTCATACAACTCATCACTGAACTAACAAACAAGGATCTTTCGGTGCGTCGGTAAAGTCGAACCTAATTCCTTCATCTTGTTTCGGTATATTTCACAATGCAATTTCACAAAAAAATCCGTACAGCGCATCGCCCTGGACATTTTTATTTGAGTGCCAAAAGATCCGTGTAGCAAGCTATGGTGTAGCTCTACCTACTAGTGTAATGTGTACACTTTAGAGCGTTATCTATCGGTTTACATCTAAAAGCACATATTTATCCAATTTCTCGATATTAAAATGATTTCTTTACTCGTTATTTCAAATGAATGGGTGTGTTTACCTAAACATTGATTATGTAAAAGTGTAATGCAGCGAAATGTTATGTGGAAAGTCGGTCAATAACATGGTCATTAGCTGGTCTTCGTAACGTCGGTCCAAAGTGCAGTATACGTGTACATACATACATATAATATTATTGTGTTATGTATCGTAGCTATGCCGACGGTCGGGCGGGGCAAAGTCCAGCAGTGTTCTCAGCAGACGTGATGAAAGTTCGATGTCACGTAGATTGTCGCCACAATACACTTTGTAAATGTGATTCGAATAATACAGTTAAAAGCCGTTGTTAAATTATATATACATTAAAACTAGCTGTCCGCGGCGCAACTTCGTTTGCGTCACATTTTCCCCGTTTTCGCAACATTTTTAATTGCTGCTCCACTCCTATTGGTCGAAGCGTGATGATATATAGCCTATAGCCTTCCTCGATAAATGGGCTATCTAACACTGAAAGTATTTTTCAAATCGGATCAGTACTTTCGGAGCCTATTCAATGCAAACAAACAATCTAATCTTTCCTCTATAGAATATTAGTTTAGATTTAGATAATAATAAATAACGTTAACCGCAGGGCTTCCATGATTGTTAAACAAGTGGAAACAGCTTGCTTTCATAACATCCATTTATTATTTATTGACTATCTATGTGACCATGTGATGAGGAGGGATGGAACACAGGTGACTAAAAGAGTCATCATATGTCTAGCCTTTCCATACTATGTTGGGGTCGGCTTCCGGTCTAACCGGATGCAGCTGAATACCAGTATTTTACATGGAGCGACCGCCTATCTGACCTCCACAACTCAGTAAGTACTGGGTATCAGACTTTCAGGCCCCTGACTACCTGTACCGACTGTCAAAGATCCACAAACGACAGCCGAGACAAATGGCTTAACGTGCTTTCCTTGAGGCACGGAAGAAACTCGGTAAGTAATGGGTCAACCCATCCACGGACCAACCTAGGCAATCGCGGCCTAACCTAAGATCGACCCGAGCGACTGTTATTAAGTAGCCACGAGCTCTGAGTGACTAAAAGATGTATATAAATGTTGATGGATGGAAACGGAGATGAAGACCAAGGAAAAGATTTAAAAGATGTATGGATTGTGTGGGAAATTTTATGAAGGAAAAAGGAGTACTTAAATGATAGCGTGACGAATGACAGGGGAGAGTGGATGACAAAACGTGTTGCGCCGACATCACATATAACATGGGACAAGGGCAGGAAGATAATTTTTAAAATTAAATTTGGAAGACAGTGAATTACTTTATCGATTCCATTCGTTCTTATTGGTGGTCGAAAATCATTGTGTCCATTCAAATTCGCAGCTTTTCTATTCTCTATTTTTGTTTTGAACTTCAACAATATTTTATTCAGCCCTTAGATAAATAATGCGGATCTCCTTAAGCTTAACATGAATGTGGTGGTCAAGTAGGAACAGGTGCTACGATGACTAATAGACATAGTTCAGCAGCGACTCACGCGCATAATGTGACGTTTACGACCTACTCGGTGTGCTAGCAACGCTTTAATACCAAAATATTTATAGTTTACTACGAATATTTAACATAACTTTACGTATTATGCGATTGAAATTAGAATATGAATGGTCTTGATTACTGCAAATTTATGTGTCATCAGAATAAACTCTAATTTTACAACAACTTTATAATTGGGCGTAGGTCCATCGAAGCTGCGAAGGCGTCCGTTTTAGCCACGTAGATCACACGCCGTAGCCTCTTAACCCCGTGTCGTAGCCGCCTAGGACCAGGGATTGTAGCCATGACCCTTGTCATAGCTGACTACACACCGTGTCGTAGCCGCCTAGGACCAGGGATTGTAGCCACTCCCAGTGCCATAGCCCTCAAGACACCGTGTCACGACACAGCTAGGTCACTAGGTCACAACCTAGCTGTTTAGACACCGTGCGTGTAGTAGCCGCCTAGGCCTAGATGCGTCAATGAGATCGTCAGTTAGTTTCAACAGCTGAAAAGGCAAAACCACAATAGACTCCGGCGAGGAATCGGGACTACTTTAAAGCAGATTCGATTACAACTTTTCCGCAGTTTAAACTAATTTATAATTGTGATTATTAAACATTGTTAAATCTTAAGAATCTTTTAATTAGAAATAATTACAGTCTGAATATGAACAAACACACTAATGCCTCATCAAGGTTTGTCTACAGTTCTTTAGGGCCTGATATCATTATTTATATTCTGGCGGAAATCAAAACCGCAACCCTGAACCGCGGACCCGACACTGCCAGTTCACCTATTGTACCTCATTTTCACACGGTTTTTGTGAAACCACAAGCAATACAGCACAAGCATGCAAAACACTTGAGGAAGTTTGTTTCCGAACACTGGTTTAAACTTTGCAAAAATGATGTTCTTGATCATGTTTTTTTTTTACAAATATTATCACATTTATATACAGGATTGAAGGGACTCCGACGCACAAACGGTTACCGCGTATTCAGATCATCATTCTGAACTATAGATTTATTTTACGGTAAATTAAAAAAAAACTGATGTTTCCTACAAGAGTGCAATGCCCACACGGACAAAATTGAAATGTATGGAACAGCTGTTTTTTTTCGTAGTTGTTTTGACGTGATAAACGTTCCTTCGACATTGTAGTGACCGTGATGCAACATTCTTATTGTGATATAAATTAACTTTAAAAAAAAAAGATTAATGTTCACATTTTATAAAGACACGCGCGCACTGCCCGACAAGCGACTTACTAACTCAAGGCACGCCTATTCGACGGGTCGAGAGCTTTTTCGTACCTACGCGAGCTTAAGTACGAGCGACGACGTCGGCCTAATCAATTATTTTCAACGTTAAAGGAAATTCCTGTGACTGACTATAATAATGATTTAGGTAATGCGTCAAGAATGATTAATTCTCAGCCATAACTGTTAAATAGGTGAAAGAATGAATCAACTGGACCTTTCTACGTAAGCCTGTCTGATATGGACTGCGGTTAACCGCCCGAAACAGGGCTGCCGCCGCTATTACGAATGCCTTCTATACCTGAAACTATAGTACCTACATAAAAAGAGATTCTACTTGTCATGTTTACAGTACGCGTTAGTACTCTATCGAGTGCGTGTGGCCGTGGCCATACCGATCGTTCGATAAAGTGCAAAACAGTGCGTCCCTTGGTAAACAACGACGACATTTCTGATGAAATTAATGAAGGCAAATAATTTACACAAGGTGTAATTAAATTTCTCGTGTCTGTGAAGGCTGTAGCGCCACGATCAGCCCACTCCCCCTCCCCCCGGCTGACCAGTCCTGGCCACTGCCCAGCGCGTGTGCCGATCACGCGACCGACCGCCGACCGACCCGTCCCGGTTCGTTGCGCCTGCGTCCGACTGACGCAAAGAAGTTACCTACATTACTCATACAACACATGATATTATGTTGATTAGTAAACCATTAAAAAAAAAATGTTTAGTATTACTTACATCAAAAACCGGCCAAGTGCGAGTCTTACTCACACACAGGGTTCCATAGCCCCAAACAATATTTTGAATTGTCATTCATTAGTTAGTAAATTTCAAGTCAACCGCAAAACTAAATTGGTTTTTCATAGTATGTTAATCAAAAACAAAGTTACTGCTGCAGTTTGATGAAAAAGTCCCATATCTCAAAAACCAAAATATATATCTTATTGAAACCAATTTTCGTTGATAGTTTTTTTTACGTTCTACAATTCTGAATATTTTCAGAATTTTCCTCCTCTTACTTTAGAAATTAGAGGGGGGGGGACACACATTTTACCACTTTGGAAGTGGCTCTTGCGCAAACTATTCAGTTTAGAAAAAAATGATATTAGAAACCTAAATATCATTTTTGAAGACCTATCCATAGATACCCCACACGCATGGGTATGATGAAAAAAAAATTTTGGTTTTCAGTTCTATGTATGGGGAACCCCAAAATTTATGGTTTTTTTTTTTATTTTTGTGTGAAAATCTTAATGCGGTTCACAGAATACATCTACTTACCAAGTTTCAACAGTATAATTCTTATAGTTTCGGAAAAAAGTGGCTGTGACATACAGACGGACGGACAGACAGACAGACATGACGAATCTATAAGGGTTCCGTTTTTTGCCATTCGGCTACGGAACCCTAAAAATGACGCGCTAGAGTTAAATTATCGTACAATTGAAGCCCTAATATCGACCTCCTCATTCAGTCATACCTACTACTTCACTAAAGCTCTCAAAGATACGCGCTCAATTATGTTTCGAAACTCTCGAATCAAGCTTTGCCAATTTTGTTTGTTTGAGGAAACCTAAACAAAGTGTGTAACCTAACGTTATCAAATTCGATGGCGCAAACTGCACTCTCGAGTTTGTTGCTGGTGCAACAAACTCGAGAGATCGCGTGTAGTCACAAATTGACAGTCGATGACACAATATTCGTCGTCACGTTACTTCTTAGTCACAACCCTTCTCTCCGGTCAAGCGGTAAAATGTAATCACACACGACCACAACATATTAGTTCACTTAAAATTCACACTCACTATGACATCACCCGCAAAACGTCGCAGTTCAATAATTAGAGTAGGTAATAGATAATTGAGTCCGTCATTGTTGAATCGTTTGTCATCAACTTCTGTTCTGTTCACGTGTTCTACAGAGCTACAGTTATGAATCGTTCGATTTTATTTTAGCAGTTGGACCCCGTAAACAATTTATGTAAATAAACGAAAGATTACATAGAAATCTAAACGGAATCTTGAAATCATAATAAATAAATGACTTTTTCATCCCACCATCTCGGAAAGAGTATTTTCATCCCACCATCTCGGAAAGAGTATTTTTACTCTTCGATATCTGAGTGCAAAAGCCGTTTTTATTCTCTAGAGGATAAAGTAAATTGAATTTAGAACATCGTGTGCACTAAGTTTGTGAATTAAAAAAAAACATTAAACCTATTTACTGCTACCTCTATGGTGCCGAATATATCATACAACTTTTTTTTAATTTGTTAAAAACTCAGACTCGGAACCTTCTTGGTGTTCTTTTTTCAATTTGCTTTGTACGCGGTTCTTAACGCGGCATTTTTTCACGTCATTGTTAATTATACCGTAATATTATTTTGTTATAATTTAAAGATTATTCTGTAATACTTACCTGTCATAATGTAGTAATTAATACCTAAACTGAAATAAAAGTGTACCTATCTTGTGATTGCAAACTTTTTTTTTTGCATTTAGTCATTTCCTCGCTGAGGTGGAATGAGAAGTTACGTGTTGCACTCGAGTGCAAAGATTTTTCACCTCGTGCTCTTTTGATTCCCTCGCTAACGCTCAGGATTCTAATTTTAGAATCCTTCGCTTGCTCGGTCAACAAAATTGAACACGCGGTTAAAAAGCAACTTTGCACTCTTGTATAACAAATAACTATTTTAGCCAGGCAATTTATTCCCGTTGTTTTCTTACAATGTCATTTGACAAGAAATTAGTGAATACGGGAAGTTTTTTAATATATAAAAATAAATAGTATTAAATTTTGAACTTGTTGAAATGTTATTTTTAAAGTATCTCTCTAAAATCACTTAGATGGTTTAAGAAAATTATCATGGCACGGAACGTTGTAATCCGCCATTTTAGTGGTTGACAGACAACTTTATTTGACTTTAAATTTTAATCTTTGACACGTACTTATGAGTGACTTTGTTTTATACTATTGAATAGTGTACTATTTTAAGTTAAAATCTCAATATTTCCGTTAGACAAGACATAGCTAATATAATTATTGTAATCTGGCAATTATAAGGAAGAAATCAATTTACATTTCATTATTATATGCTACAATTTATGTAGTAAAGAATTCTACAACCAAAAAAAAAATGTCCCCTTTTCTCGCACGGCGAAGACAGACAAGAGCGGATTTTTAAATAGTTCATTCATGTTTAATAATACGTATGCCTTTTTTGCCAATCGTAAAAAAGTAGGTGTGTTTGGCATGTACAAAACAAACGAAGAATAAATCTGCCGTTCACACGGCGGTGACCTGAACGTTATTTAGCAGTACTATATATTTATACAGGGTGTAACGGAAAGGGTATATACTTACTTAAGGGTGTGCTAAAGACCATCAAACTGAACATGTTTCTCCATCAGACAAACATCGTAATAGCGAAAGAAATTTCAGCTGCCCCATACATTTGAGTCGAAATGGTATTGAAATTTTGCACGGGGCAACAGATAATTTTTTAATTAGTGTAATTTTGAGTTCATAAGGCTGATTGCATACTGTATTTTTTTAACTGTATGAACAATTAAACATTAGGTTATTTAAACATGTGTGATTCCATCTTTTTACCATATTATTGTCGTCCAGGATAGCGCCACCACCGCGTGGATCTGCCGCTTACGGTATTCGGAGTTTTCTTGGAGCAGTATGTTAGTGTCATTATTTCTGATATTATTGTCTAGTATTCTCATGAGTAAATAGTCCACCTCTTGTCCGATCGTACGGGTCGAGGCTCTCGCAACAGTTCCAAGCTCGACATCATAGCTTTAACAGGTTAGTCTTTTAACAAAAAACAACAGGAAGAATTCCGCTCCTAGTTGTCTAGTGAAGTTCGAACACGTTTGCGATAAGACCGCCATTAACTA
Source organism: Cerastis rubricosa (assembly GCA_949152445.1). Taxonomy (NCBI): domain Eukaryota; kingdom Metazoa; phylum Arthropoda; class Insecta; order Lepidoptera; family Noctuidae; genus Cerastis; species Cerastis rubricosa. The sequence continues at coordinate 632,684 of OX424542.1, read as the reverse complement.
CTTTTAAAATCATTCGTTTTTATTTTTGTACTTATCCTCCATTATCTAGATGAACAATACAGAGTTATCTATCTATCTATCCATACCCTGCAGTAAACAAGCGGGTGTCGGGGTGTTTGCGACATTCTCTCCTTTGTCCGTCCACTGTACCGTTAGCAACTTCTCACTAAAGCTCGATAAGGAAATACTCACCGAGTTGTTTTTTAATTATTTTCGTTTCTTGAAATTGTGAATGTAGGTACCAGAACAATTACTTCCCACTGTGGGTGCGGTGAGTCAGTCCAGTGTATACTTAACAGAACAAAAACAATAAACCAGCGCCCATTAAAGAATTTAAAAATAAAGTAAGCTTTACAACTGTTTAAATTCGGCTTAGCCCCTGGTTCGAAATAGCGGCACGAGCTACACAAAGTCAATGTTTTTGCTTTCATTTAGGTGTTTTGCAACTTTGGATGATGTAATGTATTGTTATGTAAGAAATGTTAAAAAAAAATTGCATATTACTTACTAAATCATCAATTAATTAATAATAATGAATATAGTCAACTGATGTTCACCATTCGCGATGTGTCACTGCACAAATGGCAATGGCACTGTCTCCGTCGGCTGAAGCCTGGCGATGCGTGGCGCATGCGCGGCGGTGGCGGCGCCAAGCAGTCTGCGCGCGCGTCGCACACCCACGCCCGCACCCGCGCACACGCGGCACACCTCGCGTAACGTAAGCTACTCTACCGTACCACGAGCGCGGCGTAATGTCATAACAAACTTGAGAAAAATACTGTCACCTTAATGCTGGAGCCCTTTATCGGACGAATATTCGTGCCGGTTTGTAGCGATAAGAACTTCGTGTTGGGGCATCGGTGATGTTCCTAACCACAGTAGCGTCCAGACAAATCGTACTTCATGCATCACCTTAGCTTATGTGGCAGAAACGACGTAAAGCCGAGCTGTTAAAATAAAAATAATACTGCATTTGTTACAGCACAGTAACAAGTCAAAGACAAAAACCATTATACATATGTACATGTAGGCACAAAGATGATATAATAAAGTAGTTCAGCACATATCCGCCGCTGGAAGCGGGATATGAATATTTAGGTACTTTTAAATGTTTACACTTATTACAAAATATCATGAACTGAATTAATCGATTAAGTAATAACATCACTCATGTGATTGTATGCTTTAGGATAGGTGTAAGGTCCATTGCATCCAAACGATCTTCCATTTTGCATTCGCAGCATAACTAAGCTGTAATTCGACCTAGTTCTAGAGTCAGAGGCTGAGTGACTTAATCTGTAGAGCATCTAAAATTACCAGGTTTTATTTTTATTTATTAGGGAAAAAAAACGGTTACACATTGCAAACACAAAATTCGAACTACAGATTGAATAGGTATTAGAAAAACAACAAGTTTAAAAATAGTATCTGTTAATTTAATATGTGGAACAAAATAATGTGTTAATGATAAAACTAAAAAGGTATAAAATAAATTATAATATTATATAAAAAATATAATTTATGATTTATTAAATGTGAAATCAAAGTAAGTGCATTACCTCAATTTAATATTTTATTTTATATAGATTTATAATAACATTTAATTTTTCCTCACTTCATTCATAAAATTGTTGAGGAAAAGACTCGTAGAAGGTAAATAAAATACTGTAGTATTTATTATTACCCTGTTCGGTAAATACATAGCTCGCGTCATTCATTTAATAATCATACATAATACTTATTACAAATCAAGCGCCTGTTGCACTAAATAAGAACTGTTTTGGATTAAAACGCAACGGTTATTTTGTGTGTGTCCTATTACAACAATGGTCAATTAATTATCAAACTTAGTAAGTAAACTAAGTAGTTGATTAGGTAGCAATGCATGTAAATTATCTAAGATGAGGTATTCAAGTATGTCTCATACTTCTACATTGTTCTTATACATATTTTATGACAAAAAATATCCTCTTACTCATTCACAGAGAGGAGACCTGTGTTCTAAGAGTGGAAAATGAATGAATGAAAACCATGACAAACCTCAATCCAATTACTATTTAACAAGCCTCTTTCTTCTGCTTACAACCTTTCCCTGTAACATGACTTAATTAATTTTATAAGCTAAGAAGTACAGCGTGTCAGGTATGAGAGGTTCAGACTGGCTCTCCGAGAGCACTTGTCTTAAGGACTGGGAACCATGACATAGTAAGTACCCATTTCCGAGTTCAGGTGACGGAGCACTCGTTGTTAAGTAGGGCAAGGGAAAACGACAACATTGCAGAAGCTTGTCAAGCCGTCGTTTGAGTCCCTCGTATCGTACAGACGCTCGTAGGTCTATTTAACTAACACGAAAAACAGTTCACCTTGGGACGCCCCACTTACAAAACATGACCTCCGAGGCCTGGGGCTTGGTGCCAATCTGGTAGTCCGTTCCTAGTTAAGCGGTTGGCTAAGCACGTATAACACAATTATCCCTCCCCGAGGGGTAAACCGCTGACAGAGTAATATTCAGCTAATCTGCTAGCCTCAACCTTTTCGGGTTCCATTCAAGAGTGTCGATCATGTCCGAGCTGAGTGGCGTGCATGTTTCTGGCAAAGGGTCTTTCGGTTAATATTAGATACGCTGCTTATTATTTGACAAACCTGTTAGACTTCAAGTAGTTAAAGTCGAGTAAACACAAATATCATGACGCTAAAAGTGTCACTTGTTAAAAACCCAGTTCTAAGGTGTTTTTTTTTTTTTTGTAGTTGAATTGAGTCATTATCCTTCCGTCTTGCACCATGAATAGCATAGCAAATAAGATTTTGACGCACATACTAAAGATATTTCTAACAAATTTATCGTATGTATGTATAGGAGTCAGCATACGTGGGCCGTTGGAATATCCACTTATTCACCGTTCGGAGAAATGATCGTATGATGATGCAAGCATGATAACAGAAAGAAACATAATATTATGCTTTAATGGCTTTCTCTTTCTTTGGCCGACTTTTGTAGAAAAGCCTCTGCTTTCGTAAGTACGAGTAAATCGTGTGCGCGGCTACAGGCTTTGTTAGTTTCAGAAACTCTGAATGTCATGAAATATCCAATCATATCAGCCGTACTGTAGATATTGGTACAATAAGAGTCGTCTCGATGATTCCCTTTTTTACAATGTTTTATTTTTAATAGTGAGATTAGCTTGGAGCAGACCTCTGCCACTTCGACGGCGACGATCCCTTTAAGGTGCTGGTGGAATTACACATACTACTTTTACAAATACGAGTAATGAATAAGTAGACCTTAGCAAGCCCTTCCGACTCTTCAGCCTGCCTTTATACGTGTTGCGTGTTATTGCTGGGAAACTACTTATATTGTTGGGTAACAAATCACGTTTTACGGTAGGACTCAATGTACGCACTCAAAACATTGTGCGGATGGATGCATTAAATAGTAAGGGGGTCGAGGACATACTAAACGTAAAATTATACCTAACATTAAAAACATGTATCAATTAAAATAATTTAAATTTGACCTCCAATATCTCCGTAACTATTAGAAGGTTCCCAGGTATGGTTTCAAGCAAAAAATATCGCACTAACGGGTACGGGACAACCAGTGCCTTTCGACTTAGTTAAGAGCACTTTTACACCCATTATTTGTATGTATTTTTAATTACGTTCTCAAAAACGGCTCTAACGACTTCGATGAAACTTGCAATTTCCAGGTTACGGGGGCGGAAAATCGATCTGGCTCAGTCTCATATCTACCAACTCTCTATCTAATCTAATCTAATCTATCTCATATCTTCAAACTAATTTTCTTTAAAACAGGTATAATATCTGTTACCTACCGATACAACAATAAGAGAACTGAGTAGATCTACTCAGTTCTATTTTTGTTTCATCATCAGTAATTGACTGACCGACTCGTGCAAATCCAGTTTTGATTTCATTCATAATTCGCGACAGCCGCCATCGGGTTATGCAAATGAGATATCGAGTAGAATTAATTTGGCGTACGTGAAGATCTCTTAAATATCATCCATAACACAGGTTATATTCTTGGGAAAGACGTTTAGAACGTTACAAGGACAATACGATCTGGAAATTTTGGATTGAGAAAAAAGTTAGTTAACGTTAACTCAAAATTCGTAGTCATTTAGATTTGCAACGGTTCTTTGACGTCATTCGTTTTTGATTATGCTAGTTAAAAGTAGCTAAACTTAAAATAATAGCACAAGTGAAATGACAAATGAAAAATGTTTTTTATTTTAAAGTAAATGTCAATGTGATCAAGCAATTTACATCGAGTGTGCGGTTTTGCAAAAAGCATTCGATCTCATGTACCACACATAAGTACATATACGTAGCTGTGCAAAATTAAACGTCTACCCTGGATTCACAGTGATTCACATAAAATCCATCTTTGTCTGTCGGGCCATTTCATGCTTGGTAGGTTTTGTCTTAACCTTGGTAAATCTAAAACAACCGTTACGTTTTGTTAATTTCCACTTCTTAGGGAAGGAAACAAGTGAGAAAAATAATATTTTGTAATTTGACTACCTGCGTCATAGTAATGGTTACGGTACATATTATTATAAAATCCTCATAGTTGACTAATATTACAAAATTGTGATTCACGTAATGGAGATCCGGTCTATTTCCCTCATTCGTTTTCCTTTGCTTTTTATTTTATAATCTCAGAAACTTAATCAGAGACATTAGTAGAATACACCAATTTACGTTTTTTGATTTATTTTACTATTAACTAAACTTAAGTATTTCTTCGGAAACCCATATTTCGAAAAATTACATAAATGGTGCTTCAATATTCTTTTCATAAATATGTTTATCAGATCCCATCAAAACACTCTTCGGTTTTAGTTAAAAATTAACTTGTACTTAGATCCTATTTCTTTGGTAATTCAAATAACGAGGATAAATTAATACATTAATCATTCTTATAAACATAATGGTATTTTGCGTAGGTTTCGAAGATCGCAGGTATGTATTTCTATGTTATATTTTTGTGGCTGATTCAAGGTAGCCAAGGTGAGAAGAAAGTTGGAGAGAGGAGCACCCACCGAGTGTATAACGTGAGGTCGACACACGGAAGCGCGATTAACGCTTGTGCGACAAAACTGTAATGCGACTCACTATAGGTCGAATGCACGCGATGTCGTAACACCCCAGGAACATATGCCTCCGGGACGTGATCTGCAGTGGCCTGCATGGAAAGCAACTAACCGAATTTGGCACACAGTGTGAATGCGCTGCTCCCGACCTGATGATGCCCTCATCAGGACCTCAAAAACGCTAAAATCGCCACAATCAACGTGGCCACATGCTGGGCCCAAGAAAATTAAATTGACAGTTTGCTGTGGTAAGAATACTACTAGGATGATGTTCGCCATTCCTATTATAATCATTTTAGGAATGATAAAATGTAAATGGAACGTATTTTGGCAAACAAGATTATCTAAAATAAAACTAAAAACCCAACTGCGGCGACAAAAACTGAAAAGCTGAAAAAAAGCACATTTTTAAGATATTATTAAAATAACAACCTATCATAACAACAATAACATGACTTCGAAAAAAGTGGAAAATTAATTTACTTTAGATTTATTTTCCAGTTTTTTTGGGTAAAAACGTTTTTACTTTAACCTTTTTAGTTGTGGTATCTCACTCCAACCCTTGTCAAAAATCAATTTTTTACACTGTAAGTAAAGTAAGAAAAATTACCCAAATCAATTCAAGTGTGCCTGTAAATGCCTGGGATCCCATCACCAAATTCTAAATTGGTGACAATGGGACTACCAGAAGAAATAAAAAAAGAACTTTGAAAGTCGGTCCACAATTGGCGGAGAAATCGGTAAACAACCAAACAAAAAAAATACATACAGTCCAACATAAAATTTGGAAGCAGGCGAGACCCATTTGAATATGAAATTCTAAAATGGAATGCGTCCCGCTGGCTTCCAACTTTTAATTCTCTATATTCCGTGATTTCGCGGACGTTTTAACTTGAATAGTTAGACGATCTTTTCACTTTTACATGACTTTTCATTTCGTATTACTTTTAAACATACTCGTCGGCTAAGTCCCATTTGTATGGGTGGTGTTCCCAAGTGTTCTTTGTCCGGTCAGTGCTCTGTATTACTTGACTTGTCTTATAAAGCTAAAGAGGATAAGAAGCTTCAAGTAATGCAGGGTACATCGCTTTCATAAAAAAAGGTGCTATGGTAATTAAGGTATCTCAATACATCTTAAAACGTGTGTTGTTTGTTGAACGAATTTCTGGATGAAACACCGGAAACACCCGAGATAGATGATGCTCTTCGCGAATCATCCTAAGCCACCTTTATAAGCATACAATAATGATGTAATGCCATGACAGTAATTAAAAACCCCAAACCAACTAGCGTGTAACGTTAAGTATGATGATGTTCTTGTGCAAGCAAAATAATGTGATAGTCGGAAATATGATGATGGACCATGTGTTAACCTTATCTCATTAGATCAGAAACTCCGGTAGTTCCCCACTAAGTGTTTACACAAGGTACAATAATCTAAGCATCTTAACAAGAACCACCTACTCACCTACTCGGGCCTACTCCAAATGTCCGTATTGTCCAACTGTTGCGAAAAATGGATAATTCCGTTGAAAGAAAATACGAGCAGTGACTGCTATAGATTGCGGTTGTCCCATTTCGCCCGTATGGTAACGAACGTCTGTCATAGTTATATTTTCAAATGGTTCTTCTGTGACATTGTACTCCGTGGTGCGCGGTGCCTACGTGCACTTGCCCGCGCAGGCGCATTGCCCAAATTTACGGGTACCTACGCACACCAGAGCAATAACCTACTCGGATGGACGGCTTAGAATTGTCATGCGTAAGTGTGTCGATTGTCACCATATATGACGTATTATTATTTGTATAAACACAACCTGCTTGCATGAAAGCTTGAATGAAAGTAGTTTTAGTAACGCATATTCTACGAGAGTAAGAGTAAAGATTTTGTCAATAATCTGCTAACGATTGACGATTATCTTTATCTTTTATTTTCCTTAGGAATCGATTAACTTGAGAAAAGGAATTTCCTCTGTCGTATAGCGGATCGTTTTTTTTTAGTTATGGTCACACATTCAAGTTTTAATGGTATTAAGGACAAACCTGAGCGTGGGAAGACTTATGATTTTCCTTTTGACATTAGCCCAGGCAGGCCCCGAGTGGCGCACGCGACCACACCCGTGGCCGGCCAACGTAAGCCAGACGCGGCCATATTGGCAGCAGTAACAACCGTGACGTCAAACGAAGAGTCCACACGTCACCAACAGAGCACTGACGGGCTTAACGCCAGAGTTATTTATTTATGTAGAGACGAGAATATATTATCTCGGCTCGCGAGCTCGTTGCCCGGCCGCGTCTCTAATATATGTTTATTTATATTGACACACGTTGCATGCTAATGTGGAAACATGTACAATAATAATAACATTATAGGTCTCTATAATCTTATAGCGGGGACTGGTTTACCGTTTGCGTCTTGTTTATATCTGTGGGCGATCAATTACGAAGGATTGTGTATGTTAATGACACTTCAGGCGGCATCCGAATCTATTAGTGGGGTGGCATTTTATTTAATATTCAACATTATGTAGGTAACTAGAAAGGATTGTTACTATTTGAAACTTTGTTGAGAATCCAATTGCAACTTAGTAACTCCACAGACGTCCACTGCTGGACACAGGCCTCCCCCAAGGCACTGATTGACATTTTGGAGGGTTTTGCCATAATCGCCATGCTTGGCAGGCGGGTTGGTTATCGCAGTGCGGTTGTTACAAAAGCACAGAGAACGCTGTTGCCCATTCTCTGGCAAGTCCCTTAGTCGCCTCTTACGACACCCACGGGAAGATATGGGATGGTGCTATTCTGTACGTCCGACACCAAACAGAGCAACTACTTATTGGTAGTACTTATTTAACAGCAAAAACTCTAACAACGAACGACGATTACAAGTCGACGATTATAAGTATTTGAATATAGCAAAAAAAGTCAGAACTAGTTTTAATATGTACCTACTTATTGACATATTTAATAATTTAAAAAAAAAACCGATTAAAAATAGAACAGGAAATTGAACAGGATGCGCTGAATTATTGAAAGATATTAAAGACAAAAGGTAAAAAAAAGAAAAGAAGATAACAAAATGGCTAATGTAATTGGGCTAAATATAATCTTAACATAACTAGTTAAACAAGATTGGTCGCCTGTATAGCCAACAGGCTCTCAACATTAATCACTCGCTTTACACATCACAGACTATGTATGGACTTACCTCCGACGAAGGATTGCGAAAGGTTACGAATCAATCGTTAATTATATCCTGTGCGTCAATGAGCTAAGATGTCATGATACCAGCAGAACCACAAATTATTTAATAGATACCTCCTGCGTACGGCGACGTAAGCTCTGTACTGGCACCCGCGTCATCTTAGCGTTATCCTGTTAAAATCATCGAGTCTATGATGCTAGTCATAACAGTTGACCCGATTGGGCGCCATTGTTGTACAGTCGGCCGCACCACCTTCTGCTAGCCTGACATAGGACGCAGTTCCAATAGAATGCGAGGCCAGTTTATACTGGTATAGTTACTAGTGACGAGCGGCCCACTATACTACATAGAACTCATTTACATCCATTCAAGAACACGGTGACATAATAATGATCAGTAATTGAAACGCGGAGGCGACTGATTGGCACTTGACCGAGAACACTGACATTTGAATAGCTACAGTTACAACGACCTCCTGTCTCGTGGAACGCTCCGGAACGTACAAGTATGTACTTACACGAGTATACTTAGAAGATGTGCAGTGAAAGTGAACGATGGATGAGAATGCAATCTATGGAAGCACGAGACCATTTTTAACCGAATTCCAGAAGGAGGAAGTTCTCTTTTCGACTGTTTGTATTTTTTTTAATGTATGTTCACCGCTATCTCCGCCAATTGCGGACCGACTTTCAAAATTATTTTTTTATTCGGAAGCCTATACTTCTGAGGTGGTCCCATCGTCACCAAGTCAGGATCTACTGATGGGATCCCAGGGAAATCGAGGGCATCCCTCAAATTTTATAGGCACATGCAATGTTTTTCATAAACTTTCTAACGTAATTCAGATATTTGTGCCTGGTAATTATCATCTTATGTTGGCTGATGATGGAAAGTATAAATCAGGATCTAAATCCCAGAAAAATTAAGGGCAACCATCAAATTTTATGGGCATTGTTAGAAACAGTATACTACCCATGTGATCCCATAGTCATCAGGTCAGGATCTGATGATGGGATCCTGGAGAAGTCGCGAGAACTCTCCAAAATTTTATAGGCACACATAGCCATTATGCCTGTTAATCATCTCATGTTGCTAAACTGATGATGATTTGTATAATTCAGTGATCTTGTTTAAATTCGGTGAAGATCTGATTCTGATCTACGCAGATATACAATAGAACTCTTTAATAACAGACGGCTTATCTGTCGTGATTGGTGCAATCGCTTAGGTGTTTATTTTTATACAGTATCATAACATAGCATCACGCCTGTAAGTCTGAGGGGGTATGCAGATGTATACAGTACACCCACATTTCGATTTAGGTATGTTAAGCTCCATTTTATTGGGGATAAGCCTATTACCATGAAATGTATCGTTAACTATGTAAATAAATGCATAGAGAATATTTGTATAGGATATTAGAACCAAAAATGGGAAAATAAAAAAAACATATTTTGTGTTTTTGAAGTCGGTTTTATTTTTTTCATATTACGTTACAAAGTTTTTTTTATCATTATACATTTAAAAGCTTGTCTCATTCCCTACAGTGTATTGATGAATTTGTAACGAATTATATTTATGCATACGATAAAGCTTAAAAAGCCTTATATATCCTTGCGAGTTACTATGTACTCTACAGGGTAACGATATTTGATTGGTATTCTCCAAAGGGCATTTGCCTGTTTAACGCATTTCGTCACATAAACCTTGTAAACTAAATATTGCGTCAAGGATTCAACTAGCAGCCTGCCAGGGCTGCGGGTTGTTCGAAACAGATACCGTGGCCCTGGAACACAAAGGGCTAAGAAGGAACACGAATGGGTTTTAGTCAGTCAAGTCTGACATTCCCTTCCGCTCCGCCCAGACCGGGAGAAGTACCTAATTTGATGATTTACCATCCTAAAAAAAAATGAAAAAAAAAAGGATTCAACTAGCAGTTAGAGAAAAGAAACCTTCTAGATTTGGTGAGGGATAATTTGGTGTGTTCAATTTTGGTATAGGATATTTAATTGTTAGATATTTTTGTTTGGGATATTTTGAGTGAGGGATATGGTGTGGTATGTTGTAGTATGGGATATTTTCGTTTAATATATTTCATCCCTTTTTGTTGCATAAAGTACCGTTGATGATTAGCAACTGTTACAATTACTTATTATTTACTGTTGCTCATGGAGAACTAATAAAAAAATAGCTTATAGTAAAAATAACACCTAGTTGACGAGAAACACGTTGATTGTAGTTCACAAATTCTTATGGTCAATAATCTCCATTTTATTAAGAGGAAAAGCGACGTGGTAGTTCGCGATATGATTTGGGGCAATTCAAACAATATCGTTAAACCTGGGTATTGTCTAGTGATCCATGCTACAGGAGTAGGTAGGCAAAGTGATCGTCAATTCGTGGTCGGTATCAAGTATTCATGCGTTAAAACCATCGAGGAACCTAACCTGACCGCAGGCCGCAAAGCAAATCAATAAACTATCCACGCAATACACGCATCATCACTGGCACAGAATACCAAAATCAGGAGCACGCCATGACAACGTGACACACTGACATCGCACGATTACTCATCATGCTCCAAATAACCATAAATCCAGCAACCTTATTTAGGTAACTCATTAACCATTTCGGGAATTGTTTCACAACATTCCGGGAGATTTCACTCGCATCCCTAATCTCCACAAAAACTTAATGATCGGGACACCAAAGCTTTCTCTGTCCATTGACGTGCACCGTGGCCACAATGCATCGTATTTTTTTTGGTGTACCTTTTGTTTCTTGGAAGCATTCCAGAGCCGTTAGTCAATGAAGCCGGCTACGAGCTGCGGTGTACGGGTCCCGGGGCAAGTCTGCACTCGTCCTGCCCTGCGGTCGATGCCCCGCACATCATGTTACTGCAATTATCGCACATTATAATCGCATTATGACTAAAAAAACGGTAAAAAAGCAGATCTTTGAATCAAAACAGTGAGTAATCTCTAAATGACACTGATTAGTTTGAAATAAAACACGTAAGATCGGTGCGTCAACGCTGAATTGCTGATGTTTCGCAGAAGGCGGCATCTTAGTCGCACGCGTGGCTCGCTCGTGCTGGCTTCTCAGAGATAGCATTACGTCAAAGTGTGCCCCGCGACATTATGCAGTATGTAGATTAGCTATGAGTGGTGGGCACTGACGCTCGGCTACACTGAACCGGTTGCTCCACTGTCGGTAATTCGGAGTCTGGGAGATTGAGCAAGTTGGGAGGTTCCCAAAGCGCAAGTGAAGCTGTGTTGTGCGTCAAGAAATTGCAAATTGTCAAAGTGAAATGAGTGACGAAACCAGAAACGGTATCGATATACAAGTGAGTCACACAGTGCAGCTACCTACGAGCGAGATGAATGGACCGATAACTGAATGGTTTTATGAGGTCTCGTTAGCACCTCGCGCCCGCCCGGTTGTTTGTGTCCATTCATTTCGGGCTGCTTAGTCCGACCGTTGTATATCTCACTCAATTACTCACTAATGTTTACGAACAATATCATTTGGAAGTAGTTTACCCATTGTTTAGTGAATCTGCCTTCTTATCGCTACTTGATCCGTTTCTGTTTGCAACATGTTGCGACATAGCAGCGATGTCACAACATTGTGTTGCTTTATCTTAAAAGCCTAGATATTCTTTATCAATCTATAGCAACATACACACTACTAAGACTACCTAATCTATAGATATATGATATTAAGTGTTATCTATATCACATCATTATCAATATGCAATATTTTAGTCATATCATATCGATGTCGCAACATTTTAATGTTTTTATATACACTTGATTTACACGTTGCCGCCTGGTGACTAATATGCATCATAATACTTAAACGTTCTCAAGGAAACATTCCGGTGTTTGATGAAATACGTTAAATTCCAGACCTTTCCAGAAATTGTTTTTTTTTTATATTAATACGTGTCTCTCGAGCGGATGCTGTATTTATTATGTTCACGAGGCGCATCTACCGCACGCAGTTTCTCAGTAGTAGCGGTGTCGCACCGTTGCCATCCCCCGCAGGAGGCTCGGGAGCGCGGGCGGTGCGGCGGGCGGCGGCGCAAGCTCAGGACCTGACGCACTAAGCGCCGGCGCTTGCGGCACTTTTACGACACTCCATTTTTTGCTAGCTACGTTCATTGATTCCCACAACTGACCGAACTACGTCAAACGGATCGTAGAAAAGATTTATTGCCATCCTTTAAAGACGTTTAAACATTTGTGCCATTCATGGCATGAATGAATTCACAGAGCTCTGCTGTTTTTTTTTTAATCAAAGATACCGACAGGATTTTCACTTAGTTGTGTAAGTATGACTAACGCTAACAGGGTGAATTGTTCTGGCTGTGACTTGATAACAATCGTACCTGGTGTTATTGATTGGCGAGTTTATTAACGAGGTGACACTCGATCAAGTCGGATACCACCATTTCGTAGCGGCGTCGCGGCTGATGCAAGCTTCCCGACACTTGCATCAGCTGCACCCGACGCGTGAACATCGGCCCCCTGCCTAGTATTAGGTACTTTTTAAAATCGTGAGAAACCAAATCAGCCCCAATTCTCCAATAAGGTAAGTTTTGCTACCATTTTCTTAATTTCTAATACGGCAGGGTACAGGTAGGCACTGACTGCAATTACATGTTTATGTAAGAAAAACTAATAAGTGTTTGAAATCGGTCTGTTTTTCAAATAAAGTTCAGTGTCGTCACGCTGTGAGTTAACCGTACCGGTAGCTAGCTTAGTTAATATTAGGTGAGAAAATCAATATTTACGAACATTGAACTGGAAACTATCCTTTATTTGTTGAAGCTTTAATCTTTAAAAAAATATATATTTAATTAACAAGCTAATTATCAGCATTAGGCGGTATTTCCCGACGCCGCGCCTGTGTTTGCGCACGAGTTATCATGGTCTGTGTAACACGCCCGTGCTAAATATTGACGGACATAGAACTGGTCTGAGTAAGAGGTGATGGGACCTATGTAGTTGTAAGCCTGTCCGTATATTTAGATATCATTTACTCGGATCTGCAATTAGTACCTACTGTCAGCTGAAAGGCCCAATGTCTTAATTTACATGAATTGTATGGGGCCACTGCACTGCACAGCACTCGTCTTGCATCGCTACTAATTTACTAAATAATCATTACTTTACTATTGACTCACAATAATTAGTAGTAACGTACTAGTGAGCAGACTCGGCAGGGGCCCGTCAGTACACGCCCCACATAGTACTGAGGTCCGTGAACCCGCGCTTGTTCCGTGACCCACAGCGCATGCACACACCCCACCAACCAGGCCAATAATTTGACAGGTGTTGCTGGAAAAAAGGCCGGAAAGAAAGTAGGGCTAAATTTATGTAAAATACTCCGTTCCAGCAGCATCATAGTCTCAACATCCTTTGGACCCTACTTTTCCATCACAAATAATTTCTTCACCTTTGTTGCTCCTCAATAGAACTTTACATTAATATTCCGTGCACCACCTTTTTGTCAGAACTTTGTTCCAAAAATTTAAACACGCACCTTCGGTTGGACAAACATGTCCGAGATACTGAAGGATGTGACTTGCAGATATATTTTAGCACATGTTGTTGACATGGCAAGCTGATTAATAATAAACTTTTGTCAAATACTAGGACTAAAGCGTGATGGAGAAATCTAATTTGATCAGCAAATCATCAGTGTTGCTTATTATACCTACTCAAAATACCTATATGTAGGTATATCTTTCCACGGGTCCAAAGATTGGACTTTGCACATAGTGTAGGTTTAGGATAAGCGATATAGATGTGTTCTTATCAGGATTCATTGAAGCATAAACATATAATCTCTGGGACTCACCGTGATTACCGTGAGTCACAATCAGACAGGCGACGGCGGCGATCAGATAGCTTCCTATACATCCTAGGCTTATCTTACTGATACGTTACGTACACTTATCTGTGACTGTACACATCAATATTTTTTCATAATATCTATGTGGATTACGTGATTATATTATTACTGTCGCGGCAGAATCAGCTGTGTCCGCCAAACGGATTACTTACGGAAAGTACAGATCCTGCAGATTACTGCCGGATGTGGCACTGAATTACAGAGAAGTCGCACTCATCAATACAAGGGCTTTACAACTGCCTTCCAAGGAACCTAATGACGTGCTTCTAGATAAATAACAACTGAATGTAGGTTATTTACATTTTAGTGGGTTATTTACTAGTATTTCAGTTTGCTGAATGCATCACACGTGTGAGAAGGATGCGGATTTATCACAGGAACGGTTTGTTTGCACCAGATAATTGTTTAGATAACATAGTGGCGCATGTGGAGCGCTGCTGGCGGACTGTGTGCGCGCGCGCACTTCACGCCGACGTCACGCGACCCGCGCCGCGTCACGCACGCACCGCGGCGGGCGCGGCGGGGCCCGCTCCGACTCCGGCCAGTGACCGCGCCGCCTGCGCGCCTGGGACTGCGTCGCCTGCTCCACTACTTGCGTCAATTTGGGAGCCACTGAAAAGTAGCCCAAACGCTATGATGGTGTCGGCAAGAGCCGTACGTAAGTGTGTACGTCACATGCGTACGGTCGGTCGCGGATGTTGTGACAGCGGCGCCGCGCCGTACGCGAGCCCCAGTGGGACACCGCGCACCACGTGAGAACGTCGCTACACTGTTTACACTAGTTCGCCGAATTGCGTAGATGCGATGTTTTCGTTAGACGACCGTTTCGTTTACGATCTGATTATACTTTATCTATTCAGCGGCTTGAGAACAAGCAGTAACAATAACGTCCATACCGATTTCCGAACTATAAATCTTGGTACAAAATCATCAACCCGAACAGACGTGAAGGTTAACATTTCTCCTATCGGTTTTTTTTATTTTAGACAAATCCGAGGAAAATTTTGATATCCTAAAAGATACTAAGGATAGTCGAATAAGTCTGCCAAGTTCCGATTTCCATTTCCAAAAATGCAAATGGTATTTCCGCGCTCAGGTGACACATGTATTTCTTGAGAGGAGCTAACGTGATCCTGTACCTGCACGTACCCCGCCCACGGGCGAGTCGTGCTGAAGGTCAGACTGTACCGTTACCTGCGCGACCCGGGGAGGCCGCGCTCGGAGGAGGTTGCGCAATGTTGCGCGTCACTCGCGGCACTACGGTAAGTACGGGGAAGTGTTACGCCGCCGTACGCGGTAAACGTAATGTTTCATAACATTATCCCACATTAATAACCTTTACTTCAATCTGATGCTTTTGACTAGGATAGGGGAAATGTGGAACTGTTTCAGTATTTGGTAGTTGCGTATTTTGCAATAAACCTGCTTCATCATTAATCATCATTCATGTTGGCACGTTACACCTACTGCTCAGCATAAGCTGCTCATGTCGTGGCATGCTTACCTGGTCTGTGCCAGTCTCATCCAGGTCCTCCTCTTGATCATCTGTAAGTTGTCCATCCTTCTGAGTGCTGGTCTGCCAACGCTCCTTCTACCCTCCGTGTTGATTCGTTTCTGATCCACCTGCCGTCACCACGTCACAGTATTACAATTGTAAATGACAAAAAAAGTAAGTGCTAAAGAAGACGACTTCGACTACTTTCCGGAACAGAGTTGCTCGCAAGTTGCACCACAATTACAAACTGATTGTAACGACAATTGACCGTAAACAACTATACACTGTACGTGTACAGTATAGTACTTACCCGTAAGTGCTTATCTACCCACTTACATTCAACACCCTTGTTTTCCGAAACTTTGTATATATGCTGCACACTCTGTAGGTATGTTGTTTACCTGGGGGGGGGAGGAAGGTCGTATCGTAATCTAATCTCTCTCGGTGTCATTGAAACCCTAATTAATTGGGTTAATTTCTTAAGTAACATCCTAAGCTGTGAAGCGGAGGAATGACGAAAATGTTGTTGGCAATGTTTTGATTTTGAGTATGAATGTGGATAAAAAAACGATCGAGAGAACGAGAGACTGGATGAAGCTCCACTAAGCTATATAAGCTCATGTGAAAACGACTAGTAGAGAAGTAAAGAAGTCATACTCCGCCAATGAATTGGAGCCAGATGAACTGGTGGACATATAGTCCGGGGCTTTTAGACTTGAACCCTGCATTAAATATAAACAGCGATTTTTTTCTTGAATCGTGTACTTGACCTTAGCTCTTCAAATAATAAAAAAAAATTAAACATTTTCCGAGACCGGATCAAGGTGAAAAAGACGAAAACACGTTTTTGTGAATAAACACATGGGAAAAAAAGTTAACAGGACAAATTTAGTTACTTTAGGTAAAGAATTGGTGACAGTAATATATTTTTTCAGAATTAAACATTTTCGTCCACGGAAATTACGGTAAAAAAACATTTACGAAATTTTTGGATTGTACTTAAGGCAAAAATATAAACAGCGGTTTTTTTACATAAAATAACTTAAATTAATATATTACACCGCCAATAAACAAAATTAAACAAATTGTACTACCGGAAGTTATTATTACCAGTTTTTTTACAATAGCGGTTGAGGCAAAAAGGTAACAGGGTTTAATTTAGTTTAACTTTCATCTAAAGGCTATTTCTAACCTATTTACACGAAAATTAAACACTTTAAAGCAAATTGTGGAAAAAAAACAACTAATGTTTACGTAAAATACGTCTGCAAGCTTTATTCTTGTATTTGGCGCAGCACTTTCATAGGAATTTGATCTTTCCGTAATATAAATAAGGTGTACAATCGCGTAACTCAATAAAACACCGACTCAAACAACAACACAGTCATACGCACACAATAAACGCAGCGCTTATCTTGTTTACGCACACTAGCACACGCCGTACGCCGCACGCTGCTTAGCGCTAACACCGTGCATCGTAATTTAATTTTTACTTTGACAATATTAATTATCGCTCTAATTTGTTTAATTTTGGGGGATTAAGGTTTGGATTTATATATTTCTCATTATTAAATGAATTTAAATCCTGTTACATTTTTGCCGTAAGTAGTATTTAAGATTTTTTGATTTTCTTGATTTTTTGTGAAGTCCGGAGCAGAATTTGTTTAATTTTCATAATAATAGTTAGACATGGTGATATAAATCATTTTAGCACTATTTTTGTCCTGTTAATATTTTTGCCTTAAGTACGAAGTCAAATTATAAGTTTTTTTTTAAAAAACGAGTGTTCCGTGGACGAAAATGTTTAATTTTCTGACCTACTTGTAGTACTCAATCTGTTCTACAAATACTCCAAATAAACATACCTGTTTATATTTTTTTCCACCAAGTTATATACATATTAGACGTTTTCTTAAAAAAAACATACACGCGGAGGTGAACTTTTCGCGGGATACAGCTTAATATACTCTCCTGTCCATACCCTACACATTCAGTGAAAAAAATCGCTGTTTTTAATTAATGCAAAGTTAGCCTAATATTCGGCGTAAATTCCCCGGACTAATAGAGAAAATCTTAAATAGTTTGGTCTATTCATTTTCTATTCATTTGATCGGTCGGTTTATCAGCTTTGACAATATTAGCAATTTTATGTCAATAACGTATTTAACTATTTATTATTTTCAAATAATAAATAATTACTATGTGTGTAATCAGAAATCTCCGGATATATCACAAGTAAGTAAGTACCTAAACATCCTACCATAAAGAAGAAAGAAGTGAAATTATAACTTCCGCGGTGTTCATTCCCTATATATGAGGGTTACACACTCACCGAGGTGAGACTTAGGTGCAGTGCAAGGAGACTCGGCGGGTCCAGCCAGTGCGCCGGTGAACGTCGCTTCGCTGCCAGCGGCGCGGCCGGCGGCGTCCTGGTCATTAAAAAGATATAGCATTATGAATTCAAATGAATTAGGCCCTGTGTCCGATAGAATTTCCCATGGGTAAAATAAATAAGTAACAGTAACTACTAGTTACTGTTACTCGTTGTGTTCAGTAAGATTTAGGCCAAGCATAAAAGATGAAACGAATATAAGATTTTTATTAAGCAGACATATGGAATTGAATGTTGTCATTTAAATAGTACTGAAATGAACGTATTAATAACCTAAATGTAGTAATCTCGTGAGTTCGCGGCACGGATGCGTGAGGTCAAGGCCGCGGTGAGAGGGCGCTTCGGTCGCGTGCGGGTGAAAGTGCCGCAGTGACGCACGCGCGGGCGGATGCGGCGCGCGCGCACTGTCGCGTGCCGCAGTCTGTCTATGGTGCAACTCCTACGCCTTTCATCACTCACCCGGAACCCTGCACAACCTGACAATAGTAAAACTTTATCCGCAATCGATATTGCATGATGTTTCGTTGGTCTTTCCATCTTGGAGGAAGAGGGTCGCCGTCTAAGCTTCTATACCATACAGCTACAGGTAAATCAAAATCAAAATCAAAATCAAAATATTTTATTTTACATAGGCCTACATGGGCACTTATAAAACGTCGACAGAAGAGGCACGGTTCGGGTTGGTCGTTTCCTATGGAGAAGAACCGGCAAGAAACTCCATGGTTACTCTTTTAAAATCATTTGGTTCTACAATATTTGGATGTTACAGCGTTAGTACCTAAGTATGAGAGGACAGCGTAGGCCCGACAATAAGTCATCGCTTACTACAAAAGGTAGAAAAAGATGATAGTAAAAAAAAAAAAAAAAAAAAAAAAAAAAAAAAAAAAAAAAAAAAATACAAAGCCTACAATGTCCACACATTCACAAAAAATATGAATGAAAAAGAATCTATACAAGAGTAAAAATAAAACTAAGAACAATTAATTAAACAATTGACACAAATGTAGTCATCAGTACTGTAACTATTCTGCACAATGAATAAACGGTGCAATGATTTGAAAACTATTGTAAAACATGAGAAAAAAAGAATAGAATAAATAAAATTCGGAATAGTTAGAGACATCCACATATTTGTGTCGTTTATGAGCTACCAGGGAAGCCGCATGAGCAGAAGGAACTACAGCCAAACTTCTTTATCTTCAACATAGTCCTTAATTTTGTAATATGCTTTTTTGATAAGGACACGTTTGATGCAATTTTTAAACTTTCCATCGGTCAGTTCTATAACTGACTTTGGCAACTTATTATAAAAGCGTATACTGTTTATAAGAAATGACTTACTAGTTTTTGTTAATCTAAATTTGGGTATTACAATTTCGTGTTTACTGCGTGTGTTTATATTATGGAAGTCGCTTCTAATTTTGAAAAGCCCTCGGTTTTTGCGGACATATAAAATCGTTGGGAAGTTTGTATAAGGTTATCTCAAGAAATACCAAACCAAACAAATAATTCAAAATACTGCTGTGATTGATAGCTCCACATGTTCCCGAGTGGCATTGATTTTTTAGATAGATGCACAGTTTAGTGTTAGTCTAACAAAATCTCGAAAACAGGTTAACCGATATTACTATTATTTTTTTGATGCGTCCGTAATTACAGGACAATGTTTGTATGAAAGAAACCAATCAAGCTATACATAGCCTGTATAAGCGGATCCCTCATTGTACGGGAAATATATACAAATCGAAGCCATTTAATACTGGAAATGTAAAGCTTTATGTGTCGCCGTGTGTACTCCTCCATGCATCCATCAGCACAATGTATTGAGTGCGCTACAGTGAGCGCTACTGCAAATCATGATTGTATTGAATGCTTGGTTGACGACTCGCACTTGGCCGGTTTTTTTTTTAAAGGACGGCATTACATGAAACTTCTTCTTAAGCCTACAGCATTTCAATAAGATGCATAAAATAAGGTTCTTAGACGCTTTTTGTTATTTTAAAATGTGAAACGATACTGTTTAGAAAATGTCGTCGCGTTTAATTACGCACTTTTGCAAATCTTCTTAACACCTGCAGAGGCTCAAACGATGATGTATAAACTCAACAAGACTTTCTCCGGGACACTCACAACCGCAGAGAGAGGAGGTCAAGGGTACACTAGTTGATGAATTTAACGAAGCTCAGTGTTAACAGTTATGTTGGACGCTTTTCTGCAGGCATCGAAGAAACAATTACTCCGGTAAACAATTCCCTAATTCTGGTTGAATTTTATATTACATGTTTTACGCATGTGAATCTTCATATCCCTCGTTCTGGAGCGGGAGGACGTGTCTATAAGACAAGTAAAACCACACTTTGTTCTTCAACTCCCTTTGGCCGGGGTGATGAAACATTTGCACAGTTTGTCGCATCCCCCCGGTTGGGTGTTGGACCGCATTTAAGAAACTGTTACAAGTTATGCAAAACCCAGCCGTCTCGGGTCTGTGTCTGTTTAAGCCGCATCGCAAAGCCTATCTCCCGTAGAGAGGAAGGTATTCCCACGCTCCCTTTCCATGAATTCTCCGCAAAAGGAGGCGATGACGTCCCACGCAACAGCTTCATGAGGATTCCAGCACCGACTATCACGACGAGCCCCGGGCTGGGCATTTCACCCCTGTGTGTGCTGTGGCGTGTCGTCGAGGCAGTTACCACTACAGTACGATCCTGGGTCGGCTCCCGAGCTGTGTGCTAACTCAATGTTACCTTACCGCAACGGTGCGGCGGGCG
This sequence comes from Cerastis rubricosa, assembly GCA_949152445.1. Classification (NCBI taxonomy): domain Eukaryota; kingdom Metazoa; phylum Arthropoda; class Insecta; order Lepidoptera; family Noctuidae; genus Cerastis; species Cerastis rubricosa. Next base: position 611,785 of record OX424542.1, on the reverse strand, counting down.
CTATAGGTTACTTCAGAATACGCGTGCGTCAGTAAGCGGTGCCGGCAGTTTAAATATCACACACCCAATTAAAAAATCGGAATAAATTATACTTAAAATACGTAAACTAAAATTAAATATTCTAAGTTGAGTTTTTCCCCAAAACGACTATTAATTAAAATCGAAATAAAAAAGTGTTAAGAATAGATTTTTGAAATAATCATCCTTAATCAACCAAGAAAGTATCGTTTATGACGTCATAGATCCATGTTTTAGCGCAGTTTTCCTCCAAGAGTCCATGCCACATCGCGTTATTTAACTTTATAGTAACCCGGACCTCATGTGACGTTAACAATCACAGAGGGGTATCTTTGTCATAATACATTTTGTAAATGAGTTAATAATTATTATCGAAGAGTTTCCTCAACGCTAATACTTAGATGTGACGACCGGAAGATAGAGCTGAGCTGATGATTATTGTTATTTCCTTGAGCAAAAATAACACCAGTCTGTGAAAACGTTAAAACATATTAGAGATCATCCATAAAGTACGTCACATGTTAACTGCTGCAGTGGTTCCATACCCCATGGGTTCTGATGAAGCTACCCAGCAAGTAAGGCGTTTGAGTCAGGGGCGTATTTACCCTAGGGCCAAAAGAGCCCAGGCCCGGGGTGGCGCAAGCCGCACCTCGCTCGGTCTTTTTGACTATATAATATAAGTCGCAAAAGCTTTATCTTTATGACTGGTCAAAAAAAAAACTGACCTCATCATCACCTGCATAGCCTTTTCCTAACTATGATGGGGTCGGCTTCCAATCTACCCGGATGCAGCTGATTACGAGTATTTTACATGGAGCGACTGCCTATCTGGCCTCCACAACCCACTGTACTGGGTAATACGATACCTCTTGGTAAGACTGGTTGTCACGAGTTTGAGGCCACTGAAACGACAGTCAAAGATCTACTCTGACTGATGCCTGACAGATCCCTGACAGCCGGATCAACGGCCTAACGTGCTTTCCGAGGCACGGAAGAAACTCGGTATGTAATGTATGTTTACCCATCCACAGACGAACTTAGGCAAGGGTGGGTTTAAAAAAAATCTAAGCTCGATTCGCATTGGGTATTTGTTTTCTTTTTGTAAGTCATTACCAGACTTGCGGTAGCAAAGGTTAATGATTTTTTGAAGTGAAAACTTCTTTAGCATCGGTGTGATTTGAAAGTCGATGAAACGAAAAAGCGACAGTATAAAGAGACAGACACGTTTTAACGTGGGAAAAATGAGATAGGAAGCATTATACAGTGGTATTGTTTATTTATTTATTATATATTTTTTTAATTATTAAATATTGATTATACCATTTTTTTTAGCTCTGATTCTGAATAAATCTATGTAATATACTAAAACCTACAATTATCCTCTTCCCGAAATATTACATTCGTCTCATTATATTGAAGCCAACATTTTTGAAGGTTTCACTTCTATCACGTGTGAATAATTGCACACATGTCTTTTTATTTTTTTGAAAATTGTTTGGCGGCTAACCTAGGCCCAACGCCCCAAATATTAAAAGTAATTACGCTACCTGGTGCGAATGTATCAGTGAAAGGTACGTAGCTTCCCGGATGTAGTGTAGGTACCTAATCATTATCATCAATAATTGTTCGGTGTAAGTAGTTTCACTCGGTTAATGGATAGTTGCCCCAAACAAATGTGGCACCTCTGCGGTCGGTGCGGTCAACACAGTCAACCGCAGAACGTTAACCACACAGCTTTCATTAACCACAGCCGTCGCGCTGCCGACCGACGCGCGCCTTGAGGGACGTCATACTGCAAGTCTTCGTGTTACAACAACTTAGACGGTACTACGGTAGTAGTCATGTACTCCATAGTTAAATAACAAAAACACACCAGCCGGTCAACCACAGACTAGCCCGTAACAGTTCGCCCTCAGCATAGTTTCCTACTTAGCGTCAACAACTTAACCGCAACCTATCTCGCTTGTTTGGTCAATATTTAATAGTAATTGTATTGTCAGTTAGTGCTTACCGTGTGACTCTACTAAAACCTTAATATTAGTCCAAAAATCTAGTCCTCCAAATTCCTGCACACCGTACCGGTTTCATGTCAAATTCATATGCTGTCTCATCAATAAAGCTGTGGAACGCGCTGCCTCTCGGTATTAAAAAATCTGAAAGTAAATTTATTTTTAAAAGAAAAGTTCGTAACCACTATTTAAATCAAACGAAGTAGCTCGCAGTTAGAAGTCTAGTCACAGTAATTATTATTAGTATTCTCGTTTTTTATTTTGGTATTTGTTAAAATATGTATTAGTCTATTTTATTTGTATTTGTGTATTAGTATCTATGTAACTTATAGACAATTTCGAATATTGTTTTTGTACCTTACCACAATGTTGTCCTTTTTAACCCAATGGTTGACTGGTAGAGAATGCCTTCTGGCATTAAGTCCGCCTATGTACCACTATTGTACATGAAGTTTAAATAAATAAATAAATAAATAAATTAGTCAATATCATAACACCAATTTTATTAACGCTCGCTAGTCGCTTGGCAAGATTGGTTGGTACACGTCTCCAGCCACAGCTCCGACTACTCCTGGATGCCTGCCGCCGCTTCTTGTCTTATGACCATAGATCGGAGTAAGTAGATTGATTTTTGGTACTTGTATCATAAATGCACACAGAAAGAATAACATGGATAAGCCATTTTTCCGGAAAGTAATTCCGGTGTTTCCGGATTCAATTAAATATTGTTAATATTGGTAGTGATATTATTACTACTCAATTCAAGAATTTAAAAAAAGGTATCAAAACTAAACTAATTTATTATTTTTCATTACTCATACTGTGAAAGTAGGTCTAACACGTGGCGACTAGTCGCCACGTGTTAAACAAAAGAGAAAAAAAAACAAAGAGAAAAGAGAGAAAGTTTTGCGGCATATTTTATTGAATTATCCGAGACCAAGAAATCAAGCACTCTATGGAGTACGTATCCAATGCTAAAAGCAACAATAAAGATTAACAAGACATACATAACGACACCTATCCTAAATAAGTGGCATTTTAAAAAGAGCCTCTACTAGTCGCAAAAAAAATATCGAAGGTCTTCACTGCATCTGAAATTGGCAGTATCCCACGAGAAATAGCAACATTTCTTGAACTTCTGAACCCCTGTTGTACACGGGTCACTGTTTCCGACGAAAGATTCAAGAGCTGATCTCCTGTCCCTTAAGCGCCATGGAGGCTAGAAATCCAATGCGGTTGTAGAGGGATACATAGAGGATTCCATCCAAAATAAGTCTAAAATATGTAAAGGCATCGTAGGAGCCATTGTAACACTGAAAGAGCCTACGTCAGTTCCTTGGACTGACCCTTCTAAATCAATAATGAGCCGTTATGAAACACCTAACCATCGCATTCTCTCGCCAACATTTACGTCAAGGGAAACCGATGAATCGGTACAACTATTAAGTATGACAGATAGTTTACCGAAAAACAGTACACAAGTCACTAATACCAACACTACAGTACCTAACAAGAATATTACACTCAACTTATATAACTGTAGCAACGTTACTTTAAATTTTTCTTAATTATACCTAAGTATTATTTGTTATAGATTGCTCTTTTCTGGCATGCGTTGGTTAAATGCTTTGTTTTGCTAATATTTATTCTTTAGTTATTTTTGTCCAACCATTTTATAATCGATTTTAAAGAAATATTAGTGTCACTTTCGTATGTATCTCCACTTTTCGAAGGTATTGTTACGGTACTCTCATATGCAAATAGGGTTAATGGTTGTTCAATGCAATCCGGTAACTGATTGATTTACAATGTAAATAGCAAAGGACCCAACACACTCCCCTGCGGTACCCCGTAGCTAACTATTCGCTCGTCTGGTCTAAACATCTAGTCTTGTTTATTAGTTAAATTACTTTCAGTTATTGGTCGTCTATTACGTAAATAACACTGAAACAGTTCCAGAATATTACCCCTTACACCATAAGCTTCGAGTTTCATCAGGAGTGTAGAATGGTGGACATAATCAAACGCCTGCATCATGTCACTATTGTTCAACCAAATATGGTTTTTTCTAGGTATTTGTATGGCTGTTTGTAAATAAACTTCTCTCTTTTTTTTAAATTGATTCGTTATTCCTTAGTAGGTAATCCTAACCGCTGTAACATCACTTTCCACCTAACCGCGAAAGCTGCAAGAAACAACTTTATTGCATAAATACTAACTTGGCTTATCAGCTTAATAACTGTAGGTGAACCCCGAATATAGCGCTTAGTAGGTAGGAGTGTGCCGAGTAGACCACGCCAAAACCGGGTTGTATTATAAAACCGTTTTTTTACAGATTACTTGTTTACATACCGATGAAACCGGTGAAACCGGTTGAATCGTTTTTTTATTTTATTATTTTTTATTGTTTCATTTATTTCTTTATTCATTTTCATTACATAGTTATTATATTTTTAAATATTTTTACAAAATTATTTAAAAAATATATTTAAAAATATAAAAAATAGTAGCCCACCAGCATCGGGAACTGGGTCCAGGCTACCGGTGGTCTGGGCTCTTGAGAGAGGAACCTCCTGACAATAAGTGCCGTGTCCAGAAGTACTGCTTTCATTTATTTTATTGTTATCACTAATAAAAATAAAATATAATACCGAAAACCTAAAAACCCTGTTTAGATTCAGATTCAGATTCATTTATTTGCAAAAACATGTGTACATAATATACATAGTAAGATGCTTATTATAGGTGATAGAAGGTCTTCCTTTAGGTTCAACATGTTTTACAATGGCTGGTGTACAAATTTGGTCGAAACACAATACGATTACAAAAAATACAAAGAATAATAATATAAATCAATAAAAGAACAATAATAATAAATTAAAAACAAAAAAATAGGCAGATAGTCATGCAATTCAAATTAAGTAGAATAGATTCAGTATACGAGTATTTAGAGAGATTTGTCAGTTAAAAATTCATTACCATTATAATAAGCTTTTTCTGTCAGTATTTTACTATCAAATAGGTTTCAAATCAGTCGAATAACCGTTTTACGGTTATCCGGGTATCCGGTTTGCATGCCGTAGTGCCGAGAGCATGCGCCGCGGATGAGCTGAGTGAGATGAGTAATAACTGCGTGTTTCCCCATCCCTCCGCACACGCCGGTCAGCGCGAGCGTAGTCCGCGTGTCCTAATGACCGAGCGTGCTTCGCACAGTAGGACATTGACCACAGATCAGGTCGCGACTTCCACAGCTCAACGTTACAACTAAATTTTAACGTTAACCGTTTTGTATTTGACCATCGTTGCACTGTGTTTAATTAATATTCAATATTGTGTGAACTCAAACATTTATATTTTTATTCATTTGCAAAACGCATTAAGTCTACAAACTAGGTAATGTTGTCAGCTCACATTGGCTCTTGTTACATATTGCAGCGGTCGGGGATTCACATCGGTTGGCATCCATGTTTGTGTGTCAATATTTGTTCAATAAACATAACCAGTGACATCCCACACTAGGCTCCAGTTGCTCATGAAATATCTACAAACCGATGCAACAATTGTATCAATTACATAAAACTAGTCATTCCATAATATTTTGATAATAATTTAGTACAATTGTACGAAAATAAACTACCGTTAATGAAAGTGTTCCACTGCGACCCATTTCAAAGAACCGGTTCTTAACTTGGCATTGAGTTACATTTAAATAATATTTAAAAAATAAATACTTGCTCAAGACCAGTCGTCGAGAGTAAAACAAGATCATAAGTATAATTTATGCATAGCTGCTAAGTGACTGTGTGCGCCCGCACGCACTGACGGCGCATGCGCGGGGCAGCCCCGCCGCCGTCGTGCTCCGCACCGCACCGCTCGCTCCGCTCTGCCGCGCCGCTCACCAGTAGATGCGCAGCGCAGGCGCAAGTTACGAGGGCGGACACGAGCGGCAAGGCCGTTTGGATATCGCATCATTCATTGAGAACCGTAACTTACACTTGCTAATTTTACTGTTAATACGGACTAACTGATTCTCATTAACGTCTACAGTTTTTAAATCCATGTTTCTCTTAGTTAGCATTTTTCATAATTTATCAATACCGGTGTTCGGTGCACGGGAGTCAAGTTCAACAACAGTTACAACCTCCCCGAGTAAATTAGATAAAGACTCTATGTTGTGGCTCTATACACATAGTTCGTAGCACTCGTAGCAAGCGTAGCAGCTTACAGCTACGCTGCTACGCAGCTATGGCACACTTTTATTTTGTTTATTTTTTACTATGTCCTTCTGGGATCATGAGTTTCTCAAATTAATAACTATAAAGGATATTAAGCAAAGCGAGTTGCACATTCTTACTAAGTTTCCTCAAGACAGGACGGTTTGTATTAATCATTGGAAAACTATTCGCCAAAAAAAGGTAAGTATACTTATTCTTTATAGATTCCCACGCGATACTGAATCAGTTAATGTACAAAAAGAAAAACTTAACTTAGTATTGCAACACATTTCTTCGAGTCGATTTTAGAACGTGTGTTGTGTGTGAGTCAGAGTTACTTGTGTAGCACGGGCGCGCGGGCGGCGCGCGGCGTGTAATCGGTTAATCACCTGCTAATGTAATCGGCGGCACGCGATCATACCGCTGCGCTGCGGTCACACGTCCTTCCCGAGCTTATACATAATATCTAATCTATGGCTGAGTGTCCGAACTAGTTTGTTGATGGTTACTGGTCATAATTATTACAGTTATGACGTATGGGTAGCTACGCAATACGTCATAAGCTCGACGCGGGAATCTTATGCCGCAAATTTTCGTTTTTCCTCTGCATGAAGAATGTCAACGTCTCATGCCACGATACCTTTGGCACTAGGGGACAAATTGCGAGACTCGAGAGGTGCAATTTCTGGTGATGTTCTGGTGATTGTCGGAATCGCCAGAATGTCTTGCGACGTCAGGCTACTTCCTGCGATGAATGGCTTTGAGATGAAGACCTGTAGGTTTTATTTGGTTGATAATGCAGTTATTTTCCAGTTTTTTTTTAATCTTTATTTATTGAAAGGGGTTTTACCCCTTTCAATGTTCCCTCCCTGTTATCCAGTTGATGTGACTAATTGGTTTGTACACATAATGAAAATAAGTCTATTAATCAATATACGCTTACGTAGTGGGTACGAAAACAGTGCAAAGACGAAAAAACCGGCCAAGTGCGAGACGGACTCGCGCACGAAGGTTTCCGTACCATTATTTATAAAAACGAGCAAAAAAATCGCTTGTTTGTATGGGAGCCCCCCTTAAATATTTTTTTATTCTGTTTTTAGTATTTGGTATGGGAGCCCCCCTTAAATATTGTTTTATTCTGTTTTTAGTATTTGTTGTTTATTCTGTTTTTAGTATTTGTTGGAGATACATAATCTGTAAAATTTTCAACTGGCTAACTATCACGGTTCATGAGATACAGCCTGGTGACAGACGGACGGACGGACGGACAGCGAAGTCTCAGTAATAGGGTCCACATTTGCGGATTTAAGGCAAACATGTTATTAAGTAGGTACCCACACACAGGCGGTCAGCTGTTTCGTATGTATCATAAGTGAATCAAATTCGGTTGGTTGAAAAAATACTTACGAAATTCTGAGAATACTTTTGGGTTTCATGCGCTATAGACAGGTGGGTTTTTACTTGAGCTCAGAGCGCAGGTAAAAAGTACGTTGTTGGTAATAACTTTGGCACGCGAGGAAATCGGTTTGAATCACAGATAACGGGACTCGCACCTCTCAAGGCTGCGCGAGCGCGTGCACTGCCACGCCGAGCGACGCGCCACGCGCCACCGGCCACGCGTGCCCCATGCGGCTGACGGCTCGCTGGTATTCATCTTGTAGTTCTTGATGATGATGATAATGATGTTCTTTATATTTTATGTTTTCTTTATTGGATGTATCGTGCTTGACCTTGATCTCTTTATAAATGCAAATCTGAAAATAAGCCCGTTTATCGATAGTTTTTCCTATGATTTCGTTTACGATGATGTCTTAGCGCGACTCAGAACTACAGAAGCCAATGAAGTATTCCTCCTTGATTAGGTTAATAAAGAGATGTCTTCATAACAAACAAAGTATACGGCCGGAGTAAAGTACATATGTGCTGTATAATAAACACTAGCTTTCAGCAGGAGGTGCAGCAGCCCATGTCATTTCCAGGCTGTAGACATCTAAGTGACCCTGATCTCACTTTAACATGCATTGTAGTTATTTGTGTAGTGTGCGAACTATGATGTGAATAATGTGTTCCTGGTGCATTACATTAACTGCCGAGATAGTGTGATGGAGTGATGTGGGCGTGTTGATGTGAGGCGCGTCTGTCGGCGTCTGACAACTGTCTGGTGATGTTTCACGACCTCATTATCGTTAGTTAAAGGTTACATACAAACTTGTATTATGTTGTATATTATATTTAAAACAGTAGTTTGTTTTTTGTTTTATGTATTCCACTGTGCCTTTTTCTTTTACTAACTATGTCTACATCTCTATATGTTAGTATCCTCTTACGCAGGTATGCTGGAAGAGATTTCTTTAAAAATAAGCTATAATTGTTTTTCTGTGCCTTTCTTCTTTTCTGTGTTTAGTGTGTACTTATATAAAATGTTAAATAAAATAAAGAAATCCCGGGTAGCAAATGAAATATTCAAAAATCAAAGGTAAAACCATTTATTGTCAAATTCAAACTTCACACATAAATGAAACGACTAATTTAAAAACTAATTAATTATTTTACTTTATATCAAGTATTTGCAAAACACAGGTTCAGAGAATGTTACAAAGACTGTTACAACCATGTGAAATATATAAGAAACGTTATGACACAATTATTCTTATTCAGTTATTCCTTATTAAATTACATTTTCATTGAAAACATTGAGAGTCAATTTTATTACACATATTTTTATAGTTATTTAAAGTTAAAGTATATTTACTATGCACATTTTATACAAACTACAGATAGATCTTAAATAATACTTAATAAAAAAATAAGACAAAAAGTTAGTACCTACCTACCTTCACCTAATTAAATTTCAATTAATTGGTTACAATAATAATTTCATGGTAATTATACAAGGTGTAACGGATATTTAGAAAACAGAAGTACCCAATCACCCAAACAAGGCGGCGCCTGTGTCTATGGGCCAGACTTGCAATAACTTTACATTAAAACACATACATATTTGTTGATGCGCGATCTATAAAATACCCATTTTATAGATCGCGCTGAGGGACTATAATAGGGAGTCCCTCAGAGAAAAAAATAAAGAGGTCGATATACTGACTCTGCCCTCACTTTATAACTTAGAATGTACTTTCATCATCGTCTGCCTAGCCTTTTCCCAAACTATCTTGGGGTCGGCTTCCAGTCTAACCGGATGCAGCTGAGTACCAGTATTTTACATGAAGCGACTGCCTATCTGACCTCCACAACCCAGTAACTGGGTAATACGGTACCCCTTGGTAAGACTGGATGTCAGACTTTTAGCTTCTGACTACTCGTAACGATTAGAATGTACTTTATATGTCCGCAAAAACCGAGGGCTTTTCAAAATTAGAAATTACTTCCATAATATAAGTACACGCAGCAAAAGATTAACAAAAACCAGCAAGTCATTTCTTATTTTAACAGTATCATAGGCTTTTATAATAAGTTATCAAAGTCAGTTACGGAACTGAGCGATGAAAAGTTTAACAATTATATCAAACGTGTCCTCATTTAAAAAGCATATTACAAAATTAAGGACTACGTGAAAGATAAAGAAGTTTGGCTGTAGTTCCTTCTGCTCATGCGGCTTCCCTATATACTTAGTAGCTCATAAACGGCACAATTGTGTGTGATGTCTCTAAGTATTCTCAATCTTAATATATTTTTTCCATTCTTTTTATTCCGATGTTTTAAAATTAATTCACCGTTCATTCATTGTTCAGTGGATAGTTACAGCACTGATGACAACATTTGTGTCAAATGTTTAATTTAATCTTTTTATAATATTTTATTTTTATTTTTGTATAGATTCTTTTTATTTTCCGATTGTTTGCGAATGTGTGGATTAAGTAGGCCTTGTAGATTCCTAGATACTTGTTATCTTGTTCTACGTTTTGTAGTAAGCAACAACTTATTGCCGGGCCTACGATGTCCTCTCATTCTTAAGTTGTAGTGCTGTAACATACAAATATTGTAAAAGCAAATAATTTTAAAAGAGTAACCATGGAGTTTCTTGCCGGTTCTTCTTCCTAGGAAACGTGTTGACGTTTTATAAGTGTCCATGTAGGCCTATGTGAAATAAAATATTTTGATTTTGACTTTGATGTGATAGTTAACAAGGCATAAGTAGGTAATTGTGGATTACCATTTAACAACAAATTTAAAGATTTAAAAAATAAAAGTACTCTAATGTTTAATAATGTTGTGTGTGTGTGTATGTTATTTGCAGTTATTTTATGTTTTTTAGTTTAATTGTTTTAAGATTTGTTCCGTCTATCATATTTTAGTTTGGCAAACCATTTTATTAAAGTTTTCTTGCGTGAAAAGTTCATGAATGTTCATATCTTTAATTTCGCAGGTTTTGCTGATTTTAGTATAAATATGGATATGCGATTAAAACGGGCTTCGATTATAGATTATACAAAGAGATTCAATTCGTATGTATACAAGGAAACAAAGAAGGTATTGTGTACAAGGAAAGTAACGTAAAAAATTATAAATTGTAAAGTAGGTACCATACTTTATGTAGTACTATCTAGATGGCTCATTGCTCTGAAGCATTTCTTTTGGGCTTTGAATACAAATTCTTTGCCTGCCGAGTTGCTACAGGAAATCACACCATATGCAATGCAATGCAATGTCAATACAGGTGCAACAATTCTGTGATGTCGTCAAGACGGCTTCTTTGTTGACAATTTTGGAGAGTTTGTTTTTTAAATATTCGAGAAAAGTGTTAATAAGAATATATTATTTGTTTTTTTTTTTTTAGGGGAGTAAAATAAGTCGTACTTTAGACACAAACTATTCATACCCTATATTAACAATATACTTATGGTTTACATAACCGCAAAATTCCACTTTTGGAATCCAATAGGCGTAGTGCCTATTGGATTCCAAAAGTGGAATTTTGCGGTTTGGGTGGCGGAAAACCATAAGAACTACATATTATCCCTTTAGGCAAAAAATAATACTTTCACTGAATATAAACAAAATAACTAGTACAGGTCATAATTTAAACCCCGAACATGATTTCATAATTTCAGTAGTTGCGGGTATTTTATTCTTCTCAGGTATAAACCTGAGAGAAGGTCGTGGGAATTTCAGCGAATGCGTCAGAAGTTCCCGCGAAGAGAGTCTCTACTGCGGGGAATATTGAACTCAACTGTAGAAGGAAAATAATTCGGACCGTGTTTATGTCACAAAACATTCCATTCATTCAACTATTACAGAACAAATTATATTTACTATTAATATCAGACTTCGTTTAATAACAGGGAAAACGTTTCATTAGTTGTTCACGTAATTAATTTCTAATAAATATTGCTAAAGTATTGGAGTAAGCTCTGTAGGCTGATGATAAACATACATGTTGCATCGTGATAACGATATGGAAGTTCTAAGATTTCCAAATATTTTGTAACTTTCATCCTGTTACTTAACTTCTTCATGTTACACTTTTGGAACTTATTTCTGTAACGAAATCGTTGTTTATAAATACTTATTTTATTTTCATCAAATACTGGTTACTAAAATAATTTGAGTACGCAATGTACTCAAATTATTTTAGTAACCAGTTGATTAGGTCAAGTTGGATCATTGGCAATTAACGCAATTTTACCTACTTGAATATACCTGGAAGATGTCTTATATAAAATAAGCAGAGACCGGACTATATGCAAGTGCATATTATGACTTTTTTAAGTTAATGCATATCATACCTAAAATCGGCAGATGGTGCATCTTTTGGGCATGTTTCATTTAACTGTAACTGACACAAATATGCCAGTTACCCGCACTATAACACCATAATGCAGATGGGCACTATTGACATAATGTGGGTGTGGAACGATTGTCTAGTCATAACAATATATTATTAAAATAAGGCTCAATCGTTTTAATGATAATTTTGAAAAGTCCTCGGTTTTCAAGAAAAAAAAAATCTCTCTCTAGATATATCTCTCTGTGGTGTCTCGTAGAGAATGTAGTAAATAAAAAAAAAAAAACATTATTTTGCAAGCATTTCCATTACGAATTCATATTTGCATTCATGTTAATTTACGTCAATTATAACTTTCATATAATACGGTCTCCTTTTAGGTTGAATGATATATTTATTAGCAAGAATATAGGAGGATACAATAAGTTCTTCAGATCTGTGGGTTTCACTAAATTCGGCATTTCAGCCGTACAAAATACTAATAAAAATATAGTCTTTGTTAATGTTGTCCTCGTCCTGTCCCTATATTTTTCGAATCTAGACCAAGCTTCCAAAAAATACATCAAAATCGGTCGAGCACCCCGGAATGTTGGAAGATGTGTGAAGCCAACGATGTCGCTGAAGTATGCTGTGACGGCCCTCAAGTTTCCACGGTCCGCAGTTACAGGCAAAATTCGAAATTCTGCAAAACGACAATAATTGTGCATTAGTTTATGAACAAATGTGTCGTTACAGTAATATATTTATCTTCACGGGCGAAGTAAGGTCAGGAGAGATAAAATTATAATATAATAAGTTTTAAACGGCCGCGAGTTAGTCCCTCGGAAACGACATCATACCAGCCACATAACCATACACGAAGATTATTTCGACACATTTATTAAGGGCTATAATTATTTTAGTGGACAGCCGGTTTTTTTTAATGACAATTGATCTAAAGCAAGCCATAAAAAAAAATGTAGTCTCGGTTTATTGTTACGGTATTGGATAGTCCTTCAGGACAAAACCAACAATACCGGCTTGATAAGGCTAGAGAGAGAAAGGCGCGGGATGTGTGGCAGATTAAATTCGTGAAAGATGAAGGGGGAATGGTTATTTCGGATGATGAGAAAATTAAAGATAGGTGATGAATGAGGAGAATGACTGGAGTGGTGTGCTGGATAATAAACCAGTGAATAAGGGGTCAGTGAGAAACGTTTGTTTTGATGAAGTCAGAATAGCAGTGAATGGGATGAAAAATGGGAAAGCATCAGGACCAGATGGAATACCAGTTGAAGTGTGGAAGTTATTGCGGGTGGACCGTTTGGCGTGGTTAGCTTTGTTCTTCAATAAGTTGTTGCTGGAGCAGGCCATACCTGACGAATGGTGTAACAGTTCTCTGGTGCCCATCTTCAAAAACAAAGGCGATGAGGCTGGAGTGCAATAATATTAGATGATAAAAGCTAATGTCGCATAGTATGAAAGCATGGGAGAAAGTTATTGAAAGGCCACTGAGAGAAGAGAACGAGATTTCACGGAACCAATTCGGTTTTATGCCTGGTCGGGGAACGACGGATGCCATTTTTGCTATTCGCCAGCTATGCGAAAAATACAGAGGTGCGCATATAAACTTGCACATGGTGTTCATCGAGCTAGAAAAGGCATACGACCGGGTACCCCATGAGGTTTTGTGGTAAGCTCTTAAGGAGAGAGGTGTGCCTGAGAAGTATGTGCTGTTGATCCGAGCGACAAACAGTCGATGTAGAACCCAAGAACGGTCTTCAGCGCGGGCACTACCGGCAGCTACAATGTGGCAGTTGGCTTGCACCAAGAGTCGGCTCTACGCCCTTACCTCTTCCTGGTGATACGGGACGCTCTAACGTAACGGGCATCCAGGGAAGAGACTCCCTGGTGTATGCTGTTTGCCGACGACATTGTGCTAGTTGCCGAGAGTGGCCTAGAGGTCCAGAGCAGATTGGATGTGTGGTGCCAAAGACTGAAGAAAGTTGGCCTGAAACTAAGTAGAACCAAAAAGGAATACTTGTTTTGTGATTTCACACGACGTGTGAAATAAAAAGGGGCAAGGGCAGGAAGATGATATTGAGTTGGTAAAATCTTTACATACAAGCACTTACACATCATGTGCAGTGTTTTGAAAAGGCTCATTTCCTTTTGTGTGCTTCTGAAGTTTATATATGTTCTCTATATGTTCCAGCTCTTCTCAATTGTAGAATGTAGGCCTGAAAAGTAATGAACTTAGTATTTGCTTTGAATTCATGAAAATACCCGCAAACGAGTCTATCAAGACATTAATTTATTGCTCTAGTTTAATCACATGACATCAAGCGGGCCGGCTTTTATAAATAACTGTTATGATGATAAACCCTGCCGCTCGCCGTAATTAGTTAGTAACACTACCTGTTGATTATCTAACATAGTAGTAAAGTAGGTGTGATTGTCTGTGGCGGCGGCGCGTGCGACCGGTGCGACGCTGCGACCGGTGCGGCGCGAGCGACCCGTGCTACCCGTGCGACGCTCCGGCCGGCAGATAAACACCTCGCGAATAAACCGCGGGATTTTCACCTTTCAGCTCCCCTATTAAATACAGTGAGCCAACTGTTTCCTAGCATTGTTTTGTTCTATTAATAATAAATAGTTCTAATTATAACTGTGAACTGCATTGCCGATTGAGTTAATCTCTTGTTTAGATTGTAAGTATACATTGTATTTTTTATTTAAATGGTTCTGAAATAAGCGCTCGACCTTTGTTCACCCGGCAGCAGTTAGACACCGACATTGTTACTTGCTAAGCGGCAACCTATTTGTTGCTGGGGATGGGCACTTTAATTTTCAAATATATTTCATTGCAAGGAACTAACTGTTTTTCAAATAGTCTTTTTTGCCATAAATCTCTAAGATCTGATAGGGCTGGAAGTCATATCGCACGGTTGGAGCTGGTTCACACGGCTGCACGAGTCATGTCACAATAACGTGAGCCGTTAATGTAATAAATACAATATAAAACAATAGTACCGCAGACCACAAGGCGACACACGACACCGCGGGGAATGAGGATACAATAGATAAGTACTACGTTTTCTCATTCATATTCATTGCATGCTAGCTTTTTGTCGATTCTCACAGGTTAAGATACGTCAGAAAACCGCGCGTGTCCCACAAGCAGAGGTCATTACCAAAACTGTGACGTGACCGCAGCCACGCACCTCTGCGACAGTTTCACTACAAAACCCACAAATGTTTACTAAGAGCGTGTCGTCTTTAAATTTAAGCTATGACATAGCACAATACAATATTACTGCGAAGTATTCCCGCGTGAAGGATATTCCGATGTAATAACAATAATGTAAACACGGTAAACCAATTATAATTACATTAATTAATTTAATTTGATTACATAAGGAAAACGAATGAGAAGAAATTCCATTCATAAATATGTTTTATAGTAAAGTTTGCGAAGTTCTGTGAGCGCGGTAAAGTACGAGTGTTTTCAGTTCACTTGTCCCACGTCAAAGGCATATTGTTGCGTGTGTTTATTGTTTGTTATTGTTGTTTACAATAGAAGTGTCATGTTTGCCGTGCGTTTAGCGGTACTTGTATTGAGCACTAATTGTCGAGCACGGGCCGCGATCGTGCCGTGTGACGTCACAGGTACGCTCCCACACTCACTTCTCAAATTTCCGCATTCTACATCAGGGCGACGTAGAGAGAAGTACCGATCATTTCGATAGGGGGACAAAACAAGCTGCTCATATTATTACGTACTATCAGAAAAGGAAAAGGAATAAGCTCATTTTTCAAACAAAATCCCGCGCACACGATGACCACAACTGTTTAACACCCGTACTACTAAAACCTATTGGTCCGCACAAATAGTTTGCGGACCAATAGTTACTTAAACAAAAAAGTTCGCGTATTTTTCGAATAATACGCGCCCCGTTTTTAAAATGCGTTTTGTTTAAAAAAATCTCAGGCTCTGTTAATGATCCCAGATGTTTGACCACCGTTTTTCGACCAATAGGAATAAAACAAAAAAGGGACCAAGGAATAGAAAGTTTTTAACTGTTTTAACGCTGCAAGCAAGGATAGTCCTTACTGTGCTCCGATACCCAGCTAGGTGATGGTACATCACGACCGACCTTTGAGTGGTCTGTCATGATGAACGTAATTTATTGCGTGAAATTTGCAACCTTCTCGTCCATGACGTGATCCAAACGTTCCCCGAAACCTATGTACTTACTTGCAGCTTTGTATAAAAAGAAAGGACCACATTATTTACTATTAGGTAGTACTGTCTGACTATCATTTGTAGTCTGGTTATAATTTTAAGTTTAGACACATAGATCAGCATATAAATAAAAACAGAAATAGACTATGACAGACCCACGTCGGGCGCCAACATTTTTAAAGCAAAAAAAGATGGCGACCAACGTGGGACTGCTTAATGTTCAATACGATGTCATTCTTACCAAAGCCGTACAATTTAATATAGAACTCCTCTACAAACAGTAAAGCTTTGCCTGTGAAATCTGTCTAAACACATTAGTATTTTGAGACCATAATGAATTACATAGATTTTATATTTTCCCGAAATTCTTACAATTCTTGTAGTGAACACTTCTCTGAATATCGAAAGAATTTAAATTATTTGTTTCACGTATAATATTTACTTTACATATACTCGTAGGATAGAAGTTGGAAAAAATAACACTAAACTTACAAAAGTGCAATACCTACACGGTGAAAACGTATGGGAAAGCAGATATTTTTTTTAATTTAATTTTTAATTTAATTAATAATTTAATTTTTAAACCCCCGTACCCCGTTATATTATTGATAGTGTTAGTGACCATGTCAGTTTTAAAACTTTAATCAAATTGTATCAAGCAACAACATGAATGAGTTTAAACGTGGACTTTTTAAATTATTAAATTATAAATTGACAAGGCGTCTCTAGGCGCCCTGTCAATGAATATGTTCATGACAAATTAAAGTAATATGTATACATATAATTTTAAATCTGTCGATAGAATGTTACTCCCTGTTACTTATGATAAGAATGATAGTTTTTACTGACATATTGTATTGTATATTGCATCTATTATTATAAAAGAAATTGTGACTTAATAATTTATACTAGTTTATGTGCCGTCTTAATTTATTGATATATTATTATTAGACTTTTAGTTTTTGGAATGAATTGTGACATTTACCTTCTTACCTTTTAATTATAATTTTTTATTTTATTTTGTTGATTGACATTTCGATTACCTACTACTATTTTGTATGCCTTCTGGCGGGACATAGTATGGACCAACATTTATTTATAACATCTGTATATTTTTTTTACCCTATATTCACAAAATGATTAAATGAATTTGAATAGTTCTCGAGTTCGAACCTAAGACACGCACCTTTTAAGTTTCAGATTCATGTGCGTATTTTCATATTATCACTTGCTTCGGTGAAGGAAAACATCGTCATGAAACCGCCTGAGCAGCCTGAGAGATATGTCTCAACGGCACGTAATGCCAAACCAGAGGCCCATTGGCCCATAATACAAACTGACACCAGGTTATACACAACCACACGTGACACAATAAATGACATACTGTGCTGGTCGCAAACAAAAAAAACAAAATCTATATTTAGATAGTTACAGGATTTAATAATCGTTTGTATTTGCCTCCGGTACATAATTATCTAGCCCATGATGTAGCGCAGCTCGCCTGTACGATTACTTAATTATTGTCTCTCCCAGCACCCTTGTGCATCTCGTAGCATCGTGTCTGTTGTCGTAGCAGTGCTGTGTAACCGTGTTACGAGGCGCTACGCTACGGCACGCACATGCGGTTCAGCGCACGTGTTGTCTCGATAGAAATACAGACAGTTCATTATATTACCAAAAAAAAGTTTATAATTATGGAATATTGTCACATTTCCTACAAGTTATCAGTAAACTATGAGGAGGAGCTAACGCAATTTATCTTGCGAAACAGGCATCGCTCAAGCATAATAATACTCTTGCCATATTTAATTGACTGACATGACATTGACTGACTGACTAGAATGCTGACTGCACCAGAATAAGGACACTTAGACGGTCCTAGAGTTATCTAGACTCAGTAACAATGAAAGAGTTACGACAAACAAGCGAGCTCGCGACGCGTGCGCCGCTCTGATTGACTTTTTCGTTTCTTTCATTGTACATTGACCAGTGTGCGATGTGCCCTGCGAAATACTATAGTTGCTGGGCAAACATTTTAGGATTGATAAGACATTCATAAGAGAACATTTATTTATTATGGTTTTTTCTTCGATATTTTATTGCTCTTTTTTTTTCAATTGCATTTAACTGTTTCTGATAAAGTGAAATACTTACCAAACCAAAATGAAAATGGTCGGTTTGTATCAATGTGGCAATTGTTCAATACGCAGAGCTTCTAAACTGTTAACGCTCTGCTTTAATTTTGAGGAAAGTTATTTGCATGGCTCCAATATTTAAAACTAAGGTTCGGAAGAAGTACTTACGTTGTGAATAAAACAATGTGCGTACAAACAAACAATAACATTAAGTTACGTCATAGACCCTAATTAGGGACTGTAACACTTCCAGAAGTTTGCTACACTTTCAAGTTATGTTTGTAGAAGCAAGTTGAAATAAGTCCTAATCAAGCTATTCAAGTACAAATATTAACTTTATTTGTTAATGACAATACTGAGACTCTTTTCCAAGAAACGGAATGAAGGTAAAAGAGCTTCCAAGTTCCCGAACCCGAAATGAAAGGAAGAAGGTAACATAAGTAGTAAGTATATTGGATTTGGAAAGTGACATTGTTTACACTACAGTATAGTACTTAAAGTGTTAAATGATTACATGGCGCACGTGGCTGCTGTAGCTGTGAGAAGAAGAGTGCTACCTACATAAGGTTGCAAATAAGCACGTGTAGTTGGATCTAGTCGAGATTTATTCACATTATCTTGATTCATGTGATAGCAGACAAACGATGAACGTTAAGTTGTCGAAGGGTTACCGTCTTATGTAATGTAAATGTTCAAAAAGTGCTGATTTTTAGTCTACTGTGAATGAATGACCTTGACAAAGTTTAAAAATTTCCCCGCGTTAAATAAGCTGTTTAACTCAAGAACATACATACCTACGTAGTGGTTCAACCTTTGGTACCGTTACATTGCGATGATGTATGTGTTGAGAGCACATTTGTAACTGAACATTCGTGGGCGTGTGATGACGATGACAGCTGTAGTTGCACGTGTCGAGTGGCATACTCATTGTTTACTCTCACTCGAGCACCTGTGACCACGCATGCGCTCGTGTGAGGGAAATCATACTTACAAATCATATGTGTTTCACGCCGACGTCAACGACGCGGGAAATTGTCGTGTATGTGTACGTATACCTACGTGTAAGAACCTACCTTCACAGAGTTTTCAGCTTTTTATGTTATGGGATACTTTTTGACCTTAAAAATGTACTTCATAGTTAAAGCTCTTCAAGGGATTAGCAAGTTGAAATTCAGCAATTCACAATGAAAAGACTATTTATTACATAACGTAAATTAAAATTGGAACGTGATATTGTTCAACCACAATATGATGACTCGGTGATATGTCTACATTTCAGTCATTGACTTAAGTACATGATGATGTTCATGAAGGAGATGGTACCTATGTATGTACGTATACATATCGCATTATGTACGAAAGCGACCCCGCCCCCTGGACGCTATCACAACGGTTACCTCTCACATGGATTATTATAGAACAATTTATTCGCTATTAACCGGCCAATCAGGGAATGATATATTTACATGAGATCGGCAACCAATCACAGACCCGGACACTGCGGCGCACACGCCGGCTCTAGCACGCGGCAGTAGTCGTACCTAGTGCCTGCACTACGACACGCGCACTCACCTCGATAAACATGAACTTTCAGCATGCATTCGCAATCATTGTGGCCCTTTCAGGAGGTGAAAGTACTCATGAATACTATGAAACAACTTTTACTGTCTTGTTCTTAAACAAATATTCTACATTATTATTCCTTAAAAAAACTTGGTTTCACGAAATGCAAGCTTATCAACAATATTAGTACTTTCCCCCTTTGCAAGAATGTGAATGATTCCGAAGCAAGCCGGTTATAAACATTCCATTATATACAAACTCATGTGCAAAATAAAACAGTGAAGTATTCCTGCAAGAACACCAGTCCAGAAAGTGTCACAACACTTGTAACTTGGGATCAGATCCAGAAAACAGTTAATTAAATATACCACTTCACAGCACAGTTCAAAAATCTTCATCAAAACAGAATAGTTGCGACACGATCAAAGTTTATCGCAGTAGAGCGAGTGACGTAAACTAGTTCACGAGTAGATTAGATACGGAGAGCGTGCGAGGCGCGCGCTGCCCCGGCCGGGCCGCGACTGAAGGCGGCGCGAGCGAGCGGCCGGCGCGGCGGCGGTCTCCCATATCGTTGGAAGGGTGAACATCAGATATAAGACGCCGTCTTATACCCCACCTACTATTCGCAAGTCAGCTTTGCTGAGAGCGCACGTTACCACTCGCTACCACACCACCACCTCATAACTTAAACATGTCGCACGACAAGTGTCTTTTGATAGTCGTGTACGTGCTGGTCGCGGCGGCCGCGTATGTGCTGGCCCGGCCACAGAAGGAGTTCGATCTGTCCCTGGTCGCCAACAAGACCATGTGCCCCATCCAAGTGGAGATCGACGACAACCCGGACCGGATACCGCGCCGCATAAAGTTCCTGAAGTGCGCCGCGCGCCCCAACAAGCTGTGCAGCCAGCACCACATCTCGCACGGCTGCTGCCGGCAGCACCACCACGCCTTCGTGACCGAGTGCGTCGAGATCTACGACTGGGTGCAGGTCAGCTTCAAGGGCCACGCCGCGCCGAAGGCCGTCAAGGTGCCGGTGGGCTGCACCTGCCTCATCGAGGAGACCACCACGGCGGAGGAAGTGCCGTGAGCCGCCGCGCCGTGACGGCGACCCGCGCCGCTTGCGGGTGACTGAAGTTCCTATGCATTCCACTCCATTCCAATAACTTATCTCGTGGGTGTACCACTGACCAGTACCTAATACGAGCAGCTAATTTATTATTCATTGATGGTTGTGAACCGGCCCGCCGGAAATCGCCCGCCGGAAGCCTCTAGTGTTACTAGTTTAGATTATAAGTATTTAATGTTGAAGTCTGTGACTATCCTCTAGTGTTAAGTAGTTGTTCCAATTGTGAAGTTCACGTGGTATGCGCAGGCGCAGCTATGTAAACTGAACTGTCCGAGCTGGACTCGACAGATGTTAAATTAAAAAGGTGTTTTTTTTCTAAATTGTCGTTTACTTCCTTCTCCCTGCTACATCACATACACAAGGTAAACTGACCTGCAAGTAATAAGTGCTTTATCTATCATACACATGAGTTTTTAAACGAGGAATAAAAAATCAATTTTTTAACCTTTACGTTAAATTACCTTCATTATTCTGAAACACAAACTTATCTCTACTGAAAGTTTATCATCACATAATACTTATAAATAAATAGGTATTACACGCCCTTACATAATTCACATATCAAGTCAATTTTATCAAAGATATTTTTGTTACAACTGCAATATTGTAACTTTATAACGGAATAAGATATTCGTGATGAACCTGATTCATAACTATGTATAAGTAAGGAAAATCAACAAACAAAACTAAGTATGTGTATAAAACAGTTTTAGACATCGACGACATTGGCACCTACATTACATATCACAAGATTACTGTTCACTATCGTAATCATTTTTTATCTAATACCAATATAAATTTATAATGTACAGTAGAGCTGATAAACAATGTGTTGATGTCTCCCTTATTATAATTAAATTATGTAATTGGCAGTCGAACCGCTGAATAAAAAGTTTAGAATGCACCAGTTATTTTAAACTTAATAACTGCAGCCCACGAAACATTTTATTGGTTTTAAATATCTTAATATAACAAGAGACTTGAAAAATAAGTGGTTAATTTAAAAATTCAACAAGTAAACTGATTTTTAAATAATATACTAGCTGTCCGGCGCAGTTTGCGTCACATTTTAGCAACATTTTTCATTGCTGCTCCACTAATATTGGTCGTAGCGTGATGATATATAGCGTATAGCCTTTCTCAATAAATGGGCTATCTAACACTGAAAGAATTTTTCAAATCGGACCAGTAGTTTCGGAGCCTATTCAATGCAAACAAACAAACAAACAATCAAATCTTTCCTCTTTATAATATTAGTTTAGATATAAGAAAAAAATATTATACTGATAGGAAGAGCTCTTCATTGTATTAATATTTAACATTAGGAATTTATCGTATATTGAATAATTATGCATTCTTTAATATCGTTTAATAAGTCAAAAAATGTTCGATAAATAATTTTCAATAATGAAAGTAGGTACGCCAGAGGCAAAGTGCCGTGCGGGCTCATGGCAGCGATGAGTAAGTCCGCAGTGACTCACACAACTTGCAAACTTCACGGATTGTGCCATTCACTAAACTATAGGTCTCTACCTATTCACATATTTAGTGACATGAAGCAAAATCATCTAAAAGCAGCTAGCAGGAAGAAGAAAGTTATGTAAGTTACGTCTTACAACGCGTAAACCAGATGATCAATCTAAAACTGTGAAGCTTGAAACGAAAATCCGGCCATGTACGAGTCGGACTCGCGTTTAAAGTGCAATTCCGACTCGCTCTTAGCTGGTTTTTTTTTGCATATTTTCACGTATCTCAATGACCCAAAAAAACGATTTCTTATACCTACATTGTTATTTGATGACATCAAATGCAACGGAATTAATTGTAAAAAATACCTTAGATGCACAAAAGGAAAGACTAAATAATTCTCAACAGAAACAATAACTAAATATCTGTATTTCACAGAGAATGAATAAGGGTTGGACCTCATCTGGTAGCAAGGAATCGCACTTTTCCATGCTTCTATCCTTTTCAGTCGCTTAGAACAGTCATTTGCTAGAGCGAGAAACATAGCGGAAATGCTATCGCACGCGGCAGCATTGATTATGCGGTCGGCAGCACGCTCTGATTCTCGCTCTAGCAAATGACTGTTCTAAGCGACTGAAAAGGATAGAAGCATGGAAAAGTGCGATTCCGTGCTGCCAGATGAGGTCCAACCCTAACTGATCTCCACCATTTTAATGGGGCGTGCAACCGGAGGTAATGAAACTGAAAACAGTTAACAGTGTTTTACGTATCTAGCTAGGAGGTTCTCGAAACTTATTACCGTAGTTTTCTAGTATTTTGCTTCAGTAAATAAACGTATTATAAGATACTCTTAGAAAAGTAAACAATCAAGAATTAGGACATAAGTCACAACGTTCCGTCTCTGAGGAAATTATTGGTAGTTTCGTCGTAATCGCTTATTCGTTAGGTCCTATTATCTTGTGAAATACAAACAGTCTGGCGAAGTAACCTCTAGAATGATTTTCCGACTTTTTTTCAAAGATTACTCAATTAGAGCCGCGTTGCTAAGCGCCCCCGCCCCCCGCGGGTGTCGCCCTGCTGGTCGCACTTGTTCCAACATTTTACTTATGAAGAGAGTTGACATCATTTACATGAACTCATATGAAACTCCCCACCAATGTCCAGTCTTGTTATTACGTCGGCTTATTATCGGTATAGGTATAGATAGTCATGCATGCGGCAAAATGTACATGTACTGTAGTCTTACCAAGGGGTATCGTATTACCCAGTTACTGGGTAGTGGAGGTCGAATAGGCAGTCGTTTATTTAATACTGGTACTAAGCTGCATCCGGTTAGACTGGAAGCCGACCCCAAGAGAGTTTGGAAAAAGGCTAGGCAGATGATGATGCTAACATGCGGAAAAATATATGATCAAAATGGTGAGATCACCGACTCAATAGTTATATTAAAAGGGTCATCAGCAGGCAATAGGCAGGCTTATACTGTTATGTGGTGTATGACGTGCTTCGTTCTGGTTGTATCCTCCAATATATCCGAATTTAGCGAAATTACGTAAATGGGTTTGTAACAGATTTTTAACCTATACCTATTGTTAATAAAAGCTATTGTTACGATCCTCAAATAGAATATAGGATAAAAAAAAATTGTTTGAAAACTAAAATCCGACTGAAAAATCACGCTCTAAAGAGTACGAAACAAGAAAATATTCCAGGATAGCCGTGGTCGTAAGCCACATTGATGTTGGTGGCCATACGACCACGGGTTTTTGAATAGTCGGGTTTGAGTTTTTGTTGAACTTATTTTAGGGTTCCGTACCCAAAGGGTCCCGTTTGACCCTTTGGGTACGGAACCCTAAAATTGCTGAGACTTCGCTGTCCGTCCGTCCGTCCATCCGTCTGTCACCAGGCTGTATCTCATGAACCGTGATAGTACCTAAGCCAGTTGAAACTTCTACAGATTATGTATTTCTGTTGCCGCTATAACAACAAATACGAAAAACAGAATAAAATAAATATTTATTAATACAAAAAAGTGATGTTTTGCTCCTTTTTATTAATAATAGTACGGAACCTTTGACCCCCGACTCGCAGTTGGCCGGTTTTTTATTCAAATTATTTTGGGGATATAGTTTCTACGGTTTTACGGCTATAGTTGTACGAAAAGTGCTTCTTAAGCCATTTCATTTAACACCCAACACGCCATCATTATTTTTTAGGGCTCTGTAGCCGAATGCCTGTCTGTCTGTCTGTCCGTCCGTATGTCAAAAGCCACTTTATTCCGAAACCGCTTCACAAGTTAGTAAAAAAAATATAGATTATGGATATCCCCTCCCCACACGGAACTGAAACTAAAAAAAAAAAACATCAAACCTATACGTGCGGGGTGTCTATAGACTGGTCTTTAAAAATGACATTGAGGTTCGTAAAACCATTTTTTTTCAAAGTCGTTAGAAAGATAGACTCTTCCAAAGTGGTACTACTAGTGGTGCGGTGTAGAAGGGAAGGAGGGGGTAAAACGTGTGCCTCCCCCCCTCTAATTTCCAAAGAAGAGTTTAAATTCTGATGAGAACGTAAAAAAATCTTTCAATGAAAATTGGTTTGCATAAGATTTGATATTTAGTTTTTGAGATATGGGACGTTTTCACCAAACTGCAGCAGTAACTTTGTTTAGTTTTGCGGTTGAGTGGAAGTTTACTAATGAATCACCGTTCAAAATATTTTTTATTATAATGTTTGGGGCTATGGAACTCTGTGTGCGAGTAAGACTCGCACTTGGCCCCTTTTTTTAATAGTGCGCCATATCTAATTTTATGTGACGTGTATAACTAGCGGGCGCTAGAGACGCTTGCAATGATACCTCATTTGTCAAATTATGATAAGAAGTTCAGATGTTATGAGGAAACAAATGAACATACCGGTCAAAATCATAACCCTCCTTTTTATAGTAGATTTATTTATAGTATTGGTCCTACATACATTTTGTAACATAGACGAATTTTAGGTTAGATTGTATCAGCTATTGGTCTGAATTGTCTAAAACAGAAACCGAATTGGCCTGAAGCGATATGTCAGCACCTCCCTTTTCAGCAGGATGGTTGTTCTTTAGAAGACGATAACGAATCAAGTCTTCTCCACACTGTCAGATTGTGACAGTGTGTCAGGCGCGTCGTCGGACAAGCAGTCTTCTTGACACTGGAACTGACTTGGTCTGGTTGTTTCTTGGAACTGTATGAAAACCTACTGTGATGTTAAACACTTTCTTGAGAATAAAAGAGATTAGGATTAAGATGCTCCAATAAAATTTACTCAATGAATGTCGACATTTTTAAAGTACCTATTTTGTTTACAATGATGTACCTACTTAATAATATTTGTTCCTTATACTTAGTATGTTTTGGACTTGGATTTTTTCGCTTTTAGAGTTTTTGTGGCAGGGGTTTTTTAAATTTTTAATGTACCTAATTTTTATTTCATGCATAATAAACTTACACTTACGTATAATTTTTGGAATGATACAACTTTAAAAACTCCTGAGTCTTTAGGGGGAGGGGGGGGATATTGCAAGGGGAGTGCAACCGGCCCCCCGTAACAATACCCACGGTGGCAAGTGACCAGATTTCAAATTTCGAATCAACCAGACCTATGGACTTCCACAGGTCTTTATATCGCTTCATCAACTAGAAAAGAGGTGATGATCTTCGTACAGCTGAGCATATTTTCTTGAAACATAGCTAAGAACACTCGCGATTAAGACACCTTTCACATGAAATCAACTTTTATCAAAATCGATTCATCCATTCAGGAGCTACGATGCCAAATACAGACAGACAGACATACACAAGTCAAACTTATAACACCGAGTGGTGTTATAAGTTTGACTTGTGTGTGTCTTTTTGGACGGGACTTAAACAGTAAAATAACAGTATCACTTGTATACGTACACAGTACTCGTGTTGTACCTACACAGTTAGTGTTCTTTTTAACTACCTATTTATATTTTAAGAATCCTTAGCAAAACTATCACATCACAGTATAAAATTCTACAACAAAATTTAAAGAAAAGAAAAGTACGGAATATTCTTTCAAATAACGGAAATCTTTTTTTAGACATACCCTACACTCGGAAGCTGGTAATCCCGCCACGTTTTTTCGTAGAAATAGGTACTGTAAGTATTTATGTTTAGTTTCCTAAAATAATATTAATTGGTTTAGGTACTAAACAAGAAAGATATTTTACGGTGTTTATCATAATTTTATTTTGATTAAATGAGAAATTTATATCCCCATACCGCGCGTGCGCACACGTTTTGGCGCGTGCTGCCCAGTGACACAACTTTGCGAGTATATAACAGCGCACGAGACTGTCCTCCACACAATTTCACGAGTTATCTCAGCAAGCGCGCACACCTCTCCGAACCGCTCTCATTTTCCGCATTCAACATGTCGAGCGAAAAGTACTTCGTAATAGTGATCCTCGCGTTTGCGGCGTGTGCGGTGGTGGCCAAACCTAGCGGAATGGAGCTCTCCTTAGTGAAAGATCAAACCGTCTGCAGGACCAAAGTAGAATACGACACGAACGAGGACAGAATCCCAAAAACCATCAAAATGATCAAGTGTGAAGACGACCCTTACGAGATATGCCCCGCCAGCAATGGCGAGAGCGTGCCCTGCTGCGGCGCACTGACGCTCGGCGGCGCCGTCAAGTTCTCGTGCACCGAGGTGCTAGACAACGTGCTGGTCATGGACAAAATGCAGCCTTTATCCATCAAGGTACCCATCGGCTGCTCGTGTATCAAACAGGACACCAACAAAGCCAAGGAGTGACCCCGCGCTCGACGCGCGCCTCTTCTTAATCTGGCAACTAATGTTCCTTCAATAACATAATTTCAGCCTGGAATCACCCACTGCTGGGTATAGGCCTGCCCTTTCTGCTGCCCTACTTGTCGGTTCTGTGTTGATGTTCCTTACGTAGCAATAATGTATTTATTATCACCGTAGCATCTAGTAATTTATTGTTTGGTGTCAAGTGTGATCAACTGATCACAGATCTCAGTGTTTAGGATATGTTATGTTGTGACTTAGCGTAGTTATGTTATTTATTGTTTATCTAATTCATAAATACCCAAAGGCCGTGCATTCGTGGATTTTACTTATTGGTTACATACCTATATTTTGTCTGAAACTAGTTTTTTTTTTCAAATCATTGGTTTTGTAACAAAAGTTAATAATTAATCTCCACTAATTCAGAACGCTTGGCGCACGGCGTTGTTATTTAATTTGTTCTTAATAAAATGTGAAGTTATACTTAATAAGAGAATTTTTTGTTGTTTCCATCCACCATTCACTACCCCAATGATCACTCCTCAATACTTTTCTTGTTGTTTACTACTTACATATTGAAATGATTTGAAAACACATTTACGCGTTAAGCGAGTGGCTCCCAAGTTAGTATTAGCATGCTAACTGAACGACATTCGGTTTTAGTTTTACCCATAGGAAGGAAGCTTTCAACTTCTCTGGGTGAACCCAAACATTTCATCCTGAGAATGGAACGCTTTGAGACAAGCAGAGCGACACATCTAGGTCATTTATAGTACAACAGTGTAAATAGTGGAAAATTAAATCGTGAGTGTGAGTGTTGTTCATTGCTCGGTTTTTCCGCAGTGAGAATTCAAATACTGGAGCACGAAAAAACATAGTTATATATTATAAGTATATTCATCATCTGCCTAACCTTGCCCCAACGATGTTGGGGTCTGCTTCCAGTCTAATCGGATGCAGCTGAATACCACTCCCTACTACAACAACATGGAGCGACTGCGTATATGACCTCCAACAACCCAAAAAGTACTGAGTTATTATAAGATACCCCTTGGTAGCACTGGGTCAGACTTTCGGACCACACTGTCAAAGAACTACTTACAATATTGACAGCCAGGACCAACGGGTTATCGTGATTTCCGAAGCCCGGAGGAAATTTAGCATGTACTTAATGGGTGGTCATCCATACACGGACCAACCAAACGCGGCTTAACCTGAAGATCGACCCGAGCGGCTGTTATAATTTAACCACAAGTTTATATTTTAAACCCCGACCAAAAAAGAGGGGTGTTATAAGTTGGACGTGTGTATCTGTGTGTCTGTCGCATCGTAGCTCCTAAGCAACTGATCCGATTTCTTAAAATTTATAACTTTCCTTGTTTTTGTTAATAAGCGAGAAGAGGCGCAACACCGAGAAAAGTGGAAGGAATGGCAGGAGACTTCCTATGCCCAGGAGTTGGTCAGTCAAGGCTAAGAAAAAATAATATAAGTTTAAAAAACATGAAATAAAAATTAATTACCTAATCCAAGCGTCCTAGCGTCGCGTCGGGGGACCGCTAAGTAGACTGCTTAACAAAATAACAAAACAAAGCGGTCCCCCGACGCTACGACGCCGACGCTTGGATTAATATTTTTTTGGTTTTTAGAGGTTTTTTCTGTCGGGGATTTTTTAATTTTTTAATTTAATTTTTATTATTATAATGTTGCTACGCACTTGTCGTTACGTAATATTGCTACGCATTTGTTGCTTACGCTACGCAGGAAACGCAATTGACACTACGAGCCTACGATATTTTTTTTTAATTCTATATTGAGTACGTAAGTCAGTGTTCCTTTAATCGTTACATCGGTAACCAATCATAAGCTCGAAAAACATTCAACCGAATTTCATTTCACCTAAAACTTTTCAACTATTATCGTTTCGCTTTTTTTTTACTTCATCGAAGTCACGTCTACCACTGTATCAGTTGACCTATATCAATTCGATGTTTTACGTTACTCCGACGTTTAATTTGGTCGAAAAACTTTTTACCGAAGTTACACTTACATAACATTTGTTCGAAATATTATGTGTCCACCACTGTTTCAGCAAGCATAGTTTCTGTCACGGCTCCGGCGGTGCGCGGTTTGGGCGGCCGCACGCGAGCTTATCGTCGCAGATGCTTTTAACGTTCACCACCGCAGCTTCGGCTTGCCGCGGCGGAGGGCCTTCAAACCGCCTGCTCCTCAGAGCAGGTGGTGAAGGTTTGAAGAAGTCCCGCCCATTCGTACCTACGCGGGCTTAAATTACACTCTATGGGTAGAGCAGACAAGACTGCGTGGAGTCAGTTTTGTAGCGATTCGTTTCTGTCACTAAATTTTGTAGCGCAACATATTGAATTTTTATGACACTATTTTTATTTAATATTGAAAATCATCATTCATCATCATTTCAGCCCAAAAGACGTCCACTGCAGCTGGACATAAGCTTCCCCCAAGTGTCGCCACATTGAAATTTTGGGGGGTTTTGCCATAATCGCGACGCTTGGCAGGCGGGTTGGCCTAATATTGAAAATGCTACCAAGTAACCGGCTATTATACCTATATGTGACCCAATAATATTGCGTAAAATGTTGATTCGGTATGGTGAAAATATGGCAAATGAAAAAAGTTTTAAAGACGCTTCGGCCAATAGCAAACATTATTTTGGAAATCGGCGAAAGATAGTTCGGTAAAATAATACCTACGACACATGATACTTCGATGATCTTAAAATATTTCAAATAACGCATTTATCAAAAAAGACGTCGTCTATAGTTTTCGGTAAAATGAAATTCGAACAAAAGATATTCGGAAAAGTGCTCGTTCCCCGTTGCATCGTAAGTGAAGCTTCACATTATACCGTACGAATGTAAGACTGAATACGATTGTTTAAATTTTCACTCATTCCACGTAAGTGTGGTCAAGCTCTAAGAGTCGGCTGATCAACTCATGCTCAAATGGGATTCATCAATAAATGAATACGTATACAACTACCAAGCACACGCATTTGTTTTACGTAATACGAGAGAAAAAAACAAATACGAATAAACTACTTTGTAAGCCAACAGCTAAAACAACAAGCGTTCCAACTTCAAGGCAGGATGTGCATGGTGGTTCAGTGTGCTCCGGCCTTCGAGCCCGGCTGGGCGCGGCTGGGGGCGGGGCCTGCGCGTGAGTACGCGGCTTGTGCCGCCCGAACTCCGCCCACCAAGAATTTCGCGAGTGCAAGACAGGCGATAGAGGTTTTACTATCACTTAATATCTTCCATAAGCAGGTATTAGCATAAGACGAACAATGTTAGAAATGAACACCGGGCTTACACAAAATGCTATAACTTTTTTGAATAAACTGTTCCAAAATAAACCCCCTTCATCCCAGAGCGTCATTCACAATCACCTTTCCTTAAACATTGCTGAGCAAAATGACTGTCGCTGTCATCTTGGAGTAGCTGCTGACGTACTATTCTATTGCGTCAGTGGTTAGCACGAAGAGCGCAACAGCGCGCACGCCTCGTCTTAATGTTTTCCTGCATGTAAGTAAGTCGCGTCGCCGCGCGCCGGTGCAGCTCCCGACTCTCTCTCGGCGACGAAAGCCGCACTACTGCCGCGCTACTTTTACTTGTTTAATTCTAATCCGATTTTATATAATTATACAAGCTGGAAGGGAAATTGATGCACAAACGTCACCAGGTACCTATTCAGTACCTACATCATTCTGACCCTTGAAATAAATCCTATTTTTCTCATAAAACCCAATGCTCCTATTTTAAAAGCTGTATTTTTATGTTGTATTAATGGTTAATTATGTAATATGGTTTAATTATGATAAAATATGCATTATTTTATGATTTTATCTAAAATACATATAATTGCGAAACGAATTTAAAACATCATTCTATTTCTGTCAATTGCTTGAAGAGGACTGCTTCATGATTCGTGGTGTAAGAAGAAATGTTCATCTGAAAGAGGCAACCCTGCGGCGCAGCAGCTGCCAGGCCGCGCGCCGCAGTGCGGGTGACACGCGGCCGCGCCGCCGGTGCCACCGACGTCACGCGAGCGCTGGTTTTCATTCACGGTGTTATTAAGTCGGTTTTTTTAAGTAAAAGGAAGGAAGCTGCGCGAACTGTGCTTTGTAATATCGCATATTAAGACGGATCTTGG
Source organism: Cerastis rubricosa (assembly GCA_949152445.1). NCBI lineage: Eukaryota > Metazoa > Arthropoda > Insecta > Lepidoptera > Noctuidae > Cerastis > Cerastis rubricosa. The sequence continues at coordinate 580,282 of OX424542.1, read as the reverse complement.
CATAAATTGCGTCATGGGTAAAGTTGAGACAATCCGAATTAAATATTTTTAAGGAAAAAGAATTGCTCAAAATAGAAGAAAAAACAACATTTAAATTCAAATAAAACTATATTTAACAACAAAAAACATCTGTCAGCTGACAACGTAAAGGCTTCAAAAGTAATTGGTTACAGTGACTTATCCATAACAGGCACACTCGCGAGAAATGTACTATTATTTAATTAATAAGTACAGGAGTACTTATAACTATTTGGCTAATGAAAAAATAATGGACTCTCTCTGGTAACATCATACAGTTGTAATTATTTATTTATTAGGCAATATTAACAGCTATTACATACATAGTTATAAAACATACAAATATAAACTTATAAAACCAATTAAAGTTTGAAAAAAAAAACTTTAATTAAGGCCATTGACTGGCAATCTACTATACATATAATGTTTTAAGTTTATACTATCAGTAAAAAATGTAACAAAAGTAAATAAGCAAGTTAATATGTGTGTAGGTATAGTTACGGCGTAAGCGCGCGGTGCACGAGGGCTCGCACCAGCACGCGGCGCGCGCGCCCCGACCTGCGCGACAGTACAGCTGTATGTTACACACTAACACAACATCTACGTTTACAGAAAGCTCGCTGCACTTGCATAGGTTTTAGGCTGTGTTAAACATAGAGGCTTCACATTTTTTTTGTTCCTTTTCTGCCCATCCTAACCTCAGGTGCTCACACTTGCTCCCCGACATAGTCCCAAAAGTCAAAACTCAAGGTTTGCCAAAGGGCGTGGGAGCGTAGCGTATTAGGTATAAAGCTCAGCGACAGAATTAGCAATACCACAATACGCTCAAAAATTGGAATCGCTGAAGTGACCAACAAGACGGCTGGGTGGGATAGGACGGGCCATGTCTGTAGAACGCATCAGCACCGATGGGCCAGAGTTGCCACGCAGTGTGTGCCAGAAGACGGGCGTCGTCGCCGAGGGAGGCCTAGTAAACGCTGGCGAGACGAGATAGAGACGTTTGTGAGAAATTCGAAGTCGAAGAAAACCGCACAGAGAGAACAGAGGTAGGCTATGGGGAGGCCTTTGCCCAGCGGTGGGACAAAATAGACTATAGAAAAAAAAACAAAATCTTATCGTGCTTGATGTCACGTGATAAGTCAGCACGTAATAAATTTTATTAGAATTATGAGTTCCTCTTCTTATATACTTACTTACATATTTTTTTTTATAAAAGGACACAAACTGCTGTTGGATTTTCGCATGATCGAACAATACAACTCGACAGAGGCTGAAATAAGTACTCGTATTTTAAGGAGCCCCTTTTTTATATTTTAATTTGATTATACAGGGTGTAACGGAAAGGGTATATACATACTTAAGGGTGTGCTAAAGACCATCAAACTGAACATGTTTCTCCATTGACGAGACAATTTATTTGGCATGTCTCTAGACGTAAAAATCTAACGGAGTTAAGTCTGGGGAACATAGCGGCCATGGAATAGGGCCATCCCAATAGACCGAAATAGACTTCCCATTATTGTTAACTATTATACTATAGCAATTTTCAGTGAAGACTTCTCTTAGAGTCTTCTTTTAGAGTCTTTTGTATTTCAACAAGACTGTTGTCCTGCTCACTGGAGTTTCATTGTCAGGAAGTACCTTAATGACGTATTTCGGAACCAGAATCATGGGTTGGGAGGGATGGCCCGGCCCTATTCTATGGCCTTCAAGTTCCCCAGACTTAACTCCGTTAGATTTTTACGTGTAAGGACGAGCCAGAGAAATTGTCTACTCCACGGAAGTTGAGACTAGGGATGATTTAGTCCAACGCATTGATGCGGCTTTCGTAACTATCAACACCGAAATACGTTTACGCACAACTACAGTCGGGACAAGACGAAGATGCCGCGCGTGCATTCGCAACAGTGGCGGACAATTCGAACAAGATTTGTAATTTCTCGACTAATGTATTTTATTTTTTTATTTCAAATTCTTGAAAAGTTGGTACCCTGTTTAAGAAAGAGATAGGACACTACGTAATAGTGAGATAGCAGTATCTATCTACTTACGTGTCACTGACTCTGGCAGGGCCACCATCAGGGATTTTAATTTTGAAAACACAAAAAAGTTGTCGCTAATTAGTCGAAATTTGTCGCCAAATATCAGAATTTGTCGGTCACTGGTTCAAAAGATATAAGGGTTTATAGGTGGCCGATCTGGAGAGAGTCTCCCCAGCAGAGCCACATTTATATCTAAAAAACTAGGGCACCTACCAAAGATCTGTTTTCTCCCATATTTTGTCGCCAATTAGTCGGAATCAGTCGCCAAATATCAGAATTTGTCGGTCACTGGTTCAAAAGTTCTCTAAACTTTTTAAAAGAATTCGAAGATCCCGATCGACTTTAGTTTTTTTTTTTATACCTAGCAATTTAAAGTTGAGTTTTAAGTTTATTTTTCTTTTACAAAAACATTACGAGCTATTAAAAAAGAAAGTAATTGTTACTAGCAAGTAATTTTGAATTTGATAGACTCATACAACAGTAAACATCAAAATTAAATCGAAATTATAAGTCAAAACCAATTGTTTTTTTTACCCTAAATGTTGAATTTTGGAATTTTAAAAAATTTAAATTAAAAAGTTGTTATAAAAAACCGGTGTGACAAAGAATGAGTAAGAGATAGCAAATGACCTCTCCTTTCGGCCTATTCAATTTGGCAAACGATGCACCAAACACCCTGTATATCAAAATCACGTGTCACTAAGCTTGTTAGTATACGTTAATCTCCGAAAACACCAATCTGATTCCAATTTGATAACGTGTATGGATGGTCCAGGTTGAAAGGTAGGATATATTTTGACCCGATAGGTGACGTCGTGCGAAGCAGGGGCGGCTCGCTTGTGTTTTTATATACTTCTAGGCTTTCTCCTTGGCCAGACATTGATATTGAAAGTGGCAATGTTACTAGTCCACAGTGATATATAGGATTTTTTTAGAGGTGCCTTGCATCGGGGAGGTTAATTACAAATGCAAGAAACTTTTCAACATCCTAAAGGCTGAACAAATTTCGATAAACCAGTACACTCTGGGTTAAGACATGGGATACTTTTCATCCTGGTAGTGCATTCCTGAAAAATATGTATTCTGAAGATAAAATTAAAATTGATTTATTGAAGACAAGTGATTGTTTAACTGCCTTGTCTTGTCTAAGTTTAACGCCATCTGTCGTCAAGTAGCAGAAGTAAAGAGATGTCATCAATACATAGATACAATGTTTTAAAGATATTCACATTAGTATTATGCATATATGGTGTTGTTTTGCATCCTTGTCAAATTCAAGAACGTAACTATGCTAATGATTCTCGATCCGAATCAATAATAAAATGGGTAGGTTATTTTTTATTATTTTTCTTATTTACGGAAATCGATACATTGTGAACCACCCGTGTGGTGTCGGTGTCGGCGCGGAGGGAGCGCGCTGCCTGCCGACGTGCGCATGTTACCTGGGCGTGGTGTCGGTGTCGGCGCGGAGGGAGCGCGCTGCCTGCCGACGTGCGCATGTTACCTGGGCGTGGTGTCGGTGTCGGCGCGGAGGGAGCGCGCTGCCTGCCGACGTGCGCATGTTACCTGGGCGTGGTGTCGGTGTCGGCGCGGAGGGAGCGCGCTGCCTGCCGACGTGCGCATGTTACCTGGGCGTGGTGTCGGTGTCGGCGCGGAGGGAGCGCGCTGCCTGCCGACGTGCGCATGTTACCTGGGCGTGGTGTCGGTGTCGGCGCGGAGGGAGCGCGCTGCCTGCCGACGTGCGCATGTTACCTGGGCGTGGTGTCGGTGTCGGCGCGGAGGGAGCGCGCTGCCTGCCGACGTGCGCATGTTACCTGGGCGTGGTGTCGGTGTCGGCGCGGAGGGAGCGCGCTGCCTGCCGACGTGCGCATGTTACCTGGGCGTGGTGTCGGTGTCGGCGCGGAGGGAGCGCGCTGCCTGCCGACGTGCGCATGTTACCTGGGCGTGGTGTCGGTGTCGGCGCGGAGGGAGCGCGCTGCCTGCCGACGTGCGCATGTTACCTGGGCGTGGTGTCGGTGTCGGCGCGGAGGGAGCGCGCTGCCTGCCGACGTGCGCATGTTACCTGGGCGTGGTGTCGGTGTCGGCGCGGAGGGAGCGCGCTGCCTGCCGACGTGCGCATGTTACCTGGGCGTGGTGTCGGTGTCGGCGCGGAGGGAGCGCGCTGCCTGCCGACGTGCGCATGTTACCTGGGCGTGGTGTCGGTGTCGGCGCGGAGGGAGCGCGCTGCCTGCCGACGTGCGCATGTTACCTGGGCGTGGTGTCGGTGTCGGCGCGGAGGGAGCGCGCTGCCTGCCGACGTGCGCATGTTACCTGGGCGTGGTGTCGGTGTCGGCGCGGAGGGAGCGCGCTGCCTGCCGACGTGCGCATGTTACCTGGGCGTGGTGTCGGTGTCGGCGCGGAGGGAGCGCGCGCTGCCTGCCGACGTGCGCCGTCGCGCCATGCGTATACGCTTGCCTCTACAACACAATACATTATATTATATTCATTACACTGCAATCAGACATTGGGTACCTATCGCTACTTACCCGACAGTGAACACTGGTGCTCAGATCGACATGAAATACTAAAAAATGATATTTTCAGCTACAAAATTCATTGTTATATCCTTTTCATCATAATCTATCTATCTTCTTCTATATCTATATGTTTAAATAAAAATGAATGTTGGTAAGCGCATAACTCAAGAATCGCTGGACCAATTCGGCAATTTTTTTTTTTTTATATGTTCCTTAAAGTCCAAAAAACCTACGTAAACCTTCAAAAATTTTGGCTTCAAGATAATGAGACGAATGTAAATTTTCGGAAAGAGGATATTTGTAGGTTTTAGTAATGATCATAGTGAACAACCAACCTTGATCACCCGTCCACATACTGACCTGGGCAACGGTCGCTTAACCTTTATCCACAAAATATTATTTAGGCTATAGCACAAAGAGAACCACGAACATAAGAAACACTGTATAGTGCTTCCTATCTCATTTGCTCCACGTTAAAACGTGTCTGTCTCTTTTAACTGTCGCTTTTTCGTTTCATCGAGTTTCAAATCACAACGATGCTAAAGAAGTTTTCACTTCAAAAACTTTTAACAGAACGAAGTTTGTCCGGGCAGCTAGTCATTAATATTTCATTTCGCTACATGTCTGCGATTGGCCGCTCCTTGCGGGGCTCCACATCGCTGTCGATGTGGTGAAGCAGTCGACGGCCTCGGACACCATGGCCTTTCCTGCAGTAAGAGTGCAGGTCGGATAGCGCGGCACGCTAGCATTAATGATCTTATTCGTCGTGCTCTTGCCACCGCCGGGGTGCCAGCTGTCTTAGAACCCAATGGCTTGGCACGCGTCGATGGGAAGAGACCAGATCGCATGACCATAATGCCATGGAAGTTGGGTAGGCCTTTGGTGTGGGATGCGACTTACGTCGACACCCTTGCGCCATCCCATCTTCCTAGCACGGTGAGCTGCGCTGGGGCTGCTGCTGCAGGTGCTGAAAACCTTAAACGGCGAAAATACAATAACTTAATTGGTAATTATGTGTTTGAGCCCTTTGGGGTTGAAACACTAGGGCCATAGGGCCCGAGTGCCCACCTTCTGTATCGAGATATCGCTAAACGGTTGGTCGACTCTTCACGTGACCAGAAGGCTGGCCTTTTTTTTGCCCAAAGAATCAGCAATGCCATCCAACGTGGCAATGCGGCCAGCGTTCTGGGCACTTTTCCTGTTGACAGCGATGTGGACGAATTTTTTGGCGCTCTGTAATTTTGATATTTGTACATATTTTATTATTATTTTAGATATATTTGTAGTTTGTAAATAATGTAAATATGTAATGATAAAGAAATTAAAAAATAAAAACAAGAAAAAAAAAAAACAATTGATAAGAACCAACCGTTAACACCTCGGCCCAACGACTATCGGAACAGATGCGAATCATCTAGCGCAATCCCATGTTGAACGACACCGCACTTCATAAGTTCCGCTCAGAGGTACTAAACGACCATATCATCTTGACATTTCTAACTTTCATTTCATTTTAGTCACTCAATAATTTGAATTTGAATTCCAAACATCCATCTAACATCCTCATCTCTGCAGCATGCAATCTTTTTTAAACTCAAACTCAAACTCAAACTCAAAGCATTTATTTCAATTAGACCATTACAGGCACTTTTGAAAGTCAAAGAACAAAAAAGAAGAACGCGAAGCTACAGTCCCAGTCACAAGACATAATAACTTGTGAAAGTACTGTAGTTGCCCATTCCAAAGCGTAGATCTCTATGGAGAAGAATGGGCAAGAAACTCCATGGACACTCTTTTAAATCAAAATATGTTACAAAATCTTGGTTACATCAATCGTGTTGAGAATTACTAGTATGTGAGAACGATGTAGAAATACGGGCAAGTTAAGAGCGTCCAGAGTAAAAGACGAAATCAATAATTCGAAAATAAAGTTAAAAATAAAATAATTAAAATAAACCGTGGCAGCTGAGAGATGACCAGGCACAACTGACAGCGCCCGTTCACGAACATGACGCATGTATCAGCCATCATTCAACTCAACCATATTGAAGGGAACTAAATGACCCGACACACCCGCCGCCATCAGCGTGACATTTAAGTGAACATGACATTTACTCAACCGCCAGGGTAAATTCGCGTCAGTGTAAGATGTAGGTACTCAGTAAGTGGTGGCTTTACAGTACATAGTTTTCACACATGCGCTATTACTAAGAGATTGAATCTATACAAAGCAAAGATATTTATACAATCTTCTGCAGCTTCCACAGTAACTTCACATGGTAATTTGATAGCCCCTATGGTTGTGGAGCAGGACCAGCATTGAGCCAAGCATTTTTATCATCAATGTAATCCCCCAACTTATAATATGCTTGCCTACATAGTGTGCGCTTTATGCAAGATTTAAATTTCGTTTCATTCAGTTGTAGAAAGGGGGGAGGTATTTTATTGTAACATTTTAAACAGTACCCCATGAAAGATGAGTCTACTTTAGCTAGCCTGAAACCTGGCTGAACCAGTTGGTCCCTGTTTCTAGTATTATAGTGGTGCCGATCACTTCTTTTACTAAATAAATGCAGATTTTTCCTAACGTACATGATATTTTCATAGATGTATTGACAAGGTACCGTCATGATGTTAATTTCCTTAAACAGTTCTCTTAGAGAATCGCGCCTACGTAGATTATATATGGCTCTGATAGCTCTTTTCTGCAGAATAAATATAGACTCGATGTCTGCAGCCCGTCCCCATAGTAAAATACCGTATGACATAATGCTATGAAAATAACTAAAATATACTAGCCTCGCGGTATCTACATCAGTAAATTGACGGATTTTCCTGACAGCATATGCTGCTGAACTCAGCCGTCATGCAAGAGATGTTAAATGAGAACCCCATTGTAGCCTTGAGTCGAGCGTGATCCCCAAGAAAACAGTTTCATCGACAAATTCAAGTTTCTCTTGATTTAATGCTATGTCACAATCACTACATTTGACATTTGGTAGAGTAAATCTTAAGCACTTAGTTTTTTTCCCATTTAATACTAAATTATTAGCGGTAAACCAGTTATGGACCTGCATTAGAGCGTTATTTACGTCGTTGAGGTTTGTGGCACGTCTGTTTATTCTAAATATTAAAGAAGTGTCGTCAGCAAACAACACCATTTGTGGATGGTTTTTAAACAGATGGGGTAGGTCATTAATATTAGGTCTTTACCTATGAAATTGCCGTTTTGTTTGAAAAAAGTTAAAGTATTGTTTTTTTTCGAACTTATTTATTTCTTTTATTCAAAGTAATCACCCCTGCAATCAATGCATCTTTGCCAACGCTGTGGCAATTTATGGATGCCCTTCTTAAAAAAATCAGCTGGACGGGAGACAACAAACTCTTCAAAGGCGTTTTGTACTGCCTCTCGGGAATTGAATTTTTTTCCCGCTAAAAAGTTGTCCATCTATCAAGCTTTTTTATCTTGCCAATCTGTTGCAAATGGACCAATATTGTTTTAATGCTAACATCAAAAGCTGCTGCCAGCTCAGCTGTAGATTGAGTTTCATCAGCTTCAACAATCACCTTTAATTCATCATTGTTGACCAAAGTTTCCGGACGACCACGAGGTTCATTTTTCAAGTCAAAATTCCCAGAACGGAACCGAGCAAACCAATAACGGGTTGTGCGTTCGTTTGTACAGTTCTCTCCGTAAACGTCGTTGATGTTACGGGTCGTTTGTGCGGCGTTGGTGCCACGACGGAACTCATATTCCATAATTACACGAAATTTCAAAGTATCCATTATGAGGAAAAATGTTGAAATGTAATGAAAATACAACGCTAATCAATAAACAAAAGACTGATTTTGTAAATAGAATGTCATATTTTTAAAACAAAATTAATTTGAATTTAGAACTCATAGCCAATCAAAACTTTATTTTGTTTGAAAAAATCTGTACTGCAATACGGCAATTTCATAGGTAAAGACCTATTATATACTAAAAAGAGGAAAGGACCCAATATTATATTAATTACTTTTAAACCCATTGAATTTACACCATTTACTTGTACTTGCTGCTGTCTATCATTCAAATACGATTTTACTAAACTGAGCGCAAGTTTACCTAAACCGTAATGCTCAAGTTTCAAGAGCAAGGTTTCGTGATTTACGCAATCAAATGCCTTCGAGAGGTCACAGAAGATTCCTATGGCATCATGTGCCTCTTCCCACGCAGTATATATATGTTTTAATAAAGTGACACCGGCGTCAGTCGTACAACGTCCTTTGGTGAAACCATACTGTTTGTCATGTAAGATTTTATTGGTATTAAAGTGGGTGAGCATCTGATTAAGCATTACTTTTTCAAACACCTTGCTGAAAACCGGCAACACGGAAACGGGTCTATAGTTATTGGTCTCTTTACTGTTCCCAGATTTGAAAAGTGGTATTACTTTGCTGTATTTCATAAGGTCTGGGAAGACTCCCTGGTCCACACACAAATTGAAAATTAAGGCTAAGTACGGTGCTATAGTGTCGACAATGGCTTGACATACTTTTACAGACATTCCCCATAGATCTTCGGTTAATTTGATTTTGATTTCTTTAAAAGCTTTAATGACTGTTATGGGGTTTATATGCTTAAATTGAAACTCAATCGGACAGGCTGAAACGTTCTCTTTTAATAAGTCAATGGAAAGCAAGGGTGAGGAATTTAAGGTTTCAGTAGTTTTAAGCGGGATATTGGTAAAAAAATCTACAAATTCTTGAGCTACTTCGTTTTTAGAACTTAGAAGACCATGTGAAGTCTCTAGTCTGATATCATTATTATATTTTTTATTTCTATTTGTTTCACTATTGATAATTTTCCAAACCGTCTTTATTTTGTTATCGGCAGACTTAATCTTGTTGCTAATAAATAAGGCTTTAGCTACCTTGCAAGTGTTTTTAAAGATTTTTGAATAAGTTGCAACATATTTATTGAAAGTTTCCGAGTTGATGTAAGGCTTAAGGCCGTACAACTCAAACAATCGCTCCCTACTTATCCTAATACCCTTAGTTGCCCAGTCACTGAACATAAATTTAGGGAAAATAGATTTAGTTTTCATTTTTAATGTATTATTGAACTCTATGTTAACCACTGAAAAGAATTCCTCATAAAATTGATTTACATTTTCAATAACATGGCCCGGAATGCCTAAATTACTAATTAAGTTATTATTAAATTTATTTAAATTGCTGGGTGTTATTTGTCTAGAGTTTATCTGGATTTTTTGTAATGGTGTGTAGGACTCGAAAACAACGGTTTGCCCACTGTGATCAGAAGGTAGATAATTATCAATGGATTTATCTAAGTAGTCGCAGCAACAAAAAACATTATCAATACATGTAGCAGTATTTGTGGTAATTCGGGTTGGTTCTGAAAACACGTTTAACAAATTAAAAGATTTAAAAAGATGTAATAATCTACTGCTATTAGAATTTTTGTCTAAAATATTAATATTAAAGTCACCACAGATAACCAGTGATTTTTTACCGGTTGCAAGTTTTGCTAAAGCATCTTCCATTACTGACTCAAATATGGAGTAGTTTTGATAATTTGGGGGTCTGTAAACGCACACTATTATATGCTTATCCAGCTCAACACAAGACAGTTCAATATTATGCTCAACCGATAGAGCAACAATATCGTTCCGCAACTTAAATTTAATACAATTTTTAACTAAGATAAATGAACCCCCACGCATCTTAGATTTTCGGTTAAAGCAACTGCCCACACTGTAATTGGCGTAATTAATTATCATTTCATAGTCTTTTAACCAATGTTCAGTGAAACAAACAATCTCAAACTTGGTTTTTTCTAAAAATAATTCAATCTCTAATTGCTTTGAAGAGAAACCTTGAATGTTTTGATGGAATAATTGCAAGGAATTCTGCTGAGCCCCTTTTTTACATTTAGCTATTTGATAGCGAGAAGGTATAATGTTACTGGTATCTTCTGTTGTCTTACTAACTAGTTTAAATGAGCATCCGGAGTGAGCCCCAAAACTCCTGTGCCATCACCAGACAACAAGCTCCTATCACTAATACTACTACTACTACTAATACACCCTAATTGAGAATTTTCCATGCTCACACATGGAACCTCCTCAGTAAAATAATTGTAAATAGAGAAAAAATCTATATTAGTATGATTACTAATCGTCGCAGTGTTAATAATACAACTAAACTTAGACATACTACTTATGTCTGTGTGAATATTATAAGCTAATAGCCTAGCTATTTTGTGTCTACATCCAATAGGTAGATACACATTACCCCGTGTCGACCTAAGTTTATATACAAAAGTGTTGGTATCAAAATAAATAAGCTTGTCACTATAGTGAAAACAGCTGTCTTGAATAATCAAAAATGAATAACACACTCAAAATAATGGCGTGGAACTCCAATGGACTCCTCAAACATCAGCATGAGTTGCAGGCGGTCCTAGATACAGAAAATATAGACGTGTGTTTAATCTCCGAAACGCATTTCACAAAGCAATCTTTTATCAAATTTAGAGGATACATGATATATAATTCCCTCCACCCTAGCAACTCTGCCAGGGGGGGTAGTGCGGTTATAATTAAAGAAAACATTAGTCACTACGTGCAGTGTAAATATGAAGAAGAAGACATTCAAGCAGTGGCAGTATCTGTTAAAACTAAGTTTTGTCAAGTGTCCATTGCAGCCATATACTCGCCTCCTAGGCACATGATAAGAAAAGAGCGATACTTACATCTTTTTGAATTATTAGGCCAGCGATTTATCCTAGGCGGCGATTTTAATGCTAAGCATACGCATTGGGGTTCAAGACTTACTACAACTAAAGGAAGACAGCTCTTAAGTGCAGTTAAAGAAACACATTGTGAAGTAATGAGTACAGGCAAACCTACATACTGGCCCACTGACCACCAGAAAATACCGGATCTTATAGATTTTTTCATCTGCAAAAATATATCCACCAATTACATCAGTTTGGAGGAAAGTTTTACTATGAACTCTGACCATTCTCCGATTATACTAATGCTAAGTCAAAAAATCCTATTAAAAGAAAGCCACTTAACCTTGGTTAATAAGTCCACAGATTGGGACAGTTTTGCTCTTGATCTAGATAATATTATCGACCTTAAAACTCCGATAAAATCGCAAGATCAGCTTGACTCAGAAGTAAACAAATTTATTATTAATATTCAACAATGTGCGTGGAGCAATACACCTCAGCTAAAACGCAAATATAAGGGATTTATCCATCCTAAAGAAATTGTGGATTTACTATCAGAGAAAAGAAAACAAAGGAAGTTGTGGCAGCAAACAAGGTTCCCGCGTCATAAAACAACACTAAATAACCTAACTAAACGACTAAAGAGAAAAATTCTACAATTTGAGGATGAATCTCTGAATACCAACCTTCTTCAGCTTACCAATGACAAATCAACGGATTACTCACTTTGGAAAGCAACGAGAAATCTAAAAAGGCAGATTATACAAATACCGCCCATCAGAGATAGCAACGGAAAATGGGCAATAAGCAATGACCAAAAGGCGTTCCGATTTGCTCAACATTTAGAAGAAACCTTTCAACCCAACGAAAGCTCTGTAGAAATACATGAGAGTGTAAATTTATCACAAAACCAAAGAATCAAGCTTGTGACTCCTAAGGAAGTAATGAGAGAAATTCAAAACAACATTAGCTCAAAAAAGTCTCCCGGTTACGACCTCATCACAGGGGAAATTCTAAAACGCCTCCCACGCAAAGCCATAGTAAAGCTGACCAAACTAATAAATGCTTCATTTATCTTAAAATATGTACCTGAGCCATGGAAGGTTGCTGAAGTCATTATGATTGCGAAGCCTGGGAAACCTCCCCACGAAGCATCATCATACAGACCCATTTCTCTGTTACCCGTACTATCAAAGTTATTTGAAAAACTGTTATTAAAACGGATAAAACCAGTAATAGAAGATAAAAACCTAGTTCCAGATCACCAGTTTGGCTTCAGAGAAAAACACTCAACGTTAGACCAGGTACATAGAATAACTAATGTTATTGAAAAAACGCTAGAAAATAAAGAAGTCTGTGCTACCGTGTTCTTAGACGTCGCGCAAGCTTTTGACAAAGTTTGGCATGAGGGTCTCATATTTAAGCTCAGACGCATGCTACCAGAATTTGTAGATATCCTAGAGTCGTATTTAACTAAAAGAATGTTTAGAATACGCCAAGAGGACGCATATTCCGAGCTAAAAACCATAAAAGCTGGGGTGCCTCAAGGAAGTGTGCTTGGCCCAATTTTGTACTTGTTATACACTTGTGACATCCCAGAGCTGGAAAACAGCACCATAGCGACCATTGCAGATGATACTGCTATTATGGCCACCGGATCAAGCCACAGAGAAGCAGTAGAGAAAGTTCAACTAGCTGTGAACAAAGTTTACGACTGGACACAAAAGTGGAAGATCAATCTGAATGAGTCAAAATCAGTTCACATTAACTTCACAAACAAACACAGTGACTACCACCCACTCTACATAAATGGTATGCAAATACCTTATGCTAATACAGCCAAATACCTTGGCATAACTCTCGACGCCAAGCTGCGTTGGAAAGCCCATATCAAAAAGAAAAAACAGGAACTCGATATTCGTTATAAACGTTTGCATTGGTTACTGGGAAGGAAATCCTGTTTATCAATACATAATAAGCTGATAATATACAAGCATATTCTGATGCCAATTTGGACGTATGGTATCCAACTTTGGGGCTGTACTAAGCCAACCAACGTCAAAATAATTCAACAGTTCCAAAATAAAGTACTCAGGGCTGCTGTAAATGCACCCTGGTACATAAGAAACGATGACCTCCACCGTGACCTCGACATGGAATTCGTCACCACCATCACACAAAAATTTGCTGAAGCCCACGAACACAGACTCCATCGACACGTGAATGTTGAGGCAATCCAGCTGTTAGACAACACAGGCATAGTGCGTAGACTAAAGAGAACTAAACCATTTGAATTAGTGTAGTGTATTGAATCAATAATAGTAACAATGTTGTGCTATTTATATAACACATGAACAAAGTGTTTTATCAATTTTACCAGACTCTAAGGAAGTGTTACGAACGTGTGTAAAAGTGCATACCTAATTATGGACACTATTCTTAGCATTAACATAATTTATAACGTAGCATAATAAGTTAGATTTAAATTGTTTATTAGTCTTCTTAGGCTAGATTGCAATTAACTAGTAAGAACTTGGTTCTTACTAAAAAGGGAAAAAAAAAAAAAAAAAAAAACTATAGTGACCTACTAAAAAGTGCAAATGGTTATTCAATAAGTGTATATAATTGTTCTTTCTATTACCTAAATTTTCAATATAAGGAAAAGCACACAATATTATTTTACGACAATTCAACTTTAACAACTCAGTTACACAGTCTGTGATGTCTTCTTTTTTAATTTTTGAACTATTTCCTACAAATATAGTTATATCAGTATTAATATTATATTATTTTCATCTACTATTTTCATCTCTGCCCAGCATTCCGATCCATACAGTACGACAGGTCGAATCTTGGTCTTGAGGGCATTAATTGTTCAGAATAGTTACAGCACTGATGACATCTGTGTCAATGGTTTAATTTAGTGTTCTTATAATGTTTTATCTTTACTTTTGTATAGATTCTTTTTCATTTACCTATTTTTTTCTGAATGAAAAAAAAAAAAACTAATTTACAAGGCCTACAATGTCCACAACATTGTAGGCCTTGTAAATTAGTTTTTTTTTTATTGTCTTGTTCTACCTTTTGTAGTAAGCAACGACTTATTGTCGGGCCTACGCTGTCCTCCCACAGTTATGTACTAACGCTGTAACACTCAAATATTGTAAAACCAAATGATTTTAAAAGAGTAACTGTTTAGCCTCCCAGAGAACATGTAACCAAACTGCGAAATTAACACCGAACGATAAATATTTGTTCATAGTTTCGTCACTAGATGGCGCTATACAATTTCGTCATATTTCTAGATGTCGGTGTTAAGATTCTCCGTAGATAATATATGGTCTTCGGACAATTTGAATTTAAATAACTTCTATACTAAGGTGTAACCACTATACCATTAGTAGAATATATCAACTTGAGGAAATATTGAAAACTTGTTTCAATCAACCCCAAGTCACTAACCCAGGAAAAAAGGGTTATTCATGGTCCTTCGAACCGGACGTGGCAAAGGCTACGCCAGCGAAACCAGGTGTGTTCTCCTATTGGACGGAGAATCACCAACCCCATACGGTCCTGCTGAGTGATCGCGGATGGTGCTAGAGGGAGATAGCAACACCGGATCCAGTTGCGGGAAGTACGGAGGGAGGAAGACCACTGCAGCAAGCAAGCTGCAAACGACTAAGGTCGTAAGGAAGTGAGTGATAGTGCCGAAAATCGTGAGTACTTTGTAATTTCTTATGTGTCAAGCCAAAGTGAACTTTATTGCCAAGAAGATTTAAACTTTAACTTTTAATTAGTGAAATTAGGACTTAGAATAAATTCAAGTGTGCATGTTTAGACTTAGTTAGATTTTAAGCCAATTTTGATTAGACGGGGAACCTATGCCCGATTTTTAGTAAAATTAAAGTGCCAAACACTTAGAAAAATTTCTTTGTTTACATCGACTTGTAAAATTTTCTACAACTTTTTGGACTTGTAAAATTTTTCGAAACTTGATGCCAAACACTTAGAAAAATTTCGTTGTTTACATTGACTTATAAAATTTTCGATAATTTTTTGAACTTTATTTTTCTGTTGTTTTGTTAATTGTTTGATATTAACTTCAAAATGACTTTGCAATCACATGTAAAGGTACAGGACGATATCTATAGTCGATTAGTGAGAGCCAAAAGTAATTTTAAAAAGTCGCCAAAGGACAGAATTACTAAACAGTATTTAGAAACTAGATTGGAAAGTGTTGAAGAATTATGGGCGCAATTTAGTTTAACCCATACACAAATTGTGAAGGATTTTGATCCTAAAGAATTGAAATCATCACCCTACACTGTAAATGAAGTTTATTTTACTACGGAAGAACTGTATTTAGATTTAAAATGCGAGTTTAAAACTGCTTTAAATGTAATTAAGGGTAGTGATGTTCCTCCGGTGGCGGGGTCATCATCAAGTAATGTTACTGAAGGAAAAGGCACGTACATTAAGTTGCCCAGGATCACGATCCCAACATTTTCGGGAAAATATACGGAATGGCCGACTTTTCGAGATTTGTTTGTATCGGCTATACATAAAAATAGCACTATTGATAATGTTCAAAAGTTACATTATTTGAAAAGTTATTTGACTGGGGAAGCCGAGCAGCTCTTACGTCATATACCAATTTCAGAGTCAAATTATGATAGATGCTGGACTCAATTGGAGACCAGATATAACAATAAAAAATATTTATCTCACTGTATTTTAAAAAGATTGCTGAGTCAAAAGAACATAGCTCAAGAGTCAGCTAGTGCTTTAAAGGAGTTAATGGATACAACATCAGACTGTCTAAAGGCACTAACTAATTTAGGTATAGATACAGCATCCTGGGATATTTTGATAATTCATATCATAACCTTGAAATTGGATTCAGACAGTAGGAAGGATTGGGAACTTAAAGTAACTAGTAACACTGACTCAGATAAGCTGCCTACTTTTGAACAATTCCAAGAATTTTTAACTAGTCGGTATAGAGCGTTTGAATTTTTAGAAACTAAGCCAATTAAAAATAGTGGTAATATAAGTAAGGCAAAGGTTTTTCACACAGCAACCAATGCGGTCGTAGCTTGTCCGCTTTGTAATGACGAGCATAAGTTAAAAAATTGTAAGCAATTCGTTGGCCAGGATGTGGATACTCGGCGTAGGTTTGTGAGAGATAATAACTTATGTTTTAATTGTTTGGGGCATAACCACTCTGCCAAGTATTGTAAGTGTGCAGCCTGTTGTCAAGTATGCAGGCGGAGACATCACTCCTTGTTGCACCCTAAAGGTGAGCAGGAGTCTAAGGGAGAGACAGGAAATTCGTCTAGTGATAGTGTTTCGCAGTCGAATGAACATACACTCACGGTTGGAGTAGAAACGGAAAATAGGGTAGTCAGTTGTTTTTCGAAAGGTGCAGTAAATAATCAAGTCCTTTTAGCCACGGCGCTAGTTAGGGCTGTTTCGAAAAACGGGGCTAATTATACACTCAGGGCCTTGTTAGATCAAGGCTCACAAGCATCTTTTGTGACAGAACATACTGTCCAGAGTTTAGGGTTAAAGAAGCAACCAGCTAAAGGTTTCATAACTGGTATAGATGCCAATAACAAATTAGTTCTCAATTCGGTTGTTGAGGTGAAAATTCAATCTAGGGTCGACCCATCGTTTGAAATTGTAGTCAAAGCATATGTTCTCAAATCGATAACATCATTATTACCTGGTAGAGAAACGGTATGTTTAGACTGGGCACAAGCAAGTGACATTCAATTAGCGGATCCTAGGTATAACACACCGGATAGAGTAGATATGTTGTTAGGAGCCGACATCTATAGTCAGGTATTAAAAGACGGGTTTAAAAAGGCGCCTGGTAGTAGCACTGTAGCTCAGTGCACCACATTGGGCTGGATTTTATCAGGAACTGTAGCTTCCGCAGGTAACAGTTCATCAAATATATCGGTGATGCATGCTCACCTTGGAGATGATGAAATCCTGAAAAGGTTCTGGGAACTAGAAAGGGAACCGCAAAAACAGAAACGCATACTTACCGAAGAAGAACAAAGATGCGAAGAGATCTTTAACGCAACCACGGTAAGAGACAGTGACGGTCGTTACATAGTGAACTTACCATTTCGAAATCCCGATCCGAGCTGTAAACATGGAGACGCAAGAAAGGTTGCAATAAATAGATTTTACGCATTAGAGAGTAAACTGAGTAAAAACTTAACCTTAAAAACAAAATACAGGGAAGTAATCAATGAATATCTGCAGCTTGGTCACATGAGGCCAATTACCAAGGCAGAAGAACAAAATAAAAATGCAGTGTACTTGCCTCATCATGCGGTTATACGAGACGACAAAGACACAACCAAGGTCAGGGTGGTCTTTGATGCTTCCTGCAAAGGAAAGAATGGAGTTTCGCTCAACGATGACCTGATGATTGGTCCCGGGTTGCAAGCCGATCTAAGGCATTTGCTAATTCGCTGGAGAACGCACCGCATTTGCCTGGTTTCGGACATCGTCAAGATGTACCGAATGGTTCGTGTGGCTGATCAGCACACCGACTTCCAACGCATCGTCTGGAGAGATGATAAACAATCTTCAATCAAGGATTACAAATTACTTACCGTTACTTTTGGTACGTCTTCGGCGCCCTATTTGGCCGTGAAATCGATGCAGCAAGTCGCGCACGACGAAGGAGTAAAATATCCACTGGCGGCTGAAAAGGTACTAAAAGATTTTTACATGGATGATCTCATGACGGGTTGCGACTCCATAGAAGAAGGCATGCAGATCTATAGCCAGATGAACGAGCTATTGGCTAAAGCAGGATTCACGTTACAGAAGTGGTCAAGCAACAGCAATGAATTGCTTGATAAAATCATAGGGGAAAGGCACTTGGACAGGGGACAGGATGGGGTAGAAAGGGAAATCAACATAAAACTGGACGAGATATTTAAAACACTGGGACTTACCTGGAACCGAAGCTGCGACACCTTCCAGTACTCTGTTCAGTTGCCTCTGCTGCAGGAACCTGTAACTAAAAGAAAAATGTTATCAGATATAGCTAGATTATTTGACCCTTTGGGATGGGTCGCTCCTGTGATCGTAGTAGCTAAGATTTTGATCCAAAAATTATGGATTTCTGGAATTGGCTGGGACGAGGAAATTCCACAAGAAATAAAAAGGGAATGGTTTACTTACCGACAGGAACTGACAGGTCTAATGGAATTTTCTATTCCTCGATGGCTGAAAATGAAACCGAGTGACAAGCAAGTTGACCTGCATGGATTTTGCGATGCATCAAATTCAGCATACGCCGCGGTAGTTTATGCACGGGTAGTCGATACTGACGATAACGTTTATATAACTTTGCTCACTGCGAAAACCAATGTCGCACCAATAAAAACGATATCAGTGCCTCGATTAGAGTTGTGTGGAGCAGTCCTGCTGGCAAGGCTACTTGCTGAAGTATCCGACGTGATGGGAATCGGTAAATCTCATTTATATTATTGGACCGATTCCGAGATTGTCCTAGCGTGGTTAAATAGTCATCCTAACAAATGGAAAACATTCGTGGCAAATCGAGTTTCTGAAATTTTGACCATCAGTGAACCACAACAATGGAACCATGTTAAGTCGAAAAGCAATCCCGCTGATTGCGCATCACGGGGCTTATATGCGTCGGAATTTGTAAATTTTAAGCTGTGGGTAGAAGGTCCTGAGTTTCTGAAGGATAAAACTAATTTAGTAAGCAAACGCAAAATAGTATCAACTAATATAGAAGAAATAAGGGTACATGTAGTAACAGACGATAATTTCATTTGGAATAAATACTCATCACTTACCCAATTAGTCAGAATGGTAGCATATTTAAGACGTCCGTTAGAGTTGAGAAAACCGAAAGCTGAAAGAAGGAGTCATAAATTTATAACAGCGGAAGAGATGAGATTAGCGCTGGAGACAATCGTTAGGGTATGCCAAAGACAACGCTTCGAAGAGGTGATTCTGGATCTGCAAAAAGAAAGGCCTAAAAGAAAGACATTTAAGTCGCTAAATCTTTACCTTGATTCCGTTAAAATCTTGAGGGTGGGCGGCAGGTTGGAACGTTCTGGTCTTGACATGGATCGTAAAAATCCAATGTTAATTCCAAGTAGTGGTCATTTTACAAATCTTCTAATTGCCGACGCACATAATAAGAATCTTCATGGCGGTCCTCAACTAATGCTCAACTATTTAAGCAAGAAGTATTTTATTCAGGGAGCTAAGAGATTGGTTACTGCATACGTGCGAAACTGTGTAATTTGTTTACGTTATGCAGCTTCTACAAAACCTCAATTAATGGGTCAGTTACCACCTGCACGGGTTACCCCAAATAGGCCGTTTAGGAGTAGTGGAGTAGATTACGCTGGTCCTATTCAGTTAAGGGCATCAAAGGGTAGGGGTCACCATGCGTATAAGGGATACATCTGCTTGTTCGTATGCATGGCGACTAAAGCTGTCCACATTGAAGTCGTAAGCGATCTCACAACAAAGGGGTTTCTTGCAGCTTTTAAAAGGTTCGTGGCTAGACGTGGTCAATGCAAAGATATCTGGAGTGATAACGGGACAAATTTTCAGGGAGCTTCCACGGAACTAGTCAAATTACTTCGTTCCGAAAATTCGGGTATAGCTAAGGAAATCGCTGCGGCCGTAGCTACTGAGGGTACGACCTGGCATTTCATTCCACCCCATGCTCCGAATTTTGGCGGATTATGGGAAGCTGGAATTAAATCCTGTAAGAAACATTTAAATCGGGTAATTGGTAGCTCTACTTTGACTTTTGAGGAGATGTCCACATTATTAAGTCAAGTAGAAGCATGTTTAAATTCGCGTCCCTTGTGTAGACTGACAGATTCGAGCACTTTCGACGCATTAACGCCAGGGCATTTTCTTGTAGGCGAACCAATTGTGAATGCGCCTGATCATAATTATGAAGAAGCGAACATTTCCAGCTTGAAGAGGTGGCATTTGGTACAACAGATGACACAACATTTCTGGCGTCGTTGGTCCGATGAGTACTTGACCACACTGCTACATCGCTATAAATGGTCTAAACAAAATCCTGAACCAAACGTAGGCGATATAGTTTTGATAAAGGAAGACAACTTACCTCCTTGTCGGTGGCTTCTTGGCAGGGTGGTTGAAAAACATCCGGGGTTAGACAATCTTACACGAGTGGTCACACTTCGGAGTAATAGTTCTACATTTAAACGACCAACGTCAAAGCTGTGTGTATTGCCTATTGCCTAAGAATTTTTGCATAGTATTATGGTATAATTTAAGCAATGTTTAGGATAAGTAATGTTTATGTTTAAGGATTAAATATTGTAAGGATGTCTGTGTATATAATGTGTATAATAATCTGTGTGTATCATGTGTATAATAAACTGTGTAATTAGCAACTTTAAAATTAGAAGGACATAATGTTTCACAAAATGTCCTTGGTGGGCGGAATGTTTAGCCTCCCAGAGAACATGTAACCAAACTGCGAAATTAACACCGAACGATAAATATTTGTTCATAGTTTCGTCACTAGATGGCGCTATACAATTTCGTCATATTTCTAGATGTCGGTGTTAAGATTCTCCGTAGATAATATATGGTCTTCGGACAATTTGAATTTAAATAACTTCTATACTAAGGTGTAACCACTATACCATTAGTAGAATATATCAACTTGAGGAAATATTGAAAACTTGTTTCAATCAACCCCAAGTCACTAACCCAGGAAAAAAGGGTTATTCAGTAACCATGGAGTTTCTTGCCGGTTCTTCTCCATAGGAAACGACCAACCCGAACCGTGCATCTTTTGTCGACGTTTTATAAGTGCCCATATAGGCCTATGTAAAATAAAATATTTTGATTTTGATTGAGGGGCATCCGTGGGGCGCACTTTGTTCCAGTGACCTGACGCTATTTCATCCATCCTGAGTTGATCCAATAATTGGATCACACATTGGATTCCAATGCGTTACGTCCCGTTCTACTTCGACATCCCCTTGGCCAAGCACGGTACCGAAAATCGGATCTAAGAGAAACAACTACTCCGTTTTGGTTCTACTTAATGTCGGGCCAACATCTTTTTCTTTCTTTTAGTATCATACATTGCTATTATCTAGTGTCCGACCGAAGGTGCAATTCTGGCCGAAGCCGAAGCCGAAGCCGATTAATCGGTATTCACCAAAACCTTCGGCCGAAGCCGAAGCCGAAGCCGAAGGTGTCATTGACCTTGAGAAATACGATAGTTACTTTGATCTCAGGATATACTAGATACATATTGTGAGAGCTTTAGAGATTTAAAATATTTTGTAATAACAAATATGAAATATTTAAAAACAAAACACTTATTAGAATTTTAAGACGCGCTCTCAAACTTGTTTTGACTCGTTTAGTTTACTAACTGCGATTCGTTTGGTCCGGTGCGGCGGCGCGGCGAAACTCTGCTGCTTTGCACACTCTCCGTCTCGCTCTAGCATCGTTCAGTAAATTTCAAATTTTGACAACTAGCAAACCTTCGGTTTCGGCCAAACCATAGGCAAATTTTTGGCCGAAGCCGAAGATTTTGCCGAAGGTGCTTTTTTGGCCGAAGGTGGCCGAAGCCGAAGCCGAAGCCGAAGCTTCGGTCGGACACTACTATTATCCTAGATTGTGAACTTGGAAATAAAGCATAAGTATTTGGGTGCTTATGTCGGAATCATTCATCAAGCGTTAGCTGACATGAAGCAGTCGTTGGAGGAGCGCTCCTTCGGTTGCCTGAACAAGGTATTACATAGTCTCCTTTCAGGCGGTAACAAGGTGCGCGCCTTTAGCGGTTGGGTCATGCCGATTTTAATGTACTCTTTCGACTCGACACCCTGGATATGTGAGTGCTGACCGCGAACCGGATGCATCACCGCGCCAACATCCATGATGAGACTGTGCCCGCACAATGTGCCGCGTTGTAATGCACTTTTTCCTACCTACCCACCCAATCTACCCTACCTACTCAACCTACCCTACCCTACCTTTCTCACCTTTTAAACCTTATCTGGATTACGACAAACATTTCAAAACCAAAATTAGCAAAATCGGCCCAGAAAAAAAGAACATGAAATCAATTACTTAAAACCATTATTTTAGTTCATATGATGTGTTAGCTAGCTAGCGGCTAGCCAGCCTTTTAGTTTACGTTTGAATACATTGTCAAACGTCGCACTTAAAATATCGTTTGGAGGACGGTTGTATACCGCTGGAATCAGACCAGCCGCGTGATATAATATGTATTAACTATCCAGACGTAGATAGGGTGTGGATAACTAGCTAATATATTTCTATCACGAGTACAGTAATCGCGCCTATCTTTACTGTATTCGTTTAAATGTTCCCTATCATATGATATACCGCAGCCTGCAATATCACCATAGCGGGGACAGTCAATATTTCTAACTCCTTAAAAAGTTGTCTCGCGTTTGCATCCCACTGTGATCTCGTAATGGGTCTCACGGCACGCTTTTGCATCCTGAAGGCTCGCTCCCAACCCGCAGCTCGGCCGCAGTACTCCCTGCCTCACTGAAGGAGCGAGAGTACGGACACGAACTAGCACAGTGCCAACATTTAGCGCTAACCGCTCCAGCACACAGCGTGCGCGCGCCAGCTGTGCCGCCGCACGTGCCGCACGTGTCGCACGCGCCGCACGCCGCACGCGGCCGCACACGTCCCACCGAAAAGATTAACTTTCATGTAGTGCCTCTTGGTTGTATTCAGTATCAAGCCCTTTATTTTCAACCAGTTATTCATTTAACCCACCACTAAGTTGAGCCTTTCCTGTACTTGTAATACTTGTGTTATATTGTAATAAAACAACAACGTAACATAACATCGCGCCTGTACTACCCGAAGGTACACATGCCCACATTTCTTTGTATAATTATTTTAATTAATATTTTTTTTAATTATTTAGTTTGTATAATTAATTAATGCCAATAAAGATAAAGATTATTATTATTTCGCCAGATTCAAGATTATAATAAAACGTCAATACATAATAAACATCATTTATTATAAAAATATATTATCTTAATTACTTAACTACAATATTATGTCAGTGACAAAAACCAACATTATCTTTTCGCGCAGCCAACCAACACGTTAATTTTTTTAAAACCTTCCTAAGATTTCTTCTTAAATTTTACCGAGACCAGGTGGTGGAGGATACATTCGTTCTCATTTTTTTTCCAAAATCGAGAGTGTTGGTGTCGACTGCGGCCATAAAGTCTAACTACTTTACACGAACTACTATTACATTACAAACTACATACATAATATATCCAACAGTCCTCACTTTCCCACACACCGCACATTTACTACACACTATAAGGCCCAAATTCATTACTCAACGTTGTCAACAATAAAACCAGAATTTAATTCAGTAAGGTATCCATAAAATAATGACATTACAAAACAGACTCCCAATGCGAGCAAAACGTGATTTGGAAAACAAGCTTATAAACGTACAATATGCGCATACGGAGTGGTTTTACCTTTAATCATTAGTAGTTAGAAAATTCAAATGATTCACTCCTTACTGTCGATATTGACATGCCTTACTTCCCTTCCCTTCCAGCACGAAACTCATTCATAGGACTGACAAAATAAAGCATTACATAATAATACAACTATATAATACATAACACATTAGTCTATGTTCAACAAACTGAAAACACTCCATAACTATGTCTACAGGGTCTGCTGCTTACAAGGTAATATTATACTTTAGGCGCACAGACACAACAGCTATAAACTCAACTCGCTTACTGTAGTCGTGACAGTTCAACGTACCATACACTCGGACCGCGTCAAACTTTACTGTTTTTTGGCACGTAACTGACAACGGTCCTAACAATCGGTCCTATGAAATATCACACCCAATGAGAAACATGGTTGAATGATTCTGCATCGTAGGGCAGTCCTATCAAGTATAAGGTGACGCGTGAGCGGGCGCTGTGACGTAGTTACGGAGCGCGGCTAGCTACGGTTAGGAGTAGCTACGTGCGGGACAGTGACGCGCTCACCCGACCGGCTCCTGGTCCGACTCCGCGTTCTCCTCGCCCTCCTCGTCTTCGTTCTGACCTCCTGGAATACCAAATTCGTTCGTAAGTTCATTTTATTTGGCATTTCTCTCTCTATGAGCTCTGGGCGTTAGACCATAAGAATTGAAATATCTCAAAAAGTAGCATTTAATTAAGTTTTTCAACGAATCGTAAAACAATAAGTACCGAAGTCACCAGAGAGAGAGTAAAGCTACGGGAGATCGGCAGGCGCCATTCGCGGGGGTCTACGCGTACACCCCGTAGGGTAGTATGTGGTGCAGTACGTACGGGGGCGGCATAGAATAGAATAGAATAGAAAGATGTTTATTTCCCTGGTTCATATGTTACATTATGTCCACAGGTCGATGGTGTATTCGGCCTGTGGGTGTGTCAGCTACTTACAATCTACCTATGTTTGTCTGAGAGAGATCTATATAAGTGTCGTGTAGTGTGTGCTGTGAGCTTATTAGTTTGTACAGAATCAATTTATATAAATTTATAATGTTGTTGTATATTGCCCTATCCTATTTACAGCTAATTACAATTTATGGGGACGTGGAGCGGTGGTTCGCTTGCTGAGCAGCCGACTCCTGTCTTTTTTTGGTACATAATCTATTTCACCTAGTCTAGTATTAGTGAGGAGGGGGTTGTGCTGTCCGTATCCGAGGTAGGCGTCACCAGGGGTCTCTAGATCCTCGATGTGCATTTCGCGGAGTCGGCGCAGCATGTCCTCGTTCAAGTCTTGTGCACGGAGGTGCCATGGATCCCAATCGAGCATATCCCAGAGTAATGTGGTTTCTAGACGTCTTGGGAATTGTCCGCTGGTCTTGAGAGCCATTCGATATTGACGTTCAATTTTTTGTAAGTTGCTCTTACTGTAACGTGAGAGTAGTTGTACCACGCCATAATCCAATATAGGAAGCAGGCAGGCCTGAATGACAGCAAGTTTCACAGTGATATCTGTCTTGGCGTGCCAACCTATGATAGGGGCTAGTGCGCCGCGAGTTCGTCGCGCCTTCTGCACGACGTAATCCGTCTGTTTGCCCATGGTCATGGTCTTGTCTAAGTGTACGCCCAGATATTTTACGCTGTTTTTATATTCGATTGCCTCGTTTTTGATGCGAATGGTTCTGTGGTAATTTCTCTTGTGTGTGAACATAGCACACTCCGTTTTGTCTACGTTACATTTCAGCCCCCAGCGACGGTAGTAGTCGATGACGGTGTCGGTGGCCCAGCCCGCGCGGTGTGTCGCGAAGTTTGGGTCGGGAGACCTGTTAAGGATGCACAGATCATCGGCGTATTGGGAGAGCTTGAGTCCGCGGATACGGTCCCGTTGGTCCCAAACGTCGTGTACGTACAGGTTGAAGATTACCGGACCCAGGATTGAGCCTTGGGGGACCCCGTGCGGCACCGGTTTTTCGTCGCCATTGGTGGTTCTGAAGCGTCCAAAGGTTTTGCGACCGCTCAGGTAATTCTCTATTACTTTGATGATGTTGTTTGGGACGTCAGCTGTTTGAAGCTTCTTCGTCAGACCTTCGTGGTTTATTGAGTCAAAAGCCTTCGAAAGATCCGTCAGGACCATGGCCACACTTTCCCTTGCTTCCAGCGCATCCGTGATGAACTTGCCGGTGCGAAGGATCTGTGTGCCTGTCCCTCTGTTCTTGGTAAAGCCATGTTGAAATGGTGGTTGGAGTCTGTCGGCCGTCTGTTGCAGGCGCGACAAGAGCAGGCGTTCGTGTAATTTACCCATGATGTTTAGGAGAGTGATGGGTCTGTAGGATTTTGCATCTCGGTGATTCTTTCCTGCTTTATGTAGGAAGATGCACTCTCCGATTTTCCATCTGTTGGGATAATAACCTGTCAGTAACAGGTAGTCAGCTATCACTTTATACCTGATGAGAAAGGGGTCGCCTCCGAGTTTGAGGGCGTCCGATTTGATTTTGTCCGGGCCAGGCGCCTTCTTATTTTTGAAGCGTCTCAGTGCGAATCTGATTTCCTCTATGGAGGTGGGATCGAGAGGCTGGAACGGTGTGGTCTTCTCTGTGCTCTTATCTTCGTTATTTATCTCGGCTTCAGTGACGATCGCTGCATCGACCAGGGCATCGATGGTTTCTCTCTCGCTGTTGCAACCCTCAATGTGGGGAAGTCTCTGTACGGCAGCCTTCAGGTTGCGTTGGATTCTCCACATCTGGGCTCTGTTGTTCTGTGGATCGTTTATTATTCGGGTCCATTTTTCGCTGCTATAATCAACGAGTGCTTGATGGACTTGGCGTTTCAGACGATTGTAGGTTCTTTTTTGTTCCATTATTCTGTCCTGGTTGAAGCGTAGTCGCCATGCTTTACTTTTCGCTTGGTTTCTTTTGTCGATCAATTCATTAATATCTTGTGGAAGTTGATCTCTTCTGTTGTTTTCATGTAGTGGCGCATACTCATCTAAGGTTTCTATGATACCTTTTTCCAGTTGATGTATGTATTCCTGGAAAAAGGTATCATAGAAACGGGGGCGGCGGGCGTAGTGCTTGCGCGCGGGCGGCGGGCGCTCGTCGGGCGCGTCGGTGAGCAGCGAGCCGCGGTAGTATGTGGTGTACGGGTAGTATGTGGTGCAGTACGTACGGGGGCGGCGGGCGTAGTGCTTGCGCGCGGGCGGCGGGCGCTCGTCGGGCGCGTCGGTGAGCAGCGAGCCGCGGTAGTATGTGGTGTACGGGTAGTATGTGGTGCAGTACGTACGGGGGCGGCGGGCGTAGTGCTTGCGCGCGGGCGGCGGGCGCTCGTCGGGCGCGTCGGTGAGCAGCGAGCCGCGGTAGTATGTGGTGTACGGGTAGTATGTGGTGCAGTACGTACGGGGGCGGCGGGCGTAGTGCTTGCGCGCGGGCGGCGGGCGCTCGTCGGGCGCGTCGGTGAGCAGCGAGCCGCGGTAGTATGTGGTGTACGGGTAGTATGTGGTGCAGTACGTACGGGGGCGGCGGGCGTAGTGCTTGCGCGCGGGCGGCGGGCGCTCGTCGGGCGCGTCGGTGAGCAGCGAGCCGCGGTAGTATGTGGTGTACGGGTAGTATGTGGTGCAGTACGTACGGGGGCGGCGGGCGTAGTGCTTGCGCGCGGGCGGCGGGCGCTCGTCGGGCGCGTCGGTGAGCAGCGAGCCGCGGTAGTATGTGGTGTACGGGTAGTATGTGGTGCAGTACGTACGGGGGCGGCGGGCGTAGTGCTTGCGCGCGGGCGGCGGGCGCTCGTCGGGCGCGTCGGTGAGCAGCGAGCCGCGGTAGTATGTGGTGTACGGGTAGTATGTGGTGCAGTACGTACGGGGGCGGCGGGCGTAGTGCTTGCGCGCGGGCGGCGGGCGCTCGTCGGGCGCGTCGGTGAGCAGCGAGCCGCGGTAGTATGTGGTGTACGGGTAGTATGTGGTGCAGTACGTACGGGGGCGGCGGGCGTAGTGCTTGCGCGCGGGCGGCGGGCGCTCGTCGGGCGCGTCGGTGAGCAGCGAGCCGCGGTAGTATGTGGTGTACGGGTAGTATGTGGTGCAGTACGTACGGGGGCGGCGGGCGTAGTGCTTGCGCGCGGGCGGCGGGCGCTCGTCGGGCGCGTCGGTGAGCAGCGAGCCGCGGTAGTATGTGGTGTACGGGTAGTATGTGGTGCAGTACGTACGGGGGCGGCGGGCGTAGTGCTTGCGCGCGGGCGGCGGGCGCTCGTCGGGCGCGTCGGTGAGCAGCGAGCCGCGGTAGTATGTGGTGTACGGGTAGTATGTGGTGCAGTACGTACGGGGGCGGCGGGCGTAGTGCTTGCGCGCGGGCGGCGGGCGCTCGTCGGGCGCGTCGGTGAGCAGCGAGCCGCGGTAGTATGTGGTGTACGGGTAGTATGTGGTGCAGTACGTACGGGGGCGGCGGGCGTAGTGCTTGCGCGCGGGCGGCGGGCGCTCGTCGGGCGCGTCGGTGAGCAGCGAGCCGCGGTAGTATGTGGTGTACGGGTAGTATGTGGTGCAGTACGTACGGGGGCGGCGGGCGTAGTGCTTGCGCGCGGGCGGCGGGCGCTCGTCGGGCGCGTCGGTGAGCAGCGAGCCGCGGTAGTATGTGGTGTACGGGTAGTATGTGGTGCAGTACGTACGGGGGCGGCGGGCGTAGTGCTTGCGCGCGGGCGGCGGGCGCTCGTCGGGCGCGTCGGTGAGCAGCGAGCCGCGGTAGTATGTGGTGTACGGGTAGTATGTGGTGCAGTACGTACGGGGGCGGCGGGCGTAGTGCTTGCGCGCGGGCGGCGGGCGCTCGTCGGGCGCGTCGGTGAGCAGCGAGCCGCGGTAGTATGTGGTGTACGGGTAGTATGTGGTGCAGTACGTACGGGGGCGGCGGGCGTAGTGCTTGCGCGCGGGCGGCGGGCGCTCGTCGGGCGCGTCGGTGAGCAGCGAGCCGCGGTAGTATGTGGTGTACGGGTAGTATGTGGTGCAGTACGTACGGGGGCGGCGGGCGTAGTGCTTGCGCGCGGGCGGCGGGCGCTCGTCGGGCGCG
The DNA here is from genome assembly GCA_949152445.1 of Cerastis rubricosa. NCBI lineage: Eukaryota > Metazoa > Arthropoda > Insecta > Lepidoptera > Noctuidae > Cerastis > Cerastis rubricosa. Next base: position 551,356 of record OX424542.1, on the reverse strand, counting down.
TCGGTGAGCAGCGAGCCGCGGTAGTATGTGGTGTACGGGTAGTATGTGGTGCAGTACGTACGGGGGCGGCGGGCGTAGTGCTTGCGCGCGGGCGGCGGGCGCTCGTCGGGCGCGTCGGTGAGCAGCGAGCCGCGGTAGTATGTGGTGTACGGGTAGTATGTGGTGCAGTACGTACGGGGGCGGCGGGCGTAGTGCTTGCGCGCGGGCGGCGGGCGCTCGTCGGGCGCGTCGGTGAGCAGCGAGCCGCGGTAGTATGTGGTGTACGGGTAGTATGTGGTGCAGTACGTACGGGGGCGGCGGGCGTAGTGCTTGCGCGCGGGCGGCGGGCGCTCGTCGGGCGCGTCGGTGAGCAGCGAGCCGCGGTAGTATGTGGTGTACGGGTAGTATGTGGTGCAGTACGTACGGGGGCGGCGGGCGTAGTGCTTGCGCGCGGGCGGCGGGCGCTCGTCGGGCGCGTCGGTGAGCAGCGAGCCGCGGTAGTATGTGGTGTACGGGTAGTATGTGGTGCAGTACGTACGGGGGCGGCGGGCGTAGTGCTTGCGCGCGGGCGGCGGGCGCTCGTCGGGCGCGTCGGTGAGCAGCGAGCCGCGGTAGTATGTGGTGTACGGGTAGTATGTGGTGCAGTACGTACGGGGGCGGCGGGCGTAGTGCTTGCGCGCGGGCGGCGGGCGCTCGTCGGGCGCGTCGGTGAGCAGCGAGCCGCGGTAGTATGTGGTGTACGGGTAGTATGTGGTGCAGTACGTACGGGGGCGGCGGGCGTAGTGCTTGCGCGCGGGCGGCGGGCGCTCGTCGGGCGCGTCGGTGAGCAGCGAGCCGCGGTAGTATGTGGTGTACGGGTAGTATGTGGTGCAGTACGTACGGGGGCGGCGGGCGTAGTGCTTGCGCGCGGGCGGCGGGCGCTCGTCGGGCGCGTCGGTGAGCAGCGAGCCGCGGTAGTATGTGGTGTACGGGTAGTATGTGGTGCAGTACGTACGGGGGCGGCGGGCGTAGTGCTTGCGCGCGGGCGGCGGGCGCTCGTCGGGCGCGTCGGTGAGCAGCGAGCCGCGGTAGTATGTGGTGTACGGGTAGTATGTGGTGCAGTACGTACGGGGGCGGCGGGCGTAGTGCTTGCGCGCGGGCGGCGGGCGCTCGTCGGGCGCGTCGGTGAGCAGCGAGCCGCGGTAGTATGTGGTGTACGGGTAGTATGTGGTGCAGTACGTACGGGGGCGGCGGGCGTAGTGCTTGCGCGCGGGCGGCGGGCGCTCGTCGGGCGCGTCGGTGAGCAGCGAGCCGCGGTAGTATGTGGTGTACGGGTAGTATGTGGTGCAGTACGTACGGGGGCGGCGGGCGTAGTGCTTGCGCGCGGGCGGCGGGCGCTCGTCGGGCGCGTCGGTGAGCAGCGAGCCGCGGTAGTATGTGGTGTACGGGTAGTATGTGGTGCAGTACGTACGGGGGCGGCGGGCGTAGTGCTTGCGCGCGGGCGGCGGGCGCTCGTCGGGCGCGTCGGTGAGCAGCGAGCCGCGGTAGTATGTGGTGTACGGGTAGTATGTGGTGCAGTACGTACGGGGGCGGCGGGCGTAGTGCTTGCGCGCGGGCGGCGGGCGCTCGTCGGGCGCGTCGGTGAGCAGCGAGCCGCGGTAGTATGTGGTGTACGGGTAGTATGTGGTGCAGTACGTACGGGGGCGGCGGGCGTAGTGCTTGCGCGCGGGCGGCGGGCGCTCGTCGGGCGCGTCGGTGAGCAGCGAGCCGCGGTAGTATGTGGTGTACGGGTAGTATGTGGTGCAGTACGTACGGGGGCGGCGGGCGTAGTGCTTGCGCGCGGGCGGCGGGCGCTCGTCGGGCGCGTCGGTGAGCAGCGAGCCGCGGTAGTATGTGGTGTACGGGTAGTATGTGGTGCAGTACGTACGGGGGCGGCGGGCGTAGTGCTTGCGCGCGGGCGGCGGGCGCTCGTCGGGCGCGTCGGTGAGCAGCGAGCCGCGGTAGTATGTGGTGTACGGGTAGTATGTGGTGCAGTACGTACGGGGGCGGCGGGCGTAGTGCTTGCGCGCGGGCGGCGGGCGCTCGTCGGGCGCGTCGGTGAGCAGCGAGCCGCGGTAGTATGTGGTGTACGGGTAGTATGTGGTGCAGTACGTACGGGGGCGGCGGGCGTAGTGCTTGCGCGCGGGCGGCGGGCGCTCGTCGGGCGCGTCGGTGAGCAGCGAGCCGCGGTAGTATGTGGTGTACGGGTAGTATGTGGTGCAGTACGTACGGGGGCGGCGGGCGTAGTGCTTGCGCGCGGGCGGCGGGCGCTCGTCGGGCGCGTCGGTGAGCAGCGAGCCGCGGTAGTATGTGGTGTACGGGTAGTATGTGGTGCAGTACGTACGGGGGCGGCGGGCGTAGTGCTTGCGCGCGGGCGGCGGGCGCTCGTCGGGCGCGTCGGTGAGCAGCGAGCCGCGGTAGTATGTGGTGTACGGGTAGTATGTGGTGCAGTACGTACGGGGGCGGCGGGCGTAGTGCTTGCGCGCGGGCGGCGGGCGCTCGTCGGGCGCGTCGGTGAGCAGCGAGCCGCGGTAGGCCAGCAGCGCGGCCCACTCGTCGCCCCACTGCACGCCGTGCGGGATGCGCGCGTCCAGGAACTGCAACACCAAGCGTGATGCTCACTGTCGTTTCCTCCACCGCAATGAGCGCGCATTTCTTAGTGTTTTGAATATACACAGCAGCCGTACGGCATACCACGCAGCATAACTAACTGAACGGGGCCAGGCCGGACCATACGACACCGTCGAGGTCACTCGAGGTGTACCAAATAGGATCCTGTTCCTGAGAGTCCCCAGAATGTTCAATGTAACCTTTGGACATTGACTCGGCACTCTGCCAGGCTCACTGCTGAGCCGCGCGACTCAGTTAAAATAATGATTTGGTTGCATTATACACGCAAAGGACACAAAGATTTTTATAATAGTGTGCGAGAAAAAGTCGAATATAAGCTGTAACATATTGTAAATAAATCAGATTTGAATTTTATATACTTCTCTCATTACCCCTCACTGTGGCCAAAACACCTTTAGCCATCTCTGATCTGTCCCGAACCTGGAAATCCTGTCTACTATCCTTCTGTAAACTTAGATGGTGCAGAAGTCCTGAACTTATTAATATATTTATTTATCACATACAAGCTATATGATAGGTTAGGGCTTATAGTCGTAGAAACTATTGACCGGTGAAGTTTGTTGGTACAGTTAGTATTGTCTGTATAAGCCAGTACGTCTGGAGACTCACCTTGAGCACCTGGCGCTTGTCCTGCCGCAGCAGCTTGTTGCTGAACTCGGCCAGCGGCTCCAGGAACAGTACATGCGGCGGCGCGCTGCCAGACATACGACGCACGTCATTAATGTTGCTCATCTACTTTCAATTTTATTCATTACTAGCAGCCAGCCCCGGCTTCGAACGGGTATTTAACAAAAATTTCAAAGTAAAAAATTGTAGTACAAAAATACCCACCTATTTCTTGTCATTGACTCCCCCCTCCCGTACGGCCTGTACCCCAGTGACGCCTACATCGCATTAGGTGCTGCCTAGCTAGCTAGCTGAGCAGGGCCAGCGGCGACCACGCAACTTTTTTCTAATACTTACATTTTTAAACTCGTGATATCTTTCGAACGGAATGTCCGAATTGAATAATTCAAAAAGTGATATAAAGGTATTGAAGCAGTCTTGAATATGAATATATAATTTATTTTGATAAGTAGGTAAATGTGGATTAATACCAAGATACAAATAAAGAGCCTTTTCTAGCGGCGGCATTTCATTTTATGAAATATATTGTGGCTTAACTTTTTTTTCTCTTACTCTGTTTCCTAAAATTATGCGTAGTGTTTATTCTGTTAATATATTGTACAACTAAATAGTTTACTTCTAACTGTGGAGGCTTGTTAATGGCTTGTCGTTGTTACATGACTAAAACTTCTGTATTGTTAGCTGTAAGCCACCCAAATACAATAAAATAACTACAATAGACATTCATTTCAAATCGGTTCAGTAGTTTCGGAGCCTATTCAATGCAAATAAACAAACAAAAAATCCAATTTTTTTTTTAAATCTTGTGTGTTTAGACAAAATATAGGTTAAACTACCTTATATTATTGTACAGGTATGAGGACCTGGGTGTAAAGTTCTTTATCCCTATAGAATAGGAGTGACCCCGCCGACCGTACGGGAGTTGTGTCTACTGCGCGACGGTTATAGTCGGCTTTTGATATATTATGGCCTTAACTCGCGGATAACTTTAATTTGGCTAGTCTTCATTTGCGTCATAGATGGCGCTGTAGTACTTTTTGAGCGGTACATTACGTCGGTTCTGGTGACTGACTGACTGACTGCGTTGTCTTCTACACTACGCAAATAATTTTTGATACGGTTTTCATCATTATTCAGAATATACTGGTATATGTGTATATTACATAAAAGTGGAAACTATACACTACTTAATATTTGAGCAGTATTTGACAGCTTAATGTTTCAAAATAAAGTAAAAAATGATGAACCCTCGTAAGGCCTGCCGGTGTGGGCACCGCACAGTACGTACCCGGACTTGGGCAGCAGCGGCACGTGCGGCGACTGCTCCAGCGCGGCGAAGCCGATGCCGGCGCGGTGCAGGGCCGTGAGCGCCTCGCGGTTCTTCACGGCGTCCAGCCCGAACATCACCGAAAACCGCTTCGCCAGCTCCTGCGACCGCACAATATCTGACACGCAAACCCACACTACGCACTACGATAACGAAGCTCGCTGTGGAACCGACGGCGCTGACATACTACTTCCGAACCTCGTCCTTCCTTGGAAATCTGACACTGTTATTTTATATTTCATAACAGTTCATCATTGGTCAGGTTGGGACGTAGCTATGAATACTCCATCTACGATGGGCGTGGACCGACCTTCCCCATTATTGACATCGTTATTGAACTGCCCCGTTGATCTGGTAGTCACGTGCGCTACTGCTGAGCATGAACTCTTGCACGACTGGTGTGACTCCCAGGTCGGACAGTGTGGGTTCTTCCGTTTAGGCGTTTTTCAGTAGCATACATGCGAGTCCGGATTTCTGCCCGGTCGATGGCTATAGGCTCGGCTATGACACGAGGCGAAATGTAGGTGTACTATTATGTGGAAAGACGCAGATGCGTCAGAAAGTTGAAGTAATGAGCATGTCGGGTACCTTGAGCTCCAGCATCTCGGGCAGCTGGCGGTGCGGCGGCGTGCCGGCGTGCTTCAGCAGCATCTCGGAGAACAGCGCCTGCATGGCCAGCTCCATGGTGAGCGCGCAGTTCAGCTTGTTGATCTCGCGCGCCTTGCTCAGCGTGGCCTTGATGATGTCGCCGTAGTCGTTGTAGCACTGCGGAGACACATACGTCACAGTCTGTCTCCCTGTCTGTCTGGGCCCGCCAGGCGGCAACAGTTACCTTGATGTAGTGCTTGAAGACGTCGGCGGCACGACGGATGGGCGCCACGTTGTACACGATGAGCTTGCAGTAGGCCGCCAGGAAGTTGCGCCGCTTGTGCAGCTCCTCGATACGTCTCTCGTCTTGACCGTCTGCAACGCGACTGAGGGTTACCACACGTGACCTCGGGCGTAGCACTCGCGGTTGTATGCAAAACAAAACGAAAAGTAACGCTTTAGTGCCTTCCTAACATTACACATTTAAAATATTTATGAACAAAATGAATATCGATAGACACTAAAACGTCACACAGTTAACCTCAAGTTGACACTTATGTTTCTTACATTTTGTTCAGACAATTATATAAATATTCTTATAAATATGTTTCAAAAGTGTCTCAGCTTGAGATATCCGTCTTACTTAACTATGAACCATGCAGGCACTACGGGCTACGTATAGGAAATAAATAAGCTCGATTACATGATCATGTCGTCTTCACGATTAGTTGCACAAAGTCCCACAGACCGCGGTTTAGTAAAAGCGGCTTCTCGTTTCATTTTGTTAACTCTTAACTTTTCCCATAACTATGTATTATATCACTATAAAATTATACAGAATGCAAAATAATAATACACTGCACAAAACATGCTCAAATCACAAAACTCGTCAAGTGTGTTAATAGAATTACAACGCAGTTCGATACCGCGAGCGAATACCGACAGCTTCATCATACACAATGCTGACAGTTACCAGCACTATCAGTTTGGTAGTCACTCGATCATTGCGTTTGCAATGTAGTTATCGTCACAAAGGTGACCTGCATCATGTTACATTGTATGTTCTGTGCATGTAACATGTAAGCGAGCCCGCCTACAAGTTCGTGTATTGGCCGGCGGTATCGGATTGCGTGTCTAAAGCGGGCGCGACAATTTTCCCTTAGTAATGTTAAGTGATATACACACAGCGAGTGCACGGAACGCGTCGAGACAAAAATATGCATTATTGTAGCGCGGCGCCGCGAGGCGACTCCCGCACCCGCCGGCGCTCGAGGCCCGGCCTGCGCCCGCGCGGCCTACTGCCGGCCCGGCTTGCGCCCACGCGGCCTACTGCCGGCCCGGCCTGCGCCCGGCGGCCTAGTGCCGGGCGGGCGCAGGCCGCGCGCCGGCCGGTGCGGGTGCTCGCGCCATTACTAAGGTAAAATACGCCGGCGGTGTGTCATCTAGTGCGAAACGAGTGCGGAGCAAGTGCTTACCGGCGTCGGATAGGTCGGACAGACAGCCCGCCGCGCACGCACACCGCGTGACATGCAACACAATACACGCCGTTATGGCATCGCGCCGCGCCGCGCAGTGCCGTGACGTCACCGCACTGCGCCGCGGCCACAGAGCGGCGAGAGCGTACAGCACGACCGACTCGTGGACGTTACGTTAATAATGCATATTTTTTCTCTCCTTCACGAACAGTACAAGTGAATAGTTTGATGCAACACGGTCATATGTATTTATGTACCGTGTGGCAAGCAGCTCAATTTACCGCGAGCCTATAAATTGCTACGTGCTATGACAAAGCAAATATTGCTTTCTTTATCAAATTGTTTACGGTTTTCAGCATTCAGGTAGCAACTCACAAAGCTTGTCCTAATACAATCTGTCATTAATCCCGATACCCGGACAGTGCACCAAAACGTTAAACTACTGTACAAATGAATCCTCAAACCCAATTTTGAAAAACAACCCAAAAAGTGCACGAGCCTCACAGCAACACCCACCCAGACAAATATTTTCATATTCATGTTGAATAAACAACTGTATGCATACAATATAATGTATTGTGTAACGCAACCTCTGTTGAATGACATGTTCAACAACATACAAAATGTTTATGTTGCACAATGCACATAAATTTTAATATTATGTTAAAAGATTTATAGAACGTCACTTAGCGTTTCGCTTGTACTTTTGCCAAGCTCCGATCAGCATTCTTATTTTAACAAAAGTTGTGTTGACTTAAAATAAATTATAGTTAAACTGAAATAGCTCCAAAGCTAGGTGTTCTTGCTGACGTATACGCTGTACGCTACTAGTAATTATATCAAACGTCTGACGAAAACAAAATGCATTCAACGTTGGTAAATATTATCGAAACATTGCAAATTCTAACTCCAATGTATGTAATCAATATTTTATACAGATGTACATTTTAGCGCCAAGAGGAATCTATCTTGTAGTTTCAGAAAATAAGTCAAAGTCAGTATCAAAGTTATTTAGCTGGTGAACCTTCACAGACGTAAGGTTTATATCCGATATCATAAAACGAAAACATTTTCTTAATAAATCAGTCATTCATAAGTTTTTCTGTTTTGTATGTTACTCTGTGTAAAATGCAACATTATTCTTTTGGCGTTTGAATGAAATTGACAAAAAGGCGCTGTTGGTGAACATTAGTAAAATTGTCCGCGGAAATTGTAATGAATAAACCAAATGGCGGCGATAGTTTGAACTACGGCCACGCGCCAAAATGACCGTGCAGCACTGTGCGATGTAGCCGCACATATGTAGGTGTGTGTGCGAGCGCTTACCGTAGTTGTGGTGCACGAAGACGAACTCCTGGATGAAGGCGTTGAGCATGTCGCAGAGCGCGGCGTCGGGCTCCAGCACCAGCTGGCGCATGTCGGGCTCGCCCGGGTGGTGCAGCGCCGACAGGTGCTCCGCGAACAGGATCAGCAGGTCGCACAGCGACGTGTAGGCCTGCCGCGGGACACCGCACAACATTTCTACGTATACTTTTTATTCTTTCTTTATCGGTACGCTACGAAACGTTTGACACCTACACAAGACACCGTGGTATAGGCGGATATGACCATCTTTACAATTAATAATAATAATTATGCAGTCTCAGAAAATACTTCTTAGAAGCCGAGGTGGGGATGCACCGAGTTGTGGCCTCAGTGAACAAGGGCCTTACCCCGCTCTTCTTGGCTAACGAGAACTGGCGCAAGCCAAGTATTAGACAATAATGATCGCAGGGAGGTATGGCAGAGCAAGGAGCTTCACGGACGCGTTTACCGGGCCTTACATGGGCCCGATGTAGACTTCTTAGCGTCCGTATCCTGGCCCCGTTTCGGTGACCTCTTCGGGGAAACCGCAGGTTTTTTTTGTGCAATAATGGATGAAGTTATGCTGACGAATAACTATCGGAAACACATTGTAAAGGATGGCACGGTTGACATATGTCGGGCATATCACCGTCCGAGAGAATCGATCCGATTATTATCCGACATTATTTCTAGGTGTTCTCGTCTGGCTAACGGAGAGTACTTGTATAGGCACAACCTCGTCGCCAGGATTATCCGCCAGCAACTTGCTTTGAAATACAACCTAGTAGAATCAGAAGTGGCATACTATAAGTAGGTATGCTCCCGACCCAGTTCTCGATGACGGTAATATCACGTTGTATTGGGATCGATCTATCCGATGTCCTTGCAGTGCGCGGCGTAGGCGTGCAGTCGCTCGCGCCGCCGCACTGACGCGCGTGTGACGTGTGACGTGTGACGTGTGCGGTACATACCTCCTCCTTGAGGTCGGGCGTGATGCCGCACGCCACGATGTCCTTGCAGTGCGCGGCGTAGGCGTGCAGTCGCTCGCGCCGCCGCACTGACGCGCGTGTGACGTGTGACGTGTGACGTGTGCGGTACATACCTCCTCCTTGAGGTCGGGCGTGATGCCGCACGCCACGATGTCCTTGCAGTGCGCGGCGTAGGCGTGCAGTCGCTCGCGCCGCCGCACTGACGCGCGTGTGACGTGTGACGTGTGACGTGTGCGGTACATACCTCCTCCTTGAGGTCGGGCGTGATGCCGCACGCCACGATGTCCTTGCAGTGCGCGGCGTAGGCGTGCAGTCGCTCGCGCCGCCGCACTGACGCGCGTGTGACGTGTGACGTGTGACGTGTGCGGTACATACCTCCTCCTTGAGGTCGGGCGTGATGCCGCACGCCACGATGTCCTTGCAGTGCGCGGCGTAGGCGTGCAGTCGCTCGCGCCGCCGCACTGACGCGCGTGTGACGTGTGACGTGTGACGTGTGCGGTACATACCTCCTCCTTGAGGTCGGGCGTGATGCCGCACGCCACGATGTCCTTGCAGTGCGCGGCGTAGGCGTGCAGTCGCTCGCGCCGCCGCACTGACGCGCGTGTGACGTGTGACGTGTGACGTGTGCGGTACATACCTCCTCCTTGAGGTCGGGCGTGATGCCGCACGCCACGATGTCCTTGCAGTGCGCGGCGTAGGCGTGCAGTCGCTCGCGCCGCCGCACTGACGCGCGTGTGACGTGTGACGTGTGACGTGTGCGGTACATACCTCCTCCTTGAGGTCGGGCGTGATGCCGCACGCCACGATGTCCTTGCAGTGCGCGGCGTAGGCGTGCAGTCGCTCGCGCCGCCGCACTGACGCGCGTGTGACGTGTGACGTGTGCGGTACATACCTCCTCCTTGAGGTCGGGCGTGATGCCGCACGCCACGATGTCCTTGCAGTGCGCGGCGTAGGCGTGCAGTCGCTCGCGCCGCCGCACTGACGCGCGTGTGACGTGTGACGTGTGACGTGTGCGGTACATACCTCCTCCTTGAGGTCGGGCGTGATGCCGCACGCCACGATGTCCTTGCAGTGCGCGGCGTAGGCGTGCAGTCGCTCGCGCCGCCGCACTGACGCGCGTGTGACGTGTGACGTGTGCGGTACATACCTCCTCCTTGAGGTCGGGCGTGATGCCGCACGCCACGATGTCCTTGCAGTGCGCGGCGTAGGCGTGCAGTCGCTCGCGCCGCCGCACTGACGCGCGTGTGACGTGTGACGTGTGACGTGTGCGGTACATACCTCCTCCTTGAGGTCGGGCGTGATGCCGCACGCCACGATGTCCTTGCAGTGCGCGGCGTAGGCGTGCAGTCGCTCGCGCCGCCGCACTGACGCGCGTGTGACGTGTGACGTGTGACGTGTGCGGTACATACCTCCTCCTTGAGGTCGGGCGTGATGCCGCACGCCACGATGTCCTTGCAGTGCGCGGCGTAGGCGTGCAGTCGCTCGCGCCGCCGCACTGACGCGCGTGTGACGTGTGACGTGTGACGTGTGCGGTACATACCTCCTCCTTGAGGTCGGGCGTGATGCCGCACGCCACGATGTCCTTGCAGTGCGCGGCGTAGGCGTGCAGTCGCTCGCGCCGCCGCACTGACGCGCGTGTGACGTGTGACGTGTGACGTGTGCGGTACATACCTCCTCCTTGAGGTCGGGCGTGATGCCGCACGCCACGATGTCCTTGCAGTGCGCGGCGTAGGCGTGCAGTCGCTCGCGCCGCCGCACTGACGCGCGTGTGACGTGTGACGTGTGACGTGTGCGGTACATACCTCCTCCTTGAGGTCGGGCGTGATGCCGCACGCCACGATGTCCTTGCAGTGCGCGGCGTAGGCGTGCAGTCGCTCGCGCCGCCGCACTGACGCGCGTGTGACGTGTGACGTGTGACGTGTGCGGTACATACCTCCTCCTTGAGGTCGGGCGTGATGCCGCACGCCACGATGTCCTTGCAGTGCGCGGCGTAGGCGTGCAGTCGCTCGCGCCGCCGCACTGACGCGCGTGTGACGTGTGACGTGTGACGTGTGCGGTACATACCTCCTCCTTGAGGTCGGGCGTGATGCCGCACGCCACGATGTCCTTGCAGTGCGCGGCGTAGGCGTGCAGTCGCTCGCGCCGCCGCACTGACGCGCGTGTGACGTGTGACGTGTGACGTGTGCGGTACATACCTCCTCCTTGAGGTCGGGCGTGATGCCGCACGCCACGATGTCCTTGCAGTGCGCGGCGTAGGCGTGCAGTCGCTCTCGCAGCGCGGTGGCGGCGCTGGCACTGATGCGCGTCTCCACGCCGTGCAGCGACCACAGCAGCGAGTAGAAGCATGCGCGCACCACGTACACCAGTGCCTGCGAGACACTTACACTCCTTAATAATGGAGAGTTCAGAGGGGACACAAAGGAAAAGAGGATATATTGTTTGTAGTCACAGCTTTTACCTTAAACTGCATTCTGACAATTTAGGATCAATAATGAATTTGGAAGCTTTTCCATGTAAAGAGCCACAATCTAATTTTTATAAATTTGCCACCTAAGTCCACACTTGTAGGATACATGTGTTTAATACACACAATGAAAATGTGGGGCAATAGTAACAAACCGGTTTACACATTTGTTTACATTTATGAGGGTTTCGATTTTAGATTTGCATGAAATTATTGTATTATTAACACGTGTAGGAGTCTAACGGATGACCTTCAATAACTTAGCACGATTAAAATAGTGTCATGTTTTAGAAGAAGTGATACAAGCTACGTCATTTAGTGTGTTTTGCGTGACAGTGTCGCGGATGCAGAATCCGCGACGCTCGACACGAACCCCCCACTTCACACTTATGTCGCTCGGCGAGTGTCATGTAGGCCTGACCTGTGGCGGCATCTGCGTCTCGTTCTCCTTGACGCACTTGGGCAGGTCCTCGAACAGCGAGTCCCAGATGTTGGTGTCGTTGAGGTTGTGGCACATGTACATGATGGACACCTTGCGCAGCGAGTTGATCACGTTGAACACCTCGTCCGCGTCCGGCGTCTCACCCTGTGCGCACCATACAACACGTTGTAGAGAGGCATACATACTAAAATACACGTACAAATAATTCCTAGTACTGACATACCCTGCTTAAAAAACTTCACAAATAACAGGGAAAAGCTTAGGGTTTCATAAAAAAACCACTGCCGTTATACAATGGACGTCCAAAAAGAGAGTGTTTTCTAACACAGTCAAGTTAAAAATATTCGTTCAAATAGCAGGTTCTCGAGATGGTTCACAATAGTGCAGGCAGTACTTACCCCCTCGATGAGGCTGCGGTACTCGTCGATGGCCTCCTTGTACCGGTTGACGCACATGTCGGTGATGGTGGCCCGCGCCACGTTGCAGCGCGTGTACACGCCGCACTGCTCCGTGCACAGGTACTCCAGCGTGCGCCCGCACGTCTCCAGCACCTCGGCCTCCGTCTGCACGCTCACGATGTCGCGGAGCTTGTTCAGCAGCAGCGTCAGGTTGCCCTCCTGGCGCTGCGTGGTGTACAGCTCCAGGTCGAAGTATTGCGGGATGGACGCCAGGTTGGTGAGCTTCTCCGGGTCGGCGCCGAACTTGTCCAGCAGCGCCGGCAGCGTCACGATGAAGTGCGCCGTCAGTCGCGTGCGGTCGTCGCTCACCAGCTGCGCATGGATCACATAATCACAACGACCATTCACGTGACGCTGCTTGCTTACAAAAAACTCGTACACCATTCAAATCAAATTACAATCGCAGTTCCAAACTCAACCGCAACTTCAAAAACGCTGGTAAAGTTATACTCACGAACCATTATCAAGGGTGCGAGAATACATGTGTTTGGAAGAACAATACAATTTTCTTAGGGGTGTTATAAAACCTTACCATTACCTCCAAAAAACGAACGCAATGTTTTTGGTAGTTCATGTATAACCTAACAGACAGATGTGTTGCTGGAGAATTGTTCTGGCACTTCTTCCAAGCCAAAACACTAGGAAGTGGCGAAGGGCGAGCGTTTTGGGGGACTGTCTCTTGTTATTTTGACGTTCAAAAAGTGCTGATTATCAGCCTAATTTGAATAAATAACTTTTAATTTAATACCAAATTGAATTGAATTTGAATGTACATTTGGTCTAGAAAATGTGCTTCCAAAAGTCTTAAAAAATTAAGAAATTATCAAAAAATTCGGTGCTAACTAATAACACCTGCCTCAAAAAATAGTTGGATCGATGAAATAGCGTGTAGTGCATACCTTGGCCTGGTCCTTGGACAGCATGTGGTGGTGCTTGCGACTGGCGCCGCGGCCCACGGGCGGCTCGCCGGTGCTGGCCTGCCGCACGCAGCACACCATGAGCTCGATCAGCGACGACTCCTGCGCACACGCACGTCTTATTACGTCTCTGTCTAATGTTCCGAAACACCCTCGCCCTCCTTTCTCATAAATTTTTTGTTGATTTATAACTTGACCTTACGCCTGTAGGACTAGGTCACGATCGGTAGCGAAACATGTCATAAAATACTTTTATTCGATATATTTGTACCATCATTTCAGCCCAAAAGACGTCCACTGCTGGACATAGGCCTTCCCCAAGTGCCGCCACATTGACATTTTGGGGGGTTTTGCCATAATCGCCACGCTTGGCAGGCGGGTTGGCGATCGCAGTGCGGTTATTACGAAAGCACAGAGAACGCTGCTGCCTATTCTCTGGCAAATCCCTTAATCGCCTCTTACGACACCCACGGGAAGATATGGGTTGGTGCTATTCTTTACGTCCGACACCATGCGGAACATTTTCACCATTCACATCGTTTGTACCATGGGTTTATATAAAAAGAAAATATAGAAGGAAAAAGTATAAGCTCAAATCTGAGAGAAAAGTCCAGGGCAAGATGGCGTAATAAATGAAGCCATCAAACCAGGTGCACATGTTTTAATCCAACAATTAAGATCCTAGATTCCGAAATGGTTCCTCACCAATGGTTTGCTTCGGAAATAATACTAATTTACAAAAAAGGAAGCCCTCAAATCAAATCAAATCAAATCATCTTTATTTGTGAACACAGGTATTGAAAAAAGGTCTTATTCATACAGTTTTGTTGAACTCTATGTCCTACCAATGAAATTGGTGTACAAATATAGTTTTTTTTTTTTTGTAATATGTCTGGATTTATACAAAACAAAGTCAGGTTCCAGTAAATAATAAAAATCTAATGTATCAATGTAATAAGGAATAGATTATAATTTATTTTCCATGCATGTCAGCGGCAAATTATATAAAATCTCAAATTTTGTAATATTGTAAACAATGTCAATTAAATGAAAAAAAATAAAAAAAAAAAAAAAAAAATTAAAAATTCAATTATACGTATATATATTATTATATTATTGTTATTTATTATTTTTATTTATTGTGCGTATATTTTTTTTTTTTAATTATTAGAAATTCATAAATAAATTAAAAATAAATTATAATAAAGGGCTGGTAATGTCATATTTCATCATTTAAAAAATCTTCGATAGAGTAATACGTCTTATCTATTAGAAATGAATGTAATGCCCTATGGACATAGAACTTCTTCTCCATAGAGATCTACGCTTTGGAATTGGCAACTACAGTACTTTCACAGTTATTATGCCTTGTGACTGGGACTGTAGCTTAATATTTATTCTTGTTTGACTATTCAAAAGTGCCTGTAACTGGCCTACTTGAAATAAATGATTTTGATTTGATTTGATTGAAAATTACAGGCCAATCAGCTCAATGACAAGTAGATATAAGATCTTCTCAACTATTATCCAAAGCAGAATATCACCAGAAATTGATGGTTCATATATCTATCTATATATTTATAAATTACGTGTCACGTTGTTTGTCCGGGATGGAGTCCTAAACTACTTAACCGATTTTAATTAAATTTGCACACCGTGTGCAGTTTGATCCAAAGATAGGATAGCTTACATCTCAATTTATAGTTGCAATATTATTTTATTGCAAATTAAGTCACAATTATCTGTTAGCTCCAAACGATTCTAACAGATGGCGGTATCTGTTGACTGGATTGAGTAAGTATTCAATAGATGGCGCTGAATAGGAACGGAGCAGCAATGAAAAGTATTGCGAAAACGGGGAAAATGTGACGCAGACGAAGTTGCGCGGGACAGCTAGTAACCTATGGAAATTGCTGGTTCAGTCATAGATGGATTTTTTTATAAATATTTTGTTGCTGAGCAAGAGCTGAGGCTAACAAAGAAGAGAAGCTCGTAGCTAAAAAATAACAGCTGCACGGGTCGATCTTTAAGGCTAAGCCGTGC
This sequence comes from Cerastis rubricosa, assembly GCA_949152445.1. Taxonomy (NCBI): domain Eukaryota; kingdom Metazoa; phylum Arthropoda; class Insecta; order Lepidoptera; family Noctuidae; genus Cerastis; species Cerastis rubricosa. The sequence continues at coordinate 536,054 of OX424542.1, read as the reverse complement.
TTGCCGATGTTGGTCCGTGGATGAGTAACCATAACTACATACCGAGTTCCTCCGTGCCTCGGAAAGCACGTTAAGCCGTTGGTCCCGGCTGTCATTTGTAGACCTTTGACAGTCTTTACGAGTAGTAAGAAGCCAAAAGTCTGACATCCAGTCTTACCAATGGGTATCGTATTACCGAGTTCCCGGGTTGTGTAGGTCAGATAGGCAGTCGCTTCATGTTAAATACTGGTACTCAGCTGCATCCGATTAGACTGGAAGCCGACCCCAAGATAATTTGTACACATAAATAAAACAAGAATGGGTGAACACATTATTAAACAAGAATGTGTTGCAGGTGAGTAGATAGGTAGGTGGTTACCTGTCGGTTGTCGAGCGCCTCCTCGCTGGGCCCGGCCTCCTCCAGCAGCAGGTCGCTCATGCACTCCCAGTCCTTCATCATGGGGTTGGACTCGATGAGCGAGTCCACCAGGTATGCGCCGTGCTCGTGCAGCTGTGGGTGTGCAAACGATCACTTACTCTACATATTCAAACAAAAACCGGCCAAGGGCGAGTCGTACTCGGACACTTAGGGTCCCGTAGCACCAAACAATATAATAACAATATTATACCCAACAGCAAAACTATATTTGTCTTCACATGTTAATGAAAACAAAGTTACTGCTGCAATTTAATAAGTCCCATCTCTCAAAAATTAAATATTGAATCTTATTCAAACTAATTTTTTTGAAAGTGTTTACGATCTACAAACCTAATTTATTTCCAAAATTTTCCTCGTCTTACTTTAGAAATAAAAGGGGGGGGGGACAATTTTTACCACTTTGGAAGCAAATATCTCATGATTTACAAAGAAAAGTATTATAGCGCCAACCCTATTCTTAATTTTTATTATTTCTCATTATATTTATGTAGCGGTTCATAAAAGGCACTTTCAACTAAGTGGTGCCAATAGTCAGGGAGTAAAAAAAGGTTTTCATTTTTAATCTTTGACGGGCGTTATAGGTAGGCAAGAGCCCGGAACTTTGTCTAACAATCAAGGTTCAGCTGGGTGTTACCCAATAGGTAACCGCATGCAGTTACACTGGGAACCGACAGCAACATAAATGGGAAAAGGCTAGCCAGGTAATGATGAGATATTCCACTCCATTGTGTGACCTCTACCGGGCTCCTCTTTGTGTGTGTTGTGGGCTCCGTGAGGGACATACCTCGAACTCTATAAAGAACTGCACGAGATCCCGGATGAGTGGCGTGTTGGGCAGGCGCGTCTTGTCGCGGCGGGAGCGCGCGGGAGGGAGGAGCTCCTCGTTGTGAACTGTACCGTGAGGGACATACCTCGGACTCTATAAAGAACTGCACGAGATCCCGGATGAGTGGCGTGTTGGGCAGGCGCGTCTTGTCGCGGCGGGAGCGCGCGGGAGGGAGGAGCTCCTCGTTGTGAACTGTACCGTGAGGGACATACCTCGGACTCTATAAAGAACTGCACGAGATCCCGGATGAGTGGCGTGTTGGGCAGGCGCGTCTTGTCGCGGCGGGAGCGCGCGGGAGGGAGGGGCTCCTCGTTGTGAACTGTACCGTGAGGGACATACCTCGGACTCTATAAAGAACTGCACGAGATCCCGGATGAGTGGCGTGTTGGGCAGGCGCGTCTTGCCGCGGCGGGAGCGCGCGGGAGGGGGGGGCTCCTCGTTGTGAACTGTACCGTGTGGGACATACCTCGGACTCTATAAAGAACTGCACGAGGTCCCGAATCAGCGGCGTGTTGGGCAGGCGCGTCTTGCCGCGGCGGGAGCGCGCGGGAGGGGGGGGCTCCTCGTTGTGAACTGTACCGTGTGGGACATACCTCGGACTCTATAAAGAACTGCACGAGGTCCCGGATGAGCGGCGTGTTGGGCAGGCGCGTCTTGCCGCGGCGGGAGCGCGCGGGAGGGGGGGGCTCCTCGTTGTGAACTGTACCGTGTGGGACATACCTCGGACTCTATAAAGAACTGCACGAGGTCCCGGATGAGCGGCGTGTTGGGCAGGCGCGTCTTGCCGCGGCGGGAGCGCGCGGGAGGGGGGGGCTCCTCGTTGTGAACTGTACCGTGTGGGACATACCTCGGACTCTATAAAGAACTGCACGAGGTCCCGAATCAGCGGCGTGTTGGGCAGGCGCGTCTTGCCGCGGCGGGAGCGCGCGGGAGGGGGGGGCTCCTCGTTGTGAACTGTACCGTGTGGGACATACCTCGGACTCTATAAAGAACTGCACGAGGTCCCGAATCAGCGGCGTGTTGGGCAGGCGCGTCTTGCCGCGGCGGGAGCGCGCGGGAGGGGGGGGCTCCTCGTTGTGAACTGTACCGTGTGGGACATACCTCGGACTCTATAAAGAACTGCACGAGGTCCCGGATGAGCGGCGTGTTGGGCAGGCGCGTCTTGCCGCGGCGGGAGCGCGCGGGAGGGGGGGGCTCCTCGTTGTGAACTGTACCGTGTGGGACATACCTCGGACTCTATAAAGAACTGCACGAGGTCCCGGATGAGCGGCGTGTTGGGCAGGCGCGTCTTGCCGCGGCGGGAGCGCGCGGGAGGGGGGGGCTCCTCGTTGTGAACTGTACCGTGTGGGACATACCTCGGACTCTATAAAGAACTGCACGAGGTCCCGGATGAGCGGCGTGTTGGGCAGGCGCGTTTTGCCGCGGCGGGAGCGCGCGGGAGGGGGGGGCTCCTCGTTGTGAACTGTACCGTGTGGGACATACCTCGGACTCTATAAAGAACTGCACGAGGTCCCGGATGAGCGGCGTGTTGGGCAGGCGCGTCTTGCCGCGGCGGGAGCGCGCGGGAGGGGGGGGCTCCTCGTTGTGAACTGTACCGTGTGGGACATACCTCGGACTCTATAAAGAACTGCACGAGGTCCCGGATGAGCGGCGTGTTGGGCAGGCGCGTTTTGCCGCGGCGGGAGCGCGCGGGAGGGGGGGGCTCCTCGTTGTGAACTGTACCGTGTGGGACATACCTCGGACTCTATAAAGAACTGCACGAGGTCCCGGATGAGCGGCGTGTTGGGCAGGCGCGTTTTGCCGCGGCGGGAGCGCGCGGGAGGGGGGGGCTCCTCGTTGTGAACTGTACCGTGTGGGACATACCTCGGACTCTATAAAGAACTGCACGAGGTCCCGGATGAGCGGCGTGTTGGGCAGGCGCGTCTTGCCGCGGCGGGAGCGCGCGGGAGGGGGGGGCTCCTCGTTGCGGAACAGGCGCACGTTGAGGAACTCGCCGGCGGCGGCGGCCACGGCTCGCTGCGACGAGTACACCAGCTCGTACACGTTCTCGCAGTCCTTGTCCGTCAGCACGTCGGGGTGCATGCGGCATCTGCACACGCAACGCACACAACATAGCCTCAGAAACAAAACTCGAACAGAATATACTTCTGTACATTTTGTACACTAAAAGGTCATAAATTCTTTACCATGAACATCATTAATAAATCTGAAAATAACTCACTTCAAAATGGCTATGACCAGTTTGACAGCGTGCACGGCGACATCAGTCTCCTTGTCGAGCGTCATGGACACGATGCGGTCCTTGAACTTGGATGTGAACAGCTCCAGCTTGCCCTTAAGCTCCTCGCACTCGTACAGCGGCTGCAGCGCTTGCAGGCAGCGGAGCCGCACCTCGCCCACCTAACACAAAATACATCGATATTTAGCGGCTTTAATATCTGTGGATCCTGTTCCTGTCTGAAGCACAATCAAAATTGACCCTAATTTCTAATCTTGATACCTAATCTATAAACTCAAGTAGTCAATGTTTTAAAGGTTTCATTATAATAAGCAGCCTGAACAATTCATATAGGAGCTAAACTATAATACCATGTAACATACCTTGTCATGCAATGTCCAACCAATATATTTGAGGTACAGATCATCTAAGAAGTGTGCTGGGAACTTCTCCATCCAGATACCAATCTCGGCCATGGTGATGGCTCTTATGTCAGGTAGTGTATCCCTGCATACAACAATGAATAATAATATAATCATACAGGGCGGCGCCGACAATACGACAATAAATTAAACTATGTAACCTCATGATGTTCCCAGTCTGCATACAAAAATTCATTCAAATATATCCAGTATTTAGTCACAGGACATTTTATTTAGTTTTCAGTATTTCCTTCACGATGTAAGTAAGTTAATAGGCTATCACCAACAGGTTAGCGACTCCCGCATCGGTATAAACACTAAACACATATTGCCAGCTCGCTATTTCAAAAACCTTTGCCAAATTCGTTCCTTAAATTTATTTCCAAACGCAAATTATACCTAAGGTTAATAAACCAATATTTATAAATGCTGTTGTATTTCCTTAACAGTGATAAGCTAATTAGTTAGATTGTTTTTTTATTCATTTCAATTTTAGGCTTTATTTGATAGTTTAGTTAGTGTTGTCGGCATCAACCCATGTGAAGGGTGTAAAACACTTATAAAAAAGCCAAAAGGCAAGTGTTCTTCGAATCATTGGGATCACCTGGGACTTGGGAACCATTTAGGAAAGCATACAGCGCAGGTCAGAGTTCCTACTTTTTACAGTTTTTTTGAACATACAAGGTTTAATTGTTATAAATTTACTTTAAATATTGTAACCCTGTACTATTCAATGAATGCGTCAGCACAATGTTCGGAGTTTGATCAAACTCTAAACAATGGTGTTTCATTTCCCAGCAATAATTGTTGCACAGTGTTATTTAGTTTGATGAGCAGAATGCTCGGTTGATGGCTTCATGAAGAGAGGAAGTAGAACAGTTAACTCTCACCTGTATCTGTGCACAAACACAGACTTGAACATGTAAGAGAGCATGTTCTTGATCTCCTCCATGTTCTCCTCGAGCTCTTGGCGCTTGGCCACCAGCACCTCGAGGCGCTCGTTGGCTCGCTTGTCGCGCGCCTTCAGCCGCTCCGCCTCGTACTGGCGCAGACAGTTGTCGCAGTTCACCGACGTCAGCAACGCCACGTCCACCAGTGCCGTCATCAGCTTCATCACTACAGAACGACACCATGTCAACAACTAAGTACTCCAAACTACTTTTAACCAGACCATCACAGTGGTCCATTTACACAATAGTTGCCCATTGATCCTTGTCAAACATTGTTTTAGGCATCCAATATCGCTCCTAAGAAAATATATTTCACTTATTGCTCTAATATTGAGATGCTACACTATTGGTATGTGCAACTGCCAAGGCTGAAAGTTTTTTTTTTATTACAGATCAGAATTTGTGACCAGTTAATTCCTTTTTACATGGCATTGAATGATAATTGATAGATAAAATACTATATATTATTTTTATGAGGCAAGTTGGTGCTCCACCAAAAACAAAAACAGACACAAAGCTTTAGTAAAAGAATGATTAATTTGAAAGTTAACTTTTCTAGAACTCAATGTGACTTAAATTATTTTATAGAATAGTTTTTTTTTTATTTCAGACCGGCGTCCATAGGATTAGTAACAAGTATACTTAAAATCTAGTGTTATTAGTAGGTTACAGACAAATGATTTTTTTTTTTTTATAGCAGTGCGCGGTCACTTACCGGCTAGTGTAGCAGTGTGCCTGAAGGCCCTGACCTGAGAGTCAGACAGCCCAGTGAGCAGCGAGATGATGTTGTCCATGAGGTACTGGTCATAGATGATGGAATACTGACACATCTTCACCAGTGTCTGGATGAACTCACAGAAATTGGCGCGGAACTTTTTCCAAGTCTGCCCTGTCATGATGAGGGGATATTCACCACTTTCCTGTTGGCATGGTGATTCATTTTGAAATTTGTATTCCAGGGTAACCCTCTATCAAAGAAACTCATATAAAAAAATATGATTTCAATTTATAGTTTCCAAAACTTTGAAATAAGAAAGGACATTTTTAATTACCTCATCAAATTCTTGTGTCATTTTCTTGATGATAAGTGTGTGGTCCATCTGTGCCATGTCGGGTGTGACCTTTCCGCGACACCCAGAGGCATTGATAAAAAACTGCATCAGCTGCACCAGTGCTGCTTCTCGATTGGTCTTGTACTCCTCAATCCACATGTCCACTACTTGCTGAATAGAGAAAGGAATGGTTGCAGACATCACAATAATAGAATTAGGCGAATCAAGAAAAGAAAAAAATGAAAATCTATATACTTACGTTTATAGCTGTCTTATTGAATCTAAGTATATTGTACAGGCTATTCTCATCATCACCAGGCAGCAAGACCGGCGGCGGCGAATACGCAGGCGGCGGGGCGGTGCCCCGGCCCCGGCCGCGCCCGCGCCCTCCACGGCCTCGGCGACGCAGAGGAGGCGGCGGCGGAGACTCAGCCAGGCGTCCTACGAAGCCACCGTCGCCCCTTCGGCCACGACTACGAGTCACCCGCTTCGTGGGCGTAGGAGACGGAGATCTCGGCTCCTCTTCTTCGTGGTGAGACTCCTCAGCTTCTTCCCTAGGTGGTTCAGTAGCAGTGGAATTAGCTACCGCGCCGACGTTAAATCCTGAATAGTTCACGTTGGTAGTTTCAGGCTCGTGGACCGACTGTCCACCGTAATCCGTCATTGGAGTCGCTGGGGTCATGGGGTTCACGTATTCCGGAGGAGGATCATCCATCCGAATACGTTTCCCGCCACGGCGATGCATTTTGTTGATAAATAATAGTTTGAAACACGAGTTTCACACAGTTCACATAACTTAAGCTTTAAACATTTTTCATTATGATACGGACTACGTTATTGATTTCTCATCCAACTGAGAGAAAACTCAAAAGAGAAAGAGAAAAACAATAATCGACCGACGCGCGCCGGCAGCCATTACAAAAATATTTGTTGACGTTTGTCAGGTCAGTGTTGCGAAATCTGAACTTTTTGTATTTAGTCGATCTTTAAAATTGTTACTATTTTAATGTTTTATGAAGATTCTTACCACATTGAATTATGGATCATGTTAATTTTAGGATTGCTATATTCATAAAATTTTATAGAATTAAATCAACAGGAACACTATTAATTTGTTTGATTTGGTTTATTTACTTAACTTAGCTTTCTTGAAATTATTAACTATTCAACTGTTTGCCACCGGCAGCACCATATTATTTGAACGAACGCTTTCTTCCCAGTGCTTCCTTACTTTCTTCTTGTTGTAGGAATAACATGGTATTTGGTTGCTGGCGCGTCTGTTCCCTGCTCAATCCCTAAAATGTTGCTAGCTAAGAACTGAAATAAGTAAATGACATCATTAATTATCAACAAGGCAACTCTTTCAAAGTACTGTCACACCTTGGGGTCGGATGATTTTGGATTTTTATCGTTTTTACATTTCTTAAGCGTAAAATATAATAAAATGGCCAAGAAAACCTACGACTTGTTGTTCAAACTACTCCTCATTGGTGACTCCGGCGTAGGCAAGACATGTATATTGTTCAGGTTTTCAGACAACCACTTCACAACGACGTTTATATCTACGATCGGTATGAGCCACCTTTGTATTTTTGTATCGCCGAGCCTTGCCTTGGAAGAAAAGTTTCTTTGTTTTTAAGTTTTAATTAACTAGTTCTGATTATGCTTTACTCTAGTATATTAATATTTTACTACGCGATGACTATTTTAATATTTTACTAACATTCTGTGCTCGTGTCTTGTAGGAATCGACTTCAAAATAAAGACGGTAGAGCTCCGTGGAAAAAAGATAAAGCTCCAGATATGGGACACGGCAGGCCAGGAGAGGTTCCACACCATCACCACGTCGTACTACCGCGGCGCGATGGGCATCATGCTCGTGTACGACATCACCAATGAGAAAACATTTGATGACATCGTGAAGTGGTTACGGAATATAGACGAGGTAAGCATGAGTAGCAGTAGAGCTGCAGCTGATAGTGCAACACATATGACCACTGCATAGGTCTACTTCTCTGTGTTTACACTTAAAGTACGTTCTTTCCTGGCAAAAATTACAAAAGTATGGAAGCGGCTATTTAAATGCCAATTTTTGTCGCGGGATTGCGAAATTTCTTAATTCTTTAGTAAGTATAAAATGTAGTACTCGAAATATTGTAACAAATATTTTAAATTTATTTTAAACTTGGCAATTTTGTTGAAAGTTACAAGGAAAAAAATACAACAACTATTTGAATTCGTATTTTTGTGCTGAAATGTCGTATTCAAAAACAAAATGGTAAAAATGTCTGGGCATAATTCATTTGGAGCTAAACGAAAAAGTAACTAGACTAGTTTTTTATTTTTTAAATTAACTTCTTTTCCCATACTGACGCACGCTCCATACTAGTCAACACTCAAACTTTAGGTAAATATGTATCCGAATATCCGATCTCTACTCTTGACACTGAGCACACAGCAGTCTTCATGTTATGGAATATACCATAGCCTTCCTCAAAACATAGTCTATGAAGTGGGTCAGGTTCATTTAAATGAAACTTATTTCACAACTTTTAATAAACCTACTAACAGATGTATGGAACTTCAGTGTAAGTTAAACATTACGCATCATGCTACTTTACATGTCACTAAAATGTAAACTCAATCTTTTTCATGTTCACTTGCTACAAAAAATATACAGTATTCATATAGTATGACATCATATTTTATATGCCTACTAAATAAGTAACTAAATATGCATACATAAGGTGAAAATTTAAATTTGGTGTTGGCTTAAGTTTCAAATCATTCATGAACTTACACTGTTGTGTGTATATGTATAACTTATGTGAAAATAGTAAGTATTTAGGATTTTAGTTGCATTGCTTATCTATCTCAGTTTTTACATGAGCAAGGTACACATACACATAGTCATTGGTGATTATTGTAATTCCAGCATGCAAATGAAGATGTGGAGAAGATGATCCTCGGCAATAAGTGTGACATGGAGGAGAAGCGGGTTGTGAGCAAGGAGCGTGGAGAAGCAGTAAGTGTGCTTTGTACTTAGTCAGTGAGACAGGCTCGCCGTCTGCCTGAGTGGTTAATTTGGTTATGTAACATAACTATGAATGTATTCTTAACTCCAGTATAAAGGCAAATCCTATTTAAAAAAATTGGTTTGCAAATATGTAGCCTATGTCACCCAGACCATAATAATGTTTGACATTTTGCTCATCACATTTATATGCACAATAATTGTGCAGTAGTTTATTTATTTTTAGTATTTGCTATTTTGGAACATAACAATGTTACAAACATACATAGACTGCCAAAATCCCTAATCATAAAAATTACAATAGACAACAACAAATTATTGTAGGAAAAGCTGGAAATAAATACATTTACCTTGCCGTTTGTTAGTCAATATCCTGCTAGGGCTTCCTGTATCCCGCGCACAAGGATGTTATTAATGGCTGGTAATGCATTTTATACAATTTAAAACAGTGTCGCTTTCCTTTGGTTGTCACTGTTTATTGTACCCTACTAAGTTTACCAACGTGTTTATCAACCTGTTTTTTTCCCGCATCACACATAATGCGCGTGATTTTTCGTTAATATTTCTGTGACCATCTCTGTAATCATACAATTAGCATATCTTGTTTGATTGCTGTTTGTTTTGACTCCACATAAATGAGTGAGCAGACTTTTATGAACGAAATCTGAGGTTCATTGTATTGTTGTGTGCCGCGGGCATGTTAGCGCTCGGAGTCAATTAGCGCGCGTCCAGCTAAGTGCGCACTGACGCCGCGCACCGCCGTGACTCACGCGCAGATAACACTCACTGTGTTCCAAACGCGTGTTTGGTAACATCCATATTATGATTGTGTCAGGCAATGAATGAATTAAAAATAATACATATGTCTTTAACGTAGTTTAATTCATAATTAATAACAGAAATGATACAGGCTGAATTTTTCAAGTGGGGTGAATGGCCAAAATCGATACTATGAGGAATAGTGAAAAATATTCAAACGAGTCCAGGTCCGACTTTGACGAAAACTAAAACAACATCATGGGATTTTCGAAAAATCTGTTATATTCTTAGCCAGGAATCGAACCCGTTGATTTCAGAAAAAAATAACACTATTATTAGTATTACACCATTCTCAGTGTCGCTAATTAGGTCGAAATTGTGGGAAGTAATCCCTGTATAGTACATGGAATTGCCGAATTTCAGACTACAGACACATAGACGTGAAAGGTCATCATTTCATCAGAAAAACTGGTCATATTGGTATCGGCGCGTTATAACTGTAATGTTTGTGTGTGCGCAGATAGCGCGCGAGCATAGCATCCGGTTCATGGAGACGTCGGCGAAGGCCAACATCAACATCGACCGCGCCTTCTCCGAGCTGGCGGAGGCCATCCTGGACAAGACGTCGGGGCGCGAGGCGGACGCCGACCACGCGCGCATCGCCGTGGAGCGCCGGCCCTCGCGCGCGCCGCCCACGCGCGCCTGCTGCAGCACGTAAGCGCCGCGCCCTTCCGCCCCACACCCACAACTCATATAAACCGTTTGTACTGTCATTGACCTATTTTAGCTAGAAAGGCCATCCGGAGGGCAACATCCAAGTTTCTCCAGTCATCCTTTGGCTGTTGAAGCTATAGTAAAGACGCTAGTTTTCATAATAAGTAAGTAAAACCGGGTTATATGTAAAGCTGTAGAAGGCATCGTGTGCGAGTGTGTAGGAGCGGTGTCGCCGACAGGTAGCGGCGCGACAGGTCCACTACGACGGGAACACGACACGTCCCCCGGCGCGGGGCTGCTGTCTGCCCTCATAGTGACTTACGATTCATGGGAAGAGCACCTTGAGAGTATACCCGAGAGTCGCATACTTTCAAGGTTCTCTTCAAAATGGGTGAACTAATTCTATGTAGCACCTGTTTATCATTTAGCTTTTCAAATTCTTGTTCAATGTAATTAAAGCCCCTGACGCTTTTGTTTCGAACTAGAAGTATTCGAGCTTCAAGTTCCAGCGCCCGCAGGATGTCTAGTCGCATAATAAATTTGGGTGCAATTCAAAAACAACTTCCAAACAGATACACTTTGCAAGGAACTTAAATATAAGCCCCCGTATTCACAAACGCTCGGTTTCGATTTCGATTCGGAAAGTCGTATATCTATCTCGCTCGCTTTCGTAATGCCAAAACAAGACAGACATACGACTTATCGAATCGAAATCGAAACCGAGCGTTTGTGAATAAGGGGCCTGGTCTCATATAGTGTCGCATGATTATTTTTAATATTCCTCGCTTCGGAGTGTTTTTATACTTAAATGTTTAGATTGTAAATTGTCTATTAAAAAAAACTAAGCCGCAACCACATCTCAATAATTATAATGGTTGGATGATTGAGAACTATTTCTTAAAACCATAACGCACAGCAACGTGAACCTGACTGACAACATGTAAATGGTTGAATACTGCAACGATCGGTTAGCGAGCTGGTGCCGCTCGCGAGCGCGCTTGTTACACTTGTACAAGACATACGTGACATTGTTGCACAGATTACGTAGTTAAGTTGTGAAGTGTTCAGTGTTAGTCGGATGCATGTGCTCGTGCGTGTAACATCGCGGCGGCACTCACGTCCGTCGCTGTCGACAGTTTGGGCTCGTCCGAGACGACGCGACGCGACGTTATACTTGCGAGTCATGTTGTGTATGTTCACAAAAGAGTGCGTCCAAAGTCCAAACTAACTCGTTCTTCGTGCGTCCGCTCTGGCGCGCGGCTGAAGGTGCTGCTCAATTGTTTATTATGCAGAACTTGTCCACACTGATGCGTCCTGTGATTGCCACGACCGTACGTAAACTCAATAGGCGCATCGCTGATGCATGTGGAACGTGTTGGTTCGGCCGGACCTTTTCCAACAGCAAACTTAATACATTATCTCATTGAACTTGATAAGCGTTCGTTTTTGTATCAACATTAGTATATTTAGTTATTGTGTCACGACGCCGACTGCTTGTTTACTTAACTTATGCTGTAGAGGTTACGTTATATCGCGCCATTAAGCTTAGTATATACAAAGTGTCGTTGACGCGCGACCAGCAAGCACATATCCATGAAGCAATACGGAGGAGCTCGGCAGCGCCTCACACGCCGCATTTACTGTTGCTGGTCGCAGCTCTGGGTTATATTCACATAGATCAATATCGTGTAGGTAGATGGTCGCAGGCCGTGGCCGTGGGCTCCGTCAGACAATTTTGCTAAACTGTTACACGCTCTGTAGCAAAATTGTACTGCGATTATAGTTAAATATTTAAGTAATTATACTCTTATAGTTATGTACGTTGATGAAATAAATAAATTACTATTTTATCGTACGGTGTATGTGTTTCGTCGGTTTTTACCTGCTTTTATAAATAAACATCAGCATTGTATATTATGTTCATATTAAATAACTTATCGTAAATTGGTTGTATCTCTTTTATTTTTCTTGTATGCTCTCCTAGCCGGGTCATTTGTAACCTTCAATCAATTCATATGCTTGTGTCCAAATAATGGTATTTCGATTGAAGCGAATATGAATACCTAGGTACCTGTTGCCCGCGACTTCGTCCGCGTGGTTACAAACATATAAAGTACCTACTATGAAGTTTTTGAACACATAAGGTTTCGAATACGATTATATTCCCTTAAACCGAACCCTGTCGTAAAATCTGTTCGTACCTGACATGTCTTTACTATATTCTATCTCTCTTAAAATTTTTAGGTACAAAAAGCCAAGAATTTCATATAAATTTGCGAGAGCCCTTAGTCCGGGCTGTCATAAAATTCTTTCTTAGCTAATGTACAAAAGAAAATTAGAACTTTCATACAAACTTTCGAGTCTGCTTAGACCTCTTTAACCCGGCCCTGTCGCAAAATCCGTTCTCAGTGAACGTCGACTAACTATTAACTACTAATTAAAATTTGGCAGGGAGCAAATTTTAAGATAGTAGCACAAAAAATGAGCGACTTGCAGGAGCCCGTAGACCTCTAGTCCGGCCCTATCGCAAAATCCGTTCATAGCGGACGTCTACTAACTGTAAACTACCTCCCTCCCAAATTGCATCTCTATACGTTAAGCGGTTTTCGATATTTCGTGATGAGTGAGTGATCTACTTTGCAAACTTAATAATCTGGGTATGAAAAAAAGTTTATTCCAAATTTAAAACTTTTGTTTATTAAAATATTAATTCCTTTTTCAGCATGTGACTGTTTACTTACTTTTCGCGGGTTTGCGGTTAAAAGTTTATTATGCAACTAAAACTAACTTCTTGTTAATGTTAGTAGAATAATTATTTATGTTTGTCGCATAATACTGCCTTACTGTGACTTCCACGCATAGAATGTCCATTTTAACACGGCAGTGTTTACATTGACTAAAACACCGATTCGAGGATGTAAGTGTTAAAAGCTAGATTCTCATTATAATAAGAAATTTCTAGTCATCTAAGCTAGCAATGACATACTAAAAATATTATAGTTATCCTTAGAAAAGCCATGACTTCAAGGTGCTCGTTTTTTTTTTGCGAAGGTGTAGTTATGTAGATAGGCTAGTGTAAATTAAATTGAGATCAGAAACTTTAGAAAAAGTCAGCAAAAGGATTTGTGTAAGTGATAAAGTTTTTCTGTCCAAAACCAATATTTTTGTATACATGCTTGGAAACGATAAAAATAACAATTAAGTATTTGAATCAGTGCACAACTGAGGCAGGCTTCCCTTACCTTACACCAACAAGCCAAACAACTTGAACAATTTTAAGATAAAAATGTTTTGGAATTTTGGAGCGAAGGCAAGATCCACTTTGGGGTTATCCTCACTTCCTAAAATTACCACAATAACAATTTGTTTACCATTGCTTCTAAAAATTAAATAAACAAAACTATACTGATATTATAAAGCTGAAGACTTTGTTTGTTTGGTTGAACGCGCTTATCTCGGTAACTACTGGTTCCTATTGAAAAAAAATTGTGTTGGATTGCCCATTTATCGAGGAAGGTTATAGGCTATATAACATCCTGCTACGACCAATAGTAGCGGAGCATCAATGAAATGTTGCAAAAACGGGGAAAATGTGACGCAGACGGAGCTGCGCGAGTCAGCTAGTGAATAATAAATAATTGTGTTGTTTGGTGCCGGCAACCCTGGAGGCCTGCGCAAAAAGGGCGCGTTATCTGGGGTCAAGTGACCGGCTGCGATAGCGCTCACCGCTCAGTCGCTCAAAGTATCACTCGCCGCGAACATGGGGCTGCTACGTCTTGCCGTGCTTGTGTTTTGTTTCCAAGTTGCTCTCTTCACCGATCGTAAGTACCTTTTATACAAATAAATAAAATTAAGGTGTCTCTTTGTAAATTCAAAATAACAGATGTTTATTGAATGTATTTGTCTGTTTGTTCCGGCTAATCTACGAAAAGGCTGGACCGATTTGGACGGAACATTTACTGCCGGATAGCTGATGTTATACGGGGAAGTAACTTAGGCTTTTATTATAGAAATAGAATTAGGGATCCGTGCAAAAAAAACCCTAGAAATTGTTAACAAAATCCGATTCAAATAGGGAAATATTTTTATAATAATTTCACGCGGAGGAAGGTCGCCGTTGTTTTGATAATGAGCTGTGCCTACAGCTAGTTTTTATAAATAATATTATGAACATTGAGTAGACTGCTTCAATGATGCTGTTGATGCCTACGACTTAGTTAATTTGGTGCTAAGTTTGGTATGAACTTTATGATTGAAGTCATAATTTTTATGTTTATGGTGACTACGTTTCTTAGTATTTATTTTATTCTTTAACACTTACATTTGTTTTAACAGGTACATAAGACCCAAGCTAACAAAAGTAGTAATAAATTGCTAATTGTCTAGTCCCAAGTAACGGGTCTGGGTAGAAGCACAAGTAACACAGTGGACACATACTAAGTGTCACCCTCTGGAATTCCGCTAACGAGCAAGAAAATATGTCCAAAGTGTAAATTTATGGATGGACATGTGATAAGGAGGGAGAAATCGCATGTGACTAAAAGTGTGGTGAATATAAATGATGATGGATGGAGAGGAAGAGGCAGAAGGAAATGATGAATGGATTGTGTGAGGAATGATATGAAATAATAAAGAGAAAAGAGGAGAATGAAAGAAAAAACGTGTTGCGCCGTCCCCAAAACATATGAGACAAGGGCAGGAAGAAGATGATGACTCATACGTCTACCCGTGTGCTATCTCCCAGTCCCAGTTTGGCAATTAAGGGTGATATCACATAACACGCACTGATCAGCGCTTTCGAGTTTCTCTATCTCTAACAATCTCGTAAAGGTATTGTGATACACACCCTAGCGGGGGTCCAGGTATTTAGGTACCTAGGGGTTCGTAAATAACAAGAGTAGTAGTTAGGTACACTTATTATTTATTATCCTAAAACTTCTGTGGCCACCGCATGTCCCGATTGCAGAGCGTATTAGGAAGGGAACACTGGCCTGAACCGTATCCGGGGTGGTGTAAGTCCCAGCTTCCATCCACGTCCAACAGCTCCAGTTCCAGGTTCTTTATGTACCCGTGACATAGTATTCGGCGAAGGCCGTAGGGTAGGCTTGTATCTCTCTGCAGCAGAGAACCATCGACACCGGGAACCACGTGGCGAGAGGGTTGAAGGGGTGTCCGTTTCGACCGCGCAGCAAAGGAGCTTTTTTTTAAAACTATGCTATACTAAAAGTTGATTCCCAAAACCATAAATTTGTCAAAGTTATGGTTAGGTTTGAACGTGGCCGCGCCATTAAAACGTGGAGAACCGCGTGGCCACTGAGATCTTTAAAACTACGCGTTGCAGAGACCTGAAATTCAGGTAAATAACAGATTGAATTTGTAAATGGAAAAATCCTTGGTTTATATTTTAGGAGCTGTAAGACTAAAACCCCGTGGCCGCGCCATTATCACGGTGACAAACACTCGCCGATTTCTCGCTGAAAACGCATCGCTAACGTCTGAAGTTTTTTGTAAAACCATATTTTGAATTTGTCAGAATTCATAAAAATACAATGAAAAATCCTAGGTTTATATTTTTACCGAAACGTGGTCGCTCACAATGGGCCTCATCAGAAGGCTTAAAGTCACCCAAAAGGCAATGGAGACGGCTATGTTCCGAGTTTCCTTGCGTGATCAAATCGGAAACGAGGACATCCGCAAGAGAACCAAGGCTACCGACGTAGCCCGAAGAATTGCCAACTTAAGTGGCAGTGGCCAGGGCACGTTGCTCGCAGAACGGATGGGCGATGGGGCTGAAAAGTTCTGGAATGGCCACCGCGAACCGGAAGACGATGCGTTGGAAGGCCTCCCACTGGTGGACCGATGACCTGGTGAAGGTTACGGGGAACCGCTGGATGCGAGTCGCACGGGACCGGACAATGTGGCGACACTTGGGTGAGGTCTATATCCAGCCCAGCAGTGGACGTCTTTCGACTGGAATGATGATGATTATTATTATTGGAGTTTATCAGGGTATATTGATGTTGGAATAAATGAGTTAATTGCAGGGGTTATTTCTGGTATAACGTATTTCTTTAATTTGAAATCCTCAGGAAAAAATCAAAACAATGACTTTTTTATTTAAGTGTTTTATGTACGATTCACAGCCGCATCAAGTTACACAAGGATAACTGAACAAAGAAAAATCGGGGTCACACACAGGGTTCCGTAGCACCAAATAATATAATAACAATATTTTTAACGCTGATTCATCATCTGCCTAGCCTTTTCCCAAACTATCTTGGGGTCGGCTTCCAGTTTAACCGGATGCAGCTGAGTAGGTACCAGTATTTTACATGAAGCGACTGCCTATCTGACCTCCACAACCCAGTAATTGGGTAATACGATACCCTTTGGTAAGACTGGATGTCAGACTTTTGGCTTCTGACTACTCTTAACGACTGTCAAAGGTCTACAAATGACAGCCGGGACCAACGGCTTAACGTGCTATCCGAGGCACGGAGGAAACTCGGTATGTAATTATGGTCACCCATCCACAGACCATCCTCGGCAAGCACGGCTTAACCTTAGCGATCGACCTGTGCGGCTGTTATTATTTAGCCACGAGCTCGTCCACCTCCTCCTCGATTTTTAAAGCTGATTCATATGTAAACTTACACTCAATGCGTTAAACAAAATTTGTTTTTTATAGTATTTTTATGAAAAACAAAGTTACTGATGCAGTTTGATGAAAAAGTTTTTACGTTCTACAAACCTTTTTTTTTCAGAATCCTCTTACTTTAGAAGTTAAGGAGACACAAGTTTTACGACTTTTGCAATGAAATTTCTCATCAACCATAGAGTTAAGAAAAGAAGTATATAAGATTTTAGGAGCCATTGATAAAAACCCCACACAGTACGGAGATTTTTTTTTAACCCTCTGTAACATGTAATGTGGTGGTTCATAAAACGCACCTACTCTCCTAACAACTGTGTGTGTTGTGCCAGTCTTGGAGTCAAAATTCTGTGACATATCGACGGACAGGCAGACAGCCCTAATCCCTAAATGGTAATAATAATAATGAAACCAAGGTGTGGCTGACACGCGCTTACCGGATGATGACGCCATCTGCTCGTTCTGGCGCAGCATCTGGTCGGTGCCTGTCAGCAACACCGAGGGTGAATGGACTCGGGTGGCTTGACTGGTGACTTGGTGACTCGGCTCGGGTCGAGCGAGTATGCGATTTACTTCCAGAAATGTCCGTCCATTGCCTAACTGGAAATCTCCAGGGCCGGACGGACTGCACAAATTCTGGATTAAGTGGATCCAGAGGTCGCACGCTCGCTTGCCCGAGTTCTTAACTACTGGAATCACCCACCTGCTATATAAAACGGGTAGTACTACGGAGCCCAAAAATTATAGACCTGTTACCTGTCTTCCGACAGTGTATAAAGTTCTTACATCCATTTTGAGAGCTAAAATTTGCAATCACATTGATGACAATTCGATCATGTCCGCTTCTCAAAATGGATGTAAGAATGGGTCCCGTGGTACTAAGGAGCTGCTCCTTATTGATATGGCTATTAACCAACAGGTTCGCCGTTCCCGAAGGGATCTGTCGACATGTTGGATAGATTATAAGAAGGCCTATGACTCTGCAGTGCCACATACATGGCTCATGAGGGTGTGCTAGAGTTGTATAAAATAGATGCAACTCTGCGCACCTTCCTGATGTCGTGTATGAGGCAATGGAGGACAGTCCTTCGCTATCCAGGTTGTCGGCATATCGAACGGAACAGCGAACCGATAAGGATAGAGCGTGGTATTTTTCAGGGCGATAGTTTGAGCCCACTTTGGTTTTGCTTAGCCTTGAATCCTCTAAGCACGCTGCTGGAGGATTCAGGTCTGGGCTTTCGGTTGAAGAGAGGTGGTCAGGTTATATCTCAGTTATCTCACCTTCTTTACATGGATGACCTGAAACTCTTTGCCCCCAACAATTTGCAACTGATGGACCTACTGAAGGTAACGGAAACTTTCAGTAGCGCCATCAGGATGGAATTTGGTGTGGACAAATGTGCGGTCATGCATGTAAAGCGAGGGGTATTGTGGAATCAGCGGGAACCCAGCTCGCAGATTCCATAAATCTTAGATCCCTCTCTGCGACCGAAACCTACAAGTATTTGGGTATGTCGGAAGCGCTGGGCATCAATTCTGTTGACATGAAGCAATTGTTGAAGGAGCGCTTCTTTGGCCGCCTGAGAAAAGTATTTAATAGTCTTTTATCAGGCGGAAATAAGGTGCGTGCCTTCAATGGTTGGGTCATGCCGGTTTTGATGTAATCTTTCGGCGTACTCAAATGGACTCAAACAGAACTAGATGCCCTGAATAGGAAGGTCCATACATTGTTGACGGCATATCGAATGCATCACCCACGTTCTTCGGTAATGAGACTGTATATCCCGCGGAGTTGTGGAGGTCGAAGCTTTTTAAAGACTCTCCACAATTGCGAGATATGCAGTCTCAGGGAATATTTCCTAGAAGCCGACGTGGGGATGCATCGAGATGTGGTCGCGATGGACAAGGCCCTCACCCCGCTCTCCTTGGCTAAAGAGAACTGGCGCAAACCTGCAGTGCTTGACACTAATGACCGCAAGAAAGTATGGCAGAGTAAGGAGCTTCACGGACGCTTCTTCAGTGCCCTGCATGGACCTGATTTAGACCATGCAGCGTCCGTAGCCTGGCTACGTTCCGGGGAACTCTTTGGAGAATCCGAAGGTTTTGTTTGTGCAATTATGGATGAAGTTATGATGACGAATAACTACCGGAAATTTATTGTGAAGGATGGCACGGTTGACATATGTCGGGCATGCAACCGTCCGGGCTAATCGATTCGTCACATTATCTCCGGGTGTTCTCGTCTAGCTAACGGAGAATACTTGCATAGACACAACCTTGTAGCCAGGATTATCCATCAGCAACTTGCTCTGAAATACAGCCTTGTGGAATCGAAAGTGCCGTACTATAGGTATGTGCCCGACCCAGTTTACGAAAATGGCAATATCACACTGTATTGGGATCAATCCATCATCACTGACAGGACTATTGTAGCCAATAAGCCTGATATAGTGGTGGTGCACCTAACTACCTATCGATCAGAGCGGCGCGCAATGATTGTTGACATAACGGTTCCACATGACGAGAACCTAGTGAAAGCCGAGAAAGATAAGCAATCAAGTATCTTGACTTGGCTCTAGAGGTTGTCGACAGTTGGGATGTTGACTCTCAGCGATCATTGTGCCGATAGTCGTATCAGCCAATGGCCTAATTGCCAAGAGCCTCGACCAATATCTGATGAGGCTCTCGTTAGGCAGCTGGATCAAGGGCTTGATTCAGAAAGCGGTACTCCTGGACACGGCTCGTATCGTTAGGAGGTTCCTTTCTCTGGAGCCCTGACCGCCGGTAGCTTGGACCCTGTTCCCGATACCGGTGGGCTACTATTTTTATATTTTTAAATGTTTTTGTATATAATTTTGTAAAAAAATATTTAAAAATGTAAAACGTATATTTGTAAAATTAATAAAGGGAATAATGAAGTATTTAGTAGACAAGTTTTGGGTTTGAATTATTTATCAAATTCAAGAAAACAGGTTATAGGTTTATTATCTTACTGGAATTACGAATGTTGTGCTAAGTTAATTGTTATGGTACTCGGAACTAGGGACTCAAACTGTAACCGTAATAAGGTGTTTTGAACACTGTTTTTAAAACACTTTTAAATGTAACAGATACAATACTGTTACCGAATCAAACTGTAACCTTTTATATGTGTTTTTCTGTTAAAGCTGATTTAAAAACAGTGTTCAAAACACCTTATTACGGTTACAGTTTGAGTCCCTAGTTCCGAGTAACTAAAATAATCAATTATAGATTTAGTACGATGGGTTTACCTGTTACACATAATAACACTTTTATATCTGTTACAGATACATATCTGTTACATATTTGACTCTGTTACCAATTCAACATGTAACACTTATAATTCTGTAACCTCTAAGAAGGTGTTTTTAAGTCCCTGCTCGGAACTACAGTATTTTCAGCTATCATGAAATGGAGGGGTAAAAGAAACAAGAACACTTAAGACTATTCTGTAAACACTAAGCCCTGGTTACCCTATCATAACTTTCAAAACGTATTGAAGGTTTGAAATTCTGAAAAAAAAAAAAGATTTTTTTGCCTATTATCGGTATTTCTACATAATACCTAATAGGTGTTGTTTACAAAAAAAAAACACTCTATTACTTACTTTCTTCCATAGATAATCACGACTAATTTCTACGAGATACCGCACCACAGTACCTAAAATATAAACCTAGGATATTTTTTGTAAATTTTTTAATTGCTTGACAAATTCAAATCTAGGTTTTACAAAAAAAAAAACAGACTCCTGCGATGCTTTTTCAGCGAGATATCGGCATTAACGTGGTTTTCGATGCCGCGGCCACGGTGTTTTAGTCTTATAACTCCTAAAATATAAACCTAGGATTTTTCATTGTATTTTTACAAATTCGACAAATTCATATCTGGGTTTCACAAAAAAACTTTTGAACACATCGTCTGGCTGGCGTTGGTTTTTCAGCGAAATATCGGCGATAATGTGTTTATCACCGTTTCGATGGCGCGGCCATGGGGATTTAGTCTTACAGCTCCTAAAATATAAACCTAGGATTCTTACCCATATTTTTACAATTTTATTACAAATTCAATCTGTTATTTACCTGAATTTCAGGTCTCTGCAACGCGTAGTTTTAAAGATCTCCGTGGCCGCGCGGTTTTCCGCGTTTCAATGGCGCGGCCACGTTAAGTCAAAGTCAAAGTCAAAGTATTTATTAGTGTGATTTTTGGTGATACATTAGGTCTTATAGTTAGGTTGTGGTAACTCAAAAAACTACCCATTCGGGCATACACTATTCTACAATATAAGAATTTAAAATCCATGCTACATACAAATTAACAATAAAACAATATTTATAGGCAATTAAATTCAATCAATTATATAAATACTCAGAATACAAATATGTCAAGTTTTAGAATTTGCAAGCATAGATACATAATTATAGACAATTAAATTCAATTTATAAACAGTCAATTCTTACAGTAAACATTTAGAATACAATTAATAATTATTATAAAAATATTCAGAATACAATTCAGAATACAAGCATAAAAACATAAATGTGAACTTTTTACAATTTGTCAAGGAGAAATTCGTCAATGGTATAGTAGCATTTTTCAATTAAGAATATATTTAGTTTCCGTTTAAATTGAATCAGGTTTAAATCTTTAATTTCATTTGGTATTTTATTAAATATTTTCGGAGCCATGCAGAGAATGCTTTTGTGCATAAGGGCGGTCTTCGAAGCTCTTAGACATAATTCGTGTCGATATTCTGGTCTTCTCGACCTATAGCGTTGCTCTGAAGCTTTTTTAAACAGTTCACTATTTTTCTTGACAAACAATGCAGTCTCGTATATGTAAAGACAAGGTAAAGTTAATATTTTCAGTGATTTAAAATGCGGTTTACAACTCTCCGTTGGTTTAAGATTACACATCGATCTTATGCATCTCTTCTGTGCTTTAAAAATATTATTTTTTTCGCATGAATTTGCCAAAAGATTACTCCGTAACGTAATATGGAATCTACATAGCCATAATATGCAGCTATAACAGCTGCCTGATTAACAATTTTACTAAGTTTATATAGAGCAAAGGCGAACCTACTTAATTTTGTTATAAGAGTTGATGCATGTTCTTTCCAAGTCAGTTTAGAGTCAATTGTCAAGCCTAGAAATTTTATATACTCTACTTCTTCAATTTTATGATCGTCAAAAGTTATATTTATGTCAGGGGTGGTCACTCTTTGTCTAAACTGCATAATTTTAGTTTTATTTAGATTTAATTTTAAATTATTATGTTCAAGCCAGTCAATTGATTGTTGCAATGCATCTTTGATGTCATATTCATAGGTTCTATGTTCATTATGTTTCACAATTACCGTGCTATCATCAGCAAAAAGAACCATAGGAAAAGCGACATGTTTTGGAAAGTCATTTATATAAGCTAAAAACAACGGTGGACCAAGTACGCTGCCCTGTGGTACGCCAAAAGTAATTTTACGTTTCCCTGAAATATACTTAAGTTCTTGTTTATGCTTTTTAGAAATCCGTCTTATTTCCGTACACTGCGTTCTATTGTCTAAATAGGATTTGACGAGAGAAAGTGCATTGCCCCTTATTCCGTACGCACTAAGTTTCTGCAATAGTATATTATGATCAATTAGATCGAAAGCTTTCGTCATGTCCATAAATATAGCGCTAATGGGAATTCTTTCATCGATATTTGTCATTATAATATTAAGGAAATCATAGATAGCCATATTTATGGATTTGTTTTTTCTGAAACCCTTCTGTTCCTGAACCAAGATGTTGTGTTTCGTGAAAAATGACCACATACGTACTACGGTGATAAATAGCCTTTTCAAATATTTTTGATATTACTGGTATTAGGGCAATGGGTCTGTAGTTGTTAATATCAGTTTTGTCATGCTTTTTAAATAAGGGCTTAATTATAGTCGGTTTTAGTTTATCAGGATAAATTCCAGAGCAGATACTAACATTAATGATGTGGCAAATGGGGCCAGATATTACATCGGAAACAAATTTGATTACTCTCGTTGAGATTTCATCATAACCTACGCTAACTTTGTTTTTTAGATCCTGTATTATTCGATATACTTCATTAGGTGTAGTCGGGGCCATGAACATTGATTCACAACATGTATTCTCATAGCTTGCAGATCTTGAGGCATTCGAAAGTAATTCTACTTGATTCACAAAGTGATCGTTAAATGCGTTCGCTATGTCACTGGGGTTTGTAATTGTAATCCCGTTATTTTGTATTTCAGTTATATGTTCGTAGGGAGGGCAATACTTATTTTCATTTATGATCTTCCACGTATCTTTTGATTTATTTGTTGATGTCATTATTTTATGGTTATTTTTTACCTTTTGTGTCAATTTTATTATTTTCTTAAGTCTTTGTGAGTATTTTTTAAGTTTAGCTAGGTTATTACTATTAGGTTTTACTCGTAGTTGCCAAAGAAGTTGCCTTTTATTTTTGCTACATCGTCTTATACCGGGTGTTAACCAATTCGGATTCCTTTTTAACTTTATTGTTTTGTTTATTAAGGGGAAACATAAATCATAAAATAGCTGGAATACTTCCATAAAACAATCGTACGCAACATTAGGATCATCAACTCGATAAACGTCACAAAACGATATAGGAATTAAACATGATCTAAATTTCATTAGGTTATCGTAACTGTAATCACGCGCTGTAATTCTCCAATTGTTTATTGAACAGGTCTTTTTTACGGGGATCTTTAAGATTTGGGCAGTGTGATCTGACATATTAAGGTCAATAATATGGTGGACACATTTTTGCGTAAAATTGTGCGCAAAATTATCTATACATGTGTTGCTTTGTAACCTAGTGGGCTGGGCCTCAAGTCTGCTATTTTTATTAATATCGTCATTCCAACACGATCCCATTGTCATTTTGCTAAAAGTTCGTAATCTGCTAATTCATAATGATCGATCATTGGTCGGTCAGTGGTCTCGTAATAGAATGGTGTTATAATGACATTGTTGTATTGCCATTATTATAAAACCCGTTAGTAGAAATGATTTTCGAAAAACTACTACTAAATTTGAACATTTATTCATGCCAGATTTCAATTATATATATTTTTACATATTATTTATTGGTGTTATGAGCAATCTGAAGTAGTAAGAAGTTTGTTAATAGCAGAAAACATTAAATGTGAAATTGGAAAACTCAATATTTTATCTGTTTAGCCGTCAAAGTCAAATATGACATTACTGTTTACTGTACTGACGTTTATTTGTTTTTTATTATTTCTAGCGGCCGGTGTTTTGGTTTAGTTTCAAGTGTTCTAAATGATCTCTAAAAGATTTATTGCAATACAAAATGGTGCTAATTGAGAAAATTTCGGCTCTAATTGACTTTTTAGAAAACCACCAAGACCTGCTTGGCTACTGCAGCCGCACCAATGAAGGGCGAAGTTTATTAAAACGATATTGGATGGAGTGCGCCCAAATTTTATACTCGTATCGGTGGACTTCCCAGTGCCCCAATAAAACGCCGGCAGCACAGTAAGTACATAAATCAGTATAATATTCTACGCATTATAAAATAATAAATGTATCATTATTGTGATTTTTGCACTTTTTTAGTTCTACAATGAATATTAAAGTAAAATATACTTTTTTTTATAGGTAGAGACCATGCAGCTCTTGAAGCTGGTCAATCAAGGCTGGACACTATTGAAGCCAGGAATGCCGAGGCAACTTTAAAACAAGCTCAGGCCATCAACACTGGCTGAAGCCATTGATCGACTGAGCTCCACCACAGAAACAATGGCGCACCTTATGGGACACTGTGTGCCAAAAAAGGTAATTACTGTGGATTTACAGATTATTCACTGATACGAAATGGTTTTACCCAAAAGCAGAACTTCTACTCATTGTGTGTTCAACAAACATACCCACAATAAGTATTAAAGAGCATTGAAAGCAATACAATATAAATTATAATAATTTTATTATAACCCCTCCAGTTAAGCTTAAAAGCTTGTGTTAGGTGTAGGCTCACATCAGTAGTAGTACATCGGCCAGAATTTGACATCTTTATGTCTGACTAAAGTTTTCTGAAGTATGCAAGAGGTAATTTTGTCAGATTATTTAAAGATAAATGAAATCTATATTAGGAGGAGTCTATGTCCAGCAGTGGATTCCAAACGGCTGTAATGATAAATAATTAAATGAAACAATGTTTTTTAAAAAGAGTATTCATTTATATCATATTTTGTGCAATACTGTGGATCTGTAACAGAGTTAAATCATTTTAATAATAATTAAAGCATTTTCGCACTCCACTAGAATATTGAGGTGGGTTTAAATTACATACCTACTAATTTAATTTATGCATTTCTCCACAGTTTGTCAACAAGAGCCTGCTGCAGTGCCCAACCTTCAAGAAGATACCGATTCACCCTTCGATGGTCTTGATAATTAGGTGCTGCATAATTAATTTCCTCCTAAATTAAAAGACTGATTAGTTAAATGTAAGGTAAAATTTGATTTGTTATTCAAATGATAATTAAAATATTGAAGATCTTTTTATTTTGTATGAAGACTGATTTTGATTTGTTATTAATATTACATTAGATATTGTAACTTGGAATTGTTTTACTAGATATATGACAAAATGTCTTTTAGTTTTACGTACTATATTTACATTTCAGATTTTAAGTCAAGTTTAACATTGTTAAATAAATATTTAGTTATGAGAAATAAAGAGTACCTAATTTAACTGTTGTTTTTTTAACATACTAGTATTATTTAAAATTCCAACTCCATTAAATTCCAAAATAGTGGAATATAAATCACATATCTGTTGCAAGCCAAGTTATTCTGCATAAACTTCGTCAGGTGGCAATGGTGCTCTTATTCTGCATAAACTTCGTCAGGTGGCAATGGTGCTCTTGCCATGTTTGCAATATGCAACATTCATTCACAATCTTGCCTGCAGTTGTTGGACTATAATGTAAAGCACGTGCTGCAAGCAAACACCTGCAAAAAAACAATTTACTTTTATACAGCCCCATTTAACTAAACGTCTTAACTTTTATATACTAACTGTTCTTCAATTAACCCCCTTACTGAGTCCTTTCCAAGGCAAAACGTTTTTACAAATTCCGCCTCGGGAATATCAATTAAAAAGGTATTCATTCTCGTTCTCGTCATGCGACGGGCTTGACGACGTCTTCTGCAGTTCTGCATTGTGCCAACCAATCTTCTTTCTCTAACATCCACTGCGTTGGCTAGCTCGAGAATCGAAAATATTTGCTCGTAATGAATACATAGGTAGTCTCCATTCAATATTCCACAAACACTTGAAACACGATACTCGTAACGATAATAACTATAACCAAAGTATTTAGAAGCCGCTTGTTAGTAAACAATTCAAATTGACACTCCGAACAGTCTGAGATAAATGTGAGGGAAGCAATGACTGCACAATGGCGTTCTAATGGTAGTTCAGTGGTCAAAGGAACTGTCAAAATTTTAGCAGATTACCGCTAAAGTCAGTCATTCATTTGTCATTATGTACGAGATTACCATTCTATGCCATGTCTTTCAATGGATTGTCAGTGGTTGTCCATTGGAAAGTCATAATGACGCCATTATATTAGTAGATTACCAAACTTGGCAAAATCAACAATTATGAAATCAGTGATAGGCCATTCTGACACGATTGTAATAGCAGACTTGAGGCCCTGGTCAATTTGCAATTTTAGATTATAGCTTAATAGGTAGTTGGTAAACTCAAGGGACGTTCTGTTTTTTTTCAATATATTAATGTTAAAGTCACCACATATAATGACTTTCTTGCGCGCTTTGTAACAAATCTTGGGTAACAAAATATTTAATTTTGAGTAAAAAGTATCAAGATTATTTGATTTAGGTATTCTGTAAATACATACAATGATGATGTTATGTTGTGTTAATTCGATTGCACAGCATTCGAAAACTCCCTGAATGGAGAGTTTCTTGACATCTTCAAGCTCTTTAAATTGATGGTCGTTTTTTATTAATATGCATGCTCCTCCTCTTTTTGTATTTCTACAGTAGCATGCTGCCAATTTATAATTAGGTATAGTGAGAAAGTCTTCATATCCAGTTTCCATGAAGTGTTCGGTCACACAGATAACGTCTATGCGGTATTGGAGATCAAGTAGATGCAAGAGTAATTGGTCTGCCTTATTTATCAATCCTGCGATGTTTTGATGAATTATGGACAAATGATCATAGAAAAAAATGGTTTGATATGTTTTCAAATGTGTCCTTCGTGTCAGTATTGGTACTATTTTCCTTTTGGATTTCACGCATAGTCTTTTTAAGATTCATAAACACGTTTTTCATGCCTGTGTCGTTTAGGAGACCTTGTCGACCCGAAAACATTGTGTTATCATAACATAAATCAGCGTTTGAGTCCAGTAAATAAGCATATTCATATGTTGTGTTAAGCAGATACAAAAGATTATTAAACATTTCAATCCGTGAGTTGTGTATTGTTGTATAATCACCACATTGTCTGTAGGTTGGGAGACATATAATTATATTGGTATGGCTGAGTTTTTCGATGGTACCTTTTATATGGTAGATTAGATCGTGATAGTTTTTAGTTATTAAGAAGTC
Organism: Cerastis rubricosa; assembly: GCA_949152445.1. Lineage (NCBI taxonomy): Eukaryota > Metazoa > Arthropoda > Insecta > Lepidoptera > Noctuidae > Cerastis > Cerastis rubricosa. The sequence continues at coordinate 508,342 of OX424542.1, read as the reverse complement.
TCTTTCTCCTATTAATAGGACACAATAATCGGTTTTATTATAATGTTTGATTTTATTTTCTATGCCTTGTAGGAGTTGTTCAATGTTAGCATTTGGATACGAGTAGTGGCAGAAGTCATAATTAGTAGCAAAAGTATCTTCGATGATGCTGCAGAGTCCATTTCTGTTGTTGGCGCTTATTACGCTTAGTTTGCTTTTTATTGTTTTTTGGGTCAAGTGTCGTTTGACGGTTAAATCCTCACGGCTTAAATCTTTTATTTCGTAGATGTCACATTGAGTTGCCTTATCCACTATGCACGACAAGATTTTGACACATGACACATCAGCTGAATCGGCGGGGTGATGCGAATTGTCACAAATTTCACGAAATTTTCATCAACTTTCAGCGTTCGATTTTATTGTGAAAAATATGTCACGGGATCTGTTCAATACGATACATTTGAGGTTAATATCTTCAGTATCGTGTTGAGGTCGGTAAAACGGAGTCAGTCTATTGCCAAATATGCGTAAAATATATATTACTACACCCTTCCAAAAAGTAGGTACCTTATATGCGCTAGAAATAATGTACATAGGAATGCTTATCGTTTGCTAAAACAATTCGGAAGGGCAAAATAAAAACAGTAACATTCTATCTGCGTTCTTATTTTTGCCATTATTCACACACAATTTCATATAAAAACACAATCAAAGTCTAGACAAATATTACTGAAAACTATGTTGTAACATAACACTTCTTAGTGCTGACCGAAAACCCGGGTTTCTTATTTACGATTAATTAGTTGCATTCAGCCTAATCGATAATCGCAATTAAATCGAGTTTGAAAAAAAAAGTTGAGACTGAATAAAAACTCGTAAGTATAATTTTCAATAATTATTTAACTTTGAAATTGGTCATAATAACCATCTTTTTAAATAATTTCATTAAGTAATTATTAGATCAAAAGCATTTTATTATTAATTCATGAACGTTGACTTCATGGGAAGGAAATTTATTACTAAGTAATAAGAACGACAGAAGACAGTAATGCAAAAAACAAACAAAAAACAAGTCAACATTTTAATGATTAGGCTTAATTCCCGCCGATTTTTTTCGATTTCAAAATTTAAATAAAGAATGCGCTCGCAATTCTCATTATTTAAAATAAGTATTTTAATTTTACTAGATAACATTTTAAGAATTTTATTGTGTAATATCTGAAGGTTGGTTAAAGAATGCCCAGGATCTTGGAAAGCATAGTAAATAATTATTATGATCCAACAAGATAAATTATATTTATTCTTCCAAGATTGTGTATCGTATGATGGGGTTATTGTAATGTTACAGCTAGTCAGTGGCCCGAAAGTACAACAGCCAGTCTTACCAAGGGGTATCGTACTACCCGATACTAACTGGTTTGAGGAGGTCAGATAGGCAGTCGCAGGTCGCTCTATTTAAAATATGGTTATGCAGCTGTATCTGGGTAGACTGGAAGCCGACCCCAACAGTTGATGATGATGGTTGACAATCGGCAATTCATAAGCCGTTTCAAGGAACATTAGTTTATTGTTTCAAAGCGGTTCACTGTCCAGTCTAAAAAGGTTTTTGAAGTGATAACTTCTTATGGGAGGGTAAACCGCTTCGTAACGTAACGCGTTACGGCACCACTCTGTGTGGCTTCCTTTTCTCTCACGCATACGGCAGCTGCTGGTTAGATTAGTTTAAGGTATCACTTCTGTCGAGCGTCCCGAGACGCACACGTTTTTTTTTTTAAATCTGCCATTTTTAGGTTATCCATCAAAGGCCGAGGCCCGAGTCACTTGAATGAAGCCATGAACAGCAATAGATATGAACCAGAACCATCAAGAGTCTACAAAATATACGAGTAAGACTCTTACTCGAGAGTCTTACCGTATACTTTGGATAGTTTTGTTTTAAATGGTTTCTTTTTCATTTTTGGGGTAGCTATCCCTAAACCTAGCCTATCTCAGTAGGTGTAAAAAAATATTGTCGATTAAAAGTATTGGACGGTGAAGGCAAAAGATAAACTAAATTGGAAAGACATGGGCAGGCCTTTACCCGCAGTGGGACAGAACAGGCTGATAAATAAAGTAAAGAGTAAATACCCATTAAACCAACCCAACCTCCTAACCATAATCAAACTACATAATTCTTTTTTACTATTCCTACCGAGATCCTGTGCATTCTATCAATCTTCAGATAGTTCAAAACAAAATTCATAATAAATTATCTATAATAGTAAATTTGAATGTCTACAATTAAATTGGAACAGCGAACGAATTCCAAATTTAAATTTTGAGATCGATAAAAAAATTGGCGCGAATTTAGTTATAATATCAGTCCGTGCTGTTTATTGTGGGGTCGGAATGTACGAAAAACAATTAAGATTACCATTATAAAAGCCTAAAAAACATTATAATAAATATTTACTGTATTTTACGGTTAAAATAAGTTTATTTTAATTTTCATCAATCGATTTCTTAAATTTCTCAATTTAATTACTCGAGTTGATCGAAGATTACAAAAAAAATTATCGATTGGAATAATCGCTTTCACACATCACAATAATTTTAAAAAAAAAAGCTCGTCTTTTTCAAAATACTAATTGAGCGGTGGTAATGAATATTATGTGTTATTGGTCCCGTGTTAGTAAATAACGCTAAGATTTGGGCATTTTCATGCGGTTTATAATATTTGAAATGATATTTGTCATGTTTGTTACCGAATCTTTACGCGTGTGTGTGTGTTAAGTGAAAAATGAAAATGTAAACACGCACGATTGGCGCGAAACTTCGACTTTAGATTTCAAAAGTCATCATTACCACTGCTTATTTAAATTGAACTATGGATGAATTAGCCGCATAATTAAATGACGAGTTGATTATTGTCCATATAGTGCAGCTCGAATGTTCGAAAACCACATTTTTTATGATTTTTAGCCTCGACCAGCACAGCCGTCAAAATGGCGATAACTGTATTTATGCACTTGAATTTTATAAGGGTAAATTAAGATACTTGCACGCTATTTACAGAAGTTTTAATGGCGTTGATTTATGAATTTTTTATCCAACTTTCTTAATTAACGCACACTCATAGTATTTGATAATCAGAAAATTAAATATTTGCATAAAATATGAGGATGACGAATGACTTAATTGCTAGCCCCTTTCGGGGCCGATACCAACCCAGCGGAGGTTTGTTCGTCGAGCCCCTTTGGGGGCCCGTACCGAACTATATGGTTATTAACCACCTGGGGTATAGCTACCGGTGTTGGTTTATCAGTCATTTTGGGATTAAGCTTATTAACTTCCTTCGTCGACTTGGGAGTAATGCTGAGATCTATCGTAGGAACTGTTTGAGAAGATTTTTTCTTTTTTGGTGTGTTATTAATAATGTCTGTTGTAAGTTTCTTGTAAATGTTTTCCTTTCTTGCTAAATTTTCGATAGTCTTTTTGAGATCTGTATTATCTGTATTATGGGATTCAACTTCGCGGTGTGCGGTCTCTAGTTGCAGCGTCAATTCTTTTATTTTGTTTAGATGACAAATTTCTTCGCAGTCCTCGTCGTCTGATATGTTCGGTAGACTGTTACTAGTAGTGCCATCTAGTTCACTATTTGTTAAATTTAAATCTTCACTTTTAGATTCAGAGACTCTTCGAGTACGACGTTGTGTGATGTTTCCAAAGAAGTTCATGTTGATTTAATTTTGATATTATAAGAAACCCAAAAAGTTTTGCAAATTGTGGGATCCGATCCGTCACTCAGTGTCACGGCAGTCCAATGAAAATTACTTCGGCTATTTGAACAGTACTTATATTGTTGAAATTTACTACTGGTTGTGAGAATACAATTCAAATAAAAAGAAGTCGTTAAAAATGATTCATCACTTAAGTATTTTTCCACACAATACCAAGTTCAATTTTAAGTTTCTACATACGTTTTTCCCAGTTACTATACACTTCTCACTTAGCTAGTAGCGTATTTCACGTGAGTAATTGCTTGTCACGACACTATTTAATGTTTACTAACTTTACACACAGTTTTGTCACTTCAGTTTCGTCTTCACTTATTCGAAAAATTATCACATAGTTTGTTTAGATAACGTTTGTGCTGATGATTGACATCGGAATGGACTTATCAAACACAATTTACAGTACGACTTAATCTGTTTTATAATTTTAAAGTAAATAATAGATCAGAGAACTACACTTGGGATGTTTACGTCATCAGCGCCATCTAGCGAAGCCTAACGTACGTTACGTTCAAAGCCTTATAACTTTTTAACCATAACTTTGGCAAATTTATGGTTTTGGGAATCAACTTTCACAAATTAATACGTGAATCGTGTTTTAAAATCGTGGCAGTTTTTTTTTTAAATGCCATGGCTGCGCGTTCGAAACAGACACGTTAAAGGGTAGCGTACCTACGGTGCAACCGCACATTCGACAATATAGCAGTTTACGCCACACTCATTTCAACTCACAGTTCGCGTTGAGCTATCGAGTCAGGCGTTCTCGTTACAGCCAACAAGGCCGCGTCACTCACTTAATTTCGACACCATCAGTCCATTAAAATTTTCATTTATGTCCGTAAGGATTGAGGAGCCACATCCGATTTTTAAAATCTGATCTCACCATTATTTAGCAGCAATGTAGCTAATTTTGCAGCACGAATTCTAGATTTAGCAGCAAAATATATCACTAGTTATATTTAATCCAAAAGTGGCTCCTCAATCTAAACGTCTGAATTGAGGAGCCACCGGAAACTCGTTATGTAATAGACGAGTAGTGAATATTTTTGAAAATTTTACTTTTTTTTGTGCATATTACCGTCTAAAAATTTTGCTTCTGTAGCGCTAAAATGAAAGAAAATACAATACTTCTAGTATGGCTCCTCAATCTACACTCAAGAGGTGAATTTATATTGTATGTGAGCGATCAATTAATATATTCTATATAATGATCATTCAGCAGGTGTTGTGTTTGTTTTTGCAGTATAGGAATAAGATAGTAAAACAGAGTAAATTTTATAGATGAACGCATTTTCTTTGGCTCCTCAATCCTGACGTTCTAATTATATGTTTGACTGTAGCTACCTGAGATCTCAACGGAATCTAAAGCCAGAGATACTAACATTTAGCAAAACTGTCTGCTAAATATATCTGCACAGTTCAGCAATGTATATATTTTGGATTCTGAAAAAACAATACTTAACTATTTTCTTGTAAATTCGGTGTGTTCAATTTTCACTATATATTTTGGACTAAACGCACTAACTCTTGGTTTAAAGCCACACATCTTGGGTTGAGCCGGTTTCTAGTATTTTGCAGTCAAAGATATGACACCGTCGTTTTGATTTTTAGCAATATTATTCAGTAACACATGCATGTACACTTTTGAAACTTTTAATAGTTATTGAAAGCGTCAAGAAGGATACAGTATTATTTTCCGGTTTTCGAAAAAGTGCGATTACTTGAAAGTTATTTATATTTTCCTAAATCTAATTCTGTCACAAATACGAACAAATTAAGAGCTACTCGTGTACGTTTATTCTACAGCGGCGCACATATGATGGTTTTAGAGATACGCGATTCTACAAAACGTTACTCCAGCAGGAATTGCTATATCTCGAAAACCTGAAGACGCACAAATTATATTTTCGGCGCACATTTTTGCACAAATATAAGCTCTCTGCCCGTGCACAATATTTCTCTCTCCGATCATTCGTTTCGAATTTTCCTGCTAGAAAAACGTTATCCTAGCTGCAATCGTTTTTACAGTTTTTTTCCAAAACGGCCAGGCGCACAATTTCTGTAAGTAGCGCACATTTATAGCAGATTACGCACTAAATATACGTTCCACTCATATCACTCCAGGAGACACTTTCCTGTTGGGGTAACGTTCACAATTTACAGAGAAGAATAAGAATAATACTTATTTTTATTTCTCTCAACTCTCTTTGTTCTCAATTTCAATAAATCATTCAGAAACCGACAAATTCAAAGAATAAACAGAACCATGTTGAGTCTCCACCGGATTACTTATTAGATGACCAATTGACCAGTACAAAAATTCTTCTGAGAAATTGGTAATTTAACGGCAATTTATATGGCAAATACAATAGCCTACTATACATGGCAAATGGAAAATTATTATTTTTTAAACTTAATGTTTGTGGTATCGGATGTTGGTTTATCTCGATAGGTGAGTGACTCAGCAAAATTTATGATTTGGTATGTTAATAACGTGCAGCACCATGTGTGATGGAGCTGGAGTGTGCGGAGTGCGTGCCGGACAACATGCCGCTGGTGACGTCACACCGCGCCGCCAACGGCTCGCTGGCGGTGCCGGCCGGCGCCGAGCTCACGCTGGCGTGCGGCGGCGGCAAGTTCCTGGCCTACCCGCTGCGGGACACGCTCACCGTTGTGTGCCAGGCGGGCCGCTACCGCGTGCTACTCGACCAATCGCTACGACACCTGCTCGAGCTCGGCTGCCAGGAGAGCATCTTCGAAGATGTGCTGCACCAGGTCACATTTGCCATAAGAACAATCCTTTTATTTCTTTCAAGAATCACCACTGTTCGTAAGACTCATCCCTTCTGATGAGTGCGGCCTTCCCACGATTGTTTTATTCCTTGATGATCTCAACATTCCCATCCGTAGAGAATCTTAACTGAGCGAATCCCAGTAAAGTCAAAAGCTACCTTTTTCCCGTGCAGGTTGACAACTGCGGCAGCCTGCAAGGGCGTGCGTACCTGATGCGCGAGACAGGCCCGCACGCGCCGCGCCACCTGGCGGCGCTGTGCTTCGACGCGGACCGCGCCCTGGCCGCGCGCCTGCACGCCACCAGCGCGCCGCACAACGCGCTGCCCGTGCCGCCGCACAGCGACCGCGCGGCGCCGCTGAGCCTGCTCGGCAACTTCAACCACATGTTCGACGCCAGCACGCGCCACGCCGCCGAGCGCCTCTACTCCGACGACGTCCGCATGAACAGGCGCCTGCACGAGCTGCTCAAGCACGAGCGCTACTCCTTCGCAGACCAGAGCCTCACGTCCGCCAAGCTGCTCAGCAGCCACTACTTCGAGGATCAGAACATGCGCGTGACGGAGTTCGTGTCCAACCGCGTGGCGGTATGGCGGAGCGTGGCGCGCGGCAACCTGCACCACCTGCACCACGACGTCGCCAAGTTCCTGAGGCTGAGTCGTCTGCACGGGCAGCTGGACGTGCACGCCGGCACGCACGGCGTGCTCTCCTTGCGCACTGGCCACTCGCGCACCGAACTGTACTTGAAAGCTGGCCAAAGGTTTCCGGTGCCGAAGTATATCTGGACGGTGGTGCACGCCAAGCAGGCGAACAAGGCGGTGGCGCTGGTGCTGCTCAACGACCCGTTCGTGGCCGTGAGCGAGATCCGCGACGCCGTGTTCTGCGAGAGCGCGTGCGGCCGCGTGCCGTGGCTGCACGAGCTGCGACGCCACCGCAACTACGAGAGCCCGGTGTACGGGCTCGTGTTCTGCTGCAGCCTGCAGAACTTCACCAGTGTGGTCACCGAGCTACCCGAACAGCTCATAAACGTGCCGCCAGGGAACACTGGCATGCTCACAGAGTTGTTTGATTAGTAGTATTGTGGTTTTGTGATTGAACAAATCTGTCACCCACGACATTTGTAACAACACCCTTTAAAATAAGTCTATTCTAAGCCATTATGATACAAACCCAAAATAAGTCATATTAGAAACATTTTATTAAAAAAAAAAAATATAATAGATTTTATTCCCCAAATCCTTAATCCTTCTCAGCAATTGCGGTCAGATGTCTGTCGATCTCGTTTTCAGCCAATACTCTGAAAATTTAAACCATGATTACTATTTATATGCTGAAACTGGGCATCATTTTTACAAACAAAACGTCTTCAAGTATGTATGTAAAATAAGTTATAGAACCAGGCATTACTTTCCTGAAATCCATGACATTAACCTTTTGACTTCCACAGTCATGTGTAGATGTAAAACCAAAATGTGCCCAGCACGCTACAGTCATGACTTCATGACAGGTATTAAAGTATTTTACTCAAAAATGCATGTAATGTGGTCATTATTTTGACAACCTTGTTTGAGCAAAGTCGGCCTTGCCGTTCTGTTTCAAGGAGCGGCCGGCAAAGTTTTGCTGGCCGCTCTAACAGGCCGGCAATGTTTTGCCGGCCGCTATTTTGACATTTCAACGTTTTAAAAAATAAAATTCAAAAAGATTTTATTTACAACACAGCTGTTTGTATCCTATAGATACAAACAGCTGTGTTGTAAATAAAATCTTTTAACCAGATAGGTACAAAAAGATTTTATTCCGTATTAGGCTGTATAGTTCTAACTACCATTGCTCAAAAAAAACAAAGACGTAACAAAAGCGCGGTTCAGCGAAAATTTTAATTAATATATTTTTTATTTAAATTACTTGCTGGTTATATTTAGATTAGGTACTTGCATTTTTGAGTAAAGCACTATACAAACCTTGGCCCACAATGACTGCTTCGCTGGTCACGCTATGATTGCCTCGAGCTAGCCTAGCTACGCTCTAGGCCTTTCTGCTTGGCCATCATTGCAGCCCTTGCTGTCCTCGCTGTAAAGGCCTCGACCTACGGTCTCGGCCATTATCTCAGCTCGTCCATCAAGTGCTGCACGCTGACTGCGCTGTGTCGGCCTGGAGCTGCGCTACGCAGCGCTGTCGGCCATAATCAGCGCGACCAGCAAAGTAGTCAGTATAGACCGCGGCAGTAATGTACTATATTCATAGCTTGGCGCCAAGGGCACGCTTTTGGTTTTTTGATGTGGTGGTCAAAAGATTAAATGTCATACAAAAAACTACATTGCACATACTACCACGCAGGAAAGTGGTCGACTGTCTGTAAACTCGGTAGTTTATAAATAACTCAACATAATGTGAGTTTCTGATGATTAATATAGGTGTACAGTAACAGCAAGTACGCAGTCTAGATGAGAGAGGGCGCGTCCCTACAGGTTGGCCCGAATCGAACAGCGGGCGGGCGGCGGATGCAAACTGGCGAGCTTGCTAAGCAATCTGCTGCCCACACACGCTACCATCCTGGCCGCCCACTTACACCAACATGCATGCTGGTATTCCTGGAAGAGCTACTAAGTACTAAGCACCTCTGTTTACCACCATGATGTTACATTATGTAAATTATTAATATTACTAGCACTTCGTCCGCGACTTTTATCTGCGAAAATTGTGATATAATATAGCCTATGTTACTTGGTAAAGATGTAGCTTTCTAAAGGCGAAAGAATTTTTAAAATAGGTGGAGTAGTATATGGGGTAATCCATAAACAAAACAAACAAATATTCCCTCTTTATAATATTAGTTTAAATATTATTAGCAAAGCTATAATCTTACCTGAACTGTGGGTCATCCTTAGTGACCAGTCCTACTTCAATCTCTGAGGACTTGAAGTCGACAGAGAGCACCTGCGACAGACAAGAAATGGCGAGCTGCACCACTTCGTCAGCGCTTAGGTCCGAGCGCTTCTTCAGCTTCTTCTCCAAGTAGGCATTGGCGTCGGTGGCCTTCGCACCCGCCGACACCGCCTTGTACGAGCAGTAGTAGCCAGATGGGTCAGTCTTGTACACACATGGACCTGTTTCTTCGTCATATGCTACCAGCATCATGCCTATAACAGAAAGAAGAATATCTTAACTTAAACTGCTGCAGTTGTGACTTGATTGCAAGTCTCTTGATAGAGATGTTGTGACACAAGTTTGGACATGTAGAAAATTTCAATCAGTACAGATTTATTGCAAGAAAGAGGTCCTGAAGATCTTGAGACATCAGGAAATTGTATGTGAAAACAATTAAGCAAATAATCTTATTTAATAAACAGAAATAACAACAATGCATTTTTCTAATAACATTTGTGAAAAGTAACTCACTGCATCCGAGCGGACGCATCTCAGCATTCTGTGTGTACACCTGGGAGATGTCAGCAATACGGCGAGTCAAGATGTGCACGGGTATCTCTGTGCCATATTTGTATTGCCAGTTGGCTGCCTCATAGCGGGCACGCTGCACCTGAGACCGGCTGTCCGCTGGAAATCAGAATTACACATTCATTCCTATAATCAGTGTTAAGAGACTATTGGACCATTTTTTAAAAGCTACTCTGCCATAGTTGTGCTGACATTTTGTTAGACACACTTGATTTTAGTACCCAGTGTAGAAAATAATGAATGAAACTAAAGTTGATTACCTCGTTTTTTTACCCAAAAATCATTCTTTTTTTATCAGTAATATTTAATTTCTAATGTTCTCATCTCACCTATCATGCCCGTCATAACGGCTCCAATACGTTTAGTGAGCGGGAATAGGTGTGTGACGGAGGCGGGGTCGAGTAAGCGGTCGGGCACCTTGCGCTGTGCTGCCACCACGGCCGCGTCCGAGCCGCGCAGCGCCACCGACGTTAGGCCGCCTTGGTTGATCGCCTTCAGTGCATATTCTGCAAAACATTTGGAATCTTATATAGAGATACTTACATTGAATTCAAATACTTGCAATTTTCGAACATAAAGCATCGTTGTGGATGGCAATGACTGTACGTTTTTGAATGGTCACTCGATAAATTATTTCAGCTGTACACTCTCGAGTAATATAAACTGAGCACACACGCAATTAGAAAGCAATATCCTATGAAAAGTAATAATTTAACTAGCTACATAATGAAGAATTCTCCAAAAAAAATATGATTGTTAGTATTGGTGGTTACCGCTCTGTGCAAGTCATTCCTTGTGTGGGATAATTTTACAACTTACCGACTTGGTACAGTCTTCCTTCAGGAGAGAAGATAGTAATGTGTCTGTCAAATCCAGCGCTACTTTCTCGTGCCATTATTTCAGAATTTAGTTATTGAAATTACAAGCCGACGAATATACTTCCTTTGACAGCCGTTCAGTTGTGAACCTTTCATAGACAAGTGGTTTAACTTCAATTTTCTCATCTCATCGCAGAATTTCGTCGATGGTTGTGAGAGGTAGGAACAGACTTGACACTGCACAATTTCACAATCTGCACGCGTAGCATAACCACTGTAGAAACGAGTTTTGTCTACGGAAGAATCGACATAATGACAGATAGACAGAATGATAATATGTCAGTTTGACGATTCTTCCGTCGACATAGCCCTTTTCTGGCGACGGTCATGCTACGCGTGCTGGCTTCAGTTATATCGACCTATAAAAAAGGCTAAGTCCACCTAGTCCTTGAAAGGGGTTATACCAAAGATCATTGCCAACAATTAAGTCCAGTTCTTAACTGGATGTTACCGAGCTGTGTCGGTTCTTGAGTTTTATTGAAATTTTCAGACTTTTAACAAAACAATTAATTATGAAACATCTACTGTCCAGGAGTACCGCTCAAGGGCTAGATTCAGCTGCCTAACGAGAACCTCACCAGATATTGGTCAAGGCTCTTGGCAATGAGGCCATTGGCTGATACGACTATCGGCATAAATGATCGCTCAGTCAACATCCCACATGTCTACAACCTCGTGAGCCAAGTCAAGATGTACTTGATTTGCTTATCTTTCTCGGCTTTCACGAGGTTCTCGTCATGTGGAACCGTTATGTCAACAATCATTGCGCGCCGCACAGTGGAACGAATGTATGGGAGCGGTTGGACGTAGACATGTCCGAAAAAAAAGAGTAAAATTATGCCAAACTAATGATGCCATCTTATTCGATTACTTAATGCCTTCATAACTTGTGGTGATGAATTTCTTCATAACTCCCATATTTCGGGAGTAATTTGAGAAAATGTGAAATTTTACTATGAAAATGAGTGTATCGAGCTCTCTCCCTCCTGATTCCGGGCTTGTTTCAAGTAGCGGTCTCTAATATCATAATGCTAATACTAAGAGCTATATTTAATACTAAGACACATAGTGCGCCAAATGTGCACTTTCTGGGATAAAGAGTGATGTTTATTTTATAACACAATTTTTTTATTTTTTGTTTATTTTGTTGATTAAAACCGTTTTTCTAAAGGTTTACCTTATTACAATAACATTTCTGAGCAGCCAATTAGAGAAGATATAAGCTAATTAGGATATATAATTAGGGACTTAAGGTTTACATATAAAACTGATGCACTAATGATTACTGATAAGAACATTGCTATTATTTAATTACTAAATGGCTCTTAATACACTAATTTAGCATGCATCATTTACTAATTATCACAATAACTAATTACCTTGCAATATTTAACAAAGGATACCTGGGATACCTGGATTTTATATAAATAGGTCACTATTAGTAACTTTAAAATCAGTGTTGATTTACACCTCGTTGTATCCAAGCTAATCTCGCAATGTATTTTCCAAATTTTAATACAAATCTTGATATTCACGTTGCTTTATGCGCACGCGCACATAAAGATTTACGCGACTTTAACTATTTGTTCAGTGTTTTAAAAGATAACAGTTGTGTTCAGTTATGTGAAAGTGCTGAAACAAGTTTAAAAGACTGGTGTCGTCGATTTTGCTACCGCATTTATGCAAAATGGACACAGTCTGGAAGAAGCACAGATAAGTTTCGGAAGAAACATGAGATTTGGCTACAGGCTGCAATTCAATGGCCGGAATTACAGAATGAAAATATGGAACCTTCTACAGAAAATATAAGTGACGTCATCGAGCCCATAATTTCTCCTGCTAAATCTGATGCTTCAACTTGTACACATCCTAGTCCTCGTAAATCTTTTGAGGACCTTAGTAACCGGCAAAAAAGAAGACGCACTGAAGATAGTCTTTCATGCAGCAGTAGCAGCGCTGAAATTATGTTTTCGGCCGAAAGGGCGCTTCAAAAGGCAGGACAAAGCGATACAGCTTATGTTATGAAATACTTGACGGAGAATCCAGAAGAGGCCTCAAAAATCAAAGCCTTCATTGAAGGTAAATCAATTCAGGTACGGGAAATATCCCCTTTGAAGGCATTGGCTCTTTATGTATCGATGAACTTATCGAAATGGCGCTATAACACTCTTCGGGATTTCAACACTCAAGAAGGAGCTCTTCAATACCCGAGTTACTACATGTTGGTTAAAGAAAAAATTAAGTGCTATCCGGCCAAAGAAGATCTCACAGTTACAGAGAGCTCTGCAAAAATCAAATTACAAGCCTTGATGGATTTAACCTCAAGAAGACTTATTAGGTCGTTAGAAACCCCTGTTGATCCCAATCAACAGCTCGTATTGACCAGCAAATGGGGTTTTGACGGATCATCTAGCCAAAGCATTTATCATCAAAGGACGAGTGAAGATGAGCAAATCGATCTTGCTAGTAATTTTATGATTAGTCTTGTACCACTGCGGCTCGTCTCAAAAGGTGTAACAATTTGGGAAAACGAGCGACCATCTTCCACTTCATTTTGCCGGCCAATATTGTTTAAGTTTATAAAGGAAAAACCAAAGAAAATGTGCAGAGAGAGATGGCTGAAATCGAAGCAGAGATTGAAGCCTTAACTCCATCCACCATCACTGATGGAATTAGTGTCAAACACCAACTGCTGTTGACAATGATTGATGGTAAAATTCATTCCATTATATCCAATACATTAGCTTCAGTGTGTGACATATGCAAGGCTTGTCCTAAAGAAATGAATAATTTAGAGTTAATCAAAGATAAACACGCAAACGAGGACATGTATAAATATAGCTTAAGCACCCTTCACGCTTGGATTCGCTCAATGGAATGCTTATTACACATTTCCTACAAATTAGACATAAAATCATGGCAAGTAAGGGGTGATATAGCAAAAAGGCAAGTTGATGACAGGAAGAAAAGAGTTCAAGAGGCTGTAAGAAGAGAAACGGGCTTACTTCTCGATGTTGTGAAACAAGGCAGTGGATCCACCAACAATGGCAACTCGGCAAGGAGATTTTTTGAAAACTACACTAAATCTGCTGAACTGACCGGAATAGATGCTATGCTTTTAAGAAAAATCTGTGTGATCTTGCAGTGTATTTCATCAGGAGAGAAGATCAACGTAACTAAATTCCGAGAGTTCTGCTTTGATACTGCTAAGCTTTACGTGGAGTTATACCCATGGTATTATATGCCTTCTTCACTTCATAAAATTTTAATGCATGGGCCAGACATAGTTCAGAACATGTCAATTGTGCCCATTGGTTTTCTATCCGAAGAGGCATCTGAGGCTAGAAATAAAGATTTTAGAAAATATAGAGAGGGGCATTCTCGAAAGCATAGCAGTATCTCATGCAATGAAGATATTATGCACAATCTTTGACTGTCTTCTGATCCACTTGTTACAAGTATCCGTCCAAAAGGAAATAAGTTTGTAAAAAAATCTTCTTTTAAGGAATTTTATGAGCTTACGGATTCTGAGAAAAGTGATATCGAATTTGTTAACATAAATGATTTAGCGGACATCGATTCTGAATTTGAATTAATTGATGATGATGATGATGACGAAGATAATTAAATGATGTTATTGTTTTAAAATGTGTAACTTAGTAAATTAGAGCTTACATCTTAATTATTTATTGTACTTTTAATGAAACTAGGTAATTTATTATCAACTTACTTAAAAGTCATACTCTCATCAGTTCTTGTGAATATTTTTGTTAATATATATTTCTGTATATATATAATATATTTATAGACCTCTTAATAAGTCTGTCTGCGGTTTAAAGTAAATACAAATGGGGAAAAAACGTTTTTTTTTTTAAATTTTCATTTCCTTTTATCCCAGAAAGTGCACATTTGGCGCACTATGTGTCTTAGTATTAAATATAGCTCTTAGTAATAGCATTACGATATTAGAGACCGCTACTTGAAACAAGCCCGGAATCAGGAGGGAGAGAGCTCGATACACTCATTTTCATAGTAAAATTTCACATTTTCTCAAATTACTCCCGAAATATGGGAGTTATGAAGAAATTCATCACCACAATTTATGAAGGCATTAAGTAATCGAATAAGATGGCATCATTAGTTTGTCATAATTTTACTCTTATTTTTCGGACATGTCTACGTCCAACCGCTCCCATACATTCGTTCCACTGTGCGCCGCTGTGATCGATCCAGCACCACTATATCAGGCTTATTGGCTACAATAGTCCTGTCAGTGATGATTAGAGATCGGATATTCGGATGCATATTTACCAAAAGTTTGAGTGTTGACTAGTATGGAGCGCGCGTCAGTATGGGAAAAAGGAGTTTATAAAAAAAAAAAAACTAGTCTAGTTACTCTTTCGTTTAGCTTCAAATGAATTATGCCCAAACATATTTACCATTTTATTTAAGCATTCGATATTTCAGCACAAAAATACGAATTCAAATAGTTGTTGTATTTTTTTCCTAGTTATTTTCAACATACTTGCCAAGTTTTAAATAAATTCAAAATATTCGTTACGATATTTTCAGTACTACATTTTATACTTACTAAAGAATTATGAAATTTCGCAATCCCGTGACAAAAATTGGCATTTAAATAGCCACTTCCATACTTTTGTACCTTTTGCCAGGAATGAACGTACTTTAGGTCCATCCGAATATCCGATCACTAGTGATGATGGATTGATCCCAATCAATAGTGTGATATTGACATTTTCGAGAACTGGGTCGGGCACATACTTAAAGTACGGCACTTCCGATTCCACAAGGCTGTATTTCAGAGCAAGTTGCTGATGGATAATCCTGGCTACAAGGTTGTGTCTATGCAAGTATTCTCCGTTAGCTAGACGAGAACACCCGGAGATAATGTGACGAATTGGTTCGCCCGGACGGTGGCATGCCCGACATATGTCAACCGTGCCATCCTTCACAATAAATTTCCGGTAGTCATTTGTATTGTGATTGGCATGGCATGGCATTGTAAATTCTATCGACGCTGAAATTTAGTAAGTCACATCATTAGTCTGTTTATAAGTGGTGACAACCTACTAATTTTCGAAATTTCTTAGGTATAATTATTCTTCTATCTTAGCGGCTCTAAAGTCAAAATGAATCAAATATATGTGTTCAGCTGCTATTTTAGCGCTCTTTCCATGCTTTAGTTATTATTCTATGCATCTTGCGATAACAGTATCCATGCTCCAAAGCGTTGCGTAGCGAAATCTTTTTGCGCTATTAACGCCAACATTGATTTTGACGTGACTCGGAACGCACTCTTAGATGTATTTTCAAATTGTCTATGATCAGTTGTTGTCAGTGTCAGATCCGTTTGGTATTGGTATTCCATTCTTTGATTGTCAGTGAATCGAGCGAAGAGGCTGTGTGGTTTTGAATTTAATTTCGATTTATTTTATCAATTCGTTAGTTTTCTGTTTTTATGTTTGATATAAACCGTACAAATTTCGAAAGTATATTTGAAAATAAAGTAACTTTTTAGTTATCATTTTTGAATATCTGATATTTATTATCACAATGCAAGAAACCGTTACAAACTCCAACGAAAGAAAATCGTTGTTTTCGTCGTTTCTGGAGGTGATGGAGGCTCGAGATAAAAAGGCACAGGCCGACAGGCAGCTGCAAGAAGAGAAATTTTTGAGAAGAACTCAAAGGATCTATGATTTCCATGGTAATTTTATCGCGCCAATTGTCACTTTTTGGGACACGAAACAGGTTGTTTTGAATGAAAGTTATTATTTGTTATAGTTATCTATCGGTTATTTTACATAGAAATCAGATTAAAACTTTCAGACGTACCCTTTAAATTGGTATCTCAGCCAGTGTACCTGCTTAAGTATATATTTGAATAAATAAATTTTATGAAAACGTACGGGTAATAATATCGTATTGTTCTGTATGGTGTCGGACGTAAAGAATAGCACCATCCCATATCTTCCCGTGGGTGTCGTAAGAGGCGACTAAGGGACTTGCCAGAGAATGGGCAGCAGCGTTCTCTGTGCTCTTGTAACAACCGTACTGCGATCGCCAACCCGCCTGCTAAGCGTGGCGATTATGGCAAAACCCCCCTTATGTCAATGTGGCTTTGGGGGAGGCCTATCTCCAGCAGTGGACTTTTTTCGGCTGAAATGATGATGATTATGATGAAAAATATCGAGTATTTCGTTTAAAATTGTCAAAACTGTTAAATAATGTGGATAATAAACAATATTCTGTTTCTACTATTGTACAGATCCTGCATAATTTCATATTAGATAAATGTAAAGTAAGTACAGCTTAGCTTACTGTCACTTACGGGATATCTTCCTTGCTATCAACCTAAAGTTATGTTTTCTAATGATCTATGCTAGTTAAATTAATGGGATAAAATATTTTATTTACAATGTGGACCAAATTGTTAATTTTTTAAACATTATTTTTTATTTTCCTGTGTTTAAGTGATATAAAAACATATTATTCTTATGTAAACATATACTCTTTAATTTTGTGTGCCTAATTATTTAGTGTATAATTATGCTGGAATAGAATCTGCATTTTACTGTGTGATGTAGCTACTTTCAGAAACATTGTATGTTTCTGAAAGTAACTACATCGACAAAGTAAAATGCAATTTCATTTTTATAAAAATACTAGCTGTACTCGGCATGTGTTGCAATGCAGTTTTTCCTACCTACCCTACCCTACCTACCTACCTACCTACTCTACCGTACCTACATTACCTACCCTACCTTACCCTATCTTTCTCATCTTATAAACCTACCCTACCCTGGACTACAACAAACATATCAAAACCAAAATCAGCTAAATCAGCCCAGCCGTTCTCGAGTTTTAGTGAGACCATCAAACAGCAATGGGGGTGGAAACTGTGGAACTAATGGCGCTACCATAGCTGGTTCCAAGCATCGTCATTGGTTGAAAATCTGGTGATGTCATTTTATATTTCATAATAGCTCGATCTCATTGGTCAGATTGAGAACCAGCTATAGTCGTGCCATCTACAATTAGCTTTTAACGGGCTTCCCCATTGATTTTTCTATAAAAATGATGTCATATAGATGACATTAGTGATATTATTATGTTTGTAAATGAAATGTTGCAAATCAGTTCAAAATTAAATTATTCCAATTAGGCTGTGTGTATGTTACAAATGTATGTCACAAATGTATGTCAGCTTAAAAAAAGGTTTCATTCCCATCCTCATATAAACTACTGAAGGAACTCACAAAATGACCAACTGAGCAAACGGTAGAGCAACACCAGTGTTTGAATTGAGGCAGTAGGCTCCGACATAGTGATCAGTAAGCGAACATGGTCGGGTGTGGTAGCGTTGTTGTCGTTGTTGCAGAGCGGCAGCGGAGCGAGGTGGGCGAGCTGCGGCGCTGCCTGGACTACGTGTCGCAGCACGCGCACGTGCTGGAGAGCGTGCTGCGCGGCGCGGGCGCGCCCGGCGCCGACGCGCCGCTCAGCGCCTCGCTGGTGCTCCAGGCCGTCGCGCTGCAGCGCTCCATGGCACAGTGCGTCGCCAACGCCAGCCGCATCCGCCAGCTGCTCACCGCCACGCACCAGCCGCAGATGGACACCATGCTCGCCAAAATGGTGAGTGGCTTTTCAGTATGCCTTCGTACGTCGTTACCAAGACAAATTCTTGCCAAATATCCATATTTTCTAACCCTCGGAATAAGCGTACAGTCAACTAATTCTGTATCGGACCCCCATAAGGACTATCCTTGCTTCCAGCGTTAAAACAGTTAAAAACTTTCTATTTCTTTGTCCCTTTTTTTGTTTTATTCCTATTGGTCGAAAAACGGTGGTCAAACATCTGGGATCATTAACAGAGACTAAGATTTTTTTTTAAACAAAAGTTATTTAAAAAAAGGGTCGCGTTTATTGGTCCGCAAACTATTTGTGCGGAGTTGCGGACCAATAGCAGTGAGGGTGTTAAACAGATGTGGTCTTCGAGTGCACGGGATTTGGTTTGAAAAGTGTACCTATTGGCACTTTTGCGATAGTACCTACCAAGCAGGCGCGTAGCTACCGCCGTATCTATGATACGGGGCCCTCGAGTAACAAGGGCCCCTGATTAGTTGAGGACAAAATCCCAAAATCTTATTTGAAAATGTAAAGGTGTTCAGAAAGCTCCAATTTTTCGAGCCCGCTTCGCTCTGTTTTCGTTGGAGACTTCTCTTAAACCCTTTTAGGACATCTAATTTTCTAGCTCTTCAATCAAAACTTAACCTAGGCGATCTCAGTACATCATTAAATTTATAATTTGATTTTCCTTATCATGAATGCGGCTTAAAAATGCAAACTTTCAAAGCTGTCTAGCTCACGAAAAGCCCATTAGAGATTAGAGAGAATGATTTATAAGCACATGAAAGAGATTTCAATACACTTTACATTATCACTCGATACAAACGGTCGAACATGTTCACATAAATATTTACCCAGTAGGTAATGCCTTTCACAATTCCATTCTCGTTCAAACCTAATGTTGTCTATAACTTACGTGTACGACTACTGTGCTGCATGTGGAACTAATTAGACAGTTGTGTAACTCCCTCCCCTAAGTATCGTTCTGTTTACTCCCAGTTATTTTTGTTCATTAAAGTACCGGTTTCTTACTCGCTGTAGTTTTTACGGCAATGATCGGAAATTACCATGTCTACGAGCCGAAAATACTCAGCGAACGTACACAAGTGCGATAATAGAGAGTGAACCATTAACAAGCACGTACGTTATACCTAGTGCGGTCATTAGCGGTGTTGATGTAATTACATGAGCTAATTGTGTTATTATTACCTCGTTTCATTGGCGTCAGGTTTTGTTGAGCTTGCAGTCGAATTCAAATCGTCTAGGAACGTCGTCTAGCACGTCGCGAAGAGTGCATACGTACTCTTCGCGACGTGCTACGTGCCGTCACTTATTAGGTTACTGGTTACTACACATTGTGTGTGCAAAATGAGCAACAAATTACAAATGTAAGCTCACTGTTATGGCGTGTCACCATGTATCGCCAGCCGCTGCGCCGCCGCCGCCGCCGCCGCGCGCCGGCTAGACAGACAGGTAGCCTGACTGAAACGGTATCGTGTAGTAATGACAGTTTTACTGGACACGGGCCGGCGAGATTACAATTCTTTTCCATCCGATCCTCTCGCTGGCTGAAAAGCTGATGATGACCTGACATTTCACGCAAAATGTGACAAGGTGATAAAGAGGGTCAATAGTCTCGAAATTAAAAACTGCAAGTAAAAAACGAGGTATCCATAAAGAATGAGATCAGCTCATAAAGAAATCGATATCTGTTCTAGATGTTGTTATGAGAGTCGTAAACACGTCGCGCCACACGTTAATGACCGTCGTTTCCTAAACACATATAAACCCATCTGTCTACACTAAGTACATTATATTTTAGATTGTAGTTGTAGAGAGAGTTTAATAATTATGGATTCAAACGATCGGAGAATAACCGACCATTGGCTGTGAGTGAACTTAAGGGCATAGTATAGAACCGAAGTGGCATAGTTACCTCATCGTCTTTCGAAGTTGCAACGCACGACACTGGTATTATGGTTCAGGATACATTCGACCGAACACAGTTTCATGAAGCATTGCAAAGAATCATCTCGGTTAGACGAATTTTCTAATAAAATAAACCGCATTGAAATCAGACCCCCCTTTTGGGAGCTACAATACCAAAGCATAGGCTTCAAGCTGATAGCAACCATAAGGGTTTTGGTCCTTGTGATGCACTTAGACGAGAGGTTTATGTCTACGGTTTAAAAGGAGGGAGGGGGAGGAGAGTCTCAAAGGAGGAAATGATGGCGCGGGTGTTTATTTGGAAACCGTAAATTGACTCGTCACGCTAGTTCAGAGAATGATTGCGTACATCGTCAAGAAAATGCAGTAACTCATTAATCAATTAATCATCTGATTAAAGATAAGTCCGTTCATAACAATGGTTAGTAACCTATGAATGTGTAATGGACGAAGTGAATCGACCATTTTGTTTATGTTGATAACGTCGACTTAATTGTTCAGGCTCAAGGTGGTCAGGTAGAGGAGCGCGCCAACAGTGCGGGCACCGAGCATCGCTTAGGTATTCAAACCGCTTTACTTGGGACTAGAGCCTACATCATATTGTTCAGATCTTACTCTTCTGGACATTTTAAACTCAACGAAGTTGACTTAATCTAGCCCTATTAAACCCTATACTTAAGACTTAAAGGTTTACACTTAAACTGTGTCGTCATAGTAAAACTCAGAAAGTACCTAATCTTTCTTATTGATTATTAAGCGAATCTGAAAGAAATGGGCAAGACAAGAGTGCGCCTGTTTTAAACAAAATATTCTTCGCGAACACAAACTGCAACCTGCAGCGCAGTAGATAGCTTTGCCTTCAGCTAGAGTGTGAGGTGCGTGTACGCCGATAATGGTCCGCCTCCAGCCTGCTTGTGTCGCCACTCGCCACGTGTTGTGCAACCGCTCAGCACTGTCCCCGCGCCTCCTGCTGTAATCTTCGTCTTTGCACAAGTACGTGTTACTAAATACTAGCAACATCTGCACAGTTTGTTTGTAATCCGTGTTATTAATCTCGAACGGTCATTGTCGTTTGTTGAGACACACTTACTCATCGTGTCCGTGACTCAATAGTTTCAATTACGGCGGACAAAATGCAAGTCAACAAGTTCACGATGAGCGCTTTCTCCCAAGTTATCGTGATCACAAGAACTTCGCCTTGAGCGACTTCTCAGAGTCCACGTGTTGTGCTAATCCTTTTGGCTACAACTTCTCAACTACAAAGTCTCAAGAGACGCGCCTCCTATACAGTGAGGAAAAAACACATGAAAAATGTGGTTTAGAGCTTGCACGAATGACAACGGCGCCACGCCGGCGCGCGGCTGTACTTGGAGAGCGACTGGTTTGCGTGTAAGAGGCCCGGACTTCCTCAAACCTAAGACGAGCGAAGTGGAGAGCGGAGATGCTTACACACTGAATGTATCCTCCGAAGCTGTGCAGATAGACAGAGCAGAGATGTGTGTGCTGGCTACTCACGCCCCGTTTAGCGCGATCTAACACGGAAGGCGACCGCCGCAGGGCTCTTATGTTTCGTGTCGTCTCCGCTGTGCGCTGCTGGCGCCGAGTGCGGGGGCTGGCCTAAACAAATATGAGACAACTCCTCTCCTCTCTGCTTAAACTTTTCTTCTAAAGCTAAGCGAATACGAGAAGTGTAAATATCGAAATTCTATTGGTGGTTTACAACACATCTCGTCTCCGCTTTGGTAGAGTTCGGCCCTAAACGTGTGATGGACAAGAGACGCACGCACGTTTCACAACCGCATCACCCGAGCTCGTGAACGGGGCATAAGAGCATTAAGTAAGGGGAGAACATCAGTGCCGTAGGGCGAAAATTGTGGCCAACTCGTAGCACTCCGCTGTCACCAGTAGCTAGGTCAATGAAGATTACTTAATAGATTATCTGTATCTCCAATATCTGCGTTCTGGTTTGTAAATATTTTTCGCGATAAGGTTACTAAATAGGTCATGTCTCTAATATTCGTCACTTATCTAATCGCCATCATTGCCGGTGCGTAATACATAGATATTATTTTCTCACCGCGTGTGGTAACAATTACGGTATGAAGTAGAGAATTCGAGGCAACTTCTTAGCCTGCTCGCACCTCGTTCCCAGGCAGGTATAATTGTGCAGTCGCCATCCTTGCGTTGTCATTGTTACACACAAGATCGCTGCGAATCTAGTCGCTATAAAATGTAGATAGTAATTAAAACGACATCTATTTAATAGCATATATCTCCTCTAGTCAAAAAGTGGTCAATAGGGGTTTAAATTCGCCGAAAGTTCAAGGTCATGGTAATCACCAATATTTTGTGAAAAGGCGTAGTCGACGTAGCCCCGGGTTCAGGGTTTAAAGTAAACCAACACGTACCGTCCGACAACACCCGTCCGAGTCGGGGTGCCACAAGTCCCGAGTTCGATTCTCTCGCTCTTGCTTCTTGCTTCTAGCGTATAACGTACCATACTTTTCTTAGACTACGTTTCAGTACCAATCAATGGATAAGAGGACGCATACAGTCGTAAGTAATGAATCAAATGTATGATCGATCCAACTATTCAGCAGATTTTGCGCTTTTGGCATCAGCGCAGCGCGGGTTTAGTTGATATTCTTTCCGACAATAGGATCACACATCTCCTGTACCTACAAATACATTGACAAAAATGAGTCTCATCAAACTCATATGAGTGAAGGATGGTGTTTTTCGACACCCGTCTTGCTGAACGAAACCGAGCCTCTAACACGACCTTACACGGAAATAGTACCAAAACATGTGAGCTATAGGACGTAACTAGAGGAAGTATCGTACCTGCAATTATGCTATAACGAATTGCGGCTATTTTAATGTCAGTTTTTACGAATTCACCTTGCGATTTGTGAAGAAATACGTCAAATTGCTTCCGCGTCTACCAAGGGCCGTCAAGATTTTGATTGACAGAATACACTATTATCCATGTTCGCAACAAGTGTGTTTACTCGTAACAAAGATCACTTCCATGCCTGGTGCTTGTGAGCTGTGCAGTTCCTGTTACTTTGTACCATGTGCTGGCGAGAACGCCGCGCAACGCGTCCAATCGTAACGACCGTCGTCCCTTTATAATTTTACACCATTTTCAACGTGTAGTATATTTCATACAATATAATGATACATTTCCCGGGTGTTGCAAAAGCTACACAGGAAGTCACAACGTCATTAAATAAAATTGATTTCGGTGACAGTAAAATTATATCAAAATAAAAAACAGTCGACATCAAAAAGCTTAAATGAAATATGAGTGTTTAACTCATGTTTATGTCGAGCTACTTTTTCATCCGTTTCCTCCGCACTTTGGAGTTTTTATGAACCCTTAAATATAACGTAATGATGAAGCCGAGCTTTGGGCACATCTGGTCTCTTTTTCATTTTGAAAATATCTGTGCGAGGACTTTTGAAATGTAGTTTCAATTTGTTTCGTTTACTTACCTGTAGCATAATTAGTTAATGGACTCAGCGGGATTTCCTTCGTACTGAGATAATTAGTTGTTAATTTTGATCCATCTTGTTTGTCCAAGTACCAATAGTGTTATTGTGTACTCCTTAAAGTGGCACACTCTACGACTGCGTGAACCATTCAAGTCTCGCGAAGGTTAATGTCTATTATGATTTTGACGAATGATCCCGCGTCTGTGTTAGTTTTTATGGTCTTTGTTACAGTAATGAAGCTTTTTGTCGCGAACTTGTATATCTGTTGAGTAGCTGCTCTGCGCTCTACAGGTACATGCTACTACATGCCAACATGACTGGAGTGATGGAGTCGGAACCGCACTGTTGCAAGAAACGCATGTATGCTACTAAGTAACGTGTGAATGCTATACAATAACTTGTCTTGCGGGATATTAGAAGCTAATTATTTTCTCACGTTTCGCTCATTTTAAATCCATGAGACAAATGAACGTCAAGTTTTCTGAACAACATGTTTTGCCAAGAGCTATGACCTAACGTTTGAAGAAAACAAGTTGGCAGATCAGTTATGAATTGATAACGGCTGTACGTTATCAACTTGTACAAAGACTGCGAAGGGGATCTGAGCACGCTAATAACTTTGGCCAGTTGTTAATTTGAGTCATTGACAACATTCAAAATAAGATAGCGCTTCTATTTAACACATCGACAAAATAAACTTTGGAATCCGAAGAGACTTTGTCTAAAATAAAGCCTTGGGGTTTTAGTACGTAGGAGACCGAATTAACCCCACCATTCTCCCCAGAAATATTTTATCGTCTAGGAACTAGGAAAAAAGGTTGAATAACGTAAACGGTCATTCACTATACAGTGCACAGTACACAGGACACAAAAAGCCTCCACCGTCCGGCAATTTACTAACTCAAGTATTTTTTTACATTCTTTGTTTAAACCGAGAAGCAAATATTAACCTTCCTCCTTCGGTATGTCTAATGTTTTATACAAGTATGCTTGTATGGCTCGGAAGTATTTCGTGACCTAGACGACCGACAGCCACAAATCCGAAGTTGTAACCATCAGCTACACCACAGCCACACCAGTTGCCTCAGTCACAAACATCATCCAAAGTAACGCGCTTGTTGTCTTAGCTCCAATAAGACGGCGGTTTATTGTTCTTATTGTTGTTTTCCTTATTACCGAACGGTTTACGTTGACCGCTGCTAAGGGGAACAGCCTGCGTGAGAAGTGGTTGTTTTCTTCGCCGTTCTCAAGTAACAAGGGCAAGGCTTTGCGTGCACAGAGGTCAAACGAAAACCTAACAACATAATAATATCCTTATCGTGATATGTTTCATGTTTACCCCATAGCAAAGCTAATCAAAGTGAAGTGATTGGTCGCCAGTCGCTATACTGCTCATTCTTGTACTTACGTGTGAAGTATACAGCATGAGCTTCATGTACCTACATGTTGCGGTTGCGTGACGTCGCCCATCGCTAATGAGCTCAACTGCTTGCTCTGGATCCCGCGAGGCTTCCTGCTCTACCGAATATACGCATATACACAACTGGCACACCTGACAACCACGAACTACACCACACTCGGTACACGGCTTGCGGACGACGCGCGCGACGCGACCTAGTCACGCGGATCCTGCTACTTCCAGCCGGGCTCGTATGGTACTTAGGTACAGCATTTATAAGTACACTATCCTGATGAATGAAAAACTGCTAGTCGGGGTGATGGGCTCAGTGCGTGATTGGTTTCGCTCTAAGAGGTGAACCGCATCGCTCTCGTCTCGACCATGTTGTTAAAGATTTTAATGAGTTTTGCCGCCATTACCGTTAAGTCGATTAAGTAGAAGTACAAATAGCAAAGAATCGTTACTTGGCTCGATAACATGTTACATTAGTCGATGAAGGTTGACTGGCTGAAAGATAACATCGCACTGACAAGTATTTGTGAGCCGTAATTGTGACAACCGCTTCAGTACGAACTAGATACGTCGTGTACTAAAAAAACAAGGATCGCCTGAGCCTGTCGATAATTAAATTTGTGTCAGTGTCGGGTGCTAAATACGAGGTCGTTCGGTTTGTCGACCTGGTTGCGGCCGGCGGCGCGGCGGCGGCGGCCGACGACCCTCATTACGCTATCTGGCCGATTACCTTTGTTCCAGGGCGACCACGATCAGGGTCAATCCGCAACACTCTCCGCCACGTCAACTCAGCCCCCGCACTCTTACACTTGATTAACTGACCGGAATTAATTATACTTTGGAATTGCTTCAAGTACGCCTCCATTTTGATGTCACTGGAGTGCGTAATTTCTACTCCTGGCTCTTTGTAGCAAGACAAAATTGGTGGAAACTGTTTGGAAAGGTTATCGTGACATTACGCCGGGGCCCCTTGACATTGTGTAACATTTGGTTGACACCTTAACGCGTACTTCCGCTATAATGAGCCTCTCGCCGGTGGAGCGAAACGCGAACGCGATTGACCCGCGCCCGCGCCACGCGCACTCGCCGGCTGCTGGCCGCCCGCTGCCCGCTGCCGGGTGCCCAACGTATCATGTCCACTAAAAATACCCAAGATAAGTAAAGCTACGTTTTGTGTCTAAGAAGTAAGAACAATTTAACTGTGGGAATTGATTCATGAATAACTGTATTTCTTGTTATTTTACAAAGTAAGCGCGGAGATTGATCTCTATGGGCTATACGCCTAAAATCGATTTTAACATCATTATGGCTCAATCCACTTATTAATGTTTTTTCTTGGTAAATGATTGACAAGAGCTTTAACTGATGCTTTAGTAACTGCTAGTTATAGCTCTATTGATAAATCTTTCTACCCAAGTAAACAAAGATCAAGAGATCTGACTGTGATGTGTTAGGCACAAGCGCGTCTAAGACGTAAGCCGTTGTGTCACCCCAATAATAATTAAATACCTCTGCTCTAAGGTCACTATTTACATATAATATTGTAGTGTAGACACGCCGCAGCCGCCGCCGCCGCCGGCGAGCAGGCGGACACCCCTTACGAAACAAACATAATATCTTTGTTTACCGAAGTACCATGGGGTATCATAGCCTTGCGGAGCGATGAGCGGCAATGAGCGGTGATGCGGCATCAGTCACTCACGATGAAATCACACGGCCCGCCAATTACCGCACGTTATCCAATTGAGCGCGTGCTTCACAATTATGACCTTAATGCGCTAATGCCTCCGCCACGGTCACCCCCCCGTCCAGTGTCTCCCCGTGCGCGACACCTTTTGCTCCCTACTCACCGCGGCAACATGTACGTGCTTGCGATACCCAAAGGCTATGACTTGCTTTTTTCAGGTGTGAAGTAGCCAAGCTGCTCTGAGCCTGTGCCGTAGCTAAATGCTGTGCAGTAATATTTAAACCTGCTGGCTCGATTCCCGAAGATGATTTCATGGTTAGGTGGTGTTGGTTTAAGCCCATGGTGGGATGTTTTTCGAACTCAAAAACTGAAATCACGCTCTAAAAAACCAAGAATATATTTTCGTCTGAAATTGTTACGTAATAATACATACATGCTGGTCAAAATCATAACCCTCCGTTTTGCTTCGCGTTAGTCGGGTAGCCAATAGACAGGGGTACGGAGTTCCTATTTAACAAACCTTGGAAATGTAAATTCCTTCATCGATCATTACCTGCCGTGCTAAATTAATAATACTTTTCACATCTTGCTAAAGTGCAAGACTAGACAGTTCGTACCTGGCTTAAGGTGTCCCAGCAATAACATTTGCGTGCCCGGTGCGTATCAATAAAGTGTACCGTTCCTGGCAGAGGTGGCCTGTAGCCTGTGCGAGTGTGCGCCTGCCACACTCGGCGGCGCGGCGTGTATGTAACATTAGATTTTCCGCACGGACGCAGCTCGCTTACCGGTAATCTAATACACGTACTCACGTACCCGCTAATGAGACGATTTTATCTGATCGAACGGTGAAAGTTACCGAAAAAATGTCCTCACGTTCGAGTCTAGATAGGCACTTTTGAAATCTGATAATAGAGAATGTGCGTTCACCTCGTTGCTTAAGTTTCAGCCCGCTCAAATTACGTTTTTGAAAAGCTGCATCGTTTCCTCATTCTAAATGTCTAGGGAGCTCGCAGTGAAAGAAAAAGAACCAAGTTCAGAGAAGTGTCAGGAGCTTTTGGAATTACAAGCCGTTTCATATCCATTACGCATTTGAGAGGGTCGTTAAAAGTTAATGAGATAGTCACGGGCCGCGTGGCTGTCTGCCGTCGTCGGGAACCCGGGATGCCAAGAGCGGCGGCGTGAGCTCGTGTCCACGCCTGCTGCTCGGCCGAGCTCGCTCGGACTTGGAAGGTCTATGGAACTCTCATGTTTACGCGCACTTGAACCATTGACCTTATAACAGAATGCATGGTTTGTTCACAACATCCGCAATAGTAATTTGATAGTCGTTGCGAATCGTTAATGATGTTCTTGCAATACTTGCGTATCTGTTCGATTGATTCGCGTGAAGGTAATTGTTTGTGACTTTGTAATGAGGTGTCGAAACCACACACACATTTGATGTGACCAGTGGCTGAAGCGGGTGAACTTGTAACCATTCTCTATGGTGGAGTACACAACTGCTCACACATGGCACTACGGCCGGCGCCGACGCCGGGACGTGCTCATGTCCGGCCGTGCTTGCACGCACTGCGGCAACGACCACTGATAGCTTATCGCACGATTATCATTAAACTATCTCTATCACTAGTGTATGTAAGGCAGACTAGACGACTGAATATAAATAGCGTTGTACTAGATACAATTAATAGTAGCCAATATAATATATACTTAAAGAAAGAAAGAAAGAAAACACATTTATTTGGCACATGCCACAAATGCACACAACAAAAAATAAAAACTAAAACAAAACAGACACTACTTAGCTATGACACTTTGAGGTCAAGCCTATCATATTTTATTATGCGTGGTAAGTGTAGGTAAGCTCGAGTTTTTGAGTGAAAGGACTAACTAACGTATGTCTAAGGATGTGCAGTACAGTTAGTATGCATGCTTAACTTAATATATTTAAACTAACAACAACAACAAATTATTTATTTCAGAACAAAGACCCATATCATATACATATATCTTACAAACTATCCATACATAATTATAAAAACCACGAAATCTCCTCAACCTTCGTGGTGTGATGTAGCCGGGACACATAGAGTTGCGTCGTTGGTATTGCCGGACGCTGCATCATATTGGGTCTTGCCAGCGCGGTCCCGCACTGGTTCCGACTAGGAGGCTTCTTCGTCTTCTTCCTCTCCACCTTCACGAAGCCATTCTGTCACACGTGCCTGATGCTGGGCCTAGCTATTTCGAACCCCTGTTGGCAGCTACACAGCAGCTTTTCTCATCCCCTATCTTGGTCTGCAACACAGGTTTGTGCGTGGCCGATCTAGCATCGGCAGTTTTGAGTCGGCGAGCTCTGTTTCTCTCTCCGCGACGTGCACTCACGTTGTAGGCATCAGGCGACCTATTTACGTTAACAGAGTTGCGCAACGACTCTACTTCGGCGTGTAGTTCACCAATGATGTTATTCGACACCGCCAATGTGGACTGTACCTCGGCCAGGTTTGCCTTGAGAGTTGTAATGTCCTTCAGCAACCTGATGACGTCGACGTGGTCAAACGTGACTGAAAGCGGGTACATCGTCCGGGTCGGTGCTCTTCAACAACGTGATGATGTCTTGCACACACTTCTGGCTACCATCCCTCCGTCAAGGCAAATAAAAGTTAAGTCACTCCTCATAACATCAGCTGTCTACCAGTAAAACTTCCGTCAAAGTCAGTCCAGCCGTATCGGAGATTAGCCGGAACAAACAGACAGACAGACAAAAATTAATATATGTACTTTCAATGCATAATCTTTGAATGCATAATTCAGCATAAAACTGTTTATATTTTGAAATTACAAACAGACACTTCAATTGTACCTATTTATTTGTATAGATGCCACTCTTGCGAATGTTTCTGGTGAGTTAGCAGATTCTGTAAGATTTTTGTGAGCCCAAGATCGTATAAAAAGTGAACTCAACTCAACGATGAAAAAAATGTGATCTATGCTACAGTAGGTACATGTATCGCCCGTAACACTCGAGACCACACATTAATTTCCTGAGAGCGGTTTGTTCTTCGCTCTCACATTCTTTTGTACCTGAAGTAAACTGTACACACGATATCAGCGTCATCACGACAGCGCTCGGGATCACCAGCGTGCAACATAACGGGAAAAAGTGTAACAATAAAACAATCGGCTCTGTCGATCTACACAATGATAATAATTTTGTACTTAAATAGGGATTTGCGTGTAAATGGAAATTCGCTTTCTAATGGTTACGGCGGCATTGTGAGCAGATTGTGGTAATGATAGTGAAAGTGCGCGCGCGCAGGACGCGTGCACCAACAGTACCACAGTAACAGTACTTGACCGTACGATACTATTTGAATCAGAAAATCACGAGTTATAAAGCATCCTATGGATTGAAGCCACTACAATTTAGAATAAGTAAATACATTAAAATTGTTATTACTAACAAAATTTCATTCCATTTTATTTAGTGATTGTTATCCTATTCAATTTTATATAAATGATAGTTACATTATAATTCTAATTTATGTTATTATTTGTATAAGTACTGTTCGAATCAGAACATCACGAGCTATAAAGCATCCTATGGATTGAAGCCACTTAAGCCAAGCCTTTTACTTTCGAACATTAATCATGGCTTTGTATCCCAAAGTTAAGGTCAGTAATATGAAGGGTGAAAGTTTAGTATCAGCGCTACTACGGTTCAGCTCAATCTCGACCCAAAAAACCGGATGCCTTCCAGTCATGGTCGCCTTCGCCAAATATTAACGAACCAATGTAAACGTCTGATATATGAAATTGAAAGTTGACGCGTTCATAATAATGATTGACCCTCGAGCATTTTCCTCATAGACGTGAATCTGAATATGCTTGTATAATATTCTTTAAGAATATGAAAAAATACACACATCAAAAGTGTCTAGGGATCAAGCATTTTTATGCGGATTTCTTGAGATTGAGATGTGGCTTTATAATAAATTTATGATTTTATAAATGTATATGGATCCTTTTTGGTGCATTTCATAATTTGAATCAGGAACTGTGAATCAAATTCGAGTAAAAGATGAAAATCAGCTGTCAATATTTTCCCTATAAAAACATACAACGCATTGAAGACATTATTAGTGCTACTGATTCCCTACTACTGATTAAAACCAACGTTATTATGGAGCGGCGACGTCATTTAAGCAGGGAAGAAATGCTCAGAGCCGTGGGAATGATAGAAGCTGGTTCCCGGCAACGTACTGTGGCTTTAGCTCTGAATACAAGTCAGAGTGTTATCAGTCGACTTTGGACACGTTACCGAAGCACTGGTACCGTGGCTGAGCGCCATGGAGGACGGTATCGCTGCACCACACGGAGACAAGACCGATACATTCAAATCTTAACTCGAAGAGCTCCAACAATAACCGCCATGATGTTAGCCGTGAGGCTTCATCACTCTTCAGGGAACTTAATTAGCGACCAAACAGTCAGAAACCGCTTGCATGAAGTGAACCTTCATTCCCGAAGACCGCTACGGGTACCACCTATAGCAATGCACAATCGTAGGATTCGATATCAATGGGCTCTTGAACACAGAAATTGGGCAGAAGAACAATGGCGTTTCGTGTGCTTTTCTGATGAGTCTCGTTTTGGTATGAGACCGGATACAAGACGTATACGACACTGGAGAACCCCTGGACGCCAACAGCGATTAAAATCCTGCCAGGAAGTCCATCCTTATAGTGGTGGAACCATCATGGTATGGGCGGGTATTTGGATCGGCGGAAGAACTGAGTTGATTTGGATCAGAGGCAACCTCAACGCTCAAATTTATGCTGAGACGATTGTATCAGACGTCATCGTTCCTCTACAAGTGCAAATCGGTCCCTTATTTCAGTTAATGCATGATAATGCACGACCGCACACCGCAAGAGTTGTAAGACAGACTCTCGCCGCAGCTAACATCAATGTCCTGCCCTGGCCTGCTCAGTCGCCAGACTGAACCCGATTGAGCATGCATGGGATATGCTACAGAGAAGAGCTCTGCCGAATATGGAGGGTATCCAGTCGCAAGAAGACCTTTTTTTGTTGTTGCAACGAACATGGGCGGCCATTCCACAGCGTGATTTGGATGAACTCATTTTGAGTATGCCAAACCGATGTTCTTGTGTTGTTAGTGTTCGCGGTAGAAACACGGATTATTAATTGTTTAAGTTACCCAATAAAATTTTAAAGAAAACTGTTATTTCAGTCTTTTTTTCGAACTTTAATGTTAGTGGTTCAAATGTCAAAAATCCCTTTATTAGAAAATGGCAAATTTCTTTATTAATGCAAAGGTGACTTGGTTTATCGTTACTGTGACAAACGAAAACACTTTATTTGATGAATCCTTAAAGAAAATTTTAAATAATATCAATCAGGAGAAAAGTTATTGCAAAAATATATGTTGATCCCTAGACACTTTTGATGTGTGTAGATTATCTTCAGCCTTAACTTTTTTGTGTATATGGATGACGGGAATTCCACGTGGGCACACACGGGGAATGCTAAAAAGACAGTATTTAGTTCTGTTTGATTGATTTCAGCTGACGGTTCAAATGCATTGATGTTTTGCACCAATCTCTTAAAAAGTAGTTATTGTTAGTTGCGACAATGGCTGATGACATGTAAGTGTGGCGTGGGAGCCGCGGGTGTCGTCAGCGGAGCGCCCTCTGCGCCACCTCCGCCTGCTATCCTTCGGCTTTCTCCCGAGCAGGCGAGCGAGCCACTTGTGAGCGCAACTGGTGTGACAAGCCCAGTCGCGTCGAAAGCTCATGTACTTATTCACTATAAATAATACGACGGTGCCGGTGCCGCCTATTCATTTATCGATCGACCTCTTATTTATGAACACTTTTCATAAAAGTAACGGATTACGGGCTCGTTGATCGCTATTTTTTCATTGGTGACCTGATTAAGCCTCGTGCAATTTAATCTTCAAAAGATTTTGTCCGTTTAACTAGCAATTATTAAACACCGCGGTAGACAATAAAGACGCCCCGTGAATAACTCGTTCTCGGTACCCACCACGGCTAGCACTCATTTAGCGCACACTTAATGAAATCAAAAGAGGTCAAAGAATAAAGTAAGGATAATTAGTGATTAGCCGTAATGTGATTCAGCGTGCAGGTTATTATAGCTACAACAGTGCGGGTCAGGGTCCTCATTGAAGCCCCCAAAGCGTGTGGTCACCGCTATATTTGCTACAATCCGGCCGTGTCCCGCTCGGGACCGGGAGCGATAGATACAAGGCCTCGGTCACTCGGTGGGCAGATCAAGAAAGGCCATTCACTACGATTGCTCTCGTACCCATTGGAACATCAACGTAATGCCGCGGAGAGTCAGGGCAATATACAAGGTGTTACCCCGTCGGTGTGAACGGACCCTACACGAAGTCGTCAACAAAGGCTTCTGTACATCAATTTAAGTAACTACGGTAAAATTATTGTTGGAAAACGTGTTTGGGGGTGAAGAATCACGGTTAACGGTAGGCCTCCATGTAACGCACTCAGAACATTGTGCTAATACATTGAATAGTACAGGGGTCAAAGAGGCATTTAAAGTAGAGTTATAAAATTAATCACTTCAAAAGGTTGGAACTTCGACCTCTAATATTTCTGTAACTAGAAGGTTCCCAGGTGTGAACCAAACAAAAAAAAATCACAATGTTACGAGTAGAATAAGCGCCTTTCGGCTTCGTTAGGGGTCATGTGACAGCCATTATTTATCTATCCCTGCAGTAGTGGCACATTGCCCCGTTGGCAGTTTGTCCTTCCGACACAAACATGTAGATGGACTGACAGACCCTGATCGTCGGGAGTGGCCCTTCTGCGTGTAGTGTCGCTGTGTCGTAGTGCAGCGACCGCTGGCGGCGGCCGGCGGCCGACCCTGACCGTCACGTCATCGCTATATATACGCGGTGCACATCGGTCGCCAGGCGCCCCACTTACGTCACGACATCGGTACACATCGTGGACTAGGAAGTTACGCGCACTCGCCTGCAAAAATTAGCACCAATAGTACAAATAATAACGGAAGAAATAGGTTCGCTTATTTTATGCTTCGGTTGCCTGTTCATACAATATGAGCGAGCATTGATGAGATCAGATCATCATCCTCCTACCCTCGATCTTACTTGCCTGACCTTCACACGATCCTCCTATGTTTCCGTTGGTCTACTTATTTCCTTAAAGCCTTAGCTTTTCTTCGTTCTATTTAGGTATTATACCCAAAGCATCAGCTTATTTCCGCACTGGCTATTATATTGTAATTCGTTGTCCTATACATTCCCGTGTCGGAGCACAGCACACAGTCACACGGTACCTGTTCACATTGAGGTGCATAGAGTTGCGGTAACGTAACCAGCGGGCAGCGTGTAGTGATCCCGATGTGTTACAGGACTCGTCGCGTGCTTGTAGTCGTGGTGCTGTTGAGGATCCTGCATGTTGTGTCGTGTTCCGCTATCGTAGAAGGCTGTGTAGCACTTGTAAACAGATATCTACAAAGCGTAGGTAACTGTTGTGTTGTGTTCTTTAATAAACACGGAGAAGCTTTTCAGATTTTTTACCATTTATTTTTCTTCTTTCGAGAAAATTAGGGTCGGCCTTTGGTCGAGCACAGAGTGGACGGGCTCAGCTGTGTGACTCGCTGTGATCGCAAAGAAACGACGTTCTTCGACAAAAAAATCTGTAGCGTTCTTTTCTCGTTAAGTCAACAGACCGGGGGCTAGGTTGTAGGGTCTGCAAATGCTATTACGCCAGGGCGCCGGCGAAAGCTTCAACGTTTTTTTTATGTTCGAGGACTAAAATTAAAATAACATAAATAACCAGTAGCGCGCGCGTGAAATCAGTATCAAGTTTCATAGGGCTTCGCTCCGCAAATGTAATACGAGTTGCTACCCGAGCAGCTGCTTTATTTGATAGAAAGTATAATTTCTATAATATAATTTGAAATGAATTTTTATCTTGTGTTTTCAAAGTAATACCATACCATTCACGGAAACGAAGAAGAAAATATGCATTATATTAAAGAGGATAACTCATAGTACGCACGGCGACCAACCAAGCTATACAAAACCAGTTCATGCAGATCTGGGAATCTATACATAGCGAGGCCATGTTAAACTGGATATCATGTATAGCTTGATGTGTCGCCGTGGGCACCTAAGGGACCAGGACCGCGCGAGCTTCCTCTACTAAATAAAACGTATCACTTCAATCGGACCATTAAGTGATCACGGAGAATTCGGTGAACAAAGAAGAAGTTTTAATGCCTATTTGTACCTATAAAGCTTGGAGAGTTCCCTCGATTTCTCTAGGATCCCATTCCCATCCTGACCTGACGACGATGACACCACATGAGAAGCATACTGTTTCAAAACAAACACAACAAACAATGCTAATAAAATTACGGGTTGCGCTTAATTTTCCTGGGATCGCATCGGATCCGGACTTATACCTTCCTTCATTAGCTCAGTAATATGAGATGATGATTACCAGGCACAAATATCTGAATTGCTTTAGAAAGTAAAGAAATAAAATTGTATGTGTAAATAAAATTTGAGGGTTGCCGTCGATTTCCCTGGGATCCCATCATCAGATTATGACGTGGTGATAATGGGATCAACTCGGGAGTATATGATTCGGTCTAAAAATGGCTGAAAAATCGGTGAACATACATAAAAAAATAGTCGCACATAGAACCTCTTCCTTTTTTTGACGTCGGTTAAATAATATTAAATTTAAGGTGTCCCAATCACACACATTACGAATAAATTAAGTGAAACAATATGTTGCTTAGGTATCCTATATTATATAATACGGCCCCGGGCCTTAACTATAACATTAGTTAACACTTCATTTTGAGTAGGTACCTACATC
This sequence comes from Cerastis rubricosa, assembly GCA_949152445.1. Lineage (NCBI taxonomy): Eukaryota > Metazoa > Arthropoda > Insecta > Lepidoptera > Noctuidae > Cerastis > Cerastis rubricosa. The sequence continues at coordinate 472,358 of OX424542.1, read as the reverse complement.
CTTTTGTGAACATAATATTCTAACTGGTTTATTAATAATACGATGTTTATGTTAATCTACTACAAATATATCTGTAACGTCGCCCACCTTTTTCTTGTTTTACGCTGGAATACGCACCTTTTCTAATAATATTCTTAATATTGACGGCTAATATTATCAGATTCATAGGCGTTCTGTATGTATAGAATTAGCATTGTCATCAATGAATGTTTGTTAGTTAAGTTGGTATCTCCTGGTATTAATTAATTTGAACACAAGGAAATCGAATCTGTTGTCCAGATCTGCATGTTTGCTTTTTTAGGGTTCCGTAGTCAACAAGGAATCCTTATAGTTTCGCCATGTCCGTCTGTCTGTCTGTCTGTCCGCGGTTTAGCTCAAAAACTATTGGTACTAGAAAGTTGTAATTTGGCATGAGTATTGAGTATACACGTTAATGACGCCAAAACAGTGGTAAAATAAAATTTTGAAAAAAACAATTATTTAGGGTACATCCCCTACATGTAAAGTGGGGATGATACATTTTTTTTTCGTCTTTCCCATAGTGTGGCAAATCGTTGGATAGGTCTTTCAAAAATATTAGGGATTTGGGGAGACCGTTTTTTGATTAAGTAAACCGTTCGTGACTTATCAAACTTTAAAGTACCAATTTTCGTTACAGTCAAGTGTCCCCCCCCTCTACCAACTAAAATGTTGTAGTTAGAAATACAAATGTCACGGCAGTAGTACCTATATATAACGAAGTTTTGAGGAAAACTATCACACTTAAGTGGGCTTTACAAGTTTACGAGTAATAGTCGACCAATTTGACTCGAAAATTTCGAACAACTCCATAGAAATGTCAGTCGATGGCGCTAAGCGTCAGTTGTATCGCGCTGTTTCATTCCTAAATAAGTTTTATAAAAACAAACAGTTATTGTTGTTGTTTGTATAGGAAGTCAAATTAGGTAGGTAGTCCAGCGAATGTGACCCGCACTTGGCTGTTATAAAAACTACGGAACCCTACACTGCGCGTGGCCCGACACGCACTTGACCGGTTCCGGACCGGATCGTTAAAATTATTTAGCCAGACATCGCACAGGATGGAGAGATATGGAAGGAGAAAGGGGAGGCCTTTGCTCAGCAGCGGGACACTATGCAGGCAAACAAAAAAAAAATAGTTTTTGTTATATAAGAAGCTCTAATGGTTATTGCATGTATTCGTGTGTCAGGAAGCCGAGCTGAGCAAGTGGACGGCGTTCCTGCAGCGCGCCGGCGACGCCACCTACAACACCGAGGTCGTCCTCGACAACTTGCACAACCTCATCGGTAAGCGCACACTTATACATTCAACGAACTAAACCTATCCCTCATACTAAACTTTCTCTATCTCATATTCGATTTCTGAAAAAAAGAATCAAATTCCTACATAACATTTTATAACTATTCACGAGTTTTAGCGTACGTCCTAAGATGAGTTTAAAACGTACGCCGCATTATTGAAGCGTCGCGGATCCTTTGTCCGGATGACCGGATCACAAGATGACATTGACGCGACATCGCCAATACTTTAATAACACGACAGTGACCATTAAACATTTATGTGAGAGATAAAACATGTCGGCCCGTGTGACGCGCCGCCTCGGCCGGTGCTGCCATGTCCGAGCGTGGGGGTTTATGCCCAGCTGAGGTCCCCATGTTTCCCGTGACATAAGCTCATGTTTTTAACCGAGACATAGATTACATTTATAGATGATATAATGTTGATTAAATCACATCATGTACATATTTTTAGCGTCCACGCATCACGGTTCGTCCGACCGGTTTTAATGAAAGCGTTGCGCGTTGTTGCTTCGGGGGACCGCTAAGTAGACCGCTTAGTACAAGCAGATGAGATACGCACGCGTGTTTCATGGTCCTCATGACAGATCGGCTTCAGTAGAATTGCAAAGGCTGAGAAGTAGTACTTCAATACTTGAATTTTGTACAAAATGTTGAACTTTAATGTTTAATAAATGTTAACATTTAGAGTAACCTGTAGATTATAAGTTTATGACAGTAACCGGCCATCTTGTATTAGCATGTGCTCGTCAAACCGCGACGTATGAGCCCAAACACAAGGCCAGTGCCGTACACCGTCGAGGAGTTCTTCTGGCGGGTTGGGTATCCTGCATGATCCTGGTAATGCCTACGCATCAGGATTTCGAATCGATCAGATCTGTGGAAGTGGTACCTATACATATTTCTTCATCAACTAGAAAAGAGGTGATGATCTTCAAACGGCTGAGCAGATTTTCTTGAAGCATAGCTAACACACAGATACACACTTCAAACTACTTTGGACAGGGTTTTAAAAAAAAGAATGATCTACTCTTGAAATTTTTGTAAATCTTTATTTCTAGTGTATGCAATTTGATACCTCGACGCATTATGCAAGGATATCGTTCCTCAGTAATGTGTCGCCGTAGTAACGAGTGCGTCGTGATGATGTTGCAGCGGTGCAGCGGCGCTGCGTGCGCGAGGTGCTGGCCAGCAGCGCGCTGACGTCACTGACGAGCGAGGCGGAGGGCGCGGGCTCGCCGCTGGACCGGCGCGCGCCCTCGCTGGCCTGCAGCACGCCCATCGCGCGCGACTAGCGCCCGCCTGGCTGCCCTTCTCAGCGCGAGAGGAGCCTGACGAGTTTCCACTGACTATATCGTTCAGTTCAGTTTCGAATAGTAAAGCTAGATTATCTCGTGCGTATGTTGTGATCTCGAAAATAACGGCTAATGGCTGGTGTCTGCTGTGTATATTCAATTTGCGTAATTTTGCCACGAGTCCCGAAGCGTGCCTCACGACGACTGCCGCTGTGTGCGGAGCCGGCGGCGCAGGCCCCGGTGCGCGAGCGTCGATGGTTGCCGCTCTGTGTTACTGCTTTCAGTCGATATAAATAGCGATCGCTCAAGCAACTATCGACGCAACGCCAATACCGACCTTGCCGTATTCAAATTATATTTTTATGATTTTGTAATGAATATGCGAACTGCGCCAAAACACTCGACACTGGATATTCTCTGGAATATTTAGAGTGATCATCTGGTCGCTGTATCGATACCGACGCCGGCCGCCTGGCTCGCTCGCGCGCCGCCCGCGGGTGACGTGCGAGCCAGTGAGCGGAGAGGTTTAACGTAATGCTTCTGTAGATACTACATGACGCTCAGAATAAACGATATAAGTGTAGTCATGGAGCGATGAGGCGCTGAGATAGAGTCGTTTATGTAATGTAAGGTGTGAGTACAAATGCCGCCGTGTGTTACCTGCACAGTGCACTGCCTTATGTGTGTGTTCAATTCGCGCCACTGCCGAATCTTACATATTATCTGCGTTACGTTTTTAAGATTTATCACTAATTGTAACGATATCGTATTCGCTTGTAAAGTGTACGCGTTGCTTGCGGAGGCTGTCTCCGTATCGATTATATAAATATTGTATTAGAGATAATAAATTAGTAAGTATAGAGAATGTATGAGATTGGTACAGGATGAAGTTGCTTGGCAATACTTTAACTGTTGTTTGTGAGTGTGCGCACGCCGCGCTCAGCTGCTGCACCCGGTCACCGGTGTAGTGCACCGGCTGGTGGGCGGAGCTCGAGTGCACTTGGTATGACGGTGCCTCCGCGTACCTATTCATGTTTTACTTTGAAATGGTTTTCATGGTGCTTTATGTTAGTGTTATGCTGATGTGAGCTCACTACTAACGTTTCGTAGTCGCGAGCTGCTGTCCTCCTTTCATACTTATTGTACCTCTGACTTTTCATCACTATCAAGATTGACCTCATCATGTTACGATAAGGTCGCTGTTAGTGGCGGCACTCATACAAGCCTAAAAGCTTGGCTAGCCCTTATCACCTGCTACTATTCTTCATGATTGGGCTTGTTGTATTGTTGGGCCGTAAGCATGCGATTGGTCGCTGTTAGATTGCATGGCGCCGCGCGGCGGAACCACGGGTTCGAACTAGTTTAGAGTTTTTGATATTTTTACATTATCCTAGTACATAGTAGCCGCGCTTGGGCGGGCGACGTGCGGCAGTTCGCTGCGGGACTGTTGTCGAGCGAGTGTCGTGCGGTCGTGTGCCGCAGTGCGGCTAGTTTTTACAAATCTACTATCTTCTAATGTAGTTTTATTACAGATCTGGTATTTTCACTGAAATGCTTGTCTGACGAACGTTTTGCGCTTCAATATATGTAATTACTTTATATATTTCCCAGTATTACTATAATAAATTCTAAAACAAATCGAGATGAATGTATTAGTATTACGATGTATATATTATGTATTTTAAAATGTATAAGTGACAAGATGTGGCCAAATTTTCCTTAGTGTCGGTGTGACGTGACGCGTGTCGCGCCGACGACGCGAGTCTGACGCAGACGAGCGCGACCACTCACATGTATACACTTACTAACTTTTAAAACAAACTTTGTTTTGCTACATTGATTGTAAGTAATGTTGTTACATTAACTTAGTATTTTGGAACCCATACTTATATGAAAAGGGTATTATTTTAAAGTTACAATGGTTGTTGCACGAGAAAATCTCTTTTGAGTTTAGTGAGTGTATACTAGAGGTGGTCGTGAGTGGCCAGGAGCACCAGTCCGCGCAGTCAGCGGGCGGCCTCGTGCGGACTGCTGCTTCTGAACAACTTCTTGTGCTGTCTCAAGCTGTAACAGCACTCGACTAGTATTTACTGTTATTAATATTGTCATTCGGCGAGACCGTGAAGAAAATCATGTATTTTTTATATAAATAAAAAAGGTTGTTAAGTATTATAAAATTCAAACAAAAACCCTGTCGCGTGATTAATTTGAAAGAGAATACAAAATGTTGTGTATGTTATATTTTAGAATGATTTGTGGGCAGGCGTCGCGCCGGCTTGTGATATCACAACGAAGCATATAATGTGAACGGTTAATGTTTGTCGATGGGACCGTAACGTACTTGTTGTCTTAATACCGTGCTGTCTTCATTTATACATGGTTATGCATTTATTGTGATCGTATCGCGTCACGACTTTTTATTAATAAATATATTACATATATACCGTTACTACATCAAAAGAGAGAATTAGTGTTCGTGTTGACGCCTAGATTGTAACCGTAGCTAATGAAATATTTTTCAGTCTATCTGCTATACGAGTAATATCACTTTATCTTTGACGCCTCATTTGAACCTCCGTGCCGAGGTTCGTAAAGTTGAGCCGTGATTATACCTTATCCTGATACACCGTTGATCGTCGTCATCTGGGTGGTACGTAGTGTACCCGCTAGACACAAGCAGTCGCAACAGTCGCAACAGTCGCAGCAGTCGCAGCAGTCGCAGCAGTAGCGCTGTGCCCGCGTGCGGCGCTCGCAGCGGCCTCCACACATTCCAGAGTTCCACGTATTTTGTAATATATAAATAAAATGTTTTTAATATATAATTTTATTTGTACCTTTTAATCGACATTATACATTTATTGGAATTTTTCACATAATAATTAATACATTAGATTACACAGTAAGTATACTTATTAATCAGACTCTAGTTGGCAAGCTCGCGCCCCCCCCCTCGCGCGCACGCCGCGTCCACGACCGCCCAGTAATACTGCCCCCCCCCTTATATGACACATACAAACAAAGCTACCTGTAGAGCGGTACGTGTTGCACGATATTATGGTAACAGAAGAAGCTGCGGCAGTTGCCAGCAGTCGCGCGACCATGTCTGCCTGCCGCCTGCCGCACTGGCGGGTGCGGTCACCGAGACACGACGTTATCACGTGCGTGCGCCACAGGGCAGTTTTGATTGCGCGAATTTAAGGTTACTCGTGAAAGTTATAATTCATTTTCGATTGGATGTTTACACATGACACACCTTAAAGATATTCGTTCTGATCGGTAACCAGTAACAGTGTGAACGCGACAGCGCCAGCGCGCCTGAGGACGCGCCAGGACTCGTTCGATGTCTGCACGATGTTCTCTCCTCTGCGTTCCTTCTGGGTCCGCGCGAACCCTTTATGTCGTATTTTTATTCTGTATTTTCAGAACCAATAAATATATATATAGTTTGTTCCAAAAGTGCGTGGTGAAAAGATAACAAATTCTTCAATCCCAATTTTTTTCTTTTTATTCCAAGGGTCCGTTCACACAGCCCTGCTCGGACAGCATCGGCGGCGCTTTTCTTTTCACACAGACCGTCACGAGTTACACGCTTTGAACTGGTCGGAGCCGACAGCCGTTACACATAGACCGGCTGGAAGGGCACTGTTTTTGAGCGGATGCGCTCGGAGTCGAGCGGGTGCTCGGTCAGTATACCTCCAGTTCCGCGCACTACAAGTTTTGTTTTCGATGCGAGAGAGGACGCCAACGGAGCCGGCCCGCCGCGCGGGCGTGATACAGCACGCTATCAGAGTCGGTCGGCCGCGCAAGCGCTGAAGAGTACCTCATCAGAGGCAGCCGGTCGGCTCCTCTTATTATTGCACACGAAGCGCGTTACGTTTGCTGTCAGGCATTCTCAATAATAAAAGAAGTGACATGTAAACACAAAACCTTATTACATTGACTCAAAACTCCGTTTAAAACGATAAAAAATGTGCTTCCTCTCCGAGCCGGTCTGCGTGAACGGACTCTACCTTTATTAATCGACTTCAAAAATAATTTCTTATCTTTTTTTCCAAATACGAATAACTTCCACAAAAAAAGTAAGAAATAACTTTGGGAAGCAGGTGGAAGAAAAAGTCAACGAAATAGACGTTGCTTTTTTTATTGTTCTTCATGTTATTTGGTTTATGATTTTTCGATTAAGTAATACAAGCACTCATTTATATTGTTCAAAAAATAATTGCTGGAAAACGTGTTGTGATGTAAAAGTCAAACCTAAAATTGGGGGTGAGTATTTTGCTTATTTCTTTAGATAAAGATTGAGCGAGAATTTAACCCGAACAGGGTTGTTTACACTTTCATCGGATACTTTTGGAACAGACCATAACCATAGGCAGACAACACCAGCGCGCAGCGGACTGTACGTAGGTATGCAACATTATGCCTGACTGCCCTAGCAACACAGTACCGCTATACACGTTGTTTATTCGTAAACGGTAAATTAATTAACATTACAGACTTTTGGACGTCCCTTAACGTTAACCATCGCTTATGAATAGAACAAGGGCAAGTTCCGTGTTCAAAGTTATTTGAAAATACGAGCAAGAACAAAAAATATTTTTTGTTATTGTTTACCCATTACGATTATGGCACAGAAGTCGTGAGTTTATGAAACAGTGTACGAAGAGCTTCACACTTGATATTTTTATTGCCAGTGTGGTAGAACTGGCTCTGCGGCCAGGTTATACTGCATTACGTATAAATAAGATATGGTCGCCCTGTACATACCTAATACTGCGGGCTCGGTCCACAGGCGAGCTATAGCTAGGTAGTTATTATGTCCACATTCGTGCGCTTGCATCTCACAACTTGCAGTTATTGGTAGTTCGTCAGTAAACGAGTCGGCATCGCACAGTTAGTTTTAGCGCATATGCTGAGGCATAACGTAACACGCATGCTTCGTAAAAGGACTCAAGATGTAGATGGAATCGCAACAGTGTGGATGCATCTTATCATGAATATCATATAATTATAATGATGAACATCTTAAAGGGCATGTCGGCCTCCATGCGACGAAATGACGACCATAAATACTTAAAACTACTATTTACACTCGGCGACAATATGAAGCGCCAACGTCGAGGACAATTCCTTTAACGCGGAGCGGTAATCAGGTAAACCGCGCACTGACGTGCAGCCAGCCGGCGGCGGGCGAGTCCGACCCGGGGCGGCGTCAGGCCGGGGGGGGCGGGGGGGCCGGCGCGGGGGGCGCGGGCGGGGGCGGGGGCCGGGCGCGCGCCGGCGCCAGCACGCCGTGCGGCACGCACACGGTCCGGCCCGCCGCCTGCACGGCCACCAGCCCGCGCCGCGCCGCGCCCAGCACCAGCACGCAGTCGCCGGCGCGCAGGCGCACGCCCGCGTCGTCGCTCCAGTCCGCGCCCACGGTGCGCTGCTGCGGGTAGCCGAGCTTCACGCCGCCCGCCACGGTGTAGGCGCGCGACGGCGGCAGCGGCGGCGGCCGCTCCTGCGATCGGGCGAGCGCTCGGTCAGGCACGGGCAGGGGAACCGGGGGGAGCGAGGATCGGAACGGCTCGCCTACCAGATCGAGGCCGAACAGCGAGCACGTGCGCTTCACGAGCGCCGGGTCGCCGTCGTCGCCGGGCTCGGGCGGCGGCGTGCCGGCGATGGGGGCCGGGCGCGGGCGCGGAGCCGGGCCCCGCGCCGCCCGCGCCCGGTGCCGGCGCCAGGCCGCCTGGATGCGCTCGGCGGCGGCCTGGCGGCGCGCGCGGCGCATGCGCTCCAGCGCCTGGCGCATGGCCTCGCTGAGGAACACGTGGCGCTTGCCGCCGGCCCAGCGCACGGCGGCGGGCGAGGCGGGCGCGGGCGCGGCGGCGGCCTGCACGGCGCGCAGCACGGCGGCGCAGGCGGCGCCGGACTCTCGCTCGGCTCCGCGCCGCCACAGTGCGCGGTATCGCCCGCTGAACGCGCGGAACCGCATGCGATGCGGGTATCCGCTCGCCATCAGCTGAGTCGTTTCCAATATTTGTAAGGCCCGCACCTGTAACGTTATGTTTGACGTAAGAATGCGTGTCCGCAGAGCTGTGGGTACTGTGTGCGCTCGTGGACGCGCGGTACCTGTAGTTTGACTAGGTAGTGTCGGCGACTCACCTGCCTGGCGACTGTGGCGCGCTCGAACAGCATGGGCGTCTCGGTGCCGTTGGCGCGCAGGCAGCGCACGAAGTGCGGGCGCGCGTGCACGAGCGTGCGCAGCAGGTTGTCGAGGCGCGTGTGGAAGTCCTGCGTGAGCGTGGAGGCCGCGGCCGCGTCCAGCGCCGCCGCCACCGTGGGCGACGCGCGGAACTGGCCGCCCGTCGGCCCGCCCTGCGCCGCCAGAGCCTATAGACCAAACATTTGCACAACTTTAAAATTCATAAATCCAAGTAGGCATTCATAATATACGATTTGTACACAGCTTTATGAACAGCAAGTTTTTATTTAAATATTTATGAAACTTACCTTGAGCTCGGCGCCAAAAAGATGTGTAGCGAATCCGAACTCGCATGTCCTATTGTCAAACGCAGCGAGCAAGTCATCGGGCACGGCGTCGCGGTTGGCTTCGAGGAAGTCCGCGGCGTCGTAGGACACCTCGCCCGCGTAGTGGCGCACGGCGAAGCGGCGCGGGTGCGGCGGCCGGGACTCCGCCAGCCGAGGGTGCCCTCTGGAATACGACATTAGTATTTGTCACTCAACATGCTTCGGGCCCGGGTTAGTCGAAGCAAGGATAACCAGCTCAAGTTTACCTAGATTCGTAGATGACTCTGCCCTAAATGTGTTAGTTCTTTTCCATAAACGACTCGCCATAGTTGGGGAAAGGTTAGGCAGATTGTGTAGCTCGACTCAGAATCATAACTCACAAACAATACCAAACGTCCTTTGTTTGTTGGGTAGGCCGCTATTCAAAATGTCAGACAATCATTAAAACGAAACAATAATAAAATTAACCTAATCCTCACATTCACAAAAATCTAATAAAATTAATAATACTTCACAAAAAAAAGATTGGCCGTCATGGAACGCCCGGCAGCAGATGTGAAACATAAGAATTATTAATAACCTATAACGAAATATGGAGTAATAGTAAAAAAAACAAAACCAGATCAACAATCAATCCAAAACAAACTTTATTGTAATGGGAACAGATTGATTTTACGTAGCATTTCCCGTCAAGGCATGCGAGTCGCTTTTACTGCCTAGTTTCGCAAATAGATGTATCACTTCATGATAAGAAATAATGTTTACGATATGTACATACCTGTGTGCGGCCTTTATCCTGACGACGTACTGCTCGGGCGAGCCGCGCGCGGCGCACTCGGCGTCGAGCGCGGCCAGCAGCCCGCCGCGCAGCGACGACACCAGGTCTATGCACGGCACGTTGTCCACGTAGTCCACCTCCAGCGCGCACGCCACGCCCTCCTCGCGGCACGACTCCGCCGACGACTTGAACACGTGCGTGTTGTAGAAGTGCTGCATGGTCTCCGCGCACAGGTTGGCGCACAGGTGCTCCAGCCGGCTGGGAGCCGCGTCCTCGAACCCGAACATGTCCAGGATGCCCACGAACCCGTCCGTGGCGTGGCGCACGGCGTCGTTCAGCGCCGCCATGGAGCGCGCGCCCGCCCGCCCCCGCGCGCCGCCCCCGCCCCCGCTGCCGCCCCCGCTGCCGCCCGCCGACGAAGCGCGCCGCGACGCCGCGTCTTGGTTGTGCACCGACTCATTCGAGTCCGACGACAGCGTGCCGAGCGTGGAGCCGAGGCGCTTGAGCGAGTTGGCGCGGCGAACTATAGTCGCCACGGTGCGACAGTACAGCGCCTTGGCGAGCGCGTCGCGCGCGGCGGCCGCGGCCGGGGCGGTGGCCGGGGCGCGGGGGGGCGCGGCGCGGGCGCGCGGCGCGGCCCGGGGCGCGGCGCGGGACACCAGGCCGCGCAGCAGGGCGGGCGCCGCCACGCCCAGCAGCGCCGCCGCAGCCGCCAGCTCGGCCTCGCTGGCGGGCTCGGCCGAGCCGTCGCCGCCCTCCGCGAACTGCACGTTGCCGAGCAGCAGCACGGCCGCCAGCACACGTACTACGTCCAGGAACGGGATGCCGAGGATGCCGAGACAGGTCTTCCATGCGTGGAACCGCGCCGCATCCTCCGGCTCCGGCCGCCGGTGATGCGCCGACGCGAGGTACCTGGCGCGAAATAAGCGCAATAACATCCATCGCACAAGTATATCGGCATCGTATTCACCGTATGATTTCGTATTCACCTGAGGTCCTGTGGGGAGTACCCCTCTAGGTGGAGTTGTGCGCGCTCATCGGGGGTGAGTCCTGCAAGCATCTGGTAGAAGATGTGGTAGTTGCGCTCGCCGGCCGGCGGGCGCACCACGCGCGTCTGGTCCAGGAAGTAGCAGTGGATCTTGGTGCGGTACAGCGCGCCGTCCGTCACCTGCACCTCGATGAAGTGGCCCTGCGGGACGTAAGCCGAGGTTGAGGCTGGCGGTACAGGCGCGAGTGCGAGCGGGCGCGGGCGCGGGTGCTTACGATGCGGCTGGAGTGCGTGTTGGCGGGCGTGGCGGCCGTGCCGAGCGCGCGCAGCACGGTGAAGGCGGCGGCGAGGTGCTTGAAGGCGTCGGTCTCGGGCCCGCCGCCCGCCACGTCGAACAGCCGCCGCAGCAGCACCATCGACGCATACGTCTTGCCGGACCCCGACACGCCTGCCGGTCAGCACAATCATGTCACTACTTCGAGTCCTTCCAATTATATGATGATTTACTTAACTAGAACCATTGTATGCACCGAACATACTAGAATTGTAATTATTTACGGTATTTTTCAGGCATTAATGCTTTGATTGAACACAATTACCACATTAAAGGGGTTTGAATAATTTGACCTGCCTAGCTTCCACCATTTTATTTAATTTTTAAAACAGCAGCCACGCATTAGATCTGCATTAATGCGTGTTAGTACCTGAGAGGATGATGGCCTGCGGGTAGCCGGTGTCGGCCTGGTGGCGCACGGCGTCGTGCACCAGCCGCGCCAGCTCGGGCCGCTGCGCGCGCGCTGCCGTCAGCGTGAGCGCGTTGCTCGCGTCCGTGTACGGGTTCACCGCCACCAGGATCGGCCCGATCATCGTCTGGAACGTACACACTCTCGCTGTAGTCACTTCGTCGAGGGAACCTTAGCCGAGTGAAGCACGCTCAGCAGGCTGCGCACTCACGTAGAACTTGTTGTGGTAGAAGCGTGCCTGCAGCGCGCGCACCACGGCGTCCTCGGTGAGCGGCCCGCGCAGGTGGATGAGGTCCTCCACGTCGGCGCCGCCCGCGCCGCCCGGCCCCGCGCCGCCCGCCGCCGGCTTCGGCTGCGACCAGCGGCTCTCTACGCACAGGAACAATTAAGCACACATTGTACTAAAACTCTCATCGCCTAAAGAATCTAAGCATTCCTTTTAAGCACTAATGATCCGCCCAAAAGATGCCCCGTGGATATTGGTGTACTTCCGAACTACTGAGGAATCAATCGCTTTTTATGATGTAGGTATATTACCTGGTGGCGGCGGAAGTGGATGATGTGGTGCAGGCGGCGGTGCGGGGGGCGCGGGGGGCTGCGCGGCGGGGGGCGGGGGCAGCAGGTGCGGCGCGCGGGGCGGCACGGCCGGCTGCCCCGCGCTCCCCGCGCCCCCCCCGCCCCCGGAGCCCACGAGCAGGTGGTTACGCAGAGACACCAGGTCCGAGCTCAGGCACAGCAGGCGCCGCTGCAGGTGGACCGCTTCGTTGGACGACGACGCGTCTACAACACGGACCACATGTTACTGAACTGCTAGCGTACGAGCAGACTTCCAACTCGATCTAATCTATACGTGCAGTTTCTATAGAATCCTGTTATCACATTACAACAAGTATACCTACCGGACCTAGATTAGTATTACTTAGTTTTTTACGTAATTTATGAAGGTATCTTGGGGTAGAAGGTAACGTGGGGTTACTAAAATATCCGACCCGGTTGTGCGTTGTTTCATAGCTAATTGTTGCATCAAATTTCTTTTCACATAATTTTTTTCAGATATTATCACTTCAAAGAAATAATCAATACGCAGAATACTCACTTTAAAGAAATTTAAAACATCGATTTTTGTTTGAAATAAAGTTAAATGTTCGAATATACATATCATAGAATAACAAACCAAATATTCTTTATCCACATATTGTTTGCACTTAACTTCTTCTTTCTTCTTCTTCTTCACTTCCAAGAAAGACATTTTACAGTTTCTAAAATTTATACCTTTTGAAAAATGCATACCCTCCTATAAAATTAAATTCGAAATTCTCATAAAAATTCTCAATAAATAATCCGAGAAATCAATACCATAAGTTGCGTATACTGCACCTCAATGCGCAAGGATTGAAAGGTAAATTCCTCGAACTTAAATCCTTAGCCGACCGCCACAAACCACATATAATCGTAGTCAACGAGTGCCGGGTGGACTTTACCAAATTCCGTATGAATCTCCTGAACTACGACAAGATCACGCATTCGATCGCGTCGCATCTAACTACAGCCATGTATGTGATGCGAGGAATACGCTGGAGTCAGACTGACGTAACCCCAGGTACCGAAGAAAGAGACCGCCTCATCGAAGGCGTCGCTATCAACATCACTTATAATCATCGGACTGGAGATTCCATAAAAATTAAGGGGATATACATACCGCACAGATCAGAGCACTTTGACGTCGCAGCGCTTAATGATGAGCTAGAAGACATCATAACCGAAGCTCCAAACATCACCATCGGGGACCTCAACCTTAAAATGACCGCACTCAACCAGACGAGAGATGAAGGTGCGGGCATACTCGTCCGCGACCTCTGTAACTCTGATGTCTGCACTATACACCACACTGGCCTACCCTCGCGACCTAACAGTGCGGGCTATGGCATCCTCGATGCAGCCATCTTCTTGCAAGATGCGCAAGCTTTCGACACCATAACAAGCCGACAAATAACACCGGTTGGCTCCGATCATGTGCCCTGGCTACTGGACCTAAGCATAGTGGTGGACAGAGAGAAAACACTAGTAAGAAATACCCGCGCTATTGCAAACAACGAAGAAACCAGACAGCAATTCCAACAAACCCTATGGGATAAAACCACACACCTACCTAAGGAAATCGCTACCGACGCAGAATGCGAGGAATACATACATCAACTGGAAAAAGGCATCATAGAAACCTTAGATGAGTATGCGCCACTACATGAAAACAACAGAAGAGATCAACTTCCACAAGATATTAATGAATTGATCGACAAAAGAAACCAAGCGAAAAGTAAAGCGTGGCGACTACGCTTCAACCAGGACAGAATAATGGAACAAAAAAGAACCTACAATCGTCTGAAACGCCAAGTCCATCAAGCACTCGTTGATTATAGCAGCGAAAAATGGACCCGAATAATAAACGATCCACAGAACAACAGAGCCCAGATGTGGAGAATCCAACGCAACCTGAAGGCTGCCGTACAGAGACTTCCCCACATTGAGGGTTGCAACAGCGAGAGAGAAACCATCGATGCCCTGGTCGATGCAGCGATCGTCACTGAAGCCGAGATAAATAACGAAGATAAGAGCACAGAGAAGACCACACCGTTCCAGCCTCTCGATCCCACCTCCATAGAGGAAATCAGATTCGCACTGAGACGCTTCAAAAATAAGAAGGCGCCTGGCCCGGACAAAATCAAATCGGACGCCCTCAAACTCGGAGGCGACCCCTTTCTCATCAGGTATAAAGTGATAGCTGACTACCTGTTACTGACAGGTTATTATCCCAACAGATGGAAAATCGGAGAGTGCATCTTCCTACATAAAGCAGGAAAGAATCACCGAGATGCAAAATCCTACAGACCCATCACTCTCCTAAACATCATGGGTAAACTACACGAACGCCTGCTCTTGTCGCGCCTGCAACAGACGGCCGACAGACTCCAACCACCATTTCAACATGGCTTTACCAAGAACAGAGGGACAGGCACACAGATCCTTCGCACCGGCAAGTTCATCACGGATGCGCTGGAAGCAAGGGAAAGTGTGGCCATGGTCCTGACGGATCTTTCGAAGGCTTTTGACTCAATAAAACACGAAGGTCTGACGAAGAAGCTTCAAACAGCTGACGTCCCAAACAACATCATCAAAGTAATAGAGAATTACCTGAGCGGTCGCAAAACCTTTGGACGCTTCAGAACCACCAATGGCGACGAAAAACCGGTGCCGCACGGGGTCCCCCAAGGCTCAATCCTGGGTCCGGTAATCTTCAACCTGTACGTACACGACGTTTGGGACCAACGGGACCGTATCCGCGGACTCAAGCTCTCCCAATACGCCGATGATCTGTGCATCCTTAACAGGTCTCCCGACCCAAACTTCGCGACACACCGCGCGGGCTGGGCCACCGACACCGTCATCGACTACTACCGTCGCTGGGGGCTGAAATGTAACGTAGACAAAACGGAGTGTGCTATGTTCACACACAAGAGAAATTACCACAGAACCATTCGCATCAAAAACGAGGCAATCGAATATAAAAACAGCGTAAAATATCTGGGCGTACACTTAGACAAGACCATGACCATGGGCAAACAGACGGATTACGTCGTGCAGAAGGCGCGACGAACTCGCGGCGCACTAGCCCCTTTCATAGGTTGGCACGCCAAGACAGATATCACTGTGAAACTTGCTGTCATTCAGGCCTGCCTACTTCCTATATTGGATTATGGCGTGGTACAACTACTCTCACGTTACAGTAAGAGCAACTTACAAAAAATTGAACGTCAATATCGAATGGCTCTCAAGACCAGCGGACAATTCCCAAGACGTCTGGAAACAACATTACTCTGGGATATGCTCGATTGGGATCCATGGCACCTCCGTGCACAAGACTTGAACGAGGACATGCTGCGCCGACTCCGCGAAATGCACATCGAGGATCTAGAGACCCCTGGTGACGCCTACCTCGGATACGGACAGCACAACCCCCTCCTCACTAATACTAGACTAGGTGAAATAGATTATGTACCAAAAAAAGACAGGAGTCGGCTGCTCAGCAAGCGAACCACCGCTCCACGTCCCCATAAATTGTAATTAGCTGTAAATAGGATAGGGCAATATACAACAACATTATAAATTTATATAAATTGATTCTGTACAAACTAATAAGCTCACAGCACACACTACACGACACTTATATAGATCTCTCTCAGACAAACATAGGTAGATTGTAAGTAGCTGACACACCCACAGGCCGAATACACCATCGACCTGTGGACATAATGTAACATATGAACCAGGGAAATAAACATCTTTCTATTCTTTCTATTCTATTCTATTCTATAAAATTACAACACTGCGTTCACAAAAACAACGCGGGTAAATTCTTGTGAAGCAGGAAAACAATGTTGTTATTCTCACTAATAGTGTCCATGCCTGTTGCATGTTGCATGCATCATGGAAACAAGCATGCAACTTACAGCGTGCAAGCAAGCATGCAGCATGGAAGCAAGCAAGCATGCAAAATGAAGCGTGCAAGCAAGCATGCAGCATGTAAGCGAGCAAGCAACATGCATGGTTTCTGTCATGACTCCGGCGCTGAGGGGCTCCGGCGGCCCCACGTGTGCTTATTGTCCCAGATAGTATTAACTCTCACCACAGCAGCGTATTATTTTTTAATATTAATTTTTGAAAATTGTTGGTTCGTTGTATGTTTATTTCAATGAAATTTTTAACTTTAAATAAAAATATTGTCTTTAAAAGTCAATATGTTTGGCTACAAAAGTTAGTAACAGAAACGAATGGCTGCAAAACCGACTCCACGTAGTCTTGTCTTCTTGTCTGCCCTACCCCTAGAGTGCAATATAAGCCCGCGTAGGCGCAAAGGGGCAGGGCAGCCCGCGAGCTGAGGGACACGTGGTTTGTAACGCTCACCGCCACGGCTGAGGCTGGTTGGCTTGTCGGCCAGCAAGCCAAAGCGGCGGTGGTGGCGTTAATACCATCTGCGACGATAAGCTCGCGTGGGACTGCCGGAGCCCCGCAGCGCCGGAGCCGTGACAGAAACCATTCCTGTTGCATGCTTGCTTGGACGCTGCCTGTTGCAAGCTCGCTTGCATGCTTGCTTGCAAGCTACATGTTTAGGTTTAAAGATATTTATTCTCAAAAAAGACACAAAGTCACTTACATGAGAACAATGCTTAAAATAAATTATATTTACAGTTCGTCACAGACGTCATGGAAGCAATCATTACAATCACAATTATTAGGTTTGTAAAATACACCCATCCAATGAATTCATGTTTTAGAAAGAGTGTTATTTGTAATCAAATATTCAGCTAAACGAGTTTTGAATGCAT
The DNA here is from genome assembly GCA_949152445.1 of Cerastis rubricosa. Taxonomy (NCBI): domain Eukaryota; kingdom Metazoa; phylum Arthropoda; class Insecta; order Lepidoptera; family Noctuidae; genus Cerastis; species Cerastis rubricosa. The sequence continues at coordinate 455,343 of OX424542.1, read as the reverse complement.
TGAATGAGTGTAATTTTTTAATACATGGGGGTATTTTGTTGTACAATTGTGCTCCTTCAAATGTTAACATTTTTTTGCCAAACTTAGTTCTCATCTTCGGCAAAATCAGAAAACTAGCTCGGCGAGTGCTACGTTGGGTTACTTGTTTCACTTTTGTAAACGATAAATTAGTCTGTATACTTTTGTTGAGTACCTTACGAATGAAAATACATGTATTGTAAATATGTAACTGTCTAATGTTCATTATTTTTGTTTCTTCATAAATTTTGCTTGTTGATGTTAGATATGGGTAGTCTGTACATGTTACATTCTTGTTTGCATGCTGCATGCAACGTGCAACAGGCATGAACACTATTAGTAAGAATAATTAGTTTGTTTTCCTGCTTGACAAGAATTTACCCGAATTCTCTTCAGTGTTGTAATTTTATAGGAGGGTATGCATTTTAAAAAGGTATGAATTTTAGAAACTGTCACTCGATAAAATGTTATACTTGGTTATAAATAAAATGTTTCAAATATACATGCACTGCTAAAATCATAACCCTTCGTTTGGACTACTTCCATAGTCTCCGAAGGTGTAGTGCACATCACTATTATAGGTTCGTATTTTACGCTTACCAACCTATTAAAACACAACTAAACTTCTCAGTTAACTCAATTCTCACTTTGACATAACTTTTTTTTACCTAGTATTTAAAATTCCTTATTTATCTATAACCTAAATATATACATTACAACGATTAAAAAACTAATATATTAAATAACTAAAATAACAATAAACTATAAAAGGGCGTCAAAAAACTCCTCCTCAATGCTGTCTGCTGGTAATGTGCCCAAGAGACTGGCAGCATTGCCACGTTGTATGGCAATACTTAGCCTCTGGCCAAATTAAAAGCCAGCCCTTGGGTCACGGGACGCGTCAACTAAGCGTTTAGAAATTTCCTTAAAAAGGCTGTGAGCGCTCGGACCCCACGACCCCAGAGTTTCAACCCCAGACGGCTCGAAAATATAGTTACCAGTTTACCACAAAGGTATATTTACGCCGCTTGAGGTTCTCCGCAGCCGCAGCAGCAGCGCCAGCACAGCACGATATGCTTGGAAGATGCGATGGCGCAAGAGTATCGACGCAAGTTGGTTGCGTCCTACACTAAAGGCCAACCCGTCTTCCAAGGAAACAAAGACATGCCGTCCGGTCTTTTGCCATCGTCGCGTGCCAAGCCGTTGGGCTCTAAGACAGCTGGAACGCCGACGGTAACAGGAGCTCGTTGGATGATGTCGTTTAAGTTCGCGTGCCGTGCAAAACGGCCCGCACTTCGGCTGCTTGACAGGCCGTGGTGTCCGAGGCTGTTGACAGTTTCACCACAGTGACAGCGATGAGGAGAGCAGCAGGCGGCACCAAGACGTAAGGAAGCAACAAAGTGCCTATGCTCGACGACGGGAGTGCGTGACTTAACTGAACCTTATTAAATTTAAGTAGTGTGGAAAATCAACGGAATAATTGTCTAACGCATATTATGACACGTCGGTGATTTTCATTCCTCAGAAACAGTGTATGAGAGTTTAAGAAATGTGCAAAACCCCACATTAAGAAACCTGACCATCAATAGGCCCAAAACATAAAAAAATATATTATGGCGTTTGCAAGTTTTAGGAGCAGTAAGTTCTTTACGGCTGGGCTACCGCTAACCGAGCCGAGAGGCTCCGAGCGGTGTCGGCACCAATCAACTAAACGAAAACCGGAAAAACGGCCGAAAAAAATAAACAACTTTCAAGCCGGAAAACCGGACACCAAGAAATTTGTACCCACGGAGCACAATCACGCGTTGTTCGCAAGGAGTAGTACCTATCAGATGCTGCGTTAGCTCTGCGCTATGTAGGCTGTATGTTGGAACAAAATATCATTCGCGATCGTAACATGTATGTATTAGCAGAATTAAAATGGATGGTCTAGCTGAACTCAAACCCCAGGTTACGTTCAAAGAACACGTCTACTCGGGCTCAGTTTCGATGGCGGTCGTTTCGAGGTTTTTAGAAAATACATTTATCTCTGTCAAAACTTAGCAGTTTGGTAAGAACAGGTTTGAGAGGGAGCCTTACAGAAGAATTCATTGAAGAACTTTTGGGAACATTTGACGAGTCTTCTCGTTGCGTATTCCATACTAGTCTACTTCAATCAGTCTGCCTGCCTGCCTGTTATGACTTACGGGGCTGAAACGTGGACACTGATAGTTCGGTAGATCCATAAATTAAAGATTGCTCAACGATATAGAGATCCCAAGCATAGCCCGTTCCATTGAAATGAGAACCCAAAGCTTTCCAAATAAAAACAGAGGCCGTCATAAGGGGTTATAACAGGGCAGAAGTGAAAACTTAAAACAATGGAATTACTGTGTTATTTATTTGATTTTTTAAACGTGTCGCTTGTCTGGCGCAACACATCACGAGCATGTTCGGTTTCGCGAACCCAAAGATTTTCTCTACCAAAAGTCGCTCAACGCGGCTAAAGACGTTTTCATTGAAAAAATAAATACAAAATAGTTTGAAATAATTATTAACGCGACCTGCGTCGCTTATGGCCCGCGGGTAGAACACTTAAAATAAAATGAATATAGTATTAATTTTATTTTAAGTGGTCTACCCCACGGGCCCCTCTACCCCTTTTTTTCGGATGGGAAATCATCAAATGACCCCTCCCGCTCTGGGCGGAGCGGAAGGAAGTGTCAGACTTGACTGATTAAAAACCATCCATGTTCCTTCTTAGCCCTTTGTGTTCTAGGGCCACGGTATCTCTTTCGAATAACCAGCAGTCCTGGCAGGCATCGGCCCTCTAGGACCCCTTTTGATTTGCTGACATCTCCTTGAGGCGCGCGTGGAACAAGAACGCGCCGTCGGCACGGCCTGTCGTCATAAGACGGACGGACGGTGAGCTAGCCCAATTCAACGTCCACAGGCCCGCGACGCCCGGGGCGTCTCCCGCGGCGGCTGGGACGTCAGGTTCTCTCCCTCTCACGTTCCGCCACCTCCTTCGCTAGCATGACTGCTTCGCAGAAGGAGGCGACGGCTTCCCATTCCCTCTCGCTCCGGACCATGGATTGAACCAGGGCCGGGCCCCTCTACCCCTCAGCTGACGTTAAGTAAAACTACCTCAGTTGATGTTAACTAAAACAGTTAATTTACAGGTTTCCCTACTCCACCCGCCATATCACTGCGCCTTGCTAGGTGTCCTGCCCAACTCCATTTCAGTTCCATAACGCGATTTCCAGTATCGAAGAACTTCGTAGATCACTTACCTATAGGATCTACGAAGCCTATAATTACTCATAGGTACCGTTGTCGCACGACAGTGGTAACAAAACAATGTAAGCTCTTATTCTAATGAAGCCCTGTACTACGTTAGGCTAGGCCAGCTCGAGGTCGATGTGTGACCATGGATGTGCGGGCGCCTGTCCAACATAATTGGCGTTAAATCATGCATACCTATGTTTAATGTTGGATGGACTGTACGGATTATTTTCTTTACTCTTTTAGTAAAGCAACCTACGCGTTAGCACACATTCAAAACATGTGTTAACAAGTAAAAGCGTCAACATGTTCCCTGTACGGTGAGTAGTTAGTTGTGAGAGTTATTTCAATTTGATAGCGCCTGCGCAAAAACAGCGGCACGGCGGCGGCGCGGCGAGCGCGAGCGCGGCCGTGCGCGTGCTATCGAGCTTTTACTTTCAGTTCAGTATGCGTAGCGGAATGTTAGCACTGCGGCCCCTGTCACCTCCTCAGCAAACTTGTGTGCGTTTGCGTTGCGTTGTCACCTTCATAAAAGTTCAAAAACGTATTATTGAAATCCCACCAACTCTTGCCTATTGTCTGTTTGGGCAGAGGGCATGGAGAGTTACTGCGTAAACTGAGTAGGTAAAAGACTCAAAGACATCCGACGCAATGCACTCACTATACAGGGTGTAACAGAAAGGGTATATACATACTTAAGGATGTGCTACAGAACATCAATCTGAACATGTTTCTCCATCGGACAAACATCGTAATAGCAAAAAAAAATATGCTCCTCATACAAAATTTCAATACCTACTCGACCCAAATGTATGGGGCAGCTAATATTTTTTTCGCTACTATGATGTTTGTCCCATGGGAAACATGTTCAGTTTGATGGTCTGTAGCACACCCTTGAGTATGTATATACCCTTTCCGTTACACCCTGTACTTGTTATGATTATAACGATAGTTACAGTCATTACGTCAGTCGCACAGCATCAAAGAAACAATTGGCATAAAGAAGAAAATTTATAATATCTGACCAGTTGATATTGCGATCATACCAATTGCATAAGTAATAGTTAATATACTATATTAAAAAAAATGTAGACTTATATCAAATGTTATGGAATCCCTGACTCAATCGTGAGAACGATCTGTGCTGGCTGCTGAGTGTACAAAAAACGAGTCGGCGCGGCGTCCCGAGCGAGACGCGTGCGACCGGGCGACGCATGTAACCAGCCGTGACACGAGCGACATGCGACGCCGCCGCGCACACGACATGGTACACACACCGGAGACCAACTCCGTATGCGCTAAGGTAGCCCGCGCAATTGGCAGGTCAGTATCTGGTTGTATGTTCATTATAATATGACTCGAGACTGTAACAATGTGTATGGCCGTACCTATGTATTTACAAAATTATAATTATCAATACAACCCTCTAAGTTAATTCTATCCCAATGAATGACTGTTTCAATTTCGCCGTGCATCTGCGTCATCAAAACTTGATGAAGCTAAAATCGAAAAGGTGGAATATTCGGGCATTTTAGCGAGCTCATACATACCTACAAGCTAATCAGAACAAAACTTATTTGACCGATTTTGACATTTAGCAAACAGCTCAATGCCATTGAGCAGAATGAGTGACAAAAAGTTGATAAGTGGATCGTTGCTGGTCGCGGAGGGGTCGTCCATTAGTTATAGCACACGCATGCGGCACGCATCAAATCATGCGAAAAGCGCACCGCGCGCCGCGCGCTCTCACCGCAAAAACACTGACATTAGCACGCGCCGCTCCACCGTGTCAGGGCAGCTTATATGTCATGCGTTGCTTTACTACTACTCGAGTCAATTCGCACAATTTTTTATTGCTTTCAGTGCGTAGACGTACTACGTATACTTCGTACGTACTTCAATACGCAGAGGAGCGCCACACACACACACTCATGAAATAAAGGATTTATTTTAAAGTTTTGAAGCTCTGATAGCTTTTGAAAGTTTAGAAGATTTTACTTTAAGATCAGTCTTATTGTTTATCATAGGCCTGCTATGTATGACGAGCTTGTTCGACACGCCCTGGCGCACTCGCAGAAATGCGCACCACCTTCCAGTCTTTACTCATCGTGTGTACATCCCTCAGACATGACGAGCAAGTCTGTCTGGGACTCAATCAAAGCGGAGACGACACGACAGAAGAGATGTGTTGTAAACCACGTATAGAATTTCGTAATTCTCATTCAGTTTACACTTCTCGTCTCCATAGCTTTAGTGGAGAAACGGTTGAGCAGAGAGGAGAAGAGATGGCTCATTAAGAGAGGTGAGCGGCGTGCGGCCGGCGGCGGTGACGGTTTCTAATCGGGGCGTGAGTAGCCTGTACACAGTGACACACATCTCTGCCCCGGTCTAGCTAGTACTCATCTCCACCCTAGCTCCTAAGCGTCCCCTCCCCTCTCCGCTTCGTACATGATGTTGCGGCTGTTGCGACCTGCCGCGCTCTTCTCATTTCCAGATTACATTAGGTACGTAAAAACTGCCTTACCTTCGATAAGACGGGACCGGGACTGACTACCGAGTCCGGGGAATTTACGCCGAATATTAGGCTTATTTTGCATTAATTAAAAACAGCGTTTTTTTTCATTGAATGTGTAGGGTATGGACAGGAGAGTATATTAAGCTGTATCCCGCGAAAAGTTCACCTCCGCGTATATGTTTTTTTTTTAAAAACGTCTAATATGTATTAAACTTGGTGGAAAAAAATATAAACAGGTATGTTAATTGGAGTATTTGTAGAATAGATTGAGTACTACAAGTAGGTCAGAAAATTAAACATTTTTCGTCCACGGAACATTTGTTTTTTTTTTTTTTTAACTTATAATTTGACTTCGTACTTAAGGCAAAAATATTAACAGGACAAAAATAGCGCTAAAATGATTTATATCACCATGTCTAACTATTACTATGAAAATTAAACAAATTCTGCTCCGGATTTCACAGAAAATCAAGAAAAACAAAAAATCTTAAATACTACTTACGGCAAAAATGTAACAGGATTTAAATTCATTTAATAATGAGAAATATATAAATCCAAACCTTAATCCCCCAAAATTAAACAAATTAGAGCGATAATTAATATTGTCAAAGTAAAAATTAAATTACGATGCACGGTGTTAGCGCTAAGCAGCGTGCGGCGTACGGCGTGTGCTAGTGTGCGTAAACAAGATAAGCGCTGCGTTCATTGTGTGAGTATGACTGTGTTGTTGTTTGAGTCGGTGTTTTATTGAGTTACGCGATTGTACACCTTATTCATATTACGGAAAGATCAAATTCCTATGAAAGTGCTGCGCCAAATACAAGAATAAAGCTTGCAGACGTATTTTACGTAAACGTTAATTGATTTTTTTTCACGATTTGCTTTAAAGTGTTTAATTTTCGTGTAAATAGGTTAGAAATAGCCTTTAGATGAAAGTTAAACTAAATTAAACCCTGTTACCTTTTTGCCTCAACCGCTATTGTAAAAAAACTGGTAATAATAACTTCCGGTAGTACAATTTGTTTAATTTTGTTTATTGGCGGTGTAATATATTAATTTAAGTTATTTTATGTAAAAAAACCGCTGTTTATATTTTTGCCTTAAGTACAATCCAAAAATTTCGTAAATGTTTTTTTACCGTAATTTCCGTGGACGAAAATGTTTAATTCTGAAAAAATATATTACCGTCACCAATTCTTTACCTAAAGTAACTAAATTTGTCCTGTTAACTTTTTTTCCCATGTTTTTATTCACAAAAACGTGTTTTCGTGTTTTTCAGCTTGATCCGTGTCGGAAAATGTTTAATTTTTTTTTATTATTTGAAGAGCTAAGGTCAAGTACACGATTCAAGAAAAAAAACGCTGTTTATATTTAATGCAGGGTTCAAATCTAAAAGCCCCGGACTAATCGGGATCTGCATAGTACACCAGACTTTGAAAACTATCGCACGTTACTCTTCTAAATTGTTTTCCGCTACTTTGGAGGAACTGTTCAAGGATGCGAGAAGCTATATCTAGCAGTGGAAGTCACTGATTTTTGGTGTTGACTAATAAATGGTATGCAGAGGAGAAATTAAAGAGCTTAAAGGTTGACCTGACAGTAATTGAAAAATCCACCAGAAAGACTAGACTGAATAAGAAGGGTGGTTGTGTACGAAGTCACGAACATGATGGTGCAATTTTAACAAAGCCTTTGCCTTTAGTTCATAATGCAGTGCAGCGCTCGGAATATGAAAGCGAGCGGCGAGCGGCTCTCGAGCACTGGCAACGACGACTATGCTATAGAAAGTAGCTTTGACAAAGGAATCCTAAAACTACGTGAACGCCACTCTGACTCACAAACCAGTTCGCGGATCAAATTTGTTAAGTCGAGAAATTGAGCACGCTGAAACAGATTTACATGGAATGTCAACATCATAAATACGGAGAATATTTAAGATTTCGTATTGTAAAGTATCAACTGTAAACTGTAGGCAGAAGCAGCTGCACGTATTATTCAGGATCACAAAATAAGTGCCGGTGTCCGGTGGTGCTCGCGTATGCAAGGGAGGGCATTACTTTTGGACTTATACCGCCATGACTTGTTTGAGCTGAGACGTGCTATGGCCATCAGGTAGACGTGCCATCAGGTCGACCCCCACACACGCACATGTGTGTGTGTAGTGTGGCACGCCCCAGACTTCTAATAAAACGAACGATAAGATAAACTTTTAGTTCGGAGTTTTCCTTTAACTTACGTGTGCAATATTTGTACAAACATGGACAAATGGACCATTACCCAAAAAAGTGACGTCATTTTAACCGTGCGCCCGTGGCTAAATTAACGAAATTCAAACTTTTACTAATCATGAAAAATCCTTTCTTGTTTCGCGTTAGAAATGACATTTCATTCTGCTAGACCCAGCAGCGGTTTCAGCTGTGCGAGTGAGTGTGCGTGTGCGTTGTCTGTCAGTGAGACGAGTTAAGATTCCTATTAAGTAATAGAAGGTAAGTTACGAAAGACCCATTGTTATTATTTACATAAAGAGATAATACTTAAAATATTCCAACAACGTAATGCCCAAGCAAGCAAGTCACACTGATGGTGGCGGGTGTGTCGGGTCATTTAGTTCCCTTCAATATGGTTGAGTTGAATGATGGCTGATACATGCATCATGTTCGTGAACGGGTGCTGTCAGTAGTTTCTGGTCATCTCTTAGCTGCCACGGTTTATTTTTAATTACTTTATTTTTGGATTACTGATTCAATCTTCTACTCTGGACGCTCTTAACTTGCCCGTATTTCTACATCGTTCTCACATATTTGTAATTCTTAACATGAATGAAGTAACTAAAATTTAATAACATATTTTGATTTAAAAGAGTGTCCATGGAGTTTCTTGCCTATTCTTCTCCATAGAGATCTGCGCTTTGGAATGGGCAACTACAGTACTTTCACAAGTTATTATGCCTTGTGACTGGGATTGTAGCTTCGCGTTTTTTTTGTTTTTTGACTTTCAAAACTGCCTGTAATGGTCTAACTGAAATAAACGCTTTGAGTTTGAGTTTGAAGCCTCTAACCCATACCGCCCGCCCGTATAGTCGAGTGCAATTAGACGATAAATACTCATAAGGTGGAACGAAAAGTGGTCGGATTTTCATGGGACTTGTTTCATTGAGTTCCTAGAGGTGTAGAGAAGAAAGTTAAAACAAATATTTACGCTGCTCGCGATTTTTTTTCCCTTGAGTTTTTTTTTTGTTTATGGATATCTTGAAATTTGACGAATTTATATGCTAGCGTTATAGTGTGACCTTTTTGTCAATTATTTTTAAATAAACGAATTTAAATACTTAGATTTCTTTTGAAATTGGTAACTGGTACGTTTTCATAGATAACTGGCCAAGAAAATGTTCAAGGAAACCACATTCACGAGTGTAATGAACTAATGACTAAAATGAATTTGCAAATATCAGAAAATAGTCTATGTTAATAAAGGCAATTTTTTGACAATTTTCATATGAGACTCAATCCTCCATGATTTGCATCATGGTCCAAATCCTCATTTTAGTAGCTATCTAATGAGATATAACAACTAGAAAAGTATTTAAGGATACTTGTTAAATTGAATCATAAATACGTAATGGTACGTGTTTGGACAATTTTCTTCACAATATACGTGGCTGCAGGAGTGAATTGCTTGAGTTAGGTGTCTCTAATCAAAATGATTAAATAATTTTGTACAATTTAATTTAATTTTGACAAAATATCTAATTTTGGTGAAATTGTATTACTTTTTTGAATTTGTTACGGATATAATTAATTTAATGTTTATAATATAACTAAAAATAATTCTTATACTTAATTTAATTTTGATAATTTTATTACATTGTATTATTTATGATTTTTTGTGCTGTTTAAATTAATTTTAGTTTGACAATTGTAATATTGCTGACATTGTATTTATTTTCTTTTTTGTGCGATTTTTGTTCTACTTCATTTTATTTTTGACAAATTTAATTTTTTGACATTGTATTTTATGAGATTTTGTACTTTTATAATTAATTTAAATTTGATAATATCTTAGAGTTTAATATCTTAGACTTTAGCGACACTATAACCTCACTATTTTGTATGCCTTTTGGCGGAACATAGGATGGACCAAACATTTTTATACAACATCATTTTTGTACCCTGTGTTCACAAAATTAATAAATGAATTTGAATTTCGATATTAGTTACTGGTGAAAAATTAAAACATTAAAAAAGGGATCTATCGCTAAGAATTAGGAGCGGTATCGGTATCGATATTAAATGGGGGGCATGGGCAGTGACCAGAGACCCAAGCTTGCAACTAATTTTAGATAGAAATTGTGAGAAACAGTTATATTATAATTATGATATTTTTTTGTGATTTTACAGCGGCCCCATTCCACCTTCGTCAGCAAAAATGAACATTTATCGAAAACCTCTGATTTTTATTTTAGTTTTTGTTCGCTATGGTTAGCTGATGTAATAAGGATATTTTCCGGGTAGTATTTACTTTGACCGCCATAGAAACATTTTGAGAAAAATAGCCTTCTTAAACTTCTACATAGACGATTTTTTGATATTTCCGAATTATTTTTTTGTCACTTCACTCATAAATGTAGTTTTCTTGAACATTTTAACATCCAGTAATGTAAAAAAATCTATCAGTTACCAATTTTGAAAATAAATCTTAGTCTATAATCCGGTATTTCAGAAATAATTGAAGCAAATTGGAAATTTTCAAAAAAAATGTAGAAGTATTCTTTTCGTAGACCACAATGAACCAAGAAACTGACCAAATCGGAGTTTAATGTATGATCACAGGTCACACTATTTCGCCACGACATAAATTCGGAGAATTTCAAGTTTTTTCACAAACGAAAAGAAAATATCCCAAAGGATTTTTTTTACTTTTCTCCACATAACTAAGATCTCATTAAAAAAAAATTCCATGAAAATTCGACCGGTATAAACTTCGTTCCACCTTATTGTCTAATTGTACTCGACCAGTAAACTAAATGAACGTGTCCTTTTGTTTTCAGTAAATCACCTCATTCGCATCACCTGCTTCCAAGGTTTGCTGATAACCTACCTACTTGATAAAACTATGTTTATTTGTGGATACTTTAATTATTTGTGCACTAAATCAGCAATGTTTTATAATATCACTAACTAATAATTTTATAATGTACAGTATTTAGTAATAAAATGTGATCTCGAAAAAATGTGTGTCTGTATTACCGTGAGCGCGTTGAAGTCTTTTACAGGCAGAGAGCGCGTGCGAGCGGGCGCGGGGGGGGGGGGGGCGGGCGGTGGGTCTCTATCGGGCACTGGCCGACAAATCATAATTTGAGGTACTATGTATGGGTTTAGTCAGATGGTGAATTAGTTACCTAAAGGGATTTTGGTACAGGGACGTGGCTGAAGTCCAGTAGGTAGGTAATCACCGCAAATCCCACACAACTGCAAGCGCAAACAAAGCGGCTGTTTTAAACATGGTGCCTTAGTTTTATTAAGATTCAAATAACAAAAGCTTATTTTCTTTCAGCTATAACTGTACGCGTCTTATCCAACCTAACTTAATGTTTGTTTAGTCTGAATACTTAAAATAAAATAGTTAACTATGCGACACACCGTTGCCCGCGACACTATACAAGATCAGTCGGTATTTTGAAAGTATTCTACACACTAATAATAATTCATACAACAATGTTAGCTACATAGAGAGATAGTGAGAGCGGCGCGCGGCGCGGGCAAAAACAGGGCCGAGTGCGCGTGCGCCGGCCGCCGACGGTAATTGCACCGGATGCCGATCACACGCACACACGCGCCGCGCGCAGGCCCACACACACGCACACAAGCACACTCGCCGTACTATTCATTTTTTATGGTAGTTATGTGGCGGATAGAGCAGCGATCAGAGGTAACGGGACCGCGAGCCACTCGTGCACCTGACGCAGCCTCCGCGCACACTCGCCCGCTGAGGGGCGCCATGCCGACACCCTCCCTGCGCACCGAGGGAACATTGCTTAGTCGCCGACCGACTAGTAGCGCAGCACGCGTACCACCAACCACCCTACTGTTCTGGCTCCAGCAGATCGCTGCCCACTATATCTGCAAAATGTGCTCGTTAACCTCACCGAGAACGGACATGATGTTGCGTTATGGTATGCATGTAAACATAATGTTCAGGTGGTGCATGCAGGTGAGCCGGCGCTGGCACATATGTTGTATCTAGCGGACGCGGCGCTCGGTGCGTTCACCGCGCGCTCGTTGCCATTCAAAAGGTCGTCCATCCACTTCCTCACACGCGTGTATGTTAATGAGCACGTCCACTGTGCGGTGGAGGAGCCGCGCCCGGTCCCGCCAGCCCGCCAGCTCGGCCGCGCGGTGCTGCCCCGTACATAACGGGAGCGAAGCCGTGAGCAAACGCTAGTCTCACATAATTCCGGGTCTAATCAGGTCATCATTATTACCTATGGACAATCTGTATCTCTTAGTAGAGATATTTTGTAAAAACTTTAACAACTTTTACGGATTTGAGTTTAATAAAGGTTGAACAAATGACTGATCACTCGGTATTGTAAAAACGGTAAAATCGTTCGCAATAACCGGACATGTTCAAGGGCTTCATCCTTATTAAAGAAACTATACGATCGACATATTATGATCTTGGCGTCTGGTCAAATCAGCGCGGTGACAGCTCTTGCAAAACGGTTTTGTTCTTTGTGCCACACGAGCAGTCAGCAGAACACCGGGAGGAACATGGCATTCTTCGGGTTTTAAAATAGATAAGGTCCACGCTGGAACGAACGTATCCTTAAAATTCACTCATGCGTGAAAAGGAGATGGTGGAATAAAGTCGAGGAGCTCCTGGCCACACTACGAAGTACTACAGGCAGCTGTGAAAGGTTAAAAGAGGGTCATACGGGAGTTAGTTACAAACAAATGAACATGCTATAGCCCCAGCCCAGTTTCATACCTACAAAGTGCAATATCCACGCGTCATCAACAAATCATGATGGAGAAAATGATAGACAGAATGATCCAACTTGTCTCAAGCCTTATAACAAAATGATTAACACATTCCGAGTAGTCACTTGGAACGCCAACGGCTTGACGGACCGTCGTCAGGAGTTTCAAACATTTCTTCATATTGAAAAAAATGACATAGCTTTTCTTTCTGAAACAAGGTTCACTGCAAGATCGAACTTTGCTATACAAAATTACACAGTGTACACAACAGACCAACATCAGGAAATAGTCATGGCGGAACCGCAGTTATCATTAAAAATAATATTAAACATTATTAAACTGGAAAAGTACTAAACGAATAAAATACAAGCTACGTCAATAAAAGTAGTATTTACAACATATTATGCAGTGTATTGTCCACCCAGACGCGATAGCAAAAATTGACTACAACACGTATTTCTCTTCACTTAGCTCCAGATTTATATGTGGTGGGGATTGGAATGCAAAACACTCATACTGGGGCTCACGCTTAATCACATATCGTGGAAAGCAACTCCATGATACAGTACAGAATCTGAGACTCGAATGCAATGCATGAGTTCACGTAAACCAACTTACTGGCCAACGGTTAGAAGTAAAATTCCTGACTTGCTAGACTTCTTTATAACTAAAAACATAGGACGAAACTACATGACTACTGAAGTGTGCACGGATCTAGCTTCTGTCTGACCATACGCCTGTCTATATTAAATGTGAGCTCATCAGTGGTATTAGTGCAACCCGCAGAAAGACTCTATAACAAAATTACTAATTGGGAGATGTATAAGGATACGATCACGATGGGAATTAAGCTCATAAATCCATTAAAAACGGTGGAAGACATAGAAGAGGCTATCGAGAACCTAAATAAAATCATCAAATGAACAGAGCTTCAAATGAACTAAAAGACCTCATTAAAAGTTTTGCCAATAATAACCTTCAAACGTTCCTTTCTGATTTGACTCCAAGTTTAGACACAAATTACTACTAAAACACTATGGAACAAATTACACTATGGAAGTTAACACGAAGAAGAAGACGTCCCAATTATCACATCCCTCCTATACTCTATACTCTTTGCTAAACACCTTAGCAATGTGTTTCAACCATTTCCTGAATCGAGACCAGAGCATGACGCCGAAATAAAAAGTTATCTGAAAAGTCCACAGCAAATGTATCTCCCATTAAAATATACAAGCCCTAATGAAGTGGCTGGGGAAATAAAACACCTCAAAGATGGCAAGTTATTTTAAAGACAGCGATCTTTAAAGAATCTGCCTTCTTTTAAAGAATCTTGTAGCAATTGTCAACATATTTAATGCCTGCCTAAGACTCGGCCACTTCCCAGGACAATGGGAGATAACCCAGGTAAAAATGTTACCTAAACCTGGTAAACCATCTATTGAAGTAGCGTAGTACCGACCTATAAGTCTTTTGCCTATAATAGGGAAAGTAAGTAAGTAATACCAACATCAGTCAGGACCGGTTGCAACATATGCAGTACCACATTGATAAAATTCAAGAATGGCTCGAAATCTGGCGAATACACGCAAATCAAAGTAAACCAACACATGTGACCTTTACTCTCCGAGGAGACACGTGTCCACTGGCTATCCTAAACAATGAAGAAATCCCGCAAGATGATAATGCAAAATATTTGGGCATGCATTTGGATCGAAGACTGACATAGAAAAAACACATGAACAAAGCCGAAGCAACTAGATTTAAAACTACGCACTACTACTATTCTTTAATAGGACGACACTCACAAATGAGCACACATAGCAAGCTGACAGTATATAAAGCCATCTTGAAACCAATTTGGCATACAGCTTTGGGGTACTGCTAGCAACAGTAACATTGAGATACTGGAAAGATTCCAAACCAAAACACTGAGAATCATATTTAACATCTCTCAATACATCAGTAATAAGAACATATACCTTGACTTAAATGTACCAAATGTCAAACAGAAAATAGCAAAATGTAGCACAAAATACCAAAAAAGACTCACAAACCACAAAAATGAGCTTGCCCTCAAACTCAGTAGAGGTCACGGCCTTCAACATAAAAGATTGAAGAGACAAACCTAAAATAACAAACCTAAAATATAGATTCATCTGGATGGAATGCGACACCTACCCGAGAAATGTCTCACCAAGCCAGAAATCAGATACACCAGTATCAGACAAAGCAGTGGGTTATTTTTGTGTCCAACAAATTGTCGCGGAGCAAGAGAGGAAAAAAAAATATCCGTCGATCATATGTGTAACAAGGCTCTAAAGTAAGTATCCTCGTAGAATTTGCTTTCTCGCATGTAGTCCAGCACTCCCGGGCGGATAAGCGTTATACCACGATGAGCAGTGTCGCGCTGTGCCGCCATGCCGCCACCGGCCGCGTTACCACTGCGCGAGTGCGCGTGTCGACCAGATATCAGACCCTGCACTCTCTGTTCCTTTTTTTCTTTCATTCGGCATTTAACCATTTTCCCAGCAGTGGGAAGATTATAGGCTGATGATGATGATGATGACGCAAAAGGTTCTTTTGTCAATTATATGGTCAAAGCATGAATTACAATGCAGTCATTTCTTTTTCTTTCGACATGTATACTGTAAACGTCGAATGAAACAAAAATGCGCAGTCACTTTTGTTGTGTGCTTCATTCTGCCGAGTGCCGCGCCTGATGCCACTCTGACAACGCAGGCGCAGGCGGTACTTGCGGGGGGTTTCATTCGCATTTTCCTGTTGCAGCGCTTGACTCATTTGCCCGTCATTTGTTGTACTCGTTTCATTTTAGCCGACTGCGCGGCAGCGAAGACATAGTTGTTTTTCACGCGTACCATATCTTCGAATCTTTTTAAATATTTCGTATTCAGATCTGTCCGGCTATCGATGACAACTAAATCTAAGTGTAAAATATGGCTAGTCAGGGGGGTGTATCGCCATTTCTTTGTATTACCCAAGTAACAAAAGGTTCTTTAACCAAGGCGTTTTATCACCAAACAGTGATATAGTTGACCAGTAACCACGTGACTGTTTGTACTATGAAGGTTTTAACAGAGTGTTTTGGTTCTATAAGATTAAAGAGCATCTAAGTTCTATAATTTAGTTCTTAGAACGCTTATAGCACCATACAAAAGAATATTTTAAGTGTTGCACTGTAAGAGAGCAGCGGTGGCCCAGTGGTGGCAGCCCTGACTTACGAACAGTAAGGCGTGGGTTCGAACCCAAACAGGCGCATTACTTTGTGTTATTTATTTCATCACCGCTGCCCTCAAAAACGGCGAAGGAAAATATCGTGAGGAAACCGGCATGTTCTAGAACTAAAAATTCGAAGACATGTGACATCTACCAACCCGCACGGGCTCGCGTGGTGGATTACAGCCCACTCCCTCTCTTAAAGAGGAGGCCTGTGTCCCAGCAGTGGGAACATTATAGGCTGATGATGATGATGATGATTGTAATAGATATGAAAAAAGCGATTATGGTACAATAAATAAATAAATAGTATTGTAGCAGTATCGAAAACACTACTAGTAATTTGCACAAACGTTACGTAACCTTTAAGCTTCTTAAAACATCCCTCAGAATCGATATGGGGCTAGTTCTGAAAAGTCATCTATACTACTAAATACATAGTACCATAGCGACTCATGGTGCAGTTGCTAAATAACTTAAATTTTAAATAGCTTTATAAGTGAGTTTGTGTTACTGCTACGAGAATAAAGCGTTTTCGGGTAAAATATGGCTGCTATTTTCTGGTGCTGATAGCACATAAGCAGCACGGCTTGCCAATGAGTACTATAGCAGCTATAATCAGGACTATTCATTATTTTATTTATTTAAAATTCGGAAATTTTGAAGTCAGCTTGTTGAATTTGAAATCAGCATACTGATTGTACCGATACAATTATTATCGCAAGTGCAAGTTATGGCAGAGTTACGGTCCATGAATGTTTTGTAGTATGTCATTATTATAACATGTTACGTTAAGTAACAATGCCAATACACATTAATATATTTGGTTTTCTTGAGGAACTGGCGAACAAGTGTGATCATGTACGAGAATGTGGAATCATTTACGGTACAAAGTAACACTATAAAATGTTTTGGTTACTTTTATAGTGCAAATCTGTGACATAAACGTTGCAACATTTCAACTATAGAGCTGATTTATCACCGTGAGAGCCTTTATGTAATGATAATAGAATAAATCAGTGATAAAACTAGGGCCTCTTTGGGGTTCTGTAAACGTTTACAACATAATTATAGTACTAATCATGAACACTGTTTAGCACGTCCTAAAACGCTCTCAGGACTTTTATAGTACCACATTTGTTACTTGGGTAAGAAATAAACGACTAAGCAACCTTTGTAGAGTTTAACAAACCTCAATGCGGAGGCATAGTCCTCGTCCGGAGACTTTTGTGTGGCCAGCGCACGCTTCTATCTATTACAAGCCGTTAGACCGGCGGGGAGGCGGCGCGCCCACGGCGCAGATACAG
The DNA here is from genome assembly GCA_949152445.1 of Cerastis rubricosa. Taxonomy (NCBI): domain Eukaryota; kingdom Metazoa; phylum Arthropoda; class Insecta; order Lepidoptera; family Noctuidae; genus Cerastis; species Cerastis rubricosa. The sequence continues at coordinate 438,022 of OX424542.1, read as the reverse complement.
TTTTGCTTAACATAGAACGCTCACCTCGTGGCCATACGATGCGAATGGAGCTCACTCTTTGGATGGCAGGGAAGTCACACCGCTTCTCGAGGAGCTCTAGCGATGGGTATGTATGTCAGTCAGCGCCGTGCGGCGTGTGGCCAGTCACGAGCTGTGCGCTGTCAGCGGCACGCAGCCGCATGTGATTACAGACAACTCCCACGTGCGTCACTGCTCCTCACTCTCACAGAACGACCTCACTACGTTTTACAAGTAGATTTCGAACCACATTGAAAGACCAAATATGTACACACAGCTCTATTTAGTAGTTACCACCCTGGCTTACTCGGCCGGAGTGTCGAGGGGTTAGCACATACTGACGATGACGCGGTCTGTACAACTAGGATTTTGATCCGACTTCCGTCGTCTTAAAGTGTTTGTCTGTGTTTCGTTTTACGACAGAACACTGAAACATCTTGGAGTGTTGCTTTAGATCATCAACCCCTAGTTGCCACTCCCGGTCACTTTACTATCAAGTCCCAATCCTCGTTCATTTCGATTCTTTGTCAAAAGTTGTGACGTCAGTGCCTAGCTGCCTTTCTAGTTGTTTTCTCACTGTCAAAACATTTGGAAATTGGGAATATTCTTTGTTCGATGTTGTAGTCGCGAGTCCCATCGTTCTCGAAATAATGCGTTTTTTTTTATAGTGGCTAATAATATGAACGTAGACGCGGAGCCAGCCGCGGCGCGGGCCGGACGAGCGTGACGTGTAGCGGACGGACTGCTCTATAATAGTTAAAACGGGATGGGGTAAAAGGAAAGCCTTGTTACAGCGGAAATGCTTTGTCTAGGGCTTAAAAAATATTGATATTTACGTACCTAACTTAACATCACGCCGGCAATCCCCGTAGGGTTAGACAGAGCTGTACATAATCGTACACCCACATGTCGCCTGTTATGTTTAAATCCCATGTAATGATGTAATAGAGGTCGATCCAATTGCCATCAACCGGGCAAATCCTGACTCCGTGGCTGCTACTGAGATATTCCTAATGAAAATGATGGAAACCCCAATAACACTCTACCCGACCTGGGAATCGAACCCCGGTCCTCTTGTTTTGTTTTATATTTAGGTACGTTTACAACCATATTTAAGAAAAATAAAGCAGAGCCTAGTTCTTTGGAGGGTTTTCCACTAAAAAAACAATAAGTCTCCTCGAATCGATAATAAGGACCAAAAAAATATAGTTGGCCTTTTTCATTTGTTTTTTGAGCAATTCGTCACCGCGCCTCAGAGACCTTGAGTGGAGCCTCCAGGCCGTCCGGGGGGGAGCGGGTGTCCGCGGGGAGCGATAATAACGCGCAGGTAGCGACACCGCACCGCTGTGCACCTTACGTGACCCTTTACGTACACTATACGAAATTGGGAGCTGAGTAATGCGACCGCACCTTTGGTGGCTTTGCAATTTACAATCAAGGAAGAGTGCTGTGTTTAATTGTATTACGTGTGTGTGTATCTAATTATATTACGTTACACAAACTTCAATGGAATTCTTGCTGAAAGGATTGAAGTCTCTCTTTACATTCATTTTTGACTTAAGTTGACAGAATCAACCGATCAAGAGCAGAGCGGTTGCGCGAGGCCCCGAGAACAGCGACGAAATAGCAAGTGTTCGGCTTGACAGCCGCGGTCCTCGGAGCCGGATCCTCTAACAGCTTAAAAAGCAATTCGACACATTCACAGACAGACACTCTCGCACACACACGCACGCACACACACTAGTACCCCGCGGAGCTTTCGAGCGCCGAACACGACACAAAAAGTAATAATCATCACAGTCCCGTGGCCGCAGCGCGCGGGCGCAGCTCTGGCGCGCGGGAGAGGGGTTTGCGCGCTCACCTTGCAGCTTCTTCTCCGTTTCCCAGAACCGCTGCAGCTCGGTGAAGTATTTGTCGAGAATGAACACCTTGGAGAGGCCGAGCGTGGCCATGGCGGGCGGCGCGCTCGCATCACAGTCCGCGGCCGCGCCGCTCTTAGCACAAAGCGGCGACCAGTCGCGCTCGCGTACACCCGCGTACTGATGCCGCCCGCGCCGCCCGCGCCTCTCTCCCAGCCTCCCGCTTCCCCTCCTGCCCCACCGGCACGAGCGACACCTACTTTAAGACTAGAAATGTTAGTTCCTGAGTATTTGGCAAACGACCTCCTATCGCAGTAAGACCTGAAACCTCTCTACGACGGAACTTACAAACCTACATGATAAAATATCTATCAGTAACAATAACTAGGCGAAGACATAACGTGAAGTTTTTCGTATGCTCGTATATCTTCGAGACATCTAGGTCTTACATAGTCAGGACATAGTCGCTTTTCGTGGCAGTTTGTTTGTCTGCTTAGCTCTTCAAAAGTACGCTATAAACCAATCATTAACATTAAATTAATCATAACCATCATAATCATTATCTTGATAGTATACTTACCTGTATAATATATTGCAATCTGGTCGAGTGGTCGCCAGCGCGACTGCTGAGCAGGAGGCCCAGCACGCGTCCACTGACCACTGTACAAACGGGTTATGTCGACGGAAGAATCGACAAAATGACATTAGTCATCCTGTCGATTCTTCCGTAGACAAATCTCGTTTCTACAGTGGTCATGCTAAGCGTGCTGGGTCGGGCATACTGTTTATTGTTTTTTTTCGTAATGTTTCAGTAGCAGTCACGGAGTTTGGATTTGTGCCCGGTCGCCGGCAATAGGGGGCGAGCCCTATTACAAGGGACTTAAAACATAAGTGGCGAAATGTGGGGTACTATTAGTTACACCTCTGCCTAACCCTTCGGGGAGTACAGGCGAGATCTTATGTTATGCTTGAACTTAATAGAGTTGGAAATCGCGAGACGGAACTCAAACGGAGTTGGGTAGGACACCTAGCAAGACGCACTGATGGCAGGGGGACTAAGGCTATCACCGGATGCCGTCCAAGAACTGGGAAAAGAAATGTGGGTCGTCCGGCGGCGAGGTGGGCAGACGACATACTTGCCATCGGGGGAAACATCTGGATGACGCTGGCGCAGGACCGCGGAGATTGGCACAAGAAGAGAGAGGCCTATACCCAGCAGTGAGTGCATTTAGGCTGTGTGTGATGGTGATAGCACAACCATATCGATTTCCTTATGTTGCCACATTAGTAGGTAGCACCCGTACGAAGCAGGAGCGGGTCGCTAGTCCTGTATATAAGACGAACGAGAGCATCGTACAGCGGCACAGATACAGATACCAGAAGTTCATTTCGTGCATTAAACGGGCACGGAGCGGAGGCTGCAGGTGTGTGCGGGGCCAGTGCGGGCCGCGGGGGGAGGGCCCGGCTATAGATAGCAGGGGGCGCGGGGCGTTGAAACTGGTTTGTTTATTTGTGCGCCGAAAGCTATGCGCCCGCGCCGCGCGAGCCTCCCGAAGTCCCCGCCGCACTCGGCTTTACACGCCGCGCTCCTGTGTCCGTGAGCCGGGCCTGTACGCTGTGGCGGTACGGGGCGGCGGTGACGGTGACGGCTATGTTGATGTGGAAGCCCTCGCGGTAGCGACGCACAGGAGGCCTTCAAAATGCTTGGCCTAATTTGTACAAGCACCTGGCTGAGGTAAATAAATGGTTGCTGGGTAATGGTCATCGCGGCTGTATGTCATAATAATTACTTCCTACAAGTCGACGCAATTTCATGTACCAAATTTTAATTGATAGATTATTAATAGGAATTAATGACATGTACCTAATGAAATACACAGTTCGTTGCGGCAGTGCAATGTGACGGGATCACGGGACACCATTGCTTGCGTAACGAGCGGAGCGCGGCGCCAGGTTGCGTCACGCGCGCGACCGGCTTATGTTGTCCGAATGAAGCGTTTTGTCCACGATCAAGCGTTTGCTCCATCCTATCAGTGACGGATGACGCGACACGCTCTAACTTTCCCGCGGTCCCTGCGGACAACTTGCTGTCAACTCTCCCACATTATCTCTTTTTCTTCGTAGTCATTTCTCCGTGCTTGCGATACGTCGCAGAGACTCTGCCTTCTTCATATGTTTTAAAACAGCAAGATCGCAAAGGTTCCCGTCAAAGCTCTCAGCAAATTCTTTGTCAGTGAAACATAAATCATTTCCCGCGACGCCAACAGACGATGGATGGAGAGCTGTAACCCTCCGTCGGCCATAAAGTATCGGTGACTAACAATTCAAGAGAATGGTATCTTATCTTATCCATCTGGTTTTCTTTGGGGTTTTAGATTGGGGTTTAGCCCTAACGCACCCTAAAACCCTAAACCTAAAGTACAGCATAGTTTCTTGGGACACTTTCGGATGCGTAGAAAATGTAGCAAGTAGCACAATTGTATTCGCTGAGAAACAGCTAAACGATTTTTAACGACGATAACGAAGAGTTGTTGAAACTAACAATAATATTTCTAGGAGACGCGAGACGTGCTTAACAAGGTATACCATTCAGTGTTCCAGCAGGTTTTTATCGTAGGTACGCGATGGATGGCCAAAGCAATTTATCGCTTTAAGCTTTTCTTGTATAAGTAGCAGTTGTTATAGTCTGTTAGATGCTGGTTTCAAGCTCCGCAAGTTCATCACCAAGAAACGATTTCTACTTTTGGAAAAGCTTTGAGGACATATTAAAATCTATTTGCAAAAAAGTCGTAGGCATTTGTGATACTTTTCCGAAGCACTGGTCGCACTTGCTTTTCGATGACAAAGTTTGTTTTGAAACCAAACAAATAATGGTGACCAATTCAGATTACAGCCCCAAACGCATGACCTTAGACATAAATCGCATTGCTGATATAATTATTATTGAATTTTGTGTCCAAGAATACGTTAAGATTTTTTAGAATCCTTGTAATTTCGTCCGCATTTTGTAAAAAGAAGTTTGCCTTAAGGTAGAAGACGAAGACAAAGCTTCTAGAAACATTGTCGGTCAATATAAGTATTGAACGACATTGTGGAGCTAAGCGGAGCATTGATTGAATAATACCGTAGAAGTTACGAAGTTGGTTAAATGATACTGATGCTAATAAAGTCAAATTAAATAATACTAGCTGTCCCGCGCAACTTCGTCTGCGTCACATTTTCCCCGTTTTCGCAACATTTTTCATTGCTGCTCCGCTCCTTTTGGTCATAGCGTGATGATATACAGCCTATGTCCTTCTCCAGGTTGAAATCTATCTTTTTGCCAAATTTCATTAAGATCCGATCAGCCGTTTAGTCGTGAAAAGGTAACAAACAAACAAACAGAGTGACTTTCGCATTTATAATATTAGTATGGAAGTATGGATGTTATTAAGACAAAGGCTTAGAAATATAAAGGAGCGAGGGAGCACACGCGATGACCGCTAATCGTGTACCTACTGAATGCTCGACTTATATCAATTAGTGAAATAAAGTAAAATAAATAAATAGGAAAAATAAATAAATAAATAAAAATGCACGAATAAGCGTTAGTGCATTATTACTAAAGCGTGATTTCGACGATACAATTCAATACAATAGTATATGGTTTCACCGCAAAAATATTATAAATTATATTATTTTATAGATATGATTTTTTTAATATTTTTTTGTTTTTCAAAAACCCTTTTTTTCATTTGCTGGTAGCGGTACACGGACCCGCTAATTATGAGTTTAAAAATGCGGCGGTCGAAAAAACATTGTGTCGGTTTGTTATGTCATAGAACAAAATAAACGGTACAAACGGCAAAAATGAAAAAAAAAACTGGGCCAAATAATGAGCACCCTGATGGCTGATATAGGTATTTCATTGTCGTCACCACATCTGTAGAGGCATGCTCCTCAGACCTTCGCATCTCAAATCTGTACCACTGCACTTGTCGGCTCCTTAAGTAGCTTTTCTGTCATGGCATAACGTTTAAAGTTTATCTAATTTCTACCATCTTATTCTATATCGTATCCATTCTGGACGCACCACACATACTATAGACACTGCCTTCAAGCCTAATATCATCTGTCTTATAATAAAATTACCTGCTTGAACCATTTTGTTCAATTTGCGCGCAAGTGCAAGTACGCGCGCGTTGATATCTATTGCTTAGCACAGTCACCGTGCACAGTTGCACACTATGTCACAGGGCACGTGCCACTCATATGTGGATCTCTCATTGTATTGACCCATAGGTCATTCTCAGGAAACTAATTATTTTGTTGACTTCGGTGTCAATTTTTTTTTGGTAATATCTGAGTTATTATCATGAAATATCAAATCTGGAGTTAATTTGAAACACATTGGTAGTTGAGGGAATCGTATAGGGGTGTTTATTTTTTTTCGTGCACATTATGCGTCCAGTAAAAAAACATTGATTTATTCAATAAATACAAATTTTCTTTCCAAAGGATATCAAATGCAATAAAGTTATGCTTGCATGCATGTAAGATTTACAGTAATAAGCATAATTAATTAATTATAAATACAAAACTTTTTTTATTCTCATTTCGTGGAAACTGTCCATACGACGGGGTCTAAGTTCTACAAGACGCGTCGTGCACAGAAGAACAAAAAACGATCCTCCGACTCTCCGATCATACTCTCAAGGTCATGAAGAAACGGCGTGAGATGATCCTGCAGTCTTCAGACGAGGCGTGGAAATACCGGCAGCTCAATAGACGGTTAAAAAGCGACCTCCGCCGCTTTAATACCGAGCGTTTTAAAGACGCAATTGAGCGAAATAAAGGCTCAAAGGTATTTGCAAGAGATCTGGCTATTGGGCAGAGCCAGCTCACGAAACTGAAGACCGACGATGGCAGGATCGTATTCGCCAAATCGGAGCTACTGAGGGAGATCGAGAGATTCTATGGGCAGTTGTACACGTCAACCAGGCAATCCGTTATAAATCTAGCGAATGACCCAAGAGCTAGACTGACCCGACACTATACCGAAGACATCCCGGACATCAGCCTGTACGAGATAAGGATGGCTCTGAAACAGCTTAAAAACAACAAGGCACCGGGTCATGATGGAATTACGGCCGAACTTCTGAAGGCGGGTGGAAAACCGGTACTTAAAGCCCTTCAGAAGCTGTTTGATTCCGTCATACTCGAGGGCAAAACGCCACAGGCATGGTGCAGGGGTTTGGTGGTACTCTTCTTCAAAAAGGGCGACAATGCCCGGTTGAAGAACTATAGGCCCATCTCACTTCTAAGCCATGTCTACAAGGTGTTTTCAAGAGTCATCACGAATCGCCTCGCGCGCAGGTTTGACGATTTTCAGCCTCCCGAACAAGCCGGATTCCGAAAAGGCTTTAGCACCGTAGACCACAAACATACGCTGCGACAGGTTATACAGAAGACCGAAGAGTACAACCTGCCTCTCTGTTTAGCGTTTGTGGACTACGAGAAAGCCTTCGATTCGATCGAGACTTGGGCTGTACTGCAGTCTCTCCAACGGTGCCAAATTGATTATCGGTACATCGAGGTGTTGAAGTGTTTGTACAAAAACGCCACTATGTCAGCCCGACTTCAGGACCAGACCTCGGAACCTATCCTTCTGCATCGAGGTGTGAGACAGGGAGACGTCATATCTCCGAAACTGTGCACCGCTGCACTGGAAGATGTTTTCAAGGTTTTGGACTGGAGAGGGCTAGGCATCAACGTCAATGGCGAGTACAGCTCTCACCTTCGATTTGTTTCGATTTGATTCGACGATATAGTGGTCAGGGCTGAGACCATGGAGGACCTCAGTACAACGCTCGATGACCTCAGTAGAGCTTCCGAAAGTGTGGGTCTTAAAATGAACATGGACAAAACCAAGGTCATGTTGATTGCCCATGTAACACCCACTCCTATCAAGATCGAAGACTCTACTATCGAAGTAGTAGACGATAATGTCTACCTGGGACAAACGTTCCAGTTGGGTAGGTCTAACTTCGAGAAAGAGGTCAATCGTCGAATCCGACTCGGCTGGGCAGCGTTCGGGAAGCAGCGTGGTATCTTCTCGTCCAACTTACCGCAGTGTCTGAAGACGAAAGTCTATGACCAGTGTGTGTTGCCAGTGATAACATACGGGACCGAAACGTGGTCGCTCACAATGGGCCTCATCAGAAGGCTTAAAGCCAAAGGGCAATGGAGAGGGCTATGCTCGGAGTTTCCTTGCGGGATCGAATCAGAAATGAGGATTACCGACGTAGCCCGAATAATTGCCAAGCTTAAGTGACAATGGGCAGGGCACATTGCTCGCAGAACGGATGGCCGATGGGGCCGAAAAGTTCTGGAATGGCGACCGCGAACCGGAAGACGATGCGTTGGAAGGCCTCCCACTAGGTGGACCGATGACCTGGTGAAGGTTGCAGGGATCCGCTGGATGCAAGGCGCACAGGACCGGTCAATGTGGCGTCACTTGGGGGAGGACTATGTCCAGCAGTGGACGTCTTTCGGCTGAAATGATGATGATGATTCTCATTTCCTTCGGTGTCCATTTACTACCCTCCTAAATAAGTTTATTTTTTAATCAAAGTAAATAGAAACAAAATAATCATTTAATGAAGTATATCTGCATCCGCCCCCCACCCCTAAATGATTCTTTTTTTGTAATTTATAACTTTCCTTGTTTTCGTTAATTAGCGAGATAATGTAGGCAACAACGTGGAAATTGGAAGGAATGGGGGAAAGCCTATGCCCAGGAGTGGGGCAGTCAAGGCTAAGAAAAATTTATTTAAGTTTAAAAAGCATGAAAAAAAACTTAAATTAAATATTTAAAAAATCCCCGACACAAAAACCTCTAAAAAACCAAAAATAAATTAATCTAAGCGCCGTAGCGTCGGGTGACCGCTTAAAAAACCGTTGTACAAACATAGAACAAAGCGGAACCCTGACGCTACGACGCTTGGATTAATTTATTTTTGGTTTTGTAGAGCTTTTGTGTCGGGGGTTTTCTTAATTTTAATTTTTTTATTTGTACTAACCGGTGGACCAATGTTGTCAAATTAAATAAATAAATAATAAACATGCATACGGACTGAGAAATCGAACCTCGTAATCATCTTTAGCGCCCTCTATTGCATGGCTGACTAAATATTGACATCGCGTAGAGTGCGGCCGACCGCGGAACCCCGCAGGCCGTGTTCCGTCACCGCAGTGCCGCTCGCTGCCGGCAGGTGGCGCTGACTGACCCAGCTGTTGGCGCTCGGCACACAGGCAGTTTTTACAGCAGAATCGGATTCCTTCATTTGGCGACGAGTGTCGATGGAGACAAAACGGGAAGTAAGTGGAGCGCGCTACTGACCTCGTCCCGCACACTCGCATCCGAGACGCGCCACAGACGCACACATGCAGCGAGCTCTTCCACAGCTTGATCGACCAACAAAAATGAACATACCTGAATATTACTGCGAGCCCGATTGATTCCTCGAAACTGACAATTCATCTCCCAATTAAATCGTGAATTGACTTTTAAGCCAGTACATGATACGGGGTTGCAGGGACGTCGGTGAAACATTTCTATGTGGGTTCAGACTGATGTACTGAGTAGGTGGCTTGTAAGCGTTCTAGCGTCCCTGTCCCTTACAGCCTGTATTGTGTGTCCGCTGGTATAACGACACTTTAAATACTCTTTACGATTTAATTTAAAACATAACGTCTAAGGCAAAATGGGTTCTTTTCTGTCAGTGATAATAGCATAAAATTCACTAAAAAAATTAACAGCAATATTTTTAAAGTTAGGTAGAGACGCCAGCAGGTCAAGCTCCCCGAAACTGTCAAACTTTCCAAAACAACGTTGAACCGTATTCATTAACAATAGGGAGAATCTATTAATGAAATTTGACAGATTGTTGTAGCTTGATGTGCTGGCGTCTGTACGTAAACATTGCATCCGAGTCAACAAAACACAAGTAAACAAATAAATGCGCGGCCAGTGTCACAGTGGAACAGATTGCAGAGGTGTCGGCTCGATACTAGTCGCGCCCCGCTGCTGACGGATTCCTCGCGGAAGCAGCTGGACAGGCAAAACGCAAGCACTTCCGGACTGTTCCACTACTTAGAACCATATAAGGTAGAGTCCTTACTCTACCTTATATGTATAGATAAGCTGTCAGCGTAAACCCCATGAGAAAGCGACAGTCTTTGAACGTGTCAAGTCAACTGGCCCTGTCCGATATGTTCGGTTATAGAATCAGCAAACTGGTAAGATTTGGTCAAACCGGTAGCGGTAGTAGCAAGCTGCGGACCGGCCGCGGCCGGACGACCATACTTCAGTACATTATCTGTAATTAGAACTGCCTCGTCAGTCCAGTGCTCGCAAGCGCCACTTGACTACTGCTGAGCACGAGCTCCTGATCGGTGCGGTTCGATTGTCGGGTCGGGCAAAGTGTTATTGAGTTTTTCCATCAGGAATTTCTCAGTAGCAGCCACGGAGTCTGGCTTGTGCTCGGTTGATGGCAATAGGCTCGCCACCTTTCTTCTTCTTCGTCGTTCCCTCACTGCTGAGGACCGCGACCGCGACCACATATGATACGTCTCCAAGTGGTCCATGCGGTCTCCTGCACTGTGATCCGCTCGGTACAAGCTGCCTCCAGCAGCTTTCTTGATTGCGTCTGCCCAACTTGCCGGTGCCCTGCCTTGCACGCGTATACCTTCTGCCCGGCTCAGTATTATAAGCCTTTCCAGACAATGTCTAGGTGAACGCGTAATATGTCCAAAAAAGCTGAGGGTACGTTCTAGGCAGATTGTGGAAAGCCGTTTGGTGATGTTGAGCTCCTCCAGTATAGATTCATTGGTTCTCATCGCGGTCCATGGTATACGCAGCAGTTTCCATCAACACCACGTATCGAAGGCATCGATCTTACTGCTTTCACGAATGAATGTTGCACCACGTTTGATCGCAGTACAAAAAGATTGAGAACACAAGTACACGAAGTGTACGGACCAATCGTATTTTGGTGTTCCGCCGGATGTGTCATTGCACTTTTAGCCATACCAGTACGACGGTGGACTTCCTCAAGGCAATCACCCCTCAATCAAATCAGGCAATCAGGCCCTCACTCGTTATCAAGGACCCAAGATATACGAAATCAGTAAGTTTCTCATAACCGACCAGTAAGTTTGATCTTGGAAGAAGATGAGCGCGGTCTACCACCATAACTTTTGTTTTGGAATGGTTTATTTTAAGACCAAGTTTAGCGCTCTATGCTTCTACACGCTTCAGCAGGACAACCCTCTTCTTCACTCGACGCAACTAAAGTGGTATCATCCGCATACCTTAGATTAGTGAGTCTTTCACCGCCTACACAGATTCCACCGTGCCTGCCATCAAGCGCTCTTCTCATAATGTGCTCACCATAAAGGTTGAAAAGCTTCGGTGACAAAATACAGCCTTGACGCACGCCTCGTTCCTTTTGTAAAGCCAGTTTCACAATGCTGGTGACATCAAGGTACAGGTTTTGGATCAGATAAGTGACATGTGGAGGGACGACCATTTCTATCAGAATGAATGAGCACGCAATCAAACGCTTTTGCATAGGCAATAAAATACAAGACCAGTGGAATGTTTAATTCCCGGAATTTCTCAATCAGAATGCGGACATTCAAAATTTGCTCTCGAGTTCTCTTGCCGGCAACAAAACCAACTTGTTCTCTCGGTATCTGGTGGTCGATGTACGCTGCTAGTCTGCAGTTAATTATGGGCATAAGGATTTTACTGGCGTGGGACATGAGTGATAAGGTTGTCTAGTTTTCACACTTCTTAGTGGAGTCCTTCTTGTGAAGTGGGATCACAGCGGACTGTGTCCAATCTGCTGGCCACTGGTCTGTCCTCCAGATCTTGGTGCATATCTGGAGCACAATCTTGGTCACCTCAGCACCAAGATGCTGTAACAGGGCAACAGAAACTCCATCAGGATCTACAGCTTTGTGCTTTAGTTTCAGGATGGCATCTCGGGTTTCAGAAAATAATCTGGCTCTACTAAGTGATCATCCCATCTTCTCTTAGTGCCTAAACCATCTTCATCCCGATATAGTTTATAACAGTAGTCTCTCCATCTATCCAAAACGCTTTCCAGTTCTGTCAAGGTGTTACCTCTACTGTCCTCAACTACCCAGCAACGCGGTTTGAAGGTACCTGTCAGCTGTTTAACTTTTATGAACAGATCTTTTGTTTACACTTTGACTGCATGACACTCTATTGTTGATGTGCACATCCCTGTCCTCCCGAGTAAGTTTTTGTATTTCAGCATGCAGCTTCTTGTATCTGCTTCTCTCACTATCAGAACTGAGACCAGGGACTTAAAAAAACATAAGTGGCGAAATGTAGTGTAGGTGTACTATTAGGTCATCATTCATTTCAGCCCAAAAAACTTCCACTGCTGGACATAGGCCTCCCACAAGTGTCGCATTGACATTTTGGGGGGTTTTGCCATAATCGCCACGCTTGGCAGGCGGGTTGGCGATCGCAGTACGGTTGTTACAAAAGCACAGAGAACGCTGCTGCCCATTCTCTGGCACTATTAGGTACCTCTGCCTAACCCTTACAGGCGTGATGGCATGTGTGATGTTTAGTTAGGTAGGTTCTAGGTACGGAGACACTTCTTGTTTTTAATCTTAGTATCAGTCCGAGTGAATAGGTACCGCTTGCAATATCTCATAAGTAATGCTGGGTTAAAAAAAAATCGAAACCGGTGCTGACGCAGCAAGGCGAAGCACCACTGTGTGGCTGCGTCGCCCGCGCCCCCTAGCCGGCACACAGTGCACCCTCGCGCTCCACTGCGACGGCGTCGCGTCCTCTACCGCGTACAATTTGCAGAAAATATTTTATGTTGACAATTTGACATGTCTGAAACGACCTCTGTGGCGAAGGACGCCTCTCTTACTGTATTGTGTACGATGTTTAGCAATGGACGCGGTGACGAAGGGAATCGCAGTCAACTTTTCAGAATGTTGAAGTAGCCATGCTCAGCGCAGTCACTCCGGTACTGACACAACAATCGGGCGATCGTATTTGCTTGTTTATGAATGAGAAATATTTCACACCGCCGCCGCGCCGCCGCCATTGTCCACACTTTCATTGGACAGGGCGAGTGGTCGTCATACGGCATGGGTCGATCTATGCTCTTTGTTTAGGCGAGCAAGCTGCACTGTTCTACCTCGATAGACAGCTGACAGCTTGTAGTTGCTCTTAACACATACATACATGTCGGATCCGGTCATTGTACGAACAGAAAATGAATTGGCAAGCGCAAGGTGAATCACGCGACCTACTTACCAGTCTACCCACACCTAAGCGCGCTTCTACAGAGTCTTGATGTTTCGACCTCGCAGCAAGGCCGACAATGAGTTTCTGATCGCCGCGGAGTCAAGACGTCCTGGAACTGTACCCGATTCATGGCGCCTAGTGTTATTGTGTTGGATTGTAATTTGTTAGTTCGATAAAAGCAGTGTACCGTGTGCAGTATGTGTTTTCATAGCACGAAACCCATGTTCCGCCCACATGATGTCCGAGTCTAACGGAATAAAATCATCACACTACGACATACATAACATGTAACGTACTATCATTAACCTTATTAATTTCAGGCTACAATGGCCCATATATATAATACCTTATAAACCAACATATAATTATAAAGTAAATACAAAACTTGTGTTACCGAACTAAATGTGTTAATAATATGTCAGTAGTACTTCACTTGTTCACAGTTCACTTGTGCTGGCTGGTGGAACTTGTCCGCGGAGGCGACGGAACACCGAGTCCTACGGCGACAAGCCCACCTCCATCGCCAGGAGCAGATATATCAAAATATATCTAATTATTTATTTGCGAGAATATGGGTCATACCTACCTCATCAGGTGACATCTTATAAAAGTTCTTTAGATCATATCGTACCATGACAAGCGTGCAAAATGTCTATCTATTACATTACAGGCATTCATTAATAACATAATAGTATAGGATCCCGATATACAACGACCTTCACCGAGCTGGTTAATGGATGAAACTTATTTTATATTAAACTAGCTGATACCCGCGACTTCGTTCGCGCGTATCAGCTAAGCGTAAGGTGTATGTGTGAGACTGCCTCGTTGGTCGAGTGGTCGCAAGCACGACTGCTGAGCTTGAGGTCCCGGGTTTGATTCTCGGATCGGGCAAAGTGTTATTGGGTTATTCCATCAGGACTTTCTCAGTAGCAGCCACGAAGTCTGGATTTAATGTCGGGCCCGGTTGATGGGGCTCGCCCCCTATTACATAGAGCTTCAACATCACTGGCGAAATGTGGATGTACGATTAAGTACACCTTCGGGAATTACAGGAGTGAAGTTTTATTGTTATGTGTGAGAACTGACGGTCTGATCGTAATGTGATTATGTGGGTGATGACTACAAAGGGCGTGCTTTAGGGTGGTGTAATCTGGGCGGCAGAGGTCCGAAACAAAATTAAAAGCCGTTGAAGCGACACTATAATATGGCTTAAAAGTCGGAACATATTTTTTTCAAAGTGAACAATACGGCGCATTGTTGGGCACTACTTCTTTTTTCCAAAACAGTTTTGTATACAATAAAAAATGTCGTAACAATGACCGTCACCACGTGAAAGATTTGGCTTCATGAAACACGTGAACAATCAACAAATAATTGACCGTCTGAGAAGCATGGAGTAGGTACCCAAAAGAATGCCTGCCACTTTTTAGGTATGGCCCTGACATTTGTTGATCGTCATTGCAAAAGCTTATTTTAAGGGAAATTACTACCTGTTAATTAAAATTGGAATGGCAAGTTATTTGGAATATTTGGCATGCGTTGAATTAAAACGCTCTCTCCTTTAGCAACTCCTGTGATAATGGTGTTGTTGGACAGTTGTTGTCGGGTTTCTCTATATGTATAGTCGATGTAAACTTTGCTTGCGAGATGTAGGCAATTGATGTTAGTTCTTCCATCGCGTCATAGATGGCGCTGTATTACTTTTTGCAGTAAGTTGTTTTTTGTAGGTCGCAACAGTGGCTTTTATAATATTACTGCCAAGCTTTGTGATACGAAGCCTGGTGCCGTCGCACAGTCTGGGTACATCAAAGTTTCGCATCAGCAGAACTAAAACGCCAACTTTAAGCCAACGGGCGTGCCGTTTCCATCTTATGGGAACGGCACGCCCGTTAGCTCCAGGGAGTTGAAACATTCAACGGGGTGTGCAGGACTACCACAGTGTCTATGGATGTGTATATGTACTTTAAAATCACCGACGATCATGTCTTAAATTTCGTTTTGTTTATGACCCTCTCGTTCTTTAATCACTATTTATTTTGAATGGTTAAAAAAACGAAAACTATTTCGTAATGATTTGAAAATCATAAAGCATTAAAATAAAACAAAATACCTACAAAAAGTGAACACCGGTTTGGGATCGAACTCGCGTTGTTTTGGAAAACTTACAGCATTAAAAAAATACTACAAAAAGTGCATACTGACTGCGGATACGAACTTGAAACCTTTTGCTGGCAGGGCGGTCATAGAACCGCCAGGCTACTTACTTTGATGACAAATGGTTAAAATAACCGGTTTATTCTAATGCTTGTCATGACAGTTGTCAGTTGTCAATATGTATGTGGCATAAGTAATAAAAAAACAGAACTTGAATTATATATTGAAACACATGGAAATGATTTAGATTACTTATGCATATCAGAACATTTCCTAAATGATAAATCTGCACATGTGTTTTGTATGTCCAATTATAATTTAGCATCATACAACACAAGGACAAACAAAAAGAGAGGAGGTAGCCTTATATAGCGTATAGCACATAAAAATAAACGAAGTGAAAGCATTGACACAATTAAAAAGTTATATAGATCAGAAAGTTTTGAGATTTGTGGTGTAAAAGATCTTGAAACGGGATTACACATATGTTGTTGTTATAGATGTCCAGTTGAGAAGAATTTTGAAAGTTTCATGAGTAGTTTAGAAAAATTGTTAGAACTTTTTCTTGATAGGAATTGCTAATATTGACGTACTGATTGAAAGTAGAAAAGCTTCAGAGTTCATAAGTTTATTGAGATGTTATAATTTTAGATATCTTATAAAAACTCCAACTTTCATTCGAAATAAATCATACTCCTGATTGATAATATAATTACAAATGTTGATGATGAATGTATAGAGCGTTGTTTGGTTGATCACAATGGCTTAGCAGATGGTCATGGTGGACTTTTTTGCGATATGGTTCTTGATAAAATCGATGAGAAAACGAAGAGCTCAGAATGTACTATAACAATTCAAAAAAGGTTATTTAACACAAAAAATAATACTGCGTTTAAAGAGAGTATTACAAAAATAAATTTGAGTATTAAGGGAATAAATAATTTTCTAGACAATTTTGGCAAAATTTTTCGTACCTGATACCCAAAGAAGGCTATTAAAATAAAGCCCATGAAAAAAGTAATAATAAAGTGGTAAAGGGAGTCAAAGTATCAAGTAAAATGAAAAGATTTTTATGCTGTGGCACCCCAAAAAATGGTAGTATCTCAAATTACAAAATAAACTATATTCGAATTTACAGAAGGGTTATAAAGCAAGCTAAAAAGTCAGCCACATCAGTTCATCTTAGTAAAGCTAAAAATATACCAAAAGAGACATGGAAACTGGTAAATGAACATACAAAGAAAACAAAAAACAAGCATAGAAAAAAACTTGTCCTAAATATAGACAACAAAGTTATTTATGATTCCCAGGATATTGCTAATAAATTCGTTGATAGCTTTGTTTACAAACCATCATTGACACTTAACAAAGATAAAGCAATGTCCTTTCTAAAAGAAACAACGGTGAGAGTTGAGAGTAACTTATCTTTCAAGCCGACTACACCAATTGAGATAAAAAAGATTGTGTGTCACATGGCTAACAAAAAGTCTTGCGGATATGATGACTTACCAATAACTATTATTAAGGAGAACATAGAACTTTTAGCACATCCTCTTTCTGTCTTTTTTAATAAATGTATTAAAGAGTCGATTTTTCCTGATCAACTCAAACTGGCTAAGGTAATTCCGATTTATAAAAAGGGCACAAAAACTGACCCAAAAAATTTATATCCTTGCTACCAACATTGTCGAAACTTTTTGAAAAGATTATTAAAGTTAGACTGATGGTACATTTGAATCTAAATAAAATAATCCATTTAAGACAATTTGGGTATCAAAAGGGCATTGGCACTTCAGATGCCATAGACACTCTCATTGATGACGTAGTTAGTAAATTAAATGACAAAATGAAAGTGGCTGGACTATTTATTGACCTGAGTTCTGCTTTTGACACTATAGATCATGAATTACTGCTAGCTAAACTGGAACATTATGGTGTAAGAGGTGATGCTTTAAAACTTATGACATCGTATTTACAAAACAGACGAATGTTTGTCGAAATAAAAAACATTGATGAAAACAATCATGAAATAGTATATAAATCAAAGATGATATACATAAGACGCGGGGTTCCTCAAGGCTCAATTTTAGGTCCAATATTATATCTTGTCTTCACCAATGATTTATTAAATTTCATGAACACAGCTCAGCCTGACGCTTCGTGTGTTGTTTTTGCTGATGACACAAATGTAATAATAGGAGCGCATGATCTAAAAAAATTGTCCACAAAAGTAAATAAAAGTCTAGATAATCTTTCTGAATGGTTTACAGCTAATAATTTACTAATTAATACAAATAAAACAAATATAATGTTATTTAAGACTACATCTCGAAACACTGACACTATAGATGTGACATTGAAAGGAGACAAGATAGGATTGGTAAATAACGTAAAATTCTTGGGAATAAACATTGATTCAAATCTAAACTGGAAACAGGAACTTGCTGCTATTGATTCCTCTATATCCTCTGCATGTTATGCACTTAGGAGCCTCAGGGATGAAATAGAGTTGAAGCAACTTAAAGCATGTTATCATGCTTTGGTTGAGTCTAGGTTAAGGTACAGCATCATGTGTTGGGGAAATAGCTATAACTACAACTGCCAAAGATCCTTCAGAAGCGTGCCATTAGAACCATTGTCAAAATTTCTCAGCGAGATTCATGCAAAGAATACTTTAAGAAATTAGGCATTCTTACAGTTCCAAGTTTGTATATACTAGTTCTGTTAACCAAGTTTGCAAAATATATACATCAATATGAATCACAAACAGAAAGAGAACTGAGGGAGAGCACACGAAGGAAAGTTATTAAAAATATAATGGTGCCTAAATTTTACATAGCAAAGCATTGTTCACGTTACCAAGCAGTAGAGTTATATAATAAGTTACCTACTGATTTAAAAACTTTGGTCTATAACACAAACTTATTTAAGGCAAAACTGAAAGCCTTCCTATTAGAAAAATGTTTATATTCTGTATCCGCTTTGATGTTGAATGATTCCAGATAATTAGTGTATGTTTTTTTTTTTGATATGGTATTGACTTTTAAATGTTTTGACAATTAATTAAGTTGGCATTTATTTAAATTGACATTTGATTTTAGTTGACAGTTTATTTGAATTTGATTGACATTTAATTTGCATTTAATTGACTTTTAGTTTGCATTTAATTTACATTTCATTCTCTTTTTACATTTCATTTACGAAACAAGGAATAGACATGGTTGTTTTTGAGCTTTAATGTGGTTGGATAATTTTGTAAATAGTGATTTAATTGACATTCAATTTATATCTATTTGGCATTTTAATATTAATTTATTAAAATTTTAGTTGACATTTCATTTAAATTTGTGTGACTTTTAATTTAGTTACATCTAACTCTCATTTAATTTACACTTAATTCTCATTAAGCTCACCTTATATGAAATGGACATGGTTGTGTTTGAGCTTTTTATGGTTGGACATAAATTTATATGGTTGGATATAAACAGTAATTTAACTGTCATTTGAATTCTCAGTTGATTTGCATAAAATGGAAGAGACATGGTTGTTTTTGTGCTTTTTATGGTTTGACATTTAAACAATGTTTGATTGATGACGTATTATTTTTCTTTTTTTAATTATTATTGTTTTGTTTTATGTTCTATAATGTGCTTCAGTTATTTAGATTTGAAATGTAATTATTTTGTAAAATTCGAACACAATGTAAATTGTTTGATGAATAAATAAATAATAAATAAATAAACAGTTGAGTAATGTGGACTTAATGCAATATTGCTCATCCCCATAAGTTATTAGCGCGATAATACATAGCCTATGTTACTCGGTAAAGATGTAGCTTTCTAATGGTGAAAGAATTTTTCAAATCGATCGGGTAGTTTTTGAGTTTATTCGTTACATACAAAAATACAAATCTTTTCTCTTTATAATTTTAGTGTAGATGTAATATGTCAATAAATATATTGCATATGGGTTTTCTAAAAAATTTCAGTCAGTCATATTTTTTTTTAACATTTCACCGGTTTGGTTAATAGATAAATTCCATACCAATCGAAAGTATAAAGCCCATAGAATATGCAAACGTTAGGTTGCCTTTTCTTTGGCGAACCGTGGGAGGGAAACCGCCTCACGTCCCAGCCGCCGCGGGAAACGCCCCGGGCGTCGGGGGGCAACCAGTGGCCCCCGGCCACCGTACGACCGTACCGACGGTGAGTAATGGGTTAGCTCACCGTCCGTCCGTCTTATGACGACAGACCGTGCCGACAGCGCGTTCGTGTTCCACGCGCGCCTCAAGGATATGTCAGCAAATCGGAAGGGGTCCGAGAGGGCCGGTGCCTGCCAGGGCTGCGGGTTGTTCGAAAGAGATACCGTGGCCCTGGAACACAATGGGCTAAGAAGGAACATGGATGAGTTTTAGTCAGTCAAGTCTGACACTCCCTTCCGCTCTGCCCAGAGCGGGAGAAGTCATTTTATGATATCACATACGAAAAAAAAAAAACCGGCCAAGTGGGAGTCGGACTCGCGCACGAAGGGTTCCGTACCATTATTTATTAAAAACGAGCAAAAAAATCACTTTTTTGTATGGGAGCCCCCCTTAAATATTTAATTTATTCTGTTTTTAGTATTTGTTGATATAGCATCAACAGAAATACATAATCTGTGAAAATTTCAACTGGCTAACTATCACGGTTCATGAGATACAGCCTGGTGACAGACGGACGGACGGACGGACAGCGAAGTCTCAGTAATAGGGTCCCGTTTGACCCTTTGGGTACGGAACCCTAAAAAGGTTGCCTTTTCTTTTCCCGTCACAACCCTTGGGTAGGCAGGTATAAACAGGTAAATCGATACTAGTAAGTAACTTGCACCGGTCTGGTTAATGAATAAAATAAGGCAACCTACCGTTTGCATATTTTATTATTATTATTATACCTTTATTCATTTTTCCATCTTATTAATTACATTTTTAAATATTTCTTAAAGAACAAAAAATATAAAAAAACATTTAAAAATATAAAAAATAGGTTTTTCCGCCGGTGTCGGGAGCAGGGTCCAAGCTACCGGTGGTTAGGGCTGCAGAGACAGGAACCTCCTCACAATGCGGGCCGTATCGAGGAGTACCGCCTTCTGAATCTGGCTCTTGATCCAACTGCCAAGTGAGAGCTTCGACAGATGTTCGTCGAGGCTCTTGGCCATAAGGCCATTGGCCGTTACGACAATCGGCACAATGATAGCCGAGTCCACATTCCACATGCTGACAACCTCGTGAGCCAAGTCGAGATATTTTATTTGCTTCTCTTTCTCAGCCTTCACGAGGTTCTCGTCATGCGGGATGGTAACATCGACTATCATTACGCGGCGCGCTGATCGGTCTATCACCACTATGTCAGGCTTATTGGCAACGATAGTCCTGTCAGTAATGATAGGCCGATCCCAGTACAGCGTGACATGGTCTTTCTCGAGAACTGGGTCGGGCACATACTTGTAGTACGGTACCTCAGATTCCACAAGTTTATATTTCAAGGCAAGTTGCTGGTGAATAATCATGGCCACTTGGTTGTGCCTGTGCAAGTACTCGCCGTTAGCCAGACGAGAACAACCGGAAATAATATGTCTGATGGACTCACCCGGACGGTGGCATGCCCGACACACGTCCACCGTCCCGTCCTTCATAATATGTTTCCGGTAGTTGTTCGTCAGCATAACTTCGTCCATAATCGCACAGACAAAACCTTCAGTTTCCCCAAAGAGGTCGCCGAAACGTAACCAGGACACGGACGCTAGAAAATCTACATCGGGCCCATGAAGAGCCTGGTAAAAGCGTCCGTGAAGAACCTTGCCTTGCCATATTTCCTTGCGGTCATCGGTAGTCAGTATTACAGGTTTGCGCCAGTTCTCTTTAGCCATGGACAGCGGGGTGAGTGCCTTGTCCACTGCGACCACATCTCGGTGCATACCCACCTCTGTTTTAAAAAAATATTCTCTGAGGCTGCACACCTCGCGGTTGTGGAGGGTCTTCGCGTTTAAAAAGCCTCGACCCCCGCACTTCCGCGGGATGTACAGTCTCATCACCGATGATCGTGGGTGATGCATCCGGTTTGCAGTCAGCAGTGTACGAACTCTCCTATCCAGGGCGTCCAGTTCGGTCTGAGTCCATTTGAGTATGCCGAAAGAGTACATTAAAACCGGCATGACCCAACCGTTGATGGCGCGCACCTTGTTCCCGCCCGAAAGAAGGCTATTTAGTACCTTCTTCAGGCGACCAAAGAAGCGCTCCCTCAACGATTGCTTCATGTCAGCTACGTTAATGCCTAACGCTTCCGACATACCCAAATACTTATAGTTTTCGAATGAGGAAAGGGATCTTAGGTGTATGGAGTCAGAGAGCTGAAGTCCCTCGGATTCCATAATCTCCCCTCGCTTTACATACATGACTGCACATTTGTCCACACCAAATTCCATCCTGATGGCGCTACTAAAATTTTCAGTTACTTTCAGTAGCTCCATCAGTTGCAATTTGCTGGGGGCAAAGAGTTTCAGATCATCCATGTAAAGAAGGTGAGATATGACCT
Organism: Cerastis rubricosa; assembly: GCA_949152445.1. NCBI lineage: Eukaryota > Metazoa > Arthropoda > Insecta > Lepidoptera > Noctuidae > Cerastis > Cerastis rubricosa. The sequence goes on along the minus strand of OX424542.1, from coordinate 416,075 downwards.
GACCACCTCTCCTCAACCGGTAGCCTAGACCTGAATCTTCCAGCACTGTGCTTAGAGGATTCAGGGCTAGACAGAACCACAGAGGACTCAAACTGTCGCCCTGAAATATTCCCCGTTTAATCCATACAGGCTCATCGTTCCCCTGGATCTGTCGACATCCTGGATATCGAAGGACCGTTCTCCACTGCCTCATACACGACTCAAGGAAGGCGCGTAGAGTTGCATCAATCTTGTACAACTCCAGCACCCTCATGAGCCATGTATGTGGCACAGAGTCGTAGGCCTTCTTGTAATCTATCCAACATGTCGACAGATCCTTGCGAGATCGACGAACCTGTTGGCTAATGGCCATGTCGATGAGGAGTAGCTCCTTAGTACCACGGGACCCGTTCCTACATCCATTTTGAGAGGCCGACATAATGGAATTACTATCGATGTGTTTGGTAATTTTCACTCTCAAAATAGATGTAAGAAGTTTATAAACCGTCGCCAAACACGTGATCGGTCTATAATTCTTGGGTTCCGCAGGACTACCTGACTTATGAAGCAGGTGGGTAACACCCGTTGTAAGAAACTCTGGTAGCGACCCAGACTCTAAGCATGACTGGAATTGAGATGCCAGGCGAATGTGTGAACTACTCAGCCATTTAAGCCAGAAGTTGTGCAGTCCGTCCGGTCCCGGAGACTTCCAGTTCGGTAACGGACGAACTGCTCTGGCAACATCTAACGGCGTTATTAGAATTTCATCCATTTCTGGGATAGATTCACACATTCGCTCGACATCTCGCATCCAGTCAGCCTCAGTATGACAGACGGGCACCGACCAGATGCTGCGCCAGAATGAACTAGTGGCAGCATCATCTGGACGGCATACGTCTGTCACATTTTGTTCGGGTCGCTCCCAATCTCTGTATACCCACCTCTCATCGCTCCGGAACATGCGATTCTGAGAGTACCGATCAACCCTGCGCTTATACCGCCGTATACGGTTCGCCCATGCATAAACTTTCTGCTTCAGGAAGTCGATGCGCTCTGTGACACGGGACATGTATTCATGAGGACTGATTCCAGTCCCCAAGAATGCCCGCCTCACAAAGCGCATCACACGTGGTCGTGTGTTGCCCTCCCTGAAGCAGTATAGTTTGCCGATGAGTACCCTGGCCCCGTCGATACGGCACTCGATCCTGCGTTGCCAAGCTGGTACGGCTGGTTTTGGTCGAGTAGCTACGTCACAATTTGGGAATCTGACGTTAGCTAAACGACAAGCCGCTACAGCCCCACAATACAAGATCGAGTGCGTATTAACGAGGTTCTCGCTATGCTCAAATATATTTTTGAGTTGCGAGTCCAAGGCACACACCAGCGCCCTATTTTTCTTATGCATGGGTAACCGTGGTAATCGTGGTCTAAGTTCGGCAGGAGTGGATCGATACTCGCGAAGCGCATCTTCCAGAGCACTCCTCAATTGGTCGTTGCACTGGCTACTTACCGTGGCAACCCTATCATCTTCCTCTACAACAGTAAAATTGGGCCGCGGTGGAATGGCATCATTATCAAAACTTGTTTGTGTCGTGGTTTGTGAAGAAGTCAAGATGATACGGTTGCTCAGTACCTCTGAGCGCAGCCTATCAAGTGCGGCGTCGTCCAACATGTGATTGCGTTGGATGACCCGCACCTGATCCGACAACCGTTGGGCCGAAACGTTGACAGTCGGTTCAAGTTCCTGAAACATAGACAGCATCCTAACACGGTACGCGGTGAGGTTAGTTCCCCCCTCTGTAGACCCATAGTATGCGCGCATGACGTTTTCATTAATGGAATAAGTCCATCTCATGCGCGGCACACAACCACCGGCAGCGGGGACCCGGCTCGGGGCCGGTTGGCCCCTAAGTCCCAAGCTTCTCGGTGGCCGGCCTCGCCCCGGCCGACGTTCAGGTGTTGGCGATGTTGGCGGGGAGAAATACTCGTCACTGGAGCTCGACGCGACTGCCACTGCCGGTGACACAGGTGATCCGGGGTCCGGCGGCGGCGAGGCGGAGCTCAGCGACGAGTCCGGGGGTGGTGGGCGTGCGCGACGTGCAGCAGCTGATCTTGTTATCATATTACGTAAACATTTTCGGTCATTTTCTTAATTTTTTCGATTGTGACAGATGACAGTTTCTGTCTGACTCACATTTTCATATTTCTTCCTGGTGTTATCCATTTTTCCTAATTAACCTTATTAACCCCATCCGAATCCTTTGGTCCCGTTTGAGGGCCCCTTTTGGGCATCGCGCATTACGAGATCGCTGACGACATTGATCCCTACTTCACGTACGATTAGAGTTTAAGTTTGCCGGTATGAGTGTAACCCATTTGGGTTCCTCGGGGTCTTAACGGCGGATGATGTAACTAACCCATATGGGTTCCATGGTGCCGTGCAGGTGTTGTTTTACTTTCCCAAAATTCTCTGTCCAGAAATGCAATTTATAACTATTGTTTCGTGAAGCCAAAAACTGTTTATTTGAATTTTTAAGTATTTTTTTGTAGAGAGAAAATGATTTGACGTATTGATACTTGGGGTTGCCAGCTTTATTATTATTATTATATCATTTATTTCAGGCTACGCCCATAGTGTTAGTAACAATAGTCTTAAATGCTAGTGTTAGTAGAATGGTAGTGTGGTAGTGTTATGTGAACTTTGTGTACACTTTCGATTGGTATGGAATTTGTTTATTAACCAAACCAGTGAAACGTTTCAAAAGTTTTTTTTTTTAATTGTTAATTAATCATATCCTGGACTGAATTTTTTTAGACAACCCATATGCAATATACAAGGTGTTGTTTTGCATCCTCGTCAAAATTCAGGATGTTGTCACAAAATACATAAATAATCAATATAAATTACGGTACCTAGTAAATTATTAAAAAACACTGCGTTTTTTTGTTGTTTCAGTTTGTCAATATTTCAGAATAACCCCCTTAACGTGGTTTAGGGATTATAAAATTATCGAAAAAACGTTTGAGGTTTTTTGTTTGTGTGTAAGCGACGTTATAAGGTGGGAATCAGACGGCCCGTGTTCAAAACACAGGTGGTTCACAGTTACCGATTTCAGTAAATAAATAAAAAAAAGAAAATTACCTACTCATTTTATTATTGATTCGGGTCGAGAATCATTAGCACAGTTACCTCCTAGAATTTGACGAGGTTGCAAAACAACACCTTGTATTTATTAACATATAATCTAAAATAAGTTTCATCCACGGTGAAGGTCGTTGTATACCGGGATATGGGGCTATAACTCGTACCACGAACGCCTTGAAGTTGACGTTGCGGCGCGACTCTAGTACGTAATTGCAAGCGGGATATGTACACCGGTGTATCGGCTTGGCGGCACGTACACTCACTTCTGTTCTTGGTTCTTGTTTGTTCACGAATGTCGCTTCCTCTCTGCACCGTCACGAGAACCTCATCTTTATCGGCGCCTTTTCAGGCACAGGTTTTTTATTAGGAATACCAGAGTGGCTTGCGATGACGCTGGCTTAATTATTTCGTAGGGCTCGGGCCCGGGTAACGTGTAGGGGCTGCCGCGTTGATGCTGGGTCCACGAGCGAAGTGCTGCGTAAGCTCATCAATCGACGTATGCGCTTCTTTGTAACTGACGATAATGACATATCGTGGCCGGCTCCGCGACACGGGTCAACTCTAGACGCATTAACTGCTGACCTAGATACTGACATACTGTTTCGCACTTTACTAACTTCTTTGCTAAAATCGGTGACGAAGTTCTGGGATGAATCCAATTTGGCTAGTCCGCAAGACTAGCCTTCAAAGAGACAATATTCTTTAGAACTCTCCAAACCACTGTGTGGTGCCAACAGTCTCCGAGTGAAATCTCTGACATACGGACGAACAGAGACACAGTAAGACGGACAGACCAAATCCTTAAAGGTTCCGTTATTTTTAGGGTTCCGTTGCCATTTGGCTACGGAACCCCAAAAACACCCTGTGTTTTCATATTTTGTTTATTATGGTTGTTTTATATTGTATTGACGGCGCCTTTGCAAAAAGGTTTCATATGATTCACGTTGCAAACTAAACTGTTACCACAGACGAGACAGAAGCGGTCTACAATTCTCTCTGGCGGAACGTCAAGTCGTTGCGGGTAGCCATATTGACTTGAGTGGTTGTCAAGGAAGGTCAGGGGGGGGACACTGCCATACTTGACATAGGCGTCCAATTTTTCACAAAGATACTAGCACCATCTCTAGAAAAATCCGCATAAACTTGAGATTTAGTACGATATAATGACATAGATGGTGCTTACGCCAATTATTGCCTGTGTACCATACCTTTTTTATTTGAATGAAAATTGAGTAAAAAATAATGAATTCTAATTTTAAACAAGATTAAACCATTTTTTACTTTTTTTTATTTTTATTTTTTTTTTTTTTTTTTTTTCTCTACCCTTATGGGTATAAGGGTAGAGGAAGACCAAAGAAACGATGGATGGACTGTGTGAAAAATGATATGGCAAGAAAGGAGGTATCTCATGAGATGACAAGTAATAGAGAGGTATGGAAGAAGAAGACGTACTGCGCCGACCCCAAATGAATTGGGATAAGGGCAAGAGAATGATGATTAAACCATTTTTTAATTTTCATTTCGAAATTGCAAATATTTCTTTTTAGGTTTGGCAACATTATCACGCAAATTGTTTTTTTACAAAATGGCCACTGCTTTCGGTGTGTGCGCATGTTTGGAATTCTCTCCCATTTTGTGTAATTTATGTGGTTTTTCGATTCTGTTAACATTCAGTTTTGTAAACATTAACTGTATTTGTTTCATTTTGTTTTCAAAACTGTTTTTTATATGGCCTACATTTCGAATTACTTGTCTACCCATAGAAAACCTATTCAATAACAAAGATATAGATATAAATATAGGTACGCACAGCAGCTATAGGTGCGTACCTATGCTATAGCTATAGGGATTAGTTCAACGGATATAGTACCAGACGGCGACACCGTTCGATACGGGTGTCAAAAATTCGCGTAAGAGGGCTCTTTATTCCATCTGTATTACTATACTCTTTGAGGAAGGTGGCGCGTAACGAGACGTTGACGGATCGCCGACGTCTGTTTTCTTAATCTAATTAAATCTGGTGCCACATATCATAAGTAATTCCAATGCAGCGGGTAAGAGCCTTTATCATAAGTGGGATAAAGAATCGCGCCCTCCACGAAAGTAAAGCCAAGTGAGGAACATAGCCAATGAACTTTTCAAGCAACTAGGAAAGCGTCCAAACCCGCGAGCACAAATCATCACGAGGGTACCCTCACAACATCATCGGGTGAGACCGTTTCTTTTCTTTTCGATAAGTAGGTCATCTGACTCATTGCTTAAACATGGCTTGTTTTATTGGTTTATGGGTGACATCATAATCAGTAAACCTTACTGGCATCGGAGGTTATGATTTAAAACGCACGATGGAGATCTCCAGTACCATTAAAATAGACGATATTTTGATAAAATAGATTGTCGGCCAATAAGTTTAGGAATTATTAGATGCTGGCGTAATTCATAAAAGTTCTTCAGCGTTTGGAGTATAAGTGCTTGTCTGGTCCATATGTCTCAGTCGAAAAGAAAGTGTGCTCAGTTGAAATGTCACTGTTGTCCGGTTCATGCTTTACGATAATCGAAGGGACGCAGTTGCCCGGTTTATAATGTTTTTGCGATGACGTTGGTCGAAAGGACAGTGTCGTCCGGTCCATGAGTGGACGAAAGGACACACGATTTCTTGCTGGGGGAAAGGTGCCGTCCGGTCCATGAGTGTTTGAAAGGACACACGCTTTCTTGCTGGGAAAAAGGTGCCGTCCGGTCCGTGAGTGGTCGAAAGGACACACGCTTTCTTGCTGGGGGAAAGGTGCCGTCCGGTTTACGAGTGGTCGAAATGACACACGCTTTCTTGCGGGGGGAAAGGTGCCGTCCGGTCCATGAGTGGTCGAAAGGACACACGTTTTCTTGTTAGGAGGAAAATGCCGTCTAGTCCATGAGTGATCGAAAGAATACACGCTTTCTTTTGTTCTGAAACAGTTACAGTTACGATGAGAGCAATATTTGGAATAGTTTGTCAGGTTGGACGAGCGGATGTCTTGGTGATTAAACATTGTTTGTTCCAAAAATACAATAACGCCCGAGGACGGTCGTATGTCAGTCTGGCCGTGACGGCGCCTTTGCAAAAAGGTTTCATATGATTCACGTTGCAAACTAAACTGTTACCACAGACGAGAGAGAAGCGGTCTACAATTCTCTCTGGCGGAACGTCAAGTCGTTGTGGGTAGCCATATTGACTTGGGTAGTTGTGAAGGAAGGTGGCGCGTAACGAGACGTTGACGAATCGCCGACGTCTGTTTTCTTAATCTAATTAAATCTGGTGCCACATATCATAAGTAATTCCGATGCAGCGGGTAAGAGCCTTTATATTTATAATCCAAGTATTGTTTATTTCATTTTCTTATTCATTTATTGAAATATTAGGTCTTTATCTATGAAATTGCCGTTTTGTTTGAAAAAAGTTAAAGTATTTTTTTTTTCGAACTTATTTATTTCTTTTATTCAAACTAATTACCCCTGCAATCAATGCATCTTTGCCAACGCTGTGGCAGTTTATGGATGCCCTTCTTGAAAAAATCAGCTGGACGGGAGACAACAAACTCTTCAAAGGCGTTTTGTACTGCCTCTTGGGAATTGAATTTTTTTCCCGCTAAAAAGTTGTCCAAATTTTGGAAAAAGTAATAGTCGGTAGGCGCAAGATCTGGTGAGTATGGCGGATGAGGGAGAGCTTCCAAACCCAACTCATGCAGCTTAGAGAAGGTCTGTTGTGCAGTATGGGGCCGCGCGTTGTCGTGAAGTAGCAGTGGAGACGACCGATTGACCAAAGCTGGTTGCAGACGTGCGAGTTTCGCCATCATTGTGGTCAGTTCTTCAATGTACACATCTGCAGTAATGCTCTCGCCGTTTTGTAAAAAGCTATGATGAATCACACCACCACTAGACCACCAAACTGTGACCATCACCTTTCTAGGGGTCATTTTTCGTTTTGCACATTGCTTTGGTACCGAACCAGGATCTAACCAACTTGCTGAGCGCTTTCGATTGTCAAAAAGAATCCATTTTTCGTCGCACGTAACAATTCGGTTCCAAATTCCTTCATTTCTGTGCCTGTTAAGCAGCGCAAGGCAAGTCTCGACGCGTACGTTGCGCTGGCGATCGTTAAGTTCGTGGGGCACCCATCTATCAAGCTTTTTTATCTTGCCAATCTGTCGCAAATGGACCAATATTGTTTTAATGCTAACATCAAAAGCTGCTGCCAGCTCAGCTGTAGATTGAGTTTCATCAGCTTCAACAATCACCTTTAATTCATCATTGTTGACCAAAGTTTCCGGACGACCACGAGGTTCATTTTTCAAGTCAAAATTCCCAGAACGGAACCGAGCAAACCAATAACGGGTTGTGCGTTCGTTTGTACGTTCTCTCCGTAAACGTCGTTGATGTTACGGGTCGTTTGTGCCGCGTTGGTGCCACGACGGAACTCATATTCCATAATTACACGAAATTTCAAAGTATCCATTATGAGGAAAAATGTTGAAATGTAATGAAAATACAACGCTAATCAATAAACAAAAGACTGATTTTGTAAATAGAATGTCATATTTTTAAAACAAAATTAATTTGAATTTAGAACTCATAGCCAATCAAAACTTTTTTTTGTTTGAAAAAGTCTGTACTGCAATACGGCAATTTCATAGGTAAAGACCTATTATTAATGATTTGTGTAGACATAACTCAATAGCCAAATGTTTTCCGCCTTGTTTACCGGGGCTCGCGTGACAACAAAAGAGGCAATAATGGGCCGGTGCCTTGCGATGTACAAAAGGTACTGTAGGGCAAAACAAGAGCAGTGCGCAGTGAGGAGTGTGCGATAACAGCGCGAGCGCGGACAATGGCGCGATGTCGGCGCATTCGCAGATAACGCCAATTACGAACCGATAACGCCAGCGCACCACGCCGCGCGCCGGGACTTGTATCTGGTGTGGCTAGGAGCCGCGAGCCGCCTCGCGTCGCGCACCGCATAACGCGCCGCCACGTCAGCAGTTTCAGTTGCTGCAGCAGGCAGGTATAAACTTTAAACCACTTAACGAGTGAGGTAAGTCATCGTCATGAGGAAAACCTATTAATAATTATAATTTTGAATTTAATTTCATAGCCTAAGTCCACTCCACTTAAATGTTGAGTTAGTTTTCATCAATGGAAGGAAAATTGTATTTGACATGAAAATTCTCAGGAAGATCGTGCTATATACCCGCGATACCAACAATGTCGTTTACCTATCTCGCCGCCGGACGACCAACACTTCTCTTTCCAGTCCTTGGACCCCACCTACCTATTCCACCGGAAGTCACTGCGCCTTGCTAGGTACCCTGCCCAACTCCACTTGAGTTCCATAGCGCGATTTTCAATAACGAAGTCCTAGGTCGGGCGACGACTATGGATTTCGACGTTTAGAACTTGGTCTAGTAGTTTTATGCCGAGCATGGAACGCTCCATGGCGCTCTGTCAGCTTTGTGCTACTCTGAGTGTATACACAGCCTCCTGTGTGGACGTCCACCGCGTCTCAGCACCGTACGTCATGGTGATGGCGGGCAGAACACACTGTGTTGGCGTCCACCGCGTCTCAGCACCGTACGTCATGGTGATGGCGGGCAGAACACACTGTGTGGGCGTCCACCGCGTCTCACCACCGTACGTCATGGTGATGGCGGGCAGAACACACTGTGTTGGCGTCCACCGCGTCTCAGCACCGTACGTCATGGTGATGGCGGGCAGAACACACTGTGTTGGCGTCCACCGCGTCTCAGCACCGGACGTCATGGTGATGGCGGGCAGAACACACTGTGTTGGCGTCCACCGCGTCTCAGCACCGTACGTCATGGTGATGGCGGACAGAACACACTGTGTTGGCGTCCACCGCGTCTCAGCACCGTACGTCATGGTGATGGCGGGCAGAACACACTGCGTTGGCGTCCACCGCGTCTCAGCACCGTACGTCATGTGATGACGGGCAGAACTCACTGTGTGGGCGTCCACCGCGTCTCAGCACCGTACGTCATGTGATGGCGGGCAGAACACACTGTGTGGGCGTCCACCGCGTCTCAGCACCGTACGTCATGTGATGGCGGGCAGAACACACTGTGTTGGCGTCCACCGCGTCTCAGCACCGTACGTTATGTGATGGCGGGCAGAACACACTGTGTGGGCGTCCACCGCGTCTCAGCACCGTACGTCATGGTGATGGCGGGCAGAACACACTGATGCAGCGTGTTCCAGAACGGTGTGCTCATATTTCTGGGTGTAATTCAGACTACCCTCAACAACTTCCCTCATGGGAATCGAAATCACGAAAAAAGATCATTTGAAATTTTAGCTTCATACTAGCTGTACCATTTTAGTTTCATTTATTTGAAGGCTTTTTGCATTTTTCTTTCATACTTTTTAATCTTATTTTATTTTTTCGTAGCCTTGTCTGTCCCACTCCTGGGCATAGCCCCAAGGCTAAGAAAAAATAATATAAGTTTATAAAGCGTGAAAAAATATTAAATTAAAAATTAAAAAAAACCCCCGACAAATGATCCTCTAAAAAACCAAGCGTCCAAGCGTCGTAGCGTCGGGGGAACGCTAAGCACAAAACAAAGCTTGCCCCCGACGCTACGACGCTTGGATTAATTTATTTTAGTTTTTTTAGAGGTGCTTTTCTGTTGGAGGTTTTTTAATTTTTTAACTTAAAAAGGTTTTTTGTGTCAGGGGTTTTTTAAATTTAATTTTTTTAAACTTCGTATCGACGTGCTATGGAGAAAAGAAGCCAAATAGGCCGAGGAGAAGTAATTTAAAGTGTAGATAAGGGTGGCTAGGAAACTTTAGATGAAAGAAATACAAATTTATTACTGAAACGTTTTTAAATGAGTTGTGGATAGACCCAAATGACAATGGCAATCTTTTATTGGTACACCACATTCCTGTTCGGCGCGATGGAAGTTTATCAAAGAAATCCCTGGTGCCTGTAGGAACTCCAAAATAGGTGCATACCCAGATATGTTTGCGGTAGGTATTGGAGGTTTCTTGGTAGTCAGGTCCTACTGACCTGGTTGTGGTTTGGTGCGGTGCGCGCGCCGGCGCCGACGCCGCGGCTCCGCGCGCGCTGCTGCCGGGCTCAGCCTGCGGGACATGTCACATGTTATCATCGTCGCCGATAGTTTTGATAGGGTTGTTCGAAACCCTTAGCGGGCCTACGCACCTTACGGGTAGGCTAGAGGTGCTCTGTTGCGAGTGTATGTCGCGTTGTCTGTTGGCACAGAAGAAGTCTGGCGGCAGTTGGCTCGTGCGCAGCAGCGCCAGCAGGGGGGCACCCTCGGACGGGCCCGCGCCCCCCGCGCTCCTCGCCGCCACCTCGTACGTCTGGTCCGGCAGCAACATGTCCCGCCGGGCTGGAAGCACAACACAATACTATACAGTATTTCTGGAAAAGTGTTAATTGATTGTATATCATGCGACAAGAAGGGTTAACATAACATGACTCAGGACCGCGACGTTCGGTAAACTGCGTATAATCCTACTAGTTGGCGCTTGTTGGTAGGGACCGAGGGGCCATCCCGGTAAACCAATGCTGCAAGAAATAATTTGTTTGACTAAGTTGTGTTATAGATTGAGTGTCTAGATTTGCAGGAGACGAACACAAACAGACTCAAGCGATTTAATAAGATTTACTACTAATGTAGGGCTTTCAGTCTGTACATGTGCTGACAGCGCGGAGCCCGGCAGCCCGGTGGTATGTACCAGGAACATGTCTCTGGTACATACATTTGTCAACATAGCCTATCTGAGACCGAGGTTGCAAAATCTTTCTCGCTTCGCTCTCTCATCTAGTCAAGTTTCTTTTTATTCTTAAGCGGTTCTTAAATTGTCGAGCTCTTCATCAACATCTAACGCTCTTGCAGTGTAGATCAATAAGTTAACAAGGAATTTCTGTAAACGGTCTAAAAAAAACGGTTCCGGTTTTCCAACTTTCGCAACTGGAAACTTTGGTTTTACACTTTTTGTGTGTCTTTATATTATAATAATAATAATACATTTTTATTTAATTATTTTATAAAAAAATATTTATTTATACAAATCTTACCTAAAACTATCATTACAGATCTGCGATCCAATGCGATAGATTGGCCTTACAAACTAAATCCTACATCTACATCTTATAAATAATATACTTTCATCATTTTCATCATTTCAGCCCGAAAGGCGTCCACTGCTGGACATAGGCCTCCCTCCAGAAGGGGGGGTTTTGCCATAATCGCCACGCTTGGCATGCGGGTTGGCGATCGCAGTACGGTTGTCACAAAAGCACAGAGAACGCTGCTGCCCATTCTCTGGCAAATCCCTTAGTCGGCTCTTACGACACCCACGAGAAGATATGGGATGGTGCTATTCTTTACGTCCGACACCACACAGAGCCAATCTAAGTAACATAGTATATATAAAGTAACTTTTGCAAATTCACTCAATTTGCATCACAATACATCAACCCTCTCGTGAGCCTCATTCACCACACGTATGCCGCCAGTAGGTTTGTTCTGGTTGCAGGCGCAGCCAGCAGGGGCGGGCGTCGCCGCCTCCACACGTACCGGTCTGGCACGCAATGCTCTAGGTGCCGCAGCACTCCCGGGTTATGAGCCACGCCACGTAGTAGCTTCACTAAATACGCTACGAGCGAAAAGTCCCGTCGTACCCTTAAATTGTTATACCCTACCATACCCAGAACAAATAGTGTAGGGTACATTAATGGGTAAAATGGATAAACTCCATATAGTTTGTAATATAAGTGTCTCGTGAATTTATTTTGAATGCGTTCCAACATACCACTATATTTCGCCTCATGAGGAGCCCATATGAATGCACTATGTTCGAGGTGACTTCTAACTAATGCATCATATAACACTCTGAGTGCCCTGAGACTGCCTGAGTACGAATCCTAGGTTTCTGTATGCCTTCTTACATATCTTATTGATATGCTCACGGAAGGTTAGTTCCTGAGAGAAGACTACCACTAAGTCCCGTACCTGCGACATTCGTTGCATCGGCACCTCCTCAACCTTGTAGTGATAATTCAAAGGAGTTCGCGCGCGAGTGAACGACATTACCGAACATTTAGCAACATTAAAATACAGTTTGTTGTCGTTGCTCCACTCGACCACTCTGTTGATGTCATCCTGCAGGCGTTCACAATCCGAGTGATCCCCAACCTCCAGCAGCAATTTCAGGTCATCCGCAAACAATAAACAAGCCCCATGTCTGACGACTTCCGGTAAGTCATTTATCATTATTATAAACTCGAGAGGCCCAACATTGCTGCCCTGGCTCACGCCCGATCTCGTGTAATACGGTTGAGATTCACTGCCATTGAAGTCAACATATTGCTGGCGATCCTTCATATAGCTAGCGAAGAACTGTAGCAGAGGTAATGTACATCCAATTTTCGCGAGCTTCCTTAATAAGACGTCATTATACACCGTATCGAACGCCTTTTTAAAATCGAAGTACGCAGTATCTACCTGTACCCCAGAGTCTACTGCTGGCACTACCCGTACCATAAAGTTGAGTAGGTTTGTGGCAGTGCTGCGTCCCGGTCAGAACCCATGTTGCGCATCTGACTGACGCGCGTGCAATTGTCCCTGAATGGAGCGCTGAATAGCCGACTCCAGTACTTTAGCAGGCGTCGAGAGTTTTTTTGAATTTTCTGTGAAGTCTGGCTTTAATTTGTATATTTGTTATTATACCTCCCGTGTACCATACTGGGTATCCTACGTACCGCAAATTTCCACTACTAAGCTTTTTCTGGGGTACGCACCCATTTATAGTACAATTAATATTATCTTAAAAGAAGTTCAACATCTCTTCCAAATCATGCATTCCATACATTATACTCCAGTCAATGGAAATTATCTGAGAATAAAGCAATTGAAAATCGGCCTTATTCCAATTCCACTGTGGTCTAATTTGGTGTGCACTAGAATCGCGGGCGTCGGCGGGGGACGCCGGCGGGGCGATGGCGGGGCGCATGCTAACCGCTAGCGGCGGGTGGTGCGCGTCGACCGGCACCAGCGCCTCATCCGCCGCCACCACTGTCACCGCTCCGCTAACGCCCGTACTCAGAACCAAATCCAACTGACGACCTAAATGGTTGGGTACTGTGTTACTTTGAGTGAACTCGCAATATGACAAAAAACATTCGAAATAATTACTAATATTAGCAGGACAAGAATACAAATTAAAATCACCAATTACAATAACTTCTCCATACCTATCACACAATTTTTCTATTACTCTAAATAACATTTTCCGAGCTACCTGGCGGAATGTAGATAACACAACACACAAACAAAAAACGTTTATTCAAATGAACCGTTGCACAAACCAATTCGAAAACACAAGTGTCTATCGATATGTCCAATATAGGTAGTTGTCGCAGCTCGAACCGGTGTGTGGCCACGAGAAGCGCGCCGCCTTGCTTTCGACCACCCGCTCGATCACATCGTAATATATTATATCCGAGTGGAACAGTCCAAGTCCGAGTCCGAGACGGATGACATTAAGTTATTTCTGAAGTTGTCAAGCTTAGTTCGAAGACCTCTAACATTTTGGTAATATATTTCAATTACACTATTACTTATGGAGCGGGCTGTTGAGTTGTTTACGAAACCAAATCCATTCATTAAATTCGGCGTTCAGTGGCCATACTTCCGCATTATTCAACAAGGTATAGTGTTTTTCGGATACGCCTATAACAAAAGACGTGTAATCCCGTGCTGTTCTATGTTTGATCCTCTCAATTTTCATAGGCACTTCAGGCCCACACACATTCTTTACGTAATCAGTCATAGCCTCTAGTGTGGTTTCCGGATGTAGTCGCCATACATGTGGATACTTCATTCTTTCCATAGCCACTATTCTTTTTATTTCCGTATTTCTTCTAATAGTCACCTTTTTGGACAAACGGTTAGGTTTTTTATATTGTACAGTAGTCCAGCGAGTTTCTTCTTCATGTTCCGACTGTTCAATAGCGTCCGGGGCGCTAGTATAACTCGCCTGTGCTCCAAGTAGCGTCGTAGCAGATTTCAATTTTTCCATTAAATTTTTATTTCAATTTTTAATTAATCCATGAAAGCTATTTTAAAACAAAGAAATCATGACAAGAAAAATAAAACTAGTTGGACCTCTATATCTGTTATAGTAGAAGTTACCAAGGTTATCAAATCCTCGTGCTTTTCGTCTTTTAGTTTAGTTCTGAGACCCTGTGGATTATTACGTTGTTCCTCCTTCCATTCATCTCGAGGTATTCAATCTTTCTATTTAATTTTTCAACCTCGTTTTTCAGTTTCATATTTACTTCTTAATTAGATTTAATTTTTTCGTCAACCTTTTGCAGTATAGTTCTAGTGACATTTTCTGTTATTGTGTTTGTTTGAACGTTAAGTAGTTCTGCCCTAACCACATCAAAAATATAAATGCAGTAGATTTGTCTGCGGTGACTTACTGTGTGTGCGTGTCTTACTACCCAAAGGCCTCGCACAATGTGTGTTACTCGCCATACTAAATACATATATTATGGATTTTTTTATTAAGCATGTGTTGGGTGGTGGTTGGTTATCTTCCAAATGTCCCGGTTAACATTTCAGCTTTATAGGAGCCCTAAACTAATGAGGATTTGTGTACAACACAACATAGTGGCTCGCGCGCCGCCCGATGTCGCCGGTGTAGGAACGTTGTACAGCGGACAGTGCGGGGCGTCTCATTACGCGGCATGACTCGCCAACCCTTCGCTGTGCCTCAAAACCGGAGAGGAGAGATGTTTTGTGTAAAAAGCAATCGGAAATTGTTATTTCCAAATCTCCCTCCACATAACTTTGATAGATACCTACAATTAAATCGGAGAGTAGAGAAACACCTATTGTCACGAGCTGGCTATAGGATAAAATAACACACTACCAATTAAACACTAAAAATCTTTATTAAATACTACACACTTAAACTAAATCATCATCATTCGTCATCATATCATATCAGAAAGACGTCCACTGCTGGTCATAGGCCTCCCCAAAGTGCCTCGCCACATTGACCGGTCCCGTGCGACTCGCATCCAGCGGATCCCCGCATTCACCAGGTCATCGGTCCACCTAGTGGGAGGCCTTCCAACTTTGCAGCTTCTTGGTTAGCACACACTTCTGCCACTTTTGTAAATGTAATCCATGACAACTATAAAGTATTTGTTCCCGCTTTCACTTTCTGGAAATGGTCCCGCAACGTCGAGTGCTATCCGTTCCCAGGGGGCTCCAACGTTGTACACTTTTGCTGAGCATGCTTTATGGTTTCCTCCCATTCATCACGGAAATCTGTTCTTGGCATCCACACGGTCACTTCTTCTTTAGTCTCTTGCCTGGAACTGTGCGTTCAGTCTTGATGCTAAAGGTCTTCTTGACAGTGCGTCTTTGTTACTGTAAGTTCTCCACTGTTGCTGCACAGTCATATCAGCCTCCTTGCCCTACTGGGATTGATCCTCTCTTGGTGTGCTTCGCTTAAGACAGCTTGACCGAAGATGACCCCTTTCTCCACAAGTGTACCACTTAGGGTTACCTTGCGGACGCTGGCGTACAGGTGACGCCATAACTTTCTTCTGACAGCTTGGCGAAGATGATCCATTTCTCTTACCAGTGTAGTACCTGAGGCTGTACTCCTGCACACGGTCGCGTACAGGTGACGCCACAACCTCCCTGATGTGGTGTATTCGATGGTATTGTCTCAATGCCTCTACTTCCAAAGCATGGGCCAAGGCGTCTTCCAGTGTCATGATACCCATGTCTCACAGCGGCTCTCACTTCCAAGTCGCGTATTCCGTCGACGAACGCCTGTACCAAACCATTGATGAGTGCAGGGACAGACCGGTATGGTTTTCCGAACCAGCTTTTTGACTTCCAGAGCCAATTGCTGTAGGTTCTCAGCACAACGTTGAACACGATCCTTCAACTTAGCTCGAAATACGTGCTCCAGGTGCGCATTGCCGTATCTGGACTCTAACGCTTCCAGCAGCTGTTCGTATGTCACATCTTTGCCAAGCGCCTCAAGAATAGCTAAGGCCTAGTCTTGACGCCCCAAGGTAAGCGTTGTCATGGCTAGCGCTTTGGACCACCTATACGCTTTCATGACTACCTCAAATTGGATCTTAATATAGGCTGACCACGAAGATGTTCCATCAAATGGAACCGAAGGTGCAGCAACCACTGAAGCCATAGTCCCGTCGCCAGCCTTAAATTCAACCAAAGCCTTCTTTATATCAGCAATAAGACTTGCGGCTTCTGAGATACGATTCTCATGCTGGTGAACCAGCTCCTTCATCACCTTGAGAAGCCAAAAGTAGCATGAAAATCCTTTACAAGGCCGCCGCCAAGAAGAACAGATGCTCTGTTCTTCTTGGCGGCGGTCCTGCTCCTCTTTATCGCTGCAACTTCTCTTCTAACTGCCGACCCTTCTCCTCTTGATGGAGAGTCTGCTCCTCTTGACGGTGAGCCAGGTCCTGCAGCAGTGTTATTAAAACAGACAAGTCTGGCGCTGCTGATACTGGAGAAACTTCGGATGAGCCATAGCGACTGGCTCTAACGTAGGCTGGACACCCGCCGTTGTCTGTGTCGGAGAATCTCCAAACCTCTTTTGATCCATCTCTTGCCGTCGATGACTTCTGGTACAGATACCATCAGTGTCGTCCTTTGGTAGAATCGGCATAATTTATCTCTCACTTCTGACACCAAATTGTTACGAGCTGGGTATAGGATAATATAACACACAACAATTAAACACTAAAAATCTTTATTCAATACTAATTTAAGTATTTATCTTAAATTTAAGGTGGAAGCGACAGGGTGGCCCGCGAAATTCAAATTTTCTTACGCTTTTTTTACGTGGCCGTAAAACGTACGTTTCTTAGTAAAGCCATATTAGTTACGGCCGCGTATCATATTTTATTCAACATAAAACCTGAAACTGACCGGCAAAGGAGATGTTCCAGAAATGTATGGAGCCTGTGCTAGCACTATGTACACTATATGTAAATATTGCTAAATAATACAGTAACCGTTTTTTATTATCAATTTTCTTTAATTTCACTTCGTTTCAATGTCCATTCAAATTAACTTGGTCAGAGACAGCAATACAACATAAAAATTAAACATGGTGGATCAGATCAGCAGGCGAAAAATGTCATTTTGACAATGACATTTGATTGACGTGTATCGTAATAACTGCTTTAGTAAACAAAACAACTCGAATTTCGTAAATCTGGTTTGTTTGAACAAAAAAAAAACAAGTAATTATACGGGTAGGAGACATACCTGAAAATGAACTTATTAATGTATCATAACATATAATATATGCATATCATATATATGTGTGTGTGTGTTAATAACACACGACGGAATCCAAATAACAGGCTATATGGTTTCTGATTCGCCTCTCATTCTGATTCTCAACTGAGAATCAATCAATTAAGTCCGTAGTAGTAAACTGGGTCGCAAAACAAAAACAATCACTAAAAACTCCGAAACAAGTTCAATCCAAACTCAAAGCAAAAAAAGACTCAAAGACGGCACATTTAAAACTGTGAAAGTCGTCAAAAAACATCAAACAACTGTCATGGCTGCCCTATAATACTGACTATACCCTTCTTCAAATTCTTTTTTTAGTATCTTCATGAAATTCCTCTAAACGTTTCCTATTTATCTATGTAGTTACATAGTGGTAGTCCAAAATCAAACATCTCCTTTCAAAAAACGTAAGAAAATTTGAATTTTGAGGGCTACCATGTCGCTTCCACCTTAAATTTAAGTTAAATACTTTAATTAGTATTGAATAAAGATTTATGCCCCAGTGCTGCCTTATCGCCTAGTACTTAACGAGATACTAAACTTCTATAGTTTAAGTTATAAAAAATGTAGTTATGTAATGTCGAATTATTTAGCGATACGTAATTACACAGACACAGAAAAACTTCTAGAAGTTGTAGTATGATTAAGTTATCCCCTCGTATCTATTTGTGCATATTCACTTGTCGGATCCGGTCATTAGTACGGACAGGAACGCCCTAAGACGACCCACTGACCGAAATGAATCGAAAGTGCGCCAAAGGTTGCCCTATGACCTACTTACCAGTCTACCCACACCTAAGTGCGCTTACTACAGAGTTGTGATGTTTCGAGCTCGCAGCGAGGAGGACAGTCAGTGTCTGATCGCGGCGGAGTCAAGACGTCCCGAAACTGTTCCCCGATTCATGGTGCTAGTGTTATTGTGTTGGATTGTAATTTCAAGTTATTTGTTAGTTCGATAAAAGCAGTATAACGTGTGTGTGTGTTTTCATTGCACGAAACCCATGTTCCGCCCACATGATGACCGAGTCTAACGAAATAAATGATCAAACTACGACATACTTAATTTAGCTAGATTTAGTGTTTTTCTTTTGTACCAATTTGATTATACTTATAGTTGTTAATAGATTAATTTTATTTTATAATTTTAACGTCCTAATTAAATTGTGCTAAGTAAAAGTGATAACCTGAAACACCTTTGTTTAAATAAACCTAGTTCGGGCAGGTCGCAACCAAACATCTGAATTGAACTATTATTACTTGCAACTTTTAAATATGTTTTAGTTTTAGTTTACTTATAGGTACTAACTATACCATTGTATGAGAAATAATACTACTGTGCCTAAATGTACACTTTTTGTAATAATTTTTAAATAAATTTATTTATTATTTATTTTATTTACTTAGTAGTCATTACTTTTCCCTCATGAGCGATACGTTTCTGTTTAGTCAGTATTTATTTAGTTCTAGTGTTCGAACATATGGGTTCTTTTCGGTGTTTAAGTAGAGATCATGCTGGTTTTTTTTTAACGTGTTTTCATTCTGCATTTTAGAACAAATTGGTGGTTTAACGTCCACACGGATAGATTTTCATCGCATGCTTAATTCACAGTCACAGTCTTCTGAGCGTTGTTGCTAGTAAGACTGAGGTTCGCCTTATGGGACACCTGTGCGCAGTGCAAGTACTGTTGCCGGGTGGCTCCGTGAGGTGGCGTAATTAAGAATTATTAGTTATTGTGTGTTTTAGCTAACATAGGTTTAGGAATGCTAACAAATGTATGGGTTCTACCTGAATTATAGATAAATAAAATTAATTAATTGGATATTGGTAACCTTTTTGTAACATTGCTTCACTGCTGGCTTACTGACAGCCATGGCGCGAATATCAGCCTCTGCATTCCCTCGGGAGTATTTCGTGTTAATTTCTTCATGTTGACTGGAACCGTAAACTTAATTAGAGTAATATTTCTTTGTTTGAAATAGCATCTACGGTCTTGGTCCAGCGGCAATTATGATCATAAACAATCGGCATCCGCCGCAGTCCGCGCGGCTCCACGATTGCCGCGATCACGGCAAATGTGCTGCGGGAAACGTGATGCGGCCCTGCGGCCCTGCGGCCCTGCGGGCCACCGCCTACAGCTGCACACAGCACTATTAAGTATATTACCACACAACTAGCTGTGGTCCACGACCTTCGTCCGCGTGCAATTATTACAAAAATACGACTGCCCTATTTGAAACGGATTTTGTTAACAAAAAAGGTTTTTTTTGTACGGGACCTTAATTCTTTTTCTAAAACAAAAGTAGACTAAATCCGCCATCCAAAAAACAGACGGACAAAAATTTAAAAATAATATTTGTTTAGTACCGAATAACCTAATCCTAACTCACACTACAAATGCGAAAGTAAGTTTGTTTGTTCACCCCTTCACGCCTAAACCACTTATGGTTCAGATCAGTGGTTTTATTGCTGTTTTTTTAGGGTTCCGTACCCAAAGGGTCAAACGGGACTCTATTACTGAGACTTCGCTGTCCGTCCGTCCGTCCGTCCGTCTGTCACCAGGCTGTATCTCAGGAACCGTGATAGTTAGCCAGTTAAAATTTCTACAGATTATGTATTTCTGTTGACGCTATAATAACAAATAATAAAAACAGAAAAAAAAATAAGGGGGGCTCCCATACAAAAAAGTTTTTTTTTTTGTTTTTACAAATAATGGTACGCAACCCTTCGTGCGCGAGTTCGACTCGCACTTGGCCGGTTTTTTTTAAATTTTGTGAGGTGATCAGAAACGGAAATACCTTTCATGCCGAAAAAAAGTACTGATCCCGAGGAATACAAAAAAAAAGTTCTCATCATAAGAGATGGCGCCATGTGTCCGAGGCAGCTATTGTCAAATTTTTTAGGGGTTTGGGTAAGTGGCATGATTTTTTTATTAGTAAGAACACAAAAAGTGATGATGAAAATGTATCGGACCCGAGATATACAGGATGGTTTTTGAAGCGGGCGTGGATGGCCAAATCTGAAGATGGGCGTGCCCCAAGGTTCAATTCTCGGCCCTTTCCTGTTTAATGTTTATATTAATGATCTCCCTTATATGATGGCCAAACTTTCGGATATAATTCTATTTGCTGATGACACTTCGCTAATCTTTAAAATTGATAGAAAATATACGGACGTCTTACATGTCAACGAAAGCCTAACTATTCTCTCGAAATGGTTCGCAGCCAACAATCTTTTTATTGAATACGAATAAAACAAAATGCCTTAAGTTTTCTTTACCAAATGTACCACAACGTGACCTACATTTAAATCTTGACGGCAAGAAGCTTTATGTTATAGCGGAAACTGTATTCTTGGGGATTACTATCGATTCAAAACTGCAGTGGGGCGCGCACATTATAACTCTTTCGGGAAGGTTAAGCTCAGCAGCCTATGCAGTTAGAAAAATAAAGCAGTTAACTGATATAGCCACAGCTAGGTTAGTATACTATGCTTATTTCCATAGTATTATGTCCTATGGCATTCTACTGTGGGGATCAGCAGCAGACGTTGATTCAATTTTCATACTGCAAAAGAGGTCAGTCCGCCGCGCCCTATCTATATAAAGGGTCCTCGTGAATCGCTCAGAAAAAAAAATTTAAGAAATCGATATACTGAATCTGCCTTCACTTAATATTTTGGAATGCATTTTATATATCCGCAAAAACCGAGAAGTTTTCAAAATTAGAAGCGACTTCCATAATATAAATTAACGCAGTAAACACGAAATTGTAATATCCAAATTCAGATTAACCAAAACTAGCAAGTCTTTTCTTATAAACAGTATACGCTTTTATAATAAGTTGCCGAAGTCAGTTACAGAACTGACCCATGGAAAGTTTATCAAACGTGTCCTAATTAAAAAAGCATATTACAAAATTAAGGACTACGTTGAAGATAGAGAAGTTTGGCCTTAGCCCCTTCGCACATGCGGCTTCCCTGGTAGCTCATAAACAGCACAAATGTGTGGATGTCTCTAACTATTCTCAATTTTATGTTTTTACATCTGATTACAAGAAAGGAAAAATCCTTTCTTTTTAATCAGATGTTTTACAATAGTTTTTAAATTATTACACCTTTTGTTTAGAATAGTTACAGCACGGATGACAACATTTGTGTCACTTATTTGATCTAGTCATTTTGTGATATTTTCTATTTATTTTTTGTTGTTGTATGGACTCTTTTTCTTATTTACCGATTGTTTGTAAATGTGTGGACATTGTAGGCCTTATAGATTCCTAGATCCTTGGTAACTTTTTATTTCGTTCTACGTTTTGTAGTAAGCAACGACTTATTGTCAGGCCTACATGTCCTCCCATACTTTAGTACTAACGCTGTAACAGAAATATTGTAAAACCAAATGATTTTAAAACGACCAACCCGAACCGAGCACATTTTGTCGACGTTTTATAAGTGCCCCTGTAGGCCTATGTAAAATAAAAATATTTTGATTTTTGATTTAGATACTGTTTACGTGCAAGTGTGATGAAAAATGATGTATTTGTAGGATCCGGTCATTAGTACAGACAGAAAATGAATCGGCAAGCGCGCCAAAGGTAGCATGCGACCTACTTACCAGTCAGTATCTATGTATCATGACACACATGTTTATACAAATAAATGCATCTTTATCTTTTATCTTTTTTATCAGTCTACCCGCACCTAAGCGCGCTTCTACAGAGTCGTGATGTTTCGAGCTCGCTGTGAGGTGGACAGTCAGTGTCTGATCGCGGTGGTGTCAAGACGTCCCGAAACTGTTCCCCGATTCATGGTGCCTAGTTTTATTGTGTTGGATTGTAATTTCAAGTAATTTGTGAGTTCGACAAAAGCAGTGTACCGCATGAAGTGTGTGTTTTCATAGCACGAAACCCATGTTCTGCCCACATGATGACCGAGTCTAACGAAATAAATCATGACAACTACGACATATTCAAAACAAGCTGTTATTTTAAACACTTCTACTTTATTTATTTCATAGGTAGGTTACCGATTTGTGCTTCACTTACTGTCGGATTTATGATTATTGGCGGAACTTCGGTCAATAATTATCTAGAGCAATCTATATGTTGCTTTTCGAAGGATTCTGGACTCAGACGCTTTAATTGAAATGATAATCGGTACCTCTTAAACATGAGCAGTGAGCACTGTAGTACGTGTAAATATTGAGAGTTTCTTTAAACAAAGCCAAGAACTTCTTGGTTGTTAGGAGCAGGGCCGTCTTTATGTTAATTTATGAATATAATTTCGGTCATGTGACTTAAAAATCTGAGCATCTCGCTATTAACCAGAGGTCGGAATTAGGTAGAGTTATTTGTGTACTTACACTTACACTGATTTCATACAGCGAAAGAATAAAGTGGATATGCATCAAATCCCGAGAATAATTTTAAAGAGCAGAAAAATCCCGTGATTTATTAAATACAAAAGTTACAAAAAAAGTAAAAGTTACTTTTACACAATTTAAACCATCCGACTTCGGATGACCGAAGTTGCAAAATTCCAATGCGCACACGCAAGGGAAGATCCATATTAATATTAACATTTCGATTCAAGTACAAAAATAACTCTACCTAATTCCGACCTCTGCTAATAACTACAAGATTCAAGATTCTTTATTCGCATGAAATATGGTACATTATGGTCTTATAAATAAAAAGGTTTCACATATTTCGCCGACTTTTTTCAGCATGCAAACTTAAAATTAAATTAAAATACCTAACAAAATGAAGTCGTAATTTAGGTAACAAACTTCTAGACCTTATAGTTACAAACAACAACAAATTATAAGTCATATCAAAGAGTAGAAAAAAGATTCTTAAAGAGGACGAAATTTCCGGAAAGTCTCGACTCCCGGAACTCTAGCTCTAAAAATAATCATTTTTATTCAATGTTGAAAGTAGGGTTAATTTGAAGTTATATTGGTTTTTAGGTAGGTGAAAAAATGGGGGCGCTAAAAAAAATTATTGTCAAAGTGGGCAGTAAACAAAATAAGTTTGGGAACCCACCGGTCAACCGTCCGGCCCTCGAAATACGCCTGACAATTTTCGTCAAGGTCACAAAACATATCAAATATCAACGTTCATTCGAAGAAATGCGCACTCGCGAATTTATGGCGCGAAACACGGCGCACTTAAAGCTTATTATCTCGTAAACTACTGCAGCTACACAAAAAATACGTGTGTATAGCTGAAACAATACAGAATCTAACTATGTTAAAACTAATTACAACAACTAGATACCTCTAAGTATTTCGAAAAAAATGTGAACTTGAGAATATGTGTTCAATGTCAGTTTCCAATTAGAATTGTAATTAGTATCAATAAAACCTATTTATAATTAAACTAGACTATATAAGCTTTGTTTTAATACCCATATGTCCTTACTTTGGCACTTTCTTAGTAGCCAAATTAACCAAACCAATCAACCCCTGCTCTGATCGATTCGATACCTACTGATTTTGTCGTGTTTTCGTAAAAAATTCGCTAAGATTTCCTTTTTTTACTGTTTTATATTGCGGAGACTAATTACTTAATTGAACAAATTTTCGTAATACGAGCACTATTTTAACTATTTTTGCAATAATTTCTAAAAAAACATTATCAAAATACCACGCTCGACATGGCGCCACTTTTACATTTCGATATTATCGTTTCAACAGACTTTTAACCTACGATGTTTTTAGATATTCGTAAAGCTTGATTAAAATAAAATAATACTCACGTTTTAAAACCAGAGAACATAAATCACAACACGTCATTACGGTAAAAAAAAAACTTTTTCGACATTTAATTTTGACGGCTGATATTCTCGTTCTTTATGCCATAGACGCGGAATTTAATACTGTATCCGTAAGCGGGACCATAGATGGTAAATTCATAGATATTTTAAAAGTTTTAGTAATTTTTTGGTACAACTCTTCGAGGCGTATAAGTACGCCCGGACGTTTGACGGGAAAAATTTTTGGGCGTATTTTGAGTGCTGGACAATATTTTTAGGCGTTTAAGTACGCCCGGACCTTACAACGGCAGGATAACTCATAAAGTACCGAAGCAAAGTTAATAAAATTTATATGGAACCACTGCGCCAGCTGCTTCTACCAAAAGAAAAAAGAACGGCCAAGTGCGAGTCGGACTCGCGCACGAAGGGTTCCGTACCATTATTTATAAAAAACGAGCAACAAAATCACTTTTTTGAGTGTGAGCCCCCTTTAAATATTTATCCTATTCTGTTTTTAGTATTAATTTGTTGTTATATCGGCAACATAATCTGTGGAAATTCAACTGGCTAACTAACACGGTTCATGAGATACAGCCTGGTGACAGACGGACGGACGGACGGAAAGCGAAGTCTCAGTAAACGGGACCCTATGTCTCGTTTCACCCTTTGGGTACAGAACCCGAATTAGTCAAATCATGGAGAAATCGGTGTAAGTACATACGTGAAAAAATTAAAGCAAATTAGTATAATGGTGGAATACTGAACCTCCTCCATTTTTAGAAGTCGGTTAAAGTGGTAATTGTTGGTCTTCAAGGTTAAGTAACCCATACCAAGGTCGGTTCGCGGATGTTTGATAGTCCATTACATTACGAGTTTTCTCCATTTGTTAATCTTTAACAGTCAGTGGCCCGAAAGTCTGTCAGCCAGCCTTATAACATATGGGGTAATAACCCAGGAAGTGGGTTGTGGATGTCAGATAGATTGGAACCCGACTTGGGGACGGCTTCCATTCTAACCGGATGTTGGAAAAGGCCAGGCAGATGTTGATGACACTATTGGAATATTTACCTTGATTTGCCAATCCATAAACTATCAAAATCGGGGTCCAGTTAGTGTTTGCTTTCAATAACTCATGAAAAACTTACCGTTACTGTGTAGTTACTAACGCAACTCGTTGCAACATTGGGGCAAGTTACAACTGTTACAAGACATTCAGAATTAGTTCCACAAGTGATCCAATGTGCTCTCAAAGTGAGTAAAATTACCAAGATTTACTTATTTATTTTCAAATCATCTACTTGTAAGTCTAGCTTGGTCGCTACTACGCGGCGGGATGTAACGATAAATAAAACGTCAGTGTTAGGTGCATCGATGCGACAAGAATCCGGCTCAGTGCGTGTCAGGTGTCTCGTGTCTGTAGCCTGTCGTCACCGATAGCGCTGCGCAGCCGCAGCCACAGCGGCATCGCGACCAGCACCTCCACCGCGACAAACGACACCTCGTCTTTCATACATAAATTCGATGCAAATTGACATTAGATCGAGAGTGAGTCAATCAGTCTGGCCACTGAGACCGTTATCCAGTGCCATGATCACGGCTGATGATTATCAACGAAACATGATCATATAATTATGCGTGTAAGAGACAAGAGCAGAGCAGCAGGGCAGGGCGCGACTACGGGGTGCGTCGCGGTGTGCGGGGCGCGGGGAGCGGGGCGCGGGCAGCGGGCGGCGCCGGTCAGAGGTGAGCGCGGACGATCAGCGCGGTGGCGGGCGGCGGCGCGGCGCACGCGTACGCGCTAATTGTGTAATGTGTCGTGACGAGCAGATTGAAGCAGAACACACCGCAAGGGGACGATGCACTCTTGAAAAAATGCCATCTAAGATTGTTTATCTATCTATAAGTGTTTATGCTATCTAAGAATCCCATTAATATGTTCTTATATGATAAGTCTGAGTACCTAACCTACCTATTGATATTATACTAACATGCATACTAGGTATATTATATTAACATGAAAGAAAATTGCCGCTACCACTGAACTTGAATTGCATAAAGCTAGCTTTAGTTTCCCTAGTTGTCTAAGTATCTCTGGGGCGTATCCGTGCATGAGGCATCGTTACTGCCTTAGGGGAAAGGTAGGGACTAGGGACATTAAGATCAATCAGTCAATGGTTCTTTCCAAGAAATACAAGAGCTCGACAAGTTCGCAACATCTAATTCTCAGTTCAGAGCTCAAGTGCGTTCCTCCTATTTTTTGCAAAGCTTTATTACCCTACTTTGTAGGTTTTAAGTACCATGCCAAATTACACAGTTGAACCACAGACAGACGGACTTGACTATACTCGTCATCTAATAAGTCACCCCCATTCTCGTCATATCATCCATATTATGATGTTATGTTATATTTATCATACCTACTCAAAATTTTCCGCACGAAATGTTTCCCATTCCCCCGCATCGCCTACCCATACCATGACATCCACACAACTTGTTACTCACCGGTGCCACTCCAACTTCTTCTTATATGATTATTCCCATTCGGGTTACACCAGTCATCTTTGCATTCACAACACAGCCATATGCATTTCATACCATTTAGTGGCCCTTCATTCAGATCCATGATTAAGGAAGCTACGGAACTCAAAATAACCAACCTATATCTCGCGGTTGTGCATCGTCCAGCATGAACAACGATGGTTCGCTCCAAGGTCCGGAAGCATCGCCCGCGTGCGCTGGCGCGGACGGCGCGGCTGGTGGGGTCGTCGGGACATCCTCGCAGCTGGTTCGTCGCTATCAGAGCCGCACCCGCTTTCACGAACTGACTGCGCGCGCATCTGATATTCCCACAACACACACGCTTGCGCACCTGTTGCTCGAATAAATACACTACCTATCAAATATCGCCGGATTACAATAAAAAAAAATAGGTATTTCACATCGTTTAAAAAAACTTATGAACTGTATCATTCCAGATATATATTTAAGTCGTGAATCTTGTTTATTTCCTCGCCTAAACCTAAAAACTCGTTAGATAACTTCGTTTTTATTTACGATTCTGCTGAAAACGCGAGGTAGCGGCGCGCGCTTGCGCAGAGGGTTGTGTGTGCATGTGTGGGCGCGGGCGCGCGCACCGGCCGGTCGCGGCGCACTGCGCCTGCGTGCGCGCCCGCGGCGCCGCCGGTTTCCCTTTCAGTTCAGCGCGCACAGCTTACACTCTGTGCGCACACTTCAGTAAGCTGCCCGAAACCGCACATCGCGCTTCCACGATATTCCGCAAGGCTGAGGCCACACTAGTGCGTTGCGTTGCGTCATCGTAACGGATCAATGCATTGTGGGTAATGAACAGCAGACTTGTTAGCTACTAGGAAAACAACATGCTTATCGCACCAGCGCAATTTGGATTTCGCTCAGATAAATCCACCCCGGATGCAGTCCATGAGTTGACAGACTATATACCTAGTTACAAACATGGCTAGTGGGGATAAGGTTGTGGCCATATATCTAGATCTTGCCAAGGCTTTCGACTTGGTTTCTGTTCGAATTCTTGTACGCAAGATGGAAAGCTTGGGAATCAGAGGACTTCCACTGGACCTCTGTAAAGGTTACCTGAGTGAACGTACCCAGCGAGTAAAGATAGATGAATTCATCAGTGAGGAACAAACAATTAACTACTTGATTCGCTAGATAGGAAGGTCCGCATACTGCTGACCGCAAATTGGATGCATCACCCACGGCCGTCGGTGATGACACCGTATATCCCGCGAAAGTGTGGGGGTCGTGGATTCTTAAATGATAAGACCCTGCACAACCGTAAGGTGTGCAGTCTCGGGGAATACTTCCTAGAAGCCAACGTGGGGATGCGCCGAGATGTGGTTTCAGTGGACAAGAGCCTTACCCCGCTCTTCTTGGCTAACGAGAACTGGCGCAAGCCTGTAGTACTAGACACTAATGATGGCAGGGAGGTACGGCATAGCAAGAAGTTTCACGGACGCTTTTACCGGGCCCTACAAGGGCCCGATGTAGACATCTTAGCCTCCGCATCTTGTCTGCGTTTCGTGACCTTTTTGCGGAAACCGAAGGTTTTGTTTTTGCAATAATGGACGAAGTTATGATGACGAATAACTACCGGAAACACATTGATATATGTCGGGCATGCCACCGTCCGGGAGAACTGATCTGACACATTATTTCTGGGTGTTCTCGTCTGGTTAGCGGATAGTACTAGCATAGACTTGTGTCTATGCTAGAACTCTCCGCTGACCAGACGAGGCGACAAGGTTGTCCTTGTCGCCAGGATTATCCACCAGCAACTTGCTTTGAAATATAACCTTGTGTAATTGAGAAGTGCCATACTATAAGTATGCGCCCGACCCAGTTCTCGATAATGGTAATGTCACCTTGTATTGGGATCGACCTATCGTCACTGACAGGACTATTGTTGCCAAGAAGCCTGACATTGTGTTGAAAGATCGATTGGAGCGCCGCGCAATCATTGTTGATATAACGGTCACTCATGTTCGCTTGGCAGCTGGATCAAGGGCTTGATTCAGAAAGCACTATTTCTGGATACGGCGCGTATTGTTAGGAAGTACGAAATTACAGTCATTTGCAGCTAATTGTGGTAAAAGCAATAGTTGCTATTGCTTTTACCACAAAAACAAACACCCACAAAGTAGTCCACAAAGAAGTTATAACAGCTATCATAATTTCTGTTAAGTTACTATATGCTCCATAACAGAAACAACGCCAACTTTATACTGCAGCTGAATAACTGTCAAGATGTGATGTGTAATACAGCTAAAAGAGAACAGAACCTAAATTATCTTGAATGAAATATAAAAAAATGAATTTTATACAAGTGTTATACAAAAGGTTACACACACTCTTGAGTAACAGGTATGTTTATGATGACAATACAGCTTTAAGAAATAAAATCGGCTTATTACAGAACTAACTCATCTAAAAGCATTATTATAGCAAAAAAAAACTTTAATACAGAACTTGGCAATACACTCAGCTTGTATACTTTTATAATAAAGCTAAAGCCCGCATAAGGTTAAATTGTTGGCCAACTAACTGTCTTGTGTGCTGCCTGGGGACCCTCCCCATGATGTAATGTAATACAGTAAGTAATGAGGGACTGGCAAAGGGCAAAGTATCCGCTTCAGCACAGAGGATTCGGTGACGTGTCGGAGGGCCTTAGAAAGAATGTAAATTACCTTCCTGATCCTACCACAGAGGGCCTTAGTGTGTTCCTTAATGTTGAGGTTCTTGTCTATGATAACGCCAAGATATTTCTCTGTTACACGCTCTAATTTAGGACAAGAACGTTTTATTTAGAGCAACACTCGTGTGCTATGATATTATGTTGGTTATGATTTATTTGTGTTTGACCGATACTGAATCAAATATATTTGCTTTAATCCACACTTTTAAAGTTAACATATTGTGAATAAACTCGGTTGGATAAATAAATAAAAGTAGTGGACCGTATATAAAATAGGTATACTACCATAAGTAACGTATCAACTGCACGTGAAGATTGTACAATGTAGTGGTCGGAGTGGCCTGTGTAAGCTGAGTGATGGAAGGCGCGTGGCGGGCTAGGGCACCGCGTTCGGCACCCGCGCCCCGCGCCCTGCCCGCTGTCGTCACAGCGTGTGATGCGCCGACATATTCCCCGGGTTGAAGAGGTCTTCAATCTTCTACTGGAAGGGGGCAGATGCAGTTGAAGACACGGTTGAAGGGCGGTGTTACACAATACAATATCGTCCACACACACATGACGGCTCCTTAGTCAGGACCGTGACCGGCTAGCTCTGGAAACGGGGCGGACGGGAGCTACACCCCTTTCATAGGAGCGTCGAGTCGACACCTCTATCGCTGGTCGTCACCCGCTGGGCCTCCCCTGGGTAACCGGAGGTCTCACCTGGCGGTGACAGACCGCCGAGGTGCCGTGAAGAAAGCAGCACTTTTTATAACAGTGCTGTGGCGCGCCTACTGAAATACTTATAGCAACCACACACTCAGGCGCGCGTTGCAGGACGCGCAAGCTTAGCCACATAATGGCAACACAAGGACGGGCCCGTTAAAACGGGCCTCCGCGGTCAGCGGGCGATGCCCTGATATCGCCAGCCACGCCCCCTTACCGGGCCGTAGCGTTTTCCAAGTGCATCCGGTGGCGGCAAATCTTATTCGACTTTTGAGCTGTACGGACCTCGGAAAAATACTCGTGTGGTTGATCAAGTGATCGATAGTGTTGGGAGAAATTGTGATTGGATACCGAATAAAAGTTAAGTAATTTTAAGTATTCTGACTAATAAATAAATAAATAGTATGATGTTCGATTATTAATGTCTTATTTTCTATGAACCTTACCCACCTATTTTATGTAAAACTTAACCTAGAATAAATCGCAATGGCAACCAAACTTAAAGATATTTATATAATAGTGGCTATATAAGATCAAATTACATAGCCCTATACCAAAATTATTTATCACGCGCAAAACAAATAAAAAAAAACGTACACCAAGGAGGGTGCCGAGTCCGAGTTTTTTGACAAAATAAAAAAGGTTGTTCGATAAATTCGAAGTAAATACTTCTACCTCCATGGTGCCGAATTTACCTCATTAAAACATTAGGTTTAATGGTGTGTTGAATTCACAAACTTAGTGCACACGATGTTCTAAATTCAATTTACTTTATCCTCTAGCGAATAAAAACGGCTTTTGCACTCAGATATCGAAGAGCAAAAATACTCTTTCTGAGATATTATGAATATTGGGGTGAAATAGATTTTTCATTACTCATACTCTGAAAGTAGGTCTGAAGTAGCCTCAGGCTACTACTAATTATCATCGCTTTACGAGTCGCGAGACTAAGCGGACGTGTTTTTGTACTTGCTAAAATGAAATATCTTTAAACAATTACGACAAAATATATCAATAATTATTTGCGGCGTCAGTTAAAATCAAACTAAAGTGTGTCACGTGTGACTTGTGCCATACCAACTTTTATGTGCAAGATGAACTAAATTAGATTTATTTGCTATTAACAATAAATAAAGTGTTTGCGGTTAGCATGTCTAACCTAGAATCGAGCCCGTTTGGTCGTAGCCAAATACTACGACGAAGTCCTCCGCCAACGCCTACCGAACAATTGCCCCCGAGTGAACCAGCTCCACCACCACCTCTACCAGCACCTGCGGAGAATGTTTTGCCGAGTGACCTTGTCAGCACGCCAGAGATCCAGAAATGGTTACTGTCTATAGATGGCATTCTGAGTGAAGTCTGCTCTATTGTTGGTGAAGGAAAAATGAACTCGGACCAGAAGCAGCGTGTCTCAGCCCTTTGCCGGAAGGTCCAAAGTGGGACTTCTCAGATGGCTGTCCTTTACCAATCAGTGAAGCAGAAAATGATCCAGTCCCACAGTACCATTCAGCACCTACAGCATCAGCAAAACATGGCGAACTCTCTGAACCAGTTCAAAGATGTTTTTGAGTCGAAGCTGAATTCGTCCAACAATTCCTATGCTAGCATGGTGAAGAAAGGCTCCGACAATTTCGTCCGACCTGCAAACCTGAGTTCGATCGCCATTTATCCCAGTGATAAGACAAAAACAAGTGACGACACCAAGTCACTTGTTCAAAAGTTAATATCTTCCGAAGAACTGAAGCTCCATGTCCGTGCCCTGAAAAAAGTGAAAAATGGGGGAGTACTGATAAGCACTGAAAATAAAGGCGATATCGATAAACTGAAAAACTCGGAGAAGATATTCACCTCGGGCCTAACAATAGAAGAGCCATCTAAGCGTCGCCCTAGAGTTACTGTTATTGGTGTTCCCGTAGCTCTTACTGAGAAGGAGGTATTCGACTGTATTTACGAGCAGAATCTTTCAGATAAATTGCCGAATACAACTCGTGAATCCTTCCTTGAGACCATTAAGCTGAGCCATAAATCGGGTAAGAAAGGCCTTCCTACATGCAACTACATTCTTGAAGTACCCGCTGACATAAGAAAAATACTACTCAACCAGAGCAGAATTCTTATTAATTGGACTTCATGCCCGGTGAGAGATTTTACGATAGTCACCAGGTGCTACAATTGCCAGCAGTTCGGCCACGCAGCTAAGTTTTGCCGTGAAACTAGTCCTACTTGCAACCACTGTGCAGAATCCGGACACACCGTGAAGGAATGCAGTAGGAAATCTTCTCCCCCCCAGTGTGCGACGTGCAAAAAATTCAAGAGGAAATGTGACCATCCAACCGGTGATGTAAACTGCCCGGCACGTAAATATGCAGAGACCAACTACATTAACTCCATAGACTATGAAGGCGCCTAAGAGCGCCACAGAATATTTTATTAAGTAGGCACACAAACAGGTAGCTCTTCGCTTTTTTGTATTTACTTTTATTTATTTTTTCTTTTTTTCTCTTATTTTGTAATTACCATGAGCAATCACCTAATCAGTGATCTAGATAGTTTTTCTGTGTCTGAATATAAAATCTGTAATGTTGAGGACTGTAAATACCTTCGTTCTGGCGACAAAACGCTTACCTTACTTACACAAAATATTCGCAGCATAAACCGAAACATGGACGGTTTTGAAGTCTTATTACAAAGACTTGACATTAGCTGTGATATTAGCGTGCTAACAGAATGTTGGCTGTCAAAACAGACAGACAACTTACCATCTCTGGACGGATTTTATTCATATAAAACCGACAGAAACACCAACCAAAACGACGGAGTAGTAGTTTATGTTAAAAATAATTTGCGAACTATTAAAGAAGAACCACTATCCGAAGATAGTAATTATTGTTTAATCATTAAAATTATTCCCGATACAGTGGTCATGGCTATTTATAGGCCTCCCTCTCTTAATATCGATAGATTTTTAGACTCACTTGACAAAAACATAAAAAACATAAGTACATTCAAAAACATAATACTTTTAGGAGACATCAACATTAATATTTCCTCCGTGAAACCCGATACCCATACTCATCATTATCTAAATATTTGTGCATTTCATGGGCTTTTACCTGCTCACTATTACCCCACACATCAAAGCGGTTCTTGCTTAGACCATATCATTTTGAAATCAAAAAATCCATCCAAAACATTGGTTACTAACTCTTCGCTCACCGATCATCAAGCTGTTTTACTAACAATGCAAATAACTTCACCTAGAAAAAAATGCGAGCGTAGCTATACTAAAGTCAATATGACAAACCTTGAAAGTGTCGACATATGCGGCATTAATTTTAACCCTATTTATGATTCTGTTGATGCAAATATTTCTTTACAATATTTCATAAATTCTATACAATCTGCAATAAGGAAGAACTCTTTCACTAAGATAATCCCGAGAAGGTTTAGTTGCATTAAACCGTGGATAACTCCTGGTCTCGTACGTTGTATAAGACACAGAGACAAACTGCACCTAAAATCCAAACTTGCACCGGATGACGTAATACTTTCTGTTACCTATAAAAGATATCGGAATTTCTGTAATAATCTTTTGAAAAAACTAAAAAACGAGTACGATAAACATGAACTACAGAAGGCGGGAAAAAATAGTAAACTTGTGTGGAAATTTATAAAAACCAATACATTGAGGTCAAAAAATTCCGAACCTCCGCTTGATTTACTATCAACAGAAGTAAATCCATCCGAAGCAACAAATGTGGTAAACCCTTCGATCAATAATAGAACTAGATTAAGGATCAGGAACAAAAATGAATCGCTAAAGTGTCCACGTTTGCACACACGTAAACATCTATATTTCATAGAAAAAAGTTTAATAATATTAACAACTTCAGTTTATTATAAACCATAACACCCTCACATAAAGTTTAATTACAATTGCAAAAGATATTTATTTAAGTCCTTTCATCGGAGAAAGCTAAAAGGCAATAAATTTAAAACGTCGCTTGAAAATAAAAAGTCATGAGTACAAAAATATTTATTCTAAAATGTATCTTAAAATCTAAGTGACAAGGTTAAAAACATTACGTTGACAATTTCGTGCTTACACTAATTTAGAACTAGACGTATTTCTTGGTATTACATTTCAATGCTCAGAACACAGTAAGTATTGAAAGACGTAGAGTCGCAGAATATATTTTTTTTAGGCCAAGGCTCGTTTTGTATGGTGGCAATTTTTTTTTTAAAGTAGTAGATTAAGTAGTAGGTACTATATTTAACCGACTTTAAAAAAAGGAGGTTGTCCATTCGACTATATTTTGTTTATTTGTCCACCTATTTCTCCACCAATAATTGTAAACCGGTGTTAAAAATTCATTTTTTTATTCTAAAGCATAACTCTTGTGGTGGTCCCGTTGTCACCAAGTCCTAGAGAAATCGAGGCAACCCTCTAATTATATAGGTGCATACAATGTTTTTCATGATCTAACGAGGCTCGTCACGTATTCCTGTGGTATCATCAGAACTTAAACTTGTTGAACCTGTAAAGAAACAGGCGCGGTTTATTGAATACAGTTTTAAAGTATTTCAAGAAAATACCTACAGGTACTTATAGTTTTCTTCCGATAAAGATTTTTGTAATCTATTTGCGTGTTCCCAGTTATGTCCAAACTATCAAAATAAATTGAACATATTCTCGAATGTTTATAAGGTTTATGTATTCTGCACATCGAAATGGTTCGCAAGAAAATCTATAAACAAAAATAATATATAAAATAACAACACTACTCCATGTATTGCTGGTTCCAAAACAGTCGATGTTTGTAACAATAGTTGGTGCGTTGTTGCAAACATTGGCCAAACATCAAAATATTAGCTAACTTAATTATTTTTACTATTTATCCTGTTTTTATTTCACAAAAAAACACTTAAATAATATAAACTTACCGAAATAAAAAAATCCTTCCAAAATCGTGGATTTACGGTGGTTATTTTCACAGTTTTAAAACGCGCACTACGGCATCTCGACGTCTTTACGTTGGCTATGCTTGGACAATACTAATTTGAAATAAGACCACAAAATTATTTGTGGTCTAATTTTTCGTGCCGTTTTTGAAGCGCTCATCGGGAATCTAGTACTATTATTGATCGAAGGGTAAACCACTATTTTGTCAACGTTGGTAAAAACTTGGCTGAAAAATCCTCAAATATTAGTCGTCTTCCTACTCAAAACCCAAGGACATATTCCAGATTAAATTCGTTTGTTTTACTAGATACTGACGTCAACGAAGTAATTAGAATAATAAACGGGTTAAAGGAAGTCTGCGCAACTGGGTGGGATGATATACCCAATAATATACTTAAGAGATTTAAACACCTACTGGCCCCTCCCCTGACCCACATTTTTCAGCTATGTTTATCTAAAGGGATATTTCCAAAATTGTTAAAAAAGTCTGTGGTCACACCTATTTTCAAGTCTGGAGACAAAAGGAGTGTGAATAACTACAGACCCATTTCAGTACTAACGGGTATTTCAAAAATTTTAGAAAAAATCATTAACAGTAGATTGATAAAATATCTGGAAGATAACAAACTACTTTCAGATAATCAATTTGGGTTTAGGCCTAAAAAATCAACAAGCCAAGCAGTAAACAAACTGACTAATTACATTTCTACAAATCTGGATAGTGGAATGCACACAGTTGGGATCTTTCTAGACCTTGCAAAGGCCTTCGACACTATTTCCTGCACTACTCTTTTGCAGAAGCTTGAAACACTTGGCATTAGAGGAGCACAGCTTCTACTCTTGTCTGATTATCTAAGTGATCGACGGCAATCTGTAAAAATTGGCCCACATACAAGTTCTGACCTTTCAAATACTCGTTTTGGAATTCCACAAGGCAGTATTTTAGGTCCTACATTATTTTTAATCTACATTAATGACCTGTGCTGCCTGCCACTCCAAAATGGTGTTATTATGTCTTATGCGGATGATACTGTTTTGTTATTTGCAGCTAAATCAAGAGCTGAGGCCTATGAACATGCTCAAAATGGCTTTAACATTGTGTCAAATTGGCTCCAGAATAATCCTCTGACACTAAATGCTGAAAAAACCAAATACATTTTATTTACAATGAGAAATACTAACACACCGCTTACTAACCTAAACATTTACGCGCATAACTGTAGCACGTACGCTGACACTGCATGTTCTTGCCCTACTTTAGATAAAGCTGACCACTTGAAATATCTAGGTGTCACTATTGACTCCAATCTTAATTTCCGTAAACATATCGAGTTACTGTGTACTAGAGTGCGCAAACTTATATATATTTTTAAGAATTTACGTAATGTAGCCGACTATAATTTAATAAAACAGATTTATTTAGCGCTGTGTCAGTCTATTCTAACATATTGTATAATATCCTGGGGGGGCGCGGGAATTTCAATTCTTCTCCCTCTAGAACGTTGATCGAAGTCTACAAAGCATGTAATGTACTTACAGTACGGCAATTATTTATTCTGCACATAATACTACACCAGCACTCTACACTTCCCTATGACCCAGTTCCTTCTGATAGGAGAAGGAAGGACCTGGTTTGCACAAAACCTCAAACTAGACATGCTTTTGCGAATCGATTTTATGTGTTTCTAGGACCTTTTCTTTATAATAGACTTAACAAGATACTAAACATCTATAGTTTAAGTTATAAAAAATGTAGTTCTGTAATGTCGGATTATTTAGCGATACTTAATTACATAGACACAGAAAAACTTCTAGAAGTAATAGTATAAGTATGTTATCCTCTCGTATCTATTTGTACATATGTATTTAGTTAATTTGCTAGTTTTAGTGTTTTTCTTTTGTACCAATTTGATTATACTTGTAGTTGTTAATAGATTAATTTTATTTTATAATTTTAATGTCCTAATTAAATTGTGCTATGTAAAGTGATGGCCTGAAACACAGGTTTAAATAAACCTAGTTCGGGCAGGTCGCTACCAAACATCTGAATTGAACTACATATTATTACTTGCAACTTTTGAATATGTTTAGTTATAGTTTACTTATAAGTACTAATTTTACCCTTGTAAGATGAATAATACTACTCTGCCTAAATGTACACACTTTTGTTATACTTTTTAAATAAAAAACATTATTATATTATTATAAAAAACATTATTATATTATTAATTGAGTAGAAACGTAGAACTTTCAAAACCAAAACAAGATCTACACATGTAAAATAAACTTTTCATTACTCATACTCTGAAAGTAGGTCTGAAGTTGCCTGAGGAGCGGGATGAAAATAATAGCTTTCTTCCCTAGGGAGAATCGCTTTCAACAGACAGATGTCAAATTATTAAAAAAAAACTAGTTCTATTTACACTTGTTTATTGAACCATGTTCCAACTTTCTATGCAGCGATGATGTAAAATTGAATTAACTTAAAGTTAAGTATTGATTAAAGAAAATATATTTTTTAAATAACTTTATTATAATTTAGTTTTAACAATTTCTTTAAAATAACATAGTGTTGGGCAAAATATTTACCATTTTTTCAATGACGAAAATGAAAAATAATGGCTGAATTGCTGGCTGCTCACAGAAAAAAAAAAACAAAACAGGCGGGAAAGCGGCAATCCGAAATTAAATTTAATTTTTTTCTTTTATTTTTACTTTCCTTGTATTCGTAATGAAAAGCACTGTGTTTACCTCGGGTTAAAGACTTATTTTTATCCCTCGAATTATTGGCAGATTACTCCGAAGCTCATTCTTGGCTTTAAAAAATATGGGGGGCAGAGGGGGAGCAGAGCTGCCCCCTTGTCCTCCCCCCCGGCGACGCAAATGCCACCGTGTTACCACGCGTCACTTCAGACGAGGCCCAGCCTGGGAGAGACACGCTGCCCGCCCGAAGAAGCTGTCCAATCACACGAACACTTTGGGCCGAACATAGCCATTAAATTTTTTCACTATATTCATGTTTTAGTAATTGGTCAAATACGTGACGGACTGTGGAAAAAATAAAACTATCTTTTAAAAAATAATGCACTTTTAATCACAGGGCGCAGGCTCCTTATTAGTAACAAAATAAATACCGCAACAACCATACACTGGTACCAACTACTTATCGCTACCGGCGACGCACACGCCGCCACGGACTGCGCCGTGCGCGACACTACTCGCGCCCGGGTCGCTCTGCTCACGTCATCTCATGTCACAATACATCCAGTATTGCCCGTCATTACTAATCTAGTTAACAACTTCCTTATCCCGTAAGAAACATATCTAAAATACAAAATACCAATAATAGTTTAAATTTTAAAATGTTGATTTAGTCCGTGACTCGCGCCAACGCCCCGTATTACACACTATGTCAAAGTCAGGATTACATGCTTCATGTAATAGTATTCTACAAACTAACCACACATACATACGTATATGTACGTCGCGTAGTCGCGTGCGCGACTCGGGTCGGCACGGCGGAATGTAATGTATCACAATCGGCGAGCCGGGCTCGACAATACTAACATACGTACAATAAATAGAGTATCATGTTATAGCTATATACACAATTTTACTCCTCGCACTACTTAACTCTACCCCGCAGAAATAAATAGAGAGCGGCCGTCACCACCGTCACCGCGGTCGCCGGCGTGGGCGACGGGTTGCTGGAGCCTAGCGGCGTGGGCGACGGGTTGCTGGGAGCCTAGCGGCGGGCCCGACGTCGCCGGCGGCGGCGCGGGCCGCGCGCGCGCTAGTGCGCCAGCTGCGACAGGTGCTCCGCGATGGCCGCGGCCGCGTCGCCCGCCAGGATGGTGCGGTGCGTGCCGGCCAGCTGCTGCGTGCTCAGTGAGCCCGCGCACACCTCGCGCAGCCCGTAGTCCTCGCCCAGCGTCACGTAGTTGTCGCGCGCCGTGAACAGTGTGACGGGCGCGCGCAGGCGCCCGGCCGGCTTGTACGTGTCGGCGATCACCAGCTTGCGGTAGAAGGAGTTGGCGGCGGCCGCCAGCGCGTCGGCGCCGTGCGGGCCCGCGGCCGCGCCCACCAGCTCCGTGGTGCGCGCCAGCCGCGCCTGCCAGCTGGGCAGCCGCTCCAGCTCGCCCGACACCTGCACAGAGCTCACGTCACGCACCGCCCCGCGCCCGCCAGCGCGGACCCGGCGCCGGTCTCACACTCACCTTGGCGGCGTCCATGTCCTTGAACAGCTGCACGAAGTAGGCGAGCGCGTCGGCCTCGTCGGTCTCGGCGGAGCGCGTGCTGCGCTTCTGCTTGCCGCGCGTGGTGTGCGTGGCAACGTACGCCGGCGAGCCGTCCACCAGCACCAGCCGCGTCTCGCAGCCGGCCTGCAACACAAGGTCATCAGTACTGCGCCGCGCAGTCCGGCCGGCCGAGAGACCGAGCGCGCTCAGCGACGCACGCCTACCTGCTCGAGCTGCAGCGCCATCTCGAAGGCGACGCCGGCGCCGAAGGAGTACCCGAGCAGCGTGTAGGGCGCGGCGGGCTGCAGGGCGCGCACGTGCGTGACGTAGTGTCGCGCCAGCGCGGCCATGTCGTCGAGCGGCGCGGCCTGCGTGCACTGCAGCCCGTACACGGGCGCACGCACGGCCGCCGCCACGCCGCGCAGCAGCTCCACCACGCCCTCGATGGGGTGCACCATGAACACGGGCTTGAGGTCAGCGCCAGCGGGCGCAGCGCTGGGCAGCTTCACCAGCACCTGCTTGGGCATGAGCTCGCCCAGCGCCGCGAACTGCACCTGGTCCTGCGCCTCGGTGGCGGGCGCGGCCGCGTCACCGGCCGAGGCGTCATCGCCGCCCGCCATGCCGCGCAGCTTGGAGAAGGTGAGGCCACGGATCTCCTGCACGCCCAGCACCACGTCGTAGCCGCGTTCCAGCGTCTGCTTGATCTCCGCTCCCATGAGCGAGTCCATACCCAGCTCGGCAAGGTTGGCGGAGTCGGACACCTTGCTGGGGTCCTTGATGCCGAGGATGTTGGCGACGGCGTGCAGCAGGTCCTGCTGCGGCGCGGCGGCGCTGCGGCGCTTGTCGGCCAGCACCATGGACGCCGCCACGGCGTGCGGCAGCGCCAGCAGCGCGCCCAGCGCCTCCATGCACGACGCGATGCGCTGCGGCACGGTGCCGCCCACCACGGTCTCGTCGCCGCCCATGGTCTCCACGATGAGCCCCACCTCGCCTGCAACAGAGCGGCGTCAGTCGCAGCCGGGTCATGCGCTGCACGCCGGCGAGGCCCGAGCGCTACTCACCGATGGCTCCCCACTGCACGGCCAGGCCCGGCAGCCCGTCGGCCTGGCGCTGCTCCATGATGCGCTCCATGGCGGAGTTGGCGAGCCCGTAGTTGCTCTGGCCGGGGTTGCCGCGCCCGCACGACACGGACGAGAACACCACGAAGTACTCCAGCTCGGGCGCCAGCTCGCGCGTCGCCGCGTCCAGGATCTTAGTCGCTGCGCGGACAATCATGTCGTGCATATTACGTGCCTTATTTATTAACACACAAAATACTTAACAGGACATTACATAAAGATATAACGAGCACTAAGCTGCTGCTGCGTTATTATTACATTGAAAACTGTATTCATTTTAAACAACTTTTTTTTAAGATTAATTGATTCCGAAAACATGTGTATGTTTTTTTGTTTCTAGTCATTCATAAAAACTTAACTATAGATATGGTGATATATATTATCGATATCTATCGATCAAATACGGTGATATTGTATATTATATACGGTGATATAATTTAAGGGATAATAAACAACTACAGCATATATTAAGCATATGTTCTGTATGGTGTTGGACGTAAAGAATAGCACCATCCCATATCTTCCCGTGGGTGTCGAAGGAGGCGGCTAAGGAACTTTCCAGAGAATGGGCAGCAGCGTTCTCTGTGCTTTTGTAACAACCGTACTGCGATCGCCAACCCAGGCGGGTTGGCGATCGCAGTACGGTTGTTGGCACGGCCAAGCGTGGCGATTATGGCAAAACCTCCCCTTCTTGGGGGAGGCCTAAGTCCAGCAATGGACGTCTTTCGGCTGAAATGATGATGATGACAGCATATATGGAGAGCAGCGGTGGCCCAGTGGTGCTAGCCCCGACTTACGAGCAGTAAGCCGTGGGTTCGACCCCAGGCAGGCGCATTACTTTGTGTAATTTATTTCATCACCGCTGCTGTCAAAAACGGTGAAGGAAAACATCGTGAGGAAACCGGCATGTCCTAGAACTAAAAATTCGAAGACATCTACCAACCCGCACTGGGCCCGCGTGGTGGATTACAGCCCAGGCCTATGTCCCAGCAGTGGGAACATTACAGGCTTATGATGATGACAACATTATAATTATAAAACATGCGGTTAACCAAACTAAGTAGTTATGTTGCAGGTCACTGCATTATCCGCAGATAGGCATATTTAAAGAACGAGTCCCTAGACGAGCATTACCACAGAAAACAATTATAATGAAATATTTTTTCGTAGTATTTAAACGATCGACTATAAATTGAAAATCAGGGTGTCAAAAATACTGATTATGGCGTACTAAAATACTAAGTGAGCTACAGACTGAGAGCGAACACAAATATTGAAAACGGCGACTTAAAAATATAAAGAGGCATAAGTTATTCAGAACGATCAGCTTAATAATTCTTAAGCGAACAAATCGAAATTACTGATTGCGCAGTAGATTAGTCGACGTAGCCTCGCTACGCGGGGCTCCTATTTCTGTCTGCAGGGTTTGCAGTAACCTAACATGAACCTAACCTGTCCGAGCCGGGGTACCGCAGGTCCCGAGCTCGCTTCGCTCGCTCTACCACAAGTTACGACATTATTCGAATCCCAAAACTGTATTTTTTTAAGTACTTCATGTATGAACTCAAATCGGTTTTATAAACTAGTCACCTTGTATTATTTTCGCTCACTCAGTAATTTTTTCGCTCGATATAGTTTTTGATTCGGCTACTTGGAATTTTAGTTGCTAGTGCTAGCTTAGACTTAACTGTTTTTCACTGCTAGCAGCTCATTAACAGTATATATTATTTATTCGCTCGGTTTATTATTTCCCATTTTTTTTCTAGTGTAACCCTTGGTGAGTGTGTCGTAGGTTGTTAAAACATATTGCTGCGCTGCGGAAAATGTTTTTTAGTAACTTTTTAGACCTATGTATACTGCTTATGCGTAGGAAGATTCATTAAAATCTGTTCAGTCATTTCGGAAAATAACGACTTGAAAGCTTGTATGAAATGCCGTAGGGTATAAACGCTCTTAAGTGTTTAACATATTTTTTTCAAAAGCTAAAATCCGATTTAATAAACCTCAACAACGTGGAAAATAATTAGTTTTGGAAGTGGGTTGCCTTTGCAGCAGAGAAAGCAGAGATCGTGACTCACCATCAATCTTGGGCTTGGCGACGGCCTGGAAGTCGGCGGGCGTCTGCTTGTCGAGGAAGGCGTCGCGCAGCACGGCGGCCAGGTTGAACACGCCGCCCACCGCGCCCAGCGCCGCCGCCTCGCGCAGCAGTGCGCGCGCGCCGCCCGGCGTGCA
The DNA here is from genome assembly GCA_949152445.1 of Cerastis rubricosa. NCBI lineage: Eukaryota > Metazoa > Arthropoda > Insecta > Lepidoptera > Noctuidae > Cerastis > Cerastis rubricosa. Next base: position 373,330 of record OX424542.1, on the reverse strand, counting down.
CGCGTCCGCCGTGCTCACGACCACGCGCACGCCGGCCTCACGCCAGCGCCGCACGCACCACGCCTGGTAGCCCGTGCGCACGCCGCTGCGCGAGTTCAGCACCAGCCGCGTGGCGCCGCGCTTCACCATCCACTGCGCCAGCTCCAGCCCGAACCCGCCCATGCCGCCTGCCGCACAGTAAACGCGTTACTCCTTACCGAACCTGACTCGTCCCTGGGCCCGGGACCACTTTTTAACACTGAAGAAACATACTCGATCGCGTAAATTAAACTCTAATTCCGAACTTTCGTCACCAGACGGCGCTAGTTCAGTATCAAGACAAACTGTAGTTTACGTTAGCACGATCGCAGTTAGCAGGCGAGAGAGGCTCACTGACCGACGAGCACGTAGCTGCGCGCGGGGTGCATGTAGGTGCGCGGGCTGGCCGACACCAGCTTGCTGGCCGGCCGCGCGCCCGGCGCCTCCTCGTCGCGCACGCGCAGCACCACCTTGCCGATGTGCTTGCCCGTCGCCATGTACCTGCAACACGACACGACGATTTACAACAAAATAACTCTACTAAAACAGAGTACTTAAAATAAGTAAATGAAAAAGTGAGGATAAAAATGTTGCTCATCGAAATTGGGCATTTTCAAAAACGGACTCGCACACGTTTGTTCCGCAAATAACTTGTAACATATTTGAAAGGTACGGGGTGGGCAGAACGCGTCTACAAAAAAAAAAATTGTGAACGTTCTCTTTTTGATCTAATATTATATTGTTGGCCCATCGTATGAGCTATTGTCAGCAGCATGGGAACGATCTTTAGATATGTACGAGTATCGCGTTGCGCACCTGAAGGCCTGCTCCAGCTGGTGGTCGGAGAAGACGGTGGCCGGCAGCGGGCGCACGGCGCCGGCCGCGATGCCGTCCGTGACGCAGCGCACCACGGCCGCCTTGTCGCTGTTGTCGGACTCGGCGTCGAACAGCGCGTCCAGCAGGATGCCGTGGAACGTGGTGTTCTTGAGGAACACGGACATGCCCAGCGCCGTGTCGTTGGACAAGTCCAGTTTGCCGATCTCCAGGAAGCGCCCGCCCTCGGCCAGGCAGCGCACGGACGCGTGCAGCTTGTCGGCGGCCAGCGAGTTGAGCACCAGGTCCACGCCGCGGCCGCGCGTGCGCCGCTTGATGAGCTGCTCGAAGGACGTGTCGCGCGAGTTGCCGATGTTCTCTGGCGGCAGCGTGGGGAAGCGCTCGCGCAGGAAGGCGCGCTTGTCGGGCGTGCCCACGGTCGTGAACACCGTGCAGCCCGCGTGCAGCGCGATGGCCACGGCCGCCTGCCCCACGCCGCCCGTGCCCGCGTGCACCAGCACGGACTCGCCGCGCCGCATGCGCCCACGCACGGCCAGCGCGTAGTACGCCGTGGCGTACGCCACCGGCACCGTGGACGCCTCCTCGAGCGACCACTTGGCCGGCACCTCCCACAGGAAGCCCCTGTCGGCCAGCACCGTGCTGGCGAGCCCGCACGCCGCGACCATGCCCATCACGCGCTTGCCGTCAGATGATCGACCGCTGAACTCCAAACCGAGGATGCACTCCTGCGGAAACACATCATGTTATTATTATACGTTTTATTGGCGCGAGTCCAGTCTCTCCAGAATTATTTATTTATCATCACGGTGAATTTTTCAAGTGGGCACAGATAGCCCACCATGCCATTGCCTATGGCATTAAGTCCGCTTCTGTACTATGTGCTTGAAGTGTTAAATAAATAGCCAAATTCGAAAATATGAGGGATAGCGTAAAATACAGGAGTCTCGAGACCGATTTGGATAAAAACTAAAACTGCATCATTAGATTTTTGAAAGATCAATATTTCTAGCCAGAATCGAACCCATTGATTTTGGAAAAAAACATAACACCATTCGATAGTGTCATTACATCCCAGAATTTGATCGTTAGCGGCGACATTATCGAAAGGTGTATTAATTCAGGGGGCGTTTTTTTTTTTCAAAATCAACGGGTTCGATTCCTGTCTTGGAATATAGATTTTTCAACAATCCAACGACGCAGTTTTAGTTTCATCAAAATCGGGCTCGAGACTTTGTTGAATGTTTTTCGCTATTCCTCATAGTTTTAACTCATAATTTTGGCCATCCACGGCCACTTGAAAAATTCACCGTGATGTGTGATGTGCGGTACCGACCTGTCCGGCGAGGTTGCCGGGCAGCGCGTCCGGCGGCAGCTTGCCGGTGGCCAGCATGATGTCGCGGAAGTTGAGCGGCGCGCAGTACACGCGGCACAGCTCCGTGCGCGCCGGCTGCGGCACCTCGCGCGCGTACCGCACCGGGCTCTCGATCCAGCGCAGCGACGACAGGTCCCCGCGCGTCAGCGTGTTCACGTAGGCGTGCTCCACCTGCAGCTGCGCCTCCGCCTCGCCCAGCGGCAGGTGCCGGTAGCTGCCCCACACGCCGGCACGCAGCACGTTGCTGGCCAGGTCGCGCCGCACCTGCGCCGCGTAGGGCGCCGCGTCGGGCCGGAAGGGCTCGCGCGCGCCCGGCAGGTAGTAGCAGCGCAGCGCGCGCCCGCCGGCCTCGCCGCGCAGGCACGTGCACAGCCCCAGCACGCCGGACGCCGCCGTGCGCGCCACGCAGTACACGCGCATGTCCTCGCCCTCGGCGCGCGCCAGGGCCTCGCGCAGCGCGTCCACCCAGCCGAACGCGGCGTCGTCGGCCACGTCGATGACCACGTGCCGCTCGGGCACGGCGGGCGCGCGCCGCAGCAGGACGTACTCGCAGCTGGCCGCCACCTGGCGCGACACACACGTCAGCCCGGCGCGCTCCACCATGTCCTTAGCGGCGCGGTCGTTCAGCGCCTTGTGCGGCTCCTCCAGCAGTATCATGCCGCTCTCGCCCAGCGCAGCCGCCAGGTTCTCCAGCGTGGCGGCGCCGTGCCGGCTCAGCACGTCGGCCGCCAGCACCAGGTGGCAGTCGGTCTCGATGGGCGCGCTCTTGCCGTCCTTGGGGAACACCTTGACGCCCAGGTCCTTGACGGCGGCGGCGTAGGCGGCGGGCGCGGGCCCGGCCGCCAGCGACGCGTCCACGCGCACCTGCGGCTCGGCCTCCAGCACCTGCATGGCCTGCGGCGTCAGCAGCGCCTCCGCCGGCCGGTCCAGCGCTGCCTCGGCCAGCTTGAGCTTGAGCGCGCCCGCGTTCTCCAGCACCAGCTGCAGGCTCACGGTGAGCGCGTCGCGCTTGGAACGCGAGGTGTCCTCGGTGGCCACGGCGGCGTTGTCGTACGGCAGGAACACGTACTTCTCCAGCTTGGGCGCGTTCTGCGGGTTGGCGCGGCGAGGCGCCAGGCTGGTCTTGACGCCACGGAACTCGATGCCGCCGGCGCTGATGACGTCGATGTCGCGGTGCATGCGCACGGGCAGCGTGCCGCCCTCGGCCAGCGCCGCCACGGCCGCCAGCTGCGCCGCCGGGTCGATGAGCGCGCGCTGCAGTCGCGTGGGCAGATACAGCTCGCGCGTGTCCACGCCGATGATGCCGAACTGCAGCATGGTGTCCATGAACGAGATCCAGTTGTCGTCCCAGGCCAGCTCGCCGCACGTGCCGCGCGGGTCGGACGAACGGATGCCGCGGAAGATGCCGCCGTAGTTGTAGCCGCGCAGGCGCAGCTCCTTGTAGATGTCGTCGGTGACGAGCGGCAGCAGCCCGTCCTCGGGCCGCGGCGGCGCGGCGTCCAGGTCCCGCAGGCGCTCGGCGGCCGGGTCGTCCGCCAGGCGCACGGTGCCCGTGACCACGACGCTGCCGCCCTCGCACACGTCGAACTCGCCCGTGCCGTCCAGCACGTTGATGAGGAAGCGCACGGGTGTGTCGCGCGACACAATGGTGGCGCGACGGAACTGAATGTTCTCCATCACGATCGGGGTCTCCTCAAGCTTGCGGTTGTTGAGCTTTGCCATAGTTCTCCAAACGAGGGTCTGTAACCGATTGAATTTCTATTTATTCATATGTCTTTTATTGAAATAAGGTTAAAAGAAAAAAAGCCCTTTTTTAAAACTTCCAAGGAACATTTCTCCAAAACGCTTTTCCCAGAGACACATCTTTCTTTTAGTTTAGAAGAATCAATTTTGTGCAATAAATAGTGTGTATTTATTATCAAAGAATGCATCAGCGTAACATTGTATTACTGACCAGGTATCCGGTGGCGGGGAACAGGACGCGCCCGTCGATGTTGTGTCCGGTGATGAAGCTGTCGTCGTTGCGCGACACGTCGTACTCGATGACGTTCTCGCCCGAGCGCGAGGCGTTGCCGAAGTGCGCCACCTGCCACTCCAGGCGGTGGTCCCAGCGCACGTGCGAGGCCAGGCCCGGCGTACCGCGCGGCACCGGCAGCGGCACGGCCGGGTACAGCCGCGCCACCGCCGGCTGCGCGCCGGCCGCGTACAGGCGCCCGGCCGCGGCCAGCAGGTGCGCGCACGCGTCGGGCGCGTCCCGGCGCACGAGCGGCACGTGCGCGGCCGCCGGCGCCGGCAGCGCGCGCTTCAGCACGGCCTGCAGCAGTGCGTGCGGCGCCACCTCCACCACCACGGCGCGCTCCGGCACCGAGCGCACGGCGTCCGCGAACCGCACCGGCGACAGCAGGTTGTTCACGTGGTAGTTGGCGTCGCTCAGCTGGGCTGCGGGTCAGAGCACGGGACTCGGTGGCGGAACTTGTTACTCACTATTGTCATGGTCCAGTAACAATTTGCGATTATGATATTTTTTTTTCTGTATGAGAACTAAAAGCGCGAGTTGTGCGCGGTTGGCACGTTAAAAAGAAACTAGTAATGAAATCATCAATGGATAAAATGCAATTGTGAAGTTATCATCCGGCGCGTACTCACCGAGGTCGGAGTCCCACTGGTCGCGCGGCAGCGAGGACGACACCCAGCGCTTGGTGCGCGGCTTGGGGTCGGGGATGACCTTCTCCAGGCTGCGGCGCAGCAGCGGCGCGGCGGCGGCGATGTACTTGCTGTGGAAGGCCACGCCCGAGCTGTTCACGTGCCGCGCGAACGTGCCCTCCGCCGACAGCGCCGCCACGAACTTCTCCAGCGACTCCACCGGCCCTGAAATCTGCAGCAATACGTCACGTGACAGCGTTGACGTCACGCCGCATGCGCTCCGGCCGGCCGAGCGGGCGCGCACTCACCGTGACGCTGTCGTTGGCGTTGTGGCAGGCGGGCACGACGTCGGGCGGGCAGCGCGCCTCGCACTGCTCCCACGAGAGCCCCACGGCCGCCATGGCGCCCGGCGCCAGCTTGGCGTCCACGATGCTGCGCCCTCGCCAGTACGCGGCCAGCACGGCCTGCTCCGCCGTCAGCGTCTCGTCCGCGTACGCGCAACCTGCGGGCAATCAAGAGTCAGTCTCGCTCGCTATCGTCCCGGCACTCGCGCTCGCTGTCGGCGCCTGCGGACTCACCGATCTCGCCGACCGAGTGACCCACGATGCCGTCAGGCCGCACCTCCAGCGCGCGCAGCACGTCCACCAGCGCCACCTGCACGGCCGCGATGGACACGAACGAGTTGATGACGTCGTCGAACGCCGCCGCCGGCGCGTCCGTGATGATGTTGATGAGGTCGATGTTGTGCGGCCGCAGCGCCGCCGCCGACCGGTTGATGCTGGCGGCGAACACCGGCAGCTGCATCAGAGTCTTGCCCATGCCGGGCCACTGCGACCCCATGCCCGAGAACACGAACCACACGGGTCGGGGGTCACCAGTCTCGATTTCCTGCGAACAGAGTGATGTCAAACATGAGTCATTCGCGAACGAATAAAGATGACGCCTCATCAGTGCGTTGCGTTGCGTCGGTCGGAACGGATCAACGCATTGTATGCCACACCTGCGTCGCACGACGCACGACGTTGTATTGTAACGTAAAAGGGCAACGCATCAGCGGCCGTAACAAATATGGCTTTGCAAAGTTATAATCATTAAAAATATCAATAAAAACTCTATAAGTTCATTTAATCCCATTAAATGACTATATAATGACAAATTTATTAAATGCGGTTAATTGAACTGGACAGAGAACTCAGAGATGGATGATTTTAATTATTATAATTCTGTAAATACATGCGTATTACGGCCGCAAATCATACTTTGTTCAACATACAGCCCGACACTGACTGACAAATTGCAAAAAATGGAAGAAAATTTTAATTTCGCGGGCGACCCTGTCGCTTCCACCTCAAGAACTGCCCTGTCGCTGCGCCGCCGCCGTCGGAGCTCCGGTGCGTCGACGCACCGGAGCTCCGACGGCGGCGGCGCAGCGAATCGCCCTCCCCTCGCTTCGCCTCTCGTCCGTGGATCCGTTGAAACGTCGTGGGTAACCACGCAACGCATAATGAAGCATGACACAATAAGATATGCAAAACGACGCAGCGTTGACGCAACGCAACGCACTAATGAGGTTTCAGCCTAAGGAAGCATGAGTGCGTGCGTCGGCGCGCTGAATACTCACGATGCACTCCTCGATGGGCGGGTCGGTGAGCACGGCGAACCCGCGGTGCGAGTGGCCGGGGATGTTGTGCCGGTGCACGGCGTCCAGCAGCGCGTGCAGGCCGGCGTCGGCGCGGTGCGCGGCCGCCAGCGCCGTGAGCTCGCGCACGGCGTCCTCCGTGCGGCCCGACGCCAGCACCACGCGCGGCACCGCGTACCGCGCCGGCGCCCGCGCCGCGCCGCCGCCCGGCTCCGACGACAGGATCACGTGCGCGTTGGCGCCGCCGAAGCCGAACGAGTTCACGGCCACCAGCCCGCCCTCCCACGGCGTGTTGCGGTCCACCACCTGCAAGCGTACCACCGTGCGCGTTACGCTATGTCGCGTGTGTGAGCAATGAATCGCACGTGGACGAACACGAACGATATGGTAGCGCTGAGGAGCAATGAATATACAATTTAAATTTTACCTTGATCCTGCCGTCACTAAGCGCCGGGATATCGGGGTTGGCATTCTTGTAGTGTAGGTTGGCGGGGATGATACCGCGCTCCATGGCCACCACGACCTTGGCGATGGAGCAGAGGCCGGACGCGGGCTCCGAGTGGCCCATGTTGGACTTCACCGAGCCCAGCAGCAGCGGCCCCTTGCGCCCCTTGCAGAACAGCTCCGCGATGGCGTTCACCTCCTGAGGGTCTCCCACCTGCCAACACACGTCGTCTCGTCACTACATCACAACAACGTTACCCAATTTTATTTTACTGCGATTTTTAGGCTTGTTGCGACTGTCCCGTAATTACAGTTTGTCAGCAGTCGTGTACAGTATGTACAGGCTCGTGTTGCTCAAGTACCTTGGTGCCGGTGCCGTGCGCCTCCACGTAGGCCACGTCGCAGGGCCGCAGCTTGGCCTCTTCGAAAGTCTCCTCAGCCAGGCGGCGCTGCATGTCGCCGGACGGGAAGGTGATGCCCTGGTCCTTGGCGCCGTCCGTGTTGACGCGCAGGCCGCGCAGCGTGGCGTACACGCGCCGCGCCGCGCCGCGCCGCTGCAGCAGCACGGCCACGGCGGCCTCCGAGCGCACATAGCCGCGCCCGCTGGCGTCGAACGCGGCGCAGCGGCCCTCGGGCGACAGCATGCTGAGCCGGTGGAAGTTCAGCGAGTTGGCGGGCTTCAGGCACAGGTTGCAGCCCGCCACGATGGCGGCGTCGCAGTGGCCGGCGCGGATGGCCGTGGCCGCCTGCGCCAGCGCGAACATGGAGCTGGAGCAGGCCGTGTCCACCGCGAAGGACGGCCCCTTGAGGTCGAACGTGTACGAGATGCGGTTGGGGAACATGGCGCGGCAGCAGCCCGTGAGCGCGTAGCCGTTGATCTTGTCGGGGTCCACGGTCCACATCTCCTCGGTCTCCGAGTTGGAGACGCCCACGTAGACGCCGGTGCGCGAGCCGCGCAGCTCGCTGGGGTTGATGCCGGCGTCGATGATGGTCTCGTGCGTGAGCTCTAGCAGCAGGCGCAACTGCGGGTCCATGAGGTGCGCTTGCTTGGCGTGCACGCCGAAGAACGTGGCGTCGAAGTGCGCCAGGTCCTTGAGCTTGCCATTGCGCTCCGGGAGACCGTGCAATCCTGTCGCAATATAAAAAATCATTATTGTTACAAATACCTTTCGTATAAGGTTCGTCTTTGTGTTTATTTGAAGTAAACAGGGTTATTGATAAAACACCAATTACCTCTAAAGAGGTCGTTGTACGCATCATTATGAACAACTCTGGACCAACCCTGAAATCGCGAAAAAAACAGCTGTTCCGTACTTTAAGTTCACATAACTCGTCAAAAAGTAGGGAGCAGCTGATTTTTTTTTTCACGATTGCGGATTTGGTCTCATAGTAAAAGTTGTTCATAATGATGAGCAGAATAACCTCATAAGAGTATAGAACTTTCATCACGTCGGGGTCACCAATATAGAACTTTTGTTAGGGTGTGTTGAAGGTTCTATATAATTGGAAATGAAATGATCATTAGAGTACAACACACTGAATTTAATGATATGAGTTACTATTACTAAACACAGTTTATAATCATTAAACAAAGACTATGAGTAGGTTACTTAATATAAATTGACGCGAGTGACGCGGTTAGCGCGGTTATGACCGGCTGTGTTTGGTAGCGTATTTGAACTGACTCGAACTCATAGACTGCATCGTCTTAAGTAGTTGAGTTCGCAAGGGTGTGTGCATGTGTGGGTTCCATACCACTACAAGAGGTTGTAGGTGTTTTTCCAATAACCCTGTATAGTTACATTATACTGCTTCTTAGCGCGTCGAAGGCAAGTGTAATGAAATATTGTTTTAATTACTTTGGCCCAAAGATTGCAACTATCTCTCGTTCGTAAAATTGTATTGCTCAATATTTCACAAGATCTGATTGTTGCGTCGCGTCGGGGTCATGTATCTGAAACACTTTTTCCTTCCAGATTGCCACGTGGAACGGTGGAACTTAGCTCATCAGATCAGACTACACCTAACGAATATTGTATTATGAAAGAACCTTCGCATGCCTCACAATTATTATTATTTGAAATTAATTAAATAGTTCCAAATTCGTAAAAAAATATATCACTCCGTAACGAACATTAATCACTTTCAGAATTCTCGTTTATTATATATGCGCTGGTGGCGGATGTGAAATCATTAAATTTAGCCGAATTGAGTTAGTTTATCAGCGGGCTATCGAAACACTAAACACGGTGTAGGCGGCAGTCGTCAGTAGTGCTCGCTCAGTCGCACGCGGAAACCTAACAAAAGCCAATATTTACTATATTTCCTGCTAACACGATGACATAATTTGTGACAGGTTTGACGAGTAAGATCTTTGTTAGCTTAGCAGAGATAGGTATCGCGAGCGCGCATGTGTGCGTGCGGTGACGCACGGCGCATCACGCCACCGGCCGGCAGTGGCGGCAGTGGCTGGCTGGCGGCAGTGGCGCGGCGCACGAGGCGGGCCGCGGTCGCGCGACCTGCCTGCGCCGCCGCGCTCGGTCGGCGTCTGCCTAACGGTGAAAGCCTCACAATAGACGAGCGGCTATGCCGTTGACACCACTCATTCATTCGACCACAATTGGTTAAACGTGCCAATATGTGGGCGATCGTCCACTTGGAATGTAAACTATTTTAAATTATAAAATAACTCATGTTGTTCAAAACTCTACTATTCCAGATTCATGAGCAAATCTGTCGCACTCACAACAGAATCTGTTGTGCCGTGGTGAATCAAAGTGTGAAGGATCTGTTCAACAGATCCTTCACACTTTGATTCACCACGGCTTGTGTTTCTGAGCAGGAAGGTAAAGTCGAGCACGCTTTACCACCCTACGGTTGAATGTTATACGTCGTAAAACTACATACATACATGTGATTGTGACGGTTTGGAATGGTTGCCAAAAGTGGTAAACCATTTACAAGGTCGACTATACCAACTAGTACTCAGTTTTCATGTAAATAAGAATTTTTAGTACTTATAAATATTTTTTTCTGTGGCCGTTAACACATAGATACTGCTCTTGACAATGGGGTCTCTTTACTCAAGAATTCACAGGCAAAATAAGATAAAAAATATTTATTAATATTTGTTTTTTTAGGAAGGTTACCTCTAAATAAATTAAGAGTTAAAAGTTCAAGGACGTCATTAACTACTCAACTCACTCGACGTGTGCTAAGTATATTTTATTCGAGTTTGATATTATAAATTTTATGGCCAAAGTCGGAGCAGGAAATAAACAGTGGGAAAAAACTCTGTGAACAAAAATAATTTGTAGATTGTTAGAGATCGATTCGTGGAGCGCCGAGTGTCCATGATGAGCTGATGCCAGATACGAGACGTTATCGTTTGTTTCAAAAGGCGGTAATAGCGGGTGAGTCAGGCGATCGCTCAGATAACCTCGCTGATGGCGGCGGAGCGGCCGCGGCCGGCGGCGTCACACTCACACGCAACTTGCCAATTTTGTGGCACACTACTTGTACACTGGGATCACTTGATGCGAGTGAGCAGCTCTGTGAGCCCGACCCGCTTCCGTGAACCTTATCGTCCTTCACTGATGGTGTATACTGCATCTACCGGAATCTATCTATATTTACCGGTCAGCTCGTAACTCTCAGCCTTGAATGGCCAGATTGGCCGGCTGGAATACGACACGACGCTTGACGTTTTTAGTAATTAGCTTCGTGCAGTAAAACAAGTAAACAAGTGACTGATAGCTTGTGATCTTAGTGTTGCGACGTTACTACTTAAGTACGTGCTTAACTTTTGAATACATATTTGTGTGCGTATGACGTAGATGTATTCGAAATACATCCTTCTCGAAATAATCTTGTTTTGTTATCGACAACCATTCGACAACATGAATGTACCTACCTGGGTAGATTCTTAAAATAGTAACTACGTAGGTACACAAGAGTTAATAGGTAGTCACTACATACTTTATAGTGAGATTGTCTTGACGAGCTCACAACTGCGGGAGTTGTGGATATGTGTTCAACTAATTCCATTCCGATCCCTATACCTAACCTACAATGTCTTTTTCAGCAAATGACCAGGATGGAGTCCGGACCTTAATCTCAAAGAACAAGTACGGGCCGACAACCTTAAGCGACGGGTTTGGCCCAGGCTTAGAATAATGATTATTCTAAGGGCCCAGGGTTACAGCATTTACAGCCATAGGAGAACTTTAGACAGCTTTGTTACAGGGGTGGGGGTATGGCATATCCTAGCAATAGCAACACGCAATCGGATATTAAAGACAATTCGTATCGTACTTATGAACTTCCAAACAGGCTTCAGGAAGTCATTAGACCCCGAGGAAGTAGGAACACTCATTTATTACTAAAATTAAATAAAGTTTAGATTGGCTCAGCCAAATATTGATAACTTTAAAATAACGATAAAATTAGAAACTTAAACACGTTTTCTGGGATAGATCGTTAAATCACGTCGGTGACTGTTGTTTGTTTCATTGTCTTTTTTGCCATCGACTTCCGAAAGTAACGTTTAGCTACTTATGACCTTCAGGTACCCTACCGTTAAGACGTCGTAGTTACCCCTCTGATCAGGTGAGGTTATTTTCTACTATTTATGTTTTTTTTCTTCTAAAAAAGTTTTTATTTTACCCGTTTTAGTTGTCCCTCACATAAATCCTAGTTAAGTATCAACTTTACATTGTAACTGTAGGTGTAGTTACTAGCACATCGTCTGTCGTCGGTCGTCAAGAAAAAGTGCATAATAAGTAGGACAACTCAAAAAGTACTTGCAAAGTTAATAAAATACATATGGGACCACCGCACCAGCTTCCTCTACCAAATGAAAAATAAGTACCTCTACCAAAAGAGAAATATTAGGTGTACATAAACGAAAATATAAAGTTGCTGGTTGAGTACATAACCACCTCCTTTTTAAGAAGTCGGAAAAAAACTTAAATTTTATATTCTTTTCATATTAAGTATTTTTTGATTTTCAAAATGGGTCCCACACTCCTTTGGATCTACGCTATTTCTTTTACGAGGGTATTGTACTAAAATCAACCGATGTTATGGTCAGTCGGTGAGTCGGTGCGCGGCGCTGAAGGTCAAGTAGGTGTCGCCGGCCGCGCGTATCAGCCGCGGAAACATGCGCGCGCACGGTGGAGCCCGCATGTCCCGCATGCCTCCAGCCTTCCAGCGCAGCCGCACGCTCACGGTACTCTACCATTATTTAGAAGGAAATATATAACATTTAAAGTTAAATCATCCGAATATTGAATTAATATTAAATAAAATGTTTGAGTAACGAACCTGCGCATAAAATTTAAATTGTGTTTGAACATCAACTGATATTTGAAAGGAAATGGTACTGCTACCCCCACGAGCAACATTACATAATGTTTCCAACTATTCTGTTGCAAAAATATAATAAATACCTTCAGATTACCACAAAGTCAGTGTGACGGTGTGTCACAATCACAAATTATGTAAGATTCTTGTAAATACAATAATATTCTCACCACAGCGCACTTAACATATCTCAAGTGATAAAATTGTCTTTGCGGACTCGTAGGTACCAAGATGATCATAGATACGGAGATAACGTCGAGAAGATCGATTCTTCCGTACTTTCGGAAGAATCGATCTTTCCAAATTGTTATTGAAAACTTGATGTCGAACCAGACCATTTTTTCTTAATTCAGGTTCCATACGAGTTTAATTTTAAATGGCAAGTTTCTATTTTTCGTATCCACTTTTCGTATTACGGCAGCTGGTTAAAAGACCGCTCACGCGAGCAGACGAGGATGTCCTCGTGTTGGAGAACCGTGGCCAAACCACGTAATTACCGACGTGACTTTTTCAAAATGTCTTGATATATTTTTCTTGGGCTTAGGTAATACTAAAATAAGGCTAACAGTAGTGAAAACATGGTTAGGGAACTTGGTTTGATAATACAAAGTCTAAGATCGCTGAAACACAATGAGCCAGCATGGTGATCAACGAAAAAAGGCTTCAAAGACATCTCAGAAAAGAAAAAGAATTTAATTCGCTGCGGTTGTTTTTTGATGAAATATTCTCAAATATTAAACAGTACATAATGAAAAAATAGGTGCGGCCATGTGAAACAAGATGAGAAAGAGTCATTACCTGTCCATCGTCTATCATCAGCGGTGACCAGGTCCACGCCATCAAACAGCTGTTGCGCGAACTCCTCGATGGTGTCGGACTCGGGCAGGCGGCCCGACAGGCCCGTCAGCACGATGTCGTCATCCGACCCTCTGGCCCCGTTGGTCACGGCACTCGGCATGTCTGCTCAGGTATGACGCGTATCTGCAACCAGAGCACACTTCAGTAGGATACGATGCACCACAGATTGGAAGTTCCAGCGAGGAGGTAAGTAACTCTTCGCTCACCTCAGCCAATTCTTGTGGATGTTCCGTCCCGGTACCGGGTTGACCGTCGTTTGAATCCGAAATGTTTAGTTTTGGATATTTATGTATAACGCACGGTCGGATCGGAAGGTGCGTGATACGCGCGAGGAGCGTGCGAGCCGAGTGATGCGGCGGCGATGCGACTTGCGGTTAAAAGGGCGCGATAGCGGGGTCGCGGCCCGAAGCGTCACGTTTCCACGAGACCCCGAACCCGCGTTATCGCGCCGCAAGGACGGACAAGGTCGATGCGTTCTTCCTCTTCAAGAGAGTTACCAATATGGCTCGCCACGTCCGCGTGCAGCGCTCCCGACGTGCCGGCTCCGCCGCTAGCCCGCAGGAGTGCGTGTGCTGGCGGATGGAACGCGGATGGGGCAGGTGCAGTACGAGTCCGCTTCGACCTCCGAGTGTTCCCTGTATCTCGAGAGGTCGATCTAGTGACCCGTCGATTAAATACGCAATTAATCATAATCTAAAGTGCAAATCACGCGCCGAATCGTCGCACCGCGTACCTCTGAGCACCCGCAAACCGCAATGGTGTGCATCGTGCCGAAAACTGGATTTGATCCGAAACGAATATTTTTTCGTTGAGACGTGACCGCAAAAAAAAAGGTCCTAATTTGAGTCAGTATAGCCGGTCGGCGTCATGGAGCCAGCCGTGCGCCTCACAGCGTCGCCCAGCGGAAGAGTGCCGATGCCGCATGCACGCCGGGCTAGGCGCGCGGTGGCGACGCCCCATCTTTCGACAACAATGGGGCTCTTTGTGCGTCAATTGGCGACGTCGACCGACACATCGGATCACCTCACACAATGTCTCGTTCAGCTAATGAACCGCGTAACTGCAGGCCGCAGCCCCCGCTAGCTCGCTACCACCGCGACTGTTCGCTGCACGTACCAGACGAGCCCGTTCTGCTCTCAGCATCAGCAGCACTACTCAAGGCCAAGTCTGCTATTTTCGATTAAACTATTTGTCATTAAGTATTATGACTACGCCACTACCGTATGTTCCATTTATGGTAGTTTTTGCCCTTTTTAGTTACCTAGATACGATGGTTGTACTTGTGGCGAGTTTCAAGTTTTTGTCGGAAAGAATGTCATTTTTCAAAGTGTAAATATTTCCTGTTATCTGTCTTATGTTGTTTGCTTATCGACCCAAGAATATTTATATCTACTTCTTTATCCCTTTTCACCCAGATAGGTCAAATAACATTTATGAAAATTAAAAAAAAAAAAAAAAAAAAAACCAAAAAAAAACACTTATAGGGTTTTTTTTAAACTAAATGTCAAACCTTATTTGTAACAATTTACAAAACCCCTGTTCACCTCCCTAAGGATAGAATTTACGGAAGTCCGTTTTTAGGGTTTCGTTGCCAAATGGCAAAAACCTATCCCTTTTAGATTCGTCATGTCTGTCGGCTTGTCTATCCGTCCGTATGTCGCAGAATCTGTATACCGAGAATATTGATTGGCACCACACATTTGATATTTGGAGATTGAAATAATGAGAAAGCAAAATCGAGGTTGCTCTCCGTACATAATATGTATAAATGAGGATCGAAAAAAAAATATAACTACGATATGTATATCTGTGAGGGGTGTCTTTCGACAGCACTTGAAAAATTACTTAAATAGGTTTTTTCGTAAAAATTGTGTTTTTCTAAAAAGGAGGAAAATTCTGAAAAAACCGGACAAGTGCGAGTCGGACTTGCGCACGAAAGGTACCATTATTTGTAAAAACGAGCAAAAAAAAACACTTTGTACCGAGCCCCCTTAAAATATTTATTTTATTCTGTTTTTAGTATTTGTTGTTATAGCGGCAACAGAAATACATAATCTGTAGAAATTTCAACTGGGTAACTATCACGGTTCATGAGATACAGCCTGGTGACAGACGGACAGCGAAGCCTCAGTAATAGGGTCCCGTTTGACCCTTTGCGTACGGAACCCTAAAAATGTAGGTTTCTAGGACGCAAAATTTACTTTCAACGAAAATTGGGTTCATATTTTTATTTTTTAAGATATGGGACTTTCTTATCAAACTGCAGCTAACTTTGTGTTTCATTAATACTATGAAAAACAATTTTAGTTTGTTGTTGTGCGTTACATATGTATGTGTTATTAGGTATATGTTTTGGTGCTTCGGAACTATGTGTATGCGAGTACTACTCTCACTTGACCGGTTTTTTCATTGGTTGCCATAGACAAGTCCTCCAGTGGCATAGGCAACTGATAGCAGTTGCCTATGCCACTGGAGGACTTGTCTCGTATCGTATAATTAACGGGTGCATGGTTGCTTGTTACACATTTACGAAAAACTACTGAAGGGACTTAATGAAACGTCTGTCCGTCCGCCTATCTGTTTGTTCCAGCTTATCTCAGGAACAACTGCACAGATTTTGACACGAATGGCGATCTAAGTACCTAAGTAGTACCTAAGTAAATTTATGTTTTTTTTATTTTAAGTTTTCTTTTCTTTTCCGTCTTGACTGGGAATGTGAAATCGGATATCTGGACCTATTCCAGTGCAGTTTCTTCCATTTTGGAATCATGAACCTATTTCGTCTCGCACCGATTGCAAAGTAGCCACTTATAGCTACTCAAAAAGTAAAATCGGCCAAGTGCGAATCGGACTCGTGCACAAAGGGTTCCGTACCATTATTTATAAAAACGAAAAAAAAAACAGTTTTTTGTATGGGATTGATTTTGATTGGGATGAAAATAAATATTTAAGGGGGGCCCCTTAAATATTGATTTTATTCTGTTTTTAGTATTTTTTGTTATAGCATTAACAGAAATACATAATCTGTAGAAATTTCAACTCAAACTCAAAGCGTTTATTTCAATTAGACCATTACAGGCACTTTTGAGAGTCAAAAAACAAAAAAAAACGCGAAGCTACTGTCCCAATCACAAGGCATAATAACTTATGAAAGTACTGTAGTTGCCCATTCCAAAGCGTAGATCTCTATGGAGAAGAATGGGCAAGAAACTCCATGGACACTCTTTTAAATCAAAATATGTTGCAAAATCTTGGTTACATCATTCATGTTAAGAATTACAAATAAGTGAGAACGATGTAGAAATACGGGCAAGTTAAGAGCGCCAGAGTAAAAAGATTAAATCAGTAATCCAAAAATAATTAAAATAAACCGTGGCAGCTAAGAGATGACCAGTCACAACTGACAGCGCCCGTTCACGAACATCACGCATGTATCAGCCATCATTCAACTCAACCATATTGAAGGGAACGAAATGACCCGACACACCCGCCATCATCAGCGTGACATTTAAGTGAGCATGACATTCACTCAACCACCAGGGTATATTCGCGTCAATGAAAGATGAAGGTACTCAGAAAATGGTGGCCTTTCAGTACATAGTACTCACACATGTGCTATGCAATTATATAATACTAGATTGAATCTATACAAAGCAAATATATTTTTACAATCTTCTGCTGCTTCCACAATAACTTCAAATGGTAATTCTGATGATTCAGCTTGTCCCTATGGTTGTGGAGCAAGACCAGCATTGCGCCAAGCATTTTTATCATCAATTTAATCCCCCAACTTATAATATGCTTGCCTACATAGTGTGCGTTTTATGCAAGATTTAAATTTCGTTTCATTCAGTTGTTGAATGGGGGGAGGTATTTTATTGTAACATTTTAAACAGTACCCCATGAAAGATGTGTCTACTTTAGCCAACCTGAAACCTGGCTGAACTAGTTGGTCCCTGTTTCTAGTATTATAGTGGTGCCGGTCACCTCTTTTACTAAATAAATGCAGATTTTTCCTAACGTAACATGATGTTTTCATAGACGTATTGACAAGGTACCGTCATGATATTAATTTCCTTAAACAGTTCGCTTAGAGAATCGCGCCTACGTAGATTATATATGGCTCTGATGGCTCTTTTCTGCAGAATAAATATAGACTCGATGTCTGCAGCCCGTCCCCATAGTAAAATACCGTATGACATAATACTATGAAAATAACTAAAATACACTAGCCTCGCGGTATCTACATCAGCAAATTGACGGATTTTTCTGACAGCATATGCCGCTGAACTCAGCCATCCTGCAAGAGATGTTAAATGAGGACCCCATTGTAGCCTTGAGTCGAGCGTGATCCCCAAGAAAACAGTTTCATCGACAAATTCATACTATGTCACAATTACAACATTTGACATTTGGTAGAGAAAATCGTGTGCACTTAGTTTTTTTCCCATTTAATACTAAATTATTAGCGGTAAACCAGTTATGGACCTGCATTAGAGCGTTATTTACGTCATCAAGGTTTGTAGCATGTCTTTTTATCCTAAATATTAAAGAAGTATCGTCAGCAAACAACACCATTCGTGTTTGGTTTTTAAATAAATGGGGTAGGTCATTTATATATACTAAAAAGAGGAAAGGACCCTGCAACTGGCTAACTATCACGGTTCATGAGATACAGCCTGGTGACAGACAGACGGACGGACGGACGGACAGCGAAGTCTCAGTAATAGGGTCCCGTTTGACCCTTTGCGTACGGAACCCTAAAAATGAAGTGTCTGTTTATAATTTCAAAATAACAGGTTTTTACTGAATGCGTTTGAACGATTTCAGTTTGCCAGACAGGGTGGAATAGAAAACGAAAATTAAAAACTTTCATCGCCGTTCCAGCTGTCGGATTATATCTCTCGGAGGATTCAATGCACTACACTGTTATGAAATTAAAACTAGGGATGCAGCGCTCACCTATATTTATAAAAACGTATCGGCGGTAGATACTGATCTGGACAGTTAAGATTCTAATTCAAAGAAAGCTATAAAAAGCTGTGGCTTTAGAAACAGACAAAATTACTCATCCTTTTATATTACAGATCAGAAGACAAAACTTAATAATTATAATTCACAGTTATGAGATTTTTATTCAGGAAACACAAAATACACCTGACATTAGAGACTGCCAAAGTGTTGCAGTTTTCAAGAGAAGAGTAATAGTACATTGTTACCCCAGGGGTGAAAGTAACTTATTCAGTCCCGAGTCGGGGTTTGGCGCCCGAATGAAGTGAGGGCGCCAATAGTTCGAGGGACTAAATAAGTATTTAACCCGAGGCAAACACTGTGCTTTTCATTACGAATACAAGGAAAGTAAATATAAAAACATGAATTCAATAAAGAAAAAATTAGTACATTTTATTTCGGATTGCCGCTTTCCCAATTATTTTGTTTTTTTTTTTCTGTGGCCATCCAGCTATTCAGCCATTATTTTTAATTTTCATCAATGAAAAAATGGTAAATATTTTGCTTAACTCTATGTTATTTTAAAGAAATTGTTGAAACTAAATTATAATAAAGTTATTTAAAAATATATATATTCTTTAATCAATAATAAACTTTAAGTTATCTCAATTTTACATCGTGGCTGCATAGAAAGTTGGAACATGGTTCAATAAAAATGTAAAAAATAGAACTAGTTTTTTTTTATAATTTGACATATGTCAGTTGAAAGCGATTCTCCCTAGGGCTGAAAAGTATTACTTTCATCCCGCTCCTCAGGCAACTTTAGACCTATTTTCAGTGTGTGAGTAATGAAAAAGAACATTATCTTTCCATCCCGTCATAGTTGCATAGGTATTTATTTTATTGGTATATATTTTGTTTTGTATTTATACGTAAGTTAGTATATTTTATATTTTAAATAGTTATTTGCTTTATGTTTTATGTATTCAATTCTCTCTTCTTCTTTTACAAACTATGTCTGCATCTTTTTTTAATATCTCCTTTCGCAGGTATGCTGGAAGAGATTTCTTTAGAAATAAGCATCACCTTTGTAACTATTTTCTGTTGCTTTCTTCTTCTCTGTATTAAGTGTGTACATAAATTGTTAAGTAAATAAAAAATAAATAAATATTGTTTAATTATTCGGTAAAGCCGATTTCGTATGTCTTTTTGGACGAGAGCTGCTGTGAGAATAATCTTTCAGATGCAACAGCCAGAACTGAGAAAAAGTCTCAGTCTATCGGCAAATTTAATATCGCCGATATATTGGTATCGGATGCATCCCTAATGAAAACGCTATTTGGACAGCTTTTACATACTTAATTATATTCTATTTTCAACCAGCACTGGAATGCATTGATTTTGGTTTAATTTATTTATAACTCTAGCGGACCTTCGTTCGCGTGAAATTATTATAAAAATATTACTTCTTCCTATATGATACGGATTTAATTAACAATTTCATGGCTTTATTTTTCTTTTTTTAGGAACCCTTTTCAATTTTCTTAAAAAAAAAGTGGCCTAAGCTACTCCTTATAACATCAGCTATCTGCCAAAAAAAATACCATCAAAGCGGTCGGTATAATTAGCCGAAACAAACAGACAGACAGACAAAAACTGTAACTACCGTATACATATGCATTCAGTAAAAAGCGGTTTTTAAATTACAAACAGACACTTCAATTTTATTTTCATCCCACCATCTCGGAAAGAGTATTTTTAATCTTCAATATCTGAGTGGAAAAGCCGTTTTTATTCTCTAGAGGATAAAGTAAATTGAATTTAGAACATCGTGTGCACTAAGTTTGTGAATTAAAAAAAAACATTAAACCTATTTACTGCTACCTCTATGGTGCCGAATATATCATACAACTTTTTTTTAATTTGTTAAAAACTCAGACTCGGAACCTTCTTGGTGTTTTTTTTTTCAATTTGCTTTGTACGCGGTTCTTTACGCGGCATTTTTTCACGTCATTGTTAATTATACCGTAATATTATTTTGTTATAATTTAAAGATTATTCTGTAATACTTACCTGTCATAATGTAGTAATTAATACCTAAACTGAAATAAAAGTGTACCTATCTTGTGATTGTAAACGTTTTTTTTTTTGCATTTAGTCATTTCCTCGCTGAGGTGGAATGAAAAGTTACGTGTTGCACTCGAGTACAAAGATTTTTCACCTCGTGCTCTTTTGATTCCCTCGCTAACGCTCAGGATTCTAATTTTGAATCACTCGCTGTGATTCAATTTTAGAATCCTTCGCTTGCTCGGTCATCAAAATTGAACACGCGGTTAAAAAGCAACTTTGCACTCTTGTATAACAAATAACTATTTCAATACACTTTCTCAAAAAGTGGCTCTAATTGCACTACGATTAGGTTCAACATGCAATGTATTTCGCACTCGTGGTTTTGTTTTTAGGGGTCCGTACCCATTTACCCAAAGGGTCAGACGGGACCCTATTACTGAGACTTCGCTGTCCGTCCGTCCGTCCGTCTGTCACCAGGCTGTATCTCATGAACCGTGATAGCTAGCCAGTTGAAATTTCTACAGATTATGTATTACTGTTGCTGCTATAACAGCAAATACTAAAAACAGAATAAAATAAATATTTAAGGGGGGCTCCCATACAACGAAGTGATTTTTTTCTCGTTTTTATAAATAATGGTACGGAACCCTTCGTGCGCGAGTCCGACTCGCACTTGGCCGGTTTTTTATTAAACGAAATACCAAATCCGCCCCTATGACGACCCACGGACCGAAATACCTAGTCGAAATTGAAACTAAAAGGTACATACTAATAAAGTAGTCCTCCGTCATTAAACTTCTCAAAATAAGTAACCCTTCGTGCGCGAGTCCGATTCGCACTTGGCCGGTTTTTTAATTTATCTTTACTAGTGAGGAATAAAAATAAGATAACTACAATTTAAGTCCAAATTGGTTCAATTCCTGTGGTCGGCGGTGAATGTTTTTTTATTTATTTATTTTAGCTAGGAGACGCATATTCTTTTACGGCCGTTCCTGTTTTTTGCATTTGAAAATTGTGTAAATTTAATTGGGATAATAAATAGAATAGCATAATTTATAAATATGTTTCTTTTTTTTTATATTTGTTTTTGTTTAAAATGGAATTTATTAAAATTTTATATTTTTCATATTAGGCTGTTTAGCGGCTTCATAACGGCTCATGAGATACAGCCTGGTGACAAACGGACGAACAACGAAGTCTCAATAATAGGGTCCCGTTTGACCCTTTGGGTGCGGAACCCTATAAATACACGCGTTAGTCGCGTCATTATAATGACACTTGACTATGATGTCTGTGACTGCTGTTGACTACTGAGCTTAGTAACCACAACATCTGCAACATCATCTAAGTAGAAGTACCATTTCATTGCTGTATTTATAACGATTTTTGCAAATATAAATAAATGAGACATTAGTACCTTACAAAAAATTAGGCAACTGCAATTTAGAGAAGGTCGGACGACTTATGCAAAACAAAGGAAACTTAAATATTCATGAATTCCAAATTATATGTCCTGCTGTATCAGCACAGACTTGGTAGAATGTTTACGAGTCATGAGTGAAACTTGTTTTTAACCCCCGACCAAACAATTTTATCATCAAAAAAAATCACTTTATCCGTTCAGGAGCTACGATACCACAGACAGATACACAGATACAAACGTCAAACTTATAACACCCCTCTTTTTTGGTCGGGGGTTAAAAAGAGTGCAACACGTAACTTTTCATTCCACCTCAGCGAGGAAATGACTAAATGCAAAAAAAAAAACGTTTACAATCACAAGATAGGTACACTTTTATTTCAGTTTAGGTATTAATTACTACATTATGACAGGTAAGTATTACAGAATAATCTTTAAATTAAAACAAAATAATATTACGGTATAATTAACAATGACGTGAAAAAATGCCGCGTAAAGAACCGCGTACAAAGCAAATTGAAAAAAGAACACCAAGAAGGTTCCGAGTCTGAGTTTTTAACAAATTAAAAAAAGTTGTAAGATATATTCGGCACCATATAGAGGTAGCAGTAAATAGGTTTAATCTTTTTTTAATTCACAAACTTAGTGCACACGATGTTCTAAATTCAATTTACTTTATCCTCTAGAGAATAAAAACGGCTTTTCCACTCAGATATTGAAGATTAAAAATACTCTTTCCGGGATGGTGGGATGAAAAAATTATTTTGGTATATGTATTCATTGGCATGTAGTAAAAAGCGGTTATTTTAATGTTACAAACAGACACTACAATTTACCTCTTTAAAAAATTATATCCTTAAATACTTTTTTTCAGTCAGTGGTTGATGAGATATTTGGTTCCAGTCCTAAAAATTGTGATGAAATTCTCTGTTTTAAAGTAAGAGGAGGAAACATGTAATACGATCATCTTATTTAAGTGTCGCAATGTTTGTTTTGTTAAAAACCTGTTAATTAAGCTACTTACTACCTACCTACGCTATCATTCTTTACAATCGTAAAATATTCAAACTCGAGCAAGCCATCATTAATTTGTTTTTTTGTTGCAAGAACAAGAACAAATGGCATTGTATTGAAGTAAGTAAGTATGTACTACGTCGTTAGGTTTTATTTATTTTGTTTACGTAACTCAGACCAGTGAAGATGATTAAATATCGTTTCGCACGCAAGTTTGGTTTTCCGTTTTGTTGACCTTTGCAGAAAAGCTTTCGATTAAATGGAAGCTGATAGAAGGATGATAGAGCGAGCGCAGCTACCTCCAACAAATTGACAGCCCGCCTCGGCAAGTTCAAGTTGTTGTCTTTGATCGACAATTTTTTTTACTGACCTTCATAGACGCAGTACTACAGACAGACAGGTATAAGTTACTTATTTTGAGAAGTTTATTGACGGAGGACTACTTTATTAAGGTACCTTTTAGTTTCAATTTCGACTAGGTATTTCGGTCAGTGGGTCGTCATAGGGGCGGATTTGGTATTTCGTTTAATAAAAAACCGGCCAAGTGCGAGTCGGACTCGCGCACGAAGGGTTCCGTACCATTATTTATAAAAACGAGAAAAAAATCACTTCGTTGTATGGGAGCCCCCCTTAAATATTTATTTTATTCTGTTTTTAGTATCTGCTGTTATAGCAGCAACAGTAACATAAACAGCAGCAGCAGCAACATAATCTGTAGAAAATTCAACTGGCTAGCTATCACGGTTCATGAGATACAGCCTGGTGACAGACAGACGGACGGACGGACGGACAGCGAAGTCTCAGTAATAGGGTCCCGTTTGACCCTTTGGTTACGGAACCCTAAAAACTATGACAAAAATAGACAATAACGTGGGTGTAAGTTAGTCATAAGAAGTTACAAGACATTGGTCCCGCGGTGACCGGTCTTGTAGACTGTGGGCCGTGCGGCGTGCACTCGCATTCGCGCAGACCGCATCATCATCAGCCACAGATCAGCTGTCCGGCGCCGGCGGGCGGTGCGTGACGTCACTGCGCAGCGCCACCACGCGGCCACCTGCCCCAGTGCCCACAGCCCCACACTGCCCACTGTTCCTGCGGCCTCCGACCGCAGCCGGTCGCCAGCCACCCAATCGATAGTTTAAGTAATAGATAGCAACTGAGCCTCCGCCGCACTCCACGCACCAGTGGGTGGCCCGTATGTATGCAGTGCCTGCGTGCTTATTTGTATTGTAAGCCTCTACATATACTAGTCCGTATTGGTATATTACCACTATTAGTACTTATTGCGCACTAATTCTGACGCAGAACTCGAACACTTCTTGCGCGGCAATAACGTGATGAATGACATCAGGGAAACAAGCGTAAGGAAAACGAAGATTGTGGAATAAAATGTTGGTACATAACTACTGACATAATTTTTTTCCTTGTTTAGAGTATTTACTCTGAAAATAATGTAAGTAATTAAGTAAATTTTACTTCAGCATCTTCAAGTTCCAACCGTCCAAATCTCACGGTGAAAATCTCGCTATAGGAATTACTTATTGGCAGGACATTGGGTATGTAGTTATTCTGGAATTTCCTGTGACTTACAGTGTATCCCAATTTGTGACTGCAAACGACGAATCTCGAGACTGATTGTAGTCCCTATATAAATTAATAATTTTCTTCTAATTTCAGTCCTTTATAGTGGCGAGCATTGATCCGGTGAAAAATATATATGATTATAAAACACTAAGCTCAAACACTGCCCGTAATTTGTAACGTGAACGTTCGTCGTATTAATATGGGTTCGCGAGTATCGACCGGCGCGCGATCTGCGGGCGTCCGGTACGTCGCGACGCGTCTTCGTTTTCAGCGCGACTGTGAATGCGAAATGCGAGGAGGCGACTGCTAGCGCGCCGCGATATCTAATTGCGGTGCGAGCGGGGCGCGCGGGACGGGGCGCGTTGCCATGGTGCGAGATCAGGCCACGTGCATGCGGCCAATGGCAGGACGCGGCCGTCCCTCGGGCCTCGCAGAGCACGCTGCGCCGCCGTCGCGGTCGTGCCGCGCCACCCTGCGCCGCCGGCCGCTACCCCTGTACCCGTGGCCCGTGGCTACACACATCTGACATCGCACACGGCCGCTATAGACCTGAGTAACTGACCTGCACCACACATCTTTCACTACCTAATTAATGGATTGATTTACTATCGTCACTTGGAGGATTTGGCGGATCGTTGTGATTTTTTACCGCCGCATATACAACAGAGAGTCTATAATATGATAATCTACATCTACACTAATATTATAAAGAGAAAAGATTTGTATTTTTGTATGTAAGGAATAAACTTAAAAACTACTGGACCGATTTAAAAAAAAAGCTTTTGCCGTTAGAAAGCTATATTATCACATTTATTACTGAGTAACATAGGCTTTAATATATTTTTTTTTATTATGGATCCTTACTAAAACTCCAATAATGTAACCGAATTAAAAAAAAACGGCCAAGTGCGAGTCGGACTCGCGCACGAAGGGCTCCGTACCATTATTTATAAAAACGAGCAAAAAAATCACTTTTTTGTATGGGAGCCCCCCTTCAATATTTATTTTATTCTGTTTTTAGTATTTGTTGTTATAGCATCAACAGAAATACATAATCTGTAGAAATTTTAACCGGCTAACTATCACGGTTCATGAGATACAGTCTGGTGACAGACGGACGGACGGACGGACGGACGGACAGTGAAGTCTTAGTAATAGGGTCCCGTTTGACCCTTTGGGTATGGAACCCTAAAAAATACCTAAACTATTCTTAACATCACGTGCGCTGCGAAAACTATTCATGATAGAATAAAATAATGTTCTACGACTTTCCAGATCACAACATTATTTACAAAAAGTGTCGCGACAGCCTGCATAGAGTAAAATAGACGTTCTATACTAATACATGATATGACGGTTGTCAGTTTTCAAACATTTGAAGAATATGGTCCCACGGTGGGCTGCAAGCGGGCAATGCGGCAGACACCTCTAACTAACCCTTCATAGCTTACAGGCGTGATGTTGTTATTTTATCGTACCTTTGACTGCAATATGCACGTTTTAGGTATAAAGTACGTTGCTAATGTGTCCTAAGGAGAATTGTGTATCGATTAGATTAGTGATCGCAAGCTTAGCTTCGAGGGCTGCACTGAAAATTTCGGGAATCAAGGAAGTGACACAACATTACTATTTAAAAATGTATTTACTTATTGCTTTTCGAAGTATTCTCCGCGAAATTTGACACATTTTTCCATACGATGGAACCAATCATTGAAGCAACCATTCCATTGGGAAGTTTGGGTCTCCAAAATGGCCGTTTTGTAGGCGTCCACAGCTTCTTCAGGTGATGAAAATCTCTGACCACGCTATTTATTCTTTATTTTAGGGAAAGTATAGAAATCATTAGGGCTTAGGTCGGGGCTGTACGGCGGATGGTCTAATAATTCTATGTTTTCTTGTTCTAAAAACTCTTTTGTTCTGTGCGCGGTGTGAGAACTCGCATTGTCGTGATGGAGAATGATGCGGCGGTTGCAGTTCTCTTTATGGAGTTCAGAAACGACCTGTGGCAAACAAATGCTAGCATACCATTCTGTATTAACCGTTCTCTGTCCCTCAAGAGGAATAGTCGCAACATGGCCGGTTTTGGACACAAACGTGGCCACCATTTTTTTTTGCAACACTCCGTGAACGAACAATTTTTGTTGGCTTTAACTAATTTTCGAACACCCAAACTCGTGACTGGTTTTTTGTTTCGGGTTCGTACGCGTATATCCAGGATTCGTCACCTTATACGATATTGTATACAGCATTTGAGGATCCTGCGTGGAATCTTTTGAGAGTTCTGACGCACCAAGTAACGCGAGCCGCTTTTTGCTCATCACAGAGCGAATGCGGTATCCATCGGGAAAACAACTTTTTTACACCTTATTGTTCATGCATGTTTTTTTTTTTTTTTCGAAATCATAAGTCATTTATTCAAACTAGGCTGATAATCAGCACTTTTTGAACGTCAAAATTACAAGAGACAGTCCCCCAAAACGCCCGCCCTTCGCCACTTCCTAGTGTTTTAGCTGTATTATTTGTATTTGACTCATGCCAATGTCTAAAGTTGCCTGAATTTCACGGTATGTCACATGTCGATCTTCCTCAATCAGCTTACGCACAGCATCAACGTTTTCTTGGGTGACTGCAGTTTTTGGACGACCTTGACGGGGATCATCACTGAGCTTGACACGTCCACGTTGAAATTCAGCAAACCAGCGATAAATTGTGGTTTTGGATGGGGCATCACCACCAAATGCAGAAATCATCCGGTCAACACACTGTTTTTGTGTTAAACCTCTTCGAAAGGCATAATAAATCATCGCTCTTGAATTTTCTCGAGTCAATTCCATTTTCTCAACGACTAAACAAGTTTGACAAAACCTTGTGACAAGACCGAGAATCTTTTTCTAAATAAATAAATGGTATTCGATTTTTAAAACCAAGGAGATTTCAATTTAAAAGATTTTAATATGACAGAAACAGTGGAAATATTCCATTCCTGATACTTTTAGTGCAGCCTGTGTATGTCTAACTATTATAGTTAACTGTTTTTTTATTTAAAAAATCTAATTGAAGTGCCGCCGCGCGCCGCAAGAAAAGACTCTTTATTTGTATCTTGGTATTAATCCTTATCAAAATAAATTACTTCATATTCAAAACTGCTTTAATACCTTTATATAACTTTTTGAATTATTTATTTCGGACTTCAATTCGGAATAAGTATTAGAAAAAAGTTGCGAGGTCACTCACCATGCTCAGCTAGCTAGCTAGGCATCACCTTGTGCGATGTGGGCGTCACTGAGGTACGGGAGGGGAATCAATGTCAAGAAATGATTGTGTATTTGTGTGTATTAATTTGTAATTTTTTGTTAAATATGTACCTGTGCGAAGCCGGGGCGGGCTGCTAGTATTTTACAAATTGATTCCTTGGGTAATTAATGATTATATAAAAAGACGCAGGATTGATGTTGATGACTGTCTGTATTGTGGTATGGCCAGATTATCTGTGCCTTTTACCAACTATTGTTGATGATTGGTTCGGTTTCCAGTGTAACCGGATACAGCTTAGCTGTACTTACTATTTTTTTACGTGCGGTATATCTCACAACCAGTGGCTATAAATACTACTATTCCCTTGACAAGATTGACAGACAGTCGAGTTCTCTAGACCTCCAGGAACAGGTCTCACACGTCCAGCATCATCATCATTTCGGCCTGGAATCACCCACTGGTGGGAATAGGCCTCCCCTTTTTTCTACCACACTTCACGCTTCTGTGCGTCCCTTCTTATACAGTTGTTTCGCGCGACTTTGACGATTTCAGATGGATCATGGAATGAATGGTGCTCCATCCACAAGCCTTATTTATATACCGTATAGCGGGTGAATGGAAAACCAGGGGTGACTTGCCTCACCCCTGCGTACGTATTAAAATGCCGAAATTTCATAATAAGCTGAAAATATACCGACATCCAAAACAACGTAATTCAAAATACCGAAAGTTTTAAATGCTGATAGCCGTTCTATCTAAACTAATATTATAAAGAGGAAAGATTTGATTGTTTGTTTGTTTGTTTATTTGTTTGCATTGAATAGGCTCCGAAACTACTGGTCCGATTTGAAAAATTCCTTCAGTGTTAGATAGCCAATTTATCGAGGAAGGCTATAGGCTATATATCATCACGATACGACCAATAGGAGTGGAGCAGCAATGAAAAATGTTGTGAAAACGGGGAAAATGTGACGCAAATGAAGTTGCGCCGGACAGCTAGTCGAAACATAAAATACCGATGCCCAGATGCCCAATAGGAAGAAACCCCGAATGGAAGAGCTGCGGGAGCGGCGTGACAAAAACGAATCGCTGCAAAACCGACTCCACGTAGTCTTGTCTGCCCTACGCCTAGATTGTTATTTAAAATCGCGTAGGCGGAGGGGCGAGGCGGCCCGCAAGCTGAGGAGCAGGTGGTTTTAACACTCGCCGCCGCGGCTGAGGCGGGCTGGCGAAGCCTGCCAGCAAGCCGAAGCCGCGATGGTGAGCGTGAAACACATCTGCGATGATAAGCTTGCATGGGACTGCCGCGGCCGGAACCCGGCAGCTCCGGAGCCGTGACAGAAACCATGCCTGCTGCATGTTGCGGGTAAAAAAGTATAAGCCGCGCTTGCTTAGGTTAGTCCTCGGATGGGTGACGCTGACGACCCATTACATACCTAGTTTCCTCGTGTCTCGGGAAGAACCTTTAGCTTTTGGTTCCGGTTGTGATTTGTAGATCTTTGACAGGTGTTATACAGTCAGTGGCCCAAATGTCTGACAACCTGTCTTATCAACTATCAAGGGGTATCGTAGTACCCAGTAGGTACCAGTACTAACTCATTAAATAAAGTTCTGATTCTAAATACTGGTCTAATACTCAGCTGCATCTGGTTAAACTGAAAGGCGACCCCAACGTATTGGAAAAGGATGATGACGATGAATATGTATGGAACAGCAGATTTAAGAAAAAGTTATGTGGGGGTGTGTTCTAAATGCCGCTCGTTACGTAGTAACCGCTTGTGCGACGATGTCACTTCCACCCTCTACTTGTTCAGCTTTCTAGGTTCAAGGGTTTGGAGTGGGCAGGCATTGCGGAGTTGGTCAGTGAGTCTGGACTCTTCTATTTTTGTGTTCGTAAATATGCCATAACTCAGGTTTAAATGTAATAACAGAACTTTTTCATGAATAATTAAAATTAGAATTCTTTTGTACTTGAATTACGCCACACCTGTTTAAAATATCCACAAAGATAATTTAAGGACGTTAAAATAAATGCCTATTTTCTACAAGTCAGCTTAAATAAAGTAATTATGTTCATTATATTTACTGAAAATAAATCTCATAAATAATGTGCAACTGTTGAATTTATGTAAAGTAGTGCGTGTACGTAGTTGTAATCCGTCCTGATGTGTGCGAACGTCGCGTGTCGCCCGCAGCGCTCGCAGCGGCGCGGTGCGCGGGGCGCGACGGACGGTCGGCTGTAGTGGGTGCATTGGGGTGCACTTGCACCCCCCTAAAGGAAAACAGTGAAGGTAACATATAAAAACCAACGTTACCGAGGCATAAAGGAAAAATTTCCGAGCTCGCTCGTATTCTGGTAGGGTTGTTTTGGCTTCTGAATGTATGAACAAAAATAATCTAATTTATCCGAGAATATTCTGATATATCCGATCGCACTCACAGACTCACACATCTGTCACTTGCGTTCATAAGCTTTTCTTTATAGCCGAATTAAACAGAAGAAAACCTACTGTTACGTCGTCTATTTTACGAGAACATTCAAACTCAAACTCAAACTCGCATTTATTTCAATTAGACCAATACAGGCACTTTTGAAACACATAAAACAAAAAAAAAAAACGCGAAGCTACAGTCCCAGTCACAAGATATATCTCTATGGAGAAGAATGGGCAAGAAACTCGATGGACACTCTTTTAAATCAACATATGTTACAAAATCTTGGTTACATCATTCGTGTTGAGAATTACTAGTATGTGAGAACGATGTAGAAATACGGGCAAGTTAAGAGCGTCCAGAGTAAAAGACGAAATGAATCATTCAAAAATAAAGTTTTAAAATAAGCCGTGGCAGCTAAGAGATGACCAGTCACAACTGACAGCGCCCGTTCACGAACATGACGCATGTATCAGCCATCATTCAACTCAACCATATTGAAGGGAACTATACGATTCATATTAATAGAATGTAAACCATTTTAGCTGAGCTAAATGTTAATTTGTAACACAAATGTATATTTCTTGTATAATTTACTCTCTGTAAAAATACGTAACCTCCAATTTAAAATGTCTGAATAACTTCTTTTCTAAGTATAAGTTCAATGTAAAAGTGGAAATCACATAAATGTTTTTGACATTAAACAACACAAAAAAACGTAAGAATATTCACTGTCCACAAATTAATATTGAGCCAAAGTTACTATGGACATCTGTCATTGTTCTTTACACCATTTACTTGTACTTGCTGCTGTCTATCATTTAAATACGATTTGACTAAACTGAGGCAAGTATAACTAAACCGTAATGCTCAAGTTTCAAGAGCAGAGTTTCGTGATTTACGCAATCAAATGCCTTCGAGAGTGAGAGTGTGCTTGACGCGCTAATTTCAGGAACTACTGATCTGATTTGAAAAATTCTTTCAGTGTTCGATAGCCCATTTATCGAAGAAGGCTATAGGCTATATCATTACGCTACGACAAACAAGAGCGGAGCAGCAATGAAAAATGTTTCAAAATCAGGGTTTTATTTTCCTTTTGAGCTTCCGCTGCGTGCGCTGCGTAAACGGTTAAAGTTTCGTAAAAATCATGTATGACAGAATTGTTTCCCTTTAAAACTTCTAAAAAAAAGTCCGCAACGGCGTATGCCTATCTTTTAAGGTTGACTCACTATAACCTTTTTATGCTAACCAAATTTGTTTAAAAAGTAATGCATTATTTTCGAAGGTGTTTTTTATATAAACATGATATTATTCCTTATCCAAACAAATACGTTATCTATCACAAATATTTAATTTAAAACATTGCCCTTTGCATCATTCGATTTCAATGATTATTTATACTAATCTATACTAATATTATAAAGCTGAAGAGATTGTTTGTTTGTTTGCTTGAACGCGCTCTCTCTCTCTGGGGTCGGTCCCTCATGTCTGAGGATCGTGGTCAGCTTGAAGGTTGCATCGGCAGCGGATGATATGCCTCCATCGGTTTCTGACCATCGCGTCTCTTACAACCGTGTAGAATTTGGAGGACGACGAGTCCTTGACTTGATCGGTCCATCTTGTTGGTGAGCGACCGCGCAATCTCTTGCCTTCGGTGTTTCCAACAACTATAAATTTCTCCTGACTTTCGTCGCCTCTACGCACCGTGTGGCCGAAATATGATAGGATGCGTTGTTGGCATATGGTGGACAAGCGAGTTTTAATTTGGAGCTGGGCTAAGATGGATGCATTGGTGCGTTTAGCTGTCCAGGGTACTCTCAGCATTCGTGTCCAGCACTACATCTCGAAAGCATCAATCCTATGCCTTTCTCGGGCCAGGATTGTCCACGTCTCTACTTCATACAGGAAGATAGGAAATACCAGCGCTCGTATCAATCTGATCTTGGTTTTGATACCAATTCCTCTTTTCTTCCAGATGTTACTTAAACGGGTCATAGCTTCTCTTGCCATACCGATTCTCCATTTAATCTCGGGGATACAGCTGCCGTCATTGCAGATTTGGGAATCCAAGTATATGTAGCGGTCGACGGTATTAATGCCAAGAATGTTGCTGGTGCTGTCTGTTAGTTTGCCGGCTCGATCCACTATCATTACTTTAGTTTTCGCCCTGTTCACTGCGAGACCTATGTTGGCGCTTTCTAACTCGAGTCTTCGAAACAGTTCCCTCATATCTGCCATGGAATTTTCCAAAAGAAGAAGGTGTCATCGGCATATCGGAGATTGGATAATCTCTTTCCACCTATGGGGAAACCGTTCTCCCAATTTTCGATGGTCTTCCGAATAATGTACTCTCCGTATATGTTAAAGAATGCAGGGGATAAGATGCAGCCCTGTCTCACTCCTTTTTTGGTTCGAAACATATGGGAATATTCAGTACCTACCCTGATGAAAGAACGGTTCTCAGCACACAGACTCTGGATCAAAGCATCGAGGTTTTCAGGAACACCCATCTCTAGTAGCACTTTCCACAGTTTGTCCCATTTCACGCAGTCAAAGGCTTTTGTGTAGTCAATAAAGCATAAGACCACGGGGCTGTTGAATTCCCTGCTCTTCTCGATGATTTGGCGAACGTTCAGTATTTACTTTACTTTACAAAGAACATACCAAACTTTAAATTTAAACCAGCATGTACTGCTACAATTAAAAACGCATTCAAAAGTATTCAGTATTTTTTATATTGAGAAATATAAAAAATACTGAAGACTTATGGGGTATATCCGTTTAGGTTCTTGGAGATATTATTGATACGATTGCTCCTGTCTTAACAGGCATATTCAACCAATGTTTGGACAGCGGCAAGTTTCCCGACTTGATGAAACATAGTAAAGTAGTACCAATTTTCAAATCAGGTTGTAAGAGTGATCCCTCTAATTATAGACCTATATCTGTGCTTCCAGCACTGAATAAAATCTATGAAAAAATCATGCTGGACCAGATGTTGTCTCACTTCAACTCTAACAGGATTCTGCACATTCAGCAGTTTGGCTTCACGAAGGGTAGGTTGAGAACGGACGCGGGAGTAAAACTCATCAGTCACATTTTGGAGTCCTGGGAAAAGTCCCAGGATGCTATTGGCATCTTATCGTGATCTCTCAAAAGCGTTCGACTGCGTCGACCACAACACACTGATCTGTAAATTACACCACTACGGAATTCGTGGACAAGCTGCTGATCTTGTTCTCTCTTATTTATCAGACAGGCTGCAAAAAGTAAATGTAAATGGGGCGACGTCCTGCGGGTCTATAGTCAAGATGGGCGTGCCCCAAGATTCAATTCTCGGCCCTTCCCTGTTTCTTGTTTATATTAATGATCTCCCTTATATGATGGCCAAACTTTCGGATATAATTCTATTTGCTGATGACACTTCGCTAATCTTTAAAATTGATAGAAAAGATACGGATGTCTTACATGTTAACGAAAGCCTAACTATTCTCTCGAAATGGTTCGCAGTCAACAATCTTTTATTGAATACGAATAAAACAAAATGCCTCAAGTTTTCTTTACCAAATGTACCACAACGTGACCTTAATTTAAATCTTGACGGCAAGAAGCTTGATGTTATAGCGGAAACGTATTCTTGGGGATTACTATCGATTCAAAACTGCAGTGGGGCGCGCACATCAGAACTCTTTCAGGAAGGTTAAGCTCAGCTGCCTATGCAATCAGAAAAATAAGGCAGTTAACTGATATAGCCACAGCTAGGTTAAATAAATTGACGTGTAAAAGTGTTTGTAAAAACCTACTTGCAAAATAAACATCATTTAATGTATGGATGTCTCTAACTATTCTCAATCTTATTTTTTTTTCCTTTCTTTTTAATCAGATGTTTTACAATAGTTTTTAAATCATTACACCTCTTCTAAACAAAAGTTTAGTGTAATAGTTACAGCACGGATGACAACATTTGTGTCACTTGTTTTATCTAGTCTTTTTGTGATATTTTGTTTCATTTTTAGGGTTCCGTACCTCAAAAGGAAAAAAACGGAACCCTTATAGGATCACTTTGTTGTCCGTCTGTCTGTCTGTCTGTCAAGACCCTTTTTCTCAGGAATGCGTTAAGGTATCAAGCTAGAATTTATATCGAATACTCGAATCTGCTGTCCCTTGGAGCTGTGAAAAATTCAAACTTCTAAGCCAACGCAATCAAAAGATACAGCCGTTTATGTCGCAAATTTTCGACACTCGCAAGGGAATCACAACCTACAGGGTACTTCCCGTAAACTCATAATTTTGAAATTTGGTATGAAACAACCTCTTATAATACAGATAAAGGATAAATTGCGAAAACCGTAAAGTTTTAGTTAAATCATATAATAAAAATATTTTTAATAATTTTAATCTTACTACCCCTTTTCTCATAAACGCGTAAAGGTATTAAATTGAAATTCGTACCAAATACTCAAGACTATAACACCTTTAAGCTGTAATAAAATCGAACTTCTATATCAACGCAATCAAATGAAACAGCAATTTAAGCCGCACATTATCAAACTCGCAACTACTCGCAAGGGAATCAAAACCTAAAGGGTACTTCCAGTCGACCTAGAATCTTGAAATTTGGCATGAAGCAACGTCATAAAGCACAGATAAAGGAATAATTCCGAAAACCGAAAAAAATTTTAGTTACATCATATAATAAACATATTTTTAATAATTTTAAACTTACCACCGGTTTCCTCATGAACGCGTAGAGGTATTAATAGTACATTACTGCCGTGGTCTATAATGACTACTTTGCTGGTCGCGCTGATTATGGCCGACAGCGCAGCGTAGCGCAGCTCCAGGCCGACACAACGCGGTCAGCGTGCAGCACTTGATGGACGAGCTGAGATAAAGGCCGAGACCGTAGGTCGAGGCGTTTACAGCGAGGACAGCAAGGGCTGCAATGATGGCCAAGCTGAAAGGCCTAGAGCGTAGCTAGGCTAGTTCGAGGCAATCATAGCGTGATCAGCGAAGCAGTCATTGTGGGCCAAGGTTTGTATAGTGCTTTACTCAAAAATGCAAGTACCTAATCTAAATATCCAGCAAGTAATTTAAATAAAAAATATATTAATTAAAATTTTCGCTGAACCGCGCTTTTGTTACTTCTTTGTATTTTTTTTAGCAATGGTAGTTAGAACTATACAGCCTAATATGGAACAAAATCTTTTTGTACCTATCTCTATAGATACAAACAGCTATGTTGTAAATAAAATCTTTTTGGATTTGATTTTTTAAAACGTTGAAATGTCAAAATAGCGGCCGGCAAAGCATTGCTGGCCTGTTAGAGCGGCCAGCAAAACTTTGCCGGCCGCTCCTTGAAACAGAACGGCAAGGTCGACTTTGCTCAAACAAGGTTGTCAAAATAATGACCACATTACATGCATTTTTGAGTAAATTGAAATTCATATCAAATACTTAGGTCTATAATACCTTTAAACTGTAACAAAATCGAACTTCTATGTCAACGCAATCAAAAGAAACAGCAATTTAAGCCGCATATTTTCAAACTCGAAACTACTCGCAAGGGAATCAAAACCTAAAGGGTACTTCCAGTCGACCTAGAATCTTGAAATTTGGCCTGAATCACTGTTTTATAACACATATTAAGGAAAAAATCCGAAAACCTTTAATTTTTTATTACATCACATATTTTTTTTTAATAATTCCCGCGACTTCGTCCGGACGGAATAGTTACTTTGGGCTAACGCTAACTTTTACCCGCGACTTTGTTTACCGAGAAGGTGAAAATCTATATAGATATAAATTACGTGTCACGTTGTTTGTCGGGGATGGACTCCTAAACTACTTAACCGATTTTAATCAAATTTGCACACAGTGTGCAGTTTGATCCAACTTGAAAGATAGGACAGCTTGCGTCTCAATATAATATAGTCGCAATATTATTTTATTGCAAATTAAGTCACAATTATCTGTTAGCTCCAAACGATTCTAACAGATGGCGGTACCTGTTGACTGGTTTGAGTAAGTATTTAATAGATGGCGCTGTATAGGAGCTCAGCAGCAATGAAAAATATTGCGAAAACGGGGAAAACGTTAAAGAGTTATTTTAGGTACCTACATCACGCTTTTATCATTAAGGGCCTGCGCAGACGACGGACTTTTCTCCGCGTCGGAGAAAAAAGTACGCTCCGCGAATAAAATGTCCACCGCTGATTTACCGCGAACTCAACGCACACGGTGTACGATCATTTGTTGCCCGGAAATGTAGAGAAGTGCACGCTATGGAAGCAAATATCAGAGTTTACGTTGTGATGCAATTTACATGAAGTTTAAGATAAAGAGAAGACATTTTAAAAGAAAATACTGGGTCCATCCCCTTATATCGGATCTCGTCACTCTCGAGCGCACGACGCGGAATACAGTCCGTCATGTGCGTTGCTTCGCCTAACCACACGAGTTTTATTTTTTTCGGGGACTCCCCCGTACCTTTGTCCGGTCCGCTCTCTGCATGTCCTCGGTTATTCGGGGGACTTTTTGTACGCGGTACTTTTAATCCCTCATTTGCGTTACTCGATACAGTTGTAATTTTAGCGGACAAATAAATCCGCGGACAAAAATCCGTCGTCTGCGCAGGCTTTCATGTAGATTGTTGGTTATCCTCAAAAAACCTCAAAACGAATGTTACTTATTTTAAAGTACTTCTGTGTACTCTATATTTTTAGTTTTGTTTCCTTTCGGCAGAAGTAGATATTGATTTTCACCAGAACCAGATCTTGGTAGGTCAACATAATATAGTTGCCCGTGCGAAAAACACTCTTGGCGTAAATCTTTGAAATAACTGAAAATCGTCGTAAATGACTGGCCGGCCTTGCACATCATAAACGTGCGCGCAGTTCTTGATCATTATTTTGCTGCGATGAACTGCGATATCTCCTAAGTTGTTCATTGAAATCGAATGATGCAAAGGGCAATTTTGTTATAAATTAAATATTTGTGATGGATAACGTATTTATTTGGATAAGGATTAATATCATGTTTTTAAAAACACCTTCGAAAATAATGCATTATTTTAGAACAAATTTGGTTAGCATAAAAAAGGTTTTAGTGATTTAACCTATAAAGATACCTAAGATAGTTTGTCTTGATGCCCTCCAGCCTGATGCAACGGAGGACCCGTCCCTAGCTGTGAGTGCTCAGGCCTATATCAACAGCCAAGATACAATACCTGACATGATACATCATGATTCACATGTAGTACAGCCTGAGATTGGTCGTTTTGTACTTCCTAACAGTCATGAGTTATGTCATTCAGTAATGTTCTCTGATAGTATAGGTAGAGGGCTAGGTAAATTAATAAGTAACAACCTGAGTTATGCCACTCAAAATTATTGTATGCCAGGGGCATCCTACAAACAGATTATGGCATCAGTCACAAAAACTGTTTTAAACCCAAATGCCACTATCACCATATTTGTTGGTAATAGTTATAATGTTAAAAAACAAGACATCACTGACTGTGTAGCAGAGTTGTTAGAGTTAAATTGCAGTAAAATTATATTGTGTGCTTTTCCCTATTTTGAAAAATTATGTAGTCATGAGAACAATTATATACACATGCTTAATGACCATGTACATTTCTTGGTTAGTCATTATTGTGGAAAACTTATGTTTTTAGACATCAATAATTCGGTTGATAAACTTAGGTCGACGCGGGATACAGTGTATCTCCCTATCAGATTTAGACATGAAATAGCTAGGCTATTAAGTTTTAATATTCACTCTGACATAACTAGTATGTCGATGTTTAGTTCTATAATTAACACTGCCACTATTAGTAATTTTACTAATATTGATTTTTACAATTGTTGTTCTGAGGAGGATCCATGTGTCACCGTGGAAAATTCTCAGTTAGATTATAAGTTTAGTGATAGGATTTTGCAGACTGGTGATGGCACGGGTGTCTCCGGGCTCACTCCAGATACTAACATTAATATTAATTTAAACTAGGAAGTGAGACAACAGAAGGTACGATTAACTGTAAAGTGAAACCTAACAACATCAAGGTATCTTCTTGCACTCCATTAATTAAATATGACAAAGGGCCTCAGCAGAATACCTTGAAATTATTCCACCAAAATATTCAAGGTATTTCTTCAAAATTATTAGAAATTGAATTGTTTTTAGAAAAGACTAGGTTAGATGTTATTTGTTTTACTGAACATTGGCTTAAGGATTACCAAATGCTCATTAATTATGAGAACTATTCGGTGGGTAGTTGTTTTAACCGTAAATCTATGCTGCGTGTGCGTGGAGGTTCCCTAATATTAATCAAAAATTGTTTTAAATTTAAGCAACGTAATGACATAGTAGGTCTCTCGGTGGAACATTGCGTCGAACTGTCCTGTGTTGAGCTAGATAAGCATGTAATTGTGTGTGTGTACAGACCCCCAAACTATCAAAACTTTTCTTTATTTGAATCAATAATGGAAGATGTCCTGGCAAAACTTGCAGCTAGTAATAAATCTGCAATTATCAGTGGTGATTTCAATATCAATATTTTGGAAGAAAATTCGAATAGCAGCAGGTTATTAAATCTTTTTAAGTCATTTGATTTAGCCAACATTTTTAGAGAACCTACTAGAGTCACTCCATCGTCTGCTACTTGTATTGATAATGTTTTCTGCAATTGTGATTACTTAGATAAAGCCATAATAAGTTGTCTGCCTTCGGATCATAGTGGCCAAACGGTAACTTTTAGTTGTAACACACCAGTGCAAAAAGTTCAGATTAAATTTAGACCTATAACAACTAGCAAATTAAATAGATATAATAATTCCCTACAGAACAAGTTAAGTATTATGGGCCACCATTTGGACGTTAGTAATGTAAATCAGTTTTACGATCAATTCTTTTCAATAGTTCACACTGAATTCAATAAAACTTTTGAAAAGAAGATGAAAAGCATTTGCCCTAAATTTATATTTAGTGATTGGGCAACTACAGGTATAAGAAAAAGTAGGGAAAGACTATTTGAGCTGTATGGCCTTAAGCCTTTCATTAACACGGAAACTTTTAACAAATATGTTGCTAATTATTCAAAAATATTTCGAAATACTTGCAAGTTTGCTAAAGCATTGTACATTAGCAACAAGATCAAAAACGCAGAAAATAAAATAAAGACAGTTTGGAAAGTCATAAATAATGAGACTAACAGGAAAAAAATAGTTAACACTACCTATACATTAGATACAAAATATGGTCCTAAAAACTCTGATCAGGAAGTAGCTCAAGAATTTGTAAATTTCTTTACCGATATACCGTTTAAAACTACTGAGGCTCTAAATTCCTCACCTGAAGTCTCACTTGCTTTATTAAAGGCGAACGTGTCTGGCTGCTCGGCTGAATTTAAATTTAAACACATAAACCCTATGACAGTTATTAAAGCTTTCCGGCAAATAAAAATCAAACAGACCGAAGATCTATGGGGAATGTCTATCAAAGTTTGTACATCCATAGTTGAGACGATAGCACCTTACTTAGCTTTAATTTTTAATTTGTGTGTGGACCAAGGAGTTTTCCCTGATTTAATGAAATACAGTAAAGTCATCCCTCTTTTCAAATCCGGAGACAGTAAAGATACTAATAATTATAGACCTGTATCCGTGTTGCCAGTTTTTAGCAAGGTGTTTGAAAAGGTAATGCTTAATCAAATGCTCAATCATTTTAACACCAACAAAATTTTGCACGATCAACAGTATGGTTTCACCAAGGGACGTTGTACGACTGACGCCGGTGTAACCTTAGTCAAGCACATATTTACAGCGTGGGAAGAGTCCCAAGATGCCATAGGAATATTTTGTGACCTCTCGAAAGCATTTGATTGTGTAAATCACGACACATTACTTTTGAAACTTGAGCATTACGGACTAGGTAAACTTGCACTTAGTTTGGTAAAATCTTATTTGAGTGAAAGGCAACAGCAAGTTCAAATAAATGGTGTTAATTCACAGGGTTTAAAAGTAAAAATGGGGGTTCCGCAAGGGTCTATATTAGGTCCTTTCCTCTTTCTAGTATATATTAACGATCTACCCTATTTATTAAAAAATCAACCTCAAAATATGGTGTTATTTGCTGATGATACTTCCTTAATTTTTAAGATAAATAGACGGGCCCAAAATCTAGATAACGTTAACAATGCCCTACTTCAGGTCCATAATTGGTTCACAGCAAACAATTTAGTATTAAATGAAAAAAAAAACTAAATGCATAAGATTTTCATTACCAAATGTTAGAAGTAGTGATTGTAATATAATATTGAATAATGAGAAACTAGAATTTGTCGATAATACAGTGTTCCTGGGGATTACGCTTGATTCAAGGCTGCAGTGGGGTTCTCATTTAACATCTCTTGCGGGGCGGCTAAGTTCAGCAGCATATGCTGTTAGAAAAATCCGTCAATATACCGATGTAGATACCGCGAGATTGGTCTATTTTAGTTACTTTCACAGTATAATGTCTTACGGCATTTTGTTATGGGGACGGGCTGCAGACATCGAGTCTATTTTTATTCTGCAAAAAAGAGCCATCAGAGCCATATATAATCTCCGTAGGCGCGATTCTCTAAGGGAACTGTTTAAGGACATTAACATCATGACGGTACATTGTCAATACATTTATGAAAACATAATGTACGTAAGAAAAAATCTGCATCTTTTTGGTAAAAGAGGTGACAGACATAATTACAGTACTAGAAATAGGGACCAATTAGTTCAGCCAGGCTTCAGACTCGCTAAAGTAGACTCATCTTTCATGGGGTACTGTTTAAGATGCTATAATAAAATTCCACAAAGTATTCTTGAACTGAGTGAGATGAAATTTAAAACATGCATTAAACGCACACTATGTAAGCAAGCTTATTACAAATTGGACGATTATATCGCTGATAATAATGCTTGGCTCAATGCCGGTCCTGCTCCACAAGGACAGGGGCGCATGAATTGATAGCATTAAATAGTATTGTTGGAGCTGCTGAAGATTGTATAAACTAACTTTGCATTGTATAAATTCAATTAATTTAGTATTGTATAGTCGCACAGCCCATATTGTGTGAGCACTATGTACTAGAAAGCTATCATTTACTGGAAACCTACGTCTTTTATTGACTTCAATGTGCCCTGGCGGTTAAGAGTATGTCATGCTCACTTAAATGTCACGCTGATGGTGGCGCGTGTGTCGGGTCATTTAGTTCCCTTCAAAATGGTTGAGTTGAATGATGGCTGATCCATGCGTGATGTTCGTGAACGGGCGCTGTCAGTTGTGCCTGGTCATCTCTTAGTTGCCTCGGCTTATTTCGAACTATTTATTTTATTCTTGAATTGTCTTTTTTTTGTTTTTACTGTGGACACTTTTAACGTGCACGTCTTGCTACATCGTTCTCACATAATTTACCATCTCAACATGAATGATGTAACCAAGATTTTTGTAACAAGCTATTAATTTAAAAGAGTGTCCATGGAGTTTCTTGCCCATTCTTCTCCATAGAGATCTACGCTTTGGAATGGGCAACTACAGTACTTTCACAGTTATTATGTCTAGTGACTGGGACTGTAGCTTAATATGTTATTGTTGTTTGACTATTCAAAAGTGCCTGTAACTGGCCTACTTGAAATAAATGATTTTGATTTGATTTGATTTGATTTGATTTGATACCTAATATATGCTGTCGCGAACTTTTTTTTGATTTTTTAAAAGGGAACAATTCAGTCATACATGATTTTTGCGAAACTTTAACCGTTTACGCTGCGCATGCAGCGGAAGCTCTCAAAAGGAAATAAAAAACCCGATTTTGATACATTTTTAATTGCTGCTCCGCTCTTTTTTGTTCTAGCGTGATGATATATAGCCTATAGCCTTCCTCAATATATGGGATATCTAACACTAAAAGAATTTTTCAAATCAGATCAAGTAGTTCCTGAGAGTAGCGCGTTTAAGCAAACAAACTCTTCAGCTTTAATATTATATATAATAAATATATATTAGTATAAGTATAGATACATAGATTACCCTTTTCCAAGTTGAAACTTAGGTCTAATTGCCTTTACGGAACCCTCGGTGCGCGAGTCCGACTCGCACTTGGCCGGTTTTTTGTTTTTGTATACTCTTTTTCTTATTTACCGATTGTTTGTAAATGTGTGGACATTGTAGGCCTTTTAGATTCTTAGATCCTTGGTAACTTTTTATTTCGTTCTACGTTTTGTACCTAGTAAGCAACGACTTATTGTCAGGCCTACGAGGTCCTCCCATACTTTAGTACTAACGCTGTAACAGAAATATTGTAAAACCAAATGATTTTAAAAGAGTAACCATGGAGTTTCTTGCCGGTTCTTCTCCATAGGAAACGACCAACCCGAACCGAGCACCTTTTTGTCGACGTTTTATAAGTGCAGTTTTATCTTCAATGACACAGGTTTTTGGTTTACGCGATCCAGTCAATTCTTTTACTTTTTGAAAAAGATATCTGGATTCGTTTTTTAGTGAGTGCTGTTCGATTTCGTTGATATGGTTATTATAATCTTTTCGACAGCGTAGTTGAACTTGGCGGCTCAATTCTGCATACCGCTGCTGTTCTTCAGTTGAACGTATACCGTTCTCCTTCAGCTCGCGTCTCTCAAGGATGATTTGGGCCGTCTCAGGTGTGATGAAATTTTTCATGACGGGTTTCGCACAGTTTGTTGTCCCTAGCTCTCTGTTTCCTCTATTATACTTTTGAAATACTCCCATTAACTATCGCTGTCTGTCATGTCATTTGGAAAATCTCCCACTCTCGGTTTGAAACCTTCTCTGAAACCACTGACGTTTATGCTTTGCATACTCGGAACTACTTTAGGTTTCTGTATCCTCTTAAGCCGCACTTGAACTGTTACTACAAGAAGCTGGTGGTCGGAGCCGCAGTCAGCACCGGGGAATGTTGTAGTGTTCGTCACTGAGCTTCTCCATCGCGTCCCTATTAGTATGTAGTCAATTTGATTCCTACATCTGTCCCCAGGGGATATCCAGGTGTATAATCTACGGATATGGTGTTTGAAACAGGTGTTGGTGATAGTGAAATTTTCTTCATAGCAAAACTGTAACAAGCGCTCGCCCCTATCATTACGATCTCCGACTCCATGTTTACCACCAACACGACAAAGGTGGTCATCGCCTGTGGTGTCACCCACCTTGGCATTGAAGTCCCCCAGTATGATGGTAACTTCTTGCTTTGGTAGTCCTTTCAGTGTTGTAGCTAGCGTATTGTAAAAGCCCTCCACTTCTTCCTCAGTTGACTGTGCTGTAGGATGTTAAGCTTGCATGGCACCGTGTTAATTTTGAGTGTTATTATACGATCGCTGACTGGTTCATATCGCACGACGCACTTGTTTAACGATCGCGGCACGATGAAAGCCACTCCTCTGCTGCTATGGTCTTCTGGGCTCGAAAAATACACTGTACTTCCGAGGTCAGATACGAAGTGGCCTCGGCCTTTCCAGTGTGTTTCGCTTAGCCCTAGCAGGTGAACGTTCTTCCTATGCATTTCGTTTTCCACGATACGTAGTTTGCCAGGTTGGTTAAGGCCACGCACATTCCATGTTCCAATACGATGTGGGTGGCGAATCGAGTTGCAGGTGTTGGATTCATCATTAAATTAGCTGAATTTCCATGCGGCGCCTGACGAGCCACGGCCGCATGGCCGGTCGCACATTTCACACAACCCCTCCCGGGAAGGTGGCGCCGGGCGTTAGCCGGATCGCCAGACATACTATTTATTGCCCGTTTCCCGTTGCCTTCTGCACCCAGACATTTTTAAAGTTATTTAGATTCCAGAGCCGCTGTTGCCTCTTCGGTTAGTTGCCCGACCGGTGATATGGTTATACCGCCATTGCTCGGTCGCCAGTTCCTCGTCTGTTATCTAGCAGGGAGCACCGCGGCACCCAGCGGGCGTCGCCGTCGATTATTCTTAACGAACCATCGACGCGTGCAGGTGAGGTTGAATGTTGGGCCTGATAAGGTGTTATTTCCGTTCTCCCCTTACCACCCGCGCTTGAACCGCGCTTGAACGCGCTAATCTCAGGAATTACGGATCCGTTTTGAAAAATTATTTCAGTGTTAGATAGCCCATTTATCGAGGAAGGCTAGGCTATATATCATTACGCTACGACAAATAGGAGCGGAGCAGCAATTAATAATGTTTCAAAATCGGGGAAAATGTGACGCATACGAAGTTGCGCGGGACAGCTAGTGTTTTAATAAAGTGACACCGGCGTCAGTTGTACAACGTCCTTTGGTGAAACCATACTGTTTGTCATGTAAGATTTTTTTGGTGTTAAAGTGGGTGAGCATTTGATTAAGCATTACCTTTTCAAGCACCTTGCTGCAAACCGGCAACATGGAAACGGGTCTATAGTTATTGGTCTCTTTACCTTCCCCAGATTTAAAAAGTGGTATTACCTTGCTGTATTTCATAAGGTCTGGAAAGACTCCCTGGTCCACAGACAAATTAAAAATTAAGGCTAAGTACGATGCTATAGTGTCGATAATGGCTTGATAAACTTTAACAGACATTGCCCATAGATCTTCGGTTAATATGATTTTGATTTTCTTAAAAGCTTTAATGACTGTTATGGGGTTTATATGCTTAAATTGAAACTCAACCGGACAGGCTGAAACGTTCGCTTTTAATAAGTCAATGGAAAGCAAGGGTGAGGAATATAAGGTTTCGGTAGTTTTAAGCGAGATATTGGTAAAGAAATCTACAAATTCTTGAGCTACTTCGTTTTTAGAACTTAGAGGACCATGTGAAGTCTCTAGTCTGATATCATTATTATATTTTTTATTTCTATTTGTTTTACTATTGATTATTTTCCAAACCGTCTTTA
Source organism: Cerastis rubricosa (assembly GCA_949152445.1). Classification (NCBI taxonomy): domain Eukaryota; kingdom Metazoa; phylum Arthropoda; class Insecta; order Lepidoptera; family Noctuidae; genus Cerastis; species Cerastis rubricosa. The sequence continues at coordinate 328,517 of OX424542.1, read as the reverse complement.
TTTTGTTATCGGCGGACACCTCACCGGCCTGTCCGCACCGACAGAGGTACACTCCTAACTTACCGTTGAACCCCGCTGTACCGCTGTCAGTACACCTCGGACCAGACAAACTTAAACCCTAATCGTACATAAAGTAAGGATCAAAATCGTTTGTAAAAATTTACGTCTATGACCAATTAATCTTGTTGCTAATCAATAAGGCTAAGCTACCTTGCAACTGTTTTTAAAGATTTTTGAATAAATTGCAACATATTTATTAAAAGTTTCCGAGTTGATGCTAATACCCTTAGTTGCCCAGTCACTGAATATAAATTTAGGCTAAATAGATTTAGTTTTCATTTTTAATGTATTATACGTTAAACACTGAAAAGAATTCCTCATAAAATTGATTTACATTTTCAATAACATGGCCCGGAATGCCTAAATTACTAATTAAGTTATTATTAAATTTATTCAAATTGCTGGATGTTATTTGTCTAGAGTTTATCTGGATTTTTTGTAATGGTGTGTAGGACTCGAAAACAACGGTTTGCCCACTGTGATCAGAAGGGAGGTAATTAACAATGGATTTATCTAATTAGTCGCAGCAACAAAAAACATTATCAATACATGTAGCAGTATTTGTAGTAATTGGGGTTGGTTCTGAAAACACGTTTAACAAATTAAATTATTTAAAAAGATGTAATAATCTACTGCTATTAGAATTTTTTTTTACTAATTTAAAAGAGTGTCCATGGAGTTTCTTGCCCATTCTTCTCCATAGAGATCTACGCTTTGGAATGGGCAACTACAGTACTTTCACAGTTATTAATTATGTCTAGTGACTGGGACTGTAGCTTAATATTTATTGTTGTTTGACTATTCAAAAGTGCCTGTAACTGGCCTACTTGAAATAAATGATTTTGATTTTGTCTAAAATATTAATATTAATGTCACCACAGATAACCAGTGATTTTTTACCAGTTGTAAGTTTTGCCAAAGCATCTTTCATTACTGACTCAATTATGGAGTAGTTTTGATAATTTGGGGGTCTGTAAACGCATACTATTATATGCTTATCCAGCTCAACACAAGACAGTTCAATATTATGCTCAATCGATAGATCAACAATATCGTTCCGCAACTTAAATTTAATGCAATTTTTAACTAAGATTAATGAACCCCCACGCATCTTAGATTTTCGGTTAAAACAACTGCCCACACTGTAATTGGCGTAATTAATTAACATTTCATAGTCTTTTAACCAATGTTCAGTGAAACAATCTCAAACTTTATTTTTTCTAAATATAATTCATTCTCTAATTGCTTTGAAGAGAAACCTTGAATGTTTTGATGGAATAATTGCAAGGAATTCTGCTGAGCCCCTTTTTTACATTTAGCTATTTGATAGCGAGAAGGTATAATTTTACTGGTAACTTCTGTTGTCTTATTATCTACTTTAAATGATCATCCGGAGTGAGCCCCGAGACTCTTGTGCCATCACCGGACAACAAGCTCCTATCACTAATACTACTACCTACTACTCCTACTACGAATGAACCATAATTGAGAATTTTCCATGCTCACACATGGAAACTCCTCAGTAAAATAATTGTAAATAGACAAAAAATCCATATTAGTATGATTATTAATCGTCGCAGTGCTAATAATATAACTAAACTTAGACATACTACAGTCTGTGTGAATATTATAAGCTAATAGAATATTATAATTCTAGGATAAAGTTCGAGTCTAGAAGATTCGAGAATAATCCTAGAATGTTCAACGATGGAAATGTCTAGAAAGACCTTTCTAGAACTTGCTAGAAGGATTGGTTCCACTATGGAGCTATCTAGAAGGTTCAAAAAGGTTGTGGAACTTTCTCGATGGCTGGGTTTCTCCTAAGGAACTGCCTAGACGTTCACGGCACTTGTGGAAGTGTCTCGAAGATGAGTCGGCCATAGACGACGGGTTATTAAAGCGGGAGTAGTCAGTCTAATTCCGACTACGAAACGAAGCGATCTAAGTGAACTACTAGTTTGATATCTAACTGTATAGTGATTTAGTGTTGAATAATAGTAGATTATGAACCAAGGGGTAGTAGTGTCTTATGTAGCGGGCGCTGGCGCCGTATTGAATCCCGAGCAAAACGAAGAATATGATCATAGGCAGCAGATACTATCGCACTGCGCTTGACATGTCATCTTTGATTCCACTAACTCTAGGTTGCTCGTCCATTGCCTATGCTGAAACAGCTAAGGACCTTGGTGTCCTAATTGACAGCAATCTATCTTGGCGAGCTCAAGTGAATGAGGTTAGTCGTAAGGTGCACTTTTCCTTCCACTCACTTAAATCTTTACAGAGCTTTCTGCCGTTTAAAACCAAAATTTACTTGGCTCAAACTCTGATTCAGCCGATCATTGATTACGCTGATGCCTGCTATTTGGATGCCACCGAGGAGCTGTTAAATAAGCTTGAGCGCTTGCAAAATCTTTGTATTCGTTTTGTGTTTGGTCTTAGGAAATATGACCATGTTTCTCACTTACGCAAGGAACTCAAGTGGCTCCCTATCCGTCTTCGCAGGAACACTCGGATATTATGTCTCCTATACAACATCCTTTTTAATCCTGCGTATCCCAGCTACCTACGCGACCGTTTTTCTTTTACCCGTCCTCCTGATGCGCTGTGTAGATCCCACCTTCGGCATCATCTCAATTTCCCATCTCATAAAACTGAATTCTATTCCTACTCCTTTTCCGTTCATGCAGTACGACTATGGAACTCACTTCCGCCCAACATACGAGAATCTAAAACTTTATTTCTCTTCAAAAAGCAAGTCAAAGAACATTACCTTTCCTCTATTCTGTAATATTCTGATATATATTATAGGTATATTTTTACTTTTATTTTAATTTTTATATGTGTATTTATTTGTATGTATGTTTAATTTATATAGCCTTAATGTTGTTTTAAGCTCTAATTTAATTTTTTCCTGTTTTATCTTTTCTACACACTATGTCTACATTTCTAATCCAACTTTCCATTCGCAGGTCTGCTGGAAGAAATTTCTTTTGAAATAAGCAGTACCTTTGTGCTCTTGTATCTTAATGTATTGTTCTTTTAAGTGTTTTGTGTGTACATAAATAAATAAATAAATAAATAAATAAATAAGAATTCTAGCGTTACCTCCCGAGCGGTTCGAGGGAGTTTAGAGTTAACTCCCGCGTAAAGCGAGGGAGGGGAACAAGAATCCTGAGTGCAGCGTGGGAATCAAGGTCGCCCTAGACGAAAGCACCTTTATCTCCGAGGTGAATACTCTACTTTTCACACCATCTACGAGACAATAAAAGCAGTAGTACTAGAATCAAAGTTTTTATTAAAATAACAATAACAGTCTCAAAATCAAACTCAAAATCAAAATATTTTTTCTTTACATAGGCCTACAGGGGCACTTATAAAACGTCGGCAAAAAGGTGCTCGGTTCGGGTTGGTCGTTTCCTATGGAGAAGAACCGGCAAGAAACTCCATGGTTACTCTTTTAAAATCATTTGGTTTTACAATATTTCTGTTAAAGCGTTAGTACTAAAGTATGGGAGGACATCGTAGGCCTGACAATAAGTCGTTGCTTACTACAAAACGTTGAACGAAATAAAAAGTTACCAAGGATCTAGGAATCTATAAGGCCTACAATGTCCACACATTTACAAACAATCGGTAAATAACAACAAAAAATAAAATAGAAAATATCACAAAAAGACTAGATCAAATAAGTGACACAAATGTTGTCATCCGTGCTGTAACTATTCTAAACAAAAGGTGTAATGATTTAAAAACTATTAAAAACATCTGATTAAAAAGAAAGGAAAGAAATAAGATTGAGAATAGTTAGAGACATCCACACATTTGTGCCGTTTATGAGCTACCAGGGAAGCCGCATGTGCGAAGGGGCTAAGGCCAAACTTCTCTATCTTCAACGTCTTACAACCTGATTTGAAAATTGGTACTACTTTACTATGTTTCATCAAGTCGGGAAACTTGCCGCTGTCCAAACATTGGTTGAATATGCCTGTTAAGACAGGAGCAATCGTATCAATAATATATCCAAGAACCTTGACGGATATCCCCCATAAGTCTTCAGTATTTTTATATTGAGACTTTTGAATGCGTTTTTAATTGTAGCAATACATACTGGTTTAAATTTAAAGTTTGGTATGTCTTTGTAAAGCTCTCTTTAAGAAGAGCTTCAGCTAATTTAGCTGAAGAGGGGAGAGATTTCGTAACCTCTAACGGAGTGTTGGTAAAGAAGTTGTCTAGAGTCTCAGCGATTTCTAGCTTATCACAAATTGTTTTATTATCTATTTTCAAAGACAATTCAGTCTTATCTCGTTGTTGCGTCTTTCCTGTTTCTCTGTTAATTACCTGCCATACAGTTTTTATTTTATTCTTAGAAACACCGATTTTATTACTTATAATTTTAGATTTTGCTTGAGCGCAGACACTTTTGAATATTTTTGAATAGTTTCTAACATAAGTGTGAAAGACTTGATCTGAAGTCAGAAATTTTTCGTGATATAAATTGTATAAAATATCTCTACTTTTTCTTATTCCCGCAGTGGCCCATTTGCTAAATTTGGATTTTGAGTTGTCTTTAACATTTTTTACAGGACACGTTTTATTAAATTCCTGGCAAACTGTGGAAAATAATATACTGTAGTTTATATTGGGGTCTTCTAAATCAAAACTAGCATTAGAAAGTTTGCTAAGAACATTATTATTAAAAGATTTTAATTTATTTTTGGAAAGAGGTCTTAATTTAATTGATTTAACGAAGTGTAACTTTTTGTCTAACTCAAAAGATACAAGTTGTCCAGTATGGTCTGACCTAACGCCACTTATTAATAAAGACTCTTTTACTATGCAATTAGTAAATACATTATCTATACATGTAGCTGAGGTTGCTGTGATTCTCGTTGCTTCACTAAATAAATATTTTAATTTGAATGATTTAAACAATGAGACCAGCTTACATTTTTCGGGTGAATTGACTAACAGGTCAATATTGAAGGCACCACAAACAAAAACTAATTTATTATCTGTGAAAAGTTTCAAATTCAAATACAGGTGGGTTTTTGAAGAACAGGAAACTTGTTATTGTCACCATATTCTGCACTAGGCATGCAACTTTTAGTTCGGAACGTGGTTAGTCCCTAAATTAAAAATTTAAATACATTATAGTTCAAAATTACATGTCAAATAAATGTCAATTAAAGTCAAAGTAAATAAGGTCAAAGTAGTAATGTTAGAGTTAAACTATCATGCTAAAATGTCATGAATTCATAATTGTGAAATTCGTAATTTATGTCAAAATTAACTAATAAACATTATTTAGAGTTTGTCAAGTTTACTTATTTCTTCCATTGTGATTAAAAATAATGACAAATTTTATGCTGGTGGTCTATACACACATAAGTCAGTATGACCCTCAACCTCTGCACAAGCTACCTCACCTAAGCGATCAACCGAGTAGTCTGTTAGTAGATACAATTAAAAGTTAAAGGTACCGTTTGATACATTGGACCAGTTGTGGAAAGACAAAGTTATGTTTTTATTCGGTACATTTATTGAAGTGGAGGAGCCGAGGAGGAGTTTATTTGAGTATTACTGTTAAGTAAAGTTTCAAAAACTTGGGTCTGCTGAGGACCATTTTGGATCGTGAAAGTTGGTGAAGGTGGTGTTTGAGGTATGAATACTTAGTGTTTTGATGTGGAAAGTTGTGGTGACAAAGGTGTCCAAAGATCAGTTATCAATAGAGATCGGATATTCGGATCCATATTTACCTAAAGTTTTAGAATTGACTAGTATAAAGCGCACGTCAGTATGGGAAAAGAAGTTTATTTAAAAAATAAAAACTAGTCTAGTTACTTTTTCGTTTAGCTCCAAATGAATTATACCGACATATTTACCATTTTGTTTTAGCTTTCGACATTTCAACACAAAAAATCGAATTCAAATAGTTGTTGTTTTTTTTTCCTTGTTATTTTTAACAAACTTGCCAGGTTTTAAATAAATTTAAAATATTCGTTACGATATTTTGAGTACTACATTTTATACTTACTATAGAATTATAAATTTCGCAATCCCGCGACAAAAATTGGCATTTAAATAGCCGCTTCCATACTTTTGTACCTTTTTCCAGGAAAGAACGTACTTTAGGTAAAAATGCATCCGAATATCCGATCACTAGTTATCAACGGTGTTTTTAGTTTGATGTTGTCACTAATGCGGCAGCTAATTTTATCCTTATTTTGTATTGAATTTTCAATGTAACCCTCTGCTACTACATCAGATGTCCAGCCACTGGGTCTTTTAATCTGGGTCATGTCTGCTCCCGAATCCGCCAATAGAGTAGCCGATGTTCTCCTGAAACAATGGCCCGTGTAGAGCTCGGCATTTGTCAATTTCAGGTATTTCGCAATTTCTTTCGGCATGCTGCTGATCTTATTTTTTCCAATGATTTGCCTGGTGCATTTACCATTATTATAAGCTACGAAAAATCTGTTAGTGTTTATATAAGAGAGGCGTAGAGCTTGCTACTTTTCGAAAATTCTTACGTATTCTCCATGGACTATGAATGACCGTTCTTTCTTTGATTTTGTATCTGGCAAATTTACCAGCAACAAATCTGGATGTTTTTCGTTATCTTCGATTTTAATGTTTACGAGTTAATTTTCACGACAAGCGCCATTCACTCCGAAAATCAATGCCACCTGTAACAAAAATAGGTAAGTAAGTAGGTTGGTATTTAAGTAGGAAGGTAACTTACGTAATATAATATTCATTTTTATATCTTACATGTCAAATATTATCTTATACTAGCAGCCCGCCCCGGCTTCGCACGGGTCAGGTAACTAAAAAAATTCTCAGTGGTGTGAAATTCTGTATGGTGTCGGCCGTAAAGAATAGCACCATCCCATATCTTCCCGTGGGTGTCGTAAGAGGCGACTAAGGGATTTGCCAGAGAATGGGCAGCAGCGTTCTCTGAGCTTTTGTAACAACTGTACTGCGATCGCCAACCCGCCTGCCAAGCGTGGCGATTATGTCAAAACCCCCCTTATGTAAATGGCGACACTTGGGGGAGGTCTATGTCCTGCAGTGGACGTTTTTTGGCTGAAATGATGAATGATGATGAACTAAAAAAAATAATTATAAACAAATTTTAATATTCCCCTCCCGTACGGCCCGTACCCCAGTGACACCTACATCGTATAAGGTGATGGCTAGCCAGCTGAGCAGGGTGAGCGGCGACAACGCAACTTTTTTCTAATACTTACATTTTTAAACTCCTGATATCTTTCGAATGGAATGTCCGAATTGAATAGTTCAAAAAGTTATATAAAGGTATTGAAGCAGTCTTGAATATGAAGTTATTTATTTTGATAAGGATTAATACCAAGATACAAATACAGAGCCTTTTCTAACGGCGGCATTAAAATATATTTTTTAAAATAAAAGAACACTTATTGTGGCATAAATATAATAGTTAGACATATGCTGTCGCGACACTTTTTGTAAATAATGATGTGTTCTGCAAAGTCGTAATACATTATTTTATTCTATCATCAATAGTTTTCGCAGCGCACGCGATGTAAAGAATATTTTAGGTATTTTTTATACACCTTGGGTTACATAATTGCAGTTTAAGTAAGGATCCCTATTTTTTTTGAAAATATAATATAGCCTATGTCACCCGCGGATAGTGTAGCTTCCCAACAGTGAAAGAGTTTTTCAAATCGGTTCAGTAGTTTCGGAGCCTATTCAATGCAAACAAACAAACAATCAAATCTTTCCTCTTTATAATATTAGTTTAGATTTGACTGACACACTCGTGTGTGTGTCTGTCTAAAGTTAGAAGAAGAAAGAAAGAAAGTTTATTATTTTTAATAACAACACATAAACCTTACGAAGCTTTATACAGGATGGCTAAAAAGTCGTGGATCAAACGCAACTAGGGGTTAGATGGGGTCATCAGCTGCAAAAAATTGTTCTACTGAAGGTCCTTAAGGTCAACCCCTGCAGAGTTATAATTTATTTTGTGTTTTATGAGAAAATTGACTATTTTTTACTAATTCTTATAAAAATTCGAAAAAGTCTACATCCTGTATCTTTTTTATAATTTTCACTAGATTGGTACTGATAAGTCCTTGCGTTAGACATGCTATTTATGGTTGTTTATTGGGTGTGTTGAAGATAATATTAGGCTTAACTAAAAAAAAAACTCAAATTATAACTTTTTATTTACTTCGGACCCCACTGTGAAAAAAAATACTCTACCGAAAAGTGACCCTGTATTACAAGTTTTGGCGCATTTAAAATGGATTCTGAAAAGGTATTACACATGGCCATGAGTGGCTCTAATATCTTTCTAGGACGAAAAAACAAAACAACGATTGTGAAATAATTGTTTGAATAAAACAAAACATTTTACAATAAATGCTCAAAATTCCTGCATCTGACCATAATACATAATCTGCATCGTCTAATAAAATTCCTACGTAACCTACGGAATGCATCTCTGCTGTTAGTAACTTGTACCCTAGCAAATTCGAGCTTTTGTCGTAGTTCTTGTTCGCTATTGTTCGTGTGGTCAGGGACTACTTGACGGATAGGGCCGTCATCTACCCCGGTCGCACCGGAGAATGGAACCGGCGAGAGGTGTCGTGCGGTGTTCCGCAGGGATCGGTTCTGGGGCCGCCCTGGTGGAACATCGGCTACGACTGGGTGCTGCGCGCCGACCTCCCTAGCGGTGTCAGCGTAGTTTGCTACGCTGACGACACGCTGGTGCTGGCACAAGGGAGGTCGCACGAGGCGGCGGCCGAACTTATGACACGCGGGGTTGCGATAGTCGTGGAGAGAATCCGGCAACTAGGTCTCGAGGTGGCATTGCACAAGTCCGAGGCCATGTGCTTTCATGGGCCTCGGAATGCGCCACCGTCGGGATCCATACTGACGGTAGGAGGGGTTCCCATCGGCGTCGAGTCGACGCTGAAGTACCTAGGGCTTGTACTCGACAGCCGGTGGAACTTCGTGGAACATTTCCGACGTTTGGCCCCCAAACTGGAACGGGCAGGGGCTGCGTTCAAGCGGCTCTTGCCCAACCTGGGGGGTCCAAACGCCTCCTGCCGGAGGCTCTACGCGGGGGGTCGTGCGGTCCATGGCCCTTTACGGGGCCCCGGTGTGGACGCGTTCTTTGAGGCGGCGAGCCAACCACTACCTGAACGCGCCCCAGAAGGTGGTAGCCGTAAGGCTGATCCGAGGGTACCGCACGATCTCCGGCAAGGCTGCGAGCCTCTTGGCCGGATTGCCGCCATGGGATCTGGAGGCGATAGTCCTCGCGTGCCTGCACGAATGGCGCGCGGAGGCAATACGCCGGGGGGAAACTCCGCTGCCGCGGCAAATTGTCGCTCAGCGGACAGACCTCCGGCGCGATCTCATGGCGACATGGAGAGAGCGACTGTCGCAACCCCGTGCAGGGCACGCCACAATAGTGGCGATAAGTCCCCTCTTTGAGGAGTGGCTGGAGAGGCGCCACGGCGCCCTCACCTTCCGCCTGACGCAGGTCCTCACCGGACACGGTAGTTTCGGGAGGTTCCTGCACCGAATCGGGTGGGAGGAAACGCCCGGGTGTTACCACTGCGAGGATCGGCCGGAGGACACGGTGGAGCACACTGTGGAGCTTTGCCCTGCTTGGGCTGAGCACCGCCGTGTCCTCGTAGCAGCGATTGGCGGCGGCGACCTCTCGCGTCCGGCCCTGGTTCAATCCATGGTCCGGAGTGAGAGGGAATGGGAAGCCGTCGCCTCCTTCTGCGAAGCAGTCATGCTAGCGAAGGATGTGGCGGAACGTGAGAGGGAGAGAACCTCACGTCCCAGCCGCCGCGGGAGACGCCCCGGGCGTCGGGGGGCAACCAGTGGCCCCCGGCCACCGTAGGTGCGGGCCTGTGGACGGTGAGTAATGGGCTAGCTCACCGTCCGTCCGTCTTATGACGACAGACCGTGCCGACGGCGCGTTCGTGTTCCACGCGCGCCTCAAGGAGATGTCAGCAAATCGGAAGGGGTCCGAGACGGCCGATGCCTGCCAGGGCTGCGGGTTGTTCGAAAGAGATACCGTGTCCCTGGAACACAAAGGGCTAAGAAGGAACATGGATGGGTTTTAGTAAGTCAAGTCGGACAGTGGGGTCCGAAGTAAATGAAAAGTTATGATGTGTGAATTTATTTTTTCGTAAAACTTTACACTATCTTTAACACACCCAATAAACAACCATAAATAGCATGTCTAACGCAAGGACTCATCCGTACCAATCTAGTGAAAATTACCCTGTATAATAATTATTCAACTTAAAGTCAAAACATCACAATCATCAGTACATCGCACACAAGCGATCGATTAATGAGCGGGGCAACTGAGGAAATCGCTGCGCCCCCGCAAGGGGGCGTGCGGTTGGCGGGGTATGGACTTGGTCCTTTTCCCGCGGGAGCGGGGTGGTGTGCCCGTAAATACGGGCACCCTCAATTTGAGTGCCTTATAGGCGCGGATGGTGGCGAGCGCGCAACGCGCAACTCGTCAATGTGTGGTTGTCTATTTTTCCGGTAGGAGGCGCCAGCGGCGCTAGCGCTTGGCGCTTAAGTACGGCGAAACGTTACCGTAACGAGCGCCACTTTCTTCACGCCACCTCGGCGGTCTGTCACCGCCAGGTGAGACCACCGGCTACCCGGTGGAGGCCCAGCGGATGACGACCTGTGCCGGAGGTGGCTTGGGCACACCCTACCGGTAAGGATGATTGGCCCCCGTCCACAGACACCCTCGAGTCGAGCCAAGGGCGCTCCAGACTAAGGGGCCGTGTTGTGTGTGTTTGAGCGGCAATGTACCTGAGTAACACCGCTCATGTGTGCGATAGAATAGCGAGCCCGCGCTGCTCATTCTTCGCGTGAGTTTAATCGATTGTGGAGTCAGGTGGGTATGAGGTGGGGGGGGCGCGCCGTGCCTATATTAACTTAGCACACGACGCGATCCGAGTGTAGGATCGGCTTGTGGCTTCACCCAAGCTGGTAAGTTTTTGACTCGTGCGCGTAAAAGTCACCTTCGTCAACGAAGTCCCCTGCGCCACCTCTGGCGCGGGCTGTGATTGGCCGACCGCCCAAATTTATAATTCGTAAAGTGGGGGTAGGCGGGTTAAAAACTTTTTACTGGTACCGTCCGAACCGGAAAAATTTTAAAATAAAAATTTTTATCGTCGTGGAAGGTACCCGTTGGGTATCCATGGGCACCAGGTGCCTGTGGGTCCGCAGCGGGTGCCCCCCGTGCTGCCCGGTGCAGCTGCACCGTTCCGGTTGCGGAGAGGCCACACCAAATAGTGATGCCTAAGAAAATGTCGCCTCCTACTAACTCAAAGTGTAGTGCCCCTGATGCCGCTGCTGACGGCGACGTGGAGCGAAGGAGGGCCTTCCCGGCCTCACCTCCTACACTGCCGCCTCGCAGCAGCCCAGGTACCCAAACCACTCCACCATCCGTGCGCACCCCGGCGGTTCCGTTACGGCCGCCGGCGTTTCGCCCAGTGCCCACTAACCCGGGTCCGTCCGGGATCAGTAGCCGCGCGCCCGCTGTTCGTGCCGTCGCTCCCCCCCTACGCTTCGATGCGCAGGCGGACCGAGCGACCGCGACACATGCGGCCCGCCCCGCAAACCCGCGCTCCGCGCGCCCAACCCCGACCGTCGCTGACATCCAGGCTGTGCCGGCCGCGTCGCGCCCTGCCGCGTGCTTAGCCACGCATGCACGGCCCGCCGCCGCCGCACCAAGAGCCGGGCGCACTGATCCGAGTGTATGTTGTGAGTGTGGAGTCTTATTGTTTGGGTAGGCCGCGTGTAGATGAAAGCGACTTACCCGGGTGCGTCAGTCCGGGGGGGGGGGGGTGGCAGCGTCGACGTCCGCGGGCACTAGGTAGCGCGGCTAGGAGCGCCGCGCGCGCCCCGCGTCAGGCGGGCGCGTGTGCCATGGCGCTATTTGCGTAAGGTGAGGCCAGGCAGAGGCGTCCGCGCGCGCGAACATGTTGGACGCGAGGCGGCTGCAAAACTCGTCCAGCCTCTCTATCTGAAGGTCCCGCTGGATGGTGGAGCTCCTCACACAGCGAGGGGCGGCGGCGATCGTCCGCAGCGCAAGACTCTGTTGCGCGCGGAGCTTCTTCTTGTTGGTCTCGCTGGTGAGGGCGAGCCAAGCTGGGGCGGCGTACGTGAGGAGCGGGCGAATGTACGTTTTGTACACGCCCAGCTTGGTACGCAGCGGGAGGCGAGATGAGAGCACTGGACGCAACAGGAAGCGAGCGTTCCTGCACTTAGCGACTGTGCCGCGAACGTGAGCTGTCATCGTGAGGCGACGGTCGATGGTGACCCCTAGGTATTTGACCTGGGGCGACCACGCGACGTCGGCTCTGTCCAGTTGAAGGGGTGGCGGGAGATGGGCGCCGCCAGCGACTAGCGCCTGCGTCTTGCCCACGTTCACCGACAACCTCCATTTCGATAGCCAGTCTGGGAGTAGGTCGAGCACGCGCTGCATCTTGACAGCCGCGTGTCTCGCGTTCAGCGAGGTCGCGATGTACGCGGCGTCGTCGGCATACAGCGCGAGCGTGGTGTCGGGAGTAGTGGGGATGTCGTCGGTGTAACATGTATAGCAGAGTGGAGAGACGCAGCTGCCCTGCGGCACCCCTGCCGCGACCGGGCGGGCGCCCGATAGCGTGCCGTCGACCGCCACCCGAAAAGTCCTGTTAGAGAGAAAGGATGAAACCACCTGTATCAAGCGACGAGGCGCGCCTGTCTGTATCATCTTGTACAGCAAGCCGGCATGCCAGACGCAATCGAATGCCTTCTCCATGTCGAGGAATACTGCAACTGCGTGCTCTTTCTTGTTGAGCGTCGCGGACAGCAGGTGCAGTACCCTCGACAACTGGAGCGTCGTCGAGTGCTCAGCCCGAAACCCGAATTGTTCGGCCCGAGGGGTGATGTGCAGGGAGAGGTGTCGCAGCAGGAGTTTTTCAAACACCTTGGAGATCGTGGAGAGCAGCGTGATAGGCCGATAGCTCTCCGGTTTGAGGACGTTTTTGTGCGCCTTGGGCAGCATGATGACGCGCCCCTCCTTCCACGCAGCCGGGAAGACACCCGTGCGGAGGATGCCCGTGAACAGGCGCGCCAGCGCCGCTACTGTACGGTAGGGCAGGTGGCGCAGCGCTGTGTTGGTCACGCCGTCCGCGCCGGGGGCCTTTTTCAGCTTTGTGTTCAGAATGGCGCGTCTTACTGCGCAAGGCGAGAAGAAGATTGGGTGATCGTCGGTAGCTATCGGCGTGGCGAGGTACTCCCCAAGGTACCTCTCGACTGCTGCGATGTGCTCGACGTTGGTGGTCGGGTTTGGGGTGAACTGACGCTCCAGGTGCTCGGCAAAGATCTCTGCACGGTCTGTTGCGGAGTATCTTGGCGCCCCGTCGCTGTGTAGTAGTGGGCGAACCGGGGCCGGGGTATTCGCGAGCTGTCTGCAGAGTTTATGTAACGACGCCCAGTCTCCTTCTGCGGCGTCTATACGTTCCTCCCAGCCCACGGCGTTGTGCTCCTGTAGCTTGGCCCTGACCTTCTCCGCGAGACGGTTAAGGTCGCGCTTGACGCGCGGGCATCCAGTGTCCTGCCACCGCTTGCGTAGGCACTTCCTTTGTGCGACCATTCGCTTAATGCTGGCAGGTAGAGGCTTGTAGGTTAGCCTCTGTGGTTGCGTGTCTGTGGTGGTCGCCTCTTCCTGGGCGCGCTGGATGCAAGCGGTGACCTCCTCCGCTAGTCCGTTGACGTCCGCGGCGGTAGTAACGGGCCAAGCAGGAGTGGTGGATTCCATCCTTTCTGTGAATATAGTCCAGTCCGTGACTCGACGTGGCGCTAAAGGAGAGAGTCGCGTCGGCATCTCTGAGAGGACGACGAGAACCGGCTGGTGGTCACTCTGCATCTCGTCGTCTATAACATGTATGGCGGTCTGGCAACTCAGGCCCCTGTGGATCACGATGTCCAGCACGTCCGGTGCGTGCGCCTGGTTGTCTGGGTAGTGGGTTGGTGTCTCTGGGCCGGACACCGTGTATCCGCGGGCCTCTGCGTCCGCGAAGAGTCGTCTAACCCCTGGGTTGGAAGTTTGGCTGTTCCACGCCTGGTGTTTCTGGTTAAAGTCACCGGCGAGGAGTGTTGGGTGAGGCGATCCGTAGAGTACCGCCCGCAGCTCCGCTAGGTCGAGCTGGGAATTAGCGGGCGGGCAGTAGCAGGCGTAGAAGTTCATGTCCTCGCCGGCGACGTGCAGCTGGACACCCAAGGATTAAAAAGAGTTGTGTGACGTCACTGGAAGAGGCTGGTGGACGACTCTCCGGCTCACCAGTACCGCCAGACCGCGGTAGGTTTGGCCGAGTGGCGACTTCTCATCCTTTCTGTAGATGTAATATCCCGGGCACCTGAGCCTGTCTGCAGGCCCCAGGAATGTCTCATTGAAGAGCGCCACGTCGATCTTCTGTTCCTGAAGGAGGAGGCGGAGTGGGGCAACCTTTTTCCTAAGGCCGCGGGCATTCCAGTAGAGAATCCTCAACGGGCTAGGCATGGAAGAGCGATAACAAGTCCGTTAGCCCGTCAAGGATCACAAGCTCCGCGTCCTGTCCCTGTCTGATGGCCCTTATCAGGTCTAGCAGCAGGTTGATGGCGCAGGCGGTGAAGTCCTTGTTCTGGCGCTCTGAGTGGTTAGCGCCAGTGCGTGGTGCGCGACGCCGCTGCTGGTCGTGGGCGTCGACAAGCGGCTGTTTCAGTGTGGCCGCCGCCGCTGTTGAGGCGGCGACTGGGGTCTGTAGGTGGAGCGGGCCTTCCCGCTCGCTTCCCCTTTCCTTTACCGGCGCCAGCAGCGGCGACGGAGGGCTTCTCGATGGTGGTGGTTGGCGCCGTAGTAGTCGCCTGCGCCTGGACAGGAACAGGGTTCTGCCTAGGTTGCTGCGCGGGAGGGTCGGGTTGTTTACTTCCCTTACTCTTCTTTTTCCCGCGCGGTCTCTTCCTCCGCCTCGAGGCGGGAGCGTCTTGTTTTGTCTTGGGGGGCCCGTTGGCTGTCGCCATCAGCGACGTGCTTGGGGCCTCGTGGTCGTCTGTGGTGATGGTGGATGTTGTGGCAACTGCCGTCTTGGGTCGGCGTTGCTGCGTGATGGCGACAGTGCCCGCTCTTTTATTCCGTATCTCCCTACGGAATACAGGGCATGCGCTGCTACTGCCGGGTGGTCGCCCGCGCAGTTAGCGCAGGTGGCCTTCTCCTCTCTAGAGCGTGGGCACTCCTTGGCAGCGTGCTCTCCACCGCAGCGCACGCATGCGAGCGGGCGGTGGCACTGGTGCGAGCTATGCCTAAATTGCTGGCACCGGTGGCACTGGGCGGGCCCTCGTTTGCTCCTCCATGCCTCAATACGTACACCACGCATGCACAGGAACACGGTGGTGTCGTAGATTTCCCTGAAATTGGGCTGCCTCCTGAGGACCGCATGAAATATGCAGCCGGGTCGTCCCCCGCGCGCGTTGATGTTGCGCACGTACTCCGGCTCATATCCCATCGTCCTCAGCTCCTCCATGATGTCCTCCGGGTCCATGTCCGCCGGCAGCCCTCTGATGGCGACCTTCAAGCTCCGCTCCGCCGGCAGCGAGTAGGAAAACCAACTAAGGCCTTCCGACCTCTCTAGGTCAGTGAGGTACCGCTGAACCACCCGGTACTCGTCCTCGGTTTCGGGTACGAATTTAATTCCCCCCTGGTATGGACGAGCGTTGGGTGGATGGCCCAGCTTGTCCCTCACGGCCCTGAAGTGGGAGGCCCAGTTGGGAAGCCTCTCTACTACCAACGGAGGGTAGCGCGGCCTCTTTGGTTGCTCCGTCTTAGCAGCTGCGTCGTCGCTCTTGCCTTGTTCAGGGGCTACGGCGTCGGGTGTCTTCATTCGGGTAGAGTCGTGTCCGGTGGGTGGGCGGCGAGCCCCCTCGGCGAAAGTTGGAGAGCCGCCTCCGGCTCCACCGCGGCGCGGGTCGCGCTGCGGGAGCGGGGGGGCGGTGCATGGTCGCTTTGCCTCTTCGACGGCTTCGTCGTCCGAGCTTCTTGGTCGACGTTGGGCACGGGTCTCGAGTTGAAACTCGTACCCAAACGCCAGTGGGTCGTTATAGGCGGCAGTAGGGGTGGCACTAACCTCTGTGTAGTCTTCTTCAGTGTCCCCCAGGATGCTCCCTTCCCTGGAGGAGCACGGCGACATCACTGCTGGCGAGTCTCGTGCTGAGCTGCGAGGTGGAGGTGGCGACATCAGTCCGCCCTGCGACGTAGACGCTGCGGCGGCTGAGCCCGCCAGCGGGCGGCGAGGAGCAGGCGACGCGGTGCGCGCGGCTCGGGCCGTAGAGGCGGCCGGGCGAGCTTGCGTGGCGGTGCGCGCGGCGGCGGGTGCGGGTGCGGGGTGCGCGGGGCGCACGGGCGCGGCGCGGGTCGCTTGAGGTTGGCTTGAGCGACCGTCGTGCGTGACGGGGCGCACACCGGGAGCGCTGGCACGACTTGCGGGCGGGCGGTTGCAAGAACCGGCGGGCCCCGGTGCCTGGGTTGGCACGGGGCGGAAGGCCGAGGGGCGGATGGGGACCGCTGGTTGACGGCTCGCTGTCAGTGAGCCAAGGGTGAGCGGGCTCGGTGTCGGCGAGGAAGGCGACATCGGAGCCGGCGGTGATGATGGTGGGGGCGGCCTCTGCCTCCCTTCTTCAACAGCCGTGGATGTTGGGGTGCCGGACGTTAGGTCCCCGAGGTAAGGGAGCGATTGCGTCTTGTTGCCCATAGGGCTTTTCTTGTTCTTCGACGGCATCTTCTTGGTGGTGGCGATACCGCAACCGCTACGGTGATTGAGGCACCGGGCGGCGAAAGGAAGAGGCCGTTGTGGCCACACAGGCACCTAAGGTACTCGGGTACCCATGGGGACACAACGGCGCAATTTTCCTTTGTTTGGATAACGGACGGTTCGGGCGGTTGACGCGAATTCAAAATTTGAACCGTCTACCCCCACTCGCGTTAACAATTTGGGGCAGGCGGCCAATCAGCGGCGAGCGCCAGCGGTGGCGCACGGGCTCCGTTCAACGGCCAGCGGAGGCCAAGCGGCGCGATGGAGAGCGGTAGGAATTTCGGAAATCGCGACTAGGATCGAGCCACTAGCTAATCCCTAATGAGCGGGGTAGCTAGTACCTATACTTATATAGTAAGTAGTAATGTAGCTATTTTAGTTACTAAAAATTAAATAAATAGGTAGGAACTTACTTTTGTGGCAAGAAAGCTTTGGTCAGGGGCTTCATTTAGAAACATTTCTGTTCGAGTTTTAATCGAACACTCGGCGAAAATGCATAATTGCACAGAACGCAAGTATGCACGTTCGCTCGTCCACCAAAATGTGGGCCAGTTCGCGTTTAGATCTCGTCAGAGACACCTCGTACTCAATACCATTTACCATAACCATTTTTACCATACTTTTTACCAGTAGTTTACCATAATTTACCATTTCTTGTGCTTAAGTGTTTTAGTCTATCAGTAAATCTATTACCCTTAATTCAAGACTTTTACTTCTACTACTAAACCATATTATTCAATCATTACGAGAAAGGTGTGTTAGGTCACCATAGCGCCAAACACTACTTTCTACATGGTCCTTCGAGAATTAAGTTACCAGTGACTTTCAAGTGAAACAGTGCCACACGAACCCGAAGATCGCTGCACTTGGGCGAACCTCAGATTGCAGTGACGGACGATTGGAGCAAATAAGGTCAGATCGAACCATTTATTTATAACCATTACCAAATATTTTCAAACCATCTCTAAACATGGATTCCAGTACTCTGTTTATCAACCAAACGGAGCTATATGAAATCCTAAGCAAGTTTTTAACCAATATAAAGAAAGATGGATCCGAGAGGAAGACCATCGGCAATTACAAGCGCAAGGCCGATATGTTGGAAGCATACTGGCACGACTACCAAGAAAACCATAACAAAATGTGTCAGTTTGCGGATCCTGAACACGTTTACTTTGAAAAGGGTTGTTTCGAAACAGTCCAGGAAATTTATTTCAAAATAAAAGAGATTATTGATAACACCATGAAGCAGTTAGGCACGACGCAGCTGGAGGAAGAAAGCCCCCGTAGACCAAAAGCGGAAGAGGCACAACCATTACCAGGTGTCCGGGCTAGGCCACAGCTAAGCGCTGACCACCGACGACCGGAAGGTAAGACGGTGCAGCTACAACCAGGTACGTCTTCTCGCTATGAGGCGTCCTCGCAGCGAGAGAATTTTCCCTATATAGGGAGAGGGTCCAGCAAGCTGAACGAGTTGATCAAGAAGCAGAATATAAACTTCAAAGCGTTCATGAGAACCGTAAGTAATATTCAGGTTGATAAGTTCGAGAATCAATGGCAATTCGAGAACGCTTTAAAATCACTGGACAACCGTTGGAGTGAGATTGACAGACTTCATTGGGAAATTGAAGGTGAGGATGGAGGCGACGATATTCCATACCAAATGGAATTCTGCAAGCACGAGGAAAAGTACAGTGAGTTGACAAACGGCATCAACAAAAAGATGTGGGCAGTAAAACACCGAGAGAGGTCAGCTCCGAAGATGGACATCCCCGTGTTCAATGGAACTTACAACCAGTGGGTTCCGTTCAAAGACTTGTTTAGCGAAGCAATCGATAAAAACCCGTCGATGTCTAATGCGCAAAAAATGCAGTTCCTGAAGAGTAAGGTGACTGGAGAAGCAGAGCGTCTGATTCACCATTTACAGATTAGCTCTGACAATTACCAGGTATGTTGGGAGATTTTAAACCACCGCTATGGCAACAAGAAATTGATTTTCATGTCCCATATTAATCTTTTACTGGGGCTTACTAATATACAACAGCAAACTCCGGCTACGATTAAGAAGCTGCATGACGTAACTAAGGAGACGTTACACGCTATACGTAATCTAGGAGTGGATATAGCAACTTGGGATCCACTTTTAGTACACCTCCTAGCGCAAAAGCTAGATAATGATACTTTCACCGAATACATAGAATCGGTCAAGAATCCTAGAGAGCTACCCGATCTGCAAGAATTCCTGGAATTTTTGGAGAAGAAATTTACGGCTCTAGAAGCGTCTCGTCGTAAGCAAGAATCAACCATCCAAAAAACCACGCCGCATCAACCATCGAAAAACCAATACCAAAACCAGAAGAAAAGTCATCACGTAAATAACCATCAATCAGGCAACAAAGACAACTCAAAATCGAATGCATTACATGTGTCGCGGTCAATAACCTGTGCATTATGCAAATCTGATCACGGATTGTGGCGTTGCCCTGATTTTTTACAAATGACGCACGAGCAAAAATTAAATAAAATTGAGCAATTAAATTATTGTCAAAACTGCCTATGCAGTCATAACGATAAACCATGTCAATCCAACAAACGATGTCGTAAGTGCTTAGCTACACACAACACTTTACTTCACGATGCATTGGGTAAACAAAGTCCAACTGTGTCAGCAGAAGAAACCACCAATAGAGTCGCAACCAACAAGACCACATCTAGGTCATCTCACGCGTCTTGGGATGACATGTCTGAAATACTTTTAGCCACCGCTATAATAAAAATAAGAGGAGCTAATGGAACACAGCACGAGATGAGAGCTTTAGTTGACCAGGGTTCTCAACTGTCGCTAATCACTGAAAACGCAGCCCAGATCTTAGGATTAAAGAGGGCGAATTTCAAAGGTCAAATTTTCGGCGTCGGTGAAAAAGAAAA
Source organism: Cerastis rubricosa (assembly GCA_949152445.1). Taxonomy (NCBI): domain Eukaryota; kingdom Metazoa; phylum Arthropoda; class Insecta; order Lepidoptera; family Noctuidae; genus Cerastis; species Cerastis rubricosa. The sequence goes on along the minus strand of OX424542.1, from coordinate 308,664 downwards.
TAACGCGAAAGGAATGTTACACGTAACACTACAGTCTGCAAACAGTGACTTTACTTGTGACACAAACGTTATAGTAATGAATAACTTGATCAAGCGATTGCCTAATAACTCGTTCACCAAACCAACCACATGGAACCATATCCAAGGGATACAATTAGCCGATCCGGAGTTTTATGTAAGCAGACCCGTAGACATTCTTCTAGGCGCAGATGTCTACAGCAAGATTATGTTAGGAGGTATCTTGAGAGGAGACAAAGACAAGCAACCAATCGCTCAACAAACGCAAATAGGATGGCTGCTCTGCGGATCCATGATACCACACTACCAGTACAACGTTGTTCTCAACAACACAGAAGACCTTCTGAAATATTGGGAGAACGAAGACATAAACCAAAAAATAGAGATGTCCAACGACGATCATGAATGTTTACAGTATTTTATCAAAACCACTAAGAGGCTTGAGGATGGGAGGTACGAAGTCCGACTACCACTTAAGCCGGAGCACAAAGACAAGCTAGGTGCTACCAAACCACAAGCATTAGCTCAATTTAGAAACTTAGAGAAAAAATTTCAGAGGAACAGCGAGCTGAAAACAGATTACAAAAAATTCATGGACGAATATTTTGCATTAAACCACATGATACCATGCAACATTAACCAGGCGCCCGAATGCTACTTACCACACCATGCAGTCATTCGGGCTGAATCTACCACTACCAAACTGAGAGTAGTTTTTAACGCCTCAGCCAAGTCCACATCAGGGTACAGTCTAAATGACGTCATGTACAGGGGTCCAAATATACAGAAGGATATTCAAGAGCTTATCCTTAAATGGAGACAATTTCAATTTGTATATACTTCGGACATCGAGAAGATGTACAGAATGATCCGAGTGCACCAAGAAGATCAAGCTTACCAAAAAGTACTATGGCGAGAATCAAATGAACAACCAATACAATCATTTCAACTCGTCACGCTTACATACGGAACCAAACCAGCAGGATTCTTAGCGATGATGTGCTTGAAACAATTGGCGTCTGATGAAAGACAGAAATTTCCAGATGCAGCAAGAGAATTAGAAGACAGCTTCTATATGGATGATTTCTGTGGAGGGCGTCACTCTATGGAAGCTGCGAATAAACTGAAAGCCGATCTCATAAAATTATGCCGATTGGGAGGATTCAATCTTAGAAAATGGACTTCGAACAAACCAGAGCTATTAACTGATTTAGAGAGAGAACAATGTGACCAGTCAACATACGAGTTCAAGCAGAACGATTCTACGAAAACATTGGGTCTCTGTTGGAACCCACAGAAAGATAATTTTATCTTCAACTCCAAAATACAACCCGAATCACCCGCAATGATTACCAAAAGAGCTCTACTTTCGGACATATCCAAGCTTTTCGATCCATTAGGGTGGTTAACCCCCCTGAGCACTACCATGAAACTACTGTTTCAAAATGTCTGGTTGTCTAACATAAAATGGGATGACCGCCTACCAGAGGCAATGAACTCCGAATGGACAAAATTAAAACAAGAATTACCGGACATAAACAGTTTGGAAGTCAACAGATGGCTAGGAATGGGAGAAAACCAAAATATAGAATTGCACGGATTCTGCGACGCCTCAAACAAGGCATACGTGTGTGTAATCTACTGCAAGGTAGTAAAGAAAGAAGGGACAACAATTACATTAGTTGCGGGAAAGGCTAGGTTAGCACCCATAAGCAAAGTATTATCAATACCAAGACTAGAGTTAATGGGAGCTCATCTGTTAGCTCTGCTAATGCAAAAGGTACAAAGTTGCTTATCAGATTACACTACGGATGTCTACTGTTTTACCGATTCAACTGCAGTACTAGGATGGATACAAGGAGATCCAGCCCGATGGAAACCATTTGTAGCAAATCGGGTAAAAACAATCACCAAAACCATACCATCAAAATATTGGCAATATGTGAAGACGACAGATAATCCAGCTGACTGTGCAAGTCGGGGTTTGACTGTCAGGCAACTCAAAGACCACAAGTTATGGTGGCACGGGCCATCATGGCTGCCATCATACACAAACCAAGAAAGCCACCAAACCATTTACGAGACGAATTTAGAAGTAAAGCCGTCTATGACTAACCAAACCAACGCGGTAGTCATTGGGCAACCAAGAGCATCGCTGACTACCGAAATTATTAATTATTTGATAAACAAATATAGCTCCATTACAAAAATCATACGTATTTTTGCATGGATACTGCGATTACCTACCTCGAATAAACAAGTTCGCCGACCCTACCTCGAATTACATGAGCTTCGTCACGCTAAAGAGCTGATAATTAAAAACGTTCAGCAAGCAGAATTTGCAAACGACCTAGATTCGATAAATAAACACGGAAGAGTGCACCCCAAAAGCAAGATTTTGAGTTTGAATCCAACCATAGATGAACGTGGAATTTTACGTGTAGGTGGGAGATTACAAAACGCCCACATGAGTTTTGACATGAAACATCCCATCATCTTACCTCACGAACATCAGTTAACCACATTATGTATCGATCAAGCTCATAAATTGACTTTCCACGGCGGAGCACGACTAACGTTAGCAAACCTTCGGCAACAGTTTTGGATTATAGGCGGATACATGGCTACTAAAAAGTATATAAGAAAATGTGTCATATGCAGAAAACAAAATCCCGTGCGGCAGCACCAGCTCATGGGCGATTTACCAGAACCAAGAGTGAATCCAGAACATGCGTTTTATCACTGCGGCGTTGACTACACAGGCTTCGTAGAGGTCAAAGCTAATAAAGGACGGGGAATCAAAACTACAAAGGGGTACATAGCAGTTTTTATATGTATGGTCACGAAAGCGGTTCACTTAGAACTCGTGTCAGACCTGAGCAGCTCCGCCTTTTTGGCAGCTCTAACCAGGATGGCAGCCAGAAAAGGGGCACCACGACATATGTACAGTGACAACGGCACTAACTTCGTGGGAGCAAACAGGATGATACAGGAAGAATTTAACCAGCTTCGCGAAGTATTCAGTGACAGTTTTATAACCGAGACAGCAGAGATGGGCATAGAATGGCACTTCAACGTGCCCAGCTGGCCCAATGCCGGCGGTCTGTGGGAGCGGGCAGTACGCAGTCTGAAACATCATCTCAAGAGGGTCATCGGTCAACAAAGACTAACCTTCGAGGAGTACACCACATTGTTAGCTAAACTAGAAGCGTGCCTCAACTCTCGACCTCTTTGTGCGATATCAGAGGATCCCGATGATATGAACTTTCTTACACCAGCTCATTTCTTATCAGGAAGACCAGGAACCACTATAATACAAACCGAGCAAGATGCTAGAACCAGATGGCATCTAACCAACAAACTATTCCAAGATCTTTGGAAACGATGGAAGACTGAATACTTGGTACAACTGTCATCTAGAAGTAAATGGATGGAACCACAGAAAAACATCGGAATAGGAGATCTAGTGGTGATTCATGATGAAAATCTACCTCCAGGAAAATGGGCCCTTGGACGTGTGGTCGACACACATCCAGGAAATGATGGTCTAACCAGGGCGGTTTCATTAAAAACCAAAAATGGAATCATGAAACGCCCTATTGTGAAACTCTCAGTTTTGCCCGTTAACCAGAATAACGCAACTACACCAGAACCAGATATAAAACCAACAACCAAACTACCAGAAAGAAAAAGAAAATCGAGATCGAACATCGCAACTGTAGCAGCTTCTCTATTAAGCTTTTTCATGCTGATTTTTCCATCTTACGGTTTAGACGACGTGAAACCATTACCAAACAACCAGACGCTTTATTTTGACCCTATTTCAAAAGTACAATTAATCAGAGATAAATGGACATTAGTCATGTACTATGACATGGGACCCTATTGGACAGGCATAAATACTTATAACAAAATTAAAAATTTAAAAAACCCCCGACGCAAAAAACCTCTAAAAAGCCAAAAATAAATTAATCCAAGCGTCGTAGCGTCGGGGGACCGCTAAGAAGACCGCTTAGTACAAGCGCAGAACAAAGCGGACCCCCGACGCTACGACGCTTGGATTAATTTATTTTTGGCTTTTTAGAGGTTTTTTGCGTCGGGGGTTTTTTAAATTTTTAATTTAATTTTTTTTCATACTTTTTAAACTTATATTATTTTTCTTAGCCTTGACTACTCGTATTCCACTCCTGGGCATAGGTCTGCCCCTTTCCTTCCAATTTTCTCGGTGTTGCGTCTCTTCTCGCTAATTACGAAACCAAGGAAAGATATAAATTAAAAAAAAAAAAAAAAAATTGGGGGTAGGGGGGTGCACTCCCCCCCTCAGCAATGTCCATGGTGACAAGCGACAATATTTCAAATTTCAAATCGACTACCTGTGAAAGTTGTTTACATCTAGAAAAGAGGTGATGACCTTCAAACGACTGAGCAGATTATCTCGAAACATAGCTAAGAACACTCTCGATTAAAATACCTTTCAAACGACACCACCTTTATCAAAATCGGTTCATCCGTTTAGGAGCTACGATGCCACAGACAGACACACAGATACACAGATACACAGATACACAGATACACATATACACAGATACACACGTCAAACTTATAACACCCCTCTTTTTTGGTCGGGGGTTAAAAAATTTAATAAAAACTTAAAAAACCCCCGACGCAAAAAACCTCTAAAAAGCCAAAAATAAATTAATCCAAGCGTCGTAGCGTCGGGGGACCGCTAAGAAGACCGCTTAGTACAAGCGCAGAACAAAGCGGACCCCCGACGCTACGACGCTTGGATTAATTTATTTTTGGCTTTTTAGAGGTTTTTTGCGTCGGGGGTTTTTTAAATTTTTAATTTAATTTTTTTTCATACTTTTTAAACTTATATTATTTTTCTTAGCCTTGACTACTCGTATTCCACTCCTGGGCATAGGTCTGCCCCTTTCCTTCCAATTTTCTCGGTGTTGCGTCTCTTCTCGCTAATTACGAAACCAAGGAAAGATATAAATTAAAAAAAAAAAAAAAAAATTGGGGGTAGGGGGGTGCACTCCCCCCCTCAGCAATGTCCATGGTGACAAGCGACAATATTTCAAATTTCAAATCGACTACCTGTGAAAGTTGTTTACATCTAGAAAAGAGGTGATGACCTTCAAACGACTGAGCAGATTATCTCGAAACATAGCTAAGAACACTCTCGATTAAAATACCTTTCAAACGACACCACCTTTATCAAAATCGGTTCATCCGTTTAGGAGCTACGATGCCACAGACAGACACACAGATACACAGATACACAGATACACAGATACACATATACACAGATACACACGTCAAACTTATAACACCCCTCTTTTTTGGTCGGGGGTTAAAAATAGCAGATTATCAAGAAAAATTGTGTGCAACCATTGAAACACAAAGCCATTGTAATACGATCGTGCAGCAAGCCCGGCACGACTTCCAGGAACTCGAATACTACAATGAACTTTTGCTAACACAGCATTTTGATGTCCACGCTAGACGGCGACGCGCCACGAGGAAGACGAGTCGGCGCCGACGGGGCCTAATCAACGGTATCGGGTATCTAGCAAACGACTTATTCGGAGTGTTGGACTCACGTTTCGCAGACCAGTATGAAAAGGACATTGAAACCATACATCGCAATAAGAAACACCTTTCTAATCTATGGAAAAACCAAACTTCCATAATTGAAGCAGAGTTCAACCTGATGAAGAGAATGGAGAGCACTGTAAACAAACAGCACAAATTAATAAACAAGAAGCTTATGGATTTGCAAGAAAACGCGAGTACTCTCCAACGTGAAATACAAAACATTTCATACGTCTATGACTTCACATTGTCAGCGATGTCTGGAAACAGCTTGCTGCAAGGATTAAGAAGACTTCAAGACACGTTGCTCGATGCATTAACAGACATCTACCATGGTCAAATTATCATACATTTACTGCCACCATCACAACTTAAACGTGAACTCCAAACCATATATGGCCAGATGCCAAGCGAACTCACATTGCCAATCACTAATTTAGACGCTGATCTTCAATATCTGTACAAACTACTGAAGGTCAAAGCCAGAGCGACGCAAAAATTTGTCATAATCGAAGTTACTTTTGCACTAGTATCCAGAGAAAGTTTCAAACTGTACAAAATAATACCTGTACCGCACCAAACAAGCACCATGATGACCACAATAATACCAGTCTCCGAACATGTGGCAGTCAACCTACAAAAAGATTCATACTTCAGCATGTCCACTCAGGAACTAACAGCATGTCTACACCATGGACCAACTTACATGTGTGAGCTGCTAAAACCCATAACAGACCTGCAAAACGACGAAAGTTTTTGCGACAAGAACCCGGCAACCAATGAATGTAAAGTACAAAAAACCAACTGCACCAATTTATGGGTTGAATTACATTTGACTTCTCAGCACTTTTACTTTTGTTGTGACATCTACACAATAAAAATAATATGCGGCGATCATGTGACAGTTCGTCAGCTGAGCCAAGCCGGGGTCATTGGCATAGGTCAAGAGTGTGTCATCAAAGGAAAGGACTTCTCATTGTATTCTGTACGTCAACAGTCCAACCAAGTGAACATTTCACCAACCATTTTCATGCCTGAATTCGATCAAATTAATCACTTGATTAACATCAAAATTCCTAACGAAAGGCAGACTGCTGACGGAAACCTAACCATACCCATGACCAGCCTGGGGCAGGCGATAGAAAAACTGAAGAAAAGCGATTCAGAAATTGACGATATATCACCCCATGATATCCACCAATACGTAATATGCTACGTGTTGATGTCGATCGCTTTATGCGTGGCATCTGCCTGGATGTGGCGGACTGGGCGATGTCGCCTTTGCCGAAAGGCTGCCGCTGGGAATAGTGGCGAGGGATCCCGCCGGCAGCAGACCGCGTTGACTCCGCTGCCTCCGAGACCTCGGCGCCGCAGCGAGAGGCGCTGCCAACAGGAGTTAGCAGCGACTCCGCTGTCACCGAAACCAACCAGAAGACACGAACCATACAGTGAAGTGCTCAGTGCCAGTGATTTGAAGGCTAGAAGTGAAATCGGTTTGTGTTTACACAATTATGCCAAACGCTGGCCTAGCGCGAACTATAGTGTGATTAACCGGGACAAAAATACGGACACAGGCAATCAAAATATTGCTTTTACTGTGGAAGATTCAATAGTGTAACTTTAAATAATTGTTAATGTTTTTAATAATGATAAGTTATATATGTAGACCAATAAGATTTTAAAACCAATGTTTTAGTGCTTACCGGATAAGATTACTAGTAACGAATGTCTTATCATCCCGCATTTCTTCTCGCTCTCGGGAATATGTTCGAGTTTTAATCGAACACTCAGCGAAAATGCATAATTGCACAGAACGCAAGTATGCACGTTCGCTCGTCCACCAAAATGTGGGCCAGTTCGCGTTTAGATCTCGTCAGAGACACCTCGTACTCAATACCATTTACCATAACCATTTTTACCATACTTTTTACCAGTAGTTTACCATAATTTACCATTTCTTGTGCTTAAGTGTTTTAGTCTATCAGTAAATCTATTACCCTTAATTCAAGACTTTTACTTCTACTACTAAACCATATTATTCAATCATTACGAGAAAGGTGTGTTAGGTCACCATAGCGCCAAACACTACTTTCTACAATTTCCACATTTTGAGCTGTGAAAACTTTTGATTTCTTAGGACGATGTCCTTCTGATTTCCTTTTTAAAATGCTAGTAATTTGGTGTATGTCATCATCATTATCATTTCAGCCCAAAAGACTTCCACTGCTGGACATAGGCCTCCCCCAAGTGTCGCCATATTGACATTTTGGGGGGACCATTCCCTTGCGTTTTGCCGTTCCATTTATGGAACGGCTCGAACCAGTAAACTTAAACGCTAATATAAAAAAAAAGTAAATTTCTAAATCGTTCTGTCAAAATTTACCTCTATGGTCAACTAGTAGTCGATTCAAACAAAACCAATCGTTAGTAATACTAAACGGCACAAAATTATAAAAAAAAATATAGAAACTCGTCTATGTCGAATGTCAAACGTCAATGGCAACCTGTGTTATTATGTTCGGAAAAGTGTTGTTTTTGTGAGATATACGTTGTAAAACTTTGGTAAGTAAATGTATAGTATGTTATAAGTGCATAATGCAACTTTAGATAGTCATTTGCTTGAAAAAATAACAAAAAAATTATGATTTGAGCCAACAAAAAATCCTTTGTTGTGAAGTATGTTAGTCGAAATTAAAAAAAAAAAATTGACTCTTTAACCATGTAAAATGGTCTTGGAAACAATAGTAGCAAAGAAAAAATAGTGATAATTCATTATTTTATGTATTCGAGGCATATCTATTCATATTTATTGATATTTCAAGTATTTTCATGCTTTGAACAGCGGAATTCTAAAATGGCCGATTCTAACAAGAAGTTTGAGTTAGGATCTTATAAGAATAATGTATGTAGGACTCCTAAAAAACACTGTCATTAGATTACTTGTATATTTGTGATGTTAGATATAAATTTTCGTGTAAATTGAATGAGTAGTTTTACCAAACAAAAATAAGCAACGAAAACAGACGTATTTGCTGCGACCTCTCTCATATCTATGGGATATGTATAATTCTCAAGTAGTTCTAAAAGAGTTGTTTATTATTAATAAATGGCCCCGTTCATCACGAACCCGACACTGTTTACCGTTTAAGATTAGAGCTAATATAACTCGAGTTATAAGTGTTTATCTTTACGATATCGGATGACTCACGCGATGGCGTAATCAAGGGGCCCCCGAAGGGTTTCACGCGGGGTTTTACTGTTACGCGCGATAGGATAAAGAGGTTAATTTTAAACAGTCTGCCATCTAGTAATTTAAATTTACATGGTAACTAGTTATATATTCGTACAGCCATAGATAAACAGCTTTTACTCTATTTTGTTGATCGAGGGAATTCATCTAAAACAAGTCTAAATTTGTCACGCCGATTCCTAGAACTTACATCTGCTGCTGTTCTTAATAGGTATTAGTGTTTGCGTACAAACATACATGTTTCATATACGTACAGTGAGGGTAGTGGTAGCAGACCGAGATTTTTTAAATAATGGTCGGTTTTTTAAATAGTCGTCAAAAAATACGTCCGGTGGAATGCACTGAACAGCTCGAACACATTTTTTTGAGCGATAAATGCTCTATTATGGTCGGTACTATTTCCCCATGCAATTAATCCATATCGCATTAAGGACTCCACATATGCACGATAGGACATTACAGCTGTTTTAATATTTGTAACATTTTTAATCCTTCTAAGAACGTATACGAATTTATTGATTTTGTTACATATGCTATCGATATGAGCTTTCCAGTCTAGATGTTCGTCTATCGTTCGATATCGTTCCCAAAAACTTAGTATGTGCTACTTTTTGAAGTTTTGATATATTCATTGTAACATTAAATTTGTTATTATAAGATTTATTAAATTGTACATATACTGATTTATTAAGGTTAATACATAAATTATTATTATTAAGCCAATTTATAAGATTTTCTATTGTATTAATAATATCTGTTACATGATCAGTTATTGATTTACTTTTTTTATCGGTAGAAACTATTATCGAAAAATCATCAGCATATAGAAAACCTTTATGATTAGTCATGTCAACAATTTCATTCACATAAAGGAGAAACAAAATCGGGCCCAATATACTGCCCTGAGGAACGCCTCGTTTGGTGGTTTTAAATTCAGTGGTATGAAACCATATCTTTATTGGCATTCATATTAGTGATTGTAACACACTGCTGTCTGCCGGATATGTATGACATTAACCACTGTAGTGGCGGTATTAACTACTAATTCCCATAGACTCGTAACTTCTGAAAAAGCATGTTGTGCGAGACTAGGTCGAACGCCTTACATAGACCAAAAAATAAGCCCGTCGTTAGTTGATTTTTATTAATGTTAGTCAGTACTGCATTCAAGAGTGAAAAGATAGCTTAAGTTGTTGATTTATCTTTTTGAAAACCAAATTGCTCTTTCTTCATAATATGAAATTTCTCGCAGTAGTTAATAAGCCTTTTATACATGCATTTTTCGTAGATTTTTGACAAAATTGGTATTAAAGTTATTGGGCGGTAATTGTTAACATCATATTTTTCACCTTTTTGAAAAAGTGGTTTCACAATTGACATTTTTAATTTATCTGGAAACACTCCTTGAACAAAAGACAAGTTTATAAGATGCGTAAGAACCCCGCGTATTTCCTTCGCACATTTCTTAATAATTCCATTGCTAAGTTTGTCGTAGCCTTCGGAGGTAGTATTATTTAATAACACATTGACATTGGAACGAGGAACATTGAGTTAGGTATTAGGCTTCCATTACCATGACTATTTGTACTTTTCTGTGTGGGGTTATTATTTAAATAGAAATCATTGAACGTGGAGGCTATTTCTGTTGGTTCCGTAAGTATGGTATTATTATTTTTAATGGATTCTATGTTATTTTTAGGACTAGGATTATGTATTTCATTTTTTATTACGGTCCATGTAGCCTTACATTTGTTCTGATGTGTAATGCATACATTTGATATTAGATGTACGATTCCTTGGACTTTTCTGGGAGCAGATTGTTGGTAATGGCAATGGCTTCTTTTAATGTACCCACTCCGGAGTCAAATCACTATCGTCACTCGACATTTTTGTGAGAATTTGCAATATTTTAAGGGCGCGTTTACAATTCGGCCCAAATTTTGCTGATTTTCGGTACATTTTGTGGCTAAACTAAACCAAATCAAATATAATTAATAACTAATACAGATAGATTGGTTCTTCATCTTAAAATTCATGAAACATTTTTTTTAAAGTTATTGTTTTTTTTATATTGTAATAACGATCTTCCGTTGACATGTTTACGAAATCGGCTTGAGTTTAGGAACAATTTTTGTTCTACTATCAACATATTTTAAGATTTCTAAAAATACGGTAAGTAGGCAGACATAGTCAACTCTAAAGCTAAGAAAAAAAAATATACCTAAGTGTCACAAACTGGTCGAGGAGTTCCAGTAGCAGGCACAGAAGTACACCTTCAGGTCGCTCCATCAATTCCGGAGGTAAGGTCTCATCATAACTAACAAAACGACCCCAAACTCGGCACACCTAGCTCAACTCGTCGAGAAGTTCCAGTAGCAGTCGCCGAAGTACACCTTCAGGTCACTCCATGAAGTCCAGAGGTAAGTACGTATTACATAGAAGTAAGAAAGTTAAATTTTAGTAATTTGTTGTACAACAATGAACAAAGCAAATCAATTTTCAGTATTCGGGCCTCTTTTTTGGTTCCGTACCTAAAGGGTCAAACGGGACCCTATTACTGAGACTTCGCTGTCCGCTCGTCCGCCTGTCACCAGGTTGTATCTCATGAACTGTGACAGTTAGCCAGTTGAAATTTCTACAGATTATGTATTTCTGTTGATGCTATTACAACAAATATTAAAAACAGAATAAAATAAATATTTAAGGGGGGCTCCCATACAAAAAAGTGATTGGTTTGTTCGTTTTTATAAATAATGGTACGGAACCCTTCGTGCGCGAGTCCGACTCGCACTTGGCCCGTTTTTTTAATAATGGTACGGACCCTTCGTGCGCGAGTCCGACTCGCACTTGGCTGGTTTTTTTTTTCTTCCGCTTTGGGTTCGCACGGTTTGTGCATTCAGCCAATGTCACGTCAGGTTTTATTAATTACGAGCTGTACCCGGCATGCGTTGCAATGCCCTTTTTGCTACCTGCCATACCCTACCTACCTACCCTACACTATCTACCTACTCTATCCTACCTACCTACCCTACCCTACCTTTCTCACCTTTTAAACCTTCCCGGGACTACGACAAACATTTCAAAACCAAAATCAGCCAATAAAAGAGTGATGAATATGAATGTGGATGGATGGAGAGAGAGAGGAAGACCAAAGAAAAGATGGATGGATTGTGTGAAAAATGATATGTAGGAAAAAGGAGTTAATAATAGCATGACGAAGGACAGAGGAAAATGGAGGAAAGAGACGTGTTGCGCCGACCCCAAATAGAATGTGACAAGGGCAAGAAGGTGATGACCCATCCACATACTGACCTGGGCAACCGTCGCTTAACCTTGATGACCCATCCATAAAATATAATTTGCACGCCATCTTGAGTACCTAGTAGATCTACGTAGTTAAAAATCTTGAAATACTGCCATCTATTAGAGAGTTTTAGAAAATAGCGTTAAACGTTAAACTTGTCGGAAGTCGCATAAGGAGTTTCACTCCAATAAATGCGCTCACTCAATTGCTAGCACGAAACTAAAAATAGAATTTCAAAATTTCTTCGCTCTCTAGTTACAAGCCAAAGGTCAACAAGCGCAAGTGCGAAGTTAATAAATCGTTGCATAATATGTAATGTATTGTGCATCTTTACAAACTCATAATAAAGTTGAAAGTTGAAATTCCTTTCACAATCTTGCCAAAATACTAAACCAAATTCTTCAAACAGACTTATAGTCCGGGGAATTTACGCCGAAAATTAGGCTAACTTTGCATTAATTAAAAACAGCGATTTTTTTCATTGAATGTGTAGGGTATGGATCGCTAGTCCACAATCGAACGGACAAGTGGAACGGTATAACCGTACTATTCTGAATTCCTTGACGGCGCAGAATCTAGGGGACGACGAAAGGGTTTGGGACACCAAGGTTGGCAAAATTCAATGGGGTTTAAATAACACCGTACAGAAAACAACGGGGAGAACCCCAGCGGAGGTTATGTTCGGCACTCACATGAGTAGTGAAATAGATCCCCGTTTAAATGAAATACGTCAAACTAGGGACGAAACTGATCTTGTCACTATTCGCGAGCAGGTAAAGGATAGGATCGATGAGGAACAGACTAAACAAAAACATCGTTACGATAAGAATAGACGTGCGGCTCGTACGTACACAATAGGAGAATTAGTCAAAATTACAAAAACTTCATTTAGTAATGACGGCAAAAGCAAAAAGCTCAACCCATGTTACCATGGGTTCATGTAGATGCTTTAGAGCTTCATGAAAGTAGTACTGAAGATGATGAAATTGATAATTGTAAAGAAAATTCTAGTGATTAATTATGTAAAAGTAAAATATTTTTTCTAAAGGAATCTTATTACATTAACATGATTTTGGTAAAATATAGTCAAATTATTTAAAATGCAAATGCAAGAGCTGTTTGGAAAAAAAATAATTGAGAAATGGTTTAGATCCATAAAATTTGATTTTTAAAGTGAGTTATTTTTGAGAATTGGTTTAAATTAATTATTAGTGTTATTGAAATTAATATACCGCTAATTAGTCTACTTAATATTTTAATGTGTACCTATTGTGTTGAGAAACCTAGAGAACTCCAACACTGGAGTAGATTAGTAAACTCCAAAAGTTGGAGACTTAAGAGAATTCCAAAAGTTGGAAATCGTTAGTAACTCCAAAAGTTGGAGACTTAAGAGAATTCCAAAAGTTGGAGAACTCCAAAAGGTTGGAGACTTATGAGAATTCCAAAAGTTGGAAATCGTTAGGAACTCCAAAAGTTGGAGAACTCCAAAAGTTGGAGACGTTAGAGAATTCCAAAAGTTGAAAATCGTTAGGGAACTCCAAAAGTTGGAGAACTCCAAAAGGTTGGAGACTTAAGAGAATTCCAAAAGTTGGAAATCGTTAGGAACTCCAAAAGTTGGAGACGTAAGAGAATTCCAAAAGTTGGAAATCGTTAGAAACTCCAAAAGTTGGAGACGTAAGAGAATTCCAAAGGTTGGAAATCGTTAGGGAACTCCAAAAGTTGGAGAACTCCAAAAGTTGGAGACATAAGGGGAATTTCCAAAAGTTGAAAGACTGGGAAGTATGGGGTCTTCAAAATGTTAGTTTTTTTAATTATATATTTTTTTAACTTGTTTGATTTAAATATGTTTTTTTTTTGTTCATTATAATTGTACTTAGCTGAGTGTTAGGTTCGGTCTTTACCTGAGAGCGTGTATGAGGCCATACACGTTGTCAGGATGGACGAGTGTTAGGTTCCGATGTGTAAAACAACAATTTTTGTAATAGATTATTTATTGTCATCGACTAAATGTGCTGGCAGCACCGAAAACGGTTGAATTTGGGCGATCTATGGTAAAGCGCGCGCGGGAAACGGGGCGATGGTTTTAAAAAAAAAGGCGGCTTGGTAATTTTTGGCGCGTCGAAGTTGGAGGGCACGCACATTTGGTCTTTATTTATTTATTTATTTATTTATTTATTTATTTATTAAAGGGTCTTCCAACAATTGATTAGATAGCAATATTCATAAGTACCTAGGCTATAATATAATTATACGAATTGTATTGTCTAAACCCTAACCTTTATAGCATCGAATTAAACACATATAATACCGGAGTGCAGCAGTTTTATTACAATTACATATTTTTTATGGTAATTATCGTAATATTACTGCTTATAATCCCTTTAACTGTGACGACCGTTTTGGATTATTTTGCTCTGCGCCCTCTTAATTATTATTCAACTGTGTGTGTACAATTTCAGAGTAAAAATGTTTAGTGGTCTTCTATACCAGGACATACAAAACTATAACTATGCTACATTATGCGACTCGAACTTAAACTTATCGTGCGACTATACGATGTTTGAAAAACTTAGTGGACGTTGTAGCCCAGAATCCGGCAGTTAGTAATGTTGGCTGCACTGTACGTGGCAGCCAATCACAGATCAGCCTCAACGGCCAATCAGGAGCGTTGAACGTTGGCGCCGAAAACACGCCACACGCGGAGCCCTCGCGCGCTACGGCTCGCCAGTCGTTTTCCCATCTCTGTGCGCCGCGACACGGTTCGACTCGCGCTCGCAGAGCACCCCTAAGACTAAACCTATAAGTTTTAAGTTGGTTCATGTTGTGTACTGTGTCCCTCTCAAATATATCGTTTACATCTTTTAAAACGTATTTCCTTGAAGAGATCCCGTCAACCCTTGAAGAAGGCCTAAACCCACACCCGTCGGTTACATTTGGCGCCCTAACAGTAGGGGCCTTCAACTTCGTGAGACGAGGATTTTTTTTTTCTGTTCGTTGTGAAAGGCTATAATGCCACGAACAAGGCAGCAAGGATCTGAAGAGGATGGGGCTGATGAGCCTTCCACAATCACTATGGGGTCGGAGCAATTTGCGGCTCTGATGCAGACATTGCAGCAGAGCCAGGCTGATATCTTCGCGCGGCTCATCCACGAGGTGCGTACCTCGACGCCGGCGCCACCTTTCGACGCGTCTGTTATAACTCCCGCCGGTAACTTCACCAAGTGTACCGCTCGATTTAGTGGAAAAGCGGAAGACACAGAAGGTTTTATCGACGCGGTGAATGTGTATAAAGAC
Organism: Cerastis rubricosa; assembly: GCA_949152445.1. Lineage (NCBI taxonomy): Eukaryota > Metazoa > Arthropoda > Insecta > Lepidoptera > Noctuidae > Cerastis > Cerastis rubricosa. The sequence continues at coordinate 293,200 of OX424542.1, read as the reverse complement.
TGCGTAAATATCAGCGATGAAAATGCCATAAAAGGATTTTCTATGTTATTAACGGACTCAGCCGCATTATGGTGGCAAGGTGTAAAATCTGGCGTCACCTCATGGCAAGGCGCCATTGAAAAACTGCGTAGTGCATTCGGTGAGCGCCGCCCGCCATTTCGTATTTACCTAGACCTATTTTCACTACGGCAAAATACGGATCCGACTGATCTTTTCATTTCGAAAACTCGAGCGCTGATTTCGAAATTACCCGAAGAAGATTTAAGTGAAAAAGTACAAATAGATATGGTTTACGGCCTTCTAGACCGTAGAATAAGGAAACGTGTCGAAAGAAGTTCGATTTCTTCATTTGAACAATTGTTGCAACGTGCCAGAGCAATTGAAGATTCGCTGGAAAATGGCGCGGATCAGAAGCCACGAACGACCACGCCAGTCCAAGGCGTGAGCACATTCGCCAGCAACACTCAACACTCCGTTGCCGCTCCAGTTGCCGCCACCGGCGCTGTCATTCCCGCCAACTGCGATAGTTCATTGACCCGGGCTAAGGAATCTCGTAAAAGAATGTCGTGTAATTATTGCAAGAAATGGGGACATGAAAAGGCTAATTGTAAAAAGTTAATAGGTGACAGTGAAAAAGAAAACAGTGTTAAACCAAAAATCGAGTGTTTTGGGTGTGGTGCCCCTAACGTAATTAGGTCTAAGTGCGAGAAGTGCAAAGTGAATACAAAAAACGAGTTTTGTTCAATCGTGTCATCGTCGCCCGTAAGTAAAATGCGTGAGCATCCCGATTCCCGCCAAGGAAGCGAAGAAAGCGCGCGTAACAGCGCGCCCGTCGCAGCCTCAGCCCACAGCTCGTTCGCACGTAAGCCTGTGGTACCTACGGCGCCCGCGCCGGTCGTTCCCGAGCCGACCGCGCCCGCGGCCGCGCCGCCGCAACTAAGTTCGAGAGCCCGCAGCCGCCGTTGCCTAGCAACCGCGCGCGCGCTCGCTAGTTGCCCTCCGCTCGCCGACACTGCTTATACGAACTTTGGAACGTCAGGTAACCCTGCAAATACTGCGGGGGATTGTTTAAAACTTTATTGTGATAATCGCGACGATTCGCTTAATAGCTGTGTAACGGACAATAAGCTCTCTATCGACACTGATAATGTTATCATAGGCAAGGAGCTGACAATTATAGACCGAGAGCTAGGTTATAATTCTTTGTGTAAAAATAATAATATTTGTTTAGATTTAAGTTCTTATAGTAATAAGTATGTTTATAATGTTGTGAATTGTAAGAATGATTGTGAGAAGCGTATCGCGCGTGCACAGGGTCGAATCCAGGGGGAGTCTTATAATAGTAGGCCTTTGTTGCAAATTAATATTTTGGGGAAAAATGGGACCGCGTTGATAGACACTGATGCAAAAGGTTGCATTGCGGGTCAATCGCTTCATCGCGTCTTGGTAGAGAAAGGCCACCCACTTATAAAGTGCACTCGGGACATCCGACTAGCGGATGGTTGCACGCGTCTTATGGAGGTACTTATTGCTAAAGTTGAGGTGGGCCTATTCCATAAAATAGTACCTACCGAGTTTATAATTTTCCCCGACGCGCAAAATAACGAATCTCTATTAGGTATAGATTTTATTAAAAAAGCTGGTCTCACTATAGATTTCACAAGAGGCTTGTGGCATTTTTCTGAAAACAACGATCAAAAGTACAAACTTCTTTTAGAGTCTACCAGTTCACCTCGCCACACTTCATATAGCGCTATGAACGTTTTGCGGGAAGATGAGGGGACATGCTTGCAGGACCAGGAACGTGAGGAGCTTGCCCAATTACTCTCGGAATTTTGCAATTTATTTGATCCGATTGGGGAGCCTACACCATATGTGGTTCATCATATTGACACTGGAGATCATGCGCCGATAGCGACGCCGCCATATCGCCTGACACCTGCAAAGAAGGAAGTTATGCAACAAGAGCTCAATAAAATGCTAGCTGATGGTATTGTAGAAGATTGTGAGTCCGCTTGGGGCGCGCCGGCTCTGCTAGTACCTAAGCGTGATGGTAGTTTCCGTTTTTGCGTCGACTATCGAAAATTAAATTCAATCACGAAGTCGGACGCATATCCAATGCCTCGCATTGATGAACTACTGCAGTCTACCAAAAGAGGCAGTTGTCACATGAGTACAATTGACCTAAGATCTGGGTACTGGCAAGTGTCTGTCAAAGAGGAAGACAGAGACAAAACAGCGTTTGTCACTCCGTTTGGAACTTTTCGTTTTAATAGGATGCCGTTCGGTTTAAAAAACGGACCAGCCACTTTTCAACGCTTAATTGACAGAATGCGTTCCAGTTCTGCGTTGAAGGATATAACCATTTTAGGTTATTTAGACGATCTGCTAATTATTTCAGTAGGTGGTTTTACTAAACACCTGGAAGACCTGCGTGTCGTTTTTGAGCAGCTTATGAAATTCAAATTGCGTGCTAATCGTGAAAAATGTGTGTTTGTAAGAGAATCTGTCAAATATTTGGGTCATGTGATCTCACAGGAAGGAGTTTCAGCTGATAAGGATAAGATTCGAGCTATCTTAGATATGGAGCCACCATCGTCTCTGAAACATCTGAGGACATTCATCCAGACTTGTTCATGGTTCAGAAAATTCATTCCCGGGTTTTCTCAAGTCGCTGAACCACTTACTAGACTAACTAGAAAAAACCAGTCATGGACATGGGGCTCACAACAAACAGAAGCTTTCAGTGCTTTAAAGAAGCTGTTGACATCCACGCCAATCCTTCTTCAGGCAGATTACTCCAAGCCGTTCATTCTGCGCACGGATGCTAGTAATTATGCTCTAGGGGCAGTACTGCTTCAAGGCGAGAAGAACGAGGAGAGACCTATCGAGTTTGCCAGCCGTTTATTGTCTTCAGCTGAAAGGAACTACTCGACCACTGAGCGGGAGGCCTTAGCAGTCGTGTGGGCTGTGGATCGTTTTCGAGGATATATTGACGGACATCCCGTGGTCATAGGTACTGACCATCAGCCGTTGAAATGGCTTTTATCATTAAAGTCGCCATCAGGTCGCTTAGTGCGTTGGGCACTAAAATTACAAAGTTATGATCTTCACTTTGAATACACTCCTGGAAGAGTAAATGTAGTGGCAGATACGCTTAGTCGCCCCGTCTGCACAGAAGAGTCTCGCGAATCCTGCGGAATATGTTCTGTCATAGTGGATTTACCGACGCGTGACCTTACAGAACTGCGTGCAGAACAGCAATCTGACCCAGATATTAACAAGATTATCAAGGAGCTTGAAGATACTGAAGAAGTTGCGACTCGACGTTGGACAGAACGTGGTTACCTGTTGGACCGTGGTATACTTTACCGTTATAACCCAGATACGGACAACGAGTCACCACAATTGGTAATACCTGCTTGCATTCGTGAAGAGATTCTACGCGAATGTCACGATGCTCCAGTAGCGGGTCACCCTGGAATTGAAAAAACTTACCAGAAGGTTGCTCAGAATTATTTTTTCCCTGGCATGAGAAGAATAATCACAGATTATGTTAAATCCTGTGCTACTTGCCAGAGATATAAAGCGACGAATGAGAAACCATCAGGTCTAATTCAAACGCCGATTTTAAACCAGCGAAATGAAGTATTGGCTATAGACCTTTTTGGACCACTGCCTGAGGGTGAAAATGGGGAAAAGTGGATCCTATTAGTAGAGGACACTGCAACAAGGTGGGTAGAATTATATGCTCTTAGAGAAGCCACCTCTTCTGCTTGTGCAATAATTCTCATAGAAGAATACTTCCTACGTTATGGTTTGTGTCGTCGTATTATATCAGATAACGGTGTTCAATTTGTTTCTGCTGTCATGCAAAAATGCATGTATATACTAGGTATTACACAGGACCTAATACCTTTCTATCACCCGGAAGCCAACCCAGCTGAAAGGAAAAATCGTGATATGAAAACCCGATTGGCACAATTGGTTGGCACAGATCATCCTTCCTGGCCTAAACAGCTTCCAATTGTTCGTTTTAGCATGAACAGTTCAAGGTGTGAAACAACAGGAGTTACTCCAGCCTTCCTAACTTTTGCTCGTGAGTTGAAATCTCCGTTAGAAGTCTACAACGATCCGAAGGCTATCCTAGAGAAAGCAAATTTTGTGCCTCAGATTACTCCTTTTCTTCGTAAATTTTTGAACTCACTTAGTGAAGTTCGTGATAGAGTAGAAAAACAGCAAGACAAAAGAAAGTTATATGCTGATAGGTCAAGACGCGAAGGTGAAGCCTTTAATGTTGGTGATAAAGTTTTATTGATTACTCGCCAGATAAGTGATGCCAGCAAATTGAAAACTGCAAAGTTTTTCCCTAAAAGAGATGGACCTTATATTGTGCTGAAGAAAGTGAGTCCAACAACATATCTGATCGCGTCTGCTGAAAATTCCGCTGAGGTATTGGGCAAGTTCCACGTTAGTGAACTGACTCCGTTTCAGGTACGAGGAGATGAACAGGTTCAACCGCTCGTACCCAAGAAAAAGCGAGGCCGCCCTCGTTTGCAACCTGTCCAAAGGGACCTTAGTGTAGGGCTAGATCACGATCGAGGACGTAATCGGGATCTAGAGGGGGAGTATGTAGCCCAGAATCCGGCAGTTAGTAATGTTGGCTGCACTGTACGTGGCAGCCAATCACAGATCAGCCTCAACGGCCAATCAGGTGCGTTGAACGTTGGCGCCGAAAACACGCCACACGCGGAGCCCTCGCGCGCTACGGCTCGCCAGTCGTTTTCCCATCTCTGTGCGCCGCGACACGGTTCGACTCGCGCTCGCAGAGCACCCCTAAGACTAAACCTATAAGTTTTAAGTTGGTTCATGTTGTGTACTGTGTCCCTCTCAAATATATCGTTTACATCTTTTAAAACGTATTTCCTTGAAGAGATCCCGTCAACCCTTGAAGAAGGCCTAAACCCACACCCGTCGGTTACAACGTATTAATAATTACGGAATCAGGACTATTTTCAGTGATTTAAAAAGCTACGTTTATACTTACCCGAATGAAACATTATCAATAAAAGATCCGTTGCCATGCGGTACTCCTAATTCATATTGTTCATGTAATAATACTGATATTCCCGATCAACAGCTTTTTCGTGTATGACAGCTTAAGCATAATACATCAAAACATAAATGGACTTTTGGCTAAAAGTGACTTAATAACGGTTCATTTAGACACGCTTGCACCCAGTGGTAAGACTTCATATTCTCTGCTTTACAGAGCACAATATGAAGCAGAGTGACGTTGACTTTTTGAATATTCCTAATTATACTTTGGCTGCATGCTTCACTAGAACAAAACGAAATGGTGGTTCTTGTATACTAGTGCATAACTCTATTCGTTTCACTGAAATTGAATTGGTAAAAAGTATCAACATTCCAAACGTGTTTGAGTCCTGCGCGATCGAGATAACTGACCATAAAATTATAATACTATGTATTTATCGAGTTCCAAATAATACTAAAATTAATATTTTATATAATAATTTGACATACTTATTACAACAATTTTGCTTTAAAAATAATCAAAAAATAATAATATGCGGTGATTTTAATATTGACATTCTTCAGAAAAATAAAAATTCTACGTTATTCAAAAGTATTTATTTTAAAAGAGTTAAATCTTAATGCAGAAATAAAAGAACCCACGCGTCCTAATAGTGGTACGTGTTTGGACAATTTTCTTCACAATATACGTGGCTGCAGGAGTGAATTGCTTGAGTTAGGTGTCTCTGATCACACGGCGCAAATCATGAAATTCCCTGTACAACGGACATGTGTCTTAAAATACTATTACGTGAATAAACGTGACTACAGCCAAGAAAATATTCATCTATTTAGAAGGTGTATTGCTAGTCTTAGTTTTTCTGAGGTCTACGAAACGGATGATGCAAACAAAAGCTATAATATTTTTTTTGAACAATTTAATTTATTTTACGATCTATGCTTTCCTATTATCAAACGTAAAATCTCTACAGTTATGAGACCAAAATGGGTAACTCGGGGAATAAAGTGTTGTAGTAAAAAGAGACGAACTTTATTATGGCAATACAGAATGAAACGAAATAGTGATGCAAAAGAGGCTTTTAAATCATTCTCAAAGAGATATCAAAAAGTGATCAAATTAACACAAAAGGCTCAAAACAGCTATTATATAGGAACCAGGCCCGAAGCCTCCCTATAAGCCGATTCCCACCGGCTTCCCTTGAGAAGTTTGAAACACAACCAAATAACCAACGTTTGAAAATAGCACAAGAAAAATCACAAAACTACACTACACAAACGCCTACACTTTCGGAAATTCAATTAATAATTTGCTCTTCAACAACAAATTGCTATACAATAACCCGCAGGCGCTATCGGCTTGTTCGCAGTATAATCTTCTATGCAAAATGAACGTCATGACCTCACCGTCAGACCGCCATAATATAGCTTGAGTAAGCCGCAAAAATTCGAGTTATTTGATAGAGAAAGTAATAGCAAATGCGTGCGCGTGAGCGAGATGGAAGGAGAAATATCGTAATCACTCGTAGTATTTCGTGCCGAATCGGATATCGTTCAATGCCAAACCATTGCATGTTTGTTATTGTTGATGGATTTATATTTTGAACTTTTAGGTTAGTTTAACCTATTAGAATTTATTTCTTGGTTTATAATAGTGATTAGTATTATAGTTGGACTTTCTTTTTGTTTGTTATTGTTATTTGTGATGAGTGTAGTGAAAGCAGTTACGTATGTTACGCAAGCGTAGTATATCCAAAGCGCTGACTAAGGACGGCCTCAATTAATTATAACAAACAAGTAAAATGCGCAATTAGCGACACGAGGCAAATGCGCTGAATGCACAAAATACCGCGGCACCATCGCGCCACCGCTACATGAGGTCGGCCACTTCTATTCCGGCTTCGAAGGAAGGCATAACTTTAGATTTAGCTAGATATAGTTTTCATTTATTGTAAGTTCTTTTGCTTTTATTAAATCAGTTTTAGAATCTAAATTGGTTTTTTTTAAGTATCCCGGCCGCAGCCTTCGTAATTGGCGCAGTCGGTAGGATACTCGAGGTTAGCTAGGTCTATCTTATATCGATATTATCGCTACCGCGCGTGAGCGATCGCGGCTAACCTGCTGTCAAGCTTCATCGAGTATCCGAACTCAAGGATTGCTGCCGGGAGAGAACGGGATCCAGACATCGACCCCAGAGACCGATATGAAGGTTATGTGAGTACACTTGAATTATTCCCTGTGTTGCTTCCTGTGTATCCAAGTCACTTAATCCTTCAAAATTTTCCACCCACGTAATTTAGGACCTCGCGAGTCTACATCAGGTAGACCGAATAGTAGGCAATTAGTGCTAGATTCGAGTAGAGACATAGATTTAGGTTTTAATAGCCTATTAGAGGACCGCGAAATGTCGTGTGATCCGGACACAATTTTTAAGGCTCTGCGTCCAGTTCCCGAGTTCGATGGGAACCCTAACGTACTCACGCGATTTATTAAATTATGCGACCAGATAGTTAGTACTTATTTAAGTAATGTACCGGGTAGTGAGTTAGGTAACCTATGCCTTTTGAACGGGATATTAAATAAAATAACAGGCGTTGCGGCAACTAGAATTAATTCGAATGGCATCCCAGATAGTTGGGCAGGAATACGAAATACCCTAATTAATAGCTTTGCCGACCAGAGGGACGAAACAGCCCTCTATAATGACCTCCTAGTATCAGCTCAGGGTAATAGTACTCCACAAGAGTACTACGACCAATGTCAATCGTTATTCAGTACCATTATGACTTATATATCGTTGCATGAAACAGTGACTACCACCATAGAAGCGAAACGTACACTATACAAGAAATTAACAATGCAAGCGTTTGTACGTGGCCTTAAGGAACCTCTAGGTTCCCGAATACGTTGTATGCGTCCTGAAAGCATAGAGAGGGCGCTGGAGTTCGTCCAAGAGGAACTAAATGTGATGTACTTGCAAAATCGTAATGATAGTGCGAGTGTAAAAAGGCCACTTCCAACCGCTCCCATGCCCAAATTACTAACACAGCCCACAGGTTTTCTACCCATGTCGATGCCGAAACCCTTTGGTCACCAACCGTTTTCAAACTGGCAACGGCCACCGGCTCCGCAAAGCAGTTGGAGACAACCTATGTTCCAACCACATGGCGCGCCACGTGCGCCCAACGCACCGAATAACCAAACACGTACGCAGCAAATGTTCCGCGCGGCACCGCCTAACTATAACGCTCAGAGCAACGTATTTAGAGTTCAGCCACGTGCCCTAGCCCCGGGACCTCAGCCAATGAGCGGGGTCAGCCATTTTGTTGCTAAGCCTATGCCAAGTAGACCTCATGACTGGGGCAAGTTTGGCAATCCGGCTCCGACAAATTATTTTAAAACCCGCGAGATGAATTTCAACGATTGCAGCGAAAATAACTACGATTATTACCTCGTGGAGGAACCCTACTCTTATGACTACGACCATGCTGACTATAACGTTTACTATGACGACGGTAACCACTATTACGTACAGGACTTCGGACCAGCTATGGTGCCCGAGCAAAAACCGATTCAACCCTCTACAGCATGTGAGGACCCCCAACCCTCGACTAGTAACGCAAACCAGGATTTTCAGATAAAATCCCCATTAAAACCCTCAAAATAGAAGTTAACTTGCAAACGCAACGACAGTTGCCCTACATAAAAATATCTGACCCCCCACTAAACCTACTCATTGATACCGGAGCAAACCAGTCATTTATTAGTCCTACAGCTGTACAACGGTATTACTCGGAATACCCTCTTAACTATGATCCCTTCGAGGTAACTAACGTCCACGCTACAACTAGAAACGATTATTCAATAACTATACCAGCCTTCCGTGAACTCAATGACCCTAACGAGATTAAATTATTCATATATGACTTTCACAAATTTTTTGATGGACTTATCGGACTAGATTTACTGACCAGATGGAATACGAAGATTGACTTAAAGGACAACCTACTGATTACGGCTACCGCTAGGAACCCTATCGTAATGTTTAATTCCCGAAATGTAAACCTTTATGAGGCTGTTATACCAGCCAACACAACTAAGCTTATCAGATTACCTATAAACGCTAAAGACGGTGACGTACATATCCCACAACAATACCTGTGCAATTGCATTGTAAGCGAATGCATTACAACCGTTTGTAATAACCGCGGCATTATAGAAATTTTAAACCCATCAAACAACGATACTATTCTATCCCTAGACCACCCGGTAGAAGCTGTAACTATAAGTAACATCGAATGCATGAACCTGGAACAAATACCTGACACATCTCGCATTAATAAAGTAATATCTAAATTGCGAACAGATCATCTTAATGAGGAGGAGAAAATTAACTTAGTTAATATTTGCTCGAAGTATGCAGATGTATTTTACATAGAAGGCGAACCCTTATCTTTCACCAATAAGGTGAAACACCGTATACGGACTGTAGACGACGCACCTATCTATACCAAGACTTACAGATATCCTTTCGTTCATCGCCAAGAAGTTAGGGAGCAAATTTCAAAAATGCTGGAACAAAATATCATTAGACCCTCTGACTCAGCCTGGAGCTCTCCAGGTCCGAATTCTTGAAGTTAGAAACCGCTTTCCTAGGTCATATAATAAGCAATGAAGGAATCAAACCAAACCCGGACAAAATTACAGCTATACAAAAATACCCCATACCCAAAACCTCAAAACAGATAAAACAGTTTCTCGGACTTATAGGATACTACAGAAAATTCATACCCGATTTCGCTAGAATCACGAAACCATTTACTCAGTGCTTAAAGAAAGGTAGGATCGTCACACTTAATAAAGACTACGTTGACTGCTACGAACGATGTAAAAACCTCTTAACAAACGACCCGATCTTACAGTACCCCGACTTCAATAAGGAATTCATATTGACAACAGACGCCTCTAACTTTGCGATAGGAGCCATATTATCACAAGGGCCAATAGGATCAGACAGACCGATTTCATACGCATCACGAACACTAAACGAAAGCGAGATAAACTACAGTACCATTGAGAAAGAGCTTCTCGCCATCGTGTGGGCCACTAAGTACTTTCGACCCTACCTCTTTGGACGTAAGTTTAAGATAGTTACGGATCATAAGCCACTACAATGGATTATGAGCTTGAAAGAACCTAACTCGCGTTTAACTAGATGGAGATTGAAACTCAGTGAGTACGACTTCACTGTAGTGTATAAAAAGGGCAAAAACAACACCAACGCTGACGCCCTCTCGCGAGTTGAAATACATAATGACGAGATAAGCTCGATTACAGTGAATCCTTCCGAAAAACCCCCGTCAATAGCAGACTCCAGTACTGAAACAGCCCACACAAGTAACGAGAACCCCATACTCGAAGTACCAATCACCGACGAACCTATAAATAAATTTCACCGACAAATAATCATGACAGTAGTAGGAGACATAAAAAAAAGACCGACCGCGACCAAACCGTTTGACACACATACTCGCACCTCTATACAAGTTTCACAAACTAACCTAATAGATGACGTCATAGCCGCTATAAAAGAGTACGTTAACCCGAAGGTGAAGACGGGTATTATTATTAACCCCCCTTTGAGCATGTATGACATCATTCCTATAATACAAGATAACTTTAAAAGCTCTGCAATGAACCTCGTGTTATGTAAATCCGAACTCGAAAATGTAAAAGAGTACCTTAGGCAGCAAGACATAATTAGGCATTATCATGACGGAAAAACTAATCATCGCGGCATAAACGAATGTCACCTAGCCCTCTCGCATAAGTATTACTGGCCGAAAATGAGAGACCACATTACAAAGTATATTAATGAATGCACTACTTGCGGTCAGGCCAAATATGACCGAAGTCCCATCAAACAAAAGTTTAACATAGTGCCACCAGCCACTAAACCGTTTGAAATAATTCATATGGACCTCTTCACGGTCGAAAATGAGAAATACCTAACATTCATTGATGTATTTTCAAAATACGGACAAGCATACCTTATGAGAGATGGTACCGCAATTAGTATCTTACAGGGCCTATTACAGTTTTGCACTCACCATGGTTTTCCTGTAACTATAATAACGGACAACGGTACCGAGTATGCTAATCAGCTGTTCGCTGAATTCACTAGACTCCACAAAATTAATCACCATAAAACACTAGCTCACAGTCCTAACGATAACGGCAACATAGAAAGGTTCCACTCCACGTTACTTGAACACATAAGAATCCTACGTATTCAACATAAAAAAGAACCCGCAAACAATCTAATACCATATGCCTTACTCGGATATAACAGCTCAATCCATAGTTTCACTAAATGCAGACCATTTGACATAATAACCGGGCACTTTGATAGCCGAGACCCGTGGGACATTGATCTAAGTAGCCACCTATTGCAACAATACATATTAAACCATAGAGATCAAATGAAAACAGTATACCAAATCATAAATGAAACCTCTCTTAGTAATCGCACCTCTTTAATCGAAAACCGAAATAAGACCCGCGAGCAGGAGGAGGAGTATCAACCTAAACAACAGGTCTTCATAAAAAACCCATCAGCCCCGCGGCAAAAATTAGCCCCCAGATACACACAGGATGTAGTCTTAGCAGATTTACCTATCCACATTTATACGTCAAAGAAACGCGGCCCCGTAGCAAAATCACGACTTAAACGCGTACCTAAGACTGCTAAATTGTTGCAGGATGACGCTGCTACTGACGATATATGCAATACGGAGCCAGGAGATAAAACTTGAAAGTTTAGACTCTGGAATTGGATTACTACCCTTTAAACTTGGACCGCTCAGACTAATAACCCATTATCATACTTTCCTCCAATATGTCAACCTGGACGACATTGAAAATACTCTTTCCACCCTTCAAACTCAATTCCGTTACATTAAATTACACATGATGAATAACACATATTCTCTCTACGAGTATCAAATAGACTACCTTTCGGATAAATTAAGTAAAGTCACTGATCAGCTACGTACCCTAGAGCCTAGACGTTCAAAAAGAGGTCTTATAGACGGCCTAGGATCTGTCATAAAAAGCGTTACAGGTAACCTCGATTACTCGGATGCTGTTCGATATAATAATGCCATAAAGACGTTGAGAAATAACCAAAAGAAGACTATAGATGAATTTAACGAGCATATCAGCATCAGTAAAGAGTGGATGCTAACTCACACTAATATCATAAATAAAATTGTCGAAAACCAGAGTAAAATCAACACCACACTAAGTCTATTAATAAAACAGGCAGAAAGTAGCATAAATATGATCCAAGTCGCTAAGTTCAATCAGCTGTTGACTATCGTCAGCGAAAACATAGAGGACGTGTTATCGGAATTATATAGGATAGAGAATATTTTATCGTTCACCCGCGCGATGACTATTCATCATAGCATGTTAGGAATAGACATCTTGGGTAACGTAGTAGACAGGCTTAAGGAAATTTATGGTAATCACCACGTAATAGAGTTAGAATTACGTCAGTACTATGACATCATTAAAGCTGGGTATTATTACGACGACAAGAAAATAGTAATAGCATTTAGGTTTCCCATAGTCTCAGAAGATACCTATACACTTTATAAACTCTCCATAGTCCCGAACAAGAACAACCAAGTCCTCATACCTCCTTATCCTTTCATAGCAACCAATGGGAATACGTTCATGTACATGGAGGCAGAATGCCCGAAGCTAAATAATAATCGGTACCTCTGCGAACAAAAAACAAATCACTATATCCAAACTCAAGCTGACTGCGTGCAAACCTTCATTTCAAGCAAGACATTACAAAAATCCTGTAAACTAACGACCGTACATCTATCAAAACCGGCTGTAGAAGAATTAGATAGTAGACATTACGTTATATCATTCCCTCAATCTACCAGAGTTCAGATGAAATGTGGAAGCGACGATTACGACACACTGAGGGGAAGCTACCTTGCCACTATTCCATTGCACTGCTCGATACACACAAACGAAATAACCTTAATAAACACTAAGGACGAGATAAAAGGCCAACCTGTAAAAGTATTGAACATTCCCTACACTACTGAAACACAGGAGATAAGCTTACTACATGCAAATTTAACATCTATTAACTTGGATAGACTACACACTATTCAGGACAGAATAACTCTTCAGTCGCCGATTTCATCGTTTGAAACAACTGAAACGCTATATCATACTACTATACCGTTTTATGTTATACTGTGTATCGCAGCCATACTTACAATTGCGATGTTAACCAGAAGATATTTTCCTGGAAGAAACCTTTCCAGAAAACCGAACCAAAACGACGCTGTACCCACAGGACCAGGAAATCATGAAAACGCAGTTCCTGTAACATCTGAAACGCATACGCAACGAGAAAACCTACCAGCAACATTTTCACTGAGCGTTTTAAAATAGTTGCTGAACTACAGGCGGAGGTGTTACGCAAGCGTAGTATATCCAAAGCGCTGACTAAGGACGGCCTCAATTAATTATAACAAACAAGTAAAATGCGCAATTAGCGACACGAGGCAAATGCGCTGAATGCACAAAATACCGCGGCACCATCGCGCCACCGCTACATGAGGTCGGCCACTTCTATTCCGGCTTCGAAGGAAGGCATAACTTTAGATTTAGCTAGATATAGTTTTCATTTATTGTAAGTTCTTTTGCTTTTATTAAATCAGTTTTAGAATCTAAATTGGTTTTTTTTAAGTATCCCGGCCGCAGCCTTCGTAATTCGTACGTTGTAATTAGGTATTTGCGGTAAGTCGTTAGTTTAATAAGTTGAAATTACTAATTTAGGGTAAGTAGATTTGCAAAGTAAATAGTAGGATGGCGGCATTAATAGTTATAAATTGTTGTTTGAAAGATTATTTACTTTGTGAGGAAACATGCTTTTCAAGGTTAAGTTTTGAAAATAAAAAACATTTATCTAGTTCAGATGTATTTACGAAACTAGGTTTTGAAACCAGGGTTTTGCTTCCAACCAGGGCACCCTAGTAAGAGTGAGAAATACTTGGACTATGATAGTTTTTGCTAGTCTGGCATGGCCGCGCGGGAAAAGTTAGAAGAAACCAGACTTGAAAAGTAATTGCATAGGAAATTAACCCATGTGCTCATATAAATAAGGAACACTATCGTATTTGCGAAACAAAATAATTGGATGTTAAAAGTCTTTCTAACGCAAATACGATTATGATGCTTATTTGTAAGACGACATGGATTGTTATATGCAAGCATTTTAAACTCTGGAAGTATAGGGCGCAGCGCGGGCGGCGCGAGTCGCGCAGCGCGGTTTGCGCGGTTTGCGCGTTTTGGCTGGCTGGCCGCACAAGGCTTCAAGCCTTGTGCACGCCGCCGTGGGCCTAATCTGTGCCGTGGGGCTCGGGGCGCGGTGGGTGCAGGGCTAGCGTAAATGTAATAGTTTATTTCGCGGGTATATTAGAAAGACGATTTTTGGGACTGCGTGCCCGCCCCTTGCCTAGGTAAGCATTTTTTTTGCTCCGGCTTCCCTCTGTCAATATTTCACCCTTCGCCACTGATAGGAACTAGCACTAACAAGCCTAAAGCAACTTGGAAGGTAATCAATTCTATGAAATCCAATATTCCTAAAACGACTATAAATGTAATTAACGTAAATGACAAAAGTATAACAAATCCTAAATTGATAGCAAGACATTTTAATGATTATTTTATAGACTCAGTTCAATCGAATGCCGACAATTTGCCAATAATTAATAATACCAAAACGGACACATCATTAGGATCGAAATCATATAAATCTATATTTATGCAACCAACCACACCAAAAGATGTAAATACAATAATAAGGAATCTTAAAAACACGAACAGTACAGGTTATGACGATATTGACACAAGGGTAATTAAATCAATAGCGCCTATTATAGCACCCATACTAAGTGACATTATAAATAAAATCATCCTTAATGGAGTTTTTCCACAAAAATTAAAGCTTTCCATTATTAAACCCTTACACAAAAAAGATGACAAAACTAGACTCAGTAACTACACACCGGTGGCGTTAATACCTATTTTCTCTAAAGTGGTTGAGAAAGTCATTTATGGCAGTGTTTATAACTATCTGGAAAAAAATTATTTATTTTGTAAAGAACAGATGGGATTTAGGAAAAATAAAACTATAAATTTAGCCATTTATAACTTCCTTGAAAAAATACATTACAACATGGATAATAGAAAACCAGTCATGGCAATGTACATGGACATGACCAGAGCTTTTGACTATGTTAACCATAAAGTTCTGCTAGCTAAGCTCTCTAGACTTGGCATCAGAGGTAACATACTCAATCTGATACAATCCTACTTGGAGGATAGACAACAAATTACCCAGATAAGCCAAATTAATATTAACACAAAGAGGGAAGTAGTATATTCATCTGACTCTAGAGTACTCCACTACGGTGTTCCGCAGGGATCTATATTGGGGACTTTGCTACTCATTTGTTACATAAATTACTTTCCCGAAGCAATTACACATCAGATGTCTTTATTTGCAGACGACAGCACAGTTACATATAATAGTGGTAGTGATAAAGAAATAGAAAATGACATTAACGCTAGTCTGGTTACGATTATTGACTGGTTAAAAGCTAATAATCTTAAACTTTATCTTAATCAACTAAAATTATTAACTTCATAATTAGACAAAAAGTACAATCACAAGTTAAAATCAGTTATAAAGGCGATCCAATACTAGAATCTAATAATACTAAATTTCTGGGCCTATACATTGATAACGATATGTCTTGGCAGACGCAAATTAACAGTGTGTGTGGGAAACTTAGTAAGTTTTCGCTCTTTGGATGCTTGGTAAAATTGCAAACATGACCGCACTCTTAGCAGCTTATCATGGTTACGTTGCGTCCACCCTGCGATATGGCCTGATATTTTGGGGCAATGGTGCTAAAGTTGATCGAGTACTTATAGCACAGAAAAAATGCATTCGAGCTATATGCAAAATAAAACGGACGGATTCATGCAAGCCACATTTCCAGAACTTGAAAATATTGACCGTGCCCTCACTTTATATCTATGAAGCCTGTGTTTTTGTAAAACTGAATATGCATCTTTATAAACCTGTCGAAAGTCAACGACGCTCAAATAAGTTGCACTTGCTATACACAAACACCAAATTTCTCCATAAAAGCATATATGCAATGGCTCCCAAACTATACAATAAATTACCAAATCAAATTATTTTAGCTAACAACCTAAATAATTTTAAACGACAGCTTTTTAAATTATTGAATGAAAAGGCATATTATTCTGTCGATGAATTCCTTAATGACAAAATGATTAAATAATTTTGTACAATTTAATTTAACTTTGACAAATCTAATTTTGGTGAAATTGTATTACTGTGGAATTTGTTACGGATATGTCGCCGCAAGAGCGTCTATGTGCTAAGATTATTCATTAATCTTATTAAGAATCAACTTAATAATCCTCATTTGTCATAATATTGATGAACCTGCCATGCCATCTGTGTGGGGCAAGCATAATTATTACGATAATCATTTGACTAAACGCCATCTATTGGCTTGTGTGTTAACTACTGCGCAAATAATAGATTCGTTTAGCTTAGATGGCCTGTAATTTATTAAACAAAAGCCTTTAGCTAGAACTGTAGCCAAAATTAAGATTAGCAAATATTTTATGATAGCTGGGATTTTAGCAATGACAATTTGGATTTTAACAATGGCTCATTTTGTTAGGCGGCAACCCAGTCTTGTGGGAAAGAACGCCGAATAGTCAATTAGTGAATTTATAATTTGTAGCAACAATTAAATCAATTTCTAGAACTAACTACAAACTTAAAATTAATAAGATTATTTTACAGAGTATTTTATTAGTGGTAAACCAGTTCTTTGTATTTAATCCTTTGATCTGCCGAAAATGGTTTTAAGCATGCGATTGTTGTAAAAAGTATTAATTAAGCTTGTAACTTAATAACGCCTTTGCATTTGTGAATATTGGTATTGTTTAATTACTAAAATAATTAATTGTGAAGTATTAGTATTGTTTTAATGGAGTATTACTGAACTAACTATGTAATGAATAATTGGACTGATCTAATGAGTGTAGTACATCCGCCCACTCAGAGCCGCGGGCGCACCCAGAGATGTCATTCGAGTTAGCTCGCGATTAGAGAATTGAAATATTAATGAATTGAAAGTAGTTTTTGAAGTGAGCAATAATAACTTATGTTAATAAGAACTGTAATAATTGAAAGACAGATCCAAAAGAGTGTGTGAGTAGTTTCTCATCAACCATGTTTGTGAATGAGCGGCTCAACTGGAAAGTTTATAAGTGTTAAAGTGCCTGTAACTGGTTTATTAGAAATAAACTTGCAGTTTGAGTCAAGTGTTGTGTGTGATTTCAATTACCCATCCACCTATCTAAAAACAATGAAGATTAATGTTGCACAGTTAACGACTGAAAGGCAATATGGCGTCAATATTCATTTATGGTGGAATCCCCGCCTTGATATCAGAAGAGTGGATTGTTCATGCGCGCCGTTCACACTTATGCCGGACATCCAATGAATAACATGCAAAATCCAAAACCGGCTTGCATGGCCATAGCCGAGAGCGTGCTTATAGACTTGATCTCTGAAATCGTAAACGTTCTAAGAGCGTGCGACATAATGATTTGCCCCAGCCAATATAATTATGGTCTTATATGAAGCAATGGACTGTTAAACAGGAAGATACTGAAGACTATGATAGCCAAAGAGTGCTTTATTTTCATCAAGTGGCTGACAGATACCAACATGATAATTTATGGGTTATTGCAACTTAACACATGACCCAGTCAGACTATCAATGAACACATTATGCAAATGCAGTTTACATTGGTAAATAAACAGTGAAGTTGTATGTGACGGACAACTTCATATTGCACTCAAAATGCTCAACATGTACAGCACAGAATGACCGAAGCAGCAAAATAAACAAAGATTGGACACCGGAAAAGCACATTGTTAAATAAACCTGCTGACGGATCTAAGATGACCCACTGACCGGATCATCAGTCTCGGGAAGTATTTTGTTTTATTAATTTTAGTATGTTGTTACTGTTTAACATATTTACAGTTAACAACAATTTAACTTATCACATCACACACTGGCTGTGGCAATGCCACCTTTACCTTGACACGGAGTGAAATACAAACACAACTTAAATCACTCTATTAAGCTCATGCATAGTGCGCTTATTAAAGCTATTATTTGATTAAGAATCATTAATGTGCCATAAACAAGTCAGATAGGCAGTCACTTCATGTAAAATACTGATTTTCAGCTGCATCCGGTTAGACTGGAAGCCGTCCCCAACAAAGTTTGGGAAAAGACAGGCAGATGATGAAACATAACTCATAAATCAGATTAAACTATTTAGTTACTTGCACCTACACTGCATGAACTTAATTAATTAACTATGTATTAGCAAATTTTAAGACATTGTTGTTGACTTCTAATTCATAGTAACAAGGAAAATTCTCTTAGAAATATTTTTGAGTACAAAGATTAGTCACGTGAATTTCCATAAACATTACATGAAATGAATTAATTAACTAAGTATAACAAATTTTAATTCAAAACTTGTAGTATTTGACTTGTCATTCGCAGTGACTAGAAACATTGAAAACAGAGTATTCTTATTAGAAATTAGTCACATTCATTTGACATTCACATAGATTAATATCTCACAATCTTTGTGGTGCCTATTGTTTGAATTTAGAGCTTTTCAAACAATTATGCAACTTGAAAGCATATGTATTTGACATGTTGCATGATTCATACTAAAACACTTCGCTATGAAACTGATTTGTAAAACAAGACAAGTAATGAAGTGCCAAACAAATTTCAGTTCAACGAGTTGTGACAATGAACTCTTAGCGCAATAAATCAACAGAAAGCAAAGCTTTCAATATGTTAGAATGTGAATGTTTTGTCAGTGCATTAACACAACCAATAGAGTTTTTAAACTAGTTCTGATCAGTTTAACTTTCCTATCTTAGTTTAACACATAATCTGCCAGACAATAGACACAATTGAAAATGTATTGTTTGAGGTCACCGTTGACCGGAACGGCAGTGAAGGTGTTAATTAACTTAATCTAAGTATGAAAACTATTTCAAAACAATTGATTACCTACTTCATAGCTTATCACTCCAACTAATTTAGACATTAGTAGGACTGCTTTGTGGTCAGTGCTCATGCGCCCTGCCATTAAAGCATGAGGGCCTGGATTCGAAGACTTAGGCGTGATTGACAAAGTGTGGATGTGTTATCTACACCCCTGCCTAACCCTTCAGGGACTGCAAGTGTGATGTTATGTAGGATATCTTTTCTTGCACTATTATTTACCTGCATGACTTCTCACATTCCAGGTTCCAGGAAATTGTCTTCAAAAAGGAAATGATAACCAACTACCAAAGAAAATGAAACAAAATTGGAAGCAACTGTAAAGGAACTTTTAAAACTTTAAGCACCTAGTCACTCCACCATTGTGATGGCATCAAGTGTGGAAGTCTAAACCATTGTCAATAAGAACAGCTTCCTCAAGAATAAGCCTGCTAACCAACACATATCACAATTTGGTTTTAGCTGACCAATACAATTAATTTCAATACCTGGTGAATAGAAAACCGTGTCGCCAGCTGTCAAATGAAGAACAGCACGAGGACTGCCAACCAGGGATGACTGATTCAGTGTCCACACACCTAAGCTAATATAAAAGGTAGGCGTTTTCAAACTACTTCCTACACCTTACCACTGATCTCTACATAATGTTACATCAAAGGCTGAATACAATAGCCAAATCAACCTACCTACATGATGCTCATGTGTGATGAATCTCATGTTTAAACTTTCATTATTTTTATGTTTCTGTATTCCTGTCAGTTGCTCATCTACAATAATAATAGCAAAGTATTAGTACTCCTAACTACAACTAATCAATCAAAAATAATAACACAAACATCAAGCTATTGCTATCCGTGGAGGAAACAACTAGCTTGATAAGTAATACAACAAATCACACAAATACTATCAGAAGCCGTGGAGGTCACTGATAATGAACACACCAAATGACAAACAATCTATAAATAGTCGTGGAGACTATTTATAATGTTAATAACAAACTATTAGCGGCCGTGGAGGCTTCTATTAAACAATACTCTCATGTTATCCTGCTGGGTCCACGGCGTACAAACCGCCTAGAGCCTGGTTCCTTATATCCTGTCAAATCAAAGACTTCGTGCCTGTCACGGAGCAATGGTCCTAAACTCCTTATCCTTTAATCCTGTCAAATCAAAGACTTTGTGTCCATCACAGAGCGGTGTTCCTGATCCTATCCTTTAATCCTGTCAAATCCAAGACTTTGTGTCTATCACAGAGCATTACCTTCCTGTGAGAATGAACAAATAAAAATATGCTACTTACACCACACTTACCAAATACAAATTACAAAATAACTAAAGCAATCGAAGCGATCTATTACCATGTCTCAAGGTAAAATAAAAACCTAACTCATACAAAGCATAACCATTGAATGAATATTTTTAGATAGTTCAAGCGAAAATATCCTACTAATCTAGTAGCTGATCATTCTATTTCAATAAACTCAATTCATATTGATATTGCTGTATAATTGAAGCAACATCATTCCACTCATCTAGTAGCTGATCATTCTATTTCAATAAACTCAATTCATATTGATGTTGCTGTATAATTGAGGCAACATCATTCTACTTATCTAGTAACTGATCATGCAATATCACTATACTCAACTCATTTAATGTTGCTGTATAATTGAGGCAACATTATTCTATTCAGCTATTAGCTGACAATACAATATCAATAAACTCAATTAATGTTGTTGGATAGTTTTGCCAACAATATCCTATTCAGCTAGTGGCTGATTAAACAATATCAATAAAATCGATTCAGTTAATGTTTTTGAATAATAAACAATTTTTATTCAGCTAACAGCTTATCATCCATAAACTGCATGCAGCTTTAAGTCTGTAACTGTGCATATGTGTGTTGGTGATACATAAATGCATTTTATTTTGAATATGAGGAAAACTGAATAGATGTTAGATCTATTACAAGTTTTCCATGTTGACTGAAACTTTTTGTTACCAAATCCTACATTTCAATGAACATTGTAGGTTAATAAAAACAACATTAATCTGCCGACAAAATTTATCTCCATTATTTCAGAAAATAAAATTCCACATACTGAGAGCGACGGCAGGTGCAGGGCGCGCACCGCCGATCAGAATGGCCGTGTCGCCGCAAGAGCGTCTATGTGCTAAGATTATTCATTAATCTTATTAAGAATCAACTTAATAATCCTCATTTGTCATAATATTGATGAACCTGCCATGCCATCTGTGTGGGGCAAGCATAATTATTACGATAATCATTTGACTAAACGCCATCTATTGGCTTGTGTGTTAACTACTGCGCAAATAATAGATTCGTTTAGCTTAGATGGCCTGTAATTTATTAAACAAAAGCCTTTAGCTAGAACTGTAGCCAAAATTAAGATTAGCAAATATTTTATGATAGCTGGGATTTTAGCAATGACAATTTGGATTTTAACAATGGCTCATTTTGTTAGGCGGCAACCCAGTCTTGTGGG
Source organism: Cerastis rubricosa (assembly GCA_949152445.1). Lineage (NCBI taxonomy): Eukaryota > Metazoa > Arthropoda > Insecta > Lepidoptera > Noctuidae > Cerastis > Cerastis rubricosa. Next base: position 271,384 of record OX424542.1, on the reverse strand, counting down.
AAAGAACGCCGAATAGTCAATTAGTGAATTTATAATTTGTAGCAACAATTAAATCAATTTCTAGAACTAACTACAAACTTAAAATTAATAAGATTATTTTACAGAGTATTTTATTAGTGGTAAACCAGTTCTTTGTATTTAATCCTTTGATCTGCCGAAAATGGTTTTAAGCATGCGATTGTTGTAAAAAGTATTAATTAAGCTTGTAACTTAATAACGCCTTTGCATTTGTGAATATTGGTATTGTTTAATTACTAAAATAATTAATTGTGAAGTATTAGTATTGTTTTAATGGAGTATTACTGAACTAACTATGTAATGAATAATTGGACTGATCTAATGAGTGTAGTACATCCGCCCACTCAGAGCCGCGGGCGCACCCAGAGATGTCATTCGAGTTAGCTCGCGATTAGAGAATTGAAATATTAATGAATTGAAAGTAGTTTTTGAAGTGAGCAATAATAACTTATGTTAATAAGAACTGTAATAATTGAAAGACAGATCCAAAAGAGTGTGTGAGTAGTTTCTCATCAACCATGTTTGTGAATGAGCGGCTCAACTGGAAAGTTTATAAGTGTTAAAGTGCCTGTAACTGGTTTATTAGAAATAAACTTGCAGTTTGAGTCAAGTGTTGTGTGTGATTTCAATTACCCATCCACCTATCTAAAAACAATGAAGATTAATGTTGCACAGTTAACGACTGAAAGGCAATATGGCGTCAATATTCATTTATGGTGGAATCCCCGCCTTGATAGATATAATTAATTTAATGTTTATAATATAACTTAATTTAATAATTTTTATACTTAATTTAATTTTGATAATTTTAAATTTTATTACATTGTATTTTTTAAGATTTTTTGTACTGTAAATTAATTTTAGTTTGACAATTGTAATCTTGCTCTTAGCAATTAAGCCATTGGCTATAACGACTATGGGCATATGATTGCTGAGTGCACAGTCCACATGTCATCAACCTCTTGAGCCAAGTTAAGATACTTACTTGATTTGCTTATCCTTTTCGGCTTACACGAGGTTCTCACCATGCGGGACAGTTGTGTATATTAACAATGATTGTGCGCCGCTCTGATCGATCCACCACCACTATATCAGGCTGCTATAGTCCTCTCAGTGATGATGGATTAATCCTAGTTCAGTGTGCCATTTTCGAGAACTTGGCCAGGCATATACCTATAGAACGGCATTTCCGAATCCACAAGGCTGTATTTTAGACCAAGTTGCTGATAGATATTCCTGGCTACGAGTGTATGCAAATACTCTCCGTTTGCCAAACAAAAACACCCGGAGATAATGTGACTGATTGATTTGCCTGCACGGTGACATGCCCGACACAGTCAACAATAAATCTCCAGTAGTTATTCGTCATCATACCTCCACTCATAATCACACAAACGAAGACTTCGGTTTCTCGCAAGAGGTCCCAGGAACGTAGCCAAGCTACGGATGCTGAAAGGTCGACATGGAGCCAATGCAGCCCCTTACTATCTGCCAAACCTCCCTGCGGTCGTTTATATTAAGCACTACGCGATTGTGGAGAGTCTTAACAAGCATTCAGAAAGCCTTGATCTCCACATCTCCACGGGATATACAGTTTCATAACCGAAGAACGTGGGTGATGCATTCGATTTCCCGTCAACAATTTGCGTACCTTTCTATCCAGGGCGTCTAGTACTGTGTTAGTTCATTTGAGTATCCTGAAAGAGTAAGTACTTACATGAAAACCGGCATGACCAAACTGTTAAAGGCATTCGCCTTATTTTTGCCTGATTGATTAAATACTATTAAATAATTTTCCAGATGGCCAAAGAAGCGCTCCTTCTACGAAAGCTTCATGTCAACAACATTGATACCCAACGCTTCTGAAATATACAAATACTTATAGGTTTTAGTTGCTGAGAGAGATCTAAGATTAATGGAATCCGAGAGCTCTGGGTTCCCACTGATTCCACAATCTCCCCTCGCATTCTATGCGTGACTGCACATTTGTCGACACCAAATTCAATCCTGATGGCTCTACTGAAAGTTTCAGTTACTTTTAGTAGCTCCATCAGTTGCAAATTGCTGGGGGCAAAGAGTTCCAGATTATCCTTGTGAAGGAGGTGAGATATAACCTGACCAGCTCTCCTTAAACGATAGCCTAGTCCTGAATGCTCTAGCAGCGTGTTAAGAGGATTCAAGGCTCGTTCTGCTTGAACTCCTCGTAGCGGCGATTGGCGGCGGCGACCTCTCGCGTCCGGCCCTGGTTCAATCCATGGTCCGGAACGAGAGGGAATGGGAAGCCGTCGCCTCCTTCTGCGAAGCAGTCATGCTAGCAAAGGAGGTGGCGGAACGTGAGAGGGAGAGAGCCTCACGTTCCAGCTACCGCGGAAGATGCCCCGGGCGTCGGGGGCCACCGTAGGCGCGGGCCTGTGGACGGTGAGTAATGGGCTAGCTCACCGTCCATCCGTCTTATGACAGCAGGCCGTGTCGACGACGCGTTTGTGTTCCCGAGCGCCTTTTGGATGGGAAATTATCAAATGACTCCTCCCGCTCTGGGCGGAGCGGAAGGTAGTGTCAGACTTGACTGACTAAAACCCATCCATATTCCTTCTTAGCTCTTTGTGTTCCAGGGCCACGGTATCTCTTTCGAACAGTCCCGCAGCCAGTCCAGTAAAATAAGTATAAGTGAGGGAAGATGTTCGGTCTAAGCAACCGAACACTTGCTAACGCAGTACTTTACAACGATCATTGTATTTGTAACTAAGTGACAATTTTATTAATACTTTAACGTCAGTGCATTATTAGACGTCAACCAGACCGGGTGCATTCAAAACATTTAACATAACATTTTACTTATAAGACATTTAACACTTAACATGAAGAGCCTTTAATAAACTCTTTAAAACCAAATCCAAACAGTGCTTTAATATTACCTACGACCTTGCACCCCGAACATAATGGTCCTTCGAGCCGGATCGCGCGCGCGTTTCTATCTCTTTATTATGAATGCACCCGCAAAATTTTCACTTAGTTACAAATACAATGATCGTTGTAAAGTACTGCGTTAGCAAGAGTTCGGTTGCTTAGACCGAACAGAAGAAGATGACAATATGTCTTACTGTTCAAAACCATAAAAGTAGTTTTACTAACACATGTGTATACGAAGCGACTGGTTGGTTTTGAACGGGAATAAAATGATAACTGCATTTATCATTTTCTAGTCAAATATTTTTCACGAGAACATGATTCTATGACTGTTTGTCATACTAACAAGTATGAATCATTACGAAAATATTATATTAACACTTTATTCTCGTTATTTAAGGCCTGTGTTTGAATACTCTTGTAAAATTTCGTAACTTAGTAATAGGAAAAATAACAAAAAAATTGATCCTACAGATCCCAAAAATGTCATAACGATAATGGCGATTATCATTTTATTCTCCGGGGACGGCGAAATGTTTTTTATTAGATGGCCCAATCCTTGACGAAGATTCAGGCTATTTAACATCACGCTACACGACAGTAAAGAAAACAAGTTAAACATTTATTTGAAAACTATATTGATACCTCAACAACAAGGTGCGCCTTACAAGTCTTAGAACTGCCGTCCGAATATTAATAAAGTTTCGAAGCTTCAAGGATTTCTCAATACGGAACGTGAAGCCTCTTTCTGTGAATTCTGGCGAATGAATGATCTCCTTTTAGAAAATGAAGAGATCATTCATTCATTCCATAATAAACATTAGAACAAAAGTGGTTCGGGAGGCTCTTGGAGAGGAACATCACATAATTTTTTTTTTAACGTCCTTTCTTGTGCCACTTGTACCTACATAGAGCTAAGATTATTACAACAATAACACAAGAGTAAGTATTTAACTTATGTCTTGTAAGATACTATATAATACTAGGACCGACAACGATCGTTATTTTCTCTTCCATACATCGCAGATTATGGCGGCTACTAGGCGGACACGGGGGCCGCAGGGGGCGCCGGGGCCGCAGGGGGCGCAGCCGTGAAGTCCAGCAGCAGCTTGCCCCGCGCGCCCCCTTGCGCCGCGCGCTCGTACGCCTCCCGCGCGCGCCACCACGGGTACACAGCCTCCACGAATACGCGGAACTGCAACATAAGCATCACCGCATGACCTCTGCACTCACTGCGACGTGAGCGCATGCGCGGGCTGTGTGCAGCGACGTGCGTACCTGTCCGCGCTCGGCGAGGCGGCGCAGCTGCTCGATGTCCGGCGCCGACGGGGAGAAGAACGCCCAGCGCACGTGCGGGGGCAGCGCCGCGGCCCCCGCGCCCCCCGCGGCCACCCGCGCGCTCTGTGCCAGCAGCGCCGCGCCCGCGCACAGCGCGCCCACCGCCACGCCGCGCGCCTCCATGTCGCGCAGCAGCGGCGTCGTCAGCGTCACGTAGCGCGCGAACTGCCAGCGCCGCGCCGCGGCCGCGTCGCCGCCCAGCCCGGCGCAGTCCAACACGGCGTCGTACGGCCCGGCCGCCTCTAGCGCGGCGTCGTAGTCGGCGGCGTGGCGGTCCAGCGCGGCGGCAGCGCCCAGGCGCGCGGCGCGCTCGCACAGGTCGCCGGCGCAGCCCACGGTGACGTGCGCGCCTCGCTGCGCCAGCAGCTGCAGCGCCGCCTGCCCCACGCCGCCCAGCCCCAGCAGCAGCACGCGCGCGCCGCCCGCGCCGGCGCCGAGCCCGGCCGCCCGCAGCGCGGCGCTCGCGGTCAGCGCGGCGTACAGCGCGCCGCCGGCCGCCGCGTCGTCCAGCGCCGCCGGTGCGGGTCCCGCCTGCCGCGACGGTTCAATCGATCAATTCGCTTATACTATATCAAATAAATATACAAGGAGTATATGGGCCCTTCACGAAGCCATCGACCGAGCACACTGCACATCAACCTATTAAGTTACTCAACGCGTAACAAGCGTCGTTGCACTTTAGAATTATTGAAATTCGCGCTATCCGATCATACAGCGCAACTGTTAAACTGCCCCGTTAAAAAAAAGGATGTTCTTAAGTATTACCGCAAAAGTACACGAGACTACAGCCAGGAAAATATAAAAAAATTTAAGACTTGTTTAAGTAGTCTATCCTTCTCAGAGGTGTACGAGATGGATGATCCTAATGCAGCCTACAACTGTTTTATTGAAACGTTCCAATTATTGTACGATTTATGTTTCCCCAGAAAAATAATTACACACCAATAAAACCAACCTGGGTGATACCCAGGTTGGTTTTTTAGTAGTGTTAATGGATAATGGGATAAAATTGTGTAGTAAAAACAAACGGAAGCTTTTATGGCAATATAGGTTAAAACCAACTGAATCTAATAGAGATAAATTCAAAAGCTATTCAAAATTACTCAAAAGAATTATGAATCGAAACGCAAAAAGCACAAAATAATTACAATATGAAAACTTCCAATAACAAGTCTAAGACTACGTGGCAAATAATTAACAAAAGTAAATACAATGCCCCGAGAAACTCAATTTCTTGCATATAATTTGAAAATAAAGACATCACACACCCGAAAGACATTGCCACTACATTTAATAATTATTTTATTGATAAAATACAACCAACAATTAACGCGGGAACAAACTCAACGTCGTTAATTCCTGCCAGAACACAATCTATGTTTATGGCTCCGTCTACACCATATGACATACTAAATATTATTATGAAGCTAAAAAACACGAACAGCGTCGGCTACGATGGTATTGCCACAAAAATATTGAAAGCATTTGCATTTTAAATATGTACTCATTTGTATTTCATTATTAATCTTTGCATAAGTGGTGGTGTATTTCCTGATGCATTAAAGAAGTCTATAGTGAAACCGCTACATAAGAAAGATAATCACGAATTAATGACTAATTACAGACCAATCGCGCTTATACCAGTTATGTCTAAGGTGTTTGAAAAATACATAAATGGTGAAATAAATACCTACTTAGAAAAATATGATATATTAAGTGACGAACAAAAGGGATTTCAAAAAAATAAAAGTATAAATTTAGCTATTTATGAGTTTTTACATAATGTCATGCTAAATGTAGATAAGAGAACACCAGTCTGTGCCATTTTCTGCGACATGACACAGGCCTTTGACTGCGTCCATTATAATTCCCTGGCAGAGAAACTTGAAGCCTATGGTGTTAGATACGATTTAATTAATTCTAAAACGTTGCCTACGTTTTAGAATTAATTAAATCGTATCTTCATAACCGTAAACAAGTTACAGAAATCAGTAAAATAAATACAAAAAGTAAATGTGAAGAAACTTCAAGATCAGAGGAACGCGAAGTTATATACGGAGTACCTCAAGGGAGTGTGTTAGGGCCACCGTTGTTCACTTTGTATATAAATGACTTGCCTAAAATAACTGAACATCCGATGAAACTTTTTGCTGACGATTGCACTTTGACAATAGCTAGTAATGACATAAACACATATGAACATGACATTAATAATTCACTAATATCTATTATAAATTGGCTAAATGATAATAATTTAATAATTAAATTAAAGAAGACTAACATAATGCACTTTAGACAACGTACACCGACTATAAAAAATCTTCATATATGACGGCGCGTTTAATTATTTGAAGATTATTTAAGAGTGAATGTCAACCGGATATGCCAAGCGCCATCTGTTGAAGTAATCGGTTCATCGGTTGTCATTCACTCTGACGCAACACCAAGAGCTAGTGGTAGGGAAAGAACGGTGCGACGGCTCAGTTCGGGTCGGAGCGGCAATCCGTTCACACCTCGAATACGCGCTACGTTTTTGGTGGAGTGTCTTGTGATTCAGTGTGCCTAGTAATTGTGTAATTAACTCCAGATTATAGTTTGTGTGATATACATTGTTTAATTCTCCTCGCCCAATAACCCACGTCCTAGTAAAATCAACTATGGATCCAAATGATATTGTGGACTGTCCTGGCGTCCCTTTATCAGAAGTGGGATGCGAAGGGCATTCACAAGGAGAAGATGCGCACGTGGCACCGGCGCACAATTTGCTGCGCAACATGGAAGCCTTATTATCTCGCCTCTTGAAGACACCGCCGCCCACTGAAGATACAAACCGCATGACAACACAACTAGTGCGGTTTGACCCGGATGAAAAAGATGCGGACATAGAAGGTTGGTGCAGAATTACAGAAATAGTAGTGAATAGTAGGAAACTAGATGGTGCGGAACTTTTGCTAGCGCTAACACACGCTCTGAGAGGACGGGCCGCCACGTGTTTAACCAAATTACAAACTTCACAGTTAACATGGATGACCATAAAAGAATTACTTCTAGCAAAATTTGCAAAACCGATGCTACCGCAAGACTACTTCGACGAGATATTAAGATTCCAACTCGGTACGAAAGAAACTGCGAGTGAAGCTGCAACACGCGTTTGGAGCATGATAGAGCGTATCCCTCGCACCGAAATGTCAGAAGATGTCATCACGGGTTTCGTAGCTTCTGTACTATGCCAAAAAGATGGTATTATACGACGAGAGCTGCAATCTTGTAATGTATCTACCAGAGCTCAGTTGTTACGGGTTCTCAACGGTATTTCATCGAAACGAAAATACGAAGGACAAGAGAGTAACGAGACCGAACTGAAAAGAAGCCGTTACAATGAACCACGCTTTACTGGAACTTGTCATCGGTGTGGCGTATCGGGTCACCGAGCCGTGGACTGTCGCAAACGCCGCGAAGAGCCTGTAGCAAGAGCAACTACGAAGACAGCTGAACAGCCTATGAAGACGCAAGTCCAACCACGCCCTGTGATTTGTTACGTTTGTGGTCAACAAGGGCACGTCGCCTCAGCGTGTCCAGACCGCAAAGGGAGCAACGAGAAACCGCCTGTCAGGGAGGTCCACCTGTGCGAGCGAAGGCCGGCAACCGGCACCTTTACTACGTCCGCGGGTGAGCTCGTTTCCTTTCTTTTCGATAGTGGTTCCGCCTGTTCGTTGGTGACTTCCGAGTTGGCTAGCAGGCTACCGGGTACAATACGTAACGAACTTGTATATCTCACGGGTATTGGAGATAATAATGTGGTGAGGTGTGACTCGCAAATACTTAGCCCCATCAATGTTGAAGGCATTCAATTAGATCTACTATTTCATGTAGTTCCCAACGCTGCTATTAGTGAACCGGTTATTATAGGCAGGGATATTTTGGACAAGTGTGTTAATGTCGAAATTAGTAACGAACGCATTCATTTCTCGTTACGTAGGGAAGTTGGCATTGTAGAGAAATCCAGTCATTATGATTTTACTAACATTGATACAGATTTACAAGGTGAGCATAGGGTAGCCCTCGTCAACATATTACAAAAGTACCGCGAATTCTTTATAGAAGGCATACCAACACGTCGCGTTTCTACAGGTTTCATGCGCTTAGAGTTAATTGACCCAAATAAAACTGTACAGCGACGTCCTTATAGGCTGTCACCGGCAGAAAAAGAGATAGTTAGAGATAAAATAAATCATCTTTTAGATGCGGGAGTCATTCGCGAGAGCACTTCACCCTTTGCCAGTCCAATACTTCTCGTTAAGAAGAAAGACAACTCTGATAGAATGTGTGTAGACTATCGCGAGCTCAATGCTAATACCCGGCCAGTACATTACCCGTTACCGATTATTGATGAGCAAATAGATCGACTTCATGGCGCTTGTTATTTTTCGTCATTGGACATGGCATCAGGCTACCACCAGATTCTGATAGATCCCGAGGGCGATAGCATCGCTCGTACAGCTTTCGTGACCCCTGAGGGGCAATATGAGTTCCTTGCCATGCCCTTTGGCCTACGAAACGCGGCGTCGGTCTACCAAAGGTGTATTAACAAAGCTCTAGGTTCGCTCAAAGATACGGTGGCATTAGCCTATATGGATGACGTCCTCTGTTATTCTGATGACGTCACGCGAGGCCTTGAGCGCTTAGACCTTACACTAAAAGCCTTATCTGAATCGGGTTTTTCTTTAAACTTTCATAAATGTAAATTCATGAAAAACGAAGTAGATTTCCTAGGTTATGTCGTGAAAGCAGGTCAAGTAACTCCAAATCCTAGAAAGATACAAGCACTGACAGACGCACCTGCCCCGCGAACAGCCAGTCAAGTTCGTCAATTTTTAGGTCTCTCATCTTATTTTCGGCGTTTTATTCCAAATTATACCCGCTTAGTAGGTCCTCTATACCCCCTAACAAAACTAAAAGGTCCGATAACATGGACGAGTCAACATAGTGAGATCCATAAAACCATAGTTAGCATATTGACATCAGAGCCAGTCTTGACGATCTTTGATCCCAAATCCCCAGTAGAGCTTCATACAGACGCGAGCTCAGAAGGGTATGGTGCAATACTAATTCAGCGTCGTAATAATCTGCCACATGTGATATCCTACTTTAGCCGTCGGACAGCCGAAACTGAGTCTCGTTATCATTCCTACGAACTTGAAACCTTGGCGGTGGTCCGAGCGGTCGAGCATTTCAGACACTATCTGTATGGACAGCACTTCACAGTTTTCACGGACTGTAATTCTCTTAAGGCGTCCAAATCTAAAACCGACCTTACACCCCGTGTCCACCGATGGTGGGCGTTCCTCCAGGCTTACGACTTCGACATTGTCCACAAGCAAGGGAGTAGCATGGAACATGCCGATTTTCTCTCCAGAAATCCACTCGACGAACCTGCTGCAAACTATCCCGATGTCAATCTGTCCAAAAGAAACAAGTCTGTCCAATTTGTTGAACTTCATCAGGGTTGGCTGACAGTTGAACAGAAGAGAGATAGCGAAATACAGGACTTAGTTAACAAACACAACACCAAAGAACTTCCTGAAGCTGTTGCCCAAACCTACGATGTTCGAAAAGGGATACTTTATAGGAAAATTGAGCGTAACAAAAGTAGCTATTGGCTCCCCGTTGTACCGCGCTCCCTCACTTGGACTTTAATCAACCACGTCCATACAGAGATTAAGCACCTCGGCGCTGAAAAGACTCTAGACAAACTATACGAGCAATATTGGTTCCCACAAATGTCAAAACAAGTGCGCAAATTTGTAGATTCTTGTATAGTATGCAAAGCTTCGAAAGGTCCGTCAGGTGCTACCCAGATAAGACTTCATCCGATTCCTAAGGTTTCCACTCCTTGGCATACCATACACATTGATATCACGGGTAAACTTAGTGGAAAAAGCGATCGCAAAGAATATTCCTCGGTAATTATCGATTCCTTCACCAAATATGTTCTCCTTGAATATACCCCCTCGTTAGATTCAGCAAGTGCTATTAAGGCTCTAAAAAAAGCGGTTTGCCTTTTTGGAGCACCTAAACGCGTCATAGCTGACCAAGGGAGATGCTATATAAGCGCCGAGTTTAGAGAATTTTGTAGGGACCATTCCATGGACCTTCATCTCATCGCAACAGGATCTAGTAGAGCAAATGGCCAGGTAGAACGGGTAATGCGCACCCTGAAAAGCATTCTCACTATAATTGAGAACGACCCTAATAAAACTTGGTGAGATGAACTTCTAGACGTGCAGCTAGCTCTAAATTGTACACGGTCTAGGGTAACCGGATATTCACCCACTGAACTAATGTTTGGGATAAAAGCTCAATCGTTAGGTATGTCAAAAATTGTGTTAGATTCCGAACCCGAACCCCGATCAGACTTAGACACCATCAGACGTAATGCCTCTGATAACATTGCGAAAGCAGCTTCAGCAGAAGTAGAACGGTTCAATCGAGGCAAGGCAGTCGTGAAGCCATTCTCTATAGGCGAGTATGTTTTTATAAGAAACAACGAGCGCAATCAGACAAAACTTCACAAAAAGTTCAAAGGTCCATTTTTAATTACCAAAGTGTTAGAAAATGATAGGTATGAGCTGAAAAACATTGATGGGTCTAATCGAACTTACAAATACGCTCACGAAAATTTGCGGTTAGTACCCGGGGGCCATGACGGTCTGGTAGAGATAGCTACCTCATTAATTAATAATGGTGATGAGGCCGATACGGCGGGGCGGAGCCGGATCGATAGGACAGTAACATCAGATGACGATAGTGACACACTATCGGTTTCCAGTGGTCATACTGAAACCGCAAGCTCAGTAACCCTCTCAGCATCAGAGTGTGAGGAACTTTAAGGTTAGTAATGTCAGTTTTATGAGAATAAATTGATGCAATTAGACTGTCTTAGATGTTGTCATATGAGATGACGGGTAGAGAGCCAGTTGTCCGGTCCATGTCGTCATATGAGATGACGACTGGTCGAAGGGACGCTGTCACTCTCTGAGCTGGGTGTCGTCATATGAGATGACAGGTAGAGAGCCAGTTGTCCGGTCCATGTCGTCATATGAGATGACGACTGGTCGCAGGGACGCTGTCACTCTCTGAGCTGGGTGTCGTCATATGAGATGACAGATAGAGGGCCAGTTGTCCGGTCCACGTCGTCATATGAGATGACGACTGGTCGAAGGGACGCTGTCTCTCTGAGTTAGGTGTCGTCATATGAGATGACAAGTCGAGGGCTAGGTTGTCCGGTCCAAGTCATCATAGGAGATGTTGGCTGGTCGAAGGGACGCCATAGCCAGTGTTAGTTTGCATGAGGTCAAACGTAATCACTTTGCGTATGTGCTTTTGCGTGCGTTCCTAAATTCCAAAGACAGGGATAGTGTACCTATCATGTCAGGATAGGACGAGCGAACTGAAAGTGGTAATCCCAGCGGGTTTTATTCTTCTATTGTTACAGAGTAACTCAACGCCAAAAGAAATGGTGCAGCACGAGGACGTGCTAACGTCAGTCTGGCCGTGACGGCGCGTTTAATTATTTGAAGATTATTTAAGAGTGAATGTCAACCGGATATGCCAAGCGCCATCTGTTGAAGTAATCGGTTGTCATTCACTCTGACGCAACACCAAGAGCTAGTGGTAGGGGAAGAACGGTGCGACGGCTCAGTTCGGGTCGGAGCGGCAATCCGTTCACACCTCGAATACGCGCTACGTTTTTGGTGGAGTGTCTTGTGATTCAGTGTGCCTAGTAATTGTGTAATTAACTCCAGATTATAGTTTGTGTGATATACATTGTTTAATTCTCCTCGCCCAATAACCCACGTCCTAGTAAAATCAACTATGGATCCAAATGATATTGTGGACTGTCCTGGCGTCCCTTTATATACAATTTTTTATAGAAATAAATAAATAATATAAATATCAATAAAGCTGACACAACTAAATTTCTGGGACTAGTAATAGATTCTAAATTGAATTGGAAACCTCAAATAGAAGCGCTTACTAAAAAATTGAGTAGTGCAGCCTACGTTCTGAAAAAGCTTGCGGTGGTTCTAAATACAGATGCGCTAATCACTGCTTACTATGGTTTAGCCGAATCAATTCTTAGATATGGAATCATCTTTTGGGCACGGACAATGAAATAGCGTTTCGGGCACAGAAAAGGTGCATTAGATCGATGTTTAGACTGCAAACAACAGACAGCTGTAAACCTTATTTTATAGAACATAAGATATTGACATTGCCCTCATTATATATCCTCGAAACAGTAATGTTCATTAAATCAAATTCGCATTTATTTCAGCGTTTTTCTGATGCTGTCCCTAGGAATAGAAGTGATAATTTCAAACTCTGTGTTCACGGCGCTAAAACAACTCTTATTCAAAAGCATATTTTGCATGGCTCCAACCATTTTTAATAAATTGCCAAAATCATGGAAAACATTAAATCATCTGCTCTAAAAGTAAATTGAAGAGTTTACTAACAGAAAGAGCATATTACAGTATAGCAGAGTTTATGAAAGAGGACAGTTTTCTTCGTTTTTGATATGACAATGTTGTATTTCTTGACATGTTATTGTAATCTTTTGTATTTTTTGACATTTTATTGTAATCTATTGTATTTTTGGAATAGTTTTAATTTGAAATTGACATTTTGAATGACAGTTATTCATAATTATTTTCATTGACCAATTTATTTATTGACTGTGTTGTTTATTGATTAATTTGACATTGTACCAAAAAAATTTGCTTATTGAATTGTTATTGTACCTAATCTTTCATGAATAATGATGAAATGTAACTTATATGAATGATATCACGGTTAATGCACCATCTCTTCTTACCAATTTGTACGCCATGATATGCGGCTGAACATTTTAGAACTTTTCTGTATCCCATTATTATCTTGCAAGCAATGTTTCATGTAGACCATGTTTCAACAAATAAAATTTACTTACTTACTTAACGCAAAAAATATTGCTAGGACAAATCACGGTTTACGGTATGATACGAACACAAAACATTTTGCTGATGGATGCAGTACTATACTTATATACACTTCTGGACACATCTATTGGCCCACCTTGTATTTTCAGTTTCGTTTGGCCCTAGCTAAAATTTTATATTAGGTCGAGCAAAAAGTTTTTATGCAGTTTTGAACCTGGCACATTCACAATTTCATTCAATTTTTTTTTTTTTGAATTTCGAACACAGAATTTAAAGAAACAAAAGACAATTTGGAGCCTGTTTGTTGATATCAAACAATCGAATACTAAGAAAACTTGGTTTTATTGGTTTACTTGGATTTAATTCTTGAAAAAGTGATTGATATCTTTGGTTTTGCAACAAACATTACTTATTCTTAACATTAAGGTGAGGTTCTATCAATAATCTATGGATACTTCACCTGAAGTCGCCGCCCAAGTTGTGGCACTTATTCAGGCCGGACACAGCCAAAGAAACGAGTGCTCAACTTAATTTAAGTCGATCTGCGGTCCGAAATGTTTATCGGAGGTACCTAGAGACTGGCGGCTTTGTTCGTCGCCAAGGAAAGCCACGATCTCGGGTCACAACTGAAAGGCAGGATCGATTCATCGTGACGACCAGCTTGAGAAATCGTCACCTTACCTCCATTGAGATACAAAACCAACTTCGCGACTTCCACGGAGTATCTGTGAGCGCTCGAACTGTTCGGAGAAGGTTAAAAGAACGCGATATGGTACCACACAAGCCAGCTAATGGGCCCAAACTAACGCGAGCCCACCGAACAGCGCGCCTTCATTTCGCACGCAGTCATTTAAATTGGACACAGCAAGATTGGAGCCGTGTACTCTTTTCTGATGAGTCTAAAATTGTGTTACATGGCAATGATGGAAGGAAGAAGGTCTACACCGACGTAAGGGAGAGCGTTTCGCACAATGCTGCTTTGAAGAGAGGGTTGCTTATGGCGGTGGCTCATGGACTGTCTGGGGCGGTATATCCGCGAGCGGCAAAACTCAACTTGAGGTTGTTGCAGGACCACGGCTGCCAACATTAAATGCTGAAAGGTACATTCGTGAGTGCTTAGAACCTCACGTGATACCATACGCGGACTATGTGGGCCCAAATTTCCTTTTTATGCATGATAATGCAAGAGCCCATGCGGCCGGCATCGTCAAGGAATATCTTCGGGATGTGAACATCACAGTTATGGACTGGCCAGCCAGAAGCCCAGACATGAACCCCATTGAGCACATGTGGGACGAGCTAAAAAGACGTGTTAGGGCTCGTCAGGCAGTTGCCCAGACGATGCAGGAGTTGAAAACTGCCATAGAAGAGGAATGGGAGATGATCCCTCAAAATTTCATAGAGCGGTTGATAAACTCTATGCCTAATCGTATGAGAGCTGTGGTAGATGCCCATGGAGGCAACACGCGTTATTAAATTAAACCTTTATTTGATAAAACATGTTTTTTATTCAAAAATCAATTGCCTTTAACAAGGCGCATATCCGACTTGTTAGGCGTAGCTCCATGTCGTATGGTATTCTGAATTCAAATTTAAAACAATACGATCGAAAAAGATGGTAAAATGTATCAGGTTTAAAACTGCATCAACAGTTTTTGTTCAATCTAGCAATAGTAGCAATCATATTTCGGTACCATCGAAACCTAAACTCTAAGGTGGGCCAATAGATGTGTCCAGAAGTGTATATAGTATCATGGAGGTATTTAAAATCAACTTATAACATTAAAAACTCAAGTATTTTTAGTGCTTCTTACTTTAATTATAGCGGTGTGTTTTCTGTTTTTGTGCTCACACCACGAATTATATTATTATAATTCTATACGTGAGCATTTGTAATTGGCTTTCTGGTGACTTTGGTTCCCCTATTTGTTTATTTTTATTACCTTTAAATCCTTCATATACTAAAATAATATGAATTATGTATAAAATACATAGAAAAATAATATGATATTCTGTTTATACTCAAAGTTAAAATTTTCTTTAAACATTAAGGCCAGTAAAAATATGCGCCTCTTTGCCGAGGTTAAAAACAAACAAACACTATAGGTAATGTCATCACACATTATGGAATACAAATAAAGATATGAATATGAATTAAACAATCGTGTAGAAATAAAAAAAAATTAGAAATAAATGAAAAAATATCCATGGTAGTGCAATAAGAGCCAGTTTTCGCGGAACTGTTTTGAAAAAACTAGTATTTTAGGGGTATGAAGAAGAGGGTGTAAAGTTCTTCATCACCTATAGAAAACCGAGGATCCTCCGACCAGACAGAGGTTATGTCTGGTGGGCTACCTACTGCCCGATAGTTGTTGTCGGGTTTCTCTATAACAGTAATAGGGATTAAAGTATTGTTACGAGCTGGGTACAGGATAAATAATCACACTACCAATTAAACACTACAAATCTTTATTTAACACTAAACAACACAAAAACATTTATAACTCAATCACAAATACACAACTGATCACTAATCCCCATAGATCGGAGTAGGTAGATTGAATTGGGGTCATTGATCCGAAACGTTTATATTAATATGGACATTCCTCCGGAATTGATTTTTTTGAAATTTCAGTGCAACAATTTATAAGAAGTTGTGGCCAGAAAAAGGCAAAAAAAATAAAAAATATTTCAAACTCAAACTCAAAGCATTTATTTCAATTAGACCATTACAGGCACTTTTGAAAGTCAAAAATGAAAAAAAAAAACGCGAAGCTACAGTCCCAGTCACAAGACATAATAACTTGTGAAAGTACTGTAGTTGCCCATTCCAAAGCGTAGATCTCTATGGAGAAGAATGGGCAAGAAACTCCATGGACACTCTTTTAAATCAAAATATGTTACAAAATCTTGGTTACATCATTTGTGTTGAGAATTACTAGTATATTAATGCTTCGATCGGAATTCGATTGTTTTTATTATTCAACAGTTAAATAATAAATTAATATAGTTTTGATACCTTCCTTTAAATTCTTGAATTGAATAGTAATAATATCACTACCAACATTAACAATATTTAATTGAATCCGGAAATACCGGAATTATTTTCCGGAATTATGGCTTATCCATGGTATTCTTTCTGTGTGCATTTATGATACAAGTACCAAAAATTAATCTACCTACTCCGATCTATGCTAATCACTTAAATATAGCACTAGTCCACTCGCACTTCCACTTCCTGTCGCCTATTTATATGGCCGACCCGTGTTCAAGAAACTTCCACAACTTCCGTGAATGTCTAGGTAGTCCCTTAGTGGGAAACCCATCCTTCGAGAAAGTTCTACAACCTTCCTGAACCTTCTAGTTAGCTCCGAACCAATCCTTCTACAAAGTTCTAGAAAGGTCCAGAACTTTTTCGAACTTTCTAGGCATTTCCATTGTGGAACATTCTAGGATTATTCTCGAATCTTCTAGACATACTGGATCATTCTAGACTCGAACGTAATCCTAGAATGTTCTCGTAAAGCAGGCGACGTAACACTGCCCCCTCCTTAGACATGCTCGTCCCAACGTTAGTCCCGTAGTATTGCGCTAATCGATCTACATGTACGATCTTAGGCGCACCTCGTGGACCCTTCTGTATTCGGTAGGTGACATCGTTGATCCTGGTCACGACTCGGTATGGTCCATCCCATTTTGCTTGCAATTTCGGAGACTTCCCTTTGCTGCGCACTGGGTTATGGAACCACACAAGTGAATTATCGTCGAAACCTCTACTGTTCGCCTGCCGGTCATAACGGGTCTTCATCCTCTCAGACATCTGTTGGCTGGATTGTCTGATATGCTCATATACATCGTTAAACTTGTTACGCAAGTCATTGGCATAATCTGTAACACTGCGGGGAGCATCAGGGACAGTTCCAGTGATTAAATCTGCAGGCAACCGTTATTCCCTTCCAAAGTTCGCGAAGGCTGGTGTCACAGTCGTACTTTCGTGGACCGCACTACGGTAGGACAGAAGAAACGGCTTAATGTGCTTGTCCCAATCCCTTTGCCTGTTTTCCACGACTTTTGCCAAATATCTTTCCAACGTTTGGTTGAAACGTTCCACCATTCCATCAGATTGTGGGTGGTAAGAGGTGGTTCTGGTTTTGTGGGTACCCATCAATCGGCAAGTCTCCTGGAATACTTGTGATTCGAAATTCCTTCCTTGATCACTTTGAATTTCTGAGGGTACTCCAAAACGACAGAACACTTCCTGAACCAATTTATCTGCGACAGTTGTAGCTTCTTGGTTAGGAATGGCGAACACTTCTGGTCACTTGGTGAAGTAATCCATTACAACCATGAAGTACTTGTTCCTACTTTTACTCTCTGGGAATGGTCCCGCAACGTCTAGTGCTATCCGTCCCCAGGGAGCTCCAACGTTTTACAATTTTAATGCACCTTTGCTGCGTGTTTGGGGTCCTTTCACAGCCGCACAAGTGGTACATTTGCGACACCAGTCCTCCACATCTTCTCGACAGTGGATCCAGTAAAATCGCTCTCGGATCTTCAGTAGAGTCCTTTTTACCCCTATATGATTATACCCCTATATCATGGTAGAGCCGTAGAACATCCGGTACTTTGGCTTTAGGGACAACCATTTGTAGATGACACCTGTCCCCTCGAGCGTTTTCCCATTTATGGCACAAGACTCCATCCTGGATAACCAAGCTGTTCCATTGGGCCCAATAACTCTTCGTGATGGAACTCATCGCTGCCACATCACTCCTCTTGGGTTTAGGAGCACCAGCTTTGATCCACTCGAAGATCGGTTTTGTTGTCCGAGTCATTTTGCTGGGCCTGCTGTAGGGTTTCCTTCCATTCATCACTGAGATCCGTTCTAAGCACCCTCACGGTTGCTACCTCCTTAGTCTCTTACCTGGCACAGTGCTTACAATCTTCAGGACAAGGTCTTCTTGACAAGGCGTCTGCGTTAGCATGAGTTCTCCCACTGCGATGTTCAGTTATGAAGTCAAACTCTTGCAGTAGTTCAATCCATCTCGCCACTTGTCCCTCCGCGTTTTTGAACTGTAATAGCCACTTCAATGCAGCATGGTCAGTTTGCAGCTGGAAAGAAGATTTGCTGAAGTAAGCTATCACAACCTCCTGGTCTCCTTTCCGTTCAGACAACACGCCCCCAATTCCAGTATTACTTGCATCTGTGTCAACTATGAAGTCATTTTCAGTGTCAGGATATCCCAAAATAGGTGTTTTGCACAGACGTTTCTTTAATTCATGAAATGCGACTTCGCAGCTCTCGTCCCAACAGAATTGTCGCTTTTCTCAGTGAGCTTGTGTAGAGGTTTCGCAATGTCGGCAATTTTTTTTACGAACCGTCGATAGTAGGAGCACAAACCCAAAAATGCTCTGACTTGTGTCTTGTCTTTCGGAACTGGCCAATCCTTGACGGCGACTACTTTCTCCGGGTCTGTTTGAACACCTTCACCCGAACGAAACTATGTGTCCTAAAAAGTTCACTTGTTTTCTGAAAAAACGAGCACTTTTTCGGACTGAGCTTGGAGTTTGCTGTTTGGATTTTCAACAGTACTTGGTTGAGGTTTATAAGGTGATCTTCAAATGTACGGCCCACGATGATTATGTCGTCAAGATAGACAAGACATGCGTCTCCAATCAATCCGGCGAGTACTTGCTCCATCAGCGTTTCAAACGTTGCAGGAGCATTGCACAATCCGAAAGGCATAACTTTAAACTGCCACAACCCCTTTCCTGTTGAGAATGCAGTTTTCTCCTTGTCCTTGGGGTCTATTTCTACCTGCCAGTAGCCACTATTCAGGTCCAGCGTGGTAAACCATTTCATTCCAGTCAGCTTATACAGTGTGTCATCGATCCTAGGCAGTGGATAGCTGTCCTTTTTCGTGACGTCGTTCAGTCGTCGATAGTCCACACAAAAACGCATGCTGCGTCCTTTTTCTTTACCAGGACCACAGGAGAACACCATGGACTGGATGAAGGCTCTATAACACCGTCTTTCACCATTCCACCAATCATGGTTTCCACTTCTTTTTCCCGTGCAACAGGCAGTCTTCTTGGTCGCTGACGGATAGGTAACTCGTTGCCTGTATTAATCTTGTGCTTAACCAGTCCAGTTCTGCTTAAGTCAGCATGATTTGTAGAAAAAATGCCGGTGTACTGAAGTAACATTTTCATAGCCTTGTCCTTTTCTCCTTCAGTTAGATCGCAATTTTCCAAAAGCGTTGACACGTTAAATTTTGCGCTACGAATTTTATTTCCGGTAGGCCGATCTTGTAATTGACGCATCCAAGCTACTTCTTCGCAGGTGCCGATCAAAGTGCCCTTCCTAATCACGTGCTCCTAGTCACTTGGATTCAGTATGCGTACTGCTGCGACGTTGGTGGCTTTTACCAGAGTGCGTGCCATCTTCCATGGAAAGTCATTGTTCACCCTTTCTATCAGAACACTTCGAACTTTGTGTCCAGAATACTGAGGAAGACGAATTGGCACGATCGTTTCTGATCTGCTAGGAAGACCAATCTTCTTCAAGCAGTACACGTTCCCTGATGGTGCACCTTCCATGAAGACTTCCTTTGAGCCACATTTCAGTACTCCTGTAGTCCTGCAGTCCATGTAGTCCAAACCCAGGATGCAATCGTCCACTATGTCAGCCACGATGACATTGTGACGGTAAACTCTGTCACCCAATTTTAACTCCACTTCCTTCTTGCCTTGGACGATTATATGCTGACCAGAAGCTGTAAGTAATTTTAAACGGTCGTGGTTATTGAAGTAGTCCCCAAGAAACCGACTTGCTAGGTGAGAATTGACGACTGTGTGAGAAGCTCCTGTATCTGAGGTCAGTTTGCAAGGTGTTCCGTTGACTTCGCCTTTGATGGTCAGGCTATTCCCGTCATGTGCTTGTGAGATCGAGATCCTCGGGGCTCGAACGCCTGTACCAGATTTCCATCGATAAGTGCAGGGGCAGACTGGTAAGCTTTCCGAACCAGCTTTTCGACTTCTAGGGCCCACTGCTGTAGGTTCTCGGCACTACGTTGAACGCGATCCTTCAGCTTAGCACGGAATACGTGCTCCAGGTGCGCATCGCCGTATCTGGACTCTAAAGCCTCCAACAGCTGCTCGTCGGTTACATGCTTGCCGAGCGCCTCAAGGATGTTTAAAGCTTGGTCTGAGAGGCCCCAGGTGAATGCGGTCATGGCTTGCGCTTTGGTCCATCCATTCGCCTTTATAACGGCCTCAAACTGTATTTTATATACCGACCACGAAGATGTTCCGTCGAATGGCGGCACCTTGACTAAACCACGTGCTGAAGGTGCATCAACCACTGAAACCACAGCCCCATCTCCAGCCTTAAGTTCACCTTAGGGCTTCTTCACACCAGCAATCTGAACTTCGGCTTCGCAGATACGATTCTCATGCTGGTGAACCTGCTCCTTCATCACCTTCAGATCTTTGCCGAAAGTTGCATGAAGATCCTTTATAAGGAGCATCTGTTCATCTTGGCGGCGGACCTACTCCTCTTTATCTTGCTGTAACTGCTCCTGCAACCGGCGAGTCTGCTCCTCTTGACGGCGAGCTTGCTCCTCTTTGTCCCGTTGCATTTTTTTATTATTTATTATTCAAAAACACCTACAATTATTTGACAGAACGTAAACATACCACACCACAAACCATCGTGGGTTTAACAGTGGTATGCCAAATTGCACTTCTAACCGGTGAGCCTGCTCCTCTTGACGGCGAGCCTGCTCCTCTTTATCTCTTTGCAACTGCTCTTGCATCTGGCGACCTTGTTCCTGCAGCAGCGCCATCAAAACAGACAAATCTGGCGCCGCGGATGCTGGAGGAACCACGGATGGACCAGCGGCTGGCTCTGACGTTAGGCTGGACATCACCCGGTGCCTGTGTCGGAGAATCTCCAAACCGCCTTTGGTCCATGTCTTGCTGTCGATGACTTCTGGTGCGGACACCGTCTGTTTAGTCCTTTGGTAGAATCGGCATAATTTATCCTCACTTCTGACACCAATTTGTTACGAGCTGGGTACAGGATAAATTATCACACTAGCATTGAAACACTAAAAATCTTTATTTAACACTATACAACACAAAACTCAATCACAAATACACAACTGATCACTAATCACTTAAATATCGCACTAGTAGTTCACTTCGATCGATTCGTTCCATAGCCAAAATCAGACTGACTCACTTCCGGTAACCCGTTGCCTATTTATATGGCCGAGCCATGTTCAAGAAACTTCCACAACTTCCGTGAATATCTAGGTAGTTCCTTAGGGGAAACCCATCCTTCGAGAAAGTTCTACAACCTTCTTGAACCTTCTAGTTAGCTCCATAGTGGAACCAATCTTTCTAGAAAGTTCTAGAAAGGTCCAGAACTTTCTCGACATTTCCATTGTGGAACATTCTAGGATTATTCTCGAATCTTCTAGACATACTGGATCATCCTAGACTCGAACGTTATCCTAGAAAGTTCTCGTAAAACAGGCGACGTAACAGTATAAAATTGCCGTTTTATTGTAATAGGTAGGTACTTTGAATTGACATAGAACCTTCATGGTTTGAGATTTTTGAGTGAAACTTTTTTCACACGGTCCTATGAAGTTCTTCTTTTAAAAAATGTGCAACATTCGATTATCGACTTTCAGTTGTTTTTTTTATTCAGCTTAGACAAGAAAGATGGATACTTCGAAAATTCTAGTAATATTTTAATACGAGTTCCGACGCGGAACTAACGCGGCAGAAACAGCTCGCAATATCAATGTTGCGTTTAGAGAGGGGACTGCTAATGAGTGCGTTCATGCGATTTTGGTTTAAACGCTTTCGTGATGGAAACTTTCATTTGAAGAACGAATGTGTAGCGACCAACAAAAAGCAACTAACTACAAAAAGTACTACAGCGCCATCTATGACACGACGGAAGAACTAACATCAATTTCCTACATCTCAAATGCAAAGTTTACATCGACTTAAGAGTATATAGAAAAACCCGACTACAACTGTTGGGCAGTTGCCCGCCAGACACAACACCTGTCCGGCCGGAGGATCCTCCCTTTTCTATGGGGGATGAAGAACTTTACACCCTGTTCCTCATACCCCTAAAAATGAACGAAAGACAATGAATTGGAAGAGATGGTGTAGGTACCTAACACAACAAAACGCCGCAACAGAACACTGTTGCGGCGTTTGACCAAAAACAAAGCTTACCAATAAAAAGGTAATGGTGATTGTTTGGTGGTCTCAGCATGGTGTTATTCACTATAGCTTTCTCCGATCTGGTCAAACAATAACGGCAGATGTCTACTGTGCCGAAATCCGAACAATGATAGCAATACTAGCAGTGAAACAGCTCCGACTCATGAATCGATCATCCCCATTGTTGTTCCATGATAACGCGAGACCTCATAAAGCACGAGAAACCGTATTAACTCTACAGGAACTGCAATTAGAAACCAATCGTCACCCTCCGTATTCGCTAGACCTTGCTCCAACGGACTACCATTTTTTTTCCTGATTTGGACAATTTTCTACGTGATAAAAAGTTTTCTTCTCAGGAGGCAGTACAAAAGGGAGCCTGCTGTTTTGCCGAAAAGATTTTGACAAAATTTCACTACCCAAACAAATTTTAGCAACCTTTTTTTTATATCAATGCAATATTTGGAACCATTTAAGTAAGTACCTACGCACTTTTTCATTTGGTCAAATTTTTACTTGGCAGAATAACCTCTAGGTCCCAGCCGTTCCATTTATGGAACGGACGGACCTTTGCCTTGAGCCTCGCCGTTCCATTTATGGAACGGCTCGAACCAGCAAACTTAAACGCTAATATAAAAAAAGTAAATTTCTAAATCGTTCTGTCAAAATTTACCTCTATGGTCAACTAGTAGTCGATTCAAACAAAATAAATCGTTAGTAATACTAAACGGCACAACATTATTAAAAAAAATATAGAAACTCGTCTATGTCGAATGTCAAACGCAATGGCAACCCGTGTTATTATGTTCGGAAAAGTGTTGTTTTTGTGAGATATACGTTGTAAAACTTTGGTAAGTAAATGTATAGTATGTTATAAGTGTATAATGCAACTTTTTAGATAGTCATTTGCTTGAAAAAATAACAAAAAAATTATGATTTGAGCCAACAAAAAATCCTTTGTTGTGAAGTTTGTTAGTCGAAATAAAAAAAAAATATTTGACTCTTGAACCATGTAAAATGGTCTTGGAAACAATAGTAGCAAAGAAAAAATAGTGATAATTCATTATTTCATGTATTCGAGGCAAATCTATTCATATTTATTGATATTTCAAGTATTTTCATGCTTTGAACAGCGGAATTCTAAAATGGCCGATTCTAACAAGAAGTTTGAGTTAGGATCTTATAAGAATAATGTGTGTAGGACTCCTAAAAAACACTGTCATTAGATTACTTGTATATTTGTGATGTTAGATATAAATTTTCGTGTAAATTGAATGAGTAGTTTTACCAAACAAAAATAAGCAACGAAAACAGACGTATTTGCTGCGACCTCTCTCATATCTATGGGATATGTATAATTCTCAAGTAGTTCTAAAAGAGTTGGTTATTATTAATAAATGGCCCCGTTCATCACAAACCCGACACTGTTTACCGTTTAAGATTAGAGCTAATATAACTCGAGTTATAAGTGTTTATCTTTACGATATCGGATGACTCACGCAATGGCGTAATCAAGGGGCCCCCGAAGGGTTTCACGCGGGGTTTTACTGTTACGCGCGAAAGGACAGTGAGGTTAACAAAGATAATGTCATTATGGCATTTAGTCCATAATCAAATAATTTATTACACCAAACAATCTTTAGACAGTAAACGTTAGGTCCATTGGTTTATTCCCGATCGTACCCACCTTGTCGTCCCCACTGGGTACGAATGGGAAAAAAAGTTTAAAGTTAACCTAATATTATGTCGATGTAAACTTTGCTTGCGAGATTCAGACCATTTCAGTTCTTTAGTTTTATCATAGATGGCGCTGTAGTACTTTTCAATAAGTAGCTTTATGTAGGTCGCTATAGTATGTTTTTCGGCCATACCAAATGTACTCTTTTTATGCAAAAATTGTCTAACTTCCGACATTCCGATTTTTTTCTTACGTCACTTTCACACATTTTTATGGAAAACTCTCACTCAAGGGGGATGGAAGGGGCATGTGGCGATAGAAGTCAGCAGATTGGGATGAGATGCGAAAGCATGGGGCTTATCTAGACTGGGTTGATGCGCGACACCGAGGAAGAAAGCCTTTAACCGAGTTGCTAAGTCAGCGATAAGGTGATACACAGGGCTCGAATTGACCACATTAGTCGAATACGGAACAAACTTGCTTCGCACCCTGCGGGGGCTGCGGGTAGTAAAGCGTTTTGGTCCCTAGCTAAGTCAGTCGAATCGAACTTCTGCCACTGGCACTGCCTCCACTGCAGAAACCGGATGAGACACTGGCTCACACTGAACAAGAGAAGACAAACCATGTTGGTATAAATAAAGCTGCTTGTAGATTATTATTTCCAAGACTGAAAATGCATAGTTTTGATATGGGCCTGTAACTACAGGCCACGCGGTCTCCACGAGGTCTCTAAGCCCTCTTTCGTGGATCGGAGTGATTAATTTAAATTTGAAGGCGGCTCTCCTAAATTGTAGGTATATTTACTGCGAGAACCGCAAGCCTTTGGAATTCACTGTCAGTTTCTCTGTTTCTCGATAATTTTAATCTCTTGAAAGTTCCAGGTTTCTTCTAGGCAAGCTCCACTCTAGGCTGGGGTCTCAATAGAACGTCCCAACGCCGTGGCATTGGGTTCAACGCCCTAATGAGGCCTGAGCCCAAGGCCGCGTCATCGCTTCACATCAGGCGAGTTGCAGTCAAACGCAAGCCTATTTAGTATTAAAAATAGAAAGAGATTTCCCCCTCTTGCACAACTTAAAAGAATCCCTATGACCAGTTTTCTATATAGGGTAACCATAGTTTCTAAATGAACAGTCCATGGCAATTCCGGACGGATATTAACCATATTCCACCTAGCACAAGGTACTGAAGGTACGTCCATTACCTCCCATCAGCGCCGGCGTTAGGTTAGGGTAACGAGTGGAGCGGTCGCTCTAGGCGCCAGGTGGCAAAGGGCGCCAAAAATATTAATGCGAAAGAAAACATCTGCATGGCATGTGGCTCCTCGCATGTAGGGCTTAAGAGTTAACAAACTCTTAAGCCCTATCAGGTTTTTCAACTCGATGTTCTGAAGAAGTTACAAGGTATATCAACATAGAAAAAAACCTTACTAAAAATGTTTTATTGAAATGCTCTAAAAAGAAGAAAAATTAAATTTTCTTTTAATTTTTTAACTTTCAACTTTTAACCTAATTATACAAAATTTATTTGATCATAAAAGCTTGTCGCGAGGTTTGCGTAAGTATCTATAAGTATTTAATTAAACTGAAATTTAATAAAACTTAAACTTAGCAAATCAAATCAAAATCATTTATTTTAAGTAGGCCAGTTACAGACACTTTTGAATAATCAAACAACAATAAATATTAAGCTACAGTCCCAGTCACTAGACATAATAACTGTGAAAGTACTGTAGTTGCCCATTCCAAAGCTAAGATCTCTATGGAGAAGAATGGGAAAGAAACTCTCCATGGACACTCTTTTAAATTAGTAGCTTGTTACAAAAATCTTGGTTACATCATTCATGTTGAGATGGTAAATTATGTGAGAACGATGTAGCAAGACGTGCACGTTAAAAGTGTCCACAGTAAAAACAAAAAAGACAATTCAAAAATAAAATAAATAGTTCGAAATAAGCCGTGGCAACTAAGAGATGACCAGGCACAACTGATAGCGCCCGTTCACGAACATCACGCATGGATCAGCCATCATTTAAGTGAGCATGACAAAGCAGTAGCAGATAAAGTTACTCAATTAAATAGGTACTAGTTTATTTACACAAGTAAACCTCGCGACAAGCTTTTATGATCAAATAAATTGTGTATAATGAGGTTATAAGTTGAAAGTTAAAAAATTAAAAGAAAATTTTATTTTTCTTCTTTTTAGAGCATTTAAATAAAAGCTTTTTTTTAAGCTTTTTTTACTTATAATTTTATTTTAACATTTTTAGTTTTGCCGTAATCGTTTCTAAACACATTATTATCTCAATCTCAACACTTTTTTCATATTCATGCTATTAACCGTTGAGGAGTTCCATCGTGAGGAGACGATCCTGGGTGTAGGATGCGTGCATGATACAAATCGTGCTTATCCATCAAATATGAACCCGTATGCAAAGTTTCGTGTCCACGCTATTAACAGTTGAGGAGTTCCCTCGTGAGGAGATGAACTCGTATGCAAAGTTTCATGTCCACGCTATTAGCCGTTGAGGAGTTCCCTCGCGAGAAGACGATCCTCACTGCAGGTTGAGTTCATGATACAAATCATGATTATACATCAAAAATGAACTCGTATGCAAAGTTTCGTGTCCACGCTATTAACCGTTCCCTTGTGAGGAGACGATCCTGGCTGCAGGATTAAGTTATGTCTGTCATAAGAATATATTGTCTTCAGAACCAAAGGTGTGTGCAAAATTTCAGCTCAATCGGACATCGGGAAGTGGTTCTAATTTAGCTTCCAAAATTCCATCGTAACAAACATACAAGGTGTTGTTTTGCATTCTCGTCAAATTCAAGGAGGTAATTATGCTAATGATTCTCGACCCAAATCAACAATAAAATGTTTGTTTTTTTTTTTCTTATGTACGGAAATCCGTAAGTGTGAACCAGCCGTATTAAAAAGCGGCCCGTCTGTTACCGCGCTTACACGCACACAAAGAAACGCTAACAATACATACACAACGCAAACGCAACGAACATACGATAATTTCATAGGTACCTATTTCCTAAACCACGCACGGCGCGGGTGCGCGGGTACGCGGGCGGGGTGCGCGGGCGCACTCATCCGCTCGCGCGCCTAGCCACCCCTCCGCCGCCCCGGAACCAATAGTGTGCTTAATGTCGCCGACGTGTGCATGCGCGTTGCGAATTCCGCTCCTAGGTACATCGTTGAGACTTAAATGAAAAGTGCAAGATGACGGACAATTACTCAAACGTCGAGTTGGTAGATATGGTCCGCATGTATGCCATCAGTGGAGACAGCCTACATGGAGCCATCCGGATGTTCTCGGAGATGGTTCCAGATCGGGAACCCCCATCACAGAGCGTCATGCTGGCTGCTACGCAGAGACTGCGGGACCATGGGCAGTTCGACGTTCCCCGGCATGCTCAAGCTCGTGGCAGCGAAGGCCTGCCTGTCGCCTTGCAGGAAGACATCCTAGAATACTTCCAGGGAGTGTCGAGATGTTGGAGGACGTTTTCCTGGCACTCCGTCGCAGCATTACGGTGTTTCCCCTCATTACGGTCGGCATTTACGCGAGTACTTAACCGAAAGGTTTGGTGACCATTGGATGGGTCGCGAAGGCCTTTGGCCTGGCCCGTTCTCCGGACCTGACGTCTCTAGACTTTTATTTGTGGGGACACGTTAAAAGGTTAGTTTACTCGGAGAAAGTGGCAAGTGTTATAGAATTACGTGAAAAGATAATTAGTGCTTTCGACACTTTAAAAAGGAATGTGATAGTGCTACGTAAGCTGAAGGAAAACCAGCTACGTCGTTGTCGACTGTGCCAAGAATGTGGTGGTGGCAACTTTGAACATACCTCCGGGTAACTTAAGTAGGTAATTTATTTATTTGTACATTGACTATCATTTTGTAAATACGTTGTTAGCTTAATCAATTTTACTAGTGTAAATAAGTTGATTTCAACACACTAGACACTAGATACATTTTACTTATTACCTACATACAGAATAATCTATGCTTTATTTTTTTCAACTTACACCTACATTCCTACCAACACGGCCTTTATACTTTTTACTCATGCACAGAATTAGACTGCCTACAACATGGATTAGTCAATATTTATGATGTTTTTGTTCCTAAGTCTATTGTTGACCCATTCCCCGGAAGTGCATGGCTCAGCCGCGTGATCGCTTTGCGTCTCATGTATGGCGGGCGAGTCATGTGAACTCTGAAGTGATGACGTCACCGGGGAATTAGGTGCAGACTCCCATGTTTCTTTTTCGGTGTTTACTGTTTGATTTTCAGTATCAGTGATACTAGGATTAGAGTACCGTGTGTGTCTTCGTAATGGCATAATTTGATCTATATGTTTTCGGTGTTCCCCCTGGTCTGATTTTACCTTATACGTGACTGCTCCGGTGCGCTCAGAGACCTCTCCTTCCACCCACTTGGGATTATTTCTTGAGTAATCTCGAAACAGCACTCGGTCTCCAAGATGGACCTCTCTGTGAGTACCTTGGGCATGTTCAACCTGCTTGGTCTGCGCCGCCTCGATCGTATCCGCCGGGTTGCTACGCAGCAAGTCCAAACGCATGCGCAGCCTCCGTCCCAGCAGCGCCACAGCTGGCTCGCGTTGTGTGCTTGTGTGTGTACTGTTTCTATATACTAAAAGAAAATTGTTTATTGCTCGCTCGATGTTCGCACCTTCAGAAGCCGCCTTTTTTATTACTTTCTTGACAGTTTTGACGGCGTTCTCGGCGGCACCGTTGCTCGATGGATGGTATGGGGCTATTAAAATGTGTTTAATTCCATTGCGAGTTAAAAATAACTCAAATTCCTGGGACCGAAAAGGCGGACCCCCGTCACTCACCAAGCACTTTGGCAGCCCAAATCGGCTGAAGCATTCTCTTAATCTGTTTGATACTAAATTAGCCGATGTACCGGTTCCCATTAGAAATACTTCAATCCACTTTGAGTGCGAGTCAAGTATCGAAAAGTAATATTTACCTTGGTACTGTAGAAAGTCTATATGAAGTCTCGTCCAAGGTTCCGATGGCCATACGTACGGTACGGGAGCGTGCCGCGGCGGCGAGTCCAGCTGCGCACGGCAGGCGGCGCGCGCCTCGATGTCGGCGTCTAGACGCGGCCACCACACGTAGCCGCGCGCGATGCCCTTCATGCGCACGACGCCCACGTGCCCCGCGTGCACTTCCTCCAAGATCTGCGCCCGCAGTTGCTCCGGCACCACTATCCTGTATCCCCAAACTATACACCCGTGGTCTATGTGTAGATTTTCACGACGATGAAAATATGCCTTCTCTTCTTCTGAATCGCCTATGAGAGGCCATCCACTCATTATGTAACCGTATACTTTACATAAAATTTTATCTTTTGTAGCCGCCTGTGCTACATCTTTGTGACTAAGAGGGAAACTGTCCTCAACAAAATGTAGATATGCAGCGTCGTCTTGGTCCTCCACCTTGGTTTTCGCTAAAGGTAATCGTGATAACCCATCTGCATTGCTATTCATTTGAGATTTTACAAACACGATGTTAAAATCATAAGCCGCTAGGCGCACAGCGTATCTCTGTAGGCGGCTAGCTGCAGTTTGCGGTAAACCCTTTTTAGGCCCGAAAATATAGCTTAAAGCTTTATGATCGCTCCGTAATGTGAAATGCCTACCGAAGAGATATTGATGGTGCCTGGTGACTCCGTAAACGATGGCTAGCGCCTCCTTGTCTACCTGACTGTATCGACGCTCAGCATCGTTGAGCGTGCGCGAGGCGCAGCTCACGAGGCGCTCACCGCCGTCGGGGTGGCGCTGCGCCAGCACGGCGCCCAGGCCGTACGCGCTGCTGTCCACGGCCAGCACCAGCGGCAGCGCCGGCGAGTAGTGAGCCAGCACCGGGTTACTCGTCAATCTCACCTTGATCTCCTCGAAAGTGGCATTACAGTTCTCCGACCACGCCCATTGAACTCCCTTTTTTAAAAGAGCGTGAAGTGGATGTAAAATCATACTGAGATTGGGTATAAAACGTGCATAGTAATTTATGAAACCCAATAAAGCTCTTAGCTGAGACACATTTTCGGGGATGGGCATTTTCGTTATTGCATTAACTTTTGATGTATCTGTATAAAGACCGTGTTTGTTAATTCTGTAACCCAAGTAACAAACCTCATCTTTTAAAAATTCACATTTTGAAAACTTTATTGTTAATCCGGCTTCTCTTAATCTCGTGAGTACCGCCCTTAAATTTTCCAAATGATGAGATTTATTCCGGCCACTAACACAAATGTCGTCAATAAAAGCTACCACAAATTCTAGACCATTTAACGTATCGAAAACAATTTTTTG
Organism: Cerastis rubricosa; assembly: GCA_949152445.1. NCBI lineage: Eukaryota > Metazoa > Arthropoda > Insecta > Lepidoptera > Noctuidae > Cerastis > Cerastis rubricosa. Next base: position 240,861 of record OX424542.1, on the reverse strand, counting down.
AAATTTTTCGGGTAGGCACTTAAGTCCGAAAGGCGCCCTGCCAAATGTCCCTACATGCGTAGTAATCGCTGTAAGCGGTTGTGAACTATCTGACAATTCAAGTTGCATAAATGCATTTTTAAAATCTAATTTACTATATTGCTCCCCACCACTTAGCGTTGCAAATAGCTCTTCAATTTTAGGCAATGGAAAATGAAAATCTTTTAGTAACTTATTCACGGTCACTTTATAATCACCGCATAAACGAATCGAACCGTCCGGCTTAATAATTGGCACAATGGGAGTTCCATAATCGGATCTGTCTACCTTGTAAATTATACCTTCGTCTTGTAAGCGTTTAAGTTCATTTTCCACTGGCACGCGCAGCGCAAGTGGAAGGGAACGAGACTTACAAAATACCGGCGTTTTATCAGTCAAGTACAGTGATAACTTATGTTTATAAGTACCAATTTTTTCTGTAAATACTTCGGGGAATTCTTGTTTCAATTCTAAAACAACCGGATCAACATCTTCTTTAAGATGAAATAAATCTAACGATTTTAATTTAAGTTCGCGCATCCAGGTGCGACCAATTAGCGGCGGTCCGCCGTGCTCAATAATAAACAATGGCAATATGGCGTCCTCTGCGCCTGCACAACTGACATGCACAGAGACCCTGCCTAACTGTATTATGACGTCACCTGTATACGATTGTAATTTAATGTTATCTTTTCTAATTGGTAAGGTAGAAAGATGTTGATCATAGAATAATTTAGATACCGCCGATATCTTGCTGCCCGTGTCGATTTCAAATAACACTGATTTATTCTCAACAATGAGTTCACAATAATAGGGACCGTCTTTTACATTTTGAATTGACCGACCTTTAATAGTATACAGTCCTTCGTACTCCTCACCTTCCGACTCCGACGAATCCGTTTCCATGAAGTTTTGATATTTAGAACTAGACTTGGCCGCACTCACATCCCCTTTATCACATACGGACCCCAAATGGCCTTTCACTTTACACTTGTCACACACATACGACTTGTATCGGCACCTGTGCGGTGCATGGCCGTCCCGGCCACAGCGCCAGCACCCTTTGCGTCGCGGAGCCACGACGTCGCGACCGGCGGCGCTGGCCTGCTTTGCCACGCTCACCCGGTGCACCCGCTCGCCCGCGTCTGCCTGGAGTCCCGCCGGCCCGGCTGCTGCCCACGGCGCGGCCGGCGAGCGCTCCACGGCCTTAGCCGCGTGCTGCTCGGCCGCCTCCAGCGCCAGCGCCAGCCCCACTGCCTTCTTGTAATCGAGAGTGGTCTCCGCAAACAAGCGAGACCGTATCTCTTCGCTGCGAAGACCCGACACGAATTGATCTCGAATGTTCACTTCCAGCTGGTTCTCAAAGTTGCAATAGGTAGCCAAGTGTTTCAAATTTTGTAAAAACACTTTGATATTTTCGCCTTCACCTTGCCGCCGCTGACGAAACACGTGGCGCTCCGCTATTTCAGATCTTTTGGGTTCCAGGTGATTTTTCACAAACTCCACTAACGAGGTAAACGTTTTATCCTCCGGATTGTCTGGAGCACACAAATCACACATCAATCGGTAAGTCGCCGCTCCGACATGCGTCACCAGCGTGGCCACGCGTAGGTTATCTTTTATGTCGTTCAACAAAATAAATTGTTCCACTAAACGCACATATGCTGGCCAGTTTTCACCTCCTTCCAGATCAAATACGTGAATTTTCCCGATCGGCATCTTGATATTTTACTACTTTTTATAATTACTCGTCGCCACTGTGGAATATCGATGGTAATACAAAGACAGTTCATGCGAGACTGGTTTATTATTTGTGTACCCACATCACAATATATCACAAGTTTTAACTACGCCAATAATACCTAACAGTGGAAAGTATTTCTACATACCTACCTAACTAGCAAATCTTTCCAATTCCAACAAACGTAAAAAATATTTTTAGATTTAGTGAATCGGTACACCAACTAAGGTACTAAGCACCAATAAATTCAATCCACAAATAAAAACAAAATCATTACGAAAACTTGAGGATGAATTTACCTACGTACATACAATGTTCAGAGTGTTAATATAGTGAATTATTATAATGTAAATCCTTGCGCTGACTATCTTAGCCACATTAGCGCAAAATAGCTTACAGTAGTGCGTCTCAGGATCCGGAATAAAGATCAAAGATTGCCAATTTTAAGATTTTCCGTTCAGCAGGATAGCAATAAACCAAAACTAACATTTTATTAATCATCTGATAACTACCGAACTTAGGTAAGTACAGGTCAGTGAACTTTTCTTTGGCACATTACTATTGTTGTCGTTAGTAAGATTTCCGTATTCCAATAATGCTAAAAATTAGTTAAGTTAAAATCAAGCGAAATTTATGATAATAATGTAGGTGATTTTCGAAATAAAATTAGGCAAAATTGGTACCGTCGTTTTGTGTAGTCAGAATTTTATTTTATTACATTTTAAATAAAAAAATAACTTTCAAACGTCTATTAACCCGGAGAATCTCGATAGCAAGAAATTTTAATCGATTCTTACACTCAAAGATAGGAAAAGTATGAGACTTCTCCTGGTAACTTATATTAGTTCGTCTTTTTTATTATTTTAATTTATAGCAACTATTAGCTGGGTCTTCGTATTCGTCGAATAATAAATAATTATTCTGATTCGTATTCATATTCGCAAAAGTTGCATCGCATTGCAACATTAACCAACATCTAACATGCGGATATATTCTGAGTCCCTCCTAGTTCCCTACCACTGTTGTTCTTATCATAATAATAATATTCTGGTAACTGTTTGTTTTGTTTCAATGATAACATTTGTGTTTTAAAATAATATATTAAAGTATTTGAATACTTACTTAAATACGTGTTGCATTCTTTGTTTATAGATATATAAGATTTAAGACAATCAACTTGACATCATGGTTGATAACAAATTAGTTAATAATGCCACCGACGTTGCTGAGGCATTTATGAGTATTTTGCCAGCATACATAACCTATAGCTACGACTCGCTCTTTAAGTTCGTCGCCGTCTAAAGCTGAAAACCTTTTGCTTAGTAGCGTGCCTAAATGTGGTCTCGTATTTAGTTTTGAACATGTAACACCTCGTGATATAGTTAATGTTTTTAATTCACTTAAGTCTAAAAACACAGGTGATTACTGGGGCATTTCCATTAAACTTTTGAGTAATATAATCGAAACCTTAGCCCCCTATCTTGCTATTACTTTTAATAAATGCGTTTATTTAGGTTCTTTCCCTGACCTTATGAAGAGCAGTAAAATCATCCCTCTATTTAAATCAAGCAGTAAGAATGATATTGGTAACTTCAGACCAATTTCTATTTAACCTGCAATTAGTAAAATTGTAGAAAATTTTATACTCCAACAGTTGCTAAGACATTTTAATCTAAACAACCTTCTTCACAACGATCAATAAGGCTTTACAAAAGGTATGCCTGCCAGGGCTGCGGGTTGTTCGAAAGAGATACCGTGCCCCTGGAACGCAAAGGGCTAAGAAGGAACATGGATGGGTTTTAGTCAGTCAAGTCTGACACTCCCTTCCGCTCCGCCCAGAGCGGGAGAAGTCATTTGATGATTACCCATCGAAAAAAAAAAAGGCTTTACAAAAGGTCGTTCGACTACAGATGCGGGTGTTGCTTTGTTGAAACACATATTTAACGCATGGGAAAACGCGCAAAATGCAATCGGTGTTTTCTGCGATCTCTAGAAAGCTTTTGATTGCGTACACCACGACACGCTTTCACGGAAACTACTTTATTACGGTGTTCAAAATGAAGCCCTAAATGTAATAGCTTCGTATTTACGAAATAGATACCAATGTGTAGATGTTAATGGCACGAAATTTTCCAGTCTACCTGTTCAGCTAGGTGTACCTCAAGGCTCAATACTGGGACCATTTTTATTCTTGGTTTATATTAATGACTTAGAATACACGCTTTCTTTTGTTCTGAAACAGTTACAGTTACGATGAGAGTAATGTTTGTCATAGTTTGTCAGGTTGGACGAGCGGATGTCTTGGTAAACAGACATTGTTTGTTCCAGGAATACAATAACGCCCGAGGACGGTCGTATGTCAGTCTGGCCGTGTAGGATCCGGTCATTAGTACGGACAGAAAATGAATCGGCAAGCGCGCCAAAGGTAGCACGCGACCTACTTACTAGTTTACCCACACCTAAGCGCGCTTCTACAGAGTCGTGATGTTTCGAGCTCGCTGTGAGGCGGACAGTCAGTGTCTGATCGCGGCGGAGTCAAGACGTCCCGAAACTGTAACCCGATTCATGGTGCCTAGTGTTATTGTGTTGGATTGTAATTTCAAGTAATTTGTGAGTTCGACAAAAGCAGTGTACCGCGTGTAGTGTGTGTTTTTCATAGCACGAAACCCATGTTCTGCCCACATGATGACCGATTGTAACGAAATAAATCATGACAACTGCGACATATTCGACAAAATATCCATTTGTTCAGTAAAAACAGTGATATTCACAACATAAACACTCGAAATAAACATAAACTTCGTGCTCCCTTTCACCGACTTCATAAGGTTCATAATTCTCTCGTAGGGCTTGGTATTACCTTTTACAACAAGCTACCATCTTCCTTTCTAGACTTGCCATTTAATGCGTTTAAAGCTAAAGTCAAATCTAACCTTTGTTCAAAGGCCTACTATGCCATTAGCGACTATTTAAACGATAAGAATAGTTGGTCGCTGGGTTGAACTCAAGACAATGTTTATGTTGTTTCTCCAAACTAGCTTACTGATTTATTATATAACTTCATGCATTTATTTATTTTCGTCTATATGCACGTGTTAGCGGGCACGCCCTTAATGTCTGGAGGCTTTATTTATTATTGAGTATATCTTTTTCGCTCTTATTTTGCAACTTCTCACTTTGTCCTGTTTCTTTATTCCCGTCATACTTCTCTCCATGGCTCTTTGGCATCGTTCCAGTTTTTCTCTGTGGTGTTTGGTGAGTGACCATGTTTCGCATCCGTAGATGATGACTGGTAGTATACAGGTGTCGAAAGCTTTCCTTTTTGTTGACATACTTAACTCCTTGGATTTCATGATCTCTCTCAGGGACCAGTACTTCTTCCAACCATTTGCAATTCTTCTGTTAATTTCTTTAGTAGTTTGGTCACTGTGAGAGATTATCTGCCCCAGGTAGATGTATTCTTTTACGTATTCGAGTGGTTGGTTATCGATGTCTATAGCTGTTGGCTTGGAGTTTGTGAGCAGTTTTGTTTTACTTTTGTTCATATGCAAACCTACTTTCTTACTTTCCTTTTCAAGTGAGTTTATCATTTCCTCGAGATGTAGATGATTTTCTTCAAACAGGACTATATCGTCTGCAAATCTTAGGTGGTTTAGTTTTACTCCGTGTACGTTGAGGCCAAATTCATCCCAGTTGCAAAATAAGGGAAAAAACAAAAGTAGCAGACATACTTACTCGGATAGACCTACGGAAGTGGAGATGGACCGGTCACATGATAAGAGACCCACAAAACAAATGGAGCACATTAATCTCAGACTGGTACCCCAGGGACGGGAAACGAAAAAGTGGTCGCCAACAAACCAGATGGCAAGACGATCTGAAGCTCACGGCTGGACAACATTGGAGAAGAGTAGCGCGAGACAGAACCCAGTGGAAATCGTTAGAGGAGGCCTATGCCAAGAGGCACACTGATCTACGGGATATTTTATAAAAACTCTATAACATAATTATGTATTCATGAATGTAGTCAGAATAAAAGGGCTTTATTATTATTATTATATCTTTTTCGCTCTGCATGGTGTCGGACGTAAAGAATAGCACCATCCCATAACTTCCCGTGGGTGTCGTAAGAGGCGACTAAGGGACTTGCCAGAGTGATGGAGATGGGCAGCAGCGTTCTCTGTGCTTTTGTAACAACCGTACTGCGATCGCCAACCCACCTGCCAAGCGTGGCGATTATGGCAAAACCCTCTAATATGTCAATGTGGCGACACTTGGGGGAGGCCTATGTCCAGCAGTGGACGTCTTTTGGGCTGAAATGATGATGATGATATTTTTTTGAATATTTTATTTTATTATTGGTATGTGCTAGCTGACATGTGACATTAATTTGATGTAATGGAGCCTTTGTTTATTTAAACTTGAACACTATTGAATAGAATTTGGTTCTTCTAACCTAACAGACAGATGTGTTGCTGGGGAGTTTGTACCGCCACTTCTTCTTCCCAGCTAAAACACTAGGAAGTGGCGAAGGGCGGGCGTTTTGGGGGACTGTCTCTTGTAATTTTGACGTTCAAAAAGTCCTGATTATCAGCCTAATTTAAATAAATGACTTTTGATTTTGATATACCACGAATACCACGCAATAAATCTGGCCGTACAAATCGAATCAGCTGCCACGGAGTTGAGCGGGTAAAAACTAATTTGTGTTTATTTATTTATTTATTAAAACTTTATGCACAAGTATAAAAAAAAAACACTGTACAAAGGCGGACTTAATGCCTTGGGCATTTTCTACCAGTCTACCTTGGGGTGATGCAGAGAGAAAACATAGTAGGTGCAGCATAACAAATGGTTATAAAACATTTACAAATAAAATATAACGATAAATAAGTACATAAATAATATAACGATAAATACATAAATACATACATATACTACTAACAACAATTTAATTATGAGATGAATCTGCCAGCTTCTTAAGTAAGTGTTCGCGAGCTTTAACTTTAAATGTGAACCGACTGTTGGCCAACCTGACGTTCAGAGAGAGGGCATTCCAAAGGAAGACAGCCTGGACAAGAAAGAAGATTTGAGAAAACCAGAGAGATGAGAAGGACAACGTAGAAGACGATTATTGGACGAACGAAAATTCTTACTGTGCGCAGAGCATAAATATTGAAAATGAGTAGTCACATAAGAAGGAGAAGTAGGCTTATTAAGAAAAGAAAATAGGGTAGTAAAAGCTCTCAACGCTCTGCGCTGCCGGATGGGCAACCATTTTAAAAGTTACCAATGTGCAGAGACGTGGTCATACTTACGAAGATTGAATACGAATCGAATGCAGTTATTAAAAAGTCGGTCAAGTTTATTGAGGAGATCTGCATTCAGGTCGTAGTAACACACATCACCATAGTCAATTATGGGGAAGATTAGGGACTGTACAAGCGTTACCTTAATGTGTGATGGTAGAATATTTTTAGCCTATAGAGCGACCGCAACGTTCCGGTGACTCTCTTGCTCACAATCGCGACCTGCTTACGCCAGTCAAGGCAAGTGTCAACACGCAAACGCAGATCCTTGACGTCATAACTAAACGGAATGACTGTGCCGTCAAAGGTAACCAGTGACACCGTTAAGCCATTCAGCCTTCTCAGGCTATGGGGGCTCCCTACAATAATAGCCTGGCACTTTGTTGGGTTAACCGCCACCCCGAAACGATCAGACCAGTTTTTGACGAAACGTAAATCCCGGTTCAGTTCCTCGATCGCATCTGACAAACTGTCAACACTTGCCTGACAGTAGAGCTGTAAGTCGGCAGCGTAAAGATGATACACATACTGAAGCTCGGTAGTTATGAGATCTATAAAAATAGAGAACAAAAGATAAAATACCGCCTTGAGGGACGCCAGCATCAAGATCACACCAGCTGGAGTTAGAGTCACCAGCAAGAACTGACTGCTGACGGCCCTGAAGATAGGAAGAAAACCATTTCAATACCTGTGCAGAGACCATAAGATAGGAGAGCATGGATAAAAGGACTTCGTGACTGACGGTATTGAAAGTTTAGGGGTATGAGGAACAGGGTGTAAAGTTCCTCGATACTCCTAAGAAAAGGGAGGATCCTCCGACCAGACAGGTGTTGTGTCTGGCGGGCAACTGCCCGACAATTGTAGTCGGGTTTTTCTATATACTCTTAAGTCGATGTAAACTTTGCATGTGAGATGTAGGAAATTGATGTTAGTTCTTCCGTCATATCGTAGATGGCGCTGTAGTACTTTTTTCTAGTAAGTTCCTTTTTGTAGGTCTCTACAAAAGCATTGGAAAAATCGATTAACAACAAAACCGAAAACTTTAGTGTCTTCCATTCCCCGCCTTTTATCGTCAGTCACTTTAAGAAGGGCTGATACGGTACTGTGGCCGGGCCTGAACCCGGATTGCAGTGGACTGATAAGGGAGTTGTGGTGGATGAAGTGGGAAAATTGCTTGTGAACACAGGCCTCAAGTACTTTAGATAAAAAGGGAAGGATATAAATAGGTCGAAAGTGGCTGAGGAGAGTGGGGTTAGAAATTTTAGGGAGTGGCCGAACATGGGCTTTCCGCCATAGAGAAGAGAAAACACCGGAGTAAAGGGAGAAGTTAACGACATGGGAGATTGCAGGAAGGAGCTGATCAAGAGCCGTCACAATCATGTGACGACTGATGTTATCACAGCTCACGGCTTTGGACTTAATGGACAGGATTATATTCTTGATCTCTCCGGGATCGACTGGGGTGAAGACAAATGGAGAAATATTGGGTCGCGTCAGACCAGCAATGTGGTCTGACATTTGGTTTGACTATCATGAGTAGGGACCAAACCAAATGCCTTAGGAAGGTCTGAATGCCGCGATCTGCCGATACCTAGAGTTCCAAGGAATTACCAAATATCAGCAGGAGAAGCAGAAGTGATATTATCAAGAATGTGGCGGCGTTTAGCGTTGCGTATTATCTGATTACGATTGCGAGCAGTTTTGAAAAGGGTCCAATTGTCCTCGGACCGACCCATTTTATATTTCTGGAAGGCGCGATCCCTTCGTGGCATTGCCATCCGAACTCCATTATTCATCCATGGCGCAGGTGGCCGCTTCAGCTTGACTTTCCTGACAGGAGCGTGGGTGTCGTACTACTTGACTGCAACCGAATTAAGAAAACTTACTTTTTCATCAACTGATGTTGCTTTCTCCAGGGGCGTCCAGTCAATATTGGAAGCATCCTCAATAAGTTTTTCTGTATTCATCCGCGCAAAGGCAGGCCTGTACTGAAATGTAGGTTTGGGTTTAGGAGGTTTAAGGACATAAGACAGGAAAATAAGGTCGTGATGGGAAAACCCAGGAGCGACATGTTGACCATGTGAGGAAACTAGGGAAGGATTAGATGTGAGAATCAAGTCGAGCCAAGTATCATCCCAGTGTTATGATGCGTTGTTGGAGAGGCAACACATGCAGACTAGTTGACTCGACCAGATGTAGGAGTTTACGGGATCGAGGGGAGTTGTGGGCAAGGAGATTGGTGTTGAAATCCCCCATGACGATGTGATGTGCTTACTCCGAACCTAATGATTCTAGTACCGATTCGGATTCGATGAAGTAACCAAAGGACGGGGGACAATACACAACTCCAAGAACGGTTTTAGCTCCTTTGACACAAACTTCTAAAAAAAGAAATTCAGCCAAATTATTAGAGAAAGAAGTAGCGAGAATTTTAAAAGAGAAATCAGCACGAAGATAAATTGCGACACCACCCCCTCTCTTACCGATTCGATCATTCCGTAGAAGTACGAATCCTGGGAGAAAGTAAGTGGTTGATGAAAGCTCAGGTTTTAGCCATGTCTCTGAAATCAAGACGGCATGGACGTTATTGTTCGTAAAGGTATCATAAAGCTCGTTATAGTGGCTGGGTATGTTCTGGGCATTGATGTGACAAACATTTAACATTCCGTTAAGACTATGGTTAAAGCTTTGACGTAAAATATCACCAAGGGTGTCTGTAACGGAACAAAAACTATCATCAGAAGAGGCAGTAGATTTGTTAGCTAAGAAAAACGATTCATTATCAAAAAAAGTTGTCATAGATATAAATAAAAATATAAATAGTTGTAAATTAAAATAACGATTAAAAAAGATTTACACGCAAAACAAGTACGATGGTTGCATCTTTGCACCACCCGCCAGCTAACGTCATTATTATAAAACACAGTGAACAACCAAGTAAAGACAATGAGACACGATTAAATAGAAATGAAAAAAAAACAAACGCTTAAAATAAAAGTACAGAAAAAAAATTGAGCATTTGGAACGCACCTTAGGCCTTCAAAAAAATAATCTAAGTGAATGTATACGATCCTTGAAAACGTGATGTCAAATTTGACAGTTATGACAATTTGGCTAGACATGCGCAAAATAGTGCGTTGTAAAGTGATGTTATATGACATTACTTTTCGTACCGAGGAATGTTACATTACACCATGACTCCAAACATGACGCGACATGAAGCGCCACACGATGGCTTTTGTAATGAAATGCTCGCATCATTACATGAGATGAAATATCGCGTTATGTTATAATGTGATATTGTTTTAAGGCAATCGTCAAACGCAATGCGCGATGGCTATTGTAATGAAATGCTCGCATGATAGCATTACATCATTACATGAGATGAGATACTGCGTTATGTTATAATGTCATATTGTAATGTAAAGTGCGAGAGCCATGATTTTAAACATCACTTACTAGTCAGTCCGCGGTATCAATTAAACATAAACCGTAACACATGTACAATACGGTTCTAAATAATAGTTTACCTATGCTCCGCATGCTCCTTCTCGCTTGCACACACGGCGAACGAACGAGCCACCTCGCGTCATGTTTGAGTGTCATGTGCCATGCTTAGTTTGGTCGAGTCATGTGTAATGCTACAGTACGCGGTCGGGATATATGACGCGCAATGCAACAATCGCATTACTTACACAAGTCTAAATTTGGCATTAGCAACATGTTCTATAGAAAAGGAAAATAATGACAAATAAAAACAACCTTAATGAGGGTAAACTATTGTACGCGAAACATGTAAAGATATCTCAAAGACTGTGAGAATTTAAGAAAACAAAACAAAGTAACAAGACAATGATTACGAGCCAAAAGTAATTAAGGGTTATCATTAACAAACAGCGAAAGATAGCATATTCTAAGGTTAGTAGATCCTACGCAACGTAGGTATCTAATGCGAGAATGGTTAGCTGTCAGCTGTCAACACGCGTAGATACGCTGTCGAATAATTCGTGATTTTGTGCGTTAAACATCAAGTATAATGATCGGAAAACATTTAAAAGTGAACTTTAAACTGTTTGTGAACTATAATAATTAGTGATTCAAACAAAAACCAGTGAACAAAAAACGAAAAAGTCATTCTACTTTTCAAAGACTTTTTCATCCACCCTCAAACTTTTGATATTTTTATTTCAACTTCAAAATGTCATTTCATGTTTGGAATTAGAGTTACCATAAAATAGTTTAAATCTCCACCAAAACGAGTTCAAATAAAAACCTCACGCAACAAATATTCCATCAAGGTAATAATAATAATAGATCAAGGTCGTCATCTTCGTCTGAAATTGGCAATGACAAACAAAAGAGCTACAGTTGCAGTCCTTTTAACGAATTGAAACCAGCTAATATAAATGAAATTCCTAACACCACTGCAACTGCTTGCCTACCCAGTACAAGCAAAGAGATAGCAGGTACGCCATGTAATCCATCAGTACCATGGCAAAGAGTACCTGTACAAAAACATAAGAGAAATCGATCACCTGATGACACAGGAACAAATAAATACTCTGCAAAAAGAATACAGACAAGAAAGCAAGAACTGAGTAAACGTCGAGGAATAAACACAGATAACACACCGGAAGCTGCAATACCTGAATTAAACACAAGCAAGTTTCTCGTTGTTAAATGTAGATGAACCAACCCAGGCCCCCTCTGTGCCTAATGAAACCAGAAAACCTTCAAAACCTCCGCCCATAATGCTCTACGGTATTGATGACCTAGGGAAATTAACAGAGTTTCTCGAAGAAGTGGCTAAAAAGACCGATTACACATACAAAGTGGTAAATAAAAACCAGTTAATTATTTCCACAAGCACTGTTGGAATATATAAACAACTACTAGAACACATTAGAGCTAAAGGACTCATAGGTCACACTTTTACCCAAAAGGATGAAAAGTGCATGAGAATTGTGATTAAACACCTACACTTCAGCACTCCCAAAGACGCCATAATCCAAGCGATAGAAGAAACTGGCAATAAAGTCAAAGGTGAAATAGTGACAGCACGTGCCAATGCGACTAAGGAACCATTAAATACATTCTTTGTGAACCTATACCCTCACAAAAACAACCGAAAGGTTAAAGAGATCAAATACAGTCTGTCTATAAAGTCATGAAAAAAATAGAGGGCGCTGCGGTCGTGCACCTAGCAACCCTGTATAGTGTGACTAAATTGATTTTGATACTAGCACATTATTTTGTACTAGAAGCAAACCTGATTTTAGTGAAAACATAATTTTATGTCGTAGACGCTTTTTTAAAATGGATAGAAAAGGTTAAGTCGTAAAATTCGAAGATCTTATTTAAAAAACAGAAACCAAAGATGCGACCTTCATTAATTTGCTTATACGATCAGATAGCATAAATAGTATAGTATAGTATATGAGATAGCACAAATCTATGGTCTGTGTCGTTCAAATAAATGAGTAAATAAAAGAAAATGTTCATACATATTTTTTAACCTTTTTTTATTAATGAAAAATATAACATAATAATTAATTACTTTCATCATCTGATTCCAAATATTCTTGTTCTGTTATTTTGACACTTCTTGTAAGAAAACCCAGTCGATTTCAAAATTTTACGCAGGACTTCCAGGCTACATTCAAAATCCAGATCTGTTTTGGCAACTACCTGAAGTTTCCTTAAGGTTGGTTCCTCTTTCTTCACCGAGTAAAAAAATTGAATCTTTTGTCGAATAGCACATATGTTGAAGTCATCCATTTCTTTTTTAGGACGGCCTGATCAGTGTTTGCCAGGGGTTCCGAATTTGCCATCGTTTTTATAGTCTTCATCTACAATACGCTTTACTGTACTCTCAGATTTCCCTGAAAGAAAGTTTTAAATAATGAATAATTGTACTAACAGAAAATAGATATTCAATATTTTAAATTTCAGACATGATATAACTTATTCAGATTTAATATCAGCAGTAAATTTGATCACCAAAAAGTATCAAAAATTTTGGTCGCACTACAATATGACCTACATAAATTTGCAATCTAACCTAATAATGCGCAATGTAAATAATCCTTATTTTAGTCTTAAAATCGTATATTTAGTATATTTGTAACTTCTGGTAGATAAAAAATAAACAGTTACACGATTACATACCTGTCATAGCTGCTGTTCGAGCATAAACATCATCCAAATTTGATAAAATTTGTCCACCTTGGTGTTATAAACAAACATCGCTGATACACTTTAAAATAAATTATTGAGCTCCACTCCGATTTGTTTTCTTGATATTTAACACGTTTCTTCTAGGTTTAATCCACTTAGATTTGAAAAGCAATAAAAATGCAATAAATAACGAGTTACAAAACAAGTCGATGACAGCCAATGACATTCGATGTACTTTGATTAAGTGTTGCACTACTTTTAAATAATGTTAGTTCCTCAAACATTAATTTCATGACTTTATAGACAGACTGTACATTTATCATCAAAAAATCACAATAGAAGATCCAAAAAGGAAAAATACTGTGGTCCAATGCACGCGAGTTCAGCAATATGGACATACAAAAAACAATTGTATGCGACCTTACAGATGTGTAAAGTGTGCTGGTGAACACAAAACGACTGCTTGCACCATGGACAGGAACACCCCTGCAGTTTGTACTCTATGCTCTGGAAGCCACCCCGCTAATTATAAAGGATGTCAAGTCTACAAAGAAATTGCGGCAAGAAAATGGGGAAACCGACAAAAACAACCACAAAGTAAAGTCGCATCTGAAAAACAAGACCTCTGTACCTAAACCAGATAATATACAACCCAAGGCATATCAAAACACCGATGGTTACCCCAAATTATACAGCGAAGCTGTCATAAGAGCTGATACCCTAAGAGATAACACTCAAAAGAAAAATTTTAACACTGTTAAAATTTTTCTTTCTTTAACCGGAAAAAGAAAACAATCCTATAGAACAAAACTATAGCTTTATTGACCTCATAATTAAACAGACTGAAAGGATAGACCAACTGATATCCCAGATGAGTACTATGATGAACCTGATTATAACACTCATAAGTAAACAACAACCATGACCTCATTACGTATAGCCACCTGGAACATAAATGGCCTTGCGCCAAACAAGACAGAACTAGAGGTGCTCTTAAAAATAAATAAGGTGAACATTGCCTTAATTTCAGAAACGCACCTCAATGATCGCAAACTATTTAACTTGAATAACTATTGTGTATACTGTACCAACCACCCAGACAACACCTCTCATGGTGGGGCAGCTGTTATCATAAAAAATAACATTAAGCACCATTTGGCGTGTCCTCTTGTAACTCCTAAACGCCTGGAAAAAAGCACCTGGTGGGGGCCAGAGCTTGAACGACTACGGAAGGGACGGAGGACACTTTTTAACCGAGCAAAAAACACCAGAACCACTGAAGCCTGGGATGAATACAAAACAGCACAACAACACTACAAGAAACGGATCAAATTCCGAAGAACGGAAGCCTGGCGCAATTTCTGTAGTAGCATAAACGCCACAAACCAAGCCGCAAGATTCAAGAAAATCCTGGCAAAGCGTGACCTCAATCTACTGCGTTCACTCAAAGAGGAAGACGGCACTTACACAGTCTCAGACGATGAAGCCAGTGCAGTACTGCTGGGAACACACTTCCCCGGTTGTCAAGTCGCGCCAGACCAGAAATGGAGTGACGAGCACTACAGCACACCAACAACCCAAGAATGGAAAACAGCAAACAAAATAGTAACCGCGGACAGAATCGAATGGGCCCTAAAAAGCTTCTAACCGTTCAAAGCCGCAGGGCTGGATGGAATATTTCCAGCACTACTACAATGGCACTCCCATCAGATAACCAAATTCTTACTACCAATCTACAGGGCCTGTATAGCTTTTAAATACACACATCAAAAGTGTCTAGGGATCAACATATATTTTTGCAATAACTTTTCTCCTGATTGATATTAATTAAAATTTTCTTTAAGGATTCATCAAATAAAGTGTTTTCGTTTGTCACAGTAACGATAAACCAAGTCACCTTTGCATTAATAAAGAAATTTGCCATTTTCTAATAAAGGGATTTTTGACATTTGAACCACTAACATTAAAGTTCGAAAAAAAGACTGAAATAACAGTTTTCTTTAAAATTTTATTGGGTAACTTAAACAATTAATAATCCGTGTTTCTACCGCGAACACTAACAACACAAGAACATCGGTTTGGCATACTCAAAATGAGTTCATCCAAATCACGCTGTGGAATGGCCGCCCATGTTCGTTGCAACAACAAAAAAAGGTCTTCTTGCGACTGGATACCCTCCATATTCGGCAGAGCTCTTCTCTGTAGCATATCCCATGCATGCTCAATCGGGTTCAAGTCTGGCGACTGAGCAGGCCAGGGCAGGACATTGATGTTAGCTGCGGCGAGAGTCTGTCTTACAACTCTTGCGGTGTGCGGTCGTGCATTATCATGCATTAACTGAAATAAGGGACCGATTTGCACTTGTAGAGGAACGATGACGTCTGATACAATCGTCTCAGCATAAATTTGAGCGTTGAGGTTGCCTCTGATCCAAATCAACTCAGTTCTTCCGCCAATCCAAATACCCGCCCATACCATGATGGTTCCACCACTATAAGGATGGACTTCCTGGCAGGATTTTAATCGCTGTTGGCGTCCAGGGGTTCTCCAGTGTCGTATACGTCTTGTATCCGGTCTCATACCAAAACGAGACTCATCAGAAAAGCACACGAAACGCCATTGTTCTTCTGCCCAATTTCTGTGTTCAAGAGCCCATTGATATCGAATCCTACGATTGTGCATTGCTATAGGTGGTACCCGTAGCGGTCTTCGGGAATGAAGGTTCACTTCATGCAAGCGGTTTCTGACTGTTTGGTCGCTAATTAAGTTCCCTGAAGAGTGATGAAGCCTCACGGCTAACATCATGGCGGTTATTGTTGGAGCTCTTCGAGTTAAGATTTGAATGTATCGGTCTTGTCTCCGTGTGGTGCAGCGATACCGTCCTCCATGGCGCTCAGCCACGGTACCAGTGCTTCGGTAACGTGTCCAAAGTCGACTGATAACACTCTGACTTGTATTCAGAGCTAAAGCCACAGTAGGTTGCCGGGAACCTACTTCTATCATTCCCACGGCTCTGAGCATTTTTTCCCTGCTTAAATGACGTCGCCGCTCCATAATAACGTTGGTTTTAATCAGTAGTATGGAAACAGTAACACTAATAATGTCTTCAATGCGTTGTATGTTTTTATAGGGAAAATATTGACAGCTGATTTTCATCTTTTACTCGAATTTGATTCACAGTTCCTGATTCAAATTATGAAATGCACCAAAAAGGATCCATATAAATTTATAAAATCATAAATTTATTACAAAGCCACATCTCAATCTCAAGAAATCCGCATAAAAATGCTTGATCCCTAGACACTTTTGATGTGTGTACATACCCAAAGCATGGAGGGAAGCGAAAGTGATCTTTCTACCAAAACCTGGTAAAGACGACTACACCCACGCCAAATCCTTCAGGCCCATTAGTCTAACATCATTCCTCCTGAAAACATTGGAAAGACTAGTAGATCGACACCTAAGGGATGGAGCGCTAAAAGATAAACCGCTACACCCTCAACAACATGCCTACAGTAAGGGCAGATCAACAGTCGGCTTTACACGCGGTAGTGCACAAAACAGAGTCGGTTATTACAAACAAATTATCAACACTTGCGGCCTTCATAGACATAGAAGGAGCTTCTGACAAAACAATGCACAACAGCATAAACCACGCCCTTCAAAAATTTAGGTAGAACCAGTTGTGAGAAACTGGATAACTGAACTTATAAGTAAAAGGGCGGTCCAGATAGAGATGAACACTACAGCAAGAGCTAAGGTAGTCAGAGGATGCCCACAAGGGGGAGTCCTATCACCTCTTCTATGGAACATAGTAGTGGATAGCTTTTTAAAAAGGCTAAATGATAGAGGATACACTACTATCGGTTATGCAGATGACCTAACAATACTGATAAACGGTAATGCAGACAATGTGTTATGTAAAGTAATGCGTTCTGCCTTTCAGATTGTAGAAGAATGGTGTGACGAACAACAAATGTCAGTAAATCCGAAAAAAAAACAGAACATATCCTTTTCACCAACAAAAGGAAGTTACCAGAACTACAGTTACCAAAATTATTCAACACCAAACTCATCTTAATCCAACATCGAGGTCGCAAACTATTTTTCTTATTTGAACAAAAAAAAAAAATACGTATCAGCACTTGGGCGTCATACTTGACAACAATTTGAACTGGGCGAGTCACATCGATGCAAAAATAAAGAAGGCCTGTATAGCTTTTGTTCAGTGCAGAAGACTTGTTGGTAGGAAATGGGGTCTCAATCCAAAGATAAAGACCCCAAGAGAAATCCGCAAGATTATAGGTATTATAACCGGCCACTGTCCCCTGAACAAACACCTATTTACCACAGGTGTGACGGATAGCCCTCTGTGCAGAGGATGCAAGGAGGCGGAAGAAACACCACAGCACGTGCTCATGGAGTGCAGAATCATGGCAGATCAACGGGCACGGACTCTTCAATCGCCGGCATCGCTCCCGGAGGCCTGCAGCAGCCTGAAAAGGCTGCTAGCTTTCTGGGAGGACCTGGAATGGTTGGAGTAACCAGAGGATATCTTATTTATTTACGTACAATGGCCCAATAAAAAGGCTAAGTGCGGAAACAGCCCCGCTAACCTAACCTAAGATAATACAAGAGTTTATTACCTAACAAGTCTTGTTTTTCAGGCTATCTCCAGAAGTTTGCACCTTGGGATACTTCAGCAGCAGCGGACCCAATTCTTCAAATGATGTGATCTTATGTTTACTTCCATCGGGGAGTTTAATTACGATGACACCGTCCTGAGTCCAGCATGGCCGCATAGAAAAGTGAAGCCTCGCCTTCCCAAAGATGGATTGTCGGGTCTTGGTCAAGAATTCTTTGATGGAAACAGATGAACCCTTAAGACCAGTCTTCGCTTTCCATACCGCAGACCTATCATCATAGGTTAAGAATTTTACTAAAATAGGTCTGTGGTGATCCTTTTTGGCTGCACCAAGTCTGTGGCAGACCTTTAAGGAGGATGCAGTAACTGATTTAAGGCCCAGCTTCTTGTTAATTAGATCCAGGATCAGTGCGCTACTGACCTCTCCTTCAGGCTCTGCTATGCCCTGAAAGATCAGCGCCTTCCGACGATGCTTGGTCTCCAATCCATCAACCTGTCTAGCACACTCGCTGATCTGTCTCCTAAGCAGACTTAGCATGCTAAAGATTAGCTCCCTGAAGATCCGAAACTACTCAGCTACCCTCCCCACACGGTATCTTTGGCTGGTCCTGCGCACTGAATTTGCGCCTCCAGATCACTCATCTTCCGGACAAAGCTATCCTCGAGGCTTTTCTGTGCCGATACGATCTCATCAAGTTGTGACATGGTGTTCTTGTGACCAGTGACAGTGAAAAAACGGTAAAAGTGAAGTGATGTGCTGGCAGGTGGTGGAAAGTTATGGTGTAAGTCACATGAATGTGCTACAAACGTAAGTACTCGCTGTGCAGAGGTTATACACTGATATTTTATGAAAAATAGGTGAATAAACTGTGTATTTCTAATTAAAATATTAAATCAATATTGGAGATACGTCTGTCTTTTTTTTACACCTACCCGCGAAAAGTTTAAGTTTATCTATTCTGCTCATGTTTTACTATTCTTTGGAAAACATCAATCGACACACTGACGTTGGTCGCTAGACGGCGCTTATGTTGATGTGATCTGTCTCGTTTGCTCAAGGTCATTGGCGCTTGTTAGGGCCTTAACCTGACAATTCACATCTTTATTAAAACTACGAATTAAAAACATTTCCGAAGGATATCTTGCTCTACCAAGATTAAGAACTACGGCCGGCACTGACTCCCGGCATACAACCTCGGCTGCGATGTGCTGATTTTCAGGCATAAACATCAGTCGAATGTGCGGCCGCCGTCAGGCCTAGACGTCTCATACCCATTTATCTTTAACGACGACGAAGTCAGCGTGCGAGCCCTGGCGGTGCGGCGGCAGCACGCCCCACACGCGCTGCCCCACGCGCAGGCGCGCCGCCGGGCCCGCGCGCGCCACCTCGCCCACGAAGTCGCGCCCCGGCACCAGCGGGAACTCCACGCCCTCCGCGCCCTCCAGCGCGCGCAGCACGTTGAGCGCGCGCGCGCCGTACCCGCCTGCAACAGAGCGCCGGAGGTGAGCGCGGGCACGGCGGGCACGCCGGCGCTGGTGACGCGCCTCACCGATCATCGCCACGTCGATGGGGTTGAGCGAGGCGGCGCGCACGCGCACGAGCACGTCGTGCGGCGTGCGCAGCGCCGGCACGCGCGCCTCCTCCAGGCGCAGCTCGGGCAGCGCGCCGTACGCGTGCAGGCGCCACGCGCGCATGCGCCCCGCGCCACAGGCCGCCAGCCCCGCGCCCTCCAGCGCCGCCGCCGCCGTCAGTTGGGCCACTGCCGCTAGTGCGCGCTGTTCCCGCATGATCTAAAAAGATATTGACATTTCTCATTTCTTATATTTTGAAAATTCTATAGTTTTCATGTTATTTTAAATTTAAATTTTTGGCATGTTCGAATTAGATACACTTTATTATTTTGTTTTTCAACTTTTGGGAACATGTTACCCTACATTTTGCTGTGCCCTGACAGGGTCTACAATAGCTCATAGCTCTGAGCCATTTGTTAACACCATGTTTTTACCTTATAGAATGCAAATAAATGAATATGAATATTATGAAGTTATTGTTTAGCCGTAGATCATTTTGTGCCCTTAAATGTAAATGGGAACCAGATAGTAAAAAAAAAAACTTTAGGCGAATACAAATATTGAAGAAATTTGAGCAACACATTATAATAATTTTGGTGTTTGCAAAATCACGTGAAAGCATCATAGAAAATTATGTTCCAAACCTTATTTCAGAGTTTTTTAAATATTTACATAAACTTGCTTGCGGTCTTTAACTAACATAATTATACTAACTTCAATATACTTGTGTGCTATCCCTGCTACTAAGAGTGAATGAATGAAAACATGTAGTTTTTTGTTCACTTTAAGTCAGTGTAAAAGTCATTTTATTGGAGACCAGATTCTACTTGGGGTCAGCACAACACATATTATGGATATTTCTAAAATTATTGCATTTTGTTTTCGGCTGATTATGCATTATTTGGATATTCTTTCTTTCATTTTAAAAGTCTAACTAGAAAAAAAACACAAAGACCAGGTAGTGGTGGTGATACCCATAAGTGACCTCGGCAGATGTGGAACTATTATTTTCAAATTATAAAATATATAATGCATAAGTTCATGATACTCAACGCGATGGAGACCAACCCTGGATTGGACTTGTTTGCTGATGAATGGAAGACGATAATGTAAGAATGTGTGTGGTTCTGTGAGAAGACCAAGTAAAAGGATTACTTAAATTAATTTAGTATTAATAGCTTATGCTGTACTAAGTGTAATCTAATATATACTAATAATAAAGCTGAAAAGTTTGTTTGCTTGAATGCGCTAATCTCGGGAACTACTGGTCCGATTTGAAAAATTCTTTCAGTGTTAGATAGCCCATTTATGCAAGGAAGGCTAAAGGCTATGTGTCATCACGCTACGACCAATAGGAGCAGAGCAGCAATGAAAAATGTTGCGAAAACAGGGAAAATGTGACACAGACGATGTTGTTTGGTACAGCTAGTAATAAATAAAGGGCTCAATCATACTACTAAGAATTAGAATGACGGTCCCTACTTACAACCCTCCATGTCTTAACACATGGTTTATAGGAGAGTGTTATAAAGATTCAGATTTCAGATTGATATTATTATGAAATTTTAATTCATGTAATTTAGACTTGTATTTAATGGCAAAACGCTCTACTGTAAGCCATGTGTTTAGACGTGTCACTATGTAAATGTACAAAGGGACCATCAACTATTTTATAATTACAATTTTCAAGAACAAAATGTATTGAACTATATTTTGAATTTATATTTTGCAGCATTTATGATGTGTATTTCCTCCATTTTTAGTTGCATATAATCTGGTGCCTAGTTATTATGATGGTGGTGGGTAATAGAGAATAGAGATCATCAGGTCACATTGTCAGATGTTGGACATCTCTCTTAATGTTTCCAATGTGACTAAACACTTTTTAGCTTTTTGTAAACTAGCAAGGTTAGCCTGGAGAGTATTTTTTTCTTGTTACATCAGTACCTAGGTCTTCGTAACGAATGTAACACTATCCATCTTTTTTATAACTACCAGTATCTGAAAGTATGGCATAAACAGGTAGGTAATTGAAGACCGACGAGACGAGTGATCATGCGGTTTGAGCCAACACTAAGCCACTCGGGTCTGCTGTATGTAAGTCTACGTGTTAGTAACTTTATAACTTGTTTGCAAACAAGAGGTTATATGTACCTACCTGTTAATTTCGTTACTAAGATAAGCATAGAAAAATTTAGAATCCTGTTGGTAAGCTGTGGAACCGAACTTCCAATTTATTATAAATAGTTTGAGTCGTCACCTAAAATAAAATCAAAGCATTTAACACTTCAGTGGTTCGTAACGTTACTCTAACATAATTATGATATCCGACACATCAAAACTTCAGGAGATAGATGAACTGAGTGAGGAGGTGATGGTCGATGGATGATGAGATGAGACTTACGTCAGTGTCAAACTGTCAAAATTTTTATGCGACGTAGAGTGCGCTCCGGTGCGCTCCGAGTCACGTCGAAGTCACTGTTACCTAGCGATGTGCGATGGCGAGAGGTTTTATTCGATTATTCGAATATCTCGATGGTATTCGATTGTTTCAACTTGGAGTCGAGTCCGACTTGGTCTGTTATTGCGACTGGTGCATGGCGCGTTCATTCGCGAATGGAGAACACAAAAGGGTCAAAATATTAGTATCAAATACACCTAAAATCGGAGCGCAGAACGTGTACATTACATTAGTTTTTATTTTACTTCAATACATGCAGTATTTCCGAAGTTATAACGACGAGAAGTTTATGTCCTTTTTTGAATTTCCGAGATTACGCACGCTCATTCTACTACGTCACAGCCGCGTTCAGCCCGCGACCGCGACGCAACCGCTATGTCCCTGCATTTTAAATCTGTAACATCTTCGAAAATATTCATTTAAATTACATTCTGTAAAAGGCCATATGGATTTTATATTAAATCCACAATGTATTTAAGGTACTTAATTGGATAAGGATTAATGCTGTATTGCTTAAAACTACTTCGTAAATAAGCCATTATTTCTCGTAAAAAGTAAAGGATAAAAAATGGTTATTGTGGGTTATCCCTAAGAGATAGACATACCATCGCGAACTTTTTTGTAGATCTTTTTAAGATGTACAATACTGTAGTATATTATTTTGATCTGTCTTGTAGGGTTCAGCCAGCGTTTGCAATGTAAGCGTAAAAAATGTGATTATTTACGCCATCACATTAGAAACCTCTAAAATTATCAGTGTTTTTCTACAATATTATGCATGTATTATACACCTTTTATTATATTTTTATACTAAACCAGATATTTTTGATTAATTTATACCACACAGAACTTTATAATTTTGATTTTTACTGCGAACGAGAGCGCGATTGTCGAATGACCGAGGATGTGACGTCATCGGATAGTGAGCGCCCAACCACGTTTTTAAAAACTTTCGGCCAGAAATACGCACTTTGATCGTAAATATCTCAGCCATTTTTTAAGATATGAAAAATGTAAAAACACAGTTTTTCTTGTAATTTTTTGTAGATTTATTTGGCATATATAGGAATTTGATATGGATTTTCAAGACACTACGCCATGTGTTGTCTCCCGTAATACTCAATAATGTTTATATTGCATTAGCTCAATCAGTGATTACAAACTGCATTCCAGTCTGGGGAGGTGCCATAAAAACAAAATTTATTGAGCTGGAAAGAGCTCAGCGGTCTCTAATAAAAGTGATGTACTTCAAACCATATAGATACCCCACAGTTAACTTATACAGAACAAGTGGATTGTTATCGGTAAGACAATTATATTTGTTAAATGTGACCCTAGATCTACATAAATCTATTCCATTTAATTCTGCCAGCCGGGATAGAAGACGGAGTGATATTGTGGCCCACTCCGCAATGGTTCGTTCGATTTTTGCAAGACGACAGTACGTAACACAACCTGCATATATTTACAACAAAATAAATGCTAAACTACAATTTCATCCTAAATTCTTGTATGAATGTAAGAAAGTTCTAACTGAATGGCTAAAAACTCTAACGTATGATGAAACTGAGCACATTCTAGTACGAATTTGCTGACTTGACACATACATAATTATACACTCAAAAACACGCACACACTCACTCACACGCACACACACACTCACACACACAATCACGCATGCTTAGAATAAGTTCATACAGATTATAACAATTAAATGTTTTTACCAGCTTTGATTCTTGGCTGGGTTTTGTTTCATATTGTATTATTTTCTAATTAATTTAGTCTCAATACTGTATTAAATAAGGGAAGTAGCGAGTCAACCCCAACACAAGTATTTTTAGTTACTTACTGGGGCTGTCTCAACTCATGTATAGCATGTAACTTTTGAGACTGAATAAACATTTTTTTTTTATTTATTTTTTTCATATATAGTAAAAAAAAGCCAGTATGTTTGAGCGGTCGTTGAGAGAAGGTATCGTCCCTAAGATGTGGAAATCGGCCTTTATTACACCGATTTTTAAAAAGGGGGATAAATCTAAAATAGAAAACTACCGCCCCATATCTAAATTATGTCTTTTCTCCAAAGTTCTTGAACGAGTAGTACACACTGAAGTTAACTCAGTTATGAAACGCCATTTCGGCGACGAACAACATGGTTTCCTCAGAAATCGGTCAACTGCCTCCAACTTGATACTGTCCAATGAAATTATAACCAATGGGATGGAAGAACGATGCCAGGTCGACGCGATATACACGGACTACAGCAAATGCTTTGACCGTGTAGATCATCGGGTGCTTCTTCAAAAGCTATATTCCGCAGGAATTCACGGTGATCTATTCCGGTGGTTTTCATCATATATAGATAATCGAACGCAGGCTGTAGTTTTGCGTGGATACGCGTCTGGATGGAAATCCGTACCATCGGGAGTGCCCCAGGGTTCAATCTTAGGACCGTTATTGTTTACAATATTTATTTTTGACGTAATAAACTGCTTTAGATTCTCACATATCCTTCTATACGCAGATGACATGAAGGTCCTTAAGTCCATACGCACATTATGTGATACTGAGCTACTTCAGTCCGACCTTGACAGATTCGTACAATATTGTAAAACTAATAAATTACAGCTAAATGTAGACAAATGTTTTCACGTAGTATTCTCTCGTCAGAAATCTATTATTGGCCCAGGCTATACACTAGATGGTACTTTTATAAGTAAAAAACCAGTATCAGGGATCTTGGTGTGGTACACGACAGCAAGCTGCTTTTTGATGATCATGTGGAAACGATTGTCAACAAGGCGTTCAAAGCCTTTGGCTTCATTATTAGAGCTTGTTCTGGCTTTCGTTCTCTAAAACCATTAAAGGTTCTTTATTGTTCTCTGGTGCGTAGCCAACTTGAGTACGTTTCTCAAGTATGGAACCCTCAATATGAGATGTACAAATCTCGTATTGAGTCTGTGCAGAGGAAATTCATGCGGTACTTGGATTACAGGGCTGGGCAATTTTCAGTCGACTATGAACACCGTTGTAAGCGATATCATTTCTTACCGTTGGAAGTAAGACGTAATATCAATGATATCTGCTTTTTAGTGAACATCGCAAACGGCTCGGTTGATTGTCCCGAACTACTCAGCAAAATACTTGTACAAAACAACAAAATACATGTAGCATTCGCATCGACAAAGTACAGGCGCAACGCCTTCTGCATTCGTAGTGTTATAGCTTTCAATAGTTTACCGTCACATCTAGAAATTGATTTATTTTGCACCAGCGCACATAAAGTTAGAAATATATTAAACAGGGAGTATTTTGGTGACAGCCATAAATAGCATTTTATACTGCACTTATTTTGATATTGTACGACTCGACATGCCTAATATGCTAAAATTGTAATCTGTTTAGTTACTCATATCGCTGTAAATGTTCAACGCAAGTAACACCCAACTAAGTAGATATATATATGTGGAAGCTTGTTATTAGCAAATGTCATTGTTTATGCATAATGACACGAACACACACACGATGGACACGATGGCCTCAGCATCGAACATTTTCAGCATGCGGGGCCACACCTGCCGAGGCTCCTCGGACTGTTGTTTACGCTTTGTATTAGGCATTCTTACCTGCCAAGTGAGCTGATGAAGACGGTGGTAGTGCCTATAATTAAAAACAAGACTGGAGATAATTCCGACAAGTGCAACTACCGCCCGATATCATTAACTACGACAACAGCGAAGGTGCTTGACGGCCTGCTTGAAAGACAGCTTAAAGAACATCTAAATTTAAATGACGCGCAGTTCGGTTTTAGACCAGGACTTTCGACAGAATGTGCGGTTATGTCTCTCAAGCAGACGGTCAGGTATTACACAGACAGGAGCACGCCTGTGTATGCAGCCTTTCTAGATCTCTCCAGGGCATTTGACTTGGTTAGGTATGATATTCTCTGGTGCAAATTGAAGGATACAGGTGTGCCGGGTGAGGTAGTAAATATTTTTAAGTATTGGTATGGCCACCAAACTAACCAGGTCAAATGGCTTGGCGAGCTTTCTGATGAGTACGGGTTGAAGTGTGGAGTGAGGCAGGGGGGGTTAACATCTCCTTCACTCTTCAACTTGTACGTGAACGGGCTTATTGATGAGCTGAGGGACACCGGAGTGGGATGTTCGATTGATGGTCACTGTATCAACAGCATTAGTTACGCTGATGATATGGTGTTGCTCAGCCCATCAATGGCCGCGCTCAGAAGGCTGATAGGCGTGTGTGAGCAGTATGCGAGGGTACACGGTCTCCTGTACAATGTTGCTAAAAGTGAGCTCCTGGTATTTCAAGCCAGAGGTCGTAAACTGGAGGAGGTGGCACCCGTGCTGCTTAACGCTGTCGCTCTTCGAAGAGTGAGGGAGTTTAAATACCTGGGCCATGTGGTCACCGAGCATTTAAAAGACGACGGGGATATAGAAAGGGAGAGGAGGGCGATGGCGGTCCGCTGTAACATGTTGGCACGCAGATTTGCCAGGTGTAGTTTAGAGGTAAAGATAACTCTGTTCAAAGCATTCTGCCAAACTCTCTACACCTGCAATTTGTGGGTCAACTACACGCAGCGGGCCATCAACGCTCTCCGAATACAATATAATAACGCGTTCAGGGTGCTGGTTGGGCTCCCCCGCTGCTGTAGTGCGTCTGCGATGTTTGCGCACGCGCACACAGATGGCTTTCACACTGTGCTGCGGCGCCGCATTGCTTCGCTGATGCTCCGTACGCGTGGGAGTGCAAACACCATCCTGAACGTGCTCAGCCACAAGCTGGACAGCCCCCTTCTGGGGCACTGGGTTCAAGCACAAGTGTGGGTGCCCGGGGCCCCAGTAGGTGGCAAATACTTAAATTAATATATAACTGTTTTTTTATACTTCTATGTTATTTTAAATTCTTCAAATGTATTTTTTTTTAATGTTATTATTAATGTTGTTTTTTTTAATGCCAATTTTTTAAATTTAATTTTCATATGTAATTATTGTTTATTTATTTTGTTCTTTTATTATTTCAATGTAACATAGTTTTTTTAAGACGTTTTACTAACAAACTTTATGGACCAATGTCTGAAATAAAAAGATTTTTTTTTTTTTATTTTTTTTTTTTTATTATAATACTTATGATTGTTATTAGTCTGTAAGCTTTCTTTAAAACTAAATAAAAAAAAAAAAAAAAAAACGTTTGTCAGACCCATTGTTCCTCGATGGTCTAGATGGAGTTTCGCGAGTTATTGACTTACGTTGTGATTGCGAATCTAAACAAATTCTTTCAACAAGAGCAATTAAAAATAATCAATACCACGACGGAAATACTATCACTTCTAATCACAAAATTACTTAAGTTAACTACTTACGTAGTTAACTAAAGTACGAATACTTAAATATTAGGAATCCTGAAAATAAATAAAACATATCGAGGGTTCTTAATGAATCTGTTTTTTTTTTTTAATATAAAATAAAACAGTGCATCGTAAGTAAACGTTCACAAATTACGCGCGGCTCGCTCGATTCGAGTCTGGCACGCTCTCGCCTCTAACTAACATGCACCTCGACTCGATGCATGCAATCGACTGACCCCGGTGACCGAGCGAGACTCGGTGAGTGATAGTGAACGATTCGAACAATCGAAAACTAGCGGTCGATTCAGTTGACTCGAAACAATTGAAAAACATTTCGATTGTTTTGTACAACGGCGAGTCGATTGTGGACTCGATGGTTTATTTTAATGACTCCGATTCTTTCGATTGTTAAAACATCTCCCATCGCTAGCGGACTAGCGGGCCCCGCGTACATCAGCCACTCGCCGTCAGGGCTTGTTAACGTTACCAACTAACAAAATAATAACCATTACTTAACGTTAATTCTAATGTGATACCTAATTAACGTTACAAAAATATAACGTTAATTGATAACATTACCAGTAATTTAACGTTAAATACAATTAACGTAAAATACGAGAATAACGTTACATTTACCGTTAATTTAGCTGCAACCCGGTCACATTCAAGGTTGTTAGCGCGGCGTGGTGAGGCCGAGCGGGAGGGCAGCATCGCATATTGAAATCAAGGCTTATTTTACTTATGTTTAGTAGTACGCACGGCGACAAAATCGCGTTGTACGGGAAATCTATAAAAAACGAGGCCATGTTATATTGCAAATGTAAAGCTTGATGTGTCGCTGTGTTTACACTACTACCTATTTATATTTTAAATCTTTTAGTTCCTTTAATTTAAATAGTTTTTACAATTAGCGACTAAGCACATATTTGTTTTTTAAAGAAGACTAAGTTATAAACGAGTGCAATCATGTACCAACGAAGTATATGGGACGTAAATGAATTAAGCTGGTAACGTCTCCAATTTACCTCCGTTGGATTTTAACCAAGACCAACCACGACCTAGCGACCCACGAAATGCGGCGTTTTTGTTGGTCGCTTTTGAACTGGATCGTATGCCAGAAGAAAAACGTAGAGTAACTTATGTCAATTTACTCAACGTTATTAGAAAAGTGAGACAGGAAAACGACTTGGATAACATAATTTTGCCAAGTAACGAAGAATCAGAGTAATAATTATAAGTAAATTGATTCAATGCTTTTAAATACTATAATTATGATTTCCTTTATTCATTTTCATTACGTAGTTATAATATTTTTACATAAATATATTAAAAAAAAATAAAAAAAAATAGTAGCCCACCAGCATCGGGAACAGGGTCCCGGCTACCGGTGGTCAGGGCTCTTGAGAGAGGAACCTCCTGACAAAACGTGCCGTGTCCAGAAGTACTGCTTTCTGAATCAAGCCCTTGATCCAGCTGTCAAGCGAAAGACTCCGCAGATGTTGGTCGTAGCTTTTGGCTATTAAGCCATTGGCCGACACAACTATCGGCACAATGGTTGCTGTTGTCAAGTCCCACATGTTGACAACCTCGCGAGCCAGATCTAGATACTTGAATTGCTTATCTTTCTCTGCTTTCACGAGGTTCTCGTAATGCGGGATCGTGATATCAACAATCATTGCGCGACGCTTCAATCGATCTATCAACACAATGTCAGGCTTATAGGCAACAATAGTCCTGTCAGTGACGATAGATCGATCCCAATACAACGTGATATTACCATTATCGATAACTGGGTCGGCCATATACTTATAGTATGGTACTTCTGATTCCACAAGGTTGTATTTCAAAGCAAGTTGCTGGTGGATAATCCTGGCAACAAGGTTGTGTCTATGCAACTACTCTCCATTAGCCAAACGAGATCACCCAGAAATAATGTATCGGATCGATTTTCCCGGACGGTGGCATGCCCGACATATGTCAACCGTGCCATCCTTTACTATGTGTTTCCGGTAGTTATTCGTCAGCATAACTTCGTCCATTATTGTACAGACAAAACCTTCAGTTTCCCCGAAGAGGTCACCAAAACGCAGCCAGGATAAGAAGCTGCCAAGAAGTCTACATCGGGCCCATGTAAGGCCCAGTAAAAACGTCCTTGAAGCTCCTTGCTCTGCCATACCTCCCTGCGGTCATTAGTGTCTAATACTACAAGCTTACGACAGTTCTCGTTAGCCAAGAAGATCGGGGTAAGGCCCTTGTCTACTGAGACCACATCTCGGTGCATCCCCACCTCGGCTTCTAGGAAGTATTCCCTGAGACTGCATACCTCACGGTTGTGCAGGATCTTAGCATTTAAGAAGCCACGACCCCCACACTTCCGCGGGATATACAGTCTCATCATCGACGACCGTGGGTGATGAATCCGATTTGCGGTCAGCAGTACGCGGACCTTCCTATCTAGGGCATCAAGTTCTGTCTGAGGCCATTTGAGTATGCTGAAAGAATACATCAAAACCGGCATGACCCAACCGTTGAAGGCGCGCACCTTGTTTCCTCCTGACAGAAGACTGCTTAGCACCTTATTCAGGCGGCCAAAGAAACGCTCCTTCAACGATTGTTTCATGTCAGCAGCATTGATGCCTAATGCTTCCGACATACCCAAATACTTGTAGGTTTCTGTTGAGGAGAGGGATCTAAGGTGTACGGAATCCGAGAGTTGAGTTCCCACGGATTCCGTAATCTCCCCTCGCTTCATATGCATGATTGCACATTTGTCCACACCAAATTCCATCCTGATGGCGCTACTGAAAGTTTCAGTTACCTTCAGTAGCTTCATCAGTTGCAAATTGTAGGGGGCAAAGATTTTTAGATCATCCATGTAAAGAAGGTGAGATATGACCTGACCACCTCTCCTCAACCGATAGCCTAGACCTGAACCTTCCAGCAGTGTGCTAAGAGGGTGCAAGGCTAGACAAAACCACAATGGACTCAGACTATCACCCTGAAATATACCACGCTCGATCCTTATCGGTTTGCTGTTCCCCTGCATCTGTCGACATCCTGGATAGCGAAGGACCGTCCTCCATTGCCCTATACACGACTCAAGGAAGGCGCGTAGAGTTATCTATCTTGTACAACTCCAACAAAAAAAATCTATCCAACATGTACACAGATGCCTTTGGGAGTGGCACACCTGTTGGCTAATGGCCATATCAATGAGGAGCAGCTCCTTAGTACCACGGGACCCGTTCTTACATCCATTCTGAGAGGGAGACATGATGTAATTACTCTTAATACGTTGGTTAATTTTAGCTCTCAAAATGGATGTAAGAACTTTATAGACCGTTGGTAAGCAAGTGATAGGTCTATAATTTTTGGGCTCCAAAGTACTACCTGATTTATGGAGCAGGTGGGTAATGCCTGTCGTCAGGAACTGGGGCAGCGACCCTGACTCTAAGGCTGATTGAAACTGGGACGCCAAGCGAGCTTGCGATCTTTGGAACCATTTGATTCAGAAGTTGTGCAGTTCATCCAGTCCTGGAGATGTCCAGTTAGGTAAAGGACGGACTGCACGAAGTACGTCTTGGGGGCTGATGATAATTGCCCCCATTTCTGGTATTGGATCACACGCTTGTTCAACCTCCCGGGTTTAGACCCGGTCGGTGCCTGTCAGTTACATTGAGGGCGGTTAGCCGCCCTCAGTGTGACTGACAGGCACCGACCAAGTGCTGCGCCAGAATGAACACAAGGCGTCATCATCCGGCAGACGCGTGTCAGTCACCCCTTGGTCTGGTCGTTCCACAGCCCTATATACCCACCTTTCATCGCTTCGGAATGTGTGATTCTGAGTGTATCGCTCCACTCGCCGCTTGTACCTACGAATACGACTTGCCCATGCACAGATCTTCTGCTTCAGAAAGTCGATACGCTCTGTGACTAATCCAAATGATCACGAGAACTAATGTCAGTTCCCGAGAACGCCCGCCTCACAAAGCGCATCACTCTAGGGCGAGTATTGATTAACTTGCCGATGAGTACTCTAGCCTCACCGATACGCCGCTCAATCCTGCACTGCCAAGTTGGTACAGCTAATTTTGGTCGTTTAGCTCGTTCACTGTCAGGAAATTTGACATGAGCTACACGACATGCCGCTACGGCTGTGCAGTATAATATTGAGTTGGTATCAGCAAGGTCTTCGCTGTTGTCAAAGCAGTTTGAAAGCTGCGAATCTAGAGTACACACCAGCGCCTTGTTTTTCTTGTGCATGGGCAAACGAGGTAAACGTGGTCTAAGTTCAGGCGGTGTGGAGCGATACTCCCGGAATGCACCCTCCAAAGCGCTCCTCAATTGTGCGTTGCACTGGGTTCTCACGGTTATAACTTCGTCAACATCTTTTTCACCACCGCGATCGGATTGCGGCGAAGCACTGGATACATTCTGCATCTGTTTCGCGATCATTTGCGAAGCAGGCGTAACTCGGTTACTCCGTGAGTCGAGGCGTAGTCGATCAAGTACAGTGTCATCCAACATATGGTTACGTTGGATGACCCGCCTGATCCGATAGTCGCTGCGCCGACAAGCTGACAGCTGGTTCAAGCACCTGAAATAGAAAGAGCATCCGACCTCTGAGTAGCCCCATAATATGCGCGCATGACGTTCTCATTAATGGACTGAGTCCATCGCATGCGCGACACATTTACACCGGCAGCGGGGACCCTGTTCGGGGCATGTTGGCCTCGAGGTCCCAGGCCCGCTGGTGGCCGTCCTCTTCCTCGTCGTCGTGGTGGTGATGGCGTCGACGGCGGGGAGAAAAACTCATCGCTGGAACTCGAAGCAACTGCAGCGACCGGCGACTCAGCGCCCACAGATGTGGCTGCGAGGCGGAGCTCAGCGACGAGCCCACAGATGGTGGGTGTGCTTCGTTTAGTCGGGCTCTGCGTCTCGTCAGCATTGATGACAAATATGACGTTTCATTTTCATAAGATTATTGCATTTTTGTTTAATTAGATCCCGTATTGTGTATTAAGTAACTTTTCTTTTTTTTCCTTTTAATTATTTTCTTGGTTTAATCAGTGTTCTGCGTTATTTTATATTAATTAAAGTAAAACGTGTGAAAAACCTGTCCCGTCAGTTTGACACTCGAGCCACAGATTTATGATGATTATGATTATTATTTACTATGTCCCATCCCTACTCGCATGCGAGGAAGTTGGCAAAAGTTTAACCGTTTAAAAATAACGATAAAAGTAACGTTATTAAACAATTAACGGTTATAAAGATTAACGATAAAATGTTTCAAAAATAACGTTAAATCTATTAACGTTATTCTAATATTAACGGTAACTCTGTCAAATGAAGGTAACGTTACGAAATTTTTAACGGTATTTAAAGCCCTGCTCGCCGTCAAGGGCCGTGCGGGAAAGAGACAGCGATAACCTTGAACGAGTTTTGACGCGCTGTCAGCGATTTTGACGTGATTCGGAACGCACCCACTATAAACTGAAAGAAAGTGACACTTTTGTATTTTACTCTTCTTTGATTTTGAATTTTTGATCACGATCAGCCAGCATTCAGGTGTAATTCTGAAGGCATAGGTTTAGGTTAGGTTTTTCAATTTCAAATCATTATTTGCCTCTTATAAGAAATCGGTGTAGCACATTCAGCAGATCAGTATCTAGTTTTTTGATGTTTCACCAAAGCTGATTATTCAACTATGCGTGGCATCATATCATCAAATTTCATTAAAAAATCCTTAAATATTTGTGTCATACGCACGAAAAATAATATAAACAGTAGTAGTAAATATTCCACAAAGGTACGTTGGATGGTTGAGAGCAAGCAGAAAAGTAGTGGTGAAGATATAAGATCATGTTGGACATTAGACAGGAAGTGATGAAGCCGAGCGGGGTGCTGGTAGTGGCGGCGGAGAGTGGCCGCGGCGCGTGGTGTCGGGCCTCCAGCCCACGGGCGCGCTACACATCGGCAACTACTTCGGCGCAGTGCGGCGCTGCGTGCGCCTACAGGAGCAGGGCGAGGACCTCATGATATTCATCGCCGACTTGCACTCTCTTACCACGCATCAGGTTAGCATCCACCCTATGCTGTCTAGTCCTGTTTACTGTTTGCCAGTTTAAGAATTCTGCTTAAAATTATTGGTTTCGATTGATGGAATCCATATGATAAAGTATGTAGGTATTACTTAATAAAAATATTGGTAGTTGAATTAAGAAACAAATACTGCTTTACAGTATAGTGCTCTAGAATATTACATTCTACTATTATGTAAACAAATCGTGAAATAATTGAAGAAGGGGATTTGGATGAGCTTATGAATTATTTTACAAGGTGTGGAATCCGACTAGGAGTATTTAGTGCATAATGTTAAACCAGATGATGAGATGTTGCTCTGTATGGTGTTGGATGTAAAGAATAGCACCATCACATATCTTCCTGTGGGTGCCGTAAGAGGCGACTAAGGTATTTGCCAGAGAATGGGCAGCAGCATTCTCTGTGCTTCTGAAACAACCGTACTGCGATCACCAACCCGCCTGCCAAGCGTGGCGTTTATGGCAAAGCCCCACAAAAAAAAAACACTTGGGGGAGGCCAATGTCCAGCAGTGGACGATCTTTTTGGGCTGAAATGATGATGATGTTGAACGAGAAGATGATTCTGAGGTATTTCCAACTAGATAAGTATTTTTTTCTTCCTTTTTATCTGCAACCGGCTTTTATTCATGATCAGATGTTTTCTGGGATTCATTTGACTTGGGTGCGATTCCATATAACAGCACCATATGAGTTGGTAGATACTAAGTAGTTAGTTTCTCTGGTCTATGTATAGTAAACTCTGTAATAAAAATGGGCACTTCAGATTTTTTCTCTACTTCAATGAAGAAGAACAAGAAAGAGGTTTTATTAATTATATTACATTTTTTAATTATTATAAATACAATCCTTTATTTCACGCAACTAGGCCGAGGGCCGTCATCTACCTCGGTCGCACCGGAGAATGGAACCGGCGAAAGGTGTCGTGCGGTGTTCCACAGGGATCGGTTCTGGGGCCACCCTTGTGGAACATCGATTACGACTGCCGTCTTATTTTTTGTGAGTGTGGGTATACAAGGACAAAGAATCACTACCATACTTATCATATCGCAAGCCCGAATCTATGTCATCCCGAATCAAGGAACAAAGAATTTTGTATTCAACGAGAACGAAGTCGTGGACGGCTACTAATAGGCGGATAATATAAAAACCGGCCAAGTGCGAGTCTTACTCGCACACAGGGTTCCATAGCCCCAAACAATATAATAACAATATTTTGAACTGTCATTCATTAGTTAGTAGTATTAGTTAGTAAACTTCCACTCAACCGCAAAACTAAATTTGTTTTTCATAGTATGTTTATGAAAAACAAAGTTACTGCTGCAGTTTGATGAAAAAGTACCATATCTCAAAAACTAAAAATCACATCTTATTGAAACCAATTTTCGTTGATAGTTTTTTTTATGTTCTACAATTCAAAATATTTTCAGAATTTTCCTCCTCTTACTTTAGAAATTAGAGGGGGGGGGGGGACACACATTTTACCACTTTGGAAGTGGCTCTAGCGCAAACTATTCAGTTTAGAAAAAAAATATATTAGAAACCTCAATATCATTTTTGAAGACCTATCCATAGATACCCCACACGTACGGGTTTGATCAAAAAAATATTTTTGGTTTTCAGTTCTAAGTATGAGGAACCCCAAAATGTATTGTTTTTTTTCTATTTTTATGTGGAAATCTTAATGCGGTTCACAGAATACATCTACTTACAAAGTTTCAACAGTATAGTTCTTAAAGTTTAGGAAAAAAGTGGCTGTGACATACGGACGGACAGACAGACAGACAGACAGACATGACGAATCTATAAGGGTTCCGTTTTTTGCCATTCGGCTACGGAACCCTAAAAATTTTTGCCATTCGGCTACGGAACCCTAAAAAAGTGAAGTATATGAATAAGTTATAGCTTATTGGTGTTCGTGCAAGTCCAGACAACCAGTGTTGTAATATAAGTGTTTGTGACTTCAGTGTTTTGATATTAATTTAGTTTATTATATTTTGTTTTGTTAAGTCTTTATTTATGCATAACAGCAGCAGCGATGTGGTCGGTAATAGTGCATGTCAACCTTCAACGTCGCTGACCACCCCCGCTTTGTACCCAAGCACGGTTTTTTAAAGGTAAGCGGGGTCTGAATGTGCATATTGGAAAATTACATAAACTACAAAATGCACCAACTTCAGGCCCTGTTTTAACACCCTCAACCGCAACACAGGCAATATCTTCTTTCGACCCACATTGGAAAACCCTATCAAAATTCAAAAACTCCGTTCCTATACTGAAGCGAGTTCCCCGAGGCGCTAGACCAGTTGTAGCACAAAACCTAGCAGGTTGCGTGCGCCTTGCCGTCCGGGGAGATCTCGCTAAGTGCTTGGGAACCTTCCCTTATCGAATTCTTCACGTTCTTGAACAAAAATCTTTAACATCACAAATTAAAGAAAATTGAAATATTTCGGCTCAAGATTTGGACACCAAATTACCGACACAGAGATATACCTCTTCAAGAGGTATATCCCATTTGGTGGAAAACAAATTAAGGGAAGGTGACATTCTGGAGCAGCCAGGATTCTTTTCAGTAGCGATGTGCTGGCACCGTGCTCCCCAGAAACACTCGCAGCTCTGGAGACCAAGCACCCTGCCCCAGCGGATGGCCTTTCTTTTCCCGACCCTCCTGATTCAGACATACACTCCCTCACCATTACAGGTCGAGAGGTGGTCACAGCTGTTTGCTCCTTCCGGAGCGGCTCGGCCGGTGGCCTCGACGGCCTAAGTCCTCAACACCTAAAGGACCTTATCTGTTCAGGCGCCGGGGAAGCTGGTGAGCTACTCTTGAAGGAGCTCACAGCTCTGATTAACCTCATGCTCTCCGGCAAGGTGAACGAGGCCATCATCGACGTCCTATACGGGGCAAATTTATGTGCTCTGCGCAAGGGGGATGGCGGCATTCGTCCCAATGCCGTGGGAACTGTCTACCGTCGTATTGCAGCCGAGATTTGCTGTAAATTTTTTGGTGAGGCTGTTTCGAAAAAATTTCAGCCCCTGCAGCTAGGTTACGGCTCTAAAGGGGGCTGTGAGGCTGCCGTACACGCTTTGTCGACCTACCTAAATTCTGGCAAAGGTGAGGTCATTCTGAAGGTTGACATAAATAATGCCTTCAACTCAGTAAATAGGGACACCTTGCTAATAATAATAATAATAAATAATAAACTGGCAACTCTGTGTGTCAACACGTAAAATTATTATCCTTATTCCTTTTTTACTATAAAATATTTATTTTAATACCCAAATTACCACAGTATTTTAAATAAGTCGAAAACTCATTGAACCACCACATATTTGGAAAAATACTGAAACAAATATCCAAAAACAAGACTGCAAGTGAAATGACATCTGTCAAAGTTCCAACGTCGAAGACGAAATGGAAAAATCCTACAAAAATGGAGTGATAATGATGAAATTTTACAATGATAACACGAGCTGCTGCACGTCGCGCACGCCCACCATCCCCAGACTTGTCGCTGAGCTCCGCCTCGCCGCCGCCGGACCCCGGATCACCTGTGTCACCGGCAGCGGCAGTCGCGTCGAGCTCCAGTGACGAGTATTTTTCCCCGCCGACGTCGCCAACACCTGAACGTCGGCCGGGGCGAGGCCGGCCACCGAAAAGCCTGGGACTTAGGGGCCAACCGGCCCCGAGCCGGGTCCCCGCTGCCGGTGGTTGTGTGCAGCGCATGAGATGGACTTATTCCATTAATGAGAACGTCATGCGCGCATACTATGGGTCTACAGAGGGGGGAACTAACCTCACTGCGTACCGTGTTAGGATGCTGTCTATGTTTCAGGAACTTGAACCAACTATCAACGTTTCGGCCCAACGGTTGTCGGATCAGGTGCGGGTCATCCAACGCAATCACATGTTGGACGACGCCGCACTTGATAGGCTGCGCTCAGAGGTACTGAGCAACCGTATCATCTTGACTTCTTCACAAACCGCGATACAAACAAGTTTTGCCAATGATGCCATTCCACCGCGGCCCAATGTTACTGTTGTAGAGGAAGATGATAGGGTTGCCACGGTAAGTAGTCAGTGCAACGACCAATTGAGGAGTGCTCTGGAAGATGCGCTTCGCGGGTATCGATCCACTCCTGCCGAACTTAGACCCCGATTACCGCGGTTACCCATGCATAAGAAAAATAGGGCGCTGGTGTGTGCCCTGGACTCGCAACTCAAAAATATATTTGAGCATAGCGAGAACCTCGTTGATACGCACTCGATCTTGTATTGTGGGGCTGTTGCGGCTTGTCGTTTAGCTAACGTCAAATTCCCAAATTGTGACGTAGCTACTCGACCAAAACCAGCCGTACCAGCTTGGCAACGCAGGATCGAGTGCCGTATCGACGGGGCCAGGGTACTCATCGGCAAACTATACTGCTTCAGGGAGGGCAACACACGACCACGTGTGATGCGCTTTGTGAGGCGGGCATTCTCGGGAACTGGAATCAGTCCTCAAGAATACATGTCCCGTGTCACGGAGCGCATCGACTTCCTGAAGCAGAAAGTTTATGCATGGGCGAACCGTATTCGGCGGTATAAGCGCAGAGTTGATCGATACTCGCAGAATCGCATGTTCCGGAGCGATGAGAGGTGGGTATACAGAGATTGGGAGCGACCCGAGCAAAATGTGACAGACGTATGCCTTCCAGATGATGATGCCACTAGTTCATTCTGGCGCAGCATCTGGTCGGTGCCCGTCTGTCATACTGAGGCTGACTGGATGCGAGATGTCGAGCGAGTGTGTGAATCTATCCCAGAAATGGAAGAAGTTCTAATAACGCCCTTAGATGTTGCCAGAGCAGTCCGTCCGTTACCGAACTGGAAATCTCCAGGACCGGACGGACTGCACAACTTCTGGCTTAAATGGCTGAGTAGTTCACACACTCGGCTGGCATCTCAATTCCAGTCATGTTTAGAGTCTGGGTCGCTACCAGAGTTTCTTACAACGGGTGTTACCCACCTGCTTCATAAGTCAGGTAGTACTGCGGAACCCAGGAATTATAGACCGATCACGTGTTTAGCGACGGTTTATAAACTTCTTACATCCATTTTGAGAGTGAAGATTAACAAACTCATCGATAGTAATTCCATAATGTCGGCCTCTCAAAATGGATGTAGGAACGGATCCCGCGGTACTAAGGAGCTACTCCTCATCGATATGGCCATTAGCCAACAGGTTCGTCGATCCCGCAAGGATCTGTCAACATGTTGGATAGATTACAAGAAGGCCTACGACTCTGTGCCACATACATGGCTCATGAGGGTGCTGGAGTTGTACAAGATTGATGCAACACTACGCGCCTTCCTTGAGTCGTGTATGAGGCAATGGAAGACGGTCCTTCGATATCCAGGATGTCGACAGATCCAGGGGAACGATGAGCCTGTATGGATTAAACGGGGAATATTTCAGGGCGACAGTCTGAGTCCTCTTTGGTTCTGTCTAGCCCTGAATCCTCTAAGCACACTGCTGGAGGATTCAGGTCTAGGCTACCGGTTGAGGAGAGGTGGTCAGGTCATATCTCACCTTCTTTACATGGATGATCTGAAACTCTTTGCCCCCAGCAAATTGCAACTGATGGAGCTACTGAAAGTAACTGAAAATTTTAGTAGTGCCATCAGGATGGAATTTGGTGTGGACAAATGTGCAGTCATGTATGTAAAGCGAGGGGAGATTATGGAATCCGAGGGACTACAGCTCTCTGATTCTATACACCTAAGATCCCTTTCCTCATCCGAAAACTATAAGTATTTGGGTATGTCGGAAGCGTTAGGCATTAACGTAGCTGACATGAAGCAATCGTTGAAGGAGCGCTTCTTTGGTCGCCTGAAGAAGGTACTAAATAGCCTTCTTTCGGGCGGGAACAAGGTGCGCGCCTTCAACGGTTGGGTCATGCCGGTTTTAATGTACTCTTTCGGCATACTCAAATGGACTCAGACCGAACTGGACGCCCTGGATAGGAGAGTTCGTACACTGCTGACCGCAAACCGGATGCATCACCCACGATCATCGGTGATGAGACTGTACATCCCGCAGAGGTCGCGGTCGCGGTCCCGTGCGGAGGTCGAGGCTTTTTAAACGCGAAGACCCTCCACAACCGCGAGGTGTGCAGCCTCAGAGAATATTTTTTGAAAGCCGAGGTGGGTATGCACCGAGATGTGGTCGCAGTGGATAAGGTACTCACCCCGCTGTCCATGGCTAAAGAGAACTGGCGCAAACCTGTAATACTAACTACCGATGACCGCAAGGAAATATAGCAAGGCAAGGTTCTTCACGGACGCTTTTACCAGGCGCTTCATGGGCCCGATGTAGATTTTATAGCGTCCGTGTCCTGGTTACGTTTCGGCGACCTCTTTGGGGAAACTGAAGGTTTTGTCTGTGCGATTATGGACGAAGTTATGCTGACGAACAACTACCGGAAACATATTATGAAGGACGGGACGGTGGACGTGTGTCGGGCATGCCACCGTCCGGGTGAGTCCATCAGATATATTATTTCTGGTTGTTCTCGTCTTGCTAACGGCGAGTACTTACACAGGCACAACCAAGTGGCCAGGATTATTCACCAGCAACTTGCCTTGAAATATGAACTTGTGGAATCTGAGGTACCGTACTACAAGTATGTGCCCGACCCAGTTCTCGAGAAAGACCATGTCACGCTGTACTGGGATCGGCCTATCATTACTGACAGGACTATTGTTGCCAATAAGCCTGACATAGTGGTGATAGACCGATCAGCGCGCCGCGCAATGATAGTCGATGTTACCATCCCGCATGACGAAAATCTCGTGAAAGCTGAGAAAGAGAAACAGATAAAATATCTCGACTTGGCTCACGAGGTTGTCGATATGTGGAATGTGGACTCGGCTATCATTGTGCCGATTGTCGTAACGGCCAATGGCCTTATGGCCAAGAGCCTCGACGAACATCTGTCGAAGCTCTCACTTGGCAGTTGGATCAAGAGCCAGATTCAGAAGGCAGTACTCCTCGATACGGCCCGTATTGTGAGGAGGTTCCTGTCTCTGCAGCCCTAACCACCGGTAGCTTGGACCCTGCTCTCGTTACCGGCGGAAACCTGTTTTTTATATTTTTAAATGTTTTTTGTTAATTTTTTTTGGAAGAAATATGTAAAAATATAAAAGATAAGATGATAGATAAATAAAGGAAATAATAATAATAATAAGGGCTCGGGTGTCAAAGTGACATGTCAGAATTTTTTCCAAAACAAATTTTATTTAATTATTCTATAAAATTAATCCAGGAAAAGTAATAAATAACAAATAAATCATGACAACAAAAATAAAACCAATTCACAGTAAAAAAAACCTGGACTGGACCACACCAAAAATGCATTTT
Source organism: Cerastis rubricosa (assembly GCA_949152445.1). NCBI lineage: Eukaryota > Metazoa > Arthropoda > Insecta > Lepidoptera > Noctuidae > Cerastis > Cerastis rubricosa. The sequence continues at coordinate 200,065 of OX424542.1, read as the reverse complement.
TAAATATTGTCACCGATGCTAACCCGACACCGAGCCAGACTTCAAGAAGAGGCACACCTACCATCTCCGGGCTCGTCGCTGAGCTCCGCCTCGCAGCCGCCGGGACGCGCCACATCTGTGGGCGCTGAGTCGCCGGTTGCTGCAGTTGCGTCGAGCTCCAGCGACGAGTTTTTCTCCCCGCCGTCGACGCCATCTCCACCACGACGACGAGGAAGAGGACGGCCACCAGCGGGCCTGGGACCTCGAGGCCAACAGGCCCCGAACAGGGTCCCCGCTGCCGGTGGAAATGTGTCGCGCATGCGATGGACTCAGTCCATTAATGAAAACGTCATGCGCGCATATTATGGGGCTACTGAGGGGGGAAGCAACATGACTGCGTACCGTGGTCGGATGCTCTCTCTGTTTCAGGTGCTTGAACCAGATGTCAGCGTGTCGGCGCAGCGACTATCGGATCAGGTGCGGGTCATCCAGCGTAACCATATGTTGGATGAGACTGTACTTGATCGACTACGCCTCGACTCACGGAGTAACCCAGTTACGCCTGCTTCGCCAATAATCGCGGCACAACTGCAAAATGTTTCCAGCGCTTCGCCGCGATCCGATCGCGGTGGTGAAGAGGATTTTGACGAAGTTATAACCGTGAGTACCCAGTGCAACGCACAATTGAGGAGCGCTTTGGAGGGTGCGTTCCGGGAGTATCGCTCCACACCGCCTGAACTTAGACCGCGGTTACCTCGTTTGCCTATGCACAAGAAAAACAAGGCGCTGGTGTGTACTCTAGATTCGCTGCTGTCAAACTGCTTTGACAACAGCAAAGACCTTGCTGATACCCACTCAATATTGTACTGCGCGGCTGTAGCGGCATGTCGTGTGGCTCACGTCAAGTTTCCTAACAGCGACCGAGCTCCACGACCAAAACTAGCTGTTCCAGCTTGGCAGTGCAGGATTGAGCGGCGTATCGGTGAGGCTAGAGTACTCATCGGCAAGTTAATCTGCTTCAGGGAGGGCAATACTCGCCCTAGAGTGATGCGCTTTGTGAGGCGGGCGTTCTCGGGAACTGACATTAGTTTTCGTGATTACTTGGCCTGCGTCACAGAGCGTATTGACTTCCTGAAGCAGAAGATCTGTGCATGGGCAAGCCGTATTCGTAGGTACAAGCGGCGCGTGGAGCGATACACTCAGAATCGCACATTCCAAAGCGATGAAAGGTGGGTATATAGGGCTTGGGAGCGACCAGACCAAAGGGTGACTGACACGCGTCTACCAGATAATGACGCCATGTATTCGTTCTGGCGCAGCATCTGGTCGGTGCCTGTCAGTCACACTGAGGGCGGTTGGACCCGGGAAGTTGAACAAGCGTGTGAAACAATACCAGAAATGGGGGCAATTATCATCAGCCCCCAAGACGTAGCTCGTGCAGTTCGTCCGTTACCTAACTGGAAGTCTCCAGGGCCGGACGGACTGCACAACTTCTGGATCAAATGGTTTCAGAGATCGCACGCTCGCTTGGCGTCCCAGTTTCAATCAGCCTTAGAGTCAGGGTCGCTGCCCCAGTTCTTGACGACAGGCATTACCCACCTGCTCCATAAATCAGGTAGTACTGCGGAGCCCAAAAATTATAGACCAATCACTTGTTTACCAACGGTCTATAAAGTTCTAACATCTATTTTGAGAGCTAAAATAAACCAACATATTGAGAGTAATTCCATCATGTCTCCCTCTCAGAATGGATGTAGGAACGGGTCCCGTGGTACTAAGGAGCTGCTCCTCATTGATATGGCCATTAGTCAACAGGTTCGCCGCTCCCGAAGGCATCTGTCTACATGTTGGATAGATTATAAGAAGGCCTACGACTCGGTGCCGCATACATGGCTCATGAGGGTACTGGAGTTGTACAAGATAGATGCAACTCTACGCGCCTTCCTTGAGTCGTGTATGGGGCAATGTAGGACGGTCCTTCACTATCCAGGATGTCGACAGATGCAGGGGAACAGCGAAACCATAAGGATCGAGCGTGGTATATTCCAGGGTGATAGTCTGAGCCCATTGTGGTTTTGTCTAGCCTTGAATCCTCTCAGCACACTGCTGGAAGGTTCAGGTCTAGGCTATCGGTTGAGGAGAGGTGGTCAGGTCATATCTCACCTTCTTTACATGGATGATCTGAAAATATTTGCCCCCAACAATTTGCAACTGATGAAGCTACTGAAGGTAACTGAAACTTTCAGTAACGCCATTAGGATGGAATTTGGTGTGGACAAATGTGCAGTCATGCATGTGAAGCGAGGGGAGATTACGGAATCCGTGGGAACTCAACTCTCGGATTCCGTACACCTAAGATCCCTCTCCTCAACAGAAACCTACAAGTATTTGGGTATGTCGGAAGCATTAGGTATCAATACTGCTGTCATGAAACAATCGTTGAGGGAACGTTTCTTTGGCCGCCTGAATAAGGTGCTAAGCAGTCTTTTGTCAGGCGGAAACAAGGTACGCGCCTTCAACGGTTGGGTCATGCCGGTTTTGATGTATTCTTTCGGCATACTCAAATGGACTCAGACGGAACTTGATGCCCTGGATAGGAGGGTCCGCGTACTGCTGACCGCAAATCGGATGCATCACCCACGATCGTCGGTGATGAGACTGTATATTCCGCGGAAGTGTGGGGGTCGTGGCTTCTTAAATGCTAAGACCCTGCACAATCGTGAGGTATGCAGTCTCAGGGAATACTTCCTAGAAGCCGACGTGGGGATACACCGAGATGTGGTCTCAGTGGACAAGGGTCTTACCCCGCTCTTCTTGGCTAACGAGAACTGGCGCAAGCCTGTAGTATTAGACACTAATGATCGCAGGGAGGTATGGCAGGGCAAGGAGCTTCACGGGCGCTTCTACCGGGCTCTTCATGGCCCCGATGTAGATTTTCTAGCGTCCGTGTCCTGGCTACGATTCAGCAACCTCTTTGGGGAAACTGAAGGTTTTGTCTGTGCGATTATGGACGAAGTTATGCTGACGAACAACTACCGGAAACATATTATGAAGGACGGGACGGTTGACGTGTGTCGGGCATGCCACCGTCCGGGAGAATCGATCCGACACATAATTTCTGGTTGTTCTCGTCTGGCTAACGGAGAGTACTTGCATAGACACAACCTCGTTGCTAGGATTATCCACCAGCAACTTGCTTTGAAATACAACCTTGTGGAATCAGAAGTGCCGTACTATAAGTATGCGCCCGACCCAGTTCTCGATAATGGTAATATCACGTTGTATTGGGATCGACCTATCGTCACTGACAGGACTATTGTTGCCAATAAGCCTGACATTGTGGTGATAGATCGATTGGAGCGTCGCGCAATGATTGTTGATATTACGGTCCCACATGACGAGAACCTCGTGAAAGCAGAGAAAGATAAGCAATTGAAATATCTAGATCTGGCTCGCGAGGTTGTCGACATGTGGGATGTGAATACAGCAGTCATTGTGCCGATAGTCGTGTCGGCCAATGGCTTAATTGCCAAAAGCCTCGACCAACATCTTAGTAGGCTTTCGCTTGGCAGCTGGATCAAGGGCTTGATTCAGAAAGCAGTACTTCTGGACACGGCACGTATTGTCAGGAGGTTCCTCTCTCAAGAGCCCTGACCACCGGTAGCCCGGACCCTGTTCCCGATGCTGGTGGGCTACTATTTTTTATATTTTTAAATGTTTTTTTAATATGTTGTTTTGTAAAAATAGTTAAAAATGTAAAGGATATGTTAAGAAAATAAATAAAGGAAATAATAATAATAAACTGGCAACTCTTGCTGTAAAGAAAACGTCAATCGATAGTTCCGCAAATAAATTTATAAAAATCTGTTTTAATCGCCCAACCGTATTATTTTGTCACATACACAGCTATAAAAACCTATTAAACCTAATAATATACTATAACGTCCATAATGAATTTAAAAAATCGCAGAAAAACGAAAACCTCAAGAAAATTTGCAATTGACAGACGTCACATATAATTTGGAATTTGACACGAATAAACGATGATGTTTTTATAAAAGCATGATAACAAGAGCAGCTACACGACGTGCACTCCCACCACCCCCGGACTCGTTGCTGAGCTCCGCCTCGCCGCCGCCGGACCCCGGATCACCTGTGTCACCGGCAGCGGCAGTCGCGTCGAGCTCCAGCGACGAGTATTTCTCCCCGCCGACGTCGCCAACACCTGTACGTCGGCCGGGGCGAGGCCGGCCACCAAGAAGCTTGGGACTTAGGGGCCAACCGGCCCCGAGCCGGGTCCCCGCTGCCGGTGGTTGTGTGCCGCGCGTGAGATGGACTTATTCCATTAATGAAAACGTCATGCGCGCATACTATGGGTCTACAGAGGGGGGAACTAACCTCACTGCGTACCGTGTTAGGATGCTGTCTATGTTTCAGGAACTTGAACCGACTGTCAACGTTTCGGCCCAACGGTTGTCGGATCAGGTGCGGGTCATCCAACGCAATCACATGTTGGACGACGCCGCACTTGATAGGCTGCGCTCAGAGGTAATGAGCAACCGTATCATCTTGACTTCTTCACAAACCACGTTACAAACCAGTTTTGCTAATGATGCCATTCCACCGCGGCCCAATTTTACTGTTGTAGAGGAAGATGATAGGGTTGCCACGGTAAGTAGCCAGTGCAACGACCAATTGAGGAGTGCTCTGGAAGATGCGCTTCGCGAGTATCGATCCACTCCTACCCAACTTAGGCCCCGATTACCGCGGTTACCCATGCATAAGAAAAATAGGGCGCTGGTGTGTGCCTTGGACTCGCAACTCAAAAATATTTTTGAGAGTAGTGAGAACCTCGTTGATACGCACTCGATCTTGTATTGTGGGGCTGTAGCGGCTTGTCGTTTAGCTAACGTCAAATTCCCAAATTTTGACGTAGCTACTCGACCAAAACCAGCCGTACCAGCCTGCCAACGCAGGATCGAGTGCCGTATCGATGGGGCCAGGGTACTCATCGGCAAACTATACTGCTTCAGGGAGGGCAATACACGCCCACGTGTGATGCGCTTTGTGAGGCGGGCATTCTTGGGGACTGGAATCAGCCCTCAAGAATACATGTCCCGAGTCACAGAGCGCATCGACTTCCTGAAGCAGAAAGTTTATGCATGGGCGAACCGTATTCGGCGGTATAAGCTCAGGGTTGATCGGTACTCGCAGAATCGCATGTTCCGGAGTGATGAAAGGTGGGTATACAGAGATTGGGAGCGACCCAAACAAAATGTGACAGACGTATGCCGTCCAGATGATGCCACCACTAGTTCATTCTGGCGCAGCATCTGGTCGGTGCCCGTCTGTCATACTGAGGCTGACTGGATGCGAGATGTCGAGCGAGTGTGTGAATCTATACCAGAAATGGAAAAAAATATAGTAACACCATTAGATGTTGCCAGAGCAGTTCGTCCGTTACCGAACTGGAAATCTCCGGGACCGGACGGACTGCACAACTTCTGGCTTAAATGGCTGAGTAGTTCACACACTCGCCTGGCATCTCAATTCCAGTCATGCTTAGAGTCTGGGTCGCTACCAGAATTTCTTACAACGGGTGTTACCCACCTGCTTCATAAGTCCGGTAGTCCTGCGGAACCCAGGAATTATAGACCGATCACGTGTTTGGCGACGGTTTATAAACTTCTTACATCCATTTTGAGAGTGAAGATTAACAAGCACATCGATAGTAATTCCATTATGTCGGCCTCTCAAAATGGATGTAGGAATGGGTCCCGTGGTACTAAGGAGCTACTCCTCATTGACATGGCCATTAGCCAACAGGTTCGTCGATCCCGCAAGGATCTGTCAACATGTTGGATAGATTACAAGAAGGCCTACGACTCTGTGCCACATACATGGCTCATGAGGGTGCTGGAGTTGTACAAGATTGATGCAACTCTACGCGCCTTCCTTGAGTCGTGTATGAGGCAATGGAGGACGGTCCTTCGATATCCAGGATGTCGACAGATCCAGGGGAACGATGAGCCTGTATGGATTAAACGGGGAATATTTCAGGGCGACAGTCTGAGTCCTCTTTGGTTCTGTCTAGCCCTGAATCCTCTAAGCACACTGCTGGAGGATTCAGGTCTAGGCTACCGGTTGAGGAGAAGTGGTCAGGTCATATCTCATCTTCTTTACATGGATGATCTGAAACTCTTTGCCCCCAGCAAACTGCAACTGATGGAGCTACTGAAAGTAACTGAAAATTTTAGTAGCGCCATCAGGATGGAATTTGGTGTGGACAAATGTGCAGTCATGTATGTAAAGCGAGGGGAGATTATGGAATCCGAGGGACTTCAGCTCTCTGATTCCATACACCTAAGATCCCTTTCCTCATCCGAAAACTATAAGTATTTGGGTATGTCGGAAGCGTTAGGCATTAATGTAGCTGACATGAAGCAATCGTTGAGGGAGCGCTTCTTTGGTCGCCTGAAGAAGGTACTAAATAGCCTTCTTTCAGGCGGGAACAAGGTGCGCGCCTTCAACGGTTGGGTCATGCCGGTTTTAATGTACTCTTTCGGCATACTCAAATGACTCAGACCGAACTGGACGCCCTGGATAGGAGAGTTCGTACACTGCTGACCGCAAACCGGATGCATCACCCACGATCATCGGTGATGAGACTGTACATCCCGTGGAAGTGCGGGGGTCGAGGCTTTTTAAACGCGAAGACACTCCACAACCGCGAGGTGTGCAGCCTCAGAGAATATTTTTTAAAAACAGAGGTGGGTATGCACCGAGATGTGGTCGCAGTGGACAAGGCACTCACCCCGCTGTCCATGGCTAAAGAGAACTGGCGCAAACCTGTAATACTGACTACCGATGACCGCAAGGAAATATGGCAAGGCAAGGTTCTTCACGGGCGCTTTTACCAGGCTCTTCATGGGTCCGATGTAGATTTTCTAGCGTCCGTGTCCTGGTTACGTTTCGGCGACCTCTTTGGGGAAACTGAAGGTTTTGTCTGTGCGATTATGGACGAAGTTATGCTGACGAACAACTATCGGAAACATATTATGAAGGACGGGACGGTGGACGTGTGTCGGGCATGTCACCGTCCGGGTGAGTCCATCAGACATATTATTTCTGGTTGTTCTAGTCTGGCTAACGGCGAGTACTTGCACAGGCACAACCAAGTGGCCAGGATTATTCACCAGCAACTTGCCCTGAAATATAAACTTGTGGAATCTGAGGTACCGTACTACAAGTATGTGCCCGACCCAGTTCTCGAGAAAGACCATGTCACGCTGTACTGGGATCGGCCTATCATTACTGACAGGACTATTGTTGCCAATAAGCCTGACATAGTGGTGATAGACCGATCAGCGCGCCGCGCAATGATAGTCGATGTTACCATCCCGCATGACGAAAACCTCGTGAAAGCTGAGAAAGAGAAACAGATAAAATATCTCGACTTGGCTCACGAGGTTGTCGATATGTGGAATGTAGACTCGGCTATCATTGTGCCGATTGTCGTAACGGCCAATGGCCTTATGGCCAAGAGCCTCGACGAACATCTGTCGAAGCTGTCACTTGGCAGTTGGATCAAGAGCCAGATTCAGAAGGCAGTACTCCTCGATACGGCCCGCATTGTGAGGAGGTTCCTGTCTCTGCAGCCCTAACCACCGGTAGCTTGGACCCTGCTCCCGATACCGGTGGAAACCTGTTTTTTATATTTTTAAATGTTTTTTTTTAATTTATTTTTTATAAGAAATATGTAAAAATATAAAAAATGAGAAGAAAAATTAATAAAGGAGAATAATAATAAAGCTTTATTTAATTCCATGCATAGTACATATTTAACAATACAATTTGATACTTATTAGTCTATAATAATCAATAACAGTTGTTACGCTTGTATGAATTATATGATTTCTAATTATAAATTCTATTTTATAATTATTATTTGTTTAATTTATTTATTGTTTGATTATTAATTAATTTATTTTATTTTAATATAATAATTAATATTTTAATAATTTAATGCATGGACCCCATTCGGGTAAAAGCCTCCCCCAAGGAATTCCATCTTTCTCTGTCGTTAGCTCTGTCTAGCCAACTTTCACCCGCGCATGCTACAATTTCGTCTGCCCATCTGGCCTTTGGTCGACCTCTTGGTCTGGTGCCTTTTGGCCCAGACCATTTTACTGACCGTAGAGTCCATCTATCGTCCTTGTAACGTGCTACGTGGCCCGCCCACTTCCATTTAGCCTTCATTGCAAAGGTTAGGGCATCGCATACTTTTGTCTTCTTTCGAATGTCAGCGTTCTTTATCTTGTCCTTCAATTTTATACCTAGGCAACTTCTTTCCATTCTTCTCTGGGTAGTCCGAATTTTGTTCCTGGTTTTGAAATCGAAGGTCCATGTTTGGCATCCATAGGTGAGGCACGGTAGAAGTCCTGTATCCATGACTATTTTCTTGGTCGGTAACGGAAGTTGCGATTTTAGTATTTCCTTATGGTGCCAGAACTTGTTCCAGGTAATCGCCACTCTTCGGTTAAGTTCTTCAGTGTTTCTTTCCTTATTAAACGAGATTTGTTTTCCTAAGTATATGTAGTGGTTGACAAACTCCAGAGGTGTGTTATTTATTAAGATGGGCGATGAACTACGGTTAGACATAAGTTTAGTTTTTTCCAGATTCATTTCCAACCCAGTTTTTATACTAACCTGGTTTAATTCATTTACCATTTTGTTTAATTGGTGAGGTCTTTCTGAAAATATAATTATGTCATCGGCAAATCTGAGATGACTTAAGAAATTCCCATTTATATTAATACCTTGATTGGACCATGGCAGTTCTCCCATTACGTGTTGTAAGACGGCTATGAATAATTTTGGTGAGATCGGGTGTCCTTGCCGGACACCTCTCTTTATGTTGATTACTTCGCCTACTCTATCCAGCTTGACTCTACTTGTACTGTTAGAGTAAATATTTTTTAGGATATTGATATACCTTTCATTTGTATTTAGTGCTTTTAGCGATTCCCAGATGCTCTCGTGTGAAATTGAGTCAAAAGCTTTTTTGTAGTCGATGAAAGCTAAATACAGGGGCTTATTAAATTCTGAATATTTTTCTATCACCTGGTCAACCACTTGGATATGGTCCATTGTGCTGAAACCGTTTCTGAAACCAGCTTGTTCGATCGGTTGGTGAGCATCGATGGCTGGGGCTATCCTTTCAAGTAGACAGGAGGCAAAAAGTTTATAAAAACAAGGCATTAGGCTTATAGGACGGTAGTTGCCTATATCAGCTGGGTCGCCTTTTTTATACAGTAGTATAATTTCCGATGTCATCCATTGATGTGGTACAGTTTCTTCGTCAAGTATTTTATTCCATAGGATAGTGATTGGCGTCAGTAGTAGAGTCTTCGCAACCTTGATACATTCGTTGGTGATTCCATCCGGTCCTGGGCTTTTTTCTGGCTTAAGTCTCATAATTTGTTTTAATATTTCATTTTCTGTAAACTGGAGTATTGGAGAAGTATCTATGTAGCTATAGGAAACCATCTTTTGATTTTGTGTGTCTGATTGTTTGTATAGATTAGCGTAGAAGTCAGTAGCAGCATTTATGATTTCTGTGCGAGATTTGCATTTGTTTTTGCCAGACTTGAGAAAAGGAACCCATGTTTTGGTTTGATTTAACTCTTTATAAGCTTTTTTGGCAGATCTAGTATTGTTGAGGTGTCTTTGTATAATTGTTTTTCTGTAGGTAACGTAGCACCTTTTTATTTCTTTGTTAGTAAGTTTATATAAAGTTTTTAGTTTTTCTTTGTCAGCTACGCTTAATTTGGGCTTATTTTGTAGTTCACTTCTTTCTTTCATGAGTTCTAGCACTTTCGTGGATAGGATTTTGTTCTTATGTGTTCCTTTTATGTTTTTTAGACTTATCTTGATGTAGTGCGTGATTTGTTGGTAGTACTCCTCCACATTATAGTTGTTTTGATTCTTCATAAGTTCTGGTATATAGCTGTAGAGGTTTGTAAGGTACATTTCCTGCTCCGCTAGAGTTTTTAGCTTAGTGGATGTATTAGAGAAATTGCGCCTACTTTTCTTTGTTGAATTTAGGTGTATTGTTGCTCTTAGTAGTCTATGGTCCGATCCAAAGGAGAAAGATGGTAGTACTTCATATTTAGAGATCATGTGGTGCTTCGTGGTCATGATATAATCAATTTCGTTTTTTGTAATTTTATCAGGAGAGATCCATGTCCAGCGGTTTTTTGGCTTTACTTTGAACATTGTATTCATAATTTTTAGGTTGTACTATTGCGCATATTGAATTAATCTCGTGCCTCGAGCGCTTCTGATGCCGTAACCATACTCTCCTGTAGTGCGACGTTCGTACTTTTCTGGAATGCCGATTTGAGCATTAAAATCGCCCATAGAAAATACGTACTCAGTAGATGTGGAACCATGAGCTTTCGCTAAGTCCTCGTAGAAAAATTCTATTTCTTCCTGTGATGAGTTTTCAGTGGGGGCGTACGCTTGAATTACTGCAAAACACAGGTCTTCCATTTTAATTTCTAGTACGCACACTCTCTCAGATATTCCAGTAAATTTTATGATGTTTTCTTTGTGTTTTTTCCTTACTAGAAAACCTACTCCATATAGTCCTTTTGTCTGGCCAATGTGGTAGAAGATGTATTCGTCGTCTTCGATTATCTTTTCTCCTAGGCGGCGAACTTCGCTCAAACCTATTATATCATGTTTGATATCATCTAGTGCGGCTTTAAGCTCAATATATTTTTGATCAGAAGATAACGATCTTACGTTGAGGGTGCAGATGTAGATAGTATTTTTCGTTTGGATAGTTGTTCTTGGGACTAAATAATTTATACTTGCTTATGTGCCTTAATTTATTGATATATTTATTATTAGCCTTTAGTGATTGAAATGAATTGTGACATTTACTTACCATTTATTTTTTTTAATTTTGTTAATTGACTTTTCGATTACCTACTTTATATTTTGTATGCCTTCTGGCGGGACATAGTATGGACCAACATTTATTTATAACATCTGTATATTTTTACCCTATGTTCACAAAATGATTAAATGAATTTGAATTTGAATTTTGAATTTGGGGGGTTTTGGTCGAACTCTCCCGCGGTGACCGGCCGTACTGGGAGATTAGAGGTTGGAAGAGGGTCCGATTTTGATTGCTATGCTGTGTTGTGATCTGGTGTCTTCGGTTGGCGTTGAGGTGATTCTGTCTGGGCAAGAATTAGTTTGGGCTTTTGTATTATATAGTTCTTCATGTCCCCTTTGTTTTTCTTAGGTGGTTGTTTACTAGTCTGTTGAACAATTTGGTTGTCAGAGTGGAGCGTTTCCGGGGACTCTGATAGGTTTCTTTTGCTTGACTGTTTCTGTGGGGGTTTTTTGTTGCTCAGTATAATAATTTTATCATATTTTATAAAGGCGGTGTTTCCTGCATCTTTTTCTTTCTGTAGTTGGACTTGTAGCTCTTTACGCTTAATTAAGACTTCGATTGGGTAGTCTCCTTTTAAGTAATAGGAAGTATTTTTAAGATTATGTTTGTTTTTTTGTATTTTTAATTTGAAACCTAAAGTATTGAATGTTATTACTATCGGTCGAACTTTTTCACCCTTTTTCCCCAACCTCCTAACAGCTTCTATATTATAAGTGTCGCATGAAATTTTTATGTATGTATTTATTAAGTTTATTACAATTTTTTCCAGTTCATCGTACGACTTTTCTGTCTCCTCTACGCCAAATAAGATCAGATTTTTGCGTCTACACTGTCTTTCTAGGTTGTTAATTTTATTAGATTGCTCTTCTATTTTTTTCTCCAAATGCTCATTTTTCAGTTCTAAGCTATTGAATTTCTCGTTCAGGCTGTTGATTATTGTACCTTTAATATCTTCTTTCATCTCTAGCATGTCTTGTTTTTGCTGCTTTATATCTTGCTGCATGCTAACTAGCATATTTTTTTATTTCATCCATATTTGGTTAAACTACTCTTAGCGCCCTCTATGGGAACAGGTAAGTACTTCTTGGCTTAGTTGGCGTTGGCGATCGAGTACTATTGCGAGATATTGGAGTGCGCGTCAAACTAGGACCTGGCTAGAAAGTTCTGATGGATCATAATAGATGGCGCTGGTAGGTACTTTGATCGATGATTTAGGAACGGAGATATTATTATGATTACTTAGCACTTTTGAGGTTATAGTTCTTGATGCTTTTGGTTTACGTACTGTTTCAATGTAATTCCAGTTTCAGTTTTGTCGTACACATGCTACAATAATAATTTTGCACTTGAATAATGTTATGTCCTTGGTATCTTAACGAATTTCTAGTGTCACTTGATCGAACGATTTTATGCACAATTTAATAGATTTTGATGAATATGCACTAGTTTTATATATAATTCGAAGTAGTTTATGCACTGGTTTTATATTTTGATTGTAACACTTTGTTTTGGAACACTTAAATAATTTTAAAACTTATTTAATAGCGAGCACGATGTTGAAAGTATCGCAGTGGCGCCCTCTCTCCCTCACCTCTCACCTTGCTAATAGAAACAAAAAAAGAACTACCCCAAATTTATAGCTTTCTTTGGCAATGTTACAGACCTTTTGGAATCTGCTGTTGGCTGTCAACAAGGTGACCGCCTCGGGCCAGTGATTTTTAGTTTAGCTATTCATCCAATTGTTCGACAACTAAATTCTAAATTTAACGTTTGGTATCTTGATGATGGAACCTTGGGAGGCGATGTAGATACCGTGAAATTTCTTAAAAAATCAATTTCGTTCCATTGGCCTTGACCTAAATCTTTCGAAATGCGAATTATATGTAAAGGACATTACCGGCAGACAACAGACTATTTCCAAATTTAACGCAATAGCCCCTGACATCAAAATTATTGAAAAAAGCTCTCTTCGTCTCCTCGGGGCTCCAATCCATGAAAATAGAGGAAAAGATTCAAAATTTTAATGATGTTTCAGAAAGATTGCTCCAAATTAACATGCATTCGGCCATCACCATAATTCGGTACTGCTGTTTCGGTCCTAAATTTATACCTAATTTAACATATTTCCTTCGTGCTTCCCCTTTATGGAAGCACACACATCTCTTGGACAAAATGGATCAAATTATCAGACATACTTTGTCATCCATTTTAAATGTGGCTTTGGACGACCGAGTTTGGGCACAAGCAAGTCTTCCTATTCGCATGGGAGGACTCGGCGTCCGCAAAATTTCTAGTATTAATTTACCTGCTTTCATATCCTCGGTATACGGCACTGAAAAATTAATCAGGAATATCCTGGCTTCCACACTGATTGATTTTGATGTGCCGTGTTTCTCCGAGGCTATCGATGCGTGGAAATTCGCTTGCCGGAATACTGAAAAACCCGACAATCCATTTTCCCAGAGACGGTGGGACGAGCCGCTCTGCAGAATAGTTCAGGAGAATTTACTCGACACGTCTGCTACTACTGCTGAGCGTGCGCGACTGCTGGCTGTGGGTGAGTGGGAGTCGGGTCTTTGGCTTCACGCACTGCCGCATGCCGTCGTCGAGCATAGGCACTTTGTTCGACGACACGACCTTCCGCCTCGCTGCTTCTTTACGTCTTGGTGCCTCCTGCTGCACTCCTCATCGCTGTCACTGCGGTGGAGCTGTCAACAGCCTCGGACACCACGGCCTGTCATGCAACCGAAGTGCGGGCCGTTTTGCGCGGCACGCGAACATAAATAACATCATCCGTCGAGCTCTTGTTACCGTCGGCGTTCCAGCTATCTTAGAGCCCAATGGCTTGGCACGCGACGATGGCAAAAGACCGGACGGCGTGTCGTTGTTTCCTTGGAAGATGGGTAGGCCTTTAGTGTGGGACGCAACATGCGTCGATACTCTTGCGCCATCACATCTTCCAAGCTCATCGTGCTGTGCTGGCGCTGCCGCTGCGGCACCGGAGAACCTCATGCGACGTAAATATAGTGTAGCGGGGAGGGCGCGGGGCGCGGGTGCCGAACGCGGTGTCCTAGCCTCGTCGCGCGCCTTCCATCACTCAACTCACACGGGCCACTCCGAGCACTCCATTGTACAATCTTCATGTGTAGTCTATACGTTACTTATGGTATTATACCTATTATATACAGTCCACTTCTCTTTTTATTTATATCAATCCAACCGAGTCTATTCATATAGTAACCTTTGTGGTAACTATATCTTCGAGCAGTTTGGGGTTGAAACTCTGGGGCCGTGGGGTCCGAGTGCTCACAGCCTTTTTAAGGAAATTGCGAAACGCCTAGTTGACGCTTCCCGTGACCCAAGGGCTGGGTTTTACTTTGGCCAGAGGATAAGTATTGCCATTCAACGTGGCAACGCCGCCAGTCTCTTGGGCACGTTACCAGCTGACAGCGTTGAGGAGGAGTTTTTTGACGCCCTTTTATAATTTGTTGATATTTTAGTTTTAATTTTCTAGTTTTATGTTTAGTAATTAATTTAGATTTAGAAATTAGTACTTTAAGTTATAGCTTATTATTAAATAAAAACATAATTAAAAATATAATTCAAAATAAAATTAATTAAGGTCAAATTCAGTGACAAACCTAACACTGACCTATTGTGTAGAATCTGGTTCTTCTAACCTAACAGACAGATGTGTTGCTGGGGTGTTTGTTCCGCCGCTTCTTCCCAGCTAAAACACTAGGAAGTGGCGAAGGGCGGGCGTTTTGGGGGACTGTCTCTTGTAATTTTGACGTTCAAAAAGTGCTGATTATCAGTCTAATTTGAATAAATGACTTTTGATTTTGACTATGTTTTGAAATTTAATTCCTTCTAAAAACCGCAATAGTGCAACGTGATTTTTTTTATGAAGGATAGGCCTTATTATGAGCAATATTACTCGGTATCCGGAGGTAATTTTCCAAAAATAAGAATGAAAAATATGCGCCCAATGATGCTCCATCAGACTATATTTAAATAAAATAAATGTCTTTGATAGTTACGTTTTCAGAATTTATTTTAATTTTTTTAATGATAAATTTACCTAAATTTCATCATTTTTAGGGTTCCGTACCCAAGGGGTCAAACGGGACCCTATTACTGAGACTTCGCTGTCCGTCCGTACGTCACCAGGCTGTATCTCATGAACCGTGATAGTTAGCAGGTTGAAATTTCTACAGATTATGTATTTCTGTTGCCGCTATAACAACAAATACTAAAAACAGAATAAAATAAATATTTAAGGGCCTTACAAAAAAGTGTTTTTTTTTTTCTCGTTTTTATAAACAATGAGGAACCCTTCGTGCGCGAGTTCGACTCGCATTTGGCCGGTTTTTTAAAAATGTATTTGAAATTGACACGTGGGTGTTTTACTCGTGCATTTTAAATGCATCCCTTGATCGATAAATACAATAAACAGCAGAGGGATTTTCTTTTGATCAAGTTGAACACTGTGGCACGGATAGACAGACAGCCGGACAGACCGAATCCATAAGGGATCCATCTGACAACGGAAACATATTTGTTATTGCAAAAGCATCTTCTGCAACGCTTAAACATGTTTCTGAAATGCTGTTTTGCAATTTAATTTCCAAATTAATAAGATGGTCATATTTTGGTTTATAATTTCAATAATTTGCATTATGGGCTCGGTGCAATGTAAAGTAATGTAAGGAGGGATCTCCGACAGGAGCCGCAGCAGCTGCAACAGAACGTGCTGGAGCTGACGGCGTGCCTGCTGGCGGCCGGCGTGGACCCCGAGCGCAGCGTGCTGTTCACGCAGTCCAGCGTGGCGCGGCACGCCGAGCTGTGCTGGCTGCTGGCGTGCCTGGCCACGCACGCGCGCCTGGCGCACCTGCCGCAGTACAAGGAGAAGGCGGCCGCCATGAAGGAGGTGCCGCTGGGCCTGCTGCTGTACCCCGTGCTGCAGGCGGCCGACGTGCTGCTGTACGGCGGCACGCACGTGCCCGTGGGCGCCGACCAGCTGCAGCACCTGCAGGTGGCGGCGCAGCTGGTGCGCACGTTCTCGCACCGCTACGGCCGCGCCTTCCCCACGCCGCGCGCGCTGCTCGCGGGTGAGTGTGACGCACTGACACTGCCACCGGGACAGAACGCTATGTATTCAAAATCATTTTTTTTTCATACGCCTACTTGGGCACTTATAAAACGTCGACAAAAGAGGCACGGTTTGGGTTGGTCGTTTCCTATGGAGAAGAACCTATGGTCAACCTATGGGCAAGAAACTCCATAGTTACTCTTTTAAAATCATTTGGTTCTACAATATTTGGATCTACAATATTTGGATCTTACAGCGTTAGTACCTAACTATGAGAGGACAGCGTAGGCCCGACAATAAGTCGTTGCTTTCCATTGGTCAGTTCTGAAACTGACTTTGGAAACTTATTATAAAAGCGTATACTGTTTATAAGAATTGACTTGCTAGTTTTTGTTAGGGTTCCGTAGTCAACAAGGAACCCTTATAGTTTCGCCATGTCCGTCTGTCTGTCTGTCTGTCCGCGGTTTAGCTCAAAAACTATTGGTACTAGAAAGTTGTAATTTGGCATGAGTATACACTTTAACGTGACGCCGAAAAACAAGTAAAAAATTTTTTGAAAATAACAATTATTTAGGGTACCTCCCCTACATGTAAAGAGGGGATGATTTTTTTTTTCGTCCTTCCCGTAGTGTGGTATATCGTTGGATAGGTCTTTCTAATATTAGGGGTTTGGGAAGACCGTTTTTTGATTAACTAAACCGTTCGTGACTTATCCTCCTCTTTACGAACTAAACGGTTGTAGTTAGAAATACAAATGTCACGGCAGTAGTACCTATATATAACAAAGTTTAAAGAAAAACTATCACACTTAAGTGGGCTTTACAAGTTTACGAGTAATAGTCGACCAATTGTATTTGACTCGAAAATTTCGAACAACTCCATAGAAATGTCGATAGATGGCGCTAAGCGTCAGTTGTATCGCGCTAATGTTTCATTCATAAACAAGTTTTATTTTTTTTTAAAACTGTTGTTGTTGTTTGTATAGAAAGTCAAATTAGGTAGGTAATCGTGTTTGGCTTTTAGTTAGAGCATGGTACGAAACTTTAGGTCAGCGAATACGACCTGGACTGGCTGTTATAAAAACGACGGAACCCTACACTGTGCGTGGCCCGACACGCACTTGACCGGTTTTTAATCTTTTGGGTATTACAATTTCGTGTTTACTGCGTGTGTTTATATTATGGAAGTCCTAATATTGAATAAAAATTAAAAAAAGCCCTCGGTTTTTGCGGACATATAAAATATATTCTAAGATATAAAGTGAAGGCAGAGTCAGTCGATAGTAATTCCTAAGAATACAGTTTCCGCGATAACATCAAGTTTTTTGCCGTCAAGATTTAAATTAAGGTCACGTTGAGTTACATTTGGTAAAACGAACTTTAGACATTTTGTTTTGTTCGTATTCAGTAAAAGATTGTTAGCTGCGAACCATTTCGAGAGAACAGTTAGACTGTCGTTGACATGTACGACATCCGTATCTTTCCTATGAATTAAACCACACAGGGTTCCATAGCCCCAAATTAATAACAAAATTTTGAACTGTCATTCATTAGTTAGTACATTTCCACTCAACCGCAAAACTAAATTTGTTTTCCATAGTATGTTTATGAAAAACAAAGTTACTGCTGCAGTTTGATGAAAAAGTCCCATATCTCAAAAACTAAAAATCATATCTTATTGAAACCAATTTTCGTTGATAGTTTTTTTTACGTTCTACAATCCTAAATATTTTCAGAATTTTCCTCCTCTTACTTTAGAAATTAGAGGGGGGGGACACACACACACACATTTTACCACTTTGGAAGTGGCTCTAGCGCAAACTATTCAGTTTAGAAAAAAATGATATTAGAAACCTCAATATCATTTTTAAAGATCTATCCATAGATACCCCACACGTACGGGTTTGATGAAAAAAAAATTTTTGGTTTTCAGTTCTAAGTATGGGGAACCCCAAAATTTATTGTTTTTTTTTCTATTTTTGTGTGAAAATCTTAATGCGGTTCACAGAATACATCTACTTACCAAGTTTCAACAGTATAGTTCTTATAGTTTAGGAAAAAAGTGGCTGTGACATACGGACGGACAGACAGACAGACAGACAGACATGACGAATCTATAAGGGTTCCGTTTTTTGCCATTCGGCTACGGAACCCTAAAATTAGCGAAGTGTCATCAGCAAATAGAATTATATCCGATAATTTGGCCATCATATAAGGGAGATCATTAATCTAAACAAGAAATAGGAAAGGACCAAGAATTGAACCTTGTGGCACGCCCATCCTGACTATAGACCCAGAGGATATCGCCCCATATACATTTACTTTTTGCTGCCTGTTTGATGAATAGGAAAGAACAAGCTCAGCAGCTTGTCCACGAATTCCGTTGTGATGTAATTTACAGATCAGTGTGTTGTGGGTATTCGTGCTTTGATGCCGCTCGTTCTCGTTACAGACGATGGCAGCGATCGACTGCGGAGTCTTCGTGACCCGACTAAGAAGATGTCAAAATCCGACAGCGATCCCAAGTCGCGTATACTGCTGACCGACCCCGATGACGTTATTGAGCTGAAAATAAGAAAAGCCGTCACAGACTTTACACCACAGGTAACGGCTATGTTCTTAATTATCATCCGACCGTAATAGAATCACCAGTTAAAGTAAGCTGTAACAAAGCCCACCGCGGCCACCGCTAAAAATAGTCCGATTAAAACATAATTATCCCTTGTTACCTAGTTAAACCAATAAAAATCAAAACACTTTATTTTATATAGGTCTTCATGGGCACTTATAAAACGTCGACAAAAGGTGCACGGTCCGGGTTGGTCGTTTCCTATCGAGAAGAACCGACAAGAAACTCAATGGTTACTCTTTTAAAATCATTTGCCTTTACAATATTTGAATGTAACAGCGTGAGTACTTTAGGGATATGAGGAACAGGGTGTATAGTTCCTCAATACTCCATTGAATAGAGAGGATCCTCCGACCAGACAGGTGTTGTTACTGGTGGGCAACTGCCCGGCAGTTGTTGTCGGGTTTCTCTATATAGTCTTAAGTCGATATAAACTTTGCTTGCGAGATTTATGAAATTGATGTTAGTTCTTTCGTCGTGTCATATATGGCGCTGTAGTACTTTTAGTAGTAAGTTGCTTTTTGTAGGTCGCTACAAATTAATCCAAGTGTCGTAAAAAGACCGCTTAGTATTACCCCCGACGATTGGCTTTTTACAGGTTTTTTTTATGTTTTTTAAACTTATCTAAACTAATATTATAAAGAGGAAAGATTTGATTGTTTGTTTGCATTGAATAACTACTGATCCGATTTGAAAAATTCTTTCAGTGTTAGATAGCCCATTTATCGAAGAAGGCTATAGGCTATATATCATTAGGCTACGACCAATAGGAGTGGAGCAGCAATGAAATATGTTGCGAAAACGGGGAAAATGTGACGCAAACGAAGTGGCGCCGGACAGCTAATATTGTTATATTTTAGCCTTGACTGTACCACTCCTGTGCATAGGCTTCCCCCATTCCTTCCAATTTTCACGGTGTTGCGCCTCTTCTCGCTAATTAACGAAAACAAGCAAAGTTATAAATTTAAAACTTGTAGGAGAATTACTCTCAGGGGTGTGTTGTGGGGTTAAAAATAAGTTCAGACGGCTCGTTTAGCAGTAAAAGGTATAATGAACGTAATAAGTCACAATCAGTAGCACAAACAGTACACATAAGACAATTATTGAGGGAGCGTTTCGCGAGCGTGACGTGCCGAACCGCGATCGTAATTCCACTGCCGGCGGGGCCTGAGGTCGCGGGCGGGGGTGATGTCCTTCGCTCGTCGCCGTGTTAGGGGTTCGTTCAGACACATACATTAAGGCTTACGCTACAACGATAATTTAGGGGGAAGGGGTGCAGCCCGGGGGAGATGCACTACCCTCCCCTAGAAAAGAGGTGATGATCTTCAAACGGCTGAGCAGATGTTCTCGAAACATAACTAAGAACACTCTCATCAAAATCGGTTCATCCGTTTGGGAGCTACGATGCCACAGACAGACACACAAATACACACGTCAAACTTATAACACCCCTTTTTTTTGGTCGAGGGTTAAATTAAAAAGTAATCATCTAATAATTACTATCACTGAATTACATATCATCTTCATCATTTTAGCCGGAAGACGTCCACTGCTGGGCATAGGCCTCTCCCAAGTGTCGCCCCATTGAAAATTAAAACTTTCCGTGCAAAATTGTCGGATCAGGTGAGGATTTGTATAGGAAGTCAAATTAGGTAGGTTTACCTAATTTGACTACGGAACCCTAAAAACAAACACATTATAATATTTGAGATATAGTCTACATGGTATCTGCTTGCAAATAGTTGACCTCATACGAGATCTTGGGGTTGTAATGGACTCGGAATTGCACTTTAATCTTCATATTGATAACATTGTTAACAAGGCGTATCGTTTGGTGGCGTTTGGTTTCGTCAAGCGTTCTTCAAACGACTATAAAAGACCGTCTACTTTTCTACTTCTATATAAAGCGTTGTCCACCACTCAATTGGAATTTGAAGTACCGATTTGGAGTCCCATTTTTAGGGTTCCGTAGTCAACACTTGGGGGAGGCCTATGTCCACTGCTTGACATAGGCCTCCCCCAAGTGTCGCCACATTTATCGGTCCAATGCGACTTGCAGCCAGCGGATCCCCGCAACCTTGACCAGGTCATTGGTCCACCTAGTGGGAGGCCTTCCAACGCAACGTCTTCCGGTTCGCGGTCGCCATTTCAGAACTTTTCGGCCCCGTCTGCCATCCGTTCTGCAAACAACGTGCCCTGCCCGGTTGTCTATTGTTTACCCGAAGATTATATACCATAATCATCATATTCCCGGATTTAATTTAACCGAATTTCATTTGCCCGAATGTTTTGTTTGCCCTAAAAGACATATGACATACTGTTAATTGCCCGAAACTTAGATACCATAAG
The DNA here is from genome assembly GCA_949152445.1 of Cerastis rubricosa. Classification (NCBI taxonomy): domain Eukaryota; kingdom Metazoa; phylum Arthropoda; class Insecta; order Lepidoptera; family Noctuidae; genus Cerastis; species Cerastis rubricosa. The sequence continues at coordinate 179,048 of OX424542.1, read as the reverse complement.
ATACGAGTGCCATACGTATTGTTTTTCAAATTTTTAAGTACCATAATAATTTTAAGGACGGGACGGTGGACGTGTGTCGGGCATGCCACCGTCCGGGTGAGTCCATCAGACATATTATTTCTGGTTGTTCTCGTCTAGCTAACGGAGAGTACTTGCATAGACACAACCAACAGCAGTCATTGTGCCGATAGTCGTGTCGGCCAATGGCTTAATAGCCAAAAGCTTCGACCAACATCTGCGGAGTCTTTCGCTTGACAGCTGGAAAAAGAACTTGATTCAGAAAGCAGTACTTCTGGACACGGCACGTATTGTTAGGAGGTTCCTCTCTCAAGAGCCCTGACCACCGGTAGCCCGGACCCTGTTCCCGATGCTGGTGGGCTACTATTTTTTATATTTTTAAATGTTTTTTTATATGTTGTTTTGTAAAAATATTTAAAAATGTAAAGGATATGTAAAGAAAATGAATCAAACATAATATTTAAACGCCATAATGATTATTAGACATAACATTTAAATGCCATAATATTTATTAGACAAATATTTAAACGCCTTAATAATCATTACACATGATGTTTTAGCGTTTACCCAAACCTTAAAATATTCTATGCATGGTTGATGGTGGGCTCGGTCGACGGAGCCTCCTACTTCTGTGTGGTTTATAAAAAAATAACCACGAAGGGGATGGCGGGATCTATTCGCTCGCTCACACGACCCCACCATCCCCTTCCGACCTAACCTATCCGAGTCGCAGTGCCCTAAAGTCCCGATTGCATCAAGTTTCTCCTGATATAACAACCGTTACATACCCAATGTCGATGGCAAATGATGTTATGCCATATGATAATAAGGGCATGTGATAATTAGGGCTTACAATGATTATGACAAATGATGTTATGGTAAGTGACTTTATGGGAAGCAAAGCTTCTAGCACGTGACTAATATAGCAAATAAAAGTAGGGCAAATTAATATTACGTCGTATAATATTATGGCTATTGACTATTATGGCAAATGATATTAGGGTAAATAAAATTCGGGCAAACGGCGGTATACCGCCCTGCCAACTGCCACTTAAGTTTGGCAATTCTTTGGGTTACGTCGGTAACCTTGGTTCTTTTGCAGATGTTCTCATTTCTGATTTGATCACGCAAGGAAACTCAGAGCATAGCCCTCTCTGATGAGGCCCGTTTTGAGCGACCACGTTTCGGTCCCGTATGTAATCACTGGCAACACACACTGGTCACACACTTTCGTCTTAAGACACTGCGGTAACTTGTACGAGAAGATACTACGCAACTTCCCGAACGCTGCCCAGCCGAGTCGGATTCGACGATTGACCTCTTTCTCGAAGTTAAACCTACCCAAGTGGACCGTTTGCCCCAAGTTGACATATTCGTCTACAATTCGAGTGTAGAGTCCCCGATCTTGATAGGAGTGGGTGTTACATGGGCATTCAACATGACTTTGGTTTTTTCCATGTTCATTTTAAAGACCCACTCTTTCGGAAGCTGTACTGAGGTCATCGAGCATTGTGCTGAGGTCCTCCATGGTCTCAGCCATGACCACTATATCGTCGGCAAATCAAAGGTGAGAGATGTACTCGCCACTGACGTTAATGCCTGACTCTCTCCAGTCCAGAACCTTAAAGACATCTTCCAGTGCAGCGGTGAACATTTTCGGAGATATGACGTCTCCCTGTCTCTCTCACATCTCGCTGCAGAAGGATAGGTTCCGAGGTCTGATCCTGAAGTCGGACTGACATGGTGGCGTTTTTGTGCAACACCTCGATGTACCGATAGTCAATTTGGCACCGTTGGAGAGACAGCACATGAGTACTTTTAAAGGAGAATGGGCAAAATCCTATGGCTCTTGGTCTATCAGCGGCCCGGGACATATTGTTTTTGGTGTACTATCACCCTATAATCACCCTCAAGAAGTTTTATATCTGTGGTGTAATTATTAATGGAATTAAATACATTTTTATTTTAGATATGTCAGCCTGTTATTTAGCGTATTTTAACCAAGGTTTAGTAGTAAAATGACTTGTAGACTTCATTAAAATACATTTACTACGAAGACAAAACATCGCCAAAAATAATAATAATGATAACGTCATCAGAGCTCAGTACTATTCATCATCTTCTTGCCCTTGTCCCATTTTATTTGGGGTCGGCGCAACACGTCTCTTTCCTTCATTCGCCTCTATCATTCGTCATGTCATTTACTCCTTTTTCCTTCATATCATTTTTCACACAATCCATCCATATTTTCTTTGGTCTTCCTCTCCCTTTCCATCCATCCACATTCATATTCATCTTTCTAGTCACATGTGTTCCATCCCTCCTCATCACATGTCCATACCAAGACAGACGACTCCCTTTCATCTTTTCTGTAACAGGCGCCATTTTCAAACTTTATCCATTTTAGTCACTCCACACATCATAACACAGCATAGGTCCGGATAACATAGGTCGCTAAGAGGTTCGGTATTTAAAAGCGTACATTAATTATGTTCACGAACGACGATGCATAAATACTATCTTTTATTGGTGTCTGAAATGCATTGATGGTTGTCGCTGCGTTTTAAAGTCCTCATGTGATTTAAGGCGCAATTAAAATATTCTTGCCTAAACAATTTTAAGTCTCGCTTGAACCTGCCATTTATAACTTCCACTACCCAGCGGCATAAAGTGACCAGCCCAGTTCTATTGGCCTGTTCAGTAGTAAGCTGGTCTGCACCGCGGTCTTTGGTTTCGGGCATATAGCCATTGTAGTTGAATCGCTCCAAGTCGCCACAGACGTCTTTATGTATTTTATAAAATGGGTTTATACATTTTCTAGCATTTAATATCTAAGTGCTCTGTATGGTGTCGGACGTTAAGAATAGCACAATCTTACATCTTCCCTTGGGTGTCGTAAGAGGCGACTAAGGGACTTGCCAGATAATGGGCAGCAGCTTTCTCTGTGCTTTTGTAACAACCGTACTGCGATCGCCAACCCGCCTGCCATGCGTGGCGATTATGGCAAATCCCCCCAAAATGTCATTGCGGCGACACTTAGGGCACAGATTACTGAATAGCTTAGGGGAGGCCTATGTCCAGCAGTGGACGTCTTTTGTGCTGAAATGATGATGATGAATATCTAAGTATTTTACCTACATGTATTTTTAGGGTTCCGTACCCAAAGGGTCAAACTGGACCGAGACTATATTACTGAGACTTCGCTGTCCGTCCGTCCGTCCGTCCGTCCGTCCGTCTGTCACCCGGCTGTATCTCATGAACCGTGATAGTTAGCCAGTTGAAATTTCTACAGATTATGTATTTCTGTTGACGCTATAACAACAAATAATAAAAACAGAAAAAAATAAAGGGGTGCTCCCATACAAAAAAGTTTTTTTTTTTCGTTTTTATAAATAATGGTACGGAACGCTTCGTGCGCGAGTCGGACTCGCACTTGGCCGGTTTTTTTTTTCTAAATGAGCTGCAATGTTACGTTCATAGTAAAAGTTAGTCCTTAGTAATAGTACATTCAGTACAACAAGTGGGCCGTGATCACTTGCATATTATGCTATGTACAAGCTGTTGTTTTGCAATCGTCAAATTCAAGGAGGAAACCATGCTAATGATTCTCGACCCGAATCTATAATAAAATGAGTAGGTTTTTTTTTTCTTATTTACGGAAATCGGTAAGTGCGAACCAGCCGTGTTTTAAACGCGACCCGTCTGATCCTCGCCCCTTAACCGCGGTTTCACACATACAAACAATCTCAAACGTTTATTCGATAATTTCTTATTCCCTAAACCACGAGGGGGTTATTCTGAAATACTGACAAATTTAATGAACAAAAAAAGCAGCGTACTAGGTACCTTAATTTATATTGATTACTTATGTGTTTTCTGACAACATTTTTTGACGAGGATACAAAACAACACGTTGTACTTTATATTTCGTGACCGCACCCGCGTGTTGAATGTGAATAAGCACATGAACATCGACGATAATAGTGATCTTATATTAGCAGCTTGTGCAGTTATTATAGGTAGATCCCTCTAAGTCAGTAATAGCGGAATTTGCCTCCGGGTAAAACGGGCGGGCGCAAGACCCGACAAGATCGTTTTCAAAAAATGTAAGAAACCCCCGACACCAAAAACCTATAATAATCCAAGCGTCGTACATCGTACATTGCACGTCATATTCATATTCATATTCATATTCCTATTCATATTCATTTATTAATTGTAAAGCATAGGTACATTATAAGTTCTTATTTGTTATACATTGAGGGCGCTATGTTTTGCCTCTAGGGCGTACAAAATTAGCAATACATGCAATATAATTAAACCAAGAAACTAATATAGATACATGGACCACAAATAAACCAGTAAATAAATTAGATCATCTATCGCATTAAGAATTTTCAATCACACTGAACAATGTCGATTAGATAAATTATGTGTAGTATACAAAAAAAATGTCCGCAGGTATTACAATAAATGAAAATTGTCAGCACTTACTTTATAAAGAATGTCAAAGAGATTGAATGATGTCATAAATTAAAATTAAATGTCACATGTCACATCAATAATTGTTAGGTACAGTCTGTCTATAAAGTCATGAAAAAAATTGAGGGCGCTGCGGTCGTGCACCTAGCAACCCTGTATAGTGTGACTAAATAATTTTGATACTAGCACATTATTTTGTACTAGAAGCAAACCTGATTTTAATGAAAACAATTTTTACTCGTAGACGCTTTTTTGAAACTGGATAGAAGAAAAGGTTAAGTAGTAAAATCCGTAGATCTTATTTAAAAAACTACAGAAACCAAAGATGCGACCTTCATTAGTTTTCTTATACGATCAGATAGCATAAATAATATAGTAATATGAGATAGCACAAATCTATGGTCTTTCAAATAAATGAGTAAATAAAAGAAAAATGTTCATACATATTTTTTTACCTTTTATTATTAATAAAAATATCCCGTAACATAATAATTAATTACTTTCATTATCTGATTCCAAATATTCTTGTTCTGTTATTTTGACACTTCTTGTAAGAAAACCCAATCAATTTCAAAATTTTACGCAGGCCTTCCAGGCTTCATTCAAAATCCAGAAGTTTCCTTAAGGTTGGTTCCTCTTTCTTCACCAAGTAAAATAATTGTATCTTTTGTCGAAGAGCACATATGTTGAAGTCATCCATTTCTTTCTTAGGACGACCTGATCTGTGTTTGCCAGGGGTTCCGAATTTGCCATCGTTTTTATAGCCTTCATCTACAATACGCTTTACTGTTCTCTCAGATTTTCCTGAAAGAAAGTTTTAAATAATTAATAATTGTACTAACAGAAAATAGATACTATTTTAAATTTCAGACATGATATAACTTATTCAGATTTAAAATCAGCAGTAAATTTGATCAGCAAAAAGTATCAAAAATTTTGGTCGCACTACAATATGGCCTATATAAATTTGCAATCTAACCTAATTATGCGCAATGTAAACAATCCTTATTTTAGTCTTAAAATCGTATATTTAGTATATTTGTAACTTCTGGTAGATAAAAACAAGCAGTAACACGATTACATACCTGTCATAGCTGCTGTTTGAGCATAAACATCACCCAAATTTGATAAAATTTGTCCAGCTTGGTGTTCTAAAGAATCATCGCTGATACACTTTAAAAATAATTTCCTGAGCTCCACTCCGATTGGTTTTCTTCATATTTAACACGTTTCTTCTAGGTTTAATCCACTTAGATTTGAAAAGCAATAGAAATGCAATAAATAACGAGTTACAAAACAAGACAATGACAGCCAATGACATTAGATGTACTTTGATTTAGTGTTGCCCTACTTTTAAATAATGTTAGTTCCTCAAACATTAATTTCATGACTTTATAGACAGACTGTACCTATGTCAGAAATTTTATAATAGCATGTCATTCAAATATTCGGTGATTGAATAATAGCATTTTTCTATTAATAAATTCTTTAATTTTCTTTTGAAGTTGTGCAAATTCTCATTCTTAATGCTATCAGGAATTTTATTGTATATAACCGGACCCATGCCTAAAATAATAACATGGCATGCAAAATTTTTGTCCGAGAAAAGGATGGAGCCCAACATATCATGATCAGGCATGAGTCTGACCTTCCGAAAAAATGACTAGGTATTTATCAATTAATAATAGTATGTCGTAGTAAGATTGTTTTGCCTAACTCTCATATTATTACCATAACTTACTACGTAGAACTGTTTTTTCGAAGATTTCTATTTGTCATTATTATGCTTGTTCTAAAATTACTAAATAAGTCACCAATGTTATTTTATCACTGTAATATTACTTTAAGCACACATAAACACATACATGCACTATACTCACAACGCAAGATTTTTTGTCAATTTGTACTACAAATGGATAACTTTGTAATCTCCTGTACAATTTCCAGTCATTTCGGATTATCCTATGTTTCGTACAAGAAATCAAATCACTTGTTTGTTCTCAGCCTTGATTATGAATGACAACGTTAAAATAATAGACGATTTGGAATACCTCTCAGCCTCAGCATCACATCAGTGCTCCCCGGAACAAGTTGAGTCACACCTACATAACGTTAACCACGGCTTGAAAATTTTTCATGTCAACATAAGAAGCATCGGCAGCATTGCAAACTTTAACAACCTCCTGATATTGCTGCATCAAATAAAGATACAGTTTGACATCGTAGTCTTATCGGAATGCTGGTTACGTAAATGCTCTCATCTTCCCTCCATACCGGGTTTTGTATCTAATCACTCTGATCACTCTAACCAAAATGATGGAGTTGTGGTGTATACTAAAATAGAGTTACAGTTCCTTTTAGAAAAGCCTATACTCGCCGACGCAAATTGTCTTGTACTAAAATTTAAAAATGAGTTGGCGGTTATAGCTATATATAGATCACCCTCAAATAGAAATATTCAGCAGTTTATAACCAGTTTAGATGTAATCCTCAATTCACTAAATACCTTCAGAACCGTTATTTTGGTTGGAGACATCAACATAAACATAGCCCCAAATTGGGTTGATTCGAACTCCGACATGTACCTTAACGCTGTTGCGTCACATGGCATGCTGCCTGCTCATGTTTTCCCGACACGCAACGATAGTTGCATTGACCACGTTATGCTAAAATCAAATAAACCAGCGATTACCTTAGTTCTAGACTCTCTAATTACTGACCATGCTCCCGTTGTAGTTTTTTGTAATCTGAAATTCGATATCCCTAAGTCACCTTCCCATCAGTATCGTGTGGACATTAATGCTTGCGTACTGGCTCTTGAGAATGTTGATTTTACTCCCGTTATGAGCTGTCAAGACACTGAAACTGCTGCTTTTATCATGGTCAAACTTGTTTCCTCAGTTGTAGATAAAAATAGTCGTGTTTCTGTTGTATCGAATCGAAAACGCATTATTAAGCCATGGATCACACCAGGGCTCCTTAGGTGTATTCGAAACCGAGACAACATGTATCGTAAAATGAGGAGGGATGCTGATAATAATACTCTGAAAATCACCTATAATCGGTATAAAAAATTTTGCAACAATCTATTAAAGAAATTGAAACGAGAATATGAACGACATGAATTTGAAAAACATCGCAGGAACCCGAAAGCTACCTGGAATCTCATTAAAAATATATCCAATCTTCAAAAGAGTAAGACCTCTGCCAGTAAGTTGCTATCTATAACTCCAGATCCAACTCAATCACTTGATTCTGTCAACGACTTTTTCGCAAACGTGGGTACAAAACTGGCATCTAAAATCCTTAACTCCCCAAACTACAACTCAACCAACACTTCCGACTCTAGCAATTTAGATGTCCACCGTAACTCGATGGCTCTTTTGGGCACAGACGACAATGAGATAGATTATCTTATTCGTGGCCTACGACTAACTAGCGCTACGGGTTGGGATGGTATCCCCGCCACTGTAATCTACAGTGCTAGAAGCACTCTTGTCCCGGTTATATGCCACGTCTTCAACCTTGCCCTTACATCCGGAGTATTCCCATCGGTGTTCAAAAAGGCCGTTGTGCACCCTATCCACAAGAGTGGAGACAGAGACAGTGTCAACAACTACAGACCCATATCGGTATTATCAATTCTGTCGAAGCTCCTCGAAAAAGTGATTAACAAACGTTTGCTGGATTACCTTAGCTCACAAAATATACTTGCAAATAACCAATATGGATTCAGATCAGGCAAAAACACAGAGGATGCTATATTAGAATTGATAGGTTCAGTAGCTCAAAATCTGAATAACAAGGATAAATCTATCGCTATCTTCCTTGATCTTTCTAAAGCTTTTGACACTGTCTCTGTCCCCCTTCTCCTCAGTAAACTAGAAAGGATTGGTGTTAGAGGCCTCCCGCTTAGTTTGTTTAAGAGTTACCTTAGTGGTCGCTCACAAATCATCACAATAAACAACCACACCAGTAAGGAAGCATTTCTCACGTACGGAGTTCCGCAAGGTAGTGTCTTAGGACCTACCCTTTTCCTGGTTTACATAAACGAGCTCTGTAAACTTGATCTAAGAAACTCCAAAGTGATTACTTACGCTGATGACACTGTTATCCTGGTTCGTGGCAGTGACTGGAACGAGGCTCGACTTCGGGCAGAGTCAGCCTTGCAAGTGACTATGAGATGGCTCACACAAAATTTGCTTACCCTCAACTTGGATAAAACCAGGTTTATCACTTTTAGTCCAAGGAAAGCGTCACAGCCAGCTCCACCCTTCCGTCTAACAGCTCATGCGTGCCATACAATGAGGACTGCTACCTGTGACTGTCCTGAAGTTATGCGCACGGACTCAATAAAATATCTTGGAGTCTGGGTCGACAGCACGTTGACATGGTGTGAGCAAATCAATTCGCTGGTCTCTAGGGTAAGAAAATTAATTTTTGTTTTTAAAAATCTCAGGTCCTCCGCCAACTTTTCTTCCCTGAGAACTGTGTACTTTGCTCTTGCTCATTCCATTTTAACGTACTGTATTTCGGCCTGGGGTGGTGCTGGTAAATGTCTTTTGCTGCGTTTAGAGAGGGCGCAGAGGGCTGTCCTTAAGGTAATGGCCTTCAAACCCTACCGCTTCCCTACAAGCGAACTGTACACGTTATGGAAGCTTCCTACAGTAAGGCACTCTTTTGTGTTAAGTACAGTGTTGCGGAAGCATTCAAACTTGGCTTTTGACCCTGAGTTTAGAAGACAAAAACGTAGAACTGACAGAGTCTGCCCTACATCAAGTGTTAAATTGGAAACTGTCCGCCGGCAGTTCGCTTTCTGTAGTCCCGTGCTTTATAATAAAATAAATAAAGTTCTTAACATTTATCCACGTACTCTCCGGGATTGCAAAAATATTATTGATAAATGGCTTCATACTCTCACATACGAAGAATTGGAAATTTTAGTCAAACCCTAAATATGGATTTTTCATCAGCAGACAAGCACACCAAATACACGTAGCGTAGAGTGTGCTCGGGGGGAGGTTCCACAAGCACACTCTACACTTACACCCCACAGACATGCACTACACTCTCATACAACACTCCCGCATGCACAACACTAAACACTTACCTATTTTAATTTTTTAACTGTCTACTAATTTATTTTTGTTATTTATTATTATTTGTTATTGTTCTTTTTAACCCTTACTGTTTATTTTTTTTTAACTTTGAAATGTGGAACGATGTCGTCTCCCTCTTGGAGGTGGGCGTTAATAGCTGCGACACAGTTTTGCAACTAATGTAGCTATTTACGTACGCAATTAATTTGTAATATGTGTTTTTGTTCCAATAAAGATTATTATTATTATTCCGTTTATTCATGTTAAACAACATATTTTTTACATTTTTAAATATTCCTATACAAAATCAATAAAATAAAAAAAACATTTAAAAATATAAAAAACAGGTTTCCGCCGGTGTCGGGAGCAGGGTCCAAGCTACCGGTGGTTAGGGCTGCAGAGACAGGAACCTCCTCACAATGCGAGCCGTATCGAGGAGTACTGCCTTCTGAATCTGGCTCTTGATCCAACCGCCAAGTGAGAGCTTCGACAGATGTTCGTCGAGGCTCTTGGCCATAAGGCCATTGGCCGTTACGACAATCGGCACAATGATAGCCGAGTCCACATTCCACATATCGACAACCTCGTGAGCCAAGTCGAGATATTTTATCTGTTTCTCTTTCTCAGCTTTCACGAGGTTTTCGTCATGCGGGATGGTAACATCGACTATCATTACGCGGCGCGCTGATCGGTCTATCACCACTATGTCAGGCTTATTGGCAACAATAGTCCTGTCAGTAATGATAGGCCGATCCCAGTACAGCGTGACATGGTCTTTCTCTAGAACTGGGTCGGGCACATACTTGTAGTACGGTACCTCAGATTCCACAAGTTCATATTTCAAGGCAAGTTGCTGGTGAATAATCCTGGCTACTTGGTTGTGCCTGTGCAAGTACTCGCCGTTAGCCAGACGAGAACAACCAGAAATAATATGTCTGATGGACTCACCCGGACGGTGACATGCCCGACACACGTCCACTGTCCCGTCCTTCATAATATGTTTCCGGTAGTTGTTCGTCAGCATAACTTCGTCCATAATCGCACAGACAAAACCTTCAGTTTCCCCAAAGAGGTCGCCGAAACGTAGCCAGGACACGGACGCTAGAAAATCTACATCGGGCCCATGTAGAGCCTGGTAAAAGCGCCCGTGAAGAACCTTGCCTTGCCATATTTCCTTGCGGTCATCGGTAGTCAGTATTACAGGTTTGCGCCAGTTCTCTTTAGCCATGGACAGCGGGGTGAGTGCCTTGTCCACTGCGACCACATCTCGGTGCATACCCACCTCTGTTTTTAAAAAATATTCTCTGAGGCTGCACACCTCGCGGTTGTGGAGGGTCTTCGCATTTAAAAAGCCTCGACCCCCGCACTTCCGCGGGATGTACAGTCTCATCACCGATGATCGTGGGTGATGCATCCGGTTTGCGGTCAGCAGTGTACGAACTCTCCTATCCAGGGCGTCCAGTTCGGTCTGAGTCCATTTGAGTATGCCGAAAGAGTACATTAAAACCGGCATGACCCAACCGTTGAAGGCGCGCACCTTGTTCCCGCCCGAAAGAAGGCTATTCAGTACCTTCTTCAGGCGACCAAAGAAGCGCTCCCTCAACGATTGCTTCATATCAGATACGTTTATGCCTAACGCTTCCGACATACCCAAATACTTATAGTTTTCAGATGAGGAAAGGGATCTTAGGTGTATGGAATCAGAGAGCTGAAGTCCCTCGGATTCCATAATCTCCCCTCGCTTTACATACATGACTGCACATTTGTCCACACCAAATTCCATCCTGATGGCGCTACTAAAATTTTCTGTTACTTTCAGTAGCTCCATCAGTTGCAATTTGCTGGGGGCAAAGAGTTTCAGATCATCCATGTAAAGAAGGTGAGATATGACCTGACCACCTCTCCTCAACCGGTAGCCTAGACCTGAATCCTCCAGCAATGTGCTTAGAGGATTCAGGGCTAGACAGAACCAAAGAGGACTCAAACTGTCGCCCTGAAATATTCCCCGTTTAATCCATATAGGCTCATCGTTCCCCTGGATCTGTCGACATCCTGGATATCGAAGGACCGTCCTCCACTGCCTCATACATGACTCAAGGAAGGCGCGTAGTGTTGCATCAATCTTGTACAACTCCAGCACCCTCATGAGCCATGTATGTGGCACAGAGTCGTAGGCCTTCTTGTAATCTATCCAACATGTCGACAGATCCTTGCGGGATCGACGAACCTGTTGGCTAATGGCCATGTCGATGAGGAGTAGCTCCTTAGTTCCACGGGACCCGTTCCTACATCCATTCTGAGAGGCCGACATAATAGAATTACTATCGATGTGTTTATTAATTTTCTCTCTCAAAATGGATGTAAGAAGTTTATAGACCGTCGATAAACACGTGATCGGTCTATAATTTTTGGGTTCCGTAGCACTACCTGACTTATGGAGCAGGTGGGTAACACCCGTTGTAAGAAACTCTGGTAGCGACCCAGACTCTAAGCATGATTGGAATTGAGATGCCAGGCGAGTGTGTGAACTACTTAGCCATTTAAGCCAGAAGTTGTGCAGTCCGTCCGGTCCCGGAGATTTCCAGTTCGGCAACGGACGAACTGCTCTGGCAACATCTAACGGCGTAATTACAATTTTATCCATTTCTGGTATAGATTCACACACTCGCTCGACATCTCGCATCCAGTCACCCTCAGTATGACAGACGGGCACCGACCAGATGCTGCGCCAGAATGAACTAGTGGCGGCATCATCTGGACGGCATACGTCTATCACATTTTGCTCGGGTCGCTCCCAATGTCTGTATACCCACCTCTCATCGCTCCGGAACATGCGATTCTGCGAGTACCGATCAACCCTGCGCTTATACCGCCGAATACGGTTCGCCCATGCATAAACTTTCTGTTTCAGGAAGTCGATGCGCTCTGTGACTCGGGACATGTATTCTTGAGGGCTGATTCCAGTCCCCGAGAATGCCCGCCTCACAAAGCGCATCACACGTGGGCGTGTATTGCCCTCCCTGAAGCAGTATAGTTTGCCGATGAGTACCCTGGCCCCGTCGATACGGCCCTCGATCCTGCGTTGCCAAGCTGGTACGGCTGGTTTCGGTCGAGTAGCTACGTCAAAATTTGGGAATTTGACGTTAGCTAAACGACAAGCCGCTACAGCCCCACAATACAAGATCGAGTGCGTATCAACGAGGTTCTCACTACTCTCAAAAATATTTTTGAGTTGCGAGTCCAAGGCACACACCAGCGCCCTATTTTTCTTATGCATGGGTAACCGTGGTAATCGGGGCCTAAGTTGGGCAGGAGTGGATCGATACTCGTGAAGCGCATCTTCCAGAGCGCTCCTCAAACGTTCGTTGCACTGGCTACTTACCGTGGCAACCCTATCATCCTCCTCTACAACACCAAGATTCGACCGCGGTGGTATTGCGTCAATAGTTGACGCTTGCACCGCGGTTTGCGCCGGAGTCAAGTCGATGTGGTTGCTCGGTACCTCTGAGCGCAGCCTATCAAGTGCGGCGTCGTCCAACATGTGATTGCGTTGGATGACCCGCACCTGATCCGACAGTCGTTGGGCCGACACGTTGACGGTTGGTTCAAGAGCCTGAAAAAGAGACAGCATCCTAACACGGTACGCAGTGAGGTTAGTTCCCCCCTCTGTAGACCCGTAATATGCGCGCATGACGTTCTCGTTTATAGACTGAGTCCATCTCATGCGCTGCACACAACCACCGGTAGCGAGGACCCGGCTCGGGGCCGGTTGGCCCCTAAGTCCCAAGCTTCTCGGCGGCCGGCCTCGCCCCGGCCGACGTACAGGTGTTGGCGACGTCGGCGGGGAGAAATATTCGTCGCTGGAACTCGACGCTACTGCCGCTGCCGGTGACACAGGTGATCCGGGGTCCGGCGGCGGCGAGGCGGAGCTCAGCGACGATTCCGGGGGTAGAAGGCGTGCTCGTTGTGACGCAGCTCTTGTTATCATTTTCTAATTCATTCATCCATTTATATCCAATTTATTTCTTAGAATGTCTATGACATCTGTCATCTGTCTGCTTGTCTAGTTTTGATTTTTGGTCCATGTTTCGATAAATATAAAGGTTTTAAATAATTTTCTGATGAGTAATGGAACTGGTAAATGCTTATGAAAACGGCTGCAGAATGGTAGCAAAATAAAAACTGATATTAGATAAAAATTATATGGAGAATTTTTGAGAGGCGTGCACCTGACCTTATTATTATTATTATTACTTTTCCTTGCTAGTGCTGTTTTGTATTTACTCGTACACAACATGGTTTTGTATTGGGATCTAAGTTGAGCGGTTCGTTTTCTAGTATCTACTATCGCAGGAAACAAGTTCAAGTTACATTTCACGAACACTGCTACTTCAAGTATATATAGGCATGGGAAAGTCAAGACTTTTAATGATTTGAAGACAGGCTCACAGCTATCAGTAGTTTTTAGGCCTACCATACATCGTATACATCTTTTTTGAGTTCTAAATATAGTTTCTCTTTCAGCACAGTTGCCCCAAAATATTATGCCAAATCTCAGTACTGAGGAAACAATGCCGTGGTATGCTATAAGTACTGTTTGTAGATTGACTTTCTTTGCCAGGATGAAAAGAGCATAGGCGGATTTGCTTAGCCGCGCACAAATGTCGTCAGCCTGCATTTTCCACGTTAGTTGGCTGTCAACTAGAATGCCAAGAAATCTTGCTACTTTTACCTCTTCTATACTTTGCCCGTTATATGAAACATTTAAATGGTTCGGTTTTATTCTTTGGTAAATATGCAATAACTTGGTTTTTTGTATATTAATAACCAAGTTATTTCTGTCAAGCCAATCAATTATTTTTTTAAGGGAGTTATTTACATCTTCTTCATAGGTCAGATTATTAGAACATTTTATGATTGCTGTACTGTCATCAGCGAAGAGGATCATTGGATGCTTTATTTGTTGTGGCAGGTCATTAATATATATAAGAAATAATGGTGGACCAAGCACACTGCCCTGTGGTACCCCATAGTAAAGTTTCCTACAGTTTGACCGGTATTTTGTTTCACGTTTCGTTTTTAAATTGACTCTAGTTATTTCTGTATATTGACTGCGGTCACTTAAATAAGATTTTAACAGTTCCAAAGCATTTCCCCTTACACCGTAAGTGTTTAGTTTTTCAATTAGTGTCTTATGATCTACATAGTCAAACGCTTTTGTCATGTCAGTAAACAGGGCACATATTGGCGTTTTATTGTCAACATTAGTAATTATATGATTGATAAAATTGTATATTGCCATATTGATGCTTCTATTCTTACGGAATCCCATTTGTTCGTCACATAATATATTAAATTTGGTCAAATAAGAGTTTAATATTTCACAAATCACCTTTTCTATCACCTTCGAGAAAACTGGTATCAAGGCAATGGGTCTATAATTTTGCATTTGCTCTTTACAATCTTTTTTGTGGAGTGGCTTTATGATGGTGGTTTTAAGGCCTTTGGGAAAAATACCAGTGCTAAGACATAAGTTAGTAATGTGGCAGAGTGGTGTTGCTATGACGCTACATACTGATTGTATTACGTTGGTTCTAATTTCATCGTACCCTGTGCTGTTTGTCTTGCGAAGGGATTTTATTATTCGTACTATGTCTTGTGGTACAACTGGTGACATGAAAAGGGAATTGCCGCTACGTCGTCCCGTCGGGGGTCCGCTTTGTTTTGTGCGTGTGCTAATTGGTCTCCTTAGGGGCCCCCGACGCTTGGATTGATTTATTAAAGGCTATTTAGAGGTTTTTTGTGTCGGGGTTTCTTAAATATTTAATTTTAATTTATTTCATGCTTTTTTAAAATTATATTATATTTCCTTAGCTTTGACTGTCCCACTCCCGGGCATAGGCTTCCCCCATTCCTTCCAATTTTCTCGGTGTTGCGCCTCTTCTCGCTAATTAAAGAAAACAAGGAAAGTTATACATTAAAAAAAAACCGATAATTTAGAGGGGAGGGGAGGGGCGGCGCCCCCCTTATTTTAAAAAAAACCCCGACCGTAAAACCTCTAAAAAAAACAAAAATAATTTAATCCAACCGTCGTAGCGTCGGGGGTCCGCTTTGTTTAGTGATTTTGTTAAGCGGTTTACTTAGCGGTACCCCGACGCTACGACGCTTGGATTAAATTATTTTTGGTTTTTTAGATTCATGCTTTTTAAACTTATATTATTTTTTCATAGCCTTGACTGCCACATAGGTCTCCTCCCATTCTTTACACTTTTTTCGGTGTTGCGCCGCCTCATCTTGCTAATTAACGAAAATAAGGACAGTAATACTTTTTAAAATCCCGAGCTTTTAGGGGGAGCCCCCCCCCCTAAAATCCCGAGCTTTTAGGGGGACCCCCCCGAAACAACATTAAATTATGATGATGATGTGATTTTCTCGAAACATAGCTAAGAACACTCGATTAAAACACCTTTCTAATGAAACCAATTTTATCAAAATCGGTTCAGCCGTTTAGGAGCTACGATGCCACAGACAGACACACGTCAACTATAACTTATAACACCCCTCTTTTTTGGTCGGAGTTTAAAAATCTAATACAACTACTTCGACTTCGCACTTTCTTTGGTTGTCTTTGACAAATTCACAGGATTATAGCACCCCTCTTTTTTGTTTGGGGGTTAAAAATAAGGCCGCCAGCTTATAACCTGCGCAGACGACGGTTTTTTGTCCGCGGACTTTTTGTCCGCTAAAATAGATCGCTTACAACTGTATCGAGTAACACAAACGAGGGATTAAAAGTACCGCGTCCAAAAAGTCCCCCGAATAACCGAGGACATGCAGAGAGCGGACCGGACAAAAGTACGGGGGAGTCCCCGAAAAAATAGAACTCGTGTGGCTAGGCGAAGCAACGCACATGGCGGACTTTAGTCCGCGTTGTGATATAAGGGGATGGACTAAGTATTTTCTTTTAAAATGTCTTCTCTTTTTCTTAAACTTCATGTAAATTGTAATACAACGTAACCTCTGAATATTTGCTTCCATAGCGTGCACTTCTCTACATTTCCGGGCAATAAATGATCTCACACCGTGTGCGTTGAGTTCGCGGTAAATCCGCGGCGGACTTTTTATTCGCACTTTCTGTTCCGCGGAGAAAAGTTCGTCCGTCTGCGCAGGCCATTAGTGTGTAGATAGCTTTAGAGTCGGATTTTCCCTTACTGTCCCAGTTAAAAAAATCTTCAATAATTCAGTGCTTATGTATGATAAATATGTGAAACCAAATATTTTGAATAGGAAAGGAAAAGGGGTACAAGTAATTTATACTTTATTTATAGCTAATAACAAAGAATGGTTACAATTGTTAGTATAGAATTCAATATTTTAGACAGTATGTTACACTATGTAGCTACCTACTATCAAAAATATTACGTACGTCAGAACCGCGGGTGTACTTTTCAGATCTGCCTAAATTTATTGCAGTTATTTGGTACCTTCTGTGTACCTTTACGTACCTCTCTTGAAAATCTGTGTACCTACACCCGTACAAAGATATTTTAAAAATTAGGTACACCCGCCATCCTGATGTCAGAACCGCGGGTGTACTGCTAACCAATATATGTAGCTAAGTACACTCTACAAGTAGATTTGGTACCTCTTGTGTACCTGCAGAAACAAGTATTAAATAAACAAAATACTGTCAGGTTGCTGCGAAAAATATTAAAAAAAAAAAAACGATTTATTTCTATGACGTTGTTATTATTAAAAACCGGCCAAGTGCGAGTCTTACTCGCACACAGGGTTCCATAGCCCCAAACAATATAATAACAATATTTTGAACTGTCATTCATTAGTTAGTAGTATTAGTTAGTAAACTTCCACTCAACTGCAAAACTAAATTTGTTTTTCATAGTATGTTTATGAAAAACAAAGTTACTGCTGCAGTTTGATGAAAAAGTACCATATCTCAAAAACTAAAAATCACATCTTATTGAAACCAATTTTCGTTGATAGTTTTTTTTATGTTCTACAATTCAAAATATTTTCAGAATTTTCCTCCTCTTACTTTAGAAACTAGAGGGGGGGGGGGGACACACATTTTACCACTTTGGAAGTGGCTCTAGCGCAAACTATTCAGTTTAGAAAAACATGATATTAGAAACCTCAATATCATTTTTAAAGATCTATCCATAGATACCCCACACGTACGGGTTTGATCAAAAAAATATTTTTGGTTTTCAGTTCTAAGTATGAGGAACCCCAAAATGTATTGTTTTTTTCTATTTTTATGTGGAAATCTTAATGCGGTTCACAGAATACATCTACTTACAAAGTTTCAACAGTATAGTTCTTATAGTTTAGGAAAAAAGTGGCTGTGACATACGGACGGACAGACAGACAGACATGACGAATCTATAAGGATTCCGTTTTTTGCCATTCGGCTACGGAACCCTAAAAAAAACAATCTTCAGTATTAATAACTTAAGTTAAATATTAAAAAAAAACTATTAGAAAAACAAACAACAGTTTGCCGATTTTAGAATTGTGAAAGATTTATAGAATTAAGATGTTTCTCAGTGTTTTCAGAATCAAAATAAAACAAGAGAGAGTTTTAAAGGATTTTTTAATTAATTTGAATGGTAACGTTATGGTAACGAAATAAGTAATGATTAATAAGAATAACGCATTGATTCCACGCGCATTAACTCGGCCATATGATAGAAACAGGCAATAATGACTTCGTCCTTGCACCAGAGTAATCCAAATGCAAAAAAATATAATAATATAGTTTTGACTGCCTCGATGGTTCAGTGGTCGTAATATGCGACAACGTCATAGAAAGAAATTCGTTTTTTTTTAATATTTTTCGCAGCAACCTGACAGTATTTTGTTTATTTAATATTTGTTTCTGCAGGTACACAAGGGGTACCAAATCACCTTATAGAGTGTACTGGCGACTAGAAGCATTTGATCAGTTCAGACCGCCGCCAATGTACAGAACGGCCCACGGCTATGCCACACGGACGAAAAATATTGCATATGCAATATTTAAGGTAGGTACTCCACTGAAAGAAGACTTATTTAAATAATCGCCTAACTGAACCGGGAATCGAACCCGATAAATGTAAAAAAATTAAGTCTTCATTTCGATTTTAAAAATAATATATAACTAGCTGTCCCGTGCAACTTCGTCTGCGTCACATTTCCCCGTTTTCGCAATGTTTTTCATTGCTGCTCCGCTCCTATACAGTGCCATCCATTGAATACTTACTCAATCCAGTCAAACAGACACCGCCATCTGTTAGAATCGTTTGGAGCTAACAGATAATTGTGACTTAATTTGCAATAAAATAATATTGTGATTATAAATTGAGATGCTTATAGGACCTATCTTTCAAGTTGGATCAAACTGCACACGGTGTGCAAATTTGATTAAAATCGGTTAAGTAGTTTAGGAGCCCATCCCGAACAAACAACGTGACGCGTAATTTATATATATATGTTACGGCTAATAGCCGAAGTGCGGCTACACCTAGTTTTAGCCGGCTACAACTAGGTGCAGCCGGCCACATGCAGTTAAACTTAGATGTATCCTACTTATCTTCGGTTAGAACTAGGTTAAGCCTTCATCATAGCGGGTAGAACTAGGTGCAGCCGCACACCGGTGCTTAAACCTAGGTGTATCCTATTTATCATCGGCTACAACTAGGTTTTCAGTTCAGTTAAGCATGTCTTGCGTTTCCCGATTGATTCTATTATATTGAAAAAATAAAAGCCAGAGATGTTGAAGTGACATTTATAATTATACTTATAAGTAATTAATAAAACTCACAATTAAAAACTTCTATATCTTACGCGCAAAGATAAAACATTTAAACATAAAAAATGAAGTTTTACTTCTTAATCTATGAAATAATCAACCAAGTATTTGTACTCCTCTCTCACATTTTTAATGTTAAAACAAATAACATCTCTTTGACTCCGTTTAAATTATAAAAAAAAACAACAAACTCTTCATGTGATTGTAAGTTGCAAGAATCTATCACTTATTCAAACAAGATGAACTTGAATGACATTTAGAGTTACACAAAATACCGACTGCTTTACAGAGGCATTTTCTATTACCACATTTAGTTTTTGAATGGCATCTTTTGTATCCTTGTCCTCCAGTTGTGGATATGGTATTAGCTATTTGGCGTAATGATTTTTTTTCGGGAGAAACAATATCAACGTCTAAAAATTTCGCCTCGCATACAGTGAATTGATTCCTAGAAAATAATTCAGTATTGTTGATTGTTTTTTTTTATAATTTAAACGGAGTCAAAGAGATGTTATTTGTTTTAATATTAAAAATGTGAGAGAGGAGTACAAATACTTGGTTGATTATTTCATAGATTAAGAAGTAAAACTTCATTTTTTTATGTTTAAATGTTTTATCTTTGCGCGTAAGATATAGAAGTTTTTAATTGTGAGTTTTATTAATTACTTATAAGTATAATTATAAATGTCACTTCAACATCTCTGGCTTTTATTTTTTCAATATAATAGAATCAATCGGGAAACGCAAGACATGCTTAACTGAACTGAAAACCTAGTTGTAGCCGATGATAAATAGGATACACCTAGGTTTAAGCACCGGTGTGCGGCTGCACCTAGTTCTACCCGCTATGATGAAGGCTTAACCTAGTTCTAACCGAAGATAAGTAGGATACATCTAAGTTTAACTGCATGTGGCCGGCTGCACCTAGTTGTAGCCGGCTAAAACTAGGTGTAGCCGCACTTCGGCTATTAGCCGTAACATATATAAGATATGCAATATTTACGGTACTTTCCTTCTGTGTGGCATAGCCATGGGACGCCCTGTATATAATACATATTACATTGGTCGTGGAAGAGTTTTCAATAAAACATTCGCCGCCATCAACTAAAATTCTCCGTAGCAATAAAGTAAGGCGTCGCTACATTCATAATGCGCTTAAACCTAGTGCAACTCCAATGCAAACCGTGAATCATTACAGGTGAGCTTCGACCCCGAGACTCGGCCCGGCGTGTCCAACCTGGTGACCATCCACTGCCTCGCCGACGACAAGCTGCCCGAGGAGGTCGTGCTGGAGGCCGAGGGGCTCTCCACGGCGCAGTACAAGCGCGTCGTGGCGGCCGCGCTGCAGCGCGCGCTGGCGCCCGTGCGCGCGCGCGCCGCCGAGCTGCGCGCGCGCCCGCAGCTGCTGCGCGACGTGCTGCGGCACGGGGCCGTGCGCGCGCGCGCCCGGGCCGACCGCGTGTGGGAGCGCGCCGCGGCGCTGGTGGGGCTCACAGGCGGTGGTGGTGGTGCGGCATGGGCGCCAGGTGCTCGTGCGGAGCCAGCTGGTGCGGCGCGTGGCGCTCGCGCATGAGCGCCAGCAGCTCGCGCAGCAGGTCCACGGCCTGCGCGACGGCCTCGGCCTGCTTCTCGGCGGCCAGCGCGCTGCGCATGGCGGCCTCGGCCAGCAGCTCCTCGGTGCTGAGGCGCGGCGCGTCGGGCGGCGCGGGCGCGGAGCCCTCGCTGCACATGTCGTCGTCCAGCGCCGGCTTGCGCTCGTCGTCCGAGTGGCTCGCGCGCCGCGCTCCGCCCGCTGGGTACCACGAGCGACTTCGTTAGTGTGCTTACATTACGTGATCTCTTATTACGGCAGCGATAAACCAAAGCATTCACTTTTTAATTTCTACAGAGGTATGCTCGTGTTTATCCGCTCTTAAGAATATCATAGTGTTATGAGTCAAACAGTACCTCATATGTAGCTAGAATAAATACACATAATATAAAACCTCTCTTTGATTACATAGTAGTAGACATATTATACTTATTAGGCCCTCGGTATCAAAAATTCTTGGCAAAAACAACCTAAAACAGAACGACACCTTAGGACACACCGCATCTAGGACACGCTACATCACTCCCATGGAGACCGGAGGTCGATAGTAGAATGAGTCATCCTGTAGTATTTTAGCCGTGCCAGTTGGAAGCTCGTTGCCGCATTGTTCACGGTGAGTCAGAACAGGCTGCGGCGGTGAGACCAACCCCAGCGCCCGTCTGCTCCGGTGCCGCCATGTGGCAGGCAGCTAGGCAGGTGTCGACCGGGAGGTATGAAGCTCTCGACCGGCCGATAGTGCAGTGTGCTGTGCCAAGGTCGCTTGATGTGAAGCTGAGGGTGTTGACCAAGAATGCGCTTCCGCTGCATGCTGGTGGTCAGGAATACACATTTGAAGCTGGCTGGCTGTGAGACTCTCTGCTCGAAAGCTTGAGGAAGTGATGTTGATGATGATGACGTCACGTTGCTCGAAGGCTAAGCTGACGTCCATTTCGGGGTCACCAGTTTAGCGGTATGAGGCAGGGTGTACAATTCCTCATCCCCCATAGAAAAGCGTGGACCGACCAGACAGGTGTTATGTCTGGGCAACTGCCCAACAGTTCTTGTTGGGTTTTTCTATATACATGTAAACTTTGCTTGCAAGATTTGGACCAAATTAATTCTTCAGTTTGTTAACAGAGGGTGCTGTAGTACGTATTGTCATAAGTTTGTAGGTCGCTACGCTACACAGGCGTCAACCTAACGTAAGCACGTTACCAAAGCGGATCACTCGGCTACGGCTAGGGCTGGGCGACGCCGCGCTTACGACGAAGTAAGGTTACGCTGGTTGACCTAGCTTCTTGAGAGCGTTTACACCTTACGGGATTTCATACAAACTTTCAAGTCTTTATTTTCCGAAATGACTGAACCGATTATGACTGACTGAAACTTATTACGCATAAGCAGAATAAATAGGTCTAAAAAGTTACTAAAAACATAGAATAATCGGTCTAATTTATTTCGGGCGGTTTTTTTTTTTCGGGCGTCCT
This sequence comes from Cerastis rubricosa, assembly GCA_949152445.1. NCBI lineage: Eukaryota > Metazoa > Arthropoda > Insecta > Lepidoptera > Noctuidae > Cerastis > Cerastis rubricosa. Next base: position 156,581 of record OX424542.1, on the reverse strand, counting down.
TGGTAGCGCAACTGGTGGTGCAGTGAGTGAGACGCCGAATAGCTCGGTACATATTGATGGTTGCGCCACCAGCGGGTGATTCGGTTGCCGGCAATAGATTGGGTTGCGCAACCAAGCTGATACCAGGTGAGGACGCCATGGTATCCTAATGAGATAGGGCCTTTAATATTATGAATCACAATTCATTTGTGACCATTTTACGAAATTTACCTATGGTGATTCACATCATAATCCTAATATGATTCTGTCAAAGTGACCATTATAGACCGCTGATGTACGATGTGGACGACGAGATATAAATTGTAATGATTGTAGCAGGTTGTGGCAGGCCGTTCTGTGGTTCTTGTCTATCCCCACGGGAAAAAGGCATAATTGTAAGTATTTGTATTTAGTGTGACAGCTCGTGTTGCTTTCAGTCAGTGTAGCTGTACAATGTGAGCAAAGCACGCTGACTGACCGGTTGTTTTGCTTTGATAGACTACCATATCGTGGTTCACCTACATAATGGACATTGTTGCTGAGGAATGGCATGACTCACATTCTCGGCCGCTGCTGTTGAAAATATTCTGCAAACGTTCCTCGGCGCTGGAGAGGTCCCCCAGGGCACCGCCCGCAGCAGACTTCTTTCGAGCTTTGTATTTAATGTCAGCCCAATACTGCAACAAAATCAATTTACATATTTACTGTCGTTTCAAAATAATTTGTACGAATGTACCTGGCGATTCCACCTTAAGAGGGCGCATTCAGACAATTGGCAATGTTACAAATAGCTTTCAAATATTTCACTGTTTTGGTAAATATAATAGTTTATTTTGCAAGTTATTATCATCATCAGCCTACAGCAGTCCTTTCTTGATAAAGGCTTCTCCAATCGCACGCCACTTAACTCGATTCTCGGCAACTCTCATCCAGTTGCTACCAGCCACTCTGCAAAGATCGTCGCTCCACCGAGTCTGAGGTCGTCCCACCGCGACACTTGCCGATTCGCGGTCTCCACTTTAGAACACGTCGTGTGCGTTACCCTGGCCGAATGGTGTGCTTTAGACAGATGAGCCAGGATTATTCACCAGCAACTTGCCTTGAAAACTTACAGCTACGTGCCCGACCCACTACTATAAAAATACCATACCACGCCGTACTGTGATCAGTCCATCATTACTGACAGGACTATTATTCACAATAAGACTGATAGGTGATAGACCGACAGGGCGCCGCGTAGTGATAGTCGATGTTACCAACCCGCATGACGAGAACCTGGTGAAAGCTGAGAAAGAGAAACAAATAAAATACTAGACTTAGCACACGAGCTTGCCGACATGTGGAATGTGAACTCTGCTATAATTGTGGGCCTTATGGGCAATTGTCTCGACGGACATTTTTAAGGCCATCCATAACTTACGTCACACGAATTTCATGGGCTTTACACCCCCCTTTTTCTTTTTTCGGATGAGAAATCATCAAATGACTTTTTCCGCTGACTGACTGACTAAAACCCATCCATGTCCTTCTTAGCCCTTTGTATTCCAGGGCCACGGTATCTCTTTCGAACAGTCCCGCTGCCATGGCAGGCATCGGCCCTCTCGGACCCCTTCCGATTTGCTGACATCTCCTTGAGGCGCGCGAGGAACACGAACGCGCCGTTTCGACCCCCCCCCTCCCGTTATTGTCACAGCTGGACACTTTCTGATAGTCCGCCCTCCCTAGTGTTACGTCAAACATTTTGCAATCGTACATGTTCATACAGAGTTAAAAATATAGTTAAGTTTTTCGTAAATAGTTCAGTGTTTTAATACTTAAGCTAGCCATATACGCTTGACGCTATGGTGTACCTGACATGTTTTCCTGCGCTTGTACACCTGTCAGGTAAGTTTGAGCTGGGTACAGGACATACACGCTACGGTGTTCCTGGCAGGTTTACCTGTACAGGTAAACGTGTGACGTCATTTATGGATGGTCCCGTCTCTTTCGAGAATATAATAATGTTACGAGCTGGGTTTAGGATAAATTGAACACACTAGGTACCAATTAAACACCAATTTTTTTTATTCAACACTAAACACTTAATCACGTTTTTGTGATTAAGTTTAGTAGTGTAGTTACTACTGATCACTATCCTCTCACCACTAGCACTTAGTTCACTACCATGGCTTCGTTCCGTAGCCAAACTACTACAATAATTCTATTTTGGAACCCATACCTTCAACCTTATTCTTGGGAATAGTTATTGACGAAAAATTAAATTGGAAAGAATATAACAAAGTCTGCACTCGACTAGACAAATTTGTGTTTGCTCTTCGAAAACTGAGGCGAATAGCCGGTAAAGAAACAGCACTCAATGCTTATCATGGCTATGTTGCATCAGTGCTGCGTCACGGCCTCGTGATATGGGGAAATTCAGTAGATGTGAACAGAGAATTCATTGCACAAAAAAAATGTGTCAGGGCTGTGTATAGAACAGAATATTTAGAGCATTGTAAGCCATTATTTAAAGCGCTAAAAATTCTTCCACTTCCTTGCCTATATATTTTCGAGATTTGTAGGTTTATAAAAAAAAAATCGCACATGTTCCCATTGTATGAACACATTTCTAAAAAACCGGCCAAGTGCGAGTCTTACTCGCACACAGGGTTCCATAGCCCCAAACAATATTTTGAACTGTAATTCATTAGTTAGTCGTATTAGTTGGTAAACTTCCACTCAACCGCAAAATTAAATTGTTTTTTCATAGTATGTTAATGAAAAACAAAGTTACTGCTGCAGTTTGATGAAAAAGTCCCATATCTCAAAAATTAAAAATCATATCTTATTGAAACCAATTTTCGTTGATAGTTTTTTTTACTTTCTACAATCTTAAATATTTTCAGAATTTTCCTCCTCATACTTTAGAAATTAGAGGGGGGGGACACACATTTTACCACTTTGGAAGTGGCTCTAGCGCAAAATATACAGTTTAGAAAAAAATGATAATAATATTAGAAACCTCAATCAAACGTGTCCTAATTAAAAAAGCATATTACAAAATTAAAGACTACGTTACGTTGAAGATAAAGAAGTTGGCTCTAGTTCCTTCTGCTCATGCGGCTTCCCTGGTAGCTCATAAACGACACAAATGTGTGGTCGTCTCTAACTATTCCCAATTTTATCTTTTCCATTATTTTTATTATTCAGATGTTTTAGTAGTTTTCAAATAATTGCATCATTCATTAATTGTTCAGAATAGTTACAGCACTGATGACAACATCTGTGTCAATTGTTTAATTTAGGGTTCTTATAATGTTTTATTTTTACTTTTGTATAGATTCTTTTTCATTTACCTATTTTTTGTGAATGTGTGGACATTGTAGGCCTTGTAAATTAGTTTTTTTTTTTTTGTTATTGTCTTGTTCTACCTTTTGTAGTAAGCAACGACTTATTGTCGGGCCTACGCTGTCCTCCCACAGTTATGTACTAACGCTGTAACACTCAAATATTGTAAAACCAAATGATTTTAAAAGAGTAACCATGGAGTTTCTTGCCGGTTCTTCTCCATAGGAAACGACCAACCCGAACCGTGCATCTTTTGTCGACGTTTTATAAGTGATGGGCACTTATAAAACGTCGACAAAAGATGCACGGTTATATATAGGCCTATGTAAAATAAAAGATTTTGATTTTTGATTTCAATATCATTTTTAAAGACCTATCCATAGATACCCCACACGGAGGGATACGATTAAAAAAAAAATTTTGGTTTTCAGTTCTATGTATGGGGAACCCCAAAATATATGTTTTTTTTTCTATTTTTGTATGAAAATCTGAATGCGGTTCACAGAATACATCTACTTACCAAGTTTCAACAGTGTAGTTCTTATAGTTTCGGAAAAAAGTGGCTGTGACATACGGACGGACGGACAGACAGACAGACATGACGAATCTATAAGGGTTCCGTTTTTTGCCATTTGGCTACGGAACCCTAAAAAGTGAAAAGCAGAAGTCCAATAAATTACTTGTACCTAGCCAGAGACTACATTTGTATAGCAGGAATTCCAATTGCATGGCAATCAAAATATTTAACCATTTACACCCACGCATCAGAGTGTTGCCCATTAACAAATTCAGGAAAACACTATTTGAATGGCTTTTAGACAACTGTTTCTATTCAGTAAATGAAATTTTAAATTTTGACGTTACTTATTTTTTTTTTTTATAAATTCTTTGTGTGTGTATGTATACCTATTGACATGTATTATCATTTTTTTTTAATCGTTTGACATTATATAATTAGTAAAATTTGACTTTTCACTCTACTTTCCAACTTGACATTGTATTAAAATCATATTATAATTACATTAATGGGGATATATCTTTATTTAGCGTTTTTGATGACATAGGTACTAACTATTATAAATATATTGTTGTTAAATTGAGTATGTATGGCATAAGAGGTAAAGCGCTAGATCTCATTTGTTCATACCTGCATAATAGAAAACAAATAGTAGAAATAACACAAATATGTCAGAAAACACGAACCGAGATAAAACATAAGTCGAACTCGAAAACTATAAAATTTGGAGTTCCACAAGGAAGTGTCTTAGGGCCTCTATTGTTCTTGATATATATCAATGATCTCCCTAACCATGTTAATCAACCAATGGTACTGTTTGCAGATGATAGTACAGTCATAATACAAGGCGACAAAGAAAATTATTATGAGCACGTAGTAAACCAAACATTAAATACAATTATACAATGATTAACCGAAAACAATCTGAAAATAAATATGGAAATAACTAAAATTATACATTTTCACCAGAGAACTTAACCGATAGATATAAACGTTAGTTACCAAGGCAAAATAGTACATCCTGTGACAGATACAAAGTTCCTGGGAATTACAATTGACAATAAACTGTCATGGAAAAGACATTTAGAAAATTTATGCAAAAGAATTAATAAATCCTCATTTGCTCAACTCTCAAAAATTGTCAATAAAGAAGCCGTATTAGCAGCTTATCACGGACTAGTTGCACCTATCCTACGATATGGTATTATATCTTGGGGCAACTCAGTAGATAAGGAATATGTATTTAAAGCTCAAAAGAAATGCATTAGAGCAATGTGTAATGTAGACAATACTACCAGCTGTCAACCCTACTTTAAAAACTTAAAAATTCTGACACTGCCTTCGTTATACATATATGAGCTTAATGTTTTTGTGAAACTAAATCCTAATTATTTTGAGACTGCTTTTAAAAGCTACTATAGATAATTACGTGACAAAAAAAGATTAGAAATTGATATACCTTATGGGAAAACAGCACTAATCAATAAAAGTATTCTTTGTATGGCATCATTGATTTATAACAAGCTGCCTGATGATGTCAAAACGTTACCTGTTCACCAATTCAAGTCGAAGCTGCACAAACTACTGGTAAATAAAAGTTATTATAATGTTAAGGAGTACTTACTGGATAAAGATATAGATAGATACCTATGGCAAGAGAAATTTAGTATCATTTTGATGTAGCAATAAAATAATGTGACATACAGTAATAATTTTGTTTGAAACTACGACATTAACTATAATTCTTCTGACATTTTGTATTTTTAATCCTTTTGACATTTGTGGTACTTATTCTGAATTTATTATTATTGGCTTTTATTTTCGAACATGAGAAGTTTGTAAAATTATAAAAAAACTAATTTCATTTGAAAAACTAGACTGCCTATATATTTGCACATCTAATTAGGTAATGATACAGTGCACTTTATATCTAAGTAATTGTAACATCTTTCTATACCTACCTGTATTATGCAAATAAATAAAATGATTTGATTTGATTTGTTACGGCCTAAAACTTGGCCACTTTGGCTTTTTATGCAAATTTTAATATTTCTACTCTGGCAACGGTAGTGCATGTGAAACTGTTTAAAATTAAGATCCTAATGTACCATTCACTCAGAAATAAATATTATTCTTCTTCTATTCTTTTATACTGACTACTCCCGCTAACCCGTCGTCTATTTATATGGCCGACCCATCATCATCATCAGCCTATAATGTTCCCACTGCTGGGACACAGGCCGCCACTCAATGAAAGGGACTGGGCTGTAATCCACCACGCGGGCCCAGTGCGAGTTGGTAGATGTCACGTGTCTTCGAATTTTTAGTTCTAGGACATGCCGGTTTCCTCACGATGTTTTCCTTCACCGTTTTTAGGGTTCCGTAGACAAAAAGGAACCCTTATAGTTTCGCCATGTCCGTCTGTCCGCGGTTTAGCTCAAAAACTATTGGTAAACCTATTAGTAAACCGTTCGTGACTTATCAAGCTTTAAAGTACCAATTTTCGTTAGGGTCAAGTGTCCCCCCCCCCCTCTACAGACTAAACGGTTGTAGTTAGAAATACAAATGTCACGGCAGTAGTCCCTATATACAACGTGTCCCAGAAATCAACGTCAAGCCGAAAACGGGCAATAGGCCAAGTCGTGACAGCTATTAGAAAAATATAAAAAAAAATCTTGGTCATGTACTTTTCGAATTATAAGCATTCAAAAATTGACACCCTGTGATGATTTTTCAAGTCCTGTGACTACATTATTAACATTTCGGTAGTTTTTTTCTCTGTGATCTAACCATGAATAACCCTTCTGTAAATTACAGTTAAAAGTTAAAACGTAACTGCCTCAGTTTTAAATTAAATGTTAGATTTTTGCCCAATATTGAATTCAAAATAATGACATCACCCAAATTTAACCGACTGTACTGAAAAAAAAATCTACTACACTATTTTGGCAAGTAACTTTAAAAGATGGCGCGTTTAGTCAGGATTCCAAAATGGTATAACACATACTAATTGCTACTTCTTAATTGAGGAAAAAAAGTACATTGTTGGTTTTAGGTGCATTTGAAATAAAATTCAGTCGTTGGATTTCTTTTATTATAATTTTTATTAAATCAGATTTACGAAGTTTTATAACAAATGTTCAAACTGTTTTCCTTCAGCTGCAATGCAAGTTCTACATCTCTTTAAAAATGATCGCGTAATAAGACGGGCGTATCTTCTTGAGTTGATGTATTCAGCGGCTTCTGCAATTCTTTGGCGCAGCTCGTCTAAATCTTGAATTGGCTTAGAGTACACTTTATCCTTTATCGTACCCCAGTAAAAAAAATCTATGGGGTTTAAATCGGGTGAACGGGCAGGCCACGAAATTGTACCACCCCGCCCAATCCACCTATCGGGGTATTCTCGATTGAGAAACTCTCGTACAGTGAGAGCATAATGCGCTGGGCAGCCATCTTGTTGATACCACATGCTGCCGTAAATGTTCAGTGGCACTTCTTCCAATAATTCTGGTAATTGGTTCTGTAAGAAGTTCAAATAACCCTGGCCATTTAAATTCTCCGGCAGCTCGATTGGACCAATAACTTTACCATTCAAAATTCCCGTCCACATATTTACTTTAAACTGGTACTGAGATCTATCTTCCCGCATCAAATTTGGATTTTCCACGTGCCATTCGTGCAAATTGTGGAGGTTCATGTAACCGTCCTTTTTAAATGTTGATTCATCGGACCATAGAATTTTTTCAAAGAATCGCGGGTCCTCTCGGTGCCTCTGCAACATCGTTCGACAAAATCGTACTCTCTCTGGGTAGTCTCGGGGTAGCAGACTTTGTACTCGTCGTACATGGTATGGGTGAAACTCGTTCTTTTTTAAAATACGATGTGCAGTACTTTTGGGGACTCCTATGCTCTGTTCAATTCCACGTACTGAGATACTTCTGTCTTCTTCAACTGCTTGCAAGACTTCGGCTTCGTAGGGCATAACGGGTCTTCCCTCGCTAACCATTTGGCTAGGAAATCGACCCTCTGATAATGACCGATGCACATTAATAAATACTCGATGATCGGGATGACGCTCAGCATTCGGGTATCTCTCATGATACACTCTTGCTGCAGCATTGGCGTTGCATAAGCATTCTCCATAAATGAGATGCATGTTGGCGTATTCCTGTGCGGTGTATCGAGATGGCATGATAAAACACTACACAAACACGGGGTTGCGATTAAAACAAGTCCGGGGTTGTCAGAAACGGTGCAGATAAATCCAAATCACAATGCAAATCAAGTCCAATAAACAAAGCCACAGTTGTAAGTACGAAGTCAATATGAATACAAAAAGATGTGCAGTCAACGAAAGAGCGTAACGTACTGCAGTATTGCACAATTTGCCGATGCATCCCTGTTTAGCCAGAGTAGCGTCTCTATCTGTTTCACTCACACATATGAAATGATGTGTCAATCCGTCTCCCTCTTAGTTAGATAAAAGTAGCGTCACTACCTATCTCGCTCCCACTTGTCAAAGTAGCGTCACCTCACATTAGTTAAAATGAATCTTTCTCGCTCAAAATAACGTCACTCTTCGTCTCAATCGAACTTTTATGAAATACGGCTTCATAAAAAAAAAATGTTTTTTCTCAATTAAGAAGTAGCAATTAGTATGTGTTATACCATTTTGGAATCCTGACTAAACGCGCCATCTTTTAAAGTTACTTGCCAAAATAGTGTAGTAGATTTTTTTTTCAGTACAGTCGGTTAAATTTGGGTGATGTCATTATTTTGAATTCAATATTGGGCAAAAATCTAACATTTAATTTAAAACTGAGGCAGTTACGTTTTAACTTTTAACTGTAATTTACAGAAGGGTTATTCATGGTTAGATCACAGAGAAAAAAACTACCGAAATGTTAATAATGTAGTCACAGGACTTGAAAAATCATCACAGGGTGTCACTTTTTGAGATTTATTTTTGAATGCTTATAATTCGAAAAGTACATGACCAAGATTTTTTTTTATATTTTTCTAATAGCTGTCACGACTTGGCCTATTGCCCGTTTTCGGCTTGACGTTGATTTCTGGGACACGTTGTATAACGAAGTTTAAAGGAAAACTATCACACTTAAGTGGGCTTTACAAGTTTACGAGTAATAGTCGACCAATTGTATTTGACTCGAAAATTTCGAACATCTCCATAGAAATGTGGATCGATGGCGCTCAGCGTCAGTTGTATCGCGCTGTTTCATTCCTAAGTTTTATAAAAAAAAAACAGTTGTTTTTGTTGCTTGTATAGGAAGTCAAATTAGGTAGGTAGTCATGTTTGGCTTTTAGTTTGGTTTTTGTCATACTCACAATTACTTAGCAAATACAATATGTTAACATTAGAATCTAGACGTAAGTTTTTAGAAGCCAACATAGAAGAAAGAAAAAGAAAGAAGAAAGAAAACATATTTATTTGGCACATGCCACAAATGCACACAATAAAAAATAAAACTTAGAACTAAAACTGATAAAGATAATATTGTGTGTCTCACGGCTGCGCCAAATAAAAAACATACTACATGGTATTCTTCATAATCACTTTGATTCCATTGATCTCACGAGTAAACTATGCTATGTGGTCCCCCGCACTGTAATTAAGCGTAGTGTCCGTGCAGGTACATTGTTCGCTGTAAATACTTGTCGGACTAATTCAGGATCGCGTTGCCCTGTTCGTCGTATAGTGGAATCTTCTAATTGCAACTTCGTTGATATTGATATTTTTGTTTGTTCGAAATCGAAATTTAAATCCAATGTTTTTACAATCTTATTTAATGACAATAATAAGTAGTGTGAGTCTTTTATTCTCAATTTAATTTATTTCAACAATTTTAATTTTTTTTTTAGAAATGAATTGTTTTGTACTGTTGATTCCATTTTTAGGGTTCCGTAGCCGAATGGAAAAAAACGGATCCCTTATAGATTCCTCATGTCTGTCTGTCTGTCTGTCCGTCCGTATGTCACAGCCATTTCCTAAACTATAAGAACTATACTGTTGAAACTTCGTAAGTAGATGTATGCTGTGAACCGCATTAAGATTTTCACACAAAAATAGAAAAAAAAACCATAAATTTTGGGGTTCCCCATACTTAGAACTGAAAACCAAAAATTTTTTTTTCATCATACCCGTACCTGTGGGGTATCTATGGATAGGTCTTTAAAAATGATATTGAGGTTTCTAATATCATTTTTTCCTAAACTGAATAGTTTGCGCTAGAGCCACTTCCAAAATGGTAAAATGTGTGCCCCCCCCCCCTCTAATTTCTAAAGTAACAGGAGGAAAATTCTGAAAATATTTAGGATTAAAGAACGTAAAAAAAACTATCAACGAAAATTGGTTTCAATAAGATATAATTTTTAGTTTTTGAGATATGGGACTTTTTCATTAAACTGCAGCAGTAACTTTGTTTTTCATAAACATACTATGAAAAACAAATTTAGTTTTGTGGTTGAGTGGAAGTTTACTAACTAATACTACTAACTAATGAATGACTGTTCAAAATATTGTTATTATATTGTTTGGGGCTATGGAACCCTGTGTGCGAGTAAGACTCGCACTTGGCCGGTTTTTCATAATTTAACTTCTTATCTGTGATACTTAAGTACTAAATTTCCCATTTACTTAATAAGTGACAATCCCACATTAAATTTTATCTAAAAATTTATTTTTTTGTTTTTAATAATTAATCAATTGTATTATATTTTAATAGCCAATTTTTTCTGATTTCTGATTAATGCTAATGTAGTGGCACTTTTTTACTTAATCTTAATTTTGTTAACATGAGGATAATGTAGTGGGCTGCAATATTGTTTTTACTAACCTATTTATTATATGTAAAATTTATATTGTAGCTGTTTATTGTCCCATAATAAAAAAATGGTACGAAACTATCAGTCAGCGAATACGACCCGCACTTACTGCTTTAAAAACTACGGAACCCTACACTGCGCGTGGCCCGACACGCACTTGACCGGTTTTTTTAAGAGCCCTAGCCGATCCATCTTCGCGAAACTTCCACAACTTCCGTGAACGTCTAGCAGGCCCGAAGGCACCTAATAAGCCGATTCCTACCGGCTTCCCTTTGGGAACAAGGCACTATACGTAGTGTCTATTGTAGTCAAATAGTAAATTATGTACACATCTGTAGGTATCATATCACAGTATAGACATTGAATACATCATAGGATTGAAAACATTACAAAAATGCCAAAATTTTTAATGTCAACAAATAAAGCAACATGTGGCGCCAGTAAGCCGATGGTCGGGTGTCAGCATTCAGAACTAAATTCGTATGGACGCAGACACGTGACTTCGTGGCTATCAGCAGCGTTTTGTAGGCACTAGGTAAGCCGAAGTTTATCGAGTTACTACAAAGTTTCTATGTATAGAAAGCTAAATTAGAACCACTTCCCGATCTCTGATTGAACTGAAATTTTGCACACAACTTTGGTTTTAAGAACAATACATTCTTATGACAGACATAACTGAATCCTGCAGCCAGGATTGTCTCCTCACGAGGGAACTCCTCAACGGTTAATAGCACAGATACGAAACTTTGCATACGAGTTCATATTTGATGGATAATCACGATTTGTATCATGAACTCATCCTACCGCCAGGATCGTCTCCTCACAAGGGAACTCCTCAACGTTTAATAGCAAAGATACGAAACTTTGCATACGAGTTCATATTTGATGGATAATCACGATTTGTATCATGAACTCATCCTACAACCAGGATCGACTTCTCACGAGAGAACTCTTCAACGGTTAATAGCACAGACACGAAAATTTGTATGCACGTTCATATTTCATGGATTAACAAGAATTCTATCATGATCTTATCCTGCAGCCAGGATCGTCTTCTCACGAGGGCACTCCTCAACATTTAATAGCACAGACAGGAAACTTTGCAATCGAGTTCAAATTTGATAGATAATCACGATTTGTATCATGAACTCATCTTACCGCCAGGATGGTCTCCTCACGAACAGGCTCCTCAGGGAACTCCTCAACGGTTATTAGCACAGACATGAAACTTTGTATAGATACGCGTTCACTTTTTATAAATAAACATAATTCCTATAGTTACCTCAAGCTTGTCGAGTGAATGGTAAATCCTTTAAAAACTAAACGCGACAAGCCTTTGTGAAAATTATCCATTAACGTTTTCATTTACTCAAAGATTTATTTTCTTCTTTTCAGTGCATCTTTATAAAAGCTTGTTTCATAAAGGTAAATAAAAAAACTAAATTTTTAAATTCTCATTTTTTTCTTCGGCTTCCCCTTTCAAAATATTCACCCTTCGCCACTGACGTCTAGGCAGTTCTCAAGCGCGGTTCCACCGTTGTGGGCACGGTGGGCATGCCCACAACCCTAATTGAAGTCTAGTCTGATATTACTTTGATGTAATTTTATTTGAAGACAAATAAAATTATGTACCTATATAAATAAAATTATATATGTTATATGCAATGGCTTATTCAAATTTAAAAAAAAACCTTACTTAATCCCTAGTTCATCTAGCACCAAACTTAAGCGACTCGCCAGGTCAGCGTGGCTATCGCGGAGAGATCGTTTTCTTCTCTATACTCAAAAATTTGACCCTGGATATAGACCGACTGCGGGATCTATTGGGGAGATGTTGAAAGTTTGCGAGGATTACGCGGCTGCGCACGGGCTCGTGTGAGAAATGTGAGTACATGGTCTTTGGGGTCGCCCGTAAATGTACAGATTTATTCACCTAACCTTACCCTAAATGGCTTGAACATAAAACGAGTGAAACAATTTAAATATCTGAGACACATACTTACCGACGACCTGAAGGATAATGTGGATAGTGCAGACCAGGTCAAAATAACACTTTTCAAGGCGTATTGTCAGGGTCTGTACGCGGGGGGTCTATGGATCAATTACACCAAAAGGTCGCTAGATGTCCTGCGCGTCCAATATAATAATATTTTTAGGATGCTCTTGAGATTGCCCCGGTTCTGTAGCGCGTCAGAGATGTTTACATTGAATCGTAATGACGGATTCCACGCAATCGTGCGGAAGATAATAGCGTCGCTGGCAGCTAGAACCCGGGCTAGTGGTATTAGCATCCCAAAAACAGTGGCCAAGAGTGTGTTTTCTCCTTTTATGAGACATTTTGTGGAGAAGATCTGTATTTTAATTAATTAATAGTATCTTAAACTAGAACCTTAAACTTGATTTATTATTGAGTATGCACGTCAGTAAGTTATTCAGTGTAAAACGCAGGCAGGCAACTAAGTATACCAGCTTTTAGTCAATCTGATTTGCGTTTAAGAGGAAAAAATTCATAAAATCGAACGAGTAGGTTAGACTCTAGATTTACTCTACTAACAGAAAAAGAAGTGAAACTTCGTAATGTGGAAATGAGTGCTTTCATACCCCCTCCATGGTAGCGTTAAAGTTTAACGCAATCTTGATCACCCATCCACATACTGACCTCGGCTACCGTCGCTTAACCTTGATCACCCATCCACAAACTGACGTGGGCAACCGTTGCTTAACCTTGATCACACATCCACATACTGACCTGGGCAACCGTCGCTTATAACCTTGATCACACATCCACATACTGACCTAAGCAACCGTCGCTTAACCTTAATCACCCATCCACAAAATATAATTTAGGCTATAGCACAAAGAGAACCGCGCTCGCGCTGGCCTGTAACAGGTATCCTACACGCATGCGTTCGAATGCCACGCATTCACTCCCGATCTGTCTCTTTCTATTCCCCCTCTATGGTAGTGTTAGACGTTGAACTTGTTGGAAGTCGTTACGTGCTCTCAATATGGTGTCAACAGATTGACTGCTTTAATTGTACTCTGAGTGAATTCACACGGGCCAATTTTGTATAATTACTTATTCATATTCTTTTATTTATTTTATACACATTCATTTTACATTTTTAAATATTTTTACAAAATTAAATACAAAAACATTTAAAAATATAAAAATAAAAGCCCACCGGTATCGGGAACAGGGTCCAAGCTACCGGCGGTCAGGGCTCCAGAGAGAGGAACCTCCTAACAATACGAGCCGTGTCCAGGAGTACCGCTTTCTGAATCAAGCCCTTGATCCAGCTGCCTAACGAGAGCCTCATCAGATGTTGGTCGAGGCTCTTGGCAATTAGGCCATTGGCTGATACGACTATCGGCACAATGATCGCTGAGTCAACAGGCCACATGTCGACAACCTCGCGAGCCAAGTCAATATACTTGATTTGTTTATCTTTCTCGGCCTTCACGAGGTTCTCCTCATGTGGAACCGTTATGTCAACAATCATTGCGCGCCGCTCTGATCGATCCATCACCACTATATCAGGTTTATTGGCTACAACAGTCCTGTCAGTGATGATGGATTGATCCCAATACAGTGTGATATTGCCATTTTCGAGAACTGGGTCGGGCACATACCTATAGTACGGCACTTCCGATTCCACAAGGCTGTATTTCAGAGCAAGTTGCTGATGGATAATCCTGGCTACAAGGTTGTGTCTATGCAAGTATTCTCCGTTAGCTAGACGAGAACACCCGGAGATAATGTGACGGATCGATTCGCCCGGACGGTGGCATGCCCGACATATGTCAACCGTGCCATCCTTCACAATAAATTTCCGGTAGTTATTCGTCATCATAACTTCATCCATAATTGCACAAACAAAACCTTCGGTTTCTCCAAAGAGTTCCCCGGAACGTAGCCAGGCTACGGACGCTGCATGGTCTACATCAGGCCCATGCAAGGCACTGAAGTAGCGTCCGTGAAGCTCCTTACTCTGCCATACTTCCCTGCGGTCATTAGTGTCAAGCACTGCAGGTTTGCGCCAGTTCTCTTTAGCCAAGGAGAGCGGGGTGAGGGCCTTGTCCATCGCGACCACATCTCGATGCATCCCCACGTCGGTTTCTAGGAAATATTCCCTGAGACTGCATATCTCGCGATTGTGGAGAGTCTTGGCGTTTAAAAAGCCTCGACCTCCACAACTCCGCGGGATATACAGTCTCATAACCGAAGAACGTGGGTGATGCATTCGATAAGCCGTCAACAATGTACGGACCTTCCTATCCAGGGCGTCTAATTCTGTTTGAGTCCATTTGAGTACGCCGAAAGAGTACATCAAAACCGGCATGACCCAACCATTGAAGGCACGCACCTTATTTCCGCCTGATAAAAGACTATTAAATACTTTTCTCAGGCGGCCAAAGAAACGCTCCTTCAACGATTGCTTCATGTCAACAGCATTGATTATTATTCATATTAGTTTAAGATTTATGTGTATTACGTTTTTTGTTTTATCTATTATATAACCATAACTGCACTATTGTATCAGAACCCTGTAATGATAGTGTATGTGTTTTATAAATAAATAAATAATAAGTTTCACTTCAAAAATCGAGCTCGCGATTCGCCCTCTCTTGCATTCTACAACGTGTAACGAAATAAAAGCAAGACCTCAGACACCCCAATTAGAATATTAAATTATAGAACTAAAACGACATCTGTAATTTAATAGAACTCCCATTTGAAGGCAGCCTTACTATCACATTTTTTTACTAAACAAACTTATTAAACTGAAGAATTATTTTTTAACGAATATTGTTTATTCGATGTATGTTTCCATGGTATTTTATTTCAACAAAATGTTTAACCTTAAATTAAAATATTGTCTTTAAAAGTTAATTATAATATATTGTGCTACAAAACACAGAAACAATGACAATGACAGAAACGAATGGCTGCAAAACCGACTTCACGTAGTCTTGTCTGCCCTACCCCTAGAGTGTAATTTAAGCCCGCGTAGGCGCGGAGGGCGAGAAGGCCCACGAGCTGAGGAGCAGGTGGTTCCTAATGCTTCCCGCCGCATCTGAGGCTGGCCGGCTTAGCTGGCCAGCAAGCCAAACCTGCGGTGGTGGGCGTTAATACCATCTGCGACGATAAGCTCACGTGGGGCCGCCACAGCCCCACAGCGCCGGAGCAGTGATAGAAACCATGCCTGTTGCATGCTCGCTTGCATGCAACATGCGTACTTGCATGATGCATGCTTGCTTGCACGCTGCAAGTTGCATGCTTGCCTGCATGATGCATGCAACATGCAACAGGCATGGACACTAATGGTGAGAATAACAAGATTGTTTTCCTGCTTCACAAGAATTTACCCGCATTCTTTTTGTGAACTCGGTGTTGTAATTTTAGAGGAGGGTATGCATTTTATCAAAGGTATGAATTAAATGTTATTAATGGTAATAAGTTTTATGTGAAACAAACAATATGTGGATAAAGAATATTTGATTTGTTATTCTATGATATGAATATTCTAACATTAAACTTTATTTGAAACAAAAATCGATGATTTAAATTTCTTCAAAGTAAGTAAGTATTCTGCGTATTGATTATTCTATCTATGAAATAATAACATGAGAAACATTTTATGTGAAACGAATTTCGATTAAAAAATTCGCGATGAACATGCACAACCGTCCGCGTCGTCACGTGTCCGCCTCCATACGCGATGAACATGCACAACCGTCCGCGTCGTCACGTGTCCGCGTCCATACGCGATGAACATGCACAACCGTCCGCGTCGTCACGTGTCCGCCTCCATACGAATTTAGTTCGGAATTCTGACACCCGAGCGCCTATTTGGCGTTGCCTGTAGGTTTCTTTGTTGACATGAAATATGTTGGGATAGGGAGACAATAACAGTGCACTCCCAGTTGAGAAATGTCACATGCTCCATCCCTCAAGGCAAGGCGTTCTGGGTTGCATACTATTACTAATATACATCAACGACCTCTCAAAAATACTAAATAAACAAACTACACATTACCAGTAATGTTCGCCGATGATATCTCCATACTTGCGAAATGTGAAAAAAAATCTGACCCAAATGCAATCATACAAAATACTCTTCAGACGGTAACACTTTGGCTACAAGATCACAATTTAGAAATTAACTGTAAAAATACCAAAATTAAAAAAAGCAGAAAAAGCACATTAAATCTAAATTATCTAAATTTACTTACGCCTTGATTCAACTTAATCACAGCACAAATACAGAAACGGCACTATCGGCTATACGCCTACGCTTACTCGTGGCTAAGATATGGAGTGATGTTATGGGGGAACAGCGTAAATGCAAGTGAAGTATTTATAATCCAAAAAAATGTGTTAGAATTCTGGCCCATATTGACAATACCGAAAGCTGTAAGCCATATTTTGTTGAATTGAAACTCCTAACTTTACCTTCTATACACGGTGTAACGGAAAGGGTATATACATACTTAACGGTGTGCTACAGACCATCAAACTGAACAAGTTTCTCCACAAAGAAAAATGATCATAGCGAAAAAAATATCAGCTGCCCCACACATTTGGGTCGAATAGGTATTTAAATTTTGTATGGGGCAGCAGATAATTTTTTCGTTATTACGATGTTTGTTTCTGGAGAAACATGTTCAGTTTGATGGTCTGTAGCACACCCTTAAGTATGTATATACCCTTTCCGTTACACCCTGTATACATACATGATCTTTCCATATTTGTATTTAAAAATACCACTACTGATCCCAAACCTAACTATGAGACTCAAGAAAGCCAATACTGTGCTACCTGAAAATACCACTACTGATCCCAAACCTAACTATGAGACTCAAGAAAGCCAATACTGTGCTACAGTGGCGAAGGGTGAAAATATTGAAAGGGGAAGCCGAAGAAAAAAATGAGAATTTTAATTTTGTTTTTGTTCATCGCATTTTTCAATTTTCGTTTTAATTATCAGCCAACCCGAAAACCTCGAAAATGACACCCATGACGAAAAAAACAGAAATTTACGTCGCGCGTCGGCGCTATTTTTAATTTTGGTGTCTTTATCAGCGACCTCGAAAACCAATAAAATGTCACCCATGATAAAAGTACCAAAATTTTTCGAAGGATCCAACTTGATCTTTTTTTCATAACTTATGTAATGGAATGATTAAATGCACAAGAACTACATAAAACACTGTATAAAAAAAAATAAAAATATAATATAAAACCTTTTTGAAACAAGCTTTTATGAATATGAACTGAAAAGAAGAAAATAAATCTTTGAAAAAATTAAACCGATGTAGGATAATGTTCACAAAAGCTTGTCGCGTTTAGTTTTTATAGCATTTACCATTCACGCGACAAGCTTCAGGTATTATGTTTATTCATAAAAAGTGAACGCGTAAATTTACAAAGTTTCATATCCGTGCTATTAACCGCTGAGGAGTTCCCTCGTGAGGAGACGATCCTGGCGGTAGGATGAGTTCATGATACAAATCGTGATTATCCATCAAATATGAGCTAGTATGCAACGTTAAGTGTCTGTGCTATTAAATGTTGAGGAGTTCCTTCGTGAGCAGACGATCCTGGCTGCAGGATGAGATCATGATAGAATTCATGTTTATCCATCAAATATGAACGTGCATAAAAATTTTCTTGTCTGTGCTATTAACCGTCGAGGAGTTCCCTCGTGCGAAGACAATCCTGGCTGCAGGATGAGTTCATGATACAAATCGTGATTATCCATCAAATATGAACTCGTATGCAAAATTTCATGTCTGTGCTATTAAACGTTGAGGAGTTCCCTCGTGAGGAGACGATCCTGGCGCTAGGATGAGTTCATGATACAAATTGTGATTATCCACCAAATATGAACCTGTATGCAAAGTTTCGTGTCTGTGCTATTAAACGTTGAGGAGTTCCCTCGTGAGGAGACGACCATGACTGCAAGATTAAGTTATGTTTGTCATAAGAATGTATTGATTTTAGAAACAAAGGTGTGTGGAAAATTTCAGCTCAATCCGACGTCGGGAAGTGGTTATAATTTAACTTTCTATACATACAAACACTGTCGTAACTCGATGGCTTACCTAGTCCCTACAAAACGCTGCTGATAGCCGCGAAGTCACGTGTCCGCGTCCATACGAATTTAGTTCTGATTTCTGACACCCGAGCTCCGGCTTTTGGCGCCACATGTAGCTTTCTTTGTTGACATGAAAAATGTTGGTTTTTTTTTTTCAATCCGATGTATTTAATGCCTGTACTTTAATGTGATAACCACAGATGTGTACATAATTTACTAATTGACTACAGTAGACACTAGACACTACGTACATTGCCTTGTTCTCAAAGGTAAGCCGGCAGGAATCGGCTTCTTAGGTGCCTTCGGGCCTGCTGTGCTACCTGAAAACCTCTCTCCACACTTCTGATCATAGTTAGATATGAGAAAAAAAAACAAAAAAAAAATATTATGAACAATAAATAAAGGAAATAATAAGATGGTTAGAAGAAACAGTTTTAAGAATAGGTAATAATATATATTTGAAAGGTTCCCAAGTGCTTTTTTGCACCTAGAACCAAATATCCAGCACCACAATATTAGTTATTTTAATTCATCCTAACAAACATTATAAATGCGAAAGTAAGTTTGTTAGTTAGGTACCTCTTCACGCCTAAACCACTGAAGCGATCATTCTGAAATTTTGCATATACGTTGTCAGATATACAGAAACGGACATAGGCCAGGGTACCTTTCTTCCCGGAAAAAAAAGTAGTGTCACGAGGAATAATAATAATAATAATAATAATTAATAATAATTTTTATTCAAAAAATATAAGGTAAACATTAAATACAAGTTTTCTTAAATCTATGTCGTGTTCACTCATGGTTTGTGCCTGAACTAGGTAATCCTGTGTTTCAGGCGATTGGAGGTAACATTAATTAATTAAATAATCACATATCATATTAATCTTGTTTGTACATGTGTAAAAAGGTGTATAAAATTATCTTTACTTATCTTAACTTACTAACTAATACAAAAAAATAAAATAAAAAAGAACAGAAATACTATCAATATTTACTTTAGCACAAGTAATAATTTCTCTGTATCTTCATAGGACATAGCTTGGAGAGTTTCCTTAAGGAATTTTTTGCAGTTACTATAATTTAGGGAGTACATGTTCCCTTTTTCATTTAGCCTGTTATAGAGTAGCGGTCCGAGGTACATATAAAATTTTGCTGTGAAAGCATGTTTTGTACTTTTTTGAGGGCAAACTATATCTTTCCGTCTCCTTTTAGTACATTCAGTGCTGTATGGAAGCGCTGCGTGTTGTTTTAGTACAGTGCTCATTATAAATAACTGTCGAACTGTTAGCACTTCACAGGATTAAAAATACAACAATAACGTTCTTATTATGTTCGATAATAGATGGTTATTGTCTAATGCTAAATTAAAGAAAAACCGGCCAAGTGCGAGTCTTACTCGCACACAGGGTTCCATAGCCCCAAACAATATTTTGAACTGTCATTCATTATTTAGTAGTATTAGTTAGTAAACTTCCACTCAACCGCAAAACTAAATTGGTTTTTCATAGTATGTTTATGAAAAACAAAGTCACTGCTGCAGTTTGATGAAAAAGTCCCATATCTCAAAAACTAAACATCATATCTTATTGAAACCAATTTTCGTTGATAGTTTTTTTTACGTTCTACAATCCTAAATATTTTCAGAATTTTCCTACTCTTACTTTAGAAATTAGAGGGGGGGGGACACACATTTTACCACTTTGGAAGTGGCTCTAGCGCAAACTATTCAGTTTAGAAAAAAATGATTTTAGATACCTCAGTATCATTTTTGAAGACCTATCCATAGATACCCCACATGTATGGGTATGATTAAAAAAAAAAATTCGGTTTTCAGTTCTATGTATGGGGAACCCAAAAATTTATGTTTTTTTTTTATATTTTTGTGTAAAAATCTTAATGCGGTTCACAGAATACATCTACTTACCAAGTTTCAACAGTATAGTTCTTATAGTTTCGGAAAAAAGTGGCTGTGACATACGGACGGACGGACGGACAGACAGACAGACAGACAGACAGACAGACAGACAGACAGACAGACAGACATGACGAATATATTAGTCCGGGGAATTTACGCCGAATATTAGGCTAACTTTGCATTAATTAAAAACAGCGATTTTTTTTCATTGAATGTGTAGGGTATGGACAGAGAGTATATTAAGCTGTATCCCGCGAAAAGTTCACCTCCGCGTGTATGTTTTTTTTAAGAAAACGTCTAATATGAATATAACTTGGTGGAAAAAAAATATAAACAGGTATGTTTATTTGGAGTATTTGTAGAACAGATTGAGTACTACAAGTAGGTCAGAAAATTAAACATTTTCGTCCACGGAACACTCATTTTTTAAAAAAAATCTTATAATTTGACTTCGTACTTAAGGCAAAAATATTAACAGGACAAAAATAGCGCTAAAATGATTTATATCACCATGTCTAACTATTATTATGAAAATTAAACAAATTCTGCTCCGGATTTCACAGAACATCAAGAAAATCAAAAAATCTTAAATACTACTTACGGCAAAAATGTAACAGGATTTAAATTCATTTAATAATGAGAAATATATAAATCCAAACCTTAATCCCCCAAAATTAAACAAATTAGAGCGATAATTAATATTGTCAAAGTAAAAATTAAATTACGATGCACGGTGTTAGCGCTAAGCAGCGTGCGGCGTACGGCGTGTGCTAGTGTGCGTAAACAAGATAAGCGCTGCGTTCATTGTGTGAGTATGACTGTGTTGTTGTTTGAGTCGGTGTTTTATTGAGTTACGCGATTGTACACCTTATTATTATTACGGAAAGATCAAATTCCTATGAAAGTGCTGCGCCAAATACAAGAATAAAGCTTGCAGACGTATTTTACGTAAACATTAATTGATTTTTTTTCACGATTTGCTTTAAAGTGTTTAATTTTCGTGTAAATAGGTTAGAAATAGCTTTTAGATGAAAGTTAAACTAAATTAAACCCTGTTACCTTTTTGCCTCAACCGCTATTGTAAAAAAACTGGTAATAATAACTTCCGGTAGTACAATTTGTTTAATTTTGTTTATTGGCGGTGTAATATAATAATTTAAGTTATTTTATGTAAAAAAACCGCTGTTTATATTTTTGCCTTAAGTACAATCCAAAAATTTCGTAAATGTTTTTTTACCGTAATTTCCGTGGACGAAAATGTTTAATTCTGAAAAAATATATTACTGTCACCAATTCTTTACCTAAAGTAACTAAATTTGTCCTGTTAACTTTTTTTCCCATGTTTTTATTCACAAAAACGTGTTTTCGTCTTTTTCAGCTTGATCCGGTCTCGGAAAATGTTTAATTTTTTTTTATTATTTGAAGAGCTAAGGTCAAGTACACGATTCAAGAAAAAAATCGCTGTTTATATTTAATGCAGGGTTCAAATCTAAAAGCCCCGGACTATATAAGGGTTCCGTTTTTTGCCATTTGGCTACGGAACCCTAAAAACACAAAACCATCTCATAACTTCATTAACAGTCTTTTTTTTTTCTCTATATAATAGAGAAAAAAAAAGACTGTAAATTTCATATTAATAAAAAACTAAAGGCCTATCTAGGCTAGGTTAAAATACACCAGATAGACGTAGATCTTACCTGATATAATCGATCAGAACTTGGTGTATTAAGTCAAACGGGGGGATAAGGGGCTACCCCCCTGTACCATCCAAACCCAGCGTAGCCCCATGGTTATTGAGATATTCATGGTTAAAGTCTCCCCCCCCCCCAGTTTGACTCCACCTTATCTCTGGCGCTGTTACTACTATCGTAGGCAATGTTTCTTTTGCTGCCAGGAGAATTTGGATGATACCCTAACCTCAAAATATATATATTCGCCTATAAAGCACAGTCGACGTCCTATTTCTGTCTGCAGTGTTTACAGTAACCTAACACGAAGGGTATGTCGGGGTCTTAATTCGCTCGCTCCACTCGCTCACTAGACCCCGCCATCCCCTTCGAACCTAACCTGTCCGAGTCGGGGTGCCCCAAGTCCAGAGCTCACTTCGCTCGCTCTTGCATCCAAATTCTCCTGGTAACAAAAGTAACATTGCCTATTGTACACACTTACAATCAGGGGGTTATTTACAGATAAAAAACGCTATAAAACAAAATGCCTTCACGTTCCGTTCACAGTGTAAAAAAATATCGTTATTTTTGGGTAAAAAAAGTAAATGTAATTGCATAATATAGCACGGTTATTATGCACACTACTTACACACCGTATTTAATTTGTCAATATCTATATAAATAAAAAGAGAAGTTCTGACTGACTGACTCATCAACGCCCAGCCCAAACCCTTGGACCTAGAAAGCTGAAATTTTGCACAGAGGTTCCTTTTATAATGTAGACAAGGAATAAGGATTTTTCGAAATTCATACCCTAAGGGAGTTAAATAGGGGATGAAAGTTTGTATGGAAACCGGTATTTTTTTACGCTTTAAGTTAAAAGCATAAAAATTCACGTACAAGGTTCTGGTTAGAAATAAATAAATACGTATTTGAGCGTTTTTGAGAATCTACCCCCTAAGAGGGTTAGATAGGGGTTGAAAGTTTATACGGCATATAAACTTTCTAATCCGTCACTTTTGAAGTAAAAAAAAAAAAAGAATTGAAGTTCATAAGCAAAAATAAATGATTACGTATTTCGTTTTGGTTTTGGGAAATTCAACCTCAAACGGGAGAAAAGGGTTGGAAACAATAGTAGGTATTACAAAAACCGGCCAAGTGCGAGTCTTACTCGCACACAGGGTTCCATAGCTCCAAACAATATAATAACAATATTTTGAACTGTCATTCATTAGTTAGTAGTATTAGTTAGTAAACTTCCACACAACCGCAAAACTAAATTTGTTTTTCATAGTATGTTTATGAAAAACAAAGTTACTGCTGCAGTTTGATGAAAAAGTCCCATATCTCAAAAACTAAACATCATATCTTATTGAAACCAATTTTCGTTGATAGTTTTTTTTACGTTCTACAATCCTAAATATTTTCAGAATTTTCCTCCTCTTACTTTAGAAATTAGAGGGGGGGGGACACACATTTTACCACTTTGGAAGTGGCTCTAGCGCAAACTATTCAGTTTAGAAAAAAATGATATTAGAAACATCAATATCATTTTTGAAGACCTATCCATAGATACCCCACACGTATGGGTTTGATGAAAAATTTTTTTTTGGTTTTCAGTTCTAAGTATGGGGACCCCCTTAATTTATTGTTTTTTTTTTTCTATTTTTGTGTGAAAATCCTAATGCGGTTTACAGAATACATCTACTTACCAAGTTTCAACAGTATAGTTCTTATAGTTTCGGAAATAAGTGGCTGTGACATACAGACGGACGGACAGACAGACAGACAGACATGACGAATCTATAAGGGTTCCGTTTTTTGCCATTCGGCTACGGAACTCTAAAAATGATCTGATCTGCTTGAAATTTATAAATTGTGTTTCTTGATTGAATTGATAAACACATATTTCGACGCTTTTGGAAATTCCACCCCTCAGATGAAAAAAGGGGTGACATTTTTATATTTTTGTTTTTGAGTGTTAGCACGTTTGCATGGACAAATATGTTAAAAAAACTACAAATGTGGTTTTCGTGGTATCCGAGTCGCTGACAATGAAAACGAAAATGTAACATGGCGCCGAGGTAACTTTTCAGTTTTTCTTTAATGGGTGTCGTTTTCGTGGTTTTCCGGGTCGCCGATAGCAAGATGAGAATATTTTTCGGCACCATATTAGATTTTCATTTTGACCTCATTTTCTAGGTGCAAAAATAAAATTTAAAATACATAATGTCTCAATATCCTTCCCTAGGCTATTTCTCGCATTGATGTGAGAACATTTTTCTCACATGGGCAGTTTTATGTTGAATGCTCCGGAATGAGCTATGCGAGTAACTTAGTAATTTTAACCCCACAAGGAAACAACGCAAACGTCATTTACAAAGAGGCGGTAGGATAATTCATTATTAATATAGGTTTCCGGGAGTTAAATACCAAGATATACTTTTTTCTAACCAGAATATTATCTGGCTTCTTACTTTGAAAATCACAGTCTATAAAACACAACTATTTATCCTATACATACACTTACGTGCGAGCGAAGCTGCAGCCAAAAACTATTATCTATAACATTTAAATTACTATTTTCGACATTATTTTGCGATGGTAACATATATGTAGGCAATTTCCGAACTCCACGCGGGCGAAGTCGCGGGCAGAAGCTAGTGTGAAAATAAAATTATATTTAAGTAAAAAATATAACATAAAATTAAATAAAGGTTTGTAAAATACACCTCTACCGTCAACGGTGTTGCATAGAAACCTTTGTAGTAGTTTTAGTTTATATTTCGATGAATAAATTATGTCACTCGCTTAGAAGTCTTTTCAGGCTATGGGCCTGTCACCGCTATAAAAAATTTGAAAATAATAAATAAATTAGAATCGTTTCAAGATTTAGTCGAAAATACATAAGCCAGCTGTTTGATTGCAAGACATCCCAAGAAATGTATGAAAAAGTCTGCAGTATTTTTGAAGGTTCCGAGGAAAGAAAGAAGATGACGCTTCTGCAAGATTACTACAATATTCAATTCAAAACAGACTTACCCATGGAAGAATATTTGGCAAAAATCGAAAATTTTACGTATCGCTTGAAACAAATGAAAATCAACTTAGATGATGCAATGGTGGAATCGAAAATCTTAACTAGTCTGGACGAAACATATCAACATTTCATCACAGCATGGGAATCAACTCCTTCAGCAGCCAGAACACTGAAAAACCTGAAAATGAGGCTAATTAAGAAGCGGAAAGAAGAGGCCAGTCAAGCACTTCTACGCAGGTAGCCTTGAAAGCACAAACTAAATTCAAAGCAGGTACTGAGTGTTTTATCTGTAAAAAAATAGGGCATTTAGCTAGAGACTAGGAATCACTGTCGGATTTGTAAAAAGACAAATCATAAAGAGAAAAACTGTTTCTTTAAAAATAAAGATAAAGTGGCACTTGTAGCCAATAAAAACAAGGGTGAGGATGATTAGTCACAGAGTTTTGTGATAGACTCTGGATGCACGGTTCACCTAATAAAAGATAAAAACTTACTGTCTAATGTTAAGGCAAATAACACTGAAATTGGTACAGCTCAAAAATACTGTAACCTTAAAGCCATTTGTGACGGAGATTTTATTATTAGACAATGTAACATTAAAAATGTTCTCTGTGTTCCTGATCTTTCCCGTAATTTTCTTTCCGTTTCAGAAATTACCAAACGTGGTGGTCAAGTATTATTTCAGGGAAATAGTGGTGAGATCACCAGTGGAGGAAACGTTTTGAAAGGAACTCAAGAATCGTCTGGCCTGTTTACATTGGATCTACCTAAAAATTGCAGTGAAGAAGTCTTCTTCGATAAGAAAATTAAAGACAATTCTGTCATATCCTGGCATAAAAACTTGGTCATCCTGGCAAAGGTGCATTGCTAAACCTACTTAAAGCTGCTGATGGCATAAAAATAGAAAAAATAACTCAAGATGAATAAAATATATTAGGTAGTTGTGAGGTGTGCATTAAAGCAAAACAGACTAGATTTCCGTTTAATACTGAACGAAAAAGAGCACAGAAACCTCTAGAAATAATACACACTGACGTATGTACAGTAGAAATGGAAACGTGGGACAAAAAGCGATACTTTTTAACTGTGATCGACGATTTCAGCAACTACACAAAAGTTTATCCCTTATAGAATAAAAGTGAAGTAGCCAGTCACCTGAAACACTATATAGAAGAAACCGAAAGAGAAAAGAACAAAAAAGTCTCGAAAATAAGATGCGATAATGGAGGAGAGTATTCCTCGAAACAATTTCAGAGCTGGTGTAAAGAAAAGGGAATAAAATTAGAGTATACCGTACCTTATTCGCCTCAGCTTAACGGAAAAGCGGAACGTTTTAATCGTACCATTACTGAGAAAATCAGATGCCTCCTCTATAATGCGAACGTTGCAAAAAAAATGTGGGGAGAAGCCCTCTATTGTGGAGTCTATCTGATAAACCGTTTACCAAGCGAATCTATCAATAATGTTACCCCCTATGAACTATGGAATAAACAGAAACCAAACTTATCCAATGTAAGAGAATTTGGAACGATAGCTTACGCAAAAAACATAACATCTTTAAAAAAAATTGACTCTAGAACGCAAGAATATATGATGATTGGGTACGCAAATAATGGATATCGACTCTGGGATAAAAAAGAGGAAGGTAATTGTAGCACGGGATGTGATATTTAGTGGTAAAGTATCAAATGAAAACCTGAACCCACATAACACGACTGATATATTTTTGAAAGAGGACGATGACAAAGAAAAAGAACATCTGCAGACAGAATGACTGAAGATGTTACTGAAAGCCAGCAGAAACTTGATATCGCTGGACCAGTAGAACAAGAACATTTAGCAATAGAAACGACCCAGAATATAACTCAGAACCAGTATACAGAAGAAGCAGATTCCACACAAGAAAGCATTTATGACAGTGCTTTTACAGATTCTGAAGACAGTCAATTTGGAGACAATCAACCTGCAATAACAACTAAAAGTGGAAGAAAAGTAAGAATGCCAGAAAGATATAATGATTATTCTCTTCTTACATTCAATGAAGTCATGAAGTCCCCGGAAAAAGACAAATGGCAAAAAGCTATTGATGATGAACTAAAATCTCTTAAAGACAATGGAGTGTGGAATATAGTAGACAAAGAAAAAGCATTTAAAAAAACTGTACTGTCTAACAGATGGGTGTTCAAAGTCAAAGAAAATGGCACATACAAAGCGAGATTAGTAGTAAGAGGCAACGAACAGAGAGAGACCGATTTTGATGAAATATTTAGTCTGGTAGCTTCACAGTCTGCTTTAAAATCACTATTTGCTGTCGCAGCAGCGAAAAATTGGAAATTTATGACATTCGACGTTAAAACAGCGTTTCTCAACGGCGAACTAAGAAAAGATGAAGAAATTTTTATGAAAATCCCTCTTGGTGTTCCCAAGGAAAAAGAGAAAATATGTCAGTTAATAAAATCTTTATATGGACTTAGACAGTCCCCAAAACGATGGAACGAAAAGTTTCTTAAAACTATGTCGGAAATTGGTTTCAGCCAAGCGAAGAATGAACCATGTATTCTGAAAAATAAGGACTGTTCAATCATTATTGGGATTTACTTATTTACATTTATTTAAAATATGCGAAAAGCCAATATCCTATTTGGGAATGGAAATAACGGAAGACTTGAAGCGTATACTTCTGACTCAGACAGATTATGCAAAGCAGCTCTTAAAAAGATATAACATGGAGAACTGCAAACACGTGGCTACTCCATGCATACCAGAAGATGATACCAAAGATGGTACTGAGCAGAAAGCTGAGCCAAAATTTCAATATAGAGAAGCTGTAGGGAGTTTACTTATCAACCAAGACGCGGCCAGATCTCGCGTTTGCAGTCGGGATGGCGAGCAGAAAAATGGAAAACCCAGAAAACAAAGATGTAGTGGCTATAAAAAGAATATTAAGGTACCTGGCTGGCACCTTAGGAGAGGGTGTATGCTATAAGAAAAATATAGAATTTTTCTGTTTTCTACGATTCTGATTACGCTGGAGACATTAAAACAGGACGTAGTACTACAGGCTACATTATTATGATTGCCAGAGGACCAGTTTCATGGTGCTCTCGTAGACAGCCCATCATAGCGTTGTCATCGACTGAAGCCGAGTTTATTGCAGCGGCAGAATGTTGCAAGGAGTCGATGTTCCTAAAATCCTTACTGGTTGATCTCAACAATAAAGTACCGGTGTTTTTCAACTCTATTCAGCTCATTAAAACTGGGATCTTTAATAAGAGGTCGAAGCACATTGACGTGCGTTTTCATTCCATTCACGAGGTATATGCTAATAACGGTTTTCAGATTGAGTATTGTCCAACTGAAAATCAAACAGCTGATATTTTAACCAAGGCTTTAAATAAAACAAAGTTTTTAATGCATAAATCTAATATTGTGTGTTAATACTTAATAATACAAAAACGTTTTTAGGTGAGTGTAATATTTATAAGTAGGTGTAGTTATTTGGTTAAAGTATATATCTATTTTGTGTTATATCTCTGCTGTATTTATGCATAACAGCGTAAAAGTATATTCGGTTATACACTGTAAAAACTTGAAAGTTATTGTTTGTCAAAAAACAAGCAAACACAGAATGTCTAACCATTGTGCTGTCAGTGTCATTTTAAGCCAAAGACTGTTAACATCTAGACTGGACATGCACAGCCTTGAGTTATACATTTTGTAGCTGTTTTATATTTGCGTAATTTGTATTTTTATTCTGGATATAAACATAAAATTAGGAGAGGGTGTTGCATAGAAACCTTTGTAGTAGTTTTAGTTTATATTTCGATGAATAAATTATGTCACTTGCTTAGAAGTCTTTTCAAACGGAACGTGAAATGTCAACTTTGACGTCTACATTGACAACAGCTTATCCAACCTTACAATTGCAAATGGCCTGATATTTTCCAATTGGTATGGAAACTTTAAACAATTATATCTCATAAACCGTGAATACACGCAACTTGATGCTTTGTGAAAACCTTTCTATTTATGAGTACTATCTACAAAAAAAATATGAACATTTGGAAGTTTATAGTTCAGCGGCCCACAATGGAAATTTTATACGACCAAATTAGTTTCCGAAGGATTCAGTTGTTCATGACCTATCAGAACAGTATCAATTAAGAGTGGGGTAGATTTTTCATAAAGAACCGGCACAGCTAGGTAACTCCTAGCTAACTGGATTTAATTTGTTATTAATGATCTCTAGTACCCTTTCAAGGAATAGGTTGATTTAGCCTTAAACCCTGTATAAACACACTACATAATTCAAATGGTTCTCTTTAGTGTACAAACTATGTCCGTGTTGTATAACATCTGGATTGGCAACATTGGCAACTTTCTGAATGCAACCTCGTTTCTCTGAGAAAGCCAGTTTAACCTGACTATATGTAAGCCTTTTTATAACTGAGACAATTGCATGTAGCGGAGATGTGTGGTGTGACAAGAATCAATAACATTAGGAATATTAAAGAAGTCAAGGACAGCCT
Source organism: Cerastis rubricosa (assembly GCA_949152445.1). Lineage (NCBI taxonomy): Eukaryota > Metazoa > Arthropoda > Insecta > Lepidoptera > Noctuidae > Cerastis > Cerastis rubricosa. The sequence continues at coordinate 126,659 of OX424542.1, read as the reverse complement.
GGGCAGTTCGAAGGCACTGCCTATTTTGACGTCTTGGGTGTGAACACCCAAGACGTCAAGATAGGCAATGCCTTCGTTTGCAAGTGACATAGTAGTCATCACAGCACACTCCACCACCTGCACATGTCGTGCGCCACTGACCCGGCACCACTTGTCGGGCGACTTGCGCGCGCCGCCGCTGTCCGCCGCCGCTGCGTTCAGGCGCTCCGCCAGCAGTCGCCACAGCTTACTCGAACTGAACCGGGAGTATATTGATTGTTTGCCGGCTGCGAAGTCGGGATGCTCTTCCATAAACGACAGCAATAAATCAAGTTGCTCCGAACTCACTCTACATCTAGTCAACCCGGCACTCATGTCTATTATACATATCCGTAAGTTTAAACTAAACTACCAGTATGTCCACTTTGATGCAAGATTGCTCTTGATCATGTTTTGAAGCACTCTTGTCTTATGTACTTCAAAATAGTAAATAACCGATCAGTCTTCGTTGGATTACCACTACAGGCGGGTGCAAGAATCACAACATGGGAGCATTGAATTTGATTGAAATTTTTAAATACTGTGATCTCGCTATTGTACATTTAATAACTACAATCGGTTTGTCCTCCCTTCTTTCTTTTGTATTGTAGTTGTAGAAGCTTGGTTTATGTCAAATTTTACTCAATTTTTCTCTTTGGTAAATGCTATCTCTGTCAATGTCAAACAAAAAGTGTCAATCAGCCCGTTCCATAGACATATAAAGTTTTTTCTATCTCAATGGCCCGTTCCGAGTCCGACGATTTCCTTTTGGTATACTAGCCTATGGCCGCAGTTTCGCATGCGTGTATAAAAAGGTATCCAGGTTATAAACTACCCGTTCCCCCCCCGACCCTTGCTCGAGCCAGCCCGCGATGCTGAGCCAGTAGTTATAAATCAGCCCCTAAATAATGATAATCAGATCCAGCCTGTCCCTTTGCTGCCCTCTCTCAGCGACGCCCTAAGCCGAGGCTCGTACCCCACAGGGGGTGCCCTTAGCGCTGTCGCTTAGTTTATAAGCTTTTTGCCTGGCTGGAGGCCTTAAATTCGAGGCATCCACAGGTTTGTCCGGTTAAGCAGTAGCCAGCCTCAGAGGCTGAACTGCGAGATGCCATTCACAAAAAAAAAAAAAAAAAAAAAAAAATAAATAAATAAACTACCCGTATGCCTTCCATCCAAATACGTTCTGTAGTTTTCGCGTGAAAGAGTAACAAACATCCATCCACCCTCACAAACTTTCGCATTTATGTAGTACGATAGAAAGCATTCTCTACTCTTTTGTTCCGGGTGGCAGCGACAAGGTAGCCCGCGAAATTCAAAATTTCAATAATATGGCTAATATGGCTTTACAGAGTTATAATAATTAAAATCATCAATACAATCCTTTCTTCTTCTTCTTAACGTGAAAATATGTTTAGCCCAAAACTCAGCCAACCAAACTCCGCTCGCTGATGCAGCCATAATATCCTCAAGTGCACAGGTGACAGGGCATGCAGCGCAAGATGGAAGGTGGGCCATTCTCTGTGGAGACACGCCGCATACACATTTGAGATTTGAGCCGTCCATGAACCCTCATCTATAGAGATTGTCTTTGCTACGGCCGACCTGGGTTCGGAGTCTGTTTAAAGATTTCCAAGTAGGCCACGGCAAAGCATGCCAGGGTTGAAGGCTTTCGGAAGGCTCGATGAAATCATCTTAAGCAACTCCCGCCAAAGATCACATCTCGCTGTACAGGTTGCTATTAGCTGGACTAGCTGGGCCAACGCACCCTAAAAAGCTTTTACGACTTTTCAGCCTCGGGGGCACTGAGATGTAACAGTGCATTGGGTGGCGTGAGTCAGCTTGTAGCTTGTGCCCGTTTCGACCGCGCGGCCATGACGTTTTTTTTAAAAAAAAACTATGCCATGAGTTTGTAAAAATTTGTAAAAATTGATTCCCAAAACCATAAATTTGTCAAAGATAAGGTTAAAAAGTTATAAGGGTTTGAACGTGGCCGCGCCATCGAATTGAATAGAAAACTTTCTGCCTATTTTTTTGTGTATTTTTACAAACTTCGACAAATTCAAATCTGGGTTTTAAAAAAAAACTTCAGACTTCTGCGATGCTTTTTCAGCGAGATATCGGCGATAATGTGTTTGTCACCGTTTCGATGGCGCGGCCAAGGGGGTCTTACAGTTCCAAAAAATAAACCTAGGATTGTTTTCTATATTTTTACAAACTTAATCTGTTATTTACCTGAATTTTAGGTCTCTGCAACGCGTAGTTTTAAACATCTCCGTGGCAGCGCGGTTCTCCGCGTTTCAATGGCGCGGCCACGTTCAAACCCTTAAAACTTTTTAACCTTATCTATGACTTATGGTTTTGGGAGTCGACTTTTACAAATTTTTACAAACTCATGGCATAGGCAGTTTTTTTTTAAAAAAAAAAACGTCTTGACAGCGCGTTCGAAACGGACACATAAAATGCTGGCAAGTCACGGAAACTATCTGCGACTCTCGCATTCCCCTTAAACTTAAGGGGAAGATTTATGTAACAATCGTTAGACCTGCTCACTTGTATGGATTAGAATGTTAGGCCACAAAAGGGATGAATGAAAGGCATTTGCATGTGGCTGAGATGAGAATGCTAAGGGAGATGTCTGATGTTAGGCGAATGGATAGAATAAGAAATGAGTACCTACTGAAGAAGTCTAAAAAAATAAAGTGGAAAACTAAAACTCGACTACGAACAAGACGCAGACTAAAAGTGTTTAAAAACTACACGTTGGTGTTATTTTCTTCCGACTTTCGTATAATCCGAGTCGTCATTGTATAACGTCTTATTTATTTATTTATTTATTTATTTATTTATTTATTTTTAGGAAAACTTACAGCTAAGCAGACATTTAGTAATAGTTTATACAAAATATGGCCAATTACAAGTTTCCACATATAGTAAGTAGAATATTTGAAACAGAAAATTTATAATAGATAATATATGTAGGTATATAACACCAAACAGTAAAAATTACTATTTAAACTCGAAGAAGCAATCACATAACATTTTCTTCAATTTATTAAAACTAGTATGGAAAATGTCGATCTCAGCTTCCTGGCAGGCTGTGTTGTACATACGACTCGCTCTCACCATGAACGAGTTCCATCTGTACGTAGTGGTTACCACTGGGGTGTACAATAAATGAGGTCTACGCAAGAACACAGACGGCACTCGCAGCCCAACTTTATGAAGCAACTCGGTAACCCCAGTTGTTCCATTGGCTATCTTGAAAAGAAACACAAGATCTGATATTTTTCGCCTTTCGTAGAGTGGAAGGATATGAAATTTTTTGCAACGGTAGGTATAATTAGCTATAAACGTTTTAGACCGATACTGAATGTGCCTCAAAAACCTTTTCTGTATGCTCTCAATACGATTTATGTAGACATTATAAATGGGGTTCCAGACCTGAGAAGCATACTCCAAATGACTACGGACAAAGGAACAGTATAGAATCTTAATAGTTTTAATATTCTTGAACTCAGAGGACACCCGGAGAATAAAACCAAGTGCTTTTGATGCTTTCTTAACTACATTGTCTATATGCGCATCAAAGAGGAGCTTAGCATCAAAAGTAACTCCCAGATCCCTGATGGCGTTGACCCTATTTAGTGTTGTATCCAAGAGCATGTAGTTATAGACGATCTGGGTAGGTTTCCGTGTAAAGGAGCAAACATAACACTTGGAGACATTTAGATCCAACTTATTATTTATACAATAGCTTTGAAAACTATTAAGGTCCGCCTGTAATAGATGAGCATCCGCCAGGGTATTTATTTGTCTCATTATCTTGATATCATCAGCGTACAGTAACAATTTTGAGTACCGGAATGAAGAAGAGATATCGTTAATAAATATATTAAATAGCAATGGCCCAAGCAAGGATCCTTGGGGAACCCCCGATGGGACGTTCATAGGCTTAGAGCAGTATCCATTCAGAACTACAGTTTGACATCTGTTCTCCACGTAGGACTTGAACCACCGGTAAAGATCGCCCCTGATGCCCACCGATAAAAGTTTACGCAAAAGGATCACGTGATCTATCCGATCGAAACACTTACTGAAGTCGGTATATACAACATCGACTTGGGACCTTTGCGACATACACTCGGAGAGGTAGTCGCTACAGACAACAAGATTAGACGTGGTCGACCGACCCCTCACGAAGCCGTGCTGGCTTTCACTTAAGATGTGCTTGAGTGCCGAAGAAACTTGCGCGTGCACAATTTTCTCCAGTATTTTAGCAAACACACACAGCTTCGAAATAGGTCGGTAATTCTCGACCAATGTCTTTGACCCTTTTTTGTGTATTGGTGTTATATATGCCGACTTCCATATTTTAGGTACCACGCCAGTGGCAAGAGATTTCTCAAAAAGGATGGACAGAGGCACTGAAAGATCTTTGGCACAATTGACGATGAATATGGGCGAGATGTCATCAGGACCCGCAGACTTGTTTACATTTACTTGTTTTAGCAGTCTACAAACCTCGCTTAGCCGTATTTCTACTTGACTTATGTCTTGCGTGTTGGCATTGGGTTCTTCGACCGTAGCTTGAATCGAAGATTGACTGTTTGCATTACGAGTGTTGTCAAGAAAGTTAGCGTAAAAACAATCTCCGAACATATCGCAAATTACGTCACCATCAGTGGACGTTACCTGGCCAAATTGCATCACTGATGGGTAAGAACAAGATTTTTGCTTAGACTTGACGTACCTCCAAAAGGCCCGTGGATTGTCGCGAATGTCAGATTCTATTTTGGCCAAGTAATTGTCAAACAAGTCCTGCTCCAGGTCTTTAGCCCGTTGACGGAGCAAAGTGAACGATTGATGGTCAGAAATGTTTCTATACTTCTTAAACTTAGTGTGAAATTTTGTTTTTTCCTTTAAAATTTTTACTAACGGGCTTTTGTACCAGAGAGGGTATTTTGATTTAGGGACGACCTTTTTAGTCGGTATATACGTAGCATGTAGCCTGCCTAATACACTATAAAAGTATGCTACCGCTTCATCCATCGACCTTCTACTAAACTCCGTTTGCCAGTCCACACGATTCAACTCGCGCTTAATATTGTCGTAATCGGCAGACTTATATAAAAATTTTACGTAGGACCGAACTGGCAGTCGATGCAATTCAACGAATTCCGCAGTCACACATAAGGCTCTGTGATGAGGATCTTCAGGCACTAGTGGATCAACACAGCAGCTGACGATCACTTCATCATTAGAAAAAACCAAATCAAGGATTCTACCATTGATGTTCGACTGACCATTATATTGCATTAAATTACTCGTATTAAGATTATCAATTAAACTAGTCTGAACATTACCGTGAACATTTGTAGGGTTTAATGAAAGTCCGACGCCGGCCCGCTGCCACACAATATTGGGTTGGTTGAAATCTCCCAAAACAACAAACTTATCCGACGGACGATTGAGGGTAATTTTAAGTACGTTGTCCGAAAAGTTGCTCAGTTGCGTCGCCAAAGAATTTCCGTGGTTCTGACTGCAAACATATACGACACATATGTGCATTTTATAAACTACCCGGGGTTTCTTATGATGCAGCGTCAACGTAACCCACAAATCCTCCGCGGAACAGCACCATTCACTGCACGTGTCAGCGGCAAGTTCACGTTTAACTGCAATCAAAACCCCTCCCCCCCTCATCTGGCCAGTTTGAGCGTAGTCTCGGTCACGTCGCCACACAAGATACCGGTCATCAAACAGTTCCGAGTCAGAAATGCCGTCTATCAGCCACGTCTCAGTCAAACAAATAACATCAAAATCATTACTGCACACATTTCTCTAGAAAAGAGCTGTCTTTGTCCGTAGTCCTCGTACGTTCTGATAATAAATATTAATAGGTGCCATAGTAATCGTTGAAAGGTTTATTATTTAATTGAATAGATAAAAGAATATAAAGCACATTCAAACTACGGTAATAAAATACGTAAACATAGTTGCAAAAAAAGCAGGCGTAAAGAAATGACTTTAAAATAATAGGAGATAAGCAAATTTCGACCAAATAGCAAAACGCAACGGTAGCAGACAGAAAATAAAGCATAAAATTATAATGGCAAGTTTTAACAAACCGGTTGTCACCGAGCGAGCAGCGAACAAAAGGCAGGCGAGGAAGGAATGCGTACAAAAAACAGTTACCTGTGTTACTCAAACTTAGCGGATCGATATAAGTAAACAACATACTAGGAAGCCTCGACGACAATGTTAACATAAAAACTTTTTGATATCTTGCTCTGTCTTGATGTGATGCTTTGGAGAAGTGACATTTTTACGTAAAAATATTTTGCAACTAGTAACCCACACAAATTCAAATCCACGCTCTTTGGCTAGTGCTTTAGTTTTGTTTAGGAGAACTTTGTTCTCAAGTGTAAGATGGTCGTTGACAAAGATCTTGCTGTCTCCTCGAAGCCCCAGATTTCCGGTGTTTAGGTTTTTGTGTTTTCTTGCGGCAGCCACAAAATCATTCTTCATGTAAGAACTTTGAACAGAACAAATGATATTTTTATTTTGCTTATCGTTACGCGATGGGACCCTCGCTATGTAATTGATTTGCTCCCTAGGGATAAGACAGTTGATGGTCTCCCCGATCTTAGCCACTACAGTGAACAGGTTTTCATTGCTTGACATCGGCACACCTTTAATCTCGATGTTATTTATACGGGACCTTTGGTCATTCTCACGTTGCTGCTCCTCTAACTTAAAAATACGATCTTGTAAGGTGATTAGCTCTTCTTTGGTCTTTTTCATCGACTCTGCTTCCTTCTCCAATGTTGAAACCCTGCCAGACAACGCTTTGATTTCATCGCAGGCAAACTCAAAGGAGTGCTTCACTTCTGAGAACTCAGCTCTTATAGCCTTCAAATCCTCGAGCTCAATCTGGATGGCCTTCACAGTCTCAACTAATGCTGGCAGCGACTCCATTTGGGCCGACATCCGCTTCAATTCCAGTAGAATGGCCTCGTAGTCCGCTGTTACTGGTGATGTGACTTTTATGCCGGGACTGGCTATCGCTGGTGCTTTGCAGCTGGCACATTTCCATGTAAGTTTGCGTTCACCGAGCCTACTATATCCGCGTTCCGATATACCCGAGCAAGGAAAGTCGAATTGCCCTTCACATACGGAGCAAGTGACACCGTCCAATGATTCATCCCCGCAACGTTTGCACTTAAACATTTTTAATTAGACTGATTTAGTAGTTTGAACTGATTGAGAAGTTTGAGAAACGCTGTCCGTGGGCCGTTGGCAGAGTAGCGATAGTTGCGCGCGCGCGGAAGGTTTGGCGTCTACCGTCAGACTGATTATATTACAAATTCGTTAGATAGCTTTTCAATAACAAGTTACGTTGTCGCGGTCTAGGATAATACAATTATTCGGTCTCAATTTGCTCGTTTTTCAGTGAAATCTTGTCTTCACGCGGTACAGATAAAAAAATTCGAGCTCGCTTCGCTCGCTCTTCCTTGTCATGGCCTACTAACATGCACTGACTGTCATGGATGGTAAACGCTGAATTTTCCAGCACGCTTTGCTCGTTTTTCAACTAAAACTTCTGTTGTCGTGGTCCAAAATGGGACAATAGCAAAATATTTTTTAGGTTGTACCGTCTTTGGCAGATCAAGAACCCCTCGGTAGAAGAATTGGCTACGGGCCCCGCGCTTGCTTAATCTGGTTGTGATGCTTGCAACCTAAAGAATTTTTCAAATTGCTCACTGTTCATTTTTAATCCTCGTCGCCACTGATAAGAATAATATAATCGTCATAAGTTTATAAATTAATGTTTATTTAAAGACATTGACAAAACAATAGCAATGACAAAGTCACTGATGTCTATGATATGAAGATATTATAAAATGAGTTTGTAACAATATGGACCCATGAACTCGAGCGTCAACGACGCCGTCATTGAACCAGTTTTCACTTTTTACGGTTCAGTTACGAACCGGGATCGTGGACGGAGGGGTCGGATACCTAGAAGAGCTCGCTCTGTAAACAAAACTCAATGGTAAAATCCACCCAAACCTACCTATGCCACAATTGTAAGGTTACCATAGAAACGAATTGTAAATAACAAGTACCTAAAAGAGCATAACAAGATCTTTATTTTTAAAGTCCGTGCATCTACCTATAATTACATGTGATATTAAATGTTTACTTTAAAAAAATGTGATTTTGTACGAACAATTTAGTGATTTTAGTCTTTTGAGGAATGACAAAAAGTGTTGACTCTTTCATTGTTTTTTTAAAATGACATACCTAAATAGAATACAGTAATTGCAAATGTTGAAGACATCGACTTGCCCTCAAATGTAAAGAAAATTGCCCAAGGATATTGCACCTATACCTAAATACTTGATTTGCTCCCTAATATAAAAAAACCCAACGCTCTTATGGATAAGTGCTTTAAGCAAACAAGGATAGACATTGAATATATCCCAATTCCATTAAATATCCTTGCGTATTACAATGTGTGGTCGAGTTATATAGAGGTTGGCAAGTGGGCGCCATGAACCGGTATGTGGTGCTACAACAGCTGGGCGACGGCACGTACGGCTCCGTCGTGCTGGCGCAGCGCCGCGACTCGGGCGAGAAGGTGGCCATCAAGCGCATGAAGCGCAAGTACTACTCGTGGGACGAGGCCATGAACCTGCGCGAGGTCAAGTCGCTCAAGAAGCTGAACCACGCCAACATCGTCAAGCTACGCGAAGTCATACGGGAAAATGATACACTGTACTTCGTGTTCGAGTACATGCGGGGCAACTTGTACCAGCTGATACGCGACGCTGAGCGCGCCTTTCCCGAGCCAGTGTTGAGGAACATTGTGTACCAAGTGTTGCAGGGTTTGGCACATATGCATCGTCACGGCTTCTTCCACCGGGATCTGAAACCTGAAAACTTGCTGTGTGCCGGTCCTGAACTCGTAAAGATCGCCGACCTCGGGCTGGCGCGTGAGGTGCGCTCGCGCCCGCCCTACACCGACTACGTATCCACGCGCTGGTACCGCGCGCCGGAGGTGTTGTTGCACGACACGCGCTACGGCGCGCCCATCGACCTGTGGGCGCTCGGTTGCATCATGGCAGAATTGTATACCTGCCGGCCTCTGTTCCCGGGGAACTCGGAAATCGATCAGTTGCACAAGATATGCGCCTTGTTGGGCACTCCGGACCGAGACGACTGGCCGGAGGGGTACGCACTCGCCGACGCACTGCGGTTCCGATTTCCATCGAGTGCGGGCGTGCCGCTGGCCCGTGTCGTGCCTTCTGCGTCGCCGCCCGCCTTGGCCCTGCTTGCCGCGTTCATGCGATACCCTCCACGGGATCGTCCCACTGCCCCTCAGGCGCTTCGGTAATTTTTATACTAATGTAATTTGCTCAAAGTGACGGTGCGACCACTTAACATCTGTTGGGCCTCTTGCTTAGTTGTAGTGGCAAACATACAGGCTTCTGCTGGCATTATATCCATCTAATGCTGAAAACATATAATTTTTAAGCTTATTTTTCATAGATTTCCATACTTTGCTGTGGGTGCTGCGCTAGTTCTGCCACCACCTGCATCGCGTGCGAGGAGGTTTGTTTTTTCTTTAATTATTTTTACCTGAATAAATCGAAAGTCCTTTGTAGGAACATAAGGCAACATATATTACCACTTGCAGAAGTGCAGCAAGAGGAGAAACGGAAAATATAGCAGAGCATCCCCGATCGCCTGTCTCGACGCTTCCGCTCCACGCTGCCGTCCAGCCGCCGCCACTGCGTGACAGATTCGCCGATATACTCGGGTATAATATCCTGACCTTACATTCTTCCTTCCTTTTTTTACAGCAGATCTGCCCATACCAATTAAATTCTAAAATTAATTTCGAAATCTGTCAAGGATGCCAAAAGTAAATATCCATGGGCGCCGGCAGCAGGGTGCAAGGGGGTGCACTTGCACGCCCTTGTCGGGAAGCAAAATACATACCTAGATAACATTAAGTTATATTTCTATTAGGCGTATAGTTGCCGTCCAAACTTCAATCTTCTATCAACTTTTCAATCAATTTAGTGTAGGTACTCCTCTACTCTTTTCCTGCGAACACTGAGCATGCACAGGCGTGACAAGCCGCTCAGCTTCGCGTTTCCGAGTCAGGGCTGCGGGGAGGGGGAAGGTTATAGGTGCACTTCACACCAACAATAAGAAATCAACCCAAAGAGTGCTAACACCAAACTACCTGAGGCGGAATGGAATCCAAACATGTTCGAGCTGTTGTCATGTCTGCCGGCGCCCATGTAAATATCATTTTTTTTTTCACATTACGCGCTATTACGCGTTGATTCGTTTTAGTAAAATATCCTTGTATTCTGATTTGCGTGGGCTAAGCGATATTTCACGGAGCAGGGGTGAAGTGGTGCACGAAGCGGGCGGGGAGCCGCCGCTGCGGCGCGTGTCGGGCGCGCGCGGCACCGAGCAGTCGCGCGGGCGCAGCGTGCTGGGCGCGCTGCAGGCCGCCGCGCCGCTGCCCGCGCCCGCGCCGCCGCCGCCCCGCCTCGCGCGCGCTCTGCCCGGCGGCGCGGCGCACGCCTACCTCAGCGCGGCGCGGTACGTCACCGGTTCAAGAATAGACACTTCTCTTTTTCGGGCGCTGCCCTTGCGAGCACATCGAGGTAAGATTGAAGATTCCGTCCTTTATCATGCCGCTGGAGCCGAAGTTCGTCTAAACTTAATATTATAAAGAGGAAAGATTTGATTTTTTGTTTGCATTGAATAGGCTCCGAAACTACTGGTCCGATTTGAAAAATTCTTTCAGTGGTATATAGCTCATTTATCGAGGAAGGGTATAGGCTATATATCATCACGCTAGGACCAATTGGAGTGTAGCAGCAATGAAAAATGTTGTGAAAACGGGGAAAATGTGACGCAAACGAAGTTGCGCCGGACAGCTAGTTGTAATATATTTCTAACAAAAAGATTAGAAATATTTTCTAAAAAGCTGGTACTATTTGGTGCATAATTATGATCTAAACCTACGAGGTGTAAACAGTACCTTCACGAAGACGTCAACCAAAAGCATTCTGTACCTACATTGAACTTGGTAACAGACTACCTATGCAAAAATAATTGCTGGGTAACGGACTTTTTTATTTGGGGTGACTCAATGTTCGCAAATCGAAACATTATGATGATGGGTAAATTAAATAGTAGGTACAGTATTTAAAGTAAAGTTATTATAACATTAAAAACTAGTGAATAAGTTGACTTGTTAACTTGTGAATAACTTTGACCTCCAATATCTCCGTAACTCGAAAGTTCCATGGTATGGTCTGGAACAATAAAAGCATGCAATACATAAAAGCATTGAGTATTGAACAAAAAAAATACCGCACTGACGGGGAGGGACATCAAGCCTTTCGGCTTCGTGAAAGGGTCTTTTCACACCCTCTATGTGGTACAGAATCTTGAGGTTGAGGATCGTTTAATACAACTAGGTAGGTACCTATGCAACATGTTTTTGTTGGAAAGCAGATTTGACATTGGCGATATCGCAGAGATTTGCTTATCGCCAATGTCTTGGCCAATATTATGGATTTCAATTACCTAATTTAAGTGCCTAACCAAAGCGGGGGTAACCGTGAGGTTGTTCTTTGAAAGATGATGCTGTTCATGCCTTTTTTTTTTTTTTTTTTGACGTGGCCACTCGCAGATCAACCTGCTAAGGTTATTTCTGCTCAACCGGGCAATCCTGTGGTGACCTCAAATAAATTTAAGGCCCCCAGCCAGGGCTTACAAACTAAGTACAATTAAATGACCGCTCGCTAAGGGTACCCCCTGTGGGGTTCGGACCTCGGCTTAGGGCGTCATTGAGGGGTGGGCAGCAAGGGACAGGCTGGGTCATAATATTATTATTTATGGAATTTAACGTTACATGCTCAGCGGCGCGGGCTGGCTCGTCGAGCAAGGGTCGGGGGGGCTGTTCATGCCGTCGTTAAAACGTTTGAATAGATCAATCAATTTTCAATTGGGTTGAGTAGATATTCAATACAATAAGTACTTGATGTTATACGTACCAAATTTGAGCTTGTTAGCACAGATTTCACATAACATGTTTGGGGCCTTTTTTAGTCTAAAAATCCTCCTTTAAGGCTCTTTATGAATTGTTTCAGAAACGACAACTGTAGGTAGCGGGGCTGCGCGAGTTGACTGGGCTGCTAAGTATTTGCGATGAATGTCTACCAGGACCCCCGTAAACCACAACCGTGAGATGGACGGGACCTGGACTGCTGACTTTGAAAGATGACGAGGACTAGTCTTCTATCTACAGTTATTTAAGAAACGTATTTGTAAAAAAAGGAGTTTGAAAGTGTTTTTTAAATGAACAAAAAATGTCTGATGTCGGTGTGTTTAAATTAATTTACTTTGGTTTAGTTTAATACGAAGGTGGGTGGAAAAGTTATAGGAATAGAGGGGCGAAGGTTATTTTTAAACTCCCACTTGTCGGTGACTAAATATACTAAACTTTATACACTAAGTTTTAACCCGATCGGTTCATTACCCTTCGGGGTATCGCTGGATGAATCAATCAGGAAGAAAACACAAAACATGATTTAATTTATAGTTTCAATACAACCGTCACCTCTTCGTTCCGTGAACTTTTTGACATCCCCTCGTAAGTCACGATAATAGTAGTAACTATTGGCAGAAGCTGATGACTGCTAATATAATGTGCTACAGCGAGGTGCTCCTCCTGCTGATAGACTCGTGCCTGGAAACCCAGAGCGCACGAATGTCAACCATGCTGCGCCAGTAATCGGCAACCTGTTCGCTATGCCGCCGGCTAAATGCAATAAAACAAACCGGCCAAGTACGAGTCGGACTTGCGCACGAAGGGTTCCATACCATTATTTATAAAAAATACCAGCCAAGTGCGAGTCGGACCGCGCACGAAGGGTTCCGTACCATTATTTATAAAATCACTTTTTTGTATGGGAGCCTCCCTTAAATATTAATTTTATTCTTTTTGTGGTTCCGTAGCCGAATGGCAAAAAACGGAACCCTTATAGATTCGTCATGTCTGTCTGTCTGTCCGTCCGTATGTCACAGCAACTTTTTTCCGAAACTATAAGAACTATGCTGTTGAAACTTGGTAAGTAGATGTATTCTGTGAACCGCATTAAGATTTTCATACAAGTACATTTTGGGGGGCCCCATACATAGAACTGAAAACCAAAAAAAAATTTTCATTAAGACCCATACCTGTGGGGTATCTATGGATAGGTCTTCAAAAATGATATTGAGGTTTCTAATATCATTTTTTTCTAAACTGATTAGTTTGCGCTAGAGCCAGTTCCAAAGTGGTAAAATGTTTGTCCCCCCCCATCTAATTTCTAAAGTAAGAGGAGGAAAATTCTGAAAATATTTAGAACTAGCTGCCCGGACAGACTTCGTTCTGTCAAAAGTTAAAGCAATGCACTTTTCCTACCTACCTACCCTACCCTACCCTACCCAACCCTACCCACCTACCCTACCCAACCCTACCTACCCTACTCTACCTACCTACTACCTACCTACTACCTACCCTACTCTACCCTACTCTACCCTACTCTACCCTACTCTACCCTACTCTACCCTACTCTACCCTACTCTACCCTACTCTACCCTACTCTATCTATCTTATCTCTATCTCGAGGTAAGCTATGTGCTCCTAGTACCTCAATCCCGAACACGCCGCTCATACACGCTCGCCAAGAACATAATATATCTCCCGGTAAGCTATGTTCTCCTAGTACCTCAATCCCGACCACGCCTCCCCTGAAGCGCGTTGCGCTCGCCAAGAACATGATAATAACAAACTGCGCCCTGCGGTTTCAACCAGGCAGACCAGGATAAAAAGTATCCTATGTCCTTCTCCTGGCTCTAAACTACCTCCCTGCCAATTTTCAGCTAAATCGGTTCAGCCGTTCTTGAGTTATAAGCGAAGTAACTAAAACGACTTTCTTTTATATATATAGATTGTAGAAAGTAAAAAAAACTATCACCGAAAATTGGTTTCAATAAAATAAGATGTTTAGTTTTTGAGGTATGGGACTTTTTCATCAAACGACAGCAAAGTCTCAGTAATAGGGTAATAGGGGGTTTGACCCTTTGGGTACGGAACCCTATTAAAACGGAACCAGCCAAGCTGGACCACGCACAATAAACAGTTTCATAGTGGTTAATTTTGGCAAAGAACCTAGTTTTCCAAAATGAAGCGAATCACGCGTGACGTAGGTACGGGACGAAATTCACATTTGCGCGGGTTCTCAGAGGAGACAGAATAATTTTATAGTTCAAATATTTAGATCCAGTACTAGACTACTAGAGTAAACGAGACAAATATATTTTTCTCAAAGAGCTGACCAGAAAGCCTGACATATTATGCAGAAAAGTCTGGATATTATTTTTTAATCTTTCTTTTTTTTTTAAGATACTTATTAGTGTTTTTCCTGTTAAAAGTTGTGAAGACCGGCCACTGGCAAGGCTAAAAGGCCGGGCATGTCTGGATAAATCCAGACGGATGGTTACCCTAAGTACATGGTATTCACATAACCACTTTAATTTGGATTGGGAAAGAGTGGATGTTATTATAATAATGAGTGGCTGCAGAAGCCTTACTGGCCAGCTGTGCCGTTAGGGCATGGGTGATTCCGAAAGTATCTGAGCCACATAAAAGATCAGGAGGCTGACACCTGGCCTTTATTTTACCAATGCTCTCAAAATGGTGGACAACATTCTGAGATAACCAGTATGTCCCATATCCGAAAATTGTATATGAGTCTCAGGTCCCGCGTTTTGGCAACTGAACTAACTGTAATGGTAGTAACATGGGCAAGTCATGATATGATGAACCACTCCCTCTCCGAGGGCGCAAGTGAACGACCTGTGTCCCAGTAGTTGGCAGCATTCAGGCTGATTATGCATATACTATAGAACTTGTAAGCCGCATGCCATACATTTATTTAGCTGTGATTAATGTAGACCGCTTTAGCTGTATGACGAGTACAAACTAACATTGACATTTTAAGAACTAACAATACCTTTCGAATTTGTAGTTGTTGAAGAATTCATTACATTTCACCATGTTATGTGTACCAAGTAGACCACTTTTGTTCAACCAAATGTGGACGTTTCTAATTAGAAAAATAATGTATAATGTCGCTATGAAATAAAACTTATTAACTATTGTTTATCTACATTTTTGTATACAATACTTACAACAAATGTATAAAATGATATCCAAGCAGATTCAGAGAATCCAAAAGTTGTAATTGAATTGAAGGTAAACAATTTGTATGTCCATAACACAGTGTAACAGTAATTGAAACATCGGGACAACATCATACTATATTATAATATTATTTACACATTTCGTATAAAATTTGACAGTGATCAACAAAGAGCATAGCGGGCACGAGCCAGGTCCGAGGGTGAGGTTATGTACACAGCGATGTCACTCATACTTGAGATAGGGCTTGTCGAGCGGCGGTGCGGGTGGCGCGGGCGCGGCTTGCGGCGGCCACGCGTCGCCCGCCCAGTTGAACACGCGGCCGCCGCCTTCCACTAGCCCCCAGCCCAGCAGCTGCGAGCCGCGTGCGCCGCGCTCGCGTTTGGGCGACGCCGTCGAGATGTTCACCGATACGCCCTTGATGATGTGGTCCTGCCCACACAGCGACTGCGCCACCTCAGGCTCCAAAAACGTCACGAAGCTGAACGCGCGGAACGGGCGCGGCACGAACACGTCGGTCACCTGGCCGAAGGCACCGAAGTATTCACGCAAGTCGTCCGCCGTCAGGCTCTCGGTGCAGCGGCCCACGAACACTTTCCGGTGCGCGCTGGCACCACCGTCCTTGCCGTTGGGGATGCGTACGTCGCACCAGCGCCCGTCGATCATGTGGCGACGGCCCAGAGCGCGCAGCTGCGACTCGTACTCCGCGAACTTGATGAATCCGAACCCTTTGGACAGTCCGGTTTTGGCGTCGCGTTTCACTTGCACCATGAGAAGCTCGCCGAAGGAGGCGAAGTAATCACGCACCGCATCCTCACCCGTTTTCCAAGGCAGGCCGAGCACGATGAGGTCAGAGCAGCGAGGGCGCGGCGTGGGCTCGGGCGAGGCGCGCGGGAATGCGCACCAGTAGCGGTGGGCGCCCCAGCCCTCGGCCGGTGGCGACAGGCGCTCGTCCACGAGCCGCAGGCCGCGGAGGCGCCCGGCGGCGCGGTACTTGAGCCCACTGGCGCCTGCGAACTGCGCCGCCACAGTGCTCAGCAGCAGCGAGCTGTCCTCCTCGGTCGGCAGCTCGATGGGCTCGTCCTGCTCCCCCTCACTCACCGGCACGTACTCTATCGACATTTCGCTCACCGACCTATGCCGTCTCTAGCACTCCTCATGTCGTTTACATTATCGTCTATCGGCTTCGTAGATACAGTAGTGAGCGCATCTGATTTCTGAAATCGATGGTACAACAGGATATTATTTTGCCTGTAAAATCACCTTATGTCCGTTTTCTCTTGGCGTAAGCGACAACCGTGACGTATGACGTGACGTTTCATGTCAAAAATGTTGCAATGCTATTTTTACGAACAAATCGGATACACACACCGCACAACCAATAAGAACAATCTAAATGCACGTCAGCCTTTTAAATACCTTGAAATATCTGCGTATATACTTCAAGGTATTTCACTGTAAATAAAATATGCTTACTTCTACTGTTATCTTTTGTTGAATAATATTTTTTTGCAATAATTATTGGGACTTATGTTGTACAAATTGGTCTTAGAGTCAGTTGAGGTTCTTAAACAAATATATATTTAAAACAGGTGCAAAAAAATTTAACAACAGGTGCAAAGTTTTACAATATATATATATCATATTAGATTATACAATACATCATTTATGTCTTTAATTGTTGGTTCTTTCATTCATTACTATTACAAAACATTCAAAATATAAATAAAAAATATTCAACATTCGGCGGTCCCAGCGAAAACCTTTGGGGGGTCACACAGGGCCATAGGCAGGATTAAATACTATTAGGAAGTTCTCTAAATAGCTTTAGTTTATAAAATATGCACGTTGGAAGGTGGAAACGGGTTCACTTTTGTGTGTACGGGTTACTTCTTAAAAAATCACAAATGCATCTGTCTTCAATACTGTTTATTAGGGGTCCGTAACTTAACTTTGAGAGTCATATGTTCGATTAATGGAAAGTCGACTGAATGATTGTTGAATGAAATTTATTGCGAAAAAGCCTTTTATCGCCAAACGCTTTCCGACTGAACGATTCATCGAATATTTTATTAATCGGCGGACTGCTCTTTCGAATGAGTTTTAGTTGTAAACGTGTCGGTTGTTCGATAGATGGCGTCTGCGTCAACAACATTAGCTACGCGGACGACATGGTTCTGCTGAGCCCGACGGTGAGGGGTCTTGGAGAGTTGTTAAGGGTGTGTTAGGCCTATGCTGTGGCATATGGCCTTATATATAATGTCCAAAAAACTGAATATATGTTCTTCAGGGCCGCCGGTGGATGCCCCGAGTATTCACATAATATTACCCTTAATGGCTTGTGCATAAATCGTGTCTCCAAATTTAAATACCTGGGGCATTTAATTACCGACGGTCTTGAAGACGATCTGGATATTGAGAGGGAGCGCAGGGCTTTAGCGGTCAGAGGTAACATGCTGGTCCGCAGATTCTCCCGCTGCTCTGAACAAGTAAAAATAACGTTGTTCAAAGCATATTGTCAAAGCTTTTATACGGGAAATCTGTGGGTCAGTCACACCAAAAGATCGCTGGATGCCCTGCATGTCCAGTACAACAACATCTTCAGGATGATGTTGGGGCTGCCACGCTTCAGGGGAGGTTAGGTTATACTGCTGATGTATAACTTGATGTGTCGCCGTGTGTACTATACTACTACTACACTCTATCTTTGTTTTAAGTTTAAGTTTTACTACACTCTATCTTTGTTGTAAGTTTTATCTCATCTTTGTTTTAAGTATTAAAGGAGCTCTTAGCAGTGTAAATTTGACCAGCACAGATGACTTATGAAATCTATCCATTTTGGTCGCACTCACCTTATTTTTGTTACTCAAGTTTTCAAAAGAGTTTAGTCGTAAATCCGTAATATTCTAATAATAGTGATACTTATTAGACATGTACTTCTATGGTTGTACGTGTTATAGCAGCTCAATGTGAATACGGGGCTACGGGGGGGGGGGGGCTACTTTTTTAAATGCGTGCCATGAAAATGTTTTTTCATGGCACGCATTTAAAATGTGTATGCATGTACTTACTTTTTTAACCTAGTTTCATTTGACCATAAGTTTAAAATCGTGTTTGTAATAAAATTACCTTTCTGTTTTTTACATGCATATCTTAATAAGAAAAACATAGTTTACATAATTATAGTAACAACACATCTATTTATACCTTACAACCCTGTAGTAGGGACAAAAATATAGACACAACCAATTCTTGGCCCATATGTTTTGTACTTTCATTCAATAATTATTTCCGTTTGGTTTGGGAAAAAACATAAGGTTTTAACAAAAAGTTAGCATTGACTTAGTTTAATCAGGCAACCCATTCTCAATATTTTAATTGTGTTGTGCATGTGATAAAATAAAATTCCAAAATAAATCCAGGAACTCTATCATTTGCGGCAGTAATACCGCATTTAACAGCAGATTAAGAATTAAAATGGGATGTAGATTAAGAATTAAAATGGGAGGCACCATTTAGATACATCGATTGAGATTATTATCTAGACCTAGGGTGAATGTGTATCCTGTGTGTTCTACTATTTTCGTTCATAAAACTCTAGATGTAATTCGGCCGATAGTCATTCTTTCACGGAAAATCTTAACATCGCGATTCAGAAAATGGCAACAAATGCACAACGCCATCTATTGAG
Organism: Cerastis rubricosa; assembly: GCA_949152445.1. Classification (NCBI taxonomy): domain Eukaryota; kingdom Metazoa; phylum Arthropoda; class Insecta; order Lepidoptera; family Noctuidae; genus Cerastis; species Cerastis rubricosa. The sequence goes on along the minus strand of OX424542.1, from coordinate 107,664 downwards.
CATGGAGTTAAACTGCCAAAATATAATGTATGGAAATCAATCGAACATGAAAACACTCTGCTACGTAGATCTTCCAAGCAGCGCCATTAAGAGTACCTTTTCCTATCATAACTTTTTGAAAACCCCGGTCAGTCGATTTAAAAGTAATCTTGTGAGCACATTTTATTCATTGGTACCTTTTTAGTCCAATAGATGTCGTTGAATGTATCTTACCTTACGTAATGATGAAAAGTTCTTCTCGAACACTTTAAATTCATATATCTTTTGATAGAGAGCACAGATTGCAATGAAACAAAAACTAAATGTTACTTCAAGTTACGCACAATTGTTGTGTATAAAAGTTGTCTACATTGCTTTCGTACATTTTACGTGATGCCCGAACAAATAAACAGACAAACAGATTAACAGACAAACAGATAAACAGACAAAAATTCGAAAAATGCTGGAAATGGGGTCTGTTGGTTGTCCTTTAACACCCTGGCTATTTTTTTGGAAATATATTTGATGTACAAAAACGATTTTTCAACAGATTTATTATATGTATAGATATAGATAGATATTTTCAATATTTATTATATGTATAAAATTTAATATAATTTATTAACTGTTTATCTACAAGTCCGAAAATTCTAAAATTTTGCACATGTGTTGTTTAAAATTTGCACTATTATTTAACGTCCAAAAATTTATATGTTTTCGCTTTAAATTTTGAAATAAAAGGGGTTGAAAATTTTACCAGATTTATAATATTTTTGAGGCCTTATATCCTCCTGAAGGGGGGGTCAGAATTCGGTAATCGAGGTGTCGGGTAATAGGGGGAGGCTTCCTGCGCCTGTTCCCGTTTTTTGTTTTCGTCCCCGACTGCTGGAAGTTATCCTCGTAGACACGTGAATTCTTGTTTTGGACCTGTATCTTGGCGATTTCCCACGGGAAAATTCCCGGACTCAGCCAAGATGTAGGTCTTGTCCATACGCTTCGTCGGGCAATCCAAAAATGCAGGGTCGCTGATCTGAATCACGCGGCGTTTCAATTTTTAACTTTTTGCTGTCACTTTTGAGGTTAACTTTTTTGCTTTTCGGCTCTAAAATCACGAGTTTTTCACCGATTTGAGAGATTTTTTTCACTCGCACAATGAACTAATTAGCGCGCAACTTTTTGCAAAAGCACTGGTGTTTTTGGTCACTTTCACTATTTTTGATGATTTTTTTGAGCGCGGAGCGACTTTAAAACGATCCGACCACTGTGAGGGCTGGGGGGGAACTGGTTAGGTTAGGTTAGGTTAGGTTGGGGTGGGGGACCACCCCACAGTGCTTGCGTCCACGTCGCGTCCCCTGGAAACGACCCAGTTTGACCACCGTAACGGAGTGGCAGACTGGGCTCGGCCAAAGTGCACTGTGATTATCGTAGCTCATCTTGCCTTGAGAGTACGAACCTGCGGAGGATATGCCTAAACCAACGCGGGATGCCTGCGGGCGGTATTTTAAACCCAAAGGCCCTTCTCAGGGCCAACCCAAAGGCCCTTCTCAGGGCCAACCCAAAGGCCCTTCTCAGGGCCAACCCAAAGGCCCTTCTCAGGGCCAAACCGACGTTTCGGCGTCAGAGGCTAGCCGCGCGCCGTCTGCGGCTAGCTTCTTCGGAAGAACGGACTTGTCGGATTTGTCTGACTCCGACGATGAGTCAATGGTTGGCGTCTCGGGTGCAGGCGAGTCGCAGTCGCGAAAGCGGGCCTTCCTGCGGGATGGGTCCGAGGGCTCCTCGGCGTCAGGGTCAGCGAGGCTGACAAAGGCTAAAAAGCCGACGGCCGCGGACACCCACGTCGTTGGGCTCGCGAACGCCCAACGTAAGTTGGATCTTGCGCAGCGGGCGCAGCTCCAGCAGGAGCTTGAGGAGCGGGTTGCCGCGAGGGAGAGGCGGGCGCACGTCACCCGGGCAAAGTCCGGGTACGGTGCGTCCCGTGTGCTCTACGCGGACCACTCCCTGCTGGAGCTGGAACAAATGGCGGAGGAGGACGAGGAGGAAATTTTGGAGGTTGCCTCAAAGTCCTCAAACTTGAAGGGGACCTTCCAGAAGGCCCTCAAATGTCGGGCCGCGAGCTTGCTTGGTGTGGTCAAGGAGCTGGTGCAGCGGAAGGCCACTGACGAGACACGGCAACTGCAGGCGAGGGTGGATCGCCTGCAGGTGGAAGTCAGTGAGCTTCATCGCAAGCTGGCTGAAGCCACGGCCCGGCCGCAGCAGGCCCCTGCCGAGACGACGAGGACGTCATCAACGCCTTCGACGTCGACGTCTAAGAAGACGAGTCCTGCGGCAGAGGGCCCCTCCTCCAACTCCAACCTTGAGGACATAATCCGCAAGGTGGTAATGGAGGAGCGGGCCTTCACGCGAGCCTGCCTGGCAGGAATAGAGGACCGGCTCCTGCCGGAAAAGCGCCTCCGACCGCCGCTTGCGGCGGATAAGGGGCGCTCCGAGCCGGGGCCGTCCTCCTCATCCCAGGTCCAGGAGGACGCCCTTCTCCCCTCGACCACCCCGTCCAATGAGTGGACGGAAGTGGTCGGGAGGGGGAAGGGCAAAGCCAAAAAGTCGGCGGCTGCCGCCCCAGCCGTCCCCGCTCCCAGCCGGTCGCAGACGACCGGCAGAGAAGGGGGCGGGAAGCGGGGAGGTAGAGGTAGAGCGAGGGGAAAGGGGCAGCTAGTCTCCCCAAAAACCGCGGCCGTCGTGGTGACCCTCACCGCGGAGGCGGCGGAGCGAGGGGAGACGTACGCGTCAATCTTAGTGCGGGCGCGTAGCAATGCCGATCCCACTCAACTGGGGATCGGCAGTGTGTCTTGCCGGCGGACCCAAGCCGGGGCTCGATTATTCGAGTTCCCGGGGGCAGAGGGGGGAGCCCGCGCGGACCTCTTTGCAGCTAAGCTGAAGGAGGTCATCGCGGACTCCGCCAAGGTGGCCCGACCGGTAAAGTTGGTGACACTCGAGGTGACGGATCTTGACGATTCCGTCACCAAGGAGGAGGTGGTGGAGGCGGTCGCAGCGTTAGGGGGCTGCGACGTCGCGGCGGTCCAGAGTCGGGACATAAGGCCCGGCCGCGGTGGCATGGGCACCGTCTGCCTTGAGTGCCCGGTTCCCGCTGCCAGAGCCGCCCTGGCGAAGGGCCGGCTGACGGTCGGCTTCAGCTCGGGTGCGGTCAGGGCACTCGAGGACCAGCCGCTGAGGTGTTTCCGGTGCTTCGGCATCGGCCACACCCGGCCTCTGTGTCCGTCCGCGGTGGACAGGTCAGACACCTGCTACCGCTGCGGCATGGGGGGCCACCAAGCCGCCTCCTGTAAGGTCGCCACGCCGCACTGCTCGGTCTGTGCTGCCAGTGGCAGCCAAGCGGACCACGTGATGAAGGGGAGGAACTGCAATCCTCCCCCTAAGCGTGGCAAAGTACAGGCGCCAACCGGGCCTGTTGCCGCTGCTGGTACCGCCGTTCCTGCGGCGGCTGCGGAGGGGGGTGCGATGTCCGACTGATGGATATAGTCGAACATCGCATCCTTCAGGCGAACGCCAACCACTGCAGGGCAGCCCAAGATCTGCTGATGCAGACAATGGCTAAGTGGTTGGTGGACTTGGCGGTGGTCGCCGAGCCTTACTCGGTCCCTGGCCGTTGGCTGGGTGACCGGGACGGCCTGGTGGCGTTGGTGGCGCGGTCTTCCACGGACTCCCCTCCCCTCTCGCTCTTAGAGAGGGGACCGGGATACGTGGCCGCCGCGTGGGGGGTGGACATGGCCCTGGTCGGGGTCTATTTCTCCCCAAACCGCCCTCTCTCGGACTTTGAGGATTTCCTGGAGGTCCTCACCGCAGTCGTAGGGAGGGCGGCGCCTCGCCAGGTCGTGGTGTTGGGCGACCTGAACGCCAAGTCGGCGGCCTGGGGCAACCCGGCCGCCGGGTGCAACGTCCGGGGACGCGCCGTTGGGTTCTGGGCGGCCTCAAGCGGTATGTCCCTCCTCAACAGGGGGACGGTCCACACGTGTGTGCGGCAACAGGGTGGGTCGGTGGTGGACGTCACATTCGCCACCCCCGCGCTGGCCGCCCGCGTCGTGAACTGGCGGGTTGAGATGGTGGAGACCTTGTCGGACCACCGATACGTGCGGTTCGACATCTCCACCCAGGGGGGAGGGATGGCCCGCGCTGGGCAATCTCCCTTCCCGCGGTGGGCACTCACCCGCCTGGACCGGGAGGCAGCCAAGGAGGCGGCTTTCCTCCAGGACTGGCTGTCGCCCCCTGTTGAGGTCCTGGACGTGGACGCCGCAGCGGTTTGGCTCAGAGGGGCCCTGACCGAGGTGTGCAATTCCAGCATGCCTCGGTCTCGCCGTCCGCCTCCCCGTCGCGCCGTTTATTGGTGGACGGAGGAGCTGTCGGAACTCCGGGCCGCCTGCGTGGCGGCCAGAAGGGCCTACGCGCGGAGTCGACGGCGCAGCGCCCAGAACCGAGTCCGGGCAGAAGAGGACCGCCTATACGCCTGCTATCGAGAGGCGACGACGGTCCTCAAGTCTGCAATGGGCGCTGCAGAAGACTCGGCGAGGGCCGAAATGCTGGAGGGTCTCGACAGGGACCCCTATGGGAGGCCATACAAGGCGGCGCGGAACCAGCTCCGCCCCTATGGTCCCCCACTGTCGGAGACCCTCGAGCCAGCACTGCTGGATGGGGTGGTCCGGTCCCTGTTTCCGCGCAGGACCGACTTCGCCCCACCAACAATGGATCCCCCGCAAGGGGCGGCTTCGCCGGAGGAGGAGGTCCCCCCGGTGACGGCGGCGGAGATCTACCCGGGGGTACTCAGCCTCCGCGCCAAGAAGACGGCCCCCGGGCCGGACGGCGTCCCCGCACGGGTGGTGGCAATAGCTGCCTCCGAGATGGAGGACAGGTTTCGGGACCTTTTCAGCGCGTGCTTTACGGCTGGGAAGTTCCCGAAACTGTGGAAGGAGGGGCAGCTTTGCCTCCTCCGAAAGGCGGGTCGCCCGGTGGACTCCCCCTCGGCATACCGGCCCGTCGTGTTGCTCGATGAGGTCGGTAAATTGTTCGAGGGGATAGTCGCCTCCCGGCTCGGGAGCCATTTGCGGGATGTAGGGCCGGATCTGTCGGACGCCCAATTCGGTTTCCGTCGTGGGCGTTCGATGATCGACGCGCTGGCCCTACTCAAGGGCCAGGTGAGGGAGGCAGTCGAGGCGGGGGACGGAGTGCTGGCGGTGTCATTCGACATTGCCAATGCCTTCAACTCCGTGCCCCACTCGACGATAGGCGCTCCGGTATCACGGAGTGCCCCAATATCTGCGGAGCCTCCTGGCCAGCTACTTGGAGGACCGAGAGGTCCTCCTCGTAGACAAGACGGCCACAGTGAGGCGGTACGGCGCAGAGTCCGGTGTTCCACAGGGGTCGGTGCTTGGGCCCCCGCTGTGGAACATCGGGTTCGATTGGCTGCTGCGGGGAGCCCTCCTCCCGGGCACGAGTGTCATCTGCTACGCGGATGACACCCTGCTCACTGCCCGGGGGAGGAGTTTCGCGGACGCGGCCTGTCTGGCCTCGGCTGGCGGATCCTTGGTTGCAAAGAGGATCCGCCGCCTGGGATTGAAGGTGGCGCTGCACAAGACCGAGGCCGTGTTCTTTCGCGGGCCTCGGCAGCGCTGCCCACCCGACGCCCACATCGTCGTGGAGGGCGCCGTATAGAGGTCCAGCCCCGGATGAAATATCTGGGCCTGGTGCTGGACGACAGGTGGCGCTTCGGCCTGCATTTCAGCGGGCTGTCGACGCGCCTGTTGAAAGCCGCGGACGCCCTCTCGTGGCTCCTCCCGAACCTGGGGGGGCCCAAGGCGAAATGCCGGCGCCTCTATGCCGGCATCTTGCGGAGCATGGCCCTGTACGGGGCCCCCATTTGGGCGGACTCCCTCCACAGGAGGGAGAACGCGACCGCCATCCGCAAGCCCCAAAGGGCCATTGCACTGCGGGTGGCGAGGGCCTACCGGTCGGTGGGTTTTTCGGCGGCGTGCGCTCTGGCCGGCACCCCTCCTTGGGAGTTGGAGGCTTGGGTGCTGGCCAGGGTGTATGAGTGGACGGCGCATCGCAGGGCGCTCGGGGAGCGCCCCGTTGCCGAGGAGCGGGAGGCCGTGCGGCGGGAGGCGAGGGACGCCATCGTCCTCCATTGGACGGAGGACCTCGCCACCGCCGCCTTTGGCCGCCGGACGTTGGACGCGCTCGGTCCGGTCCTCCGGGCCTGGCTCGAGCGGTCCCATGGTTTCTTCTCGTTCCGTCTGGTGCAGGTGTTGTCCGGGCATGGCTGCTTCGGAACGTACCTGCACCGGATCGGGAGGGAGGAAGCCCCGGCGTGCCACGACTGCGGCGCGCCGGAGGACACGGCGCAGCACACCTTCGAGGTGTGCCCAGCTTGGTCCGAGCCGCGCCGCAGTCTGATCGCGGAGATCGGACGGGACCTCTCGCTTCCCGGTGTGGTCAACGCCATGCTGGGGAGCGAGAGGGCATGGTCAGCGGTCGCCTCCTTTTGCGAGGACGTAGTCTCGCAAAAGGAGGCGGCGGAGCGCGCGCGGGAGGAAGACCCTCTCGCAGCGCCGCTCCGCAGAAGAAGAAGAGGTCGGAGAAGACGCGGTCTCCCTTTTCATGGTGGCGACGGGCGGGCGACAGGCGCGGGGGTGCCTTCGCCCGCATTGCACCCGTCACCACCTTCGTCTGTCATTCCCGGGCCCGTCCCCCTCCCCACGGGGGGGGCGTAAGGTCCGTTGTGCGGGTCATCGTCGGCGGAGGACTGGAAGTAAAGGCTGTGCCGGTTTCCCAGTCCCCCGCCACTAGGACGAAGCGGGAATGCCGCTGGGTCGTTTTAGTGGGTATACCGGTCTCAGACCGGGAGACCCACACTACCCTTCCATCCCCCGATGGGAGGAAAAGAAGGTTAGGTTGGTGTGCTGGGTCAGAAAACCTCCTCGTGGGCCTGACGGCTGCCGGTCCCTCTCGATACGTTTGGAGGGAACAGCAGCTGGCTGGGACGGTGCACCCTGGGCGCGGGCAGTGGCCTTGCCCAAGGAATGGGAAGAGATTCTTATTCTTCGGGGAATGTCACTGTCTGTGGCCAATATTCTGACATAGGAGGGGGGTCCAACTTGGACCACGGGGGGCTGTTCCGCGTGACCCTCTGAAAAGCAGAGGGCACAGCGGAGGAGCAACGGCGAGCTCGGTGTGCACTCACCCTGCCTCCGAGCCGACAGTGAGGGACGCTTTCCTTCTCTGTCCCCGTCGTTCTCGTAATCCCATCATCGGAGTGTCGTGGATCACGTCTCGCGGCTTCGATCGGGACCGAGGGTCTTGGCTTAACTGCCCGGACCGCGAGGTAAAAAACCTCTATAAAAAGTTACCCCGAATCTCAAGCGGCGGCGCACCGTGAGGGGATGTATGGCTGACGGGTGTTCCCATGGAACAATCAGTCTCTAGTGCGACCCCCGCCAGGGTACCAGCCGACCCCCTGGCGGGTTATAAATGTTAAAGGCTTATCCGGGTACAGGGGGCACTGCAATTATCAGTGGTGATTTCAATATCAATATTTTGGAAGAAAATTCGAATAGCAGCAGGTTATTAAATCTTTTTAAGTCATTTGATTTAGCCAACATTTTTAGAGAACCTACTAGAGTCACTCCATCGTCTGCTACTTGTATTGATAATGTTTTCTGCAATTGTGATTACTTAGATAAAGCCATAATAAGTTGTCTGCCTTCGGATCATAGTGGCCAAACGGTAACTTTTAGTTGTAACACACCAGTGCAAAAAGTTCAGATTAAATTTAGACCTATAACAACTAGCAAATTAAATAGATATAATAATTCCCTACAGAACAAGTTAAGTATTATGGGCCACCATTTGGACATTAGTAATGTAAATCAGTTTTACGATCAATTCTTTTCAATAGTTCACACTGAATTCAATAAAACTTTTGAAAAGAAGATGAAAAGCATTTGCCCTAAATTTATATTTAGTGATTGGGCAACTACAGGTATAAGAAAAAGTAGGCAAAGACTATTTGAGCTTTATGGCCTTAAGCCTTTCATTAACACGGAAACTTTTAACAAATATGTTGCTAATTATTCAAAAATATTTCGAAATACTTGCAAGTTTGCTAAAGCATTGTACATTAGCAACAAGATCAAAAACGCAGAAAATAAAATAAAGACAGTTTGGAAAGTCATAAATAATGAGACTAACAGGAAAAAAATAGTTAACACTACCTATACATTAGATACAAAATATGGTCCTAAAAACTCTGATCAGGAAGTAGCTCAAGAATTTGTAAATTTCTTTACCGATATACCGTTTAAAACTACTGAGGCTCTAAATTCCTCACCTGAAGTCTCACTTGCTTTAATAAAGGCGAACGTGTCTGGCTGCTCGGCTGAATTTAAATTTAAACACATAAACCCTATGACAGTTATTAAAGCTTTCAGGCAAATAAAAATCAAACAGACCGAAGATCTATGGGGAATGTCTATCAAAGTTTGTACATCCATAGTTGAGACGATAGCACCTTACTTAGCTTTAATTTTTAATTTGTGTGTGGACCAAGGAGTTTTCCCTGATTTAATGAAATACAGTAAAGCATCCCTCTTTTCAAATCCGGAGATAGTAAAGATACTAATAATTATAGACCTGTATCCGTGTTACCAGTTTTTAGCAAGGTGTTTGAAAAGGTAATGCTTAATCAAATGCTCAATCATTTTAACACCAACAAAATTTTGCACGATCAACAGTATGGTTTCACCAAGGGACGTTGTACGACTGACGCCGGTGTGACCTTATTCAAGCACATATTTACAGCGTGGGAAGAGTCCCAAGACGCCATAGGAATATTTTGTGACCTTTCGAAAGCATTTGATTGTGTAAATCACGACACATTACTTTTGAAACTTGAGCATTACGGACTAGGTAAACTTGCACTTAGTTTAGTAAAATCTTATTTGAGTGAAAGGCAACAGCAAGTTCAAATAAATGGTGTTAATTCACAGGGTTTAAAAGTAAAAATGGGGGTTCCGCAAGGGTCTATATTAGGTCCTTTCCTCTTTCTAGTATATATTAACGATCTACCCTATTTATTAAAAAATCAACCTCAAAATATGGTGTTATTTGCTGATGATACTTCCTTAATTTTTAAGATAAATAGACGGGCCCAAAATCTAGATAACGTTAACAATGCCCTACTTCAGGTCCATAATTGGTTCACAGCAAACAATTTAGTATTAAATGAAAAAAAAACTAAATGCATAAGATTTTCATTACCAAATGTTAAAAGTAGTGATTGTAATATAATATTCAATAATGAGAAACTAGAATTTGTCGATAATACAGTGTTCCTGGGGATTCAAGGCTGCAGTGGGGTTCTCATTTAACATCTCTTGCGGGGCGGCTAAGTTCAGCAGTATATGCTGTTAGAAAAATCCGTCAATATACCGATGTAGATACCGCGAGATTGGTCTATTTTAGTTACTTTCACAGTATAATGTCCTACGGCATTTTGTTATGGGGACGGGCTGCAGACATCGAGTCTATTTTTATTCTGCAAAAAAGAGCCATCAGAGCCATATATAATCTCCGTAGGCGCGATTCTCTAAGGGAACTGTTTAAGGACATTAACATCATGACGGTACATTGTCAATACATTTATGAAAACATAATGTACGTAAGAAAAAATCTGCATCTTTTTGGTAAAAGAGGTGACAGACATAATTACAGTACTAGAAATAGGGACCAATTAGTTCAGCCAGGCTTCAGACTCGCTAAAGTAGACTCATCTTTCATGGGGTACTGTTTAAGATGCTATAATAAAATTCCACAAAGTATTCTTGAACTGAGTGAGATGAAATTTAAAACATGCATTAAACGCACACTATGTAAGCAAGCTTATTACAAATTGGACGATTATATCGCTGATAATAATGCTTGGCTCAATGCCGGTCCTGCTCCACAAGGACAAGGGCGCATGAATTGATAGCATTAAATAGTATTGTTGGAGCTGCTGAAGATTGTATAAACTAACTTTGCATTGTATAAATTCAATTAATTTAGTATTGTATAGTCGCACAGCCCATATTGTGTGAGCACTTTGTACTAGAAAGCTATCATTTACTGGAAACCTACGTCTTTTATTGACTTCAATGTGCCCTGGCGGTTAAGAGTATGTCATGCTCACTTAAATGTCACGCTGATGGTGGCGCGTGTGTCGGGTCATTTAGTTCCCTTCAAAATGGTTGAGTTGAATGATGGCTGATCCATGCGTGATGTTCGTGAACGCGCGATGTCAGTTGTGCCTGGTCATCTCTTAGTTGCCACGGCTTATTTCGAACCATTTATTTTATTTTTGAATTGTCTTTTTTTTGTATTTACTGTGGACACTTTTAACGTGCACGTCTTGCTACATCGTTCTCACATAATTTACCATCTCAACATGAATGATGTAACCAAGATTTTTGTAACAAGCTATTAATTTAAAAGAGTGTCCATGGAGTTTCTTGCCCATTCTTCTCCATAGAGATCTACGCTTTGGAATGGGCAACTACAGTACTTTCACAGTTATTATGTCTAGTGACTGGGACTGTAGCTTAATATGTTATTGTTGTTTGACTATTCAAAAGTGCCTGTAACTGGCCTACTTGAAATAAATGATTTTGATTTGATTTGATTTGACTGCCCGGATGGACATTTTATATCCCCCATACTCGTGGGAATAGTATGGATAAACTAAAAAATCAAAAAGTTGTGGAGAAGGCGGACGCAGCGTCAGGTTCTGACACTGCGTCACTGAAGACGGGAGCAGGGGCTCCAGCAGAACCGTTAGTGGTTCTGTCGGAATCCGGCACAGCACCACAAATAGTTGCGGCCGGTCCCTCCAAGTTTTGGGGGAAGCGGCCGCGCTATGAGTCGGACGCGTTGTCGGCGGGTCTCTCTTCAAGCGACGAGAATCTGCCAGCCATCAAAGTGACAACTGCAAGGAGGGGCAGAGGTCGCAGAACAGCTTCCGGTGCCAGCACTCCAGCGGCAGAGTCGCGCGACACCCGGGGCCGTTTCCTGAAGCGACCCGATACGCCAGTGGCCAGCGGAGTGAGTGACTCCGAAGGGGCCATCCAGGTGGAGCAGGCCGGTGGCGCGGCCTCCACCGGATTGGTGAGCACCAAGGCGGAGCTCAACGCCGCCAGGCGAGAGGGTCGGAAGGCCGTCGCGACTGATGAGGTCGCTGAGATGGCTCGACTGGCAAGGGAGCGGCGGTTGCAGACCGCCGCAGGCCCTGAGGGACTGACGGCTGAGGCTCTCAGCCGCCAGGTCTTGGACGGCGTGGACGTCGTCATGAAGGTTGCCACGAAGTCGGGCAACCTAAAGTTAGCCCGTTTACGCGGGCCCTGAAAGAGGCGGCTGATGGCATAAAGGAGGCGGTGGAAGTCCTTTTTGACCGGACGACCTCGGAAGAGACGGCAAAGCTGCAGGAAGAAAATAACTGTCTCCACGCAAAGATGGAGGAGCTCCAGCGGGAGGTCATCGCCTTGAGGGCGGACTTCAGCCGGCAGCAGAATGCGACCACTTCGGTTAGTCATTCTCTGCCTCAGGATGGATCCTTGGGGGAGGATCAATTTCATCGGCTGTTGTCAATAATGACCGCCCGCTTGGACAGCATACAGCCTAGGCTCAATCCCCCTATAAATGTCCGCCCACCACTGGCGGCAGATAAGAGGAAAAAGGGGGTGGAGCCCGCTCCAATAAGTGGGCTTACGTGGGCACAGGTGACTAGTGCACCGCCAACAGCAAAAAAACCCTCACAGGTGGCCAAAAACCCCTCACAGGTGGCCAATAAACCCCCGACGTCGGGCAAAAAGCCTACAGAAGGGGCTAAAAAGCCGAAGACAGTGGCAAAAAAGCCAACTGAAGGGAGTGACCAGCCTCCCAAAGAGAACGCTTGGACGACGGCCGAAAGCCGGAAGAAGAGGCGGAAGAGGGGCCGCAAAGGCACTCCCGCACAGGGTTCCAAGGGGCCGGCCGCCAAGGGCGGTCAAAAATCCCCAAAGATCCGCGTCCCTTGCCCCGAGGCAGTGGTGGTGACGCTTCAGCCCGAAGCAAAGGACAGAGGCGTCACCTACCAGAAGGTACTGGCGGAGGCGAGGGCCAAACTGGTCTTCGCTGACTTTGGCACCCCAGACGGCTTCCGTTTCAGGACGGCAGCCACGGGGGCCAAAATGTTCGAGTTGGCGGGGACCAGCAGTGCTGACAGGGCGGACGCTCTAGCAGCAAAGCTTCGTGACGTCCTCAACCCCGAGGAGGCTCGGGTCTCCAGGCCCATCAAGACGGCTGAAGTTCGCGTCGACGGGCTGGACGACTCCGTGACCCCAGAGGAGGTGGTGGCGGCTATAGCCCGAAGCGGCAACTGCTAGCCCGAAAATGTGCGGGCAGGTGGCATTCGCGTTAATGCTGGCGGTCTTGGGACCATATGGCCCAAGCACCGACCCCTGTGGAACACCGGACTCTGCGCCGTACCGCCTCACTGTGGCCGTCTTGTCTACGAGGAGGACCTCTCGGTCCTCCAAGTAGCTGGCCAGGAGGCTCCGCAGATATTGGGGCACTCCGTGATACCGGAGCGCCTCCAATATCGTCGAGTGGGGCACGGAGTTGAAGGCATTGGCAATGTCGAATGACACCGCCAGCACTCCGTCCCCCGCCTCGACTGCCTCCTTCACCTGGCCCTTGAGTAGGGCCAGCGCGTCGATCGTCGAACGCCCACGACGGAAACCGAATTGGGCGTCCGACAGATCCGGCCCCACATCCCTCAAATGGCTCCCGACCTCATCAACCAACACGACGGGCCGGTATGCCGAGGGGGAGTCCGCCGGGCGTCCCGCCTTTCGGAGGAGGCAAAGCTGCCCCTCGCCCCCTATACATCGGACCCGAGGTGGCGGCGCGTAGTGTTCCACGCGCGCCCCTCTGAGACGTCGCGGGGGGAGTCAAACACCTCACTCCCCCCTCAACCCGAGATGAGGCCCGCCATAGCGGGCCGGCACCAGCCGGGGGTTGCGGAAGAGTCGTACGTTCCCGCGACCCCTGGTGTAGGTGAGAGATGGAACACCGGGGTGGTTTTCAGTCAGTTGGAGTCTGACAGACCCCTCCGCCCTCCCCAGGCGGAGGACATCCGAGCGGATTTTCCACCCCGCAACAAAAAAAAAAAAAAAAAAGGTTAGGTTAGGTTGGGGTCGCGGGGGGTGCTGGGTCAGAAAACCTCCTCGTGAGCCTGACGGCTGCCGGTCCCTCTCGATACGTTTGGAGGGAACAGCAGCTGGCTGGGACGGTGCACCCTGGGCGCGGGCAGTGGCCTTCCTCAAGGAATGGGAAGAGATTCTTATTCTTCGGGGAATGTTACTGTCTGTGGCCAATATTCTGACATTGGAGGGGGTAGAAAACCTCTATAAAAAGTTACCCCGAATCTCAAGCGGCGGCGCACCGTGAGGGGATGTATGGCTGACGGGTGTTCCCATGGAACAATCAGTCTTTAGTGCGACCCCCGCCAGGGTACCGGCCGACCCCCTGGCGGGTTATAAATGTTAAAGGCTTAACGCCCTCCGTCAAGAGATGGCGACTCTCCGGGAGGAATTTGTGACTCTCCGGGTGCGGCCGGAAGGTCCACCGCAGTCGAGACCCGAAGAACCCAGGGGCTTCACTGCTCCGGAGAAGTCGCTCCCGCAGGAGCCACCTATGAGTGATATGCAGGCGCATGCAATCGTTTCCCAGATCGGGAAAATGATGGATGCCCGTTTTGCTGGCATTGAGGATCGCCTCCTACCAGCGAGGTCCGTTCGTCCACCTCTGGCAGCAGACCGCAGGAGTGCAACTGTTGCTGGCAGCGCTGGCGGCACTGGTGAGGGCGGACAACGCCCTCTTCAGGCCCCCCTAAACAGGTCCAGGGGCGACGGATTCGGGGACATCCGTCGCCCCCCATCTAACTGGACCCGAGACGGCGGCGCGTAGTGTTCCACGCGCGCCTCTCATGACGTATCGGGGGGAGTACACCTCACTCCCCCCAGGGACGAGGCCCGCACTGGTCAAGCGGGCCGGCACTAGTCCGGGGCAGCGGAAGTCACATTCGTTCCCGCTGCCCCCTGACGCAAGTGTGCGAGGGAACACCGGTGTGGTTTTAGTCAGTTGGAGTCTGACAGACCCCTCCGCCTTCCCTAGGCGGAGGACATCCATGCGGATTTCCAAATCGTCAACAAAAAAAAAAAAAAAAAAAAGGTTAGGTTGGGGTGGGGGACCACCCCACAGTGCTTGCGTCCACGTCGCGTCCCCTGGAAACGACCCAGTTTGACCACCGTAACGGAGTGGCAGACTGGGCTCGGCCAAAGTGCACTGTGATTATCGTAGCTCATCTTGCCTTGAGAGTACGAACCTGCGGAGGATATGCCTAAACCAACGCGGGATGCCTGCGGGCGGTATTTTAAACCCAAAGGCCCTTCTCAGGGCCAACCCAAAGGCCCTTCTCAGGGCCAACCCAAAGGCCCTTCTCAGGGCCAACCCAAAGGCCCTTCTCAGGGCCAACCCAAAGGCCCTTCTCAGGGCCAAACCGACGCTTCGGCGTCAGAGGCTAGCCGCGCGCCGTCTGCGGCTAGCTTCTTCGGAAGAACGGACTTGTCGGATTTGTCTGACTCCGACGATGAGTCAATGGTTGGCGTCTCGGGTGCAGGCGACTCGCAGTCGCGAAAGCGGGCCTTCCTGCGGGATGGGTCCGAGGGCTCCTCGGCGTCAGGGTCGGCGAGGCTGACAAAGGCTAAAAAGCCGACGGCCGCGGACACCCACGTCGTTGGGCTCCAGACCACAGACTTTTTTAGCAATTTTGGAAATATCCCTTTAGATAAACAAAGCTGAAAAATGTGGGTCAGGGGAGGGGCCAGTAGGTGTTTAAATCTCTTAAGTATATTATTGGGTATATCATCCCACCCAGTTGCGCAGACTTCCTTTAACCCGTTTATTATTCTAATTACTTCGTTGACGTCAGTATCTAGTAAAACAAACGAATTTAATTTGGAAGATGTCCTAGTTGGGTTTTGATTGGGAGGACGAATAATATTTAAGGATTTTTCAGCCAAGTTTTTACCAATGTTGACAAAATAGTGGTTAACCATATTTGTTGCATCGGATGCGTTTATTTCTGTTGATAGTAAATCAAGCGGAGGTTCGGATTTTTTTGACCTCAATGTATTGGTTTTTATGAATTTCCACACAAGTTTACTATTTTTTCCCGCCTTCTGTAGTTCATGCTTATCGTACTTGTTTTTTAATTTTTTCAAAAGATTGTTACAGAAATTTCGATATCTTTTATAAGTAACAGAAAGCATTACGTCATCAGGTGCAAGTTTGGATTTTAGGTGAAGTTTGTCTCTATGTCTTATACAACGAACGAGACCAGGTGTGATCCACGGTTTAATGCAACTAAATTTCCTAGGGATTATCTTAGTGGAAGAGTTGTTCCTAATTGCAGATTGTATAGAATTTAGGAAATAGTTTAAAGAAATATTTGCATCATCAGAATCATAAATAGGGTTAAAATTAATGCTGCGTATGTCACTTTCAAGGTTTGTCATATTGACTTTAGTATAGCTACGCTCGCAGTTTTTTCTAGGTGAAGTTATTTGCATTGTTAGTAAAACAGCTTGATGATCGGTAAGCGAAGAGTTAGTAACCAATGTTTTGGAGGGATTTTTTGATTTTAGAATTATATGGTCTAAGCAAGAACCGCTTTGATGTGTGGGGTAATAGTGAGCAGGTAAAAGTCCATGAAATGCACAAATATTTAAATAATGATGAGTATGGGTATCGGGTTTCTCGGAGGAAATATTAATGTTGATGTCTCCTAAAAGTATTATGTTTTTGAATGTACTTATGTTTTTTAAGTTTGTGTCAAGTGAGACTAAAAAGTTGTCGATATTATGAGAGGGAGGCCTATAAATAGCTATAACTACTGTATCGGGAATAATTTTAATGATTAAGCAATTACTATCTTGGGATAGTGGTTCTTCTATAATAGTTTGCAAATTATTTTTAACATATACTACTACTCCGTCGTTTTGGTTGGTGTTTTTGTTAGTTTTATATGAATAAAACCCGTTCAGAGATGGTAAGTTGACTGTCTGTTTTGACAGCCAACATTCTGTTATCACGATAATATCACAGCTTATGTCAAGTCTTTGTAATAAAACTTCAAAACCGTCCATGTTTCGGTTTATGCTGCGAATATTTTGTGTAAGTAAGATAAGCGTTTTGTCGCCAGAACGAAGAAGGTATTTACAGTCCTCAACATTACAGATTTTAGATTCAGACACAGAAAAACTATCTAAATCACTGATTAGCTGATTACTCATGATAATTACAAACTAAGAAGAAAAACAAATAAGCGATGAGCTACCTGTTTGTGTGCCTACTAAATAGAATATTCTGTGGCGCTCTTAGGCGCCCTCATAGTCTATGGAGTTAATGTAATTGGTCTCTGCATATTTACGTGCCGGGCAATTTACATCACCGGTTGGATGGTCACATTTCCTCTTGAATCTTTTGCACGTCGCGCACTGGGGGGGAGAAGATTTCCTGCTGCACTCCTTCACGGTGTGTCCCGTCTCTGTTCTCGTTCTGTACTTCGAGTATGTAGTTGCAGGTAGGAAGGCCTTTCTTACCCGATTTATGGCTCAACTTAATGGTCTCAAGGAAGGATTCACGAGTTGTATTCGGCAATTTGTCTGATAGGTTTTGCTCGTAAATACAGTCGAAAACCTCCTTCTCAGTAAGAGCTACGGGAACACCAATGACAGTAACCCTAGGGCGACGCTTAGATGGCTCTTCTATTGTTAGGCCCGAGGAGAAAATCTTCTCTGACTTTTTCAATTTATCTATATCGCCTTTATTTTCAGTGCTAATTAGTACTCCCCCATTTTTAACTTTTTTCAGGCCACGGACTTGGAGCTTCAGTTCTTCGGGAGAGATTAACTTTTGAACAAGTGTCTTGGTGTCGTCACTTGTTTTTGTTTTATCGCTGGGATAAATGGCGATCGAACTTAGGTTAGCAGGACGCACGAAATTATCGGAGCCTTTCTTCACCATGCTAGCATAGGAATTGCTAGACGGATTCAGCTTCGACTCAAAAACCTCTTTGAACTGGGTCAGAGAGTTCGCCACGTTTTGCTGATGCTGTAGGTGCTGAATGGTACTGTGGGACTGAATCATTTTCTGCTTCACCGATTGGTAAAGGACAGCCATCTGAGATGTCCCACTTTGGACCTTCCGGCAAAGGGCTGAGACACGTTGCTTCTGGTCCGAGTTCATTTTTCCTTCACTAACAATAGAGCAGACTTCGTTCAGAATGCCATCTATAGAGAGTAACCATTTCTGGATCTCTGGCGTGCTAACAAGTTCACTCGGCAAAACATTCTCCGCAGGTGCTGGTAGAGGTGGTGGTGGAGCTGGTTCACTCGGGGGCAATTGTTCGGTAGGCGTTGGCGGAGGACTTCGTCGTAGTATTTGGCTACGACCAAACGGGCTCGAGTCTAGGTTAGACATGCTAACCGCAACACTTTATTTATTGTTAATAGAAATAAATAAATCTAATTCAGTTCATCTTGCACATACACGTTGGTATGGTACTAGTCACACTTGACACACTTTACTTTGATTTTAACTGACGCCGCAAATAATTATTGATATGTCGCAGTCTGATGATTTTATTCCGTTAGACACGGTCATCATGTGGGCAGAACATGGGTTTCGTGCAATGAAAACACACACACACTGTACACTGCTTTTATCGAACTAGCAAATTACTTGAAATTACAATCCAACACAATAACACTAGGCACCATGAATCGGGTTACAGTTTCGGGACGTCTTGACTCCGCGGTGGTCAGACTCAGACTGTCCGCCTCGCTGGGAGCTCGAAACATCACGACTCTGTAGTAAGCGCGCTTAGGTGTGGGTAGACTGGTAAGTAGGTCGCTTGACCTTTGGCGCGCTTTCGATCCATAGTCAGTCTTGTATCCGTAATAATGACTCCGACTCCGACACGGCCATCCTGCTAGCACACGTCCTCGTGTGATGGGTACCCTGCAAACAAATACTCCACGACAGAAATTTGTTCCACTCGGTCACTCCTGACCAAACTATAAATTCAACGGGGTGGTGGAAATAAGAACATTGTAGAACTAGCCGTTTTGTTTTAACCGAACCGATTGGAAATAATCGAAAATACAATAATGATAACCCTGGGCCATGTACCATAGTCGTTCAAATCAACCTTTAGAACTCTACTGCAACAAAAAAACTACCAAGCTTGTAGAAACCGTCGTGTAAAGCCACTAACGCCATGGCTCTCTAGCCGACCAGCAATCGCATTGCTCTCACACATCCAGCGCATGAATCAAAACTAAAATTAGATCAAATAAACAATTAGGTCAATTAAAATGCAAGAGCAACCAAGTACCTCTTCATCCATCTAATCATCACATAAAGCAGGAATCTCATCCGTGGCCTATGGGCAACACTCAGGCCCTCCAACAAACCTCTGTTTGTTTTACTACGTTCCTCAAGAACGCCGAGTCCCACATGCATGACTCACTCTATGGTCTCTACAAGACCCGACCTCCGCCAGAGCCACCCGCGCACCGCGCATCCACGGACTACTATAAGCAGACACCGACTTCTAACGGACTACGGCTACGAAATGGCTACTGGTACGGTCTGACCATCCGAACCAAGATTCCAAACTATCTCTCAACTCTAAATCATTTTACTTCAAACGGTACTTGACCCTCGGGCATTCTCCTTAACCCATCATGTGCATACTTGTAAGTACGCTTAGAACTTATTGATCTCAATGTGTAGCGATCCCCCTCTAGCACTTCGACTGGTACGTGACCCGCTGGCATCTTCCTTAGCCTACCGCGTGCGTATCTGTAGGTACGCTTAGAATTTAAAGCTTTCCGTGCTAAGGATAACCGTCTAAAACCTCAATCACTCTAAACAGACCTTTAATCTTCAACAACCCAAAATCACCAATCGCAAAACGTTTAATTTTGCCATCGTTTCGTCTACTCGGCACACTTGTCATGTTAAGCTAAGCTAACTCGTCGTGTCTATACGAACCGTGTACCACCGGCTCGTCACCTTAGGTATCGGGTGCAATTCGGCTTGTACTTTACCGGAGTGAGACTTCGCTACTTAGCACGTAACGCAGCTATTTACGAATTTTCAAACATACTGAGACTTTCCCGGGAACTAAATATAATCGAAAAGCTTTTCAGTCGTCTTTTCAGCACCAAGGTGAACGATAAGGGTCGCGGAAATTACTGTTTACCGACCATCGCAGAACACGAGCTAAATAGGGTACGCATTTAGACATACCATCGCGTTGAATATGACGGTGAAAGACGCCTGAACTTAGCACTTTTATGCTTCACCGAATGTACACAAAGGATTCTCATTAACGAAAACTCCCTTGCCGTCATGTTTGCAACAAAACCCCGATTTAAAATCTCGCCACCTAACATGACGTCACTTTGTAAATAATTATCAAGCAAACATTGCAACAAAGTTTCGATAGGGTAATCGTTAATCACTACACAACATAAAATCTGTTCTGTACTGAATACTCGTGTCTGTACTATACCAGTCTTAGCAACAACGTGAAGTTTGCCATTCAATTTCGATAGAAAACTTTCTTTCACAACGAGTATTTAGAATCAGAATAATAAGTAAACCGTAACAACTCACCCCTTTGTTGTTACGTGCCCGCGATGTTGCTTGTACGACGCAGCATCGACGCGCCGCTTGTTTGGCGCCCCGCCGCCGTCGGCTGGCCCGCTGTACACTGCATGCTGTCACCGACGCACGTACGCCAGACGGCTACGTGAACCGGCATGACACTTTTGACGCACAGCAAGGCCTTCGCGGCCCTTTGTCGCTTCCCCGATGCCCGTAGCAGCCGGCACAGGCAGCGGCTTCTTCGTGCGACAATCCGCTTCGTTGAGTCCTGGTTTCTCCCTGGTCCGCAAGCATGGCACTTGATTTGCGGTAGCGATGAACACTTGTGACGTTTTTCTTTCCTTCGTCATGGTCAGTGCGCATTATCTTTAGGGGTTCTCCTTTGGTTTGTCACTACTCAGGTTAATGAGGGTAGTCGTAAAAGTTACGGCGCACACGAATCTGGCCTTGAACAATTATTTAAACTGGTCCCACGTCAAACCTGGATAGGTTCTCAGTGTTTCGCAAACATTTGTGTTCAAGATACATCTAGAAATTCGGTAGTACAGTTTGGAGGTACACCGTAGATGGAAAATCACCTTCGTTTTCCGAGGCACACCAACTAATGACCACAGTACACCAGTGTGCCGCGGCACACTATGTTACAGCACTGTTACACTATGTTACACTATGTAGATGCGGAGCCCTTCAACGCCTTGCTTAACGTCCAAATAAGCTGGATTCAACAAGAAAAAATCAAAAGTCACTTCATTCAAACTAGGCTTATAATCAGCACTTTTTGAACGTCAAAATTACAAGAGACAGTCCCCCAAAACGCCCGCCCTTCGCCACTTCCTAAGTGTTTTAGCTGGGAAGAAGAAGTGGCGGAACAAACTCCCCAGCAACACATCTGTCTGTTAGGTTAGAAGAACCAGATTTTACACAAAACAAGTCAGCGATGGATGACGCATTACTAGCGCGCATCGCACTCTGTGAAATGTGGGTATTCTATTAGGTACACTCTGCCTAACCCTTCAGAGATTACAAGCGTGATGATATGTTATGTTTTGTTGGGATCAAAATCCGCTAACACACTTAACAAAAACACTAACCGCCAACACTAGCTTGCTATTCACTGGCTGAGTTTAAGTTCGTATCGCGAGTGCAATTATTCGTTTTGCATTTCAAAAAGTAACCGTCACTGATTGTTATTGTCATTGTTCTCGCGTGTGATTGCATTAGCACGATTTGATCGCACTTCTGATGTCGCAGTCTGATGATTTTATTCCGTTAGACACGGTCATCATGTGGGCAGAACATGGGTTTCGTGCAATGAAAACACACACACACTGTACACTGCTTTTATCGAACTAGCAAATTACTTGAAATTACAATCCAACACAATAACACTAGGCACCATGAATCGGGTTACAGTTTCGGGACGTCTTGACTCCGCGGTGGTCAGACTCAGACTGTCCGCCTCGCTGGGAGCTCGAAACATCACGACTCTGTAGTAAGCGCGCTTAGGTGTGGGTAGACTGGTAAGTAGGTCGCTTGACCTTTGGCGCGCTTTCGATCCATAGTCAGTCTTGTATCCGTAATAATGACTCCGACTCCGACAGATATATTATATTTTCGTAATTGTTTATAGATATTTCATTTTAGCAAATACAAAAAACACGTCCGCTTAGTCTCGCGACTTGTAAAACGAAATGCCGGCGCCTCTATGCCATTACATATCTTGCGGAGCATGGCCCTGTACGGGGCCCCCATTTGGGCGGACTCCCTCCACAGGAGGGAGAACGCGACCGCCATCCGCAAGCCCCAAAGGGCCATTGCACTGCGGGTGGCGAGGGCCTACCGGTCGGTGGGTTTTTCGGCGGCGTGCGCTCTGGCCGGCACCCCTCCTTGGGAGTTGGAGGCTTGGGTGCTGGCCAGGGTGTATGAGTGGACGGCGCATCGCGGGGCGCTCGGGGATCGCCCCGTCGCCGAGGAGCGGGAGGCCGTGCGGCGGGAGGCGAGGGACGCCATCGTCCTCCATTGGACGGAGGACCTCGCCACCGCCACCTTTGGCCGCCGGACGTTGGACGCGCTCGGTCCGGTCCTCCGGGCCTGGCTCGAGCGGTCCCATGGTTTCCTCTCGTTCCGTCTGGTGCAGGTGTTGTCCGGGCATGGCTGCTTCGGAACGTACCTGCACCGGATCGGGAGGGAGGAAGCCCCGGCGTGCCACGACTGCGGCGCGGCGGAGGACACGGCGCAGCACACCCTCGAGGTGTGCCCAGCTTGGTCCGAGCCGCGCCGCAGTCTGATCGCGGAGATCGGACGGGACCTCTCGCTTCCCGGTGTGGTCAACGCCATGCTGGGGAGCGAGGGGGCCTGGTCAGCGGTCGCCTCCTTTTGCGAGGACGTAGTCTCGCAAAAAGAGGCGGCGGAGCGCGCGCGGGAGGAAGACCCTCTCGCAGCGCCGCTCCGCAGAAGAAGAAGAGGTCGGAGAAGACGCGGTCTCCCTCTTCATGGTGGCGACGGGCGGGCGACAGGCGCGGGGGTGCCTTCGCCCGCCGAGGGGATCGGGGAAGGGGATCTAGACGGCCTAGTGGCCATCATCGGCGCGACTCTCGTCGCACGGTTGGGTTGCGGCCCTTGTGAACGGGATCGTCACGATTGGGGCGTATTTTTCGCCCAACAAGAGTCTCGCCGACTTCGAGAGTTTCCTTGTCGAGTTGGGAGCCGTCGTCGGCCAGTCTCACCCTCGACCCATTTTGCTTCTCGGTGACCTCAACGCCAAGTCTGCGGCCTGGGGTTCCCCCGTCACGGACCCGAGAGGCGAAGTGCTAGAGGAGTGGGCCATAACGACGGGCCTGGCTGTCTTAAATCGGGGTTCCGCCTACACGTGTGTACGGCAGCGGGGCGGGTCGATAGTGGACGTCTCGTTCGCTAGTCCCGCTGTCGTGAACCGTGTCCATGATTGGCACGTTGAGGTGGAGGTGGAGACGCTATCGGATCACCGATACATCCGCTTCGACGTCTCCACCCAGACCGCTGGAGGACGTAGCCAATCGGGGCCCCGAAGAGACGGCCCGCGTTGGGCGCTGAAACGCCTCGACAGGGAAGCTCTCGAAGAAGCCGCCATAGTCCTTGCCTGGATCCGGGAGTCGGCTACCGTCGGTCCCGTCGACGTCGAACGGGAGGCGCAGTGGTTTGGCGATGCGATGACGCAGATCTGCGACGCATGCATGCCACGCGTCTCCTCTCTGTCCGCACGGCGCCGCTTGTACTGGTGGTGCGTCGAGATCGAGCGACTGCGCGTCGAGTGCGCAGACGCGAGACGCCCGTACACGCGGTGCCGGAGAAGACGTCCACGGGTTCCTGAGGAAGAAGCCGCGCTGTATGAGGTGTACCGCGCGGCGAAGCTGGCTCTGTGGCTGGCCATCGGTGAGTCGAAGACACGCTCCAGGGAGGAAATGCTGGCGAGCTTAGACGGGGATCCGTTTGGGCGCCCTTACCGGTCGGTCCGAGGGAAACTTCGGCCGTGGGCGCCCCCGCTAACGGAAAGTCTCGAGCCGCAGTTCCTGGAGCGAGTGGTCTCGGCCCTCTTCCCTGAGAGAGCCGAGTACGAGCCACCGCCGATGGTTCTGCACACAGCTGCAGAGTCGGAGGAAGATGAAGGCGAAACCGTCCCAGAGGTGACACAGGCAGAGATGGGCGCGGCCGTATTGCGGCTCCGGGCTAAAAACACTGCCCCGGGGCCCGATGGAGTGCCTGGCCGCGCTCTGGTCCTCGCCATGAAGGAGCTGGAGCCCCCACTGAGAGGACTCTTCTCGGCATGCCTTGAGCAAGGCCAGTTCCCTACCCGGTGGAAGACTGGTCGACTGGTCTTGCTCAGGAAGGCAGGGCGCCCGGCGGACACGTCCGCTTATCGGCCCATAGTGCTGCTGGACGAGGCGGGCAAGATGCTGGAGCGAATAATCGCAGACCGCCTCGTCAGCCACTTGTGTACAGAAGGGCCGAACCTGGACGACAGCCAGTTTGGGTTCCGTCGTGGGCGCTCTACCATTGACGCCATAATGAGGGTAAGAGTCCTGGCGGAGGAAGCAGTGTCTCGGGGCGGGGTGGTGCTGGCGGTGTCCTTGGACATCTCCAACGCTTTCAACACCCTGCCCTGGGGTTGCATTAGGGAGGCCCTGCGCTACCACCGGGTGCCTCTCTACCTCCGCAACATTGTGGGGGCTTATCTGTCGGGAAGGTGTGTCACCTACATGGGACGCGACGGCGATGGCCGTCGCGAGATGTCGTGCGGTGTTCCACAGGGGTCGGTTCTGGGCCCTCCCTTGTGGAACATCGGTTACGACTGGGTTTTGCGGTGCGAGCTTCCACCGGGAGTGAACCTGACGTGTTATGCGGACGACACGCTGGTCATTGCCCGGGGGAGCTCGTACAGGGAAGCAGCGTTGCTGGCTACGGCTGCGGTCTCGCAGGTGGTGAGCCGCATACGACGCCTGGGCCTGGAGGTGGCCCTCAACAAGTCGGAGGCCATTGCGTTTCATGGCCCCCGACGGGCGCCGCCGCTGGGATCACATATTGTGGTCGGAGGGGCCCGGATTGCTGTCGAGTCAACCATGAAGTACCTGGGATTGGTGCTCGACAGCCGTTGGGACTTCGGACCCCACTTTCAGCGGCTGGTGCCCAAGTTGATGGGCGCGGCGGGCGCGCTGTCAACGCTGCTTCCCAATTTGGGGGGCCCGAGCACCGCCTGTAGGCGGTTGTACGTAGGGATCGTGCGATCCATGGCCCTGTATGGGGCCCCAGTATGGGCGACGGACCTGACGGCCCGCACTATCGCAGTCCTGCGGAAACCGCAGAGAGCGATGGCCGTCAGGGTCATACGGGGATATCGCACGATCTCCTACGAGGCGGCTTGTTTACTGGCCGGATCCCCACCATGGGACCTGGAGGCGAAAGCCCTCGCGACACTGCATCGGTGGCGCGAGGACGCCAGGGATCGGGGTGAAAGGCTGGTGCAGCGACAGATTACGCTGCACCGGTCTCAGCTCCGACAGGTCATGGTGGCAGAATGGCGGAGGAGGCTTGACCATCCCTCCGCCGGCCTCGACACAATCGAGGCGATCCGGCCAGTACTCGAAGACTGGCTCGGGAGGAAGCACGGCTCCCTGACGTTTCGGGCGACGCAGGTGCTCTCGGGGCACGGCTGCTTCGGGAAGTACCTGTGTCGCATAAGCAGGGAGCCGGACGCTCGGTGCCATCACTGCGTCCACTGTCTGGAGGATACGGCGCGGCATACGCTGGCGGAATGTGCCGCGTGGGATGAGCCGCGCCGTGATCTTGTCACAGAGGGAGGAGCAGACCTGTCGCTGCCGGCTGTTGTTCGCACGATGGTCGGCAGCACAGAGTCCTGGGACGCGGTGGTGTCCTTCTGCGAAACCGTCATGTCGCAGAAGGAAGCTGCGGAAAGGGAGAGGGAGATCTCTAGTTCCCTCCCATACCGCAGCAGACGCACCGGGCGTCGGCAGAGGGCGGATAACGCCCTCTTCCGGCCCCCCTAAACAGGTCCAGGGGCGACGGATTCGGGGACATCCGTCGCCCCCCATCTCACTGGACCCGAGACGGCGGCGCGTAGTGTTCCACGCGCGCCTCTCATGACGTATCGGGGGGAGTACACCTCACTCCCCCCAGGGACGAGGCCCGCACTGGTCAAGCGGGCCGGCACTAGTCCGGGGCAGCGGAAGTCACATTCGTTCCCGCTGCCCCCCGACGCAAGTGTGCGAGGGAACACCGGTGTGGTTTTAGTCAGTTGGAGTCTGACAGACCCCTCCGCCTTCCCCAGGCGGAGGACATCCGTGCGGATTTCCACATCAGTCCTCAAACTTGAAGGGGACCTTCCAGAAGGCCCTCAAATGTCGGGCCGGCAGAGAGCCCCTCCTCCAACTCCAATCTTGAGGACATAATCCGCAAGGTGGTAATAGAGGAGCGGGCCTTCACGCGAGCCTGCCTGGCAGGAATAGAGGACCGGCTCCTGCCGGAAAAGCGCCTCCGACCGCCGCTTGCGGCGGATAAGGGGCGCTCCGAGCCGGGGCCGTCCACCTCATCCCAGGTCCAGGAGGACGCCCTTCTCCCCTCGACCACCCCGTCCAATGAGTGGACGGAAGTGGTGACACTCGAGGTGACGGATCTCGACGATTCCGTCACCAAGGAGGAGGTGGTGGAGGCGGTCGCAGCGTTAGGGGGCTGCGACGTCGCGGCGGTCCAGAGTCGGGACATAAGGCCCGGCCGCGGTGGCATGGGCACCGTCCGCCTTGAGTGCCCGGTTCCCGCTGCCAGAGCCGCCCTGGCGAAGGGCCGGCTGACGGTCGGCTTCAGCTCGGGTGCGGTCAGGGCACTCGAGGACCAGCCGCTGAGGTGTTTCCGGTGCTTCGGCATCGGCCACACCCGGCCGCTGTGTCCGTCCGCGGTGGACAGGTCAGACACCTGCTACCGCTGCGGCATGGGGGGCCACCAAGCCGCCTCCTGTAAGGTCGCCACGCCGCACTGCTCGGTCTGTGCTGCCAGTGGCAGCCAAGCGGACCACGTGATGAAGGGGAGGAACTGCAATCCTCCCCATAAGCGTGGCAAAGTACTGGCGCCAACCGGGCCTGTTGCGGCTGCTGGTACCGCCGTTCCTGCGGCGGCTGCGGAGGGGGGTGCGATGTCCGACTGATGGATATAGTCGAACATCGCATCCTTCAGGCGAACGCCAACCACTGCAGGGCAGCCCAAGATCTGCTAATGCAGACGATGGCTGAGTGGTTGGTGGACTTGGCGGTGGTCGCCGAGCCTTACTCGGTCCCTGGCCGTTGGCTGGGTGACCGGGACGGCCTGGTGGCGTTGGTGGCGCGGTCTTCCACGGACTCCCCTCCCCTCTCGCTCTTAGAGAGGGGACCGGGATACGTGGCCGCCGCGTGGGGGGACATGGCCCTGGACGCCGAGGGGGCCTGGTCAGCGGTCGCCTCCTTTTGCGAGGACGTAGTCTCGCAAAAGGAGGCGGCGGAGCGCGCGCGGGAGGAAGACCCTCTCGCAGCGCCGCTCCGCAGAAGAAGAAGAGGTCGGAGAAGACGCGGTCTCCCTCTTCATGGTGGCGACGGGCGGGCGACAGGCGCGGGGGTGCCTTCGCCCGCATTGCACCCGTCACCACCTTCGTCTGTCATTCCCGGGCCCGTCCCCCTCCCCACGGGGGGGGCGTGAGGTCCGCTGTGCGGGTCATCGTCGGCGGAGGACTGGAAGTAAAGGCTGTGCCGGTTTCCCAGTCCCCCGCCACTAGGACGAAGCGGGAATGCCGCTGGGTCGTTTTAGTGGGTATACCGGTCTCAGACCGGGGAGTCCCACACTACCCTTCCATCCCCCGATGGGAGGGTGTGCGTAATGCATTTTTTCCCAGCGACAAAAAAAAAAATAAAAAAAAAAAAAAGGTTAGGTTAGGTTAGGTTGGGGGACCACCCCACAGTGCTTGCGTCCACGTCGCGTCCCCTGGAAACGACCCAGTTTGACCACCGTAACGGAGTGGCAGACTGGGCTCGGCCAAAGTGCACTGTGATTATCGTAGCTCATCTTGCCTTGAGAGTACGAACCTGCGGAGGATATTATGCCTAAACCAACGCGGGATGCCTGCGGGCGGTATTTTAAACCCAAAGGCCCTTCTCAGGGCCAACCCAAAGGCCCTTCTCAGGGCCAACCCAAAGGCCCTTCTCAGGGCCAACCCAAAGGCCCTTCTCAGGGCCAAACCGACGCTTCGGCGTCAGAGGCTAGCCGCGCGCCGTCTGCGGCTAGCTTCTTCGGAAGAACGGACTTGTCGGATTTGTCTGACTCCGACGATGAGTCAATGGTTGGCGTCTCGGGTGCAGGCGACTCGCAGTCGCGAAAGCGGGCCTTCCTGCGGGATGGGTCCGAGGGCTCCTCGGCGTCAGGGTCGGCGAGGCTGACAAAGGCTAAAAAGCCGACGGCCGCGGACACCCACGTCGTTGGGCTCGCGGACGCCCAACGTAAGTTGGATCTTGCGCAGCGGGCGCAGCTCCAGCAGGAGCTCGAGGAGCGGGTTGCCGCGAGGGAGAGGCGGGCGCACGTCACCCGGGCAAAGTCCGGGTACGGTGCGTCCCGTGTGCTCTACGCGGACCACTCCCTGCTGGAGCTGGAACAAATGGCGGAGGAGGACGAGGAGGAAATTTTGGAGGTTGCCTCAAAGTCCTCAAACTTGAAGGGGACCTTCCAGAAGGCCCTCAAATGTCGGGCCGCGAGCTTGCTTGGTGTGGTCAAGGAGCTGGTGCAGCGGAAGGCCACTGACGAGACACGGCAACTGCAGGCGAGGGTGGATCGCCTACAGGTGGAAGTCAGTGAGCTTCATCGCAAGCTGGCTGAAGCCACGGCCCCTGCCGAGACGACGAGGACGTCATCAACGCCTTCGACGTCGACGTCTAAGAAGACGAGTCCTGCGGCAGACGGCCCCTCCTCCAACTCCAACCTTGAGGACATAATCCGCAGGGTGGTAATGGAGGAGCGGGCCTTCACGCGAGCCTGCCTGGCAGGAATAGAGGACCGACTCCTGCCGGAAAAGCGCCTCCGACCGCAGCTTGCGGCGGATAAGGGGCGCTCCGAGCCGGGGCCGTCCTCCTCATCCCAGGTCCAGGAGGACGCCCTTCTCCCCTCGACCACCCCGTCCAATGAGTGGACGGAAGTGGTCGGGAGGGGGAAGGGCAAAGCCAAAAAGTCGGCGGCTGCCGCCCCAGCCGTCCCCGCTCCCAGCCAGTCGCAGACGACCGGCAGAGGGAAGCAGGGAGGTAGAGGTAGAGCGAGGGGAAAGGGGCAGCTAGTCTCCCCAAAAACCGCGGCCGTCGTGGTGACCCTCACCGCGGAGGCGGCGGAGCGAGGGGAGACGTACATGTCAATTTTAGCGACACACTACCGATCCCACTCAATTGGGGATCGGTAGTGTGTCTTGCCGGCGGACCCAAGCCGGGGCTCGATTATTCGAGTTCCCGGGGGCAGAGGGGGGAGCCCGCGCGGACCTCTTTGCAGCTAAGCTGCGGGAGGTCATCGCGGACTCCGCCAAGGTGGCCCGACCGGTAAAGTTGGTGACACTCGAGGTGACGGATCTCGACGATTCCGTCACCAAGGAGGAGGTGGTGGAGGCGGTCGCAGCGTTAGGGGGCTGCGACGTCGCGGCGGTTCAGAGTCGGGACATAAGGCCCGGCCGCGGTGGCATGGGCACCGTGCGCCTTGGGTGCCCGGTTCCCGCTGCCAGAGCCGCCCTGGCGAAGGGCCGGCTGACGGTCGGATTCAGCTCGTGTGCGGTCAGGGCACTCGAGGACCAGCCGCTGAGGTGTTTCCGGTGCTTCGGCATCGGCCACACCCGGCCGCTGTGTCCGTCCGCGGTGGACAGGTCAGACACCTGCTACCGCTGCGGCATGGGGGGCCACCAAGCCGCCTCCTGTAAGGTCGCCACGCCGCACTGCTCGGTCTGTGCTGCCAGTGGCAGCCAAGCGGACCACGTGATGAAGGGGAGGAACTGCAATCCTCCCCCTAAGCGTGGCAAAGTACTGGCGCCAACCGGGCCTGTTGCGGCTGCTGGTACCGCCGTTCCTGCGGCGGCTGCGGAGGGGGGTGCGATGTCCGACTGATGGATATAGTCGAACATCGCATCCTTCAGGCGAACGCCAACCACTGCAGGGCAGCCCAAGATCTGGTGATGCAGACGATGGCTGAGTGGTTGGTGGACTTGGCGGTGGTCGCCGAGCCTTACTCGGTCCCTGGCCGTTGGCTGGGTGACCGGGACGGCCTGGTGGCGTTGGTGGCGCGGTCTTCCACGGACTCCCCTCCCCTCTCGCTCTTAGAGAGGGGACCGGGATACGTGGCCGCCGCGTGGGGGGACATGGCCCTGGACGCCGAGGGGGCCTGGTCAGCGGTCGCCTCCTTTTGCGAGGACGTTGTCTCGCAAAAGGAGGCGGCGGAGCGCGCGCGGGAGGAAGACCCTCTCGCAGCGCCGCTCCGTAGAAGAAGAAGAGGTCGGAGAAGACGCGGTCTCCCTCTTCATGGTGGCGACGGGCGGGCGACAGGCGCGGGGGTGCCTTCGCCCGCATTGCACCCGTCACCACCTTCGTCTGTCATTCCCGGGCCCGTCCCCCTCCCCACGGGGGGGGCGTGAGGTCCGCTGTGCGGGTCATCGTCGGCGGAGGACTGGAAGTAAAGGCTGTGCCGGTTTCCCAGTCCCCCGCCACTAGGACGAAGCGGGAATGCCGCTGGGTCGTTTTAGTGGGTATACCGGTCTCAGACCGGGGAGTCCCACACTACCCTTCCAGCCCCCGATGGGAGGGTGTGCGTAATGCATTTTCTGCCAGGCATTCGTGGGAGGTGTAGCGTTATTCAGTGTCGTTGACGCAGAAGTCGCAGTCGTCTTTGGGTCAGTCGGCGCAGAAGTCGCAGCCGTTTTCAGTTGAGTCGGCGCGTGATCCGCAGCCTGTGCTGTTGGCGCTATGGCCGGCCGCGCAGAAGGCGCGGCACTAAGTGGCAGATTGGTGCCCCCCCCCAGATTACGGTGAGGGCAGACCGACGAGTCGGTGTGGGATTCCCCGGCGTTGCCGGGACCCACCTGGGGAATATTATTTTTACCTTTCTGCATTATTGGTTTTTGGGGTGGGCTTTTTTGGAGTTGAGGTTACCCGTCCTCATGGACCGAAAGGAGAAAAGGGGAAAAAGGAGGGAGGGTTTGGGCGTAGGATCATGGGAGTGGGGTGAGGGATTACCCTAGGCCTGGGATGTTGGCTTTCAGGTAAGGTACGAAAAAGCGCCTGGTGGTTTTTGTTGCGTCTATTTCTTATGGAATTAGACCAAGAACAGGGTGGCAACCTCGTGAAGGTGAATCCCCCAGACTTGCCTTGAGGATCTACACGACCGTAGCGCTCCCCCTCAAGACCCCGCCACCCTACCGCCTCTGAGGGAGGCAGTAAGGTAGGCCTGCCTCTATGCTACCATGCAAAGCGTAGGCAAAGCGTGTCGTTGTGCAACCGCGAAAGCATAAAAGCAGTCCCTCCCCTGCTAGCCCTGCTGTCGCGAGCCGTGTTCGCGGCTGGCGTGTCGCTGCGGAGGTGGAGACGTTGTCGGATCACAGATATATCCGTTTCGACGTCTCCGCCCAGACTGCCGGCGGCCTGAGTTCATCGGCCCCACGAACGGACGGCCCGCGCTGGTCGCGCAAACGCATCGACAGGGAACTTCTCGAGGAGGCCGCGATTGTCCAGGCCTGGTTCCGGGAGTCGCCAACGACCGGACCCGTCGACGTCGAACAGGAGGCGCTGTGGTTCCGCGGGGCGATGGTGATGATTTGCGACGCGTCGATGCCCCGGGTCCACACACAGTCAGCAAGACGCCAGGTGTACTGGTGGTCCGCCGAGATCGCACAGTTACGAGTCGCGTGCGTAGCGGTTAGGCGCCAGTACACCCGATACCGGAGGAGACGTCGTCGGGTCCCTGACGAAGAAGCCGCGCTGTATGAGGTGTACCGCGCGGCGACGCAGGCTCTGTGGCTGGCCATCGTTGAGGCGAGGACGCGAGCCAGGGAGGAGATGTTGGAGACTCTAGACGGAGATCCGTGGGGGCGCCCGTATCGAGCGGTTCGAGGAAACCTCAGAGCCGCGGCGCCTCCGATCACAGAGAGTCTCCAACCCGAGCTGCTGGAGGAGGTGGTCGCAGCCCTCTTCCCAGCTAGAGCGGAGCATACCCCGCCGCCGATGGCTTTGCCCACAGCCGCAGAGCCTGAAGGAGATGAGAGCGCCATCAGCGTCCCAGAGGTGACACAGGCAGAGATGAGGGCGGCCGTGATGCGGCTCCGGGCCAAGAACGTGGCTCCGGGGCCTGACGGAATCCACGGCCAGGTGCTTGCCCTCGCTCTGAAGGAGCTGGAGCCCCAGCTGAGAGGACTCTACACGGCGTGTCTAGAGCAGGGCCAGTTTCCCACTCTGTGGAAAAATGGTCGTCTGGTCCTGCTCAGGAAGGCAGGGCGCCCGGCCGACTCGCCATCTGCGTACCGGCCCATAGTGTTGCTCGACGAGGTGGCTAAGCTGTTTGAGCGTATAATAGCAGCCCGCCTCGTCGGCCACTTGAGCGGAGAAGGGCCGGACCTGGACGAGTGTCAATTCGGGTTTCGGTACGGGCGCTCGACGATACACGCTGTGTCGCGGGTAAGAGTCCTGGCGGAGGAAACGGTGTCTCGGGGCGGGGTGATGGTGGCGGTGTCGTTGGATATCTCCAACGCATTCAACACCCTGCCCTGGAGTTGTATCCTGGAGGCACTGCGGTACCACCGGGTGCCTCTCTACCTCCGCCGAATCGTTGGGGCTTATCTGTCGGAGAGGTGTGTCACCTATGTGGGACGTGATGGCGTTAACCAGCGCCGCATGTCGTGCGGTGTTCCGCAGGGGTCGGTTCTGGGCCCTCCCTTGTGGAACATCGGGTACGACTGGGTGCTGAGGGGTGAACTCCAGCCGGGCGTGGACCTGACGTGTTACGCTGACGACACGCTGGTCACGGCCCGGGGGAGTTCACACAGGGAGGCAGCGTTGCTGGCGACGGCTGCGGTCTCACAGGTGGTGGGCCGCATACGGCGTCTTGGCCTGGAGGTGGCCCTCAACAAGTCGGAGGCCATGGTGTTCCATGGTCCCCGGCGGGCGCCGCCGGCCGAATCACACATAGTGATCGGGGGGGTTCGGATCGCTGTCGAGGCTACCATGAAGTACCTAGGACTGGTGCTCGACAGCCGATGGGACTTCGGACCCCACTTCCGGCGGCTGGCGCCCAAATTGTTGGACGCGGCTGGGGCGCTGTCAACGCTGCTTCCCAATCTGGGGGGCCCGAGCGCCGTCTGTAGGCGGCTCTACGTGGGGATCGTGCGATCGATGGCCCTGTACGGGGCCCCGATCTGGGCGGCTGACCTGACGGCCGGCAGCATCGCAGTCCTGCGGAGACCGCAGCGGGCGATGGCCGTCAGAGTCATCAGGGGATATCGCACGATCTCCTACGAGGCGGCTTGCGCACTGGCCGGATCCCCGCCCTGGGACCTGGAGGCGAAAGTTCTCGCGTCGCTGTATCGATGGCGCGAGGAAATGCGGGCGCGAGGCGAGCGACCGATGCAGCGACAGCTGGAGCAGCGTCGGTCACAGCTTCGCGAGGTCCTGGTGGCGGAATGGCGGGACAGGCTTTCACGCCCTACCGCCGGCCTAAACATCATCGAGGCGATCCGGCCAGTGCTCGACCTCTGGCTCGGGAGGAGGCACGGCTCCCTGTCGTTTCGGGTGACGCAGGTGCTCTCGGGGCATGGTTGCTTCGGGAAGTACCTGTGTCGCATAAACAGGGAGCCGGACGCTCGGTGCCACCACTGCGTCGACTGTCGGGAGGACACGGCGCGGCATACGCTGGCAGAGTGTGCCGCTTGGGAGGAGCCGCGCCGTGCTCTTATCTCTGGAGTAGGCAACGACCTCTCGCTGCCGGCTGTCGTGAACTCGATGGTCGGTAGCGGGGAGTCCTGGGACGCAGTGGTTTCCTTCTGCGAAACAGTCATCTCGCAGAAGGAGGCTGCGGAAAGAGAGAGGGAGATCACGACCTCTCATCCAGTCCGCAGCAGGCGCACCGGGCGTCGGCGGAGGGCGGACAACGCCCTCTTCCAGCCCCCCTAAATGGGTCCAGGGGCAACGGACGTGGGGACGTCCGTCGCCCCCTATACATCGGACCCGAGGTGGCGGCGCGTAGTGTTCCACGCGCGCCCCTCTGAGACGTCGCGGGGGGAGTCAAACACCTCACTCCCCTCTCAACCCGGGATGAGGCCCGCCATAGCGGGCCGGCACCAGCCGGGGGTTGCGGAAGAGTCGTACGTTCCCGCGACCCCTGGTGTAGGTGAGAGATGGAACACCGGGGTGGTTTTTAGTCAGTTGGAGTCTGACAGACCCCTCCGCCCTCCCCAGGCGGAGGACATCCGGGCGGATTTTCCACCCCGCAACAAAAAAAAAAAAAAGGTTAGGTTAGGTTAGGTTGGGGGACCACCCCACAGTGCTTGCGTCCACGTCGCGTCCCCTGGAAACGACCCAGTTTGACCACCGTAACGGAGTGGCAAACTGGGCTCGGCCAAAGTGCACTGTGATTATCGTAGCTCATCTTGCCTTGAGAGTACGAACCTGCGGAGGATATTATGCCTAAACCTACGCGGGATGCCTGCGGGCGGTATTTTAAACCCAAAGGCCCTTCTCAGGGCCAACCCAAAGGCCCTTCTCAGGGCCAACCCAAAGGCCCTTCTCAGGGCCAACCCAAAGGCCCTTCTCAGGGTCAACCCAAAGGCCCTTCTCAGGGCCAAACCGACGCTTCGGCGTCAGAGGCTAGCCGCGCGCCGTCTGCGGCTAGCTTCTTCGGAAGGACGGACTTGTCGGATTTGTCTGACTCCGACGATGAGTCAATGGTTGGCGTCTCGGGTGCAGGCGACTCGCAGTCGCGAAAGCGGGCCTTCCTGCGGGATGGGTCCGAGGGCTCCTCGGCGTCAGGGTCGGCGAGGCTGACAAAGGCTAAAAAGCCGACGGCCGCGGACACCCACGTCGTTGGGCTCGCGGACGCCCAACGTAAGTTGGACCTTGCGCAGCGGGCGCAGCTCCAGCAGGAGCTCGAGGAGCGGGTTGCCGCGAGGGAGAGGCGGGCGCACGTCACCCGGGCAAAGTCCGGGTACGGTGCGTCCCGTGTGCTCTACGCGGACCACTCCCTGCTGGAGCTGGAACAAATGGCGGAGGAGGACGAGGAGGAAATTTTGGAGGTTGCCTCAAAGTCCTCAAACTTGAAGGGGACCTTCCAGAAGGCCCTCAAATGTCGGGCCGCGAGCTTGCTTGGTGTGGTCAAGGAGCTGGTGCAGCGGAAGGCCACTGACGAGACACGGCAACTGTAGGCGAGGGTGGATCGCCTACAGGTGGAAGTCAGTGAGCTTCATCGCAAGCTGGCTGAAGCCACGGCCCCTGCCGAGACGACGAGGACGTCATCAACGCCTTCGACGTCGACGTCTAAGAAGACGAGTCCTGCGGCAGACGGCCCCTCCTCCAACTCCAACCTTGAGGACATAATCCGCAGGGTGGTAATGGAGGAGCGGGCCTTCACGCGAGCCTGCCTGGCAGGAATAGAGGACCGACTCCTGCCGGAAAAGCGCCTCCGACCGCAGCTTGCGGCGGATAAGGGGCGCTCCGAGCCGGGGCCGTCCTCCTCATCCCAGGTCCAGGAGGACGCCCTTCTCCCCTCGACCACCCCGTCCAATGAGTGGACGGAAGTGGTCGGGAGGGGGAAGGGCAAAGCCAAAAAGTCGGCGGCTGCCGCCCCAGCCGTCCCGCGCGGACCTCTTTGCAGCTAAGCTGCGGGAGGTCATCGCGGACTCCGCCAAGGTGGCCCGACCGGTAAAGTTGGTGACACTCGAGGTGACGGATCTCGACGATTCCGTCACCAAGGAGGAGGTGGTGGAGGCGGTCGCAGCGTTAGGGGGCTGCGAAGTCGCGGCGGTTCAGAGTCGGGACATAAGGCCCGGCCGCGGTGGCATGGGCACCGTCCGCCTTGGGTGCCCGGTTCCCGCTGCCAGAGCCGCCCTGGCGAAGGGCCGGCTGACGGTCGGATTCAGCTCGTGTGCGGTCAGGGCACTCGAGGACCAGCCGCTGAGGTGTTTCCGGTGCTTCGGCATCGGCCACACCCGGCCGCTGTGTCCGTCCGCGGTGGACAGGTCAGACACCTGCTACCGCTGCGGCATGGGGGGCCACCAAGCCGCCTCCTGTAAGGTCGCCACGCCGCACTGCTCGGTCTGTGCTGCCAGTGGCAGCCAAGCGGACCACGTGATGAAGGGGAGGAACTGCAATCCTCCCCCTAAGCGTGGCAAAATACTGGCGCCAACCGGGCCTGTTGCGGCTGCTGGTACCGCCGTTCCTGCGGCGGCTGCGGAGGGGGGTGCGATGTCCGACTGATGGATATAGTCGAACATCGCATCCTTCAGGCGAACGCCAACCACTGCAGGGCAGCCCAAGATCTGCTGATGCAGACGATGGCTGAGTGGTTGGTGGACTTGGCGGTGGTCGCCGAGCCTTACTCGGTCCCTGGCCGTTGGCTGGGTGACCGGGACGGCCTGGTGGCGTTGGTGGCGCGGTCTTCCACGGACTCCCCTCCCCTCTCGCTCTTAGAGAGGGGACCGGGATACGTGGCCGCCGCGTGGGGGGACATGGCCCTGGACGCCGAGGGGGCCTGGTCAGCGGTCGCCTCCTTTTGCGAGGACGTAGTCTCGCAAAAGGAGGCGGCGGAGCGCGCGCGGGAGGAAGACCCTCTCGCAGCGCCGCTCCGTAGAAGAAGAAGAGGTCGGAGAAGACGCGGTCTCCCTCTTCATGGTGGTGACGGGCGGGCGACAGGCGCGGGGGTGCCTTCGCCCGCATTGCACCCGTCACCACCTTCGTCTGTCATTCCCGGGCCCGTCCCCCTCCCCACGGGGGGGGCGTGAGGTCCGCTGTGCGGGTCATCGTCGGCGGAGGACTGGAAGTAAAGGCTGTGCCGGTTTCCCAGTCCCCCGCCACTAGGACGAAGCGGGAATGCCGCTGGGTCGTTTTAGTGGGTATACCGGTCTCAGACCGGGGAGTCCCACACTACCCTTCCAGCCCCCGATGGGAGGGTGTGCGTAATGCATTTTTTCCCAGCGACAAAAAAAAAAAAAAAAAAAAAAAAAAAAAAAAAAAAAAAAAAAAAAAAAAAAAAAGGTTAGGTTAGGTTAGGTTAGGTTAGGTTAGGTTAGGTTAGGTTTCCGACCGCCGCTTGCGGCGGATAAGGGGCCCTCCGAGCCGGGGCCGTCCACCTCATCCCAGGTCCAGGAGGACGCCCTTCTCCCCTCGACCACCCCGTCCAATGAGTGGACGGAAGTGGTCGGGAGGAGGAAGGGCAAAGCCAAAACGTCGGCGGCTGCCGCCCCAGCCGTCCCTGCTCCCAGCCAGTCGCAGACGACCGGCAGAGAGGGGGGGAAGCGGGCAGGTAGAGGTAGAGCGAGGGGAAAGGGGCAGCTAGTCTCCCCAAAAACCGCGGCCGTCGTGGTGACCCTCACCGCGGAGGCGGCGGAGCGAGGGGAGACGTACGCGTCAATTTTAGTGCGGGCGCGTAGCAATGCCGATCCCACTCAATTGGGGATCGGCAGTGTGTCTTGCCGGCGGACCCAAGCCGGGGCTCGATTATTCGAGTTCCCGGGGGCAGAGGGGGGAGCCCGCGCGGACCTCTTTGCAGCTAAGCTGCGGGAGGTCATCGCGGACTCCGCCAAGGTGGCCCGACCGGTAAAGTTGGTGACACTTGAGGTGACGGATCTCGACGATTCCGTCACCAAGGAGGAGGTGGTGGAGGCGGTCGCAGCGTTAGGGGGCTGCGACGTCGCGGCGGTCCAGAGTCGGGACATAAGGCCCGGCCGCGGTGGCATGGGCACCGTCCGCCTTGAGTGCCCGGTTCCCGCTGCCAGAGCCGCCCTGGCGAAGGGCCGGCTGACGGTCGGCTTCAGCTCGGGTGCGGTCAGGGCACTCGAGGACCAGCCGCTGAGGTGTTTCCGGTGCTTCGGCATCGGCCACACCCGGCCGCTGTGTCCGTCCGCGGTGGACAGGTCAGACACCTGCTACCGCTGCGGCATGGGGGGCCACCAAGCCGCCTCCTGTAAGGTCGCCACGCCGCACTGCTCGGTCTGTGCTGCCAGTGGCAGCCAAGCGGACCACGTGATGAAGGGGAGGAACTGCAATCCTCCCCCTAAGCGTGGCAAAGTACAGGCGCCAACCGGGCCTGTTGCCGCTGCCGGTACCGCCGTTCCTGCGGCGGCTGCGGAGGGGGGTGCGATGTCCGACTGATGGATATAGTCGAACATCGCATCCTTCAGGCGAACGCCAACCACTGCAGGGCAGCCCAAGATCTGCTGATGCAGACAATGGCTGAGTGGTTGGTGGACTTGGCGGTGGTCGCCGAGCCTTACTCGGTCCCTGGCCGTTGGCTGGGTGACCGGGACGGCCTGGTGGCGTTGGTGGCGCGGTCTTCCACGGACTCCCCTCCCCTCTCGCTCTTAGAGAGGGGACCGGGATACGTGGCCGCCGCGTGGGGGGGGGACATGGCCCTGGTCGGGGTCTATTTCTCCCCAAACCGCCCTCTCTCGGACTTTGAGGATTTCCTGGAGGTCCTCACTGCAGTCGTAGGGAGGGCGGCGCCTCGCCAGGTCGTGGTGTTGGGCGACCTGAACGCCAAGTCGGCGGCCTGGGGCAACCCGGCCGCCGGGTGCAACGTCCGGGGACGCGCCGTTGAGTTCTGGGCGGCCTCAAGCGGTATGTCCCTCCTCAACAGGGGGACGGTCCACACGTGTGTGCGGCAACAGGGTGGGTCGGTGGTGGACGTCACGTTCGCCACCCCTGCGCTGGCCGCCCGCATCGTGAACTGGCGGGTTGAGATGGTGGAGACCTTGTCGGACCACCGATACGTGCGGTTCGACATCTCCACCCAGGGGGGGGGGATGGCCCGCGCTGGGCAATCTCCCTTCCCGCGGTGGGCACTCACCCGCCTGGACCGGGAGGCAGCCAAGGAGGCGGCTTTCCTCCAGGACTGGCTGTCGCCCCCTGTTGAGGTCCTGGACGTAGACGCCGCAGCGGTTCGGCTCAGAGGGGCCCTGACCGAGGTGTGCAATTCCAGCATGCCTCGGTCTCGCCGTCCGCCTCCCCGTCGCGCCGTTTATTGGTGGACGGAGGAGCTGTCGGAACTCCGGGCCGCCTGCGTGGCGGCCAGAAGGGCCTACGCGCGGAGTCGACGGCGCAGCGCCCAGAACCGAGTCCGGGCAGAAGAGGACCGCCTACACGCCTGCTACCGAGAGGCGACGACGGTCCTCAAGTCTGCAATGGGCGCTGCAGAAGACTCGGCGAGGGCCGAAATGCTGGAGGGTCTCGACAGGGATCCCTATGGGAGGCCATACAAGGCGGCGCGGAACCAGCTCCGCCCCTATGGTCCCCCACTGTCGGAGACCCTCGAGCCAGCACTGCTGGATGGGGTGGTCCGGTCCCTGTTTCCGCGCAGGACCGACTTCGCCCCACCAACAATGGATCCCCCGCAAGGGGCGGCTTCGCCGGAGGAGGAGGTCCCCCCGGTGACGGCGGCGGAGATCTACGCGGGGGTACTCAGCCTCCGCGCCAAGAAGACGGCCCCCGGGCCGGACGGCGTCCCCGCACGGGTGCTGGCAATAGCTGCCTCCGAGATGGAGGACAGGTTTCGGGACCTTTTCAGCGCGTGCTTTACGGCTGGAAGGTTCCCGAAACTGTGGAAGGAGGGGCAGCTTTGCCTCCTCCGAAAGGCGGGACGCCCGGTGGACTCCCCCTCGGCATACCGGCCCGTCGTTTTGCTCGATGAGGTCGGTAAATTGTTCGAGGGGATAGTCGCCTCCCGGCTCGGGAGCCATTTGCGGGATGTGGGGCCGGATCTGTCGGACGCCCAATTCGGTTTCCGTCGTGGGCGTTCGACGATCGACGCGCTGGCCCTACTCAAGGGCCAGGTGAGGGAGGCAGTCGAGGCGGGGGACGGAGTGCTGGCGGTGTCATTCGACATTGCCAATGCCTTCAACTCCGTGCCCCACTCGACGATATTGGAGGCGCTCCGGTATCACGGAGTGCCCCAATATCTGCGGAGCCTCCTGGCCAGTTACTTGGAGGACCGAGAAGTCCTCCTCGTAGACAAGACGGCCACAGTGAGGCGGTACGGCGCAGAGTCCGGTGTTCCTCAGGGGTCGGTGCTTGGGCCCCCGCTGTGGAACATCGGGTTCGATTGGCTGCTGCGGGGAGCCCTCCTCCCGGGCACGAGTGTCATCTGCTACGCGGATGACACCCTGCTCACTGCCCGGGGGAGGAGTTTCGCGGACGCGGCCTGTCTGGCCTCGGCTGGCGGATCCTTGGTTGCAGAGAGGATCCGCCGCCTGGGATTGAAGGTGGCGCTGCACAAGACCGAGGCCGTGTTCTTTCGCGGGCCTCGGCAGCGCTGCCCACCCGACGCCCACATCGTCGTGGAGGGCGTCCGTATAGAGGTCCAGCCCCGGATGAAATATCTGGGCCTGGTGCTGGACGACAGGTGGCGCTTCGGCCCGCATTTCAGCGGGCTGTCGACGCGCCTGTTGAAGGCCGCGGACGCCCTCTCGTGGCTCCTCCCGAACCTGGGGGGGCCCAAGGCGAAATGCCGGCGCCTCTATGCGGATATCTTGCGGAGCATGGCCCTGTACGGGGCCCCCATTTGGGCGGACTCCCTCCACAGGAGGGAGAACGCGACCGCCATCCGCAAGCCCCAAAGGGCCATTGCACTGCGGGTGGCGAGGGCCTACCGGTCGGTGGGTTTTTCGGCGGCGTGCGCTCTGGCCGGCACCCCTCCTTGGGAGTTGGAGGCTTGGGTGCTGGCCAGGGTGTATGAGTGGACGGCGCATCGCAGGGCCCGAGGGGAGCGCCCCGTCGCCGAGGAGCGGGAGGCCGTGCGGCGGGAGGCGAGGGACGCCATCGTCCTCCATTGGACGGAGGACCTCGCCACCGCCACCTTTGGCCGCCGGACGTTGGACGCGCTCGGTCCGGTCCTCCGGGCCTGGCTCGAGCGGTCCCATGGTTTCCTCTCGTTCCGTCTGGTGCAGGTGTTGTCCGGGCATGGCTGCTTCGGAACGTACCTGCACCGGATCGGGAGGGAGGAAGCCCCGGCGTGCCACGACTGCGGCGCGCCGGAGGACACGGCGCAGCACACCCTCGAGGTGTGCCCAGCTTGGTCCGAGCCGCGCCGCAGTCTGATCGCGGAGATCGGACGGGACCTCTCGCTTCCCGGTGTGGTCAACGCCATGCTGGGGAGCGAGGGGGCCTGGTCAGCGGTCGCCTCCTTTTGCGAGGACGTAGTCTCGCAAAAGGAGGCGGCGGAGCGCGCGCGGGAGGAAGACCCTCTCGCAGCGCCGCTCCGCAGAAGAAGAAGAGGTCGGAGAAGACGCGGTCTCCCTCTTCATGGTGGCGACGGGCGGGCGACAGGCGCGGGGGTGCCTTCGCCCGCATTGCACCCGTCACCACCTTCGTCTGTCATTCCCGGGCCCGCCCCCCTCCCCACGGGGGGGGCGTGAGGTCTGTTGTGCGGGTCATCGTCGGCGGAGGACTGGAAGTAAAGGCTGTGCCGGTTTCCCAGTCCCCCGCCACTAGGACGAAGCGGGAATGCCGCTGGGTCGTTTTAGTGGGTATACCGGTCTCAGACCGGGGAGTCCCACACTACCCTTCCATCCCCCGATGGGAGGGTGTGCGTAATGCATTTTTTCCCAGCGACAAAAAAAAAAAAAAAAAAAAAAAAAAAAAAAAAAAAAAAAGGTTAGGTTAGGTTTCGACATTGCCAATGCCTTCAACTCCGTGCCCCACTCGACGATATTGGAGGCGCTCCGGTATCACGGAGTGCCCCAATATCTGCGGAGCCTCCTGGCCAGTTACTTGGAGGACCGAGAAGTCCTCCTCGTAGACAAGACGGCCACAGTGAGGCGGTACGGCGCAGAGTCCGGTGTTCCACAGGGGTCGGTGCTTGGGCCCCCGCTGTGGAACATCGGGTTCGATTGGTTGCTGCGGGGAGCCCTCCTCCCGGGCACTAGTGTCATCTGCTACGCGGATGACACCCTGCTCA
The DNA here is from genome assembly GCA_949152445.1 of Cerastis rubricosa. Classification (NCBI taxonomy): domain Eukaryota; kingdom Metazoa; phylum Arthropoda; class Insecta; order Lepidoptera; family Noctuidae; genus Cerastis; species Cerastis rubricosa. The sequence goes on along the minus strand of OX424542.1, from coordinate 66,192 downwards.
CTGCCCGGGGGAGGAGTTTCGCGGACGCGGCCTGTCTGGCCTCGGCTGGCGGATCCTTGGTTGCAGAGAGGATCCGCCGCCTGGGATTGAAGGTGGCGCTGCACAAGACCGAGGCCGTGTTCTTTCGCGGGCCTCGGCAGCGCTGCCCACCCGACGCTCACATCGTCGTGGAGGGCGTCCGTATAGAGGTCCAGCCCCGGATGAAATATCTGGGCCTGGTGCTGGACGACAGGTGGCGCTTCGGCCCGCATTTCAGCGGGCTGTCGACGCGCCTGTTGAAGGCCGCGGACGCCCTCTCGTGGCTCCTCCCAAACCTGGGGGGGCCCAAGGCGAAATGCCGGCGCCTCTATGCCGGCATCTTGCGGAGCATGGCCCTGTACGGGGCCCCCATTTGGGCGGACTCCCTCCACAGGAGAGAGAACGCGACCGCCATCCGCAAGCCCCAAAGGGCCATTGCACTGCGGGTGGCGAGGGCCTACCGGTCGGTGGGATTTTCGGCGGCGTGCGCCCTGGCCGGCACCCCTCCTTGGGAGTTGGAGGCTTGGGTGCTGGCCAGGGTGTATGAGTGGACGGCGCATCGCAGGGCGCTCGGGGAGCGCCCCGTCGCCGAGGAGCGGGAGGCCGTGCGGCGGGAGGCGAGGGACGCCATCGTCCTCCATTGGACGGAGGACCTCGCCACCGCTGCCTTTGGCCGCCGGACGTTGGACGCGCTCGGTCCGGTCCTCCGGGCCTGGCTCGAGCGGTCCCATGGTTTCCTCTCGTTCCGTCTGGTGCAGGTGTTGTCCGGGCATGGCTGCTTCGGAACGTACCTGCACCGGATCGGGAGGGAGGAAGCCCCGACGTGCCACGACTGCGGCGCGCCGGAGGACACGGCGCAGCACACCCTCGAGGTGTGCCCAGCTTGGTCCGAGCCGCGCCGCAGTCTGATCGCGGAGATCGGACGGGACCTCTCGCTTCCCGGTGTGGTCAACGCCATGCTGGGGAGTGAGGGGGCCTGGTCAGCGGTCGCCTCCTTTTGCGAGGACGTAGTCTCGCAAAAGGAGGCGGCGGAGCGCGCGCGGGAGGAAGACCCTCTCGCAGCGCCGCTCCGCAGAAGAAGAAGAGGTCGGAGAAGACGCGGTCTCCCTCTTCATGGTGGCGACGGGCGGGCGACAGGCGCGGGGGTGCCTTCGCCCGCATTGCACCCGTCACCACCTTCGTCTGTCATTCCCGGGCCCGTCCCCCCCCCACGGGGGGGGCGTGAGGTCCGCTGTGCGGGTCATCGTCGGCGGAGGACTGGAAGTAAAGGCTGTGCCGGTTTCCCAGTCCCCGCCACTAGGACGAAGCGGGAATGCCGCTGGGTCGTTTTAGTGGGTATACCGGTCTCAGACCGGGGAGTCCCACACTACCCTTCCATCCCCCGATGGGAGGGTGTGCGTAATGCATTTTTTCCCAGCGACAAAAAAAAAAAAAAAAAAAAAAAAAAAAAAAAGGTTAGGTTAGGTTAGGTTTTTTTTTTTTTTTTTTTTTTATTAACTGGTTCCTCCAACGAGATTTCTCGGAGACCTTCTTAATCTGTTCCCTCTTGCATACAATTTCTCGCTGTTTTGCCTCTCGCACTTACATGCCGCATACTTGTTCTTTCTTTAATCCATCCACATTCATTCAATGGGTGGGATTCCCATTCTAATACTCTATTCTACTCTATATTACTATTTTATATGGCTTTTGCATTTACTATGCCAGGGAAAATAATTCAACGAAGTAGACTTTAATAACATATTTTACACTTAGTCTATTACATGTGTTCCTTAATTATACATCCATAGACATCTTACATACTATATTTATTCTTATTTCTACTTATTTTTATACTATTTATCTATATTAGTTATTGGGAAAACAATTCTGTACAGTCTTCAAAACATTTTCTTCTTAACCTATTGCAACTTTATTCTTAATTTTTAACATTTACCTTCTATACTATTCCTATTTTTATTTCTACTTATTCTTAAACACTATATTTTTTATTCTTAAATTTCTATGTTTACATTTAATATATGTAACAATATATTTGAAACATAGTTTAGTATCCTAAGCACTTTTATTTCGCTCAATTGCTTTATTACAAATTTTGATGCAATATTCAAAAAATACTTGTCTCTCTTTTCCTGCCACTATTTCCCCAATGTTTTCTCTCTCGATTTTTACATCTAATTTTTGTTCCAGGTCGTACCTTTCGGTCGCGTACACCGGGCAGTCCAGAAGTAGGTGTGGGACAGTCTCATCTGTGTCAGGGTCACAGATGCACGATGGGTTCCCCTTACGCTTGAAGCGATGCAAGTATTCGGAGAACCCACCGTGCCCCGTCATAATTTGGGTGAGCTGCGGGTTTATCTGAAACTTTTTTACCGTTCTATACGCCGCCACTGCATCTGGGAAAAACATTTTCGTGATAGAGGCCGTCTGACCCGCCGTATACCTTTGATTCCATTCGTCAAGCGTCGCCATTCGAATGTGACGCTTGACGAAAGAAACCGGGCACAGGTCGTAGTCAGGCTTCCTCTTGCTATTCAGGGCGGCCTCCTTTGCCAGCTGATCCGCTCTTTCGTTGCCCTCAAACCCTGCGTGAGCCTTTATCCAAAACAAGTTAACTACCTTGTTTTGGTGGGATATTGTTGTTAGATTATCCCTGGCTTCCACTGCCAAGGGATGAAGGCAGCTATGGTTTTTCACTGTCTGAAGGGCCGCCATGGAGTCGCTGTACACTCCGAAGCTGGATGCCGAGTGCTTCTGGATCTCTCGTGTTGCCCGGCATATCGCCAGGAGTTCTGCCTGGTAGACCGTGCAGTAATCCGGCAGCGCCAACTTGATAGCGCGCGCCTCGGCGTCATCCTTCCATACAGAAAGTGCGGCCCCGACGCGCCCGCCTATCTTGCTGCCATCTGTAAAGATTTTAACTTCCAAGTTGGCGCTGGCGCCGACCTGCTCACGGTCCGCCAGGCTTACGAAGTCCAGGTCGATACGCCTAGCTGGATGCGGGGATTCCATAGCAGATGCCACCCGCTCCACCTCCCCACCCGCCAGCACTGCCTGGGGTACGCCTCTCCTGGTCTCATAAAGTGAGGCCGCCTCGCGGACCCGGAGATCAAGTGGGAGCACCCCCGTCAGCAGTAGTGCCGAGTTCAGGGAGACGGTGCGGTAGGCTTTGCACATTTTCTGTGCAATTCCGCGTTGCAAGACAGCCAGCTGCTTTATAGTTCCCAGCTTATTTGCCGCTGGGGCCCATACACTTGCGGCGTACAGGACGATTGGCTCTATGGTTGCCGTATATATAATTTTGATGACCTCTGGATTTAGTCCCCAACTCACCCTTGCCGCCCTACACAGTTGTTTATAAACACCTATGGCCTTGCGGCATACATTGGACACATGTGTGTTGAATGTTAACTTGTCGTCGATGGTGACACCCAGAATCTTAATTTCTTTTGAATTATTTATGGCAATCCCGCCCATGCTCAGGCGCGGGGTATCGTACTTTAACTTCCTTGTGATGACCATCGCATTAGTTTTTTGTGGTGCGAATCTAAGTTTGTTTCTGACACCCCACGCCCGAACATGGTCGAGGGCGGCGTTGGCTTTCCGCTCGATTTCTGTTGCTGTGTCACCATCGAAGACAAGAACAACATCGTCCGCGAATGCTTGGGAGTAGTCCCCTCTATTTTGCAGACTCTTGAGAAGTGGGTCCAGGAGCAGGTTCCAGAAAAACGGGCCTCCGATGGAGCCCTGCACACAACCCTTGCTTGTGCCCTGTATATACTCTTCTCCACCATAGCGGACTCTGACCCTTCTGTCGGTCAAGTAGCTGTCGATGACCCTCCTCAGGTTCACCGGACACTCTTCCTCAGCCAGTCGGACTCTGATAGCCGGCCACCAGGCGCTGTCGAAGGCTCCCTCTATGTCTAGTGATACAAGTGTTATGATTTTCTTTTCATCAATCTTATCGCGGATGTGCTGCATAAGAGCATAGAGAGAGTCTTCGGTGCTCCTCTGTGGCATGAATCCGTACTGGCGAGTACTCATCCTAGGTAGAATGTGAAACCTGAGGCGGGCCATCAGCATCTTCTCGAATATTTTGCCTAGAACAGGTAGCAAGCCGATTGGTCTGTATGCTTTCGGGGTGGTATAATCCTCTTTGCCAGGTTTCTTTAGTACCACAACCGTAGCCTCCTTCCAAGATTGTGGGAAGTATCCATATTCCAGGCACTTGTTTAGAAGGGCCAGGAATACCTCTGGTGCACTGCCAATGGCACGGCTACAAATGTCGGCTGTGAGGCCGTCTATTCCCGGAGCTTTTTTAGGGTTGAAGGAGTCCCTGGATGTTTTTAATTCTGCCATGGTGAAGGGTGGATCGTGGCTGTCCCTGTTCTCCTCTAAGTTGACTCGGTCCGCTTTCTGTCGAATGTAGCTATGATACTCATCATCATTACTGACCGAGTCCTCCGGGTAAAAGGTTTCCGTGATGAATTTCACGGAGCCCTTTGCGTCTAAGGTTTCTCCATCCTTCACCATTGGCAGATCCTCCTCTCTACGCGTAGTCCTTCGAATTACCCTATAAATGCCCTCCCAGACCCCCTCCCTATCCTGCTTGGTGCAAAAGTCTTTCCAACTCTCGGTTGCAGCTTTTTCCTCCTCTAGTTCGTACTCTCCTTTCTGTTTCAGGTACTCTCCAACGACCTTCGACCTTCGGACAGGAGCGGCGCACTGGATTCTCCGCTTCTTGGTGGCGACTTGATTCTTAAGTTTTGTGAGACTTTCCGACCACCACGGCAAGGTAAAAGTTTCTTTTATGATTTTGATTGGCATTGCCGAGTTGCATGCTTCTTTAATTGATTTAGTTAAGTTATTTGTTATAATGTCGATTTGTTCCGTGTTGTTAACCTTGTCTATTTCCGATTTTGTGACTTTATACTCCGTCGCCAATTGGTTGAGTTTCTCACAAAAGTCGTCCCAATTGGCTTTTTTGGTATTATAGATTCGAGTCGTTCTTTCTATTCTAATGCCTACAGATTTTCGTAATTTAATATTAAAAGTTATGCCGTTATGGTCAGAACTCGTTAAACCTTGATCCACTTTCCAGTCATCCACCAACCCAAGAATGTTCGTCGAACAGGCTGTGATGTCGACATAACTGGTGTACCTCTGTCCTCCTCTGATAGTGTCGAAGGTCGGGATTTCCCCTGAGTTGAGTACATGGAGCCCCAACTCTCCGAGAGTTCCGCACACGTCTTCGCCTCTGCTGTCGATGACTGGGCTTCCCCACCACGTGCTCCTCGCGTTGACGTCTCCTCCAACGATCAGCGGCTTGGAACCATTTGCGACTTCTATTTTCTTGAGGTGTTCTAAGTATTCCTCTATCGGCTTATCTGGTTCAAAGTAGAGCGAGACGAGAGTGATCTCCCAAGCACTGGTTTGGATCCCCACCACCGAGATGTTGTTGGTGGTGAGTTTTGGGTACTGTATAACGTTTATGTCGTTATCAAAGATGGCAATTGCCGCCTTGACAGTCCCTTCTCCTACATCAGTGCCTTGGAAGATCCTCACTCCCCTCTGGCTCTTCACAGTCTTGTGATTGCCGACGTAAGGCTCCTGAATAAGTGCTGCAACTATACCGCGTTTTTCTGCTTCTAAGAATAACTCATTGGTCGCAAGCTTCTTCCGTTGGAGGTTAGCCTGTGCGAGTTTATAAGCGTGGTTGTCCCCCGGGGTGCCCTTAGCAGTACGCTACTGTCGCTCGCGCCAAGTCGTCCCATTTCTGACGTTGCGGGCAATCGGCGCTAAACGCATTGTGTTCCGTCTGGGCACTGTTAGCTTTCTTGCAGTTTCTGCATGCTGCTGGTATTCCCGCCATACAATCCGCACATTCAGATCTCAGGTGGGGACCACCGCAGTGGCTGCACACGTCAACTGACTCTTCGCAATATTTTTTACTGTGCCCAAAGCCCAGACAGCGCGTACATTGCATCAATGGGGTCTGGTCTTCGGCCCTGATGCGTTGGAAGTCGATGTGTACGTATCCCTTTGCTGTCACCCTTTTCCATACCGTTGGCGAGACGCTGAGCACTATGTGGCCGGTATGTGGATTCCTAGCCCTTTTCCTATACTTAATCTCTACCCTGCCCGTCTCACCGCTGAGGCCGTGGAAAACATCCCGGTTCTGGTTCCTGAATGCCTTAAGGACGTCCTCATCGGTATTGACCAATAGGACGCCCCTAAGGATCAGAAGCGGATCCTTGTTTTTAACTTCCTCAACGGTCAGATTGGCTCCGTTATTCCTCAACCTTTCCTTCGCCTTGTCTCTTTCTTCCGTCGTCTCAAAACCCATAATCACCTTTCTATCCTTCGCCTTTCTTACCTTCTCCACTTTTATCCATCCCTCTTTTGCATCAATTGCCTTTCTTACCCTGTCAAGAACTTCCTCTCCTGAGTCCTCCTCATTGCCGGAGGTGACCACGACTGAGTGCAGCGTTCGCCTTGCCAGCGCTCCACCACTCCCATTCGCGACCACTCCCGCATATGTAGGAGTCTCTACATTCACCATTCTTTCCTTCTGATCCTCAATTACCCCCTTGAGCTCCTCCATCCGCTTATTGCTTTCCAGCAGCAGTTTGGAGTGCTCTTCGATTTTCTCCATTAATTGGCACGCCTCTTGGTTAGTTGGTGAATGCAATTTGTGCTCAGTATAAATCGAGAAGGTAGAGTCAATGTCGACAGCTTTGGGCTCTACATTTTCCTTAGTCCTTTTTGTTTTGGCCTCCCTTTCAGCTTCTTTGACTAACTGGTACAGACGATCCAACGCCTCAACGACAGCTGTTTTGATCTCGTTTTTTGTATTTCGTGAACTGCTCAAGTGAAACTTGGCTTTGTTCAAGCAGGCCTTAGCTTCTGCTGACCGATCCGCGTACTGTACCTTTGGCGGCTCTGTCAATTTCGCTTGTTTTGGTGGGGTCTTATTCACCTGCGACTCTAGGGGTTCATTCTCAGCAGGTCGTGGAGGGCTTTTGGAGCTGTGCTTGCCAGTAACACAATAATAGTATAAATGGACTTGTCTTGTCAAAAGAGTCAAAAATGCAATTTTGCCTTAGGTCTACAATTTTCGGCGGTTGATCTCTATGTAGAGCCGTTCAAAAGAGCGGGTCACAAGTAACCAGTCGGAAAACAGTCAAGAGAACTTTTCCGAGTCAAAAACCCCTGATTTTGGAGCGAGTTTTGGAGGGACTCTATGTAGAGTCGATCCGTCAGTGCCAGTGGATAGCCCTCTCCGAGCCCTCCCAGATGAACCCAAACTCGGTGCAGTTACGCCAAGGGGTTCCAGAGATATCGCAACCTGAAAATTTCGGGGTTTTTTCCAAACTGAAAAACCCGATATGCTTGAAAGCGGTTTCTCCGGAACTACCGGTCCAAAAACCTCGATGTTTGGGCTTTCCGAGCTTGGTTCGGCGAGACCAAACCACTGAAACGGTTTTCAGGCTGAAATATTTTCGATCAACCGAAACGCCTGAAAAGTATAAAGGCTGTCAGCATGTACCCTACTGATTTACCCAAAGGAAACCCCGGCCCTCTACGACTTTCCGTTGAGAAGTTATGATCGATTGAAAATTTCCAAAATGGCCGCGAAGCTGTCAAAATTGATTTTTGACCATCGATAACTTCCCTCGGGAAAGTCGCAGACCCCTCGAGTTTGGGCTCTCCCTACTCGGCCTGAGCTCCTCTGTTCGCTGAAACTACTTTCAGGATCCCGAAAATTTTCAGCTCCAAACCTCCTGAAAACTTGGGGTAAGTAGGGCAGCGGGCTCCTCACTGTAACCTCGAAATCCGCTACTTCCTATGACCACCGGTTTATGAGCTACAGTGGTTTGAAACTGAACAAAATGGCCGCCGAACTGTCAAACGTCGTGTTCAAACGTCCGCAACTTTGGAACCCAACGTCGCAGAAGGACGGGGTTTTGGACCTACAGTTCGGCGTCACTTCAGGTATGACCTGAAAGCAGTTTCAGCGACAAAAAATTTTGTTGCCTGAAATGGCCTGAAAATTGCCTACACTTAAAGTCGGCGGTACGTCACCAGCTTCGAAGAAAATCCGGTGTTGATCAGACCAGTAGTTCTCGAGATATCTTAACCTGAAATTTAAAACCTAATAACCTAAATATTAAAAATTTTCCAAAAACGCCAAACTAAGGGCAATGGGGCCCGTGTTTGGGCTTGAATAGGTCGGGATGGGTGTATTAGACCCTATCCTGGTGTCAAAAATTCGATTTTACTATTAATTTAAGAATTATGACCAAAAAATATAAAAATATTGATATCTCAGGAACGTCTGGTTGAAAAAATTTGGAAAAATGTTCTAAAAATACAGTAATTATGACGCTACAATATACAATAATAAAATATTTTGATATCCTAAAATAACATAAAAAATTTATGAAAATGTGATTTTTCTAGAAAAAGCTTAATATCTTAAACACTATAAAACCTAAAAATCTAAAAACTTAAAATCTCTATTAAACTGATGAGCGCGCCAAGGCCTGCAGTTGTAGAATCTTGTTATCTTGATCAGGAACGAAGATACAAGAGTCAAAATTCTGGAGATACTAACTCCCTTTAAAAATCGGGGGTAGTAGTAAAGTAAAAACTTTTTCAAGATACCGTCTTAACTGCAGCAGGTGGTGTCGGCTGCAAAATTTCAGGCGTCTGGCTCCACTGGTTATGATTTTTCAGGCCACGTGTTTTTTGGTTTTTCCAGCCTGAAAGCTGGAACTCTGGTGTTTTCCGATTTCTTGATATACAGGATGGTGTGCAGTGGTGGTCCCCACCCCTTTCTACAATAAAAAGGCGGGGTCGCCGCGCTTGATCGAGCAGCGTTCACGGTTAAAGTTTTTTCCTAAAACTTTAACCTCCAAAATTTGATGTTTTTCAGGCGTAGATGGAGATGCACTGAAATCCGGGTTTGAAGCTTCACAAGGGCGTATAGCCTTCACTTTTTCACACACACTGACACCAAACTTGTTGAAATCCGTCAACTTTTACCGGTTTTTTTTTTGAATTTTTTCGTCGGGAGCGTTACAAAAACGTGGCGTTCGCGACCGTGGTTGGAGCCAGACTGGGGTTAGGTTAGGTTAGGTTAGGTTCACCGTGTCCTCTCCCCCGGGCAGAGCGTCATCTGTTACGCTGACGACACTCTCGTCACGGCCCGGGGAGAGAACTACGAGGAAGCGGCACGCTCTGTCGTCGAAGGCGCGTCCCTCGTCGTGGGACGAATCGAGGCACTGGGCCTCAGGGTGGCTCTAGAAAAGACGGAGGCCCTAGTATTTCATGCGCCCCGACGCCGGCCACCGGCTGGCGCACACCTCACTATCGGTGGTGTAAGGATAGCGGTACGGGCAAGCATGAAATACCTGGGCCTGGTTTTGGACCGGAGGTGGAACTTCGGCGAGCACTTTGCTCAGCTTGTGCCGAAGCTGATAGGCACGGCGTCTGCCCTCAGCCGGCTGTTGCCAAACCTGGGCGGACCGAATTTGGTATGCCGACGGCTATATACGGGGGTGGTTCGTTCGATGGCGCTATACGGGGCCCCGGTGTGGGCGGAGTCCCTGTCCGCCCAGAACATGGCTCTACTGCGGAGGCCACAGAGAGTCATGGCGGTCAGGGTCATACGCGGATACCGCACTGTGTCCACGGAAGCGGCATGCGCCCTTGCGGGCACACCTCCGTGGGATTTGGAGGCCCAAGTGCTCGCCGAAGTCTACCGGCGAGGCGCAGATATGCAGGCGGAGAGTGGCAGACGTCCGCCGCCTGAGCTGGTCACGAGGTGGCGCAGGGAGGCTCAATCCCAAACCCTGAGGCTGTGGAAGGTGAGGCTGGAGACGCCGAGCGCAGGACACTGGACCGTGGGGGCTATCCAGCCGATCCTGGAACAGTGGGTACGGAGGCGACACGGGACGTTGACCTTCCGTATAGTGCAGGTGTTGTCAGGGCATGGCTGCTTCGGCAAATACCTGCACAAAGTGGCTAGACGGGAGGCGACTCCCGTGTGTCACCAGTGTGGCTGCAGCGAGGACACGGCCCTTCACACCCTCGAGCATTGTCCTGCTTGGGTGCTGCAGCGCCGTGCTCTCGCAGCAGCAATCGGGGCAGACCTCTCTTTGCCGGCTGTGGCCAAGGCCATGGTCGACAGTGGGGGGGCTTGGGAGGCAGTGGCATCCTTCTGCGAGGACGTCATCTCGCAGAAGGAAGCGGCGGAGCGCGTCAGGGAGGAGGACGCCCTCGCTGACACGATTCGTCGCAGGAGGACAGGGCGGCGTAGGAGGCGCCATGGCGACTTGATGCCGCCCTAGGAGGTGCCAGCGGGCGATAGATCGGGGAGTCTATCGCTGTCGCATTGCACGGCCCTCGCGAGCGGTGGCGATGTCTCAGGTGAGCCCGGACATCGTCAAAGGAGTTGGTGCCCGGAAGCGGGCTGCGCTGGGTGGGTCGCGAACGTCATGCGTAGCAGTTCTCGTGGCCCATCCACCAAGGCGACAGTAGGCTCACGGTGGTGTTTTTTAGTGGGTGCAAGCCCCACATAGCCAAACCGTCTCCCCGGACGGGGCGGTATGCGTTAGGCATTTTTCACCACTTAATAAAAAAAAAAAAAAAAAAAAAAAAAAAAAAAAAAAAAAAAAAAAAAAAAGGTTCACCGTGTCCGTGATTGGCACGTTGAGGTGGAGGTGGAGACGCTATCGGATCACCGATACATCCGCTTCGACGTCTCCACCCAGACCGCTGGAGGACGTAGCCAGTCGGGGCCCCGAAGAGACGGCCCGCGTTGGGCGCTGAAACGCCTCGACAGGGAAGCTCTCGAAGAAGCCGCCATAGTCCAGGCCTGGATCCGGGAGTCGGCCACCGTCGGTCCCGTCGACGTCGAACTGGAGGCGCAGTGGTTTGGCGATGCGATGACGCAGATCTGCGACGCATGCATGCCACGCGTCTCCTCTCTGTCCGCACGGCGCCGCTTGTACTGGTGGTGCGTCGAAATCGAGCGACTGCGCGTCGAGTGCGCAGACGCCAGACGCCCATACACGCGGTGCCGGAGAAGACGTCCACGGGTTCCTGAGGAAGAAGCCGCGCTGTATGAGGTGTACCGCGCGGCGAAGCTGGCTCTGTGGCTGGCCATCGGCGAGTCGAAGACACGCTCCAGAGAGGAAATGCTGGCGAGCCTAGACGGGGATCCGTTTGGGCGCCCTTACCGGTCGGTCCGAGGGAAACTTCGGCCGTGGGCGCCCCCGCTAACGGAAAGTCTCGAGCCGCAGTTCCTGGAGCGAGTGGTCTCGGCCCTCTTCCCTGAGAGAGCCGAGTACGAGCCACCGCCGATGGTTCTGCACACAGCTGCAGAGCCGGAAGAAGACAGCGAAACCATCCCAGAGGTGACACAGGCAGAGATGGGCGCGGCCGTATTGCGGCTCCGGGCTAAAAACACTGCTCCGGGGCCCGATGGAGTGCCTGGCCGCGCTCTGGTCCTCGCCATGAAGGAGCTGGAGCCCCCACTGAGAGGACTCTTCTCGGCATGCCTTGAGCAGGGCCAGTTCCCTACCCGGTGGAAGACTGGTCGACTGGTCTTGCTCAGGAAGGCAGGGCGCCCGGCGGACTCGTCGTCCGCTTATCGGCCCATAGTGCTGCTGGACGAGGCGGGCAAGATGCTGGAGCGAATAATCGCAGACCGCCTCGTCAGTCACTTGTGTACAGAGGGGCCGAACCTGGACGACAGCCAATTTGGGTTCCGTCGTGGGCGCTCTACCATTGACGCCATAATGAGGGTAAGAGTCCTGGCGGAGGAAGCAGTGTCTCGGGGCGGGGTGGTGCTGGCGGTGTCCTTGGACATCTCCAACGCCTTCAACACCCTGCCCTGGGGTTGCATTAGGGAGGCCCTGCGCTACCACCGGGTGCCTCTCTACCTCCGCAACATCGTGGGGGCTTATTTGGCGGAAAGGTGTGTCACCTACATGGGACGCGACGGTGGTGGCCGTCGCGAGATGTCGTGCGGTGTTCCACAGGGGTCGGTTCTGGGCCCTCCCTTGTGGAACATCGGTTACGACTGGGTTTTGCGGTGCGAGCTTCCGCCGGGAGTGAATCTGACGTGTTATGCGGACGACACGCTGGTCATTGCCCGGGGGAGCTCGTACAGGGAAGCAGCGTTGCTGGCTACGGCTGCGGTCTCGCAGGTGGTGAGCCGCATACGACGCCTGGGCCTGGAGGTGGCCCTCAACAAGTCGGAGGCCATTGCGTTTCATGGCCCCCGACGGGCGCCGCCGCTGGGATCACACATTGTGGTCGGGGGGGCCCGGATCGCTGTCGAGTCAACTATGAAGTACCTGGGATTGGTGCTCGACAGCCGTTGGGACTTCGGACCCCATTTTCAGTGGCTGGTGCCCAAGTTGATGGGCGCGGCGGGCGCGCTGTCAACGCTGCTTCCCAATTTGGGGGGCCCGAGCACCGCCTGTAGGCGGTTATACGTAGGGATCGTGCGATCCATGGCCCTTTACGGGGCCCCAGTATGGGCGACGGACCTGACGGCCCGCACTATCGCAGTCCTGCGGAAACCGCAGAGAGCGATGGCCGTCAGGGTCATACGGGGATATCGCACGATCTCCTACGAGGCGGCTTGTTTACTGGCCGGATCCCCACCATGGGACCTGGAGGCGAAAGCCCTCGCGACACTGCATCGGTGGCGCGAGGACGCCAGGGATCGGGGCGAAAGACTGGTGCAGCGACAGATTACGCTGCACCGGTCTCAGCTCCGACAGGTCATGGTGGCAGAATGGCGGAGGAGGCTTGACCATCCCTCCGCCGGCCTCGACACAATCGAGGCGATCCGGCCAGTACTCGAAGACTGGCTCGGGAGGAAGCACGGCTCCCTGACGTTTCGGGCGACGCAGGTGCTCTCGGGGCACGGCTGCTTCGGGAAGTACCTGTGTCGCATAAGCAGGGAGCCGGACGCTCGGTGCCATCACTGCGTCCACTGTCTGGAGGATACGGCGCGGCATACGCTGGCGGAATGTGCCGCGTGGGATGAGCCGCGCCGGGATCTTGTCACAGAGGTAGGAGCAGACCTGTCGCTGCCGGCCGTTGTTCGCACGATGGTCGGCAGCACAGAGTCCTGGGACGCGGTGGTGTCCTTCTGCGAAACCGTCATGTCGCAGAAGGAAGCTGCGGAAAGGGAGAGGGAGATATCGAGCTCTTTCCCATCCCGCAGCAGACGCACCGGGCGTCGGCAGAGGGCGGACAACGCCCTCTTCCGGCCCCCCTAAACAGGTCCAGGGGCGATTCGGGGACATCCGTCGCCCCCCATCTCACTGGACCCGAGACGGCGGCGCGTAGTGTTCCACGCGCGCCTCTCATGACGTATCGGGGGGAGTACACCTCACTCCCCCCAGGGACGAGGCCCGCACTGGTCAAGCGGGCCGGCACTAGTCCGGGGCAGCGGAAGTCACATTCGTTCCCGCTGCCCCCTGACGCAAGTGTGCGAGGGAACACCGGTGTGGTTTTAGAGAGGGGACCGGGATACGTGGCCGCCGCGTGGGGGGACATGGCCCTGGACGCCGAGGGGGCCTGGTCAGCGGTCGCCTCCTTTTGCGAGGACGTAGTCTCGCAAAAGGAGGCGGCGGAGCGCGCGCGGGAGGAAGACCCTCTCGCAGCGCCGCTCCGCAGAAGAAGAAGAGGTCGGAGAAGACGCGGTCTCCCTCTTCATGGTGGCGACGGGCGGGCGACAGGCGCGGGGGTGCCTTCGCCCGCATTGCACCCGTCACCACCTTCGTCTGTCATTCCCGGGCCCGTCCCCCTCCCCACGGGGGGGGCGTGAGGTCCGCTGTGCGGGTCATCGTCGGCGGAGGACTGGAAGTAAAGGCTGTGCCGGTTTCCCAGTCCCCCGCCACTAGGACGAAGCGGGAATGCCGCTGGGTCGTTTTAGTGGGTATACCGGTCTCAGACCGGGGAGTCCCACACTACCCTTCCAGCCCCCGATGGGAGGGTGTGCGTAATGCATTTTTTCCCAGCGACAAAATAAAAAAAAAAAAAAAAAAAAAAAAAAAAAAAAAAAAAAAAAAGGTTAGGTTAGGTTGGGGTGCTGGGTCAGAAAACCTCCTCGTGGGCCCAACGGCTGCCGGTCCCTCTCGATACGTTTGGAGGGAACAGCAGCTGGCTGGGACGGTGCACCCTGGGCGCGGGCAGTGGCCTTCCCCAAGGAATGGGAAGAGATTCTTATTCTTCGGGAAATGTTACTGTCTGTGGCCAATATTCTGACATAGGAGGGGTCCAACTTGGACAAGGGGGGGCGCTTTCGTCGTGACCCTCTGAAAAGCAGAGGGCACAGCGGAGGAGCAAGGACGGGCTCGGTGTGCACTCACCCTGCCTCCGAGCAGACAGTGAGGGACGCCTTCCCTCTCTGTCCCCGTCGTACTCGTAATCCCATCATCGGAGTGTCGTGGATCATGTCTCGCGGCTTCGATCGGGACCGAGGGTCTTGGCTTAACCGCCCGGACCGCGAGGTAGAAAACCTCTATAAAAAGTTACCCCGAATCTCAAGCGGCGGCGCACCATGAGGGGATGTATGGCTGACGGGTGTTCCCATGGAACAATCAGTCTTTAGTGCGACCCCCGCCTGGGTACCGGCCGACCCCCTGGCGGGTTATAAATGTTAAAGGCTTATCCGGGTACAGGGGGCACTGCCCGGATGGACGTTTTATATCCCCCATACTCGTGGGAATTCTATGGATTTACTGAAAAACAAAAAAGTTGTAGAGAAAGCGGACGCAGCGTCAGATTCTGGCACTGCGTCATTGAAGACGGGAGCAGTTGCTCCAGCAGAGCCCCTGGTGGTTCTGGAGAGGGTGACAGTGTCACCACAATCTGTTGCGGCCGCACCCTCCAAGTTTTGGGGGAAGCGGCCGCGCGGTTCTAAGTCGGACGCAAAGTCCCGCTCGCAGTTTTTAAAACCAAAAAGCCCTTCTCAGGGCCAACCCAAAGGCCCTTCTCAGGGCCTCTCTGACGCTCCGGCGTCAGAAACTAGCCGCGCGCCGTCTGCGGCTAGCTTCTTCGGAGGGGCGGACAAGTCGTCTGACTGCGACTCTCCTTTTAGTGTGTCGGACGCGGACGACTCTCGGTCGCGGAAGCGGGGCCGGGGGTCCGAGGGCTCCTCGGCCTCGGGGTCGACGAGGCTGTCGAAGACTAAAAAGCCGACGGCAGCCGCGTATACTCACGACGTTGGGCTCGTGGACGCCCAGCGCCAGCTGGATCTGTCTCGGCGGGCGCAGCTCCAGCAAGAGCTGGAAGAGAGGGTGGCCGCAAAGGAGAAACGGGCGCACGTCGCCCGGGCCAAGTCCGGGTACGGTGCGTCCCGTGTAATATACGCGGACCACTCTCTGGCAGAGCTGGAGAAGATGGCGGAGGAGGACGAGGAGGAGATTATGGAGGTCGCCTCTAAGTCCTCCAACCTGAAGGGGACCCTACAAAAGGCCCTTAAATGCCGGGCCGCCAGCATGCGCGGTGTAGTCGCGGAGCTGGTCCACCGAAAGGCCACGGACAAGAGGCAGTGCGAGCCGGGGCCGTCCTCCTCCCAGGCGGAAGACGCCCTTCTGCCCTCAACCACCCTGTCCAACGAGTGGACGGAAGTGGTCCGTAAGGGGAAGGGCAAAAAGTCGGCGACGGCCGTCCCTGCCGTCCCCGCTGCCACCGCTCCCAGCCAGTCGCAGACGACCGGCAAAGGAAAGGGGAAGGGGAAAAAGTCGGCTATGACCGTCCCTGCCGTCCCCGCCACCACCGCTCCCAGCCAGTCGCAGACGACCGGCAAGGGAAAGGGGAAGGGGAAAGCGAAAGGGAGGCAGCTGGTCCCCCCAAAAACCGCGGCCGTCGTGGTGACGCTCACCGCGGAGGCTGAAGGGCGAGGGGAGACGTACGCGTCGATTTTGGTGCGGGCGCGTGCCAATGCCGATCCCACTCAACTGGGGATCGGCAGTGTGTCCTGCCGAAGGACCCAAGCCGGGGCTCGAATTTTCGAGTTCCCGGGAGCAGAGGGGAGCGCCCATGCGGACCTCTTCGCAGCGAAGCTGCAAGAGGTCATCGCGGATTCGGCCAGGGTGGCCCGACCGGTGGTTGGTGGACTTGTTGGTCGCCGAGCCTTACTCGATCCCTTGCCGTTGGCTGGGCGACTGGGACGGCTTGGTGGCGTTGGATTCGCGGTTTCCCACGGACTCCCCTCCCCTCTCGCTCTTGGAGAGGGGACCGGGATACGTGGCCGCCGCGTGGGGAGCTATGGCCCTGGTTGGGGTCCTTTAACTCCTCATGGTGACGACGGGCGGGCGACAGGTGCGGGGGTGCCTTCGCCCGCATTGCACCCGTCATTGCCTTCGTTGGTCATTCCCGGACCCTTCCCCCTCCCCATCGGGGGGGCGTGAGGGGTCCACTTGAAGGGCACTCGTCGGCGGAGGACTGGTCGTTAAGGCTGTGCCGGTTTCCCAGTCCCCCGCCACTTAGACGAAGCGGGAATGCCGCTGGGTTGTTTTAGTGGGTATACCGGTCTCAGACCGGGGAGTCCCACATAGCCCGTCCATCCCCCGATGGGCGGGTATGCGTAATGCATTTTTTCCCAGCGACAAAAAAAAAAAAAAAAAAAAAAAAAAAAGGTTAGGTTTGGGGGACCACCCCACAGTGCTTGCGTCCACGTCGCGTCCCCTGGAAACGACCCAGTTTGACCACCGTAACGGAGTGGCAGACTGGGCTCGGCCAAAGTGCACTGTGATTATCGTAGCTCATCTTGCCTTGAGAGTACGAACCTGCGGAGGATATGCCTAAACCAACGCGGGATGCCTGCGGGCGGTATTTTAAACCCAAAGGCCCTTCTCAGGGCCAACCCAAAGGCCCTTCTCAGGGCCAAACCGACGCTTCGGCGTCAGAGGCTAGCCGCGCGCCGTCTGCGGCTAGCTTCTTCGGAAGGACGGACTTGTCGGATTTGTCTGACTCCGACGATGACTCAATGGTTGGCGTCTCGGGTGCAGGCGACTCGCAGTCGCGAAAGCGGGCCTTCCTGCGGGATGGGTCCGAGGGCTCCTCGGCGTCAGGGTCGGCGAGGCTGACAAAGGCTAAAAAGCCGACGGCCGCGGACACCCACGTCGTTGGGCTCGCGGACGCCCAACGTAAGTTGGATCTTGCGCAGCGGGCGCAGCTCCAGCAGGAGCTTGAGGAGCGGGTTGCCGCGAGGGAGAGGCGGGCGCACGTCACCCGGGCAAAATCTGGGTACGGTGCGTCCCGTGTGCTCTACGCGGACCACTCTCTGCTGGAGCTGGAACAAATGGCGGAGGAGGACGAGGAGGAAATTTTGGAGGTTGCCTCAAAGTCCTCAAACTTGAAGGGGACCTTCCAGAAGGCCCTCAAATGTCGGGCCGCGAGCTTGCTTGGTGTGGTCAAGGAGCTGGTGCAGCGGAAGGCCACTGACGAGACACGGCAACTGCAGGCGAGGGTGGATCGCCTGCAGGTGGAAGTCAGTGAGCTTCATCGCAAGCTGGCTGAAGCCACGGCCCCTGCCGAGACGGCGAGGACGTCATCAACGCCTTCGACGTCGACGTCTAAGAAGACGAGTCCTGCGGCAGATGGCCCCTCCTCCAACTCCAACCTTGAGGACATAATCCGCAGGGTGGTAATGGAGGAGCGGGCCTTCACGCGAGCCTGCCTGGCAGGAATAGAGGACCGACTCCTGCCGGAAAAGCGCCTCCGACCGCAGCTTGCGGCGGGTAAGGGGCGCTCCGAGCCGGGGCCGTCCTCCTCATCCCAGGTCCAGGAGGACGCCCTTCTCCCCTCGACCACCCCGTCCAATGAGTGGACGGAAGTGGTCGGGAGGGGGAAGGGCAAAGCCAAAAAGTCGGTGGCTGCCGCCCCAGCCGTCCCCGCTCCCAGCCAGTCGCAGACGACCGGCAGAGGGAAGCAGGGAGGTAGAGGTAGAGCGAGGGGAAAGGGGCAGCTAGTCTCCCCAAAAACCGCGGCCGTCGTGGTGACCCTCACCGCGGAGGCGGCGGAGCGAGGGGAGACGTACATGTCAATTTTAGTGCGGGCGCGTAGCAATGCCGATCCCACTCAATTGGGGATCGGTAGTGTGTCTTGCCGGCGGACCCAAGCCGGGGCTCGATTATTCGAGTTCCCGGGGGCAGAGGGGGGAGCCCGCGCGGACCTCTTTGCAGCTAAGCTGCGGGAGGTCATCGCGGACTCCGCCAAGGTGGCCCGACCGGTAAAGTTGGTGACACTCGAGGTGACGGATCTCGACGATTCCGTCACCAAGGAGGAGGTGGTGGAGGCGGTCGCAGCGTTAGGGGGCTGCGACGTCGCGGCGGTTCAGAGTCGGGACATAAGGCCCGGCCGCGGTGGCATGGGCACCGTCCGCCTTGGGTGCCCGGTTCCCGCTGCCAGAGCCGCCCTGGCGAAGGGCCGGCTGACGGTCGGATTCAGCTCGTGTGCGGTCAGGGCACTCGAGGACCAGCCGCTGAGGTGTTTCCGGTGCTTCGGCATCGGCCACACCCGGCCGCTGTGTCCGTCCGCGGTGGACAGGTCAGACACCTGCTACCGCTGCGGCATGGGGGGCCACCAAGCCGCCTCCTGTAAGGTCGCCACGCCGCACTGCTCGGTCTGTGCTGCCAGTGGCAGCCAAGCGGACCACGTGATGAAGGGGAGGAACTGCAATCCTCCCCCTAAGCGTGGCAAAGTACTGGCGCCAACCGGGCCTGTTGCGGCTGCTGGTACCGCCGTTCCTGCGGCGGCTGCGGAGGGGGGTGCGATGTCCGACTGATGGATATAGTCGAACATCGCATCCTTCAGGCGAACGCCAACCACTGCAGGGCAGCCCAAGATCTGCTGATGCAGACGATGGCTGAGTGGTTGGTGGACTTGGCGGTGGTCGCCGAGCCTTACTCGGTCCCTGGCCGTTGGCTGGGTGACCGGGACGGCCTGGCGGCGTTGGTGGCGCGGTCTTCCACGGACTCCCCTCCCCTCTCGCTCTTAGAGAGGGGACCGGGATACGTGGCCGCCGCGTGGGGGGACATGGCCCTGGACGCCGAGGGGGCCTGGTCAGCGGTCGCCTCCTTTTGCGAGGACGTAGTGTCGCAAAAGGAGGCGGCGGAGCGCGCGCGGGAGGAAGACCCTCTCGCAGCGCCGCTCCGCAGAAGAAGAAGAGGTCGGAGAAGACGCGGTCTCCCTCTTCATGGTGGCGACGGGCGGGCGACAGGCGCGGGGGTGCCTTCGCCCGCATTGCACCCGTCACCACCTTCGTCTGTCATTCCCGGGCCCGTCCCCCTCCCCACGGGGGGGGCGTGAGGTCCGCTGTGCGGGTCATCGTCGGCGGAGGACTGGAAGTAAAGGCTGTGCCGGTTTCCCAGTCCCCCGCCACTAGGACGAAGCGGGAATGCCGCTGGGTCGTTTTAGTGGGTATACCGGTCTCAGACCGGGGAGTCCCACACTACCCTTCCAGCCCCCGATGGGAGGGTGTGCGTAATGCATTTTTTCCCAGCGACAAAAAAAAAAAAAAAAAAAAAAAGGTTAGGTTAGGTTTATGGGCGACGGACCTCACGGCCCGCACTATCGCAGTCCTGCGGAAACCGCAGAGAGCGATGGCCGTCAGGGTCATACGGGGATATCGCACGATCTCCTACGAGGCGGCTTGTTTACTGGCCGGATCCCCACCATGGGACCTGGAGGCGAAAGCCCTCGCGACACTGCATCGGTGGCGCGAGGACGCCAGGGATCGGGGCGAATGGCTGGTGCAGCGACAGATTACGCTGCACCGGTCTCAGCTCCGACAGGTCATGGTGGCAGAATGGCGGAGGAGGCTTGACCATCCCTCCGCCGGCCTCGACACAATCGAGGCGATCCGGCCAGTACTCGAAGACTGGCTCGGGAGGAAGCACGGCTCCCTGACGTTTCGGGCGACGCAGGTGCTCTCGGGGCACGGCTGCTTCGGGAAGTACCTGTGTCGCATAAGCAGGGAGCCGGACGCTCGGTGCCATCACTGCGTCCACTGTCTGGAGGACACGGCGCGGCATACGCTGGCGGAATGTGCCGCGTGGGATGAGCCGCGCCGTGCTCTTGTGACTGAGGTAGGAGCAGACCTGTCGCTGCCGGCCGTTGCTCGCTCTATGGTCGGCAGCACAGAGTCCTGGGACGCGGTGGTGTCCTTCTGCGAAACCGTCATGTCGCAGAAGGAGGCTGCGGAAAGGGAGAGGGAGATATCGAGCTCTTTCCCATCCCGCAGCAGACGCACCGGGCGTCGGCAGAGGGCGGACAACGCCCTCTTCCGGCCCCCCTAAACAGGTCCAGGGGCGACGGATTCGGGGACATCCGTCGCCCCCCATCTCAATGGACCCGAGACGGCGGCGCGTAGTGTTCCACGCGCGCCTCTCATGACGTATCGGGGGGAGTACACCTCACTCCCCCCAGGGATGAGGCCCGCACTGGTCAAGCGGGCCGGCACTAGTCCGGGGCAGCGGAAGTCACATTCGTTCCCGCTGCCCCCCGACGCAAGTGTGCGAGGGAACACCGGTGTGGTTTTAGTCAGTTGGAGTCTGACAGACCCCTCCACCTTCCCCAGGCGGAGGACATCCGTGCGGATTTCCACATCGTCAACAAAAAAAAAAAAAAAAAAAAAAAATAAAAAAAAAAAAAAAAAAAAGGTTAGGTTAGGTTAGGTTAGGTTGGCCTGGCCGTCTTAAATCGGGGTTCCGCCTACACGTGTGTACGGCAGCGGGGCGGGTCGATAGTGGACGTCTCGTTCGCTAGTCCCGCTGTCGTGCACCGTGTCCGTGATTGGCACGTTGAGGTGGAGGTGGAGACGCTATCGGATCACCGATACATCCGCTTCGACGTCTCCACCCAGACCGCTGGAGGACGTAGCCAGTCGGGGCCCCGAAGAGACGGCCCGCGTTGGGCGCTGAAACGTCTCGACAGGGAAGCTCTCGAAGAAGCCGCAATAGTTCAGGCCTGGATCCGGGAGTCGGCCACCGTCGGTCCCGACGACGTCGAACTGGAGGCGCAGTGGTTTGGCGATGCGATGACGCAGATCTGCGACGCATGCATGCCACGCGTCTCCTCTCTGTCCGCACGGCGCCGCTTGTACTGGTGGTGCGTCGAGATCGGGCGACTGCGCGTCGAGTGTGCAGACGCCAGACGCCCGTACACGCGGTGCCGGAGAAGACGTCCACGGGTTCCTGAGGAAGAAGCCGCGCTGTATGAGGTGTACCGCGCGGCGAAGCTGGCTCTGTGGCTGGCCATCGGCGAGTCGAAGACACGCTCCAGAGAGGAAATGCTGGCGAGCCTAGACGGGGATCCGTTTGGGCGCCCTTACCGGTCGGTCCGAGGGAAACTTCGGCCGTGGGCGCCCCCGCTAACGGAAAGTCTCGAGCCGCAGTTCCTGGAGCGAGTGGTCTCGGCCCTCTTCCCTGTGAGAGCCGAGTACGAGCCACCGCCGATGGTTCTGCACACAGCTGCAGAGTCGGAGGAAGATGAAGGCGAAACCGTCCCAGAGGTGACACAGGCAGAGATGGGCGCGGCCGTATTGCGGCTCCGGGCTAAGAACACTGCCCCGGGGCCCGATGGAGTGCCTGGCCGCGCTCTGGTCCTCGCCATGAAGGAGCTGGAGCCCCCACTGAGAGGACTCTTCTCGGCATGCCTTGAGCAGGGCCAGTTCCCTACCCGGTGGAAGACTGGTCGACTGGTCTTGCTCAGGAAGGCAGGGCGCCCGGCGGACTCGTCGTCCGCTTATCGGCCCATAGTGCTGCTGGACGAGGCGGGCAAGATGCTGGAGCGAATAATCGCAGACCGCCTCGTCAGCCACTTGTGTACAGAAGGGCCGAACCTGGACGACAGCCAGTTTGGGTTCCGTCGTGGGCGCTCTACCATTGACGCCATAATGAGGGTAAGAGTCCTGGCGGAGGAAGCAGTGTCTCGGGGCGGGGTGGTGCTGGCGGTGTCCTTGGACATCTCCAACGCCTTCAACACCCTGCCCTGGGGTTGCATTAGGGAGGCCCTGCGCTACCACCGGGTGCCTCTCTACCTCCGCAACATTGTGGGGGCTTATCTGTCGGGAAGGTGTGTCACCTACATGGGACGCGACGGCGATGGCCGTCGCGAGATGTCGTGCGGTGTTCCACAGGGGTCGGTTCTGGGCCCTCCCTTGTGGAACATCGGTTACGACTGGGTTTTGCGGTGCGAGCTTCCACCGGGAGTGAACCTGACGTGTTATGCGGACGACACGCTGGTCATTGCCCGGGGGAGCTCGTACAGGGAAGCAGCGTTGCTGGCTACCGCTGCGGTCTCGCAGGTGGTGAGCCGCATACGACGCCTGGGCCTGGAGGTGGCCCTCAACAAGTCGGAGGCCATTGCGTTTCATGGCCCCCGACGGGCGCCGCCGCTGGGATCACATATTGTGGTCGGAGGGGCCCGGATTGCTGTCGAGTCAACCATGAAGTACCTGGGATTGGTGCTCGACAGCCGTTGGGACTTCGGACCCCACTTTCAGCGGCTGGTGCCCAAGTTGATGGGCGCGGCGGGCGCGCTGTCAACGCTGCTTCCCAATTTGTGGGGCCCGAGCACCGCCTGTAGGCGGTTGTACGTAGGGATCGTGCGATCCATGGCCCTGTATGGGGCCCCAGTATGGGCGACGGACCTGACGGCCCGCACTATCGCAGTCCTGCGGAAACCGCAGAGAGCGATGGCCGTCAGGGTCATACGGGGATATCGCACGATCTCCTACGAGGCGGCTTGTTTACTGGCCGGATCCCCACCATGGGACCTGGAGGCGAAAGCCCTCGCGACACTGCATCGGTGGCGCGAGGACGCCAGGGATCGGGGCGAAAGGCTGGTGCAGCGACAGATTACGCTGCACCGGTCTCAGCTCCGACAGGTCATGGTGGCAGAATGGCGGAGGAGGCTTGACCATCCCTCCGCCGGCCTCGACACAATCGAGGCGATCCGGCCAGTACTCGAAGACTGGTTCGGGAGGAAGCACGGCTCCCTGACGTTTCGGGCGACGCAGGTGCTCTCGGGGCACGGCTGCTTCGGGAAGTACCTGTGTCGCATAAGCAGGGAGCCGGACGCTCGGTGCCATCACTGCGTCCACTGTCTGGAGGACACGGCGCGGCATACGCTGGCGGAATGTGCCGCGTGGGATGAGCCGCGCCGTGCTCTTGTGACTGAGGTAGGAGCAGACCTGTCGCTGCCGGCCGTTGCTCGCTCTATGGTCGGCAGCACAGAGTCCTGGGACGCGGTGGTGTCCTTCTGCGAAACCGTCATGTCGCAGAAGGAGGCTGCGGAAAGGGAGAGGGAGATATCGAGCTCTTTCCCATCCCGCAGCAGACGCACCGGGCGTCGGCAGAGGGCGGACAACGCCCTCTTCCGGCCCCCCTAAACAGGTCCAGGGGCGACGGATTCGGGGACATCCGTCGCCCCCCATCTCAATGGACCCGAGACGGCGGCGCGTAGTGTTCCACGCGCGCCTCTCATGACGTATCGGGGGGAGTACACCTCACTCCCCCCAGGGATGAGGCCCGCACTGGTCAAGCGGGCCGGCACTAGTCCGGGGCAGCGGAAGTCACATTCGTTCCCGCTGCCCCCCGACGCAAGTGTGCGAGGGAACACCGGTGTGGTTTTAGTCAGTTGGAGTCTGACAGACCCCTCCGCCTTCCCCAGGCGGAGGACATCCGTGCGGATTTCCACATCGTCAAAAAAAAAAAAAAAAAAAAAAAAAAGGTTAGGTTAGGTTAGGTTAGGTTGGGGGACCACCCCACAGTGCTTGCGTCCACGTCGCGTCCCCTGGAAACGACCCAGTTTGACCACCGTAACGGAGTGGCAGACTGGGCTCGGCCAAAGTGCACTGTGATTATCGTAGCTCATCTTGCCTTGAGAGTACGAACCTGCTGAGGATATTATGCCTAAACCAACGCGGGATGCCTGCGGGCGGTATTTTAAACCCAAAGGCCCTTCTCAGGGCCAACCCAAAGGCCCTTCTCAGGGCCAACCCAAAGGCCCTTCTCAGGGCCAACCCAAAGGCCCTTCTCAGGGCCAACCCAAAGGCCCTTCTCAGGGCCAAACCGACGCTTCGGCGTCAGAGGCTAGCCGCGCGCCGTCTGCGGCTAGCTTCTTCGGAAGGACGGACTTGTCGGATTTGTCTGACTCCGACGATGAGTCAATGGTTGGCGTCTCGGGTGCAGGCGACTCGCAGTCGCGAAAGCGGGCCTTCCTGCGGGATGGGTCCGAGGGCTCCTCGGCGTCAGGGTCGGCGAGGCTGACAAAGGCTAAAAAGCCGACGGCCGCGGACACCCACGTCGTTGGGCTCGCGGACGCCCAACGTAAGTTGGATCTTGCGCAGCGGGCGCAGCTCCAGCAGGAGCTTGAGGAGCGGGTTGCCGCAAGGGAGAGGCGGGCGCACGTCACCCGGGCAAAGTCCGGGTACGGTGCTTCCCGGGTGCTCTACGCGGACCACTCCCTGCTGGAGCTGGAACAAATGGCGGAGGAGGACGAGGAGGAAATTTTGGAGGTTGCCTCAAAGTCCTCAAACTTGAAGGGGACCTTCCAGAAGGCCCTCAAATGTCGGGCCGCGAGCTTGCTTGGTGTGGTCAAGGAGCTGGTGCAGCGGAAGGCCACTGACGAGACACGGCAACTGCAGGCGAGGGTGGATCGCCTGCAGGTGGAAGTCAGTGAGCTTCATCGCAAGCTGGCTGAAGCCACGGCCCGCCCGCAGCAGGCCCCTGCCGAGACGACGAGGACGTCATCAACGCCTTCGACATCGACGTCTAAGAAGACGAGTCCTGCGGCAGAGAGCCCCTCCTCCAACTCCAATCTTGAGGACATAATCCGCAAGGTGGTAATGGAGGAGCGGGCCTTCACGCGAGCCTGCCTGGCAGGAATAGAGGACCGGCTCCTGCCGGAAAAGCGCCTCCGACCGCCGCTTGCGGCGGATAAGGGCCGCTCCGAGCCGGGGCCGTCCTCCTCATCCCAGGTCCAGGAGGACGCCCTTCTCCCCTCGACCACCCCGTCCAATGAGTGGACGGAAGTGGTCGGGAGGGGAAAGGGCAAAGCCAAAAAGTCGGCGGCTGCCGCCCCAGCCGTCCCCGCTCCCAGCCAGTCGCAGACGACCGGCAGAGAAGGGGGCGGGAAGCGGGGAGGTAGAGGTAGAGCGAGGGGAAAGGGGCAGCTAGTCTCCCCAAAAACCGCGGCCGTCGTTGTGACCCTCACCGCGGAGGCGGCGGAGCGAGGGGAGACATACGCGTCAATTTTAGTGCGGGCGCGTAGCAATGCCGATCCCACTCAACTGGGGATCGGCAGTGTGTCTTGCCGGCGGACCCAAGCCGGGGCTCGATTATTCGAGTTCCCGGGGGCAGAGGGGGGAGCCCGCGCGGACCTCTTTGCAGCTAAGCTGCAGGAGGTCATCGCGGACTCCGCCAAGGTGGCCCGACCGGTAAAGTTGGTGACACTCGAGGTGACGGATCTCGACGATTCCGTCACCAAGGAGGAGGTGGTGGAGGCGGTCGCAGCGTTAGGGGGCTGCGACGTCGCGGCGGTCCAGAGTCGGGACATACGGCCCGGCCGCGGTGGCATGGGCACCGTCCGCCTTGAGTGCCCGGTTCCCGCTGCCAGAGCCGCCCTGGCGAAGGGCCGGCTGACGGTCGGCTTCAGCTCGGGTGCGGTCAGGGCACTCGAGGACCAGCCGCTGAGGTGTTTCCGGTGCTTCGGCATCGGCCACACCCGGCCGCTGTGTCCGTCCGCGGTGGACAGGTCAGACACCTGCTACCGCTGCGGCATGGGGGGCCACCAAGCCGCCTCCTGTAAGGTCGCCACGCCGCACTGCTCGGTCTGTGCTGCCAGTGGCAGCCAAGCGGACCACGTGATGAAGGGGAGGAACTGCAATCCTCCCCCTAAGCGTGGCAAAGTACAGGCGCCAACCGGGCCTGTTGCGGCTGCTGGTACCGCCGTTCCTGCGGCGGCTGCGGAGGGGGGTGCGATGTCCGACTGATGGATACAGTCGAACATCGCATCCTTCAGGCGAACGCCAACCACTGCAGGGCAGCCCAAGATCTGCTGATGCAGACAATGGCTGAGTGGTTGGTGGACTTGGCGGTGGTCGCCGAGCCTTACTCGGTCCCTGGCCGTTGGCTGGGTGACCGGGACGGCCTGGTGGCGTTGGTGGCGCGGTCTTCCACGGACTCCCCTCCCCTCTCGCTCTTAGAGAGGGGACCGGGATACGTGGCCGCCGCGTGGGGGGGGGACATTGCCCTGGTCGGGGTCTATTTCTCCCCAAACCGCCCTCTCTCGGACTTTGAGGATTTCCTGGAGGTCCTCACTGCAGTCGTAGGGAGGGCGGCGCCTCGCCAGGTCGTGGTGTTGGGCGACCTGAACGCCAAGTCGGTGGCCTGGGGCAACACGGCCGCCGGGTGCAACGTCCGGGGACGCGCCGTTGAGTTCTGGGCGGCCTCAAGCGGTATGTCCCTCCTCAACAGGGGGACGGTCCACACGTGTGTGCGGCAACAGGGTGGGTCGGTGGTGGACGTCACTTTCGCCACCCCCGCGCTGGCCGCCCGCGTCGTGAACTGGCGGGTTGAGATGGTGGAGACCTTGTCGGACCACCGATACGTGCGGTTCGACATCTCCACCCAAGGGGGGGGGATGGCCCGCGCTGGGCAATCTCCCTTCCCGCGATGGGCACTCACCCGCCTGGACCGGGAGGCAGCCAAGGAGGCGGCTTTCCTCCAGGACTGGCTGTCGCCCCCTGTTGAGGTCCTGGACGTAGACGCCGCAGCGGTTCGGCTCAGAGGGGCCCTGACCGAGGTGTGCAATTCCAGCATGCCTCGGTCTCGCCGTCCGCCTCCCCGTCGCGCCGTTTATTGGTGGACGGAGGAGCTGTCGGAACTCCGGGCCGCCTGCGTGGCGGCCAGAAGGGCCTACGCGCGGAGTCGACGGCGCAGCGCCCAGAACCGAGTCCGGGCAGAAGAGGACCGCCTATACGCCTGCTACCGAGAGGCGACGACGGTCCTCAAGTCTGCAATGGGCGCTGCAGAAGACTCGGCGAGGGCCGAAATGCTGGAGGGTCTCGACAGGGATCCCTATGGGAGGCCATATAAGGCGGCGCGGAACCAGCTCCGCCCCTATGGTCCCCCACTGTCGGAGACCCTCGAGCCAGCACTGCTGGATGGGGTGGTCCGGTCCCTGTTTCCGCGCAGGACCGACTTCGCCCCACCAACAATGGATCCCCCGCAAGGGGCGGCTTCGCCGGAGGAGGAGGTCCCCCCGGTGACGGCGGCGGAGATCTACGCGGGGGTACTCAGCCTCCGCGCCAAGAAGACGGCCCCCGGGCCGGACGGCGTCCCCGCACGGGTGCTGGCAATAGCTGCCTCCGAGATGGAGGACAGGTTTCGGGACCTTTTCAGCGCGTGCTTTACGGCTGGAAGGTTCCCGAAACTGTGGAAGGAGGGGCAGCTTTGCCTCCTCCGAAAGGCGGGACGCCCGGTGGACTCCCCCTCGGCATACCGGCCCGTCGTGTTGCTCGATGAGGTCGGTAAATTGTTCGAGGGGATAGTCGCCTCCCGGCTCGGGAGCCATTTGCGGGATGTGGGGCCGGATCTGTCGGACGCCCAATTCGGTTTCCGTCGTGGGCGTTCGACGATCGACGCGCTGGCCCTACTCAAGGGCCAGGTGAAGGAGGCGGTCGAGGCGGGGGACGGAGTGCTGGCGGTGTCATTCGACATTGCCAATGCCTTCAACTCCGTGCCCCACTCGACGATATTGGAGGCGCTCCGGTATCACGGAGTGCCCCAATATCTGCGGAGCCTCCTGGCCAGTTACTTGGAGGACCGAGAAGTCCTCCTCGTAGACAAGACGGCCACAGTGAGGCGGTACGGCGCAGAGTCCGGTGTTCCACAGGGGTCGGTGCTTGGGCCCCCGCTGTGGAACATCGGGTTCGATTGGTTGCTGCGGGGAGCCCTCCTCCCGGGCACGAGTGTCATATGCTACGCGGATGACACCCTGCTCACTGCACGGGGGAGGAGCTTCGCGGACGCGGCCTGTCTGGCCTCGGCTGGCGGATCCTTGGTTGCAGAGAGGATCCGCCGCCTGGGATTGAAGGTGGCGCTGCACAAGACCGAGGCCGTGTTCTTTCGCGGGCCTCGGCAGCGCTGCCCACCCGACGCCCACATCGTCGTTGAGGGCGTCCGTATAGAGGTCCAGCCCCGGATGAAATATCTGGGCCTGGTGCTGGACGACAGGTGGCGCTTCGGCCCGCATTTCAGCGGGCTGTCGACGCGCCTGTTGAAGGCCGCGGACGCCCTCTCGTGGCTCCTCCCGAACCTGGGGGGGCCCAAGGCGAAATGCCGGCGCCTCTATGCCGGCATCTTGCGGAGCATGGCCCTGTACGGGGCCCCCATTTGGGCGGACTCCCTCCACAGGAGGGAGAACGCGACCGCCATCCGCAAGCCCCAAAGGGCCATTGCACTGCGGGTGGCGAGGGCCTACCGGTCGGTGGGTTTTTCGGCGGCGTGCGCTCTGGCCGGCACCCCTCCTTGGGAGTTGGAGGCTTGGGTGCTGGCCAGGGTGTATGAGTGGACGGCGCATCGCAGGGCGCTCGGGGAGCGCCCCGTCGCCGAGGAGCGGGAGGCCTTGCGGCGGGAGGCGAGGGACGCCATCGTCCTCCATTGGACGGAGGACCTCGCCACCGCCGCCTTTGGCCGCCGGACGTTGGACGCGCTCGGTCCGGTCCTCCGGGCCTGGCTCGAGCGGTCCCATGGTTTCCTCTCGTTCCGTCTGGTGCAGGTGTTGTCCGGGCATGGCTGCTTCGGAACGTACCTGCACCGGATCGGGAGGGAGGAAGCCCCGGCGTGCCACGACTGCGGCGCGCCGGAGGACACGGCGCAGCACACCCTCGAGGTGTGCCCAGCTTGGTCCGAGCCGCGCCGCAGTCTGATCGCGGAGATCGGACGGGACCTCTCGCTTCCCGGTGTGGTCAACGCCATGCTGGGGAGCGAGGGGGCCTGGTCAGCGGTCGCCTCCTTTTGCGAGGACGTAGTCTCGCAAAAGGAGGCGGCGGAGCGCGCGCGGGAGGAAGACCCTCTCGCAGCGCCGCTCCGCAGAAGAAGAAGAGGTCGGAGAAGACGCGGTCTCCCTCTTCATGGTGGCGACGGGCGGGCGACAGGCGCGGGGGTGCCTTCGCCCGCATTGCACCCGTCACCACCTTCGTCTGTCATTCCCGGGCCCGTCCCCCTCCCCACGGGGGGGGCGTGAGGTCCGCTGTGCGGGTCATCGTCGGCGGAGGACTGGAAGTAAAGGCTGTGCCGGTTTCCCAGTCCCCGCCACTAGGACGAAGCGGGAATGCCGCTGGGTCGTTTTAGTGGGTATACCGGTCTCAGACCGGGGAGTCCCACACTACCCTTCCATCCCCCGATGGGAGGGTGTGCGTAATGCATTTTTTCCCAGCGACAAAAAAAAAAAAAAAAAAAAAAAAAAAAAAAAAAAAAAAAAAAAAAAAAAGGTTAGGTTAGGTTAGGTTAGGTTAGGTTCCTGACGGCCCGCACTATCGCAGTCCTGCGGAAACCGCAGAGAGCGATGGCCGTCAGGGTCATACGGGGATATCGCACGATCTCCTACGAGGCGGCTTGTTTACTGGCCGGATCCCCACCATGGGACCTGGAGGCGAAAGCCCTCGCGACACTGCATCGGTGGCGCGAGGACGCCAGGGATCGGGGCGAAAGACTGGTGCAGCGACAGATTACGCTGCACCGGTCTCAGCTCCGACAGGTCATGGTGGCAGAATGGCGGAGGAGGCTTGACCATCCCTCCGCCGGCCTCGACACAATCGAGGCGATCCGGCCAGTACTCGAAGACTGGCTCGGGAGGAAGCACGGCTCCCTGACGTTTCGGGCGACGCAGGTGCTCTCGGGGCACGGCTGCTTCGGGAAGTACCTGTGTCGCATAAGCAGGGAGCCGGACGCTCGGTGCCATCACTGCGTCCACTGTCTGGAGGATACGGCGCGGCATACGCTGGCGGAATGTGCCGCGTGGGATGAGCCGCGCCGTGATCTTGTCACACAGGTAGGAGCAGACCTGTCGCTGCCGGCCGTTGTTCGCACGATGGTCGGCAGCACAGAGTCCTGGGACGCGGTGGTGTCCTTCTGCGAAACCGTCATGTCGCAGAAGGAAGCTGCGGAAAGGGAGAGGGAGATCTCTAGTTCCCTCCCATCCCGCAGCAGACGCACCGGGCGTCGGCAGAGGGCGGATAACGCCCTCTTCCGGCCCCCCTAAACAGGTCCAGGGGCGACGGATTCGGGGACATCCGTCGCCCCCCATCTCACTGGACCCGAGACGGCGGCGCGTAGTGTTCCACGCGCGCCTCTCATGACGTATCGGGGGGAGTACACCTCACTCCCCCCAGGGACGAGGCCCGCACTGGTCAAGCGGGCCGGCACTAGTCCGGGGCAGCGGAAGTCACATTCGTTCCCGCTGCCCCCTGACGCAAGTGTGCGAGGGAACACCGGTGTGGTTTTAGTCAGTTGGAGTCTGACAGACCCCTCCGCCTTCCCCAGGCGGAGGACATCCGTGCGGATTTCCACATCGTCAACAAAAAAAAAAAAAAAAAAAAAAAAAAAAAAAAAAAAAAAAAAAAAAAAGGTTAGGTTAGGTTAGGTTAGGTTAGGTTAGGTTAGGTTTTTTTTTTTTTTTTTTTTTTTTTTTTTTTTTTTTTTTTTTTTTTTTATTGCTTTTCCCCATCGAGAGCGACGAGATCTTATTATTCTAATTTTCTCATTCATTCTGGTTCTCGCGTTTATTCCTCTCGCACTTTCAAGCTTCATACTGTATCTTTCTTTTATTCTTTCTTTCATTTTTAGCCGGGTGGGACTCCCGCTATTCTATCTAGTAATTTCTACTGTTTTATTACTTTTTATTAGGGTATTCAAGTACACAGCTATATTTTATTAAACTTATTTTTCAATATCTAACCTATTTCTTACATTATTACTTTTACATGTTTATTCTTATTCTAGTTTTTAACAAGACAAGATTTTTACTTACTAATTTACATTGATAGCTTTACTCTAGCATTTTATTTATTTTGATATATCAAGGCTTTGAAGTTTACTACTATTTCTACTAATTTATTACTTTTTATTAAGGTATTTAAGTACACAGCTAAATTTTATTAAACTTATTTTTGAATATCTAGCATATTTCTTACATTATAACTTTTACATATTTATTCTTATTCTAGTTTTAACAAGACAAGATTTGTACTTACTAACTTACATTCATAGCTTTACTCTAGCATTTTATTTACTTTGATATAACAAGGCTTGAAGTTTACTTCTATTTCTACTAATTTATTACTTTTTTATTAGGGTATTTTAGTACACAGCTATATTTTATTCAACTTTTCTTTCGATATCTAGCCTATTTCTTACATTATTACTTTTACTTGTTTAGCCTTATTCTAATTTTAACAGGACAAGATTTTACTAGTTTACATTAATAGCTTCACTACATTTGATTTGTTTGGATTTAACAGGGCTTTGAAATTTTCTGTTCTCATTTGCGGTTTTATGGCATAAGAGTTTGGACCTCTAACAACATTTAATTTTTTAAGGTGGTTGGAGGGGAGGGAAAGGAAGGGGGAAAGGAAGGGGACTCCTTTAACGTTGTTTCAATTTTTTATCTTCTTATGGTTGCGGCAATAATATACATATACATACATAGATTATACATATTTATTGACATTTCTTATTCTGGGGTTTTTTACTGTTCTTGTTTATTTAAGGGTCTTTGGGATACTAATATATTCGTATATACTCAGTATATATTTGTACATCAGAGAGAGAAGGGGGGGGGGCAGTTTAGGCATATGCTGTCGTCGTCCGAGCCAGATAGTCCCATTTCTTGCGGACAGGGCACTCCACACTAAATGCGTTATGCTCGGTCCTCTGAAGCTTTGAGTGCAGACAGTTGCAGCACTGCGGTACGTTGCCCGCGGCAAATTCCTCGCACTTTTCACGCAGATGCGGTCCTCCGCAGTGGCTGCACCTGTCTATACTCTCCGTACAGAACTTTCGGCCATGTCCAAATGCTAAGCATTTTGTACATTGGATGAGCGGTGACTGATCCTCCACCCTGACCCTTTGCAGGTCGAGGTAAAGAGCCCCAGCCTCCGTCATCCTCTGCCATACTACGGGTCTGACCTGGACGACGACGTGTGCTGTTCTCGGGTTTCTGGTCCTTTTCTTGAACTGGATTTTAATTTCTTTATCTTCCTGTTCCAGGTCCCTAAAAATATTTTTGTTTTGGGAATAGAGCGCCTCTTCCAACTCGTCGTCTTCACAGTCCAAAAAGACGTCTTTTAGGACGACGAGCGGGTTTTTATTTTTCATTGGCGCCACTATTAGCCCTTCACCTCGGCTCTCAATCCTTTCTTTAACTTTCTCGAGCTCCGCTTCCGAGTCACAACCCAGTATGACCGTCTGGTTTTTCGCCTTCCTCACTTTGCTAATCTTTAGGCCAGTTCCCCTGGCATCGACCGCCTTCTTCACCCTGGCGAGCACCTCGTCGGCAGTCTCCTGGCTGCCTTCCAGGGTGACCGCCATCGAATGAAGTGCCGGTCGATGCCCGGGTTTGGCTGCTGTGACGTGGGCGTATGAGTGAGACTCGGTTTTTGGCTCGCGTGCTTCTTCCTGTAAGGCTTCCAATATTCTGCCGGTTTTGGCGGCGACCTCGCCGGCCACACCCTCAATTTTGGTTTCGAGTACGCCGACGGCACGACCAGTTATCTTGACGCCTTCTGTTGCGTAATCAAGTTCCGCCTTGACAACATCGATCTTGTCGCCGACCTCGATAACCTTGTCGATGATCTTGTCGATGATGTCGGCACCGTTTTCGGAGCAGTTGTCGTTCATATCCTTGAAGCCAATGGAGACCTTTTCTTCAAGGTTAATGAGCCGCGTTTTTATATTTGTCTCCACCTTTTCCAACCTCTCCATTAGTTCCTCCGATAACTCGGGTGATGTAGGCGTGGTGTTTACTTTGGAGGGCGGGACTGTCTTTGGCGCTGTTTCCAGGTTTTTTACTCTCCTACTTATCTCAAACAGGATCCGTAGACACTTGTCGGACTGGGTCTCCAGGAAAGTCTTTATGTCCTTCCTCATCTGAGGGTAATCCTTGACTCTGGATGGTATGTCTTCAAAGGTCTTCATGACCTCCTGGAGAAGTTTGTCGTTGGAGGACACAGCGTAGATGTCGGCCTGCTTCGTGTAAGCCTCCATGATGTCCACGGATCTTCTTTTTCTCTCCGGTCTCCGAATAAATGTTCTGGCAGCATCCGGCACCTGTCCAGAATTGCCTGCGGGGCTGGGGGTGGCGGCGGGAGCGACATCGCTCGAGGTCCCTGCTGACGTCAGTGGTGTTTCAGTGTCTCTCCTGTCATACCTCAGAGATAACCCCTTTGGCGCTTCGCGCGCTCCAGAGGGTCCCTCGGTAGGCGACGTTGACCCTTGCGGTCCGCCGGCACCGGCTCCCGGCCCTTTCCCTTTTACTGGGGTGCGAATTCCGAGAACCATTTTGGTCGTTCGAGTTACTTATGTGTGTAAAGGGCACAGCAGTTAGGACGGGGAAAGTTGTCAGATCTTAATAATACAAAAAATAAAATAAAATAAAATAAAATAAAAATATAGATAAAATAAAATAAAAATATAAATAATATAATCTACACTGCTATTTGCAGTTCCGTTTTTTCTCCTGTAAATGGGGAGTCAAGACTAAGCAGTATAAATCCGCAATCCAAATTTTCCTATCTCACCTAGTTAGCGAGATATCGATATTTTATTTAGAAGGGGTGGGGGAGGGTTCAATCGGGAGGGGATGGGTTCCTCTTGTGCGGCTTTAGCCGTGGTGTCTATGACACCATAAAGGCTGATTTTGAGGTCTAAAGCGATGTAAGTCCTCTCGTTCCCGAGTTATGGCCCGTTGAAGGATAAGGGAAAGGATTATTTTGAAAGAAAAGAAAGGGGAGGAAAAGGGGAAAAATGAATGGGGATGGATACCTCTGTATCGGTTTTCACCTCGTGGTGTCTTGACACCACTAAGGCTGAATCCGTGGTCAAAAAGTGCCTATCTGGTCTAGTTCCAGAGATATCCGATTTTGAGGATTTCTGTCGTACCGTACCGCGCCGTGTCGCAGGCCCTGCCAGGCAGATCTTCCAGGTGACCTAGCTGGGTCTGCCTTGGTCCGATTTTGGCGTGGGTGGGCTCTTTTGTTTGGTCTTGTTGAGCTCTTTTTGGTAGGCCAGGTTCAGGGTTAACTTTGGGGGGGGGGGGGGGGGGTAGGGGGTGGGAATTTTGGTGTGGAGGTTGGATAGGGTGTTTTTTGGCTGGGAAGAGGGTGGTGGTGGATTGGGGAGGATGTTAGGATAGGGGATGTTTTGGGGTAGGTATGGGGTGGTTTTTTGAAAATGCCTGTCTGGGTAAATACGTTATGACTGAGGGTCTCTTATTTACTAGTCACACTAATTTTAAAAATAATTTTCCTAAGTCCTAGGGGTGACTTTGTCCTAGGGGGTTGATATTTTGTCCAAGGGTGCGGATAGTCTAGTATAGTTGGGTATCCAACTAGGGGGGGGGGTCAGGGGGGGGGCTTCGAAAAAGTTGTTAGTTTTTGGCTAGGACGCACCGTTTCAGAGTTACAGCAATTTTCAGTTTTCAGTTTGCTGTTGGTAAACTGATTTCCCTTTTACTAAATATTACTAAAATCTAGTTTCCCTTATAAAAAAATATTCAAAAATTTATGTTATTCTAGGGGTGAGTCCTACCAACGTTTGGCGTAGCTTAAATATGGGGCGTCTCCTATTATTACGTTACTAATTTATTCTGAAAAATAAAAAAATTTACCAAAAACCGCAAATGTCGAAAAAGCACGTTTGTTCCTCTCGCGACTTGACTTGCTTGAGTCCCTGCAACCCTGGCCGAGGTTCCTCAAGGAGGCTGCTGCTTAATCCTATACTTAATTACTAAACTAATCTATGTACTTCACTAAGTTTCTTGGTCCAGCCGTTTATCTTTGCCGGTCCAGCGACGACCAAAGTCTTCCCGTGCGTGCTAGTTCCAGGGGGTGGTGTGTTTGGGGCAGTGACCTATGTCGTGTTGTAGGGTTGGTGTTTCTCCTACTTCTATATTCGTCAGAATTTTTGTACCTTGCCCCGTGTAAGAAATATTCCCCTGGGAAGGTTAAATTTTTACCCTGGCGAGCTGGTGAGGGAACGTCCAAGATGCTCGTCCTTATGATCGTTTCTCGTAAGAGAGCCGATCTGTTGTCAGATGTTCAATCAGACGCTCCGTTCCAGGGTTGCCGACCCGACCAACTTAAGTGGTAATGGCGTTCCGGGTAAGGGTTTGGAATAACCGGTGTGTAAATTCCAGTTTTGTCCAAAGCTCCCTGTTTTCTTCGGATCCTGGGTGATGATGAAGTTCCCCTTCGGTCCGTATAGGTTTCTCTTAATATTTTGTCCCGCTTGTTTATTTAAGGGTGTCCAAGCTTTAGGGATTGAAACAACTTTCTGCAAATAGGCCTTTTCTTCAGATCCAGGTGGTGAACAGTTTTATTTTTAAGCGAGTTTGTGTTGTTTTGGTCTGAGAAACCTTGTCGATTTTTTCTGGATTTTTTATTTATTGTATTTACAATATTTATTTTATATATGAAATTTATTTTTATTTAACTATTTTTCTACTAGTCCTAAAATTCTAAAATTTTTACTCTTGCGTTCTTTAAAATATGCTCTATTATTTAATGTCCAAAAATGTATATGTTATCGCTTTAAATTTTGAATTAAAAAGGGTTGAAAATTTACCAGATTTTTAATATTATCGAGGCCTTATATCTTCCTGTAGAGTGGTCCGATTTCGGTAGTTGAGGTGTCGGGTAAAAGGGGGAGGCTTCCTGCGCCTGTTCCCGTTTTTTGTGTTCGTCCCCGACTGCTGCAAGTTATCCTCCTAGCCACGTGAATTCTTGTTTTGGACCTGTATCTTGGCGATTTCCCACGGGAAAATTCCCGGACTCAGCCAAGATGTAGGTCTTGTCCAGACGCTTCGTCGGGCAATCCAAAAATGTAGGGTCGCCGATCTGAATCACGCAGCGTTTCAGTTTTTCACTTTTTTCTGTCACTTTTGAGGTTAAATTATTTGTTTTTCGGCTCTAAAAACGCGAGTTTTTCACCGATTTTAGAAGTTTTTTCACTCGCACAGTGCACTAATTGGCGCGCAACTTATTGCAAAAACACTGGTGTTTTTGGTCACTTTCACTATTTTTGATGCTTTTTTTGAGCGCGGAGCGACTTTAAAACGATCCGACCACTGCGAGGGCTGGGGGGGAACTGGTTAGGTTAGGTTAGGTTTTTTTTTTTTTTTTTTTTTTTTGTTTTGGCAGGAGTGGGAAATCCCCACGGACACCTCGACTATCTCACAGGTCGTGAGACAGTCGAGGTAGTGCCGGAATCGAACCGGCTAAAACCACACTCCTGCCCCGCCAGTGTCCCTCTAACATTATCAGAGACCTTTCTTTCAGGGGTTTTGCCTTATGTCTCGGTGAAATTTAGGAGGCCGAGGAGACCACGCTCTTGGTATGTTTTTACATGTATATGTTAATAACTGTTTAAATTCGTATATATAATTCACATTACTGGATAAGTTTTACTATTATTGTTTTACCTTTATGTTATCATATATTTATACAATATCTTTTCTACTAACTATTCTTACTAATATTTTCCACTTTATTTTATTACTTTTGTTCTTGACTTAAATTGTTTTTAACCTATTTTTACTAAATTTTTCTACATATTACTTTAATAACCATGATGATGAAGTTCCCCTTCGGTCCGTATAGGTTTCTCTTAATATTTTGTCCCGCTTGTTTATTTAAGGGTGTCCAAGCTTTAGGGATTGAAACAACTTTCTGCAAATAGGCCTTTTCTTCAGATCCAGGTGGTGAACAGTTTTATTTTTAAGCGAGTTTGTGTTGTTTTGGTCTGAGAAACCTTGTCGATTTTTTCTGGATTTTTTATTTATTGTATTTACAATATTTATTTTATATATGAAATTTATTTTTATTTAACTATTTTTCTACTAGTCCTAAAATTCTAAAATTTTTACTCTTGCGTTCTTTAAAATATGCTCTATTATTTAATGTCCAAAAATGTATATGTTATCGCTTTAAATTTTGAATTAAAAAGGGTTGAAAATTTACCAGATTTTTAATATTATCGAGGCCTTATATCTTCCTGTAGAGTGGTCCGATTTCGGTAGTTGAGGTGTCGGGTAAAAGGGGGAGGCTTCCTGCGCCTGTTCCCGTTTTTTGTGTTCGTCCCCGACTGCTGCAAGTTATCCTCCTAGCCACGTGAATTCTTGTTTTGGACCTGTATCTTGGCGATTTCCCACGGGAAAATTCCCGGACTCAGCCAAGATGTAGGTCTTGTCCAGACGCTTCGTCGGGCAATCCAAAAATGTAGGGTCGCCGATCTGAATCACGCAGCGTTTCAGTTTTTCACTTTTTTCTGTCACTTTTGAGGTTAAATTATTTGTTTTTCGGCTCTAAAAACGCGAGTTTTTCACCGATTTTAGAAGTTTTTTCACTCGCACAGTGCACTAATTGGCGCGCAACTTATTGCAAAAACACTGGTGTTTTTGGTCACTTTCACTATTTTTGATGCTTTTTTTGAGCGCGGAGCGACTTTAAAACGATCCGACCACTGCGAGGGCTGGGGGGGAACTGGTTAGGTTAGGTTAGGTTTTTTTTTTTTTTTTTTTTTTTTGTTTTGGCAGGAGTGGGAAATCCCCACGGACACCTCGACTATCTCACAGGTCGTGAGACAGTCGAGGTAGTGCCGGAATCGAACCGGCTAAAACCACACTCCTGCCCCGCCAGTGTCCCTCTAACATTATCAGAGACCTTTCTTTCAGGGGTTTTGCCTTATGTCTCGGTGAAATTTAGGAGGCCGAGGAGACCACGCTCTTGGTATGTTTTTACATGTATATGTTAATAACTGTTTAAATTCGTATATATAATTCACATTACTGGATAAGTTTTACTATTATTGTTTTACCTTTATGTTATCATATATTTATACAATATCTTTTCTACTAACTATTCTTACTAATATTTTCCACTTTATTTTATTACTTTTGTTCTTGACTTAAATTGTTTTTAACCTATTTTTACTAAATTTTTCTACATATTACTTTAATAACCATAGTTTGTTTTTTACTTTTCTGATATATATTCTATATGCTTAGTATATAAATACATATCAAGTATTTTAAATATTATTTAATTTTGTACTTTCATGTATATGCGTCAAAACCAAACCATTCCGCATAATGTGTAAATTGCACTCTATGCAAAATGGTTTAGTTTCGGATCCAAACAAATTACATCCAAGTTTTACACCCATTTCGACACAACTTAACGATTCCAATGGGGTTAATTTCGTGTCTCGTATAACCTGGGCCAGTTTCTCATGAAACTGACCCAAGGTATCAGTTTTACTTTTGCGAACCCCGGTGGTTCGCTCCGCTTGTGTCGAAGTGGGCATCCCAGTGTGCGAGGAAGTGGGCGCATCGACATCTTTAGCAGTAAGCTATCGATGATCTTGCGAATGCGTCCCACTTCCTACGCACCGGGCATTCGCTGCTGAAAGCGTTGTGCTGGTGATCCCCCAGCTTGCCTCTGGTGCAGTTTATGCACGAAGCTGCTTCGCCACTCCGCTTGACTGGGCAGTCCAACCTTAAGTGTGGACCACCACAATGGCAGCATAGGTCAGCTGGCTCCGTACACAGGCGTTTCCCGTGCCCGTATGACAGGCAACGGGTGCACTGCACCAGAGGCGTCTGGTCCTCCACGCGCACTCTCTGGAGGTCAATCCGCAGTTTTCCGCCTTCGAGTGCACGTCTCCAGATTGTGGGGGACACACTCAACACAACGCTGTTCATGTGTGGGTTCCTCGTCTTCCTCCTAAACTTCACCGACATCCTTTGTTCCCTGCCGTCGAGGCCGTGAAAAATCTCCCGGTTCTGGTTCTTCAGGGCTTTGAGTACATCATCGTCACTATGTACACTCAACACGTCCCTGAGAACCAGAAGCGGGTCCCGGTTTGCCACTTCCTCGACGACAAAGTTCCCTCCGGCCTTCTTCAGTCGTTCTTTCAGTTTACTTCTCTCTTCCCTCGTTTCGCAACCCATTATTACCTTTCGGTCCTTCGCTTTTCTGACCCTTTCGACCCGCACCCAGCCCTCCTTCGCGTCCACCGCTTTCCGAATTCTTTCCAGGATTTCGTCCCCTGTATCCATTTCGTCCGTTGAGGAAACGACCACCGAATGCAGCGTTGCTCGCTCCGGGGCCTGGCCCCCGGTTTGGCGCTTACTCGCAACCGCTGCATTGGCATAGGTCTTTTCCCCAACATTTTCCCAGCCAGCCAGGCTGTCTCGGAGCTTTTCCACATATTCGGAATTTTCCTTTACGATCGATATGTGCTCCTTAAGGGTGGTAATGAGCTCAGTCTGGCTAGCGAGAGTCTCAGAAATGGATTGGGGACAACAGTCAGCAGCGGGCGCGATTGACGGCACGGTTGCGGGTGCGAGAGGGGCCCTGTCACGTTCTGACTCCTTCACCAGCTCAAAAAGCCTGTTAATGGCCCCGAGTACCGCAGTCTTAATGTCAGTCTTAAGGTTGCGAGAGTTGCCTAAATTAAGCTTTGCCTTATTTAGGCAAGCTCTCGCCTCCGCAGTGCGACTGGGGTACCCGGCCTCAAGCTTCTTGAGCGGTGCGTCCACAGCAGCTCGGCGCGTCCCCGGAGTGGCAGGGCCCGCCTGGGAAGCGGAAGGAGTGTCGTCTCCAAAGGAGATTCTCCTCTTCGCATCACCAGGCGAAGATCCCGCTTTCTCAGCCGATCGCGGCGAGCCATTGAAGACGAGTTTCATCACAGTATTGGAGGGGGTGCGAAACATATTAAAGTTTTTGGGAGCTAGAAATCTCGGAACAGACTCCTGTAAAGAGGGAGTCACGACAAAGTTACAACTCGGGAAGAGAGAAGTGATTTAGAGAGCACTCGATACTACTGTATCCCTGTAAAGGGGGGATGAACAGTACATTAAAAATCAAATTAAAATAAAATAAACGCAATACTATAATATATCTAAATCGTTTACCAATATAACGACTTAGTGTCAAATTATGTTAAAGTCAATTAAGAGACTTTAAAGTCTCGGTCAAGCTATAAAAAGCGCTTCTTCCCTCCAAAACCTTATCCACTGACCCAACAAAAGCTAAAAAAAGTTAAAACCGAAAAATAATATTTTGCCGAAATTCCCACTCCGGCCTTCCTATACACAATAGGGCGGGTGGGAGGGCAAAATTTTATTTGAGCTAGACCCGCGAGTGAGGTGTCCAGAGACGCGTCTTCGCGCGGGCTAGCTAACTACG
This sequence comes from Cerastis rubricosa, assembly GCA_949152445.1. Lineage (NCBI taxonomy): Eukaryota > Metazoa > Arthropoda > Insecta > Lepidoptera > Noctuidae > Cerastis > Cerastis rubricosa. Next base: position 25,661 of record OX424542.1, on the reverse strand, counting down.
AAATAGAAAGGGGTGGGTGCCGAACAAAAATTTTGGGTTTTGGTCAAAAAACCAGTTTTTGACTCAAAAAATTTAGGTTTTCAACCTCCAACCTGGACTCCGGGACACGAAACGCGCACCGGATCACAGGGATGGTAGGTGAGTACTATTGCAACTATAAACTAACGTCAAATCTGTGGGAAAATTTGAAATAACACTAAATTTGGAAGATTTTATCTGAAATTCTAAAATTGTTCTAAGTGTTGGAAGGGAGGTTTTTTTTTTTTTTTTTTTTTTGAAAACGCTTGCAGGGTGGTGCAATGTGGTCAGAACGTAGGCGGAGGCCCACTAAAGTCTAAAAATGCTGAAAACAGCGTCAAAAACGCACCCTTAATGTCGAAGATATCAACGGTTAGGTTAGGTTAGGTTAGGTTAGGTTAGGTTAGGTTGGGTTAGGTTGGGTTAGGTTGGGTTAGGTTGGGTTAGGTTAGGTTAGGTTAGGTTAGGTTAGGTTAGGTTAGGTTAGGTTAGGTTAGGTTAGGTTAGGTTAGGTTAGGTTAGGTTAGGTTAGGTTAGGTTAGGTTAGGTTAGGTTAGGTTAGGTTGGGGGACCACCCCACAGTGCTTGCGTCCACGTCGCGTCCCCTGGAAACGACCCAGTTTGACCACCGTAACGGAGTGGCAAACTGGGCTCGGCCAAAGTGCACTGTGATTATCGTAGCTCATCTTGCCTTGAGAGTACGAACCTGCGGAGGATATTATGCCTAAACCTACGCGGGATGCCTGCGGGCGGTATTTTAAACCCAAAGGCCCTTCTCAGGGCCAACCCAAAGGCCCTTCTCAGGGCCAACCCAAAGGCCCTTCTCAGGGCCAACCCAAAGGCCCTTCTCAGGGCCAACCCAAAGGCCCTTCTCAGGGCCAAACCGACGCTTCGGCGTCAGAGGCTAGCCGCGCGCCGTCTGCGGCTAGCTTCTTCGGAAGGACGGACTTGTCGGATTTGTCTGACTCCGACGAGTCAATGGCTGGCGCCTCGGGTGCAGGCGACTCGCAGTCGCGAAAGCGGGCCTTCCTGCGGGATGGGTCCGAGGGCTCCTCGGCGTCAGGGTCGGCGAGGCTGACAAAGGCAAAAAAGCCGACGGCCGCGGACACCCACGTCGTTGGGCTCGCGGACGCCCAACGTAAGTTGGATCTTGCGCAGCGGGCGCAGCTCCAGCAGGAGCTTGAGGAGCGGGTTGCCGCGAGGGAGAGGCGGGCGCACGTCACCCGGGCAAAGTCCGGGTACGGTGCGTCCCGTTTGCTCTACGCGGACCACTCCCTGCTGGAGCTGGAACAAATGGCGGAGGAGGACGAGGAGGAAATTTTGGAGGTTGCCTCAAAGTCCTCAAACTTGAAGGGGACCTTCCAGAAGGCCCTCAAATGTCGGGCCGCGAGCTTGCTTGGTGTGGTCAAGGAGCTGGTGCAGCGGAAGGCCACTGACGAGACACGGCAACTGCAGGCGAGGGTGGATCGCCTGCAGGTGGAAGTCAGTGAGCTTCATCGCAAGCTGGCTGAAGCCACGGCCCGGCCGCAGCAGGCCCCTGCCGAGACGACGAGGACGTCATCAACGCCTTCGACGTCGACGTCTAAGAAGACGAGTCCTGCGGCAGAGGGCCCCTCCTCCAACTCCAACCTTGAGGACATAATCCGCAAGGTGGTAATGGAGGAGCGGGCCTTCACGCGAGCCTGCCTGGCAGGAATAGAGGACCGGCTCCTGCCGGAAAAGCGCCTCCGACCGCCGCTTGCGGCGGATAAGGGGCGCTCCGAGCCGGGGCCGTCCACCTCATCCCAGGTCCAGGAGGACGCCCTTCTCCCCTCGACCACCCCGTCCAATGAGTGGACGGAAGTGGTCGGGAGGAGGAAGGGCAAAGCCAAAAAGTCGGCGGCTGCCGCCCCAGCCGTCCCTGCTCCCAGCCAGTCGCAGACGACCGGCAGAGAGGGGGGGAAGCGGGGAGGTAGAGGTAGAGCGAGGGGAAAGGGGCAGCTAGTCTCCCCAAAAACCGCGGCCGTCGTGGTGACGCTCACCGCGGAGGCGGCGGAGCGAGGGGAGACGTACGCGTCAATTTTAGTGCGGGCGCGTAGCAATGCCGATCCCACTCAATTGGGGATCGGCAGTGTGTCTTGCCGGCGGACCCAAGCCGGGGCTCGACTATTCGAGTTCCCGGGGGCAGAGGGGGGAGCCCGCGCGGACCTCTTTGCAGCTAAGCTGCGGGAGGTCATCGCGGACTCCGCCAAGGTGGCCCGACCGGTAAAGTTGGTGACACTCGAGGTGACGGATCTCGACGATTCCGTCACCAAGGAGGAGGTGGTGGAGGCGGTCGCAGCGTTAGGGGGCTGCGACGTCGCGGCGGTCCAGAGTCGGGACATAAGGCCCGGCCGCGGTGGCATGGGCACCGTCCGCCTTGAGTGCCCGGTTGCCGCTGCCAGAGCCGCCCTGGCGAAGGGCCGGCTGACGGTCGGCTTCAGTTCGGGTGCGGTCAGGGCACTCGAGGACCAGCCGCTGAGGTGTTTCCGGTGCTTCGGCATCGGCCACACCCGGCCGCTGTGTCCGTCCGCGGTGGACAGGTCAGACACCTGCTACCGCTGCGGCATGGGGGGCCACCAAGCCGCCTCCTGTAAGGTCGCCACGCCGCACTGCTCGGTCTGTGCTGCCAGTGGCAGCCAAGCGGACCACGTGATGAAGGGGAGGAACTGCAATCCTCCCCCTAAGCGTGGCAAAGTACAGGCGCCAACCGGGCCTGTTGCGGCTGCTGGTACCGCCGTTCCTGCGGCGGCTGCGGAGGGGGGTGCGATGTCCGACTGATGGATACAGTCGAACATCGCATCCTTCAGGCGAACGCCAACCACTGCAGGGCAGCCCAAGATCTGCTGATGCAGACAATGGCTGAGTGGTTGGTGGACTTGGCGGTGGTCGCCGAGCCTTACTCGGTCCCTGGCCGTTGGCTGGGTGACCGGGACAGCCTGGTGGCGTTGGTGGCGCGGTCTTCCACGGACTCCCCTCCCCTCTCGCTCTTAGAGAGGGGACCGGGATACGTGGCCGCCGCGTGGGGGGGGGACATTGCCCTGGTCGGGGTCTATTTCTCCCCAAACCGCCCTCTCTCGGACTTTGAGGATTTCCTGGAGGTCCTCACTGCAGTCGTAGGGAGGGCGGCGCCTCGCCAGGTCGTGGTGTTGGGCGACCTGAACGCCAAGTCGGCGGCCTGGGGCAACCCGGCCGCCGGGTGCAACGTCCGGGGACGCGCCGTTGAGTTCTGGGCGGCCTCAAGCGGTATGTCCCTCCTCAACAGGGGGACGGTCCACACGTGTGTGCGGCAACAGGGTGGATCGGTGGTGGACGTCACTTTCGCCACCCCCGCGCTGGCCGCCCGCGTCGTGAACTGGCGGGTTGAGATGGTGGAGACCTTGTCGGACCACCGATACGTGCGGTTCGACATCTCCACCCAAGGGAGGGGGATGGCCCGCGCTGGGCAATCTCCCTTCCCGCGATGGGCACTCACCCGCCTGGACCGGGAGGCAGCCAAGGAGGCGGCTTTCCTCCAGGACTGGCTGTCGCCCCCTGTTGAGGTCCTGGACGTAGACGCCGCAGCGGTTCGGCTCAGAGGGGCCCTGACCGAGGTGTGCAATTCCAGCATGCCTCGGTCTCGCCGTCCGCCTCCCCGTCGCGCCGTTTATTGGTGGACGGAGGAGCTGTCGGAACTCCGGGCCGCCTGCGTGGCGGCCAGAAGGGCCTACGCGCGGAGTCGACGGCGCAGCGCCCAGAACCGAGTCCGGGCAGAAGAGGACCGCCTATACGCCTGCTACCGAGAGGCGACGACGGTCCTCAAGTCTGCAATGGGCGCTGCAGAAGACTCGGCGAGGGCCGAAATGCTGGAGGGTCTCGACAGGGATCCCTATGGGAGGCCATACAAGGCGGCGCGGAACCAGCTCCGCCCCTATGGTCCCCCACTGTCGGAGACCCTCGAGCCAGCACTGCTGGATGGGGTGGTCCGGTCCCTGTTTCCGCGCAGGACCGACTTCGCCCCACCAACAATGGATCCCCCGCAAGGGGCGGCTTCGCCGGAGGAGGAGGTCCCCCCGGTGACGGCGGCGGAGATCTACGCGGGGGTACTCAGCCTCCGCGCCAAGAAGACGGCCCCCGGGCCGGACGGCGTCCCCGCACGGGTGCTGGCAATAGCTGCCTCCGAGATGGAGGACAGGTTTCGGGACCTTTTCAGCGCGTGCTTTACGGCTGGAAGGTTCCCGAAACCGTGGAAGGAGGGGCAGCTTTGCCTCCTCCGAAAGGCGGGACGCCCGGTGGACTCCCCCTCGGCATACCGGCCCGTCGTGTTGCTCGATGAGGTCGGTAAATTGTTCGAGGGGATAGTCGCCTCCCGGCTCGGGAGCCATTTGCGGGATGTGGGGCCGGATCTGTCGGACGCCCAATTCGGTTTCCGTCGAGGGCGTTCGACGATCGACGCGCTGGCCCTACTCAAGGGCCAGGTGAAGGAGGCGGTCGAGGCGGGGGACGGAGTGCTGGCGGTGTCATTCGACATTGCCAATGCCTTCAACTCCGTGCCCCACTCGACGATATTGGAGGCGCTCCGGTATCACGGAGTGCCCCAATATCTGCGGAGCCTCCTGGCCAGTTACTTGGAGGACCGAGAAGTCCTCCTCGTAGACAAGAGGGCCACAGTGAGGCGGTACGGCGCAGAGTCCGGTGTTCCACAGGGGTCGGTGCTTGGGCCCCCGCTGTGGAACATCGGGTTCGATTGGTTGCTGCGGGGAGCCCTCCTCCCGGGCACGAGTGTCATCTGCTACGCGGATGACACCCTGCTCACTGCCCGGGGGAGGAGTTTCGCGGACGCGGCCTGTCTGGCCTCGGCTGGCGGATCCTTGGTTGCAGAGAGGATCCGCCGCCTGGGATTGAAGGTGGCGCTGCACAAGACCGAGGCCGTGTTCTTTCGCGGGCCTCGGCAGCGCTGCCCACCCGACGCCCACATCGTCGTTGAGGGCGTGCGTATAGAGGTCCAGCCCCGGATGAAATATCTGGGCCTGGTGCTGGACGACAGGTGGCGCTTCGGCCCACATTTCAGCGGGCTGTCGACGCGCCTGTTGAAGGCCGCGGACGCCCTCTCGTGGCTCCTCCCGAACCTGGGGGGGCCCAAGGCGAAATGCCGGCGCCTCTATGCCGGCATCTTGCGGAGCATGGCCCTGTACGGGGCCCCCATTTGGGCGGACTGCCTCCACAGGAGGGAGAACGCGACCGCCATCCGCAAGCCCCAAAGGGCCATTGCACTGCGGGTGGCGAGGGCCTACCGGTCGGTGGGTTTTTCGGCGGCGTGCGCTCTGGCCGGCACCCCTCCTTGGGAGTTGGAGGCTTGGGTGCTGGCCAGGGTGTATGAGTGGACGGCGCATCGCAGGGCGCTCGGGGAGCGCCCCGTCGCCGAGGAGCGGGAAGCCGTGCGGCGGGAGGCGAGGGACGCCATCATCCTCCATTGGACGGAGGACCTCGCCACCGCCGCCTTTGGCCGCCGGACGTTGGACGCGCTCGGTCCGGTCCTCCAGGCCTGGCTCGAGCGGTCCCATGGTTTCCTCTCGTTCCGTCTGGTGCAGGTGTTGTCCGGGCATGGCTGCTTCGGAACGTACCTGCACCGGATCGGGAGGGAGGAAGCCCCGGCGTGCCACGACTGCGGCGCGGCGGAGGACACGGCGCAGCACACCCTCGAGGTGTGCCCGGCTTGGTCCGAGCCGCGCCGCAGTCTGATCGCGGAGATCGGACAGGACCTCTCGCTTCCCGGTGTGGTCATCGCCATGCTGGGGAGCGAGGGGGCCTGGTCAGCGGTCGCCTCCTTTTGCGAAGACGTAGTGTCGCAAAAGGAGGCGGCGGAGCGCGCGCGGGAGGAAGACCCTCTCGCAGCGCCGCTCCGCAGAAGAAGAAGAGGTCGGAGAAGACGCGGTCTCCCTCTTCATGGTGGCGACGGGCGGGCGACAGGCGCGGGGGTGCCTTCGCCCGCATTGCACCCGTCACCACCTTCGTCTGTCATTCCCGGGCCCGCCCCCCTCCCCACGGGGGGGGCGTGAGGTCCGCTGTGCGGGTCATCGTCGGCGGAGGACTGGAAGTAAAGGCTGTGCCGGTTTCCCAGTCCCCCGCCACTAGGACGAAGCGGGAATGCCGCTGGGTCGTTTTAGTGGGTATACCGGTCTCAGACCGGGGAGTCCCACACTACCCTTCCATCCCCCGATGGGAGGGTGTGCGTAATGCATTTTTTCCCAGCGACAAAAAAAAAAAAAAAAAAAAAAAAAAAAAAAAAAAAAAGGTTAGGTTAGGTTAGGTTAGGTTAGGTTAGGTTAGGTTAGGTTAGGTTAGGTTAGGTTAGGTTAGGTTAGGTTAGGTTAGGTTAGGTTAGGTTAGGTTAGGTTAGGTTAGGTTAGGTTAGGTTAGGTTAGGTTAGGTTAGGTTAGGTTAGGTTAGGTTAGGTTAGGTTAGGTTAGGTTAGGTTAGGTTAGGTTAGGTTAGGTTAGGTTAGGTTAGGTTAGGTTAGGTTAGGTTAGGTTAGGTTAGGTTAGGTTAGGTTAGGTTTGGTTAGGTTAGGTTAGGTTAGGTTAGGTTAGGTTAGGTTAGGTTAGGTTAGGTTAGGTTAGGTTAGGTTAGGTTAGGTTAGGTTAGGTTAGGTTAGGTTAGGTTAGGTTAGGTTAGGTTAGGTTAGGTTAGGTTAGGTTAGGTTAGGTTGGGGTGCTGGGTCAGAAAACCTCCTCGTGGGCCTGACGGCTGCCGGTCCCTCTCGATACGTTTGGAGGGAACAGCAGCTGGCTGGGACGGTGCACCCTGGGCGCGGGCAGTGGCCTTCCCCAAGGAATAGGAAGAGATTCTTATTCTTCGGGGAATGTTACTGCCTGTGGCCAATATTCTGACATAGGAGGGGTCCATCCTGGACCAACGAGATGTTGTTCCGCGTGACCCTCTGAAAAGCAGAGGGCACGGCGGAGGAGCAACGGCGGGCTCGGTGTGCACTCACCCTGCCTCCGAGCAGACAGTGAGGGACGCAGTCCTTCTCTGTCCCCGTCGGTCTCGTAATCCCATCATCGGAGTGTCGTGGATCACGTCTCGCGGCTTCGATTGGGACCGAGGGTCTTGGCTTACCCGCCTGGACCGCGAGGGAGAAAACCTCTATAAAAAGTTACCCCGAATCTCAAGCGGCGGCGCACCGTGAGGGGATGTATGGCTGACGGGCGTTCCCATGGAACAATCAGTCGTTAGTGCGACCTCCGCCAGGGTACCGGCCGACCCCCTGGCGGGTTAAGTTCAAGGCTTATCCGGGTACAGGGGGCACTGCCCGGATGGACTGTTTTATCCCCCATACTCGTGGGAATAAAATGAAAGACAACCCAATTAATAAAGTTGCGGAGAAGGTGGACGCAGGGTCAGGCTCTGCCGCTGCGTCAATTAACACGGGAGCAGTGGCTCCATTAGAACCACGCGTGGTTCTGGAGAGGATGGATGTGTTGTTGGAGTCCGACAACGCATCGCCTATAATTAGGGCAGGCGCGTCGTCAAGCGACGGCGCTAGGGTTGAGGTGGGCGGCCAGCGAAGTCAGGGTGCTGTGTTGTCGGGTTCTGTTCCCGAAACTCTCACACCACCGGGACCTCTCAAGCGCCCTCACGACAATGAGGATATGTTGCCACCTCGGAAGGTACCATCCAAGGCGGCGACAAACAGAGGGCGGAGACCCGCTCGAGACGGGAGGGGTCGGTTTCTCCGAACCGGCACCCCACGTGGTTCACTCTCTGAAGAAAGTGAGTCGGACTGCCGGAGTGCGTCGCCAGCAAGCCAAATGGCCATCAACGTGCCTGTCGAGGAGAGTGCCGAGACACTTGTCAGCGCTGAGGCTCCGCTGATAGGGCAGAGTTCCCCCACTTCAGCAGAGGAACTTGAAAAAAGGGCCCTGATGGATATCGAGGTGGTTTTGGACACCACCCGAAAGTCCAAGAACTTAAAGGGCACGTGTCAGCGAGCCATTAGAGAGGCAGCAGAGCGGGTCAGGCTAGCCATTGAGGGTCTCGCCAGTAGGAGCTCTAGCGAGGAGACCCGACGGCTCCACCTGCTAAACGACCGGTTGCGAAAGGAGGTCGAAGCCCTTCGTAAAGAGATGGCGACTCTCCGGGAGGAATTTGTAACTCTTCGGATACGGCCGGAACGTACGCCGCAGTCGGGATCTGTTGATTCCAGGTGCTTCTCTGCCCCGCAGGAGCCACCAATGAGCGAGATGCAGGCGCATGCAATCGTTTCCCAGATCGGAAAAATGATGGATGCCCGATTTGCTGGCATTGAGGATCGCCTCCTGCCAGCGAGGTCTGTTCGTCCACCTCTGGCAGCGGACCGCAGGAGTGCGGCTGCTGATGGAAGCGCTGGCGGCACTGGCGACAGGGCGAAACGGTCTTCTGTGGCTCCTCAGATGCCTCCTCGATTGCCTGAGACGCAGAGGGGTTCTCCTCCAAGTGGTTCTCATCCTAGGGCCACTGGAGCCCCCGACGCGGACCAATCGACATCTGCCACTGAAGGATGGCAGACCGTAAGGAGGAGAAAGCGTGGGAAGAAGAAGAACAACGAAGGTTCTTCTCCTACCCTGCCCCAAACAACTGCGGCAGTCTCGGGCGCTCAGAGAGGCAAGTCCTCCAAGCCGAAGAAGGGCAAAACCTCAAAGCGAGGGCTCCGTGCGCCCAGGTCCGCTGCAGTAGTGCTCACACTGCAGCCTGAAGCAGTGGAGAGGGGCGTCACATACGCGGCTGTCCTTACCAAGGCCAGGCAAGCCGTAAACCTGGAAGCGCTAGGCATTACCGAGGTCAGGTTCCGACAGGCCTTAACCGGGGCTCGCATGTTGGAGTTCCCAGGGGCTGAAGGCACTGCGGGGGCGGACCGCGTTGCGGAGAAACTGCGAGAGGTCCTCGCGGAGGAAGTCAAGGTCTCCAGGCCGACGAAGTGCGCTGAACTGCGCATCTCGGGCCTTGACGATTCCGTGACTGGGAAGGATGTGCAGGACGCAATAGCGCGGAAAACTAGCTGCTCCCCGGACGCGGTTCGAGTCGGTTCGATCCGACCCGGCCCGGGAGGCGCCAGCTCTGTCTGGGTCCAGTGCCCCGTCGCAGTGGCCAAGCACCTGGCCGACGCCGGTCGGCTCTTGGTGTGTTGGAGTTCTGCCAGGGTCGTGGTTCTGGACGCTCGGCCCATGAGGTGCTACAGGTGCTGGGGGTTGGGGCATATAAGCCAGAAGTGCGACTCTGGCGTCGACCTCAGCCGACACTGCTTCCGATGCGGTGAGCAGGGACACCTGGCCTCCTTGTGCTCTGCCGACCCGCACTGCTTGCTGTGCGCGGCGGCAGGACTACTGGCCAACCACGTCGCTGGCAGAAAGGACTGCAAACCGCCACCCCGTTCCAACAGGGATGGTTTGAGGACTCTGCTGTCGACCGCTTCCGGTTCGGTGCGACCAGAGGAGCCGTCGCAAGGGGCGATAATGATCACGGACTAATATGGACCCGGTCCGTGGTCATTCTCTCCTCCAGGCGAACCTGAACCACTGCGCCGGTGCGCAGGACTTGGTTCTTCAAACCATGGCAGAGCGGTCGATCAGTGTGGCCGTAGTGGCGGAGCCGTACTTCGTCCCAACTCGCCCTGACTGGGCAGGGGATATAGATGGCTCCGTCGCTATTATCAGCTCCTGGGCTCCCCTTACCATCCGGGAGAGGAGTCGAGGCTTCGTTGCGGCTGCCTGGGGGGACGTAATTCTCTTCGGAGTTTATTTCTCCCCAAACAGGAGTCTTGCGGAGTTCGAGGACTTCCTGGACTGCCTAGGGACTTCGGTTCGGCGAGTAATGCCGGCCCAGGCTGTCGTCATGGGAGACTTCAACGCGAAATCCACCGCGTGGGGGTCTCCCAGGACGGACGCCAGGGGGCAGGCTGTCGAAGAATGGGCGGCGGCTGCGGGCCTCTGTCTTTTAAACAGGGGCTCCGTTAACACGTGCGTCCGGCATCATGGGGGCTCTATAGTGGACCTCTCGTTTGCCACCCCTGCTATCGCCTCAAGGGTCCAGGGTTGGCGGGTCCTAGAGAGTGTGGAGACCCTATCAGATCACCTGTACATCTGTATGGATGTCTCCACCTCCTCGGGCCCAACAGTGTCTCCACGACCCGAAGCTCGGCAATTCCCGCGGTGGGCAGTGGGGCGGCTTGACGGGGACCTCCTAGAGGAAGCAGCCATTGTCCAGGCTTGGCTGTTCTCGTCGCCACTAGCAGAGGGAGTCGATGTCAAGGCTGACCGCTTTCGCGACACCATGGCGGCTGTATGCGATGCAGCCATGCCTCGCTCCCGAAGGCAACCCCCAAAGCGAGCGGTATACTGGTGGTCCCAAGAGATAGGTGGCCTCCGCGCGGCCTGTATTATTGCCCGGAGGACCTACTCGCAGATCCGCAGGTTACGCCACCGCAATGCAGAGCTGGAGACCCTTCAGTCCCAACTGCATGAGTCATACCGCAATACTCGGGGGGCTCTGCAGTTGGCAATCTGTCGAGCGAAGGAGCAGTCGAGATCTGAGGCACTGGAGGACCTGAACCGTGATCCCTGGGGGCGTCCGTACCGTGCGGCGCGGAAGAAACTCCGTGCCAAAGGCCCCCCACTGACGGAAACCCTGCAGCCTCAGTTCCTCGTTAGGGTCGTGGAGACGCTGTTCCCGGATCGAGCGGATCACCCTTCCCCGACCATGGCCGAAGCGGAGGCTGAACCGGATGCGGAGGTGGAGACTCCCCCAATTTCGGACGCAGAAATGGAAGCAGCCATTCTACGGGTGCGGTCCAAGAGGACAGCCCCCGGACCGGACGGGGTTCATGCAAGGGTGCTGGCCCTGGCACTAAAGGCGGCACTGGAAAGCAAACTTAGGGAGCTGTTCGATGCCTGCTTGATGTCGAGGCGGTTCCCTAAGGCCTGGAAGGAAGGTCGACTGGTGCTGCTACAGAAGCCGGGGCGGCCCCTGGAGTCCCCATCGGCGTACAGGCCAATTGTCCTGCTGGACGAGGTGGGGAAGATGCTAGAGAAGATTCTCGCTACCCGCATCGTCCGGCACTTGGAAGCGGTCGGTCCCAACTTGTCGGACGCCCAGTTCGGTTTCCGGGCTGGGCGTTCGACAATAGACGCAATTTTGCGTCTCAAGGCCGAGGCGAGGCATGCTGTCGCGCAGGGTGGGGTGTTGTTGGCAGTGTCTTTAGACATCGCTAACGCGTTCAACACTCTGCCATTCGACTGCATTGGCGAGGCGCTCCGCTACCATAAGGTGCCCGTGTACTTGAGGCAGCTTGTAGCGGATTACCTGCAGGGGCGGTTCGTCTGCTACGAGGGACGCGAAGGCCAAGTTGCGCGCAGAGCCATCGCGTGCGGTGTTCCACAGGGGTCGGTTTTGGGTCCGCCCCTGTGGAACATAGGCTACGACTGGGCGCTGCGCAGTGTGCTCTCCCCCGGGCAGAGCGTCATCTGCTACGCTGACGACACTCTCGTCACGGCCCGGGGAGAGAACTACGAGGAAGCGGCACGCTCTGTCGTCGAAGGCGCGTCCCTCGTCGTGGGACGAATCGAGGCACTGGGCCTCAGGGTGGCGCTAGAAAAGACGGAGGCCCTGGTATTTCATGCGCCCCGACGCCGGCCACCGGCTGACGCACACCTCACTATTGGTGGTGTAAGGATAACGGTACGGGCAAGCATGAAATACCTGGGCCTGGTTTTGGACCGGAGGTGGAACTTCGGCGAGCACTTTGCTCAGCTTGTGCCGAAGCTGATCGGCACGGCGTCTGCCCTCAGCCGGCTGTTGCCAAACCTGGGTGGACCGAATTTGGTATGCCGACGGCTATATACGGGGGTGGTTCGCTCGATGGCGCTATACGGGGCCCCGGTGTGGGCGGAGTCCCTGTCCGCCCAGAACATGGCTCTACTGCGGAGGCCACAGAGAGTCATGGCGGTCAGGGTCATACGCGGATACCGCACTGTGTCCACGGAAGCGGCATGCGCCCTTGCGGGCACACCCCCGTGGGATTTGGAGGCCCAAGTGCTCGCTGAAGTCTACCGGCGAGGCGCAGATATGCAGGCGGAGAGTGGCAGACGTCCGCCGCCTGAGCTGGTCACGAGGTGGCACAGGGAGGCTCAATCCCAAACCCTGGGGCTGTGGAAGGTGAGGCTGGAGACGCCGAGCGCAGGACACTGGACCGTGGGGGCTATCCAGCCGATCCTGGAACAGTGGGTACGGAGGCGACACGGGACGTTGACCTTCCGTCTAGTGCAGGTGTTGTCAGGGCATGGCTGCTTCGGCAAATACCTGCACAAAGTGGCTAGACGGGAGGCGACTCCCGTGTGTCACCAGTGTGGCTGCAGCGAGGACACGGCCCTTCACACCCTCGAGCATTGTCCTGCTTGGGTGCTGCAGCGCCGTGCTCTCGCAGCAGCAATCGGGGCAGACCTCTCTTTGCCGGCTGTGGCCAAGGCCATGGTCGACAGCGGGGGGGCTTGGGAGGCAGTGGCATCCTTCTGCGAGGACGTCATCTCGCAGAAGGAAGCGGCGGAGCGCGTCAGGGAGGAGGACGCCCTCGCTGACACGATTCGTCGCAGGAGGACAGGGCGGCGTAGGAGGCGCCATGGCGACTTGATGCCGCCCTAGGAGGTGCCAGCGGGCGATAGATCGGGGACTCTATCGCTGTCGCATTGCACGGCCCTCGCGAGCAGTGGCGATGTCTCAGGTGAGCCCGGACATCGTCAAAGGAGTTGGTGCCCGGAAGCGGGCTGCGCTGGGTGGGTCGCGAACGTCATGCGTAGCAGTTCTCGTGGCCCATCCACTAAGGCGACAGTAGGCTCACGGTGGTGTTTTTTAGTGGGTGCAAGCCCCACATAGCCAAACCGTCTCCCCGGACGGGGTGGTATGCGTTAGGCATTTTTCACCACTTAATAAAAAAAAAAAAAAAAAAAAAAAAGGTTAGGTTAGGTTAGGTTAGGTTAGGTTAGGTTAGGTTAGGTTAGGTTAGGTTAGGTTAGGTTAGGTTAGGTTAGGTTAGGTTAGGTTAGGTTAGGTTAGGTTAGGTTAGGTTAGGTTAGGTTAGGTTAGGTTAGGTTAGGTTAGGTTAGGTTAGGTTAGGTT